>OX155656.1:222500-10222500 GCA_944567765.1 Carterocephalus palaemon | reverse complement strand
ACACACACACCCCCACCTTCTTGAGCCTCGTGCGCGCCATGATCGCCTCGACGCGCTGCTTGCGCGCGAGCCGCTCGCGCTCCTCCCGCTCGGCCTCCTCGCGGCGCGCGCGCTCCGCCTCGTCCGCCGCGCGCCGCCGCTCCTCCTCGAGATCAACACACACACCCCCACCTTCTTGAGCCTCGTGCGCGCCATGATCGCCTCGACGCGCTGCTTGCGCGCGAGCCGCTCGCGCTCCTCCCGCTCGGCCTCCTCGCGGCGCGCGCGCTCCGCCTCGTCCGCCGCGCGCCGCCGCTCCTCCTCGAGATCAACACACACACCCCCACCTTCTTGAGCCTCGTGCGCGCCATGATCGCCTCGACGCGCTGCTTGCGCGCGAGCCGCTCGCGCTCCTCCCGCTCGGCCTCCTCGCGGCGCGCGCGCTCCGCCTCGTCCGCCGCGCGCCGCCGCTCCTCCTCGAGATCAACACACACACCCCCACCTTCTTGAGCCTCGTGCGCGCCATGATCGCCTCGACGCGCTGCTTGCGCGCGAGCCGCTCGCGCTCCTCCCGCTCGGCCTCCTCGCGGCGCGCGCGCTCCGCCTCGTCCGCCGCGCGCCGCCGCTCCTCCTCGAGATCAACACACACACCCCCACCTTCTTGAGCCTCGTGCGCGCCATGATCGCCTCGACGCGCTGCTTGCGCGCGAGCCGCTCGCGCTCCTCCCGCTCGGCCTCCTCGCGGCGCGCGCGCTCCGCCTCGTCCGCCGCGCGCCGCCGCTCCTCCTCGAGATCAACACACACACCCCCACCTTCTTGAGCCTCGTGCGCGCCATGATCGCCTCGACGCGCTGCTTGCGCGCGAGCCGCTCGCGCTCCTCCCGCTCGGCCTCCTCGCGGCGCGCGCGCTCCGCCTCGTCCGCCGCGCGCCGCCGCTCCTCCTCGAGATCAACACACACACCCCCACCTTCTTGAGCCTCGTGCGCGCCATGATCGCCTCGACGCGCTGCTTGCGCGCGAGCCGCTCGCGCTCCTCCCGCTCGGCCTCCTCGCGGCGCGCGCGCTCCGCCTCGTCCGCCGCGCGCCGCCGCTCCTCCTCGAGATCAACACACACACCCCCACCTTCTTGAGCCTCGTGCGCGCCATGATCGCCTCGACGCGCTGCTTGCGCGCGAGCCGCTCGCGCTCCTCCCGCTCGGCCTCCTCGCGGCGCGCGCGCTCCGCCTCGTCCGCCGCGCGCCGCCGCTCCTCCTCGAGATCAACACACACACCCCCACCTTCTTGAGCCTCGTGCGCGCCATGATCGCCTCGACGCGCTGCTTGCGCGCGAGCCGCTCGCGCTCCTCCCGCTCGGCCTCCTCGCGGCGCGCGCGCTCCGCCTCGTCCGCCGCGCGCCGCCGCTCCTCCTCGAGATCAACACACACACCCCCACCTTCTTGAGCCTCGTGCGCGCCATGATCGCCTCGACGCGCTGCTTGCGCGCGAGCCGCTCGCGCTCCTCCCGCTCGGCCTCCTCGCGGCGCGCGCGCTCCGCCTCGTCCGCCGCGCGCCGCCGCTCCTCCTCGAGATCAACACACACACCCCCACCTTCTTGAGCCTCGTGCGCGCCATGATCGCCTCGACGCGCTGCTTGCGCGCGAGCCGCTCGCGCTCCTCCCGCTCGGCCTCCTCGCGGCGCGCGCGCTCCGCCTCGTCCGCCGCGCGCCGCCGCTCCTCCTCGAGATCAACACACACACCCCCACCTTCTTGAGCCTCGTGCGCGCCATGATCGCCTCGACGCGCTGCTTGCGCGCGAGCCGCTCGCGCTCCTCCCGCTCGGCCTCCTCGCGGCGCGCGCGCTCCGCCTCGTCCGCCGCGCGCCGCCGCTCCTCCTCGAGATCAACACACACACCCCCACCTTCTTGAGCCTCGTGCGCGCCATGATCGCCTCGACGCGCTGCTTGCGCGCGAGCCGCTCGCGCTCCTCCCGCTCGGCCTCCTCGCGGCGCGCGCGCTCCGCCTCGTCCGCCGCGCGCCGCCGCTCCTCCTCGAGATCAACACACACACCCCCACCTTCTTGAGCCTCGTGCGCGCCATGATCGCCTCGACGCGCTGCTTGCGCGCGAGCCGCTCGCGCTCCTCCCGCTCGGCCTCCTCGCGGCGCGCGCGCTCCGCCTCGTCCGCCGCGCGCCGCCGCTCCTCCTCGAGATCAACACACACACCCCCACCTTCTTGAGCCTCGTGCGCGCCATGATCGCCTCGACGCGCTGCTTGCGCGCGAGCCGCTCGCGCTCCTCCCGCTCGGCCTCCTCGCGGCGCGCGCGCTCCGCCTCGTCCGCCGCGCGCCGCCGCTCCTCCTCGAGATCAACACACACACCCCCACCTTCTTGAGCCTCGTGCGCGCCATGATCGCCTCGACGCGCTGCTTGCGCGCGAGCCGCTCGCGCTCCTCCCGCTCGGCCTCCTCGCGGCGCGCGCGCTCCGCCTCGTCCGCCGCGCGCCGCCGCTCCTCCTCGAGATCAACACACACACCCCCACCTTCTTGAGCCTCGTGCGCGCCATGATCGCCTCGACGCGCTGCTTGCGCGCGAGCCGCTCGCGCTCCTCCCGCTCGGCCTCCTCGCGGCGCGCGCGCTCCGCCTCGTCCGCCGCGCGCCGCCGCTCCTCCTCGAGATCAACACACACACCCCCACCTTCTTGAGCCTCGTGCGCGCCATGATCGCCTCGACGCGCTGCTTGCGCGCGAGCCGCTCGCGCTCCTCCCGCTCGGCCTCCTCGCGGCGCGCGCGCTCCGCCTCGTCCGCCGCGCGCCGCCGCTCCTCCTCGAGATCAACACACACACCCCCACCTTCTTGAGCCTCGTGCGCGCCATGATCGCCTCGACGCGCTGCTTGCGCGCGAGCCGCTCGCGCTCCTCCCGCTCGGCCTCCTCGCGGCGCGCGCGCTCCGCCTCGTCCGCCGCGCGCCGCCGCTCCTCCTCGAGATCAACACACACACCCCCACCTTCTTGAGCCTCGTGCGCGCCATGATCGCCTCGACGCGCTGCTTGCGCGCGAGCCGCTCGCGCTCCTCCCGCTCGGCCTCCTCGCGGCGCGCGCGCTCCGCCTCGTCCGCCGCGCGCCGCCGCTCCTCCTCGAGATCAACACACACACCCCCACCTTCTTGAGCCTCGTGCGCGCCATGATCGCCTCGACGCGCTGCTTGCGCGCGAGCCGCTCGCGCTCCTCCCGCTCGGCCTCCTCGCGGCGCGCGCGCTCCGCCTCGTCCGCCGCGCGCCGCCGCTCCTCCTCGAGATCAACACACACACCCCCACCTTCTTGAGCCTCGTGCGCGCCATGATCGCCTCGACGCGCTGCTTGCGCGCGAGCCGCTCGCGCTCCTCCCGCTCGGCCTCCTCGCGGCGCGCGCGCTCCGCCTCGTCCGCCGCGCGCCGCCGCTCCTCCTCGAGATCAACACACACACCCCCACCTTCTTGAGCCTCGTGCGCGCCATGATCGCCTCGACGCGCTGCTTGCGCGCGAGCCGCTCGCGCTCCTCCCGCTCGGCCTCCTCGCGGCGCGCGCGCTCCGCCTCGTCCGCCGCGCGCCGCCGCTCCTCCTCGAGATCAACACACACACCCCCACCTTCTTGAGCCTCGTGCGCGCCATGATCGCCTCGACGCGCTGCTTGCGCGCGAGCCGCTCGCGCTCCTCCCGCTCGGCCTCCTCGCGGCGCGCGCGCTCCGCCTCGTCCGCCGCGCGCCGCCGCTCCTCCTCGTCGCGCGCGCGCGCCTGCCGCTCCTCCTCCTCGCGCACCTTGCGCTCCGCCTCCTCGCGCTCCAGTTGCTGTTGGGCCTGGGATGATACAAAAAAAATGGTTGTCTGTAAAGTGATAACGTCCTAATCATTATTTTATACAAATATTGGATATATAAGTTATATCATTTCTCACACACCCTGTATACAATGTTCATGTCTCACACACCCTGTATACAATGTTGTACAATTGTTGTACAATGCGAGGTAACGACACATGACGTCAGGTAACAACACATGACGTCAGGTAACGACTCATGTCGTCTAACTTTTTCGGATGTGTTGGCGTTCATCGATTTAATAAACGTTATCACGTCAAAAATTGGAATGTTTTTAAATCCGACACGCTTCAGTTGCCGCTAAATGCAAACTAAATGCCTCGAACAAGCTGTTGGAAGCTGTTGGATAGAATTATGCTGGGTATTTCGCTACGAGACCGAATCAGGAATGATGAAATCCGTAGACGAACAAAGCACACCGATATAGTTCGTAGAGTTGGTATATTGAAGTGGCAATGGGCAGGCCACGTCGTTCTAAGGACTGATAACCGGTGGGGGAGAAAAGTCCTCAAAAGGTGACCACGACTCGGACAAAGAAGTACAGGTCGAACTTCGACAAGGTGGACAGAAGTGTGTGGAAGAAGACGGCGGGAAACCGCTGGATTTAGAAAGTAGACAGTCGCAGTGATGTCGATTAGGAGAGGCCTATGTCCAGCAGTGGACCTTAAAAGGCTGATGGATGGATGGATGGATGACACGATTTGCGCTCACATGCAGTATCCACATAATTTTTCTTCTGTGCTCGAAGGTCTCGTGAAAACATTAGAAAATTATGTATCGCCTAGATCCTGGATTCCTAACCTGGGGCTAATTACCCCCGCGGGGGTAAAACTTGTATTTCGGAGGGGTGACAATGAGCCTAGCTGACCTATGTACAAAGTACATTTTAGAAAAAAGTAGGTGCTGAATATACTATCATTACAGACAGAGCTATAAAAATGTTGGTACCGTTTGCTACTACTTACACTACTTACAGTATATAGTAGCTACACGTATTGTTTGACTTCAACGTTGGGAGGAGGGGTAAAATCAGTAGCAGTAGTTGTAGCTCACGTACCTCGATGGCTTTCCTCAGCTTCTCCTCCTCGACGCGCCGCTGCAGCGCGGCCAACTCGCGCGCCTCCTCCTCCTCGCGTCGCTGCCTCTCCTCCTCCTGCCGCTGCCTCTCGGCCTCCTCTTCGGCTTCTCGCTGCAGCCTGATGTTTTACAATATAATACATTTAAATTGTATCGAAAAATAATTTTAAAACTGTATCGCAATAGGTGGTCTTATTTTCTAACACGCGTCGAGAACTTAGAGTACTTTTGGTCCAAGAGCTGGCATCAATTTTTCGGTAGGTATTTGAGGCAAGCTGAAAACTTGTCCAACGCCTCTCCTATTATACCCCAACACGGAACTGCAGACCTGGCTGGTGAGTAGCGGGACAAAATCAACCCCTATATAAATTTAAATTTTTTTTTTTAATAATAAATAATATAAATAAATATATATATAATAAAATAAATATATTCACCTCTGCCTCTCGAGCTCCGCCTGCCGCTCGAGCTCCTCGCGTGCGCGCCGCCGCCGCTCCGCGAGCGCCGCCTTCGCCTCCTCCTCCGTAGTAACAAGCCGCCAGCATACAGACAGAGAGAGCGATATATTCACCTCTGCCTCTCGAGCTCCGCCTGCCGCTCGAGCTCCTCGCGTGCGCGCCGCCGCCGCTCCGCGAGCGCCGCCTTCGCCTCCTCCTCCGTAGTGATGCGCCGCCAGCATACAGACAGAGAGAGCGATATATTCACCTCTGCCTCTCGAGCTCCGCCTGCCGCTCGAGCTCCTCGCGTGCGCGCCGCCGCCGCTCCGCGAGCGCCGCCTTCGCCTCCTCCTCCGTAGTGATGCGCCGCCAGCATACAGACAGAGAGAGCGATATATTCACCTCTGCCTCTCGAGCTCCGCCTGCCGCTCGAGCTCCTCGCGTGCGCGCCGCCGCCGCTCCGCGAGCGCCGCCTTCGCCTCCTCCTCCGTAGTGATGCGCCGCCAGCATACAGACAGAGAGAGCGATATATTCACCTCTGCCTCTCGAGCTCCGCCTGCCGCTCGAGCTCCTCGCGTGCGCGCCGCCGCCGCTCCGCGAGCGCCGCCTTCGCCTCCTCCTCCGTAGTGATGCGCCGCCAGCATACAGACAGAGAGAGCGATATATTCACCTCTGCCTCTCGAGCTCCGCCTGCCGCTCGAGCTCCTCGCGTGCGCGCCGCCGCCGCTCCGCGAGCGCCGCCTTCGCCTCCTCCTCCGTAGTAACAAGCCGCCAGCATACAGACAGAGAGAGCGATATATTCACCTCTGCCTCTCGAGCTCCGCCTGCCGCTCGAGCTCCTCGCGTGCGCGCCGCCGCCGCTCCGCGAGCGCCGCCTTCGCCTCCTCCTCCGTAGTAACAAGCCGCCAGCGTACAGACAGAGAGAGCGATATATTCACCTCTGCCTCTCGAGCTCCGCCTGCCGCTCGAGCTCCTCGCGTGCGCGCCGCCGCCGCTCCGCGAGCGCCGCCTTCGCCTCCTCCTCCGTAGTAACAAGCCGCCAGCGTACAGACAGAGAGAGCGATATATTCACCTCTGCCTCTCGAGCTCCGCCTGCCGCTCGAGCTCCTCGCGTGCGCGCCGCCGCCGCTCCGCGAGCGCCGCCTTCGCCTCCTCCTCCGTAGTAACAAGCCGCCAGCGTACAGACAGAGAGAGCGATATATTCACCTCTGCCTCTCGAGCTCCGCCTGCCGCTCGAGCTCCTCGCGTGCGCGCCGCCGCCGCTCCGCGAGCGCCGCCTTCGCCTCCTCCTCCGTAGTAACAAGCCGCCAGCGTACAGACAGAGAGAGCGATATATTCACCTCTGCCTCTCGAGCTCCGCCTGCCGCTCGAGCTCCTCGCGTGCGCGCCGCCGCCGCTCCGCGAGCGCCGCCTTCGCCTCCTCCTCCGTAGTGATGCGCCGCCAGCATACAGACAGAGAGAGCGATATATTCACCTCTGCCTCTCGAGCTCCGCCTGCCGCTCGAGCTCCTCGCGTGCGCGCCGCCGCCGCTCCGCGAGCGCCGCCTTCGCCTCCTCCTCCGTAGTAACAAGCCGCCAGCGTACAGACAGAGAGAGCGATATATTCACCTCTGCCTCTCGAGCTCCGCCTGCCGCTCGAGCTCCTCGCGTGCGCGCCGCCGCCGCTCCGCGAGCGCCGCCTTCGCCTCCTCCTCCGTAGTAACAAGCCGCCAGCGTACAGACAGAGAGAGCGATATATTCACCTCTGCCTCTCGAGCTCCGCCTGCCGCTCGAGCTCCTCGCGTGCGCGCCGCCGCCGCTCCGCGAGCGCCGCCTTCGCCTCCTCCTCCGTAGTGATGCGCCGGCCAATCATCGACGCTGGAACAGCCAATAAAGACACTAATATATACACAATCCATAGCATAAACATACATACAAATTGAGTGTGACCTCAATTTTACTCATATATAACTGGATATTCATCCATCCATCCATCAACATTTTTGGGTCCACTGCTGGACATAAGCCTAATATATATGTAAAGAACACACAGAAATTAAACGCGTCGTCGTTGCAAAAATTTAATCGCCAACTGACAAATGAAAAAGTACCCGACAAGTTACGAGCCAAAATAAAAACCAAAATATAATTTAACAATAAGTACCGACAATTCGATATGAGAAGTACATAAAACAAAAAAATACATCAAGAATGTAAGCAACGCGTCGCCTACAATACCACCCCCCAGTGCTGACTGCAACTAGTCAGCACTAACTTCCGTCGGAGATAATAGGGCGACGCGCGTCGCGGGACGTCGCAATGTCCCAGTTCGGACCATGTGACAGAGTGTGAATCTGCTCATCATGGTGGGAGTGAGCGCGACCACAATAGCCATGAATGGACCATCCTAATCGACATCGCGTTGCATACGGTTCTATGTTATTTCCCGGTATTATTTCTAGAGGCGCTATAAGGTGGTAATTATCCTGGCCTATAAGTAAACGCGGCCTGACGCGATCCTTACACACACATTCTTTTACACTCAGTAAATGTTGACAGGTAATACTATTAACCATGGATAAGTCCTGCACGGGCAAATTCAACTGAGACACTTTACGCAACACTATGTTATAGGAATCACTTTGTTTGTTTATGGAGTTAGATATAAGCGCACTGACCTTAGGGGCGTCTGACTGAAATACCTCATGACCGAACGCATCGATGAATTTTATCGCCTTGGACTGCTGACCGGCGAGACCCAGGCAGTCCGCCAGCTCCGAGTCGATCATCGACACCGTGGCGGCGTCGTCCAGCAGGGCGTGTGCACTCACTGATCCGTTTGGCCCCTGTAGTTTCACTGCTATCACTTTGAGCAGAACTTCAGCCGTCTGTTGCCGTGTACTGCTGGTGACGTGCGCCACTGTGGACTGCGTCGACGTTGTAGAAGCGTGTTCCGTCTGATCGGCGGCCGGCGGCGCCGTCGCTGGCTCCGCGGGCCTGGCCGTCCAGTGCAGCAGCCGGTGATGGGGCAGCCCGCACTCATCTATGTCGCAGGCCGGCGCCGGGCACGTCTCCTTGTCGTGCCGTGACAGTAGGCAACAAAAACACAGGCCAGTACTTTTTACAAACCGCCACTTATCTCTTCGCATTGCTCGTCTAAACATTCTACACTCTGGTAATGTGTGATGTGATTTACGACAGTATAAACATTTATCCTCTGACACTTGTGCGATTGCAAATACCGGTCGCTTTAATATTTTTTTATCAGTACCGTGCTTATCCATAGAATCACATAATCTCCTTTGTTCATTCTGCACGGTTACTCCGACGACTGACAAAATTTTAGCTTCTTGTTTTAAAAAACTAGCTAGTACTTCTAGTTTGGACTGGCCCTCTAGTATCTTGTCGTATGCATAGTCGGTCCATTTCCCCAACAATGTATTGGGCAATTTAGTTAAAATTGCTGTCGCGAGTTCCGGGCTCCGTAAATAATCATTTTGATTTAATGCCCGAATTGTAGCAATACAATTATTTATTTTAACTGAAAAATTTATTAAATCGTGTTGGTAATTTGAATGCAACGGGGGTAGCCTTTTCAATTGGTTTGTAATGTTAGTGATAATCAGATCAGCTCTGCCAAACCTGATCTCGAGTGCTTCCATTACGGCTGCGGGTGGGACGTTACCTATAAGCAGGTCCGTCACCGCCTCTGCGGCGTCTCCTCGCAGCGCCCGACGTAATCGCCACAGGTTTTCTGCCTCACTAAAGTTACAAACCCGCGTAGATTCCTCGTACGCACACTTAAAGTGCAACCACTCGACACTGTCACCACTGAACACCGGTAGGTCCCGGGGCGTGGCGAGCCGGCTCAGCAGACGATCCTCACGTTGCGTCGACGAGTGCTCCATCATGTCTCGCAAGGTCAGGGCGAGGTGTTCGATGGAGTCGCGGGGCGCCTCGCGGGCGTACGCCGCGGGGGCGCGCGCCGGAGCGGCCGCGGCCGGTCCGACTGGGTCCTCGCGGGCACCGTCACATCTCCGTTCGCTTTCGTCTAGCCACTTCTCGACACTCTTCTGATCCTGTTTGTCCTGCTGCTCGCTGCAGTCGCTCTCCTCATCAAGTTCAGCTTCCGCCAGTGCTAAATCCAGTTCCAGCCGCTTATTTATTAAGTCCAGCTGAATTTTGGCCCTAGCTTCGGCGGCCTCTAGTTCCAGCTGCTTCCGTCTCGCCAGTGCTGACGCGGTGGATTTCCTTGTTCCGCCCGACGTCGCCGCGCTGCGCACGGAGCGACAGCTTTGACCCGGTGCTGGAGGTGACGTATTCTTGACCTCTGTCTTGACTGTGTCCAGCTGCGACGTAGTGATGTTGGAATGGGCGTCGCGCGCCGGAGCCGTTGCCAAGCCAAGGTGGGTAGAGGTCAACTGCAGTGATGTGGATTCCATTTGATCCATCAGTTTTTCGCGTTGCCGACGCGTTAAAACACGATTAGGTGGTGTTTTGTACATTATTTAGCCGGTATAGATTTGGCTCGAAGACCAATTTGATTGTAAAGAACACACAGAAATTAAACGCGTCGTCGTTGCAAAAATTTAATCGCCAACTGACAAATGAAAAAGTACCCGACAAGTTACGAGCCAAAATAAAAACCAAAATATAATTTAACAATAAGTACCGACAATTCGATATGAGAAGTACATAAAACAAAAAAATACATCAAGAATGTATTAGTAAGCAACGCGTCGCCTACAATATATAACATAGTAATAATATAACTACAACTGGATATATTCGGCACTAAATTGTAGTTAAGAACGAAATCCGGAGTGAAAAGCTGCGCAAGGGGTCATTATAATAGCGAGAAGACATAATACGGCTGGCGATACAATTAGCTCTTACGATACCTTCAACATACATCTTCAACATATCTGATGGCTGAGGAACTAGACCGGCTCCCTGCCACTACCGGCTGCAGTAGCCACGGGCCTCACGAATTCTGCTCATTCGCTCGCTGCAACCCATAGACGTCCCACTGTTGGGCACGGGTCTCCCCCACAGACACTGCTGCTGGTTGGTTAGGTTAGCCACTAACCCCTCCACTAATCCGCATTGGAGCAGCTTGGTGGAGTATGCTCTCTGCTCATTCAAATCAAAACAAATCAAATAATCTTTATTGCACGGTCAGATCTCCACTTTGTTTGCTACACACTGTTTATACCATTCACTTCACATATAGGTCGAGACATGAATGTTGGACAAACTTATTACATGGGACTTAAGCATAACTGGTTAAAAGTGGGTGCATATGCACCTCAGCCTACCGCTAAGGGGTAATACAAGCGTGATGTTATGTTATATATCTATCTCTAGTAGCCAAAACCATACACTATTAATTTTGACCGTCAAACGTCCTATAGCAGCGACTTCAAAATAATTTATTACATTATTAATTATGTTCATCTTATCTTACCCGTCATTTCATTCTCTTCAGTCTTCTCTTGAGAGGACTCCTTCTTCTCCTCTCTCCTCTCCACCTTCTCTTCTTTCTTCTCGACCTTCTCCTCTTTCTTCTCTACTTTCTCTACAGTCTTCTCGACAGGCTTCTGTACTTCTATGGGCTTCTCTTCCGCTGCAATTACTTGGCTTTTTTCGTGGTTCGTTTCTTTATTTACGTCTATGTTTTCTTTGTCTTCGTTTACCTGAATGCATACATTTTAATAGAAGAAAAAAACAGTAGTTAAATATTAGCTATTTCATGAAATATCAGTTGCATTAATTATAAAACGGTAGTTTCATAATTTCAGACCAGATACCAGTAGAAATTCAGTAACAATTACTAAGCGGTTCGAAGTTCGTTCTGGTGGTCGAGCGGTTAGAGAAATATCAACAACTTCCATCGACAACTTTCCAATAAATGTGCAAAGCATCCCAAAGGAACATATTTTCGGGATGAAAAGTATCCCATGTGCTAATCTAGATTATCGTCTATCTAAAGTTTCATCCAAATCCGTCTTGTAGTTTATGCGTGATTGAGTAACAAATATCCAAACATACAAACCACTAGTTTATAATATTAGTAGGATATCATCATTGAGCACCTAAGTCAAACAGTATGTTTGTCTGTCATAATCTCTACCGCTTGACAAGCGTGGTTGTGACGTTACCTTGTCGGCGGGTTCGTTTGCTCCCACCTGCAGCGCTTCCAGCTTCTGCGTCACCTCCACTGCGCTCACCTGGTTCTTGTCCGTTAGGCTTGCGGACATTTGTTGCTGAAACGACAGTTTTATTGCTTGTCAGACAGACAGACAGACAGACAAGTTCTTTTGTTATACACCAAACGGATAAAGATACAACATACAACAAGTACATACAACAAATGGTGGTCATGATTTACATTCATCTAATATCTATATTATAAAAATGAATCGCAAAATGTGTTGGTAAGCGCATAACTCAACAACGCCTGGACCAATTTGGCCAATTCTTTTTTTTAAATGTTCGTTGAAGTTCAAGGATGGTTTTTACGGCGAGAAAAATTTGAAAATTCATCCCCTAAGGGGGTAAAACGGGGGTGCAAAGTTAGTATGAAGCTTTGCTGTTTTTGAAGTTAGTGAATGTGTAACGCGAGCGAAGCTGCGGGCCACTAGTTGGTATTAAAATCCCTGACACAAAATTCAATGTTATCTGATCATGATTCCGTATCAAGGCTTGGCTCCAGACGAAGGAACTCTTCAACGGTTAATGGCATAACATTCGAAAGGGCACGCAATTTTAAAAATCATCTTCAATTTAGTCGCCAATATCATCCATTTGATGACGAGATCTGATGCAAATTTTTTATTTTAATTTTGCAAAATACCTACCAGTTAGATTTTAGTAATCCCCGCATGACACAGTTTTACATTAATTGACAATATTGGCATGACATAATTAAAAAAAAAATTAACCATAGCTAGAAATTAGTCGTCAAGCCTTGTCGAAGACCTTCGGGTGGCTTGAGAACATTCGACACTGGGTTGGCCACTAACCCCTAAACCAATCCGCATTGGAGCAGCATGGTGGAATATGCTCTAGACCTCCCGCAGCTGCGTGCAGACCCGTGCCCAGCAGTGGGACGTCTATGGGTCGCAGCGAGCGAGAAATTAGTTCCCATTCTGAACAGACTATATTGTAATTAATTGTATCAGGCGTTACTTTGCGGAACTCCATTATTACAAACCAAGAATTAATCTACTTTGCAACAATCCGCGAACAAAAACGTATGGTGACGACTTTTTATGAGGGAGGGAGGTGCTACGTGCATGAAAGTATACATACGTCACCATACGTTTTTGTTCGCGGATTGTTGCAAAGTAGATTAATTCTTGGTTTGAGACTATATTGTATTCCTTTGTTCTTATGGGGTAGGTTACCTTATGGGGTATGTCCTTGTCGACGCTGGGGTCCTTGGTGGCGGGCGGCGACGGCGACAGCGCACGCCCGGGCGACGCCGACAGTGATTTGCCGCGCGGCGTCGGCTACAATAATTTTACACTGCTCAGTCACAATCATCCATGTTTTTCTTATGATATTGTTCACACTCACAGTGTTATATTTATTTAACGTTTATCATTGTTATTGAACTACATACAAAAGGTACAGAGTATAAATGCCGAGCTTGACGCATAAAGCACTCTCTAACAGACAACCATTGGGCTAACAAAAAACAAAATATTGCATTAAGTAAATATTTACATAGATACAAATATGTAATCTATATATATAAAAGGAGAAGGTGACTGACTGACTGACATATCAACGCAGGGCCTAAACTATAAGGGTTAGAAACTTGAAATTTTGCACAGGGGTTCCTTTTATAACGTAGGGGAGCACTAAGAAAGGATTTTTGAAAATTCACCCCCTAGGGGGGTAAAACGGGGGTGCAAAGTTAGTATGAAACTTTGCCGTTTTTGAAGTAAGTGAATTTCTAATTCCACTCGAGCGAAGCTGCGGGCGTCCACTAGTTAAATATACACTATATACTAGTATACATGTAAATGAAGCTCTCTTAATCTTCATTTAATCTGAATTTCCACTGTTGATATTATCTGTGGTGGTGTCTTGCCCTATGTTGGATTAAAAAAGCGCTATTGACGGATAGAAGAATTATGTCAATACGTTTCACACGTAAATAATTTTAATATTATAAAAAGACAAACTCCATGAAGCAATAGCTTTTAATGTTGTTTCTTTTTACAGGTTTGTACCTAATTATTAAGAGTGATTTGTATTTTCAAGCTATGTTTATAAAAGTATGTGTGATATGTACCTAATGTAGCTTATATTCTTAAAAATAAAACCTCCGCTTTTTACAGAGCAACAACATATTATGCAGTTGTTTCAATAACATATTACAAAACAACATTATTGATAGCCGTTGTAAACAATGGAAAAGTTAAAATTTGAGTTTGTTGTGAAATCGGGCGAAGATCCGAAGACAAATGTCATATGCTTAACCTCATTAATGGATACCGATAAAAATACTTTTTTAATTCCGGAGAATTTCCAACCGGTGAAATTACATGATGCATTAATGAAATCGCAAACTTTTCAAAAAGTAAAAAATACACTGCTAAGAAGACACGAAAAACGACAAGTATGGATTTCAGTGACACCAGAGTTACGTAATACCTATATGGATGAGGATGGAAATATGCAATTCAAAGGATATATACTGGAAGAAATTACAACAAAAACACAGATTATGACGAGTGAAACTTCAACAGAAGCTCTTTCAAGAATATTAGAAAATTTGACTGAATTGAAGAAAGAACCTAAACAGTTTAACTTAAAACAATTATCCGAAAATCTCCTAATAGATAAATTCACACAAAAGACGTCTAGTGTCACACAATGGATGGTTATCTTTGAAACTGAATGTACTCGTGCCGGTATAACTGAAGATATTCACAAGATTCAAGTGTTTAGGTTATTTTTGGACGATTCATGTCAAGACTGGTATGGTTCAATGCTTATTAAACACACAATTAATTCTGAATGGTGTACTTGGAAAAAAAGCTTTTGTGAGACATATGTGAACAGAGGTTGGACACCAATAAGGTATGCAATTCAATATAAATATCGGCAAGGTTCATTGTTAGAATATGCTTTAAAGAAAGAAAGGCTTTTATTAGAGATTAACAGATTTATGGATAAACCAACATTAATTGATTTAATTGTAACTGGGCTACCAAACTTTATAGCTGATGAAATTAATAGAAATAATTTAAAAGAAACTGAGGATTTATTTAATAACATTCGGGGCTTAGAACATTTAAATAAAAAGATTTTGGAAAAAAAAGAAGTATATTTGGATAGTAAAATCAAACAAAATAACTTAAAATACCAACCATGCAAAATCTGTGAAAAAGAAAAAAAAGGAAACCGGTATCACCCTGAATCCATTTGCTGGTTCAGAAATAAAGACAGTTCTAAGAAAGATCCGATCAGGAGTGTTAATAATTCCGAATTAGAAATGAGTTTAAATGAAGTAGATCCAAAAAACTAATTATTCCACCATTAATCAAAATAAAATTAATCATAAATGATGCCATAGAAACATTGGGGGTTTATGATTCAGGATCAAATGTAAGTTTAATTAATTCAAGGCTTTTATCCTTAAAAAATTACAAACCCAACAATAATAACAATCAGGCAAATTTAAAAACGATTAATGGTGTAAAAAGACCGATAGGAATTGTAACATTAAAGATTAAAATTTTTCAATTAGAGAGAAAAATAAATGTTTTTGTTGTAGATGAACAAAATTTTAATTATGATTTTTTGATTGGATTAGATTGCATAAAATCATTTCAACTAACTCAAAATGAAAACCTAGAAATAAAACAAAACTTAAACAACGAGATAAAAGAAAATAATGAAAATATTCCTGGCTTTACAGGTGACAAAATACAAAACATACAATATTCAACTGATGATAATAATGATAAAAAACAAACAGATAAAGATAATTTAATTATAAATGATAAATGTAAAGTTAACTTTAATGAACACATAGAAATTACTAACTTCAACATTTCAGTTGATCAATTAGACATTCAACAACAATCAAAAATAGATGAGTTAATAAAAAAATATAAATCACTATTCGCGAAAGATAAATATGATGTAGGTTTAGTGAAGGGCTATGAAGCACATATAGATTTACTTGTAGATACATATTGTAGCAAAAGACCATACAGATGCAATTTTGAAGATAAAAAAGAAATAGAACAACAAGTTTCAAAATTATTAGAAAAAAAATTAATTGAAGAATCTTATAGTCCTTTTGCGGCTCCTGTAACACTAGCCTATAAAAAAGAAGACGGGAGAAAATCTAGACTTTGCATAGATTTTCGCGACTTAAATAAAATAGTGGTTCCTCAATCACAACCATTTCCACTAATAGAGGATCTAATGATAAAAACAAGAAACTGTAAGTATTTCTCAACATTAGATATAAATTCTGCGTTTTGGGCAATTCCTTTAAAAATAGAGGATAGAAAGAAAACAGCATTTGTTACTCAAGAAAATCATTTTCAATGGACTTGCTTGCCGTTTGGTTTAAAAACATCACCTGCAATTTTTCAAAGAATACTAAGTAGCATTATTAGGAAACATGATTTATCTAATTTTACAGTAAATTTCATAGATGATATATTAATATTTTCCCAGACATTTGATGAACACATTAAACACTTAACGCGGTTATTGGAAGCGATATCAAAAGAGGGCTTTAGATTAAAATTTTCTAAATGCAAATTTGGTCAGGATTCTGTGAAATACTTAGGCCACATAATAAAAAATAATACAGTTACTCCACTTAAAGATAATTTAATAGCTATAAAAGATTTTCCAATTCCTAAAACAAAAAAAAACATTAGACAGTTTTTAGGTAAAATTAACTTTTATGGCAAATATATACCAAACATATCAATCATATTAGATCCTTTGCACAATTTGTTGAGAAAAGATCAAAAATTTACTTGGTCAGAAAAATGCCAAGAAACTTTTGATAAAATAAAGGAACTACTTTGTGCAAAACCTATTTTAGAGATATTTGATCCGGACTTACCTATACATATTTACACAGACGCTAGCATACAGGGCATAGGGGCTATATTGAAACAACCACAAAAAAATGGAGAAGAGAAGCCATGTGCATACTTTTCGAGAAAATTAAATGACAGCCAAAAACGAAAAAAAGCTGTTTACCTGGAATGTTTAGCTATAAAAGAAGCTATAAAATACTGGCAACATTGGCTCATAGGACAAAAATTTAAAGTGTTCTCAGACCATAAACCTTTAGAAAAACTTAATATTAAGGCAAGAACAGATGAAGAGTTAGGAGATCTCACATATTACTTATCGCAATTTAATTTTGAAGTCATATATTCACCAGGTAAATATAATTTAGAAGCAGATAGTTTAAGTAGAAACCCTGTATTAGAAGCACATGTGAATCAGGAAGAGATTTTAAAAGTCGTGAATTTAATTAAAATAGAAGACATCCGAAATGATCAAGATAAAAATAAAGATATAAAACTAAATAAAAATAAACTAATACTAAAAGATAAAATATACTTCAAAAGAATAGGAAAAAAAGATAAAATTATAGTCACAGAAGAATTTAGTAAAAAGATTATAAAAAACGTACATTGTACATACTGTCATATAGGAGTAAAACAAATGGAAAGTAAAATTAAACCGTTTTATTCAGCAAAAAATTTAATACAAAATATAAAAAACATTTGCGATAAGTGTGAAATATGCATAAAAAATAAAACTAGAACTAGATTTAAATACGGATTGATGTCTTATCTGGGTCCCGCTACTTACCCTTTTGAAATAGTCTCTATAGATACTATTGGTGGATTTGGTGGCTCCCGCTCTACAAAAACCTACTTACATCTTTTAGTGGACCATTTCACTAGATATGCCTACATTTTGACATCAAAAACCCAAAACGCAAATGATTTTATAAAACTTGTAAAAAAGGTTACAACTGAAAATAAAATTGGAATGATTTTATCTGACCAATATCCAGGCATAAATTCAAAAGAATTCAAAGGTTTTTTAAAAAAAGAGAACGTACCTATTATCTACACTGCAGTAAATGCACCTTTTTCAAATGGTTTAAATGAACGATTAAATCAAACACTAATTAATAAGATAAGATGTAAAATTAATGAAAAGAAAGATAAAATGGCTTGGACCACTATCGCTCATGAATGTACCCAGAAATATAATGAAACAGAACACACTGTAACTGGATTCTCCCCAATATATTTATTGCAAGGAAAAATAATTAATATCTTACCAGATGAATTAAAAAAAGAAAAAACACAAAATGATTTATTACAAGATAGAACTATAGCTTTAGAAAGGAGTATAAGATCACACAATTACAATAAGCAACAATTTGATAAAAATAGAATAAATTATCAGTTAAAAGTAGGTGATTTAGTGTATGTGGAAAATGGCAACCGATTAAATAGAAAAAAACTAGATGAAGTAAAAATTGGACCTTATAAAATTATAGAAAAAATATCTGACTCCATTTATAAGATAGATACAGGTTACAAAAAGTTAGAATCGAATTATTTTCACATTACTAAAATTGTACCAATACCTGGATGATTTTTGCATATTTGGGGGGTGGAGATGTAAATGAAGCTCTCTTAATCTTCATTTAATCTGAATTTCCACTGTTGATATTATCTGTGGTGGTGTCTTGCCCTATGTTGGATTAAAAAAGCGCTATTGACGGATAGAAGAATTATGTCAATACGTTTCACACGTAAATAATTTTAATATTATAAAAAGACAAACTCCATGAAGCAATAGCTTTTAATGTTGTTTCTTTTTACAGGTTTGTACCTAATTATTAAGAGTGATTTGTATTTTCAAGCTATGTTTATAAAAGTATGTGTGATATGTACCTAATGTAGCTTATATTCTTAAAAATAAAACCTCCGCTTTTTACAGAGCAACAACATATTATGCAGTTGTTTCAATAACATATTACATACATTTCTATATTAGACCATCGGACACATGTAGACAAAGCAAACGTGTGGGGTTCACAAGTCGCGCACACGTTCGATATTAGTAGGTCGACACATTTGACTGAAGTTTATGACATACTAGCTGACCCGGCAAACGTTGTTTTGCCATATAAATAATTTTTACTGAATATTTTGGGAGAACTTCATGTAAGTGTGTGGACTACAACTACCACTACCAATACCACTACACCTACTACTACCACTACCCCTACCACTAACACTACCCCTACCACTACCCCTACCACTACCCCTACCACTACTCCTACCACTACCCCTACCTCTACCACTACCCCTACCCCTACCATTACCAATACCACTACCCCTACCCCTAACACTACACCTACCAATACCCCTACCACTACCCCTACCACTACCCCTACCACTACCCCTACCCCTACCACTACCATTACCAATACCACTACCACTACCCCTACCACTACCCCTACCACTACCCCTACCACTACACCTACCACTAACACTACCCCTACCACTACCCCTACATCTACCCCTACCACTACCTATCACGCACCGGCGCCATCTACTTAAAATATTGGTTTGTAGTACATGCTATGTATCAGAGATGGCGCTGTATGTGAAAAAAGATTTTTCCCGCTTTTCTGTTGAAATTTTTCCTAAATTTTCTTTGCTATAAACCTCACCGAGCCCGAGACCTTTCCAACGAATGCAAAACCGTGGAAATCGGTTCGTGCGTTCTGGAGTTATAGCGTCAGGAAGGAAAACCCGACTTATTTTTATATAGTAGACTAGTGGTCCGCCCCGGCTTCGCACGGGTATTTCATATAAAAATCAAAATTATAATACACACACATAAACCCTATTTGCGTCAGGTTACTAAAAAAATAAAAATTTAACACGACTTTATTTTACATATATAGATTATAACAATAGTTTCGTTTACGCCTAGTAATATTATATAGCCTATGTCACTCAGTGAAGATGCAGCTTTCTAATGGTGAAAGAATTTTTGAAATCGGTCCAGTAGTTTTGGCAGCGCACGCCAGAATAGCTCGCAGATGGTAGATTTTCTACTTACCTACTTGACACTTATCGTCATATTTTGAACAATTCACACAATATCTTTATAAATTTTAGCCTGTGTGTTATTCTGATGTATAAGCTATATTATTGCAAAGTTTCATTAAAATCCATTCAGTACTTTTTACGTGAAAAAGTAACACACATCCATCCATACATACATACATACTTACAAACTTTCCCCTTTATAATATTAGTAGGATAGGATTAGTAAGGATTATACCTTATCAACAGCCTAAAATTTAAGTTTTATGCTTCTAGTTCTGAAAATGACAATACTTTCATACAACCTTTCATCTCCCTTTTCAACCCATTACAACACTTTTTTCCAATTAAAAAGTGTCTATGTCCTTTGTCAGGCTCTAGACTGTGTAGTACCGAATTTCATTTAAATCGGTTCATTAGTTTTGGCGTGAAAGTGAAACAGACAGACAGACAGACAGACACTTCAAAACCAAACGTCCAATTTTAATCATTCAAAGACCAAATATTATCTACATAAACTTTAAAATGTAGTCCAAAAAAAATTCAAGATAAAAAAATGGTTGTTGTGCCTCACTCGACATAGATAGGTATAGTGTGTCGCGGACTTATTTATAGATATTTATAAGATCTACAATTAATTAGAACATTTTATGGTTCTATCTTTTATAGTTTAGGAGGCGTACGCAAAATAAGTAACTTTTCTGGTTGATTTTTTACACCTTGTGTCCGAAAAACCCAAATATCTTACGGAACCCTATTTTTTTCCAAAATAAAATTTAGCCTATATCACCCGGGGATAGTGTAGCTTTCCAACAGTGAAAGAATTTTTCAAATCGGTTCAGTAGTTTTGAAGCCTTAGTAGGATAGGATTAGTAAGGATTATACCTTATCAACAGCCTAAAATTTAAGTTTTATGCTTCTAGTTCTGAAAATGACAATACTTTCATACAACCTTTCATCTCCCTTTTCAACCCATTACAACACTTTTTTCCAATTAAAAAGTGTCTATGTCCTTTGTCAGGCTCTAGACTGTGTAGTACCGAATTTCATTTAAATCGGTTCATTAGTTTTGGCGTGAAAGTGAAACAGACAGACAGACAGACAGACACTTCAAAACCAAACGTCCAATTTTAATCATTCAAAGACCAAATATTATCTACATAAACTTTAAATGTAGTCCAAAAAAAATTCAAGATAAAAAAATGGTTGTTGTGCCTCACTCGACATAGATAGGTATAGTGTGTCGCGGACTTATTTATAGATATTTATAAGATCTACAATTAATTAGAACATTTTATGGTTCTATCTTTTATAGTTTAGGAGGCGTACGCAAAATAAGTAACTTTTCTGGTTGATTTTTTACACCTTGTGTCCGAAAAACCCAAATATCTTACGGAACCCTATTTTTTTCCAAAATAAAATTTAGCCTATATCACCCGGGGATAGTGTAGCTTTCCAACAGTGAAAGAATATTTCAAATCGGTTCAGTAGTTTTGAAGCCTATTCGATGCAAACAAACAAACAAACAATCAAATCTTTCCTCTTTATAATATTAGTATAGATTACATAGCTGTCATTATACGTCAATTACATAGCTGTCATTTGCGTTTTGTTATTCCGAGTCTGATTCTTTTTTGTTATACCACGTTTTATAGTGACTGACGTTTCATGTCAAGTCACACGGGAACGCTGTCGAACGGGATAAAAAGTATCCTATGTCCGTCTCCTGGCTCTAAGCTACCTCCCTACCAATTTTCAGCCAAATCTGTTCTGCCGTTCTTGAGTTATAAGTGGTGTAACTAACACGACTTTCTTTTATATATATAGATTAAAAAAAAGTAACCCTGCGGCAATAACGGCATTTCGCGAGACTTCAACGGCGGCGAAACGCTGTAAGATTACTTACAGCCTGGCCAAATTTATATTTATATATATATTTTATTTTTATATAAATATAAAAATTCGGGGTGGCTTAATAAATATAAAAATAAAAAAAATGTACATACCCTATCGTGATCTTTGGAGGGCTTTGGTTTTCTGTGGAGCGGCGGCTTTCCTTCTCCCGGCGCGGCCGGAGGTGCTGAAATAACAAATAGTCAACTTTAGAAACGCATGGGCAAGACCTATGACCTGCGTTCGTGATAGACGGAGTTATGCACCATTGTGTGCAGTCACTATGGCTATGTGTGACCTTTAGGGGCTAAATTTCATGGGAGCATTGTGCTTCTGAGGGTACGTTAAGCCGTCGGTCACAGTTGTTTTCAATTGTAAGCTTTGTCAATGACTTTTGAGTGACAGGATCCTTGAGAGCATCGGACAATGGTTAGCCGGAAACCCCTAGACCAATCCGTTTGAGAGATTTTGAGTTGTTTGATAACTTTACACAAATCCGAAAGTGACCATTTTCGGCACAACAAGGCAAGTGACAAGCTTAACTCAATGGATAATATAAGGAATAACAAAGTATTTATAAAATATTTTGAGTGCCCAACAATGGAACAAAGAAACGGTTGTTGTGGATACATCCAGCACGTAAGCTCAAAGCCTCATCCGTCGACCTTTACGAGCCAATCCTGCGGCTTTACAAATTCAACAGTATCACTTACGGGACTAAAAAAGCGCCTGCAACTACTTCATCACCAGACTATAACAGCGAAGCTCCGTCTCCGCAATCCTCCCGTCCTGTATTACAAACCGTTGCAGTTGCGTCTTGGACTCTGACTTGTCGCCGCAATCCACTCAAAGTTGATGAACGTACATGGTCTCGCGGTGGCGTGCAACTAGCGCGAGCGGGGCGGCGTTAATCCCACGACACCATAACCAGTTTAGAATGTCCGTAGCTTATACATCCAGCACGTAAGCTCAAAGCCTCATCCGTTCACCGATGCGAGCCGATCCTGCGGCTTTACCAATTCAACAGTATCACTTACGGGACTAAAAAAAGCGCCTGCAACTAACAGCGAAGCCCCGTCTCCGCAATCCTCCCCGCAATGTATTACAAACCGTTGCGTCGTCTCTGATCACTTGTCCCCGCGATCCACTCAATGTTGATGAACGTACATGGTCTCGCGGTGGCGTGCAACTAGCGCGAGCGGGACGGCGTTAATCCCACGACACCATAACCAGATTAGAATGTCCGTAGCTTATACATCCAGCACGTAAGCTCAAAGCCTCATCCGTCGACCGATGCGAGAATCCTGCGGCTTTACAAATTCAACAGTATCACTTACGGGACTAAAAAAGCGCCTGCAACCACTTACACCATACTAGAACAGCGAAGCCCCGTCTCCGCAATCTTGCAATCCTGCGGCTTTACAAATTCAACAGTATCACTTACGGGACTAAAAAAGCGCCAGCAACCACTTACACCATACTAGAACAGCGAAGCCCCGTCTCTGCAATCTTGCAATCCTGCGGCTTTACAAATTCAACAGTATCACTTACGGGACTAAAAAAGCGCCTGCAACTAACAGCGAAGCCCCATCTCCGCAATGTATTACAAACCGTTGCGTCGTCTCTGATCACTTGTCCCCGCGATCCACTCAATGTTGATGAACGTACATGGTCTCGCTGTGGCGTGCAACTAGCGCGAGCGGGGCGGCGTTAATCCCACGACACCATAACCAGATTAGAATGTCCGTAGCTTATACATCCAGCACGTAAGCTCAAAGCCTCATCCGTCGACCGATGCTAGCCAATTCTGCGGCTTTACAAATTCAACAGTATCACTGCAACTACCTCTAAAAAAGCGCCTGCAACTATCTCATCACCAGAGTAACTCTGGTGATGAGATAGTTGCAGGCGCTTTTTTAGTTCCAAAAGTGATACTGTTTAGAACAGCGAAGCCCCGTCTCCGCAATCCTCCCGTCCCTTATTACAAACCGTTGCAGTTGCGTCTTGGACTCTGACTTGTCCCCGCGATCCACTCAAAGTTGATGAACGTACATGGTCTCGCGGTGGCGTGCAGCGACAGCGGGCGCGGGCGGCGCGGCGTGGTGTGCGCGCGCCGCGGCACGTCCGTCAGCACGGTGGTCGCGTCGCGCGATACAGACGGCGTGCTCGCCACGCTTGAAGCGCCCGTGTCGACCCCACCTGCACCCAAATCTCTATTATAGAGCGGCCTTTTCATACAAAAATTGTGGTAGTCATTTTAAAAGCAGTCTCGACGCGACCAAGTCTTTACTATAGAGCGGCCTTTCTATACAAAAATTGTGATCGTCATTTTAAAAGCAGTCTCGACGCGACTAAGTCTTTACTAAAGAGCGGCCTTTCCACACAAAAATTGTGATTGTCATTTTAAAAGCGGTCTGTACATAAATGTATTTGACATTTGAATTTTAACTGGCAAAATTAAATATCAAGCGGACTTCAAAATATATTGAGTGACTTGTTAAATTCGTTCAAATTCAATTCACGTTCAATATATATATAGTAATTTCTAATTACTAATGTATTTAAATACAGTGTTATAATACAACTATGCATCATGAGCAGAGCGGCTCAGAAACTATTTGATATCTATGTAAGATAATCGCATGACGTAAGGCTTACTATAATCTATGTAAGATAATCGCATGACGTAAGGCTTACTATAGAGTAACGTTTAAAAGGATAGTCTATGAAGCTACACCTCTGTAGATTACTCAGGGATATATGGACCACCATTTACTTAGGAATTATTATGCTTTAATGTATATCATTAATGAACAATCACTCAACAGAAAAATCCACAAGTTATGGTAAGGTAATTTATAATGAAATAGGACAAGCACAACACAAAAACATATTATTTTAGTGGCTTCAATGCTATAAATGTTATCTTACAGACATCTAACTATACGGACACATAAATTATTAGTACAATTATCATTATTAAACGTTATTAATAGAACTGCAGTTAGTCACTTGAAATATGGTCACTACTGAATATTATGAATCTAATTTATATAAGTTGCACTACATTCAAATCGAGAAACAAATATACATTCATCTCTAAGCAAAACCATCTAAGAATCTATGTTTAGATCAAACAAATCTTGAACCATTCCGAGTTAGGACATTTTACGCCCCAGAAGAATTAAATTTAATTAGTTAAATTCTACTACTTTGTTATGCTAAAAAAAGTTTTCAACAACTACTACGAGTTAAATCATTCCACCAAACAAAGTTAATTCACCAAAAACCATTCAGTTATCTATTTCCAAATCAAAAACGTCTCAAGGACCAAACGCAAACCTCATCGCAATCGCCACCTATCTCACTACAATATAAGATCCATTACCTCTCGGCGTGTTTACGCCCGTACCGGCAATAGAGGCGGGGCGGGGCTTGCGTGGCGCCGACGAGGCCCGCCGCACGACCCCGGTGGCGTTGGACATCGCGCTGCCGGGCCGGGAGCCGGGCGTGGTGTCGCCCGACCGGGTCTCTGTACATCGAGCGGTGGAGGGGAATGTTAGAACTGTGTTGTGGTGTAAAGCGGCAATGTATTGTGTGTAGTGTTAAGTGTCACCAAGTGGTTTGTAGTGGTGTGTAGTATTAAGTCACCAAGTGGTTTGTAATTATACATCGGCGTCGTGTCAACGAACCGCGTCTCTGTACATCGAGCGGTGGAGGGGAATGTTAGAACGGTGTTGTGGTGAAAAAGGGGCAATGTATTGTGTGTAGTGTTTAGTGTCACCAAGTGGTTTGTAAGGTAGTCATCGGCATCATGTCGCCCGACCGCGTCTCTGTACATCGAGCGGTGGAGGGGAATGTTAGAACGGTGTTGTGGTGTAAAGCGGCAATGTATTGTGTGTAGTGTTAAAAGTCTCGTAGACATCGGCGTCGTGTCGCTGAACCGTGTCTGTGTACATCGAGCGGTGGACGGGAATGTTAGAACGGTGTTGTGGTGTAAAGCGGCAATGTATTGTGTGTAGTGTTAAGTCTCGTAGACATCGGCGTGGTGTCGCCGTACCGCGTCTGTGTACATCGAGCGGTGGAGGGGAATGTTAGAACTGTGTTGTGGTGTAAAGCGGCAATGTATTGTGTGTAGTGTTAAGTCACCAAGTGACGACATCGGCGTCGAGTCGCCGAACCGCGTCTCTGTACATCGAGCGGTGGAGGGGAATGTTAGAACGGTGTTGTGGTATAAAGCGGCAATGTATTGTGTGTAATGTTTAGTGTCACCAAGTGGTTTGTAATGTAGATCAGCGTCGTGTCGCCTAACCGCGCCTGTGTACATCGAGCGTTGGAGGCGAATGTTAGAACGTGTAAAGCGGCAATGTATTGTGTGTAGTGTTAAGTGTCACCAAGTGGTTTGTAAGGTAGATCAGCGTCGTGTCGCCCGACCGCGTCTCTGTACATCGAGCGGTGGACGAGAATGTTAAAACGGTGTTGTGGTGTAAATCGGCAATGTATTGTGTATGGTGTTAAGAGTCACCAAGTGGGTTGTAAGGTAGACATCGTCGTCGTGTCACCCGACCGCTTCTGTGTACATCGAGCGGTGGACGAGAATGTTAGAACGGTGTTATGGTGTAAACCAGCAATGTATTGTGCACTGTATTCAGTGTCAGTGATTGTAAATAGGTCTACAGTAGAGTTAACATTTACCGTTCGTTTCAGTATATTTTCATTATATGTACGGCAATGATGATTATGTTGGTTCTGTGTTGAGTGTGGTTTAACAATTATACTAGTCATAGACATTGCAAAACGTTGTAGTTGAATCAGATTTAATAGAAATTTATTCAAAATACAAGGTTCTTTTTTTCAAAAATATCTATGAAATAGATATAGTACAAATAATAAAATTATTGTGAGATCTCAGATCACTAAACATGTAACAGGAATTTGAGTGGAGTAGAAAGTAAAATTAGGAATGTTTGTAGATTACGTGAATTATTTATTTTCTGTGTATACATATTATGACCCAAGTGCAGCGTTAGAAGAATAGGTTAGTCGATGTGCAATTTATACAGAATTTAGAACATTTTATATAAATTTTATTTTAGTCACACTTACCTTGTCAAGCACCAAGCCCAACGGCCAATTTTGTTTATTAAGTATTTTTAAAAATATGCCAATTCTTTAATATCACAAACTAACCTTTACAAAATCAGTTCTGATTGAAATACATAATTATTTATCACAAAATTATTTTAATTCATTAATGAATTTATGCGTCGCGCAATAATATAATAATATAATATAAAATTATTTTCGGCATATTTTCCAAATACTAATTATTTCATAGAATCATCGCATCGTCCACGATATACTTACGAAATTGCTTATACGCAATATGAATGTTTAGGCAAATAAATCGATTCAATATCCATATACCGTGGAGGTGCATGGAAGAAATTTTTATAAATACCTTGTGTTCCCTGATAGACAATAGAGGCCTTCTTCTGATAGTCTTCTTGAAGAGGAAAAGAGAGAATGAGAACAGTAGAAAAGGGCAAAAGATGGAAGATGAAGAAAATAAAACCTTGATGGTACAATAAATTACAATTTCAAATATATCCTAAGAAAAGAAATTGTACTTAGTTTCTTGTCGTTATTTTTTTTTCTATCGAATTGTGCAACAACAATTGGTATGTACCTACTTAAAATGTAAGTTATCAATCTTCATAATTGGATTTACAATCGTATCCTTGCTTTCTCAAACAAAATATAGCTCAAAATCAAGAAAAAACATTTATTGTTTACTATCTACCACGCAAACACACTTCAATCGTTCAAGCCTTTCAATTCAAGCCTTTCAGTTTAGCAAAATACCAAATGAAAAAAAAAATCCTTACGTGATATGAACACATGAAGCAAAACGTAAAACAAGAGTGATTGATAATATAAACGGGTGATACTTATAAACGCATATTATTTAATTAGCCACACAGTGAAGTATATATATGTTACTGGATTATATCCTTTTAAATTTTAATCGAATTTATTATGATAACGATAAACCAGGTCAAAATATGAGTGATGTGTTCTTCCACAGCTTAAAATACAGCTTTTCATAGGCATCAATCAGAAGGTTATATGCCATAATTTCGAAGTGTCAGTTAAATCGCCCCTTCGTATATTTAAATTTTTATTAGAATGTCATTTTTTATTTTGGTAGAAAATTACGAGTAAGTGCGTTAAACATATCAGAATAACAATAAATACAGACAACTACCGAGTAAAAATTACAGAGTAATAACTACCAGTTCCAGTACAATGGCTTCGTTCATTTTTAAACAGCAAGAAGTCTCGTTTGGATGGAATGCATGATGCATACAGCATCTTCATGTATTACAAACACCCATTGCAGCCAAGAATTTGCTTAGTACCTAGTCAGAATTGTGGTTCCGACTAAAGATAAATATTTCCAGCCTTATTAGCCTTCAATAGTCACGAAATGAACCGTTTGGTATTGAAATCTTCTGTGAAATTATAAATCTTTAATTCACATGTAAACTTCACTGTATGGCCTTGTTATTGACAATTCCCGTCGTTAAATTATTTCATAATCTTAGCATTAATTAGCGTTAATGGTTGTCGCGTAAGCGCAAAGCAGTCCCGCTTAGCACACAACGCACGGCCCGCCATTGGCTAGCCGAGCATCGCCTCGCCTCTGATTGGCCGGTCAATCGAAGCTCGAGCGTTATCCCACTTCTGATTGGCCAGCCAACGTGCGAGAATACCTACCGCGTTAGTGACGGCAACCGTAAGCAGTCCAGCAAGCCAGCAAGGTCGCAGTGGGTGGAATCCAGAGTCGGACCAATTTATAAGGATCAGTGAAAATACTTTTGATAAATAAGGAACACTTTTTAATTATTGTTTACGTCAAGGAATACTTGAAGAGCATGAGTTTTTTATAAAACAATATCTAAACCTATAAACAATTGCTTTAGAGTGTTTTGTTTTCTTTATTCAAACTCAATTCATACTTCGAAAGGTTTTTCTTTAATAGGTTTATGGATAAAATTAAATATGTTCAGCAGTATTCTTACCGTATTGAGAATACCACGGTAAGAATACAATCAATAATACTTAAATTTCCGATGCTATAATTAAATTGTTTTAAAGCAATTGTGGTCCAGTAATTAACTCTCTTAGTTACTAGCTAGTTATACTAGCCATCCCAGTCCCTATTAGTCTTGTTCAGTCAGTCAGTTGTCATGGGCGGCAGCGGATGGGTGGTGCTGCAGGCTCGTTTGCTATCTTGTATCCACAAAAAATTTTTAATGACCCCAGACATTTGACAATGAACACAGACATTTTTCGACATACTTGTGGTAAACTTCCTATAGTCGAAGCAAAAACACGTTTTGGGGTTGCATAAAAATAGCTTGGACCATTAACATTTTCTTAAGCATTCGTCATGATTTTGTAGATACACGGGACTCGTGAGAAATATCTAAAATTATGTTTTGACGAAGTTTTGGAAGTACGGTATACAAACTCAACTGTAAACCACAAATTGATATAAAAAAGTAAAAATATTGACAATAATAACACATCTATGACGTCATGCCATACTTAAAATATAAGACGTGTCCCACAAGCTTCCCACACGACGCGTTGATGCCAAACAGTGCAATTCAACGTAACCTATGAATCGCGAGCATTACAGTTTTCACAACCGACTCCCAGATTCCACCCACGCGAGGCCCGTTCGGAGGCGCCAATTCTCTCTCCACACCCTGAAATATACATACGGCTCCTGTTGAGATGGTGCATGGAGGGCGACGCGGAGTGCAGCGGCCTCGTTGTTGTACCGAGGCGGTCGAGGCGAGTCATCGAGGCCGCCCTACCTGGTGCTCGCGGGGCGGGCAGCGTCGGCACTAGGTCTGTGCGCCGCCGCGCGACCGACGACCACGCCGGCTGCGGGGAACGATCAGGTTCGTCTGGAACCGTACGCATACCGTGGGCACATATTATACTAGTGGACGCCCCCGCAGCTTCGCTCGCGTAGAATTAGACCCATTAACGACGTCTACCCGTCTGACGACTTCAAAAACGGCAAATTTTCATACTAACTTTGCACCCCCGTTTTACCCCCTTAGGGGGTGAATTTTCAAAAATCCTTTCTTAGTGCTCCCCTACGTTATAAAAGGAACCCCTGTGCAAAATTTCAAGTTTCTAGCCCTTATGGTTTAGGCCCTGCGTTGATATGTCAGTCAGTCAGTCAGTCACCTTCTCCTTTTATATATATAGATAGATAGGCAGTTCAATATAGTTCAATATATATAGAGTTCGCCCGGGGCAGTACCACCGCCCGCCACGGTACCTAGTACCATTTCTGCCGTGTAATAATTGTTTTTAAAGCAATTATGGTCCGGTTGGAAAGGTGTGGTTTCCGGTTACACTTCTTTAGAGGCGACCATCTTAGTCCTCAAGGTTAGCAACACATCTGTGACTGACTTAGAACGAGACTCCTACTAACAAGTATTAACTGGACTATTACTAACACCAACTAACAGGACCAACTATCACTAACAGTCCCCAGTCCTCATACCTACTAACGAACTGACCAACTAATGTTCTAATTAACTCTCTCAACTAATTGGACTAACCATCCCAGTCCCTAATTGAGTCTTATTCAAAGTCAGTCACAGTTGTCATGGGCGGCAGCGGATGGGTGGTGCTGCAAGCTCGTTTGCTATCCTTTATCCATAAAAATAAAAAATAAAAGTTCAATAACAAATTATGGGACAGCGGATGCGTGGTGCTGCAAGCTCGTTTGCTATCTTACATCCATTAAAAAAAAATGACCAGTGTATGTTACGATGGAATATAATGTAGTGCGGGTAGCTGACATACATAAAACATCACAATTTAACATCTATGACCCAAGTACAAATATTTATCTCAGAAATAAATATCGAACCCTTAATAAAAATCTTATATGTATAGAAATATACATACATATTATAATCCTTTAAATCCTCATTGATTTTTTATAAATATATCACAAACCATGACAATTGTGACAGACTGAACCAAAACTCACAGAAACTGGGATGGTAAGTCTAGTTGGGTTCAATGAGAAATTAGTTAGACAGTTCTTTACTAGGTATGAGGACTACAGAGTCGGACTATTAGTTAGTTTGTTTAGTCCGTAATCGCTCGTTGCAATTATCTTACAGATTATACAATAAAAACCAGAAGATAATACTCAAAACTCAATGTGTTATTGCCTTTATAGGGGTACGTACATACTTAAAGACATATCCTTTGATGGTATACCCATATCAATAAAAGAGTGAGCGAAACGATCATTTCTATGTTTATTTCCTTGTCGAATACATATTGTATAATTTCTGCCGCTAGCTAAGCCAGTCAATATACATAAGCGTTAGTGCCTACGGTAAAATCACTCAATATTCTCAAATTGATTCACATCCGAGCGACCTTCGAATATTTGAACGATATCTGTGTGGCATAATGGCGTGACGTCAGCTACGTGTCGCGGTAATTGCACTATTATTGAACCATAGACATGTAGAGTACAATGTCACAAGGCGACGTTTCATAATCACCTAAGATTTAGACTAATTTGGAAAACATTTCGTGACCTTCCAACCAATCTGAATGTTTTTTGGACATATTTGGTTTTTTAACATGCCATCTTATCCACGTAAACAACTATTAAATACACTGCATCTAACCAACGGTAGTGTGTGTAATGTTTTCTTTTATTAATCTAATGAATATTATTCAAATATGTTTGCGTAATGCACTCCTTCAATTCAATTCAATCTTTATTTGTCATCCATTTCCTTCCTTCTACATATAAACATTAACTCTGCCCAATTTAATACACCACGATTATGTTGTGCGTGCAGTATAAACGTGACGTATCTTTCTTAAAATATCATTGCTGTTTAAGGTTTAGTGCGGGACGCGTACAGTTAAAAAGGCTGTATCAGCCGATGTAAGAAAATCAGTCCACTTATTTACCATCATACATCTGCAGTGCACTCATTGACTCTGCCCATCGTGGGCGTATATCGCCAAATCTGATAAACTTTTGGCTCAGTCTATCGAAAGCACAGTACTACTTATATCTAGAAAAAGAAAAGAATCTCGCAATTTCTTGCATTGTTTTAACTTGGTACGAATCTAAAAACATTTGGGTATGGTTTAAACTCAAAAATAACTTACAATAACTTGAGAACATGAGGATTCCTTGGCAGCGAGAAATGAGAGAAACAAGATTAAAACATTAGGTACTTACATACTTATCTAAAACACATAATTACCCACTGCACCATTTTATAGAATGTTTAAGCTTACAAATTATGTGTATATTGGCAATTGTAAAAAAAAAACTGAATTTGAAATAGTCTTGAAAAAATTTTAAGGCGAAATCAAATCACTTATTCATCTTTCATTACATTACATTTCATTTACATTTTGACTTATGTTTAAGGCAAGCCCTTACCCATGGATATAAAAGATCAATTAAGGAATAAGTCCAACAGTGTTATAAGGTAGGCTTATAGCCGACAATGGACTTAGGATGGATGGATGGATGGATGGATGGATGGATACCTTTGTTATCAGTGTCCGACGAGTCCAAGTGCAGTGCCGAGGCGCGTCTCGTGAGCGGCGCAGACGCGAACATCACGTTTGTAGTTGATGCCGCCCTGGAACACGACAAACAGACATGTTACTACACTTCATACTGTCGTCATCCACTGAAGGGTTAGTAGAACACACACTTTATACTAAAGTGGAGTTAACGAAAAATGCCGCATACAATATTCAAATATCACTTACCTATTAGAATATAAACTCATAATTCGAAACATAGCATGATGTTTTATTAACATTTTTTTTTAAAAATAATTTGTCAGTCAAAGCTGTAAAAAAATTCAGCTGTCAAAAAGTCAGTCAGCAGTAAGAAACTAATTATCTTAATGAATATTTTTCAGAATATTCTGTATAATTAAAATTGCTTTAGTGCGAGTATGAATAAAAAAAAAGTATTGTAGACGGCGGGTTTCGTTTACCTTACGATACAATCCACTTAAGGGTTAGTATAACATCACAGTTGCATTGCAATGGTTATGACATCAATGGTAAAGTGGCATTTGAAGGGGGAGGGTGAAATTTTCAAGTAGGCGTGGAAAACTTCAAATGGTTGTGAGAGGCAAGTGGACTAATTCACGTCACTTACGCGTATAACGCTGATTAAGTTTCAATGAAACCTTATCTTGCACATATTTTTTTTTACTTTGAATTATTATTAATGATCAAATGAAAACAACATTGCAACTTAATCGGCGCGTCATAAGATTAAGTAAATTAATCGTTGGTATCGATTCCAACATTCGATCGATATTCCACTATCGATATTGGTCGAACTTATTTAGATTTATGAAAATTCACCCTATTCCTATACCTATTTCCACTGTTTAGAAACAATTTGAGACAAGCCAAACATCAAGTTGCAACATAATTTGTCATGCGTCCCAATGTAACGTATTATAACCATCCAAAATCAAAATTTAAATCAAGACTGATTCATTTACATTTTAAATTATTAACCATCTAACTAAAACGAATACTTTACTAAAATTTGCATGCCGTAGTTTTAAATCTACTATAGTACAACACTACATACATGCTTAGGTACATACATACGGTAGTTGCAATAAAATTAACATGCAAAAGATAATTTACTTGCTAAAACAATTATTACTTTTACCATAACAATGAGCTAATCATAAAGTCTTGTAATGAATACGAATAAGACCATCCGGTTTATTTAGAAGAAATAAAATTCGTAAAATATTAATTGTTTGTATGCAGCTCCGAAAACCCTGCACCCGAAGGTCTTCGACAAGACTTAACGACTGTTTCCAGCATTGAAAACATCCGGGACCAGCGGCTTAACGTCCCCTCCGAAGCACGAGAGCGTACATGAAATTTTGCCACTAGCGGTCACCCATCCACAAACCGACTTCGGTCGTCGTTGCTGAACTCTTTCGATCAATCAAGGCGAGCCACTATGGACGCTACTTCTTTATCTTTATCATATCTAATCTTTATCTTTTATGGACGCTTCTTCTTTTGTGGAGTCCGTGTCTACGCGTCGACTGATGGGGGACGGAGCTGTTCTAATTCCGTCTTTTTATTCCGCCCTAGGATGTTCTCTCCTAGTTCAATTCGCGGCGTAATGCGGTTTATGTTGATGCATTAGAATGCTCTCTTCTGGCTCAATTCGCGGTAACCACCCACTTCAATGGTCAAGCAAGCAAGTGATCAAGGAAGTTTCTCTAATCAAGGCTTCACTCTTTATTGTTATAATCGATTCAACTTTCCCAAACCACTTGAACTTGTTTTCAATAACTCGGATGAATCCGAACTTCAGCAAAAGTTTGAATTTATGATTTATGGTTGGTATTTACGCTGGAGTTATTTAAGTTTCTAACTCACTTGCAAAGTGCAGTTTCGACGATTTTTAAGCGATTTCGAAAAAAGAAGGAGGTTCTTCGGAGGAGGGAAATCTTATCAGTAGCAGGCTTCCAAACTCAAAAAGTATGTACTAACTTTCGCCTGCCTCATTTTCGGTCTGCAAATTACCCCTGACGCAACGCCATTGACAAATCCGCCGCGTCGTAATAAGGTATTGTTTTACGTTCACAATGGATGGTGTCCATGGAAATTATGTATATAGGAAGGAAGGTGACGTCACCGGCTATTGCCCTTTTCAATGTGATCCAGGCTTTTTTGTGAATATAACTATTGTCATCATTTTTTGGGCGGAGCCTTTTTCATGGTCCGACAGATGTCATTTTGTATTTTCACAAGATTCTATCTTGATTCAAATGCGTGTGAATTTGATGGACGAAGTAACTATTTCTATTACTCCGTTGAGTAACGCACCCACTGCAACGGTGAAGGAAAATTTGAGGAAACCTGGTGGTGGTTGAGTAACGTGATAAAACATTAAATAAATAAATAATAAATACCATGGACATTCCATTATTACAGGCTCGCGCCTACTTTGGGGTCAGATGGCCGTGCGTGAGAATGTCCAAGATATTTATTTATTTATTTAATGGAATACTTGAACGTGATTTTCAATGCAATAATATTAAAAACATTTAAAATAAATCTATATTTCATTTATATTATTAGGTTATCTACAAAAGAGTGTTTATTAGTTTTTTATAACGATGCTGTTATTATTATCAAAATCTTCGTATGAATCTCCTTGTGTTTAATCGATTTATTTAGCAGTAGACTTTGGATGTTCCGAGTACCTACTATTACCATAGTACTAATGCTACTAATACCTTGCATAAATCTACACGATCACGTGTATATTCGCGTACCTACATGTAATTAGTCCGTAAAGGCGCGTCAAAATACTTTCTTACGTAGTTAAGAACCAAACTGCATTAGAGAACTCCCGCTTAGGAGATCGATACTAATTTTCCCATCGCTTAGATGTAAAAATAAATAGTATTTCCCAAGGGGTAAGTAAGCAGGTACCTTCTTGAACAGTGCGATAAACAAAACCTGTATTCGCAATGACACGCAACAGGCAATTGGTTTGATAACACTCGTTTTATTTTTACTGTGTAAGCCGCCGTAACATTTATAGAAGATTAGATTACCTATCAATTTAAATTATTGTTGGTAAACGGAAAATTTTCACAGGTACCAGCAAAATTTAGTGCAGTCATTGTCGCCTAGATATTGGCGGGCGTAACTAAAGAACCGTAGCGTCCAATGGCTCGCGTCAATTCAATGTGATCGAAAGAGCTAAGCAACGACGGGCGCGGTCGGTTTTTGGATGGGTGACCGCTAGTGGCAAAATTACATGGACGCTACCGTGCTTCGGAGGGCATGTAAAGCCGTCGGTCCCGGTTGTTTTCAATGGTGGAAACTGTCGTTAAGCCTTGTTGAAGATCTTTGGGTGGCTTGAGAACATTCGACACTGAGTTGGCCACTGACCACTCCACCAATCCGCATTGCAGCAGCGTGGTGGAGTATGCTCTAGACCTCCCGCAGCTGTGTCTGAAGGGGAGACCCGTGCCAACAGTGGGACGTCTATGGGTCGCAGCGAACTAAGGCACCGACAATGTTAAGTCGAACCAGCCTTGACTAGCATTTGGATGGGTAGGATAAAGTATTAGTTTTATGAGTTTTTCTCGGTTTCGACAGGTATATAGAGATTGTCATCAATTGCTCTTAAGTAATGATACATTAATTATAGCTGTTAAAGTCGGAGGACACAGGACAATTAATGATCCTTCCTACGTCATCTAGGTCAACTGCACTGAATTAGCGTGGTTGAACAGTAACTCATTTTAATATTGAATTGATAAGCAAACTACGAATAAAGGCCACTGAAATTGGAGGTAGCATTAACTATTTTTTTTTATGGATACAAGAAGCAAACGAGCTTGCAGCACCACCCATCCGCTGCCGCCCATGACAACTGTGACTGACTTTGAACAAGACTCAATTAGGGACTGGGATGGTTAGTCCAATTAGTTGAGACAGTTAATTAGAACATTAGTTGGTCAGTTCGTTAGTAGGTATGAGGACTGGGGACTGTTAGTGATAGTTAGTCCTGTTATTTGGTGTCAGTAATAGTCCAGTTAGTAATTGTTAGGAGTCTTGTTCTAAGTCAGTCACATATGTGTTGCTACCCTTGAGGACTAAGATGGTCGCCTCTAAAGAAGTGTAACCGGAAACCACACCTTTTCAACCGGACCATAATTACATACTTTAAAAACAATTATTACACGGCAGAAATGATACTAGCTGCCGTGGCGGGCGGTGGTACTGCCCCGGGCGAACTCTATATGGAACCAATTAGGTTTCATAAAAAACCTATTTTATTATATTTACTAAAATTTAGTAAGATTGGTAGACAAACTACAAGCTAGTTGCTTCACGTGTAAAGCGGCCACGAGACTCAAATTCGATAGAGCTAGCAGTCCCGAGTCCCGTCAGACGGGGTGCGCCGCCTCTGCATTGCGGCGGGCGGTCGACCGACATACCTGCGATTCTGCTTGTTCAAGTCTACCGATGTCTACACTATCCTTTGGATAAAGGGTGTAGATAGGGAGGAAAAGTGGATAAGGTGCAGGCGAGGAGGGAAAATCGAAACAGCAATGCAATCATCCAGTGAATCAGCAATCTTGGTTTGAAATCACAGTAGCGTCACCCTTTTTCTTTATAATTTCACTAGTGGACGCCCGCAGCTTCGCTCGCGTGGAATTAGACATAATAATAGCTTTAGCTCCACAAATTTGTAATGAATCTATAAATGATTTTTACCAACTTTGAATGCCATATTTATTTTGTTTAACTAATCAACAATTTGAAAATGACAAACCTTTCATCCCTTTACAAAAAGTAGCCTATGTCTCAGGCTCTAGACTATCTCTGTACCAAATTTCATTTAAATCGGTACAGTAGTTTTGGCGTGAAAACTAGACAGACAGAGTTACTTTCGCATTTATAATATTATAAGTATGGATTTACCTAAATTAGGACTTTAAAAGGTCTATTGAAAGTTTGTAACGCCCAAGAAGAGTGAGAAGATAAGCAACACGCGCAACGTTTGGTAGTAGTAGCAATAGGCTGATAACGTTTCTGGGAATAAGATTTCCTTAAGGCGAGGATTGCACCATAAACAGAGTAGTGTCTGCATTATGTCGGCGTTTGTTACCCTGAAGGTAACAATCAACATTGAAAGCTTACACTTCATGTGTAAGTATCGTCTCTAAGTTTTGAGGGTGCCTTTAAAAGGACACTAGAGGTCCTCAATTTTCAAATTCATCGTCTCTAAGATTTGAGGGTGCCTATAAAAGGACACTAAAGGTCCTCAATTTTCAAATTCATCGTCTCTAAGATTTGAGGGTGCCTTTAAAAGGACACTAAAGGTCCTCAATTTTCAAATACGATTCGATGTATTTGAAGGAACTCGAACTAAATTGCCCACATTTGCCCACCTACGTTCACACTGTCGAGTGAACTCGAGTGGGCTATTTCAGACACGCAATGAGTATTCCTCCTCGCCGTACGAGCCTAGCACTTTACGATTTCCTCCGTAGAATAACAATATTCTGACACGACATTCTACGTCAGAACTCTGACAGACAATTAATTTGAAAATGAATTTAATTAATTAAATAAGTAGGTACCTACATAAGAAGTAGGTACACTATAAGTATTATGAATTTGGTTATTAATACTAAGGATTTGTATCTATATGTTAGAATCTGGCCAGTATTTTTTTTTCGTGTGAAGGTAGGTACTTCTGACCCACCGGTCACCGTTCCCGACTGCACAACTGGTTGTGTCGTCCAGTTGGTCGGTGGGTTAACCCTTTAGTACCCTACCTGGTAGTACCCTACCTGGTAGTACCCTTTAAAGTTTTATTTATTGATTAGTTTTATATTGCCCTAGCCTAGAGTTAAGCAACGACGGGCGTGGTCGGTTTGTGGATGGGTGATCACTAGTGGCTAAATTTCATAGACGCTACCGTGCGTTAAGCCGTACGTCCCGGTTGTTTTCAATGGTGGAAACAGTCGTTAAGCCTTGTTGAAGACCTTCATTTACAAGATTAGTTTGCTCAATTGTTTACCCAATTACAATTACATAAACAAAACGTAACAAGTATTTTTAATGTAATGCGACCTCTGACCCAAACATACTCTTTGGCCATGACTAAGCCCGGCACGCGGTGCGGTGATTCCCGGGAAAATGCGGTAGTTTAATGAAATTTAAATTACCCGCCTTGCCACTGCAATACCCACCTAACTCGTATGTGATAAACTTTGATTTCGTTAGACAACGGTATCCGTTTAGCGGTAACACGTGTCGCAAATATGAGGGTTTATCTCGTTACCTTTTTGCTTCGGTTTTAAGTGTTCTTATGTTAAATAGCTGAATGTCTCGAGTAAGAGGTGTTTTTTTTAAATTAATTTGTGTTGCAGATTAAACATACATATTTGATATCATCACCACCATAATAATATATTACTGATTGACGATAAGTAGCGGACGGCACCATTTAGGAAGTTAGATATGTACGCCATAGTTAATTATTTAAAATCTTTAGTATAATTATTAAAATAAAAAAGAAACATAAAAATGCACCTAAAATAGTAAATACATAGTTAGTTCGATATCTTGAATACTAGCATTGCCAGCAGATTGTCCCGTGACTGCGTAATTTTTAATCATCTTCATTACATGAAAAATGTTTCAACAAAATGCGAATCATACAGTATTCCTAGGAACGTGACAAGAGAAATCCCCAATATTTTACGAGATTTTCAAATTATTGTTCGATAAATCCACTAATCCCAAATAAAACATACTTAAAAATAAGTAAAACATTCGTAAGCGTTTTAAAAGCTAAGCTTTATTAGTAAAACCAAATTATTTACATTAAAGCCATGCAAACAAAACCACTAATAAGACAATAATGTAAAAAGATATCCAACCGCATACAATGTGCGTACCTCGCAAAAATACTTATTAATATCAATCGCCTGAAAGCTTCAAACAACTCTACACGTACAAGTTAATTATAATTATAAAAATGGTGAGTAAAAAAATACAAACTACAAAACAATTAGTAAATTAGGAATCAAAAGATATCAAAATAATAATAAAAAATCAGGAAAACTTGCTTACAGCGATTCAAAAAAGTTCATCTGATCTATAGGGTTGGTACTGGTGGGGAAAAAACAAAAAATAATTAGTGCAAAAATTAAAATAAATGAAATAATAAAAAAGGGAACACAAACACGTTGTGTGTTATAAAATGAGATAATGGTGATATAAAACCCAACACCCGATACCATGGGGACCAAAGCAAAGCTTGATATTATTTAAAAAAAATGTGTCATATACACACTTTCATTTCAACAGTAAATCTTTTTACAAAGTTATTCAATAAGTATATCAATCTAGTAAAGTCTAATTTATAAAGTAAATTGTGGACTTGATACAAAAAACAACTTCAAGTAAAATTAAATAAAAACTAAAAATGCTGTGTAAAAGTAAAAATAATAAGTAACCAAAACAAAGAATAAACATCAAAGAAGTGGTTTTCTAAATACAAACGCAATTAAAAATAAATCATAAATTCGCGACTAGAGCCTAATATGTCGGTAACTAAATCGAACAACAAGCCAAAGGTTAAGCCTTTTAATTTCTTCTTCAGCAAGGTATACTGACGTTGACATCGACAATGCTTCTTACAGTCTACTTAATTCTACTACAACTTGTAACTACCGATCAACGAGTACAGAATAAAGCGTGGTGGTAGACTTGTAGTTAACCAATACGGCTATATATTACAAAGTATAAAAATAAACAGAGGCAATCTAAATCGATATTTCTCTTACGGATGCAAAACCATACTTATCAATAAACTAGATGGCGCGTGTCCGAGGCGCTAATGTTGCGACAACCAGCCGCTTCTGAGAGGCTCGTTGAAATATTGCCAACTGGCCGTCGCGTTAAACTTGGTTTAATAGGACAAGCGTGCCTTTGTTATATCTATAGATCGAGCTAAGCCTACTAATTCATTATGTCTGTGTCAGTACTTACAGAATCCGCATTTATCATATTTTGTAGAAAGAAATTCTATTCTTACTATTCTACCACGCGTTCATGATAAGATTTCTTAGATTCCATAAAATTTCTTTGAAGATACCACCTTAACATGACGTATGCATTGACGTCACCTGTAGCATAATTAGTTACCTAATTATACCCAAAACATTATAAAGTAGCGATCCTATAAACCACTTGCACTTGGTCCAGAATTATTCTACAATAATATCGATCCCCTAGTTATTCCTAATTGAACCCAAAACATTATAAAGTAGTGGTCCTATAAACCACTTGCACTTGGTCCAGAATTATTCTACGATAATATCGATCCTATCATCCCAGCTATTCCATATAAGTTTGTATCACGTCCATCTAAATTCCCTCGCAATAACTTCCCTGCAAGAATAATGTATTTTACACATGTACGTTAAAGAGTAGCGGTCCTATAAACTAATTGCACTTGGTCCAGAATTATTCTACGATAATATCGATCCTATCATCTTAGTTATTCCATATAAGTTTGTATCACGTCCTAAATTCCTTCCTCGCGTTAATTTTCTTGCAAGAATAATGTATTTTACACATGTATGATAAAGAGTAGCGGTCGAAGAACGCACCTGCGCGCGGCCCAGAAGAATCCCGCCGAGTCGATGGGCTCGAGCAGCCTCGGTGTGGACGAGCCGAACGCGAACGCCGGCCGGGGGGACGAGCGGGCGGCGCGGGCGCGCTCCAGCCGCTCCGCGCGGTCCCGCTCGCGCTGCAGCAGCGCCTCGCGTCGGGAGACCGAGGCCTCCCATATCGCTCGCTTGCGCTCCTCCACCTGTGTTAGAGAAAACTTTGTACCGTTAATACATGCGTGACTATTTTTCAATCATGTTAGAATTTTGTATTTACGGTTTATTTTTTAAACGTTACTCAATTTTCATGACAGATTCACTACCATCTCTTCCTTTATCCTATAACGCTGGATTTCAATAACCTATCTACGGATAGATTTGGCTATCGGAGATAGACAGGCCCGTTGGCGCAATCGGTAGTGACCCTGTCTGTTGCGCCAAAGGTCGTGGGTTCGAATCCCACTCAGGACAAATATTCGTGTGACGAACACTTGTATTTGTTCTGTGTCTGGATGTCAATATTATCTATTTAAGTATGTATTTAAAAATATCTATGTATGTATATCAGTCTCTGACACCCATAACACAGGCGCCTACTTTGGGGTCAGATGGCCGTGTGTGAGAATGTCCAAGATATTCATTTATTATTTATTTATTATTAATTTGACATAAGTCCCATATAAAATGTGTCAAATTTCTATCTCCGATAGCCAAATCTATCTGTAGATATGTTATTGAAATCCAGCGTTAGTTGGTCTGTTGTTTGACGCTGTTGGTAGCGTGTTCGAATTTCATACGGGACAGTCGGAATTGACGTTGGTCTATTCTATATAATTCTTTTTAGAGCTGTGCTCCTTAAGATATGATAAGATTGGGACAGTATGGTACCAAGGAATAGCTATATTTCCAGTCCTTTTGAGCCACAAAGGAAATGCTTAGAAATAGCAATAAGAATCACGTCCTTCTCTCACTAACTATGAACGGAAACCCGCAGTAGTTGTCATTAATGACGTCGACGATTGTTAGGCAATTAATCAGTGAGGAGTTACTCGTACCAAGCGAGCATCGTTCACGACACGACACCACGGCACTGGCTAGCATGAATGAAATGATAATTTTGTGCCAATTTTTTGCTAGGCTAACAACTCAATAGAAAGCTACTTACGATGTTTTTAAATTATAGAGAAAAAGTTTGATAAATATCATACAGTTTTTTTCTATGAAATATAACGAAGTTGCAGTTGTATATGCAGTTTGAGGAATTATGTGACCACAGTAACATTATCAACCTCTAAAGACTGGAATCCTCCCGCTGGCAATGGGCGTATTATTACTCGTAAATAACATTTCCTCAAACAATATCTTGTTAGCTACTTGGCTAAAGTGGCCAGATACAACCCTAAGACATTTATATATTTTCTATAGGCAGGAGAACGTATGGTAAGTTAATCATTCGTTTCCATAGGCAATAGTGATCAACCAACCATAAATCTTACTACGGTCACCTACAATAGAATAATAAACTCAAGATAAAGATGTCGAATCGAAAAAAGTCAAAGAACTGAAGGAAACATATAGCGCGAATTTGTTTAAACATTTGTGTCGGAAAATAAAAATCTAAATGAAAAAACTGACAAACATTGCAAATTATATTATCTTCTTTTATATCATTCAAAACTTAATTATGCTAATGTGAGGGCTCGTTTGGGAACGTTCCAAGCGGGTCAAGTTTAATGATCACTTATGAACGTTTAGCGCTACATAGAAGCCTCTTTCTCGCTGACATAACCTTTCTATCTCATATAGTTAAATTAATATTAATTCAATGTTTCGGTTTCAGAGCGGAACTTTTTTACAGCGTTCAAATGGATTGTGATTGTGATTACTTCTTATTGTAGTGGACTGGTGATAATGATAATTATGATTATTTAGGTACAGTACCTAAATAAGTTGCAAGGGGTGATTTATATGATAGATTTCTACTGAATACCGAGCCCAAACACAAAATATAAACAAAAAATTTGTGATTCAAAGGAAAATAAATAAAGGAAAACGAGGGCAAATACGAATCCAGATTTATAATGAGTAAAACAAAACGTGGTGGGTGGTCACCACACCTAGCGCTGTATAGGAAGTTTACTTCCATTGGCTTGCAACAAACATTTGCATTGCAAAAGAATGCGAGGCGAACGTATGCGACGGAATATCTGCATCCGATTTGAATAATTATCCACAGGTAATATATCGCCTATTAGAAGATTGTGTACGCAAAGATCTACTTGGCTTTGCGGAAATACTGCTTTTGCTACTAACTCAACTAGTGAACCCACGCGGTAGTTAGTCAATGTTGAATAATAGTTCACCCTCGTTTTAAATCAATCCGGTTTTATGCATAACAAAGTACAGGGTTATTTATTGTATGTTTACTAGCAACCCTAATAATATATTTAACACTAAAATCACAAACTTGAGTATGTAAACGAAATTTAAAAAACGGGCGTTTCTAGGGCCGTATTTCATTATAATGAATAACGTGATTTTCAAATCAAGCCTACTTCAGGATTATCTTCGATCAGAATAGACACACTAGTCTAGCCTTTTATACAGCATCAATTTTCAAATAAGCAGCTAAATTTCTATTGATTCTGCTGCTTTAAAAGTAATTTTCACAGCACTAACACCAATTGGTACAAGACGAAATACAAACACGCTTGATGAATAACTTTCAAGTCTAGTAAAATATCTAGAACGTTTGAATTCATAGACGAGTAGGTATTTGGGACAGACTCATTATTAGATCCAACATAGACAAGATGGCGTGTTTCATCCGGGAATGCGCCCGATCCTGGAGGAAGTGAGTGCCGTTATTTTTGTCGCGGCTCCTTAGCGCGTGGCAGGAGTTAATTTTAAAAATATTTTTGATGCACTACAACGGCACGAGTATTTCCGTGCGCGCCATTAAAGTATACGAATGTTTGTTATGTTTAGACATCTTGAAACTGGGATAGGAGCAGGCGGTGCGGTCGCGAGAAACGTTCGTATTCATTTATCGCCGTTTAGAATTACAGATTGAAATGGTTATTGCGTTTACAGCACCGTAAGATTCAGCGGAATATACAATGCGACAGGAAATCAACATCATCGAACAGTCTACATTTTAAAAACACATGTTCACATATCGTGGAATCTATCCAAAAAATAATACAAGTCATCGTTCGCATACCGAGATATCTATGTTCGTAAATCAAGGTCGTCTTTATGAAGTTGCGCTTCAGGAGAACAAATTGCAACTGTTGTCTTTGTTGCGACTAAAAGGTGCGTTGTTGCTATCTAAAATTAACCCAATCAATTAAGAGCTATGTGCGCAGAAATTCGCATTACCTCATAGCATCCATCGCAGACTCTGTACTCTAAGCGGGTGAGTTCATAGATCAACTGTTGCATCATGTTTTGGCAACCGTCAACTATCGACCGCGGCATCAATATCGAGCGCAGCGTTAAAGGTATCCATGGCAACATCAAGTATGCTATCGACACCAATTGACTCGTCGATATGAATTATTTGATACGGACTACCTTCCAAGTCCCGTTATGCGGGCCGATTAGGTCTCCTTTATAAGGCGGCGATCGCCGTGACAAATGTACGTCTAGAAAGACAGACAAGGCAACTGTGTCGCATACAACCTTCGTCACGTCTGTCTCTTAGCGATTCATATCCTATTTAGGGCAAAACCGCCTTATTTCTTGTCAAGATGTTCTTTGATGCAGCGACAAGTTCAATCTGTTTCTAATGAGGCTTTTCATACAATTATTATGTGTTTGATGTGTTATGTGTTATGTACATGTTCTGATATTGGTAGTTTAGCGATTCGAGTGAGTCGCAATCGTCCCAGCCCGTATTCAGTACCTGCAAGCCTAATCCTAGTACCGCTCGTCCGCGTTTGCGCACGTCATGTAGTACAGTTTCATTGCACACGACCTCATAATTGGCTGAATACGTAATACAGCACTGACCGAATTAATACAACATTCAAGTTTTTCAGAAAACATAATTCTGAGCATATTTTATTGTTACAGTCTTCCGGAAACTCTTTCTTTGAATTGAAACAATTTTAATTACATATACTGAAATGACAAAGATTTTCATTCGATAAACAATATCATAACGCGCAAATTGCCTTAAGTTCGCGTGAATTGAAAAGGCCACGACCTTTCAAGCACTTATCCAATGATAGCTGGTTCAATGGAGCGAACAATTTGAAGAAATTTTATTTGCGTTCCACACATTACAATATGGGACGACGGGCTGATATTTAAAATAATATGTAATGTTAGACTCAAGGAACAGTTAAACACAATTTCCATTTTCAATGACCAAAGAAATCAAACTGAAATCATAAAAACAAGACGACCGCATAGTAGGAAATTAACTTTAAATATAGTTCGCCTAGGTATATAAGAACGAGATCTTTAAGTCTAACAAAATAAATATTCAAATAAACAACATGGTGGTAAATTGAAGATTATTGGAAATGGTACATTTCAAACTAATTTAAAACAATCTGGTTCGTCGGCTTATCTTTATAAAAACATTGAAATAGGTACTCGTGAATTACCTTATTATTGCCGCTTAAGATCGAGCGATCAACGGTTGAGCGTAAAGCCAATGACATCACCTCGCAAGGACGTCAATGTTATCCAATGCAAACGTAGGCCGCCGGTGGAATTGCTAGAATGGCATGTAAGCCACAAACACGTTCATATTGACTATTTGAACACTTGATATCATCATTGTTTATCAATTATGTAATTTAGGACTATGTTGAATAATAATTCTTTAAAAAACTCTTCGCAAGTGTTAGCAAATTGCAATATTATCTCATTTAAATCTTTATCTTCATCTTAGTCGGTGTCTTCATTGCTGAAGGTCGTGTCTAGCTTGAAGTGTTGGTCACTCGGTGCACTATGCTTAAATCTTTATGGCACCAATGAAAGTTTATAATAATAGGAACATTTCAGAAGATAAGACGGAGCGACGTCTACATTGAATAATAATTCTTTAAAAAACTCTTCGCAAGTGTTAGCAAATTGCAATATTATCTCATTTAAATCTTTATCTTCATCTTAGTCGGTGTCTTCATTGCTGAAGGTCGTGTCTAGCTTGAAGTGTTGGTCACTCGGTGCACTATGCTTAAATCTTTATGGCACCAATGAAAGCTTATAATAATAGGAACATTTCAGAAGATAAGACGGAGCGACGTCTACATCTACCAAATCCATTCATTTTTGAGGTCTACTGTTAGATAAAAGGAATCCAATACGACCTGAGCCCTCTGAATTCAGCATATTCCCGTCGCCTTCCCATTATAGTGGAGACCTACGAGTGTGTATGACCAGTATGTCAGCAACGCATCCTCGAAGCTGTTTGTTGGATCTATTGATAGTCTTATAAATACAACATCATTATTACCAAAATGAGTCTCGAGACGGAAAACATAAGACACCGCGTATTCACGTATTGAATATTAACGATGGAGATGACAGATTGAATAACAACATACTTTATATTTTATATACAGTCCGTTATAACCAATTTTGTTTTATATATATAAAGGTAATATACTTTAGAAGGAAAAGAGGGGATCACACTTAACGTTGTTTACGAGACCAGCGAGACGTGCTAATTACTGAATGTAAGCGAGAGGCTCAAATTGGATCTTCAGACACTTCAGTATGCAGCTTCAAAGCTATTGCCGTACATAATAATATATTGGTTAAATACGGAGTAATGTAATAATAATACTCATGATGGAGATAATTATGTTTTAATCATGGATGTTTTTCACATTTTTTACGAATAAGCATCCATCACTAACAACAGAGCATCCCTAATCAAACTTTAAGGTAAGTTACACTGACAGTTTGGCATTATCGTCTCAAAACAAAACCAACCTACTCGTAATGACTTGCTGTGTGATTGATTTGGTCAAAAATAAGAAAACTACTAAATACATTTAACACGTCACAAATGGATATTCAATATTAGGTCCTCAAAAACACACAAAAAATAATTTACTTTTTATAATCCGATACTCAAAATAACATAGATACCTTGTCTCAACCGCGGTTTGAACGGACTGGAATGATCGATAAGAGAGGTGGAAAATGGTTCTGCATGTCCAGATAAATATAGCCGACCTTGTTATCGACCCTGGCATTAGTAGATAACTGATTAATGCGTTAGCTAGAGTTGGACGAGCAATCCTTTCCTAGAATTTTCTTCTTATGGAAAACTAGTTTCTACATGCTACATAGACAGGCGTACTGGCAATCCAAAGGTTTAGTTCAGTTAAACGTAGCCAATGGACACGAGTAATAGTAGATTGCTTTTAGTTGCCGGTTTTCATGTCCCTTTTTAAAGCGCTGATTAAGACGCAATGAAAATAGGTCGGAAATGAGCTCAATCCGAAGAAATTCCATCCTAGAAGCAGGAAGGATAGGTGTATGTGTATGGTGTTTCGCACGGTTTAGGGTCAACAGACATTGCATGATGAATAGGATAGAAAAAAAAAAGATTTTCTTAATTCTACATTTAATTCAGATACGGATACGGTGATAAAAAGTTTTATCTTTTTTATCTGTCGAGAGAACAACAAATACCTGATAGTATATCGCATCGCATCAAATATCGTCGGTATGCACACTAAAGCAGGTAGTGATAAAATAAACAGTTTCGAGTTTGTCACGTATGCCACATTGCATTTATATGACATGTTTTATTATAGTGTAAGTAGGATGTTTTATGTTTATAAGCGTACAATTATTGAATTTCAATAATATAAAATAATCTAGTCTCCACGAATCAAGTGTTCTTAAAAATATCGTAGTTTGGTTGGATATACTAAGATGACCAATATGCTATAATTCTCCATTTTGCTATCGCTGATCAGAGATCAAGAAGATAATGTTGTCAATTAAATAAAATTACACAGCGCTAGATCTTTACATAGATAAGATGGCTATCGTAACGTTTCTTAATTCGACAAAGAAAAACAATGATACCAATGTGGTACCCTGTGGGATGCCACGAGCATTCCTAGGAAATATCGATCGCGCTATGTTTGCAGATATCTCGCCGCATATCTCAGGACGGGAATGCCTGCGACACGATAGGTTGTACATTGATCTCGTCTCGGCTTGATACTGTGGCTGAGTGAATTCTCACTATCAGCAATAAATACGAAGACTTCGAATTAATGTTCTGGTAACGTTGACTTGTATTGAATGATCAGACTGATTAATACTAGAGTTTAATTTTCAGTAAAAATTGAAATGAAAGTGATTATCAAATTAAAATAATATGAACAATTAGTTAATAATCTGCATAAATCTTTTAATCTATATATATAAAAGAAAGTCGTGTTAGTTACACCATTTATAACTCAAGAATGGCCGAACCGATTTGGCTGAAAATTTGTCGGGAGGTACCTTAGAACCGGGGGACTGCTATAGGATACTTTTTACATCGTTCCATTTTATTTTATTTTTTAGTGACAGTTGATACTTTGACAATTTGAAATTTTTGAAGTCGACCAGTTGATGTGTTTGTTTTACAGAGTACATTTTAAATGTTTGTTTCGAATATCTATTAGCTTATTGTGTCAATACTATCATTAACAATACCATGCGACCAAGACAATCAATTCTTTTCCGACAAAGCCGTAATCCACCTAGGATTCGAAACATTGCGAATCAAAGGGCACGTGAAGAGCGCCGCGTTAGTATGGCGACTTCGTGCTTCTCAATCACAAGAGCAAAACGAGGCAGCCACTGAAACGGCTAGGTTGGCAATGCGAAATCGTGGATCAAAGCTCAGAGATCAAGAACTAGATAATTTTAGAAGAACAAGAAGAAATTTATCAAGTACTGATTTGAATCGAGCAGCGTTTCAATACGATTTCAGAACTGATTACTGTCCGCCACCTGAACCATTACATTCATTGTTTTTTGGCGAAACACCAGAATCACGACATTTTCTAGCAAATATTCGAAAATATAATAGTTGTTTCCAAATGACCTGATTTGGGGTAGTCATTATGGAAGAACGAGGATTTAATCCGACATTAAAGGTATGTATTAATTTATTTAATTTTTGTACTTACAAAGAATAAAGTAGGAACATTAACATACTATAATTATTACTATGTTATGTATGCAAATTATAAAAAAAATATTTATAAATCAGTAATACTGACTTTGCTTTTGATTTTGTAGATACAAGGACAGACAGATTTACCATTGAATCGGAACATTACAACTTCTCGAAGAAGCACAAAATATTTTTTTACAATTATACTGCATGGGCAACATGATCGACGTCAAGAGATTCAGCAATGAAAAGAGCAATTAAACAAGATCTGCAGCAAATACTTCATGAACTTCATGCGTTGGTCAGGTTGTTCAAGAGTGCTTTGGAGCGCATGACAAATGAGGACTACAAAGTGGTGATCAATATATAAATAAATGGTCAATAAAGAATCATTAAAATAATTAATTTGTTTTATTTATATTATGTACTATGCTAATAAAAATAAAATCAAAAATATACCTACTCATTTATTTCCTGCGCGGGGTTAGCTAGTTTCCAATAATTCCTCTTCACGAAAATGTTCACTACAACTGAAACATACCTAACTGACTTTTTTTATCTCAAATTATATTTCAGACACATTACGATAGAAAACAGTTTTATTTTAGTTTTTGATAAAGTTTTTTTTTTAGTTAAGCAACACAACAATAACAATAAGCTATGCAAACGACGTTAGATTTAAACTGATTTAATTTACCAAGAACATTACAATCATTACCTGAGTCAAATCGAATATCCCAATAAGCGGACGCGTATCTGAATCCCACTTCACTTCCCTGTCTGCCTCTTACTCGCATATACATACATACATACTCAAATTGAAATCATTTCGCTTTCGCATTTTCTAATTTTCACTATCGTACGTAAACGTAACTATTATTTACTGGAATGGTGAAAGTGCTGTGTTGCTGAGAGCTCCGTCACAGATGACGGACACTGCTCCGACACTGTGTTATCCCGTTGCTTCAATTATATAATTGTTTCATATTCGATCTGTATCGTCATTCTGTCGGCTAGTGTCTCTAGTGGTTTCGGCTAGTTTCATATTTTGTATGGAACGAATCCCTCTCACTCGAGAGGGGCCGGGCTCAAATCCGCTGTGTTCAAATGGGTTTCCATGCGTTATAAAGAAAGTAAAGATCACCTACTTCAATGGTAAATGAGAACATAATGAGGAAACGTGCATGGGAGTTCACCAACAATTTTATCGGCATGTGAAGTCTACCAACCGGCACTTGACCAGCGCGGTGGTCTCGCATTCAGAGAAGACCCATGCCCAACAGTGAGATACAGTTAGGGTGAGGGATTAGGTTAGAGTTCTGGTAATGGGGTAGGTGGTTTGAGTTTCAGACTATTATGCGATTTTCATTGCTAATTGAAAATCCGTTCACCGTTGAAAATGTTTTCAGGTTTTTCAAGTATACTTACAACTATAACGGCACTCACATTTAATGTCACGGTGCGGCTAGAAAACCACATCATGTCGTTTGTATTTGCAGTTAAGTACGTCACACACTGATTGCGGCTGCTTCTTTAGTTAGCGGTACCGCTTGGTAGGAAGCCGGACCAGAATAGTGCTACGGTAGCCCCTGCCTGTCGTAAAAGGCGACTAAAAGGGGGCTTCTGGGGTCGCGGGCGGTGAGAGTGGGAGCTCGAATCGTCCAACATGTGACCCCGGGAAAGACGACGCTGTTTGTGGCTGTACAGCGTTGTGTAAACCGGGAAGAGCCCGTCTTGGGCGCAGCGCCGGAGGGGACCGGCGCGTTCTACGAGAGATCCCGGAACCCTCCTGTAGCGCCGGAGTAGGCCACCGAGCGGGTTTTAGTGGGTGAAAGTCCCACATAACCCGGCGTCGCTCCCACGACGTACGGGTACCTTTTCAAGGTTTCCCGCTCGTTAAAAAAAAAAAAAAAAGGGAAGCCAACGATAGTTAGCAATGCCTGAGTGTGGATCCAGCACTGACGGCGTTACATTTCCAGTTTGTAGTGTACCTATTAATTTCATGACATTGAATTGTATAACTTTTTTTTTATAAATTTATAAATATATTGGACTAGTCGCAAAGTTTCATACTAACTTGCACCCCAGTTTTACCCCCTTAGGGGGTGAATTTTCAAAAATCCATTCTTAGTGTTCCCCTAAGTTATAAAAGGAACCCCTGTGCAAAATTTCAAGTTTGTAACCCTTATAGTTTAGGCCCTGCGTTGATATGTCAGTCAGTCAGTCAGCTTCTCCTATTATGTATATAGATTGTGCGAGAAATTCACCACCCCATTCTTACCGTCTTCACCTCCTCCCACCTGCCAGTGGCAACCGACCCCAGGTCCGTATCCAGCTCACCTGCTGCCGGCGGTCGTCGTCGCGCGCGCGCTGCTCCGCCTGGCGGCGCCGGCGGTCCTCGTCGCGCTTCTCGCGCTGCGCCTGCGCGGCCGCCGCGTGCGCGCGCAGCTCGTCCAGCCGCTTGCGCTGCTCGGCCTCCCGCCGCTCGCGCGCCAGTCTCGCTCGGTCTAGGGCCTCTGCCGACACTGCGGACAAGTTGTTATATCTCATTTAGCATCGCTGCGACCCATAGACGTTCCACTGCTGGGCACGGGTCTCCCCCACAGACGCAGCTGCGGGAGGTCTAGAGCATACTCCACCACGCTGCTCCAATGCGGATTGGTGGAGGGGTAGTGGCCAACCCAGAAGCACCCGAAGCACGGTAGCGTCCATGAAATTTTGCCACTAGCGGTCACCCATCCACAAACCGACCGGGCCCGTCGTTGCTTAACTCTTTCGATCACATTGAATCGAACCGAGCCATTGGGCTATGGACGCTACGTTACGCTCATTTAGCATACATACTCGTAGGTATATACATTTAACGCCCATAGCCCAATGTGTCGCATTGATTCTATCAATGACGGACGCGGTCGATATGTGAATGGGTGAGCGCTAGTGGTAAAATTTCACGGGGGCTACGTTTAAGCCGTCGGTCCCGGATGTTTTCAATGGTAAAAACAATCGCTGAGACTCGTCTAAGACCTTCGGGTGTCATGAGAACATTCGACAGTGGGTTGTTCACCTATCCACATGGAAGCAGCGTCGTGGAGTATACTCTAGACCTCCTGCAGCTATATCTGTAATAAAGCCCCGAGTATATTACTGTAATTAAAGATTAAAATAAATTCGATCATTTCTCACAGGAAACAGTTTTGGGGTGTGAGAGAGAAACGGACCAAAGTCATGCCCGAACGGCACCCTAGGGAACGTAAAAGAAAAAAGTGAGAATTTTAAATACATGTGAAGTCGACATCAAAGACGATATCCATTATACTAAGTAGTCACCTAAAGTCACGGTTATAATGAAATGAAATGGGCATCAAATAGCCTCTATTGATTATACAGTCAGTTATTGACTAGAAGCAAACGGCAGAGACGATAAATCTTTTTGCAACTAGGAGTCATCTATCAGATCCATCAGGTATGCATCCATGTTAACGAGAATCGATAGTCTACACGTCAGCGTATAATCATCACATTCATACAAATGCCCTGCAGCAATACAAAACCCCAATTTCTCTTTATTAAATTTGTGGTCATGATTATGATGAGTTTCGTTTCGGTTCTTGCCATGTGGCCGATTTTATTAGCCGTAGACTATCAGACTGTATTCGGTTGATTGAAGCTTGGCATGAGAGTGAAAGTGCAGTGTAATTTGGTTACAGCGCAGGCCACGAGCGGAAAATCATTGAAATTTAGGGGATAACAATCAGGGCATCTCCAAAGGGTATCAATGCCATGGAACTAGCAAATGAATTGACGAATATAGCCACGGTAAAAACAATGTCAGTAATTCTTGGAGCGTACGTGGATTATACGACTAACTGTTAGGATAGCTATTGAATGCAATTCGAAACTTAAGACCATTCATTAAAAAAACAAAACTGATAGAACCAGTTACATTGAAAACATTTCATGGAAAAAGACAGGGTAGACAGTCAATTTAAACACGTACTAATAACATACTCATGCGAGACCCGCATTCAGACAAACCAGTGTTAATACTAATGAATTTAATGGGAAACGTACTCGATGAATTGCTCATTGGCTGCAGTCCTATCAAACTTAGTTATTATATAGTTAGAATGCAGATCTATTACCCTACTTTCGATAGATAAGAAATGCACGCAATCATTTAATATCGAAAGCTCTTAGGGATCTCCCCTAATAGATAAGATTCGATAGAGTTGCGTGGATCAAACGCATTGAACAAGCAATAAATAACTAGATTGTAGGCCTCTAACTGAGGATGCCGTGTTGCGTGGATGGATAACGAAACCACTATTTAACCATCTAGTGAGCCGGTGGGCCTTTAGCGATGGTTTGACCCAATTATTACACGTTCACCCACACAATACAGAGGTCAGATTGAATCTACCACGCTAATAGGAATGCCGAATAGATTCGTTGTAAATTGCTCGGCCACCAATGTAATGGGGAAGCGTGTTATGTATGATGTCACAGCTGTTTTGATGTGTAGGAAATGTTTTTGAAAAACAATCTACTTATAGATCTATAACAGTTGATAGCGTCATTGTATCACGGGTCGGTAGAGCAAGAGAATATTAAGACAGTATACAGCACCATCCACTACAATCCATAAGTTACTACTAAAGTACTATTAGACAATCTTAGGACTGGACAGCATACACCAAAGTAAGAGAATAAGATCGTATGGTCCGGTAAAATTTAATTGGTTAGTATTCGCTAGTATTTGGACTATGGGAGTACAGATTGTCAGTGAGATTAAATCTGTTATTATGTGGGTATTGGTATTTATGAGATCCCAGGTGAAAATTATTATAACAGATATGGCTGATCACATGCGTTGCTTGAACACTAGGTCTCCACTTGTAAAGAGTAGCTGAAAAATAAACCTCACTTGTTTATAAATCAATAAAGATAATTACGAATATACCCACTGACACCTGCCCAAAGTTATGGAGAATATGGACACGTCATGACATGTCATCATCAATCAATAACCAGTGAATGGAGGAATGCCGGCACTGCCGACACAACTCATTGAACGCGGCGATCAATAGACGCTCTACGCACAGTTAGTAAACAATGTAGGGTCAGAGCCGTGGAATGTGTGCCATTGTTGCTTAGCAAGGCCTATTTATAACTGATCGCTAAATTTCATAGCGCAGTTACTAGGAAACTTTGAATTTGAAGATATGCAGGATACGTAGCTGTTGCTGCATAAAAAAATATAAAACTAAGTCGGGTTAGTAACGACACATATAACTCGAACGGCTGAACGGATTTTAATTATTATCTAAGATTTTCTGGATTCATCTGCGTTCCGGATAGCAGAACACGCATCTGAATGAATGAAAATGAAAATTATGGACAAATTTACTTTTTTACACATCTCGTATGGGCGGCTGTTTTGATTGTAAACAAGTATCAAAACTTTGGCTAAATTAAATTTAAAATTCTACATCATAGAAATACAATCGTAGGTACAAATAGGACAAATTTGTCAATTTGTGAAAAAATATTGAAAATGTCCAATCTATTTTATAATTTCAAATATTTTATTTCGCTATAAGGACACGCTCGGTTGGGTACGAAAATTACAATGAATCGATATATTTTTCAAAGACCCTGGCAATGATTCTGAGCAGAGAATGTGAATGTATCAGAAGACAATACAGATCAAGGTTAGCTTCTAGAGCCGTGCGATCGACTTTTCACTGATCGACAATGCGGCGTTTTTGTGCCTACCTTCTGTTGCTATGAAAACGTTGGGGCATTTATTTGCAGACTCTTTTATTTTTGGAGTATTCTTACCCAACAATTTGAATTCAATATGTTCACTTTAATACAATAAAGGGTCAAAAACTAGCCTCGTTAAACCTTTAATACAATTTCTAATCTCATTACATATGTAAATAAAAAAATAAGGCGTAAAAAAAGTTGTTATAGAATCCTTGAAGCGCCGTCGATGCAGAATATGGACATAAACTGGTATTCCTGGCTAGCCATGTCTGCATCATCCTTCCCTTTGTGCCTGGCGTAGACGACTACTATTAGACAAACCCTGAGACGCGTCGCCGATCAATTATTCAGCCGTAAGTCAGCAATACAGATGCGAATCAATCAGACGATCATTGAAGGGTAAAAGCAAAGGAACATCGATAGCTAGCTTGCAAAGGTTTGCAAAAAAAGGTTGCAAAAAACAACATTGATGACTCCTTGGTGTGGTGGTGAGAGACCTGAATATTTGTACCTACTCATGGATTTTAAATGATTATTTTTTCCGTATGTGTGGTTCCCCCACCTGCAACACATGTCTGACACTACATCGCTGAGTTTTTAAGAGTTTAAAATAGAACGTACGTTGACGTGGTAGAAGAAAAAGGACGATTAATGCCCGGTTTCTGAGGTCCATTTGACGGCAGTTTATCTATTCATTAGCGCTATCGGTTCGATAACTTTTCAAATTGTGTTTCTGAAGAACCCAATGTAAGATAAACTCCGTTTATAGTTAGATTAACTTAACTGACGAAATATGGCCGTTTACCGGTTCTTTAACTTTATTTGACGTTTTTATGACAAATTACAAAAACTTTTAAGGTATTGCCTATGTACGAATTAAATAGTATTGAATTTTAGTCTAGAAATCCCGGTGAAACATTTTACAGTTATTCGTAGGACATAACCACAAAGTAGACATTAGGGACAGAGATTAAGCTACATATGAACGTGCAAATCGGTTGCACTACTACAAGCACGCGGGACATCTATGTGTGGCCACTGGCCGCTTGTCGCGTACGCGGCGAGAGTGGAAAAAACCGGTTGACGCTGTCACATCAAGTTGAAAATCGCAGGGTAATCGCTACGCACATTGTTGGTTTTGTTAGTTGCAAGTTTGAATATCTAATATAAAAACGTGGTATTAATAATAATGGTTGTATATTGTACTGTGTGTATGAATAATGCTAGAAAAAATAAAAATATATCATACTTTAACTATCCCAAGGAGTGCAATAGGTAAGTAAATATTTGATTATTACTTTTTCAAGTAAGTACCTTTATTTTACGGAATTATCCTTTTTTTAATAAGAAATGTGTACTACACGGTGTGTTTTTACCTTTTTATTATTATTACAAGCTTTTACTAAACATTTGTAGGTATGTGGGTGGGTTTTTTGCGAGCTCCACTCCTTCCTAGGACGAGGGTGATCTGTTATGCGGATGACACCCTTGTCACAGCTCGCGGAGGAAGCTATGAGGAAGCAGCTCGTCTGGCCACGGTTACCACATCACTTGTCGTAGAACGAATTGAACTGCTGGGTCTACGGGTGTCTGTTCATAAAACAGAGGCAGTCCTGTTCCACGGGCTACACAGAGGCGTACCTCGCGGCGCATGTATAACCATACATGGCGTTGGGGTTGAGGTGAAAGCCCAAATGAAATACCTTGGCCTAATCCTTGATAGTCGATGGAGGTTTGGAGCACACTTCTCCCAGCTAGCGCCTACGCTAATTAGTGCTGCCAGCGCCCTTAGCAGACTTCTGCCGAATATAGGAGGACCAGGGTCGCCTTGCAGACGTCTTTATGCTGGAATACTAAGGAGCATGGCACTGTATGGTGCACCAGTCTGGGTGGATTCGCTCACCGTTGATAACAAGAGATTACTGCGTAGGCCGCAGAAGGTTATAGCGGTGAGGGCAATCAGGGGGTACCGTACGGTGTCCTGGACGGCGGCGACGCTTCTTGCAAGCGACCCTCCATGGGAACTCCAAGCGGAGATGCTGGCAAAGGTGTACTGCTTCCGAGCTAATTTATCTATGGAGACACGACCAACAATGGGAGAAGTGGAAAAGTTCAGAACAATAGCCCAGGGTGATGTAATCCGAAGGTGGAAGGATGCCTTGGAGACCCCTATTGCCGGAATAAAAACAGTGGAGGCGATCCGGCCACATCATACTCGTTGGATATCAAGAGAGCACGGAACAGTCACGTTCAGGATGGCGCAAATGCTTACTGGACATGGCTGTTTTGGAGAATATTTACACCGGGTCGCAAAACGGGAAGAGACAGCTGCCTGTCAGGAGTGTGGCGCACCTGAAGATACCGCGCACCATACCCTCGTTGAGTGCGCTGCTTGGGGGCCACAACGTCACACACTAGCGGCTATCGTGGGAGGGGATCTCTCGCTGTCGAGTGTAGTAAATTCTATGCTAAACAGCGAGAGATGCTGGCAGGCAATGGCCACCTTTTGTGAGCAAGTAATGCAACAAAAGGAGGCCGCGGAACGGGTTAGAGAAAACAGCACACACGCCAACCCGCTCCGCAGAAGGAGACTTGGGGGCAGAAGACGGCGCTATGCGCATCTCCTCGCCCCACCATAGACGAGCACTAGCAGGCAGATGCCGCAAGGCGCGCGTCGAGGCGCTACGGTAGTAATGCGCAAGCGATCCCGTAGCGTCTCACTTCGACGCTGAGGGTGCCGCTGGGTTTTAGTGGGTATTCCGTAATCGGCGAGTCCCACATACCCGCCCGACCTTATGGCCGGGTGGGATGCGTAAATTGCATTTCCCAGCGATAAAAAAAAAAAAAAAGGTATGTGGGTGGGTTGGTACGTACTATGTGTTTTAAATTTAAGTATTGCAAGTGAGATTTGAACCACATCCAGATGTCTTATTGAACTGAAATTTTTCCTGCGTAACTTCTGTGACAGTACAATAATATGATAGATTATAACCTGACGCTGCAGCTAGGATTTGATATGCCATGTGAGTGTTTCCTGATACATTACTTGAAAAAACTATATATTAGATTTAGAATTTTCCATACCATAAAAATAAATAATAAAATATTAAAAAATAAAAATTATTAAAATAAAATTATTAGAGTAAGAAAGGAGATGTTCACGAAATGTATGGGGGCTGGTACTAAATTTGTACATAAACAAAACTTGGATGTGGAGAAAGCGAAAATTATTCCGATTGTGACAAAGTTATGAAAATAAAAAAAAGTTCCACCTTTGTTTTTTTATTTGTGTTTGAATTTCAGTAGATAGATAAAAAGCTTGCCACACTGGGCACCTTAAACTTCTGGCAACTCTAACCTGACACTGACACTACTGACTGTAACTAGTAGTGACATTGAGTGATGAATTATCGTTGACATTTTGTTTTGGTTTTGATTTCATTTAAAAATAATTCAGACGACTTTCCGACTCCGTTCCGCGCTGTTCGTAATTTCGTTGTGCTCTGTGTTTTTACGCCGCCGTCGCCGCGCTACCGTGATCAATCCGTTTATAACAACCTCTGCTTGCCTACCGGACTCCGACCTTATCTCTCTATACGACAACCTGGCGCTTGCCTACCGGACTCCGACCTTATCTCTCTATACGACGACCTGGCGCTTGCTTACTGGACCTCCCGATTTGTTCTATCAAAATCTTTTGGAAAGAAAAGGTATGTAACAACGACATGTACCTATAATATGTAGCTATCTATTTTAGAAGATTAATATTTGTTTGCTTAATTCATCATATTAGTATAATTGCTTTGATTTACTATATGCTCTCATGCAGCCAAACAAGTCTTCCTTCACTAACAAACAAATAGGTGTATTCTGGGTATACATATCAAGTAAATTCATGTATGAATGTAGTACATGTAAGGATTTGCTCATAGTAAGTTAATCGTGATAAGTTTGTTACAATAAATACATTGCACTTGCTTCTTGTCCTGATTTGTTATATTTCAATTTCTAGATACCAACCTTACAATTACAATGGCTGTATGTATTAATTGCCATATTATTCTACGACCTAACCACCAGAGGAATGAATACCATGCTGTGGACTTCAGTGAAGACTTTGTCGCAATAATTGAAGAATGGTGTGGCCGTGAGGTATAGTTTTTTTTTGTTTTTATGTTTCCTCATTATAAGTTACAACAATCTTTAAGTATTAAGATTATTATTAAGCCTTTTAAGTATGTAATATAGATCACATGTTTTATTGTTTCAGATTTCTGATAATGATCAGTTGTGCCCAGAGTGTGTGAATCTGGTAATTCAAGAAGCCAACAACCGCATTGCAGATCCTCATTGTACATCAAACAAACAACTAGGACATGCCTGTGTATGCATATCTTGTGGCATTTCTCTATCAAGCCGTACAGGGAGACGTCGGCACAGACTGCCCGAAAATTGTGTGGAAAGAAACTATTTAGAAAATCAAATATTTCCACGGCAGGTAATAAATTATTGAATTGCCATAAACTGTATAGAGTAGGAAACAAAAATTACTAAAATAGCTTTAATCATGATAATTTTATATTTTTCTAATTACATCTGTTTATATTTATAATTATAATATTGCAATTTTCAGATTCCAAATGAAGCTTGGGTATGTTATGCTTGTTGGATGAGAGCTCATCGAAATGCACCCCAGCCTCTGCCATTGGAACATGGTATATAGTATATATATACTAGGCATATATCAAATAAAACAAGCCCGATCTTATTATGGGGAACACATCCGAGAAAATGGAACATTCAAAATAGAAGTTGACTCCAATCTACATAGACATTCAGAAAATACATTGTTGTTAAGGGGAAGAATAAAGTCACGTCATCAAGGTAGCAAAGTGTATTATACATATATATTGTTGGATTTAGATGCTGACATCAATGATTGGAGTCAACGAATTACTCAATATTACTGTAATTGTATATTAGGTATGCGTACAGTAGGGAGCTGTGCACATATAATGACTATTATATGGTATTTAGGATGGGCTCGGCATCAAAATAATATTCTACCACCAGCAAGATTTTTAGATGGCATTTGTGTGAGAGAAGATGTGGAAAACGAAGTTGAATAAAATGTAACTTTTCATAAAGTCTTTTATTATTGCCTATTCTCCATGTAATTGCACACATTTTATTTATGTATGATATCAGCTTTCTATTATTAAAACGTGATGCCTACAAAATCTATTTTCTTGGCTGTTTGTTTAAATGGCTTTCATAATATACAATGGGTTTGATAATAAAATACTATTGTGCCTAGGTTAAAATCCTAAGACATTATTACATATTAGTCATCATTATAGTCTTCATTCCGAATTATGCAGAAAGAGAATCCAGGTTGTGTGATATCCAGGCTAGAGCGAGTTACGAGCAATCGGCGGTTCAGGCCTGCGATTCTCGAGGAAACTGTGAAGCAGATCCTGGTCATCCTGGTCGTAATTACTGGTTTTTATAATGTAGTCCACCAATATTTTGCACTGATTCGCATGTTCAATTACTTATTAGTGTGTTGTAATAAAAAAATTGAATTATTAACTTAATGTTTAGCAATAAATGCACTTCGCAGAAACCAAACCAATAAATAGACCCATCAATATTGACAATTGACTTTGATTGATTGACAGTTGTCATTGACAGATAATAATATCAAACTAGGATCTATGTCGTTTCGTTTCTTCATGATTTTGGTTTACAATTCATATTATTATTTAGAACATTATAATTATATATTAATTACGTATTAAAAACATAATAATAATAAAGATGGACCTCAGTTAAGTTCATAATTCGTGAAAAGGACGTATGTACCTGTTAGAAAACAAACATTGCTTTCCATCGACGTTCTAATTATCCCGAACATACTTCATCGATTTTCCAAAATATGGAGGGACAAAAAAATATAAATCTTAAAATTTCAAGTAGATTACAAAATATGCTTTCAAATGAAACATAAATTACGGCTGTACAGAATATAGTACCACTTTTGAACATCTCCTTTGTAAAGTATGTTATTTTCTATTTTCTATTCTGTATTGGTTCTTATTGTAGTATTCTTTTTATATTCTGAGTAATAAAACTATTTAACAAATGATTTCTTTAATTTCTCTTAACCTGTTGTGACAACCCTACCAAAATAGGTAACAATTTTGCATGTTCTTAAGGAGCTTAGCCTCTGTCCCTAATGTCTACTTTGTGACATAACAATAGATCAATACGAGTTCTATTATGGATATCGAAATAAATTATTTTACTTTGACTTTTGACTTTGTCAAAAGTGACTGACAATTTCGGTTTTATACATTAGAATTTTCACAAATTGTAGATATTGTTCACATTTGACTATGATGCACAGATGCTAATAAATACCAAATTACGATATTTGGTAAATAAAACAAGGTGTTACTACTTATTGAATATGGAAAAAATATTTCTTACAAATAAGACATTCCTAGGGTACAAACTACAATGAATATCTATTTTAAACTTGATCTTTTGAAGAGACCCATCTAGTGGCAGTTTGAGGTACTCGTTATCGGATTCATAGTTATTGGAAGGCTTTTCGCGTGTTCAGAAACCCAGTGACAGTTATCCGACATATATCTTACGTTTAACTTTATTGATTCAATAGCTGTTGATAATATAACTGAAGACTTCAGAAACCGGCCATAAGAGGTTCAAGATGTTTCCTAGTTTAATGGTCGTTCAGTGGCTCGTTTAAACAACGACCATCGGTGTCCCGTAACCAAATCTAAGCCAGCGCAGATTAAAACCAGTCGTCTGCGAAAGGCCTTCGATTTGTAGCCCGGCTACACACCACAAAAACTGCAGTGCGCGAGTCAATTTTCATGTACAGCTGCTTGCAATGACAATGTTCTTATCGAAGCGAGTTATTTATAAAAGAACAAATTAATTCGCGAGTACTCGACGAGTAACTTGGTTGATATGGATCAGGAGGTACAATTCCCTTATTTTAACAGATACTCATAATATATTGTAACTCGTCATTTCTCGTTTGTTCATTAGCGACAGGTTTCTGTTGAAGAAATCCAGAATTACTATTTGTCACGACTTACAGATAACTACATAGCTACTAATAAATGATGGTAAATTCGGTTTGATTTTTGGATAGGCATATTGATTTTTCAAAAATCCAATGATGCAGTTCTAATTTTCATCGAGCCCGAGACTCCTCGAGTACTTTGTGCTACAAACTCGTAGATTCGGATTTGGCACGCCCCCTAGAAAAAAATCACCTTGTATTACAAATATACAGGTTGATTGTGGTGAGGTGAGTATACAGTGACGCACCCTAGAAAAAAACCACCTGTATTACGAATATACAGGTTGATTTATTAGAGGGCGTGACAGATCCTGAATAATTCGGTAAATAATCACACCTCACTTCTCGGCAAGTAACGGTACATACACGGAGTATGACAAATCAGTTGAACGTACTCTATAAAAACTAAAATGTATTCGATATTCACATGGGGGCGGTATGCAAGGTGTTGTATGCAGCATGTTGGCTTACAAATTAACCGAACTTTACCAAAGAAACAAAAGAGCGGGGGACATTGTGTTTCTACCCGCGCCAGCTGGTTCGCGTGCGTCATTGCGTTGTTGGGAATGTTTGGGGTGCTGCGGGATTCTCGACACAACTCAGCCGTCATACGAACATTAATGAAAATGCCTTGATGTAGTTCGGTTTAAAAACAACTTTGAAAAATTAAACCGGCCAAGTGCGAGTTGGACTCGCGGACGAAGAGTTCCGTATCATTTCTGTAAAAGTGTCAAAAATTCGCTGACTTCACATGCATTCATTATGGAGAACTCATGCAGATTTCCTCATTGGTGCGTGCCGCTTGGATTTGGACCCGGACCGCTCGAGTTAGAGGCGAGTTCGACAGCCACTGGGCCGACAACGCTACCGGGTCTTATAGAACTGCTATAAATTGATTTGTTAAACAAATCAATGCGTGGCAATGGTACATTAAGTTTCCTTGAGGTAATTTCTGTTCTCATGTAAGTGAACTCTGATATAGTGATGTCTTTTTTGTCACTAAAGTTTTTCACAATGGTCCAAAATCCCACCTAATAAAGAACGTCACAATGTTCGGATCTTGTACTACAACTACAATATTCTTTGACCTGGCCACTCTTAATAGCATAATGTTCTTTTTCACTCTGCTTTAAATCGAATTGATTGGAGCTATTGAACTTTTGGCAGTTAATTTGAAATGGTTTAATATCGTACAAAACCTCTGATTCGACGCGGCGACCCATAGACGTTCCATTGCTGGGCTGGTCTCCCTCACAGACACAGCTGCGGGAGGTCTAGAGCATACTCCACCACGCTGCCCAAATGCGGATTGGTGAAGGGTTTAGTAGCCAACCCAGTGTTGAATGTTCTTAAGCCACCCGAAGGTCGACTAGGCTTTACGACTGATTCCATCATTGACAACAATCGGGACCGGGTTTTACGTGCCCTCCGAAGCACGGTAGCGTCCATTAAATTTTGCCACAAACGGTCACCCATCCACAAACCGACCGCGCCCTTGTTGCTTAACTCATTCGATCACATTGAATCGACGCGAGCCATTGGGCTATGGACGCTACAAAAGTGGACGCTAGAAAAGATATTGAAAGAAATGAAGATAAGGCATCTACTACCTACTGTTGATAACATTGATCCGATAAGCGAGATAGAACGCTGGCTTTCAGCAATACAATTACACTGTTACATCTAGGTTAGATTTTACGCGCGAGACGAGATTTGGTCTTCAATTCGCCAAAGGTAATTTATATCTAACTAGTGGACGCCCGCAGCTTCGCTCGCGTGGAATTAGACATTCACTAACTTCAAAAACGGCAAAGTTTCATAGTATCTTTGCACCCCCGATATACCCCCTTAGGAGGTGAATTTTCAAAAATCCTTTCTACTTAAATAGTTACTAGTTATAAAAGGAACCCCTATGCAAAATTTCAAGTTTCTAATCATTATAGTTTAGGCCCTGCGTTGATATGTCAATCAGTCAGTCAGTCAGCTTCTCCTTTTATATTTGTTTCTTCGAAGGGGTACACAGATATGTTTTGTATACACCCACCTTTCAGCAGTTATGTTTAAGTCCCATATAGTTATATGCGGTGAGCCAATTGCCATATACCGGGCACATATCCAGGCCGAGTTACTCCCGGGCATATCAAATTAGAAAACCCCAATATTTGTGTATATACATACATTTGTGTTTAATTGATACGTGCATCAGACGGAATGTCCGCTAACATTCCGTAAATAATAGTTATGTAAGCTTATTATGGACTAGTGGACGCCCGCAGCTTCGCTCGCGTGGAATTAGACATAACAATGGTTTCGTTTACACCTATTATACCTATTATATAGCCAATGTCACTCAGTGAAGATGCAGCTTTCTAATGGTGAAAGAATTTTTGAAATCGGTCCAGTAGTTTTTGTGTGAAAACATTACTAACAAATCTTTCCTCTGTATAATATTTGTATAGAAATGGCCTGTACAATGTTTGTCTCAACGAGTACGAGAATGCGGTGATGCAAAATATTGGAGTAATTGTGCAATTGATACCGGTGAAGACTTATAAGTGGGATAAGGCTTATTGCCGCGACAACCTTCCGGAGTTCTCGGTGCTTGCGAATGAGAAGAGCATTGTCTTGAGATAGATGTTCAAAATATATGATTCAAATTTTTATTTTTTTAAATAAAAATCTATAGTTATAGATAACATAAGAAGTACACACGCTTCGTGAGTGTCTATATTCATAGTTGAAGTTACCGGCTTACTCACGTGTGATTTAAGTCGGAAATAGGCCGACTAGTTTCTATCTATTACGATGATCATCTTCAGGAGTGAACGCGCTCGCGGCGGGTGTAAAAAGTACACACGCGGTAAAAAATATCCAACAGTAAGTTACCAAAAAAATTCAGTATGATTTTTCGTAAAATTGATTTCATAAAGTTGATTTTAAATTATAGTAGCCAGTATCATTATTTATTTATAAACATAGGATATAAAAGTTTCATATGGCGACAATTCCATTTGAATTCAACGCAATGCTTCGAAATTACGTGGGCTAAAATAAGTATGCAAAACATTTCCCCATCCGATTAGGTTTAAGGTTAAATCCAAAATGTTTAAGCAACGCCCACATCGCATTAGAATTCTTATTTCGAGGTGATAACAACCAAATTCATCCGTCATTTAGCGGCCCGTACAGCATCATGGACCATACTGTTATGATCAATAGAGTCGCATGTAGGTATATGTTCGGTTGAAAGAACCCACAAGGCTGAGTTTCCTAACATGAAGCCGTCATTTAATACGACAAAGATTATATTACGGAGTCGTTGTACTGAAACCATTGGCATTCCGTTTATAGTTATGCCTTAATTTCGTCAACCAGATGCATTACAGGAATCATTGATGATTTGAAAGCATTAATTTCATCAACCAGGTACATTCCAGGAATCATTGATGATTTAGAAGGCATAAATTTCGTCAACCAGATACATTACAGGAATCATTGATGATTTAAAAGGCATTAATTTCGTAAACCATATACATAACGTTTAGATTGACATATAAAACAGCATATAAACTAAAACTACCACCCCTCAGAGTAGTAACTAAAATGTCAAATTCTAAAATGTTGCCAGACGCAGTAGATGTGTTCACATTATAATCACATTATTCACTTACGAATCTGAACATTACTTCGATTACGCCAACTTACCAAATTATCGGAGTGTTTTCGTGTTACGAATAATTCATAGCATGTAGTGACTAATGTTTCATGCAACAAGCATGATGAATAGCCTATATTCATCATCACAACCCTTTCTTGGTCCCACTGCGCACGGGTCTTCTCATAGAATGGGAGGGATTATGCCTTGGTCCACAAGTGCGGATTGGCAGACTTCTCGTGCCTTCGAGAACATTATGAACATGTGTCCTTCACCGTTACAGCAAGTGACATTTAATTTCTTAAATCGCACATAACTTAGAAAAGTCATTGGCGCGTGCTGCTTGGGTTTGAACCCGGACTGCTCGAGTGAAAGGCGAGTTCGATAGCCACTGGGCTGTCACCGGTTCATTAGGCTATTAATAACAGATAATACATTTTACATTAAATGAAATTATGTATGGAATCATGATTCCAACAATTTACATATCAACTTTAGTTAATATAAAACAGCTGGTCAAATAGGTAGCTGTAGACTCGCCTTTGCCCACCCAATGAATACGATATCAAGCAACACGAGTTAACACCTCGGCCACGTTACAGCATGGCACATAATATTGGAAACTCAGACATCCATAAACTGAAATTGATTTTACCTCATATTGAGGAAATCCACGACTGAATCAGACTGAAAAGCTGTTGTGTCACTCTCGATCGAGTCTCTAGACATAAAGGTCATTGTGCTATAAACAGCTCGCGTTACAGCTAATAATAAATTATTGGCTGTTTATTATACTAACAATGCCTTATAGATTTGTTTTTATATCGCTCTATTGACAAATTTAGCAACGGTCGGTATGTTTATTGTCTGCCCATATATGTTCTTAAAAATCTCACAGACTCAGAACAGTAACTCACAGCACTGATAGCCTGGTGGCTATCGCACTCGCCTCTCACTCGAGCGGCCCGGGTTTAAATCCAAGCGGCACTCTCTAGTTACTTTTAAAGTTATGTGTGTTAAATGTAAATGTAACCTGCTGTAACGGTGATGGAAAACTCTGCATACCAGAGAGTTCGCTATAATGTTCTCGAAGGCATGTGAAGTCTGCCAATCCGCACTTGGCCAGCGTGGTGGAATAAGCCCTAACCCCAGTTCCGACAGCGCGACAAAACAGAAGGATTTTGGTTGATTTGGAACTCGGAAAATAATTTATTAATTCAATTCATCATGGTTATCTATATTTAATATTATGAAGAGGAAATATTTGTTTTGTAATGTTTTCACACAAAAACTACTGGACCGATTTCAAAAATTCTTTCACCATTAGAAAGCTGCATCTTCACTGAGTGACCTAAGCTATATAATATTACTAGGTGTAGGTAAACGAAACTATTGTTATGTCTAATTCCACGCGAGCGAAGCTGCGAGCGTCCACTATCATAATAATATTATTATGTAATTCATAAGTTCTGCATCAACTTTGGTCAGATTCAAATCCGAGAGAGAGATGAGACATTTATAATGTATCACAGATTAGATAATACAATAGCATTAGGCTATCCAATCATTGCTTATAAATTATTAATGTCAGTCTTATTACTCAACGTCTGGTGCAGACATGGAACCTGTATTAAAAAAAAAGCGATTGTAGTCAAACATGAAGAGGAGCTTCATGAATGACTAACTGCTAGACACTTGGTGTCAACGTTTAGCCACCTCGCCGTGGGCGTGTATTCCTAACGTAGTCTACTAACTGCTAGACACTAGGTGTCAACGTTTAGCCACCTCGCCGTGGGCGTGTATTCCTAACGTAGGCTAATCCTACGTACGTCGAACCTGTAAAACAACATCCTTGAGACGCTCATACGTTTATAAATTATGCATCGCAACAACGCTTTCGAAGAGAAATTGCGCATGGGCAATTCTAAAGATTTTTACATTAGAAATTTGTGTTCAGTAAAAAACTAGGTACCTAAAACATGTCCGAGCAAGTAGATTTGACAAAACATCGAGCTGCTTATGAGATAAGTAAATTAGAAAAACCTCATCTATAACAAATGTCAACTATTATTTAGTAAGTAAAGTGTTGTGATGTTGATGACTTTATATGGATGTATGATCAGTTTCTGAGCAATCGCAGAAAAGTTACTGTAAAAATTTTATGGTCGAACGCTGAGATACGAGAACAAACTCAGAACAAAATTAAATCCATATAACTTTGTATTTACAGAAAATCATCAATAAATATTAGTAGATTTTTAATTGTTTATATTATTGCTCTGTGGATTTGCATGTTAAACAAACAAAAAAAAAAGACATTCACTTGATAGTCAAACTGAGATTGTAAGAGATCGCTACTCAGGTCATGGACGTAACTACACAAATTTTTTGCTACTCAATCTTTTTTCAAAAAGTATAAAATATAGCCTTATATTGTCACAGAAAAAGTATGAACAGATATAATTTGGCAAGAACGAGCAAAACCGGTACCCAAAGAACCCGTTAAATGATGATTAAGATTTATCAAGTGACAGGTACACACATCTATAAACACTTTTTACTTCTGTCCCGATGTCGAGTTATATTATGTGGTCTTGTTTTATATGAAGACTTATTTGTACAAAGAATGATCGTAAAAAATTATTCACATGGGATTATTTTGTAGGGGCAATAAAACAATTAATTATGTTGTGCTTTCAGACAATACACATAGCATTGTGTTCTTGCGATCGTTTATCAGACAGAAAACCCATTAATGTTTGCAAGAAAATTAACTACGCATATTCAATTAACAGTTATAAACGAATAGATAAAAAAAAAATGGTATTGCATTATTTCACGTCATGTCAACAACCTTACTTTTTTAATCTTTGCCTAAAACAATGTCTCTTTATCAATATTGCGCGTAAGTAGTCATTTTACTAAGTAAAGTTTATTTTCGTGATCTTCAGTTAAAAACTACAGTAGTTAACCGTGATATTTGCCTGTTTGAAATACTCAGCCTTCGTAAGCCTTAGCAAGTATCGCAAATATTGGTGTTACCGATACATTGATACCATAAACCAACCCCACAAAACCCTATCGATAGTGTTTTGTCATTAGGGTAGGTATGCTAAGGCTTCAGTTTGTTACCACAGGGTGTCTATCACAGAATGACTCACAGTGAAAAGACCAAGTCAGATTTCGCGTAGCGAATAATTTGCGGATAAAACAGAATCATAAAAAATACGTTTATAAATTGTGTCATCGAACCATATTACAATCGATTTGAGAAGAATCGAAGAATCTTGGCATAGGTACAGAAATACATTATATGGACTAAAGAATAGAATTCTTTGAGTTCCGATTACAAATTAAATCAATAAAATTAGATCTAAATCGGGTATTTCTTTTATGAGCTACGATGTAACGACAGAAACACAGATACACACTCGCATGGTGGACTATAACTTTTTTCTCCAAGATGACAACCGTGCTCAACAGTGAGTCAATTTAGTTACCTAATATCTTATGGTCATCAGATGCTGAAGACGAGTGGTAATTTAACACCCATTTTCCTTTAAAATGTCCCAGTACAAAACTTTCACGCGTATGTGCAATCGGTGGGTCGATACGAATGTTTTATCTGTGATTTATTACTGAATTAACTATACGTGAGTCTATGGATATTCATAGTTTAAAATTTTGTCTATGGTCCGCAAAGTTTTACTGGTCCTCCTGATCGATCCAATGTCAGTTTTTTCAATCAATCGGACCACGGGCAAATCAAATTAAAGTCTTATCAATATCGATAATACTATGGGCACCTTTTACCCGTGCTTCTATTAAAACTAATGTGTTTACCTCATAACTCAGGGGACAGACTGAAAGTAATTAGTTCTATATGCCCCTCGTCGGTAAAAGGGGGGGACAGATCGAACTTTCTTTTCCTTTCAGTTCCCCTAACTAAGGGGACAAATCAGGGGGACAGACTGGAATAATCCATAAAAAGTACCAGACGACTAACTATGCCATTGCAGATTTGTTTTTTTACCTTCCATCCAATGGTCGCGTAGCAGTCTGACTACATTAAAGTCCATTGGCCGGGTCCACACCGGACGATCCATCGCGCTCCGATCGCGCGCGGCAGCAGCGCGATCCAAAGATGCAGGCGGTGTGGACGTGCCGCGCGCGATCCATGCGCACGTATTGGAGCGCGCGCTCCCTACCTCGCGCGATCCGTGTGCGGTCGGTTTTTGTGCCAGCCTCAAAGGTGCCTCAGTTGCGTGATGCGCGCGGTGTGGACGGTTGTGTTGGTTCGCGCGATCCACCTCGCCATGGACATCTCAGAAAGTCGCCGTTTGATATCGCTTTATAAAGAATTTAAATGTTTATGGGATCCCAAAGATTCTAATTACACCAATAGAGGTGTTAGAGATGATGCTTGGTGTCAGATTTCTCGTGAAATGGGGAATAAGTCGATCGAGAACCTAAAGAAAAAAATGCGATCTCTGGCGGGAGGCTACAGAAGGGAGAAACACAGAGAGAAGCAAAGCCGTATAACTGGATCCGGTAAGAAAACAAAGCTACTTTTTATCTGTAGGTATTAAAATTATATATTTTATTATAAGTAATTACATCATAATATTTACTGTGGATTTCACGTGATTTCGCTTTTTACATTTAAGCTGTTAGAAATACACGTGGTTATTTTAATGAGTAACTTGTTTATTTTAGGTGCTCAAGATACATATAAATCAAAGTGGTTTGCGTATGATGACTTCGACTTTATGGCGGATAAAAATGAACCCGGAACCACACGCGATACATTGGAACATGTGAGCTATTAGTTTACTGATATTCATTTTGCCAAACTATTGTATGGTTTGTAACAAAGTGTCTTGCTAAGTGGGACCGTATTGTAGTGGCATTTTCTGTTGCTCTTCTTGGTACGACGGCCATCGGTTGTAGCGATTGTGATGGCGGTTCATTTCGCCAGCTTCCAGGTATTACATCTCCATTCTCCTGTACTGTATCAAACGTTCCTGGCGATATAAAGTTAGGATTACTGCGTAAGTAGTTATATAGATGAACCGTTGCCAGCACGACTTTAGTCGCAGTTTCTGGTTCCAAAAGCATAGGTTTACGCAGGACTCTGTAGACAGAACTAAGTACTCCAAACGCGTTTTCAACTACTCTACGTGCTCTTGACAGTCGGTAGTTGAAAATTCTTTCACAAGAACCCCTTTCCCGTGTACCATCGTATGGTTTCATAGTATAATCATTAAGCTGAAAAGCTTTATCACCTAGTATATAATAGGGTACCTCAATTTTATAGGGAACTTGCAATATCTCCGGTGGAGGAATATTTAGCTCTTTTTTTTCAAGTTTTTTATATAAATTTGTGCTTTTGAACACGCCTCCATCTGATATTCTGCCTTTAGTCCCAACATTCACATACAGGAACCTATAATTTGCATCTACTAATGCAAAAAGAACAATACTAGGAAATAATTTGTAATTATCAAAGTCGTTGCCACTATTAAAAGGCGATTGTATAGCGACGTGTTTGCCGTCCATCGCTCCTATCACGTGTGGGAAATTCCACTTATTCTCGAATTGCTGAGAAACTGTACGCCATTCTTCTTTAGTTGACGGCACCTGAAAATAAAGGAGATCTTAATTATAATATAAAGCTGAAAATAAGAATAAGCAGTAAATAGTAATAATAATTGTTGTTACAGGTAGAATCTGATACGACTGATGGGGAACTTGAAGTTAATACTACAGTGAGCGAAAACAAGAACAGTAACATTACTAGTGACACACAACCGGAGAGAGCCAACCACCACACAGATCAGAGTAGAGAGCAGAATGATCAGAATGCACAATCCAGTGTCCAAACAACAAACAAAAGAACAAAAAAAAGAAAGAAAACTACTTCTAATAATGCAGATGACATATCAGATGAAACTCTTTCAGAGGCTTTCCAACTTCTGCAACAATGTGCTCAGCCACCACAACCGGAAACTGATTCTTACATTGCTTTCGGGCAGTATATATCTACTGAATTGCGGAAATATGATGCAGTAACATTAGTTAATGTCAAAAATGCTATATGCCAAGTTATTTTTCAAGCTGACACAGGAAGATATGGGGATAGCAATTATGGATATTACACTAATTCATACCCTGGCACACCAATAGCATCCACTTCATCACAGTCCCAGTCTCTACAACCTCAAAATTATCCAGCTCCAATTCCACAGACATCACCGTCTGCTCATCTAGCCTCCAATTCATCGCAGTCCCAGTTTCTGAAACCTCAGGATTATTCACTTCCACAGTCACCACCGAATTAAATAAGTACCTACCTATATCATGTTTTCAAAAAATAATTAATAATTGTAAACATGTTACTTCTTTAAATTATGATTGTAATACACTACTTTTTTATTGAGTAATAAAGTATGGTTTTACTTACCTTTACATAATCATTTAACAGGTCAATGATGGCTTCACAAACTTCAGGAATAATTATCGATATAGACTGTTTGGAAATGCGGAACAGATACTGCAAACTGACGTACGAATCTCCAGTTGCTAAAAATCTCAATGTTAGTAATAATCTTTCCTTCACAGTAATGGCATCTCTATAATTTGTATCATTCTTTCTTAGCTTGTTATTTAATAATGAACACAATATCTCAAATTGATTAGCATTCATTCTTGCAAAATTGTGTTCAACTTTATCTGACACTAACTCTGCGTACAGCTGAGTCCCAGATTCCAAGCGATTTTTGTAAATTTGTTTCACCCAAAACCGTCGTTTTCTTTTTTGTGATTTTTTGCGCAAGCATTTAAGCAAAATAAAAGTTACTGCTGCAACGGCAAGACGCCGCCGTTGTACGTGTGACTCCATATCGTACAAGAGTTAGACTGGCTGAATCACGGATCGCCTTAGGATCGCTTGGAGCGCATATTTGGGATCGCAAGTTTCCAAGAGTGGATCGGCATAACACGATCCACGATCCACGCTCCGCGATCCTGGATCGCGGATCGCGGGATCGATGGATCGTCCGGTGTGGACCCGGCTATTCATAAACAGTATGTATATATAATAACGACGCCGAATTCACTATCGTGCTCATGATCACCTACACGAGTGAATCACCTCTTTGCTTATGGCATTCTTGGGTGTGTTCGAGTTTATTTATATTCAAATGACATAATTGGCGCGGATAAAAATTAATTTGCATAAAATGTTCACAATATGAATTTTCTAGTTCTAGAACGGTGGTGTGGTGCTATTAGAGAAACTTAAAAGCATGGTGGTATCCACCACGTTAGCCCAGTATGGATTGGTGTAGGTTTGTAGGCAAGGTGCTGTCCAACATATTCTTGCTCTTGTATCCTATAAGGATACAATACTCAGACCAGGTGGTGTCGAAGGTAATACGTCTGCCATATCAACTGTGACATATCAGAGTATATAACGGAATACTCCGCATGGGACACTAAGCGACTATCTGGATATTGGGGAAGGTTAGGCTTTTTGAATTTGGATTCATAGATCTATACCTACTTCTATACTAATATTATAAAGAGGAAACATTTTTTTGTAATGTTTTCACACAAAAACTACTGGACAGATTTCAAAAATTCTTTCACCATGAGAAAGCTGCATCTTCACTGTGTGACATAGGCTATATAATATTACTAGGTGTAAACGAAACTATTGTTATGTCTAATGCCATGCTAAGCTGCGGGCGTCCACTAGTCAAAAATAAAATATCAGACGAAAAATTACCAGTAACTCTCTGTTACACAGAATTATTTTAGATGTATTATTGTAGTTATGAAACATAAATTTTATTGAGTAGGTATTCCGAAGTAGAAGATACCATTAATTTACCATGGACATTTTAATAAATTATGAAATTATTAGATATTCATGTAACAAAGCATCACCATTCATTTATTCAGGCATTAACTTTCATGTTGATATGAAATGACAGCCTGACTAAAAACATTAAGTAGTTAGGTGAATAAATGAATAAATCCGCAGTGTGGTAGAGTATGCTCTTCAACTTCCTCTACTGTGTGTGACTGTGGAAGGGACCAGTGCCCACAAATGAATTATTTCAGATTTTTTAGTTTTCAGGTGGGTTTTTTGATAGTTTAATTTTGTTATTTTATGTTTTCCCGATGCTGCAACACATACATTTGCAACTCATGGTCTAAGTACATAATTATTTTGAAGTAATTTTATATTTTGCATTATTGGAAGCAGTAATAACTAAGTATCTTCTTCTTCAAATTGGAAAGTGAGTAAGTCAAAAGTAAAATAATGTGCTTTTGTATGGGCTGGCTTCTCTCATTTTATTGCTCTAGGCATTTTCAGATCCTAGAAAAGCAACAACATACAAAACAAGCAATGTTTATAGTACATCGATAAGTGAACTCATCAGCAACCTACATCAGTATCACGTTAGTAAGTAAAAGTAGTTATGTGTAAATTAATGTTTCACTGAGAAAAAGGCGATATCAACACTACAATACAACTTTTTTCATTGACGTTGTTATGGTAGCCCGATGGTTGAGTTGCAGGTCCCAGGTTTGAATTCTGGCCAGAGACCGATTTGCTAGGGATAGTCTAGTTAACATGAATTGTTAAAAGGAATTTTGATTGGTCAGTTCAGTATTCATTAGTAAAGACTATTTAGCCTCATTGCCAAAACGGAAGAGACGTTTGAATCCAAATGTTTCTTTTGCAGATAAATATTTGTATGCTGGTCATGGATGTTGTTTTGTTTTCTGTGTCACTGAAACCGGCCTATCACAGAAGTGTACTCACACTTCTTTTTAAGCTTTAAAAATATGTTAGGGCACATTAGTAGTGTATTTAGATACAACTGTGATTAAACACAACACTGAAACGGTTTATAACCAATGTGACACTCAATTTGCCCTTTGTAAAATACAATTATTAATTTCTCCATGGTTTCTTTCATTAATTATAATTTGTGATTATATTACAAAATATTGCAGCAAACTATGATCATGGTTGGAGTAAGCAATGACAGGTAGTTGAACAGGAAAGGTTTTGCAGTGTAAATCAGTTTTGAATCTGAATCGCTTAAAGGAATTCGGCCAAATATATGTAATTTAAATTTGCCAAATATGCAGAATACCCATTATTCAGCGCATTTATATTCATCATGATGCATGATACATAAAAATTAAAATTTGATAAAATCATGTCAACCTTAATAACTGGCAATAACCATATTTGTACTGTATACTTCTCTTTATTTTTGTTCAACACGACCTTGGGTAAATATGCATAGTTTTCTCTACAGATTTTTATCTACATACACTGCTGTGTATCTTAAATAAAACTAGGTAAATTAAATAAAAACGCTGCACCCTTACACCCCCGCTGTAAGTCTAGACCTGTGTTGCATGTGACAGACACAGAACAACAACACAATTTTACATCCAAAACCCGAGAACAAATATTTACCTGCAAAATAAACCCCAGCCCAGTCACACAACGCCACAGAGTGGTTATCCAATAAACTGCACTGCAGTATCATAGAGAAATCTGTCACAAATTACAGGCAAAGATTTTATTTGTTCTAAGTACATATTCTTTACACTTTCTTTTTGATAACTGATAAAGGTCTTAGAGATATCATTTATGGATGATAAAACTATTAATAGTATTTGATCAGTATATAGTTAGTAGTTTTAACAATAGGAACCTTCTCAATCTATCAACAATGTAAAAATCACCTAATTCATAACCCAGCTAGGTAAATCATTATTAAACTTTAAGTCATCTCAAATGTTATCAAGGAAAGATTTTATCACTGTTTTCTATATCCATTTGAGATAGTTACATATTGAAGCAGTGCAGTTTGTTCATGAAAGGTAGATAGAAGCTGATAAGGCAAGTAGAAAGTGCGCGACAGTGTGTTCATGTGTACCTACACTTCGCCAATTTCTGGACACACACGAATGTTCCGATGTACTTACGTCAGAGCATTAAATGATAGTGTAACTTATGAGTCAAGAAAACACATCATACCGTGAATAAATGGCTACATCCAAGTATTTCAGGGCGTGATGACTGCGAAAATGCAAAAATACAGACCGAAATAACGGTATTCAGGTATCCGGCTAAAGTTATCATCCACGGCCAGATGACAGGAGGTCCAAACGGGGCATTAGTGGCACATTCCAGCGCACCTCTTACCGTCTGGCAGGCGTTTTGCTAATTATAGAAGCATACCGCGACGTCAAAAAGAGATCCAAATGCAGATGAAAAACAAAACATTGCATTGCGTCGACCACAAACCACTGCGGCGCGGAGGTTCTCGAAAGCTGTGCACGAACCCACTACGTGGGGCCCCACGACGCGGTTTAGGGTTAGACGGTCTCGATCACATTTCTCACTAAAACAGCACATATCGATTTTAAATGCACTAAATACCTTTACTTTCAGCGTTTTCCGTAATATCTTTCACGTCATCAACCATCTTGCTCGATGACAGTCACTCACTGATCACTTTTTTTTATTCGAACATATTTCGAAAACTCATACTTCGGTCACTATTTTCAGCCAGACGGCCAGCCAGCGATCTATACGACAGCGCTTCGTTCCGTTCACTGCCAACGACGTACGGCGGCCATTGGCGATGGTGAATTGGTGAGAATCGTGAGTGAACATGAACTGAACAAAATAAAGATGGCGTCTTTTGTTAAAATTTTAAATAAAATTAAATGATTGAAGGTATTTAAAAAATTAACAAAATGATTCGCAGTTAAAGTTAAAAGTATACAATTAAACAACTTTAATAATGTAAAACAGATGTTACTGTTTAAAATCAAATCGCATTTATGAAAATAATTAACTGTCAAATGTATTTTTTTATCTGTACCATACCATAGACTACAGCACAGAGTAAATATAGTAGACTACACTACAGACTACAGAGCTTGTAGTGAAATACACTTATATGGCACATAATAATGGTGCATCGTTTTGATGATGATACAAAATTTGAATAATTTTAGTATTAAGTAAAATGATTTCTAAAATATTGTAAGTATTGTAAGATTTTGTAAGTACATTTTCTATAAAACTTAATTTTTTTAGGAACAGTAACAATCTGCGTTACGCGACATCTATGGGTATACTTTAAAACAATGTTGAACAAATGTACGTCGTGTGTCATAACAGTTTTATAGTTTGTACTAGGTGGCGCTTCATGACCATTGCCTTATTATAATCTGAAATTCAAATTTCTAATTTTCTAATAATTTGGGATTCGCTAACGGTACACCCAAGTGGATGAAAAGAGCCAAATTCAGAGTCTGTCCAACGGTTTAACTGCTGAACGTAGTCCAGCAGTTAAACCTAAATCTAATGCCGTCCATCTTTACCTTTAATTTAACTACAGGAATCCTGATTATTTCAAACAAAACGATGAACATTTCGCAGGCAGGGCGATAAATGCTTCAAAGCACATAAATGTCTACTCGCCTACTTCATTATAATTACTTACTAGAGAAATCTCGTAGGTAAACTACTACTTTCATCCTGAATCACTTCCAGGATGGTAACATCCGTTATTAGACCGACGCTTGTTTTACGCTTCATTTGTGGACTACGTAAATAAGTAGGTTATTGAAATTGTTACTGAGGTAACTATACTTGTAAGTAGTACCTTTTTTCATTGGTAAGTAAATTTTTTGAACATTGAACTCTGAATTAGACTGGGTTGTGGGATTTCCATCCAGGTGGTCTTCCTCAGAGCTTGTACATACCTCCTGGATCTCTCTTAGAACTATGAAATTTCTCAGACTGCCTCGGACAATAAATTAACAGTAGTTAAACCGAGGCCTTCGGTCGGGCTAAAATGTTCCGCTTATCGGGTTGGCCATTAACCCATTAATAGTGAAACAGCTTGGTGGAGTACTCTCCGAGCCTTGTCTATTGGGAAAATTTTACCAATTTCTTGGATGAACTTGTGATTTGCTCGCAATAATATAATTTATGCATGACAATGGTTCATAGTTAGGTATACAACCTTTCATCCTCCTTTTCAACCCTTTACAACACTTTTTTCCCATTAAAAAAGATAGCATACCTATGTTCTTTCTCAGGCTCTACACTATCTAAGTACCAAATTTCATTTAAATCGGTTCAGTAGTTATGGCGTGAAAGCGAGACAGACAGACGGAGACAGAGTTACTTTCGCGTATATAATATTATTAGTAAATTAGTATACATATTAGTATATATATGTATTAGTATTAGTTTAATAGTATGGATCATTGATTAGGTATAGACCGTTTTGCAGCACAAAATTGCGATGTTTCGGCGTTGCGCTTCGATCAGTTAAAATTTTGACGCGATTAAAACTTGCTGGCGCTTTTACTTTTACTTTCTAGTCCTGACTAGACATTTTGCATTAATTGCTGTATACATTAGGTATAGTGAAATTTGAAGAAAAAGTATTTGGATATCGACACGCTGCTCATCGGCTAAGACTCAGTGGTAGAAGTTTTCGGGCTCAAATCCCAGCTAATTAGAAAAATAAAATAAATTTCAACTTTCCTAAGATTCTTCATTATGTAGGTACACTTTTTATCTATCTACCCAGTACACAAATGTGTAGCAGTGACAGCCCAGTGGCTATCGAACTCGCCTCTCACTCGAGCGGTCCGGGTTCAAACCCCAGTGGCACGCACCAATGACTTTTCTAAGTGCTATAACGATGAAGGACACATCATGAGGAAACCTGCATGCCTGAGAGTTCTTCATAATGTTCTCGAAGGCTTGCGAAGTCTGCCAATCCGCACTTGGCCAGCGCGGTGGACTAAGGCCATATCCCTCCCATTCTGAGAGGAGCGTGCCCAACAGTGGGACAAAGAAATGGTTGTAATGATGACAATTTTCTTTGTACTAATGTTGTTAATAGAACAAAAGAAACAGAATTATTATTGTAAGTAATAATATAATAAAACAAACAGAATTATTATTGTAAGTGCTTATTGATATAATAAAACAAAAAGATTTATTATTAGTATTCAGGCATCTAATAGGAAATAGAACTGATAGCAAATCATAGATTTTATCTTCGTCCCAAATGTTCGCTAGTCGCTAGCCTATCGTGACGGATCGTTGCGAGAGAAACGCGATCACCGGCATCGCGAACAGTAGCCGAGATTTGATAATCGCGATAGACCACATCGAAATGTTGTGTATCGTCCGCGAATATCGCACTGAGCAAGCGCCGAGCAATGTGTTTCACCATGGTACGGAGGCGAGGCGACCATCCCGGTGTATAAATATTAAACTAAGTGTGTAAACAAAAAAAATAATTGAAAAATATCCCGACTACAAATAATATAACCAACTTTGAATCGTTATATATCCTAAACTGTTATTTAAAATGAAAAATGATAAAAGGAACCTTAAGCCACTTCAACAAGGCTTAACGACTGTTTTCACCATTGAAAACAACCGGGATCAACGGCTTTACGTGCCCTCCGTAGCACGGTAGCTTCCATGAAATTTTGCCACTAGCGGTCACCCATACGATTTTCGGCTTAGATAGAAGTAATAACTTATAAAAAAAATTCAGTAGGTCGTAGATATACGCATTGCGGACTTATTTATTTATTTTATTAATTTACTTTATTGTAAAAAACAATTTTTTTATACCAAAGGGCGGACTTAATGCCTGGCGCCATTCTCTACCAGCCAGCCCACCGTGATGGTGAGAATAAGAGGCAGGTGGAATGAGTGACTGTACATAACTGTAATGTTTACTCACTATTGTAAATAATATGGTGATAATTATGGTGTCTGGTAGTCGCTGTAGTTAATCTTGGTTACTGTATGTACTCTGTGGCTACTGTCATTAGTGACTGTCGTTAGTGACACTCGCAAGGTTAAGAATTGGATCTATAGAGTAGGCGGATATACTAATTTCATTTGGAGGCCCAAATACAGCAAAATACAACAAATATAGTTTTTTTTAGTTTATATATCCCAAAAGTGTAGGCCTATGTCCAGCAGTGGATCTCAAAAGACCGATGAATGGATGGATGGTACGTACCTTTCCTTTACTTGATTAATACCGTTGCACCATTCTGGTCCCGAGCTACAGGGACGGCTACCGACTACTAAGGACGTTATAAGCTTGAAAATGGGTTACACTGAAGGCAACTTTTAAAACTCAATCCGTTTTGATTGAGCCAGTAGTAACTCAGTAAGTCAAGGTGATCTGTGATGATAATGACACCGACGGAACCCATAACAATGAGAGCGTAACACATTATAATTTTTAGGGTATGATATGACCAGGTTACAATAAAAGTAATTAATGCTTTATTGATATATATGTTACCACATCGCATTCTATTTCCGACTTACGAACATTCACTTGGGAGACAGCAATGATGTTTTCACCTCTTCTTTCCTCCTGCATAATTTTCAATGATATTTGACGAACGTTGTTCGTTGAACCTGGCTTGCGAGGTCGCAGGATCGATTCGCATCCATATTTTTTTATTTTGACATAAACATTGAAGAGGTATACTGTGAGGTTTTGATGTTATTTTAAGAAGATTTGATATACTGAGCATCTGATTACTCAACAATAACAGTGACTTTAAAGTTTTTCTAAAACGGCCTTTAAAATGATTTGTCTTTGAATCATAGAGTACCTACTTATGAAAAAATTTTCAAGCTGTAATTTGTCGAAATACTTATTTTTTTAAACGTTTTAAGTTGACAACCTTCGATCACACGATCCGTGATTCTGATAAAAGTTCAAATTAATACATACTTCCATACTAATTATTATAAATGCGAAAGTGACTCTGTCTGTCTGTCTCGCTTTCACGCCAAAACTACTGAACCGATTTAAATAAAATTTGGGACACAGATAGGGTAGAGCCTGAGAAAGGACATAGGACATACTTTTTAATGGGAAAAAAGTGTTGTAAAGAGTTGAAAAGGTTGTATGATTGTATTGTCATTTTCAGAGCTAGAAGCATAACATTTTTATTGTAAAATAAACATAGGGGATAAGACTTTACTGATTCAATACAAATTTGTGGAGCTAAAGTTAACGCGTTAAGGAGAATCTATTATTGTCTGATTTCACGCGGGCGAAGCTACGGTCGTCCACTAGTAATATTATATTTGGTATATGCGCTTGGAGAAAAAAAATGATACACGACTCATAAGTATTTCAGGATGTGGGTTTACCTTGTGGATTCAGTTGATGACAAACATTAATATCAGACAGATACCTATAAATAGTGATCTTTAGCCAAAAATGATCATAATCTTTTATCGCTGGTGGTTCATTGTAGCATAAGTCGGCAATGTGAGTTCAATGTTAATTTATACCTACACGGGTATCCCGCCGATTTCCAATCCAGCTGGCATGGCCGAATGCAGTCACGCACACCTGCGCACGCTATACGCTACCCGTTTGAGTACAAACGTCAATCGAATTAGTGAAAGCACGCAATAATTAAAATCATTCTGAAATCGGTCGAGTAACAGGTTCGTTTACTTCTCGACGCCGCGCACACCTCACGGTGGCCGCCGCGCGCAGTAAGCGTTTGACTTTCGAACGCGATAACACGAGCTGTCAAAATAATCCTTCCCGCCTAAAAGTTTTCGAAATTCGATTTTTCCGTTTTGACAGTTTGATTCTTTTTACAAAGTGCTAGTGCTAAATAATGAGTGAAACCTAAAATGAATTAAAATTAAATGCAAATTAGACGTAATATGGTGAACATTTGTTGTTTAATTAACACAAGGATCGTAATGAGATAGTGTTTTCAGTGAAAGTGCTGAGGAATTTGGATCTATTTAACTCAAAATGAAACCAATACGTTACTTGTTCGGCGGCTTCGTTTTATTATTGGCGTTTTTGACAGGTACGTTTTAAAATAGTACTACATACTTATACAAAATAATGTGGAAATGTATTATGTCAGAAACTGGTTTTATTTACATTGCATTGCATTACATTGATATCAATGTAGCAAATATCACAACGATTTTGAGATTATCTGTAGTCTTTGGTAAACCGTGCCTGGTAGGTTTCTACGGATTTTTTTCACCCTAACCAATGTTTATGCTAGAAAAAGTGTATTATCTAGACAAAAACGAAATATAAACATTGAGATTATAACACCTAGTTTTGTGATAGTAATGTCTGTATTATTTATGTATTTTTGGTAATAATGAAAGGTCGCGCTCTCCTGAAAGTTCCCAGGAAAAAGAAAAACATTAGGAGCTTTGCTCTAACTACTAAAGGTCAGAGGTAACTCTCTGAAGGACGCTTACAATGATTTGTGATTTTCCCGTATCGTAGACGTACCTATAGTCAAATGTGAACATATGTAATACTGTCAAAACTGTCAAAACAATAAGAATTATTTGCATATGTATTTAAAAAATAAGGACATTAGACTGAAGCGGTGATGATTAATAAAATATGGATTTAAATACCTGTTAAATATATCCTGTGGATTAATGTTATACAGACAAAAAATCCTAGCCATGGATGATAGGAACCTAATTTGTACATAGATTTAAAAATTTGTTAGAAGACAGGAATAAGAATGAGGAAATCTTTATATGGTACCTTTATATGTATCTTTATATGTATATATATGGTATCTTTATTTGCCTACTAGATATCTCAAAAGAATTATATATATCCAGATCACAGGTTTCAAGATGCGTTGTCTACTGTTGTCGAGGACTAAGGTGGTCGTCTCTAGAACGTATAACTAACCAAAATGCACACCTCTCCGACCAGTAGTAGGTTGTTAGCTCTACTAAATGAAACGGTAAACTACTCTTATTTACGACTGCTGTGTTCTAATTAAATATGAATGAAGCGTGTACAAAGACTAAGTACCGAGCGTAGCCGTCAATTGAATAAATCGCAATTACGAGATCCAGTCGCAAGGTTGCGAGATCACTGGCTTATTACGTTCTGTGTTGGTTTAAAAGCTTCATTTTGTGTAAAGCTTTTATCACCACAAACCATCCTTGGCACACCGCACTTAAAAATAGCGTAGGTACACGTATCACAAGTCATACTCGTAGTTGTAAGCGGTACACAGTACAGTGTTATGATTGCAAAACCTAATCTATAAGATTTTTGAAGACGCGTGAACTTTAACAGCTATCGTGATGTAACGCCAAATACTTATTTCAGAGAGATCCTAGTCGTAGTAGTATGACTAGTAGTAGCGAGTAACAATCCACAGACGTCCCACTAGTGGGCGCGGGTCTCCCCTACAGACATACTGAGTATACTCTACCACTGAAGTCTAGAGCATACTCTACCACGCAACTCCAATGTGGATTGGTGGAGGGATTAGTGGCCAACAGTGTTGACTGTTCTCAAGCTATCCGAAGGTCTTCGACAAGGCTTAGCGACTGTTTCGACCATTGAAAACAACCGGGGGCTTTACGTGCTCTCCATAGCACGGTAGCGTCCATGAAATTTTGCCACTAGCGGTCACCCATCAACAAACCGACCGCGCGAGTCGTTGCTTCACTCTTTCGATCACATTGAATCGACGCGAGCCATTGGGCTATGGACACTACTTAGAACCGATTTATTATTATTATTTAAATATATAATAATTATTTCAATATATAATAATAATATTTCCCTATTATTTATTTTATTTAACTTCATGTTATGATTGATTACGGTCAAAGCCAATCATAACCATTAGATCATCGAATAATTTCAAATATGTAACCCAATTTCCTAATTATTACAAATGAAGCTTGCAGTAAATGTATAACTATTACCATTTAATGGAATCACGCGAACTCATAATATTGCGTAAAGTGCGTCATAACCACAGCCGACCGCGTATTAGGTTCTCTCTGACCGCATTAAAAAAAAAAGAAATAATAAAGAAAGAGAAATAACAAATCTTTATTCACACACAAATGGACACAGATATGCAGAATTAAAACAGTCGTTAAGCCTTGTCGAAGACCTTCGGGTGGCTTTAAAACATTCGACACTGGGTTGGCCACTAACCCCTCCATCAATCCGCATTGGAGCAGCGTGGTATAGTATGCTCTAGACCTCCCGCAGCATAGTCTGTGGGGGAGACCCATGCTCAGTAGTGGGACGTCCTTGGGTCGCAGCGAGAGATCCCCACCTAACTTGTCTATGACCGACTTAAAACGAAACCCTCAACTATTAATTGGAATCTTAGTAACTTAATAACTGGACTGCTACAACCCATAGACGTATTGTTGGGTATGGGTCTCCCCCACAGACACAACTGCAGGAGGTCAAGTGTATACTTCACCATGCTGCTCCAATGCAGATTGGTGGAGGGGTTAATGGCCAACCCAATGGCGAATGTTGTAAAGCTACCCGTAGGTCTTCGACAAGGCTTAGAGACTCTTTCCATCATAAAAAACAACGGTACGAAAGGCTTAACGTGCCCTCCGAAGCACGGTAGCGCCCATGAAATTTTGCCACCAGCGGTTACCCATCCACAAACCGACCGCGCCCATCGTTGATTATCTACTCTTTCGATAACATGGAATCGACGCAAGCCACGGAACTATGGACGCTACATAACTGGAATTATTCTCACTAACAGTCCCTGCTTACAGACCAATTATTTAGAATGGTAATTGTACCATCCTCCATGTCCATCCATCGACTAATTGGACTAACTCTCCTTGTTCCTTTATTTGATCCGTTCGACTTTTGTCACAGATGTCATGACCGTCAGTAAATGGGTGAATGTTTATTGCACGTTTGCTATCATATATCTACGTAAAAATTGTGAAATGATACTAATATTAGTAATATGTCTTACTTAGAATAATATTATCATAGTAACAATAAGGTATCAACTTCGCTGACCAACGTCAATACTTTCCCTTTCAAAAGAAAGTTCCAGTATTTCGTCGCGACTCAATTATCATAAATTATACTTCGTCCTCGATACTACTGAGATACGACAGTTAACATAACTCTTCCATCCAATAAACAATGTTTTTGTTTGAGATTTGAACTATGATTTTCATAAGACGAACGGTAAAACACAGCGCTGATTGCATACAAAAGACATCAACGCGTCTGCATGTTCGAATATAGATTCATGCAATGAAAATAAATACAAAGTTTCGTGTCTATGAAATTAGCCGTTGAGTTACACCGTCTGAAGCCTAGCTTGAGTGGATAATCAGGTCATGTTTAACATAAATTCGCAGTGTCATTGGAACTAAATCAACACAGTTTCAAATTCGGAAGAAGTGGTTCAAATTCGGCATCCTAAACGTGAAAATTATAAAACACTAGCTTTTACCCGCGGCTCCGCCCGCGTGGTCAAAGAGAATTAACAATGAGTTGTTTAACATACATGACACATTTGTGGTGGATGAATAGTGACAGTTCCACAATTAAAAGATACTTAGAGGAACCTGAGGTAATGCTGACCGCAGATAAAGTGTACGTACACTGACTTACTGGAGCAAATAAAAAAACATCGATATCTTCAAATGAGGATGTTTTACCGAGGTAAAAAGTAGCCTACGTCACTCTCCACCCTCCTCACTATCACTACACACAAAAACTATACCATTTAATAGCTTCGTTGCGACGTGAAAGCCGGACAAACAAACAAATAAACAAACAAACACACTTTCACATTTATAATATTAGTATGGATAGTATGGATTTCAAGTTAAATAAAAGCTTTAAAAATCACTTATAACGCGATCGAAAGGGGCGTGGCAGTATATTATCCTGGGCGGCCAGTAAACACATTCTACCAGCTGATAAATCGCAAAACGTATCCGTTCTTGAACATTGCAGTGCAATCCTACGCCAATAAAATTAATCAAAACAACATTAAGTGTATTTAACCTTGCCGCCAGAGGTCTCTGGGTTTTGTAATGGGAAGTAATTTATGTTGCCTTTAATCGCCTCGTGGTCACAAGCGTGCCTGTGAAGTATGAGGTCCTGGGTTTGATGCCAGAGTCGGGCAAAGTTTTAAGGAGATTCTTACTCGTAATTCTCAGCTTTTTTTTTATGGATACAAGATAGCAAACGAGCTTGCAGCACCACCCATCCGCTGCCGCCCATGACAACTGTGACTGACTTTGAACAAGACTCAATCAGGGACTGGGATGGTTAGTCCAGTTAGCTGAGAGAGTGTATATGGCAATACCATTTATAAAAGTCTTTTAAAAATTACTGCTGAGAAGTGTTTGTACAGTTTTTTTTTTTTTTTTCTTTCTTTATTGGCACACAGATGTTTACAAACATATATTAAATAGCTAGCATCAGTTGTACATGCCTTGTGTATGGCAATATCTTTTATACAAGACACTTAAAAATTACTGCTGAGAAGTGTACAGTTGTACACGCCTCTGCCCTTCGGTGATATATTCGTACCTTCAGGCGTGATATTACGAGTATGTTTATATATGCAAGTAATTTATGTACACGGGACAGCTTAGTGTTGTGACGTCACGAGGTCATATTTCTTGTAACCTCAAATCGTGCAATTTTCGAATCGAGCACATTTATAATAAAACAGCCGTAAATTTACTTTTTTTAAAGTAATTAATAGTATTTTTAGCTACATTGGTTTCGTCATATAATTTACTCACATCAACTCGAACATTTTTATTCAAACAACATTAAGGCAAGACAGGTAATAATGTAGCGTCCATAGCCCAATGGCTCGCGTCGATTCAATGTGTCGATCAAAGTTAAGCAACGACGGGTGCGGTCGGTTTGTGGATGGGTGACCGCTAGTGGCAAAAATTTCATGGACGCTACCGTGCTTCAAAGGGCACGTAAAGCCGTCGGTCCCGGTTGTTTTCAATGGTGGAAACAGTCGTTAAGCCCGTCGAAGACCTTCGGGTGGCTTGAGAACATTCGACACTGGGTTGGCCATAACCCCTCCACCAATCCGCATTGGAGCAGCGTGGTGGAGTATGCTCTAGACCTCCCGCAGCTATGTCTGTGGGGGAGACCCGTGCCTAGCAGTGGGACGTCTGTGGGTCGCAGCGAGCGAGGTAATAATGGCAGCAGCAGACCTTATTATAATATGTAGTACAAAAATGTGTTTTTAGGTACTACACAGTAAATGTCCGTAGCTTCGCTGGCATAGAGGTAGACATAACACCTGTTCATTTTAAATGTTGCTGTGCCACCAATAATCCCATGCATAGTTATACTTGTACAGATAGTCATATATTTTTGGAATCAGTACCGGTTATTTATCAAACCCCTTATAAATTTTCTATGATTTATTCAATGTACAGACACGTCCTCGTTTTTATTAGCTTGTTATGTATGTATGTATCTATTTATGTATATAACGCAATCTTTGAACGTGAATGTCGCCCACTTCAAAACGTCGGATTAAATTAAAACTTCACACATATCAAGGACCGATGACAATGCAATAATTAAAAAAACATTTTGTTCGATTAGCTACGTGTGTTTTTAAATGGTTTTATTTAGGTTGCCCTGTTTGTTTATTTCTTTATTTGGGTCAAATCTAGTAATTGAAATTTGACCGATTTCCTGTTGACGGACCTGAAATTTGGTGTACACTATTTTTAGTAGGTACATATTTTACTGTATGTATACATATACTAGTGAATTCCCCTGCAGCTTCAATTCTATAGTTTTTTAATCAATCGCACACATATGGAGCAGACAGATAGACAGAAAGAATGTTTCGGTTGAAACTACCAGGTATATCGATTATATTATCTTCCCCTGGTTGTTTCTTTTTTAAAGTTTTATTCAATGTACACATTTTTCTCCGGTCGCCGGGTCAGACACAGTGCAATTAGAGTTTAATTAGTTAAACATGTATAGGTATTGTATAGGTGGAAAAGATTATCTTATAAATTTGTTAATGTCAATGTAATTTGTAACCAACGATGATGAAAGTCAAAGATTGATGACAGAATCATCTCCTGCGTTTGCATGCAAAGCAGACAACGCTGTCATGGCCAGGGATTCCTACAAAAAGGTCCTATTCTTGCCACAAAGTCCCACGGTTTTGCCAATGTTACACAGTTCTTTTTAAAACTACCTTCAACATACCAACTTAAGGTTTGTTTTGGCTTGAGATGTTTTATAGCGTCCGGAAAAATTAACATAACGTATTTGGCACATGTATTAGGACACACTGAATGCGTAAATTTTTATTGCGTCCAAAAATAAACTTTACTGCTCGAGTATATGGTTTCACTTCTTTTATGAGGTTTTGTAGAGTCTCGTACAAATTGACGACCTCGCGTCAAAACCCGACTATTAGGCAAGGTCATGCTACGCATAAAGTTTTGGAAGATTTCTTGAATTAAAATTTATTTTTTAATACGATAGTCAAAAAGATCAAGTCTAGTCTATCATTTATATAATTTATTTAACGATCTAGGACCCAATAGCCGGCTATACGAATTGAAACAGTTTGGCGATATTTTCTTTCAGGTTGTTCAGTGTATGAGACGTGGGAAACAAAAAGGTGTGCTAAGAAGGTACTACTTAAGTAATACTAAGAAAACACTAAAAGAAAACTATAAATAGTATGTATTTCATAAAAATTTTGAGATATAAATTATAACGGCCTAAATGGTCATAATGCCATTACGTACCACACCTCTTCAATTCAACAACTTATTAAACGTTGAAATGAGCACTCCATTCACAATATTGGCTCATCGATGTAACAATTATAATATATTATTATCTCATAATTCATTAGGAATACTTAGCGTTTTACATCGAATGCACAAAAATGACATCGATACATTGCAAAACTCGCTACGAAATAGTTGGTCAATATTCTCAATCGACAGACATGTCGAAACATGCGAGGTTATTAAGAGAATCATTCACATAGCTATATAAATATCTCACTCTAATATGACGACACCTCAACCTTAGTGCTAAGTTTAAGTTCTTTGTTGCTGAATCCTTTTTAGTTTATTTGGTAGTTTATTGTCTGAAATTAATGAATTAAATTTATTTTGACTGAGATTTAAGGTTGTAAGTTTAAGTGAATTAAATTAGAAATTATTCAATTATATTTTCTTGACTACCAACTATTATTTATAAGTATTACATACAAAATTACGAATTTTAATGATTAACGTTTGAATACTATTGAGGTTGAATAAGGTCAAATTAACAAACCTATTTTATGAAGTTAGTTCGACGAGGCGTATGATGGTGTATACTCTCATGCATACAACACTTCCCTCCCTCCCACATAAGAAAGCATGCACATATAACAATGAAAATATACACCGACATACGGAACACCACCAACACGTGATTCACCCGCAAACAGAGCATTCTCAGGGGAGAATGACTCTACGACAGTTACGATTAAAACTAACTTTATAACAATGGATTTTCGCAAGTAACGCCCACAACACGATACGATTAAACTATTTTAACCCAATGCGTTTTGTCTTATTGAAGTTATACTTCTTTTGGTGCGTTAGGGAAAAATGATGAGAGTAAATTTTTACGATGCGCGCGGACACGAACGAAAAACCGACACCATGAAGTTAGCTAAAGTCAACATTGTCAAAAAATGGTTTGACATTGACACTACAGAGTACATTTTACATATTGACACTTTCAATTGTCAAAGTCTGCGGGCTCATTCCGGTAACTTTTTGTGATATTTAAATAAACTTTATTTAACTAGATAATGCGTTATAATAAAACTTTCAATGTATTAAATAATTACCGTTTTTCTATTGTTAGTGTCGTTTTTTCTACAAACGTAGAATAAGGCAAAGATAAAATTTTTGAAAAGATTTTTATCTTGTTACGCCAAAGAAGCATAACTTCTAACGCGTGTACATAAGTACACACACACTTTTTTATTTTTTTTATTATTATAAGTATAACAACATTGTTTATAAGTACATGCAATATATTAACTTTATTTCACACGCTCCGACTCCAATCTTATAGCAAATACTTCCTTGAAATACAAAAAATTAGCTCTAAATCTACTTACGCTAAGTATTCCGTTATGCATTAGTCTAATAAGTACATTAACGCACATCGTGAACTAACGAGCTTTATCAAGTCTTATTAGTTTTATTACTTCATACTTGCTGTGACGCATTAATACGCGCAAAATGTACCTCCTTAAATACAAACTGTATATCTATAGAAAAACTAATAAACCTTTTTTAGCTTAGACAGTGTTTTGTTGTATTCTTGTTCTTACTCGTAGTGGTCACTGACGACACTGGATTGGTGGTTCTGCAGGTTCGTTTGCTATGTCATATCCAAATTTTCTAATATCAAATGTCAATGCCATCACTATGTGAACATAACTACTGTCCACAGATTGAGAAAGTTCATTATTAACACTTGCGATGCGACGAATTCTCGACGTGTGAATCTGACAAACGCTTGAGATGTTTTTAGCAATCTATTGCATGTTTTATTATCAACTTGTAAGGCTATATTGCTAAATAACATTTAGCATGGTTCATGGTGAATCGCTTTAACCGATTTTGTGTGTGTGACCGGTAGAATATTGTTTTGTTTTGTTTGAGCGAGTATTTTACTCGAACTGTATTTACTGGCATTTTGTAAACAATTATGCATTATTCAGAAATAGTTTCTTATAAACAGTAAAATCTCTTTTATTTACCCGACTGCGCCAGAAGAAGGGTAATTTTTTTCAATTGAGAGTGACACTGAGTATACCAAAATTATGAAAATTAGTATAACCGATTTTCGGTACTATATTATGTCTCGAAGCAATTCATGAGCTTGCAAAAACTAAGATATTTTTTGATTCCATCGCGCACAAAGGACAGACAGACGGACAAACAGATAGACAGACAGATAGACAGATAGATAGACGGACAGAAAGATAGTCAGACAATAGTATCGATTAGGATCTTTTTTCAAGATTAGTTCAATGTACAGACGCGGACTGAGTAGAGTTTTATTATATGTTTAGATATAGATAAGTGAAGAGAAAAGTTAATTCATGTATTTGAATTCTTTACCAAGTATTGTTTTACCTAAGTTACAATTGAATTGTACGCGTATCAGACTTTTACCTAAGTTGATTACACGCGTATCAGACTTTTACCTAAGTTGATTACACGCGTATCATACTTTTACCTAAGTTGATTGCCCGCGTATCAGGCGCTTATTGCCATTATATCCTTCTCTTTTCTGTTTTGCGGCTACAGGTTAAACGTTACGTGCTCGATATGGTCCCTGAGCGCTTTTGATAATTGCTTTCGACAACTTTCAATGCAGACCTCGTTATACATTTCCGTATATGGGTGTCATTAAGGAGAAATGGCTGTGTTATTGGAGCGATGCGATGGAGCGAAATTGAGTGTGAAATTTGATGTTCTTGCTATGTGGGCGTTGTTCATGAATCTATACTAATATTATAAAGTGGAAACATTTGTTTGTATTGTTTTCACACAAACACTACTGGACCGATTTCAAAAATTATTTCACCGTTAGAAAGCTGCATCTTCATTGAGTGTCATAGGCTATATAATATTACTAGGTGTAAACGAAACTATTTTTATGTCTATGTTGGCATCGGGTCTTCTTTTGAAATCAAATTGGTCCTATACTACACTGGCTAAATGTGGATTGGCAGTCTTCACATGCATTCAAGAACATTAAGAGAGCCCCGATTGACCTTATTAGGCTGTGGACAGACAAACAATCAGTCCCATATAATTTCAAGTTTCCTAGCTAATTAGGCACGCCAAACATTTCGTGGGAACATTTCTACTTTTTTATTGTATGAGTACATACGAAAGGAAAGCGTTTGGAATAAAAACTTCGTGCGAAAATTAACATATTAACGCGCACAATTCATCTTTATTGCGTGCATAGATAAGCTGTAATGTGCTTCCGGTTTTGTAGTAAACATATTTTCCTTTTAAATTGGCACGGTGCCTACTTAAATATAATTAACACTGCACTGCAACTGCACTGAAAACCAGCGGCCGTGGATTCAGATTCAGATTCATTTATTTTTCATTATATGGTATATCGTATACGCTTAATGAACGTCATAACATTTTTTATCTACCGCCGGTTCACAAAGTTGATACTACCGAGAAGAACACGATCTCTCCAGGATCTCTTAGGACGCGCCGGTGTCCTTTAGCGCTGTGCCCTACACGGGCTCTACCTCTTAATCTTGAAGTCGAAGACTACCCTTACTACCGCAGCATTGAGCTGCGTAGCCACACTTAGCTTGGGTCACTTGATGGATGATGAAATAAATCAATCAATTTATTTATTTGTATGATAAGGTTTCAATAGATTGTAAATATAAATTAAATTCCACTTATCCTATTCTGTATTCTGAGATTATTGAATACAATGGGCTAATACTAAATAAAATTGATTTCTATGCAGTGTCATAAATAATTAATGATAATGGGTCTATGAATCTATATTTTAAAAAAGTACACAATAAAATGTAATAAAAATATGTATAGGATTTATTTAAAAAATAAAATCATTGAAAATTGTCATTAAAAAACACGTCAATATTATAATAACATATTATATATATATATTATAATAACATATTAATATACAATTACTCATTAATATGAGCAATTTTAAATTAAATTAAAAAGGAATTTTTAAATTAAATTAAATTAAAAAAGCGGGAAAATATAACAGGAACAATATAAGGCTAAAGGTAATCCCAATTTTAGACGGCAGGTGATTTTCAGCACTGCCAGACTAGTTTCATCGTAGCGAGGACGCCGGTCATTATGTCAGTGAACTTAGCATATCATGTCCCAGCATATCATGAATAAAAGTGAGTTCTGTTCGCATGCAGATTAGTTCTATAGTTCCTGATACTTTTTAAGAATAGTTCAATCGATTTTGCCTAAAAAAACATCGATTAAAAAAATGATTTGCTAACTTCCCGTGGCAAATCATTTTCTCGTAGGACAGATAAAAATGATAGTACTCATTGCACGAAGTTAAGTTCTATAGTTCCTGATACTTTTTAGCGATAGTTCTGTCAATTGAACCGAAAAAAAAAATGTATAAGAATAGAAATAGTAAGAGTTAAAATTACGAAAAAATACTCTTAAAAATAATATTAAGCACCCTTAGACGCTGGAACTATTCGCTTTTCAAAGAATACGCAGTAGAACTATCATTTAGAACACAGAACATGCCCAGAACAATCCATCGAAAGCCAGCATATCATGGCAGTGGAGTCAAAATTAAATCAAAATTACGAAAATCTCTCTTAAAAATAATATTAAGCACACATAGACGCTGGAACTATTCGCTTTTTAAAGAATGCGCAGTAGAACTATCATTTAGAATACAGAACATGACCAGAACTAACCTTCGAAAGCCAGCATATCATGGTAGAAGAGTTAAAATTAAATCAAAATTACGAAAATCTCTCTTAAAAATAATATTAAGCACCCTTAGACGCTGGAACTATTCGCTTTTCAAAGACTACGCAGTAGAACTATCATTTAGAACACAGAACATGACCAGAACTATCCATCTAAAGCCAGCATATCATGGCAGTAGAGTCAAAATTAAATCAAAATTACGAAAATCTCTCTTAAAAATAATATTAAGCAGCCTTAGACGCTGGAACTATTCGCTTTTCAAAGAATACGCAGTAGAACTATCATGTAGAACACAGAACATGCCCAGAACTAACCTTCGAAAGCCAGCATATCATGGCAGAAGAGTTAAAATTAAATCAAAATTACGAAAATCTCTCTTAAAAATAATATTAAGCAGCCGTAGACGCTGGAACTATTCGCTTTTAAAAGGATACGCAGTAGAACTATCATTAAGAATACAGAACATGCCCAGAACTATCCATCGAAAGCCAGCATATCATGGCAGTAGAGTCAAAATTAAATCAAAATTACGAAAATCTCTCTTAAAAATAATATTAAGCAGCCGTAGACGCTGGAACTATTCGATTTTAAAAGGATACGCAGTAGAACTATCATGTAGAATACAGAATATGCCCAGAACTAACCTTCGAAAGCCAGCATATCATGGTCGTAGAGTTAAAATTAAATCAAAATTACGAAAATATCTCTTAAAAATAATATTAAGCACCCTTAGACGCTGGAACTATTCGCTTTTCAAAGAATACGCAGTAGAACTATCATTTAGAACACAGAACATGCCCAGAACTATCCATCAAAAGCCAGCATATCATGGCAGTAGAGTCGAAATAAAATCAAAATTACGAAAATCTCTCTTAAAAATAATATTAAGCAGCCGTAGACGCTGGAACTATTCGCTTTTAAAAGGATACGCAGTAGAACTATCATTTAGAACACAGAACATGCCCAGAACTAACCTTCGAAAGCCAGCATATCATGGCAGAAGAGTTAAAATTAAATCAAAATTACGAAAATCTCTCTTAAAAATAATATCAAGCAGCCGTGGACGCTGGAACTATTCGATTTTAAAAGGATACGCAGTAGAACTATCATGTAGAACACAGAATATGCCCAGAACTAACCTTCGAAAGCCAGCATATCATGGTCGTAGAGTTAAAATTAAATCAAAATTACGAAAATATCTCTTAAAAATAATATTAAGCACCCTTAGACGCTGGAACTATTCGCTTTTCAAAGAATACGCAGTAGAACTATCATTAAGAACACAGAACATGCCCAGAACTATCCATCAAAAGCCAGCATATCATGGCAGTAGAGTCAAAATAAAATCAAAATTACGAAAATCTCTCTTAAAAATAATATTAAGCAGCCGTAGACGCTGGAACTATTCGCTTTTAAAAGGATACGCAGTAGAACTATCATTTAGAACACAGAACATGCCCAGAACTAACCTTCGAAAGCCAGCATATCATGGCAGAAGAGTTAAAATTAAATTAAAATTACGAAAATCTCTCTTAAAAATAATATCATGCAGCCGTAGACGCTGGAACCATTTGATTTTAAAAGGATTCGCAGTAGAACTATCATGTAGAACACAGAATATGCCCAGAACTAACCTTCGAAAGCCAGCATATCATGGTCGTAGAGTTAAAATTAAATCAAAATTACGAAAATATCTCTTAAAAATAATATTAAGCACCCTTAGACGCTGGAACTATTCGCTTTTCAAAGAATACGCAGTAGAACTATCATTTAGAACAAAGAACATGCCCAGAACTATCCATTAAAAGCCAGCATATCATGGCAGTAGAGTCAAAATAAAATCAAAATTACGAAAATCTCTCTTAAAAATAATATTAAGCAGCCGTAGACGCTGGAACTATTCGCTTTTAAAAGGATACGCAGTAGAACTATCATTTAGAACACAGAACATGCCCAGAACTATCCATCAAAAGCCAGCATATCATGGCAGTAGAGTCAAAATAAAATCAAAATTACGAAAATCTCTCTTAAAAATAATATTAAGCAGCCGTAGACGCTGGAACTATTCGCTTTTAAAAGGATACGCAGTAGAACTATCATTTAGAACACAGAATATGCCCAGAACTAACCTTCGAAAGCCAGCATATCATGGTCGTAGAGTTAAAATTAAATCAAAATTACGAAAATCTCTCTTAAAAATAATATTAAGCAGCCCTAGACACTGGAACTATTCGATTTTAAAAGGATACGCAGTAGAACTATCATGTAGAATACAGAACATGCCCAGAACTATCCATCGAAAGCCAGCATATCATGGCAGTAGAGTCAAAATTAAATCAAAATTACGAAAATCTCTCTTAAAAATAATATTAAGCAGCCGTAGACGCTGGAACTATTCGATTTTAAAAGGATACGCAGTAGAACTATCATGTAGAACACAGAACATGCCCAGAAAATACTTTTTAGTATATTCTAATCTCTCTAAATTTAGTATATTCTCAGTTTTATACTTTTTAGTCTTTTATATAACCTTGAAACCTGATCTTGTTCAAATTCCATTACGTGGCCTTTCTCACAAGTGCAAATACGACTATGATACGATATTCCATCATGGAATGCCAGTGCCTATCTTCCGGCTTCATCATCAGACCTTCAAACCTAATCGTGGTCAAAGTTCATTACAAGACTACTAAGAAATCCAAAAATCGCTATGATACGATGTTCCATCATGATGTCTAGTTCATATCTTCCGGCTCCATCATTAGATCAGTTCAACAGTACCATATTATTGTATTGTCATCAGAACTACATAAAGCTGCCAATTTTCATTCCGCTACGATACTTGGAAGATGGTTAAATTAACTATAACTAAAATAACTATCCTGTACATAGTTAGGTCCATTACATAGTTAGTTACATACAGGTCGACCTAATAAAAGCATGTTAAAAATCATTAAATACAAGTCATTGCCAACGTGAAATATCGTTGTTCCGTTCCATTGACTGTAAATTGTATTACAAGCTTTTATTTTGTTTCGTTGTTAAAACAAATATACATAACAATATTTCCATTTGGTCAAGCATAATGACATTAAGGACTATTATAACAAAATGGTTAAATAATTATACAATTTTACATCGAGGTATCCTCTTTCCAGCAACTTGCCTTTACACTAAATTACTGAACTACAGCATGTGCTCTCGGTGTGACGGTCGGAACCAAAAAGATCCCCGATAGACGACAGCAAGCCCTTTTATATCGAATGACAATGTACCTACCATTTTAATTTACGCTACAAATAATAAATAAATAATATTTAAATAAATATCTTGGACATTCTCACACACGGCCATCTGACCACAAGTAGGCGCAAGCCTGTGATATGGGTGTCAGAGACTGATATACATTCATAGATATTTTTAAATACATACTTAAATAGATAATATTAACATCCAGACACAGAACAAATACAAGTGTACGTCACACGAATATTTGTCATGAGTGGGATTCGAACCCACGACCCCTGGCGCAACAGACAAGGTCACTACTTGCAAAATTAATACATTTAGGTATATCTAAGAAATTGTGACTATGACATCTTATTTAATTGCATTGTTACATTGATTTAATAAGCCACATACAGAACAACTTCCGTGAAACACTTGTTAACACTATAAAAGGGTCAAATGATATTTCTGATTTGTATCAACTTCAAAGATAAAACATTTGAATAGCCTATTCTGTAAATATAAGCATTTATTAGGATATTTATCAGCACTTTGATTTTAGTTACATTGATTGTAATAAAATACAACATTTAGATAACCTGTGAATTAATTGCCGTCATTTTAAAAATAGTCAAATAGCATTCCCAATTTATATTAGTTATAAGCTTCGATCAATAATCGTATTGATCGAAGGCTGCAAGGTAAATAAATACATTAAAATTATTAATATTGTAACCAAAAGTATATTGTGCTAATTCTGAGCAGATCGATTTCGTTTCTTTGATTTTATGAAACAGTAATAACTTCTTTGAGAATTGTCTTCAAAAACACATAAATAACCTATGCTATCACATGTATGTGTAAATCGGATGACAATGCAAAACTATTATGACATGGAGCTGATGATGATGGGCTTCCGGTTGGAAGGTGGCCATAGGAACTCGGTAGTTAAATGAAACAACCCTATCGAGTTTGGGCTCGTTTGATTCATCGTCACGAGTGCTTTGGTCCAATGTGGTACCAGGGTCTGATGATAGAGCTGGAATGTGGCCATTGGCTCTTCTCATCCACTTGCTCCCCGCCGCCTTGCGCAGATCGTCTTTTCTCTCATACGAATTGAATATAATACTTTTGTTCTCATACGAATTGAATATAAAATACGTTTTATTAAATAAAAATCTCGGTGAAGTTCGTTGTATAACGGGATCTTAGACTGACGGCATGTCCGAAATAGCTGTCCGTTTTGAAATATACGCTTCAGAAGATACTGGATTTTTAGCTCAGTTTACAGTTTACAGTTTACTTTAACCGATTGTGATTACTTTTGGGCTTGATTTTAAGCTTGAAAATAACCTATTTCCAATTTGCACTTGGCCAGCGTGGTGGACTAAGGCCTAATCCCTCGCATTCTGAAAGGAGACCCGTGCTCAACAGTGGGACAAAGAAATGTTTGTGGTGATGTGGTTAAATAAAACATTGAATTTTATTTATCATTTTATTTATTCTTATACGATATTTTTTTTATGTATTATACAGGGTTATTGGTAATTCGACGTATTCCCGTTAGGAGGTGATAGGGGTGACTATTTGTGATAATTTTAACCCCCATATGCATGATGCAAAAGTGAACCATTTTCGAGTTATCAAGCTTTTCAGCTTTTTTCAAAATAGGTCAGAAATGCAACATCAAAAATTTATTTAAAAAAAAGTATCTTCTTCACACTTCGGTAGTTAATGTACACCTCAGAAAAAGAATGAGACTGCGTACGCAATAGGGGAAGTCCCTTCGAGCAAGAACTTTAATTAGGCTAAGTAACAAAATATCTTAATTGTTACTTATTATTAATTGTTATTATTACTAAACTTTTACTGGTTCTAAATTTAATTTTAAATTTATATATTTTGTTTTATTTACAATGGGCATTGTTATTAATTAATTTTTTGGAAATTTTAAAGAACGACCTTAAGTTCAGTTCGAATACAAATTTCCGCCTGCTTCCTTTGTGATCGTTTTTTCTCAGTTTTTTTAAAATAAGTTCATAGTTGTTATGCCTTGTTGGAAAGCTAAGAAAACGGTTATGTTTTTAAAATAATCTGCAAGCCAAGTTTGATATAAGTTTTTTTTGTTTTTAAGGCATTTTAGTGGACAAAAATCTCAAAAAATATTGAAGTAATATCTTTAATCGTCTCGCATTTTTAAAGTTGGACCAATAACTGTAGTTTTTATGATGATAAATAACCATTGTTTCATTGTTTTTATAAATCAGAAGAAAAAAATTGATTTCAATTGATACTTTTTTTTAAATAAATTTTTGATGTTGCATTTTTGACTTATTTTGAAAAACGCTGAAAAGCTTGATAACTCGAAAATGGTTCACTTTTGCATAATGCATATGGGGGTTAAAATTATCACAAATAGTCACCCCTATCACCTCCTAACGGGAATACGTCGAATTACCAATAACCCTGTATAATAGAGCGCGTTCACTCCTGAAGATGATCATCGTAATAGATCGAAACTAATGTGATTTCACAAATCACACGTGAGTAAGCCGGTAACTTCAACTATGAATATTATGAAATACAAATGAAAATTATACCGTTAAAAATCAGTTTTTAAAAAAAAAGGTTTTTATGACTTTATTTTTATTTTCGTGCATTGTCATCGGAACCAAATATGTGTGTCAAATTTCAGCTCGATAGCTTCAATGGAAGTGGGTGAAATATTGATTACAAGATTCCAGGACATACATAGATACATACGAGTGAAGTTAAATAAAAGCTTTTAAAATATAGTTCATACTTATTGTACATGTTTAGCAGGACGAGTGTGTGAGAAGATTGAAATCTTTGTGTCTAGCGAACACTAAGTACCAAACAATAGAAATTATATGCGCGCAGGAACCTACCGTGCGTCGTCCTGTTAAACATGTACAATAAGTATGAACTATAGTTTTATTTGTATTTAATAATAGATAAAAAAAGTATTGTATAAAAAATAAATAAAATGATATTTAAAATTCAATGTTTTATTTAACCACATCACCACAACCCTTTCTTTGTCCCATTGTTGAGCATGTGTCTCCTTTCAGAATGCGAGGGAATAGGCCTCAGTCCACCACGCTGGCCAACTGCGAATTGGCAGACTTCACATGCCTTAGAGAACGATATGAAGAACCCTCAGGCATGCAGGTTTCCTCACGATGTGTACTTAGTTAGTTAGGGTTAGATGTACTGGGCTGTCACCGCTTATTATTTAACCTCATATTAAAAAATAAACATGAATACTATGGCGAAATGGAGAAGAAATTGACCTGATTTAAATACTTTATTAGGAAACATTAATAATTTTCAAGGAGTGATTACTCCGATCGGACAGCAAACTGGGACTGGCGCCTTGGTTATTGTTATTCTACACTAAAAGACCTTTCCAACGGTGTATCATACATTTCGATTGGTGCCGGTACCAGGTTCCATACATTTTTGTCCATCGTCCTATAAATATTTAACAATGACACCAAAATTAAATAGATCAAAACACTGTATTCATTATTTTTCTATCAACTGCAATGAGTGAAAACTAACATTATGACGTCACACGCGCTCGGGTTTGTTCGAGAGTTGTCGGCGTGTCTTCGCTGGATTCAAAAATTATTGAATTGAATTTTTATTTTGAAATAACTATTAAATTATTGCGAAAAAAAAAGAAAAATAGGAAAAGAAGAAAAAAGAGATTTACGTAATTTTGATTTAATTTTGACTCTACTGCCATGATATGCTGGCTTTCGATGGATAGTTCTGGTCATGTTCTGTGTTCTAAATGATAGTTCTACTGCGTAGTCTTTGAAAAACGAATAGTTCCAGCGTCTAAGGGTGCTTAAGGTATTTTTAAGAGAGATTTTCGTAATTTTGATTTAATTATGACTCTACTGCCATGATATGCTGGCATTCGATGGATAGTTCTGGGCATGTTCTGTATTTTAAATGATAGTTCTACTGCGTATCCTTTTAAAAGCGAATAGTTCCAGCGTCTAAGGGTGCTTAATATTATTTTTAAGAGATATTTTCGTAATTTTGATTTAATTTTGACTCTACTGCCATGATATGCTGGCTTTCGATGGATAGTTCTGGGCATGTTCTGTATTCTAAATGATAGTTCTACTGCGTATCCTTTTAAAATCGAATGGTTCCAGCGTCTACGGCTGCATGATATTATTTTTAAGAGAGATTTTCGTAATTTTGATTTAATTTTAACTCTTCTGCCATGATATGCTGGCTTTCGAAGGTTAGTTCTGGGCATGTTCTGTATTCTAAATGATAGTTCTACTGCGTATCCTTTTAAAAGCGAATAGTTCCAGCGTCTACGGCTGCTTAATATTATTTTTAAGAGAGATTTTCGTAATTTTGATTTTATTTTGACTCTACTGCCATGATATGCTGGCTTTTGATGGATAGTTCTGGGCATGTTCTGTATTCTAAATGATAGTTCTACTGCGTATCCTTTTTAAATCGAATAGTTCCAGCGTCTACGGCTGCTTAATATTATTTTTAAGAGAGATTTTCGTAATTTTGATTTAATTTTGACTCTACTGCCATGATATGCTGGCTTTCGATGGATAGTTCTGGGCATGTTCTGTATTCTAAATGATAGTTCTACTGCGTATCCTTTTAAAAGCGAATAATTCCAGCGTCTACGGCTGCTTAATATTATTTTTAAGAGAGATTTTCGTAATTCTGATTTAATTTTAACTCTACGACCATGATATGCTGGCTTTCGAAGGTTAGTTCTGGGCATATTCTGTGTTCTACATGATAGTTCTACTGCGTATCCTTTTAAAATCGAATAGTTCCAGCGTCTAAGGCTGCTTAATATTATTTTTAAGAGAGATTTTCGTAATTTTGATTTAATTTTAACTCTTCTGCCATGATATGCTGGCTTTCGATGGATAGTTCTGGGCATGTTTTGTATTCTACATGATAGTTCTACTGCGTATCCTTTTAAAATCGAATAGTTCCAGCGTCTACGACTGCTTAATATTATTTTTAAGAGAGATTTTCATAATTTTGATTTAATTTTGACTCTACTGCCATGATATGCTGGCTTTCGATGGATAGTTCTGGGCATGTTCTGTATTCTACATGATAGTTCTACTGCGTATCCTTTTAAAATCGAATAGTTCCAGTGTCTAGGGCTGCTTAATATTATTTTTAAGAGAGATTTTCGTAATTTTGATTTAATTTTAACTCTACGACCATGATATGCTGGCTTTCGAAGGTTAGTTCTGGGCATATTCTGTGTTCTAAATGATAGTTCTACTGCGTATCCTTTTAAAAGCGAATAGTTCCAGCGTCTACGGCTGCTTAATATTATTTTTAAGAGAGATTTTCGTAATTTTGATTTTATTTTGACTCTACTGCCATGATATGCTGGCTTTTAATGGATAGTTCTGGGCATGTTCTGTGTTCGAAATGATAGTTCTACTGCATATTCGTTGAAAAGCGAATAGTTCCAGCGTCTAAGGGTGCTTAATATTATTTTTAAGAGATATTTTCGTAATTTTGATTTAATTTTAACTCTACGACCATGATATGCTGGCTTTCGAAGGTTAGTTCTGGGCATATTCTGTGTTCTACATGATAGTTCTACTGCATATCCTTTTAAAATCGAATGGTTCCAGCGTCTACGGCTGCATGATATTATTTTTAAGAGAGATTTTCGTAATTTTGATTTAATTTTAACTCTTCTGCCATGATATGCTGGCTTTCGAAGGTTAGTTCTGGGCATGTTCTGTGTTCTAAATGATAGTTCTACTGCGTATCCTTTTAAAAGCGAATAGTTCCAGCGTCTACGGCTGCTTAATATTATTTTTAAGAGAGATTTTCGTAATTTTGATTTTATTTCGACTCTACTGCCATGATATGCTGGCTTTCGATGGATAGTTCTGGGCATGTTCTGTATTCTACATGATAGTTCTACTGCGTATCCTTTTAAAATCGAATAGTTCCAGTGTCTAGGGCTGCTTAATATTATTTTTAAGAGAGATTTTCGTAATTTTGATTTAATTTTAACTCTACGACCATGATATGCTGGCTTTCGAAGGTTAGTTCTGGGCATATTCTGTGTTCTAAATGATAGTTCTACTGCGTATCCTTTTAAAAGCGAATAGTTCCAGCGTCTACGGCTGCTTAATATTATTTTTAAGAGAGATTTTCGTAATTTTGATTTAATTTTAACTCTACGACCATGATATGCTGGCTTTCGAAGGTTAGTTCTGGGCATATTCTGTGTTCTACATGATAGTTCTACTGCGTATCCTTTTAAAATCGAATAGTTCCAGCGTCTACGGCTGCTTAATATTATTTTTAAGAGAGATTTTCGTAATTTTGATTTAATTTTAACTCTACGACCATGATATGCTGGCTTTCGAAGGTTAGTTCTGGGCATATTCTGTGTTCTACATGATAGTTCTACTGCGTATCCTTTTAAAATCGAATAGTTCCAGCGTCTACGGCTGCTTAATATTATTTTTAAGAGAGATTTTCGTAATTTTGATTTAATTTTAACTCTTCTGCCATGATATGCTGGCTTTCGATGGATAGTTCTGGGCATGTTTTGTATTCTACATGATAGTTCTACTGCGTATCCTTTTAAAATCGAATAGTTCCAGCGTCTACGGCTGCTTAATATTATTTTTAAGAGAGATTTTCGTAATTTTGATTTAATTTTGACTCTACTGCCATGATATGCTGGCTTTCGATGGATAGTTCTGGGCATGTTCTGTATTCTACATGATAGTTCTACTGCGTATCCTTATAAAATCGAATAGTTCCAGTGTCTAGGGCTGCTTAATATTATTTTTAAGAGAGATTTTCGTAATTTTGATTTAATTTTAACTCTACGACCATGATATGCTGGCTTTCGAAGGTTAGTTCTGGGCATATTCTGTGTTCTAAATGATAGTTCTACTGCGTATCCTTTTAAAAGCGAATAGTTCCAGCGTCTACGGCTGCTTAATATTATTTTTAAGAGAGATTTTCGTAATTTTGATTTTATTTTGACTCTACTGCCATGATATGCTGGCTTTTAATGGATAGTTCTGGGCATGTTCTTTGTTCTAAATGATAGTTCTACTGCGTATTCTTTGAAAAGCGAATAGTTCCAGCGTCTAAGGGTGCTTAATATTATTTTTAAGAGATATTTTCGTAATTTTGATTTAATTTTAACTCTACGACCATGATATGCTGGCTTTCGAAGGTTAGTTCTGGGCATATTCTGTGTTCTACATGATAGTTCTACTGCGAATCCTTTTAAAATCAAATGGTTCCAGCGTCTACGGCTGCATGATATTATTTTTAAGAGAGATTTTCGTAATTTAATTTAATTTTAACTCTTCTGCCATGATATGCTGGCTTTCGAAGGTTAGTTCTGGGCATGTTCTGTGTTCTAAATGATAGTTCTACTGCGTATCCTTTTAAAAGCGAATAGTTCCAGCGTCTACGGCTGCTTAATATTATTTTTAAGAGAGATTTTCGTAATTTTGATTTTATTTTGACTCTACTGCCATGATATGCTGGCTTTTGATGGATAGTTCTGGGCATGTTCTGTGTTCTAAATGATAGTTCTACTGCGTATTCTTTGAAAAGCGAATAGTTCGAGCGTCTAAGGGTGCTTAATATTATTTTTAAGAGATATTTTCGTAATTTTGATTTAATTTTAACTCTACGACCATGATATGCTGGCTTTCGAAGGTTAGTTCTGGGCATATTCTGTGTTCTACATGATAGTTCTACTGCGTATCCTTTTAAAATCGAATAGTTCCAGCGTCCACGGCTGCTTGATATTATTTTTAAGAGAGATTTTCGTAATTTTGATTTAATTTTAACTCTTCTGCCATGATATGCTGGCTTTCGAAGGTTAGTTCTGGGCATGTTCTGTGTTCTAAATGATAGTTCTACTGCGTATCCTTTTAAAAGCGAATAGTTCCAGCGTCTACGGCTGCTTAATATTATTTTTAAGAGAGATTTTCGTAATTTTGATTTTATTTCGACTCTACTGCCATGATATGCTGGCTTTTGATGGATAGTTCTGGGCATGTTCTGTGTTCTAAATGATAGTTCTACTGCGTATTCTTTGAAAAGCGAATAGTTCCAGCGTCTAAGGGTGCTTAATATTATTTTTAAGAGATATTTTCGTAATTTTGATTTAATTTTAACTCTACGACCATGATATGCTGGCTTTCGAAGGTTAGTTCTGGGCATATTCTGTATTCTACATGATAGTTCTACTGCGTATCCTTTTAAAATCGAATAGTTCCAGCGTCTACGGCTGCTTAATATTATTTTTAAGAGAGATTTTCGTAATTTTGATTTAATTTTGACTCTACTGCCATGATATGCTGGCTTTCGATGGATAGTTCTGGGCATGTTCTGTATTCTTAATGATAGTTCTACTGCGTATCCTTTTAAAAGCGAATAGTTCCAGCGTCTACGGCTGCTTAATATTATTTTTAAGAGAGATTTTCGTAATTTTGATTTAATTTTAACTCTTCTGCCATGATATGCTGGCTTTCGAAGGTTAGTTCTGGGCATGTTCTGTGTTCTACATGATAGTTCTACTGCGTATTCTTTGAAAAGCGAATAGTTCCAGCGTCTAAGGCTGCTTAATATTATTTTTAAGAGAGATTTTCGTAATTTTGATTTAATTTTGACTCTACTGCCATGATATGCTGGCTTTAGATGGATAGTTCTGGTCATGTTCTGTGTTCTAAATGATAGTTCTACTGCGTAGTCTTTGAAAAGCGAATAGTTCCAGCGTCTAAGGGTGCTTAATATTATTTTTAAGAGAGATTTTCGTAATTTTGATTTAATTTTAACTCTTCTACCATGATATGCTGGCTTTCGAAGGTTAGTTCTGGTCATGTTCTGTATTCTAAATGATAGTTCTACTGCGCATTCTTTAAAAAGCGAATAGTTCCAGCGTCTATGTGTGCTTAATATTATTTTTAAGAGAGATTTTCGTAATTTTGATTTAATTTTGACTCCACTGCCATGATATGCTGGCTTTCGATGGATTGTTCTGGGCATGTTCTGTGTTCTAAATGATAGTTCTACTGCGTATTCTTTGAAAAGCGAATAGTTCCAGCGTCTAAGGGTGCTTAATATTATTTTTAAGAGTATTTTTTCGTAATTTTAACTCTTACTATTTCTATTCTTATACATTTTTTTTTTCGGTTCAATTGACAGAACTATCGCTAAAAAGTATCAGGAACTATAGAACTTAACTTCGTGCAATGAGTACTATCATTTTTATCTGTCCTACGAGAAAATGATTTGCCACGGGAAGTTAGCAAATCATTTTTTTAATCGATGTTTTTTTAGGCAAAATCGATTGAACTATTCTTAAAAAGTATCAGGAACTATAGAACTAATCTGCATGCGAACAGAACTCACTTTTATTCATGATATGCTGGGACATGATATGCTAAGTTCACTGACATCCGGTCATTAACCTTGCCGCCTAGAGGGTCGAAAGTTGTCGGGGAAACCCAAATAGAAACATGAATATTGTGTCTCACTATCTTGTACGATAGGTACGATAACGTGCTACTAATTCAACGTAACATCACCCTCGTGTTACCCCGAACGGTAGTTAAGTTTAGTTTTTTTTTCAGACTAATTTATTTGCAATACACAATTACATCAGTAGTGTAGCGAGTGTATTTGCCACTTCTGGCATGCAAATATATTAAGATTCGTGTTACTTACATTATTCATGCATACATCGTTTAAAATTTAAATACATGTAAGCAAAATTTTAAAATGTCTCACTATGTAATAAAGTAGAAAAACAAATTATTTACAAAAAAAAGATACAATAATTTACAAAATAAAAATGTGATTCAATACCTGTTAATATTATTAAACAGTAAAGATAATCAACTAATTATATTGAGTACCTACTAAATTTTTTTTAACAAAATCTTAATGCCAAGAAAAAAGAGAATTGACATTTTTGATTAAGGATCTAAAAGATCCTTAATCAAAAATGTCATTTATATACTTATTTAACATTTTAAGATTTAACTTCAGTGATACAAGTAAAATATTAAAATAAAAAATAATTAAGTTTAGATGCTAAATTGTCAGTAAAATAATTTTAAACTAAGTTACAAATTCGGTAATGCCGTAGTCGACAATTAAATTTGATAATTTTGTTACATAGACATTTGATATTTCCATGGGGTTAGGTACTTTTCATAGGAAATTCATCGGGCACGAATCCAATCGATGTAATACTGGGATTACAGAGCGGCAAAACGGCGCAAAATAGTATTTTTTTAATAAACGCAATGATGATTGCTACGGATTACAAAACAAAAAAATATATATATTTATTAGACAATCAAAAAGGCAGCAATTCGTAATCGCATAAAAATCGTTTTGGCCGTGAGCGAGTATTTACATAAGGGAAACGGACTGAGGCAATGCAGACGCAACCATTAGCTTTCCACGCTAGCTCTGACTTGGAAAATATATTTGTTATTAGCATGTAATACTTGAAAATTATTCAGTACAATTCGATCAAAACACTTGGTGCGAACTAGAACCAGCCAGGAACCAGCTCTACTTTAGGTTAAATAATAATGTACCTACTCGTATATCTAATTTTTAATTCAGTTGGTTCGTCGTTTCCGCCAGTGGTACCATTTCATGACAAGTTTAAAACAATATTGAAATCCTTGTCCAATTATTTTAGTAATTTCTCTAAACGCTTGACTTGTAATTAAGTTTTTATTTCTTTTATTTTTTACTTTTTGACATGAAATCTTTGACATTTGAATCTGTATTTTTAATTCTTTTTCGAATCAAAATGTGTATGTTGTATTTAATTTTCTTGACATGTTTCTTTCACGTTTCATTGTAAGTATTGTATTCACCGTCCTTTTAGTATTTTTGTATGTTAATGTTGCATGACTAATTTTAAGTGTTTGTGAACGCCTTGGCTTGCTGCTGTAAGTTCACAGACTTATTTGTATTAAATAACTATATTTCATATTGGCGCTACAAGATACGTTAAGCCGTCGGTCCCGGTTGTTTTCAATGGTAAAACCGATCGTTAAGCCTTGTCGCCTTCGGGTGACTTGAGAACATTCGACACTGGGTTGGCCACTAACCCCTCAATCAATTCGCAGCGTGGTGGAGTATGCTCTAGACCTCCCGCAGTGTCTGTGGGAGAGCCGTGCCCAACAGTGGGACGTCTAGGAATTGTAGCTATTTTACACGCAATAGAAGAAGCTTGAATGCATTTGTTATATGAAGTTGAATCTTGAAGTGTAACATGCTGTAACAATGAAGAAAAAACCGTGATTGTTCATGCTTGAATCTTAGGCGTCATGAAACAAACATTATGGATATCAAGGAAATTAGAGGAGTGAAGCAGAAAACTGCTTAAACATATGTCAAAACACATGTCACTTTTAAAGTAAATTGTTACTGAATTTGCCCGGATAATTTACCTTGAGAATCAAAATGTCGTTCTATTTGGTGTCACACGAAAAAAATAAAAAACAGAGTAATTATACCTATTTGTAAAATTATTCAGAAAATGACGTATGAAAGGAACCGTCCTTAAATTAAGTAAAATTATTTTAGTAACTGTGTAATCAATCCATTTTTGGCTTTAGTATATCATATATATATTGTATTAACTAATGTACTTTTATCGCGGTTGGATTGTCTAATAAAATAAATAAATAAGACTATTAGAAGAGGCTGCGGAGTGAGAAAATGCAATTTTATTACATTAGGACATTTGTGTTCTTTCCGTTTGTCCCAACAGTCATAACTGCGCAAGCATGCATGACAAATTTAGTAACGTCTCGGTGCGCAGATGTTGCACCGATTATAATAGCCTATGTCTAACAAGCGGAGTGCCACGTTAACATTACCCAATTACTTACCGTGTTATGTATTTACTGACTGTTTTTACACGCTATGATATTCACGTATTATGCTACGGTGTCACTAACTAATCATTCAATTCATAATTTTCAAAATAAAATATCTAGACATCGGTAAAACGTTACTTACACAAAAATAGCTTAAGAGTAAAATGAACTGGGGGTATACACGATATACACTAATATCTCCACTAATCTGCATTGGAGCAGCATGGTGGAGAATGCTCTAGACTTCCCGCAACTCTGGCAGGAGAGACTTGAGCCCAAAAACGGGTTGTAACTAAAAATAAATACACAACCCGCCACGGTACCATTTCTACCGTGTAATAATTGTTTTTTAAACAATTGTGGTCCTGTTGGAAAGGTCCTAGTCTTAGTCCTCAACGGTAGCAACACATTTGTGTACTACACTACAATTACTATCTGCACTATTACTAACACCAACTAACAGAACTAACTAACAGTCCCTAGTTCTCATACCCACTATCGAACTGATCAACAAATGCTCTCTCAGCTAACTGGACTCATCCCAGTCCCTATTTGAGTCTTGTTCAAAGACAATCACAGTTGTCATGGGCGGCAGAGGATTGGTGTGGTGGTGCTGCAAGCTCTTATATCCATAAATAAAAATAATTAAAAATATAATAAAATAATAATTTATATAACTACGTGCAGAACTAAATCAAAATTTAAACGCATAACATAACATTTAATAAATTATGGTCCACGCGGCCCAATGCGGATTGGTGGAGGCCTAACCCCAAGGCTCTCAATTTCAACAACCTTACTTCGTAGAACATCTCTAAACCTTCAAGGTCAAGCTTTATGGTGATAACCGTCTGACACCGCATCGCATGTGGCCGCCAGAATTAATGACAAATAATGATCAGACTTGTCATTAATTTCCTCACTAATTACACGTGTAGTTAATTTTCACGAGGTAAGAATTTTCGTGGCACTAATTATATAACATAACATTGTATCATTATTCTTGTGTACGTGTGTATGTCACTGAACTCCTCCTAAACGGCTGGATAGATGGTGATGAAATTTTTTGTGTGTATTCAAGGGGATTCGAGAATGGTTTAGATTCACAATTTAGTCCACTAAATGTTTTTAGTATTTTTGTATGAACAATATCCAAATATTTTAACCGTCGTTCATTGACGTGAAGTTATTTACATGAAGTGTCGCGTCACTTTGACATTTCATATGGCAGAACAACGTTTGCGGGGTCAGGTAGTTCAGCTGTGGGTAGTTCCCTATAATATTTGATTGGCAAAATTTCTATCAACGCCACAACACTTTCTTTATCACACTGTTGGTCATAGGCCTCTTTTAGCAATAGGAGGGATTAGGCCACAGTCCACCACGCTGGCCAAGTGCGGATAGGCCGACTTCATTTCCTTTTTTCCTTTCTCATTATATTTTCATTCACCGTTACAGCAGCTCACATTTAAATTCTTAAAACGCATATACTATAATGTGCCATATGTAACACTAGTGGACGCCCGCAGCTTCGCTCGCGTGGAATTAGACATAATAATCGTTTCGTTTATACCTAGTAATATTATATAGCCTATGTCACTCAGGGTAGATGCAGCTATCTAATGGTGAAAGAATTTTTGAAATCGGTCCAGTAGTTTTTGTGTGAAAACATTACAAACAAATGTTTACTCTTTATAATATTAGTTTAAACATAACTTAGAAATCTCATTGAGGTGCCGCTTTGATTTGAACCCACTTTTTGATTTGAACTTCTTCAGTTGAGCAGCCGCGTTTGAAAGTCTAGCTATCACCTCTGTGCTTTAGTAAAGTAGAAAACGAGCACGCAGCGACACTGACCGCCATTCGAACGATACGTGTGTTACACTATTACCGTAACGAATCGCTTTTCAATCATCCTTACCGTGTAATGTATTCGAACCCCACTCTTACCGTCACACGCCGCAGTTACTTTCTACTCGTAAATATTGACAATGATGCACGGAGAAACTGGAAACGTTGTTTCATGGAAATCTGCAAACAATGGATCGGAAATCACTCGTTAGATTACCGCTTCTATCGGATTGCCGAGTCGAACCTTATAGCTATAGCCTCTTTTTTTTTAAAAGCTTTTATTTAACTTCACTCGTATGTAAGTATGTCCTGGAATCTTGCAATCAATATTTCACCCACTTCCATTGAAGATATCGAGCTGAAATTTGGCACACATATTAGGTTCCGATGACAATCTCGTTGTTTAAAATTTAATATTCTCACTTATAACTCAAGACCTATATATAAGAGCCTTAAGTCTGAAATGCTGTTGGTGTTATTAGCCACAGCGTCACTGAACTAGAATAGCTCGTTGATTGACGAACTAGAATGGCTTCACCAAGGAAATATGGGAACAGGAAATATTGTGGCTTAGTCAACAAGCCGTTTGTAAGGTTAGGCACCCGTGTATTTTGGTCAAATATGATAGTTGATTTTTTTATGTGATATGTATGTAGGTAAGTGTATATATAGGAAATATGGGAACAGGAAATATTGTGGCTTAGTCAACAAGCCGTTTGGAAGGTTAGGCACCCGTGTATTTTGGTCAAATATGATAGTTGATTTTTTTATGTGATATGTATGTAGGTAAGTGTATATGTAGGTAGGTATGTATGTAACGGAATCTTTGAACGTCATTTTAACCCACTTCAAAACATCGAATTAATTTAAAACAATGCACACTTATCAAGGACCGATGACAAAGCAATTATTTAAAAAACATCTACATTTTAGTTCTGTCATCTACAAAAGCGTGTTTTTTAGTTTTTTTTTAAACGATGTTGTTATTTAGCAGTTACCTAGACTTTTTTATTACTGTACGATTCGTGAGTGTCTATATTCATAGTTGAAGTTACCGTGTGATTTAAGTCGGAAATAGGCCGACTAGTTTCGATCTATTACGATGATCATATTCAGAGGATCATTGGCGTACACAGTGTACGCCGTACCCGCCTTCACTACTGAAGATCATCATCGTAATGGATCGAAACTAGTCGGCTATTTCCGACTTAAATCACACGTGAGTAAGCCGGTTACTTCAACTATGTACCTAGACTTTGTTAAGCATGTCCAATTACCACAGAGCGTAATAAATAATAACAATAAGTAGTATAGGGCAGGGATGGCGAACCTTTACGTATCGACGTGTCATTTTAACTCATAGACGTGCCATCAAATAATTATGTCTCTGTGATTATTGGGAAACTAATAAAAATTGTAAATAATGTCAACTCAAAATAGGATCATTTTGCAACGTTAAAATTATACGTGTAAAAGTAAAATTTGTGTGACTTCTGTGTGCTGTCTGTAGTGCATAATGAAATTTGTGATTGATATTAGTGACGTGCCCAATATATTGTGTTCACATGCCACTAATGGCACGCGTGCCATTGGTTCGCCATCCTTGGTATAGGGAATATATTGGGTATAGTATAGGGCCCATGACATAATTATAATTGGGTTTTACTCTATGATAGTAAACGTAGATCTACTCAATGAAGACTAACGACTCATATTTAGTAACAATGCTCCACTTTCAAGGCTTAGAAGCTCACGATTGGGGATTATGATAAGCCTGAGTTTTGATGCTCAGACGCGTTAAGAAATTGTCGGTCAATTGATTGATTGATTGATATTGGAACGTAACTAAGCACCTTTATTATATTGCATCAAGATTGCCAGTTTCTTTACAAACAAACCGAACGGACTTGATAAGTAGGTAATTGTAATTGGAACTTGCGGATTTACATTCCTTTTTTGACCTTCCTAACCTTCTTTCCACATGAAAAGGACGAAACTTTTTTATTCTTAAAGCGAGGTATCACGGATAAACTGTGATTGTGATTTTTGTGTTTTGTCTAAGAACATTAAATAATATAATTTTGAAATGTTATTGTTAGAGTGTAAACTCAAACTATACTAGACTATATACTTGAAAAAGAAAACGTTGTGATTAGGTTGTCATTAGGAAGTCAGATAGAAAATAGAAATAACTATATCAATGTAAAAACACGTCGTGTGTGCTCAATATATTAATTTACAAGAGTAACGTGTAACGTGTTTCCTTTCTACATGTGCTCCACAATCCAATAGGTTATGGGACCCAGATATTCCTGCGGAGCATTTAGATCGGGAAATTCGGCACAAAAATAAGCACAGAAATTTGGCATATTTTTTGTTCGAAACACGAACGTCGACATGGCTGACGGACATTCATCCTCGTTCCCAGTTGAAAAATTAAAGGGAAGTAATGATTACCACAACTGGAAATTCGCAATGCGCATGTTGCTGGTGCATGAGAATCTATGGAGCTGCGTGGAATCGGAACCCAAAGAAGGGAAGATGGATGACAAAGAAGAGGCGAAACAAATGAAGGCGCTAGCCAAAATTTGTTTAGGTATTCATTCCTCAGTGTATCCTAACGTAAGGAGCGCAAAAACCGCCTACGAAGCGTGGAACAATTTGAAGAAGGCGTTTGAAGATAGGGGTTTGTGTCAGAGATTGAGCCTTTTAAGGAGTCTCTTCGGATTGAAAATGACTGATTGCGAAAGCATGGACGCATACTTGACGAAGATATCGAAGATCGCTCAGCAATTGTGTGACATCGATTCCGCTTTAGAAGATGATTTTCTTGCTGTGATTATTTTAAGTGGATTACCAGCAGACTATGATCCCTTATGTGACGGACTCTTCGGTGTGAATTTCAAACTGCCGTTATCGATTTATAGGGGTTTATTGCACATTAATTAGTTCAACAACAACTTAGGACACTCAATACAGTAACAGAAAATGTTAGCCGTTGTTCAACGAAGTCTCGTTACAATTCGTGTCAGGCGACCGACCGCTGTCAAGTTATATTCTGACCAGCCCGAACTGTAGTGTCACTGTCTATCAATGTTAGTTGGCATAGACAGTGACAAACAGAATCGAAATTATACTTCTATGGTAATGATCATGTAACAGTCGGCCATCCTGTAGGAACGAGTCCCTTCGTTCAACTTTCGGAAGAAAAAAAAAATAAAAATAAAACTAATTCCTTAAATTTAAATACACTTTTTTTTTTTTTTACGTTGCTGTAAAGTTAGGCTCTGTCCGAGTTCAAATTTATTTCTACATTATTTTAATCATTTACACACATTTTTAACAAATTTATATAGTAATATATGTTTTTACTTAATCAAAATACCAATGCATAAATGCCTAAGTTAATTCAAAATACATTTTATATTTTTAATTTATAGCTAATAAATCACTGCGATTGTATCATATCAAGTTCCTTACCTTATCTCACATTGACATATAATTGGTTAATCCGTTCTATAGTTGTATGGAGTGAGAGTTACTTCCTTCACCATCACACCACACAACATCGGTGTCTGAGCCACTCATGGGCGGCGAGTTCATACGCCAACTCCTGCCCGGCAGCAGAACACCCTCACTACTTATACTTCCATTTTAATGATGCAAGAGTCAATCTTTAATAGATTCATTGATGACTGCGGTGCTCAGAGCCACTCATGGGCGGCGAGTTCATACGCCAGCTCTTGCCCGGCTCCAAGACACCCTCACTTACTCAATAGCCTACCAGATATTACATTTTCTGCACATATATTGAGCTACACGTGCTCTTAATCACTCAATGGACGTCAATCATGTCCGAATCGATAGAGCCTACTCTCGTTTTAATTAATAACTTTTGAAATAAGATGGATTAATCATGATCGCTATCATTGTCTTCGCTTGAAGAGCAAGCAGCAGCGTCGAAACTGAGCCAAGGAAATATTTTATCCATCGCTACTACCGCCTCAGTTTTTATGAGCCCGGGTTAGATATACCTTTTGGTTTTGGACAATTTGAGGACTCGTGGCCTAAATAATTACAATGAGTGCACTTTAAGAGTGGTTTCGGACATTTGTAACTAGGGTGCCCGACAGTCTGGCAGTTAAAACACTTAACAGGTTCCCTCGGTCTGTCATCACTGCTTGATGCACGGTTGTCGGTAAATTTTTGTAAATTGCTTAACATCATGGGGTTTTGTCGCTTTTCTTGATTTAAATCCCTATTATATTCTACTACGTAACGGCCTTGAGATTTAATCGTTTTAAAGAATTCCAGTACGTCCTCGGGCTTATCGAATTTGGCTGCCTGAGCCCCTACGCGAACACCTCTATCTTCAACCCCATAAAGTAGACAATCCACTGCTTGCTTTCCAAATATTTTACATCTATTCAACATATTGACCTTTGCAAAGTAATATAATTCAAATGATTCTCCAGGGCGTACTCTTCTATTAAGCATATTGGTTAACAATTCCGCGTAATTTTCGGTTGCCGGGAATGACTCTCTTAACATAGATTTCCATTTAGTCCACGTATGCTTAATAGAGGGTAAGCCCTGGTACCAGGTCTTAGCAAGCCCAGTGAGTTTTGGTAGGGCATAGTGAGCTGTTTGTTTATCACTCCAGCTATAAATTTCTGAACATTCATCAACCTTGTCGAGCCAAATGTTGATCGTCTGTTCTTTCAACATTGGGTCGAATTCGGGGATTACATTATTTAGTGCTGAACTGGAAAACACCTCACTATTTCCCGCCTTACACTTTAATGCCCTTACTAGTTCTTCAAACAAATCCATCGATACTCTACGTTTCTTAGCGACGGTCTCGTTATCGCTATAATTCGCTGAGTATCTTTTAGTTGGCGTGACTAATGAGCGATCACGAGAACCGCGCGGCATCTCTCTATATCTGCTAGGCCCAGGCCTGGGTGACCTTCCGTAAGACTTATCCTGCTCAGCGAGTTTGTCGCGCTCCTTACGTAACTCCTTTTCCAATTCGCGAAGCCTTCCTCTTGTCTGGGACAGCTGGCGCTGACGTTCCCGTGACGACCGCCTGCTGTTGATGCTTCTGCTCCGTCGGATAGCATGACCGACGTCACGCTCTGGGCTCCTGCTACGCGTACGTCGTCTTCGTGAGGATTCATCGTCGCGGCGCATAATGCTGCGACTGCGCCGCGAGCTTTCTCGTCGCTCTTGACTCTGACGTGTAGCCGGTTGATCATAACGCGATCGCCCTGAAGGACGATGTCGGTTATGTTCGCCTCGCTGATTAGGTTCTGAATTGTTGTCACTCATTCTCTGGAACTCGAAACGACCGATGTGAGTTATCTATAGAAGGGCCATAGTCTGTACTAGTGTCTCGACTGATTAGCGAATATCATCCTTACTTTCATAATAAGCGATCACAAGAATAGTATCAATAGCGATAGTATAGTTCGAGTGGGTATTTAAAATAGAGAGTGAAAGAAGTAAGGAAAAAAAATATTCAATAAAGAGGGTAGTATCGATAATAAAAATAATACTTCATAAAATTAATCCAAACATATCCAAATAAAGAGGGTAGTATCGATAGTTAAAAAAAAAACTGGTTGTCTTTAAAGTCGGTTTACGGACGATAGATTTACGTGATAACGTCATAATCATTATTTTATACAATACAAAAAGGAGAATTGAAAATACAAAGACAACAGACAAGTCTATATATTTATTTTGACAGCTCCCTATTTCGGAGCCATGGAACCGCCAATGTTGTCGTGTGTAAAATTAATTTATTGAAAATAATTTCTCTGCAGCGAACCGCTCATTTAATTTTTTTTTTTTTAATATTTTTCTGTGAATCAGTATATTTTTCTCTTTTTATGCTGGAGTGTACAAAAGTCCCGCCCAAAAAAAAACACTCAGGCGGAACGGGACACTTTTTCATATGCGCGGTCGATGTTCATCAATTTGTAAGACGTTAACACGTCAAAAATAATACTTCATAAAATTAATCCAAAAATATCCAACGATATACGGTTTATTTTCACTTTTTACGTTAAAATAAACATTTTTATCAAAAAGAGAAAGAAGAATTATATATATTTTGGGTAGGTAATAATATCAGAGGATAAAATAATTATGTACTTACAATTTGTAACGAAGTGACCAATTGTTATTTATCACTCTCAAATGACGTTCAGTTTATTAATTACGATGATGGCCGAGCACAGCGTGGTAAGTAAAAATATATTTTTACGTCGATCCCACTTCTGAGATGTGACGGACTCTTCGGTGTGAATTTCAAACTGCCGTTATCGATTTATAGGGGTTTATTGCACATTAATTAGTTCAACAACAACTTAGGACACTCAATACAGTAACAGAAAATGTTAGCCGTTGTTCAACGAAGTCTCGTTACAATTCGTGTCAGGCGACCGACCGCTGTCAAGTTATATTCTGACCAGCCCGAACTGTAGTGTCACTGTCTATCAATGTTAGTTGGCATAGACAGTGACAAACAGAATCGAAATTATACTTATAGGGTAATGATCATGTAACACTTAATTATGACTTTGGAACACAGCAACACAAAATTATCAAGTGAAATCGTGAAAAGTAAATTGTTACAGGAACACCAGAGACGCGACGAGAATACCGAGACAGTTACTGCTTTGGTTACAAGGAAGACTATCAAATGTTTTGGATGTAAGGAGCAGGGTCATACACTAAGAAATTGTCCTCGGAAGAAGAGTAGCAAGAGCAAGGAGAAATCGCCCGCGAAGACTGAGACCTTGTTGGCGGCGCTCTCCGTAGCTGTGCGAAGTGACATATGGTGCATTGATTCGGTAGCGACGAATCATATGTGTCACGATAGAAACCTCTTCTGTGATTTTTCTCGAATTACGCCTGTCGAAGTGAATGTTGCGAATGGTGACAAGCTGTCAGCTGTCGGTCAAGGAAAAATCAAACTTCAGTTAAAAGACTATAAAATTTATTACTGATGTGTATTTTGTACCTAAGCTTTCAACGAATTTACTTTCGGTAAGCGCTTTAGCTAGAAAAGGTTTTCAGGCTATATTTGTTGGCAATGGTTGTAAAAATTTTAATAGTAAAAAGGAATTGTCAGTCACAGCTAGCCTTGTAAACAATGTTTACCAGTTAGACAACGTGAAACCTTTGGCGTGTAATATAGCGTTAGAAAGTGCCGATTCTGCCTCGAGTTCGATTTCAGAGATTGCGGCTACTATCCCAGAGGCTGCTGAGGATCCCTTGGATGTTGCGAACGTGGCAAAGGCTGATGAAAATTCGTGTGAATCCGGAACTGGCATATCGTCGAGTGGAAAAGTGAGTCAAGAAACATGGCACCGACGTCTTGCTCATCTTAACTCGCGTAGTATGTACGCCATGAAGAACGGATTGGCAACAGGTATCGACTATGACGTTACTAATTTTCAGTCATGTGTAGCTTGCGTTGAGGGGAAGCAGTCTAAACTTCCTTTTCCCAAGAAATCTTTCAATAGGTCCAGTAAGGTTTTAGGCCTTATACACAGTGATTTGTGTGGACCGCTACCACAGCCGTCGATTGGAGGTAAAAAGTATTTTTTAACTTTTACCGATGACTATAGTAGGAAAACGTTCGTATATTTTCTGAAATGCAAGTCAGAAGTTTTAGAAATTTCAAAGCTCTCGTGGAAAACCAGACTGATAAGCGCATTAAAGTATTGCGAACTGATAACGGAGGTGAATATGTTAACGACTCTTTTCAGGAATACCTAAAGAAGTCAGGTATCGTGCATCAAACCACGGTCCCGCACTCGCCGGCGCAGAACGGAGTCAGCGAGCGCGCCAACCGGACGATCATGGAGAAAGCGAGATGCATGCTTCAGGATGCAGGTCTAGACAAGAGTTTTTGGGCGGAGGCTGTAAATACAGCAGTCTTTATTAAAAATAGATCTCCCTCGAAAGCTGTCTTGGGATCGACTCCTGAAGAGAAATGGTCTGGTGTTAAGGTTGACGTAAGTCATTTCAAGATCTTTGGGTGTGTGGCATACGCTTTAGTATCACAAAGAAAAAAGTTAGATGCTAAAAGCAAACGGTACATATTCGTCGGTTATTGTGAGAAAACCAAGGGTTACAGACTTATAGACCCTGAATGTAGAACTACATGCATTAAGGCCAGAAACGTAGTTTTCTTTGAAAATCAATTTCATACCAAAGAAAACCTACCTAGCCTTATATCGCGCAGTGGTGTAGTTAGACGTGAAAACCGCATTTTTGAATGGCGATCTACACGAGGAAGTTGTGATGCAGCAACGAGAAGGATTTGTTGTAAAGGGGAAGGAAGGTATGATATATAAGTTCCAACAAATCCGTCTATGGTCTGAAGTAAGCGCGTACTAAGGTATTTGAAGGGGACAATTCATTATAGGTTGAGCTTTGAAATATCGGGTCTCGGCATATTTGGCTACGTGGATGCAGATTGGGCGTCGTGTGAAGTCGATCGCAAATCGTACAGCGGCTTTGTGTTTAAAGTAGGTACCTCAGTTGTCTCTTGGGAGAGTCGGAAACAGAGGACTGTCGCGCTGTCCAGCACCGAGGCAGAATATATGGCACTTTCTGATGCATGTAAGGAGGCTTTGTTTATGCGCACCTTCTTTAATGAATGTCTCAACTTGAAATGTATACCGTTACTACGCAATGACAATCAGTCAGCACAGAGGTTGTGTGAAAATTCGATGTTTCACTCAAGAACGAAACATATCGATGTTCGACATCATTTTATTAGAGATATTATGAGTAAAAAACTGATTGATGTTGAATATCTCTCCACAAATGAAATGGTGGCAGATATACTGACAAAACCTTTAGTGAAGGACAAATTTGTTCCGCTGTTAGGCTTACTTAAAGTTTTAGAGTAGTGTTTTTTGTCTGTCAATTATTTTTGTTAAGTTTGTACCTAGGAGTAGCATGTTTTGTTTATATAGAGATGTTGTGCTGTAACGTTTGGTTTAAGGGCAGGTGTTAGAGTGTAAACTCAAACTATACTAGACTATATACTTGAAAAAGAAAACGTTGTGATTAGGTTGTCATTAGGAAGTCAGATAGAAAATAGAAATAACTATATCAATGTAAAAACACGTCGTGTGTGCTCAATATATTAATTTACAAGAGTAACGTGTAACGTGTTTCCTTTCTACATGTGCTCCTCAATCCAATAGTTATTTTACAGTATTTGGTCTAGGTTAGATTTTAGATCTAGGGGCTATCTTCACTCGATAAATGATAGCGTTCACTTCACTGCTATAAAAAAAATCGCAATGTCAGGTCTAAGTATGAACCAAATGTTTTATTTGAGTTAAAACGAGTTTTATAAAATAAAAAGACCGGCAAAACCTACGTCACCCACTTCAGCGACTTCGAAAAAGATACGAAAACGAAATAAAAACGAGAAAGAAAAGAAAAAAGAACTAAATGAACGTGCTACAATATCCTGTTATCATTTATTTTAAGAAATTTTGAGAATTTATCCGATGACAATGCATTAATTTTAAAAAATCTTACTTATTTACTCTGCTCATAGTGATAACCTGCTGTTACTATTTAATAATCTGTGCAAATTCTCTATAAATACCTATATTTAGTTTCTACTCTTTGCTGTATTCGCAGTATACATAGTATTCGCAGTATACATAGGTACTCTATCTTGACATTTCATTATGTTACGCAAGCGGCTTGAATCAATCAATCGGAGCATAATTACTATTAATAACTACACTACCTGTTCTCTATTCTGTCTTGACTACTTATTATCGATTTTAAGGGATCTAGTAGCACTCTCTACTCTTTTTTATGGATATAAGATAGCATACAGACAGTTTTTCTACATTCATTAAGTTCCTAGATAGGCGTTTCACTTTTCTTAAAAATCAAAATCTGTGAGAGAGTCACGAAACCTATAAATACTTAATCGCTTCTCAAACGTTGTGAGATAGGTATAAAATATGTTTCCCATCGATACATACGCAACATAGTCATTTGTATTTAAACCTTGAAGACATAAAAATTCATTATTTTCATGGCCGCAATTTGTGGTCTATTTGGGTTGTTATTTCCCGAATGGGATATACTACTTAATTTTTATGCTGACCATATCGACCGTTATGTTTAAATTATGTCTTGGCGTGTCATATCTTTTTATTTGTATCTTTGTGTACGCACCTAGCGGCCGTGGACCCCTTCGCTCTATAGTCATTGGAGCGCTGCGGACCCCCTATCCGCCTCGAGTCTGAACGCGCTGTGCATGCGCAATAAGCAGGGAGACATAAATAAAATTTTATATATGCCTTTCCGCACTATAGACACTCGAACCAGACAGGGGGTCCGCGGCGCTCCAATAGTGCGGTCCACGTCCGCTAGGTGCGTAGACATCCTTAGGGAATAAAATAAATAATCTGATATCTTAGTAAAATTATATTCATAGGATTTTTTTAAGAGAGGTAGGTACATAAAATAAAAATTTAAATGAGTTACAAGCATTGGGTTCAAGGGTAAACGGATTTATCTGTGGACCCACCGGTGGGTGAAGCCGGTGGATTAAAGGCACGTATCTCACATTATTGTTTCATTTTCACTTTGCCTTGCCATCAGTACCCGACGCCTCACTTACCGACGACATTCAAACTCTCATCCACAAGACTCCAGTATCATATGCGTTAGAAGATATTTTGAAGGCTGTTTAGGTATGCGGTGATAGCCTAGTGGTGGGCTTTACTAGGGAGGTCTGTGTTCAAATCCCTGGCAAGTCTAAAGACATTTAATTTATTTAAATGCGAATCTTGGGAACATGGTAAGCGCCTGTGGGAATTTATCCCGGACTTTCCGAATGAGATGTCAAAGTCAAACCGGTTGGCTAGCGTGTGTGTGCGTGCGTGCGTATGTGTGTGTGTGTGTGGTGTCTATGACTATTAATAGGAACCACAGCTATCTTGGCAATATCCACGCTTTAATGGGCAATTAATTCGAGCTTGCACAACAGTGACCTCGCAGCTGGCAACCAGTGGTCACCACCACAAACCACACACACAACACCACCACAGCCTGGGTCTATCAGGCTGGTGGGGTGGATGGTTAATTTCTATAATACCGTTTATATAAATAAGTCATCTAAAGTACCTACCTACATATTACTTATCGCAAAAAAAAACAGAAGCAATAACAAAAAAACAGAAGTCAAAACAAGCGATCAATTTGTACTATTTAATAGCCTAACTATTAAGTAAAATAAAGAATTAATAATATTATAGTAATAATAATGTAGAAAACAGTAAACCAAAAAGTACAGAACAGTAGATTGAATGGAAATAGTAACCTTCATAATGGCGTCTAATATTTATAACGAATGTTAAATGAAGACTGATAAGGCTCATCTAAAAGTAAAATTTGATTATAATGCAACACCAAAACAACTTTAAATTCAGGTCATCGCGAGCCAGTTTATCTAACTTTCTAAATCTATGTTTTTATACACAAAACTCTCTTCGACTTCAAAAACGGTATATATACAAAATTCAATGAAGATACTTAACAAATGTATGAAATATTGAGAATAACAAACATTTTGAAAGATGACAGTAGCAAACAAACATCTTTGTAACGTAGCAACGAATCCGTATTTGATTGCGGTCCCACTGCTGGGGACGAGTCTCCCCCACAGACAAATCTTTAGGAGGTTTAGAGTAAAAAATATTGAAATAATTTTTCTGTCCCAAGAAAACACAGTATCGAGATAAAAAGTATCCAAAATGTTAATCCACTACCTCAATTCCAAATTTTATCACAATTGGTCTAGCCGTTTGAGCGTGAAGAAGTAACAAACATACAACCACACCAACTCAAAAACTTCGCCTTTACAATATTAGTGTGATAGTGTACCTACTTAACACGAACAATATTGCTTCTGGCTGCAATTGCAAGTGACTAATTTAGTGTTTAGTGTAGAAATTAAATGAAACCTGCTGTAACGGTAAAGGAAAACATCGTGAGGAAACCTGCACGCAGGTTCTTCAAAATATTCTCGACGACATGTTCAAGTCTGACAATCCGCACTTGGCCAAAACGTGAGGACTTTGGCGTGAGGAAGACCTTCGGGTGGCTTGAGAACATTCGACACTGGGTAGGCCACTAACCCCTCCACCATTGGAGCAGCGTGGTGGAGTATGCACTAGACTTCCCGCAGCAGTGTCTGTGGGGGAGACCCGTGCCCAGCAGTGGGTCGTCAATGGGTCGCAGCGATGCTAAAACATAGTAAAAGTCCCGGTACATCCGTTTGTAAAAAGGCACAAAAGGCCTCCAATGTATTTCCAACAGCCTTGTCCGCGACGGACACTATCTGATGGATAGCAGATGACACTCAACGATACTCTGGTTTGGATGCGGCATATGACACTGAGCGCACTTAGTACACACTTACTTTGACTTGCCGACTTAAGTAATTTTAGTTAAATTGAGCGTTTAGATAAGCAGCGTAAGCAGATTAATTAAATTTTATTTGTAGGTATTGTATAATTTGGCCATGAATAAGTTTTATATGAAATGTTGTAAAATTATTAATTATGCCAATTTATTAATGCAATTGACCGGTTCATTAGCAATATTTCTATATTATCATCAATTGCATACGAATTAAAGTATTAGAAATAATCCTGTTTGTAATATTAATTTTTAAACATGCAAATCTTATGAGATAATTTTACAATATTTGATATTAAATGAATATGAATTCACTAACTAAGAGTTAGCCATATAAATATGAGTATAAAAGAACGTTTCAATCAAAGAAAAAACTATTTATTCTTGAATTTCTTTTTTGTGCCTTCTCTAACTATACGTATACACATCCATGTTCACTTTCACCGATCTCGACGTCAAATTCCATCGTCGGCTACGGCCGTCGCCCACAAACACTTGAGAGAATTTTGTTTACAATACATAAATACCTACTCAGAGAATTATTGATGACAATGAGGACAGATGACCCTTTCAAACGTTGAATTATGAGACGAGTGCTTTAGACCACACGACTGAAGTAAAACTTCTTGAAACGTAAAAAACGAAACGTAACTGGCTACTGTGATGTAGGCATAAAAAGGAAGATATGAGATTGATGGATGATAGGTGTCACTTTTGGAAAATAATTTATTGCTATCTTTCTCTTTCTATCTTCACAAACTTATATATCACTCTCAACTTCCTGTCGTCTCGCCCTATCAATTTCCGTATTTCTCTCTCTTTCTGCATTCACTTACATCTCCTTCTCAACTTCCGTTACACTTTTTTCCGTAACACTCTCGTCACGCATTCTTCATTTTACTCCCCAAGTCAAGCGTGCGTAAAGAAGTTTTACTTCAATACTTCTAGACCATTTTTATTAAGTTTAGTTGACTTGTTGTTGAGTTAAGGCGCTTGGTTGGACTGTCGAGTTATACTGTATTTTATGGGGTTTTTAAAACACCCCATAACAAACAGTATGTGTCTAAAAGTGCAATGAAGCTTGACGTTTCAGTGTACTAGGTTTGCACTCCTATGCACTAGTTTGTGATTGTTGTGCATTGTTGTGTCTGTGATACACAAAATGTACACGAAACAAGTTTAAAGAATATCCATGATTGAACCGAACGCAGTACCGAAGTATGCATTCGCATAACATGAGTGGTTACTTAAGTAATTTGTACTCACATAGTGCAAAAAAACCTGGCCAGTATTGAATGCTAATGCGCCTAAGTGTAACCGGATGATAGTTAAAATACGTAACGGATGTACATTAGCGTTGATAAATTGACTGGTTAGTAAGTCATCAAAAAATATTGTTTATTTTTCGATTTTAAGGTATTTATAGTTTTTGTAGTATCTATAAAAATACCACAGATCGATAGGAGGTAAGACGTAGGAAAAATCAATATAATACTTACACAAAATACACATACATGCAATACAATACAATGCATTCATTGTTGGTTGACATTATTAGCTGTCATATATATAGTCGTAACGTCGACACTAAATAAGGACAAATTATTGATTAGCCGTTGACCGCGTAAAAACTAGCACTCCGGGATAATGTAGCTTTCTATTTGTGAAAGAATTTCTAGAATTAGTCCTGTATTTGTAATTACCCCTATTTACAAACTAACAAACACTAGTTCATAGATAACCGCGGTCCCTTTCCTGTTAGTTATAGATAATTATTATTTATACCATGTGTTTGTTTACAGGTAACATGAATTAAAGGAAAAATCAAAGACTCATCTAGAATTCGAACGAATCTTCATCTACTTGAACTGCTTACTGGTTTGGTAAGCAAATAACCCCAGTCCCTATTACCCTATTTGAGTCTTGTTAAAAGTCAGTAAAATTCTGCAAGCCCGATTGGTATCTTAAATCATCCTTACTAATATTATAATTGCGAAAGTAACTCTGTCTGTCTCGCTTTCACGCCAAAAATACTGAACCGATTTAAATGAAATTTGGTACATAGATAGTCTAGAGCCTGAGAAAGGATATAGACTACTTAATTGGAAAAAAGTGTTGTAAAGAGTTGAAAAGGGGGATGAAAGGTTATATGAAATTTTGTCATTTTCTGAACTAGAAGCATAAAATTAATATTTTAGGCTGTTGTTTAGATATAAATAAATATGGCATTCAGTTTGTAAAAATGTTAAGGGTGTAAAATAAACATAGGGGATAACACATTTGCGGATTAATTAAAAATTTGTAGAGCTAAAGTTAACGCGTTAAGAAGAATCTATTGTTATGTCTAATTCCACGCGAGCGAAACCAGATATAACTAGTATATGCGCGATAGAACTAGTATATCATAAAACATTTGAAAAGAAGGAAGCCGATTCGAGTTGATGTATCGTCACATGGCTGTCTCGCTTCCGCTGTCTACACTAAGCCTATGAACGTGTGAGAACAGGACCTAACAGACAACAAAACTCATTGGAGGCACTGGTTCACTGTGCCAGCGACGCAAAAACCGCTGGCCGAGATTGCCACTAGACGAGTTAGCACTCAATCATCGGAGATATGGTTGATTCAATCAGAAGTCGTCAACAATTTCTTTCTATGCCTACTCATCTCAGTAGCGTCCATAGTCCAATGGCTCGCCTCAATTCAATGTGATCGGAACAGTAAGCAGCGACAGGCGCGGTCGGTTTGTGGATGGGTGACCGCTAGTGGCAAAAATTTCATGGACGCTACCGTGCTTCGGAGGGCACGTAAAGCCGTCGGTCCCGGTTGTTGTTTCAATTGTGAAAACAGTCGTTAAGCCTTGTCGAAGACCGTCTGGGTGGCTTAAGAACATTCAACACTGGGTTGGCCACTAATCCTCCACCAATCCACATTGGAGCAGCGTGGTGGAGAATGCTCTAGAACTCCCGCAGTTGTGTCTGTGGGGGAAACTCGTGCCCAGCAGTGGGACGTCTATGGGTCGCAGTGATGTAATGATATTGGTTTTGTCCGACAAACTTTGAGACACGAACTCGATTTATTAAAATTTCCATAGTATAAATGATTTTATTTGAGTTGATAATAATGCAAATGTTTTTTGTAAACTAATTACCAGACTGAGACTAAACTAACATAATAAAGTTACACTGTATTAGTAACTAACCTTCATGTCGTGTCTATTCGGAGTTGATAGCTAATACAAAGTGCGTACCTAATCAAAAATCGATTTTGTTATAACTACGAAGATTGGAAACACAAACGTTAATATTTTATTATACTTAAACTTAAAAGTATAGGTACCGATTTTGATAATTTTGGTTGCAAGGCAATCTCGTGCTAAATGGGAGTGAAACAAGTCTTTTATGTATTTAATGTGGGTTTTTGAAGAAAGATTATTAACGAAAATAACGGTCGGCCCAATTTTTTTGCTCTTTATTCAGTCTGTTGCTTTTCAGTTTGCGTATAAAAATACTAGTGGACGCCCGCAGCTTCGCTCGCGTGGAATTAGACATAATAATAGATTCTTCCTACCGCGTTATCTTTAGCTTCACAAATTTATGTTATTTTACACCCTTAAGGTAACATTTTTACAAACATTGAATGCTATATTTATTTATATCTAATCAACAGCCTAAAATATAAATTGTATACCTACTTCTAGTTCTGAAAATGACAAAACTTTCATACAACCTTTCATCCCCCTTTTCAACCTTTACAACACTTTTTTTCAATTAAAAAGTAGCCTTTCTCAGGCTCTAGACTATCTGTGTACCAAATTTAATCTGAATCGGTTCAGTAGTTTTGGCCTGAAAGCGAGACAGACAGACAGACAGAGTTACTTTCGAATTTATAATATTAGTATGGATAATGCGAACCTATGTATTTGCCTGCGCACTTGCACGCTTATTTTTTGTATAAATTTAATATGTTTTAGTTAAGACTTTTAAATTATAAATTTTACCAAAGGAATAATTATTTAATGAAATACTTTTTTTTTGTAATACATATTAAGACTACTACGTTCATCTACCATAAGTATCGTAGTATAGCTTAACCTACAATGATTCAGAGTCACTGTATCTTATCTACTCTGTTTCGTATATGTTGCTATAAACAAAATTCTCACTAGATCCACTTAAATCCTTTAGCATTCGACCTTTATAGTTTATAACTGGCAAAAGCTATTACAATTTATGGTGCGGTTAGCCAACGGTGGTGTTTTATGGAGCCGAGAATAATTATATATTTTTTTAATTTGATACACAATGTCCTTAAGTTAAGATCTAAATTAAAGTGCGTATTTATATAAATAACATATAAATTGCCTGCTCCGTCTAGTGGTTTCAAACGAGACTGCTAAGCGACAGAACCTGGGTTCATTCCCAAGTTGAGTTTTCCTAGTCTATACTCCTATCTTGGATCCCAATCTTGCTCTGTATGGCAACTAGAGGTTGCAATTATGTATGCTATTGCTAAATTCCACAAGAATGATAATATTTTAATAAGAAGTGCTGAGATTGTTTACCGAATAAAACAACGTATTTTCAATTAAAATTTATAACACTCGGCAACGCATAAATGCAAGTATTCAGACAAGAATGGGTCGCTTCTTTATTGCTAATTTACTGCGAATGATTAATAGTAAACGAACGTGAAATAATGGATATAAATTACTTCGTAGATTACCTGTCATGGGAAAGTTGCATACTATCGTGCTATCGACGACCGTACTATATAATAATAATTATCAATTGTTTAGACAAAAGTCTGGTACATGAGAATAAGGACATCATACATCAGAAAGGTAAAGTTAGACATTATCTTCTTTGCATCAACCTGCGAACAAGCCGTATCAAAGTTTAAACGTAATCTTTTTTATGCAATTCGGGTTCCGTTTCGAAAACTGGTTGCCGGTTACAATTTTCTAAAGGCGATCTTTGTCCTCAAGGGTAGCAACGCATTCGTAACCGATTTAGAACTGGACTTTTATTAACACAGACAAAATTATCATTAATAGTCCATGCTTCTATGGTCCTCTTCCACCATAACCCTTTCATTATCCCACTGTTGGGCACGGGTCTCCCGACGGTTGTTAGACCCAACGGATATACCGGGACTTCGAACAAAAATGTTTTTTTTTACTAAACTGTTTTTTTTATATTAAGCATTAAAACACTTTAAACATTAATACCTACTTTGGTATTTATCTAAAAAAATTGTACTCAAGTATTTCGATTAAATAGATAAATAGTCCTCATACCTACTAACAACATAATGTTTCTAAATATTCTTTAGTATCTGGACTATCTCCAGACCAGTATCTACTTGTCTTACTCTCGTTCAAAGTTTGTCACAGTTGTCATGGGCGGCAGAGGATGTATGGTGCTGCAAGTTCGTTATCTCGTTGCCCTTATAAAAAATCAACCTACTTAATAACTACTAGTGGACGCCCGCAGCTTTGCTCGCGTGGAATTAGACATAACAATAGTTTCGTTTACACCTAGTAATATAATATAGCCTATGTCGCTCAGTGGAGATGCAGCTTTCATGGTGAAAGAATTTTTGAAATCAGTCCAGTAGTTTTTGTGTGAATACATTACAAACAAATGCTTCCTCCTTATAATTAGTATCTATAGATTAAGCTTGTTAAGTCGGCGTAGTACACAAGATTTAAATAAATTGATTTAATTAACAAAATATCACAGTAATGCTAATTGTCATAGGAAGTAACGTATAACATAACAACGAGGTACAACAATCAAGGTTGGTCGAGCCTATGCGGCGATAGCTTAGTGGTTAACGATTCTGCCCTACTGTCAAGTGGTGGTGGTTCTTATCCCAAACTGAGACACTTATGTCGAGTCAGTTTAAAGTAATATCACTATGACGATAAAAATCACCTTTTTTCGCTGATTCGCTGCGACCCATAGACGTCCCACTGCTGGGCACGGGTCTCCCCCACAGACACCGCTGCGAGAGGTCTAGAGCATACTCCACCACGCTGCTCCAATGCGGATTGGTTGAGGGGTTAGTGGCCAACTCAAAATTACCTTGGCCTTGAAGTTTTATTGATTTTAAACCTTAACTGCTACGCCATGCAGTTTTCTTTACAACAGTTTGTAGCAACAGTGACATAAAATACTCCATTTCGGTATTCGAATCTCGACGTCTTCAGTAGGACGATTAGTACTACTTTAACTGAAACGTTCGTAAAATCCATATAAACTGTAAAATATTGTTTATACATGAAATGTAATGGTGAATGTGGCAGTCCCATCGAAGTTAGTAGGCCGAGATACTAGAAGAAATCAAAGCTCGTAATGGAAGGTAATGATCGGTAATGACTTTGACATCGTGATTCGTAACGATTATGCAACGTAAGGCTGGCGACACACTTGGGGTATTCAAGAAGAAACTAATAAAAATAATTAAAAATTGATTAATAGTTAATAATCCATTATAAATCGAATGATTATCACACTTTTTTGTCAATTTCCGGGAAACGAATAAAAAACGGGGATAAAAAGTGGTCTATTTGACTCTACTTCCTCAATCAAAATAATTATACCGTTAAAAGTTTTTTTTAAAAAAAGCTTTTTAAAACTTTATTTTTATTTTCATGCATTGTCATCGGAACCAAATATTTATGCCAAATTTCAGCTCGATAGCTTCAGTGGATATGGGTGAAATATTGATTGCAAGATTCCAGGACATACATACTTACATGAATGAATGAATACATACGAGTGAAGTTAAATAAAAGCTTTTAAAAATCACAGTAATCTATTTATCAGTTACTAGTGGACACCCGCAGCTTCGCTCGCGTGGAATTAGACATAACAATAGTTTCGTTTACACCTAGTAATATTATATTATATAGCCTATGTCATTCAGTGAAGGTGCAGCTTTCTAATGGTGAAAGAATTTTTGAAATAGGTCCAGTATTTTTTGTGTGAAAACTTTACAAACAAATGTTTCCTCTTTATAATATTAGTATACAAGTATAGATAAGGAGAAGAAAGACAAACAAACAAATATACCATATATATTAAACGCCCAAAACGCTGGCAGCGTAGCTTATCTTCATATTATATATATTTATTGTGTACGTGTGTATGTCACTGAACTCCTCCTAAACGGCTGGATAGATGTTGATGAAATTTATTGTGAGTGTTCAAGGGAATTCGAGAATGGTTTAGATTGACAATTAGGTCCACTGGAAAATGTTTTTTAAACACGATTTTAGTGTTTTTGTATGAACAATATTTAACATGGAGTGTCCGTCACTTTGACCTTTCACATAGCAGAACAACGTTTGCGGGGTCAGCTAGTTAATTATAAAATAAAAGACTTATAATCATAGTATACTTATAGCACTTATCTTTCCTCAGTGCTATTTATTTTCATATCTTGCCCTTATTTAATACTTATTTTATAATAGAGCTATTATGGTTTTTATAAATCACTTCATTCGACTAAATAATTCATTTCTTTCTGCTTATTAAAGAGTCTGAATGAAAGAATTTAACAAAAGTATTATTACAATAACAATAAGTCTTTATCACAATGAGTTATTTCCTCACGAATTTGTAATATGCATTAAAGAATGCAACGTGCATTCTTATTGCATTAAAAAAAAACTTCGCTTTGCTTACGCTACCACATTACAAACTTGAGAAATACATTTTTTGTAATAATCCAGCAATTACGGTTAGCCTAATGTCGGCTAATGCGTATTTAATACCTAGACTAACCCCGCATACATATGCACTCACTGAATTCTGTCCTCTTAACTGTGTTGTGATCCAAAGAGTTAAGCAACGACGGGCGTGGTCGGTTTGTGCATGGGTGACCGCTAGTGGCAAAATTTCATGGACGCTACCGTGCTTCGGAGGGCACGTAAAGCCGTCGGTCCCGGTTGTTTTCAATGTTGGAAACAGTCGTTAAGCGTTGTGGAAGACCTTCGGGTGGCTTGAGAACATTCGACACCGGGTTGGCCACTAACCCCTCCACCAATCCGCATTGGAGCAGCGTGGCGGAGTATGCTCTAGACCTCCCGCAGCTGCGTCTATGGGGGAGACCCGTGCCCAGCAGTGGGAAGTCTATATGTCGCAGTGAACTGTGTTGTAATTCAAATAAATTGTAGACCGTAGCCCATTTCGTCGTGACCTTACCATCGGCTCTTCAGAAAAAAAGCAAAAGGAGATTACGAAGAGATTTGGCAATGAAACGCAATATATTTTTACAGAAACCGATGAGAATAAAGAATTACTGGTGGCTAGTTACTCTGTTATTAGAGTCACGCAAGAAGTTCATACAATTAGATTTCATAGTACACACTAGAAAATGGGGTCAATGCTCACGACGAATGCAAGAGTATATATTTTTTTCCTTAATAGTGAAGACTGAATCAATTGATTATGTAGTTTGTATGTACAGTATGAAATTGAATTAAGTAATAACTGTTGTTGATCGTTGATGAACACGCAAAATATTTTTTAATGAATAACAGAATTGCATAATCTTTGCGTGAAATATATTGGCTGGCTGTGTAATGAGTTTATTGTCAAGTATGGATTTTTTGTCCACTTGTTGACTTTGCGTCCATATTCCAATGGCTCGCGTCGATTCAATGTGATCGAAAGAGTTAAGCAACGACGGGCGCGGTCGGTTTGTGGATGGGTGACCGCTAGTGGCAAAATTTCATGAACGTTACCGTGCTTCGGAGGGCACGTGAAGCCATCGGTCCCGGTTCTATCTAAGTGTGGCTTAAGAACATTCGACACTGGGTTGGCCAATAACCCCTCCATCAATTCGCATTGGAGCAGCGTGGTGGAGTATGCTCTAGACCTCCCGCAGCTGCGTCTGTGGAGGAGACCCGTGCCCAGCAGTGGGACGTCTATGGGTCGCAGCGAACCGGTAACTAGGATTATCGATCCATCTATCCTTTATATATATTCTTTCTCTCCGATAGCCTTTCATATTTCACTGTATTTAGTTCTAAGTCTTGACAGTTTGTCACAGATGTCATAGACGGCAGCGGATGGGTGCTGCTGCATGCTCCTTGTTTGTTATCCTATATTACTAAAAAAAGTGATGTATTTAAGTTTTAAACACCACTCTTAGCCAATGCGAGAAGGAATCCATTTTATAGATGTTTTTTATTCTTAAAATAGGTGAATATAAGAAATAATTATAAAGAAAAATTCAATATTAGATACCTGTTTAGTTAAACTACCAGTCCCCATGTGGTGAGTTACTGTAGCAGTTAATAGTAGTCAATGGTGGTTCCAAGTGGTGCAAGTGGTACAACCGATCTAAGCAGTTATTGTTAACGATGTATTTAAACTATATCACAACCTTTTATAACCTACACTATTATATATTGTCTTTTTGTCTTCTTTTTCTATTGACAATATATTGAACTGTTTTTATTACACTTTTGACATTGGTCTGTTTTATAACTTTAATTTATTTTTTGTTTTATTTATTGTGAATTAACTTTTTGTGCTGTCTCAATTTGACATTCTCTCGCTACTCGTATTAATATGTTTTATTTGTAACGGTCTCAGGGCTCTGAGAATTGTTATTTCATTTTTATGTTGTAATTTTTCATCGTTAATAAATAATTTGTGTAATTGGATAATGCGTAACAAATAAAATAAATTGTATGTAAATGAAAAAAAAATATGAGAAAAATTATAATGCTCGGTTTTTGCTTTACGTATAAAAGACGCCTGTAACAGACCTTGACCACAGCAGAACTATACGATAACCAAATAATTTTGCGGTTAAGAACTGGTTAGTGAGAGGTGATTAGACTACGATTAATAATTTATTCTTCTTAGTTCATAATCGTGTATGTATAATGTGTATACTATAATATAAAACTGGTCGTAAGCAAAAAAAATATATGTAACTATATCAAATCATTGTATGCCCTGTATCATTGTATTTACTGCCAGACCAAAGCTTAACTGTCTAGATAAGCTTTGTATCTGTATCAGATAATAAATATCTTGGACATTCTCACTAACGGCCATCTGACCCCATAGTAGGCGCGAGTCTGTAATATGGGTGTCAGAACTGATACACATACATAGATATTTTTAAATACATACTTAAATAGATAATATTAACATCCAGACACAGAACAAATACAAGTTTTCTTTTCGAAATAGTTTTCTTTCAAAGTTATGTTACATAACTCTTTAGATCATAGTTATAGTCCTTTATAGCTTCGCGTTGAGTCATGCCGAAGCAACGGTCCCTACCAGCCCAGACCGGACTTGCCCATAAAAACGAAAGTGGTCCCACGTCTGGCCGTAAAATATGGTTATGGATCTCTTATGTACACCGCGACTGCCACGTTGTTAGCAAGAGCCAACGATGAGGTTCGATGCAGGTTAGGCACCGTATTGTTGTGGTGGTAGACACCATAACTAGTTCCAAGTGTAATAAACACACTCCTCTGCCTAACCTTTCGAGAAAATCGACGTGTCGTAATGTTACTCTATAAGTCTATACGACAACATAGGTTCTCCATATTTAGGCGATGAGAGCATACAAAGAGTACGAAATAAAAACTTCATGGACAGTTTAAACCTAGCAACTGCAGACAAGCTTGGCATGGAATCAACTTGGCCAAAAATGAACAAAGATACAAATCTAACAGTCGATTCAGATGTTAGTGTTTGAGTTGCCAATCGGGTCAGTGACGATTTGAACAATAATACAATACCATGTATGGTTTTGATCAAACTGGATTGTTGGCAGTACGCACTCTATTGTTTATTTTCATCGTTAACTCAATACAATTTAAGTTTTAAGTTTAGTTGTAATTTATATAATAATTAAATATATTGTTATATTTAGTAATAGCTTCTTTTTGTTTTAATTTTGTGTAGCTGTTTTGTATTACAATTATTATTGTACGTTTTTTTCGTATTTCATTAAAAATTTAAGATATTTTTTATTGCAGAAACATTACAGTACTTTTATAACTAGTGATCAGTACACCCTTTTAAGCAACTTAAGGCCCGTGTTAGGATGAAAAAATGAAAATGAAAAATGAAAATTAGATATTGGTTGCGTGTTCAAAGCTTTTCCGTTTCATCATAACTCAGTGATTCATTGGGGATGCATTATATTAAAAAGTGTAAGATGGTAGCCGGGTTTCCCGGGAACCACTTTACTGCTGGGAACTCAGGGACGGGTGGGCGTAAAAGAGCGCTGCATAGAATTCTATATAAGCTAAAGTTGAGCTCTACCTACTATTGGCCATTTGCTGTTTTTTTTTTTTAATTTTTTTATTTAATTTCAAAATGTGGGTTAATCTATAAGCTAACATGCCAATATTTCCCCGAAGGACAAAGGTGTGTCGTAGACTAATTCACCAATTATGTAATAGGCGATGATCACACCGTCTACAAATCCAACCTCCGACACTACCTACTGAAATTAGAAAAACCCATGTTGCACAAATCTTTGCTCGAATGCAGGACCTCGCTAATGTAGCTTGGCAATCGCGCTTGTTACTTCATAACCTTAAGAACATTTGAAATAACTCTTAAGGTACATACCATAAGACCTGTAGTGTCCATAGCCCAATGGCTCGCTTCGATTCAATGTGATCGAAAGAGTTAACCAACGACGGGCGCGGTCGGTTTGTCGATGGGTGACCGCTAGTGGCAAAATTTAATGGACGGAGGGCATGTAAAGCCGTCGATCCCGGTTGTTTTCAATGGTGGAAACAGTCGTTAAGCCTTGTCTAAGACCTTCGGGTGGCTTGAGAACATTCGACACTGGGTTGGCCACTAACCCCTCCACCAATCCGCATTGGAGCAGCGTTGTGGAGTATGCTCTAGACCTCCCGCAGCTGCGTTAGTGCTGGCGCTGCGCCCAAGAAGGGCTCATCCCGGTTTACACAACGCTGTACATCCACAAACAGCGTCGTCTTTCCCTGGGTCACATGATAGACGGTTCGAGCTCCCACTCTCACCGCCCGCAACCCCAGAAGTCCCCTTTTAGTCGCCTTTTACGACAGGCAGGGGCTACCGTAGCACTATTCTGGTCCCGAGCTACAGGGATGCGCCTTACATCTATACTAATATTATAAAGAGGAAAAATTTGTTTGTAATGAGTTCACACAAAAACTACTAGACCGATTTCAAAAATTCTTTCACCATTAGAAAGCTGCATGTTCACTGGATGACATAGGCTATATATTATTACTAGGAGTAAACGAAACTATTGTTATGTCTAATTACACGCGAGCGAAGCTGCCGGCGTCCACTAGTTACCAATAAATCAGATGCGCATCTTTCTACTACTTAACCGATAAATCAGATGACAATGTAATAATCATTCTCCGCTTGAAGCACATCGTTATTCCCTCCAGCAGGTGACTACCGCTAAATTGGCTCGCATCTGCCGACAACAATGGCGCTTGGTGATTTTACGCCAATTTGTCAGCCGTGACGCGATTACGGTCTGAGATTTTGACATGTCTCTATTAAGCTGTGTCTTTATAGCCAGGAAATACTTCTGTAACGACTATTAATTTTTGAACGGCTACTACTTTCTTGTCAGCTAGCGATGATGGAAGAGAGGATACAATTCAGCCAAACACTCATTAAAATCTAGCACGCACTCATAATGTTAGTGCGTTTTACAACAGTTACGTATCTCTGGTGTACCTGTGAAGGAAACATTAAATTATAAAAAAACTAAAAAGCAAGCATTTGTAGATAACCGAGCTAAACTTTATATTACTGCATTGTCATCGGTCCTTGATAAGTGTGCAATGTTTCAAATTAATCCGACGTTTTGAAGTGGGCGAAAATAACGTTCAAAGATTCTGTTACATACATCCATACCTACCTACATACATACATACCAAGCTAATAAAAACATGTTAGAAAAACTGGCATGACTGCCCTTACTCGTACTTACGTTTTCAAAGCTATATGATGTGATCTACACTGCCAGTGTGGCCAGACTAACTACGGAAGAGTTATTTTTATTATTATATTGTTTTCTTCTTTGTATAATATTTTTAACACAGTGCCATATTTTTAAATATCATTTTGCAATTAAATTAAATTGAAATAAGGATAAATAATATAAAATATTTCGTTGCAATCGTAGAAATTATGATTTAATGTTATCTAACTCAACTAAAATACTCATTACGTTTTAAACCAAATCAGGTTCTTATTAAATAGCGATAATGGGTACCTACTAACAAATAGGCAATTTATAGGGACCAACAACTATATCTAAAACCTCCAAGGATTTACTCGTACCATGGAGAAAAGTCAAAGACAGATAGAGAAAAAAAAACAGAAATGACAAAGACAGGACTTAATAACGCTCGCTTAGAAATTTCACTGACCTTGACTTACAGACGCACTATCACAAAATAATTTCTCAAACAGCTATGGTAAAAAACGGTGTTCCCTTTGATAGTACTTCCCTTTGGTGGTACTTTGAGGAAGTTACTAAGAGGTATTTAAAGTACTACGTCAATAAAATCTTATTAAAATTTGCGATAAATTAAGGCTCTTGAATTAAAATACAGTTTAGTGTTTGAAAGCAAGATGTAATTAGACGGGCAAATTGTTTTAACATGCAGTTAAAATCTTGCGGTTATACTATTACCGTCGCGGTTATTACTGAAGCACTTTCTCGTTAATATTAACGTGACTAATGCGGATTTGCGGCTATGCAACTTGCGTAAACATTTGATGTAACTAAATGTGTAGAATCCTGTTTGGAAAAGTTACACAAAGTCTGATTCATCCAACAAATGTTGTTGTCTGTTTCTACCTTTTGATTTTGCTTTCGATAAAATTATACAAGTATCCATTTAAGATTAAGTCAGTTACATAAATGAGTAATATTATATGTCTTCTAAATGTCAAACTTTCTTAGTTTCACTTCAGTTCGTTGACATCACTTTTCGTTCGCGAACACTAAATACTGTAAAGTTATTGATTACGTCTTGATAAATCAATGGATAACTGATAAAGCTAATTAAATTCTTGATTTACTTGAATTTTCAAGGCTTGGTTTTATAAACTACAAGTTCGATTTCGAGTGTCCGTAGGTCGGTCAGTTTTTCAACTGAAACGAGAGCCAGTCTCGATTGCATATGTAATTCCAATATATATTTACGATAACCCGTCCGTGAGGTTTAAACTGATACGATTTATGGAGCAGAATAAATTTCAGTTACTAAAAATTATCTGTTAGTGTTTTAATAATCCAGTTAAGAATTTTTAGTAAGAGTCCCGTTCTTAGTTGGTCATGATGAAGTATGATGGAGCTTAACTTGAGAACATAATTTAAATGGTAGGTATAATTAAGTGCTACCGGAATGTCTAACCCTTCCGTGATGCGTAAAATTTTGCTGTTTCATCAGTTTTCCCAACAGCAAGGAATTAATAAGTATGAAACAGTAAAAACGCTCTTTCAGCTCGCGTTTTAAACGACCGTGCACTCGTGCACCTTCCAGAACGTATCAAGTGCATATTCGGTTCAAGTTAATAGGTAGTATGATAATTTTTACACAATGCGCGTTGTCTGTGCGAGAAACGTTGATCGGTCGCAGGCACTCAGAAAGTTTTGAGAAACTAAAAAACTAACTTCTATAGATAAAATCTTTTCGATAAACTCTCCACCAGCCTCTATACAAAGTTTCATGAGGTCCTTCATCCATAAAAGCCATTTGAAGCCGATAAAATGACTCATCAGATTTTAGGCCACATTTATAATCGTACCAAATCATCGCACTAAAATGTTCTCGATGCAGATCCATTTTTAAATCAGACACGATAATTTAATTTGACTCTCGAAAAAATGTGGAGGGAAATTTGAATATCGAACAGTGGTATTTTTACTTTTAAATACTTAACCAAATTTTTCAAGTGGCCAGTGCCATAAACAAAAAAACTTTTTTTCGCAAATCTTTCTGAGTGGCCTGGTATTTAGCTAATTGCTTTAAAAACAATAATTACACGGCAGAAATGGGTCTTAGTATACTTTGGGCGGTACAGCCCTGGGGAACTAAATACATGTTCAGAAATGTAACCTTTACGTATCTGAGATAGTCGTCAAATTAGCGAATGATTATTTACTGACATTTTCGGTGTTAACACATCGCTTACCGTCTCGACCTTTCTCCGGTATCCGGCTCACATGACGCGGGTCCTCCGAGCGGGTCGTTGACCGGTGAAAGTGGACAGATGGACGGAATGTCTTTGTATATTTATGATATGAGACGGCTTTTAGAGTTCGTATGAGATATTATAATGATTGTTTTGCGAAGAAAGAGGCGGACGCGGTGGGTCAGCAGCTAGGCGTAAATAATAAGAGGAATATTTGATTTATTTGGTTGCCTCATTAGCGCCCGTCTAACGAGCTCTATAGGGCACAGATCTCTTCTTGTAACTGAGAAGGCCTGGAGTGTATTCCACTATCCTCCCCTTTTTTATGTATATAAGATAGCAAACGAGCATCCGCTGCCGCCAATGACAACTGTGTTTGCCTTTGAACAAGACTCAAGAATGGAGTGTGTGCCGCTGGGGCTTAAACCCGGAGCGCTCGAGTGAGAGGTCAGTTCCACTGGGTTGTCACCGCAATGCTGTATCGCTGCGACCCATAGACGTCCCACTGCTGGGCACTGGTCTTCCCCACAGACACTGCTGCGGGAGGTCTAGAGCATAATCCACCACGCTGCTCCAATGCGGATTGGTGGAGGGGTTAGTGGCCAACCCAGTGTCGAATGTTCTCAAGACATCCGAAGGTCTTCGACAAGGCTTAACGACTGTTTTCACCATTGAAAACAACCGGGACTGACGGCTTTACATGCCCTCCGAAGCACGGTAGCGTCCATGAAATTTTTGCCACTAGCGGTCACACATACACACGACCACGCCCGTCGTTGCTTAACTCTTTCGATCACATTGAATCGACGCGAGCCATTGTGCAATGGACGCAATGCTGTATAACAAGAGTCAACCCAATATTATATTAAGTATCTATTTGGGCATAGGTGGCGCCCATGTGTGGGTTGGCACGGGTGGCCGTTGCCAGTGAAAGTGAGACGTAGTTCGTCGACGTGCTTCGTGACAGCTTTGCTAATTATGCACATTAACACACCCGTTGTCGTTTGTGGTAGAACATGTATGGTATTGGCCCATTGGTAGGTACTCTAACATCGATTTTTATGGTTGCGTTTTTAGGGATATAATATATATAGCAAACGAGCATTTAACATCCGCTGCCACCATTAACAATTGTGACAGACTTTGAACAATACCCATATAGGGAATGGGATGTTTAGTCCAGTCAGCAGAGGTTTTTATTAAGAACATTAGTTGGTCAATTCGTTAGTCACGTTTGTCACAGGCGCTAGTAGATGAGCAGTGCGGTGCATTTGCTATATTATATGCATAAAAACCTATCCGAGACGTGAGCTATGCTCGGTATTTCTCTACGGGACTGGATTCGCAAATTGATTGCGCAACGGTTAAGAATTCGACAGAATTTTGAATAGAGGAAATTAGTCCTCTTTTTATGACGTTGCCTGCATCAATGACATGTCAAATGTATTAAACTGTATTGCTAAGTAAAAACATAATGAGAAAATATTCATGCCTAAGTCTGGGAATACACATCCGATTTTTCTCTCCGATAGTCGGATTCGAAAGTCTGATCAGACAATCGGAAGGCACTCGTGCCATATATATTTGTTTGAATACGTAATACACATACGATCCGACTGTCGGATCGGACGTCAAAAAAATGTATGCCACGAATAACTGATCAGATTATCGGATCCGATTATCGGAGAGAAAAATCGGACGTGTATCCATGTTTTGGAAAGTCTGCATATCTGCACGTGGCCAGCGTGGATGTTGGCCCGACCTCTCTGACTCAAAGAGGAGACTCCAACGGTCTAATGATACATCTTGAAGATGATGACCATGATGTGCAATAAACATCAAATTTAAAATAACATGTTAGAATAAAGAAATCTCGGTCAACATTGTACCCGAGTCAGTCACGTACTCAATAAAATTTAAATTACATTAATATCATTGTGTAATAACGAAAGGGGGAATCCTAGCTCCCCACAACACAGGGAATCCTAGTGTGGGAGCTAGTGGCACTGAAATAACTAAGTTTGTTAGTTGCTTAATAAATCATTTTTCTTTTTTTTTTCACTCATTATCGATAAAACTCTAAAACTTTCCTTGTCCCACTGTTGGGCACGGGTCTCAGAATAGGAGGGATTAGTCCATCACGCTGGCCATCTGCGGATTGACAAACTTCACATGCCTTCGAGAACAGTATGAAGAACTCTCAGGCATGCAGGTTTCTTTCACGATGTGTTCTCACCGTTACAGCAAATGACATTTAATTTCTTAAATCGCACATAACTTAAAAAGGTCATTGGTGCGTGCCGCTTGCGTTTGTACCCGGACCGCTCGAGTGAGAGGCGAGTTCGATAGACTAATTACTGTTTAAAATTAATTATTTTTTTAACTAATATTTCAATAAAAAGTATTGCTAGGATTGATTACCAGATAACAACACAATTGTCTGAATTTCATATGAACTAAGACAATCTTATAAAACTCGGTCAAGAGCGAGTCGGACTCGCGCACGGATGATCCCGCAATAATTTTTTAGTGACAGCATATTTATGGTTTTTAGATAGCCAAATAGCCAAATATCCAAATAGCTCACGTCGATCATATTTGATTGACAGAGTTGAGCAAAGTGGCAAAATTTATCGACATCGTAGCGAAGGGTCAAGATCTCTAATTTTATTTATTTTTATTTATACTACACAGAAGTTTACAAACATATATTAAATAGCTAGCAAAAGTAAACCATACAGGTTTGTAGTAAATCAGTAGTTCGCTACATAAAATTAGTGCAAATTAAGACTAAGCTTACTAAATACTTTGTCCGACCTATATAAAGAAAGAAACCTTCCTTCCATTTCAGAAACCGTAGAGCCACTATGCGTGCTGGAGTCTGACTTCGGGTTCAAGATAAACTGCGCTTTCAAGAAAGCCGGGCTTTTCAGGGTGCGGAACCTTGGAGGCATCAAGGCGCATGCTAGCTTAGGTGAGTTCAATAAGTAAACGATTAGGCGGTAGGCCTAAGCAGGCCTGGATTGCGGTGGCGGATACAATTACAGATAACAACGCAATTTAAATGGTTATTTGGCCTCTTATATCTATCTATACTAATATTATAAAGAGGAAAGATCGTTGTTTGTTGTAATGTTTTCACACAACAACTACTGGACCGATTTCAAAAATTCTTTCACCATTATAAACCTGCATAGATATACATAGTTCTGATTATAACTAACTGGACTAACACTAACACTGACTAACTTGAAAGGACTTATCACTGACAACCGTTAAAAACTCTTTTAAGCTTTTGACATACCGATTGAAATAATATCCCTACCTTTTTTGGTTAGCACCCTTAGGCAATTTGCACCGCTCTCTTGTTTCTTCACGATATTTCGTTCTCCGTTATTGCAGCTCACATTCTATAGCTTTATGACTCTTAAATGCCCACCTTTAAAGGTCACTCAATTGCTTATAATACAAATAACTAAGAAAACATACTAATTATGAAGTACGAAAAATTCAAACGTGAAAACTAGAACCGCAGACCTCTCAAACAGAAGACCATCTCCATCTCGAGGCTATACTATCTATAAAACCAATGCTTATCTTTAAAACTAACATTGCAGTTGGTAAATCTTTTATGATGTACGAAAACAGACCGACAGACATGACTACAGCAAAACTAAATCTGACCTTCCAACACTTGATAGAACCGCAGACCTCTCAAACAGAAGACCATCTCCATCTCGAGGCTATACTATCTATAAAACCAATGCTTATCTTTTAAACTAACATTGCAGTTGGTAAATCTTTTATGATGTACGAAAACAGACAGACAGACATGACTACAGCAAAACTAAATCTGACCTTCCAACACTTGCTCAACAGTGAATTGCGAGAAGCTTTTAAAAACAAATCAGTATGGGTTCAGTGAGTCACGATTACCATACAAACTATCGGTCTTTAGGTCAACAGTGGAGTGAGCGGACATCTGCGAAAGTGCAATGATTATGTAGGTCGACAAGATTGACGTGCTTTCATTCCATGTCAATTTATTTTAAAATCAATCGCATTATAACTCCGGATGGAAAGATAAGTGTTTTGCAATGGAATGGTAGTGTCTAGGTGTCTAGGTATATCAATAGGCTGCAACGAGAGAAAAAAAACAACTGGGACGGCTTGAAGCGCACTCCACCTTGCTGTTCCGGCACAGGTTCGTGGCTCATTCGAATTTCGGAATTTTAAGCCACCCAAAGGCCACCAATTTGGCTTGAGCAGTTGGTCAAGCCAAATTGGTCTATTTTATATACTGTTGGAAGTTGTGAAAAGGTTCTCTATTTTCTTCGGTCTATCATCATTTTAACTTGAAAAGTCTAGATATTCCTGTCTCAATTCCAGGTTTTAGTCTCGGCGACGAGTTGGGCTTCGAGCAGTCCCTGACCAACCAGGACCCCAGCCGGCGGCGCTCCGTCAGCCTCAAGAATGGCGCGCCCAACGTCATCGTCGACACGTCCAGCAGACCGGCCGCGAAGCAGGAGGTAACTAAACCAAGCTTGTTATGCGACATTAGATACATTAATGAAGACGATTTTACTCTACCAATCCTGCCAGTGACGAAAAACCGTGTAGCGAAAACAAAAAACGTTGTTACCCAACGACCGGGAATCCAACTTGGGACCATGACTTCTTAGTCGCAGACATTGTCCAAAGCGCAGTGGTCAACTTCATTTAAAAAACACACTCCACATTACACCCAGGGTTCTTTCAAAGCCATTTTTTTCATTCATTGAGAGTGTACAATCAGCTTATAGGTACGTAGCAATATAGTTTCATTTCAACGACTAGAAAAATCTAGCAAGGTCATAGTGTCTTCCTTCGTACCATACCTGCGCACGAATAAAGATGTAGTCCATGCTGCTTCTTTATTATCCAACTTGCAGAAGCCTAGAGCCAAACCACGGTACTTATATACTTCCGCCATAATACATTTTGCTGAAAAATTAAATGTATTGTCTAGCGAAAAAGATGTCTCTTTCTAACAATAAAATTATCACTTTCCAGAAACGGGGCAAGCAAAACCGGATAATGATGAGACCCATGGCACCGGTCGCACGACCCAACCCGGTCGCAATGAGCAAGCTCACCAGCCTACACAGACAGGGGTCCACCATGCAGCCGATCGTCGTCACATCCACAGCTGGCCAACCCAGCACGCTGACCAAACCGCAACCAACAGTAACTATGGCCAAACCCATGGCGATGGGAGTACCAGCCTTCAGACCACTCCCGCCTAAAGAAGAAACTCTCAAAGTGGTCCCCATAACATCGACGAAAACCTACTCTCCGCTCCAAATACCGGAATCGAAGGGCCCCGGATTAGCTTACAGTGAGCATAATTCAGCACACGATAACATATCGAAAATGGTATCACAAATGACTGCCGTGCAACATCACCCTCAAAGAATCAGGGCATCGACACCTTTTAACACAGCAAGGATATATACAGTATCGACAACCATGAATCCATTCGTTCCCATGCCCATAGCGTCTCCACCTCAAGCCATTTCAATCATACCTGCACCAGTTTTCAGAGAAATACATACACCTCCAACTTATACCAACTCTATGAACACAATGCTTAACCACAATACCATTCCTTTTCAAAATGCTGTACAGCCAGGCCACCACTACCATAAAGAAATACACAACCATCCATCTATCCACATGATGTCTAACCACAATACCAATCCCGTTTCTTTCATCGGTAACCAAGTTCCGCAGCAAGCCAATAGAATACACAACCATCCATCACATACCAATTCTATCAACACAATGTCTATCCACAATACCAATCCTGTTTCTAACTTTGTAGACCCCGTTCCTCACCAAGTACATCACCTGGCCAGCCAATACCCCGCTTACAATACGAAGAAAGTTGATGACTACAACAGCATCACTGGTTATGGAGACGACACGTCCCTAAAATTCAACAAGGAGGACATTGACGCTAAGATAGCTGATCTAGCGAAGGCCGGAAATATATCGGTGGAGGCAGTAGAAGCGGCCATAGCGTTGAGGCAACAACAGTTGTTGAGCAAGTACGCGAATATCCCGATGCCGACAACAAGCACCACGACAACAACAACAACAACAACGACAGAACCGGCTGTTGTGTTTGAAATGGAGCCTGAACCGGAAATTATTGTTGCGCCCGTACCGCAAAAACCAAAGAGGTAAAAATGGCCATTGGACGTACTACATATTGAATTAATGCTTTAAAAAAAACTAAGCTAACTTGTAAAACAAATTTTCACCTACATACAACAGAATCCAACACATTTCATATTCTTCTGTTCTACTACTCATAAGTATCATAGCGAATAACAAGGGAGTGATTCTTCTGAAAGCAGTTCCACGTAGTTATTGTGCAGAAGTTCACTTTTAAACGATTTGAAAATCCTTAAAGTTTGTTAAATTAATCTTTTAATTTTATGATGATAAATTAATATAATTCCCCTTGTTTTATATTTTTTAATATTTCATGTCATCTATAAAGTTTGAAAGTAAAGTTGAAGTATGAAAGTTTTGTTTGTAATATTGTCACACAAAAACTACTGGACCGATTTCAAAAATTATTTCACCAATAGAAAGCTGCATCTTCACTGAATGACATAGTCTATATAATATTACTAGGTGTAAACTAAACGGGCGTCCACTAGTAAGTTATAAAATTTTATACACACTACAGTGTGTCCATGGATATTTATACCAATCCACCAATCCACACGAGCCTACCGCAGGAATGTTTCTGTAATGCGTTTACTTCTGAAACTGAACCTGTACCCACAAACTTTGAACTATCACAAAATTTGAGAATATTAAAAAAAAAATTACCTCACCAATCGTTTAACCATACCCCCAGAAACCCAACAACGGGCAAAGTGATGAACGCCCCTCGCGAGTACTACCCAGTGGGGTACGAGAAGAACTTCGACGACCACTTCCAGTCCAAGGTGGACCTGCCGGACACCAGCTTCCACTGCGGGGACCAGAAGTACTTCCCCGGACTGTACGGGGACGAGAGCCTTGGATGCATGGTAAATTAAAAAAAGAACACGCGTGTATAAACGGCATGACTTTGAATCCACAGAAGCCAAAATTAAGGTCGTCTGGCCCGGGGATCAAAGTCAGGACCTTTAGCTTTGCAGTCGCTTTTGCAACCACACACCATCGAGATACTCTAATACTTCACTACCTACTCTATACACAAAGCAGTCCCAGTTGTTAACATAGCCAGGTAGCACGCATGAAGAGAGGAGACCCGTGCCCAACAGTGGGACAAAGAAAGGGTTGTGATGATGATGATGAATGTTTGTACAAACCTTTTAAGCTTGTGGTTTCTATTCAATCTGTTATTCAAGACTTCGAGGTTTAATTTCTTGTTGTAATGTTTGTTTCAAGCAAAAATATCACTGGCTATAAAGATAAATGAAACATGATCAAGTTTACATTGAAATTCATGTGAAAACAGTATTTTTCTCAAGTCTCTCAAGTCTCAAATGAAACGAATTCTCCATTGAAGGTCATACGCTTTAGAACCCATCGATCATCATCCGAAAATCCATTCAGAAAGGGGAAAAACTATATAATCAACTCGTACACTTACTATTGTAACTTTGAGTAGCTGTGACTTTGTTACGGGACGTGGAGTGCACCGTTCAAATCTTCCCGTTCTGTCCCGTCCGTTTTCTCGTCGCATTTATTTTGTTACCGTATTTTCATAATGCAACAATATCATGAATTCATAACGTTCCGTCAATTTAAATTTTAATAAAAAATATTGGTTGCCTGTAAAGTCGGTATACGGGCGAAAGTTTTACGTGACAACGACTTTGAGTGGTAAAATAATTTTAATGTGAATATTCATTCGTATAGTAGTATCGTCTCGTATCGTATCGTCTCTCTCGCTCTTAGGCGGGCTAACCATGCCCGAGTGGAAGGGACGCGTGCCTCTCACTCGCTCTCATTGTGAGCGCATAACGTGAGCGGAGCGTAACGCAGTTTCTTGAAGTGTCACCCGGCAAACCAATTTATAAGACGTTGTCACGTCAAAATTTAACATTTTCAGGTTTTCCATGTGTGCGCGCTGACAGATGACGGTCTCGTCATGAAATCTTTCCTCTGTCCTGAGTCTACGCTCTTCGACCAAACTATCCTCAAATGCAACTGGTGGTTCTACGTGGACTGCAAGAGTACGACCAAGTTGTACGACACAAACATTCCGGTGTCTAAGAGCTACCAGTTGATGAAGGCTTTGACTTTCTTCTCTTCCTACAAGAAGGAAATGGAAGATGGTAAGAATTATTTCAATTTAGTAGTATATTAAAAAATTACTTACTGAAGCAGGGAAAGGTAAATGGAGATGAATAACTACACTACACCACACACTAGTGAGTTAGTGAGTGTGTGATTGTATATTTCTTTCTTCTACACGCTCAAACAGCTAGACTAATTTTGATAAAATTTGATATGGAGGTAGCTGACACCTTGGATTAACATTATAGAATACTTTTTATCCCGATACTGTGGTCTCTTGGGATAAAAAATTAGTTTCGATATTTTTCCAGTATATTATTATAAATTTCACGCGGGCGAAGCCGTAAGTAGCAGCTAATAATAGTAAAATAAAACCTAACTTTCTATTTTATAGAAAGTGCGTGAAGCTACGCCTCGCTAATTCATCTCATAACTATCTACTTCCAAATAATAATTCCTTTTCATTGTATAGAGGTATTGTAGGTCTATCAGCTATTGCCCATGACACAAGCTTCACGTTCCATTCTATGATTTACTTATGATAAGAATAAAAATAAACATGTTTTTATTTTCAGGTCGTCCAATGAACCCTGAAGATGTCGAAGGTATCAAAGATGCTATAACTATCCTAGAAAATCAAGAAGGTCCAGCAACGCCACAAAATTCTAAACAAATACAAATAGTTACACCCCAACCAATTCAAATAGATGAAAGGAATAATCATAAAAATGATACTACGAATACTTCACCTATATATCGTGGCAATAGAGAATATAGCAACACAACATCTCGGAGAAACTTAAGAAGGAATCAGCCCCAAACGTCTATGGAGGCTCAAGAATCTGAATATAGATTGGTTACTGTCAATGCAGATCTCAATTTTAATAACAATGCGTCTAGTAAATCTGCTGAACAATCTAATGACACATCAACGGAAAATTCTACGGAAAGGAGATATCGGAGAAGAATGGTTCTGAAGAACAATAGTAGTATCTCTACCACTAAACCACCTAGTCTTACAACTACCACGACCACCACTATCAAACCCGATTCCAGTAAGTTAGTAGAAATCATTAAACAAGAAATACAACCAATAGAACACTTTAATTTACAAAATAAAAAACAAACGTTGACTGATGAAGAAGAAAATTTAGAGAAAATTGATCCGACGATAATGAAAGAAGCCGAGAATTCAGCTCCAGTTAAAAGATTTTATAGATCAAGCGCAGAGAGTAACAATAAAGAAATAGAAGTAATAAATAATGAAAAAGTACAGATAGTACGGGCAAGGTCCGACGCGCAACTTGTAGGGGAATTCCCTACGCCTTCCGCGACCATTGCTAAACTAGATGAGGCTGTATTAGGTAGGCCTACTTTTAGGGTAAAGAAACAGACCATAGCAATAGTCACACCTCAATGGCACGAAGCATATCGAAGTCCAACGAATAGAGAACGAACATAGTCCAAATAAATAACCTTTAGTCAATAACTAATTATTAAGTGTCATATAAACTCTTGTTAATTTATTTATTACGCTCCAGATACGTAACCTTTAGACAATTTTGTACTGCTGATTACGTATTTGCTCAATTTTACGTCTAAGTCTAGAGGAAGAATTCAGTCAAGTGATATTACGGTGTATGTTAGTTTAAAATAAACGTGTTGTTTCCTATTTCTGACTATTGATTTCCTATCTTATCCTATAAAGATAAAATTCAAAGAACCTTTTGAATAATTACACTCGTAAATATAAATATTGAAGTCCTGTATTGAATATAAAATCAAAAGCAAAACTCTTTCCATACCCGCCCCATTCGTATTATTAGCGGGTGTTAGTTATTGCAACGATTTACATATTTAGATTCTCAATAGCATTGCTAATGTACGTTAATTTTCATAGCGGCTGAAAAGCGATTTAAAATTAAAATGTATCCGTATCACATTTAGCGCCTGTATGACTTCATTAGCAATAAATAACATTACTGAGGGAACTAAATTAAAAACATATAGGCGCTCAAATCTGTACAGTTTCATTTTAAATGGATTACTCTACAATCGCTAACTGAACATTTTAGAATGATATAATAGTACATTCTTCGGAGATTGATATGGTAATCATTGCAAACTTAGATAGTAATTACCTAATCAGAATCCAACGGTTATCTGCTGTCTTCTTCAGGTCGTCAGTCCACCTCGTCGGAGGGGGTCAATATTCAGAATATTTCTGAGGGCGCAGACGCATCGTGGGGTATTAATTCCCAATATCACACTTAAATAATATAATCTCGACAATTTTGACGTAACTTAAATAAATTTATATTAAATTTTTATCTATTTAATTTAATACACAATTACAATTAAAAAAATTACAAACATTTTGGACAAGGGCATAACTTATTCTTTATTATTTTGTAATTAAAATTTATTAGCGCAACTTGGCTTGAGAATGTACGCTGCGACCCATAGACGTCCCACTGTTGGGCACGGGTCTCCTCTCAGAATGGGAGGGATTAGGCCTTAGTCCACCACGCTGGCCAAGTGCGGATTGGCAGACTTCACATACCTTCGAGAACGTTATGATGAACTCTCAGGCATGCAGGTTTCCTCACGATGTGTCCTTCACCGTTATAGCAAGTGACATTTAATTTCTTAAAACGCACATAACTTAGAAAAGTCATTGGTGCGTGCCACTGGGGTTTGAACCCGGACCGCTCGAGTGAGAGGCGAGTTCGATGTACATGACACATTAACTACACTAATCATTAAATTTGTAGTCATAATGTTAATTTTAATCTTATTCATGCATGACCATTTATAATCCTACATCCGCCATACTCATTCACTCCCATACTAAGAGGAGTCCCATGCCTAATAGGACACTGTCGAAGTTCTAATCTAATGATACATTTAAGTTATTAATTAAAGATTTAAATATATTTAAATATCAACGATTTATTAAAATGCAAAACGACCAGTACATGATATTTCAACAAACTGAAGAGTGAACAATGTAGGTTCTACCGCTTGCTGGATTTTAGGATGCATCGTAACATTTTATCGCAGAATATTGGGCCACAAGCAATTAAGCCTACGGCCGCTATTGCTGTAGTGAGACACATACAAATCATTTTGGATGCCTTCCCGTTCAAATCGTTTAAGAAAAGACTAATCAGACCTAAACGAAGGTAAATGTGATGGCTATCCTTGCAGACTAAAATCGACGTTTCATTTAGTCAGTTCCAGATAAGAAGTCTCTCTTGTTTTTTTATATGAGTCAATACGGCAGGCCACAATCAGGACAGATGGGAGAAACAGGGCAGCCACACTTGCGGGAGAATAGACTTTGGGTACAGAAGGGAACACAGATTAACGCTGTCGCAGCACTGATAATACTCAGGAGTGACACGCAAATCATATGAGCCTTCTGCACCAGGAACATCTATTTTCGGGCCCTGAAAAATAAAAACAACGAATGAGCAACTTAACTTATGATTCAAAATACGAACAGTGTAGAATTTTGGAACACTGAAAAATTAAATTAAATTTCGTTGTTCAAGCAATCATCGAAACATATTTGTTTACTTATGGTAAAAGGCTGATAAAGTGAAAAGTAACCGTTTCTTCATGCATATAAGAATTTTTTCGCACAACACAGGTCCAATTAGCATTGCACCAATTGACAAAAGTAGGCAAGGGAGTCCTATGCATAACATAGTTTATCCAAGAATTCAACAAAGATCTGAACATAAAGTTTTCTAAATTCACAAGTTGGTTGTTAAAGTAGATACATTCCGTCAAATGGAAAGTAAAATATAGAGACGTTGGCTATTAAATTGAAGACAGAAGATCTTAGAAGCTTAAGCTTAAGCTTTAAGCTTAGAAGTGGATTCTGAAACAAAGATGCAATGCATTGGGAAGATAGTTCAATAGGAATAGTATCTAAGATACCAGAAATAGATGACGATTAAAAAAAAGTACTAAAGTAAGTCAAGGGGTAAGGCCAATTTAAAGGTGTTCACTGTCCACAAAGTAGCACATAACTTTAAGATACTTACTCATACATTTCAACGAGTTATCAATTTTATATCTTGCTTAAATTGAATCATCCGCATTTAAAACATTCAATAATGATCCAGGAATTAATAATATTTTAACTTATAATCCACAAAAAATTTACTCATATTTGCTCACTTTATGACAAATGACAGGTAAGATTAAATTTCGATATTTAAAAATTTCTCTTCCTCGAAAGAAATAACCACAGAACAATTAGGCATGAACCGTGGGCATGAAGCTATCAAGTCGTAAACGGAGAACTTCTGTGACGGAGATGATAATCTGCTAAGGTATACAGGACCTTAGCCATCCTAGTGTTTATTAATTCCATGTTTACAGTCGTATACACTATTTTCCTGAGGTTTTGGCATGGACTTGGTACTAACGATTAGTACAAAAAATTAATGGTTGTCTGTAAACTCGGTTTACGGACGATAGTTTTACGTGATAACGTAATTTAAAAAAAAGTGCGTGCGTACAAAGTACACATGTCAGAAGTGAAACTTCTTTGGCGAAATATTCAAATATACACAAAAAAAGAATAAATATAAATATTCATTTGAAAGTCTTGTTGTTTTATTACAAAACTTAAGTTATGTTAGTCTTTATAAGTTATAATTTCAATTTAATTTTCATTTATTGCCATATACACTTACAATATCCAGTCACATTAAAAATAGCAAACCAGGACCAGTTTGCAGAATATTGTGAATGTATATGGCAACAAATGAAAATTAAATTGAAATATCAAATTCCCAACTACTGGAATACTACCTACCTATAAATACACACACAATGCATAGTTTTAGAGCTGTATATTGTATAAATAGTTCCTTCCTGGCTTAATAGATGGCGTGCCGTCGTAAAAAGACTGATGACTCTATTTCAGTATACATATACAGGGTTATTGGTAATTCGACGTATTCCCGTTAGGAGGTGATAGGGGTGACTATTTGTGATAATTTCAACCCCCATATGCATTATGCAAAAGTCAACCATTTTTGAGTTATCAAGCATTTTAGCTTTTTTCAGAATAAGTCAAAAATGCAACATCAAACATTTATTAAAAAAAAAGTATCAATTTAAATCTATTTTTTTCTTTTGATTTATAAAAACGACTAAGCAATGGTTATTTATCAATATAAAAACTATAATTATCGGTCCAACTTTAAAAATGCGAGACGATTAACGAAATTACTTCAATACTTTTTGAGATTTTTGTCCACTAAAATGCCTTAAAAACAAAAAAAACTTATATCAAACTTGGCCTGCAGATTATTTTAAAAACATACCCATTTCCTTAGCTTTCCAACAAGGCATAACAACTACGAACTTATCTTAAAAAAACTGAAAAAAAAACGATCACAAAGGAAGCAGGCGGAAATTTTTATTCGAACTTAACATAAGATCGTTCTTTAAAATTTCCAAAAAATTAATTAACTACAATGTAAATAAAACAAAAAATATAAATTTAAAATTAAATTTAGAACCAGTAAAAGTTTAGTAATAATAACAATTAATATTATGAAACAATTAAGACATTTTGTAATTTAGCCTAATTAAAGTTCTTGCTCAAAGGGACTTTCCCTATTGCGTAGTCCGGAGGAGTCCGGTACTAACGTCAGTTGATTTTTATGTCTGGGGTCACATGAAATCCCTAGTTTGCGACGTCTCGCCTGTGTCATCCGCGGTAGAACTCAAAACAAAAATTAAAAACGCATCTAATGTGATTCGGAATAATTTGACTACTTCGGTAATTAAGTTGCACCTCAGAAAAAGAATGAAACTTTGCGTACGCAATAGGGGAAGTCCCTTTGAGCAAGAACTTTAATTAAGATAAATTACAAAATGTATTAATTGTTACTTATTATTAATTGTTATTATTACTGAACTTTTACTGGTTCTAAATTTAATTTTAAATTTATATTTTTTGTTTTATTTACATTGTGCATTGTTTTTAATTAATTTTTTGGAAATTTTAAAGAATGATCTTATGTTAAGTTCGAATAAAAATTTCCGCCTGCTTCCTTTGTGATCGTTTTTTTTTCAGTTTTTTTAAGATAAGTTCGTAGTTGTTATGCCTTGTTGGAAAGCTAAGGAAATGGGTATGTTTTTAAAATAATCTGCAGGCCAAGTTTGATATGTTTTTTTTTGTTTTTAAGGCATTTTAGTGGACAAAAATCTCAAAAAGTATTGAAGTAATTTCGTTAATCGTCTCGCATTTTTAAAGTTGGACCGATAATTATAGTTTTTATATTGATAAATAACCATTGCTTAGTCGTTTTTATAAATCAAAAGAAAAAAATAGATTTAAATTGATACTTTTTTTTAAATAAATGTTTGATGTTGCATTTTTGACTTATTCTGAAAAAAGCTAAAAAGCTTGATAGCTCGAAAATGGTTCACTTTTGCATAATGCATATGGGGGTTAAAATTATCATAAATAGTCACCCCTATCACCTCCTAACGGGAATACGTCGAATTACCAATAACCCTGTATAATGTATTCTGTGGTTCTAACATTAAACTACTAAACACACAAACCAATAGCGTGTATTTTTCTCGATCGCCCTTACTCTCTCAATCTTTCACACTATAGCTCTCTCCCACCTCTTGCCCTATGTCACTGTGCGACGTTCGCTCACTTTCTCTCTATCGCCCATCCTCTTCTTCGTCACGAACGTTGCATACTGCGTGACGCATTTCCGTTTCATCCGTAAAAAAATTTACCCTCATGCGCCTAAAGAAGTTTCACTTCAAAAACTTTTATCTGAACTGATAAATAAAATAAAGCTACCAATTGCTATAAACAATAAATTAAAGACTGGAACAACTTACTGTGTCTTGTTCAAATCCCACTGCGAATTTCAGGCGCCGTAAACAAAGTAGGCCGCGCAAATATATCGTACCCCGTTGGTTTTTTCATGCTTCAAATGTTTGGCACCACCTCGAAGTCTGGATTTGTGCCCGGTGTATGGCCAATAGGTTCAAGACCTTATTCCATAGAACCTCAACATAATTGATGAATAGTGACACCTCTGCGTACCTCTTTGCGATTTATGTTATGTTCTATTAGTTAAGCCTTATCGCTTTTCGGGCAGCCATTGGGTTGGCCACTAACTCCTCAGCCGATCTGCACTGGATTACTGTTGTGGAATACGATCTAGGCGTCTTCTTCCATATTGATTACTCAAATAGTGAAGCAGTTGAGCAGTCGGACATACTTCGGCAATACCGAACATTATATGATCTTCTCAGTTGCTAGCTGTGTAGGGTGGAGACGTAAAATAGTTGCAAAAATTCAGTGAATTTTAAAAATCTTATGAGTTTTACACACTTTTCTGACACAATATATTTTCTAAGTGATTCCTATAATAAATAATTAAAAGTCGGTTTATAACTTAATCAAAAATTTATTTGGAACCTATACTTATACATGGCAATGGCTCAACAAAAGCCACTGGTTTTGGAACTCTTCGAACAACACTTATTTGAACATTGTGGTACAACTTTTTCCGGTTCCTTGCAACATTTTTTTTTCGGCCATAAGGTTTCTAATAGTATTGGAGTACATGATATGAAACCGGCTGCAACTACTGCTGTTAAACAGGACATACAAATTATCATACTAAATGTTTGGAGGCTATTTCTTTAGACACTTGATAAATTTGTGTAGCTCGAACTGTCGGTAACAGACTGGGACGCAGGCGAGGACGGTAGCTGATGCAATAAGGGCATACAGGGAGAGGCAAATCATTTCGGAAGCCTTAAAAGTTCATTCGAGGTCAGCACCACGATCCGATTGTTTAAAATGAATCCGTTTCTGAAAATGAAAGAAAATTCATCATTTCTTGATCCATGAAAACAGAGTGACACCCCCTGAACAAGGATTTACTTTTGTGCTAACATGGTTTTCTCACAGTATAGTTCAATCTGAATAATTATGAGGTAAATAAAATAAAGAAAAAATTAAAAATTAAAAAATCATGTAGTTGTCAGTACCAAAATTGAATCAAAACTAAGATTCAGATTTACATGGTACATGGTGTAAGATAAGTCTTTGTATATGGTGCAAGGTAAAATTAATTTGAAACTTGCCTTCTCCCGAACTTAAAATTTAAAAACACGGAGCCAGAACTCCGTTTATCGAATGTTTACGTTACTAGATCATATTACTCGAAGCGATTCAATTAACACCATTAAATTTTAATAAATATTGCAGCCCGACATGACAGAAATATCAATGTGACGGTTTTTTATGATGTCACATTTGAATTATATTCTTCTTCAGTGGCAACCGCCAAGATTGGGATTCAGTGATTTTATTTTGGTTCTGGCTTCAATTGCGATGTAAGAACTTTTTCTTGAACTTAGATAATTATTGAAGACCTTATCAAACTGAAAACATTTTATTCAAGTCAATCATATCAGGGCTGTATAGTCTTTTGTAACACAGGCAGTAAAGTCTCCTTCTGGACAGATTTCTTCTAAATTAAACGATCAATCAATGTCCTAATGACAAATGTTATGATTCTAATTTGTTTTTGTAGTTAAACTCATATTTTCGGAAATATTTCTTATCTACCTCTCTATGGATGACAATCGCATATGTAGGAATTTCGAGTAAGCTTGGGTTTGCCGGTGAACGGAAATCGGGTAACAAGGGGTACAAATGAAGATTTGGGTGTTACTGCTGTGCCTGGTGACTGTATGGGGGTTTCCGGATCGAAGGCTGGCGCAGAGGGAGCTGTCGCAGCAGGTTCACAGGAAGGAGCATAAAGCGAGGGAAGTACAGCGGGATTGCAAAGGGAAATGCGCGTCTAGTATAGCCCAGAAAGCTGCTGCTGAGGCAAAGGCGGCACAGGAGGCCCAAAACGCGGCAGGAGCCCAAGCGGCGCATATGGTAAGGAATAAAGTAACAAACAAAACTAAAAACTAAAGACCAATAACAGTGATTTATCAAGAAAAAAGTAAATGTCCCTCATAGTATTCAGTGTTTGGAAATGTTACTCTCTAACTCTTAGAATACCTACGCCACATAATGACGTGAAAATAAGCGAATGGTGCATTAATACGATAAGATATAGTGTGAAACTTTTAGAGGGTCTAATTAGTAATCTGAGTTAAAATAGGTAATGTAATGTCAAATTTAATGTTAACTACTGATATATGAAATGATTTAAAATAAGTGTAATCAGATATGAAGTACATTTACAGATCCTATCAGTTTTAAAAATTTCTTTTTTTATTTTCATGAAGATATAACAACACATTGTCATCATTATAATGATAACAGATACCTTTCATATACATGTTGACAGGCCCTTTGGCGCAATCGGTAGTGACCCTGTCTGTTGCGCCAAAGGTCGTGGGTTCGAATCCCACTCAGGACAAATATTCGTGTGGCGAACACTTGTATTTGTTCTGTGTCTGGATGTCAATATTATCTATTTAAGTATGTATTTAAAAATATCTATGTATGTATATCAGTCTCTGACACCCATAACACAGGCTCGCGCCTACTTTGGGGTCAGATGGCCGTGTATGAGAATGTCCAAGATATTTATTTATTTATTTATTTATGTTTATATAGCGTCCTATAATGTGAGTGAGGTCTAGAACATACTCCACCACGCTCCAATGCGGATTTGTGGAGGGGGTTGGTGGCCAATCCACCAATCCATTCCTAATGTCGAATGATCTCAAACCATCCGAAGGTCTTCGACAAGACTTAACGTTTGTATTGGTTGTTTCTTAACTCAACGTTATAAACGAAAACCATAATCAATTTAGAAAGATCCTCACATCCTCCTTCATTAATGGTTTGTCATCCATACTAGTTAATATTATAAATGTGAAAGTGTGTTTGTTGGTTTGTCCGGCTTTCACGTCGCAACGAAGCTATTATATGGTATGGTTTTAGTGTGTGGAGATAGTGAGGAGGGTGGAGAGTGACGTAGGCTTCTTTTTACCGCGGTAAAACATCCCCATGGGAATATATCGATGTTTTGTTATTTGCTAAATATTTAGTTCCGGATGTTGTTAATAGATGGCGTACCTTACGTACACTTTATCTGCGGTCCTTTATAACCTTTGGTTCCTCTTAGTATCTTTTAATAGTGGAACTGTCATTATTCATCCACCACAAAAATGATAAACAACTCATTGTTAATTCCCTTTCACCACGCGGCCGGAGCCGCGGGTAAAAGCTAGTACTTTATAAAATAACAAAATATAATTTCAGGTTAAAACGCAACTAGCAGAAAAAGCGCTTCAAGCAGCAAAAGCAGCGGAGGCAGCTCTCGCCGGCAAGCAGGCTGTGGTGGAACAGCTGCAGCTTGAAGTGAAGGAGGCCGAGGCGGTTGTGGCGGAGAACACTGCCGCTGTACACCAACAGCAGGGCACTGTCAACGCGGCCATACAAGCCTCGCAGCAAGCTACGGCGATGGTAAACACATACTCTCAATCAAGTAAAGGTTATATCATCATCATCATCACAACCCTTTCTTTGTCCCACTATTGGGCACGGGTCTCCTCTCAGAACGGGAGGGATTAGGCTCCAGTCTGGCCGAGTGCGGATTGGCAGACAAGGTCAAAGGTTATATAACCGGCATTGAAGTCTACCTCTGACTTGCACAGAAGTCGATATTAAGGTATCGCCTAGTGCGGGGCGAGCGGTTAGAATCTTTGTACAAATATATTTCTCACTACTTATAATGTGTAATTATAGTTTTTAAAGCATTCGTGTTCCGGCTAAGGTGTCCACTTTTTTTTAGAGGCTATCTCATACTCTAGTCCTCAATGTGGCAACGCATCTGTAACTAATTTGGAACGAAATTCTTACTAACAATTACTAACAGCACCCATTCCTTCTAACAAACTATCGAAGTAATGTTCATATTGACAGCTAGACTAACTATTCCATATCCTATATGAGTTTTGTTTAGTCTATCACAGTGCGGATGGGTGGTACTACAAGCTCATATCACATTAAAGTTGTCACGAAAATATACCTTTGCTTACACTTCATATAACATATTGATATATCTGTGTTCTTTAAATTTTTCACTGTTGACAATAGTAAAGTATTAGAATTATATAGTATATTTTTCCATGACTCCTTTACTTCATGATATATAAAATATGGTTTTAAATTCTACATTCTTCAACAATTCCTACCAGAGCTATCTTGAAAAAAGGATATAAAAGTTTTACGAAGTTGCTTTTCGAATTTGGTTCACGTTTCGAGTTTATTAGGTTCGGATTAATTTATGTTCAAAATAAGGTATTAATTGTTGAAGAGCAAAGCGTACTACAATGTTCACTTCGTAAAACTTTGCATTCTTTTTTTCAAAGGTATGTTGAAGAAGAGGAATATTGTGTAAAAGCTAAATAACAAGATATAGAAGAAAAGGCCAGTGAAAAATTAAAATGGTTTGCATGTCGCTGTGTACTTTTATTCTGGGAGCAGCTATCTTGGCGTGTGTCCCAGAAGTAATGAAAGTTCTTTGCGCTGAGGGAATTATAAAATGCATTTGTTGCGGAAAGAAGAAGAAAAAGTAAATCTGTCGTTCTAGATTGGTGGATAATAAACATTTGTAAAATTTTTTAAATATATTTTTTTCGTGTTGCGAAGCATTTTTTTATTACGTTTTATCTTTTCATCTCATATTTACTACTTAGGAGAAACTTAAATAGCAATAAAACTTCTTTACGTAAAACTAACTAGAGTAACCTTTTTTTTAACTTAAGATACGTTCAATTTAACAGCACAAGTTGATGATGCAAGCGGCACAGCTTGCCTCACAGCTAGAAAAAACAGCGCAGTGCGTTTTGGACAAAACGAAGTTTGGTCTACAAGAGAAGTGCCACAACTTGTCTGAGGCACGAGCGAGATTAGCTCATCTCCAGCACAAACTGCAGTGTTGTTGTGCAGAATGTGCTGCTACGAAGCAAGCTGCACACGCTGCCTGCGAAGCAGCCAGAGCGGCTTGTGGCAATGCAAGAAGAAAGAAGCACGTTGATGATAAAAACGCGCTAGAACATAAGGAATCTAAGCCTAGTCGATGATTTACGATATAAGTGTTGTTATGTATTTCTATACACAAGAATTACTTCAGTGATTATGATTGAAATGGCGGCGTTGACAGTGATCTTTAAAAAAATCAATCTACCAATTCAGTGTACATTGAATGCAATGATTTAAATTTTTTTAAATATTTGTTTGTGTGATTCAAAATTTTGTTTCCTCAGTTTCTGTCTGAGTTCCTAGTCTGTTTGTTTCGGCTGGAAATGTTTTTGATCACAGTTATGGTTGAGGATTAAGAACTATTGTAAATGTATTTATTTGTATTTCCGACATTTTAGACTAATGCTATGTACTGTAATTTTAGAGTAGTGTATTATTGATTTGTTCTTAAGCTTTTGATAGAATACTTTGCGCTTCTGATAGTGAATATAATTTTTCTAAACAAAGTATATATTGTGTTTTGACTGAAATACCCTAAATTGACCCCTAAATAAAAAAATATATAACAGGCTAGATAGTATACAGGATTGTCAAAATAAAACATTAGGTATTTATACAGTTATTTTATATAACGTTACCGTGCTATAAATTACTAAACATTAATGCAAAATGCAACAGTCTCATTCGTATATTTTTTTTGTATAAGTAAATGCAAAAATTATCTTTATACACATTACGTATCATTATTCCATTAAAAATGTTACTTTCAATGTGAAATAATCCCTCAAATTAAATTAGATCGGATCTGTACTTTTGTTTGTTATAAACATCCGCATTACACACTAACCCATTTCTTAGAAACAACTACAAAATAAATACAAACTTACCTACCAACTTACTTATCAACTATGCTAAAAGCGTCGTTAAGGTTTTGGGGACTAAATGCTATATTACCGTTCTTATAGTTAACATACGGGGATATAGTAACTGACGCAGCCACTTCAGAGTCTTCAAATCCTTTGGGAGCGAATTCTTCACTTCCAGAATACATTGGAGCTGTTGACTCAAACTTTGGAATATACCTCGCTGGAGGCTCAGCATATCGTCCTCCAACAATCACTTGGCCATCATCCTCATCATCTGGCTCAGGTGTTACTCTTGCTGTCCATTGTTTTTTATATTTCTTTGGACTTTCGCTGAAGTAACTACTCAAATTTGGATTTTTACGTCTTTCGTACGGTTCGAAGTCATTTTCCTTTGCTCGTTCTCTAAATAAATCTGAATAGGAATTTGGATTGAATTCTTCATCTGGTGATGAAATAGCGTCAAATACTTCTTCTGGCGCCGGCTTCACGTATGTAGGGCGTCTTTTGGAATAAGCAGGTTTATTGTCTAGACTTTGATCGTTTTGGTATTTTTGCCAAGATTTGTATTCTTGGCCGAAGCTGTAATCTTGGTTATCATCCTCATAAGTTTTGAATGAATCTGAGTAACTTTTGAATGAATCTGGGTAACTTTTCAATGGTGGATAAAAGTCTTCTGACGCAGTTTTAAGCGGGGCACCGTATGAATCAGTAGGCGGTTCTCCATAAGATGTTTTTGGAGAATGGTAATCTTGAATGTAGTCTGGGGGTGGTTCACCAAATCCAGCAGGTTCTGGTGGGTAGTACGAAGCTGAGTAATGTGGTTCTTTCTTCGGTGGTCCATACACGGGTTTGTGGCTTTCTAATTTAGCAGGACCATAAACAGGCTTATGGCTAGGTTTAGGAGGCCCATAGCGAGGTTTCGGCGGGCGTTTCTTGTATTTCGGAGGACCGTATTTGTGAGGATTGTTTTTCTTGTATTTCTTGGATGGAGCTCTTGGTTTCGATCTATACTTGGATCTAGGAGGTCCATATATTGGTTTCGGGCTCTTATATCTAGGACTTGATATTCGTCTATAGATCACGTGTGGTCTATGTTTGTAAATCGGTTCGATAGGGAAGCTATCGATGAAGATAGCTGCATCTCGCTTTGTGATTCTCTTTTCAGTGTTTCTCACTGATGATTCTTTATTGTGTTCGTCCGCTTGCACGCAATATGTCGTTGCTGTTATCTGGAAAGAGAAAGTTAAAACGTTGTTTTTATAATGTTTCTTATTTGCATTTAATCTTAATTTTAATAATGGATTACTAAGTCAAATATCATGCTCCATTTATACACATAAATCTCAATGAAAACAAGGGAATACTATCATAAGGAAAGGTTATACGGACGTCCGTCTACAGTAGAATTATATTACTAAAGTATTAATAAATAGAATGTATGAAGTATGTATGAAGTTTTTGCGTTTATAAAATCTTTGATGCAACATATATTTTTTTATGGATATAACATAGCAAACGGGCTCGCAGGACCACCCATCCGCTGCCGCCCATGAAAACTCACTGACATTGAATAAGACTCAAATTGGGACTGGGATAGTCCAGTTAGCTGAGAGAGTTAATTAGAACATAAGTTGGTCAGTTCCTTTAAGTTATAAGGAGTTGTGACTGTTAGTGATAGTAAGTCCTGTTAGTTAGTGTTAGTAATAGTCCAGTTAGAACCTGAGATTAGCGCGTTCAAAAACAAACAAACTCTTCTACTTTATAGTATAAGCTTAGATTTAAAGATGAACCAATTAGATATATAGTGGACAGTAGATGTTCATCACTAAATTGGGCCGTTTGTAATAAATGTTTGAGCACTGCCACTACAAGCAGATTCCTTGTCAGATGTGAGTGTGAAAGCGTTTCATTTCGTCCTCTCTAACACGATAACTCACTCCGTGATACATTTTCTAACGTTTTTCACCCGATGCTCTCAGCAGAGTGTGGAAAATGCATTATTGGTTACGGTATTACGAGTGATTTGCTGAAAGTGAACACTAGTCATATTTTTTCTTGGAATTATTCTCAGTTACCAGTACTTCTACTCTGCAGTGCGGAATCCGCATCTTACGACAGGTAATTGTTATTGTTACTCCGCCTCGACGAAATTATGTACCTATCGACGTAATTTTTTTTGCACAGATATAATGTAGGGCCTGGGGATTAACAAAGGCTACATTTTATCCCGAAAAAATACGCGGTTCCCTTGTAGTAGTAGTAATAGTAGAAAGGTACAGGCAAGTAACCAAATATGGAATAGTACCCCTAATATGGAATTTTGTCGTATGTCCTACCGCAATACAGGTTAGTTTCCGTATTTGGTTACTTTCCTCTACGCGAAAGACAATTCAGGAAAACAGAAATTTCTACATTAAAGTAAAAGGAAATAGGAAGTCGGGTCCTGTTATTTGTACAGCCACCGAGTTCAAGCCAGTGTAACCGCATGGGAACCGTTAAATTAATCTGCAGTCGTAGCGGTGTCGCGAACAACTAGCTGCGTATTTATTACATGCAGCTGTTTTATTGTTGTCTACTTGGAAAAATAACGAGGTTCTTTAAAGTCTATATCTTAATCTTGTATGTATGACAGTGAACTCCTCCTAAACAGCTGGATAGATGTTGGTGAAATTTTTTGTGTGTCTTCAAGGGGATTCGAGAATGGTTTAGAATTACAATTTGCTCCACTGGAAAATGTTTTTTAAACACGATTTTAGTATAAAGTAGTTTAAGTAATTTACATAAAGTGTCGCGTCACTTTGACATTTCATATGTACAGACGTGCAACAACGTTTGCGGGGTCAGCTAGTTTAATATAAATTAAGTAACTGAAGTTGAAAAACCTTTACTTTTTCGAATTTCTAGTTTTCCCGCTGGATCTTCCATGCTTTGTTGGGAATTTATATTTATTTATGTTAATCTTTGATTTTCAACATGATACCTACCATTAAAAAGCAATTGTTAGTTGTGACAATATAACAATTAATCATCGAATTCTGAATTGAGTTTGAATAAAGGTGAATAAATACTTCGTAACTACTCGTATTATTTTTTATGAATAACTCACTAATTTCTCTATTTTTTTAAACATTTCAAAGCTAATCATGCTACTTATTAGGCTGGATCTTACTTCATAGTCTTTATTTATAAGGGTTTAATTGCTTTAAGCAGCGTCCATAGCCCAATGGCTCAGGTCGATTTAATGTGATCGAATGAGTTAAGCAACGACGGGCGCGGTCGGTTTGTGGATGGGTGACCGCTAGTGGCAAAATTTCATGGACGCTACCGTGCTTCGGAGGGCACGTAAAGCCGTCGGTCCCGGTTGTTTTCAATGGTGGAAACAGTCGTTAAGCCTTGTCGAAGACCTTCGGGTGGCTTGAGAACATTCGACACTGGGTTGGCCACTAACCCCTCCACCAATCCGCATTGGAGCAGCGTGGTGGAGTATGCTCTAGACCTCCCGCAGCTGCGTCTGTGGGGGAGACCCGTGCCCAGTAGTGGGACGTCTATGGGTCGCAGCGTCGCAGCGAATTGCTTTAAGGATGACGCTATGCTATATTTTATGTATCTACGAGTATTATCTATTTTTTGGACTGAAGATAATTTGAACTAAAAGCAATTAATAACGTCGATAATTATTAATTAGAAATCGTTAACAATCAGCCAAGGTTCCCACATGTAATCGTTCGATAATCGTTCTTACGCCATTTCTCTTGAATGTGGGATAGTATTGATTCGGTACTTTCACTAGAGATTAGTCAAACTTTGACCAAACTATTCAATAAACCGTTAGAAAACGATTCATGTCATGGCAAAGACATTTTTGTCTGTGACGACATAAAGTTCTAATGGAACCTATTTTAAAAGCTTTTATTTAACTTCACTCGTATGTATTCATGTATGTCCTGGAATCTTGCAATCAATATTTCACCCACTTCCACTGAAGCTATCGAGCTGAAATTTGGCACACATATTAGGTTCCGATGACAATGCATGAAATTAAAAAAAAAAGGTATAAAAGCTTTTTAAAAAAAAATTTTTTTAGAGTAGGTATAATTATATTAGACGTTATCATGATAATTATATTAAACAGTAAAACAATTTGAATTTCTAAAAAATATAAGTTGAATAAGGGGGGCCGCCCTCCAACCAGATGGAGAGATGACCTGAAAAAGTCAGCGGGAAATCGCTGGACTCAGAAGGCACAGGATCGGGAGGAGTGGCACCGATTAAGGGAGGCCTATGTCCAGCAGTGGACTTTGAAAGGCTGATGGATGGATGGATGATGATAGGTTGAATTACATGTTTTTTTTCTTTAATTCCTATTTTTTTTAATCACCATTATTACTTGAAGAGAACTGTTAAACTTATGCTTATATTAAAACTTATTACCAAACTGAGATATCTCTCCCAGTCTCTACTAATCTTGTTACGCGTGTCACCAGTTGTCATGGGCGGCAGCGGATGGGTAGCATGTTCGTTTGCCCATAAATGTCGAAAAGAGCTCGAGGCTTACCACGCAAATATTTTTCACCACTCCGCAATCAACCGACCATTGTAGATGTGAAATTTAAAATAACTTCACCGTTACCTCAACTCTTGGGAACTAGTTTTCAACGCAGTACCATATCGGACCATAATGATGGTGTTCCAAGAGTAGGTACCAGAATAAAAGAGACCTTTGAAAGTGAAAACTAATCGGGCATAATAGACGGATACCATGGCGTGTTGCCATTCGTAGGTACTTTTATGAAATCTCACTTTTACTTCCATTAGTATTCTCGTTATTCATTCATAGCAATTTTATAAGCCCTAGAAAATATTTTATTATACTGTGCTGAAGACTTATGATGGATATAAGCTTTTTAGACTTCAAGATCCAAATAAGACAGTAGGCAAAGATTTATCTCACAGCCGCAGCTGAGGGAGGTCTTTTTAGCGTTCCGTACGGAACACTTCATGCGCGAGACCGACTCGCACTTGGTTTTTTTCCAAAGGGGAAATCTTCCAAAGACCCCTAACCACTTTGGGAGAGGCCGAGGTGTATAAGACTCCTATGTTTGTTAGTTTGTCCATCTTGTTGAACGATGGTACGACGTGATTTTTTTCCATAGATGAAGTTTGACCTGGAGAATGATTAAGCTACTTTTTAGCCCGGAAAATAGCACGGATTCTGGTAATTAACAAAACATTGAAATAATCGTTAGATTTTTAATCGATACTTCACTTTGGATCTATTTTTAATCGGTTGATGGCATTACGGATTATGGTTTTTTAAAAATGAAACATCCTGTACTTGTGATATGTCACAGTTCGCGTAGTCTGCGCGATAATACCTGATTATTTTTGACCTCGTGTCATGCTCGTTTTCTATCTAAGAAAACATTCGACACCCCATGCGACATGTAACAATATGATCTGCCTATTGGAAAGCCTCATAACATTTCAATGCCATGGCTACTTACTTTCCGCCATGTATAACGTTACGGGAGAAACTGCGCTGCTCGTGTTACGTGTGATCTAGTTACGCGTGTCCCGGCAGTAGCAGGCGTCAGGCGGGTGGTTGAGACAAGTTCTCTAATTGAGAGGTATGTGGATTGAATTCCAAGAATTTCTGTAAAGCATTAGGTATGTGACGTGCCTGTATTTCCATGAACAGGGCGGTTCCTATTCACCAGGGCTCCTCCTATTCATCAGTTTATTTATTTAATAAATATATGTCTCGTTAGAAGGAATGTTAAAGGATGGCATTCTATCATGTCTGTTATAGTTATTGTGTAACAGCTTTTTTGTAGCGTCCATAGCCCATCGCTCGCGTCGATTCAATGTGATCAAAAAGAGTTAAGCAACGACGGGCGCGGTCGGTTTGTGGATGGGTGACTGCTAGTAGCAAAACTTTCATGGACACTACCATGCTTTGGAGGGCACGTAAAGCAGTCGGTCCCGGTTGTTTTCAATGCTGGAAACAGTCGTTAAGCCTTGTCGAAGACCATAGGGTGGCATGAGAGCATTCGACACTGGGTTGGCCACTAACCCCTCCACCAATCCGCATTGGGCAGCGTATGCTCTAGACCTCCCGCAGCTGCGTCTGTGGGGGAGACCCGTGAGACTCGTGCCCAGCAGTGGGACGTCTATGGGTCGTAGCGAGCAGCGAGTGAGCTTTTTAATATGCTTATATTAGGTCCACTTGTATGTAACTCACAATGTAAGGGAATCTAAGATAGTTAATTTAACCATCTTCCAAGGATCGTAGCGTAATGAAAATTGGCAGCTGTATGTACTTCTGAAACACAATGGAACTGAACAAATATGGTACTGTCGAACTGATCTGATGATGGAGCCGGAAGATATTAGCTACTTTAAAGTGGAATCTAAGATAGCTAATTTGACCATTTTCCAAGGATCGTAGCGTAATGAAAATTGGCAGCTGTATGTAGTTCTGATGACAATACAATAATATGGTACTGTCGAACTGATCTGATGATGGACCCGGAAGATATTAACTGGAACTTCATGATGGAATATCGTATCATAGTTGTGTTTGCACTTGTGGTAAGGTCTTGTAACGTGGTAACTTTGACCACGATTAGGTTTCAAGATCTCATGACTTCTTTTTTAGATGGATTTTTTATAAAAGCGTGTTTTTTTTAGTTTTTTAAACTATTAATTTATTTTAACTGAAATTATATTAAAATGCCAATGTAATAAAATTAACTAGAAAATAAAAGACTGCTATTGGTATAATATCTCAGTGAGACAACCTAGAGAAATATTTGAATGAATTAACATGTGATTAACTTTCCCGTCATAGTAAATTAAATATTCAGAAAATAATTTACGACTTTTCCCGAATATTTTATTATTTTACGCATAAAGTAGGTACTTATTTTTGGAAAGCGGCTATGAAATTAATTTTACTTTTCCAAATCTGTAGCCATACGTTTTAGTTATCTATTAAGGTGGAATAGAAGATGTGGCTACCGAGTTGTCGAAGTTTGACTGTGAGTTACCTACTATTAATAAAAACATTTTGATTCAAGGTTAAGATCTAGGTATGCATCTATTTCAATGTCTATCAATCCTGTGCAACCCTTTAATTTAAGAGCATAAAATTCTGAAATTGTAATAGAATAGAATAGATTATTCTATTCTATTTAGATTTTCTAGGCTGACTTGGCCTTCTAATTTTTCTAAAACATAATATTTAAATACATATTAAAACAATAAATATTTTTTAAATGTGGTCAAACTTATCCAATACAACAAACACTGCTGTTATGATTTATTTTCTTTTCAAATTACCACAAAACGACTTTAAAAGAAACAAAGGTGCATTATTTTCAAATTTTCTTGACAAAATTCCACAAAATTGCAATGATATGTAACGAGACCATTTACCTAACCTGTTGTAGACAACCGTAGTGGACCATTCTAGTTTTGTAATGTTTCGTACGTGTTTTTTTTATGTAGAGAATATCTCTACATGTTAACTTTAGATAAGTAAAATGTAATGTAATGCGGTGACAGCCCAGTGGCTATCGAACTCGCTTTTCACTCGAGCGGTCTGGGTTGAACCCAGCGGAACCTCATTGGTGTAGTGGTTGCAAAAGCGACTGCAATGCTAGAGGTCCTGGGTTCGATTCCCGGTTAACAACAACTATTGGGTTTTTCCAACTTGCAATGCCCAGTCGCTCGGAGTCTGATGACCCCGGTGTATGGAAAAAATGCTCATCACCTACATGGGAACTAACCAAAACCAAAACTGGTGAAGAATGGGTGTACACACCACTACTGGCAACACCTTCAGGGAAATACCTCGCTCGCTGCGACCCATAGACGTCCCACTGCTGGGTACGGATCTCCCCCACAGACATAGCTGCGGGTGGTCTAGAGGAATACTCCACCACGCTGCTCCAATGCGGATTGGTGAAGGGGTTAGTGGCCAACCCAGTGTCGAATGTTCTCAAGCCACCCGAAGATCTTCGACAAGGCTTTACGACTGTTTCCAGCATTGAAAACAACCGGGACCGACTGCTTTACGTGCCCTCCGAAGCACGGTAGCGTCCATGAAATTTTTGCCATTGGCGGTCACCCATCCACAAACCAACCGCGTCCGTTGTTGCTTAACTCTTTCGATCACATTGAATCGAAGCGAGCCATTGGGCTATGGACGCTATAGATAACTGGTGAAAAGTACATTGGTACGTACTACAACACACCTGCCGAACCCTTCGGTGAAACACAGTCGTGGCGTTTTTCATGTTTTACACACCCATTATAACACAAAACATCAAAATTAAGGGGTGTTTGCATGTTAATGCTATGTAGATTAATTGTGACATTTAATCATATTCTGAGTTAGGTATCTCATTTAAAATTCATACATGTGGGCTCGTAAGTCACAACAATGGTTCTTCATGACATGACCCAAATTCGACCATTTGCCTCAAGATTTCTCTCATTTCAATACAAACTATTGTTCTTACCAAAATATTACTTGTTTAATAAGTTTTCTTTTAAACGTTTACTTAGGAATGGCGACGTAACACGAAAGAGGTTTGACCACTTTCTTTTATGGAATTCCAAAAGATTCAAATTCTTTTTTTTTTTTTCATTTCGCGTGTCATTCGTTTTGTTATGAAAAGCCAATTAAGGGCTACGTTAGACCCGCATTTTATAGTTTAGACTTAAATTAACGCCATTTCAAATTTTATCTTTTTTTTCGAATGGACTTTTGGTAGGTATATATGGTCATATAGACCTTTACGGCGTCACCGAATAGGGTGGTAAGCTTCAAAGAGTTCAAACCAATAGGTAAAGGATTACTTCTTCAAGTGGGTGCGATTGATTTAATGGTCTGTCCCTGGGATACAGACCTCAGCTTAGGTCAACGCTGTGTTTGAAACTATAGTAGGGGATCGACCAATCACTCGCGGATACCTAGTGTTGGCCGTTTGGAAGTTGTTTCGTGAAGGAATAATAATATGTGAGTCTTACATCGGACATTGGCATTGCATAGAGAATAGATACGGAAATCCCGGAACAGTTCTATGGTAATGTATCCCAGAGGAAAGGTATTACTATTCATTACTAAATAGGCATGTATCCCCCTAGAGGGAGCAGTCGTGTTACGTATCAACTTTCTTTTATTAATATTCAATATTATTTTAATCTGTTATATCGATGCGTTGTGCGTAAGTTATGAATTTCTTTTATCAAATTGCTACATACTAGACCGAAACTAGTGGAGTTATCGCAATACATGGTACATAGTCGACCAAGCTGGCCAAATTCAGGTTGGCAAAGTGGCGCACATAATTGAAATTATCTATACTAATGTTATTAAGAGGAAACAGTTGGTTGTAATGTTTTCACACAAAATCTACTGGACCGATTTTAAAAATTCTTGCACCATTAGGAAGCTGCACCTTCACTGAGAGACATAGGCTATGTAATATTATTAGGTGTAAACGGAACTATTGTTAAGTATGTCTAATCCCACGCTGTCTTTCCTAAGGGCTTTGGTGAGTTTATGCCCCAATACTCATTATCTACTATAGGAACATTATGTTGTAGTTAAATATAGGTTTCATGTAGAATTGTAGCCACATATTAAGGGAAGAGACTGGCTTCTAGTAGGTACTCAGCCCGTGCTTCACTAGAAGTCAGGGCTCATTTTTATGTAACGTTTCTTTTACAATAAGTACATAAGATTTAAGTAAATTAAGAATGTAAAAAAAAATATAATTTACTAACTAATGTTCTTGTTATAATAATCTTAACTCTATTTCAAAGTCAGTCATAGTTCTTTGTCATGGGCAGCCAAAAATTTACTGGTCGGTAGTGAATAAATGTGGGCGGCAGTGGATGCGTGATGCATACTCGTTTGCTATCTTATATCAATAACAGCCATTGATTTACTGGAAGGTAATTTATCAATGTGGGCGGCAGTAGATGCCAGATGCATAATCTTTTGCTATCTTAATTCGATAAAATAATCTAAAACTGCCTTGCCAGAAGGGTTGAAAATGTCTTCATAAAATTCTTTCAAGTCATCCTTTCTCTTTAGCTTTTTTAGGTTCAATACAGTTAAATATAAATTACTAATAAATACTGCAAAATTACTTCTAAACTTTTAAAAATATGTTTAAAATAACTCACCATTAAAATCGCGTAACAACATATATCCGTAAGCTTCATTTTCACAAACACTGTCGAATCAACAACACGCAGTTAAAACTGAAAGAACTTTTTACATTGCAAAAAGAGTTCAGAAAGAAATAGAACTGATATGTATTGAATTATTAAAAAATAATTGTTTTTTTTTTCATTAAGTTGTAGACGTATATCTCGCTCGAAAGTTCTAAAGATAATGTGCGTGTTCTAAGATAGCTGTTGTGTGTTGGACTATGACGGCTCTATATAGAGTAGTTGATACCGCCTTTATTATTCACTTTTGTTTACCATTAGACTACGGGTTCGAAGTACACATATAATTATTGCGAGTCCCTTTTCGGCGTAAAATGCGCTGTTCATCTAGCCAAAAAATTAAGCTAGCCATGGGTTGTTGGCGTTGTAGCTCAAACTAGCCCAAAATAGCTACTAGATTTTTTAACAGCAGAGCATTTTGAGGCATGTGAATGAAATTGCTAATATGAAAAAAAATGTACTTATACGAATACAACGAACCGATTGTTAGGCACTTTCTCACAGCCCCAAGGAGGTCTGGAGCGTACTCCACCTCACTGTTCCACCTCACTGATCCACTGGAGTAGAGGAAAAGTCGAATTCACAATTGAATGCGACTTAAATTGATTGCGAACTGAAAGATTTTTTAATTTTAGAACAAATTATACAGTAAAATCAACGTAAATTATTCGATTAAGTCACTTGTCACACGCAATTTACAGTTCAAACAACCGGGACTGACGGCTTAATGTACCCTCCAGAAACACCCATGAAATGTCGCTAGTAACTCAGTTGGTAACGTAAGAACGACGCGTGCTATGCTATAATAATAATAAGATATCTTTTATTTCAGGCAAACATGGCCCATAATACAAATACCTTAAAGACTAACATACATAATTATAATATAACTTAATTTTATGTCGAGCCAGCAGGCGCGTGTACGGTGACACCCGGAGGTCGCCGACGTCCACGAAATTTGCGGAACACGACACCCTTCGGCCACAGATCTGCGTCGAAGGTCCACAAATGTTCTGCTATGCGAGCAGCTCTATACAGTTCCCTAAGCTACCCACCGCGCGCAACTCTCACATCACTAATCGCCTCGCTATTCATACAAACAATAACGCTACTCGATCTTGCTCTGATCGACCCATCAAGGATTCTTGCCTTTTGTTAAGTAACGCACGGAGGTGTCGCGAGATTGAAACATGAGGCTATTTGATGCCATTTGATTGCATCATGAGATCATTAATTAAACTATTCCATTGTCATCCTTACTAATATAAAAACCGTACAGTTGGTTTGACTGTTTATTAGGGTTCCGTATCTAAAGGGTAAAACGGGACCCTATTACTAAGAGTTCGCTGTCCTTCTGTCCGTGCGTCTGTCCATCTGTCACCAGGCAGGCTGTATCTCATGAACCGTGATAGTTTGACAAAATGTCATTTTATTGTTTTATTTTAATGAATTATTATATTTTATTTTATTGTAGTATCTATTATTAAATGTAAATTAATGAAAGGAAATAAATATGGGTTCTTTACATTTTAGGACTAAATGTAAATCAGCGGTGGTAGCACAGTCAGTGGTTATAAACATTTATTCAAGCTGGTAGGTTTAAATTAAAGCGGCATGGACCAATGACTTTTCTATACGTTTCGTTGTAGAAAATCCAACTGCACCTGTTGAGAAGTGAAAAAAAAAAATGAAGGACAGCATCGGAATGAGGAAACCTGCAGTTTTCCTTAATGAGTAATGCTCTCAAAAACACGTGAAGTCTGCCATACTCCTTGGCCAGCGTGGTGGACTATGAACCAACCCTTCCCATGTCGACAGGAGACTCGACTAAACTAATTTTTACACTTGAAATTAAGCGCGAGCCTTGTCCGGTAATTAGCATTGAGGCAAATTAACTAATTAACGGATATCTCTATATCACGTCGAATTAATTGCTCAGATTCGTTTCCACTTTTACTCTCAACCTCTTTTCAAATACAGTTACGCATCTGCGAGTATTATTATGTCTAAGAGTTTCTATTATTATATTAATAGAGCTAATAGGACGGACGCGCAGGAATTCGTTATAGGTCACAAGCGCCACCGCTGATCATTTACGGGATTGAAAGGTACCTACTACATAGAATATTATAATTATTGTAATATTATTTTCCCTGTGGCACTACAGTTGGGTTTATCAGCTGTGGTAGCTAGCTGTAGATATTATCATCATCATCGTCATCAGCCTTTATTGGTCCACTGCTGGATATAGGCCTCTCCTAAACGACTCCACTACAACCGGTCCTATGTGTTTTCAATCCAGCGGTTTCCCGCTGCCTTCTTCAGGTCGACTGTCCACCTTGGGCGGCCTTGCTGTAGATATAGTAATTGTAAAGTAGAATCAGGAAATATATGATTAGGTTTGTCTCACTTGAAATTCCCAGAAATTAGACACATAATAAGAAGGAATCTAAATTAATACTTATAATTCCCCATTACAAGTACATGAGATGTGTGAATAATATAACTGGGACTGGTGACACATGGGTACTAGGTACCTCTACTTACCACGTAGAGTTATCATAAATCGAACATATAAATACAACAAATACGCCATCTTTTGGTCATAACTTATATCGCTTAGCAAACAAGACACTGTGGAAGTAACCATACACGGAACAGAGAGAGTGTTCCATATTACGTAGTTTCTTTTACCAGTAACAGATGGCTCTGTTTAAGCATTACTGTTATTAGACAGATTGCGTTGCATTTGATAAGCCGTCAAGCTTCGCTTAACCACAGAAAAAATGATATTCTATATTTAATTTTTTATTTATTTATATTTTTATATTTAAATAAGGTATCACTATAAACCACATACGGTTTGTCTTGGATCCCGAGTACGTACTTATACGCACAGATCGCCCCATAGATCACCCGCCTAAAGTCAAATACGAGGAATGTTAAAAGTCGTGTAGTGTATTAAATAGGCTTTAAGGTTGGATTAAAGTATCGTCAAATAGGTCTTAACTACAAAGGAAACGCTTAAATCAGTGGCATGAAAAATTTATTTGATTTCTTTTATTACATTATTACGCTATAACTAAAATAAATACAGAAGTTGTGTATCTTCATCTTAATTATATGTTCAATTAAATAATTATGCATGAACCATTAAACAATCGATATTATATAAATATTAGCGTAACCTAGTTATTTATTTACATGTTTAATCGGTAATTCAGAGTAAAATCTTTAATTGAGTTTACCTTCATGTTAACCTTTTTTATTTAACACGCTTTTATTAGCTTGGTATGTATGTAGAGATAATTATGTATGTATGTAATGGAATCTTTGAACGTAATTTTTGGCCATTACGTCGAATTAATTTGATACGGCACACTTAACAAGGACCGATGACAATGTAATAATTTAAAAAAAAACTACATTTTAGGTTGGTTATCCACAAAAGCCTGTTTTTCAGTTTTTTTTTTTAAATTAGGTGAGCAATTGCAATGCACTTTTAATAGGCACAATCTGTTGTAATGGTAATGGTCAAACATCCGTTTAACCCAACCTATTGTGATTGTATCTCTGTAATATAATTCATATTATATCTCAAAATTCTGTTAACCACATCACAAACATATTAATATGCTGGACAAATGCATTTCTACAAAATTAAATAATCTTGCCCAACTTTAAAATGTAACAACTTAATAGGTACTATTGCAATAATTAGAATAAAATGCAATATTTAAACAGGGATGTAATTTATATGCAATTGTTTATTATCAATTTATTGACAGAAATAAATTCATTCGAATATAATTTTGAACTGAATTAAATAATAATTTAGAGAAATTTTAATATTAATGGAAGGTAAAATTTGTGATCAAACGTGTTGAGATTCTTCGTAAGTACAAAAAGATGTGCAAATTTACAGATTAGGTATTTACTTTAATCTTAAATTATAATTCGATTGGAACTCACTTAATGGAAGATAGTTTCTTAATGACTTGATTAATTATAAAAAACTCGGTTAACCCGTATGGACAATAGAATTTTCTTAATAATATTTATAGTAATACATACAGTGAGAACTTGAGAAGACGAAATTTTTGAGTACCTATTGTATCACAAAGAACATTACTTGTTTATAAGTATTGCGACAACATTATAAAGACAAGAGGGAATGGTGTTAAGTATTTATCTTAACATTGGAACTTCCTCAAAATTTACGTAGCTTTAGAAATCTTCTGCAAACTAGAAAAAATTGATAAAATTTGTGGCAATCTTTTTAAAAACAACTGAAGGTTTTAATTAAACGAATAATGTAAAGTTCAAGACAGCAGTGACGTCATGCTGTGGCAAAATTAGCCAAAATCAAGTTTTAAAAAAGACTTGAGAAAAGGATTGACCACATGTGTAGTCTTGGGGACGAATCTCCAAATCGATCATACCAGAGTTTGTTTTATAGAACGGATATAGAATACGTGTTTTGATAGAAGTGAAATGTAGGTTACTGTTAATCGTAAAAATAAAAGTCTGCATAGATTGTCTCCACAAAATAAAGCCTAAGCGCGTTTGTACGTATATTATAAGACACATTATACACATAAGACAAGTAAAATATATTCGAGTGTGAGAGTATGAGAGTATAGTGTCTGATCCGAAACAAAAACAATCTTCTTATGTTTATGGACTCATTTAACAAACAATGCGAATGAAATTCCTCTAAGACTTTAGTCACAGTTAACCAATAGTTGACCGACATTCTACCCGTCAACTAATAGAACAATAAGGTTCTTTGTGACACAAAATCCTATTCTAAATTTAAATCTACGTCGTCACATCACAAGTCATCCACCGCCGTTGCCCTGCCAACGTCGGTCACTGCACAACGAACGAAACATTAGTCAGATGATAAGATAAGATAAGATAGTCTAGTTGGAAGGCACGCAATGTGTATTTACAGAAAGTGCTCAAGTGTTTACGTTGGCATGGCAGTGTTGCTTGGATGGATACCCCTAGAGTCGCATTCAGCAATTTGATATACACTTTCGCGTTATAAATGCTCGTTGGTATAGTGGTCGCAAGCATAACTGCTAAGCTAGAGATCCAGGTTCGATCTCAGGATTCCATCAAAATTTCAAATACTTTACTAAGTAAAGTATGTAATGTTTGAGACCGAACAGCGCTTGAGAGCTTCTAAATTATATAATAGAATGATTATAGTAAAATTGGTTGTGGTAATTCAATACCCATAAAACCGTGCGAGTCGGACGCGCACACGAAGGGTACTATTATCTATAAAAACGCCAAAAAAAATCATGTCTCTTGTATTGGAGCCCCCCATAAATTTCAATTTTTCTGTTTTTTAGTATTTTGTTGATATAGCGGCAACAGAAATACATCATCTGTGAAAATTTCAACTGTCTAACTATTTACGGTTCATGAGATTCAGCCTGGTGACAGACGGACAGCGGAGCCTTAATAATAGGGTCCCGTTTTACCATTGGAGTACGGTAAAAATCAATTAATTATAACACCAGTCGTGCTAATGGTTCGGTGACAATGTTTTATTTAGTTTCAGGAGTTATTTTAAATGTTATTCTTATTTAAAGGAAGAATCTAAAGAATTTAATAATTTAAAAAAGTCAGTTATATCAAGATAGCTAGTTAAGTTTATATAATTTAAAAAAGTCAGTTGTATCAAGATAGCTAGTTAAATTTATATCTTAATAGGGGTACCCACACAATTGGTTCGTGACAAAATGCAATGAATGCGTGCTGCTCCAATAATTGATATGTCCACTTCTTAAGCTTAAACTCTTTATTCGTTTTTGAATGCAGCGAAGCGAAGAAACGTGAAAAATTTAAAAAAAAAATTTTTTTTTTTTAAATATGAAAGGAATAAAAAAAAATCATTAAAAAAACTTTTTTATTGTTATAGTACTTAGTACCGTTGCTTACTTTTGATTGTGTTGATTAATTTTCAATTCACATCATAATTTTTACGATTTAAAAATAATGTTTTACATAATTAGTTACGTTTTGTTTTGATTAACGTAAGAATTAGTTAGTTTTCTTCGCTTTGCTCCACATTATTCGAATACAAATTAACGCTACGCTAATTGTGCAAGCACTCACTAAACATCCACATTAACTAAACTTGAAGCTTGTAACGTATAAAATTAATATTTACAGACGTCTATACGAGTTATTGCGTGTAATGTAAATAAAAATATACAACTAAATATCGACTATATTTTACTAAATTGTTATATTTGGATATAATTCGAGCCGTCATTATAAAATATACAATAGGAAATTTATCTACAAAGACCAAGACCCTGTTTGGTAAGGACCTAACGTAGTGGAACTTTGCGATCATGTGAGAACTAGAAGTAAATGTTAATATAATATATAAATGAGCTTGGAAAACAATTGAGCGAGGCATCGATTGGAATGTATGAAGCCAAACACACTATGTATTGAGCCAAACACACTATGTATTAAGCCAAACACACTATGAATTAAGCCAAACACACTTACATAGTGTGTTGAGCTTAAAATGTATCAAAGGAATGTCGAACGTCTGAATGTCTTTGGTGTTTGCGATGTTCAAATGAAACTTCAATGCGAAGACAATATGATACTGAAGTGATTGCACATAGAAAGCTTAACTAAAGTCACTGAGTCGCTTCAGCGGTGTGGTAATGGGAGGGGTAGCGCCAGACCTGCGGGGGGGAGTACTCCACGGGGACCTCCTGCGCGGCCCCGCCGGCGCCCCACATCAGCACCGTCTGGCGCGGCATCTCGGAGGGCTGGGCCAGGCGGTCCTGCTCGGTGGACCCGCTGGAGGCGCCCGGGCTAGGCCCCGCGACTACCGGCGACCGCCGCTCCTGCCCCACCGGGCTCATGTATCGCCCGGTGCTGTCCACGTACGCGTATTCCCTCGACGGCGGCCTATACGGCGGCGCGACCTCGTACCCCGGCGGGGCCGGTTCTAAAAACCCGTTCGGCGCGTACGGATAGTGGTACGTCAGCGGCTTGTATTGATGGAAGAGGTTGTCCGCGGTGAGGAACCGGTCGTCGAGAGGCGGCGGCGCGTAGTGCAGCGCCGGCGCCGGCGGGTACTCGCCGTAGGGGGCGGTGTAAGCGCCGTTCAAGTTGGTATACGCCGCGGCGACCGCGTCCGCCGCGAGGTAGTCGACGGGAGGGGGCGCCGGCGTCGCGGGCACGCGCCTCTTGTTCCGGCATGTCGACAGGAAGTCCCTCAGCTGCGTCTTGTACCGTCGGGCGGCGCGCGGCGGCGTGGTGACGGTGGACTCGCAACCCGACAGTTGCTCGCTCTCGGAAAAGTATAAACTAGTCAAACCCGTGTCTAAATAGCTCACTTTGAAATCCATAGTCCGTTTGCCGAGCAAATCGCGCCCTTCCTCCTCCCTGTAATACAAAAATATAGGAGAATCACTTTAGCTATACTTATACTATACTTTAGTGTATAGAGTAAGGGGCAGCCACAACACTGTGCTGAAGATGATCGCGGCGCGACTTGACTGCTGCTACCTTCGGCATTGCTGCGATAGACACCTTGCCGTACCAATGCCGGAGCGCAAGCTCTAATATTATCTATATTTAATTAAATTAAAAGTAGTTATGTATATTGTTTTATTAAATTGAATTGAATTATTAAAATTATTAATTGAATTGAATTATTATGTGTTTATTATATTGAAATTTTGTAGTTAAATTAATGAAATGTATATGGGTACTTTGCCTGAAATAAAGATCTATTATTATTATTTTATTATTCTGGTTGTTACGTTTTGCGTATAAAATTCTCAAGTGATATGAAATGCCACACTCTAAATAATGAACTATTGAAAGTAGCAGGCTTTCTAAAAATGCTCAATCATAAATTGGTCTGAAATTACATTGTATATAATTTCTAATTTAAAATAAACTCTTTAATGGAAGTTTTACTTATCATTTCAGCCTTATCCTTAGCTTCTGACTATATTTTTATTACATAAATATTTGCGATAATGAGCTACGTTTTTCTCTGTTATTTTTCTTATCGTCATACGAATACCTGTTATCTTTTAAAGGGTTAAAACTTCTGCAACACAAGTTTACTCATAACGCAGAGTCTGTAAGTATTACAAGCCGTTGCCATGTAAATAATATTCTGTGTAATTAAGTAGGTACCTATTTATACACCCTTTTCTGTGTGTTGTGAAAATAAACTATTTTTATACTTTTATACACTTACATGAGCGGCCGCGAGCTCGACTTCTGTCTAGAAGCGTCACGCTATGATACATATAAACACTTACATAGAAGCGTCACGCTATGATACTTATACACACTTACATGAGGGGTCTGTGGGTGCTGATGACGAAGTCAGGCTTGGAGTTCTTGTAGACGAGCCGCGAGGACGTCTGCAGCCACTGCCACTGACCGTCCTTCGTCTGGAAGCGGTACGCTATCATTCCCGAAGCGCCCGTCTTTAACACTGGAAGAAGAGTACGGTATTAATTGTCTAAAATTAAATAATTATTGATTAGTGGAAACAAAGTAAGGCAACGTAGCATATTGTTGAAGGTGTGTAAGTAATTAACAGTCGTTTGTTCGTTAATGACCATGGTATAAAATAAAGACCATGGATGAAGATGTACTTTTACCTCAGATAACTAATAAATAAATCTTGGTGTCAATGTACTCACGTTCTTGGTGAGCGCTCGCGACGTACGCCAAGTCGTCGTAATGCACCAGGTCGTAGCCACCCATGTTGGCCAGCTCGGCGTCCGTGTAGCCCAGCAGCATCTTCCCCCTGAAACAGGAAATACAGGTTTCTAAATGTAAGATTACAGTTTCTATACTTAAAATGGCAATGGTCCCATGGCAACGTCGGTTAAAAAGTCCTAAAATAAAGAACGATTTAAAATACTAAGTACTATCTTTCTATTACATGATCAATAATGTCCAGTAGTTAATCATAAGACTGATGGCTGATGGTGACTAAATTATCAAAACAGCATCTAGCTAGGGTTGCAGGTGGTACTGCAAGATGCACAAATTTCATCATAGTGTGTCATTTTCAAAACGCATATAACATTTTTACCAATTTGCAGTTGATATATCAATGCTGTCACCGCAGTCTTCAGCTATTGCACTATATTATAGATAATGTACAGGGAAACCTAGAATTATTCACAGGTCATACTAATCCTTTACATACGAACATATTCACTCATAAACACTCGTTGGCGGTAAATACCATTCCCAATAAGCCACAAACCAACAAATCCATTGGTTCCGCTTCGCTTTGTCTACTAATTATCCATTTTGTACGGGTTGTAGGGTTTTTTTTGGGATCGCCGTCTTTTGGTTATAGTTCCGCATTGTTCCTTTGTAGTTACCGATGCTTTATGGAAATTTTACCACAACAAGTAAGGTTTTGTGGTGTTATGTTTAGAATGTAATATTGCATCGAATCGTGCACATTTTTTCACTGTAGGTACATATTCGCTTAAAAGGGTTAAGCTTATATGATATTGTTATTTTTTTCACTGTTGTACATTGTTTAAATTCTCCTTAAAACAATAACTTCTTAAAATAATCTCATTACAATAATAACATTAAATTTGAATCACCAAGTTATTCGATAAAAGTGAATAAATTAATGGGTAATATTATACCTACTGTAGTTTTATTGTATGCATAAGTACCATAGCATTTATAAATGCTGCTTTACTTGTAATTATAAATTTAGAGGACAAATTGAATTTAAGTTTGTACTTAAACATGACATTTGCAGTATTCTGGAACATGACACTACACCGGATGTTTAGTAAACCGTTAACATGATCCTGTAATCTACTAGACTCAGAGAAAAACTTTACCGATGCCTCGTGCATCTTGACTCAAAGAAATAAAGTTGGTGGAACGTTTAATACCTTTGTAGCGTCCATAGCCCGATGGATCCCGTCGATTGTATGTGATCGATGAGTTAAGCAACGACGGCCACGGTCGGTTTGTGAATGGGTGACCGCTAGTGGCAAAATTTCAAGGGCAAAATAGCAAACTTTCATGCTGCACGGTAAGCCGTCGGTCCCGAATGGTAAAAACAATAATTAAGCCTTGTCAAGGCCTTGTTCGGGTGGCTTGAGAAAATTAGACACTAAACGTAACATTGTTAATTAAACTTTATTTAATTGCATTCTCGGATCAGCTCCAATGATTTTTTGTTTTCCACTGCTTCCTCCACAAGTTGTGGTAATTTTATTAACCGTGAGTTGTGGCCGAAGCATTCGATAACCACAATTGTTTTTATTGTTGTAGGTACATATTGTGATTTTGCTTGTATAATGTCGACAGATTTTATAAGGGTTACATAATCACTCGTCATTAAGCCCACAAATAAAGAATTTAAAAAAAATCGCATTAGAGCAGCGTGGTGGAGTATTTTTGTCGGGCCACCTGATGTTAAGTAGTCATCGTCGCCTATGAACATGAGCAACATATTCTAGACTCCCAAACAGTGGGACGTCTATGGGTTGTAGCTGTACCTTTGGTCCATGGAGACTAGAGACAGGTCGAGCTTGTGCTTGCTCTTGAACATGACCTCCTTCTGCGGGATCTCGAGCAGGCTGGGCGGGCCGAAGGGCGCGCACACCGCGAACAGCGCCAGCGGGGGCTCCTCGGTCTTCTTGTTCTGCCCGTGGAGCACCTTGATCCTGCCCCGGATGTCTAGCCTCTGCCGGTAGGATAGGAGTCCGTTAAGGATGGTGAAGATTACGATGTAAATAACTTGAAAAATTTGAGAATTATTTTGAAAGAATTTAAGAACATAATAATCAATCAAACAAGTTAAATATACATATATTGAGATTTTTAACAAAGGCAATAACTTGCCTTTTTTTTTAATTTATTTATTATAATTATAACTAATTATAATAAATAAATAAATATCAGGGACATTCTCATACACGGCCATCTGACCCCAAACTTGTATCTGTGCCAAAACTAGGCGCGAGCCTGTACTTTGGGTGTCAGAGAGAGACTGATATTCATACATAGATATTTTTAAATACATACTTAAAAAGATAATAATAACTTCCAGAGACAGAACTAACACAAGTGTTCGTCATACGAATGTTTCTCCTGAGTGGGATTCGAACCCACCACCCGTGGCGTAACAGGCAGGGTGACTACCGATTGCGCCAATGGGCCGGTCAAAATAAAAAAATTAATAATAAACGAAAATTCTTTGTAACTATGTATTAACAAACTTTGAGCAAAGTAGGATGTTATTTTCGGTGTTAAATTAGAAGGGCTTATACATTTTGAAGTAGCATTGATTACTTTTGCATTTGCATTATTTTATTAAGTTTCCGACCCATATTGAGTAATTTAGAGTTATATGATCACCTAAGAAAATGGTTTCATTTATATTTGTACCCAGTATTACTTGATATGGATTAAGTCTTATCTTATAGTTAAACAATTAATAAAAACGTATTATACTCACAAGAAATCCTGAAGTATTGTCCAATAAACACCTAAATCTAACGGTAAAACTTCTTTCTAAGAGGTGAGCTCGTTCCGACCGTAGAACGTCTTGTAAATTTAAATTGTTGACTTCTTGAGGCAGAAAGGAGTTCCAGAGAAGCTGCCTCTGAAGTTCTTCTCGGTCTTCGGAGTGGACCAACTCGTAGACCGACTGGTGGACTATGTCCGACTGAAAAGAAAAAAAAAAGTACAGTAGTTCAGCCGTTATGCTACAAAGAAAATTAAAAGTTAATATCTGCTATTATAAATTATATCTACTTTTTATGAAATACATAGTATTGTCAAGTACATGAGTACAAGTTTATGTTAGATTACCAGTTTAAGATATATGTACATGAAATTAAAAAAACAATTAAGGAAAAGAAATTAAAAAAATATATAAATGAAATTAAAAAAAAATTAACAGCTTTGACTGAAAATAGAACCTAAACAGAAATCTGGGGAGTAAAAATACTTAAATAATTAAATACAAAATAAAATACATATTTTTACAAAGATATTTCTGATTCTAATCAATTAATCCCATAACAAGGCAAACGTTTGATAACGTGGAAATAATAATTGTACAAAGGAATGCACAATCAAAAAAGCAAGTCACAACTGAACCGTAAATCAATAAACCATCGATATGACCCTTAAATTGATTCGGTTCCGATGATTAAAGAATCATCTGTAACGAAGATGGACAAGTTAATTTTGGCCTTACAATAATCAAATTATGATCTGTTCATATTAAGATAGAGTATATAATTGCATGAATGTCGATTATGACGGATTTTAACACGTCGTATAACAAAACCCTGTATAAATAGTGTGGATAATGTGCCAACAACAAATGATGCAAGTTCAAAACTAATTGATAATCAATGGGGTTGTACAAGGCACAACATTTGGACCCCTGCTTTACTGGGCATGTAAATGAATCATACGCGCACAAAAATATGCTGTAAGTTTTATGTAGTTAGAAATGGGGTTTCGGAACGGCTGAATGTGGGTTCGAACATATTGCGATGGCATTAAATGTCAGAGGATGATTTGTTTGGTAATTGCTTTTTGTTCCGTGCGTTAGGGAGAGGATGGTTGCTATGGCGCACCATAATGTTTTGTTGATATGCCATTGTTTTGGCAATGTTTCCTCCCTACAATACGATGTTTTTTTATGATCGATGGTACCGTTTTTACCTGTTACGAAGTTTTGTTTGCTATCATTCCAAATAAAAATATCTTCCTACTAAAATGGGCAGGTTTTTACTAACAGATTAATTAGATTCCTTGAAAAAATTACGAATAAAATTGCAGTTACTGAAACTAATGTTTGCATTTCTAGGCTATGATATTTTATGAGCTTAGTTGTACATTTTTTAATTTTTTTCTAGGATTAATTGCGCCACGTCTGGTTTCAACTAACCTAGGACCTACTTCGTAACGCCAAACGCAATTACTTTTCATCCTGCACAGTTTATTTTATAAACAACACGTAAGTTTCTGACTTTAATCCAGCTTACATTACTGTGATCAGATTAAAATTTAATTATTTCAACGTGAGACGTATAACGACTACATTATAACCCTCCAACATTACGGGTCGATTCTGCCACCTGGTGCGACAGCTTCAAGTTAATCTACGGGCATAAGTTACCCCATGGATACCAACCCTCGTTGAATGATAGTAATTTTCGATTTGGTGAATTATTAGCAGGAACAAAAGTTGAATTGGAGGTAAACGGACTTTGAAATGTAGATTGGGATTCTTTGTTTATTTTTTATAGAACAAAACAGGCCACCTGGTGTTATTGATCACTCTGTAAGTAATTAGTGAACAAATAAACGACCTGAGTAATATTTTATAGGTTCTTTTAGACTTCATTTCTTAAAAGTCAGGGCTCATTTTTACGTAACGTTTCTTTTACAATAAGTACCTACTTAACATTTAAGTAAATTAAGAATGTAAATTGTAGAGGTCCCTATAAACTGTTCTATTCTATTCTTGTCCTTATATTTAACTTACGCTGATTTATCAACAACCGAATACCAGAAAAAACGAAACCATTTGTATTTCGACGGTTTTTTTTTTCAAATATTAAAAAAATATATGATTCAGTTTAAATTTCCTCACCTTTCTCTACAAAGTGAAAACTGCATGAATTACGTACAGTCCTTTCGTCAGTCGTACAGCCCAGGAAGCTCGTTTGCTATCTTTTTAAAGCTATTGTTAAGGGCACACCAGTCGACCGTCACTTTTGAAGAATAGGTTTTTACCAAAAATATTGCCGTCGCGCTGACCCCCAACCTTACCCCTTAGCGTGCGATAGAGAGAAGTGCAGTCTCGAACTGATTTTACCTACGTAAAATTAAGAAAATCGTCCTTTCGTAATCCCCTGTTTCCTCCTCGAAATCTAGACCGATTTCAATATTTCTTTCAGTTAAAATGTAGAACAGGGTCTAAGCTATGCCCGTACGTTTTGGTTTTTTGGGATATGTTAGTAATTACCAGTTTGCTTGATGTTTGAAAATGTATGTAAAAAAAGTCGATTTTTTTGATTTTAAAAGATTTTTTTTCTCTTCTATTAAGCAAATTATGAAAAAAAAACAAAACGTACAGGCATGGCAGAGGTACGTATAAATCGTATGGTATTTTTTTAAATTCTGTAACTTCTTTATCCTAGGAGGAAACAGGGGACTACGTTTGTATGGAAAAAGTGTCGACTCATATCCTCTTAATAGAAGAAATCTATGGAGGCGCGTTGCCATAAAGCACAAGGGTGGGGTGGTATAGGTAGTGATTTCTAAATCGATTTGTTTTAATCGGAGCGCACCCCGCTGTATGCTTACCTAATTTGAATAAATGCTGGGGTATTATTAGTACTTACAGCTGCTCTACACGAGCCTATAGATATATACCGACTGCCGAAAAACTGGCCTACAGTTTGGCAGAAATTTATATATTAACAATGTATGTATCTTTTTATTACAAAAAAAAAATTAAGCCACCGCAGAAGATGTCTGCATTGCTTATAGGTTCTTTGAATGGATGACTGAATAAATATGTCTATTAGTATACTACAAATATTATAAAATCCACAACATTTTCTGAAATAACTGAAGGCCTCTCGAGAGTATTAATATGTACCTACGTAGTAGTTAATCATAATAATAATAAATTAAATAAAAGTTGCTTATAGGTTCTTTGAATGGATGACTGAATAAATATGTCTATTAGTATACTACAAATATTATAAAATCCACAACATTTTCTGAAATAACTGAAGGCCTCTCGAGAGTATTAATATGTACCTACGTAGTAGTTAATCTGTGCGACAGATCATACAAAATTTGCTAAATTGTTGATTAGGTATATGAATATTTTATTTAACATAAACTAAATTAAACTTAAACATCCACGACTTATTTTAATTAACACCAGTATTTCTATCAAATCGATTTTTATACATCTATCTATCTATTTAATCGATCTAATTTATACAGCGACCACAAATGTCATGGATTGGATTAGGTGGTCACATATTCGTTTATTCAATTACCTTACTAATATGAATTTTACGGTCAAATTAAAACGTATTTGCACCAGTGCGTCGTGAAGTAGTTATTCATTTAATTGTTGCCGAGCGGAAATAAATAACGAACCGACAGATAAAATATAAACGGTGATAATGAATTTACAATGAACTGGGAACATTTTTCGCACGAGGGTTGCCGAGAGAGAAAAGGCCATTGAATTGTGTATATCTACTAGACGAGTTCCGATAAATTTAATCTTGAGTAAGATATATCTTAAGTAAAAGTACTTTTATTGTATATATTGTTAGATGTAGGTACTATTCTTAAGTAAGAAAGTCTCGAATAACTTTTAAAAAGAAGGCTTTGAGTTGTGGAAAGTAAAATTAATAACAAAATTGGATAATTGTTGAATTTGAAATGTCCATTGCAGTCCGTAGCCAAACGGCTCACGTTGAATTACATATTTTATTGACATTAGAATCTATATGAATACATCACGTATTGACGTGAAGTTAAGCATTAGATCAGATTTAGTGTTCCACTTACAGAACGCATATTACACGTATCTGTCTTATTTACACTTCAATATATCGATGGTTCACATAAAAGTGTAATATAAGTCAATAGCCACAATTTGATATTATTTTAAAAGCTTTTATTTAACTTCACTCGTATGTAGATATCTATGTCCTGGAATCTTGCAATCAATATTTCACCCACTTCCACTGAAGTTATCAAGCTGAAATTTGGCACACATATTTGTTTCCGATGACAATACACGAAAATAAAAAAAAGTTGTAAAAAGCTTTTTTTTTTTAAAAATTTTTTAATAATTTTTATTCACTAAACTTTTTGGTTCATTTAAAAGTAGGTACCTACTTATCGCTAAATCTACCAAAGCATTTGGTAGCTGATTCCGGCAACCCTTGCAGTACACGTCGGCAGATAGAAACGTTAAGACGAGTTAATTGGACAAGGAAATATGTACATAATAAAATATCGAAGATACCGTTTGAGAAAAAATTATCCGCATGACACCACGATAGATAAGCTGATTGGTTAAGCTTTTTTTTTTTAAATTTATATGTTGACTCGTGGTAGTGACGGTAATATATTTTAATGTTAAAATACAGTTTCTTAACACTGCACACGTATTATTAAATTTTCAAATACCTGTCTCCAGATTTAGATTCCGTATATTGATAAATTGAACACATTTAAAAAAAATTGGGAGCTATTACAAAACCAATGTTTTAAAAGATTATAAATATAAACATATTGATTTATGTGAGATACTAATACAAATACAAATACGCTTTATTGTACGCCACAAGAATAAAAAACATTAAAAAAATAAAAGAATGGTATGGTGGTGTTCAAAAGGCGGTCTTATCGCTATAGTAGCGATTTCTTCCAAACAACCTTTGGGTAGAAGGCAGAGGAATATGAATGAGAAGAGAGAGGGTATAGGTGTTAAGTACAATACATATATCCGGACATAAATATAACATATATCTATATAATAATTATACTAATTACTATTAAATACACAGTTCAAAACAAACTATATTAAAACATTTCTCTACCATATTAAAACTCTTGTCATGGATGTTAAATTGTGATGTTTTCTGTGTTTGCCGCGGAGGTGTGAGTATGTAGAGTTTATTTATTTATTTTTAATTTTATATTTTGCTTACTATAATTTGAACTTAGATGTAGACAAACTTTAAATATGAGCCACTGTCTATTTTTCCAACGAAATTTCAAATTCAAAGTCATTTATTTATGGTGGACGGTATAGGGTATAGGGTTGAAATTTATAATTAATTAGTGCTTGCTAGTGGATCGCTACTACGTGGGGTAAAATTAGCATCCTAGAATTCAATAAATAACCTTTAACTAGTTACATATACCTACTACTTAAATAATAAGTGATAATTATATTAGTACAATATTTTAATTCTATAAGCAAGTCTAATCTAGGTTTTTATAAAAGGCGAACTTAATGTTAACTGTTAGGTAATGTTACTGACATTCACCAGCAGTCAACCCTAAATGATAAACTATCTATTGAAGTAATAGTGAAAAATAGTGGCAGGTGGAAGGCAATTATAAAAAGAATCACACTACACTACAAATAAACACTTTATGAGCAGGTAATCCATGTAGCGTCCATAGCCCAATGGCTCGGGTCGATTCAACGTGATTGAAAGAGTTAAACAATGACGGGCGCGGTCGGTTTGTGGATGGGTGACCGCTAGTGGCAAAATTTCATGGACGCTACCGTGCTTCGGAGGGCACGTAAAGCCGTCGGTCCCGGTTGTTTACAATATTGGAAACAGTGGTTAAGCCTTGTCGAAGACCTTCGGGTGGCTTGAGAACATTCGACACTGGGTTGGCCACTAACCCCTCCACCAATCCGCATTGGAGCAGCGTGGTGGAGTATGCTCTAGACCTCCCGCAGCTGCGTCTGTGGGGGAGACCCGTGCCCAGCAGTGGGACGTCTATGGGTCGAAGCGAGCAGGTAATGGTAAATTCGTTAGTATGCCACTTTTAATTAAGAAAATTTCATGAATGTAGCACATTTAGCACGGAAGGTGATAGTTTTTTATTTTATTTTATTTCATCTATGATTTATTTCATCTATTTTCGATGACTAATAAAATAATAGATATGTAAAAGAACTCCTAATTTACGAATCCACATCATCATTATATTCATTGACTTAAATCAATAGAAAATACATCAGAACTAACGAGATACCTATTAGACATATAATTATACATATTAATATTTACCATATCAAAAAAAAATTTAAACGTTTATCATTTTTCTTTTTTTTTTTTCATTGCTGAGAGTGGCTGCAGCAAATTTGGGCCTATCCACCAATTCAGCGTCACTTTATAAGCTGTAATTCGAAGGGCATTAATAATCGGGCACGCTCAATGTAAGATCCGAGCTTTCTTGTCACGCGCTTATACTGACAGCTTATGCATAGCAAAGCACGTCAACCAATGGCAGGCCATTAAGGTTTTTAGTAATAAATAACAATTTGGCTTCCAATTTGCCGAGTTTTATGTTATGGTTTTGATGAATGAGTTGATTAGGATTTTTTGAACGAAACCTTTCCTCCTCTTTCGCGGCGCTGTGAGCGCTCCTGCGTGAGGGAATTCGGATGTAAGGAAGTCCTTCTATCCGGGCAATTGCTCCAGGGGTGAACCCCGTCGGTGATCTCCCCGCTGTTGAGCGTGGGAGACGGTGTGTCATCGCGCACGCGTACCGCGCGCGCGGAACTGCAGCCGTTAGTCGCTGTTTCCCCCCTGATGGTCGGGGGGAAGAAGGTCCAACAGCTCTCTAGGGAGCGGTCGGCCTTCCGGGGGGCGTGCATGCAGCGGCGCTATCCCCCTCAGATGAGGATGCGGCCCATTGTCGGCGCGGTTATACATAACACGCGCCAAGCGGACCACAAACTCATCCAGCGACTCCAGCTTGCAGTCGCGCGCGATCACCGCGTTCCGGACATAGCGCCCCGCGCCTGTGATTGCTCGCAGGGCGAGGTTTTGCTGGGCCTGAAGACGCTTGCGCCTCGAGGCCGCCGCCAGAGCGTACCATGCCGGCGCCGCGTACGTCAGCCTGGATCGGATATAGCATTTATAAATGCCGATTTTAGTGCGCAGTGGTAACCTGGATGTCAACACGGGCCGGAGCATCGCTCTCGCGGCTCGTGCCTGGCGGTGCACGTGCTCCACCATGGCACTCATCGTGAGCTTGCGATCCATGTGACATCCCAGGTACCGGACGGTCTGCTGCCACTCTAATTCCTCACCATGCAGACGCAGCGGCGTCGGCATGTTACGCTTCCGGCTGAAAAGTATTGGGACCGTCTTTCCGGCGTTGACGGCGATCCTCCACTTACTCAGCCAGTCTGTCAGGCGGTCAAGCAAGCGCTGCATTCTTCTGACCGCTATCTCCGGATCTCGCGATGACACGAAATACGCGCTGTCATCGGCGAACAGGGCGAGCTCTACATCACGTTCCCACTCCGCGAGGTGCCCGTCGAGAGTGGGGATGTCGTTGGTGTAGAATGCGTATAGGAGTGGAGCAAGACTGCTCCCCTGCGGCACACCCGCGCGTATGGGACGAGGGTCTGAGGTGCTGTCCTCCACCGAAACTACGAACTCCCGCCCATTAAGGTACGACGCTATCAACGCCACCAGCATCGCTGGCAAGGACGACTCCAACAGCTTGTACATCAGGCCCGCGTGCCACACACGGTCAAAAGCCTTCTCTATGTCAAGAAAGACACCAACCGTGTGCCGCCCGCAGTTAGCCTCGAAGGCCAAGTGGTGGAGCACCCTTGTCAACTGTAGTGTTGTCGAATGACCGGCCCGAAACCCAAACTGCTCATCCCTCAATGGGAGGAATGGCCGAATGCGAGACAGAGCCAGCCTTTCAAACAACCTAGCCAGTGTGGACAGCAACGTAATAGGGCGGTAGTTGACCGGGTAACGTGGGTCTTTACCCGATTTCGGGAGAACAATCACCTTCCCCTCCTTCCACGCAGTAGGGAAGTGTCCCGTGCGCAGGATGCCGTTGAAGAGCCTAGTCAAGCTGACTAGGGCCCTTTGGGGGAGCATAGTCAGTGCCATGTTCGGGACTCCATCAGCGCCTGGCGCTTTGCGTTTGGGTAAACGCCTAGCGACCTTCCGAGCCTCCGAGGGCGAGATGAACTCAAATCCCTCGGGCTTCAGTGTCGGGCCTCTGATGAAGTCCGCTACACGCGCCTCCACACGCTCGCAGTGTTCAGCCGCTGCAGCGGTGCCGACGGGGTTTGGAGCAAATTGCTCTTCCAAGTGCTGTGCAAGTACATCCGCCCGGCCTTGTGCTGAATAGTGCTGGTCACCCGCCCAATCATAGAGCGGGCTAACAGCAGGCCTTGAGCGAGTGAGTGCTCGGTTGAGGTGGTGGAGCGACGCTTCGGACTCGCTGGCCTGGTCGACCCTCGTCTCCCACGCGATCCCGCGGTGCTCCTCCACCGCAGCCGACACCTTTTCAGCTAAGGCGTTCAGCGTACGCTTGGCCCTGGGACAGCGCGTTACTGCCCACTGCTTACGCAGCCGCCTCTTCTTCCGTTTCATCTCCTCGATATAGTGAGGCAATGGTTCTCGCACCCACACACGAGGTTTTTCGGTCGTGGCCGCCGCCAAGGCTTTCCGAATCTCAGTCGCAATGGCCTGGGCAGCGGTCTCTATTCCTCCCGGCGTGGTGAGTGGCTCACTATACCGGAAGTCGGTCAAGGCGGCTTGGTAAGCTCGCCAGTCGGTTACCCGCGTATGGCGAGGGAAGCTCGTACACTCTACCCCAAGGCCAAGCGTAACAAGTATGGGAAGGTGCTGTGTGTCGAGGTCATACAGCACCTCCACATTAACCGGGCAGTGCATGTTCTTACACAACACTATGTCCAGGACGTCGGGAGAATGGCGGGGGTTAGACGGCAAGTGGGTGGGTGCTTCGGGCCCAAGCACCTCATACCCCTTGGCCTCCGCGTCATCAAAGAGGCGGCGACCTACTGGCGTGACTACTCGGGAGCCCCAAGCCGTGTGTTTGGCATTGAGGTCCCCGGCTATCAGGGTCACATCAGACGCACGCCTACTCGACATAATGTTTTCAACGTCCTGCGGATAGAACTGGGGACCGGGAGGACGGTAGGCCGCAAACAGCCTAAGTTCTCGACCGGCCATGCACACTGCTGCGCCTATAGAGCGCAGACTAGTGAAATCCGGGAGAGGCAGTACCTCGTGCACCACATCGCGACGGACAGCAATCGCTGTGCCTCGATAGGCTATGCCCGCGGGCGATGTCTCGTCGCGGCGGTACACGAAGTACCCGGGCAGCCGGTAAAGCTCATTTGGACGGAATTTGGTTTCGCCCAGCAGCACAACGTGAACGTCTTGCTCCCGGACGAGTGACCTAAGGCTACGGGCGTGGGGCGAGAGTCCCCCTGGGTTCCAGTATAGCAGTCTAAGTTGTACTACCATCTTGGTCCCCAAGGATACTCCGGACTAGTTCGCGGATTGCCCTCAGCAATCTCGGGTGCTTCGCGAAGGCTTCACTGACGGTGGCCGCAGCCTCCGCCAGCGCCTCCGCCGAAGCGTTTATCCCCAAGACAGCCAAGGGCGCATCCGTGGGACAGGGGGGGCACGATTCGGGCCCTGGGATTATGAGGGATACGGGTGGGGGCGGGGGAGGGAGACTCACCGGCTCTGCCACCTTTGCCTTCTCAGGCTGTTTGGGCCCCCTATGGGGGGGTACGACTGAAGGTCCTGCCACCGCGGCTTGTGACGCCATCGGCAGCGGGGGGAATGCTCTAAGGTCCTCCGGAGCGGGCACACAGACAGCACCCGACTGTGGGGGGACTTGAGTTTTAGGAGGAGGCCGCTTACGGGGGCGCCGCCGGGTCCTCCTGCGGGTTGGCTTGGGTGCCTGTGGCACCGGGGCCTCCGGGGTGGACTCCGCCAGCGGCTCCTCCTGTAGCTCAGCCTCCATTTCCAAAGTCTCGAGCTGCTCCCGCTGACCCGCCCTGCGCTGTGCCCTAGTAGGCAGCTGTGCCGGGCGGGCCGGAGCTGTGGTGCGAGCTGTGGCCTGCTGTGGCGCTGGCCGCGTCGGTCGGCGCCTACTCTCACGCCTCATTGGCGGGTTTGCAGGTGCCATCAGCGAGGTCCCTGAGGCGGGTGCCGGTCGCTCCTCGGATCTGTTGGGAGGGAGAGGACCCATTGTGGCGGGTTGGTCACGTCTAGCCGGCGAGCGCCGTCTCGGACGCCCTTCCGACGGTGGAGGGCGCTGCGCCGCGTCACGCTGGGGGCCCGGTCTAGGTGCGGCCGGTATCGGTGGAGAAAGCTCAATGCCCCTAACTCGCGCCATCCGCTTAAGGTAATTGCACACCTTGCTCATAGCGAGGTGCGCACCCTGGCAGTTGGTGCACTTGTAGGGGCCCTCCTTGGGTGTGGGGCAGTCCCGAACACTGTGCGGCCCGGCGCAGCGGACACACCTTATGGGACGGTGGCAGTTGGCCGAGGAGTGCCCCACTGCTTGGCAGCGGTGGCACTGGTGGATGCCGCCACGACGGCCTTCCCATCCCTCGACCACTACCCCTGGCATGTATAAGAGCTCGTCCACCGCATATAGGCGGGCGAGCTCAGCCTGCGACAGGTGGTCCAGCTGCACGTGGAACACGGTGCCGGGCCTACCTTTCCTCGGCGGTATCGGCCGCACATAACGGACCGGGAACCCCTTGTCCATCAAAGCCTGAGTGACGTCACCCGGGTCCGTGTCCCGGGGGAGGCCCCGGACTGAGACCTTGGAAGGCCTGGCCTCCTTAAGGTCATAACAGTACCACGATACACCGGGTTCCGTCTTCTCCAGCTCAGTCAGGTACCGCTGCACGACGCGGTACTCGTCTACCGATTCAGGGCGGAAACGAACGCCCTGATTGAACGGCCTGGCGCTAGGTGCGCGACCTAATAGCCCTCGTAGGGCTGCGAAGTGCCTCGCCCAATTGGGCAGGCGCTCCGCCACAATGGGGGGGTAGCCCGCATGCTCGCGAGCGCCCGGGCCCTCGTTGCCCACGCGCGCACTCGCAGTGGGCTGTTGGGGTTGGGGCGGGCTTTGAGGGTGGGGGGGCGCGGGAGTCGCCGCCACCGCCGCGAAAGAGGTGGAGGGGGCTGCATGCGCGGTCCCTACACTACCTAAATTCCTATCTATTATGACGGATGTGCCCTTAGGGGGCGCCGGCACTGGTGAGACTGGGGGGGTGCGTAACGTCCCCTGAAGGGGGACCGCTGTATCCCCTGGAGTTGATGATGGCGTCGGCGCCAGCACGACGTAACTGGTCTCATCCAGTGCCGGCGACTCCCGTTGGGAATGCTGGGGCGAGGGGGGGGCAGATGGCAACGGGTGATACACCCGCTTCCCCACGTGTTGCTCTCCCGTCTTCAACTCCTCGTCCGATGAGCTTCTCTCTTGCACGGCGCGAATCTTGGCTGGGGGGCTGCGTCCATCGCCACTCGACACCCGTCGGGCCGCTTTCGCCGCTCGAGGGGCGGAGGGGGCGACGGGTCGCCACTCCAGGTCGCTGCCGCTGGTCGCTCCTTCTTCGGTGCTGTCGTCACTATCGGTGGGGCAGGAGTCGCTGAAAGCTTCCTCCTCCGCTGCCAAGGCCTTGGATGAAGTTTCGGCCTTTCCTGCCCGCTGGGGGTCCGCCGACGGCTCCGCAAGGTTTTCGGCGAAGCGAGTGGAGCCCGTGAGGATATCACGTTCCACCACCCGTTTCACTTCCCTCTTGCGCCTTCCGCGTCCCTTTTGGCCGGTGGGTGCAGGCTCCATCGAATTATTTTTATAATTATTTATTTTTTTTCCCACTGTGTCTACCCACTTGGTCTGCCGGCGTCCCGGACTCGGAACTCAGAACCACCGGCACCAATGTGGGTAGTTGCCTTTTTATTTTATTTCCTTCTGCCCACCAGCCACCTCTGCCCTTTTATAATAAAAGGGACGGGTGGTGGTTTCACTGACGGACACTCACTACACGCACTCCACTCACTGTCACTTCAATCAATTAGCCCGACTTTTTATTAAGCGCGATAAGTGCCTCAAGTGAGCGGTGTGCCCGCTTGAGACCGTCCGAACGCGACAGTAGCCGCGATCCAAGTTAGGATTTTTACATACATACAGACCACTGAGCTATCGTTATTATGTATAGTAAAAAAAGCCTTGTACCTACTACTTCGAACAATTAAAAATTTGATATTACACACACTCGCACCCAGCGGTGGGTTTTCAAAAAAAAATCACATTTTAACTTCCATGACCTGAGTTAAATATCAGATAAATATTTAACTATGAAATCAATATCTGAAATAAATATCTGTCCAGGCCGGGATTCAAGTCTCTGTAGCTCGAGACCAGAATACACAGTACTACGATAGCCCCTGTCTGTTGTAAAAGGCGACTAAAAGGGGACTTCCGCGGTTGCGGGCGGTGAGAGGGGGAGCTCGAATCGTCCATCATGTGACCCCGGGAAAGACGACGCTGTTTGTGGCTGTACGGCCTTGTGTAAACCGGGAAGAGCCCGTCTTGGGCGCAGCGCTGGAGGGCACCGGCGCGTTCTACAAGAGATCCCGGAGCCCTCCTGTAGCGCCGGAGTAGGCCACCGAGCGGGTTTTAGTGGGTGAAAGTCCCACATAACCCGGCGTCGCTACCACGACGTTCGGGTACCTTTTCAAGGTTTCCCACTTGTTAAACAAAAAAAAATGGCCGGGAGTCAAACCAGAGACTCGCGGTTCGGCACTGAGGTTCATTCACCATCGCTCCACCACGCACGACGGAGTCGTCACATTAATGAACCCGGTTGAAAATATGTACCCACAATTTCTCCCCAAGATTTCCCCCTCGTTAAAAATAATAATTTAAAAAGGTGTATTAGAATTAAGTTTAAGTATTACTTAATAACTAAAGTATTACGTAATCGGCTATCGAACTCGCCTCTCACTCGAGCGGTCCGGGTTCAAACCCCAGTGGCACGCACCAATGACTTTTCTAAGTTATGTACGTTTTAAGAAATTAAATGTCACTTGCTATAACGGTGAAGGACACATCGTGAGGAAACCTGCATGCCTGAGAGTTCATCATAACGTTCTCGAAGGTATGTGAAGTCTGCCAATCCGCACTTGGCCAGCGTGGTGGACTAAGGCCTAATCCCTCCCATTCTGAGAGGAGACCCGTGCCCAACAGTGGGACGTCTATGGGTCGCAGCGATTACTTAATAACAATAAAAACCCAGTGGCATTGGATTCAAATCGGCAGTTGACTTAGTTCTCGTTAGTTGCTTCCTATAATACAGAACTTTTAATAAGACATTATTCTAATTATTATTTGGCGGAGTCACGAACCTCCGAACCAGGCAACATTAGCGTTTATACTTTTTTACCACCGATTACTCCGACTTACTGATGTGTTCGCTCGCAACGAGGTAAGCGAATTTTCCGCTTTTATTCCCAGGACGATTTTCTTCTTGATTTGCCTTTAATTTTTTGGCATGTATTTAAACAATCGTAATAATTTTTCAACAGGAAGCAAATATTCATCATCATCGTCATCTTAGTTAATGATTGATCCTCTTTCTTTGAGACATTAAATAAATCAAATCAATCGATATTTCAATATGTTTAGAACTACGCATAAAATGATTGAGATGTAGCAATTACGTCTGAAAGTTACTTATTGGGCCCCAAAACTTAGAAAAATAACCATTAAATATTTAATACTTTGATACTATTTTATTTAATTCGATTAATTTTTTACAAAAAACGTTTCTCATGCAATAAACATTTTGCGCCATCTCGAATAACTCTTAGAAACTACATGAGTGCATCGTTGCTGCCGTCCTTATATAAGTAATATGTACGTCAATTACTCTAGTAAAGGTAACATAATTTTGAAATCAATAGGTACCTACTATAATAAGATAATTATAATAATAGGCACTGTAGTGTTCTCTTCGTAACACTATACTTGTCTTGTAGTGTGCTCCTAGAAACACTATTCAGTGGCTCGACAACACACACACGATGTGCGTTCTCGCCGTACTGACCGCGCGACTCACCGCACCTTGAGCACGAGACAGTATTTGTAGGTGGTAATAGTTATATTATGGTTATAATCAAACACATACACTACATAAAATATCTTCGCTCAACTCTCAAACGACGGTCGTGCAAAGTCCTGTAGCTTTAATATTTTTTACCTCCGCTCACTCCGATATGACGGTTTAACGATAAAACGAGGGTAGTTTAATAAAAGTTAAAGCCTTTTTTCGGTTCAGTTATCGCCGTAATTAATATTTTTACGTGGTTATAAAATTTTGTCCCATAAGTCAACTATATCACACATTCTTTATGATTAATAATAGAGGACTGATGTTGAGTAAAATTAGGACACTTTTTCGGCGCGGCGGTGGCGTTAATTTAATTAGGGGGCTTGGGGCGTCGATGCATTTGTGCGGAAGGTTTGAAGGGGACGTTAATTTATTTTAGGTTACGTGGTGTGGTTGAAAGACACCATAAAAATATAAAAATACCATCTACCTATTAATGTAGTATGAAATTTAAAAAAAGGTAATGCCACACTAAAACTGATCGAATTTATGCACCTTTTCCTTAGTTTCGCTTCAGTACCTAACGTATTCTTAAATATTCTACTAATATTATAAAGAGGACACATTTGTTTGTAATGTTTTCACACAAAAACTACTAGACCGATTTCAAAAATTCTTTCACCATTAGATAGCTGCATCTTCACTGAGTGACATAGGCTATATAATATTACTAGGTGTAAACGAATCTATTGTTATGTCTAATTTAACGCGAGCGAAGCTGCAGGCGTCCACTAGTCTTAAATATTCTATGTCAATGAAATGTACTACATAATTATTTGCGATCACAGATTTGCGAAAACTAGTATGAAGGTAAGTAACATTTATTTGTCAAACTCTTATTTACATTTTTTAATACTTATCTTAATCTTACCGAACTTTTTTAAAATTATAAACTAAGTTAAACTTATGACTTGCCGATTGGCGATACAAGTACAAATGAATGCAAGAGGTAACTTATTAAACATGTTACAGGATACAGCGATAGAAAAAAAAAATGTATATACCATAATGGGAATTAATAGACGAGAAATCAAATGTTTGTATTCAGAGAGTAAGCATATCATTACTCTGTGGTGTAAGGCAGATTAAGGCACAGAGGAATGATATGTACTTAGGAAAGATATATCATTATACTGAGATACTAGGACAATCTGACAGAAGAACATACCTACTGAATAATTGTGACAAATTATTTGTGCTTTGAAAACCTACCTGTTTTGACTGGAAATCGAATTCGGAACCCATAATTACTTCCAAATCAGTTTTTTTAAAACAAAGATGGTAACTTTTGTTAGCAACAAAGACATGCAAGTGGATACTAACTTGATGGAAGCCCAGGTAGCTTTCGATGCTGTGAGTGGCGAAGAATACTTCTCCCTCACACGTCAGGATCATCAGGAAACCGTTGAGAGCCTGAAATTGACATGGAATGGTTCATCAATTGGCGATATAAAAGCAGTGTTCATACCACAATATAGGTAGGTACATTAACAACATAGGTACAACTAGGAACCGTAAGCGCACCGGAAAATGGAACCACAAAATGCCACAGATACTACAGTTAAATCGCTGCGACCCATAGACGTCCGACTGCTGGGCACGGGTCTTCCCCACAGACACTGCTGCGGGAGGTCTAGAGCATACTCCACCACGCTGTTCGAATGCAAATTGGTGGAGGGGTTAGTGGCCGACCCAGTGTCGAATGTTCTCAATCCACCCGAAGGTCTTCCACGAGGCATAACGACTGTTTCCACCATTGAAAACAACCGGGACCGACGGCTTTACGTGCCCTCCGAAGCACGGTAGGGTCCATGAAATTTTGCCACTAACGGTCACCCATCCACAAACCGACCGCGCCCGTCTGTGCATAACTCTTTCAATCACATTGAATCGACGCGAACATTCGAGTTATGGACGCTATACTGAAATAGAAGATTAATATTTCAGTGCTTATTATAAGAGGCACGTCACGTCACGAAAACTTATGATTACAGCGGTGACAGCCCAGTGGCTATTGAACTCGCCTCTCACTCGAGCGGTCCGGGTTCAAACCCAAGCGGCACCAATGACTGTTCAAAGTCATGTGCGATTTAAGAAATTAAATGTCACTTGTTGTAACGGTGAGGACACGGTGTATTTGCATATAATTTCTTTCCTCCAGTTAGCACCTAGAGATTTATTATTTTTAACTTTGAATGGTAACTTTTTTATATATAACCCTTGATGTTCTAAAAACATCCAATTATACATAAGTTAGACTATTCCTGGAAACGTCTAGAACAGTATTCCATTACTGAAGGTACATGAAAAACGTTGGAGTTTTGGCAAGTTTCCCGGCAATTTCCTCGCCGACGCGCCGCGCTCAGGCTAACTTGAGGATGGGTTTCCATTGTCAGGACGTCTGCGTTATAATCATGAATCGTCACAATTATTTATTCATTCTAATTTTAAAATTCTGTGTAGCAGTTATAAGTAAGCTCAGTGCAACGAACCATCAGAACAGTAACCATCTTATGCCACAGCAATCTGAGAGAGAGAAGAAGTATTAGGTCAATATATTTGTGATCGGCCTTATAATTTAGCATGCGCCAATCATAATATGCACAGTGCAATATACCTTCACAAATTGATATGTTACTCCATTTACTTCTAACTAATGTTCAAAATAAAATCCTCTATTAATAATACTTAACATCCCAACCTTATATGTGACATCAAATTTATAATTGACTAGTGAACGCCCGCAGCTTCTCTCGCGTGGAATTAGACATAACAATAGTTTCGTTTACACCTAGATTATATAGCCTATGTCACCAGTGAATATGCAGCTTTCTAATGGTGAAAGAATTTTTGAAATCGGTCCAATAGTTTTTGTGTGAAAACATTCCAAACAAATCTTTCCTCTTTATAATATTAGTATAGATGACTGGGACACTAGATGGGTACTACACGTTCGTTTGCTATCATATACTCATAAAAAAAAACACATTAAAAAAGTAAAGAGAGCCACATCGCAAACAGAAAGCAACAATAGTAATATATACGCTAGCCAATTAAAGTATATTAAAAATAAAAAAAAAAAAGCATAATTCAGTAGCCACAATGGACACGCTCTCAACGCGGCGAAGGTAAAATAGTACCAAGTGTACTTATTTATAGCCCCACCCGTCCTCCTTGATTTACTATCGAGCGATTCGCCGCAATTTGTGTAGCCGTTGCAATGAGACGTCGGCGTGGAAATATGGATTGTCTACTATGGTATTGCTCCCGGGCATGCCTGAATGAGGCTTCGGATGCAATGTGTGTTTGCGTTACTATGTCATTGGTGATGGGAGTGAGCCAATTTCGTGCTTTTTAGAAGAGCTCGCGCGTCTAGACTACTCTTTTTAGGGTTCCGGACTTGAAAGGTAAAACCTAGGACCTATTACGAAGGCTACGCTGGCCGTCTGCCTGTCTGTCACCAGGCTGTATCTCATGAACCGTGATAGGTGATTGCACAGAGTAAACTACCATATGTCTACTTTGTGGTGACAGTAAGACAGCTGAAATTTTCACAGATGATGTATTCCTGTTGCCGCTATAATAACAAATACTAAAAAGGCTGCGCCTCGGCTCGGGTAGACATTTGTCCGAACTGTATAGTATATTATATTCCATCATAATATAGCGTGGCGAAGCGCCGCCACGGCCTGTATCGCCACGCCAAAAATCTGGTTTACCCTCCACCTAAAGATGTTTCACATCAAAAATGGTTTACCTGCAGGAACATCTCTCCATCCGGCATGATGTGGTCGTAGTGCGCGTGGTCGCGCCGCAGCGCCAGGAGCTCCTCCTTCTCCTTGTGCATCACAACTGGAACAACAATAATACTTTTATTAATAAAATCTAATAAAACATCCACTCTACTTCCCACCCAACATCTGAGGGATAGGGATGACTGAAAAACAGCGCTGCTTAAGATCAATCCTATTTCAGCTAAAGCTGAGCTCCGCCCCCTATTGCCCATTTACTGTATTTTGTTTTTTATAATTTAAGCATGTAATTTTTGTTTGTCGCAATAAATTATTTTTTGGTTTCATTTTTTTAAATAAATATTTGTCTCAGCCGGGATTCGAATCCGGGACTCGCGGTTTTGCATTCAGGGTAACTCAAATGACTCCAAACCGTGCCACGGAGTCGTCAGTTACTTGAAATAGTCACTGTTATGTTCTTGGAATCATGATTGTAACGAAGGACCAATAGAAGTGTAATTTCCTTTACACAGCAACACAACGTATGTTATGTAATGTACATAACATACGTTGTATTAGTCCTATATGATTTAATCAAAACCGACAAAACAAGTCCACCCTTCACAGCAGAATGTACTATCGCAAATAGTATTTCATATTAAAGAGGGTAAAAGCACATAAAAAGCGAACACTCTTTGCTATAGGCGAGGGCGTGGGCGTGGTTTGCGCGACAAATCACATCTCGCAACACAATTAGGGATGCTGGATAGGGTGGGACGAGCGAAGGAAATCGTAGTCTATTATGAGATGACTTAGTTCATTGGCACACAACATTACACAATTTGCGATTGTAAGTACGAGCAAGTATTTGTAAAGTTGTTATTTATTACTCTAGTACTCGATAACTATCTGCTGCCTCGTTGGTTGCAAACGCAACTACTAAGCTCACTTAGTTTTTTATTTAGTAACTAGCTGACCCCGCAAACGTTGTTCTGCCATATGAAATGTCAAAGTGACACAACACGTCATGTGAAATATTGTTAGTACAAAAATATTAAAATGGTGTAAAGTCGTTAAAAAACATTTTCCAGTGGAACAAATTGTGAATCTAAACCATTCTCGAATCCCCTTGAACATACACAAAAAATTTCATCAACATCTATCCAGCCGTTTAGGAGGAGTTCACTGTCATACACACGTACACAAGAAATATACTTATATATTAAGATAAGGAACTGAATGCTGTATATTTACTGTTTTAAATAAAGTTTTGGTGGTGGTAAAAAAAAAAGGTGAAATGTGGGTGTGTGTGCGAAACTAGTCTGCCTATTTCCGACTTAAATCACACGTGAGTAAGCCGGTAACTTCAACTATGAATATAGACACTCACGAATCGTTCAGTGACCACTCTGCCCATTACGCCGTGGGACGCACCATGTGTCCACAGATGCTAATATAGATATCGGCAAATTGTTATTCGAATGACGACTGCATATTGAAAACGTCAACACGATCGCTCGCTGTGACTCGACTATAGTTTCGTGTACGATTTGTATAATCTGATCGGTGGATAGTTTTGCTTTTATAATCATCACAACCCTTTCTTTGTCCCACTGTTCGGCTCGGGTCTCCTCTCAGAATGGGAGGGATCAGGCCTTAGTCCACCACGCTGGCCACGTGCGGATTGGTAGACTTCAAATGGCTTCGAGAACATTATAAAGAACTCTCAGGCATGCAGGTTTCCTCACGAAGTGACCATCACCGTTATAGCCCAGTGACTGTCGAACTCGCCTCTCACTAGAGGGGGTGTGAGTTCAAATCCTACCAGCACGCACCGATGAGTTTTGTTAGGAATGCGGGAAAAGGAATTTACATGTTACCTACTGTGGCACAGTAATGGTGAAGGTAAACATCGTGAGGAATCCTGTAATAGTAGACATTATAGATCAGAATATAAAATCACTCCCTAAGGTTGCATACTCCTATTGTAATATTGCAAGCGGTGACAGCCCAGTGGCTATCGAACTCGCCTCTCACTCGAGCGGTCTGGGTTCAAACCCCAGCGGCACGCACCAATGACTTTTGTGAGTTATGTGCGATTTATTAATTTGTCACTTGCTGTAACGGTGAAGGACACATGGAAACCTGCATGCCTGAGAGTTCTTATGTTCTCGAAGGCATGTGAAGTCTGCCAATCCGGACTTGGCCAGCGTGGTGGACCAAAGCCTAATCCCTCCCGTTCTGAGAGGAGACCCGTGCCCAACAGTGGGACAAAGAAAGGGTTGTGATGATGATGATGATGATTGTAATATTAAACTTATTAAAATACTTTACAAAGCTATATCCACTTATACCTAAACAATAAAAATGTATCGATAAATAAGCTACTATCTGTGAATTTGGATCTTTGTATTATATTTGCCACTTTAAAATAAGTCGATTTATTATTTCGCGATTGTGCCTTGATCAAGATAGGCGATATCGACTCGATTTATCGATAATATCGCCGGATACGTCACTAATCGAAGTCGGTGAGGTTTATCATCGTATGATCGTTATTACGGACTATCGATGGTATATTTCGTTTTGTGCGATATTATATTAATTTATCTGGTGACGTTGAAATTCGTTAATTTATCTGATGGAAGGAAACCGATATATTATTAAGTTATGGCGGCAAAAGGCATACCACCTATAACATAAAAGTATGGTGACAGTTACTCCTATTCATAGGTACACATAATAATACATTTAAATATTAATTATATAACATATATCTATTCTATACTAGTGGACGCCCGCAGCTTCGCTCGCGTTACACATTCACTAACTTCAAAAACGGCAAAGCTTCATACTAACTTTGCACCCCCGTTTTACCCCCTTAGGGGATGAATTTTCAAATTTTTCTCGCCGTAAAAACCATCCTTAAACTTCAACGAACATTTTAAAAAAAGAATTGGCCAAATTGGTCCAGGCGTTGTTGAGTTATGCGCTTACCAACACATTTTGCGATTCATTTTTATTATATAGATTTACAAACTAAAATTTACATTACATTAATATCATTGTGTAATAACGAAAGGGGGAATCCTAGCTTCCCACAACACGGAATCCTAGTGTGGGAGCTAGTGGCACTGAAATAATTGAATCTGTTGGTTGCTTAATAAATCATTTTTCATTCGATTTTTTCATTCATTAGCAGGCACACAACCACTAACAACAACAAGGCAGCTAAGAGGAGAGACACTTAACGTGTAAAGACTAATTTATCCATGATATATGTAGAAGATCTATAACAGTCAAAACATCAAACCGCATTTATTACGTTCTTCTTAATGATAGAACATTGTGATGTCTTTAAAATAGTTTATTAACAAAATGATTGCAAAAAGAATCGCGTGTGATACAAGTCGTAATTTGAATTTTAATTGCTCATTACTCGATGTCGTATGTCTATAACGATTACTCGGAATTAGTGGTAAATAATCAATAATGTTCATAAGGTAATTACTGCTAATTATATTCGAAGCATGTAAATGATGGACGGCATGTGAAAGCTATGTTGGAATTGTTACGAGGCTGCGTTCTGTTCTGCCATAGGATTGCTGTTTCTTGTAAATAATTTGCTGTTGCGACTACGTTGACTTTAAGCGGCGATAGCCCAGTGGTTGGAATTCGGCCTCTCGTTTGAGGGTACGGGTTGGAATCCGCGGTAAGCCAGGGACTTTAGTAAGTTGTTCGAAGGTTAAGCAATTGAATGTAACTGCTGTACCGTGCCCAGCAGTGGGACGTCTATGGGTTGCAGCGTGCGAGCGAGCGAGCTGTACCGGTGCGGGAAATCGTGAGGAAACCTGCATGCCCGATAGTTGAAGACGTTAGAAGTTTGTCCATTCGTATTTATACAGAATATGTATATTTTAATGTGTAACATTGTTGTATTGTTTAAGTTTTTGTGGTGTACAATAATGTGTATTTTTATTAGTATGCTTTATTTATATTTGTATTTCAAGTGCGACGTCATGTCATGTGTATTTATTACATATGAAGATTTTTAAATGAATGGCTACTATCGGTAGGATTTTTTTTTTGGATTTTTTTAATTATCAAAGTCAGCCACAGATGCGCTTCAACCCTTGAGTAGATACTAAGATAGGACCTCTAAAGAAGTGGAACCAGAAATCACACTTTTCCAACAGCAATACAATTCTTATTGCTTTCAAAACAATGTTTATTAATTGTAGTAGGTACTATTAATTTCGTGTACCAGCGAAACGGTGAAAAATTACTGATTTATGATTTTCTGTGACAGCATGTCAGTCATTAATAAAAATTATACTAGGCAGTACATACATGTGAAAATTGCTATTTTAGCGACACAACACTTAATTTGAGTACCAAGTAATTAATATACATAATAATGATTGAAAATGTGTATTCGACTATGAGCTTCGAATACCAAGTAGCGCATAAATTGCTGCAAGGTGGTCTCGCAACAACTGGAATTAATTTAGTAATAAATAATTTCATAAATATATCGGTAAACTGCAATAAAAGTTTACTATACTTATTATAGTCAGTACATGTATATTGTATACTAGTGGATGCCTGCAGCTTCGCACGCGTAGAATTATATATCACTAACATAATACTTAACTTTAGCTCCACAATTTGTAATGAATCCGTAAATGTGTTATCCCCTATGTTTCTTTTACATCCTTAAGGGAAACATTTTTACAAACTTTGATTGCCATATTTATTTATATCTAATCAACAGCCTAAAATAAAAATGTTATGCTTCTAGTTCTAAAAACGACAATACTTTCATACAACCTTTCATCCCCCTTTTCAACCCTTTACAACACTTTTTACCAATCAAAAAGTACCCTATGTCCTTTCTCAGGCTCTAGTAGACTATCTGTGTACCAAATTAAATAAAAATAATAAATAAATTACCCGTGAACATATCATTAGGATTGAACCATTGTATAGAACAAAAGGAAGTGAATGTATTTTAACATTGGAAAATAAAAATGCTGTCTGGGATTCGAACCCTGAACACTGAAAAGCCGAAGTCGACTACCGCTCATAATGCATTACAAGTTAACTTTTTATTAATCCAGGCACATGTTCGCAAGTGGCACTTCATAAAAACCTTTAGTTAAGGCTAACGCTAAAGATTAGACGAATTTACTGTATTTTTAGGTGCAATCTTCGAGCACGGTTAGGTCCTGTTTTATGGTGGGCGGACACGAACGCCCGTTTGAACCTGTTGGTGAACTCGAAACAAGATGCTTGTTTAGGTAACGAGCTCACGTCATATTATTTTTTATCGACATTTAGGTAAGTAGTAAGGTTTAATAATCAGAAACAATAAAAATAATTTATTGTCATTTAAAATACCTACTATAGGTATTTAAAATACTATAAGTATTTTAAATAATAATAATAATAATAAATAAATAATAATAAATATATTGGACATTCTTACACACGGCCATCTGACCCCAAAGTAGGCGCGAGCCTGTGATATGGGTGTCAGAGACTGATATACATACATAGATATTTTAAATACACACTTATATAGATAATATTAACATCCAGACACAGAACAAATACAAGAACTTATTCGTCACACGAATATTTGTCTTGAGTGGGATTCGAACCCATGACCCCGGCGCAACAGACAGGGTCACTACCAATTGCCACCGGGCCTGTCGATGACAATAAATTATTCTTACATCATCACATAAGCAGATTTAACAAAATAATAAAAGGAGTTGTCTCAGTTTTAGCTACTGCGGGGCTAGAGAACAGTGTAGCGCTGGTTTTCAGACAACCCCTATACCCTGAGGTGGAAGGGAGACGAGAGACTTTTGCATAGTTGTCTATACTGTAGGCGGATAGTATAAATAGATTAAAATCAAGATCAAATAAGCGTGCATGAAGAACTTTCAGGCATGCAGGTTTCGTCACGACATGTCCTTCACCGTTACAGCTAAATTTAATTTCTTAAATCGCACATAAATCAGAGAAGTCATTGGTGCGTGCCGGGGTTTGAACCCGGACCGCTCGAGTGAGAGATGAGTTCGAAGCCACTGGGCTGTAACTGCTCACTAGGTCACTACACCCCAAAGGCAAGGTGGCGACTTAAAAACGCAACAAAAACTCGAAAGCGGCCAATATTTCACTAAAACAATTAAAAACGTACGGCCAGATGTCGCGAGCTAACCGCCGGCCAATATGGCACGCGTGGGCCTCGCCGTGACGGGGGTGCTTCGGTTACACGTTTTTATGGTTGCTAATGGTTGACGAGTGGTCGAAATATAACCATAATTCATTTTATATTTTAAAGTTTGAACAAAAAAAAAAGATTTTTTTTGAACATTATTCAAGATTTAGTGTCACTGTAAATTATCTCTTTAATCAATACTATAAGTAAATAAATAAATATCTTGGACATTCTCACACACGGCCATCTGACCCCAAAGTAGGCGCGAGTCTGTACTATTGCCGTTAAAGACTGATATAAATACATACTGTATGTTAAATACTATTTCTTTTAATAATATTATTTCTGTATAATTGTTTGTTGTTTCTATGTGTGCATTAAAGTGTTAAATAAATTAATAAATACTATATAGAATATGTATATTTATTTACACAAAATTAACAGGAAAACCCAAAAAGTTACGTGTCATAAAAATACTAAAACTAGGTACCTAGTAACAGAGCAAAAGATAAAGTAGATAAGTGCGTAATAGCTTAAAATAAATAACAAAAAAAAAAGACTTTATACTAAAACTTAAATACTTATGTGATAACAAAAAATAAACGGATGTCAATTAGAATGGACTCGACACTCGCAATAAGAGATTCCAGTCAGAAGCCTTCCATAAGCTGTGATGATGATAAATGTGAGTAACGTACTAACACTAAAATGCTATCAAATGACCCTCTAAAGTACTCTAAACCCAACAATGTGGCAACTAACCCTCGCCACCCTCGTTCCGGCCGGCCGGACCGGTCACGGTTAGCTACGCGTGCCATATTGCCCGTGATCCGATGCGGTCTCTTGGGCCACTGATGTTTTTTATAACTTAACACAAATACAGTTAAATAAAATAAATTTTTAGTTCTACAATCATTAATAAACTCTTTAGCGACAAGGCACTTTTATTTTTGAAATTAAATTAAATAAGTACATACCTAATAAACATAAATTCATTAACATGGACATTCACACACGGCAATCTGACCACAAATTAGGCGCGAACCTGTACTATGGGTACTGTGAGACTTATATATACATATATATTTTTAAATACATACATAAATAGATAGGTAATACAATTAACATCCAGACACAGAACAAACACAAGTGTTCGTCACACGAATATTTTGAGTGGGATTCAAACCCACGACCCCTGGCGCAATCGGTAGAGACCCTGCCTGTTGCGCCAGGGGTCGTGGGTTCGACTCCCACTCAAAATATTCGTGTGACGAACACTTTTATGTTTTTGTGTGTCTGGATGTTAATATTATCTATTTATGTATGTACATATTTAAAAATATCTAAGTCAAAGTCAAAGTCAAAGTCAAATAATTTATTTCGCCATGAGGTGATTATACACGCTTAACGAAAGTCTAGAACAAACAAACTACTTAAACAGAAGAGATATAATGCTATTCTAAACTGATTAATATAAAGTAAAGGATGAGCTATTGATCCTTGAATGAATAGCTAATCTTACACAGGTGCTTAAGGCTAATTTACAATAATTACCTACCACTAAGCTAAGCTCTAAGTCACGATAGACTATCTATCTGGTCATCGGCTTTAGGAAGAATTTACAATATTCTTATCCTATGCCCTAGTGTAGGCCGAGAGAGAAAAAAGCCGGAGGAAAAAACTCTCGGTACTCTTTTAAAATTCAAGTTAATTTGTACAGAAAATGTACAGTATGACCATGACATGTTCAGGACAGACACGAGACAGCCCATCGTGTATGCCAAGAATCACCCCATGTGCCACCTGCTTACAATATTTAGTATAATTAATACAAAAGCATAGTGATAGCCTGTCAGAGTTTAATTCAGTCCCATGCCTTCTTATCATCCAAATACTCCTGAATATTATAATAGGCTTTTTGACATAATGTTTGTTTGATGGTTTTTTTAAACCTGTGTAAAGGCAGAGACTGAACCGCAGCCGGAACTTTATTGAATATTAGAATAGACATTCCTATGAAGGAACGACTCTTCTTATTAAGCCGGCATTTAGGATACGCTAATTTGTGGCCGTTCCTTAGTGTTACATTGCGTAAGGCATTTAGGTCACTACGACTTACAAACTGATGCCTATTTTTACGAATATACATAATGTTCTCATAGATGTACTGCGATGCAAGGGTTAGGATGTTTATTTCCTTAAATTTTTCTCTAAGGGAGTCTCTACTTTTCATTTTATATATGGAACGGATAGCCCTTTTCTGCAGAATAAAAATAATATTAGCATCCGCTGCATTACCCCAGAGTAAAATGCCATAGGACATTACACTGTGAAAGTAACTGAAATAGACCAATCTAGCGGTATCGACATCCGCTAAACAGCGTATCCTTTTAACCGCGTAAGCTGCAGAACTTAGTCTATCCGCCAGTCGACAGATATGGGGTCCCCACTGCAACTTCGAATCAATGGTGATTCCAAGGAAAACAGTCGAGCTAACTGTATGTATGTATGTATATCAGTCTCAGAGACTGATATACATACATAAATATTACAGGCTCGCGCCTACTTTGGGGTCAGATGGCCGTGTGTGAGAATGTCCAAGATATTTTTTTATTTATTCATTTATTATATACCTACTAGTAATTTAAATATGTTTGACTATTGAGTTATCGAATTAAAAATGGAACGGGACCGGTACAGTTCGCGACAGACATCGTGACTATCCGCAATCTACGTCACGACACGCGACGAAGCCGTGTCAACGTCGCTTAGCGCGGATCTCGTCTAATTAGGCCTTTATGTCGGACCGGAGTTATGTGACGTCAGACGTCGGTGGTAATATTTTAACTTTTCATCAGATTGTCGGTTCATATAGAACGGAATTGAACATTCGTCCCAATAGTAGATGAAATACGTTCGTTCTCTCACACTGACCTGAATGTTGATAAAATCTTCAAAAACATTCTATAAACATTTTAAGATTTAAACTTTTTGATTTTCCTTTGATTATATTCTGTTTTGAAGTTGAAGTTAAAGTTTTGATTTGTTTTAGGTGAAACTCTTCTGAGTTTTCATTTCCAAAAACCTCACACTACGCCACCACAGAACTCCAGAAAAGAAAAGTTTACCCTCAAACCTATAGCTTATTTAAGAATCGGCTGATAAAAAAAGTTAGATACACAAACGAAAATGTTCTTAATTTGAATTCAGAATTCGAAAGATTTCACTGTTAAAAACCGTTAGGATTTTCGGTGAATCACTGTGATCAAACGTGCCTATTCATATATCGTAGCGGCACTTTTAACAACATTTTGTCCTACAAATCCTAATCTTATTAAACATTGTAAGTATAAAATACAACTATGATTTACATATCGAATTACCAAGGCGACATAAATCGGTAGAGCCTGTGTAGTTACCACTAATTCCTAAAGTAAACAAATCGATAAAATTTCCCGACGACTCGAATAAATCACTGGCAATGGAAGACGTCTCAATACTCTGTAGTAATTTTACGGCCGACGAAAAAGAGACAGGAATACTTCGAGGCGGTTGAAATTCTTAAGGCGGAGAGAGATGAAGAGATTTTCACGTTTTGTATTAATTTAGGAGCATATAGACTCTAAATCATTGGCTGTCAACGCTCCCTGTGGGAATCCTCGAGAGTTATAGGACCCTTTATTCTAAATTTACAATTACAATTTTGTGAACGATCCGAATATTTTAAACTCGTTGTATCGCTCTCTGGGGCTTATTTGAATTTGGAAAAATATATTATTCCGAAGTTATTACCGGCCGGTTAACTCGTCACAAATGCGTGAAACTTATAATATTGACTTGTATAATGGGCTAATCCTTTCGTGTACTTATTCGTGAACGCCCGAAGCTACCCACATAACAATTTGGATTAATGTGTGAATTTCGTTTTAAAGTACATACAAGTAAATATAAATAAGAACATCCCGTTGAGGTCTTTTATACGATCAATTTGGAATGCAGAACACGAGATCGATAAATCGTCTTCAAAGGATATTTTTGAATTAAGACTTTTAAAAAGGACGTTTCTATAAAGTTTCAAGTCCACTTATTAAATTCATTTAAAATTTAAAAAAAAAAATATATTCGAACACGCTATCCCATATCATTATATCCTATCACTACTGTTTTATAAAATGGGACAAGGCCGATTTAATAGTCGCCAAATATGTAATTAAATCACTCTAGGAAAAAATATGTAGAACAAGACAAGTGCCATGGACCATATCAGTAGGTATTCAAATTATTACTGTAGGTACTAGTGGACGCCCGAAGCTTCGCTCGCGTGGAATTAGACATGACAATAGTTTCGTTTACACCTACTAATATTATGTATATAGCTTATGTCACTCAGTGAAGATGCAGCTTTCTACTGGTGAAAGAATTTATGAAATCGGTCCATTAGTTTTTGTGTGAAAACATTACAAACAAATCATTCCTCTTTAGAATATTAGTATAGATGTGTCATGACAATGTCCGTGATAGGATCTGTCAAGGTTTTATGGGCAGACGATGGATGGCACAGAATTATTATCTTCTTTCCTTAAACAAAAATATGCGGAACGATCTGCACAAGGCGTAAGGTAGCAATTCGATGGGGAGCAACAAATCGGGCTCAGCTCGACCTTAGGAGAAGCCTATGCCCAGCTGTGGGCTTAGCAGCATACCTTGAGAGATATATCCACCAGTGGAATAATGTAGTGTTAGGAGTTAGGGTCTAATGAGTGATCTGCAATACTGATACGTCGAGGCCTTATCGAAGAATCATTTAATTACGTTCCTGACACCGACACCTTCGGTTTAACATCGTAATTATTTTTAATACCACTATCCTCACGGCGATCGCGAGACAACCATCTTGAAGACTAAATTGAAGAAGCATAACCACTGTCATCTCATTTTACGTATTTATGAACAGCCACATACTTTGTCAGATTAGAAAACGACTTTCTAAACGATGTTAGTGTGAAATGTTTAGATTTTCATAGTTTGTTAGTATCGGACGAGTTACAATGCATAGCTGTTTCTAAATATGTAGTTTAAGCTAGCGGTTTCCCGCTGTCTCCTTCAGGTCGTCTGTCCACCTTGTCGAAGGGCAACGTTGCGACCCATGGACGTCCCATTGCTGGGCACGGGTCTCCCCCACAGACGCAGCTGCGGGAGGTCTAGAGCATACTCCACCACGCTGCTCCAATGCGGATTGGTTGAAGGGCAACCTGTGCTCCTTTTTCCGAGACGTGGTTTAAGAAGGCACGGGCCCGGTGGGAGTGGTGTCGTTTAGGATAGGCCTATGTCCAGCAGAGGACTTCAAAAGGCTGATTGATGGATGGATGGATTAAGCTAGCAAGCCACAAAGCAGTGGCCCGATCTCTTCTCATTACATGGAAAGCCACGCTGCTCCAGATCAAATTGGTGTGTGGGTTACTAGGCAATTAAACTGTAAAAAGTTCTCACCACTCAAGAAATCTCAGGAAGAGGATGTATGTAAGCGTTTTCAGAATACCATCATCCAGCTCTATCATAATTGGGCATGGGTGTCCTCTCGATAGGGGAGGTTTAAGGTCAAATCCACCTAACTAACTAATTCGGATTACTAGGCTCACCATGTTTTCCTTTACTGTTACACTTACAGCAAACGACATGTATATATGTTTTTAGAAAGGAACATAACATACAAAAGTTGAAGCTACAACTCCGATTCGAAGCCTTTCAAATGAGTGGCCAAATTAAGCTACTGAGCAATCATTGCTATATAAAATTATACCTTTAAAACTTTTTTTATTCATTTAAAAAAGTCATTTTCATATTAAGTCACGAAGACTTGCATCGGAACCAAATATGTCTGCCAAATTTCAGCTCGATAGCTTCAGTGGAAATGGCTGAAATATTGATTGCAAGATTCCAGGTCATACATACATACATCCGAGTGAAGTTAAATAAAAGCTTTTAAAAAGTGTGACAGATTAAAAAATAAAGGGCTCCTAAATAAGCTTAGATGAGTCTGAATTGCAACGTCTGTGTACGGAACCGTACATTTACCACTGCCGCGTTGCGCTGAGTCATTGCTATTTACCTAATTACCTAATAAAACAGTGCAAAAATAAAGACCGCGCGAGACAGCCGCGTCAACTGAGCGCGAGTCGTTTCGGTCATAACTAACTAACTTTTAACTTAACTAATAAACGGTACAAAACTCTAACTTGTGGTTTCGTACATTATGGTCCTTCGAGCTTATCACTCGGTGTGTTTGTGACCTCAAGTTACGATAGCAAATCGGTTACCTGGCCTCCCAGAAGCGGTTCTCCCCAGGATAATTGAGAAGGTGCCTATTTCGTAACGGCGGGTTGCCGATGCATTGGGTGACCAGGACCTTCAAGAGTTAATCGATCACATTCGTAACTGCGAGCTACGACGAAAAACCTTGAAGATAAAGAAGATTAAGGAAAACTGCCTGTCTTCGAGTCCTGAACCAACACCTACAAGAACTAACAATGGCGCTACTTGCGGAACAAGGGAAGTGTTTCGAAAACATTAAAACTTTATGCACCAACTATAAGAAAGACAGCATCGATAGAAAGACTGCCGAGTACCTAAACTCGCGTCTTTCATCGCTTGAACGACAGTGGGTAGAATTTCATGAGAGAAACGAGTTACTCACACAAGAAGTTGAAGATAAGAGCAACGTCAACTACTTCACTACTAACATCTACGGGAAGACGAAGCAACTTTATGAAACAACGAAAACTAGTATGATGAACTTACTCATATTACACCAGCAAAAGGAGAACGAAGAAAAGATGAGTAAAAACTTGGATTTCGATTTATCTGGCATTTTTGAGGACGAAACCGACGAAAATATACAGGTGATGGTGAGTCGGCAAAAATGCAACTTTAAAGCACTAGAAAGAGCCATGTCAAAAATAAATATTGATTTAACAACTGAAAAATGGGAACTAGAAGACAATCTGGCAACATTAAGAGTGAAATGGGAACCTATTGACAAGCTACACTGGGAGTTAGAAGGTATCCTGAAGGAATCTGACTTGTACGGAGAGTATTCAATGAAATTTGACAACATAGAAAAAAGGTATGACAACTTGCGCAAGCAACTTAACACCAAGATTCATTCAAACATCCACTACCAGCACACAACTCCAAGAATAGATATACCCGACTTTTTTGGTGATTATATACACTGGATGTCTTTTAAAAATTTGTTTTTGGAAGCGATTCACAAGAACCCCACTATTTCGAAATCACAGAAAATGCAGCACCTTAAAACAAAATTAAAGGGCGAAGCGGAGCGCTTAGTACAGCATCTCAATGTGAGCGCGGAAAACTACGATTCGTGTTGGGAGATTCTAACCCATCGATACGATAATCGCCGCCTCCAATTCACATCATTCATAAACATTTACCACTGCCGCGTTGCGCTGAGTCATTGCTATTTACCTAATTACCTAATAAAACAGTGCAAAAATAAAGACCGCGCGAGACAGCCGCGTCAACTGAGCGCGAGTCGTTTCGGTCATAACTAACTAACTTTTAACTTAACTAATAAACGGTACAAAACACTAACTTGTGGTTTCGTACAGTCTGATTAAGTAATAAACAGATGGGTCTGTCCAAGTAAAAAGCAAGTGTTTGGCGTGACAACGAGCCTCTCAACACACCTGTAAATATAATATTAATGCATCCGAACAGAAATCAGTGCACAGGCTGTATACCAAACAGCCACTTTAAGTTTAACTCGTGTTAACGCTGTCGTTTTTTACCCGCGCGGCGTGACCCGCCCGAGACTTCTGTTGTTCAGGCGTGGCTTACATGCCGACGAGTTTTATATACGCACTAATACACGAAGCAGCTCAGATGATAAATGATGTGTACTGTATATACAGTGATACAGTGATATGATCTTATTATAAACCTTACATGTGCGATGTGTCTATATAATATGTTTTGTATAATTGTACCAACAGTGGTGAATTACACAAAACTGAAGGTATAAAATATATATTATATTATAAATATTAGAGTTAAGTTGTAAATAAATGAAACTTATAAAATACACTAATGATACACGAAGCAACTCATAAAACAAAAACCTATTTTTATACGCGACTGAAATGCAAAGTTAAAATAAATTTAGTAAAGTTAAAATAATTATATGTACGTGATGCAGCTTATATAATCATTTTTGAGATTCCCTTTCCCTTTTCTTGTGTATTTTAGGCAAAATTATTTCTTTTCTATTGTTGTTATTTTCTATTATTGTATTTTATTCTATTTCCTTCAGACACGATCATTTATGTAAATCAAAACTAATTTCAATAACTGCAATGTCAATAAATTTCTAGTATTGATTTGGCTGATATGAGCCACATGTTTTATGAACTTTACAATTTATGAATCTGCATATCTAATATATTTCTACACAATTTTATCAATGCTTTAGAAATGCATAGAGCACCAATATACAAACATGTTTTATATTTACACAAATATACACTAAATACACATTACGAGCTACCGCCATGTAAGCCCACCGCAACACACGGTGTGAAATCAGTATTGTGATAAGCTAACGACCGTTTCTTTACTCGGATTCCTCTCGTCCGCGCCACGGCTGCTATCAATTAAATGGCCGACGCAATCTCTGCCGGCGAAATATTTCTTCTCGCTGACTTTTTTAATTAATGACCGGTAACTTACATCTTCGGTTTGGTGTCAAAGACCGTATTGGCACCATTGATATATGAATTGGACTTAGTGTGTTTTGTTACTTATCAGTTACAATGTCGATGCCAGAAGGGAAGATAATAATAATAATAATAAATATCTTGGACATTCTCACACACGGCCATCCGACCCCAAAGTAGGCGCGAGCCTGTTATATGGGTGTCAGAGACTGATATACATACATAGATATTTTTTAAATACATACTTAAATAGATAATATTAACATCTAGACACAGAACAAATACAAGTGTTCGTCACACGAATATTTGTCCTCAGTGGGATTCGAACCCACGACCCCTGGCGCAACAGGCAGGGTCACTACCGAATGCGCCAACGGGCCCGTCGAAGTTATTAGTACTGAGCGATTTGAAGCGCTCATTATCCGGTGTGTCATTCGCCACTGATCGAACAGGAAAACTGGGTTCGCAGGTTACAAAACAGGGATTTCTGTGAGTTTGCGATAACTTATTTATTTCTTCCAGGTGAAAAAACGCGAGAAATAACTAGCGGTCTAGTTAAGAATGGGGTGATAGTGTGCGTCTAACATAAATCTAATGTCGGTCGTATTTCAGAGTAGAGCCGCCAGATAACAGGCGGATCGTTTTAAATAACAGTTGTTTAACCTTAAGGCTTCCTTGCGACCTATGTACCTGCGATAGGGTTGTCAAATTCTACACCAATTTATATGGTTGGCCAAACGAAACCCAACTCCTCCACTTGATCGTGAAAAGATCTCAACGAATTCAGAAATAAGATTAAAAAAAAAATAAAAAAAAAATTAATTAATAAGACCGCCTTTTTGCCACCACCATACTTTTTTTTAAATGTTTTTTATTCTTGTGCTGTACAATAAAGCATATTTGTATTTGTACTAATTATAAAAAAATACATTTTTATACGATTAAATATTAGTTCGGACTGTTTTTGTCTTTCTAAACGATGTCAAGTGTGTGGACTTGCCAAGGCATCCGTGTCAACAAATGCAATCAAAATTTCGTTTATTACGGCGGTGCACTACTAAGTATTACCATAAGCTAACACGATGATTTGAATATCGAATTTGAAGTATGAGATGTTCGTTTATTTGCATTTCCCGTAAAGTAATCGAACTTCACGTCCCAGATGTTTGTATAAATAATTATTAGGTATATTGCTCGAGTTGTTTTAATAAGTAACGCACAATTTAAACAAATAACTGAAAGAAAAGCACCAATATTTCGCTCGCATATCAACATACGTTTTGTTTTATTTATTTATTTATTCTTTACTATTCCAAAAAGCTTGAAACATTGTCTACCAGTCGACCTTTGGGCGAAGCAGATAAGCGCAAAGGCTACAGAAAATAAATGAAACCAAATTAAAAAAAATTGATAAAATTAAATAGAAGAAACTAAATAAAAGAAATTATATATTTATGTTGGGTTAAATAAATAAAAGGATTTATTTAAATGCTATTCTACTTAATTCTACTCTATTCTATTCTAAATGCATCACGTAGTATCTATGCACGACTCCGCCATAGCAACAAATCCCTCCGATAGATCAGCAACGCGCCTTCGTCTACTACTTTACTAACTATCTACTAATAGTCCTTACTCTCACACTTAAGTTTCAATAAATTAGCTTACGAATAATAACGTATTACTTTGCAGTCGCCTATCTATACTCTATACAAATATTATAAAGAAGAAACATTTGTGTGTAATGTTTTCACACCAAAACTACTGGACGGATTTCAATAATTCTTTCACCATTAAAAGCTGCATCTTTACTGAGTGACATAAGCTATATAATATTACTAGGTGTAAACGAAAATATTGTTTACAATTTAGCTTATCTAACGATAGAGCGTAAATAAAACAAATAAATAAAATTATTTTATTATTGAAAATAATATTAACAACGATTTTAAATCTATATAATAAAAATGAATCGCAAAATGTGTTGGTAAGCGCATAACTCAACAACGCCTGGACCAATTTGGCCAATTCTTTTTTTAAAATGTTCGTTGAAGTTCAAGGATGGTTTTAACGGCGAGAAAAATTTGAAAATTCATCCCCTAAGGGGGTAAAACGGGGGCGAAAAGTTAGTATGAAGCTTTGCCGTTTTTGAAGTTAGTGAATGTGTAACGCGAGCGAAGCTGCGGGCGTCCACTAGTAGCGAATAAAAGATAATTATACCTTTAATTTTTTTTTAAAAAGCTTTATAAATTTTTTTTTCTATTTTCATGCATTGTCATCGGAACCAAATATGTGTGCCAAATTTCAGCTCGATAGCTTCAGTGGAAGTGGGTGAAATATTGATTGCAAGATTCCAGGACATACTTACATACTTACATACGAGTGAAGTTAAATAAAAGCTTTTAAAAATGTGACGAGTTTGATCAAATAAGAACGTCAATATACTCAATATTGTTTGATCGTTCAGATATCAGCAACTATGAACAATCTAAAGGACGGTGTGGGAATTCAATCAGGTTGGCCGCATGCCTCATCGGTACATTAAAATGGAACATAAAACAAACTAAAGCAAGGATGTGCGTATCAGCTGTGAAGATCTGTGCGATACATACTGCTCTGAAGGATGGTAACCTCTTATAACAAATATTTTCGTTATATATTTAAAACCAATTTAAAATTGTTTATATAAATATTTATCTTTCAGTAGACATTCTTGCTTGAATCAAGCAAGCTGAATTTGATTAAAATTGACAGTTTTATACCGTTCTATTTGTGATTGAGCTCTTGTAGATCACCTCTTTATTCAGGCCGCTGTAAAGGCCAGAAGGCACAAGCACGCGTTCATTCGAAAAAAATAATATTTATAAAAATTTAAAATGTAAGTATCTAATATCCATAAAATAATCCATCTATACTTAAGTTATAAAGAGGAAAGATTTGTTTGTAATGTTTTCACACAAAAACTACTGGACGGATTTGAAAAATTCTTTCACCATTAGAAAGCTGCATCTTCACTGAGTGACATAGGCTATATAATATTACTAGGTGTAAACGAAACTATTGATATGTCTAATTCCACGCGATCGCAGCTGCGGGCGTCCACTAGTTTAAAATAAAATTAGTGAATGATACTAAAACGTTCCTTAGTTATCGCAAGAACCCGCAAGTATTTCAGAGATTGGTTAGACCGTTTAACCAAACGAACGATTTAATATAACTAATACAGGAGATTTTGCGCATTATTTATTACTCTGTGCCTGCCGAGTGTCAGACGCGAAATGAAAATAAGATTTGGCGGGGCCACCTCATAAATCAGAAACACCAGTGTAGCTCAATTAAAAGCACCGTCTATCAGATGAACTCCCGGTACAGAAGGTAGCACGCCTTTTTGAAAAAAGACAGTAAAAGGCTGTCTTTTAAGGCCGTTGTATTACCAGGATTTCGTTAAGAGTATCTGGACATATTGTAAGTGTAAATAGGTTGGTATTTATTATATTATTTATTGTTTAGCTCGGTATTTCGCTGCGAAACGGAATGATGAAATCCGTAGACGAACAGACCTCACCGACGTAGTTCGTAGAGTTAGTAAGTTGAAGTGGCAATGGGCAGGTAAGGTAACGACCGAAGTACTGATAACCGGAAAAAGTTCTTGAATGGGGACCAGGAATCGGAAAAAGGAGTACAGGTCGCCCTTTGACTAGGTGGACAGACAGTCAGTCTTGAAATTCTAGGAAGCGAAGTTTGGATTTGTGCTCGGTATAGCACTACGCTCACCACAATTTACTCTGGACATACCTAATAATAACTGGCAAAATGTGAGTGTACTACACACCTGTGCCTACCCTTTCGGGAAAATGCAGGCGCGATGTTTCAAAATAAGTTTCTCGCCCACAGTACGCAATGAGACAGCACCTTAGAGATACATCGCAAGTTTGTCAACCGTTTATTTCTGAGCGTGAATCATTGGTCTCATTATGGGATGGTTTATGGAAGGCGCAGGTTCGACTCTCGTTCGGGAAGGTCAGATAAGGCGGAAGCTGACCGTAGATTGTTAGGAATCCATGTTTTATTGTCAAGGTAATTAACATTGTTATTTTGTTATACTTGGCTAGGGAAATAACTACATTAGGCTTGTTACCGAACTAATGGGCCAGGGTCCAAACAAAACTATAAATACAGGTAGCATTTGATTCTGCTCGAGGTCCAGTGTTCGAACCCCATCCAAGGCATGTTCAGATTGTTCAGTCTTTCAAGGATATATAGCTGCGACCCATAAACGTCCCACTGCTAGGCACGGGTCTCCCCCACTGACACGGCTGCGGGAGGTCTAGGGCATACCCCACCACGCTGCTCCAATGCGGATTGGTGGAGGGGTTACTGGCCAACTCAGTGTCGAATGTTCTTAAGCCGAAGGTCTTCGACAAGGCTTAACGATTACGTTGTTTTCAAGGATATAGCTAAGCATTAGATTATAATTTTACTGTGAAAGAAAACATAATGCAGAAACTTGCATACTAAGCTTCTCTTTTTAACCACGAGAAAAAAATGCAAAGGCCTATATCAATGTGTTAAGTTCTTGATTACAAATATTAAAAATATATAATCAATAGATTTATTGACACCCAAGTACTAACTTTTAAATCGATTTTGGCATATTTGACTCCCGATTTTTTTTTTATATTTATTTATTTGTTTACAGTTGTTACCAAACACAAATGCGCCGTTATGTTAAGTTATTTGATGCCGAACTTTTCTTCTATAGTTATAGATAGAAGAAATCCAATCTATGTATACATATATAACTATGTACTTAACCTAACAGTTCTTCATAATTTCTTATTAAGAACCTATAACCTATGCACTTTTTAAATCTTAGCAATTTATGCATTTGTCATACATAACGCTCATAAAACATTAATCTACTTTCGACATAGTACCGAATCGTTGGAACATTTTAACGGTTTAGTTGCAAATAATTCTATTCCTAAATGTAGTGATATTCGTCAGAGTTATTAAAGTTCTTCAACGTTAAAAATATACGACAATTGAGGAATAAAATCGATTATTCGTTTTTATTGCGATACGGTTAAAATTAGTATCGTAACTTTCTGCTGTTGGAATCGATGGTTCCATTCCAAAAATTATTCCAATTCCAACACTTATTGGGTGCTTTAGAGATTGTAATAGCCGTCACTTAAATACTTTTCTGTGCTATAAACGTACGTCGATAAGGTTGTTATTCGAATACACAATCGGACAATTCTTGATTCGATCATGAAATAACAACGGCCATTACAGATAAATAAAGTATACTAATCCTTGTTTCCAATACAATAGGGTTTAAGTTCGATTGTTTGCTTGGGTGCTTACGCCGTTTAAATTGAAGTTAATGGTATCGAAATGCGGCTCGTGCGCCCAATCAATTAAGTTGGAAATCGATTTACCGATTGTAATCGATAATGACGCGTGAGTCTGAGCAGCTGTCATGATAAAGATACGATTTTTTTTTTGAACAATATCACTCTGCATTGTGCGAAGATGCTAACTGGACGTTCGTGTCTACTTAGAATTAGGTGGACTGTGAACCGATAACTACTTAAATAAAATTTGTACACTAATTATTAAAAGCTTTTATTTAACTTCACTCGTATGTACTCGTATGTCCTGGAATCTTGCAATCAATATTTCACCCATTTCCACTGAAGCTATCGAGCTGAAATTTGGCACACATATTAGGTTCCGATGACAATGCATGAAAATAAAATAAAAAGTTATAAAAGCTTTTTAAAAAAAAACAGTTTACAGTATAATTTATTTGAGAACATAAAGTTATACTGACCTATTTCGACAGAAAAATAATTGATAAACTAATAAAGACACACATGGAAATAAACAGGGCCCGAAACGAAAATAAATTCTTAGCTTATAAAGGTTACTTTACTTAGATTAATTAACTTACCTTGTCGTTAGTGATTGATTTAATTAACTTAATTAAATTAATGAAACTAAAAAAATCTTCGATGTGGCAACCCTATCTATCACTGTATTTTTCACAAAACAAGACAACCCACAAACAAGCCCACATAAACAAGTACAATCACGCACGTAAGACAGCCCGCTAGAGGTGTATTCGCGCAATCAATGAGCGAGATATTGTGACGTTTCATTAAAGCTTGACATCTTCATACCGCTGCCGGTTATTTATGTACCCGACTGTACCTGCGGGCGTATTGCCGTTTGTTTAAGTTCTAGTATAGATGATAATTTAGCAACTATACACAACTGCAGTACTGTATATATTATACACTGACGGACTCATAAACTGCATCAAGGTTCAAGACACATTTGAAATAAACAGTTTAAACTTCAAACTTTCAAACTTTTTATACAGATTTAAATTGAAACCTATAGCTTGATTTGTTAACTTCATAACAGCGTAGTATCATATCCTTATGTGTAGGTGCGTATATTGGAAAGGACCATTCAATTTTTTTGAATAAAAACGATGAAAATTAAAAAGGAAATGTTTTGGGTGGTTTATTGAAAAATTGGTTTTTACAATAATAAAAAAGTATACATACCTTCTATACAAAAACTTACTTTCACATTTCAGCGGATACTGATTTGAGATCACTGGGTTAAGGGAAATAATATAAATGGAATGGGAAATGACAATATAGGTACCTCTATTAACCGTTGTTGTTGATTTCTGTCGGATTTTCATGGAATGATTCCTATAAGAATGGTTTTTGACGGACAAGCTGACGGGATAGTAAACGGTCACGGTTACCTATGAACATGAGCAATGTCAGAGGAGTCGAATAAGTTAAATTCAGAATCACACTGCAAAACAGTATATTTGTCATTCGATTATCATGTTAAAAATACACCATTAATACCACTTCATAACCACATCACCCGCTTCCGGTTCAAACCGGTTCCATGCAGTTGTATGCAGCCCGTTGAAATCCTAATTACTAATTTTAATTATTCTCTTTCATACTTTTCTTTTTCCACCTTGACAGCAGCTGCCCTTAATACGTGGTTCAAGTATTTTTCAAATTAAGAACCATTTAGGAAATGCCAATCTGCGATCTTGGAATTATCAACTCCAAAATTAGCGAGATTAAATCGTCTTTCATGTTCGTAATGAGTGATTTGCATTAATTTCATAGGTATGTTTCGTATGAAAAGCCGTTATCATTATGAAAATTATGTTAGGTTTTTTTAAATAAAAAATTATGGTTAGTAAATACAGTCTGATACATATTTTTACATGTTATTTATTTATGACTAGCTGTTCCCGCGAACATCGTTACGCCTCAATATTTCATCTGCGTGAATTTGGTTTTTTAATTATTAATCAAAATCGATTCATAATAGTCACACCAACAAACATAAAAACATCCCTATAACATATTTTCGGCATAATAACTATCTATCCTTTGGCCATCTCCTACCTCCCATCTATCTTACTACCAAATTTCATGAAATTCATATAAGTGGAATCATACTTTAGTGAAATTCATACACGTAAATAAGTAACATAATAGCAGTGAAGATACAGCTTTCTAATGGTGAAAGAATTTTTGAAATCGGTCCAGTAAGTAGTTTTTATGTGAAAACATTACAAATAAATGTTTACTCTTTATAATATTAGTATAGATAAATATATAATAAGGATACAAAAATACTATACAGTCGCTTACAAGATTCATAAAAAAATTTAAACTTAAATTAATAATTATCGTGTCTCTGTAAAGACTTTAATGTATCAAAGTATTTATTTAAATGTCCCCAGAAGGCGTCTAACGATCTAACTAGATGTTGCGTTCTTGTTGCGTTAACACTAAACGACTGCGGCGGTTGACTTGGTAAATAGAAACGTAGCACAACTGTCATCGTTTTCAATGTTGTTGTTTATCATTACTGGCGGGAAAATAGCAGTGGCATTGGAGTTGTATTATATTTATAGCGCAAAGGTGTTAGGCGAAATCGCCAGTTGGCAGCAGAAGTGGAGAACCTTTGGTTGATATTAGTTTAAACCAAATTATTATATGGCTAAATCTCATTATGTCGCCTTTAAGTCGTCATGTATGAGTTTAATCAATGAAATGATTACTACGTTAAACGTTAAATAATATTAAACAATGTGTAGTCGTTATTAAAATTCATTTCCTTTACCTGTGATCATAAAATAATATTGTCAAAGTATTTGGTGTACCCTATATATGACATTAAATTATAAAAACAATATTTAATTGTAACACTTATGTCGAAAAACAGATATATAATACTAGAATACTTAGTGACTATATTAATACATATAAATTGATATAAAACTGTGTTTATATTTCAATACGTTATAGTATAAATGAATAGCTTTATACTTTCAGCGTCTTCTTCTCATTATTGGAATTTGCTGCGCTCTACAGGGTCGATGCTTTAATGTGTATTGTATTTAATATGTAATTTAAGTGCACGGTATGTTTTAAAGAAGTACCTAAATAAATATATTAATACTAATTTCATTATCATCCATTTCCGAATTCCTAACTTTATGAATGTACCTATATTATAAAATAAATAAATCTGATAACATAAACATTTAACGGAGCCTTATAAACCAACACATTTCTTTCACTAGGTTAATTATTATAACATTGTTTTGAGTATATTTTCCTTACTATCCAACCTAAGCTACATAAAATATTTATTTATTTAAAAATAAGTTTCGAGTACCTATGGTTATTCACACCTGGCCTAAACATTGCTGTTTACGAATCGAATCGACTGGTCATTTCATGGAAATACTTATTAACAATCGAACTGAATTCTTCAATTTTTTCCCAACGCAAATGGCTAAATAGTTCACACCAGTCAGGATGCACGTGCAGTTGTGAGAATACACGCAATTATATGTCTTATGTCTATACGTTTTAGACAGCACAATGGCATGAGACAATTCATTTTTTGCCAAGCGTAATCGAGACTGCGCATTTCGTATTTGGTTTTATTATAGTGGTAGGACGTTAATATTTCCATTTTATATCGATTTATCGATCCTTTGTTTCACGATTATTCGCAAAAGTAGTAACTTTTAATTTCTTACTTAGCGTTTGCAATGAATTTTTCCCGTTTGTTAAGCATTTGAACATTTCGCGATCAATTATTACCATCGTACTGTGTTTCATAATCTGTAATTGCCTGTTTACTATCATGCTTTATAATCTACTTCAAGTGAATATGGCCACATAAAACACTCAAACATTATTTAACTTTATTTATTTGTTTACCGTATTTGAAACGGTAACGATGACTTACTTAGGCCTATGCATTTTTCAAAATAACCGATAGTAAAGAAATTTCTTTAATAATTATGGGAAAGTTATTTCAAAATATTTTTTTTGCAAACTATTTTTATCTTTATAATAATATCATCTTCTTAAAGTGTAAGATGATATACCTAAAGATAAAAATATTAAAATTAATAGAAATATAAAAATTAATACCTTTTTTAAATAATTTTGAGGACATTTATTAAAATTTCAACTATCTCTGATAATAAGTTAACCAGAGCCGGTGCACGCAACCTTTGGTTCACTACTAATCGACTTGACTTCAAAGTTTCCGTAGCAATTTAGTCTAGTATTTAGCTAAGTGCAAAGTTAAGTCGCCATAAAAATTAACGATTGATAATTGCTCGAATATAATAAAATTATCAGCAAGCGAACGCTCCGGTAATCACACTAATAACGATGTAATACGCATACTGTTTGTGTGATTATGTTTTTAATGTAAGAATAGCAGGGAAATGTTACATTTCTTGCCATTAACTTGAACGATCCACTTCTAAAAGAAAGCCGGATAAAAACTGTATTTAAATTTTTTAATTACTTTGAATTAGCTGGAGCTTACTTTGAGTCCAGTCTGGTTTAACTAAGATTATTTAATATGTATTAATATAAATTTATGCTGGAATAAACTAACATAAAAGTAAAATATATATCAGGTTAAATAAAACTTCACACAGTCGAACATAGAACCTCCTCCTTTTTTCAAAGTCGGTTAAAAATAGGTCGATATGTTACCATCATAGTATTGAGTATTCGCAATAGGTTCCATTGGTTGGCATTTTTAGAATTTGTTAAAATACACAAAATCAGATATATTGTGATGTAACATCATCTACCTTTTTTTACCATTTATGACGTATTTACAATGTTTTCTCTTCATTCTTTCTTTCTTCTAATAAGATATTAGTGGACTCCCGCAGCTTCGTTCGCGTGAAATTAGGCATAACAATAGTTTCGTTTATAACTAGTAATATTATATTGCCTATGTCACTAAGTGAAGATGCAGCTTTCTAATGGTGAAATAATTTTTTTAAATCGGTCCCTAAGTTTTTGTGTGAAAACATTATAAACAGATGTTTCCTCTTTATAATATTAGTATAGATCTAATCTGTGTTTAATTATTATAAACATTTATTTATTTATTAATTTATTTAATCAATCCAAAAACATCCCTAACCTTACAGTGTAACCTAATATAACATAAATTATGTATTATAAAACATATATGTACTTCAAATAAATCAACCTTACGTATGGTTGGAAGCCGGTGTTGTGATCCGAAAAGCGAATCGGCGATACATTACGGCTCGGCTGCGCCGGTGATGCTGGTGAGGAGCAAAACGAGAGGCGAGTCACGACCGACCGCGATATTGGTGACAAAATGTTTTTACGCCTTGACTCCCGCGTGTTTTTGTTCGTTTTTAGGGTTCCGTGGGCACGAGGTGGGACCATACGTTGTTGAGCAAACAACCTTCTTGTGATAATCTATACTAATATTATAAAAATTACTTACCTTTTTTTTATAATGTTTACACACAACACAAACTACTGGACCGATTTCAAAAGTTCTTACACCATTAGAAATCTGCATCTTCACTGAATGACATAGGCTACATAATATTACTAGGTGTAAACGAAACTATTGTTATGACTAATTCCACGCGAGCGAAGCTGCGGGCGTCCAGTATATTATAAAATACTTTAGTTTTCACTAAGGTGATAGGAAAAGCTACAAAAGTTTGAGATTATAGTTAGAATAAGATTAGAAGATTATGTATAAGTGACATTTTCACTGAAGTACACAACAACATTAATGTAATTAATTCGTAAAATAATTAGTGAAATGTTGTTCGTTTATTTGAGTTAGCTGCCTAAAAATAAATAAATTACTAATCATAATTTATCTTCGCTACAAAGAATTGAATTAATGAATTATTATTCACTACTTTAAAATTATTTCTAATAATCACAAAGACATAAAATTCAAATTTTAAAAAGTTCTAATAGTTCTTTTATAAGTAAATATTAGTATTTTATGTTTTGCCCATAAGACCCCGTAGGTCTTGAGTGTAAAGATCCGTGGTTTTTGTTATTTGCCGTCAAAAAAGATGACAGGTTCCTTCTTGACATGATATTGATTAAGAAACGCAAGGATCTTACATGTTTTTTACTTACATGTTAGAAATGAAAGAGAAGACTTTCAAAGTAATTTATGCGTGCCACTTGGATTTACACCAAGACCCAATTGAGTGTGAGGCGAGTTTGATAGCCAGTGGGCTGTCACTGTTGTCACTCAATACCTGCAGAACCATAAAGAAACTCACAAAACACGCTTAGCCCTCAGAATCGCTATTTCCGTTCGCGTCTCTTTTTAATCTGTTTGTTTTACAACGTTATGGAGTTTTAATTAAGTTTTAATTTTATCTCACCGCTTCTGTTGTTTAATTGAGAGGATCCGGACCAAATCCACCCGATCGGGTGTCCCGAGAGAGTTATAGTTGTTTAAAATACAAGTTTAATTGAAAATAAATAAAATAAAGAAACGATAATGATAAAGGTTACGAACTCGGAAACGTTTTAATTAGACACTGTGAACGCATTTAATTATGTTTACTTTTAAATACACTCGCCGACTTGCCCACACGACTTAATTACTGGCGTGAGTTTAAAAAGTACTTATTTCATAAAGGATTATTAATTTTAGCACCGTCATTTCAGTTTGTACCTTGCACGGTTTACGCAGAGACGCATTTAGTCTACGATACTACGGAGAAACGAAACATTTGTAGAATTTCAGCTGGTTATCGAGATATCGAGATACTGCGAATATTTCGGTCGGTAATCGATACTCAGAACGATTAGCTGCAGCTAATTATCGAACTGATATTCGGACGTATTTGAAAAGTGAAAACAAGCATTCCTTATTTTCATTCTCTAACTGCAATTATTTTTACTGGATATCTAATTGATTAATTGGCTGATTTTTTATGATGGCTGCTTCGGTGGTCTAGTGGTTGCAAGCGTTACTACTCTACCGGTCCTAGGTTCGATCACGAGGTAAGGTAAAAATAGGTATGGTAGAAATAGGTTTACATGTAGACCAATACATAACTGGTGAAAAGTTGGTGTATCATTCACTTGCCTGCCTACCCTAAGTTCTGCCTTTGGGGAAACATAGGCTTTCTATAAACTATGTTCTCTTATGCATTGTAGCGTCCAAAGCCCAAAGGCTCGCGTCGATTCAATGTGATCGAAAGAGTTAAGCAACGACGAGCGCGGTCGATTTGTGGATGGGTGACCGCTAGTGGCAAATTACACGCACGCTACCGTGTTTCGGAGGGCACGTAAAGCCGTCGGTCCCGGTTGTTTTCAATGCTGAAAACAGTCGTTAAGCTTTGTCGAAGACCTCACCATTTGTTCTTTAGGTAAGTATATCTACGCGTATATACCATGTACCCAATACTGGAACCTATACTAATATTGTAAAGAGGAACGATTTGTTTGTGATGTTTTCACACAAAAACTACTGGACCGGTTTCAAAAATTCTTTCACAATTAGAAAGCTGCATCTTCCCTGAGTCACATAGGCTATATAATATTACTAGGTGTAAACGAAACTATTGTTATGTCTAATTCCACGCGAGCGTAGCTGCGGGCGTCCACTAGTGACCTTATATGGTTGAAACGACTGTGATCTTAATGTCTCCATAAAACCTTCAATATCATTAAAAAATATACAGAAAACTAGCTGAGCCTGCAAACGTTGTTCTGCCATATGAAATGGCAAAGTGACGCGACGCTTCACGTTAATGAACGACGGTTAAAAAAAAAACAAAATAGTGTTTAAAAAACATTTTCCAGTGGACCAAATTGTGAATCTAAACCATTCTCGAATCCCCTTGAACACAAACAAACAATTTCATCAACATCTATCCAGCTGTAGAGGAGGATTTCACGTACACAAGGAATATATATATTAAGAATAGAGTAGATTGCTTACTCGCTGATGACATTCTATGAACGGGAAGTGTGAACGTAAACCCTAATAGCCAACATTTAACGCCAGCGGCGCCAATAAGCGCTGGTGATGACGCCATTTTGCGTCAAACGTCAGCGTCAAACTGCGCGCGCGCACGCTTGGGCCCTCGTTGGATTCCTGTTATCAGAGGCATGGTCGGCTACCTGGCCAATGTGGGTTGACGGTGGTAGATACACAGTGTATAGACTGTGTGTGTTATAGAGATTGCACTGTAAGTTTCCCCGTATGTTAAAAAGTACGACTATCACATACGATCGACACGATCCATTGGGCTATGAACGCTTCACAACATAATATAAATATAACATCACGCCTGTATGTTATATTATTAGTAACTTGGAATAATGTTCATGTAATTCATACACGTTTAAAAACTTAAATTTTGATATTATTTTTAATTTTTTTTATTATTTTTTGTGTCAAGTGCCACCTCTATCCATTCCCCGCTCTATGACCGAGCCTACATCTTACTCATCCCGCGTGATAAATTCGGCCTCATTTGAATACGGCCGATTGTGATCGATGCGCTGTTTTAACTTCTTGTGAGCTACTTAATAAACATTTTCGAGTCATTATCACGACCTGTCAATGGAATACTATCGGGTGTTAAGTAGAAGGGTTAACTCGTGATTTTAACGCAATCAAGCCATGAAATATCTACAGGAATTATGTCAATACTAGCTTACCCCGCAAACGTTGTTCTGCCATATGAAATGTCAAAGTGACGCGACACTTCATGTACATGACTTATCGTCAATGAACGACGGTTAAAATGTTTGGATATTGTTTTAAATACAAAAATACTAAAATCGTGTTTAAAAGACATTTTCCAGTGGACCAAATTGTGAATCTATTCTCGAATCCCCTTGAACACACAACAAAATTTCATCAACATGTTCAGTGTCATACAGTTCAAGTTCAGTGTCATACATACGTACACAAGAAATATGTATATAAAGATGTTTAAGCGAATCCTAGTTTATTTACCACTAGACTATATCCTATTGACGCTCGGAATGTTTCAGTACAATAACGAACGATTTATAACATCCCAGATACGTCCAGACAATGATGGCGCCATTAGTGTTTCTAGGGCTGCCTCTTTCATAGGCTGTTATAGATTTTACTTGTAAAAGTTTAACATATTTAATTTTATTAACTAATGATTTATTTTAAAGTATGAAATAATGTACATATTTATTTAACTATAACGTCAACAAGAAATTACATTTTAAATAAAGTTAGATGCAATGATTACGACAAACTCCTTTGAATGAAGCAGTCAGTAAGTACACAACCGAAATAGACAATTTAAAATTGTAAAACATAAAACTGTAAAATACGGTTATCTTTAATTTTGTTCTAACATTAATTTGAATGACATTCACAGAAAAACAATAAACAGAGGAAGAGTATTTGAATATTAAGAAATATTGAGTTTTAATTTTAAAACAATTTGTAATAATTAATAACATATAATAATTGTATCCAGGCGTTACCTTGCGGAACTCCATTTATTGTGTACGTGTGTATGACAGTGAACTCCTCCTAAACGGCTGGATATTGATGAAATTTTTTGTGTGTGTTCAAGGGGCATTCTAGAATGGTTTAGATTCACAATTTGGTCCACTGGAAAATGTTTTTTAAACACTATTTTAGTATTTTTATTTTGAACCGCCGTTCATTGATGTGAACCGTCGTGTCACTTTTCATTGGGCATGGTAGAACAACGTTTGCGGGGTCAGCTAGTATACTAAATAAATTTATGGTTTGTAATATGAATTTTCCTTAATAGAAAATGAAAATTGACAACCCTAGGTATGATCGCTTACAAGAGCAGAGTGAAAACGTTATCAGTGAACACACTGCAGATCTATGTGAGCTAGTGGGTTTCACGCTACGCCACCCGCGCCGCGGCCCCGCTGCAATGAAAGTGCGCTATTATGCTTAATTGCTCTTTTCTTTACACGTATTTATTATATTAGACACATATTAGACACATCTATTTTTGATAAAAACTACGGCAGTCAGTTTGTTTAATCCCACATCGGATCTATCGGATGGTTTTTACTTATCTCGGCTCCATTCACCATTGCAATTTTTTTATTTTCCATTTAGGAAGAGTATTGCTTGATATTCAATGTTCACTTATTTTTCTTTTTTTCTTTTGTGGCTATTTCATTATGAACAAATTTCAATTTATTTTTTAGGGCTCCTGTCCAATGTAAATTGATTGCCTGTCTGACTTATCTATACTTCTAGAACTATTGTAAGCAATTTATGAGTGGATGTTTTACTGTACGCACAAACACATAACAATTTACACTGGCTTTTGTCTTAAATCAGGTAGGATGCTACTAATAGGTAATTTAAAATAGACAATAAAAATTAAATACAAATTTCTTGTCTATGCTATTAGTCGTTGCATTGGAACTCGGAACCGAATCAATATGTCACATTTTAAATTCGTAGAATGCCAGGATATGGCTCTTTATCTTGCAATATTTGACGTATACTATACGTAATGGAGTATGTATATACGTAGACGTATATACATACTCCATCACGCTGCTCAAATGCGGATTGGTGGAGAGGTTAGTGGCCAACCCAGTGTCATTGTGTAATTGTTTTCACCATTGAAAACTACCGGGACCGATGGCTTAACGTGCCCTCCGAAGCACGGTAGCGCACATGAAGTTTTGCCACTAGCGGTCACCCATCCACAAACCGACCGCGCCCGTCGTTGCTTAACTCTGTCGATCACATTGAACTGACATTGGGCGCTACGGAAAAAGTTAACCAATTCTCAAACCAAGTTTCTTGAAGAACACTTCGTCATCAGCAATGGTAAGCAGCCAGCGGAAGCACCATACTCGACAAGAACACGGCTAAACGCCACCAAGGAATCCCGTGCCGTGTAATTGCATAATTGTCCACTATCATAGCGGTCGCATTCTGTTTTCTCTCGTCGCGTGCTTTCTACAGTAATTGCTCTGTGAATATATATTTTGCACCACACACACAGAGACCTGGGTTCAAACCGTCGATGGTTCAGTTTCTTTTCAATGCATTGAAGCAAGAGCAGAAGGACTTCCTCAGCCACCTTCGGCTGAGGGAATTCGGGACTCTAGGACTAGCCTCTACCCGGGCAGTTCTCCCGAGGTGATTGTCGTGTTAAGAAACTTCGTCTAAGGCGAGCCGTCTGGATTGAATCACTCTTCGGTTTCCACCCATGACAACTGTGGCAGGACCTTAAACAAGACTCATATGAGTCCCACCATATTTCCCGGAAGAGATAGATAGAGTTGTAGCCCCCGGGTTACAGAGGCCCCCAACGAGTACAAGCAAAAATTAGTAAAACGTTAAAATTACCGATAAAAAAAATACATAAGGACTTCGATGGGACATGAACGGCTATCAGGCTTGTCACTATTGTCTATAGAGCTATAGATAATAGTGTATATATAATATAATATTCAGCTATAGATGATTTCATAAATAAATTTGCCGAAAAAAAGGCAAGAAAAGTATGTATATATTTAATTTGAATTGTTTAGCTAGCTCAATTTCTAGGAGGAAGCGATGACATATAATCAATAAATATTTATTTTAATTTAATGAAAACATTTTTGATTCTTTTGTGAGAAATCTTTACCTTTAATTTGGGCCCCCTAACTAACTTTGATACTGGGCCCCAAGGCACGCTACGCCACTGCCGACAACAAATATATCGATCAAATCAATTAGTAAGTTGTAAGGTAGTACTCACTTCTGCCCACACATGGGGCTTCAGCTGAGAGCTGCACATGAATTACCAACGTCATTTGAGAATTACAGCTCACAGAGACCACATCAATGCACGTAGGCGTTATTTGAATGCGTCCCACTGCAGGACACGAGAATGACTGCACCCGAATATCCTTTTTAACTGCGACTCATAGACGTCTAATATTAACCAAGAAATAGTATCTGTCTTGATAATGACCTAATTTACTATTTCGCAAGAAACATTTGTTTACATTATTTTTAATTATTTGGTAATTAGGTCTGTAGCTCGGGACCAGAATAGTGCTACGGTAGCCCCTGCCTGTCGTAAAAGGCGACTAAAAGGGGACTTCTGGGGTTGCGGGCGGTGAGAGTGGGAGCTCCACCGTCCATCATGTGACCCCGGGAAAGACGACGGTGTTTGTGGCTGCACAGTGTTGTGTAAGCCGGGAAGAGCCCGTCTTGGGCGCAGCGCTGGAGGGCACCGGCGCGTTCTACAAGAGATCCCGGAGCCCTCCTGTAGCGCCGGAGTAGGCCACCGAGCGGGTTTTAGTGGGTGAAAGTCCCACATAACCCGGCGTCCACTCTCCCCCACGACGTCCGGGTACCTTTTCAAGGTTTCCCACTCGTTAAACAAAAAAAAAAGTTAGGTACTCATGTAAAGGTTGTTCGCAATAAACAACTGGACATATTTTATTTAAATTAATCGCCTTTTATTTTAATTACTGCACTACTTTTCATTGAACACTTGCTGCCGATGGGAATAATTTACCCAACTCAGCCTTACTATGTTGATTTATTATTATACCTACTTAGTATTACTTCCTTAATTGTTTCACACCTTTATTATTAGTAATTGAAAATGTATACAATACGGGCCCGTTGGCGCAATCGGTAGTGACCCTGTCTGTTGCGCCATGGGGTAGTGGGTTCGAATCCTACTCAGGACAAACATTCGTGTGACGAACACCGTGATAGTTAGACAGTTGAAAATTTCAACTGTCTAGCTATAACGGTTCATGAGATACAGCCTGGTGACAGACGCACAGACGGACGGACGGACAGCGAAATCGGTAAGAATTCGCTGTTTGGGTACGGAACCCTAAAATGAAGGCAATTTTTTGAAGTGAAACTTCAGGCGCATGAGGGTAAAATTTTTACGGATGAAGCGAATGTGACGCATTATATACGCTATTGTTTTGTGTATTCGTTTAGTAGTTAATTGTTAGAATTAAAATTAAATTGAAATTAAAACTTATAAAGACTAACATAACTTAAGTTTTGTAATAAAACAACAAGACTTTCAAATGAATATTTATATTTATTCTTTTTTTATATATTTGAATATTTTGCCAAAGAAGTTTCACTTCTGACATGTGTACTTTGTACGCACGCACTTTTTTTAAATGTATGTTGTAGTTAAGTAAATGAGTTGACAGCCCAGGGGCTATCGAACTCGCCTCTCACTCGAGCGGTCCGGGTTCAAACCCCAGTGGCACGCACCAATGACTTTTCTAAGTTATGTGCGATTTAAGAAATTAAATGTCACTTGCTACAACGGTGAAGGACACATCGAGAGGAAACCTGCATGCCTGAGAGTTCTTCATAATGTTCTCGAAGGCATGTGAAGTCTGCCAATCCGCACTTGGCCAGCGTGGTGGACTAAGGCCTAATCCCTCCCATTCTGAGAGGAGACCCGTGCCCAACAGTGGGACGTCTATGAGTCGCAGCGAAATGAGTTAGTCGAACAGAGGAAGGACGCAGGCATAGTGATAATGTCTGCTAATAACTTGTACCGGCGAAAGAGTACGTAAAACAAACAAAATATGTTAGTAGGTACACGGTGTGTTTTTCATTCTGATTAGCATAAACTCATTAAACTTGTTCCACCCTACATAAATTATTTTAATATGTCGCAATAAAAAGTATAATATTATCTATGCGGTGACGTCGCGTAGGCAAGGGTAAGTTTTATGACGAGAAAGAACAAATAAAAAGCAAAATTGAGGTCATAGCGGTATGTGATGGAAACTAGCTTAGGGGTAAATAAACAAGATAACTTTAATGGTGTAAAACAGTTAAGTGGCACGAAAGCCTTCTTTGTGGTATCCATCCACCGTCAGATAGCTAGTTAGTTAGTTATGAGGACGGGAGCTCTTCTTAATAAATTTAGTTCAGTCAGTTAGTTTTTGTTCATTTTATTTGTTGTTAGTAATAGTCGAATAAGCCTGAAATTAATGCCATGCCCCCCTTGAAGGATTTGTTATGTGTACCAGTACAATCAATCTGTATAATTTACAGTCAAATATATCAAATATCATACTCCACCACGCTGCTCCAATGCGGATTGGTGGAGGGGCTAGTGGTCAACCCAGTGTCGAATGTTCTCAAGCCACCCGAAGGTCTTCGACAAGGCTTAACGACTATTTCCAGCATTGAAAATAACCGGGACCGACGGCTTTACGTGCCCTCCGAAGCACGGTAGCATCCATGTAATTTTGCCACTAGCGGTCACCCATCCACAAAACGACCGCGCCCGTCGTTGCTTAACTCTTTCGATCGCAATGAATCGACGCGAGCCATTGGGCTATGGACGCTACTACTACCCATACCTGGCAGACTCAAAAAGTAAATGGTAAAGTAAGTATCTATCCAGTCAGTTAGATGTTCACGTCAGCTTGTGAGCCGTAGCGCTACACAAACAAGTTCCATTCCAAAATATTTACGAAAATATTGCTTACAATTTGGTTAGAATAAATTTTTCGTAGTGTTCCGAGGATTTATATAGAGTTGCTCGCGAACTTCCAGAAGGTATAGTACCTACACCATGTTACCAGTGTTTTTATGTTAAAAAGAAATCATAATATATTACTAGACAATTACTACACTCCTTAAGACAATAATTAATTTTACAAACAAAGATAACATAAATTACAGTATATTAGTAATATTTTATTTCTTAGCAATTACTACCAGAACATGTTTGAGCAATAGATAGGTCCCTGAGATGTATTAAATGGAAAAGTAAAAGATAGGCAAAATTAATATTAATATTAATAATAACTAAAAGATATAATTATTAAGAATGATGTTGATCATAAGTACAGTGACAAACTGGTAACTGAACTTACGAAGTGAAACTATCACATAAAAGTTATACAAAGTATTTTTTTTTATATAAAAGGTATTATGGTATGTTTTGGAATAATGTGCAGGTGAAATATTTATTTATTATGCTTAACTGTAGCCATCTGATTAATATACACGTACGAAGAATAGGTACCATATTTTTATGACTATCATGATAAGCTGTAACGCAGCGCGATTATCATAATAACGGCCCTGTCATTGTTCTATTTACTCAGGTTATTAACTCTGGTACCTACTTAGGTCGTAACATTGTTAGATGGCGTGATTATCAAAACGACGTGTGTATAAAAATATTAAACATGCAAAATTAAGTTGGTTTTTGTTAACCTTTACAAAGTAATTTGTCTCTTAGCTGTGGTTTTATCTTAAAATTCTTAAGATGGTTCTTAATCTATAAGGACCTCTGAATCCCTAAGGATATTTTTATGATAAATGTTAAAATTTTATGTAAATTTCATCATTGATTTAGAATTAATCAATTCATAACTAAACAAAAAAAATTATTCAAATTGAAAAATCCTTCTCCTTAAAAGTGTTCGAGTAATTCTTAACTTAAACTTACTTAATTTATGTAATAAAAACAAAATTGTTCAAGCCAATTTTTTTAACGTATTAATTTGACTTTTTTAATGATCATTGGCCTAAATAATAATAATAATACCTAAATAATAATACCAATCTGTCCACTAAATCATTGCTAATAATTAAGTTAAATTTAATTTAATGTTTACGTTTCACCTAAATTTGTATACAGAAAAAGCACTTGTCTAACGTATACGTCTGGTATTCGCAACTCTGTACAAATATTTTCACTTTCACAGGCTAAGTTCGGTCACTGCCGAAATTCTGTCACGCGATTCCCCCATTAAGGGTTGTTTCACCCCCTCCCGCAAGGAGCAGGCGAATTTTACAAACTACCCCACGTAATTTCGTAGCCCTATACGTAGAGGGTAGTTTTTATGCGTCTCATTGGTTGTTCAGCTTTCAAAGGATATTTTTACGATATGCAGTTTAATGGCAGTGATTTTTCATAATGAAAATTGTTAGATTTATATTTATTGTACAGTGAATCGGTTTTATATCTTTTTGGTAGCGTAACTCTGTAACTGGCTTAATGTCAGTGTATATAAGCCTTAACTTCGCAATTGACACATATATTATATGTTCGTGCTTTTCGCTGCGCCCCGTAGACGTCCCACTGCTGGGCACGGGTGTCCCCCAAAGACACTGCTGCGGGAGGTCTAGAGAGCATACTCCACCACGCTGTTCCAATGCGGATTTGTTCCTGCTTACTCTTATTTAAATGATAGTATTAAAACTAAGGTAAGATTTATTTAAAATCTCATTTGTACTCATAGGGTGGCCTTTTCATACAAAAACTTTGAAACCGAACTTAGCTCATGGATGACACAAAATGGAACATCTAAGTACCCTTGTTACCTCGAGGTAACAAGTATGTGAGTATAATTTTTATTCGTTTTAGCTTGTCTGGTTCTAAATGTCTTTGAGCATTCCCTTGCGTTTGGTAAGTAATCGGTTAAATTACCTAGAGTAATTGAAAATTAAATTATATTGACTTGACGGCGTGTTGAGGACGAAAGGCATATTTGTAAGAATTGCCGCGGACATAGAGTAACTACTTACAGGGGCCATCGCCTTTGAAGTCTTGCGAAAAGCTGTCAGGGGTCGTGGGTTCGAATCCCACTCAGGACAAATATTCGTGTGACGAACACTTGTATTTGTTCTGTGTCTGGATGTTAATATTATCTATTTAAGTATGTATTTAAAAATATAAATGTATGTAAGTATATCAGTCTCTGACACCCATAACACAGGCTCGCGCCTACTTTGGGGTCAGATGGCCGTGTGTGAGAATGTCCAAGATATTTATTATTATTATTATCTATTATTTCAGCGGGGATGTCTTTCTTTTAATCTTTTTCATGCGTAAGTAAAATGCGTCACTCAAATTTGACGTTCAACCGTCTAGTACTGAATGAGAATGGGTGGTATGGTACGGCCCTCCCTCGTCCCGCTTAACACCGCTCGGTGGTATATACCGGTGGTTAATTGTTTTTGTTACCTTTACTGGACAAACTCTACCCAGAGACATCCACGGTTTCAAATTAAAATAAATTTAAATCTTACATCTTACACTAAACAAAACCTCCTTAATAAGCTTTCTATAAACTACTTGAACTACTGCGATGTATCTCCAGCTCCTTTGTTCAATAATAAAGTACCTTGATCAAATTAAAAAAATTGTAAATTTTGAAAAGAGTATCCAACGAGTTTCTTGCCGTGTTCTTCTCGGTAGCATCAACTTTGTGAACCGGCGGTAGATACAAAAATGTTATGACGTTCATTAAGCGTACCTATACAAAATACCATATAATGAAAAAAATGTATACAGATTCAAATAATATATGAATCTGAATCTTTACAGATATAATATAGCAAACGATCTTGCAGCACCATCCATCCGCTGCCGCCCATGACAACTGTGGCTGACTTTGACCAAGACTCAAATATGGACTGGGATGGTTAGTCCAATTAGTTGTAAAATAATATAGTAAGGGTAAATAATATAATTGGTACCTAACGAACTTTCGTTAGTGGGTATGAGGATTGCTAGTGATAGTTAGTTCTGTTAGTTGGTATCTATACTTACACTAATATTATAAAGAGGAAAGATTTGTTTGTAATGTTTTCACAGAAAAACTACTGGACCGATTTCAAAAATTCTTTCACCATTAGAAAGCTGCATCTTCTTGTGACATAGGCTATATAATAACACTAGGTGTAAACGAAACTATTATTATGTCTAATTCCACGCGAGCGATGCTGTGGGCGTCCACTTGTTAGTAATATTTCAGTAAGTACTTGTTAGTCAGTCTCGTTCCAAGTAAGATGCGTTGCTATCTTTGGCTTAGATGGTCACTTCTAAAGAGGTTTCTTAGTATTAGGGGAAGTATAGTAATGATAACTTGTAAAATAAGTGAAAAATCCAAAGTTATTGATGCGCTATCTTTCGCTCAAAGTCTTTCAATCTAAGATTAGGATACATGTATAAATTCTATTATTACCTGTAGTATTTATAATTAGTGCCTTGGTTAAATTACTGGAATAATTAAAAGCTTTCTTATTTTTTATTCCATTATTTTATTAATGATAACCACGTCACTTTTTCCATAACAGATACGGAACCCTTATGTTAACAGCGCCTACGAGTATGTTTCCACCACCCTGTATATCGAAGGGCGGCGCCCTCGCGCTTCGCACTTATGAAATATAAATAGGCTTTTGTTAACGTTGGTTATGTTCACCCTTTGTATCGCCTATACAGCCTTCACCAGGTTTACGTAAACGAAAACTGTTAAAAACCCAGTTTGTAGTATTAGTAGCGGCGATAACTCAGTAGTTTGTCGTAGGTTTAGTGGTAACGTGACTGCATAGCTAAATAGCTTGGTTAAATAGCTCGATTCCCGGGTCGAGCGAATTACTATTAGGTTTTCTAACTTGGAAGACCCAGTGGGACCTTGCGTGCATACTCTGCCTCTCGTGAAAATACAGGCGTGATTTAATAATAATTGCCCTGGAGCCCTTGCCTTGGCTGGAGGGGTTAGTGGCCAACCCAGTGTTGAATATTCTCAAGCCACCCGAAGGTCTTCGATAAGGCTTAATGACTGTTTCCAGCATTGAAAACAACCGGGACCGACGGCTTTACGTGCCCTCCGAAGCACGGTAGCGTCCATGAAATTTTGCCACTAGCTGTCACATCCACAAACCGACTGCGCCCGTCGTTGCTTAACTCTTTCGATCACTGAATCGACGCGAGCCATTGGGCTATGGACGCTACGACGCTACTAAATCTAACGTAAGCCCGATTAGTCCAACGCCCATTGCTAACCAGTCAAACCAGACTGCCGTAAGCAGCTTACACTACGTACTGCTTAACTTAACTACTTCAGTTACTAAAGCTGGCTTAGATCAACTTGTTGTGACTTAAGATCTTCTTAGTTATTATTTACCGGTGAATTTATTTCATGATACAAATATTGATTTACAATTTCTGTCTGAGCTATGGAACGTTTTGGGTAAGTAAGTCTATACTAATATTATGAGGAAACATTTGTTTGTAATGTTTTCACACAATAACTACTTGACCGATTTCGAAAATTCTTTCACCATTAGAAAGCTGCATCTTCACTGAGTGACATAGGCTATATAATACGTGTAAACGAAACTATTTTATCATAATTATAAGCTATGTCTAATTCCACGCGAGCGAAGATGCGGGTGTCCACTAGTCGTAAATACAGCGGTGACAGCCGACTAAATTCTATGGAGGTGCCATCTATACTTAGTATAATATCATTGTTTATGAGCACATTTTTAGGACTAAATTCCATGAAGGTGGCATCTATAGTATATTGGGGTTTTGTAAAATGCTCCCCGACGTATACTTTACTTAACTTAACACATAAAATACTCGTAGGTATCTGCTATGTGGTTTCACGTAGTTTTTTAGGTTATACTCTATAAGGAGTTCACTGCCATACAGTGAACTCCTCCTAAACGGCTGGATAGATGTTGATGAAATTTTTCGTGTGTGTACAAGTGGATTCGAGAATGGTTTAGATTCACAATTTGGTCCATTGGAAAATGTTTTTAAACACGATTTTACAATATTTTACATGACTAGTCGCATCACTGACATTTCATATGGCAGAACAACGTTTGCGAGGTCAGCTAGTAATATTATATTTATTAAAAAATATTTTTCCGCAATATCATTACTGCTTGTTAAACGTACCGCCTTATCCACCCAGCCTTACACTCCAGCGCGCAAAACACTCCACTAAGCACTTAACTGAACAAAGATTGAACGGTCAAACTCCGTTCGTGAAAGCCACTGAAAATCCAAGGCACAACAGTAAACAAACATCGCAAGCCATTCTCGTCGTTATAAAAAGCACATTAAATGCCAATTCGGCGTGAGTCACCGGAAGCGACCACGTATATATAATTGATCTGATAAACGTCCAACTTAAAACACCCTTTAGTTTTATTCGATTTTTTACAAGGTCCGCTGTTAGTGGTAATTCAACGGTTTTTGTGGGCTTGCCGTGTCGTCGAAGTGAGACGACAAGCGAGGTTGCCGATGCAAGGCACTCTCTCTGCTAACTGGACTAACTAATATCCTAGAGTGCTTCGTTGGTCTAGTTAGCAAGCTAGAGGTTCGATCCCCGACTCCGGTAACACCTATTGACTTATTGACGGAGTCTGGATTTGCGCCCGGTGTATCGCAATAGACTTTACACCTATTAAAAACTGACAAACTATAGGCTACACTGAAAATCAGTGTTGCAGTTTGAGCAACTGCAGCTATGCTGAGTGTAGACCAGCCTTTCCCAAAGTGGGCGATAACGCCCCCTTGTGGGCACTGCAGGCGTAAAGGGTAAGGACCCAGAAAAAAATGGGGGCATCCTACTGCGCTCAGATTTCAAGTTAACTCTTGCGAGTTATAGTAAAAGTCTCGTTTACAATTAATGTTTAATCTCCGCTAATATAGCTTACAATAATTAATTAATTTAATTTGAAGTTATAGTGGTTTTTAAGTAGGTGAAAAAATGGGGGCGCTAAAAATAATTTATTCTCAAAGTGGGCAGTAGACAAAATAAGTTTGGGAACCCCTGGTGTAGACCTATGTGTATAAGTATGTAGATAACCTTTGTTAAACATAACATGTACTTGACATACTCGTAGTTTTCTGTGTTGCATGAACGATTGTGGCAAATAAAAGATTCTTTCTTTCTTTCTATTACATTTCATACTACACACCTCTGCCTACCCCTTAGGAGAAATAAAGGCGTGATATTATGTTATTAGTCTTGTTCAATGTCAGCCGCAGCTGTCATGGATGGCAGCGGATAGATAGTGCTGCAAGCTCGTTTTCTATTTCACATGCGATCAGACTTCATCCACTAGTGGACATCTTCTTCATCGTATCTTCATTGCTGGTAAGCCTTTGCAGGTGCACCTTGCTTTTTGGAGCTAGCTACGAAATAATTTCGTCACGAGAAATCGTGAACGCAATGCGCTCTTTGGACTAGCCCAACGCTCAAGGAATACGAGATTCTGTCAGCTAATGACGAAAAGCTATAAAGAAGTAGGGCGATCTTAACTTAAAGAGTAGTAAAGACATTTGTCACGGGGATGCTACGCACTCTTTATGACTTTAGACAGTTAAAGACAGACGTCGTGTAGCGTCTATACCCCAATGGCTCGCGATTCAATGTGATCTAAAGAGCTAAGCAACGACGGGCGCGGTCGGTTTGCGGATGGGTGACCGCTAGTGGCAAAATTTCATGGACCGTGCTTAAGATGGCACGTAAAGCCGTCGGTCCCGGTTGTTTTCCTGTGGAAACTGTCTAAAAGCCTTGTCGAAGACCTTCGGGTGGCTTGAGAACATAAGACACCGGGTTGGCCACTAACCTTTCCACCAATCCGCATTGGAGCAGAGTGGTGGAGTATGCTATAGACCTCCCGCAGCAGTGTCTGTAGGGGAGACTCGTGCCCAGCAGTGGGATGTCTATGGGTCGCAGCCAAAGACAGACGTACTACAGTAAACTCACAGCATAATGGGAACATGCCACATGGAGTAAATGAACAGGTCTTTGTTTACACAAAAAGCCAAGCCATTTCTTGATGGATTGCCTCGCTTATCAAGGCTTATTGTTTTCACGAGGCTTGCCGAAGGAAAAACGAGTCGTATCGAGAGGCTTATCGGGCGCGCCGTAATTGTTTTCGAAATTCGAAAAAACCGAATCTGATAAGAGAATTAATTTCTTGGGGTCGTGTGAGGGTAAATGGGTTATCGATTAGTGCCTTTTGCTATGTATAATACCGGTTATTGTGTGGAGATTACAATAACCAGTATTACATTATTATGTGACTACCTCGATGGTCTATTAATCGTAAAAGCGAAGGCTATGTGTTGAGGTCCTTGGTTCAACCAAAGGTTGGGCAAAGGATTTGCTGCTGTCAACAGACAGCTGACTGTTGACGGTGCTTCGGAGGGCACGTAAAGCCATCGGTCCCGGTTGTTTTCAATGGTGGAAACAGTCGTTAAGCCTTGTCGAAGACCTTCGGGTGGCTTGAGAACAATCGGTTGGCCACTAACCCCTCCACCAATCCGCATTGGAGCAGCGTGATGGAATATGCTCGAGACTTCGCAGCTGTGTCTGTGGGGGAGACCCGTGCCCAGCAGTGGGACGTCTATGGGTCGCAGCGATAATGCCAAAAAAGACAGATAAAGAATAAGTTGATTAGTTACGGAGAATACTTTGAACTCCCCGGTATCCTTGGTATATCGCTACGAACTTTTTCCGTCTCACCCCCGTACCGTGGTACCGTGCCGGTACGGCTGTAGACTGTTATTGATCGTATGCTAATTCGATGGTTACGCGGATTTATCGATGGGGGCGAGGGGTTTGTGATGAGCTAGTGGACTTCAGCCTCGTCTGGTTCCAGGTTCGAGTAGGGCATCGTTTTTCTAAATTTTCTGCACGAAATGTCCGGAAAATGACGGGTCTTTAATTCACTAGAATTACGCGCTTGATAGGTAAATAGTGATAAATCTTTATTTTTCCGCTCTGCACCATTATCTGATTGGTAGTTTTGTTTACAGTGGGTATCAGTCAGCGTCGTTGGTCAAATATATATTACGATAGTATACCTAGTCCATAAGATTATCTATAATTTGCTTTAATTGAACGTAATAAAGATTTATAATATGCTTAATGCTCTCTGCAACGGGTCTATCTAAATAAGCTTTTATTTAACTTCACTCGTATGTATCTATGTAGGTATGTATGTATGTCCTGGAATCTTGCAATCAATATTTCACCCACTTCCACTGAAGCTATCGAGCTGATTCCGATGACAATGCACGAAAATAAAATAAAAGTTATAAAAACCTTTTTTTTTTTAAATATACATAAAACTTAACACCTAAAACTGTGAACTCCCGTCAAATTTCCACTAAACATCGGGACAATTTTTAGTTTAATCTTAGATAGCAACTAAGCAATGCGTTCGCGTACAGTAGCGCTCTGAAATTCGATAACCGTTGTTTCTCGAAACGTTTTCACTTCATTTATCATCGTACGGGCACAAGTTCTAAGAAACGTCCGATAACTCACCGGCTACCGGTACCCGTTGCCGGTTTTTTCGTTTTTTCGATACCCGAGTACCGAACTAGCTACGCCCCGTGGTGCCGCGGCGAAAACTTTACGAATCGTGAGTCACTGTAATCGATGCTTCAACAATCGATTTAATTAGAATTATCGATATTTTTAATGTACACACGTGTGCAAAAGTGTCAACCTTAGATTTTTTTCCAGTGATTATTGTTTAAATAATGCGATTGGAATTATGTTTTTCTACACATACCTATACGTAATGTATACATATATGTATATAGAGAATATAATACATTATTAATAGATTTTTTATAACAGAATGTGAAAAAATTATCAATCAAATAATTATAAAACTAACTGCTAGCTAAACTGAACTTTGTAAATTCAGGTTAATCAACTCTTCATAAAATAAATAAGAATTAATAATTCAGAATTAAAGTTACCATAACAGTAATTTAAATCATAAAAAATCATTACTATCTGAGTAATGATTTTTTATGATTTAAATTACTGTTATGGTAACTTTAATTCTGAATCGAATTCAATTGAATGGCCTCTTATTAGCTCATCCGAGCAACTTATCACATTTATAAATATAAATTATAATTAGGTCGCTATATCATTTGCAAGCTAGCACAATAGAAAATGGACACTACAAAGAAGGTAATTAAAGGAATGATTAAAGCAATTCTATTGAATGAATAATTTTACAATGACAGGTCGATAACCAGTTAGTAATTAATTAATTCATCACTCGACACGTTGTTTATAAAACCTTTTATAAAGACGCATTAATGATAAAAGAAAAATATTCTTTACATTTAATAAAAATCTAGCGAGTTCGTGTCTGTACATTAAATAAATCTTCAAAAAAACTATTAGGCGATGATAACTAATCGATAAGTACCGAAAATATTTTCTTCTTTATTGTCTGTATGTTGGGATCAAAAACCATTGAACCAATTTTAATAAAACATGGTAAAAAAATGCAATGAATATGAGGGCGTCCTCTAATATACTATAAGATTATTCATATATGTATATTCGTTGTTTGACAAAATAAAACATTATGTATGTATCACAGTTTTTTTGTTAAAAAGCAGATACTATTAAACGATATCAGAATAATAATTAATAATATAATAATTAATTAATGCAATAAATTTATTAATAAACATAACTGTTTTTTGAGAACGGTTTATAATCACTTTTGTTCTCACCAGTACGCTATTACTAACGTACAGTCGCCGTCGTCGATGCTTCCAATAAGGCATATACCAGTCCCCCCTACTGATTTTTATATTCGGATCTCGTTCCGAATAAAATGTTATAGAGCATTAATAACTCACTAAGTGATATATGCACTACTCGGTTATGCAAAGTAAGTATAGATTTACGCTTCCAATTATCGGTCCGATGTAAGATTATTTGTTTTGGGATGCTAAATCATTCCTTTCTAGTTCATATGAAAACTTCCTTCGGATCAGTATGATGCTTTAATAAACATGTTCCGAATAGACAGATTTGCTATCTATAGTACCAATACTAGGGGAGAACCTACGTAGGCTACGCTACCTAGTCCCATTTCTACCGTGTAGTGTCCCGATATGTAAGGTGTGATTTTTAGTTACATTTTTCCCGAGTCGACTATCATAGTCCTCAAAGCAATGAATCTGTGATTTACTTTCAATGAGACCCTAATTTAAGTGTCATAAGGGTCATTCAGGGTATGTCACATGTCAAGGCCAGTAGCGGATGTGCGGTGTTGAGTGCTCGCTTGCTATCTGATAAAAAATGTTTAATTTATTTGCACTCACAAAGTATTTTACATTAATTTGAAATTTTGCACATATGCAATATATAAATTCCATATCGTCCCTGTGATAACTAACATGTACACAAGTGTCTATATCTATATATATAAAAGGAGAAGGTGACTGACTGACTGACTGACTGACTGACTGACTGACTGACTGACTGACTGACTGACTGACATATCAACGCAGGGCCTAAACTATTAGGGCTAGAAACTTGAAATTTTGCACAGGGGTTCCTTTTATAACGTAGGGGAGCACTAAGAAAGGATTTTTGAAAATTCACCCCCTAAGGGGGTAAAACGGGGATGCAAAGTTAGTATGAAACTTTGCCGTTTTTGATGTTATTCGAATGAAATTCAGTACCTATGAAGGTTTTTTATTGAGTTTCGAAAATAATCTCTTAAGGGGGGTAAAAAGGGGTGCAAAGTTAGTAGGTATAAAAGTTTTTCATATATACCTACATTATTTCAATGAAATTTTGTATTTAGATTATGTTACGTCTAATTCCACGCGAGCGAAGCTGCGGGCGTCCACTAGTTAATCCTAAAGGATACTAGCTCGTCTCAGGTTGAGTTATAAAGAGAATTTTAGTATAATTACTAACTGGACGCACTGTGTAATACGAAATACCTACTGATCGTATATTAGTTTATGCGGAGTAAGAATTTGTTCTTTTAAAAAAAGAATTTGTTGGTGGTTACCAAGGTTTTCCCGAGTTAATCTAGTTGGTTAACTTAAGAGGATATCAGTCGACCGTCACTTTTGAAGAATAGGTTTTTACCAAAAATATTGCCGTCGCGCTGAGCCCCTTAGCGTGCGATAGAGAGAAGTGCAGTCTCGAACTGATTTATCTACGTAAAATTAAGAAAATCGTTCTTTCGTAATCCCCTGTTTCCTCCTCGAAATCTAGACCGATTTCAATATTTCTTTCAGTTAAAATGTAGAACAGGGTCTAAGCTATGCCCGTACGTTTTGATTTTTTGGGATATGTTAGTAATTACCAGTTTGCTTGATGTTTGAAAATGTATGTAAAAAAAGTCGATTTTTTTGAATTTAAATGATTTTTTTTCTCTTCTATTAATCAAATTATGAAAAAAAAACAAAACGTACAGTCATGGCAGAGGTACGTATAAATCGTATGGTATTTTTTTCTCTTCTGTAACTTCTTTATCCTAGGAGGAAACAGGGGACTACGTTTGTATGGAAAAAGTGTCGACTTGTTCGCCTGTGATATCCTCTTAACGTTCTAATTAAACAATACCTTAACTGACCAATGTAGAACCACATTTATTAACATTATCTATGTTGAAGTTTAGAAATAACTACAGTTACACAAGCACCCGCAAAGTTAACTCGCCAAAGAAACGATAAGAAAATCTAAAGTGCTCGTATCGATTTCGTACTAGGCTACCAGAAACTCGAAAGATCAGAAACAACCTCATTTATTAATACAGGGTGCAGATGTAATAAAATCGTTTGACAGCATTAAATACGTATCTCGAATCGCGTTCGTGAGTAATCGATACATCGGTATCGGTATTTGGTATGCTCTATTCGTTTTCGTTTTGCGATGCCGTGTTAATGTACTGGATTAGAATTTTTGATTTAAACTTGAATGAAATGTGTTTCAGCAGCTAACAGGTTGGTCTTTGGTGGCAAATCACAGTCTGAATGAAGAGCTGGTTCGTGCTATCAATACTCATATCAGTATGTCGCTCATAAATAATATCAATAATAATATCATGGACATTCTCACACACGGCCATCTGACCCCAAATTAGGCGCGAGCCTGTACTATGGGTGTCAGAGACTGACATACATACATATACTTGTATATTTTTAAATGCATACTTAAATATTAAGATCCAGACACAGAACAAACACAAGTGTTCGTCACACGAATGTTTGTCCTGAGTGGGATTCGAACTCACGACCCCTGGCGTAACAGTTAGTTGGCGCTTACATGCTTCGGAGGCACGTTAAGCTCTCGATCCCGGTAGTTTTTTACTGTGAAACAATCGTTAAGCCGCATAACTTGAACACAACACTGTATTGCCACTAAGCCCTCCACCAATCCATAACGGATCAGCGCTGGGTATGCTCTAAAGGCTAACCTTTTGAGTAGGAAAAGTAAAAAATTGCAATTCACGAAATTTAAGTTTTTAAAGAGCCACAAAAAAAATACTTGCCAACAATAAATAGTATCTACTTGCATCACATAGTTTTTTGAAAAAAAAAAAAAACATTCATAGTTGCGTATGAAACTAAAGAGTCGCAGCTTCACATCCAAATAGCCGCATGTGGCTCGCGAGCCGCAGGTTGTCGACTCCTCTAGATGAAATTGTAGGACTGTTGTCCTCTGTCTGTTGTAGCTAAGTCTGTTGTAGCTACTCGTAAGTCTGTCGTAGCTAAGTCTGTCGTAGCTAAGTCTGCTGTATCTAAGTCTGTTGTAGCTAAGTCTGTCATAGCTAAGTCGTCTTACCTTGGAAGTAGCTCTTGGTCCTCAGATAGCTGACAGACAGCCGGAGGATGGACAGGCGGTCCAGCTTGCTGAGGATGTTCTGCTCGAAGGGCAGCAGCGAGGCCAGGGTGTCCAGCTCGGCGTTGAGCCGCTCGCGGTGCCGCTTGCTCGGGTTGCTCTTCGTCATGCCGTGTCGTAGCTAAGTCTGTCGTAGCTAAGTCTGTCGTAGCTAAGTCTGTAGTAGCTAAGTATGTTGTAGCTAAGTCGTCTTACCTTGGAAGTAGCTCTTGGTCCTCAGGTAGCTGACAGAAAGTCTGAGGATGGACAGGCGGTCCAGCTTGCTGAGGATGTTCTGCTCGAAGGGCAGCAGCGACGCCAGGGTGTCCAGCTCGGCGTTGAGCCGCTCGCGGTGCCTCTTGCTCGGGTTGCTCTTGGTCACGCCGTCTTTTGATGGCGGTTTGATGCTGTAAACGTATATGGATTCATTACTTTATTTCTTAAAATCCATACTAATATTATAAATGTGAAAGTGTGTTTGTTTGTTTATTTGTTTGTTTGTCCGGCTTTCACGTCGCAACGAAGCTATTAAATGGTATGGTTTTTGTGTGTGGTGATAGTGAGGAGGGTGGAGAGTGACGTAGGCTACTTTTTACCTCGGTAAAACATCTCCATTTGAAGATATCGATATTTTTTTATTTGCTCTAGTAAGACAGTTTACGTACACTTTATCTGCGGTCAGCATTACCTCAGGTTCCTCTAAGTATCTTTTAATTGTGGAACTGTCACTATTCATTCACCACAAATGTGTCATGTATGTTAATTAAACAACTCATTGTTAATTCCCTTCGACCACGCGGGCGGAGCCGCGGGTAAAAGCTAGTAATAACATACATTAACACTTTCAAAATACACATAGGCACGGGTCTCCTCTTAGGCTTCACCGTTGCAGCTCGCTCGCTGCGACCCATAGACGTCCCACTGTTGGGCACGGGTCCCCTCTCAGAATGGGAGGGATTAGGCCTTAGTCCACCACGCTGGCCAAGTGCGGATTGGCAGACTTCACATACCTTCGAGAACGTTATGATGAACTCTCAGGCATGCAGGTTTCCTCACGATGTGTCCTTCACCGTTATAGCAAGTGACATTTAATTTCTTAAATTGTTAGCATTTCATAAGATTTCATACGCTTGATAGATAATATTTCCATATCTAGTCTGTGCCGATGACATGAGTTACAAAAACGTTTATCCTTGATGTAGTGTGATAGAGATAAGAAAATACGACGCGATTCGAAGTAAGTAATAGTTGGTACTGTCGGAGTTGCGCAGGAACTGTTGCTTGAGTTTCAGAAGCGACGATAACTGATTGCTAGTTCCATCGATCAGCTTGGTTATAAATGGTAATGACCGACGGCGGTCGTATCCTACTACTGTTATAAATGTGAAGGTTTGTTCAAAGGTTTAACGGATAGAGTTTGTCCAGTAATGTCAACGAAACTGCGGCATGTCTAACTCGACATCATTATGCCGCACTCCACCAGTCAATAATGATTTTAGGCGTTAATTTTTACTAGCTAAAATAGGTTAATACTGAACTAAAAATTGTTTAGAATTTAAATACAGTCACAAATGTTAAGCTGTTTCTATGAATTTAAAATAAAGTTATGGTATAAAATTATTATGAAAACACGCGCTTAGGCGATTCATTTTAATTATCATTTGTTAACGCTAAATTACAATTTAAGTATAGGAATAAGTGCCGTGTTTGTTTTTCTTAATTTGTTTCCATCTCTTGCACAGCTTACTTTAAATTAGTTGTATTGGACATAGACTGCATGGAGCAGCTTAGTACTCTAAAATTCGTAGACATAATCTAACATTCGTATAAAATAATTATGCTTTTTTTTTTATTTGACATTTACAAATGGTTTTTCAAATGGTTTAATTTCAAGTTTATCTTTTGTAATAAAAATAATAAAAATGAATAAATCAAACATCTTAGTATTTCACTTTTTATTTTAAGAAAGAATAAAATGTCTCTAAAAACAGTTAATGACATTACTTAATGTATTATTATTTTAAGCTGTATAATTTTTCGTAAAACCAATTTGTATCACTAAATAGTTATATTAAATCTTAGTAATTTGGCATGATAAAACTAGTTATGAAACAGAAAATAATCTCACTCTATTACCAAATTTTAATGTTATCAATCAAATCATGTAATAACATGTAAAACCGATTATGAATCAATATACATTAACGATCAAAATATGATAAGTGCCAATTAATACCTATGCCTCTTATGATTTTGCTAACAGTCCTTCTGCACCATAAAACATCTATTTAACTAGTTAGAAATACCTATGTAAATATAAAAATAATTAATATACTAAGTTTTGTGACATAAGCAACTCCACAGCTCTCTCTGTTCAAAATTGCTGCATACATTCGGGCATTACTCATTGCCGCCCGTCGTTTTTGTTGATTTATTCAATGGTGGGTATCAAACGAACCACTTTGATACCTTTCCGATACAAATTGTACGCATACAACGTCCTTACTCACCTAAAACGAAACCTTATGTATCAAAACACAAAGACTCAAGTGTATTGTAGTCTCCTTCTTCTTACTTGTAGAAGAAGTTAGACTTTATTTGGTTATTACTAAAGTTTAATTTGAATAAGACTGAGATACCTATAAATCAATAGCCGATTATTTCTATAAATTGTAACTCGATTAAGTTATAACCGATGGTCGCTTGAGATAGGTCCATCTATGAATCGGAAAAGCATGGGTATATAGCACGTAAGTTTTAAGGTGTAGAGCTCAAATTTGTTTGAGCTCAACGAGATTCTTTTGCGAAGTAGTACTTTGCAAATTAACGATATTTTATACCACAATTGACTCGCTGAAGAATGTTCCTTTTTCTTTACACAGTGGATCTATTTAAATACTCATTATTAATTGTTCCATTATAATTCCAATGGTGTCCTATCATCATCTTTTTAATCCTTATTTGACTTTGGAATTCGACAGGCTTAATAAATTACAAGAAATTGTCACCATAATGCAATCAAATTCTTATTAAGGTCTTGTGTTCAACATAGTGTTTTGTTGATTATGAAAAAATTCGACAACAGTAGTAAATAGGAATACAGATTAGGTTAGTTTCATAACTTGACAAGTAATAGTCAATCATCATTAAACTATAAGACAAGTATAAGTGACTTACCACTTGGTAAGTACCTAACTAAGTTAGTATTTACCAGAATCTGGCATTGTAAACCTTCTAACCTGTAAATGTCTTGCGTTTGTTTAAAGCAAACGATTTACTCATCCTAATAGAATGAATTTCTTTCTACATCCAACTGCCAAATCTTCATAATACAAAATATTATATACTAGTCTTTGTAAATTTGTTGTAGTATATGTAGTTGGCGACGTAAGAAGGAAAATTTTCGTACTAATTCCAAGTAGCTACTAGTTAGATAAGTTGAATATCATTATGAATGAATATCCATTACCAGTAGCTAGTAAAATGGGTAAAAAAGCGGTGACAGCCCAGTGGACGAAGACTCCTCTCACTCGAGCAGCCCGGATTCAAACCCCAACGGCACGCTCTAGACTTTTCTAAGTTATATGCGATTTAAGAAATCAAATGTCACTTTCTATAACGGTGAAGGACACATCGTGAGGAAACCATATGCTCGAGAGTTGAAGTCTGCCAATCCGCACTTGGCCAGCGTGGTGGACTAAGGCCTAATCCCTCCCATTCTCAAAGGAGACCCGTGCCCAACAGCGGGACAAAAGGTTGTGATGAGTAAGATGTGTCGCCGCCCGCAATGCCATTCAAACAATCTTACGCGTCTCAACACAGCCTGATAAGTACTGGCACTCGACGTGTGAATGGCAAGACGTCATCGGCTTACTGTCATTGGCGTGCCAACATGCGAGCTTGGCGCACGCGTCGACGAAAACGAATCTTGGCACGGCAAGGGCTTATCACCTCACGTGACTGAACGGGCCGCTTGCACACGAGCTGCTTCTTACGTGCCAGACACGCTTTTATCACTACGTATTAGATTATAACTGTTGGTATTACACGGCAGAAATGGGTGTGCTGCCTCATAAACCGATGTTTATAACTCGAAAGCGGTCAAGAGCAGGTTACCAAGTGCAATGGGTAGAGACTAGAGGGGCAATCGATTGAGAATGACTCGAGAGGAGATTGCGAGATCACCTGTGTTAGGTAGTAATGATGAATACAGAGACTTAATGTATGACTAGTGGACGCCCGCAGCTTCGCTCGCGAGGAATTAGACATAATAATAGTTTATTTTACACCTAGTAATATTATATAGCCTATGTCACACAGTGAACATGCAGATTTCTAACGGTGAAGGAAATTTTGAAATCGGTCCAGTAGTTTTGTGTTTGTTTGAAAGCCTTACAAACAAATCTTTCCTCTTTAAATTATCAGTATAGATACATAAAAATACAAATGTAAAATTAATCCATTAAAAAATATATAATTTACTTAAAATTAAAGGTTAGTCGACATCACAGGAGACCGAAGAGCTGGCAGATACCTAGGACAAAGAATTAGTATAGCTATTCAAAGGGGGAACGCTGCCAGTATCTTCGGAACCTTGCCTTATATAAAGGGACTCCTTTTAATGATATATTTTAGTAATAATTTTTTTTTATTATATTTTTAAGGTTGTTTTTTTTTAGTTTTAAATTCATTAGTTAGTAAATTTACTTTTAATATTAAAGGAAAACAACCTTTGTAATTTTATGTATTTTAAATACAGTGTAGAATTTGAGAAGAATATAAAATGTTCCCGATTTCTATTTCATTTCAGTATTCGACCACGGAATCCACTCAATTTGAACGTAGGTAATAAGCCCGTTGCAGGTAATAAGCTCTTCACATGCGGCGATACGGTGATACCGCTAGGCCGAAATAAGATTAAATCGCGCCGATTAAACATTCATCAGACGGTAAAAATTACGTGTAAATGTGAGAAGTTCCTTCGCCGCTCTCGTGTGCAGTCAAAGGGTTAATAGTTTAGTTTTAAAATCGCTTAGGATTGCTTCTGTACTTTAGGCGCCTCTATATCGTTGATTTTTTTTGTGAAACAACCTGGTATCAAACTTAAGTAAAAGTAAAAGTCCTCCTGACTGTTCCTTTTATTAATTACTTTACTTACTTTATTTACTTACTTTTTTTACTTTTATTACTTATTACTTACTTTATTAATTACTTTACTAATTACTGTTACGATGTTTACGTTTTAAAAAACAAAAAATTTATTTGTGTGATACGAATGAAACTCTTTTTTAAACCAAGTTCTGTTATGAATGTTAAAAGTAAATATTTGTTGCATTAACGTAAAGTTGACGTCGATCTTTTAGACCGCAGTTAATTTTGTGAATAATTTTTTCAGCACCTGTAAGTATCTGTATAGGTACATGGGACCTAAACATAACTAGTGAAAATCGAAGACCTTTGGGCGGCTTGAGAACCCGTGCCCAGCAGTGGGACGTCCATGGGGTTCTTAAATCCAGTTTCCCTACTAGTTTCCTCAAACCACAAAATAATTCGTTTTTTTTAAAACCTTTATTCAGTAAATGACTAATACATCCCGCCAAACTCCAGATGAGTTTGTCCAACATTTATTTTCTTATTCTAATATTTCTCTCCGGAAACATACTTCTTCATCTAAATAAGGTGACCTGCATCGCTCCCTAAACAAAGCCGGGCGGCCTTAACCCTTCGAGCGTCGACCCCACTAATATGTTTATAATTATACCGCACACAGCGGGCCCATTTGTAAACATAGGCTTATGACGTAACAGCCTTTTTTTCATCTTGTCAAGAGAAATGGACATGACCTTGTGACGTAACCATCTTGCTTTTTATCTTATCACTTGACAAAATAGAATTTAACGAAACAAATAAAAGTCAATACTAGCAAAGGAATTAAATTACGCAGTACCTGTAAATTATGCGGCGTCACAGGCAGCGTGTCAAATGATAGAGCCTTTAAGGAACCAAATATATGAGTACTAGATACGTACGAAGGGTGGTTGGTGAACTCTATACATAGGCGAACTTTTTTTTTATGGATATAAGATAGCAAACGAGCTTGCAGCACCACCCATCCACTGTCGCCCATGACAACTGTGACAGACTTTGAACAAGACTCAATTAGGGACTGAGATGGTTAGTCCAATTAGTTGAGAGAGTTAATTAGAACATTAGTTGGTCAGTTCTTTAGTAGGTATGAGGACTGGGGACTGTTAGTGATAGTTTAGATAGGCTGTAAAAGGCCTAAGGTCAACCTTAATATATGTTAAAAATACTTTAAAAACAGTACTCGTAGATCGTAAAAATATCCATGTTACTCCAAAAGCACAGTACGGAACCCATGAATTCGCATAGTCGACACATATTTGCCGGATTATATCCCATAACAAATAATTGTTCTGTGCCTTATAACAACGCTTAGCACAAGGACCAAACAATTACAGGTACCTACATTAATACCCATCTTACAAACACGTAAGAATGCACAGTTTTTTGCAATCCTCCGATTATAATTATAATTGATAATTAATTATAATCGTTGCCAAGAAAATTCTTTGTTTCAGAGAATGGGCGACGATAGAATATTAACTGTCGTTTTTTTTAGTTTAATTATGGGGAGTTCACGGCTGGTTATTGAATTTAAATCTATGGAGATTAGTCGGGGCAGAGCATAACTGGAGTGCAGCGGTTATTGATGGCGATTGTTTTTTATATGAAGAGCATAGGAAACAAACTGCTGTAACCTCACACTTCAAACAAACGTGCAACAAACTGCTGTAACCTCATATTTCAAACAAACGTGCAACAAACTGCTGTAACCTCATATTTCAAACAAACGTGCAACAAACAGCTGTAACCTCATATTTCAAACAAACGTGCAACAAACTGCTGTAAACTCAAACTTCAAACAAACGTGCAACGACCTGCCGTAACCTCATACTTCAAACAAACGTGCAACAAACTATTGCAACCCTACACTTCAAACAAACTGCTGGTCCCGGTTGTTTTCAATCGTGAAAACAGTCGCTATGCCTTGTCAAAGACCTTCGAGTGTCTTGAGAACATTCGACTTGGGTTGGGCAAAAACCCCTCCACCAATCCGCATTGAAACAGCGTGGTTGAATATGCTCTGGACATCCAGCTGATTTGTCTGTGCAGCGGTGGGACGTTTATGGGTTGTAGCTAAGCTAAGTTACAAATTGCTGCTGAGATAACCCTCTGCACGTACAAGCACGGTCTGTACGATTTTAAGCAACATGGTCAATCACATAGTTGGTGTTACAGACAAGTCATTAGTAACATAGTAAGGCATGAGAATACATGTCTAGGCCCCCGGGTTAGTCGGGTCTAGGTCTGACTATAATAAATCGTAAAAGTTGGAAAAAACCGGCAGTCAAACAATAGATGTGCAACCTTTGTTGCATTTGTAATTGAATAATCGAATACGTTGATTTAGGACGAAGACTCCGTACCAACCCAATTATACGTAAACACCACGCAAAATACAACTTAATACCTAACTTTAAAGTTCAAATTTCCTTAACAACGTTCAAAACACACGGCTGCGCAGAAAAAAATGCGTCAGACAAAAAGAAACATGTACCATTACGCGAGAGATATAAATAGAGTTCTATGTCCGAGCTGTAAAGTTGTTATTGGCTTGCAAAATACAAATTATGTTCATACATCGTTGAGCATGTATGCCAAGCAAAATTAAGTATGCCAATATCATAAGTATTCCCGCTTGATCGCGCCCAGCCTTCGCCGGAATAACCGTTTTCCGACCACTTTTCTGTTATAATCGCCGCCCGTTTGTTTTAGTCAAGGCCTCCCGGAATCAGGATACCGAGGTTAGTATTACTAAGAACTATTTAAAGATGTGTAGATAAGTAAAAGTGAATAAAAAAGCGGTGACAGCCCAGTGGCTATCGAGCTCGCCTCTCACTCGAGTGGTCCGGGATAAAACCCAAGCGGCACGCACCAATGACTTTTCCAAGTCATGTGCGATTTAAGAAATTAAATGTCACTTGCTGTAACGGTGAAGGACACATCGTTAGGAAACCTAAATGCCTGAGTGTTCTTCTAATGTTCTCGAAGGCATGTGAAATCGAAAAAAAGAAAAGAAAAAAAATCCGCACGTGACCAGCGTGGTGGACTAAGGCCGAATCCCTCTCGTTTTGAGAGGAGACCCATGCCCAACACAACAAAGAAAGGGTTGTGGTGATGATGAAGATGAATTAAAAAAAAACGTTTCATCATTTACAAAGCACATCCTTATAGTGAGGCTCTGAGTCTATAGGCGTGCACTACACTACTAAACTCTGATGACTAGAAATTTGCTTTGATAAATCAACAAGCTAGGGTTCTAGCGATGCGATGAAAATGCAGTTGACGGTTGTACAACGGCTAACTGTGAAAATGTTAACCCTGTGAATGACGCGGATGTTTACATTGACCCCCGGTACAATAGTAAGGTTGACATAACAGTATTGTGATTGCCATAAATGATTGCAATTGTCCATAAATTGCCCACGGGTTGATTGCTGGGTAACAAGCGGCGATCTCCGTTATTATGGCATTTGCTAGATGTTTATGCAAATCACAAAAAATGTGTGTGTTTGCCCGGACTTTAAGGAAGGTATTACACATCGACAATGTGGTGCAAATAAGTATAGTGTACTATACGTACACATGTGAGAATTATCGATTTAAATAAAATGTACCATGTAATATATTATATACATACATGCTACACTCACATCGTTGTAAAAGTAGTGGACGCCTGCAACTTTGCTCGCGTGGAATAAGACATACCTAACAGTTGTTTCGTTTTAGCTGTAAACGAAACTACTGTTATTGTAAATAAATTGTAAATAGTGTTGTTCACATTAGTTAAAGATTTCCTCCCATTTTTTAAACCTTATTAAAGGTTATAGGTATTAATCTATACAAAAACGCTGAATTTGTTTTGGAAAATACACATTGATGTATCGTTCGTAATAAATCAAGGACAAAACCCGGTTTACCCAGGAAAGCCCGTTGAAATATTAAAATTATGTACAAAAAATACAGAAAAACGGAAAAACACAATCTATTAATTTAAATAACAAAGCAAAGAATCAGCTGCAAATTTCAAATTTATACAGGATCCTAGGTTCGATCCCCGAGTTGAGCATCAACTATTAGGGCTTTCTTACTTGAAATGCTTCGTATTAGCTTGGAATCTAGACTTGTGTTCTGTATATGGCAATAGCCTCACATATTAAATGGGACCTAAGCACAGGTGGTTAAAAGTGGGTGTACAAAAACACAACTCTGCCTATCCTTTCGGCGAAATACAGTCGCGGTGTTATGTTAAGTGGTAGTCTATTATTGTAGTATAATTTAAATTGATGCAAGTCAATAAAATGTTTTTGCAATTAAGTTTTCTGGTAATTTCTAAATACCAATTGCAGATAATTGTTCGAACATATGGATGGGTAGGACAAATTAAATTATCCTACCTATGAACGTATAGTCCCAACATACGCCTAATCCCAATAAATAAATATAAATCACCCCAATATTAACAAGTGCACTTACATTAAATAACCCTGCGATGCACAATGGGCACACGTCAGCCACGGGGGTCTATTGTACCCATTGACGCAGACAGGTCACGGAACAGGTAAAGACATCAGACCCCCATTGCAATATTAACTCTTGTCAAAACACAAAGCGGGGTCCCTTTGTACACTGACAGCGATACGAGGGTTGAACCGATGGGGACCTCGATGGATGTTTCAGAGCATGAAAATCGGATTATCCGGAGATATTTATGAGGCGCGTATTTAATGTTATACTCGCAGGAATAATTAGTAAATTGTCGCCGCTTAGTCGTGATGGGTAGTGACAGTGAGTCCAATCCTCGGACGGGGCAGATATTTTATTTGTCAGAAGAATATTTCATACTTAAGTATTTTGTAGGTTTTTTGTGTACCTACACTTGTCACTGCTATGTAATGTACCTGAGGAATTTTATTCTAGTCAGAGGAGAGTTTGTCAGAGATAATTGTTTTTATGAATTAGATGTGTTAATAAAACGGTAAAATTATGTTGTTAAACTTGAGAAATTAAGCAAGTGGACAATTATACTAAATATTTAAATCTAGAATCAAAACATCGTAAGATTATCTTGAACTAACAACTATTATTTTGAAGTTACAAAAGATATAAAAATTAAAAAGGTGATAAGTTAAATCTTGACTAATTTACACAATCTTTGACTCAATGATTATTATCTAATGTCAAAATCACGTACATACACTGTCACACAAATAATACGCGTGCTACATAACTCAAATTCAAATTGAACCCGAGATATTGCCAAAGGCGGTCCTGTCAAATCACTAGTTTTAAATTTAAATAATAGACATACACGTGTAGTGATTCGGCTTACGACGTGTCATTACGTATCATGCCGCGAGCGGTCTTAATACTGTTTTAATAGCGAGTGTAACGATCTCAGTAAGGTGGCTCCTCGAAATGCTTATTGACTTTTTATTTTTGTATTTAGATCTAGCGGACATTAAATTGGAATGGCTCAAAATATCTCCGGAGATACGTCCAAATGGGAAGAAGTAATCTTTGAAATTTATTACGGCTTTCCAGCTTCATTTTGCCTGTCGTTTCGTGGATTGGTTATAATTTTAAAACTACCTTCATATTGCACTGGTATTTGCAAAATAAATTGGGAAATTACGATCAATATTTCTTTGGGGCGCTACGTAATTTTGTTTGAAAAATTTGTATCAAAGACACATTATTGGAATAATTCTTTTAAATCATTTTTTAATGCAATATACTCGTATTTAATTTATTAACTTTAATCGGAATAATTTTTATTCTTGGTTTAGTTTAATAATAAACAGCATTTGGTTTGCATTGCAACATAACTGTCCTTAGAGCACCACTTAGCTGTCATTCAACTCAGTAACTCCGCAACAATCCCCGAACCCTTACCGATTACAGGTAACTATTGTCCTATTGTTGCCGGCGGGTCGGTGTGACCGCACGAGCGTATCAAACGCGCTTTAAGCACCCCGCAGTTGGGGGGTTAACATTAATCGCTTGCGATTTCGGTGTCTATCGCTTAATGATCCGGGAGGGTTTATGGTACTTTTAACTGTGGATAATTTATTTTTAAATGTAGATTATATTGTTGGTTTGTGTACAGTACAGAACACTATACGAGTTACGAGTATACACAACAAAATATTGGTTTCATTGTCGAGTATATTCGCAAATCACACGGTTAACATCGTGTTAAAATACGGTTAAAAACTAAATCAATCATGCGACGACATACCACGAGCAGCTCGTACGTCTTCAACAATTTTTTCCCAACAAAACGCTTCGTAGATCATTTAAATCCCAAATGATCGATCATTGTTCTTCTTCAATGATTCTTACGCATAAAAACAACTGATTGTATTTAAAATCCGCCGTTTTTCTATCCTTGTCCCAATTTTCAGCGAGCTGTGTGGGAACACTACCGCTGGGTTTAATTACAGATTTGCTTAATTGTTCGATGAGTTTACGGCCGCTGGTGTCTTATTAGGTTTTTATATGTCTAATAAAATTATTGGGTAGTATTATGCTGTAAAACACTCATGGCCACGTGGCTCGAGTCAACACTATGCCGCTTGATATAATAATAATAATAATGGGAGGGATTATGCCTTAGTCCACCACGCTGGCCAAGTGCGGATTGGCAGACTTCACATGCCTTCGAGAACATTATGAAGAACTCTCTCTCTAAGCAAAGAGCAAACCTTTTACGAGTGATGCTAAGCAGTATGATAAGGTAATTAGCGTTATTGTAAGCATGCATTTACAACTGTTTTCGATTAATTTAAGATTAATCTTTAAACAAAGTTCAAAGCTATTTTTAGACTGCACATTTAAGTTAATTACTTAGTTAGTACACACTTTATAAATATGCTAAAGACTAAAAGATATTCAGTTACTTCTGCCTGAATATCTTTTAGTAATTTTAGTCAGCACCGATAACTCAATTTTATTAATTTATTTTATTTTTATTTATTTGGAATACTTATAGCTAAACAAAATTTAAATACAGATTGGATAACATAACATGATAATAACATTCTTGGGATTTACCTGGAATTAAGATGACATTTGACTGCCTATTGAAAAAATGCAAGGACAACACGGACCGAGCGAGACTTTTAGCAGTTTCTGGACATGACGCTGGTCACTGGCTACATGCACTTCCATCAAGGAATTTGGGTACTATTTTGGACCCAAACTCCTTGAGGATAGCAGTGGGTCTTCGTCTTGGGAACAGCATTTGTGAGGCTCATTTTTGTATCTGTGGCCGGGACGTAGATGGGTTTGGTCGACACGGCTTATCCTGTACCAGAAGTGCTGGTCGTATTTATCGTCACGGCACTATAAATGATTTGATTCGGAGAGCTCTTGCCACCGTCTCTATCCCATCAACATTGGAGCCACATGGTATGTGTAGGGACGATGGAAAGAGACCTGACGGAGCGTCTCTGGTGCCGTGGCGTTTGGGTCGTGCTCTGGTGTGGGATGTTACATGTGTAGATAGTTTGGCCCCATCCTACATACATGAAACATCTAAAAAGGGTGAGGCTGCAGCCGACCAAGCTCAGTTCCTCAAGCGTCGCAAATATAGTAATCTTTTAGATAACTATGAATTTGCGGCGCTTGCAGTAGAAACATTAGGTCCTTGGTCGGCTGATATGAAGACTTTCATGGAGGTCTTGTCCAGCTTTTTCGCCCAAAAAATTAGCCTCGCTATACAGCGGGGCAACGCTGCCAGCGTTCTAGGTACAATGCCACAAGGCCTGTGGCTTTTGTAAATATGTATTTCTTTTTAAATAATTCTTTGTTTTAGTTTAAGGTTCTATTTAAGTATGTTTTTAAAAATATCTATGTTTGTGTCCATGATATTGATTAATTAATTATTATTAAATAATTAAGAACTGCAAAAAAAAAAAATACAGATTAGGTAAATTTAATTATAAATTGATTTATAATTATCTATATGTCGGAACATCTCCTATTTTTTACCGACTTCGAAAAAAGGAGGAGGTTCTATGTTCTCTTTGTAATTTTTTATTTATTTATGTATGTACAGCGATAACTTCGTCTTTTATAAACCGTTTTTATTGGCTCTTTTTTGTATTTGGTAGAACAAAATATCGAAGGTGGTCCCATATAAATTTCATGAAAATATTCTACTCCCTAAGAGTAGTAAACAAGCATTATAAGGATAGAAATGTTAGTACTTAATAGTTGTGTTAATTACCCTGTAGCCTCGGTGTTTGTATATGTTGGTACATCTTTGAAGAAAAAAAAATTAAGCGATAAGGAAAATGACTTCTGCAGTAAAATTAGTATCCAATTTTTATACAAATATACAAGTAAATATCGCAAAGAATCGGCCTTGCGATATTTACTTGACCGTTACAGGTAAAACTGTTACAGCGGGTAAATACAAATTATTTATTTATTACTGGTTCTTGCCCGCGACTTTGCCCGCGTTAAAATAGCCTATGGCACTCGGTTAATATGTAGCTTGTGGTCTACCTTCTGTACATATCTCACAGGCGGATTGTATTTCATCATAATTAAACCAATTTACTCAAACAATTTATAACACTGTCTATTGCTGAAAGCCGTATGAAAATTCGTTTAGTAATTTTCGAGTTGATCGCATACAGAAAGACAGACGCGGCAGGGGACTTTGTTTTGTAATATGTATTGATAGTGCCTGATGGCGTATTTCAACCTGGACCTGTGAAGTAAGTGCCCGAAGCTTTAATCACTGCGCATTCAGGATAAGGCGAGTAAATATGAAGGCTTTTAAATCCTCGCTGACAATAGCCACAAAGCGCAGCTTTAGACTGTATCTTTATGATTTATCGACTCCTGGTACACACAGCTGTGTTCCGGTTTGCAGGCTGTTGCAAGCTGGGTGGTAGAACCAGTGTAGTGTGTATAAAATGAATCAAATATTTGTGTGTTAAGCCCAAAGAAATCGGAGTTAAATAATAGGTGCACGAATTAATATGTCAGGGGTCAAAAGATCGTCCCTGTAGCTCGGGACCAGAATAGTGCTACGGTAGCCCCTGCCTGTCGTAAAAGGCGACTAAAAGGGGACTTCTGGGGTTGCGGGCGGTGAGAGGGGGAGCTCGAACCGTCTATCTTGTGACCCCGGGAAAGACGACGCTGTTTGTGGCTGCACAGCGTTGTGTAATACGGGAAGAGCCCGTCTTGGGCGCAGCGCTGGAGGGCACCGGCGCGTTCTACGAGAGATCCCGGAGCCCTCCTGTAGCGCCGGAGTAGGCCACCGAGTGGGTTTTAGTGGGTGAAAGTCCCACATAACCCGGCGTCGCTCCCACGACGTCCGGGTACCTTTTCAAGGTTTCCCACTCGTTAAACAAAAAAAAAAAAAGGGGTCAAAAGATAGAATGTCATTTTGGTATTACTTCCAGACGGATTCCCCTTCTACACATATGAAGAAAATTCTAGCTGCAACTTATAGACGTCCAACTGCTGGGCACTGGTCTCCCCCACGGACAAAGCTGCTATAGGTCTAGCTAGAGCATAATCCACCACGCTGCTCCAATACGGAGGGGTTAGTGGCGAAGGAGCATACTCCACCACGCTGCTCCAATGCGGATTAATGGAGGGGTTAGTGGCCAATTCACTGTCGAATGTTCTCGACTGTTGATGACTATTTCCAAAATTGAAAACAACGACAAAAATATTGCCATTTGTTTCTAAACTGCCAGTTAGTTATTAATTAAGTTGCCATTTATTCCTAAAATTACAGTTAGTTATTAGTTAAGTTTTCATTTATTTCTAAACTGCCAGATCGTAATTAGTTAACTTGCCATTTATTTCTAAAATGCCAGTTAGTTATTAATTAATTTGCCATTTATTCCTACATCGCCAGTTAGTTATAAGTTAAGTTTTCATTTATTTCTAAACTGCCAGTTAGTTATTAGTTAAGTTGCCATTTATTCCAAAACTCAATCGGCCAATACCTACTGACCACTTCTCACCGGCTTAATTAATTCCTTCACAACAAAACCGAAAGGCCAACCGCACCGCGACGCTCGATTTGAGATACGACCGCAAGTATCAGGGGAAAAGAAACGAGTTCACCCGCTCGACAACAGTAGTTCAAATGGTGAAACTCGATACGATTGCTCGCTGAGATTGCACACTGGTGCCTTCCAATCTATATCTATTTATATAAAAGGAGAAGCTGCCTGACTGACTGGCTGACTGAATGACTGACTGACTGAGTGACTGACTGACTGACTTACTGACAGACTGACATACCAACGCAGGGCCTAAACTATAAGGGTTAGAAACTTGAAATTTTGCACAGGGGTTCCTTTTATAACGCAGAGGAGCACTAAGAAAGGATTTTTGAAAATTCACCCCCTAAGGGGTAAAACGGGGGTGTAAAGTTAGTATAAAACTTTGCCGTTTTTGAAGTCAAGTGGGCAACCCGAACGCGGGCAGACGTCGTTAATGGGTCTAATTCTACGCGAGCGAAGCTGCGGGCGTCTACTAGTTTAATTATATATGCCTCGTCATTCTTTAGTGTGAAGGGTCGCTTCGTCCCGTCACAATTGAAGATTGGATACTACCGACTGTGTAGTGCCGATTGCTTGAAGGGTTGGGGGTTTTGGACAACCAGATGCGCGGTTTCAGGGCACCCAAAAGTCTTATGAACTTTTTTAACGGTATAAAAAAGGTAAACGACCTGAAGTATCAACACTGCACACAATTTTATTTACGGATTCATTACAAATTTCTGGAGTTAAAGTTAACGCGTTAAGAAGAATCTACCTATGTCTAATTTCACGCGAGCGAAGCTGCTGGCATCCACTAGTTTATATACGTACAATCTCATTCAGTTTTTATTGTTCTACAATATTAAAACAGAAACGGATGAGGCAGTTTGATTTCGTTGTTTTATTTCGTCCATCAATAAAATTCAGCGCAACAGATCATAATTTAGGTGCATCGAAAACAAACGAATTAAACGTTTGCTATTTTCGCAAACAGTAGCCCTTTCCGAGAATGTAAAAGGTTCCTAAGGCATTGCTGGGATTCCGCGAATGAGTGCGCTTGGCTGAACACTTCGGCTTGTATCACTTGATTCACTTGCTGATACAGTGGGCCGTGTTGCCCATTGATTTGTTGATTGTTGGCTGGCTGCTCTATTTTTATAACGCTTTGGCGCATTTAAGTGGCACAGTGTGCTTTAACTTAAGGTTTTAATAGACGGCAATATTTTTTACTGTTACATAATTTAAAATATAGTGTTCGCTGCGACCCATAGACGTCCCACTGCTGGGCACGGGTCTCACCCACAGACTCGGCTGCGGGAGGTCTAGAGCATACTCCACCACGCTGCTCCAATGCGGATTGGTGGAGTGTAAAAATAGTGTTACGCACTGCCAAATAGCAAGAAGCATTATCTACCTACTTTAATTACTAGTTTTATTAATTAAATATTTGATTGACTGTTTGTTAATGAACACATTATTATTAATTTGTTTATTTATTTATAGACTAATATTCATGATTTTAATAGTTAAATTATTGTCAGATGATTTTAATGAGACTTTGTATTGACTCAGATTTTCCCAGTATAAGCGCATGTTTCGAGTAGGCGGATCTTTGTGAAACCTAGACGAGGGGGTTACTCTAAGTACATATACTATCGTTGAACAGTTATTTAATTGCAGCCATACATTCTATCGTTTTAATAAAAGCGTTGAATGAACGCAGTCGGTCGCATCAAATATTAACTATGATTTTTATTTAGTTAACGATTGACTGATTTTGTGAACATGAGCTATGATCATTCAAATAAAATAAAGAGTTTAATTTTTCAACTTGTTTCTATATTTTCAGTTCATTTATTCAGTCAGTTTGAAAGTATTTTTTCAGTTTCGCAGTCGGTTTTTTTCTCTCTTGATATTTTATCACGGGTAGTCAAAATAGCTTATGTTATATATTAACTTGCAAAGGGAATCAATTACTGTGTAAATATGAATTATCAATGATTTCTCTTATAAGTTTAATGTTATTTCAATAGAGAAAAACAGTCGTTAGTGTATTATCCTTTGAGGTTTAGAGTTTCAACAGTACAGTGAAATTGTTAGTTTAAGTTTTAGGCTGCCATTGACCTGTATAGTCTTGCTATCATTATCAGAATTAGAGAGTCTGTATCAGATAATATGAGTATGTAACTGCAATTAAAAAAGTATTAAAAGAAAGGCTTTGCAATGAATATACAAACAGACAGTACACTTCACTATTAGGAGACTTGATTTGGGAATCTCTCTGAGGATTACGAATACCAGGGAATAAGAATAACTGTATTTTGAAACACAAATTAAATGAGTGTTACATTTTAAGTGAATTAATCTCAAATAAGTTGCCAGTTTTAAGCGAGAATTAGATACTTTCTGTATTACAAGCACTTCACGTGTTATTGAGTAGGAATTATATGTGAGTGAAGTTAATTAGATACATGGTTCATAAAGTTTTTAGGAATGAAGTACTGAAAACTCTGGCTTTGGATAACTCCATTCCGTATAAAGGGTAGGCGTGTTGCACGTTAAGGTTTCAATCTGCTTAACATTGTAAGCACAAATCTTCTGTTTTTTGTTTTGAAATATATCACAGGAATGGTGATTCCGATATTGATATTCAAAAACCGTTCAAAAACTCCGGGAAAACTTGTATTTTAATGCAAGAAATGACCCAAACAACCTCTTTTCAAACCTCTTATGTCTCATTACGAATTACACGACCAAAGTAGGTTTAATTGACACCATAATAATTTGTATACGATATCACCCTTCGTAACCAGATCACCGATGCCCTTTACGTGGTACTAAATCCGATTTTTCACGCGTTTCACGTCTCCAAATTCGTGTCACAAAATTTTCGATGCAATTTATACACCAATTCACACATCTAAATGCAATTTATCACATTGTCAACGATTTTATTGATTGAAATCACGTGTCTGAGCGGGAGATTGCAAAGCGAAAATTTGTGAAAATTGATGCTAGATACAATAACTCACATAATTTCTTATTAAAAGCATTCATAGTTATAGTAATTAAGTGGAGGATTCACTGTTGAATGTCTTATCCAAGGCATATTTTTATCTCAACGGCCGGGCGCGCGCGAGCGACTGATTTCGGCTGCGCTACGAATCGAAAAACCGCTCAATCTCTTCACCCACGTAATGTGTACGTGTTGCCTTAATAAAATACAATGTTTTGCTATCAATATGGCACTTCTTTGGGCGTAACCAGCGTTACCACGGCAACGCTGTAGCTAACCAATTCTCTACTAACAAACCGTTCTGTTTGCCCTCGTAGGAGTGGCCTTTAACAAGATTTGTCGATTTATCGCCTTTGCTACACAATAATTTGCGGAGGCGTGACTCTTGTTGGTGAACTCTAGTTTATCTCATTAGAATCGGCATGAAATCTGGTCAGACCACGCCTTACGACCAATGGGACATGTCGGAGGGTATGGTATGAAGGATGGTTTTGGAGGCATTGGAAAAGTTACGTGATGCTGAAAACATCGAGGGGTTTTCACTTGTGTTGTTATTCGATTAGCGTACGGGGACACGATTGGTTAGCCCTAATTCAATTTGATTATGAATTTGTGCTTCGACTGCTGTAAGTGGTTATAATGTAGCCCTTATTTTCAGTGAGCGTTCTGGTTGGTTAAGCCACAGACTGTTCTACGAAGCAATACAACAAATACATTGCAAATATATTATTTTAAATTGTTTTTGAATTAATATTAAAAAAAAGAAAACAGTTAATTTGACTGTCCACTACGAATTCCGGACAAAACCACAAAGTTTCTTAATGACTAATTTGTGCGATCCGTACTATTTCAATCATTAATTCCAAATTTAATTATTCGACATTAATAAAGGTTGTTGCAAAAGTTTGACCGCAGGGAGCAAGCGGCGACGACAAAGCCAGGTAAATCCGTTAAACCAATAAAAGGGTTTTATTAAATGAAAACCTATTGGATTCGCGGCGGCACGCGGCGATGCACTTTGCTTCGATTAGGGCGAGCGCACACTGGCAGGAAATTTTTTCAATGTATTTAAAGAATAGAACAGAAAATATTAGAATTTAAAGAAAGAAAGAAAATTATTTTATTTTCATCGCTTTTCATCAGCAGTTAGTAAAATACATAGATACAAGTAGAATAGATTTAGAGGTAACTCGAATATTCCTATATTATACAGAATATAAAAATTAATCTTTTTCTTTTTTACTTGTCGCAGTGTCAGAGTGAGGGAAAAAAGTAATAATAAAAATAATAACTACAATTACTTTATAAATATGATAATGATTGTATAACGTGTGATTAAAAAAATATCATAAATAGTTAATACTTAAAAATTAAAGGGAAAATTTGTCCACAATTTTTCACATTATAATTTAAAATTACTTATCTACTTTTGTAAATTGTGATAAAAAAATTAATTTAGAACTACATATTAACAATTTACCAAGACCAATTGTGAATTACGCTGAAATCTCCCACACTGCATAATTTAAATGATGTCCGATACTCAAAACCTCAAAACATAAATCATACAAATGAACGCTTATTTTATATAATTCATTATGCGTGTAATGTCAATACAGAAACTAGTTTAATGTTGCATTAGAAAACACAGACAAGCTTGTTAGCAAGAATGATTACGCTAATATAATTTACAGAACAAATCCATTAGAGCAGTCATATAACAGCAAATCCTTTTCCAATTACGTCAGCGTTATTTCTACCCGGTGTGCGCCGCACCCAATCCTTTCCCCACAAAGTTAAATACGGCTTATTCGATTAGTAAATGCAGTTGATTGAATTAAGGTGAACGCACCGAGTCGCAGGATTAGGCGGTCACAGGCTCTGATTACTGCCGCTAATTGAATGTAGGGTCTAATCTCTATTAGTGCTAATTTAATATAACGCAAATATTACCTATGTTAGGTATATTATGTTGATAGAAGGCAACCGCTACATCCGCGCTTCATTTATGCTGTGAATTGTATGGTATACCTAGTGGACGCCCGCAGCTTCGTCCACGTGGAATTATTCTTCTTAACGTTAACTTTAGCTCCACAAACCCACCGTACAGGCTCGCGCCTAATTTGAGGTCAGATGGCCGTGTGTGAAAGTTTTACGTATGTAGGGTAAAAATGAAAAAAGTTTATTTTCCATATGGGCTAAAGCGTAAAAGTAGGTATTCTTAGGTAGGTAACAAATCTGCAAGTATCTAGAGCTATTGGATTTGCAAACATGATGGTAAATGGTCGTCGTCACCTATGGACCTAGAATTACATCAGATTCTGCTGACTAATTTCAGCAGTTTTTAGGTCCGCACAGATGAGATGAGTGAGACTAACTAAACTATAACTAATAGACTACTCAAATCGACTAATTAGACACACACCAACAATTAAGTCATCGTAAATAATATTTGAGCATTTTTGGAGAAATGTCTGTGTACTTTTTGTTTTTCTGTAGTCTATTTCATTCCGGGAGAAGATCTGTGCCCCATAGTGTACAATGAAAGTAATGAAACAAACCATTAAAAGTCTCTTGACACCGACAAGACTTAACTAATTATTCTAATAAAAAAGAGACGAAAGCGAGAGAATGAGTAATTACGAGTTTCTTGCCGTGTTCTTCTCGGTAGCATAAACTTTGTGAACCGGCGGTAGATACAAGAATGTTATGACGTTCATTAAGCGTATACAAAATACCATATAATGAAAAATAAATGAATCTGAATCTGAATCTGAATATCAAAAACCGCGTCGGAAACGGCGAGTTTCCATTTCCCCCGTTCAAATTCAAAGCCAGCGGCTCAACATTGTCGATCGGCAAAGACTGACAATCGCCGCGCGACCATGAACGCGTAGCTAATTCGTTTTTTTCTACGTCCACAATCGCTGGCGGTAATCAGGCGATAGGCATCATATAAGCCGTTACTCTTGCTCGAACACCATACAACAAGAAAATACGAATCGACCGATAATTACAAATGAAAACCGAACATTCGCAAGTGTCTAGAATCCACTTTCTATCTGTTTGTTGGAAAAAAACTCGCAGCGAGTCAATCCCACTGTTATTACATTGTTTTTTTTTTTACATTAATTAGTTTATTAATTATGCAAATTTGTATGCGAATCCATGATGCTTTATTGCGTTTAATCGGATCGAGATTGCTGGTGCGATAGTGTGGTGCAAAGGAGACGCGCAGAGAGATACTAAAGTGAAAGTCGAATTTATTTATATTATTTATTAGGTCCAACAATTGTTTCACGAAAACTAAGATATAGACATAGCTACAGTACAATAGTTAATACAATATTTAATTATGATATACTAAAGCTAAAAATGGAAAACTAAAATTTAAAAAAAATCTACTTATGTCTACGTGTAAAATCGATTACAGGCAAACACAAGTTTGAAGAAAAGAGGTATAGATTCAGCCCAAAAGCCACTGTGACCTAAGAAGGAGTTTTGACTTAATAGTACTACTATTACTCCTACTAATAGTAGTACTTTTCTAGTACTAAGGAGTTCGTTAAACAAAACGAATAAAAGGCTATTACCGTCATTGGAGCTGCAAAAAAATTCTGTGTATTTAAGCAACGGGGTACATTATTATCCAAGCCAAGAGATATTCCACCGCCCTTACTTTGTCCCACTGTTGGGCTCGGGTCTCCTCTCGGAATGGGAGGGTTAAGGCCAAGCCAAGTGCAATTTGGTATCCTTCTCATGCATTCAAAAACATAATGATAAACTCTCAGTCATAAATTCCTCACAATGTTATTTCATCACCGTTACAGCCGGTGACATTTCAACTTCAAAAGTGGTGGGTGCCCCTTGGATTTGAACCCGTACCCCTCGAGCGAGAGGCGAGTTCGATAGCCACCGGGCTGTCACCGCTACTAACTGAGATATCAGTTCATCACTAATGAATTGCAGCCACGGTTCTGTAACTTACACCACATCCATTGTTTGCTTCGTCCACCACCGATTATTACTATTGGGGTGGATTCGGTAGTTGAGTTATTCAGTATTCAGTACTTTCCGTGTTACTAAGCCGACGTGATTAATTATACAGTGTGTTCTTGCAAACTTTGCTAGGTAAAAAGAATGCCAAGTCCCATGACTTCCCGTTGAAATGTTTGAGTACTCATAACCCTTCCAGTATACTTCCTCTTGGTTGTCAAATATTCATGGTAATTGTGAATTGTGTGAGTTAAATCAGATCGTAAAGTTTTATTGAACAAAAAAATACGTAATAACGTTATATCTAAGTTTAAATTAATTTAAAAAACACACTTTTGTATATAAACTAACTAAAATGTAGATTTTTTTAAAAATATTGCATTGTTTTTGGTACTTGACAAGTGTGCAATGTTTCAGAATAATGCGACGTTTAAAAGGAGGTGATAATTACGTTCAAACATTGCGTTACATACATACATACCAAGCTAATAAAAATGTGTTAAAAATATTTCTATATAATCATAAGTTTATTATGTATTCAGAAATAGTTGACCAATAGCAACATTTAAAATATCGACTTGTAATAATATCCATTATTGGAAAGCCATACCTACGAAATTAAAATATATCGAAATGTATATATCTAAGTATATTTTAAAAAATACAGAATTAGCACGAACTTTGGTTACGTTTTTACATAATACGGATTTCGATTCGATTAATTATACACTGTGCTCATACAAACTTTAACTCAGACAGAAAACGGTCTTTTTGATTAATTCTTATGCTAGATATGTTTTAATATGTCGTGTAAAGTAAGCGGATGGTTCACTGCATCACTACTACTAGGTACTACAATGTCGTGATTGTATCGCCGTGGAATTACTTTTGTGTAATCCCTCCACCAATACGCATTGGAGCAGCGTGGTGGAGTATGCTCTAGAACTCCCGCAGCAGTTTCTGTGGGGGAGACCCGTGCCCAGCAGTGGGACGTCTATTGGTCGCAGCGTGCGAATCCCTCATACAAATAGTATTTTTTTTATTTTTCGTCGCCTTCGTGTTTGAAAGAATTCAATTTTTCAATGTTTGTCCTTTGTCCAATACATTGATCTACCAAGTTAGAAATGCAAATCAAAATTTAAGTCTTTGACTTAAGAATCTGGTAGTAGGTATACCCACGCAAAAGGTGCACACATTTGATAGGCTGTGTCAGTTTAACACAGTTTTAAACAGTTTAGCACATAAGACATAATACGACCAGGTATTTCATCTATAGCTCTATGGGAATATTTTACAGTTGTTTTACAGTTTTCTTTCGCTTAATACTAACCTAAGTCATAATAAGGTAAATCAAAATAAAAAAAATTGAATTAAAATTAAAATTTTATTTTTATAATTGCCCATTTTTGTGTTTTGTATAATTGCCCATTTACTGTGTTTTGTTTTTTATAATTTAAGCATGTAATTTTTTTTGTGGCAATACTTATTTGATTTGATTTTGAACATCTAACTAGATCCAAAAAGAGCATTAATTCATTATTATTTCATAGAAAACTAACCTCATGTTCTTATAACAATTGACAGTTGCAGATACGCAAGCGCAAGGGTGCATAGAATCTTCTATAAAAGTATTCAAATGAGGTCTGCATGAATGCAAGCAATAACTTTATAAAACGTCGGAGCTACAGGCAACAATAGCCCAACTGACATCATTAGTGATGTAAAAACGCATCTAAAAACCCCCGTGAACAATCAATGGTGGTTATAATAATATAAAAAACTTCGTTATTCCCATATCGCATTACTGGGAAAATTGTGAATAGTGACTATATTTAAGTATTCCGTACACTTTAATGAAAAAGACGTCTGAAAGATTTTCGTAACGCTAAAATGTAAATTACTTTGACTTTCTGATTTTTAAATGGATAACGATGTACTCACATCTATATCTATAAAAGGAGAAGTTGACTGACTGACTGACTGACTGACTGACATATCAACGCAGGGCCTAATCTATAAGGGTTAGAATGTTGAAATCTTGCACAGGGGTTCCTTTTATAACGTAGGGGAGGACTAAGAAAGGATTTTTGAAAATTCGCCCCCTAAGGGGGTAAAACGGGGGTGCATAGTTAGTATGAAACTTTGCCGTTTTTGAAGTCAAGTGGGCAACCTGAACGCGGGCAGACGTCGTTAATGGGTCTAATGGCGTCCACTAGTTGATGTACAAAAATAATTCTCTTCACATTCGCCACACTCGTTAATGATTAAGGTTTTGATTTTCATTGACTTATTGAGTTAGATTACCTTCATAGTGTTCTCTGTTTGAAAGTGGCACCTTTCGTTGCTTTTACTATCTGTTATTTATAAATACCGTATGTTCTAGTCACGCAGATCTGGCTCCCACTGCTGTACACTGATCTCCCCCATAGACAAATCTGCGGGAGGTCTAGAGCATACTCCACCACGCTGCTCCAAAGCGGATTAGTGGAGGGGTAAGTGGCCAACCAGTGTCGAAAGTTCTCAAGCCACCCGATGGCTTTCGACAAGGCTTAACGATTGTTTTCATCATTGAAAACAACCGGGACCGACGGCTTAACGTTGTCTCCGAAGCACGGTAGCGCCTATGAAATTTTACCACTAGATGTCACCTATTCGAAAACAGACCGCGCCCGTCGTTGCTTAACTCTGTGAATCACATTGAATCGACGCGAGCCTCTGTACTATGGACGCTGCATCGGTTGTAGATATACTCGTATATCCGGATCGCTCTTCTAGAAATGATTTGCGGAACGCTAAAAAGGTAAATCCGGGAGGCGCATGTCTAGTTTAATTATAGCTATCTGAGATTTACACCAAGCACCCGATACAACAACAATGGTGCCTGGGAGAGGTGTCAGGTGTGTGAAACCGTTTACCCGAGCGGCTGAAGAATTTCCATTATGGTAGAGGAAAAAGTTGACGGGGTTAAATTAAACGCGTCTCAGATGCCAATGGTTATGGATGGCTGGTAAATATTTACGTTGCGCATTGTTTTTAACTGAGGCGATAGGTTGTTTAAAAAACGCTCGCGTGTACGCGGCTTAAGAAATTATTATCTACCGATAGATAGTTAAGCGTTCCGGTCCAAATATAAATGACCGCTTGTGTCATTTCTTTTGTTTCCGTGCTTTGAAGGGCACGTTAAGCCCTATGGTAGGTACAACAGAAACTTTAATAAATTAATAAAAATTAATCAGGATGTGTAATAAAGCAAATGGAATAGTCTCTATGGCTCTGGAATAAACATAATTTGTCGGAGCTCTTTCCTTACTTTTTCTTCAGTTTTACTGAGACAACTATTTTACAGTTATTTATTTATTTAGTCAGCAATTCGTTTTTACAGTTTTTGAACCAGACACAAATGCGATAGGTACACACAGATACAAATGAAAATAAAATGTATACTTAAAGTTAAAAAAATTGCCAGCGGTCATGTATCCGTATGTCGACCAGCAACTTTAAAAAATTATCTCAAATCCCTGTTTTTTTGCTGCAAGGTAGTTAATTAATCTTAACGCCCTCGAAGAGGTGCCCGTACTCGTTTTGTCAAAACAGGGATGGCCGACCATAGAAGGTCAAGAACATTTCGAATTAATAATGTACGTTTAATACTCATCGTCGCTATTTGACGAGATTTAGTTACTTACTCCAAAGCAATCAGTCTTACCCAGAACACAGTAAAGTTGATTACCTGAAACAAATTAAAATTAAAAGTAAGTAATTACAATTATTTCGCCTTAACTCACCCTCACTGTAATCATTGCACTAAGGTTGACTCACCGAATTCGGGCGTTCTGAGAACATTTTTCAGTAACCTTTCCATTTTTTTTTTAAATCAACCCTCTACGCGTGGCCTTTAACCGAATATGTTTCGCTCACGTGATGGCCAGATAATTACTGGTCACGCAAGCCTGTCCATTCAGCACTGGGGGAGTGACAGGGGGCTGTTTGGTAATAAAATTGAATTTGGAAGTGGCTTGATCAGTTATGCGCTGGCATTGAATTGAATAGTCGACGTGATATTGGTGAAAATTTTGGGCTGTCTGTCGATGATTCTGAATAGTCGATGTGATATTGGTGAAAATGTTGGGCTGTCTGTTGATGATTCTGAATAGTCGATGTGATATTGGTGAAAATGTTGGACTGGCTGTCGATGATTCTGAATAGTCGATGTGATTTTGGTGAAAATGTTGGGCTGTCTGTTTATGATTCTGAATAGTCGATGTGATATTGGTGAAAATGTTTCGCTGTCTGTTGATAATTATATGGCGTTCAACTTCAACGGTTATGAATCTGGTGTTAAAATGTGTGATATATTATTGTTCTTAGATGTATATTCGATAAAAATAAACGTCAGATCTCTAAAAATGCTATCACTTAATCATAGATAAGTCGATAAAACGAGTGTAAAATGACATACGACAGATTTGTTATAATGTAATGTATGAAGTCCATATATGAACCATTTTACGCAACTGACTTATGTGATCTGCTTCGCATCACAGCAAACATCATTTCGCTGAGTCAAACTTGCTATTTCATAGTTAAAATAGAGAATAGGGCATGTACACTGTGTTACCACCTGAATTCTAATTTCACCGGACAATCGAATGTGATTATTGCGAGTCACCACCTGCCGCTTTTTAGGTTTGTAACGATCTGAATGGCAGGTGTCATTGTTCTAGGTTCTAGTGCAAAGCTTCCTGACGCCAAAATTTTCGTGAAGTATGTTTTTAACTTGACTCGTACCAATACTAAAGCTTGCCCGCATCTGTTGGTAGGTCACTCTCTTATCTTCCTCTATAAAGCGTCTCATAGCATGTTATCTTCAGTTGACGTCCCTTGGATCTCTAACGCAGATCATCACTGGGATTGCGTCCACGCTTAAACTCATTAAACCAATTGTAAACAGTAGCGCAAGATGGGCTTTATTATTAAATGCCAATCAAAGTCAATCATCTTTGTTGTTGATTAAGACCACAAAGAAAGTCGTAATAAATCATGGAGCGAAAATTTTCTCGCGTTTAATTAATTTTGAGATGTAACAACACTTTTGAAATTGCCACCAATTCACAAAAACTAACGACAAATAAATGTTCTATAATCGAAATTTAAACGAAGTTTTCATTTGCAATTTTCTTACTGGCCAGTTCTAGAACTTTCAGTACCACCAAGGTATGCCTGAAATCGTGAATCGTGTATCGTGAAATTCGCATGCAAAAACATTTAATTGATGAAAATCTAAAGACCTATGGGTTAAATTCTATAATCGGGGTCCTGACAATCAATATATCATGTTAAAATAATTTTGTACTATTTATAGTATGCTTTGTTTTAATCTATTTTACTGTAAAACTTTACAAAAGTACAACCATACAGTTTACTACTCTATTTATATTCATAGTAACTAAGTAATACTTAGGTACTTTAACACAAACATTATAATTCTTAACTCAAGGATAAAATGCTAAGCAAAGCTAGTGAACTTTACTCTTCATTTTAACTAAAATGTTTCCTCAATTACTTACTGAACTAGAACTGAACCAAAGTTCTACAATACTGCATAGAGCTGGCTTGTCCATTCACCTCGCAACTATACCTATAATCTATAGCACCCCAAGAGAATTGGCCTTAGAAGAAAGGCGTGGTTATAGATTGCATCTCTCTCGTACTCTCTGCCGGGTTGTTGCTCTCTCTGTCTGTTTTCAGGATAGGTGCGTTCGATTTTTTGTCTGTGCCGCAGTGGAGGCATCCAGCGAAGGAATGAGCGTTCTATATTTTGTTATGTCTGTATTTTCTCCGATGTTAGTGTTGGTTGAACTAGATAAAAGTAGAATACTTTTCAGGAAAGGTGACTTCCAGCTAAACAATTTGATTATAAAGGTTTTTCTGTAAAGGAGTTTCATCATAAAATAAACCTGTTATTAGTGGAAACATATTTTATCTGTGATAGAACAGTGAAGCAGTGATCACCACAAAGGACTTAAAATGGATTAATTCAACTTGGCGAAATCACCAACGGGCATACCAATTTAATGTAGATTTATTTGAAGGGCGGATTCGACCAAACGAGAATAAATTTTATCCGTAGAATAAGGCGCCATATGATCGCTTAAGCGACTTTTATGTTCTATCATACGTCAGAAGAAGCTGTCATGTCAAAGCAAAATTAACACATGATTGACAGCTTTCAGCTCGCTACTTTAAAATTATCCCTGGTATAGTTACGCGCGCGTAAGTCTATGTTTGGTCGAATCCGCCTTATTTGACATTTTCGCTAGTGAGATTTTAAGTTATAAGGTTTAGTTATAGTTATACTGACCTTTACTAACAATCCGTACTAATATTGTGAGTGTGTTTGTTGTGATTTTTTGCGATGCAGCGTTGATTCTAGAGAGTGACGTAGGAGGTGATTTTTTAAATCCGAGAAAAATGCAAGGTTTCCGTGTAATGGACAAAACACTGACATAGTTCTATTTTAATCGATAATTAAATATCGATCGATTTTAAATCGGCGGAGTCGCGAGGAAATCTAGTATATTATAAGATGTAGGTACTACTAACCCTTTCAACTGTACAAATTACATGTCACTTGCTGTTACGGTGAAGGACACATCGTGAGGAAACCTGCAAGCCTGAGAGTTCTTCATGATGTTCTCGTAGGTATGAAGTCTGAAAATCAGACTTGGCCAGAGTGGTGGACAAAGGTCTAATCCCTCCCATTCTGAGAGGACCCGTGCCCAACAGTGGGACAAAGGATGGTGGTTACCCAGGGCTCCAATTGCGTTAAATCATTTTCCATCTAGAACTTCACTGGTAAATGCTTCTTGGACAGCCTTTAAAAGGCTGATGGAGTCAGGCTGATTTGGTGAGTATTAATGGTGAGATATAATTTTATTTTCTTACTAGACGCCCGCAGCTTCGCTCGCGTGTAATTAGACATAACAATTGTTTCGTTTACACCTAGTAATATTATATAGCCTTTGTCACTCAGTGAAGATGCTGCTTTCTAATGGTGAAAGAATTTTTGAAATCGGTCCAGTAGTTTTTGTGTGAAAACATTACAAACAAATCTTTCCTCTTTATAATATTAGTATAGATGTGTATAATATATCAAAAGAGCTTGCATTATCACCCGTGACACTTGTGACAAACAAACTTATAAAGGACGGAGAGACTAAATAATATTGAAATTATTTAAAAACAGTCGCTAACAATATACTGTAAAAATAATAGTGTTAAAAGTTAAAACAACAGTTGCAGTGCCCTCGCTGGGGTGAACACCCCGCCGTTATCATTAGCCCGGAATCGAACCCCGACCCCGCTCAGCTGACGCCAACCGTACCGTGACGTTCGTGACTGCATGCATTTAAACTTGTAATAAGCTCCTGCTCTACACGGCTGGATTGGCGTGTTTAGTTTGTGTCAGTAAGCAAGTGGCTCTGCTTAGGACAATATATAGCAAAATTATAACTGCACTAGTGGAAGCCCGCAGCTTCGCTTGCGCAGAATAAGACATACCTGGTCGTAGCGTGATTAAAGCCTAGCCTTCCTCATAAATGAACTATCCACCACAAAAATAATTTTTCAATTCGAAATTTTTGAAATCGGTTCATTAGTTTGTGTGTAATAAAATTACTAACGAATCTTTCCCCTTTATTATATTAGTATAGAAGTATAGATTGGTTATCTATCCGCATGAAATGGGCTCACATAATTGAGAAGGCTTAGCCACGCTGCTCCATTGCGAGAAAAGGATTAAATAGTTGTACTACAACAGAAGAAATATATTAAAGCAATATAAAAAGCCATACTGTCCCAAAATGAATGCTGAATCACGACTAGAGAATTTACACCAGTGGCCCCTTAACCATACACCATCCATCCGCTGCTGTCCATGACAACTGTGACTTTGAATAGGAACAAGGATGGTTAGTCCAGTTAGCAGAGGATTAATAAGAATATTAGTTAGTCAGTTAGTTTGTAGGCCTCGTGCCTACTAACTAACTCGTGCCTATTGGAGGAGCAGGCAGGGACTGCTAGTCCAAAAAATAATTTTATCAATTTTTAAAAAAAAAAAAAAGGTTTTTTTTTCGTGCATTGTCATCGGAACCAAATATGTGTGCCAAATTAGTGGAAGTGGGTGAAATATTGATTGCAAAATTCTAGGACATACATACATAGATACATACGAGTGAAGTTAAATAAAAGCTTTTAACAATGATTACACGGTATAAATGGGCGAATAGGCTTGACCCATAATCGTAGAATAGTGTATTTGTAAAGTGTAGTATTTTGGATATCCAGTTTGTGAGATCCTCGACAGCACTGTCTTCGAGGCGAAGCTTGTGGTCTGATATACTCTATTACAGGCAGCGAATGCTCTAATATATCAGTGTTCCTACAGCAATTGGTTTGCGGGTCGATTCGCGCCTTAATTCTGCGCGGTCACTTAGGTAGGTATAGGTCATCAACTGGTCTAGACTCCGTAACATGAGCGCCTAAAGCTGATGACGTCATCTGCAGCTGCCAGGTCAATGCAGTAACATTTCAACGTCATTGAGGTGCAATGCTATAAGCAGAAACTTCATGGTCTCAAAAAATTGTGCGAATAAGTTGGCTAGAATATGAGATATACTTGCTTCATAAAGAAGTTTACTTGCATGTCGGTTCGCGCGTTAATTTCAGCAGGCACTAATGTCGTGGCCATCAATCCGGCCTAGACTCGCTAGCGTGAGCCCAAAGCTGATGACGTCATCTGCAGCTGCCGCAAGCAGTTTGGTTATTATATTTCTACGTCAGCAAGGTCGAATATGAGGGTCCGCGAGATAATTTCTGCAGCCACGTCGCTGCGGCCATCAATCCGACCCAGACTCGCTAGCGTGAGCCCAAAGCTCATCTGCAGCTGCCGCAAGCAGTTTGGTTATAGCGAGGTCCAATATCTACGTATGTTGCCGTGGCCATCAATCCGGCCTAGACTCGCTAGCGTGAGCTTAAAGCTGATGACAGCCCTGCAGTTCTGCAGCTGCCGGATCAAAGCAGTTTGGTTATTACATATCTACGTCAGCGAGGTCGAATACGGTTGATAATTTCTGCAGCCGCGCGATAATTTCTGCAGCCACGCTTGTCGCCGCGGCCATCAATCCGGCCTAGACTAGGTAGCGTGAGCGCCGAAAGCTCGGCCACGCACTAAGCTCGGCTGCGTGAGGCGGTCGCGTGCTCTCCTTGCGTGTGCCGGCATATAACGGCTAGACCACGTGGACTGTACACGCGAGTGACGTACTGATAGTACTGTGTCAATGAATGGCGTGATCTGGCTGATTTTTAATCATGGCTCCTTTGCGTGCCGTCTCGTGTGCGCGGGGGTATGAGCGGGACGGATTGCGGAAGGTCGCAAGGAAAGGCTTGTTAGATGAGGAGTGTAATGATGGGTCAGTGACTTCCTTGATTCGGATCTAGAATGGAATGGAACGATTACTACTAAAGGATCCTTTCATCTTAAGATGTCTGGATTTGGGCAACAGGGCATAATAAGACCGGTCGAAGTGGTGTTTAGGAGAGGCCTATGTCCAGCAGTGGACCTCAAAAGGCTGATGGATGGATGGAGGGGCAAATTACGGGCACTCGTCTGTTTTCACATCTGTGTTGATAGTCTCAAGGATTAGTGGCCAATGCGATTGGCAGAAGTTTTTTGGCAAGTTTTTGTTTTTCAAATTGTTTTCATTTCCGAATATATTAGTCCTAATTTAAGTATTATAGTTTACGAGTAGATTTCATATTGATGTAATGTCATACTAATAAGAGATATGTTACATCTTTTCACCAACGCCCATGGTTGACTGGTAGATAATGCCATTAGGCATTAAGTCCGCCATATTGTTTCACGCAATAAATAGGTTAAATGAATTTTAAAAAAATATGTCAGTGATAAATTAATGTTCTATATTAGTGGCGATAATCGGCGGAGATCTCTCGCTCCCTAGTTAGTTAGTTAGTTAGTGCCATGCTCAACAGATGCTGGAAGGCAGTGGCCACATTATGCGAGTGATTGATGGCCCAAAAGAGACTGCGGAGCGAATAAGAGAATGCAGCGCCTCGCCGACGCATTACATGACTGGAAATTTCAAGTTAAAAATCCCAATAATACTTTAAGTGACCCAGACATCGAACCCAAGACCATTAAAGGGTTAGCACTACGAGGTTTAAGTGTAGTTAGTAGTAACGGTATCTCCACGTAGAGGCCACCAGCTGCCGGGCCAACTGGCGCAGAAGTATCGATCACTACTGCATTAGGTTTTCTGAAGTACAACAATAGGTACTATTATAGGTACCTACAATAATTCTTTTTTTAGTTTTTTGTTGACTATTGTGTATTGCTTTTTTATGAGTGTTCAATTTAATTCATTTTTGACATGTCTTGTAAAATTATTTGATTCTTATTTTTGATGGTTGTGTTTTAATGTATTTCAATTTTATTTGATAAGATCATCTGTAAATTTTCTAGCGAATTAGGGACATCCCTGTAATGTTACATGTAAGTTAGAATTATATAAAAAAATTAAAAAAAAGGTTTTCTGACAGTAACCTGTTATTTTAAGGTATTGTAATGTAATTGTTCCTGTATAGTCTTGGTATACAATAAAGAGTTAAAAAATAAATAAATAATCTTACACAGTTTAGAAAAGTCATATTATATGCATGCAGCTTAGATTTGAACTCTTAGCTCGGATGAGAGAAGAGTTTTCTAGCCACTAGGCTGTCACCACAGATTCTGAGTGCAGTACACCGGATGTGTGTAATGCACCAATTGCTGCATCCTAGGTCTATTTCAGTGTAAAACGGCAAACATCTATGCATCGACGTCATAAAATAGCTCGCTCTAAATGCCAGTGGCGACCAAAATTACCCTACTTTGCTCCTCTAGCTGCATAATTGAGCTATTTTCCGTTGAAAGCAAGCTAATTATGAATGTGTATTCGGAATTACTGTATTCGATATAACAGTAAGCAGTGGTCAACAGTACGAGTACGTTCTCAATTATAACCACACTTAAACGTATCTTTACTTGCCGGTAATAATCTGAATAATATTATTTAAAAAATATATGAACTACTTTATTTCGACCTACTCGTAAGTTTTGTTTATTCTAAAATAATGAAGGTACAGACAAACAGACAAGTTTCTTTACTGTACACCAAAAGGACAAACATACAACAAGTTAATACAAAAATAAGAAAATAAAAGAGTGGTCATCTGAGACGGAAATGAGTCTGGTGGACAAGACTTCCATGAAAGTCTTCATATCAACCGACCAAGGACCTAAAGTTTCTATTGCAAGCGCCGCAAATTCATAATTATATAAAGATTCCTATATTATTAAATCAGTACGAGTAAAACCACAGACTTAAGCTAGCGTAAATATCAAAAACTAAGTAGTGCTTTATTTAAAGCCAAAAATTCGATCTCGCAATCAGAAATTCAAAACCGCCTAAACTCTATAATAAGACCAAATGCTCAGTGTCTACAGATCGGCTAATAGCAGACCGTTCGGTCCCGGGCCGTGCATTTGCATATCTCATTGTTACTTGTGACCGCCAATTTTTGGCTTAATGTTGCCGTAAGACGATCGCGGGCCGACGTAATGTGGGGTTGGGAGAAATTAGCGATGCTATGCTTTCTAAGTATGATGATGGTCGAAATTGTGCCATCGCTGCGTTGTTAGAGCTTAAGAGACCAGGGAGTATTTTACTGAAGGATTATTAATAAAAAAATATCATGGACATTCTCACACACGACCATCTGACCCCAAATTAGGCGCATGCCTGTACTATGCGTGTCAGAGACTTATATACATACATATATATTTTTAAATACATACTTGATTATTAACTTCCAGACACAGAACAAACACAAGTTGGCGTCACACGAATGTTTGTCCTGAGTGGGATTCGAACCCACGACCCCTGATGTAACAGGCAGGGTCACTACCGATTGCGCCAACGGGCCCGTCACTTTCCCGCTAAGCTTCAATTCATTATGATATGATTTTTATAAGTCTGCATACGCTGGCCACATTAGTATACACACACAGAAAATCGAGAAAAATTCGACGATATTCCAGTCTTGGAACGGTCTTCACCGATCATTATCTCCACCATCTGTACATCTATACAGTACAGCACTGGTGATTTAATTCAGCAACTTTACTGGCCTTCACATTTCTAAGCCTGGACCTCTCAAGAAATTAACCACTCGGCCATCACCAGCATCGATTGCCGGCGCATAATTCAGAATTCTGCCAATTCCACAATAATGGTGGCATAATTTATGAAATCGAAGTTAAATACTAACATAAAATACGGCGATGCAATAAAATCTAACGTCCTGCCAGCGTCCCACTGTGCGCGGCTGCGGGATAATTAAGACATATATTATAGCGAGTACCGCATCGGCCGGTAAAACGTTGCAACTCGCAAATTGACAAATTCTATCCTGATGAAAAATTATCAGCAAAAGTGAGAGCGGAGATTTAAAGTAACAAATGACTAATTAGATAGAGTCTAACAATCGTTCAGGAGAGGCCTATGTCCAGCAGTGGACCAACAAAGGCTGATGATAATGATGAACACTAACTATCAGACCTATAGTCCTAATAATTAATACGAAATAACCAATTATGTTAATACTCCTATCGATATGTGGATAAAGTCTGGCGACTTTTGTCACATCCATTAATATTAATAATTAATAATGGATGTGACAAATAATAATTAATTTTAACATTATATGATGTTGTTGCTGTAAATTTTAACATTATATTAGAAAAGTGTAACTTTCTTCAAGTACAGCAATTTGGAAATGTTACAATTTCACATTTACCTTGCTTTTGCTATTCTATCCAGCATTCATTAAAAATTCATTTTAAAAATTTAATGAGAGAAGTAGTTAACAAGCCAATAAAATCGTCAAATTGAATAAGTTTAAAGATCTGAGGTGTGCATAATATTTCCATTAGGTTAAGTAGGAGGGTATTGTAATATGTATTAGGTACCTTACTTCAGCAATTGAAAGGTAATCAAATAAATAATAATCCCTTTCCGATGTTGTCTGTAAAATTGAGCATTCAACTCTTGAAAATTGTCACCTAGTGGTATAGCTGCACACTGTTAAAAACTCACAGCAGGTCCAATTTAACAGCGGAACGAATTAATCAAATCGCCAAAACAAAGCACGAGAACACACAAAAATGTATTCTTCGAATAAAACAAGCTTAACTGACCAAGAAACGGATTTCGGACATCGAAACTTGCCGTATGCGTAAACTGACACTAAACGGTGGCGTTATTGAATGTCAGCGAAACATCACACGAGTGATAACCTTATTGTTTACACAACAGAGTCCAAAACCTTTTCACGCCCTGACGGTGTGACACGCAGGGAAATATGATTCATATAGTCCCAGTAATAGAGTATACAACAGTGCGAACCGGTGTAAGGTAAGACGGTGCGTATAGGATTACTAAACTCGGCGTGTTTTCCATATCATTAAACATTTAACATCTGTACGTCAAATCGCATTTGACCGCTTTGTGAGACGGACAGTGTGATTTTGAAAGTTTAAAGGGCAAAAATTTTGTGATGCATCTTTGGTCCTTTTACGCGAGCGTTCAACTTAAATCTAAATCCGTGTATTCGGATATTTTAATCTATAAAAATAACGATAGAAATTTTTACAGCATAACGTAGATTTCCTAGCGTATTAGCGGGTGCGCTTGCCGAGCCAACCATTGCAGCTTAATACGGTTGATAATCGAGGTTTGAGCGGACGCACTCAAGTAAGAGCGTCTCCAAGCATCAAGGCTTTAAAACTACTGACAAACGTGTTGGACGTTAGACCCTCCACTAAACCGTACTGGAGCAGCGTGGTGGGGTACGATTTAGGCCTTCTCAGTTCTGAGAAGAGACTCGAGCCTGGACAGGACCGTAGGTTTATGTTAATTTAGAGTTAAATGCTTATTTATATGATAGATAATAGTTCAAGAGTAGGCTTTAAGTGTTAGGTAGTTACATTATTTCGGTACCTACTAAGCGAACTGAACTATACCCCAACGTTAAACTGGACACTAAACACACTAATTTATATCGCGCCAAAGTTAAACTGGATCCTAAAGATAATGATAATGATAATATTTATTTGCAAAAATGTGTTTACATGTTTAGGATGGTCAGTTACGTAGGTGCCTCACATTTGCATTTCTTATGGCATGTGAAATTAATTACATTTAATTATTTTAAGCTTAATTTACAATGTAATGGTCATGAATTCATAATTGAATAGTAATAACCATTGAGTTAAATATACTAGAGAAGCAAACCTCATCAGAATGCCTCAAATATAGCGTAACCACTTTTTAAACGCGACGACGTAGCTTTGAAATCACTAAACATTTGAATGTAAACATATATCTTTCTCACTTACACAAGTCACAATAACAATACCGTCGCGTAGATTAGACAAAGATCGCAATATTAACATGCAATTACGGGAATCGGCGCGACAGGGTTGCCTACCCACGCGAAGTTTTACCCAATTTTTTTAAGCCATAGAAAAGTTTTAATACTAAATTAAATTAACTTTAAAATATTTGAATTACATATGTAAATAGAATTTTGATGATCTGAAATTAATGAAATCATACTCCGCTTTATAACATATGTTTTGTATACAATTGCCTTTTAGACTCTTTTTTGTAAGTTTGAGTAAATAATTTGCTTTCGTTATACAATCTTATTTTAAAATATTTGTAAATTATGGAATCTATTTTATACTAATATTATAAAGAGGAAACATTTGTTTGTAATGTTAAAACACAAAAACTACTGGGCTGATTTTAAAAAATCTTTCACCATTAGAAAGCTGCATCTTCACGTTCTGACATAGGCTATATAATAATATTATACATTTGTGTTTTTGAATGTATGTTTGTAATGTTTTCACACAAAAACTGCTGGACCGATTTCGAAAATTCTTTTCAAGCTGCACCTTAACTGAGTAACATAGGCTATATTACATTTTTAAAAAAATAGGGATCCTTATTATAAATGCAATAATATTACCCAAGGTGTGAAAATTACCTAAAATATTCTTTACATCGCGTGCGCTGCGAAAACTATTGATGATAGAATAAAATAATGTACTACGACTTTGCAGATCACATCATTATTTACAAAAAGTCGCGATATCATATGTCCAACTACTGTAGTTATGCCACTATAACTACTTTTTTACATTTTAAAAGTTGATAACAGTGCCGACAATAATCAAACCATTATTATTCATAACTTTGAATTAATCCATATCCCATTAAATATTATTATATTAAAGACCGTTTCAATACCTGTTAAATACTTATTGAATTATTAAAATCCGAATAACGAATAAAAAGATATAACGAATTTAAAATGTCAATGTAAAGAAAATAATGCAATAATAAAATAATACGGAGTGGGTGGCGCCGCGCAGCGTAGTCTTAGATATATTACTTAAAAGATGAATAGAATTGATGAATTGCTTCATATTAGCAACAAATGTTTACAGTTTAATTAATTAATTAAAATGTAGGATATGTAGGTACTTTTCATCTCGGTGATTTCCACAAAAATGAAGTTCGAAGGACAAAATTCGATCGATAGTGTCTTTGAAGAGGGTGGTAACTTAGGTGTAAACGAAACTATTGTTATGTCTAATTCCACGCGAGCGAAGCTGCGGGCGTCCACTAGTTTACTAATAAAAGGGAATGATCAACTAGTATTGAGGATATGTGATCTCCCGGGTGTATCGCAAATTCTTTTAATATTTTGTAAGTAGCCAGTCTGTCTCTTTTCTCAATAATCGAATTATTTCCACCCACTTATCACGGCGTGTTGCATCATTAGGTACACTGCAACGTTGTTATTATTAAAAAAATATATATATTCACTTATTCCATAATTTAAAATTCTCCCAGAATTGTGGGGATCTAAAATTGAGTTTTTAGTGGTCACACTGAACCTATATTTCAAAATCGTACAATTTATTTATTTTATTGCGTTTTTACGTTGATGTAAACACAGAAACAATAAAATTACGTGTGGAAAGTAATTTTAGTGGACTTATTAAGTTTTTGTGATCTTGAATCGCACTTTTTCACTGTGCATTTGCCCATTTTGAAAATATTTTCTGTCAGTTCAACTCGGCCGGCGTCACACAGAGTACTGAACTGACGTTAGCTACGATTAAGACCGTGGCCATAATCCCAGTGACAACGCTTTGGCGCGGTGATTACTAATCTAGTGGTAACATATATATCAATGGTAATAACAGTCAACAGACGATGATCAAAAAAATGGTTCTCTGTAAAGTCGGTTTACGGACGATAGATTTACGTGATAACGTCATAATCATTATTTTATACAATACAAAAAAGGAGAATTGAAAATACAAAGTTATCAAACAACAGACAAGTCTATATATTTATTTTGATAGTGCCCTATTTCGGAGCCATGGAAACGCCAATGTTGTCGTGTGTAAAATTAATTTAATAAAATTAAAAATTAATTTAATAAAAACACTCAACGGAAACGGAAACGGAACGGGATACTTTTTCATATGTGCTGTTCACCAATTTTATCACGTCAAAATTATTTAAATTACTAACATTTACTATTTATCAAAATTAAAATAAAATTAAAAAATAACTAACTTTAACGTAATTGGTCAGGCAAAATACAATGAATATAAAAATATAAAGATAGAAAGCTAGCAAGCACATTATATCTGCTACAGTCATTATTAAGAAAATATCTCAGTAGCAACACAGATGCACAAAGCGTAAAATATAGTTGACTCCTATCGACGCAGCGGCGCTTCGACTGTGTTGCTCTGGTCATTTTGTAATGCAACGCGAGTCAATTGGAGCTCTTAGCACAAACATCCAGAGAGAAGAAGTAGGCAATCGTTACAAATGGTGTTTCTTTTTCGATTGTACCTATATAATGTACTAGTGGACGCCCGCAGCTTCGCTCGCGTGGAATTAGACATAACAATAGTTTCGTTTACACCTAGTAATATTATAGTAGCCTATGTCACTCAGTGAAGTTGCAGCTTTCTAATGGTGAAAGAATTTTTGAAATCGGTCCAGTAGTTTTTGTGTGAAAACATTACAAACAAATCTGTCCTCTTTATAATATTAGTATAGATGGTATTCATAGACAATGACTAATGAGCTATGATTATTGTTGCTCAACCACAATGGAACAGCGTGGTGGAGGCTTGCCTATTAGGCAGTAACCCCCTATTTAATGCATTATACCACGTTGCTTTGTTGCACCGTTGAATGAACTCACTATCTCAATCAAAAAAAAATAATACTGGCAATGAAGATTCATATAATTTTTTTTCAATATAATTAACTACTTATTGCGCTCGATATGAAACTCGCTAGTTTTAATTGTGGTAGAGTCGCAGTCGAATGTGTGCACCCAGCCTTATACTGAGACTCCTTCATCGTACGTCAAGCCCCTGCGTTCGCGCCTAGCTATCACTGCGGCTAAGGAAAGCCATGGAGCTTCCGCAAAAAAATGAGGAGAAAATGTCAAAAGAAAAAACAGTCACTAAGAATCGTTTGACATAATCTATCGACCATGTTGCACACTATAATCGTCTTGTGCATCTGCCCTCAAAAAAAATTACATATATTTTACCGAGCATACAATCGATAAAAAATGAAAAGATACATTCCTGTTTAACAAAATAATGTTGTAGAGATTGATCAAAGAAATTAGTTCCCATACGTACTAAAGAACTGACCGGCTTTATTTAGTAACACCCTCTGCCACAGGAATAGCTGTCTTTATATTGAGTCTTTTTTAAAGTCTCTCTCAGTTCGCAATCAGTGGTTCTATAAGCTCGTTTGCTATATTTAATCCATACAAAATTAACGCTCGTAAATTCAAGGGAACGTCCACGTGTCAGCTTATAAGTTGCAAGCCATAGACGTCCCACTGCTGGGGACGGGTTTCCTCCACAGATAAATCTGCGGGAGGTCTAGAGCATACTCCACGCTGCTCCAATGCGGATTGGTGGTGGAGTTCGCGGCCAGTAACAAATGTTTTCACCGACCGTAGATCTTCGACAAGGCTTAACGATTTGTTTTACCATTGAAAACAATGACGTGACATGACGTGACGTTGTAACGTGACGTTGTAACGTCACGTTATACTAGATAGGAATAAAATAACAAACTTTGCAACAAAATATTTTTTACTGGAACGAATTGAACGAATCGAACAGACAGACACAAAAAGCAGTAAAACATATAAAAAAGTAATTATAAAAAGTTTAAACAATAACTCATCTCCACGCCTGTCCTTATTCCCGGACAGGAGATAAGAACCTTCGAGAGATAACGCGTACAATACTTATCCAATTAAATTAACCGACCGCGCCAATACGGGTAATGAGTTTTGCGATATTTATTTCGTGGCACATTAAAAATATGTGGAATGTGTAGAAATAAACTCTTGAGTCTTTATGGGAAACAAAGGATTTAATAGCATAACGTAACATCGCGTCTGTATTTCCTAGAAAGGGCAGGCAGAGGTTTATTTTGTGTACTCAATACAGGGCCGCACTGAATATCAGCGTCATGATTCATTAGGATCATGGCAAATGCTTAGTGCAGTCCTATTTTGCTTTGTAATATCTACTTAAATGATAACTTTAACTGTATTTTTTGTAAAATTTCTTTGTATGCAAAGCAAAATAAATATTTAATTTTATTCTCTTCTATTCTATTCTATTCTACTACGAGGACTATGGTTAGTGATTGTTAGTCCTGTGAGTCTCGTTCCATGTCAGTCACAGATGTGTTGCTACCCTTGAGGACTAGGATGTTCGCCTCTAAAGAAGTGTAACCGGAAACCACACCTTTCCAACTGGATAACAATTGTTTTTAGAACAATTTCTACACGGCAGAAATGGTACTAGTTACCGTGGTGGGCGGTGGTACTACTCCGGGCGAGCGAGTCTATATATATAAAAAGTGAAGCTGACTGACTGACTGACATATAAACGCAGGGCCTAAACTATAAGGGTTAGAAACTTGAAATTTTGCACAGGGGTTCCTTTTATAACGTAGAGGAGCACTAAGAAAGGATTTTTGAAAATTCATCCCCTATAGGGGTAAAACGGGGGTGCAAAGTTAGTATGATACTTTGCCGTTTTTGAAGTCAAGTGGGCAACCCGAACGCGGGCAGATGTCGTTAATGGGTCGAATTCTACGCAAGCAAAGCTGCGGGCGTCCACTAGTTATCTATAAAAAATCCAGTAATACTCAAACACATCAGCAATAGCTGCGTTGTGACAGCGCCAGTCCGACCGCGCTCATTGCACAAAGAGCCGCTTCGCGGAACCCCGTGATTCAGACGCTAATCAAACGAATTAGCTGAAACACTGCGAGGTTGTTGACTGATGAGTACTGTAGCCATTGATTTAAGTTAAAAAGGGGCTACCTTTATTTTTTAATTGCTCGATGCTCGAAAAAGGCACATTTTTAATTGCTCGATGCTCGAAAAAGGCACATTTTTAAATGACATGTTTCTACACAGTATGCTTTAGAAGGCAGTGAAGTTTATGGTTTCTAGCCTAGTTATTTTATCCAACTGCGTCAGGAGAGTTATTTTACGAATGGTTGTATGTATGTATATTTCTTTGGCACGCTCTGAAGCCTAAACGTCTTGATGGATTTATAAATATGAAAATTATGAATGTTAACATGACCGACTTTTGGCGCCATATTATGTTTACAAAAAAATTTGGTTATATTTTTCGGTCCACAGCGTGTTTTTTAAAATTAGTCAATCAATGTATTTATATCCTATTTTCTCTTAAAGGGGACTTATTTGTAAGTTATTCATCTATCAGTAGAATACAGTATGTAAAGATTTCCATCCAAATCACTCCTAAAAGCATGGTAAACAAGCCACCATGTGTTTACCGCCTCTCCCTTGCCCGGCTGTGAGCGGACAATGATAGTAATTACATAATGATAAGTCATACAAACGCCCGGTGCGGGTGCCGGCACTGGGGTACGGTCCGCAGGATCAGTAATGAGCGCAACCGGATCAAACCGGTTCAGTGAGGATATTTAAATAATGAAAACCAGACGGTACCCAACCTACCCTTAATTCTCGAACTTAATAAGTATGTAAAAAATATTTAAAATTGGCTTTTCTGTAAAGTATTATTATGTTTATTTGACCTATAATAAAATTTACCGGTATGATCACGCTTCACATTTTGGTATTTACTACTAAGCACAGTAAATTACTATTTAAAAAATGTGTGGCTTAAAGAAACAGAATATAACATGAAAATTAAAAGAATTAGAAAGGAAAATATGTATTGGTACTTTGAAAAAATGTTACTGACATCGATTAACAGAAAATGTTTATAATTATTAAGTATTATAGTTTTAGGTTGCTGGATACTATCACACAGATCTCAGTTATCCACTAATAAAATATTTGAAAATAAATATTGTAAATACAATCTTAAATTACAAGTCATTGCTGTTATTTTAAGAATTTATTTTGTTAAATTACGATAATATTTCGAACTAGTTTAGAAATAGCCGACTACTGGTCCTTGATAAACTTAATAATTCACCAATGATTATAATAATCCAACTTGTAGTGCTCCGTGTCACCCTTGTCATAAAGGGTACATTAATTGGCTCGTTACCACACCAGTGCGCAGTAAACGTCCGTTCTCGCCCGTGGCTAATACGTGACTGTTTACCTCACTCCCGTGTGCTCGAGACAACGTCATGTTTAACAGATTATATATATATCACATACACTACATCCCTTCCTTATTATAAATTTAATAATCGAGAACATAGTCCACATTAAGATAGCAAACGAGCTCGCAGCACCACCCATCCATTTGTTAATTAAATTAATTTTTTTTTTTTTTACTTTTTTATTTTTTTCAAAGTTCACTAACATTGCAATTGGAGAATTAAATATTTCAATCTTACTTACATATGAAATGCATACTTCTATGTATTTTCATTCTAAGATGAGTTACCTTCTGGTACTGTATACGTAACCATAATTATTTGTCTAATTAACACCAAATGTACGCTTTCAAACGTAAGATTTAGAAAAATAAGCAAAATTTGTTTGTGAACGCCGTGCCCGCCGCGAGCACGTTCACTCCTGAAGATGATCATCACAAGAGACCGAAACCAGTCGGACCATTCTCGACTCAAACCACACGTGAGTAAGCCGGTAACTTCAACCATGAATATAGACACTCACGAATCGTTCAGTAATAAAATTTGTTTCGTTTACAACTGACGTTGGGCTTATACCGGCTGATAGCGTGTACGCAATGGTCTCGCTTATCTTTTTCGCTCTAACATAATATGAGTATCTATGTTATTTTTCTTTCGCATTGCCAATCTATTAAGTATTATAAACCTATGAAGGACACCAGTTGATCAGATCGTTAGTAACAGTCCAGCCAGCAACCGTCAGCAAGTCGCTTCATGTCAGACATAAACACGACACGCGCCGCGTTTGATGCGTTGGTGGCGTATTTGTAATATAATGAGTATTGTTTTTTGGATTAGTCATCAACGGATATCATATACTATATAGTCGCAATTGCAGTCAGTAGGAAGTACTAGGTTTCTAGTTGTGTTTTCACAAAGCCTAAGATTGTATTCGATCTTGTAAACTGGCATGTTACACCATCCGGATGTCGATACTATATATTCAAGCATGTTTTTAAAATGTCCATACATGCATATGAGACTCCGACACCCATAGCACAGGTCAGTACCCAGTTTAGGGTCCATGATTTTTATTTATTTTTTATTTAATAAAGTATCGCTCTAAAAATCCATATGTAGATCTCGTAGATTTATGAAACAACTAGAAATAAATGAGCTAGGTACCTATCTCACGACGAGTAAGTACATTCCTTACTACTACATCCATCCTTCAAAAGTGTTGGATACTCGGCGTGCCGTTTTCTATCACCATTACAATGGCCCTATCCCAATACATAAGTCACAAAAAGGTATTGAGTAAAGAAAAATATCAGTATAAAATAGACATTAATTGATACGGACATAGGCCTTTCCCAAAATGCAGGCATCCAAAGCAATGCCTACGGAATGTGTATTAGAATTTATAATAAGATATCCGAACCTATACAAAACTTGTTGATTTTTTTTTTTTTTTTTGACAGCATAATCTAAGTGACCCATTAATTTACCTACTATGACATTTGCATACCACAAAGTGGTAAGAGTGAGGGACTACCTTTAATTGTAGCATCAAATTGTGCTACTAAAATATGGAACGTACTTACAGCAAAGCAGCGTAGTTTCCGACACATAGCATAGGTACCGACAACCTTACCCTTCGACGGCTGAGCAACCATACCCTTCGTTGGCCGCGTTTGGCTTTTTATAGGCACGGTCGGGTAGTTGACCGCTTAGTGAGGGTCGATCGTGCACCGTCCTCGGCTGCACCTTGGACTTTTTCAGGATGTAACTTTTCTTTAGTAGGTAGGCATTATCCAATCATTTGTAACCACTGGCTGTTGCAGCTGTCACCGTAGCACCGCGACCGCCTAGCGCACCTGTAACACGACGCATCAAATGCGCCCGTCCGACGATGCATCTTGTGCAGACACGGGTATTCCCATTACAAGTGCTATATCCGATCTAGGCTTAAGAGTACGTACGCGGCGCCAGCATGGTATGCTCTGGCGGCGCCACGCAGCGCAAGCGTCTCCAGGCCCAGCCTCGCCCTGCGAGAAATCACAGGAGCGGGGCGCTACGTCCGGAACGCGGTGATAGCGCGCGACAGCAGGCTGGACGTGTTATGTATAACCGCGCCGACAATGGGCCACATCCTCACCTAAGGGGGACAGCGCCGCTGCACGCGCGCAACCCTGAAGGCCGACTGCTACATAGAGAGCTGTTGGACCTTCTTCCCTCCGACCATCTAGGGGGAATTCGCGACATACGGCTAGTCGCGTGCGCGACGTACGACTGGCTCTCACGCTCAACAGCGGGGAAGTCACCAACGGGGTTTACCCTTGGAGCAATTTCCCGGATAGAGGGGATCTCCCCTTATTCCGAATTCCCTCAGCGCAGGAGTGCCTACAGCGCCGCGCAAGAGGAGGAAAGGTGACAGACCTGTCTGGTATTCCCACTACGAATCATGTGCAAAAGGGAAATAACCTGGTGACCATCATCATTTCCATTGCTTAAATCTTAAAGCAACTGTAGCGTTGTCTCCTTCGAAATTCAGCTTTTCCGGAGCTGGCAATAAGTTTGTAATTTTCGTGGTAGGTAGATATGGGGCGACCTAGAACTGAAGTAAATCTTGGTAACTACAAGTTTACAGTATATTATTAATTCATCCCCACATCTACATACAGTCAACTAGTATCATAATGCATTTACTGCCTGATACGCAATCACGTACGATTTACAATTTCATGTAGGTTCGCACTACCTAAACACATGATCACATACGATTTACAATTTCATGTAGGTTCGCACTACCTGAACACACGATCACGTACGATTTTCAATTTCATGTAGGTTCGCACTACCTAAACACACGATCACGTACGATTTTCAATTTCATGTAGGTTCGCACTACCTAAACACACGATCACGTACGATTTTCAATTTCATGTAGGTTCGCACTACCTAAACACACGATCACGTACGATTTTCAATTTCATGTAGGTTCGCACTAACTAAACACACGATCACGTACGATTTTCAATTTCATGTAGGTTCGCACTACCTAAACACACGATCACGCACGATTTACAATTTCATGTAGGTTCGTACTACCAGTTACACACGATCACGCACGATTCACAATTTCATGTAGGTTCGTACTACCAGTTACACACGATCACGCACGATTCACAATTTCATGTAGGTTCGTACTACCAGTTACACACGATCACGCACGATTTATAGGTTCGTACTACCTAACACACGATCACGCACGATTTACAATTTCATGTAGGTTCGTACTACCAGTTACACACGATCACGCACGATTCACAATTTCATGTAGGTTCGTACTACCAGTTACACACGATCACGCACGATTCACAATTTCATGTAGGTTCGTACTACCAGTTACACACGATCACGCACGATTCACAATTTCATGTAGGTTCGTACTACCAGTTACACACGATCACGCACGATTCACAATTTCATGTAGGTTCGTACTACCAGTTACACACGATCACGCACGATTTATAGGTTCGTACTACCTAACACACGATCACGCACGATTTACAATTTCATGTAGGTTCGTACTACCAGTTACACACGATCACGCACGATTTACAATTTCATGTAGATTCGTACTACCAGTTACACACGATCACGCACGATTCACAATTTCATGTAGGTTCGTACTACCAGTTACACACGATCACGCACGATTTATAGGTTCGTACTACCTAAACACACGATCACGCACGATTTACAATTTCATGTAGGTTCGTACTACCAGTTACACACGATCACGCACGATTCACAATTCATGTAGGTTCGTACTACCTAACACACGATCACGCACGATTTATAGGTTCGTACTACCTAACATATTCTTGCTATCTGCGAAAACTATTGATGATAGAATAAAAATTAAATAATGTACTACGACTTTGCAGACACCTCATTATTTACAAAAGTGTCGCGATACCATATATCCAACTACTGTAGTTATGCCACTATAACAACTTTTTTACATTTTAAAAGTTGATATAATTTGCTCAATATAATCAAACCACATTATTCATACCTCTGTATCAGTCCTTATCGCATTAAATGATATTTTATTAAAGACCGTTTCAATACCTGTAAAATACAAATTGTTAAAATCGGAAATTCCATTCAAAACATACCAATAACGAATTTAAAATGTCCGTCTAAGGAAAATAATGCATTTATAAAATAAAGCGGTGTGGGTGGCCCCGCGCAGCGTAGTCTCAGATATATTACTTAAAGGATGAATAGAATTGATGAATTGCTTCATATTAGCAACAAATGTTTGCAGTCGAATTAATTAATAGAAACATAGGATATGTAGGTACCCTTCATCTCGATGATCCCCGAAGAGTATCTGTATCCATGTTACATGTCACACATGTCCACAATACAGATTAAAATCTTTTCGTTTTACACCCATATGAGCAATCCTTCAGGTAGGCAATCCATTTCACACAGTACAGATTAAAATCTATACGTTTTATCCCTTTAAGAACAATCCTTCAGGTAGGTGTAAGTACCTGGTTATGAGTTTATGATACAATTTATTTATTTATGATTTTGTTATCACTGAAATAAGAGCCTATATCATCTTGTCTACTTGAAACTTATATAATAATAATATAACTTAATATAATATGCCTTGGCCAAAGGCAACGAGTTTTTTGTAGTAACTTACATAAAAAATGCTGTAAATTCAATCTATTTATAAAGCGTATTTTTTATTATGTATTGGAATGAAATACAACACAGGTAATACAACAAAGAGCCTACCTACTCTTTTTGAAATTCATAGGTATTTGTGAAATTTAAATTTTTATTATAACTAGGTAAATATAAATAAAATGTTATTTTTGAAATTAAAAGTATTTGTGAAATTTGTGTAACGAAAATTGTAATTATTGTGCTTGTATTATTTTCCATGGAAATAAAGGGCTATTTTATTTTTTATTTTTATAATATAATATGCATGTTCTCTGTGTAAGTTGTGCTTCCTTGTAAGTGACATTTTCACTCTGGCACACAACACCATTTAATGTAATTCGTATAATAATCTGTGAAATGTTGTTAGGATGCCTTAACTCTAATAAATAATTAAATACAAGAAATCAACCTATCTAGGTCAATACTTAGTACCGTTATGGCTTATTAAATTACCAACTTTAGTTGTAATTCATTAAAATTATTGATTACTAAGGTCATAGCCTCGAATAAATAATAGCATAACTAGTGTTGCCGCTGTTGTTCCGGTATAATATTACTCAAAACAATATAAAACCACCACACAGTTTACGGTAAGTAGTTGTAATGTATTGGAAAACAATGGCGGTTACATACATGTTACGTACGGACAATTCGATTGGTCGCATAGCGGTCCCACGAACAAGACATTCCGTGCCTAACATTGGACGGGTCTCTCACCACTCTAGATTTAGTTTAGTAATAAGTTAAAATGTAATTTTCTATTGAAGAAAATTAAATAGTTTATAGAACCTAACGTCTCGACCACCTAATTTCACCCTGCCGCCGATATGTAACTTACATACCTACACGATACATAATTCTAAGTGTTCACTGAGTGCGATGCGTTATAGTGAAGAGTAGGACGCGAATCATACATGAGTTTGTAAGAGTAGCCTATTGTTTTTGTAATGAGCGCGCACAATGTCCCACTTCAAATGAGGCGAAGTGTATATTGTTCGTCGTGATACATTTGAAGTACTGACTAGAACAACTAGGAATTCGAACTCAATTTTATGAATAATAAAAACTGTAATAATTTGTTTACAATAATCTGCCGCGATACCTGCCTACCGCATAGCAATGCCGCGACACGATGATTAGGTAATCGGGATCCTTATGGACAGAGGTATGTATATTTATTTTATGTTGATCCATCAGTAATTTAACAATCAATCATAAAGTAATAAACATCCAATGCATAAAGTTCTTAGACCATCCAATTTTATTTATGTACCTACATACTTATTCAACCTTCCTCCCTCCGTATTTCGAAAAAATATTTTTAATATTTTTAATTTACCACTAACCTTTTATTCTCGTCGCCATATGTAGTGCTCCGTGTCACCCTTGTCATAAAGGGTACATTTATTGGTTACCACACCAGTGCGCAGTAAACGTCCGTTCTCGCCCGTGGCTAATACGTGACTGTTTACCTCACTCCCGTGTGCTCGAGACAACGTCATGTTTAACAGATTATATATATATCACATACACTACACAACTGATAATACAATCCGATTCTACTTAATGATTTCAGCCTTCCAAAAAACAAAACCGTGTAGCATTTTGAAATAATAACGAATAATCGGCGCCATTACCGATCTGAATAAAGGCTAATTTGCCGACCGTACGTATAGATTTCGTGGAAAGAATTCCGGAGCATTTGTCTGATGTGGTATAATAAGAGTCAATTATGAAAAAGTTACGACTATTCTACGCTCGTACTTTTTGTTGGATCTTGATGATCACACACATCATCATCACCAGACTACTGTGTGTTCTACTGTGGTGTGTGCTCGAAGGTACTCGAAGGCATCATGCCGACTTCACCTTTCTACATCTCTCATACTTGCCGAAGACTGTAGTTTCATCCACACCGATTGTATTTCGAACAGACCACCACAGCTCGGTTAGTTCTTTTCAGCCTCGTACTTGAAAATTGTGGAAATCATCTTCCTTCTGCAGATTCTGCTTTCAAAAAGCAAAATTAACTGTTCTTCAAGGCTGGTAAGACGACGGTTAACACGTAGGTACCATAGCAAACTGCTTGTTCGATAGGTTAAATTGGTCAGTATGCAATTCCTTTTCTCATTGTAATAAATAAATAAATATCATGGACATCCTCACACACGGCCATCTGTGCCCAAACTAGGCAGAGCCTGTACTATGGGTATCATGTCCTGGACTGATATACAAACATAAATATATTGAAATGGATACTTAAATAGATATTATCATTCAGACACAGAACAAAGACAAGTGTTCGTGGTTGAAATTGAAATTGAAATGTATTCAATTGTGAAAGGGTTTGCCAGTTACACTTCTTCAAGTGAGACAGCAGCATCAGAAACGCATGACTGCTTGATGTTTTATTTACCTGCATTACTTATATTACACTCCATGACTCCTTACAAAATTATATCTAAAGTTTGTATTTTGTACGATTAACCCTTACAGGTGCATAAAAAAATTTACTGTGTGTAATACAATTTAATTCTTACTACTACAGTAATTATGCTGCTTATCGCTTACGTTAACTACGCCATGATATACTTTAGCCATTAACTGTCGTTATGGCAATCATTTTTAATATAGCTATACCTACTGGCAACTGCCAACAAGTCCAGTAATTCGCTTGAGAACACAAATGGCAACATTATTGTTCAATCAACTACGCACAAACAGATAGACCACCCATCTCGGTATAAATACAAGGGTAATTTTATTTTTTATATGTAACTGATTATGAGCAGATGTTTTCCTTGAATGTCAAATAGTCTCATTTACTTTGTTGCTGTGAGTGAGCTCAGCGGCTCTTTTCAAAAGCCTCTAGGTAGTTGAATCTATGTTTAGAATGTTTCCGCGGCAGTACCTACCGGTAACTAACAGGACTAACTATCACTGTCTGGGGACTAACAGTCCCCAGTCCTCATACCCACTTACGAACTGACCAACTAGTGTTCTAATTAACTCTCAGCTAACTGGACTAACCATCCCAGTCCCTATTTGAGTCTTGCTCAAAGTGAGTCACAGTTGTCAGGCAGCAGCAGATGGGTGGTGCTGCAAGCTCGTTTGCTATTTTATATCCATAAAAAAGTACCACCATCGCCCAAGATACTGCATACGATTTCAGCAGTATAGTTACAGTTTTATAAGCAGCTAGTGGACGCCCGCAGCTTCGCTCGCGTGGAATAAGACATTCCAATAGTTTCGTTTGCACCTAGTAATATTATATAGCCTATGTCACTCAGGGAAGATGCAGCTTTGTAATGGTGAAAGAATTTTAAACTACCAAAATACAGAAATAAATAAGTTTAATTTAAAAAATTTACATAAAATTACTTACATAACAGTTTCAATAAACGGTCTTTAGAACAATCTAAAATCCAATACAACATAGCAAATACCTACGGTATTTGCTATGTTGCCATGTATGTATGGATGTGTGTATGTCCTGGAATCTTGCAATCAATATTTCACCCACTTTCACTTTCGGCAGACATGGTTCCGATGACAATGCACGAAAATAAAAATAAAAGTTGTAAAAGCTTTTTAAAATTTTTACAGTATAATTACTAAGTCAAAGAATACTGGACTTAGCAGGAACCTAAATTAAAAACACCTCGACCATGCACTTCTGATAAGCGAAGCTCAAACAACAATTTCCCTCAAACGTCGACCGAGATAGGTATCTTCGAGAATTATAATGGTGGCAAACAAGCGTAGGTATTTGCTATTAAAATCATAGTTTTTATGCAGCGTTCAGTCAAGCAAGTCTTAAACGGTACCAGAGGTGACCAGCGTAAGCAGAGCCCCGTGCGGCAAGGGGGATAGGCCAGCTCTATATTGGTACGATTTTAAGTTAATCACCCGAGTTTTTGCCGTAGACAGCGAATTTCTATGAACAACCAGTATTTGCCGATTGAAGTTTCGCTACTTGTGATGTGCATCTGCTGGCATAATAGGATATTAAATAGATATTGATTGAAAATAGTGCTCATACGTATAACTTTTATAGTGCAATTGAAAACAAAACTAATGTTCTAATTAACTCTCTCAGCTAATTGGACTAACCAACCGTCTCTAATTGAGTCTTGTTCAAAATCAGTCACAGTTGTCATGGGGGGCAGCGGATTGATGGTGCTGTAAGCTCGTTTGCTATCTTGTATCAAAAAAAAATTACTGTATATGTTTGGGCTAAAAACCTGGGTTCCAGCCTGAAATACTCAAAATACAAATTACCTCAAATACTTTAAAAACTTTAAAAGTGATTGAACACCTTTGCCCTGAAACTACAGATCCCGATCCTGAAAAGGTTACCACCAAGTGGTATAGGCAAATTACGTGACGTTACTATCCGAGTTTCCTTAATCATTCCTTTTCCTTAATCATTACTGAAATACTTGGTCCGAAGACTCATTCAATCCAGATCATTGACCTCCTTACTAAAGGGCGTACACCCCGCTCCTTTACGGAATTCATCCAATATTTCTACTAAAAAAAGCAGGCCTTCCAACATTCCACCCATGCAATTAATATTGATCGCATTCACTAGCTATCACACGGTGACAAATAAATGCCATGTAACTAATAAAGTAAACTGCCAATGGAGGTACTAATGGCCACTAATACCTTGACAGCAGAATCACTAAGATATTACCCACCTGGCCTCGGTCACTCAGTCCTTCAAATCGTTGATAGCAAACGGCATTTTTATTCGCATGCAAATTATACTCGCATAAAATACCCTTTCTTAAGGGTACACTGGCAACACAATACAAATGTAAAATAGGTAGCTACTAATGACAAGTAGGTATGTAGGTTTTTATCGAAGTAGGTCGGTAAATGATTGTGTGTTATCCAAAATCTAGCTTATTGGTAAACTCAACAGAAAAAATAAATTTTATTTTTATTTTTATTAGGGAGTAAAATAAAATTATTTATATGAAAATAAACGCCCCAAATTTATTTATATCCAAAAGTTCAAATTATCTATTCTAATATTATAGAGATGAAATATGTGTTTGTAATGTTTTCACACAAAAACTACTGGGCCGATTTCAAAAATTCTTTCACCATTAGGAAGCTACATCTTCATTGAGTCACATAGGCTATATAATATTACTAGGTGTAAATGAAACTATTGTTTTAGTTTTAGATAAATTAGTACCAGTACGTTTTTTGATTTAATTCCTTTTCCAAACAGGAGTTTTCAGGAAGAAAACACTGTGTCCTTCCTCCTCACACCCGCGTTTGATGAAACAACAATCGTTTTAGCTTAGTTTGAGCAGCGTGCGTCCTCTTAAAAGCAATGTGTTAGGCACGCACATTGGCTACTTTGTTTCGACAATCGACAATGTTGTCAGCACTGTCAACGTAATAAACATCTGTCACGGGGGCGCTATCGAAAATCGAATACTACATTCAAATATGGAAATTAATTTGCAGGCACCTTTCCGCGAATATTTATTCATGTTTATTTTAGAAACTTTATTTAATTACATACAATTTATTTATCATTACTATAGTATCACTTGTTTGAAAGTTACACTAGATATCATACATTGTAAAATTAGTAATTTCACGCTTGTAAACTGTACTATTTAAGTAGGTAGCTACTTTGAAGAATAAGTAAGCTATAAAATGGACTAATATTTTTCATTAAAGCTCGCGAATCTTAAATTAAACTGAAGTCAACATCATTATAATTTTATTAATTCAACTAAAAATTACTGCAGATTACAATACCTAACCATTATTTTACCTATACCAATTATGTTTTTGACTTAACAACATTCGACATTGGGTTGGCCACTAACCCCTCCACCAATCCGCATTGGAGCAGCGTGGTGGAGTATGCTCTAGCTCCCACAGTGTGTGGGGGAGACCTGTGCCCAGCAGTGGGACGTCTATGGGTCACAACGAAGTAAATAAGAGATAATTATGTTACCTTCATAGTAACTGTCAACTATTTCGTGCTAATGGCACATTTCGTTAAGTCCAATTTGGTAAAGAATACCAAAGAAATTGGAATTAGGCCTAATAGAACCACAATATTACGCAATCACAAGTAACATCCCTTGATCCTGTTCTGTCTTAGTGTATAATTAGTACGTGGGAGTGAGAAAGTATTTTGTGTGTCACTATGTGTTAAAAAAAAGGTAAACTCCAATTTCTTTGAAGAATACCTACGTCACGTACTAACAAGAAACTAAGCGAAAGGTGCACAAATTTGATCAGATTTAGTGTGGAATTTTCAGGGAGTAAATAAAATTTCTACATTTTAAACTTCATTATATCGATGGAACTAACAGTGTTTTTGCGACACCGGGGGTCCTACTAAATAGTCGCTCGCTATTTTTATCACAGCGTAGTACTGTTATAGTCTTAATTAATGGCTAATTGATGGAGATACGCCACGGTGAGTGATGCGGGGAAATTCTTATGGTCTTGTTGAGTATTCCTATAACGTCGTACGCACATTGCATTTTACTACTAAAGGTTCCGTTACTATCTTTTTATTGTTGAAAACGAGCATGCAGATTGCAGAATCGGTCATTCCCTGCCGCCCATGACTGAACAATATTCAGAAGAGCCTAGTTTAAAGTCGGCCACACATGCGTTGGCCATTCAGGACTAAGATGGTCTAGAAAAATGTATCCGGAAACTCACCTTTCCATGGGTTACAACTAGTTATAGTCAAACATAATTAAAAAAAACATTGTTTGGGGATTTCCACAAACTTCATAGGCTTTATAGATAACACTGCATGCTGGTTTTCTATTTTCAATTCACAGGTTAATCTATATATATATAAAAGGAGAAGGTGACTGACTGACTGACTGACTGACTGACTGATTGACTGACTGACATATGAAAGCAGGGCCTAAACTATAAGGGTTAGAAACTTGAAATTTTGCACAGGGGTTCCTTTTATAACGTAGGGGAGCACTAAGAAAGGATTTTTGAAAATTCACCCCGTAGGGGGGTAAAACGGGGGTGCAAAGTTAGTATGAAACCTTGCCGTTTTTGAAGTCAAGTGGGCAACGCGAACGCGGGCAGACGTCGTTAATGGGTCTAATTCTACGCCATCGAAGCTGCGGGCGTCCACTAGTAGCTTATAATTCGAATAAACAAACAAGGAACTTATAAAAGGTTTCAGATTCAACGCCGACTAACGTTAAACAATCTAAGACTACAGTATAACTGTAAAAAAAATCTTCATAATAAACAAACCTATTGTTCTACGACATTGACTGATTATCTCTAATAGTCTTCACACGAGAGAAAAAACTCGGTTTCCTATTAATATTATGTAGGTATAGGCTATACGAGAATACGCTCATTGCAATCTAATGTTATTTTTATCAATCTCCACTCAACTGCTTTCTAATTCCGACTTCAGGATTTTTTGTCGAATCACTCAGTACGAAAATGAATTTTATTTTTGGTGTAAATAGTTCAAATTGCAAAGGCAGATCAAATTCTGAGACCGAGCTAGAAGAATAGAGTAACATACATTAATCAAACGAAACTAAATTGTTTAGCTTAGATTGTATATACAAGCGATTTTTAACTTTAACTTCGTAGCTATAACGTCGAATATACATTAATCGACAGTTTTCTTAAGGCGAAGATCCCACAAGTGGCGAGATTGACATTTAAATGGTTAAGTGGAAGTGAAAGGCGATATTTTTGATTAAAATTGGAAAATAATTGCGTCTCCCACGAGTCTGTGACTTCATGTAATACCGACGCTTTTTTGTTTTTTCGATCTAGTCGTTTAGGCCGGAGTAAACCGGTTATTTCCGGCTATTACCGGCTTGAACTGATTTTGTTGTGAAAGATGCATTAAAACGTTCTATTCTTTTGATTCTAAAGTAATGTATTGTACTGTACGGGTTGTTAGGTTATTTAATTTTTAATCAAAATGATTTTATCATGCTGTTAAGGCTTCTTGGCTTAAGAAGGAAGTATCATTTTAGGAATATTTCAATGCTTAAAATGTTAAGTGGTGAAACGTGAGTGTAGTACACACTTCTGCCTACCTGTAATACAGGCTTGACGTCATGTATAACGTTAAGTAATATTAAGTTACTGTGGATCTACTCTAGTAAACCTACTCATAGTACCAAAAATATTATTCGAAAACCGCCAAATCAGTCAAAAATTCTGTTACAAAATCGATATGCAAAATCACTTCTTTGATGAGAAGGAGAAACAAAGGATTGTCCATTTATATAATAAAAATGATAGTTAGGAATAAGGATGAAGAGTGAGTGAGTATATAAAGATACTTAACATTATAATTATTAAAATCACTGATGTGACATCATCTACTTAAAATTTTAAAATAAGTAAAACAAATCCATATCATTTTGGTGATATGCATCAAAATATTAATTCAACTTGTCATCGCTGTGAGGTTTTTTGAACTTAGAAGTCAGCGACGCTATTTAAATATTCAAAACACTGAAATTTTACACGTCGCTAAGCTTATAAAATGTTATCCACTCACGACTAACTTCAGCCACCACCACCTAAATACATTGATCCTATCAGAAAAGTTCAGCTTAGTTTTAAATTCAGTGATGTACCTTATAACTGTTAAGTTTACTTAAATTATATCAACTTGAATAACTTTATGCTTGGAATAATACATATAATATATCCATACTAATAGAATGCGAAAGTAACTCTGTCTGTCTGTCTGTCTCGCTTTCACGCTTAATCTACTGAACTGATTTAAATAAAATTTGGTACATAGATAGTCCAGCTAGAGCCTGAGAAAGAACATAGGCTGCTTTTTAATTGGAAAAAAGTGTTGAAAAGGGGGATGAAAGGTTGTATGAAAGTATTGTCATTTTCAGAACTAGAAGCATAAAATTTATATTTTAGGCTGTTGATTAGATATAAATAAGCTATAGTGACGATGATACAGAAACCTAACGCCAGCAAAGTGTGCATTCCTTTTCGAAAATATCCGAAAATATCGTAATACACAGACCCTCGATACAATAGCATCGTCCGATCATATCAAGCCATGTGCAATGCCATAGTAAATTATCGTATTTCTTTCGCACTGCAGACAAAGATATTAATATAATAAACGCACAATACCGTATAAATTAAACGAAGACACCGACTAATGCGCTTATGTTAGCTAGTACGAATTTATTGCGAGTTTATAGTGGTAAAAAATGTTGAAAACTTCCACAGGGTCTTTGTTTGTCGACGGCTTATTGGTTAGCTGCCTCGTTGGTCTAGAACAGGGTTTCTCAAACTTTCAGTTCCACACTCCTGTTAAAGTTTCCAGGTGACAGCTAACCTCTTAACTGACTAATTAAATCCCTCTATCCCCAAAGAAAAAACTGTTGAAGAAAACAAGTTTTTATTTCAATAAAAGATAACAAATAAACTGCCAAAAGAAATATATTTTTAATATAAATGTAATGCTTGTTTCTTGTCGCAAATGGAGTAAATATAAGCAGTAATTTTGGAAAAATTTTATCTTATTTCTGACTTGGTATCAAGTCGATTTCTGTATTTAGTTTTTATCATCACCAGGTGTGAAATCCCACCCTTACATAAGTATGTTCTAGCAACTTTGATTACCGCCGTGCGGGGCGTTGCTGACCGCACGCCAGTTATCAAGCCACCATACCAAAAATCTTGCCGTCGAATGGCGAACCCCTAGGGGTTACGCAGGTACCCCACTTTGAGAAACCCTGGTCTAGAGGTAGAAAGCGTGACTGCTTGACTGGGACTTCTGGGTTTGATCATCGGACAAGCCATAACCGACTCTTAAACTGGTAAACTGGTAGCTATACCCCCCCCCCCCCTACCCGTTCGTGAAAAGTGGGTACATCCCTCCCTACCCGTTCGGGGAAACACTGCTATATATGGACATTACACCAACGGGACTAACCCATCTGTATCACTGGCATACACCACCCTTTAAATTTAAAATCTATTTTCTTTTGCTGGGCACGGGAGCCCACATACAGCTGGGGCAGGTCTAGAGCATACTCCACCACGCTGCTCCAATGCGGATTGGTGCTATTCAGTGTGACCTATAACAAGCGGGCATAGAAATTTGCATACGGCGTTGGTCCGTTGCGTGTAGCAATAGGAAATATTGTTATAGAGCCGTAGAAAGTTTACGCTTGTTACGAATACTTAATCGCATAATCAATTTTATAGACCAGGAAGTCAGCCATAGCGTCCATAGCCCATGTCTCGCGTTGGTTCTATGTGAGGACAGAGTTAAGCAACGACAGGCGCAGTCGGTTTGTGGATGGGTGCCCGCTAAACCGAACTACGTGAACTCGGGCAGCACTGAAAATCAGCGCTGCTGTTCCTTTGGAGCCAACAGCATGTTCTGAGTGCTGACCCTTTCAATCACAACACTGGTGCACCAGTAAACATAATTGTGTAATCATTGTTTAATTGTAAGTCCATTAGACGGGCCCGGGTCGTAGGTTCGAATCCCACTCAGGACAAATATTCGTGTGACGAACACTTGTATTTGTGCTGTGTCTGGATGTTAATATTATCTATTTAAGTATGTATTTAAAAATATCTATGTATGTATATCAGTCTCTGACACCCATATTACAGGCTCGCGCCTACTTTGGGGTCAGCGTTTACGCGTTCAATCCGTTTGACCAAGTACTCGCACTAAGCCTACTTACGTGGGAAGCTTTAGCACGTAGATAATTGACTACTATACTCGTAGTCTAACTCAATTCCTCTGGTAAGAAAATATCAAGAAGCCAATTACCTATATCAAAATCAAAACAATCGGTAATTATATCCGAACTGTCAGATTAATGTCATAAAATGTCAATTAACAGAATACTGTCGCTGTACAAGAAGTGGGCGCTAAGCAGCATCGAATTGGATTCAATTGCAATAATTTGATTTATATCGTTCGCGTGTACGATCTATATTCGAGACTCTGTTTTGATTCGAGATATTTTATTGGAAGACCTTTGTTTGCTTACCGGTTCTAAGCCACAATCTTACTCTATGTGGGTTCCTCTAATATTTAGAAACTTCTCAAAGGCACTCTATGTGGGTTTCTCTAACATTTAGAAACTTCTCAAAGGCTGCATCCCTTTATATAGCGTCCGATTGAAGGTACGGAATCCATATACTACTGAGGTTTTAGCGTATTCCACCACGCTGCACCAGTCATCAGCGAAGGGGTTGGTGACCAAACCAGTCGGAAGTTTTTAGTCCGCCCGCCGTTTAACGACTATTATATTAACTGCCTTCGGAAGCATAGAGGAGTTTAAGATTTTTTTCATGACGGTCACTCATCCAACTTGCTGAGACCGGGGTGAATACTCTATCGGCCCTTTGATAATGTCTTAAAACATGAGACCATGAACGTTTCCAAGAAAACGATATCCCAATATTTAAAAGGTTACTTAGGTATAACTCGGAATTAAGTATCACTAAAGAACTAATTGGTGTAGTGGTCGCAAAAGCAACAGCTAAGCTTGAGATTCTGGGTTCGACCCCGGGTCGGGCAACAACTACAAATACAAATTGGGTTTTTAAAACTTAATCCTCTATTAGCTCGAAGTCTTGATTTTGTGCCCGGTGTATGACAATAGGCTCATCACCTATTAATAGGATCTGAACATGACTGGTGAAAAGAGGATGTATTACGACACTTTTGCCTACACCTACGGGAAAATGGAGGCGTCATGGAGGCGAGACCTCCCGCAGTGTCTGCGGGGAGACCCGTGCCCAGCAGTGGGGGATGGGTCGCAGCGATGTTATGTTAATGTGTTATAAGGTATCATCAAGCACATTTATTTACAAGCATTGACATCCTTACGTTTATGTACAAAGTAAGCACGAAATGAGCAACTGTGCTGTTTTCTCTAACAATAGATCTATGCTCGCCGCACAACCGCACATGGCATGGCATAGGTATGCACGAAAATCCAGCATAAATAACACTAGTGTGGGCAATATTTTATACGGAACCGTAAACCTGGTTGCGTGTCCGTCAAAGAATTGACAAATTGTTAGATTTATGTTACTGTGCGTATGTCATTACCGATTCGACTACAGAAACCGTTTTAATGCGTAAAGTTGCACGCAGTGTTTAAAATTCGTTTCATTTCGATATCTTTTTAGTCTGTCCACACAGTAAACTGTATAAGTATTGGTGAGAGCCGACTGACTGAACTCTGCGGATGAAGACTGAAGGTCTCAAGCGATAAGTTAGGTTTTGCAGAAGGAAAGCGCCGACAGGTTCTATAGGAGATCTCGGAGCCAACCAAAATCCCTAAAAAGTTAAACCTGTACGATGAAATACGTAAACGAACAAGGATAGTAGAAATGAAAAGCCACCACGCTTGCAAGATACGAGTAGAAAACTGATCAGCATAGTTATGGCACGTTGAGCCATCGGTCCCGGTTGTTTTCAATGGTAAAAGCAGTTATGCCTTGTCAAAGACCTTCGGGTGGCTAGAGAACATTCGACATTACATTGGCCAAACCCCTCCACCAATCCGTATTGGAGCAGCGTGGTGGTAAGCTCTAGACCTCCTGCAGCAATGTCCGTGGGGGAGACCCGTGCTAAATAATGGGAAGCGTATGGGTTGTTTAGCCTAGGGCTCGTAGTTCTAGGCAAGATGAGTTACTTAATTGTATCAGGCGTTACTTTGAAACTCCATTACCTATTTACCAAGAATTTTTAGCTATTAAAGACTTTGCGATTAACCGTCGTGGAGTCTAATTACCCTGAGGATGCCTTATTTTAGGGCGAAACACGTGTTGGTGTGTGTATTCTTTTCCTGTGTGGGAAGGGGGGAGGCGCTGCGTGCATGAAGGTATTTGTTTTTCGCGGATTGTTGCAAAGTAAGATTAATCCTTGGTTTGTAAAATGAGTTTGTATATATTTTGTACGACGACTGGTCTTCTGTGGAATGAGCTTCCGACTGAGGTTTTCCCTTCGAGCTACGACATGGAGCGCTTCAAAAAGAGTGTGAAACGCTTCCGTCGAGGCAGGCAACGCACCTGTGATACCCCCGGTGTCGCACGTGTCCATAGACGACGGTGACCACTTACCATTAGGTGGACCATTTGTCTGTTTGTCCGTCTATACTAAAAAAATAAAAGAGTTACTGTTTATTTCCCATTTTATCCAGTTTGTGAGAACATATTTACCAACACACCAACTTTATTACACTCCACAATTATTCAGAAACTCACAAGTGTTTAATTAAATGTTTACAACGCCAGTTATAATTTCTCCATAACATGCCTAACTAGGCATTTGGTCAGTGACCGATCCATGACCATTTAGAGGTGGTCAGCCACCGTGACCGTACCGTGGACTGGAAATTGCAGAAAATTAATTCATTTATACAACTGCAGTTGGTAGGTAACTAGTTGTGCTGCGATCTATGTTACTGTTTGTTTTTTACTGCGCCTACTTTATTAATAAATATGTTACTTTCTACAGAGATCGAATAAAAATAAAACATTACGACTGCATTTTACCGAAGGAGCAGACAGAGGTATGTGTTACCGGCCAAACCCAATTTCAGGACAAACTAAATAGTTTTGCCTAGGCTAAACTAGTTCTTCGCGATAAGATTACTAGTATAGACTAGGTCGTGGGTTCGAATCCCACTCAGGACAAAAATTCGTGTGACGAATACTTGTGTTTGTTCTGTCTGGATGATATTATTATCTATTTATGTATGTATTTAAAAATATATGTGTATGTATATCAGTCTCTGGCACCCATAGTACAGGCTCGCGCCTAATTTGGGGTCAGATGGCTGTGTGTGAGAATGTCCATGATATTTATTTATTTGATTGATATTTATAACTTAGGGCTTCCGAAGCACGGTGAGATAAAATTGTGCCACTAGCAATCTGCACCAATCCACAAATCAACCGCGCCCGTCGTTGCTTAACTCGATTGATCACATACGACCAACGCGACCAATTGGGCTATGGACGTGAACAAAAGCCTTAACCACACAGTACTAGGTGTAACCTGAAGGCGTGGTTTAAACCACAAATGGTGTGCTTGTTTTACCCAGCAATTATGTTAAATGCAACTCTTCAATGTAACTTGTATTAGTACCAACTTTACCTCACACAATTACGTCATAAAGTGGTGGGATAAAAGTCAAAACCGGCCTAATTATAACAGAAAGAAAGAAAGAAAGAAAATCTTTACTCACATACTAGTACACAAGATTGTATATTTTATAATATGATGGGTATATTATTTTAAAACTTTTGCTTGTGCCAGTTTAAGTAGGTAATGTGAAATGATTTCAACTCAGCGCCACAGCCTTTAACTGTATGGTAGGGGTATTTGCCAAATGCCTATGAGGCTAAAAAAAACCACATACCGTCGTGGATTTCAGAAACAAAGCTCTGAAAATAATAGATAACTAGTGGACGCCCGCAGCTTCGCTCGCGTGGAATTAGACATTCCATATCTTCAAAAACGGCAAATTTTCATACTAATTTTGCACCCCCGTTTTACCCCCTTAGGGGGTGAATTTTCAAAAATCCTTTCTTAGTGCTGCCCTACGTTATAAAAGGAACCCCTGTGCAAAATTTCAAGTTTCTAGCCCTTATAGTTTAGGCCCTGCGTTGATATGTCAGTCAGTCAGTCAGTCAGTCAGTCAGTCAGTCAGTCAGTCAGTCACCTTCTCCTTTTATATATATAGATTTAACAAACCAAGGAAAAATACCTATTATCGTTGGTGGAACAAATTATTAGGTACATAGAATCCATAGACACTGAAGATCTGTTGTGGGATAAAAGTAAAAGAAAACGAGAGATAATCATGGCAATTTTGATGAACATGAAACAAACAAACAAACAAGGCTTTTTTTTGCCCAATACGACGCCACATGACAAAACATCACGCCTATATATCCCCTAAGAGGTGAGTAGAAGTGTGTGCTACAGTTTTCATCAAACGAGGGTAACCGGATCGAACGTATTACGTACGTGGGCGTTAGTATGAAAAGCGAAAAATTACGCATTTTTACGTGTATGAAAGTAATTAGTGCTGCCGAGATTTAAACTTGGAACTACCCAATATTAACCGCTGAGCTATCATCACCAAGTAAGTCAAGCAGATGGATCTAAAAGCCATAAATACACCTATCCATCGCGCATCGCTGTCACCGGGGCGCGATGCGATGCCAATTGGACGTGTGACGCGACGTGCCATTTTTTGCGCCCTCCGCGACAGTCCGGCACTAATAACCACTTTTTGTGCCGCACAGACGCAAGTTAGTGCTAATGTCACTATCGAACTTGGACAGTTAACATTGTTGTCTGAATATTTTAAGAATAATTGCCTTTAAATTCTATCGGAGTGAAATTAAGTCGTAAGTAAGACCTAATTTCAGACGTCCACGTTTTCGGTTGCAGAGTTTGTCTTCGTGTTTTAATATTAAGATAGTTAAAAGAAAAGTGAAATTCTAGATTAGAATTTAATGTGCGGAGGTATCCGAATATTAATAGGGGACGGTGATTTTAGTCATAGACCATTTATATTGAGTCGTTTGAAAGCAATTTATTAGAGCGTTCCTACAGATCTTCTAGCTAAAGGTACAGGTGGCCTAAACAAGTGGCAAAACGCTAGTAGAGTAGAAGTAGAATAGACAAATGTATGGGATTGACATTCGCTCACGACTAATTAGTCGATAGCGAATGTCAATCCCATACATTTGTTAATCTATTCTACTAGCGTTTTTGTCACTTGTCTAGGCCCCCAGGTGTTCGAACGTTGTAGCTGCCATAAGGGTTCACTGTCGGTTAGCTCTCACCACATACAGTTGGTATGTTTATTAACATAATAAAAATATCTATAAAATAACTCTACCGGGTACAGCTCGTGTCGGCTCACCTTTGATCTAATTAGGACTATATACATTGTGGTCACGTTTGCAACCGTGCAAAAACCTATGCTGCGTTCACTCGCCTCGGTACTGGACTAGGCAAGTTACTTGCCACAACTGTTTCGAGTAGTTGATTAAATAAGCAGGGCTGTTAAGAGGGCTCTCTCTGTAGTCTTGTATTTGATAATAGTGTCATAGAAATTCACCGGTACCTACGCTATACTGAATGGTAGGTAAATTTTTTTTTACGAAAAGTTTAGTTTAGCTATTCAATTTAACACCTAATTCTAAAAAGTCAATATTTTAGATTTAACAAATTTTCTAATGCCTAGTAAAGGAGTATTCATAAAACTTGTCCGTAAGCGTTACTGGAATGAAACTGTAATACCTATATAATAGTTTAATATTTGTGACATATATGTATGTATGTATGTATAATCTTATAAACAAATGTATTATTTGTGTATCAGATTATTCATTCAGATTATTTTTTTGCACGTTAAAAGTTTTTTACGCCAGCCTCAATTCTTTTTCTATGTCACCAAGAGTTGACTGGTAGAAAATGCCTTTTGGCATGAAGTTTGCTCAGTATAAAATTCAATAAAGGTTTAATGAAAAATTTAAAAAAAATAACTAAAATATCAAAATAGTCAATCTAATATTTTGCGTGAAGTTTAAAAAATACTTAACTAGTTAGTGTACGTAAATTTCAACTATTATAACTAGTTAATTACTTTAGTATTTTGATATACTTACAATGCAACTCGACTATAAGAACTCGAATGTTGATTTTACTTTGCAATGCAAAATTACTCGTACGAGTGGTGCCCATTCAAACGCGCAAGCGCTCTGCATCTGCTCAAATTAAACCTTCTTCGTTACGGTATAAAAATCTTTAAAATGGTCGTTTTTCGTTGAAAATAATTAAAGGGGTAACGTTTTAATTGTGCTTCATAATCGCCGGATGAGCGTACCCTAAGTATGGTTCAGTTACACCTTTCTGCTTTGAACCCTCTGGAATAATAGGTACCTAAGTAAAGAGACTGCGAGAATTATTTAAGTCTATAAATATTTTAACTGTCCCATGCCAATATATTCTATTTTTTCTATTATGTATGAACGAAAAAATTTTTATTTCTTTGACAAAAAAAGCAGTGTACATAACTTTAGTACAAGAAATAAGGATAAATTGATAGTACCTTGCTCTAGACTAAGTAAAGTATCAAAATCTTTTATGGGGAACTGTGTTCGCTTCTATAATAAAATACCCGGATATATTACTTGTCTCTCAGAGAATAAATTTAAGTCTTACATTAAACAAAACCTTCTTAATAAAGCTTTCTATAAAATTAATGACTACTTGAACGATAGAAATGCTTGGTGCGATGTATCTCCAGCTCCACTTGTTCAATAATAATGTAATGTGATCAAATTATAAAAATTGTAAATCTTGAAAAGAGTAACTACCGAGTTTCTTGCCGTGTTCTTCTCGGTAACATCAACTTTGTGAACCGGCGGTATATAAATAAATAAATAAACAAATATCTTGGACATTCTCACACACGGCCATCTGACCCCAAAGTAGGCGCGAGCCTGTGTTATGGGTGTCAGAGACTGATATACATACATAGATATTTTTAAATACATACTTAAAATAGATAATATTGACATCCAGACACAGAACAAATACAAGTGTTCGTCACACGAATATTTGTCCTGAGTGGGATTCGAACCCACGACCTTTGGCGCAACAGACAGGGTCACTACCGATTGCGCCAACGGGCCTGTCATGCCAACGGCATATAAAAAATGTTATGACGTTCATTAAGCGTATACAAAATACCATATAATGAAAAATAAATGTATCTGAATCTGAATCTGAATCTAAAGATTAAACTACAGTGAGGCAAAATAATAATGATCAAGGTAAAAGGTGAAAATCCCGTTCAATATATACGCAATTTCCATGAGTTTAATTAATTTTTATTTAAGATATAATAAACGAGCGAACCTGCGTGCGTCCACCAGATTATTTTATGTCAACTTCTGGGGCTATAAAAGCTTCAATACATAATTAGCTACAATATATTCCTACTACCATTAAAATTATAACACGTATCTCTATAGCCTGATGTTAACGAAAAAACTTGTTTTCTATATTTGTCATTCCGATTATAATTTTAAGTATACATATTCTCATTACATTACACTTTAATGGAATGAATGATATATACCTACCTATGATAGCATTCATAAACGAACTTTTTTGTACCACTATAGTCTAATACCATAATTTGCTTTCACCTCCGACAGAAATTTTAATTGAGTGAAAAACCTTCATAGCCCTGTAGTTATACCTTAAGGGTAACATTTTACAAACTTTGAATGCCGTATTTATTTATATCTTATCAACAGCCTAAAATATAAATTTTATGCTTCTAGTTCTGAAAATGACAATACTTTCATACAACCTTTCATCCCCCTTTTCAACCCTTTACTACACTTTTTTCCAATTAAAAAGTAGCATATATGTCCTTTCTCAGGCTCTAGACTATCTGTTTACCAAATTTGATTTAAATCGGTTCAGTAGTATTGGCGTGAAAGCGGGACAGACAGACAGACGGACAGAGTTACTTTCGCATTTATAGTATTAGTATGGATCAATCAATGTTGGTATACAATACGCTACAATACATAATCAATTCGTGTCATAACAGTTATAAAAATTTAATGGTACATTTTATAAACAATTACGGGCACACGACACAAATTACGTTCCGAGCATACGGTAATACCGGTCAATAATACCGGCCTGTAATACCGGCCAATAATACCGGCCTATAATACCGGCCGATAATGTGCGCACTGCCTCATTGCCGATATCACTTCTCGATTATTATAGCCAATTGATTACGGGTCATTTCAGACGTGCTAAAGGTATTGGAGCTCCTGATAATGGTACTGCGCACGAGATACGTACGCTTACGTATCAGGCGTCCACACACCTCCACCGTAGGCCTAGGGTTGTTTTGCGCACACAGAAAATCTTAATAATATATATTTCTTGTGTACCTACGTGTGTATGATAGCGAACTCCTCCTGAACAGCTGGATAGATGTTGATGAAATTTTTTGTGTGTGTTCAAGGGGATTCGAGGATGGTTTAGATTCACAATTTGGTCCACTGGAAAATGTTTTTTAAACACTATTTTAGTATTTTTATTTTTAACCGTCGTTCATTGACGTGAAGCGTTGCGTCACTATGACATTTCATATGGCAGAACAACGTTTGCGGGGTCAGCTAGTACAATATATATATTTTTTAAATCGTTTTAATGTTGTTAAAATATTTTGTCTTCCATTAGACGAAGTGTTTAATACTCTGGACCGCTAGAGCTAAAATTTTACGTACGTACGTACGCTACGACGTGACACGCGTGCGATGACACTTGGGCAGAGTGGCGATTAAATTAATTTAAAAATGGCCGCCGCACGAAGAAACTGACGCTAATTAACAACAAGGCTTAGAGATACCGGTGAGATAGGGTACAAATATTGAACGAATGCGATGTGTCATTGCTGCAGAATGGCTACTGAAGTTGCGGTTTAATGTTAATTTTAATTATTGCGATGTTGATGGTGACAGGGGTGATAACCTGTGTATTCTAACTGGTGAAGATGATATACAGGATACCATCTTCACCAGTTATGTATAAAGTTTGGGAATTTCAAAATAGAACACAATAAAATTACTAAGTAACGCATATAATTTATTTATTTTAATTACTATCAAGCAGTATGAAACTTTATCTACACACACTTCCCTCTTAATTTTACCTCTACACCTGTCATCGTATGTGGCCCGAATAATATAATAAGAAGAACAATTAAAACTCTTACAAATTCTCAAATAATTCATCTTTTGAAAAGATAATTTAAGCTGTTTCATAAGGGTTCTGAATGTTTTCTGTGTAGCTCTGTCATATTATAACGTACAGATAGTTTAATTAACTTCTCAAGCTGCACTTACAAATTGGCGTAAGACGACCTATTCATTATTTTGACGGACATGCACTTTATAGGTATCTACTACAAATATATTCAATGTGGGACATAAAAGTATGAAGTATTACATTGTACGAACATAGGGCTGAAAATAGGGTTGTATAACAAGTATTAAGTATCGTATTACTTGTAAATAAAAGCTTTTAATACAGCTCCATTTACAATGCAATTTAATTTTTAATTTTTATGTACGTTTTTATGGTATTAAGCCTTTTGGTATTTATTGCAATAATTGTCATTCTGGTATTATTTTTATGGTACTAAGCTTTTTACTTACAAAGTATGGAAGGTTTTGCTACTGAGAACAATTGGGTAAGAAATTCTGTTAGCTACCATAACTGCCCGAAAACATACCATTCAATAGTAAAACGTAATGATATTAGTACCTTACTAATTTTGAGATACAAATAAGTATTTGATGATAATATTTCGTTCCAAGCTTTTTAAAACAGACACAAATACACATCACGCTGGTATTTATCAGAAAGGGTAGGCTGCTTTTCAACATTTACATATACGGTCCCTTTATTTTACATATAAGGCTGTATTAAGAAAATAATATTTACTTTTAAGAACGTGTTAGTACCTACCATGTAAATGATTAATTATGATGATAATTACTTTACACTTTCACACCTCTTTGACTCATATGTCAGACCTCTACTTGAATACGGTTCTGTTCTAAGGAATCCGCAATACAAAGATCAAATTAATAAATTGGATAGAGTTTTTAGACTTTATTAAAAAAATTTAGAAGTGATGAAATCCGTAGACGAACAAAGCTCACCGACATAGTTCGCAGAGTTAGTACTTTGAAGTGGCAAGGGGCAGGCCACGTCGTTCGCAGGGCTGGTAACAGGTGGGAAAGTCATCGAATGGAGATCTCGACTTGTAAAAAGGAGTACAGGCTGCCTTCGACAAGGTGGAGAGACGACCTGAAGAAGGCAGCGAGGAACCACTGGATTCAGAAGATACAGTACCGGTCGGAGAGGCGTCGTTTAGGAGAGGCCTATGACCAACTGTGGACCACTAAAGGCTGATGATGATGATGATGAATCAAAACGTTTTAAATTCAAATTTAAATCGAATCGAGAGGGATCAAATGTTTTTAGATACAGCTCAACCATAACATCGATTAACTATTCTTGTTAAGTTATGTACACTTGATTTACCCTGTTACACGTACAGCATTATAAAAGAAATTACACTGGCAACAACTTTATACGTCGCTCTACAAAGTTTTATAATGAGCGCTTATCAAGACATTGGTATTTTTAATTGCCCAATAGGCAAATATAAGCGGGAACTTAAACAGGCACTTAAAGGTATGAATATTTTGTTCTATTCCTTTGTAATGTTATATTAATTCTAGCTGACCCCACAAACGTTGTTCTGCGATTTGAAATGTCAAAGTGACGCGACGCTTCACGTCAATGAACGACGGTTAAAAATAAAAATACTAAAATAGTGTTAAAAAAACATTTTCCAGTGAATCTAAACCATTGTCGAATCCCCTTAAACACATACAAAACATTTAATCAACATCTATACAGCCGTTTAGGAGGAGTTCACTGTCATACACACGTACACAAGAAATATACATTAAGATAAGTATTTTCTTTCATTTTATTTACACAGCGATACTTGTGTTTCAAACAATGCTAAAACACTATTAAGTATTACCACGGACCACGTATTAGTTATTAGTGGAAAATTTACTGATTTCTATTACTTATAAGTTAAATTAGATGTTATGTATAATGTTATATAAATTGTATGTTTCCCAAATAAAATAAAAATAATATGTGAAATATAATGTCTTAATAATATTTTCAAATATTTTTTTAAATTTGAGGAATCGAAACCGACACTCACAGCTCGGCAGTCGAAGCCCTAAGGCACACACATAACATATCATCACGTTTCATTCCCCATGTAAGGTGGTGAGCCTCGCTCGCTTATTCGCTGCGACCCATACACGTCCCACTGCCGGGCACGGGTCTCCCCCACAGACTGCTGCGGGAGGTCTAGAGCATACTCCACCACGCTGCTCCAATGCGGATTGAATAGAATAGAATAGAATAGAATATTTTTATTTCACTTTGTAATATAGGTATAATTATTTATTACAATTTTAAAACTAGGTACTTACTACTTACTTATTACAAAGAGAAACAGGACCGCACTCAGCTTATGCCATAATCCTGGATAGGATATATGCCATAATCCTGGATAGGATATATTGGTGGTGGGGTTAGTGGCCAACTCAGTATCGATGTTCTCAAGCCACCCGAAGGTTTTCGACAAGGCTTAACGATTGTTTCCAGCATTGAAAATAGCTAGCTATAGCTAAAAAATTTTTTTTTTAAAAAGCTTTTATAACTTTTTATTTTATTTTCATGCATTGTCATCGGAACCTAATATGTGTGCCAAATTTCAGCTCGATAGCTTCAGTGGAAGTGGGTGAAATATTGATTGCAAGATTCCAGGACATACTTACATGAATACATACGAGTGAAGTTAAATAAAAGCTTTTAACAACCGGGACCGACGGCTTTACGTGCCCTCCGAAGCACGGTAGCGTCCATGAAATTTTGCCACTAGCCCATCCACAAACCGACCGCACTCGTCGTTGCTTAACTCTTTCGATCATATTGAATCGACGCGAGCCATTGGGCTCTCAATGGCATACAATTTGTAAGCCGTTGAACTTCTGTCCAAAACGCATAAAAAATATATTTCACGCTCACTTTTTTACGGCCAAATAATTTTACGATTCAATTACAAATTCAAATGTTAATTTAATACCGTTTTGTGAGTAGATTGTACATCTAAATTAATTTTTCAGTTAAGTAATTACTGTTTAAACAATTTGTTTCGTGAACGTTTAAAATTACAAGTTTAATTCCAACATTTCAATTAATTCTGAAATAGGTTTACGGAATACATACTCGTATCTTAGATAGTTTTTTCTGGATATAAGGTAGCCAAATAGTATGCAGCACCACACCGTCTATATGATTCTGAACAAGAAAAGAAATAACTGAATGATTCGTGAGTCTGTATTCATAGTTGAACTTACCGAATTACTCACGTGTGATTTAAGTCGGAAACAGGCCGACTAGTTTCGGTCAATTACGATGACCATCTTCATGAGTGAATGCGTAGGCCGATCATAGTTGAACTTACCGAATTACTCACGTGTGATTTATGTTGGAAAAAGGCCGACTAGTTTCGACAATTACGATGACCATCTTCATGCATGAGTGAAAGCGCTCGCGTGGATATTTTTGAATATAAACTTAAATAATAAATAATATTCATATCCAGATACAGAACAAACCTACGATTCGAACCCACGACCCAGGCGCAACAGACATGGTCACTACCGATTGCGCAAACGGGCCTGACGAAAAATGGAAATAAACTAATTTCAGCATGGCTTACCCGATCGAAACCATGTACGACGGGTTCAGTACTTAATAACAAGCCTTGCACACTGACTGCGGATCTCAGTAGTCACCTGTTCCAACAGCTGTGTCTGCTGTGTGAGGCACTGTGACGAGTGTACATGAACCTTGTGTTGGTAACACTGCTTCGAGAGTTAAATGTTTCAAGCGAGAGTTTCTTCGCGTGTTACCTGTAGCATCGACCCTTTCGGTAAATGAAACATTTAATAATGTCTTTTGAGCAGTAAATTAAGTAAATCAGTTATCATCCATACTTTAATATTATAAATGCGAAAGTAACTCTGTCTATCTGTCTGTCTGTCTCCCTTTCACGCCAAAACTACTGAACCGATTTAAATGAAATTTTGTATACAGACAGTCTAGAGCCTGAGAAAGGATATAAGCTACTTTTTAATTGGAAAAAAGTGTAGCACAATAGGTTGTAAATCCTATTTGGTTCCCTATGGGCTCTACCATCTATAAAATGTTATTTGTAATCCTGAATTAAACTTAACTTAAAAATTATTTTATTTTGATTGAATATAATTCTTCATAATTTATTATTAGGAGTACAGGTCGCCCTTCGACAAAGTGGACAGACGACCTGAAGAAGACGGCGGGAAACCGCTGGATTCAGATGGCACAGGACAGGTCGGGTTGGTGTCGTTTAGGAGAGGCCCATGTCCAGCAGTGGACTTCAAAAGGCTGATGGATGGATGGTAATTATTTTATCTGTGTAGAAGTTAAATCAAATTATATTAAATTATTTCTAGATAAGCTCCAAACACATGTTTTCAGGAATTTTTTTCGTGAGGCAGACATTATTCATATTATGCTCAAAAATCAAGCTTGCTTGTAAACTGCAGAATGCATAATCTACCCTATCATATGACATCGATTCAAGGCCAGCTGAGAACGGTGCCCCGACCTATACCGCTTCTCAGCTTACATAGCCTTTCGGCCTACATTAAAATTATACCATTAAGCCCTCGACAAACTTGGTAAACATATGTCAACCCTAAGCGTTCGCCCCGTTGAAACTTAAGATGCAAGGATTTCACGGATACCAATTAATATTGATAGTTTACGGTATCGATTTCATGGACTGAGAGAACTTGACCAACCAACGACAGTATTGGAAATCGCTTCACGCTCAATCAATCGCTTCATAGTCACAATCAACACCTATTACATGTAATTTGGATTTGAACCCTGAACCCGAAGAATAGGATGATGAGCTAGAGTTAAGTACGATACATAGAAGTTAAATGATATGGTTTCTACTAATATTATAGAGAGGAAACATTTGTTTGTAATTTTTTCACACATAAACTACTGGACCGATTTCAAAAATTCATTCACCATTAGAAGCTGCATATTCACTGAGTGAAATAGGCTATGTAATATTACTAGGTGTAAACGAAACTATTCGCGAGCGAAGCTGCGTGCGTCCACTAGTCTGTAATAAATTAATCTCACTAATACACACTGAGGTTATTGGCATTTCCCATACGATAAAATATACTACTAAGGTGATTCAGTGGAAGTGCTAAGATATACCTGGGTTTAATTAAGCCCCGGTTTAGGCAAAGTATTATTAAATTTTTTTAGCTTCAAATTCCCGGTATATAGCAATAGGGCTTGTAAATGGGGCCTAAAACTGACTCAGCCTGCATATAAAAACATTTATATTTTCAGCAATTTTTCCATTTAAATTTTGTTCTTTTGTAGAATTCTTATAATATTTACTTTGCCCTCGTCCCTCGTATAGCATATAAGACAAGATGGTCATGACATAACCCGTCGGCTTATGCAGTTGTTGCTATTGAAATGACAGTGTAAGTGTTTGTAATTATATTACGTCACAGCATGTGATCTTACGACCATAGAGCCTCATGATCATAGCACAAGGACCCCATAAAGGACCCCATCAAGAGTTTTTGTTTTACCATTCCCTTCGCATGTTTAGAATTTTAATATGGTTTGTCACGTCTACAGCGCAAGTAGCCAATATTCATCTATCCATCCATCAGGCTTTAAAATCCCACTGCTGGACATAGACTTCCCTTAAATTATTTAATATTATATATAAATTACATATTAATTATGCCAATAATATTTTGACGGGCCCGTTGGCGCAATCGTTAGTGATCCTGCCTGTTACCAGGGGTCGTGGGTTCGAATCCCACTCAGGACAAACATTCGTGTGACGAACACTTGTGTTTGTTCTGTGTCTGGATGTTAATATTATCTATTTATGTATGTATTTTAATATATGTATATGTATATGTATGTAATCAGTCTCTGACACCCATAACACAGGCTCACGCCTAATTTGGGGTCAGATGGCCTTGTGTGAGAATGTCCATGATGATATTTATTTATTTACAATACAACACCTACTGCCAGTATTATAATTGATAATTAGTGTCTCCTGATATAAGTACATAATCATGTACTAGTCGCTATTCGAGTCTTGTTCTATTCAAAGTCAGTCACAGTTGTCATGGGCGGCAGCGGATAGGTGGTGCTGCAGGCTCGTTTGCTATCTAAAATCCATTAAAAAGGTGAGCAGTGGTTACAGAGGTAAGTTAACTCAATCACAGGCGTCAGATCGTAAACACAGTATCTCATGGTTGTTGGTCGATAAAATTACATGTTCGTTTGTCGTGGCCTTCACGTGGTAAGTGGCCGTTTAAGTACATCGTCATTGGTTGTTTATGGACGTGCTTGTCGTGCGTGAATGTCGTTTACTTTGATCTTTGTAAAGTAGAGAGCATGTGGATCACAATTTCTTTGTCCCACTGTTGGGCACGTGTCTCGTCTCCTCGTGTAATGGTGGACCAAGTGCGGATTGGTAGACCTAACATGCCTTCGAGAACATTACGGAGAACTCCCAGGCATGCATGTTTACGCTACCGTTACAGCAGGTGACATTTATATACTAATATTATAAAAAGGAATCATTTGTTTGTAATGTTTTCACACAAGAACTACTGGACCAATTTCAAAAATTCTTTCACCATTAGAAAGCTGCATCTTCACTGAGTGACATAGGTTACTATTGTTATGTCTAATTCCACGCTAGCGAAGCTGCGGGCGTCCACTAGTAATTAATAAGTACCGAAGGTACGGTACATTCATTCGGTTGGTTTACATTTTAGTGTCACGTAGGTAATTTGATTTATTTACACAATTAGCGTTGTCTGCACGAGAAAGGCGGGATCACTTTTTATGGATTTAAGATAGCAAACGAGCTTGCAGCACCACCTATCCGCTGCAGCCCATGACGACTGCGACTTTGAACATTGTAAGGATATATCACATCTCAGCTGCCCTGGCTAGTGAACAGCAGACGGGGCACGGGGCACCTGGTGGTAAGGTTACTTTCACCTTTAACACCAGAGAGGTCGCTAGTAACATTCATTAACCAAGAACGAGAGCACTTTTTTTTCCACATTTTTGAAAAACTCCATGTCAAGAAGGAAGCTCATTCCGCGTTTCGTGTTTCAAATAATGTTTTTTTCTTTTCTACGTTTTCTTGAAAACTGCCAGGAATGGCACTGCGTCATCGGTGAGTGCTTATTAATTACTAAAAGTATACAATTCACTTTTTTTTTTAGTTAGCCGTCATAAATGGTTGTGAAGGATTAACAATCGTCGAGGAAAATGTCTTCTTTTAGGAATATAGAACAAAATGAGGAAGCCGATTCTAAAAAACAAACAGAATCGACTTACAAAAAACTGATGTTCTAAGGAAAAAATCAGAAGAAATCGTAAATTATAATACTGTTCGTAGGTATCATTTTATTAATGTTACCCATATCACTTCGTTTTTATGTAGCTCTGTCCTGAAAATAGTATGTTTCGAAGCCAACGAATCGTACCAGAAATACCGAAAACCAAACCAGAGCCGCCCCGTTATCCGATTATATCAATCACGAGTTCACGGCGAATCGATTCCACTGTATCGGAACACCATTACTCACCCCATAAATAACTAATCGAATCACTATAATAGGCCGTCACTAATTTTTGAACGCGCCTTTGGAAACGCTCTTGGTTTCACGGCGTTATGGAAACTAGATGTGACTTGGAAAATTGATTAGTGAAGATCCGTTTTCAAGCTATTTATTCGTGTTAAACCTTTTTGAAATATAGTTTGTTATTTATTTAAATAAAAAAACTCATATGAACTGACATTCACACAAACAATTAACTAAGCTTGATTAACTAAAACTAGGATTTAACACTTCTTAATTTTTCTATATAATTCAAGGCTTCTTAATATATATAGTAACAAAATTCTATACCTTACTATATTACTTTTAAGTTATATTACAACACATGGGATTTTTTGTGTTCTTATATAATTGTCATGGAACTCTGTACAATCTATAGTAGATACCTAATCCTTCTTAATTTGTGGCTTGCAGAATAAGTTACACGTTTAGAATTTTAATAGCCTTAATAGAAGCCTTTATATACAATTAAATATTTACATTCTGACTTTATATCCATTCCGAATTCCAAAAAAAATTCTGATCAAGCGTCAATTCAATATCCAAAAAGATATCGTTTATCAAAATGCCAAAACTAAAAAGTGTAACAAATGATTCAAATAGTTAATAATACAATTCTTAATGTTCTTGTTTTACCAACTGAAAGAAATAATTAAAGATATAAACTAGTATTTATTATTTCAATGCGAATCCACTCGCAAACCAACTAAGATGACCTTTACCTCGTGAGATACCACGGCTTAAAAATATATTGACTTCTGTCGATAATTCCTGTTAACCGTTTCCGTTATTGGAAAACGGTGATGAAACACGAATAAACATTGAATTCAAAAAATAAAGTTCTTTATGTTGTTAATGCATTGACCAGGTGCTCTGCGATTAATGTTGGTGAGTTGGTGCTACTGATATTTTGTCTTCGAACTTATCCAAATTAGTAAACATGGCATACACATCTGCCGGATAGTACCGAAGCGTGTTATTTGTAGATCAAAATTACACCCTGGCATCTTCATACCAGGATTCTCTGGTGCAGAAAACAAACAAACAATTTTACGCTGATCGATTTCAAACATACTCGTAATTATGTCACATTAACGTCTGCTTCAGATGGGAATGTACGTACACCAAGACAGGACTCAAAATTCTATAGAAAAATGCATTACTATGGCCAGAAAATGAAATACGGTCCAGGTAGTGTTGCATTTTGCTTATTGAATATAATATAATTTACGCCGCAGTAGTCTAAGAATAAAAAATTATTTTGATTGATTTTGTATTATTTATTTACATTTGTTTTGTCACAACATAAATAAAAAATACATGGCCACTAACTTCAACTAAACATTATAAAAAAATAATGTCTTAGTATTTATTGTAGATATATCTAATGTTTTAGCAACCAACTGCCGTAATAACTGATGTTTGAAGATTATGTTATTGATAAACTTATTAATGTTGGAATTAGTCACAGAACTGGAATTAGTTTAATATTTAAACATTACTAGCACTGTTCAGTATGGGTCGGCAATTATTTTTGTAATAAACATACTTTTATATTTTGTTACAACCACAATATTTTGTAATGTAAAAATAATATTTCAAAACGCTTCTAGTCATATTTTTTTTAAAGTATATGCGTATACAATTCTAAAGCGTTATTCGTACAACACAAAGACCAAATTTCAAAAACAAAAATTTGGCAACGGTATTACAAAAAAATTATGTTTTCATATGTTATTGGAGTCAATCAATTCGATGCGGCTATCGATTTTTTATAACCGTAATTGATATAATTCCCGCGTGATATGAAACTGTGAATAATGTGAATCAGGATTAGAAAATTCAAATTTTCAACACAATTCTCTTTTAATTATTTCATCTAGATTACAACGCATCATAAATCTCGTGACTACATCATCAAACATCTGAATAAGGTTTAGTTAAAATGCAAATCTTATTCCAAATGCATGAAAACCCGATTAGAAATGATTTAAGGAATCCGGTGCAATTCTTACTGTTAAAAATGTAGATACAGTATAGGAGTATGATTTTGATTTTTCCGTCGTGAGTTTTATTTTTCTCCAAAAAAGTTAGAGACGACGGTGACCACTTACCATCAGGTGGCCCTGTTTGTCTGTTTGTCCGTCTATATCAGCGTTTCCCAAAGTGGGTGAAAACACTGTGGGTGCTGCAGGCCTAAAGGTACAGGACTCAGAATAATTATACCTACTGTTAAATTTTTTTCTTTAAAAAGCATTTATAACTTTTTTTTTATATTCATGCATTGTCATCGGAACCTAATATGTGAGCCAAATTTCAGCTCTATAGCTTCAGTGGAAGTGGGTGAAATATTGATTGCAAGATTCCATACGAGTCAAGTTAAATAGAAGCTTTTAATAAAAATTAAAAGCATGTTAAAAATGGGGCATCCTAATGCGCTCAGGTTTCAAGTTAACTTTAATCTCCGCTAATATAGCTCACAAAAATTTATTAATTCAATTTGAAGTTATAGTAATTTCTAAGTAGGTGAAAAATATTATTAAAAAAAAATCCTACACCACTAATTCGAGTCTAACACCACCAACCTTTTCCCATTCCTCCGTCGGCGCTTGGTAGCGTACACGGTGCCCAGCTGACTCGCGTGCGGCTGCGGCGGCCGGAGCAGGCCTGGATCCACGCCCTCCAGTGTGTACCCAGCCTGGCCCCAGCCGCACACCAGTTTCGGCTCGGCGGCTATCTTGCCGGCCTCCCCCCGTGACGTCACAAGCCTAGCCGGACACGAACTCGGTAACGCGCAACTCGTACCGCCGGGGGCTGAACGTCATCGTACAGGTTTACGCGGGAGACGGACGCAGACGGAGCATTGTCAGTACCGTTGGACGATAAAGGGCACTGATTGTCAGTACTGTTGGACGCGAGAGGGCACTGATTGTCGGTACCTTTGGATGCAAAAGGGGACTGATTGTCGGTACCGTTGGACGCGAAAGGGCACTGATTGTTAGAACCGTTGGACGCGAAAGGGCACCGATTGTCAGTACCGTTGGACACGAAAGGGCACTGATTGTCAGTACCGTTGGACGCGAAAGGGCACTGATTGTCAATACCGTTGGACTTGGGAATGCACTGATTTCAATTGAAGTTAGCTTGTATGTGAAACTGAATCCACTGCAGCTTTGTATTCGTAGCACTAGCACCCTATGTATTTTTTTTTAAATAAAAAACACTTTAATTTTCAGTCAGCACTTTTTTTTTAAAAAAAAAGCACTAATATTTAGTCAGCACTCCAGGTAATTTTGAAATTGTGTTTATCATTCTTCACGGTCAGTTTTATTTGATTCAGTTCAGGACAAATTTGTTTTTAAAAATCAAACTATTTGTTCCAATATGCAGCATTGATTAATTCCGTGTTTACACTAGGTACACTTTTTTCATCTGAATTTGACGTAGTTGTAAATAACCTTGTCCTATCGGTTATTGATTTTGGCAATAAATTAGGTTCATAATTGCTGTAATTAATGCTATTTCGATGAGCTGATTTATTGCTAGAAATAATTTTCAAAGTGATAATTGTAGATGTTTATCAATTTCGAAATCGCATTATTTGCGACCTCGATTTTGACGTTATTATTCTGATAATTCGAGGATTGTTGCATTAATTAGCTGTTCTGCAATTATTATTTCCGCCGATGTTATTGTAAATCAATATTCCTTTAGATTCTTTATCTATATTTTGTTCTTTGGCAGGTTTATTGCGTTATTATTGTGAATTATTATTTTTGTTTTTAGTATCACTTGAACCATTAACCAGAAAAAAAATTACCATCATTCAGCTGCTATTCAGAATTTATTAATAATTATTTACTATTTATGTTGTTTTCATTTTTATAAATATCTTATAATTGATTTGTAATGTTTCTATAAATTATTGCACGAGTAGGTAAAATTGAGTCAATCTTCAATAAATTAATTTTTGCTAAAATAATGGAAAATTAGACGATTAAAGAATCATTTTGTCGCACTTTTCCTAAAATCACTTCAGTTAATGTTTGTTCCACAGTCACTGCACTGTTACTCGTCACACTTGTCACAAAACGTGTCGGTCCATAAACACAACACTCGAGAATCTTTCACAAACATACGGGTCAATGGATTTGGCGGATGTAATTCACGTGTGGCTTCGAGGTTATGTTGGCACGGCCGGCGCCACTGACAAGCGCGCGAAGTCGTTTGGCGGCAGGCTCACAAAGACCCCTAAGAGAGTGGGCGGGGCCTAAACCCACCACGCCTCCCACTCAGAACCCACCAATCACCGCCCCCGGCGCGATCAAAGCGCGCCTGGGACGTACTGACGTATATTTTTATTTTCCGAAATAATTGCACGATTTCTTTTGCACTTTTTGTTTTGTTTGTTGTTTAATTTTTTTTTTCTCTGAGCAAAATTGTATCGCTTTTATTTAGCTTCTGAAATTCCAGCTGCAAGGTTGACGTTTGAGTTAAAATTTTAAGTAAGACGTTGCTCCATTTTTTGAGCTGGTATTAAAGTGACGTCTGTACCAACTTAATTGTTTTGAGTTTGGCATTTTAATTTCCTTCCTTGCTTTTGATTGGGGAATAGGTACCTACCTACTTTATTTTCTTTCATTTACTCGTATACCTACCAAGGACTTTCACCAATTCTTTTTGGTTAACATTAACACAATATCTTATTTTATTTTATCAAAGTACTAAGTATTTATTTATGTTTGAAGGGGCATAAGCAATGAGGTACATCATTAAAAAAAATTAAATTAAAAAAAATTATATTACAAACTTTTGCTCATTTATTTAATAGCAAAAAAAATTTTATACAACACTGTCGTTACAAATACGTACCTTGAACAGGATTGCAATTTAGAGTACCTATCGGGTACACCTAAAACTCAAATTAAAAAAAAACTCCCTTCCGAACTCCAGTCACGAAAAGCCTAAAAAATTTTTCCTCAAAAAAAGAGAAAAATGAACTCCCCCGAGTCCGTCCCGCGTCCGCGCTGACGTCACAACATGGCCGCCGGGCGGGGGAGAATTTTCGCATTTTCCCCTCAGCCGGCGCGGCGAGCGGCGGCGTCCCCTGCCCTAGCAACCCCTTGTTTTGATGCTTACCTAGTACCATGTAATGGTATAGTTCAGTACTGCAACCCGTTAGGGGCCCATTTGGGCACGGGTCTCATCCCACAACTGTAAGCTCTGAAGCTTATTTCACCACACTGCCACAGTACGCATTGGTGGCTAACTCCATAGTCGGAAGTTTTAGGGCCATCCAAAGGACACCGACATCCTACAACATCCAACAACCCCTTGTTTTGATGCTTAATTAGATACTACTAGATATTGTTACAGTACTGGCTGCAACACACTAGCGGCAAACTGCTTTCGAACTCGCCTTTCGAGTGAGAGGCGAGTTCGAGAACCTACTAGATAGAGTTCGATCGAAGAAATTGGATTTTAAAATTTCTTTGAGATCGAAACGCACCTACCATTCTAATGACTATGTCATCGTGATAAAACCTCTCAGAATAAGAATGGTCAGTCCATAATTCACCACACTGGCCAAGAACAGATTGGAAGACTCCGCTCTACTTCGAAGTACTCTCAGGCTTGCAGATTATTTAAATTAACCACTTACAGCCCTTTCAGTCCTCTGTTAACTGTTGTAACCATTCCAATTCGATTTGTGGCCATTGTCTTGTGTGGCAGCGACTAGATGGTGCTAAATGCTCGTTTGCTATCTCATATCATTTTAACATCTACTGTTATCAACTGAACCGATGGTAAGCAAGGCGAGCACGGTTGGGACGTCAAACTAGTGCACAATAAACGTTATGATTTATACCCCCCGCACCATCCCCCGTAAATCACGAGCGAATTGCCCAAACTCACGCATATTACGAATGTCTACTCTGATTGGGTGTGGGACAAGGAGCAAGCGTGGAGTGGTTGTTTGTGGTTGGAAATTGTTCTACCTAGCTAGGTAAGTAGGTATCCATTCGACGCGGATTTGGCTTAAGCCGGCTAGAAAAAGCTTTAGGTCTGTCGGATATAATAAGGTTGACATACCTCACTATAAGACGGCGTGGTTTAAAATAAGAAATCAGCGAATGATCAGCGCAGGCAAAGCGCATTTTATCTAAAACCGTAATTTGACGTCTATGGGTCACAGCGATTAGCGATTATATGTACATACTTAACTCGTACTGGAACATGCATTGTCAACAAAACACAGGCTGAAATAGAGTACGCTCTACAGTGCACCTTCCGTTCTTATAAATTCAATTTCTTTTTCTTTTGATAGAACTGTCAAAAGAGCAAAAATTTCGCATTGCTTACGTATGTACTTTATACACTCATATTGTAATACAAAATAACAAGATAGATTATAGTGTCGTTGGTATAGTCTGTATTTTAATGGATATTCAAATGAACTCAAAAGAGTATTTTTCAAGTCGGTCACAGAAGCATTTCTTTAGAGGATTAAGTTGACCAACCGTAATATAATTGCTTAAAAACGAATTGGAAAGTCCATGGCAGAAATCTATATCTATATATGTATATAAAAGGAGAAGGTGACTGACTGACTGACTGACTGACTGACTGACTGACTGACATATCAACGCAGGGCCTAAACTATAAGGGCTAGAAACTTGCAATTTTGCACAGGGGTTCCTTTTATAACGTAGGGGAGCACTAAGAAAGGATTTTTGAAAATTCACCCCCTAAGGGGGTAAAACGGGAGTGCAAAGTTAGTATGAAACTTTGCCGTTTTTGGAGTCGTTAGACGGGTAGACGTCGTTAATGGGTCTAATTCTACGCGAGCGAAGCTGCGTGCGTCCACTAGTTTTACCTAATTTAAAATAGCTTTTGCTGGCTGTTTCACGACATAATCGTGATATAAATCATGCTATACGGTCATATAATTATTAATGATTTCTTCGACCACCTCTATGTCTTATGGTTTATATCGCAGATTTCTATCGCTTAGACCAAACAATGCGTAGTAAAATTTTAGGGACAAGTGTCCATAAAACCTGTATTATTTTTGTTTTATTGTTTGAATGTCGCATAAAAATAATTCCTAGTTAGAGTATGAAGTCACAAGTTTTTTTTAATAAAAAATAGTTGGAATTATTACCAGTGTTATGTTGTTTTTAATTTGTGTGAGGTGATATTTTCGGGCAAGCCCTTAATTAAGCAAATACAGTGCTAACTATTAGCGATAAATTTAATCCTACTACCCATATAAATTATAAGTAACGGTAGTTAATTATGCGGTCTAACTTACTGGCACCTGTTTTGTTTTTTATTTTATTTTATCTTAATAATGTTATCTGTTACCTGTTACCTGGCAGAAGCTGAAATCTTTTTTAATTTAATATTAAACCAAGGCATCCCAGCTCGGGTGCCGTATCAAGTACAGAGGCTCCTTTGTACCTCAAAAATTCTACAGAAAAAATAAAAATAAATAATGAAGGAAAACATTCAACAAACAATATTCTATTCTAATTATTATTTATTAGAAAATAAATAAGTAATTTTATTTCGCGCGCTCGCTACGCGCGTTTTATTCGTAAACCTATCGTTAAACGATTTGCTAAAATGTATTGTTTATTATGACAAAGTAAGACTAGATTCGTAATGTGGATGTTTTACTTTGCAATAATACTGCCTACTGAGAGATTCTGCAATTCGCTCACAAATTAAAAAAGGAAAAATTTTATATGAACTTGCATGTGTAACAATCCCTTTTTGAGTCTTGGTCTGACTTCGTTGGTCTAGTGCTCGCAAGTGCGACAGTTAACCTAAAGGTACTGGGTTCGGTCTTCGGTCGGACAAAGAATTATTGTTTTTTTTTTTTACTTGAAATGCCTGGTAGCTGGCATCATGCACGCACGCTCTTTTAAAAAAAATCTAATCCCAAACATGTTTCAAAATGAAAACTATATGTGTGTTACTATTATTAATTACATACACACACATCACTCTCCTCTCAGAATGGGAGGGATTAGGCCTTAGTCCACCACGCTAGCCAAGTGCGGATTGGCAGACTTCACATGCCTTCGAGAACATTACGAAGAACACTCAGGCATGCAGGTTTCCTCACGAGTGTCCTTCACCGTTACAGCAAGTAACATTTGATCACTTAAATCACAGATAACTTAGAAAAGTCGTTGGCGCGTGCCGCTTGAGTTTGAACTCGGACCACTCGAGTGAGAGGCGAGTTCGATAGCCACTGTCATCGCTATTTCTATCTATATATATAAAAGGAGAAGGTGACTGACTGACTGACTGACTGACTGACTGACATATCAACGCAGGGCCTAAACTATAAGGGTTAGAAACTTGAAATTTTGCACAGGGGCTCCTTTTATAACGTAGGGGAGCACTAAGGAAGGATTTTTGAAAATTCACCTCCCAAGGGGGTAAAACGGGGGTGCAAAGTTAGTATGAAACTTTGCCGTTTTTGAATTCAAGTGGGCAACCAGAACGCGGGCAGACGTCGTTAATGGGTCTAATTTTACGCGAGCGAAGCTGCGGGCGTTCAGTAGTTATTAATACAGATTAGTTATTAACCGACTGGTTACTACAAACCTACCTGAGAAAGGACATGGGCTACTTTTTATTTGGAAAAAGTGTTGTAAAGGGTTGAAAAGGGGTATGAAAGGTTATATGAAAATATTGTCATTTTCAGAACTAGAAGCATAAAAATTATATTTTAGGCTGTTGATTAGATATAATAAATATGGCATTTAAAGTTTGTAAAAATGTTACCCATAAGGGTGTAAAATAAACATAGGGGATAACACATTTTCTGAATTATTACATGGAGCTAAAGTTAACGCGTTAAGAAGAATCTATTAGGTATGTATTATGTCTAATTCAACGCGAGCGAAGCTGCGGGCGTCCAATAGTACCTAGATATTATATTAAGTTAAAGTTTAGATATATAAACGTAGGTAGGTACGCCATATAATCGTTTTCGATTTCGATTGTTATTAAGTACTTTTCTTATCACGGAGACAACCAAAAAGCAGAATTTTGATAAGCGATTAAATAAAATATTCAAATTGAGCAAACACAACCGTATTTTTTATTCGTTGTCCCTTAAACGTTCCATTCGAATTCCGAAGAACAATTTCGAATTTATTCGACAATTTAAAACATATGCCACGTAAAATTTCGCCGATAATCGACGGCTAATTCGATACGATTCGATTTAATCGAGAGCTTGTCCGATTTTTTTTCAAATTGCAAATGGCGCCGCCGTTCAACCGAAAAGAACTGTCAATCAAACTTTGTTGCATATTATTATTAGGGGTATCGTAATCACAAAAGAGAATTTTATTTTTTACATTCGAGCCGTTTTTAGAGATGGGTCGCCTAATTGCAATAGTTTTTTGACCACAAAATTTAATACATTCCAATTTTGAAATTATGAACATCAAAAGAATGGCGTTACGATGGGCGATTCGATACTGATTATAACAACAAAGGCAGTCTGAAATAAATTTAATTTTGGTCAAATGAAATATATACCTACTGCAGATGTTGGTTAATATACAAACTGACAAGCTATGTTCAATATGTTAGTTCCATGATGTTATTTGACTGAGAACAGTAGTTATCGTCAGATTTTGGGTATTGTAGTGTTATTTTACGCAATCTGCCAGTAATTGTATGTGTGTAAACAAAAGTTTTACTAATCAAATCAAATCAAATCAAATAACTTTATTCGTCATTAGGTACAGCAAAGGAACACTCACACTCACCTACTAGTATGTATCAGACAAAAAAACATAATATTTACTCTAGCATTTCAAGCTGGATGAAATTGAAAGCACAAGTTCATGCTGGCATGTGAGTGATTTTTATCACGTTATCTATCATTAATACCTATACAAATAAATAAAAGACTTTCGTTCTTTATTTAAATTAATAATAACAATGATGCACCCTATTTATTTTAAAAAACGATTCAAATAAAAACAAAATTCCAGTTCAAATAATTGGTTGCACGTTGGTAGACTCAGGACCAACATATACATATATATTCATATCATTTATTGTAATCATGATTTAATATTAAATTGTAAAATGTTAATTTTAAATCATGAAACCTGTACACATCAACATAATTAGAAGTGTAAGAGAGGATGACTACTTGGTATAATGTTATTTTCATAGATTTATTATTCTACACTAGAGTTATTTTTTACTGAAAATGTCACAAATTGGGCTAACAAGGGGGCTTCTGGGGTTTCAGGCGGTAAAAGCAGGTGGTTGAACCCATTATGTAGGCGACAGATTTAATATTCTAATTTTATATATCTAAATTACATACACATTTCTAGAGGGTGAATGTTTTTAGTTTATATTTATATCGTTCTATTTTATTTTGTACTCTGGCCGTATACTTACAATGTTACTTTTTTATTTTTGATTAGAATTTTGAAATTATTTTGGTTCTGTGAAAACAAAAGAGAGTGAAGTCGCAATAAAAATTCTTTTCTAACTAAAAAAAAAAGTCGCCGAAAAGGAGTGTGTGGCCACACAACGTCTGAATTACATAGATGTAGAAATATCTCTTCAGTGACTGGAGCTCTGTTTTTGAATTGCTCGCGTCGCAATCCCTCGACTATTACCTAATTACCAATCGAGTGTTTAATACCAATCGATGCATTCCAGTGACTCAAAAATAAGGAATTGTACCTGTCGATGACTCGTAATATGTCGCTCGTCGGGCGGCGAACGGTTCAAGAGTAGAGCTCCTGGGCATATTCCGTGCGCCGCGCGGTCGCCGGTGCGTCACAGCCGAGATCCGGAGTCTTCCCAGGGCTGAGATTGGCTACCGAGGGGATTTTAGTGGAGTGAAATATCACATATTAGAGTAGTTTATTTTAAACGGATGCCTCCGCGATTATTAAGCAAGACTAGTAGTAGAGGTTAATCACCTATATTAATTTCCTTCTCTGTTATAATAAATGACTGAAAGCTGTGAAATAAAGTTAACATAATATAATAATACCACGCCTGTGTTTCCTTGTAGGTGTGTACCTGAGAGGGCAGAGGAAATAATACTTTGATCGAGAGGTGTGTACCTGAGAGGGCAGACTAGGAGATAATACTTTGATCGACCCTTCGCAGTCTACTCGCACTAGACCAACGAAGATATAATGCTATATTTATACTAATATTACAAAGAGGAAACATTTGTTTGTAATGTTTTCACACAAAAACTACTGGACCGATTTCAAAAATTCTTTCACCATTAGAAAGCTGCGTCTTCACTGAGTGACACAGGCTATATAATATCCACTAGTATAGATATAAAATTATGTCTAATTCAAAATTCAAAATACATTTTCTATGGAAGAGCGGACACAGGTAAATACTTCAACAACGGTTTAAAGTATTTGTAAAAAAAATATTAATATAATCATTTTTCATTTTAAAAGCTTTTATTTAACTTCACTCGTATGTAAGTATGTCCTGGAATCTTGCAATCAATATTTCACCCATTTCCACTACTAAAGCTATCGAGCTGAAATTTGGCACACATATTTGGTTCCGATGACAATGCACGATTCAATAATTTCCGCCATTTTCAATCCAATATGGCGGACGTTACAATATGGCGATTTATAATTTCATGTCTTTTTATTTCAGCTACGGAACTCATGTGGCACAATCCTCTCTGCCTTATGCGTCTAATTACGCATGTCCCGGGGCAGTAATTGCGTCCAGCTAGGCGGACGGCGTAAAAAACGCACAAATTATTTTCGGCTTTAAGAGTTCCCTGCTTTTTTTTTGTTGTAAAATTGGATTTATCCCCTAATCTTCTATTGACACGGTAATGAGACCGAAATATTGTACCAACTTGTTCGAACGTCTGTGGAGACGATTTTATAATGTTTTTGTTGAAATAAAATAATATATAAATATTTGACTGGTCCGTTGGCGCAATCAGTAGTGACCCTGCCAGTTACGCCAGGGGTCGTGGGTTCTAATCCCACTCAGGACAAACATTCGTGTGACGAACACTTGTGTTTGTTCTGTGTCTGGGTGTTAATAATTATCTATTTATGTATGTATTTAAAAATATCTAATCTATCTATCTATGTATGTATATCAGTCTCTGACCAATGGGTGTCAGTACAGGCTCTGCCTAGTTTAGGGTCAGGTGGCCGTGTGTGAAAATGTCCATGATCAACCTCAGATCAGCCTGACAATGACAACGTACAAGCGGAACAATGAAGAAAATACAGATTTATTTTAGTTTTACTCTGAAAACATTCTGAAAATATTCGAACCTTCCCATAAGCTCTAACCACTAAGCCACAGCGGTCCACCCCACTAGCCAAATTTGTGGATTGACTTGATGGTAAGTGATCACCTGGTTTGGTCATACCTGTTTGTCTATGGTATAAAAAAACTTTAAAAAACATATTTTTGTGTACGAACAACCTCTCCACCCCACCCCTGTTCCGATCCCAGCCACCGAGCGGATTTGGTTCCGTGAAACTAATCAGGCTAAATAAGTAAATTGACGAGAGCCGACACTCGTCACGCGATCCCAGTATACCTACCGATTACATCCGCGCTTCAGACTAGCATAGGATAGTTGGTACAATTCATCTTATAGGTACATCACAGTCCTGTTTGGTAGAGGTTGGATTGGAACTTGGGACTTATCGTTTAAATCCACACTTTAACGCTTTTCCGTAACCTATCTAGTCTATTTCTACACTGAAACTTTTTATACACGGTTTTTAAGCTCACGGAAAAGCAACGCTAATGAAGTTAAATAAAAGCTTTTAAAATAAGGGTTCAGGTTACACGGTGCTTTAAAAAAATTAATAGATTAATAAATTAATATAAACATAATCATCCGCATTGGAGCAGCATGGATACGTTCCCCTATTAATATAACTGTTAATTTTGTGTGGCAAAATTTTTTTTTTACTTTTTTTCCACTAATAACATAAAATAAGTTTGGCTTTAATTAACTACTTAATTTTTTTTGTAAATTAACTTAATCATATTATTATAGTACAGTATTAAAATCCATAGATTAAACGAGCAACAGAGGGTGGCACGCAGCGATGTGTTTTATCCAATCGCGGTCCTTGTGTTGTTTTTCTAGTTAGTAGAAAAACTGGAAGCAACGCGCGTAAGGGTAACGCAATTTTCTTACGTGCAGTACATCAATCATCCCCAGGATACGCGGAAGTCGCGACAGTTCCATACAATATATAACATTTCATTTCATTTCTTTTCATTTATTTATTGCAATCATAATTAAAATCTGTTTTTACAATATTTTAATATGAACCCTGTAGGGCACGGCAATATACCTCGAGGAGAAGAGAAGAGAAAAGAAGAGAGGAGGACGCAGCATTATTTATTCCATAACCTTTTTACATTTAAAAAAAATATATGTTACCTACTTCTTTTTGAAAGTAAACATAATATCTAGTGTGAACTAAAGTTACGGTTGTTAAATCAAGTTAGTACATTAATGTAGGATATGGACCTGGATGTATACCCATTTTGGGTATAGGCCTCAACCAAGCTTTTCCACCCTTCCCTATCCTTGCCCTGGTCGATCCAACCTCTCCACACCGCTACTATGATGTGTCTGCCCATCGCTGCTTAAGACAATAAAACAAATATATAGATGCACTGAGACACGAACTAACAATAAAGTGGCAACTGTCACATCGCGCGCTGCACAGATAGAAGGTGGACAACAGAGACCACCAAATGGAAGGGACCATTAGGCACATGGAAAGCCGGCAGACCATACATATAACGGGAACCAAATAAATACTTATAATTAATATGCAAAGTCCAATGCGATTATAAATTCTTGAATAATGAAAACAGAACCTCTCTAATACGTAAATGGTTGCGATGGAGTTTGTAAAAAAAAATGAAATATCGCTACAAACGATTAACAATTAAAGATCAGTTATGCGTTTAATTACGAGGCAGTTACTTTTATGAAAGTTGGGTTGAAAAATGAAACCAATGTTGCGGGGACGGCGCGAAACTGACGGACCGAGAACTGCCTAACGACCATGTTTCGCGGTCAATTATTGCTTAATCTGTGATTCTAAGTTAATAGTAATAAAATAATAAAAATTGAAAACCATCCAAGTTTTCGATTTAGAAGGAGGATGAGCTTTTAATATAAGATGTCAACTACTAAACACGTGTTTATAACACGACAAAGGTTCTCTTATGTAGGCAATCATTAGCATCCATCCATCTATCAGCGTTTTTTGGGTCCGCTGCTGGACATAGGCCTCCCTCAATCGTCGCCACTCCTCCCAATCCTGCGCCCTCTGAATGTAACGGTTTCCCGCTGTCTTCTTCAGGTTGTCAGTCCACCTCGTCGCAGGGCGGCTAATACTTCGTTTTCCGACACGCGGCGTCAATCATTAGTACATAATATGTATAATATTAATTAATATGCAAAGATGTTTTAAAAAAATATTAAATAAATACAATCCCTATAAATTCTTTCTACTAAGTATTTGCCATACGTGATACAAACGGAGAAACTTGGTCAACGAGCCTAAATCATAACTGCCCGTCAGCTGTCATCTGTGCGATGGCAGTTATTAGTACATATAATAATAATTAATATGCAAAAATGTTTTAAAAAAATATCAAATAAACACAATCCCTAAAAATGCTTTCTCCTAAGTATTCGCCATACGTGATACAAACGGAGAAACTTGGTCAACAAGCCTAAATCATAACTGCCCGTCAGCTGTCATCTGTGCGGTGGCAGTCATTAGTAGGTACATAATATAATAATAATTAATATGCAAAATTGTTTTAAAAAATATCAAATAAATACAATCCCTAAAAATGCTTTCTAGTAAGTATTCACCATACAAACGGAGCACCTTGGTCAATAAGCCTAAATCATTGCCCGTCAGCCGTTCACAAAAATGCTGATTCAACGAACTCGCCGCGACAGTAACTTGAGTCAGCTGAACAGCACGCGCAATTAATAATTTGATATTCGAAGCCAATACGACATTTACATGAAATACCGCTGATTTATAAGTAAGTTTTAAGAAAACATGAATTCTTAAGCACACTTTTTGCAAAAGTATGCCTGTATTGGCCGTGTCTTACATTGTAATGTGATGGATATCGTACAAGTGTAACGCTACCGGCTTGTTCGTTTGATTATTAGTTCATGCTAATCTATGTCTATATATATGCTAATCTATGTCTATATATATGTGGGATAGTAATTAGTTGGTGTGATTTTTATTTTTATTGAGTATGTAACGCTGGTGGGAAATACATCTTTGATCTGTTGTATCTGTAACATAAAAAAGAAGTCAGAAAAAATGAGCGATCAAGAAAAGACTGTCAAAGTTATGTTGTGTAAATTAAATTAAATAAAGTATGAAAAAAGTGAATGTTTCGTCTCAAATTCGCCATAATCCTACAACTTTTGGGGGCTCGTCCGGGATACTTCGAAATTTGAGAAGAAACAAAGATTGAAGATTCAGGTTAGATCGCAAGTCATATGACGAAAGATTGAAAGATTGCAAGACGCCATTTTCCGACCGACGACGTTATAGGGCTATCAAACCTTATGGTAGAAAATGTTGCAAGCTACAGAAAAATTCTACTAAAAATGGTTGTTTTTTTTAATGAATGGTAGATTTTGGACACAAAGATTTATTTTTGAAGACTGAAGACTAAATGAGTCCAAATAAGCCATCATTTTGTACGACGACTAAAAGACGTAATACGAAGAATTTAAAGCTGAATACTAGCCTATCAATTACAATGCCGCCAAAAAAAGATAGAAATGAAACTGAAGATGAAGAACAGGACTTGGACGTCCGGATTTCATTTAAAGACTTGGAGAAGTCGATGAACATGTTTACCGGAGATGACACATATCCTATTGAGACATTTATCGATGAATTTGAAGATACTGCCCAAATTATGAAATGGTCGAAGGTTGAAAAGCTGATCTATGCCAAGAGACTCTTAGACGGAACTGCAAAGTTATTTCTACGATCTATAGGGAGAGTAAAGGATTATGCAACTTTAAAAAAAGCTCTTAAAGATGAATTTGGCCCTAAAGTTAATAGTGCAATTATACACAAGAATCTCGCTTCACGTAAGATGAAGAACAGCGAAACCTATCAACAGTATTTCCTGTCTATGAAAGAATTGGCGCTTCATGGCAAGGTTGAAGACGCTGCACTGATGGAATATGTCATTGATGGCATCCGAGACTTAGAGACCAATAAAGTTATTTTGTATGGTGCTACGGATATCAAGGATTTTCGCAAGAAATTAGATATCTACAGTGAATTCAAAAAAAAGGCGCAAAACAAAGCTCCTCAGTCTAGCCAATCATCTGGGCATCATTCAAATCGAAAGACGACTCATGTAAAACGATGTTACAATTGTGGCGAGTTGGACCATCAATCATCAGCTTGTCCTACGGGAATCAAATGTTTTAAATGTAACGAATTCGGCCACAAATCAACTGAATGTGCCAACAAACCAAAGACGCTGAATATTCAGAATAAAAATGAAGAAGAGAGAGTACCCTACAAAAAGATAAAGATTAACGGAACAGACTTCGTAACTCTAATAGACACTGGAAGCGATATTAATCTCATAAGAAAATCTGAATTCGAGAAGATAAAAGAAGAAATAAAAGACTATAAAACAGAATCTACGTGTATTACGGGATTATCAGAAAACAAGGTTCACACTGAAGGAATGTTTACAGTTAATGTTCAGATAGATAACTACTACACAGATGTCAAATTTCATGTTGTGAAAGATAACGAGATACCTGTTAATATGCTGATTGGAAATCCTATCCTGAGAGACTTCGAGGTTCATTTTACCCCCGAAGGCGTCTTTATGGAAAAGATTATGCACCTTACACTCCTAATGGAAGAGAAAGACTATGAACAAAAATATGACATTGGGGATACTAAATACGCAGAAAAGATTCGTAAGATATATGAAGAGTATGAACCTAATGAAAAGAAGAAAGAAAGTAACGTTGAGCTAAAACTAATACTTACCGATGAAGTTCCTGTTTTCCAGAATCCCCGTCGTCTGTCACCCTTAGAAATGAACGCTGTAAACAAGAAAATAATTAAGGAAAGATTTCCCTTACCATTATTAGAAGACCAGATAGATAAGTTAAAGGAAGCAAAAACGTTTACGCCCCTTGATTTGAAGAATGGATACTTTAGAAAGTTCATAAAAAATTATTCCCTGATTGCCAAACCAATGACGGATTTATTAAAGAAAGACGCAATATTCAATTTTGCTGATAGATGTGAGAAAGCTTTTATAGCACTGAAACAAATATTATGTAGTTCACCTGTTCTCCGAATTTTCAATCCAGAATTAGAAACAGAGTTGCACACCGACGCCAGCGCGGATGGTTATGGAGCTGTTCTACTACAAAGAAGCCCTAAAGATAATCAGCTTCACCCCGTGCACTATATGAGCAAAAAAACGACTCCTGCTGAAAGGAAATACCATAGCTATTACCTAGAAATTTTAGCTATTGTTGCCGCTATAAAGAAGTTTCGAGTTTATCTTCTTGGTATACACTTTAAGATTATCACAGATTGCTCTGCTCTAACTATGACACTACAAAAAAAGGACTTACCTCCGCGAGTCGCTCGTTGGGCCTTGCTTCTGGAGGAATACGACTACAAAATCGAACACCGACCAGGAACGCGAATGAAGCACGCAGACGCCTTGAGTAGACACCCTGTCTGCATGATACTTACTGAAACAACTGCTCGTATAAGAAAGGCACAGAATGAAGACGACCATGTGAGACTGATTAAGAAAGTACTAGAGACTCAAAAATACCAAGATTATATGATACAGAACGAAATACTATACAAAATAAAAGATGGAAGCAAATTAATTGTTGTACCTAAAAGAATGCAGAATGAGATAATCAGTAAAAATCATGAAAAAGGACATTTTGGAATTGTTAAGACCGAAGAATTAATCAATAGAGAATATTACATTGAAAATTTAGCTGAGAAGATAAGAAAAGTCATTAATAATTGTGTTGAATGCATCCTCATATCGCACAAAAGAGGTAAAAAGGAAGGATTTCTACACCCGATAGACAAAGGTGATGTTCCACTATCGACATACCATGTGGATCACCTAGGACCAATGACTTCGACTCATAAGAATTATAAGTACATATTTACTGTCGTAGATGCTTATACGAAATTTACATGGATCTACCCAGTTAAGACTTTGACTACCGAAGAAACGTTAGAAAAGCTAAGATTGCAACAACAAACTTTTGGATCGCCTGAAAGAATAATATCTGATCGAAATGCTGCTTTCACTTCAAACGACTTCCAAGAGTACTGTAAAAGTGAAAATATAACTCACTATACAATTACGACCGGACAACCAAGAGGAAACGGCCAAGTTGAGCGCATCCACCAGATCATAATAGCCACCTTGAGCAAGCTGAGTGCTGATGACCCGACTAAATGGTATCGCCGTGTGTCGAACGTACAACGATGTTTAAATGGAACATACCAAAGAAGTATTAGAATGACACCGTTTGAGCTGCTTTTTGGAACCAAAATGAGAGACAAAGATGATGAACTTCAGAAATTAATTGAAGAGGAAGACGTACAGAACTTTCAAGATACAAGGAAAGAGCTTAGAAAGAAGGCCAAGGAGTCGATACAGAGAGTGCAAGAAGAGAATATAAAAAGTTATAATAAAAAACGAAGAGAAGCCGTGACCTATAACATTGGCGACCTAGTGGCCATAAAAAGGACACAATTCTCACAAGGAAGTAAGATTCGTCCTAATTACTTGGGTCCGTATGAAGTTGTGAAATGCAACCGCAATGAACGATATGGAGTGAAGACCTTATGAAGCCGTGGATATCGCCTAGAAGCGATTCATCTGAGGCAGATGAATAATCAGGACAGCCGTGTGGGATAGTAATTAGTTGGTTTGATATTTATTTTTATTGAGTATGTAACGCTGGTGGGAAATACATCTTTGATCTGTTGTATCTGTAACATAAAAAAGAAGTCAGAAAAAATGAGCGATCAAGAAAAGACTGTCAAAGTTATGTTGTGTAAATTAAATTAAATAAAGTATGAAAAAAGTGAATGTTTCGTCTCAAATTCGCCATAATCCTACATATATATATCTCTATCTTTGTCCCAAAACCGTAACAAACAAACTCACAAATTAACTCTTTTAAAAAAATCATAAAATAATCACCTTTATCAGTCGAGGCATAGCCTTCACTATTGTTTCAAGTAGGCTAAGATTTTATATTTTACTAGTAGACGCCCGTAGCTTCGCTCTCGTGGAATTAGTCATAAAAATAGTTTCGTTTACACCTAGTAATATTATATAGCCTATGTCACTCAGTGAAAATGCAGTTTTCTAATGGTGAAAGAATTTTTGAAATCGGTTCAGTAGTTTTTGTGTAAAAACATTACAAACAAATGTTTCGTCTTTAAAATATTAGTATAGATAAAAAGCCATGAATAGATTAAACTAAATATGTTTAATGAGTTCTAACATAATTAAATAAATATTATTTCAACTCTTCGGAGTAATAAAAAATTTAAAAATCTCAGAGCAGCTCAACCTTGGCCTTAGTGCGAATTATCACAGTCAAACAAATCAAACGCGTAAACGCTAATTTGTATGGGATGTAAGCAGTGCTATCTATTGGCGAATATGTAGAACATCGTAATTCTTACAAAAATGTTAATAAAAAGTACCTATATAGAATTTAATTTGAAGGTCAATTATGTATTTCGAAGCATCATTTAAAAGTAAATGTTTACTATTTAATAAATTATACATTTATAAACATAAATTTAAAAAAATTACAACAACAACACATATCTATTCTCATCGAAATGTGAACGGTAATTTTTTTTGTTATCTTTCAATACCTTAAATGTTTCCTAGTATCATTTCGTAGAATTTTCGTAACATTTATCACGTCATGTCATTCTTTTTGTATTTTAAACATTCTAAAAACTTTCGCACATCCGCTGCGTTCAAGGGAGCTCTTGTTGTATCGCGTACGTGAACACGGCAGCTGATAAGTACTAAAATAAATAAAACAAAAATATCCTAGTCATTCTCACACACGGCCATTGTCGGCCATCTGACCCCAAAGTAGGCGCGAGCTTGTAATATGGGTGTCAGAGACTGATATACATACATAGATATTAAATACATACTTAAATAGATAATATTTACATCCAGAGTAATCCAGACATAGAACAAATACAAGTGTTCGTCATACGAATATTTGTCTTGAGTGGGATTCGAACCCACGACCCCTGGCGCAACAGACAGAACCAGAGACAGACATACCAATTGCGCAAACGGGCCGGCCCGTCAAATCGAAAATTTACTGTGTAGTAATCTATAATATAAAAATGAATCGCAAAATGTGTTGGTAAGCGCATAACTCAACAACGCCTGGACCAATTTGGCCAATTCTTTATTTAAATGTTCGTTGAAGTTCAAGGATGGTTTTTACGGCGAGAAAAATTTGAAAATTCATCTCCTAAGGGAGTAAAACGGGGGTGCAAAGTTAATATGAAGCTTTGCCGTTTTTGAAGTTAGTGATTGTGTAACGCGAGCGAAGCTGCGGGCGTCCACTAGTGTATTATATATATGTATGTATAAAGTAATGTATTGTACTAATGTAATGTAGGTATTTTTCACTTAATAGCCGATAGATTTTGCTCCAATAGACCTCCCACTGCTGGGCACGAGTCTTTCCCACAGCCAGAACTGAGAGAGGTCTAACCATACTCCATTACGGTACTTCAATGCGGATAAGCAGTTAGTGGCCAACCCAGAGTGGAATGATCTCAACTCATACGAAAGGTTTCGACAAGGCATAATTGTTTTACAATTGAAAATAACCGGAAACGACGGCTTAACGTAACCTCATAAGCACGCTAAATTGACACCAGCAGTCATCCATACTCGACCACACCGCTTCAATGCGGAATGGTGGAGGGGTTAGTGGCCAACCCAATGTCGAATGTTCTCAAGCCACCTGAAGGTTATCAAGGTGAACAAGTCTTAACGATTGTTTTCACCATTGAAAACAACCGGCACCGACGGCTTAACGTGCCCTCCGTTCATGAAATTTTGCCACAATCCACAAACCGACCGCGCCCGTCGTTGCTTAACTATTTCGATCACATTGAATCAACGCGAACTATTGGGCTATGGACGCTATTATAATTATATATCATAATTTTGCCATGCTAATTTAATTTTAATCGCTTATAGCTAGATCTCTTTCAGTGAGACTCGCTGTTGCTTCATGTTTATACATATTTCAATGCAAAAAACTTGAATTATCGAGTTCGACATACTCACGATGCATCCAAAGGCTTTGTTTAAAGGAAGTTATAACGCCATTTATACCGGCTCCTTAAGGATTATGCGGAATTAACTTTCTATGTTTATCACGCAATTTCATACTTTAATATGGTGTAGTTTAATGAATGTAAGTAGTAACTTTGAAGTAGCTCTCGTTTTGAATGAAAGTTTGTTGTTTTTGACTTAGTTAAGCGTACTTTTCATCTTTATACGAATATAATGACTGATCCAGAAGAATAATCCGAGATTTGAGAAAACTAATAACCTCTGGATAAATAGATAAAATAACTTTAAATATTTAACGAAAAAATTACCTCTAGATTAGAGAAAAGTCACGTAACGTATAATAGTACAATAATTAATGCGATTTTAAGATTTTCAAAATTTACTAAACATACTATTTTGTTTTTGAAAACTCTACAGATAACTTAGAACTGTCCAAATTTCTTTAAATTTAATGTTTATTTCTATAACTTATCAAAAACAATATCTGTGTCTGGCACCCAAAATTCAAAATATTTTTACGTTTATCATACTTTATCGGACGGAGTTATACTTTATCTAGTCGCCTCCGTATAAGACGCGTAAATTTTCCAATTAAAAGCTACTTTTGAAATTTAAAAATACTTTTTCACTCCTACTTTACTAATAGTGGCACTTAGCGAAATTTTCTACCACTAACCGATATCATATCTAACCCTTTACACATACGTCTTGTGTAACCAATCGTTAACGATAAATTTGTTCACCATTCATTTGCTTTTATTGAGTGCTTAATATGCACAGGGTAATACCGGCAGCTTTGAGGTCTGTACGGCGCCACAGAATACATAATAAATTAAATGTTTACAGACAACAAATTTTAAGAACAAGACGTAGGACGTAGGTACCTACCTACTGATCTCCACACGCAAAAAGATATGAACGATCACTTTTTTATGTTAATGAATAAACAGAGGCCCAGTGGTGAAGATTTCGGACATTATTTGAGAGGTCTTGGGTTCTTACTTCTGTGACTGCTATTTTCAGGAAACAACTGTTTTTGTTTAAAAAGAAGCATGCAAACATAAATATGCTGCCGCCCATTAATACTGTGACTGACTCAGAAAGGGACTGGTGTAGTTAGCCCAATTTGAGATGGATGTTAATAGAAACTGGTCAGTTCGTTAGTGGTTGCATATGAGGAGTAAACCACAGATTACTAACTACATAAACTCATAGTACAGGGACTGTTGTTAGTAAGAGTCGCGTCCCAAGTCGGAAAACTCAAGCATTCATGAACGTTCTACTTGGATTTGAACCCAAACCTCGCGAGGAACAAGGCGAGTTTGATAGGCTGTCAGTGTCAACCCAAGGGCCAAAGCCACGTCATACAAAAAGCAAAAATACACGAAATAACGTACCTAATGTTTACGCTTCAATTTATACTTGCGCGCCGTCACTGGCCGTGTGATAAAAATGGATATAATTAAGATATTGATTGCGCGTAATTGTGCGGGCGCAGGTGCTACGAACGCAGTGCGAATTATTAATTTATACTTCCAACGTATAAGAAACGTCGACGTACACAGCTGATTCTCGTAGTCCACGAGTTATTGATATCACGAGTTATTGGGGCGCTCGGACAAAACTTGCGCTTAATGACAATTAATTGTGGGTCAAAGTAATGTTTATCTGTTTGTCGGTGAGATAGTGATGACTGATAGCTCTTCATACCGATATAGAGTTGATAGATAATGCTTGTAACCTTTACAAAGGATATTAAAGGTACGAATGGCGCTAAACCGTTTTCGATCGTTGGCATGAGGTTGTGTTTAAAAATCTTTGTTGAATTTACAGTTGCTTGAAGTGATTTGAAGGATTGATTTATCGAGTAGAAAATAATTAGGCAGTGTTTGCGATGGCGCATTCGTTTGAATCGCTGCGACCCATAGACGTCCCACTGCTGTCTCCCCCACAGACACTGCGGCGGGAGGTCTAAAGCATTCTCCACCACGCTGCTCCAATGCGGATTGGTGGAGGGGTTAGTCGCCAACCCAGTGTCGTATGTTCTCAAGCCACCCGACGGTCTTCTACAAGCCTTAACGACTGTATCCGGCATTGAAAATAACCGGAACCGACGGCTTTACGTGCCCTCCGAAGCACGGTAGCGCCCATGTAATTTTGCCACTAGCGGTCACCCATCCACAAACCGACCGCGCCCGTCGTTGCTTAACTCTTTCGATCACATTTAATCGACGCGAGCCGTTGGGCTTTGGACGCTACGTTTGAAACATGAAATTATACAAATCGTGCATAAGTTACATCAGATTTAGTGTGCCATACATAGCTCAATTATATGCATCATCATTTTTACAATTACGATTAAGAGCTGCCGCGCTGGTCTGGTGTTTACCAGCTTGTCTTCAAAGTAATATTGTATTTTCTAACTTAAAACTTCCAGTAGTCGCATGAAATTATGATTTATTGGAGGAGTATGGCACTTTAACATGGATCTAAACTTACCTTATGATAAGTAGATGTATTTTAACCTATCTTCTGTCTGGCCGTGATGTTATGTAATGTTATAATCGACCAAGCTCAATTACGACATCTAAATTTCTTTCTTTCTTCTAATTCATAAAACAAACTGCATATTAACTGAGTGAATAAATTTGTTTGCAAACAGAACTGGTTAAAAGCTGAAGGGTCTGATACAAAGCTGTTAAGGAACTGATATCTAATATCTGGTAAATCTATTGTGGATAAGTAGATCTGTACAGTGTTATTATTAAATTATCACACACCTCGCGAATCTCGTTCGCTATGCAAAAGCCCCAATATAATCCTACTCCAACTCAATGGCCATTCCCTTGTTCATTTAGAATCGCCTTAAGACTACAACTAATCTTGTAATTACCATTTCGCATTTTGATCGGAAATATAAACGAGCTTAGGCCTGAAAAAATTTGAAAAATGTGATCAATTCTCGCTAAAAAACATATAAAAACCGAAATGTTAATGTTATTAGAGAGTTACACAACGATATTTTATAACGCATGATATATGCGAGATTACGTCGAGATAATATTGTATTTATGCTTTTCTTCCATGAATATCTTGAACAACAGCCACAGACGCGGTTAATTGAATAATTATGGCAAGAAAACATGATGTAGTTAGAAAAATATATAAATAGGTGTTTATAGAGTACAGATAAAGAATGGGACCGTTGGTATTGCGAATGAACGGGTAATACTGTCGCTTCGTATGATGAATGGCGTCCCATGGAGTACATGGTTCGACTCCCGTTAATCATTATATTAAATGTTTGATTTTAAAATACGTAAAAACATTATTGTGTATTTTAGTACTAATAAAATGGGTACTGACGAGAAAAATAAGAGAATTGTATTGAAAGAATTATAATTTACATGGCGCCACTAAAGAAAGAAAAGAGAAAGTCTTTAAATGGAGACCACGACTCGGAAAAAGGAGCACAGGTCGCCCTTCGACAATGTGGACGGACGACCAGAAGAAGACGGCGGGAAACCGCTGGATTCCGAAGGCACAGGACCGGTCGGAGTGGTGTCGTTAAGGAGAGGCCTATGTCCAGCAGTGGACCTCAAAAGGCTGATGGATGAAGTTAAGATAAATGGCTTAAATTGGTAAAGTTAAAACTGTTCGAATGAATGGTCTGCGAGCTGGAGAGATTCAGAGCTCAGAGGTTAAAAATACAAAAAACTAAATCGAAACGCGTTATGCGTGCCTCCGGCTCGGAAATGGTACTTGGAATCGCAGACCGGTGGGTTTGGGTCCCTCCATGGGTCGCTGGGCGAACCTGGTTGCGACGAATAATCGAATTTGAAAAGAGGACTGTATTTATGGGCGTCACAGTTATTTGGGCCAATGATCCGACGACGGATGCAAGAAAATGAATTCCACCAACCTCTTATCCCGCTGTGCAGCTCGCCGGGTGGGGGCTCGAACACACTTCAGCCGGCTTGACTCCTCTTGCTCAATTTGCACTAGTTTGAACAGTGGGCGTGCGATGCCTTTGGACTGCGGCGCGGCGCGGCGATGCGAAAGCAGCGCGCGTTCAGCTCCGGCCCGTGCCAACTCACGACTCCCGGCGCGGCGCTCGGTCGATTTCCGATGCGCCCGCGCACACACGCGAAACAATCGGCGGGTAGAAACAAATTCTAGCACCACCGTACGAATGCATTGCCCAATTAAAATAATAAATATTTATGTATTTGCGAACAAAAACAGTGAGGAAAACTACTTGCCTAGGAGTTCCCCTCAGTCCATTATATGGGAATATTCCAATGAGTATGGTTTACCAATCTGCATTTAAGTTACATTTCATAATAACTTAAAACGCTAACAAAATAAATATACATACATTTATTATTATAAAGAGGAATCATTTGATTGTAATGTTTTCACACAAAAACTACTGGACCGATTTCAAAAATTCTGCCATTAGAAAGCTGCATCTTCACTGAGTGACATAGACTATATAATATTACTAGATGTAAGCTTTGTTATGGCTAATTTTGCTTTCAAGCTGAGTAAGATCCAATTCCAAGCTGATAAATGCTGCTGCAGCTGCTATGTTGTCTCGCTTGCACTATAAAAGTCGTTTTAGTTTTGTTTTTGTAATTCTTGGAATCCATTTTTTATCTTTCTTTTTTCATTCAAAACAGCTAAAACGCCAAACGAAGTGTGCGAAAGTGCAATCATTGCATAGCCAATTAAAAAACCCATCACTTTCGTATACCGCCGTGAAGATAACTAGATGTGTGGCCCATGAGACCATAATTTTTGTGCATTAAACTTATATTTACGTGTTTAGGGCATATAAAAGTAATAAATGGTAACCTTTAAGTCGGACTAAGTGACGGAAAATAATGGTTCACTGCGTCCAATCCAATGAGGAGTTATTGCCTCCTGAACTTGTAAGTAGCTAGCCATTGGTTATGGAACGCGGTTGAAGTTAAACACAACATATAAATCACTAGTGAACTAGCTTCGCTCGCGTGGAATTTGAATTAGATTGGTTTCGTTTACACCTAGTAATATTATATAGCCTATGTTACAGTGAAGTTTCAGCTTTCTAATGGTGAAAGAATTTTTGAAATCGGTCCTGTAGTTTTTGTGTGAAAACATTACAAACAAATCTTTCTTCTTTATAATATAAGTATAGATAGGGACCTTTTTTATGGATATACGATAGAAAACGATCTTGCCACCCATCCGCTGCCGCCCATGACAACTGTGACTGACTTTGAACATGACTCAATTAGGGACTGGGATGGTTAGTCCAGTTAGCTGAGAGAGTTAATTAGAACATTAGTTGGTCAGTTAGTGGGTATGAGGACTGGGGACTGTAAGTGGTAGTTATTCCTGTAAGTTGATGTTAGTGATAGTCCAGTTAGTAATTGTTCGTAAGAATCTCGTTCCAAGTCAGTTACAGATGTGTTGTTACCCTTGAGGATTAAGTTGGTCGCCTCTAAAGAGTATAAGGAAGTATAAGGAAGATTATAAGTATCTTGGCACCTGTTTAGTTGATCAGTTATAAATAATAGGTTTAAATGTGTATTATAGTAACACTTCTGGTGTTAAGTGCCATTTAAGGTCCATTCTAGGTCCTATTGCCATTTAAGGTCCTATTAACATGGACAACAGCGGATGAGAGCTGGTTTAAATGAATAAGACATTTTACACACTACAACCCTTTTTTGACCCACTGTTGGGCACGGGTCTCTTTCCAGAATCAGAAAGGGAGGGATTAGGCCTTAGTCCACCGCGGTGGCCAAGTGCAGATTAGCAGACTTAACATGCCTTCGAGAAGATTATGAAGGCATTATTTTTATTACTCAGGCATGCATGTTTCCTTACGATGTGTCCTTCACCGTTACAGCAAGTGACATTTTATTTCTTAAATCGCACTTATCTTAGTAAAGTCATTGGTGCGTGCCGCTTGGGTTTGAACCCGGATCGCTCCAGTGAGAGGCGAGTTCGATAGACTGGGCTGTCACCGCTTCATAGACATTTCAATTCAAAAAAGGAAGACATTTCACCCCATGTCATTCTGTTATGGCATATTTTAAAAAAAGAAGGGCATAGTTATGCTGTTCCAGTTATTTATTTAACATCGCTTCTTGTCACAATAAATGCGATCCTTACAGAAATTGACATGTAACTTCTAACATTTGTCAACGTAGCATTCTTCTAACTCGAGGCACTTAATAATACTTTTTAAATTACCAACAATTACAAGTATTGTGAGTTCGACTATGAATGTATGAATTTAACGAGCCTGCACATTCCTTGTTCGTCACGACATAATTTATCGACGCAACTGTTAGTTCCTTATAGATTTGTCTTAACCAACAGTTGAAACGTACTCGACGCAAATTGTGGTATGCAAGCTTATTACCATTGTAATTTCTTTTGCGATCTCCATCGAAGTAATATTTACATCTGCGTATGGTTTTATTGCTATTTATCGATGGCTGAACACACAATGGTGTTTGCAACTATGGGCATGTCCAGGACAGTGCGTAACATTACTTAAATACTTTAAATCACCTCACTCTGTATCTTGTCTCGTCAAAACCACCTCATGTAGGACATGTTAATTTTCATTTCTCATTAAGATATTCGTATTTAAACGTAGGTACCGTGATGAATACTTGCTATTTATTAGGTAAAGTGTAACGACAGTGAGTTTTTTTCTTTATTCTGGACACAGTAAGCGGTTTGGTTCCAATGCATCTGGCCTTGCGAAAAGAGTAAAGACGATTTACACGATAGGTAAATACATAGTTTATAATAATTATTATACACTATACAAACATGTCAAATGTAGTAATAAAATGTCGAAAAGTTAACGTTGAGTAGCACATTTACTCTCGATTAACTCCCATTAACATGTAATTCCTCATCTTTAGATTTAAAACAAAAATGCGGACATGTTGAATACCCACAAACAATTTGTATCAAAGTGTCAAAATGACAGGGCGCAGATGCACGCTTAACCTTCGGAACTTAAACCTGGTTCCATTTTTGAATTAACGACATTAAGGCGCTTAGTTTTGCCGCCTTTTTTATTTATTTCAATATTTTTTAATTAAAAATGATGCATCACGCGTCGGCTTTAAAGCGACATTAATTGGTGGACAGTTGATGCAATAAATATTGGTTTTTCTTACGTTTGCTACCTTGTAAGCCTAGTTTATATCTATTTTAGGAAGGACCGGGTTCAAGTTCGTTTAAAAATATTAATGGCGCGTGTTGTGGAGAGTATTTTTTTTATTTTAACAAGTGCAGTACACACCTGATGGTTGTGTATATTTGCATAAACATTCAAAAAACGAATTTATGTTTAATGCTTCCCATTTAAGAACTAACGTCTGTCTGAAAATTGTATCCGGAATAAAAAAATGTAGATGTAGAAACACCTATCCGCTGCTGCCTTTTTTTTGTGTAAAGAGTGGGAAACCTTGAAAAGGTACCCGAACGTCGTGGCAGCGACGCCGGGTTATGTGGGACTTTCACCCACTAAAACCCGCTCGGTGGCCGGCGCTACAGGGGGGCTCCGGGATCTTTGTAGAACTCGCCGGTTCCCTCCGGCGCTGCGCCCAAAGCGGGCTCTTCCCGGTTTACACAACACTGTGCAGCTACAAACAGCGTCGTCTTTCCCGGGGTCACATGATGAACGGTTCGAGCTCCCACTCTCACCGCCCTCAACTCCAGAAGTCCCCTTTTAGTAGCCTCTTACGACATGCGGTACCCTCTGCCTGCACTATTCTAGACTATTCTGGACCCGAGCTACAGGGACATCCGCTGTTGCATATTATGACATGTCAATAACTTTGAACAAGACTCAAAGAGCCTACCTATTTGAGTTATAGTGCTGTTAGTTGATGTTATTAATAGTTATCTATACTAATACATATTGTAAAGAGGAAAGATTTGTTTGTAATGTTTTCACACAAAAACTACTTGACCGTTTTCAAAAATTCTTTCACCATTAGAAAGCTGCATCCTCAGAGTGACATATGTTATGTCTAATTCCACGCGAGCGAAGCTGCGGGCGTCCACTAGTTGTTAATAAGAGTCTCGTTCTAAGTCAATCCCAGATACGTTGCCTTTGAAGACTAAGATGGAACAAGGAAACGAACGGTATTTATTTATTTATGTACAATTAAAACCTAATTTATGGTCTGTGGACTAAGACTACTAAGAGGCCTCCCACACCTTTTTAAATATCGAACTTTACTGCGGCACTTAAAACAGTTTATATGCGAAATAAACTTAATTAAGTACCACAATGCAATAACACTTACATAGATGTCTTTTTAATAGTTTTGTTGTGGCTCGTGCCTTATTTGAAACGCTCACTGTCACGCGGCTGGGTTCATTAACAACCGATCTACAATGCTTCATCACCACAACCCTTTATTTGTCCCACTGTTGGGCTCGTGTGTCCTTTCAGAATGGAAGGGGTAAGGAGTCTAACACACTCGCTGAATGCAAATTGGCTGACTTCACATGCCTTCGAGAATATAATGGAGAAAAGTCTTAGTGCGTGCCGATTGGATTTGATCCCACATCCCCATGATTGTGGTACCACAATTGGTACCACAATTTGTACCAGTGGCTAACGAACCCATGTACCAGTAAACAGGTAGGTACCAGTATACCTGCTCATATGTTCCTCATAGCTATTCCAATAATAATATCTTCCAATACATTTTAAGTCATGTTCAAAGTTTATCACAGTTGTCATAAGCTAGGTGAAACTGCATGCCTTATCTAATTTTATAGTATAAACAATCAGTCAAGTGCGAGTAGGTTCCGTAGCAATTAAGGTAACGAAAGGTTTTAATTTTTACTTTTGATATAACTTCTGTGTATAACGCATTCTATGTATACATTCATATATATAGAGCCCTGTGACAGACAATCAGACAGTGGAGGCGTATAGTAGAGTTCCGTTTGTCACTCTTTACGCAAGGAATCCTAAAAAACACAGGCAAAGCGCCAGGAAAATTCTAGTGTACATAAACTAGAAAATATCGAGTAAAATTAAGGCTGTAACTGTCTTATTTGTCCGTCGCACTTCTTAATTAAAAATAATAATAGGTCTCAATAAAATAAAACGTTATGTTATTAAGCTGCAATTAAATGACCGTATGTAGGTACTTATTTCATAGCGATTTACTAATGACAATTTTACTACGGGCAATAAATAGAGTCTTTAATGTCAGACTGAGTTTATGTTGGTGGCATGAAAGAGATGTTCTAAGGAAATAACTTAATTACGGCAAGTATTGTTAACCGTCTGTGAAGATTAAGCATTTTTAGCGCTGTCAGGATTTGAAATTGGATCAGCAATCATCATCATAACAAGGCCACCCTAGGCAGATTGAGTAGCGAGTTTCCTTGCATTAGACTCGTAAAGAGTCGCTCGTGGCTTCACGTTCGAGGCAAGCACAACCGATTGAGTGTTAATACCACGGCTGGCAATTAGAGTGACTAATGCTAAATGAAAAAACAAAATTAAACATAAATTTAGATCAATATTCTCAATTCGGGTATATACTTGTAAATCATCTGCAAAGCAATCGTAAGAGCGGCCTAGTTATGAAAGAAGAAGTCACAGACTTAATAAATTTTAATTTCAAATACTGGCCAGAATATTTTTGATTGATTTTGAATAAAGAACTTTTTCGCCGTCACAAAAAAAAAATGTTTTTTTCCATTTGCTAAAATGGAGTGGACGCAAAAGGAAGACAGAGTCGCGGTTATTGCGCTGCTCTGGTTACGTGCCTACAGAAATTTTTAACCTGCTGCAAAATTAAAAAAAAAAAACTTGAGGCTTGTATATATCGTACTTATTAGCAAACGATTTACGGAAGTTCAAGTTAAGGCCGTAAAAGACGTCCGACGTCGTACAGATAGGCCACGGGCGCAAATCAAACTAAATCTTGCCCGCAAGCATAAAATGTTTGCTCTTCAGTTAGGAATAAGCAAAAGTACCTACCATCAAAACATTGTTACCTAAATGAAGACGTTGGAATTCGAACAAATCGACGGAAAACTGGGCATTTCCTTGATGAGCGTTTGAAAATATTAAGGCTCGAGATATCCCTAGTTAAACGCGGGAAAAAATACCGCGAAAACCTTATTTCAGACGAAAAAATTTGCAAAGTGCGCAGAAATAATTGATTTATCAAATCACTAAATCCAGTTTTGTTTAAAACACGTATTGCATAATTATTAGCCGTTTTAACGGGTGTTGAGATGACGCCGCTCGAGCGTTTATCCGGTTTCTCATTAGCTTCGTAAATAATAATTTTGTCCAAAACTTGTTGCGTGAGCGCCGACCAGCTGATCGAAACTGGACGATTTTAAGAATTCATTTGCGGGAGTTCGTGTTTTGATCATCGATATTACCTTAATGTGCTTCTTCCTTGTAAATTGTCTTACTTTGGTGTACGATACCGTGTTTTTGTATTTTATTGATATATGAAGTAGTTAGATAAGGTTTTTTTTTTAATATCAACGGATTAAAAGACATACCTGATGGTTAATGGTCTCTGTCGCGGACACGTGTAACACCAGGGGTATCAGAGATCCTTTGCCTGCTCTGATGGGCTTTCACTCATTTAAATATAAATAAATAAATATAAATATCTTGGAAATTCTCACACACGGTCATCTGACCCCAAAGTAGGCGCGAGCCCAAAGTATGGGTGTGTAAAATAATGGTTTCGGTACCAATATCCGAAGTGGAACATCCGTCTCTTTCATTTTCCATTAATGAATATGTATTATAATGACTAAGTAGGTATATTAATGTCTTTCACTTGAATTTTCAATACTTTGCATCGACATCGATACAATAGTAATAACACGTTTGTGACAAGACAAGTGCGACACGCTAAACTCCGGCGCAGCTGAAAGATCGCATCGGCGAATTCGGTTAGCGATTTCGGCGTTCGAGCGTTTAGCGACCAATTATACCGAATTTTAAAAATTAACTGTGCTTTTCGCGCCATCGATATGATCTATCAATAAATTTAAATGGGAAAGTGTGTTTGTTGGTTTCATGGTTTGTCCATTTTCTCCTCCTCAACGGAATGATAGATCGTTTTTTTACCACAGATTATTAATTATTATGTTTGTATCATTCATTTTAATTCCAGGACAAAATCTCATCAAACCATTCAATTTTATAAAATAATAATCAGCAATAAACAAATAACAAATAAAACAATAATCAAATAAAAATCAGCCAATGTCATTCTGCAAGCAATATGCTCATATACATATACTATTTCGGAATCCTTACTAATATATAAATGTGTAAGTATATTTGTTGTTTAATCCTTCTTCTGGAACTGAAATGGACAAAAAATTTTTTGTCCATTTCAGTCCATTTCATTTCAGGGAACCGTGAAATTTTCCTGGATGAAAATACTCTACCAGTCCCTACCTCTATGCAAAAATCACGTCGATTTATCATTTCGTTGAGGCAGAGAAGAAGGAAAAAACAACAAATATACTTACACATTTATATATTAGTAAGGATTCCGAAATAGTATATGTATATGAGCATATTGCTTGCAGAATGACATTGGCTGATTTTTATTTGATTATTGGTTTATTTGTTATTTGTTTATTGCTGATTATTATTTTATAAAATTGAATGGTTTGATGAGATTTTGTCCTGGAATTAAAATGAATGATACAAACATAAATACTGATATAAATTCAGCATTTCTGCATTCAATCCACAAAGGGTTTTTCTGCATTCAATCCAAAAGGGGAGGAAAGTTGTAATTAAAGTGAGGTCAAGTAATTATTGCTTAGACATAAGCTTATCATGAAAACCTGTTGACGCATGTACCTACAATCAATCAATCAATCAATATTTATTGCTTAGAAACTGTTTACAATTCATTGAGGTGATATACACCGACCTAATACAATATTTTGAAATAACATTGTAGGTGATCCCTGAAAATAATATTTTTTAAATTTCAATACGCTTCACGTCAGTTGCTTCGTATTGAGATACCTTTTCTTACCCTTATTCGTAATAAATTATAATTAGATAACATCGTTAATGCTTGTGCGAATAAAGGTACCATTACCTACAAAGACAAATAAAAGCAATTTTTTTTTTAACCTCAACTGCAAACAAAACATCCAAGCAGTTGAAATATAACTGTCAACAGTAAATATTACATAATAAAACCATAGAGCTAATATATTTTAGACATGGCAGATACACGATACGTAGCGATATCTGTAAATTAAAAATTTAAAAAACCCCCAACCTAACATCTCATATTTAAAGTCATAGTTACCTTTCCATGTCATTTCAATATCATTGAAGTAATACGGTAATTCGGAAATTTCGAATCGATAGGGCATATTATGGAAGATAGCCAGATCAACTAGAAAAGAGCTGAGAGTTCTTTTTGCATCGGGGGCCCTTATAGACCTGTGTACCAAAGCTTTTAAAATATAGACTTTACAGACTTCTTTACTTAGGAAAGTTCCGAAGTATATTATTATTACGATCCTACTTTCTCTATAGACGCATGCAACATAAAAAATGTGTAGGCAATTATATAAATAACGTTGGAGAAGTACCTAATGTTTTGTTCTAAGTCAGTCACAGTTGTCATGGGTGGCAGCGGATGGGTGGTGCTGCAAGCTCGTTTGCTATCCTGTATCCATAAAAAAAAAATTATTATCAAAACACATGCATTTAGCAAGTTATATAACTAAGACATGAGCAGACAGAAAACCATTTGAAACCGGACCTCTACACAAATCCTTAGCCACCGGGAAACCACTGTCCTGTCTATTTAATATGATGTCTACGTACGAAACGCCTCTTCGCTGTTGGCTTAAAGCGAACGCGTATTCTAAATTATTCCAAAGGTTATCGCGCATTGTCAGCTTGTGACCAATGTTTGATTGCAGATACGACGTTATGCAACGCGACCGTTGCCTCTTTTATGGCATTGTTGCATGTGTGTTCATTTTTTTTATCCATGAAAAAGGTGCTATAAGTTTTTAGCCATTTTCCATTTATATCCTTGTTTTCCATTTATATCTATTATATTAAAATTTGTTTGTGACGTGATAACGTCTAAAAAATCGATGAACGCCAACACGTACGAAAAAGTGTGACGTCATCCCGTTACGCCATTCGTACCTACGGAATAATCGGTTGAATTTGGTAGCACTAATTATAGTACATGAAATTAGAGTAACATTCACAGAACTTTCTGTTTTTGTAGGTTACGCAATTTGTGTCCGCCACAACTAGCGATGGTGTAAGGGCAGTGACGCTCACGCAGTACCTTAAACTCGGTTTTTCTCCTGACGTGACCATTTCGAATAACTTGTAAAGATATATGGATTAAATATATCCATCCATCTATATATATAAAAGGAGAAGGTGACTGACTGACTGACTGACTGACTGACTGACTGACTGACTGACTGACTGACATATCAACGCAGGGCCTAAACTATAAGGGCTAGAAACTTGAAATTTTGCACAGGGGTTCCTTTTATAATGTAGGGGAGCACTAAGAAAGGATTTCTGAAAATTCACCCCCTAAGGGGGTAAAACGGGGGTGCAAAGTTAGTATGAAACTTTGCCGTTTTTGAAGTCTTTAGACGGGTAGACGTCGTTAATGGGTCTAATTCTACGCGAGCGAAGCTGCGGGCGTCCACTAGTCTATATATATAAAAGGAGAAGGTGACTGACTGACTGACTGACTGACTGACATATCAACGCAGGGCCTAAACTATAAGGGCTAGAAACTTGAAATTTTGCACAGGGGTTCCTTTTATAATGTAGGGGAGCACTAAGAAAGGATTTCTGAAAATTCACCCCCTAAGGGGGTAAAACGGGGGTGCAAAGTTAGTATGAAACTTTGCCGTTTTTGAAGTCTTTAGACGGGTAGACGTCGTTAATGGGTCTAATTCTACGCGAGCGAAGCTGCGGGCGTCCACTAGTTATTAGATAAAATGCATCGATTTTAAGTCCCCGATGGTAGAGAAAATTCTGCAGGTAAAACAAATTGACGCAGGCGAAGCCGGGAAAGATAGTATTAGCATAATTTCATACTAACAAAAACTAATTGCGCCCGAACATGGAGCATTTAATTCAGCAGCAAGTTCTTGTGGAAGATTGTATCGGATTGCGTTTATTATTATGTTTTTATTCCTTAAACGAAAGGCTATCTCGGCATTGTATCTTTCAACTGTCTTCAATGGCGCGTGCAGTTCAAATGTCCGGTTATATTATCTTTACGACGAAAAACTGTCTTGAGGAAGGAACTGTTTTCCGAACTGACTGTTATCCTACTTATATTATAAATGTGAAAGTGTGTAAGGATGTTTGGATGTTTGGGTGTTTGGATGTTTGGATGCTTTGATGTTTCGATGTTTCGATGTTTCGATGTTTGGATGTTTGGATGTTTGGATATTTGGATGTTTCGATGTTTCGATGTTTGGATGTTTGGGTGTTTGTATGTTTGGATATTTGAATGTTTTGATGAGTGTTACTCAACCTCGCAAAAACTTTACAAAACGGATTTGGAAGAAACCTGGCTCATTGGTAGAACATAACAATTCAATTTCCAGCCCGGAAATATCCCTTGGAATGCCTTGAACGTTTATTGGAAAGCTGTCTGACAACGTCAACAGATGGTACTGACATTAATTTTACAGCGTTTACATAAGTAATTAAAGCAAGAACTACATTGGGCACACGTGGGCCACGTACGCCGATCTGGGCGCATCGGGGCTTATACATTTTATATGCCGATTACAAGTTTAGAGCTACATAAGATCCATCCCATGCGACGCGACGCCACGTACGCGACGCCGACCTAGCGAATCCAGAAAAACGTCGGAAGGTGGAGGTGGTAAACACGCGTCGGGCGGCGTGTGTCTAGTGTAGCTCTGCGTCTGAGACGATGTACGCGTCATTCTACCTCTCTTCTTAAATTGATGTAGTGAACCCAAACTCTCCTTTTCCTGTTTTTTCTTTTTAAAGCTCGAAAATTGTTCATAGCCATCAATAAAAGCATATTTTCTTCAAATTCACGGTCCGGATCGTCCATTTTTCTTTCTTACGTGTGTCTTTTCAACCAGCGTGAAATGCGCGTAACACGTGTGCATCGGTATAATGTGCACACCAACGTCACACGTATGAGACGTGTCAGACGTGTGCGTCGGTCTAATGTAGTTCTTGCTTAAATATGTATTAGTTTTAATAATAACATTAATTTTACAACTTTTTCGCGTTTTGTGTCCTCTCTCAGCCTAATTAACTGGCTCTAATTGGCCTTTAAAGCCGATGCTTATAAGAGATTTTTAAGGCGAATTTAAGACCTATCTTACTGCCCTTACACGATTGTAAATTAACTTAACTTAAAATTAACTGGCTCTAGTTGGCTTTTAAAACCGATGTTTAGAAGAGCTTAAGACCTAGCTCAATGCCAGTGCAAGAGACCTTACACGAATGTAAGGGCAGTGAGCTAGGTCTTAAAAGAAAAAAAAATAGCTAGTTAGCGATAAGGCCACCTATTGTACCTACGTAGTTTTTAGTCCTTATTCAATGTAATTGTTCTTTTATGTCTTGGTGTGCAATAAAGGGTTAATAATAATAATAATAAAAACATACGGAACAGTTACCTCAAAAAGGAACAGAAAACAGTTGCCCAATTACCGACATCTGTATCATCGCTGATCAAACGCGCCGCCTAAACGATTCGTCCCGCCTGTTTAGTGCTAATAGACTGCCCTGTTGCGAGATCTGGTGAAGGGCTCACAGCGCTGCGGCCTATTTCTTATGTCTTTGATGAGAGACATATTTTTACCGGCCTCTGCCAACTATGATAGTATGATACCTTCATTACAAACTCCCCGGGAAACATAGGCATGTGTTGCGAGGCAGTCACATAATACACAACACAAATTGAAATTTCAAGGCCCGAGTATAATATTATTTGTGACTAGTGGACGCCGCAGCTTCGCTCGCGTGGAATTAGACATAACAATAGTTTCGTTTACACCTAGTAATTTTATATAGCCTATGTTACTCACTGAAGTTGCAGCTTTATGGTGAAAGAATTTTTGAAATCGGTCCAGTAGTTTTTGTGTGAAAACTTAACAAACAAATCTTTCCTCTTTATAATATTAGTATAGATTAATAAATATGTAGTATAATTATAATTTCAAGTCCAGGACCGACGTTTTAGCAGTCAGGTTCACTGAACACCGCGCTACGGAATCCTCGATTCAAAGTTCGTCAATTTACAATTTTACAAATATTGGGAAGGATTTTAATTCAAAGACGACAGCGATCTTGGTCTGGCACTTGCACTTTTTCGTCATTCTTAATATGTCTTTGTTTGTCTATGGGAGCAGCGCTGAAAATGGTGTGTTTTAACAAAGAGAGAGATTGGAGTGCCAAGGAAGGTCACCGAATGGTTTTTGTAGCTTTGAAAACTACATTACCGTTCGTCGCCCTATAATATTTCCATTGGAAAGCTTTCCAGTCGCAAATGAATAAAATTTAATATGTATCTACTAATAAAATTTGAATAACTAAGACTAGTTTAAATACCATTAGTCCTACATGGTAGAACCCTAAACTCTTGTTGATGATTTTTGCATTAAAAAATTTAAGCGCCATTAATCCCATGGACGGATAATACTTTAATCGTAGGACGGAACCCTAAGTAAATTAATTCCTTACGTTTCAAAGTTCTGACGACTTGGCGGGGCCGAGAAGGCGAGTCAAATAGTCAAAGATACACCGACTAATTATATCATTACTAGTCATTAGTAATGTCGCTAAGTACATTATATTGTTTTTCTGAGCTCTAGGTTTGGGAGTGACTGCAATTTCAAATTCACGCGGCACGCAAAATAACTTTTCTAAGTTATGTGCTATATAAGAAATTAAATGTCACTTGCTGTAACGGTGAAGGACACATCGTGAGGAGACCTGCATGCCTGAGAGTTCTTCTTTATGTTCTCCAAAGCATGTGAAGTCTGCACTTGGTCAGCGTGGTGGACTAGGCCTAATCCCTCCCATTCTGAGAGGAGACCCGTGCCCAACAGTGGGATAAAGGAAGGGTTGTGGTGGTGGAATTTTGAACAAATAAATATTTTATCTATCTATCTAAGTGTCTACCAATCCACACATAGCTGGCGTGGTTTGCCTAGCCCAAGATTCCAAGAGGAAACCCGGGACCAACAGTAAGACAAGGAAATGGTGATGTTGGTGGTAGCTGCAACTTATCACGTGGAAGTCACTAAGAGAGCATAGGTACTGGGTAACTGCGCAACTAGATAGGAAATCCCTGACAGTTTAAACTCAACAATACATGAGTCTTCACTGGTCCCATTTGCTATATTTCTATCGCGTGGAATCAGACATAACAATAGTTTCGTTTACACCTAGTAATATTATATAGCGTATGTCACTCAGTAAGGATGCAGCTTTCTAATGGTGAAAGAAGAAGTACTTTTTGTGTGAAAACATTACAAACAAATGTTTCCTCTTTATAATAATTAGTATAGACAATTATGTATTCTGTGGTATAGATAGGATATGCGTTTTGAATTCCCAGCACAATTTATTTGGTTTACTCGAGCGGGGATAAATTTTAATGTAATGTTAACTAATGTATAATTTGATCACCACATTTATAATGTTTTTAAAGCTTGAAATTTAATTTAATTATACATAATTTAAGTATCATAAAATCTCAACGTTCAATAGCAATAATTTTAATACGACCATATTAATATGCTTGATGCAACATGTACAAAATAAATTTCCCTTATCTTTAGTATCAAAATTTTTAAAGACAAATATATATTAATATCTCACTTCCTACATCATATAATTTTCATACGTTATACCAGTTATTGCAACTCGCCGATGTAATTAAGATATTGTTTTTGAATTAAGATGTTTTATCAATAGTAAATTTGTTTTTCGACTGTTTCAAATTGACTCAATTTATATAAATAATAAATTGAGTACTAGGTACTTGGCAGGAATCATGCTTGGTACCTTGGTGCATGGACAGTGGCACAAAGAAAGGGTTGTGGTGAAATATGTAAATACCACGTGAACGTAGGTTCTATATACCTAAAGTTACCTACGTAGGCTTGAGATTAATGTCCTGTTGTTGTTTCCCAACCGGAAGGACATATCCCAATGAGCTATGTAAAGAGTGCTATCTAAAATCTAGATATGGCGATAATTGCGCGCACCCGGCGCGGCGATACGTTTTCAGAATTTTAAACTAAAAAACTGACGCCATTATACGAGCTTACTACCTATTATGGCTTTTGGTTAAAAAAGCCAGTTAGAAAATTATGCTTCCCATGCCACGGAACCAAAGGGCACATGTCACTTACATTTGCAAGCAGAAATCCGCTTTGGAGGTACGTAATAGAGTCGGCTATAGCTTGGTAGAGCGCATCGATATTTCCTTAAAAATCGCATACGAAAATACGTAGAAAAACAGCATTAGCAGTAAACTTTCTGTAATCTCAATCGTTATAATCTATATGCGAGAACGAGATGGTAATATTCATTGTGTTTAATACTGTAAGAGTGAAAGGGATGCATATGGAATGCCATTTGCGTGTAAGGCTGCAGCCGGTAGCCAATCCAGGGGCGGGGAAGGCGGGGCGGCGGAAGGCTTTGTAGGAATAGCTTCGAATTCGAAGTTTGAATTTTCAAAATTGGTCCGGACAACGCTTATCGCTATTGTATCGGGAATTCCACGTTTAAATGGAATTCCGTTGGATGGTCGGATCGGCTTTTTTAACCACAGGTATATCGATACATAGGTACTCTGTGGGACAAATAAATCAAACAAGACTCAGGAAGTGACTAGAAGCAATTAATAGGCCAGATAGTATGTCATATCATATCATGTGTATATGTATATCAATAATATCTATTTAAGTATGTATTTTAAAATATCTATGTATGTATATCTTTTAGTACTAAAATTATCACAGAGTGGATTCCTCGAGCCGCTAAGAGAAGCAGAGGAAGGCCACAGAAGAGATGGGAAGACGATCTAGTTAGAATCGCCGGGACAACGTGGCCGCGTAGCGCTAGGGATAGAGACAAGTGGAGGTCGTTGGAGGAGGCCTATGTCCAAGGACAAGCTGTGCAAAAATGATATTCTTATGTATTTAAAAAAAAAAAGTATTAATTTAATTATGTAGTAGGTACAGCAATAAAGGCTTATAAATAAATAAATAAATGTATGTATATCAGTCTCTGACACCCATAGTACAGGTTCGCGCCTGATTTGGGGTCAGATGGCCGTGTGTTAATGTCCATGGTATTTTTTTAAATTTATTATATAGACAGACAAACAGACATACGGGCCACCTCATGGTAAGTGGTCACCGTCGTCTATGGACACGTGCGACACCAGGGCATTACAGGTGCGTTGCCTGCCTTAAAAGAAGCGTTTCACACGCTTTTTGAAGCGCTCCATACCATTATTTGTTTAGTATAGGATGTTAATAGAGACTAGTTGTTCAGTTCCTAACATAGGGCCTGGACATACATCCTAGTAGTCAGTGTTAGTAATAGTCCAGTTAGTAGGTGTCAGTACTTACCTAAGTACACACACACAGACACAAATTGCTGTCCTTGAGTACCTACTAAAATGTTCTCTCGAAAATTGTAGGTAACTGGCTAACACGCAATTGGTTTGAAAACATTTTTCTACACGGCTGAATTGTATTGGTCTCGTGGTTTGGGTGGTGGCAACTACGTAGAGACTTGTAGAAGGCCTCGAAAAGAAACTACAAATTCATATTTTTGCGGATCCCTGAAAAAATACTATTTGTCTATGATTAACAACCTGGTTTACACCCCCCGCCACGGTACCTAGTACCATTTCTACCGTGTAGTAATTGTTTTTAAAGCAATTGTGAAAAGTGTTCTTTAAAGTCCGTCTTAGTCCTCAAGGGTAGCAACACATCTGTGACTGACTTGGAACGAGACTCTTACTAACAATTACTAACTGAACTATTACTTACACCAACCTCAGATGAATAAAAATCTGAGACACCTACTAGCAGGACTAACTATCACTAACAGTCCTCATGTGGTTCTAATTAACTCTCTCAGCTTACTGGACTAACCATCCCAGTCCCTATTTAAGTCATGTTCAAAGTCAGTCACAGTTGTCATGGGCGGCAGCGGATGGGTGGTGCTGCAAGCTCGTTTGCTATCTTGTATCCATAAAATAAACTCGCCTCGTTTTCGCACCGTGTAACTCAAACTGCATAGCACTTGTTCGGTACTAGCAATTTGAGCGTCACATTTGAGTTAGGCTCCACAGGTGACGACAAAGCCGATCAGCTGGCTAGAATGTTCTCAAGCCACACGAAGGTCTTTGACAAGGCTTAACGACTATTTCCCCCATTGAAAACAACCGGGACCGACGCCTTTACGTGCCCTCCGAAGCACGGTAGCGTTCATGAAATTTTGCCCCATCCACAAACCGACCGCGCCCGTCGTTGCTTAACTCTTTCGATCACATTGAATCGACGCGAGCCATTGGGCTATGGACGCTACCATAACTGCTGAATAGTGGGTATATACACCTCTGCCTATCCCTTCAAGGAAACACTGGCTAGATGTAATTTATATATATAAAAGGAGAAGCTGACTGACTGACTGACTGACATATCAACGCAGGGCCTAAACTATAAGGGTTAGAAACTTGAAATTTTGCACAGGGGTTCCTTTTATAACGTAGGGGAGCACTAAGGAAGGATTTTTGAAAAGGGGTACCCCTAAGGGAGTAAAACGGGGGTGCAAAGTTAGTATGAAACTTTGCCGTTTTTGAAGTCAAGTGGGCAACCTGAACGCGGGCAGACGTCGTTAATGGGTCTAATTCTACGCGAGCGAAGCTGCGGGCGTCTACTAGTATTATGATAATGAAAAAACTACAATCCCAAACCATTTAATCGCATAATTTCTGTTATTAGTGCGATAACACCAATCATAGCGTAACACGACACTGACGTTGTAAAATTGTAACTTGTACCCATATGTATAGATAACATAATTGCGCAGAGTTATTTTCATAATGACTAGCAAACAAGTACGCAGATACCAACCAGCAGCCATGACATATGGGAAACGTCCCTAGTCCCTGCGACCATGGTTAATATAGAAGCTGTCGGTAATTGGACCGTAATGATTTTAAAACTTCTGAATACATATTATTATATTACTAACAAATCTAAAAGGGTCATAAAAATGTATCATGTCACATGTGTGAAAGCATATTTATGTTTAACCATTTAGATTTTGCTATTCGGGTTATTTTAGAACAAAAAGGCAATTAATAAAATACCTATATACTCCAACAATTAATAATTATTGAAGTAGGTACTTTAATATTTGGGCGCTAATTCGTATCTATACATAATCATCATCATCACAACCCTTTCTTTGTCCCACTGTTGGGCACGGGTCTCCTCTCAGAATGGCAGGGATTAGGCCTTAGTCCACCACGCTGGCCAAGTGCGGATTGGCAGACTTCACATGCCTTTGAGAACTTATTCGTATATTAATAATACATAATAATAAAAAAAAATAGATTGTTCCTTCATTTTCCCTCAACAACAACATGATCCCATAGCCAGTCATTTTGCTGTAAAATCACAGACGTCAGCGCAGGGGAAGCCCCACAGAACAGATAAAAGAGGCTCTTTTATCTGTTCTGTGGGAAGCCTCTATCTCTTTGGGGATAGATGCCTCTTGCTCGTTTCTTATCTTGTATCCATAAAAAAATCCATGGCGCAACGAGCGCTTTAACAATATAAATTGATACCACGTACCACCGCATACGTACTACTTGGTCACGAGAATGTCATGTAGATGGCATAGATTACAATAAATGCATCGACCTAGTTAGTTAACAACTTAACATTAAAAATATACAACAATGGACTATAATAAAATATTGTTAATAACCTAGGCAATCGATGCTAACCCAGGCAAACGGTCCCATTGCTGGGCTTGGTTCTCCCACTGGCTGAGGGAAGCTTTAAGCATACTCCACGCTGCTCCAGTAAGGATTGGTAGAGGTTAGTGTCGAATGTAGGTACTTAAGTCATCCGAAGGTCTGTGACAAGGTTTAGTTGTTGTATTACATTTGAAAACCATCAGGTCTGACGAATTAACGTATCCTTCGAAGCACGGAAGCTACCGCTCATTCATTCACATACCGACCGCGCCTGACGTTTGTTAACTCGGTCGGTCACGTACGATCGACGCGAGCCGTAGTAGTAGCGCTTCATCATCATCATCATCATCACAACCCTTTCTTTGTCCCACTGTTGGGCACGATCTCCTCTCAGAATGGGAGGGATTAGGCCTTAGTCCACCACGCTGACCAAGTGCGAATTGGCAGACTTCACATGCCTTGGAGAACATTATGAAGAACTCTCAGGCATGCAGGATTCCTCACGATATGTCCTTCACCGTTACAGCAAGTAACATTAATTAATTTCTTAAATAGTAGAAATGTCATTGGTGCGTGCCGCTTGGGTTTGAACCCGGACCGCTCGAGTGAGAGGCGACTTCGATAGCCATTGGGCTGTCACCCCAGCACTTCAGTGTAGTAAAACCTGAACGTTTTTTGCAAGTGAGAAAAGCTTATTTTATTAATAATGTTTACATGTTAATCTTGTTTACATGAAAGGTTAAAACAGTAGTCTTTCAGATGCTTATAACTATCTTCCTACATTTTGGCCAGTAACCCAGCTAACCTGCTCGGTCAACGCTGTGGACCACGTTCACTTGTGAGAAGACATCTGTGCCCAGCAGTGGGCCGTTTATGAGCCAGCCATAAGTAGACAATGCAGTAAAGCTGGGCAAATTGAGCTTTGTTTCTTCTTGTTTTAAAATAATCTCACTAAGCGTAAGAATCGATTATATATAGGTAACACCTGTTATTTACACAATAACAGTGTAAATAAATTGTCTGTCTGTTACTGTCCGATACGCTACTCGTATTGGAATTAAATGCAAATTATAGGTAAGGAATGCTTCAATAAGTTTTATTCCTACATAATAATTAGTTAAGCGAGCTTCGAATAACATTAATTGAGTAAGCGAAGGACGTGTTAACCACAACTTTCTATTAATTTGTAATATCACTATCATTAACATTCCTGTAATTACATAGTAGGTACGTTTAGCCACAGTAGTCAAGTATACCATTATTTCCTTATTGCAATCGATCACCTTATAAGGGCAACCTTCTTCACTAAGCTAAGCTGCAACCCATAGACGTCCCACTGCTGGGCACGAGCCTCCTCCACAGACAAATCTGCGAGAGGTCTAGAGCAGGGTCGGTCGTCTTAAAAGTAAAATTATTATAGAAATAAATTATGTCTTTTTTTTCAATTGTAATCATTAAAAAAATTACATTAACATTATTACAGTACACTATTAAATGTTAAAATATTACTAACATTAAAAATTGGTTCAAATGTTGTTTTTAGCAGCGCCATCTATGTTGAAGACGTATTACTACTACAACAGATAAGAGTAGCCGACCAGCTACTTAACAGTTAACATTATAGATAGCATATTAAAAATAAGTACGGTCACTTGTTAAAAATAGCTATGTACTCTGTGGCCGAGCTCCTTATTTAAATACTAGTACAGTAATACTGCTTTACTCTATGCTGCTACAATGTAAATACTAGCTGAAGCCGAAACGGAAAATATTGCGAACAGCGCCATCTATCGTACAATGGTGCAACTACTACTTAAGCTACCACACTACTCTGGAGGCTTACATAACAGTTTAAAGTTTAATAATAGAGGGTGCGATACAAAGCTATTATTAGTTCCAAACGTAAGTAATAGATGGCATAATAAGGTAGTTTTCATACAGCGATACAACGACAGTGATAAAAATGAAATAAACCCGAAGATACTCTTAAACATTATTAAATTATGGCATATTTTGGGAATGTACTGCGAAAACATTTGAGGTAATGCCATGCAATATCAGGAGGAGAATGAGATTTCCTGAAAAGACATTTATCGATAACTTTCTCCACGCGTGCTTTATCTGAAAAACAAGAAAAAAAAAATCAATTAAGTAATATTCCAATCATAAATGCATAACATAAGCGACCGATAATTTTATAAAGTACATTCTCTCTCTTAATTAAAATTTAAACTAAGTTATAATTGGTATCTGTAATAGTTATAAGTGGAAACTAAATTGATTATGCGTCCATTATTTTTTGTATCATGTATGTGTTTTAATGTAACATTGTATGTTTTCTTAATAATATAATATAAATAAATATAAATAAAGATGTTGATGATGACGATGATGATGATGCTGACGATGATTCACCTTTAGCAGGCACGTTTTCTAACACGACGTTCTGTCGCAGCACGCCATCTGGCGACATCATGCCGGACTTGACGAGCACGCACAGCGTCCACCTCTTCAGCACCGGCGGCTCCTTCCTCTGGAAAACGCGAGTTAGAATAGAATAGAATACAATAAACTTTTATTGGACAGAAATTTACAGTTACAAGCAGCACCGCTGCCACGGTACCTAGTACCAATTCTACCGTGTATCTATTCATTGTTTTTAAAGCAATTGTGGTCCGGGTGGAAAGGTGTGGTTTCCGGTTACACTTCTAGGCGACCATCTTAGTCTTCAAGGATAGCAAGGCATCTGTGATTGACTTGGAACGAGACTTAGTAACAATCACTGGACAATTTACTAACGTCATTGGGCTATAGACGCTTCGAGGACTATTCTTCCCCACCGGTTATCAGCCCTACTAACGATGTAGCCTGCCCTGCTTCAACTGATTCCCACTGATACTAAAAAGTGTAGCATCGATTCAATGTGATCGAAAGAGTTAAGCAACGACGGCGCGGTCGGTTTGTGGACACGGACGCTACCATGCTTCAGAGGGCACGTAAAGCCGTCGGTCCCGGTTGTTTTCAATGCTGGAAACAGTCGTTAAGCCTTGCCGAAGACCTTCGGGTGGCTTGAGAACATTCGACATTGGTTTGGTCAATAACCCCTCCACCAAGCATTGGAGCGTGGTGGAGTATGCTCTAGACCTCCCGCAGCAGTGTCTGTGGAGACCCGTGCCCAGCAGGACGTCTATGGGTCGCAGCGAACTAAAAATCCATACTAATATTATAAATGTGAAAGTGTGTTTGTTTGTTTGTTTGTCCGGCTTTCACGTCGCAACGAAGCTATTATATGGTATGGCTTTTGTGTGTGGAGATAGTGAGGAGGGTGGAGAGTGACGTAGGCTACCGCGGTAAAACATCCTCATGGGAAGATATCGATGTTTTGTTATTTGCAAGATATTTAGTTCCGGACGTTGTTAATAGATGGCGTTGTCATGTATGATAAACAACTCATTGTTAATTCCCTTTGACCACGCGGGCGGAGCCGCGGGTAAAAGCTAGTCATATTATATCCAAGCTTACCAGCGCCTGTCTCCACTTCCCTGAACGCAGCTTCAGTATGATGTCGGGGTTTATCTTGGTCTCCTCTGTGCAGTCCACCAAGTGCTGCCGCAGCGCCAGCTCTCGACTCTCCTTGTCCACGGAGGCCTCAGATACTGGCTTGACGCTGGTATGCTGGGACGGATTAAAGAAACCTTCCAGTTACGGTATTTCTACTTCGAACTCGCCTCTCACTCGAGCGGTCCGGGTTCAAACCCCAGTGGCACGCACCAATGACTTTTCTAAGTTATGTGCGTTTTAAGAAATTAAATGTCACTTGCTATAACGGTGAAGGACACATCGTGAGGAAACCTGCATGCCTGAGAGTTCATCATAACGTTCTCGAAGGTATGTGAAGTCTGCCAATCCGCACTTGGCCAGCGTGGTGGACTAAGGCCTAATCCCTCCCATTCTGAGAGGAGACCCGTGCCCAACAGTGGGACGTCTATGGGTCGCAGCGAAGGTATTTCTAGATAGAATCTGTGTTATGGAACCTATACTTATGACGGTTTTAACGGGCCCGTTGGCGCTATTGGTAGTGACCCTGCCGTTGGCGCAATCAGTAGTGAAACTGCATGCACGTTTGGGTCCCATGTAATAGGTGGTGAGCCTATTGCCATACGGACACAAATCCAGACACCGAGATACTACTGGACATTTCCAGTAAGAATTGCATAATTAAAAATTTTTTTTTTTTTTTTTAAGTTTTTATAACTTTTATTTTTATTTTATTTTCGTGCATTGTCATCGGAACCTAATATGTGTGCCAAATTTCAGCTCGATAGCTTCAGTGGAAGTGGGTGAAATATTGATTGCAAGATTCCAGGACATACAGACATGGATACATACGAGTGAAGTTATTTATTTAAAACCGGTTGCCTGACCCGGGAATCGAATCCAGGACCTCTAGCTTATCAGTCGAAGTAACGACCACTAGAGCAAAGTCATAATAAACTTACACTTTCGCTGACATCGACATCAGTTTTAGATGGCTTCGGGGTATTTTTATGCGAGGAGAATAGAAAACTGCCATGCATCCATTGCCACGTCCGTCCGTTTAAGTCAGTGATAACTTTCGAATAGGACTGCAATAGATTAAGTATTCGTAAGACACTTTCTAGCGGTGACTTCGTAACGTTTTATTCCAGAGTAGCGTTTTCTGGGGAGATTTCTTGGTTTTTGGCCAATCTTTGTATAAGTCCACTGTCTGACTAGGCCCTAGTCAGTAGGGCTTACATCCGAAAATTTATAGTTTCTTTTTTATAGATATTACCGTCCTGAATATAAGCGCGGCCAACGTCACAAACAACGGTAATATTGTGGCCCGATTGTACCGGAAATTTCCGTTACAGGCGAATCGGTTTTGTATTCCCGATACTAAGTGCTAGCGCATTGAAATTAAATTTACTTTTAATAGATTTTATAGAACGTCACCATAAACTGACCCTCTTGTATTAATACAAATTAATAAGCATAATAATCTTAATAGTTATAAAGTATTTTGTCACTTTATTTTCAATTCTGAATTGAATTTGATAAAGAATGCAAAACTCCGGTAAATAAAATTTATAAGATTTAAAAAGGTATTTATGATTTGTTAAGAATAAGGGGGTGACTGTAGACCCCAAATATAATAATAATAATATAATAATTTATAAAAATAATAATAACATAAAATAAACATAACAATATAATAATCCTAAATCAACCACAATACACCCAAAATAGTTTTCATTCCTTTGCAGCTTGCAGTAGTTCCTTACGAATTACCGGTAAATCCGTTTATTTCAGACGTTAGGTATATCCATGGATTGTTAGTATGTTAGTAACAATTTTTACTTAATTACTATGTTATGAATAAGAATAAATAGAATGAATAAGGGGGTGACTTCAATTTTCATTTTTCTAAGTTTGTTTTTGTATTTTTTAATTCTAACTCCAAACTTAGTCTGTTTTATTTAATAGTGGAAACTGATTTCTGCACCATTATCTATGTTCCATATTTAACATTTTTAAAATACTATACATATGTTTCCCAAATATTAATAAAAAACATATTGTAGACCCTTAATAGTATACATATATTAAGAAGAATAGTAATAATATTAAATATTTGATTGTAGTAGTGAGAATAGTGTTAAACAAAACTAATTTACAATCCTTACTTGTTGAACAGAGCATCCGGTGTTAAAAACCACGCACAAAATTATTATTCTGTAAAGCACTTCCATCCTAACTAATGGTCGAGAAATACCTTTGTATCAGATATTTCTTTTAGCAGTTTCCTTATATTTTCTCAGTTTGTTTTGAATCTATGAATAGGCGGATTGTAAGGGTGATCGCACATTAAATAATCGCACGTTCGGAGTGGAATCGATGATCGTATCTACTTGTAAATTGTCTTATGCGAATTATTTCTTTGGAGCGCACATAGAACAGTGTTTGACGGCTGATGAGCCATCAAGTTCCAACACTTTATGATATTAGTATTTTATGTACCTATCTCATGTGTATTATCACATTAGTTTTTTTTAATCCTTAAAAAGAAACCTATCTATTGAATGAATGAATTGAATTGCTGTGTGCTCGAGTGACGTATTGACTGTTTTTTTTTTAAATTATAATATCTTGAATGCTGTATTTATTCGCTTACTTGTATTTGAGTAATTTGAATAAATAAATAGTTGCGCGACAAATCTCTAGGAAAATCTACGCTTCAATAATCGGGTGACGTATTGACTGTTTTATTAGGATTTGATCTCAGAAACCAAGGGCATTCGAATTAGCCTTTTGTCAAAGCAAATTTCTAGTCGTTAATGATTTTTGTGCTGCTTTAAAGCGAACGTCTCCGCTCTGCCTTAGATTAGGCGAAATGAAAACATTGCCCTTTCATACAGCGATTACAAAGGGTTATGATTCTAGTTTACATAATCGAATTCCCACAGTTGGGAGAAGCGATCAATTCATGTGAGAACACATTCACATGATAAAGTTACGTAACGTCGGCTGCGGTCATTCGTTGATCGTAACGTATATTTTCTTTTCGATGAAGTTAATCAATATGAAATGTTTGATCGCGAATAATGTGAGCGCTTTAATTCGTGTGATAATATACTTATATAGTTAATTTAGTAAGTTAGTGTGGTTTAATTCAGTTTCGGTTTACTGCGATAAACGAAAACCGTTGTCTATATAAATAAAAAGTAACCTGACTAGGTATATATTTGTACCAAATATAACATAAAATCATGTGATTATCGTGAGGCAGTTTGGCTGATATATATATATATATATATATATATATATATATATACATATAGAGTTTCCCTCGGGTTTCCACCTACGGACGTGAGTGACAAGCCCCCATTGTTCCATCATCGGCGTTGATTAGAAGAGCCTTATGTCCAGCAGTGGGACACTAAAGGCTGATAATGATGATCATAGTAAAATCATGCCTGTATTTTGTGGGACAGTATTAGTAGTTTTCACCGGCTATGTCAAGGTATCATGTTGCTTAGCCTATACTACTAGGAATTACAAGTCAGAAAATCCCAACAATAATTTACCTGACACGGGAATCGAACCAGGACCTTTTGTTTCGCAGTTACCACTAGACCAACGAGGCAGTCAGAAAAAAATACTTGAACTAGTACAGTAGGTATCGATGACGTAGCTAAACTTTAAGGAAATATAAGGAAACACATTCGTAGATTCAAATCAAAATTTAATTGGTGATATATAAAAAATAAATTCGTTCTTGGCAGTATTGACAAAATATATTCAAAGTAAGTCCCTTCAAAATTCCCCTACAAAATTCACGATTGAACTTGTTATTCTAAGGATGATTGTCACTCGAATTGAGAATTAATGTCGATGGTCAAATAATCAAATACAGCTAACATTAAATCGTTGATCAATATTGAGAATATGATCAACATTAAGAATATGATCAATATTGGACTTAATGTTCAATGTTTATCAATATTGACGAATGAAAGCGAGATGGAACGCATGTTCAAAGTAAACTTAGAAGAGTATGATCAATGCGTGGTACAAATGAATATGTTTAAAACTGATTAAATTGAAATGCTTTGACATGATGTGGTGTTTAAATTTGTTTATTGATCAAATTACTCGTTTACAAGAAGATGGCGTGTTTGGGATCCTTCTCGTGGTAGCACTTGACGTAGTTCCACGCAGTCTGCTGAGGCGAGTTGCCCTTGTTGGCAAGGCAAGTGTCGATCAGCTTCTCCACTGTTGGTTTGTCGGCTGTGATCAAAAAATATTTTAATTTAGTAATAAACAATGGTTGGTCTCGAACTCGATATCCCGACTGCTTACCTACTCAGATTGATTTCTCAAAGATAACAGAAGCAATTGGGAGATTTCTAGCCTAACAATGAGACTACTCCAAAAACCGTGGCCTTACTGCGGAAAATATTTGATCAATTGACATTTTAGTATTTCGTTGTTTGCATCTTTGTCATCAGTTTCTTTTTAAAAGCTTTTATTTAACTTCACTCGTTTAAAAGCTCTTTTATCAATGTTTTTGTAATTAAAATTCACCAACAATATGCGTTCAAAAAAATAATTTATGGTCAGTCGAACTTCGAGCATTCGATGACCGCTAGTTAATTTTTATAAACATTGATACCCAATCTATACTAATATTATAAACATTTGTTTGTAATGTTTTCACACAAAAACTACTGGACCGATTTCAAAAATTCTTTCACCGTTAGAAAGCTGCATCTTCACTGAGTGACAAAGGCTATATAATATTACTAGGTGTAAACTAAACTATTGTCATGTCTAATTCCACGCGAGCGAAGCTGCCGGGCGTCTACTAGTCCAATAATAAGATTGAGAAGATTTCTTAATACACTCGAAGTTCAGTACCAATTCTTCTAGAACTTACCTGCGTTAGGAACCTTTGCGAGGGCGACGTCCTTCTTAAACTTCCCGTCTTTCGTCATCAGCTCAGACTTGGTGAGCATGCACAGCGAGTATTTCTTCAGGGGTTCGTTCTCGGTCTATAATATTTATAAACATCAATATACTTGTACAGCGTGCTATTAAAATAGATATGCTAGGATATTAGTACTTTTTATTTATTCTTCATCATAGAAATACGGATTAAACATTAATTTAAACCTAAATATTTAGTTTTGATCTACGGTGTACGGTACAGAGTCGTCGTGACAATTTTTATTATTTTCACGATTTATGTACACACAGAAACATTAATACGAAAACTTAACATAAAATATTGTACAAGGGAACTACTTATTTAGTTGTGGAATCTCTTCCAGTAGAAACAATACAGGAAACCTGAATATAGAATGGACAACATAGTGGAGTTTTATTTTATTTTATTCTTAGTGAAATTTAATGTGGAAAACCGGTATTTCCTTGCATCGGTTTCACAAAAACATTAAGTAATTCGAAAATATATAACACAAAATTATTGTACAAGGAAACAACTTATTCCATTGTGGAATTTCTTCCAGTAGATTACAGGAAACCTGAATATAAAATGGCGAACATAGTGGAATTTTATTTTATTTTATTCTTAATGAAACTTTATGTGAAAAACCGGTATTTCTTTGCACCGGTTTTATCGGTTCCACCCGGTACTGACCTTGAAGTCTCCGGCCTTGAGCTTGTTCACGAGCTGCTCGTCCGCCTTGGTCTCAGCGAGGCACTCGCTGCGGTGCTTCTTCAGTTTCTCCTTCTGCTCGTCTGTGAGCGCCTGGTACATTGGTTGTGGTTAGTGGGTGGTAGAACCTAAGACATAGCGTTTATAACCCAATGGCTCGTGTCGATTTGAGATCGACAGGGTTAAGCAACGACGGGCGCGGTCGGCTTGTGGATGTGACCGCTAGTTGGAGCAGCGTGGTTGAGTATGCTCTAGACCTGCCGCAGCTGAGCCTGTGGCGTAGACCCGTGCTCAACAGTGGGTCGTCCATGGGTTGTAGCTAAGAACCTATGAAACGCGCGTCGATCGTATAAGACGTACGTACCTAAGCAACCGTACCGAGCTAAGCAACGTCGGATGCGGTCGGTATCTGGGTGGATGAAAGCTAGTTACAAATTTTTTTCGGTGACAACCCTAATATCGAAAAAAAAAATCAATTTTAATTAAATGACACAATGAGCGTAGAAATTATGTGGGACGGTAACTGGTTAGATCTAGTTTAGCACTTAGCACTTAGCACTTTAATTACCTACTTACTATTTAAGTAAGTATAGGCTTATGAGGCTAATAATGTATGGCGTGATCTTTAAACCAGCGTGATGGACTATGACCTAACACTTTACCGAATCATTCTTCAAACAGGCAAACTTTGCGTTATTACGATGAAGATAGTTTATGTTATATCAATAATGAGGTTGAAATGGCCACCGAACAATTTTTTAATTAAGGTAAGCACTCACCTGAGCGGCGACGAAGCAAATAGCAAATACTACAAAGGTCTTCATACTGCTGATGTCCTGTTCCAGACTAGCCGCTGGAGTGTTGACAGCACCTTATATAGCGCATGACCTGTGCATGAAGGATAATCTGATTGGGCTCTGGCGCTTGTGGACAACATTTGGTTGAATTTTCACCAGAAATAATGACAGGACAAATAAATTTATGATCTTTTTTTTATTACTGAACGATTCGTGAGTGTCTATAGTCATAGTTGAAGTTACCTATTTGATGTACCTATTCATAGTTGAAGTTACCTATTTGATGTTACCTATTCATAGTTGAAGTTACCTATTTGATGTTACCTATTCATAGTTGAAGTTACCTATTTGATGATACCTATTCATAGTTGAAGTTACCTATTCGATGTTACCTATTCATAGTTGAAGTGGCCCTATTTCCGACTTCAATCACACGTGAGTAAGCCGGTAACTTAAACTATAAATTTATGATCATATCAAATAACAATAATGAAACCATCAAATGTATTATTTTTCTCGTTAGGGTAAGCAGAGGTGTGTGTACACACAGGTTTCACTAGTTATGGTTCGCTACAACCCATAGACGTCCCACTGTTCGGCACGGGTCTCCTCTCAAAATGGGAGGGATTAGGCCTTAATCCACCACGCTGGCCAAGTGTGGATTGGCAGACTTCACATGCCTTCGAGAACGTTATGAAGTACTCTCAGGCATGCAGGTTTCCTCACGATGTGTCCTTCACCGTTATAGCAAGTGACAACTCAATTATGATGTGTTAACAGTACTTAAATAAAAAAAATTAGTAGGTACCTACTACAAATACTTATAATATACTCTGAGAAATAGTGTTTATTTTGAAATCAAATATTGAGTTTTCGTTAAAACGTTACCAATTTTATTTTTTGAATCAATAGAAAATAAAACCTAAATTGTTTAGAACTTCTGAATGGTTAACATGGGTTGCTCTGGATCTTTCTGGGCTTAGCTTGTTACTCTTCTTTCTGTTAGTATTGTTATCCACATTAGGTGACTTTTTTTTAAATGTTTTCCTACAAAAAATCATTATCCGCATAAATTATATCATGAGCGGTAGCTGGCAATAAATAAACGAACCTACCATGAACCACCAACCATGAACCATTACGTCATCACCCAAGTCTGGCTGGTGAAAAGTATCACTGGGTATTAAATCTGACAAGTGCATAAACTTGTGTGCAACAAAATTAAATAAAGATTATAAAAAAAAGTTCTTGCAATTGTTATGTAACTTGTAATGATGTAAGAGTTTGAATTACGTTATGCCATATGACTGATACTTTTTACATATTATCAAACCGAGCACCAAATGTTGAGAATCCCTGTAACGACTTAAGATTCGGAGATCCCTCGAAGTATGCACGAGATGTAAAATAAAATATAAGTAGACACGTTGTTTAATGGTTATCGACCAAGTCTACCTGACGACCAGCGGGGTCTCTTTAGCTATATTTTTTATTTTTTTTACTTACTTAAATCATATGAAGTGCTCATAATTTAATGGTTGTATGGTGCTCGGTGGGTAGAAGCGCTCAGTAGCTTTCGAATTCGCCTCTCGCTCGAGGGATGTGTGTTCAAACGTGGCGCGCACTAATGACATTTCCAAATTATATGTGTTATAAGAAATTAAATATCACCAGTTGTAACGGTATGGGAAAACATCGTAAGGAAACCGACATGCCTGAGAGTTCTTCACAATATTCTCGATGACATGTTTATTCTGCCGTTCGTGTGTTTGAACTAAAATTTCATAGAAAAACTTTGGTCTTGATAAATTGTAATAGTAATTTTTTAATGGACTTGCTGTTGGCACAACCAGCATTTACAGCATCACCGAACGTTTACCGATTAGAAATGCGTCGGCTGAATATTCCTATAACGAAGATATAATTATGTCCGCCACATTATCTGTAATGTTTACTGTACCTATTATAAACTGACGAATAAATGAATAAATATTGAATGAATAAATGAATGATTACATAACATAACACAACATCATGTTTCAAGGAACCCTGAATAAGGTAAGTGCCTACTTATTACATATTTATGTAAGTACTTTAAGTCATAAATGTTTTATTGAGCAACATACTATTTTATGATATCACTAAAACTTTAACCTAATAATAATATATTATAATAAGAACAAGTTTTCGTCTCAATTTCAGTCTACTTCAATACAAGAACACATACCTACTTGAAACAATTACCCTTATTGGTACCTTATTTGGAACTTGCATTAAGTAAATATGATATAATATAATAGCATAGAGTACCTATATGATAATAGTTAAGGTACATTTCCCCCGGGGATATTAGGGGTATTATTCCATATTTGGTTACTTTCCCGTACTATTAATTACCGGAACCAAACTATTATTTATTATTATTACTAATTATATTATTACTAGCACTACTATTATTTTGTAAGAAGGGGCTTCGTCAATTAATTAGGTAATCGTACCTACTTCGAATTGATATATTGCATATACGAGTAGTACTTGTTCTTCCTACGAATAAAAGCAATAATAAACTTTTTTTCCATTTAAAATTGCAACCTTGAAGTTTTGAGTTATTTTATTCCTTCACATATCTGCAATAACTTAAAGTTATTCCATTTAAAACTAGTAAACGGGAGTCGGTAATTTTGAAATATCTCATAGTAAACATAATAACTATACTTATTACACTTCTTGTATTAAGTATATTGTTTTGTATTTTTGTTACTGTTAGTAAGAGTGTGTTGTAAGTCCCGTTGCTTGCCAGTGACAGATGTGTTGCTACCATTGAGGACTAAGATAGAACTAACCACACCTTTTCAGCTGGACCACAATTGCTTTAAAGTTATTACACGGCAGAAATGCTACTAGCTACCGTGGCGGGCGGTGGTACTGCCCCGGGCGAATTCTATATCAAACAAAATAGGTTTCATATAAAACATTATTTGGTTTCCTACACGCTCTACCACCTTAAACAGGTTCTATCTAGTAGTATTTGCTGCGACCCATAGACGCCCCACTGCTGGGCACGGGTCTCCCCCACATAAACTGCTACGGGAGGAGGACGACAAGGCTTAACGACTGTTCCCAGCATTACGGTAGCGTCCATGAAATTTTTGCCACTAGCGGTCACCCATCCAAACAAACCGACCGCGCCCGTCGTTGCTTAACTCTTTCGATCACATTGAATCGACGCGAGCCATTGGGCTATGGACGCTACATCTAGCAGTCAAAGTCAAATAATTGATTTCGTTATGAGGTGATTAGACACGCTTATCTTGGTAATTACAAAGTAGTATACTTTATCTATATAGTATTTTTTCTACACAACTATTGAACAAGCTGCTGTTAGTATGATACTCTCAATCATGCTTAGTGGTAGAAGGTGAGCTCCTAATTTACCCATCAGGAGGTCACCCTCTACCACAGTGCAACAGGCAGTAGTGGTCACGCAATATCACCTAGTGTGAACGGGCGTACCTAACTGATAAATTGCCGACAATCGCCAACGACAAACACAATAACAGCACTCGGCATCATTGATTTATTCTTGTACGTTGACCCCTGTGGCCTTTATTTAACCTGCCATACAATATAAGCTCACGCCTGTCTCTATGGGTAGGTATGGGCAACATCCAACTCCTCCTCTGGGGCCCTTTTTTTTTTAACGATGGGAAATGCCTTTACGCACGGAGTGTGGGACTCGCCGGCCTACTGCCGGAATACCCACTAAAACCCATCGGGCACCAGCCTCAGCGCTCCGGGGCCCTACCACAACCTCTTAGAGGAGTATTATTTTAATATTACCTTGGCTTTTCGTACAACAACGTCCTTAGCTCAAGCTTACTCGACTTATTTCAAGCTTGAAACAATATTATTTTTTCAGCAGTTTTGATGACGTTACCTCGAAAACGTTCATTCAATTCGTACCAAAACTTTCTTGAAATAAGCTTATTTCTTTAAAGATCATACTCTGATAAATTTGCAGGGACAACGATAAAAAAATACCGTATCCTCCTCGAATCTTACCGCAATAACACGCATGAAATACCACGCTGGCCAAGTGCGGAATGGCAGACTTCCTTCACATGCATTCAAGAGCTTTATGAATAATTCTTAGTCATGCAGGTTTCCTCGAGATGTTTTCCTTCACCGTTACATCATGTGGCATATAACTTCTAGAACGATGTAAGTATTTATTTTTTTATCCTATAAAGGTAATTGGTGCGTGACGTTTGGATTTGAACTCAGACCCCTCAAGTGAGATGCGACTTCGATACTGGGCTGTCACCGTTGATATCACCTCAAAAAGATTCAGGTGTGAGGTGCGTCAGCAATTGCTTGTTGGCCGGCGACAATTACCGTCAAGGCTCTGATACCAGTTCGAGGGAATTAGCTCTGGTGCTCTTCGGTTTTGATAATAACTGGTATCGGTGTAGCGGATAGGTTGATGCCGTATGTGGTTACATGGTTGCTCTAGAATTCTAGATGATGATGATGATCTACTTAGATATACTCGTATTTGCTTGTACAGAGACTCAATTTTTAAAAGTTGCTGCTCGACATGCAAAGGCCATATGACCGTTGGCACGAGTTTTAGTTTATAATTTTCTTAAACTTTATAATTTCCTAACTTTATAATTTTCATTTTTATTCGTATCTGTGTGTATCGCATTTGTGTCTGATTCAAAAACTGTAAACAAATTGCTGACTAAATAAATAAATATATTATTATGTAACATTTTATGTAAAACTCAAAGATAAGTGGCAATTATGATTACGAAGTAAAGATTATTTTTAATGAAGTTGAAAAAGAAATGATAGTAGGTTCGTTGATTGCGGTATTGGGAAGTGAGGCATACTAATTAACTTGTGAACTAGTGTACTAACAAGCCAATGCTCTAAACCTCCCGCAGTGGACATAATAAACAAAAATTGTTTGCTGCAGAAGATATTAAATTCGATCAGGCCTTGAGGTTAGCTATAACGATGGTAAAATGAAAAACAGGAGGAGGTGAGGAGACATTTTTTTGGTCCCCATGAAGGGATAAACTACATTACTTATTTAGTACATTTAGGCAATAAGTTGGAAGTTCACAGGTTTTTGCTAAAAAGGTCTAAGTATAATGCATTATTTTGCAAAGTCTCAACACCAGTGGACTCATAGTTTCTTAAGAAAAAACGACATTAACAACTCAAACTTTAGTTAGGTTAGCTTCAGGTTTGCTATGATTATTTACGCAATAAAGGGACTCCGCGAAGCAAGAGCCAACTTAACGTCAAAACGGCACAAAGGTCGATATAAACGTTGCAAACAGTGTAAATATTGGAGTCTGGCAACTGCGGCCGCATGCGTGGTGCCGTGTGAATTATACAAGCGACATTATTCCGAGCGGCAACACGTGAAGAAAGGACATGTAAACAAGACGAAGGACTTGTAAACAAGGAGAGAGGACTTGTAAACACAGCTCGTTCTTGAACAATGTAAAAGTAAAAGTGACGGAAAGGAAGAAGTTGCAGTCCGTAATATTATATCGGTAAGAAATTCAGGGTTCCTTTGAATTCAGAAATTTTAGGTTACTGTGTTTGAACGTGAAAATCATTTTGAGTTTTTAATGTTTTATATTCATCATTATCAATTTTTATTGATATGTGTTATGTGTTAAATATTAACGTGTGTATTGTGTTGAGTCAAAATAAATTGATTATAATCAACTAATAAAATTAGTTGACTAAACTAATAATAATCAATTATTATATGTGATGCATCTGTTTACAGAAATATACAACAACGCAATTTTATTAATGACGATGAATTATTTATTATTTAGCTATTGTCTGTTAAGACAATCAGTCTCTTTGTTTATGGTATTCTTATGATAATTATATAAACTCAGTACTCCTTTATAAATTCTAATTTAACACTTACTAATAATCATGTATGTTTTTTAAATCTTTCTAAAATTTAAATATATCCTAATAATATTATAAATGTGACAGTTTATAAGTTTGGATGTATTGTTACACGATCACGCAAATACTACAGAATACTTATAGTACAAGATAGTACCAAGTAATCTAATATTGAGTTCCGGGGTTTGAGTTCCGTGTTTGACAGTATAAAAAATCCACCGGCCAACACTAATTAAAAACATAACATAACAGTCTGAAGGTTTAGGAACAGGTGTGTTGTAGTACATCCAATTTTCATCAGTTATATTCACGTACCACACAATAGGCGGTGAAGACGTGAAACTATTACCGGGCATTTCAAATAAGATAAACTCAGTAGTTGTTGCCCGCATACTAAACATCATCCATATATTCTAAGCCCTCAAGCGACATCAATCCCAACTCAATTAACACGAATCCAATGCACAATATATTTGCGCCGTACCAACTTCACACTGGTACAACGCGCCTCCGCATTGCGCAGGCTCTATTTCCCACATTAGACTGGACCGATCAAAACATTGCGATGTACCTGTAGCAGAAGAAACCAATAGTGTAAAAGAAATTCAAAGATTTGCAGTAAATTATCCAAGCATTGATTAATATCAGTAATTACCAGGAGAAGATAAATAAAAAGGTGGTGTAGAAGAAATATAAGAGGCAGGTGGAAAGGAAATACTGCGTAAGTACTGCAACCTACGCCTTAACTATTGACCAGTGATGATGATAACATTTATTCACTTCAATCATATTGAAATTACATTTGATAAATAATATTCATTGATTAAATATATTTAATTCATATTTTACATCATTTATTCATATTTAGTGCCAATAAAGGTTCGATTCAATAAAAACGTATAATTTTAGGACTACATATTATTATTTAAAATTATTAAATTCGAGTTGTTGGTGATAACACTGATGACAAACAAGACATGATAAACACAGAAGAATATTTTTTGCGTGTCAAGTGCTATTAACGAATAAAATATGACAGGAAAGGCAACGTTTTTCAGTTTGTCAACTAGTCAACTAGTACTCATTTTTTACTGATTTTACGTTAAATTTATATTTGTGTTTTAACAAGCACATATGCTAGTAGAAATATCGCAAAAGGAGATAATGTTTTCTATTAAGAGTTTAAACATTATTGTTTCCTTTAACTAAATACCTATTACTATAATAGATTATATTTTTATCTAATAAAACACACAATTTTCAGTGTTTTCACAAAATATTATGTAAAAATCTCATTCCAATTCATTTCCAATTTCGCTTAGCGAAAGCATTGCAAAGTTGCAGGTGAACACAAAAAGCCTGCGCTGTATCGATTTTCACGTGCATACGTTTAAATATAAAATTGTGTATGTCATCGCTTTCTCTCGGACGTTGACATCAATTAAAAAAATAGCACACTTAGGGTTGCCTGCACTGCGCCCAATCGATCGCGGGACCGCGCAGGCGCCCTCACCCGTTTTACGTCAGTGGCCCATCAACGGGGGAGGACGCGAGACACCACCATGCCTAAGCCGACTCCCGTCGAGGACTTAGTAATCCCGCCGCAGGATCAAAAAATATGCGGAACCATATGCGTTTGTCAAATGACAGCAGTACTCAGTTGTGTAGCCATAGTTTACCTCACGGTCGCCATCTACATGCCGTACACTCGCGCCATCGCCTCGGGGATCGACCCAACCCCGATCATGTGTACTACTACTAGGGCTGTGAACAAGGACAACTGCGACTGGGGATCGTGCGGCGAATGGTGCTTGAGCAAGACCTCCGGTGCTTGCATCCAGATCTACGTTAACGTCAGGAAGAACGGGTCCTCTTTGCTCCTAGCGGAATGTGGCAGCGCTGCAAACAAAACCTGCTATGGCATAGATCAAGAGAACGCTAAGAAATACCATTGCATCCGCGACGAATGCAGGAATCTAACGGGAACGTTCAATTGTACCGAAGGAAAGTGTATAAACATAACGGACGCATTCGAATGTGCCTTCAGAGATACGGATCCACCTTTAAAGTGTTCAGGGAGAAGAGGGAAGATAACCTGTATAGACGTTCATGGTCTGTTCTCTTGTAACAGAGGCACGTGTAGAAAAATAAGAACGCCGTACAATTGTGACCGGAGGTGTGTCGACATTCCCACCCGCAACAAGAATGTCATTGTGTTGAGTGGGGACAGAGTCTTTTTAGCTCGGTGTTCAAAGTTAGCTCAAGAAGACGGCGGTGACGTGGTATGGACGGATTCGGGGGAAGAAGTGCTAATGTTATCCTGCCACGCAGTACACAACGGAACTTCGGGTGTAGTAGCCGTCGATTGTATTAATGCTGCTCTCTTGCCTCGCACTGAAATTGCTGATCTAACAAACTTCACGTATCTGCAATACTTGTATACTTCTAGAGCGACACCCAACCGATTTATCGCGCCTTCCGAAGTAGAATTGACGTTGGCGAACGACAGCCGTCTGATGATAAACTTGGAAGGATGCGTCAATACACTTGCCGATGAATGCAAAGAGTTCCTTAAAGATTACGGTCGCGATGGCACAGATCATAATGCGAAAGCTAGATTCCCATGTTTCTATACAGAGAACAATCCGGACACGGTTGTAGCAAGGTTTGACCTGGACGCTACGTACCGTCAGTTTCTTGTAGCGCTAGTTCTCCCGACGGTTCTTGTCGTCGTTTCTTGCATAACTCTCATTTGTTGTCAAAAGACTATTGAAGTTGGTGAAGATGCCAAGATGAGGTTCAAGGGCTGCGGCAAAGGCCCGGCTGAGTTGCAAATGCATCCGAACGATCCTGTTTCACCCCTCTGAGATCAGTCACGTGAGATATTATGTGTATTATTTCCATTATCATTCTCATCATTGTTCATTTTCTGTAGTAGTTAAGTAATTAATATTTTTTATTAAATGTCTATATTGCTATGTTATTTAATTTATTCATTACATAGTATAACCGCTTATATAAAATACCGCTAATATAAAGTTACGTCATATACCGCTTTAATCCATCGTCATTTTCTTCAAACAGAATGAAAGTTTAACCTTGACACAGCTATGGCGTGACTGAAGTGTATTATAGTAAATATTTGATTTTAGTATGTACCAAGAAAGGTCGTAATAAATGGTATTTTATTTAGGTCGCTGTGAGCCAAAAGAATTCATTAAAATTACGTATTAATTTGAATTGTATCAGTTTTGAATTTTATGAACATACATAAATAATATTTTATTTTCATAAACTGATTTGCAATAAAACGATTAAAAATAAGGTTACCTACGTTGCATTACCTGACGTATTTTATAATAATCCAACTACAATGTGTACAATAATCTTTATAAGCACTTACTAGACGAAGAAAACTAGAATATTTATCAACATCTCTAATTTTAATGAGGAGGATCTCTAATTTTAAAGATAAATGAAATATGGGGCACTACTGGAAAATTTTAATACCAGTAACATTAATAATAAACTCCCTGCTGTGTCTAGAGATAAATACTCGTAATAGGCGATGCTAAATTTTCCTGCATAGTATGTAGGTACAGAACAGAACCTCCTTAGCGATAAGAAGAGGCCTCAGTGGAGTGCGTTGATAGTCAACATAATGTATCACCACAGCCCATTCTTTGTCCCACTGCTGGGCTCGGATCAATTCTATTAATGTTATCTATAGTCATTTACGCTGGTCAAGTGCGGATTGGCAGATCTCACATACCTTTTAGAACTTTATTAGATATTATTATATACATACATTTTGACATGCAGATTTCCACACGATGTTGGCCTTACCGTTACAACAATTAACATTTAATTCCTTACACATCATTTAGAAAAGTCATTGGTGCGTGTGTGCCCCTTTCGTTTGAACGTAGCTACTTAAGAGTGAGAGCAGAATCTGATAGCCGTTAGGCTGAAACCTCAGTTTATCCAATTTCAAATTTTAAATTTGGAATGAGTGCTCATTTGCAGTAACGTGTACTTATTAACATGTTGTTTTTTTTTTCTATTCCAGGCGTTCCCCTCCTCTGCGAGGGTCCGGCTAGCTCGCTAAGAGACGACTAATTGCTTCTGATGCTTTGCGCATAAAGCTCCCTTCATGTCGACCATGAGCAGATCTCGTACAAGCCTCTCTCCAGCAGCGTCTGAGAGGTCCACTCTACCCATGGGCGCCTCCGCTGAACCTGGCAGCCCAGAATTCATGCCTCTAGAGCCGACAAAGGAGGAGCTTATTAATCAGTTTTACGAGCGATTCAAATTCTATACGTCGCTCGGCCTTGGCACGTCAGCAATTCTCGCCGTGTTCGCTTTCCTCTTCCTTATCCCGTTTGTAGTTGAGCCAGCTGTTCAAACAATATTGGCAGAATTTGCACCCGAAGCAGGCATATGCATGGTCTCAGAACACGTCCACGCGGAGACATTGACGAATTGCAATTGGGCGTCGTGCAGGGAAGGTTGCACGACAGCGCATACAAAATGCCATAAGATCAAAGTGAATTTGGCAAGACGCCCGTTTGTGGACGCAACAGCAGTACCGAAAGATTGGGACGAAACTGACTTACGCTTCTTGATAAACCCTGAAGGTTGTGGTTATCCTCCCAAAGTGAATTGCTCAGTATTTGCTATGGAATACGCTGGGCCAAAGGCACCTAAGATTTTCCCATGTTATTATAGCACGACGCGACCAGATTTAGTTGTGGCGAGGTATTCGTGGGATTCTACGATCAAAGGCCTGATTTTGTCTCTGGTGCTGCCGACTACAGTGTGCATCTTCTGTCTAAGTGTTCTCGCCTATTGGCACTGTAGTTGCTGTGTAAGAAGTTGCAATAGGCGAGTGCACGCAGAATCTTACACGAGCAAGGAGGAGTAAGTTTATTACAATTATTTACTTCATGTACTTATACCTATTTAAAAAAAAATTGTAAATGTTTTCCTAGATTTTAGATTTTATATAAAAAAAAAACGACTTTTAAAAATTTTGTGTACCAACATACATAGCTGTGTTTATTTGATTTTTGGATGTTTGTAACATTTGTTTTCTCATATCCTGGGCTTGCAGGACCAGTAGCGATATCAAGTTTGGTGGTGCAACAACGTAGTATCTACTATAGTTGTATTGGAAGTAGTCCTTAATGTCAAGTACGTCTTATGTTGGTCATTTGCACAGTGCAGAGTGTACGGATTCAATCTTTTCTTAGTTATGACTGACCTGGAGATTTCTATCAAATTTGTCTTTTTTTCACGTTTGGATATTACAAATTTCAATCAACGATTAATATTTTCCTATCATAATACATAATATTGTAAACGTGAAGGAAAGATATTTAAGTAGTTCGACACTTTGATGCACTGGCAAAACGAGTATGTAGTGCAACATCATTTCACGGCTCCTAAATACTGAGCAATGTTTAGTTTCTAATCTTTCCAAACTTTCATATAATATGTACTGTACATAGCTAGTTTTTAATACAACTACAGTTTTTGACAATTTTGTTCAGCTTTTAGTTTGGATTATGGAATTAAGATACGTAGTCTTTAAATCCTTGGTTTGGATTTATTGCAGAGACGTTAAAAACAAAGATAATCGCCAGATACTAAAAACATTTTTAGAAATACCGTTACTTCAGTTTGGCATACTTGTTGGACAATATCAAAATTGATTATTTAAATCAAGTTTTGTAAGAATTTAGAAATAAATCAAAATAAAAAATAATAATATATTTTACGAAGCAACTTATCAAATGTAATGTAATTGATTAAATTATCCCAAAACTACTTCTTCTAACTGATGACTGAAACAGTACTTTTTGGTTAGAATTTTTGTGGTAGGTACTGCAACAAGATCAATTTCACGTTTCGTTACCTTATTATATTTTTCGACATGTGTTGTTTTGTTACATTTATGCTCTTACGTTATATTCTTACATTATCCTTAGTTTAGGAGTTTCCACGAAAACGAATTTCAGCTCTATTCTTTCAAAATAAGTTTTATCAACAAGCTGCGACCAATACGTTTGATGGTGTATGCCATCACGCATATAGCATCCCTCTCAATTTTATTGCAATACAAACAATATTTCATTGTTACAAGTACATGTTCATTAAGTTGGAAGGTGTTGAGTGACTTGGTCGCTGGTTGTTGCAAAGGACTAACTTAAACGAACTTAATAAACTGTTAAGCTAACTTTATTACAATTAATTTCTGCAAAGTAACACTCGATACAACTTTAATTGTCTTTTGTTTCAAATTACAGTAGCAAACTCCTCTGCGAGCTGGACGACGATCCCAGCGACGACGTGTTCTGACGCCGAGCGAGCACCGCCCGCCGCCGCGTCTCCCCCCGCACCGCCCGCCGCCGCGTCTCCTCCCGCACCGCCTGCCGCCACGTCTCCCCCCGCATCGCCCGCCACCGCGAGAACCCCCGCACCGACGGATACACGCAACTCTGAACCGAAATCCCAATCACCGCTGTTTAAAGCGGTAATTACTGATTACCTATAAAACAGTCGAAGGCGAGAAGCGCTGTCTAGCAGATACGTTATTTATTACTGCCAAAATTAACCTGTCAATAGAATTGGCTGCTAACTATCACTATTTGAGACATATGAAGCCTATGTCAAATAACTATCTGTTATAGCCAGATTTATCGACAGGTAGGTAATTGGTTTCCATCTTAATACGGACCTTGACATCAATCGCTTTATGGACTTTAAAACAATTGAAGATGGCAAAAAGCGCTTTGAAGCTATTTATGTTTTTGATACTACAGACAACGATCGCTTTATGAAATTTAAAACAATTGAGTATAGCAAAAAGGAATGTAAAGCAATTTGATTCTTTGAGTATGTACTACAAACAAACCTTAACAACTATCATAATGTGGAGACTAAAATAGGTGTAGGTGACAAAATTAAATGCTCTAAAGCAATTGATTATTTAACTAATAGAGACTGTCTGTAATGTCAAAACATTGAACGCTTTATGAGTTTGTAACAGAGGAAGACGAATCGAAGACGATCGCTTCATATATTTGTGCCGCAATAGGAACTTTTAGGTAATTATTTAATTACCACGAACGTTGTAAAGCGATTGATGATGAGGACAATATTAATCTTAACTATCACTGTAGTAAAATATGCTCTGAAAATCAATTAATACATTGCAATCTATTATCTCCTTTCTTAGTTGTGATTGTTGATTATACTGCTCCTATTTAATAGTTGAAGACCGCAAAAGTATTGTGAAGTAACTGATCCAATAGCTGATGTTATAGACATTTCAACTTTTGTATTTATGTTGGTTCAACTATCACGGAATATTATGTGGCAATGCGGAGTACATTTACTGTACTTTATAAACTAGTCACCACTTTTTAGTTTTAGGAAAAGTGATTATCCCTTGATTCTAGTGCTGATTTAGTTATCATAATATTTTAATCAATGTTCTAATCTAATCTTTACAAATCCAATTATAATTATGCTATTTCAGTGCGGGTGCCACACGATTGTAATTTTAATGTTCAATCTCTATAAATCTAATTATGAAGGCGGGTTGGTGGTGAACTGGTGATGGAGTTATTGATGAAGAATAATATCAAGATTTAACAGACGTTTCGGGGTTGACTCCAATAACTTTTTGACTACTTTCAATGTCTGTTGCTAAAAGAATCAAAAAATCAATTAGCTTGGTAAATTTTAACTAGGTACCTACATAGTTGTAACTGTTGCTATAAAATGGGATAAGGATGATTTAAAGCGTTATTGAATTAATAAATATTAAGAATAGTCATTTCATAACAGAAATATAAAGCATGGGGAAAATCGAGTCAAGTAAGAGCGACGTACGGCGTCTTAGAATCAAGAAGTGCATGGCTATGCAAAGCAGGTATATCTCAATTTTTAAAATTTATTACATCGTCTCTTAATCGAAATTTGGGCTAGGCCGGATAGTTTTAAGAGTAAATATAAGTGTTCATTATTAAATGAGTGTAATTTTGTGTTATAATGTTAGGCGTAAGAAATAGATAGGCCATGAATTCATAAATAATAAATGTCTAGATGAATGTATATTGAAAATATTGTTGATCAGATTTATAATATGTAGTTCATAGAATGGCATACGGAAGGTAGTTACAAAATACATTAACTGAAAATTATTCATATTCATAAAAATTGCGACAATGCTGATAAAATTATTATTGAAATTATAAGTAATTATAGTTGATGTTCGAATTCGTGTTCATGTTGTATAGAAAATAATATTATTTTTTCAATAATAGACCATTTCAATTAAGCTTTTCTCAATTTTTCAAATAATGCTACGACTTACCTTCAAGACATCTACGTAATTTGACTTTTTACGTAATTACGCGTTAACATCGTAAATGTGCTTAGTGTAATTTTCTAGAAAGTAAGTTTTAATGTAGCTTCATGTAATTCACTTAATTGTGTCTGACTTAACTGTCTATCATAATTATCACATATCTACAACTATTTTCAGTTTCACCTGTCTATCAATCTCGATATTTTAAAGTCTAATTGTATATTCCGAAATATACAATACAAGTTTATTGTTTTTAAGAAGTGAAGTTAATATTAACGACAACAAAATTAAAAAAGTTATTAAGTTCAGATTAATGATTTAAATAATTTAATGATTTCCATAACATTTCGAAATTCTTATTATTGGTATCTACCAAATAGGTACATTACAGGAATTAAAAAAAAACGTCTTTATTAATAAATAAAGTTTCATTGAGTTCAAATAATCTCAAGTGCAAAACAAATAAGGCTTTAAACTCGCTATATCATTTTGACAATAACATACGTGTAAGATTATTATCATTATCAACTTAAATAAATAAATAAATCACTTGCACAAAAAGCCTGATACCTACTCAGTAATTACACTAGATTTAGAATATTTTTACTTTATTCCCACTTCTAATAAATTAGAGCTTTTTTTTTCAACTTTTTTTGATGAGTGCTTGTTCAAGGTGTACTAATATTAATCCGGATATTATAGCTTATTATTAATTGTAATAATAATTTAATATCAACCTAAAATTAAAAAACCTTAAAAAATATAAAATAATAACTAATACATATTATTAAAAGGCATTATTACATTTAATATCCGCTGTCTGCCTCGTTGACCAAGCGGTCGTAACTAGAGGTCGGGCAACAACTATTAAACATAACTGGTGAAAACTGGCTGTATACACACTTCTGCCTACCCCATCGAGGAAATAAAGGCGTGATGTTATGTTATTTAACTACTAAAGGAGTTCTGGATGGGTAGAAATGCACCTTACCTAATAAATACCTAGAATATTTACTAATAACTCTTGTATCTTATAACTTGCCTTCAAATTTAATAGACAGTGTCTGCCATAATTATATTGTGATAATAAAGCTTATTGTATTTTACTGTTTAACTATTACTAGCGATATTATTAACGATAAATAAATAAATGCTATTTTGTGTTAACAACGTTGTTGGTATTTGATCAAAATGATTTTAATTTAAACATTGTTAGTGATTAAATATGGATTATGTTAGATATTACTGATTGTTATTAAGAGCGACTAAACTATTTATGCTGAAAGCAGTTTTGTATATTTTGACTAACTTACTCTTACTCGTCGTATATGATGTAAATGAGTGTGACTTCGAGCATGAATGGATAAATCAAAAAAATACAATATTGAACAACAATATGACTAGGCATGGCATGTTGATAAACCACTTTATGTAATTCTGAAGGAAGTGATCACTTGCCTGAAATCCTAATACTGTTATATTTATAAATTATTATGTTATTTTATTCCAACAAATATTCAGAAATTGAAAAAGATAATGTATGTAAATATGCAGTATCAAATACAGTCGACCATATATTATTTGTTCAGAAGTTTGATGATTGTATTGAATAATAATTCCTTCATGATTTTCTCTAAAATTTAAGTCAAGTTAGAAAGGAAAAATGATTCTAGTCAAAATAATAATAATGATAGTTATGCATTATTATGTAAATTGTAGTTTATCAAATTATAAAATGAATGTTATATGAAAAATATGAATATATAACCTTTCTTCAATTATTGACTGTTGACATGTAATTGCATATCTAATTTGGTTAGAGTCGATATTTCTATCGATTTTAGAAACACAAAATGTAGGTAATATTAAGATGATGATAATTGGTACAACATAAATTAATATCCATTTTTTATGTTTATTTTTGCCTTAGTGACTCATAATTTATTGTAATTTCCTAAGAAAAACAAATCTAAGACATTCTATTTTTGTCATACTCCGTGAATTAAATTGTAAATATTGTCTGTAATTAATTTATTTTTATGTATGATCAAAAAGTAATTTTTCTGGAAATATAAATCTCGACATTCATTACAATCCTATGAGAAATAAAGCTTTTTTTGATTAAAATTGAAAGTGGTTTTTGTCTTATAGTTCATTTCAGTTTAAATCATAAATAAAATGTACTACCTACCGCTTCTAATTCTGAAACTCGCCCAATCAATAGTTCTTAAAAATAATACTATGAAAGTAAATAAAAAAAATTAGGTTTATTTTGGAAACAAGCTTCACTACTTCAATTTCGTTGCATACAATCTTTGAAACAAGCTTAAGTAACTTAAGCTAAGTAAGCTTAGTTAACTTAAGCTTAAGCTTAGTAACCAGCTTAAGTAACTTAAGCTTAGTAAGCTTAGTTAACTTAAGCTTAAGCTTAGTAACCAGCTTAAGTAATTTAAGCTTAAGCTTAGTAACCATCCATGTGTATCTGTGTGTATCCGCCACCCGTAACACAGAGCTAGCGCGGGGATGGCATGTTAGTTAGTTTTAGCGCCATCTATTAGAACGATACTATATTAATGAAGTTGCAGATGGCGTGATATACACGAACAAAGTTTCTTATTTAAAAACATTTTTATAACAAGTTTTCATTAGGGTGCTTTACAACCAGTTAATAAAGCAATTAAAAAAGCGCAATTTAATTTTAAATTAAATGTGATCACAATGTTGGAAAGTTGGGTTTCCCATTTGTCAGCCTGGGTTGGTAAGTAACAGGCCATAATTAGATATGAACTACGATAACATGGCGCTCCCCTGCAAATAACTGTTTCAATACGTGTAGTCTATCTATCTGTAATATAAAAAATACCTGCAAATTGAATCAAGTAATAGATTCAAAATTCGTAGTATAAGCTTAAGTAGCTTCGAATCAGCAGCCTAAAATATAAATTTTATACTTCTAGGTCTGAAAATGACAATACTTTCATCCCCCTTTTCAACCCCTAACAACACTTTTTTCCAATTAGCCTATGTCCTTTCTTAGGCTCTAGACTGTCTGTGTACCAAATTTCATTTATATCGGTTCAATCAGTTTTGCGTGAAAACCCACGAACCCTGGCGCAGAAAGCGGTATCGATTGCGAACGCGTAAATAGTTTCCGTGTAGTATAAATTATTTTTTAATGGAAATAAATGGACATTTATTTATTTTATTCTTCTTGATTCCATATGGCGCCTTACCCAGTCACCAATTGCACCAGTGATAGGGGGACATATTCACTGGGAGACCACGGCAGCAAGACTGGTTGCGCTTTCGTGGTATCGATGAACTACCAAAGGAGATCCCAGAAAAGGTTCCAATTTTGTTTAAAAGGAAGCCAATTTGGTTTAATACGACAAAAAAAATTGTGGTCCGTTTGGAAAGGTGTAGTTTCCGGTTACACTTCGGTAGAGGCGACCATCTTAGTCATCGAGGGTAGCAACACATCTGTGACTGGCTTGGAACGAAAATTACTAACAATTACTAATTGGACTTTTAATAACACCAACTAACAGGATTAACAATCACAAATAGTCCCGAGTCCTCGTACCCACTAACGAACTGACAAACTAATTGGACTAATCATCCCAGTCCCTATTTGAGTCTTTTTCAGAGTCAGTCACAGTTATCATGGGCGGTAGCGGATGGGTGGTGCTGGAAGTTTGCTATGTTATATACTTGTACTATTATTCTGTGCTTATATCCTTAAAAAGTAAAAAGTATTTTGCTATTATTATCTTCACGGCTTATAAACCAATTTATCTTTGACAGTTTTCATTAACATTGAAAGAAAGAAAGAAATTATTTGCTAAAATATAAAAATAATAGCAAATGGGTCTGCACTCAGCCCAGTTGCGACATAACACCGCAACACTGATTTTCAGTACAGCCTGTTAAGTGAATGTAGCTCAAACTGGCTAACAGTACCTGTAATTAATTAATATTATAAAAGAACTAAGATTAAAAACAAAACAAAAAAAAAATAATTATTAGTTGCATTAATAAAGACATTAATTGACGAAAGAGATTGTCCTCTTTTCAAGCGCACAACTCATCTTGTCTTCGATGCCTCTCAGATCTTGAGTCAATGGCCCTCAGGAAAGCCTTTACTATCTACTCGTACTACTTATCTCGAGATAAGGTTAAGATGCAATTTGTTATGGAAATATTGGCGGACCGGATCCTATTTGGCAGTTTTTATCGGCGCTTGTATGGAAACATAAGTATGTTAGCATTTGTAATACATTTTTTTTTAAAACAAGATTTTATAGATTCAAGCTGAAGCGATTTGTTAATGGTACTTAGTCTACATTGTGAAAGCAAAATTTCATATTCGTTGAGGAGTTTTTTTGAGTAAAGATTACTGAGATCATGTTTTCCTGACGTGATATCAATTTTAGGAATTTATTTATACGAATTTGAACTGCTGCCTATCATCACAATCTATTCTTTGTCCCACTCTTGGGCACGGGTCTCCTCTCAGAATGGGAGGGATTAGGCCTTAGTCCACCATGCTGGCCAAATGCGGATTGGCAGACTTCACAAATTACTGGACCGATTTCAAAAATTCTTTCACCATTTGAAAGCTGCATCTTATCTGAATGACATAGGCTATATAATATTACTAGGTGTAAACGAAACTATTGCTATGTCTAATTCAACGCGAGCGAAGCTGCGGGCGGGCATCCACTAGTCATATATCATTCCAATTTAAATGGAAAAAGAACCGTCGACAGAACCAATCGTGAAGAGATTGATCACATTATCTTATACGACAATCAGTCTTTACGACAAAGCACTCGCTTAGCTCTCCAGTCCACAATGTCTCCCCTTCAGATCTCGACTCAATAGCCCTTGTAGCGCGTCAATCTTTCAGATATATTTTCTTATAATACAGACAGACAAACAAGCATACGAGTACTGATGGTAAGTTTACCGTCGTCTGTCGAGATAGTTGAAGTTTTTTAATGAGGACCAAGTGGCTCGTTAATTGAATCCTTATGGTTTACATTTTGTCAATAACAACATGCAGCAGTGTCTATACCCGTGCCCAGCAGTGGGACGTCTATGGGTCGCAGCGATTTGTGATAAGCACACTTTTTCTACTTCACATTTCATTATAGACAAATTGGTTTGTTAACAAAATAACATTGACGTGAAATCACATAGCCATATTGTAAAATAACCACAAAATCGATATAAAGCAAGGTAGCAAGTACCCGAGCAGTAATTACCTGTGCAATAAAATTATAAAATTATAGTAGGAATATAAGGTTGCAATCATTGTGATAGGCGGAGCGATGACCAATCGCAGAAAGATTAGAGCTGCATTAGAGAGTAATGTAAGTATTGTCTTTCTAACTAAACGGTTCCAGTGAGATAGGTTTGGAAATATTTGAGAGATGGTAGGAACTGCCTCGTTAGGCTAGTGGTCGCAAGCGCGACTGCTTAGCTAGAGTCCAGGGATCGATCCTCAGGTCGGGCAATAACTATCTATTGAGTTTTTTTTACTTGAAATGCCTGATAGGAACACGGAGTCCGAATTTGTGTCCGGTGAATGGCAGGCTGACCAGCATCACCATCATCATCATCATTAGCCTATTAGCACCTTACATGGGACCTAAACATAACTGGTGAAAATTGAGTGTACTACACACCTTTGCCTACCCCTTCGAGGAAATAAAGGTGTGATGTTATATTAATTTATGTTATGTTAAAGTTCAATGATCCAGGGGCATTACAAACCTCTATAGCTGATAAGGCTAAAAGCACATCGTTCATTCGCTGTATGGTTTTGGCCTTAAATGAATACGTGGCTATCATGCATGATTATAGTAATTTTAAAGAAGTAGTTACCAATTATTTTGGATATTTATCTTTCGATTCCACAACCAGGGCAGCATGTTACGCAGACAATATAACCAGTTTTTTGATTGAAAAAATCCGATTATTTCTGTTCTTTTTTCTGGTGCAGTAAATTATATTTGTATTTGTATTTATTTGTATTTATATTGTATTAAAAAAGAGATAATATCTATCTGAAATAAAAATACAAATTATTAAGAATTCTTCCCGCTACCCGCTCCTCTCAACACAAAGCTCGCGCGAAAAAACCGTCAATGTTTAAAAGGGTTGAACGACCGCGCGCCACACGTTATGTTGCGTTCTACTGCATTGCCGTATAAATTTCTAAACTCACCGTTTTCTATGTAATTGAAGCGGCCATAGCTTCCTTTTGGGATTTCCGTTCCATAGACGTCCCACTGCTGGGCACGGGTCTCCCCCACAGACACTGCTGCGGGAGGTCTAACTAAAGCATACACCACGCTACTCCAATGCGGATTGGTGGACGTTAAGCCGTCGGTCCCGGTTTGTTTTCAATGGTGGAAACAGTCGTTAAGCCTTGTTGAAGACCTTCGGGCGAGAAGTGAGAACATTCGACACTGGGTTGGTCACTAAGCCCTCCACCAATAAAATTTGCATTGGAGCAGCGCTGCAGCGTGGTGGAGTATGCTCTAGACCGCCCGCAGCCGTGTCTGTGGCCCCTGCCCAGCACAGCAGTGGGACGATATATTCGTCGCAGCTAATTGTTATTTCCCCAACACAGGAAATTCTAGCGCGGTTTCAACGTTAACTTAATAAATAATAATAATACTGTCTCGATGTATTCATAAATAAAAGGTTAGTTACTAATTTCCACATATAATTTACACGTTTTTGACACATCTAGGTTCGATGTCTGTGTGTGTGCTCCACCCGAAACAAGGATCCCAATGGGTGTGTGTGTAAGCGTTATCTTAATGGTATATTTTATTTACTGTATAACGGGTAAGTAATATGTTTGTCGGCACTGGCAAATCATTATTTCTAGATAAACTTCGCAACCTCAGAAGATAACCTCAATATGTAGCCTCTGATGCCACCATTTTTTTATTGCGATCAATTATTGCGTTGTGTTTACGTAAAAAGCCGTATTCTATTCAATTCTGTAGAATAGAAATAGGCAAATAGGTCATACAGTGATAATAGGTGTCTGGTCTGAACACTGTCGACTGTCGACAACATGAACACGTAATTATAGCATGCAGTTAGAACTACTTAGAACACCACGGACATTAAGGTAGACGCACACTAATCCACGTCGGACGACGCTTTCCAAATCCAGAGCTACAAAAATTGGGGAAACGCTTATGTAAACAAGTGTAGTCGCATCGTTACAATTACGTCAAAATATCCATAATCCATGCTAAAATGAAAAATCCGTACCTACCTACTCTATTTTTTTACAGAGTGACTACTACGATTAATACAAAATAGTGAAACTTGAAGGGCCCGTTGACGCAATCGGTAGTGACTCTGCCTGTAATGCCAGGACAAACATTCGTGTGACGAACACTTGTGTTTGTTCTGTGTCTGGATATTAATAATATCTATTTAAGTATGTATTTAAAAATATGTATGCATGTATATCAGTCTCTGACACCCTTATTACAGGCTCGCACCTAATTTGGGGTCTGATGGCCGTATGTGAGAATGTCCGAGATATTTATTATTATTTATTTTTTCTGCAACATACGGTGAACGAAAATACTTTTACTTAAATAAATTTTATTCATTTATTTAGTGCGAGCTAGCAGGCCTTTCAATGAGAACTTTCAATGGTGCGTGCCGCTTGGTTTGAACCCGGACCGCTCGAGTGAGAGGCGAGTTCGATAGCCACTGGGCTGTCACTGTTTATAATTAACAATTAATTATTTCAGTGCTTTAGCTTAAATATTGATATTTTCTGAAATTTATTTCTTTGCACCTGTAAAATTTAAAAACATTCGTAGTTTTCATATAAGTGTGTATAAATCTTTATGAAACACTCACTCTCGACGCCACTTTGTAGTATTTCAAACGCCGAGGCTGGGGTGACTGCATTTACGACCTATTTTTACAATATGTTGCCATTTATTGTACCACATTTAACTATAAGTTTACTATATAATAGCCGTAGTTCTTGCTATGCAAGAATTGCCTTAAGGTTACGAATCCGTCACGCACCATGGTTGGTGTTGTAGGTTGCTGTTGTAACAGTAACCCATAGACGGGTCTCCCCCATAGACAAATCTGCGAGAGGTCTAGAGCATTCTACACCACGTTGCTCCAATGCAGATTGATGGAGGGTTAAGTGGCCAACCAGTTGTTGAGTGCTCACAAGTTCTTCGACGAGGCTTTTCATCATTGAAAACAACTGGGACCAACGGCTTAACGTGCCCTCCGCACGGTAGCACCAAGCATAAGCCGAGTGCGCTCCAACTATTCACTGGTGGCAGCAGCTGTTTAAAAAAAAACCATAAAAACCTGTATCTTTGTTATAATTTAAGTCCTTTTTTTAATTTTTATTTTAAGTCCTTTTTTCTATAGATTTAAGTTTAATTTTTTTGTAATACTGTGCTCGCTGGTGAAAATAAATCTATTTCTATTTCTATTTCTATTTTTAAATGGACCATGTTTAGTGAATAGCCAGGTTGCTATTAAGGCCACATTAATATTTAGTGATATGTAGTTTCAAATGTATGTATGTAAAGCTCGTCTGGCGATACAATTACGGCACATTGGCTCCCCGTGTCTCCGTTGCAATAACCTTACATAATAAATAATACTAACATAAGGTCAAGGCTGTGGATTCAAGGTGCCTTTGTACCATACTACCTTTTCGTAGTTCCACTATTGGCGGTCTCCTGTCGAAATCGGAGGGGTTAGGCCATACCATACTGACTTAATATGGATTGGTAGATAGATAAAGATTATACTTCGAATTTTATCAAAAAACTAGTGGACGCCAGCATCGGTCGCGTGGAATTAGCAATAACAATAGTTTCGTTTACACCTAGTAAAATTATATAGCCTATGTCACTCAGTGAAGACGCAGTTTTCTGATGGTGAAAGAATTTTTAAAATCGGTCCAGTAGTTTTTGTGTGAAAACATTACAAACAAATGTTTCATCTTTACAATATTAGTATAGACTAGTGGACGCCCGCAGCTTCGCTCGCGTAGAATTAGACCCATTAACAAAACGACGTCTGCCCGCGTAACTTTGCACCCCCGTTTTACCCTCTTAGGGGGTGAATTTTCAAAAATCCTTTCTTAGTGCTCCCCTACGTTATAAAAGGAACCCCTGTGCAAAATTTCAAGTTTCTAACCCTTACAGTTTAGGCCCTGCGTTGATATGTCAGTCAGTCAGTCAGTCAGTCAGTCAGTCAGTCAGTCACCTTCTCCTTTTATATATATAGATAAACGGGTCTGAAAGCGAGATCTGAACAAAAACATAAATACCTATAACAGAAATTTGAAAAATATCAAGGTAGTTTTATGATAGACAGTGGGACAGTTAAGGGTTGGGATTAATAGATAGGCATTTCTATACAAATTGAAGTATGAACTGAGGCTTTTAATGTTTTCCTTTTCCTCATTGATGTCCATTAAATATTGTTGAAAGTCTTGTCCATCATGTAATAATTCAAACCAATATATTATTACACCATTTTATTAAAACATCAGAATTTTATTCACAAGTTCAAGTAAAACAACTGAGTAATTACTCAGTATTTGAATCTTCATTAATTTCCAATTTATATTTAAGTAGTATAATTTTCTACGTAAATTTTCACCCATAATGACATCTCTCGGGAAATCAAATGTTTACTCAAAGGCACCGTTTCAGTTCTTTTAATTTATTTATAGATTCGATGGATAGGCAACTTATTAGTTGATTTTTAAAATGTTTTCATACATTTGTAATGCTTGAAAATTAGTTTGAGCCGAATATTGATCGTTGACCCACTGAATTTGAACCACTTATATTGCTTGTATAGAAATCAATTTTTACATAGACGAAGGAACTCCACAGCACATGCTCGTAGTGGGTGACAAAGTGGCTATCAAAGTCGCTCTCAATCGAGGCGTCTGGGTTTAAATCCAAGCGGCATGCACCAACTTATGTGTGATTTATGTGCGATACCGAGTTATGTGTGATTTAAGAAAATAAACGTCGCTTACTGTAACGGTAAAGGACACATCGTAAGGGAACTGCGTGCCTTTTGCCTGAGAGTTCTTCATAATGTTCTTGAAGGCATGTGAAGTCTGCCAATCCGCCTTGGCCAGCGTGGTGGACTAAGGCCTAATCCCTCCCATTCTGAGAGGAGATAGTAACAAAGGATGAAAATGGTACGTACCCTTGTACGTATGTATGTATTTAAGTGTAGGTTACAGGTTCTACCAACGAGCATTGTAAAAGACTGGCATATCATAGCCGTTACATAAGCTCAACCTCCCAACTCTGTAACCTTGGCATCGGTCCAACCGAATAAATATTCAATTTAAATTTAATTTAAAGCATCAAATATTTCTTTTATCGGACATTTTGCGGGAATCACTTAATCGTTTCGATCCCTTTATAAATTACTAGGTTTTGCCCGCGGCTTGGCCCGCGGAAAATTTATCAATCTGCATGATCGGTCCACTAACCGACGTTACATTCAGATGCCAGATCATCTGAATGTCGGTTTAATGGCCTCCACCAATCCGGATGGAGCAGCGTGGTGGAGTATACTCTAGACCTCCAGCAGATTTTTTTGTGGGCGAGACCCGTGGCCAGCAGTGGGACCCTATGGGTTGCAGCTAACATGAACATGCATCAACTTTGTGAACCGGCGGTAGATAAAAATGTGACGATGAGTGGGGATATAAAACACAATTGCCAACACAAGATTTTGATATTAGAGTAGTTAATCAAGTTTCAGTAACCTGTATAAGAACATGGCGATATTACATTATATTACCAAGGGATAATTATAGAAAAAAAATTAAATTTTTTAAAAAGTAACTTTTATCGATAAAAAAAATCGATCTAGTTTGCAACGAATATTATTAAGTATTTTCTTACATTATTATTATTTTCAAAGTACTGCATTATTTAGAGCAAAAATTTTATTATATAATTCTAATTATGTATTATCATGCAATGTCTAAACATTAAGTCCACGTTTTGTTCCTACTATTATATAAGTAGTTACAATAAAGATTTAATAAATAAATAAACAAGCGATTTCAAAATAAATGGATATTTTACGAAAAATTAAAATAAAATGTATTTGGTACTTATTACATTCCTATTCTATGCAATACGGTCTCATCACGCACTATGATGATAATGAATTAAATGTAATCTGAATTTACTTAAAAACTCATGTAACCTAGATAACTCCTATGGACGCGCAATAACCTTTCTGCGTAGACGCCTAGTCAGTCTACGCAGATAGGTTATTGCGCGTTAATAACTATTCAAGTCGAAGGCACTCTCCGGCTACGGCGTAGCATACTCGTAGACTTCATAAGTTATGCACGGTTACTAGAGATGCTATGGAGCAAATGTAACGAAATTTTCGGACGTATCCGAAAATGTACTATCGATTTTTGAATTAACTTTTAATTTCTTTATGAATGATAAATGATGTGTTCGTAAAAACCTTCGGTAAAATTATTGGTTAAATAAATAATTAAGAATCAATAGCTAATTTGAAGTCACATTGAATGCACGTAGCTTTTCTTACTGAAAAAGCTTATTGTATAAACAGTTGAAGCTCTGATTTTTCCTAATTTGAAGTGCTTTATCTAAAATGATTTTTAATTTCTGTTTTCTGATGTTTAATTTCTGTTGATTATTTAGTAATGTGCTCTCTAAGTTTACCCATAAAAATTACTTATACAATACAATTTTGTGAAAATCTCAAATGGATGGCGTTGAAAAACCCTTTAACCGGACCCAACTGACTCCTAACATATGCAGCCTGTAATATCATAGTCCTAACAACCCTGAAAATAACCCGACAAAGCTCCGTAGGGCCTTAGAATTGTAAAACAAGAAAGACTGTCTGTCGCCATTGAACGTCGGCACCACGGGCCGTATCGACCGGCCGTACCGACGCGCGCATTCCAATACGTAAATGTTGGTTATAAATTACTTTTTGCAAATTAATTTCACCCAAAACTAGCGCACTTTCAACCCTATTACTGCACAAATAAAACCAAACGTAAAATCACCAAACAATCAAATTCCACGTTCGTATTTCGAATCGAAATTTTTCAAAATTCGAACAAACCTTTCGTGGCGCCAAAATATTTTTTTCTTTTTTTTTATGTAACATTAATTTGCAGTCTAATGTAACAAATTACAATGTTATTAATAATTATTAAGTAAGGAAATTGTGGTATGCTGCCAACATGTCAGATACGGTAACCTCGGTGCCCAGTCGTACCCAAGTCGCGGTTACGCGCCGACGTCCCGCGAAAAGGCGTCGGAATCAAAAGGGACAATAGAATTGACGTTTTCGTTAAATCACATAATGATCTAGTGTTAAAATACAAGTGTTAAAACTATAACAAATCTAATTAATTCGGCGTGTTCCATGACGACGCATACAAACGGATCTGCGAGGTAAAACTTCCTAAGGCTGGTATGCTTGGTACTTGTGCATCTATTTCTGGGAAACTACACCCTACTACAGCCCATTAACGTACTACTGCATAATAATTAAAAACTACATTCCTTTTTTAAAATTTCCACGGCTGAGTAAACATGTTAAGTCATGTCTGCATTATGTCAAAATGCGTATGTCTGTTTAACCATTGATTACAAATATTTGAGTCGTTCCACTATTAATGACATTAAGTGTTAACGATAGTATACAATCAGGTATTGTTACATAAACAGTTTTGGTTGCAGACCGCTTGGCTAAGAGTACTGCGGGTTATTTTATCGTTTGGGGTTATCATAATTTATTACTGTATACTTAGTTTTGATTTGAATACTATCGATGGTGATTTTATATTGTTGTGACGTCAGCAAATTCTACAGATGTTAGGTTATGTAACATTGGTTTATTTTAACGCCATAGAAAAGAAACAGCTTAATTTTTTTTTCTCTGACAGATAAATTTGTAGCTTATATACCTAATAATTTATAGAGTTTATTTTCATGTTTGTTTAATTTTTTAATCAAAGATTATAGATACATTTCCCGTTGATTTTTACTGCCCCGTAAGTCACGTGTTACCTTTCACAACATTTTTAAAACATATTGTTACGAAGGCATTTTAAGTTCACTTAACACACATAAAATAATTTTAAGATTTAGCTAACACTAAGAGACTTCTAGTAGGATCTTTTAATTAAATACTAAGTGAAATGACAAATGATACTTTGAAAGAATTTGATATTATAAGTGCGAGCGGTAATTTGCGGGTATAAGTTAAACTTTAATGATATTCACATAAGTTTCATATGTATATTCTAAGATATGTTAAATAGAAGTTAAATGACAAAGAACAGTATGATTTTAAAATAAGTGCGAGTAAATAAAAATTGGTAATTTAAGGGTATAAGTTAAATGATAATGATATTCACTCTTATTTCATCTATACAATCTTTTAATTTTCGATATGACTTAAAAAGCCCGCCCTCTATAAAATCAGTTATCAAACTTCATAAACAAATGAATACAATAAATAAAAAAACACGTTCTTTTGAAAATAAATTTTGAAAAACAATTAAATTGGTATTATAAAAGTTGCTGATAAAACGATTAATAATGGTTTTAAGCAATAGAAGATATTTTATTATTATTTATAAGATTTGCGTACCAAGGCCTTGCAGGAGTCAAATGGGCGGTTTCTCAGACAAACCAGGACCACAGAGTAAATAGACACGGCGTACGTATAAGGCGCATGCTTGCGATGCGATCAGCTGGATGTAATGTAACATAGATACTATTTTTCAAACTAGCTTCTAAAATCTGCCAGCCTAAGTTAGTTATTCATAATAATTTGGTACAGGAGCACTTATATTCAGTGACCACATAATCCACGTGATTAAGCTACAAACTATAGACAATTTTATTTTATTTATCCATCTTTATTATACCAAAAAAATATTGTGGTACAAAAGACTGGACTTAATGCTAAAAGCATTATCTAATAGGCAATCAGATAAGGCGGCAGAAAAGTAAATTAAACCAAACAAAAAAAAATGTAAAATTAAATAGAAGAAACTAATAAATAAATGAAATCATATATTTATATTATAATATATGTATTTAAATAAATATCGATCACATTGAATCGACGCGAGCCACTGGGCTAAGGACGCTACACGCGCTCTATTTGATTAATTTATTCGTTTTAGCATAGTATAAAGAAGTCGCGTTATACTATGGTTTTAGGAATTCAATTGTTATACGTAGTACGGTACTTTTATTTTACATAAACAATACCTAATATTATGTATTTTGTGCCTTTAACGTTGTTGTCGAATCATATTTAATTGATTATTTTGCAAGCAAAACAAGATCAATGTTTTCTATCCATAATAATCATAAGATAGCAAACGAACCCGCATCAACCACCTGCTGGCGGTCATGACCACTAATCCAGACTAGTCAAATTGAACAATAATCATATTGGACTAGATCGTCCCCTCTAGAAAAGTGTAACTGGAAATTTACAATACTCATAACCTACAAAATAAATGGATTGTTATAGACTAGTGGACGCCGCTCGCGTGGAATTAGACATAACAATAGTTTTGTTTACACCTAGTAATATTATATAGCCTATGTCACTCAGTGATGATGCACCTTTCTAATGGAGAAAGAATTTTTGCAATCGACCCAGTAGTTTTTGTGTGAAAACATTACAAACAAATCTTTCCTATTTATAATATTAGTATAGTATAGACATGTAAACTGGCGCGTAATACGTACACTGAGTATTCAATATATGAATACTGTACACATGTTCTGTACACTGTATTAATACATCATAATGAAAAACTAATCTGAATGCAAAAGTGTTTTAATTAAGGCAATCATTGGCTTGAGTTCTCTTTAGAAATCAGCGTTAAAGCCAGTCGGTGACAACTCTCTCAACCTATTGTGAAGCGAAGCGAAGCGAAGAAGCTGTCTGTGTAGCTTATTATGAGCTCGACGTCGTACTATTCGTACTTACGACTGTTTGACTTTGCAACAACGTTTGACGACGAAGTGAGTTTTAATTTTGCTTTTCTATAGGATTAGCTATAGTCCGTCCACAAATCGACTGGAATGCAAATAGGATTAGCTATAGTCCGTCCACAAATCAACTGAAATGAGAGACTGACGCTTACGTCACTTTGGTTTAATGTAGCTTATAATTATAAATATTTTTTGTATGTTATTTTACTTTTAGTCTTTCGGTTAATTGATTCGTTTACTACTTTATTAAAAAATATAACTGGTTAAAATTTTATTTATTTTTTAATCGGAGTATTTGTATTAAAATCTTAATAATATTAAAGATAAAGTTTTAATTTGAGGCAACAAAATCCGGTTTCTTATAAAAATCCCTAACCACATTATTATATTCAGTACAGGTATAAAAGGTTGTAGCCTCAAGATCTCTCAAGAGACTCAGAGCCTTACGTGGGTCTCAAAGCGTCTCAAATTGTTGTTGATTAACTAATATGTAGGTCTGTTACCTATAAGTATCAAATTCGGTACATTCTAAATTAACGAGAAATGTCTCAAGATTTATAAGTCAAAAGTAATGTTACTACATTGTTGCTTGCTGGAGCACTGTGACTGACTTTAAAACAGACTCGAACTGGGACTAGGATGGTTATTCCAGTTAACCTCCTAAGCTAACTGGACTAACCGTAAAAAAAACAATTGGTCAGTTCGTTCGTTAGTAAGGACTGAGGCAAGGACTGTTTGTGACATTTAGTCCTGTTAGTTGATGTTATTAGGTAGGTATAGTCCATTTACCTAGTAATCGTTGCCAAAAATTTTTTTGTGCTGTTAATATAATATTATCTGTGTTATTCAAAATATGTATGTACTCGTAATTAAAAATAAGAGTGTGTTTTTATTTTATTACTGAATGATTCGTGAGTGTCTATATTCATAGTCGAAGATACCGGCTTACTCACGTGTGATTTAAGTCGGAAATAGGCCGATTAGTTTCGATCGATTTAGGTCGACTAATTCTTGCTCGCAGCGGGCGCGTTCCTGAAGATGATCATCCTAATCGATCGAAACTAGTTGGCCTCTTTGCGACTTAAATCACACGTGAGTAAGCCGGTAACTTCAATTATGAAGTGTGTTTTTATGTTACGATACATATTTTTTTTAAGGTAGGTAGTACCTATTATAGAAAATATTGTGAGCAAAGCCACGGCAAAAACAGATGTCTTTACATTTTTACCTCACGTCACTGTGTTACAAGTCTAGGATGAAAGGCTGGGGCTCAAGAGGCTCGTTAAGGCTTACCCTTGTTCCACAGCGACGGGGAAAGCGATTAATTACGAATTTTATTTAATTTGAACTATATTACAAGTATATATATATACTATATACTACGGTTTCCCCGTGGTTCCGCCCGCGTCATATCGTTTTCCACGCCTATATCTATATCTATACTAATGTTATAAAGAGAAAACATTGTTTGTAATGTTTTCACACAAAAGCTACTGGACCAATTTCAAAAATTCTTCCACTATTAGAAAGCTGCATCTTCTCTGAGAGACATAGGCTATATAATATTACTAGGTGTAAACGAAACTATTGTTAAGTATGTCTAATTTCACGCGAACGAAGCTGCGGGCGTCCAATAGTAGTTTATTTTATATGGAGAAGAAGTGCATGTGTTGACACTTGTTATATCGATTTACTAAACTGTCTCTTTTGTCACCCTCACCAAACCTCCCTGGATCAGCGTGGTATACACAAGCATGATTATAGTCAAACATACGCCTTATATTTCTTTCCTTTTAGCTTCGTTCTTTGCCTTTCGAGGAGCGAAGTCTCGGCACTCAAGCTCAATATCTGTAATTATGACTGAAAAAAGAAGTATAAATTCAGTGTAATGATGTTAATACTATATGGGATTCTTGTTAAATTTTAAGCAATGTTAATTTTTATTTATTAACTATGTTTTTACTCGTATTTCTTCGAAGTATTAAATAACAACATCAAATAATTTCACAAATAACAACATCGTTTAAAAAAACTAAAATGTAGATAATAATATATATTTTTTATTATTGCACTGTTATCAGTCCTTGAAAAGTGTGGAAAGTTTCATATTAATCCGACGTTTTGATGAGGGTTAAAATCACGTTCAATGATTCCGTTAACTACATACATTCATACATACATACATACATACGAGTACATGACCTACCAAGCTAATAAAAGCGTGTTTTAAATAGGTACTATTCATAGGATCTCGGTCGCCCCGAGACGTAGTGAGAATGATTCAGCATCCAATCAATAACTAAAATATAATTAACTTTCCACTTAGTAATTTCATGGTAATTTCTATGTCAACTGTTGTATATTAACATTGGCTAAGTTTTACAAATGAACTTATATGCGATCTGATCCTGGAATAAATGAATTATTATTATTTGAACAGAATTCAGAAAATGACTGACATACGAGTATTTAGTTAGTAGAAGATTTATTATAGTTAGTTATAGATAGTAGATAGATATATGTATATAGATTAAGAGTCAGATACAGATTGAAATACTGACATCTCCAACATAACCACCTTTGAATTTGAGTTATTCACGGAGATAATTCTAGACTGAATCGACAGTCTAGACTAAAATCCGGGCAGACAGACTGGCGCCGAGAATGTTAAAGCCGAGCATCGGTTAGAGCGATTTCAGAAAGTTATTGCGTAAGTCATATCACAAAATATAGATAGGTTTTATTGTAGTACTTACATCGCTGCGACCAATAGACGTCCCACTGCTGGGCATGGGTCTCCCCCACAGACACTGCTGCGGGAGGTCTAGAGGTCTAGAGCTCCACTACGCTGCTCCAATGCGGATTGGTGGAGGGATTAGTGGCCATGTAGAATGTTCTCAAGCCATCCGAAGGTTTCCAGCATTTTGCCAGCCAACTGTTTCCAGCATTGAAAACCACCGGGACTGACGGCTTTACGTGCCTTCCGAAGCACGGTATCGTCCATGAAATTTTGCCACTAGCGGTCACCCATCCACAAACCGACCGCGCTCGTCGTTGCTTAACTCTTTCGATTACATTGAATCGACGTGAGCCATTGGGCTATGGACGCTACTTATAAGTTAGGTATGTTAGGACTGATTTAATTGCTGTGTTAGGTAATTAAGGTCAAAAAATTAGTACCTACGTAGGTATGTGTTACGGAAAAAGGATGTTAGATAAAAATTAATTTGTTTTGCGTAAAAAGGATGTCACAATTTAAACTGTTTAAACGGGTCCTTGTCACATTCATACTAATTCGCGCTGTCATGCACACAATAAACTCATATTAAATTTACCCGTGGCCTTGTCTCGGGTAAAATTAAACGGATAATAATAATACAATGATTGTTGACTAAGTACAACCCTAATCACATTCAGATCCACGCGTAATCTTTGAATCGACATTCTTTTCTTAATAGTAGTGACCCTGTCTGTTGCGCCAGGGGTCGTGGGTTCGAATCCCACTCAGGACAAATATTCGTGTGACGAGCACTTGTATTTGTTCTATGTCTGGATGTAAATATTATCTATTTAAGTACCTATGTATTTAAAAATATCTATGTATGTAGGTATATCAGTCTCTGACATCCATATTACAGTTTCGCGCCTACTTTGGGGTCAGATGGCCGTGTGTGAGAATGTCCAAGATATTTATATATTTATTTAGTAGGATACAGTAGTAGGTCAACTAATAGCAATAATCCCTCACTACCCGGCATCGCTTCTACGATATGCGGGTACCTTTACGTGGTTTTCCACTCGTAAAACAATTTTTAAAAAAACTATATTTCTTCTCTGTTTCAATAATGACTTTCTTTTCGTACCTATCATGTTCAAAGGATCGTAAAATTTTCCATTTAACACAGCAGTTTATCAGATCTGTCTTTGTAGTAGAAACCTGCGTGATTTAAATAAGATTATTGTGATAACTTTCGAATTCACCTTTAATATAATCATCATCATTCGGGCATGTGATTTAGCGGTGACAGCCCAGTGGCTATCGAACTCGCCTCACACTCGAGCGGTCCAGGTTGAAACCCAAGCGGCACGCACCAATGACTTTTCTAAGTTGTGTGCGATATAAGAAATTAAAATTCACTTTCTGTAACGGTTACAGCAAGTGACATTTAATTTCATTTCAATTCAAGAAATTTAATGTCACTTGCTATAACGGTGAAGGACATATCGTTAATGTTCTCGCAGGCATGTGAAGTCTGCCAATCCGCACATGGCCAGCGTGGTGGACTGCCTTAGTCCACCTCGCTTATCCCTCCCATTCGGAGAGGAGACCTGTGCCCAACAGTGAACAGTGAGGCAAAGAAAGGACTTTTGAAGGAAAGAGTGAAATAGGACATTGCAAGTATTAATTATGTTTACAAGTCAGTCGATGCATTGCAACCGTTGTTAGTTTTTTATAAGCTTTAATCCATACTAATATTATATAAATGCGGAATTAACTCTGTCTGTCTCGCTTTCACGTTAAAACTACTGAACCGATTTAAATGAAATTTGGTACACAGGTAGTCTAGAGCCTGAGAAAATACATAGGCTACTGTTTAATTGGAAAAAAAGTGTTGTAAAGGGTTGAAAAGGGGGATGAAAGGTTGTATAAAGTATTGTCATTTTGAGAACTAGAAGCATAAAATTTATATTTTAGGTTGTTGGTTACATATAAATAAATATGGCATTCTAAGTTTGTAAAAATGTTACCTTTAAGGGTGTAAAATAAACATAGGGGATAACATATTTACGGATTCATTACAAATTTGTAGTGCTAAAGTTAACGCGTTAAGAAGAATCTATTATTAAGTCTAATTTCACGCGAGCGAAACTGCGGGTGTCCACTAGTATAATGTAAATGAAACATTGGGATTTTATATCACATAGTTCAGTGGTGTGAAAAAACCTTTTTGATTTAATAAGCCATGTAACATCCGAACGGGAAACATTTTTATCCATCTTTATGTTGGTTCCCCACGGAACTCTAAACATAAACTCAACCTACACAATAGGTATCCATAATACCCCGGGGTTAGTTTTATCCGAAGTTTATTTGGGTGTACGCCAAACATAATATTGATTTGTCCTTGAAAAGCAATGGTCTACCTATCCGTAGCTTTGTGGAAGTTATATCTGACTGTTAAGTAGATACTAGTCCTAGGAGCTAACAATATAGAATTAATTTTATTAGCTACAGAATTATTAGATACAGAAACTATGTAGCGTCCATAGCCCAATGGCTCGCGTCGATTCAATGTGATCGAAAGAGTTGAGCATATAAAAATAAAAAGTTGTGTAGGTATCTTTTTACTGTTTCTAACACAGAAATCATATTTATACGTTCTGTAATCAAAATTAGAACTCCTATAGAAAAAATAGTATACCAACCTAAGTAGGTACCTAGGTAAGTAAAAATTTATAACGCTTTCATAATAAGGCGTTACACTGTTTTATTCAGTTCCTTCCATCTATTCAAATAACCATATAAGTACCAGGCGGCATTCACAATAACGCCCTACGACTTTGTAAACAAGCTTATAACTCGACAATAAATAACAAACTTAACTTTACCTATTATGTATAACTCGACGCTAAATGTTCGCTTCACGCCAGATTGACGCCAGATATCTGAACGCGAAAAAATTCGTTTTCAATAATATTTTTCCCAGCGCAAACGGAAAACAGCGCCACTGATAGATTCACTGAGTTTTACTCTCGATCCTCTAAAGGCAAATTTTAATCTGGGTGTTGGCCAACAGTAATATTGTTCTGAAACGGAAAAGGCTGAAGTATCTGTCCTCGGGTGTTTGTCCAGTACAACCAAAGCTTTATTAGAGAACATTGCCAATGCATATTTCGCACTGAATGCCAAATGTTTGCAGTGCCGCAGTATTAAAATTCGCTCGTGGTAGGTTAGGCAGCCATTGCAAAGCGACAAATTATTATTAAATCGATTTCAGTCGAACTTGAAATCGATTAAGAAATAAGATGTCCTATTAGTTGTCACATGTAACGGACCTAATCGAGTTATTTTTATCGTCGAAGGCATGTGAAGTCTGCCAATACGCGCTAGCGTTGTTGACCGTTGATATGACCTAACCCCTCCCTCCCTATACCTCCTCTCCTATACATACAGTTATTTGCACGTTAAAAATTAATCTTTTAAATTTTTAAAGATTGAGTTTCCTTAAATATTTATTAACCTACTTTTTACCTTTAAAAGTTTATTTATAGGTTCTCTCACGTTAATGAAAAAGCTGATCAACTCCTTCCATATATCTTCATGATCACCAGCCTTTTTAAAAGCTTTTATTTAACTTCACTTGTATGTATTCATTCATTCATGTAAGTATGTATGTCCTGGAATCTTGCAATCAATATTTCACCCATTTCCACTGAAGCTATCGAGCTGAAATTTGGCACACATATTAGGTTCTGATGACAATACATGAAAATAAAAATAAAAGTTATAAAATCTTTTAAAAAAAAAATTTTTTTTAGAGTATAATTATTTAAAAGCATCTCGCTTCCGATTTGACCTGTACCAGTTCAGAAAGCGGGCGGATAAAATTAATGTTTGCTTCCTTGTTCCGTCAAAAGGATCCCTAATGAGTTGCTATTTTATCAAAGTTTAATTTTACTCTGAGCTAGGGTGAAAAATTCTAATTGATCTTCTAAACAGCGTTCTCCTTGATACTTTATTTTCGCGTTTAGCAACTAAGTGGGTGTGATGCGCAGTAATATCTTCTTAATATATATAAATCACGTGTCACGTTGTTTGTCCGCGATGGACTCCTAAACTACTTAACCGATTTTAAATTAAATTTGCACACCGTGTGCATTTTGATCCAACTTGAAAGATAGGATAGCTTACATCCTAATTTATAGCCGCAATTATCATGTATAATTCCACGCAAGCGAAGCTGCCCACTAGTATATATGTATATCTAGAGTCTAATGATTATGAATTAGTTTTATACCGTAACTTCCAGATTTATTAGAGGGTAACAGCCTAGGACAGACCATGGCCCAATGTGATGGACAGTGTTAAGCAACGACAGGTGCGGTTTGTCACTTCGCGACTTCACATGACTTTCGATTTTATGTCCACATGATCATTTCTGAGCTCTCTAGTTGGCAGTTTCATTGTTTAATATACTATATAGTAGGTAAACATGTCACAGTCAATGTAAAATATTTTAATGGTATAAATTACTAAAACCAAGTTACCTATCATAGTATAGTAGACGAGTAATTTCAATAAATATAAAACCGGGTCACCTGTCGGCAACAGGATAAGATTACAAAAATATTTTATTCACAAATCTCTAATGGTTTTCCTAATGCCTTGTTATAGACTAGACAAAAGATGGTCAAGGAAAATAAATTTTAATTCTAAGACAGAACAATAAAATAGCCAAAGAAATAAAATAAGAAACAATAAGAAAGTTAAATGCTACTCTTAAAGTAACTCTTAAAGTACTCCATAGCTTTTTGCTTCACATAGCAAAACCAGCCTTTAACAATGCTTTGTTTGCAGGTAAAATGTGATTCATCCCAAACGTACCAGCCAATCTGGAGAGCCAGCTAGACTACAGCTTGCAATGAGCCAGCCGAGCTGAAACGAGCGATATGGTCGCTTCTAGCGAGTGCACGCCAAAATGGCCGACGAAGAGAAACTGCCGATACCCCCAACATTTCTTGAGAAAGTACTATTCTATACAACGGCGTCCTTCGTTCTTCTCGGAACCTTCAGTCTGTTCGCGTTTCTCTTCTTAGTGCCCTTCGTCATCGAGCCGGCGTTCACTACGATATTCATGCAGTTCGACCCGGTGGGGGCTATGTGCGTGACCACCCAAGTGAAGCACCTCGTCGGCGCCAGCAACTGCTCTTGGGCCTCTTGCAGGGAAGGCTGCACGAAGGACCTGTTCGAATGCACCCAGATTCGCGTCAACTATAAACTAGGGTATTATCCTAACATCAGTGCGACTGAATACGAGAATCTGATCAGAGCGGAGCGGTCCCTACGAAAGGACTACGATTACGAGAACTACGAAGTGCCTGCAGACAAAACCTACCCCGAAATGGACGACCAGGAACTTGCAGATGTTCTGCCGACTGGCTTGCAAGGAAACGACTCCGAATGGTATTTCACTGGAGCAAGACTGTTCCCCAACGTAAAAGGCTGCGGTTATCCACCCGTATTGAACTGCACAATATTCTACGGCAAGTATAGGGAGCTTGGCAACAATTACACTTGCTACTACAGCAAGGTGGATCCAGGGTTGGTGATTACCGACTTGGACATGTGGCAGAATACGCTGAACCTGGTGTACGCTATAGCTATTCCGGTGCCGTCGTTTATAATCTCAGTCATTTATTTGACGTTCGCGTACTTTAAGATTTACAATACTGAGGAGGAGTCGGAGCAGGCTCCGTTGCAGAGTGATGCAGAGGCGATGGCGACAGGAGACGATGGGAAGCCCACGACCCCAGGGTCGGACACCTTCAGGGAAGACCTGGCGTGCTTCGGCCACCAGCTCAAGATGCAGCTGGCCAATGAGAAGTCTAAGGAAGGCTTCGAATCCAACAGCCCTCCAATTTCAAATTCAGCCTCATTGTCCGGGTAAGTTTTCTTGATTACATACTTTAGTATTATTCATTGTTGAAATTTTTTTCATTGTTGAATATTTGCATGGATTAGAATTTAATATAATTAAAATTTAACAGGGCCAAAAAATTTAAGTTAAAAACTAGACAAAATTTTCGTCAAATTAGATAGTATTATAGTCTCTTAAATTATAACATTTATGTGCCCAATTGTTGGTTGCGCCTTACCTTCGATGTGTGCCTTTGTTATAATATTAATAAATATAACATTATAAAAAATCCCAAAAGTTGTATTTATAAAAAAGAATCAAATTAAAGGCATCATCTTCCCACAATATATAGTTGCCGCCTCCGCCAGCTGAAACTTGGCACCGCGTCCAAAACTGAATATCAGCGGAATCCAAAACATTTTGTTTATGGGTTTGAGCTTGCCTTTATGGCAAGGCAGTATCTGGAACATTCGTTAAGGCACTCTCACACTATAGCCGACTCGACGAAAACCCATTGGTCATTTATGTTGCTTCAGAGATTTCATAAGCTCTGATTCATTCTTTTGAAGCTACACTATACAGCGTGACTGATAAATCACTTATCACTTGAAGACATGATAATTCATAGCCATAATGGTCCAAGAGCTGGCACCAATTTTTCGGTAGGTATTTGAGGCAAGCTGAAAACTTGTCCAACGCCTCTCCTATTATGCCCCAACACGGAACTGCAGACCTGGCTGGTGAGTAGCGGGGCTTAATGAATCCCTAAATAAAAAAAAATAAAAAAAAATTATTTCCAAAAATATATGTATTTGAGGCAATATGTAATTTTTATAAGTTGTAGTCCAATGTTTACAGAATATAAAAAAAAATAAGCCAGACGATTTAGTTGGGGTTTTAATAATGCCAGATGCGTACAAACATATTTTGAAAAAAAATATAAAAAATGTATTTGAGGCAACTTGAAATTTTAACAGGGTATTATTTATAATTAAAAAATAAGATTCTCAAAAAGACAGATCATTTAATTTTTGGAAATAATTTTTTTTTATTTTTTTTTATTTAGGGATTCATTAAGCCCCGCTACTCACCAGCCAGGTCTGCAGTTCCGTGTTGGGGCATAATAGGAGAGGCGTTGGACAAGTTTTCAGCTTGCCTCAAATACCTACCGAAAAATTGGTGCCAGCTCTTGGACCATAAGTGTCATAACGTAACATTTGAAAAAATAAAATACCTATCAAGAGTAGTAAATAGGTAATTCCAATTCTATTGAAATTTTATCAGTAGAGAAAACCTTAATTTCAATCGAATTGGATAAGGATTGGATGGAATAAGTCAATCGATAGTAGCAAGGTCTTTAACCTGAGATAGACAGCGGAACAATCCATAGCACAAGTGGAATGACGAATGACAACGTTAAGTGGAAATCTTTGTTCACAAACTCAATAACTCTACTATACGCACTAGGACTTTTTTTACAAGAATCGAACTAAAGTTGTGACTCTCAAAATAGGAGGGGTTAGGCTATAGTCCACCACGCTGGCCAAGTGCGGATCGGCAAACTTCTCACGCCTTCGAGGACTTCTATTTGAACCCGGGCCCTTCGTGTGAGAAGGGAGTTCGATAGCCACTGGGCTGTCACCGCTGTTGTGTTATTACTCCAACTGAAATCTAAATTGGACATTCTATAGTATAAGCACATATGGTAGATTTGGTGTTCGTTGATGCCTTGAAACATTGCTACTTAGAGTTACATAAACTTTTGAACAATATTTGATACTAAAGCAAATTTGAATATTGTGTTAAATTTAGGTATGTATTGTGTGTATGTATGTATTTCCAATATAAACTTTGGTCAAAAAACGAAGCAAGTCGCAATTAAATTAATTGTATTTAAAAATACTAAGTAAAGTGTTCAAGTAGTGAATGATTGAAAATAAGGAAACAATAATTGTAACTAAAAGTATGGCTAACTCTTCTGAAATAATTTGGCTACTCGGGCTTAGCGTATAAACAAGTAATTGTATTACTGAATAATAACTGAGCTATTATTTTCATAAAAACCCGTAGGAACATAATTTTACCTTGAACACTAAGTAATTTCTAGAATGATTCATTCAATTTATTCACGGCATTAAAGACACAAAAACAAAATAGCTCGTAATAGTAATGATATCACTTTTAAAGAAACGGTTATAAACAGATACAGTTATACATACTGCCCCGTACCAGCAATTAACTAACATTGTGAACCCTTAACATATTTTCCATTATTACATTGAAGAATATTCCTGAAATATATATTAAACATCGTAATTACATCAAATATATATCGAATAAACATTTTATAAATTTGTTTCCTAACATTATCTAAACTCGGCAGGACCAAGTCATCTTTCGTGAACGCCTAATGAAACTCACTACAGAGGTACGTGCGCAAACTGCTTGGGCTTAACTTACGAGTACGAAAGCTTTGGAGCACACATTGCAATACCTTTTAAATATGTTACACCATATTTTATTTATATCACAGCATTAAAAATGCAACATATATATACGTATACATTATGTATTTGAAAATAAAATGACGCAGTATTATAATCTTATTGTTATTTTAGGATTAATTTATGTTTAGTACGCATAATTAATAAATGCAAATACATTGTCTGAAAATAATGTTATTAATTATTTACATAAACAAAACAAAATATTTTACATTATTAAAAAATTGTTTACAAAATATTCAGACATATTATTATGTATACAGAGTTTACAGAGTTATAGTAAGTATATGTATTTTCTTCCTACGATATCCCTATAGTCAGTAAATGCATTTATCCCACGTAATCCATTTATATTTATTTTATGTATAACCTTTAATACCTAACGCACAAGATTGCTTTTAATCCGCTTATTGGCATTGAATAATGGTGCTAATAGCATCTTGCATTGTGGAACCGTAAATACTCCTTGGATTTTTTATTGGGGACTAATAACTATATTAATAAGAATAATTTAATACACACAATTGATTAGATTTTTTCTAAAACTAAACAATTATTCGCAATTGCTGGTGTAAATGTGGAAATGTTATTTCTCAATTGAAATTAAATATTTTTGTGATTTAAATTTAATTTTTTGTGATTTTAATTTAAATTATGCATAAATTTAAATCACATTAACACAATTTAAGGTAGTATTATTTAGTTATGCTTCGCACATTGACGCTAGTTATTTATAATGAATTACACTATAGACGTTACTGTTACAATACTTGTACAAAACGTGCAAGCTTCGTGTTTCCAAATGCAGAATTCTTGCATCGAGACTAATTTATAAAAGTTGGATTCATGTAACTCGTGATGTTTACTAGATTCACAAGCAAATAACGGAGAGCTTTCATGAAAATCTCAGAAAATTGTAGTAACACAATACCTTATTTTGTTTCTATATTTTATTATTAGCTGCAAGTATGAGTGACCGTGTCTAACAACATTTTTAAAATTTATTAAATAAAAACATTTTCTCAGATAATGTTGTCAGTTAATAAAATTTTATTTGAAACACACTTGCTTCACTAATTAAAGAGTTCTAATCATGTCGTCATGTTACCATTATATATCTACATTTAAATATTTGCAGCTTTACCTTAAATCATAATAAATACAATTATTTTAAAATTTTCTTTGAGAAGAATACATTTATATAACATTAATACAATTAAATACAATTAAAATAAAAAATATGAATTATTATTTTTTCTTTACAGATGACAGGGCTCCTGAAGAAACATCGGCTACAGAGTGCACCACGAAATGAGGTGAACAGTTCGAAATGAACATTCAGGAGGATTTTTGCTACACACGTGGTTATGAAGCTTTTTTGCTTTAAAATGGTCGTGAATATGTAGGTTAAGCTAATGAGTAATAAAAGACGATCTATGCGAATCCAGGCTCGAGGAGCCGAAATTTTTATAATGTGTTGTGAAAATAAAAAAATCATTTTGCAAGTTTTGTCGTGACAAATTATATTTTCTATTTCTAAATGTTGTTGAGTGATGAATATGATTCCTTGCTCGCTTAATGTTATGACATTTGAGTGACTTCTTGTAAATTCGCTTGTGTTTTGGTTATCACTTATTTTTCTAATATTATTATGAGGTGTATTTTGAGTAAATGAAATTAATTGGGTATTGAGTTGTGTGTACTTAAGTTGAAAGTGAATCGTCATCATTTTAACTAATTTATCTGTAACAATTTCCAACAGTACCTACCATAAAATATAATCAAACTTTAAATGAAAGTTGTTATAAAAAATAACATTTAAAAACGTCCAACCAATTATTCTAAGCATCGGTGAGTGCTCGTGTGTTCAAAGATATTATTATAAATTTGAATGCAGTTGAAATAGAATTACTTGTAAAAAAGTTTTTGGTAATAATATTGCTCAAATCTACGGATTTTTATGATATTTGTAATAGAGAATATTGTCACGATAAACGTATTGCTAAGTTTAAAAAAGATTTTTATCTCGTAAAGTACTTGAATGATTTACATACGCTCGAATGCTAATTGGTGTCAAATATGCACGCGTGCTAAAACCTAATATTATAGTAAAGCGTTAACTATGATAACTGCAAGATGCAAGCTGGTTTAAATAATAATAAAAAGTCATAAATTATTTATTGTTAGTTAATGGAGCAATAGTTTATAATTGCATTTGGAGATAGAATTCATTAATTAGATGGAAAGGTGTAAAATGTATGCAAAAAATATTTAGTATTTGAATAAAATATAATGAAAACATAACAAGACATTCATCAGTACCTACAAGTCGAGATATCATTATAATTAGCAAAATTAGTTTGTACAACCGTAAACTTAATTAATTTCAGATGCAACGTAGAATTCCATTGTCATATAGTTGGGAAACATTAAGTAGGTATAACCAAAGAATAGAAAATTATTGGTTAGAACAAAACAGAAAATTAAAAATTTGTGCATATAAAATGTTATAAAATTATCTGTTAATTTTTGATTTAAAACATTGAATTATATTATAATGTCTATCTAGATTTTTTTAAATATTATTTGAATTCAATGGGTGTTGGTTGAAATATAAATGATAATACTGATGAAAATAAATATGCTACCGAGAATATGCTCCAGTATTACCTTAATTAATACATAAAGGTAATAAAATAACATACAAACCCTCCTCAAAACGGGTCAACGCGTAACGGTCCTCTATCCACTGTCCATTATAATCCGCCTGAAAGCGTGCACACTGGCCCATTTATTTTGGAAAATCTGAAACTCAAGTTCAGATAAGGGTTTTATAAAAGAGCTAATTTTCGAACACGTAACGGTTCCTTTATAGATATCATCCACTGACGCAGTCCATCAAAATATTAAGGCTAGCTATTTAGATCACGCAAGCATCGGAATCATGTCGAACCAAATCGTCCCTGTCATACCGTTGTAATCGGTATTGATTTCCGTCCCGTGCTGAAACTTTTTAAAAATTCATCGATACACAATGTCCTTTACGTTCCGATCCGAGACACCGAAATAGAAATAATTGACGTTTCTAATGTTATTTACCCGAACAGTCTTGCTACTTTTTGTACTGCGACTAACGAATCACTTGATTAGGTAACATTTTTGCATTATTTTTAAATGTGTAGTGATTGTAAAATAGCCTGGAATTGAAGAATAAGGTTTTGTGGAAAGTTTTTTAGTCCAGCAAAATTGAACTGTCATGGTTATGTACTATATTTGCTATTGTCACTATAGCTTTGTTGAAAGCCGCAAAAAATTGGCTTTTGGGGGTACATTTTCATCTCCCAACACTTTAGCACAACTCCGCGGGGAGGAAAATTATGATTTGAAATATTGAGCTACGAATGAAGCCATTAAATTTAACATTAACAATAAAATTGTTTATTAAAATTATTTCCTATTTTCCCAATTTTGGTGTCTAATCTAGTTAAATTGCTAGAATTTAACTTCTTCTCTTCAGTTTAATTCTCCTACTTTAAAACGTATTTTATTTGTTTTTCCTTGACACAAACGACAATTACCTAAGACTACATAATTTGCTCGGCTGTGAATTCATTCAAACTATGTTATGAAATTGACATGGCTTATAAACAAGTAAGGGTGAGTTAATTTGTGCGCAGTACAACTGTATTATTAAAAAATACAAAGTATTTAAGAAAAGCACACAGTCAGAATGAAGCAATACGCCTGACAATACAATTTAAAAAATACAAGAATATTTAAAGACCCTTGAATTTTAAAAGACGGTACTTGCCAACAATAGAGTACCTACCTAAGTGAACAATGTTAAAAAAATATTTAGTCAGTAGGTATCTAAGAGATAAAATAAAATGGGAAAGTATGTAATATATTCATGACTAAATAAATTAAAATATTTGCGAACATGCCTATATTTGCGAACAATTATTGAGTAAAAGTAATTTAATTTCCGTTTGACTAACACTTGTTTCACAATACAAGTTAATCAATATATTATTTACATTTTTTTCTGATCAAATGAAATAACTATAACTGTAAAAAAAAATTTTTTTTAAAAAGCTTTTATAACTTGACCTTGAAACCTAATCGTGGTCAAAGTTCATTACAAGACTTTACCACAAGTGCAAACACGACTATGATACGATATTCCATCATGAAGTTCCAGTTAATATCTTCCGGCTCCATCATCAGATCAGTTTGACAGTACCATATTATTGCATTGTCATCGGAACCTAATATGTGTGCCAAATGTCAGCTCGATAGCTTCAGTGGAAGTGGGTGAAATATTGATTGCAAGATTCCAGGACATACATACATGAATGAATACATACGAGTGAAGTTAAGTAAAAGCTTTTAAAATAATAAGTATTTTTTTTATTTTGAAGTACTCGACATATTAAAAACAGTGGTAAATAGAAACGGCAAAAAAATATTATTATTAATTTGATTTCATCAGTTTAAATTTTTTTTAATGTGAATTATGTAATTTTTAAATCAAAAGCAAAAAAGCGAATTATTCTAAAAATGGTTTGATCGGTGACACTGACTAGCCGTCAAATGGGCTTTATCTTATCTTAATAAAATATGTGTATTAAAGAAAAGGCTTGTGAATATTGCTACTACTCTAGATTTAAACCGAGAGGCATTGCGAAAAAGACCTATTTTTTATTTTATTTTCTAATATTCAAATTTAACAAAAAATAATATGTAAGCCTGTTCAGAGAAAAAGTTGTTATGCTACGACTACGAATATGGTACTAGATATTATTTAAAGTGTTATAACGAAATTGCGCTCAAGAAAGACGTTCATAAATAGGAGACATTCACCGTAAATTTTGGCGTTATTGGATATTTACGTACGAGTATATGCAATTGTCGTAATAGGTACTAAAAATTTTGAAAACCAATCAATAATATCCTTTATCCTATAATAGCAAAACTATTTTTATGTGTTGTTTTAAAGATAATTTAATTTAATAATTTCTACACGGATGTTTATTTACAACAGTTAAACAAATAAAATATTACTTAATCATGTTGATTCTTAAAATTGTGTAAATTATCTATTTATTTAATACAATAATGTTTTAAGATCGCTTAGACTGTGCAGAAATAAGAAATTAGATATTGCAAGGATAACCCACGCACATTTACGTAGATTATAATATTTGGAAAATTAATATATTTATTAAGAGTGTATAATTTCATTATACATAATTATAATAAGTGATAACTGATATAAAATAACATTAAATATTTTTGAAAACAACTTCGCAGCAGTGGTTAACATTAATTTCGAATTTTATTTCGATGATAATAATAAGTGCTTATAAATGTCCTAAAAGTTGCTTGTTTGCTGAATTTCATTACAGGCGAAAATCCGGATTAGCATGAAACTCATGTGCAGGACTAAATGTTTTTATACCTTGCTTTAGAGTTGATATATACATACAAAAGCTATAAATGTCATGTTACAAAAATGCACAAAATACTTGTTTATAATGAAATTGCACTGAGGTAATTAATAAATACCTACATGTAATATAGATTAATTACGAAAAGCAATTCGTCAATATCACATTGTAATTAATGTCAAATTACTTTTTGATATTTTTTAACTATTTCTTTATTATAAACGGCACAATTTTGGTTGTGTAGTAACTAATTACATTTACAAATTTAAGTTATGTTAAGTTAAATGTTATTTATTTATATTTATACAAAAAAATACCTTTAAAATGACGTTAATGTTTGCTTAAATGTATATAAAGTTTATAATTATTAGTATTTATAAGAGTACGTTGTTTTGGTTATAAATAATAACGTTTTCTATATTGTGCTTGATTGTGATAAATTGCTATATAATATTGTAAATAATATAGGCATTAATGAAATTAGGTTAAAAGAGTAAATAGATACTTTGTAAAATACTCAAAACTATGCCCCTAAGCTTTGAGCTATAAAACTTAAGTTTTTTAAGGTAAACTGAACCTAATTATTTTTCCCTCGATTTAAATAAGCTTATTTTACAAATTTTGTTTTAAAATAAAGTAATAAATTATTTGAAATTTTTATTTTAAATGCAATCCTACAAAGTAGATACATAACAAATTTGTAATTATTAGAAAATGACTAATGTATTTCAAGTTGCCACACGTCACTGCCATTTCTAATTGATAACTTTTAATATTTATTTACTCTTTTAACTACAATAATTATTATATTTAACGCTTTAATCCTCTGTCCAGTGACTATCCACAACACAGTTTTAAATATAGCAAAATGCAGTTCGGATATTTCGTGTAATTTTAGCGTAGCAAATTATTTTACCAACATGTACTTTTGTATTCTACTTTATGCAATAATTACAACATTATTATAACATAACAGGCGTATTCCCTTGAGCTTGAGGTTTTCGGTTTGTTAGGTACAATTAATATTAAAAACTAGTTTATTTTTATGTGATGAAAACCATGATAATAATTAAACCTATATTCACTGTAATTTTTTTTTATCCATGGATGGATGGATGGAACAGGCGTATTCCCTTGAGCTTGAGGTTTTCGGTTTGTTAGGTACAATTAATATTAAAAACTAGTTTATTTTTATGTGATGAAAACCATGATAATAATTAAACCTATATTCACTGTAATTTTTTTTTATATACAGGTAATATAAAATAATGCGACGATAATTTGTCTACATAACAATGTTGTTAAATTGCATTTACCTATATGAAATTTATATTCCTACTTATATATAAATTGTATTTGTATGGTTTGTCCTTCTTATCCGCCTCAACGAAATGATGGATAGACAGGAAATTATCCATAAATGTAGTGTAGGACCTGGAGTGACAAAGGCTACTTTTTACTCCAGAAAATTGGACGGTTCCTTTGGAAATGGACACAAATCTATAATAATCATTTAAAATCGATTTTTCGTTGATTTGATGGTTTTTCCTTCTTCTCCACAATGGAATGATGTATCGAAATGATTTTTTGCATTGATGTAATGTAGGGCTTGGTAGTGAAATGACAACGTGCAATTTTCCGGGATAAATAGCCATAGTAGAGGTAATTCATAACACGTATAAACGACTTGACGCGAGCGAACCCGCGGGGAAAGCTAGTCGTTTATAACTTTCAAAAATGTCAGATTTCTGCTTGAATTATACCCAATACCAAATTAGAAAAATGTTATTATTTCAATTTAAATTGTATATAGATGGTAGAAGGGCACAAGGTATTTTGCAATATTTTTTGTTTATGCTACAACCGTATGTTAATGTAGGTATGGTTAATAAATCCATGTGTCTGGCCTGGCCGAATTTGGATGGAAAACTTTGAAAAAATTTAAAAATATTCTATCGACGGCGAGGTACTACACTTAATAGATGTAAATTGACAGCTAAAGCGCATGTTTTAATATGTTTTAGACACTTCCTTGTTCAAGAAGTTACCTTTTTTAGGCAATAAAGTTTTAGCGTAGATATTCTTTAATTATTTACAAGTTATCATATAATTACTTGTTATTAATTTCAAATATTTTTATTACTTATAAACATTATAAGTTCATATGTATCTACTAACTGAAAGAAGTTAGAGTACATAATTGTTTTAACATCAATCAATTTTAATGAAAGAAATGCTGATGTCTGAAATATTGTGTGGATAAAAAAATATCTTCAAATGCAGGTAACTTTCTTTTACTTCTTTTCTTTTCACTAAAGATATGGACACAAACCAAACCCAAATTATGTTAGTAGGTTATCAGATCTGTTACTAATACAGCAATTATTTAAGAATTTAAGTTTAAATATTTATTTTATTGGAAAATATATTAAAAGGAAAAAATGAAAAGCAACAAATAACTCATGTCTATCTATTTTTTTTAACTTTGATTGCACAGTCGTTAAAAATTTGTAGATATGATTGATTCGGTAATAAGCAATACCTAAATACTCCTAGCCACTGTCCATCGTGCAAACTTTACATATACAAGATTTTTTTTAGCTTTCAATGGTTTATTTACTTCTTTACATATACAGCTTTGTAATTACGAATTGATCCTTTATTTGACAGTCCGTAACGTTATGAAGTTCATTAAAAATATGTATATAGAATATAATTGTTTAGTTTTAATTGTTTAATTATTGTTACAGCACTTAATATCACCACGTACATTTTGTATGACGCCGTAACTTGAATTCACTTTCATCTTACAGCATATGATTCATTCATTTCAACTGATGCCTTACGATCGTTTTGTATATAAATATATGAAGGGAGAGGTTATTAGTAATATAATAAATTTATTGGCTTCGAATGTTGTTTATTTATTACCTGTTCTATATAAGTATCTAGTGTGGTTAGCAGCTTAACCAAACACAGGACTCTGTATTGGCCTGTATCAATTGCGTCTCATTTGTAATCCTGTAAACATAAGGAAACCTGCATGCCCGAGAGTTCTCCATAATGTCTCGAATACGAATTCTTCATATCAGCGCGGCTCACTAAGGCCTTATTCCTATCACATGCCCAGCAGTGGGACATAGAAGGGTTGTGGTGTAGTTTAAGACTTTAGGGTTAAGTAAGAAAATAAATCATCTGATTTCTCTATATTGCACAGCTTTACATGACAAGGCAGTTATGATAAAAACTAATTATATCAAAAACATAATATTTATAGGGTTGATCGTTCCCAACTCGTGGTAATGAAATTTCTTCAAATTTGCTCCTTGACCACCAACCCTGCCGGTCCTTGTCCGATCACAGGCGACAGCCCTGCCACACCCACCGATCGCAGGGGTCTGCAACAGTTAAAATAAATAATAATGTAAATAGCAGATAGTTATTCGCTGCTCGCTCGCTGCGACCCATAGACGTCACACTGCTGGGCACGGGTCTCCCCACAGACACAGCTGCGGGAGGTCTGGAGCATACTCCACCACGCTGCTCCAATACGGATTGGTAGAGGGGTTAGTGGCCAACCCAGTGTCGAATGTTCTCAAGCTACAACAACCGGGTCCGACGGCTTAACGTGCCCTCCGGTAGCGTCAATGAAATTTTGCCACTAGCGGTCACCCATCCACAAACCGACCGCGCCCGTCGTTGCTTAACTCTTTCGATCACATTGAATCGACGCGAGCCATTGAGCTATGGACGCTACATATAGTTATTGTGTACTCGTAATTCGAAGCTTCCGTGGCGCGGGGGCTAGTACCTAACTCCTGAACTGCGAGTCCCGGGTTAGATTCCCGGCCGGCGCATATTATTATATTTATTTCCAAGATTTTATTTCGTCACCCGCAACCAAGAATATGGTGCTTAAAGACGTAAGTGTTCGAGCAGTTTGTGTTTCCAGTCTTTTACCGTCGGTCTGATCCGTAAGCTCATAGTCGCTCAGCTATGGAGAGAGTTATGCTCGGTATTTCTCTACGGTACGGGATTTGCAATGATGAAATCCGTACACGAACGAAGGTTACCAAAATAGCTCGAAGGATCAGCGAACTGAAGTGGCAATGGGCAGGCCACGTGGCCTGACGGACTGATGACCATTGGGTAAAAAAAGTCCTTGAGTGGTGACCGCGAAACTACCGTAAAAGTAAAGCCTCGTTAGAAAACCTAGTTGTATGAAAGTGTGCTCTTAGGAAGTAAAATTTGTTTTGCCACAGGAAACACCATCTCGCGGTGAACTTGGAACTTTTTATAAAAAAAAGAACTCTTCTGGCAAAAATACAAACTACTTACATAAACAAGGGAACATTGTAGTTCAACAAGGACTACATAGGTGGCAGCACGTAAGTTCAAAAGACGATTAAGAGCTAGCGTAGGCTGAGAAGTTCAAACTTACTTATAAAAAATATTAAGTTACTAAGCATAATATTGTGATGATGTTGTAACATGATCATAAGATCAATAGATGACGCAGTTGGTGCGATTACAGACTAAAAAAATCATGGTATTAGTGAGATAGTATTGTTTCCTTACAATCTACTAAGTTCAACTATATATTCAAAGATGGCGCTGTTTCTTATGAGTTGGGTGCAGAAGGCATTCGTATTGGAAATATATAAATTTTTTGAGAGTCCATCCATCAGCCTTTTAGGGCCCACTGCTGGACATAGGCTTCCCTCAATCGACGTCACTCCTCCCGATCCTGCGCCCTCTGAATCCAACAGATTCCCGCTGTCTTCTCTAAGTCGACAGTCCAACTCGTCAGAGGCCGGCTAATAATTACTCCGTTTTCCAAGTTGCGCTCTCCACTCAAGGACTTCTCTTACGCATCGGTTATCAGTCCGCCAAGCGACGTGGCCTGCCCATTGCCACATATGTTCGTAAAATAGCTCACATACTTTTCGTTCAGCTACATTAAAAGTTCTAACACGACTAATAGTTATCGAAGTGAGTGCGATAACAAACTACATAGTTCAAAAAAATACTAAGAGATGGCGCTGTTTGTGTAACAACAATAAAGTTCACCAAGCTACAGCTTGGCGAAGATAATGTTCATAACTTAGGTATAATTAATTAATGTAATGATGTTCCCTTGTATAACTTTAAGAGTACATACTTGAAACCAAGTTCTTCACGCGGCACTCCAAGTTTCGCTAATTTCGCCTCGTAAGTGGCTAGGAGATCGTCGTGAGCCTTTCTCAAGCGGGCGGCTTCGTACCGTAGATCTTCTACTTGCGTGTCTTTCAATTTCAGTAGATCCTACAACAGGATAAGTAGGTAAGTAACAAGGCTGCTATTAATATTATAACGCCTAATTCGCAAATACTCATATTCATATCTTAATTATTTGTTTTAGAGTCTAAAGGGAAAAAAGGGAAATTTCGCGAGCACAGTAGGTTCTCATTTATAGAAAATCAGGTTATGGGATTGTAAAAGAAATGCAGAGTTTAAATTGGAGATTCACGTTTTTAATATTACTTTTATATTTAGATACTGAGAATTATACGTCTGCGTCCTATCACTATGCCAGTAAGATAATAAGTAAGAGAGTAGACTCAGTTGAGTGGCTTTATATAACAGTACAGTTCTAAACATGACGTGTTGTGAAAACACATAGGTGGCGCTACAGTCAACTGCCAGTCATTGTAATCACTAGATTAATTTTTGCATACTAAAATTAAATAAACCAACACGCCCCTTCAAAAATTAATCCACTTTAAGAATCAAATTTATACAATCACAAAAACACCTACACAGAACGTATACTCTTTCTCAGTGTTTGCTGGGAATACAATATTATCATGGTCCAACATTTGTTGCTAGGATTAGGGAAACCCAGGAAAACCTAATCAGACCATTTCATTCATTTAATTAAATTTAAACTTAATCAGTGATATTTTAATCAAACATTATTGTAAAAACAGTTTAAATCATATAAACTTAAAAAAAAATTGTATATCACTTCATGAAAATTACATAATTGCATAACAAAACAAATCAAAAATAAATCTTAATTTATTCTAAACCCATCCCTTGTATCAACTGACGAAAGGCGATGGCAGGCAGCGGCTTCGTCAAGGCATCAGCCAACTGCTGACCTGTGGGAATGTAATTTAATTTTATTACATTTTTCTCAACCTGTTCTCTAGAAAAATGGTATTTGATGTCTATATGTTTTGAGCGTTTGTGGCTAGTTGGATTGTTAGCAATGCTAATACAGCCATTGTTATCTTCATAAATAACTATAGGCAAGGCAATGTTTATATTTAAGCTACTCGCTAACGATTTGAGCCACAAAGCTTCTCTAACAGCCTCAAACAACGCCATATATTCAGCCTCAGTCGAAGAAGCTGCAACAGACATCTGTTTCTTCGTACACCAGGTAATCGAGCACTTATCAAACATTTTAAATAAAAATCCAGTTGTACTCTTCCTGTCTGTTGTATCATTTCCACCCCAATCAGAATCTACGAACCCACATAAAATGTTTTTATAAGTACATTTTGTGTAAGTCAATTTTAAATCAACGGTACCTTTTAAGTACCTTAATACCCTTTTAAGGCACTGCCAAAGTTCTCTATTACTCTTATTCGCATACCTGCTTAGTATGTTTACACTTACACTCAAGTCAGGACGAGTGCATAACATAATGTACATTAAGCAACCAATGACATTTCGACATGGAGCATCAAATGTCTCCTCAGAATTTAATGCCTCATAGTTCAACTTAATTTCAAGAGGTGTACTGACAGGATTACAATCGTGCATGTTAAACTTATTTAAGACTGTATTAATGTATGCACTTTGATCCAGAGTAATTTTATCATTAAATCTAATTACTTTGATACCAAGAAATAATTTGATATCTTTTAAATCAGACATCTTAAATGTACTCATTAAATAATTTTTAAAATTATTCATTGTATGAATTTCAGCGCATACTATGACCAGATCATCAACATACAAAAGTAAATAAATATTTTTATTAATATCCCCTTGATCTAACATGTAAATACATCTATCCACCGGTGAATTTTGGAAACCCTTCGCTTTAAGAGATTGCTCAAATAACTCGAACCAACACCTAGCGGCTTGTTTAAGTCCATACAAAGCTTTATTTAATTTGCACACGTAACCGTCTTCACAATTAATACCTTTAGGAACATTCATGTAAATTTCCTCTTTTAAATTACCATTTAAGAACGCGGTCTTAACGTCCATATGATGTATTAACAAATTAAATTGATTAGCAAAACTAATTATGAATCTAAAACTAGCTATTCTGGCAACCGGTGCAAATGTCTCATTGTAGTCGGTAAGATATTCCTGACTAAACCCTCTCGCAAACAAACGAGCTTTATATCGCAAAGGCTTTCCAAACTCATCGTTTTTGATAGAAAAAATCCATTTACAATCAACAATGTTTCTATTTTGTGGTCTTGGTACTAAAGTCCATGTATTATTAACCAAAAGAGAATTAAGCTCATCTTTAATTGCGCTTTCCCACTGACTTCTATCTTCTCGGGTTTTAATTTCATCAAATGAACCCGGTACTTTGTGTAAAATAGACTGAGCACACAATAAATAATCACTGTCAGTTTCCTTATAAGAAATAGGGGGACGACTCTTAATCCTATCACTCCTCCTAAGATTGCTATCTGTGTTTAGCGTATCATTGTCAAAAGAATTATCAGAATTATTATCAACTATACTAGTCGATTGACCTACGTCATGGTTCAACTTGCGAATTTTAGTCGAGCCCACAGGCTCATCAGATTTTGAACTATCTGATTTTAAACCGTCAGAGATCTGAGACTTTAACGACACTGATTTAGACACAAATTCGGTATCAGTTTTGTCATGAGAATTTTTATCATTCCCTTCAAGTCCGAGCTCAGGCCTGGACTGCAGAAAGTTAGTCTCATCCACAATAACATCTCTGACTACATCAAACCTTTCGCAATTAGGATTCCAAACTTTATAACCGTTTGGTTCATACCCCATGAGTATACCTTTCCATGACTTATCATCAAATTTTGTTTTAAAGACTTTGTTGTGAACATAAACAGTTGCACCGAAAACCTTTAAATATTTTAACTGAGGCCTTTTGCTATGCCACATCTCGAATGGTGTTTGTGAAACTTTCAAAGCTTTAGTTGGAGACAAGTTAATTAAATAAACAGCTGTTAATACAGCCTCACCCCAAAAAACTTTATTTAACTTAGCACCGTTTAACATAGTACGAGCTTTTTCAGTAATAGTCCTAACCATGCGTTCAGAAACACCATTGAGTTGCGGAGTCCTAGGAACTGTCAAATGATAAGAAATTCCTTTCTCAACACAATAGTTTTTCATTTCGGTAGATAAATATTCCCTACCGTTATCACAATATAGATTAACTAATTTTAAATTAAATTTTACCTCACTTTTTGCAACAAAATCTTTAAAACAAGAGAAGACTTCCGATTTGTATGTAATTAAATACGCGACACAGTAATGAGTAAATTCATCAACAAAGAGAACAAAATAATTCTTATTATCAATCGTTGAAGGAGTGATGGGTCCACACACATCAGAGTGCACAACAAATAATGGTCGTTTAATATAACTTTTATCCTTAGCCTGGTTAAATGGCAACCGACTTTGTTTACCACATATACAAGCTTCACACAAATTATCATTTGGTACTACTGTATTTAATTTATCTATGCCATCAACCATATTATTTGATTTAATTTGCAAGAATTTATTTTTACTAATATGTCCTAAACGCTGATGCCATAATCCGTAACTATTCATATCACTAGTATTACACACTTGGTAAGCAGGGCGACTGACATCCACACAAGCTATAAAGTCTACAGTAATTAAATTGTTCATTGACATACCTCGCATTATTGTTTTACCATTTTTACAAACTCTTGTTCCACGATGATCGAACATGACTGTATAACCGGCCCGTTGCATCTTCGAAACAGATAGTAGGTTGTACGGCACCTCCCGACAGAATAGAACATCCTCCAGAACTCCACTCACACCCATGTTGCTAGTGAGCTGTAAGGTTCCCTTCTTGGTAGCTAAAACAAATTCACCAGATTTAGCAACTGAAATTTTAATAGGCACGGGTAAAACAGTAAAATTAATGAAAAGATCTTCCCTATTAATTATGTGATCGGATGCGCCAGAATCCAGTAAAAATATAATTGAATTTTCGGTTGTATCTTGTGGGTAATCTCCGGTCATAAAAGCAAAACTTGAGCAACTTGTAGAAGGTTGAGTAGTTTCAATTGCTTGGACTGTCCTTGTACGTTGAAAACTATTCTGCTGATTTACTCGTTTGAAATGATAGCAGTCGTTCTTCATATGACCCTTTCGTCCACAATGATAACACTTGACAAAAGATTGCCTTCGTTTCGACTTCATATTAAAATGGTTGTAATTATTAGAAGGCGGGTAATTGTCTATTTTTCTTTTCCGTGATGATTCAACACTTCTTTCCACTTGCAATACTTTAGAACTCGTATCAGTCGACTCGTTTCTTAACTTCACTTCATGATCGAATAATCTCGTTTTAACAAAGGCCAAGGTCAAATTATCGTCCGTTAAAGTTTCGATTGCAGTTACAACTCCATCGTAAGTTGAGGGTAGAGTAAGAAATAAATGAGCAATTTTATCCGTTTCCTCCAATTTAGCGCCAGATGCTAGTAACTCGGTAATCAAATCGTCAAAAATTGAAAAATGTTTTATCAGGGGTACATCACCGTGTAGTTTTAACGCCAATAACTTCTTTCGTATAGCCAACTGGGTTGCGATACTCTTCCGCTCGTACAAAGAATCCAAACTCTTCAAAATGTCCCTCGCGGAACTGCCCTCTTTAGCAAAACCAAGATATGAATCACTCAAATACTCAACAATTACGCTTTTTGCAATTCGATTATTTTTCTCCCATTCCTTGCAACGTATAATCGGGTCGTCGTCAATAACTTTTAACACGTCAAGTTCACTAAACAAGGCGCGTATTCTAAATTTCCAGGTACTGTATTTTTCACCGTCGAAAGGTTTAATATTTCGTTTTATTTTAATATTATCCATCGTAGCAAATACAAAAACGCGCAGTTATTAAACGATCACTGGGCCCATAACCTATAGAAAATCAGGTTATGGGATTGTAAAAGAAATGCAGAGTTTAAATTGGAGATTCACGTTTTTAATATTACTTTTATATTTAGATACTGAGAATTATACGTCTGCGTCCTATCACTATGCCAGTAAGATAATAAGTAAGAGAGTAGACTCAGTTGAGTGGCTTTATATAACAGTACAGTTCTAAACATGACGTGTTGTGAAAACACATAGGTGGCGCTACAGTCAACTGCCAGTCATTGTAATCACTAGATTAATTTTTGCATACTAAAATTAAATAAACCAACATCATTACACATAACATAATAATATCTAACATCATGCCAGTATTTCTCGGAAGTGTATTCTACTGTATTCTTCTCTCTCGTGTGAGGTGTATTCACCAGTTATGTTTGAATTCCATGAGTGGAAAACAAAACCGACGACGAATAACTGGGCCTTCTGAAGTACGGAAGTGCTCATGAGTTTATCCACTAGTCTACTACCTATCCACATATTGACCGCGCCAAAAGTGCTAATTCGGCCGATCACGTATAACGCTAAAGCGCTGAAGTGCTCATAGCCATCTCTCTCTCCTCCATGGAGGAGAGAGAGATGGCTATCCTATGGCTGGCTATGATATATGGCATCCTCGAATGGAGAACCGTACCTTCACTCATCCCTTGTGCCACCTACTAGAGGTATTAAGGAACTGCTCACATGTATCTCCCTCGGGCCCATATCTCTCCCCTCCATGGTCTTCAGCTTAGTTTCCAACAGCGCTGTCTTCAACGCCGCCCGCTGCTGCACCTCGAGCACGGCTCGGGAGAAGCGTGCCTTCAGCTCATCCCTCTCCGACAGGATCCGGTCGAACCTCACTTGCAGAACCTCGTACTCCCACTTCAGCACCTCGAACTGTTTCTCAAGGGACGCCAGTTGCTTTGTCTTGGCCTGAAATTGTTTATTTTTTATTTTGATATAGCTAGATATTGCATAACAAATGAGCAATCATAACTCATTTCCTTCCATGATTCCCGTGATGGACCCTGAACAAGACTCATAAAAATGTCATTTGGAAAGCACTTATAGCCTTTATCTATGTCTATGTCTATGTCCATCTGTGAATGATGTGGGTTGAAGAGAGAGAGAGAGAGAGAGAAGTAACAAGCTTATAAAAGTAACAAACAAACTTACAGCAAGAGCGGCCTTATCTCTGTCGTAGTTCGACATTTGCCGCTTCAGTTCCTTATTGTCAGCCACTGCTGCCTCCAAAGGCTCTCGCAGGCTCTTGGTCTCAGCCACGGCATCCCGCGCTATCTTCTCGGCTCGTTCTTTTACTTTCTGCATGTCTTCCATCTGCTGCTTCAAGCTGCTTATCAGTCCTGGAATAGCCAGTGATGACTTATTGATTTTACAAAGTTAAGAGTTATCGAGTACCACCCATCCACACTCATAGATACTGGAATGGTTAGTCCAGTTAGATTAGGTGGTAATTTCGTTAGTCTGTATGAGGACTAGGCGGATAGTGACAAATAGTTCATAGACTTGATGTTAAATTTACCAAAAGCTTGACTTCTAACACATGTTGCACCTAGTGGTCCCCATTCAGCTACCTCTTGACGCTTTCAGGCAGTAGCTGAATGGGTAAATGGTAAGTATACCACTGTGCAGTAGCTCAACGTTGTCAAAGTCACTTCACTGACTACGAGTATTTTGATCAACGACTTACCCAAGTTATTTAAAGTTATGTCATTGTAATAGTTTTTCAAATCAGAAAATGCACGATCGTGATGAGCAACTAAGTCAGATAGCTGTTTATTTTTTCTTTCCTCGACCTCTGCTATTTCAGTTCTATGTTTAACTGTTAATTCAACTTTGGTTTCTTGAAGCTTCATCTCAGCCTTGTTCTCAATTTGTCGAGCTTTCTCTTCAAACTCTTCTCGCGTTTTTGATAATTCGTCTGCATGAATAAGTTTGGCTCGTCTAAGCTCATCTTGAGCGGCTAGCATTTTTTCTCTCATTTCTTGTCTTAAGATTCTTTTGTCATTAAGAAGTTCTAATTCCTGTTCAGCATGTTCTTCTTTGGCTGCTTTTAGAGCAACCAAATTTTCAGCCCTTAAAGCCGCTGCTGCCGCTTGCTGCTCATACTTCAAATGTTTTATCTTCTGCTTTTCAGTTTCTAAAAGAGCTTCATTTTCTTCTTGCGCCTCTTCTGTAGCCCTTTCTCTGTTCCTCAGTTCAGCTTTGGCTTCTTCTAACTGCTGTCTAGTTATTTCCCAAAATGTTCTGATTTTATCTCTTTCTAACTGAAAATAATTTCGTTCTTCCCTCTCCTTGTCTAGTTCCTCTTTTACTTTTAGTGTGAACTGTTCAAGTTTCTCTCTAGTCATCTCTGATGTATCTACTCCATCGATGATTATGGCTGAAAATAACATAAAATAAAACAATAGAGATTTTTAATGACTGGTGGATTTAACTAAGTATTCTTCTTTTGATCAAATCGTCATAACTAAGTGACAGGATTCTTGTTAGAGAGCTCCAAATGCACAAAACATAGAAAATTCATACGCTATGGCGATGATTTAACCTATGAACTATCATTATCACTAGTAGGGTATTATAACATGTGCACTTTCACCAACGATACTGTTGTTCTGTGTTTTTGTTTACCTGGAGCCTTTTTTCCACCACCTTTTCCACCTTTAGGAGCCTGTAAGTATAAAAGTGAGTATTACATTACTGATCAGTTTTATGCCATTATAATTTATATATTAAATATACAGTTATTGCTTTCAAACTGAACATAGTAGACGTAGAATAGCATTGCAATGGTAGAGAAGTACCTACTTCTGTATTCTGAGGTAGTACCACAGGCAATACCAGCATAGATTGCAAGTAATTAACCATTATGCTTAGTAAAATTGGCATAAAAATAATAAATGTAAATTTAATTTCTTACCATGTTGAAGCTATTGTTTTATTTTTTCTATATCCAAAAACCAGGCCGAGTTGTTATGGCAAATGACAATATAAATGTTGACAGAGTTGGCAGGGAAACGTTATTGTTGCTATGGTTACCTACATAATAAAATATTTTGATTGTCATTTGCCAAAGATATTGAAGCAATTGCCACAGACATTTTATCCTACTTTACCCATAGTATTTAATTGCGTCGAGCGACGATGACGAGCGAGGATATGCTAATTATGACATAAAAATCGCAATCGTGGAATAAGTAGTTATATAATTTCAGTATGTAAGTTATCACGATTTCCCGTCCTTTTAGACCGGCAGACCAATTTTAGCTATCAATTAAATTTAGATCGTTAAAATTAAATACTTATTTTTAAAACTTTTTCTTGCAGAATACTGTCCATTAGTTTGTCCATGTTATGTGAAAATGTCAAAATATACATTTGACACAGTATGCTGATATTATTAAATTAACTCTAATAATTTCAATTGATAAATTTTTTTGTGAACATGTAAATTTATATCCCAATCCATTGCCAGAAAATTTTCTGTAACAAGCAAAAATGCTCACAGAAGCGTTGAATACAGTTTTGTACGGAGTTTTATTTTTCAGCCTCTTCCTTATAGACTGGGCGCTGGGCAATGGGTTCGTGGATATGTTCAAGAAGATTTTCTGTAAATGTGTGTGCTTAGTAAGAAAGTCTATACGGGAAGAGGTGAAATTTGTGCAGGCTCCTGAGAATACTGTCAGCTTATCGATGTTGTTCAGCGAACTTCTGTTTCTGTCTTTGACCATTTTGGTGAGTGTTTGGCGAAAATCTTGAAATAAACCCGTCACCATTGATATCGCTGCGACCCATAGACGTCCTACTGCTGGGCACGGGGCAAATAAAAATTTATTTAAAAATTAAAAAATAAAAATTTGGGGTGGACTACCCTTAACATTTAGGGGGATGAAAAATAGATGTTAGCCGATTCTCAGACCTACTGAATACGCATATAAAATTTGGTAAAAATCGGTAAAGCCGTTTCGGAGGAGTACTGCAACAAACATTGGACATGGAAATTTTATATATTAGATTATATATAAGATATACATATACATTTATATTACATTTATATACGTATTACCTCTAATCTTCCTTCGCTACGCCCAATCACACTTTTCGTAACGCTTTCGTCACGCATTCACCAGCTTACTCTCCAATTCAAGAGTGCTAAAAGAAGTTTTACTTCAATAATAAAATATTCATGTATTATTTTTCAGCTCCTGAACAAATACAAGCAATTACGTTGCAAAGACAGGATAGACGATCTCCTTCAGGAAAGCAAGGAGGCGTTGCGGCAAACCAACGAGTTTCTAGAGAAGTGGCGACTGAGACGAGTGAGAGTCAATGCATTGGAATAAGGTTAAAATGAGTTGGACTGCCTCGTTGGTCTAGTGGTCGCAACTGACGGCCGCGACTGCTCAGCTAGGAGTCCTGGGATCGATCCCCATGTTCGGTTATAAAGTTTTCTCTTTGTTGAAATTCCGCTGACCCCGCAAACGATGTTCTGCCATATGAAATGTCAAAATGACGCATCACTTCATGTTAATATTGTTCATACAAAAATACTAAAATCCTGTTATATGTAAATTAAAAAAAAAATCGACATTTTCCAGTGGACCAAATTGTGAATCTAAACCATTCTCGAATCCCCTTGAACACACACAAAAAATTTCATCAACATCCGTCCAGCCGTTTAGAAGGAGGTCAGTGACATACACACAAGAAATATGTAATATAATATTATTATATTAAGAATGTTTTTAGTAAATCGATGAAACAACGACGGGCGCGGTCAGTGTGTGGATGGGTCGCCTAGTGCTCGGCTAGTGGTAAAAAAATCATGGGCGCTCCCGTGCTCCGCAGGGCACGTTAAGCCGTCGGTCCCGGTTGTTTTCAATGGTGAAAACAGTTTAACATAATTATGTTTCAGATAAATTATCAGTCTCCCGGCGAATATTCCTATCTGGACGAAGAGCCACAGAAAATTGAGCCCCTCCAACTAGAAGTGCCAATACTACACATGGCTATCATAGACGTAAGAGTTTTATTTTTATTTGTTTATCTTTATTGAACCACATACAAGAAGCTGAATTTGGCACACATATTTGGTTCCGATTACAATTCACGAAAATAAAAAAAAGTAATAAAAAACTTTTAAAAAAATTTTTTTGTAATTGTGTATTTTTTTTAATATACGTTTTTCACACTTCATATATATAAATTATATTAAGAAAAATCCACAGACAATGGGCACGTCGAGATCCCAGCCAGAGAGGGGCGACGCCGGTGACAGCGTCAATATCACCGACTCCACTCTCCTCTCGGTCACGTCTCTCCTCGAAGACGACTTGGACATGACTGACTTGCCTTGTGAGGAATCCTTCAACGATGCTAAGACAGTGGAGTTTGGCAATCGGTACCTGTGGGATGTTGTTGAGGAAGATGTGGGTTATTTGGAGGATTAGAGAGATGGAATGAGTAAAGAAGAATTTGATTAGGATGCAATTGAGGATTAGGAAGATCGAGAGATTAGGTGAAAAGGTATCGTTCATTAAAATCCATTATACAATCAGAAAGACCGGAATACTGCTTTTTATCTAGAAACTACAATTGCAGTCATAATGACTGCTGTCTGAAAGATTGTATTGTTGAAGAAGAAAACATCAAAAACATGAGAGACTTGGGAAAAGAACCTGAAAGAACAGTGGAACCTGGATTAAAAACTCTTGGTACGAACTGTTGAAACATATACCAGTGAGACATAGATCATCAGAATCTAGAGTAGATATTTTTAGATAGATAGATAAAACCGCTACATTTTGCTTCACACATATGAAAATTATGAAAGTAAATATGCACTTATCGTACATTCTTAAAAAGGATCTTTGTCTCTTTCTGTATGGAATGCTAAATTTTATAAGGATTAAGGACTTAAAATCAATTATGTTATACTGTTTCGTTTGTGTCTTTAGTGAACTTACTGTGTCCTGTTCTACTAAACATTGGAGTGCTGTCACGTTATTAATTTTTGACTGTCAAATAAAAATGATTGCTATGTATTAATCATGCTTTTTTATTAACCCTAATCATATATTTAATATTTAGTGCAAACAAATTAAATCCGGTATGGATTTAATTATGTGACACTTTCTTTCGAAGACCTTATCCATACGCATCACATACGCAGCCAAAGTTAATTATCATTCCACCGTGATATAACAATTAAGTGTTTAACACTTTATTTCGAATTCTGAATTGAGTTTGAATAAAGAACAACATCGTTTAAAAAAACTAAAAAAGCCCACTTTTGCAGATAAAGTGAGAACTAGATTAGAACTAGATTAAAAAAAAATATAAGACTTTTTTTTTAAATTCTTGCACTGTCGTCGGTCTTTGATACTTATCAAGGACACCCTTTGCAAAGTTTCAAATTAATAGGACGTTTTGACGTGGGCGAAAATCGAGTTTAAAGATTCCGTTACATACATACATTCATTCATACCAAGCTAATAAAAGCGTGTCAAAAAGACAAAACTCTGTTGCTAAATTAAGTTACTTATTTAATTTGTTATGAATACGGGGGACAAAATATTTTAACCGTTATTCATTAAAAAAAATAAACAGCTTTGATGCTGTATGCTCATCGCGAGGTATTTTATGTCCATACTAGCTGACCCCACAAACGTTGTTCTGCCATATGAAATGTCAAAGTGACGCGACACTTCATGTAAATGAACGACGGTTAAAATATTTGGATATTGTTCATACAAAAATACTAAAATCGTGTTTAAAAAACATTTTCCAGTGGACCAAATTGTGAATTTAAACCATCCTCGAGTCCCCTTGAACACACATAAAAAATTTCATCAACATCCGTCCAGCCGTTTAGGAGGAGTTCAGTGACATACACACGTAGGTACACAAGAAATATATTAAGATAAAAATAGTATACGAGTATAAGTAGTAAGATGAAGAGTTTAGTAGGTTCTCTAATGCAAGATGGCAGGATCTTTATAGCATATTTTTTTATTTAGTCACATGTGAGTCAGATGTAAACCAGCCATTTATTCTGTTTATCCGCAATTAATTTTCCATCTCTCCTATTTTGGGAGTAGATCTATGCTGAGAACACTCGATAATCCCACAAAGGTTTCGTCCATATCTCACTTTGAGTGTCAAATGCTTATAATAAGCAGCTCAAATCCGTCAATTATTAAGCCACCCTGAAAGCTTAACGGAATAACTCAGTCGTTCATAAATTCACTTTCAGCGATCAGCAACCTTATTGAGCTATACTTGAGAGTCAAAATAGCGTGATGTCAGTTTTTCCCGATAATATTTCGTGGTTAATATTTTTCTTTGATGTCATAGTGGTAGCAGGGTGCCAATAGATGCGTTGTAATTAAATGTTTTGTAGGGTGGTGAAAAACCTTTCCAGGTAATTTTCAAGCTGAGTTAGTCTACCTCTTTGTACCTAGTAGGTGCCATTTCTCTCGTGTAAAGAAATTGTGTTCCAGTTTCAAAGGTGTGGTCTATCATCGACATCTCAAGCCTGAACGATAGAACAATACCTTAAGGTCAAGGGCATCCATCCATTACAAATTTTACAAACATATTAATTATCTATGCTTACACCAAGTTAGTCACTCAGTCCCTGTTCCTAGTAGTTAGTCAGTGTATTTCACGCAATAATCATTTTTAAATCTGTCGGATGGGCGGGCGTTTTTGCAGATTCAGATTCAGTTTTTTTTGTTTTCATCATATAGTATTTGTATACGCTTAATGATGACAAAACATTTTCACCTACTGCAGGGTTTTGATAATTATCAGCAGGTTATCAGCAGTTTGCTTATTAAGGCACGGTTTATGATAAAATATCAATTGTAGCGTCCATAGCCCAATGGCTCGCGTCGATTCAATGTGATCGAAAGAGTTAAGCAACGACGGGTACAGTCGGATGGGTGATCGCTAGTGGCAAAATTTCATCGATGCTACCGTGCTTCGGAGGGCACGTAAAGCCGTCGGTCCAGGTTGTTTTCTATGGTGGAAACAGTCGTCAAGCCTAGTCGAACACTTTCGGGTGGCTTGGGTGACATTCGACACTGGGTTGGCCATTAACCCCTCCAGCAATCCACATTGAAGCATCCTGTATCTGTGGGGGAGACCCGTGCCCAGCAGTGGGACGTCTATTGATTGTAGCAGCAGCAAGTATTACAACAACACACCCCATTTTTTCGGATTAATCGTACTTACAACTAATAAAGAAAGTAAAGCCAACAATATCCCAATAAAACGAATAACAAATAATTCCGCGATCTCATTACTTGCAAGCGATGCATACGCAATCCCTAATGCTGTAGTAATAACGCCAGCGCGTAATAATCCCGTGAAAGGACGCCGTAATCCCGGGGAAGTGGCAGACAGGAATAATGAGTGTTCCAGATTTGTCCCGGGGAAGGAATATTTATTAAGATGGTATTCACATTATAATGAAACGCTCATAGCAATGCGGCGCGAAACTTGATCAACTGATAAAGTGATAAGAAGCCATATCTATTTTGATTCACAGTTGCGCTCTGGGACCCTATTTTAAAACCGCTCGCGTGACTTAATCGCTCGACTGCGACTCATTATCGTTAAATAAAAACAATACCGTACTCGTTAGTATCACTAGAATACATGTGGTATTGAACATTCTCATTCTCTCAAATCCGGAATTGATTAGAGATATGACCCGTAAGATTTCGCTGGTCGGGGTGAGCCATTCAAAAATCGAGGTACTGTCTTAGCTAGCATTTTGTTGACGTATAGTGAGAAGAATTATTGAGCATTTCTGTGTGTGAATGAATCGAAAGCATTTACGGCAAAAATTGCAAAAAAATCATGTCTGTTGTATGGGATGTTGTTTTTTAGTATTTATTGTTATGACAAAAAACAGAACAAGAGACAACAGAAATAGATCATGTGAAATTTTGTGAAAATTTGTGTGTATAAAAATTGTGAAATTTTCAACTGTCTAACTATCACAGATGAACAGGCTGTATAGCCTGGTCACAAATGGATAGAGGGACAGCTGAGCCATAGTAAAAGGTTCCGTTCAACCCTCTGGGTACGTAACCCTAAAAAAGAAAACTCATCACAAAACAATAAACAAAAAGCAAACGAAACCAACGTTTAGTTCGCTTCATCAACCCATCCACATTGCCGGGCGCCGTCCGTGTGCTATAAGTCCATAATTTGCCCAACAATGGCCACGTGTCTTGGTCTGTGAACACCGAGTAATTATGGCGAGATGGTGGCGACTTATGATGGATGGTACGCCTCTCGGCTTACAGGCAATTGTAGGGTTGGTTACCCTTTAAGGCATTTGTTTTTTTGATAGTTAATTTTGTATTTACCGCTTTGCCTGTTATATCTGAATGTTGTGTGGTGTCAGAACAGTAAAGCTTTTTTTTTGACGTGATAACGTCTTACAAATCGATGAACGCCTACACATTCAAACAAAGTGAGACGTCATCCTCTCATTCCGCCAAGTGTGACGCCCACCGTACCGCTAAACCGTCATCCACATACCCGTTCCGCCAAACGTTCCGCCAAGTGTAACGCCACCCGTACCGCCAAAGGTACCGCCAAGCGCATTCATTCAATTCAACTTTAGTTTGTAATCCATAGCAATAGAGCTAGTTTACTAGGGCGTAGGTACTGAGATAATATTGTACTTTTTGGCTGATTCCAGTCACATTCACTGTAGATAACACTAACACAGAGTATTTGAAATAAGGTGAGTAATATTATCACAAAACTGTTTCATAATACGCGTTTTTTATATTTTATTGTAAGAGAGCCTAAATCGGGTGTTGTTTACTTTACAGCGCCACCTGGCGGACTTTGCACAATACCATCACAATACAGTTGATAGCGTGATTCAAAAAAAGGCACAGAGCGCTATCTAGTTTAGGTTTTGAGAATCAATGCTACAATTTCTAATAATATTTCTTATGACGTTATCATTACTTTTTTTCAAATGGAATTTTGCTGTAGGTATGGTCATACAGACCTTTACGGCATCACCGAATAGTAAATATACAAAATATAATAATATACTGTAAATATACAAAATATGCCTTTTATCATAACATACCTCATAATAATCATAAGTATAACTTTATGTAAGGGGTCGTTACCTATCGTAGAATTTAAACAGAAATAAATTAAACTTCAGTGTTTTAAAACTAAAGCCTTTCTACAAATCCTACTATAACTTGTTAAATAAAATATACATTTTTTGCTACGACCAGAAAATAAATTCATCGTCCAATTCTACAATACGAATAAATAATCTATATATATAAAAGGAGAAGGTGACTGACTGACTGACTGACTGACTGACTGACTGACATATCAACGCAGGGCCTAAACTATAAGGGTTAGAAACTTGAAATTTTGCACAGGGTTTCCTTTTATAACGTAGGGGAGCACTAAGAAAGGATTTTTGAAAATTCACCCCCTAAGGGGGTAAAACGGGGGTGCAAAGTTTGTATGAAACTGCCGTTTTTGAAGTCAAGTGGGCAACCTGAATGCGGGCAGACGTAAATGGGTCTAATTCTACGCGAGCGAAGCTGCGGGCGTCCACTAGTATTGAAATAAATGAATAAAATAGTAAGTATTATTTGATCGTTACGTATTGTGAAATTAATATTTTTAAACTCAAGGACCATTAATCCTGTCAACAAGCCTTATCTAGTAGTTTCCGTGCGACAGGATCCCGGAGTAAAACTCATCAGACACTATTGACACATCCAGCGGACTCGTTAATCATTCTCTCGCTACCTTCCAGAATGAGGAAAGTAAAAATTAATAGATTTAGAATTTAAAATAGGTATGTGGTATGTTTTTATCACGCTTTTATTAGCTTAGTACGAGTATGTATGTATGTATGTATGAAATGGAAACTTTGAACGTGATTTTCGCCCACTTAAAAACGTGGGATTAATTTTAAACTTTGCACACTTATCAAGGACTTACAATGCAATAATTATTTAAATTATATATATTAGTCCTATTACCAGGGTTTAACTGGTAGAAAATTCCTCTTTAGAGGTGTCAATAAAGATGAATAAATAAAAGAAATTAAAAAAAAATATCCTGACCAGAATCAACAGGATAAGCGATTTTCGGTTAATCTACAAAAACATGTTGTTTTGTTTTTATTTTTAAATTCATTCACATTAGATGTTTAGTATTGATCTAGGAGGTGAGTTCGATAGCCACTGGGCTATCACCGCTTACTACTTAATACTAGGCACACCAAAACCATTTAATAGTTTTGAATATATCTATAAAACCTCAGTATCATCTATATCTAGACCTTAACCAGCCTTAAATCCAGGCACCCAAATGACCTGACCATCCATTTATCACTGAACTCTTGCTGTCCGGCCGATTCAATACTTTTTGTGTGGAAGATTAAATTTCCCGTCGCGGTCGCCCCGAACCATTAATACTCTACTTCCAAACAACAAGGACCTCCCCAACTCCCCCGATTCCTTACAAAACTGGACGTTATAGAGGCAATTGGTTCGCTTTGATAGATCTGAGCAATCTGGTGACGGCGGTACCCATCTTGTCGTTGACTTTTTTATTTTTTAACACGTCTGGATGCTGTTACGGTGATTATAATTTTGCACCGAAATTACGCCGAAGGGATTGATATTTGATGACGAGTCTTTTAACATATTTTTGATTGTTTGCTTCTATATAGGTACTGTATAATTCCTTCTACTGTATGCACTGGGACTCGTACGGGGCCTCATAAGATCTGCTCATTGATGAGTATTAAGGTACTACTACGGACTACTACGAATTTGAGCAATTTTTTAAATTTTCCGTTGAGGAGGAGAAGGACCATTTAATAAATCAACAAACACTTTCCCATTTGTAGTAAGGCTATAAAAATAATGGTTTATCTTTCATATTCGTACCCGTAAATCGAGGTTGATGGTGTTAATACCGTTCCTACGATACCCTTACTAAAATAAGTAAATTTTTCAAAATGTTCAAAGTGTCCAAAATCAAAATGAAGGCAGAAAAATATTATTTCTATAAATGATCAAATCAGGCCCTCTGTTATAAATAGCTATGTAAACAACAACTGTCATCAACACCCGATAACTACCGGAAGGATCGCCTTGCGACCAAACAATGCCCACAAATTACTCAAATCACACCGAATAACCACCCACAACATTTAAAATAACTGAAATCGGGTTTCATTGCGCCAGAGCAAATATTCAATCCCTTTCATATTACCCAGTTACTTGTAAACTTGGCAAAATACTAAATCGTTCAATGTGATTTTATTCTTAAAGCAGGAAAGTTGAAAATGGCCCGCGTAATGTATGGTAAAGTTTGTCACAAAATTCAAAATTCAGCCGTTTACCATAATAGCGGCCGCAGCCAAATTAACCCTAAACTTCAGATAGGCACTGCAAGTGTGGAATGGGGGGTCCAAAAGACCTGGACAAGGTATTACGACGGTCGACATCACGTGTCGGTCACGTGACCGCATAGAAAATCAAAAGCGTTGGTTCGGAATAAATTCTTAAATATGGTCATTAGAGGTTCGGTTATATATAAGTTGGGCATTGTTTGTTATTATTGGATTTGAAATAGATAGGGGTTTTGTGAAGTTTATTTTGCAGCCCATATTCAATTTTTTGATCGATAGCTATATTGTTTGCGATGAAAAAGCTGGTTGTAATTTGAGGAAGATAATCTTGTGTTTTTATTTTTCCTGACTATTGACTTTATATTTTAATCTTTTTAAAATTATTATTATGAACGTAATAGCAGGCAGATATATTCTAAATTATTAATGCATTCATCCAAACTTAAAAATAGAGTCGAACTTTTCAATTGATCCACTGGAATAGATAACTAATATTCTTATAAAAAAATTATTCCCCATACCCACCGCATAGACATTATAAATGAACTAAAATCTCATCAAAATATTCCCACAGCTAATGACTGAGCGTAAAAAATGCAATCGTTTGACGGCACGTGTCGAAAAATTAGCCCTTTTGTAGTACAAGACGCACCTTGGGTCATTTGTGCCCGTGTGGTGAGGTGAGGGTTAATATTTCATAGTAATATTAATTTTTAATTGGATTATTTTTCCCTTTTCAAACGAAGCTTAAGGGATAGTCAGATTCACGCTAAATTGATATGCAAGTAATGGACTGTAACTTTTGCCGAAAGAAAGACTTTAATAGTGGAAATATGGGTCTATATAGGATTTAGTTTATGGCACACAAAAAGGGTAAATTTATGTCCAAGTATCTGTGAAGCGGATAAATTGTTAATCCAGATGAACTGACAATGATACGAATTGATGATGATGATCTTAAGAAAATTCTTTAAAAAAAAACATACCTATATTATGTGTACGATAGCTCAGTTGGTATTTTGAAAAGTTGTTTGGGCTCACTCACCGTTGCCTTTGGAGGATATTTCTTCGTTTGAGATGCGTTAGGATTATAACCACATCAACACAATACACTTAGTCAGTATAGTTTTCACTTTAATTTGGTATAATTATTAATATTTAGCGGAGCGCGCGCGCATGGCATGTCAGTTCGAGGTTGGTAACTTGCACACTAGCGCCACAGCGGGCGGTGGCGCTTTTTGGTATTAGCGCGTTGAGGGTCGACGGGAGTTTGAGGAGCCCAAAATCCTACATTATATGTCTGAAGGTTCAATGACAAAAAGAAGCAACCCGAAGGACTTCGACAAGGCTTAGCGAATGTTATCACCATTGAAAACAACCGGGACCGACGGCTTAACGTGCCCTCCGAAGCACGGTATCGTCCATGAAAAATTGCCACTAGAGTTCACCCATCCACAAACCCTCGCCCGTCGTTGCTTAACTCTATCGATCGTATTGAATCGACACGAGCCATTATGGCTATGGACGCTATATATCATACCGTATTTAATCATCATTTATGTATACAAACTATAATAAGCTTGAATACATAATAGATGATTTAATTAAATTAAATCTGCTTATGTGTACACCCGAGTCGTAATTAATGCTAAAAGCACTCTACCGGCCAACTGGGTATAAAGACATACATACTCTAGTATGTATGTATGTTCTGTACCTATGTGTATACGCTATAGTGTTCAACGCGTGAGTGTCCATCATTGCATTATCTAACACTAATTCGTCGGCGCTGTGCTGAAATAGCCGGAATCAATCATGACACGGTGCGTAGGTACATTCGCTTCTAATATCACTTAAACACGCTGCCGCCAAATGGGAAGCCTTAACAATATTCGTGTAGTGGCAAAGATAAGCTTGCACGCAGAAGGTACATTAATCAAGGGAGGTGGTATGTGGTCATTATTACAACTGCTGCTGATCACCAATGGTGTGACCGCTGTATGGTGATTCACCATACAGCGGTGACAGCCCAGTGGTTATCGAACTTGCCTCTCGCTCGATGGGGTTCAAATCCAAGCGGCACGCACCAATTACTTTTATAAGTTAGGTGCGATTTTAGAAATTAAATGTCAGTGGCTATAACGGTGAAGGAAAACATCGTGAGGAAACTTGCATTGCTGAAAGTTCTGCATAATGTTCTAAGTCTGCCAATCCGCACTTGGGCAGCGTGGTGGTCTCCATAGTATAAATAACCCCTCCTATTTTGAGAGAAAACCCGAGCCCAATAGTGCGAAAAAGACAAAGTTGTGGTATAGCACCCAAACGTATTTTCACTTTGACTACATTATTTTGTTAGTTGTTTAATGCCTCGTAATTGCAAATTTTAAATTGAGCTTCCATCTGAGCTAAATATTTAAAAAAAGAACATTATTTCTGTCAAAGAACTATGTGCATGCAACCAGTCATTATGTTCCTGAGTATAACATTACAAGTATACACTGATGTCAGTGGTGACACTTCTGAGTAATTACTTAATCTATGCCATGTAAAATCATGCCTTGATTGTAGGTAGTACTGGACATTCAATATCGATGCAAATGTCTGTAGCGAGGGTGCGTTGGGCTCATATGAAAACGTTATTGGGTATAATTTTACGAATAAATGAAAGTACTGTCTGGACCAATTATGTGTGGGGCTTCCGTTTTATTTTTTGTTTATTAGCAATTTAAATTACGACTGAACCAGCATGTGCAGCAAAATTTGGTTTTGATATTCATTTGTGGCATCATTTTCTGAACGAGGTAAGTAATTGTAACCCAAGAAGGCACACAACCATACAGTCCTTTCGATGTCCCACAGGGCACGGATCTACTCTTGGAACGGGTATGGCCAATACGGCCACGCTGGCTAAGTGCGGTTTGGCAGACAAGCATCTTGCCTTGGCATCGATGTATTCCCTTTATTACCAAGAGCCGTTTAGTGTTATCACGGACTACACACTTCCTTACTCTATGGTGTTATTAAACGTACTTACCGTCTCTTAGCCACCATCATTTATTTGATGAATAACTTTAATGGTATATAATATAGAGTACCTACCTACTTGTATTGTATTATAATTTAAGATTGTTATTGGTGCGTGCGGCTGGGATTTGAATCTGGACCCATCCAGATAAGAGGTCGAATTTCAGCTAGGTACAGGGTTATACCACTTAGGTACCCTACAGGTAGTTACAAAAATAATTGGAAATGGAATAATAGGAAATTGTTAATTCCAGTAAGAATTTTATTTAATCAGTCATTTTAGTGAAATTTTATATTTAATGTTTGTTATTTTAATAATTAGTACTTAATAAGCTTAAATCTAAAATAGATTTTCTACGGAAGAGCACGACGGTACATATAGTATACCTACTTAAATGTACTATCAATGGAATAATGAATATGTAAAGCTTTTTGGAATAAATAATTTTTCGAATTTTATTTTCTCTTCAATATGTTGAAGATTTTATTTCGCAAAGTAACCTATACATAATTGTTTAGAAATGTAAATAAATATTTTAAATCCAGTGACTAATAAAATTCATCAACATCAACATTTCTAAATAACAAGCACCACAGATCTGTTGCCAAAATATCACAAGTCGTAAAACAAGAAAAATGGATAATGCCTATTGTACACTCTCGCATCATAATACTGCTTTAATGAAGTAACGCGACGCGTCGATGTATGACACACAACCCCTTTGTCTGTGGTGTTATTCTGACATCGTTTGGTTTTTGTGGCGAAAATTATGCAATGTTATTAAGCAGTGATCGTCTATGTTGCTATAATGGTTGTTTATATTAATATTTTACACCTATATTCGATATTGCGACCGATCACTCGATCAGTCGCAATAGTCGATACAAGAGAGCAAACGAGCTTGCAACACCACCCATCCGCTGTCGCCCATGACAACTGTGAGTGACTTTGGACAAGACTCAATTAGGGACTGGGATGGCTAGTCCAATTAGTTGAGAGAGTTAATTAGAACATCAGTTGGTCAGTTCATTAGTTGGTATGAGGACTGGGGACTGTTAGTGAGAGTTAGTCCTGTTAGTGTTAGTAATAGTCCAGTTGGTAGGTACTTGTTAGTAGGAGTCTCGTTCTAAGTCAGTCACAGATGTGTTGCTACCCTTGAGGACTAAGATGGTCGCCTCTAAAGAAGTGTAACCGGAAACCACACCTTTCCAACCGGACCATAATTGCTTTAAAAACAATTATTACACAGCAGAAATGGTACTATGTATCGTGGTGGGCGGTGGTACCAGTTATCACCCGTATCGCCATAGAGTTTTAACCACAGCATAAATTACAGAATAATCCAGCGACAACCCGATCCGTAGAACGCACCCCAAATCAAAAAAGCAATATGTAACAAATTTGTTTTTCAATTTCGTACCAATTTTGCATACAGGACCCGCCGCGCCGTGGCGTAACGTGAGCAAATAAACCGTTGTATTGTGGTTTTTATGATTCGTGAATGTTTTTTTTTCTATATTCCTAACTTTTATAGGCACAAGGTGGATGTGAAATGCGGATTTCTTCACCATAAACCTCTGTTATTGTCACAGAAATTCGTTTATAACGCGAGGCTTGGATGGTTAATTTTTTTTGCTTTTTTCGCTTTGCATCTCGCTTTTGATATATTTGATAGGTCTGACTGCTGTCCTTTATAGTATTGTGTTTTGATCATCAACAGTATCAGAATATTTACATCATTTAATAAAAATATTTTGTAAATTTTAACTTTACTGTATTTAATGTACGAAATTGACATTTTCGAAAAAAAAGCACAATCAAAATAAGAGATAATGTTGTAAGTGTTTCGTTTTAAAATAATGTTCGAGCTTTAGTATGATTCTTGTACGTAATTATGTTTCATTAAACCCAATAACTTAACCCAATAACCAATAGTTCATTATCTCAGTAGGAGTATCTGCTTCTGATCAAATGACGTGTTACCCTTGATTGAAAATTAGTAAAGTGCGGTTGATAACTAGAATAATCATAGAAGTGAAGTTAAATAACTACTCTGTCCCTTATTTATCAGTAGATAAATCACAGACTGACAGTTACTTATACGTCTTACGGTGCGTCCACACCGCAGTTACTTTTTGTGGAGCAACAATACCAAATGTTACGCAACACCCGATAGCAATAAGTTATTCATTGTTAGTAAATGTTGCCGTGTTAGTATAAGTTAAGCAACGTTGCTCTAACAATCGATAACATGTTCATATACATATTCTATGTTATATTTTGTTAATTTATGTTGTTGGCGTTACGCGTGAGCAACACTCAACAATTAGTAACAAGTAGTCACAAAAGTTAGAGATTGTTATTTAATGTTACCGTGTTGCAAAACGTTGCTCCACAAAAAGTAACTGCGGTGTGGATGCACTGTTTATTTTTAATAGTGCCAAGAGCGAATCGGCTGAGAAGAAGAAGAAGAAACGTATTTTGTTTATTTCAAGAATATTTAAAGGGAATGTATTGAATGAATTACAATCAATGATTGTTATTAAGAGTAATTAAAATTTAAAAGAATAATTTTATAGCAAAAAGAAAGTTCAGGGTTGTATTTTTTCAACTAAACAACCACACAAAAAAACGATTTATCTTCATCAACGCCATGAGAAAAAAGCATAGAGTCGACAAATCTGGCAACCCCATATAATCACACCATGGATAACCCGATCGTATTGAAATCATTTCTGATCGATGTTCGACTCGCCTTGTCTATATGCAAATAAATCGTAGTTGGCAGTCAAAAAATTTGAATTTCAAATAAAACTTATTTGTATCCGTACCTAATAGTGCTTACAGTATTGCAGCGTGATTGGGCCATGTGCGAAAAAAAAAGTTTGCGAGTTATGACAGTTTTACCGAGCGACCTCATGTTGCGTCGATTGGAGTTTTGATGGCTATCAATCATTCGAATATGACTTTTGATGAAATATTCATCTGCTTATTTTTCTACTTACCTACTAGACCTACCATAACTATCGCTGTTTAAACTATTAGTATTTCCAGCGGCTAACCCTGCAAATATTATTTTAATTTTATTAAACCTTTAATGCATTATCTACAATATTAGAAAAATGTACTAACAACCATACTTACATATTTTAGTTGTAGAAACAGTTTTTTCTACAATATCTTCGTCCATATTATTATGTTTAGTGGTTGTGTACTGCTTCTTATACCAATAGTAAAATGGCATTATATTGTAATTAATAGTTTTAAATTGTATTATATTTTAAGAGAGTTAATCCCACACACAAACAGACCAAACAAAAGACAATTAAAACAACGTACAAAGTTCAAGACGTGTAAGGAATTCTTCTAATTGAGGTGAAAATAAATTAAACCGATTTATGGTCTCTCAATTCTAAAATAATACGTAGTGCTTGGAATGAGGGGTGACCATGATTAAAGCCCGTGTTACAATAGTCCTATCCAAATTCTCCCCAACAAAAGTAATTGCTCAATCTATACTAAATACTTATAGAAGAAACATTTGTTTGTAATGTTTTCACACAAAAACTACTGGACCGATTTCAAAAATTCTTTCACCATTATAAAGCTGCATCTTCACTGATTGACATAGGCTATATAATATTAGGTATAAGCGAAACTATTGTTATGTCTATTTCCACGCGAGCGAAGATGCGGGCGTCCACTAGTTTATATATCTAGCTAATGTGTGTGAGTCCAAGATCCCAGACTCCATAGACAAGTAACGTCATTTTTCAAGTAACTAAATTTATAAAAAGTATATACTCTTAAACGTGTATTATTTTAACGGTTAATGAATATAAATGTATACCAGACTAATTATGTGGAACAAACTGCCAGACTCCTTAAAACTCATAAGCCATTATGTACCTAACTTTATTTACTTCTTATATCTTATATCAAATTGATACACTACATAATATGGGACTATTAATGCCTCTTGTAGACCAAGAGAAAGAAAGAAATAATTCTCGAACCGTAGATAGGTACTGTGAGAAAATAATAGTAACCTGTGAGTAAGGCGTGATTACATTATTATATTGTACATATTATTAAGGTTTATTTTAAAATTCACTAGTTATCCACAGACATTACAGTTCAAAGTGTTATAAGTGATATACATCGAAGCTAACCGAGCAAATAAAGTTAACTGACAGTCGTTAGAACATCTAGTAACAACGAACTTAACCGTCTAACTTATACGGATGGCACTCAACATAAGTTGGGTAACTTAAAACTTGGTAACTTTGAAAAGTTGCATTTAAAATTGCCGAGAAAATGGTATTAAAGTTTTGATGAGCAGATTTAGCTTCGTGTGAGACTGGCAAAGCACCTTGGTAGCCTGTACTTAGTGCAGAGTGAGTGTGCGCTGTTACTGTTGGTGGTTTCCTAGTTGAAACAAACATAGATTTGTTTACCTTGTGTGTTAATGTTATGAGGCTGAAAACAGTAAATAGACAGCAATTAGTTCCTTAATCTATACTAATATCTAATATTAATTAATAATTCTCAAACCATCAGGCGTAAAATTGTAACATCTTTTATTTTTGGTGTAACAATAAAGTATTTAAATTAAATTAAATTAATATTATAAAGAGGAAACATTTGTTTGTAATGTTGTCACACGAAAACTACTGGACCGATTTCAAAAATTCTTTCACCATTGGATAGCTGCATCTTCACTGAGTGACATAGGCTACATAATATTACTAGGTGTAAACGAAACTATTATTATGTCTAATACCACGCGAGCGAAGCTGCGGGCGTCCACTAGTACAAAATAAAAACGTACCTAATAATGCCAAACAAAACTAAGTTAAATAATTATACCGTTAAATTTTTTTTTTAAAGCTTTTTAAAACTTTTTTTTTATTTTCATGCATTGTCATCGGAACCAAATATGTGTGCCAAATTTCAGCTCGATAGCTTCAGTGGAAGAGGGTGAAATATTGATTGCATGATTCCAGGACATACTTACATACATTAATAATGGATACATACGAGTGAAGTTAAATAAAAGCTTTTAAAATATGAACAAAAATAATAATAATAATAAAAAAATGCCGCATATCCCTGTGCTAAAAAGATCATCACTCAGCATATGCTGCGACGATAATGTCGCAACGCTAATTGTAAGCGCTAATGGTAAAATTTCAGGTGTTTCCGTGATTCGGAGGGCCCGCTAAACCGTCGGTCTCGGTGGTCTTCAATCTTAAAAATAATCGTTCAGGTGACTTGTGAACATTCGAGACTGAGTTGGCCACTGACCCCTCCACCAATCCGCACTGGAGCAGCATGGTGACGCATGCTCTAGACCTCCCGCAACTCTGGCTGTTGTAGAGACCCGTGCCTAACAGTGGGACCCCTATGGGTTCTATCTTACCTTAGCTTTTAGTTTTGACATATCATTAAGTTTAAAAACCCCGGACTGCCTAACCTTCCTCTCTTATCTCATAACAATAGGAACTTACACATAAAATAAAACTCATATAATTATTTATAAAAAATTATATATTATTTTTAAATAAAGAATAAAAACAAGGCTTGTCTAATAATAATCAACTGGCAGTTGACTTGAAAATAAAAGTACAATACAAATCTTGTTACAAAATTAACTGAGACGAGAACAAACTAATTGATATACAAGTGAACTATACTTGGCTTATTTATTAACTAAAATTATCTAAAATATACAGGCCTTTTAGAAATAAACTATGTTATAAAGATCACACTTTTCATAATTGTAAAAATAAAAAGTGTAGTTATTTTATAAAAAAATATAGATTAATAATAATTACAGATTATAATTTCAAGTATAGTCTTTTACTGCGAGTTGTGTGTTGAATCGCTGATAAAATAAAATATTTATTAATCAGTATTCATTAACAGTAGTCATACAATATTATGTAGTAGTGATAAATTTCAAAATAATACACATCTCAAAACTAGATTTTTATCATCTGACCACCACTCGCAGTAAAAGTGTAGGGAAAACTGAACATGAAATTCAGAATTAACTTAGTTATGAGTTTCCTTATATCCTATGAGTAATTACAATTATACCTATTGCTTAGAGTTCAGTTACACGTTATACAGTACGTGACGAAGCAAGAAGCATAGGATCTCTTCGGGAAGAAAACAATATGTAGGGAAAAACAAGTACTTAGTGTATCTATTTATAGATAACTGAAAACAAAATATCTCTGTGGAAATCAAATCTATGAAAGTAATTCTCCATAAATGCACGGAAAAATATATTTAAGTTGCATTACTGTATAAAATTCCAATTAATTAATTAAATAATTATTTTAACTTGTTTAACTGTAATTCGTACACTAAACAAGTAAATATTATTTTCTTCCCAATAAGATTATAAATTGTCATGTAAAGCGTTAATATGGAAATTTAGAAAATTTTCTCTACAAATCTTATATAGAGCAATAAGCATACCAATTTTAATTTTATGTACAAAACTCTTTATTTGCTGTGATTCAACATATCGAGACTAAACGTTAGCAAATGTATAATTTAGATAGAACTTTGGTTTTTCAGTTTTGGAGAGGTCGCCTTAAATACGCATTTAAAACTATATACAAAATTATTTAAGATTTTTATTCCTACTTATATTTCAGATACTAAAAGAAATTTGGTACCTTTGATAAACACAGGCAGTTTACAAAAGTTTTCTGTATGTCTTGTCCTAAAAGTAAATGTTGAAAGCTTAAAGCAGAGCTACTTATTATTAGTGTAAATATTCTTAAGTTGACCTTTCTTACAAAATTCTTTAAAGTTTTTATTCTAACCTGCATTTGCCAACGCTTATCCTGACGTCAAGCAAATAAGAGCTTCCGAGAGATCATTAGGAAAACTTCTTTTTTCTATTTAATCTCCTTAAATAAATACATATCACATTTGAACACATCCTTCAGTATATTTTATCTTAAATCAAAACATCTAAATTAAACTACGTCTTGAATAAAGGATATTTTGTTCCCGAAACAATGCTCCCGCTGTTAACTGTTAAGTGATCATCTGCATCAGCTTATTTTGCAAAGCGAATCACAATTATCAGCTTTAAAATAACATGCTGGATAAAATAACTGTCAAAACCTTGAATATCTTAAAAAGCTTGAAATAACTTGTATACATACCATCTATTTTCTCAATCATATATTTGAAGATTAACTCATTTCTATATGCAAAAAATTTAAAAAAGTTTAGTATATCGAATATACAAGTTAATTTAATAATAAACATGCTTCAATTATTGTTTAATTTTTTTTTACAAAATAAGCTAATGCATTGCCATAACCATTTTACAATTGGAAACAGAAACATCTTGAAGCCTCGATAAAGTTAATATCAAAGAAATTTACTAACCAAAGAATAAATGATAATCTTAGTAACAAACTTAAATAGTACATAAGCCATTTCTATACCGAGGCAAGTCAATTCTCGTTCTTTAAAATAATCATATTATATTACAAGTAGGTACACTTAATTAATTTCCTTTGATTTATTGTTTATTGCTATATTTTCTTTCAAATACTGTACAAAATGTTTGCGTTCGTTCATGTCTGACATATCTCGTTTACGTTCATTAAGTAGTATGTAGTTTGTTTGTATATCAGCTTCTTTTATAAAATTTTATAAGTTCAAAATTCACGTTTTGCCGTAAATTTCATTATAAAACAAGCTTGTAATTATGCTTAAGGGTCCAAATAATTTTCGATACTAATTTCTCACAAAATGGAGTGAACGGTAAACAGAAATGGCAGGTCCGTTTATCAAACTTAATTAGGCTATGTACAATCAATTACTTTATTAAAATATACCTTCTCTCATAAAATTTAAACAACTTGGCACGAACCCTACTCAAAAATGGCTTACATAAACACTACAATATCTTCTTAAATAAACATTTTTATTACAAAAATAATATAATGAGATCAATCGATGATAATTTTTAGGCTGCTCTTTGGAACAATTTATGGGGCAACAGATGTATTACTGATAATACGTCAATTAGTTTTTTCTTATTACCCAAGACCGAAATCTCATCTCAACTGAATCTATACAATACGTCGATTAAATAATATTAGAAATGCTACGACAGATCGTAGACATCAGAATGTCCTTACCAAATCTGTAAAATATATCGTTAACTTCTTATCCACATTTTTCACGCCCTGTATTTACAATCAAATAATTTAATATTTGTAGTTGGTACAATTTTCATGAGCTTTCCGTCAAAAGCTTACGGTGCTTCATCAATTAGTTCATTAAAATTTCATCTACTTTTAATTCGATTACATGTTAAAAGATTCCATTACATTGTATGAACTTTAATGATACTTACATTTGAAGCGGATTTCAAAGTATCAAAATATTTAATTCCTTAACAAATTCAGTTTTTTCTAACTGAACAATTTAATTACAAGGCTGCTAGCGATCGCAATTTGAAAATTTGAAATATCAAGATACAACATTGTTTATTAACATTTTTGTACGTACAATTCATATTAATATATCTAAAGCGATACTCATCTACAATATCTTTGTTATTTTAGCAAAAATACATAATATTCAGTAGAATATTTAGATACAAAGTTGGCTTACAACAATATTTCCACTAAGTAATACGAGTCTACCCACAAATGTACAGAAGCTATTCAAATTATGACAGCATAACAGCTGTTTATTAACCTAGTATTCAAAAATATGTAGTTACTAGGAAAATTGGAGCAATCATTCTTAAGCGATGTCAGTGAACTCAATCAATGATAGATAAAAAAGTCAATCGGTAAAAGGAAATTCTGGAATTCAAACAAATTCTCTTGGTTAACCCAGAAACGTACCATTTCCTTTTGCTCAAAAAATTAGTTGATCCAGTTGAGCAGTCAACGTGGGCAGCGATAGCACAGAGTAGACATACCATATGTCTACTTTGTGGCGATAGTCAGTGTTTTATATAATAAAATGATCGAATGTCACTTCAAGAAGTTCGTTTGGTCTTTTATTTGTTTAAAAAAAATTGGAATGGGTTTTTTCACCAACTTATTCCATTTTCGCACGATACATTCAACTAACCGAAATCTAAAAAATCTACAAATGCTTGACACTACAGGATGGGTCCCAATTACATTGCCAACCATACATAATTATTTAATATACAATATTCAGGTGTACAATTAATTACAATAGTAGTAAAATAATTAAAAGAATGTGCGTACTACTTTACATGTTACGATTACGACTTAAAAGTCGTTAATGCCTTGCAGAGAATTATTCGGAAATAATTCTAAAGACATTTGATTTTTATTTAAACCACGGAACGGATGTATATATTAGGGATGAGAAATAATCAATAATATATAATTTGATTTTATATCTCTGACTTCAGCCTAAAAACATGTGCCAAGAGAAAATCGCTAAGCAATGCAAAAAATGTAACGAAATGTGTGCATTATGATTACCGACATAGAAACATTTTAAATTAAAGCTATTATAATTCTATTCCGTGGTTTTAAGGCGTGTCATTGAATAATCAGTAGAATTATTCCACGCACGCATATCGCAAAGTTATAGATGTAATGTTCATATAATTCACCGCTTATTACTCAGCAGTTTCCAGCCCAGAACGAAGATGACGGCGGTGCAGATGGAACCAGAGAGCTTATCGGGTATGATAGAAGAGAATATAGAGTTTTCTTCTTCCTCCTTCTCTGGAGGGAAAGGCGGCTCAGGGCCAGCAGCATCAGTCTGGAAAAGAGAAAAGTTTATATTAAAAAAATTTAGTAAAATAGTACATTAATATAAATAAAATTACATTGAATTAAAAAATAAAACAATTAAGCATTAAAAATGAAATTAAAAATAAATAAAACCACTGCGCCAGTAGGAATAGTTAAAGTACAGGGATAATTAGCCAATGCGAGTACAGAATAATCTTACGCCGTCAGAAAGGATCTGTGGTTTTAGGAACAAAAAGTCGACTTTATATTACTCGAAAAGGGCCACACTGAAAATCAGCGTCATGATTTCATTGAAATCATGGCACATGCTGAGTGTGGTCCTATTCTTGCTTTGTGTTAATATATATATGTTTTTATTTTATTGTTGTTAACTTTAATTTTACAAAGCAAAAATAAATATATTCTTATTCTTATTCTTATTCTTATTCTTATTCTTATTCTTATTCTTATTCTTATTCTTATTCTTATTCTTATTCTTATTCTTATTCTTATTCTTATTCTTATTCTTATTCTTATTCTTATTCTTATTCTTATTCTTATTCTTATTCTTATTCTTATTATGAATGAATGAATGAATGAATAAATGAATAATTTATTCATACCAAATACAACATGGCATATTTTTTAATAACTGTTTAATATTTCCCCGAGGAATGAGCGATAAACAATACTGTGTGAACGTATCGGTCACACCTATTATAGTTACTAATATATCGTTTCAGAAAATTCGAGAATTAATTTCGAAAAGTCAATTTAACTATAGAATAATTATATGTAGAAATATCTTTTTATTTTAAAAACGCAGTGTAGAATTATAAACAACAACAATAAACTTAGCGAATCCATAAAGACTGTAAACACTGAAAGCTATAAGAACTTCTAACTAAAACGGTTTACTTGGAAGCACTTTTTATAGATATTAATAAAACAATGCCCTCATAAAGTTTAGTACGTGAGCTTTAAACACACGCCTTAAGACATACGACACGACTACGACACGATCAGTAGGAAAAGGGAGGATAGAAGGTTACAAAGAGCAATGAATTTGCATAATGAAAATCGAAGACCTGAATAAAAGTAGAACCATGTTATATGACTTCTGAGTGGTGACATTGAGTGATCACATTTTTGGTATTTTGATTATGACAAATTTTAACATTTAGAGAGACTATTCTCACACAAATAAAATATTCGTGTTTGATAACTTTTCATACTATTGCTAAGGCGACCGAATTGAAATAATGTTTTTTATTTATTCATTGGATAAGACTTTAGATTTATACATTTTCGCATGCAAATTTCGTAATGAGTACTTCCTTGTTGTTTTTAAGCTCGTGGTAGTAAGAGTAATTTAAAAATTTCACGTTCACATCTTACGACCTTTAAAATTCAGAAAAATAAATCGTATGTTATAAACAAGTACATACTCGTAGTAATTCAAGTGAGTGATACACTTGCCGGTTTTATTGTGAAGATAATTTAAATGGTGTTTTTATTGGTGGGGAGCCATGCATGTGTTACGGCAGTGAGCGGGATTCGATTCCCTGTCAATAACCATTTAAGTATATGTTTGGGACAATGAGTTTTGTTCTGTCGAAATATCGGTTTCATTTTATAGAGGAAATATACTAATAGTATTGCGATCGCTGCGACCCATAGACGTCCCTCTGCTGGGCATGGGTCTCCCCCACATACATAGCTGCGGGAGGTCTAGAGCATACTCCACCACGCTGCTCCAATGCGGATTGGTGGAGGGGTTATTTGCCAACCCAGTTTCGAATGTTCTCAAGCCACCCGAAGATCTTCGACAAGGCTTAACGACTGTTTCCACCATTGAAAACAACCGACACCGACGGACCTCCGAAGCACGTTAACGTCCATGAAATTTTGCCACTCGGTCCACCCATCCACAAACCGACCGCGCCCGTCGTTGCTTAACTCTTTCGATCACATTGAATCGACGCGAGCCATTGGGCTATGGACGCGTGGGTTACGGCCAAGCAATTTCAGATATTCACTATTTCAATACAATACAACCTACTTATTAAGCGTTTTTATATCTATGAAATGACGCATAAGACTTTGAAATACCAAAATGTATGTGCAGTAGTAGGTACTTGCTTCGTAACTCTTGCATAACCCAAATAAAACCATAATTTATTACCATAATAGATGTAAAGGAATTTAACCTCCTTCGACTCTGAATTTGGAACAATTGAATCGCAATCACCATTAAATCAAAGCTGAAACTAACGTCATAAACTATTATATTGTGTTTAATAAAGGTGGGCGCTGACTAGGGTTTGTGCGACCTTATTAAGAGTGCAGTATTTTATATTGCACGCAGTGCAACTGTGAAGGACCTTCAACGACACAGTTGCTTAAGAACTAAGTTGGTCATCTCGGTTTAGCCCGAAGCCACCCTGGACAAGATTGCATGGGAAATATAAGTTTCAAGTAGCCAGTACCTACCTACTGTCAATAGACAAATTCAGTCAGACGTAAGATAACTTTTAAGGTAAGCTTTGAAGGACATAAACATAACTGGTGAAAAGTGTGTGTGCGTGTGTGTGTACTACACACATCTGCCTACCCCCTTAGGGGAGATAAAGGCGTGATGTTATGTTATTAAGTGTTATGAACGACTAGTGTTGTATGTTACCTGAATTTCTAAAAATTTACTAGAATATAACTTAAACATGTAACTTGAACATTCTACATCTTATGAGAATATGTAGAATATATTAAGAAAAGATTTGTCTACGGAAGAAGAGAAAAGACTTATCTACTAAATATATGTATGCTGATCTTCGATCAATAATATGCTGATATAAATATTTAGTGGAGAAGACTTTTCTCTTAAAAAAATATCTTGCGTACTCTAAGTGTCGTTTCGAGTACTGGCTAAAAGTAGAAGAGAAACACTTTTCTACTAAATATATGTATGCTGATATAAATATTTAGTAGAGAAGACTTTTCTCTTCCTTTGTAAACAAATCTTTTAACCAGCGCATTATACGGTACTTAGAGTAGGTACGCAGTATAAATTTTATTATTAATTCTACATTTTTCTGTAATGATAGATAAAGATAGATAAATGATAACTATATGAGATTAAATTAATTTATTTCATATTTCATAAGAAAGTGTTTTTGTAAAAGTAAGTTTTTTCATCCAAATGTCTGCAGTGTGAACTCAGGCTTTAGCCTAACTCTGCGTGCAGCATTATCTGAGACTCAATGCTCAATAAACGATAGTGCTCTTTGTGGATAAACTCTAATGCTTTTGTAATTTATATTGTTTGTGCGTTCAGATTTTGCATCAAGGTTGCCAGTATTTTGATAATTCTGCTACGATAAAGCTTTCCTGGAGCTAATCATTAGACGTCCCACTGCTGGGCACGAGTCTCCCCGCTACCGTGATTCGGAGGGCACGTAAAGCCGTCATTCCCGGTTGTTTTCAATGGTGGATACCACGTGGATACAATCGTTAAGTCTTGTCGGAGACCTTCGGGTGGCTTGAGAACATTCGACTGGGTTGGCCACTAACCCCTCCACCAATCCGCATTGGAGCAGCGTGGTGGAGTATGCTTTAGACCTCCCGCAGCTGTGTCTGTGGGGGAGAACCATGCCCAGCAGTGGGACTACCCCTTCGGAAAAATACAGGTTGTACAAAATATGTTATGTTGTGTGACAACTAACACAAAGCAAGACTTACAAACGACAGATGGTATAAGAATAATACGCAAAGCTTGTACTTGTCCCAATTTGGGGAGATTAGATACCACAGGTACAATGCACCCCTCATAAATAAAATTACAAACGGAATCCTCTTATACAATGTCATCCTGTAATCGAAACGTTAGTTAAACTGTATAATTTTATTATACCAAATTTCGCTAGAACAAATAGAATACGCGGTGGACAAATTACTTTTTCTAAGATTGCGGGAAAGGGAGACCATGAGAAACCTACTTGGGACGAGAAAGACAGATATAGTAGGTAGATGATAATCTAACAACAGAGCATCAATCGCGAGGAATCATTTACATTTGCATACATTTAAGGAAGTAAATAAAAGACAGAATTAGAATGCCGGGAGTTGAAGATAAAACAGGGAAACCGGCATACAGATTGAAGCAATTTTGAAACCAATGTTAATAGTGATAAAATGCAAATTGGGTTGAAAGAGAAATGGCATGCCGGTGATTTTAAATTTGCTTTTGCGGAGTCGTAATTTAAGGTTGAAGAAATTTTCTTTTTACATAAATAACGTACTCCTACCTATCTGCGTATTTAATATTTCAGGTAACACAAATCACGTCACTTCTAGTTTTTTTTTAATACTTATTTTCAGAGCGGATAGCATACATTGCCTACATGTAATAAGCTGATAAAACTAAAATTAGAGCAAACTAACTTTCTTAAACTTCCTAAAACTTAGAGCAGTTCGCTCGTGCGCAGGCGATAAATAGGTTACATATTATTGATCGAAGTTACAAGTAAATATAACATCATAACACTTTAACTTTGTTTCCCCAACACTGCTAAAATGTCATGCTATTATAATAATTTTTCACAGACGAACTGCCTGTCTAAATTATGCTATTTTAATCAAAGCGTTTTGTGTTGATTTGTAGGTTTTGGAAGCAAATAAACGTATCTACTTCTTCTTCTTAATTTTATTCTTCTTCTTCTAACTAAAATAACACCACGCCTATATTACCCCGAAGGGATTTTTTTTATATTTACCACTTTTACCTTTTGTGTGTGTGTGTGTGTTCATTTGTCCCCTATAATAGGTGGTATGCTACGACTGGAAATTTTAAGTAAGAAAAACCCGTTAATACTTTGCAAGACCCGTGGATTGAATTCAGAACCTCTACCTTAGCAGTCGCACTTTACGACCACTAGAACAACCAGACATAATTGTTGTTCTAGTGGTCGTAAAGTCAAATATGTAATTGTAAATTTCAATTTCATTTTATTTCACTACCAAATATACCTATGTTACTGATCAAAACGTCAAATTCGTACAGGCACGGCGTAATAACAAGAGGAAAAAAAATTATACCTTTGAAGCGGAACAATACACTGCATCACGACAAATCGGTTCAAAGGGATTGGATGCGGATAATTTTCACTCGATACCGAACCCGCTACTTGTGAACTGCGAACAATCTGATCGAATTTCAACCTTAAATTTTTTATATAGAGTCGCTTTCTCTTTGAATAGTTCACAAGCAATCTGTCAGGTTATTTACATTGTCGGGAAGAATAGGTCTTATGAAAGGAGAAACGAATGCGAATCATATTTAATTTAGCAATACTCTTTGCTTCCCAAAAGAAATGGGAGTCGTCTGATGTTTGCGTTTGTACGGAAATAGATATTATTAATTTTGAGATGGGCGTATTAAATATAAATACGTTTTGAGCATTTGCCTCTGACCCTGAAGCTCATAATCAGCTTTATTGTCATGATTAACACAATATTACTGATGAATTTATATGCGTAAATTCTACAAGTATGATCACCACGTGGCAAATTAATTCGAACTAATTAATTCTAATATGTAGTTACACTGAATGAAAATGTTTACTACTACTGATAACACTTTGATGGAATATGACATTTCTTTGATGGAATATGAATTTGAGATAAAAATATTATTATCTCAAATTACATTTCAGACTGAAATATTTTTCATATAAACATAAAAAAAAATACATATAATTGAACATAGAATTGGGTCGGTTAAAAAGCAGAAGTAATCTACGGCTTGTTAAATCTTCCAAGATTCACACCAAGTCTCGTAACATAGAATGTTTCCAATAACGCACATTAGCTTGGCTGCCCGATCGCGCTATAACCTGATCTCCGAGTAGTAAAATAACGGGAACTGGAGTTTATCCGCGGTTTTATCGTTTAATCCATAGCTTTTATATCGATCGACACTAAATTTATTTTTATTGAAAAGATCAATTCAGATGGACTTAATATCTGTAGGAATAAAGTAGGCATTCATTATTTTGTTGCAGTGAAGCTCAACAGTTATTGAATCAATGTCTCAAGTTTAAAAAGGTGCTAATATTCGATATCAATCTGATAAAAGCATACACCGGCATAATTTGGTGTAGAGAAGATGGATCGTCATACTACATAAAAAAATAACAACGAAAAAGAAATAAGGAAGATAAACTGGTACCGAAATGAGATCTCGATATGCCTTTTTAAATCATTATGTCATCTTTCAAAATCTCATTCGTGAACTTCGTTTCCATTAAAGGGCTACCACGAAAACTAGAATAGAAGAAATAGAAAAAACGTTAACAAACACATAACAAAACTAATACTTAACAAAACTAAATGTATAAAACATACCATTATAGCTTAGCAGTAGTATAATGAACATTTCTTTCATATTGACGAAGTTACTAAACTCAGCTCATCATAAATAACATCTGAAGCGATCATAGGCTCCGGTTAATCGTATGTGATCGGACGCGATCCTTGCTTCTCGTGTTGTTCATTGCTTCGGAGGGCACGTTTATCCATCAGTCCCGGTTGTTTTCAATAGTGAAACGATCTTTAAGCTTTGTCGAAGACCTTCGGGTGGCTGAGAAACATTCAACACTGGGTTACACACTAACACTTCCACCAATCCGCATTGGAGTAGCGTGGTGGAGAATACTGCAGAACTCCCGCAGCTGTGGAAGAGACTATTGGATATTCAAAATGTAGGTGAAACTAGAATATGATGTGTTGCTGCTGCTGCAAGACGTCCCACTGCTGGGCACGGGTCTTCCCCACAGACAAATCTGCGGGAGGACTAGAGCATACTCCAACACGCTGCTCCAATGCGGATTGGTGGAGTCTATAGGAATATAATGTGTGCCCGATACAAAATAGAGAATAAACAATATTTTCGAGGTAAGCATCCTCTTAAATTCTGCGACCGACAAATAATAATCTCGAACGAACATCGATGCTCCACATTTGACGTTTACGATCGCGCAAATAAATTAAATCGACTATAAAAAACATCGATACAGTACGCGTGCCTCGTCACTAAAAATGACAGACCACATGAAAGCGTGACAGTAAAAATGATGAGTAGAGTATTTTTATTTGCTCTGTCATTTTTATTTTGTTATCAGCAAAATCTTTTGTCACAAACTTTCTCTTTATCTCAAAATAATCTCTACATAGGTACATACATACCATTGATACTCGTTTATGTATGAAGTAAACAAGATGTGAGTACGTTACCTTCATTGTATTGTATTGTAGTGTTCGCAAATGACATATTTCGTTACCATAAGAATCAAAAAGTTGTAACTCTGTGTAACTTTTTTTTGTTGTAACAACACTTTTTAGTTACTTTTTAAGCGCTTATAACCCATCTACCTTTTTTGAACTTCATAAATCAATGACACCTATACCTTTTATATATAATTTTATAATTTCAGTAGCTGGTTACCATAGATTTATTACTCTATACTCTGGTTACCGTTGTTTGGAAAATAGAAAAGTTATTTCCAAACACTTATGAAAATGAATAAAAACACTTTATTGCTCTAAAGACAAAGTACAAAAAGGCAGTCTTAATGCTGGGAAGCATTGTCTTCCCAGAACCTCTAGCTTAGCAGTCACATTTGTGACCACTATATTAGCTTTTATCCTGACAAATGTTCCTAATGGTAACACAAAACAAAAAGGTAAAAAATCAAACTTATTTATTATTTTTAGGTTATTAAAATTAAAATTTAGGAACTGATAGACAGATTGATAGATAAAAATTGACGCATAATATGCATCATAAACGACACTACTTTGACCTGTAGGTACTTTCGGAATCCAACGCGTACGGATAATAAGTTATAATATCTAAACAGAAGCCCCATTCATATTTTTATGTTTTCATACAGAAATTTACGACGAAGTCATACGGAATTACAGCTAATCGCTCTCCTGCGATAAAGTCGAACCCTCTAGCTAGATAAAGTTGGGATGCGGTGACCTCATAAAGTGGTTACAGATCGGTATACAACAATCTGTTTAGCTCTATATTTGTTACATGAATTTTCCAAGAAAATTCAAACATCAAGATTGGTCGGTACCGATTGTTTTTAATGGTGAAAACAATCGTTAAGCCTTGTCGAAGACCTTCGGGTGGCTTGAGGACATTCCACACTAGGTTGGCCATTAACTCCTCCATGATTCCGCATTATAGTAGTTTCTAGTTCTATTCCGTAGTATATTCAAATTAAAAGTTAAGACTGAGACTCTTTCAGCGGCTAATAGACACGAGCGAAGCGATAAAATAAGATTCAACTTAACAACAACTTCATTCGCGTAACAAGAATACAACGACAAAATGCTATAACCCACGAAAGATTAATTTTACGTACGCGATAATAATTTTCATTTGAGCGCATAAAAACACCAATTAGCACTAAATACCTCGATAATGGACGCACCCTTTATCACTGCTATACCAGCCGATCGTTAAAATGTTACAACTCGTAATATTCGTAAAACTACGTTATGTCATTAACATATGCGCACGCGTCGCGCGCATAAAATCCTCGACGCCATAAATCGTTGGAAAATAAAAAATTTATAGCATGACAGTCGGTTTGTGTGTTGCTACATCTAACCAGAGATTTTTTTATACTAAATATTTGTTACATAGTTTTTCAAAGTAATTATAGTTAAGTATATTTAACTTTATTATTAGTGTGGCATCGGGCATCTTTTGAAAACAGCAGGAATACTATTCACTGTAGAATACTATGTTTATATAAAACTGATAAGTATTTCTGGTTTTATTATTAACAGATTAAAATTATCGCAAAATTTTAAATATAAATTTCATACTCAAAAATTGGTCGTAAATTAACGAGCCGAATTTCAAGAAAATCTGTTTTATTACAGTTAAACGCTGAAATGAGTGTCGAGTCAGGTTTATTGGATCCTCCAATACAATAAATTTACAATTCGTTCCGGTGCAGCCCAGCGTAAACGAGACCAGGTATTAAAATACTCATTTAGAATTGCATTGTTAATGGCTGAGCATTTGATAACATTGACTCTCAATTGAACTCTCGTGTTTTCTAAATTGAGGTCCTTAATTTTAATCACATTATTTACTTATTAATTGTAATGTAGATGTCAGTACTTATGTAAGAAAACCTCCACCAATCCGCATTGGAGCAGCGTGGACTCTAAACCTCACGCAGATTCTGTGGGGGTTGCAGAAAAAGGTTTTTAGGTTTAAGAAAAAGTTAAACTTTCACTTTTGTGTTTTTTTTCAAAATAAGCTAAAGTTCCATTAGCGTCTTACAAGACACAGGGTTACATCTCACAACTGAGAAAGCCGGGAGTATACTCCACCACACTATTTCAGTGCAGATTAGTGAAAGGGTTGGTGAAATAGTTGAAGTCAACAAAAGATTATAATAATGGCATACCTACGAGTACATACAGAAATGGTCCTAAGCTTTACACTATAAAAAATACATACCTCATCCTACAATAAATCTTACATAACTTTTGGTTTCTTCAAGATATTCAATAGATAAGAACAAATATATTGGTTACAGTCACATTACTTTAATATCAATTTACAATTTTTACAAAGAAAATCATTCATTTTAATTCGTGACTGCTATTTTGATCATAAACTTTTACTTTTCCTTGTGTAAGGTACTTAAATTATTCCGCAACGTATCCAACAAGATACCTGTCATAAAATGTCTAACATCTTCCAATAATAAAAACACCGTTAGCCGAAATTTATTAGAAGGCTCCAAATCCAATGCCTCATCTTCATTTTGGCTATAAAAAACAACTTTTAAAGATTTGACGCACTTTTTACGCCGCACTTTTTAAAATTCTAATCCTAAAACAAAAAATCACGAGATAGGCCATTTTTAAAACAATAATAAAAATTACGGTGACTGTTTCTATAAAGTCGACAGATAAGAGGGTTTTCTTCAGACTTTAATTCTTAGATTCTTTTATTCCTGCCTTTATGATTGAACAGTAAAGGAGCTATGAAAAATAAAAAGTACCTAACATAAAATGGGCGGATTTCATAACAATAATAACGGATAATAATAAATAGCTATATAGAGGGGTTGGAGATGGAATATATTATACGTAACATTTCGTTTCTTTATAATTTTGGCATTTAGCCAATAATCAAGTAGCTTGGGTGTTTAGCCGTTTAACAAATAAGTTTTTACCGCAATATAAGGTATGTAAGTCAATGTAGTGGCCTCTGAATTGATCTGAAAGTACGTTTCCATAGCTTTGCGAATCGATATATAAAAATTAAAATGTTTTAAGGGAAGATGGATTATAAAAGCGGCACACAAATCTGATCAAATATTTTCACTTAATGCTCTGTTTCGTCTCAGTACTTGACAAATTCTTATAGATTCTTATGTCAACAAAATTTAGGAGCACCGAATCCTACAAGCCCCAAGCCAAGTTGTTTTTGAGTTGCTTGAGAGCCCCTTGCTCGTACAGATCTTGATATCTCGTCTGGGATATGTTCGGTATAGTACCGGGTTAGTCTTGCTCGCATGTCGTGAGAACCAGCTGACATGCGAGCTTTAAAGGTAATGTATCTCTTTTTTAAACTTCACATATCGGAACACAACGCTCTCCTTAACCATATACTATACCTTTTTTTCTATATAACCATATAGAGAAAAACTATTTGAATTACTGAGCGGGTCTAGAGCATACTCCACCACGCTGCTCCAATGCGGATTGGTGGAGTGGTTAGTGGCCAACCCAGTGTCGAATGTTTTCAAGCCACCTGAAGGTCTTCGATAAGGCTTAACGACTGTTTCCAGCATTAGTAGTAGTCGTATGGTGCGGTAGTAGTATGTTATAACTGATAAATGTCAACTGTTTAAGTTATTTTTTTATTATTTTTAAGATCATTGTCAACAATTAATTCGTTAAGAAAATTGGCTTATTCGAATATTATCGTCCATGGGTTTTATTTAAAAAATTACAGTCAATAGAGAACGATCTTTTTTTTGGAAATCTGTTCAAATCAGGGCCCAGGCTTAACTTAAGCATTCACTACAGACTATATCGTCGCAGATCCGCAACATTTTCTATTACTCACCTCGCATGCAGTTTTGATTACTTTCCTATACACACGCGCGGTCCAGAACCCATCGTTTATTTTAACAACTGATATGAAACGCGTTCTTCCATCTACCGATATAAAAATGCGAGTCTTAAATTTAATATCTCTTTTATTGCTTAGATTACAATAAATAATGCTTTGACTGGGGTGTAGGGGAGTTTTATAATTCTTCTACATGTAAGGTTTACTTGAGCTGTAAAATGGGTATGTGAGCTGGTTTATGGCCATCGGATTATGGTTGTGTAAAAAATGTATGTTCTATGAGCATAAGCTGGCGCCAGATTTTCATTGCAAACGATTAATAATATCGATTATAATGAAATTGTTACATGCTACTGAATTGACAAGCGGTTGCTCAGTGGTAGCCTATCACTCTAGAAGTACCATGATCCATTCTCAGCGGCACGCGCCAATATTACGGTGACATTTAATTTCTTAAATAGATAAGTCATTGGCCATTTGGATTTGAACCCCGACCGCTAGAGTGAGAGGCGAGTTCAATATCTACTGGTCTATCACCGGACACAAACAGACAATTAATTATTGAAAAAAAAAAACATCTGTATCGATTACATTATTCTCTCATAGTTTAACTCTTTCGATCAAATTGAAACGACGCAAGCCATTGGGCTGTGGACGCTACTGAATCGACAATTGAAAAATTATAAAAACAAAAATTGAAAAAATATAAAATAGTAAAATTGAACTAAGTATGTACGTATTTATGTAAGTATGTATAGCTGTACAATATTAAATATTCTATACGGTTTCTATAGTAAATTACGTATATGGTTTCTATAGTAAAATTGAACGCTTTCATATTTTATTCGCGTCCAAAGTGTTGATTCGTTGACGATCCCCACCGCATGGGATTTATTGTTAATACAAAACTCACACTTTACGTGCAGCACATTTGTCATGAAAATATTTTACGAAGTCAGCGCCTTTAAACATTTTATAGCGTTATATCACTTTGGCAGTTGGGCTTCCTATAAAGTTCCTGATAAAGAAATGCATACGGGGCATTTTTCATGTTTTCCTAATTGTATACAACAAAATATTTGGTCCTAGTCTTAATTCTGGTTTTATGGGAAAATGAAGATTAAATTAACTAAGTATATGTATATAAAATAATTAAAAATCAAGCAAAAAAAATTAAGTACATACAGTTAATTAAATGTAGTTTTTAATATGTATTTAATTCTCGCATTCTTCCATCTAATACTATTATAATAATAAAAGCCTAAGCAACTATTTAAAATAATTTAAATTAAAAAGTTACATCGATTCTAATGTCGCCCAATCACTTGGAAAACTCATTATCAGAAGAGTTTGAAGAAAAGCGCAAAAAGTAAAAATAAACTTTTTTCAAAAAATTCAAAAGACGCGTCACGAACGAGTGAGACGCAATAATTCGAAAATAAAGATAAAAAGGCATCGCGAGAGATTTCCCTTGTGTATCGAGTTTTTTTATTATTTTTAGACTTAGGCCCGTTTTCCATCAGATAAGTGACGGAGCAGGGGTGAATGTAAGACTGGATAAGGTTTAATTATAGGCGGACGTAAAAATTATGAGAGGGAAAACATTATTATGATGTTGTATTATGCTGCTGTTATTGTATTATGTTAATACACCGAATTACTTGAGGGTGGTATGACGTGTAGACGTTTCGTCGCCGTTTGAGTCTATAGCATCAGAGCCGTAATCCAACCTTTAGCAAAACTAATTCGGTGCAAATATTCCCTATAGATACTAATAATAATGATAAAATCAATATGATAATCATCACCTCATTTTAGGATTTTCTCAGGTAGGTAGGTACCTACCCTAGGAGTAACATGGAATTTTCAAAAAAGGCTAAATGTTTCCCATTGAGGATTTTACTCCATTTAGAAATCTAGTATCACGAATGTCTGCTAACTAACTCCAGTATAAAAAATATATCATATAAGTAATTGAAAATTGTTGTCAGTAAAAAAGAAAGTAATTTCGAAAATTCAATAATAATAATTTTCGTGTAGTTGGAAATTTAGTTGAAAAATTGTTATATTATATTGTATATTGTGTAAAAATTGTCATAATTTAAAACCAGAAAAAAGAAGATGCTAGACAGTGCTAGACGGAAATTTCTTAAATACTAAATCAATATTACAATGTTCAATGTTCTCCAAATAAATCATTATAATGCATTTGAAAAATAATCTTTGCCATTTTCTGACTAATTAGCTGAATAAATAGGACATAATTAATACAGAGTAAACGATACTTAAACATGGACGAATGCTTGAACACGGCTGGGACTGGAAAATGAAAAAATGTAGAGTATGCAAACTCTATGTAGAGAGCTACGAGAACGCTACGAAAGCTAAAGAGGCAAATGAAAACTTACTACCAACCGTTAAGCTCTGTCGAAGACTTTAAGTGACTTGAGTGACTTAAGTGGCTTTTCACGGACACTATTGCCCGATATTATTATCGGCATTTCTTATTTTAGGGGATTCACAACTTGAAAGATCCTTAAACCAAAGATACCTACAGCAAAAGATTGATTCATCATGATTCATCATTCTGAAGATAGTGGCAGATGATCTGCATGCACGTGTGCTGAGGCATTTTGTGCGAACGATGACAGACACTGCGGCAGACCCCTCTATGGGCAGACCTCTCTTCGGCCAAACGCTGTCGTCAGCACGGATTGAATCGTGTGTATTAATTGTATGTATCTATTTTTACTATACCTTTTAGGTGTGTATGTATTTAAAAATATCTATGTATGTACATCAGTCTCTGACACCTGTACAGGCTCGCGCCTAATTTGGGGTCAGATGGCCGTGTCTTAGATATTTATTTATTTGATATTTATCTAAATGCATGTTTGTTTAAATGAGAGGACTGAAATTCACAGTTGAACAGTCATTTTTCTTACCACCCGTTTATCAACCAATGACAATAAAAACCCTAGTAGGTACTCGTATTATGAGTGAAATGAAAACGAGAAACTTCATAAATTCAATTTCGTTTGGCGCTCGCAATAACGCGAGATATCATCTAATGCGGCTAATAAGATATCGGTAGCGGGGCAAGGACTCGGAACCGAATGCTGAACGTAGGGTTGTCAAAAACTTAGTTCCGGTATATTATTTGGGATATTTATCTTGGAAGAATGGAAATCAATTCAGATGCCCTCGCTCATCCTCTTATATTTAACTTTTAATAACTGGAAAGTTCTCATCAAATTATAGCTAGATTTATTTATAACGGTTTAACTCTTTTTTTATTCATGATAAATTTCAACTATCGAATGGTAATTTAAATATAATACGTTGGCATATTGTATAGATTATAATCTATAAATAATACACCAACTTATTATTAAAATCAACACATTATTTCAACGCCATGTTAAAATAATTATTTATTTATTTTTAGTGAGTTAATCACATCTTAGAATAGTTATTTAATGTTGTACATTTGTATTAAGATACTTTAATAACATTCAATATTTTTTGTGTAAATGCTACTAACATAAAGAGAATAAATATTTAAACTTTACAAGTTCAAACGCGACAGCCCTGGCCAACAAATAAATCGCGACCATTTCAAACATATCATAATGAAATCGGGTAGAATCTAAATATAAAAGAAATTTTACTCTCTGTTGTCAACCGTCTTACACGTTTTATGTAATTTATACTTATACTCGTATTAAATTAGGAAAAATATTTCTTTTGATGTCTACACGAGGAATCTCTTTCTTTTTTGATACGTACCTAAGTAATCTCTCGCCCAACCTGTGATCGATGCCACCAACACTGCGAGAGTACTATTTTATACTAATGAAAGACTATCGAAACTCATAAACCAAATTAAGCTGCGTTCTTCACTATGCTGGGACATTTTTTTTTCTTGAAAATAATTATTTATGTCTAATAATTATTTTCAAGAAAAAAATGTTCAAGTTACCTAAGAAAGAGTTATTAGGAAATTCGTAGGTCTAAAAAGTCTTAAAGCTGGACGACCTGAAGAAGGCAGCGGGAAACCAATGGATTCAGAAAGCAGGACCGGTTGAAGTGGCGTCGATTAGGAGAGGCCTATGTCCAGCAGTGGAACACTAAAGGCTGATGATGATGATGATGATGATAATTCTTAGTGAAATTAGGTGTCAGTAAAAGAGACGTGTAGAGGTTAATCATGAGGTTTTTAAAAAATTAAGGAAATTCGGGTCACTTATGCATTTGGCAAGAAACCCAGGAATCAATAAATAAACGCTTCACACTCTCATCCCTGCACAAGCCTGTGTTACCAATGGCACACGTGTGTTTCGTGTGGCACACACACGAAACACACCGGCCGGGATTCGAACCTGGTTCTCGCGGTTTGGCGGTTATTTCGATGCTCGCCAGTGTATGGAACTCCATCAAGTATAACTGCACTATAAACCGGTTGGAAAACAATATACGTTATTGTCTTACTACTCCCAAGGGATCGTCTTTCCCATTGTACTTGTCTGTTCCCATGACGGTAGCGAAACAGGTGTTGAAAGGGTTAAGTCTAATCAGCGTTAATATTGTCCAAGATACGTTGATTAATGATTCTCGATGAAGTAATAAGTCGAATCGGAAATATTTTTGGTCAATTACATGATATTGTTATGAACAGATGAGCCATTTCAAATATTCCACCCTAAAAGGGTTCTTTGGTTCCTCATCACAGGTGTTGTAAAAGGAAGTAAGACTATTAAAGTTACACTTTTGTTTATAAATCATTTCTTATTACTCATTATTTACTCATTTAGAAGTGGCGTAGTAAACTTATAATAGAATAATAATAATATGAAATATTATTATTAAATAATAATATGAAATAATAATATGAAATATTATAATTAAATAAAATATGATGCAAAAGACAAATCAAAAATATTATAACAAATTTTTGTCAAACAACACATATTTAGCTAGTGTAGATACACTACGAACTAAATCTCTCTTGTTTCTCATTCAGAGGAAAACCGAGCCCAAGGTTGGCTCATGTCGTGTCATAGGTTTCATTATTAACATTATGAAACATATTTTTAAGAGAAATAAATAAATAGACAGGCCCGTTGGCGTAATCGGTAGTGACCCTGTCTGTTGCGCCAAAGGTCGTGGGTTCGAATCCCACTCAGGACAAATATTCGTGTGACGAACACTTGTTTTGTTCTGTGTCTGGATGTCAATAAATTATCTATTTAAGTATGTATTTAAAAATATCTATGTATGTATATCAGTCTCTGACACCCATAACACAGGCTCGCGCCTACTTTGGGGTCAGATACCCGTGTGTGAAAATAAAAAAAAAAAAAAAAAAATACAACCTTTTGATTCAAGAAAATTCATATTTTTAGTGACAAATGTTTAAAGAATGGGAGAAAAATAAAAGACAAAATCCCCATCACGCATACACTGCCAAGATCTGCAAGCTATAGGATTTAAGGGTATAGGAATTATACTTATCAAATTTTAAATTTACCAAATTAAATAATGATTCAAATAACGTATTCCGTAATAAACATAACAAACGAAGCAATGACCATACAACTCCGTCAGTGCTCAACTAGAAACAGGCAATGAATTATAAAGTATACCAGCATGAGAACAGGGAAAATATCACGTCACCACTCCAAGAATCCTCAACCCTCAACACTACCAAAAAAATTATGAAATTTAAAAAAATGCTTATTCATTAAAGCAAACGTAATCAGCGCATATTAAGTGTTTCGGTCTCAAAGACCGAGCAGTGACACCACTCGTTTTCCATAAATAAAAAAAGGATTAACTGCAAAAAGTCAAAAAATTGCACCATCCACTCCGAGTTAATGATACGGTACGCCAGGAAACAAAGGTTCGGTTTGACGTCACACCGCAGCGCAACAAAACAAACGACGAAGACGATTCTAACTCATGTTTATTAACTAGATTTAGACCAAAATAGTAGGGTCACTTGATACTCATGCTATTTTTGTATGGCAATCAACTTGATTGAACTTGTCGGTATGCCTTCAGGATTTAGGTATATAGTCGTTATTTGAGGATATCCGTATACTGAGGAGTGGCTTTTTTTATAGTGGGCGGCCAGCGGCGAGTGTTTTAGGAAATTTCTAGAAAATACGAGTTCATATTACGATTATTGTATCTTTCAATCCCTTGTACAAGTAAGTTCACCTTCAAAGTTTGCATCATCTTTGTTCCCATCGGTGTAACGGCCGCCCGTCAAAACTTCAAGGCTTCGAGGCTTGAGACTCCTAGTGATGTCTCGATCTTTTTCTACTTATTTCGATCCAGACCCGCAAAAACGTCTAGCCCGGCTTCCTCCATCTTAAGGCTTTGAGACTAAGTGCTTTGTCCTTGTATTTGTTTTGATCGCTTTGGTTGTAATTCTGAATCTGGAGGATTTTCTAATCCTGCTACGTATAATGAAAGGTGTGAGGATGTCTTCCTTTTTGGTGTTATTCCGTTTAAAAATCTGCAATTCAAAATACTGGGCTAATAATCCATATCCATACTTCCATACTAATATTATAAATGTGAAAGTGTGTTTGTTTGTCCGGCTTTCACGTCGCAACAAAGCTATTATATGGTATGGTTTTTGTGTATGGAGATAGTGAGGAGGGTGGAGAGTGACGTAGGCTACTTTTTGCCGCGGTAAAACATCCCCATATTATCGGGAAGATATCGATGTTTTGTTATTTGATCATACTAATATTATAAATGTGAAAGTGTGTTTGTTTGTTTATTTATTTGTTTGTTTGTCCGGCTTTCACGTCGCAACGAAGCTATTATATGGTATGGTTTTTGTGTATGGAGATAGTGAGGAGGGTGGAGAGTGACGTAGGCTACTTTTTGCCGCGGTAAAACATCCCCATATTATCGGCAAGATATCAATGTTTTGTTATTTGATAGATATTTAGTTCCGGATGTTGTTAATAGATGGCGTTAGTAAAATTCATTTGCAAGTTCTGAATCACGCTGACAAATGATACATGTAAATAAATTAAGTCATAGGCAACTAATAAATTAAATTGAATTTTGAATTCGCGCTGGATGAATTGTTGTTTTGGTTTAAAATTAATATGGTAAAGGAATAAGACATACGTTTTGATTTTGGTTTTGGTTCGCTTCTTCGTTCGTTCTTTTAATCATGGAACTGTCACTATTCATCCACCATAAATGTGTCATGTATGATAAACAACTCATTGTTAATTCCCTTTGACCACGCGGGCGGAGCCGCGGGTAAAAGCTAGTTTTTCATATTCCTTTGATAATTTTGCCATATCTCTAACAAATATAACAATTCTGCAATGTGAAATATTGTTAAAGTCTTTGGCAATAGAAAAAGGTAATCTCACTTCTGTGTCACGTACTATTTTCTTGACAAGTGAAAAATTGTTATGGTTTTGCTTCTCTCGATCATCTCCATCCATCCAACCCCTTTAACCCTATCGATTTTGTGATGACACAAGATCGATAGGGATATCTCGATGTCTTGTATCGATCATGTGAATCTTAAGACGCACAGCCACAAGCACTTCAATATTTACCATTTGGCCTATTATTCTGTGATTTGGCTAATAAAAAGCTGGCAATAATTTTAACATTTCAATCACATACCCGCCAATCAATATCCGGTTGTTGTGGTAGCCAATGATTGCTAATGAGAGTTCAACACTTCTTAGAAGCGCATACTCGTAGATTTTATTGCGTGTTAGAATCAGTCTGCTGAAGCACATTTAAGAAAGCAGGAAGCACGACATTAAGAAGCAGGAAGTGGATTGGTGGAGGGGTTAGTGGCCAACCCAGTACACCAATGTTCTCAAGCCACCCGAAGGTCTTCGACAAGGCTTATCGACTGTTTCCACCATTGAAAACAACCGGGACCGACGGCCCACCGAAGCACGGTAGCGTCCATGCGGTAGCGTCCACTAGCGGTCACCCATCCACAAAACGACCACGCCCGTCGTTGCTTATCTCTTTCGATCACATTGAATCGATGCGAGCCATATGCTCACTCATATGCTACAATTCTCCAATTACGTTTCTATAAATGATACTTTTTTATCACTAAGAAAATTAGTTTTTCAAATAACACAATATAACACAATTGAATAGAAGTCTTTCTTGTTTCATTACATTGCTTGCTCACTGTCAACTTGCTCTTTTTCATCCACTAGAGAAAATTAGCTCTTGAATATAGCATTTGCTGGAAAACTGTCGCCGGGACCCTCAAGCAACGCACTACAATCCTCTCCTTCATTTACTAACGAGCTGTGGTTTTGGCAGTCGTCTTCATAACGTTTTTCAACATCCCCCTTAGGCTTTACTCTTTTCTCTCGTTCTTATTTTTGGAGCAGGCATACGATACTTGAAAATTCGGATTACGCGTCCTTAAAAAGAACATGTGTAATTAAAGGGTTAAGTTAAATAAACATTCCAAAGCAAGTCTGTTGTTTCATTCAGGAAATCTGACAGATTTTATCGTAAAGTTTTGAAATGATTTATTAAAATTTAGAGCGACGTTCATCTGGAGTTTGCCAATTTTTTATCTTGCGGTTACACAGCTACGACCCATGCGCGTCCCACTGTTGGACACGGGTCTATCCCACACTCAGCTTAGAAAGGACTAGACTATACTCTACCACGCTGCGTAAGTGCGTATTTATGGAAGGGTTTAGTGACGAATGATCTCAAGCCACCTTGAATTATGATTGTTTTTCAATTGAAAATAAATACCAACGACTTAATGTGACTTCCGAACCACGGAAACACCCATTAAATATTGCCACTAGATAACATACGATCGACGCGAGCACTTCAACATGATATTATTGGCGAAGTCCTGTGTAAGTACTTACAATTTTAAAGCCCTCATAACACGGGGATCCATTTCTTAAATTTCTGTTTGGTATTTCCAACGTACCCCTAGCTCCCCACTGCCTAAGTTGTTTTACTTTTTTCGCCGACTTTCCTCTTTGCTTCACTTCGTTTTTTAGTCGCGCGTCTCGGATGATTGCTCCGTCGCGCACAAGTGGGCATCTCTGGGATGGCATTTCTTTTTAATCCCTTATCTTGAAGTCGAGTGGTCCCCATTTTTGTTGCGGGGTGGAAAATTTAAATAACTCAGGTGTGGGGTATTGGACGTTTGAAGGTCGACGTCGTCGGAGGGAGGCGACGATGTCTTTGAGATCGTTGTCAGGTATTTCGCAGGTTTTGTACTGGTGAACAGGATGAAGTGTTAACCCTTGATGTTTTCCACGTTAGGTACGTGGAATCATCAATTTCTAATAAAAAATATTGGTAGATATTGAATGTTTGTATTTTTTAAGCATATGTTTTTTCTAAAACTCATCTGAACTCAAAAAAGAAGATAATTTATTTTTGTTTGAACTTGAAAAAGAAGACAATTTATTTATTTTATAAAATCGCAAAGGTGACCTTTGCGATTTTATAACTTGCGACTTTGGAACAGCGTGGAGGAGTGTGGAACATACCTTCAGACCTTCTTAGTTATGAACAGGTGTTAACTTGCAGCTACCAGTAGTTAACTCACAAACCGACAGTCGAATAAATACTTTCGTAACAGTTCAAATCACTTTTTATCTAAGTCTGTAACATGAATTACGGAGACGTATTCTTAGATAGGTACATCCATCAAGGAACCTTTCACGCACAAGAATAAACCCGAAATAAATCGCAGCAAAAAATCTTCCGTCAAATTTCAATTCGCATTTCGACAACAGCCCGACTCATCCCACCAATTTACTTATGAATATTAATGCCCGAATAAGATACCTGGTAAGGAGGGAAGATACGAAAAGGGAAAAGGGAACAAGAAAGCGGACACCGGTGACAAAAAGCCCCGTTCTCTAGTGATCCTTGAAAATACATTTTGGGCGGATGACAAAACACAAAAGTAATCGCGGAAACTCTTCGGGAATTTTCTGCGCGCTTAATATTTTAGAGTGGTCGCCGTATTATTGCTTGTGATACTTTTATTTACATAATCATTGTTGAATGACAGCTTAGGATTGAAGAGATTATATTTGAGGAGTGATTCTCTTGTAATTTTTTTTGAAATTGTTTTTATTTTATAGTAGGTATACCTAATGTATAAAAAAACTTGTCACATACTATTTAATGTAGCTAGCATTGGGCCGGTTGTATATATAATATTATCTGTCGTAAAAAATAATATAAGAAATGTGTTTTTAGTCTAGTAGGTGTAACTTCACAAAGTTTACTTCATATTCATTAGTACAATATACCGTGGCCTTAATTCAGAGATTTGAGGAGCAATTTTTGAGTTTCTCTCTTCAACAAGTCTATTGCAGCTCCTGCTATCTCCTGCGCAGCTTTTGTGAGCTTTTTTATTTTACCCACTATTCGCGTTACATTTTACAGAATCGAGATAATAAAAAGTTTTCTGGATTGTGAAAAGGGTACTTGATACGGTTAAGGCGCAGGTATATGGTAATTTACAATAATACAACAAAAGCTTGTAGGAAGTCGTTAGATTTTTGTGTACAAATCTATTGTTAGTCTGTGTGTTAGTTGATGTCAGTTAGGTAGATATAATGTATTCGCGGAGCTCTCCCGCTGTGATTCAGTAGACGGAAATAGACTGTGTGATACATTAATGTGATATAAACTCTCCGCAAAGTCGGACTGCTCAATATTGATACAATACTGATTTATGTTGGTTAGATCCAAAGACATTAAACTTAGTAGGTATCTTACGTAGCGTCCATAGCCCAATGGCTCGAGTCGATTCAATGTGATCGAAAGAGGGCAACAACGGGCGCGGTCGGTTTGTGGATGGGTGACCGCTAGTGGCAAAATTTCATGGACGCCGTGCTTCGGAGAGCACGTAAAGCCGTCGGTTCCGGTTTTCAATGGTGGAAACAGTCGTTAAGCCTTGTCTAAGACCTTCGCGTGGCTTGAGAACATTCGTCACTGGGTTGGCCACTAACCCCTCCACCAATTTTTGTTGTAATTGTGTTAATTTGTCGAAATAAATTGTTATTCTATTCTATTCTATTCTATTCAATCCGCATTGGAGCTGCGTGGAGTACGCTCTAGACCTCCCGCAGCAGTGTCTGTGGGGGAGACCCGTGCCCAGCAGTGGTACATCAATGGGTCGAAGCGAGATATCTTTGTTGTTGTAATCCATGCATATTTTATTGGTTTCTTACTAATTAATAACTGGAATATTAATTACTAAACACATCTACTAACGAACTGACCAACTAATGTTCTTATATATAATACTAATTATACCACCCTCTAACACCCTCTGGTATCTGGAATAATAGTCCAAGTCCCTATTTGATTTTATTCCAAGTCTGTCACGAGTTACGAGCGACGGGTACGAGCGACGGATACTTCATGCCCGTTTGCTATCCCATCGTATTCGTATCCATACAAACTGACAACTTTCATATAATTCTATCTTAAGCAAAGTTGTGAACCTGTAACACTTATCTAGAGACGATAATTTTACCATATTGGAAAAATACTTTTCCACTTTGATCTCACTTTGCAAGGGAAGCGATAGCAATGCATTGACTTTGTACGAGTCTTAAGAGTCTTGTTCAAGGTCTGTCGTACGTACGGTTCGAAGTCTTCATACGTACAAATGACCTGTACTGACCTGTGGTATAACTGCTATGTCCTGCTGTTTTTCTATACCTAACTTATTATTGACAGGCCCGTTGGCGCAATCGGTAGTGACCCTGTCTGTTGCGCCAAGGGTCGTGGGTTCGAATCCCACTCAGGACAAATATTCGTGTGACGAACACTTGTATTTGTTCTGAGTCTGGATGTTAATTATTATCTATTTAAGTATGTATTTAAAAATATCTATGTATGCATATCACAAGCTCACGCCTACTTTGGGGTCAGATGGCCGTGTGTGAGAATGTCCACGATATTTATTTATTATTTTTGACTCATTATACAAGTGCAAAGTCAAATTATGACCATCCTTTCAATCTCCTTTTCATACTATATGAGCATCCCGGGTTTTACTGTCCATTAAACCCCAGTAACGATGTTATGACAGCTGCGCAGCTTTCCAGCGCTGCACAAACACACAAACACACGGACAGAAGCATAAACGTGATGCTGATGGATATGCAAGGTCATTGTCAGCTCTATTTCTGGATGCATGTGACTACTGGCAATTGAGCGGGAGTAATTTACACTCAATTTGAACTAAAAATTAATAGGTAGTCTGACACATAGAATACGTGACGACACGTGCGCCGTGCCATGGAATCCTTGTCCATACTAATATTATAAATGCGAAAGTAAGTCGGTCTGTCTGTCTGTTTCGCTTTCGCCAAAACTACTGAATCGATTTAAATGAAATTTGGTACACAGATAATCTCTAAGTCAAAGTCTGAAAAAGGACATAAGCTACTTTTAAATTGGAAAAAAGTGTTGTAAAGGATTGGAAAGGGGGATGAAAGGTTGTATGAAAGTATTGTCATTTTCAGAACTAGAAGCATATAATTTATATTTCAGGCTGTTGTTTAGATAAATAAATATGGCATTCAAAGTTTGTAAAAATGTTACCCTTAAGGGTGTAAAATAAACATAGGGGATAACACATTTACGGATTCATTGTGGAGCTAAAGTTATAGCGTTAAGAAGAATCTATTATTATGTCTAATTCCACGCGAGCGAAGCTGCGGGCGTCCACTTGTAAATTTATATAGACTAAAACTATCGATTCCTTTTTTGCCACTGTACAAACTCGCAACTTCACAAACCATCACAACAGAATGAGTCATTGTAGTTAATCCCGCACCGAACCATCAAAGCCCTCCAATAATGCGTAAAGCCGCCTCCACCATGTTTTGTGGGCAATTAATTTCCTACTAAATACTAAAATAAGTTTATTTCACACTAAACGTAAAGCTGTTGAGAGCGAAAGTCAGGTTTGGGAAGGAAATGGCATGGTTACTGTGGAAAGAGCTTTTGGAAAATTGAATTAGAAATTTTATTTACACTGTAAAAAAATATGTCAGCATGAAAATACTATCTCTTTTTAAATAAGTCCGAAAAAAAAACTAACGACTGATGGTGTATTAGAAGTAGCACCTAAATCTTATAGCAGAAATTCCTAAGATTCCATATAGGTCTACTCACTTTATTTTAACTTCTGTATTCAATGCCAAAAACCACAGAGAAAATATATTAATATTCAACTAAATAGTTAAGTTTAAATACAAATTGTTGATCTTAAGTACGTAAATAGTGGACATATTCAAATGATTCTCGCGTAGAATCAAGTAGTCTCACACATCACAGTTCATGTCACACCACGCTGACCCATTTAAAACGGAGATGAAACAAAAACAAACAAACGATCAAATATACACTCTGCTAACAAAAATAGTCCGCCTACGATGTTGCTACTATGTAATTACGTCATCGTCATAACCTATTCTGAAAACACCAGTAAGGGCCACTATTTTTCACGTAAGATCATCAATCAGCCTTTCAGGGTGTTTTTATGAAATTAAGTGTCACTTGCTGTATCGGTGAAGGACACATCGTGAGGAAACCTGCATGCCTGAGAGTTCTTCATAATGTCCTCGAAGGCATGTGACGTCTGCCAATCCGTACTTGGCCAACGTGGTAGACTAAGGCCTAATCCCTCCCATTCTGAGAGACCCGTGCCCAACAGTGGGACAAAGAAGGGGTTGTGGTGTAGCCGTGGTTTGAACCCCGGACTTTCTGAGTTACTTACCGACTAAAAACAACGTACTAACATCTACCACCTAGATATGTTAAACTATCATAAAGTTTGTTTAAAATTAATATACGCAAGTGATGAATGTTTAATGCTTGCAATGTAAATAGTCGTGGAATTGCGCAAAGCTCGTCTGAAACATATGCATGGTCAGAGTGACCCATTTGATATATAATACAATTATGTTTATAACATCACTGTCCATGACCTGATACAATTATTGCTTGTCGTGATATTGATCTGTTATTCTCGTATGCAGATAATGGTGTATCTGTTTGGCGTTCATCGGTCAAACGATAAATAACAGTGGCTAACTCAAATGGAAGCAACTATTCGGAAAAACAAAACTCCCTTCGACAAGGTGGACAGAATACCATAAAGAAGACGACGGGAAACCGCTGGATTCAGAAGACACAGGAGCGGTCGCACCCCAAAAAGCTCGTGGATGGATTGAACTAACTCTTAAGTACTAAGTAATTGTTAGTAGTTCAAAATAACAGGAATCTATCTATACAATAAGGAGAAGCTGACTGACTGACATATCAACGCAGGGCCTAAACTATAAGGGTAAGAAACTTGAAATTTTGTACAGGGGTACCTTTTATAACGTTGGGGAGCACTAGGAAAGGATTTTTGAAAATTCACCCTCTAAGAGGGTAAAACGGGGGTGCAATGTTAGTATCAAACTTTGCCGTTTTTGAAGTCTAGTGGGCAACCGGAACGCGGGCAGATGTCGGTAATGAGTCTAATTCTACGCGAGCGAAGCTGCGGGCGAAACGAATAACAAGGTAAAAAATTATGTAATTACTGATAATCAGTAACTTCAACAGAACACATAAATAAATAGGGTAAAAAAATCAGCAATTTGTGTGATTGTATGAACAAAATTTATCATGAGAGTCCTAGTTGGAGAGAGATCAGAAATATCCTTCGAAAATTGGACATACGCCAGCAAGTGTACAATATGTACACGATTGTGTGAATATAAATTTTCATATTACACCGGCACAGTGACTGGCTTGCTGAATGCTAAGTGGGACAGCGTGGTGATTAAAACTCCTTCCGCGTCTTTAAATCAATTGAGATAACTTGTATGCGTTAACGGCATTATTCTGTAAAATACAGACGTGTAAAATAGATAATTTTACGGATATTAGAATTCTTAATAATTGCGCACATACCTACATTCAAATACTAGGATTCTACACCATTTTTCGTCCAAGATCAAAGTCTCTCTTTTTCTTTTCTCAAAATTTCTCTTTCTCTATTTATCTGCCGACTAAAAATGGTTGGTTCTCTCGCTGTGTGATTGGTTAAGTTGAGCCAAGGTAACCGTGCTTCGGAGGGCACGTAAAGCCGTCGGTCCCGGTTGTTTTCAATGGTGGAAACAATCGTTAAGCCTTGTCGAAGACCTTCGGGTGGCTTGAGATCATTCGACACTACGTTGGCCACTAACCCCTCCACCAATCCGCTTTGGAGGAGCGTGGTGGAATATGCTATAGACCTCCCGCAGCAGTGTCTGTGGGGGAGACCCGTGCCCAGCAGTGGGACGTCTATGGGTTGCAGCGAATGGCGGCAGTCAAGATTACCTACTAACCACCGTGACAAAATCAATATTAAGTGATTAAAAACTAGTATAAAAAACTGATTCGACCACCGCCAAATTATTTTTTTCTCATCATTTAAAACAATCCTTATTTAAAGCTTAGTTCTTAGTCACAGAATGAAAGGATACAGGCAAAGGCTTCAATTTAAACATTTCTATTTATAATCTGAGGTTAATGAATGTTTAGCAAACATACGTTTACGATTTAACTGTTTTATTGATGTTTCTGCAACGTTTAATCGATTCTCATAGGTTGCATCGACTCAGGACTTCATACACTATGTTGAAAGATTAAAATTAAATTACTTAGCAGCAGTTTATTTACGAACACAAACTAGGTTAGTTTTAACCAATTGTAAATAAAATTTCAATGTTAGATGTCCTGTAAAAGGCCCATTATTAATTGCCTAAGTTCAAAAAAGGTTGCCTCACGATGTGTCCTTCACCGTTATAGCAAGTCACATTTAATTTCTTAAATCGCACATAACTTCGAAAAGTCATTGATGCGTGCCGCTTGGGTTTGAACCCGGACCGCTCGAGTGAGAGGCGAGTTCGATAGCCACTGGGCTGTCACCACTATGTTATGTTAAAGTTCATTAAACTTGAAAAATAGTCTCCTCCACCCTAACATAGCCAAACAACAAAAACACTCGGATACTAAATTTTATTTGAGCGTAAACCGGTGCGTATTGAGAAGATTTAATTTCCTTTTCAGTCAGCACTTTTTATTTTATTGTACCATTAAGTATATAATTTGTACAGGCCCCACCTATACTCTTAGAAATATTTACGACACAGCGCCTGATCATTTCGAATAGCAATTTGTTGAGTGAACGAGACTCTTTGTTTGTTTTATTAATGCGCAGGCGTTTACAAAATCGAGAGTATCTTATTAAACTTATTTTATTATCATTGAAAATGAACAGTAATTTCGGTCATGTAAGTAGTTATTTTTTACCTTGTTATATATAAATTATAATAAAAATAATGAATAATTATATATTATATAAATCCACATTTTGTTATTCATCATCATCATCATCAGCCTTTATTGGTCCACTGCTGGACATAGGCCTCTCCTAAACAAAGCCACTCCAACCGGTCCTATGCCTTCTGAATCCATGCCTTCTTCAGGTCGTCCGTCCACCTTGTCGAAGGGCGGCCTGTGCTCCTTTTTCATTTTGTTATTATATAAACACCTAATTTAGATAATCTAAGCCCGACTAAAGCTCCTGACTAATATCTAGATCCAAATAATTCTGCAAACCACAACTAATTAGCTATAAATAGGCATCATATTGCGCATTAAAACAAAGTCGCGAATACAATTACGCAACAATAACAAACAGTGCAAATTTACAAGGTCTGTTTTATTATTATAGTAATTTTTCTAAAGGCGCACGTGTTAACGCGCTAAAGCGAAACCTTTGTTCTGTGTGATTCACTGTGTCGATGAACTGTGTCATACGGGAATATGGCACATTGTAGTCAATATTTTTATGTTGGGCGCACACATTTTGTTGGTTTAGGTCGCTTTGAGCGTTATCCTTCAATTGTTGCGACAGTGTCAGTCAGATAAAAAAATATTTATTTTTCATATCCAATACTTTTTTTTTATGGATACAAGATAGCAAACGAGCTTGCAGCACCACCCATCCGCTGCCGCCCATGACAACTGTGACTGACTGAACAAGACTCAATTAGGGACTGGGATGGTTAGGCCAATTAGTTGAGATGAGAGAGTTAATTAGAACATTAGTTGGTCAGTTCGTTAGTAGGTATGAGGACTGAGGACAGTTAGTGATAGTTAGTCCTGTTAGTTGGTGTTAGTAATAGTCCAGTTAGTACTTGTTAGCAGGAGTCTCGTTCTAAGTCAGTCACAGATGTGTTGCTACCCTTAAGAACTAAGATGGTCGCCTGTAAAGAAGTGTAACCGGAAACCACACCTTTCTAACCAGACCATATTTGCTCTATAAACAATTATTGTATTTTTCTTATAACGCATGCCATTAGTAAATATGAGCAGTATTCAGTGTTTCAGAAGAAACAACTTTATTTCACATTTACACCGCAGCTGTACCCTGTACACACAACAATAAGGTTTAAGGTTACTGCAGTACTAGTCAATGTGAAAACAGTAACGCACTCAGCTTTGCTACGGCATTACCTATTGCTGCAACGCTGGTTTTCAGTGCGTCCGTTTTGTTTTTGTCGCATAGTTCGTGTTATTGTGATAGGTACATTTTGGGTTAAGGCATTGTTTGGGTTAAGGTTAGAATAAAACCCTAGTTCCACAAAGCTTCCTTTACATTATTTCAATGGTGTAGGTAAGCTTACCACGTCAGCGCCCCCGTCGTCGGCCACCGTCCCGCCTTTGTCACGCCAATGCTTCTCGCTCGTCACCGAGAAAGTGAATGTCCGTTCTCGGCGCGGACTCAGCAGAACACCGGCTGGCGTCCGCCCGTATCTGAATATCTGAAGGAGAGAAAAAAAAAATGAAATGAAAACACTGAATAAAAGTGAAAAAAAAGGTATACAAAATACGTATCTAACAAGCGCATAGTTATAATAAGTAGTACTAGTATATGAAAGAATATTTAACTAGTAATAGTAAATGTATACTGAGCCCCCTTTTCAACTCTTTACAACACTTTTTTCCAATTAATAAGTAGCAGTCCTTTCTCAGGCTCTAGAATATCTGTGTACCTTTCATTTAAATCGGTTCAGTAGTTTTGGCGTGAAAGCGAGACAGACAGACAGACAGAGTTACTTTCGCATTGATAATAATTAGTATGGATTGTATGTGTAAGCAGTGATAGCCCACTGGCTATCGAACTCGCCTCTCACTCGAGCGGTCCGCGTTCAAACCCCAGCGGCACGCACCAATGACTTTTCTAAGTTATGAGCAATTTAAGAAATTAAATGTCACTTGCTATAACGGTGAAGGACACATCGTGAGGAACGTATCGTTCATCATAACGTTCTCGAAGGTATGCGAAGTCTGCCAATCCGTACTTGACCAGCGTGGTGGACCAAGGCCTAATCCCTTCCATTCTGAGAGGAGACCCGAGCCCAACATAGGACAAAGAAAGGGTTGTAATGATGATGATGATGTTTGTCGCTGCAACCCATAGACGTCCCACTGCTGGGCACGGGTCTCCCCCACAGACACTGCTGCGGGGAGGTCTAGAGCATACTCCACCACGCTGCTCCAATGCGGATTGGTGGAGGGGTTAGTGGCCAACCCAGTGTCGAATGTTCTCAAGCCACCCGAACGTCTTCGACAAGGCTTAACGACTGTTTTCAGCATTGAAAACAACCGGGACCGACGGCTTTACGTGCCCTCCGAAGCACGGTAGGCATCCATCCACAAACCGACCGCGCCCGTCGTTGCTTAACTCTTTCGATCACATTGAATCAATGCGAGCCATTGGGCTATGGATGATGTATGTAGCGATATGTAATGTACCTCGAGGTGTCGCGTCGAGAACGGGTCGTTCCCGCTGTCGGTGCGCGGGGTGAACACGTCGTCCTCCATGTCGGAGTCCAGGGTGAGGGCCAGGGGGGGTGAGGAGGCGGAGCGGCGGGCCTGCTGCGGCGGCGACGGGCGCTGGACGTCCGACTCGGAGAACGGACGGTCTGTTGGTGAAACGGACGGTCAGTTACATGGACGTTGTTTGAAGGGGATAGTCTTTACAAGGGAACGAACGGTCAGTTACATGGACGACTTATTGAAGAAGAGGAAAGTCTTGTCAAGCGAAGAGTTGGAGGAAATTAATATTATTGACGAGCTTTTCCTGCAGCTTCGTCTGAATGTAAGTCGGTTATTGTATACATATTTATTTATTTATTTATTTATTTATTTATTTATTTATTTATTTATGTACACACATTACAGTGAAAAATCTTAAAAATTAAAAGACTACAAGGGTACTACTTATTTCAAGGTGAAATGTCTTCCAGTAGACCCGTTGGTAGAGCAGTCATTATGAGAGGCAAACAAGTGTGTCCAATATAAAAAATAATTATAATAGATAAGTAAACACTAATAATGAATAATTTTATACTATACATACTATAACATAGTATAAAACAAAGTCGCTTTCTCTGTCCCTATGTATGCTTAAATCTTTTAAGCTACGCAACAGATTTTGATGCGGTTTTTTTTAATAGATAGAGTGATTGAAGAGGAAGATTTATATGTATTTATCATGCATAATATAGTAGTACCTATCAGCTTTGGACCCGTGGGGAGCCCGGGGCGAGTCGCTAGTATTATAAAAAGGAAAGATTTTGTTTGTAATGTTTTCACACAAAAACTAATGGACCGATTTCAAAAATTCTTTCACCATTAGAAAGCTGCATCTTCACTGAGTGACATAGGGTATATAATATTACTATGTGTAAACAAAACTATTGTTAAGTCTAATTCCACGCGAGCGAAGCTGCGGGCGTCCACTAGTCAATAATTATGTACACTTATACAGGTGAATTTTTTATGTAGGCGTGCATGGCCGAATCCGAAACTAGGAGGAGTAGCGTGAAATACTCAATGAAATATTTATAAAAACAAATAACATAATTGATAATAACTAAGACTAAGCATCATTGGATTATTGAAAAATTAATATTGCTAGCCAGGAATCGAACCCGTTGATTTTGAAAAAAAAAAATACATACCTACTGTATCATTCGCGGAACACAGAGAATATATCATTACATCATTGATAGTGTCGTTAATAAGGAACACATTTTGGAAACTAATGATTTGGCCATGCACACCCACTTGAAAAGTTCATCCTGTATATTAGATTCCAAAATGTATTGTTTTTAGAAACATTTTTAGTGATTTGTCCATTTCACGCGAACCTTTTATCTATTTCGGGATAAAAGATTCGAACGGAGTCGAAGATGAAGAAGAAGAAGAGAAGAAAGTGTTTTTTTGATCAGCTTCGAAGGTCTTCCCAAGTCCTTGAAGATAAGGTGCTTGTATAATGAACATTAAGGGGTACATTACATTACATAGAATTAAATTCAAAAGTAATCGTTTAAAAGCTCTATTCACTTGAGTAATAAGTATACAAAGGTTGCACTTATCTATTTTGAGCATACAAAACATGAGACAAACAATAAAAGCTTTTGACACACTTACACATTAGTTAAGTTCCAATCCACTTTTATCTGAACCTTGTAAAAGTAAAGGTTCCAGATAAACACGTCTCATGTAGGCGAAACGACCAGCAATAAAGATTTGATTTATATCCTCTTTTTACTGTTCTCTATTTAATGGCTTGTGTGGTCAAATGTTGTGGGCATGTCCATATTAGGATAGCTTAAAAAATGGCTCGTTTTCTTTCGCCACAAATTACTGTCAATAATGTAAATAATGTTTAAGGATTTTAAGCCTTCAGCCAACAGTTAGAGAGTCCTTTTATTGCTATATATCATTAACTGTGAAAGAGACAGGTTGTGAAAATAGTGTAACTAGGCTAAAGCTGTGTTTTATCGATATTATATTTCATTTCTGCAATTAAACAGGTTACCAGGGTATGTTGTGTTTATTGATGAAATCTTGGAAAACCAGAGTGATATTCCAAGTGTATGCAAAGTGAAACACCAAAACCTACCAGGAACGCATAAAATAGAGGACATGACAAATGCTTACAAAAACGACAAACTGCATCGATATTCGAAGAGACAGAACAAAGGGGGGCAATTTGTTATCAATGAGATCGATGATCCAGGTACCAGGATACCAGGAGACTCGAGGTGAAATACAGAATGTATGAGAAATACAAATTAATAAAATCTTGTGCCGTCCGCGGGCGAAACCCGTTTTGTCATGACACACGTGCAGAGACCGACGGCTGTTGGCCAGAGACAACCGATCTATCTATCTCTGTCCAGTAAAATACGTTGGAGTATTATGGATGCGGTTAGACGAGTAACCGAGAAACCGCAGTCTGGGTGAGTTTTATGTTACGTAAGACAAGTCTAGTGAACTCTGACGCCTGGCTCTATTACTCTATTGTTTTTATGACGCTAATATTACACGTGGTTTTTTCCATACGGTTGTGAAATCTCTAGAGCTGTTTCAAATTTTTCCATAACTATGTCACTTTAATAACACCGTGTTTTACCTGATTTTGTTGATTATTGATGTTTCTTGAAAATAATGATCTATTGTCTTTGTTATAAAAATGTATTGGGTGAATCACACTTGTCCTATGTAATTAAAGCGATTTACTAGTTAAATGACCAACCTACTGAAAGTCTTTATAGTGGTTTTCTGGTAAATAAGACAATAGGGCAATTAACAGTAAAGCGAAGGGTTTAATTAATAAAATATTATTTATTTATGACTGTCAAATTAGATATATTAATTATGACATGGCTTTTCAAAATATAAAACATTAGTAGACATCCTTAAAACTATGTATATTATTGTAATATGTAAAAAAGAAAAACTATTGTGGTTAATAATATTATAACAGTTAATCGTAACACAAACATGGGGTTGTTAATATTTAAATTATTTGCTTTTGTATAAAAACCGGTAACCCTATCCACGCTACTCCATCGCAGTGCACACTGATACGCGAGAGCTTTTTTCTTCAGTGGATGCGTAACACAGGTGTCTCTAAACGTAGCTATATTTATATTTTACATTACAAATACATACATATTGTATAGTCCTTATCTTCGTGTAACAAAGTAGAAAATGCTTTGCATTTAATGTACCTGGCTGTGTTTCAGTTGATAGTTTTTTTTTTGTTAATTCAAGCGTATGCCGTTGTTACTGCTACCCGAGTTAATGATTTTCGTATTGAAATATTGTGGAACTAAATTAATGTTTCCTACATTGGCTCTTCAACCTTCACATTTAAAATGGCTGCTCCTCACTGGTACTTCGATGATTTAGCTGACCTTCGTAAGGGAAGTAATAAAATACTTTATTGAATGCTTATAAGATGTTTATAAGGAAACATTATTTAGTCTTTTATTCTTTTGGCACAGGCTTATTCCTTCGGTATGTTAGCTCAGTATTAATTATATTAGCGTTACCTACTTTAATTGTAAATTTTTTTTTTCAGTGACACTGAAGATTTTCTTTACGTCCTAACTTGGCTATGAGCAAAATACTAGTAACATAATTACCTACTTAAACAACATAACTTATGCATCGACGGAAGTGTTTCAGGTTCATGTTATGTTCCTATTACATAGATATTACGCATATTATTACATACGATATTAAAAGCTTTTATTTAACTTCACTCGTATGTATTCATTCATGCAAGTATGTATGTGCTGGAATCTTGCAATCAATATTTCACCACTTCCACTGAAGCTATCGAGCTGAAATTTGGCACACATATTTGGTTCCGATGACAATGCATGAAAATAAAAATAAAGTTTTAAAAAACTTTTTAAAAAAAAAATTTAACGGTATAATTATTTTTACTAAGCATTATAAAACCAAAGGATCCTTTATAATCTTGCCATCATCAGCACAAATGTGATAAAATTAGAAGTGGTAAAACCTTGTCGAGATTTAAAATAAACTAGTAATCGAAAGGTTTCGAAAGGAAATTTATTTGTTAATTTATTTTTAAGTTTATGTAAGTACATAAAAACTATGAAATGATAAATGATGATGATGAATGATAATAACAAAAGTTTAGTACAAAGGTTCTGCTTATTTTTATTACAATACAGATTACTTTTACTCTATCGTACTTAACTCGTACTTGGCTAGTTATAAAGTTAAAAGTGCAATGAAATGCACCAACTGATGCATCACATTAGTTTTACAATTACCATGCAAGTGCATTTATAACAGCGAAGCTGTAAGCGGGAGAAAGGAGTTGATAAGAGGTTTAATCGCTATCTTTAAGAGCTGTACCATCAATATTACTCACATACAGGACTATCTTCGCCTTTCAGCTGAAGGGACTTCGGGTCTTTAAGACGGACCACTCTACCCGGGCAGTTCTCCCATGCACGACACGAGGTAAATTGTGTTGAAAAACACACGAGCTGTCTGTACCTACTAGATAGTGTTGTTGTTCGACCAACAACACTGCGTACTTCATGGCGCCTGCGCGACTATCAGTCTGCCGAGTCTCTCTCGACCCCTAGATGGTCAAAGGTCACAGGTCTTATGACCAACGGCGCTATACCATGTCCTTTTTTTTGATTTTTTTGATTTTCATCATTTTCATTCATCACAACCCTTTCTTTGTCCCACTGTTGGGCACGGGTCTCTCTCAGAACGGGAGGGGCCTTATTTTATTATAATTGTACATAATTTGGCAAAATAAACATAAAAATATTTTCTATTTTTTTTTCCATTGTGGGGGCCAGTGTCGGCTCTCGCAAACATCCTCTGCAAGAAGGAAACTCTGGTCGCATTACCTGGTTTCCGCTCGGTCGATCACGAGAGATCTACGCGAGTCCTAAGCCATGAGCGGATCGAGTCCGGTCCTAACACCAAATTCATCAAAAAATCATTGCCATTCCATCTCATATACTTTTCAACGCTAACAAGCATCAAATCCAATGAAGCCTCGTTTGAACCAAGCCGATTCCATCGCCGCCTAGTCTTGCGGTACCATGATTTGCTAATACGTATGTAATTCCCTAGTCTAATGAGCGGGTAAGTCCGCTCGCTCGAAACGGATAATGTCGGCTGTGTGAGTCCCCACTATAATTTGTATGGTTTTCATTATTGCAGGAGACTTGATACGCAGCGACGAATAGAAGATGAAATAGGTGATCGGATGTAAGAAGTGACTTGAGAATTATAAGCCGCAAGCGAGAAGTGAATGATGTTATGGTATTAGATGGTATAACAAGCTTATTGGTGGTATAGGAATGACCGTTTACGTCGATTATAAATATACTGTTATATTAAATAGTACTCGAGAGACAAAAACATTTCTGTGGTTGTCGTTCTGCGTTCTGTTGCAACTTTGACGGTAATCTATACTAATATTATAAAGAGGAAACATTTGTTTGTAATGTTTTCACACAAAAACTACTAAAAATATAGAAAACGCATGCAGTAGGGCAGAGCGGGGTCTGTTGAGCCACAGGGTCTAGTGAGCCACCCATGGTATCACGGACACGCTGCGTAATATATACCAGCGGGATGCATTAGACGTAGCGTGGGGGTGAGGATAGAGAGCCACGATTGCTTTAGTCTCCATCCAGAGTTCGTTCTAGGTGTGAGTGCGTAATGTTACAAATTTGGGGCTAAAAGTAAAAAACATCGCCTCACTGAAATTTGGCTTCAAAATTACGAATGTCATCATACAGCTATTAAGTAAGTGTATTTTGATTATAACATGATTACTGCTCATGGCTTAAGTTTCAAAAATAAACTATTATCAATTGAATTTTAGTTATTTAACATATTAACACTAATTCTGGGAGTTCATTTGAGTCAAAATAATCGGGGTCGAGTGAGCCATGTTCAAGTGACCCCAAATTTTTACTATAATGTTTGCAGGTTGCACTGTTTATGTTAGGTATATTGTAATTTTGTTAAATACTGTTTTGTCATCACCCGTTACTGCGTCAGTGACTCTAAAGCCATCAAATGATAAATAAAATGAAGAACCAAATGTTGAAATGCCATCTACATCTAGGGACTATATTCCATTTTCACCATAGTTTCTGAGACCATTCCTGAAAGCAGGGCCCAGAAAGCAATAAACACGAGGGAAAAAGAGAAGTGGTGCTGTTTTGACAGAAACTCTCGAGAAAGATGCAAGCTAGCAAGTAGATAGACAAGTCCAAGAAAAAAGCAGTGAAGAAATCAATTTTTAAAATTTCTTCACCGCCTTATGAAGAGAATTAATCTGTTAAGAATAATATCAATCAGAAGAAAATTTTAAAGAAAACACAATTTCCGTCAAACACTGAATTATTTACACTGATTATTTTTGACTAGTTTTTTTTTAACCCGCAGCTTCGCTCGCGTTAATTCCACGCATAACAATAGTTTCGTTTACACCTCGTAATATTATATAGCCTATGTCACTCAGTGAAGATGCAGCTTTCTAATGGTGAAAGAATTTTTGAAATCGGTCCAATAGTTTTTGGGTGAAAACATTACAAATAAATCTTTTTCTCTTTATAAAATTATTTCAGGCAGTCTCCCAGGAGAAGAGTGGGTACAGTGCTCTAGTTGCCGAGAATAGGCTCACATTAAGTGCAATTCAGGTGTCAATGCAATTCAATTCAATTTATGTTTGCATGAACTGTGACAGTGACTAAATTTATTAAGTTACTTTTTATTAACTTGAGTTAAATTGTATTTTTGGAAAAGTTTGGAGAAGTTTAGAAGTTTGTTTTTGTTTTTATGAGGAATCTCAGAAAGGTTGTTAAGGTTTTATTTCTATATTTCCAATGCTTAAATGTGCAAAGTTTTTTTATAATGCATTGGCTTAAGTGACCCCTTTGGGTGGTTCAATAGACCCCGCCTATGGGGTCTAATGAACCATTTGCCTTTTTTCATTAGAAAGTAATTTTAGTATAGTAAACAACGGATTTGCCAAGGTTTTTTGATCCTAATATGTAGTCATATAAACAATCTACTGATTTAAGGATAAATCTTTTCTATTTTTTTATTTGAATGGACCCTACACTGATTTGAACAAAAACCTGATCAAGTGACCCCGCTCTGCCCTACCACCCATCGGCTGCCGCCTATGACAACTGTGACAGACTTTAAACAAGAGTTACCTACCTATATAGGGACTGAGTCCAACTAACACAGGGTATTTTAACATGAGTTAGTCAGCTCATAGCTGTCTCATTTTTCCTATACCTACCCACCATAACCATCTGATGGTTTTTCTAGTAGGTACCATCTATCGATACTTGATTTACGGCTGCCATAAAACTGCCCAGTTTATGGCGTGCGTTTGATGCTACCTCTCATACCGTGCTGTTTACCTTCGAACAAAGTACCAAGCAGTTTATTTAGTTCGTGGCTTTATTTAACTAGCCATCGTAGCCGCCATGGAGATTTATATGTACGTAAGAGAAAAGTTTACGATTCTTATTGATTGATCTTTAAAGCTAATTTGAAATTTTATTGTTTGAGGTGCAATAAGGAGCGTAATGGCAATGTTGAATTTTTTATTCATTATTTTTTAACACACTTGTAGACGCCCGCAGCTTGCTCGCGTGGAATTAGACATAACAATACTTTCTTTTACACCTAGTAATATTATATAGCCTATGTCACTCAGTGAAAATGCAGCTTTCTAATGGTGAAAGAATTTTTGAAATCGGTTCAGTAGTTTTTTTGTGAAAACATTACAAACAAAACATTCCACTTTATAATATTAGTATAGACAAAAACGTACAGACGATAAACAGATGCAAGCATCTGACCCAAAGCCCAATGAAGTGAATACCAGAACCAAAAGTCTGTTAAACAGGTGAACCAACAGAAATTCCCATAAGCATCACATCAGACTGTTTCGGTGTCCGGTACACCGTGGATGGATGGATGGTCCGGTAAACGGCAACAATGAAATGAGTCGACATAATCAAACGCGCCCCGAACGCAACCACCCGAGTTATTCGATGACTCGCCACAATAGAAAGAAAGAAAGAAAGAAAAGCTTTTATTTCGTTTTATATAAGATTTTATATACAATTTAATAGCTTTTTCACTGTTTGATTGATCGTCCATCTTCTTTATTCCGGCTGAATGTTTACAATTTCTCTGTGGGATTAGCCTTGATGTCTGTATCGGAATCGGTTTCTCATGTTATGTCCTTGGTTTGTTTGAGTAGACAGAGAGACAGACAGACAAGTTCCTTTATTGTACACCAAAACAACATACAAAATACAATAATTACATACAAAAAATAATAAAATATAAGAGTGGTAGTACAAATGGCGGTCTTATTACTAAAAAGCAATCTCTTCCAGACAACCATTATAAAAGAAAGAAACTTGTAGATTGTAGTTGTAGAGAATATTGACGTTGACGAATATGTACCTACATTGAAATGAAATACAGGTCAACTAGACTCACTTTTTTAATCTATGACTATCAGTATAAATCATGCTGGCTGAGTGTGAATTGAACGAAAGAAAAAAATTTTTTTTTTTTTGTCTATACTAGATAATATTCTAATGAGGAAACATTTGTTTGTAATGTTTTCACACAAAAGTACTGGACCGATTTCAAAAGTTCTTGCACCATTAGAAAGCTGCATCTTCACTGAGTGACATAGGCTATATAATATTACTAGGTGTAAACGAAATTATTGTTATGTCTAATTCCACGCGAGCGAAGCTGCGGGCGTCCACTAGTTAATAGTTTAGCTATAATTAAGTGAGTTAGTACCTGCTTGGATATGAGCCCAGACCCCTCAGTGTTACGATAAGTTCGATAGCAACTGGACTAAACGCCAATATAAACATACACAATCATATACATAGGTTAAAGATATATAATAAACTAGGGCAGTCACTTCCAGCCCACATCTAGCGGACGATAACAAATTAAATCATTTCTACTCACAATTGCTCCCAATTGCTAGTACTAAGGGCTAAGTAATTGACGTCGTAAACAGTTAGCTTTATAGCGGTGAGCTAAATCTACGTAACATCCACGAGCCACGATAACTCCTATAATAATATGAAAAGTTAATATTACCATCATCAGATACCATTTACTTTTGAGCACACGAGCGTATAACACCACCCATTCGCTGACACCCTGACAACTGTGACACACTTAAAACAAGACTCAAATAGGGACTGGGATGGTTAGTCCAGTTATAATAGGTTGTAAATAAAACATTAGTATTAGTTTGCTTGTAAATTATAAGTATTTAAGTTATAAACGATTGTTTTCACCATTGAATATACCCAGAGCCAACGGCTAAACGTGCTCTCCGAAGCACGGTAGCGCTCAAAATATCATATTTTGCCACCAGCGCACCTCCACAAACAGACCGCGCCCGTCGTTGCTTAAGCTGTCGATCACATTGAATCGACACGAGCCATCTCCATCTATATGCTATGTTTAAGTAATAAACCCAGTCACTTCAAAGACTCCTCCAGATCCTTTCGGAATCAAAACACCCGTTTATGAAACCGGTTGCAATTGAACAGTTACACGGCGAGTTAGAAGATAGGATTAAGTACTTAACAACAATTAAGTGGAAGCTAGGGGCTTTATAACGTTATAAATAGACCCGTGATCGGTCCACGTCGAGACGAGACGCCATATGACCACAATGCACCCTATCTATAAGTACTTCTCTAAGTACTAATATTATAAAGAGAAAACATTTGTTTGTAATGTTTTCACACAAAAACTACTGAACCGATTTCAACAATTCTTTCACCATTAGAAAGCTGCATCTTCACTGAGTAACATAGGCTACTTATATAATATTACTAGGTGTTAACGATACTATTGTTATGTCTAATTCCACGCGAGCGAAGCTGCGGGCGTCCACTAGTAGGGAATTAACTGGTAGTGATCACTTGTTAACATAAATTCTTTGGCTACTAAGGTTGGATTGACAACGCTTCGCACTGCATTAACGAAAGACTTCAGCGAAAGAAACCTTCTAGAAGAAAGACTCTAACAATTACATACAGTGTTAGTTATCCTATACAAACACATGAGTTATATGGATGGATGGATGGATGACTAAATCAGTGATTTTATTTAAGTTCGCAATAGATCCCTACCTAACAATTAATTAAGCTCTGTGAACATTGTTCTTTTATTCGTCAAAACATTGATTGTTATTATTAAAAGCTTTTATTTAACTTCACTCGTATGTATGTATTCATGTATGTCCTGGAATCTTGCAATCAATATTTCACCCACTTCCACTGAAGCTATCAAGCTGAAATTTGGCACAAATATTAGGTTCCGATGACAATGCATGAAAAAAAAAAAAAGTTATAAAAGCTTTTTAAAAAAAAATTTTTAGAGAATAATTATTTTGAAAATGTGTTTACAATATATGTATGTAATAAATTATCAATAACCATACAAATAATAAAAATAGGTATATTATTTAAAAACAGTGAAATCTTATAATAATATCTATATGAACGACATCGACATCTGTTCTGTAATTTCAAAGTTGCCATCGTTTATTTTAAAATGTTCAGTGATTTAAGGCAATCAAAATCAGGGAGCAAAGATATTTAAGAGGCATAACAGATTTATAGTAATGATTTAATTGCGATCACTCTAACCGATATTAAACGGTGGGATCGTGAGAGTACCAGAACCGTTTCTATACCTACAATTACGTATTATTAAAGTTAATTGTTGCCACCATTACTGTGATACACCATACACCGAATCACAATGCGCACCATTAGATGCGATCAAGACATCGCCGTCATAGATACCATTGATGATTTATTTAATGACTTTGAGAGCACTGTAATGCTCAGAGTAATCACCCATTAAATATGGACAATTGGGAATATAATTTGAAAATATTTAATTTATGTTTTGTGAAACAATGAAACAAGTGAAAACAAATTAAACTAAGAAAACTTTTTTGTGAGTTACATCTGCTTGTCAATGTACATATCGAAATTAAAAAACTGTGACATAGGACTATTATTAAAAATGATTTATTCATAAAGTAGGTGAATCAAATACCATTAATGAAGTAGAAACATTATTAGAAGTTGAGTATTAACGGAGAACATGTAATTAAAAACCCTCTCATTAGTTGTAGTAAGTAAACGTCATTTTATAAAAATCCATTAAAAAAGGACTGAGTCCCATTTTATATAGAAAATGGGACAGTTTATAAAATTACGCATATATTTTGAATTGAATTATTTAATATTAAGCTGTTGTAAAGAAACAGTAGCGATTTCTAAATAAACAAGTGTCTCATTTAAGTACTATAATTTTCAATTGCCTCTGACCAACCATACATTTGCAAAACGTAATTGCAGTTCATTGATTACAATTTTAATAGATTCCGATTTCGGCCAAGAATTAATTGGTAATATTACTAAACAACTTGGCACAGAACAAAAACAAGCAATCACTTAGGAGCCAGCCACAAAGCCACTGAGTGACACGAGTAATTACTCCAAACATGTATTTGCTCACGAAGGCTTATCCCGTGATCCTTAAAACGAAGGATATAAGAATGAAAATCGATTAGATAACGTGCCCTTGTGACATGTAAAAGTTATAGGTAGTTAGTTTCGTAAACACAGTTCATTTTCGAACGCGCTCGCGTCCAGACCGCTCGCATTGTATGCAAATTGTCTTCAAACCTCAAACTTATTAATTATTGTTGCTGCGCACTACCATGAATAATGAGCACAGACAGACGCCGGTACGGTCCAGGCGAGAAGTGGATTTTGTGAATCTGAGCAATAACGACTTTTCTTTTCACTTTGAAGCGAGAAACCAAACGATGTAATTCATGAAACCAATTGCAGAAGATGCAACTTGGTTTTAAAGTTGACCGAGCTTAGAAGCTTATTGTTGGTAGGTATACAATATACACCGCATGACCATCACGTTTCACTCATAGGGAATACATAAAATAAATAAATATCTTGGACATTCTCAGTTCTCACACACGGCCATCTGACCCCAAAGTAGGCGCGAACCTGTAATATGGGTGTCAGACTGTGGTGTCAGAGACTGATAGAATATACATACATAGATATTTTTAAATACATACTTAAATAGATAATATTAACATCCAGACACAGAATAAATAAAAGTGTTAGTCACATTAATATTTGCCCTGAGTGGGATTCGAACCCACGACCCCTGGCGCAACAGACAGGGTCACTACCGATTGCGCCAACGGGCCTGTCAAAATCACTTTATTTCTATCACTTTTTATTGCACATATTTTTTGTAGGAATCATAGACACATTTTTCAATGTTACCTACATTGAATCTATTTAATCTATCCATTTAAAAATCAATATTGCAACTGGATTTCGAAACCAAATGGACTCAAAGAAGTCGACTTCTTATCACCACCATCACCACAACCCTTTCTATTTCCCACTGTTGGGCACGGGTCTCCTCTCAGAATGGGAGAGATTAGGCCTTAGTCCACGCTGGCCTAGTGCGGATTAGCAGACTTCACATGCCTTCGAGAACATTATGAAGAACTCTCAGGCAAGCAGGCTTCGTCACGATGTGTCCTTCACCGTTACATCAAGTGACATTATAGTTTCTTAAATCGTACATAACTTAGAAAAGTCATTGGCGCGTGCCGCTTGGGTTTGAACCCGGACAGCTCGTGTGAGAGGCGAGTTCCATAGCCACTGGGCTGTCATCGCTTTTCACACGGAAGAAAACTTAGCATGAAAGTAATTGTCAAGACTGATGGATGAATGCTTGAAGATTTCAGTATAAAATAGCATTCTCCAGTACCTATGTAAATTGTTTATCCTAATTTCTGCTACAAGTTTTCTATACTAATATTATAAAGAGGAAAGATTTGTTTGTAATGTTTTCACACAAAAACTACTGGAGCGGTTCCAAACATTCTTTCGCGATTAGAAAGCTGCATCTTCACTGAGTGACATAGGCTATATAATATTACTAGGTGTAAACGAAACTGTTGTTATGTCTAATTCTACGCGAGCAAAGCGGCTGGGCGTCCACTAGTATTCAATAAAAAATGCTTGACAATACTGTTCAAACATTTCCTCTATCAATTCAGTTATTCTCTTACCTGTACCCTTTTGTACCGAACAAGCCAAAACCCAAAAGTAGTAATTTATCTCAACTGGTCTTTCAGGTACTCAACATCATTAACATCTGTTGAAAATTTGGAACAGTGTCCGTCTGTGGCACTCGAGAACAAAATACGATACATCTGGCCACCGTACTACGCGTGCCTTCAAATGGTAATTAGGTAGAGAAGCATTATGCTTGATGATACACATGACACAGCTTAGCTTGAGGGTGCATTCATTTTGATCAGAGTGTAAAGCAATACTTAGCAGAGTACTAAATAGAATAGAATAGAAAACAAAAAAAAAACATTTACCTTAAAATTTTGCATTTGCCTTGGCGGACCACGACCGCTGGTTTTCAATACGACCCCTGATTCCGTACTGTATTGCGAAACTGTATATACCATTCCTCCTTAAACATATCCTTCACCGTTACATCAAGTGACATATAGTTTCTTAAATCGCACATAACTCAGAAACGTCATTGGTGCGTGCCGCTGGGGTTTGAACCCGGACCGCTCGAGTGAGAGGCGAGTTCGATAGCCACTGGGCTGTCACTGCTGTACCTTAAGTACCTACTTTACCAAAAATTCAGCCCGTATGGACCCAAAGTTATTTATCGGCGCGCCTTGCCGCAACTCGGCTACCGAATTTCCGGCCAAATTTATTGGCACTAAAACATTTTCGGCCCGTATGCGAACGTCAATTCCGGGAGCCGTGGTTTGAGACCACTAAGTTATGGGTCCTTTTAAGATCACTTCGATACCAACTTTAAAGCAACAATCTTTTTTTTATAAATTTTATGCATGGCTTTGTTCAAATTTGACCACTAACTGAACATTTCTAAAGGAGTCCCGAATCACGAATATTTATTCATTTTGATACTAGTCACACTAGTCACATTGTAAAGGCGAAATATTGTGAGTTTGTGTGTGTTTGTATGTTTGTTTGTGCACCGCAACACGTCTTCACAGCTTATAGATATCTACTAATTTTGTCTATCGTTTTCCCACCAAATGTTTGTTGCCTTAATAACTTAACAAGGGCTTTGCCACCAGCCAACCTTCTAGCTTGTGACCGCACCGGATCCAAGGCTGCTTAACTTCACCGATAAGTTGATACTAGCCGTGGGACTGCATGATAGATGCATTTGATAGCATTGGCGTTGTTCAATTCCCATACACGTTATGGTGAATCTATACTAATATGTATTATAAAGAGGAAAGATTTGTTTATAATGTTTTCACACAAAAACTACTGGACCTATTTCAAAAATTCTTTGACAATTAAAAAGCTGCATCTTCACTGACTTCAGTAACATAGGCTATATATTACAAGGTGTACCCGACATTTCCAGCCAACCTTTGATGAAAAGACTATAAAGGCGGCTGCACACTTGAATTGTTTGAATTCAAGATAAGTTAAGGTTTAACTTGCATTTATCCTCATGTTACGGGTTCTTAATAGAACTACTTAGGTTATAAAGAAGCTTATATTATCTAGGTATGAGGGCGCCAGGAGGGTTTTTCTTATGGAAGCGGAACCCTGCCAAAACCAAGTTACAGCCACGGTAATAGAATCATACTACAGCTCTTCAGGGAATATTGGATGTGTTTTATAATCTGCCGGATACAATAAGGGCGTTTCCTTAAGCTAAAACAACAATTTATTATGTTAATCACTACTGTACCTACTGACAATTAAAATACATACATTTTCTGATCTTTTGATAAAATTTAACTTACCCCTTTCACGCACAACCGACACAACACTCAACTTTACTATATTTAATGTATTTAAATCATTGCAAGCTACTATGCAAATTATATAATAATTGCCAAGCTTTAGAATAGCGGTATCAATTGCAATTAGGGTAAACAGTATAATGATTGGCACTGTAAGCTGACTTCTAACATCAAGTGGTCAATTCTTGTAAATATACAAAATTAATAATATTTTTAACTGTTTTTTCGGGTACTTGTTTACCCAGGGATCAATAAAATGACTACGTAGAAACATTTCTGTCCCTCTGACATTTAGTATAAGTTTTGATTTTACCTACATTTTATTTTTTATTTTCTTCTACCTACATAATACTCATACGACAAGAAGTTTCTCGTAATTTAATTAATTTCAAATTAATTCCTATACGTTATTAACTGACATTAAACGGTTGTACTTTATAAAGTTATGTGTCAGCAAAGTAATTATTAAATGATATCCTTGTCAACCTGTCCATCAACATAAATTCTTGCAACATACAATTGGTAGGTACTGAGTTTCCCACGATCGACGATCTGAGGAAAATCTACACTAATATTATATAACATTTGTTTGTAATGTTTTCACACAAAAACTACTGGACCGAATTAAAAAATTCTTTCACCATTAGAAAGCTGCATCTTCACTGAGTGACATAGGCTATATAATATTACTAAGTGTAAACGAAACTATTGTTATATCTAATTCCACGCGAGCAAAGCTGCGGGCGTTCACTAGTCTTAATATATATATTTCTTACCTACGTGTATGACAGTAAACTCCTCCTAAACGCCTGGATAGATGTTGATGAAATTTTTTGTGTGTGTTCAAGGGGATTCGAGAATAGTTTAGATTCACAATTTGCTCCACTGGAAAATGTTTTTTAAACACTATTTTACTTTTTTTTAACCGTCGTTCATTGACGTGAAGCGTCGCGTCACTTTGACATTTCCTACGGCAGAACAACGTTTGCGGGGTCAGCTAGTTTTCTATAAAACTGCATAACGGGGTGTTTAAATAAAAAAATAATCTACTCGTAACTGTAAGCTTTCACAGACCATCAGCACAACCCTTACTTGTCCGACTTTTGGGAATAATTTCATGAAGTATACGTAGAATATTCACAAGAGATAGTAGAATTTGAATGTTGGTTTCAGAATCCCTGTCTTCGAATGCCAAAACCACATAATTAAATCCTACAATTTATATATTGTATACATTAAACCTTATTAATTTATTAACAATACAACACACTTACCTATCTGGGTTCGTAGTAACTTACATTTTTACTACGGTCACTACAAAAAAAAACAAGTTTCTACGCTACCAGCTACTATGTATAATATAATCTGTGACCGTGTGGGTGTTGACTACTGTGCTGTGCTGCGATATTATCGACGATAAATTGCTACCGGTTTCTATCGATACATCGGTAATTTAGAAAATACAAAAACAACATCAGTATTCTGGTTCCGCAGCATATTATTATATTTTTTAACTACTCAATACAATATTAGAAGCAGTCCGTAAAGCAGTCAAATGTAACTACACCGCTTAAAAAACCTAATAAACATGCTTTTGTATATATGTATAACCGAACTAAAACGTAGATTCTTTAAAAAAAAATTCTTTAATTTATTATTGCATTGTCATCGGTTCTTGATAAGTGTGCAAAGTTTCAAATTAATCCGCCGTTTTGATGTAAGCAAAAATCTCATTCAAAGATTCTTAAATACCAAGCTAATAAAATCGTGTTAACATCGAACAAACCTGAAAGAAAAATCTTAGTTGTCACATAAATATGAACAAGTACCAATTATTGATTGCTCTCTTAGGGAATCGCAGCGACCTTTCATTCAAGACAGGTCAATATAAACTGGGGCTTCATCTTAAAGCCGATTCGAAACCGAAGTACCGATAAGGCGTAACGTGTCAGCGCGTCACTCAGGGGCAGTGACCTAAAAAAGAACGATTATTTTATTTTCAAGTACCTACCTACTATCGTGGCATAAATTAAAGGGTTTATATTTTCTCTCTTTCGTGTACCACGTGTCTGAGATGCGAGTGAGAATTGTATGGTCTGCAAATATATAAGAAGCAGTTTCTGATTTATATTAATTTTAGGTTTGCTTACATTAAATTTTGTTTCGTGTATGTATACATTTTAGTCCAGAAAGTTTAGTTAATTTTTCTTAGTTGCTCAGTACTTTCCACATGCTTAAGCTGTTCGGCAACTCGGGGTTGTTCTGAAAATCAATTTGGCTGAGTATTGTTCCTTTTTGCCATGTAGCAAGTTATCGTTTCATTTTTGTTTAATATAATTTTAATTTGTTTTATTTTTATTTTACTTGTTGTGTGGCAAAATAAATAAATTCCTATTCTTATTCTTACTGTCCTTCAAAATCTAAATACATAAATCATAACCGTTTTTAATTAGGTAATAATAAATATTTTTTTGGTTTGTCAAAGTTGATAAGCAACTGATGTATTTATTCCTACAAAATACCCAAATTCCGATTTTAATGAAAAGTTTTATCTTACGTATTTTTCGACACATTAGTAATATGGAAGTAGATACTGGGTCGGCTTTTTCTTGCATCATCAAAAGTACTCACAAATAAACAAAATGTTGAAAAAAATATTGCCACATCAAGTTTTTACGTTTTTCTTATAAATCCTGAAAATTTCTCACAATCCCGAGGTTTTAGAATATTACATTATGAAGACTATATAACTTTTAAAAGTTACACAAGTTCTTAAACAACATCAATGTCAATAAAGTAAGAAAAAAATACATTCATTTTTAAAAGCTTTTATTTAACTTCACTCGTATGTAACCTATGTATGTATGTATGTCCTGGAATCTTGCAATCAATATTTCACTCACTTTCACTGAAGCTATCGAGCTGAAATTTGGCACACATATTTGGTTCCGATGACAATGCACGAAAATAAAAAAAAAGTTATTAAGAGCTTTTTTTTTAAAAAGTTTAATAATTCATTTATTGATTTTCTACGCCGACCATACTTTGAACGCACCAAAGCCTGAACACAAGTTAACACAATCCGGGAACAGAGTTTATTGTCAGTTGGAGATATAGTTACAGAAATATACAACGACTATATCTTTAGATTTACCTACTTTGTATTAAATATATTCACTTTGTTTATTTAGGAAGGTAGATGGTTCAAGAACCTAACCTGTACTTTAAACAATAAAACGATCTGAACCGGCTTAAATCATTACTCAAGTCCTTTCTCAATTGCAAATAAATATCACTATCATTATCAAATTTAATTTTTTATGTCCTATGCACATTATGTCCTATCAACTTATTTTTAAATTGTATTTACCTAAATTAGTATCATTTTGTAAAAATCAATCTTATGGTGGCATAAGCCTCGACGAATTCGCCTAATTAAAAGTGAATTGATAAGAATAAAAGAAATAAACTACAAACTTCACTTGACTTAATTAAAAGTCTCATCTCATCTCATTTTGTCATGAATTATCAGAAGTGTATAAATTATCAGTAACTTAGGAAATTAATTTTCATTTTACCAAAATCTGCAAATCTCAGTTAGTCGGGCCTTAGAATACTTACAGTAAAAGTTACAAGAGCGCCTCCTCTGTTTCAAAAACTGTCTGAATATCTTTGATGGTATGATATTGCAACAGATAACCCGTTACCAATTAATCCAATATTAGACTGCGTTAATCTGAGATAAGATCGTTTCAAATAACAGATTTTAGATCGCATCATTCTAACTCACATGACCACTGACGACATTGAATTATTTTACACTATTCCTCTTCCTTTCCAACAGTATCATTTCGCGAAATAGTGACAGAGATGGAGTAAGATTCTCTGTCCGTTCGACCGGTAGAAAATATCATCATTACCGTACGCTCAAACTGGTTGTAGCTTTAGCCACTGGTTTTACGCTTTGTAAATGTGTGGGTGGATTAATTTCGTGTCGCCACTTGAGGTCGTTTGCGCGTGGTGTGTGTATGTGTGCGAGACATTATTATTCGAAATGGCTATCATTATAGAGGCCGAACGGCTCAGGAAGATTTGACTCAAATTTCGGCTTAAAATGGTACAAAAAACTATCTCAACATGGATTTACATTAAACATTATTTAACAAAGCTGTGAAATTTAGTCCAGGCCACACTTTCCTATGTGGACTAGACATAGTTATGACTTTATAACCAAATGTTTTTTTTTAAATCTTTTACGGTATTCTATATAAATATATAACTAACTAACTATAATCACTTGACAAATAAATTATTAAACGCTTACGTACACCCAGACATAAAAATTTCCTATTTTTGCGTATGGAGCAAGAAGAATACGATTATGTCAAATGTAATTTGCTAATATTATCAAATTGTTATTATGTAGATTATAAAATATGGCTGATCGTAAATTCGTTCATTTTCTAATGAAGATTTTACTAGTGATATTTTTAGTTTATGGTTAATTGGTATTTGCATTTGATGGTATGTTTATGTTATTTGTTCCATCTCTCCTCCTTTCTTTTCTCGAGTTTTGGTATACTTGAAAATGACTGGCAAATTAAAGATTAAAATCCAAACTATGAGTCCACTTACTATTGCAGCCATCTACAACTCAATACTAAAACCACAGACTACATTACTAATCCTCTATGCAACTACATTGTCATCATGACTCTATAAACTTGTAAATGAAGAAGAACTTATAAAATTATCCAATATTCAACACATAATGACCATAAACGACCAAACAAACAATTTTGTGCAATGGTACGCGCGAACATGCGCGTGCGCATAATAAGTACACTGGATGACCGCGCCAAACCGGTCGCACAAATCGAACGACCTATAAAATTACATTAATTGGTGAATTTATTCAAAATATAGCTAAAAGCAACAGAATAATCCAAAAGGCGAGCCAAAGGCAAAACGAAGATGAAAAAAAAATCCGTCACGAACATAGGCTAGGGAGAGACAAAAAGAAAAAAAAAAGGTTTAAACAAGTTCAACGTTTATTTTGGTTGCGTCCTTTTCGCTCTCGCTGGATTATGACATAGCTGTCTCTTTCCCGCAGGCCGAACGCTGGACACCTGTGCTTTAGTTTCCCCACAGTACCAACGACCTCATCTTTGTACAGACTCGAAAGGACGTATATATATTGAAGCAGACAGATGAAAATAAATCGTATACTTCTACATTTAAGGAGTATTTTTCGATGCAGTGTAAATAATTATACATGTGTTATTTTTTTGACGTAAGGCAATTATTGTCGTATACCGATTTGATTTCGAAAGACCAACTTTTTTTCCACTTTAATGTATAATGTCTCGTGGTGATAATAAAAATGGAACACCTGTTTACGGAGCTTATCCTATTGTTGAAATCTGGGATAAAGTAAATTGGGGAGTGCGTTTTGTTACTTGCAATTTTTTTCCTAAAAATAGGTGCTTATAGGCGCATTGGGGCGTTGCATTTTATTCGATAGAAACATTTTGAGCATTTTTTTCCTTTTATACCTATTTTTGCTTATTAAGAAGTATTTGTCCTAAATGCATTTTGTTAAACTAAATAATTGCAAATACAATAATAATTTATTTAATAATATATTTTAGCAGTAATATATTTTGTTAATGTAGGTTCAATAATTTAGTAAAGTTTGTTTAGGTACTTCTAAACACGGCTACAACCCATAGAAGTCCCACTTCCACTGTTAGGCACGGGTCTTCACCACACAGCCACATCTGCTGAAGGTTTAGTGCATCCTCCACCACGCTGCTTCAAAGCTGATTGTTGAAGGGGTTAGTTGCAACCCTGAGTCGAGAGTTCTCAAACCACCCGAAAGTCTTCGAGGGCTTAACGATAGTTTTTACAATGGAAAACAACCGGGACCAACGGCTTGACGTGCCCTACGAAGCACGGAAGAAAAGCTGATGCAAAAGCACTTGTGACAGACCTTGACTTGTATAAGGTACGAGTCTCGTTCAATGTTGGTCTCAGATACAGATGCGTTGCTGGAGGATTAAGATAGTAACAGTATAGTAGAAACAAAGATTAGTAGAGGATATTCAAGTTTAGTAGTAGATGTTAGGCTTATATTAAAGGTCGTGCCACACTGGGGGGAACTGCACCGCAGCGAGACTGAGCGACATCAGGCGACTTTTTTTGGTAAACCGCATTTACACTACAGCGGCGCTACAAAACATGTATCAGTAGCTAAGCAGTGCGGTGCGCGCTCGGCATCGGACATACTCACTGCACTTACGAATATAATATTTATATTCGCGATTTGCGCGGCGTCTGCCGCTGCATGTTACAATGGCTATGAGTTCAGGACAACTCATAGCCAATGAAGTGCTGGCGTTTCTGCAGCATGCCATCGATGTCATGGACGAGGTCAGCATATTGCAGATCGTCAAGTCCAACTTCGAGGATGAGGAAGTCTTAACTGCAAAGACGCTCCTATATCGGTCGCTCGGAATGATCGACCAGATGCCATCCCGCAGGAGGGAGGGTGAAAAAGGGATCCAGGACATCATCGATCTCCTGAAGGCGACTGATCCCGACGACGTGCCTAGTTTCGTGGCGAAGGACCTGAGCAAGTTACCGCCCGTCACGTTCGACCACGTCGATGTCACCAGGCTACTGAAGGATATTACGACCTTGAAGGCAAGCCTGGCAGATGTGGTGTTGAAGTTGGAGTCGTCCCAAGAAACCATCGGGGACCTGCGGGCTGAAGTGGCGTCGTTGCGAAATGCATTGGCCGACACTAGGTCAGCGGAGGTCAACAACATCAACACGCGTCGTGGAGCACACATTGCATCGCCATCGAGTTTTGAGTCAGCGAAACTCGACTCGACACCGATCGCTGTCCCCGCGCGAGACAGCGGTAACGTAGCCGCTGCCCGTCCCACACCTCCCCCCTCGGAGGTGTCGCCTGTTGTAGTGACGTCAACGCCTCAACGTGACTACGCAGCGGCTGTCGCACGCCAGCAACCCGAAAAGCGGGCTACATTGAGGATAGAGAGTGGTAGCGGGAAAACCCGCAACGATCCCCCTCGTAGTGCAGTGCCTAAGCGACAGACGGACAAGGATGGCTTCACAAAGGTGGAGCGGAAGAAGAGGAGGCCTCCTTGTCGTAACCAAGTTGGCACTGCACCGACAGGACACAACCATCTCGTGCGTCCTGCAGTCCCAGTGACGTATATTTACGTCTCACGGCTCCACTTCACCACGAAGGCCTCCGACATCGCAGAGTACTTGGAGGTGAAGACGAAGTTCCGGCTGAGGGTCGAAAAGCTGGAAGCGCGGAAAGCAGTCGATTTTAACTCGTTTGTTGTCCGCGTTCCAACTGAACATCTGTCGACCTTCCTGGACGCAGAGCTGTGGCCGAGGGGTGTCGTGTTCCGAAAATATCGCGGACGTCGGCGGCCTCCGAGTGTCACCGGACCCGCGCCTGCTGGCGCGACTTAGAATTAAGATATTATATAATTATGTATGTTAGTCTATAAGGTATTTGTTTTATGGGCCTCGTGCCTGAAATAAAAGATTATTATTATTATTAAGCAACTTCTAAACAAAATGGATAAAATGGATATGATTATAATTTGATTGTTGTTCGATGTAGTTAGAGCTAGAATAGGTAAGAAAAGTACAAAGAATATGGCCTCATTACAAATACAACACGCGTTCATTGTGATTCTGGAGGTCATATAGCTGCTGATACTGGCTCACGAGTACAATTAATTTTTCGTCGTTTATCGACATTTTTGACGAACGATTGCTGGTCAAACTGTCATGCTTGACTGGAGGAAAGTGCAATCGCTGAACCGCACTTCGCGGCAACTGAACTACACGTGGTCACAAGTCGTGACACTTTTGGTGAGTTAATAAACTTTTTCGAGCAGTTTCACTGCAGAGGAGTTTCCCTGCCACATAATGCGTGTTGTTTGATACAATTTTATATAAAGACTAGTGGATGCCCGCAGCTTCGCTCGCGTGGAATTAGACATAACAATAGTTTCGTTCACACCTAGTAATATTATATAGTCAATGTCACTCAGTGAAGATGCAGCTTTCTAATAGGGGGATGAATTTTTGAAATCGGTCCAGTAGTTTTTGTGTGAAAACATTACAAACAAATCTTTCCTCTTTATAATATTAGTATAGATATAGAATATTCTGTCGCGTCGTCAGCCAGTCTCCTAGTGCTGTTATCACTTTCAAAGACACCAAACAAATGTTAGAAATTTTCACCCAATAAGATATGTGTGTATACGTGTTTTTCAATTAATTAAGCCCTGTTTTACGTTTCTGTTAGCTAGGATTTAAATATCGCCGAACAAAATCTTAATGCATTATTTTATCGTGTTAGCTTTCATGTGGTAAATTTGTGTGGATATAACTATGGGCCGGATAATACCCACCCACCTGAACTACAAAACATTTGATGTCGTTGGTGGTGGTGGCGATGGAAATCACCAAATACCATCATCAAAAACCATGCAATAATTGTTTTTAATGCAATTAGGGTACGGTTTCTGGTTACACTTCTTTAGAGGTTTTAGATCTTAGTCTTCAAGGGTAACACATCTGAGACTGACTTGCAACGAGACTCTTAGTAACAATTACTAACTGGACTATTACTTAATGTCAGAGGAAGTACATATTTCTGTGAGTTATGCATGGAAAACAATTTGACGCTAGTATTAGATACAAATATGGTTTAACCAAATTAAGTTTGCCCAACGTGCCATTGACACGTAGTTTTATAATATTCTGTAGTTACAAAGAAAGGCGTATCCATACTAACTGAATGTTCTTACTCAACACTATCGCATCATCGCAACATAACGCGCGCCATTACAGGCACAATGAGTATTGATGGACGCCATTTTACATTTACTACTCACTACACTGCTCTCCTGCGCATGAGTTGAGAATACGATGTTATTATTATCTGTAATTCGACCGTGATCTTACATTCGCTATTGTGTGGAGTGTTTTGAGTTGAAAATCTAATTAAAGTGCTATCACCGTACTGGTCCGTAATATGAACGATGCTACTGTATTTTTTATGTCAGTGAAATAGTAAACGAGCATGTTTTAGGAACGGCAAGTAATATCAACGAACTGACAAAATAATCATGCTTTTGTCTTTAAAACCAATGATAATAAATACATTACAAGAGGTAGATACGTCACCAACGCACCAAACGCATGCCGTGAATTGGTGCTACTTGTGACCATTGCAGTCAGAGCTGTGACCTGTCATTGTGAGCGCGCGCGCTAAGTGTACAGATTACAAATAGCTGTCTCTTTCACTCTTACGCTTTGTGTATTTTCTGTCGCACTTATAGCGTGGGTGTAGATATACAATGTTATTAAATATGTATGTAAGTGTCGCGGAACGATTATGTTGTGCGTGCAGTATGAACGTGACGTATCTTTCTTAAAATATCATTGCTTACAACTAACTGAACTACATCTCCTTTTCTTGTTCAAAGTTTTTTCACGTTGCAAATACGAGTATACTGCAAATTTGTTTGCTATCTTAAACACAAGAAATCAACCGAGATTTTAAAGTGAAACTTTTTATTACATCGTTCTGAAAATTTTGGTATGTCTGTCGCAAGTCGCATTATTACATCATTTGTGCCAGTGCCCAACGCTATTTTAAAATTGAATCTAAAATTTTATTTTGTTGAGACACTGGGTAGCGAACCGGCACTCTCGGCGTAGAAGGTTGAGTTTTTACCAACCGTTCGACCGTTCGACCAAGCGTACTTAATAGAATATGTTGAAAAGATACATATATTTCGAACGGCTAATAGGGTTGTGACGCTTGTTATTTTATTTCCCATTATCATTCTAATTTTTCAAGTATAAAATTAAGATTGATAAATCGATTTTTATACCCTTAATGAAATATTATTCCAAAAATTTTTAGTTGAATGTCTATAATGTGAAATAATATAAGCGTTACCTTTGTACATTATTAATATATTAAGATTGTATTTCCTGATATTGTTCTCCTATGTGTACATAAATGCAAATAAATAAATAAAAATAAAAAATAAAGTTTCACTTTTACCGTTGTTTCATAAAACCACACAATTAAATTTTTGTACATATAGTTGCCGACTCATTGTTACAACTGACGATAAACCTCTCTTGTAACATCGTAGCCGAGATGACAATGTAACTTGGTGCCGGTTCTATTCTCGGCGCGACAATAAACTGACGAGGGGCGGCAGACAGGGATAACGCGATGAAGGATAACCGCTCACTAATTGTCCTTAAATCATCAACATTACCGGCCATGCGAGGATTTAGAATAAAAGCTGTTAGAGTAATCTTCTCCGTGATTATTTCCGATACTGTGTCAATATAGGGAACGAAATACGTGAGTGATATGAGAACGTTTTACGTGTATATGAAGCCTATCTATCTATATAATAAGTAATATATAAAAGGAGAAGCTGACTGACTGACTGACTGACTGACTGACTGACTGACTCACTGACTGACTGACTGACTGACTGACTGACAGGCTGACTGACTGACATATCAACGCAGGGCCTAAACTATAAGGGTTAGAAACTTGAAATTTTGCACAGGGGTTCCTTTTATAACGTAGGGGAGCACTAAGAAAGGATTTTTGAAAATTCACCCCCTAAGGGGGTAAAACGGTGGTGCAAAGTTAGTATGAAACTTTGCCGTTTTTGAAGTTAGTGAATATGTCTAATTCAACGCGAGTGAAGCTGCGGGCGTCCACTATTCAGTACTAAAAAAGAACTCATAAACAAATTAACAAGGCATTGTGCTTGTTTCTATGCAACGCTAAGTACGCTTCACTTACAGCGCCTCTGGCAGATGTGCTTCATTTTTACAACTGCTTTATAAGCGTCTAACAGACAACCCGTTTGTTAGACTGCTGCGACCCACAGGGCACGGATCTCCCCCGCAGACACAGTTGCGGGAGGTCTAGAGCATACTCCACCACGCTGCTCCAATGCGGATTGGTGGAGGGGTTAGTGGCCAACAAGCGTGGAAGGTCTTCGACAAGGCTTAACGACTGTTACCACCATTGAAAACAACCGAGACCGACGGCTTTACGTGCCCTCCGAAGCACGGTAGCTGCCACTAGCGGTCACCCATCCACAAACCGACCGCTCCCGTCGTTGCTTAACTCTTTGGATCACACTGACTCGACGAGCGAAATTGGACTATGGACAACGGGTTGGCCACTAATTAATCTTCTACCATTCTGCACTATAGGTATAGCAATTATGAGAAGAGCTTGAGTCTCTAGTTAGTAGGTAATACCCTTATGCTTATACATATATACTTAGGGTAGGGGAAGGTGGGGACCCTTCGTACGGTTTCTACATTTTATTTTTTTCATTTTTTATTTTTTCATGAATCAATCACCGGACAGCTTAAATTTATAGTCTATCTATCTGAGATTCATATATAAAAATGACAGATGATTTCATCTGATGTTGCAACCATAATTAAGATTTAAACTAAATCTGGAATATGTATGAATCTGCCCCAACAACGGGGCACCTATATACAGTGTTGGGGGTACCTTCGTACGCTGTGGGGTAGTTCCGTACGAGCGATTAAAACGACACATATAAATCAAAATTCTTTTATTAGCAATGAAATAAAACACAAAAATAAAGATTTAACTTCCATTAAACAAAAATAAAATACTTTTCTTATAGTCAACAAAAATTAAATAGCTTTTCTTAAGTAAAACAAAACTTAAATGACTTTTCTTAAAACTAACGAAAATTAAATTACTTTCCTCTAACAATAAAACATGAAATTGCTTCATTTTCTACGTAAATTAGTTATCTTAAATTTAGAATCACATTTTTTAATCTTTGGTGCGGATTAGCACTGCAAAAAGTTGTTGTTAATTAGCAAGATAATAAAATCTATTGAACTGTAAAATTGGATAAATTTACTGGAAATGTGAAAAGTTTTGATGTTCTAGAGGTACAAACTGTTGGAGGCTTAGGATTAGGAAGAATCATTTCAACATCAGATAGATAAACAGTATGAATATATCTATATCAAAGATTTGGCATACTCATATGCTAGCTTTCTTGTTTGAATCGTCGTAAGTCCATAATGCATCTTAGAACATTTGATAATATAATCATTTAGCAATTTTTCTTCTTCCATAGAAAAGCTTGGAAACTTGTATATTTAGAGTCAAATGTACGGTTTCAGCTTCAGCAACATTGCTATTCTTGTATTTTTTTACTCGGCTTTCTAATGTCGACAATTTCAAATTGTACTTGTCCGCAGCTTTCATATATGACAATACTCCTTGCATAACATCCTGTATTGCTGACTGCATGGATTTTTCATCCACAGCTTGTCTACTTGTATAAGTCCGCACCATGTTTCTGTGAAAAAATAATAAGAAATAGGTATTAAAATATATATACCTACGGACATCGACGATAGCAAAACACAGGACAAAGTTAATGCAAAAATTAGCAATTAGCTAACTAACACACTAAATCGTACCTACCCACCAGTTGGGGCACATTCGTACGCGTTCGAACGTGCCCCATCTAGTTCTGTCCGAAAGTACCCCACTAACTAAATAACAACAAAATATAATCTCTTTTAATATTAATAGGAAAACGTCTGAAATTAAGTATTGAAAACGTATCTTAAGTATATTTTGCTAGTTACTGATAGAATACTCTACACGAAAACTTATTTTATCTACGGTAACAATAGACAAAAACATTGATCAAAAAATTACTTACCGAGCGCGAAAACACGTTCGTGCCTGTCACTTCACTCTCACCGGTGCGAATGGCGCGATACTGCGTTGACGTAAAGATGGTACTTCGACTCATACACACATGCAAAAGCAAGACCGTACGTTGTTTCGTTCAAGTTTTATTTTGACTGTATGAATGTGCCCCGCGTACGAAGGGTAACGATCTTCCCCTACACTCGTCAGTTATCGACTATGCCAATAACGATACGAGTATCATCACAACCCTTTCTTTGTCCCGTTGGGCACGGGTCTCCTCTCAGAATGGGAGGGATTAGGCCTTAGTCCACCACGCTGGCCGAGTGCGGATTGGCAGACTTCACATACCTTTGAGAACATTATGATGAACTCTCAGGCATGCAGGTTTCCTCATGATGTGTCCTTCACCGTTATAGCAAGTGACATTTAATTTCTTAAATCGCACATAACTTAGAAAAGTCATTGGTGCGTGCCGCTGGGATTTGAACCCGGACCGCTCGAGTGAGAGGCGAGTTCGATAGCCACTGGGCTGTCACCGCTGAATGCTGATTATAAACATAGTGAAAACGGACTAATGCATCTCAGCTCGACAACAGCTGAAATTGATTTATTACCCAGCTTGTTTCGTTTGTTCCTTTGCTTGTATGTTTGTTCGTTTCAGCGACTATTTTCAGACGCGAGCTGTAAATTAGTGAAAGGATGATTGAAGGACATGCAATGAAATATTGTTGCTTGTTTATGACCGTGAATTTTGGTGTCGGTTTTGCTATTAAGTGCAGGTATGGGTTTACTATATAGGTTTATTTATTCAGGCTTCTCTTTATGTTTTCGACATCTTAATAAATACATTTCTTGTGTACGTGTATATGACAGTGAACTCCTCCTAAACGGCTGGATAGATGTTGATGAAATTTTTTGTGTGTTCAAGGGGATTCGTGAATGTTTTAGATTACAATTTGGTCCACTGGAAAATGTTTTTAAATACTATTTTAGTATTTTTATTTTTAACCGTCGTTCATCGACGTGAAGCGTCGCGTCGCTTTGACATTTCGTATGGCAGAACAACGTTTGCGGGGTCAGCTAGTTATACTATATATTTTTTGATATACCTAGTGAGAAATCCTTTAGACCAGTTTTTGTGAGAGATAACCCACCTGACGACCGTACGTTTCATAATTTGTGGTTTCAATCGACAAGCACTTTATTGAAGTACATTGATGAAGTACCAAGGTAACTTCTAGTTCATATAAAATCTTAGACAAAATTATTTCAAGCCTTCACTACTTCCAACAATCCGCATTGGAGCAGCGTGGTGGAGTATGCTCTAGACCTCCCGCAGATTTGTCTGTGGGGAGGCTCGGTGCCCAGCAGTGGGACGTCTATGGGTTGCAGCTTAAACATAGGTAGGTACATAACTTCAAAGGGAGACGTGATTGGAAGTAATGCAGCCGAAATAGGCCTATTTCCAGTAGCAAAACTACTAAAAGCTGAGAGATAAATAAGAATCATGTTAAATAGAGAAATAAGACACCACCAGTTACTTAATAGAACGTTTCTCAATATTAAAAATTCAAATTCAAATTACGAATAAAGAATTCTAAATCGTTTTAGAAAACAATCAATTAGGTTTACCAGGCCGGTTGTCACCGTAAAAATTAACGATTAATCATTCACACTATAATCAAACTATCACGTTGACATATTCAAAATATTCTAGAAAAAACTTATTTTGTATTCGGAAGCCGTGGGGAGTTTTTTTTTTAATTCTCACAAGTCACAGGTTACTAAATTGTAAGTTTAATTTTATTCTGTTGAATTATTTATGAAGAATCTCGCGTTTAGGGGCTAAGGGCGCGCTTTGAGTCAGGTTATCATGTGGGTTCGGTTACAGTAGTTAATTGTTTTTTTATGTTTTATATTCATACAATCTCCGATTATACTGCTGCTGCATCTTCGTAATAAAACCCTTTCACTATGTAAATTGATAAGTAGATATGCCTATTTGATTCCACAAAATGTCGCGTGAACTTTATACATTTAGATTTAATATATTTATTTAAAACATTATAGATAAACATTACAGGTAGATAAGGTTTATGTCAATTTTTATAACGAAAGGGAAAGAAATATCTGTCTGAAAGGACTTGGACATTGAGACTAAGAGGTCATCGAATCCGTTGAAGTAACGCCAGATGATAGCAGAAAACATACTTTTTAAATTTTTTAAATTATTAAAGTTATTTAAAATTAAACTGTGTGATAGTTACGATGTCAAAATTACGTTTCGATTCTTACAATGTTATAAAAAAAATGTGTAAGATGGTTTTATATTGTATAATCGCATTACCTACAATTAAAAAAGCAAAAAAATGAAAGATCATTTCATTAAATGTAATAATTAATAAAAATAAAATAAAATAGTATGAAAAAAGTAGTTTAGATTAACCGTCAGATTATAAATACAGTTTTGATTCTGTGCTACCGGACAAAGGTGAGTAACCCCGTCGGTCAATAGGGACGCTTCTTTTTATTTTATCTGTGCCCGCTGGCAGCGGGAGTCCAAGTTTATTGTTTGCTGATGAATATTAAATAGTAAATGTGTTAGATTTTTCAAGGCGTTAATCCTTTCTTGTTCCGTCGTCTGCCTGAACTAGTTGCAATCACATAAGGTCCTATGGTAGATTTTACTTTCAACTTTACTGCAACTAACTTTTAATACAAAACAATTTATTTTTTTGGTGAATTAATGACAAAATATATCCGTACGAGCAGGTATTAAACTGTCAACAACAGTATTAAATTAATTAATTTTCATTTAGCATAAATACGAGTACTTAAGTCTCAAATTCTGCAGGTTCAATTACCATCAGAGTTGATGCTTAAGTATTTGGGTAGTCGCTCGCTTGTGATTTTTGTATTTGTGTACTCAAATCTGTGTACTACGGTCTTAAATAGTTGAATCTGCCTCAGATCATGTCAGTTCAACTAACTAAAACTAAATGTCATACAATTCCGACTAAAATGTCAAAATTTTTGGTTAAATAATTCCCACAAGTCATAATAATAGTAGTTTACTTGCTGTTTCATTTGTGTTTTAAATTTATTAATCGAGAGTCCCTTCATGTCGGCAGGAATTTTATTATTTAATGATAATGTAATGGAAGAATTGTTCAAAATAAATGCCAGTATTCAATGAAAACTATTCTTCCCACGCTGCACCCACCTAGACGTTCACTATCCACGTAAACCTTCCTTTACGACTCGTCCTATCAACACTTGTTACTTTGATTATTTACTCTATAATCAGACTTGTTTTAATCAGTACGTCCAAGATCGCTTTGGAATCGCTTTTGAGATTAGTTCACTGTCGTTGTCAATCGTTAACTGCTCGCGGAATACCACCAGCATGTTTATATCACAGAACAGAGTGGTTTATATAACCCTGTTTATTCTCGCCTTTCCATTAAATATCTAATATGTACATGCAGTGTTTTTGAAAATCGAATGCAAGATGTCAGTCACGACTCATCTGCCACGCTGATATTTCGCTATATTTTGTCTGTCTCTCTCTCTATTCTGTGGTTTTGTTCACAGGTCTAGGTATGAGCACAGAGTACATACATTTTACATGGTACGAGTATATAATTTTAACCTTTCGTTTATTAAAAACAATTCACACGTGCATGCGACTTGAATGCTTCATACAAAGCTACCGCAGTTACTACGCTTAATAGCATGGTCTCCAGAGCTAATAGTAACTCACGCCTGTAACATTGGAATCTAATTTCAGCACCGGCACAAGATCCATAAAGCAGACGTCCAAAACATTTGGCCTGTCTGAAAAAACTTAACCAATACGGTCTCACCCCTGAACGCCAGATGTGCCTGACCTACATCAAGCACGCTCCTATTCCTCATAACAGCTAGAACGTAAACAACGTAGCGCCACTGTAGGGTTGGTGATGACTCGAAAACTTATTCTTCTAAAATTGTCGAACAAAAAAAACTAAAGCTCGACATTTATATAAACAGTTAATCGTTATTTTTATTATATTCATTCCGCAGAAAAGATTATTTTTTATTCTAAAAATTAAGTAATAATTAAAGCCTAAAAGCAATCGCGACGAAATAATGTACGTACAGTCATTGCTATATTAAATGCTTGCTACCTATTTTTCTGTTAATACATAGATATGAGTTGTAATAACAAAACTTCATTCTTAGGGACGTACGAACAATTGTATTTCGAGATACCAGAAAAAATAAATAAAATATATCCTTTCGAGTAGGTAATCAGGGATTTTAATTGTAAACGCCACAAAAGAACTCGTTTCAATCGCAAGTATACGCGAGACAGTTAGACCGGTATCTGGTATTCGTCATTTCATTCATCCGTTGAGCAATTTTAATCGTTGGCAACCCTATTCACCGGAATCCACGTCTATTTATCGAGCTGGAAATAACAGAAATAGTAAACAGTTTTCTGTTTGCTATTTACTATTATTATTGTTCAGTTTCTTCAGTTGTTCGGCGCCTTTGACTTCTGCCGCGAACATTTAGTGCTGGGAGAGAAACTCGCGCAAATTGAAATGAACGTTTTGATAAAATGTTTTGTCTACCTGTCCAACTTGATTCGGAGTTGCTGATTTATGTTATTAATTGCAAATGGTTGCTGTTTTGATCTGGAAATTTTCGCAGAAATTTTAATGAAATGTCTTCGTGAATTTTTTAATATTCTGCAAATGTAAACCTGTCTAACTATACTCGTTGTTAAGATTGTTTTGTGAGTATAATTTTAGTTAGTTTATTCGTAAAAGGCATAGAGTTCTGTTGGAAACCATAGAAAATTATTAAATATTCTTTCTGACTCTGATGGTGACAATTGAACGTCAAAACCTCAAAGTTGAATCCTTTAATTATATGCATTATTCGTAAATTTCCGAATGCTTTCCAAAACTACTTACATAATATGACGGCAGACGGACAGTTTTCGATAGCTGCGGTGAATAGTACTACCACGGGTACCTACTACTAAATATTAAAAGCTCATTTGTCACCAACCTGCAGTTGCACAACTAGAATACCATGGTTCACCTAGCTGGCCAATCACTGGCTAACTGGACCACTTGAATCCACACCAAATAATGGTCAATTGCCTGCATTGTTCTAGTTATCAGGCATATAAAGGAGGAGGGATACGTAAATGCATTTTCAGCTTAGCCCAGTACTGGTAAAATTGCCTTCTATTCATATTCCGATCCGTTTAAAGGAGGGCCAAGTCATGATGATGTACCATACCTAAAAATGATACTAAACCCCATGGAATTCAAGGAATCTTTGAGTCGAGACCAAGCGTTTAGACCCCATAGAGTCTGGTCAAAGCGCCGCTAATGCTTTTAAAAGGTGCTGATTACCCTCACTCGTAATAGCCGCGAGAGTACTAATGAGGGAGGCACACACTGTGAGTGTTATTATTTTTAGAATGGACATTTGCGGTTGGCTCTATTGGCCTTTAAGGGGAACAATTGCAAACTATAAGCATATCTGAGAAAAGAAGGAAAGAGGTATGCAAAACCACTGCCTGTGGTTTTGCACTTGTGGCCACTCTATTCCCAAATTGCGACTATCCTTAGGGTATTTCAAAGTCAAATTCAAAGTTAAATAATTTATTTCGCTATGAGGTGATTGGATACGCTTAGCGAAAGTCGAGGTAACTACAAACTAATTAAAGAAAAGATATATAATTCTATTCAAAACTGATCAATATAAGGCAAAGGATTATTATTAAATTAGCTATTGATCATTGAATGAATAGCTGATCCGACACGGGTGCATAACCTGCCTAATTGTTCTAAGACTATAGGCTAATTCTTCTAATTATTAAGTATATGCACCAATGACTATTAAGCTACGTACCTACGTATGTTTTATGAAAACAAATATAGGTGATATTTTATGTTATTCATTTTTTTCTTCTTCTTTAGTAGTTTCCTTAAAATTCTTGACTTTGAGTGACATAATGCAGAACTTGAGATAGTCCAGTGGCTATCGATCTCGCCTCTTACTCGAGCGGTTCGAGTTCAAATCCAAGCGTCAAGCACCATTGACTTTTCTAAGTTATGCGCGTTTTATAAAACTAACTGTCACCTGCTGTAACTGAGAAGGAAAACATCGCGAGGAAACATGCATGCCTAAAATTGATTAATAGCATTTTCAAAAGCATGTGACTGTCTAAACAAATATACAAACTAATAAGGTATTCAATGAACATGTTATGCAGTTGTCACGGAAGTCACTGGCAAAAGAGCTTACGCATTTCAATCACACGCCCATTCAAAATGTTCTTCGGATCGCAATGCCTTTGTTACCAATTAGGAACTAAGCTCAACCTGACGTGTAGCATAAAAATTACTTGATACCTTCTGAGTATTACTATAAAATAAAGTCTTTACTTATTATCAGAAGCTTGCACAAAATTATTTTGAAGCTAGCAGTTCAGCCGAACATAATCCGAGATAATAAGGATAAGCTATATAATTATTGAAAATATGATATCCGTAAAAAATAAGAGCGCTCTAATAAATTAGGTTAGAAAAAAGCTTCTGTGAGGTTAGGTTGTGGTTAGGCTTCATTGGCGTATTGAGGTAGTTTAATGTAAGTTATTCTGGTGTAGGTATTAAGTTGTAATCCTGCTTATGAATATCCATTAAAGTATATGCATCTTGTTGTATCAATGCCTTGTTCCGAACCATATCAAATTTGTCCCAGCTCGATGGCACTGGCCTCCGATGGATGGATGTGAATTGCAACTATCCATTTGGATATGCATGTGCGTGGGAATATATCCGTTTAAAGTTTTAATGAAACATCCACATTCAGATCGTCTTCCACTACCATGTTTAGAGTGGTCATTGATATTTTGATCAAAACAAAACATGGTTTGACTTTCACGTCGATATTAATGATTTATATGCAATATCACGTCTTCGCCGGCTATGGTCTGGGCGATTGACCGATTGTGGTACATACGCGAATGAACTGACAATATAACCATCGTGTATTGAACTGTGATTTCTCAAACATTATTTTTTATGCTAGTCCAAATTAAACTGGTCATTATACAAAAACGTCCAATAACATAGATCCCCAAAGTACATTCAAGGATTCTTGAAGACGGATCAACTTATGCTGGGTATAGTTCATAATATCTATTCATAAAGCCGCTTTTAACAAAAGGACATGTAGTTAAATTTCGCACAATATAGCTTTATATGCCTAAACCTACTTAACCTACTTCGGTTTGAAAAGTAATATTGTTATCAATCTCTGTTTATTACTAAATTATTGTATCATAGGTACATTTAAGTACTTAAATTATATCTTCTCTAATATATAAAATGCTCGTGTCACATTGTTTGTAACAAAACTCCTCCGAAACGGCTTGACCGATTCTTGTGAAATTTTGTGTGTAATATACACATACATTAGGTCTGAGAATTGGTCTTAATGTTTTTTTTACCCTCCTTAAAATTTAATTCAAACTAAAATTAGGTATTAGATGTGGGTCATCTAATACCTAAGAACTTAAGGAAGGCCTTAAAACCTTATTGCTAAATTTTAAATAAAGTTTGCAATTTTCCATTCGCAAGTGGGGAGTTGAGGAAGATATCGCTATAAACAAAACGTAAACAAACGTAAGGCTGTGTGCATCAAAAGCCTGTTTTATGATAGGACTTGGTGCAAGTTATACCAGATAGCGGTACATTTTTTTATGGATAAAAGATAGCAAACGAGCTTGCAGCACCACCCATCCCCTGCCGCCCATGACAACTGTGACTGACTTTGAACAAGACTCAATTAGGGACTGGGATTAATTAGAACATTAGTTGGTCAGTTCGTTAGTAGGTATGAGGACTGGGGACTATTAGTGATAGTTAGTCCTGTTAGTTGGTATTACTAACACTATAGTCCAGTTAGTACTTGTTAGTAGGAGTCTCGTTTTAAGTCAGTCACAGAAGTGTTGCTACCCTTGAGGACTAAGATGGTCGCCTCTAAAGAAATGTAACCGGAATCCGCACCTTTCTTACCGGACCATAACACGTGTTGGTTTGTGTGTTGGTGTATGTTTTCACTAATCGCGTGTGCATGCTTCCTGTGTGGGAGGGAGGGAGGTGCTGCGTGCATGAAGGTATACACCACCATACATCTTTGTTCGCGATTGTTTTAAAGTAGATTAATCCTTGGTTTGTAATTAGCTATTCATTGCTTAAGAGACATGAAGGGGTCCTCAGAACCGCTGCCTCTTCCAACTTAACGCAGGCAGGCTGCAAGGGTACCGTTAATTTAAGTATCCTTACACAAACAACACATTACGATTCAACTCGGTCACTGTCGCGTCGCAAATGGAGGTGTTGCGACGCGTCGCACATGACCGACGGATTTAAGCCTCTATCGATAACGATAAGCTACCTGAAAATCCTTTTTGAAGGATAACAAACGAGCATCAGCACCACACCACAACAACTGTGGCGATTAAAAGTCCAATCAATTAGGAAATGCGACGCGTCGCTGGTTAATAATACAAGCGACGCATCGCAATTAGATAGTTATACAAGATAGTAGAACTGCAAGGTGCACTACACTAACATGCAAATACACATTTGTTTGCTGAACCAATCCTAGGCATGCTTTGCACCAGGTTACACTTTTTAGAGGTAGGTAACCTTTAAAAAGTGTAACCTAGTCCTTAAGGGTAATAGCCCTCTAACAAGCCGCATTGGAGCAGCGTGAAACCTCCAACTGTTCAACCACACGTAACCAAGTGCAAATCTGGGTTATACCTAACTTAGCTTATGTCAAAGTACAGTCAATTATAAAATCATTCATTATTCATCCAGTACCAACCAGTATAAGGAAAATTTTATGTCGCTATGCAGTCTAGATGTCACATGTGGAAATGTACCCTGATTTATAATTCCAAGAATATTAATTGTTGAAGCTTACCTAGGGAGGGGTCAGACCTTAGTCCAACACTCACGTAAGTGTGGATTGGCAGACTTCGCATGCAGGTTTCCTTAGACGTTTTCCTCACCGGTACACCAGGTGACATTTAATTTCTTAAATCGCACATCGCACTTCTTCATCAAAAGTCCGGGTGCCGCTTGGGTTTGAACCCGGACTGCTCGAGTGAGAGCCTGTCACCATTGTGCAATCATCCCTCAACGCTATCATATTTAGATAGTAAAATTATTTTAACTAGCCGCATCTTCGCTCGCGTGGAATTAGACATAACAATAGTTTCGTTTACACCTAGTAATATTATATATCCTATGTCACTCAGTGAAGATGCAGCTTTCTAATGGTGAAAGAATATTTGAAATCGGTCCAGTAGTTTTTGCATGAAAACATTTCAAACATATCATTCCTCTTTATAATATTAGTATAGATTAAAGTTAAAGTTATTTTCAATGTGTATAGTCTGTGACAAGTAGGTAATGCCAAGGCCATATAGTGCGATACGAGTTTTCCAGTTTCCATTTTCAGTAAAAACAAGTTTTGATTATCAACGTACGAGATTATAATGTGTGGACTTGCTTGTCCATATTGGGATAAAATGGCTTATAATAATACTGAGTTGTTTTGAATTGAACTTTAATAGTGCGATCTAAAGTACATTTTCCTATAGCGAAGTCAAGGGTTATCTGGCTATCCCTTCGGTCACGTGGTATGGTTTTTAAGTGGTTATAGTGATCAAGGACTTCGTGTCTGCAGATCGAATGTCAATGTTTTGTTTACATTTCTATTTAAAAAATCCGTTTAAAATAATATATTCGGACAGACAACAGATAGTGTACACTGTAATCATAGACACATGTATAATACAACGTAGGTACACTTAAACTGTCACAAATTTGTATTTGTCCAGCAAATTCTACAGATTTGAATTTGGATTTGGAACGAATCCATTTGAACGTTCGAATTGTAAATTACGCATAAGTACATATAAGTACGGGCCACGTGCGAGACTGCTCGGTGCCTGAGTATGCACGGCGCGGTTGCGTTTTAGGTGTGTGGTATTTCAACCCGTTGACAGCTAAGGAGCAATGTTGTAATAATTGCATGAATGCCTACGGAATAGTGTACCTTACCTTATTTACTTAAGGTACCTTTATACGGAACTAGTGGACACCCGCAGCTTCGCTCGCGTGGAATTAGACATTCACTATCTTCAAAAACGGCAAAGTTTCATACTAACTTTGCACCCCCGTTTTACCCGCTTAGGGGGTGAATTTTCAAAAATACTTTCTTAGTGCTCCCCTACGTTATAAAAGGAACCCCTGTGCAAAATTTCAAGTTTCTAACCGTTATAGTTTAGGCCCTGCGTTTATATCTCAGTCAGTCAGTCAGCTTCTCCTTTTATATATATGTATAGATAAGGTTATGTACTTTATAAAACGATACCCACACTCATAAGTGTATAGTTAAGCTCACATGATAAAATATTATTTTCCAATATTCGCTTAAACTTAACCGTTCCCTTATCTACTGCAACTGCAACCCACAAAATTTTGCCACTACCGGTCACCCATCCACATACCGACCACGCCCCACCATCACAACACTTCATATCTAATGCAGTCCCACTGCTGGGCACCCGTGCCGAGACCCGTCTCGGATAGGTCCCCGTCAATCTCGTGATTGACGCGACCTATAGGGCAGTCATAGACTACTATTATGGGGTTAAACGGTAAGAGTGGGAGCTCGAATCGTCCATCCAGTGGCCCCGGGAAAGACGACGTTTTGTGTGGCTCAACTTTGTGGATGACGGATGACTTATTTCAAAGGATTTTTTTAAGACGTCTCGTCTTAGTCGAGCCTGTCATGGGCACAGCGCTGGGGGGCACCGGTACGTTATAACAGAGATACCCACAAGCTGAAGAAGGCCAACGAGTAAGGTTTAGTCCATGGAAATCCCACATAACCGGGCGTCGCTCTCACGATGTCCGCGTACCTTAAAAGGTTTCCCACTCGAAAAACAAAAATAAAGGACTGTCATAGACACAGGTCATTGACCACCGAGAAAACCTAAGGAGGTAAAACAAATGAAAACACTTACATCAGGTTTAAATAAAAAACATATAAGGCAATATATTACGCACCATGCTCCTGTGTACAACAGCTTTTGTTTCACGCAAAAGCACGTTCCGTTTTTGCAAACACGCCCCTTTCACCCAAGGTCTGCGGCCGACCTTCGCAGGTGCGGGACAAAGGCCGATTTTAAAAATAAAAATATGACTGCAAGCCGTTCAGAGCATTGAGTTCTTTATAATTGTTGAGACCAATAATTTTTCTGACCTGTACCTATTAAAAATGCTCATCAAAATATGGAGCTAGTTTTCAATAAAAAGTTTTACTTGTAATTACCAACTAATGTATCAGCTATTATAATTAGGTATTAATTAATAAAATTAGTTAAATGGATTTTTTCTTAAACGCTACGCTTTCTAATGTGTGTAGTAAAATTCTACCGTTATGGCCAAATTCTAAAATAATCTTTTCTTATAAGCTTTGAAATATATAGAAATAAGCGGTGATAGCCCAGCGACGTTTGGTTTCGAATAAGCGTAACGTACAAATGACTTTTTTGCGGTAGGTATCTGCGTTATAACTACAAGAAATTAAATTTAATCCGCAGTAACGATGAAACATGGTGTGGTAACTTTAGATCTTCATCATTATGTGAAGTATTTCTTCTGTCTGAGATCATCTGATTCCTGAGTGAAATCACGAATGTGGCAATATACCTACTTAATACCATAAAAGCAGTAGGTATTGGATTACAAAATGACATAATAGTTTCCATTTGTTTGTGATCTGTTCCAAAGGCATTTGGTAATGGTGCCTGTCCATTTGGATGTTCAGATATGGCAGCAGAATTAATGATAGGTAAGCGTTAATTCGTAAGACGTTTCTTTGTTAGAGTAGAGTTTCATTCCACTATAGTTAAAGTAGTGAATATGGCTCTAAATTTATGAAGGACTTTATAACACATTTGCTCGTAAAGGGTCTCTTATTTCACCAATTTCAATACCGTAATGTATCTCATTACAGCACTTGTGCGGTAATGTAATGTAAAAAGCACTTGTGCTGTAATGTAATGATTTCTTTTTAAAAAGGTCACGGTTTATCTAGATGGTCCGTCTAAAACGAACGATACTTTTTTCAATCTTAGCAAAGAGTTTTTATGTCAGAAAAGTGGTCAACATCTTATGAATAAAATTAACTTTGGGAGATAAAATATAAAAAATAAACAATTAATTCTTTAATTTAATTAATTTAGACAATAAATTACAATAATTTATCTGTTATATCATTTATCAAAAACAAAAAAATATTAATTTACTTTATTAGTAATACTGGTTGTTTTTGTGTCTTTGCCTTAAAAAAAAAGTGCTGATGCGCGCGCATCGTTTTGTGAACAAGTAAAAATTATTCCGCGCGCTTTTTCTTTTCGTTGCATTGTTTTTATTTGAAAATGTCATCAAGTAATGATGAATTTATTAATTTATTTACTCGCAAATATGTTATAAAACGTCGTATGACACACGTGCGCTTTGATAATTACAGCCTCTGCTTTCTTGTAGCCCTCGCCTACGGCTCGGGCTAGCAATATCGCCTCGGCTGTAATTTTCAACTTACCGCACTTGTATCATAATGTACTATTACATATTCCTGAAGCCGACGGGATTTATATTACGTAGGTTCATATAATTAATTATAAAAGTCTCGAAGTAAACACTGCTAGTACTCATAGAATAAATGTTTGAAGCTCTCTCAACATTAATAAATAATGAAAATAAATATAAAACATTTTAAAACGAGAACTGTAATTTTTTAACAGTAAACAACGAAACAGCAGTTTATGCCGATATTTCATCCGCAGAATGGTTAAGAGATACAATGTTTATTATTTCTTAACGTCCGGTGGTATATTACTGTAACTTTGGTCTAATATAGCTCGGAACACTTAAGACATCAACAACTCAAGATCTTGTTTTACTTAATAAAACATAATATCTTCAAGTGAATTTACATTAGGAGGTGAATAAGACCAAGACAGAGTAGAGGGCTAAGTCAGTACAGAAATAACTAGCCGCGGTAGACAGTATGGCGGCATAACAAAATGGACACTGAGTGTAGCTAAAGGAATCTCGCTCCAAGCCTTATTGGTAACGAATTAAACGTTATAATTGTTCCAATAAAGCCCAGAATCGATATTCATGTTTATCATTTACGTATCGAGAATTTTGCAATGTCAGGTTTGCAAAGGATATTTTTCTGATAAAATTAACCTCGCTTTGTATGAAATTTATTATATTATTTTGTTAATAGTTATTAAAATTATAGGCAATGTTTTAAAAAAATATATGCTTTATTGTGTATTCATTTCGTATTATGTGGATTAAGACCAGTTTTTAAGGTTTTATTTTAAGTTTTTAAGGTACCTATTATTGCTTTTACTTGAAATTATTATGGTTTCTTTCATTTTGATTGCGATTGATTCGTATGCCTACAATTGGGAAATTAAACATTGACTCTCTACAGATTATAGATTTATGATTATACAATTTCAATCCAAAGTGAACTTCTGTACTCTACTCCTCGTACGAAATTAACATCCAATGATTATTAGTTTATCAAGAACTTTCTCTATCACTTTCTATTAAGATTCAAAGTCGAATGGGTCTTGTTAGCTTTAGTATCTATTAACTTGTGGTTCGAATGAGATCAATGAGACAAAACCAAATGCACGCTTAACACAGAAATAAACTGGACTGCAGACTACAGGAGACAGTATGGCGACGATCAGAATGGTCATCGTGACTCCCGACGAAGGAATTACATTTCATGTCTTATTGAGAGCGACGTGATTAGTGTAAGTAAATGTAAGGTAATGAATCGGATTTAGATGCATGGTCCTGTTGAGAATTAATGTGATTGTCGTTTAAATTGTTTCGAAGTCTCCACCAGTTAAATTTGACTGTTAAGAAAAAAAAATTGAAGACAGCTTCACTAAACACAAAATAATACATGTATCTGTTCTTTGTGAAATACTTTATAAACTTAGTGTCATACCACAATTATGCACTAAATGGAAGACAGTAGCTAATTAAAATACCTTATCTGGAACAATTTTAAATACCTTGAACAATGTTTCACATTCTGTACTGATATGCTGTTATGGAATTTTGTTTACATCTCATTTAGTTTCCTAGTTTATGTTAATTATTGGTCTTTTTAATTATATGAGTGGGTGTGAATCGTTTATAATCTTACTTTTTGTTCTTATATCCATGACATTTACAAAATTACATTTAGAATGCAATCTAGTGATTATAAGTTCTACCGAGATTTTGTTTAAAATAGCTTATTTAACAATACAATTTGTGCTCAATTTAAATAAACACGTTTATATAAACTTGCGTTTTTTATTGGGATTTTGGCTGTTTGTAGTTTGCTATTGACTTTGAATTAAAAAAACAGTACCGATTTTCGAAAACGTTAAAAAATGCAATCCTTTGTACTAACGAGAAGATAAACGCCCTAGCGTCAATGTCTCTTGTAACATTGAGTAGGTATTTAAAGCATGTTAAAATATGACGGAATATTTCCCAAAAGGACTCTTTGTATTGAAGTTGGCAAACTTGCGAAAAACCTAATAATCGTTGTACTAGTAACCTTAGTCGATCCTTAAAGAACATACCTAAATTTTTTACAAGCATTTGGCAAGCATTGCTTTGTTGATAGGAAGTTTTAGAACAATTATTATCACAGTCACAGAAAAATATCGCATAAAAACTTCTCTTATCTAATTTGTAGTTAAATTTCTTTCATATCTATTTAAAGCACTTCATTAGTCACTTCATTTTGTACACAATCACACATGAATCACACTTTGCAGAACACGTTTCAAGTTTTAACCCAAAACTAAAATCCATTTACGTGCCTCCAAATGAATTCCACTCATCTGTCATGTCGCTGTCTCCTGACAAATTCCTAGCATTTCCTTCACTGCTGGGACGTTTCAAACGTTTTCGACAAAAATACTTGTTGGGGGGACATTGCTATTTAACCTGAAATTAAAATGTCGAAAATCAATGTCCCTGTCAGTTTGTCCAGGATAGGTATCTATCAAGAAAACAGACACTTTTTGTAAGATCTCTGAAGGTTTGGGTTTGGGGTTCTATAAATAGTCTCAGTGAAGCACTGACAGATGATTGGTTAATTGTTTTCTAATTTAAATTTTATTATTTTCTCTGTGTTTAAAAACAGGGCTGTACATGTTTTATTTATGTTTATGAACCTTTTATTAGCCGCTTACAAATCCGTATACTTTGTTATTTTTTTCGCGTTTTTAATATTAATAAAAAATTACCTATATATATACAGGGTTATTGGTAATTCGACGTATTCCCGTTAGGAGGTGATAGGGGTGACTATTTGTGATAATTTTAACCCCCATATGCATTATGCAAAAGTGAACCATTTTCGAGTTATCAAGCTTTTCAGCTTTTTTCAAAATAGGTCAGAAATGCAACATCAAAAATTTATTTAAAAAAAAGTATCAATTAAAATCTATTTTTTTCTTCTGATTTATAAAAACGATTAAACAATGGTTATTTATCAACATTAAAACTACAATTATCGGTCCAACTTTAAAAATGCGAGACGATTAACGATATTACTTCAATATTTTTTGAGATTTTTGTCCACTAAAATGCCTTAAAAACAAAAAAAACTTATATCAAACTTGGCTTGCAGATTATTTTAAAAACATAACCGTTTTCTTAGCTTTCCAACAAGGCATAACAACTATGAACTTATATTTAAAAAAAACTGAGAAAAACCGATCACAAAGGAAGCAGGCGGAAATTTGTATTCGAACTAAACTTAAGGTCGTTCTTTAAAATTTCAAAAAAAGTAATTAAAATCAATGCCCAATGTAAATAAAACAAAAAATATAAATATAAAATTAAATTTAGAACCAGTAAAAGCGGTGACAGCCCAGTGGCTATCGAACTCGCCTCTCACTCGAGCGGTCCGGGTTCAATCCCCAGTGGCACGCACCAATGACTTTTCTAAGTTATGTGCGTTTTAAGAAATTAAATGTCACTTGCTATAACGGTGAAGGACACATCGTGAGGAAACCTGCATGCCTGAGAGTTCCTCACAACGTTCTCGAAGGTATGTGAAGTCTGCCAATCCGCACTTGGCCAGCGTGGTGGACTAAGGCCTAATCCCTCCCATTCTGAGAGGAGACCCGTACCCAACAGTGGGACGTCTATGGGTTGCAGCGATGTGCAAGAATTTATCGATGAACCAATTTTGGTCGCTTACGAATTTTTTTAACAAATGAAATGCTTGAAGACGTGCCTATGGCTATAAGGCAAAACATGATATACTAGCAAGGCGGATGTCCTGCAAATGTGATTCGGAATAATTTGAACACTTCGGTAGTTAAGTTACACCTCATAAAAAGAATGAGACTGCGTACGCAATAGGCGAAGTCCCTTAATTAGGCTAAATTAAAAAAGTCTTAATTGTTACTTATTATTAATTGTTATTATTACTAAACTTTTACTGGTTCTAAATTTAATTTTATATTTATATTTTTTGTTTTATTTACATTGGGCATTGTTTTTAATTACTTTTTTTCAAATTTTGAAGAACGACCTTAAGTTTAGTTCGAATACAAATTTCCGCCTGCTTCCTTTGTGATCGGTTTTTCTCAGTTTTTTTAAAATATAAGTTCATAGTTGTTATGCCTTGTTGGAAAGCTAAGAAAACGGTTATGTTTTTCAAATAATCTGCAAGCCAAGTTTGATATAAGTTTTTTTTGTTTTTAAGGCATTTTAGTGGACAAAAATCTCAAAAAATATTGAAGTAATATCGTTAATCGTCTCGCATTTTTAAAGTTGGACCGATAATTGTAGTTTTAATGTTGATAAATAACCATTGTTTAATCGTTTTTATAAATCAGAAGAAAAAAATAGATTTTAATTGATACTTTTTTTTTAATAAATTTTTGATGTTGCATTTCTGACCTATTTTGAAAAAAGCTGAAAAGCTTGATAACTCGAAAATGGTTCACTTTTGCATAATGCATATGGGGGTTAAAATTATCACAAATAGTCACCCCTATCACCTCCTAACGGGAATACGTCGAATTACCAATAACCCTGTATATATATATATATGTAGATAGTATTCTTAAACTTTTTTAGAAGATATGGAATGTGGCTTCAGCTCGTAAGCTACTGCGACCTAAAAATATCTACTGTAGCTATAGTATTAACCATGGCAGAATTGTTTTATTATTTTTGAATAATTTACGTGATTCTATTTGGACATGTTTTTTGGTAAACTAAAAAGGTCTTTTGGTAACTTACATATTTTCAAATAGCAGTAGCGTTGTTATACCCACACACAATGGACTTAACAATACTTGATACTGTCAAATTAAAATACTTCGTTGATTTTAATTATGAAACTCAACAATATTAATCACAAACAATATTTCAACCGCATTCAACGAAACAAAGGTTTGCTATGATGAATGTATGAACTTTGAGTGTCCCGAAAATAGTATAATAGGGTGCCGAGAAAAAACTTAATCTCAACTAAAATCTTCTGAGGTTGAAAATGAATATTATTAAAGTGGGGACAAAAGCTCCCTAATTCGGGGCTCTATACTAATATAAGTTGGAAGACAAAATGCTACTTGAAATTGACGAATGAACTTTAAATTGCTCCCCTATGACCAGGCAGGCTATAAGCGATGAATATTTTCATAGCCTGAATTTGCATATCTAAAACAGTATGTAATACTTAAAACTGCTTTACAGCAGCATTTTTACGATTGTATCGATCTGTGATCGTGAATCTTTTGATTAAAAATATGCATTTGTATTGTATGTAAGTATTACAATGAATGTGTTATGTTTTTTTAATTTATGGAACAAATTTCGAACTAAATTAAACCTAATACATAACAACAAACACTATACATGCCTATAACATTTGATACCCCTCGATTTCCATGGGATTCCCTTAACAGATTCTACCCAACAAAGTCATGGGACCCCCTCGGGACTGCATCCATTCCAACAAAAAAATAATTTTCAAAATGGCGGAATGATCGCGTAGCAAAAATAGAAGAAAATAAATTCGAATTTAGAACCTACTCGTTTTTTGAATTCGGAAAAAGTCAGAATGGCGCCTATTTTGCATATGAAATGCAATGAAATTAGAACATCAGTCAGTATTTTCCCCGCCACTTGTATTTCCTTACAATTGAACTTTTTTTTTCAATCGCAGAGTAATCTTCTATCTGTGGTGGTGAAGCAAGTCTGCAAGTCGACACGTAATTAATGCATGTTTTTAAGGCGTTTTTTTCCCGAAGATGTTACGGAGACAGTCTATAAATTTGGGTGTAATTATACTTAAGGGTGTTTTGTTGAAAGGCAATTTGAGTTAAGACGGCATCGCGTAGTTAAATTTATTGGAAAAACAATCAGTAGCACCGTAATTAATGGCTAGGGATTTTTGAATAATAACTACAAAGATAAAGTCAAACACACATTGGTTTCTTGGATTTTTATAAACGAATGTATATTTGATTATATGTAAAAAATATGTTGCATGAATCGATTTATATGAAACCCCATAACCATTATCAAATGTACTAATATAATGTAAGTAATATACCAGTATATAAGTATATAATATAAGTATAAGACTAGCAATAGTGTTTCATCCTCTTTATTAACTCAGTTCAGAATTCGAATTAAATTGACAACTATTAGGTTTATAAACTTGTTATGAATAAGGGAGTAAAAGTTTATCAGCTTAAGTTTAGGATAAGTCTAGTACTTTACGGAAACAAAGCTGAGTCTTATAGGAATCCCCGTAAAAACTAATTATAAAATTTTCCCCATTTCCACGATCTTAAAAGCCGTAACCGTAAAATAAAAGGGGGACACATTTTAAAATTTATAATGTTTAAAGAAGTTAGTCTATCTGGACTTAAGTGGCTTACTCGAGCCCGCACTGACTAACTTCACTCATATTGATGCCAATTTAGCTTGATAGCTGCCGTATCGTAAAATGTTACGGCTGTGGTGAGGAGACGTGCAGATGGTAGGTACTTTGAGAAAAGTGTTTGATTTTGAAGCTACTGCTTTCAAAATTGGTGCATTGAAGTTGTTCGAAGAACATTGTGATGAATACCTGGGAATTATCAGTGTATTATTTATCAAACTTACACGTTACGTATTTAATATTCGTCGGCGAATTTTTAGCGCTAAACAAAATCCGGAGTATTGGTTGTATATGATTGTATTGTATCGAAATACAGGAAGAGAATATTTATAGATAAACAATTCACAATAAAAATTTTTTTTGAAAATGTGACTATGTAATATATGAATAACAAACAATCAAAAACCACAAAATTTGAAGATTTTAAAGAAGTTTTAGTTGTTTGCGACATATTTTTGCAAATTGACTAATGTTGTCAGTAGGTACCTATTGAAGATATCAAATTCCCAGTTTCCCTGGATTTTGATAAGGGTAAAAGATTAGATTACAGTAATCTGTATAAAGATAATTTGAACAATTATTTGACAAACAACCCAATGTTTTCTTAAATAAATAACAATTTGCTACTATTAATGTTCTTATAAGACTGATTTTATAACCTGGCTGTAACTACTGAAAATTCTTATACGCGTTAAAATTTAATCTATGAATAATAAAGCATATAATTATTATTGTAGGTACTATATTCGCAGGCCCGTTAGCGCAAACGGTAGTGACCCTGCCAGTTACGACAGTGGTTCGAACTTCGAATCCCCAGGACAAACATTCGTGTGACGAACACTTATATTAGTTCTGTGTTTGGATGTTAAAATTATCTATATAAGTATATAATGTATTTAAAAATATCTATGTATGTATATCAGTCTCTGACATCCATAGGCTAGCTAGGCTAGGCCTAGTTTGGGGTCAGATGGCCATGTGTGAGAATGTCCATGATATTTATTTATTTATTACTATTGGACGCCCGCAGCTTCGCTCGCGTAGAATTAGACCCATTAACGACGTCTGCCCACGTTTGCGTTGCCCACTTGACTTCAAAAACGGCAAAGTTTCATATTTAACTTTGCACCCCCGTTTTACCCCCTTAGGGGGTGAATTTTTTAAAAATTCTTTCTTAATGCTCCCTTACGTAATAAAAGGAACCCCTGTGCAAAATTTCAATTTTCTAACCCTTATAGTTTAGGCCCTGCGTTGATGTCAGTCAGTCAGTCAGTCAATCAGTCAGTCAGCTTCTCCTTTTATATATATAGATTTAGCGCTACCTAAAGCAGGTAACTTCAACATACCATGTAGGCATATCGATTTTTATTTAACGACACTTTAATTTACAGATTACTATTGTGTTCATGTTGCTATTCAAATGCAACTTGCAATCAATGCAATCTCAATTGAATGCTAATGAAATTTAATTTGTCGACCAAACTCAACCATGCATGAATAATTTATTGATATCTTACACAAATTAATTATTGAATCGGCCACGTAGTGACTCCAAGTTACTCTTGAAAGCAGCTGAAATAAATGGATATTGTTTGTTTGAAATTATTATTAGAATGAATCGTAAAACACGGAATAGATATAAATATGATCCATGGTTTGAAATAAAGTAGGTAATCAGTGTATCAAAATTAACATCAAATCCCGTAAAAATAATAACAACGCGTCTACATTTCTTTACTGTTGGCAAGAGTAGGTATAATTATACTGTAAAAAAATTTTTTTATACAAGCTTTTACAACTTTTATATTTATTTTCGTGCATTGTCATCGGAACCAAATATGTGTGCCAAATTTCAGCTCGATAGCTTCAGTGGTGTGAAATATTGATTGCAATATTCCAGGACATACATGGATACATACGAGTGAAGTTAAATAAAAGTTTTTAAAAAACATAATGTGAACCCCAATCACACTACCCCACCTGATGTGTGTTCTCAAAAAAGGTATTATTTCGTTTAGCGTTGCCATTGTTTAAATAAGCACGGGTGGTTAATCCTAAAACCCACGTGAAGGCACCCTCGCGAGTTATTTTGGAGCTGTGTAAAAGAATGACTTAATCTGGTAAGGGACACTGTTTGATTTAGGATCACAGAATATATTCTACCATAACAATTATCGGAAGACTTAATTCACTGCTGGGCACGGGTCTCCCCCACAGTCACAGCTGCGAGAGGTCTAGAGCATACTCCACCACGCTGCTCCAATGCGGATTGGTGGAGGGGTTAGTGGCCAACCCGGTGTCGAATGTTCTCAAGTCACCCGAATGTCTTCGACAAGGCTTAACGATTGTTCACCATTGAAAACAACCGGGACCGACAGATTTACGTGTCCTTCGAAGCACGGTAGCGTCCATGAAATTTTGCCACGAGCGGTCACCCATCCACAAACCGACCGCGCCCGTCGTTGCTTAACTCTTTCGATCACATTGAATCGACGCGAGCTATTGGGCTATGGACGCACCTACTTACCAACTTGCTAATTCAAAAAAATTAGATAAAAAATTAAGAAAAAAGTATAAAAAGTATGAAAAGTCCTCGTGAGGAGACGAATGCCGCCCTCCGACGAGGTGGACTGACGACCTGAAGAAGACAGCGGGAAACCGATGGATTCAGAAGGCGCAGGATCGGGAGGAGTGGCGACGATTGAGGGAAGCCTATGTCCAGCAGTGGATCCAAAAAGGCTGATATATATAAAAAAAATCTGGGCATTTACAACTAGATATATCACGCACGCTTTAACCACAATACTGTGCTTTAACGGTAAAATGGTCGTGAGAAAAAAAGCAAGACAATTAAAATCTGCATTAATAGGTAAGCCTTTTGTAAAATGTACTTAGGTACTTAGGTGTAGGTACTGCTTGAAATATGAAAACTGGATGACAGTTTTTTCTCATTTAATTTAGAATGGGATGGGATATACAAAAATCTTAAACATGCAACCTATGCTGGCCATCATAACACATAAAACCTAATAATCTATTTTTATCGACATGGGAAATCGTTATGCCACTTGAAACAGTATTCTATCGAGTACTCCTGGATCTAATTCAAGAAAATAACTTGGCTACTTAATGCTTAACAACGGCCCTTGAGATGTATTATTAGTTCAATGGTAACGTATTAAAATGATACCATCTCGGGTGTCCAATCAATTTTAAACCTTAAACCATGACGTTAAAGGTGAGATTCAAATTGACTTGCGGCTGAAGAATTGTGTTATGTAGTATGCATTAATTCAAAGTTATTACGTTTGTTACTGATTTATTTTTGAACGGTGGGAAAGAACTGCATAAGCATTATATGGCCGTTTAATATTAAAAGGGCGATCCATATAAGGCATCTCTTTAAGGCTCGCAATTTCTGCTAATGTGAATGTTTAGTAACCATCAATATTTTCATTTCATTTTGAGTATATTGGCCGAAGATCCCTGTTAATAAAAAACCTGGATTTTTTGGTCCAAATTGGGATTACGGTTTTATTGGGATTTTCTAACTTAATATTCCCAATAGATCGAAGTTTGGATTTGTGCCCAGTGTACCTATAGCAATAGAATAGTATGTATGTATGAACGTATATGTGTAAGTATTTGTAGGTAATGTTTGCTTATTAATAAATAAAGTTTTACTATCTTAATATATAAATAACAGAGTAATAAAACAGAGGTATACTTCGGAATACTCGTATCAACATTTTTGTCTAGATCCATAGCCTAGAAAGAATGAAAGTAGTAACGGGTATGATAATACTCTATTGTAACTTAAGCCTGCTTCCCACGATTTACTAACAAAGATACTATCAATATTATACAGTTTTAACAAAGGTTTTAACAATAATGTAACGGAAAAACTTGAAAAAATGAAAACAATTGAAAAATATTGCCATTAAGTACAAAAATGGGAGAAAAATTGATTGAATTTATTACCAGATGTCACACTATTCGTAACAAGAAGAGCGCGACCAATTTCATACAAACCTGTGATTTGTAAATTTCATTTCCTTCACATGAATTAAAGCTTGAAAGTGTGAAAGAGACGGCACGAAGTAGTCAAGAGTAATAATTTTCTTACTCTCATCTAATAAGTAATAAGTGTCTGCATGTTTTTGCTTGGTATATGTTTATCGATAACTTTTCTATTTCAACTTTGTTGGGTAGAAGCTTAGTGATGTAGGTGTGATTGCGATAAAATAGTTATTTTATGTTTTTTTACCGCTAGTAGCAAAATTTCATAGACGCTACCGTTTTTAGGAGGGCACGCTAAGCCGTCGGTCCCAGTTGTTTTCAATGTTGGAAACGATTGCTATGGCTTGTCGAAGACCTTCGGGTGGCTTGAGAACATTCGACCCTCCGCCAATCCGTATTGGAGCGGCGTGATGGAGTATGCTTTAGACATCCCACAGGTGTGTCTGTGGGGTAGACCCGTGCCCAGCAAGGGTTTTTAAACCATGACATTCCAATGAGGTCTTTAAAACAAGTTTATTGGTTACTAGTACCATCTATTATCGTCTAAAATTCACTGCTTAAAATGTCTTTACTAATCGACACAACAGCTATTTGGAGTTTGAAACTACTATTTATTAAAAGTAGTAATATTATTAAGTAGTACTTTTAATAATTTTTTTAAAAGTAGTAATATTATAACTATTTTTAATAAATTTTCCAGTGACCTGCCGCTGGCACTGATGGGAAGTTTACTTACAAAATTGAGACCTTGTATATTTCTTATGGCACTATGGCAGTTAGTCCATATAAATTATAACATACTTGAAACAATAAAACAATTTCTATTAGTAAAACATGGAAGTGTATGAAAGGGATGTCGATAACTTACAGACCTCACTATCAAACGACAAGCCTTAATGGTTTATCATTAGCATTCGACACAGCAGCCTTGTGCTCTCGAATGATGTTGAAAGTGACTTTAGAATAAGAAATTCAAGGAATCGACGTATCCAGGAATAACAGACCGGTGGAAATCTATACTAATATTATAAAGAGGATTTGTTTGTAATGTTTTCACACAAAACCTACTGGACCGTTATCAAAAATTCTTTCACCATTAGAAAGTTGCATCTTCACTGAGTGACATATACTATATAATATTAAAGGTGTAAACGAATCTATTGTTATGTCTAATTACGCGAGCGAAGCTGCGGGCGTCCAATAGTCAGATATAAAATCCATATGCAATGAAGAAACCAGCTCAACTGATCGCAATTATGACAATTGCAATTATGACGTAACATTACTATTATCATTTAACCTATTATGCAAATTAGCGCAAAATACAATGATGATATAACTCGAGTCCAGTCGGTCGTGTTCAGGATTGGTTCCGAACAGGGACTCTATTTTTGAACCGCTCGCGTCACTTAATCGCTCGACTGCGACTCATATCTGGATCGACTGGAGAAATTCTGAACTTTTAAATCACTACAATGTAACGAGTGGTAGTAAACACACGATTGGCGGGGCAAGAGATAGACTAACGGCCAAAAATAATAACCTATCTTTGGATTGATTTGCCTATCTGAGATAGTTATTTCACACATTTTATATGGAGCATACGTCAAATAACTATCTCAGATAGACATATCAATCCAAAGACAGGTTATTACCTAATTTCGGCCGTAAGTAGTGTTGTTTCTATTTAACGAATATTAGTCGGAGTCGAGCGATTAAGTCACATGAGCACTCGAGCGGTTCGAAATTAGATCCCCAGATCGTGATAGAATCAAATGCAATAATAATAAACACGAACGAACGCGCGACAAGGTTACTAGCGATTATTGCAATTTGTACTTGAGGTTCTCAAAGTTTCGATAACTTAAAAAACCCTTTTTTTAAATGCTCACACTCACTCCACATCCCCGCGATAGGCTTGTGTTCAATTAACATCACATCCCAAACCAAAGTTATAAGTTTTATCAGCGAATTAATATCTGCCCCTAATCGGGATTCCAGGCTATTCTGCAGTCAGGTTACACCACTGATTCCATTCTGAGAGGAGACCCGTGCCCAAAAGTGGGACAAAGAAAGGATTGTGAGGATGATTAAGATGAATCCATATGAGACTTTGAAACTTTGAAAACCGCTTCTCTGAAACAAAGAACTACGTTCTTGCCAGTGTTAGTATGTAATAAATGTAAGTATATGCTACTAATAGCGGTCATTTTGCTTTAAATGTGCATGAGTATGTTCAGTATCTATTCATAAGATGCGCTCGCGCAGTGCCGTATGTTATTAATTATTATATTCGTACTTAATACTCATAAATCATTTTGTGTGTGGTCGAAATTCTACTACCTAATCGTTTTGTACAGTATAGTAGTAAAATTTGTTCATAAATATGAGATGAAACTATAACACATATTTATATATTTTAAAAGTTATTTATGTATCTATACATTTTTAGTTATCAAAATAAAAACATACTAATTGCTAAATATGGCATTGTAATAGTAGTTGTAGTTGTAATAGTATTGTAAATGCTTGTAAAGTTTCTATTGGTTCGACTAAAGTTTAACTAAGTTTTTTTTATCGCCTGGGAAACGTATTTACGCATTCCACTCGTATGTGCCCGATGTATCGGACGTACAGTTATGTTACGGGGGAACATTAATTAACCATTTTTCCTAACTCGTCACTTATTTACCAAAATTTTAGAATATTTTCATGTAGGTAATATCTTCCTTTGATTCAAAGTTTCGTATTTTTAATCAACAGAAAACAGGATGAATCCAAAATGTTATCGTGGATGACGAAACTAATATACTATTATACACTTTCAATTACAAATCCGAAACAAACTTCAATACACCTCAAATTGAAGTGAAGGAAATGTCAAGCACGGTCGTTTTTCTATCGAAAGCCTGGCATTTCACGATGGCCTGACCTTAGCGGTGCCGAACAATCGGTGAACAAGTTGCGACATGTTGTGACACCCACTCTTAGTTTATGTGGCTGTTACTTGGTATCATGTTCCTATCATCATTCTGGGAATCAGTACCTGATTGAGGGCACGATCCACGGGTTACATTCCAACTTGGAAGTACCCAGAATAAACCTTTACTGAGGGCGTATGGGTTGTCTGGAAGAAATCGCTCTGTAGCGATAAGACCGTCCATTGTATATTATTTGTTTTGTCTTCTTTCTTAGTAACTCTGTTATTTATAGATTATTATTATTGTTATTTATCATTTTATTATTGTGTCTCTTTAAATTTCAGTCTGGATTTGTGTAATTTGGAAGACTTGCGTGGGGACACAGTTCCATACGTAGATGCCCTTTCGAAAACTTATTATAATGATTTGTGATATGGCGCACGTGGCGGATACCAACCTCGATCGACTAATTAATATTCTTATAAGCTATATATAACTACATCAGTGCCTGAAGACAAAAGAGTTCGAGTAGTGTATGTTGCCAGTGATGACATATTATATGTCCGAGACGTGGTCCTTTACGAGATCCTTTACAAGAGCTATGATCGGTATTTCTCTACGGATTCGCAATAATGAAATCCGTAGACGAACAAAGGTTACCGACATAACTCGAAGGATCAGTGAACTGAAGTGGCAATGGTCAGGCCACGATAACCGTTGGATAAGGAAAGTCCTCAAGTTGAGACCGCGTCGGAAAACGAATTATTGGCCGCCCTCCGACGAGGTGGACTGACGACCTGAAGAAGACAGCGGGAAGCCGTTGGATTCAGAGGGCTTAGGATCGGGAGGAGTGGCTACGATTGTGGGAGGCCTATGTTCAGCAGTGGACCCAAAAAGTCTGACGGGACAGTCACTGTACAGTCGCGATCAGTGATGGTGATGGATGTGTTCCATCTTTTCACTGTCCCAATGACGTGCCTGTAAAACTGTAGGCTACACTAGCCAAGTGCGCATTGCAACTTCATATTATGAAGAAACATGAAGGTTTCGCTATCAAGTATTCATGTAAAAGTATGTGTCATTAAATTTCTTAAAACGCACATTAAAAATTTAGTCATTCGTGCCGCTGGGATTTGAACCCGGCCATTTTCCAGAGAGGCCGAATAAGCCACCGGACTATTGCAGACGCAATGGAGACGCGAACACAGCATGGTAATTGATAATAATTCCATGCAGCAGTTTTTGTCGCAAGGCCTTGACACGCCAGCGCACACCTGTGACCTACATCTAGGCCTCCGCAGTACTCTGTCCGCAAGCTCAGTCCGATTTGTTTACAACCTTCCGTCATTATCGAAATTACCATTTTGTTTGGAATGAATTTGAATTGAAATGCAAGCTGATTGTGCGCGTTGTGATGCCATTTTGCCATTGTCGCTTTTGCAATTTGTATTATAGACTAGCAACAGCTTCGCTCGCTTGGAATTAGACATAACAATAGTTTCGTTTACACCTAGTAATATTATACAGCCTATGTCACTCAGTGAAGATGCAGCTTCCTAATGGTGAAAAAACTTTTGAAATCGGTCCAGGAGTTTTTGTGTGAAAACATTACAAACAAATCTTTCCTCTTTATAATATTAGTATAGATTGGCATTGTCATCTCGTTAATCTAGTGATCGCAAGCGACTGTAAAGCAAAATATATCATGGGTTCGATCCCTGGGCTGGGCAAACTATTAAATGGATTTTTTTTACTTGAAATTCTATGTACTCGTATCTCGAAATTTGAATATAAGTACACCCGTTGTTTGGCAGTAATCTCGCCACCTTTTACTAGGGACCTAAACATAAATAACTCGGAAAAGTTATTCGTGAGTGCGGCTCAGATTTGAATCCACAACCCCTCGAGTGAGGGATAAGTTCGATAGCCACTATCCTGTCACCGCTAGGAAAGGGTGACTCCTTGTTGGTTCTGTGATAAAATATATTGGCTAGAAATTGGATTTTTCATTCCTACATGCTACGGTCTGCCATTTAAACTTTAACATCGATATCCCATGAGTGATATTAAGGATCATGGAATTTACAATAGGTACTTACAAATAAAGATAAGGAATGGATACATTTGAAATGTCCATTATGTAGATAATTATCACAAGCGTAGGTACACTGAACGCTCAACAATAGACCACGAGGTACAGTCGTGCACATCGACATTTAATTTTATCCTATTTATCTAATCATTCAAATAATGTGTGTTGATTAATATTTTATAGGTACAGGTAATTTATGTATAATATATAATAGTATATTATATATAGGCACGTCTTAATAGTATAATGCTTAAGTAAGTATATCTTATACCAGATCTTCCGATAATATAATATGACGAGGATGGCTTATACAAAAAAATCTGTTATATTAAAACGCAGGCATGCATGTTTCAACAAAAAAATGCAGTGCATCATACTTATTGCGGCAGTAATCAGTAGGTATGAATGCATAGTTTCAAATATGACTAACTTAAAAACAAAACGATATATACGAACTTTTGTTTATTACATATAGATTTTTTGGACCAGAGGTTCCAGAGGCGTCATAGTTATCTGACGAATGATTTAGAGATGCATTGATGACAAACAAATAAACATTGATTATTAATTATATGGATGAATTTTAGCAATTAAAACTTAATGTCATCAGTGGAAATTCCACTGATTTGTGTACAAACGTATTTGAAATTACTTTCTAGACCTGAAACTACGTGGTTATTTTGTTGATTGAGTTAGAGGTAATATTTGAATTTGGAACCCACATGCTGGATTAATTTTTTTGAAGTAAATAATAATAGATTAATCAAAAATACCTACTGTCAGTTTTAAAAAAATATCTATTTAGCTGCAACCTATGCATTGCTGGGCACTGGCTGCCAGTGCTGGACACGGGTCTCCCCCACAGACAAAGCTGCGGTAGGTGTTAGGCATACTCCACCGCTGCTCCAATGCGGATTGGTTGAGGGGTTAGTGGCCAACCCAGTGTCGAATGTTCTTAAGCTACCCGAAGGTCTTCGACAAGGCTTAACGACTGTTTCCACCGGACCGGAACGGACGGGCACGTTACCCTTGGAAGCACGGTAGCGTCCATGAAATGTTGCCACTAGCGGTCACCCATCCACCGCACCCGTCGTTGCTTAATTCTTTCGATCACATTGAATCGACGCGACCTATGGACGCTACATGTCGTGTGTCCTGTCGACGTGGCTTAATTTAATGATTTATGCAGAAAAAATGACCAAAAATCCAGTTAGACTTTACATACAACTTAAACTCTTACATAAGATGATTATCGTACATTATTCACAAATTATGCAATTTTATATTATTTCGTGATAAAACTCGCGTTGAGCCGAGTGTACACACAATTATTTATCAATTTAAGTAATGATAGCAGCGTTTACCCGAGCAGCGCACACCGCCGTAATGACTTCAATTACAGGATCATTTTTAAAACGATGTAGCTGTCAGATCGCTATATTATCAGTGTTGCATTGTAAAATCCATACTCTCATATAATAACTGTTCGTTAGAAATGGAACATAACAACGAAAAAAATTCGAGTCGGACTCGCGCACGATGGGTTCCGTACCATCTATAATATATAAAAGGAGAAGCTGACTGACTGACTGACATATCAACGCAGGGCCTAAGCTATAAGGGTTATTATTATTATAAAGAGGAATCGTTTGTTTGTAATGTTTTCACACAAAAACTACTGGACCGATTTCAAAAATTCTTTCACCATTAGAAAGCAGCATCTTCACTGAGTGACATAGGCTATATAATATTTCTAGGTGTAAACGAAACTATTGTTATGTCTAATTCCACGCGAGCGAAGCTGCGGGCGTAGGTACACTAGTTTTCTATAAAAATGGCAAAAAAAATCATGTCTGTTGTATGTGAGCCCCCCTTAAATTTTGTTTTTTTTTTGTTTTTTAGTATTTGTTGTTATAGCCGCAACAGAAATACATCATCTGTGAAACTTTCAACTGTCTAATTATCACGGTTCATGAGATACAGCCTGGTGACAGTCGGACAGACGGACGGACAGACAGAGTCGGACGAAGTCTTAGTAATACGTACCATTTGGGTACGGAACCCTAAAAACAGATTACATAACTTTAACCTATACATATTCGCCCGGGGCAATACCACCGCCCGCCACGGTAACTAGTACATTTCTACCGTGTAGTAATTGTTTTTAAAACAATTGTGGTCCTATTGGAAAGGTGTGGTTTACACTTCTTTACAGGCGACCATCTTAGTCCTCAAGGGTAGCAACACATCTGTGACTGACTTGGAACGAGATTTTTTTTTATGGATATAAGATATAGCAAACGAGCTTGCAGCACCACCCATCCGCTGCCGCCCATGACAACTGTGACTGACTTTGAACAATACTCAACTGGGATGGTTAGTCCAATTAGTTGAGAGTTAATTAGAACATTAGTTGGTCAGTTCGTTAGTAGGTATGAGGACTGGGACTGTTAGTGATAGATAGTCCTGTTAGTTGGTGTTAGCACCTATCACTATTTTCATAAAGGCAAACATCCTTTTTCAACACGATACTTTGCTTTGGTAAAGCTTTGTAGACTCAGTAATTAAATTATATTTTCGATTCCTAAATCGGTAACAGATTAAGTCGTAAGTAAATTATATTTTCGATTCCTAAATCGGTAACATAGTAACTCGTAAGTAAATTATATTTCCGATTCCTAAATGGGTAACAGAGTAACTCGTAAGTAAATTGTATTTTCGATTTCTAAATCGGTAACAGAGTAGGTAAGTCGTAAGTAAATTATATTTTCGATTCCTAAATCGGAGAGAACAGGCTTGACGTAGCCAGTAGCGTTCTGTTTATTTTATTTGTAGCAGCGGTTGTTCGTAAAAACCGGTCATGATTAGATAATGATGCCTTTGTCATTAGATATCGGAGGCAAAAAGTGACGGAGGTGGATTAGGGTTGGCGATACGGCTTTTGAAGACTTGACCACTTTGTTTTTTTTTTTTTTAAAGTATTAACTAAATTATTTTTCAACCACTTGAAATAAAATCAATTTTTTTATAAGTTACAGGAATTATAAGATATTCGCTAATTTATCTGCCAAATTTATTCATGTCTATTAGTTTATTTGTTCTCTGATATCAACTTGAAAATTATCGAGTGTTGAAACTTAAGAGCGAGTGTATTATTTTGTCAGTATCAACGTTGTTTAAGACAACTTACAACTGTAAGTTGTCTTTTATAATCATGTACCGTTTATTTAATAAAATAACTGTGTAATATTGAAAACATAAAATCAATACTATTCGTTTCCTAATTTTGGCTGTGCCACAGTAATTAAAACATAATTTTTTTTACTGAAAAATCTCAATGCATTTAATTCCTCAACTAAGAATGTGCTGGAGTAGATAAAAATATATTTTTACGGCAAAGCCTTCAACGCTATGAAAGTCAGAACTTAGGTACGTAAAAAATTGAAAGAAAGAAGAAAGAAAGTTTATTTTGCTCTTATTTTAACTACAACACAACATTCGTACCACTCAGAATATCTAAAAATACGTCTATTTGATAATGTTGTAGTATATGAACAAAATGGGTCCGCACTCAGCATAATTGTCATGGAACAAAAAGGAACCACGACGCTGATTTTCAGTGAGTCCCGTGCAGGGTGAAGGAGGACAGCACTATTTTAACCATATTGTATTAAATATACATATAAACTTATTTTTATCTTTTTTATTTTACATTAAAATTGTTTAGACATATACATTTTATTATTATAAGGGTTATTAAAATGCCAAGTGCCAACCCTACGTTTCAGTAGCACGGGAGCCGTGGAGTTCAAAAGCCAGTCACGAGCCAGACGAGGCGATAGCCGATTGTGAACGTGCGCTGTACTTTATCATGTACCACTACCACTATGGTTATGTACTAACTGGTACTTATGTTTATACACCTCATAATGGACTTTGAGAGCAAATAGGATTATGGATTGCAGTTATGATTTACACGAATTTGTATTTTAAATGTAGATTATCATAGATCTACGTCTATAAGTATTAATTCAAGGATACGATAACTGACTCAGTAACGACTGATACTACGCCGCCTCCTTGACTGTAGAGATTGTTGGTAGGGTTTATATTCATTCGTGTCTTGTATAAAGTTCTCGAAGGGAGTTTGCCAATCCACACTAGGTCAGCGTGGTGCATCTTCGTTAACCCTTCCTTTCTAAGATGTCTGTGTACCTATATATGGTAACAGTGGGGCAGACTGCAAGTAACGGGTTGTTATGATGTAATGTTATGCGATTTTTTGGATTTCAATCATCTTAATATATATATTTCTTGTGAACGTGTGTATGACAGTGAACCCCTCCTAAACGGCTGGATAGATGTTGATGAAATTTTTTGTGATGATGATGATGATGGCTAATGAGATTTGCATATTGGCGCTTAACATAGAAATTATTCAATCGTTTGGCAAACATCAACGAAGATGTTTTTAAACGAGCAGCTAGTATTCCTAATCCAATTAGTACCAATTCTATTTTCACACAGACCACTCTTTTAGAGAGGCGGGTGTCGGGTTGCGGTACAGATAGCGTATGAAAACAGAGCGTGCCCAGAACAACCTGGGGATTCTTCATCGTAATTAGGGACAAATTGAACGTTTACTGCCAACGTACAAAGCGGTGTGTCGCAAGGCAGGAGAAAAGGCGTTTTAATTTTTAATTATTAATTTTAGCACGCTTAAGTAACATATTCTCACAATAAGTACTATTGAAAATTAATGCTATTGCCTATAACTAACCGTGTAAGTAAGAATCGATTCAATTTCAGTCGTACTAGTCATTGTTATACGACCTTTAGGTCGGATAACAATCCTCGACTCCGCACAACAAGATAAGAAGAACAGTTTAACAAAATAATATATGTTAAAACATTGATAAGATAAGATAAAAATAATGTATTTCTTAATTCTAAGACGTAGGTACATAATACAGCATAAAGTAATAAGTGTTAAAGGATCTGTCCACTTTGTATGGGCATTTGGCTATCCGTGAACACTGGATTCAAACATAAATATGGTATAGGTTTGATAGCCTTAACTAGTTTAAAAAAGAAAATAATAAATGCAATTAAAACGAACAATTCAATTGACATCTTTTTTATTATTGTAAAAAATAAAATAAATAAGTACCTACTAAATAACGCTGTAACTCATAAAAAAAAACTAATTTTATGGTATAATTATATACTTTTGATTTTAGACTCATGTGGTCGGACGTATTTATTCGCGGAAAGCACTTAGTTAACATCAACCGTGATTCGTGTCAAAGTAGAAAAATGGGAAGCAAATTATGTCAAGATGTGTGATAATACATTAGAATTTTATTGGTTGTGTACATTGATAATTTGTGGGGTTGTCAACAATGATAATCGCTATGTCTCCTCTCTTGGATCACAGACCATTGCTTTTAAACAGACGGCCCCTTTGATAGCAACCCTTGGAATCTGACACCGTTTGGAGCGCCTGAACTTGAATCTTATGATTGTATAGTAATTATGAGGTTCAGATAAAAAACCTTCAGCTAATAATATTATTTTTGAAACTTTATCCTTTGATACAAAGGATTTTTTTCTTTTGTTACTGTAAGTACTCTGTTTAAGAAATACTCGTATCACTTCGTTTTGTGATCACTATAGATTTAGACAACCTGGGCCCCTACCACAACCTCTTAGAGCAGTATTATTTTAATATTACCTTGGCTTTTCGTACCACAACGTCCTTAGAGTAAGCTTATTACAAGCTTGAAACAATATTACTTTTTCAGCAGTTTTGATGACGTTACCTCGAAAACGTTCATTCAATTCGTACCATGACGTGCCAATTGACAGCTAGCATTATTGTTTTGACGTCAACTTTAGCAGTCATATAAAGTTACTTTTCGCGACGGATCTATCCTTATTTTGTGAATTTACTGAGTAAAAGGTCTTTGTTGTTTCATTTAAAGTAAGTAAAGTGTATTTATTTACCAATACGTGTCGAATGAATTAAGTTTTGAGTGATTTTAGTACCTGGGTAGTTAATTTATATTTTATTGTAGATGGCCAATGAATACGAAATATTGATACCGCAGAAGTTCGTAGTGCACGAAAGCGCCTTCGGATGCAGCTGCGTCAGGAAAGTGACCCTTTCAATTTAGATGAGGAAGAATTCGTCAAACGGTATAGGTTGACAAAAGACCTAACCTATAAGCTGTGCGATGAGTTGAGGCCTCTCTATAAAAACCCTCAAAAGTCATCAGATTTGACTTTAGAAACGAAGGTAAATACCCTTTTATATTAAGTAATAATACAGTGACTTGCACCAAAATCATAAATTATTTAATTTATCCAAACAGTGTTTGTTGAAAGTTGAGACTTGAATTAAGAAATATTGCATTCTTCACAACACGAATTATGAGATACAGAATTTCAAATATAAAATATTTATTGTGTTACTTAATTTACATGATTGTATATTTACTTAAAAATGTTTGTAATTTTTAGGTATTGATTGCATTATCATTTTATGCAACTGGCTCATACCAACCTTCTGTAATGAGCAATGAGGGTCACTTTGTGGCTCAGCAGACAGTGTCTTCTGCAATCTCACAGGTCACAGGGTTCCTGAATACTGCAGAGATGCGACAGAAATATATTAAATTTCCTGCCACAGACCAAGAGCGCAACATAATCAAAACTGAGTAAGTATTTTAGTATTATAACTGCAATAATATGTATTAAAAAAAAAAATTTGCAAAATGATAGCAGTTTAGGGATTTTGAAATAAAATTACTATTTATTACACACATATACTTTATTTTACAACTCATTGTACTTTGTAATAAAAATATAAAACAGAAACCAAAGAGTAAAGTATAAAATAAAATCCAATACACACAAAAATACTATAAATTGTAATTATTTTGTTGCAGTTTTTATAATAAATATCAAATACCAGGCGTTTTAGGTTGCATAGATTGCAGCCAAATAGCTATAGTACGTCCAGAACAACATGAGGAGCGCTACTATTGTCGCAAGCATTATCACTCCTTAAATGTTCAATTAGTAAGTATGTTAGTGTACACTAAGATAAGAAAAAAAACCCATAAATAATAGAAAATCAGTAAAAGTGAAATTTCTTAAAAATACATATTAATCAAATAAAATAATCTCTATTATACACATGGCCTATAACACAATCTTGTATGTTTCAGATATGTGATGCAAACATGCAGATAATGAGTGTAGATGCTAGTCATGGTGGTGCAAATCATGACTCTTTTATATGGGCTAATCATCCCTTAAAAAGCCATATAGAAAATCTGACCAACACAGAGAATATTTGGTTTCTTGGTATGTACTAAATTGTTTTCATCTTTGTCAAAAATATTTTATCTTTTAAACTGTTTTTACTTAAAAAAATATTTGCTATAATTAATAATATAAATTGTTTATTACTAGGTGATTCCGGATACCCTTTAAGAAAGAGCATGATGACACCAATACTAAATGCACCACATTGCAGGCTTTGTTGTTATACAATTTAAATATTGTATATGTACTTTAATAATATAATAGTATAATAATAAACACAATGCTCGCATCGATTCAATGTGATCGACAGAGTTAAGCAACGACAGGCCCTGTCTGTATGTGGGTGAGTGACCGCTACCGCCAAAAATGCTTCGCATATTTGCCTACTAGAATTATCTCGGCTGTCATAAGCTACCAGTGTGTCCCTCAAAGTCGACAAGTGCTGATAAAGGTGTCCCCATCAAGTGTCACCTTTACAGGTTCCATAGAAAAGTAGTACTATGCAAATAATGTAACAAAGTCACTTAAAGTTGCAGCTCACAGGCTGACAAGCACGACGCCTAACTGTCGCATTATTATTCCCGAGAGTCCCGTCCAGCTATAACACAACGTGGCTCGCTTACGATGGCTCAGTTTCCATCAGTCACGACGTAACTGTTCGCAGATTGTAATGTGTCGATTACTCGGCCGATAGGTTGCTGATGAATTTGTTAGTAGCGCTGATGGTAATTAATATTCGCTTCAGGGTCATCTATGCAGTCGTGATGGCTGCAACGTTTTAGCGTGTCATTCGGCACATTGTATCTTATTATGACTTAGATGTATTGGGAGGAAGTATTATAGGAATTAAGGAGGGATTATAAATAACTCGCTGCCACAGACAGACTGCTGGGTTTGGGTCTCCCCCACAGACACAGCTGCGGGAGGTCTAGAGCATACTCCACCATGCTGCTCTAATGCGGATTGGTGGTGGGGTTAGTGGCCAACCCAGATAAGTACCTCTTAACCGCGAATTAGACTAGGCTTTATACTGGACAAAGTAATAACAAACCAATAGACATCTTAAGTTTTGGCACCACGGTGCCCCAATGCGGATTGGTGGAAGGTTAGTGGCTAACCCAGTGTTGAATGTTCTCAAAGCACCGGAAGGGATTTTTTTAAATCGGTTTTGCGATTGTTTATACAATTGGAAACTACCGGGTCCGAAAGCTTAACATGCCCTCCCAAAGCGCTCATGATATTTTGCCACTAGCGGTGACCCATCCACAAACTGCCACAACAGGACCGTGCCCATCGCTGCTTAACTCGGTTGATCGCGTAAGCCATTGGGCTATGGGCGTTTCAAGCAACTATTGGAAAGTAACTATTGTTGTTCGGTGTAGCCGACAAGTAATTCAAATATACCTCCAATGCCTCCAATAATATAAATTGCCTCAGCTCAAAGAACCTAATAGTGGTGGTGTTAGAATTTAAAAGTTAGGAGAAAAGAAAAGTTAAGAGCACGTGGTAAATGACGTGGGTGGTCACCGTCGAAATCTTTAAAACTCACAAAAAATACTTCAAATAAGTCCAGTTGTAACACCGGCAATGATCTTCAGTTTATTTATTTATAAAAATATTTAACGTGTGCCTTTTAGGGCACCACACCAGATGTCGCTTGGATTTCCAAATTTTTACAACGCATTCCACAAGCCGAACACGTGCCTTGCGCGTATTATTTTCGACGTTAACGTAAACAAATATGGCGTTGAAGTTGCTTTTTTGTAGTAAACACACCCTAAGGGGTCTGTGGGAGGGGTATTTCTGTAGGGTATATTTTAACCCTCTAAAGGAGTGGATACAAGGTTTGATCAGATCTAGTTTCATATCAACACTTTTAAGTGATACCTACTCGGATTTGGCTGCAAAGCTGGCTGGCTTATTTTGGCTTTAAATAATAAAAGCCCGATTTGTGAAGTAATAAGTGGCCAACCGAGTAAAGGAAAATTTGCTATCGCTCGTAAGTGTTGACAGTGATCAAAAAACTCATCATCTTTATTGTCACCACCACAAACCTTTCTTTGTCCCTCTGTTGGGAATGAGTCTCCTCTCAGAACGGAAGGGATTAGACCTTAGTCCACCACGCTGGCCACCATCCATGGTTAGCTTATTACCCTATCTACATAAGATCGGTCCACCTTGTAAATCAGTTGTGTTTAAGCTAATGCTTACCACTTACCGTATCCACTTCCCGTACTTCCTTCACTTACGAGCATATAAGTAGTGGACAAGTAGTCCGTAATAGTAACATAGTATTTTGTGCATACGGTCAGCAATTCAATTTATAGAAGACGCATTACATGATCCCTATTGCAAGGTGATAGAGTTGAAAATGGATTAAATTCCGTTTAAATATGGAATGAAACAAAGCGTATGAGCAACACGTTCGTGGAAGTGGGTCAGGATCGCGCATCGATTAATTTTTGCAACTGTTGAGAAGGGCACACACGTGAGATAATACCACCACCGAGAAACTACTACCATTCGGCTACATGAAATCCTGTAATTTTCACAGGGATGTCACATTTTTGTAAATTTTTGTTTTTAAAAGCTTTTATTTAACTTCAATCGTATGTGTCCTTGTATGTTTGTCCTGGAATGTTGCAATCAATATTTCACCCACTTCCACTGAAGCAATCAAGCTGAAATTTGGCACACATTTTTGGTTCCGATGACAATTGTACGAAAATAAAAAAAGTTACAAAAAGCTTTTAAAAAAAAGAAAAATTACAATATAATTATTACTTAGTGTTTTTCCATATTGTGTTAGTCCAATACGTCACTCAAATGTGATTTTTTTTAGTGAGATTCATGTTTTTAAGACAAGATTTTATGGTTTTTACGTTTTTTATTTAATACGCTTTTATTATTTTGGTATGTATGTATGTATGTCACGGAGTATTTGAACATGATTTTCGCCCACTTCAAAGCGTTGAATTCATTTGAAACTTTAAACACTTATCAAGGAACAATGACAATGCAATAATATATATATTTTTAAACTAATCTTCATTTTATTTTGACTATCTACAATAGCGTGATATTTAGTTTTTTTTAAGCGTAGTTGTTATTTTGTTTGATGTTATTAGTTGTGAGTGCCTTGCTGTACGTTTTGTATTACATAAATTAAATAACTAAGAAACTTAAGAGGATATCAGTCGACCGTCACTTTTGAAGAATAGGTTTTTACCAAAAATATTGCCGTCGCGCTGAGCCCCTTAGCGTGCGATAGAGAGAAGTGCAGTCTCGAACTGATTTTACCTACGTAAAATTAAGAAAATCGTCCTTTCGTAATCCCCTGTTTCCTCCTCGAAATCTAGACCGATTTCAATATTTCTTTCAGTTAAAATGTAGAACAGGGTCTAAGCTATGCCCGTACGTTTTGCTTTTTTGGGATATGTTAGTAATTACCAGTTTGCTTGATGTTTGAAAATGTATGTAAAAAAGTCGTTTTTTTTTTATTTTAAATGATTTTTTTCTCTTCTATTAATCAAATTATGAAAAAAAACAAAACGTACAGTCATGGCAGAGGTACGTATAAATCGTGTGGTATTTTTTTCTCTTCTGTAACTTCTTTATCCTAGGAGGAAACAGGGGACTACGTTTGTATGGAAAAAGTGTCGACTTGTTCGCTTGTGATATCCTCTTAAACTAGGTTCAAGTTTACAATGTTTCTTGATTAGCCTAATATAATGTATCTGTGTTTTGTAAAAATCTTTCTTTGTTCTACCTATTGTTTTTATTATTTAAAATTTATTTTCATCGCTCCGTAGACTCAACTAGAAATAAGCACGTATACTCGTACATACAACCCTTGAATGTGCAACGGTCTCATAAAAATTATGTGTTTGTTGGACGCTGTTAAATTTGCACAAGCCACACAGAACAGTAGGTAGACGCGGTCCTAATAGCACTTGATGGACCTTAATGACGTCTCATTTGCATTATTAGACTTCCCTTAGTCTGCGAAATATCAGCAACAGTACATTACTGACCTAGTTAGGACTAACCTTCATTCATTACGCTGATCTGTCTAGTATTGAGTATCTTGTCATTCCTATTTTGTTGATTTGATCAAATATTTGTGATATGATATTGAGTTACTGGCATGGTTAACAACAGTCCATTAAGATATACTTCCTTTTGATACAGCTCAACCAGCGGTGAGCGGTGACAGCCCAGTGGCTATCGAACTCGCCCCTCAATCGAGCGGTCCGGGTTCAAACCCCAGCGGCACGCACCAATGACTTTTCTGAGTTATGTGCGATTTATTAATTAAATGTCACTTGCTGTAACGGTGAAGGACACATCGTGAGGAAACCTGCATGTCTGAGAGTTCAAATGTTCTCGAAGGCATGTGAAGTCCGCCAATCCGCACTTGGCCAGCGTGGTGGACTAAGGCCTAATCCCTCCCGTTCTGAGAGGAGACCCGTGCCCAACAGTGGGACAAAGAAAGGGTTGTGAGGAGGAGGAGGAGGATACAGCTCATAACAAAATACTTTTAAGATATCTCATATCAGTCCAAAACTAGATCAATCCCAGTTAACTAACTTCAGTTTCCGCTAGAATGATATGACTTATTTAGACCATAAGAGAGACCACTGCACAGAAATTAATCAAGATAGAACGGTGAACTGGGCGTATACCCCGTGCCGCAATCTTGCAATATACTGCAAGATATCTCGCAAGTTCGGTCAGTGCGCTTTGATACTTGTTACGGTACGTTACGTTATCGATACGTTACTTTATCAATACACTTTATGACAACAACGAGTTTCACCTTACTAAATTACTATAGTGTGACGTTACACAGTAGGAGAGACTTGGGCAGGGCTGACGAAAAAAGTGACACGCATCGTTTGTATCAAAATAATACGCGATCGCCGTTCTATCTTGATTAATTATTACTGTATGTATAGTGGCCTAGTATGTCTATCAGTGGACTACGAAAGTTGAACTTACCAAGGTAGTCATCAGATGAAATTTCGAAACGAATTTAAACTCTGCAACTTTAATATTAATTTCCTTATTTGCCAATCTTTTTAGCGACTTACAACCGAGCAGGTGCGAAGCATTTCGCAAGCTGCAATTTGTGGCTTCATGCGTAGGACAGAATCTCGCCTTCGTTATTATACGTCTGAGGTATAATTTAAATATAAATCAGTGGCTGATGTATTGAATTACATTCATTGGTACCGACGCAACTCGCGTTAATTGTGTCAAATGGGATTTATATCGAAAATTGGACATCGTTGCTCGAAAGAAAATTATTGAGAGGAAAATGCAAAAGACATATCCACGACTTACTTAGAGGTGCATGCAATCTATACGAATTATATAATAATATTATAAAGAGGAAACATTTGTTTATAATGTTTTAACACAAAAACTACTGGACTGATTTCAGAACTTCTTTCACCATTAGAAAGCTGCATCTTTACTGAGTGACATAGGCTATATACCTAATATTACTAGGTGTAAACGAAACTATTAATTTTTTTTTTTTTAAAAGCTTTTTAGAACTTTTTTTTATTTTCATGCATTGTCATCGGAACCAAATATGTGTGCCAAATTTCAGCTCGATAGCTTCAGTGGAAGTGGGTGAAATATTGATTGCAAGATTCCAGGACATACATACATAGGTACTTACATAGATACATACTAGTGAAGTTAAATATGTATAAGTAATAAAAAATAAAAAATAAAAATAGAATTCTATATAGGTTTTCCGTTTATAACTTTTCTTACCAGTCACGATTACCAAGTCGCGTGGCATAAGCGCCACTTAACATATTCGTCGCATTAAGTCCACATTTAATCAGCCCAGACGCGTATTAATAAGTACGAGATAAGATTATCAACGGCGGTTGCAATAATAATGCGTTTTGTTGAAACCTGTGAACAACCTGCTAGGTTCACCGGTTCACCCACGCGCCGTGGGCGGTGACGCTCAACCAGTCAACCAGCTATCGTGTCTGTATGTTGTGCGTAAGTTTAGCGAGTTTACGACTGTTGTTGACAATTTTCGGTACAAGTACACTTGGTACTTGCACAAAGCAACTGATACATACATAGATATTTTAAATACATACTTAACATCCAGACACAGAACAAACAAAAGTGTTCGTCACACGAATATTTGTCCTGAGTGGGATTCGAACCCACGACCCCTGGCGCAACAGGCAAGGCGACTGCCGATTGCGCCAACGGCGGGCCCGTTTATTCCCTGGGAATTCCGTCTTATTACATGGGACCTGAACATAACTGGTGAAATGTTTATGTACCTACTACACAACTCTGTCTATCCCTTCGGGAATATAAAGGCGTGGTGCTATATGATAACAGTTACAAAGCCGTGTCAAAGGCCTTCGAACGGCCTAAGAACTTCTAGAAGCCGGGACTGCACGTAGTGCCGTTTCCCTAGACTTTGCGTAGTCAATGATAATTCAAGACATTTGCCAACATTTGGCTTGGCTTAGCTATTGAGCCTTTGGACACAAGAGCCTTTGTAAATAAGCTCGTGTTTCGATGTGGGTGTTCGTGAGGACACCTACATTCACCTCAAACTAAACTAAATATTAACAAAACATGATATTTACTGCGCAATAGACGGTAAATAGTAAATTATATTTAAACGTTTCCTACTGAGGTTTCCAAATAAAATTAGTTATATATCAACATAATAACACCAAACCTAACTCTAACACATGTACTTCCCAGAAGAAGTAAATAGAACTGGTCTCACTCGAACGGTCCGGGTTCAAACCCAAGCGGCACGCACCAATGACTTTTCTAAGTTATGTGCGAAATTAAATGTCACATGCTATAAATGGTGAAGGATACATTGAGGAAACCTGCATGCCTGACAGTTCATCATAATGTTCTCGAAGGCATGTGAAGTCTGCCAATCTGCACTTAGCCAGCGTGGGACTAAGGCCTAATCCCTCCCATTCTGAGAGGAGACCAATGCCCAACAGTGGGATAAAGAAAGGGTTGTGATGATGGTGACGTTACCCTGTATTGTATACACTGTAAAGATAAACTCTTGCGCAGAACATCAAAAGCACTATAAGAAACAAATTAAATTTTAAATTTTATTCTCATTTATGGAAGCAGATATAAAAACAGATAGTGTCAACTGTCTAGAACATGTCCATAAATGAAAACATTTTAATTCACAACTTGTTTGATTGCCGATCTCAACTTGATACTAATTAATAGATTACATCGAACATAATTGGAGCAATTTTACAACCGCAATAAAATAGTGACAGACACATTTAAATAAGGTATGTAATGAAATGACAGACTGTCTGTCTGTCTGTGACAATAAAATGTATAGGCTTAATGAAGTAATTGCGATTTTATTAAGGTTAATTAAGTGACGAAATCCAAAACTATCGCCGTGGCGTTATTATTAAATTGAATTATACTATTTAAACCTACTCCAGAACTAAACTGTAAAAACTACTGGACCGATTTCAAAAATTATTTCACCATTAGAAAGCTGCATGTTCACTGAGTGACATAGGCTATATAATATTACTAGATGTAAACGAAACTATTGGTATGTCAAATTCCACGCGAGCGAAGCTGCGGGCGTCCACTTGTACTATAATAAATTGATTACAGCAAAATATAGCTTGACAGAATTTCACTCAAAACATTTTCTGTAAACAAACATGTTACAACAATATCGTAAACACAACACACAGACGATAACTTATTGTAAATAAATAGTACATCCAGAAACTGGCTCGTGCTATTGCCCAAGCTAAAGACCTACACGATAAAATATATAAATCAGACGACAAAATCAATTCTAAACCTTATAATGAAGTGATTACGGTTTAAGATCAAGAATTGAACGATAAACATAAAATGGTTAGCTCGAAACGACTTTATGTCAATGCAATAGCTTCAGAGCTGATATTTAACGACCGCCCTATAATTTATACATATATAGGAGATTAAAACTATAGTGTTTGTATGGTGTGTTGAAGGATTGTGATTTCAGAGATTACTGGTTTTATGTGTATCTAAGATTAAGATAAGACAAGCGGTGACAGCCCAGCGGCTATCGAACTCGCCTCTCACTCGAGCGGTCCGGGTTCAAACCCCAGTGGCACGCACCAATGACTTTTCTAAGTTATGTGCGTTTTAAGAAATTAAATGTCACTTGCTATAACGTAGAAGGACACATCGTGAGGAAACCTGCATGCCTGAGAGTTCATCATACCGTTCTCGAAGGTATGTGAAGTCTGCCAATCCGCACTTGGCCAGCGTGGTGGACTAAGGCCTAATCCCTCCCATTCTGAGAGGAGACCCGTGCCCAACAGTAGGACGTCTATGGGTCGCAGCGAAGATTAAGATAAGACAAGAGATTTGACTGTTCATAAAATCCTGGATAACCAGAAAGCAATATACATGATACAGAAAAGTAACCAAATAGAATAGTACCATTTCTACCGTGTTATAATTGTCTTTAAAACAATTGTGGTCCGGTTGGTAAGGTGTGGTTTCCAGTTACACTTCTTTAGAGGCGACCATCTTAGTCCTCAAGGGTAGCAACACATTGTGACTGCTAGGCATCAGATATACTGGTTTTATGTGTATCTAAGATTAAGATAAGACAAGAGATTTGACTGCTCATAAAATCCTGGATAACCAGAAAGCAATACATATACATGATACAGGAAAGTAATCAAATATGGAATAGTACCATTTCTACCGTCTAACAACTGTCTGTAAAACAATTGTGGTCCGGTTGGTAAGGTGTGGTTTCCAGTTACACTACTTTAGAGGCGACAATCTTAGTCCTCAAGGGTAGCAACACATTGTGACTGCTGGGAACAGGTCTAAAATCTACGGGAGTCCTAGAGCATACTCGACCACGCTGCTCCAATGCGGATTGGTGGTGCCATAAATCATTCAATAATAATAAACCCATGTAGACTAAAGTGAGCTAAGTAAATAATATTAGATATCGTTTACAATTTTCCGTGCAAGACAAATGGCGTATTCAGCCAAGACAGCAACAAATGCCCCCTGTGCACCCATATCGCTAATACTCGCCCGCGGGTTTGCGCAGTTCGATTTTGCACACAGCTGTCTGCGCAATATTAGAGGCGTGGCATTCATCAGTCAATGTACGGTGCGCTGCAAATTATCTTTCCATTATAACAAACGATCGGGCATTGCTAAAATAAATAAGCAGACAAAACATTTTGTGGGGCCGCAAATAATTGTAGCGGTGTTGCGAAATTCTTAAGAATTATTAAATTATTAAGTATTAAGTTATGTAAGTATAAGCATTAAGTTATAATTATTATTAAGTATTTGATGCTTAAATATTTGAAGTTTCGGCATTCGGACACAATGTTACACAGGGTGGTAATTAAATAGATGAATGACCATAAATAAAGATAGGTTTGTAAGTGGTTGAGCATATAGGGAACCAAATAGGTTTTATTTGAAACATATTTTGTTCGATATAGAGTTCGCCCGGGGCAGCGACACCGCCCGCCACGGTACCTAGTACCATTTCTGCCGTGTAATAATTGTCATTAAAACAATTGTAGTCCGGTTGGGGAGGTGTGCTTTCCGGTTAAACTTCTTTAGAGGCGACCATCTTAGTCCTCAAGTGTAGCAACACATCTGTGACTGTCTTGGAACGTGGCTCTTACTAACAAATTACTAACTGGACAATTAATAACACCAACTAACAGAAATAATTATCACTAACAGTCCTCAGTCCTCATACCCACTAACGAAATGACCAACTAATGTATTAAGTAAGTCTCTCAGCTAACTGGACTAACCATCCCAGTCCCTAATTGAGTCTTGTCCCAAGTCAGTCATAGTTGTCTTGAGCGGCAGCGGATGGGTGGTGCTGCTAGCTCGTTTGCTATCTTGTACCCATAAAAAAAGGTATAGACAACAAAGGCAAAACATAGGCACGATCTTAATAACGACATGATGTAAGGTTTTTTTAGAATGTACATAACTGATACAATGTTTGGAATGATCTGTTGAAGCATCTTAACTATTATGATGTTACTGTCTCGGTTAGTGTAAAAGCGCTTAGCTAAGTTATTTTCCTATCCTCAAGTCAAAGGTTCCAATTCACGGCACTTTTGAGAAATCTCCCAAGCGAGTAACCCAGCCGTAATATTCCTTAATGTACGTTCAACGTACAAACTTCAGCGCCAAAGTGGCACCTGTCCATAAAACAATCGTACAAAGACGCATAAAGTCGAAGGGCATAAAATCTTCTGTACGAGGCCTAAAACCCGTAATTTCTTCATGAATTGAATACGAAAAAGCTAAAGTCAAGGAGCTTAACAATCGCCAATACTAGTCAAACGTCAACTTTAAAACCTAAGATTAAGGTTAATTTCAGATTGACGGTCCTAATCCGTACCATCGTAAGTTGTTTTTAGTTACAAAGTAAAGTGAACTTTGCGAAGATGTATTAGAGTTGTTATTAGAAAGGGCGTTTGTTCTAAGGTTTCGCGACAGTGACTTTGCCTGTCGAGTCGAGAGTTTTGTTCCGGAGTCGGCGTAGGTCCTAAACCGGTTGCAAGCTGCTTCTTTGCAAAGTTCATGATGTGTGTACCTACCTCGATAAGGCGTGAATACATACATGTATTGTATGATCACTATGATCAGCTCACACATTAGTCTAAGGCAGAGACCATTGATTCGTTATTTTGAATTTTCTACTCATTTCTTGCTTACGTATCCATAATCGTAATAATTATTTATTTAAAAATATCTTAATATAAATATATAATTTATTTTTTTAATTTATCATCACAACCCTTTCTTTGTCCTACTGCTGGGCACGGGTCTCCTCTCAGAATGGGAGAGATTAGGCCTTAGTCCACCACGCTGGCCAAGTGTGGATTGCACGTGGATTGTCAGACTTCACATGCCTTCGAGAAAATAATGAAGAACTCTCAGGCATGCAGGTTTGCTCACGATGTGTCCTTCACCTTACAGCAAGTGACATTTAATTTCTGAAATCGCACATAACTTAGAAAAGTCATTGACGCGTGCCACTGGGGTTTGAACCCAGACCGCTCGAGTGAGAGACGAGTTCGATACTCACTGAGCTGTCACCGCTACATATTTTTATTAGTTTCTTCTATTTAATTTTAACATATTTTTATTTTGTTTGGTTTAATTTACTTTTCTGCCACCTTTGCGCTTATCTGCTTAGCCCAAAGGTCGACTGGTAGATAATGATTTTACCATTAAGTCCACCTTTTGTACCACAAGCGTTTTGGTATAATAAAGAATAAATAAATAAACTTGATATAGGTAGGTAATATTGTTAACAATTCTCTGCTATCTAGAAAATTGAAACAGTGTTAAACATTAAAGTATTAATAAAACTTATCTGAATATGCTCTGCTATCAAAGAGTATCAATATTCCACGCAGTATTTACTTTTTAAACATATACATCAAGTGTTAATATTTCCAAGCACCTGATTATTTCAGCAAACATACTTGACACCTCTCTAATATCAGATTATGAATAAAGTAAGTCCTATGCAATGATAACGAATAAGAAACGGTTTCATAAAGTGACTTTTAAAATATTTAAAAGTTTTTTAGATATTTTTAAATACATACTTAAATAGATAATATTGATATCCAGACAGAATACACAAGTGTTCGTCACACGAATATTTGTCCCCAGTGGAATTCGAACCCGATTGCGCCAACGGGCCCGTCAAATATTATACCAGTACGATTTTAAATCGCAATTCAATTTTGTCCAATGTCTATGAAAATAATAGATAATATAAAGTATAAAGTATACTGAAGGGACTTAACAAAGGACCTAATCAAAATCAAATGAAGTTTCAAATAATTATATTTATTATCAATTGTGTTGCAAATTATTTACAGTGACAGTACCTTTCGCGGTACGATAGTAGCGTATGATAACTATAGAAGTTTGTGTATAATTAAATCATAGTATAACCAATTATAACAATAACAATGGCGGAGACGCACTATCAGAGTGCGGGGCATAGCTTCCTCTGATAAATAAGTTTCAATTTACGTGTTGTTATTTGTTGTTCATTTAATTTTTCATTTAAGGCTCTGCACTGCATCATTTAATTTACAGCTATAATTAGCAGTTATAATCAATTTTAATTATTTTTATTCTGGTAGCAAAATCAGGGCCTAAACTATATGGGTTACAAACTTGAAATTTTGCAAAGGGATTCCTTGTATATCCTAGGGGAGCACTAAGAAAGGATTTTTGGGGGTAAAACGGGGGTGCAATGATAGTATGAAACTTTGCTGTTTTTGAAGTTATTCGAATGAAATTCAGTATGAAGGTTTTTTTTTTAAAGTTTCAAAAATCATCCCTTAAGGGGGTAAATGGGAGGTGCAAAGTTAGCCGCAGCTTCGCTCGCGTGGAATTAGTCATAACATTAGTTTCGTTTCCTAGTAATATTATATAGCCTATGTCACTCAGTGAAGATGGAGCTTTCTAATGGTGAAAGAATTTTTGAAATTGGTCCAGTAGTATTTGTGTTAAAACATTATAAACAAATCTTTCCTCTTTATAAAATTAGTATAGACAACTTTATAATAAATGAGGACATGCTGGAAAAATGTGACTTTATTTGAACATAGTTAAATAACTATTAAGTTTGTTAATTGTTAATGGTCCCAAAACTGTGCGACGCCTTAAACAGAATTCAATACAATGCAACACTATACTCTTATCGCCTTGAGTACGTTCTACCAGTAGTAAAATTATCTCTGGAATATGTTTCTAAACAAACTTGCCCGCAATGGCGTGGTTATACGTTATTTATAATTATTAACATACAGATTTTAGTACCTATAGCCGAGCAATATTACGCATTAGCGCGTGCAATAAGTACATCTTGGCTGAGAATATCTTTGTTCTAATGTAAACAGCTATTCATTATGGCTCCATTTATTTTACTAATATTTATAATTTATTGTATATTATTCTGCAGGTATATTATAATGTTCGAGCAGTGTGTGTTGCTAGTGATGGGATATGGATCCGAGAGGTGGTCCATTACCGTCGGTCTTATTCGCAAGCTCATAGTCGGTCAGCGCACTGTGGAGAGAGCTATGCTCAGTTTTACTAAACGGGACAGGATTCGCAATGATGAAATCCGTAGACGAACAAAGGTTACCGACCTAGCCAAAAAAGGCTGATGGATGGATGAATGGAGGTTTATTGTTGCAGTTATCGTCTAGTATGTATCAAAAAACTATGTTTTACTATGTCGATGTCAACTAACCATGGATAAATTATAAGTACCTACCTAGTATTTGTACTATATTGTAGAATAAACATATTATTGGGATTTTCTTGAACTTGAAATTCCCTTGTACCTCTGAGTTTAGAATTGTGCCCGGTATATAGCGAAAGTCTCACCATATAACTTCTGCAAAATAGGTTTACTTCAAGATTCAAGATTCAAGATTCACACAAGATTCTCATCTACCTATGCCTATTTGAAAGAATACAGTCCTGCAACGTGCAACCCTGCCTGCGACCTACTCTGCTGCAATAATTAGGTATGTTATGTTGTTTTGTATATTTTTACTTTTATCACATTTGAAAATTCAACATGAATTAATTAAGAAAAACCACGCCAGTCCGCTAATAATACCTTTTTTTTTTTTTTTAACGAGGGGGAAATCTTCGCAAGATACCCGACCGCTGGGGGGAGGCCGGGGTATGTGAGATTTTTACTCACTAAAACCCCCTCGACAACCTTCCTGCGCATATAGTGAGGCTCCGGGATCTCCTAGGGAACGCACCGGTGCCTCACTTGCGCTTCGCCCAAAAGGCTCTTCTCAGGGGAGTATTCCCCGCCCTTCACAGCAGGTAGGCCAGTTTGGCCCTCTTCTCTCAGTCGTACAAACGACCAGGGCCCCCACCCTGATCAATTTGCGACTGCTTAGTCCCATTGCCCGGGACTATGGACGAGACGTACGAGGCTGATGGCTACCACCGCCCCGTCGCCTACGTGTGGGGTCTGCCCTCTCTCGATCCCGTTCTGCAGCCTCTTTGTGCACCATCACGGTTTCACAAAAGGAAACCATTGCCTTCCAGGCGCGACGCCCGGTCAGCATAGCCGCCACTATCGCTGGCGGGGAGAGGTCCCTCCCAATCCTCTGGACGAGAGCGCGCCGCCGCTAATAATACCTACCTATCTAATTCAATTATACCACAATGAATTCATATAATCAGTGGGTACAAGTTATTGCGTAGCAGTGATTTTGCAACCATTTTCCTGGTTCTGCTGTTCTACCACCGGGAAATATATGCGAGATAGAACCTATGCCTTAGTTGCTTTTATCATCTTCATTATTTATATTAAAACTAGCTGACCCCGCAAACGTTGTTCTGCCATATGAAATGTCAAAGTGACGTGACACCTTACGTCAATGATCGAAGGTTAAAAATAAAAATATTAAAATAGTGTTTGAAAAGGATTTTCCGTTGGATAAAATTGTGAATCTAAACCATTCTCGAATCCTCTTGAATACACACAAAAAATTTCATCAACATCCATTCAGCCGTTTAGGAGGAGTTCACTGTCATACACACGTACACAGGAAATATATACATATTTATTAAGATTATTAACTTAATAACTCCGCTTAGTTTGGGGTCAGTTGGTCGTGTGTGAAAATGTCTATGATATTTATTTATTATATTATTATTATCAATCATTGAGTTTTTACTGTGACTATACCAACTAACCAACTTATTATGTATTTAATATTTTCATGTCAATTAATTGACAAAGAGTAATGGTACCTCTAAAAACTATTAAAATACCTTTATGACAAATAAATAAATTGAAAATTGAAATTCAAACTTGGACCCTCTGTATCGACTTTACCAATGTAATTGTTAGTAGTAATTAAAATAAAGAAAATCAAAACCATAGAGATATGTTTTTAGTCAACGCACATTTTAATTATCTTATCCTACAAAATATGTCGTCGCATCTCCTTCGCTGTATGTCAGACGAGTCATGAAACTTGTTTGTTATATTAATAATTAATAAATATTATGACAATTACTAGTGTGTTTTGCAAGTGTTTTCATTGAATCGTAGTAAAGAGATAACGCGGGCCGCTGAATACTGCATTGTTTTGATTTAAAATGATCTCTTAATCTTATCGATGAATTATTATCGTTTTAGCTATGATTAATAAACGCTTAATCATTGTCAGTCAGTCAGTAGGTATTTTGCGTTATTTCATTGCAATGTTTATAATATGTAGGTGATATTTTATTATCATTATATTGAAGTTAGGTACATACGACTTGGCTTGGATGGAATCAATTAACATTATGCGCAAACACAAACTTGGCAGATACTCACGTGGTTTCATGGTTTTAATTGACTAAGCAATGTTAAATAAAATTATGACTACAATTGGCAATGTGACACGGTGCCTTAATAATACAAATTGAGCAATTTGTATTATTAAGGCACCATGTCACATTGCCAAAAAAAATTACTACTGTTCTCTTGTTTATTTTTTAAACATTTAATTTTTTTGTGTTCAATTTTAGTTCTTTTCTTAATTAACAATACGTACTATTAGCCAGTTCGAGCTACTTTCCACCGACGAGCCGATTTTCACTGCGTCTTGATTTAATCTTTTTTTTTTTAATAATCTCCTTTGCTCCGTTAAATGCAATGCTGAAATGGGTATGGTGAGCCAAGCTCAGCCCACTGGAAAGCTTTCGTGTATCGATCACCAACTGAAATCTTGAGGCAAAATATTACAATGAAAACCTCAAAGCAAGAACACCCACAATACAATATAACTCATTCAATGTTGCGGTTGCCATGAAATTATTGTAATTGAAAATCCCTGTCGGCTGAGCACACAATGGCGATTTAAGATTTGGTGCTACTGTTTACCACAGACAACTACTGTGCTTCAGTTAAAGAAATCGTGTTGTATTATACTGCAGGAATATCGATATAATCGCGTGTTGTTACAATAATTTGGAATCGATTTTTAACGGAGATTTCGTTGTTGTCAGTTAATGGGTTTTATGGCACAACGGTCAAGCGGTGACATCCCCGTGGCTATCGAACTCGCCTCTCACTCGAGCGGTCCGTGTTCAAGCCCCAGCGGCACACACCAATGACTTAGTTATTTTTTTTTTTAAGTTATTTATGATTTAAGAAATTAAATGTCACTTGCTGTAACGGTGAGGGACATGACACACAATGAAACCTGCATGCCTGAGAGTTCTTCATAATGTTCTCGAAGGCATGTGAAGTCTGCCAATCCGCACTTGACCAGCGTGGTGGACTAAGGCCTAATCCCTACCATTCTGAGAAGAGACCCGTGCCTAACAGTGGGACAAAGGACAAATTCCGCTACTTTAGAACATGAAAAATGTTTTTAGTTGTGAAGAGATCCTTGTAAAGAAGCTCTACTGGATCGAACTGAATGTATTTTTCTAGAAACTGTCATGTAATCATCCAAATAGCTTTTGGTTATCAACAACTCATACTTAACTCCTGACCACAGCAAGGGATAGATACTCGGACAAAAAAAACACAATCTATTCCAATATTAGATTAGCTTTCAACGCCGATATCCAGTTACCGTCTCCGTTTATAGACCGCGTAATATTATGTTTACGTACCGCAGGACCGTTTGTTCCACGACAACTGGTGAATAGTGATGTGCCCGTAACCATAAAATTATCGAAAAGTTGTACGGGATTTTAAAATGATAATCTATTGAAAACCTTACTTATATATGCTGTACTTTTTTTCCGAAAAATAATTTTTTTCGCATCGACTGATCCATATTCGCCCAGTGTAATTGTTAATTTTTTCAAATGGCCTTCCGGGTATGCACGTTCCTGTCGTCTGAAAAATGTGTTCTAGGTGTCTTAAATCTATCATTCAACTACATTCACAAAATTATACGGAACATTGATACAATGCGTTAACATTTTTTGACATTTATGAAAATTCAGGTCAGACGATATGCGGAAAATTTCTGTTATTGATTTTTCGGGGTCAAGATAATTACATTTATCAGTTAGACATAGTTTGGGCCGTAATACTATGAGACGAAAATCGTTGTCGTGGGCCCTCGTAAGTACTATAATAAGCATTTTTATTCAAAGGAACTATGCACAGTGTGTTACGTCCAACTGTAATATTTGTCAACCCACGATGAGTGAATTGTTTTGAACAAAAATGTATTGAAGCTTTCATGAAAAAATTGCGTTTTCATAATTTTAAATTAATGTCTTGAATTTTTTATATTCCCGCGTACTTGCGCAAGTAACAAACTGTCATTCAACAAATACTAACATCGAAATTTTATATCGATATTAATTATCGATTTTTTATTTAACTCGCTTCTTCACTACAGACCGTAGATTTGCCGTCGCACGCGCCGTGCGGTAACGCCGGTAACTCAATAGTATTGTATTTATTGCATCTCTTGATACCAGGCCCGATTGGCTATTACTATACATGTTTCATATAGTAATAACTTATTATACTTGAAATAACCGGCTTACTCACGTGTGATTTAAGTCGGAAATAGGCCGACTAGTTTCGATCGATTACGATGATCATCTTCAGGAGTGAACACTCAGAAAGCTGCATCTTCACTGAGTGACATAGGCTGTATAATATTACTAGGTGTAAACGAAACTGTTGTTATGTCTAATTCCATCCGCGTCCACTAGTGATATAACAACAAAAATTGACTGACAACCTATTATAATTTGTTAATTACATTGCCTATAATTTACATCTACCTACACTACAGGTATGGAGAAATCATAATAGGTCGTTCAAAGGGAAGTTGGTTATTCTTGAGCTTATGTCAGAATGTAAACTTTGACTACTTGAAGATAACCCCTGTAGGATTTTGGGCTCCTCAAAAACTCCCGTCAACACTCAACGCGCTAATACTATTAAGCGCCACCGCCCGCTGTGGCGCTAGTGTGCAAGTTACCAACCTCGAACTGACATGCCATGTGCGCGCGCTCCGCTAAATATTAATAATTATACCAAATTAAAGTGAAAACTGTACTGACTAAGTGTATTGTGTTGATGTGGTTATAATCCTGACGCATCTCAAACGAAGAAATATCCTCCAAAGGCAACGGTGAGTGAGCCCAAAACTTTTTAAAATACCAACTGAGCTATCGTACAACCCCCAAATCCCCAAGTGGGACAAATGTCAGACAAACTAGTGTCAACTTAATTGTCAGTTCAATATACTCCCATTTTACTCCCATTTTATTGTTATTAATGGTTAGAAGCGAATGCCCCGCTAATGTACGTTTTCAAGATAACTGCAGCATTTCAAATTACAATACCTGCTAAAACCACTCTAAATTGAGTAACGTATTCTATGACAAATGAGCTAAGGCTTTTGTAGATGGAGCATTTTTACAAGCCGTTTTTATAAAAGCGCAATAGACATTTTTGAATCCTTCTCACTCAAATATTCATATTACATAATATTATATAATATTCATATTCTACTTATCACTGTCTCACCATCACCCTGGGTTACTGGCAGAAAAAGCCAATAGGCATTAAGTCCGCACATTGTAACATTTTTCTTTTGTGTAACAATAAAGTATTTAGATAAAATAAATATTCTAACTTTTTTTTAAAGTAGATAAATGATTCATGGTGACTTAAGGGTCTTAAGAGAAATGAAGGTACAGCCTTCACATAATAATATTCTTACGAGTCTGTGCCTGTAAATTGAAAAATACTACCTACAATAATTACAAATAAAAAATTGATAAGTAATCGATACAGATTTCGTTGAAAAACTTCACATCTCTGCCTACTACTGAAATAAAGGCGTGATATTATATTATTATATGTTTGTTGGGGTCCACATACCTGTATTTTTCTCTCATCAACTGTTACAAGCAGGATGCATTAATGCATTTCCCAGCGGAAACAAAAGTAGCCTCAAAACTGCCAAGAGCGTTTAAACGCCTCGCGCGTAATCCGCTGTACTATCGCGTTTACCGTTGTCCGCGATACGCGAGCGCTAATAAATCAAAACTTAAACGGCCGTTTACTCGTACTCTCCGCGCGGATGTGCTGTACAGCACTTAAGGGCTTTGTTACACCGTCGTGTAAAGCTAGTTTAAGAAGAATTATGTACACGATAGATGTATACATATAGTAAAGTACAGTCGCAAGTTTAATTTTATGGTGACAAGTTTTGTAGGAGTTACTTATACGGGTATTCGTTTCAGCTGTAATATAACGGAGATTAAACAAGCATTTGCCTTCTTAAAGTTCGATCAATTTGAATAATTGAACAAGATCACCGGTAGTAAGCTACTAGGCGAAATTTAAAAAGAAAAGGCCTATATCCAGCAGTGGACCACTAGACTCACTAGAGGCTGATGATGATGATATTGATACCTAAACTTATATTTGACCTCATAGTTGAAGTTACCGGCTTACTCACGTGTGATTTAAGTCGGAAATAGGCCGACTAGTTTCGATCTATTACGATGATCACCTTCAGGAGTGAACGCACTTGCGGCGGGCACTGCCTTAAACTTCAACTATGAATATAACTCACGAATCGTTCAGTAATATATTTGATCTGGCTATTTTGTAGGACTAAACACAAGATTTTGTAACATATCATCTTATCTTCAGTCCTAGATCTAGGTATTCTTGATAAAAGTATATCTGGACATCAATGGGTAGCCTTTATAGTTCAATTTAGTTACAGTATCTCTACTTGTATACAAGTGTTAGGCAATACTAAGGTAAGTATGTCCCGTTCGTTAATTACAAACATAAACAAACAACATTATAATTAGTGGCAATTAGTAATCGGTTTCAGCGTGTGCCAGATACGCCACTTGAGTTGGTTCTGGCGACCGACGACTGTACCAGTGACCGACGATGTACAACCACTTACAAAGACTGTAAAAAGTATACAGGGTGAACTCTTTTGAAATGTTGACGAAAATACACACGATAAAAGCTTGCAAAAGATTCGATATTAAAAATTCAATATCATATAATTAACGTAGTGATAATTTTTTAAAAAATCATAATTAAAAAAAGATAGATATCGAGAATGCAGCCTCATCCATCCGCTGCCATCCATGACAACTGAGACCGACTATGAACAACTAACTAATAGGGATTGGGATGGTTCAACAGTGGATGTTCATAATTACTACTTAATTTTAATAAATGTTACTGTAGTTTATATCCTTAGTTAGTTTAAATTTAACAATATTTAATGTCCGAACTGCTCAATACGCTGGGTACCCGAATTAGACATAATAATAGTTTCGTTTACACCTAGTATTATTACATAGTCTACTAGCTGACCCGGCAAACGTTGTTTTGCCAATCATTCCTTATCAATATATATAAAAGGAGAAGGTGACTGACTGACTGACTGACTGACTGACTGACTGACTGACTGACTGACATATCAACGCAGGGCCTAAACTATAAGGGCTAGAAACTTGAAATTTTGCACAGGGGTTCCTTTTATAACGTAGGGGAGCACTAAGAAAGGATTTTTGAAAATTCACCCCCTAAGGGGGTAAAACGGGGGTGCAAAGTTAGTATGAAACTTTGCCGTTTTTGACGCGGGCAGACGTCGTTAATGGGTTTAATTCTACGCGAGCGAAGCTGCGGGCGTCCACTAGTTAAAAATAAAAGTCGCGATGGAAAAATAAGGGTTGATCGTAGAAGGGTGAAAATTGAGGATTGTATGTATTTTTGTATGTTGTATCATAAAAAAATAGAAATAAAAATTTTTGTCTAAAAAATAAAAAATAAAATTTAGGGGTGGACTACCCCTAACATTTAGGGGGATGAAAAATAGATGTTGGCCGATTCTCATAGATACCGGATAAGCACAAAAAATTTCATCAAAATCGGTCAAGCCGTTTCGGAGAAGTATGGCAACGAAAACTGTGACACGAGAATTTTATATATTAGATGTCACTCAGTGAAGATGCAGCTTTCTAATGGTGAAAGAATTTTTTAAATCAGTCCAGTAGTTTAAGTGTGAAAATATTACAAACAAATCTTTTCTCTTTATAAAATTAGTATAGATTGTTGTACGATACTTGCGTAACAGTGTTAATTTGGCGAAATAAATTTCATCCTTTGCTCACGGTCAAACCAGATCTCACTCAGGTTTACTCTGCCAACCCCTTCGTCAAAATATGGGCTTATGTTAAGATATACGTATAAAAACAAAAAAAAATCTAACACTTTACCGACCCTGTGTCACGACATGCGTACACGCATTACAAGTGGTGTGATATACGCAGTAGGACCTAATGGTTGCTTCCAAGTAAATTATTAGCAGATAATAAACTCTGCTACGTTGCAATGTAAACTACTTTTGAATAACCATATCTATTAGAAGCAATTACTCTTTAAATTACTGCAGGGTGTGCCGTGGTTATTATACTCTTCATTACATAGCTGTAATAGAGATTATTTTAAAACAATTTTCGTAGACGTAAATCTTAAGGCTGTATTTACTTTGCAGCGAACAATCTACGAGGCTTGATTAATTCTACTAAGAGATTTACAGTACGTGATTGAGCTGACCATGAATACTAAAAATTGGAGAAGTTAGTGGCCAACCTGGTGTCAAATGTTCTCAAGCCACCCAAAGGTCTTCGATAAGGCTTAACGCTTGTTTTCACCAATGAAAACAACCGAGACCGACGGCTTTACGTGCCCTCCGAAGCACGGTAGCGTCAATGAAATGTTCCCACTAGCGGTCACCCATCCACAAATCCACCGTGCCCATCGTTGCTTAACTCTTTCGATCTCATTGAATTGACGCAAGCCACTGGGCTATGGACGTTACCGCACCATGGAATCATCAAAATCTACGATGTACATCTTAACGGAGTTACGGCTATAACAGATTGATGGGACCTTTTTAACATGCCGTGATTTACAAATGCAGTTAGCTGTGACTTACTACACCATAATGCTCGTTATAATAGCGCCATAATCATATGGCAGGCTTAATGGTGTTTGTAAGCTTTTTGGTTGTGTTTTGTTAATGAACATGCGGTTAGAATGTGATGAAAGTACTTGGAATTGTAAGATTTAAGTTGACTATGACTGATTTGCTGCCATGGATCTAAGACTATTACTTCCATGTTTGCTGCGTACTGACAATGTCAAATATAACTTAACCAAATTAAGTTCATTTTAACACGCGCTTTGAGGGAGTAAATTAGGGATGTGCTATAGATCCCCCGCGTTTTAATCTATTATTATAATAATTCAATATAATATTTTTTTTAAAGAAGGATTAAATATTTTGCATGTAAATAGGTAACAACCGGATTTCAATTGATTTATGGGCAATTAAAAATAACATCATCAGATAATCATCGCGATCGTTGTAATTATTTTCGTAATGATTACCTTTTAGATTGGCTGTACTTTGTAAATTTAAATTTATTCTCTGTGATACAAGTAATATTTCCAAGTAATTTAAAACTAAAACTAAATATGTAGTTATACAATAAATATGCCATCCAAGATTCAATGAGGCATACAACCCGGAACACTGGAAGCGTTACAGCTAATTGTGATTACTCTTAGTTTTAAGTTTTTTTTTCTAAAGTGCCACGCGTGCGCACTTCAGAGGCACGATTGGATAGGAATGGCATATAAATCTGTAAAACACATCAACTCATATCGACTCGTGATTCCCGCATCTTCATAAGTGCATACAAAATAATTATAATCGTTTTAAGCTCAAGGCATGTTCATTTGGTTCAGAGTGTCATTGGTGTCATCCCTGTCATACTTATTGTCGATAAACAGGAATGCTTTTGTCGAATCGTGACTATTTGCAAATGTCTTCCATTAGTTTTGATAAGGGCCAGTAACGGACGGTGATATATTATGAATGCTATTAAAAGAAAGTTACTTAAATGTCAAACGCATAAAAATACATTTGCGATGTATAGTGGCGGGATAGTAATTATTAGCTGAGTGTTTAATCAGTTGCCGTTTAGGCGTAAGGCTTATCTTAAATATGCAACTTAAGTTAGCAAGACATCCCTGAAACTAACTTAAGTAAGTTTCCATGCTATTGAACTCAACTAACATAAATCAGTTGCAACAATAATAAAATGACATAAGGCTACTTCATCTAACAACATATACAAACTACATGCTCTAGAACTATTGTAGTGCATCAGCAAAGTGCCAATTTATCAGAGCAGGGCCATCAGGAGAAAATGGAGTGTACGCATTATGTTGTGTCCTGCGACGAATTTTAGTAAAAAAGGAAATGCAGCAGACACTATGGTAAATGCATTCGATATACTTTTGCTAAATGAAGCGTGGCTGGCGTGGTGCAAGGTTTTGTGTGCAGCGATATCTTACTTTTATGTTTGCAACAAGCTTATTTTTACCGTCGACTTCTTCAGTGCCATTGAATTTTAAACCCTATTCCGACGCTTTAGATAATGCACATTAGTTTTCAGTGTGACCATTAGACCTAATAGAACCATCACATATTGTCTATCGTTGTATTCGCTGCTACGAAATTATTTGTGTTCGTTCCGGTTTTTCAAAGTTCGTTGTGGGAAATTATACTGAAAAGTGGTGCATAAGACTGTTATAGTTATACTCGTATTATAAAATCACTTCTGGATTGGTCTTTGAATTAACTTTTTTTATAGGACCTATCTATATCCTATTTACCTGCAATAGGTTGACTCGAAGGTAGTAGGTACCTTAGTTATTACTTAAACAGACTATTATTTTCTATACCTATCTATCGTATGACCGTAGCAAGTGGAAGATGGTTTCTGCCTATTATGTAAAGTAAAAGTCGTAAAGTCGGTTTACGGACGATAATTCTACCTGATAACATCATAAGAGTAAACGCAACTTTTATTTACACTCATTTTCCAAAGTTTCTCACAATCTATATTATTAAATAAGAGTAGCGAGAGTGAGAGATCCAAAAATATCGCTAGCGCCATCTATGCACTGCCGGGTAAATCAGTTCCTCGATGCGTAATGGGACACAGTGCAACCGATTATTCGCTCTAGTGCTATAAAAGTTAGAATATTATCTCCTTTTGATTTCGTAACAGTATTGTAAACTTAAATAAAAACTATAACTTCAGTAAAGGCCTACAAGTATTTGAGAAAACTACTAGTATATGGAAAACCAGATGCATACGTACCTCTAATAATATTACAATAAATTACTGAAAAGCTGAAAATCTTATTGAACCTTAAACTAATCGAAAATTGTTTGTAGATCTATAAAGGTCTTATTACTGTGACTACTTTTACTGTGGCTACTGTATCGCTAGATTTATGTACAATGAATCTTTGCCTTATCTTTGTTTACGTCTCGGATCTTCCCAAGCACCATGAATCTCAAATTCAACTACGCTTTATATCGAACTATCGCCCGATAAACTAGTGTCAAATTACGCTTCTTATATCAAATCAGAAGTTAATCCGACGTCTAATAAAGTTCGTATGATCGATCGCTTACAAAATCACCTTTAATGTCACTGTGTTCATTGCTATATTGTTATTCTTATGTTACTTAGAATAAAGTTCAGATTCGATTACTTTGATTTTATCAACAGCAAATTTAAGTATATTTCTTTGGTCAGTGTCACAGTTTTTTGTTACAGGGTTACAATGGTCAAGTGAGAGTACGGAAAAGTGTGATTGAACTTTATGGTTGACTTGTTTAACGGATCTGTTTGGGATGGCTTAAGATACTGTTTATTATGGTTATCTGATGTCACGTCTAACTCCGCTATTCCTTGAGAAATTTAATTGAATAATTGTTTATCACTTACCACGTGGTTTATTACGAATGCTTGTTGATTGTAGGCTAAGAAAGGGTCTTACCTGAAACAATTAAAATAAATATCTATAAAAAGTCATGAATTATGAGTAGTTTAAACATGTTTTGTAAATTTATTGATTACAGTATATTACGGAATTAAAATGCTTAACTCAGTATACTGATTTGAATTATTTATTTTTATATAAGACTCGTACAGAGTAACTTCGAGAATTTTGCAGCAAGGTCATAAAAACTTCATGTGATCAGTTATTCCAGCTTCTTCTGAATAATTCTGCTGATGATTTAAGTATACCAGCTATTTCAGATTCCGTTATTGCTAACCTTTTTGTCATTTTGTAAGTCACGTTAATAAATCCAAGCTGACTAAAATGCGTCGTAGACCTGACATCAGCCTATCCCTGCTTAACGTAGCAACTGTACTGATTTTAACTGTCCCTGTAATTGTACACCAGGGCCCAGCAGATCATTATTGTTAAGTACAGTGATTTACTCCCGGTAGCGCGTTAGCTGAGATAATCAGTATCTGCCGAAGGGCCACGTTTGTAGGTAAGATGGTAGATGTTTAGCAGAGAGGTCTGATTGACCGAGTTTATCATCTCTACACAAGCATTAGGGTTGCCAAAAATAATTGCAAGTCGAGTTTTACTCGATTGTTAGATTTTAATCATCACCATCATCACAAAACTTTCTTTGTTCCAATTTTGGGACTTGAAACTTAGAAAAGTCATTGCTGCGTGCCGCTTGGGTTTGAACCCGGACCGCTAGAGTAAGAGGCGAGTTCGATAGCCACTGGGCTGTCACCGCTTGTCAGATTTTAATTGTGAAAGAATAATAAATATGTATTCGCTTACGATCTTGTTAGAATTCAATTAGTGGATATTTAAAAGGACTTCGTTTCGTTTAAAATTAGGAAGTCCTGCAGCCTAACCTATTGTCAACTGCTTGCGAAATATTGGAGAGGTTATCGGTTAATCGGTTCGTTCGAGAAGTTACGTCACATCTTGACATCGAAACCACAAAGTAGATATTAGGTACAGAGGCTAAGCTTCTTAAGAACATGCAAAATTGTTACCTATTTTGGTAGGGTTGTCACAACAGGTTAAGAGAAATTAAAGAAATCATTTGTTAAATAGTTTTATTATTCAGAATATAAAAAGAATACTACAATAAGAACCAATACAGAATAGAAAATAGAAAATAACATACTTTACAAATTTCTTACTCTAATAATTTTATTTTTATAATTTTTATTTTTTAATATTTTATTATTTATTTTTATGGTATGGAAAATTCTAAATCTAATATATAGTTTTTTCAAGTAATGTATCAGGAAACACTCACATGGCATATCAAATCCTAGCTGCAGCGTCAGGTTATAATCTATCATATTATTGTACTGTCACCGAAGTTACGCAGGAAAAATTTCAGTTCAATAAGACATCTGGATGTGGTTCAAATCTCACTTGCAATACTTAAATTTAAAACACATAGTACGTACCAACCCACCCACATACCTACAAATGTTTAGTAAAAGCTTGTAATAATAATAAAAAGGTAAAAACACACCGTGTAGTACACATTTCTTATTAAAAAAAGGATAATTCCGTAAAATAAAGGTACTTACTTGAAAAAGTAATAATCAAATATTTACTTACCTATTGCACTCCTTGGGATAGTTAAAGTATGATATATTTTTATTTTTTCTAGCATTATTCATATACACAGTACAATATACAACCATTATTATTAATACCACGTTTTTATATTAGATACTCAAACTTGCAACTAACAAAACCAACAATGTGCGTAGCGATTACCCTGCGATTTTCAACTTGATGTGACAGCGTCAACCGGTTTTTTCCAGTCTCGCCGCGTACGCGACAAGCGGCCAGTGGCCACACATAGATGTCCCGCGTGCTTGTAGGAGTGCAACCGATTTGCACGTTCTTAAGAAGCTTAATCTCTGTACCTAATATCTACTTTGTGTCGAAACTACCTTCGTAAAGCCAAAAATATAGTCATATTTGGTGAACAATAATCTAAACTGGTAACTCTAAGACTGGTGTTTTCTACCTTGTTTGTCATCGTTCCAATTATTATGTGAAGCCTTACGTATATCTTAACAGCATAGATCATAAACACGAAAGTCCATTTCTTGCTCATGTTTCGTGTTAAACATTAATTTGTTTATTATTTATTAAGATTGTTATTTATTGCAATAATCACAACGTGGACTTCTTGATAGAGCCCCAATAAAACTGTTCCGAGTACAGATTAAAAATCATACACAAACCACAATTTGATGCTTCTAAGAAAACAGCCTACTCTAACTCGAATGCTAAGAGGAAAATAATCCATTGTTGGTTTACCGAGAAATCATCACTCACTCTACTGAGTCTTCGGAACTATAGGAAGGTTATAACCAAATACTCGTAACATTTTAATTAAGCTTTCTGATACAGAAAATAGATAAGTTAGTTAATGGCATATTGTTAGCAATGGTGACAGCTCAGCTATTGAATTCGATTCTCATTCGAGTTGTTCGGGTTCAAATTCATGTGCTACGAACCAATTACTTCTCTTAAAGAAACTAAATGTTCCCTAATGTAACCTGCATGCCGAGTTTTTCATAATATTCTCGAATGCATGTGAAGTCTTTTTAAATCGGCACTTGGGCAGCTTGGTGGCCTATGGCCTAATCCCTTCCATTCCGTGGAGCCCTCGCTGTATTGCTAAGCTGATAAGCTGAGCGAGGAAACTGCCAGCTCTTTGGTCAGCGGTAATTTCGATTTTTCAGCGAGGCACATTCAGAGGATTGAGACACTGAACTAATACAAAAAAAAATCACCTTAAATATATAATTAAAAAGGCTGGGGTATATATATTACGAAAGAGGGGGTATATTAAAAGAAAGTTTAGCCACACAAAATAATCGTCACGCAATCAATTTTTTCAATTTCAAAATGTCTATATTTAAACATAATGTCATAGTTTAGGTACATGTCCAGTGTACATTAAAAAAAAAAGAATAATTCTGGTATGTAAAAGCCGTGGAGTTACTCGAAATGTTTGTACCTTCAATGCTTTCAAAAGGAATAATAAAATTAACGTAACGCAATCAGTTACATAACAAATCAGGATTAAAATATTCTCAGAACTATGCCGTTTACAATTAACCCAAAACATTATTTACAAAAACCTCAGGAGTTTACTTGGAACTTATTATTCACCCTTATTTTATGCCAGTTAGAAATAACTTATTCAAATATAAAGTAAAGAAATATTTCCTTTCCAGTCTCTCCGCAGAAAAGTAAAATCACTTCCAAGAAGTCACATGACAACATTCGGTCAGGGTCTGTAGACATTTCTAGCGGAATAGCATCAACTCTGTTCCCGGAAATTCATTGGTAGGAAAGAAGAGAGAAGGCAGGAGGTATCAATATTCCCGAAGATGGGCAGCGATTTTTCTTTTATGGATATAGCGAACGTTGCCGACCGTCAAATTTAGAAAGACATTGAACAAGACTCAAAAACGGGATTAGATTCCCGGAGAAATATCATCATCATCACAACTTTTTCTTTGTCCCTCTGTTGGGCACAGGTCTCCTCTCAGGATGGGAGGTATTAGGCCTTATTCTACCACGCTGGCCAAGTGCGGATTGGCAGACTTCACATGCCTTCGAGAACATTACGAAGAACTCATGCATGTTTCCTCACGATGTGTTCTTCACCGTTATAGCAAGTGGCATTTAATTTCTTAAGTCGCACATAACTTAAAAAAGTCATTGCATGCCGCCGGGGTTTGAACCCGGATTGCTCGAGTAAGAGGCGAGTTCGTTAGACACTGGGCTGTTACCGGAGAAATAAACACAAATAAATATTGTTGTAGTCGGAATTTGAATTTAGAGTGAAATTAACACGGCTGCTATGTGACAGTAATAATAATAGTAAGGTAGGTACTTACATCTATAAACCATGTAATTATCTGTCTTTATCATCCATACCATAAAAGTGAACATTAAAACAGTTTGCTTCTAATGAGCCCTTATCCAATACATCGTCGCTCGTATTAATACACTGACGTGTCACGACTACTCACATTATCTTGAAGATGGGCAGTTATAAAAATGCTTTCGTAACTTAACGGTTCTTTATTCTGGGAGCTTTAGTAGATGAGTTGGGTTCCGTTGTAATAAAGGGATTAGTGGTTTTAACTAAATAACGCCATGTTGGTCTAGTGCAGGGATGGCGAACCTTTACGTATCGACGTTCCATTTGTATAGAGAAAGTTAAATCAGGTCATATAATTATGTCTCTGGGATTATTTAGAAAATAATAATAATAAATATTATTTACCTATTAACCTCTTAAATTATTAACCTTCAAGCTACATGTCGTAACACCATCATTTTACTGTAACCATAATATGTACTTACAATTACTTGCCTACTTGATTGGCAAAAAATAGGTTTAAAAAGTACATAATGAGCACTGTCAAATTAATTTGTTAGCATTATCTATCACAATAACCATTGTATAACTAAGCAATGGTTTCTTCATAAAATGGGAATACAAGCTAATATCCTTGCGATGTATGACGTGTTAAATTTTCTTAGTAAATACTTAATACTGATTACTTTTCATTCAGATGTATAAAATGTTATTTTACAGCGACTTTACATTTAAGAATGTCAAAGATTCGTGCCTAGGCTTTTTGTTTCGTAATTACGGCTATCACAGCATGACTCAATTATATTATTTATAGTAATATTATATTATAATAAACAATATCTACAAGAATATAACGAACAATGTATGTAATTGCATATAAACGTGGGAACGCTCGCATCACACGCATCATTACTCAAAGACAGTAACGATACACTTTATAAGACACCGAAATTACAACATTATAATACACCTTTTGTCTTATTGGCTATTAAATGAGACATTATACTAGACTTTCTTGTTACTTATGTCGTAACTTACTTAAGTTTTAAGCATTAATAACAATTTTAAGGTAAGCATTAATAAAATATGAGTGAGGAGGGATCGTGAGAAGTGTTCCGTAGGTATGTATGCTTTCTGTGGGTATTGTACCTATATCAAGGTCTATTGTACCTATCTATACTAATATTATATAGAGGAAAGATATTGTTTGTAATGTTTTCACACAAAACTACTGGACCGATTTCAAAAATTCTTTCACCATCAGAAAGCTGCATCTTCACTGTGTGTCGTAGGCTATTATACTCAATATTACTATGTGTAGTAAACGAAACTATTGTTATGTCTTATTCCACGCGGACGAAGCCGCGCGCATCCACTAATATTGTATTATTTTGTTTAGTTTTTCTTTAGGATTTTCTCTATTTCTTTTTAAAAGCTTTTATGTTTAATCAACAGGCTAAAATATAAATTTTATGCTTCTACTTCTGAAAATAACAATACATACTTACATACAACCTTTCATCCCCATTTTCAACCCTTTACAAAACTTTTTTCCAGTTAAAAAGTATCCTTTGTTCTTCCTTGGGCTCTAGACTATCTGTGTGCCAAATTTCATTTAAATCGGTTCAGTAGTTTTGGCGTTACTTCTTTTATCTTGGTTTTCTTTCGCATTTATAATATTAGTATGGATCTAGTAGTAGTAGTAGTAGTAGTGTATAGTATAGATAACTCGCTTAACATTAGCAGTTTAGCACCACCGTTAGATAAGTAAGGACAATGCCCAGCCTTTGTCTCGCAATAATTGGTGACACGTGGACAGAGACATCTGGTGTAATGTTACAACAATTATAATTATGAACGCAATTGTTATTTATGTTGTGTTTGTGACCAATAGAGTACCAAATAGAGAGTTGACATTATTAACCTTGAAATAAACGAAGGTAAACGATTAATAGTTCTGGGAAAACTAATTAGGTAGATGTAAAGTAATTGTAAAATAATTGTAAATAAAAATAAAAATGTAAGGGTTGTGATGGTGATGATGATGAAATGTAACACCCAAGCATTTCCTAGAGTTTAGAAACCCTAGTGACCTAGCACGTAATTTGCGATCCGAAATTGTTGATTCTTTGAAGCTTCTGCGAAAATTGATTGTCAAGATGGATAAGTACAAATGGAAAGTACATGGTAAAGTACATAGTGACGTAGCCGGCACGTCATCCACTGACGGCAGTGGGTTGGTGCTGCATTTTGTTCGCTATCTTATTTCCATACAGTGGACGCCCCGCAGCTTCGCTCGCGTGGATTAGACATAACAATAGTTTCGTTTACACCTAGTTATATTATATGCCTAAGTCACTCAGTGACATTTCTAATGGTGAAAGAATTTTTGAAATCGGTCCAGTAGTTTTTGTGTGAAATCATTACAAACAAATATTAATCTGTATAATATTAGTATAGATAAAAATCTTTACTGTCTTCTGCAACACTGCATAAACTAACAGGAATTTCTACATTGAAAAAGTTTATATTCGTTGTATTTTCTGTTTTTACATGAAGAATACTTATCAAATGTTCGCCAAGCTTTGACCTAATTACAAAAAATAATTTTCCCTTTGAAAAAGCAACATGTAGAATTATGAAATATGTACGATCATTAGCCGAGCAGAGTACAGGGAACAGAGCTTGAAACGTAAGTATGGACACATGAAGAATACGGTAAGTATACACTGAGTTCTAGAGATAACAGTGTTACATTGTGTATGTGTGTAATTAATAACAGTGTTACATTGTGTGTGTATTTAATTTTAGAGCAAACATTATAAGTCCTTATTGTAAAGTAGGTGGTAGGTAGGTAGGTAGGTGTATTTGTAGGTGGTAGAGCCTATAGGGAACCAAATAGGTTTTATATGAAAGCTAATTGGTTCCATATAGAGTTCGCCCGGGGCAGTACCACCGCCCGCCACGGTACCTAGTACCATTTCTGCCGTGTAATAATTGTTTTTAAAGCAATTGTGGTCCGGTTGGAAAGGTGTGGATTCCGGTTACACTTCTTTAGAGGCGACCATCTTAGTCCTCAAGGGTAGCAACACATCTGTGACTGACTTGGAACGAGACTCCTACTAACAAGTACTAACTGGACTATTACTAACAACAACTAACAGGACTAACTATCACTAACAGTCCCCAGTCCTCATACCTACTAACGAACTGACCAACTAATGTTCTAATTAACTCTCTCAACTAATTGGACTAACCATCCCAGTCCCTTATTGAGTCTTGTTCAAAGTCAGTCACAGTTGTCATGGGCGGCAGCGGATGGGTGGTGCTGCAGGCTCGTTTGCTATCTTTTTCCCATAAAAAAAAAAAAAAAAAAAGGATAGTAGAGTTGTGATAGCATTGTAATATTTTTGTGTAAAATTATTATTTTAAAACAATTAAGATACAGTAAAATTGTAAGTTCTGTAAAATTGTTACACTAATCAGGAATAGTAGGTATTGCCATTTTTTTAAATATGTATGGTTGCCAATGTTCGAATTTAACCGTTATACTTTTTATGGATATAAGATAGAAAACGAGCATGCAGTAAGAGCAAACATGCGCTGCCGCCGCCTATAACAATTTTGAACAATACTCATATAAGCACAGGTGTTGATTACTCCTATTAGTCGGTATTAGTAATTAATAGTCAAGTTAGTAATTGTTGTCTCGTTGTGAGTCTCGTTCCGAGTCTATAATAATTTCTATTTATGTTAAACCTTTCCTCGTTATTAATTTATATTTCTACTTATACAAAGTTATCTGAAAACTCAGAATTAAGGAACAAAATATTCTAAGCTTTGCCGGTAGATTCCAGTTGATCACTAGCAATCGATAAGTTTTATCGGTTCATCCGGTCTGCCCATGGCCTACCCTAACCACGTCTTCTAACTGGAGAGTGCGTAGTAGTGTAATGCTCCAACCTTCTCCGTAGCAGTCAATGATACTGATGAGAGGTAGATACGCCACCAACGCACCAAACGCGTGCCGTGAATTGGTGTCAATTGTAACCAATTCAGTCAGTCGAGCTGTGACCTGTCATTGTGAGCGTGCGATAGCTGTTTCTTTCACTCCTTTGTGTATTTCCTGTAGCACTTATAGCGTGTGTTTAGATATACAATGTTATTAAATCTATACATATATATAAAAGGAGAAGGTGACTGAATGACATATCAACGCAGGGCCTAAACTATAAGGGCTAGAAACTTGAAATTTAGTACAGGGGTTCCTTTTATAACGTAGGGGAGCACTAAGAAAGGATTTTTGAAAATTCACCCCCTAAGGGGGTAAAACGGGGGTGCAAAGTTAGTATGAAACTTTGCCGTTTTTGAAGGTAGTGAATGTCTAAATCCACGCGAGCGAAGCTGCGGGCGTCCACTAGTATGTATATATGTGTCGCGGATTTGTACGTGCAGTATGAACATGACGTATCTTTCTTAAAATATCATTGGTAGCGGTAGATATATTTATTGAGCCAATAATGTGTGTACCATAAATAGAACTCTCTATTCTAACGTATAAGGGTCTATTCAGACGTAGGCGAGTTTCGCTGATGTGTGCAGAGTGAATAAACCCATCACGTTACAATTTTAATATCTACAGAACTTCTCTTAATATTGAGGCCCTTTTATTTTTCTTAGGCACCGATTTTATAATTAGAGATCTCTTTACATTAAGACCAAATTTAGCAGTACCGGGTGCCCCTTAAGGACTTCTTAACTGCTGCAAGGGATATGCAAGCTTGTGTTTTCTCCATACTGTTTTCGAAGGCTTGAGTAGATGGCCAATCCGCACATGGCTGACCCAATCTTCGAGGAGACCCATGCCCAACAGTGGGACAAAGAAGGGATTGTGGTTGGGTTTCCTCTGCGGTTACATCTCACATAACTGCGAGCGTTTCAATCCAGCTTTCACTATCAATATTATCGCATAGAGAATATCGTATACGCACATGTGAATAGGCCTTTATCATCTTCGGAGGCTGCAGCGACGCAGTTGCGTTACCCTTTGACCTAATTTCGTCCAACTTGAAGTTCATTAATGCAATCGTAGTGCAAATTTAGCGCATTGCATCATGGCGACCGGTTTAGGTGGAGACTGTGTGTCTGCCATAATGAGTACGTCCATCAGTACATTAATATACTGTTACATCAACAAACTATCTGCACCACAACCCTTCCTTTGTCCCACTGTTGGGCACGGGTCTCCTCTCAGAATGAGGATTAGGCTTCAGTCCACACCGCTGGTCAAGTGTGGATTTACTGACTTCACATGCCGTCGAGAACATTATGAAGAACTCTCAGGCATGCAGGTTTCCTCACTATGTGTCCTTCAGCGTTACAGCAAATAACATTTAATTTCTTAAATCGCACATAATTTAGAAGTCATTGGTGCGTGCCGCTTGGATTTGATCCCGGACCGCTCGAGTGAGAGGCGAGTTCGATAGCCACTGGGCTGTGACCACTTTACTACCTAAATTATAATTAAATACACTGTAGACGAAGCGTATACTTATTTATAGATTTTATATGTCTGTCTTATTTGTCGCATCTTAAATTTCTATGGATCTAATGAGCACATAGCACTCTACCATGCTGCTCCAATAAGTATTGGTGGAGGGGTTAATGTCCAAACCATTGTCGAATGTTCTCAAGCCACCCAAAGGTTTTCGACAAATTTAAAGGAACCAGGACTGACGACATAACGTGCCCTCAAAGCACGGAAATGCTGGAAACGGAACGAATTTTTTATCCATTTAAGATGGGTTAAAAATTTTTATAATTAAAAACTAGGTAATGGTCCGATATAGACCTCCCAACCGTACCACTCCCAGTCCTGTGCCCTTTGAATCTAGCGGTTACCCGCTGATTTCTTCAGATCATTAATCCAGGAGAATAGTACAGATCCAGTTGAATAGTTAGTCAGGAGAGGTCAGGAGATTGGAGGGAGGCGTATTTTTTTACATTTAGATACCAATTTATGGTTTAGGTACGTTTAAGAAGTACGCATCACAGACTCGATGTTCGAATAAAATCAGCTTTTAAAAATTCAAAGCTCGTCGCTATTATCGTCAAATTTTATTATTCCTACCAAACATCGATGTGAAGGAACAAAACGAACATAAAAAAACTTCAAAATATACCAAATCGGAGCTAGAAGCACACCCAGACAAAACCCCTATTGAACATGTCTGGACCTGACCGAAAAAAAAGAAAAGGGCACCTGCTTCGGACAACACCTGTGGAATATATTATTATCCCCTCGCATATGGGCACAGGCAAAAAATCTGTACATCTATAGTATAGTACAGTACAGCATTGATATATGTATTAAATTATCTAAACGTAACAGTTCGATGTGTAGTTTACGTTATAATTGGTATAATATTTGACGTATGTTCGTTTAAGAGGACTACAGAGGCTAAACGCGAGTTTTATAAACAAGATATCACACGAACCATTGCAGAGAATCAAATAAAAAAAATATATGGTATTCTTGGGGATATATGTTAGATCGCTACGGCCTTCAAAACATAATACATTAATGTTGACTCGATAGAAAAAAATCACGAAGATACCTCTAAAATAATCTTCTAAACAATCAAATCCCTTCTAAAATACGTGTTTTTTTTTTCAATTTAACATATATTTTTCATCACAATAAATACAATATATCAGTTATACCACTTTTTAAATCCATTTTGTAGAATTTCCAAAAAACCCTTGTTCTCATTTGCGCTGTGTGTTCGAACATAACTCGCGAGCATGTGTGTGTAAACGCCGTGTACCGACAGTCGCGGCTGAGGCCTCTTGCTAGACGGGCGTGTCGCGCTTTCTGCCGCAAAATTTCTGCAAGATTCCAACGTTATTTCATTACTTTTATTGATTGGTTATTACATTAGGTTAATTTATATAAATAATTTAACGTTATAAGTATTTTTTTAAGTTAGAAGGGCGTAAACGGACTCCTATTTTGTAAATAAACATGGGAAATAAATCAAAAGTGTTCATATAAAGCAAACGTCACACACATGAATGACGTAAAGATTTAAATTTTGTCAAACATTTATTAATTTTCATTGTTCTCTGCAATCCTGCAGAGTACAAAAAGATAGATACGTACACAGTTTTTCAACCCTAATCATATAGCTGTAAATGGCGTAATTGGAGTTTGCGGCGAGTAAGAATCTCGCTCCAGAGACTCGGGTTCAAATCCCAGTTACACTTCCTATCTTTTTCAATTTTTTCTTTATTTTTTATGACTTTTTTTTGTTATTATTTTATGCAAATGAAATAAAAAGCTAATAATATTTATATATGTCATAATATGTATTTATTACAGGAAAAGAGAATCCAAAGATAATATCAATAACGGGGAAATTATAGACATTAGCAGTGAGTAAGAATCTCGCTCTAGAGACTCGGGTTCAAATTCCAGTTACACTTCCTTTCTTTTTCAATTTTTTCTTTATTTTTTTATGACTTTTTTTTTGTTATTATTTTAAGTAACTAAAAAAATTGCATAAATCTAATTTCATTACGTTGTCGTACCTTCCTATAAATTTTTTGTTAGGTCAATTATTACTTAAAATAAACGCCATCTACTGAAACACTTCCCCGTATAAGCCGCGCAGATAGAGAATAGATTTGAAAATGGCGTCCTCTCGCATGCGTTCTCGCTCACTCTCTATCGCTGTCTATACTCACACAGTGAAGTACGAGCTGCAAACAAATAATCAGTCGGGATTCGCTTTCTAAGCTACTTGACGCACTCCGAGTAATTGTTGTTTTCGTTGATATTGTTGTTTTTGTTTGCGTTACATTTGATTGTTATTTATTTTCGTTAAGTTTTTGTTACGAACGTTGACATTTTGTGATGTAATTGAACAGCAACACCGAAGATGAAAGTGACGACTCTGAAGACCAGGACTGTGAAAGTGACCAGTCCATGGAAGATTTTAACCAATTCATGGAGGGAATTGAACCAGTAATGGGTACAGATGACCAGGACACTGCTGGACCAAGCGGTTTATAAAACCTTTGATACCATTCCCATCCTATTGTTCTTTATTTTTATAATCTGATTCTGAAATGTCACAATTAATAAAGGCAAATTTTACAATTGACCAGTCCATGGAAGATTTTAACCAATTCATGGAGGGAATTGAACCAGTAATGGGTACAGATGACCAGGACACTGCTGGACCAAGCGGTTTATAAAACCTTTGATACCATTCCCATCCTATTGTTCTTTATTTTTATAATCTGATTCTGAAATGTCACAATTAATAAAGGCAAATTTTACAATCCAGTGTTTTAAGTACCCTTGCTTGTGTTGTGTGTTGTGCTTCTATTTTAAGTGCCATTTTCAGATCTATTCTCTATCTGCGCGGGTTATACAGGCGATTAATACAGTACCTCATGACATGTCATTGTATGCTCTGTAAGGTAGTTCTGAGGTTTTCCGTTAGAGGCGCTGTTGTCGTTTGTGAGAATGTGTGCACCGATTCTCAAGGTCATTTTGCACCACTAGGCGCCTTAACATGCTCATTTCTCATTCAAGCAAAACGCAACTAAATTTTTGATAGATTTCTTCAAAACAATAGTTTTAAATTGTTGTTAACATGTTTCATATTTTTAGATACCTACTGTTAGTAATGAACGGTAAAATAAATATTCATACTAGTCTCAAAACTCGTCACAATCGACGATTAAAGATAAAAAATACGGTACAAGATATTATGAGATAAGATATCAAAGAAACCCTGTTTCGTACTTGAAATTATCATCATTAATATGAATGAAGAATTGAAGTTAATTAAATGTATAAGAGATGTTTAATTTCATGTAATATTCTTACTAATCTATATATGTATATAAAAGGAGAAGGTGACTGACTGACTGACTGACTGACTGACTGACTGACTGACTGACATATCAACGCAGGGCCTAAACTATAAGGGCTAGAAACTTGAAATTTTGCACAGGAGTTCCTTTTATAACGCAGGGGAGCACTAAGAAAGGATTTTTGAAAATTCACCCCCTAAGGGGGTAAAACGGGGGTCCAAAGTTAGTATGAAACTTTGCCGTTTTTGATGTTATTCGAATGAAATTCAGTACCTATGAAGGTTTTTTATTGAGTTTCGAAAATCATCTCTTATGGGGGGTAAAAGGGGGGTGCAAAGTTAGTAGGTATAAAAGTTTTTCGTATATATACCTACATTATTTCATCGAAATTTTGTATTTAGGTTATGTTACGTCTAATTCCACGTATCTATATATATAAAAGGAGAAGGTGACTGACTGACTGACTGACTGACTGACTGACTGACTGACTGACTGACTGACTGACTGACATATCAACGCAGGGCCTAAACTATAAGGGCTAGAAACTTGAAATTTTGCACAGGAGTTCCTTTTATAACGCAGGGGAGCACTAAGAAAGGATTTTTGAAAATTCACCCCCTAAGGGGGTAAAACGGGGGTCCAAAGTTAGTATGAAACTTTGCCGTTTTTGATGTTATTCGAATGAAATTCAGTACCTATGAAGGTTTTTTATTGAGTTTCGAAAATCATCTCTTAAGGGGGGTAAAAGGGGGGTGCAAAGTTAGTAGGTATAAAAGTTTTTCGTATATATACCTACATTATTTCATCGAAATTTTGTATTTAGGTTATGTTACGTCTAATTCCACGTATGTTTGGATAAAACTTGACACAATAGTAGACGATAACTTATATAAGCACAAAGGATACTTTTCATCCCGAAAATAAATGTTCCCTTGAAATGCTTTGCACATTTATTGGAAAAAGATGGCACTGACACTAATGCTTAACTAACTAACTTGGTACATGATGCTTAATCTGGTTTTTTTATATGATGATATGAGAAATATGTATTATGACCTTATGTTTAATTTGTCCGCGGACGAAGCTGCGGGCAATAGGGTGTGAATCATAAAATGACTCTATGCTTGCCTATATGGCAACCTTTATTTCCCCAAAAGTCCCTTAGTCACTGCTTCAATTCCAATGTACCTACATTTGGCTTTACAATCGCTCTTATCCAGCGTGAACCATTGGATCTGTGTGAAGTACATTAAGTCTTCTTAATTGTTAGGAAAGCCGATGCAGTCCAGGTTGCAGGAGTATAGCCATTGCCTTAATCAAGCCTCAAAACGATCAAAATCGATGAACCTTAAAATACGAACAAAAAATGTCACACAGCGATGACAAACAGAAACATTTCGTAAATGGACTGCTTGACAAAAACTATTATGATCTTTGGAATCGCTCAAGCGGCTCTTCCCAGGTCGATTGTAATCGAACCTACTACTCCAAAGCGTGACTTACTTCAAAAAATGCTCTCAAAAGTACTCAGAGCTATTCTGGACATTCTTATTCGGTAATAATAAAGTTTGTAATACAGTGACAAATGTTCTTCAAACTATACTCAAACTAATTGCTTTCGAGTTTTGTTTTAAAGACCACACAAGACAACAATGAACTTTGCTTTCTGGACCTGAAAAAAATTATTGTGGAGTTCGACAAGGTACTGAAATATTAAAAACATATTGATGTTTGTGTCGTTCCGCATATTCTGTGGATTGATATTATTATTATGAGTTAAAAACAATAAAACATGCACAGACGTATATTATAATGTTCACTAAAAGTATAATATACTGAAATGTATTTACACAAACTGAGTCTATCTATATTTAGATACGTCTATCTAGCTTCACGTTTATTAGTCAAATAAACGTATGTACTCATAAACCCTAGTTTATTCTTATAGGAAATGGGACTATTCGACTTTTCAGAAGGAAAAAAAAATTAAGAAAATTAGAAAACTAATGTCTCTCAAAAAGAAGTTTTGCTATTGCTTGGTTGTAAATATCTATTTACTTTTAAACTAGTTTTTATTTAATTTAACATAACTTTGTTTATTACCGGCTTATTTTTTTCGTATAATATACGTAATGTAAATAAACCAAGTTTTCTTTTTTTAAAGTAAATTATTTTTATGAGGTCTGAACATAACATAACTTATAATTACATATTTATAATATAATAATATAATATCAGTTTATGGATTGTGTGTTGATTTACCATTGCATAGAACCCCATTGTCTGGATGTATTTAAAAATATATATGTATGTATATCAATCTCTGACACCCATAGTGTACTATGTAAATTTGGGGTCAGATGGCTGTGTGGGAGAATGACCATGAAATTTATTTATTGATATTTTATTTATTGAAATAAGTAAGTGTTACAGAGTTAGATACCGTGTTCACTCCGTAATAGTACGTGTAAGTTTCGATTTCTTCGCCCGCAATACGTTCGACTGATCGCCATCGATTTTCCTTTCGAATGCCATTATCATTTCGAGTCCATTGCCAATGCTAAGTAGTAGCGCAAGTTTCAAGATCGAAGCGGCATACAGTGTTAGTGAAAATGATGCATAATATATACTACTATACTAATATTATAACGAGGAAACATTTGTTTGTAATATTTTCACACAAAAACTACTGGACCGATTTCAAAAATTCTTTCACCATTAGAAAGCTGCATCTTAACTGACATAGGCTATATAATATTACTAGGTGTAAAAGAAACTATTGTTATGTCTAATTCCACGCGAGCGTAGCTGCGGGCGTCCACAAGTAAATAATAAACTTTTTGGGTTTTAACTACAACCCAAAGACAACAACACAATCTCGGAGAACAAAATACTTAAATTTAGTTTCTTATTCTGCGAGGTATCATAGCGGTGACAGCCCAGTGGCTATCGAACTCGCCTCTCACTCGAGTGGTCCAGGTTCAAACCCCAGCGGCACGCAACAATAACTTTTCTATGTTATGTGCAATTTAAGAAATTAAATGTCACTTGCTATAACGGTGAAGGACACATCGTGAGGAAACCTGTATGTCTGAGAGTTCATCATAACGTTCTCGAAGGCATGTGAAGTCTTCCAATCCGCACTTGGCCAGCGTGGTAGACTAAGGCTAATCCATATTCTGAGAGGAGACCCGTGCCCAACAGTGGGACAAAGAAAGGGTTGTGATTATGACGATGATGATTCTGTGAGGTGACAAATGTAGTGTTCTATGCATTTTTCCAATATTTCTACCCATTAAATTTATTATGATTATTAAACTTACTTTGGTCTTTGCTTTTGCTCAAATCAATCTTGATTTATTTTTCATTTAGGTACCTACACGTAAAGCCGTCGGTCCCGGTTGTTTCCAATGTTGGAAACAGTCGTTAAGCCTTGTCGAAGACCTTCGGGTGGCTTGAGAACATTCGACACTGGGTTGGCCAGTAACCCCTCCACCAATCCGCATTGGAGCAGCGTGGTGGAGTATGCTCCAGACCTCCCGCAGCTGCGTCTGTGGGGGAGATCCGTGCCCAGCAGTGGGACGTATATGGGTCGCAGCGAATCATTAACAGGTAGTACAGTAGGTAGGCTTGTAAGATTTTATTTTTAAAATAAATACGTACTGAAATTCGTTTCGTCCGCTTCTATTTTATGACTTGCGAAGCTTTGGATCGTGACTGGTGCCACGATTCAGAGCAAGTTTAAGTATCTTGTTCCAAGTTTGAACTAGTTCACGTAGTTTGTCTCTCTCATAAGGCTCTATACTTATTGAATTTTGTATTGCACGTAATAGCTAGCTAGGTGATCTAGATATATATCATGCACGCTGTTTTGTACAATTTGATGGTACACTTGTTACTTTGTCATTTCAAAAGTTGGCTGTCTAATAAGAATTCCATGAACTTAAATAAATCGAATGCAAAAAAAATGTGTGTGCGTGTAACCTTTACGCGCGATTGAAGTAAAACTTATTAAAAGTTATTGTTATTGTTATTTTTATTATTTATTATGTACAACCACCTAGATATTCAAAATAAAACAGCAAGCGCACCGTAAATAGGTTCTACCACCTAGCTATTCAAAACAAGCAGCAAGCGTACCGTATATAAGTTCTACCACCAAAAAGAGTCAGAACTTTTAGTCTTAATTTTTTCCGTCTAGCCCCCTTTCCAACACGCGATAAATAAGGAACTTCGTTCCAAAAGTAAAAAGTACTCGTTTGATTAAAATAAATTAATAGTTTAATAAGATAATAACCCGAACATCCGTCAGAAAATAAACGAAACTTCCGTCAGAAAATAAACGTCACTTCCGTCAGAATCAAAAATCTGAGTTACTCCCTAGTCGCGCCTAAAGAAGTTTTACTTCAAAAATACGGAAGTTAAATTAAATGTAGGTACTTAGAATGGGAAAGTGAAGTGTAATTATTTTGGCGATTTGTAACAAATGCAAAATTTAATAACTGTAGATAAATTTGCAAACACACTGTATCTTACAGACCGTCTTTACCGCATTAATTTCATGATTATTTTTAACCTACTGCAACAATATTTTGAGCACCATAGACATAACAGTCTGCTTTGTCGATGGTGCGCATCTTATATTATTTGAACATCAGAATACATGATGACAAGACAGATAACAAGAATACATTTTTAGCACTTTGCAGAAACATTATACCTACTTAATCCTTCGTTATCACTTTTTCCTTCACCGTTCAGGCGAACATGTTACAACAAGTCCGTAAGGCTGGATGTTCAAAGTAAACACGAGCTATTTTCGGCTTGATTGACGAGCGTGGCCTGACATTGTTTATGAGTTAGCGGTGCGACTCATATTACGTGTAGCGTACCTACGCTACCTACGCTACGCACTAACGTCTTTACAGTCCCAAGCTCTTTTCTCCTAGCTTTAGGTTTGTACTATTATTCTGTGCTTTAGGTTCGAAATTTCGAGAGTTTACTGATTTAATGATGAATTCCTATATTTGAGCTAAGTACAACATTGTCCACCTATTAAATATTAATCAAAATATTATTTATGATCTCTATCTTTTCTAATCTAATCTTGTATAAAATTGCAGTTATAAAAGATTAGCACTGTCAACAATTTATATTTTTCCTCAGTCACGACGAAATATAGGATCGAAGATATTTCTCCATTTGGGCATGATTTTTAAGCGTTTACTTATTACTTGAATAAAATTTGTGATATTTGCGTTATTGACAACCTAGATGATTGATTACAATTGTACGATTATATTATTTTTATTTTAATTATTTAATAATTTTATGTACACACTTTAGTTAGGAAATTGGTACAATATAAACACCGGAAGAAAATGGTACAAGGGCACTACTTATTTCTTCTGAAATTTCTTCCAGTAGACCCGAGACAGGATATATATTCATCCTGTATAGGAACCCTTTTATAAAATACAGAAATAGCTGCTTATTCGCGCTTCCTTTATTCGCGGATCTAATTGGTAGGTACATCGGTACATACATACATACTTACATATTAATAAAAAGCATTCGGTATCCTTTGCCAACGCGTCGGCAAATGGATTTAAAAATAAAAGTGTGTACGTGTAACCTTTACGCGCGATTGAAGTAAAACTTATTATAAGTTATTGTTATTGTTACTTTTATTATTTATTATGTAACCTAGATATTCAAAATAAAACAGCAAGCGCACCGTGTGTCAGATCTTTTAGTCTTAATTTTTTCCGTCTAGCCCCCTTTCGCAACACGCGATAAGGAACTTCGTTCTAAAAGTAAAAAGTACTCGTTTGATTAAAATAAATTAATAGTTTAAAAATAAGCGTCACATCCGTCAAAAAAAAGTACTCGTTTGATTAAAATAAATAATAAGAAAATAACCGGAACATCCGTCACAATCAAAAATCTGAGTTACTACTAGTCGCGCCTAAAGAAGTTTTACTTCAAAAACGTTATTACAACTATATCGCTGTTGTTTGATTGATTCGGCGATTCCTTTGGCATAAGCCGCCTTCGCCGCCGTCGGTGTTTTTGAGAATGTAAATAAATAAAATCTTTCATCTTTCCATTCTTCACAAAAAAATTTGATCGAGTAACACGTCTATCCCACTGTTTATAGTGTCGCTGTTTATAATGTAAAAAATAACAAAACGAGTTTCGATGCTAAAAATTTTTTTACATTTTTAAATTTTTATTTTATTTTAAATTGAAGATAGTAATGCTTGATTGTTTACGCCTTGGAGAGTCGTTTGCATCTATATTATGCTCGTTCGATCTGAACCAATAATCAGAACGATCGATAAAAAAATCCGAAGATAAAATAAGGTCGTCTGTAGCTTCAACTAAAGCGTAAACTTGATTTTTTAATATTTTTTTTATTCAGTTACCTAGGAACGTGTCGCCCTATAATCCCATAGTTTCTGTGTTCGCGGCTGTATACTGTATTTCAATCCATTGTTTACTGACCATAATAATAATACGAAATCAATTGTTACGATATCATGATTAATATATATTATTATGTGAATTATTTAATAAATATAATAAAAATGGTGACTATATGAAAAAACCTATTTAATTCTGGGATGAAATAAATTTATCTGCGTGTGTTTTTGACTAAGTATGTTTATAGAACAAGGTGAGCGATGAGGAATGAAAACTTGCAAATTTTACAAAATAATAAATTTATTCATAATTTCATGATCATTGTCGGGCACATAAATTGTAAACACAATCCAGTTTATTGTTTATGATTACACGTTTTACTTAACAATATTGTGTTGTATTTAAATAATATTATAACTATGTTTATAAAATTGAGAATGCTTACATAAAAAAATCACAAAAGTGTAAATGCAATATTTACAATTATTATTCATTATACAAATCTACTGCTGCGTTATAATATACAAATTTGGAAACACCAGTTATTTTATTACAACAAAATTGTTTGATGATCATTTTTAAATGTAATAAAAATATTATAATTGGTTTTATTAATATTAACAGAATAAGCTAGCCTTGTAAATCCTTCACAATCTGATAAATCAAATAAGACAACCCATTAATTGATTAAAATTTTAAGATTCCGTTATAATATAATTTAACTAATATTTGGCGTCTAGTCAATATCGAAAAGAATTGAAGCACTTAGCATAATAAGTATGACTATCGCGATTATTTGGAACTAAAAAAAATTGAGATCCATATGAATGTTCCACTATATAAAAAGGCTAATTGTTAGAAAATAATAGAACATAATAAAATAAATTAAACTAACTAAACTTAAGTAATCTGCTTAAAATTGATAAAACAAAATAGGAGATCAAATGGAATTAAAAAATAAAACTCAACAGCACTAAATCGTAATTTTAAGAATTCCATTATTCCAACTACTTAGGTCAAACTTACATTTGAATATAATGTCATTTTTTATATTACAGATTTATGACTAATAAAAATCTAAAGGTTTGTTCGGGAATCAATAAAATCAAATTTATTGAAAACTATCAACACACAGACTTGACGGAGATAAAATTGTTTTGTATCGATATAAATGTCAAATGTATTTTTTACTAAAAACACTTGAAATAAATGCACAGAAATTTGTATTATATTATATTTGTATGAAAAATTTTAGGCGTTTTGTCGAACTCCACTCAAATTTAGAACAGTAAAGCAAAATTCATAGAAAAGCGAATGAATGTGTTAGAATTGCAGAACCAAATTAAAATTGAATTATAACTCAACATCTCAATTATTTAATTTTAATTTGGTTAAAACCACCATTAACAATTTAAGTGCAGTTTGACACAACATCTCACGAAAGTAATGACAATGACGGAATGGACTTAAAAATAAGTAACAACAGTCCAGATCTGCTTTGCAGTATCACCGTTAACAATACTTATCTAGAACAATCTTCATTTATCTGATGGTATTGAAGAGAGACGATGCGAGGGACACTTTTATTATCGCGACAACCATCACCAAATTCACGATGTAGGTCGAATTGCATCTTAACTGGTAAGGTGGTATGTTAGGCTCACGAGGGCACTCACCTCGCCGATTTTCCTGGACTTCTTGGCCAGGTTGGCGTGATACCAAGATGTGGCATAGGACCTCGTACAACTCGGCTAGGAGCCGGTTCAATCGTGAAAAGTTCTCCTCGGTCGCTTCCCTCTCACTCGGCAAGTTGAACGCTATAGCCATCTTTGTCCCTCAAAACGCCTTTTTCTACGGAAGAAGCGTGGACAGATCGCTGTTTGTTTTGTATGCATAAATGCTGTGTGCGCGTTTGTATTTCCTCGTCCTTCGCTCTTTCAGTTTCTTTATCAACTTTGACTCAAACTTTTATTTCTTTTGTGATTTCTTGTTCACGAATTTTTAAGTTCACATTTGTTTACTTGTCTGTTCCAACTTTGTTTTTTGTAGTTTCGATAAGAAAATTCGGCAAAAACCCTTGCGTACGAAAAAAAAATCTCAAAGGCCTATTTCTAAGTCTGGCTCCAACAGAGTTCACTTTGACACTTAAAAATGGCACACTGAGTTTTTAAACATAGAAATATGTCACAGTTCAATTTGGCGGCAACGAGATCACTGAATTGAAGGCATCAAAAGTTCACAAGTTCACAGAAAAGTTCGGTCGAAAACTCCGTCGTGACCATTGTCCGTGATTCACTCGCAATTCAGCGATAACCGGCGGCGGTCGTTGACACAATCGCGCTAACTAACGCACTATGCATCGTTCCGGCTTCTCGATGTAAACAAACTGTCACTTCGCACTGCGCTCGCCAAAAGAGGTCGTCTGACAACTATTGTACGTGCGGCCGTCGCGGAAGCGGATCGTGTAATAAGGGATAATACTTCGTGCACATCATTGCCTCGCTCGACGCTCCGTCCGTGTGTTGGTGAGGTGCATAACGTGAGCACACGCTCACACAAGCGTAGCCTATTTGATTATAAATAGTTGAACGCACGGTAGCACGTTCCCTTCGCACTCTACCACTACAATCAACGGTGACACCGTATCTCATATCTCGTTCCCGCTCACCGATTAATCCATCTATTGTCTCGTTTGAAACTGGTTACATCACTACGACAGCAGCGGTTGACAGGGCAGCGCTTTCTCTGTCTGCTGCGAGGTCGAGAACCCCGGGCGAGAGGGACGGAATCATCGGTGGTAGTTTTGAGTTTGGCAGCAAGAAAGCGCGGCAAACTGTATGGGCCAATGGGGTGGCTTATCGGGTATGGGGTGAGGTGACGTAAGAACGAGGGCTCGCGTCCATGGGGTTGTTAAACGGAGTGCGTTCACTCGGTTACGAGCTTGCCGCTGTACACCAACTACGTTTCGCGTGTGATATCCGCGATGTTTTAACTGCTCTTTGTTCAGACACATTTTAAGCCGGTTTAATGCGAGTTTAGGATCGCCCGTTCGATACCGCGACAGGAATACCCGTGTGTGTTTTATTTGTAGTAATTTGGTAATGGTTTAGTACGTTTGCGTGTATAAAACGGTTTTATCGTTGCGGTTAAGCCATGAGCCGGGTTTGTGCAACCGAAGGTGTTTCTGGGTTTATTGGCGCTTTGGGTAGAGTGCAAACCTTTGTTTAAAGAGCATCAACATAAAATTTTAAAATCAAGCGTTTGCGATACTTACATAGAATATTTTTTTTCTTTTTAAAGTTTCGTAAGTCGGATAGAAAAAAATAACTTTCCTCGCGAAGTGATTCTGATAACAAGTGGTCAATATTATACATTATTTCCGTCATTGAAATTCGAATTTGAAATCTCATAAGACTTAAAACGTTCGAAACGGTTTACAATTTTCTGTTCTTACATCTACTCTAGATGCAGGAAACCGCGATCGTAATAAGTGAAATTTGAAAAATAATTGCTACCCGGAAAAAGAAATACATAATTGCATCCCACAAACGAAAAATATAATTTTCAAAAAAAATATTATTTTTGTGTCTGAACAAAGTGCATAAAATTAACAAACGACAAAATAAACAAATGAAAATGAATGGAATGTTTTTCAGATATTATCGGAGAGATTTTAAGTTTAGATGATGAAGAAATAAACTTTTACTTTGTAACGTTGTAACGTATATAAAACAGTCGTGATCAGTCATGATATGACTCGATTAATGCGTTATATTTTTACTACATCACCTAAAGGTTTCCTAGGTTTTAGTTTGTTCCCAAGATGTGATGCAATAGTTGTATATGCCAGTGATACTAACCTCACCTTAACGTTATAATTTGTTCCTAAGATGCTGATGCAATACCTAGTTGTATAGGCTACATCAAGGCTGCTCAACCCCAGGCCCGCGGGCCATTAGTGGCCCGCGGACGAATTTTGAATGGCCCGCGCAAGCAAGTAAGAAAATTGCCGCCATATTGAAAAAGTGTTGTGTTAGCTTAGAGAAAAAAAGTTTGACTGAAATAATTAATTATCCTCCCAATATTCAGTTGGAACTCACTGAACTATAAATTAACTTGCGCTAAAGAATCTTTTTGCCGAAAAATTATCTTCGAAATTACAAAATTCCTCGGAAGACTGCAGAATTCTGGAAATTAGTACCGAAAGATGACTTTCCTGCACTAACTGACTTAACTGCAGTTATTATGTAGTTTCGGATCAACATTTATGTTTGTGAAAAGGTTTTTTCAAGTCTTAATTATGTAAAAAATAAATACCGCACGTCTCTAACTGAGCAACACATTTGTGACTAATTGTTACTGTCAACATCGGATTTGACTCCTAACATTAAATAAAATTTTTAAAACAGAAACAATGTCAGAAATCACATTGATAATATTAAGTTAAGATACGAATGCATAATTATTCCTTTGTTTATTCTTTGGTGATACTTATTTTTTATAATTTTAATAAACAACAATTACATTTCATAATATTTTTTTTTTTTTTGCTAAGTAACTTCATAAAACAGAAATCGTTAGTGGCCCGCTGAAACAATCTGAACTTTCCGTTTGGCCCAACTGTTAAAAAAGTTGAGCAGCCTTGGGCTACATGATTGACCATAGTAGGTACTGGCAGCGTATAAGAAGATACATCCAAACATAGAGAAAACAGTTAGGTTGAGTGTTAGAAAATGTCGAGGGGCATTTTAAACTTGGAAGCTTGAAGTCTAGATTTGTGCCCGGTGTATGGCAAAGACCTCACCACCTATTACATGTGACCTAAACACAAATGTTGAGTGGCTGTGTACACACCCTTCGGGGAATTACAAGCGTAAGGTTATGTCATGTTTGTGAAATCTTTTTCCGGAAGTTTCAATACAAAATTAATAAATAAATAAAAAGAAACACAGACATTAGACATTTCATATTTAAACCATAGGGTTTAAATATGAAATGATCCATAGGGATATATCACTTCACAATAAACATACATTAAAATGTATACCTCACCAAATCTATTTCTCATTTGCACTAGTGAGCTATTATCTATCTACTAGTTAATTTACTCGCCTAATAATTCAACTGCTTTTAGAATTTTATTATCAAAATCGATTAATAATTACATAATAATACTGGACATATTTTCTGTAGAAAATACTTACACTTTTTTCTCACTTTGCATGTAAAAAGAATATAACAAAACCTGGAGAGTACAATAATGAATTAATGAGGTTGTATCGATACTGAACTGTGTACAAGTTCAAACATGCTTTGTGATCGCATGAGTTAACAGAAACGAAAGTAGGTTACAGGCGTGTTGACCATGATTTGATGATAACTAAAGGAGAGTTTATATATATGAATTTTAAAATTCAAATTATGTTTGTTTTAACTGCATACAATAGAAAAAATAATACATCGTCTATGTGAACCGGCGGTAGATAAAGTATGTAAAGACGTTCATTAATCGTATTGAATTTTCAATAAATAAATAAAAAATATATATAAATCTGAATACAAACCCTGCAGAAAAAAGCTTTTATAGGTTTCATTTAATATAACCTATTAAGATTATTTGTGAACTCTACCACGTAATTTTCTGAAAAGATTTAAGTCTTCTAATTAATAGATGACCAAGGCGGTACAGAATAACATAGTAGTAAGAAGTTCTGAATAATCGACAGTATTTTTTAAAATTTTAAAATTTAGAATTGTCCTCTTCGATATTTATTTTCACAATATTTTACTCTTGTCATATTAATTACAACTTTATTAAGTGGCAATTCACTTTTGGGATTATCCAATTGAGATAAAATAACCTGGTCACATCACACAGATGATGAGTAAGGCGCGTGCTTTAAAAAAAAGTATTTATGGTCAATTACCAGATGGTTCTGTGCACTTTTTTTATATCCAGGTAAGATCATACAATAGCTCTATTTGTTTGCCATTGAATATACAAGGTGTTTCACTATTCGTAAAGAGTGAACAAGATTGATTTTATGAAAATAACATAAAAAGTATTCTTACGAGTCTAAGTAAATATCAACCACAAAACCATGTGAGACTGTAAAGTCGACTGTGTAATATCGTAATAATTGGATTTATCAAAAAGTAACTACCTACATAAGGTCAAAGTAAATATCCTTATTTTTCTAAAATCTCACACAACTGACAACGATAAAAATATGCAATGCTTTGGTTGGCAAACTTATTTAAGCGAGATACCATTTTTTAAAAAAAGGTCTTGAATACATTTCTCTTCAATAGATGTCGCTACTTGTTGCAAAAGTTCAAACTCTAACTGTGCACGCAGTAGATGACGACTGACGCCAACAAAATTACGAAGGGTTTGTTTATAACAAATGAAAAACAAATTTTGTAGTCTACAGTTTAGTAGTTATTCGGGACTATATTTTTTGTTCCACCACAATTCTTTCTTTGTCCCACTGTAGAGCTTGGAACGGCTACGAAGTAACTATTTATTTATCGAATTTTCTCACGGAAGGGGAGGGCCACACTCCTGCGGACTAACTAACTGCGGATTGGCCAACTTCATATGTTTTCGAGAACATCATGGAAATCTGTCAGGCCTGCAGTTTTCCTCACGATATTTTCCTACACCATTACATATGACATTTTAATTTATTAATTTGCACAACTTATAAAAATAATTGGTGTGTGGCGATTGAATTTGTACCCACACCCCGTCGAGTAGGAGGAGAGTTCGATAGCCATTGGGCTGTCACCGCTGTTCCAACTACACTGGCTGTATAAATAAATACTTACTACTAAGAAATACTAAGAAATAAATACGCTAAAGGTTTAAAAAAAATACATTGAAATAGCCTGTACATTTGCAAAAGTTTTTCATATATTTCGTTTGAGAATAATTACGTAATTGCTTGCTCTTTAAATCGAAACAGCTGTTCTTAGTCAATTGTTCGGATCCCACGATACTACAAACTGAGAAAACACCCAGGTTGGTAAGGTCCGAACCTTTTATCATTCCTCTTTTTGGTCGGAGCTTGGAAACGGTAAAAAAACACTTTTCCATCTTCGGTAAGCTGCACGACCGCGGTATCAAAAGGCTTGGGTAAATCGTAATCTGGTGTGGCGGCTACCGGGCGATTTCACGGGCCTGATTGGCCTTTGTGTGGTTTGTATCCTGTGAGTGAGAGGCTTACTGGTGGTAAGATGCTCTTTCTCAGTTAGTTATGCTGAAGGTGACCGACGGCCGGCAGGTATTGTGGTAAAATAAAAACGGGAGCCTAAGAACTGCCTTGGAAGAACCCAGATATACGTATTAATTTATACGAATTACAAACACAGATTCTCACAACTAAGCAACTAAAATGTTAAACAATGTTCAACTGATAAATCAAGAGTAGTTCACGAGTAAAGAAGGCTTAATCAAGCAAATTTGAAATTGTTAGTAAGAGTCCCATTCCAAGTCAGTCATAGATGTGTTGCTACCCTTGAGGACTAAGATGATCGCCTCTAAATAATTGAAACCGGAAACCACACCTTTCCAACCGGACTACAATTACTTAAAAGACAATTATTACACTGCCCGGCAAACTCTATATAAAAAATAGGTTTCATATAAAACATTAGTGCCTCTCCAGCCTCTACCATCCAAAAGATTGCCTAGGGTTGTGTATAGCCTAACCCATCCCCTTCCGAGAGAAGACATGAGCTAAGCAGTGGGACAAATAAAGGGAATTGCATGTGAAGAAACTAAATGTCCCCTGATGTAATAATGGTGAAGGAAAACGTTGAGGAAACCTACATACCTAGTTCTCCACGTGGTTCTCCAGGGCCTGTGAAATCTGCCAATCCACACCTGACTAGCGTACTGAACCATGGCTTTCCCCCTTTCATCCCAAAAGGAGACCCATGCCCGGTAATAGTATCATACTATTACCGTGCCCATGCCCAAGAGTGTGACACTATAGGGGTTGTGGTGGCCATGTTATGACTGACGGGAATTGTTTCACCAAATATCGCTTTGTAAACTGAAATTATGCTGATGTGATTATTCTCAGAGCACTTAACATGGGAATGAAAATAACATCATTACCTTTTAATTTTACGTTTTAAATCACACTTTTCGATGTAAATGCTCGTGCGAGTAATGAATTTACGACTCTTCTCCATTACCATATAATATTCGCATCCAATTTCAGCGTTACATGCAAACTCGGATAAATGCGAATGATGTGACATTCGAGCCATTGGTATCATATTATTTGCAGTTCCTCAAAAGATTATCTGGCGATCGATGGCAAATAATGCTTCGGGAGGTAGGCAAATGACACATTTCTTTTTATTATTATTGTTTAGCTCAATCATCATAATGATTGGAGTGAAAGTCCGTTCTTTATTAGACAAAAATTGGATCTCGATATAGTTTGAGCTGATTCACTCGTAGGCCTACTCGCAAGCACGACTGAAGCAGGTCATGGGTTCGATTCCCAGTCGGGCAACTATTGGGATTTTCTAACTTGAAATAGTAGTGTAGGTCTGGATTTGTGTATGGCAACGGGCTCACCATTACATGGGACCTAAATATAACTAATTCAAAATTTATGTACACACCTCTGCCTAGAATGCTTTGCACGTTTATTGCTAAGCAGTCTGGCACAGCGTCAAGATCTCACTAATTGATAATAATAATAAAATAACTTGATAACACTTTCTCCGCGAGCGAAGCTGCGGGCAAAAACTAGTGATTTAAGAATGTGAGTTCTTCAAAAACTAGTGATGTAAGAGAGTGAGAATTCACGCAAGGAAAATTGCTGATCAATAGTATCTAATATTTCGGCAGTCAAAATTATAAAAAAAAATTCTATGCCATTCAAAATTATTATTTTAATTTTCTATTCAAATTTTCAAAGAACATTTTACGCTATGCAATAACTTATAACGATTATCTTGCGCTTCAAATGACAGGTATTTTGTAAAATTTGCTGCATATCAATATGAATTTGTAGCATGCATCTCACAGAACCGGTCAATTAATCAGATCTATCGATAGAGGCGTAATCTATCACGTGACATCAGGTGGTACAACATCGGAGTGGGCAGAATTAACTGCATGGGCAATTGAATGTCTCATTTGGGTGATTTATATCTGTCACAGGAAAATAACAAGAACCGCAAGTTTATAAATTTCCTAGGAAATTTTAGGAAATTTATAAACCTTCGTAGGATTCTAAACGAGAGATAAATTGTATTATTTTACGCCCACATTTTCGCAAATTGATAAACTTACCGAACTGACGCGTAAAATAATAAATAAGCAACATTTGTTGACGAACTGAAATTTACCACAGAGCTACGAAATTTTTATAGTGGCGATGACCAAAATAGTAAGAATTACTACTTACATAAAACTTTTAAGTTTCAATTTCCTTAAATAAATAATTTCTAATCTTGTCAGATAGTAAGCGGGGGGAACGGGGGGCCGCAGGCCCCCCGCAAAAAAAGGGGGGCTCGGGGGGCGAAGCCCCCTGCCAAGAAAAAACGACACAATTAACTCCAAATTTTGTTAGGTTAGGTTCAGGTTTTGTCTATGATTATTTACGCAAAAAAAGGAACCCCGCTTGCGGGGTTCCGTCGACATTTATGACAGAGTCCGACTTGTCTCACAAGAAATAAAATTCCTATTATTATTATACAATTTGTTTTATTTAATTCCTTTCTATCAAAGCAAAAGTAATTTAATTTTTCATTACTATTTAAGTACCTACTGTTTTGTAATCGAAACTGATAAAGTTACAGTTTGGCAAGTCTGATTGTACCTAAGTCTATGAACACAAGCATTGCCACTGTCAACATTGACTAATCAGAGAGCAGAGCGTTATTTGCCTTATTTTAAAGAAGCGTAAAATTAAAAGCTCTTTTGTGATTGGTCAAACCGTTTAGAATCTTACGGATTGATATCCGTTAGTTTATAAATTTACCAAGAGACGTCGCAAATTGATAAATTTGCGAAAATGTGGGCGTAAAATAATACAATTTATCTCTCGTTTAGAATCCTACGAAGGTTTATAAATTTCCTAGGAAATTTATAAACTTGCGGATCTTGTTATCTTCCGGTGACATATCTATTTATCCGTGTGGTAGTGGAAACATTTCATGGGCGCTACCGTGCTTCAGAGGGCACGTTAAGCCGTCGGTCCCGGTTGTTATCCTTGGTGTAAACAGTCGTTAAGCATTGACGACCTTCGGGTGGCTTAAGTACATTCGACACTGGGTTGGCCAGTAACCGGAGGGTAAAAATGGTGGTCATTGGGTTAAAACCGCTTTTAACAGAACTGCATTCTTCAAACAACACTTTGTTAATGCGATCACTAAGGATCTGATGGAAGTATCTAGTAGTCTTCTTCTAAAGTTGAAGTTTAAAGAAGAAGAAGAAGAAGTAAAGTAGAAGTAAAGTTCCAAAGCTTCACCACTCGGTTGTCACAGCTTATGTGGACATTACAAAATCATCGCGTTTCCAATTCTCACGGCTTTCACTTACACGATCAGTGTAATATACTCGTAGTTCTGCGACCATCACACCGCGCAGTCACAAGCAAAAGTATAATGAGCCCTGCGCGGCCAAATGATATGGATTCGCGAAATAACAGGTGTGCGGACGATACAATCTCTTGTCATAACTTGCACGTAGTGTTAAAAGAGGAATGTTCGGAGCTGTTAAAACCCTGAATTAAGGTATTACAGTTGGCTACTATACATGGACAGCACATCTTATTTAAATCCACATAGGGGTATGCTAATTTATTTAACATTCGTCATTATACTATTCAAAACTTAATTAATTAACGATGAATATTAAATATTAATTATATTAAAACCATTTAAATTTTAATCAAACATCTTGCTTCGGAGAGTTTAATTCAATTAAGCCTATACTGATAAAAACATGCTTTGTTTTATTAATACTTTACATGAAAGCAAGAAGGTACACAGTTAGTTGAATCTGTAAACGTGAGTTTGCTAGGGGGTCAGTTTTACTTTCACGAGTTACAGAATTATGTGCATTCAAGCACGGGAGTGCAGTACTTTCCTCTTTTTATTTTTATTTTCAAGACAAGATTTTTTTTTCTAGGTACAAGAGTAAGTACATTATAAATGTTATAATTATCTCAGTTATACACTCTTTTTATATTGTTTTTTAAATACTGCTGGTGGTCAATTAGATAAACAAAATAACAGAGCATTGCAGGTTCTGAAACTTGTGAGTTGTACTTAGTCCGATTTATTTATTTATTTAATTATTTACATCATTATGTAAACATAACAGGTCCTTAAACCTAATACGTTTACATAGTCCCCGTGCTACTTTATCCTAGCTTGGATATATCTGCTAATAGGTACCTACTACTGCGACAATCAGCAGGTGGTGTAAAAAACAAGTCAAGTCCTAGATCCCAATCCAGTACACCGCTGCACCGTTAAGCAAAGCCAAGGCGCGTATCAGTGGTGACTCGCGGACACCAATCCTGGAACTGCAAATAACCTATTTTAAAATGCAGAGTCAAATACATGGGTAGTACCAGCTCTATGTAGATAGCGGTGTCCGTACAACGAACTGGCCCGCACTAATCTGCGCTCGCGGATTGCAATTTATTAACACCGCGTCACATGTGCACGCGACGCGCGCGGGTTGTGATGGCCAGTTCGTTGTACGGACACCGCTATCTACATAGAGCTGAAACGACCCATATTTTTGACTCTGCATTACAAATCGCAATACGTACAACTAATAAGTCAGGACTCTGTTATTTTATTTATCTACTATCCTGTTTGTATTCTAGAAAATTCCTTTTGCTGCGTTTGAATATAGTACCTAGTGGTATTACGAAAGTTACCCGCTCAAATTTGCGATGGAATAGAATAGAATAGAATAAAGTTTTTGTGGAACAGAGATATACCTACACGGGGCTACACGGCATGTTGTACAATTATTTGTCTTAAAATAACACTTTAAAAATAAGTAGGAAATAAGAAAACAAACTCAATTTAACGACTTACTGGTAAACATTTTAATTCTAATGTACCCTTTTCCATGTACCTACCTACCTACTTCGACTTTGCTTTCGATGTTACGCAATTTGTAAGATTTTTTAACTATTTCCAACAATGTATTTGAGATACGTATAGAAGGAATAAAGCCTCATAACACGACATTAATTAATGTACTATAAAAATATATTTTTTTAAATTAACAAAGGCAAAATTATTAATATTTTCCTAACAAAATACCTCTCTAAAACCGACTACAGTCCAGTACTTCTTCAGTCGTACTCGCAACAGCCGTCATAGCTAATTATCAGCGATTGAATGGATCTACATAGGTACCTATTCGTTTATTAATTCTTCACATAAAAAATATTTTCACCATTGCATTCATACATTATGTATACCCACAGTGTTTCGTACTAATAGTTGTAGGATTACTTTTCAGTCAGTGTTTCATGAAAAATTCATTTCATATGCCGAGGGTGGCTTAAAAACTATTAAAACCAGCTGAGGGCCGGTTGGGGTAAAACATATTATGAAAGCTTGCAATATTGCCGTCGATGTGAATTGTAAATATCGGTGATGTATCGAGATTATAAAATGCTGTGCTTGCTAGGGATGGCTCTCGATAATTTAATTGCCCGATAGTTTTAAACTTTTAACCTTTAACGGTATATGAATGAATGATGACAGCAGGGAAAGACCATCCCTGTAGCTCAGGACCAGAACAGTCATACGTTTTTTTTTATAGATACAAGATAGCAAACGAGCTTGTAGCACCACTCATCCGCTGCCGCCCATGACAACTGTGACTGACTTTGAACAAAACTCAATTAGGGACTGGGATGGTTAGTCCAATTAGTTGAGAGAGTTAAATAGAACATTAGTTGGTCAGTTTGTTAGGAGGACTGGGTACTGTTAGTGATAGTTTAGTCCTGTTAGTTGGTGTTAGTAACAGTCCAGTTAGTACTTGTTAGTAGGAGTCTCGTTCTAAGTCAGTCACAGATGTGTGGCTACCCTTGGGGACTAAGATAGTCGCCTCTAAAAAAGTGTAACCGGAAACCACACCTTTCCAACCGGACCATAATTGCTTTAAAAACAATTATTATACGGCAGAAATGGTACTAGGTACCGTGGCGGGCGGTGGCCCTGTCTGTCTTCAGAGGCGATGCAGTGAGACTTATGGGGTTGCGGGTGGATGCTGTGGATAGAGTGGGAGTTCAAGATAGCCAGCCAGCGAATACATCAAAGAGGATGGTGTGTTTGTCCACACAGTGTCTGGAACACCTAGGTAGAGTCATCCACGTCGCTTTACTGTTTCAACGAATACTTGCGCCGTGCTTGTCGTCACGTGGGTTTGTTCCACTGGTAATCCCAGAGTTCTCTAAGAGCGCTGAGAAAGGCTATCTAAAGATAATCCTACATAACTCGGTGTCGCTCCAACGACATCCGGGTACCTTTAAAAGGATTCCCCCGCGGTGGTTAACCCAAAGGTTTGCCTACTTAAAACTCCAATTGCTTTAAGTTACGAGCACGCATTAATTATTAAAAAATCATATTGATGTTTGACTTTTGACACAAACTTTAGACTTCTCACTGTTAGCAGCTGTAAAAGAAATTTCTCCTTGCAACTTCTACCTTTTAAAGGCTTAACCACCGCGGGGAAACCGCGGTGGTTAAGCCAAAGGTTGTAGTTTGTCTACTTAAAACTCCAATTGCTTTAAGTTACGAGCACGCATTAATTATTAAAAAACCATAATTGAAGTTTGACTTTTGACACAAACTTTAGACTTCTCACTGTTAGCAGCTGTAAAAGAAATGTCTCGTTGCAAATTCTACCGTTCGTTTACTACCGTCGCACACTTGTTAGGACACACCAAAGCCCAAAAGTGTTAGGCAAACTTTTGACAAAGCTACTATACATATATAATAACCCAAACTGCACAAAAAGCGTAACCTACTCAGATAACACGTCCTAAGGGCTCGTATAAAAAATCTACCTACCATCAGTCTACTGTCAATTTGGTAGAAAAAATTACTATCCACAGCTGAGAAGGACAAAAAATGTAAACACAACCTTTTTCATACTGGTTCGGACACGAATATGTTCTGTCGACTCTGTCGATCGATGACTTGTAGGGTAATGTTGAATGTTTTCGACCACTTATTTTACCACCAATTAAATTTACAATAAAATCACATGACGTGTCGTTGCTTTAATAAATACGAAGAAATGTTATCAATTAATTCAAAAATAGATTTTAGACACTACGACCCCGTCGACATAAACTTCGTCTTAATAAATTCACAATCCACCAAAAAATATAATTTCATAATGAAAATCCTAAGACGGAGAGGATATCGCGCATAATACGGAAATTCACAGAGGAATACATAAAATCTCCATCCGAGTAAGTAACGTGACTTACCAGAGACATTAACAAAGTGCATTCACGCCTAAGGTCACTTGATTTATCCTGGCCTATGCACTTGATGAAACCCGCACTGGGAAACAAAGTGAGGTATTAAATGTAAGGTTTTGTCTTTATGTTCTTCAAATGTGCGATGAGTAATTTAAACATGCCCCGCTTTATAGGGTGACAATATTCTGTGATTTATTTTATTTATTTATTTATTTATTTATTTATTTATTTATCTATTTAATAAAAACTTACGACTAACTTTACAGGTTACCCTAATGCGTTAGCGTGATAATCTATTATAATTTACATATATAAATAATTTTAACCTAATAATAACATAATTTATGCTATGCAGTATTAACTGTTGCTTTAGCTGCGACCCATAGACGTCACTGCTGGGCACGGGTCTTCCTTATAGACACAGCTTTGGGCAGGTCTAGAGCGTTGATAGTCTTGACTCCCGTGACGAGCCTGCCCAGGCACCGCGCTGGAGGGCTCCGGTGCGTTCTACACAGAGATCCCGGAGCCCTCCCAGAGCGCTGAGGATGGTGCCCGATGGGTTTTAGTGGGTATTCCGGCAGTAGGCCGGCGAGTCCCACACTCCGTGCGTAAAGGCATTTCCCATCGTTAAAAAAAAAAAAAAAAAAGGTCTAGAGCGTTATCTACCAGGCTGCTCCAATGCGGATTGGTCTCCACCAATAACCCCTCCGGGTTAGTGGCCAACCCACTCTTGAATGTTCTCAAGCTACCTGAAGGTCTTGGCCTAGGCTTAGTTTACTGTTTCCACTATTGAAAACAACCGGGACAAAAAAGGGGGGTGGGGGAGTTATTTTTTATTTATCTCAAAAAGAGTGTTACAGAATTTATATCACATATCTAAAAATTATCAAACTGTAGGCCAGTTTATCAGCAACTTTATAAGTTGCTTGAATTCTAATGAAGGTAGGTTCTATTAATGTGAAAAATGTTGTAGAAAGTTCGTTCTTAACTTCATTTACTTTTTAACTTAAAAGTACGGCTGCTTATTGAATAGGCCTCAGTTTGCGAACGATGACACTTGAACTTAAACCAGGAACATACATAAAAGATTTTACGATTTGGTTACACCGAGATTCTTAAAAAATAAATTACTCACATTGCTCATTGTGCGAGTTTGTGCGTGAAAATATGTACCTACATATATCTTGGAATAAATAAACTGCATGCAATTTTTTTTACATTTAAAACATTTATAACATTTTCGATTGTTGTATAATTTTGAACAGTTTCATACCACAATCCATACTTAAGTAGGTCGTTTACCCTAAAATTTTACTACGCATTAGTTTCTGTACAAAAAACATGATTGTGGGGAATAAAAAAACATAAGGTTGTAAAATATCAGTGTATTTGTAAAGCTATTAACAGATAAGGGTAGTCCCATTAGAAGAGAGATAACCCAACTTATTGAAAGTTACAACTGTACGGATTTCGTAATATACAGGCGTCGATAAGAGTAATGAAAAGGTTTCTCTTGTGTTACCTTTGATGGGATTTACACAATACAATGACGTTTGTTTACTATGCAACAGAAGCTTACATTGTTTATAAGTACGTGGATAAATAAAGTGGACTTTTTAAAATACGCTGCGACCATAGACGTCCCACTGCCGGGCACGGGTCTCCCCCACAGACACTGCTGCGGGAGGTCTAGAGCATACTGTACCACGCTGCTCCAATGCGGATGGGTGGAGGGGTTAGTTGCCAACCCAGTGTCGAATGTTCTCAAGCCACCCGAAGATCTTCGACAAGGCTTAGCGACTGTTTCCAGCATTGAAAACAACCTGGAACGACGGCTGTACGTGCACGGTAGCGTCCATGAAATTTTGCCACACTAGCGGTCACCCATCCACAAACCGACCGCGTCCGTCGTTGCTTAACTCTTTCGATCAAATTGAACCAACGCGAGCCATTGGGCTATGGAAGCTACACTCGTACCCTGACGGAAATGACGAACTGGCGTGATGTTGTGTTATTTTATTATTATAGTAGCTTGATTTCAAATTAATCTCATATTTTTGTAGGTATATTTACCTACAAAAAGTTATTTAATAACTTATTAGTTATTAAATAAATTATTTACCTACAAAAAAATATGTGATTAATTTTTAAATTAGATTTATTTTTAAATTGTTTACCACTAGTTTTCAAAGCTGATTTTACTAGAAGGACACAGCAAGAAATTTAAAACATACTCTTTTAAAATGACAATATAATGTAGAATACAATAGCTTAAGGTAGAAATGGACTGGACTTAGCACGGTACCCGTCGATTGGCCATACAATGAGTAAACTTACTCATGCATGCCAATGTAAACACAATGAGTATGAAAAAAAAAACAATAGAAAGTGTCAGATTTTTCTTAAATAAAAAAAAAAACCGATTGCGTACCCTACTTCTAGAGGCATTTTGTAACACAAGTAGGTACACTTGCTAAGCCTAAACACGTGTACAAACAAAAGATTTGCAGAATACGTTATAAGGGGGTATCGGTATAATGTTATAAGCAACTCTATTTCCTTGCCATGTGGTTGGTATTTAAGTGTAAATATCGAAAGAAAAAGGTGTACAAAAAATTCTACCTGTACGCAAGGGGTGAGTTACAAAAATGTTAGTGTAAAGTTGATAGCGTGGTTGAATTTAGGTTTAGTTCATGTTCGCGGTTTGAATTGAAATTAAGGGTTGAGACCACTGAGTTAAATATACTAGAGAAGCAAACTTCATCAGAATGCCTCAAATATAGCGTAACCACTTTTTAAACGCGACGACGTAGCTTTGAAATCACTAAACATTTGAATGTAAACATATATCTGTCTCACTTATACAAGTCACAATAACAATTACCGTCGCGTAGATTAGACAAAGATCGCAATATTAACATGCAATTACGGGAATCGGCGCGACAGGGTTGCCTACCCACGCGAAGTTTTACCCAATTTTTTTAAGCCATAGAAAAGTTTAATACTAAATTAAATTAACTTTAAAATATTTGAATTACATATGTAAATAGAATTTTGATGATCTGAAATTAATGAAATCATACTCCGCTTTATAACATAAGTTTTGTATACAATTGCCTTGTAGACTCTTTTTTGTAAGTTTGAGTAAATAATTTGCTTTCGTAATAGAATCTTATTTTAAAATATTTGTAAATTATGGAATCTATACTAATATTATAAAGAGGAAACATTTGTTTGTAATGTTAAAACACAAAAACTACTAGACTGTTTTCAAAAAATCTTTCACCATTAGAAAGCTGCATCTTCACGTTCTGACATAGGCTATATAATAATATTATACATTTGTGTTTTTGAATGTATGTTTATAATGTTTTCACATAAAAACTGCTGGACCGATTTCGATAATTCGTTCACAATTAAAAAGCTGCACCTTCACTGAGTAACATAGGCTATATAACATTTTTTTTTTAAATAGGGATCCTTAATAAAAATGCAATAATATTACCCAAGGTGTGAAAATTACCTAAAATATTCTTTACATCGCGTACGCTGCGAAAAATATTGATGATAGAATAAAATAATGTACTACGACTTTGCAGATCACATCATTATTTACAAAAAGTCGCGATACCATATGTCCAACTACTGTAGTTATGCCACTATAACTACTTTTTTACATTTTAAAAGTTTATAACAGTGCCGGCAATAATCAAACCATTATTATTCATAACTTTGAATTAATCTTTTTCCCATTAAATATTATTATATTAAAGACCGTTTCAATACCTGTTAAATACTACTTAAATTATTAAAATCCGAATAACGAATAAAAAGATATAACGAATTTAAAATGTCAATCTAAAGAAAATAATGCAATAATAAAATAATACGGTGTGGGTGGCGCCGCGCAGCGTTCTCTTAGATATATTACTTAAAAGATGAATAGAATTGATGAATTGCTTCATATTAGCAACAAATGTTTACACTTGAATTAATTAATTAAAATGTAGGATATGTAGGTACTTTTCATCTCGGTGATTTTCCACAAAAATGAAGTTCGAAGGATAAAATTCGATCGATAGTGTCTTTGAAGAGGGTGGCAACTAGGTGTAAACGAAACTATTGTTATGTCTAGTTCCACGCGAGCGAAGCTGCGGGCTTCCACTAGTTTACTAATAAAAGGGAATGATCAACTAGTATTGAGGATATGTGATCTCCCGGGTGTATCGCAAATTCTTTTAATATTTTGTAGGTAGCCATTCTGTCTCTTTTCTCAATAATCGAATTATTTCCACCCACTTATCACGGCGTGCTGCATCTTTAGGTACACTGCAACGTTGTTATTATTAAAAAATATATATATTCACTTAATCCATAATTTAAAATTCTCCCAGAATTGTGGGGATCTAAAACTAAGTTTTAAGTGGTCACACTGAACCTATATTTCAAAATTGTACAATTTATTTATTTTATTGCGTTTTTGCGTAGATGTAAACACAGAAACAATAAAATTACGTGTGGAAAGTAATTTTAGTGGACTTATTAAGTTTTTGTGATCTTGAATCGCACTTTATCACTGTGCATTTGCCCATTTTGAAAATATTTTCTGTCAGTTCAACTCGGCCGGCGTCACACAGAGTACTGAACTGACGTTAGCTACGATTAAGACCGTGGCCATAATTCCAGTGACAACGCTTTGGCGCGGTGATTACTAATCTAGTGGTAACATAATATCAATGGTTGAGACAGACACCGAATGGTTTACAAACATTGTGTAGATACTTTGACGGGCCCGTTGGAGCAGTCGGTAGTGACCCTACCTGATACGCCAGGGGTCGTGGGTAAAAACAAAGTCTCATAAAAAGTATCTAATCTAATTTAAAAATTAAAATCATGAATATAAATGTATAAATAAAGTAGTGGACGCATCAAATATTAAATTAAGAAAATTAGTCATTAAAGTAGGTAGATATTGCTTCCTGTTATTTGGCAGTGCTGCCATCAGTAGGTAACAATATCTTCATCATCATCATCATCACAACCCTTTCTTTGTATGTTGGGCACGGGTCTCCTCACAGTATTTCGAATTTTAACATTATTAGTTGAAATTCATACAGAAGTTGATGTAACAAGATATTTATACATTGATTCACTATCGACGAAAATACATGTCCCTTAACTAAATCTAGGTTAATTGGACAACTATTTATCCTGATCTAGATCAGCGCAGGGTCCTTTGTGGCGGCAGCTCGTCAACAGATCCGATCGGTATAAAAGGCTGCCTGTTGATTCTTCGAAGATAAACCTCGCCAGACTTCGTTGTTCATGTCTGAACAGTATCGAGAAAATTTTATACCAATTTTGTACCTACATGCAATTTAGTTCAGTTGATTTATTTTAGTTAATACCTACTCGTGCAACCCATTAAGGTACGTGCTGTGTACGTACTGTTGGGCACGGATCTCCCCCAAAGTACAACAGTGGAAGGTCTAGAGCAGTGATGGGCAAACTACGGCCCGCGGGCCAACTCCGGCCCGCGAAAGTATTTAATCCGGCCCTCCGAGGGTCAAAGCGTGGTGAAATGAGAGGCAAGGACAGTGAATTTGTGTGTAATGCTGTAATGTTTTTATAATATCATAACACAAAATGCATTTTTTCTATAATTCTGGCCCTCCTCTAGAATTTCTAAAACTTTGTGGCCCGCCATTAAAAAAGTTTGCCCACCATTGGTCTAGAGCATACACCACCACGCTGCTCAAATGTTAATTGGTGGAGGGGTTAGTGGTCAATCCAGTGTCGAATTCAAGGTTACCTGATTCGACAAGGCTTAACGACAAGGCTTTTTAGGGTTCCGTAGCTAAATGGCAAAAAACGGGACAATTATGAATTCGTCATAATATGTATATCTGTCTATCTGTCCGTATGTCACAGCCACTTTTTTCCGAAACTATAAGAAATATACTGTTGAAACATGGTAAGTAGATGTATTCTGTGAACAGCATTAAGATGTTCACACAAAAATAGAAAAAAAAAACGATTATAAGGCAACTTAACATTGAAATTTTATAAATTGTCTTCAATTATTCTTTGCCATAAAATTAATACAGCTACTATGATTACACAAAGGCTCACTGATTCCGTGGACTGATACCAGTTTTTCTTCGACCGAAATCAATTAACCGTCTAGCCGGGCGTAATCAATTTTCCAAAAATTACATGACACAGCAAACACCGACAGCCGAAAATCAACAAAGTTTGGACATCAATTTCGAATTTGGAATACGAAAATCACTTTCTCCGCCCACGTCACTTCAGTTTGAATTTGGAAAACGTGTGCTCGTTCAGTTTGAGTGACTTTTTTTACGGAGTCATATCTGTTCGAATTCCAAATTCCGAGTTACTATAGGGAATTTCAAATTAGAAAACCCAATTATACTGAGTCCGATCCGGAAATCGAACCCAATACTTCTAGCTTTGCCGTCACGCTTGTGACCATTAGACTAACGAGGCAACCTGTTTAACTTACTTAGTCAAATTAATTTCATTACTAAACAAAATTTTGTCTTGCAAAGAATATTCATAAACCTTCGTAGTATGTACGTGCACTAATCTCAGTATAGCGTGACGCCACAGATAGCTCGTGCTAAAATAACAGATGATGATTTAACTTAATTTATTGATTCACCCGCAACCGACATTATTTTTTAATGTTTTGCAATAACTCTGTTGGAAATGATTTTATTTTCCTAACAACATTCGAGTGAATTTTATAAATATGCTACTTAGGCCTGTGCGTGCAAGTTTATTGAGTTGTTGAAAAATATTATAGTTCTAAACTGTCATTAAAGTAGTAACAATTAACAGTATTAACATCCTAATTTTGAAATTGTTTTTATCACAACTTCACAACCCATTTCTGGCTTTACCCGTGCCTGCAACCATGCATTTCCATTGCACACATCAAAAAATTAATTTAGTTAATACTTAAAGGTGTTATCGTTCTTTACAAAAAGTATATTGTATACACAAAAAGTTTCAAACGCCTGAGATTTGAACCCCAGACCTCACAACATAAAATACTGAATATCCCCGATTAGCTTGCTTGAAAACCAGATTTTCAGCTCAAAAGCTCATAGCAGAAGCTTTAGAAGAGGAATTAACTTGACTGTTTGTTACAAACACCTCTTATTTAATACTAGTGTACGCCCGCAGCTTCGCTTGCGTTGAATTAGACATAACGAAAGTTTCGTTTACACCTAGTAATATTATATAGCCTATGTCACTCAGTGAACATGCAGCTTTCTAATGGTGAAAGAATTTTTGAAATCGATCCAGTAGTTTTTGTGTGAAAACATTACAAACAAATCTTTCCTTTTTACAATATTAGTATAGATCAATGACCGGATCATTTCTCGTAACTTTCACAATGTCCATATACATTGTCAATTTGAACCCAAAACAGGAAATGGGTGATATTTACCTAATAGCACCTAAATGACTCATTAACTGTACCTACAATGAAAACCAAAATTTAATAAGTGTATTAAGTACTTCCGGTGATAAAAATAACCTGCAATTAACAGGGTTTCAAATGTAAACAAAGCACAAAGAAGTAAAGGCCTTGAGGTTTTGGACTAAAACTTAGGTATTTATTAACAGGCCCGTTGGCGCAATCGGTAGTGACCCTGTCTGTTGCACCAGGGGTCGTGGGTTCGAATCCCACTCAGGACAAATATTCGTGTGACGAACACTTGTATTTGTTCTGTGTCTGGATGTTAATATCTATTTATGTATGTATTTAAAAATATCTATGTATGTATATCAGTCTCTGGCACCCATAACACAGGCTCGCGCCTACTTTGGGGTCAGATGGCCTTTATGAGAATGTCCAATATATTTATTTATTTATTTAATAAGGTAATTTTATGTCGTTTATGTAACAGAAATAACAATTTATTATTGTAGCAACAGTTTTGATTTAGTTAACAGTTTTGTTAAGTAAATCAAAATTTCTTATTATTAAGAATATAAATATGTATACCTAAATATTACTAAATTGCTTAAATAAATAACATTCTATAAAAACATTGACCTAAAATATCATGACGCTGGCACTATAAGACATAGTAATTTGTAAAGCTGAATAGACTGACAGACAGACCTGAATGAGGATAGTATATTTTCCCAAAAAGCAAACTATTGCTTTAACCCATAGTCCCACTGCTGGGCACGGGTCTCCCCAACAGACATAGCTACAGAGCTGCTAGAGCATACTCCACCACGCTGCTCCAATGTGGATTGGTGGAGGGGTTTGAGGCCAACCCAGTGTCGAATGTTCTCAAGCTTCTCGAAAGTCTTCGAAAAGGCTTAACGATTGTTTCCACCATTTAGAACACCGAGACCGACGACTTTAGGTACCCTCCAAAGCACGGTAGCGCTCATAAAATATCGCCACTAGCGACACATCCACAAACCGACCGCGACCGTCGTTGCTTAGTCTCTCGATCACACGAATCGAGCCAAGCCATTAGGCTATTAACGCTTCTATACAAATAAATGCACAAAATTCACCGTACTCTTGTCCATGGCCTAATGACGGGCATTACTGACCATAGACGTCCTTAATAATTGAATCGCATGGGACGCCCAATTACTAGTAATACGTTGACATCGTTAATCTAATGATCCATGGTGGTTTACTTATGGAAATGTTGGATTTACCAGCAGGTGCCATAACGAGCAGTTTAACAGACGTTGACAAAATAAAAGTGTATGGGAAACAGAAAGAATAGATATATTTATTAATTAACTAGTAGAAGCCGGTAGCTTTGCTTGCGTGGTTAGAAGTTACTATAATTTCGTTTGCACAAAGTTGTCATTCTCTTCAAAGACATAACTGACCGAAATTAATTCTTCGCACTTATAGAGAAGCGACGACCCGCCCTTATTTGTACAATTCAAACCAGTAGATCCTAAATCGAATCCTAAATTATTTTGATTTCTTAGCATTATCATAGTCAAATTAATTGTTTTGTTCAGATCTATAACCAAAAACAACAATTAATACGCCCATAGATAACGCTAGCAGTAAAAGAGCGTATAATAAGTTAAGTAAGATCGTAACGAGGTTCAAAGCTGACAATTATATCGTTACGGAGGAACCCAAGCATTGTTTATTGCTTCTCCGGACAGGGAGCGTGCAGTATTTTTGGTTTTATGTGTTTTGACAGAAGCAAGACGGTTATGTGGATTAGAGTTCATGTATCTACAGTTTTTGAAGAGGAATAAATTAATAAAGCTTTATGCAATTAGCTCGCCATGTACCCTGTACATTTTTATGTGGTTCAATAATGGTAAAATCCTAATCTATATATATTAAAGGAGAAGCTGACTGACTGATTGACTGACTAACTGACTAACACATTGGCGGGCCCGTTGGCGCAATCGGTAGTGACCCTGTCTGTTGCGCCAGGGGTCGTGGGTTCGAATCCCACTCAGGACAAAAATTCGTGTGACGAACACTTGTATTTGTTCTGTGTCTGGATGTTAATATTATTTATTTAAGTATGTATTTAAAAATATCTATGTATGTATATCACTCTCTGACATCCATAACACAGGCTCGCGCCTACTTTGGGGTCAAATGGCCGTGTGTGTGAATGTCCAAGATATTTATTTATTTATATCAACGCAGGGCCTAAACTATAAGGGTTAGAAACTTGAAATTTTGCACAGGTGTTCCTTTTATAGCGTAGGGGAGCACTAAGAATGGATTTTTGAAAATTCATCCCCAAAGGGGGTAAAATGGGGGTGCAAATTTAGTATGAAACTTTGCCGTTTTTGAAGTTAGTGAATGTCTTATTCGACGCGAGCAAAGCTGCGGGCGTTCTCTTGTCTTTTTATCAAAATACGTCTCATTAAACCCTAAAAGTGTTAAAACAAACTTACGAATTTTAACGACACCAATATCAATTCAAATTACATTTTTATTGCAAGATTTCCTGCTTTAATTAGGATAAAAATATAAGATTTGAGAGCAAAGTTGGTAGACATTTATAATTAAAATTTTAGCAACATTCACCACCAGTAAAACTGTCCCACTGTTGGGCACTTGGACAAGGAGCTCCCAGAATTAAAAGGGGGGCTAGCCTTTGAGAACATTATGAAGAACTTTTAGACATTCAGATTTTCTCAAATCGTTATTTTACCTTCAGAGTATTGTGACATTAAATTCTAAAAAAAAGAATGGTCAAGTGCGAGTCGGAGTCACACACGTAGTGTTCCATTCCACCGAGCAATTTATTTAGGTTACTTGAATGGCACCTTTGCCTCTAACTCTTTTTTTAATTATTTGTTATGATAGTAGCCACAGTAACACGCAATCTATATAAATTTAAATTTTGTGAAACAAACTTGTGACAGACAGACAGCGGAGGCATAATAATAGGGTTTCATGTGCTGAAGGAACCCTAAAAACGAAACTAGTTATGATAGCTTAGGGGCTTGACCCTGAATTATTAAGATCTTAAATTACAATTATTAGATATATTATAGTCCGTACCTAAGGAAAACATAACATCTTTTTATAATTAAAAAGGATATAAAAATCAAACAACTTTACGATTTTCAAAATGAAACGGAGAAATACCTAAAAGCAAAGATAAACATTTTATACACAGAGCAGTTATCACCGAATATAATTAAGCCCATTGTCTTGGGGACTTGGGCGAACAAAATTACGGTGACTATAAATTGTAAAGCCAAAGCGTCTTTTAAGGACGCCATATTTAAAATAGTACCATAAAAACGTCCTCTGAACACCGACATCGGTGACCCGCCGTGTTTTTAAACGCCACACTGAGGCTATAAGGGACTTGTCGGATAGTACTATCAAAGCTAATTTATTTTTCGCTTCGCTTCCTTTGTCTTGTGGTCGCAAGCGTAACTTACGTATTAGTGATTCTGGTTTGATTTCCGGGTCGAGAAATAATTTTCTATTCTTACTTGAATTTCCCATTAGAAGGACCATCTTTCTGCCCGGTATATAACAATAGGTACATCACCTATGGAACCTAAACATAAAGGGTGAAATGTACTATGAATGAATATGAACTAAAAATGAAAAAAAAAGCGTACTTGGTAGTACTGTGCCAACTGTTTTGGGCATAAGATGGTATAAATAGAGCTTATGTGTATCTAGGTTTACTCACGATGTTTTTACTCAATACGCGTGCTTTATTTAACGGTAGGTACGTGCCCCTTGGGTTTTTAATTTTAACCAAAACACCCCTGATAGACGACTTCGGTTGCCACCAGTTGCCACTGGGCTGTCGCCACTTAGTTGCGTTGCATTTTCTCACATTTAAAATAGTCCAGAGAGAGGTTTAACCCGTTAAATATATAGGAGAACACTCCAAATCGTACATAGATGAATAAGCGGTAATCTTAGCTAACCTGAAAAACACTCGTTAGTCCCTTATATCCCGCAGTAGAACATACATGAAAGCGAAAGATCTTCAAGGGGCAGGCTAAATTGGATTCTGGAGCTCCAAAAAACCCGTGGCACCACCGTGTTGCTACTAGAACGTGACGGTAGGTATTAAATATTTTATTGGCAGTTAAAGTCAGTTTATTATTCAACTTCAGATTAGGATAATAGTCGGATCGTCGAGGTGATGGAGATCGGTTACATTTTACGCTGCTTTCACAGTTTGAGTTCTTGTTACGGTAGTTTGGATGATCGAATCTATGCTCGTTTCTCTGCTTCACTATTGGGCGTTACTATAAGAATCCTTTTAGATCGAGTATCTACCTACTTCACTTTATATTTCCATTGAAATTGACCATTCGTCATTTGCCTCACCGTGTGAATCAAATATGAAACCGAAAGCAGCAGAACTTTGATTATGAGTAAATAATCAAAGCAGCAGAAATTACCTACGCGACCGAAATTACGCGACTCACAACTGAAACATTTACGCTTGTTTCTGAGCCCAAACGAGCGTAAATCATTCAGTTGTGTCGCGTAATTTCGGTCGCGTAGGTAATTTTTGCTCCATAAAGGTGTAAACAACTTAGAAACACAGAATAGAAAACGTTACGACAGAAAATTTTACACAAATCAGTAATATCTTGCTAGGAGTAATATTTTGTTATTAGTGTTGTATGTAACTCATATTTATTTGCAGCCGTTTGCAGATTATAAAATCTCTCGCAGATTATACAGTGTCTCTTCGTCACCTCTAAATTTATGCATGAAAAATTCCGTTTAATTCAAGTTAATGTTTCTACTCCACATTTTCCCGTTCAGCATTTTCGATATAAATCTGTCCAATCAAACCAAAACTTGAAGTATTAATCTACATAACGAGCAACACGGGAGCTCTGAGCATTTAAAAGGGCAATAACTATGTCTTGATTTGTTAGTATAATATACGTTAGTTCATCCCGAGATTGATTTTAAGGCCGATGTGATTTACTGCATACCTCTCCATCCCCAGAGGTTCAGACAAAGGAGTTTGATGGTTACAACAATAATATTGACTCTCAGTTTATTGTAGAGTTACTGACTGAAGAATGATTGCCTTCCTGGTGAGTAATGATGATTTGGGTGATAATATGGACAGTTTTAGTAATTCCTTTATTGCATTTTTGATTTGACGGAAGCCTAAGCAAGGGACTTAAAACTAAACTTTAAACTTTATGTGATATTTTTCTAAGCTTATCTTTTGAATATGATACTCACCCATTTGCTGCCACCTATGATAACTGTGACAAACTATTAACAAGACACAGAAAGGGATTAGGTTAGGTTAGGTTATTATTGTTTAATGTTCTAATTAACTCTAAGCTAACTGGACTAACCATCCCAGTCCTTATTTGAGTTTTGTTCAAATTCAGTCACAGATGTTATGGGCGGCAGCGGATGGTTGGTGCTTCAAGCTCGTTTGCTATCTTATATTCTTAAAAAACAACAGTAATACCACCCTAGACATAGAGTTGTTATTGTCAGAGAACATGAATAATTAATTCCTAATAATTCAGACGATCATTTCGTACAACGAATCTCATTAACCCACTTCACGCTGTTCAGCTTACAATTAATAAGCAAGACAGTTATCGCGCTTGCGGCGGCTTATAAATCAAATTATCGAATTTGTTATTAGATAGTAGTAAAGTAGAGGCTGTTAAATACCCACGTGATATCTAATTCACGAGATAGACCAAGGAATCAATTCAATGCACAATGTAACTTAAGTACTACTGATTTTTTGGTAAACTAGTGGACGCCCGCAGCTTCGCTCGCGTAGAATTAGACCCATTAACGACGTCTACCCGCGTTCGGGTTGCCCACTTGACTTCAAAAACGGCAATGTTTCATACTAACTTTGCACCCCCGTTTTACCCCATTAGGGGATGAATTTTCAAAAATCCTTTCTTAGTGCTCCCCTACGTTATAAAAGGAACCCCTGTGCAAAATTTCAAGTTTCTAACCCTTATAGTTTAGGCCCTGCGTTGATATGTCAGTCAGTCAGTCAGTCACCTCCTTTTATATATATAGACTAGTGGACGCCCGCAGCTTCGCTCGCGTAGAATTAGACCCATTAACGACGTCTACCCGTCTAACGACTTCAAAAACGGTAAAGTTTCATACTAACTTTGCACCCCCGTTTTACCCCCTTAGGGGGTGAATTTTCAAAAATCCTTTCTTAGTGCTCCCCTACGTTATAAAAGGAACCCCTGTGCAAAATTTCAAGATTCTAGCCCTTATAGTTTAGGCCCTGCGTTGATATGTCAGTCAGTCAGTCAGTCAGTCAGTCAGTCAGTCAGTCAGTCACCTTCTCCTTTTATATATGTAGATTTAGTATGTTATGAGTAAATTGTGAGTGGGTCGGCTAAATAATTCCTGGGCGTACTTGTTGGCGTTGGGTTGGCCTCAGCATATCATAAACATTACAATCACGCCCATAGATTTATTATACTAGAGTAAATCTATGATCGTCGTTTCTATTTCAGATCTTAGACAACGAAAAGTTTTATGATAACATGGCATGGCCATGAAATCCATTAGTCATTTTCATCAACAAATATTGTCATATTTGTCGTCTATAACAGTCGTATGCATTTTTTTTCAACAAAAGAATCCTGTCCTTATAACATAACTTAAGCAAACAGACTACAATGTGTGTGATGCTACAACTACCTACTTATGATCGGTAGGTAGGTTTCAACACAACCAATTTATGTAGAAGCTTGTTACCGATTACTTTTCAAATTCAATACCAGATTTAGAGCTTTGTTCTAAACAAAGACAATAGACAATAAACAGGTTCGGAACCTTGACAGTGTAATTACTGGAGCCATTAGACAGCGTCGTTGCGATTAGGGTGTGGCGAAGTTTACTGATCGTGTTTGCCATTTGCAAGACTTACGAGTTGAGCGCGTTGGTTGGGAAAACATCACAACCATTTACTGCTGCGTATAATTTATTGTTTTCAAGAGATTTTTTGTTTCCGAGGTTTTTCTCAGATTTCTCACCACACGGGACCTAAACATGTCTGGTGCAAAAGTGGGTGAACAACACCTCTGTCTACCCTTCGGTGAAATACAGGCGTGACTAATAAGCCCTCAGAAGCGGTAGCGCTCATGAAGTTTTGTCACTATAGTCGCAATAGCGGATCACATTGAGTCGACTCGAGCCATTGGGCGTCCCAGGGACGCAACATAGCCATGGGCATTGCATATACCTACATTCTTAGATTTAATGTAGTCGTGAGTCAATTCAGGTAAGGCTATCTCGGGCTAAAGACTGATGAGGAAATTTTGTAACACTTGTGAGTGCGTGAAGAAAAGTCATCTGATTGGATACTGTCCTTCCAAACTGATCTGGAGTAGAAGCGTGATTGGTTTCAGAAGACACAGGATAGTTCAGAATGGCACTTGCAGTATACTTAAAAAGATTAAAAGAAAATAAATAACTTGACCATACAGAGGCTGCCTAGTGGCTATCGAACTCTCCTCTCACTCGAGGTGGTTACAAACCAAGCGGCACGCACCAATTACTTTTTTTTATAGTATAGGACGGACAAACAGACATACGGGCCACCTGATGGTAAGTGGTCACTGTCGTCTATGGACACGTGCGACACCAGGGGTATCACAGGTGCGTTGCCTGCCTTGAAGGAAGCGTTTCACACTCTGTTTGAAGCGCTCCATGTCGTAGCTCGAAGGGAAAACCTCAGTTATACCAATTTCTTTTATATGATACGCTGTAACGGTACAGGAAAACAGCGAGAGTAAACCGTATGCCTGGTGTCCCCCATTGTTGTTTCCTTGGCCAGCGTGTTCAACTGTTTCCTAACCTCGGTGCGACCGACAGACGTCCCACTGCTGGGCACGGGTCTCCCCCACAGACGCAGCTGTGGGAGGTCTAGAGCATACTCCACCACGCTGCTCTAATGCGGATTGGTGAAGGGGTTAGTGGCCAACCCAGTGTCGAATGTTCTCAAGCTACCCGAAGGTCTTCGACAAGGCTTAACGACTGTTTCCAACATTGAAAACAACCGGGACCGACGGCTTTACGTGCCGTCCGAAGCACTAGCGGTCACCCATCCACAAGCAACCTAACCTAACCGCAACCATACCGAGAGGGACCCGAGCCAGTGGGACAAAAAAAGGGTTGTGGTGTTGGCGATCCTGGGCAGTATGATTCAGACCAAATCATTGTTCACCGTAACAGCGTACACGTGTACATGCGACCGTTAAATAACTGAATAATTGCTTCGAACTTCACGCTTCAATTGACTGCAAGTTTGAACTTGACCTAGCGCGCAAAAAACTGCACGGAAAGCGGATTCTATTGTTGTAAATTACTAATAAATAGTTACACGCGGTCTTAAGACTTTTGTTTAAAGCAATATGAGCTGGTTTTGCTTGTTTAAACTAGGAGGAAGCTGTTGGGATGCTACCTGCTCAATGGAATTATGGATTGCTGCACGCGATGCATTCACTGCGGCGCTCTTGATGAATCAGCCATAGATTTGCAATATATTGTTGAAAATGTAAAAAAAAATCTAAAAACGTTTCAATTCTTCACACTGACTCACACCCTCGCGTTGGTCCAAGTCCTAGCTAGACTGTGTTGCGGTACAACAACACAATTTTGTAGTAGTATCTGTAGGGTCCATAGCACTATGTAGGCGCGGTCGGTTTGTGGATGGGTGACCGCTAGTGGCAAAATTTCATGGACGCTACCGTGCTTCGGAGGGCACGTAAAGTCGTCGGTCCCGGTTGTTTTCAATGGTGGAAACCGTCGTTAAGCCTTCTCGAAGCCTTCGGATGGCTTGAGAATATTCGACACTGGGTTGGCCACTAACCCCTCCACCAATCCGCATTGGAGCAGCGTGGTGGAGTATGCTCTAGACCTCCCGCAGCAGTGTCTGTGGGGGAGACCCGTGCCCAGCAGTAGAACGTCTATGGGTCGCAGCGAGCGATGTGCCTATTGTTATATCGTTATTAGCTAGGATTCGAACCCGAGCGCGGTTCGGTAGTCAGGGCATTCATTACCGCGCCACCGAATCGTCAACTTCATTCACAAGTCAAATTGGTATAAAGCAAGTAAAACCTTACGCGTAAAACTTCGCGTAAAACATTTCAGTTACGAACAACAGTTAGCTTGCCCTATCTTTATAATAATCCTTAGCGAGGTCAGTAAGACCTGGAAGCGGTTTCCCGTTACACTGGCCAGTTAATGAACACAACATTACGTAGCGTTGACGGCTCAGTGCTTGAGAATTCGCCAGGTTCAAATCCGTGTAAGTATGTGTAAGTGCTTTTATCTTACATGACTTTAAAATGTCATAACATTTTAAAGTCATGTAAGATAAAAGCAATTCTAATTTCTATTTTCTGGTGAAATTGGAGTCAAATATTATCGTAAACTAGAGGACGCTCGCAGCTTCGCTCGCGTGGAATTAGACATAACAATAGTTTCGTTTACACCTAGTAATATTATATAGCCTATGTAACTCAGTGAAGATGCAGCTTTCTAGGTGAAAGAAGTTTTGAAATCGGTCCAGTAGTTTTTGTGTGAAAACATTACAAACACGTCTTTCCTCTTTAAAATATTAGTATAGATAATCATCTTGCATATGGCGACCGTCTCAGTACTTAATGGTAGCAACGCATCTGTGAGCAAAATTGAATCTATGAGTGTTGGGCAGTGGATGGGTAGTGTTTCATGCTCATTTACTCGTTTGCAAAATGTTCTAGAACGCCCCTACAAATACAGACAGCTACGGGCGGCCTAGAGCATACTCTGTCAAGCTGCTCCAATGCGGATTGGTGGAGGACCCGTGTTCTAGTTCTTCCTAAAGCCGATGTCCAGATAGATAGTCTATCGTGACTTTAGAGCTTAGCTTAGTGGTAGGTACTCATTAGTGGTAGGTACTCATTGTAAGTTAGCCTTAAGGCAGGTTAGGCACCCGTGTAGGATTAGTTATTCATTCAATAATCAGTAGCTGATCCTTTGCCATAGATTGATCAGTTTAGAATAGCATTATGAATAACCCTTTTCTTTAAGTAGTTTGTTCGTTAAGCGTGTCCAATCACCTCGTAGCGAAATAATTTATTTGACTTCGACTTTGACTTTGAACTAAACGTTTGTGACGATGATAGTGTAAGTGAGTACCTACATCCTACGATTAATTGAACCTTTTTACAGGTTTGAAGTAGAATTGCTGTAATTGCGTTGTTTTTACATCTCGAGGAAATTGTGCGTTGATTGATAGTCGAGAGACTAGCGGATATGGCGTTATGGACGATATTATAAGACATTTGATTGGCTGTTCAGCAAAAAGTCTATTAATACACTTCTCTTCTAAAATCTTGGTTGACTATACTTTATAGTGCCTTTATTTAGTTTGATGTGGCCATTAGGGTTGGCACAATTTAATTTGATATTTTATTGAACTGGCTATGTAAGACTGCCTCGATGGTGTAGTGGTCACAAGTGCGATCGCTATGCTATAGGGCCTGGGTTCGAGCAAAGTATTATTGGGGTTTTCAAACATGAAATTCCTTGTAATAGCTCAGAGTTTGTATTTGTACGCGGTGTATCGCAAGCGGTGACAGCCCAGTGGTATCGAACTCGCCTCTGACTCGGGCGGTCCGGGTTCAAACCCAAGCGGCACCAATGACTTTGTTATGTGCGATTTAAGAAATTAAATGTCACTTGCTGTAACGGTGAAGGACATATCGTGAGGAAACCTGCACGCCTGAGAGTTCTTTATAATGCTCTCGAAGGAATGTGAAGTCTGCGAATCTACACTTGGCCAGCGTGGTGGCCTAAGGCCTAATCCCTTCCATTCTGAGAGGAGAACCCTGCCCAATAGTGGGACAAAGAAATGGTGGTCGTGGGTGTGGTGGTATGGCAATAGTCTCACCACCTATTTACATCTGACCTAAACAGTACTAGTGAAAAGTGGGTATAAAACAAAACACTTAATTTCTGCCTGCCCCTTTGGGAAAATGCAGGCGTTATGTTATGTTATGTTATATTGAAAAGCAACTTTTTTTCAAAATCAATTTTAGGTATTATTGACGTTGGAATAACTTACCAAATGCCGGTAAGTAATCACTACTGTAGTTCCTAATACCATAGAGTAAGGACCAAAAATTAATATATAGTGTGTAGTCTGTGCTAATACTTTGTTTCTGCATTGATGCAGAGCTCATAGTAATTTAAAGAGTGTTAGAAGCTCTAAAGAAATCTTTGCGGACAGTTGAAAATGTTCTTTAGTCATAATATTTTAATATCTGTTAAAAAAAGACTTGCAATTACCTGCAGAACATAAATTTTTTACCAGTACAATTTCTAAGTGTAACGTTTTAATTCAGCATACAATCGTCTATTTCTTGCTTTCCCTCATACAGTTACAAGAATTTTCCCACGATCATTGTTTCCAATAAAAACCACTTCTACATGCATATCGTCTGGTATCTTTGCAACTTTATCATTAACATCATCAATGCGAGTTTTTACTCTAATTTCTCCTTTATCTACATTAAGTTAGAGTTCATTATTAATTTTAGTGACAGTATTTGTAACTGTGTTTTAATGGTAATTGTGACTATATGAATTAATTTCACGACACGCGCTAAATCCACGCTAAAGCTTTTTTGTATGGAAATTATATTTCTGCTCTTTATTAACTGGGCACTTCATTTCTTCTTAATTGTTGCTTACTTGTAATGATAAATTTTAGAGATTTTTAATGTCCTGATTAACTTGTTATCTTATTTATTTGTCTTATTCTTATTCTTAGTAAAGTAATTAGGTATGCCAGCCAACAATTGTCAGTAAAACCTCTTCAGTTACCTAACGGTTTAGGAATATAACAAAAATATTAAATTTAATATTATTATCTACTTGATAATGTAGATATTAAACATAAATTTTCTATTGCAACACCAACATAAAATATTCAAAATATCTTTATTTACATTCAGATGATTTCCGTATTGAAAATCTCGCAATCATAACTTTTCGTGGACAAAAACCGTGAGCCATTCCAGCGTTGTCCCATTTAACACGACGAGCATATTGCCACAAATAATTCTCAACCGCCATCTTAACGTCAAGTTGTAGCCAAAATTACAATTCAACCGAAAGAATTACAATTATACATCCCATTATTATGGAATGGGAGAATTTTTCGTACGTTTTTTATGGCAGCATCCGAATAGGCCTTTTTAGCGTTCCCCCTAAGTGGCGACGGAATGTTTAAGGTTTTATCGTTAAAATTAATGTAACGATACGAACGATGCGATGTAATTCAAATGCGTCGTTGTTGTACACATCTGATATTTTGTTGATATTTTCTGTCACGAAAAAATTGTGTTAAATACGATAATTCCCGCTTTCACAATTTACCTTTTACTGTGACAATTAATGGTAATTTTAAATTATGATTTACCCATAATTTAAGGCAATTTTATTCTTATTGTTAAATCAGAAATAAAGCAAATAATTGTCTACAAATTTATGGGTTTGACGAAAAACCAACTAACTTTCAATCTAGTATGAATTAGATAATGATTTTATTACTTACATACACTTGTGTGTACAATACAATACAATGTATTCATACAATGTATTCATTTTTCTTGATTTTTTTCCAATAATAAATAATATATAAATAAACATTGAATCAGAGTTTCTAACACTAAATCGCCTGCAGGTTTGTATCAGCCCCCCTTCCCCTAAACTGAAGCCGCGGCCCAAATGACCGAGTATAATGACCGCACTATTGTGTTCGCCCCACCGTCCGCGAAGCCTCATTTATTTTTACAACTCTATGGGTTTTTTAACAAAAAATATATAAAAGAATGACGGACATCGGCGACGATGGACGAAATTGATGTCTCGTGACGTTGTTCTAAATTTAAAATGTGTCCCGGTCATTTTTTGTGAGTTTTGTGCGGTCGTCATATCCCATTCGCATTTCGAGGGTTGTAAGTGGATGCTTCATTCTGGCGCTTAATTCAATACGCCTACGTGATATTTTTTAGTTTGTTATTTTCATGATTTTTATGTTATGTGTTGCAGCTGGAAATCTCGAGCTTAAATAACTTAGTAAATCAGTGTTCCTGGAATAAAAAATAAACAACTTAGAATACTATTAATTAATACATATATCTATTTTTTTATCTCTAAAAATTTTATTAAAATAATCGATTTTATCATCGATTGCTTATTTATCATATTACATGAATAATCGAATTTCACCTAAACTTATCGATTCCATGATCAAAGATGGCGACAAAGTAAATGGTCAAAAGCAAGACAACGACTTTTAATTTGGTCAGATAATATCCGGAGAATTTGTTATTTTGTAATAGTTACAAAAATTGTTTAAATTAATAATAGGAATTACTGATTTCATGAAGTAGTGACACAACTTAGATTTTAGCGATACTGTCCGTGGGCAATCTCCTTTCGGCTTGTTATTTACCAAAGACTTTCAATACAGTAGGTATTGGTCATCACTGCAATCTATGTCTCATATTATAATTCTTAGAATCAGTTATAATTCACAAATTAAAAATTAATAATTTTTATCCATAGTTACGATATTTAATAATTACAAAGCTGCTTTGATGTTTTTCATAACAAGAGAAATCCGTCTACCAACAAAGTACACTCATGCACAAAAACAGCCCAATTATTTTCTGAGCGGAACCATGTTTGCCGTGATCTTCATCCTATCTGCCACAGACTTGTATAGCCACTCAAATTTTGCATAACCAATTAGTTTCGAGCAAACTAAAACAGACCTCTTCCAGGCTTGAATGGAAACATTGTGGTGGCTTTTTATAAACATATTTTTCATAATTTGATAAAACCATCTATAATTATACTCGTATCAAAATAATAATAGATTTTTAATAGCCAATTAAAATTCAAATAGGTACAGCTGAAAACAGTAAAAGGTGAATGTATACCGATTAATTTCGATGTATAAGGTGAACTGAACAAAACTAAACAAATATTATTTTCACGCCTGCTTATATAAATCGATAAATAATTTAAGCCAAAATTAGTCACGACCTTATAATAATACGATAATTTCTGTAACAACATCCATCGCTGCAAAAACGCTATTCTCTAACTAAAGTTTGATGATTACAAGCTAGTTATTAATTACGCGGTCAATAATAGCATTTAATTACACGTCTTGTTCCACATATTCATTCGTTCCACATCTTAGCCTTAACAAGGTTTATCGGACTAAGCTGTGATCAGATCACGATTAATAAATGACGTTTTAACTGAACGAGGCTAAGTAAGCTTTTTATATATTTTCATGAAATGTTATATAGCCCCGTTATATTGCAGGTTTAAATTATTTTTTTACGGATATAAGATAACAAACGAGCTTGCAGCACCCCCATCTACTGCCGCCCATGACAACTGTGAGTGACTTTGAACAAGACTCAGTTTACTTTAAATACTATACTCTAAGAACATTAAATTTAGGTATAGAGAACTGACATCACGCTATTTTCAGCATTATATTGATTTGATTTACACACATAACTTGAGTCTTAGGTACTTGTCGATGAGATTTGAACCTGCACTGAATTTTAAAGTTTCATAAAAAATGTATAAAGTATATTTTTTCAATACAGTACCTATCTACTCAGTGCACTTCATCTAGATTTTTTGGCAAAGGTAAAGTGTCTCACTGATTTGACTGTATTTTGAAACACTTTTGGCTAATTGTACAACTGTATTTGGCAGTATCTTTCATGTTACCCTTTGCAAGTGCCAGAAACAAAGTAAGTTTTAATTCGAACAACAAAATTTCATTTCATTTCATTTCATAACAATAACTGAACTATAAACTTTATATGGATTAGTTTAAAGTTTAAAACCGTGTAACAATTCCTTAATGAAAGACACCGCCATTCGCATAATGTTTGCATATGCAAAAGGGCGTTCGTTTCAAGTGTTTTTCCTATTGATTAAGCGGTAGAGTAACTCTAGGTACTGGTGACGACTAAAGTGTTAAATATCTAGTTGTAAATTTTCCAAATTAAGTATACCTAATTTTACATAGTATTTTCCTTAGAATCCAGCAAAAAAAATATTTATCTAAGGTAGTGTAACTAGTGACTTAAATTAAAAATGAATTCGTCTTAGTAATAAAATAAATAAAAAATAAAATTTTATTATTAATCGTTGGTCTAGTGGTCGCAAGCGCAACTGCTAACCTACTTCATACCTCTGCTTACCCCTTCAGCGAAATAAGGGCGTGTTATTATGTTAGATGTTAAGTTGTGTTGCTTTTTGGATTTACGAAACATTTGTCTATAAATCTCCTTTTTGCTTTTTATTCTTTAGACCTCTAATCATCAAGTGATTTTTTATATACCTATTGGCTTATTGTTGGCTGTTTCTGTTGGTGGTGACAAAAATCAAGTTACAAAGATGTACTTATATGAAATCACCTGTATAATTACAGAATATTTTGTGGTGGGTACCTATACTGTATTTGGTAAGTACCATAAGTAAGTTTGGTAGCACCTTATAAATGTGCTTTAGACGCATCTCCTGTTATCCTGGAAACTAAGTAACTATCGCCATTTAACGACACCAGGGAAGAACTTGCAAGCATACCGATAACACATGGAACGATTCGTTTTAACACTACATAGCAAAATAACACGTAACAAAATTACAATATCGTTTTTAAAACAGTATATTTTTTAATCGCCTTTTTATTAGCGACTATAGCGCACGACTGTACAGCACACTATACCGTTCTACGCATAATTCAGCCCCAATACGTTTATACAAATCGCCAAAACTATTGGACTGTAGCTTCGGATTGTCAATTAACCAACTTATAGTCCAGGCTATTTCCCAAGCCTTCGTTTATTACACAGAGCCAATATTGAACAGAAATGCCTGTTCTTAAAACGAGATCTGAGTTCTCCACTTGGCAGTTTTATGCAAAGAGAGTAGGTATTGTACATGTACGCTTGCTCAGGTGTCATCTATGAAAATGGCGATGTTGTCCTGCCGATAAAGAGCTACTGAAATAATGTTTGTGTTGTGTCTTGCGTGTGTAATGTTAAAATGACAGAATTGAGGCCGTTTATTGAATCCTCTTTTATATTTTTAGGTCCTCATTTTAACTATTTCCGACGTGTAAAATGCCGTTAAATCTTTTCATGTTGATTAAAATTAACATTTTTATAAGATAATCTAATTGCATTTGTGTGCACACTAAGTTTGCAGTTTTATATTCCCTGTACTGAAAAAGTCAATATCCATCATAATAATATAATTATTTCTAGTAATTCTATGGTCAATGGCCAAAGTTTATATTGGCGCTAGCTGTCTTATCCAGGAGTGCTTTGACACCAAACACGGCGTGTTGCTTTACGCGGTACTGTTAATATTGAGGTAATTAGGGACAGGATGACCCTCAGGCCGGTCCATGTTGTTATAAGCAGAGGGCGTTATGATAAGACGTTTAGTTGGCCTCTAATAGGCATGTTGGTATGAAGGAGATATATCGGAGAGGAATATATCGGAGAGAGATAGATCGGAGAGAGATAGATCGGTGAGAGATAGATCGGAAAGAGAATCATCATCGATTTTTTTTACATAGATGTCAAACAATGTCAATCTGCTTGGCCCAATGGTCGACTGGAAGATAATGCTTTTAGCATTTAAGTCCGATTTTGTACCACAAGCATGGCCGATCCGTGGCCTGTTCATCACAAGAGCAACAGATTTCGCCAGTGCGTCCAATCTTATGTGGCGGAGTCCTGTTCCCAACAGTGAGACATACATGGATTGAAGGCACAGAAATTAATCAAGATAGAACGGTGAACTGGGTGTATACCCCGTGCTGCAATCTTGCAATATACTGCAAGATAACTCGCAAGTTCAATCAGTGTGCCTGTGCATCGATACTTGTAACGGCACGTTGCGTTATCGATAGAATTGATTACAACTAAAACGACTGAGTCATCTCACTAATTACTATAGTGTGACCTCACATAGTAGATGTACAAAATCTGACTGCAATCCGTTCGTCATTTAAATTCCTTGCATTACTAACTAAGCCCGTCGATAAACTTTGGTACTGTCATATCACAATTCAGAGAGAGCATAATTTCTGCCGACACACATTAATATAATACAAGAAAGCACATAAAGTCGAATCACGCACGATATTTTCAATCATAGTCTATAAATTCTGTCTGGTAATCCTGTTGGTGTGTTGTGGTATTGAGTCATAAGCGATAGCGATTTTTCGAAGTGGCGTTTATTTCAGTGCTTTGTTTTATTTATTTATTTTATTTAAAAGACTTTATTGATACCATAAAATAAAATAGCCATTTATTCCTCAAATATTATTGATACCTTACAAAAGTATAGTATTGACACCTTACAAAAGTAAAACACACAAAGGGCGAGCTTAATACCTTTAATTTTGACGTTGTTACATAATATTGTAAAAAAAAACAAGAAGGTAAGTTAATTATAAACGCTTAGATAAACGCTTCCACAGTCACACTCCCCGTTATGGCTACACTCACAGAAAACTACATAACCTAACATCCATGACACGAGTGTAAACATTCCCCCAGTGAGATATCCATCTAAATAAGGGCATTTCGACTCACAAAACGCAATCGCTTATAACTTAACCACTGTCGTTAAATTCAAAACCAACTGCTTAACGCAATGACCCTGTGTTTATTGTTCCTAGTTTTAATTGAAGCGCAAACAGAGGCGGTCGCGCTTGGGAAAACAGCGCCACCTGTGGTGGAGATTTGTTAACTCGCTGATGACTGTGTGATGACGGTACATGACTGTACGCATAACATGAGCGTACATGTATCAAGGAAAAAATACGTAGGTATGTGTTCAAATGGTAGGTTCATTTGTTGACATTTGAATCCGTTACGTACCTACAGCGGTGACAGCCAGGCTATCGAACTCTCCTCTCACTCGAGCGGTCCGGGTTCAAACCCAAGCGGCACGCAATGACTTTTCAAAGTTATGTGCGATTTAAGAAATTAAATGTCACTTGCTATTAAAATATTTACAAGAATGTAGACTGCGGTAAAAATATTTACAAGACAGTAATATGAACGAGATCCAAAAAAATAGTACAATTTAATAATTCTAAGGAACATTGCCACCAACCCTACAAAGTTATAATTTACTTTCCAAAGGAAACTAAATTTTGTAAACTTTGTAAAGCACTGAAATTATATGGTAATATAGGTTAATACTACCATTATTATTACGATTAAATTTCAATCATTATGTTTCTTTACACACACTTTACATTTTTACTAAAGTTTTTAAGTAGATCATTCTTACTTACGTAAAGTTTTCCTTTTACACCCCTAGGATACGAATACATCCATCAATTACAATTTAAACTTTCTTATGAAGTCGTTTAAGAAATTAGTACCTTATTGATTTTAAAATCAACGTCCATTAATGTGTTTTGGAGGAAGTGTTTATACAGTACGGTAGTAAAAAAAAGGTAAATAATAATAATAATATTAATAAATATCTTGGACATTCTCACACACGGCCATCTGACCCCAAAGTAGGCGCGAGCCTGTACTATGGGTGTCAGAGACTGATATACATACATAGATATTATTAAAAACATACTTAAATAGATAATATTAACATCCAGACACAGAACAAATACAAGTGTTCGTCACACGAATATTTGTCCTGAGTGGGATTCGAACCCACGACTCCTGGCGCAACAGACAGGGTCACTACCGATTGCGCCGACGGGCCTGTCAAACAAAAAGGCGAACATTTATCCAGCCTTTGCAGTTCCCGTTGGCCTAACGTGTCCTTTGAAGCACTGTAGCGCCCATGAAATTACGTCACCTATTTTATCATCAATGATTCGTGAGTGTCTATATCCATAGAAGAAATTACCGGCTTACTCACTTGTGATTTCAGTCGGAATAGGCCGACTAGTTTCGATCGATAACGATGACCATCTTCATGAGTGAACGCGCTCGCGGCGAGCACGGCGTACAGTGTAGTCTAGTCGGCCTATTTCCGACTGAAATCACACGTGAGTAAGCAAGTAATTCCAACTACGTCCCCTATTCTGGTTTCCCTGTAATTATAATACATATACATTAACATACCATGCTAGATACTTAGTCCAATTAGTTAAATATGCGTCTACGTATATTTTATTAAAAAAATATGGCATTGAAGTAATAAAATTAGCCCAAGCTTAGGCACGGCAGCACGCCGAGTTAGTCATTGGACAACAGTTGTTCAGTTATCTCTGGAATGGTAAAAATTACCAATTGGCGCTAATTTGAACACCCTAGTGATGACAGACTCTAAGGTATGAGCTCCACGAATAGCTAATATTGTGAAGCGAATAAATATGAAAAGTGATTTCACTATATACACTTTACCAAAATAGAACCCGCCAGAATGTCATGTAGCAGTGTCTGTCTCAGAAGTTTGTCTATAAAAAGACAGTATGTGCTTACTGACTAGTAGGTAGTGGTCACGTGTGGTGGTGTCACTGTATCTCTCGTTAGGGAAGACATTTGACTAGCACTGACTCTGAAGTATATTTCAATTTCCAATTCTGTAGAAAACATAAATTTTCTTACGATTTCATCGTATCTTCGTATACGCTGCGACCCATAGACGTCCCACTGCTGGGCACGGGTCTCCCCCACAGACACTGCTGCGGGAGGTCTAGAGCATACTCCACCACGCTGCTCCAATGCGGATTGGTGGAGTCTTCGTATATCGTACATATATCAACCAAATAGTATTTTGCTCAATTATCAAAACAATCGTATTTCGAAATCATACTAGCGATACTAGCTCACATTCGCTTAGCTTATCAGTGAGACACATACCTAACCAGAAAGGTTAGGAAAAATTGCAGACCGACAGAAATAAGCTTGTTACATAAAATAATAGGTATAATTCAAATTAGCATAAGATAATATCTTTAGACGCATAAATTGAGTGGTAAAAGCTTGTTGACACTGCATGGGGTCGTCTGTGACCTCTATCTGGTCTGTGAACCCTCACCGAGGGACTTAGTCCTGGCAGATAGCAATTAATTTGACCTAGGACATTAGAACATTAAAATGTGTTTTTACATTCAAACCAAAAATACATTTTTGATAGTTTCATTAGGTTTTGTTGCCCTACCATGGCTGCCATCTGTGAATCTGAAATCTAATTTCGTACTAAAGTAGGTTGCTATTTTTTTTAGTGCTATCAACACTGAGCTGAAATTAATAAGCAGCTAGTGTGGAATTAGACATAACAATAGTTTCGTTTAAACCTAGTTATATTATATAGCCTATGTCACTCAGTGAAGATGCAGCTTACTAATGGTGAAAGAATTTTTGAAATCGGTTCAGTATTTTTTATGTGAAAACATTGCAAACAAATATTTCCTATTTATAATAGGTATTAATATAGATTAATATTATACAGGACCGGTCGGAGTGGTGTCGTTTAGGAGAGGCCTGGGACCAGCAGTGGACCTCAAAAGGCTGATGGATGGATGGATGGATGAAATTAGTATCATCATTAGTTAGTAGTTAGTTTTTTAATATCATTTAATAACAAAGGTTCCTGATTGTACAACATTATGCAATACTGCAGCAATAGTTACTTCAATAGTACATTTCATACGCAACGGCGGGAATGGGGAATATAATTGGCATAGATTTTCACAAGAATAGGTAAGGTAAAAACCTAGCATGTGTTTAGATACCTACCAAACATTTCTCTAGAATTTCTATTTCAATTGTGAGGACAATTTACTACATGTGCCTACCATTTTAAGGCCACCAAAAGTAAACTGACAAAAACCTAGTTACTAGAACACTAGTTTTTATCATAGGAACAGAGATATCAACAAGGCAAGTATCCATCCGTATACATAAAGTAGTTCTATCCGCGCGTGGAACACAATCCATATAGTATAACTAAGTACTCACTATTGAGATGATTAGTAAGGGCGCGCTCATGTTGTGGCCGTTTATTTGAATAGAAAATTTAAACTTTGAAGAACCGCTACCTATAGATTATTTATAGTACCTAGAATTAACAAAACTTTGCACATACATTCAAATACTGTTGTGTGACGAAGAATTACAACCTGTTTCATGACTTTAAATACTTTGAAATAATTGATAAGACACATTAACTGAATTATTAGTTTTTAAAACATTCTGAAAATTAAAATTGTTTTGATGTAAATGTATATAAATATATTGTGTACCTATATTTAATTATGTATATATTTATGTAAGTATGTTTGTGTGTATATGTGTATTATTGTGTATTATATTATTATGTGCGGCACGCACCAGTGACTTTTGTAAGTTGTGTGCGATTTAAGAAATTAATTTCACTTGCTGTAACGGTGAAGGACACATCTTGAGTTCTTCTTCTGCAAGTTCTTTATAATGTTCTTGAAGGCATATGAAGTCTGCCAATCCACACTTGGTGGACTTAGTCTTAATCCCATTCTGAGAGGAGACCAGTTCCCAACAGTGGGACAAGGAAAGGGTTGCGGTGGATAAGAATTTATCACCATCGTGAGCATGTGAATTCTGCCAATCCCCACTTGGTCAGTGCAGTAAGGTCTAAACCCTACAATTTATAGCGGATGCCTAACAGTGGGACAAAAAAGAAGGGACTGTGGAAAGTCAGAAGAGATATTCGTACAAATTATACGATTACCATGCTAATAAAAACGTACGATGAAAACCGTTCGTTTATATGACAAAGAATTTTTAGTCTTTCACGGTCAGGTTGCCTCCATTAAAAATTCATAAGTAACAATTTGTGTGACAACCACTGCGAAGTGGAAATTATGTTGAGTCACTCGTAGTTACCGAGAAAGTGTAATTGAGGAAACGTCGGTTTAAACACTGTTAGTATTATCATTATAAATTGCAATAAAATTGCGGAATATGAACTATTTTCATAAAATTTGGAATGCCGATTGGTAGTAATATAAGATATGGTTAGTTGCTATATTAAAATAGTTATTGTTTTAAGAATTTCAGTTATCTAGGGTCGTAGTATTCAAATAGTAAAATTCAAATAGTTTTTGTGGTAAGGAGCGGTCAAAAGTGGCTTGAGGCCGTGAATTTTACAGAACCATTAAAATCTAACTTACAAAACAAACATATAAATTTGCTATGCTAGATGTAGGTACTAGATATCAAATTGTCGCTTCCTCGGCTTGAACCTGGAATGTTTCCAGTCTCTAAACAAAAAAGTAATCGTGGTCGCGTGGCCGGAGAAATTATCAACGGGTCGATATCGTTTAGCCGCTCCAGTTGAATGGTTCACCACTGTTGGTATAATTTTTGAGTTTCTTCCGTACCTCCACAGTACTGGCCACTAAAGCCTTTGCCAAACCGCATTATGCCTTAAGCACTTCTCACCCGATCCTTACAGTAAGACACCAACGCGTTGCAGCCGGACAATAAAAGGTATCTATTGAAAGTAATACAGTGTTTTTGTACGTTTAAAGACACCAGTGTGTGTACAGCCTTATGCGCACGCGCAGCTGCCGTCTCGTCGCTACCGGTTCTGCAACCGCGCTTGCAGCTAGCGTGTACTTACACCACTACTATACTACGTACTGCACTATACGTACTCGTACTAGCGACGCGCGTACAACCACTATAGTGACTATAGGCAGTAACGTAAGACGATAATGTAACTAGTTTTATTTATGACGACGATGCGACTTTGTAGCTAAGTTGGAGAAGATTGAAAGGACCCTGATTAAAGGGACCCTGTGTTTAGATTCTCGTTGTTTGGCAGGTAAATGTAGTACCTACTCGTAGCTTGACATGGTTCTTTTGAAAGTCTGTGTAAGAATTAATTGAAACGGTGACAGCCCAGTGGCTATCGCACTCGCCTCTCACTCGAGCGGTCCGGGGCCAGGGACTTTTCTAAGCGAGATTTAAGAAATTTTTCACTTGCTGTAACGGTGAAGGACACATCGTGAGGAACTTGCATGCCACGGAGTTCTTCATAATGTTCTCGAAGGCATGTGAAGTCTGTCAATCCGCTAAGCCATCGTGGTGGACTAAGTCCTAATCCCTCCCATTCTGAGTGTAGACCGTGCCCAACAGGACAAGGGAAGGGTTGTGGTGTATAGGAATTTATCACCAATCTCACAAACTGAGCAGTGCCTTTACCTAGATGATTGTGCCTTAGAGCGTAACCGTCAATCTTAGCGCTTGCACGCCTCTTGTTTCAAGTGTAAGCCCACCTGAATCACTCAAGACCAGTGGCAATTGTCAGTAGGTAGGTACGGTAGAAATTGTTTTGTAAGTAGGACACGGCGTAGCCCGGGGGGACGTAAACCACAGACGTAATAAGTGTTATTGTGCTCAGAATTGATCAGTGATCGTCTCTTTGTTTTTGTTTATCTATTACCTTAGTTATGTTAGCGTCCATAGCCCAATGGCTCGCATCTTATGTAATCGATCGAGTTAAGCAACGACGGGCGCGGTTTTGTCGTTAGGTGACCACGTTGGCAAACTTTCATGCTTGCTACCGTGCTTCGGCACATTAAGCCGTCGGTCCTGGTTGTTTTATTCGACACTGGATTGGCCACTTACCCCTCCACCAATCCGCATTGGAGCAGCGTGGTGGATTACTCTAGACTTTAACTAGACCTCTAGCAGTTGTACCTGTGGGAGACCCGTGCCCATCAGTGGGACGTCTATGAGTTGTAGCTACATAAGTTATCACTGTCAATTCATCTAATTGAAATATCAATGTAGGTAAGGTTAGTACATACTAAATGACGCGCTCAGAGCAATGACACCTGTATAAATTCATTAATCTGAGTTGCCACTTGAGAGTTTCTGCCTGCAAGTTGATTGGTGACTAAGTAGTGGCAAATTATCTCAGCATTTCTATTCTTTTGAGTTTATCTTTTAAAAATCGAGTAATGTTCTAAGCCTTCCGCTAATGGATTCTGACTTCTTTGCTAGCATTGTCCAACAGTGGATAAGGCTTACGAAGGTGATGATGTGAAAATCAGAAACAAGATATCATTAACAAGTTTCATCGTAAACAAGCTATTGTTTAATCAAGTTTCGTGTCAAATTGATCAAGGTTTATTAACACGTTCACCAAGACAATCTAATGGTTGCTTTTGGAAGTAAATATTATTATCAGCTTCTTAAATCTACGTCAAAATGACGAAAGCTTAACAGGCCCATTTATTCTAGAAGTCAAGACTAGAGTCTGGCATAGCACAGCCCTATTATATATTTATGTAAGTAATGCCCAACAGATAAAGCACTGGATATCAAGCTCACGCTTCGAAAGCTGCCATGCACACAAATAGCGCCAGATGGAACACCAAGTATAAATCCTAATCAACCGTTCCCCCTAGAATAATACAGAGCCTAATAAGAAACCTAGATTTAGTGCTTGAATAATGCATAGCCCGCATCCAGCTAGGCAGTAAGTAGGTAGGTCTGCGAAACTTATAACGTACAAACGCGATTCTAAATTTAAATATCATCGTGCGAGCGGGACGGAAAATGTGCCCGTGCGCAGGTCACAGATTTCGGTACACTAGATGCGCTATTTCTGTGTTTTTATTTTATTTTGTGGTTTTACTTTAAGTTATCAAAAAACCAAACAGTAAAATGTAATGATGTAATACAATTGACCAATTGACGCATTTTTATTCTCTGTGAAAACATTGACCTCAAAGTATTCCCAAATATATATAGTATTCCAAAATATATAGGGTGGTTAAAAATAAACCCATGCCGGGATTTCGGACTATTGACACACTGTCAATTCCTCTGCTGATTCCCGTATCTATAGACAACGATTACAACGTCATATTTCTCACCTTACTTGAGTCAAATCTATGTATAAATAAGAAGTTATGTTTTACACATTTACGTATATGATAAGAAAAGGCATTCATTACGCTTTATCTTGACGCTTTTACAAGTCAATTCCTACCTCAATCAGCGTTAAATAACTCCATTTCAGAAAGGTGGAAATATATTGGCTCTTAATAATCCTAAGCGGTGACAGCCCAGTGGCTATCGAACTCGCCTCCCACTCGAGCGGTCCGGGTTCAAACCCCAGCGGCCAATGACTTTTCTAAGTTATGTGCGATTTAAGAAATTAAAATATGTCACTTGCTAAAACGGTGAAAGACACATCGTGCGGAAACCTGCATGCCTGAGAGTTCTTCATAATGTTCTCGAAGGCATGTCAAGTCTGCCAAACTGCACTTGGTGGTGGTGGACTAAGGCCTAATCCCTCCCATTCTGGGAGGTGCCCGTGCCCTCAATGGGACAAAGAAAGGGTTGTGATGATGATGAATAGTCCTAACTCCTTCCAACTTTGTCCCCATTTTTCCAAACCGGTTAGGCCACATCCAGTAACCACTGGGTCCCTGCACAACACGCCCCCCGTACGCTCCGTGCGTAAACCTGACCCCGGCGTTGAACTCAAGCCGTCTCCTTTTATTTCACTCCGTGGTCTTGTTGTGATTCTCCCGGCGTGCCGGTTGTATCGAGTGGATTTAATACGCTCACTTGTTTTCTTACGGCGTGATGAGCTTTTTGTATGTTTCAATAATGTTGAGTAGGTATATTTGTGTATATGTTATAGGTATATAGTAGCGTCTATATCTGAGTTAAGCAACGACGGGCCCGGTCGGTTTGTGGATGGGTGACCGCTAGTGGCAAAATTTCATGGACGCTACCGTGCTTCGGAGGGCACGTAAAACCGTCGAGCCCGGTTGTTTTCAATGGTGGAAACAGTCGTTAAGCCTTGTCGAAGACCTTCGGGTGGCTTAAGAACATTCGACACTTGGTTGGCCACTAACCCCTCCACCAATCAGCATTGGAGCAGCGTAGTGGAGTATGTTCTAGACCTCCCGCAGCAGTGTCTGTGGGGGAAACCCGTGCCCAGCAGTCGTCTATGGGTCGCAGCGAGGTATATTTGAATGGAAAATATATTGTTGCAGTATAAAATTGTGTTTGGTATAATCTTGTAGTGTTAGGTAACTGTGATACGTCCAAACTTTCATACAACATTTAAAATACATAACAACTACAATTTAATACACAATAGCTGAGTACCAAGGTATATTTAATCTGCAAAAAATTCGAACATAGAATTGTCAGCCAGGTCAATCAGTAGAGACGTTAAATGATATGTATTAAGTAAGTATTCATAATACACACATGTAAATAAACTAATGTGATTTAACTGTCCCCTGAGGTAGCGAGGAGGAAAACAGAGTCAGGAAACTTGCATAGATAAGTACTTTGAAGTTTTTCTGTTCTCAATTTCTTGAAAAGTTTGCCAGTACGCACATGGCCAACCTTGGACTATCTGTGAGGAGAACCTTGCCTGATAGTGGGATACCTATTGAAGGGGTTGTGGTATTAAATTTATAGGTAGAGGTGAATTATACAGCAACTTTTCATTAGTTACTATGTTCAGGCCTCCCCATGCAATAGGTGGTGAGCGTATTGTCATGCATACACAAATGTAGACTCTAAGCAACACTTGATATGGTTAAAAGTTAATTAAAAGACATTGCGTTTCGCATGACCGATGTTTGGAAGACCAGTATTTATTTGAACAGTCACACGAAGCAACGATTGTGTGCCAATCACGAGCACAAACGTTAGACAAAACACGTGCTTCACATCCTTAAGCCCGACTAACTGGTTTGAAAGATAATGTTATACAATGAATATTTAATTGTATGTAAAATTAAATAACTTGACATAAAACATATTAATGCAAGTTCATGCGTTCCTACTTTACGACATAGTCACGTTTAATAAAATAAGGTTACATCCCGCCTGTATTTCCCTGAAGGGTTAGGCAGAAGTATGAAGTACGCCCACTCTTCTTCAGTATAGGTGGTTCCCTGCGGGTATTAGTTGGTGAATCTGTTGGTATGCAACGGTTTATGTATTTGAATAGGAAAAATACTGTGAGAAGGATTCAAGGCTAGTTTCCCTATAATGTAGAAAGACTGGGTCAGAGAAAATGAGTCCTAAAAATTTGCCAAGTAGCTTTCACTGCAGGAACTTAACGGCCATTGGTGCTAGCTATTGCTGGCCAAGACCAGCTCATGACAATCGAAAAGTCACGACTTTTTGATTGTCATGTGTACTTTATAGCTCTTCACAGCAAATGATTCACTCAAGTTCGACTTGTCACATCCATAAACTCCAAATGTACTTTCAGCTATTGCCTGCCATCTATCCATATTTGTAACTACATCCTATTTGTTAGTTTTGGTTAAACTCTTTACTTATACTCAAAGTATACTCATTTAGTACTCATTTATTTATTTAATTTTATGTTATACCTACCTTATGGTAAACAAAGGGTTTGTATAATGCCATACGGCATTTTCTACCAGATACTTAAAAATACTTATTTTTAACTATAATTAAAAATAATATTTATTCGACAAATCCATAACACTACGAGTAAGATGACGTATGACACTTTCACTCAAAATCGATATGGTAACAAAATTCAAAGAAATTGCCAAATCCAAATTTTTTTGACAAAATTCGTAATAAAATTATATTTAAATAGTGTATTAAAATTATGTAGCAAACAAAATAAAAAAATGTTTCCAGGACTAACTCATAAAAATTAAGCCATCGAAGAACAAAGAAAGCAGAGTATGCTTATGCATATATCGAACGAACGCAATTCGTTAATATTGTTTAACAAAATCAAAAAGCAATAGGTAAGTCTCGAAATCTGTTTATATCACTCTGTAGATGATTTATACAAAAGTGTCGTCATTGAGTTTTTAAGATTGTTTGAGATATGTATATGTAGGTACATTGAGTATTTTTTGTTGTTCAATCGAGTCTAATTGCTGTGGCAATCGATTTGTTTTAAAAGTTAATTTATGATAATTCCACAGAAACACAATGGAGCAAATATTTATGATCGAAGTATTCGTAAAAAAAATTATTCTTAAGATAGAGCCTCCTGAAAAAGATGAATATGAACTCAGAATGGAAGAAGAGGAAAGAAAAAGAGCAGCCGAAGCTTTAGCCGCAGCAGCAGCAGCACAAAAAGGAAAAAAAGGTAAACCACCAAAACCAAAGAAAGAAAAGAAAGGAAAAAAAGGTAAAGAACCGCCAATGCCTTCAGAAGAAGAAATGAAGTTTATGCAAACTTGTACCATGCAAATGTCTTGTCTACCCCTTTTTGATTTTTATATTGCTCATGACAATTTTATTGCTCCTCCACCACCGGCGCCACCAGCGAAGGGAAAGAAGGCTAAGAAACCCCCAAAACCAAAAAAAGGTAAAGGTAAAGGAGGAATCCCCCCAAGGAAAATTGTTTTACCATCTGAACCTCTGCCTCAACCGCCGTACTTTGGTGTCGGAAATTGCACTATGTTTTTATCCAGACCATCCAAACTAGAAGACCTTTTAAAAAAAACACCAATATACATTACAGTTTGGAATCGAGATGAAAACATGAATTGCATCGGCTTCTGCTACGTGCATTGGCATGAATCATTTTTCGCTTGTCTACAAAGAGCTGCAGAATTGAACGAAGTTAATATGGATCAGGCTGAGTATCGAGATACGAAAAAAACTGAAATGATAACAAATACCGTAGAATTGACAAGGCCGTTGCAATGTGAGGAAGATTTGAAACCGTCGGGAGAAATTGAATTTTTTATTAGGTTAACGTGTCTGGGCAATAGAATTTTGAGTTACTTCGTTGCATTACCAGAAATGGAACGGCTTCCTGGAAGAAAGTACTTGTCCGATGACTTAAAGCTAAAAGACATAGAAGTAGTTAGACACTGGGAAGGCACTACAATAGATGAGGTGCCTCCAATCGCTTACGTATTTGGTGCGCCAGATATTTGTAGAGAACCAATAAGACCTGTGGAGGAGCCTAAAGTATACGAAGATTTCGTGGCACCCTTTACTAGGAGTGAACTAGCAATATTAGCGATGGGATTCCCTAAAGGCCCATGTGGTGGCACGAACTGTCCTAAGCGGATGGAGTATAGAGGAAGCCAGCACCAATTCATACATGGGGAAACGATAAAAGGAAAATACCAGCATGGTCAGTTTGTAAACAAAAGAGACGTTCATGGTCCCTGTGGAAGATTAGATTGTCCATTGGCGAAAAAGATTCGATCTTATCTTTGCTCCGAAGGCAGCTACAAGCCTTGTAAGAAGCCTTGCTGTAAGGATTATTACTAAGATCTATTGAACTATTTTCTAAATTCTTTTACTGTTTCTTGATTGACAGTTTACGAGAGGATTTATTTACTTTTAATTTTACGACATAAGTATGAAATATATAAAATGTTACCATTGAAACAAATATATTTTCTTAAAATCTACACAAAGGACACAACTTGAACAATACAACTTTCTCTTTCTACAATCACACGCACAAGCGGGTCAAAAATTAAACTTGACGAAATTAAGGTAAGTGCTAATGAGTCATAAAGATTGTATTCCAAAAGCAACGACCGAGTTACCGTTAGGTGATATATTGTGAATGTAATGAATTTAAAATGCAAATTAAAAAAGAGTGCTTTAAATCAAACTTTCTTAACATTCGGGAGAGCGGGGAGTTAGCCGTACCGAACTCCATAGCACTCGTTCGGTACTTGCAGGTCGAGTATCACATTAATGAGCGACGCATTGTATCTATTAACATTAACATTTTAATAATAAAATTATATTAACAATGACAGTTTTCGCGAGATTTTAAAAGCGATGTCACTTTATGTACCTATAGGTCACCAGGCTCTCGCAAATCAGACTTTTACATGTTCCACTGCTGTGATATCATTAATAGCTCATAAAGTGATAAATCATATCATTAATTAATTTTCATGTATATGAGTTACCTACCGTAAGTGAATTACTTATACATATTTGTAATTTTTCCTTGAGAGAAATATGAGTGCTATATTAGCTATACATAGCTTTAACAATATTTATATTATAGCTTTAATCATATGTAGACAATACTCACTAATTTACTTGTTGACTACGTTATATACCGCGTAATACGTATCAGAGATACATTTAGCCAATCCTCGCCTGCAGGACTTCATAATTCTATTATTCTCAGAAAAGCGCCATCGAAACACGCAGAGAAAACGCGATTTCCGCGAAGAGATCATCATTTGCGATATGCGATTAACAAAGTGAGGACTCCATTCTCCTGTCCTACATGAAACCAGCCACTTTTGGGAGATGATAAATATTCAAATTGAACTTTAGTGGATGGTAATAAGAGTTGTTTAGATAGCAAAGTTGAGTTGGTTCTGACGAAATGATTGTAATTATCAGCAAGATTTTGACGCCCGTAATTTACGCGTTACGCCCCACGAGCATGAATAAGTAACGTAATGTGGAGTTTTAAAAGGATCTTACGATATTCAAAATTCGTATTGTTTTATTGTTAGTTAATATGATTGTTCCAGTGTCCCCTTTTCGAAATATCACTGATGTCTGTTTTGTTTATACGTAATTTTTATCTTTGCACATTTTTGATTTATTGATAGTTTTGGCCAACGATGTAAAAAGATTTATCATTTTTAAAGTTAAATTTTATATATCATCTAAGTATCCTTTTTCTATTTAAACGGTTTTATTTAGTTGCCCTGTTTATTTTTCTAAACTATGTTCCCTTCTAATCAATTTCAGATATTACGAGTAATAAATGACATTTCTCCTTTCTCACCCTACAATAGGGCAGAGCTTACAAACATGAGATCAGGCATACAGAACTCTGAACGTTAGTTAACACCATCGTCTTGCTCATACCATACCAGAGTAATAAGGGTTATAATTGCTACAACCATTAGGGACCTTATAATTTTTAAATCGCGGAAGTTTACTACGACACGACTCCGCAAACAGCTTGTTCCAACGTGGTATTACTGTGATGTATGATGTGCTTCTTTACATGATGCGACCACGATGCGGTTGCAACTGTAAATTTGGGTTATTATTTTATACTTCTTTAGAGGCGATCTTAGTCCTCAAGGGTAGCAGCATATTTGTGACTGACTTGGAACAAGACTCTTACTAACAATTACAAACTGGAATATTACTAACACCAACTTTGCTATTTAAAAAAAAAAAAAAAAATAGTCTTGCTTCTATAGAATTTCTGGCGCAATAACACATATCAAATTAAAACAAAATTGCCAAGGAATGTCTGATCAAACTTAAATAATTCAATAGTTAACCAATGTGTGGTTGGTTATAGTAACCTTGTCTTCTGGTGTATTTAAACCGGAATTTGCACTGTTAATAAAAAAAATTCGTAGGTAGATTTCAGGAAGGATGAACACGTCCAAAAATAAGTTTACTTGTACGTAAAGTTTAATGGTCTTATCAGAAGCCCCCGAAGAGATGTGAGAGGTTAGTACAGTACAGGACAGTAGTACACCCTTTTTACCAGTTATGTTTAGGTTTCAATTATAGTTACACATTAAAATCAAATCAATCGCATTCTTAGTGAAGTATTTCTATTCAAACTCGTTCGTTGTTTCCAGAATCTTTAGATTCTCGAAAAAATATAGAAAACAAAACTTTTGATCATTCGTTGTGAATTTAGCCGACGATAAATCGAGTCGTGATCGGTTATTGTAAAATTGGACTTGCAGTTGCGAGTTGCAACGATTAGGTTAATGTATTCAAATTGATGCAAATGACAACGCAGCGATATGCGTCTTTATCCATGCACCCTGATATGTAATGCAAGGTCTTTTTGATAAACCTGCGGGCATATTACAAGGGTAGTCAAGTTTTTACTCTTCATCGCCACCTATTTATACTTTTGTAGGTGGTAGAGCCTATAGGGAACCAGATAGGTTTTATATGAAACTTAATTGGTTCCATATAGAGTTCGCCCGGGGCAGTACCACCGCTCGCAACGGTACCTAGTACCATTTCTGCCGTGTAATAATTGTTTTTAAAGCAATTATGGTCCGGTTGGAAAAGTGTGGTTCCTCCATGAGACTCCTACTAACAAGTACTAACTGAACTACATATTACTAACACCAACTAACAGGACTAACTATCACTAACAGTCCCCAGTCCTCATACCTAGTAACGAACTGACCAACTAATGTTCTAATAACTATCTCAACTAGTAGGACTAACCATCCCAGCCCCATATTGAGTCTTGTTCAAAGTCAGTCACAGTTGTCATGGGCGGCAGCGGATGGGTGGTGCTGCGAGCTCGTTTGCTGTCTTGTATCCATAAAAAAAAATCTGTCACGAGGCTGTATCTCATGAATCGTGAAATTTTCACAGATGGTGTATTTCTGTTGTCGCTATAACAATAAATACTCAAAACAGAAAAAATAAAAATTTAGGCATGGATATAGGAGAGGATAATTATGTATGGGAATACAATAGACATGCTTTTTTGCCGTTTTTTCTAGACAATGGTACGGAACCCTTCATGCGCGAGTCCGACTCGCACTTGACCGGTTTTCTTCTGACTTAGATAGTTTAGAATATGTTTAACTGTTGACGTTATAAACGTTGCAATCTGAAACTGGACCAAACATAAATATAGTTAAGCTGGGGACTTAGCTCACAAAGTAAAACTTTATGATGTAACTTTAGTGTTCAGAACACAACAACCTTCGTTGATACGAAGGCTTTCGCGCTAAACTAAGGGTTGCGGTTACACTACAGTCAGGCGTTAAATTTTCAGGACTACTAGTAGTAGTAGAATCACAGTTAGAATAAGTAGAATAGAGTTGACTACTGTATTGCCTGGTTGTGAGTGACCCTGACTGCTGAATTGCGAGTTCCGTGTTCGAATTCTGGCCGGAGCAGATATTAATTTCGTAGATAAATAAATATTGCAATTAACTCACTCACTCACACACACACACATACACACACACTTAAAGAGAGATAAGTACATTTAAACCACAATAGAGCAAAACCGAATACCTACCGTTTTTACTACCCTTTGTAATTAAAGAAATAGTAATAATTTAATAGCATAAACGAACTGGCTTAAGCTACAGTACTTAATATTAATTAAGTAACATAAAATTATATTGAATGCTGTGAATATGAGAATGAATAAATAAAGAGATTAGTTTACATAATAATAAAACAGGAACAGGAAAAGGAATAAAACAGGTTTCATATAAAAGTATATATTGATATGGTGTATGATAGTGGGGCCGCACACTTCTCACTCACCAACACCGGTGTGACAAATATGCTGACATCCTATTGGCGAGAGAGATAGCCGGAGAGCTGGCACCAATTTTTCGGTAGGTATTTGAGGCAAGCTGAAAACTTGTCCAACGCCTCTCCTATTATACCCCAACACGGAACTGCAGACCTGGCTGGTGAGTAGCGGGGCAAAATCAAAACCTATATAAATAAAAAAAAAAAAATCCAAAATTATTTTTATATTCTGTAAACATTGGACTACAACTTATAAAAATTACATATTACCTCAAATATATGTTTGGAATACCGTAAAATTGATGCCAGCTCTTGGACCAAGACAGACTATCACCAGAGCACTCTGCCATCACCATGACCAGTACAGTGGTCTCCTTACATAAACATCATGCCCTAACGCTGCACAGTCTAAACTCAGGGTCGAGTGGCCTCGCAGAAAGTGAATAGATGATGAAATCATTTGACCACGCCTACTAATTGTTCAGTGAATCACCCGCATCCACAATAACGTTATGTCACTGAAACACCGGTAATACTAATTAGATAGTAGTGAGTCATCGCCGTAGTAAGTAGCTATGTGATAAGTGCGCTAATTTACTTAGGTTTTGGTCTAGTTTATGGTCGGTTCGTGGTCGCCGAATGGTCAAAATTTTACCATACGTTTTTTCTACAATCTAATTGTAATTGAACTTTAGTAAGATATCATAGACTTAATCGAAACAAATGTTCAGTGATATGTGAAAAATAACATGCCGTCGTATCCACTATCCAGGCAACCAACTATTAAGTTATTATTAATATTTTCTGTTTAAAACCAATGTGTAATGTTTTCTTATATTCAAAAATACATACAAGCTTTATATAATTTTATTAATTTATTGTAATACTAGTGGACGCCCGCAGCTTCGCTCGTGTGGAATTAGACATAACAATAGTTTCGTTTACACCTATAATATTATATAGCATATGTCACTCAGTGAAGATGCAGCTTTCTATTGGTGAAAGAATTTTTGAATTCGGTCCAATAGTTTTTGTATGATAACATTACAAACAAATCTTTCCTCTATATAATATTAATATAGATGTAATGTATGTGTTCTAATTAATATAAAAAAGTATTAAAGTAAGTAAAAGGAGGCGAAATTTTTTGCTTCATTTAATAATATTATAATATTTTATTTAGAGACAGCGAATTATGTATAGTTTTAGTTTTTATGTACATTATTAACAAACAAGTAAGCCCGTAACATCAGTGTGACGTAAGGCATTTTACACAAAAATATTGTAAGGAACTGGCGTCATTAGTCCAGTTAGTATGAATATCGACATTTGGTGGTAGGTATAAATGACTTTTTATATTATACTAGTGGACGCCCGCAGCTTCGCTCGCGTAGAATTAGACCCATAAACGACGTCTGCCCGCGTTCGGGTTGCCCACTTGACTTCAAAAACGGCAAAGTTTCACACTAACTTTGCACCTCCGTTAGCCCTCCCATTCTGAACAAAGATCCGTGCCTAGTAGTGGGACATAGAAATGGTTGTGGTGGTGGATGTGAAATGCATCTACTTCATCCATATCTTTCATCCAAATACGGGTTCAATTATCATCACACAGGTCCAATATCCACTAATTGCTTCGTCCGAAACTGGCGAAGTTCGTCGCGGAACTATTACGGTACCACTCGTTACGATATCGAGCGCTCCAGACACTCCTGTTAGGAAATGGTCCAACTGCAAATTTAATCAGGTGGAAACTTTGAGACACTGAAACGTTGATTAGTTCGGGCTTAATGTATTAATTTAGGTGATATTTAATTCAACGGAGTGTGGTGGGTAGGTAGAAGAATCTGAGGTAGAAAACGGGCATGCAGAATCCATCAACAACTATGATCAACTAATATGACGAATTTTGAACAGGACCAGTAATCTGTATTAGATATATTACAGACTAGTGACCCGCCCCGGCTTCGCACGTGTATCTTTGACGTAGAACCACAGAATACTTAATAGTACAAGTAGACGGTCCTACACTACCTAATCCTCTAGGTCCTACACGACCTACCTACCTAATTAATCAATTTTAGGTAGATTTGTGTGAAAATATACTCAGGTAAAAGTAGCGCACGTAGTCCTGATTGACCCTTTTATTCAAAAATTAATAATGCCGTCCCAAGCCAAACATTAATAGGGTCTAATTGAGAATATTTCAAACAATTAATTTATATCGTACGGTTTCATGAAAACAGTCGAAACTTTGCAAACAGCTTTTTGTCCACCTAATATTGTGGTTTTACGACACAAAGAGAAAATAATTAATTTTGTACCAAATATGGGCTTTTAAAATTAATACGCCGGCTTTTGTGTAACAATTTAAATTATTATGTGCGTCAGTAAATTTTTGGTAATGGTATTCACATTCTGTATTTTGTATGTAATTTGACGCAATTACTGGACATCTAAGCGCAATACACAGGCAAGACTGCACCTATTTTAACAGACTTACGAGTGTTCATATAGCAAGTGTATACTAGAAATAGGTAGTTACATTTCAACAGAAACCTAACTCCATCATTTAATTCACGTTAAAATGTACTCCTTCTAAGCTAACATTATTACGGTATGAATACAGTACGGTATCTGGGATAAACTGCATAATTAATAGTATCTATTTAAGTATGTTTGTATTTAAAAATATCTATGTATGTATTTATTCTTGTGCACCCTACCATATTTAGACTCTTTCTCTTACTCCTCAGCCCAAGGTTGCCTGGAACAAATCGCTAGTTAGCGATAAGGCCACCTATTGTACGTAGTTTTTAGTCCTTATTCCATGTAATTGTTCTCGTATGTCTTGGTGTGCAATAGAGAATTAATAATTATAATAATAATAATAAGTCTATCACACCAGGCTCTGCCTAGTTTGGGGTCTGATGGCCGTGAGTGAGAATGTCCAATTTATTTATTTGGAAGCACTTCGTCCATCCTATACCTAGTCTGTTTACATATTTCATAACAAAAGTGCTATGAACAGATAACCATGATTCAACGTTACCAATATTTACATCATGGCTCGCTAAACGTGTCGTCTTTACAACAGATGACATAATGAGATTAATATTGGTCATTTGGACCTGGTGCCATACCATTTACCAATTGAATTTACTCACGGATAAATTATCCACTGTCCAATCTCAAAGCATTAAAGATGAATATCGTATATAGTTGCAGAGAATTCTGAATACTACCGTGGTTATCTACACTATTCAAAACCTCCTAATTATAATTTGAATCGTTTGAGAGTTAAATATTGTCGGCATCAAATAGATGAAAAAATTCTCGAAGACATCGTCTTGCGTTTGGTCAACCAAGCGCGACCGAGGGAACTGAGAAAGCTGAGAGACTATGATTAGTTAAAAAAGTTAATAAATTTAACTTTCTCGTTTTTTTTTCTACTTTAGTATTTATCCTAATTTGGAGAATTTTTCAACTGAACTACAAGAGCTGCTTTCCATATTGATTTTTTGTAGGTATTTTGGATTTTTCCACATTTAATGCCCACATAGTTTTTTATAAATCGGACGTATTTTTAGTAAAATAAATCAACAATATTAGGCAGCATTTATTGAAAATTTACTAGTAAGTAAGATTTTTAAATGAAGTTTAAGTAACGATTTAGCAAGAGATCGTATTAACATCATTTGCTGCTATCAGTGCTATCAGTACAATACAATAACTACTAAAAATATTAAACTTTTATTTCTCATTGCTGATTCGTAATGATCATAGATACTATTATCATACTATGAATCATCCTCCAAAATAAGCGTTTTATACAATGCAATAATAACTGGCACGTAATAAAAATTAAGAAAATTAAATTCTAAGCACATCTCCACACCATCCTGTTCCATCGATGAGTCAGAAGGAGAACGGTGGTACGGGTAGGCACCGTGCGGCGGCGCGCGGGTGAAAAAGTGGAGTGTGTACGCACCTTATCTCTTGCATCAGATTGTATACAGCGTGATGAAAATGTGGGACAGTGACTCATTGATCGGATTGTGGCACTGAACTTGGTTTCGTAATACGAAAAATTATCTATCGATTACGCATGTCAGTAGAACGTTTTAAGTATTAACTTTCTGTTATGATTTGCAATCCTACTATATTGTTTTTTGTTTGTTATTCATCATACCTCTAGTATAGTAGTTGGATGGGTGACCGCTAAAGATTTGCTTGAGACCTGAGCGGTTCTGTGATTTGTGCGTTTTGATCTCTAGATTGTTATAGTTTAACAAGCTAAGTCAAATACAGGCAGCCTAAAAACGAATCCATGAGTTATTTACTCGTCCTTCCATGTAACCTAACCTGTTTAGCAAATTCTTCTTAATTTAACTCTAAAGAAATAGGTACCTGTTTCCTACAGATAACTCTTAATTTGCTTGTAAGAGAATAATTAATATAAATTGTTCAAAAGCTGTGCTAAGTCCCAATGTAATAAACGAAGAATAATCCAAAAGGAACGACGTATTTAAAATATTAATAGTGTACAGCTTGCTTAAATACCTACGTTCAAATAGTCTGCCTAATATCACACTAATCAGTAAATTAAAAACTAAATCTCCTGACAAGTCTTCTAACATGCCCTATGTTACGAGATTTAGTTTTTAATTCAAGTAGTTTTACGTTGAGTAAATTATAAGAACTAAATCTCCTGATCAATCTTCAAACATTGGGACCTCATTTACCAGAGCAACATCAATTTAAACAAAACAATCTCGTGTAAATTGTGTGGCAATGTTTGCTGTTGTTAAACTAATCTATGGTGTCTGGTATCTGCCGAGTGTCTAGACATCTTCGTTCAACATGGTGTTAGCCATAGCAGTCGTAAAAGGCAGGTTAATTAGATTTTTGGCATCGATCCGCAATTGTTCTTGAGTGATTGGTTGTGACCAGAGGGATTGTAAAAATTTAATGGCTATAGCACCAAACAATTATTTAAAAATAGGTATAGATGTAGATATAAGACGTTTTAGAAAATAATGGTAGGGACTAAAGTCATGAAAATGTGATAAAAGATAAATAATTACAATTAAAAACTTTTTTTTAAAAAAAGCTTTTTTTTTTCATGCATTGTCATCGGAACCAAATATGTGTGCCAAATTTCAGCTCGATAGCTTCAGTGGAAGTGAGTGAAATATTGATTGCAAGATTCCAGGACATACATATGAGTGAAGTTAAATAAAAGCTTTTAAAATTCCCACATTATATTGTCCTTCTCGAGAATCGAACCCAGGACTTGCGGCCACTAGCTCAAAAAGGTAGATAAATTATTTAAAAAACCTATAGAATTGTACCTACTAACGTACAGTTATGTAATATAAACGTCATCCTGTATATCGCGTGCGCCTGCGCAGATGAGTCATACAAGATCGTCAAACACTCTCTCACGACAAAGAAACAGAATTAAAAAATAAATATAACCTAATATGTTAGGTACGTTATCTATTAACGGATGCAGAGTTTGAACAGTAAATTGTAAAGCTGAATGATCGATTTTTTATGAGTTGTAGCTCAGTAAATTTTTACTTATCCGTCAGTAGGACAAAGTTCTTGATGAAAATTACCATGTTGATTGCATTGGTTAACCGAGTCTCTTTCGAATCTCTTCACAAGGGAAATGGATTAGCAAGTCTTGTGCATGCCAGTCTCAAGTTGTTTACCTATTACTGTTTACCTATAAATAAATAAATATCACGCCTATATTTCCCCAAAGCGTAGCGTGTAGCGTCAATAGCCCAATGGCTCGCGTCGATTCAATGTGATCGAAAGAATTAAGCAACGACGGGCGCGGTCGGTTTGTGGATGGGTGACCGCTACTGGCAAAGACGCTACCGTGCTTCGTAGGGCACATAAAGCCGTCGGCCCCGGTTGTTTTCAATGCTGGAAACAGTCGCTAAGCCTTGTCCGAAGACCTTCGGGTGGCTTGAGAACATTCGACACTGGGTTGGCCACTAACCCCTCCACCAATCCGCATTGGAGCAGTGTGGTGGAGTATGCTCTAGACCTCCCGCAGCAGTGTTTGTGGGGGAGACTCTTGCCCAGCAGTGGGACGTCTATGGGTCGCAGCGATTTCCCCGAAAGGGTAGGCAGAGATATACACACCCTCTTTTTACTACTTTTAAGGTCCAATGTAATACGAGTATGTGCATGGTGAACCTGTTGTACACCTGGCACAAATCCAGACTCCGAGCTGCTACCGGACATTTCAAGTTAGAACCCAATAGTTAACCCGGGAGATTGAACCCAGAACCTCCAGCTTAGCAGTCGCGCTACGACCACTAGACCAACGAGTATTGTACTAAAATGGTCGTGTGCGTGTGTAGTTTATTAAGATTTTTTATTATGATCGCTTATAGTAAGGTATTGGTTATACATGTATTGTGTGGTTATACACTATTATGTATTGTGTGGTTATACACTATTATGTATTCTGTAGTTATAAGTACTGCATACAGACAGACTCGATGTCTAGTGGTCGAAGTGCTACTGCTAAATAGGTCCTGGGTTCAATGCCTAGTCAAGCTAAGCATTTGGGTTTTTCATAATTTGTAATTCCTAGTCAATCCTCAGATTCGAACCCGGGCCGCTCGAGTGAGAAGCGAGTTCGATAGCCTTGGCACTGTCACTTCTGTTTTCAACTAAAGATTTCACTTCTGAAGAATTCTGTTACTTATCTACCTGCATTACATTATACAGGTCAAAAATTTAAGTGCCAATGTCCTGTTTTATGAGTTACATTGTGCGTTACATTGTATATGAAAAAAAACATTATAACTGTCAAAAATAACGACATAATGATATATTAAAACAGTTTCGTTTCAATAACGGTTTTCTAGACGTGACTTTAGCATTCCTGTCGTATTTAACTATCGGGAATTGGTGGTTAATAGTTTTTTTTATGAATCTTAAGACTGTCACAATTTTCTTATTGTCATAGGCGTAGGGTTGAAAAAAGATTGATCATAACGCCATAGTGAGATGCAAGGAGAATGGGTTTATTGGAGCTATAAATCATAAACGACGTAAATTCTCTTTGACTTCCTTATTTAGTGGTGTGATGGGGACGTGTCAAAACCTTACAGTAACAGAACTTACCGGTCATTTGAATAGGTTTATTGTTCCACGCTAGCGTTACAAAGTTATCAGTAAAATTATAAATAAGAATGAATTCGAAGTAGGTAATTATGTCCGAGTAAGCAAGGAATCGATATTCAAAGGCAGTTTTAAGCAGGCTCATAAAAAAATTTACAGACTCATAAAAAAAAATGTAGCAAGCCTGTTGAAAAAAATAGGAAGAAGATAATCATTTATTTCTGAATAGGTCTACAGCACAACTTAACAAATTAATCAAACTTACTAAATAGTTAAAAATTAAAATCTTATCTAACTAACAAAACATAAATTTAAAGAAAAACTAAGACTATTTATCTCAAAAAATTGTGCTGCGGCCAGCTTCAGAAAATGGCGACAACTCAACTAAATGCTGTTGGATTGAAACAACACCGCTGGTTTTCAGTCGGACCTCTCCGTGTAGTGAGCTTGGCCAGTGGAAGCTGTTTTAAAGCAAGTATAGAAAACATGACAAAACAAACGTTTAATAATATGCTAAGTTATATGCGATATAAGAAATTAAATGTCACTTGCTGTAACGGTGAAGGACACATGCCTGAGAGTTTATCATAATGGTCTCGAAGGCATGTGAAGTCTGCCAATCGGCACTTGGCCAGCGTGGTGGACTAAGGCCTAAACCGTCCCATTCTGAGACGAGACCCCTGCCCAACAGTGGGACAAAGAAAGGGCTTAGGTGGATATTCGTCACATAAATTACTGTAGGTACCTACACCTAATTATGTAATCAAGTACGTTCGTAGTACGTTAAGTACACACACATCCATCATACATACATAAATACATAATAAAGAACTCTTACAACTAGCAAGTTACGAGTATAAGCAGGAAAACGGTTCCATTATACATATTTGTAATCTAGGATACCGACCAATACACTTTTGCTGTGTAATGTTTATTAAATACAAAACTAATATGAAACAAAAGATTCGCTTATCGGTAATGAAGGATGACGAAAGCACTGCTACAAGTGTTCGTAATGAGGTGTGTTTGCCGGAGATAGCTTTGCGGGTGTGGCGTAAACGAGAAGCGAACTGGATTGAACTGGATTGTTAAGTTGAACCATCCAGCCACAGATCTTGAACGTTTCATGGGTAGGCTATACCAACTTTAGTCGAAATTTTACTTAAGACGCTTACTAAGAAGCTCCAAATATTTTACGCTATACAATTATGGAATCACTGCCTCCCCATATCCGTTGTGCTCCGTCCTTTCCCAGGCTTTGGAAGCAGGTAAAGGAAGTGTATCTTAATCTGAATGGCTAACCCAATCAAATTTTTTCTTCCAACTAGTCTTCTTATTACTATTTAATTCTTCTCTACCCAAAGGTTGCCTGGAGATCGCTTTTAAGCGATAAGGCCGCCTCTTTTGTATAGGTACCTTAATGTAATTTGTATGTTTGTAACATGTTCGTTTTTTGGTGTACAAATATAGAGTATTTGTACTCGTATTGCATTGTAAGATCTCTATAAAAAGCTTAACAAGTAACAAAACTCACTATTTAATTACCTACTTAGTTACCTACATTAAATTTAGAAGAAATATAAATAAGCGAAACAATAGGAAATTAATTAATATAGACAACAAAATATACCAATGGAAAGGATGCCAATAAATACTTAACCTTAACGTCAAACAGAAGCCCGGCCGTGGGCGGTTTCAGCTGCAACCAATATCGGACGAGGAAAATCGCTCGCTCTTATAATTTAAAACGCCACCTAATTCATAGATAACGAGAGCGGGCCGTCAAATTTTATTAAAAACTCCTTTGTGTCGAACGCCAAGCTTTATGGCGACAGGGCCAATGGTTTGTCAATCGTGTCGAAATATTGTTGATAAGGAAGCACAGTCTTTGTTTTGTTAGGTTGTTGACTCTGGAAGCACTGAATCACGGAATGTATTCGTGGAATACACTGATGAAGGCTAGGGTTCATGAAATTGTTTTATTTGGCCGTGAACTGGGGATACGTTTATGTGGAATGAACCCATTAAGTAGCCTCGGATTTAAGTACTGTGTTCAAAAATATTTTGTAGTTATAATGATTAATGAACTTTGTTCTATGTTCGGTATACAGTTCAACTGATTTAATCTCTGAGGATAGATGTAATTCGACGTTATGTTTGGTAATGGTAGACCGCTGGATCCAGAAGGCACAGAAACGGTTGGAGTGGCGTTGTTTAGGCCTATGTCCAGCAGTGGACCACTAAAGGCTGATGATGATGGTAAGTACGGTTGGTACTACTATTTAACTTATTTCGTAATGTATAAACCACTTCAGAGTATATCGATAACCATCTTAGTACTCAAGAATACGACCATGTATCGAAAATACAATAATTTTAAGGCATTTTTAAGTGAAATCCCCAATGCTTCGACAATAATGGCTATTTGTACTATACTATAAATAGACATATATATATATATATACTACAAATAGACATAGAGGAATACATGTAGTTGAAATAATTATTTAGTTGAAGTCCCTTGTCCTTGTTATTTATGGGTGATTTTATAATGCCTACTTTTTAAATTTCCAAACCGCCTCCAACATTAATGATCCTTTTAGAACCATTACTTATGAATCATAATTGCCCATTGTCTTCCTAGTTTACAAGCAATTAGCATATATTATTAGTCCATTAGCCGACGCGACCATGAGATATGGGATAGCGTAGGTGTGGTGGAAAATTACTTACAAAATATTAGAAAAAAAAATTTAAGGAGAGATAAGATGAGAACAGTCAAAATGGTCAATTTTTGACGTGATAACGTCTTATAAATGAATGCCGACATATGAAAAAAGTGTGACGTCAACCTCCCGTTACACCATCGCGTACCGCCAAGCATATTCAATTTTAGTCTGTAACCCATAGCAATAGGTCGAATAATCGGTTGCACTAGTGTAAATGGAAATGACACTGGATTAAAATTGCGTGTTTAGAATACAAATTTTGAAGAGCAATCAGTGAATCAAGTGATCGAGGAACTGATTCACCCGGCAGTGTATAGATGGCGCCAGCGATATTTTTTTGTTTGATACTAAGTTAATTTGCATTCTCGCAATATATTGCATAATCGCGCTTTTAATATATTAATATACACAATGTCTTCTTTCACTGTAACAGAAGGTCTCGGAAACAGGAATGGTCTCGATTCTCGATTAGACTTAGGTACCTACCATGGACTTCACCTCGATACATATGATTGAGAGCTGAATAATTCGCACAACTCAGTTATTCTGTATTCTAGGTCAAACATAACGCTAACATAAATGATGATCTAGCTGTTTATCGCGACATTGTCCCCATGTTTTTTTTTTCTAATATTGACAACGTTTACCTATTTCCCTCCATTCGTTGTTAGACAAACAAAACTACACCTACTAGGTGTAATAAACTACACCTAATAGGTGTAGTTTTGTTTCTAATAAAAATATGTAACTCCCCATTTTAGTTTCATTATTTTCCATTTAAACTTTAAACTTTATAAATCATTAAAAAACGTAGTTATACAAATTTAACCGAAAGACCAAACAAACTGCACGAAGGAACAAACTCTCAGCCATTTTAAATACTTATTAGGTAAACAAAATTGTGCCTTTTTTAGCATAAGGGCATGCATAATAGAAATAACATTAAATAAATACATTGATACAAATATTTTAAATCTATGGAAAAATAAACAGGTATTAAAGGTTTTACCAGTATAAATTAAGTTGTCTTGTCGTCCGACATTTAAACCCATTTAACATCCTCATTTTTAACCGACCCCCAAATAAAGGAAGTTTTCAAAATGAGTTATTTAACTACTAAACACGTCCAAAACTATCCGACCAATGTTAATTAATATTATAAAGAGGAAACATTTGTTTGTAATGTTTTCACACAAAAACTACTGGATCGATTTCAAAAATTCTTACACCATTAAAAGCTGCATCTTCACCGGGTGACATAGGCTATACAAAATTACTAGGTGTAAGCGAATCTATTGTTATGTCCAATTCCACGCGAGCGAACCTGCGGGCGTCCACTATTCATTCATATTTACGCGCTTACCAACAAACAGCTATTATTAATTCATTTTTATATACAGATTTGCCACGTTCCCGACCCGCATGCGTGTTGCCTAACACGTGAAGTGATGCCCTTGGAAGTGTCCTCGTGTCAGTCAGGATACAGCATACCTACATCATTGTCGCATAAAAATGTATTTTACATGAATTTACAATCGCCTAGAAGTGCGTAAATATATAAATAACTAACTATCTAGAACATAAAAAATATTATTTCTAATAGTTTTATATACCGTTTTATATAGGACTGCCCATATGCTACTAGCTAAGTAAATTCAATCTGTAACAACGTATCCTTAACTTTAACTTTTCCTTATAACTTTATTAAGAGTAAATAATCTCAACGCCAGATTACGTGCGATTTCCATTTAATAATCCATACTAATATTACGAATGCGGAAGTAACTATGTCTGTCTGTCTGTCTCGCTTTTACGCCAAAACTACTCAACCGATTTAAATGAAATTTAGTTAATTGAAATTTAGGAAGCTATGGGTGTCAGAGACTGATATACATACATATATATTTTAAATAGGTACATACTTAAAAATAATATCATCCAGACACAGAACAAACATAAGTGTTCGTCACACGAATGTTTGTCCTGAGTGGGTATATTAAATTGGTGCGTGCCGTTTGATTTTAAACCCGGACGTTTAAGTGAGAGGTGAGTTCGATAGCCACTGGGCTGTCACCGCCGGGCTGTATTGATATACCTAGGCGATAAAATCCATTATGTATTACATATATGTATTGTTGCGCTACACAAATATAGGCAATGTTTGAACACAGGACACACAGCTCTGAAGTCCATAATATATCTCACTGTTTATGCAAAATCATTAAAACTATACATTTTGCGGACTCGATGACTTGATAAGTAGCATAGGACATTAGGCAATTATTGTGTCATCGTTTTTCCTGTAACCCATTCGTAAAGCAAAATGATATTCAAAAAGCTATTTTATCTGTCACGGGATTCCGACATTTCAACTTAAAAATATAAAGAATAAAATCCCGTACCACAACAAAATGCATTCGTTACTAATCGATCAATAATGGTTGTATTCAAATCAATCGCAGGTGTTCAAGTGATATGGCTTTTTCCTTTTTAAACCCATCCCGTACAGTTTATTGTGCATTACCCTATTGTCATCCACAACAATCCACGTACGAGCTATATTGTACTCGTAGTATAAAATAAGAACTGTATGCCAGTATATATTAACAGAAAAATCTTAAAAGCTAAAACATTAAGTTGACTTTAATACAGCCACAGGATTGTGTAGGTAAAAAGGTTGGTGTTATAAAATACAACGTCAAGAAATATGAAATAGGTATTGAGGTAAAACCATTGCTACTATAATATTATACTTAATAACATTCTGAGAGGAAACCCGAGCCCAGAAATGGGACAAAGAAAGGTTTATGGTGGTGAGATATTGTAAACTTTGCAATAATGTGAGCAAAAAGTTACCTAGTTATGTATAAACTGATAATAGGATTATTAGTGCTTGTAAGTTAAATAAAGATATATTATTATTGGATTAGCTATTTATCCAATCATCAATAGCTAATCCTATATAACATTTCACGTTAGTGCGTTTATAAGTAGGTAAATAAATTATAGGATGCTTTATATTAATCAATTTAGAATAGCATATTTAGATCTCTTTTTCTTTTAGTAGTTTTTAGTTACCTAGATACATAGCGAAATAAATTATTTGTCCTTGACTTTGACTTTGATTAAGAGTGACTTCTTCAGAGATACCCACCTACTCGTAAGTAGCCCTCAAGAAATTTGGAAGAATAGTAAGAATATAATTGAATATAGATTTATTTTATCAGATCAGGCAGTGCAGAAGGAACAACATTAAGGGGGGTTAGGCGGTCAGCGAAAATTCCGATTTCGTAAGCGCCAATCACATTTTTATCAAAAAGTTAATAAAAATGTTTCGTTTTTTTGAAATCTAAAACAGTCACGAAATCGAAAGGGTAAAAACCTATGTGTTTGTGATTTTATAAGAAATATTATTATAAAACACTGTCGTAATGTGTATTTATACGAAATTTTAGAGGTAACTTCACAGCTACAGCTAATATAAAACAGCTAATATTGCCATTTTTACTTATTATGGGCCCTTAAAAACAATTTTTAGATTAGCCTTAAATTGGTTAACCTGATTGCATAAGTGTTATTGGATAAAAACAAAGCCAATAAACATGGAATGATAATCCATGTAAATTGGAAAATACAACTAGAAGTGGAGAGGGTATTGTAACATTTATACCTCACTCACAACGTTACTACGTAACATTTATCACGCCCAAGCTAAATGAATGTAACATTTCACTAAAATCTAGAATTAATACGTTATACAAACAAAGCGGCGCAGACAATGGCAGTGAGTACACTTGAATTAATGGATGCTCTATTGTTTTAATTATTATGTGCGATTTTTTACCGCCATTGGCTTCGGTAACATTAAGCTACTCGTAATTTTAGGGATATTCATTTAATTCCTTTATTGGCAGTAACCCTACTAGCCCTTTCAGGGTTCGACTTTAAGTCTTCTAGAAGACTAGCGGAACTGTCAACTTTTGTACTATAATTTAATGTAGGTCCTTAATTATAAAAAACCCGGTCAAGTGCGAGTCGACCTCGCACACTAAAGGTTCCGTACCATTATCTATACAAACGGCAAAATAATCATGTCTGTGTATGGGAATACAACATTTTTTTTGTTATTATAGCGGCAACAGAAATGTCTAACTATCACGGTTTATGAGATATAGCCTGGTGACATACGGACAGCGGAGCCTTAGTAATTGAGTCCCGTTTTTACCCTTTGGGTACGGAATCCTAAAAAGCAAAATTAGTTCACTTCCTTCACGTATCTATTAGTGAAACATGATTCATTTTTGATCAATCTTGATGTTGTTGATTTTAATTTTAATTGTGATGTCTTCTTACACTAGTAGTAAACAATAACAATAGTAGTTAACAATAACAAAACTAGCTGATGCACTAGTATATTGCATAGTTAACAATAGCGCGGCTAATATGACTTAGCGACGGCGGCATCGCTCACCTTGCATTTGACTGCAATATTCATTAAGCGACTTACAGCTCTGGCGCCCTGATACGCCATTGTTGGTGCTTTGTTGCATCAATTGCATCACATTTTAGTTTGTTAGGGCTGTACAAATTCTCCAAAATGTCCGCCCGCCTCTGTCAAATCGTTTTGCGTGACGAAGTACCCCCACCATCAAGGTATGGTTTAAAATATTATATGTATCATAATTATTAATTGTCTTGAACAATGGTAAGCTACACCATATTTCGGCCGCTCATAATCTGAAATCAATTTATTCAAAATGTGTTGGTGTTGAAGGTTTTGCGCTACCTGTGTCTCGGCAGGTTGGATAGGTGACCGGTATTGAAAAAAATCTATTGCATTTCTGTGCTTTGGCACGTTAAGATTGTTGTTCGGCGTGCGGAAATAGTAGCGTCCACAGCCCAATATCTCGCGTCGTTTCAATGTGATCGAAAGAGTTAAGCAACGTCAGGCGCAGTCGGTTTGTGGATGGGTGATCGCTAGTGGCAAAATTTCATGGATGCTACCGTGCTTCGGAGGGCACGTAAAGCCGTCGGTCCCGGTTAACAGTCGTTAAACCTTGTCGAAGACCTTAGGGTGGCTTGAGAACATTCGACACTGGATTGGACACTAACCCCTCCACCAATCCGCATTGGAGCAGCGTAGTGGAGTATGCTCTAGACCTCCCGCAGCATAGTCTGTGTGGGAGACCCGTGCCCAGCAGTGTGACGTCTATGGGGTCGCAGCGTGCGGAAATATGCTCCAGGATTTCTTAGTTGTGGACAGAGACCGCTGAGACCGCAGAAAGCTGCAAGTAATGTGTTGCTGGCAGATGTGTTTGATATAGGCGCGTGTTTTTTGAGCTTCTTATTTATCTAAGTAATAAAGTTACCCAACACAATGTGCGATTAATTTTGAGTTAGATGGGTATTAAATCTTTACTAAACTTTCACTTTTCTTAGTCAGACGCTGCTATAAGGTTGACGTGTGGCGTAAAAATTTACGATCGCAAGTGTGTCAAGATCAAACATGATTCATACGATATGAATTTGTTATCTTTTAAGGACACTCATAGCAGAATTTATAAGGAACGTATATAGTAGAACATTTCATGAACATTTTCCATTGATTTGATATTGTACACATTGCTTGATAAAATATAAATTAGTTAAGTTCAAATTTAAACGCGTCATTCAATTTAATTATCTTCAATCGATTCATTTAATTTCATATATTCATTAATGTGCAAAAAAAATATCTTCGTTCTATCGTTCCATTGAAGCGTAAAAGATGGACAAACCGACCGACCATCATTTTCGCATGTAATACAATTAGTAGCGATTGTTGCATTCTATAGATTGACAATTCTATAACAAACATTTACCGCCAAGAAACGCCTGGTTAGATAAAGTAAATTTTGTTTAGTCTTGTCTAAACGCTACAGCTATTTCGAATTATAAATATAATTTAATCGCTAACCACATTAACAACCATTATTGGCAACCCTGACGCTGGCCTTTGTCCGTAGCTGTCGCGTGTGCAATGATTAATTGCGTCTATGAAGCCCGGCTTCAGCGGTATTGTATCGCGAAAAACTAGCTGAAAACTTTAATTAAATTAATACGTCAGCATCAGGGTCCGCCTTTCGGGTGTTTGTGGTAATGCTCATTTCCTGTCCCGCAATTAACGATTTTAATTTCGTCAATGGCCAGCTGTTTAAAATGTTGGCTGTTTTAAAATGTAAGTTGAGTTGGAACTAACGTTTTAATTAAATATTTGGGCGTATTTTGACTGTCAGTAAGACTTCTCTGCATTGGTATTTAAATCCGAAACTTTTAAATCTCTTAAACCGTAAATAAAATACCGTAAATACCGTAAATAAAATATCTTAATCCGTAACTTTTAATTAAAAGTTTTTCAAGAAATTATAGATTGCATAATAAAAATTCTTGCAGTCGTGATAACATGATGACTAAGCAAAATGTTGTCAAACAATAAAATTCTTAATCATAAAAATTCAAATACAAAAAAAAAGCCTGTACATTATTACCAATGAATACATCTCTTGTATTATATTATAAGTTTTGTCGCTATTTCTATTTTATTTAAAATTTCTCGAACAAAAAAAAAACTTGCTCAACAACTCTATGGTTGCAAATATTGAAGTCTTGTTAAAAGAAGGAAACAAACAAACTCCAATCTTTGGGAATAGTTCGCAAAAGGCATTCACACACTTGTCTATCAAAGCTTCCTTATGATAAGCTCTCCAATTTGAATATGTCAATAACTCCACATCGCATTTACATAAGCCATTGGATTCACACCTTAAAACATATCGACTTAAATTACGAAAATGCATGGAAGCTTATGCACAATTAGGTGTCATGAAATATCGCATTCAAATGCGGTAACATTTGTCATGGGTGAATTATTCAAATTGTTCTCGAGTTAAGGATGTATGCTAAACAGCACAATCTCACTCGATCAAGCTGCAAATGAGAAGTTTATACAAAAATGCAAGTGCAGGGATTTCGCACGGTCCCAGGTTAAAATTTCGTGGGAGCTGTTGGACCGTTTCTTAGAAGCACTTTACGTGCGCAGAAAGTTCCAGTAAATACTGTTTGAAATTTTTAAATTTCCTTGACAGTTTGTATATTTTAAAAATAAAGGGGTAAAATCTCTATACACCTAGAGAGGTATCCTATTCCGAGCCTTTGAAAGCCTAAGATTTTCTAATAAGTTAAATTGACCTCTCTTCCAATAAATTTAGTACCTAGAGGCAATTTGTAAAATCAGCGCTTGTAAACACTGCTGGGCACGGGTCACCCCCACAAACAAATCTGCGGGAGCCATACCCCACCACGATGCTCCAATGCGGAATGGTGGAGGGGTTAGTGGCCAATCCAATGTCGAATGTTCTCAAGCCACCCGAAGGACTTCGACAAGGCTTAACTATTGTTTTTACCACTGAAAACAACCGAGAACGACGGCTTAAAGTGCCCTCCGAAGCACGGTAACGCCACTAGCGGTCACCCATCCGGGTCACCCCAACCAACCAACCGCGTATGTCGTAGCTTCACTCTGTCGATCACATTGAATCGATGCGAGCCATTTGACCACACAAAAATAGGTATGATGTTATGAAATTGTTATGTGTTATGTATTATTTGAATTAGGTACTATAGGTATTACTATATAGGTACTACTATATTTCTTGAAACTGTTATTAAATCTTTAATATGAAATGCAAGTTTTACCGCTTTACTTAGATAAAATAAAGTAACACCAACCAAATCACGGAAGATACCGCACCTTCCCCAGATTGCATACAAACGAACTCTCATGCAAATTTCGTGAATAGAAGTGAGAATTCCCGCAAAGAATTTTGCGATTGGGTGCCTGCATTATGATAATCGACCCTAATTTGAATGTTTCTCATGGTCAATTTGACTGGTAACGCAAGTTCACACAACGACACACAAAAGACAAACGATTTGCTATATCGATGTTTCATTTAAATTATGTAGAAAACTTGTTAGGATTACAGCGAAGAGAATATTTTAAGGCAATTTAGCCTTTTGTTAAAGAAAGAAGGATTATGGATGCCTGATAATAGATTATTGCAGAATGATGTTCTGACACAAACTTAGTTATTGACGAATACAAATATTTGATGTGAAGTATCTGAGAATACTTTGGTAGTTTTGTTCACATAATTAACATTATTTTTTGATTTAATAAATTGATATAGCACTGTTCAAATGGTCTTTGTGTTTCGAGTTAAGTTATTGACTTGAAAGTTTTTCACTATGTTTTATATAAAATATTATGAAGAGATACTTTTTAGATCCCAATAAATTTTTCTGAACCTGCCAAAAAGTAATTCAATGATGATGATGATGTAAATTATCTGTATTACCTTGTATTCATTTGAAACGGTATATATAACGAAACGTAATAGACGGGCCCGTTGGCGCAATAGGTAGTGATCCTGTATCGTGTGCCGGGGTCGTGGGTTCGAATCCCACTCAGCACAAACATTCGTGTGACGAACACTTGTGTTTCTTCTGTGTCTATGTTTATATTATCTATTTAGTATAGTTGTATGACCGTGTGTGAGAATGTCCATGATATGTATTTATTTTTAATTCCTGTATAACACTCGTTACACTAATTTTTCTAATTGACTCTATTACCACGATATATTTATAATTATCTCTATAGTATGTCTATTGCATCAACAATTGAAATGTAATGCATAAATACCCTACATTGATACCTATACAAATAGAACGTGCATAGAAATACGACTTTTTAATGCGTATTCAGGAACGTGCCCCATTTGTTCGTTATATTCCGGCTCAGTGCTTGCGTATTCTATTAACCTGCTTCTTTGAATGAAGGTGAAGTGCGTGCAAGATTAATATCTCCTTGTTACTTGTACTGCTTGCAGCGTGTCATTATTCAGTAACGTTATGCGGCCAGTGTCTGTTACAATGATATCAATAACGCATGGACCAATTATATTCTGAGTCGGTAGGTTGATGTTCAAACAAATATTTGTACATCAATCGGTGATAGCCGTTCGAGCTCGCCTCTTAATCGAGCGGTTCGGGTTCAAATCCTAGCGGCACGCACTAATGACTTTTATAAGTTATGTGCGATTTAAGTAATTAAATGTCACCTGCTGTAACGGTGCAGGCAAGATCTTGATAAAACTTGCATGCCTGAGTTCTCCATAACGTACCTAAAAAAAATCCCTTTCTTGAAAATTTGTATCTTTACATACATAACTACCATATTATTTACTAAATATATTATGTAACTAAAGTATATTTTTTTAGCTTTGTAAACATGATTCTATTTATAACACGCTGGTATGTATGTATTTATGTATGCAACGTGATTTTGGCCCACTTACAAACGTCGGATTAATTTGAAACTTTGCAACCTTATCATGGACCGATGACAATGCAATACGTATTTTTTTTAAATCTACATTTTAGTTCGTTTATCTACAGAAGCGTGTTTTTTAATGATGGTATTATTATTAATTATAATTTACGTATAATTTAATAATTACGTATAATTTAATATAATTTACGTATAATATAACGTATAATTTAATACATATGGACATCGAGACAGATTTATTAGATATTGACTTTTTATAATTTTTTATTTTTATTTTAATCTTAAATTATTATTATTAGTTTCTATAATTGGGTTCAATGTTTAGCTGCACTAACGAATTAGGGAAGCCTGTGATGTTGTGTTAAGCTTGGAAATAAATAAATAAATAAATAAAAAATAAATAAATTATTACTGTTTGAGTTAAAAAATTAAGTTGAATGACGAAACAAAGGCCAAAGTTGGACGTAGTGTTGCCAAAACGGAAACCGTACCGCATTCTTTTAGCGTGCGCGGCCTGCCACCTCGGATCTCTCATCGATATATTTATTAACCTGTTTTACCATATTTGAAGTGGCCATTTTTGTTTTGTTTGGGTCACGAGCTGACCCACTTTTAAGTTTAGAAATTATCGATGATTTGTTTATATCTAACATTGCCTGAGGCTTCTTGTGTTAAATTAATTAATAGATATAAAAATGAAATTCTTTTGGTTCAAGTTGTCATCCCTTTATTTTATGACACTGTTTGTTTATTATGTCCTACTTTAAAGTATTAGTAATCTGGTTTGATTTTAATTTTAATTTTTTGTCTTTTTCTCACCTACCGCAACTTTTCCCCACTCAACCAGGGTTTGACTGGTAGAAAATGTCATAAGGCATTAAATCTACCCGTATATACCTAGCTCTTTAGAGGTGTCAATAAAATAAATAAATAAGTTTTCTTTTCTAAGATTTTCACTGAGCACAACAATTATTTAACATCTAAACATAGACCACCATGAACATTTGTAAAAAAATATTCGAAAAGAGAGAAAGATTTGAGAAAAGCATTAATTTATCGTTATAAATTATCCATATCCTATTTTAAAAGCTTTTATTTAACTTCACTCGTATGTATTCATGTATGTCCTGGAATCTTGCAATCAATATTTCACCCACTTCCACTGAAGCTATCGAGTTGAAATTTGGCACACATATAGGTTCCGATGACAATGCATGAAAATAAAAAAAAAAGTTATAAAAGCTTTTTAAAAAAAAAAATTTTTTTCAGTATAATTTATAGCTCAGGCTCTTTGCAACTAAAATTTTCACTCGTTCGAAACATTAAAATGGATTTTGTGATATTTATGAAATTCAATTAATTATTAATCATCTAGTCACAACCAGTGTCATAACGAGCTAGCTACTAATTTATAAATGAAATAAGCATTGAAATACATATTTTTATTTGCAATACCTACCTATCCAATAATAAAACTTTTCAGATAAAGCTGTCTTTTCCTTACTATATTTAAGGACAAACTGATAAGGACCTGATTCTTTATTATAACCCGTTTTCCTCCTTTGCATCGACCAGTTCTGTCTGAATTTATGTTTTGTTTTGATGCGCATTTTTTATATCTTTTTTGGTCTTCATCATTATGGTTCTCAAGGGGCCAGTATCGTCGCCACACCCGTTATTATGCAGTTTGTGTTGTATTCCTTCTAATTATTGCTGAACACGAATTGATACTTTCTAAGCATTCATAGATCGACTCCTAACACAATCAAGAGTGATCGTGACTCAAACAAGACCACAAGCATCCTTAATTTCCCTCAAAAGATTTGCGTAACCCATCCACTCGTAACAAAAACATTATATTTCATCAAATCTAAATTGAACCTTCACTTAATTAAAATATGGTTCAGGTTTAAAATAAAAACGTTAACTACATAAGACGCTTTCACGTCTGTGTGTTCGACAGCACCCAACGGTGCAGGTGTCCCCGGAACAAAAGAGTTTAGGTTCGATACCCGTCGTACGGCGATTTGCAGAAAAAAAATTTACAAAAAGAGTATCGCGTATTAATGATGCAGCGATATGTTAAAAACGAGGTTCAGTATAAACTGTGGGTCTTTTAATTCTCTTACAATTTTGTGTATGCAGTCAGGTTTTTATTTTTTTAGTCATTTGTCCGTCGGCGAGGTATCCGACGGACGGATATTGTATACGGATGGCGATGTTTTTTTCTTGTAATTTAGTCCGCGAGTCCATAATTTACCCTTGGATTTTTTGTTTGTTACTGCCAAAGTTTCATATTATGAAATGGTGAAGATAACTGGGAGGGTCGTATACCTAGCAAAATATGACATTAAGAAATTAAATAATATACATAATCACGACTATATTATCCTGAAGGGGTACGCAGAAGTGTGTACAACCACTTTTCATCAGTTATGTGTAGTTCCTATGGTGGTGAGCCCGTTGACAGGCCTATTTCACTCCCATGTACTTTCACGCGGTTCCCCCGGCCGCTAGCGGCCCATTTCTGGGTCGATTGTCAACAGCTGCGTGGCGATTTTATTTTTTATTTTTTATTTTTTATTTTTTATTTTTTATTTTAGGTAGGTATATTTGTTTATTTTTCAAGGTCCGTGATAAAATTATGTATTCTTCTATTCTTTTATTTGTTAAAATTATTATTATTAAGTATTGTTAGTTTGTATTGTGTATTATATTATTATTATTTCGTACTCTTTACCTACCTCCTTCGTACCTACGCATATATTTCGTTGAACTGACGTGTTAAGTTGTACACGGTTGTGACTGGCTGTTAGAGACAAGATTCAGGAGGTTAAGAAAAAATATTAATAAAATATTAATAATTTAAATATTCGTTATTAGTAGTTGGCAGGTATAGTCATGCGAATTGTGTGGACCGGACATGAAAAGTTTATTTTTAAGAAAGTGTTGATTTTGCTGCACTTTGATATCTAAACTGATTTAACCCAACAAACAAAATATGCTTATAAAATTAAGTCTATAAGGTCTAAGCTCTTATACTTGTTATAAAAGAGCATTCATTATGTCAATGTTCCTTATAATGGCACATTATTAGAAGATTTGGCTAATATTACCTTTATTCTTATAATTTGGCTGGGTAAACGTTAATAAATCCAATTAATACGGCTACAATAAGGGTTCGAAATGTGTTCTTCTTATAGAGGCTAGTTACATTGCATTTTAGCCGTATAATATTCAAAGTCATATAAAGGCTTTTAATATGGTCAATTATTCTTACAAAAGTAATTCACAAGGTATCTATGATGCTTTTCAACTTATAGGAGCATTTGATAAGGCGTCTATCCAACAAACGAATTCTAACATTTTATATGATCTTAACAAGGATGAAAGCAATCCATATTCTCTTATACAGTGATTATAAATATATTATTCTCTTTAAGGTTGTATTAAAATGCTTTACATACATGGTTGTGAGCATTACACCCACCACCTCTTCTCCTATGAAACTACAAAATTACCAAGCCGATACCAACGAATCAGCCAGTGGTTCCGTAGAGGATTATTTTAAAGAAAATGAGAATGAAAAGGAAAGCAGTGAGAATGAATATAATTGTAGCGATAGTGATAGTGATATAGACATATCATTAAAATATTAATTAAGGCCCTATATTCCGGCGTTCGAGCCGATTTGAGGGGGTGAGGTGCGGGGCAATCCGCGGGGAGCTGTCAATGTGTTACACGCCAAAAGTTCGGCAGGCGGCCGTAGCACTGATGTCACAGTACAGTGATATCAATATGACTACAGTATTCTAACAGAAGGAAAGATAATACAAATGCAAAAATATTTATTTGTAAAAAAGTGTATTTACTTCAAATGGTACAATTTTATAATATCTAATATTCTTAATCTTAATATTCTATACCTTTATTTTATTATATTGTATGTTTGACGGCCGACACCCAAGGAAGGGTTCCCGGGTTCGAATCCCGCCTTGGACAAGACATTTGTTTCTGTAATATAAAATTTCTTACATTTATTTCCGTTATCTGATACCCGTATTACAAGTTCTTACGAGCTTACCACGGGACTAGGTTAACGTGGTGGGATTGTTCATAAATATTTATTTATTTATGTACGTGGAACGCAAAGAAAGTTTAGAGAAACTAAAAAACTAACTTCTATGGATAAAATATTTTAATTAAATCTTTTCAAAGAACCCTCCACCATCCTCTTTACAAAGTTTCATGGGTCTGAACCAATTTTCGAAACATTTTTTCCAGTCGCCGCAGACACCCCTTCCACTGCCTTCTCGAACGCTGTTAGCGCGTCTTCCAGCGATAAAAACTGTATCCCTTTCAGCAGATTTTTATTTTAGAGAAATATAATATAGGATAGGATTAAATAGGAAATTTATTATACGAAACAAAATAAGTCATACGGTGCCAGATCAGGACTCTTTCTCTTGAAAACAACATCAATTATTGTCCAACATCAATGTGATTCCAATCACATCTTGAGTGTTATTTGGTTTCATACTCTTGAATACAATTGCGTTTGAAATTAGAATTGACGTTACATTGTCCAATAATTGCGTCGTAACAAGGTATCTTGCTAAGCAGAATGCCATTTCTCACCTTCTTTTAATAGAGTTTACTTCTTGGGCACATTGTGGAAACTTAATCCACTGTGATTGAGAACTTGTTGAGCCATACTACAACAAGCGCTCTTCAAGAACAATTTGTTGTTCTTCTTCAGTCCTTTGATTCGCAATGTTTCGAATCCTATTTGCATTGCGTCTTTGTCAGTAAAGATTTGACCGTCTTGGTCGCAGTATGGTATTGTTAATGATAATATCGGCTCAATTATTAGCCTATAGAAACTCGAAACAAACACACCTGTCGACTTCAAAAATTCAAATTGTCAAATTTTCAACTGACATAAAAAAAATCAAACGGAACGTGATAAAAAGTATCCTGGTTCTAAGCTACCTCCCCACAAATTTTCAGCCAAATCGGTTCAGCCGTTTTCAGTTATAAATAGTGTAACTAACACGACTTTCTTTTATATATGTATAGATTTAAATATGTTTAGTTTGATTTGGATTTTTAGTATAATACAATTAATTTATTCTAGAATTCCTCGAGATGTTGTTAGGTTTCATAAACATTAATATTTTTAAAGAAATCCATCAACGTTCTCTAGAGTAACCAGCCATATTTAACCACAGAGTAAGTTTTCTGAAAGCTGTGATTGAAAAATATGAATACGTGAGAATGCACTATATTGGAAAGAAGAAAGATAAAAAAAAGAAATCAAAACGTCAACTATATAATAAATTAAGAATTGAAGTATTATAGTGTAAAAAATTTAGCTATAGTCAACATTGTCAAAAAATGGTTTGACAGTGTACACTTTCAATTGTCAAAGTCTGCGGGCTCATTCCGGTGATTTTTTGTGATATTTAAATAAACTTTATTTAACTAGATAGTTAATGCGTTATAATAAAACTTTCAATGTATTAAATACCTTTTAGGTATAGCCTAGTTTCCACCTCGAAAATTATTTATTTTCAGTTGTTCTTCTTGTGACAACGTCAATGTCATGGTGATTGAAATAAGACATCGACAGTGCAGGTTGTTCTTGCAAAGGTTATACAAAGAAGTATAAATTCTAACGCGTGTACATAAGTACACACAAATTTTTTTTAATGGATACAGGATAGCAAACGAGCTTGCAGCACCACCCTTCCACTGCCGCCCATGACAACTGTGACTGTACCCTTGAGGACTAAGATGGTCGCCTCTAAAGAAGTGTAACCGGAAACCACACCTTTCCAACCGGACCATAATTGCTTTAAAAACAATTATTACACGGCAGAAATGGTACTAGGTACCGTGGCGGGCGGTGGTACTGCCCCGGGCGAACTCTATATGGAACCAATTAGTTTTCATATAAAACCTATTTGGTTCCCTATAGGCTCTACCACCTACCAACTACTGTTTTACTTTTACTGTGGCATTTTATTGACATGAGCTATGAGCTGCATTTGACGGATTAAATATATGATTGCGCGGAAAAAACTGACACAGGTCCACCGTCTAAGAGCGCCGACGCGCGACTGAAGTATGACTCGCGATTGGGCTGCTTGGATTTCTCGCGCATTTGATAGATATTTCAACATAGTAATTATTTTAATCATTTTATCTAGATAAAATCTACGACTAGATCTAGACAATCTTACTATCTTTTCATTCATATAAAAATAAAAATTAAACGTTTGTTTTGTAGCTGATAAGATAGATTAAACATTAGAAAAAGGGGTAACTTTGGGATTTTTTTATATCGAGTAAAGTTAATCTAATTGTGTTATCTTTTCATTCATATAAAAATAAAAATTAAACGTTTGTTTTGTAGCTGATAAGATAGATTAAACATTAGAAAAAGGGGTAACTTTGGGATTTTTTTATATCGAGTAAAGTTAATCTAATTGTGTTACTGAACCCGACTGGATGTTCGACAGATTCTTAAATAAGACATATATTATTTTTAGAATTTTAAATCACTGTTTTTTATGTTTCCCATGGATTCAAAAAACTAGCAAACGCGGTCTTGGCGGGTCTACAGCGTCTTAAAATCTGGGGTTTAGAGGGAAAAAAATAATTAAATGAAGAGTTGAAGAATATTGATATTCGTAGTGATATCAGAGAATGGGCAGTGAAATTCAACATTTCCCTTATCGCATTAGGTGACTTATTAAATATATTATCCTACATAAATCAAATAAGTAGATGCATTACTGAAATTGGTACTGGACATTATTATGAAGTGCCAAAAAAATTAGCTTGAAAAAAAAAAATTAAATATCGATGGTTTACCGATACATTAAAGCTCGTATCATCAGCTCTGGCAATACTACGCACATTACTGAAATTAAAAGTATATCACCTATCGTGGTGGGAATAGGAAAGGAAAGGGAAATAAAAACCTGCCGATTTAAAGTTATATTTAATTACTTATTTAATAATTACTATACAATTTTGGCAAAAAAATAAAGTGAATCGTTGCAAAACTTATGTTTTCACGACCTCTCACGGAGTGGTAAAGGTCGGATATATAAAGTACAATTAAAATATTCCTTTCTTATAATGAAATGTGTCGACTTCCATGGGCATCGTAAATTATGTAAATTAAGATATTTTCCTTGTAGAAATTTGTCTACACCTGCCAATATGTATACTACCATTGCAATATCTGCGAACAAACATATTATATTATATAGAATTACATTCTTTATTGTGTACCTACTACTATTACGTATTATTATAAATTTTATAAATTATGGGAAAAGACTAGTTAGGTACGATTTAGTTCGTGTGCAAGGAACCCTAACGATATGTAAAATGGCGATACCATAAGCAACAATCGTTGCCATTAAAAGTCTTCACTCTCATAGACACCTTGTAGAAGATGTGCGAATCGTTTTGCTCTTATAATAGCACTGTTTATCACATGACTAAATAATTAATTACGTTTTAGGCACAAAAACAGCTTAATTTCAAGGGCGGGTTGATCTTACAACACGCAGCGTACCACATTTTACCATGCATTTGAATTCCCATACACTTTTCACTATAAACGAGCACATAAATCACGTAAATAAACTACATAAAATAATAACTTACCGTTCACTTTTCAGTAAAATGGTTGAGGTTTCTCTTTCTTTGCCAAACTGTTGCGAAAATGTAGGTAAATCTAACAAAAATACTTATAATAGAATCATAAATAGACGGCTAAAAGGGCCTACGGATTTTTAAGAGGCTTTGATTTGCCGCAATGAGTTTAACTCCCTTGTACCGGACCATAATAAAACACGTATAAGGGTGATCGCCCGTATTAACGCTTTCCATATGTTTCTTTTAAGTGTATTGACTTTTTAGGAGCTTTTTTCTTGCCATTATAAGTTTAACTTCCTTGTTCCTTGTCATAATATAACACGTATAAGGAAAAAAAGCGGATAATAAAGCAACTTTAAGGAGGGTATAAGGTTATAGTCTTTATAAATTGTGCCCAAATGCACCCTTATTAGCGATAATGCGGCTCTTATAAGAATATTATTTTTGGCAATATAAGCCACAACAAGAGCAATTTTTGTTAGTTGGGAACTAACTAGGTAACTGATATTTTGATAATTAATTATGATTTATAATCAGCACGCGCTACGGATGTACAGGGATTTGACTGAAGGCAAAGTCGCGGTCAAAAGTTAGTTAGTGTTCAAGTAAATTAGCGGGTAGAGGTACGAAACGATTGATGGATGAGAGTGACTCGTCAGTTCTCGTTCAGGATCGGTAGCCAAGTTTCTTTAATCGCTCAGGATTCAATTTTTATCTTTTTTTAAAATTTCCAACAACTAACCATTCATCCATGAGTGTATTTAATATTGCGTTGCGATTCGAATGAGAATTTTACACTTTTCAATTTAAGTTCAAGGATTAATACTTATAGTAAGTTGGTTAGTAGTTGGGTTAACTAAAAATTTAATCGAATCAATTATTAATTATTGCAGTCCATTAAATTAAGAGTCTGGTTAACTATTAACTTAATATTAACAACCGACCGGGAATCGAAGGGTTTATTTACATTCACTCCGATCGAAGCACGGAGGGCAAGCTTATAGGTTGCTGCCTAATGTCTCGTAGATACTTCAATTTAATATTTATATTCATAGTTGAAATTACCGGCTTACTCACGTGTTAGTTAAGTCGGAAATAGGCCGACTAGTTTAGATCTATTACGACGATCATCTACAGGAGTAAACGCGCTCGCGGACACTCACGAATCGTTCAGTAATAAAATTAATAAATATTTATAGTTCAAACTCCGTCATCAGACAATTACTAACAATAACTTAGTGTCCACTAATTCCAACTAAACGCCAAACTTATTACTAATTCACACGGTCACATCGTCACCCAGTTATTGGAAACGCTAAAAAGGTCGGTACAGAAAGACAACGTTTTATATCATTTTAATCGGCCACGTAATTGTGTTTTACATACAGATGGGACAGCCTTAATTTGAAAATAATAACCTCTGACTGACACAGAGCAGAGCAACACAGAGCTGCCGGGGAATTTACAAAGCGTAGGTTAGTGATATTAGTTTTAAAGTCACACACACGGTCCAGGATTCGGTCCCTGTACCGGGCAAAGTATTATTGGAAATCTCCACTGAAATCCTAGTAGTAGCATGGGGTCTGGCTTTGTACTAGTAATCTAGGTTTGTATAGTAGGTATGCTTACCATAGGACATGGGACCTTTGAATATAACTTGAATAGAATAGAATTGAATAAATCTTTATTTGCCATTTTCACAATCACAAGAAAACAAAATAATAATAACACACATTTTCTTAATTAACAACTTCTTCCTCTAAGAAATACTATTATTATTAACTAGTACTTTATTAATTAATACTTTAGAATTTTAACAAATTTGCTGATTTTCTGTGCGGCAATGGTATAAATCCACTGGGTTGGCCACTAACCCCTCTACCAATCCGCATTGGAGCAGCGTGGTGGAGTATGCTCTAGACCTCCCGCAGAAGTGTCTGTGGGAGAGACCCGTGCCCAGCAGTGGGACGTCTATGGGTCGCAGCGAATGGTATAAAAGCGGACTACACAACTCTGTAAACCCGTAAGTAGATCATTATACTTTTTATGAGTTTTTTTGTTAGCATTGGTTGTGAAGATAAATACTTAGCTATGTATAAATTGTATAATATGTAATTGCTTCATAAGAAAATATATTTTGTATGTAAATATGTAGGTAGGCAACAATTCTAGAGAACAATTCTCTATAAGGAAAATCAAACATTCTTTGCTTCATTACTCTGTGGAAGAAAGCAATTCGTCACACCAAACGATTGTTTTCCGATATCGATCCCGTGCAAACGAAGCGAAATACACAGAATCACGGGTTCTCGGTTTAAAGAGAATTTTACAGTAATTACGGACCTCGCTTTTATATCAATTGAGTTTGCAGGAATTACAAAATAAGGGCAAAATACATATAACTACTTATGCTTCCATAGAATCATGTAATTACGAGATGTTTAGGTACTAGATACAATTCCTAAAATACAAAACGATTAATATACAATTTCAAGTTTTATTTCTTTATTGTAGGTATTCGTAGATTCATAAATGTGACTCATTGCCATTCGATGGTGCGTGGGCAAAGAATTTTAACTCAGTATTGGAAGATGAAGACTAACTTGGTGTAAATGCGATACTTCAACTATGATTTTCTTTATTTCATTAACACTGTAAATAAACTATTTGTCTTTCGTGGTATACAACTTCAAACCCTGGTCTTCTTATTAATGTAATTTAAACGAGTTTTCAAATACATACATAAACATGCGTATGAAAAACTTCTTGAAAACGGGGCACTGAGAGATAGATATCTACTGCTATTTACCTATCTATCCTTGTACCATTTTCTTCCTGTCTTACAAAGGTACTGTACCTATATATACCTATTATCTCTGTAGCAGCTTGAGATGTATGTAATAGATGTCATGAGCGGAGTTTACCTTACATTCTCGTTTGATTTACACTCAAATCAATCCTCTCCCTCTATCCAGTCAAATTAGTTGATCAATGCTGCTATTCAAGTACCACAGCGACCCTCTTAAGGTTATACCACCTGCTAAGTTCACTGTAGAGTCGCTCCGAACCCTAACAACTAGACGCCGACTCGCAGACGCCGCAATGTTTATGTTTATCACGCGGTTATCGTTTCCTGTGAACAAGTTAGTTTCTCCAATTTGCTAAAGTGATTCTGATGTTTCATTGGATTTGGTAAGTGCATGAGATTCGATGCAACCTGGCTTTTGGTATTCGCTAAGGGTTCAATGAGATAACGTTCATAGGAATGGAGATCAGACGATTTACACTAGAAAGCTTGATAATCATAACCTTAACTCGTAAAGTTAAACATAACGTAATATAAATCTATCACAGCTGTTATAGTAGGGAAAAGTAATCAAAGTACCCCTAATATGGAATTTTGTCGTATGTCCTACCGCAATACAGGTAAGATTTTGGGATAACTACCATTTCATATTTGGATCATAATATCCTTTATTAATCAGATAGATAGAATGATATTATTACATTATTGTATACCTGTGTTCAACACACGAATGTTTGTCCTGAGTGGGAATCGAACCCACGACCCCTGGAGTAACAGGCAGGGTCACTACCGATTGCGGCAACGGGCCTGTCAAATTAATAATGTAATAACAACATTGATGCATTCTCTCAACTCTCGACCCTTTTAATGACCTACTTTTGCACAGGGCATGGCACCGTTAGTTCATAAGCCTAATAAGGTTAGGTAGAACTCTCTCGGTTTCTTATGTTAGTTTTTTATAAGTATTTGGGAATAGAACCCACGACCACATGTGGTAGCAGCTTAGCAGCAGGCTAATCTATAATAGTAAAGCTAAAAACATTAAAAAAAGCAAGCCAGATTCGGTGGCGCAAAGTTCATTGCATTGCGCCAGGTCATGGCTGTCGGATAGTGAATAATTCTTCGCCCCAGACAGCATTGTGTGGAAGCGTTGACCGGTGACTCACGCCTGCTCGGGGTGACCTTTGGGTTGTACTGGAGCATGGTAATTGCTCCAAACTTTATTGGAGCAATTATCGCGGCGCAACTGTATTGGGGCTCAAATATTAAGTAACGGTGAAGTATCTTTGTGAAAACTGTGATTGTAATTCCTCCAAACCTAGTTTAAAAGAATACGGCGCAAAACACCAGACAGGGGCGGATTGTGACGTTTTTATTTAGGACTAGTGGACTCCCGCAGCTTCGCTGGCGTGGAATTAGACATAACAATAGATTCGTTTACACCTAATAATATTACAAGCCTCTTACAGTGAAGATGCAGCTTTCCAATGGTGAAAGAACTTTTGAAATCGGTCCAGTAGTTTTCATGTGAAAACATTAGAAACAAATGTTTCCTCTTTATAGTACTCGTATAAGTACCTATGTAGTGGAATATGCATGTATAGATATGAACTGTTTCACCGGCGCGTTCTACAAGAGATCCCGGAGCCCTCTTGTAGCGCCGGAGTAAGCCACTGAGCGGTTTTTAGTGGGTGAAAGTCCCACATAACCCGGGTACCTTTTCAAGGTTTCCCACTCGTTAAACAAAAAAAAAGGTATGAACTACTAGCTAAGAATGGAGGACTAGAAAAGGTGGTATGTTCATCGCCAGAACCTCTTAGATTCAGTAGGTTCAAAGACAGCATGCCAAGTAGCTTTTTCTACATAGCTTGATTCAGATTCATTTATTTTTCATTATATGGTGTTTTGTATACGCTTATTGAACGTCATTACATTTTTTTATCTACCGCCGGTTCACAAAGTTGATGCTAAAAAGAAGAACACGGCAAGAAACTCGGTAGTTACTCTTTCCAAAATTATATATATTAAATTTATTCTCTGAGAGACAAGTAATATTTCCGGGTATTTTATTGTAGAAGCGAACACAGTTCCCCATAAAAGATTTTGATACTTTACTTAGTCTAGAGCTAGGTCCAATCAATTTATCCTTATTTCTTGTACTAAAGTTATGTACACTGCTTTTTTTGTCAAAGAAATTAACATTTTTTCGTACCGTTGTACGTTGATGAATCATAATAATCGTGAGCGGAAATGAGAATGAAAGTTTTCCTATGAATAAATCTTTCATAATATAAGACCTCTAGAGCTCTCTAGCTACCATATATTTACATGAGAATTAACACGAGCTCCGAAGGTTAGCACTAGAAAAACCTTGCTCTAATATTAGCTGAACATTTTTGCTTAATTTGATCAGAAGGTAAGGCAGTCCCATCGCAGCAGCTGCACTGCAGACGTCTGCAATAACACTTTGCAGCGGAACTCATTTGTTATTACTCGATGTTTGAATTAAATTTCGCAAGACCTTGCTTGGTCTCAATATTTAATACGTTATAATAATGTTCTTTCAATAATATTTTAATTAATATCTTATAAACTATTTTAATAATTATCATGTCAAGTGAATTCATCACTGAACTAGCTCCTGTATTAAATATTTAGATTTGTTTGTGAAGTTTCATTATCATATTTGTCACTGATCTCATCATCAATATTTGCAACAATATTGCTGGTTTAAGAAATATTTAATGTTATAATAATAATATTTCCTAAAATTAATAATATCTACACTTAGCATCCCAGTCTAATGAGTCTTGTTAAAAGTATGTATAAATATTCTTAAAAACATAATTGTAAACTAAACTAACTAATGTACTAATGTAACTAATGATTTTTAGAAATTAAAAGAGTTATTTATTTAATTTCCCGTTGTAAAAAGTTCACAGCCATGTAAATGCTTCTAATCCACAGTATAAAGATAACAAATTATCGGAAGTCGTAAATGCTAATTAGTTCACCTCATTTCAACCTGTCAAAGTACGATCCAATTTTACGGGACTTGAATTGAGCTGTTAAAAACTTCGTGAAAAGGAAGCTATAAAATAATCTCAATTAGACATTAAAAAGTGGAGAATATTACTCAGTCGTAAATGGTGAGGTCACTTAATAAACTACAGTGTGAAAAAATCTCTTTTAACGACCATTCAAATATTATGTAAACCAGCTGTTTTCTTACGACGCGTTGCAGAAGTTACTAGCGAACCTTTCCTTTCCTAATTAATTTAATCCATACTAATATTATAAATGCGAAAGTAACTCTGTCTGTCTCGCTTTCACGCCAAAACTACTGAACCGATTTAAATGAAATTTGGTACACAGATAGACTAGAGTCTGAGAAAGGACATAGGCTTTTAATTGGAAAAAAGAGTTGTAAAGTGGGATGAAAGGTTGTATAAAAGTATTATCATTTTCAGAACTAGAAGCATAAAATTTATATTTAAGGCTGTTGATTAGATATAATATAACTATGGCATTCATAGTTTGTAAAAATGTTACCCTTAAGGGTGTAAAATTATCATTTCATTACAAATTTGTGGAGCTAAAGTTAACGCATTGAGAAGAATCTTTTATTATGTCTAATTCCACGCGAGCGAAGCTGCGGGCATCCACTAGTATATTATAACAAATTCAACAGAGGCCTCTGTAGAGAATAAAGCGTGACTAAAATTCACTCAACATCCACTCAGATCATCTTTTAAAAATGCACCAGTGTAAGAATAGTAATCGGGCTATTTTAAATCATTTTATCGCTTTTTCGAATCCAGCATTGCTTAATTCTGTCGGATGATAAAGTTTTAAAAAGGATTTCCTCCTTAAAAGACTTTCTAACACTGTTCTTTTACTTCAAAATCATCTTGATCTTAAATCTATATATATAAAAGGATAAGGTGACTGACTGACTGACTGACTGACTGACTGACTGACTGACTGACTGACTGACTGACTGACATATCAACGCAGGGCCTAAACTATAAGGGCAAGAAACTTGAAATTTTGCACAGGGGTTCCTTTTATAACGTAGGGGAGCACTAAGAAAGGATTTTTGAAAATTCACCCCCTAAGGGGATAAAAAGGGGGTGCAAAGTTAGTATGAAACTTTGCCGTTTTTGAAGTTATTCGAATGAAATTCAGTACTTATGAAGGTTTTTCATTGAAAGTTTCGAAAATCATCCCTTAAGGGGGTAAAAGGAGGGTTCAACGTTAGTAGGGGTAAAAAGGGGGTGCAAAGTTAGTATGAAACTTTGCCGTTTTTGAAGTTATTCGAATGAAATTGACCTATGAAGGTTTTTCATTGAAAGTTTCGAAAATCTTCCCTTAAGGGGGTAAAAGGGGGGAGCAAAGTTAGTAGGGGTAAAAAGGGGGTGCAAAGTTAGTATGAAACTTTGCCGTTTTTGAAGTTCAGTACATATGAAGGTTTTTCATTGAAAGTTTCGAAAATCATCCCTTAAGGGGGTAAATGAGGGGTGCAAAGTTAGTAGGGGTAAAAGGGGGTGCAAAGTTAGTATGAAACTTTGCCGTTTTTGAAGTTAATTATTATTAATTAATTATTATTATTAATTATTATGTATCTCTTTAAATTTCACGGGTCCAGATGTGGACCCGGTAATTTGGAAGGCTTGCGTGGGGACACAGGTCCAACACGTAGAGGCCCCTTCGAGACATTTTAATGAGTTGTGATGTAGCACACGTGGCGGATACCACCCTCGATCGACTGCACCATCAATTGGTACACCCGAAGGTGGGCCCCGCCAGATGTACAGGAACTATTGCAAAGGAATGGAAACTATATTGGGTCTATTGTGGTGGATTTAGAGGGACTGATACATGGGTTATGGAGAACTATGACACCTGCCATTCAGATCGTTACAAACCTAAAAAGCGGCAGGTGATGACTCGCCACTCACTGTATGGGCTACCCAAACATGCCGACACGCTGGACGGCAAAGGCGGCAACATGTTCGCGAGTGGCTCAGGGTGTAGAGAGGTGTACCGCGCTTTATAGTCTAGTCAACAAGTGCCTTTTAGGTCAAAATTTTTGCGCCTTCTCCGAAAATTATGATTGAGGTGTCATTCGATTCGAAATGGCATGTAGATAGTTTTTGAGAAAATTCGAAGCCCGCTCGCAAAAATTGCAATAGTTATAAACAATTAAGTGAAATAAAAAAAGGGGGTTTGGTATTTCGTTAATATTTCAAAAACTATTTGAGAAAATTTAAATTTGAAAAAAGATTCAAAAAGAGGAAGAAATTTCCTAAAAAAAGTCTCGACTCCCAAAATTGTCGGACTAATGTTTATAATGTTCCCAGAGGGTTGAAAATACGCTCGAAAACGGGTATTCCGGCTTGCGTAAGCCACGGCCCCATCGGACCTGTAATGAATAAATATTATTTAAACTTATTAAATATGAAAATTAAAAATTGAAAAAATTCAGGCGCCTGTAGGATAGATCAATGAACAATAATCCGTAATCAAAAAATTTGTATCGCGATTTTTCAAAAAGTTATCCATTAATTAATTAACAATTTTTTGTAGCATGAACATTAACATTGCAAGTGCGATAATTGTTAAACTATTAATCTGAGATTTTTTTCCTTTCGTGGAGCTATTTTTCAAAGGTCTTAGAATAGATTCCCGTTGGAAAAATTCAAAAATTGTTAATTTTCGTTTTGTTATTAACAATTTACTGAGGGAAAAAATTATAAAGCTTAATTAAACATTGAAAAAAATTCTTTTTTTGTAATATTATTATTGGTCCATTTTCTTATGATCAGAAGCTACTTAAAAATGATTTTTAATAATTTTTATCTCCTATTGTTTAAAAAATTGTTATAAACAAATGCGTTGTTTATGAGATAATTAAATTTTTTTTTTTGATATCATAATCACTGATGATAATTATGATTTTTTTTAAAAAAATCGTTTCTCTAAAAAAAATTTTTATTGCTTAAAAACGCATTTGTTGAATAACAATTTTTTTTACCACTTATTATGAAAATTAAGGAACCATTTTTTTTTAAAAACTCTTTGTTTATCTTGATCTTTGATAGTAAAAAAGAAAAATCGATTATTATTTAAATTTTCATTGTTTATTTAATACACAATTTTTTATTAACAAATTAATTATTTCTTTGTATTTTTTTTCTTTTTTTACTTAAAAAAACAAAAACAACCATGTATTATTTTTTGAAAAAAAAAATTGTTTATATTTTTTATTGAACGAAATATAAATAATTTTTTTTTTCCAAAAAATAATACATGGTTGTTTTTGTTTTCTTAAGTAGAAAATGAAAAAAAATACAAAGAAATAATTAATTTGTTAATAACAAATTGTGTATTAAATAAACAATGAAAATTTAAATAATAATCGATTTTTCTTTTTTACTATCAAAGATCAAGATAAACAATGATTTTTAAAAAAAAAATGGTTCCTTAATTTTCATAATAAGTGGTAAAAAAAAATTGTTATTCAACAAATGCGTTTTTAAGCAATAAAAAATTTTTTTAGAGAAACGATTTTTTTAAAAAAACTCATAATTATTATCAAAGATTATGATATCAAAAAAAAAATTTTAACTATCTCACAAACAACGCATTTGTTTATAACAATTTTTTAAACAATAGGAGATAAAAATTATTAAAAATCATTTTTAAGTAGCTTCTGATCATAAGAATATGGACCAATAATAATATTACAAAAAAAGAATTTTTTTCAATGTTTAATTAAGCTTTATAATTTTTTCCCTCAGTAAATTGTTAATAACAAAACGAAAATTAACAATTTTTGAATTTTTCCAACGGGAATCTATTCTAAGACCTTTGAAAAACAGCTCCACGAAAGGAAAAAAATCTCAGATTAATAGTTTAACAATTATCGCACTTGCAATGTTAATGTTCATGCTACAAAAAATTGTTAATTAATTAATGGATAACTTTTTGAAAAATCGCGATAAAAATTTTTTGATTACGGATTATTGTTCATTGATCTATCCTACAGGCGCCTGAATTTTTTCAATTTTTAATTTTCATATTTAATAAGTTTAAATAATATTTATTCATTACAGGTCCGATGGGGCCGTGGCTTACGCAAGCCGGAGTACCCGTTTTCGAGCGTATTTTCAACCCTCTGGGAATATTATAAACATTAGTCCGACAATTTTGGGAGTCAAGACTTTTTTTAGGAAATTTCTTCCTTTTTTTGAATCTTTTTTCAAATTTAAATTTTCTCAAATAGTTTTTGAAATATTAACGAAATACCAAACCCCCTTTTTTTATTTCACTTAATTGTTTATAACTATTGCAATTTTTGCGAGCGGGCTTCGAATTTTCTCAAAAACTATCTACATGCCATTCCGAATCGAATGACACCTCAATCATAATTTTCGGAGAAGGCGCAAAAATTTTGACCTAAAAGGCACTTGTTGACTAGACTATTAAATGAGGTGGTTTTACCCACTCTACCAACTCGCGACTTACGCAAGTTTCACTTCCACCCTACGAGCATATAGCTCTAACGCTCCACTCTGGGCGGCTGATTAAGGCAAGCCAGAGGCGAGACTCCTGCGGGAGTCTCCGGGGAACTCGGGTCCGTGGGGTCGCTACTCCCCAACAGCTCGCCACAAGCTGCCCTGCGGGCTAATTATTATTATTAATTTTAATATTATTGGCGATATCCTACTCAGAGTTTAAAGTATCGGATTCGAAACTGTCTACCGGGCCGGGATAACACATTTACGGATTCATTACAAATTTATGGAGCTAAAGTTAACGCGTTAAGAAGAATCTATTAAATATGTATAATTCCACGCAAGCGAAGCTGCGGGCGTCCGCTAGTGATAAAATATTGCATCCTACAAATAAAAAAAGAGCTTCATTCGTAACGTATGACTCATCTCGTTTACAAATAGTGCTCTCGCAGTTGTTTCCTCAGACTAATTGAAAATATAGCCATACCTGAAAAATAACGCCTTCACATATAAAAGTGGTCTGAACAGAACTCCCCGCGGGACCCCTTTCCGTAAGGCATGCATTACTTAGTGCGTCAAACGGACTGTAATCATCACGTGGCGTGACTCACCGCTAGGTCATGTTCATCTGTGACCTGCTTTTCTTGCGATTTTGCGATTGGGTGAGGAGAAACTAAGCCTATGACTATATTGAAACTGATTTTTTACAGTTAACCTACATAGCTATAGAGAGTTGATTGGAGAAATCTATATATATAAAAGGAGAAGCTGACTGACTGACTGACTGACTGACTGACATATCAACGCAGGGCCTAAACTATAAGGGTTAGAAACTTGAAATTTTGCGCAGGGGTTCCTTTTATAACGTAGGGGAGCACTAAGAAAGGATTTTTGAATTTTTTAATTTACCCCCTAAGGGGGTAAAACGGGGGTTCAAAGTTAGTATGAAACTTTTCCGTTTTTGAAGTTAGTGAATGTCTAATTCCACGCGAGCGAAGCTAGGGATAAAACAATTTTCCTACAATGGTTAGTGGTATCAGGTAAAGCATAATGATCCATCAATTTATATACACTACACTGAGTAGTGTAGTGTATGCGGCCGGCGTCAGTCACGCGCTAGCGGTGAGCCAGTACAGACGTGGACCAGACGCATTACCTACTTCACCTATTGAGTGATCAAAGGCGTGTTTTATTTACTATAATGGACACCCAAACACTACACTCAGATCATGTCCTTCTACAAAATATGAAATGTTTAGAAGTTAAAAATTGCCTTTGATATCAAGGGACCAGGCATAAAGTTTTCCTCACTATGTTTTGTTTATCGCCCACTGACATTCACCTGGTAACATTGTTTGTATGTTGTACGTGACAGCCCAGCGGCTATCGAACTCGCCTCTCACTCGAGCGGTCCAGGTTCAAACCCCTGCGGCACGCACCAATGACTTTTCTAAGTTATGTGCGATTTAAGAAATTAAATGTCACTTGCTGTAACGGTGAAAGACACCATCGTGAGGAAACCTGCATGCCTGAAAGTTCTTAATAATGTTCTCGAAGGCATGTGAAGTCTGTCAATACGAACTTGGCCAGTGTGGTGGACTAAGGCCTAATCATTCCCATTCTGAGAGGAGAATCGTGCCTAACAGTGGGACAAAGAATGGGTTGTGATGATGATGATGTATGTATTCATAAGACTACAGAAAACCGCAGAGGCGAGAAACTACGCAGAGTTACAACTACCTTATGGACATGCCCTTACACAGCTGAATGATGCCTGAAAACTCTTTATTCTCTTTTCATTCAGGCTTTCGAGGGAAGGATTCGTATGAAACGCTAATTATGGAACGGTTTTAATTATGACGAACTGTGCGGCACTTCGTGCGAATGACGTCATGCATGTCAGCTCACGTGTTAAGACTTATTTAAACCGAGGATCTCGAACTTCAAAACTTTACATATTTTAAAAGCTTTTATTTAACTTCACTCGTATGTATCTTGTAAGTATGTACCTACTCGTATGTCCTGGAATTTTGCAATCAATATTTCACCCACTTCCACTGAAGCTATCGAGCTAAATTTGGCATACATATTATTTGGTTCCGATGACAATGCATGAAAATAAAAATAAAAATGAAAAGCTTTTTTAAAAAAAAAAAATTATTTATTTATTTATTCAAGAGATGGACAATGGGCGGACTTAATGCCTTATGGCATTTTCTACATATAGACTTGATCTAAACCCTCTTCTACAATAAAATACCAAAATATATTTGTTATCTCTCAGAGAATTAATTTAAATCATACTTCAATCGAAACCTCGGTTCCTTGATCTTCAAACCTCCTCAAAAAGGAGTCATCTTTTCTGTAAAATAAATGGCTTCGCTGCGACCCATAGACGTCCCACTGCTGGGCACGGGTCTCTCCCACATATACTGCTGCATACTCCACCACGCTGCTCCAATACGTATTGGTTGAGAGGTTAGTGGCCAACCCATTGTCGAATGTTCTCAAGTCACCCGAAGGTCTTCGACAAGGCTGAACGACTGTTTCCAACATTGAAAACAACCGGGACCGACGGCTTTACGTGCCCTTCGAAGCACGGTACCGTTCATGAAATTTTGCCACTACCACAAACCGACCGCGCCCGTCGTTGCTTAACTCTTTCGATTACATTGAATCGACGCAAGGCATTGGGCTATGAAATTAATTTAAATAATACTTATCCCTTATCTTATCATTACTTCGCCCGTGTTAAATTTATAGTATACTGAAAATAATCCTAATTGATTATGATATTTGCCACTAGCTGGCGTATAAGTCAAGAAGCGTGGAGTATATGACATATACTTACGACCAATCCAAATTATTATTTTTGACTTCCGTCAGAAAATAAGCGTTACTTCCGCCAGAAAAAAATCTGAGTTATTCCCTAGTCGCGCCTAAAGAAGTTTTACTTCAAAAAAGATTTCTATCCAAAGGGAACACAGTATCGGGATGAAAAGTATCGTATTATGTTAATCCAGGGTGTCAGCTACCTCCATATCAAATTTTATCTAAATTGAACAAGTCGTTTGAGCGACGCACACACACTCACAAACTTTCGCCTTTATAATATTATAGTGTAATGGGATTTATAAACCACACACAAAATTTACCTTTATGGAAGTACATGCCTTATACAAAACGAAATGACACATTAGTTTAATGTAGTAGTAGTTTCAGCATTTTCTATAGACCATAATGCAGGTAATATTCCACAGAGTCGGTGCTTTGTTCCTAACTTTTCTAACTTCATTAATTCTCTCACACATTAAAAGCGCCATTTTAATAATGAAGAAGTCTCTTTGTATGGCCACAAAAACAGCGAGCAGAGTAACAGATTTAAAAAAAAAAGAAATAGTTTGTACGTTGTAGTTAGTAGTAGTAACTTACCCATACGTATGCTAATGATTTTTAAGTTTTTTTATACAACTTGGGTTATTAAAGAGAGAAAAAAGTAGAGTAAGTACATAGGTATATATACATATATATACATAAGGTACATATTTTTAGAGTGCACAAAACGTAAAATATATTTTTAACCAACATTAGTAAACAGTTGATCACATTGGACCATGCGTGGTGATAATTATAATGCATGTAAGTACTATCAAAGAAATAGATTCCTGACACTTTTCACTGACAATTTGTTTGAATTTTTGGAAGTTTTCGGTTTTGTTGCCTGTTGCACTTAGGACTTTTGATATTAAGAAAACTGTGTGAGTGAGTCAGACGCAGTCCGACGTCACATAAAATTCTGTCAGATGACAAGGAGCAGAAAAGTCAATATATAACAATAGTTATTGAGAGTGAATAATAAATTTAAGCAACACAAACCCCCGTATTCACAAACGATACTATGAGGTCTCACAGTACTCGCGAGCGCATAGGGTCATTCAAAACAATTCATAAACAATACTTAGGTGAAATCCGCTACTGTGCGTCTGTCAAAAGGGACGCATAGCTAAGATAGCTTCTGAGCTACTTTAACGAACGCATAGCGTCGAATTGTTTTGTCATTTACGTCAAAATTGAAATATCAAAGAAGGGTGGTTGCACGTTGGATAAATTAGAGGTTATTATTTAAGCTTACAAAATTGTAAAGGAAGAAGAAGTTACTTATTACAAAATTCTACCTATTAAAAACAATGGATTACAGTTGTGAGGAAGAGTTTGACAAACAAATCAATTAAGGGAAATGAAAGGTAAGCGTCCACTTGTCGGTATCGTACGCATCGGACGCATCGCACGCAACGGATCGTAGTATTATTTGTCTATAAACTCATATAAGTGCGTCCACCTGTCCGCATCGCACATCGGCAATGCCGACACCGTTGCTCCGACCGAGAGGCAACTTTTATCCGTTTGATGCGATGCGTCCGATGCGTGCGATACCGACAAGTGGACGCTTACCTTTAAACGATTATTGCTGCTTGCTCTGACATAGACATGCTTTGACAGTTGTCAAAACACTAGAGTGAACTTCGCCATATCAAATGGACCAATCACAGAGCTGAATTCAACGCTATGAGACCTCATAGCTAAGTAATGTTTGAGTGTTGTATATGAATTGGATGGCTCGACATGAGGAGCGCATAGAGAATTACCCCCGTATTCATGAACATTACTTGGCTGAGTAACTGAACAACACTATGCAAAGAACGCTAATTCTCTATGCGCTCCTCATGTCGAGCCATCCAATTCATAAACAACACTCAAACATTACTTAGCTATGAGGTCTCATAGCGTTGAATTCAGCTCTGTGATTGGTCCATTTGATATGGCGAAGTTCACTCTAGTGTTTTGACAACTGTCAAAGCATGTCTATGTCAGAGCAAGCAGCAATAATCGTTTAAAGGTAAGCGTCCACTTGTCGGTATCGCACGCATCGGACGCATCGCATCAAACGGATAAAAGTTGCCTCTCGGTCGGAGCAACAACGGTGTCGGCATTGCCGATGTGCGATGCGTACGATGCGGACAGGTGGACGCACTTATATGAATTTATAGACAAATAATACTACGATCCGTTGCGTGCGATGCGTCCGATGCGTACGATACCGACAAGTGGACGCTTACCTTTCATTTCCCTTAATTGATTTGTTTGTCAAACTCTTCCTCACAACTGTAATCCATTGTTTTTAATAGGTAGAATTTTGTAATAAGTAACTCCTTTTTCCTTTACAATTTTGTAAGCTTAAATAATAAACTCTAATTTATCCAACGTGCAACCACCCTTCTTTGATATTTCAATTTTGACGTAAATGACAAAACAATTCGACGCTATGCGTTCGTTAAAGTAGCTCAGAAGCTATCTTAGCTATGCGTCCCTTTTGACAGACGCACAGTAGCGGATTTCACCTAAGTATTGTTTATGAATTGGTTTGAATGACCCTATGCGCTCGCGAGTACTGTGAGACCTCATAGTATCGTTTGTGAATACGGGGGTTAGCGTTCTTTGCATAGTGTTGTTCAGTTACTCAGCCAAGTAATGTTCATGAATACGGGGGTAAAAGCATCGTGTTTCATAGCCCCACGCTCCAGTGCAAGGCTTAAGATAAGCGGATCCCGGGCATTTCCATCAAATGTCCACGTTTGGCGACAGTAGCGGGATAATGTATAACTTATGCACTCTCTTTACTATGTCCTTGTGTTTATCACCAACTAGCGACCCGAAGCTTTGTCTCGTTAATGTTTTGATAAACAAAACATATTTTTTTCTTAACTTACCTTATTTATATAATTTGAATAAGTATCAGTAGTAATTGCAGTACCTACTAATTCAATAAATAATGTATCATTTTTTGTCTAAAATAAAATACGTAGCAAAACATAAAAAAAATCTAGATGATTAAACCTTAGATACTAAAGTGATTTTTTAATTTTTGTCAAAGAACTAAATCTCATGAATTCACTAAGACTTGGACTTCTTGGCTGTGCAACAGTTTTCATTTCCCCTGAAAGGTCCATTTTTACGTCTCACTGTTTGACGTATCCATATTTATTGGCATGATTTAAATTCAATTCTTCAATTCAATCAAAAAGGGAACCCATCCCTATTCCTCTCGCCAGCTTAACACAATAGTCCCGTTCTAACATTTAATCAGAACCTAACACATTGTACTCTATCGAATTACTTTTATGACTAACATAAAACCTATATTCGCACCGACTGTCGTGACAAATGAAACGGGCACATTCAGGAAATTAAACCATAAAACAAGGGCGGTAATGGCAGTAGTACCGTGATTGTAACATTATTAGTAGTGCATTTACATGTCGGACTAGTGAAACTCGTTAGTGCAAATATACGAAGTATATTTAGAATTCACGCGCTGAAAGCGAACTGAAGGATTGAGAAGATTTGAAATAGGCTTGGTATTAATACAATACATTTAATATAAGTAAAGGATATTGTTGGTATGAATAGGTATGTGTGTTTATGTAAAACATGCACTTCTATTTTGGTAATTTCTTCTATTGGTCAACTGGATTGTAGAAAGTTTTTAGGCCGCTCGAAGACCTCCGATATAGCTTGGTGACCAATGATTATGTATTAAAGATGTGCCACTTAAATAGAATTCAGTGCTAAATAATATTTTTAGAATTCAGTGATAAACAATATGTTTATACGAGTAAATAATTGAAAATGACGTTGTGCTCAGTGCCTTGCGCGACGCATAGTAAAGTGAAAACGTCCCAGTTTGGGACGTTTTATAACTGCGTTACCTAACCCAGGTTTGGGTTCGGTTTGGATGTTTGGATCTAACAATAATAATACTTAAAAATATTCTTCTCAATATTTATTATCCCTCAGGAAAAGTAGAAAAGCTTTTCTATTATATCTACATTTAACAACACATTATAACCAAAAGCATTCGCATTATATTTTCGACATAAGGATGGTAAATACTCTTTACGTTTCCGTCATACAGCTCGCGAAATCGCAGGAGGGTTACTTATTTTATTTACGAACCGCAAACAGTCAGTGCGATGAATATCCTTTTATTCCTAGAAAGGAAATTTTACCTTTTTTAATTCCCATAGGGCCCGGGCCAGATTGGAATAGTTCATCCCACAAAGGATACAGTTTACAATCTTGTGTCATTATCCGACGAATACAAAGGATGCTATGGAGACGGTTGGATCGAGACGCATTTCATGTTAAGGCGAGGTTTGAGCTGACGGTTTTAATTTTGATAGTTACGCTTGTGTGTTGAAAAACTTTCTTTAATTTTTATCGACAGTGACTCACTTATCATAAACTAGTGGACTACGCTCGCGTGTAATTATACATAACAATAGTTTCTTTTACACCTAGTAATATTATATAGCCTATGTCACACAGTGAAGATGCAGCTTTCTAATGGTGAATGAATGTTTGAAATCGGTCCAGTAGTTTTTGTGTGAAAACATTATAAACACATCTTTTCTCTTTATAATATTAGTATAGACAACACATACGAGTAGGTAAACTCCATACCTATGTCGTAGCTAAAGATACTTTATTAAGTTAAGATATGTTACCTATGTGGCAAATATGGGCACTTGATTAGATAGAAGAACCTGTTTTAATCCATTGTTTCTGCGTTGTGATTTTTTTTAAATTACTAAATTTTAAATCTTCATCTTACTGTGGGGTAGAGCTGCCGACATTGACACCATCTTTATTTTACAAAAACGAGCCTACAATGAATGAAGATTCCACAAGAATGAAGTTCGAAGCACAAAATTCGATCGATAGTGTCTTTGAAGAGGGTGGCAACTAGGTGTAAACAAAACTATTTTTATGTCTAATTTCACGCGAGCGAAGCGGCGGGCGTTATTAAAAATGTCAAAATATAAATCTCTAAAAAAATCTAAATATTGTTTTTCAAATGAGTTCACTTAAAACTGTCAGTTTACCCAGATCACGTAGAAAGTGCTGGCCTGCACTTAACAGTCGGCAATTACCTTACCTTGAGACTAACGACCACAATTACACCGCTCTATTTAATTTTGTACTATTCCTCGAATACTGGAAATAAGGCATAAAACTAAGATATTTACACGTCCGATTGTTTATTTTGTACGAGAATCTGTTTTGGTTTCATTTTTAATAGGAGGGGTGCAATTGCAATGCTATCACGCATCTCACCCAAACCTTGTAGTTCAAACGGGTATGTGGGACTCGGTGACATCAGAATCCCACTACCCAGTAACACATTGTGCCCACAGCGTTCATTAGAGATGCCACGGCATCACTAACGCATTGCTACCATGGCTTAGAATAGACCTAGGATTTTTAGCCTTTTTTAGTCCCCAGGGATCAATCTTTTTGCAATAGAGACACCGCTGCATTCCGTAGGTGATCCTGAAACCTGCCTATAAGCCGAGGAGGTCTTAGTGAGTGAGATCTCCCGGCCTACCTGAAGGTTTTGAGATCTGTGGAAGATTGCCCCGTCGAAAAAAATGCCTTGGGAGGATTCTCATGTTACCATATCATGTTAAACTTACTGGCTACAATCAATAGACGTCCCACTATTGGGCACAGATCTCTCAGACGACCATAGATAAGGGAGGTCTAGAGCTAATGCGAATTGGTGGTGTGGTTAGTGGCCCACCGAGTGTCTTCGATAAGGCTTGGAAATGATTGAAACCAACAGCTTAACGTGCCTTCCGAAGCACGGAAGAACCCATAAAATTGTGCCACTAGCGGCACCCAAAGAAACAGACCTCGTCCGTTATCGCATAACTCGGTCGATCACATACGATCGATGCGAACCTCGAACGCTTCCATACACAACAGCCATTCCATACTTAAAGAGAAACTATTATCCAATCTGTGCCCTTACAACCACACCCGCAGTAAACAATTTAGGGCCATCAAGCGAACAGTAAAATAAGCATCTTCGACACAAGCGAGGCAGTAACCGCGCATCAAAACATTAACGTTATCTATTCTATTCACCGATTTGTTTTTAACTAATTTATCGTGTTTAGACACGGAATAATACGCCCATGACTGAGGATTACAAAGATGTGAATGTCACTGGAAGTCGCAGTTTCATCAAGTTTTATAATATGCTGTTGTGATATCGTCGGTACAAACGTCAACTAGCCAGAGTGTAATTTTGGCAGTTTTTACATGACATCAATATCTTGACACAACGCATACTGCAGCAAAATATTGTATATGTGGCATTTCAAATATAAATGTTATTATTACAAATCGTTTTTCTGCATAACTGAAAAAAGTAAATTTCTAAATAGGTAAACTAATCTATATGAGATTAGTTTACTTAGTTTACTGCCAAAATGACACTTTGGCTAGTTGACTTTTGTACCGACGGATGTACCAACCTTAAAATTGTAACATCACTTGTAATAGACTTTACAGCCACGGTTGTAAGAGGTATAGATCATACTCCACCACGCTGCTTCAATGCGGATTGGTGGAGCGGTTAGTGGCCAACCCAGATTCGAATGTTCTCTACACACCAAAAGGTCTTCGACAAAGCTGCTAGATTATTTTTACCATTGAAAAACAACCGAGACCGACGGCTTAACGTGCCCTCCGAAGCACGGTAGCGCCCATGAAATTTTGCCACTAGCTGTCAGCCATCCACAAACCGACCGCACCCCGACTATATGGCTATGGACACTACTCGAGTATGATTATTGACATTAAATACGAGATTATTGCCTTAAATTTTTATTAATAGCGATAAGACCGTCCATTGTATATTGTTTTTGTTTTACCTTTATTTTCTTAGCAACTGTTATTTGGTGTACAATAAAGAGTATTATTATTATTTTTTGATTTTTCTTTATTATTCTCGGCTTTCACCGGTGTTCTTCTAAAGTACACGGGCCTAGGCCAAGTGTAAATTAGGTTACACATACATATTATATTTTAATTTTTATATTCCTATGTTTAAGGGTGGGTTATTTGAAGGTTTGGATGTGTGGTTGTAACTGGAGACCGATCATTTGTGACTGTGTTTTCTGTGAGACTATCGGTTTGCAGAAATTTTCTTACTAACCGACAGGTGTTTAGGATCACAGCTTTCTGTAAAGTGATGTAAGTGTAAGGTTGTAAGTTAAGAGTCTTTAGTGATAGTTGTAGTTGTTTCGGTATGATTCCTGTGGTAGATAAGACTTATTATTATTATTATTAATACCTATTTTTATAAGTCACATCCAGTATTACAAACTTATCAACCACATGAGGGTCACGGTATCTATATAAGCCATCTAATATAAGCGGGCGCTTGAATGAGATTTTAAGTATGGGTATTACATGTATGTAAATTAATTAATAACCACTCCACAGTCGTAATGTTCTGTATTTAGCGGTTTGTACCTACCTCGTGTGTAGACAATTATGATATATTATTATTATAATGCACATCTGTGAGTGACACCCAACAATTGCTTAGCGGAAGTCGTAGCTCTAGTAATTAAGTCTCTGAAAGATTGATAATTATTATCCGGATCAAAGATTTTTATGAAAATGTTTACGATGGTTGCTAATTTTCATTATTTTCATGTAAAAAAGGACATTAAAATATGATGAAAAAAAATTCAACTATCAATTAGGTACATATTTACTATTTTTATAATTAAAAAAAGAAATAAAGATTGATATTATTCAGATCAAAAATTTTTATGAAAATGTTTACGATGGTTGCTAATTTTCATTATTTTCATCTAAACATTAGTACCTAATTCGGTATATCTGAAGGTATTTATGAAAATGAAAAGGAAATTAAAAATATGATGAAAATTCAATTATCTCCACTGACATTCTAATTTGTTACATTTTTTTGTTAGTTTAACTAGGTATTTTGCTAATAACCCAGAGCATAAATCTTACGTTATTTATTCAATTTCCGTTCGATAGTACCTTACCTTACCCTGAATCCTAACCATATCTTTATATTCCATGTCCACGGCTGTAGTTTAAAATTAGTTGCTGTGCTATTTCATTCATGACGCCATATAAATAAGAGGCAGCAATAGCTTTCAACCCGAAAATGTTTAATGGCCCTCATTAAACTGACACCTGGTGTCAAACGTACCATTTCTCATTTCTCACGCGGCAAAAAAGGCGAACCGTCAAAAAATATCGTAAAACGCTTAAGAATCGCTCGTAAAATCGCAATATCATCTTTAAAATTCATCAATCGATTACAATAGCGCATTACTTTTTTATTGCCCCTAATGAATAAAAAGTCCCGGTAAAATAAAATACAGGCGGACTGCATCAAATAATGACGTTTAAACGCATCGCATAAAAATTTGTAAACGCCATTCGTTTACTTTAGGGTTACGTACATTATGTGTTGTGAATAATTCCTCATATTGAAGAACAATCAAACAAAAATAAATATCTTATAATTTCATTGTATTTAGTTTCTTTTCTTCGATTTAATTTTTTCTTATTTTTATTTTGTTTGATTTACTTAATTCATTTTCTGCCGCTTTAGCGCTTATCTGCTTGGCTCAAAAGTCGACTGGTAGATAATGTTTTTAGCATTAAGTCCGCCTTTTGTACCCCAAGCTTTTTGGTATAATAAAAAATAAATAAATAAAATAAAACAATATTCGTAAATAAATGTTATACATATTTCTATACAATAAAAATTTCTACTTCCATGGTGTTGGTGACCTATTAGGTACGTATAACTAAACTTACTCCAAATAAACTGTCTACATGCATTAACGTCGGAACTTTTAACGAATTCTAGACTTACATTTACCATCTCACGAAAAAAGGAGGAATAAAAAAATTTAATTTTCTAGAACAGGTAGGTACCCAAACACAGGAGAAACCCCAAAATCATCGCGGCTACCGGTTACAAAGTATCCGTTATTCTTTTTTTATTATCTCCCATTATATCTATGGTTGACGTATGGGGTGTTAAATAAAACTTTGTCATTTTGTATTTGAACTTAGCCCCCTTTTGCTTTTTAACCCTTGACAGCTCACCGGGCGGTGGCTGAAACGACCCTTGAAAGTTTTTTTTTATTGTATCGCATTATTTAGACCGTTTTAATTTTCGTATTGTGAACTACAATGTCCTTTTAATACATTGTAGGATTAAGATTATTTTGAGGTCGCATTGAACGTAGTGTTGCTAATTGGATGAAAGTGGATCCGTGTCTAATATTAATTGTGTCAGTGAGAGGTCGTGTCAGGAAAGTGTTAAAAAAGTAGAGTATATTCTGTCTGTATTGTATTCTATATTATTGAAATGTAATGTACAGTATTTGAATGATAGAAAGAGTTTAGGATTTCTATATTCGTTGACGCACGCAACATACCTAAATACCAACCAATTCCTACTTCAATAATGTAGTGTAGGTATTGTTGCAATTTTTTAATTATTGTGACAGACTTTGAACATACTAAATTATGGATTGATAGACAGTGAGTAGATCGAGCGGGTCCAGCTTGTCAGTATCGAACTCACCTCTGACTCGAGCTGTCCGGGTTCAAACCCAAGCGGCACGCACCAATTTTCTATGTTATGTGCAATTTAAGAAATTAAATATCACTTGCTGTAACGGTGAAGGACACATCGTGAAAAAACCTGCATGCCTGAGAGTTCTTCATAATGTTCTCAAAGGCATGTGAAGTCTGCCAATCCGCACTTGGCGTGGTGGGCTAAGGCCTAATCCCTCCGATTCTGAGAAGAGACTCATGCCCAACTGTAGGACAAAGCAATGGTTGTGGTGGAGTCGAACAACAAAAAGCTTTATTAGTTGAATACACTCAAATTAACAACCAAATCAAATGTTTTGACTATAAAATGATGAATCAAATCAAATGCGATATCTAGTGTCAAAAGCAAAACAAGGCTTAATCAATCCCCGTTTAGCCCGCAACCCAACACCACTCCAACCCAATATTCATAGCACTTGTACGTATTCTATTTATGATGCAAAACTGATAATTAACTCATTAGCATTCAAATTATTACGGTGACAAAAGGTGTGTTAGGGAGCGTGATAGGGTTAACATGTGATTTCGAGAATGTTTGGTAGGTCTGCCCGATGACAGAGAGTGAGCTTTTTTAGAAAGAAAGAAAATTATTTTATATTCATAAGCAATTAGGTCTGTACACTAAAATACTTTGAAATGCATACGTGTAACTTTTTTAAATCGTGATTCTATAAACATTACTATCCAATAAGAATTAACGATACGTAAATACCTAATAATACCTAAGTAAGCAAGTGACAGACTTCGCTCAAAGCCGTTTGCTACGCGAATTCGCGTCGATCTTACATGATACACCGAATTAAGCTGTAGGTGCCGTTCGTTGGAGGGCTATTATGTTTTAAGGTGAGTACCGGTAGCTTTCAATTATAAAACAATCGTTTAGCGTTGTCAATGAACTTCGGGAGCTTTTTAATATTTTACACAAGGTTGCCCACTAATCCGTATAGAAACAGCGTGACGGAGTAAGCTCTAGACTTATCTATATCTGTGGAAGAGACCCGCGCCCGTCAGTGGGACGTTGAGGTGTAGCTTAAGTGTCAGGCATTGTATCTACTAGCCCCCATGTAGAAAAAATGCGGATTAGTGAACTCTTCATGCTTTCGAGGACATTTTGAAGTATACTACTACTATATAACTACGGATATAACTACGGATTTTTCGAGTGATAGGCCATATTATAAACCATTGGGTTATTACCGTAAACATTAATCTTCTTTATAACACTCTTATATCCTACTAGTGGACGCCCGCAGCTTCGCTCGCGTGGAATTAGACATTCACTAACTTCAAAAACGGCCAAGTTTCATACTAACTTTGCACCCCAGTTTTACAGTGAATTTTCAAAAATCCTTTCGTAGTGCTCCCCTACGTTATAAAAGGAACCCCTGTGCAAAATTCAAGTTTCTAACCCTTATAGTTTAGGCCCTGCGTTGATATGTCAGTCAGTCAGATTCTCCTTTTATATACATAGATTTCTCATACAAATGTACATCGATACCATAATATTTCCACCGCAAGCACACTCTATACCTCCGCGCAGTACAACCCACCCGTCTCTGCACTGAAGTGGCCTGATTACTCCATTTATTCTATTAAGTCGGTAATTGTTCTGAACGGCTTGCATCTAGTTGGTCCGCCATTACGCATAAAATATTGTCCTCCTTTGTTGCATGGTCCATGTTCAATAGGAGACCTGGTATACGACGTTATGCACTAAGAGTTATGAATATGCAAATAAAGAAGCTAGGGTGAGGAATTGTTTGTGTATTTATCGACGTAGTAGAATTATACTTCGATATTATATAGATTAACCCCTCCCTGCATTTTGCTCTATCTAGTGTTCAAGATTTTACTTTAGAAAGCCTGGAAAATCTTACTTCAACACAAAGTTCACTGAGACACAGTTATCATGGGCGGCAGAAAATTGATGGATTTGCACGATCGTTTGCTATCTTAATTTAATTAATTTTATTACTTTAAATACATCGGTACAGAACCAACAACATTAATTTAAGTTAAAGATAAAAAGTGTGATAGTTCTTTTAACATTTAATAAACGGACGATATAACCCTCCTTAAATATCCTTAATTAAAAGGAATGCTCACAAGGTTGGTTGGTAGTTTATATACTGACATGGTTGATAAAAGCATTATTATTATTTATTGGGTACAATTTTTAGTTTCAAGGAAAAAATCATCCGCCGAAAGTCGCCATTCATTTGGGCTGGGTAGATTAGGACCTTTTGGGCCCAAAATCGAAGAACGATAAAAAATAAAAAATTAAACAGAGTAGGATGTGCAACCACAAAAAGGAACGAATTTAAAAGAAAGAATTAACAATGTGGAAAAATAAGTTTCAAGCTGTTGAAAAGAATCATTTTTCTGCCATCCTCTTGGACAGTGTAGGTGTAAGAGGATACCTACAAAACTTGAAATTCGTTGGTGAAATATTTGAATTTGTAACTGTTACATTAAAACCGCTTTCAATACATTTTACAAAAAAAAAGAATTAATTTTTACCAGTACGTGTTGAGTCTGTGTTCTGAGGTAGGTAGTACCTATGTTAACTTATTCAGTTGCTTAGAAAAAAAATCCAAGGATTATTTATGTATAAAACAGATTCACACAGCATTATTGCTTAATCCCAAGAGAATAGAAAAAAAATAGATGGAGGTAAATGGTATCGAGAATAACATAACTCTCCCCTTACATAATGCTGTAAAATTTAGCAATAATATTGTGACCCAATAAAAAATGAAATGTCATCATTGCAAAAAGTACCGGAAGACAAAAAATATTCTCACGAAATGACAGTCTATCAATAAAAGCATAAAATAATTTGACATGTAATGACAAACTTATACATTGATAAAAAAGTAATAAAGAACTACAACCCTTATTACGAGTTCAAACCTACTACAGAAACTTAGGGAAAACAGAAAAAAACGTTAACCGCATAATCGAAAATGACTGGGGATAATGTTACCCTTGGAATCATTCCCTTAGCAAGCTTAGCAATTTTTATTATTAAATGAATATAACTTACAGTTTGTCAATAAGACGATAAACTTGTTCAATATATTTGTTAAATATTGATTGAATGCAATTATAATTAATTGTAGACTCGTAAGATAACCATAACTAACTTCTAGAAGAATAGCAAAATTCAGAGCATGGTGTTTCTTTTCTTCCCATTGATTATTATAAAATTTACTTGAAAAATTAATGTTTTATCATTGTGTAAAACTATTGTCATGTTTTTAGTAGCATGAATGCTACAACATGACATGAATGCGACAATAGGTAGGTAGTAGGTGCCTATTAATTATTAATATACTTCAGTATATTATGAAAAACATGAAGCCGCGGCAAAATTTCCCTCATTACTGGTATCACTGTACGTACATATTCCCACCTTAAATGGAATGTAATGCAGCATTTCGTATTTCGAAGTTCTTTAAGGCTGACAAGAGGTCATTCTGACCAGGAGCCAAGCCGATAGTTACACACTGCACAGAATGCACAAAATGCACTCATCACTGCGTTCATAATTCCATGTCCATTAAGCAAACGCAGCCCTGTTTGCTCAGGAGGGTATGGCGAGCGGATTACAGACTCGAACCCTGTTGACATAGCTAATGCACGCCATCTAGCCGCGGGCGAGGTAAACACGCGCGATCTATTGTTTTGCCTGCGATTATGAGAGTTTCCAATTAGTTTTCATCGTTTTCTTAGTCACTAGGGGGCTCTGAACCTAGGGCGGTTACGTATTTAGTTTGGTGAATGGTAAAAGTGGTGGAAAGTCAGAATAAATACCTGTTAGATGTTAGAAAACTTAGGAAATAGTTAATTACAGAGAGCGTTGGCGTTTGTTGGCTACTAGTCAGATTCAGATTCATTTATTTTTTATTATATGGTACCTATTTGTATTGTACACGTAATGAACGTCATTACATTTTTTATCTACCTCCGGTTCACTCAGCGGATGCTTTTAAACATGGATTTTTTTCGTTTAAGTAGTCATTTATTTCAATAATGCTTTATTAAGGAGGTTTTATTTAATTTAATATTAAAAAAAAATTTTTGAGAAACAAGTAATATTTTTATATACCTATTCTATTGTTGAAGCGAACACAGTTCTCCATAAAAGATTTTGATGTTTTACTTAGTCTAGAACCAGGTACAATTAATTTATCTTTAATTCTTGTAATAAAGTGTAAGAAACAGTGTAATTTTTGTAAATATTGAGCTGGTACAGCTAAAATATTTATAGACTTAAACAGATCTCGTAAGGAATCGCGCCTTTGTAGGCCGTATTACTCATAATGACTTATTTTTGTAAAACAAAGATGATGTCAATGTCAGAAGCACCACCCCACAGTAAAATGCCTTAGGACATAATGCTGTAAAAAGTAGCTAAAGTACACAAGTCGATCGCAATCGATCAATATTCTCTAGCTACATTCACAGCATTACATTTCGATCGCATCGCTAAAAACCATGCATACCTGAGAATTCCCCATAAAGTTTTCGAAGGCATCTGAAGTCTGCCCACTTGTCCAAGGCTGCAACTTGGTCCGTGGCTTAAGCCCTCCCATACTGAGAGAAGGCTTGAGCCCAACAGTGGGACCAATAGGTTGCGGTGGTACTTACGAACCATTCTTACCTGCATTCAGCATGCAAGTTGTTCATCACACTGATCTCTTAAACCGAAGCCTAGTCAATAGACAAATATTGGCCGTTCCCGAAAGCTGATTCGGCAGACGGTCCAAATACGAAATCCACAAATACTGAAATACGAACACGTACATTGTAAACCGGAGGGCAAACATATGGATGGAGTAGGCTTCAATCGACCGTACTGTGTGCTGATAAGTGCTAGTGAGCAGTATCGTTTGCAAAAAAAGAGGACATAACTCATTAAGTAATCTTTTTGTCAAAATTTATTGACGTTTCAGAGTTGGTTTTATGTTTTATTTTTACAAAATTATATGCTGTAACGGTTTGTTTTTTATTAAAAAGCTGTTTACACGTGTGCCTGAGGTAACGCTAATGTTTAAATCAGTGCATATTATTATTTTCTTTATGCTATGTTGGTGTAACTTAAATGAATTTGTTTTTATTTTTTTAAATTTCATGCACCGCTTTGTTGCTGTTTCACTCGCTAAGGTTAACTGGCCGATGATGATTTTTTGAATAACCTTCAAAATAATGTTATAAGCAGTATGGTTGGCAAGCAAAGTGATTTGAATACGGATTTTTTTTCCGACGGTACATTAAACCTCCTTGATGCTGCGGTATAGATTAAAAACAGACAGAGACTTAATTTCACATTTATAAAGCACGGTAAGTCCTGTTAGTCAGGCTTTATAATTAATCAGTCCAGTTAGTAATTATTTGTAAAAACCTCATGGCAATTCAGCACAGATGCGTTGCTACCTAAATGGTATTTAATGAATAAATATGGTTCCCATGTGTAAGTGTAACTGGCGACCATACCTTTTCAAGTGAATCAAACATTCATTACTTCATTACAAAGTATTACTACGTATAGTTGGTGTAAAAATTTGGCGAATAGGCTCTACCACCTAAAGATTTACCCTTTTATTAATTCGTAAGTAAGTCATATAAAACAATAAGTTAAACACTTCGATCATAAACAAAAAATAAGTAAGCATCCAATACGAAGAATTTTCTATTTTTGAATTTGATTGACAATAGGTATAGGCAAAACTCATTTTTACGCGCCAATAATTCTCTGAACTTTACTCTCTGTGATAAACTAAATACTCTGTGGCTGCGATTTGCGGTGTTTGTTCGGAGTCACTGACGTCACGCATAAAGCTGTTTGAGGCTCTGCTGATTAGCTGCTCCGCTGGAGAACTGAATAGAGCAATACATTTGTAGAGTAAATAGTGTACTGAGGACCTGCAAGCGCCCCAGTCCAGACTAGAGTTATAGGGTTTTACAAGCCGTTGGTATAATTTGAAATAAGAATGGCAATGCTGTCAATTTAGACAGATCGGCATTTGTTCGGGCGAAGACTTCGGTCACACAATGATATTATACCTACACATTACAAGAGGTAGATACGCCACCAACACACCAAATGCGTGCTGTGAATTGGTCTCACTTGTGACCATTGCAGTCAGTCGAGCCTGTCATTGTGAGCGCGCGCCCTACTTGTACTGATTACAAATATCTGTCTCTTTCACTCTTACGCTTTGCGTATTTCCTGTCGCGCGTATTTTATAGCGTGTGTGTAGATATACAATGTTATTAAATATGTATGTATGTGACCTTCCTACTTGTATAGTCGAAAACTCTTCCCCCAATTTCATGACATCCGTCCAAAAAAAAAGAGGACGAGCGAGTTGCACAAAACAGGCTCGACATAACGACTTAAGAATCGCTCTAAAACAAAGGAATCAAAAAAGAAAAATACACCAGACCTGAGTTTCTGGCCAGATAAAGAAGGCTATCGAAATACCTGTCAATCCCATCCACTAGGTCACGTTAACGTGGCAGCATTGAAAGACTCGCTCACTGCGACTCATAGACGTCCCACTGCTGGGCACGGGTCTCCCCCACAGACACTGCTGCGGGAGGTCTAGAGCAAACTCCACCACTCTGCTCCAATGCGGATTGGTGGAGGGGTAAGTGGCCAACCCAGTGTCGAATGTTCTCAAGCCACCCGAAGGTCTTCGACAAGGCTTAGCGACTGTTTTCAGCATTGAAAACAACTGGGATCGACGGCTTTACGTGCCCTCCGAAGCACGGTAGCGTCCATGAAATTTTGCCACTAGCGGTCACCCATCCACAAACCGACCGCGCCCGTCGTTGCTTAACTCTTTCGATCACATTGAATCGACGCGAGCCATTGGGCTATGGACGCGCTATTGAAAGACTAGTTCTTTTATTTGTATGCAAAATTCTTCAGGACTTCTTAGTTGTGCGCGGTACAGTGACTCGCTACATCATAATATGATTTCCAGCTAAATAGATTGATACCTAGATATCGCTAAACATTACCCTAGTTAGAATATACGGCGATTATCCCCCAATTAAGGGGTTTATTGTTCATTTGGATGCACACGTAACAAGCGCACGGGAGATGAGTTAAGGCATTGTTTCGATATTTGGCATTGGCCGTCTGATTGCAGGTTTAGTGTCCGATTGTAGTGCGTCGAACCATTCCGACCCTAATTGGACTCTTGGTGAATGTGTCTAATTTGATCTAGGCCTGCTAATAATGCACTACATTATTAGCAGGCTGTTTCCACGATTAGGATGATACAGACAGATTATGACAGACAGATGGTGTATCTGTGATTAAAAACAGTTTTCAGGTACAAAAGCGCTTAGAAAAATGAGCTTATACGCACGTAAAACGCTAGTCTGCGCACATTGCGAGAAAGCCTCAACTTCTAAAATTCTGTTTATCAGTTACTCAAGAAGCTGTTGATCAGTCATCACAACGCTTTCTTTGTCCCACTGTTGGGCACGGGTCTCCTCTCAGAATGGGAGGGATTAGGAATAGTAGGCCTTAGTCCACCACGCTGCTGGCCAAGTGCGGATTCCGACTTCACATGCCTTCGAGAGCATTATGATGAACTCTCAGGCATGCAGGTTTCCTCACGATGTGTCCTTAACCGTTGTACAGTACATAGTGTCAAAGACGTAAACCTATTACCGATTCTCGGGTCTTGTGTAGGTAATAAGTAAATTGTTTCTTTGACTTGAATTTTACTCTACGTTCATTGTGGCTATTGAACTTTTTAATTAGAATAATACGAGTATATGGTCTTAAAGACAAGCCTTATCTCGGAAAAAGTAAATAAATAACTGGGATGCTAGACTAATTTCAGTCTGCTGCAATTTAACCTCGCTTTGAGGATTATTTTAAAACTGTGCCTACACTGTGAATAGACAGATAAAATATGGGTATGCTGAGGGTTATGCACAAGATTAATTGAATACCATCTTATTATTACTAACTTGCAGGGTTGCTACTAACTATGTCAGATGTCTGGGAGAAAGTGGAAGATATGATAGGTCCCTGATTTTAAAATGCATATATGACGAATCTACATTCAAATCTGTGGCGTAAAATTAAAAAAACTCATCAAAAGATCATTACGTTAATCCCGCGCAGTCCATCAGGACGTTGACCCGGGGCCAACTCGTAGGTAATTGTTTCAGTTAATACGAGTACGTAACATAATCGATGCAGCGCTATTATGCAGTGTAATCTGTGGACCGGTCGCGAAGTCACGCCTATTTGTTATACAGGGTGATGTTATCTCACGATCTGGGGGAAGCAAGTGGATAAAATTAGCCTAGCAGGGGACTAACCGACTATAGAGAGAGAAAGATTATCAAAGTAAAAATACAAATATTTTGTTAGCTATTTATGGATATAAGATAGCAAACGAGTTACAGCACCACCCATCTGCTGCTGTCCATGACAACTGTGACTGGCTTTGAACAAGACTCAAATAGGGACTAGGATGCCAGCCCAGTTAGCTGAGAGAGTTAATTAGAACATTAGATGATCAGCTCGTTAGTGGGTATGAGGACTAGGGACTGTTAGTGGTAGTTAGTTCTGTTAGTAATTGTGAGTAAGAGTCTCCTTCCAAGTCAGTCACAGATATGTTGCTACCCTTGAGGACTAAGATGCTCGCATCTAAAGAAGTGTAACCGGAAACCACTACGTCTACGTCGAAAGAAGTCTGACATCTATTTATTTTACATTTTGTTCTAAATAAATCACCTAATATATATTCATATTTAATTTTTATGAAATCAAAATAAAAATATCACAAAATTTATTTGTAATATTTTGCAAAAAAGCATTATATAAGCCTGTCGTAAATGTCAACTGATGGATACTAATGTGATTTTTACTCACACAGTAATTAACCATATTTGGCTTGTAATAGAATAGGTGTCAACTTTTTTTTTTATTCTTCATTGAAAATTCATATTTGATTTGAGACATAACATCACCATGTATACTCGTTGAATCAAGAGCGTGGACCGTCATTTATCATCAGCAGATTAACTGCGCGTGTGTGCACTTGTTCCATTGCTTCCTCTGTGCTTCCTCTGTTCTTTGTTCTTCGTTGTTTATTTCACAACTTTCGCTCTGACTTTTTGTTCTGACTTCTGAGTTGACTGCAGTTGCCTACTATTGGCGTTGTAGAAAATGTTATATTATGTTACGAAATAATACTATTATAATAAATCTCGTACTATTATAGTCCTGGAATCCATTGATTAAGTTCGTGGTTATTTTGAATAAGTTATGTGAGATATATTAAATTACATTGATTAACTTCGTGGTTATTTTGAATAAGTTATGTGAGTTATATAAAGTGACACAGCGAGACGAAAGCGACAGCAGCCGCACGGATATATTTAGAACTAGTTGACGCCCGCAGCTTCGCTCGTGTAGAATTGGACCCATTCAGTCAGTCAGTTAGGTTATCCTTTTATATAATATAGATATATTTGTGCCGCACTCAAACTGACCCTTGACCTGCTAGTATTGAGTGTGCTAGTGCGAGAGCTGTCGCGGCCATAGCCCAATGGGTCGAGTCAATTCTATGTGATCGATAGAGTTAGTTAAACAACGACGGGCGCGGTCCGTTTGTGGATGGGTGACCGCTAGTGGCAAAATTTCACGGGCTACCGTAGGCTCTTAGAATACTCTTAACGTGTTAGCTAGGTATATATAATATTTCGTATATAAACTGAAAGAAGGCATGTTCTGAAGTCATTTTCTAAAGGGGAGACAGGGGAAAATATGTTGAGGCAAAATCGTATTAGCAATGATTTATTTGTCAGCTCACTTGAGGGGCAGTATTCACTAGTCATTGAAGATAATGCTCGGACACTGTCTCAACATGACATGGGCCTTTATTTACCGTAAAAAGAAATACATATTATGTATAACATAGGCATTCGTAGATAATTTTTTTATCTATGTAAAAATGCACTATTTTGCTCTTACATCACTCAGATCACGTCTAATTTATATCGTGAAACTGTGTATTTGTTCCGGATGGTAAATAACCTATGTTACTCTCATTTTACTATGTCACCTTATCTGTGACATCTCAAAATTAAATAAATTTATCTTCTCTTGTTCGTCTTATCTTCATTGCTGATGATGTCTTATTTGATTTCTAAGAGACAGTATGTCTGAGACACTCAAATTAAGATATTAACACAGAAATTGCCAGAAAGAAGCCCAAGATATGTTATTAAGTATAGTTATTAATGAAAATGGTGTAATTGCAATCCTAATTTACTACATTTAATTAAACGACCTTATAAACATTGCTGATTATTAAATAGGCGTTTTGTTGGTTATTCACGTTATATGCAATAATAACTTTTATTCGATACTAAGCAACAAGTTCAAACCAAGTACAAGTACAAAACAAAATGTTCCAAACAAACAAATAATAAAACTGTTTTAATTTGAATCGTTACAGTGACCACAAAAGAGCCGAAATTTGTATCTTGAATTGTTAAATAAACTTGCACTTTATTTATTTAACACAAAGCCTATTGTTCTACGCATTATAGAAAAAATAACATGAAAAAACTTCCTACAAAAAGTCACAAGTATAAACGTGTTTTCGCTGGGTCTGAAGAGACTTATAGAAAGGAAATCCTTATACAAAACAGTAGAGTGTGACGTTAAAAACAATAATTCTTCATTACAAACCTTGCTGGGGGTGTAAACTTCATATGACAATTTCGGGTGCACTGCTTTGGTTTGCTCACAATATTTAATGTGGTCATGTGTGAAATAAAAACATTACCATATCCACCTTAATTAATGGTAAATTGTCACCTTCGTTGAAGGCAAAAGAAAGAATCCTGGATATAAGGGATGAATGTAAAACAAGAACAAAGAATAATAATATTCTGCTAACAAAAAAATCTATTTAACAACCTTATCAGTAATTACTTATTTACTAGTAAATAAAATAATTATTGTATTATTGCCTATCTGTGGCTGAATACGCGTTACTGTAACTATTTTGAGTAATACAATGTGTGTAAATACATTAAGATTAACCGTGAATAATTATTTTTTTTAATCAATTTATGATATTATTATAAATAAACTATGTATATTATAAACCTTGATTTAAGGTTAATTGCACATATTTTTAGTACACAAATTGTAGAACAAGTGGCAAGCATCGCATTGTTTGAATTCGATGCGAACCGCGCAGGTGTTCGCTCCGCAGTGCCACTAAACTGTGGGGTGGCTTATAGTTTTTTGTGCCGCAAATGCGAGCGGACTCCAATAAGTGACTGTTTAGCAGGATAATGTGCCAGAATGGGGATTATTCTGCTTAAAACAGCACCGGCCACGTCGAATTGGTAACAGAAGCTTTGAGTTTGTAGCGTATTAGCGTGCTTTGGACATAAAATTTAATGACAGCGTTTAAGTTTGGCAATCAATCTATGTCAGTATCACGTGTGTTTGTTGCAGATTTTATATGATAAATCTTTTCTTAAAGGTTTTTGCTACATTTGTACAAATGTTCAGAACATATTGGATTTTGTATTTATGGCAAATAAATAGTAATATTACTACTAGAATATACAATTGCTACTGACATTCCGTAACAATCTTTACTGAAATGTAATTAACAATGAATAATAACGAATTAGGTTAGCTTGTAAGGTTAGTGAAGTATATAATATAGGTAATAATATAGGTTGTATAATAAATATGAAAAAAAAAGGGTTCTTGAGTAATTCTTAGTTATATAATAACTAAGTAAATAATGCTAATGAAAATATTATAATCAATTCGTTTGCTTTGAATAGCAATGTAAAGATTGTTATCAAATTGAAAACTATTTACTTTTATTTATCGAATCATCAAAGCCAAATTAGTCTTGCTAATTTAAAAATCAATTTATAATAGAAAAAGAGCGCCATAAGGTCACATTAAACAAAACAATCTCTTGATGATAATCATGCAAATTAGTTCATTAGGCCATATTGTTCTCCCTCCCCTTCTGATTGCTATCTTATGGTATTTTTTTGATTTGCTAGATAGCAACCAGGAATAAAAGGACTTAAACCTATAAATTAGACAAAATTTAAATATTATTCGTCTTATCACCAAAAGTAGCACGCAACTCCAACATATTTAATTCAATTCAAAAAAAAATTACTAGGTAATATTTTGGTAGTAAAATTTTAGTAAATTTTTTTTCAAATTTCTATGTTATTTTGTTTTCATTTCCTAGCTAGATGACTGTGGTGGAATAAAATAAAACTTGAATTTTTAGAATATATATACCTGTAATTTTTATTTATCATCTTCTACATAAATAACCTGCTAGGTAAACAACACACATTCTACCAAAATGTAATTCTATTAATATTATAATATCCGCTCGAGAAGCATCATCAGCGCCATAACTTCCGTTACTGTCAACAATCTACATACTTATACTATACATATAGGCATCACCTTTTAGCTATTTAGCAAGTGAACGATAATATCAGAAGACAAAAGTAGCTGCGTGCCCATAAACGCTCGAAAACACAAGCTTTATTTCTATTGATCACGAACGCCGAAGCGTCACGGTACACACGAAAGCACTCAGAAATGTAACAATCATCGCATTTTGTATAGAAACATTGCCATATGTGCGAGACAACTAAACACACCCACCGGTCAAATTTGATTTACGCGTAAATTACGTGTCATAACCTGCTTGTACACATTAGCCTACCGTCCCCTTAACATAGCTGTAGAACAAAAAAACGTTCAAACACATTTTGACCTACTGTTTTTTTCATGGTTCCTATTGATACATTTTTTTACACTGTACGGCTTTGGAATAAATTGTAGCTGTACTATGTACGATACGTAGGTGTCATAAAAGCACCCTTGTTCCACTCAAGTGCACTATGGTTGTATCGATAATGCATTAATTTGAATATTCGCGGTGTCAGATGTCAAATGGTTTGTAATTTGCTCGCTGTCCTTTTTTGTTTTTTGAAATGTGATTTTCACGGAAATGTGTAATGAAGGAAGGTGTTTAACGCCACTGGTGCTTATTTGTGAAGTGATCCATCATAATCTGAACAGCTCTATAATTTATGGTAATATTTTATTTGTAGAATTGAATATTGATTTGATTGGATATGTGTATGAGATTTAACATAATTTCAAAGCGCTTGTGATTTGCGCTTTTTTGACCTAAGTAGTTAATGACAAAGTTAAAAGTTTGCTTACCAATATACTTAAGTCATCATTTCAAATATCTAGTTTTGAGCTTGATGGGCCAATTTTCTTGATCAAATTGACTACAAAAATGTACTCTTTAACATTTCTATTCATTCCTCCCCATAACTATGATAAATTAGCTACGGATTATTGAGACTAATTCTGCGAAAGTGAAATTTTGGGGTCCCTTATCCAAAAGAAAAATGAAGGAAATGCTGACTTAGCGATATATTTAATGCAAGTATAATCCAATAGGAAAATTAAAGCCTCGGTAAATCTTCGTCTTGAGTCTCTCGATTTATAAGTAGAGTGATACAACAGATTGGACGGAAGAATGATGCGACAAGAATGAGTTCTATTAGTGCTACATTTTGAATAATTACTACAGTTACATTTTATAGGTACATCTATATATATAAAAGGAGAAGGTGACTGACTGACTGACTGACTGACTGACTGACTGACTGACTGACTGACTGACATATCAACGCAGGGCCTAAACTATAAGGGCTAGAAACTTGAAATTTTGCACAGGGGTTCCTTTTATAACGTAGGGGAGCACTAAGAAAGGATTTTTGAAAATTCACCCCATAAGGGGGTAAAACGGGGGTGCAAAGTTAGTATGAAACTTCGCTGTTTTTGAAGTCAAGTCGGCAACCGGAACGCGGGCAGACGTCGTTGATGGGTCTAATTCTACGCGAGCGAAGCTGCGGGCGTCCACTAGTAATTAATAAAGTTAGATTAGAACAGGTAATTTTTATAGTATTTGGCATGCTACGTGTCAGAATTCGATTTTAAATAACATATATTCAACGGTGTAAATGAGCAATGAGAATATTATAAATTTATAAAAGTCATGTACATATCTTGATTTTAAAAATGAATTTCAACAGAAAACTTTAAAATTATTTTAACTTTCAAAAGATTCTAGTATTTAGCCCGCAAATTTGCACTGACTTTAACCCATCCATAATCCAAAATTCGAATCTTCACAACCTTAACCAAACAAAGCCAACCGATCCATTAAACAAGATAATTCGATACGCAAGCCCATTCGCTCAAATGAGTCATATAGACCGAACGATTGAATGATAGATCGCAATCGGCGTTCCGTTCACAGCAGATGGTGTTATCTCGCAAATGAGCGTGAATAATCCTTAATAAGCTCACCTGTTATTCTGTTTGAAAAGCCAGCCCGAATTATTGTGCAGCGGTAATGCACGGTTGCATAATTAAATGAATGGTACGGATTATTTTTGTTTTCGAAACGTTGCGAGTGATTTATTAATAAGAAGATTTATTCGTTCCAGTTTATTTCTTTATACATTTTATTACTATTTTGACAAATAACTTACAGTAGTGGTAGGTATTTTTATTAATGGCTTATTGAAATCTAACTAAATTACCAGTTTTATAAATAAATAGATGCTATGTAAAATGATAGTAAATAATATATATAACACATAGATAATAGATAAACACCCATCCTTGGGAGATGATTTGGCACCTTGCACCCATTTTGCCCACTCTCCCCAACAATGGCCGTTATTTCGAGTCATGGTGACGGTACTTTAACATGTTGGTATCCATCCATCGGTATTAAGCGATAAAGTAGAGATGCATTAGGTTTGTTGTACATCGAGTTCTTGATAGACAAATAAAACATGTTTATTACTTAGATAGGCAATAAATTTTTACTTTTTCAACTAAAGCAGTAATTTAAAATACAACAATTTCTAAGCCTCTGGAATTAAAAGGCTTCATTTATATATTTGTGAAATACTTGACCTAGTCCAAGGCTTCTGGTTTTTAAAAATTACTACCTGATTGTGAATAATTATATAAACAAACAAGCAGTTTGTTAACTCGAATAACTCACCAACCCTATCTCGTATACGTACGAGTAACTGTATATCGAGTAATTAAGGTCAACCGCATTAGGGAAATGATTGATTTTACAAGAAATTTTTTTTATAATAAAATACATAACTTGTTTGTCTCGATAATATTTTTATTAAATGTTGAATTTATTATATTTGACTGATATAATAAATTCAACATTTAATAAAATATTATGACCTTTATTTGATGATTAATGTTAGGCAATCTCTGTGTACCATTTCTTACTAAATAATAAAAGCTGTACATATTATTTTCATAGCATCGAAGCTGACCCAGTTTTCAAACTGATCTCAGTGTATCCCCACCCTAGCGCTGCGTTCGCCATATAACTTATGATAAATCTACATTTTGAAGTTTGAAACCTTTTATCGAACTCAGCGCCTATCCACTGAAGGGTGAAATATAGAGGGCTTGCGATTTAACGTTTGCGGATTTAAAATTTCTTTTATACAACCATAACAGGGTTTTGTGTAGGGTTGTCAGCCAAAATGCACTCCTAGTTATCTATACTAATATTATAAAGAGGAAAGATTTGTTTGTAATGTTTTCACACAAAAACTACTGGACCGATTTCAAAAATTCTTTCACCATTAGAAAGCTGCATCTTCACTGGCGACATAGGCTGTATAATATTACTAAGTGTAAACGAAACCATAGTATAAAGAGTCGCTCCGCTAGGTTAAAAACCAACACATGCTAGTTATGTTAAGCATGTTTTTAATGCTTCAATCAGTGATGACCACTGCGAAACATCTCTCATCATATTGGCACCGCTGTGCCTAAGCTCTAGTTCTGCTGGACTAACCAGTTTTCTCAGTTCATTTTCTTGTTTGTGGTTTATTTATCAAGATGGCCAGTAGTGAGTGAACTCGTTTAAACCTATTTTCTTTACAAAACCGGACTTCAAGAGTTATATTTATTCTAAAAAATCCATATAAGTGATTGATAACCCTAATTTATCGGTCGAAATAGAGCACATGCGAAGTTTTACTCTGGTTATTGTAACGCGGATTAGAGATTTGAACTTGATACCAATTTTTTAGGGTTGTTCAATAAATATTTGGCGTGGAATCTTAAGTAAACAAGGAATGTATAGAAACTATGTTTTATCAACATTTAAATTCCAGCAATATCGCATCGGAATTTTCGAGTTAACTTACTCTTATCATCTTTAATCAATACATAAGTACTAGTATAGCCATCATACTTACATGTAGGTTTCAGATCCATCAAAAGATATTATGTTAGAACCATTTTAGCAGTGTAATAATTGTCTTCGAGCAGTTTTGTTCCAGTTTCCGGGAACACTTTTCTATAGGCGACCATCTTAAGTGTAGCAACGTATCTGTGACCGACTTTGAACTAGACTCTTGTGAATCTTGTTTAGTCAGTCATGGCCGGCATCATTGGGATAGTTTTGCGTGCTCGTTCGCCACCTTAACACCATAAAAAAGTACATTTCTACATTGCGTTCATTTTAACACGTTTCTCCATAAAGCAGACAACGCAGCCTGTCGCTGTACTCCGTCTAATTTATATCTCGTATGTTAAAGTCTTAATTTTATGGTACTAATTCGATAGTGCCTCGAGCAAACATTGTCCACGCGAGATTGCAGAGGTTTGTTCTACAATGGACTCATAAAAACCAAATATCACTTTAATATTAAGTTGATCCTTTCAACTTAATATTATAGTGATATTTGGTTTTTGGTTCAGGTATTCACTTTCCTCCACCAATACGCATTGGAGCAGCGTGGTGGAGTATGCTCTAGACCTCCCGGAGCAGTGTCTGTGGGGGAGATCCGTGCACAGCAGTGGGACGTCTATGGGTCGCAGCGATTCGGTTTCGAGAGATATGGGTACATACCCTAGATATATTGTACCAACGACTTTTGTCACATTCGTTAAGTTTTAAATCTCTTCTCTCTCTCCCCACATCAAGGCCTCGAGCATAGGTCCAGTGCGGATAGGTGGAGCGGATGCTGACCAATCTGACTGTCGAAAGTCAACATGGCTTAACGACTGTTATCTTACGTAAACAAAGTGTATCTGTTAAAAGTTGTTCATAATAATATGGTCTGCACTGAAAATCAGCGCTGTTGGTTCGGTACCTACCGATCCAACAGCTTAATGCTGAGTGCAGACCATTTGCAGTGTAATACTGCAACATATATATGTACATATCTAAGTATAGTATAAATGTATTGTGTACTTACCTACATTTAAGTGTATATTGTTTGTTTGTATCATATTTGTGTATGTTGTAGTGTGATTTCTGCAATAAATGTCATTATATTCTATTATATTCTATTCTAAAAGTTAAATCGTAAAGAACTAAGAAACGACGCCATTGTAGCACAAGCACTTGCAACATTGTCAACTGCATGCGTCCAGCCAGTCAATATTGAATTACGACATCCATTGTACTGTGGATTCAGTATATTTATAACTTTATTGGTCACTTTGTCATGTGCCGATTTGCATTCGTCTCTGTGTGGTCCAATAACACCGTGACTAATCATGCCCCTATAATAGAGGTGTCTTCGGCGTCTTTATCGGTCTATTGTGTGCGGGTGGCCTTTTTGGCAATAGGCGGGCCGTTTAAAAATTTAAGCTTTCACATTTTTTATTTCCATAACGGGTGAACAAGCATCTAACTAGTATTAAAGTATCTACTTATTATTAGTACAAGCAAATAATGTACCAGGAACTAACCATTCTGATTTTATGATTTGGCTTAGTATTATACACTATGCGTTTTAGAAATCAACCGCATATTTATTTCACATCGAAAAACCAGCCACCAACAAAGACACTTATAATAAAAATGTAATATAATAATCTTTTCATTTTTATAATGGTAGAGAAATAGTTTATTTATGTTATTTCTCATTTGAATATGTATCTATAAAAATCTTTTCTTCTTCGTTTCTTATCGCTTCACATTTAGTAATCGCTGCGACCCATAGACGTCCCACTGCTGGGCACGGGTCTCTCCCACAGACACTTCTGCGGGAGGTCTCGAGCATACTCCACCACGCTGCTCCAATGCGGATTGGTGGAGGGGTTAGTGGCCAACCCAATGTCGAATGTTCTCAAGCCACCCGAAGGTCTTCGACAAGGCTTAACGACTGTTTCCAGCATTGAAAACAACCGGGACCGACGGCTATACGTGCCCTCCGAAGCACGGTAGCGCCAATGAAATTTTGCCACTAGCGGTCACCCATCCACAAACCGACCGCGCCCGTCGTTGCTTAACACTTTCGTTGGTAGTAATAAAACTTCTAAATTTGTCTGTATAAACTTTGACACCTAATACTCAACATAAGCTGCCGCCGATGGCCAACCCAGTGTGGAATGTTTCTCAGCCACCCGAAGGTCTTCTTCGACAATGCTTAACGATTGTGTCACCATTGAAAACAACCGGGACCAACGGCTCAACGTGCCCTCCGAAGCTAGGTAGCGTCCATGAAATTTTGCCTCTAGTGGTCACCCATCCGCAAACCGATCGCGCCCGTCGTTGCTTAACTCTGTCGATCATATTGAATCAACGCGAACCGTTAGGACACTACCAACATATTGACCGTTAATAATTGTTATTTTGTTGGCAATATTTTAGAGAAACACTAACATTTGTTGCGTTGGACTAGGCAGTGATTCGTGGTACGATACAATCGTAAGGTGAATATAATTAGAATATATTATGGTAGGCTGTTCATACTGGTGTATTGGAAAACCAATCTACTTCAATACGGTACGACTAGTGTTAGTCTATACTAACACTAGTCATACACTATTTTGAGAGCTGGATAGTAGTACAGTACCTATCTAGCTCTTATAATAGTGTCAGAGCCTACAAATTTAACGATAATACAGTAGTTATTTTATATAGGCATAGTTATCAACTGATTCTATATGTATATACTATATTGAATTTGTAAAAATATTCTGTTTAGTGTGCAAAAATTGTTAAGAATCTATAAAATACAGTTATTTTTAAAAGTTATTCTACGATTTCGCGGCACGAGGGCGTGGGACCTCTTTGTTTCAGGAGAAGTAAGTAGTTGTAAAAAGTTGTAATTGTGTTTGTAAATAATTCTAATTTTAAGGATTTTTTTGACGTGATAACGTCATATAAATTGATGAACATCGACAGCGCATATGAAAAAGTTGTGTATTTTTTGTACATTTCAGCATAAAAAGAGAAAAATATACTGATTCACAGAAAAATATTAAAAAAAATATTAAATGAGCGGTTCTCTGCAGAGAAATTATTTTCAATAAATTAATTTTATACACGACAACATTGGCGGTTCCATGGCTCCGAAATAGGGAACTGTCAAAATAAATATGTATAACATAGACTTGTCTGTTGTCTGTGATTAGTTATCTGTACCTACTGTAGAATACTTTGAAGTTTAGACTATAGACGTCAATTCTCCTTTTTTGTATTGTATAAAATAATGATTATGATGTTATCACGTAAATCTATCGTCCGTAAACCGACTTTACAGACAACTAGTATTTTGAGAAATATTTAATTAGACTAGCGCAAGGCCTGTCAGCCTATTAAAATAAATTTAAAAAAAATTACTCATCATTAGATACCATTCCACATTACATTACAACGTTTGCACATTAAGTGGTACAAAAGTTGGTTATGTAATAAGACTAGTAAAGACACACCGCATTGCAGCCATTTGTAACAATATTGCAGTGTGAACAGTAACTCCTTATGTAAATAAATATTCAATTGTCGTGCAAGCTAACATCTGTACGGATTTCGGACTTAGATATGAACTCGGTATTATGCTAATATGAACATTTTGAACATCGGTCACAAGTGTTCACTTTTCCACATTTTAATAAACATGAATTATTTTGCGGACTTGAATTATTCAAGATATAAGAAGCTCTCCTGGTTTTACTTCTTGTATCATTATTAACTTCTCGTATCGTTATCATTGTGAAAGTCAAAGGGAAATAATTTATTTTGCTATGAGGTGATTAGACACACTTAACGAAGGTCTAGGTAACTACAAACTATTTAAATAAAAGAGATATAATGCTATTCTAAACTGATCAATATAAGGCAAAAGATTAGCTATTGATCATTGAATGAATAGCTAATCCTACACAGGTGCATAACCTGCCTTAAGGCTAATTTACAATAATTACCTACCACTAAGCTAATAATAAATGATGGGTAACATCATGAGTACATAATACAGAAAAAAAATAAACAGAAATTGTGTGTTTTTTTTTGTTACGCCTTTAAAGTGAGACCACACTATTACTCTGAAATAGAGTACTTTGATATTTCAGCGCTCAGTCGTAGGTACGTGAAACGGACACATCCTATTCGGTGGCGCCGTAAGGTCTGTATGACCATACAGCAAAAGTCCATTCGAAAAAAAAGCACGCGCTATACCTATCTAATAATTATAAATATTCCTTCATTTTCCCAAGTTAATTTATCAATGGATAAATTTTGATATGATAAAAATATTTATGAAAATCAAACTAACGAACTGCCTCTTAACATAATACCGAGCTTACCACATGGCGTCGACGAGTCTTAACGACTTATTATTTATCAAAAGTTTACACGAATTCCCTACAAGCTTATTAGAACACTCCACACTCGTTCCGTCGACAGCCACCATTTGTATCACGTTAGGAAATATTGTTCTCACGTGTTTAAAATTCTGCGGTTACTAATGATCTTGGGTCGTTACTGGTATGAATTATTACCTACTAGGTAAATCCCAATAATATAAGTTATATTTTTAGATTAAAATTTATTTGGGTGATAAGTTGCAACCCATAGACGTCCCACTGCTGGGCACGGGTCTCCCCCACAGACAAATCTGCGGGAGGTCTAGAGCATACTCCACCACGCTGCTTCAATGCGGATTGGTGGAGGGGTTAGTGGCCAACCCAGGGTCGAAGCCAAGCCACCCGAAGGTCTTCGACAAGGCTTAACGATTGTTTTCACCATTGAAAACAACCAGGACCGACGGCTTTACGTGCCCTCCGAAGCACGGTAGCGCCCATGAAGTTTTGCCACTAGCATTCACCCATCCACAAACCGACCGCGCCCGTCGTTGCTTAACTCTGTCGATTACATTGAATCGATGCGAGCCGTTGGGCAATGGACGTTACTTGGGTGATATAAATGCAATCAAAACAAACTTACATGACTAGAGTACAACAAACATTAATTTAACAAATAATTCTACCAGGGTCAGGAATCTAATTAATCTAATTCCATTTGTACTACTAAAATATACTACTCAAATATTTTATTATTTTTGTATGTAGGTAGGTAGGTACTTGTTGTATGTTGTATCTTTATCCTTTTGGTGGTACAACAAAGGTACTTGTCTGTCTGTCTGTCTATTCGAATGCACAAAACGTACCTCGAATTCGCAAAAAGAGCATTGACAATGTCTTCAATAACGATTTTTAAATATAACGAAGCTGTCATTAAAATATGTTAGTGAGTAGGTGAAACATATCCAATATCATAATCCCTATTTAAAATGCGATGCCCTTGTTACTCAACGGAGCGTGGAACACAATCATGAGTAATCCCCTTTATTAAACACTAATGTTCTATATTACAAAAGTGTAGGCGTATTGCCTGGACATTTTTTTTTGTTTAACGATTGGGAAACCTTGAAACCAGCACAGCCACAAACAAAAGCGTCGTCTATCCCATAAGACGACGCTGTTTCGAGCTCAAACTCTCACCGCCCGCAACCCCAGAATACCTCTTTTAGTCGCCTTTTACGACAGGCAGGGACTACCGTCGCACTATTCTGGTCCCGAGCTACAAAGACGATATTGCCTGGTTCTACCCTACTTATCCCTTCTATTACATCTGTTACAAAATATTAAAGGAACTCTGCGTTGGTGCTGTGACCCTAACTCGCCTAGATTAATATTAATTTAGCACACATATTTTTTAACCCGTTCGTTCGTTTTTCTTTTTTCTTTCATGCAGTCGCCGGTAATCATTTTTTCAAAGGCTGCATAATTGCACACAACGGATTCCGGCATTAGCTGTGTGACTGCGTCCATGTCCGCCTGAGTCACGGTCATGGTGGGTGATCACTGATCAGTAGGTAACTGTTAAACCGTCCGGGTGTGTCATCATTTGCCAGCCAAACGATTTCAATGACATTACTCGTATAGATTCCATGTGGACTTACAAGCCTTTTTTTTTAAGGTACGCGAACGTCGTGGGAGCGACGCCGGGTTATGTGGGACTTTCACCCACTAAAACCCGCTCGGTGGCCTACTCCGTTGCTACAGGAGGGCTCCGGGATCTCTTGTAGAACGTGGCGGTCCCCTCCGGCGCTGCGCCCAAGACGGGCTGTTCCCAGTTTACACAAGGCTGTACAGCCACATACAGCGTTGTCTTTCCCGGGGTCACAATGATGATGATGATCAGGACGATTTGAGCTCCCCCTCTCACCGCCCGCGACCCCCGAAGCCCCCTTTTAGTCGCCTTTTACGACAGGCAGGGGCTACCGTAGCACTATTCTGGTCCCGAGCTACAGGGACTGACTTACAAGCCTTGTCCATGCATAATTCAAACTTTGCATTCTGTATGACGACTGTCACGCAGTGGTCGGTGACCCTGAATGCCGAACGGTTTCCATGTTCGAATCCCGGATCCAGATATAAAAAAACTGTTAATCAACTCCAATTTATATACAAGGAGTTCTTCATATTCATAAGTAAATCACCTACCTATTAAGTAATACAAACATATTTCAGCATTGAACAGGCGTGTTTAACAATTTTTCAAACCCTCAGTTTATTTAAACAACGTACGGAATTCGTTGATTCGACGTGGATTGATGCAAATGACACCTTCTTACACGTGACATGAGACCACCAACTTATATTTGCTGCTACCAATCTAAGAATACTTCAATTTTCAGCTATATGTTTTAGATTACAAGGTTCTAGTAGATGCTCTGATGGCGGAAAAACAAATTAATAAGGGAGACTATAGACAGACGACCAAAGCTTATTTATTCAGAGGGTGGATGAAACTTTTCTTTGCCTAATGTTACGTTGTCAGTTAATTCGTATACTCGTGTTGTTAATAGGGATGCTTATAATGTATTTTGCTTTTAAATGATGTATTTGAAAGAGAAGGAAAGTAGGTAGGTAGGTAGAATTGTAGCTTGGGACTAGAATAGTACGGTAGCCCCTGCTTGTCATAAGACGCGACTAAAATGTGGCTTCTGAGGTTACTAGCGGCAAGAGTGGGAGCTCGAACCGTCCATCAAGTGACCCCGGGAAATACGATGTAGTATATGGATGTACAGCGTTGTGTATTGGCTGACCACATAAGATTAGATGGTAGAGTGCTGGAGAGCACCAGCGTGTTCTCCTGTAGCTTCAAGGACTACCGAACGGGTTATAATGGGTGAAAGTCCCACATAACCCGGCGTCGCTCCCACGATGTCTGTGTACCGGGCGTATTCGGGTTGGTTCCTAACCCCTCCACCAATCCGCACTAGTGAAGCGTGAGACCCGTGCCCTATACAGTGAGTTTAGTGTAGCTTAGCTATTGCAAAGTAGATCAGCCCAGTAGACAGCCCATTGGCTATCGAACTCGCATGCATGTGCGAAATGTGAAGTCTGCCAATCCGCACTTGGCCAGCGTGGTGGACTAAGGCCTTATCCCTCCAGTTCTGAGAGGAGACCCGTGCCAAAAGTGGGACAAAGAAAGGGTTGTGATTAACCCAACTTTATCTTACGATAACAACCGGAACGGTTTTTCGGATGTAAGGTTGTCGATGAACTAGCCAATATTTAAAACACCAGTGACCACAAACCCTCCCAACGTGCTAGCAAAACATCCGTTCATTAGTTGCAGGCACCGTGATACAATCTACACGTGCGTTGCGGCCGAGTATGGTGATCGACGTCGCCGAATCATGCGGGTTGTGTGCGGACTCGCTACGCTGAACTGCAAATGTTTTCCGATCAAAATTCGCCTCTATACAAACGATGAAAGTTTACCAAACTGTTATCTAGGCTACGCTCCGTTGTGTTCATAAAGTGTACCATTGTCTTTATTTAAGGGCTGGATCTGCCAAACATAGCTAAACTTTTCGAAGCCTTCAAGATTTTTTTTATTTATTAATCCAAAGAAAGAGTTACAAAATTATTCAAATCTAAAATTTGCCGCTAGGCCAGTTTGTCGGCAACAAAAACAGTTTTGCTATGAAGTAGGTACATTTGTATTCGATGTGACCAATTTAATTTTAATATGAGCTTCTGAAATCTGTATCTATGTCTTGAAGTCTCACTGGTATCTAGTATTGTTATAATTTTAATTATTAAAATATAGGTGTTATCCATATTTGAGATTTAATCTATCATAAAAACCAGAAGATTTTTCTGTAAAAAGATAGATAATCCTTGGAAAGAATATATATAAAAAAGGTCTCAAGGAAGGAAAAATCTAAATCTGTTGCATCAAAATAGAAGATTCCATTTTCGCTGCAACGAACCCGCACGTCGAGGGGAAGTGTTTTATTATTGGTTTTATCTGTGAAAATCTACTTTTTTTCGTTTCATAGCTCGTCATTTATATCGCAACTGCAACAATTAATTTAATTAGAACCGCTTCGCAGTGGGGCGTTAGATTTGATGGCGTCGTTCGTTATTCTCATTAAACAGGTTACGTTACAAGTAATGATTACAATTTGTAAAAGGTAATGATTCGGATATTGTAACTGATATTCGTGTTCACAGTATGTAAAGAGGTATAAGATCTGATTAATTCTTGTTATAAATTTGAAAACGACAACTGCTTTACGTTCCTAGTCGTAATTGTTACAATGCAATACAATACAAACAAAATATTGAATACCATTTTAAAAACCATATAAATAACTAGTGGACGCCCAGCAGCTCCGCTCGCGTGGAATTAGGCATAACTATATTATATTAATATAGCCTATATAATTATATAGCCTATGTCACTCAGTGAAGATGCAGCTTTCTAATGGTGAAAGAATTTTTGAAATCGGTCCAGTAGTTTTTGTGTGAAAACATTACAAACAAATCTTCCAACTTTATAATAGGTATTAGTATAGACTAACTGTGCAGCTACTTATTATTTCGTTCATTTTTCAACTCTGATTGTTAACAGTGTTTATAATAATTATCTTATTGACAGGTCACTCAATTATTAACGCTTCACCTGACACTCCTATATATTTTAAGTCCAACTGCCAAATTTAATGACGAATTGTCGTTAAACATCCGATGGGGCTCACAACTTGTCTAAAGGACACCCGGGAGGAATGCTGTGCTTGCTCCCCGATGCATGAAAGAGAATGCGATAAAAGACGAATAAATACGTAAAAAGAGACCAAAGCCCTCCTACTCGTACACTTATCGATTGGTGAACTATACTGTACACCATGTGATCGAGATTTTAAAACCAAATTTGGTCTAGCTAGCCTTATTAGAGCTCACGCGAGAAAATAGCGTCATTCAAATAGTAGGACTATATATACATATACCAAGACGAATATGGTAATGATTGTGTGAATGCTGTAATAGAGGGAAACAACAACCTTTAATAGGGAATTTAAAAATCTATTACCAAAGCGCAGCGCAATCAGACGCATGTTACCCGACCTCAAATGTCACCTAATCCAGCCCTTATGTTCATAATAAAATAACTAAAACAAATTGATGCGCAACCGCAAAACGCTTTCGTGTAATCGCGTGCATTCCCACGCAGTAATTTGGTAAGAGCGATAAATTGATGAATCACGATTGCTTACATGATCCATGGGAAAATGCAGATGACGGGGAAATGATATAGCTTTGCAGTGCTGTTAATACTCGTACATAGGTGGTCCCACTGTTGGGCACTGGTCTCCCCCACAGACACAGCTGCGGGAGGTCTAGAGGACACTCCACGCTGCTCCAATGCGGATTGTGTTTTAGTGTCGAATGTTCTCAGGCGACACGATGGTCAACGACATAGCTTAATTGTTTTTACAATTGTAAACAACAACGCTTTAACGTGGCCTCTGAAGGACGGGATGTGTTGCTACCCTTTATATTAAGACAATTATTACGTGGTAGAAATGGTACAAGGTGGCGGGCGGTGGTAATGCCCCGTGCAAACTCCATATGGAACAAAATAGGTTTCATGTACCTAAGTAAAATCTATTTGGTTCCCTATAGGCTCTACCAACTAAAACCTCACGGGGATACTCCACTCCAAACCCCTTCGCAGTCACTCTTGCGACGACTACTTTTACGAGGCAACCAGACATGTTTCCCATTTGTAAAATGAATAATTATACTGTAAAAAAATTTTTTTTTAAAAAGCTTTTATAACTTGACCTTGCAACCTAATCGTGGTCAAAGTTCATTACAAGACTTTACCACAAGTGCAAACACGACTATGATACGATATTCCATCATGAAGTTCCAGTTAATATCTTCCGGCTCCATCATCAGATCAGTTCGACAGTACCATATTATTGCATTGTCATCGGAACCTAACATGTGTGCCAAATTTCAGCTCGATAGCTTCAGTGGAAGTGGGTGAAATATTGATTGCAAGATTCCAGGACATAATACTACGCTTCGCTAGAAGTCAGGGCTCAACGTTTTCTCAGTAAATACTTGTTAATTTACTTATATCGTAGTTAGATTTAGACTTCATGTAAAACTGTAGCCACACACCTAGGGAAGAGACTGGCTTCTAGTACTCAGCTCACGCTTCACTAGAAGTCAGGGCTCATTTTTATAAGTAACATTTCTCTTTTTACAATAAATCCATGTTATTTAAGTAAATTAAGAATGTAAAATCTAGTGACCCCAATAAATCATTCTTATTCTTATTCTTATTCTTATACTCGTACATACATACATACATACATACGAGTGAAGTTAAATAAAAGCTTTTAAAATATGTATGACTATTCTGCAGCTCGCAAACTCAAAAGTAAGGAACGCAATTTAAACCTACTTAAGTACCTATATCGAATTTTATTCATTGACTAGTGGACGGCCGCAGCTTCGCTTGCGTGGAATTAGACATAACAATAGTTTATTTTATACCTAGTAATATTATATAGCCTATGTCACTCTGTGCAGATGCAGCTTATTAATGGTGAAAGAATTTTTGAAATCGGTCCAGTAGTATTTGTTTGAAAACATTCCAAACAAATGTTTCCTCTTTATAATATTAGTATAGACAGATTTACAAAAAAATGCAGTCAAAACAAGCTAGCTACAACATGTAGTTACCTACATAAAAAATTCGTACCGCTTCACCGAACAAAAAACTTTATTAACTTCTATTAATTTAATAAAAAAATTAATATAACAATGTGTGTAACAAAAAAAGGAAAACAAATAAACGGAACCGGCGCCCATCGCCCAGTGGGCAGCCCTGCAATTATTGGACACAATAACAAACGAGACATCATAAAGCCGGCGTCAGTGCGCGTGTGAAACTATCACACCTGTGTCTCTGGTGGAGGTTGGGCCATAGAGTTAATAAACTAATACACACTCACATCTATTAAATTTTGTAAATTAGCCTTGAGGCTAACTGGCACCCATGTACTTTTGTCCAATAGGGGAGTTGATAGATTTTTATGTGATTATTATAATGATTTTTATTATACTAGTGGAATTAGACATAACAATAGTTTCGTTTACACCTAGTAATATTATAATAGCCTATGTCACTCAGTGAAGATGCAGCTTTCTAATGGTGAAAGAATTTTTGAAATCGGTCCAGTAGTTTTTGTGTGAAAACATTACAAACAAATGTTTCCACTTTAAAATATTAGTATAGATTTATTATTTATATTTGATAAAAATACACAGTTGACAGTAATAATTAATGTACATACATTACATACTGCATAAGTATAAAGTAATTATTATTGAAGGATTAGCTATTAATTCAATGATCAATAGCTAATCCTGTATATTTTGTAAGTAAATAAATGTTTTGTTGCTTTATATTAATCAGTTTAGAATAGCATTATATCTCTTTTGTTTGAGTATTTTGTAGTTATCTAGACTTTCGTTAAGCGTGTTCAACCACATACAAAATGAACAGAGTACAAATGGCGAGCTTAATGCATAAAGCATTCTCTACCAGCCAACCATTGGGCTAACCAGATAGTCACGAAAAGCGTATATATATTATGTATATTCGTATGTATAAACATTACATACATAATTTACATGCATACAACATTTTGCTTACTATTATAACAATAGAGAACTGTCTATATTTTCAAAGCTCCCCGCACTCCAGTCTGTAATGAGCCACCGCGTACAAAAAGCACCGGAAGCACGGCCGAAACGTGACAAACGAAATTTCTTAGCGATTTCTCATTTCACCCCTCCACACAATAAACCATTTGATTTGTGTAATCAAATGCGGGCATTCTAATTAATTAGTTCGTTACGCACCTGAGCGTTTACACTTTTGTATTGTGTTATAACTAACAACTTTATGAAGTGTCGTGAAATGTGGTTATTACTCGATTTTGCCAATTAACATGAGTGCCATAAGGACGCATATAGTTTGATGTGTGTGCAATACAACATCAGAGTGTCAATTGCGTCTCTTGAATAGATTACCAACTCGTTTTCCCTTCAGTATTTTAATTGTTATTGCAATTTAGTTCTTTTGTTCATAATATTACAGATAGGAAACATTTGCACAATTCGTACCACTGTCTACTTGATGATAGGTTTTGATGCCTTCAATTCATTATTCTCTGGCGTTACTGACTGATTATTGGTGTGGACGATGTTCATGAGCCTAATGATACGTTTATTATTTAAACAAGCGATTGTGTTTAAAGCTACTTTGATTTTTAAAGGGTCATTCATTGTATTGCCACGTGCTAAATTATTAGTTTGAAAGTTTTCGTAGGAAATAAATTGTACAGGGATCGTTAAAAAAAATTCCACATCACAACCCTTTCTATGTCTCACTTTTGGGCAAGGATCTCCTCTCAGAATGGGATGGATTAGGCCTTAGTCCACCACGCTGGCCAAGTGTGGATTGGCAGACTTCACATGCCTTCGAGAACATTATAAAGAACTCTCAAAAAGCAGGTTTCCTAAAAAATTTGTGCATGGTATAAGAATTAGAATTGACTAAACACAAATAAATTAAATTAACTTAAATAAATATGAGAACTGTAAGTAAATTAAGTCTATCTTTGTCTGTCATTTATCACGCTGTCCCTTTCGCTTACAAAACGGTAGCCAAAACAGCAGAAAAGCCCACAACTCATCACGTTTAAATCTTGATAATTGGTGTCATAAAACACGACAAGCAAGTCACGAGCCCAGAATATCAGCGACAATGTTCGCAGTGAACTTAAATCTGGAAGACATGCGTACAAGCTTACTCTTTACTGCCCAATCTCGTTGGATTTGCATACTCGTAAAAGTTACAGCCTAATGCATTTTGTTCCCTAATACTGATGCTTGACATACTCTGCACTTGACGTCACTAGGAAGACGAATTTTAAAACAGCAATTAAACTTTCTTGGTTTGGAGGATGGTTGTGTTTTCGGTAGCATGTGAATTAAAACATCTATACTATTATACAGAGGAAACATTTGTTTGTAATGTTTTCACACAAAAACTACCGGACCGATTTCAAAAATTATTTCACCATTAGAAAGCTGCATCTTCACTGTGTGACATAGGCTATATAATATCACTAGGTGTAAACGAAACTATTCTGGGCGTCCACTAGTATAATTATAAGCAGAGGAGAGTTTTCTGGTTGAACTCGCGATTAGTTTACGAACTGTTTGCCTCCCATTATTGTTAACCACACTTACCATATTGTTGGCATTACTTAATTTTAATAAAGAATATTTTTATTTTATTGTCTTAATAAAATATTGAATTTTATTTAGCCTATTTAGAATATTTTATTATTAAATATTATTAGTAAACAAAACTATTGTTATGTCTAATTCCACGCGAGCGAAGCTGCGGGCGTCCACTAGTAGTTTATAAATATGGGAAAAGACTCCTGGTTCCTTATCAGTAGTTATAACTACGTAGTGATATACTAAACGCAAGCACGAGTGGATAAGGTAACTATCGCCACACACGCCAGTCAACGCGCGTCAATAAAGAGGATTGGAATTACAGTCGGTCGTAAATCCGCCCTTGATGAATTTCATGCAAATGCCTGCGACTGTAAAATTTGTAATGCGTTTGTCTCCCCACGGGACGTACTGTACGTATGCTGCAGATGGAGCATTTGAGCTCAACTGCAAAGTGGTTTTAACACACATAGACCTATACTGCCGAAAAGTTGTGTTGGCCTTACAAAGCTGATTGAGTTGATTTGGTTACCGTATTTGGCAAAACTCCGCAAGTGGCAAAACTCCACAAGTGGCAAAACTTCAACACTTCAGAACACACGTTATTCGTCTAAGTTATCGTTCAATGATACCCATTATTGCTAAGCCATGTCGGAGACTAGACACAATCAGCACAAGGAACTGTCCCAAAGTGTCTGAGATTGTTCGTTTTGCAAAATTCGGGTTCCGCACTGAAGGGTTCTAACAGATCCTAGACTTCTATTAGACTTTCATTAGGAGAAAATTCCACATAATCTAATTTCGCTCCCCCGATATCCAGTATTTCGCAAGGGTTTCCACTACGTATGTAAAGAAGGACTAGAAGTTATTACGTCAGTACTATAATCGTTCTAGCTATGACAACCTCCAAGTGACAAGAGTACCTAACATTTATTTATTTATTTAATTTTTAATAGGCTTACATAGGGCCAATATAATGCTTAAAGGCATTTTCTACCAGCCAACCCTAGGTTTTTAGGCTATACAGAACATTTTCAGGTAAAACTAAATTGAAAATAGTAACTATGACAGTGATATATAGACAGATTTACATACTAATACTTATTACAACAATAAATACACAAACTTAAATATAAAATGTATAAATAACAAATCATATAACATATCACATAAGAAGTGCATACATTATATACATATTACTAATACTCACATAAAACTAAAAATAAATTTAGGCTCATTAATTACTATTTAGAGAAATCTTGAACCTTGTTAGGTTTCGGCTGTGCATGTAGTTCTTAAAGGTTTTCAGAACTATAGACACAACCGATAAACCCATACACTGTGCTATAGGTTCTTCGTTTTAAATCTTACGAATGCAAGCCAACTTAGAGTGCTATTAACGTGTGTACGGAATCAACTTCCAATCCATTTGAATACACCGTTGCAAGTATAAGTCAACGGAAGCAGATACAGCTTTGTGCAAGTTCGCTATTCTCTACAAAAAACGTATGATAATTCCGCCGTTACAATTTTATGACCGGCTCCTCAACACAAAATCAGAGCTGCAAATTGCAAGATTTATCAGATCTCATCTGCAGCGTCGGCTTACGAATGCCCTCATCTGGTTTACGAGCCGATCACAGATTTAAGCCACGTTTTATAGTTGGCCCCGTTTTACGAGCGCTGATTAGTTAGCTCATTTGGTTGTGCTCGAAATTGGGATTGACGTAGCTTTGTTTGGTATAATGAATTTTGGTGACGTAAAATTTTCATATGGATTATTAGGTATCCGGTTTAACGTTAACTACCATCGAGTTAACAGAAGATAGTGCTGGTACAACTTAATAAATACGAGCTACGGTATCCCCTGCCTATCGTAAGAGGCGACTAAAAGGACTCCGGTTGCGTTCCATTGGAGTCCTCCACATAGCGCCGAGGAAGGCCACCGGGGGGGTTTTAGTGCAGTAAAAATCCCACATAACCCTGTGTTGCTCACACGGCAACGGGTACCTTTTGAAGGTTTCCCCCTCGACTACAAAAATAAAATAAAATGGTACAGCTTAATAATTATTTCCTGTAGTCGGCCATGGGAGACGGAGGAAGCAGTTTGTGGGCGGTGTGCCAACTACCAAACACTCTTTCGGCGGGTGGACGCCCGCAGCTTTGCTCGCGTGGAGTTAGACATAACAATAGTTTCGTTTACACCTAGTAATATTATATAGTCTATCTCACTGTGAAGATGCAGCTTTCTATTGGTGAAAGAATTTTTGATATCGGTCAAGTAGTTTTTGTGTGAAAACATTACAAACAAATGTTTCCTCTTTATAATATTAGTACCTATAGACTACCTTGTTTTTATATGTATATATATACCTGATATATACCATCCGTACCGAGGATGCAACAACTTCCGCGGGTCGTACTTATAGCAGTAAATCCTATGTGTGCAAAATTTACTTTCCCTTCCTCAAGCCCCCTCACCATCTCGCCCCCCACAGTCCTCGAGAATGCATAAATCAATCGCAGGGTTTTTGTACTACCATCTTAATTTAGAAGTCTTTGTTGAGATTTGGGTCCGAAACCGTGGAATTAAATGTTCCGTATGATTGAGAACACGTGACAATGCGTTACAATAGGTTAGTTGACCACAGAGGTAGTAAGCCAGAGTTAGTCGCATGGTGGAATTTGATGCCCAGTTGCTATCGAACTCACGAACCGAGTCGGCGTTCAAACCAAAGAGGCAGGCACCAAATAGTTTTCTATGTTATGCGATAATTAAGAAATTAAATGTCACCTTCTGTAAGTGTAACGGTGAAGGAAAATATCGTGAAGAAACACAAGGAAACTATGACTGAGTGTCCAAAATCCGTATAAATATTCTCGAAGGCATGTGAATTTTACCAAACCGCACTTGTCCCAGCGTGGAGAACTGTGGACTAACTAAGTTTTTCACTCGAATGATTTTCCTGAGTGGGATTCGAACCTACGACCCCCGGCGCTGAAGGTGGAAGTGACCCGACTACCGATTGTGGCAACGCTCCAGCATTCATTACTGTTTGACACAGGGTTAATTTATGTAGCCAGTCGTTGTCATTGCTTACCCCAGTCTCTGCGCATTTATTACTCTGTAAATAAGAATGACTTGTGTGCGATGACAAAATTAATTAGTGTTTACGAATAAACGACTTTCTTGAACGAGGTGACTGAGCCATCCCTTAAGCAGTAGGGAGGAAGGAAGGACGAATATACAGAATGGTGATTTTGTATAATATCTTATACATTCATAAATTTTTACACTTTTTACTTAACTAACATTAACAAAATTTATCTAGTGAAAATTGGTTGTACTACTAAGTGCCTACTCTTAGGCAATACAGTCGTGATGTTTTATGTTTATGATAAGTATTCTTATTTATCAAATGAAAGCTACTAGTAAACTAAGTCTGATTATTTATCTAATTCCAGTATTTTCAATATCAATAAGATTACAAACAGTAATAATAATCTTCTAATGGCGGCGCCTGAAGCCATTTCCTTAATGAATAATCATTTGAGCTTATAATCCGAGATCATAGACCTAAAGTATCTTAATGTAACTCAAGACATTCAAAATAGCCGGCGGCAAAAATAACAATTAGCGAAAATTATACTCTCAAAATAAATTTGCATAATTCTCAACGACAATATTTTCAGAGGGTGAATCACACCCCCTCTGTTAAGTCTAAAAATAGATCTGTCTCTTTGTCGATTTGCCTGAAGGGCACTATTGTCAGTTTGGTATGTTGACTGATTAAAAGGTTAAAAGTTTATGGCTCGGTAAGTAGCCAAATGTAGCATATTAGGGTTCATGTTATTATGTAGGTAGAAAAAAATAAAAAATAAAATGTAGGTAAAATCAAAACTTATACTAAATGTCAGAGGGACAGAAATGTTTCTACGTGATTGCAATTGATACCGCTATTCTAAAGCTTGGCAATTATTATATAATTTGCATAGTAGTTTGCAATGATTTAAATACATTAAATATAGTAAAGTTGAGTGTTGTGTCGGTTGTGCGTGAAAGTGGTAAGTTAAATTTTATCAAAAGATCAGAAAATGTATGTATTTTAATTGTCAGTAGGTACAGTAGTGATTAACATAATAAATTGTTGATTTAGCTTAAGGAAACGCCCTTATTGTATCCGGCAGATTATAAAACACATCCAATATTCCCTGAAGAGCTGTAGTATGATTCTATTGCCGTGGCTGTAACTTGGTTTTGGCAGGGTTCCGCTTCCATAAGAAAAACCCTCCTGGCGCCCTCATACCTAGATAATATAAGCTTCTTTATAACCTTAGTAGTTTTATTAAGAACTCGTAACAATGTTATCGTTTTTTTTAGAGTTACGAGTAGTTTAAATAAGTTGTTTTTCGTCACATTACGTTAGATCTGTCATATTTAATTATAACTTGCTCCACCGATCGCCCTTAACTCCGCCCATTACTTTGTTATTTGAGAGACTTATTTACCTTATGCTGCTTGCTCTATACTGTATGCTCTAAACTCCCGCAAATCTGGCTATGAGAGAGACCCATGCCCAACAGTGGGACATCTATAGAATGTAGCTGCCCTACCTTTTGTCTCCGATCAACCTATCCATTTGTTGGTTGTCTGGAAGAGATCGCTCTAAGTGATAAGACCGAGAAGAGAGTGAAGAAGAGTTGTTTCACCTGATGTTTGTTATCTTTATTTTTGATGTACAATAAAGTATTTTTGTATTGTATTGTATTGTAGCTAAGCTAAGCCTACCATCGGTAAAACAGTTATTGCTCGTTTGTGTCTGTGTTCATGCTGTTCCTTAGTGACTCCAGAGACTGTCAAGACTGGGGCGAAGAAATTAGATTACAATCAATTCTAATAGACTAATAGACTAATAGGTGCACTCCGATAAGCAAGCCAGCTTTGATAAGCCATGCAGATGGAATTACGTGTACGAGACGCCACTGTGACTGTGGACCCTTTGTCTGTATTGTACGGGACTGCATTGATTAGCTGCGATTGGTGGAATTGCTAATGCTCGTTGTGATTCTGGTTTGTCAAGGCAGGTGATTAGATTAGATTAGATTGTTTATTTGTAATAAGTAGGTTGTAGCGTCCATAGCCCAATGGCTCGCGTCGATTCAATGTGATCGAAAGAGTTAAGCAACGACGAGCGCGGTCGGTTTGTGGATGGGTGACCGCTAGTGGCAAAATTTCATAGACGCTACAGTGCTTCGGATGGCACGTAAATCCGTCAGTCCCGTGTTTTCAATGCTGAAAACAGTCGTTAAGCCTTGTCGAAGACCTTCGGGTGGCTAGAGAACATTCGACACTGGGTTGGCCACTAACCAAATATTTAAAATGACTAGTTACAACTCGAGAAGTAATTAGCATGAATATGTTTTCTAAGTAACTTTATGACAAATGTTTTTTTTCCAAAAGATCATAACAGTCTAAGTATAATGTACTCGTAATCTGATGTAACGTTAAATGATTGACAAATCCTGCATGCATTATGATTTATTATTAAATGCATGTGAAGTGACAATCCACTCTTGGTCAGTATGGTAGGATATTATTTATGGTTTCAATACTAAACTTTACGAACAGAAAGGCTTTATACAATAAATCTGTTTAGACACTAAAGGCAGTAACCGGCCTGAAGATACAAATAGATAAATGCGCCTTACGCTATACTTAGCGCAAGAGAATCGTGAAGCACAAAATCTAAATATCCGTGAAGGCGTCAGTATCAGTACTAAGGGTGGGTTGTTGATACATTTTCACCGATCGTTTAAACTAAGGTTAATTTTAACTATATCATAATCATTAATGTACTAAGGTCAACTTTCAATTTATTTATTGCTTGAATATGAAATATGTATGTAATTTAAACAGGTGATACAGTGAAAATTTTAGTTCTACACTCGCTGCGACCCATAGACGTCCCACTGCTGGGCACGGGTCTCCCCCACAGACGCAGCTGCGGGAGGTCTAGAGCATACTCCACCACGCTGCTCCAATGCGGATTGGAGGGGTTAGTGGCCAACCCAGTGTCGAATGTTCTCAAGCCACCCGAAGGTCTTCGACAAGGCTTAACGTCTGTTTCCAACATTGAAAACAACCGGGACCGACGGCTTTACGTGCCCTCCGAAGCACGGTAGCGTCCATGAAATTTTGCCACTAGCGGTCACCCATCCACAAACCGACCGCGCCCGTCGTTGCTTAACTCTTTGGATCACATTGAATCGACCCGAGCCATTGGGCTATGGACGCTACGTTCTTAGTTCTTACACTATACCATTACAAACGGTGAGTAATATAGGTAATTTGAACCCGGACCGCTCGAGTGAGAGGCTAGTTTAATAGCCACTGGGCTTTCACCGCTTAATTATCCTAATTATCTATAAAATATGGATAATTATAAAAATTTACAATTGGATTATGATTACATAATAAACAATTTCTAAGACTATCACTCAGAATCAAATCTATTCCAATTGATCGAAGCAATTAGTAAGGCGATTTATATTTAATTACGTATAGGAATCATTGTCATGTCTAAGCTGATAAGCCGGCTTATTCTGGACCTTTGGGCTTTAATTGACTGCTCGTACGCACCTGTATTAGGAAATGAGATTGGACTAACGTTAGTTAGCTACGTAGCTTGAGGCTTATCGAGAACTACATACTGGGTGTAATTGGATTTGTATGTGTTACAGTACAATATGTGACACAGCTCTACGCGCGGCTCTATCCGAGTTTAAATCGTTTCTCAATCAGAATTTTTACTAGGTAATACCTTCACAAGAAATCCATATTTCGATATATTATATTATAATGACCCCGTCTGTTGCGCCAGGGGTCGTTAGTTCGAATCCCACTGAGTACAAATATTGGTGTGACGAACACTTGTATTTGTTCTGTGTCTGGATGTTAATATTATCTATTTAAGTATGGATTTAAAAATATCTATGTATGTATATCAGTCTCTGACACCCATAACACAGGCTCGCGCCTACTTTGGGGTCAGATGGCCGTGTGTGAGAATGTCCAAGATATTTATTAGGTACTATTATTATTATTAATCGATCAATGAAATAAAAATCAATTATTACGTTATCATCACACACATCTCACTGAAACAGTGCATTTTTGCGGGATTAAAAGTTATTTCACTCTCCAGGTACCTATACCTACGAGTGCCTAGGAAATAATCATTGACTGCCTGGTTTGTCTAGTGGTTGCAAGTGCTCGTTGCTATCCATAAAAAAAACTTATTGATATCTCGATCCGCTGCGACCCATAGACGTCCCACTTATGGGCACGGATCTCCCCCATAGACACTGCGGGAGGTCTAGGGCATACTCCATAACGCTGCTCCAATGCGGATTGGTGTAGGGGTTAGTGGCCAACCCAGTGTCGAATGTTCTCAAGCCACCCGAAGGTCTTCGACAACGACTGTTTCAAATAAGGGATTTGTGAATGAACATTGTCTTTGTCCCTATTACCTTAACCCAATCGGGATAAGAACCCGGAACGCATGGTTCAACAGGGTACCACTGTCTTTATTTGTTTTGACTTCCCAATAAGATGGCCCTAGGTTATTTCTAGGTTAAGTTAAGTATTTAGTACATTATTGATCGAAGGTACTATCAAACTTCTTTTGAATTATTTCTTTTCTAACAGACAGCTTCAGACAATGTCAAAGGAAAACCTCAGTATTTGTCAAAATTATTTCCTCAAGTGAAAAAAACACAATAAAATCGGCTTTTTATCTTTTGATATAACAATATATGCGTTTGATCCTGCTCCTGGGGAGTTGTTTCTATGTAGTGCTGGCAAGAAATGCCTAAGACAGATCTAAGGGACTTCGATGAACGATATTCGGCCTGTTTCGTCGACTTTGGTGTGAAAATTGGTAAAAAATCAAATTGTTGACGTTTTTTGACCTTTGGTATCATACTTCACTGCCCCAATTTCTTTGAGATCATCAATGTATGAAGTTAAACAGTTGATATGTTATGTGCGCTAAATCTGTTCACATTTGTGCACCTTTTGCTTATTTTTGCGTCAGTGAAATGTATCATTTGCGAAAACTCCATACAATTATGGTAAAATATTTAAAATATAAGGTATCTGTGGACTGAAGCGTTGCTTTCATTCATTTTACATGCCGCTTCGACTGTTACTACATCCACAATATTTATCAGAGTATCTTAAAAAATCTCGCAGTTCACACACAAGTGCGCGCGTGCCTATAAAAGTTAAAACTACATCTATAGAATTACGCAAACTTTGAATAAAACACCTAGATATACCATGTTGCTCGCTTAAGTAAGTTCCACATTTTTTCAGTGTCAGGCCTCCTCATCGGAAGCATGATGAGTAGTTTCTTCCTCCGAGGCTTCAGGAGGTGGCCCATGTACGTAGGCGGTGGCCTAGGCCTGGGCATGGCCTATACCAACTGCGAGAACAGCCTGAACAACTACCTGTTGTCTATGGACCCGAAAGTTTGTGTTATCAAGTGAGTATCTATTTTTATGAGCAGGACACTTCGTGAGGAAACCTGCATACCTGAGAGTTCATAATGTTCTCGAAGGCATGTTAAGTCTGCCATTCCGCACTTGGCCAGCTTGGTGGACTAAGGCCTAATCCCTCCCACTCTGAGAGGAGACCAGTGCTCCGGGTTCAACAGTGGGACAAATAATGGGTTTTACTTTTTTAACTGCTGTATTTGGTTCAAACAAAATTTTCTATTCAGTTACAACAGATACCGCTTAGCATCCATCATGAGACAAAAACTTTAGTGTACCTAACTGAACTGATCGTTACGCTTCATGAAGTTAAGGTTCAATATTGATTGCATATTGCATCAATGTTTGTGTATCAATGCCACCTTTTCCCTGTCGTCACTACCCCGTGGAGTGAATTAGAGACAGTCTAGCAACATTTCTTTTGTTATGGCATAAAAGTTGTTACTAATTACAAGCGTAAAATAGTAAAGTGGACGGTTAAAAAGGCAATTTTGGACTACTAAAAATGGTAGCCCACATTGTATAAGGTTGTAAATGATAGGTTCAAAGCACAATCAGTGGACTTTAAAGGCGCATTGTATGGTGCAAATGAGTTGAAATGTATATCGGTTATTGTGCTCTATTAGTGTGTTAATGTGTAAGGGCTGTCGCAATTTGTTTTATATGCCAGGTATACCGAAAGCTCTACTGAAATGCTATGGATAAACGATAGTAAAATCAAGTTCTGAGGGCCAATACTAACTATGTAATTTATTTGCCGCAGGATTTTTGTTTACTAATTTTTTTTTTCAATTGGTCATTTTTTGTCATCTATACTAACTAATATTATAAAGAGGAAACATTTGTTTGTAATGTTTTCACACAAAAACTACTGAACCGATTTCAAAAATTATTTCACCATTAGAAAGCTGCATCTTCACTGAGTGACATAGGCTACTAGTGTAATAATATTACTAGGTGTAAACGAAACTATTGTTATCTAATTCCACGCGATCGAAGCTGCGGGCGTCCACTAGTCTTATATACGAGTGAAATGTGGGTGTAACACACCTCTGCTTACCCCTTCCTGGAAACAGGCGTGATGTTATGTAATGTTATGTTATACACAACACACCAAAGTCTTAAATGTGTCTTAAATGTGAAAGAATCTCCGAAATTGATAATTGCAATGGAAGGTTTTCGTTGGTTTTCGGTATAATTCTTTCATTCTTCTTCTAAGTAGATATATATTTATTTTATTTATTTTTAAACGCTTTATTATACCTAAATATGGTACAAAAGGCGGACTTAATGCTAAGAGCATTTTCTGCATGGGCAGTTATATCAGAGAATTTTAGTGGCAACCCTATGTAGTCTTTTCCGGTTCATTCCCAATGGTCATCAGTGAAGACGATAGATACAACGTGTCGACTATCGGTCGTTTCTCCTCACTCAGCAGGACACCATCCTCTGCCATTTAGCTCTTTCTTTCTTTCCGTCCCCTAAAGGTCAGTTACGGTTGCATCAACTATTCAATCATCTACTACGCCGTCTTTGTTTGTGTTGTCAACCTTTTCTTTCATGTCTTAAAATCGGTTGTTTGCAAACGTTCCGCCTCTGTATCCTTTGCCACCCAGAGTTCTTTTGTCAACATTTATTTTGCCATTGATATTTCCATCTTTATCCTTTATCACAGCGTGTGAAAGTTTAAAATCGATTGCTCCATTTTAAAGTGTATTGTTGTCGGTCGGTAAATCGTCACTTGTTTCGTGTCTAACATTTTTATTTGGTCCGGTTTCAATCGTTTGTGAGTCAGGGCTTTGAGTTGCAAGCACCGCTATGGCTTTTTTCAATGTAAAACAAAATGCCAATTACATTTCCGTTCGAAATTGCATAAAGTCGTTTGAAACGGACCGGGATGTATGGACAATATGGCTTTAGGGTATTGTTTGATAAATAAACGATGGGTTTTTGAATTAAGTCTTTATGGTCATGAAGGGCATGTGTATTGGATACTGCGCCGCTGTGTAATATAAGAGGTTTCTAGTAAAATTTCAACTAATAAATGCTTATGAAATAGCTAAGTATTTATCAATCAGCTGCAATAAGATTAATTTAAAACTAGAGGTAGCCCGCAGCTTCGCTCGCGTGGCTTTAAATATTGCGGTAGCTTGGTTTATTGTTGCTCCCAATTTTCCTCATAAACAATACTGGACAGTTTGGTGGAAGAGCCTAAATTGAACCAAATAAGTTTTAAATGAAACCTATTTTGTTCCATTTATAGTTCGCTCGGGGCAGTACCACCGCCCGCCACGGTACCTAGTACAATTTCTATTAAACATCCCAGTCCCTATTTGAGTCTTGTTCAAAATAAGTCACAATTGTCATGGGCTGCAGCGGATAGGTGGAGCTGCAAACTTGTTTGCTATGTAATATCCTTAAAAATAACTCGACCCAAAAAAGTTTGTCTTCCGTTTTATTATTGTATAGATTTTGATTAAGTTTGATTTTCTATTTTGTTTCAGAAAACAACCCTAAACGGCTCGATAGAATTCGTCGCAAAAATTGAAACTGTGATGGTAATGTGATAAATTGTAATTTTCGGTTTTGTACACAATTGGAATAAATTGATTAGTTTTTTTTATTTGTCTTATATTTTTATATTACAGGTAAGTAACCAAATACCAAATATGGATTTTGTCGTATGTCCTACCGCAATACAGGTTAGATTCCGTATTTGGGTGAACCCTCCACCAATTCGCATTAGAGCAGCGTGGGGTATGCTCTGGACCTCCTGCAGCTTGCTGTGGGAGAGACCCGTGCCCAGCAGTGGGACGTCTATGGGTTGCAGCTTAGCATAGTTTCGCTGCTACCCATAGACGTCCCACTGTTGGGCACGGGTCTCCCCCACATACTATGCTGCGGGAGGTCTAGAGCATATTCCACCACGCTGCTCCAATGCTTATTGTTGGAGGGGTTAGTTGGCAACCCTGTGTCGAATGTTCTCAAGCCACCCGAAGGTCTTCGACAAGGCTTAACGACTGTTTCCACCATTGAAAAAAACCGGGACAGACGGCTTTACGTGCTCTCCGAAGCGCGGTATATAGCATATTTAGCATAGTCTACTGGTACCCATCCGCCAAGTGACACTCTTCGTTCATCGTTTCGATGGAATGTCAATGTCTCTCACTAGCGGACGCAACAAGGCCTGGCAACATATTGCCATGTTACATCAGCCAAGCCCCACCGGCAGTGAGTGTAGGTACTGTTGCGTCGGTGGTTCACCGCGCGGCCGGAATGCGTGAGTCACTCGCAGGAGACGCAGGTGAATCATCAATGTGAGTACTGCTTATGTAATAACGGGTTAGGTCAAGCTCACAGCTTTCCTAGCGAGTGAGGTTAATTAGCTTCGCTCGCGTGGAATTAGGCATAACAATAATAGTTTCGTTTACACCTAGTAATATTATATAGCCTATGTCACTCAGTGAAGATGCAGCTTTCTAAAAGTGAAAGAATTTTTGAAATCGGTCCAGTAGTTTTTGTGTGAAAATGTTACAAACAAAATGTTTCCTCTTTATAATAGTATAGATATTATAAAATAGAAACGTTGGAAGTTTAAAATATATTACACAGCACTAGATCTGCGAATCGATCTTCTACGCGCAGTTCGCTAAACGGCGATTAGGACAGTAGTTACAGTCTTTAAAACCCTTTTAGCGCTGTATTTTATAAAATAAAACCCTACCCTCCCTTTCTTACCCTTTCCGCATTGTATTGTGAAACAATGAGACTTCGCTGAACTCAATAAAGAACTCTATCAACTATCGTGATCACGATACGACAGTAGATATACGAGTAAGTAACTAAGCACGGTGTAACAGGTAAATGCACGCATTTTCTATGCATTTTACTGTCACTTAGAACGCTGAGTTGGGCCAATGTTGGTGATTGGAGACAACTGTTGGTAAAATTTTTAACAGTGCCAGTATGTCCAAAGGTTATTCCATTTATCACGCAGCAACAGAGAATGTGTCAAATTGGTTTTTTGAGGTCAAAATAACGAAGCATAAGGTTACATAGGCAACTGTAAGTTTTTTAAATAAATACGGGTTATGTTAATTAATTGGTAAATTTAATTTCTTGCAATGTTATAACGTTCAATTTGAAGCAGATAAAAAATTGCCCTAGGTCGTTGTATTTTGTTTAGGTAAACTTACCTGACTTAGGAACTCCTAATTCATTTTCATTCATATTTAACTACTCATTGCTATTCGTACTAACCAGTGCTGCAAGAGTTTTCCATAACTATAAAAACTTAGTTACTTGTTTCTGCCAAAGATATTCCAAACTTCGATCAAACATTTGACCAAATGTTTAGTGCACTGATTATCTCTATGGGCGTGGTCCAACTAACGACAGATAGCAGAACCAATAAAATACCACCACGCCATTCTCGTATTAGCGGGTTTCGATGGAAATGCCCCATTAAATAGTGTTTTATGGGTAACTTTAAGCGGAAAAAGACCATTAAATTGATAGCATTAGGTGTTGCAGAAAAAGCTATCAGATGGTTCAATAACTTAGTCTGTTTATTTATTAACTTTTAACCTATCGGACGCTATTAATCGTTTATACGAGTAGGTTATTTGGGCTTAGGAGACTAGGATCCAGGTTCCAATTATTGGGTATTTTTTTAAATTCCTGTAGATACTTTGTCCTAACTATATAACTAGTGGTACGATCTTACATGGAAAACATGTTCCAAAACCTTTCGTAGCTAGGTTATTGCCTCTCCATTAAGTAGGTTCTACGTTGTAATTAATTACTGAGATTATTTCATGGGTACAAGTTAGAACAATAATCAGGAAAGGGTTACTCAGTGTAAGTCATGAATTCATCGGAACAGATCAGACCCAGAATGGTTTTTATTTCCAGCTCGCAGCGTACGATGTACGGTAAGGTCAATAGAACTGCAATTGAAACAGGTAACTCAATAAAAAAGAAACACAAGTGGTAATTAGCTTCACTCCTCAAAATGCGTATGTTCTCTATGTATTTTTAAAAGCTTTTATTTAACTTCACTCGTATGTAGGTATATATGTATGTATGTATGTATGGTCCTGGAATCTTGCAATCAATATTTCACCCACTTCCACTGAAGCTAACGAGCTGAAATTTGGCACACATATTTGGTTCCGATGACAATGCACGAAAATAAAAATAAAAGTTAGAAAAGCTTTTTTTTTTAATTTTAACGGTATAATTTTATGGATAAGTATATGACAATATCAAACAACCACACGCTTCTGCCACTGAAACAAGCAAACCCTTATGTCACCTCTAAAAAAGAAGTCTCAAAATATCCTTTGATTTTTAAGAGGATCCCGTACTCAGTATACGAAGGTCTGACCTAACATCGCCATAAACTCACGTAGTCACATATAAAATTTACTTTATTAAGATTGAAATAAAACGCAATTTTGTATCTTTATCTGGCGATATTAAAACTTTGCAATGGTCTCCGCCCGAATATGGCTTGTTTAAAAGGAACGCTGCCATGTCCGGGGACGGTAATGAAAATATTTTCCATCTTCTTTATTACCCGGGATATTAAATCCAGGTTCTGCAAACAATAGCCGTACTATAGGTTTTCGATCGGTCTGCCACACTATCCAGAGTGGATAAAATTAGTGATTTAATAAACGAAGTGTTACGTTTATTGAATCACTAATTTTATCAAGTACACTTTACACGAAGAAGTATAGAAGAAATTACAATTATCATATTATCTGCTAAATAAATACCTACCTGCCTGAATTCTAACCCGCAGTTCGGCGGTCATAGTCACTTATCACTGGGCCACAGAGTCGTCTTAGTTAAATGTTATAATGCGTATCTTGAACTATCTACAAGCGAGTGAATATTAAATGACATGATATGTTTTCAAGATCTCTCACTATAATTAATATTTGATGCGTTTTAATTTGTTTTGCCACTTTCGTGGACAGTGAACAAGACAATATAATTTTTAACCGACTTCGAAAAAAGGAGGAGGTACTATGTTCGACTGTTTGTATTTTTTTTTTGTTAAAACGTCTATACGTTCACTGTCCGCAAAAGTGTTAAAGATAGTAGAGTCTGTGCTGGACGAAAGTAATCGTATGATTTAAGAAAAAAAAAATTAAAAATTCAGTTCTCGAACCAAACTCACGCGTTAACAAATCGTAACACGCGTGGAAGAAGAAACGAAAAATTAATCTCACTCCTAATGGTTGAAGCAGATAGTAGTGGTAGTTTTTCAACAAATGGCACTGTATTTGTAGTCACAATGTCTGTCTGTTTTCTGCTTTTTCGCCGAAGCTAAACTATCACGGTGGATTAACGACTTGTAATATTTTATTGCCACTGTAAAGCTGAGTGGCTTAATCCTAACGTGGTTGAGGCAGGTCAGTTACTTGCGAAAGCTGTAAAAGGTTCATTCACTTTTACAAGACAATACTCTTTATGGAGCGACAAAAATTGTGGTCATTACAAATTAATACAGTTACACTTATACCTATTACACTAAATTATCAAATAAGTAAGCGAACTTTCATGCATTTAAAATATATTTTGTATAAATAGATGCAGGTATAAGTCGAGTCAACACAGTCAAGTAGGTATTAAAAAAAACAACTTTGGTTAAATCGCAGTATAGACAACGATGATATAAAAATTAACCTAATCTCTAATATAGATATTAGATAGAAGCTTTTGATAAATCAATATCTACAGTATTACTCACAAAATAAAGTTCGTACCATAACAACCATGGTTTGTTACTTATATTTCGGATGTAGAATACACAAATATTTATGCAATATTTACCCATGTCTTGTCCAAACATTTATCAGCATTAAATAACTGCACTGGCCGGAAATTAAACTTACGCAGAGTTTTACAACCTTTAAAGTTATTGAACAACACTCTACTGAAGAAATAATTATTATATTAATATTATACTAGCTATTATTATTATTTAACTCGGCTTTACGATCTGCATATTTTTTATTGTCTGCTGTGGATCCATCAAATGGTAAAGCATACCGGGGTCTCCTAGTTAAGTTGTGTATATAAGTATGTATAAGAAAATATACTTAAGTTGTGTATATATGTATATACAAACTCCACAATGTCAAATGAAAAAGACAGCAGCCTGAAATCCAATAATGGCTCTATATGTGAAGTAGTTTTCTTATGTGTGGGAAATCTTTCAAAGGTACTATAACACCGTCGTATTGCCGGATTGTGTGTTAAATTAAATTAAATGGTAGACATTTCTGTTGTACGTTTCTGTTGTATTGTGTTTATATTAGACTGTTTAACGTAGCTCGCTGCGACCCATAGACGTCCCACTGCTGGGCACGGGTCTCCCCCACAGACGCATCTGCGGGAGGTCTAGAGCATACTCCACCACGGTGCTCCAATGCGGATTGGTGGAGGGGTTAGTGGCCAACCCAGTGTCGAATGTTCTGAAGGCCACCCGAAGGTCTTCGACAAGGCTTAACGAATGTTTCCAACATTGAAAACAACCGGGACCGACGGCTTTACGTACCCTCCTAAGCACGGTAGCGTCCATGAAATTTTGCCACTAGCGGTCACCTCACCCATCCACAAACCGACCGCGCCCGTCGTTGCTTAACTCTTTCGATCATATTGAATCGACTCGAGCCATTGGGCTATGGACGCTACTATTGGGCTATGGACGTTTAACGTAGGCTATGGACGGTAACGCAGCGTCATCAATGTTTGAAATTTTGCTCTGGCCACTGGGCATTTTAACGTCACAGAATTTAAGCGCCATTTTTAATAAACTTATCCTTACAAACGATGCGTCCATTAATTCAATTTTTATATGCTCCTATGCGACTTACTTGCGTAGTGGCCGAAATGTGCGTTCGGACATATTAACTGATTTTATTATAGTCGTATTGTGGCTTAATTACTGCTTTTATCATTACGAACGTACAGTGTAAGGACGTGTAGTTCTAGGACGCAGTATACACAAGCCGATAGCAAACGAGCATGCAGTTACATCTGCCGCTGTGACTGTGACCAATGTAAGAGAGGCAGAAATTTAGTGATGAAGGACATCGCAGCTGTGACACCTACTAACTGATATATGAGAATTACTAACTAATAGCACTAATAAAATTGTCAATAATATTAGGTAACTACTATCTCTCATAGTCCTTTTACCAACAAGTATCTAGGTAGGGAAAAAATAATGAATAAGAAATGGGAGAGTCACCCGTTTCTTTTGTATGTCTTTTCACAGAATACCTACTTAATAGTACAAAAGTCTTATTGAAGGCGTATGCTATAGGTACAATTTAGGTATATCCATAAAAATATGTAAAAAATATTTTCAAATTCATTCACAGATACAGAAACAAGCAACCCAAGAGACACTAGATAGAGCTACACTATCATAGCTGCTGCAACATTCCCGCTGAAACTCCATTATTCACATCGATACGTACACAATCAGTGATACCATTAGCGGTCTTTCAAAAAACACGATTTATGTCGACGTTCACGTAGAAATTTTTACTCGACCAGATATAATATCCGGAATGCCGTCTCGCTCGTAAATAATATTCTTTTCAGGAGCTTATTGCGCTTCTTACAACCAAATAGTCTCCTAAAGATACAAGGGATAAAGTAAGAACATTGTACGGCATTGTCCGGCATGGTAGGTTGGTCACCGAAATTACAGCCTGCACGACATGAATATACGAAAATGTTTCGTGAAGATTAGAGAAACGTATTTTCCATATTTTCATAGTACAAGATGTTTTGAATTTATTTTTAAAATAAATATTATAAGAGGTTGAGTTAAATAATAAATTATGAACAGTTTTTTATTGACTTGATTATTAATTTTAGTATCTTATTAATATAATGTCACCGGGTTATTTGTAAAGTAGAAAAAAAATGCTTTCTATCGAGAAGAAAAGTTCTCGAATGGAGAGCTCGACTTGGAAAAAGGAGCACAGGTCGCCCTTCGACAAGGTGGATGGACGACCTGAAGAAGGCATGGATTCAGAAGGCACAGGACCGGTCGGAGTGGCTTCCTTTAGAAGAGGCCTATGTTCAGCAGAGGATCACTAAAGGCTGATGGTGATGATGACGATGATTGACCTTTTCTTCGTCCCACTGTTGGGCACGGGCCTCCTCTCAGAATGGAGGAGAGATTAGGCATTAGTCCACCACGCTGGCCAAGTGCGAATTGGCAGACTTCACAGAGATGATACACCGTTGAATACTAATGATCCAAAATATCAAATACATCGCGATCACGAAAGACAATAGAAACAATTTAATTTTTTTATATATCTACAAAAAATATCCAACTTTACAGATTTTATCCAAGGAATTAACGACGTATTTAAAATGATAATCTATTACTTAAAATCATTTATACCAAACGCGACCAATATAATGACACTCTTTGTTAATTTTTTATCCATAAACCATATTAAACTTGAAGTAGACGAATGTCATTGTCTCTCCCTAGCTCGATAAAGGAGCCACATACAATGCATATTTTGAATACATTATGACCTGTGAACTAGTGGCATTCTATCCCTTTGTAGTAGCCTCAAAAAATATCGTACCAACGTGCTTCATTCTCTTTGTGAGTTCATAGACCTCGGGGATTAAGATCGTGCACATATCGATAGAGACGATGACTCATCTGGAGTTTGTCAAATATTTTACGCTTGAATGCCTTCGAGCCTTTATAAGCGTGTGATCTATATAATGCTTTATAAGGTTGTTTGAATACAAATAATTGGATCGTCGTTCTTTCGTCTAACTTTTCTATGAGATCAATTTATATTAAAATAAGCTTAGGATGACAGGTACATTAAAAGGACGATGTCAACTAAATTGCTTACACATTTTTTCTCTATTTTAAAATATCATACCAAAAAACTCATGACTTCATGACTCATTCAACATTAACCACTTGTTAAATATTTTACGTTTTTACGTAATTATTACATGTGAAAAGATGTTCAGTATAAATAAGCTACCTTTGAATCGTTTTAGGAAGTGAAACTGGACACTTTGATTGCCATAGAATTATGTAACGAATCATTTATAATATTGTGACGATTAAATATCTTTTGTGTGCTCGAATGACGATCATTAAGTATGTATTTCAATATACTGACATATTTTGATACAATTCCGTCACGAGTAATTAATATGAAAGCGGTCCAAGAATTGTGCCTTGCGATATTCCAGTGGGGTTCTATTGTGATGATTTAAATGCGACCCTTGCTCGGTCTCTTATCTCACTATATTATTTATTCATGGTCATTATTTGACCATTTTAGATTTAATGATGCGTTATCTTTGTTCTTCTGTGTTATAGATCGCTTAATGTTTGGAGAGGTGTGAAATAAGATATTTAATGGTCGTAACGGATGCTCTTTTGTTCGGTGTTCTCGTCGTGACAGTTTGGTATTTTGAATCTGGGTTAGGAGGGTATTACATTTTTTATCCGTTTATGAAAATGATATGCGTAACGAAAGTATATTACAATACCTAATAATAATAATCTTTCGTCAGTAGGTATATCATTATTATTGATTTTAACATTACTTGATGAGATCAAAATTAATTTATTATCCTGATACTTCTAAAATACCTTCTAAAGCAAATTTCTCATTGCATTATAATGGGATCTTTATTTACAGTAGTCCGCAAGCCAGAAAGACTGGTAAATAGGTTCTGTAGCTTTTGGGAGCTAAAATAGGTACTTTTATATAAAAGTAGTAAACATTCAGTTAATAGTTTGAATGAAAAGTAACTGTCCAGCGCAAAAAATAAATTTGATTCATTTACGATGTCACTATGCAATGCTTGTATTTCCCATCATTCTGGTAATCTACAAAGTTCCTGAATGTTTCCCATGGCAATAAAATTTTAACTTTTCTTTATAGCTTTCTGTACTCGCATGTTCCTTTATACATAAGTTGTTCAAAACGAAATAGCATCTAAATTAATAACTTTCTCATCGAAACTTGTACAGTTGCTAAATTTGGCTATTAAAATTATTTTGATTTCATTCTTCAATGACATAACATGATCATTAAAATGTGCTGTACTGTTTAGTTTTTTCGTCATCCCTTTTGAAGCGCTGCTAACACGATATCATGATTGTTCCAAACCAGTTTCGGTAATAATCAACAATGTTGTAATGTTTATTAAACAAGGTAATAATCTTTTATGTGATTATGTGTTACAATTCAGTCACTTACCAGTCCTGTGAAAGGACATCGTTTTTTATTATATTGGACGAGCAATTGAAATAAGGGCTATGTGGAACCAATAGGTACTGATATAATCTATCAAAAGTATAAGACTAGGATTCAGATAATTTTCTGAAGAGAGAGAAGTCAGAGCTAAAAGTTTCCGAAAACAATTATTTTTAATAAATATTCATGTTTCATTTTAATGGTCATACTAAGTGACAATAAGAGGTTAGATACGTAACCCATGAAAAAAACCTTACATAAACTGGAAGTTGAAAAACACCATCGACGTTGTTTCTGCTTTTCACGTCATACGCTGTTCATTTTATGGTTATTTTTATTATACATAGGATTTAAAATTAAACGTCTCCCTTTGCTGCAAAAACAAACTATTTGCAGTTATGACATACTCGTAGATGTAAATGGCCACTCGCTATTAGATTGCTACTATTGCGCTGTTCATTTCCTTTTACTATCAACAAGCTAGTAAAGTCCGGTAGGAGTTTATATTCAAGAAACGTAGTTTATATTCAAGAAACGTTTGTTTTGATGTTAAAGGAAAATTCAATATCTATTTTCAGTATTATTTTAATATAAAAAACTTGTTACGTGACGTTTTATAATAAATATTTAGACGTACTTTCCTTTTATATTCCTTTTATAAATAAAATTTCACTTTTTTTTAAAGTTTATTATATAAATACATAAGCTTGGTTGTTGCTATTGATTATTTTGAATAGCATGATTTTGACTCTAACGAGTAAAATTTTAAAACTGTTAAGTGCCAATTGATTTTAAAAAGCATTATAAATTGCAATATGCAAATTAATCATCAGTAAATAGTACCTACCTACAGGGAAGTAATGGAAGTATGAAATATGAAATATTGTCGTATGTCCTACTGCAATACAAGTAAGTTAGATTTTATATTTGCTTACCCCTACTCTCTTAATAATAATGAGTTACAGTATTTATATAGCATTTACTACATATTTATTTTACTCGAGTAAGAAATCTATAAATTATTCTTGTAGACATACCTAATTACTAAATACGGCATTGATATCAATGCCTAATTGCTTACTTACAGAAGTTCTGATCTCTTTCTGCAACCCTTTACAACCACTTACAAATTCTAACAACATCTTTATTATCCTTATAATAATATCTTAGCGTTCTTCATTCACTTACAAATTCTTCTTACAATATTTGTGTTCTCATTGTCCCCTCAACATACCATCACAAAAGCTCAACCCTTCAATGCTACCCTTATTGTCACGTTCACACAATAACTCTTCCTTGACCCATAAACAAATGTCTCTGCAAGAATAGCCAGTAATGATCTGTAGCATTAATTCTAGGTCATAAACTAGACAATTTATGAGCTAAGATGCATAGGTAGTCGCATTAAATATGACATGGTTTCGTTCGGACACAATGCGCATGCGTGTAATCTTTTCTTTTTATACAATGTTGCTGAGTTATAGAAACAAATTTTGTTTGGTTCGCATACACTTTCAGGTGTGGAGTGGACTTCGTTTGAAAATTTTATTTGTTTCATTTATTTTAGAAGTTTTTCCACTTTATTGAGGATCCTGACAGCCGAGCCGCCAAAACTGCTGGAACCGCGTTCCCAGGTTCAAATCGCCGGAGAAGATATTTATATCGCAGATAAATAAAAATAAGTCGGGTTTTCCTTCCTGACGCTATAACTCCAGAACGCACGAACCGATTTCCACGGTTTTGCATTCTTTGGAAAGGTCTCGGGCTCCGTGAGGTTTATAGCAAAGAAAATTCAGGAAAAATTTCAAAATATTCAGTAAAAATTATTTATATGGCAAAACAACGTTTGCCGGGTCAGCTAGTCGCAGATAAATATTTGAAACAGCTGATAAATATTGAAAACAATTTTAATACTTAGCAAATAAATAACAAAATAACTAACACTAAACAAAGAAATACATATTATAAAATAATTAATCACAAATTTGTGTGTGCAAGTGTGTCCCTTTTTTATCTCGTAGATATGTAATAAATAAATAAAAAATGTGAATAAGACTCTTCTTTTTTATCCATAATGTCGTTAGATTCGTCTTAATTGTTAGAGTGAGTGGGTATACCAAAGTTATGAAAGTTTTTTGGCCGATTTTTGACGCCAAATTGTCTTCAAATATTTTTTTTCTACAATTCAAAGACATTCACTATGAATTATATTTTGTTATTGAGTGATGTCTCCGACAGAGTTTTTAAACACTGTCAACCATGATCATTCAAATAAAAAAAAACATGTAGGTACCTAATACATTTCTAACTATGTGTTTTCTATCTTTTCAGTGCATTTATTACTTACTTACTTCAAAGTTTTATTACTTCAAAGTACGTAGTAAGTTTGAAAATATTGTTTCTGTTTACGAACTTGGTTTTCGATTTTTTCATTAATATTTTTTGTAGATTCGGATCATGTTATAATCAAAATAAAAATATGCTTGAACCGACTCCACACATTTTCAAGTCAACAAGGGCAAGTCGAGTAGAGCAAAGACAACTAAATCCAAAACGTTCGCCGTAAAGAATTGTAATTGCGCTAATAACCCTCTCATAGCTCGCCCGTCCACGCTACTACGTACCGACGGCATAATTGACCATAAATAATATAAATACACATGTTCATATTAACCCTCACAAAGAAAACTGGTCCTGGACAAGATTTAACATTTTTGTGAATAATGTATGCAAGCCCTGTCACACTGATGATAAAGTAGGATATCATTGCTAGAAATGGTAAATGGTAATAAATTGTTAGCTTTGTCTAATTTAAAGTGTGGTGATGATTATCTTATTATTATTTAGTCTATTATACTCATTGAATTATTTTTATACTTTGGTATCGTAATTTAAAATTAAAACAATAGACACTACCATAAAAGCACATTGTTAGAATATTATAGCCCTTTAACGAAATTTAACATCACGCGAGCCATATCAAAACCGGAATACCAGATTTACCTTGATTATAATTTTTATATTGTTCTAACTCTCGTAATTTTTAAACACAGGTGCACAGTAAAGGTGTACAGGTGACAAAAGAATTCGGTTTAAATTCCGATATATTTATTCGTTAAATATTTTAAACTTATTCTTTAATGCAAACTCATAGAGAAAAATATATGAGAAGTACTTTCGGGCTTTCTGAACTAGTTAAATCTAGGTATCATTTGACAGTATAAGCACAGAAGTATCAGTAGGAATGTCATAATACTCATAATCATAATACTATTACGGAATTTTAAAGTAAGTTCAGCTGCGATTGCGTACCTGGATGTGATAATTTGACAAAAGCATTGAAGTAATAGATCCGCATTGCGTACATATATTATATCCATGGTAAAAGTGGATTTGATATTTGTTAACGTGGTAAATCTATGTATCATTTAACAGTATTAGCACAGAAGTATCAGTAGGTATGTCATAATACTCATAATCATAATACTGTGCTAATACGGAATTTAAAAGTAAGTTCAGCTGCGATTGCGTACCTGGATGTGATAATTTGACAAAAGCATTGAAGTAATAGATCCGCATTGCGTACATACATCTCTAGATCCATGGTAAAAGTGGATTTGACATTTATCAACGTGATATTGGAGCTGTCAAACGTATTCGATAAAGCCACTGGTAAAACAAAATATCTGCTTCAGCGGTCAGATCGCGTCGCCTGCCATTCCTGCTTGCCACCCTCCAGTCTTTTCAATGCGGGTCATATTAGTAAGCTTCTACGTAGGTATAGGTAGCGCAAGTGTTCGGTCGCTTCGAGTTTCCCGCCATTCATCCCTTTTAATACGTAGGGCTGAACATGAAAAAAATATATCGACAACACATTTATTATAATAACTATCTATCCCTATCTATATCTATATATTATAAAGAGGAAAGATTTGTTTGAATGTTTTCACACAAAAACCACTGGACCGATTTCAAAAATTCTTTCACTATTACACTATAACAGGCGTCATGGGGTAGCGTTTTATGGTTTGTTGAAATTTCCAGTAGTTTTATTTGTGCACGTTATAGGCTCATGACCTAACATGGGACCTAAATTTACACTCGTGAGAAGTGTTAATGTGTAATAAACCTGTAATAAAAGTTCGAATTCTAATAATAAAGAAGATGAAAGTGATGAGAAAAGTGAAATAAATAAATTCGATTTTACGTCTACACGGCTAGTTTGTGAGTGACCCTAACTGATCATCCATGTCCCGGTCTAGTACCAGTAGGTAATTATTTATCTATTTCACAGGTTTTCTACTCATATCTTGGGTGTCATCATCAGATAGATAAGGTAATATTTATTTGCAAAAATGTGGTTACATGTTTAGGATGGTCAGATACATAGGTGCCTCACATTTGCCATTTCATAGGGCATGCAAAATTAATTACATTCATTTAAATGTTAATTTACAATGGTAACGGTCAAGAGATAATAATTGAATAGTAATAATAAAAATTATTTAAATTACTAACATTTACTTCCTAAACTTATTAATCTTAATATTATTAATAATCTAAAAATTCATTTACACTATAAAAGAATTTGAGGAGTAGCCACTTATGCAAAAGTCTTATAAAGCGTGCCAATGTCGTGTCAGTATTAATTAATGCTTATTTTAAATCATAAATAAAACCTAATAAATTATTTTGTATGATTTTAATAACCTATGCATCAATCGGCAACCCTACCTAGTAACGCCCCTGTTACCGGTGCCACACAACGGCGGTCACCCTACGGTTAGCCCTGCGTTAGCCTCGGTAGCGGCGGTGTGACTGCATCCACATACGATGAATTATTTACTAAATACATCACTAGGTGTTTGATTTCAATGGATTTTGTATCTGGTTTTTAATACATTGTCGACATATTATCTGACTTATTAATACGTAGGTTCAACATTTTGACATATATATGTACGTAGTTACGTAGGTACAACCGTAACCATGTAGGTAACAAAATACGTTATCAACATAAGGCGATGTTAAAAATTATAGAGTTAGAGATTTGGACGGAGATAATTTTACTTTTGAGTGACAAAGTAGTTAGTAGCGTATGGACGCTACTAACTAATTTGGGCTATGGCCCAATAGCTCGAGTTAAGCAATAACGGGCGCGGTCGGTTTGTGTATGGGTGACCGTCGGTTGCAAAAATTCATGGGGCTACCGTGCTTTGGATGTTAAACACTGAAAAAGATCGGCAAATCGCAATGAAATTAAATTAACAATATGTATTATATTAACAAATATTACTCGCTTGCTCGCATATAACTCTTCCTCGCAACTGAAAAGGCTCTGTACTAGAAGTACTCTGCTTAGCAATGATTGTGATAAATAATATTACGAATTTCGTAGGTTATGTGTAACTTTTTCAATTACTTATTTATTTTGCATGCAAATATCAACGGTCTGTATTGATTATCACGCAATACATTTCCTTTGTGGATGCGCTTACTAAACGGTAGTAAACAATTACAGCAAGTGCAAGAAGAATCTCAGTTATTATTTATGTAGTGTTAGTAAGTCTTTACGCGTATTTAAGGGTACTTAAAAATCAATAAATACCTACCTTGAATACACGAATAGTGACGCGTACGTATCACAGGTAATATTTTAAAAGTTCAGAACCTATTGTAAATTGTACGTGTACAACGGACGTTAAATTTAGCTTCCAATTAAGTAGGTGTTACTCCGACAGTTTTCAACGAATAAGAAAAAAGAAAATTGTCCTGCCAAGCATGTAATTTATATCGAGCAATTGTCATTCTTGTTACGTCAGTAGGAACAAAAGAGTATACACTTATGTCGTTAAAAATTCGCATGTCTTATTAGAAATTCGTCTTGTATATCAACATTTCGTCCCCCGCAATTTCAACCCCATATTATCTAATAAGACCCTTAAGGGGTTAATTTAAATATTCCCCTTTTATACACTCATAGGCGATTATTATCCTATAAATAATTTTGTATTTTGAACACTTAGGTTTTCCACCTTAAATCCTAATTATATCCTATATAGAAAAGTTACTCAAAGTTTTAAAACTAACTTTGCTGACATTTCTGTGCCGCAATAATCTTTGGAAAAAAATAACCAGCCACGGATTGAACCCAAGACTCGAAGTTCAAACCATCAAAACCTTCGACGAAATGGAGACGTCATGTTATGTTTTGTCCATTATATTTTATGTTCGAAAGGCAATGGAATTTGAAATTCCCTGTATAGGCTATAGAAGTAAGTCTATGAATAAAGTTCATAGCGATAGACACTTTTCACTTCAAAAACGAATTATTTTACACCTGAATACTTCGAAAAGTTCCTCGTCTCACGCCCAGAGGTAAATACAAATACACTTTATTGTATACCACAAAAATACAGTGATTAACAATTATGAATAAAACAGACGATGACTACATTCTATTTAATTTATTTTTTCAAAACTATGCCTAAGAATATACTATTCTTAGACCTAATTTCCTAATTGGTCAATTTATTTTTCCAACAAGACATCCACGATAACTACAGTAGGAAATTCTCTAATTAGAGTTCCACGTCGATCTTCGGACGTGTACAAGACAAATGCTTTTAATTGAAATACCGGGGTTCCGTCGTGTCACACATTCCTACGGGATGCGGTGTTTTTGGTGTCTGGGCGACAGCCAGTATTGCTAAGAGTTGCCTGTATCGAGTATGTAGGGTAAGCAATTTAATCTTAGCTTTCACATCATAAATGCTCTTTTAAAAAACATTTTCAAAGTCAAATAATTTATTTCGCTATGAGGGGATTAGACACGCTTAACGAAAGTCTAGGTAACTACAAACTACTTAAACAAAAGAGATTGAATGCTACTCTAAACTGATCAATATAGGGCAAAGGATTAGCTATTGATCATTGAATGAATAGCTAATCCTACACAGGTAACCTAACCTTTTTAATTTGTTTCCTACGAAGGGATTTTAAAAAATTATGAAAATCTTCTCAAATTTTTGAATATGGCTTATGGACAATTAATGATGAGGAATGGTAAATGTGGAGGATGTCTTAGCTTTGCTAAAACCCTTTTTCGGCCAGCATGGCATGGGTTTCTTCTCTTCTCAGAGACAGACTCTCTGAACTCCACCACGCTGCACCAGTGCGTATTGGTTGGGTAAATGGCTAACCCAATGTCGAATGTTCTCAAGCCACCCGAAGGTCTTCGACAAGGCTTAGCGATTGTTTTCACCATTGGAAAAACCGGGGCCGACGGCTTAACGTGCCCTCCGAAATATGGTAGCGACCATGTAATTTTACCACTAGCGGTCACCCATCCACAAATCGACCGCGCCCGTCTTTGCTTAACACTGTCAATCACATTGAATTTTAGAATTGAAAGTTAGATCAACTTAATAATACTTTGCTATATACTTTGATATATTTACCGTTGTATAGCACACGTGTGCACTCACAACGGTTCTACAATCGCAATCGAAAACTCCAATCAGAAACTCAGCCAATAAATAACAGAATTAAACGCAATAAATCTTAAGGATTATCTGCTAAAAAAATATGGCGACCACGCTTACCGAATATAAACCGAATAACTGTTTATCGGTCCGCGATGGCCCTTCGATTCGTCGCTCCATATTTCTTAGATTTTCCTTCGTTTTACGAGCTGTCATAAGATAAGTTTAGTACGAAATATTACAGGATAGTTTTTACCAATGTTATTTTTATGCAGTAGGTAATGCATATCAATTTGAAATAATGTTTTATTTTGAAATTATAATTTAAACGAAGAATTTCTATAGTAGGTAAAAAGGCATGCCGACTTTATACTTCGCTACAAGCGTAAATTATTGCAATGTAAATTTACTTGAAATGCTAAAACTCATATGTTACATGAAATTAATCCTCTGTAGAGATATAATAAGGCCCAAGACTAAATTTATTGATGGAATATTACAACTACACAAAGTTACCTATTGGTAGTAGGGCACCATGCTACGATTTTGAATGAATAATTGAATGAAAAGTTTTTTCTTAGTCCTAACTCTTCCTTGATTGAGAGCTACATTGTAAAAGACAGACATAAAGTGCTATGTGCAAGCGATCTGTTATGACCACGTTTTAACAGTCAGTGGAGTGCAGTTAACAGAAATTCAATTATAAGTTTTACTTCAGTTGCGGCAAAGATTAGACACTGGTAGAAATTAGCAGTTTATACCTACAATCCTTTCGTAGACACTCAGTTACTCCAAATTGTTTGGCATCTTTTAGAAATAAAATAAAAAGCAAGATATAACTTTTATGTGTGCTTTCACAACATTCTTAGTTCGTCATTTCAAAGTATTTTTTTAAATTACATTTTGATTTTCTCGTTTATGTATTTCTGTTATTTGTTATTTGTAATTTGAAAACGCACTTTCATCACGCACAAAAATTAAGTGTTGTTATCGTTGAAACGCTTAATAAGTAAGTTGAAATCACTAGAATTTCCAGACTAAACATTAATTTTACTTTGGAATAACTTACTAGTGGACGTCCACAGATTTGCTTGCGTGAATTAGATATATGTATGTATGTATAATAAAAGTCTGTTGTTACGTTGAAATAGAAGATGTATTAACGGGATAAAAGTCCATCCATCCATCCATCCATCCATTTACCTAATCCAAGCTTAGTATACATACATCCTCCAAAAATAAGCTTACCTACCCTAAATCTTTAAGAGACAAACAAATGATTAAAATGAATTCTGCCTCATTGTTATGTTATGATTAAATTGAATTAAAAACAAAACGATCATGAAACCAGCCAATCATACAGAAGAATAGAATATTGTAATAACCTATGACATAGCAGTAAGACAGCGCACGCGGTTTAAGGATTTTTAGCTTAACAAATATACACAGTAGGCAGTAACGTTATAGGTATTTATTGCCGGTTCTGTTTCTGCATACTCTCTGCATGCCGTGCTTTATGGCACACATCGCCCAGTTGACTCATAACCTGAGATCCAGTTAAGTTTGCGATGCGGTCGTCTTGAGTATTCATTGTGGTACAATGTATGAAAGTAAGCGTTACATATTGTTAGTCCATTATTATATTGTAAGTATCAAACAAGTGAACACACTATGAACCGTTCGATAGAGTTAAGCCAATCCTGTTTCGGCCGGTAGTGGGATGGGTAACCGCTAGTGGCAAAATTTTTCAAGTGATTCCTTGCTTCATAGCCGAATTTGTAGCATTCATAGACCAATGGCTCGCGTCGGATGAACTCGTATTTTAATGACCGAGTTAAGCAACGACGGGCGCGGTCGGTGTGTGGATGGGTGATCGCTAACGCTAAATTTGATGGGCTAACGTGTACGTTAAGTCATCGCCGAAGTGGAGTATGCTCTAGATCTCCTGCCGCTGTGTCTCGGGGGTCCGTGCCCAACAGTGGGAGGATGGGTGATGGAGATAGATGAACTCTGGGTGGACTCAATGTTATTCTGCCAACAGTTTTTAAAATCCGCTACTCAGTTTAAAATTGGACCAACGTCAACTATTCTCAAGTTAATTGCCCATGAGGAATCATTCCAGCGATTGATACGTACGAAAGACCATAAACGTGCGAATAAATAATGTACAATATGAATTTATTACAAGTGAAATAAAATGGTTATGCACAATTTTTTATTTATTTAGACTATGGTATTTTTTCAGTTCAAAACTATTTTATACTCTCCGGTTTAATGATATCATAATATTTTTCTTTATATATTGAATGTAGAGAACAACATTGAAGCAACACTTATCGTACAGCTAGAACAAGACTTAAAAGAGTCTCATTCTAATTCGGTCACTGATGCGTTGCTATTGACAGCCTTAGACTTAGATGGTCGCCTTAGACTAGTGACACCTGCATATTGTAAAACTCGAAATTTTCGTGTTTTTGTTACACTCGCGCAATTTCATCTTCATGCGACACCACCACAACAACAAGCTTTATTATGCTTCAAAGCAAAGCTCAAAGCAAAGCTTCAAAGCAGATTATTAGTTTACAAAGACCAGTACCTGAACGAACTATAATTCAAAATTGGAACTAAAAATACGCAAAATCAAATTCTGTTTTTTTTTCTATCATTGAGTTACATCAATAAAATGATTGTTTGAAATTGATACCTAATAGTAACTGTTGCTTCTAATGAACGACATTTGTAAATCATTTCTCTGGCAGGAGTGGTCCACGATCGTACCAGTGCGCATGAGTGGATTCCAGTGACAAGTGATCGTTCAACGAGGGATTATAACACTTGACGAGTGTATTTCGGATTAGTTTCCACCCGTTTCGCGGACATCTGTTCAATTAGGAACTACAAGGACCACTCCGTTGATTGAAAAAATGCTTATTATGTACGCATTGTGGCGAGAGATTCGTTCTGTAGAGTCACTCCAGTTATTTATCACAAAGAATCATGGCGAAATGCACACATCGATTTCTACAAAAAAAAAATGAGAGATTTAAATGTTATAATATTATAATGTTTTGGCCGTAGCTGTTAATTACGTGTAAATATGTATTAAATAGCGTCCATATCCCAATGGCTCGCTTCAATTCAATGTGATCGAAAGAGTTAAGCAACGACGGGCGCGGTCGGTTTGTGGATGGGTGACCGCTAGTGGCAAAAATTCATGGACGCTACCGTGCTTCGGAGGGCACGTAAAACGGGAGACCCGTGCCCAGCAGTGGGACGTCTATGAGTCGCAGCGATGTATTAAATAAATAAATGAACGGATCACAGATATAAATCAATATTGTTTAACCAGTTTAATACCCAAAACCAAACTTCTTACATTTATCTGCCACATCTGTTCCAGCTGGAAATCGAACCCAATACCAGTCAGAATAAGATGAACGCCCCTAATCAAAAGTCAGAATAAAAGCGAATAAAAACACTTCATCCGCGAACCTCATTCAAGGAACTTCCAAAGCGTTTTCTGAAATAACATTTCTTCAGTCAACTCATTAGGGCGGGCGGAAGATCACGACCCACTGTTTGCATTATAAACAGAAAAAGTCCGATAATACGTCTGTTTGACGACACGGCACGGCGTAATTGCGTTTGTTCACGTGCCGTGTTGCTGAAACATCCCATTCGCTGAAACTGAAACAATGGTTATAAGAATTTACACGGATATAGTTTCCACCTTAGGTTTTAGATAAAATTCGCGGGCTTCAAGCCAGAGGGGCGTATAATTTGACTACAACTGTCGAGCCAAATGGAAGTAAGTGCAATATTGTGAGTTTTTAAATACTTACAACGAAAATGATCATTTTACGTTATTAGGAAAGTACTTTCGTAGACACATGCACGAATATAAAGAGATACATTGAAAAAAATGAAATTGAAATTGAAAATGAAATTGAATCATATAAAGAGATACATTGAAAAAAAACTTATAAAGTTTTTTTTTGTCTCCTGAAAAGTAGGGGTATTGCTTATGCGCCCCTCTGGCTTGAAGCCCACGTATACTTGCCTGAGAATTATTTCATTGTGCCACTTCCAAAGACTGCTACCACCAATCCCAATCTAGATATAATCTATGACCAGTTAATATCAAAAACATCATCATTCATCACACAAGTCACAAATTACATGTGTTGGTAAATTGAAATAAAAATTGTTTTAATTCAATAAGCATATTAATTTGTTTTCCCGGCTTCCCGTGCACCTCTTTAAATAAATACATTTTTAATACAATAATTGCATGTTAGACACAATTTGGTAATGGTGTCCATTTAATTTGATCACGTGACAAATGTCCAAGTGACAGATGCTGTCTATGATGGTTGTGCTACAGACTTATTATGGAATAGAATAACTTTTTTAAATTAGTAACTCACGCTGCTCAACAAATATTAATAGGTATGTGTGGATGGATGGATGGAGCGAACAAAAATTATGCGTGGTGTATCGCGAATTCAAAAATTATGTTTCGCGAATCTCACAAAATATAAAACTGTGATGTTCGTGACCTAAATAATTATGTTTTTGTTTAAAAAGGCCACAATATAAAATCTCAAACTGCTTTCGAAGTGTAAATTTTATATATTAGGTACCTTAAGGCATTTGGAATAATTATTTATTTGAAGACTCCGTGGCACGGGGGTGAGTGATCCTGTATGCCGAACCACAGGTCCCACGTTCGAATCTTGGCCGGGACAGATTATTTCGTAGTGTGTCCGCACTCCGCAACACATTCCTACCGAGGGTAGAATTTGTTGTAGCGTTAACTATAGATATTTTATTCCTATTATTCATATTAATTTCCACTTCCTTAACGCACTGCATTTCTACTTCAACACTTCAAATCTTTAAATTCATATTTTTAAAATAAATATCATTTACTGAGGTACCGCTCGATCACTTTTATTTAGTGTTATTAAATATGTGTACACAACTACAGTGATAGAATAAGCGTATCTGAAATGTATTTTATCACGTAATTGTTATAACTAACACCTAATTGTAATTTGTTGAAACAAATAAATTAATTTGAGGTTATTTCTATCACTTGCTATGTCATTCTTCTTGGAGGGTGGGGTATGACTGTAGTTATTTTATTTGTGGATTGTTTTGTAATAAGCTGCACTTACAAACTAGTTACGCGAAGTAACATTACATAATAATTACAATGCGTAGTTAATTGTTGTTCCTATTGGAGATGATTGACAATTTCATCTTCTTAAAGTAGGTAGGACAAGTAGATAGGTAGGCAGTTCAATCAGGTATTTACCGTACATAAGAGTTGAAGCATGGATGAGCTAGCGAAGGTCGTATGGAGGAAGTGGGTGTAGGTACTATACGTACACACCTCTGCCTACCATTTCAGGGAAAGGCGGGATGTTGTTTATTTGCCAAATACGGAAATTGATGGGGTTTGAGACCAGGTTTGAAATTATAGAGATAGGTACTATCGATTTTCTAGGTCGCAGGGACTTATGGTGCGAACCCCTTCATCCAAATATAATATACCTACTAGTGGACGCCCGCAGCATCGCTCGCGTGGAATTAGAGTAAACAATAGTTTCGTTTACGCCTAGTAATATTATATAGCCAATGTCACTCAGTGAAGATGCAGCTTTCTAATGATGAAATATTTTTTTTAAATCGGTCCAGTAGTTTTTGTGTGAAAACATTACAAACAAATGTTTCCTCTTTATAATATTAGTATAGAAGTATAGACAAATAATAGATATGTATTGCCATCTACAGAAATGGACATCGGACATCGCGTGACCAAAGAGTAAAATATCGCGTCGCAATAAATACAAACTAAGTGCCCGGTATTGCCTGGTATTGCAATATAATTGGCATTCGGGGATGGCACATGGGGTTGGTCGTCATTAAAATTAGCTTACGTCTAATTACTTTAACTAATGGAGGATTGGTTGGTTTAATAAAAGTAAAACTGTTTGCAGCTATTTGAAGGAACGGTAATTATTAAGGTAACGATTTTTTTTCTTGCAAATTCATTTCTTTATGTAGGTTTGGTATCAAACATTTTTTAGGGTAAATCCGACATAGGTACAACTTATACCATTCATCAACCATTCTAGTTCCGCTGCTGGACAAAAGCCTCTACCTACTACAACATAAACCATACACCTAAAGTTTACAGTCTTTTACTATCGACATCGACAGTAAGCGGTGACAGTTCAGTCCACCACACCACCACCGACACAACCCTTTCTTTGTCCCACACTGGGCTCGGGTCTTCAGTGCGGATTGGCAGACTTCACGTGCCTTCGAGAACATTAAGAAGAACTCTCAGGCACCAGGTTTCCTCACGACGTCTCCTTCAACGTTACAGCAAGTAACATTTAATTTCTTAAATCGCACTTAACTTAGAAAAGTCATTGGTACGTGTTGCTAGGGTTTCAACCCGGACCGCTCGAGTGAGAGGCGAGTTCGATAGCTACTGGGCTGTCACCGCGTAAACTGCTTGCTTCAAATCAGCAGTCGCCGTATATTTTTCCAGATTTTCAAATAAACCCATCCGGTCGTGATCTAAATAAAATCGCAGTACCGATTACAATATGGACGAGAGAAAAGCACTTAGTGTAATAAGATTGCGGAAAATCCTCGGACTGTGCCATCGCGCTTACGATACAGGGTGTTTATAAATATGTACCATAAATTAATTAAATAAATATTTTAGATGAAATAACTTATATAAGGCGTGATGTGGTACTACCAATCTAGTTAGTCATAGTGGTCATGGGCGGCAGCGGATGGTTTTGCAACCTTTTTTTTTATGGATAAAAGATAGCAAACGAGCTTGCAGCACCAATGTGTGACCAGCAAAAAGTGACTGAACTTGTTTGATATTTAAGATATTTATTTATTTAAGAACATAGCACTTTTTTGGCTGTGCTTGAAGTATGAAGAAACAGTTAAATCAGTAAACAGTAAAAAACAGTTAATCATTCACCGGCAAATATTAATAGTTTTCTCTTAAAAAATAATGCTTTAGTCAAATTCTAAATGTGAATGACACGAGTATTAACGCAAGATTATACTTAATTAGTAAAACAATTTGTGAGTGTTATACGTATTCGCTTCTAATTAAAATCCACAAACACTAAACATGTGTTCCCTCTGACGCGAACACGGGGAAGTTTCTAGAAAGCGCTGGATAAAATTTCCCCAACATATTCCTGGCTTAATTAAACGCCATTCCAGAATTCGTTTCGCGTCCACGTACGTATTAAATAATTGTACGATGCAGCAAGACAAAGCGTTGTGTAAACCTATCAACGGTCTTATTTAATTAGCCCCGTTGCTTTGTTTCAGTTGAAATTGGTAGAGCTACGGTAAAATACTAGCAAACCCAGCAGACGTCGCCCTTGCATTGGTTATTTAGTATCCTCTATCTGTTTAAGTTAAAACGATACTCTAATTATTATCATTTAAATTCTATATTTTTTACAGAAAAATATAATCTATATACATATCTATAATATTATAAAGAGGAAAAGATTGTTTGTAAAGGTTTTACACAAAAACTACTACACCGATTTCAAAAATTCTTTCACCATCAGAAAGCTGCATCTTCACTGAGTGACATAGGCTATATAATCCAACAGAGCTTCCTTTTCAAACTAAAACGGAACATAATTATAATAACGAACTTTTTAGATGGACGACCCAGTTATTTCAATAGCTCTCAATACGTTACAAAATAACGTTACAATGTTTCATTACGTATATTTAAAATTAAATATTTCAATTTTCTTTGAATAGACATCATCCTGTATCATCTGCCTACAAAACCACTACATCACCGTCCCTCGAGAGGTATTATCGCCGCTCGATCCGCCATTTTTTGCCGTAAATCTAATTTATTTGTATTAGTTAATGACTTATCCACGTCCACTGCCCACCAGTCTATATAACTCTTTCGGTTATCCTTAGAGTTGGATGCAGTAGGTTTGATATTTTTCTAAACATTTTTCTTCCACATTAAATTGGGCCTACATACGGATTACTACTTTTGACAGTTATCTACAAAAACGGCAAAAAAAAACATGTCTCTTGTATCATCCCTTAAATTTTTATTATTTCTTATTTTTAGTAAGCGGCAACAGAAATACATCGTCTGTAAATATTTCAACTGTCTAACTATCACAGTTCATGAGATACAGCCTGGTGACACAGACGGAGAGATGGACAGCGGAGCCTTAGTAATAGGGGTCCCGTTCTACACTTTGGATACGGAACCCTTAACATGTTGGATAATAATAATAAAATATGTTTATTGCCATCGAATTTTTACAATTTTACACACTAAAAGAAAAATTGCAACATTATTAGGTACTTAAATTAGTTCATCAATTATTAATACCTAATTAAATAAGTTGTCCCTTTGTACACCCGTTTCTTTCTTTTGTTTTGTTCATTTCTATTTCATGTAATTCTGTACATAAATATTAAAATAAAATAAATAAATAAAACAAAAAGAATTTTACTAAGTACCAAAAACACTTGGTCCAGCGTCGGCCGGGCGGTGACGGGCGAGCGTGCCACGGTCCAATTATTTTAAGTTTTGTTCCGTGTCCGGACATTCCGCGGTTTGCGCCTCGCTCTGTCCATTAAACCGGACGTTTTTGCCCGGGCAGTGTTAAATGCTTTTACGATTGTATTAACTGAATTCGTTCACGGGTGGTAATATAGATAAGTAGATAAATAAATCTACTCTTAAAGGAACAGTAAAGGTGGGACAAAATAAATTACTTAGACGACCTCACCTACCTAATATTCTTAAGTTATTGTGGCAGCATTGGATAAAAATACGCTATCCAAATATGTAGTTCGTATAGTATTGTGTATTACCTTTAGTAATGTAATCCGTGATATTATACACTGACGTAGTCATGTGTCATGTAGATTTTGAAGCACCTTGGTTTTGAGGACCTAGGATAAGTTATATAAGTATAAGATATATATTATATAAGTATAAGATAACGCGAAGTCGGTCTTCGATTCACCACTTACTTGTCATTCAATATAAATCTTGCAATTAAATAGTTTTCAAATAATTTCCTTGCACTTGACTCAAGTTCTTCCATTCGCAATTATTTTGGCCACTCAAGTTCAAAGTAAAAGTTGAGTCGGAAAATCGCAACACGATCTCAAACGCAAAACAATAAAATCAAAAGCCCTCGAGGCGACATGTGGCCTTATAAGTAGCGGTGACACACTGCAAATAAAGTTACGCTTTTAAGAACAATTCGTTTATTAATTTACCATCTATTACTGGAAAAATGACCCTTAAAATAACAAATCGTCCACGGAGAAATTAACCTTTTGTTTCTAAAAATAAGAAACAAATTCGCTTGTAGTTTCAGCGGTGTCCAATCAGGGTTATTCCAGTTAAGTCAATTGAAATAAAACCGTATTCAAATATTGAAAGGGAGCGATCGGTTAAAACGTATGTAATTATTTGAGTGTCGGGGACGCAGCTAGCCGGCCATGCGTGATGGTTTTAATGAATTTAAATAGGACTACCCATTTGGAAATCACGCGAAGAAATTTCATCTGTCAAAATTTTTTTTTAAAGTTTTTTATCTTCGTATTTCAACTACTTAGCGATTCGGCTTATTACACTAGTTGATCAATGAACCATGCAAATTAATTTAACAACAATTAATTAAACATAAACATTTTTTTGATGTTAAACGCTTCGCAGCCTACGACGTAGCGCGTATGTACCTCTTTTTTTTGTAGTTTTTGAATGACTGACGATGATGAGCACAATTGGTGACTGAATGACGATTGAATAACTATATATATTGTATTACACATACTTATCCAGCAGATAAATATTTATAAACATCACTATACTGATTTCATTAACGCACTGCCAAGCACAGGAATGATCTTGGAATGAGAGGATTCCGTCGGAAATTGATAGGATAAATGTATGAACGAATGGATACTATCGCTGCCTTTCTTGCATTAGTCATTTACTACATGTTAGAGTTGGAGAATACGTAATAATCTATGGTTTATACACAGTAATCTCTGGCAAAGAGTTCACCCTAACATCTTACCCCGAGCGAGTCACAGTAGAACAATAGGGGGGGTGCACGCACCGTACGCGTGCCGGCCGCGCGCCGTGATGGGCACCGGAAAATTGATGTACTGATGTAAGCTGATGGCGTGGAGACTCTCCTGTTTATTGTTTTATAAGATTTGTTTACATTTTTTACCGGTATTTGCCGGTAAGTTATATATCGGTTCCCGTATCTCGAGATGCACAGTCAGCACAACACTGTATGTATAATGAAGTAGTATAAGAAAATTGAATTGTCCGTACGTAACAGGTATAGATCGATAATTTGTAAATCCGATTTCTCTGTTTCTTTACCTATCATTTGGTCGTGAGGTTGTCGAGAATCGAGCAGGCGAGCACTGTGCACGACGGTTGAATAACCTTAAGACTCACACTTTTGTTTTTTAAAACGAATTGACATATATTTTTGCTGAATTATTAGCTGTCAGTATATAACAGAAAGTTGTAGCGTCCAGTGGCTCGCGTCGATTCAATGTGATCTAAATAGTTAAGCAACGACGGGCGCGGTCGGTTTGTGAATGGGTTACCGCTAGTGCCAACATTTGATGGACGCTACCGTGCTTCGGAGGACACGTTGTTTACAATGGTGAAACAGTTGTTGAGCTTTGTCGAAGACCTTCGGATGGCTTGAGAAAATTCTACTGTTTTATACCGGTAAAAATAATAACGTTAATACTACAATCACTAATTCATACGGAATATGAATGAGATATTTATGTTATTGTTTTAATATTAGGTATTCTTGTGTATAGTTACAGAAGTTTTACGTATATCAGTAAAGGTAAAAATTTCTAATATTTACAGTTAAAAAAAATAAAATTAAATAGCATCTCCATTGCTTCCTGTTCAACACTTCTACATCTTCCATTTACGAACGTTTGATTCGATTCAAAGGCACAGTAAAACAGTGGACGGTCACCGATTGTTTTTATACAATTTGGCGTGCGTACGACTCTACTCTGATGTGTGCGCCAGGCTTTATTTGGTTTGATTTGCGAGTGACACACTCATGTTATTTTTCGATGTTTTGTTATGTTGTAACAAGTTTTTTTATTTGTTATCTATTTTTTTGATTTTGCCACGCGCGTCTTCATTGTGATAGACTGTCAAATTTACATTATAATGATATTTGATGGGTTGTTTGAACCGTGTGAATGATATTTGAGATTATGGTGGCATTAATACTTTGTGTGTTAATAGTTTTAATATAAACTAGGTTTCTCCGCGGCTCCGCCCGCGTCAAATTGTTTTTTTTTTAATGTAAAAAAACAAGAAAGTTTTTACAAATGGCGGACATAATGCCTGGCGGATTTGTAGCAGCCAACCCAGTGTGATGGTGAGAATAAGTGATAGGTATTTTTATATACTTAATATTTTTCAGGATTAGAAGTAGCCACTTACTCTCCAGGCCATGTAGTATATACTCGTATTTATGTGTAAATCACGTCGATCCAGAACTCCGTTGAGGCAGAGGAAGGACAAACCAACAAACACACTTTCCCATCTATATATTGGCAAGGATTTGATAATGTTAGATTTTTTTTTTATATACTCGCCTCGTCTGTGCCGAACCGGAAACCATTGGTTAAGTGTCCTATTTCAATTTGAAGTCGCAAAGGTGGTGAAATTGGAGAATCATTTTTCTGAAGGCAACCATGATCAACCATAAAGGGTTGTCAACGCATCTGTGACCTAATTTGAACGCGACTCTTTTGGATCTTGTTAAGGGTCTATCAGTCTGTTGTAATAGACGTCAACGGAATAGATACTGCATGTTTGTTTGCTATTGTTATTGGATGTCACGGTACAAAAGTATTATTATGTTCCTCTTAAGCACTTTCTGTTACTCCTTTTAACTATTGTTTCAAATAAATGTATTTAGATTTTGTCACCCATAAAATAAAACAGACTCTCAACTTCAACAAACTGTGTTGTTTTGTGTGCATGGACAACAAACATATTTATACAATTTCCGCAAACACAGCCCAAACCGCCGCAGGACGTAGTCCCACATTGCTTACTCTCCCGTGAGTTAATAGAATAACAATAAACTGGATGGCTTGCAAACAGTAACAAATAAAATGTATTGTTACTTGTATGTGAACTAGTAGGTGTGATAGAACCGATAAAACGAAATTCTTAAAGTTGACTTCAGTAGAGAAGTTGAATTCTGTTTTTCTAGCTTTTTCGCTTCGCTCGCGTCAAATCGCTTCACATACAGAATTCCCATACAATCCAGGTCTGTTTTAAAATATAAAAAGTATGATAGCCTTTCTCAACGGTAAGCTTCACTAAAGATTACCAACCACTAACCAAAATCTAGCTTCACTTGCAATCCGGCCGACCATAATCCGAGATAGCCATGAATCGATTAAAAAACAATCAGTGTATATTTATCGACTGAAAACCGGCCAAGTGCGAGTCGGACTCGCGCACAAAGGGTTCCGTACCATTTTCTATAAAAACGGCAAAAAAAAGTCATGTTAACACAGAGAGGCGCCTTAAATTTTAATTTTTTCTATTTTTTAGTAAGTATTTGTCTAAATTTGTAATGTATTTACAACGAATAATGTATGTTTTCATATCAACATCATGGGAGTTTGGATATCTTATGAAAATTCGTTTATTTTTATTTCAATGCGTAGAGCCCTTTAACATCGATTCGGTGAAAAAATCCCACATAATCAAATGTTTTATTCATTACAAACTTAAATTGTTATTGTTAACAAATCTTTGTTCACCAGAGCCCGCGGCGATCGCGTGGCTCTGCACAAAACGCCAAAGTCACAATAAAGTGAAGTCAGCATGAATTAGAGCAATTGAGGGTTATATGAATATTTGGTGGGAATTAGTATGTAACATTTTTGTGTTTATTGTTGCTTAATTAAGGGTTAAGTACCTAATGGTATTATGTTGTTTGGAAATAATAAAGTGTAATAAACTTAAAACTTCTGAATGAAACAGTTTAAAAATCATTTATTTTTATCGTAATGGAATTATTAAACGTGATGAATGTTTTTGAAATGTTATTTATCTTTTCATAGCTGTTAATGAATTAGTGCAATGTCTTTTTTTTAAATAAATGTCTAAGTATTAAATTTTAGTTATCTACAGGATTTTGTCAAAAATTAAACATTATAAATTGATCTCTATGTTTCAATTTTGAATTAAAACTTTTGACTTTGACTTTGTCTTTTATATTATTATGTATTAGCATATTCAAAAGAGCAAATTCAGTGCCATCATAAAGATAAACGAAATGTTATTATGTTATGTTCTTGTTCTTATTGCTCTTGTTGTTAAGCGAAAATAAATACTGCGAACTTCCTCGTAATACTGATATTAAAGCGATAACAATTTCACCTACTGACCACTACAGATAACAAAGGGACGGATAACCCTCTAATGAGCGTGACTGGTAGATGAGGCCCCTGGACATCAAAACAAACACAGCAGCCACGTGGCCATTCAGAAAATATTCGACAAATTGCTCCTTAAGTACGAAATATGTCAATTATAATCAATAGGGAGCGAGATTATTGGTATCGTATTGTCCAGATTTGGTGTAGAGGACGTTAACAAGGGAATTGAGCACGTATTCATTAGAGCTATTTGAGAGATTATAGCCATTGGTAGTTTAGAATGCAAGGTTTTGTTGATTTAAATCAAATTGTTGTAAATATGAACTACTCAGTGATGGTATTAAAATCCAAAAATATGATTGCATATTAACTCAGTAACATTATATTAATATTATTATTTTAAATTCATACATGCTTTGTAAAATGTAGGTGGCACATTAATCATTATTGTCAGACTTGTTGTAAACATCCTATACAGCGCCAAAAACTTAACAAAAAATATTTAGTTAACTATTATTTTTACAAAAAAATATAGCTTTGTTACGAGTACTATCGAGAAAATCATACCGGAAAACAAAACCTCACAGTAAATCTATAAAAATAAATTTCTTTGCGTCTCAAATATCCTACGAGAAAAAAAATTGTGGTATAAGTTACGCTTTATACCCACGTTCTCAGTCAACCCCTCTTACTAACCAATTAATAATTCCACTCAACCTGGATGTCAAACGTCTTCCTAACTTTGCGATTCACACGTCGTTTCGAGTATTCACAAATTATCGTATTTCAATACTATTTCCCACGTATTATTAGACACGTGTTGGGCCCTCAGCGTTTAAGGGTATGTCGAGAGGGAAGGGCGTGTCCTCAACAAATATTGTCTTTGAGGACACACTAGACCGACTTGACTGTTTACGGGTTGAGTGTGACAACCAATGTTGAATATGTGAATAGTAATATACTTTGAAGTAGGTACATCATACTGCCCTACAGTTAATACTGTTTATTATTGTGTAGTAATTTTCATTATGATTAGAGGCAGTATGAAAAACAAAAATCATGCAAATTTTTCCACATGTCATAATAACATAAAATAACATAACATCACTTTTTTTTTATAGACGCAGGATAGCAAACGAGCTGCAGCACCACCCATCCGCTGCCGCCCATGACAACTGTGACTGACTTTGAACAAGACTCAATTAGGGACTGGGATGGTTAGTCCAATTAGTTGCGAAAGTTAATCAGAACATTAGTTGGTCAGTTCGTTAGTAGGTATGAGGACTGGGGACTGTTAGTGATAGTTAGTCCTGTTAGTTGGTGTTAGTAATAGTCCAGTTAGTACTTGTTAGTAGGAGTCTCGTTCTAAGTCAGTCACAGATGTGTTGCTACCCTTGAAGACTAAGATGGTCGCCTCTAAAGAAGTGTAACCGGAAACCACACCTTTCCAACCGGACCATAATTGCTTTAAAAACAATTACTACACGGCAGAAATGGTACTAGGTACGCCTGTATTTCCCGAAGGGGTAGGTAAATGTGTACAACACCCACTTTTCTTGCGACCATTAGACCTATTAGGTTTTAGGTAGACCTTAAAGCCAAACGTTGTAATTACAATTACAAAGGAAAGCGACTTAGTACAAACAGACAGGCCTTATTAGTACGGACTGCGGAGGCCTATGCAGCGCAAACGGAAGCCCCCGAGCGATCTGATACTAATCCGGCACCGCCTCGCATGCTAATCAATGTGCCGAGGCATCCATGACTGGATGTGACTTTACCCTATTAATATGAATTCACCCTTTTATTGTCCCACTTTTAGGCTTTCTCCACTCGGAATGGAAGGGGTAAATGGCCAGTACCTATCAGAAAGTAAGAATTCACTCGATGGTACGGATTTAAAAAACAATGGCGAAAACCATGAGCGGTTCAAGAAAGATTTCACTGATGATTAAGGAAATATCGTAATAAAACCTCCATTCCTGATTCTCCAAAGCGTGTGAAGTAACTTCTCGAAGGCATGTGAAACAAATAGACTTCATAGCTAGAAACAGGACTTATTGCCGTTCCTTCTCTAGTCATCATACCTACCTCTGAGACAAACTAATGTTACTACTAAGATCCCTAATTACTACTAACAACGATAGAAATAGATCCCCTGAGTCTAGTTCAAAAATTTCCTCTTCATTGAGTACAAACAAAAAATAAGCTTTTTAAAACTTTTTTTTATTTTCATGCATTGTCATCGGAACCAAATATGTGTTCCAAATTTCAGCTCGATAGCTTCAGTGGAAGTGGGTGAAATATTGATTGCAAGATTCCAGTACATACTTACAAGATACATACGAGTGAAGTTAAATGAATTTTCTACGATCGTATCATATCTAGAAACTTTACATCAAAACCACTTCCGAATACTAGCTTAGGTCAATTTCTGTCTGAGTTTATCACTAATATGTGGCTTATTGGGACTGGGTACGCTTGTCTATGCGTATTGGTTGCCGGTACTAATGAATAAGGAAATAGAAGGGTTGTGTGCCTCTGAAGCTCAGATTTACAAGCGCTGTAATATACTTCGTAGTGGTTAGTTGGATGGCTCTAACTGACTGTGGGTACCGATTTGGGTCTAATCTGCAGAAGACTAGCGTTGGTTGTCTTCGGGCTCCAGGGAATGACTTTAATCGATTAATTTATATTTTATTTTTCCATTAAACAAATAATGAACTATCACAAGATAACACTATAAAAAACCATTAAGTGCATCAATAAAGTCTCCAAGTGTTTTTTCATGAAAACAGAACATAAATAAAAAGACGTCCTTACTTTAAAAAATGTATAAGATTATTTAACTATGTAGGCAGGTACAATGTCGTGAATTCAACCCTTCTTCTGCCATCGGTAGCATAAATGTTTACTACTTTGCTTCCCTCTACTGTACATCCTTTTGTGATGTTGATGCACGATTTTTATAACTCAAATCTTACTTGGTGTAGGTTACTAGTACATAGAATCATAAAGAGGAATATGCAAAATACCGACCATTAAGCAACGTCGGGCGCAGTCGGTATGTGGGTGGGGGACCGGTAGTTGCGCTTCTGTGCTTTGGAGGGCAAGTAAAACCATCGGTTGTTTTGTTGAAGAAAATTTATTTATTTCGTCTGAACTGCATTACAAAAATAAATGAAAAAAGAAATTCGAATTAAATAAAAAAAGAAAAAAAATGCATGCAAATATATATACGAAAAGGGGCCATATACACAATATTATTTATTATAAAGAGGAAACATATTGTGTTTGTAATGTTTTCACACAAACTACTAGACCGATTGCAAAAATTCTTTCACTGCAAAAAGCTGCATCTTCACTGAGTGACATTGGCTTTATAATATTATAGATGTAAACGAAACTACTGTTATGTCTAATTCCAAGCGAGCGATGCTGCGGGCGTCCACTAGTCAACCATAAAAAGCAAAATATTAATTGAGCACCCAAAATTTGAATCGCAGCACACTTCTAAACAGGAAGGAACACTTACACTACCCCTCCCAGTAAGTCAAGTCAACCCTTTCCGTAGACGCATCCGGAAGTCAATAGACGTTATCGTAAAACTTTACGATTATTTCCGGCAAATTAACGTCAACCAGACGCAACGACATATTGACTTGAATTTTTCTTTGTAACCCAGAATTCGGAGGGGGTTCGACTTTTGACATTTTTGTCCGAAAATTGTCTTTAACATACATTGTATGTAAAGTAAGTACCTTATCCGACATCTTTCGACGGGCAGACTTCAGACAAACTCTATACGTATTCTGCCACCTTTTATTAATTTATCTCTGATCTATCTAATTACAATTTGAGTGTACTTACGCTGTGTCCGCCGCGAATGATCTCCAGAAGATGTTCATTGTAATTGACCAAAACTAGTCGGCCTTTTTCCGATCCGATAAGCTATCAATAATATTACAATACTATTTTTTTACATTTGTGGCAAACTTATCATGATTTTACAACAGATGTTAACAATACAGCTTAAAAAATTAAACCTTAAAAAATCAAGCACAACATAATCTGAGGGAGGCTACCGTATCAAATCATAAAGGTAACAACTCACCGAATTTAAACCTCGTAATGTTAAATGGAGTGTATTCACGACCCCGAACATGTGTACTTGCATACAACGACTAATGGATTTAAAATTTATGATAGTTCCACCCACATTGCTTAGCAACCATTGAATTTCGCATGTGAAGCAATCTTTGTTACAGTGGATTAAGATTCAATATAACTGTTGAAGTATTTGCGTAACTTGGTCATATTTTAGTATATGAAAACCTTGCATTCAAATATTAAATGCGGTTATATAATTGAAGTTAGGTAACATGTTTTTTATAAAAGTTATTTTAAGTCACAGGAAAATCAAGAGGTCGGAAAATCTCATCTAATATTAGCAGAAAAAGATTTATTTGCAAGAATATACTCGTACGTTTAAAACAAACCATGTCAGCCCAAGCTACGGAACCCATTAGTCCTAGTAATCCGATAAACACTTTAACGGTTCCGCACTCAATAATTTTGTTTCCCTCCGGTCACTCCAATTTCCACTAACACCCTGGCGTCAAAATTCGATTTACGTAACAATTTTTTTATCCATTTTTTTTCTTTTTTCTACCCCTCAACCAACCCGATCAGTGGAGTGTTAAACACATTAGCGTCATTGCATCTGACTTAACCCCTTAGTATTTCAATAATAACATCGAAATCGCATTTATCTTTCTCCCAATTGTCACATAACATTCTTTTTTCATTTCAATTGTGATTGTATTTTTTTTGATCGATCGTTTGCTTGTGTTTTTTTATGTCTAATCGATTGTTTGCGGTAAGAAAATGATGGCTGACTAAATTCGTTTAGTAAAGAATCAAAACTTACTTTTGTAAAATTAATTTATTTCAACCCCGCCTCTGTAATTTATTTTTATTCGTTTCTTCCGAGGTATTCCCAGTGGGGAATCATCTCGTATGTAGTGCTTTAAGACGACAATAATAATAATTATACAATAATCGCTTACCCATCGGATCAGTAACAAGGTAGATAAAGTAGTCTCCCGGTATTGTAGGTACTAGTCAGCCTAAGTTATTACCACTACGAGTATATCCACTACTTTACAATTTTCGATCAAAATTTTAAAGTAATGTGTATTATTTATAAACACTTTCAGATGAAGTTTGATCTATCGCTAAAGGAGGCGCTCAAATTGACCCCTCGTTAGAACGCGGAACTAATTTTACGACATTTACACTTTGAAGCGTTCTTAAAAATACATTGTCCGTGAATTCTGGGGTCATTTTGACCCCGTCGTCCGGTCACACTTCATTTTGGTACTAACAATGGATTCAGTATCTATGTGCGATAAATCTATTATTAGCTATTACATGTAGCTGTACATAACATTTGAACTAAATTTGAAATTTTGAAATGTATCTTACTTGCAATTTTGAATGCACTGAACTGAATGATTTAAAACCAGACTGGTATCTTAGTACATTGTGCACATCACACAGCTCAGTGGATCTGTTCTCAGTTTTTGTGTTGAGATTAAAATGTTAGTGGCCAAATCCAGTGTCGGAATATTTTAGGGCACCCAATGCCTTTTTTTTCAGGGCCTAGTTATCTTCTATACCTCTAGTTGCGAGTTCAAGAAATATTCGCCATTATAGCTTATTCATTATATACAAGCTAAATCCGGTACAAACTAGAATTTAGGGATTTTTTGGATAGATATAGAGAGATAGAGGACAGTAATGCTTGTTTCTGAACTGTACTGCGCTGCCCCAATTGTTATAGAGAAGACCATATGGTGACAAATTAATATCTAAGTACAGTGAAATGCAAAAGACCTACACGTTTTTGAAAATTCAACGTGTCCCTAAATAATTCTAAACCGCAAAATTAGATAACTGTGTACAACTTGCCCCATTAAAAAAATGAAAGGGTTAAGTAATTAAATTTAATTAATTGGCACTACTATCTTTAGATCGTCACTAATATGGCGTTTACATGACATTTTCGATGTGATGTGGGCATTTTATTTGTTTGTGCATCATTTTATGGCTTAATTTGTTCTAGAGCAGTTTGATATGGTTTGGTCGTGTCACGTCAGTTGCTAATTAGATAATACGACGCAAATTGAATTAAATATGAATTATTATGACAGTTTTATTTATAGTAATTAATGGTGATAGTTGTTACTCTTGTAGGGATTGCTCATATTTCAAGGCCACCTAATGTTACACAAACGGTAATGTCAACTAAACTATGGTTTAAGTTTTAGCTTTCGGTAAGATAAAGACATACTGAAAAACATGATTAAATTCATAAATTATGTGGTTTTAGCCAAAAAGAAACATCGTTTTTTAATCTAATTATAGTTTATATTCGTCAGGTTATATTAATCTGTATTCATACTAACTAGAAACAATTTTTCCTATGGTTCAAGAATTAAGAATGTCATAGATTTATTTTTATTTTCCCTTACGAATACACTTAGATAATAATGATATTTCTACAATCGTTTATCCCAAAGCTACTCCATTATATACAATTAAATGCCATAAAGATGACATCAACTGTAAAATGCAACTGTCAATGGCAGTCTATCGATTGATTGTAACTGTCAAATCTGTTCAAATGTCGAACCTAATGGTTTGTCAAAACATATAATCCATTAATGACGCACGATTGTAAAGTTTATTGACGTTGACTGTACATAATAAAGTATAATGGTGTGATGAAAATACTTCGACGTTTCTCATGCTTCTCGTATTTTAAATTTCTATCCGATGTTACTATTATTTTTTGCAATGGACTGTATCTGTTGGACCAATGGTCTTGACATCTTCACAGCTATATTAATAATTATAGTTAAATTGTATTAGGATTCTTATTAGCCAATTCTAACAGTTAAGAATATGAATGTGTGTCAGACAAATAAAATTACCAAGAACAGGAAAACAATAAGAAAAGAAACCTGAAATGCTACCTTTCGTATCTATCTATTACCCAATTAAATGGAAAACACAATATTTTACTGCCGCAAATAAAAACCAACAAACAGTATTGACGTGGAAAATGGGACGTAAAACTTTAAGTAGTTTCGACTCACTCAAAAATATGAGCGATACGATCGTAAAAGTGGGTAAATAATACAAAATACAATAAGTGGCGATATTGGAGGGGGCGTTGCGAAGGATAAGGATTGGGATACAATTATTATGATTTACTGTTACTTCTACGTAGTACATATATTATTTTCTCTGTGCGTTTCATTGTTAGCAAAATTTCGGCTAAATTGTTAGCAGGAGCTCCGTACCTCTATGCCCGTATTAAGACGGTCACATAAATGTGTTGTTACTTTCACTTGAAAACTAAAATGACCGCCTCTTGAAAAGAGTTATACACTCTAGTCCCTTCCCTAGTGCTAAGCCACGTTAGTAAAATATCTCATTGGCAGAAACTGATGAGCGTTGTGGTTTCTTGTAGATGTTAGAAGGTAGACCCGTGAAGGTTGTTCTTTGAGATCGTCGTGGCTACCCCACCCCAATCCCAGCTACAGTACCATTTCTAACGCAATTTTTTTGCGGTTTGAAAGGTGTGGTTTTCGGTTAAATTTTTCTAGAGACTCAGTCCTCCAGACTCCTGCGCTGTGACTGACTTAGAACCAGACTTTAACTAACTTAAACCAACTGGAACTAACCACCTAATTTATTAAATACTAGTGGACGCCTGCAGCTTCGCTCGCGTGGAATTAGACATAATAATAGATGATTCTTAACGCGCTAACTTTAGCTCCACAAATTGTAATTAATCCATAAATGTGTTATCCCCTATGATTATTTTACACCCTTAAGGGTTCCATTTTTACAAACTATGAATGCCATATTTATTTATCAGTATCATGAGTCTCGTTCAAAGTAATAGTTAAAGTCGTAATGGATGGCAGCGGATGGGTGATGTATGCTCGTTTTCTCTCAGGGCCCAGTGTACCCCAAGCCTAGTCCTAGTTGTCACTGTCCTAGGCGTCGTAAGGACGCGTTCGCACCACAGCGAGTCGCGCTCGTAAACATTTACGACTGGCACGGGATTAAACGTGTTCAGTTTTATTAAAAAACATTCCTATCGTTGGCATCTAGGATCTGATAATAGGGAAGATTGCGTGGAATTGAGGACAGAGCTGAAGCGCAGTTCTTGATGAGCTTAGAAGATACTGCAGTTATGTTATAGTTAGTTTTGATGAGAATTGATTTTCAAATTGTTCTTTTGCTTAAAGAGTTGGCGATTAAGTCAAGGAACCATGGGAAATATTAATTTATATTTCGTTATCAATATTGTAGATTCAGGTTTTATTGAAAAGAACATACTCGTAGTGCGTGTTGTAAGAACTTAGATCAAATCAATTCGTCTGCTAACAATATCGTATTCAAACAAGCAAACTCTTTATCAAATTACCTTAATTTTAACATCTTCTGAACGTACTTACCATTTTAGGTCCTTGGACTTGAGGCTAAAGCGCGTGTCGACTGTTTTTATGCCACAATGCGCAAAAAATGTGGATCCCTGGTGCGCAGACTGCGGGGCGGTCCCAACAGCATCCTCAGGATGATTGCCAGCAGGTTAGATTGCAGGTATGTGAGTCATTGCTGCGCTGTGTCTAGTGGAATGGCGCAACGTTGACTCGCATCACTGCATGGTTTTTAGAGTTAAGTTTTTTTTTATAGGTTTAAATACTAACACAGGTCATAAGTCAATATGTATTTTACTAACAAGAATGAGTCATTTTGGTACTTGAATAAAGAATTATTATTATTATTATTATTATTATTAAGGCCAATGTCTAAGGCAAAGCATTTTAATCCAATTCAAGAAGCAACTCACGGCCGATTGCGATAAAGTTTCATTGTAATAGACAGCAACTAGTAATAATAATAGGTATCTTATAATAAAAGCCTCTAATTACTGACCTTTTTAACTTACATGCTATTCTTATAAAACAGTAGTATTCTTAGATCTAATTAACATAGCAAAAAATAATAAATTCATTAGCAACCACTTGGTCAGGTTGTCTGTCGACATAGGCCTCCCCCAAAAATTTCCACGTCTCTCTATCCTTGGCAGACCTTCTCCCAAGTAGAAGGGAAGAAGTAGAGCTAGTATAGCTTACTTGAAATAATTAATATTTAGTATGCCGATCCACGCAAAGTGAATTCTCCAAATCTGTGAGAATATTCAGTATTCCCAGTTCTCATGTCCGATAACCACATTACCGGCTGGACCGGTACAATCCAATTACTGACCGCTGGCCAAATCATCATTGGCTCTATTCAGAGGGATGGTGAATGTATGGATTTTGGACAGATATTCTATGTGAAACAAAATAAGATTATGTACCTAGTTATTGGCTGCAAATCTTTAGCGATCTATCTACCGAGAAAAACAAGAGGTTTTTTAAAACACTACTTCACTGCATTTGCATCTAAGTACCTACTTTGAGAACCGGCTGTAGATAAAAAAATTTAATGATGTTATAACAAATACCATAAAATGAATGAAATAAATCTGAAATTCTGAACGCAGTTTCTTTCAAATACAGTGGCTTAGCCATGTCAAATGTATTCAGGCGGCCCAAAACCTTCTGACAATCGGGTTGGCCTCTAAACCTTGTGCTGATCCCCACTGAAGCAGGGCGCCGGAATATGCAAAATTTCGTGGTCGCTTCTGTGCTTCGGAGGGCACGTCAATCTATCTGTCCCGGATGTTTTCAATTTTTAAAACAATCGGTAAGCTTTGTCGAAGACCTTCGGTTGGTTTGAGAACATTCGTCATTGGGTAGACCACCAATCCGTATTGGAGCAGCGTGGTGGAGTATGCTCTAAACCTCTCGCAGTTGTGGATGAAGGGAGACTCGTGCCTAGTAGTGGGACGTCTGAGAGTTACAGCTAGGTAATGGTTTATGTGCTATATTTTGTTTCTGAATGAATTACCTTACTTCGCTGCAACCCACAGACGTCCCAATGCTGGGCACGGGTCTCCCCCACAGACACTGCTGCGGGAGGTCTAGAGCATACTCCACAACGCTGCTCCAATGCGGATTGGTGGAGGGGTTAGTGGCCAACCCAGTGTCGAATGTTCTCAAGCCACCCGAAGTTCTTCGACAATTACCTTACTACTTACATATTAAAATCTTACGCAACTACAACAAATAAATGCATTTCATTTCATTTCATTTCATTACGCTTCACGTGTGAATGAAACCAGAATTAACACAAAATGTTCCCATGACAAATACCCATTAACGTCCAATTCCATGTCAAATGAAGCGATCGATGTCTTACAACCCTTCAGCTGACCAGTGGTCAGCGTAATGCGATCAATGGATCATTGGATCAAGTAGATCTTTGTGGGAATACTCACTCGGTTGACGTCGAATGGGAAACGGATAAATGTTTCGTCATTGTTATGAGCGGTCAAGTCGAGTTTGTATGCCGAGTAAAAGTCCGGGGTTCGACATAATTATATAATATTGAATCTTAGGCTTTTAAAGTTATATCTAAGACTAGTAGACGCCCGCAGCTTCGCTCGCGTGGAATTAGACATAACAATAGTTTGGTTTACGCCTTGTAATATTATACTTATAGCCTATGTCACTCAGTGAAGATGTAGCTTTCTAATGGTGAAAGAATTTTTGAAATCGGTCCAGTAGTTTGTGTGAAAACATTACAAACAAATGTTTCCTCTTTATAATATTACTTAGTATAGATAGTATAGACAATATCAAATTACCTTGCAACTAAAAAATCAATCAGAATAGGTATTAGTAGTTTGATAGTACCGACACCATGTCCTCCCCCTTATCCTACTAATATTATAAAGGTGACTGAGTGACATAGGCTATATAATATTACTAGGTGTAAACGAAACTATTAATATGTCTAATTCCACGCGAACGAAGCTACGGGCGTCCACTAGAATTTAAATAAACGAAGAAAATATTTAAAAAACCTTAACTGAAATTACATACACTTCTTATATATACAGTTTTAATGCCCTACTTGGTAAGCATTATATAACGCTTGTAGTATGAGACCTGGCTCTTTTATACCTAAATCGTGCCTAAATTAATAAATGAAAAATACTAACCTCTTTCATAGATCACGTTTATGATTTTGCCGGCATAGGTACAATAGAATAAGAACCACTTAAGTATTTTTAACTTTCCAAAGGTCTGTCAAAACAACAGCTTTAATTACAATATTTTACGAGAGGAGAATAAGGAAACCCGAGGATAGGTGCTTTAACCGAGTACCTACTCATCACAAAGGAGACGTTTCCTGTATTTTTATCTTGAGCCGAGTGTTTATTTCATTGCGAACAGAGCGTCTCCTAAATAATTCTTAGATAAGAACGGATGTAACAATAACGCTCTGCGATAAAAGCAGAAGGTGGAAGCGTTTCACTGGAAGACCCCTGAATGTGTTATATGGACATACCTTATACTGTAGAGGAATATACAAAATACAAATATCTATAAACTATTTATATTATAGATACTCTGTATTCAATTGTTCCTGCTTATTTTCTGTTTTGTGTAAACTTTGCCTGAAAATATGTTTATTACTGGCTATTGACATAATTATGTACTACTATGTGAGTTAATAAAAATATGGTTTCGCTTAGCTATAACCCATAAACGCTCCAGTGTTGGGCACGGGTCTCCCGCACAGATATAGCTGCGGGAGGACTTGAGCATACTCCACCACGCTAATAAATAATGAATAAAAATAAAGCAACTTTTAAAATAAAATAAATTGAGCTTCAAGTGTACAGATAAATATTGTTGGGTTAAATTTTGGTCAGTATAAATTCCATAGCCATAAAGTCATATCCATAGAATTCTCTCGTTTTTAGTAGTTTGAGGGAAAATCATCGGAACTCTAAGAAAATATTGGATAGAGATTAGGCCATATACTTTTATTACGTTTTATATTTACCTTCTTCCTTTTGGCGGTGGCGGGACTAAAACGGAGCCTCTAAAGTACTTATCAGGCACTCAGAGTAAAACCTTTTTAGGATTCCGTAATTAATATACCAACAACATGAAACCAATTTTTCATATTATGTTTAATCTAATTTTCTTATTAAAACTCATTTACCTAATTTAACGATTAGGGTTTTGAAATTACTTTTAGCCTATATTAACTTGGGTTGTATTTGTGAGTTGTTTTGTGAGTGCTTCATTAAAAGTAAAAATATAAGTATTTTCTTGCTGCTGTGTTTTCGTTCAGACTAAGCAAAATAAATAAATAGCAGTAGGTCGTTCATTGTGTAATTATTTTAAGAGAAATTCTTAGACACTGAATAGCCTGTGACCATTTAGGTCAATATTCACCCTAATTTAGTACAACTGAGCTTTGAACGCATATGCTAGCTTCCCTATTATTTTAGTTAGACAGGAATTAACCTTTAATAATATATCTATTACGGAACCCACATACTAGTGCCTACGTCGCCTCGGCCCAATTGTTTGTTAACACACTTTTTTCCGTGAAAGCGCTCGAGTTATTGGACAAATAACTGTTGAGTCTTTTCTGTGATAACGTCTTTCATACAAGTTATTTATTATTGGGGTACGAATTTTTCTTTGTGGTTATCATTTTGTTCAGAAATTGTTTTGTAAAGAAATGACTGCGTATTGTAACAGAGTGCGGGGTTAGCCGAAGTATTGTCTAGTTTTGTTGTTTAATCTTAATCAAACTGACTTTTATTGACCTTTTTAGTTTTTTGTACATAGTACCTACTTATTTATTTATTTAACTTATGTACAATGTCATAGTACAAGGCGGACTTAATGCTAAAGCATTCTCTCCCAGTCGACCTTAGTGTCACTTTTCAGTGATACTTATCGATATGAGTAAATATTAATTGGGCAAATATAACAATTAAATAAATTCGTTTATCAAAATGTTTGTTCACTAAAGATATTCCTGACATCTTTTCATGCATCTAGTAAAAAACAATTTTATGATATTTTTTTTTAATTTGCCTATCAATGGGGATGCCCTGGATTCGATTTGCAGGCTAGCTTCGTTCAGTTCGCACAAGCAAGTTGTGAAAAGGACTCGTCATTTCATCTATCTATATATATAAAAGGAGAAGCTGACTGACTGACTGACTGACTGACTGACTGACGGACTGACTGACTGACTGACATATCAACGCAGGGCCTAAACTATAAGGGTTAGAAACTTGAAATTTTGCACAGGGGTTCCTTGTATAACCTAGGGGAGCACTAAGAAAGGATTTTTGAAAATTCACCCCCTAAGGGGGTAAAACGGGGGTGCAAATTTACTATGAAACTTTGCCGTTTTTGTAGTTAGTGAATGTCTAATTCCACGCGAGCGAAGCTGCGGACGTCCACTAGTTCATCATACTTCTTGAATGAATTTCTCGAATGGCAGGAAATCTAATAAAACCATAGTACAAACATCAGTACAATACAGTAGTAGGCAAATAAAACTGTAAATGTAAAAACGGTATTATTCTGTAAACATTCATCCCTCCCGGAAGCGGTCTACCGCCGTGGTCGGCGATATCGTAAAATTTTACGATAACGTCACGTGACGTCACGCACGTGTGACGTCGCGTCGTCGCGTCATCTCTCGGACGTCACATTTTATGACACACGATTTATCGTATGTGCTAATGGCCGCTTCTAACTCGCCTCTCACTCGAGCGCTCCGGGTTCAAACTCAAGCGGCACGCACCAATAACTTTTCTAAGTTATGTGCTATTTAAGAAATTAAATGTTGCTGCACTTGCTATAATGGTGAAGGACACATCCTGAGGAAACCTGCATGCCTGAGAGTTCATTATAACGTTCTCGAAGGCCTGTGAATTCTGCCAATCCGCACTTGACTAGCGTGGTGGACTAAGGCTTAATCCCTCTCATTCTGAGAGGAGACCCGTACCCAACAGTGGGAAAAAAAAGGGTTGTGATGAACGGCCGCTTGTGAAGATTTGGAGTTGCCGAATGAAGTTGATATGATGTACATATTTGACAAGAAATCGTACTTAATCAAAGATCTGATTATTGTCTGACGCAGAGTTAACTTAGATTTTGATTTCCAGTAAAGTTCTTCTTTCTTCAATGGTAAAATATAGGTGCGTACGTTGAGATGGAACGTAGTTATACAAATCGATTTCCAGTAAAGTTCTTCTATAACTTAATGCAATGGTAAAATATAGGTGCGAGCGTCGAGATGTAAGGTAGTTATACAGATCGACATTACAAACAAATGATTTAGTCTCCCCTGCATAGTTGACATTTCGAGCGACCACACCACCGGCAAATTGAATTAGCCAACTATTCTTTGACCAAATAACCGTAGATGAGGACATTGTCGGGCTATGTACGACCAGCATTACGTGTGAGCTGCCATTAGAGCTACATAAAGGTTTATTTTATTGCTTTTACGCAATTAGTGATTCCATTGCGGACTCGCAACGAGACTTCGTTGCATTGCTATTTGAACAATTGACTTTTTTACTGCTGAGACTTCAAATTAAAATTGTATTTCTGTATTGTAGGAAATAGTAATTTTATTTCAATGTTAAAATGTAAACGTCAAAATTGGAAAACCTTGTGTAATTGTGCTTACCTACTGGAAAAAGTACGTGTCAACTGGAAAAGTTATAGTAGCTCCGAACCCACCCTAAAATATGGGTAGTATTTGTGTATATTTAAACTTAATTTTTTTGGGAAGTTTTTTAACACCTTTAATTAATATTTGTTTATAATATATTTATACATTTTTATTGTGTTTTTAGAAAATGTTATTCGTTGAAATAGCCGACCAAGTTGAAAAATATTTGGAGTTGTAAAGAGGAATAGGTACTTCGCTAAAATTTCATTGAATGTTAGTCAAGTGAATCAAGATATTAATAAAATTGTTCAGAAATGTAAGTAAGAAATTATTTTTACAAAAAAGTATAAATACACAGAAGTATACAAATAACACACAGTATAAAAAAAAGTATAAATAAGTTATTTATACTTTTTTTTAAAAGTTATAGATCCTCAAATACAGAACAGAACTAAACATTGCGCGTGACCCGACATTGTCTCTCTTGTTCGGTTATTCTATGGTAATTTGCAACCTTCGTACCAATATTGTACTATTTATGTAGCTTTGAATAATTCTCCGTCATTCATAACTTACAGGGTTGGCATATAACATTTATCCTTCGAGGCAATCACAAACCCTGAACGAATTACTGTAATTCGACCCAAAAATAATTACCTAACTCAAAACTTCTATCGTCCAAATAGACAAATTGTGGTAATTACAATTTCCTTTTTGATCACAAACGAGATAGCCGTAATACATTTTGGGGTACCCTATCGCCCCATCGAAAGTGCCAATGTGTCGGTGTGATAAATACGAAATTAATTGTATTATTTTTATCACTTCAAACCATCGTCTGGCGGAAAATTGGCCGCTTTTTTGGTATTTCGAGACAGTTTTTCCTTTGAAGTTCCTTTGATTGGCAACATTGTGTTATGGGTACGGGGAAAATATGAAAATGCAAATTAAAAACTGCGACCCCAATTAGTGGCGTCGCGACGTTTTTTTAAATCTTTTTATTTCTTTACAAATTCGTATAAGAATTTCTGTTGTGAAAATCTGTAATAAACGTAATTAAAATAACGCAATCGCAATAACGTTATGACTTATGAGAAACAGAATCTCAATAAGTATTTTTGTTGACACTATTTTGAACTAGTATTTTTTAAATCGGAATTTTAAAAACCAGCCCTTATAACTGATTCATTATTAAGTATTTTATATATTTAGGCGCCTATATTATAAAGATTTCGGTTTAATAATTTGATTCATCTACGTCATTCCGCATTGTAGAAATGTGGTGGAGAATGCTTCAGGCCTGCAGTGAATCACAATCACTAATTGGCTGTCATTAATCAGATAAAAAAATGTAGATCAGAACGAGAATCATTTTTTTCAGTTAAATGAAACACATCACCGTAGGTATCACAGAAACAAATAGTTTTTAATCAACAGAGCCCTGACACACAGAAATCGGCACAAGTGACACGCCTAATAATGTTTACTGCTGCCCCAGATACAGGAGCAGTTTGTTCTCGGCGATAAAACAAAATAAAAAGGAGTTACGACCCACCAGTAAGCGCATCTGGCTGTCTTAATTCGTATTAACGATATTTGCGAGCCAAAGGAATTGTCAGAAAATTACAACCTTTACAACACGTAGGCGAAACGTCACGTCATCATCATCAGAATGGTAATTATCGACAACTCCCTTGTTGGTCTAGTTGTGGTAAGCTCGACTGATAAGCTAGAGGTACTGGGTTCAATCTTCGGGCGAGCAAATTATTATTGAGTTTTTTTAACTTAAATTCCCTCTGATATCTCGGCTCATCACCCATAATTGCACGTAAACATAATTGGTGAAAATTGGGTGTAATTTAAACCTCTCTCTACACCTTCGGGGAAATCGGCGTGATGTTAGCACATCGATATATTTCGATAATAATATAGCTGTTATTATCGAAATATCCGTTTTCTAAACCTAGTGGTATTTTCTAATAAATTTAAAAAAAACACCAACAAAAACACAAACAATCAAACAACCAAAATCAAAAGCGACGGCACAACAACACAAACAAAGTGTCCACCCACCCACGTCACAACTGGTTCATTATTTTATGTTAAACATGCCGTTTTGTGTAATAAAAGTATAAAGAGCAACCAAAAAAACAAGAAAAAAAACTGGAAATATCTTTTCACAGGCTGCTAGTGATGATGAATGATTAAATTTTGCATTGTAAGTTCATCATATCAAAGAAGATGATATATTATTTTATAGGAAAAAGACATAGAAATCTATTCATTGGCATTTTAATCTCTAAAGTCCAAATCATACTTCACTATATATGTTAACCGGCCGGGGGTCACCTGCTTAACATAGGCCTTCCGATCTTCTCGTTTCTGTGCCCTCTAAATCCAAAATTTTCCCGCTATCTTCTTCATGTCATCGGTCCACTCGGTAAAATATTAGTGGGAAGCTAGAATAGGGTAAAATAGTAGGAATATTACGTAGTATCATAATATTTTTTAATCATTGAATAACACCGTAAGTGTATCGAGTAGTCCAATTAAGTTGAATTAATAAACTTAATTGACATGCTTTACTATTTATTCGTAATCATATTTGTAATCTTAAATTAGGTAGTCAATTACTCCGTCATCTATAAAAGAATTGACGCTATAAACATAGCTCCTATCAAAAACTTATAAATACAACAAAACCAGTCAACTTCCCACTAAAATGATCTCATAACCCATTTTCATTATCTTGCAAAAGAGCGATAAACCCTTTCTTGCCATTAACAAGTCCCCGGAGATGATGGAACAAAGAACCTGTTTTTACGAGCAGTGACGGGTTTATACCTACTTTAGTATCTAATTGCTATGAACAATTATGTCTTAGGTTTATGTATGTGCTGCCGTATTTGGTAGTCATGTTCTAATTTTATTTATGAGTAGCTGATGCTTATGGTGTGAAGAGCCAGTTGCTTGTTTCTTCGTCATTAGGAAATGCCCATAGCCTGGTGTGAATTGAAAAGGGCTGATGCCTACGTCTCCCTTCGCATTAATTTTATATAAATCAGGATTTCCCGTAGTAAAATTAAGAATAAAATATTTATTTCACAAATAAATAGATGTGCTGATTCAAATCCCGGACCCACTACTCAGCTTCACTGATTAATCAACTTCAACGTGTATAATCATAATCATTATCATAATTTATTTGCAAGAACAAAGTAACAGTTGATGCTTTACATAATGTTCTGCTTCTGTAGGCAGAACTGTTGAATGAATTACAAAAACTAAAATCAAACTGTCAAACTGTTACTAAAACTGTCAACTGTTACTTTGTTCTTGCAAATAAATTATGATTATGATTATAAAATATACAAAATATCTTCAATGCACAACTAAAATATCTACAAATCACCGATGTAAAAATCTCGTTATAGGTACTAAAATTATTAGGAACTTAAATGTTCCCCACAGTTTACACCATCCTCATTATTTACCACGACTAATAAAATTATTACGAACAGCGGGTAGTAAGCACTTCAACCAAACCCTTTTCTATGCACAGAACTTTAATTAATTAAAGAAGTTAGTCACACTATTCCTATTTCTATATCAATGTCAATATAAAATTTTCGCACGAGTCTCGATTCGTCATACTCCTCAACTGTCACTCGTATTTGACGCAATTTGAAATGTACAGTACCGACCGTGACGAATCATGACGAGATTTTGAAAATGCCATTTTAAACAACCCTTTGAAATTTTCTGGTATGTCTTTCAAGGCGTGGGAAACGAAAAAACTTTTAAAATGTTGGTGACAAAAACTTACCAAATTGCCAAAGTGCATTATGCATTTACCGTTCGAGATAAACATAATTATTAATAGGGAGCCATTAAATTTTATTCGACTATTAAACCACAGATGCAAATGAAGACTACAAATATTTGAATTCAGTATCTCGAATAAAACACAGACTAAATAGAGTTGTGAATTTAACGATCCAGCTTTACTTTTAGTACCGATCCGTCAACAAACTATTATTCGAAGTTTGATTTTAACGATAAAGATTAAAATTAAATAACAAAAAAATTAATCACATTAAACTTAATTTGAATATCGAACCGCAAAAAAAAAGAAAAAATCGGCGCGAATAGAGTTATTATGATTTTTACGACAAAGCGTTTGCTTTTACTGCCGATATATCAACCAACTAGTAAACGTCATCAACGATCATTAGCAGTACGATTTACCATTTTCCCTTTGTGAACTGCACCGTGATTATGCAAATACGAAACGTATATTAGCAAATCAACCGTACAAATTAATGTTTACCGTCATTTGCATATTTTTCAATAAAATCGCGCGTCATCTTTATCCGCGCGTTTCATCGGCGCGCCATTAAATCCTTTGAGGGAAACGTCAACCGATTTATGTTTACGACGTCGATCAATCAACGCGTAAACTAATGCTAATTTTCTTTTTTTAATTAATTCATTAGGGTTGTCGATTGATCATAAATCGTCATTTCATGACGTCATCTGGTACGCGGGACACCCGGCAATATCTTCCGCATGAGATCCTTTCTTGGTGATTTTTAAAAGCAATATTTTTACTGGTACGTCAAATTAATGTCGATTCCTTTGTGCGTTACGTATTGACAATATGTCGATAGGGTGTAAAACGAATTCTTGGGTGTTGTACGCGCACCCTTTTTTAAAATTTCACGGCATTGCTTTATGTTACAAATTGAATCTTCTTAATGGCTACCCTTTTAAATTCTAGCATTGTCAATTCGATTTTCTGGGATTTATTTTTGCCATTGATTTTAGTTTTTGTGATTCATTCAACCCACGCAGCATAGACGAAAATATTTCACAGACAGAGATACACGAACAAGTAATCCAAAGTTACCGCGTTTAAACATATTTCAGTGATGTCGCTGTCGCTGCGACCCATATACGTCCCACTGCTGGGCACGGGTCTCCCCCACAGATGCAGCTGCGGGAGGTCTAGAGCATACTCCATGCTGCTCCAATGCGGATTGGTGGAGGGGTTAGTGGCCAACCCAGTGTCGAATGTTCTCAAGCCACCCGAAGGTCTTCGACAAGGCTTAACGACTGTTTCCAACATTGAAAACAACCGGGACCGACGGCTTTGCGTGCCCTCCGAAGCACGGTAGCGTCCATGAAATTTTTGCCACTAGCGGTCACCCATCCACAAACCGACCGGGCCCGTCGTTGCTTAACTCTTTCGATCACATTGAATCGAACCGAGCCATTGGGCTATGGACGCTACTCAGTGATGTCAGTTCAGTTTTATTAATGTAAGTTATTGATGAATAAATAAAAAAATATTTTTCGACAACATTAGACAACTCGATTCTGTTCTTAAGTGTAACAGACACGTCGACTGTCTCTACCTTTATAGTTAAAGAAGTCAAAAAAAATGGTTCATACAACCAGCCAACCAAATTAAAATAAATAAATACCATAATATAACAAAATAAGTATTCACTACAAAGAACAAACTTCGGTTCTACCATAAAAATCTAAGAGCACTCAGTAAACATCCCTGGACAAATATATCGTATTACCTCATAATCACGAGAAACTGAAGCGAAGAGCGATCCACTTATATCTGAGCAATTTGTTACAAAAATACTTTCGCATTTCCCCAACAACACGATAGGATACAAGGCGGAAAATGAAAGGAAAACACGTAGATGTTGAGACAATTATGGCGATAAGGTACTTTTGTAAATATTGAAGAAGTGCTTTTGATACTATGATCTAGTTGTATAATTATTTTACTTTATTTTACCATTACATACTTGTACATTACATGTCCTGAAACCTTAATGCATTTAAATAATCCCCGTGTTACTGAAATTTACTTATTTTGGCTTGAGTATCTGCCAGTGGGTCTACGAAAATCAGCAAGTGATGAAAAAAAACAAGTCTAGTCCTGATTCAATCGAACCAGTGGAGACTCCCAGCTAGTCACCACATCCTGGTACTGCCAGTACCAGTACATAACCTAACTTATCGCGGTGGTGGTATAATATCTATATTATAAAAATGAATCGCAAAATGTGTTGGTAAGCGCATAACTCAACAACGCCTGGACCAATTTGGCCAATTCTTTTTTTTAAATGTTCGTTGAAGTTCAAGGATGGTTTTTACGGCGAGAAAAATTTGAAAATTCATCCCCTAAGGGGGTAAAACGGGGGTGCAAAGTTAGTGAATGTGTAACGCGAGCGAAGCTGCGGGCGTCCACTAGTAGTCTATAAAATAATGTCTTCAGTTAACGGTAACTTCTTAGATTATCTTTCTTAGACTATAATTATTTTAATGACCATTATCTTTGGTTACAATTAAATTTCAGGTACCCAGTTTATAAACCTAAATAATTAGAAATTTACAATTTTTTGAGCTTGTACAAAGTAAAGTATAAAGAAATAAAAATAAAACATTTTTATTTGAATTTTGACTGACAGACTTGCGTTTGAAGTGCGACAACAACACCCGAGGCGTTTATGACCTTACAAAAGTATTTTAATGTAAATGTTGAATGTTTATGTTAGAATATGAAATTTGGCGAGTACACTCGCCAAATTTGTATATTCTAACATAATACAATACAATTTAGTCAGACTAGAACAAGCTGTACATAATAATATACTTCCAAACCTTCATTATCACACAAGCCACACTTAACTCTTAACAAAAAGCCCTCACCTAAACGACTCAACAATATTTCACATTGTCTCATCCACATGCCCCGCCCCTTAAGATTCAACTTTGACTGAGCCAAGAGGTTGGAGAATGCGGGTGATGTGAACTCAAGTGATTCCTTGTTGATTGAAAATTTGCATACGTTATACTTGAGATTAGATTGAGGTGAAGTGCCATCCATTGATGGTGAATGGAGGTAAAAATATAAGGAGTGTTTGATCTATTAAAAGCTTCTATATTCATACAGTATTTGTTGGGTAGTTTTGATTTATAATGTTCTCCATTTCTCGAAAATAGAATAATTTTTTTTAAGAATTGATTTTCCACATTTTCGAATACCTACATGCATAGATTTATCATTACTCTATACTATTCCTACATGTGTATTTCAATTCAGATGAATTTAAATTCCAGTTCTCATATTTTTCTAGAATTTCCCAATGTCCCAAATGCCCATATTTGTACGGAAAATTCCGTACGTATGTCCGATTGGTATTTGTACTGTGTATTTTTTATATTATCTTGACTTCCTTAATTCATATTTAGTCTGTCTTACCAACCGCAAAAAATTAAACTATTCGATATAAATAGGGGTAGGTACAATTTAAATGCTGACCAAAAATTCTTTTAGCTTACCAAAATGGATCTTTTGCTCACCAAATATTGTTTTACTAAAACAGTCACATTCAAGAAACACAATTTGGTGAGCAAAGTATCCATTTGAATTTATTGGAAGTAATTATGTGCATTTCTGGAAGGCATTTAAACCTAAGCCTTTAAATAGTAACTCTTTTCAAGCGCCTATATATACAGGGTGTCCCAGAATGAATGGATAATCCTTGAGCCCCGCACAGAACAGCTCTCCAGCGCTTAGAAAAAAATATCAAAAAAAAAAAATTCCAAGTGATACCCAAAATATGATTTTTTTTAGAAAAACATACGTTATTTTAGCTTCACTTCACATTCATTTACACAACTGCCACAAATTAATGATATTTTTGGCGTTTTTGGTGTCATTTTATTCCTGATAGACTATACTACTAGAAATACATCAAATAATATAAGTATCTGTGATACTTTTTTTATAAAAAAAATAAGAACTTGAGTTTTTAACATGAAATTTGATACCAAAATAATTTTGACATAGTTTGAGAGTGTTTCATGTAAAAAAAAAGTATGAAAACGTAAGTGTCCAGCTATTTTAAAAACATGCGCAGTTAATACAGATTAAATAATGGTATAATACATCATTTTATCTAATACTACTACGAAGTTATTGCTATTGAGATGCAAAACGAGTAAATACGACTAAAATTAAAAAGTTAATGTCTTAATACATTTTAATAATAATAAAACATTTCAGGTGTCGCTGCGACCCATAGACGTCCCACTGCTGGGCACGGGTCTCCCCCACAGACACTGCTGCTGCGGGAGGTCCAGAGCATACTCCACCACGCTGCTCCAATGCGGATTGGTGGAGGGGTTAGTGGCCAACCCAGTGTCGAATGTTCTCAAGCCAACCGAAGGTCTTCGACAAGGCTTAACGACTGTTTCCAGCATTGAAAACAACCGGGACCGACGGCTTTACGTGCCCTCCGAAGCACGGTAGCGTCCGTGAAATTTTGCCACTAGCGCTCACCTATCCACAAACCGACCGCGCCCGTCGTTGCTTAACTCTTTCGGTCACATTGAATCGACGCGAGCCATTGGGCTATGGACACTACATTTCAGGTGTACATTACATCAATCTTTATTCACAACAGGTGTTCAAATTGTCTGCCACCGATTCTAATACACGCTCGACATCTTCTTTTATAGGCTCTACTAAGAAACCGTGCGTAGAGCATTCATTTATTTTTGAAGCGGCCTCTTGAACACGGCTGCGTAATTCCTCATTTGAAATTGTTTTCGAGTACACTTCTTCCTTTAGACAGCCCCAGTAAAAAACATCCCGACAGTTTAAATCTGGAGATCGAGGAGGCCACAGAATAGGACCCAAACGACCAATCCATTTGTTTGGATACGTGGCATTTAAATAAGCCCGGACGTTTGTACCATAATATGCAGGGCAGCCATCATTCTGTAACCAATGGGATTCCATTACCTCCTACGAAACAGTCGTTAAGCCTTGTCGAAGACCTTCGGGTGGCTTGAGAACATGCGACACTGGGTTGGCCACTAACCCCTCTACCAATCCGCATTGGAGCAGCGTGGTGGAGTATGCTCTGGACCTCCCGCAGCAGCAGTGTCTGTGGGGGAGACCCGTGCCCAGCAGTGGGACGTCTATGGGCCGCAGCGACACCTGAAATGTTTTATTATTATTAAAATGTATTAAGACATTAACTTTTTAATTTTAGTCGTATTTACTCGTTTTGCATCTCAATAGCAATAACTTCGTAGTAGTATTAGATAAAATGATGTATTATACCATTATTTAATCTGTATTAACTGCGCATGTTTTTAAAATAGCTGGACACTTACGTTTTCATACTTTTTTTTTACATGAAACACTCTCAAACTATGTCAAAATTATTTTGGTATCAAATTTCATGTTAAAAATTCAAGTTCTTATTTTTTTTATAAAAAAAGTATCACAGATACTTATATTATTTGATGTATTTCTAGTAGTATAGTCTATCCGGAATAAAATGACACCAAAAACGCCAAGAATATCATTAATTTGTGGCAGTTGTGTAAATTAATGTGAAGTGAAGCTAAAATAACGTATGTTTTTCTAAAAAAAATCATATTTTGGGTATCACTTGGATTTTTTTTTTTTTGATATTTTTTTCTAAGCGCTGGAGAGCTGTTCTGTGCGGGGCTCAAGGATTATCCATTCATTCTGGGACACCCTGTATATGCCAACTTAAATCACTGCTAGCTTCCTTTCTTTTCTTCCTTCTTTCTTTCTTTTAAACAAGCAGCTATATTTCCTCTTGACCATTCGTAATTATATTCCAAGCACGTTACCACCAAACACTCCACATTTCCATAGCCTGAATCAATGCCAATTCCTGTACCTAAGTGTATTGCGACTGTACGCGACGCTAGAATTTGCATACATTAAGCTACGAGTATGTCCCTATTTTGATACGACGCAACGAAACGGTTGCAAAAACGTACATGTTTTCTCGCTGCCTCGCTAACGCCTCTAAATAGCTAAAGGACTGCAGTATTAGTTTACTACTAGTAGCAATATAGTGTCTGCCAGCTATCAATGATCAATTGCTGCTGTAATTGCAAAGCATCTGCATATAAAGCCTGGAAAATGTCTAAAGAAATTTCATCAATTTAAGAAAGCAGTTCAACTCCTATTTTTAATTCTATTTTAACTCACCAATCTAAATCTATATGCATTGAATCCATTTCTTGCCCACTTATAATCTAACTGAATCAACTTTGAATAGCTTGCGACGCACCCGGCACCTATCAAATCAAAATCAAGTAAAAATCAAGCAAAAAAAAGGATATTGAGTTGATTAGTATTGTTCAGGCTCCTAAGTGTTAACTTAAGTAAACTTGGATATGGTCGGAAGTCTCGCGAGTACTACCGCCCGCTAACGGTACTAACACCAACTTACAGGATTCACTATCACTAACAGCCCCTATTCCTCATACCCACTAACGAACTGACCAGCTAATTCATCCCAGTCGCTATTTGAATCTTGTTCATAGTCAGTCACAATTGTCATGGGCGGTAACAGATGGGTGGTGATGCGAGCTTATATCGACAAAAAAAAGTTATCGCTAAAATATTTTCAACTTACTTCGAGTTTCATAGAAGATATCATATTATAGTCAATAAGATTCATATTTTTGCATTGGATTAATCCTCGTGATGATAATTTCTTGGGTTCAGTATTTTAGGACGTGTATTTAAAACAATGTATTTTACAGTCAAACACAAACAAGAGCCGATCAAATCGTAGTTCGCAACATTGTTAACGCACCCGCCAATTAACTGAGAATTAAAATCGAGAATCGCATCAAATTAATTGACGCCAAAGGGTTGTACTTAATCCCTTCTTCGAGTAATTATTTTGATAGGGATTTTCTCCCCTGGGAGATGCGGCGCTGGCCAGAGCCGTGGAGCATGCGTGTTTTAATTAGTTTCGGATTAATGTGGACTTCTGTTGATTAATTGAGTGAGAACTTCGCTGGCACCTTCGTATAGTTGACGCTATTCTGATTTAATGAGGGCTTTGCGCGTGATTTAGTATCTGACGTTATCTGATTTTATTGTGTTGGCACTTGGGTATTTTACAATGCTGATTGGAATAATATCAACTTTTATTCAAATTACAGTCTTGCTGACTGATGCCTGAATTAGTAATTATGAATAAGTAATTTTTATGATTTTTGCCCTTTTAATTGATATGATTTTATTAATAAAGCAAACTTTTTTTTACAACCATATTTTCTGGGAATCCCCCATAGTTGGTCTTATAGACCGGATATAGTACTATGGCTATAATCTCTTCTACATAGTAGATCAACCATTAAATAGTTCCTTGTTACTACATATGTATAGTCCAAAAATGCTTCCTGAGAGATTTATTTTTCCATTTTATTTAATCACACTGAACACTTTTCTCCTTGAACAACCTTGCCATACTCAATTTTCCACGCCAAATCACCAGATCAAAATCTAGCAGACCTTTGTCCACGGCAAACCCACTCGAGAGACGTCATCGAAAAGGCCAAATCTAACAAAGGACCACAAGTGTTGGTGGAAACGAGATTGGTTTTGACGCCCCGACGCCCGTGACACTTGAAAATGTTGGCGTCGATGAAAAGGCTAAAGGGAATAAGTATAACATGAAATTCGGTTATATTGTATATCCAATGCTGGTTAAAGCAGGAGTGAGGATAATTGTAACGTATAAAGTAAGCAATGTAGTGGATGTGTTGGAAAAGCGTAGTGTTGTAAATGAATAAGTTCCGCATGGTTCTAAAACAGTATTTGTCAATGCAAAGGCAGAGTTCGCCGTTTCTGACATGGGTAGGCTTTGTGAATTGGTAATTCGTAATGTATGTGAAGCGTCTAGTAGCGTGATGTGGGTTGATTGAAGTCAACAATTCATTCGAAGCACATTTTGTTAATTGTTTAGACTACTTGTTGGTCTAGTGGTCGCAAGCACGACTGCTTAGAAATCTTAGGTTTTCCGAACTTAAAATTCCTAATTTTGCAGTCTAGCCCTCTTTTTACCTAAAGATATAAACTTATTACATAAAAAATTAATAAGCCTGTTATAGCTATAAAATGTTTTGGTACTCTCTGTCTTTTAAGAATTGAGTTTGAATAACGAAGAAAAACCTTTAGCTAAAATAGGTTGGTTAATTTGTTATGAATAAGACTGTCGATTTGTGCTCAGTGTATGGTGATAGGCTCACCACCGATTTATCGTTTATTGCCGTCTGGTCCCAGTGACCTAAGCATTACTGGTGAAAGTATACATCAATTCTTACTCATCATCATTCTCTTTTGGATCCGTATTGATCTTTGAAACCATACGTTATGAAGGTTCAAATTAAAGTAACACCTGTGGTAACACTAAGCATTAGGACAATTCGTGCTTAAATAAGTAATGCCATGAAAATGAGCCCTTTTAAATTATACCTCTATTTACACAATAATTTCCAAGTCCTAAAGCTTTGAGGAATAGGAGACTTAATTTTGCCTTTGATCACATTCACGTTTCGGAAAACTCGGAACCCGCTTATTCGAACAAAGTTTGTTGTGATTAATAAGAATTAATTACCGCTCCGTTAAGCAAAGCGGATTATCAGCAGTCGAATTTACATCTAATTGGTTTTGGTAACATTTATCAATTATATTTAGTACTTCCATAAATATATTTATTTTATTTATTTATAGACTTTATTGAATACCTTACAAAAGTAAAAATACACAAAGGGCGAGCGAATATAATCGGTTTCTCTTGCAGATCCTGTTCATTAAATCAGTATCCAGCAATTTATTACAATAACAAACAGTCTTGCAGTCATTACCTATGTGAACGTCCTGAAGAATCTGAAAGAGTTACTCCAGCTAGCATTAAATGATACTAGCAATTTAGTTCGATAATATGGGATGTAGGATATAAAATAAAATACAATCTGAATGAAAATCATTTCCAATGAAATGATTTTCATTCAGACAATTCATAAAGGCTCTTAGAAATTAGTACACAGATACAAGTTTAACTGGAGATGAATAAATACAATTAAACAATACGCTATGAATTGAATAACAATATAACATACTATAAAATAATGAAATGTCTGTTTCATAGGAGTAGCCAGCGTTATTTATTCAGTTTATTTAGTTTCATTATGTCTCTCTGTGTCCGGCCTCGGATTCGTCGGAATACAACACCTCTCGGCCACAATTCTTTCTTCAATTAATAAAGATATTATTAACTTATACAGTGTTAGTAGGTACTGTGATATAAGTCCTTGTAATTGTCAAATTAGAAATTTAAATTATTTTGATAAAGGAAATCACTTTATAAGTGTAATATTTCCGAACCAAACACAATTTCAATAAAAAAACAGGGAATACTCGGCAAATCCAGGTGTGAGAGTAACGACCTGGACAAGTTCTTACAACAATCAAACCTTAACAAAATAAATACTTGTTACGTCACAACTTCTTCAGCAAAGTTCACTAACTAAATTAACTATGTTCGTAACAAAACAACATCGCTTACTTAGACACTATCCACGTACGCTACAAGACGGTCCCCTTGCAAAATGCATTTGCTATTTCCATTTGTACCTATCATAGATATTAAGGAAGTTTCTGGAACTGCAACGGATTCTGCTACGTAAAGTAGAGGAGGATGCATGAAGTTTATTCTCTAAATATTCTCCAGAGACAGTTCGGCCGAATGGAAAATCCACTACTTCTAGTTTCACATAGTCAAATGCTTAATTCGTATTAGACTAGTAGTCTCATGATTTTCAGAATTTTGTAATGTATTTTGAATATTTATTTAATCAAATATTTAATTTACTTACTTAAGCGACTTAAATTAGCCAGTGAGTCTGGTCTAAAAATTTTCAGGTCTAAAAATACAACAAATCGAACATAGAACCTCCTCCTTTTTTCGATGTTATTTAATAAATAAATAGGTACTAATAAAATAGAGTAATCCTTGGATTTGAATTAACTGTAATCCAATCAGAGCTTAGTGACCAAACTTATCGTTAAGAGTAAACAAAACTATAAAGATAAAATAAAAGATAAAACAATACACCCATTCTACTATTTGAGCATACGGTACCTCGAATTTAATAAGGCAGCGATTTAAAAATCCTTGTTTTAAAGCGATACTGAAAAGACAAAAGACAGACACTAATTTGACATCCTCGCACGAGAACTCGATTTTAGAACGTATCGAGTTTCAAATTTCGAAATAATTGACGCGTCACGTGGTAGGGGGCGCCACTATTATCATACGTCCCCGGGCGGTAGGAACCAACAAAACGTTTGTCTTTTTAGCACATTTGTTTAAGCGATAGTTGTATTTCTTCGTCGTCGCATACATTTCCTTGTGAAAGCACAAAAAGAATGATATTATACTAAGGAATTGGCCCTGGTGCACACGTCATGTTTGGAACGTGTTTTCTGGTTGGAAAATAAGCTTCCTCTGGTAAAAAGGTTTTCTTGTTATTGGATAAAATAACACCCATTCACATCTCAGTAATGGTAGCTGAATCGGCCTCTCATTCGAGATACTATAGAGATAAATTGATTTTAAGAAATTAAATGTAACTTGCTGTAACGGTGAAGTCACTCTGTGAGGAAACCTGCATGCCTGAGAGTTCTTCATAATGTTCTCGAAGGCATGTGAAGTCTGCTAATCCGCACTTGGCCAGCGTAGTGGACTAAGGCCTAATCCCTACCATTCTGAGAGGAGACCCGTGCCCAACAGTGAGGTTTGTGGTGGTAGATCGAACCACCGTGATGAATCAGAGGCCACCTTATGACGTCCTAGGACGTCCGGTAAGGTTAACTAATTAGTATCTCTATTTCTCTAGTCATGCGACAATTTTTATCCTCTGTTGAGGCCAATGTTACCAACCTATAACCTACTTGTCCGTAAAAAATGTTAGTTACTAGGTCACAAATTCAGATTCGCTGCGACCCATAGACGTCCCACTGCTGGGCACGGGTCTCCCCCACAGACACTGCTGCGGGTCTAGAGCATACTCCACCACGCTGCTCCAATGCGGATTGGTGGAGGGGTTAGTGACCAACCCAGTGTCAAATGTTCTCAAGCCACCCGAAGGTCTTCGAAAAGGCTTAACGACTGTTTCCAGCATTGAAAACAACCGGGACCGACGGCTTAACGTGCCCTCCGAAGCACGGTAGCGTCCATGAAATTTTGCCACTAGCGGTCACCCATCCACAAACCGACCGCGCCCGTCGTTGCTTAACTCTTTCGATCTTAATGAATCGACGCGAGCCATTGGGCTATGGACGCTACAAATTCAGATTACACTATAAGTAATGTCAATCGTTGTCTGGAAGAGATCGCTTTTTAGTTATAAGACCGCCATTTGTACTACCACTCTATTATTTTATTATTTTTGTGTTTACTTGTTGTATGTTGTATCTTTATACTTTTGATATACAATAAAGGAACTCTGTCTGTCTGTCTGTGACTGACTGTCTGTCTGTAATTAATTACCCTGTTATCTGGAGCAACCGATAGCAGATATAGTGCAATTCGGGCCATATAGCAGTATATTACGAACGAAAGCGATTACTGTACCATCATTATCATTATTGTCATAAACAGGGAACGAACCGCCACTATTACTAGAGTTACTCGTAGCAATTCCAAAACCAAAGTCTATATGAATGTACAGAAATCCCACTTCTAACACAACTTCTGAATTGAATTAATATTTACCCACCCCTTGAAAATGGTTCGAAATGATAAATCTGAATTTTTAGTAGGTACCTAATTTGTTTCAAAAATTAAAATATCCATCCATACTAATATTATACATGGAAAGTAACTCTGTCTGTCTGTCTCGCTGTCACGCCAAAACTACTGAACTGATTTAAATGAAATTTGGTACACAGATAGTCTAGAGCCTGAGAAAGGACATAGATATACTTTTTAAGTAATTGGAAAAAAGGGTTTTATATTCGCCAATCTTTTATCGTTTTAGTCAGAAATGATTAGTATCTTGATTCGATTTGCACAAAAACTTATTGCGTATCTATTTAATCTGTGCCAAAACCTCTCACAGAAGGGTGACCATGACCATTCAATCAACATCGGGACATAATCATAAAGCGTCTGACGCGATCTCGTAAATACGGCCGGCAACGGTTAGCCGGACAGTTATGGCCGGGACACGGGAACGGGAACGGGAGATGTTATGACGCAAATCGGTGGGGAGATGTAATTGAGGATTTTGAGTTGAGAGTCGACTGTCACATAGTTTTGTAGTAAGAATTTTTCCTGCTAATGGAACCTTATGTATGTGTATAACTCACTAAAAGGGTGGGGAAAAGATTAAGCATGATGAGTTAATAGACAGACAGACACACTTTTGCATTTATAATATTAGTTGCGTTACCTAGGATTTTTTTACTTAGATGTACCTACCATTGGTAAAGTATTGAGAAACGCAATGCCAAATGTTTAATGCATCTTAACACTCAAACTATCACTTCCGAAAATAATTTCCTGAATCTTCCGCAATCAGCTTATTTTTAACAAAAGTCATATTTATGACTATTAACTTAACATTGGGTATGTTAAGTTACTAGTCATAAACGTACTTCTCGTAATTGATAGCAAATTCACACTTGTATTTGGTATCTTATAAACTGTTAGCAAGATGTTGACTGAAAATAAATGAATAAATAATAAATAGCAGTTAAACTGAAGTAGGTAGGTAGTATCCTGAAATAAAAATTAACATTAATTGAAACACATATCTGCTTGATATAACGACTATCGATAAAAGTATAAAACACGAACATTCGCAGCGGAATAACTCCGCCAATAAACGTCAGCGGGAATAATGACGTCACGCTTGCCGCGTTTCCGAAGTATTTTTACGAATGCGCGATGCATCGCTCGTAAAAGGTTTACGATCGCTTCCGAGGGACCTAAGGTTTATTAATCTGTACTATTATTGTCCATTCTATATTAATCGTAAACTGCAAATGGTACCAGTGTCATTTAATGTATAGGACGCGACCGGTTGTGGTGTTAATATGGCCAACCGAAATATTTCTACGATTTTATTTCATCAGTAGCTAAAAGAGATTGTAAAATTATTCTAACATTTTTTTTTCTCTACGTATGAAAAAGAACATACATACATAACATGAAGCCTGTATTTATTCGAAGGCGTAGGCAGAAGTGTGAAATATACCCACTTTTCAAAAGATATGTGTAGGTTCCATGAAATAGGTGGTAAGCCTTTTGCCATAGATACACTGGCAACAAATCTGAACTTCGAGATTCTACTGGGAATTTCAAGTGAGAAAAATCCAATTGTACCTACTTAGGCTGATATTTTATGGGTATCGAACCCAGGACCAAAGCAGCCTTGCTTGCGAGCACTATTCTAACGAGGAAGTTAAAAAGTAAAGTAAGTACATATATAAAATTAAGTAGAAAAATCGCCCATCGACAAGGTGGACGGACGACCTGAAGAAGGCAGCGGGAAATCGCTGGATTCAGAAGGCACAGGACCGGTCAGATTGGCGTCGTTTAGGAGAGGCCTATGTCCAGCAGTGGACCACTAAAGGCTGATGATGATGAAATCTCAGTGACATGCTATTGCTCTTTTTATTCGCGTGATGTCATATACATAATTAACATACAACATAATAACCATAACACATCAAAATTCAAAGCTGAAATAAACCAATTTAGAAATTACAACCATTACAGATACAATCTAATAAGAGGACAACCGGATAAACACTGTCCTGCAATTTGAATATCTTGCTTAATTGTGGGTAATTCAAAATGATGATCACATTCAAGTCGCAAATCAAAGTGCCCGTATATTCCCGTTTATTTGCTCTGGGAAAGAGTGGCCAGTGAATAGATGATTATTATTTGGGGTCATTTGTGTAGGACAAAAGCGATGGACTGGCACACCCCTTAATTGATGACAGGGAATGCCGTGGAGTCTCCACTCCAGCTCATGCCTAACTTCCTTATGTAAAGGTTATTAAGATAATTGTTTTGATTACATTTTCAGTGTATGTAAATTATGTGTTCAATATGCACCAACTAGCATGTGGATTATTTCACAAACAGTAACGGTAAGTAAATTATAAACATTGAGTAACCGACTACTGAGAAAAAGCATTTAAAAAATATATGAAATTTAGCATTTTAGGCATCATTTATAGTAACATTTCAGAGCCTCAACTTTTGCCCAATGTAAGTATTGGGCAAAAATTGAGGTTCTGAACAACTACTATGCTCACTATAACTGGTTAAAAGTGGGCAAATGAACCTCCACTACCTACCCCTTTGGGGAAATGCAGACGTAATGTTATGTGAAGAGGTTTGTAAAAATTTGGTCTGCAACTAAATTTCACATACGATACATTAACATCGACATTATCAATTCATCCAATCACCAGCAAATTTGTATTCAGAAATATTGAAAGAAAATTATATGTAATAAAATAAAAAATTGTCTCCATAGCTTTCCTGTTGAAAAATTCCTAAAACTCATTCACGTACTGTCCAATCGAGTGGACAGTTTTTTCCTATTTCGCAATTGATAGCCACCAGTTTCGTGCAATTAAGGCCGCGTGTGCCCGCCGCATATTTTAAACATTTCTTTTATCATGCAAAATTAACGTATTGACTTGCTTTACTCTGTTCGGCCGGACCTTACAAATAAATTTGACCTCCACCCCGTATACTCTAATTCACCCTATTCATTGTGAATTAAAGCTCAGTTTTGCTCAATAATCCCCCTTTTCTGCTAACTAGTGGAGATCATTTTCCAGAAACGCCGCAGCTTCACAGAAAATCTCTAGATACTTAAAATGTATCTTATTAACTGAAAGATAAGGTTCTTTATTCTAAAGTAAGTATCGCTTAAGCTGTTGAAACAATCCTTTTTGACGTCGTTTCATTTTAAATCCTTTTCCTATGAGTTTAGAGATATATTTCACTGCATGATTCTTGGTTTGTTGGCATATTTTAGATAGATGCCTATCTGTTGATGTTAAGTTTATAGGAATTAAAAAGATGAGATAGTATTGTTCAGTCCGGAACCATGTTTTAGAGTTTAAATGGGTTGGAGATAGCCATGAGGGTGAATTGTTGAGTGACCGGTGGAAAATTAAAAACGTGAGAGAATTCTGACTAATGAATGATTTAAAAAATGTCAGAAAGGGTCAAGGAATTTTGATATAGGGTGCGTCGGCTTAAATTTAAATGTTTACTTATTTGAACGCTTACTTTTTATTAAATATTTGTAAGAAAATCCTTAAAGTAGGTTTTACACACGAGTAGGTCAGAACACGCATTGCCTGACTAGTTTGGATGAATATATCGTTAGTTTAGTAACTTAGTAAGTAGTAGTTCAGATGGTGTTCGATTTTTTTTTGTTCAACGTATGTTAACCATTTTAATAAGGTTCTTTATAGTCTATTGTTAAAAAAGACTAAGATTAGGCAGGTACAGTTTGGACTAGTTTCCTTCTTTATTTTGCTTTAGAATACAATTTTCAATTTTATAATGTACCTTTTACTAAATCCTCATCTACTAAAATATTGAATAACACATTCACAAAATAACTACTATACTTAATTTTGGCCTGAACTGAACTGAGCACCTAATAATCAAAACCGGAAATAACTGAAGCGGAAATTGTTTATTAAATATTTATTCCAACTGTTAAACTGCAACCCCTTAAACTCTTCACAGTACCTATAAAAAAAAACTAACCGCATCTTGCAAAAACTAGCAAAATGACCACGTGCTTAACCTTTAAGGCATGAGTCATACTTGCTATGCAACGTACAATATGCACCCCGTGACTTACCAACCGTGAATTGTTGTGTACACCTGGTCACACATTATTGAAACGCAAAGGAAATTAAATCTTACTACGCAGAACGTAAGGCCTATACTAAATACATTTGTGGGACAGGTGTTCTATGGAAACTCTTGAATGAACGTTAAGAATGCGTTATATGTAGCTCAAGGTGTAATTGGATTGAACTTTAATTACTAAGTAAAAAGTAAGTTATAAAAAAGCGTCACATGCACTAGTTTTTTTTTTAAATATCCACCAAGTTTAGGTACTTGTAGGAAAAATAGGACTGTCGACATTGTCGTTGGGTTCTGTATAAATTTATTTACATTATGTACCTACCTGTTTCGACAAATCATTGGCAGTAAGCCTGACTGAGCCGCGGGTACCGGATTCGAATCCCGATTGGAGCAGATATTTTTATATTGCAGATATTTGTACTTGGATCGTGGATGTAAATTTGTGTTGTTTACCCTCTAAAATAAATTGCAAGGAAAAGTAGACAATAGTAGACATTCTACCAAGAATTATGCTGTTCAACAATTTTTTTTTAAAAGCTTTTTATAATTTTTTTTATTTTCGTGCATCGTCATCGGAACCAAATATGTGTGCCGAATTTCAGCTCGATAGCTTCAGTGGAAGTGGGTGAAATATTGATTGCAAGATTCCAGGACATACATATGTCGGCGCCTCATTTGATGAGACTGGCAGTATTAAATAAAGCGGTTGTCAATGTCGCTTTTGATGCAAGAAAGATGACACTGTCGCCGCTCTGACACAACTCCGGACGCTGGTGGGCAGATTGGTTAGCGATACGGCTGATGAAGAACCAAATCGAGGAATCAGGTCGCATCAAGCGTGCACATCACGTGTTCGGTGGAGTGTCGTTATTAATACCCTTTACAATATTGTGATTGTAACGTTACGTTATTGATTTTTAATATTCACACCCTCTTTATCCACGCCTACTGGAAAACACATAGGATATGTGTTCTCGGCCAATGAATGAGGTTTCTGATGTTGACCATGCGCCTATATCAGAAGTGAGATCTGGAGGGTAAAGAATAGAGGAGAATGAGCGTTGAGGGGTACAAGAAAACCCACAGAGTCCTACCTACTTACAGAATATGGAGACTTTATTAGCAACATTTTTACAAAACTTATCATCCGGTGAGCCCGTTTCTTTTCTCTTTGATAGTTGATCTGTCTGTTCCTTAGCGAGTCATAGCTTTGCTAAGAAGTTTTCGGGTACTGCGTGTAATGATTTGGTCTATCTCACGGGTGTGGGTAAATAAAATGTTGTGCTATGAAAATTTGCGTGCAGTACCCGGGGGCTACGAAATAACTACTTCTTTAAGTTATAACGATGAGGAGGTTGAGGAGGCCGAGTCGGCGATCCATAGTCAGGGGAATGAGGGGGTACCTGACGGTGATAGTGATACCATATCTGTGGCAAGTTCACACACTAGGTGTGCCAGTTCTGCAACCCTCACGGCCTCCGCAACCGACATGGCACAAATTTGAGTAAGTACTACATCTGTGGTGAATGACATTGTATTAAGATTTAATCTCGATTTCGCTTTTACTGGACATAACAAGAATGGAAGCACAGAGGTGTTCTGCAGTTAATTTATCGGAAACGACAGCAAGTGTTTGGATCTAAGGGGCTGGCCTATGCGGGTCGAGGTTCCGGACCAAGTCACTTCGACTGTTCGTCAGTCTATGAGAGGCTGGAGGGAATGTTGGAAACGACAGCAAGTGTTTGGATCTAAGGGGCTGGCCTATGCGGGTCGAGGTTCCGGACCAAGTCACTTCGACTGTTCGTCAGTCTATGAGAGGCTGGAGGGAATGTTGGAAACGACAGCAGGTGTTTGGATCTAAGGAGCTGGCCTATGCGGGTCGAGGTTCCGGACCAAGTCACTTCGACTGTTCGTCAGTCTATGAGAGGCTGGAGGCTGGGTTAAGGAGACCTGTGTGGTTTTACAGTAATGTGTTGTTGTAGAGCCGGTTTATGTAGTAAAAGCGGAGGGAGATTGTTTCTATGATGATGATGTGACTGATAAAAATGTCAGTGATGGACGAGCGTATACGGTAGTCTCAGCTGTAATTTGTATTTCCAGATTAATCGGAATTCCAACGGGAGCTTGAGCATACGCACGAGGACGTGCGATTGTCAGTCTGGCCGTGTCGGCGCCTCATTTGATGAGACTGGCAGTATTAAATAAAGCGGTTGTCAATGTCGCTTTTGATGCAAGAAAGATGACACTGTCGCCGCTCTGACACAACTCCGGACGCTGGTGGGCAGATTGGTTAGCGATACGGCTGATGAAGAACCAAATCGAGGAATCAGGTCGCATCAAGCGTGCACATCACGTGTTCGGTGGAGTGTCGTTATTAATACCCTTTACAATATTGTGATTGTAACGTTACGTTATTGATTTTTAATATTCACACCCTCTTTATCCACGCCTACTGGAAAACACATAGGATATGTGTTCTCGGCCAATGAATGAGGTTTCTGATGTTGACCATGCGCCTATACATACATACATACATACATACATACATACATACGAGTGAAGTTAAAATAAAAGCTTTAATAATATAAAAGTGTACCTATAACATCCATAGAATTTTGAACGAAGAATTTTGTTTTAATTTTCTGTATGTTTCCGCCTGTAACACAAGCCTATGCCTATGCGGTGGTGTGACTGTGTGTAATAGCGGTATTAAATCTAAGTATGGGTATACCTAGATTTAATAACGTTAACGCTAATGGAAGGAATCCTTACAACGGAACTACAAAATCTTGAAAAAACTACTTTAAAATACCGTCACAAGCCTGCCGCGCGTTACCGTGCGGAAGCCATCTGCTTGACCTTTGCCGCCCCATTGACCGCACCTTGGTCATACTTGGTCAATTAGCACGCGACGTCGCAAAAATTGGGGGCGATGGGCGAAAATCAATGAATTAAAACTTTCTTGTCATCGCGGCATCGCGGCATCGTGTTGGTCATAATCATTGATGGGTAGAGTGGGGAAAATTGCACATAAAACATAAAACATACACGGTGCAATTGATCTGTACGATCCGTCGTTTCAGACCGATCGGAAAGACGTATTGGATAGTGTATGTCAAGATCGTTAACGATTTTTTGTGACGATCGATCGTTTACGATTACCGTCAGATCGATCGTACAGATCAATCGTACCGTATATGGGGCCCCTTAAACATCTCGGATGTGTATGTATAGGTGAATACTGAAATTCACTTTTCACCAGTTATATTTAGGTAAGCCTGTGGCCATACACCGGATGAAGATCTTAACTCTGAGGTACAGCTTGGAATTTTATTTTAGAAAAATCCAATAATAGGTACTTGCCTTACCTGGGGATCGAACCTAATTGGTTCGATATCAGATTTTCGGTTTCTAATATAGTCTTCCAATCCGACCAACAAAAAAAGGTAAAAAGGTAGAAAGAAAAAGGTACTTACATAAAACGACCTAAACCAAGAAACGACGACGAAATTAATAAATTTGTACGCCATTTAGTGGCTAGGTGTAATGGATATCTCCTGACTGTACCATCATTATTACCTATAGGTACCTAAATGACAAATAAAGATTGAAAATTTGAATTGTATTAAATTTGTACTTGTATTCTACTGGTCACTCGATTGCAATCTCGTCAGTTTGCTAACGTTAAATCTTATGTTGGAAACTTTGGTCATCACGAAAAACATCTTAAAAATTTAAATGATGATAAAATTATATGATTTGAATTAAATAAAGGTACAAGATATTTTAAGGAGTCAATCAAATGCACAATGATCATTTGCTTTAATTTTATTAAAAAATTACTTTTTGATGAAATGAGTAAGCTTCTGGTTTTATCTGCAAAGTTATCGTTTACCACATTTTTACACTCAGTACTGCAATAGCAACGGTAAATACTAGGTTCATGCAAAAATGGCAGATGCGCATTTTTAATGATTCGTGTTATGCGGGTGGCTAACTGCTATGAGTGTTCACTTGGATTACGTGACTTGAGCCGTTAATTACAAGTTGCTTTCATAAAATTACGACGCCAATTAATTATCGGCACAATTTATTAACCACTAAGTTAATCGATTGTGCCAATAATTAATGGTAGGTGTAACTTTTAAGAACACTATTAGGATATGAGACATGGAAAATAACAAAATAAAATAAAAAATCCTTTAATTATTCCAGTAATTAAACCAAGAAACTGATAAGAAATATGTTCTGTAATTATAATATAATCTTTAAATTTACCCTAAGTTTTAAACAGTTTTTAAATGTAGGTAATATTATTACTGGACCCTGCCCAGTAATGATAACGCACGCAACGCAGTAATGATAACGCATATAACTCAAAAATACCTACTCTTTTTACGAGCCTGGAGTATGAACCTAGTCTCATCGCTGTTTATGTATTAATAGTAGCTTCGTTGTTCGATGTTGCTGTAAAGGCCATTAGGGCCAACAGCAACTGTCAATTTAAAAATATTAGGTGGCTCTAAACAGTTTAATACAATTCTAATCCAAAAAAATGTTTAAAACTTCAACAAACTAACAAAATACCACCACAGAACCGCTTCCAATTTAAACTTCCCCGTCCGAAAAATGCAAAACACGAGAACGTACCAACTCGCAATCACCAACTTCCACCGAGATTACTCGCCCCCGCGATCCCAAATTAAATCCATCGCAGAAAATTGTGACAAACGCCATCCGTCATGCAGCACCCTCATTTGCATGAGAAAAACCGTTGAAGAACAACTATTTATCAAATGGCGGAGGACTTCCGTTACGCCATGACAGGCGCGGCGCGCTTCCGCCCGCCATCTTGCAATGAAAATGACGCATCCGGCTGCGGGTGTTTTGTGTATCTGTGATTGCTGGATATGACTGGTAAATTAGAAAAATAGTAATTAAGTACCTTAGTGGTAAGTAGTAAGTAGATAGCTAACTATCAGATGAGATTCTGAAATCGCACATAGCTTAGAAAACCCATTGGTGGTTTTTCGGGTGGCAGACCTACTCATAGCAAACAAGACAATTTAACATCCATGACCAAAGTAAAAAGAAACATCTGTAGAATAGTAACTATTACTTATTATTACCTAAATATTTCATAAGTACACTGTGCCCAGCCAGCCAGCCATTGCCCCAGCCAGGATTCAAACTTGGGACTCACAGTTCAGCAGTCAGGGTATACTCGTACGTAAAATGATTTAGATACGTTCCTCACTCTGTGGTCAGTCACTCAGCATCGGGCCACGAAGTCGCGGAAGAATCATCATTTAATGTAACATAGATTTAAATTATTGAATTAAATTATTATTGAAAGAAAATTCCTTGCACCTTCCAGTAAGTCCACGGTTCCCTGGTCAAGGCGCGATCCCCGTATAGATAATTTAGTGGTTCTCTCGCTGAAACAGTTCTCAGTCTGATTGCGCGCTGATGTTGTTATCTTGATGGCCGCCATTTTGTCTCCTACCTGTCATTCGTTCCCAAATTAATTTATCCATCTTCCTGCCTCTATCCAATTTACTGAGGGAGTACAATGTAGTTCGTGTAGGTATACGAATAAATACTTAATTATGTATTTTTATCCACGCGCTCCACCAATCCGCATTGGAGCAGCGTGGTGGAGTGCTCTAGACCTTGTAGTATTATAAGTAAGAGCTGTTAAAGGAATGTAAAACTGTAGTGTTATAAGAGAGAGAAAAGCTAAAGGAAAGTAAATGATAAGAATTTTAAATAAAGAGACTGTGTATTATTACTCACTCGGTGGTTATAAGATTTGTAGTGGAAGATATAAATTTAGTAATAAAGAGTCACTTAAGGGAAGGCACAGACACAGACGTCCAGAAGCTCCGATGCACGGCCGCGCAAGCAGCGGCACTGCAACACGCTCTCCTTGGCTGAGCAGCGAACGGCAGGCGGTGAGGTGCGGGCGTGCAACAGCGCACAAACCACGCACGAAGTATAACAGCACGAGACCGTTCAGCAGGTCTCGGAAGCTCACGTACGAAGTATTCAGCACGGGATCGTTCAGCAGGTCCCGGAAGCTCTGAAAAACACTCCGTATCAGATATCTTCCTTTTAAAATATTTAGAAAGCCAAAAGAAGACGTCTTTTCCCAAGTCAATCCACTTTTCTTCACTTAAGAGTGATTTCTTTTCCAAAGGTCTCTGTAGAATAGCCCTCTGTAGAATAGCTCTCTGTCGAATGATCTCGATCATGTTCCACACAGCATTCTTCCTTTTTTAATTCAAATTTGAATTTGAATTCCTATATGGCCTAATACAATATAGTTAAATTTTATATGATATATCTATGAGATAACAAGAAAATAACATAATCTATGACAATTCCTAAATTTATAAGCTATATTAAGACATTACACATTGACTTAAGTCATGTATGAAATACAAATCACAATATTAAATGTTCCAAGAAAATAAATAAAAATCATTAAATACTAAAGAGAGAGTTATACAAGGATGTTACAAAATAATATTTAAAGTTACAAACATCCTACAAGTGAGAATTACCTAAAAATTTAATAGTAAGTACATAAGATTTAGAATACATAACCAAAACTAATTATCAAGTAAAAGGACATCTATAAATACTAACTAATTTACAATTCAATTGCAGCCAAATAAATTACCATAAAATGGTAAATAAACATATAAAGTATGTATATCAATATAAGAAATAAACAAAGATAAAAATGATGAAAAGAATGAAGTAAGATGAAGAAACTGATGTGTAAAGAAAAGGTTAATAATAAATACTACATATATTTCCCCCGCCCAAGTAATTTTTTTGGCTGTTACAAAAAAATTTTGAATTAAAAATAGTGGTTACCTTACACATCCATTATACTGTCCATACCTTCCGCTTTCATGCATCAATCTTGCAAAGTTAGGGGCTAGGGTTCACATTCAATGACGCCTACTCCAAAGGTAACACTAGACAATGACTTTAAGGCTTTTTTTAGGAGTTGTCATCCGCTCAACGTTGAAAACCCAGAACTCGAATACGAGATTTATTGGTGTTGGCTTTGTTTAACGAGTCACGATCCGCTCGTACTTATAGGCTTTTTTAAAGAGTCGTAAACCGCTCTGTAAGAGATAACCAAGACGGTTATAAGTAAGAATCAGAATAAGTAGTTCTGACAAAGAAAGTTAAGATTATAAAAATTAAGAACTAAAAGAAAAGAAACCAAGTTTAGTACTAACTTAGTTAATGAAAGTTATTTCTCTTCCAGAATAGAAGATAACTACTCTCAAGATATTTAGAGAACCTATACAGCTTAAAAGCTAAGTTTAAAGAATGAACTTCGAAGTAAATCCAAAATTCGAAGTTCAATGATGAAGAAACAAGCATAGTATAAGATGAAAGAATGAATGAATAAATATTATAATTAGAATTAAAGTAATAAAAAGTAAAATATAATAAATAAGTTACAAAAATACATTATTCTATCCTACCTAATTGTAAACTAACCACCAAGTAAGTAAATAGAGAGAGAGAATCTCGAGGGTCGTTAAAATTGAAAATAAATAAGCCAAACGGGGTTTGTCACTTGTGTAAGTGTTAATTTGGAATTTAGAAAAGGATTTTACGTGGGCGCCAAACTGTAGTGTTATAGGAGAGAGAAGCTAAACTGTAGTGTTATAAAGAAAGAGCTAGAGGAAAGTAAATGATAAGAATTTTAAATAAAGAGACTGTGTATTATTACTCACTCGGTGGTTATAAGATTTGTAGTGGAAGATATAAATTTAGTAATAAAGAGTCACTTAAGGGAAGGCACAGACACAGACGTCCAGAAGCTCCGATGCACGGCCGCGCAAGCAGCGGCACTGCAACACGCTCTCCTTGGCTGAGCAGCGAACGGCAGGCGGTGAGGTGCGGGCGTGCAACAGCGCACAAACCACGCACGAAGTATAACAGCACGAGACCGTTCAGCAGGTCTCGGAAGCTCACGTACGAAGTATTCAGCACGGGATCGTTCAGCAGGTCCCGGAAGCTCTGAAAAACACTCCGTATCAGATATCTTCCTTTTAAAATATTTAGAAAGCCAAAAGAAGACGTCTTTTCCCAAGTCAATCCACTTTTCTTCACTTAAGAGTGATTTCTTTTCCAAAGGTCTCTGTAGAATAGCCCTCTGTAGAATAGCTCTCTGTCGAATGATCTCGATCATGTTCCACACAGCATTCTTCCTTTTTTAATTCAAATTTGAATTTGAATTCCTATATGGCCTAATACAATATAGTTAAATTTTATATGATATATCTATGAGATAACAAGAAAATAACATAATCTATGACAATTCCTAAATTTATAAGCTATATTAAGACATTACACATTGACTTAAGTCATGTATGAAATACAAATCACAATATTAAATGTTCCAAGAAAATAAATAAAAATCATTAAATACTAAAGAGAGAGTTATACAAGGATGTTACAAAATAATATTTAAAGTTACAAACATCCTACAAGTGAGAATTACCTAAAAATTTAATAGTAAGTACATAAGATTTAGAATACATAACCAAAACTAATTATCAAGTAAAAGGACATCTATAAATACTAACTAATTTACAATTCAATTGCAGCCAAATAAATTACCATAAAATGGTAAATAAACATATAAAGTATGTATATCAATATAAGAAATAAACAAAGATAAAAATGATGAAAAGAATGAAGTAAGATGAAGAAACTGATGTGTAAAGAAAAGGTTAATAATAAATACTACAACCTCCGGCAGCAGTGTCTGTGGGAGAGACCCGTGCCCAGCAGTGGGACGTCTATGGGTCGCAGCGATGTATTTTTTATAAGTTTGATCAATCCAAGGAGACAAGGAATGCTGGAGTAACACACTGATAACATTATGGATTGAATTTCTGTTATTATTATAAAAACAAAATACCCTTCACCTAGGGTCATATATAACTACAAAAAAAACGATTATACATAAATAAAACGGTGACGTAATAATAATATAATTATGAAAATTCCAACACGCCTTTTGTAAATAAATTTCAGATTACTCTTCATACCTTCGATAGCTCAGTTGGTAGAGCGGTGGACTGTAGCTGGTATAAAACTGTCATCCATAGGTCGCTGGTTCAAATCCGGCTCGAAGGAGAAATATTTTTACCATTATTTTAATACACAATTTATTTTTTTAAGAGTTATATTCAGCAATAGGAGTTAAATAAAAATAAATTTTATAAATCTCATAATAGGAACTATTATATTGCAGTTTTTTTGTTTCAATAAAAAATTTTTACAGCAATTTATATTTTGTTGGTAAGAAAATAAATTACCTGAAATCTGACCTTTATTTTTGTTGTAAATAAATGTAATTGTACAAAACATATTTGAAAAATGTTTCACCAGAAAACACGTACTAATTCAATTATGTCTGAGACTTAATAAAATTTCTTTTTTGAATTCAAGAGAGATTTGAACCAAATTACCTTTTATTCGACACAAAGACTTAACCCTCAACCGCGAACTCGGAATCTTGGGACCGTGTTGAATCAATTACAGAATGCTCTCATTGTAATGGATGTCTCCGGACCAAATACGAATTAATTTAAAAATGGAAGAAGTTTTAATCTGCGTTGAGATCGTGAGTTTTAGAGGTAACGATGTTATATTAAATATTTGCTACCTATTTTATTTTATTTATTCAACTTTATATCCAAACATATTTTTTTAAATTTTAATAGACTTTAATAAATGTTTTAGGAGAACACTTAAAGTCGTTTTTCTAAGCGAAATGTTCAAATTTTTAGGTGAAAATATGAAAGAAAAATTACGACATGATGTTTTTAACTTAAAAAGTATTTAATTATTTACATTATTATAATATGTATATTATTATTTATTATGATATTATAATATTGATTTTCCACCAATTGCCATCGAATCGCAATCGTAACCGAATCGTTCACAGTAAACGCTGTAGGTACCCACAAGCGAACAGGACCAATTATACGCAAATGAAGTTAACCCTTCAAATGCTTTGTAGAACTTTTTAATTGCTGCTAAATCGGAAAGGGATCACAAAAACCTCTCCATTGTTGGTGGGATATCATTAATCTATGTGGGTGGTTACTGGATTTGATTTCATGCCATCAAGTCATTGGGTTAGCCTTTTATTCGTTGTTTTGAAATAAACATAAGATATTTTTTTGGTAAAATTTTGGTTCCATGTAGAGTTTGCCCGGGGCAATACCACCGCCCGCCACCGTACCTAGTACCACTTCTACCAAAGAGAAAAAAAAATCGATACAAATAATAATAATGTGGTGCCTACACAATTTTCAAGCAAACAGCGTCCTTAAGTTATTTGTATTATTGGTTGTAGGCAAAGTTGTAGGCGCTTTGTATACATAACGCAAAAATAATTCGCTCATGAATTGATTTATTGGCAAAAGTTTTATGGGTTATTATTCATACTTACATAACTTAGTAAATACAATCTGTAAGTATCACATGTAAGTATTATAACCACAGCGCGACTGATTGAATTGCAACACCGCATCTATTTAGTAATGCTAACTCGTGGGCAGTCTGTCATATCATATCAACGAATACTATCTGCAACTGTGTCTTGTAGTGGCTTACTCCCGACAAACACTGTTGAATTTTGTTAAGAGGTTGACTGTTAGTTGAACTTAGTTGGGATAGTTGTGTGTATGGTATTACCTACCATGGACTACCCTCTACGGCATTACCATACCACAGGTATCGGTTATCGCAGTTAAAAAAAGTTATCAAAGTTATTAAATATTTAGATATTTTTTGATCATTTTCTAAGCCTCGATAAGGTTTCAAATTACAAATATAAGCCCCCCTTTTGATCAATTGACGCACAAATTCCGTTAATTAATGTTGAGTTAACCCTTTGTCGACTACGCGCCATGCATCACCACACGTTGCAGTTCTCAAAGTTTATTAGCCTTTTTTTTACTATTAATAATATTTTGCGCCTTACTTTAGGGATTTTAAAATATTAGTATTGAAGTAACGTAAGTAATTTTAATATTTTTATGGCATCATGCGAATACCTACATATGAAAAAAAGGAAGGATAACATAATTGGTGAAACAAACAAAACGCATAATCTTATAATCGTTTATATAAATTGTAATATTAAAATAAAATACAATACAATATAATTTATTGCACCAGAAAAAGAACAGAAGAGATAATGACATAAACGAGGATGAAAAAAAAAACTTTGAGAAACATACACCTAACCCTTTCATGACTGGCACTGATTCATCTTAACCCGTCAACCGTTGATGGATCAAGATATTAATACCGAGCGTGGCGAATTTGACCCCAAACCCTCCTATGCATATTTAATTTTATCTGTGAATGCAATGCACGGTCTTCTCGACTAATGGGCGTGACTTTCTCTTAGTTCTGATGAGCTATGTGATTATGAGATTGTTAAACATCGATAAAGTTAGAGTATTAAATTCCGTGAAACTAAACGAACGTATTTTGAATAGTATTTTGTAAAGACATGGCAATGCAGTGGTATAATTTACTACTAAATTCCCAGCTAAAATTTAACCCTTATGAGCATAAACTATCTACTTTAGTTAAGCTCATGGAAGATACACAACATAAATATATATAAGAGTATAGGTATTGAAAATGAGCCTATGTGAATTATTTTACATTAGTATTTTATATTAGTTCAAACCTAAGCGGCGCGCGCCAATGACTTTCCTAAGTTATACGCGATTTAAGAAATTAAATGTCACATGCTATAGTTGCTTGTGAAGGACATATCGTGAGGAAACCTGCATGCCTGAGAGTTCATTATAATGTTCTCGAAGGCATGTAATGTCTGCCAATCTGCACCCGTGCCCAACAGTGGGACAAAGAAAGGGTTGTGGTGTGTGGTGTGTGGTGTGTGTGTACGCCTGACAAAAGTGTCACTGCAAAGCGCTCCAATGTGTACAGCGATTACGTTACTTATAAGAATGAGGACGGTATAAAACAGCCTCGAACTCGAAAAATAATTAGTTCGTTCTGTCACCTCGTCAGTTAAAGGGGGACAAATCTCACTTTTTATTCCTATCTGTCCTCCTGAAAGGACGTAGTGTACGGTGTCGTAAACAGTACGTAGTCGATGTGTTTCAGCGTCGATACAAAATGCCAAATAAAGCAATCAAAATTGCAAAGAAAAAATTATATATTATTATATATTTTACTATTTTTTATTTTGTATGACGTCTCCGTGGCGCGGTATTAAACGACCAAACTGCGACTCCCGGGTTCGAGTCCCGGCCGTGGCAGATATTTATTTCGCACATTAATATTTGTACTTGGGTCCATCAGCCTTTTAAAATCCACTGCTGAAAATGCCTCCCTTAATTGGTGCTACTCCTCCCGATCCTGTGCCTTCTGAGTCCTGACTGATGACCTGAAAAGGTCATCAGTCCATCTAGTTGGAAGGCGGCCTGTACTCCGTTTCCCGAGCCGTGGTCATGTATGTTAAATTGTGTTGTTTTCTGTGTGTGTCCGTTAAGCGTTTACTAATATAATAAGAGTTTTTCTTATTAGTATAGTTGGTACTATTAAGTAGGTATAGTAGGTACTATTAATAACCTACTAGGTAACGGATTGCTTTACTATATAGTCATATACTTAACAACTTTCTGTCGAATCGAATCCAATCATAGATTAAACTTCAATAATAGTTTTCCCTTCGTTTATCAACACTTATTCCCGACTAGGTAAAGTTTAATTCGAGTATAAACGATATCTTTGACAAAGACACCAGCGCCCAATCGATATTTCGCTCAATCAGTTAGAAGCTAAACATTTCTAAGTCAAAAATAAAATCGATATAAAATCGATTAAGTATATATTTATTTTACGCTTTATTGTAGACTATAATAGGCGGACTTAATGCCTGAAGGCTTTGTCTACCCGTCAACCCTTGAGATGGTGAAAGGTTTCGGTAGGCGTTTTTAAAAATTAAACGAAAAACGCAATAAAAATTATAAACAAATAATATCCATATCCATACTAATATTATAGATGTGAAAGTGTGTTTGTTTGTTTGTTTGTTTGTCCGGCTTTCACGTCGCAATGAAGCTATTATATGGTATGGTTTTTGTGTATGGAGATAGTGAGGAGGGTGGACAGTGACGTAGGCTACTTTTTACCGCGGTAAAACATCCCCATGGGAAGATATCGATGTTTTGTTATTTGCTAGATAATTAGTTCCGGATGTTGTTAATAGATGGCGTTAGTAAAATTCATTTGCAAGTTTCGAATCACGCTGACAAATGATACATGTAAATAAATTAAGTCATAGGCAACTAATAAATTAAATTGAATTTTGAATTCGCGCTGGATAAATTGTTGTTTTGGTTTAAAATTAATATGGTAAAGGAATAAGACATACGTTTTGATTTTGGTTATGGTTCGCTTCTTCGTTCGTTCTTTTAATCGTGGAACTGTCACTATTCATCCACCACAAATGTGTCATGTATGATAAACAACTCATTGTTAATTCCCTTTGACCACGCGGGCGGAGCCGCGGGTAAAAGCTAGTTATATTATAAACGAATACGATTATTAAAAAACTCACGAACACCAGCATCTCACTCTGTATTAAACTCATATCCATATCACACCCCCAGTTTGGCGAGTGAATTAGTATGCAGATGAGCGCAATTATAGTTGATTTGATCGATCATTCACGGGTTAGGTGGAAGTATAATGTGCCCGCATGCGGAGATATTTGTCGTCGAGTGTACTAGCTGTCCACTTGATGCGAAACGAGGTCATCGTTATTATGAAACAAATAATTATACCGATAAATTTTTTTTTTTTTAAAAAAGCTTTTTTAAATTATTTTTTTATTTTCATGCATTGTCATCGGAACCAAATATGTGTGCCAAATTTCAGCTCGATAGCTTCAGTGGAAGTGGGTGAAATATTGATTGCAAGATTCCAGGACATACATACTTACATGAATGAATGAATACATACCAGTGAAGTTAAATTAAAGCTTTTAAAAAGAGCGGTAATAATAGAAGGTGGCAGAACCTGTCTAGGGATTGTAGTGTTGAGAGTGGAGTCGTCATCACGGGCAGTTACGTCACAAAGTAAATATTTGGAAGTTACGTTACGCGCATACTTAACCGCTAGTATAGATGTAGGTACACTAGGAACAAAATTTTCTTACAAAGGCTCGCGTCGATTCAATGTGATCGACAGTATAAAGCAACGACGGGCGTGGGCGATTCGTGGATGGGCTAAAGGGAAAATTTCCTGTGCGCTCTCGTCGGTCCCTGTTGTTTTCGATGGTAAAAACAATCGTTATGCCTTGTAGAAGACCATCCGGTGGCTTGAGAATGTTTGAAACTGTGTTAGCCACTAATCCCTCCACCAATCCGCATTGGAGCAGCGTGGTAGAGTATGCTCTAGACCTTCCGCAGATTTGTCTGTGGGGAATACCCGTGCCCAGCAGTGAGACGTCTGTGGTTTGCAGCTATACACCTGCTAGAAACGCAGAGCAATTGTTATGCAACCTTGACGGTGCTTTCTTAATTACTTAGGCACTTTCCTAAATAAAGTTTCTTAATTAGGTACATAGTAATTGTTCGTGTTAACACGCAGTGCAAAATTCTTCACCCAAATCGTTCAAACTGTTATAATTTCCTGCACATAGCATTCAAATATAAAAATTGTGGATTTAAAAAAAAATTAAAAATACCTGTTTGATTGTAAACTTGCCAAAATGCATAATAACTTTATTTATGTGAAGTATAAATTACATTTCCGTCACAGGTAATCGATTATTATAACACAAGCAAATGCGTTACAAATGATGCTGATTTTTACCGCTTGTCTTATTTATTTCAGTTAGCCAAAATATTGATTGATGAATAAATTATTTTTGCATACAGCTGCGGTTAGTCTGGACTTAGTTATAACAATGGTTGCCCCAATGTTTGATTTCACTAACATCACAACCCTTTTTCTTTCTTTATTCCATTGTGCCCAACAGTGGGAATGGTTCTCCTCTCTGGGTCTGGAGAAGCTAATCCTCTGTTCGAAATGTAAACTAGGCACTCTATTGACTACTTTGCAGAATGTTTGAAATGATATTGCAAAATGCAATGGTAACTCGATCGATGAGAATCAATTCAATTGAATAATGAAGTTATCAGTTAGGTATCACTGATTCAATTGAATTTCAATTCAATGAAGTTATCAGTTTTAAAAAAAGTAAAAGTCGTCGAGTGGAGACCGCGTCTCGGTAAACGAAGTATTGGCCGCCCCCCCGACGAGGTGGACTGACGACCTGAAGATGACAGCGGGAAACCGTTGGATTCAGAGGGCGCAGGATCGGGAGGAGTGGCGACGATTGAGGGAGGCCTATGTCCAGCAGTGGACACAAAAAGGCTGATGGATGGATGGATGGATGGATCAAAAGTTATCAATATCTAGTAGGCACCTATTTATTTATTTAGGTACTTATTTTTTATTTATTAATTTACTCTTTATTGTAAGTTTTATAAGCTGTCTAGTGGCATTCTCTGCCAGTCAAACCGATGGTAGAAATCTAAGAATCAAAGATTTCTTTGTTGTTCATTCGCACCTATCTGTTATACCTAAGCCAAAGAAAGATCATATAAAATTTGTAGTATTATATATACGTATATATGTAACAATAATTTCATATAGCGATCATATCCCTATTAGCTCGTATCGATCGTATGTGATCGACTCAGTTACGCAACGAGGGGCGCGGTCGGTTTGTGGGTGCACGCTAGTGGCAACATTTCATGGACGCTGCCGTGCTTCGGAGGGTACATTAAGTCGGTCTCGATTGGTTGCAATTGTAAGATCAATCGTAAAGCCTTATCCTTCTGGTGGCTCCAGAACATTCGACTCTGGCCAACTTTTCCATCAGACCGTGCCCTTTTTATCGAGAACTATCTCAGCTGAGCGTTACGTCATGAGAGTAGAGTGCCTTCATCCAATCCAATTTCGTGGCACAGACATCAGCAACTCTGACCTAATATACAGACGGGCCCGATGGCGCAATCGGTAGTGACCCTGTCTGTTGCGCCAGGGGTCGTGGGTTCGAATCCCACTCAGGACTAATATTCGTGGGACGAATACTTCTATTTGTTCTGTGTCTGGATGTTAATATTGTCTATTTAAGTATGTATTTAAAAATATCTATGTATGTATATCAGTTTCTTACACCCTTATTCGCGCCTACTTTGGGGTCAGATGGCCGTGTGAATGTCCATGATATTTATTATTTATTGTTTATTAAACAGGTAATGTATGACGTCGTCCTGCTAAAACATTCAACAACTCTTCGCCTACATAGTATTTACATTAGGAATGCATGTTAGTTGATAAGATTGGTTAATTAGGAGCAATTAAGCGTCCAATATTAGCTATATAGCTATCAAATTAGCGAGCGATAACATCTAGCTTGATTAACAATTGTAACACAATCGGATCTATAGATTATTATTTGATAAGCTGACGGTCAGTTAATTACGCATCCATTATAACATCGTAATAGCGATTATGTTACTATTTGGGTTGGTTCCGATTTCTAATTAGTATCTACAGTTTGCAGAATTCAATATCCTGTAACTGTCTGTTACTGCTTACATAATATTACAATGGTTTGGTGCAAGGTAGGTAATAATAATTTAGTAACCACGACACCCGTTTCTTTGTCCCACTGTTGGGCACGGGTCTCCTTTCAGAATTGGAGGGGTATGGTCTTAGTCCACCACGCTAGCCAAGTGCGGATTGGCAGACTTCACATGCCTTCGAGAACATTATGAAGAACTCTCAGGCATGCAGGTTTCCTCACGATCTGTCCTTCACAGTCACAGCAAGTGACATTTAATATCTTAAATCGCACATAACTTAGAAAAGTCCTTGGTGTGTTTCGCTTGGGTTTGAACCCGGTCCGCTCGAGCGAGAGACGATTTCGATAACCACTGGGCCATAGTATAAAGAGTCGCTCACTGTGACTGGGCTATCACCGATTGCAGCTGTCACATGCTTAAGAGTGAAGTTAATCTGATCAAGCAAAAAGTGAGAATAAGGAAGAGATTATGAGAATTAGGAGTAGTATCATGACAGAGGGATAGTCATGAAATCTTATTCACATGAACGTGTAATCATTCATTAAGTCTGGAAATTACGTTTATGTATTTATTTATTTATTTATAAACGCTTTATTATACCTAAATATGGTACAAAAGGCGGACTTAATGCTAAGAGCATTTTCTGCCAGTCAACCTTATTATAAGTATTCTTAATAATTAATCTTAATATGTATATTTCTTGTGTACGTGTGTATGACAGTGAACTCCTCATAAACGGCTGGATAGATGTTGATGAAATTTATTGTGTGTGTTCAAGGGAATTCGAGAATAGTTTAGAATTTTAGATTCACAATTTGTTCTACTGGAAAATGTTTTTTAAACACGATTTTAGTATCTTTAATTTTACCCGTCGTTCATTGACGTTAACCGTCGCGTCACTTTGACATTTCATATGGCAGAAAAACGTTTGCGGGGGGAGGGGGGGGGGGGGGTCAGCTAGGTCAGCTAGTATCAAATAATTTATTTAGAATTGATTTAATAATACGAATTTCTGTGAGTGTGTATATGATGTCGCGTGCTTTTATTATTGTCTTTGTCAAAACAATTTCTAATTACTAACATAATTCTAACGGTTCGTGTCAAAGTAATTATTAGAAAGATTGATGTGGTGTTGTAGAACAAGTTGAGGACGTTACGACTATAATGGATCGTACTGTTCATTAATGTGTTAGGCTCATTAATTTGATGTCATACCTCATATTACTTAGATGTATGCGGGCATGTTTTAGAAATTGGTTTCTTGTAATTGTTTAATATAAAAACTGTTTAATATTTATTATATTAATTTTTTTATTGATATTCTAGAGGTTGCTATGGTAAAAGATTGGTTAAGAGAAATAATAGTTTGTTTCTGGCTTTATTTTGTCGTGACTAAAATTAAAATTCTAGTATCTAGTTTCCGACTACCAACAAAATGAATTTTGTCTATCGTCTGTAATCTATTTTGTCAAATGTCGTATTTTTTTGATTGTAATAAATGTTAGTATAATCTAGTGATAAGTTTTATGTTATTGAGATCATCATAACTTACAAGCACAGTAAGAAGAAAATCGGTCTTGATTTACCTACAGAAGCCATTTCAAATTACAGTCACAAAATTGCATTACATATTTCCCTTACAAACGAATTAACGAAGCAAGATTAGAAAACCATTCAGAACATTTAATTGAATCAGTCACCAAAAACCAAATTTGATGTCAAATTGTTTATCATATAACTAATAGGAAATAATCATGCTATAATTCCATTATGCCAATTCGACAGCTCACCAGATATTAGGGCTGACAATTTTCGAATTGGAATCCGTAATATATTCACCCCTATTTGGTGTTAGGTTCGACCAAAGAGACAGAAATATTTTGAGAAGTCGCATGAATAATTGTTTCGTTTGAATCTGTTCCAAAAATGAATTTATTTTATGTTAGGTACTTGAGAACGTCATAAGTTTACAGAATATGACATTTTAAAATTATTTGGAGCGAAAGAGACATGTAAATTAGGTATTTTCTGCAGTTTGTGAGAAAATCTTTACACATAGCTGTATGGAGAAAAAACATTAAGAGAATTTTAAATTTCAATGTGACTTTGATTTCAAGATTATTTTAATATTATGTTCGATTAAACTACTTCTTAATCTTATACTTCTATTAGTATTATTACATCCTTTTAATAGTTACTTACCCCTACCACAGTACAATTATGTTTTATTATGTTTGTAGTTCTTTCACGTCTAAATTATTAATAGCTCTATGCTATATCCAAACCTCACTCTTCGAAACACGTCCATACATATGCCACTGTTTGCCAACGACAGATTTAGATAGAAGTGATACCTCAAATTTCAACCGGGAATTAGAAAAAATATACCAATTTGGGGACGATTAATTTGAAATTGTAGTTTCTAAAGTGGTCAGCTTTTGTTTCTAATTGGATTGAAGATAGGTACCATGGGGCAGTATGAAAAAAATCTTTTGAAATATTATAAATTACATCAACAACGATAATACGTTGATATTAGGTACGAATAACTTTATCCAACTTTATTGAATATTATGATTTAAGTTTTTAAATTATTGAGTTAATAAAATAAGTAATTATTGATTCAATTCCACTCTGTCAGATGTTTTATACTTTTATAGGAATGTTATACCTACCAGTATGCTAGTTCTCCGTATACTATACTGACATGACACTGACCAACTATTTTATTATACCCTTAGATATAATATACCCATGGTCAGTTCCAGGAACACTTGTATTAGAAAGATAGAAGGTGGTCAGATGGGCGAAATAAAATTACCTACTGTTCAACGCTGATCTAATTAGACTTGAGCAGAGTAACCTTACCAGTCTAGATTTCACAATGATTCGCCTTCCCGAAACATGTGCGTATAATGGCAAAATATGAGTCAATACAAAGTCTCATCAAAAATTCTTTCAATAATTTAACAATTAAAATTGAATATAAATCAATAAAGATTTTTTAGTGTAAGCTAGTATTAAGTGCTATTGCTAAACACAGGGAACAAATACAGACTTTACCAGGCATTTCAAGTTAGAAAAACCCAATACTACATAGTTGTTGCCCGATTCGGGTCGAACCCAGGACCTCTAGCTTATCTGTGTTATATAAATAAATAAATAAATAAATATGAATTGAATGTTTATCGATCTATCCTTTACATATCTGACGGAAAATACGTTGCGTATTATAGGTCGCGTAACGCCAAAACAGAAAAATATATAATAAAACATTCAACCTTCCACACCTAACCGATGATGCGTTAGTGCGTTAGGTGTGAAAGGTTGAATGTTTTATTATATATTTGTCTGTTTTAGCGTTACGCGACCGATAATACGCGACGTATTTTCCATCAGATATGTACCGACCAACTCTTCCGCCTGTCTCCGTCGATCAATGATACAATCTGAGGTTTCAGTTATTTACCACAACAATATTCCAAAATATAACATTATATAATCCGTGATATTAATTACCGGCTTGTTCACGGGTAGCTGGTGTCGACGGGACGAAATGTATTCACCCCTTTCGTTTTAGCTACCTAGTTGACTGAAATATAATTTTCGCGAGGGTAATCTTTGACGTTTATAAATATTCGAATTTTGGATATTTGTTTCTTGTCTATAAATAAATCAAATACAATTATAAGATATGGTATCATGTCAGCAAAAGCAATATCGTCTCAGGTAACATATAAAATCAAACAGATACAATTAAGCAAATTCATGGAATCATGTCTTTTATATTTAGTATCTTAGCAAGCAGTGAAATAGTTATACGATCACAGATAAAATTTACTGTTAATAAATAAAACATAGTTACGCATCACGTGTCAGTATTTCACGAGTTTCATTAACGGAAGGCATTGTGGAGCACTAAAAGTGCAATCAAATAAAATATCGCAGACAGATCTTCAATATTCATGAAGATATAACCACGAATCATTTCGACCGGTACGGGAGCAATATTTTTCTCAATCACCATTAGTCCGTATCTGCCAGCCTACTGGGCTATAGTGGTATCTGCGTACTCGTTGTCACTGTTACCCTAAAATGCCTCATAAATCTTTTGCACTGTCACGGAAAATTTATCTTTAGCGCTTTTGGAATTGGTATCAGGATTGTGTACATCGCCGTCGTCAGTTTGGTCAATCATCCTTGCAGTCGTTTCGCAGTAGAATGCGGAATATGTCGACACTTCACTTTTATTGTATCAAATAATAGGGGTGTTCTTATAGCCATTATCACGTGTTTGATCTAAAATGATACTTGCTTCAAGCCTGAGGGTGTATTTCTATAGACCGTTGCCAAATTTCAACCGATATCACGAATTGAATCGGATTTCAAATAGAAGGGCCGATAATACGACGTTTCGTTTATTGGATGTATTGTTCGCGGCTTTTTTTTAATTTTGTTGCTGTCAAAGTCAGGTTATCTACGTAAGTCACATTTATAAAATTAAAAATGTTGTTATGTTTGACAATATACGATTTTTTTAGGTACATGAAAAAGTGGACGTAATTAATTATTTTCTATTTGTTATTTAGGAAATTTTGAAATTACACCGGAAGGATTTTTACAAGAGAGTGAAAACATATTTCTTTCGCTGAATAAGATTCGCATCAGATAAAAGTGGATATGAATATTTCAGTTCTAACTGGTAGTCAGCTGTAACTGGCGCTGTATATTTCTTCGAGCTTTCAAATGTACTTGAATAAAATCATCCGAGGACATTTCAGATTTCGCGTCTCCATAACCCATAGATTACACGCTTCAAAAGCTCAAAGACAATAAACTGAGGTAACGGAGCGAACGATAACAGCCAGCCATTTGGATTCTCGAACTTGGCTTCGAATTTCAAGACATAACCATTTCCTATTCTCATACAAGCATCATCCATCGGCTACAACTATTCTGCAAACTGACGTGCGCAATCAAAACACAATACGTTATAAATGGCACACATTATATCGCTACCATTTTATCTCTTCTACCGTCTGCCTTATTTGCCACTGAATTTTCCTCTCTATCTCCTAGCTTTAAAGTTGAATCGTTCGGTTTTGAATGTGCAAATTTATCATGGTGAATTGTACATCTTGACTTCTCAACTTTGCCCCATAACCGTCCTGCTGTGATAGGTAAAGAGAAGCAATGGCTGCCGATAAATTTCGTCGCTTTATTTATACGAGTAGTTTGCGGGTGGCGTCGTCTCGGCCGATTACGGTGAGGCGCAATAAACCATAATGTTTGTGATATATTCTCGTTATGGAATGATAAAAAGCCAACGTCAGTAGATCGCTCGGTCATCAGAACAAGCCTTGGAGTATTCCACAATAAATAAATAAAACTTACAAAGACCAGGACATAATAAACGGGAGTTGCTAAATCAGCAGGAGATAATATTGCTCAGGATAGAATACACATCAAAATGCGCACATGGCATTATGTCTCTGTAGATCATATTAAAGTTTTTTTTTAATTGAAGATCAATTTAACGGTCATGTATGTACCTAAACATCCAGTATTTTCAGCTTAACATATTTGACCTACAAGTAAAGTTATTTTACAACAGCTTACCTAGTTGAATCTTGAAAACATGAAAAATATATATTTTTTAAATATTTTGTATGATAAATAAGTCAATTTTCTAACCGTTTTATCACGGCACAGCCTCATAAAGACACAATTACCTACTTACTTAACATGATTATACCAACCACCACAAGTCAAATTACAATTATTATTTACACGTCACAATGACCCGCCAATTACTAGACACTAAAGTAAAATGGACGCCCATAACAAGGGAAAGCTTTTTGTTAATGAACGAGATTGTCCAAATAAATTGTTTGGGGTAAAACTTACCCCTGAGCACCCACACGGTTAGCCGTGTTTCTTTGAGTATTTTAGTGATATAATATTTAGTAGGGAGCCCTATTATGATCGTGAAATACCTGTTAAACCTGCTTAAAATAATTTATATAATTCAGTTAATTTTGATGTGAGGAAATATGCATGTTTTAAATATAAATTTACTGGTAGGTAATGTCATACAGCAATGTAGTAGAAGTATAATTAACTGGGGTAAGAATGATACACAATGGTTTCAAGGCATAGAAAGTATGCTAATCTGCAATTGACTAGTAATCTAAGTAGTAGTGGTAATCTAAGTAATGTATCTATCGATAGATTAGCTTATATAAATAGATAGATATTTGACATAAGCTCCATATCAAACGTGTCAAATCCATGGATAAGTAGAATTTTAGGTTTTCCATGCCCTCATACTTTGCTTAACCTAATTCATGTACCTACCAGCTACCAGTCTTACACGAACAAAACTAAAACTACTTAAATAATACAAACCCAAAAAAACTATGTACGTATTTTTCCACTATGATTATGAAGTAGAAAATAACGTAATAAACGCTGAAATTATCATAAATATTTGTTTATAATAAAACATACAATGAAATCGGTTTGTCGTGTCATCCGTTCCTGCGTGTAATGGACACGTGTCAGTCGTAGTTCGTAGTCAAATTTCTCTATGATTAGTATACGGTGGGTCAAACAAGTTGAACCCAACAGGAATGCTTTTAGTATTCGTAAGTCGTTCCTAGCGTCCATAGCCCAATGGGTAGAGTCCATAGCCCAATGGCTCCCGTCGATTCAATGTGATTGAAAGAGTTAAGCAACGAAGGCGCGGTCGGTTTGTGGATGGGTGACCGCTAGTGGCAAAATTTCATGGACGCTACCGTGCTTCGGAGGGCACGTAAAGCCGTCGCTCCCGGTTGTTTTCAATGCTGGAAACAGTCGTTAAGCCTTGTCGAAGACCTTCGGGTTGCTTGAGAACATTCGACACTGGGTTGGCCAATAACCCGACCAATCCGCATTGGAGCAGCGTGGTGGAGTATGCTCTAGACCTCCCGCAGCAGTGTCTTTGGGGGAGACCCGTGCCCAGCAGTGGGACGTCAATGGGTCGCAGCGAAGTACTTACGTAGTTACTTGATTGGGACTTAATATTGATTATTTTTAAAACAACATCAAACGGTTTATATCGGTACCTTAGGTAGGTACGTTTATTAAAGCTTCTTGGAATATTCGAACGCTTGACTTATTTGGTGTACTGTACACTATGGTCAGTCGGACACAAACGTTACGGTACAGTATTGTAATTGGGCAATTTAGACAATTACTACTAACCAAAATTGTCGTTTGTTTTTGTTGTCTGTTGTCATCTTTAGTGACATCGTTAATTATTTACTATCATTATGATTACCTACCACTTGGATGAAAAACAAGGTTGCTTGTCATTTAAGTGTTTAAATGACAAGCAACTACTACTACTATAGCCACGCTGTGCGAATGCCGATTGGTGCACAGGATTGTGGTCAATCCAGTGTCGAATGTTTTTAAGCCACCCTTGATTTTACAATTGAAAAATTACTGCCCTAGAACAGATATTTATTTCCCAATATATGTAGTCCAATGTGTGCCAATATGTAATAAAAAAGTGTTAGGTATATAAGATAAGAAAAACGCAAGTCAAAAACTGATTAATTTCTCCAAAACAATCGATTTTCAGTATTCATGTCGTCAATATCGTGATAAAAAAAATACAACAAAAACTATATTATGCAAGCGTAGCACAATACTTCAGACACAACAAAGCACTTTCATCGAAATTGTTTACGTAAGCCAGCGCTCTCAAAGCGAGCGTTAGATAATTTCATCGTTTTGTCAACTGCCTCGGTAGCCGTGATCGTCTAGTGGTTAGGACCCTACGTTGTGGCCGTAGTAACCCAGGTTCGAATCCTGGTCACGGCAGTGTTAAAACACTGTCTCGGCGAGGAAAATAATTTTATTTTTATTTTTCTAAATTTAGTATTTAATATTTTTGCTAGAAAAAATATTACAAATTGTGTACATTCGAGGAAATTTTTTTTTTTATTTTAAAAAATTTAGTATTCAATATATTTTTGCTAGAATAAATATTACAAATTGTGCACTTTTTATAAATAATTTTGGAAGGATTTTTTCCATACCACTGTAGTGCGGCGTTCTGTTACGTCAATGTAAAAAATATTTAGGTAGTGTATCCTAATTTAGAAAAAAAGTGTGTGTGTGTGTGCAAGTCACACACGGTAGAAGTGAAACTTCTGAAAAGTCCCTGATTTAAAAAAAAACAATCTCTGCTGTCCAGTAGGTACTGTACGTCTAAGTGTTTGTATCTCTATGGACTTATTTTTTCGTTTCATCGAGTTTGAAATCACACCGATTTTAAAGAAGTTTCACTTCAAAAAAAATAACATGTAACCTTTTTTATTTTTTATTGAACCCTAAATAACGTTTGACAGACATTACAAATAATACCCATTGCCACGCTCCCCCACTGTCCTTTACACATCGCTGATCACGTCACTTCACATTAATTTTTCTAATTAAGCCCCTAATGATTCGTAATAACTCAAAACCCAGTTTTAATGAAAACTGATTAATCTTTGCAATTGTAGTTGTCAAAGCAGAAGTGGTATCTTCTAATCTACTGCAAATCTATTTAAGCATAGTATATACATTATACACTTGCATTGCACACTAGAAAAGTTGTGATTATAAAATTCCCGATGAAAATTATTATTAAATTTCTAAAATAGGTAACCATTTCAACTGTAATATTTTACTTACAAAAATATGTTTTAAAAGAACATATTCTGTGTAATTTTTAAAAGTCTGTGTAATTTGTTCGTATGTTTTCTGTTGATATGTAGTTCTAGCTAGAGCAAATTACTCGTAACTAAATAATAATAATAATAATATCATTTATTTCAGGCATCAAGGCCCATAACATAAATACCTTAAAGACTAACATACATAAATATAAATTAATTCTATGTTGCGCCAGCAGGCGCGAGTCCGGTGACACCCGGAGGTCGCCGACGTCCGCGATATTTGCGGAACACGACACCCTTCGGCCACAGCTCTGCGTCCAGGAAGGTCGACTGATGTTCAGTTGGGACGCGTACCACAAACGAGTTGAAGTCGACTGCGTTCCGCGTCTCCAGCTTTTCGACCCTCAACCGGAACTTCGTCTTCACCTCCAAGTACTCGGCGATATCGGAGGCCTTCGTGGTGAAGTGGAGCCGAGAGACGTAAATATACGTCACTGGGACTGCAGGACGCAAGAGATGGTTTTGTCCTGTCGGTGCGGTGCCAACTTGGTTACGACAAGGAGGCCTCCTCTTCTTCCGCTCCACTTTTGTGAAGCCATCCTTGTCAGTCTGTCCCATGGGCACTGCACTACGAGGGGGATCGTTGCGGGTTTTCCCGTTACCACTCGCTATCCTCAATGTTGCCCGCTTTTCGGGATGCTGGCGTGCGACAGCCGCGGCGTAGTCACGTTGAGGCGTTGACGTCACTACCACAGGCGATACCTCCGAGGGGGGAGGTGTGGGACGGGCAGCGGCTACGTTACCGCTGACTCGCGCGGGGACAGCGATCGGTGCCGAGTCGAGTTTCGCTGACTCAAAACTCGATGGCGATGCGACGTGTGCTCCGCGACGCGTGTTGATGTTATTGACCTCCGCTGACCTAGTGTCGGCCAATGCATTTCGCAACGACGCCACTTCAGCCCGCAGGTCCCCGATGGTTTCTTGGGACGACTCCAACTTCAACACCACATCTGCCAGGCTTGCCTTCAAGGTCGTAATGTCCTTCAGTAGCCTGGTGACATCGACGTGGTCGAACGTGACGGGCGGTAACTTGCTCAAGTCCTTCGCCACGAAACTAGGCACGTCGTCGGGATCAGTCACCTTCAGGAGATCGATGATGTCCTGGATCCCTTTTTCACCCTCCCTCCTGCGGGATGGCATCTGGTCGATCTTTCCGAGCGACCGATATAGGAGCGTCTTTGCTGTTAGGACTTCCTCATCCTTGAAGTTGGACTTGACGATCTGCAATATGCTGACCTCGTCCATTACATCGATGGCATGCTGCAGAAACGCCAGCACTTCATTGGCTATAAGTTGTCCTGAACTCATAGCCATGGTAACATGCAGCGGCAAACGCCGCGCAAATCGCGAATATAAATATTATATTCGTAAGTGCAGTGCGTATGTCCGATACCGAGCGCGCCCCGCACTGCACTGTGTAACTAAAACAAGTACTTAATCGGCCGAACAGTTAAGCAACGCCGGATGCGGTCGGTTTATGAACGCTTCTGCTAGGATTCACGGATACCGTGCATTGGAGGACACGTTAAACCATCGGCCCTGGTGGTTTTCAACTGTAAAATAATCGAACTTGAAAAAATTTCACACTGCATTGCTCACCCTCCACCAATCTACATTGGAGCAGCGTGTTGGAGTATGATCTATCTAGATCTCTCTCAAATGTGGCTTTTTATGGATACAAGATAGCAAACGAGCTTGCAGCACCACCCATCGTTAGTAACAGTCCAGTTAGTACTTGTTAGAAGGAGTCTCGTTCTAAGTCAGTCACAGATGTGTTGCTACCCTTGAGGACTAAGATGGTCGCCTCTAACGAAGTGTAACCGGGAACCACACCTTTCCAACCGGACCATAATTTATTTAAAAACAATTTATTACACGGCAGAAATTGTACTAGGTACCGTGGCGGGCGGTGGTACTGCCCCGAGCGAACTCTATATGGAACCAATTAGGTTTCATATAAAACCTATTTGGTTCCCTATAAGCTCTACCACCTGCTTGAGAGACTCTAACAGACGACTTTAGGTTGTAGGTTAACTAAGTGGAGTAAAAAGAAACAGACAGAATACATGGCTTCCAAACTGACACGATGTGTGTACCTATTAACCCTTCGCAAGCTCGAGGCCAATCGTGACGAGTTATGATTATGACCCAACAAGGGATCTGTGTTATTACGTGACGTCCGTCAAATTACAATGGCACCGCAATCTCGCATCAAAACGGACTTGAACTGTAACGCTAATCCCTTTATGGACCAATAAGGAAACTGGGATGAGAACCTGCATTCAATAGTTACCAAAAACCAAAAACACCACCCCAGAGAACGCTTTGCATAAAGAGAGTCACGCATAAAATCTTACGACACTCGAAAACAACTCGTTTAAATCACTGGCAATGTTCAACGCAAACGATTTTCACTTCTATGTAAAGAATATACGATTCAATATGTGTCAATTGGACTGCAAATCTAATTTTGTTGGGATGTTAGTGAAATAATTATGAGCCGTTTCGAAGCGTATTACGAAACTTGCTGTCGAATTTGAACAACCACATCTCTTTAAATACAAAGTTCATTGCTGCTATTACTTGAATAGGATTGTATTGTACTTAACAAAGGCAGCAATGAGCACTGTACTGGTTTGAGAATTGTACGGATTTGCTTTGAGTAGCACAATCAATTTATGGGCCATGCTCTCTTTAAATTAAACGTTGGACAATGGTCAGTCGGTCCAACGGTTATCCTAAGTTATGGCGGATTAGCCGTATCTTAATATCAGATGCATTAACAAGGGTTAGAAATGGTATCCGAAGCGTGATTGTTAATGACACCTATTGCCGACGAACAATAGGAACAGTTTGGTGCTAAACTCGAATAGTGGTCCAAGATTATCATGTATTCGTCTGTCTGTTAACTGACGAATACGTTAGGTATCTGCGCTAGGCTAATAAGGTAATTTAGATTTAATTGCTCCTAAATTTAATAATTACACCAAAAATATAACATTCTCATTTCAAATTATGTTGGATTATTGGAGTTGAGACTCTTGGCTCGTGGGCAAACTTTTTGGCGATAAAAAAAACGAAATTACCGATGACCAAAGAGCTGGCAGTTTCCTTGCTCAGCGTATCAGGATAGCGATACAGCGAGGATATGCTGTCAGCGTTTTGGGCACCTTACACGGGGACCAACTTTATTACATTTTTTTAGTTATATTTTATAGTCTTACATTGACTTTTATTTTTTATTTTATTGTTTTAATTACGATTAATTGTTTATTGTTCTTCCATAAATAAATTCCTCATGATTACTAGTTATGACATTATTATTTAAGCACCTAAGCCTAAGTATAATAAGATATTCAAAATGTGGGTATTCGAATACAGAATATAATAGCAACTGTAGACACTGTTTGTCTAACTCTCCATTGCTATTCAATTTTATCAGGCACTCCATAACTTTAGCGTAGCACAGGGCATCATTTTATTTTATGCTGTAAAACTTACTAATCTGTATACCTACTAATATAAGGAAAAATATTAAATAAATATAATTAAATTGATCAATATTTATAAAATAAATGAATAAATCTGATTATAAATTTTATTATTATATATGTAGCGTCAACACAATGTTTGAGCTATTTTTGACATCGCTCGCTAGGATAGCTTGGTAGACTATAAAAATGGTGAATTTAATAATTTTGTATACAGGTACGAGTAGTAGATCGTTATAACTAGAAACCACTCCTTTATAACCAACAATTACTTACTTTAAAAACACGGTGGACGGTGACGCCGCTTAGCGCCAAGTACTATTATTTGGCGCTGAGCGGCGGTGGTACCTACTGCCCAGGGTGAAATCTATGAAAATTAAGATAAATACCTATCTTAGGTATTTACCTAAACTACTTAGGTCACACATACAACATACCCAAGTCGAATACATCAACATATTTCTCCGAATGTATATACTCGTATTTATATGTATAAACTAAAACTTAAATCATGCAAAGATAAGCTGTAATAGAAACGAAGTTCAGATTAATGAGTATCATTATTTACTTTTTGTACTCCCTTAATATTACGTCAACGCGTCCCAATAATGTTATGTCAAACAATATTGAACTTTACCTTGATAAACTTTAGTTCCTTTTCTGTTGGAAGGTACATAGGAAAAGAAGTTTGAATACAAAAAGGTTTAGAGCGACTTGAGATAGTGTCCAGCAGTTAATAGTGTATGTAACTGCCTCTTGGTTGGATCTTTGATAAATTGTGGACATGTTTTGTCCGGATTAAACCGGTTACTTCCGGGTTAGGGGATATTTGAAAAGGATTTTAGGCCTATATAGAACATAGGTATTTTTAAAATTCGCCCGGGTCAGTACCACTACCCACTGAGGTAAGTACTAGTATTTGACAATTTTAACGCTTACCTTTTTTTTTTAAGCTAGGTGTTCCTGGCTTGGTAGAATTCGGTTACACAGTTAAACTTAGTTCTCAGGGGTAGCATCACAACTGCGACCGACTTTGAACGAGACTCTTATGAGTTTTATAAAAGGTAAATAGTTGTCATCTTATATACACCCTGTATATCCATTTAAAAAAGTATAGGTGCGTTGAAATACGAATCTATAGACATTAAAGTCATTGTAGATAAATACAGGGCATTTAGTTTAACTTTTAATCAAACCTACTAAAGTTTAATATTTCTTAAGCTCCTAAGCTATAGATATTAATTACCATGTCTTAATTAAATCGCGTATGCAAAGTAATATTGTGATCTCGCTAAATACTGGGGATTACGTGGGGTGTTTAAATCACGACGGCCTTTAGGGGCGAACTATGTAGTCTATAGAAAATATAGAAAATATATAGCGTCAGGACATAAGGGTCTCTTACTGATAAATAGGTTTTGTACGTAACTTTTTTCTATAAGCTAAGATGCAAGCCATAGACGTCCAACTGCTGGGCACGGTGGAGTATGCTCTAGACCTCCCACAGACAAATCTGCGGGAGGTCTAGAGCATACTCCACCGTGCCCAGCAGTGGGACGTCTATCTCTCTCTCTTCAGTCCTCATTAGTCCACTGTTGGACATAGGCCTCTCCCAAAGCACGCCACTGAGCCCAATTTTCGGCTCTCCTCATCCACAGACAAATCTGCGGGAGGTCTAGAGCATATTCCACCACGCTGCTCCAATGCGGATTGGTGGAGGGGTTAGCCAACCCAGTGTCGAATGTTCTCAAGCCACCCGGATTGGCAGACTTCACATGCCTTCGAGAACATTATGAAGTACTCTCACGCATGCAGGTTTCCTCACGATGTGTCCTTCACCGTTATAGCAAGTGACATTAAAATTCTTAAATCGCACATAACTTAGAAAGTCATTGGTGCGTGCCGCTGAGGTTTGAACCCGGACCGCTCGAGTGAGAGGCGAGTTCGATGGCCACTGGGCTGTCACCGCTGTAATTACGTACAACACAACAACTATTGAGCCTCAACCCCATACAATATTGTTGTTCATTAGTCTAATCAGCACCCTCATTAATATCCCGAATTAAACATCAGAATCCACCGCGCCTCCCTAATAGAGATCCGCTGATAACTGAAAGCCGGGCGTTGACAAATAACGTTAATAAGAACACTGTCGCCGTAGGATTAACATGTTGATTACCGCTGTTTGGAGGCCGCGGTAAAAGCCTAGTGGCTGGGCTTCAACTTACATAGGGTTCAAATCCCAGTTGCACCAGTTACTTTTTCTTATGGATACAAGATATCAAACTTGCAGCACCATCCATCCGCTGTCGCCCATGACAACTATGACTGACTTTGAACAAGACTCAATTAGGGACTGGGATGGTTAGTCGCTCGTTGGTCTAGTGGTCTAGTTCAGGGGTCGGCAACCTCTTAAGTCGGAAGAGTCAAAAATTACACACCTACCTACAAAATTTCAGTTTTTAAAGAGTCACATAAAATTTCTTGCCAAGAATAAAATATAGTAGTTCCTACTTGCATATTTAAAGATTTTTGAAAAAAAAAAACAATCTATTTATTCATAAGAAAAATATCTATTCATACTTGCGTATGGAACTAAATAGCCGCAGCTTTACATCCAAAGAGCCGCATGTGACTCGCGAGCCGTAGGTTTAGACCCCTGGTCTGGTGGTCGTAACCGCCACTGGTAATTCTAGAGGTCCTGAGTTCGATCACCGAGAAACAACTATTGGGTCTGGATTTGTGCCCTGTGTAAGGCAATAGGCTCATCACCTACTTGGGACCTTAATATAACTGGTACCTACCTACAAACTGCATACACACTTCTGCCTACCCCTTAGGAGAAATACAAGCGCGATGTAATGTAATGTTAAAAAGTTTTATGAGATTGTATGGATTGATACAATCTGTTAAAACTTTGCTTGAAAGTTGACTCGTACCAACATTATGTAACAAATAACTAGGCACTTCAAAATTGGGAGGTATTACCCACCCTACAGATAACTCGCACCCGCGAGAGCTTGGTTGACAAATGGCGTTAATAAGAAACCTGTCGCGGTAGGATTAGCGCGTGTTAATTGCTCTTGTCACCGTTCCTCGAAAATAGGGATGGAGCGTGTCGCTGTTAGTATCGATAAAATATATAGTGTTATCGACACAGTGTAACGCAGCGACGAGAGCAGCTAGGCTAGTGTATTGACAAGACCAGTCTGGCAAGTGCACTCCGTTCCAAGCAGTGACGAGATAGACATACTATCGCGTATCGTATCGACAACACTAATGTAGCAAATGCTTAAGCCTAAAGGAGATGTTTCAGGGATGTATGGAGCTCCGGCCACGTCTATGTACACCATACTAAAAAATGGAGAAACACAATTAAAACAGTTTTCAATTATCCAATTACTTTAAATTGGCTTAGTTTGGATGTAAAGCACAAAAATGTACACTTGAAATTGCAACACAAAACATTATTCCGTCATGGTGGTAAGCTATCGTGTTGACAGATTTGATTGAAGTTAGACATTTGCATGACGTTTATTTGTCATAATTGTCTATGATTGAAATGGATTGTATGTAACACTGAGAACGAGTACATACCTATTTTATTTTTCCCTTTATAGATTTTTATATTATTTAAGTTTTTATATAAGTACAGAATATTCAATCGTCGGAATATTAACTAAGTAAGCTAAGTTAGCTAATTACCAATGTAATTAGCGATGTTTTGATTCAACTATCAAATACACAGCTGATATGTTTTTACTTATGTAAACAAAAATCCAAAAAACGAAAGCCAGGTTGTTAAAAATAACTCAAGAAATTCAAACGAACGGAACATCAAACCACGATCGATCGGCAACGAAAGCAATTGAAGTACGTAGTATCCCTTATTAGTTTGTGAATTGAAGTGACATTAGACGGTTCACGATCTATGATCAATGGTCGATCTATGGTTTACTGACTTTTTTTTTACCACAGAGTAACCTAAATTGGCGGGACGCCATGTTGAAACTCGATAAAAATAATTGATAAGTATAAAATTATTACATGAAAAGTATGCATTTAAGCAATTTATCTGTATTTTTCCCAAATTTCACGGATTTTTCTCGATTTTTCGAGGTACTGTACATATACTGGGCCGGATTTGAAACATCTCCTTTAAAGTGTAAAATTTTATTGTGTCTTTTTTATGGATATAAGATGGCCAACACCTATAGATAGCATGCACCAGTACCACAATGCGCTGCAAATAATAAAAAGTCATAGTTGTCTATGACTTTTAATAAAAAGTCATAGTTGTCTATGACTTTTTATAGTACCTAAATAAATAAATGAAAATCATCGACAACACGCCGATACCCAATCACTAGTTCCTAATTCAAACTTGCCATTACACTTTGGTGTCGTAAGCGGCTTACTTTTAAAATTAGAATGGAGCCCGCCATAATTAAAATATGTCACAATATTGGGGACCACAACAAACTGCAAATAGGTTGCAAGGCTTCGAGTTTTGTAATTTTAATTATGAATTTTTAGCAACAGGGCTTCGAACTACATTGCTTAAGTTTTATCTCCAGGGAGTATATACAAAGTACGAGTATTATAACGTTCTTCCTGTGATGAGGTAGATGTTTTTTTAATCATAGTGAATGATATTTTCTACTAATTATTATTAGAAATTAAGGAAACACTTCTACAACAACATTTAAAACTTTATATTTTAACATCTATTAATTATACTAGTTTCATCTTTCTAAATTTTGTTTTGTATTCTAAATTCTAAATTTTGTTTTTGTATTTTTTAATTCTTACTCCAAACTTAGTCTGTTTTATTTAACAGTGGAAACTTCGCTTATTTCTGCATCATTACTGTGTTCTATAATTTACATTTTTATTATTATTGTAATTATGTTTCCCAAATATTAATAAAATAAAAATAAAACACCGTCAACAGTTTTTATTAACATTAACTGACAGCTCCCAGGATGTGCCACACCTGCTAGGGATGTTCCTCATCTTCCGCCGTTGATAGTGATGTTCATTGGTACAACGTTTTCCATCTAACATTATGTAGTAGGTAGCAATGGTTAACATAAACACCCTTTTAGTCAGCTTCTGGATATAGCATAGCTACAACCGATGGGAACAGGTCTCTCCCACAGTTGAGGGTCTAGAGCATACTTCTACGCTGCCCCAATGCGGATGCTTATCTAGCTTAGCTGGACATAGGCCTCTCCTAATCGGCGCAACTCCTTTCGATCCTGTGGCTTCACCACCACGCTGCTCCAATGCGGATTGGTGGAGGGGTTAATGGCCAACCCAGTGTCGAATGTTCAAGCCACCCGAAGATCTTCAACAAGGCTTATCGACTGTTTCCACCATTGAAAACAACCGGGACCGACGGCTTTACGTGCCCTCCGAAGCACGGTAGCGTCCATGAAATTTTGCCACTAGCGGTCACCCATCTACAAACCGACCGCGCCCGTCGTAGCTTAACTCTTTTGATCACTTTGAATCGACGCGACACATAGTAAGAAAATTGAATATTCAATAATTGATATCCCAGGTTTCATAAGAGGTGTCTGATACTTATTTATAAGTTTCACTTATTTCCTACTATTAAGATAGTTATGAGAAATGGATCTCGGGTTATGATTGAGCTGCACGCAGACAAATTTGTACCATTTACTTCATTTGTATTGGCCGAGAGATGTAGTGGTATATTAGTTTGATGGAGTTGGGGTCTATGGGAGTTATGACTGCAGTAAAGGATTTACCGATTTATAGATGGATAAAATAAGATTGTAGGACTTTGATTATTTTTAAATTCCAGTAGCGTCTAGTTTTAAAGTAACATTTCAGATTTCAAATTCATTTATTTTTCATTATTAAGGTATTTTGTATCTACGCTTAATGAACGTCATTACATTTTTTATCTACCGCCGTTTCACAAAGTTGATGTTACCGAGAAGAACTTACTTATCATACTTTTACTTACCATACTTTTGTCATACTACGTAGGTATTGGTGGAGACGTCCGTGGCTTACTTCAGTCGGCTTACTTCAGTCGGAAGTTTTTAGACTGTCCGAAAACAACCGGGAACGATGAGGTAGCCCTCTAAAGATCGCTCACTTTTTTTAATTCAGATGGAACATCGTGACGTCAGCTTCGCAACTTTGCTAATCAGTTACGATTGACACTAACTGCGCAAGAATTTACGCTTCACTGCATAGGGCAAATTTTACAGAGGAAATATCTGTTCTGTCGTGAAATATTCTCAGAATCTATGCCATGAAAACTAGAATCGGTTAAAACGCTGCACGCTTTACAGCTTTGTTGTACTTTACTATACAAACTTGAACTTCATAACTTAATTCCACCAACCTCATTCAACTATCGCACTACCGCCGTACGTTTCGCGGTCTTTTTTACGGCGAACTGGTCTCCTGTGGAATGAGCTTCCCACTGAGGTTTTCCCTTCGAGCTACTACATGGACCACAAAAAGAGTGTGAAACGCTTCCTTCAAGGCAGGCAACGCACCTGTGATACCCCTGTCGCACGTGTCCATAAACGACGGTGACCACTTACTATCAGGTGGCCCGTATTTCTGTTTGTCTGTCTATTATTATTAAAAAAGGGTGTGTGTACTTATGTACACGCGTTAGAAGTTATACTTCATAAGCGTAACAAGATAAAAATCTTTTCAAAAATTTTATCTTTCGCCTTATTCTACGTTTGTAGAAAAAACGACACTAACAATAGAAAAAAGGTATTTATTTAATACATTGAAAGTTTTATTATAACGCATTATCTAGTTAAATAAAGTTTATTTAAATATCACATAAAATCACCGGAATGAGCCCGCAGACTTTGACAATTGAAAGTGTCAATGTCAAACCATTTTTTACAATGTTGACTATAGCTAACTTCATGGTGTCGGTTTTGTGACGGTGTGGGCGGGCATCGTAAAAATTTACTCTCATGATTTTTCCCTAACGCGCCAAAAGAAGTATAACTTCAAAAAAACGTACCATAAGATAAATACCACAGAATAAATACTACTCTACTCTACTCTACTCTACTCTACTCTACTCTACTCTACTCAACTCATAAACGGCCTATCATTTTTCAGTCATGAACACAATCACTCTTAGATCCGAGCCCGAAACGAGGTCATTCAATTAATCACAACTCCAATTCTTCTCTAATCCCGATTCGCATACATTTCGGTACAAGTTAATGATGTCCGAAACCGGTATCAAGTCTCGTATAACAAAGTGAAGAGGGTCAGCAAAACAAACTCTTTCAATACACTACAGTCCGCTGTCAGCGGAACAAAACGGCTTAAGAATGAAAAATGAAATGAAGTGGACAGTGCGTGGTGGCACTACGGTAACTGCGGACGTGAGAACATTAAAAAAAACTGAGTAAGTGCGGCGACATTAAAAAAAAATTGAATATTGAGGCAGTTTTTTAAAAATTCGTGAGCTGAATTCGGCAACCGCCACTTTTTAAACGGTTAAAATACCTAAATGTGAAATGGATAATTTAAGTAGGTATTGATATTTTTTAAATATAAATGAAAGTCGACTAAATAATTAAAAAAAAAAAAATTCATTTGCATGCTATTTGTGCTTGTGCTTTAAGTAGGTACTATAACTTGTAGGTAATGTATAAATGCATCTTGTCTATCGTCATGCTAACATCAATGAATAATTGTGCAGTTTTCTCTTCTGTATGATTTATACAAATTTTAACTGATAATTGTCATACTGAACATAAGATTGTTAATTTTATAATCAAAGAACGTTAAACAGCGCTACTCATTTCAAAATGTTGCAAAGTTCACAGTTTTCGTAGTCTCTTCGCTTGACCATCAATTTATCAGTCACACTTACCGGAATTTACATAAAATCCGGCCATGATTAATGCACATACGTGCCCGGCTCAATGATTATGCCGTGTTTATTTAATGTATATTGTATATTCGCATCTATACATTATACGGTTGATAAATTATACAGCGCGTAAATAGGACAAGGAAGGGGCTGTGCTGAATAGTTTTTAAGATGTTTTGAGTAATTGAGAGGTGGAAAGTAAGTAAATCTATATATATAAAAGGAGAAGCTGACTGACTGACTGACTGACTGACTGACTGACATATCAACGCAGGGCCTAAACTATAAGGGTTAGGGGGGTAAAAAGGGGGTGCAAAGTTAGTATGAATTTTGCCGTTATTGAAGTTATTCGAATGAAATTCAGTACCTATGAAGGTTTTTCATTGAAAGTTTCGAAAATCATACCTTAACCCCCTTTTACCCCCGAAAGGGGGATGCAAAGTTAGTAGGTATAAAAGTTTTTCGTATTTACCTAGGTACATTATTTAAGTGCAATTTTGTATTAGGTATGTATTTAGGTTATTAGTTTCTAATAATTATATCCTACTCAGAGTTTAAAGTATCGGATTCGAAACTGTCTAGCGGGCCGCGCGCGCACGGATGTGCCACGGTGCTGCATGAGGTAGAGGGGCGGGCAGACGTCGTTATTGGGTCTGATTCTACGCGAGCGAAGCTGCGGGCGTCCACTAGTATATTGATATATTGTATAAACTTACGCTAAGTAAGAATTAACAGTTCATTTAGACTTAAACTACGGTCCTGTCTACACTAATCTATATATATAAAAGGAGAAGGTGACTGACTGACTGACTGACTGACTGACTGACTGACTGACTGACATATCAACGCAGGGCCTAAACTATAAGAGTTAGAAACTTGAAATTTTGCACAGGGGTTCCTTTTATAGCGTAGGGGAGCACTAAGAAAGGATTTTTGAAAATTCACCCCCTAAGGGGGTAAAACGGGGGTGCAAAGTTAGTATGCAAGTTTGCCGTTTTTTAAGTCAAGTGGGCAACCCGAACGCGGGCAGACGTCGTTAATAAGTCTAATTCTGCGCGAGCGAAGCTGCGGGCGTCCACTAGTATATAATATACAGGAAACAGGAAACATTTGTTTGTAAAGTTTTCACTCAAAAACTTCTGGACCGATTTCAAAAATTCTTTCACCATTAGAAAGCTGCATCTTCATGGAGTGACATAGGCTATATAATATTACTAGGTGTAGATAAACGAAACAATTTTTATGTCTAATTCCACGCGAGCGAAGCTGCGGGCGGTCCACTAGTGTAAAAAGCTGATAAACAAATAGCATTATCATCAAAATTACTTTCATGTTCTTATTAGGTAAGTATGGCGAGATATTAGTTTATCTTACATTATCAACCAGTAAAGGTTGTGCCCTCTGAAGTACGAAAGCGCTCAAGAAATTTTACCAGGGGTTACCTATTCGACTGGCCCGTGGCCAGATTCTTAGTATCGATCGATATGGTAATGTCTCGATATTTTTACATTGTTAACTATACTAAAAAGTCAGTTTTAATAAAGATATATTGCGTGAAAGAATTGAGGGCATCTGAAAAAAACTTCAAAAAGTAAAACGAAAGATCCTGACAGTACGGAAAACAATGAAATAACTACCGGTTCTCGACAAAAATACGACGCACACTCGAACTCGACACGTACGTACTCGAACGGAAACGGTAAATCTACCGTTAAGCCTCCCGCTTAAATAATGGATGAGTCGCGTGTAAAAATCCTACAGGAATTATGAAGAAGCCATTTTTCACCGCGATCCTGAAATACTGACTCAACGTGGCAAATGTATGGGTTTCAAATAAGAAAATAGGAAAATACGATTGTCATATCTGCTGAATGTGAATTATGAGAGAAGGTGAATTTCGTTAAAAGTATGGAATATTTCCGTAGTAATAATAATAATTGTTACTTTTATCATTATTCTTTCTTAATAACTATAACGGCTTCGCCAGTACGAAATACGAAATCTAATGTCACAAACTTAGATTTGGTCGTAAATTAGAAATAGCACTAACATTGTCTTCGAACTCATGAACTATGTGGGAATCGAGGATGCCTAAAGCCTTGTTAAAATTAAGATTAAAAAAAAGAACTATATGGGTAGGTATATAAATTTCAAAACCACTTTTACAATTATTTTCTTGCGAGTCACCAAATTTTTCATACAATGAGAAATAATATATAAAAATGACTGATGCCAATTATTATTTTATATCAAGACGTTGGACACATGGGTTAATCTTGATGTTTACAAAATAACTTCAAACGGTATTCAAGTTAGAATTAATGACAAAATGTACCTCTTTCTAGTACTGTTTATTTATTTAACGTTTGAAAAATATTGCCTAAAAATATACACGGAAAAAAGAATTATCTTGTCCCCGATTATTAACTCGACCGTCTCAAACTCGACCGCAATCGACTTATCAAATGGCACAAAATAGACAATCATAAACAAAACGGTGAATTATCGTTCCTATTGCAAAACACATAAAGATGTTGATGTGTGACATGGAGAGACAGCAAAACAGTCGCCGCAAACCTAGTCAGAACAGATGATGTTCGTTTTTCTCGCATCCGTTCTCGTATTCAAATTTGACAATGACAAATCCTCGGTCATTTCCGGTGCGGTTCGGATGTTCATATCATTTATATTCATTCGAGATTTGCTCGCTTTGTTCGAGTGATAAGTCAGCGAAAAGATGGTATACGAGTATGGTTGGGGTGTAAATTAAACGTGGGCTGATGAGTTCGTGGTTGAATTGATGATGGGAACTATTGTATTGTTGTCAAACCCTCAAATACTCAGTTCAGTTCAATCAAAATACATACCTAACTCAGATCCGGCAAAACTACTAGCAAGGAAAGAATGTAATAAATTACATAATTAAATTAGTAGAACTACAGATCCGAAGTTACTAAGGATCATACATCTGTCTGAAATTGGACATCGGTTGATTTGCCTACTGCATCATTATAGTTTATTCAAAAGTTTAGTCAAAAGATTGGCTTTTGTATAGAACACAATAAACTGAAAAAAAACGATGTAAAGTAAAACGATGAAAGTAAAACTGTAAAGCTTAAATCTATCAACATTAGAGCTCAGGAAAACTATAGGTAAGAAATATTTATATATTCAGGGCAAACAACATGAAATAATATTAGAATAGGTCATAGTATCAAAATATATTTCGCTTGAATTTAAAACTGTAAGTAAAAAATCCGTCGGCAATTTCCGATTCCTAGAGCTTGATATGTGTTTACACTTAGAATCTAAGAGCTCTAGAAACTCGACTCAAAAACAGGAAAACCTTGCCTTGCATTAGCGTGGCAAGCGACCCGTTACTACATCGCCCTTCGACTCAAGCGCCCGTATGTAAATGTTATCCAGAATTTATTGTTATAACTCCTCCAGCTAAGTGATATTCGAGATTTCCTTCCAAATATGCTCAGAGCGTTTTCCTTATTTTATGTAAAATCCCCACCAATTTCGTCAGGTCTCAACTTTACATTCAAACTTTGTGCTTCCTCTAACAAACTCGTGATACTTGCCAGCCGGCATAGGTCGTCTTAGACTGGATACGGGCGACTCTTTTACAGTGGAGGTTTATTTCGAATTTCAACTGATTGCTTTCCCTCAGTGCCATTTTCAAATTGAAGGTAATACAGTGCTAAATTAAAACTGATTATGGAGAACTTTGAGAAATAGTGCTCATGTGGTGATAATTAAAAATAAGCCTTAAGTTAAAGAGATAACGTTGAATTTTCTCGCGGTAAGAAAGTTGGAACTAAATTGATAAAATATGAAGTAGTAGCGCAAGAAACAAAGGTTAATGAAGATTTATGATTGAATATTTTCATGAACTTTCTTAGTTCGCAGATCCATTGTATAAAATTATTTTTTAGTATGAAGCTATTAGGCTTCTCCTAAACGATGCCACTCCTACCGGTTGTGTGCCTTCGTTTAAGGAGAGGCCTATGGAAGGCAGTGGAGAACTAAAGGCCGAGGATGATGATGTTAATGATGATAAATCTATTAATTTTACTGTATCAATTTACCCAAAAAATAATATCGCCATAATACAGGAAGTCGATGAAATTTAAAATCAATAACGGGTTATACATAATACTTGAGCATAAGTTTGAGCCGGGGAGCGTTGTAGTAACACCATAACATTTTTAAGACCTCGTGTTACAATAAAGAAAAGTAGTGAGGCGGAAGCATCATGACAGAAACACACTCGTAAAAGACTTAAGAATCCACCATGTAATTCACTGATGCAAGAGGATGTTTAAGCTGAAAAGGTTATTTCTGTTGCAAATTGAGTATAAATTGTTTGTCGTGCCATCAAAAAGGTTCGGGCAATATATTAAAGGTAATATACATGTTAATGGCATAAGAAAATCTACGTCTTCCCCTTTGCTCTTATTCACTTCTGGACAAGGACGGCCGATTTTTTTTGGATATGGCAAAAAATATATTTGGGTATGATTTTTTGTGTCAATATATTATTATCCTTTAAAAGATATATAGAAAAATAATTCTGCCAATTCGCACTTGGCCAGCGTGGTAGAATAACACCTAATCCCTCCCATTCTGAGAGGAGACCCGTGCCCAATAGTGGGACAAAGAAAGGGTTGTGATGATGATTATGATGAATTCTGTGTTTTTCATCGTAAAATAATCTACTTTACTATCGTGGACTAAGTTCATCAAGCCTAAATTACTCTCATTAAGGCTACATTTTTACCAAATCATGAAAAATATCAGAAAGATAACAATTTTTCACTATCTATGATTTAGTTAAAATTATTAGTACATACCAACTCCCTACTCTATTATTATTACTTCTATATATGTATTGAAAAAAAGAATCTTGAATATCGAGAATTTAAATATAGAGAGTGTAAAACAAATTATTGACATGTCCATTTTTCCCAACTCCGTGACACGCAAAACAGATCGCTGGCAAACGTGTGAACAGACCACTGGAGTGAAACTAAAAGCATTGTAAATTCTCTGGAAGCACGGGCCACGGTACATTGAGGCAGTTACTAGGAAGATGTAGTGCTCCCCAAAGCAACGTTTTAGAATGTATTTGGGAGCGATTTTATTGAATTACACTTTAAAATTCACTATTTGATTGCATACACAATTGTATTGTTTCGTAATAGTACAATGGTCTGTTCTATTACTTGACCTTCGATCAAGGAAGCTGACTTTGCAGTCGATTAGTTAATTGATAACCTTCGTTAGGCATCATCGTCTGGATATTTGTTTATCGCCCTGTTTTTACACAAACTTGAAAATTTTTCAATATCGTTTCATTGGAGGAGGGCACCACATAGAATATCCCACACTGAATAGAACCCTGAATGAAGTCCCCCTTTGTTGGGCGTCTGGCCTGAGTCAATTGGACAAATTACAGCTACAATGGTTGTGGTTTGTACTCTTACATTTTAATTCACGAGGGCACAGTAAAGGGCACAATTCTAGATTCCAGTTGTAAACATTAGCTTCCTTAGAATCGTTGAGCCCTGTCTGCCTTCGACTTAAAAGTTTCCAGACTTAAGTAGGTAATTTAAACATTTTGAAAAACTTGGCAGATACGAGTACGTTATAGGTACAACCACAGAAATTAATCAAGATAGAACGGTGAACTGGGCGTATACCCCATGCCTCAATCTTGCAATATACTGCAAGATATCTTGCAAGTGCGCGTCGACCTACAGTTTGGCAAATTTTAGATATAAATAATTTTGTAACTCTTTCTTTGGATTAATAAATAAAAAATAAAATAAATACTTGTTACGGTACTACGTTCCGTTATCGATAGATTTGATTACAACTAAAACGAGTCACCTCAATTAATATAGAGTGAAGTCACATAGTAGGCAAGACTTGGGCAGAGCTGACGTAAAAAGTGACATCGTTTTCTATATAATACTTGATTGCCGTACTATCTTAATTAATTTCTGTAGGTAAAACGATGTCTACCTTGCAAAAAATATTCGTTATTATAGGATAGGTTAAAACCTAATTTGCTAATACACGAGAGCGATAAAATCTGTGATAGCGTAAAAGTCATTCAAACACAAGCCATACAACTAATACTATAAACGGCAACACGGAATATAAACAGGTTTATAGTAAAACCCACTTGAAGATAACGACAGCCAATCAAATGTTTATGCTAATGGTGAGGGCTGTTGCGCCAAGTTTAAAGAGATATTGGGTACGTTGGGAATAATTAACTTGAGATATATTTAGTTCGGTGAAATGTTTACATTAACATGGTGTTATCATTATGATTCTAGAGTTCTTGAGATTCTGAGAGAGCAAATTATACAAAAAGTCTTTCCTGTTCCAGCGCCCCACGCTTTTACAATCAAATATTATAATTAATAGCACATAGTTTACACTTCAGCCCAGAAATAGAGACAACAAACGATCCAAAATTTATTTTTGGTTTTTACGTGCATTTATAAAAGCGTGTTTTTCTAGTTTTTTTTTAAATTACTTCTTGTTAAGATTGTATAAGAAATAATGTCAGATTCTGTAACGGTGAAAGAAAACATCTTGAGGAAGTTATACCTGAGAGTTGTCCATAATACTATCGATGTTTTGTCTACTTTATTACCTTTTTAGCCTGAGACAGGACAGTGACCTGAGTGAGAATGACACTTAAACATTTTATTTCTTTAATTTCATCAATTACCATAAAAGCATGCTGCGAATTATGGCACGTTGTAAATACCACTACCACGGTCGTAAAATAAATTCGCAACACGAATGAGTGTCGACCGCGCTGTTTCATCGATTTTAATTACGCTAAGTGAGAATGTATTTATCGCCTAAACCTGGATTGAACGAGGGAGTCCTGATGTTTCATCGCATCGCATCAGTAATAAGTATTTTTGTGCTTTTGTATATTTCCCCGATTCACGGCGGAGCGGACAATTGCCGGACGATATTTACAGGCGCATATCTGTATGACGTGTCGCGTTTATTACTTGTAATCTGTCATTCACGCCGACGCTCGCAACGGATCACATTGTATCTCACAATTTTCACATCAATATATCAGTTATTTTTGAGTTCATGTCCCTTGATTTGAATTCCATTGGGCTCCCCAAAAGGCTCAAACATTGGCGACCGTGCAGGACTTCTTCGAAATTAAGTCCACAACGAGAAATCTTCGTCTGCAACCTCGTGAAATCTCGTCATCACCGCCCGGCAAAAGGACGGATTTCGAGACCTTGCCAAGCAGTTCAAGCGCCCTACGTGCCAGCTGCTATCCTGTTTCACGATTGCAAGCATGAAGAAATAGCAGAAACAAGAAAATATCAGCGCGGAAGAGGAAATAACGGGACTTTGCCGTGATCACCGCCCAGCAGTGTAGCATCGAAAGCGTCACCTGGCAGCATTATTTCACAAGTTAAGTGCCCTGATTATCCATCCTTACTTCCTTAACATCACTAAATCCATCCATCCATCCATTTTGTACAAAATAATCCATCAAATCCATAAATTCAATTGTGCAAATCACGTTATAATTTTTTTTGTGAGATACCTACCTACATTTTGTTATTTCTAAAAAAGTTAATTTATTTTTGCAATTCCCGACTAGATTAGTTAAGTAAATTATTAAAACACGTAAATAACAATAAAATCAACTAGAAACAGTTGTTTCGCGCCAGGTTTTACGCGATATTTAGCAGTTTTCGGCCGACTAATTCCAGGTTGGCGGGAACGCCGGTTGACCTCCGACCTTCTGCCGACCGGGGCGACTTTGCTGGTCTGCAGCCGGCTGCCAGCGACTCATCGTGTACCGGGTATCACCGTGGATTGGCGTGAGACGGAATATTTATTTATTTTATCACCTTCCAAACGTTTAGAATTGTTCTGTGATTTATTTTACCATATTTACACTTAAAATCAAATGTTTACAAAAACTAATACTATATTTACAATTTTAAAATGCCTTTGAACGATAACGTAACAGATTCTAATGTAACAAATATTTCTACAATGAAAGATTTACTGACAAAACGTTGTTCTTTAAAAGGACAAATCACCAAGTTTAAAAATTATATTAACAACATCACAGCGCAATCTATACTATCAGCTGTTGAGTTTACCGAGTTAACGTTAAAACTTAACCGGTTCGAGTATTTATCTACAAAATTTGATGACTTGCAAACTCAGATAGAACTCCTAAATTCTGAAAATCTAGACTCGGAAATTGATGAACGAGAACGCATTGAGCAGGACATAATTTTATGTACTGCGATAGCAAAGGGCATTGTCGAAGACCAAAATGAATTAAAAACTATTGAGCAAGATAAAAGATGGCGTGAATCTATGTACCCAGATGCTCAATGTAGGTACGCTCGATCACAATGATATAGGCGACTGCCTCAGATATAATTTTCAAAATTTGACGGTTCATTTTTCCGCTGGCTTGAGTTCCACGACACCTTTTCGAATTTAATACATATGAACATTCGCATTCCACATATTCAAAAGTTTCATTATTTATTATCTTACCTTGAGGGCGAGGCAAAACGCATAGTTTCTAACACAGAAGTTTCGTCTGCAAATTATTTAATTGCGTGCGACCTACTTTGTAATACAATAATAAAAGATTACTTATAAATCACCATTTAAAATCTCTTTTTAATATACAACAAATAACTCGTGAATCCGAATACTCATTTGAGGTATTTTGTCGACCACGTCACTAAAAACTTACGCGCGCTTTCAAACCTTGGTCTACCTACTGACCACTGGGATACGTTGATTATTTTTATGTTTACATCTAAGCTTGACAATAACACCACGATGAAGTGGGAGGAACAGCATAACAAGTACTGTGATATGCCTACATTGGAACAATTTAAATCGTTTTTACTTGACCGTGCCCATATTTTAGAATCAATACATCGTAAGTTTCCTCGACCGATCATAGATGGCGCCAGTAGTCATAAAAATACATTTACAAAATCATTTGCGTCAGTCAGTCGGGAAGTTATTACTACGTTTCAATGTATTATTTGTAACCAAAATCATAAGATTTATGACTGCCCCACCTTCAAGTCGAAAAACTTAAATGACAAATTAATAGAAGTTAATAGATATAAATTGTGTGCGAATTGTTTGAGACAGGGTCATCCTGTCAGTGAATGTTGTATGGGGCCTTGCCGACTATGCAAAAAGCGTCACAACACATTGCTACATTCTGTCCAGCAAGTGGCGACAGCTGTGACAGATGTGCCTGTGGATTGCAGTGATGCTGTCGAGGCCTATCCTGACGCTATAGTTAACTTTTCTAAAGAAGTTAGTAGCCAGGTGTTATATTGTCCACTGCATTAATAAATGTCATGAATCCAGAGACTAAGCAAGTACTTCAAGTGAAAGCATTATTAGATTCGGGTTCTATGTCGTCATTTATTAGTAAAAATCTACAAAAAAGATACATTACCTATTTCTTTAAATCTGATTTGTATTGGTGACTGTCATGCTAACACAGTCAACGAAAGATGTGTCGTGCAGTTACAATCCCGTGAAACAATTTTAAAATAACCCTATCCTATTTGGTTTTAGATACACTTACAGGAAAATTACCAAAGTTTCCCATAGATGTATCGAAATTAAATATTCCTTCAAATATACAGTTAGCTGATCCATACTTCGACCAGCCCGCCCCCATCGATGTGTTGATAGGGGCCGATATTTTTTGGGACGTCATAGGCAGAAGTCACATGTCCCTAAGTAAGGGTAACCCTAAACTGCACAGTTCTCAGTTCGGTTGGTTAATAGGTGGTCACATTAATATGCAAAGTTCAAATACTAAAATCAGTGCTAACCATGCATTACCAATTGAGCAGGATTTGTCTAAAGAATCCCAAGTAGATAATTTTTTACCTTAATTCTGGGAGCTTGAAGAGCTACCTAAAAAACATATTCTAAGCGAAACGGAAGTCGCCTGCGAGAGCCACTTCCTAGCTAATACTGAAAGGCTTAAGTCTGGTAGATTTTCAGTCAGGTTACCACTTCGTGATTCACCCGATTGCCTAGGCGAGTCCTATTCACTAGCAAAAAAACGGCTTCTTAATTTAGAGAAACGATTTCGTCGTAATAGCACATTAAAATCATTATATGTACAATTTCTTCGAGAGTATGAGTCATTAGGACATCTCTCTAAATCTAATTTGAATACAAGGTTAATTGAAAGCGGCGCGATACCGACTCCATTATACTTTCTTTGTCATCACGCTGTTTTCAAAGAATCCAGCGAGTCTACGAAACTTCGGGTCGTCTTTGACGGGTCGGCCCCCTCCTCTTCTGGCTATTCGGTAAACGACTTACAAATGGTGGGTCCTAATGTGCAGGACTCTCTTTTCTCCATTTTGATACGAGCTCGACAGTACAAATTTCTACTCACCGGGGACATCGAGAAAATGTACAGTCAGGTGGAAGTCCACACCAGTGATAGAAACTTGCAAATTATATTATGGAGAGAAGAAGAGTCACTACCTATAGAAGCTCTATACCTAAATACGGTTACTTACGGGACCGCAAGTGCCAGTTATTTAAGTACTCGGTGTTTGTGGCAGATTGGAGAGGAGTGTGATGACAATTTTATTAAAACTATACTTCAAAAAGATTTCTATGTTGACGATCTCATTACTGGCTCTGACAATGAGACCGAATTGCGTCATATTCAAAGTCGCGTGTGTGTAGAGTTAGAAAAGGGTTGCTTTCATTTACGCAAATTTAAAACTAATATGCAGTCTCTGTTTAACCAGCCCAACAAAAATCAAGAAAACCTAACAATTAGCGAATCATACAGCACGTTGGGGCTTGGTTGGAATCCTAATAGTGATACTTTACATTTTCCTATAAACGACCTTCCACATGATGAGGTCATAACCAAAAGATTTATTATGTCCAATTCATTTAAGATTTTTGACCCTTTAGGTCTTCTTAGTCCCTGTATAATGCAGGCTAAATTAATGTTACAAAGTTTATGGCAACAAAAATATGACTGGGATCAACCTGTTACAGAAAACATTAAATTGCAGTAGGATAAGTTTGCTAAAGACATACCTGTACTTTCCACTCTTCATATACCAAGGCATGTACTCTGTGATAATCCTTCCATTATAGAAATTCACTCTTTCAGTGATGCTTCACAGATTGGTTACGGGGCGTGCATATATTTGCGAACTACGAATAGTGTTGGTGAGGTCACAGTTAACCTTCTGTGCTCAAAATCGAAGGTAGCGCCATTAAAGCCTACATCTATCCCCCGCCTAGAGCTTTGTGCCGCGCTACTCGCAGCTCGTCTGTGCAAGTCTGTTACAGAGTCCATACGCTACACTCCAGATCGTATATTCCATTGGTGTGACTCGAGCGTGGTCCTAGGATGGTTAACCGGTAATCCAACTAAATTAAAAACATTTGTTGCTAACCGAGTTGGCGAAATACAGGAAACTACCAACACACTCTCCTGGAGATATGTGCCTACCGCTGACAACCCAGCTGACCTTATTTCTAGAGGTGTTGGCCCAAGTCAGCTCATAAATAATTCACTCTGGTGGCATGGTCCTAAGTTTTTATTAAATGAGGAAATAAATTGGCCTACATTAAAGGTAAAAATATTAGATGACCTACCTGAAATGAAATCCTCCACTACCACGTTCACCGCAACCATATTTGAGCCAATAATAAATTTTGAGCGCTTTTCCAAATTAAATAGAATAAAAAGAGCATTTGCTTACGTAAAACGTTTCATCTATAATCTTAAAAATCCTAAAGCTAAAATGAGTGATAGCTTAACTCTTGATGAACTAAATAATTCCTTTAGTGATCTTTGTTGTATGGCTCAGCAACAATCTTTCCCCAAAGAATATAAAATTTTATTTAACAAACAAGATTTAGGATCTAAATGCAACATTTTATCTTTGTCTCCTTACATGGATGAGAACAATTTAATTAGGGTTGGCGGTCGAATCAATGCTTCGAATTATACTTACGAAAAGCGACATCCTATCCTACTTGATTCTTCTCACCATTTAACTAAATTAATTTTTGAAGACGAGCATATTCGAAATTTACATGCCGGTCCGCAATCGATGTTGGCTGCGAAGAATTTTCACTTCAAAAATGTTGGCGATAAGCCGTTGACGTAATTTTCATTTGTAATAAATATTTTATGTACAACTCTAACACCTATGATAGTAACAAATAAAACACCAAGTATTAATTGGATTTTTTTTGCATTAAACCTACTTGCCTCACAGGCAAAACACACTTAGCAACTGAGATCAAACAATCACTTGCGAGCCAATGGCGCGCGACCGCCGCAGATGTCAGCACTAATTACTGCACGTGACGTCACGTGACGTAATTTTCATTTGTAATAAATATTTTATGTACAACTCTAACACCTATGATAGTAACAAATAAAACACCAAGTATTAATTGGATTTTTTTTGCATTAAACCTACTTGCCTCACAGGCAAAACACACTTAGCAACTGAGATCAAACAATCACTTGCGAGCCAATGGCGCGCGACCGCCGCAGATGTCAGCACTAATTACTGCACGTGACGTCACATGCCGATTAGATTCCGCTCCGATCAGCGTTAATCTATTTAATTAGATTGCTGGATACATTATGCGAATTCAGGCCCGCCGTCGGCTTCGCCCGCGGTGGTGTTGAGTTAAGAAATTTAAGAATTTGATTTAGCGAGTTGGGTGTGAGTTTGCCGTGAGGGTCGACGGTAAGATTGTGTTCGAGCAATTTTTTGAATAATATATATAACTCTAAAATAAGACTACCAGCTGGGCTAGAGGTTATGGGTTCGATTTAAATTACTAGGATTTTTCTAACTTGACTTTTCTCAGTCTGGTTTGCATCGCAAGTGTATGTTATAAGCCCCACACATGGGATTTATAATTAGTGAAATGTAAGTTTACCTACTATACGTGGTGTCGTGGTGTTATGTTCAAAGTTCACAATATCATGTCAACATATGACTTGCCTTTCATAGTAATTTAATATGGAAAGTCACAATACAACCGGTTATTACTACTAATCCGGCGTATTATTAGTTAAAACTACCATACATTATGCATATAGAACAACTGTATGCGAGTCTGTGTCAGTCGCGTAATGAGACAGACAGACATCGATGCACGTGGCCTGTCGTGTTATTACTAATGAGATACGTGCAGTTAGTATATACGACCGCCTTTAAACTCAGTTTGTGTCACGGATACCTACATTATGTTTGTAATAGTTCAGGCAGTAGATAAGGCAGGATTTCTTTCATAAAACATCTATCAGTTCTCATCTTCTCATCTCATCAACACAAACAAATCTATATATATAAAAGGAGAAGGTGACTGACTGACTGACTGACATATCAACGCAGGGCCTAAACTAAAAGAGCTAGAAACTTGAAATTTTGTTCAGGGGTTCCTTTTATAACGTAGGGGAGCACTAAGAAAGGATTTTTGAAAATTCATCCCCTAAGGGTGCAAAGTTAGTATGAAATTTTGCCGTTTTTGAAGTTAATGAATGTCTAATTCCACGCGAGCGAAGCTGCGGGCGTCCACTAGTTTCTTATAATTTGTGTTGATGTCGGATAAGTAGTCACTGACATCGAGAACAATCTGGAATTCTTTCATAAACTCGTCCCTCTTCGCGTCTCGACACCTCTGTCTCTCAATTAATCCGTGCAATAAAACTAGATTAACAGAAGGCCACTCGGACAAATTGTGTATTAATATTTTATGTCGCCACCCGGGTAAGCGAGGCCGGGTGAGCTCGTAAACCTGTCATCGCGAGACAAACTGCCAGCTTCTTACGGGTGATTTAGACCCGGATTATGGGGTACCGGAGAACTATGGGGTTTGTGGTTGCAAGCGCTCTATAATCTGTGTATTGGTGTTATTGAAATGTGATTATTGCAGATTATAGAATGAATGAATAAATGAATATTTTATTACTTTTGTTAATTTGTCACAAAAGTATCGTAACAATTTGCCTATAAAATAAAATAAGGATATAACTATAGGATCTGCCGAAATGGGGCCGCACTCAGCTATGGTCGCAGCGAACCACGACAGCTGGTTTTTAGGGCGACCCAGCGTTGAGCAGTTCGGACAGCAGATGTACTTTTAAATTTATTTTTAATTATCGAAGAGTGCGATTACTAGTAATACGGATTGGATCCGCATTTGCTACACTGTTATACACAAACCACCTGCGCCCGATGTTGCTTAACACTGTCGATCTCATACGATCGACGCAATCTATTGGGACGCTTCATTCCCAACACAAACAAATGTAATATAAATCGTTTCTTTCAATATCATAATTTCAAATAAATTTGTTATTAATGCCATTGCCAAAGTTAATATATTGGCGGGAACTTACTACGTGGGAGTAGTAATCGTAGCGCTACGATGCGCTACGATTCGTAGCACTTGCCGCTACGATAATTCTCCTTGAATAGCTTGTTGACTACATGGAATACTATAGTATCACTTCACATAGAAGTCTGCCAATCCGCACTTGGCCAGCGTGGTCCCATTCTGAGAGGATACAACAGCGATACAAAGAAAAGGTTGTGGTGGTGAGAATCGGGAAATTTACATTTTGCAATCACCATTTACATGATATCTACATAACTAGGCATATAAAAAATACAAAGATGTACTAACCTCGTGAAGTTAGAATATTTCCATCAATCCTAATAAATACATGAAATACTAAAAAATAATCGACGTTGTACAGTCACAGCGTCATCTTTACATAAACCTGGATTGACGATTTTACTCTTGGTCACTCCTGGCGTAATTCTATAAAATATATTTGAGTCGCCACTTAAGACAGGGACTGTACGTAGGGACGTAACATCACTAGTTCTGAGAAACAGTGACTATTTCCCTATCACACACAGCTAGTGTGTTCTATAAGTTTTAACCAATGTACACAATGTACACAATTAAGTCCTCCAATCCAATCTATACGAAACAGCACAGTACAGTCAAGTCCGTCAATCTAACACGTAATAAATAGCACGTACAATGTTCAGTCGAGTACATTTATCAAACTCAATCCGGCAGCGACACGCCACGGCTTGCCGCGAGCTCAAATCTAATTAAATGCTTCCCTATTGCAGTCCAGAATCTAGCTGGTAATGTTCATTCTACTTAACACCTAACGCATATACATATAATGAGCGGCTGAGTGGTAACACCGGCCTTTTAGTCTCGAACCTTCCAAGTGAAAATCTCAAATAGTAATCGCCAGTTGTTATATACCTAACAAGCACCTTTTGATAGTCCTGAGGGAGTAATTGGGGAAGCACAATGAAAAACAGCTGATAGTTACTTGGCGTATATTGCAAGTGACAACATGACACAAATTATTGCCGACCTACCTACATATTTATGATGGACGCCCTCAGCTTCGCTCGCGTGGAATTAGACATACACTAACATCAAAAACGGCAAAGTTTCATACTAACTTTGCACCCCCGTTTTACCCCCCTAGGGGGTGAATTTTCAAAAATCCTTTTTCAAAAATCCTTTAGTGGACGCCCGCAGCTTCGCTCGCGTAGAATTAGACCCATTAACGACGTCTACCCGCGTTCGATTGCCCACTTGACTTCAAAAACGGCTAAATTTCATACTAACTTTGCACCACCGTTTTACCCCCTTAGGGGGTGAATTTTCAAAAATCCTTTCTTAGTGCTCCCCTACGTTATAAAAGGAACCCCTGTGCAAAATTTCAAGTTTCTAGCCCTTATAGTTTAGGCCCTGCTTTGATATGTCAGTCAGTCAGTCAGTCAGTCAGTCAGTCAGTCAGTCAGTCACCTTCTTCTTTTATATATATAGATATGTACCCACAATATATCAGTACATACTGTATTGATATTTATCACAATGCCCTTACGATTTTCTATTGCGGTCGGACATGCGACAAAATTCCATACTAGGGGTACTATTCCATATTTGGTTACATTCCTGTATGTTATGACGTTGAAGGGACCGATGAGCTAGAGGCACGCCAGTGATTTCCACAAACCTCCATCTTAAAAAACAAGTTATTATGACGAAAACGCAATGAGAAAAAATGCTCTTTCTATGGGACTTGTGAGGATAAACTAACAGATTTGCAGCATCACCTTCCTACAAATTTGTGCACTACTACGATCCCCAACTATCATTAACTAAGTTAATGATACTAATACATTATTAACCACATTCCATATCCAGTAACGAAGAGAATTAGAAGGTAGGTTATATTGGTTAAATTATAAAAATTGTATGTTTTGAAAAGACTAACTAACGAGTTTCTTGCCGTGTTCTTCTCGGTAGCATTAACTTTGTGAACTGGCGGTAGATAAAAAAAATGTTATGACGTTCATTAAGCGTATACAAAATACCATATAATGAAATAAATGAATCCGAATCTGAATCTATAGTTTCACAGTTTACACAGTTTTACAATTGTCTAAATACAGCAAATCAATTCCAACAGAGCCATGGAACAATAACCTGTGCCCAACTAATAATAGAACCATGTATCAGATCCAATCTCGCGAGATCAGGGCAAGCGCATCCAGTTCTATCGCCCGAAGGCATTGCGATCCAGGAAGATATTTAATCCGAAACGTCGCTGACTACATCGGAGCGCAATTCTCGCTAAATACGCAGCTGTAAAGGATGCGTTTCTTAGTGATGTTACTCACTGTTATCGATAAAGCCTTCACAACTTGTCTGACTGACTGAGCACAAGTTATTTTTATATCCGAATCAGACTTTGTGATTGCAGCATTTGCTGGCCTACGAGAAAGACAAAACTTTTATAAGAACCTTGAACCATTATGTACAGAAATCTCTCTACAAAAACATCCTCATAAATATTGAATGTCATAATTTAATGAACTTTTTATTTTTAAATTCCTTCAAAACAATTTTCAGTTATGTTCTAAAATATTAATTCTATGTTACAACCACAATTTTTAGCGAATTCTTGCATCAGAAGTCGTGAAATCAATATCGTTATTTTTTTATGGGCTTAATCGAACCTTTTATTACTTCATCAGATATTGTTCTATATCTAGATTATCACTGTATTAATTTGTAAAAATATCGATAAAATCTCTCCTGCATCACTATCAAACGGTAATACGCCGATACACCTCACGTATCATATGTCACCATCTCATATACAGAAACCGCATCCAGCTTCTATTCGTATATTATACCGGTTCATTCCCCTTACATCTGCCTCAAACCGGATCTGTCCAGTTTAAACTGACATCCGCCGCCCCTAACTGGGGAGCGATTTCAACGTTATCGCTCGTAATAAATGTCATGATTGGGATCTGGTTAGGCTGGTCGAGTTATTGCGGCCTTCGGCTAAATGGACAATGGTCGTTGAATTCTGAAAGGCCATCTTTGTTTAGCAAACGGATCAAAGGTTCGCTTCCCGCTTCCAGCCGCTTGTTGTCGCGATATGACTTAAAACAAAGCTTTGCAGAGAGCCATAACATAGTGAATCCCTTCCATGTGTGGTGGTTATTGTTAAATTTCGTAGGGTCTTAACGTAAAGACGAAAATATGTTGACCCCTACATTAGTATAACGAAGCGATGAAATTTACTCCCGCGATGGAAAGGCTGTAGGTACTAAAAATGGATTGATATGGTCAGAAACAGAAAGCATATAAGTGAAACACGTATATAGAATACGTGTTTATTCGATTTCATTTAAATAACAAACCTTTGCTGCAAATTTCAAATTTATCGATAATGTGTGAGAAAAATTCCATACAACCTTTATATGTTCGGATGTATATAATACGTTCGGAATCTGTACGATTACTCATCATCCCCTGGTAGTTATTTTTTCAAGATACTCGTATATTCAATGTACGCTGACACGTCAGAGTATTATTATTATATGTGTGTATATATAACATAATTTCTGTATTTCCTTCGGGGATGTTATCAGTTAATAATAGGCAGTTATACAGGTAACCTACTGATAAAAAGCTACCTGTTAGGTAGCTTTTTGCTATACCTACTGAAGTTAGAAAAATCGTCATAACATCGAAGATTACATCATAAAAAAAAATCTCATTTTCCGGACCAGGGATTTGAACCAAGGACCTCTAGCTTCGCAGTCACGCTTGCGACTACTAGACCAACGAGGCAGTCATATTTCATAAACAGATTATGACATAAACTATACTGTGAAAGTTTGTACGAGTATGTTTGGATTATAATTTTATTGAAAACTAGTGGACGCCCGCAGCTTCGCCTGCGTGAAGATGCAGCTTTCTAATGGTAAAAGAATTTTTGAAATCGGTCCAGAAGTTTTTGTGTAAAAACATTTACAAACAAATCTTTCCTCTTTATAATATTATTATAAACTGACTTATACGCAGGCGGAGCGGCGGGTTAAGTTAGCTTTACAATATACATTATAATACACCATTGTTTTCGCCTCCCAATCATCACAACTCATCAGCATTCAGCAATTAACACATGTATCCACTCACGCGTACAATATGCAGGGTCGCTGAATGTATGAATTCTTCACGCCGCACGCTACATAAGTTACCGTATGAATTATACACGTTGCCACTTCGGGAGCAATTACCAGGTTTCCATTACATAATTCACCCGATATCTTGCTGAAGGTGGCGCTAGGTTAGTATGGATCAGGCTTCTTACAAAGGACCATTCCGTAAGTCTTGTTTGAAAACAATCAAATTTTTTTTGTATTTACCCTATTTATCTAATGGGTTTAATTTGAAAACCTGCACCAATATCGTCTCCCCCAAAGTAAAATATGCGGGAGGTTTAGAGCTTACTTCACTACGCTGCTCCAATGCGGGTTAGTGGAGGAGTTGCACATTGAATCGACGCGAGCCATTGGGCTATGGCGCTACTACGAGTAAATATAATTTAAAAAGGTCCATCAAAATTCCACCCCCACATTTTGTCAGTCTAATCTACCAGTAACCCACTGTTGGGCACGAGTCTCCTCTCAGAATGGGAGGGATTAGGCCTTAGTCCACCACGCTGGTCAAGTGCAGATTGGCAGAGCATATTATGGAGAACTCTCAGGCATGCAGGTTGAGGAAACCTGTATGCCTGAGATGTTTCCTTCACAGTTACAGCGCGTTACATTTAATTTATTAAAGTGCAATTTAACTTTGAAAAGTCATTGGTGCGTGCCGCCTGGGTTTAAACCTGGACCGCTCGAGTGGGAGGCGCGTTCGATAGCCACTGGGCTGTCACTGCTTTTATATAATATTGCTTCATATAATATTATATCCTACTAATAATAAAAAGGGGAAAGTTTGTAAGTATGTATGGATGGATGGATGTGTGTTAATCTTTCACGTAAAAAGTACTGAATGGATTTTAATGAAACTTTACAATAATATAACTTATACATCAGAATAACACATAGGCTACAATTTATAAAGATATTGTGTGAATTGTCCAAAATATGACGATAAGTGTCAAGTAAGTAGGAAAATATCTACCATCTGCGAGCTATTCTGGCGTACGCTGCCAAAACTACTGGACCGATTTCAAAAATTCTTTCACCATTAGAAAGCTGCATCTTCACTGAGTGACATAGGCTATATAATATTACTAGGCGTAAACGAAACTATTGTTATGTCGCATTCCACGCGAGCGAAGCTGCAGGCGTCCACTAGTATATAATAATAATGTAACTGAAAGTCTCTCTCTCTGCTAAGCGAACATTTAATTCCGTGTCCACTAGTCTAATAGCGGTCTACTGAATAATAATCAAACTCTCGTAAAATTTCAATAATGGCCGCACTAACGGGCCCCGCATGCAAATCAGGGCTCTCTTGTTAACGCAGTAGGTGAAGTGAATTGGAGTAAGTTTTAATTGTCTCCTGAACATGCTTTTCGAAGGTACATTTCATTTTGCACAGATTTGACTTCAACTGCAACCAATTTATTTATTTATTTAAATTAGGCACACCAATATATTATGATACACGAAACAGTATAAATAAATTGCAGTCGTGTACATAATAATTACAGGTGAGCACAACATTTACATTGTTACGCTCAGTTAAAATTTTGAATCCATACTAATATTATAAACTAGTTTTTACCCGCGGCTCCGCCCGCGTGGGTAAAGGGAATTAACAATGCCATCTGTTAACAACATCCGGAACTAAATATCTAGCAAATAACAAAACATCGATATCTTCCCATGGGGATGTTTTACCGCTGTAAAAAGTAGCCTACGTCACTCTCCACCCTCCTCACTATCTCCACACACAAAAACCATAACATATAATAGCTTCGTTGCGACGTGAAAGCCGGACAAACAAACAAACAAACAAACAAACACACTTTCGCATTTATAATATTAGTATGGATATGGATGTGAAAGTGTGTTTGCTTGTTTGTTTGTTTGTCCGGCTTTCACGTCGCAACGAAGCTATTATATGGTATGGTTTTTGTGTGTGGAGATAGTGAGGAGGGTGGAGAGTGACGTAGGCTACTTTTTACCGCGGTAAAACATCCCCATGGGAAGATATCGATGTTTTGTTATTTGCTAGATATTTAGTTCCAGACACACAGTAGCACACTTCTATTGAAGTTAGCTTAATGCTCCAGTATGTCAGTGTACGTACACTTTATCTGCGGTTAGCATTACCTCTGGTTCCTCTACGTATCTTTTAATCATGGAACTGTCACTATTCATCCACCACAAATGTGTCATGTATGATAAACAAGTCATTGTTAATTCCCTTTAACTACGCGGGCGGAGCCGCGGGTAAAAGCTAGTTTTACATAATATTATAAGTTAAATTAAAGTAAAAAAACAGTAAAATTAAGTTTTAAATTAGCAACCGGTTGAACACAACTGAGAAGGCTAGGAGTGTTTTCAACCGCTCTGCTCTCGAGCGGCAGTTTTTAGACAGCCCAAAAGCCTCAATTTATAACGTGCACGGAAGCGATAGTAAAATTTGCCAGAAGTTGTCACCTATTCAACTGTCGGCTGAGGCAGTTGATTGATAAAATCTCAAGACGCGGTATTTAAAATGATTCTACGTCTACAATTACTTTTTTCATATCAACATTTTATTACCTTACAACTAAATGCGTCATATGTAGCGTCCATAGCCCAATGGCTTGCCTGTAGCGTCCATAGCCCAATGGCTTGCCTCGATTCAATGTGATCGAAAGTGTTAAGCAACGACGGGCGCGGTCGGTTTGTGGATGGGTGACCGCTAGTGGCAAAAATTTCATGGGCGCTACCGTGCTTCGGAGGGCACGTAAAGCCGTCGGTCCCGGTTGTTTTCAATGCTGAAAACAGTCGTTAAGCCTTGTCGAAGACCTTCGGGTGGCTTGAAAACATTCCACACTGGGTTGGCCACTAACCCCTCCACCAATCCGCATTGGAGCAGCGTAGTGGAGTATGCTCTAGACCTCCCGCAGAAGTGTCTGTGGGGGAGACCCGTGCCCAGCAGTGGGACGTCTATGGGTCGCAGCGAAATGCGTCATTACACTATTAGAACATGGATCTCCTACCATTATGAGTGCAGTTAGACCATAGTCCACAACACCGGCAACAAGTGGGAATTGACTTCACATGCTTTCATCGATATTATGGCGAACCGTCAAACATGCGGGTTGCCTCCTCATATTGTACCTAAGAATTATTTTGTACTCATTAAATAAGTCTATAGTACTAATATTATAAAGAGGAAAGATTTGTTTGTAATATTTTCACACAAAAACTACTGGACCGATTTCAAAAATTCTTTCACCATTAGAAAGCTGCATCTTGACTGAGTGACATAGGCTATATAATATAACCAGGTGTAAACGAAACTACTCTTATGTCTAATTTCACGCGAGCGAAGCTACTAGTTAATTATAATTTTATTGACATAAAGCATTAAAATTAAAGTAGCACTAGATAATTCTTGAAACTTTTTATAACATTTTAGCCCGAATGTTTAATTGTCCAATTTATACTCGAACCTCGTCGTCGTTTTTTAAGCAATGAATATTTTCATTGCTTAAAAATGTTTAATCTCGCATTCTCATAAAAAGTTTCACATTTTATTCCTAATAATGAAGACGCAACACCAAAATACATTTTAATTGGCGGATTACGCTGACATTTGACGCTTTTTTAACGAAACCCAAACGTAATTCCGACCGAAAACCCGATAGATAAGACGAACGTAATTGCAGCAGTTTTTTAACGATCTTATCCGATTTTTCTTTAAAACCACGACTCAAATCCTCCAAGTTCACTTGATAAAGAAAAGCTGACTTTAATACAATGACATAGAAGTGATAGTTCAACAGTGATAGTTCTGCCCCTCAGCACATTCGTACGTGTGTGGACATCTATCAGGATGGACAAGAATTCTGTGGAATAGGGAATCGGACAGCTCAAAGTTTTATATCACGACGGTTCACGAGAAAATAATAGATGAAAAGCAATTCCGGACGAATTCGATTATTTGTCTGAGAGATTTAAATCTACTTTTCCTCATACCATAAAAGTTTCAGAGTGAATTCTTTGCACCGGTAAAATATCTAAGTTTCTTAAAAAGGTGTTTTCCTGTTCAAACTAGTTTTATTTCAGTAAGAACTTACGATATCAAAAAGTCCTTTAAGTTATCTTTTTTTAATAATAATAATAATATAATAGGTTATTATTATATTTGAGAAATCTCAGAGCAATTCTCACAATCAATTTAACATGATCAGTAAAAAAATTATAGTAACCCTCAGCTGTAACCAAAGGCTTTTAGCAACACATGTGGCAAAGATCGGGAACCGAACGAAGATTGGTCACGTACGCCGTAAATAAAACATGAATAGATTAAAGGTTCGATAAGCAGACTTACTTGTCCGGTTTTCTTTCGGCTATAAATCTTCCCCTTGACCCTTTTCTTGATGTTTAAATTTCAATAAAGACTATTTTATAAAATAACACAGCAGTTTTTCTTTCATCTGGCGTTCACATTAAGCCGTTGTTTTTAGTTTTTCCAATTGTAAAGCAATCGTTGTAATTGTAAATCATATTCCGGTGGATTCACATAATTCGGCACTGGCTTCGCCACTAATCACACCATCAATCCGCAATGGAGCAGCGTGGTGGAATATGCTGTACACCTCTCTTAGCAGTGGCTGGTTGCTCTTATGGTTCGTTTTTTTGGATCATTCATTGGGCCCATGTCTGTAGAATACTGATTCTTAATTCTTCGATAACACCTAATAGGTTCTGTAATCGTACATGTATTAGGTAGGTGTAATCGAAAACAATTAGTAAGTAAGTTTAAGCTATTAATTAGTATTAAATTTAAAACGCATGAGTATGATAAAAAGTTATTGCATTTGTAACTGTAATCGATTATAAACAAGAACGACGCGCGACGTCCAAAATGCAGTTAATCCAAAAGAAAGAGTGACAAAATACACAAAGTTTACAAGTTGCGAATGAGCGATGCTCTGACGGTGGACACGAAATAATGGATGGGGTCTCCCTTGACCGGCGATGTATCGGGGTGAAATTTACATATATCTGGCAAGATTAATGATGGTCCGTCCGAGATTTTCCATGCTCGCGGCTTAAACGGTAATGGATAAAGTTGCTTCGATTGTGTTGCCGCTGGGTATGGCTAATGTTTTGCTTTCAGATCTGTCTCGTCTGCTTCTGTGTTCTTTTGTCGCTTGGCAGCATTGTTTGTACGTATAAATCGCTTTAAAATTATTTTGAAAAATATAACTTTTTTACAATGTTCCAAATTAGTGGTTTAACATTTTTTGTGAGATAGTAGCCGACATAAATATTATTTATTAGTATCTGAAAAGAATACCTATTATTAATGTAGGTATTGATTCTATATCCACATAAGAATAATTCCTGTTTTTAAGTGACAAATAAGTTTCTGGATTGAAATGCGTAATGTATAAATTTATTAATTTGCATGATGGTCATCCCTTGATGGTAGATGGTAGGTAGTCCGGGTTGAAACCCAAGCGGCACGCACCAATGACTTTTCTAAATTATGTGCGATTTAAGAAATTAAATGTCACGGTGAGGAAACCTGCATGCCTGAGAGTTCTTCATAATATTCTCGAAGACGTGTGAAGTCTGCCAATCCGCACTTGGACAGCGTGGTGGACTAAGGCCTAATCCCTACCAATATGAGAGGAGATCCCTGCCCAACAGTGAGACAAAGTCATTTACGTAACTCCTAGCAATTCTGTGCCTATTCAAAAAAAATCAATTCCGTACAAATTTACCACAATTGAAACAAACCACTTACAAATGGAACCCCATCGAAAAATCGAGACATCCTCACACAAACACAAAAGCATTTGTATGTACACACACGCTAAAACACATCATTACCCCTCAGATACACAACACAATACGCCTTTAGTGAGGGGACCCCATCGATTGTCCAAGGTGCAAGGGTCAGTGTACTGTGACGTTGTCGTCAGGATATTGAACTAATATTGCAGTTGAATAATCCAATTAGTGGAACGTCGGTGGATGGTATGAAATGCCCGATGCCTTTGATGTGTAAGGTGTCTTGTGATATACTGGACTCGGATGTTACTAGGGAGATCAAATGGAGCGAATTTTAGCTATGGAATGTGAGATATTTAAACAATAAAATAAAATAAAATAAATGTATGTAGGATTGTTTGCCAATCAGAATTATATAAGTTCTTACAAACCTTGATGACTTAAAAACTATATATGGCCAATAGCCATGTAAGAAAACAAGACTCATGTAAGGTCAAACTAGTAAAACAATGATTACTAATCGGTATTATGAGAAAAGATTGACCACTTTTCAAAGAAAATACTTTTTTGATAATTTATTTTTAATTTTTATATTATAGTATTTGATTTATTAGAATGCTGATGTAAATGAACAAAGCTAAAAGCAAACCTAATGCTTCAAATAGAACCCTATGGGAAACCGAAGATTCGCGAAAAATTCTCACGCTGGTACTAGTAAATAATTACTTGTACTTTGACTTTTAAATATGACAAACGACTCAAATCCACTCATCTGTGAAGTCGCGTGTGTCGACACTTTGACGGTAGAAAAAAAAAATTGATTATGCTTCAGGATTATCGTCGCTATAGCTTCAATTGATAGAGACGATAATAGTAAATATTATAAAGATTTAAATCAAATTGAAATGTAAACTGTAGGGCGTGTAGTTATAAGTCAACGCTTGTACTTAGCGTTATTTAATGGGTTCTATAACACTCAATTGATCTCGCATGGGATCACATCTGCAAGAGGGTGGTCCTCATATATTATTTTTAAAACATGGGAAATATGGATACACGTGTCTGTACTTTAAAATGTAATTTGAAGTATGTATGTCACAACATTAAGTTTCTGGCTCAGTTCGTTCGTGTAGCAACCATTTATCTCTCTGTTAAATGTGATTTCACATCTAACCCAATGTTTAAAGCATTATGGAAAATGTGTAAATTGGTAAGTAAACATACTGCGTAGAAGAACAGCAATTAGTTTTAGAGTAACTAACCACGAGATTCAAAGAAGGTTATGTTACTTAAGATTTCAACTGTTGTAAAAACTATATGCGGTTTCTGAGGGGTATCACCGCTACTCACATTGTGTCAGAGCATGGAACACTTTGTGTTCCGTATTTCAGAGCGTCCACATATGCATCCACTAATAGTCGGGAACATTTATTACTACTCACAAATCCATTATTTAATTGGCGATTAAAAATCGAACGATTGTTTTAGTGTTGCACTAATCGCCAATTAACTATCGATCAATTTGAATCTATTGATCAATATCTCAGATTTGTTCGGCCGATCTACTTATCATATTTTATTTAAACCATCCCTTGATTCTAGAGACCTGTAGAGGTAAGTCTGCACGGAAAATGATTTGACTTGGGCGGATTAAGCTAGTACCTACTAACTAAATCGAAACGTTCAAAATCCTATGTGTCGCTTCGATCGTGACGTGTGGTCGCTGGTGGCAAAATGGATGCTTCCGTATTACGGAGGTACGTTAAGCCATCACTTCCAATCATAAAAGAATCTTTAATAAGCCTAGTCGAAGACTAAAGATCACTAGATCACTACTTACAGAGTCTACTGTAATTAACTACTGTACCTCTGATCTCCTTTACATTATTATGTCTGTACCACACATTCTCACCAATTCGCCCACAGTAAATATTCCCTAATTTATCCACCTATTAACCGCTAGCTTTATCTTAAACCCTCTCACGTCCACTCGAAAACTATTTGTCCGATCCCAAATAATTCCCGGGAAAAACATCCAATTCAGCGGGCGTCACGTAGCCTGCGTTTAACTTTATCGTGTTCCCGTCCAGGAATTAGTTGCGACAGTGATCGATGTTGGTCACTGACTGGTTTGGTGGAAGGCAATGGTTGCAGTTTAAGAGGTGAAGCAATAAAGATGAGGCTATAATAATTAATATAAACGACCTAATAACAATACCTAATAAAACGAATAATTAAAAACGACCTCCACCAATCCGCATTGGAGCAGCGTGGTGGTGTATGCTCTAGACCTCCCGCAGAAGTGTCTGTGGGGGAGACCCGTGCCCAGCTGTGGGACGTCTATGGGTCGCAGCGAAGGAAACGACGATTTAAACATTTCATTACGACGATTAAGACTACGAGTAGTGGACGCCCGCAGCTTCGCTCGCAAGGAATTAGACATAACAATAGTTTTGTTTACACCTAGTAATATTATATAGCCTATGTCACTCAGTGAAGATGCAGCTTTCTAATGGTGAAAGAATTTTCGAAATCGGTCCAGTAGTTTTTGTGTGAAAACATTACAAACAAATGTTTCCTCTTTATAATATTAGTATAGATGACAAATGTTACAAAAGGCTATTTGAAAACTTATAACAACAGTTTAAATGCAACTGCCTCGTTGGTCTCAAGAGTGACTGCTAAGCTCAGACAAAGTAAAATTGGGTTTACTAATTTTCCTCTAACTAAATTCCTAGTAGTAGCTCGTAGTACATCACTACCTAACGTGGGGACTACCTAACGTGGGGACCTGAATGTAGCTGGTGAAAAGTGTGTACAACACACTTCTGCCTACTCCCTCGTGCAAATACTGTAATTTTATGTTATGTTATATCATACGTAAGGAAAAATATTGAAGTGTTTAGTGCCTACTCGTAAGTGTATAACAACGAAGCAATAAATAATTAGATTTTTTAAACACACATAATTTTAAAGCTGTTAGAAGCCTGGTTTGAGCCTAAACAGCTCGTTTATGAGACTGCTACCGCGAGTTGCCACCGCTGTCGATTCAATTGAAATTATTTAATCTTACAGTTGACGGTAAAACAAGTGTTTTATCTGTCGGCCGTGTGTGACGTGACGAATTTCGCTAAGTGAAATTCATTCCTAATCCCAATGAATCAAGATCAATTTGGGAAGATTTAAATCGTAGTAAGTAATAATTGATAATCTCATTATATTGGATTAAATAAAATATAATATTTCCCGAATTTTTAATCAGATTTATCTAACTAACTTACTAAAATCGGAAAAAATAAAGGAGTGTTCTGTAATTTTACTTTATTTCGTAGTTTGTTTGGTTTGCAATGAAGTTTTTTGCAAATAATAATATTTCAAAAGCAATATTTTTATCATAGTTCAATTAATCTCCTTTTTTCTGGGTTCGCTGCTTTAAAAAAAAACTAAGTATTAACAGTTTTTCAAGATCGATTTATAGGTAAAGTTAGTCCTATTTACGAACGATCAACTACCGAGAATACTTATTAGACTGTTGTACAACAGTAGGTACGCATTTCTCGAACGCTATCCAGGCGGTGTTAAAACGTCTACGAACAAATCCTATTTCTGTCGTGTAACAAACAGAACGATCCTGTTCGACTTCGTGTAGCTATCGACGCAAATGCGCCGTAGCTTTGTGACGCGCTAATCCGACAGCTACGTGGATCTAAAGCTACTAAAAGTGACCTGGTATTATAAAAGAAAGGTCAATGCAAAAAAAACGAATCCTTTAGGCCCCTTACGCTGAAGGATTAAACTAAACTAAACGCTAACACACTCTAATATCCGCGATGGCTTAAGTAACCTCGTTCAACGACTCCGAGGTGTGTGGCGATTACCAGACCACGGAAACTGGGTTCGATTCCTGGTTGGGCCAGATAAATATGAGAATGGGGCCATGAACGGCAAATGGTGCTGTTTTATGTACTCGTATGTTTATCCAACCCCCAACATAGGCCTACATACTACGAGTGTGCATGCGTTTGTGTCGTTGAGTTATCCTACTAATATTATTACAGCAGGTGATATTTAATTTCTATTTCTATCTAATACTTATTATAAATGTGAAAGTTTGTAAGTATGGATGTTTGGATGTTGGTTACTCAATGACGCAAAAACTACAATATGGATTTTGATGAAACTTGGCACATAGGTAGAAGATAACCTCGATTAGCACAAAGGATACTTTACATCCCGAAAATATGTTTCTTTGGAATGCTTTGCACGTTTATTGGAAAGTTGTCTGGCTCACCGTCAATAGACGGCGTTGACACTAATTCTTAACATGATACCACTTGTTTCGCGGGCAAAAGTTTGTTAAGAAATATTTGAGTTATATCTAGCCAAAAAAGAAATGTATATTTTTAAGGATCGTACTGAATGTACGTGATCCTACTACGTTTGATACCACTTCCAGTAGCTCAACACTCCCTGTGCCTGCATTCGTAATTGCCGCGATTTGCGTGTGTATCAAAATTAGATTTTACGCGAATACAGGTCTTAAATCTTCCCGGAAAGGATTTAAATTGTTCGCCTGGCCACATCAGGCTAGGTTTAGCCCGGCACAATTGTTCCGTCGTTTGTCACTAGTTGGACAAGCTAGGATTTGTTGGATTGCATGGAGGATTTGATATAAAAACGGTCGTTTTATTTCGGCTTAATTTCATATTGGATTGATTAATTTTACATGCATTGTATCTTTGCATTGCCGCACGGGACTTTTACAATCAAATCAAAGTATTAAAGGACATTGGATGGCATGGATGGTGGTATTCTTTTAACATCCTTGCGGAGATGTTTTCCGTTCGAGAATGTTTTAATCTTCGATAAAGTTTTTGAGGTTGCTTTGGAAAATAAGATGACAGATCAATTTCAAAGACTTGTCTTAGAACTATTGCCTGACATCCGTCTTCCATCATCAGTCTTAGATGTAGGTCAGGGGGGGCACCGGTGCGTTCTTAGGAGATCCCGGAGCCTCCCCAGATGCGCAGGGTTGCTGACGAGGGGGTTTTAGTGAGTAAAAATCTCACATACCGCAACCTCTACCCCTGAGACTGGGTATCTTTTGAAGATTTCCCCCCCGATACCAAAAAAAAAAGTCTTGGATGTAGGTAGTAAATTAAAGGTCTCCACAATTCAGCATTGATATCTCATTTCTGCATATATGTATATTGTTTGGTTTATAATATTTTAGGAAAGGCGGCGTACAATGTTTGCCTATGGTCGTTTATGGACGTAAATTTTTTAGTTATTATTTATTATTTTTAAATGAATGCCTGCAATGTGTATTAATATAGGTCCTCAACTCGGAAGACATTCAAAAAACATTTTCCGCGGCCATTTTAATGCAGTCAGCCGGATCTTTCACTAAATGATTGATCAAATGTAAACTAATAACTGTCACTCGATCGCAACCTTATTCCCAACATTGTTTCTTAGTACACAAAGCCTATTTTTGTAAATCATAAAGGTCCTTCGACACAAGCTCAGTTCATTCATATACATTCGATTATCCATTCTTTTGCGTCATCGGAAGAGATCGGTCTTAGCGCGTGTCTGCGATCCATCAAAGTGAATTTTCTAGTTCCATTCAGTTTATCTCGAGATCGTTTTGTATTATTTTGTTACTGAATGAGATGCATTATCAATTTTCAATGCGGAATAAATTGATGTTATTATAATTCTTTTGAAATTTTATATTAGCTAAAATAAATGTTCTATACAATATTGGAAAAAATATAATATGGGGGTATTATAACCCTTACTTTAATTCTAAAATTAATAAGGCATTAACAAGAAGAGGAGTCTTATTCCCCTTACTTATAATTACCATGAATTGTAATTAATGAATTACAGAAAATATATCAGTGTTGTTACATGACAAAACACATTGATCTATTGTTGATAGTTGAAGTTACCGGCTTACTCACGTGTGATTTAAGTCGGAAATAGGCCGACTAGTTTCGATTTATGACGATGATCATCTTTAGGAGTGAACGCGCTCGCGGCGGGCACGGCGTCTATTGTTCGTTTGTTGTTTTTTCCGAAGCACGAAAGCATTTATGAAATTTTGCCATCAGTTCCCATCCATACCGACCGCTCCCGACGTTGCTTAACAAGGTCGATTTAGTTATTCTACCAATGCGTTGAGTCCGCCCACTATTCGCATTAACGTTACATTCTATACGTGCTATTCACATTAATAGCGTTCGAGAACATTATGGAGAAATCTCACGCATGCAGGTTTCCTTCACCGTTAGCAGGTGAAATTTAATGTCTTAAATAGCACATACCTAACTTGAAAAAAGTCATTGGCGCGTGCCGCTTGGATTTGAACCCGGACCCGTCAAGTGTGAGACGAGTCCAAAAGCCGGATATAACCGCTTTGCAATACGGGCTATACACATGGACAATCCCCGTGACTTATCCAATTTCCCAATCCCTACTACCGTGACCACTAAACGATACATCGCCTCTTGAAACAGCTTCACAAACGCAAACTATTACCTAGACCCACAAGATTAACCCGAGGTCCGCTATTCATCAAAGGACCCTCTTATCAAAACAATACTAGCTCAGTTTGGAACTGTCAAACGTTTAAAACGTCTCAACTGGCAATACATATGTAAATATCCAGGGGTTCAAGGGTTTATTGTTATGGCGTGACGGGTAAGACTCTGAATTTGTAAGACGCTAGTGACATACGGTTGCTGGAAATGTCTAACATGAGACGTAAACCTGAAAAATCTTAATAGGTTTTAGACAAACAAATTCAACAGGCGACCATCTTAGTCTTGAAGGGTAACAACTTATTTGAGACACTTTGTTTACTTTGTCACTGTTGTCATAGGTGGTAGCGGATAGGTGTTCAAAACCCGAGAAACAGGTTGAAGAACCACCGTGCTGTCAGCGATCTTTTAAGCTGTGTATTTAAAACAATTATTTACATGTCAGCGTCTGTTGCTAGAGTTCTCAATCACTTCTACTTCATTCCGTAATGGACAGGAATGGACAGCGAGGCTTTTTTTTACGAGTGGGAAATCTTTTGAAGCTACCCGGACATCGTGGGAGCGACGCCGGGTGGCCTTCCTCGGCGCCTGTGGAGGGCTCCGGGATCTCTGTTAGAACGTACCGGTGCCCTCCAGAGCTATGCCCATGACAGGCTCGTCTCGGACAAGACGTCAAAAGACGTCGACAACCATATACATCGTTGTGCAGCCACACACAACGTCGTCTTTCCCGGGGTCACTGGATGGACGGTTCGAGCTCCCACTCTTGCCGCCCGTGAACCCAGAAGCCCCCTTTTAGTCGCCTCTTACGACAGGCAGGTTATACCGTAGCACTATTCTGGTCCCGAGCTACAGGGACTTGACAGCGAGACCTGACATTACGCTCCATATTTAGAGATGAGACCCGAAGACTACAGCTTCCCAATTTCCAGATCCGTATACTATGTTCGCAGCGTAGCCAACCGTATCTAAGTGCTTCGGCTCTCGATTGCAAATGCTCGCGAAATTCAAAACAGGCCGTTTTGTGCTTCTATGAACGCTTGGCCTATTTATTGAAGTGATTTTAGAGTGAATTCCCAATTTTATGACCATGTTAAGAGGGTGTCGCGATTATTACATGCTGATTTACGTAAATGGGAAAGTGTTCGAGAATTTAATAAAATAAATTCACATTTCAATCCGGGCTTAAGATGTTTATTGATGGAACAGGACGCCTTAATTAAGACGGCTACGATAAGACTCAAGTTACCTCTGCCGTGATGTAAATGCTGACCAAATTACCTTGAGGGTACCAACGGAGCGAGTCCTATTGCCGTACATTGAGCACACATCTAGCCTCCGAGCATTTCAAGTTAGAAAATACCAAAGTTGTAAGATAACAGTCGTTAAATTATATCGTACACTATTACTATACTATATACGCTTTCGCTAATCCTGTGAAAAAAGGCCTTTATCATCATTGAAAGGCGTGGATGACTTAGCTAAAGTTTATGAGTGGGGAATACTCGTAGTTAACAAAATAAAAATATGCATATTTTGTCAAATTCCCGTGCGCTCTTGTAAATTTGAATACAAACAAGACTACCAATTAAATATCAAAATAATACCTTTCCACGGAAGCGAACTTCAGCCAAGATCCTTTAATCAACTAAAATAGCAACGCCATCTACAAAACTGAGTGCACGATCAATCCACAGCGGAAAACAATTGTGACAAATATCAAAACGTTAGGGAGTCTTCACATTTGTTCGACCTACAGACTTCATTTAACTGTACTCAGGTTCGACATAATACGGATACGGTGTGTATCTGTTTCTAAAGTCTGAATGTTAGGAATTAAGTTTCACAGATGTTTATTACAGTAACATTATTGTTTTATCGAGGTTACATAAAAAAAACGCTTGTATTTAATTTTGGCCTTTATGTTTTTACTAGATGGCATTGATGCATTAATTTGATTTTAATTTAAGAGATCCACTGTACGCAGAACTGTAAGTTACCTATAGATCAACGTATTGGCGACTCCAATTGTATTGACTCTTACCCATAGGCGACGGCTACCACTTCCCACTAAATAGGCCGTTTGCTAGATTGTAGGGATAAAATTAATTTAAAAAATCTTTTCGTTAACAGTAACTGATATTTCACAAAATTATTTATACGATCAAAGAAATATGTAAGTAATGTAAATAATTAATATTTATTTAAATAATTCTGCAGCGAAACCAAAAGTTTCTGTAATTCTATCGTGTCAAACGTTTACTCGTGGCCAAATATAGCGACTCCCTTTGTAACAAACTGTCCCATTAGTCAAATTAATTATTTACCATCTCGCAAGCAGATCGTTTGTCCCTTTGACCATATCTTGAGTAGGGTTGAATAATCGCCAATTCGGTGAGAGCCAAGTTGTCGATAGAATGTAGCTATTAATTCTCGACAACTTTACGAGGGCTTTGTCATAGTTTCTAAGTCGAGAGCGCTTTTGAGTAATTTATGACGGATTTATACTGATTATTCAAAGTACTATCAGCCAAACAATTCCAGATGTTCAGTTAATTCTGGTCTAGAATACAATTGGTTACGATTCATACTATTACTATTAGACCATTTATCACTTACATTATAAGATAAAATAAAAACCACTACTGTTAGTTTGATCAATAAATAAATATAAAATCAATACTAAATATCAAGAGGTTAAAAAAAAGTACTCAACTTGAAAAGGCAATTATTTAGTTTCCATTGGGTCCTACTACAATATCACCGTATACCAAATTGAATTATTTTTAGTTAGGTCATTGTAGTACCTACTACACCTAAAAACTCAACTTGTGAAAATAACAAACTCACTTGTGAAAATAATTGCGCCGTACATTGGGGCATCATTGGGTTGTATTGTAATGTGATACATTAATATTTGAATATTCTGCATTTTCTTAATTCAATCCTTATGTTTATAATAATACATGCTAGATCATATGCTAAATAAATAGTATCGATATTCCCTGTTCAAGCACTAGCCCACAGCAATTTGTTTTGAATGCATTCGCAATTCGTCTGTCTGTCCCGAACAATACACCGAAATACATTAACTTGGAGTCAGGCTAACCGTCATCTTACAAATGTCCTGAAACGCTTTGATATCTCGACGCTGTTAAGCCTGTGAGCAAAACCAAACATTTATTATTAACCAGTCACATTGCTTATAAACTTTGACTTACGTTACAATAGCTTATGTAACCCTTAACCCCGTTTTCACCCTCTTAGGTGTGGAATTTTGCAAAATCATGTCTTAGTGGATGCCTTAATTATGAAGAGAATCTACAGTAAAAGTTTCATATTTTTAAGACTATAGAATACTATTCAGAAATCTATATGAAATACATTAACAGGTCCATTTGCAATTTTTATTTTTCGTTTAGTCCAGCTCAATACTTTTTTTATAAGTATAAACGAAGGTATATTATGTTTAAATAGCGCCCATGAAATTTTGCCACTAGCGGTCAACCATTCACAAACCGACCTCGCCCGTCCTTGCTTAACAGTCGATCACATTGAATCGACGCGAACTATGGATACTACATAGGGTATACATGTATCTATAAATATTTAATAACTAGTGGACGCCCGCAGCTTCGCTCACGTGGAATTAGACATAACAATAGTTTCGTTTACACCTAGTAATATTATATAGCCTATGTTACTCAGTGAAGATGCAGCTTTCTAATGGTGAAAGAATTTTTTAAATCGGTAAAGTGGGTTTTGTGTGAAAAAAAATACAAACAAATCATTCCTCTTTATACTTTTAGTGTAGATAATAAATTAGCAGAGAATATAAAATCTTTAAATATCGCGTCGAAAATTATAACGAAATGTAGATAACATTTGGTCCCCCAGCGCCGTGCGACCATCTGTCTCAATCTGGACATCTTGAGTACTGCGCGACACTTCGGACTCTCACGCTTCATACATATTTATAGCGAGGGTAGTGCGAAATTCACCCTTGTAATAGATCGCGCGGATCTGTTACTTCTGTTGAAGCGATGACTTTTGAAGACATTGTAATCACGGATTACTTAATGTCACACTGACAGCACCACTACAACCCTTTGTCCCACTGATGGGAAGGGGATTCCTCTCGGAATGGGAGGAGTTAGGCGGTTCACCACGCTGGCCAAGTGCGGATTGGCAGGCTTCACATGCCTTCGAGAACAATATGGAGAACTCTCTGACATGCAGGTTTCATTAAAAAAATTGATACTCTTGATGGTAAATTACGCAAGTGATCGCTGCTTCTTCCAGAGATTTAAGGTAGCCTTTTATGATTACGAAATCACCTATTTCATTTAAATGTTCACAATAAAAATATTTTATTCAAAACATTGTAATTCTTTAGTTCTTTTTATACAGAACATTTTTGAGGCATTGTCTCATTTCAAAATAGGACCTGACAGAGAAAGCCAGGCTTTTGTTTCATTAGCGGAAAAATTTAAAGAGTTATAGACTTTTTCCACAGACAGACTTCCGAATGAGCCACTTAAACCGAAACACCGAAGAGGCGTCTGCCTATTTAAAATATAAAGTGAAGAACGAACTCTGGTCCCATTGTTTGTTGAAGGGGAAATAATTAGAGCAGATACGAAAGAGCCGGAAGGTAATAGAAAAACAACGATAATTCATCAGGTAAAAGCGGGCATAATCCACATTTTGAACAATGCGACGAAAAAAGGAAATTTCTGAAACGGGATACGGTAGGGAGGCAAATTAGCAATTATTTTGTAAAATATTCAGATGAGTGGTCCGTTTCAACCTTGTCTATGCCGTTTTTATTTTTGCGACGCGAAGCTGAATGACGAATAAATATTATTAAAATGTTACGTCTTTTGTTTAAGGCATACCTATCCGTTCTGTTTTGTGTCGTCTGCAGGGCTTATTTTGAATATCAGTGTTTTGTTACACTTTAAATTCTTTTTTCTTTTTCCGACTTTAATAAGACAGCATAATTGAAGGAGCGTTTATTTGTAATTAAATATACTTCTATCAATGGTTTTCTTTTTAAACTGAATAGGCTGGACATCAAAATGTTGAAAGCTTGACAATCAACTGTACCAAGTACCAGCGTAGATAGGTTTTTATGTAATTCATAAAGAACTACAATTGTAGGTTTTATAAGTTCAATTTCAAATGGTAGTTTGACGATCTGAATTTAACAGCGCTAAAATGTAAATGATATGAGGATAAGTCAAAAGTCGCTCGAGGTGAAATGGTGAAAACAGTCGCTGAGATTGTTTTCACCGTTGAAAAAAACCGGGACCAATTGCATAACGTGCCCTCGCAAGCACGGTAGCACCCGTGAAATTTTGCCACTAGCGGTCACCCATCCACAAACCGACCGCGCCCGTCGTTGCTTAACTCTCTCGATCACATTAAATCACGGCTACGGACGCTACAGATAGAGCGTATACTAAGAAATAATTAAAAAAATAATGATTTTACACCACTGTAACCAAATTGGAAATCTCGTTGTATTTATCGATAAATACCTCCGATTTAACAACAACCATTATCAGCATTCGCTTCATTTAATTTATCTCCAATCATAACAGGATTCAAATCCCCTACCCGCGTGTACTCAGACAGACTGACACATGTAAATTATCACATTAGCATACACACACGTGCCCCGCGAATGTCCACGCGGATTACAGTTATTGAAAATACACTGACGTGTATGGCGAAAGCTTTAAAACTTGATTGCTAGCGTGAAAGATTAAAAATTCGCGTCGAGTCTTAAGAGATTATAATATTATCTCTATATATATCTATAATTCATAAAAAATATCTTTGTACCTACTTATCCCTTATATTGAATTAATGTGTAGCAGGAGGAATGTTCCATTTCCAAGTAGATAATATAGTTAAAGTGTGTATAGACCTGACGTGCAGGAACTAAGAATTATGATTAAAATGTATGAAAAATGCATAAATAAAACTAAAATAAATTGTTGGTACCTATACCTACACCATATAATGTGAGTTTATAATACATACTATTTTGATAGAGGCAAAGATAAAGCTTTTTGAACACTTTCTAAATTGATTTTATGTAGCGCATTGTACACAGTCAAAAAAGTGGTGTCCAAAAGGTCTCATCGTTCTAGTAGCGATTACTTCCTGATAAATGAATTGAAGAATGATACTCTCCGAGTTATTAAAACCCTCAAATCTTCTACACCCATAGACAACTGTCCAGTGCGGACTTACAATAGATTTGTTCCAAAAAAAGTCTATTAACGTCCTCCATATTTGTCCCTTCTTCCATAACACAGGGGTCAGGCAAAAAACGCAAGATGTCCGCCGCAGTTTGTCTTCATTGCCGGACAGGTTTATAGCGCGCGGTAAATAATATCCACAGCAAATGATATTCCCGCTCCGGCGCCCGCCGCGAGCACCCGTGTACGCCGAGCGCGCTCTCCGCCGCCAATTTGTATACCTACACGTGAGTAACTCGAACTCAGTTCGTTATTTATTGTTGCCAAGCAATTGGTAATAATAAATTTACGTTCTGCCGCGATTGCAACTAGTGGATACCCCGCGGTGTTATACCAAGCTAGTTAACGTTGACCCGGTGCGTTTCTCCGTCCCTTCTGGACTGAGAGAAACCGGCAGACCCGATCCCATTGCACTTGGGCCTTCCCAAGGGTGACGGTTAGTGGCTATTTTCCATTAGGGATAGCCACTTTCTAATTTTACCCGTTTCCCCCCCTGCCACGGCAGGGAGGCTTCGTTCGCTATGGACCCGATCATTGAAGTTACTCCGGCCCTATTGGAGACTATCTCTCATTTTTGCAGGAATAGGGGTCTACCCTTCGACAGTAACGCATTTTTAGGCTTCCTCGTTTCCCAAAAAAAGTCCGTTCCCGACTCTCCTGAATCCCCTGCCATGGATACGGACTCCACCCCTTCCGGTCGTAAACGGCCCGTATCCTCAGCGTCATCCGATGACGAGTCCCGGTGCGACGAATCCGACGAATCAGCCGGAACCGTCATGTCCAACACCTCTTCAGACGGGTTTCAAACCGTCCAAGGGCGTAAAAAACGCCGAAACAAGCGCGCCGCGCACTCACCCCGCGCCTCTGAGGCATCCCTTCCTGCATCCCCTACTCCCACAGTTAAGGGCCCCCCTAGCCGAGCTGCTTCACGCTCCCCCCCCCCTACGGTCCCTAAGACCAAGGCCCCCCCGCCCATCTTCCTGCGGGATAAATCCAAATGGACCGCAGTAGTAGATCTATGTTCACAATACAAGATCCACTACACCCAAGCTACCAATACGGGCGACACAATTAAAATTCAGATCCCTAATAGGGAACACTATCATACCCTAGCCGACCTTTTAAGGCAGAACAAAGTGCCCTTTCACACTCACGCCTTCCCTGAGGAGCGGAAGGTAAAGGCAGTCTTGCGTGGGGTCCCCCACGAACTCGCCAATGAGGCCATCCTAGAGGATCTTAAATCCCAAGGTCACCCCGTCGAGGCTGTGCACAAGATGCACAGCCGCCTGGGAAAGCAGTTCCCCCTTGCCCTGGTCATCATGACCAACTGCCCCCAGTCCAGAAATATTTTCAGAGAGCCCCTCACAGTGTGTGGGCTCTCTAATATCCGAGCCGAGCCCCCTCATAGACGGGGTTTCCCCGGCCAGTGCCACCGCTGCCAGCTTTACGGCCACGCAGCGGCGAACTGCTCAGCCAATCCGAGGTGTGTGAAGTGCCTCGTGCCTCACCTCACCCAAGAGTGCCCACGCACTAAAGAGGACCCAACCCCCCCGTCCTGTGTCCTGTGCTGGCGCACTGGACACACAGCTAACTACCGTGGATGTCCGCGTGCTCCCCGTGTGCCCAAGGTTGCGAATAAGCAGCCCCACAGCACAAGGAAAGTCCTGCCCTTAAGGCAACCCCCGCCCCTAAGGCAAGCTCCGCCTCCACTAACGGAGACAAACTTTCCTCAATTGAGGACCCCCAACACCCGCCTAGGGCCCCCACCTATTACTAAGCCAAAATCTTGGAGACGTGAAGCCCCCTGGGCTGCCCCCACCTCGGCTCCCAAAGCCGCAAACCCTCCCCCTCCCTCCTTGGTCGACGACCTTTCCACAATCCATTCATTCATTGGAAATATTAATATTGACGAGATAGGGATTCTTGCCAGAAAACTTCGCGAGTCGCGAAATGCTCAGGATCGGCTTCAGGCCTGCGTTGAGCACATAAATCTTTTAAACGCGTTTAAGTAAATTTTACCAATTGTTACCCAATTCGCGCGGAAGCGCCCTTCATGTCCGTACTAGTGTCATATTCCCAACATGACAAAAGCCCCAACTTCGACAACACTCTGTGTAGTCAACCAGCGGTAGCGCCTTTGGGTAAGCGCCGCTCGCGCCCCGTCCCTCCAGGCGGGGTCGTCTCAGATGTCGGCTTGAGAGTCCTGTTGACTAAAGCCTTCCCCAAGGTAGTGTTTAGTGGAGTAGGCACAATGGCTTCACCTGTGAGTCCCACATATCCGGCCGCATGCATGCATGGTTTCGCCGGAATGCATGAGCATTCACTACCTCCCTCCCCTGGGTTATATTATGTTTATAGTATAGTATATCTTCAGGAAGGGTATGCCCCAACTTCCATCTTCGGGGCTCAAAAAAAAAAAAAAAAATATCCACAGCAACGTTCATACACATTCATAGAAATTATCACACGTCTACAGGGTGATTTTATTTTTTAACAATGCTCGAAAGAAATGTTTCGGTCACCTTATATTCTTGTATCCATATACGATCTACATCAAACACTTTACAAATAAGAATGTACTACCTATAATAATTTACAAGCCAATGTTATATAGAGCAACTTTAATTATTTTTATATGCGCTCAAAACAATAAATCTGATTGCATTTGTAACGCAACTTTTGCTTTGTAACGCAACTTCAAACGAATATGCCATTTAGACTGAACAACTATGAAGGTAACATTATGTACGAATACTTCTTTGTACTTGATAAATAAATGTGTATAAAGATTTAACCTTAGATGAATATTTATATTATTTCCGACGTGTTAAGTAAAATCTGGATTTTTTCAAAAGATAATTCAGTTCAAATGGAACACTCTGTATAAAGTGCTATAAGTGGATTTGCCACAAATATCTCTCGGCAGGAATTATCACAGTTGCTATTGGGCTCTAACAAGAGTTATGAGGGGCAGATATTGAGGAAAAAGGGCATGTGCTACACGGATGACCGCTGCCCAGTTCAATGCATTGTTTTGACACATTGCCATATACGAGTATGTTACCTTGATATTTTTATGGAAACAAAATGACAAGCCATAAGGAGTAGTATCTACGGCCTACAAACCCTTCGAGAACTGTTTAAGTCTATAAATATTTTAACTGTCCCATTCCTATATATTTATGAAAATATTATGTATGTACGAAAAAATATTGTTAGTGTATATAACTATAGTTCAAGAAATAAGGATAAATTTAAGTATTAAAACCTTTATCACTATCTTGTACTATTAAGTATTCTGTGCTATAACCAATCTTTATGAACTTCATTCGATTGTAACGGGTTCGTACCGGATTATACCGCTTTACAAATAATTTGGAGCATTTTTATCAATAACTTATCGAAGAAGTGTTCACCCAAACATATTTTGTAACGAGATATCATGATAATGCAATTTGCGAACAAAATATTATTCACCCCTAAATCGGGCACATATCCGTAATTTCCCCTACAATGCGGATAAATGCAACTATTTCTGGTAAATTGAAGTAAAAGAGAGATTTAATCAAATGACGGATATGGGGAGATAATCGAATATATAATATACTTGGACTTTCCCGTTGGCGCAATCGGTAGTGACGCTCGTTACGCAGGGGTCGTGGGTTCGAATCCCACTCACGACATTCGTGTGAACTTGTGTTTGTTCTGTGTCTGGATGTTGATTAATATGTATTTAAAAATAATATCTATGTATGTATATAATTTTATGTCTCTGACACCCATAGCACAGGTTCTGTCTAGGGGTCAGGTGGTCGTATGTGAAAATGTCCATAATTGTTTTGTTTATACTTGGTTTGGTTTTTTGTCGATTATTCTTACACAGGGTTGTCTACCTCTGATACTATTTTTGAATGCGTCGATTGTAGTTTTTAAAATAATTTTTGGAGCACATCGTAGGGTAAGAACATACTTGCTATCAGCCAGTTTGACTGTTTAATGCGTTATTGGCTGCAACCGTGTATGTGTGTATGACTTATCTATTGTGATTTTTGTTAGTTGAGATGGCGTAATTTGTAAGCCTTGTTGAATGCGATTTTCGTCTTTAACAAATGGAGAAGCGGCGGCAGGTTATTCTAACATTTCGAGGCATTATACTCATAACTATCACGAAATACTGCTGTACAGAATGCGGGATACACGAGACCATACGATAACGCCCTGGTATTGTAACGTGAGTTACTATCGCTGAACCAACGAATCTTCTCAAACAAGACTTTACAATTAGTTTTGTTACTCGAGAACGTACACTTGATATGATTTGATAGTGGTAATTGTGGCGTGTAGCATTAGTATATAATGTCACTCAAATTTCAATTTAATTCCATTCTAAATTCATACGAAAAATTACTTTCATCTACATTTCAATTTCGGAACCCATCAAATCGCCTTATCAGCAAATCCCGAAACAACCGACCTAGTCTACCGTAACAATTTTTACCGTGCAACAGAAAATATTCCATTCGGCTCATAAATCATACCTGCTAAGATTACCGAGCAAGGGTTGCCACGCGACAGGCAATTTGTCATGTGACCGCTCAAGCATTGAGGAGACGAGATTCGTACGCCTTTTCGGATTTCAAACTTATTATTGTTATGCGGATTTCAAACTTGTTATGTTTATGCGTTCCGAATTTGTTATTGTTACGCTTCGCGGTTTGGTTATTAGATGTGCTTTAAGCCGGGAGTTTATTCCGTTGTGGTAATAGCATTTTTGGGACTTGATATTGTTCGGTAGATATTGGCTTGAATTGTGTAGTGTGTAGTGTTGTGATTGGTGAAACGATATTCTTTTTTTAAATATATTTTACTTATAAATTATTAATAATAGGACAAGTTTCTTAAGTAAACTTATCTGCCACGTAAATTAGGTGTTGGGACTTAGTGATTTTTCTCATCTATGGATTGTAGCTTAGCTTTTTTACCTAATCAACATACTCGTAATGTCGTAATCTATTAATAGTCCGAACTGCGCGTCAAAATGGGTCGCACTGAAAACCAGCGGTCGTGGTCTGTTATAGCTACGGCCAACGCTACACTTCCCATTTTCATTAAGTAGCCATTTTATATTTTTAACGTTTGTTAAATGTCTTAATTTGTATTTTAGTCTTCTTTTGAAATAAATGGTGTTGTTCCTCTTCTAATGAGGACAGATTTTTCGAATATAAACAAATTCATAGACGCCATATCATATACCTAAAATATAGGATCATAAAAATGAATACCCAATTAAAAGCTCTAGCAATACTTCCCTAATTAATAAACTGATTCTTCTAAACCATTCGAGCTCCGAGCCCCTCATATGATGTGGGGTAATAAAAACTCGAAGGGGGTAAAATAGGTCATGCGAACATGTGGGAAATCCGTAATAAGGAACTTGTTTTAAATCCGACTGTATGAAAGTAATATTAATCAACAATTTTACACTCACGCACTCATGTGAAGCGGTAAAGTACGAAAGCGGACTCCATCGTATATCATCTTCGCAAACAACCAAGACTTAAAAAAAATAGAAGAAAAAAAATATTTAAAAAAAAAATTTATATTCGAATATTAAAATCGAGAACCTAACTCTGTACCAATATCTGAAATCAATCAGATTTGGTTGTGAAGGCAGTAACAGAGAACAGTAATAAAACTCAGGAATAACTTTACTATTTCTCTGTAGATATTGTTTGAAACTTCAAGCAGATTGATTCACTCTATTGTTTTTGATTTTTCATAGATTCATTTACATAATTATGTTTATATTATAGTACCTAGGTAACTAAATAATGGCCCAGTTGGAAAACTCAAGATGTAATTAGAACTTAGTAGGTCAATATTCGTTAGTATTTACTTGTATGTAGACTACAAGTGGGTGCTTAGTTTTAGTGATACTAATGAGTCCTGTTAGTGCCAGATTTTTATCGCTTTTACATATATCGCTCTTTGATGGTAGAACCAGGCCAGTGTTTATAATTAACATCGCAAAAGGTTCGATTTACATCCCCATGCGCCTAACGGCTAATGATGTGTTAATCCGTAGAAATGTGATATTGGTGAATGAAACGAACTTTTACGGTTAAATTTTTGAATTGCGAATTTGAATTTATGTTTCGTTGTCTATTAATTGGCCATATTCTGTTTGTTTTTATTATGTCCTTCCATAGTCGCCGTCACCATTCCGTTATTTGGCTAATTTGGGACGACAGAATATTTGATAGGTAGGTAAATAAATATTCTTAGATTGCACTGAAATAAATTATTCTTTTAATTTTGTAGTCAAGTAAGTCTAAAATTTTATTTCTGTAAGTTGTATTAATACTAAAAAGTAGAATAGAATAGAATAGAATTGAATAGAATAGAATACATCTTTAGTAAAGTCAGTAACTAATATATAATTTAATTTTAGTGGAAGAAACTTGAAAATTAAAATGAAAAAAGATTTTATAAGCAACCAATACACAAATATATACTAAATGCCAATGTAATACAGCTTACAAACTTAGTGCTATTAGGAGCAGCGTGGTGGATTACGCTCTAGACCTCCCGCAGATTTGTCTGTAGCAACTTATACCTACTAGTTTAAAATGAATCTCAAGTAAGCAAACAACATAAATGATTGTGATGTTAAACTTGATTGAAATCTGTCCAATTGTTAATAAATATCAGTTTCTATAAGTTACGTAAATAAAAGTAACACTGTGTTCATCTCCTTTTTCAAAGTCCCGTTAAGTCAATCTTCTTTCCGCCTGTCACGGATCAGTTTAACCGTTCACGTATAAACCATGCTTAACAATGCGGGTGCCCGGATTTGAAGATTCTGTTGTAAAGTTAACTCGTTAAGACACGATAAATAACGTTTAAAGTATTCGTTCAGATAGCTGCCTTGTTGGTCTAGTAGTCGGGTTTGAGCCCTGACTCGGGCCTAATATTATTTGGTTTTTCTGACATAATTTTTTTTTTATATCTTGGACATTCTCACTCCCGGCCATCTGACTCCGAACTAGGCGAGCCTGTACTATGGGTGTCAGAGATGGATAAACATACATACATACTTTAAATATGTACATAATTAAACAGATAATAATAACATCCAGACACAGAACAAACATAGGCGTTCGTCACACGAATGTTTCTCGTGAGTGTATAAAGTTGATGTAAACTTCGATATTGTGTATATGAATCCTACTTATTGTGTTGCTTTGCTATAAAAACCTTTACCAGGGGGGCGATTTTCTTACCATACCCAACAGTTGAAATAGGCGTTCCATTTAGATTTTTTCTATTAGTTATCACAGAATAAGCAACCATGTTTTGATACTACGAATAAAACCCGTTGGCCTATCTCTATGGTAAAACTTTTAACTATAGTTGATAGGTTTATATTTTAGGTATTTTAAATAAACATAAATAACAAATAATGAGACAGAATATATCATAATTGAATAAAAACAATATTGAATTTGAATTGACTTAGATCATGACGGTAATACATTGAAACAATTTGAGCTGTCCCAACGGTTTTTCGACTCATTTCATTGATGAGTTTCCCCACCCATTCCTCTTAGCTTAGCCAAGTTTTTAGTTCATTAAAGGTGCGCGCAAGCGGAAGCAGTCGGTAGATGGCGTCTCGCGGCCTGTCTTTGGCGGCGAGATCAAGGGAAGGTGGCTATCAAGTGATAGATTTCAGGACATTTTGAAAGACTAATAGACATTACATGTTCTTAAGTTGTCTCAGTAGGCTACAACAATAGAGGCGATATGGAGTGCCAATATTCATAGTTGAAATTACCGGCTTACTCACGTGTGATTTAAAAATTACGGAATATAGTCGGAAATAGGCCGATTGTGTCCGCTGCCGCTCATGACAAACTGACCGACTTTGAACAAGACTCGAATAAGGACTGTGATGGTTGGTCCAGTTAGCAGAGGGTGTTAATAAGAACATGAGGACTGGTGTAGTGTTGGCAATAGTTACCTAGTAGTAGTAGTTGTCCTGTTAGTTGTTCTTAGTAATGTTCCAGTTAGTAATCGTTAGTAAGAGTGTCATTCCAAGTTGGACACAGATGTGTAACCTTTGAGGACTAAGATAGTCGCCAGACAGACAGACAGACAAGTTATTTTATTGTACACCAAAAAGATAAAGATACAAAAAAATAAATAAAAAATAAAATAAAATAGCCTTTTATTTCCATGAAACAACCACCATTTTTACATTTTCGTTAATTAAATTAAATACATACCTACATTACACAATTTTGTTGCTTTATTTCAATACAATGTTTCAGTACCTAGCATCACTTTTAAATATCATTTTGGATTTAGTCTTAATACAATGAAATGCAAATTATGACAAATTATCACAAATACCTACTCTTTGTTTTATTTTTACTTCATTTCAGTACAATGTTTATTGAAACAGGGTATTGACCTAGCATCACTTTTAAATATCATATTGGATTTAGTCTTATTACAATGAAATGCAAATTTTCACAAATACCTACTCTTTGTTGTATTACCTGTGTTGTATTTCATTCCAATACATAATAAAATACAACATACAACAATACAATATTAGCAGGTAGTACAAATGTAAGAGAATTGTATTGGTTTATCCTAGATTTCTTAAGTCTTATGGACAGCCTATAAATGAGATACACCGCCCGCATAAATAATAACATACGAAATGAAAGCTCTCTTCCTCGGGGAATATCTTTTGTCAAATGATCAGTCGCTCAGCTGAAACGGTATTAACGAGATGGCTGTTATTGTCGGGACGCTGTTTGACGCTTTGATCATTTTTTGTTAGAAAAGCACAAGTAATTACCGGTGCAGGTAGGTGATTGTGTGATTTTTAATTAACACATTTTACTTTGATGCTAAACTTTATATATCAATGTCAATTGTTACTCTTTCAAATCTGGTATTGATACCAGAACAGAAAGGGACTTCTGAGGTTGCTAGCAAGTGTGGAGGCTCGAATTGTTAAGTCGCTAAAATACATTGTTAGAAAATAAGCTATCGAAGCGAGTGATCAGCAATTTTCACGCAGATAACGCGCGGTTTTATCCAAAAAAGGAGGGGGTTCTCAATTTAACTGTTTTCTTTTTTCAATATTTGTCATATTGCTCATTTCCGAGGAATTAACATGTAATTACTACGTACATTTCCGAGGAATTAACATATAATTACTAGGTGTTATTAAAACGCAACCACAGAACAAAAGTACTTGATTTAGCTTCTTGCTATATCAAGTAGGTACCTTAAAATGCATCTTCAGTACTTATAGAGCAAGATCCCAGTGCCGCCAGACGTTACTTATTTTCTCACAAACAATTTATATGCGATAAGCTAGTGTTAGTACATACTTTGAGCGTGTGCATACTCGCTAGCTTCGGTAGACGGCCAATTCATTGGTATCAGATGCTGAAAATCGAAAATTTCAGTACCAACTTTTCTTATTTTCTCATGGCTGATTTTCACATATGTTTTAGTTAGTTATGTTACAAATTAATAATAACTATTGCCAGACACCTTCCGTCGGCCCTTACCCTTGCCAGACGCCTTAAAGATCCAGAAAAAATGATGTAAGTTTACTTATTTTCTCAAGCTTGATTTTTATGCACGACACTTGGGGAACTATTTCAACACTGTTAGTCAGCAGCCAGACCAATCGGATGGGCCAAACGTCCAGCCAGACACATATAAAGTGCCGCTAGGTATAGAGCGTGAGGTCATTATTTGTACGATTGAGAGTGACAAATTAAAGTCTCAGTACTGATTTTAACATATGTTTTAGTTAGTTATGTTACAAATTAATAATAACTATTGCCAGACACCTTCCGTCGGCGCTTACCCTTGCCAGACGCCTTAAAGATCCAGAAAAAATGATGTAAGTTTACTTATTTTCTCAGGCTTGATTTTTATGCACGACACTTGGGGAACTATTTCAACACTGTTAGTCAGCAGCCAGACCAATTGGATGGGCCAAACGTCCAGCCAGACACATATAAAGTGCCGCTAGGTATAGAGCGTGAGGTCATTATTTGTACGATTGAGAGTGACAAATTAAAGTCTCAGTACTGGTTTTAACATATGTTTTAGTTAGTTATGTGACAAATTAGTAATAACTATTGCCAGACACCTTCCGTCGGCCCTTACCCTTGCCAGACGCCTTAAAGATCCAGAAAAAATGATGTAAGTTTACTTAATTTTCTCAAGCTTGATTTTTATGCACGACACTTGGGGAACTATTTCAACACTGTTAGTCAGCAGCCAGAATTACTTAATGAATTCCTATTTGGTGTGGGGCCAATAAATCAAAATTTTTAACACTTGAAAGAGGCCAACGTTGCCTTCTGAAAGTTATGTCATTTAAGCCATATAGATTTTCTACGAAAGAACTATATGAAGGTTGCAAAACACATCACAATAAAAATACATTCGCGCAGAGACAATATGTAGCACAATCACCTTATAAACTAATAACTACACATTGCAAGCAATAATTATTAAAATGGATTAAAACACTAAATTATGATGAAACGAAAAATCTATTAACACGTAACCAATATCTAACATATGTTAAAATCAGTACTGAGACTTTAATTTGTCACTCTCAATCGTACAAATAATGACCTCACGCTCTATACCTAGCGGCACTTTAAATGTGTCTGGCTGGACGTTTGGCCCATCCGATTGGTCTGGCTGCTGACTAACAGTGTTGAAATAGTTCCCCAAGTGTCGTGCATAAAAATCAAGCTTGAGAAAATAAGTAAACTTACATCATTTTTTCTGGATCTTTAAGGCGTCTGGCAAGGGTAAGGGCCGACGGAAGGTGTCTGGCAATAGTTATTATTAATTTGTAACATAACTAACTAAAACATATGTGAAAATCAGCCATGAGAAAATAAGAAAAGTTGGTACTGAAATTTTCGATTTTCAGCATCTGATACCAATGAATTGGCCGTCTACCGAAGCTAGCGAGTATGCACACGCTCAAAGTATGTACTAACACTAGCTTATCGCATATAAATTGTTTGTGAGAAAATAAGTAACGTCTGGCGGCACTGGGATCTTGGACCATTACGAATTTGACCAGTTCCTTCGGCATAGCTGTCAAAGGAGCAAGAAATTTGCATAGCTTACGGAGTGCCAGTAACGTAATAAGGATAAGGGGGCCGAAGTCCTCATGCACCAAAGTAATCCCAGCTTAAGACATCGCTCCCACGACATTAGGTATTTAAAAAAAGTTTCTCACTTGTAACACAAAAAAATCTTCTTACACAGTTAACTAGTGGCAAAAGTCATGTTTGAAGAAAACTTTTTGTCTATGGATTCCGGTCGTCTTTTTCTGTATGGATTCCGATAATCTTTTTCATCTTTAACACATCGTTAACATCCAGGTTTGTAGAAAGTTAACAGTAAATTACTCTGTGACTTACATATCACCTTTTACCAAAAAAAGGTTTCGAACAAAATAACCTCACATGAGCCAGTCCGTCCATTAACCCCTGGCAAGGGTCGACCCACAATTTCCTCCTCTCACCTCCGCTTATTCAATTTGCTGCTCATTTCTCCGCCGGACAGTGAAAACAGATTTCCTTCTTCAACAACTTGATTGATAGAGGTTATTTGATTTTTATACCTTAAATGTATGTTGTGTTTAAATATCAGGAAAAGATTGCTTGTTTCATTGAATCGGGTCCCAAAATAATGTTATTTTGTTCAGTTATTCATAAAAATGGTTTGTGACTCAATAATAATAAACAGACACTGCTCTAGAGCATACTCCACCACACTCCTTTTTTGTTCGCTGCGACCCATAGACGTCCCACTGATAATAGTTTTATTAGTAAATAACAATTTATTATTATTTAGTTTTAATTTCGTTCGGCTCGCTTACCTGCCAATATGACAATGTGTGTAAAAAATTATATGTAAACTGTGTAATGGAAGCTGTTTAATATATAATATGTAGTAAAACTAAATTAAATTTGCTAGCTCATAAATTGCAGTCAACAATCGAAAACAAGAAAACATTGGATGAATATATAACATTTCCACCTGAAATAAAAGGACAGTAAACGTGACTAGTCCCCAAAAAGTAGTTAATCGTATTTAGAGACCGCCTCCGCGCTGGAATGGCTTCATTTACGATTTTTATTTCCGGATAGGGACGGGAGGTGAGGTGAAATTTATCGATAGTTTGTACGGAGAGCGATGTTTGTCTAGACTTTTGTACTTATTTCTGGAGATGGATGGATATCATTTAAACACAGCAATAAACGGTATAAACTGTAAATTAAACGGTTTAGGTAATTATATTCCTAGGCGGACAAAACAGTAATAAAAATAACCTTTTTTTTAGTTATTATAATCAGGTGTCATATACATAGAGGTGGTGAGCCCACTGCTATACCCTGGGCACAAATCCAGACTCCGTGCTGCTACCGGGCATGTCAAGCTAGAAAAACCCAATAACTGTTTCCCGGGGAATGAACCCAGGACCTCTAATTTAGTAGTCGCGGACTCGCGGGCGACCACTAGACCAGATTTCATTTTAATGCTGTTTATTTATGCATATTATTTATTAATACACGTATAAAATCTTATTAATATCCATAATTACTTTGTGACATTTTAGCAAATTATAGCCACAACCGTCTTTGTGTCATATTAATCCAGTAATTACCTGCTGTTTTCCTAAGTCCTGGAGTCAACCTTGTCAAAAGGCAATCTTATAGAAGTTTTTTCAGAGTTGTAACTCCATTCAGGTGGCTTGCCCATTGCCACATAAGCAAAGCGAAAAAATTATCGATAAGATACAGTGAACATCACAACGGATAATAAGCGCTATCGGTGTATTGAGATTAACTCGGTTTTATAGCATCAAGTTAGTATACATTAAATTTAACGATTCTACTTCATTGCACCATTGCTCTAAATTGGCTCGGACAAAGATGCTCTAATGGTCTTTCAGCTGCTATCGCAAGCGAACATTGGGATCTCGTAAATAACTTATTTTGTTTGAAATAAACAATTTATTCAAATACTTTATTAAGGATGTTTAGTCTAGTCAACAAGTGCCTTTTAGGTCAAAATTTTTGCGCCTTCTCCGAAAATTATGATTGAGGTGTCATTCGATTCGGAATGGCATGTAGATAGTTTTTGAGAAAATGCGAAGCCCGCTCGCAAAAATTGCAATAGTTATAAACAATTAAGTGAAATAAAAAAAGGGGGTTTGGTATTTCGTTAATATCTCAAAAACTATTTGAGAAAATTTAAATTTGAAAAAAGATTCAAAAAGAGGAAGAAATTTCCTAAGAAAAATCTCGACTCCCGAAATTGTCGGACTAATGTTTATAATGTTCCCAGAGGGTTGAAAATACGCTCGAAAACGGGTACTCCGGCTTGCGTACGCCACGGCCCCATCGGACCTTTAATGAATAAACATTATTTAAACTTATTAAATATGAAAATTAAAAATTGAAAAAATTCAGGCGCCTGTAGGATAGATCAATGAACAATAATCCGTAATCAAAAAATTTTTATCGCGATTTTTCAAAAAGTTATCCATTAATTAATTAACAGTTTTTTGTAGCATGAACATTAACATTGCAAGTGCGATAATTGTTAAACTATTAATCTGAGATTTTTTTCCTTTCGTGGAGCTATTTTTCAAAGGTCTTAGAATAGATTCCCGTTGGAAAAATTCAAAAATTGTTAATTTTCGTTTTGTTATTAACATTTTACTGAGGGAAAAAATTATAAAGCTTAATTAAACATTGAAAAAAATTCTTTTTTTGTAATATTATTATTGGTCCATTTTCTTATGATCAGAAGCTACTTAAAAATGATTTTTAATAATTTTTATCTTCTATTGTTTAAAAAATTGTTATAAACAAATGCGTTGTTTATGAGATAATTAAAATTTTTTTTTTATATCATAATCTTTGATGATAATTATGATTTTTAAAAAAAAAATCGTTTCTCTAAAAAAATTGTTTATTGCTTAAAAACGCATTTGTTGAATAACAATTTTTTTTTACCACTTATTATGAAAATTAAGGAACCATTTTTTTTAAAAACATCATTGTTTATCTTGATCTTTGATAGTAAAAAAGAAAAATCGATTATTATTTAAATTTTCATTGTTTATTTAATACACAATTTGTTATTAACAAATTAATTATTTCTTTGTATTTTTTTTCTTTTTCTACTTAAAAAAACAAAAACAACCATGTATTATTTTTTGAAAAAAAAAATTGTTTATATTTTTTATTGAACGAAATATAAATAAATTTTTTTTTTCCAAAAAATAATACATGGTTGTTTTTGTTTTTTTAAGTAGAAAAAGAAAAAAAATACAAAGAAATAATTAATTTGTTAATAACAAATTGTGTATCAAATAAACAATGAAAATTTAAATAATAATCGATTTTTCTTTTTTACTATCAAAGATCAAGATAAACAATGATGTTTTTAAAAAAAATGGTTCCTTAATTTTCATAATAAGTGGTAAAAAAAAATTGTTATTCAACAAATGCGTTTTTAAGCAATAAACAATTTTTTTAGAGAAACGACTTTTTTAAAAAAAATCATAATTATCATCAAAGATTATGATATTAAAAAAAAAAATTTAATTATCTCATAAACAACGCATTTGTTTATAACAATTTTTTAAACAATAGGAGATAAAAATTATTAAAAATCATTTTTAAGTAGCTTCTGATCATAAGAAAATGGACCAATAATAATATTACAAAAAAAGAATTTTTTTCAATGTTTAATTAAGCTTTATAATTTTTTACCTCAGTAAATTGTTAATAACAAAACGAAAATTAACAATTTTTGAATTTTTCCAACGGGAATCTATTCTAAGACCTTTGAAAAATAGCTCCACGAAAGGAAAAAAATCTCAGATTAATAGTTTAACAATTATAGCACTTGCAATGTTAATGTTCATGCTACAAAAAACTGTTAATTAATTAATGGATAACTTTTTGAAAAATCGCGATAAAAATTTTTTGATTACGGATTATTGTTCATTGATCTATCCTACAGGCGCCTGAATTTTTTCAATTTTTAATTTTCATATTTAATAAGTTTAAATAATATTTATTCATTAAAGGTCCGATGGGGCCGTGGCGTACGCAAGCCGGAGTACCCGTTTTCGAGCGTATTTTCAACCCTCTGGGAACATTACAAACATTAGTCCGACAATTTCGGGAGTCGAGACATTTCTTAGGAAATTTCTTCCTCTTTTTGAATCTTTTTTCAAATTTAAATTTTCTCAAATAGTTTTTGAGATATTAACGAAATACCAAACCCCCTTTTTTTATTTCACTTAATTGTTTATAACTATTGCAATTTTTGCGAGCGGGCTTCGCATTTTCTCAAAAACTATCTACATGCCATTCCGAATCGAATGACACCTCAATCATAATTTTCGGAGAAGGCGCAAAAATTTTGACCTAAAAGGCACTTGTTGACTAGACTAGTTTTCTTTTATTTATTGTTATTAAAGTTCATTGTTATTAATTAGAATAATTTTCTGATTTCAGTCAACTCTCGGAATTCAGTTTAAAATTACTCAGTTAGGCGAAAAAGGCTGCCAAGAAGGTACTCGGTATTTCGAACCGTGGTTTCCAGTCACTAAACGTTTAGGTTTGTTTGAAAGAAGAAATTCTTTCAAACAAACCTAAAATACAACATGGGTAGGCTGTATATATCGTTGTTATGAATTGAAATAGCTGACTTCATAGCACGATGTATGACTTTTAGCTTGGAAATTAGGCTGGCGTTAAATTACAATTGACAATGTTAGCACAGAGTAGACATATGTCTACTTTGTGGTAGTAGTATGTAGTAGTTTAGTGCAGTCCGTCAAATCAATCATCTCCAACCGTATAACATTGCTTGTTTTTCTATTTCCATGCATCTATTTATTATTATTTATTTAATAATTTATGTACAGACTTTAGTTAGGACATAGGTACAGTATATAAGACGGGAAGAAAATGGTAGAAGGGTTACTTAGGTACTTACTTATCTACTGTTTTTACGAAGGACAAATGTCTATACCTAAACACCTATATGTGAAAACAATTATCGGAGTAATCAAACGCACCCCCACGCTCACGGCGACTAATTTAATCGCGTGAGTGGTTCCCAATAATCACAATCGGCCGCGTGTGGTCGGGTTGATTAAAAATCCGCCGGAACTGGAAGAAGTCCTGTCTTTCACCACTAAACTAGTCTCACAAGTCACTTTAACAACTTCTATGTCCATTACGGCTTATGCCAGTGTAAGTAAATGAGTTTGTTAACATAGCAAGGAATGTATTACAAATGTTAAAATTTGTTTATTTCGAAGAGATCGCTAATAAAATAATGGTCATTAATACAGAAAGCGTCCGGTTGACCGTGCTAATTTGCTCTTCACGAATGAATGCTGTGTTTGAATAGGAATTCGACGTATTGTTTATGTCAAAGCGTTGGTAGAAGTTATGTCTGGTATGACTTGCGGATTGTCCAATACCTGTCTATTGTAATCGATACAAAAGGGAGATATGTTTATATTTATACTTATATTAAAATTCACGTTGTATAATTAAATTCCATTTGTATTAGATTCAAATTAGAAGGAATTTATCGTCTGTACTGTAATAATTGCAATAGGCTTTACCTTACATGGGATCTATACATAACTAAATATTTGACTTTAGCTTCTTTCACAGCATTATGTGTTATGGCATCTTACTGTGGGGTGGTGCTGCTGACATTGATACCATCTTTATGTTACAAAAACGAGCCATTACGGCATGCAAAAGTGAAAACCCCTGCGAGAGCTGTGTAAGTCTATAAATATTTTAACTGTATCATGTCAATACATTTATGAAAATGTTATGCATGTACGCACATATCATAATTTGTTTGTTAAGGAAAAATACTGTACATTATTTTAACACAAGAAATAAAGATAAATTTATTGTAGGTACTTAGCTCTAGACTAAGTAAAGTATCAAAATAATTTATGGGTAGGTAACTGTGTTCACTTCTACAATATTACTTGCTGCGAAGTATCTTCTGCTCTACTTAAACTTTAAATACTCGTATAATGTACCGGTATCTAATAATTAAATTGTAAATGTTGAAACGAGTATGTTCCCGTGTTTTTCTCGGTTGGTACCATCAACTTCGTGAACTTCCGGTAGATAAAAAATGTAACGTAATGACGTTAATTAAGCGTATACAAATACCATACAATGAAAAATCAAAGAATCTGAATCTGAATCTGACTGGTGAAAAGTGGTTGTATAATTCCAATATTATACTGAGAATCCTTTAATTTTTTTTTAATAACTTATAACTACCTTTTATTCAGCATTCTCAACATCTCCAGTAAACTAGAAGAGAATACCTCTAGGCATTATGTATACCATTTGTAGACCACTCGTTATTACAGAAAAGGAATTAAATAAATAAAATAATTAAGAACCTACTCGGTTTTCTGATCGAATGGTGTTGGAATTTTGCACGGACAGCGCCGCAGGTATTAGTTTAGTTTTAATCACTTGAGCGTCATAACGCCAGCGATGTTACTAAACCGATAAAAGTGCAATTAAAACACATAATTCCGGTAAAACCGCGCCTAATCTCCAAACCACTGACCGAAATTCAGAAACCGCTCGCGAACTTTTAATAGGTCCTTAACTCTAAATCTCATCTTTGGCTTTCAACCCGTGACGAAATTACGTAAGTCTTTTAGCAATAAAATCGCTCATAAAGACCATTTTATAATAGGATCGTAAAGCTAACTTCGAGAGGGCGGGTGTGTCCCTCGAGGCACTTTTTCTAATTTTACGATTCGTTTTTCTATCTCGTTACTCAAACACACTAGATGGTAATTTTAAAATACCTGATATCGTTGATTATAATGAAAAATCCACATCCACGTCCACCTTCCCTTTCTTTGTCCCACTATTGGGCACGGGTCTCTACTCAGATTTTGAGGGATGAGGCCTTAGTCCACCACGCTGGCCAAATGCGGATTGGCAGACTTTACATGCCTTCGAGAACATTATTAAAAAAAATTGCATAAGGGTAAATCTTAATATTATGTTTATTTTTATAATTTAGTTGTAGTATTGACCATTAAAATGCACCTAATATGTTTGCTAGTGTTAGTTAGTTAGGACTAACAATTAAAATTGAAAAATACTTGATAATATATCGCGGAATCATAACAAATCTGTTCTAGTTATAACCATCAATAAATATCCGAACAAATGAGTATTCCATCAAACCCTGTCGTATAAACAATGGATATAAAATAAGCCGAGCGGAACACCCCTTTCAGGTTTTCGCCGAGTCAGCGGTTTTAGCGTCTGTCTTATACAGGGTGTCTTCGATTTAAAATTTATGGCCGCACCTGTCTATTGTATTGAGTAATTTAAGACCACCATAGGTAATTTGTTAAAAATTAAAAACCAAACTCGAATGCGAATAATTATTACAAAATAGAAAAAACAATAATGAAACTAAATCTATGTGCATGGAAATAAAACTTTGTAAATAAAACGGTATATGACGGTATGGTGTGAAGAAATTGGTAGACTATATTCTTCCGGCATGAACAGCTCCATCATATAATCATCAGATCTGATTGAGATGTGTCCAGTCGTCGTGGAGAGACGTTGTCAAAGAAATCTCGTGGAAACGTCTGTATGGTAACTTAACATGCCCTTCTAATGCATTGACGTACTCAAGAAATTCTAACCAGCAAATCAATCACTAACTTAACATTGATTTTGTATATGCGCTAAGGCTTCTCTATTTAAATAACGTTTAATATGTGTTTATAAATGAAATATAGATGGGTATGTTTAAAAAAAGATGTATCTTGAATATTTTATGAGAGCAACCTGTATCTTTCGCAATGCAGAATAGTGACGTGGTAGAATCGCCCGATACGAAATCAATCACGGCTTCCGTCCGACACCTGATGTCTGTCTGTACCGATGTGTACATCATATTATTACACTTTGTATATGGGTATTGTAATATTTGTTTGATTTTTCACTCTTTTTGGAATGAAGTTCCTTATCGCGCGTTGCGAAAGGGGGCTAGACAGAAAAAATTAAGAGCAAAAGTTGTAACGACACTTTTTGCTATAGTTGTAAGCTGTGCGGCGTGCGCGTGTTTCTCTGTCTGTCTCTCTCTCTCTCTCTCTCTCTCATAGAAAGCAAGCCAGTTATTTTCGTTTCGTCTTTCTATTTCGCATTGAACAGTGTGGTGTCGCGACGATTATTTTTGTTAAGTGTATACAGGTTTTTTGTACATAATAAATAATAAAAATAACAATAACTTATAATAACTTATATATCCAATAACTTCGTTCCATCCGGGTGTCCCTTGACACCTCTCAAGTTTTTTTAAAGATAGATAAGGATCATGCAGCACCACCCATCCGCTGGAAGCAACAAAAACTGTGACCAATCTATATATATAAAAGGAGAAGGTGACTGACTGACTGACTGACTGACTGACTGACTGACTGACTGACTGACTGACTGACATATCAACGCAGGGCCTAAACTATAAGGGCTAGAAACTTGAAATTTTGCACAGGGGTTCCTTTTATAACGTAGGGGAGCATTAAGAAAGGATTTTTGAAAATTCACCCCCTGAGGGGGTAAAACGGGGGTGCAAAGTTAGTATGAAACTTTGCCGTTTTTGATGTTATTCGAATGAAATTCAGTACCTATGAAGGTTTTTTATTGAGTTTCGAAAATAATCTCTTAAGGGGGGGTTAAAGGGGTAAAGGGGGGTAAGGGGGGAAAGGGGGAAAGTTAAAATTTTGCACAGGGGTTCTTTTTATAACGTAGGTGAGCACTAAGAAAGGATTTTTGAAAATTCACCCCCTAAGGGGGTAAAACGGGGGTGCAAAGTTAGTATGAAACTGCCGTTTTGGAAGTCAAGTGGGCAACCCGAACGCGGGCAGACGTCGTTAATGGGTCTAATTCTACGCGAGCGAAGCTGCGGGCGTCCACTATCTTCTATCTATATATATAAAAGGAGAAGGTGACTGACTGACTGACTGACTGACTGACTGACTGACTGACTGACATATCAACGCAGGGCCTAAACTATAAGGGCTAGAAACTTGAAATTTTGCACAGGGGTTCTTTTTATTACGTAGCGGAGCACTAAGAAAGGATTTTTGAAAATTCACCCTCTAACGGGGTAAAACGGGGGTGCAAAGTTAGTATGAAACTAACTTCAAAAATGTCAAGTGGGCAACCCGATCGCGGGAAGACGTCGTTAATGGGTCGAATTCTACGCGAGCGAAGCTGCGGGGGTGTCCACTAGTCTATATATATAAAAGGAGAAGGTGACTGACTGACTGACTGACTGACTGACTGACTGACTGACTGACTGACTGACATATCAACGCAGGGCCTAAACTATAAGGGCTAGAAACTTGAAATTTTGCACAGGGGTTCCTTTTATAACGTAGGGGAGCATTAAGAAAGGATTTTTGAAAATTCACCCCCTGAGGGGGTAAAACGGGGGTGCAAAGTTAGTATGAAACTTTGCCGTTTTTGATGTTATTCGAATGAAATTCAGTACCTATGAAGGTTTTTTATTGAGTTTCGAAAATAATCTCTTAAGGGGGGGTTAAAGGGGTAAAGGGGGGTAAGGGGGGAAAGGGGGAAAGTTAAAATTTTGCACAGGGGTTCTTTTTATAACGTAGGTGAGCACTAAGAAAGGATTTTTGAAAATTCACCCCCTAAGGGGGTAAAACGGGGGTGCAAAGTTAGTATGAAACTGCCGTTTTGGAAGTCAAGTGGGCAACCCGAACGCGGGCAGACGTCGTTAATGGGTCTAATTCTACGCGAGCGAAGCTGCGGGCGTCCACTATCTTCTATCTATATATATAAAAGGAGAAGGTGACTGACTGACTGACTGACTGACTGACTGACTGACATATCAACGCAGGGCCTAAACTATAAGGGCTAGAAACTTGAAATTTTGCACAGGGGTTCTTTTTATTACGTAGCGGAGCACTAAGAAAGGATTTTTGAAAATTCACCCTCTAACGGGGTAAAACGGGGGTGCAAAGTTAGTATGAAACTAACTTCAAAAATGTCAAGTGGGCAACCCGATCGCGGGAAGACGTCGTTAATGGGTCGAATTCTACGCGAGCGAAGCTGCGGGGGTGTCCACTAGTTTTAAATAAAAAGGGAGATTTGGTGTTAGTAGAAATTATGATAATCTATACTAATAAAATATTATAAAGAGGAAATATTTGTTTGTAATGCTTTCATACAAAAACTACTGGATGGATTTGAAAATTCTTTCACCATTAGAAAGCTGCATCTTCACTGAGTGACATAGGCTATATAATATAACTAGATGTAAACGAAATTATTGTTATGTCTAATTCCACCCGAGAGAAACTGCGGGCGTCCACTAGTTTTAAATAAAAAGGGAGATTTAGTGTTAGTAGAAATTATTTTAATAGAAATATAAGTTAAACAGTTCGTTAGTAGGTGAGCGGACTACAGATGACGGAAATGTAAATCCTATTAATTAGTGTCACTAATAGTTACATTTATATACTTGTTTATACGTTCCAAGTTAGTCACATATACGTTGCTAGCCGTGTCTATGACGAGGGCCTCTGGAAATTTGTAACATTTTAATGTGTAACAATTTTTTAAAAACAACATTACACAGATCCGACACGATAGTACAAAAAAGTGAAACGAATATAGTTATTTTAAAACGAAGTAACATACGACCCACACAGCTCTTCCTGTTTGTTCACAAGCTCATTTTGAAGTCAGCTTTCTCTTAAAATTTTCACATTATCCGTCTTCAAGTCTTTTCGGATTCTTTAGAAATATCCGTCTCTTAGAGAAAATACGGTCATTGTTTAAAAAGTCGAAACCTACATACATTTAGTTGAACAAAGGCAGTAAAAACGGTTTATGGACTTGTTATTGCCGTCCCAACGGACTTAGCGGGTAGGCCACGTGATAAGTGACAAGCGATTTTATTCGGAGGTTACACTTGTAACAAGATTAGAAGAACTTATTTATTTATTCAATCAAATAAATAAAAATAGGTACTTACAGGGTACAAATGGCTAAGTATTCTTTGCCAGTTAGCCTGACGGGCTGTCCCGAAATTTAAACGGGCGAAAATTAACTGTGTCTGAATGTAAACATTACATTTATACTTAGGTTATAGAATTAAATTTTGCATGCTTAAAATAGGTAAGAATAAGCGTAGGTACCAACTTTTGACCTACATTTGTAACAACTAATTTAATCTTATTCTGCGAATAAATTGGTTTTATTTGATTTGAAAATTATTCGGGTTCAAGCTTATTGGATATTTACCTACTCTGAAAAATACCATGTATTTTAATGATGCATTCCTTTTCAGGTCAATACTACATGTTTGTATTTATTCGTAAGTAATTGAGTAATTTTGTTTAGTAATAAAACATAGACACCCTAAAAATATTTATTGCTTTGCTCTCCACGCTTCCGCTTATGAACTATTACGCTATGCTCTTGTATTGTACCACATCCAAACAATGGAGCGGTTGAAACAGATTTTAATGTATCCTATGAAAATCTTCATCCAGAGATATTTTCCCTTTGAATTTTAACATGAAATCGGGACTTTATTAGCGTTGAATGAAATGGTAATAAATTCGAAAAATACGCTTTTCATTAAAATATACTGAGGAAGCGTGTTGAGTAAGAATGTTAAATTCCATTTATTGTGTTACGAAGCGAGAATTTTTTATGAGCGAAGCGTCAAGGGACCCTTAAGATGTTTACATTGTTTCATAGATATCTTATTGAAAACATATTATAATCGAAAAACAATGTCATGCTTTTTATATTTTTTCACCTGAAGTTTTTTGATAAGGTTTAACGACTACTTACAATTGAAAACAACCCGGACTGGCGGCGTTACGTGCACTTCAAAGCAAAGACGCACCCATTAAAGCCACTAGCGGTCACCCAACCTCATACCGATCGCGACCGACATTGCTTAACTAGGTCGATCACGTACGATTGTTGGGCTTCAAGCGCTTCACCTTGACTATCAACTAATAATACAAAACCATTTTTTTTATTGGATATAAGATAGAAAACGAGCTTGCAGCACCACCCACAGTCAGTTGGTCAGTTCGTTAGTGGGTATGAGGACTAGGGACTGTAGTTAGTCCTGTTAGTTTGTGTTAGTAATAGTCCAGTTAGTAATTGTTAGTAAGAGTCTCGTTCCAAGTGACTCACAGATGTATTGCTACCCTAGAGGACTAAGATTAAGGTCGCCTCTAAAGAAGTGTATTACGAAACCACAACTTTCCAACCGGACCATAATTGTTTCATTTGTAAAATAGGCTTCATATAAAACCTATTTGGTTCCCTATAGGCTCTACCACTTAAAAATACAGGAAATAAAAAGGAATAAATACTGGAATGTAGAACATTAAAGTGAAATAATTGGCGGTCTTATCGCCAATTGTTTAATAATTTGATTATTAAAAACTCAAGTAATTAATCTCACCCTTTCACGAGCCGTTAGTTCCGTAATCCAGTTTGGCAATATTTCAGCCTCATTAGCTACAATATTTCACAAAATCCAACGAAAGAACCCAATACTAACCCTTTTGATTAGAAAATGTCGCCCGAATTTTAATCCGTTGCCTAATTAACCGGACAGAATAACTGCAACTCATTAGCGCGATAATCTATCGCCAGGAATAATACAACTATTTTTGAATTTAAGTGCTTCTTTTAAGTTTTAAATTTAACGTATCATGTAGCGTTAGTAATTTGTTCTTAGTCTTTATTTTTAGTTTATTTTCATTCGCTCGTAGTGATCGCGTGAGAGATCTCAATTTGTCAGTAAATGGGTATGTGCTTGGTATATGTAGGTGAATGGAGTTCATATTAAATTTTGTTTTCCTTAGAATAATGTGACTTGAATCTATTCATATAAATTATAGATACTTATTTTATAAATTGAAAGCATTTAATGGTCTCAGGCGTAATGATAAAAAACAGTGTAAGATAAAACGTTTTATTTAAAAAATAAATGTTAATCAAAGTAATAGAAAAAGTGCTCAATTCTAAGGCGTACGTTGGAACGTAACTCAGAAATGTTTCAAAGAATCAGGACTGATAATATCTCTAAGAGACTTCTCGCAAATACGAGGTATCCTCTGCGGTCCGCGTAGCTTGTTCATGAACTCGAAGGCTGGCTTGAGCTGATCTTGGGTCACACCCTGAAACATAAAGCGTTTATCTATACTTCTATACTAATATTATAAAGAGGAAACATTTTGTTTGTAATGTTTTCACACAGCAACTACAGGACCGATTTCAAAAATTCTTTCACCATTAGAAAGCTGCATCTCCACTGAGCGACATAGGCTATATAATATTACTAGGTGTAAACGAAACTATTGTTATGTCTAGTTCCACGCGAGCGAAGCTGCGGGCGTCCAGTATTTCATTGTAAGTGGGGTCTCCAATTTCTCGATCGCTATAAAAGGTAATTCGGAACCAAAAAATTTATTCGAACCATAACACCCTTCCCATGTCCCACTGCTGGGCATGAGACTTGGAATTGGTGGGGTTAGGCAACGCTGGACAAGTGCGGATTGATGGACTTCACATTCCTTTGAGAATATCATGGAAAACTCTCAGGAATACTGGTTTCCCCACGCTGTTTTCCATGGCTCGCTGTGACCCATTAACGTCCCACTGCTGGGCACGGGTCTCCCCCACAGACGCGCTGCGGGAGGTCTAGAGCATACTCCACCACGCTGCTCCAATGCGGATTGGTGGAGGAACACGCTGTTTTCCATCGCTGATGTAATTTCTTCGTGACATTTAATTTCTTAAAACGATTATAACTAAGAATTGGTGCGTGCCTCTGGTTTGAACCCAGATTGTCATAATAGTAATCACATAATATTAAAAGTAACATAAATTTACCTCCTGTCTGCGATATATAACAGCGGACACCATCTTCCCCCAGAGCATTTGTAACAAAAACGGCTCGCTTTTGTCGACAGATTCTACCAAGTGCAGCTGCATCACGGCTCCGCTGGTTACTGCTTTACCTATAATTATAAAGTATGGTTTGGTGAATACATAACTTATACCTTTAAATAAGACTACTTTTGTGAGAACAAATAAATAATATCTTTAATCTTTAAATCGTTTATTATGCAGAAAATTGATTATTTTAAGTTATAAGCTAGTACCTATTAGTATTCTAAGAAAGCACTCTCTGAAACTCTGACTTTCTAACGAAGTAGTGGATATTTAAATTTCATAAAATGCACAACTATCAAATAGCTATTCTTGCAAAATGCACAACTATCAAATAGCCTAACTTACTCGATTTGAACAAAATCTACGAGTAAGTTAGGCTGTCGCTGCGTTACTCTAGTTATGCCCAAAAACAAATATCAATATTTATGGCAAACTGCGAAGTGAAACCTTATTCTAAATAGCCTATAGATATCTCATAAATGTGGCTATCAAGTACAAAATGATTTTTTTAAATCGGACTTCGAAATTAATTAAATATAATAAATAATCCAGATAAAAAAAATTTTTTAATTTTGTTACCTACCAATTTCGCTTTTATCCGTATCCAAAGCCAACACCTGTTGGAAGCAGCCCCTAACCCCCCCGATGGTCTTAGACCACACGTCGAAAGGTTTCTCAGAGTAGTATCGCTGTCGTACGATGGTACCCTTAATCTGATCCACCGTACCATTCAGTTTCTTGGAATACACTGTGCTGTTGACTAGCCAGCGCAGACCAGCCTGTTAACAAACCATCATAAAACTTTTTATTATCTACCTACTGTTAGTGCACCATAGCCTTAACTAGAGGATATTTTCAAAAATCTATCGCTAAATATTGCTGGCTCGGGAATATCATCGTCCTATTTAGGGAAGATGAAGGAATAATCTCAATTTTTCATGTCAATCATTCATTTGCTTTAAATGTGGTACAATTTGTTTGTTATGTAGGTGAATGGTTCCTCACATTTAGCTAGTGTGTAGCATGCAAATATTGGTAGTTTACAAGAAGTTTAATTTATAATTCTACTTATATCGAACACATTAATTAATTTAACACAAACTTGTTAAAATTATAAAATGAAATAAATTAAAAATATGCATTTAAAAGGAAAACAATTACATTTTTATATAGTTACATTAAAAGTTTATATTCAGTTTTCAGATTGTCAAATTTGAAAATAGTAACACAAGAAAATAGTAACACAAATAAAATAAAATATAAACCACTATTCATGTCATAAAATCTTTAGTCATTTAGGAATTCGATAGATCTGGCAAAATATCTATTATTCAAAATATCTCTATTTAAGTGTAGTATTTGTGACATTTTGTTGCTTCACTCTTCGGTGCATTTGCGGTATCTGGTTTATTCTGTAACTAGCAGCACCCGCGACTCTGTCCGCGTAGTAATCGGGTTTTAAATTGCAAAGAACACGGCACGAAATACAAAAGAGAAATAGTGTAGTTCCAAAATATAAACTGGATGTAAAGTACAAATCCTTACTAAAATATCAATGAGAAAGTGTGCTTGTTGGCTTTTACTCCTCCTCCTCAACGAAATGATGGATCAATGTGATTTTTTGGATAGGTATACTATACGGCCTGAGAGTGACTTAAGGTACTTTTTATCCCGGAAAATCTCGTAAAATTGACAAAAAAAAATCGTTTGATTTTGAATCGATAAATTAAGTATCGATCAATGTGCCCGGTATATGGCAATAGGCTTACCACCCATTACATGGGACCCAAACATAAATGTTGATAAGAGGGGAAATAAAGTTGACACTTCGGGGAAATACAGGCGAGATGTTATGTTATGTTATGCATAAGTTTTTACTTTGCAACAATCCGCGACTAAGGTGTATGATGGTGTATGCTTTCATGCCTAAAGCACCTCCCTCCCTCCCACATAAGAACATGCGCATCAAAATGTACGACTGGCGGATATCGTTCATGAATACGAAAAATTATATACGCCACACAGCTTCAGAAGAACTAATATAACGCCCAGATTGAAACCGACAAACTTTATCTCAGTCATTGCTTAGCGCAAAAGTGGTTTTGGTCATTATGTATTTGATACTTTCTACGGTATTACAAACTTCCACATTTATATGGGCAATAAAAGTTTTAGTCAATACCGGAGAATAAGGAGCAACCCATCTATTGTCCACAGTAACTTGATGGCCACGCATCCTTACTGCAGCTATATGTTACTCGAAAATCACGTTGAGAATGAGTTTCAGCAGCACGTAATAGCATTAATCAGTATTTAATTATTTTATTTATTATTAATCAGCATTTAATCGTAGCGTCCATAGCCTTTCTCTGTCTCTTGAGACCTTTGAAGTCTCTTTCTTTTAGCATCTCTAGAATTTTGAGAAAGGCTTGTTTGTTTTCGTGAAGGCATATTTGCTTTCTAAGAGCTTAATAAAAACTGATGTGTATCACATGAAATATTCAGTTATCGACAAAATCGTAAGGAAAAATCAAAGTGCCATCTAGGGAAAATTAGTGAATAGTTTGATGGTTGAAAATACTTTCTCCGGTTTTTATGCATTATATGAGATTGGTAAATTTATTTTATTAGACTTACTAACTAATTAATTAAACATACTAACATTTTTTATCAATCAGTTGATAGATTTTCATTTTCACGTGAGGACTGTATAGAATCCGTGCAAACCTTATCTACTCATTACATAACTCCTTTTTTTACCATTTCTAGGGTGAAAATTAGTAAATGCTGAATTTGTTTTGGAGAAAATAATATCTTCATCTAATTATAATCAAATACGATACGAAAACACCTACGATTATTCCGAGAGCGTGTTTTGTAAAATTGAAAATATTTACATTATCTCGTGTTTTTTTTCTTCTCTTTACATTAAACAAAAAAACTGTTAAACACGTATTCTTTTAATTTTTGTAAAAAATGTTTGTTGCAAATTTGAAATGAATTAGTTGACATTTAAAAAAAAATCCATACAAACTTTCGATCCTAAACCTCTTTATTTTCTGGGAATAAAAATAGCCTATATGTTAACCAGGACTATGAGTAGTAACTTTGCCAATTTACATCCAAATCCATCCACGGGTTTTCTTGTGATGCTCGGACAGACAGACAGACAGACAGACAATATTTTCAAAAATCACATTTCTGAGTTCTAAAGCGTTATTATAATGCCCCTGAATTGAAATTTTGAAAAAAAATTCAATGTACAGAAAAAGTTGCTCTTCAGATTTATTATAGTATAGATAGCTTTGCCCTCGGAAAAAGTATAACCAAGTTATGAATTCGTGACAGCACCATCTGTTGAGGGTGTGACAGCTTTCCAATAAACATTCGAAGCATATCAAGGAAACACATTTTTGGGATGAAAAGTATCCTATGTGCTAATCAAGGTCACCGTCTACCTTTTTTTACGTTTAACGAGTGGGAAACCTTGAAAAGGTACTGTGGGACTTTCACCCACTAAAACCCGCTCGGTGGCCTATTCCGCCGCTACAGGAGGGCTCCGGGATCTCTTTTAGAAAGCGCCAGTCCCCTCCGGCCGGCGCTAAAGACGGGCTCTTCCCGGTTTACACAACGCTGTACAGCCACAAGCAGCGTCGTCTTTACTGGGGTCACATGATGTACGATTCGAGCTCCCACTCTCACCGCCCGCGATCCCAGAAGCCCCCTTTTAGTCGCCTTTTACGACAGGCAGGGGCTACCATAGCACTATTCTGATCCCGAGCTACAGGGACAGGTCATCGTCTACCTATGTGCCAAGTTTCATTCAAATCCGTTGGATAATTTTTGCGTGATTAAGTAACATACATCCAAACATCCAACGCGAAGCGAGCGACCCAAGGCACCTCAGTGATGTTCTCAGTGTGATTTACACATACTACTTATATATGCCACGACGTATATAAAACCGCATAAATGATTTTTATAACGTGCATCACATCTTCAACCATAATCCGAACTAAACTAATTGAAATCGGCTTAATTAGACTATTCAGTATAAGCCACAAATATCAAATTGAAATGCATTAGCCTATTGATGGATTTCACATTAGTTCAAAGCTCTGCTCATAAATTATGACGTTATATCTATTAATGGTCACTAATATTTGGCTTGAATTAGAAGCGACTTTGGCGACAGCCCAGTGGCTTTCGAACTCGCCTCTCACTCGAGCGGTCCGGGTTCAACCCCAATGAATTTTCTTACTTATGTGCGGTTTAAGAAATTACGAGAAAATGTCACTTGCTGTAACAGTGAAGGACACATCGTGTGGAAAACCTTCATACCTGAGAGTTCTGCATAATTTTCTAGAAGGCATGTGAAATCTGCCAATCTGCACTTGGCCAGCGTGGTGGACTAAGGTCTAATCCCTCCCATTCTGAGAGAAGACCCGTGCCCAACAGTGGGACAAAGAAAGGATTAAGGGGGTGTAGAACCTACTTTCAACCGTTAATAACCTAATAAAAAGCAGTTTTTTCCAATTAAAAAGTATGCCTATGTCCTTTCTCAGACTCTAGACTATCTGTGTACCAAATTTAATTTAAATCGGTTCAGTAGATTTAGCGTGAAAGCGAGACAGACAGACAGAGTTACTTTCGGATTTATACTATTAGTATGGATTATATATATATAAACAAAAGAAAATAAATACCTCATCGGTCTCGCTGTACTCCACCTTATAGCACGTGACATGCTCCCTATTTTCAGGAAACAGCTTATCAGGTATAATTGCCACCACATACCACGTTCCGATAACTGATTTAATGTCGAAATTAGCTTGAAATCCACTACAAGCAGTGTTATTGACCGTTTCTGCTCTGATCCCCACAAACAGGAATAAAATTGGGAGTAAAGGAGACATGACTGGTGGCAAAAGATTATCAGACTAACAGTGGTGTATGAACAAATTGTGTGCATGTACTATGGAGGAGTTAATAAGTTTTAGACATGTCTAGTAAGATCGTTGATCTTAGTAAATACTTAAATAAAATTTAAAGTTTATCCAAATTGTGTAAAATATGTCAAGGGTGAGCGGTCAGAAGTAGGAATCTGTACCTCCCCTATTTGAACCCCTCCACCAATCCGAATTAGAGCAGCGTGCTGGTGTATGCTCTAGACCTCCCGCAGCAGTGTCTGTGGGGAGACCCGTTCCCAGCAGTGGGACGTCTATGGGTCGCAGCGATGTCTGTGGGGGAGACCAGTGCCCAATAGGGGGATGAATATGCGTTAGCTATGTATAAGTAATGTATTTTTAACGTGCCTGGTCTACAGTGGGATGAATATGCGTTGTAGCTAAGTATAAGCAATTTAATGTATTTTTAACGTGCCTGGTCTACTTTTATTAGGTCTGCAAAAACCAATTACAAAATTGGGTTTAACACGACGAGCAGTTTGGTGAATGAGATGATTGCAGGTGTCTCGTACCGTGTCGTGGCCTACCCTAGTTAGTTTACTGGCCAAAAGTGGAACACACCAATGAATCATGTAACCGAATTAGGTCTGGCACTTCTAGAACAGCAAACAAGCATGTTTAACCAACCATCTAGAAGTTTTTCTGATGTTTTTACCGATGTACCTTTGAGATATAATTTTTAGTGACGTAGCACTTCAAAATCATATTTTGAAAAAAAAAATTGCGAGGTTTTATTACAACAAATTATTTGAATGCGTGGAATTTATAGATAACTTATATGCGTCTTTATCATTGTCTGAATGACTGGTTTTTGAAATAATCACTTTCAATTATCATCCAATAACCTCTGCACTAGATTTTTCATTATTCTATGAAATATTTATGCTTGTTTGCATTTATGAAAACAATTCATTACATTATTTATACTTCATCGAACCTACATAATATGTATAATACGATGAAACTTATAACTAAATTATCAAACGATTGATAAATAGCATGGAGCGAAAACACGACTACAATACCCAACTTATTGATTTCAACATTGTGTTCATACTCTCACCGCCATTAGATTTTCAGTATCATTTCTCCCCCGTATGAATAAAAGGTCTCTAACCTTCAGTAAGTAGAGATTCTCGTGACATTCGTGTCAGAACACAAGGAACAATCAGGGATCAGATGGCGTTTATTGAAATCTCAGACCCTCGAACATAGAGTAATGCATGCGACAGAGATTCGTCTCGTTAAAATGCATATTTATACATAATTGATCTAAATGAATTACTTTCATTCTTGCTGAATTTTATTGCTGACTTCAGCCACCCAAACATTAAAATACATAAAGGTATTGACTCAGATAAAATAAATAGGTTTTAGTGATGTTATCTATTCGTATAACGTCGTCCGTTTGTTTAAGACGATTAACATCACGCCTATATTCCCCCGAAGGGGTGGTAGAGATGTGTATACCAATAGGTGGTGAGCCTATTGTGATACACCGGGCAAAAAATCCAGACTCCGAGCTGCTACCGGGCATTTCAAGTTTGAAACCCAATAGCTGTTGACCGACCCGGGGATCGAACCCAGGACCTCGCTTAGCAGTCGCGGTTACGACCACTGGACCAACGAGTTATGTCATTGTGTTATAATATTATGTTATCGTATTAGTTTTTATGATATAATTTGTTTAAGCTTTTTTAACTTTTATTTTTATTTTCGTACATTGTCATCGGAACCAAATATGTGTGCCGAAGTTCAGCTCGATAGCTTCAGTGGAAGTGGGTGAAATATTGATTGCAAGATTCCAGGACATACATACATACGAGAGAAGTTAAGAAAAAGCTTTTAATAAAATTACGACCGAATCAATTCTGTTGAGTGAGCATAGCTTGGACAGCTTGAATAATCTTTGGAAGCTATAATTTGCTCATATTTTGGAATACTTTATACTTATGAAAAACCTTATGATATCATAAGAATTTTTTTTATTACCTACTTACTATTCAGAAATGGTCTATTAACGCAAATTGATCTGAAAGCCAAAATAATCATGTGTTTCGCCCAAAAACGGTCTGTGTTCTACTGAGATGGCGCTGCTGTCGAATAAGATATACTCGTATCTGTGGCTACGCTACTCTGTACAGTAAGATGATTGTCACAGATAGACGAAAAGGGCGCGGGTTCGTAAAGTTTTACGACTGGCTTCCGACACGATCAGCCTCTTCGACACATCTACCCTCACTGTATTAGGTTTGTGGCCGATATAAAACTATCGGGCCTTGATTGAATCGTTCGACATCAAATGGGCAGCATAATATTCCGTTGCGGCTTGTTTGAATTCAATATCTAACTCTAGAGATTACACAAAATATTTTAGTTTTTTTTACAGTTTAAGTTTTCACGCTCTTTAGATAATAACATTAAAATGTTGCTTATATAAATAGTTATATATATAAGCAAGATAGTTTAGAGCGACATACTCGTAGATACATACGATATGAAATAATGCATAATAAATACAACAATAGCCCGTCGCTGCTTAACTCTTTCAATCACATTGAATCGACGCGAGCCATTGGGCTATGGATGCTACGAATCCTGCATTATGCACATAAGACTATCACGGTTTCAAAACAGGCTGTCTGAATGGAAATCAAACCCAGGTTAGCAGACATAAATCATGGCACCCGTCTATGAAAACGACACTTTTACTAGTATATTTTCGTTATTCGTATATTTCGTATCTGATGTTGTATAAAGTTAACCGTATTGTATTTCTGTGTCTTCCCGGATTAGCGTGTTGCAAACTTGATCCTCAAGAGACGGGACTATCAGTCATTCAAGACTTAATTGGAAGTGAGCCAAAAGCGATTTAAATTTTCGTGACAAGTCTTGTTATTTCGCAACGGTTTGTTCTCCTGTTGTGTTTACATTGTAGTTTTATTACAACTTGCAGTGTTTGTTGTTGGTTGATGTATTTTTTAGCTTGCAAGCTAAAAAATTCATTGAATATGCTATATTAATTATTAAATAACAGGACTAACTATCACTAACAGTCCCCAGTCCTCATACCTACTAACGAACTGACCAACTAATGTTCTAATTAACTTTCTCAACTAATTGGACTAACCATCCCAGTCCCTAACTGAGTCTTGTTCAAAGTCAGTCACAGTTGTCATGGGCGGCAGCGGATGGGTGGTGCTGCAAGCTCGTTTGCTATCTTGTATCCATAAAAAAAAATGAATATTTAGAGGTCGGCCAACTTTAATATTGATATGAAATAAGCCGATTCATTTGCCGGTCTAACTCTGGGTTGGCCACTAACCCCTCCAACAATCCGTGTTGGAGCAGCCTGGTGGAGTATGCTCTAGACCTCCCGCAGATTTGTCTGTGGAGGAGACCCGTGCCCAGCAGTGGGACACCTATGGGTTGCTAAGCACCTATTTAAAACTTTTTGTATATGGGTATTTGTGGTTTGTCTACAATTTTGATGGATCAATCTTATTTCCAGCTTAATTATCTATCTTTACAATTTTCTGGGTACTCAAAAATCTGCATGAAAAAGTGGCCACGACGCTTGCACAAAAGGCTTTAATAGCTTAAGGGTTAAGAAATTAAATCTGTCTTCGAGAAACTTACAAAACAATTAGGTAAGAGGAAAGAGTTGATTAAAAATGCATGTTAAAAGTGGCCTTCCCTTTGCTTTAAAGGGTTAAGTCAGGTGTGAAATTAGGGAAGTGTCTGCGGTTGGCGGATTAATTATTAAATTAATTCGGCCCTTTTTGCTTCCGAGACGCGAATTAGTGTTACCTTTGAAGGCTAAAGTGTTTAATGGTAGAACAGCAACTCTTTTTGATGAATCTTGAGAGGAACTTGCGATCAACTTAAGTTGTAAGGGTCCTGTTAATAAAGCAGTTAGTAGTAGGGGAGCCCAAGAGGGGATTTTGCGGGATACTCAAGCGCGTAAGTTTAATATACAGTGGGATACCTTGTACCCGGTTAAGTACCTCCACCAAATATGAGCCCCATATATAAATGGGGCCGTCAAGGATAAAGGATCAGATTAGTAAAAAAAAAAAATTTGTCATCAGAAATTCTTGAGCGCGTTAGATTAAGGTAGGGTGAGTTAATTACATGCTAAAAAGTGTATATTCCACTAATCTTACAATTTGAGAGTAACGTAAAGAAAGGGGAGGGCTACAACTTTGTAGCCCATATTCCACTAATCTTACAATTTGAGAGTAACTTTGTAGCCCTCCCCTTTCTTTACGTTACTCTCAAATTGTAAGATTAGTGGAATATACACTTTTTAGCATGTAATTAACTCACCCTACCTTAATCTAACGCGCTCAAGAATTTCTGATGACAAATTTTTTTTTTTTACTAATCTGATCCTTTATCCTTGACGGCCCCATTTATATATGGGGCTCATATTTGGTGGAGGTACTTAACCGGGTACAAGGTATCCCACTGTATATTAAACTTACGCGCTTGAGTATCCCGCAAAATCCCCTCTTGGGCTCCCCTACTATAGTGATGTTAATGTCTTTCTTTGAACTGATAATTGAGTTTTGTTCATTTTAAATTTCATTTAAGTAAAAAGTGAATGAAATGAAATGTGGAACTGCTTTTAGTGATATTTGTAGTGGGTAAACGTCGGTTAATATCTCTTATATTTGATCTTCAATCGCTAGAGTTTTTCTGCTTATTTCCTTGAGAAGGACAGGAACAATTAACGAAATTTTTGATATGTCTAAGGCACTAGTTTAACAATAAAACTAAAAATAACAATTACTAACTGGACTATCACTTAAAACAACTAACAGGACTAAGTATCACTAACTCTATTTGAGACTTATTCAACATCGGTCACAGTTGTCATGTGCGGCAGCATATGGGTGGTACTGCTGGCTCGTTTGCTATCTTATATCAATAAAAAAATCTGTATCTCTCAATAATGTTTGCAATTTCAATTTCATTCAATGGCATGACCACACTATCCCTCTAAAAATCAATGGCTGATAGTATAAGTTCTTTGTATGTATTTGACTAACTCTTGTTAAGCATTTTTTACTGTCAGTTTTCGTATTTTAGATGAGTTTTACAATTAAAATTGTCACGTTTAGTCCTCAGATTAATGATATTTATATAGGTCTTATTGTTCTGAGGTTTACATAATTCAAAAAACTTATACAAATTCCCTTCTGGGGCAAGTGATATGTTAACAACTCTCTACAAGAAGTTACATATTATAACATTTATAACGTAATTTATTCTCTTACTATTCGCTGCGACCCATAGACGTCCCACTGTTGGGCACGGGTCTCCTCTCAGAATGGGAGGGATTAGGCCTTAGTCCACCACGCTGGCCAAGTGCGGATTGGCAGACTTCACATGCCTTCGAGAACATTATGAATTACTCTCAGGCATGCAGGTTTCCTCACGATGTGTCCTCCACCGTTATAGCAAGTGACATTTAAATTCTTCCCACTCTTACTATTACTCATATACTAAATATCGTCACATTCTGTGACTAAAGCAATTCAACTGTTAACTTTAAAATGGGGAGGGAAGGATGTAACCAATTATGTGCGCGTCAGATATGACGAATAGTCATTCCCTCTGGAGATTTAACGTGCATAGTTATTCGCAAGAACAAAAGACGGATTATTATGTACTAACCAATCATTAATAATACAATTTTTAATGAACAATAAAATCTGAATCTAACTAAAGGGTTTTAAAATAAATGTGAATTGAATGATAGGTATATGACTAATCGTGTAGATATTTAAAATATTTAATACTAGTGGACTGCCCGCAGCTTCGTTCGCGTGGACCTCGTTTACACCTAGTAAAATTATATAGCTTATGTCACTCAGTCAAGATTCAGCTTTCTAATGGTGAAATAATTTTTGAGTGAAGTAGTTTTTGTGTGAAAACATTACAAACAAATGTTTCCTCTTTTAATATTATGTGTTAGTATAGATAGTATAGATTATTATTCTTTCGACGATCCTTCAAGAAAAGCGGGGTGGTATTATTCTGCTAAAGTATCCTGGCACCACACGAAGAGTACTTGTGTTTACCTAGAATATTATAATAACTATTGGATTGGAGCCAAAGCATAACGTACTGGAATCTAATATTATTTTTGGACACGGTAATGCTTTTCAACGGTACGATTTTGAATTTATTTTGTCGTGTAAGTTAATTCATAAATCTACCTACTATAACAGTCGTCTTTGAGCTATTTAATATAAAGTTTATTTTAACACTTCTTTGACTAACTTTAACTTTTTGAATAATGGAGTTTATAGGAATGTATCCTAAACCAATGGCTTTTATGGCTTTAGGTAGTCCAAACTAGACGAAATAAGCAAATCTATTGTAGCTTCACCCATCCATCCATCAGCGTTATTGGTTCCACTGCTGGACATAGGCCTCCCTCAATCGTCGCCACTCCTCCCGATCCTGCGCCCTCTGAATCCAACGGTTTCCCGCTGTCATCTTCAGGTCTTCAGTCCACCTCGTCGGAGGGCGGCCAATACTTCGTTTTCCGACGCGGTCTCCACTCGAGGACTTTTCTTACCCAACGGTTATCAGTCCCATCGAGCAACGTGGCCTGCTGACTTGTAGCTAGTCCCTAACAATTTTAACATGATCCCCAAGGCCAACCGATTTAATTAGCCTTAGGGGTCATTCACCGTACAAGGCGAGACTAGGGTTCTGCCCAGTGCGACTTCTGCTTTAAGTTGCAGGGCAGTTAAAAAAGGCATGTAAAGGTTTCCTTTATCAACGATCGCACATATATATACCCACACACACACACACTGTAAATTTTTAACCGAACTAAAATATATGTACTTAATTTAACTTAATTTAAATTCCTCATTTTAAGTGACTATTACTGTATGTATGTTTTATGATAAATAAAATATCTTTAAACTTTTTTTAATGTATAATTATATTTATTTAAAAATAATACTTAACACATAATTAAACTAAAATGTAAAATTTAAACCGAAATGTAAAAATTTATATATTCCTTGTAAAGGCGGGGTTTAAAGTGTATAGAAATCTGTTTAGATTCTACCTCTTCGTGTTAACACGGCGACAGGATAGTTACAATAAAGTGTTCTAATGCAGGCTAGGCTAATGCACCTATCAGTCCACGACGCCATTTGCAATATTCTCATTTCATGCACCGACTCAGGGCAGTGCTGGAATGGGAGCTAGCGTTTAAAGTTTATTGAACTTTGAATAGTACCATGTATGTCCGTCAATCCGCACTCGAGAATCGTGGTATGCTCCAGATATTTTCAGTTATAGTATATACCAGTGAGATATTAATGAGTTGAAAGAGTTAAATCTTATTCCTCATAGGAAATGCAACGTATGGAAAAAATAGTGATGAGTTCACACATTCTCTTACATATATTTTTTTTATCGCTTTATGATATTAAGCTACCTAACATTTACGGATAGTAAGTATCATACACACGTCACTAAAATAATTCGTGACTGGTCGTGATCAGATCCTATTGAAGTAACTATTAACTGAATTATTTTAGAACTATTAACAAAATTAGTATCGCTTTAAATAGCTTGATTCGCTTACAGTAGAGTAGAGAGTCCTTCCTAACTATTGCATTCATCAACGGATGTTATGAGTTATGGTGGGTTACCATGACAATTCGGTTCAGGTCTTTCTCCAACTCCACCATAAACCTCTTTTTGGAAATGCAACATCGACGTTTACGAAAATAAAACCAAAACATAATTATAACATAGGTACTTTCGTTATGTGGGCATTTCAACAAAGTCCTTTTTTTTCATTTATTTTGGTCGACTTTTGATTATTAATTTTATTCAAATTTCAATTATGGTTTATTGAAGTTCCTGATATTGTTATACTCATAGTAAATGTCTAAAGGCCTAAGCCCTCTCATTCTGAGAGGAGACCCGTGCCCTACAGCGGGACAAAGAAAGGTTTGTGATGAAAAAAAAAATGCAAGCAAAATATCTAAGAACTTGTCAGATGTAGGAGATTGATGACATAGAAACTGATATTTGAACCTGTTATTAGAACGAGAGGTAGAATTTCTTATTATTTTAATTCAACCATTTTTGTTCCTTCTAATCAGTGAGTTGGTCACCCTATTGAGCGGATATGGAGCGACTCATGCACCGTTTATATTAAGCGACGCGGCATGAGGAAACTAGGACGATTTATACAAACCAGGAGCGGCGGCGCACCCAGTTGGTTGTAATTTGAGCTGCCAGTGTTAAATTTTAATTTATGTCAGTCTAATGTCTAGGATAATGTATGATAATGTTCAAGGTTTGTAGTCGAACTGTTTTCGTTAAAGTTGCACGTTGATAAAGTCGATACTTATGTATAATTTTGTATGTATGTTAATATGTAATCAATAAATAATCAAAAAAAATTTATGAAGTTCATTAAGCGTATACAAAATACCATATAATGAAAAAAAAATGAATGAAAATAAATTGAATGAATTAATATAATATGAATATAATGAATATAATCTATACTAATATTACAAAGAGGAAACTTTTGTTTGTAATGTTTTCACACAAAAACTACTGGACCGATTTTAAAAATTCTTTCACCATTAGAAAGTTGCATCTTCACTGAGTGACATGGGCTACATAATAATATTATGTAGCCCATGTCACTCAGTCTACCGACTGCGCCAGTTAGATCGCGGGATCAAGCCGAAGGGTTTTTAAAAACAACTGAAAACAACCGGTCAGGTCAGAGTCGAGTACAGAACTGATTTAATTCTTCATACCAAAATGAATCTACACAAACATTATCTTACAGTAACATTACACCTAATGGTTATAATACGAATGTGTTGGCACGTTATGCCAACGTAACTCCTCCCCCCTTAAGTGAGAAGCGCGCCGAAGACAGTGGCTGTTGCTGTTGCTGCTGCTGTTGCTGCTGCTGCTGCGATAGCTGCTCGTCTGCTGGTGTTGCTGCTCTGCGTCGCCTCAGATACCATCTGATGATAGCTCCTATGCCGGCTAATGTTAGCATGATGTATAGTGCTATGGACGACCAGCTTGGTCGTGATGATACGGTTGGTATGTATACCGGTTCCTGTAGTTCATTCGTCTTCTGCAGGATGTCTTCCAATCTATCTAATGGTACATCTTCTAATTTTACGAGTATATTCGTTGAGAAATTACTAGGGATGTTGTATGTTTTTGGTAGTGGAATAGTTTCCTGAATATTAAGGAACCTTCGATGAGTTCGTAAGGTTCTTTCTCCAATTTTAACTGAGCATTTGTTGTCTACCGTGATGACTGAAACTCCGCTGGTCCGTTGGTACTGCACATCGTTTCCGCAAGTGGATTTTATGACCTCTTCTCTTTTCAGGATTACGATCCAGCTGTTTCCTTTTATTTGCCGGATAATGTTGTTGTCATAGCAGGCTTTAGCGTATGAGCAGTTGTGTGGCTTTTTATGCTGGATTAGTTGGGCTATGCAATCTTCAGATTTCTTCAGGGGCTGCCACTCCACATGTCGGCAGATGGTTTCGGCTTCTGTTACATGTAGGCATTGCTCGCGAGGATAGGCGAACTCATTGCTACCCAAGATCAGGTATGGGTTATTAGGAATAAGGACCGTATTATTTTCATTGGGAACTGAATATAAATGGAGTAATGAGTAAGGAATGTTAGTAACTAAGGGTACTTCTAAAACAAAATTAAGTGATTCATTCGTTGTAAAAGAAGCAATGGAATACTCGGTCTGCAATTGTGTGTTCTTTAAGAAATTTATTTATTTGTGCTTCTGTTTCATTGATTGGAATGAATACATCCTTAATTACTATTTTTCCTTTTGATCTATCTTCTACCCTGTATTCATCACCGGGTGATCTCCTAATGTGAAATTGTTTTAGTTGTCTATCTATTGCATCCGGAATCTCGGGAATTTTATCGTGTATCTCGTCGCTTTGCTGTACACTTTGGCTTGCAATCGGACTAAAAAGATCCGCGATTGGGTCGATGATAGCGTCTATGTTACCAGTAGGAATTACCGCTGTATCCAATAATGTTTCTATATCTATATTTTCTAAATCTATATCTAAATCTAAATTCTGCGAAGTACTTGGTTGGGGGTTATTTATTCTATCTTGTTCGCTGTCTAAGATTAAATCTAAAATTTCTTCTGTGGTATCATGAGTTTCTGGTGTTTCTATTTCCTGATTATAAATAATTTTTACACGAGAAAGAGCATCCGCGTTGGTATTTGTCTTACCCTTTTTGTGTAATATTTTAAAATCATACTCAGCCAGCTTTAGACGCCAACGAGTCAATTTGGAGCTAGGGTCTTTAAGAGACATGATCCAAGTAAGTGGTCGGTGATCCGTATATATAGTGAATGTTCTTCCGTACAAATAAGGTCGGAAATATTTAATAGCCCAAACAATTCCTAGGAGCTCCTTTTCTATTGTTGAATACTTTTCCTCTGTTGCTGATAGAGTCCTGGATGCGTACGCAACTGGTCTGTCAGAACCTACTGTCCCTTGGGATAGTACTGCCCCAAGAGCTACGTCCGATGCGTCCGTAGTTAAAATAAATGGCTTTTCAAAGTCTGGGTATTGCAGTACCGGGGTGTTCATTAACACCGTTTTACACTTTTCGAACGATTCTATAAATTCTCTTGTGTTTTCTACTTTGGCATTTTTCTTTAGACATTTTGTCATTGGTTTCGTGAGTTTTGCGAAATCCTGAATGAACTTTCTGTAGTAACCTACCAAGCCTAAGAACGATTTTATCTCCTTCTGTGTTCTAGGTATGGGGAATTTCTTTATTGCAGCTATTTTATCTGCGTTAGGTTTAAGACCTTCACTGGTCAGTGTATGTCCGAGAAATTGCACCTGTTTTTGAATGAATTCCGACTTATTTAATTGTATTTTTAAGTTATGATTTCTAAATCTTTCAAATACTTGTCTACATTTTTCCAAATGTTCGTGTAAACTTACTGAATAAATTATAACATCATCGAGGTAGGTTAAAACGTTGTCTATACCACGTAATACAACATCCATGAGCCTCTGGAACGTGCTCGGAGCATTCTTCAAACCGAATGGCATCCTTAGAAACTCGTAATGACCTCTATCAGTGCTGAACGCCGTCTTTTCTACATCTTCAGGACTCATTTCGACCTGATGGTAACCTGAAGCTAGATCTATTGTTGTAAAATATTGTGCTCTTCCCAATTTATCTAAAATATCGTTGATGTTTGGTAAAGGGTATTTATCCTCGATCGTTTTATCATTAAGGCGTCTATAGTCTATTACTAATCTCCATTTTTTTTCGCCAGATGCATCTAATTTCTTTTCGACAAGATGGACAGGGCAAGACCAGGGTGACATACTTTCTCGAATTATATTTTGACTGAGTAAGTTATCAACTTGCGTCTGTATTTCCTGTTTTTGTTTTGGGGCCTGTCTATAATTACGAACAAAAATCGGGGTGTCATCTGTCAGTCTTAATTTATGTTTAACCTGGTGTGTAAATGTAAGGGGAACTTCTTCACAGTAAAATAAATCTCTATAATTATAACAAAGTTTTTTAATTTCCCGTTTTTCTTCTTCATTCATGTGGTCAGTTCTTAATCTATTCAAATTTACTTTTAATAATTTATTTAACTGATTATCTATAAGCAATGAATTAATATACGCGGAATTGTCATGTTCGTTTTCGCTTAGCTGACACTTGTATGGTATTAACTGTAATGGATATCCTTTCTTTAATTGAAGTTTGTTTTCCGAAGTATTTATAACCGTAGTGTTGATAACTCCGCATTTAACAGTAACTAAAGCTTCTGGGAATAATAAACCATGCTCGGTACTCTGTTCCGGCAATCGGTACTCACCTTCACTATAATTACAAGATAAGCTAATCTGTTGTTCGCAGCTCGGATGAATGAGGATGTAAGATTTAATATCATCCATAATGGGGATCGTTGTCGACTCTGTTCTCAGGATCATGTTCTTCATATCTATCTGTGAACCTAATAGGCCGAGTAAGTCGACACCTATTAAACCTTTGAAGTCTTTATCAAACGTAAACATAAGAAACTTATGCGACATGTCACACTTAAACATCCTGGGCAATTTCATATAAACAATTTGGTTGTGTTCGGTTACACCGTGCGGGGTCTTAATGTAATGGGTTTCGGTTCTTATCTCGGGTTTAACTTGTAAACATTGGACTACGTCCGGGCAGATAAGAGACTGAGATGCTCCGGTGTCTAATAAAAATCTTCCGCCTAGTTCGCTTATGTAAATGTATGGTAACTTATTATTATTCATATTAATATTAACGTACACTAAATTTCTTTCTCTTCTTCTGGGGTGGTATAAAAATTTTCGTCTCCGGTTTCCTCTTCGGGAGAACACAACTGGGGAGGGGAATACAGTTGTTCGGGATCGCACTCCTCAGTTTCCGATTCTAACTGATAATTTATTTTTTGTACTAGCCTGGGGTTTGACGGGCCAGGCTGAGATTGTATGGGCCTAGGTCGCGGTGCATTTGCGAATTGCACCTGCCTTGGTACATATTGTGCTGACTGATTAGGATATCTATTCATAAAATTTCCTTGGAACTGACTGGGGAACCTAAAGTTACTAGGTCCGATTATGTTAGGCCTAGGGGGTGCGGTACGATTCACCCTGTTATCTAGTGGAGGTTTTCTATTTTTAGATTTTACTTCCTCCTGTTTTGCTGCCGTTATGGCCGCCTCTAACTCTTGGACACCTTTAAAGCGGATGGACAAAGCTACTATTGGATCTAATTGATCTAGAAATACATCCATTGCCATTTTTTCATACAATTTTCTTTTTGATTGATCAATATTTATGAGTGCGTAGGATAGGTCTCTGACTCTTTCGCCAAACTGATCTATCCCCATCTTTTCTTTCGATAGGTGCATTAATTCCTGTAAAATTTGCACCTCGCTTCGGAATTCTCCGAACCTACTTCTAAGAATACCTTTTATGTCTTCCCACGTTTTAAACTGATTTTGTTGGGAAAGTGCCTCCACAGCTTTACCTGATAGTTGGTTTCTGATCAGGCAGGCGATTGGAGCCGCCTGTCTATCCTCTATTAGGTCTAACACATTCTCTACACTGTTAATGTAGAATTCTAGCGTTTTTTTGTTGCCGTCGTACGAGGGCAAAAGAATTGACAGCGTCTTATAATCGATCGTCTGTTCTACTTTTGGTTCTGGGACGCTATTGTTTTCTGAAGCCATTTTAGCACGAGAAATTAAATAGGTACACAGAAATATATAATAACTATAATTGCACGTAAATGTTAGTTGGAACACTTAGGATACAATAAAGGAATCTCGGGAGCAAATAGAGTTAATACTTACCCCACGAGCATTGCCGATTGGAGGCTGCGAGTTCCGTCTACGACTCCGTTCACCGCCGGCTGGACGAGCTGGTCTTCTACGGCTCTGCGGCTGGACCCACGTGTAAGTTCTTCTTGATTCGCGTCGCGGTTATTTCGGCACGAATTTGAGTTTCCCGAAACACCGTTTACTCAGACTTGAATCCTATCCTTTCTAAACCTAGATACACTAACTTATTTTCTATATTCTCGATGAGATATTCTATTTGCTGCTTACTAACTATACTATCTCTTGAGTTGGATATATTTTGATTCTTAAAATTAAACGTGAAATAGTCCTTACATACTTCTATATATATCTCACGAATTTTTGATATATTGTAAACTACGATCAGCTGGTAAGTATCTACTTGGTGCCGAACTGTTGCTTCTTTAATCATCAATACGCCATTATGGCTATCGATAGGTTCTATGATTGCTGCGACTCCGGTGAACCAGAGGGCTGCGATGATGCAGGCGTTCCTGAAACATTTACAGGACGTCTTAACATTCGGAAATGTACTCTTATTGTTTTAGAGTTTACGTGCTTTCCTACAATTTCCGCAATTTGTTCTGGATGTATCCGAACGATAGTGTAAGGGCCTATGTATCTTGGTTCTAATTTATTACTTCTGGCTGTTTTGGCAACTTGCTTATATACTTTATCTCCTACTTTGAATGTTGCGGTTTCCGTATTTCTATTCATTCTTTCTATTACTGCCTGCTTGTTACTTGTTAGCTTAGTATTAACTAGTTTTTGTACATTTTCCATTATTTGTTTATGTTTATTCACGTATTCCTGGTAGAATTCTCGTGGAAAGTGAAGTTCTAGTGGATTCCTACTACTAGTATGTCCCAATAATAACTCAAATGGGGTGAATCCGGTGGCGGAATGTATTGTATTATTGTAAGCAATAATAGCATACTTCATTAAGTTTGTAGGTTCATCTCTATCTGTGATTCGTTGTATTCTGATCATTTCAGCTAGAGTTGAATGTAATCTTTCCACTGGTGAATTTGAATTAGGGTTATACGGTGTGGTAAAATGAATATTTATGTTGTGCATTGCACATATTTCGCTTATTACTTCGTTATCGAATTTCGGATCCGAGTCTGTCGTTATTTTGGTTGGTACGCCTATTATGGAGAATAAGGTAAGTAACGCTTCTGCTATATGAATGCTAGTTGTTGCTGATAATGGGATCGCTTGTGCGTACTTCGAGAAATTGTCTATAATTGTTAAAAATGACCGGTGGTGACTAGGTGTAAACGAAACTATTGTAATGTCTAATATTTTATATGTTTGCTTGAAAAATAAAATGAATGACGACATTAAAGTAATGGAAAAACTCTATTGCACTTAAGAATTTGGTCTTTGGTTATTAAAAATACATCCGTTAGTTAATAACTGAAGCAGTTTAAAAACTCTAGCTCATATAAAACGGTCCCGGGCGTGGCGGTACACGAGTATAAAGCACGCCAGTAGAATTGTTAATTCCGCGAACTCACTATTTTTGATTATGTTTAGTGTCTTAAGCTAAGGACACACTAGGATCTTCAGCTGTCAGTAAAATACCGACGCCTGTGTGTGATACCTAGCATAATACTTACCTTGATATATTTGGTAAAATAACCGGTCTTGCTGTAGATTTTGTAAAAAGCGACGTCCGGATAAAGACGGCAAGTGGATAGATCTTTAGGACATAATGTATTGAGCGGGTATATAGGGTCCATATATCATAAGGTCATGTAAGAGGCCTATGAGCGGTCAAAATAGTTCTTTTATCTTTAAAAAAATATAAAATTCGAAATTCAAACATTTACTAGCGGTCAGGAGTGCAAAACTTTCAGTGTGCCTTACTTATAATTGGCACTATGCCACATGAGAGAGTTTTGTTTATAGTTATTCGTTACAAAGATGCAAATTAGTTTAAAACCCAATCACAGCTTAAAAAAAGAAAATATTCTATTTTTTTAATTACTTACTGAAAACCGAAGCTGAAAACTATATTTTCCATTGTATTCCAAACCTAATTCCACTCCTTTAAAAGCGGCCCGTATCAACCGTAAAGCAAGCGGAGATACGGCGAGTATAAAATATTTTAATTATATTTTATCACCACTAAAACCGTGTAAATGAAAAACTGGTTTCTGTGCTTTAAAATTACCGATGTCGTAGTGTCAGCGAGTAAGCTCTAAACGAATATAAAACCACAGTGGGACGATTATATCATTCAACTGTGACAAACCCTTGTGGCGACGTATCTCAATGACAAGCTAAATATTTCTTTCGCTAGTAAAATGTAACAAATTTCACTACCAATCACGGTACACAAATTGGTACAAAGGGCGTACTTAATGCCGGGTGGCATTTTCCACCAGTCAGCCCTTGGTGATGGTGAAAGGTTGATGGTAGGTGTACAGTTTATAGCTAAGCTTGATTTATTATTAAACTACTTACTTACTGTATAGTAAGTAAGTAGTATTATAGGTACTACTTACTTACTTACGTTCTCAAGGCATGTGAAATCTGCCAATCCGCACTAGGACAGTATGTTTGACTAAGGCCTAATCCAAGGAGACCCGAGCCCAACAGTGGGACAAAGAAAGGGTTGTGGTGTGGTGGAATATATCGATAGAGAGAAAGGGCAGGTCCACTCATCCTCTGCCGCTAAAGACATTTGTAACCCTGACAAAAAGTTTAATTCTCCAATAGCGGAAAATAGCGGGTCTATTTTTTAACTGGATCAGTTTCATCTAGGCTGTAAAATAAGACAGAAATAATATACATATTTATATTTGTATCAATTTCAGTTTTTAATTTATTTCGTGCTTCCATAAATTATTTCATAAGCCTACATGCTGAAGTCATTACTATCTGTATTAATATAACTTTAGATTCGTTTTCATTTAATCGCTTACCTCTGCGTAACAGACGTTTACCTTACGCAATCGTAAAAAAACTTGTCTCCTCAAAGCTAAGTTTTAATGCGCTTGCATTGTTCAGATTTTCATTAGACGATTCTTTTATGAGTGTTCTTATTCGAAACTCATGATGGCTGAGCTGAATGTATTGTTATTGTGTTTCTTTTATTGGCTTCGCTGAAATATTTATTTTTGTGTGAAGATTCTTTCTTCCGTGTCATGAAAGTATCTTATGTCTTATCTTATTCCCGTTGAATTATTTATGAAATTTTAAATCAGTACTTTTATTTACTTTGAGGTAAATATGTGCGTTATCACACTTATCACACTCTTATTTCTATACTACTTAATATTATAAAGAGGAAAGATGTGTTTGTAATGTTTTCACACAAAAACTACTTGACCGATTTCAAAAATTCTTTCACCATTAGAAAACTGCATCTTTACTGAGTGACATAGGCTATATAATATTACTAGGTGTAAACGAAACTATTGTTTTGACTAATTCCACGCGAGCGTAGCTGCGGGCGTCCACTAGTACCTACTACTAAATAAACATAATTTTAAAACTTTGATTGACGAAAGGCGAGATCAGAAGGCTACCAGTGGCTTAATTTCATAGGCTTTTACCGCGATGGATAACCCTGCTTACTTACTTTTAACCTTTATTACTTACCTTTACCGAACTTATTGCTACTAAAAGGATGAAAAGTTCGGTGTCTTTTATCAACCGGATTATTTCCACTGAAAAGATGTCTTATTTCAGATTAACAACCGTACTACTGTTACTAATGTAATTGGTTGTAATCGTTTTAATTAACATAAATAACTGAATAAATAACATTTTATCTCTTTTGTGTTCATTTAAATAGGCTTTAAGAAGTTATATCTTTACTTACTTTGCTTGTGAAACAACATAAATTAAATCGACATTTTCAGGTCAAGCGGTTTCTGCCTGTCACTGTCTTAGTAAAGAAAACAGGAGCAAGGAGTAATGACCTAGAGCCTTTCTCATAAATATTTTCTTTTGCATTTACATGGAGCTGTTATAACACTATTATTCTTAAAACCTTGTTTTCTGAGTAGTATAAATCAATATTATCTATATTTTGATTAGGTTATCTGTAAAAGCGTGTTTTTTAAGTTTTTAAACGATATTGTTAATTTATATACCTAATATGTAAATTTTCAGTTTTCAGTGATTGAACACTACACGAATAATTCAGTTAAGTTTTACTTTTTAATTGCGTGCATGAAGGTATACAAACACTACCATACATTTTTGTTCGCGGATTGTTGCAAAGTAAATTAATCTTTGGTTTGTAATAATGGAGTTCCGCAAAGTAACGCCTGATACAAATAATTAAATTTTTAATTTATTCTTAATAAGTATTTTATACCTTTTCTTGTTATACTTTAAGATAGTATATTTATTTATTTCGCTGCCACCCATAGACGTCCCACTGCTGAGCACGGGTCTCCCCCACAGACAGCTGCGGTCTAGAGCATACTCCACCACGCTGATTTATTTATTTATTTATTAACACTTTATTGTAATAATCAGAAACGGTGGACTTAATGCCTGATAGGCGTAGATGTTTCTAAATTCAAGTTTATTTTCTATTCTAAATCCAGCTCTATACAGATACCTACCTAATCTGTCTTCGCCGATACTCCCAGATGAGTCCAGATAAGGCACAGACGTCTCTGTCCTTATTTATTGGACCGCCGGTCGGACAAATGTGGCCCAGTGAATGAATGGGAGCGCTCTTTTTTCAGTGATCTTATTAGGCTTGATTGGGGAGTGAATTGGATCGTTTTGTTTTACAAATGCTTGTTTATCTTGAGGGTTGTTAGTTATGAGACTTTTCCTTAAGTTCACTTGCGCGAACTTTGTTCATTTAGAAATAAAAAAACTTTAAACTAGCATTTTTTTAAAATGAATAAAATATGGTAAATTTGTAGCCTGCTGAACTACGGCCTGATTGGAAGGATAAGCTTTAGATGTTGTGTTTGAAGAATGAATAACTATTTAATATTGGTATTTTTGTAATTTTTGTTTTATCGAAGGCATAAAAGGTTAGGAAGTAGTGATTTTTACATAACCTACAAAAAGCAACTGCCAGCTTACCTACTATTCCATGTGGTTAAGGAGTGGGCCTTCTATTTAAGAGAACCGGGTCCAAATCTTAAGAAAACCTCAAATGAATTTCTGAGACAGTAAATTGGTTACTGATTACGTGCCTTTTAATGTATTAATCTAGCTGTTTGATAGTTATCCAGAATTCTGTCTACATTTGGTATGAAGACCATAATCAAAAAGGGCAAATGAAAAGCTTAAATTCATACTTAATGCTTTGTTCGTTGTAAATATCTATCTATATCTATATATATAAAAGGAGAAGGTGACTGACTGACTGACTGACTGACTGACAATTCAACGCAGGGCCTAAACTATAAGGGCTAGAAACTTGAAATTTTGCACAGGGGTTCCTTTTATAACGTAGGGAGCACTAAGAAAGAATTTTTGAAAATTCACCCCCTAAGGGGGTAAAACGGGGGTGCAAAGTTAGTATGAAACTTTGCCGTTTCTGAGTGAATGTCTAATTTCACGCGAGCGAAACTGCTGGCCTCCACTACTTTGTTATATTATAACCGGAAAGCCTCAGACACGTCATTTGAATGTCTTTAGTCAATAGTTCAGACGTCCATACGGTTTCTCAATGCTTGTCCACTGAAGCGGTCACTTAAATGGCCCTTACACCGCAGTCAACCCTCTCTGTATTTATGGGATCTTGAAGAAGGGTTCTATCAGGAAGCGAAGATAGATTGACCGCGAAATTGTTTTATTTATAACTTAGTCAGTGTCCGTAACTTAATGTGTTTTGCGAGTATGGTAATAGTTATCTTGAAATCCATAAAACTCAAATATTATGTAAAGGACTTTAAAAAAAATTTGTTCACATTTCACTTTACCAATCCGCATTGGAGCAGCATTGTGGAGTATGCTCTAGACCTCCCGCAGCTGTGTCTGTGGGGGAGACCCATGCCCAGCAGTGGGGCGTCTATGGATTATAGGATTGTCCTTGAGACGGATTTAGGCTACTTTTCGTGCCGAAAAATCAGATATATCCAGATCCTCTTAGATTCTCTATGATGAAAGTTTGTATGAATTTTTCTCAAATATGTTACACTAGTGGACGCCCGCAGCTTCGCTCGCGTGGAATTAGATATTCACTAACTTCAAAAACTTTCCGAAGTTTCATACTAACTTTGCACCCCCGTTTTACCCCCTTAGGGGGTGAATTTTCAAAAATCCTTTCTTAGTGCTCCCCTACGTTATAAAAGGAACCCCTGTGCAAAATTTCAAGTTTCTTACCCTTCTAGTTTAGGCCCTGCGTTGATATGTCAGTCAGTCAGTCAGTCAGTCAGTCAGTCAGTCAGTCAGTCAGTCAGTCAGTCACCTTCTCCTTTTATATATATAGATTTGTAATTTGCAGCAAACAATAGAATACGTTTCTCCGTTTTTTGTTATTTTGTAACATTAATAAAAATAATTAACTAACTTTAGCTGGTTTAAATTTTCATGAGACGTTCCTGGGTAAACCATGGCTGTTTTTACCCTGGATTTAAGACGAATGATATCATAACATAAAATCATCGATGTGTTTGTGGTGAACATGTGAAAAAATACTTAGTTACTTACTCAAAACTTAAGTTTCTTTGTGGTTTTGTAACACAGCCAGGATAATTTTCAAGCCTAGAAATGCCAGCTCATTGTTTGCAAGTACGAGCGCGAACTAGGTTATTCAGTGACACATGCTGAGTCAATCCAATGAGTCACGTAAACTCACCTAGTCGTAATCGAAATCTAGGTAATATTTAAATATTAAAGCAACAAAGTTTTATTGTTACTAAGCACAATTAAACACAAGGTAGCGTCCATAGCCCAATGGCTCGCATCGAATCAATGTGATCGAGATGTTAAGCAACGACGGGCGCGGTCGGTTTGTGGATGGGTGACCGCTAGTGGCAAAATTTCATGGACGCTACCGTGCTTCGGAGGGCACGCAAAGCCGTCGGTCCCGGTTGTTTTCAATGCTGCAAATGCAGGGTTGAAAACAATGGTATGCTCTAGACCTCCCGCAGAAATGTCTGTGAGGGAGACCTTTGCCCAGCAGTGGGACGTCTATGGGTCGCAGCGTATGCATTTTATCCGGATGAATTTAATGAGATGTCCATTCAGAAAGTCTTAGCTTTCTTAAAAGCGACTGGATGGCGACTGTTCTGTCATGCTGTTCTCCCAAAGGTCATATTCCAGAGCAAACGATGTGTTACATCCGTCATTTACTTACGATCATCGCCAATAATATATCCTAAATTATACAGCGGTAGAACACAAAGCGACAAGACAATCGCAGATATGCAATTAGCGTAGATAAATTGCCATCGAGATTCACGGTTAAGGAGGAGTCTCAAATTATACTTTAATCCGAAGCCATAAATCAAGACGAGCTACTTAGCGCACGATTAGCATGGAACAAGAGGCTGTAAATCATGTTGCCGCTTGTCCCACCCACTTGTGTTGAGTGTGGGGTGTGATTTGGGTAGAATGTTTGAGTGTGTTTACTGTAACAATTGAAGGTACGTATAGTACGTCGTTTTAGGGAGGCCAATGTCCAGTGGACCTTAAAAGGCTGGATGGAAAGGTTGGTTAGCGAATGATTTTAGAAAAAAAAAATTAAGGAAAGAAACACACGGTTTAAAAATTTGTGTTTATAAAACAGTGAAAGCGGTGACAGCCCAGTGGCTATCGAACTCGCCTCTCACTCGAGCGGTCCGGGTCGAAATTCCAGCGGCACGCACCAATGACTTTTCTAAGTTATGTGCGATTTCAGAAGTTAAATGTCACTTGCTATAACGGTGACAGATACATCAGAGGAAACCTGCATGCCTGCGAGTTCTTCATAATGTTCTCGAAGGCATGTGAAGTCTGCCAATCCGCACTTGGCCAGCGTGGTGGACTAAGGCCTAATCCCTACGATTCTGAGAGGAGACCCGTGCCCAACAGTGGGACAAAGAAAGGGTTGTGGTGAGATGTCCAGCAGTGGACCTTAAAAGGCTAATGGATGGACAGGTCCGTTAGCGAAAGGTGCTACGAATACACGGTTTAAAAATTAGTTTTACAAAACATTACAATATATTCGTAATATGCGTTTTAATGGCAATCTCAAATATTTAGTTCCTACTATTTAAAATTAAAAGAATCATTTCTCCTTCAATGAACTTTGTTATAGTAAGATCATTTTGAAGTACACATTTGTTTTTGATAACCCTCATTCAACCTCAGTAAAAAAGGGTTGAATCCAACCAAGAATCAACCTATCACCACAAAGCAAGCACGGGCAGTTAATTCCGCCACGCGCAAGCGAGCCAGCACAAACGTCTAAACTACTTTATTCGACGCTTCCACGCCATTTCCCGCGCTCTTTACGACCTCCGCGAAAATCTGATACGGACATCGTCCACCTTTATAAGGTGTTCCCGGTACGGATGCGACATTCGACGGTATACATATGTAGGGAACCCTACATCATAACATATTGCTTGTGTAAGCAAAACGACTGTCACAGGCAGTCGTTCCCACCTCGCCATGACGTACGCTAGTGCTAGTGTAAAGATATCAATGTAAACAGATCAATACACTTATATATATTTTCACCGGAGTTTCTATTGTGCAACCTTCAACGAACAATTAATATAAATACAATAAATTAATACATTAAATTGGTGACCCCGACGTGATTGCATTTAAGGCATGGCTATGTAGGGAACCCTACATCATAACATATTGCTTGTGTAAGCAAAACGACTGTCACAGGCAGTCGTTCCCACCTCGCCATGACGTACGCTAGTGCTAGTGTAAAGATATCAATGTAAACAGATCAATACACTTATATATATTTTCACCGGAGTTTCTATTGTGCAACCTTCAACGAACAATTAATATAAATACAATAAATTAATACATTAAATTGGTGACTCCGACTGAACATTTAGAACTTTTGGTGGATTTTAGTTACAGCTTAGGGAACGGCTCATCGTCACACTAGCGTTCGTCCCACTAGCGTTCGCCCGTCAGAATAATAAAATAATAGTTGCGAAATTTAAGTTGCATTCGCGTTATAGACAGTACAGTGATATCAGACAGTTTTGTGAACAATAATGATCGACCCTGGTGTGGGTAGTGCTACTCCCGCGGCAGTGAAGGTAGAAGACAGCGGTTTAGCAGCTATATCGCTTTCGTCGCGTGTCCCGGAATTTTGGACCGATCAGCCAAGGGCCTGGTTTATTCAGCTGGAAGCTACACTCGCGCCACAGAAACTGAGTGATCATGCTAAATACGACCTCGTCGTCTCCAAGGTCAGTAAGGATGTCATATTACAAATTACAGACATACTTATCAAACCGCCGGAAGAAGGAAAATACGTAAGTCTGAAGACAAGATTGTTATCCATTTTTGAAGAATCGGAGAACAGGCAGATCCAAAAACTAATTGGAGAAATGGAGTTAGGCGACCAGCGTCCATCTCAGTTATTAAGACGCATGCGTGATTTGGCAAGAGGCAAAATTAATGACGACACATTAACCGTCTTATGGCAAAATCTGTTACCTACGTCAATTAGAGGAGTTTTAGCCGTAATCGAGACCAAGGATCTAGACAAGCTTGCTGCGGTCGCGGACAAGGTCCTGGAAAATTCGAGGAGTGGCCAGATACTAGAAGTTTCGCCACAGCCGCCACTACCGTCGTCGTCGTCGGCGAATAGTTTGGAAAATGAAATCATGAGGTTGACACAGCGCATAGCCAGATTGGAACGAGGACGATCACTAGTTCGGCAAGGAGGCAATTTTCGTCGGTTCTCCCGTTCAAGGTCAAGAGGACAGCAGCGTAACTACAAACATCCTCTCTGCTATTATCATCGTAATTACAAGGAGAAAGCGCACAAGTGCGTGCAACCTTGTTCCTGGAAGAGTCGTCCGGAGCCCGCTCAGGAAAACTAAATTGGGGGCAGTTCAATTCGGCGGAGGACTGCAGCCAAACCTTGAATCGCCGCTTATGTATTTTTGACAGTAACAGTGGACTTCGTTTTTTAGTTGATACTGGTGCAAATGTATCGGTTATTCCGTATAAAAGTATATTAATTGGTAAGAATAATTATAAGATTAGTGATTATAACTTATTTGCAGCTAATGGTACACCTATCAAAACTTATGGTACAAAAACATTGGTACTTAACCTTAATTTGAGGAGAGATTTCACTTGGAATTTTATTATAGCAGATGTGTCACAACCTATAATAGGTGCAGATTTTTTATATAATTTTAAAATATTGGTTGATTTGCACGCTAGAAAATTGATTGATCAAGTTACGAATTTGTCAACTTCAGCTAGTGTAATTAATAGTAAAGTTATAAATATAAGAACTATAAATGAATCTCACCCATATTACGAAATTTTACAGCAATATCCTGACTTAACTAAACCAATTTCTTTTAAGGAACCTCCTAATCATTCGGTGTATCACTATATAGAAACCACGGGACCTCCAGTTCATGCCAGAGCCAGACCTCTACCTCCTGATCGTTATAAACAGGTACGTGAAGAATTTAAATTGATGCAACAGCTTGGTATTTGTCGTCCATCGAACAGTGCTTGGTCTAGCCCACTGCATGTCGTACCGAAAAAAGATGGTAAGATACGACCTTGTGGTGATTATCGTGCCTTAAATGCAATCACGTCGGGGTCACCAATTTAATGTATTAATTTATTGTATTTATATTAATTGTTCGTTGAAGGTTGCACAATAGAAACTCCGGTGAAAATATATATAAGTGTATTGATCTGTTTACATTGATATCTTTACACTAGCACTAGCGTACGTCATGGCGAGGTGGGAACGACTGCCTGTGACAGTCGTTTTGCTTACACAAGCAATATGTTATGATGTAGGGTTCCCTACACATATATAATTTTACGGTTAACATATATAAATTAAGGCAACTCACTCGTTACGAGTGGCGGACACACAGAAAACAAAACAATGGTTAGAATTATTTATCTGTGAAATAATTGTTTTTTGTTTTTTTTTAAATATCTTGGACATTCTTACACCATCCATCTGACCCCAAGGTAGGCACGAGCCTGTGATATGGGTGTCAGAGACTGATATACATACATAGATATTTTTAAATACATACTTAAATTTATAATATTAACATCCAGACACAGAACAAACACAAGTGTTAGTCACACGAATATTTGTCCTGAGTGGGATTCGAACCCACGACACTTGGCGCAACAGACAGGGTCACTACCGATTGCGCCTACAGGCCTGTCTGTCTGTCAACAGGTATGTTGGAGACATAATAATTATATGTCTCCAAGGCTGCACTGAAAAACAGCGCTACGGTTACTGCCTTAGCATATACTGAGTGTACGCCTTTTTGGGACAGGAGGTGCAACATAATAATAATGAGTCTGAAGAATCTTATAACATTCTTCAAATGTTATTTTTCGTATTTTCTGTTCCGAATAAATATTTTCTTTTTCTATTTGACAAAATGGTATAATTTTTCATAAAATATGAGTAACTTGTTCTCGGCAATTTAAAACTTCAACTCACTTTAAGAATCCCACATTCTCTAATGCTTGACAGTGAATGATGAGTGATTGGGATAGGGTGCAAAAAGATGACATTTACGGGAGGACATCCTAGTTGTCTTTGCCCGACGATTTAAGAAGACAAAGGACAGTAAAATGGTTGATTGCTCGCAACACTGCCGCAAGTATAGTTCCGTAGATCTGTTAATACACAGACATGTTTATAGTTATTGGCATATAATACATATTATCACATAATTATTATCACGTATTAACTACGTATCTCTAGATCGCGCCACTCAAATCTCATAGACATAATATCTGATTATGTTCATGTAAAATGCATTTTTAGGAAAATAATTGTTTTATTAGTCTTATTTACATTGTTTGAGCAATGAAAGTTGGTCTAAGATTTACTTGTACAAGTAGTTTGTTTTTGTCCTTTTTTCGTACGAAATATGATGACGTTGTCAAAATGTGCGAATGACATCGATTTTCAACATTTGTCTTTTGTCACCACCTTCAATTTGATGATAAAATAAAAACAATAATTCTAAATAACACGGGTTCAAACATGATTTATTAATTTGCAGACGTTACATTAAAAAATACTACCTATATTCAAACAGTCCACAACATAAACATAAAATACTAAATATATAACTTTAAAATAAATTATTCCATTCTGAAACTTCTCAAGTCTTCAGTTGACTTTATAAGCTTTTTCACTTGTTTACAGGCAAACTTACTGCTGTCTTTTTCTTTGTGAAATCACGTTAGTTCTGTTGTAGCTTTAAAATGTAGTGTTCCCTTATAGTGAATCACAGACTTAAATACACCATGTACTAGTTTGTATTAACTAAGATTCTACTTATACATCAGGCCTTATTACTATATTTTAAAAAAAAAAACATTATTGACCACTAGATTTTTTTGAAGTGTAAAATTTTTATTTACAACGGTACGTAGGACATTTTTATCGTTTAAGAAGCGTTATCTTAGGTTAAATAGATAACTGTATACAGGAAAGTAACCAAATGTGAAATTTTGTCGTATGACAGTATAATGTTGGCAAAATTTATATCCTACCGTGTTATTTTAGCAGTTTTTAATAATTAAAATAAAAACAGTAAATAGTATTAAATATAATAATATCACTATCAGTATTATTCTACGGCCTCAAAGATCGTAAAGAACATTCAGGGTCAATCTGAATAAAATGCACATTATATTCAGATTTTTTTCGTGTAAAATGTAAATCAATCTACGTCCGTCGTCCACATGCGTCATCGTAGGATGAAAATTTCGCCGGATTTTTCACGAACCTACAGGCACCCCACGTCGAAACTAGCAGGACTCCATTCAATCTCTATCAGTACACAATGAAATTAGTTTGCACTGCGCCTATCGAGAGACAATTATTTTCAACTCGACCGTGTGTTGGGGGCCTTACGTCGGCTTGCATCATTGTTGCATGGGTAGGGATCGCGTTATTCTGTACGAAAGTATTTAATTCAAAACTGATATACATATTGTTATTTACTGATGGGGGAATAAGTTATATTGCTATTTACTGTTACAATAATAATGACACTGAACAACATTTGTAATAACTTAACAACATTGAAATAAATACAGAAAAATACAAAACAAATAATTGAAGTGTTTTAGCTCATTTGACAAGCCAAGATGAGGTTGAAAGTAAACAATAGTTACAAATTATAACATGCATTTATTAATAATAACGTTTTTCCATGCATATTATTAAGTAAAACCGGTTTTTTCATATCAACAGGACATTACCGTTTGATTTTGAAAAGGGATTTTTAATATATAATAATATAGTGAATGACGCTATGATGCATACAACCATTCAGCTAGGCGAGCTAAATGCAAATCGCTGATAATCCATTAGTGCTCACCATTGTGCGCTGTACGACAATGTACAGCCAACTAATGACCTTTTGATTAATCACATATTTTATTAAGGAAACATCCCAGCTTTAGAACCGACAGCGCTTTCATTATGGGAAATAGCAGACGGTAGCAAAACAGTAAGTAAGTATATGCGGTGACCAAATCTACTACTACCCTGACACACTCCTGTAATTTTTTAAGCGTATTAAGATATTCGTCAAGTCAGTCATTACGCTACATTAAGCAATAAGTGTTGGCTATGGTTAGAAAAGGCTTATAGCTATACTTATAGCTATTCTTACTTAACACTAAAATAATATTTTTATGTAGTAAATAAATATATATTTCTTGCAACCTATTGATAAAACCTATTATTTTGATACCCCGATCGATAGGTGTTGCGAAAAATAATTTTTCAAAACATAATATGGCGCGAATAATCGGCCATGTTAACATTCATAATATTGATATACCTATTGTCACTGACACAATTTAGAGGAATCTAACGACACCTAAAACTAAAATCCATCAAGCCGTTTAGGCTACAGAACGTGCCTAAGAAATATGCATACGTACATACATACATACATACATACATACACTCGAAAAACATAACCCTCCTTCTGGCTCAATCGGGTAAAAATAGTTAAAAGTTATTCATAAAATATAACCCAAAAATGTCCACTCATAAAATGCCTCGGTAACCAATAAACACGTCGAATTTTCAGGTACACTTAACTCAGTTTAAACACAAAATTAAAATACAATACACATTTTATTTACGTTCACAAAATAATTTAATGCATTGAAAATTTTAATCATACAATTTGATGGCGGCCTGACTGACATTGCATTTTGCTAAATAGAAAATTCAATTTCAAAATTTCTGGTACGAGCGAACGATTGATCCAAACTATTTTACTTAATTAAAGCGGTTTCAGCGTATATGCGTTTAACGGTACTAATTAGATTGGCGCAGTAAGCGCTGCTGCTGCGTGAAAAATCTTATTACTTTTATAATGCAATAGTGGGATAGTGAAACCCGAGGGATTATAGTAATCTATTTGAGCGCAACGTATGAGAATTTTATCGCATTATCCACGCTATGCGTGAAATGCTCATGGTTTTGCTGCTTCTTCTGTAAAGTTCCCGCGTCCAAAGCCACAATAACTTACGTCATATTATGTATAAAATAGGCTGTGCTTACATACTTCGTAAATTAACAGAAAAGCTACAGATAAAAAACCCCCGCTAGGATAGATCGCATGTATTCATCATCATCATCATCACAACCCTTTCTTTGTCCCACTGTTGGGCACGGGTCTCCTCTCAGAATGATGGATTAGGCCTTAGTCCACGCTGGCCAAATGCAGATTGGCAGACTTCACATGCCTTCGAGAACATTATGAAGAACTCGAAGGCACCAGGTTTCCTCACGATGTGCCCTTCACAGTTATAGGAAGTGACATTTAATTTCTTAAATCGCATATAACTTACAAAAGTCATTGGTGCGTGCCGCTGGGATTTGAACCCGGACCGCTCGAGTGAGAGGCGAGTTCGATAGCCACTGGGCTGTCACCGCTTTGTTCATACGATTTTGCTACAGTCACCAATTTGCATTGGTACAGTTCACCTTAATTAGATTAGCACCAATACAGTGGAGGCTTTGTAAAGACCCCGAAAACGTTGTTCTGCCATATGAAATGTCAAAGTGACTCGACGCTTCACGTCAATGAACGACCGTTAAAAAATAAAAAATACTAAAATCGTGTATAAAAAACATTTTCCAGTGGACCAAATTGTGAATCTATACCAATCTCGAATCTCCTTGAACACACCCAAAATAATACATCAACATCTATCCAGCCGTTTAGGAGGAGTTCACTTTTCTTATGTAGTACGTAATAATAATAATGAAATAATAAATATCTTGGGCATTCTCACACACGTTCATCTGACCCCAAAGTAGGCGCGAGCCTGTGATATGGGTGTCAGAGACTGATATACATACATAGATATTTTCAAATACATACTTAAATAGATACTATTAACATCCAGACAGAACAAACACAAGTGTTCGTCACACGAATATTTGTCCTGAGTGGGATTCGACCCCTGGAATAACAGGCAGGGTCACTACCGATTGCGCCAACGGGCCCGTCATAAATGAATATGGTTCTGAGCCATGACGCTAAGAGCACTTCAACGAACCTATGAGCTTCCATAGCAGACATAGATGAACGAGGCTGTTTTCAACACTCCAGACATTAAAGAGATTACAAGCTACCGTGCCGTCATCAGCGCAATCATTCGATGACTAACTAAATCACTCCCCTCCACGCTCTCCCCACGTTTCCCCACCGTTCCGCCAGTGTTCCCCACTACTGCAACTAACGCATGCCCTGATTGGATTAGCTGATGATGGAAGCCCGAAAATGGTTTTTTGTCTGAGACCTCTCAATCAGTAAGCGGCAATTTGGCGGCTTGAGCGTGAAACGAAGCCGATAGTGCTTTACTGCTTGCCTTTGTTTTACTAGATTGCTAGCCTATTATATCTACAAGGTCTATTTCTCCGTAGATGTTTTTATTGATGTGAAACATCTTTAGGCGGAGGGTAAACCAGATTTTTGGCGTGGCGATACAGGCCGTGGCGACGCTTCGCCACGCTATATTGTGATGGAATATACTATACACTATAAATGTCGAAATTATTATTAATAAAATAAAATAATTATTTTATAAATATTAATAACAATTATTAAATATTAATAATAATTATTAAATGACATATAATTATAATAATAATTATTAGTAATTTTTTTTTTGGTTTTTGTTTTTTTTTTATTATTTCTTATATGTTTTAGTTCCTGTCATAATCTGTACTTTTGTGCCTAATACTTGTACAAAATAATTTCGATGTTTCACATCTGCCAGGCGTCCCGTGACGGCTCACAATTTATTTCTGCAGTTATAACGCGCTACAGTGACAGCCAAGTGGTTATCGACCTCGCCTCTCACTCGAGCGGTCCTGGTTCAAATCCAAGCGGCAAAACCAGCGACTTTTCTAAGTAATTTGCGATTAAGAAATTAAATATCACCTGCTGTAACCTGTAAGAAACCTACATGAATGAGAATTGTCCATTATGGCCTCAAAGGCATGTGAAGTCTATCAATTCGTATTTAGCCTGCGTATAGGACTAAGGCCCAACTCTTCCTATTCCGACAGCCGTGCCCAATAGTGGGACAAAAAAATGGTAAGTATAACGCATTTCTAAGTAGGTACTCATGATTTCGCACGAACTCAGCTGATTGGATATTGTAGCACATATTCGAAACTATCTTAATTTTGGTGTTTAACCCTTCCTGTTACGCCAGGGGTCGTCGGTTCGAATCCCACTCATGACAAACATTCCTGTGAACACTTGTGTTTGTTCTATGTCTGGATGTTAATATTAGATATTTAAGTTTGTATTTAAAAATACGAGTATCTATCATCATGCATATCAGTCTCTGAGACCCATAGTACAGGCTCGCGCATAGTTTGGTGTCAGTTGGCTATGTGTGAATGTCCATGATATTTATTTATTTATTATTAGTCTTAAGACGAGTAAGATATAGTTAAAGGTACTCGTAGTTGGATTTCCGAAATTCACGGTCGCTATAAAGAAAAAAAGAAAATGTTTAATACTTTTCACCTGATCAAATAGTGGCAAATTTTTAAAGCCAATTTAACATAGGTACCTTTTCCAAAGATATTTTTTTTTTGATTTTTTTATATCTAATACATAACCCGCTTAAGATTGTGGGCGAAGTCATAAAGTCATAGGCTGTTTCCTACTTAAAAATACCTATATACCTACTCTTGCATTCACCAACACAACATTATAATAAAGTACTCTGTGACAACATTGGATCGGTATTATCAAAAGTATTTTAAGTCCTTATTTTAATTTCACCTAACGATAAAATAATATTAGAGTAGATATCCATTGCTTCTAAAATTGTTCAAATCACACCTGTTATTTTAGTCAATTGACGACTTAATCGTAGTACTTTAACGACATTGACTCTTAGCGAGTTATAATAAGAACTAAAATCCTTGGAACTCTGTTGATTAAAACAAATGGTAAGAGTTAAGTGTGATGACTCTATTTCGTGTTCAGAAAGTAGTTAACGATTGAAAAAGTTAGGGAGTCTTTAGAATTGACGTTTTAATTTAACGAAGCAATACATATTGTCATTGCTTATAATGATAGCTTTTCTTTTAAATTACCGATAAAGAAATAAAACCATACTATGTTTTTATTATAAACATAGATTCTTTCATGGTATGTATTTTGAAGAAAACGTGATTTTAGGTTTTCGCAATATGAATAATCATCAAGTAAAAGAGAAATACTCGTATAGGAGGTATATGTTACATTGATATTATTCAGTGTTCGCAAATGGCACATTTCGTTTACATTAAAATCTGAAAAATACGTCATGTACTCAGATTTAGTGTAGGTACTATTTTCAGAGCACTTAATATAATAACTTGTATTTACGTTTTTCTAAACTTAAGATACATATATCAATGAATTGAAAATAATGTGGTAACTATCATTGTGTTAGCTAAGTTAAGTTGGACTTGATACTTTAAAATTGTCTCTCAGAATGTTAAAAGCGAGGCCTTCATCACCGCGTTGGCGAACCGAAACTCTCAAACATAGTGAAGCTTTCCTTTGCTGTTCGTAAATACTTACATTTTCATTTTTTCAATTGGGCAATGCATAGTACGGTGGCAAACGTACATCTATATATGTATATAAAAAGAGAAGCTGACTGACTGACTGACTGACATATCAACGCAGGGCCTAAACTATGTTAGAAACTTGAAATTTTGCACAGGGGTTACCTTTTATAACGTAGGGGAGCACTGAGAGATGATTTTTGAAAATTCACCCCCTAAGGAGGTAAAACGGGGGTGCAAAGTTAGTTGGTACCTATGAAACTTTGCCGTTTTTGAAGTTACTGAATGTCTAATTCCAGGCGAGCGAAGCTGCGGGCGACCACTAGTTTTTTAACAAAAGTCGTACATGGGCGTGAATTTCTGAAACTAAAGTTTAACCTGATACTGAAATCTAATCCACTCGACTAATATCGCATTAACTCTCCAAGTACATGTAACTGACGTATTTTTACAAACAAAAGTAGGAAAGATAGAAGCATCTTGAACACAAAGCATTTTCAAGACACTGGTAACCATCCTCTGAAGTAGCAGGGAGGACAGTAAGTATAGGCCGGTAAGTGGTCGGGGCAACTGGCGCGCTATTGAAGCAAATTACGCCCGCAGGGTTCGCTAATACAAAAAATGTTCACAAAATTGTGTGGTACTGGAATGGTCTATCATTTGATATGGTTTCTTTTTTTTATAGACACTAGCTGATCCGGTAAACGTTGTTCTGCCATAGGTATGTAATGTCAAAGTGACGCGACACTTTATGTAAATGACTTCACGTCAACGAACGACGGTTAAATATTTGGATATTGTTCATACAAAAATACTAAAATCGTGTTAAAAAAACATTTTTCAGTGGAGCAAATTGTGATTCTAAACCATTCTCGAATTGAACACACACAAATAATTTCATCAACATCTATCCAGCCGTTTAGGAGGAGTTCAGTGAGTTTAGTGACATACACATATACACAAGAAATATATATATTAAGACTAGTAGGCGCCTGCAGCTTCGCTCGCGTGGAATAAGACATAACAATAGTTTCGTTTACACCTAGTAATATTATATAACTTATGTCACTCAGTGGAGATGCAGATTTCTACTGGTGAAAGAATTTTGAAATCGGTCCAGTAGTTTTTGTGTGAAAACATTACAAAGAAATGTTTCCTCCTTATAATATTAGTATAGACAAGGATGAAATGCATCACCACCCCTCCACTTCCACCCATGACAAGTGTGACAGACTGAACAAGAATTTTATAGCGACTTGGATGATTAATCCAGTTTAGCAAAGGTGTTATTTCAATTATTAGTTCGGCAATTCGTTAGTAAATATTTTGGTGGGAGATTTTTTTTTTGTAATTTCTGTATTGTTTTGTCTGTGTTTTACCTTTTGTTAGTCAAATGTCGTTTCCAGTCTAACGCTTCAGTCAGCACCTAGTAAACGGCGTCTTAAAGACAACATCCCTATAATCTGCGGAATGCGACCCCCGTTGTGTAATACAGTTGGCACCCCTGACATTTGGCAATACTGTAGAAGGATGCAAAGGATTTTTTTTAATAAACGAGAAATTTAATTATATCTAATATATAAAATTCACGTGTCACAGTGTTTGTAATAAAACTCCTCCGAAACGGCTTGACCGATTCATATAAAATGTTGTTTATATGTTCAGTAGGTGCCACCACAACCTTTACTTAGTCCCACTGTTGGGCACGGGCCAAGTGCGGATTGGCAGACTTCACTCTCAAGCATGCAGGTTTCCTCACGATGTGTCGTTCAACGTATCAGCAAGTGACATTTAATTAAATCGCACATAACTAATAACACGCCGAAGACTAAAGTTTCATCCACACCGACTGGATTTCTGGCGATCCTGTACGAAACGGTTTGCGCAATCCTTTTTACCGCGCACTTGTCAACTGTGGAATGAACTTCCTTCTAAGGTCTTCGCGGTAGGCTATGATATGGGGTTCTTCAAAAAAGGCGTAAAAAGAGCTCTCCTTCAGGGCCGGCGACACATTGGCAACTCCCCTGGTGTTGCTCATGTTCATAGGCGACGGTGACTACTTACCATCAGGTGGCCCGTCCGCTTGTTCGTCTGGCTAAAATCTATAAAAAAAAAAAAAAACTTAGACAAGTTATTGGTGCGGGGCGCTTGGGTTTGAACCGGGACCGCTCGAGTGAGAGGCGAGTTCGATAGCCACTGGGCTGTCACCCTGAATAACATTTATTTAACCTTGACATGTCACCAGTTCAGAGATACATGTAATTGTACGTTCGAAAATTCACTTACTCCCCTTTTCCTTACAACCGTGAGCTACGAATAAGCTAAGGAAATTCATTAGGTCGTTTGCCCACTCAACGTCACTCGGACTTTTGATTGGGGAAATAAAAAGCTCTGAGACACGCTCGTTGAGGCAAGGAGCGACCGAATTGGCTCTATTGTCTCCTCGAAGCATCGCGGGAATGTTACGTCCTTGGAGTAATGCGGGATGATAAAAGAAAATATTTCCTTTTTTGCATTTATCGTAGTACGGGTTTCGTGAAGCTAAGTACAACCTCTTGGCTGCCCACTGTTGGGATAAGGTGTCTTCCAGCGACAGAACACGGCAAGACATTTGCAAGTTACTCTTCTCGAAATGTATAGGTACAGTGACGTGCATAAATATATTTAGTTACGGAGTGTTAGCTGCGCATTGGGTATCAGTGCATGGAACATAATACGGCTAACCAGTGAGTTAATCAGAGGTAGACTTTGATGCCGGTCTCTATACCTAAGTGAATCGGCCGACAGATGCTTAAGCTAATATGTTCTCTACTCCACAAACATGCCTCCGGTCTTGTATGCGCTTGAATTGGGTCTATTGGCTTTGCAATGGCTTCAGACTAATTTCGAAATGTTATGAATAACAGTGGGGATATTTTGACCTTCTGTTTATACCGATGGGTCGTAAAAAATATAAATTTAAAACTTTTAATAATAGGAGCATATTATAACAAGTTTTAAAGTTGTTAACTTACCACCACCACAAACCTTTTTTTTGCCCCACTGTTGGACACGGGTCTCCTCTCAGAATGGGAAATATTAGGCCTTAGTCCACCACGCTGGCCAAGTGTGGATTGGCCGGTTGGCCGGTTATAGCTAGTACGGCAAAATTTCTCGAGCACTTCCTTCCGTACGTTGCGTCGAAGGCCTGAAAAGGTTAACACTAACACAGCCTCTTATCTGCACTGGGGCAGCGTGGAGTTCGCCTCAAGCCTCAGTTATTAGAAAAAACCTAGAACGCTAATGGGTTAAAGACAAAATTAAAAGGTCGTTGGAACAAAGTTATGAAGACAACTAAATTATTGATTCACTCTTACAAACCAACGCATTTAAAGAGTAAAATTGCGTTTATCGTGACCATAAAGTCTCATAAAACTACTTACCGCTGACGTCACCAGGACATAATCAGGCGGAATCGAATTGTACTGAACCAGTGCCAAAACGGAACGGTCCATTAGCCTCTGCGCTTCATTACTCTGTCTCTCATCTCTGAATTGCGGTTCAGGTCAGATCAGGTCATGACTCTTTGTGTAATGCCAATATATAGGATCCTGGCCACTAATCATGTTTACATTTCCTTATATTAAGGGCGACTTCCATGAAAATAGCATAAGACATAAATTAAACTTACTACTATATAATAATATAGGAAATAATAATGTGACATTTCATAAAAATACGGACATTTTATTTAATTTAATTGATGTTAATAGTATTTTTAAAAATGACTTTTTTTTGACCAGACAGGATAGATTGTATCTATCAAATATATTTTTTACACAGTTAGCAAAGTTGCTATCTTATAATTTACAATTTGACATAAAAAATAATTTATGTAATTTGACCACTGCTTCTATTGAGCAGCATAATATACTGACATTATGTAGTAATACATGTAGTACTACTACACATTCTATGACAAGTTTGGGCGGTACCCAAAGCAATTTAAATTAAAAACTACGACAACAGAGGCATCGGTCTCTCGCGATCATTTATGTAGTAATAGTAATAACAACCACCTGTCGAGCTTAGTATTAAAAGATAAAAATTGTCTAAACTTGGTGCATCAAAACATGCAAGGCTTACTAGGCAAGGAACACGAGTTAGAACTTTTTTTAGGAAATTATAATATTGATGTAATTTGCATTACAGAGCATTGGCTGAAAGATTGCCAAATTGTTTTCAATTTTGATAAGCACCAAGTTGCGAGTTCGTTCAGTAGGAAGACAGCGATACACGGTGGCTCTTTAATCATTTTAAAAAAAGACCTGACATTTAAGGTCCGTAAAGATATTGTGAGCCTTTCCATTGAACGAACTATAGAGATAGCCTGTGTAGAGCTAACGCATTGTATTATAGTTAGTATCTATAGACCACCTAGTGCATGTTATGAAGAATTTGAATTAGTTTTGGAACAATTATTATTAAAAGTATCAGGAAAAAAAGACAAGGACATAATAGTGTGTGGAGATTTTAATATAAATTTATTGGACAATACATCTTTAAGTGTTAAGTTTCTATCTTTATTTAAATGTAATAATCTTATTAACCAGTTCTTAGAACCAACTCGAATAACAGATACCACAGCAACATGTATTGATAACATTTTCACAGATGGGACACCTGTCTACTCGGGTATTATCCATAAACTCAGTTCTGATCACTGTGGTCAGTTGGTTTCTTTTAAGTATAATAAGGATAAAAAGGTTAGTAAGAGCAGTGTGGTCGTTCCTGTGACTGAAAAACGAATGGAGAGGTTTAGGAACATAATGAAAGACCGGATTACAATACCATCTAATGAAACTGTAAATGAGCAATATAGTTTATTATGTTTTCATATAAATAACGCCTATAAATCTGTATTTACTGCCAAAAAAATCTCTCCGAAGAATTGTAAATCGTTCAATGATTGGGCGACTACGGGAATCTTTAGAAGTAGGCAAAAGTTATATGACCTTTTACACGAGAAGTCATATAATACAAGTAAAGCCTTTAGCGACTATGTAAGAAATTACTCTAAAATATTTAAGGTAGTTTGTTCCACGGCTAAGTCAATGCACATAAGAAACAAGATTAGAAATAGCTGTAATAAAATTAAAATGACTTGGAATATTATTAATGCGGAAACTGGAAGAGTCAGAACACGCGATGGTGTCAGTGAGCTTTTCATTGCCAATTCTTATATTAGAACCGATAAACAGATAGCATCAGCATTTGAAAAGTACTTTGCTGACGTTCCAGTTTTAACCACTAAATCGCTGGGGTCTTCTCCCGACGTCGCTGAATCGTTGCTTAAGAAAAATGTAAATGCATGCAAAGGTAATTTCTCTTTCCGACCCACAGACGCCAATGAAATTATAAAAATATTTAAATCATTAGAAATTAAGAACACCACAGATCTATGGGGTATATCGGTTAAACTTATAAGTACAATTATAGATGTAATAGCACCCCACCTAGCTTTAATATTTAACAACTGTATTATAAGTGGAGAGTTTCCTGACCTAATGAAGCAAAGCAAAGTGATACCTTTGTTCAAGTCCGGAAATAGTACAGATCCAACCAACTACAGGCCGATTTCAATTTTACCGGCTTGTAGTAAGATATTTGAGAAAGTAATTCTTCAGCAACTTCTTAGCTACTTTACAAGTAATAAACTCCTGCATAACAAACAGTTTGGCTTTACAAAAGGCCGTTCAACAACTGATGCGGGAGTTGAACTATTTACTGATATTATCAATGCTTGGGAGGATTCACTAGATGCACTGGGCATATTCTGTGATTTATCCAAGGCATTTGATTGTGTACAGCATGAAACCTTAATCAGGAAACTCAATCACTATGGCATTAAAAATACCGCACTGAAACTTCTGATTTCTTATCTCAGCGAAAGAACTCAGAAAGTCGAAGTAAACGGTACAAGATCGTCTGGGTCTTTAGTACAGATGGGGGTCCCACAAGGATCGATTCTGGGTCCATTCCTGTTTTTAATATATATTAACGATCTACCATATATGGTAGAGAATAATAACGAGATTGTATTGTTTGCGGATGACACCTCATTAATTTTCAAATTAAATAGGCAACAAACTAACTATGACGATGTGAACAATGCTCTCTCTGAAGTGGTGCATTGGTTTAGCGTTAATAACCTACACTTGAATAGTAATAAAACCAATTGCATAAAATTTTCAGCACCTAATGTGAAACAAGTAGATAAGCAACCAGAACTAAATGGTGATAAACTGAACTTAGTTAGCTCGACTGTTTTCCTTGGAATCACCATTGATTCGAAGTTGCAGTGGGGACCCCATATCTGTCGACTGGCGGATAGACTAAGTTCTGCAGCTTACGCGGTTAAAAGGATACGCTGTTTAGCGGATGTCGATACCGCTAGATTGGTCTATTTCAGTTACTTTCACAGTATAATGTCCTATGGCATTTTACTCTGGGGTAATGCAGCGGATGCTAATATTATTTTTATTTTGCAGAAAAGGGCTATCCGTTATATATACAAAATGAAAAGTAGAGACTCCCTTAGAGAAAAATTTAAGGAAATAAACATCCTAACCCTTGCATCGCAGTACATCTATGAGAATCTTATGTATATTCGTAAAAATAGGCATCAGTTTGTAAGTCGTAGTGACCTAAATGCCTTACGCAATGTAACACTAAGGAACGGCCACAAACTAGCGTTTCCTAAATGCCGGCTTAGTAAGAAAAGTCGTTCCTTCATAGGAATGTCTATTCTAATATTCAATAAAGTCCCGGCTGCGGTTCAGTCTCTGCCTTTACACAGGTTTAAAAAAACCATCAAACAAACATTATGTCAAAAAGCTTATTATAATATTCAGGAGTATTTGGATGATAAGAAGGCATGGGACTGAATTAAACTCTGACAGGCTATCACTATGCTTTTGTATTAATTATACTAAATATTGTAAGCAGGTGGCATATGGGGTGATTCTTGGCATACACGATTGGCTGTCTCGTGTCTGTCCTAATCATATCATGGTCATACTGTACATTTTTCTGTAAAAATTAATTTGAATTTTAAAAGAGTACCGAGAGTTTTTTCCTCCGGCTTTTTTCTCTCTCGGCCTACACTAGGGCATAGGATAAGAATATTGTAAGTTCTTCCTTAAGCCGATGACCAGGTAGATAGTCTATCGTGACTTAGAGCTTAGCTTAGTGGTAGGTAATTATTGTAAATTAGCCATAAGGCAGGTTAGGTACCTGTGTAGGATTAGCTATTCATTCAAGGATAAATAGCTCATCCTTTGCTTTATATTAATCAGTTTAGAATAGCATTAAGTAGTTTGTAGTTACCTAGACTTTCGTTAAGCGTGTGTAATCACCTCATAGCGAAATAAATTATTTGAATTTTTTTTTTTTTTGAATAATAAATGTTTGAATTTCATGTTTTTTAAACATTATAAACTCAATCATAATTTTTTTTAAATGGCGGCAAATCGTGTGTTAATTGTTTTTTTTTTTTTACAAGTTGAAGTTCATCGTCCGTAGCAAAAATAGAATTAACGCGAAAAGATTTTAATGCGATGATTTTAATGATTTTTAAAGTTCACTGACTCCGCAAGACTGCACTGCACTGCTTGCTTCAAAATACTTTTGGGACCACAGAACCTCATTTGAGCACCGTAAAGCGTTGGTACACAGAATTTGATATATGTTCCAAATTATCCCGAAGATTTTTCAAAACACAACAAGATCTAAACTTATTAAAAATCTATAAAACATAACAAATACTACTTCATTACAAATAATCCTCCAATTTTCATAGCGTAGAAAGGTATAAATTTCCTCCTCATCAATATGCATCACCTCGTAATCCATCAAATTCGTGAATACTTTACATACGGGTAGGAGCGCGTCGCAGTCGGCTAATAAAATCTTTAGTGCCATCGCTCTACGAACCAAGCGTGCCAGCATGCCTTTATCCATCTCATCCATGCGTTGAAGTATTACAACTTATGACGTGGGCGTGTGCGTAACACTAAATCTCGTTCATCAAAATCAGTAGGACTTATTATTCCATTGTAGTATTTACTGTAACATAAAATCACCACCCATTTTTCCCTGCCGCTGCTACCGGACATTTTACGTTAGAAAAATCTAATAGTTGTTTCCTGATCCGGGGATTGAACCCAGAACCTCTAGCTTAGCAGTCTTAGCGCTTGCAACCACTAGACCAAAGTATTCTGCCTGTATTCGTGCCCGGAGTATGGCGAAAATCTTATAATTAGTTTAACATCCAGTTCCAGTTTAGTTATATCTAAGTGGTGTAAATATTAAGTTTGTTGATTTCTTGAAAATTCTATTTTAATATTTCCTTGGTAGGTGTTATTTTATGTATTCACATTATAAAAGGTGTGATATTAGAATTAACTTCAAAATATTAAAAATTAATAAAAATTAAAAATTCTAGTATGTATTTCACTTATTATTTCTACAGGGCATCTATCCTTATTCATATTTTCATGGTGGGGCATCTATTCATACATACCATAACAATTTCTTAAAATATTATTTTGAAAAGCAGTAGTTTTTAGAGTTAAAACTGGCGAGGAAGGTCTTGCTTAAACATCCTAACCCCTATCTCAGTATGGCAGTGCCTAACAATAGCAGATTTAGTTTACGACTTACGACCTCCATACGAGGATCGATCGTATATTCAAAGCAGGTGATCCATATTACGATCGTTTTATGTTCGTGCTTCCGTTCAAGACGTGAAAATGGTGTTTGGTGATGTGGATATTGGAAATTAGATTGCAATTGTTGATGAGTCCTTTGTGATGACTTTTTGAGTGAGAACACGACATTATGGCTTTGCGATAGAATATTTATTTTTAGGGTATTTACTCATTAATAAGGGTATTTACACATTATTACAAGCACTACCTACTGTATTATTACAAGCACTACCACTATTAAGTATTCTACGTCATAACCTTTAAGCTATCATTTGTGACGGCTAAAATTTGATAAATCAAAGCAAAGTGCCTTTAAGTTTGTAAATGAGTTTTTAAAGCCATTGAATCCACCTACTAAATATAAGGGCAGCAATCCCTGTCAAAAATGTCATTTTTGCAAATGCAATTTTTCGCAGGTATAGGTGCGTCTATCCATATAAGTATATACATAATGTCAGCGTATTTTGAAATTTTTATTATGTTCTATTTTAATTTAAAATAATAGCTTTATTAATTTTGTGTATGATTGTAAGATGTTAAACTTATTATTTGTAATCTAGCAATTCAGAGTACTGTGTGGATAAAAAACATTATTTATATAGAGAAAATGCAATTTTTTTTCGGTCCATGAAAATATATCCTTATTTATCCCAGCAAAAGTATCAGGTATCACTCTACCATTCTTCCTGATATCAATAGAGAATTAGTGCAGTTACCATGGCTGCTCAATTAGGGACGGACGGACAAAAGATGGACGTAAAGACCATCATTATAGTGTAGTGCCTCTTGTATTGTATCCGATGAAATCCGCATTTAGTAGTACTTTAGGGAGAGAGTCACTGTATACTGTCTATTATTATCTTTTACGCGTCAATTGTTGAAGAAACTCTTAAAAACATTTGTACTAGTACGTACCTACTGAATAAGTGAAGATAATTAAATTGTTTTGTTGCTAAGAATTTGACGACCTTCCGAAAGACCCTGACGGTTGAGAAGTTTAAACACTTTTCTTTAGGGTCAAATTCATTTTAACATTTGTATAAATATGTATTTTAATGCTGTGATTAGGTATTCGTAAATTGATTCAGCATATTATGGAATTTTTACAACGGTTCTGAGTCATGCTTTATCAAAATTTTCTAGCTTATTATAAGCGTTGGTGGCATTTTTTAATAATTATGATTTAATATTTTTAGTAGTTTCTCAGCCAGGGCGTTTCGTACCATCCATAGCCCAATAGCTAGCGTCGATTCAATGTGATCGACAGAGTAAAGTAACGACGAGTACGGTCGGTTTGGATGGGTGACCGCTAGTGGAAAAAAGTTATGGACGCTACCGTGCTTCGGAGGGCACGTTAAGCTGTCGGTCCCTGTTGACTTCAATAATGAAAATAATCGTTAAGCCATGTCGAAGACCTTCGGGTGGCTTGAGAACAATCGACACTGCGTTGACCACTAACAACTCCACCAATCAGGATTGGAGCAGCGTGGTGGAGTAAGCTAGACCTACCGCAGATTTTCCTGCGAGACCCGTGCCCAGCAGTGGGACATCTATTGGTAGCAGCAGTAGTTTCTTAGCCAGGGCTGTGTCTGTCTTAAAATCTTTTGCGTTAATCGCCTTCCAATTTGACGGTGGTGGCAAATTTTCTTGAGAATTTGCCACCACCGGCACTGCACCCGAGACTAGGAAGCTAAACACTATCGACCGATTGATAGTGTCTTGAACCGCGTGATCACGAACGCTTGTACGACGGGCTGCCACCACTTTAGCTTACGCCTCAACCGCCCAAGCATTAATCTGTCTTTAAGTATGCTCCCCATCATTTCACAGATAACGCCCATCATTAGGAAGGCCGGAGTCGGTGAAAAATGAACACGCTGAGGGCTGAGCGTCCGATCTCGCATCATTTCCTCTTCCGTTCCGAATCCATCTTAGTCGCCGTTTCGACACCCTTTTTAAAACCCCGCGATACCTTCGTAAACAGCGTAATTAGTTAACGTCAGATTGGATAGTGAGGGCTAATGGTGGTGTGATGTCTGATGAAGTAGTGGCTGAGATTTAAGTTCTCATTTGGGAATTACATTTTACCGCAAGGTTAGCAATTCATTTGAGGTGTGATCTACTTGAAAGGAGTCTGTGAGTCTCGTTCAGTATCTGTTACAGGTGTGGCAGTGGATACGTGGCAGCATTTTATTTGCTATCGAAAATATTCTTGGAAACTTTCAGTCATTATATGAGTCCTCGCGTAGTTGTCCTTTGCCAGCCGATATTTAATATTTTTATTTTTTAAATATCGGTTTTTAAGTATTTATTTATGTAAACGTATTATGTTGTGTATACCAATATGTTGTACCAACTAAAATATAATATTTTGACGTGTAAAAATATTTTTATGAATAAAGAACTATGAACTATGAACTATGAACTATACTTTGATATCCTGGAACCGTGCAGTGCCGAAATATATTATAAGTCATCAAGCTTCATAACACCGTACCTGAAATTTTATAATCTGCCCATTGCAACGTGTTTTCGTTACCGACGAACAAAAGCTTTTATCAAAAAAGTGTTTTATTTTTTAGAACAGTTTACCGGAGCCGCGGCAAGACCGACTTTTTTCGGCAACGGCTATTTTTTTTTTTAAACATTTTAACCACCACGAACCAAAGGCTGTAAGCTTGCTCCGCGCAATGATAAAGACAAACGCGGTAACAAAGGGATTACACAAGGGTATTAGCGATTTCTTTTATTTTTTGTTTATAATCGACCGCTTTGAGCGCAACTTTCCGCTGGAGTCCTTACTTTCACAGTCAACGACCGGTGAGGCGTCGTTGCAAAAGCGGGATGTGGGAAAGAGTGGATGCGATATCGCTGCGACCCATAGACTCGCCCACAGACACAGCTACATGAGGTCTAGAGCATACTCCACGACGCTGCTCTAATGCGGATTGGTGGAGGTTAGTGGCCAACCCAGTGTCTAATGTTCTCAAGCCACCCGAAGGTCTTTGAAGGATTGACGACTGTATCCACCATTGAAAACAACCGGGACCGACGTCTTTACGTGCCCTTCGAAGCACGGTGCTGTGCACGGATGCGTTATATCAAATGCTAAGCTGTTTATGTGCATACGAGTACAGCAACACCACAGCATCACTGTCCTATTGTTGATCACCTATCTCCTCTAAGTACGATAAGGATAAGGATAGTTTACCACGTTTTTCAAAACTGGTTGGCGGATTTCACAAGCCACCGAGAACATCGTTGAAAACTCTCAGACGTTTGTTCTTCATTGTTACAGAATGTGACTTAATTTCCTAAAACGCACAACTTAAATCACAGGTCTGTGCTACTGGAATATGAACCCGGAAAGAGAGTTATGTATGTAGATATTATGAATTTAATCTGTATTTATCCACTATTCCTAAACAAATTGTAAATTCACCAACAGTTCGTTGCCTCGACCATGTCGAGTGCGTATCTTTCTGACAACTTTATCTAATTTTTTATTTGGTTTTAAGTTGCGTACTGAATGTGGTCTCTATAATATTGTTTCAATTTTATTATAAGAATTATTAATGATAACTTTTTTTTAGTAAATAATCAACGATGCTTGTTATTATGGCTTCTCTGTTAACTATAGCTTAGTAATTTCTATAGCTATCCGAGACTTATAACAAAAGCTAACATGTTATCTTTGCTTTGCTTTTTCGAGAGTACATTTAATACAAAATACAACACACTGTCGCTCTCCTAATAACATTCAATTTAACAGACTTACATTTTCTTTAATCAATAATTGATTGATCAATCAATTGATTGAAAAAAATGAATAAAATGCCGCATCCAAAATTACGAGCCAACGTCGCCGATCCTACACTTCTATGAAGTAGAAAATTGTTCCGACCAACTTCTTTGTCCGCTGACCAATGGTGGAGTTTTTTACTATTAAATTCAACGACTCATACCCTTTGCGGTGCCGTAATACGATGCAATTTGTGCTCCTCGTGGGTAGTTGAACAAAAACCTGAATTTAGACGATTCAAATGGAGATTGTCTCGAGTAGTCACAAAGGTTTTTCACTGAATAGTATGTATGTAGCTCGCGTCGGAAGGGTGATCTGAGGTACTTACGGGTATATCCTACGAATAATATAAATGAGATTTTAAATTATGATAAAGTAAGATTTAAGTGTGAATGTTTCATGATAAAATAACAAATGAAGATTGATGGCAGGTACTCGGACTCCGGAAAAGGAAATAGACTTATATTTGTTTTTATTTTTATTTAAGACACAACTTTTCACTTACATTACACGTTTTTCCAAATTTGCAAGTATAGTTAAATATTGTAACGTAAGTAATTAAGTACATAGTTATAACTTATTACATAAATTTGGATAAATATTTCAACAACGCACGGTCTAAACTATAAGATCTGAAATATTTAAAACATTATTCTATTTGTAGTTTTAATAGATGCCTACATTAGAAATTAACATGAGTATAACGCAGGATCCAGGAATACTTGATATAATGGTAGATAATGTATATTACTAACAAACGATACCTTAACCCACCGTTCTTAATTTTTTTTTCCTTACCAACATTATCACTAACAAGTTTAACAATATTAAGTAGGTCCTTCTAAAAACTTCCAACGTAATTAAAAGTGTAATGAACGCCTCCTTAATTAAGTTCACCGACTCCTAGTGCTTAAATGTTAAAGCATACACACTTAGCATGCATATCTTAATTTTTACGATACCATAATTTTAGTCAACCTCGCTTATCGGTTGCAATCAAATGTTTCCTTAAAACTACCAACGCTAGCCTCCATACAACTGGACTCCATAGTCGCGACTCATTGTACGTAATGTTCCTTTATTCAACTTTCGTGACTCCTTACTATACATTTAAGTAAGCTACTCACGGGGAATTGTATGGCGAATTGTGCAAACGGACGAACAAAGTAAGGATCATTGTACAAAAACGTAGAAAAAAGTAAGAGAAATCGTAGGAAACTAAACTAGTCTGAATAAATTTTAACTATAGCGAAATGATATTTCCTTATACAAACAATCTTGTTGTCCCACTAGTGGACCCAAGCGTAACAGTGATTCATAAAATTATAGAGTTAAGTATGTGAGAACTTGATGGCTTAGATGTATGGTGATGTGAACAATGATTATATTTTAACCAACTCCAGAGAATAGGAATGATTTTGTAGATCTATACTAATATAATAAAGAGGAAAGATTTGTTTGTAACGTTTTCACATAAAAACTACTGGACCAATTTCAAAAATTCTTTTACCATTAGAAAGCTGCATCTTCACTGAGTGACATAGGCTATATAATAATATAGGTGTAAACGAAACTATTGTTATGTCTAATTGCGCGCGAGCGAAGCTGCGCGTCCACTAGTAATCAATATTTAGGATTCATACCATAAATAAGCAGTAATAGCCCAGTGGTCATTGGCTATAGAACTCGCCTCTCACTCGAGAGGGCATTGGTTCAAATCCAAGTGGCACTAATCACTGACACTTTTAATATAAATGCCTTTTAAGAAATTAAATGTAGCAGTGGTCGAAAACTTCGTGAGGAAACCTGCATGCCTGAGAGTTTAACATAATATTCTCGAATGCATGTCGTTAAGGTTCTGGTGGCCAGCGTGTTGAACTAAGGCCTGACCTCCCATTTTGAGAGGAGACCCGTGTGCAGCAGTGGGACATATTTTTCTAACTTTTTGGTAAGCGAATAAAGGGTTTCCTTGACTTTCTAATGGCTGATACACAGAAGATAAATACGTTTTAACAATCACGATCATGTACGAATCATCTAACAAGCCCTTTATTTTTCAGGAAAAAATCCTTCGAATGATAAAAATATACCACAACCAACACAGCTCAGCCTGCCGTAATTATGTATTTCCTTACACATAAGTATGATGTCGTTTCCCCGCGAATAACGGAAAATACGGCATTACTATTTACAGCTTGCCGCCCGCGCGCTCCATTGAGCATTGTGACCTGCGATTTTCCTGCATCTACAGGCTGCTCCTTTTTATGACTTATTATAAATTTGAAATCATAGTAAATGTACCAAATTATTAGAAGCTTTAGATATAAGATTTTTGTCATAAGATGCAACGCTTATAACTTAAAAAACCTTAAAAAATATAAAATAATATGTAAATAATACATATTATTAAAAGGAGTCCCCTTAGGCAAGGTTCCGAAGATACTGGCAGCGTTCCCCCTTTGAATAGCTAGGCTAATTCTTTGTTCGAGGTAGCTGCCAGCTCTTCGGTCTCCTATAAAGTAAATTAGTAAATTTGACGGGCCCGTTGGCGCAATCGCTAGTGACCCTGCCTGTTGCGCCAGGGTTCGTGGGTTCGAATCCCACTCACTCAAATATTCGTGTTACGAACACTTGTATTTGTTCTGTATCTGGATGTTAATATTATGTATTTAAGTATGTATTTAAAATATCTATGTATGTATATCAGTCTCAGGCTCGCGCCTACTTTGGGGTCAGATGGCCGTGTGTGAGAATGTCCAAGATATTTATTTATTTATTAATTAATTAAACTGGCTAATGGATTTATAAGCTTTTCACGCAAGCCAAGAATTCAGGGGGTGAGGTTTGAGGGGCGGTCCGTGCGTAAAAACACCTGAAACAAACTAAACTGGGACAAAATTAAAGCAACCAACAGTACAATTAATTAAAAACAGTAACTAAATTATAGAAAAACTAAAACTTAACTAGGAATAAATAGAAACTAAACTATAAACACGACCAATTGAATTGTTTTTGTTTTATGTTACGTAATTTACGAGCGCTTCGAGTAAAACTTACTTCTATATTTACTGGTAAAATCAAATTTAATCCTATCATATTTTCTACTGTTATTCAAGTCAAATTAGATTTTTTTTAAATTATATCTTCAGTATTAAATTAACGACTTAGCATTTCGTATTTTTGTTTCATAAAAACAAATCTATTTCAACTTCCGTAAATAACAATAAAAATAATTAATTTACCCATTATGCTACAACAGAAACATCCTGTATCTGCGACAAATTGAAAGCAATGAAGTCGAAAGCGTAAGTTCTCAATCATTCAACTTAACGACGATCGTGAAGAGGGGCTCGAGTTGCTGTACGAAGCTTTTGTTGAGGATGCGGTATGTTCGCTCCTGCTCTTGTATTGCGAACCGGATAAAGCCATCCTGATATAGTACGGCGAAGTAATTACTTTACGGTGAAAACTCGCAAGCTATAAATTGGACCTGACAGAGTTCGGGTTCAAATCCCAGCGGCACTTGGATAGTACGTTTTAAACAATGCCATCAAAGGCAAATTAAGGAAAACAACAAAAGGTGAAGTCTTCCACAGCCTCTCACTTACTAGATTTTTCGTAGAAAATCTAATACGACTGCATATCAATGCAGGGCCTAAACTATAAGGGTTAGAAACTTGAAATTTTGCACAGGGGTTCCTTTTATAGCGTAGGGGAGCACTTCGAAAAGATTTTTGAAAAATCACCCCCTAAGGGGTGAAAACGGGGATGCAAAGTTAGTACGAAACTTTGCCGTTTTTGAAGTCAAGAGGGCAACCCGAACGCGGGCAGACGTCGTTAATGGGTCTAATTCTACGCGAGCGAAGCTGCGGTCGTCCACTAGTTAAAAATATGCTTGATAAACTGGGACCTCCTTGCTAGTTTAATTTACTAACAAACGAGTCCTCAAAGCCGTATCCAGTAAAACTAGTCTCTTAAATACCGCATCCATTCCCAATAAGGAATCAAGTAACATTAATCAAGCTTACAATTTAATAGTATAAGAGCATGTGATACATACACTAATGGCGAGTCCTAAACAATTTAACGTACACTTTTATTACGGTTTCATGGAACGTAAGGAATTAACGGGGGTAGAAAATTCTTCACGTTGCCTTCTTTTATTTAGATTTAACAGTGATTGCTGAAGCGGTAGGCAATACTGAGGGGAAGAAATTTAGCTTCGTAGTAGATTTTAAAAACTGGTTTTATGCTTTAAATATGATTTCGAACAAAATAGTTGCAGCCGTTAGTTTGATTTATTAATTAAAAAACCTTTTCGATTATCCTGTACATCTATTTCCTGTCCCTTTACTTAAATTACTTTCTTCTCTACCCAATGGTTGTCTTGAAGAAATGGCTACTGTAGCGAAAAGACCACCTTTTGACCACCACCGGTCATCGTCTGTATTATTTTTACTTAGATTGTTATTTACTGTATTTTTGTGGTGTACAATAAAGTGTATTTGTATTGTATTGTAAAAAAGTAAATGATACATAATGGCGTATATCGTTGATGATATTAAATTCTGTGAGAACATGTCGAGTATACTTCCAAACCCTAGTACTACACCTAGTTATTATACTTAACGATAGAATTATTGGTACTTGAAAAAGGGCGCATAGCGCTGTCAGGTTTGGAAACTCATAACCGACGTTTCTGGTGAATCCCACGTCCGTAGGATTGTACACATTTATCATTTGATCTATCAGACACGTGTGTCTTAGTTAGTATTGAATGAATAAAAATACCGAGTAAAATTATGTTTGATACAAAGTACTTACTGATACTTAACAAAGGTAAATAAAGTCTGTTTGGTTGTAATAGAGATTTGTATGTTGATTGTGGCAACATTACAAATAAACAGCTTTCAATGCTTTCAGGCTTTGCGAGCCGGTGGTCAGTTCACGTCAATTCAGCGTGAAATTCTATAAGCTTTGTTTACTCCTGATGTATTCCCGTTGCTGTTGGTAGATTTGAACCATTGTCAGATTTAAGCCGTTAGATATGGATTTAACATGGTGCATTCGATTCCATAATGTAAATATGCATATTATGTATATAAATGATAAAAAATTGCTATCCATTGATTCAAACTTGCATCTACTTCGTTTAAGAAAATGAAGTATGGTGTATGTAATATTTTATTCAGGAAACTTCCGTGTTTAATTCATATTCTGTGGACCACTTCGAAACGTACTTTTGCTTTGCTGACCGAAAATAAATTACATCAAAATACGCTGACATTAACGAGAAACAAGTTTACCTATTTTGGGTGTTTGATCCGAATTGTTATTGACATTCAAACCCGCAAACTGTGTTGAAGTGACTTTGTGAGAGGCAGATACGCATTATCAAGTATTTTGGACAGCTCTAAATTGAATCAGTGTGTTTCGTTGATTGGTATTAAAATGAGATCAAAAATCGCTGCTCAACCTAAATCTAATCTTAATGTTCTCTCTATTTACAAACCAGTCCTAATTTTACTACTTATGTTCGGCTTCAATTTTAAAGTTTTTAGATTCAAATCTCCCTTTAATTATATCTCTCAATTCTATTGTTTCTCCCTTGTTATTATCGCGTCCTATTCAACGTTGTTATGCTGCCTTAACGAAATCATTTTACAAATATGGCCCTTCATTGAATATTCTTTTTCGGTCATCATCCTGATCTTTTACGAAAGCAAATTAACCAAGTTCTTCAATAAACTCAGTGTTATCGACACTTTCTTAAGAATCAATAAGAGACACTATAAAAGTGACAAAAACAAGACCATTATCTACACTCTAATTCTTTGGATGGAGAGATTTCTGTATACCGGTCTTTATTGTATATCTTATCCGTGTTACGGGGAGTTAGGATTTTATCTTATTAGTCAACTTTCTTTATTAGCCTTGGATTTGAATCGGGTGTGGAGATTTATTCTATTAGATGCTGTTAGATATCGTCTTAAGATTTTAAGAATTCGGTTAGAAGAAACGCCTGGATGCGACTTTTACTTGTACGTTAAAGATAAGAAAATGATAAAGGAAAATAAAATAAGATTTTGTCTGTATTTATACAGAAGCATTGGAGAAACTGTTGAATTGATTGGGGTTGAGTTACAAGCATCGGTGAGTTTTAATTTGTGAATCGATACAAAGTAATAACTTTTTAGAGTAGTTTAATTCATGCATAATTAATTTATTCATAACTATATGATTGGAGGGCCAAAAGTATGATTTGTTGTCTTTTTTCAGATTTTCGTCAGTATTATTTGTGGCGTACCAAAACTTATAATCAACATTTACCACGTTTTGCTGGTTATTGAAGGAGATGTAAGTCATAAACAATATTATTGCTATTGTCTAAATTTACCTTACGTTTTTATCACAACAAATTAAATTTTAAAATATATTACTTAGTAAGAGTGACGTTACTTTTGATGATGCCTTTTTGTAAGCTGGTTTGTCTGTATACAGATTACAAGAATTAGTAATAGCGTAATAGTATTTAATGCCAAATTGTCTCCTTTTCAGCATTTATATCGATAAATGGATGAAATACTTAACGCCTTGTACTAAAATAAAACATTAAAACTTTATTATTATCATAGGAACCTGTTGAAGCGATAGGATTCATCATCATGCAGATACTACAAGTATCTTTCTTCCTCTTCTCACCGAGTATTGTCGTCGAACTATATTTATTGGAAGTTGAACGTATCAGATTGATATTGATACATGAACTTATAGATGCAACAGGTCAGTAAAAATCAAATGTTTAAATTTCTGAATACATGTATATCGAAAGTTACCCTAATGTTTCTAGCAACATTTAACATTTGATGTCATTGTTCATATGTTTTGAGCGTAAGAAACTTTTTGAACGAAATTAATACTGTTGCTTCTTAATTCAATACCATATCAATTAACTTAATCTGTTTACAGATAGTAGAAGTAAGGAGGAAATCCAACTGTTCCTGGAATACACCGGGATATGCACATTCCGCTACCGCATCTGGCGCTGCATTCCCGTCAACGTCTCCTTGCCTATTGAGATCGCGAACTTGTGCACCACCTACGTCATCGTTATTATTAACTTCACACATTTGTATGGTTAATGCGTTAACAACGGGTTATGCACATTATCCTGTCAGATTTGGCACTAAGTTCTCTCAACGTCTCTTTGCCTGTCCAGAGCGTCCACTTGTGCATCACCTAAGTATAATTATTAATAATTAAGTAGAATTTTTATTAGCTTCAGGCATCAACAAGGTCAAAGCGTGAACTGAAATAAAGAAATCATTCTTAATTTTATTTTATTTCGTCCAACGGTCATTCATTCATGAGTCGTTCCTTATTTTAAAATTATAAATTTTTATTTGCGGTTTTCTTTCAAATTAAACTAAAGATCCTATTTCATGACAATATAAAACTAATTATTATTTTTTCTCCCTTGCACAGTGCATGGAACCTTTACTCGTATTTATTCTGTGGTCGAGGGTCGCAATAATTGACATTCCTTTCACCAATATTTGACGAATCGAATGCACATTGGTGTAACTATTGAATTTATAAAGTCCTTGAGGAAAATAAAATATTTTCTGAGGAAATAACACTACGACGATAATGATTGATAGCATCATTACACACAGAGTTGTTTATTTTTGTATTTAATTTTTATTTTGAACCAGTTGATAGTTAACTGAAAGTGCGGAGAGATTTAATAATTGATCAGAAACAGCTCGTATTCAGAAGGAACCACTGCATAAATTAAGGGAAAAATTACTAGTAAACTATACTAGAACCGTGTTATTCACTACCGTATCACGCTAACGTGCTTCGGAGGGCACGTAAATCCGTCGGTCACGGTTTAGTTGTTTTCAATGCTGAAACAGTCGTTAAGCCTTGTTGAAGACCTTCGGGTGGCTTGAGAACATTCGACACTGGGTTGGCCACTAACCTCCACAATCCGCATTAGAGCAGCGAAACTATTCTTATAATGCTATCGCTAGAAGTTTAATCAAGTGACATAAATGATGAATGCCTAGAATTAGAACTCCGGTAAGCAGTTGTTGACTTATCCGTTTATTCCTACATTTTTTAAAAAGGTAAGGGAGAAGGAAATAATTTTTCAATTGCCGATTAAAGTCACGGCACAAGCCAGTAGGTAACTCAACGAGCGGGTGCTGGCAAACAAGTCGTAATTCCCCTTAAGGAGGACCACTTTACGAGGACAGACGTAATTTGCGTCAGTATGTTACAACTGCGGATTTTATCGCCCGCTGACAATATGTAATGTATGTGCGTAGCTGGCACGCTTTGGTTACGTCTGAATTGGAAAATTGGATTTAAGTTTATATCAGCGGTAAATACCACTTTGACAATATATTTAGTGTTTGAATTGAATTGCTTCGTTTTTCTAATAGTCTTGGCTTAGATTTCTGTGTTGGCCAATTAATTATTGAGTCTATGGCGATGGGCTCACCAAGTGACCATCTTTTACGTCAATATAACGGATGAAAAGTGAACTACACATGTGATTATATTCTACGTTACGAGTATGTTAAGAATAAAATCAAATCACAAGACGGATTTTTTTTTTTAAACATCATAAATACTCAGTAGTTATTAGAATTCCAAGTATTGACTTGAAGTATTGAACTTCATGGATATTTAATCCATCTACTATTTACTTAAATGGACAATCATCAATGACGTCACTTTCGGAACCACATTGTCAGATGACACAAGAAGTGGTGGTAAAACCTTTATGGATCATATATATAGGTTGTATTCTAGAGTTCGCCCGGGGCAGTAACCTCCCCCTGTGGTACAGCATTTCTACCGGGTTGTATTTGTTTTGATCGCAATAAAATTATACTCCCGTTGGAACCGTGCTGTTTCCAATTACCCTTCTCTAGAGGTCAGACCTCAAAGGTAGCAACTTGTCTGTGACTGACTTAGAATGAGTCTATTACTAATACCAAACCAGCTAACAGAACTAACTGTGACTAACATTTCCTGCCCTCAAACCAACTAAAAACCGAATAACGAATGCTTATATTTACACGCTGCTAACTGAACTAACCGCGATGGTTATTTCCAGGTCCCTATTTGTTCAAAGTGCAGTTATTATGGGCGAAAGTAGACGTGTGATATCGCAAGCTCGTTAGCTATCTAAAAAAGTTTAATCCTAAAATATAGTTAGTATTTTCTCAACGATTGTTAAGCATTCAATGGTGGGTGGTTTTTGCAGTTTATGTGTTATTCAGCCTGGGCACTTCACCAACCCCATTAAACGAATAATCCGGCGCATAAGATACGGGGTTACCGTAACAGACATTTATAGTCGGAACCGTAAAGGCAAATTTTACGACTGCCATAACACTATCAGTATCACCTGGCTTTACGTGCATGCTAAAACTTTGATAGTTCAGTTATAACTGATGTACAGAAATTGTTAATGGGCGCACATAAATCTGGTTATGTTAACGATTAATGTCTTATTAAACCGCCGATTAAAGATAATTGAGGATTTTGGGTAGTTACCGTAACTGCTTACTCTAGTTATTTAACTGGGTTGTGCTCGCGTGGCCTCTCTAGTCCCACTGAGCCTTTTTAACCGACTATGAAAAGAGGAGGTTCTATGTTCAACTGTTTATTTTTTTTTTGTTTGTACAGCGATAACTTCGTCGTTTATTAACCGATTTTGATGATTCTTTTTGCGTTTGGTAGAACATACATCGAAGGTGGTCTCTTATAAATTTCTTAAAAAAATATTTACCTTTTATAGTAGTAAACAAACGTAATAAGAGCAGCAATGTTGGAATAGTTGTGTCAATTACCCTGTAGCGTCAGTGATTGTGTTTAGATTTTCATGATTCTTCTTCTAGGATTCAGGTCCTTCCCACAGTCACAGGGAGGTTGAGAGCATACTCCGCGACACTGCTCATGTGAATAAACGAATCTTAAAATTAATGTAGTATGGGTGTCTGGCTACCCCTTTGGGAAGATTCAGACGTGATGTTACGTTATGTTCATAATGACATATGATCGGCAATAAATTCAGTTGTACTGATGATGCCAGTGACTAACCTTGTTTAAATACTCCTTTTTATGATATTTTTACACTAACAAACAGTATTATGGAATGAAAGAAATATTCTCAGTAGGTACGGGAATGATTCGAATCCCACTTGCACACTGCATGAATTTTTACAGGGTAAAATAAAACTATACTCGTTTAAATCGTTTACCTAACTATGAGGGCCAAGAGGTATCACTTTCAAATTTGTATTTTCCCGAAGGGGTATCCAGTGGTGTGTACACACACCCACTTTTCACCAGTTTCACCACCAGGTCCCATGAGATGGTGAGGCAGACTTTGAGCTACAACTAGGGATTTCAATTCAGAAAAAACCCAAGTCTTTTTCATAATCCATATTAAATATCATATTGGCTACGATGCAGGTTTCTATATCCCAATAAGCAAATACGATAACGTAAAATTCTTCAATATTGTCAAGGATAACAATGCCAACTACTTAGTTGAATAAACATTCTTGCGGGATCAATGTAAAACTTCGATGGTTGACTCGGGAGAGCTCTCAGAAATATTACACGGCTTCCTGCGAGGTGCTCGGGAGAAGTCAAACAAAGACGCATGTAAACGCTACTGGATTTTTGTCGACTGGATTTTATACTCGGAAACCCTTACCATTTATGTATTTACCTTTTACCACAAGAAAGGAAGATGAAAGAAAATCTTTATTCACTTACTATCACAAATATAATATAATAACAATAGTAAAATAATAATAAAAAAATAATATATATGTAGGTACATATACATAATATATATTGTATGTTATAATATGATGAGTATATTATTTTTAAAAATTTGCCCGCGCCATAATATTGTTAAAAAATTAAGTTGAGTCAAGTAAAATACGATGAGATATTTCACGATGCAAAATTCAGTTAAATCAGCTCATTCATTTAATTTTATTATTATTGTCTTTTATATTTTATGTGCTTGAATATGTAGATAAACTATTAACCTTTTTATCTGTATAATATTGTTAAAAAATTAAGTTGTAACAAGTAAAATACGATGACGTATTCAAGCTAAATTCAGTTAAATCAGCTCATTCATTTAATTTTATTATTATTGCCTTTTATGTGCTTGAATATGTAGATAAACTATTCACCTTTCTGTCTGTCTCATCTGTATAAGCCATTAACTTAAGTATAAGAATCCTAAGCAGGACCTTAGTAGGAACCACTCAGCTTACCTCTTTCGAACTCCTCAATATTTCACGTCGAACTTTAGACGAATCCGTTCACGTGCATTAAGTGATTAGTCCCATTTGTGAATATCACAGTCCGGACCAAGTCTGGATTGTTTCTGGAACGCCCCGTTCGAGTTCGCTGCTTAATTAATTATTTCTTAGTTTGTCGTGTTTGCATGTGCTACGATTCAAATAAAGGCTTACATCCTTGTGATATTTCTTTGTTGGAAGTGTTTCTAAAATCTTGTAAGTAACATTTTGTGTGCTAAATGAATGGCCTTCTCAGTAGAGCCCCATTTTCCGGGCAGATGGCACTCACACCAACCTAGAGTCCTCAAGAATAACGTTCTCTCAGAAGCAAATAGGTAGTAGTAACATATTGTAGAAGTCGCAACTATCGTTATAGTACTTTGCTCTTGACAGAAGCATCGTCACATTTTCACTTAGGTAATAATGATGTTGAGTGCCCCAAAATTTCAAACTTAGGAATTTCAAGTTTAATCCTACGCATGTCAAGCTTAATACTTCAAAACGATTTTAATCTTTGCCTAGGTACCTAATCATTATCATATTCAACTGAAATTCAATACGCCTCCAATCCATCCATACATCAATCAGCCATTTGAGATCAGATTCAGATTCATTTATTTTTCATTATATGGTATTTTGTATACGCTTAATGAACGTCATACCATTTTTTTTCTAGTTGATGCTACCGAGTAGAACACGGCAAGAAACTCGGTGTTACTCTTTTCAAAATTTACATATTTTACAATTTGATCAAGTTACATTATTATTGAACAAGTGGAGCTGGAGATACATCGCATCAAGCGTTTCTATCGTTCAAGTAGTCATTTATTTTATAGAAAGATCTACTGCCGGACATAAGCCTGTAAGAAAAGTTAAGTATCTTATATACTAAGCTAAGCTAATCTTCGGATTCTGCCCGGATAATAAACGCATCTCAAAGGCAACCCTATAAACTAGCGGGCAGTTTGACGACGTTCAACCGTTCCACTGGCCGTCCAATCTGCTTAATTGGGAAATGTTCCGCCAGGCCTTAATGGACGATAGATGGGTTATGCCGAAGCTGAGTTTACGGGTCGGTTTGACGATCGTGGATAACGGCTTTCGTTTATTGTCCGTTCTATGTTTTGAGGTGGATGGAATTTCTAATAGTGAGAAAACAAGATGGACCCGCTATTCTGTCGACGTGAATTCTAATTATAAAGCCTCCACATCTTGTTAGTACTCTGTCAAAATCCGTTAAACTTAGTATCGTGTCCCCGTATGAAATTAATTTATACTCTGTTTTATTACTGAACGATTCGTGAGTGTTTATATTCATAGTTGAAGTTACCGGCTTACTCACGTGTGATTTAAGTCGGAAATCGGCGAATCGGCAACAAAATATAATATTGGTATTTAACTCCTTACCGATACCGGTGTGCCTTAATATATATATGTACTGAGTAGGTACTGACAAATCATTGAAATGGACATAGTATGACGTGCTTACAAAAGTATTACCTCCCTGCGTACCCCTTCCAGGAAATTCAGGTGTGATGTTACGTAAGTCAGTGTCTCAACATTCGTTGAAGGAACCGTTATCTTCAAAGGTACCGTTCCTTCAACGTGAATATCGCTGAAACAGCTTATTTAATTCACTTTACCACGCAAGAGGATAATATGTAATAAGCGAAGATATTACATCTCAAGCCCCAACGATTAAGATTAAATACAAAATGTTCACACCCCATCGTTTGGTGTCGTTTCTTTAACAGTCATCAGTCATCGCTTTGTTTGTCGTGCAAGTCTAATGTCGGTTCTTACGGTAATGATCATCGTTTCGTGTGAGTGTGAAGTTTTGTAAGACTAACAGGCGTAACGGGAGGCAATCGTTTAAACATGAAGTTGGTATTAGCTCGAAGGTGGCGTGTTGCAGAAATATTTAAAGGTATATTCTTGATTGTAAGTTCGAATATTCAGGCGACACCTGCGCCTTATTGATAAGCGTTTTCAAAAATAATTGGTAGTAATAAAATATTCTGTGGTAGTCTATATTTTCCGTTAAATATATTGAAGTAGTTACTTATAATATAAGTTCAGTGACGTAGGTAAACGCATTGGGGACTTACCTGTTATGTTTACTCTCTGTTGTAAATAAATAAATATTTTTTTGTTATAATGTTGGTAGGCAAAATAATTTGGCCTTTATTATTGAGTTGGTATGCCCAATATTTGCTAGACTATTTACTATACAGATTGTTTTCAACTATATACTAACTGAGACGTTATGTTTAACCATAAAACATAAGAAAACAGTGCATAAGATACTAACGCGTGAAATGAGAAAAGTTTAACATGAGAAAAGCAAAAAGGCAGGCTTACTTTTAATTCAACAATTTACTGTGAAAAGGTAACTGCGTGTCCAGTACATATAAAAACCTTCCAGGGTTTTTATTCAAACGTACCTACAACAGGACTCTCTCCGACACGCGTCTTCAATTGTGGGATATGCTTTTGTTGTGCCCTTCGGTTCCGTTCATAATATGGTACCAGATTATCCATACGTGTGTAGGTATGCACTGGCAGGTTTTGTCAAGGTAATCGACAGGACTTACTTAGTCATAATAATATGTGCATTATTGAAACTGACGTGATCGAAACTTATGGATGTTACTACCTCAGGTTACAACTGGCATGAAGTTTGTAGGTATATCATGTTCAAGTTCAAATCATAATTTGTTCTTTATCAAGAAACCTTCATCAAATCAAAGCCGACCGAAAAATTAATCAATCTGAGCACGAGCCCAAAATCACGCGTGTATTTCCTAAAATGGATAGGCAGAGGTGTAATTAATCTTCATCCATTTTCCATCAATTAAATATTACGGGTCTCATTATGCTGTCTTTGGTGAGCCTAGTGCCAATTTAAGAGTATTTATTTGAGTTCAATTGAATTCGGTTAATCTCATCATTTAGCACGCTGAAGAATGCGCTTCTAAGTAATGGACTAAGTACGCTATACCACTGGAACTCAATGTTTTATATATTCGCATGAAATATATTACGAATGACATACAAAATTGAACCGTTGACAGTGTCTTTACCGGGCAGTCGTATCTCAATCTGAACACGGACTCCGGTGCTACGCTCACCGGATTTCTTCGTTTGTAATCCGATATTATTGGGGTACAAATTGAATTGTCATACATACCTCCATCGCGTTTTAATGGTGTCCGCGCACGATCGCTACGATATCGCGTGGTTATCGACGGATGCTCACAGAATAGTGATGTTTCTAGGGGTTGGTTTGGCGAATGTTTTTATTTTATCGATTTGTATACAAAAAACACCGAATTTTTAGAATAAAAATTGCAACCAGTTTATCAGGAAAATTAAATATATTGTTAATGCCATACCTCTCTTTTACATTAATCCACCGTTAGTCATATATATGCCTTTCCACGCACGCCCCTAGGTCAAATCTTCGGCTTTACTCATGCTCAGGAGGTTGTCCCGAACTACCATTTACATATAATATTATAACTACAACAAAAACGTACGCCACTAGGTCCATTCTTCGGCTTTACTCATGCTCAGGAGGTTGTCCCAAAGTACCATTTACACATAATACTTATTATAACTATATCAAAAACATAATATAATCTCCAGAAAATATGATTTTCAAATTAATTAATTCATTTATTCCGTAAAAAAAATATCTGAGAAAAAAACAGAGGGTTTGTTTCCTAAGACAAATATATATACTAGAGGTATCTTCCATGCTCATCTCACATTTCCCCATATTGGCCCATTATTATAAAACACCCTGAGTATGCCTACCATCTACAAAAGTTATTATTCTAGAAGAAGAAAGTATGGATATCATGCTTATTCAAAGTTATTAAGGTACTCTTAAGACGGAAAATGATGACACACTCATCGTAATTACACTGTACCTACTAATATTTCTATAATATCCCTCAATGTAATTGCTAGCTAATGGCAACACATCACCATTACTCAGTAGCAACGCAGCTATAAAGAAAGCATCAACCGTTTCTTAATCATAATTAAAACTTGTTTTGGCGCGATAAGAGTTACAAGTTTACAACTCATCGTGGCTCTGTCTTTGGAGGGGGCAGTGTCCTATCGTCAGAGTGTAGCGATTAAATACCTCATAGACTGCTGCCAATCTGAAGTCCTAATGATTATTGTGATTACTACTTAGGATGAACCAACAGCGGTGACGAACTCGCCTCTCAAGCGGTACGGGTTCAAATCAAAGTGGCACGCACTAATACATTTTCAAGTTATGTGCGATTTAAGATATCAAACGTCACCTGCTGTAACAGTGAAGGGAACGTTGCGTACTTGTCTAGATTTTTTTAATTATTATCAGTAAATCAATGGATATTCATTCGGTATTTAATATGATCATTATACTAATTTACAACATAACCAACTAAGTATTTTAATGCAAATTGTACTCCAGATTGATTTTTAAAAATGTCAATTTTTACAAGTACGTGTGTCGATTTGCAACACTTTGTGTCAGCACTTAATTAAGTACTTATAATACCCTTTTATGGTTGTAGGTCTACACATAACTAGCTAAATTCTGACATAAGGTACATTATAAACTTACCTAATGTTACCTAGCTACTTCAATAAAATTTAATTAACCCTAAACCATTTCACGATTTACACAGTAGTACAAAAGTAATTGAAAAATTTATCGTAAATTTTTTTGTGAAAAAGTATTGTAACATGAAATTTGTCTTGCCTTTGTTCGTTCAACTTCCTACTTTTAACAGTAAAATTGTTCTAAATATACATTTTATAACACATTTATCGCTAACCCTCTTGCGGTCGAACATTCGAGTAAATCTTCCGTACGTTAATGAGCATTTCAAAGGGATTAAATTTTGATCCCACTCCGCTTTACGAGTAATGAGGTGGAATTTATCACTATTTGCAGTAGGCGGACGGAGTGGTAGTAAAAATTTCTAATGACGTCACAATAATATACAGAAACATCCATTTCCAAATTAAAGTAAACAATAATGGTACAAGTATGTACTTAATCATGTTAACTAGGTAGGTACTACAAATATTCTTGATATAGCAATGTGATTGGCTGCAACCCATCGCCACACGTGTCACACTTTACAGCTGTGAAATCCTGAAGCGTTCTCCACCACGCTGTTGGAAGTTTTCAGGCCGCTTCCGACTTGTTTTAAACGAACTCGCAGCACCACCCATTCGCTGCCGCTCAGAACTACTGAGACTGACTAATAGCGACTAGCATATTGGTTAGTCCAGTCAGAGAAAGTTGATACGAACATTAGTATAAAATAATAGGCTATAGAAATATCATTCTAAAATTTGTGATTTTAATTAGGTCCGTAACTTCGAATACAGAAGAAAAAATGTTCATTGTTTTATTTTATGTTAAAACATAACAGCTTCATACGAAAATTTAAATCTCTGAAGTCAGCATTTCTAACATCACCACATATTCTTACGACGTCGTTATTAGATACAGTGTACAGTCGTGCACTGATAGCGTTAAACTTTTAGTGGGTACAGACGCGCACTGATAGCGTTAACGCGTTTTACGCGACTATTACGGCTGAGTTTACGCGAGCGGGATTAACGCGTAACGCGCGTATACTTTACACCAGATTACGCGTGCGGGCTAATGACTTTCTTGTATGATTGCGTGTTGGTTTGTTATATTATTATGTACTTTGTTTTCTACTTTCAGGTGCCAATGTTAGTTTTGTTATTTGTGTATTGAATTGGTGGAATCGCTGTAAACGTAATTTGGAACCATAAATAAGTTTTAAATTTCGAATCTCAACAGAGAAACAATAAGAGTATTAAGCTCATTACACACTGTCGAATTCAAAAATAAAAGCACACGCTGGTCAAAGGGAGCGTTCCCTTTGACACGGTCACGCCTCGACGCGCCACGGAAGTGACGCTCTGACATCGCCTATTAAAATTTAATAATTCCCATTCTCCTTGCCAAACGACTTTAATTTGTAATCAGTATGCGTTTGATCCGCGACAAATTCACGTCGTTATTTTTCGTGCCGAAGAACAAATTAATTTGGAATTAAATATCTTGACACATTTCATGAAATAAGTGAAAGCTAATTAATTTTACTTCCGAATGTTTTTTAAACTTATTTGTATTGTTAGGATTTTAAGCATGAAATAAAACTGACTTTTTTACCGAAGATTGAAGTTTCATCCACATCGAATTGAGTTAGGGCGGGTCTCCACATATTGGTTTAAATAAAACTTTAAATCGTTAACTGTGGAATAAGTTTTTACATAAAGCTTCCTTTCAAAAAACAAACAATACAGCTCTCCTTAAGGGCTGGCGACTGTAAATTAATACTATTACTTATTACTATTACTTATTGCTATTACTTATTACTATTACTTATTACTATTACTATTAATGTCAATGCGTCGCCAGCCCTTAAGTATTAATGACCGTTCTGGTAGGTACTATATAAAGATGACCAATGCCACCAGGTGGTTCACCAACTTTTTCGTTAAGCTACTAAATTATCTCTAATTAAAAATCTTAATCCCAAAGAATAAAATAAATACATACTAGAATGAAAACATATATCCGAGTGTTCAAAAACCACTGTAAAGTAAAAACAACTTTCCACCATGGTTAGTTTAAAATATCAAATCGAATCATTCCTACCTACCGACGCCACAAAGGATGTCCGACAAAAAATACTTGTCGAGCAAAACGAAGCTAATATTTCCCTTCAAAAACACAGAGGGTTTGAATTACATCAAAGCTTTATTTTTCTGTATCACGTCCAATATGTTTAGGATTTCACTCAATAGACTGTCCTTCGAAAATTAAATTGGTATTCGACACAGAGTTTATAATGGTCAGAGGTGGCTAAAGTTATATTTCGCTTTTCGGCTTAGCAGGGCACTATATATCAAACTCGCCTCTCACTCCAGTGGCTATCGAACTCTCATTCGAGCTGTCCGGGTTCAATCCCAAGCGGCACGCACCCAATGTCTGCTTTTGCATGCCAGTGTTCTTCATAATGTTCTCGAAGACATGTGAAGTCTGCCAATCCGTACTTGGCCCAGCGTGGTGGACTACGGCCTAATTCCTTCCATTCTGACAAGTGACCCGCGCCCAACAGTGGGACAAAGTTGGCAGGAGTGGGCAGTTTAAGAGACAGCCAAGTCGCATCCAATAACCAGTGGCCTTATAGTACACTGATTTCTTTTATCTAATCTATTACTATTTTTATTTTGTACCTGTGTAATAAAATTATATTAGCAAGTGTAGGTATTCATTGTTGACCTAAACCGAAATATTTGACGAAACTTTCCATGTCTAGCAGTTGACCTTAAGAGGCTGATGGATGGATGGATGAAAATATGGACATGTGGTTTGTTTTCTTTCACTTGACAATGAGTCTATCATTTCTATTTTTTATGTGCTCTGTAGATCCCCCAACGGCCTTTTTAAAGGTCTTCGGTCTTGTCCGTCGTTATTATTTCTTTTAAAATATCGCGTTACGTGTACACTTGGCTTTATGTTTGTCTTATTATTTTTATTGGTTCCACGTAATAACGGAAACCTTAGAATGTCGGGGAAATTGGAGTTCTTATTTTTGTAAATATTCTGTGGTCTTGCACAGATGTAAAACGAACAAAACATTTTAGTGTCTGCTAATTTTGTAACGTGTTCAAGATTCAATTATGTTTTTTTATGAATATAAAATAACAAACGTGCTTGCAGCACCACCCATCCGCTGCCGCCCATGACAACTGTGACTGACTTTGAACAAGACTCAAACAGGGACTGGGATGGTTAGTCCAGTTAGCTGAGAGAGTTAATTAGAACATTAGTTGGTCAGTTCGTTAGTAGGTATGTGGACTAGGGACAAAAGTTGGTTTACAGTAAAACTCACCTAAGGATATTATATCTTTCTCCTTTTTTTTTGGGGAAATATCAGCAAAATCCCAAGCTATCGATATGGAGTGCAAGAAGATTGAAAAACGTTTACGTAAACGTTTACGACTTTTCTTTTGTACTTGAGATTCTCTTCTCTCTCTTCTCTTTCTATATTACACAACCAAGTTGACGACGGGCGTTGAACTCTACGAGGAAGACAGATAATTTGCACTCATTAACTCCAATCAAAATGAATAAAATTTTAACAGACGTACAAACATCCTCGTTTTCAGTATTCAACCATTTGCATACACTTAATCCAACGTTTCAGTAGAAACACATGCCATGAAGGAAAATTTACAATACAAGTCGCGACACCGTCTGAAGGCTTTCATATTGCAAGAACAATTCACTCACCGGAATGAACAATAGATGTGCTCTCTGCCTAAACTATAAGTACAAATTATAACACAAACCTTTGACTTCAACCAAATTCTTATTGGAACGTAATAAGGGTCAAATCAAGTTGACATAATTATTAGCAAACGCAAAACAAAATTTGCAATATAACCATAATTAAAGTAGTTGTCAAGGTAAAATTTGACTTCTATTGCACAAAAGATAACGTCTATTTCTGTATAACAAATAGTTTAAGACTAACAGTACAAGAGTTGTGATTGAACAATTAACCGTGCGCATTCTACTTCGATTTGCAAATGGATTGGATTGCCTCAAGTCGGGATGGTACAAGCCTTTCTCTATATTTGTTTACGGTGTTACAGGGATTATAAAGTTACCTCATCGTGGTAACTTCATTAATTAGAATTTCCATTACAAAAGACTCCAGATTATGAGGTAAAATTTTATATTGGTATCTTTCTGTCATGTTGCATACGGTGATGACCCAGTCATGTTAGAAATTATGAGGTAAAATTTTATGTTGGTATCTTTCTGTCATACAGTGATGACCCAGTTATGTTATCAATGGTGCGGACATCTTAAGTATGGCTGATTTGAAGCTACCTTAATCTGTACTTTCCTACTCACAGTTGAAGGGGGGATAGTGCAGTCTTAAAGGTAGGATGCGATACAAGGATGTAAAGGGTCACTTATCTGCTTGGAAGCTACCTATTCATTTAGGTCACCATTTGACAAAGTCAGAGTCAAAGTCAAAGTCAAAGTCAAAGTCAAAGTCAAATCATCTATATCGGAGGGTTGTCACCATCATCATGTTATCACTTTCTCGGTCATGGATAACATCGTGAGAGATCTTTTGAGATTTTTCTTGTTAAGACAAAGGTACAGTAAAGTTTCAACTAAAAGACTCGTCTTAGTCTGTCACCTAAATATTCTCTTCATAAATAAAAAAATGTAAAATATGTACGTTCATTTTGTAAGGGTGAAAATAATTTTGACGCTTAGAAAAATAAGAATCTCCCTAACGAACTAACTAAAGCTTAAGAAAGTCATCACAAATGGTATAAGCAGAAACCCTTAAAAAAGCAATATTCCTCCAACAAAAACTATATCGTAGCCAATGAAAAGAAAGTGGTAGCGATAAGGGCTTTATCACCTACACAATGAAACTATGAAGCAACTATACTTTGCTCGTGACTTTGCTTGCCTCCTAGTACTTTTTCCATGTCTTCTTAACCTAGCCATTTAGGGACGACATAATATAGCCAGACGAGCGTAATTTTTTTAATGGTTACGCGATTCTCTACTTACAAAACTACTCTACTCTTAAAAAAGTGAGTCAAAAAGTTTATGAATAGATAATCCCCTCTTTTTTTGAAGGCTGTTCAAAAGGAACTAATCTTTTTCTAATATATTTTAGCAGTTTTCTTCTACTTTTATATCTCCCGAAATAATATGTTCACATTGTGTTTTATGGACTGATTTTGTCAAGAAAGTAAAAGACATACGTACAATACACACATAATTACGAAATCACATAATTTTCTTAATATTATTTTTACGTACAGACGAACAGTTGCAATTCCATTTATATAGATTCAACGGAACATAGAAATCCGGATATTAAGGCGAACGCTGTACAATATAAAGAATATTGTACAAAGATAAAAGAAGTTGAGAGAATGGCTCGTTTTCCTCAGATTGACCTTTTGGTGGAATTGTTCGTCGTGAGTTTTGCAAAAATACAGGTTAAAAATTTAAATTCATAGACACAAAGTTTAAAGTGTTCATACTTGAGTGGTAGGTGGTTGTTTGTGTTGTGGTTGTTTATGGTAATAAACGACACAAATCGAATGCCAAATTAAGCCTGAAGGTTTTACGGTTTACTGACGTCCGAATTTGTTTGTTTGTTAGTCATGACCTCTGTGTGCTGCAGATTTTTTTTGGAAAAATATGTAAATCTGTTAAACATTATGTAAACAATATGTAAAGCTGTTAAACATATAATACACGTCTATCCACTCCGCCGTACCGACGATTGGGTATCGAGAATTTTTGCTTGTATTTCTGTAAACAGTATGTAAACGACGCGACTGCAGTCAGTCTCTCTGTTTGCTTTTGGCAGAGGACAGGTGGGTAAACACGGGAATATATTATTATATGCCCGAGCACTACATATACTTGGTTAATTTTAAGATTTAAAGAAAGAAAGAAAGAAAGAAAGAAAGAAAGCAAGAAAGTGAAAGACAGAAAGAAGGAATGAAAGTAAGAATGAAAGAAAACATTTTGTTTCGCCATAAGCAACATCGTTACAAATATTCAAGAAAACTTATATTAGGCCAGTCAGTAGAATGCCTAACATTAGGTATTCTGTGCCCGCGATGTCGAAGCATGGTTGTACGGATTAGAACTCATTTTAAAGGAACGCCTTTTTCAACAGTCCACTGGACTGTCGAATATTGGTGAATTTATGGATAGCCTTATTTAATTTTTATTTTATTTATTTTTTAATAATTTTATGTATACACTATTCAACATGAAAACACAAAGATTAACAAGGTAAGGAAGAAAATGGTACAAAGTTACTACTTATTTCTTAGGAAATTTCTTCCATTATTCTTTCTATTATATATCCTTAAATTTATTTCCGTTACATTGTAAATTATACCAAATCAAAACTTGAAGGGACTAGTTGTAAAAACAATCTCCCGTGTGTTTGTGAATAGATTCATCTGTATTCACCGAACTTTTTCCCTCACTTCGCTCTATCGGGATAAAATCGTTTGCAACGTACAATTGTTTTGTATCGTCCTGATTTTCAATTTCATTAGTTGCACTCTATACATGCAATGACTGTGTACGTGGATCACTAAATTAATTTTCGAGAAGAGAGGTACAATTTGAGAATTTCTTCGTATTGAATATACATTTTCCAGACAGACTTATTGTTACGATGCTTATTACAATCATCTTCTATTATGTTGATTGAATATTTTGTTTCTCTTCTCGATTGCTTCGTTTAGGCACCTATTTGAATAGCAATACAATACAAAATATTGTTTCATGATTCAATGATTAAAACAAAAATATTAAATCTAGCTGAATCAATATCAAAACTCATCATACTAGAGTCCAGAAATTCCATTCGCGACTGAAATACTGGGTATTCTAGAATAGATTGTATGTATTTATGTGTTCATCTTATTAACAATTTTACCGGGATGAACAAAAATTTTTTTTTTTTATTTGATGACCAATCTAACAATTTTGTAAGTTCTGTTCTAAACGACAGAGATTCACCTTAAAAACTTGTACTAACGCAATGCGGGAAGAAAATCTATATGCCTAGTCCACAATATTGTACCTACTATATACCTGTCTGCTGGTACTTGAACGCTTGAACCCTATACAGTTTCTACCACCTATAAACCAAAACGCGATACCGTTATCCTCAATATCAAACGGTCTGCATCATCAATTACCCATTAAACTGCTGATTCAGGCACTATCCAGGAATGCATTAGCGTCTGGTCTAGACTGATAGCCCCTGGACTATTAATCACAGGTTTTTGTTAGCAATACACTTAGCATAATTACTGCATCCGGTATAAGTACAATGGATGTATCATTGCTTAGAGCAAAGGTTGTCTGGAAGACATTGGCAGAAGCTTAGCGTTAGTGCATTATATTAGGCCAATTTGTTCTCATCTTTTTCGTCATAGAGTTAGTATAAAAAGTTCCTATGTTGTAATAAAAATTACGTCAGTATTAAGTCTGTGTATGCTGTGTAAGTCCGACTTTAAGAGGAGGTTAAGCCAATATTATTGGCAGGTAATAATTTCCATTATTCATATGCAAGATTGGTCACAATTATATTGCCTTGTGGACTGTGTTATGTCATTGTCGTCTGATGATAAAATCGGCAGGAATTTCTCAAACAAAATTAGACCTGTATCCCGGTTCTACCACCTGATTATACTTTCTCAAATTCCAACCGATACTTGCATAATAATATCTCAAACCGTCGGGAATACAGACAACTAATTAACTCACTAATTACCATCTGTAATGATGTAAATCAGATCAAGGAATCTATTAGGGCAAGTATACAATTATGTCATTAAGGTATTATTGACAATATCAGCTATTGATATATGGTCCAGCCGTGTGTGCCTTCGATTTAATTATGTAACCGATTACGACTGTACAACATACTAATCTGCACAAGTAGGTCGCCCTGAAAATCAGCGGTTGTTGGTTTGCCACGGCCATTTGCTGAGGGCGTCCAATTTTCATCCTTTTTAACATTTATAAATCTACTAACTATGTACTTGTATCTTACATAGATACTTGTACTTGTGCATACTTGTATCTTACTATTTTACTGTACCTACCTAATTGTTGTTGAAAATAAAATAATTTTCTTTCTTTCTTTCTTCTTCTTCTGACAGCCCAGAGGCTATCGAACTCGCATCTATTTAAGTTATTATATGTGCTATTAAGTTATGTGCGATTAAAGAAATTAAATGTCACTTGCTATAACGGTGAAGGACACATCGTAAGGAAACCAGCATGCCTGAGAGGTCTTTTGAGAGGTTGTTTAATGTTCTCGAAGGCATATGAAGTCTACTAAGGCGTAATCCCTCCCATTCTGAAAGGAGACCCGTACCCAACAGTGGGAGAAAGAAAGGGTTGTGATGATGATGATGACGTACTAATCACCTATGGTCACCTATCCAACTGCTTGACCTGAGCAGCTTAACACTATTTTTTTATAACAGCGTGAAAGCTCAGTGGTTATCAAACGCCTCTCACTTGAGCGGTCCGGGTTAAAATCCAAGTTATTGAAGAAACCTGCATGCCTGAGAGTAAAACTAATAGGAATGTGAAGCCTGCCTATCCGCACTTGGCCAACGTGGTGGACTATGGCCCATCCATTGAGAGGAGACCCGTGCCCAGCAGTGGGACTTAGAATGGGACATCGTTTGTTATATTTCCAGAGATTCATAAATATCTAAGCGCTATGGAAAAATCGTACAAAGTAAAATATTAAAATGTCATACGACCATCGAGCCTGAAACCAATACATCACGAAACGTTCTCCCACACGGCACCGTCGCTAATGTTTAAAACATTCCAATGTTGCCAGTTATTCTATACCGATATTTGCAGTGTTGCCACACAATAAAGTACGGTGAGCGCTTTTTTGACGGATGACTGAGTGGGGTGATCGATGGGTGGCACCCAACCAACCTTTGTAATATATTGTTCCTGAATAATATTCGTGTTGTTTTCTTGTAAAACATTTTTCTTTGTGATATAATGGTTGTGAAAGAATTATGGGAATTCTTTATAGCTCGTTGCTGATATAACCTAGAGCGATATTTAGATCACTTTTATGACAACAAAAGTAATTTTATGGCTTTTAATAGTGTAGTATTTACTAATACCTTTTCTGTACACATCAGTTTCTTCATATTACTTCATTCTTTTCATCATTTTTATCCTTGTTTATTTCTTATATTGATATACATACTTTATATGTTTCTTTACCATTTTATGGTAATTTATTTGGCTGCAATTGAATTGTAAATTAGTTAGTATTTATAGATGTCCTTTTACTTGTTAATTAGCTTTGGTTATGTATTCTAAATCTTATGTACTTACTATTAAATTTTTATGTAATTCTCACTTGTAGGATGTTTGTAACTTTAAATATTGTTTTGTAAAATCCTTGTATAACTTTTTCTTTAGTTTGTGGTGATTTCTAATTATTTTCTTGGAACATTTAATGTTGTGATTTGTATTTCATACATGACTTAAGTCAATGTGTAGTGTCTTATTATAGCTTATAAATTTAAGAATTGCCATAGATTATGTTATTTTCTTGTTATCCCATAGATATATCATATAAAATTTAGCTATATTGTATTAGGCCATATAGGAATTCAAATTCAAATTTGAATTTAAAAAAAGGAAAAATCATGTGTGGAACATGATAGACGACAGCATTCTACAGAGACCTTTGGAAAAGAAATCACTCTTGAGTGAAGAAAAGTGAATTGACTTGGGAAAAGACGTCTTCTTTTGGCTTTCTAAATATTTTAAAAGGAAGATATCTGATCGTTCAGAAGCTCCGATGCACGGCCGCGTAGGCGGTGAGGTGCGGGCGTGCAAACAGCGCACAAACCACGCACGAAGTATAACAGCACGAGACCGTTCAGCAGGTCTCGGAAGCTCACGTACGAAGTATTCAGCACGGGATCGTTCAGCAGGTCCCGGAAGCTCTGAAAAACACTCCGTATCAGATATCTTCCTTTTAAAATATTTAGAAAGCCAAAAGAAGACGTCTTTTCCCAAGTCAATTCACTTTTCTTCACTCAAGAGTGATTTCTTTTCCAAAGGTCTCTGTAGAATGCTGTCGTCTATCATGTTCCACACATGATTTTTCCTTTTTTTAAATTCAAATTTGAATTTGAATTCCTATATGGCCTAATACAATATAGCTAAATTTTATATGATATATCTATGAGATAACAAGAAAATAACATAATCTATGGCAATTCTTAAATTTATAAGCTATAATAAGACACTACACATTGACACAAATCACAACATTAAATGTTCCAAGAAAATAATTAGAAATCACCACAAACTAAAGAAAAAGTTATACAAGGATTTTACAAAACAATATTTAAAGTTACAAACATCCTACATGTGAGAATTACATAAAAATTTAATAGTAAGTACATAAGATTTAGAATACATAACCAAAGCTAATTAACAAGTAAAAGGACATCTATAAATACTAACTAATTTACAATTCAATTGCAGCCAAATAAATTACCATAAAATGGTAAAGAAACATATAAAGTATGTATATCAATATAAGAAATAAACAAGGATAAAAATGATGAAAAGAATGAAGTAATATGAAGAAACTGATGTGTACAGAAAAGGTATTAGTAAATACTACAATAGATAGCAAACATGCATGCAACTAACCATCCGCCGTTGCCCATGGCAACTGTGATAGATTTAGGCCCAGTGGCTATCGAGCTCGCCTCTCACTCAGCGGTCCGGGTTCAAACCCCAGCGACACGCACCAATGACTTTTCTAAGTTATGTGCGTATAACGGTAAACACACACACATCGTGAGGAAACGCTTGCCTGAGAGTTCTTCATAATGTTCTCGAAGGCATGTGAAATCTGCCAATCCGCACTTGGCCAGCGTGGAGGACTAAGGCCTAATCTCTCCCATTCTGAGAGGAGACCCGTGTCCAACAGTGGGACAAAAGAGTTGTGATGATGATATATCAGGTAAACCTATCTATATCTCAGCTATCTATAGCTATATAGACGACACCTTAACTAAATATAGGTAGATTTGCAGTGTATCACGAAATGTCAATAATGTAATCGAATCATCACTTAATTACCTAATCCTCCCTAAATTATGTAAACGCGTCCACTAATTGATTCTGTTGATATATTGTGTGCCTGTACGTTCAGATGAACGGATAGTAATAAATTAGGTACTTACCATTCTCTATTGCTAACCCTACATATTATCTCTGCCTGATTAAATGAGGGATTCGATTCTCAGCAGCACGCAATTTGACAATAATTTCAAGTCCTTATTATCTATACAAATCTATACTAATATTATAAAGAGGAAACATTTGTTTGTAATGTTTTCACACAAAAACTACTTGACCGATTTCAAAAATTCATTATTTTGTACAAGTAATACGCACAAAAGTACAGATTATGACAGGAACTAAAACATATAAGAAAATTTTTTAAAAAAAAAAAACAAAAAAAACAAAGAAAAAGAAAAATTTAATCATTATATTTTATTAATTAAATAACTTCCGACCGTCATTTGTCGGAACTGTATAGTATAATATATATTCCATATTCGCTCGCCACAGTCGCCACGCTCGCCACGCCAAAAATTTGGTTTGCCCTCCGCCTAAAGATGCTTCACATCAAAAGGTAAATAAAATAAATAGGTATCTCACACATCACGACTGCTTAAACCCACTTTTCATCAGTTTACTTAACTTAACTTAACTTTTAACATAAAGTTTACTTATTTACATGTTTAGGTTCTATGTAATAGGTGACCTCTATACGCCAGGCACAAATCCAGACTCCGAGCTGCTACCGAGGAATTTTCAATGAATCGAACCCAGAACCTCCATCTTAGCAGTCGAGACAGTCAGAGAAAAAGTAATACCTACCAGACCTTTATCAAATGAATTCAATCATCCGTAAAGTAGCTTACCTACCACTCATTTCTATGAAAGCACGATACAAATATTTTTCAAACCATAGGCCTCATATTGAAAGCAGTACCTATCCTTAAATCCCCTGATAATATTAAAACCTTTGAACCGTCTTTCGCTTTCACTGAAATATAAACTCTAACATTTGAGAAATAATGTCGAAAATATTTTATTGGATTAACATAATATTATTTTCATGTGTTTGTCAAAATGCCAAAGTAGCCCTTTGATTTTTATACTGTCCCTTTATGATAGGGACCTACTTATAAAAGGGTTACGTCTATTTATGTACCTTCTTACCTCAATCAGAATCATTGTGCATAAAAGGATTTGGAAGGAAAACAAATTTGTATAATTAAAAAATACTATAAAAATTTGGAACCAAATGGAAGCATCCAAAATCGATCATTGGTAGGTAAAGGTTATAGAACATTAATATGTTAGAATATTTATAGACATGGAAACTATGTGGTATCTAGGTACCAAGGATTTTTGTACTTTGTGTTGTTGTAGGTTGTACTTTTCTTGAGTCCATCTTGATGATGATAATCACAACCTTTGTCCCACTGTTGGGCACGGGTATAATTTCAGAATCCGAGGGATTAGGCCTTAGCCCACCACGCTAGCCATGTGCGGATTGACAGACTTCACATGCCTTCGAGAACATTATGAAGAACTCTCAGGCATGCAGGTTTCCCGATGTGTCCTAAATTCTTATTAAAACAATAGGAAGAAGTAAATTCGCGTTTCACTCGCGCTAAACAAGACAGTCCTTATTAAGTCTAGTATAAATTTCCCTCACGTAGACACGGAGCGCTTCTGCATTTTGTTATACCTTCAAGAACTTTATTCTTGTAAAATTAAGACATGTTTGCATCGTTGCAAACAAATAAGACACTTAAAAACTAAGACCTTAAAGTAGGTAAAATTATATACATTCTGTACATTATGAGAATGAAATTAACGTTCACGTTCCCTTCCTGTACTTTTTCTCTATTCAGTGACATCTGTAACAAAGTTTGATTATCCTACTTATATTATAAACTAGTGGACGCCCGCAGCTTCGCTCGCGTAGAATTAGACCCATTAACGACGTCTGCCCGCGTTCGGGTTGCCCACTTGACTTCAAAAACGGCAGTTTCATACAAACTTTGCACCCCCGTTTTACCCCCTTAGTAATTTTCAAAAATCCTTTCTTAGTGCTCCCCTACGTTATAAATGGAACCACTGTGCAAAATTTCAAGTTTCTAACCCTTATAGTTTAGGCCCTGCGTTGATATGTCAGTCAGTCAGTCAGTCAGTCACCTTCTCCTTTTATATATATAGATTTAATGTGTAAGTTTGGATGTCTGGATGTGTGGATGTTTGTTACTCAATCACACAACAACTTCAAAACGGATTTGGATGAAACTAGGCACATACATAGGTAGACGATAACCTAGGATACGTATCATCCCGTGAATATGTTCCCATACCTTAAGAGGATATGAGTCGACACTTTTTCCATACAAACGTAGTCCCCTGTTTCCTCCTAGGATAAAGAAGTTACAGAATAAAAAAAATATCATACGATTTATACGTACCTCTGCCATGCCTGTACGTTTTGTTTTTTTTCATAATGTGCTTAATAGAAGAGAAAAAAAATCTTTTAAAATCAAAAAAATTTACGTAGGTAAAATCAGTTCGAGACTGCACTTCTCTCTATCGCACGCTAAGGGGTAAGGTTGGGGGTCAGCGCGACGGCAATATTTTTGGTAAAAACCTATTCTTCAAAAGTGACGGTCGACTGGTGTCCTCTTAAGCATCATTCGGGAAAAAATGTGAGACAAAAGTTTAAAATTAGTTTCGTATTAAATTTTTGATAAATTAAAACTCAGCAAATTATGGGACAGTTTAAAATATAAAAGCTATACCTTTTATATTTTAAACCATTCCTTAATGCAGAGGTAGTAGTTAAGTTAAGCACGGAAAACAATTAACGTAGGTAAGGCTAAAATAAAAACTGGTACATTTTCAAGATACAACCGTTCTGTCGCCCGCTGTCTTGCATTTAAAAAGAAGTAAAACTGCAATTGCAAGTTTTCAATTTCAATTTGAAAATTGAACAAAGCTTGAACAGAGACTGGAACACGCTTCAAAACGATCGGACAATCTCAATCCCTTGCTGTGAAATAAATGAATTTATTTATAGTTAGGTAGGTTTTAAGCTCTGCCTAACAAAATTCATGTTGTAATCTGCTTCCTACGGGTATTCTATTATATACTTTTCGGTAAATATTTGTGAGACTAATTAATTTCAATTAAAACAGTTTAAAACTATTATAAAAAAAATATACTGACCATAATTTTTATCAAAATTAGTTGAATGTGTTATGTATTTTGAAGATATTTTTAAATCTCAAAAAACACATTTATTTTAGTGGTGGTTTAAAAATAAAGCACAAAAACGAGGAAGAGCTCCCGTTAGTCGTGTTATTGGTTTCTATTCCATTTGAAAATGGAATACGGTTTGCGAGCATTTATGAAATGCTGAAAATTTCGATTCTTATGTAAAAAGTAGAAAAATTAATTATGATACATATTGCTTTTACATGTGCCTATTGCCTATTGCCTATTACTTTTAGGTACCTAATATTTAATGGAATTAAATGAAAATTCGAATATATAGGGATTGGAATTTGATCTTATTAGATTTTATTTACTGTACCATTAATTTGCATTTACGAGTAAATATTGCAACAAAATAATACACTTTTTAATACCTAACAAAAACAAAATAATTGTATCTATAGTTTTAGTAGGTATTCAAAAGGCTTATTATGATTATAACAGTTTGTTCTTTTAAAATAAAAATTGTCTGAAAGTCTTCACTGACACCTCAGTAACAAAATACAGTCCTTTAGAGTACTTCACCTCTTCCAAATATTTTCAATAAGTCGTCTCAACTGAAATCAAAGGAATCCTTGAAGTTCAATTAAAACAGCGGTTCGGACAAGCGTCAAACGGTAATAATCACAATATTTCAAAGTCCTGCCAACAAAAGAAAACAATAAGTTTAAAAGAGTTTACGAGGGCATGAAAATGGCTCGGGGGTATTTTTTACCCCAAAGGGTTAAGGACTTAACCCCTTTGGCGTCGACAGTAATTAATGGCAGATTTCTTTGAAACGACCGCTCGAGTGGAAAACTGTAAATGTCTTTGATGAAGTTATTGTGATTTGGAAACTAATGATTTTTTGCAGCGAGAATGAAATTTTAATGCTTTTAATTTCGCCCGAAGCTGTGACGGAATGCTCTTCGCGTAAAGTGGATGGGCCCTGAGAGCCGAGAGTCCCGGATTCGCAGCTCGGCCGGGTAGATATTGCGTTGATTAATGCGTATGTCCGAAACCAACAACACAGGCCTTTTTTTTTGTTTAACGAGTGGGAAACCTTGAAAAGGTACCCGGACGTCGTGGGAGCGACGCCGGCTTATGTTGAACTTTCACCAATTAAAGCCCACTCGGTAGCCTACTCCGGCGCTACAGCAGGGCTCCGGGATCTCTTGTAGAAGGCGCCGTTGCCCTCCAGCTCTCAAGCTCAAGACGGGCTCTTCCGGTTACACAACGCTGTGCAGCCACAAACAGCGTCGTCTTTCCCGGGGTCACGAGATAGACGGTTCGAGCTCCCCCTCTCACAGCCCGAAAGCCCCGAAGTCCCCTTTTAGTCGCCTTTTACGACAGGCAGGGGCTACCGTAGCACTATTCTGGTCCGAAGCTACAGGGACAACAACACAGGCCTAGGCTATCGCGGGAGTGTGAGTGAGTGTCGTTTATTATTTATTTACATTAATTCATGTGATATATTGTGACCATCAGAGTCTCCTCAGAGCGCGCTCTCTATATTATTTGTCAGTACCACTGGTTTTCTTACAATATTGAAACAACAGATGTTACATTTCCATTGCTTATAATCCTAAAACTACGATTAAGTAATTGTGATGACAACTTATTAGCGCGTTAAAAAAACTAATCGTTTACAGCTCTATAACGCCAATGCGCATTGGTTGCATGATTAAACGCCTTAACAGCCGTAAAGCGATACCAATATCCGTGGATTGGGTCCGTGGTTTGCGTAGGGTTGCCAATAAAAAAATATGTAGTACTAGCTGATCCGCAAACGCCGCTCTGCCATATGAAATGTCAAAGTGACGCGACGCTTCAGGTCAATGAACGACGGTTAAAAATAAAAATAGTAAAATAGTGTTTAAAAGACATTTACAGTGGACCAAAATCAACACCTATCCAGCTGTTTAGGAGGAGTTCACTGTCATACATACGTACACAACAAATATATATATTAAGATTACTCATTTCTTACACACGTAAGTAACATTTTTTTTATAAGCCTCACCCATAGCTTTATTTCAAATTTCGTAGTTACAATCACTTTAAATTCATTTCTATACAAATTTCATGCTATTAATTTAAAAAGTATTCAAATTAATTTATATTATTTAGTTATTGTGTATTTATTTGCTTACCAAGTTTCTTACAGATAAAAGGTTGTGTACATGTACATTTGTGTACAATAAAGAATTAATAAAAGTGACATAAACTGAAATTATTAAAATTAACTTAAGAGTGACAACCTTAGTCCTCGGGGCAGATTTCCGAGCGATCTGTTAATCATCGCGTGCTTTATTGCTCTGTCGCCGATCGAGGTTGTGTATAATCCTATTATTGAACAAGGGCTGGCACAAAAATGTATTGTAATGAATTATCTATTTAATTTTTTCATAACAAGCCGCTTTTCATAGTTCTTCTTGAAATAACAAATGAGTTTATTTAAAAATGTTACATTTAACTTAACTAGTTAAATTAATATTGTGTTTCATAGTTCCAATTAGGTAAAAAGTAACGGTTTAAATAATTAGCCAATTTGAACAAGTTTAACAAAAAACGGAAAAGAAAAGTTTAATAGAAGGATAATCCCCTTAACCGCTAAAAACTCTTGAAAGTTTATTGGTTGCCTACTCTTAAATATGAAATTTCAAATAGCTATTAATGACTTAATTATATTTGAAAAGTCTTTAAATCAAAGGAAAAGGCAGGATTTAATTATTACAAAAAATAAATATAATATCCTGATACAACCCTGATAGACGCGGTCAGCTAACAATTGATCTGTTAATCATCGTTGCTTCATTGCGCCAGAGATTATTATTTATGTGTTTATCGTAGCGAGCCGCTTGCGTACAAAATGATACACGCTTTTTCATTTGGCATCGAATTACCGAAAACAAATTGTTCGTGGAGATTTGCTAACGTGATGGAGTAGATTTCCCTACTAAAAAATATATGCAACTAACGATTACCAAGTGAATCTAACATTTTTTTGAAGCGCCTATAATTATATAAAACCTACTTTGATGTTGTTCGATGATCGTTTTGTGTTGTATAAATCACATTCTTCCTGAAAAAAATATCGACGAAGGAATTTTTGTCGGACATTCAGCAACATTTAGGAAATATGCTGTACCCTATTCTACGGGTGCGTACTGGGTGGCTGAATTTATAAGAGGTAGATTAAGCTGTAAAGATGACCCGCGTTCTGGTTGCCCTATAACCGCCATTATCGAAGAAAATGCAAAAAAGGTTGATAATCTGGTTTCGGGAAGACAGAAGAATAACCATATAACATTTAACTGAGATCCTAAAATAAAGAAATAAATTTTGCCGTCGTCGTGAAACGTGGATCCACCATTTTGATCCCGAAACGAAGAGTCAAAGGAAACGAAGGTCTTGGAAACGACCATCCCCTCCATCCATCAAGAAATTTCTGAACCTGAATTAAGGAACTTGTTATTTCTCATGCATTGCATTAGATAGGTATAGACGGATTATAATCTTTTTTTTTTTTGTTCATTTTACAGTTTTTTTATGTTGATTTCAAGAACTTTTTGATTCACCCTCGTACATTTTTAATCAAAATGGTTATGTCATGGACTAGATATTTATCTGCATTCATACATACCTACAAATAGATTTTATGTCGTTGGGTGAAACCACAGAGAGAAGCAAAACTAACTATACACCATCAACTGCTGCTTCGGAAGTTGTGCTGCAAGTGTTGCATTGTCCAGCTGGGTATTGCATAACTAACTGATAGCCGAATCCAATCAATTTTTTGGATTTGATTGGTCGCCAGAAAGCAAACCAAACTCATGTGCTTGGACAATTGGTGAGTTACGCAATTACCATGCAGGAGTGATCTTAGGGTCAGATGGCTGGTGAACTGTGTATTACTTTTTAATTAGGTACAGCATAAGATACAAAATTATCTGTAAACCTAAGTCTACTCTTAACACCTTAGGCACCATCGTCAATCATCGCCAGTCTATATCGTATAATTGACAGTTCAAGTGGCGAGCACCGAGACATGCCGAGTCATCTAAGATATACACCGCCGTGTGCATACAGGATGTTTCATTTCCGGATCTCGTACCAGACGATACCTTGATACAGAACAGCGATACAGCGAGGAAACACTGGATATGAATTAAGCGTTTATTCAAGAAAAGAAACTACAGCAATTGTTATTTTATTTTTTGGATATACGATAGCAAATGAGCTTGCACCATACCCATCCGCTGCCGCCCGTGACAATTGTGAATGACTTTGAAAAAGACTCAAATGAAACTTGCTTTATAGACATAACCGACTATTTTGAATCTCTGGGGACAATGTTATTACTTAGTACCTACTACCTACTAGTTAGGTAGTTGCTTTTTAATCTGACAAATATAACCTAGGGTGACTATGAGTGTCCATTAGTTATAACTAACTAACTTTCTGATAGTTATAAAAATGTATACATAACGTATCTAAATGTACTGTATTTTTTATCATTTACTAGCTTCACCCGTGGCTCCGGCTGCGTTACATCGTTTTTCATGCAAAATTTTACTCTTACGCCATTAAAATTTAAAATATGAAAATTATATCTAGCATTTATCGACGGCAAGCTAAACCAAAGATTATCACTAACAAAAACCTAGCTTCACCCGCAATCAAAATCCCAAAATCTAGCTTCACCCGCAATGAAAATCCCAGAATCTAGCTTCACCCGCAATCCAGTCGATCAAAATCTGAGCTATATGATTTAAAAAAAAAATTGAATAAAACCAGCCTGTGTTATATGTAATACATGATTGTACAGTATGTTAAAACAGTTCGCTATCAATACTAATCCGCATCAGTTCAAGCATCACCCTGTATAACGAATGGCCTCCTATGGCCTCCTCACCTCCCGCCTGTCACCGCCAGCTCCTCGTTAATCATCGCAGTCTAGCTTCCAGTTACACCTTAGCCCGTAATGGATAGATTGTAGATCAGATTTATCGTTTTAGAGTTTATTTTAGTGGGTGTGTTACTTTGTTTACATTTAGTAATAATAATAATAATCTTTTATTTGCAATAAAGTGGTACAAGGTCTTATAGCTAGGCATAGGGTTTCCGCACTTTAAACCACATGTTATTACAAGTACATATCTTTTAATGATATATTATAATAATTATTACTATTTTTTTTTAGGTTATATTTTTAAGGTTTTTTTAGTTTTAAGTTCATTAATTAGTAAATTTACATGTGAATTGTAAATATGTCAAGTACATAATATGACATATTTAAATTAGTAACATGTATATTTATAGATTTGTATTAGCATTGTCAAATTAAATTGTGGAATGTCGAATAGTCGAATTAAATTACCGAATGTAACTTATATAAAAAGCAGTGACAGCCCAGTAGCTATCGAACTCGCCTCTCGCTCGAGCGGTCCTGGGTTCAAACCCAAGCGGCACGCACCAATGACTTTCTATGTTATGTGCGATTTAAGAAATTTAATGTCACTTGCTTTAACGGTGATGGACACATCGTGAGGAAACCTGCATGCCTGAGAGCTCATCATAATGTTCTCGAAGGCATGTGAAGTCTGCCAATTGGCTTGGCCAGCGTGGTGAACTAAAGCCTCATCCCTCCCATTCTGACAGGAGACACGTGCTCAACAGTGGGACAAAGAAAGGGTGTGGTGATGATGATGAACTTATATAAATAACATTTACCTACTACACGATATATAAATTGAAGTTTTATTATGTAGGTAGAAAAAAAATAAAAAATAAAATGTAGGTAAAATCAAAACTTATACTAAATGTCAGAGGGACAGAAATGTTTCTACGTAATTGCAATTGATACCGCTATTCTAAAGCTTGGCAATATTTTATTATATAATTTGCATAGTAGCTTGCAATGGTTTAAATACATTAAATATAGTAAAGTTTAGTGTTGTGTCGGTTGTGCGTGAAAGGGGTAAGTTAAATTTTATCAAAAGATCAGAAAATGTATGTATTTTAATTGTCAGTAGGTACAGTAGTGATAACATAATAAATTGTTGTTTTAGCTTAAGGAAACGCCCTTATTGTATCCGGCAGATTATAAAACACATCCAATATTCCCTGAAGAGCTGTAGTATGATTCTATTACCGTGGCTGTAACTTGGTTTTGGCAGGGTTCCGCTTCCATAAGAAAAACCCTCCTGGCGCCCTCATACCTAGATAATATAAGCTTCTTTATAACCTAAGTAGTTTTATTAAGAACCCGTAACAAAATAGCGCCCAACGTGAAAAATAACGGGTTTCTTAGTTGATAAGTTACGTTTAGCTAGTTCAACTTTGTTAATTAATACATATTTCAGTAGTTTGTAATATTAGTAGTAATAGTCACTCTTGAAAAGTAGCAATAGAAAACAACGAAAATTGTGACTTTCTTGAAACGTTTTGTTGTTTATTTTATTTGTGCTTTATGGATACTTACCCAGTAATATTGTCTAACGTGAATATTTTAAAGTTATTATTAATACAAAATACAGATATTTAGAAATATTGAAATGTATTGTGTCAACATGTTGTGCGTTTTTAATGCAAAATAATACCATGAAATAATTGTTTTTTATTATTAATACTATCTACTATCTATTTGGAACATTTATTTAAGTTCAAATAATTATCGACCTTACGACTTTGCGCACAACTGACCACACGACTATTAAACTATTATTACTTGGTTCTTGCTATTTTTTACTATTTTATTATACGTTTTGATCACTTTTATTAGTTACGTAGCTTAATTTATCTTATCCTCACGTCCTTATCGGATCCTCTCTTGAAATGGATCCTCAGTTTTTACTAAAAGATGAAGTAGAATTTGAACTCGCGTGTCGTGGATATACTGAACCAGGAGGTTTGGTCTCGGCATTGAAAACGTTACTTAAAAAAATTCATTAAAGTAGAAAGTTCACAGCAGATATCTTATGAGATTAAACCACCAAAGTCATGCATTGAGAATCCAAGCTTGGAGTTAGATACTTGTTCTGCTAAATTAGAAACTATTTATTGTTACATATCAGAGTTAAATGAAAAACCAGATAAACAACTATACAAATGTTTAGTTTCTCGATTATTTCACTTGGCAAGTAGACTTAAACTTATTGCACCTAAAAATGAGTTTTACTAATAATATCCGTGCTCCAAAGCCATAAAATTAATAAGAATGTTCTTTAAATCGATTCCGATCCTTAAGCACATCTCCCACTGGGCAGGACCGTGTACCTGTACAGCTACATAATAGAATTTTAGTGGAATCTAACAGGTCCCTACTGCGTAGTCTTACCTTAATGTTTAGTTGGATCGCTGCAGCGCGTGACTGGTCTCTGTTAGAAGCGTTTAGTAATAAAGTTTGAGAATATATTGATATCTGAGTTTTTATTGTAACGTTTATGCACAGGTAGGGTTACCATAGTTTTTATTGTAACGTTTAGGCACAGGTAGGGTAACCATAGTTTTTATTGTAACGTTTTGGCACAGGTAGGGTTACCATACATATTTTGTTTCAGATAAGTCACTCTACCACTAGGCAATCACATCTAGCGAAATAGCTTCTCACTCGTGGGGGTCTGGGTTCAAATCCAACCGGTACGCAGCAATGAATTTACTAGGTTTTGTGCGTTTTTAAGTACCTAATCAAATGCTGTAACGCTGTGAGGAAATCTGCATGCCGAGAGTTCTCCATTATGTTTTCGTAGGCATGTGAAGTCTGCCAATCCGCACTTGGCCAGCATGATGGAATATGGCCAACCTATTCCATTCAGAGAGGAGAACCAATGGTAGATTTTGAAGAAAGGAGAAAATTGATCGTTCTCGTACTTATATTTTTATATTTATTTACTGAAAACACGTTTTAAATATGAATAAAAAACATTTATTTAACGGCATCAAAAGTGTGTGTACACTATAAAAGAATGAATTTGAAAAATAAATTACAGTCTAATTTTATACCAGTTTTAAAAATAGGCATTTAGCTTTGTTATTCTACGGATTTCATCATCTGATTAGGTCGCGTAGCGAATACCGAGAATAACTCTCTCCATAGCGCGCTGAGTGACTCTGAGCTTGTGAAATAGGCCGACGGTAAAGCACCACGAATCGGATCCGTAAGTCGTCACTGACAACACACACAAAGTAAATAAATAAAAATATTTGACGTGCCCGATGGCGCAATCGGTAGTGACGCTGTCTGTTGCGCCAGGGGTCGTGGGTTCGAATTCCACTCAGGACAAATTTTCGTGTGACGAACACTTGTATTTGTTCTGTGTCTGGATGTTAATATTATCTATTTAAGTATGTATTAAAAAATATCTATGTATGTATATCCGTCTGTGACACCCATATCACAGGCTCGCGCCTTCTTTGGGGTCAGATGGCCGTGTGTGAGAATGTCCAAGATTTATTTATTTATTTATTTATCTACTATACTTTCAATCCATCTACCAACTGTAGGAACCTTATAAAGTGGCTGTTTCCACCACCTGTTTAACATACAATTCACGCATTTATGCGCAGAACTCCAGCCGAAGTCTCACACATCATTTATCCCGCGTCTCTTGTTCCAACGGCCATTTGTCAAACACTCGGATGTCTGCCCTGATTTATGAGCGGGAGCGCAATCGGTGTAATGGATAAATATTGTATTATTTTTTTCGGCCGAACATTCGCATGGTGACTTAAATTTATTCCTGTTTAAATACAATAGTAAAATATTTCATTGAATTACTTATTGCAGATGATAAAGTATACGAGTATCTTTAAGTAGGTGAACTTCAAGCAATTATGCATTTCACAAATTACCTAAATGTATCTACAAAGATATTGAAATCAATTTGAACAGTACCACCGCCCGCCACGGTACCTAGTACCATTTTTACCGTGTAGTTATTGTTTAAAAAAAATATGGTTCGGTTGGAATGGTGTGGTTTCCGGTTACACTTCTTTAGAGGTGACAAAGTTGTCATGGGCGGCAGTAGATAGATGGTGCTGCAAGCTCGTTTGCTATCATATATCTATAAAAAAAGAACATCTAATTTTCTGTGCATTGCATTTGATTGTAATCCCGACATATATAGTTATTAAAGTTATTAAATCCCTACAAGCATTTCATCATCTTTAACGTCGTTATTTAAGAAGATTTTTCTAGGAAAATTTTAAATTAATTGCAATTCATCATTCAATTAGTAGACAGCTATCGATAACATGTTTAATTAAATTTTAATTACAGGTATGAGTCACTAATTAAACTACATGAATGAACCGAACCCAGTACCGTATAGGTATACAGCTAAACTGATACACTCTGTCCAATTTTCCGTCACAATAATATGGTCACCCCGCTACAATCAAATTTACTCGCGACCGAATTTGGTTTATATCAAATCGAGCTGTCATCTCGCTATCATTACTCATATCAACGTTTCTATCATTAATCAATGATCATTAATGATACCATGTAAATTCCCCAAAATTATCTTATATTTGAGAGTTTCATAAATCGAAATAAGTCTATTTGTCAATCTTTGATTGGTATGATAATAAAATTTCCTAACTTGCCGTTATGTAAAGGGTCGTATCGTAACTACTGTATTTATTAGTCCACTGAGAGGCCTCAGAATGATACAGATAAGGCCAGGCTTATCGATTGCGTATTGGTAGACTTACACATTTAGAGTATTTTTATTCACACGAAAACAATCAGGTTTGTTCAGAACATCCTAATGCACTTGTTTGTTCGTAATTCAAACCCTGAATGTAATTGTAATAACATGCAGTTGTTTGTTCGTAATTCAAACCCTGAATGTTTCGAATCCTTGACAGATGGGCTGCCAGACGCAACTGACCTGTACATAATTTTCATCATATTAACTATATCAGCTACGCCCAAGCCCGTTCACAAAATATAATCGCTAATTGCACACTATTGCATACCATTATCCGCTCATAATTAAACCGACAATCAGCCTACATTCAGCTGACATAGGACGGCATTATCCGCAACTCATAATTAGGTTGTCACTGGGAGCAAGTTCTGATATTATTTGGCTATTAGGGCCCAGCCAGTCTTACTTAATCAAATACCTGTATGTATTCTATACAGTTGTGCAAACCTAATTAGGGGATATTTGCGAGGACTGAATCAGACGCGGTTAAATAGGTTTGTTTATCTCAAATTGTTTGCTTTTGATACAAAGCATTGCTTTCGGATAAGACATACCTATTCATGTGTTGCATCAATAAGAGGCCGACAGTAGAATTGGTGCTCATGCGAATCGGTGAAGAGTTTATGGTGAACCCGATGGTCGGAAGTTTTTAAATTGCCAGAAGACCCACCGATACTAAGCTACGCTAAGCTAGCCCATAGACGTCCCACTGTTGAGCACGGGTCACCCCCACAGACACATCTTCGGGAGGAGCATACTCCACCACGCTGCTCCAATGCGGATTGGTAGAGTTAGTGGCCAACCCAGTGTCGAATGTTCTCAAGCTACCCGAAGGTCTTCGACACGGCTTAGCAATTGTATTCACCATTAAAATCAACCGGGACCGACGGCTTAACGTGCCCTCCAAAGCAAAATTTCATGGACGCTACCGCGAGCGCCAATGCGGATCGGTGGAGGGGTTAGTGGCCAACCCAGTGTCGTATGTTCTCAAGCCACCCGAAGTTCTTCGACAAGGCTTAACGACTGTTTAAAACAACCAGTACCGACGGCTTTACATGCCCTCCGAAGCTCGGTAGCGTCCATGAAATTTTGCCACTAGCGGTCACCCATTAACAAACCGACCGCCGCGAAATACATCAATCAAAACATGGAAGAGTTCATGGTTTCTGCCTGGAATATGAACCTGGATCTCTCGAGTAAGAAAATGAATACATTATCTCGGAACACAATAGTGTGTATAAACAAAAGCCAGTAGCAAACATGTCCCATTCAAATGCCTCCAGTCATACGCCCCTCTATTACGAGCAACAATAGACGCAATCCATTTTCAATTAACAATTATTGCCATAGCCATTGGATAACACATTTCAATCTGCATACGTAATGCTCTTACACCAGCCTTTTGTCACGCCCTGGACAAGATGACCGGCTAAGAGCGCCACAGAGTCAAGAGTTACCTAGACATGTCACAAGGGTTTTTGTTTATGTAGACGCCCGCAGCTAGGACAACTGGAGGTTCGTTTAAATCATTAAAAGTTCATCAGTCTTTTGAGGTCCACTTCTGGACATAGGCCTTTCCTAAAGGCCACCACTCCGACCGTTCTGAATTTTGTGAATGTCTGAATGTGAAATGTCTTTTTCAGGTCGTCGTTAAAAGTTATTCAAGTCAAATTCTATTCTAATTAACATAATATAACATGATGCCAGTATTTCCTCAAATGGGTAGCCTGAGGTGTGTACTACCAACTACTATGTATTGTGTTGTACTACTCGTACTCTTTTCACCAGTTATATTAAGGTCTAATGGGGTCGTTGTCTATTGTCTTTTGGTCTATTGCGATAAACTTGGCACCAATTCAAGATACGAACTTCTACTGGAATTCTAGACAAAAAACAAACTAGAAAGGACTCTCTGGTCTAGATTAATATAACTTGACTAGAATCTAAGCCCCCGTTTCAGTCACTAACCAGGAACAAAAGTTGTGTGTACTTTAAATCATTTCACTATTCATCATCACATCTTATACATCATTTTACTATCAATTAATTTATAGTTAATTCACTTCCTCAAGTCGACTTCTATCCGTTCCCTGTACTATGGTTTAAAGTAAGGGTCAGTCAGTACTCAGTACAATGACTAAAAATGGACTGCTAAATAAATTAAGAAATTAAATGAGTATTAACGCTGTTATAGATAATGGGGATTTGTTTAACAACGTATAAGCAAATTGACTCTAACCCTTCCTATTATAATAAAATAATGTTAGTGCATATGGTTTAATGTTTTCAGTCTGGCCTCTTTAAAAATATATTTATTTATTATTATGTTATGTAGTTATTATGATTCTACAATATTCCTTAAATAAATTGATTAAAAGTTCTTTCAAAAAAGAATGTATTCATTTACCTTTGTGGGAGACCCGTGGCCAGGAGTAGGACGTCTATGGGTTGGAACAGGTACAACTAAAATAAAAGCATCTACAATACATTGTCATACCAATTTAAACACCATTATAAAGTTCTTTTATTTTATTTTATAAAATGAATTCGTTGGTTCAAGAACAATAATTCTTCAAAAAGAAAATAAAAAAGCATCGTTATTATACTGGCCATGTGTATAGCAGACTTGATACATCTTTCAGAGCATTAGGAAAAATTATTAAAAGTCTATGGGTAAAATAGAAACGAAAGTTTTTATCTGCAATAATTTCTGCAAAAACCTACCTGTAGAATTTGAATCCCAGACTTCTCTCAAGTAAGAGGCCGAAGCATTAACTGGATTATCACCGCTCACATCATTACCCATCACTTGGAGATTTAATTGTGGAAGGGTGACTGACTGACCAAGGGTCATTTTGATGTAACAATTAATTTAATTAAATACTGTATACACTATAAAAGGATAAGGGGTAAATAGATTTTCTCTGGTTTACTTAGGGGATGTTTGATAATAAATTATAATAATGACAAAGAGTTCTTCAGTAAAATCTAAAATCAAAGCAAGTAATAATAAATGTCTTATAGTGCATTTCCAGTTTAAGATCTAAATTATCTGTATGTACTAATATTATAACAAGGAAAATAAAACTATTGGACCGATTTCAAAAATTCTTTCACCACTAGAACGCTGCATCTGCACTGAGTGCCAAAGGCTATATAATATTACTAGGTGTAAACTAAACTATTGTTATGTCTAATTCCACGCAAACGAAGCTGCGGGCGTCCACTAGTATAAAAATAAAGTTAAACTATAAGTTTTCAACATTTAGAAAAAGAAAGAAAAGTTGGTTTTGTTTCCGCCCGGGATCGAACCGGGGACCTTGTGCGTGTGAAGCACACGTCATAACCGCTACACTACGGAAACTACATTGTTCAGATTTTAAAATAAGGAATTGCTTACTTGTAAATGTTATTACATAATAAATTATTTTATCTTTGCTTATCTCTCTAGCTGCTCTCTATTTGATATATAACCATATGCATCGAACCATTACTCATGACGTACCCGAACGTCACGCCTTTATATCCCCGAAGCGGCAGGCAGAGGTGTGTAGTACACCTACTTTTCACCAGTTATGTTTACTTCCCATGTAATAGGTGGTGAGCCTATTGCCATACACCGGGCACAAAACTAGGCTCTAGACTAGAGAGCTGCTGCCGGGCATTTCAAGTTAGAATATCCCATTAGTTGTTGCCCGACCCGGGGAACGAACCCAGGATATAGCTGCTGATGATCAAATGCTGAAGATACAGAGCCAGATCCAAACAAGCTATTTATTAACCATATGCATCAACCCCTTCCTCTGTCAATGCTCCACGGTGACTGTAAATCACATTTCCCTTTCAGAAGTATGCTGTAAGTAATTCGGTTCAAAGGAAATACAAAAGCGGCAAAATATCACCACGTCCGCTACAGAACTCCTTGAATGACCACCGACTCGGGGTAAATTTAGCATTTAGGGTATCGTAAAAATAAATATAGGTAGGTATATAGTTGAATTCAGAACCTCTTCCGTTTTTTGGTAGTCGTTTTATAAAATATATAGAACACCAATCGGTTACCCATATACTATATAAAATTACATAACACTACTCATAATTCATAGTTGAATTTACCGGCTTACTCACGTGTGATTTAAGTCGAAAATAGTCCGACTAGTTTCGATCTATTACGATGATCATCTTCAGGAGTGAACGCGCTCGCGGCGGGCACGGCGTACCACGAATCGTTCACTAATTACATATTAAATCTAACATAACTTCCAAATTCAAATGTTTAAAAAAATATCAAAGAAGATATGTGATTAACAATGTTTATGGTTTTTTATGCTCGTAAGCAAATAAGTTAAAAAAATAATACATTACACCTACGGAACAACTTTATTTTGCGTACCTACTCTTAACATTATTCGCTACAACATCTTCATACCAAGGGTCGATCCGACCCCTAACTGACCGTTCCTCTGTTATTCATATTCCTACTATTATGGAGAATGGAAAAAAGGCGTTCTACCCTTTCACGTGTTATTATTTATAGTGTACCAGCAAAATATCAATAAATTGCCCTTTAAGCTCCATTAGCTTTCTTTTCTGAGAAATGGAGTGATTTCGGATTATAAATAAAGATATTATACTGCAGTTGCAGAAAATTGTTATTTGTTTGATCATATCACAAAAAAAATATAGAACCTGTTACCTTGTTGTATCATGTAACATCTCCATTTAATCTTTTTTTTGATATTTAATTATTATTATTTACTCTTTATTATTATAATTTTATCTTTGTAATTATTATTAAATCTTTTTTATTATATGTATATTGTTTTCTTTTGATATTTGCTAGGGGAAGGCACTAACTATCCTTAGATTAAACTTTACACCTTAACACAGTGTAAGCAAAAATTGAGGGACGGGATCCAACTTTAAATATCGTATTTTACAGAATATTTTCGTATTTATATTTGCATTTTGAGAAGAATGTTAAGCTTTCAATGCGGAATTAAACACAAGAGTCATTGAGATAAAAATTGGCATACCCATTGCCAATTCGAATCATTCCACAACATATGAGATAATAATTAGTTAGGGGAATACTAAACTAAGACATGTCTTTATGTCTTCTCATTTATGTAACCGTTGCGATGCACTAATGGCTTGCATCCATTAATACGATAATGCGAAGGATATAAATTTTAAACTACTTTAAAGATATGGTTATTACTTGACCTATCGATAAATCCAAAATTAAGCTATGGTTGCACTTAAAACTTACTATAATATTTATTTGACCAGTTAAAAATATGATAAAACTTAAGTCTGATATACCTAGCTTAGTCTAGAATGTAGCTTTGTAGCCTAAAACTACTAGGTTATTTCCAAAACCTTGAAATTTGGTTCATTCTAGGTTTATTTTTATGTTTTAAGAATATAACAATGTCAGCGCACGGTGAAATGAGGTTCAAATTTATACTAAAACTTCATTAGAAAAACCAAATTTAAAATGGAATCGAACTATTTCATAGATCTGAACCTTCGTATATGATTGACAATTTCCTTCTTTGAGAACAAGCCAAATGTACGAGTAAGAACACATACGAGCAAAACATCAGAAAATACTAGGAATTAGAAATACTACACTATATACTATACCTACTATAATACTACTTTATATACTTACCTACTATACATTAAGATAAAAACTTCCAGACACAACATCTTATGCTTCGAAACATTAATCATCCGCTAACACTAAAGTGTGGGAGGTAATTAATATGTACCCGTCGTCTGAAGGTTTTCAGCGGTCCTCATTAAGTTGCCATTACCATCCACGAACATATTTCACGAGGTTCTCCTTCTTTTCATAAACGTCATGTCGCCTTTTAATCATGTTTGCGAATAGAAAATTCCAGCATTAATATTATTTTAAAAATAATTTAGTTTTAGAATTCGTACAAGTTTAGTACAGGTGAAAAATTGTTACTACAAACAGTGTTTACACTGTAAAACGCACAATACCCTACTTAACTCAAACGGCCCACTTGTGTTTACACAATGGGCTTAAATCCCAAACAATTTCGCCCTGAACCCATAACCCAATAATGAGTAGAAATCTGAAAATACTGGTCCCATTTGGAAACCAACCCTTAATCTGCCTCTTGCATTTTACGAGTGCCGAAGCAATATCTGTCAATGTCCTTATCAATAAATTGTGGACGCTTAAAGCAAATGACGTCGTTTGACGATTTGGAGCGGGCCTCGGGATTCGGGACCCCATCTGCAGTGTAAGGGTTAAGACGCAACAAATAGACCATTTGCAAATAATAAGACGCGGTGAAAGAATAAATTAAGGGTTTTTGGGGTTTATTGAAGTGTTCACGGGGCTTGGTACAAATTTTATTGGGTCTTAGTTAAAATTTTAATTGTAGATACCTACTCGACAATTAAGTTCAGTTATGTTACGACCTTAATTGTTAACGAAAAGAGTTTCCAATCTAGTGTTACGATAATCGTATCAGCATATTCAGACGAGCCAAAAGTATTTAATTAATTTTCATACTTCTTTACACATAATCATTCGTCATAGTCGATTCTATGTGTCCTGGCGATATTTCGGTACTTGTCTAGAGAAATATAACAGCTGAAATTGCAATTGGCGCGAAATATTAAAGCGCTATCCGTATTGGCCTTTTTGGGTCCACTGCTGGACATAGGCCTCCTTCAATTGTCGCCACTCCTCCCGATCCTGCGCCCTCTGAATCCAACGGTTTCCCGCTGTCTTCTTCAGGTCGTCAGTCCATCCCGACCGACAGGCCCGTTGGCGCAATCGGTAGTGACCCTGCCTGTTGCGCCAAAGGTCGTGGGTTCGAATCCCACTCAGGACAAATATTCGTGTGACGAACACTTGTATTTGTTCTGTGTCTGGATGTCAATATTATCTATTTAAGTATGTATTTAAAATATCTATGTATGTATATCAGTCTCTGACACCCATATCACAGGCTCGCGCCTACTTTGGGGTCAGATGGCCGTGTGTGAGAATGTCCAAGATATTTATTTATTTATTTATATTTATTTATCCCGTCGGAGGGTGGCCAATACTTCGTTTTAAAAGACGCGGTCTCCACTCTAGGACTTTTCTTAGGACTTCTTCCTTCCCTCCCGGTTGGTGCTAAGAGCGGCATCAACATAGTACAAGAGATGGGCAGCAGCGTACTGGTACCAACCCTTCTATGAAGCGCTATCAGTCCTTACTATTCTTGAGCCAAAGTGTTCGCCAATAAAAGTACCTAAACATATAATTAAGGTCGTTTTGAAGGGTTCATTTGTAAATCATCATAGTACTTATTTATTATTTTTTGGTTAGACTGACTATTATTATATTGGTATAGTACCTGCTACTGTTTGGGGTTAGGGGTTTTGGGAAAAGGTAGTGGTTTATTAAAAATCACCTACAATCATGTTGGAATAGTTCACTATCTCAAATTTCATGAAAATAAAACACTATCTAGCTAAAGTAGTTGAATGACAACATTTGGTTGCAGAAATAAAACGCACATCTACTATATAAAAATAAGTCGGGTTTTCCTTCCTGACGCTATAACTCCAGAACGCACGAACCGATTTCCACGGTTTTGCATTCGTTGGAAAGGTCTCGGGCTCCGTGAGGTTTATAGCAAAGAAAATTAAATTAAAATTATTTATATGGCAAAACAACGTTTGCCGGGTCAGCTAGTAGCTTATAAATATTATTGGAGTAATGAGGTGCTGTTGAAAATTTAACTTAAATTTCTTAATTAATTATTGCCTTATATCCCGGACATAAATATGAACAGAAGGAAATTGTTTCGTTTTTAAATGCATGAAATAAATGATTGATATGTAGGAAGTATCTATAGGAAAAATTTTCATAATTTATTTCTTGCAGTCATGATTTAAATTTGTTTTAACATAAACCCTGTAGGGCACGGCAATGTACTCGGAGTGTGTATCTAAAGTAAGTTGTCATGAGCGAAAGCGGATAGCTTAATAACTCGACTGTCACCGCGCACTGGTTGAAAATAGTTGAAAGTGATAATACGGTATCCCCTAGGCTGTTTCTTAAGCGAGAAACAAACAAAGGCAAAGTGACAAAATCATCAAACTTCTCATGTGTTAATAATGTTTATTAGCAGGATACTGCCGCCATTGTGCCCCGGAAGCGCCGCCATCGCACGATCTCACCGGAAGTAGGTGCAATAATTATTAATTGCTAAGACGTTTGACTTCAGACGCAGGGAGTCCAAGAGTGTGATTTAGTGTTTGTTACACATTTTGCAAGATTTAAGTGTCCAATAAGTCTTCTTGTGTTAAGTTGTAACGTAACTTGTCTATTGGTTAATTATATTTGTTTGCAATCGAGACAATATAAACATAAGTACCTAGCCGGAATTAACTTTGCTAAAAATCTTTGCTGTGAGCTCTATAAATCTTATTTCTTCTTATTATCATGTCGACACTCACAGTTTAGAAGATTTTTTTTTTTAGTGTTAAAATATAATGAACTTTATTATCAATTGAAAACATTTCATTTATTTATCATACTCATATTAATATTTTATTAAAAAGCAAATGAAAATCTAAGGTATACTAACGTGTTTTCTGACTTTCAAAAAACTGACGTTTTCATATAAATTAAACTTGAAGTTTAAACACCAAATGACGTTATTGGCACGGCTGAATACGCTTATTTCATATTTAACTACATACATAACTATGACATTTGTGTCAATTGACTTTTTAATCTTTGATATCAATTTAAAACATAAAACATGATGACAAAGAAAATCTAATACATTCTGCCGTAGCAATAGCGTCATCATGCTTTTTTCTTTTTCTTTTTTTTTCTCCGAAACGAAGTTTGAGAAAATTTTAAATAAATATTTTCGAACTCAGGGTGCTTCGCAAGGTGCAAACAAGGAGTTTTCCCCGAATCCTAAAATTTCCTTCATAATACCCGCTTAGCTACAAATGAAAATTTCTACAGACTATTAAAGAAAAACAATTTCCACTTTCTAATTAAGATCAAAGAAAATAAGGTTTTTGCGCGAACCAACATCGCCGACCTATTTTCATTCCAGGGCTGGCAATATTAGTCTTGCGAGATATATAACACGAGTGATATAAACATCAGGAAATTCCTACCCCTGTCTCGTATCGTAACACATCATTAATCTCAGATCTATGTGACATTTAATTACCTAAAACACCATATATTTGGCCTTCTTCCGGCCTGGCCCTGCCTTTTGTATCTGTTTTCAATTATTTGCCATAGGATTTTCAATTCTTTTACAATTGGTTAAGGTGGCGGGTTGTGCCAAGTGTTTCGTAGGAGGGAGTAATTAGTATAGTTTTCTTATTGCTTCACGCCAAAGATTTTATCGTCGCGTTGGACTTTATTGGTGTATCGGTATGTGGAATTCACCTCATTTTCTCAATACTAAATAAATGCTCTCTCAATACATACAGAACATACAATATTATATTAATATTATTCATCTACGAATCATTCCTACTGGGCACGGGTCTAACCCACAGACAGGCTGGTTCGGTGCCACCGCTGTGCTGTCACCGTATAGTCCGTATACTGGTTCTAACTGGTTTTACGTACGTACGTTACGTAATTTTTACCTAGTTACCTACCGAAGTAGATACTTACTATACTTACCTACTTACTACCACATATTACTAAGTAATGCGGCCATCTAACAACGGATACCGGGTATTAGTCTGCGCTTTCGTCGCGGTGGTCGCCAGACTGTGAAATGTGCCGGTATTTGTCACAGAACACAATAGCTGCATGCGGATGAGTTTCTTTAAAACTCAGAAAAAAGGTTAAATTAATGCTTGCCGGAAACGTAAGGGATTGGCTACGGACGAGTCATTTGGGTGTGACGTCTCTATAGATTGTAGAGTATACTTTTCAGTGACTACAACCCACGTACCATTACAATATACTCGTATTTGGTGTGGCTCTTGTTTCAGAGTGAGAGGGGAGGGGTTAACACTCTAGCTCTTTTGTTTTGAGATTATTTTTCAAATATCTAAATTTACTATCGGTTTTCATTAATAAATTAATATAAATCATCAAAATAATCAAGAAATACATTGTATTCACTTGAAACGTAGAATATTTTTAAATTCAGAAATTATTTATATATTCATGTACACGACAAACAACAAAAACACCAGAATCAATAGTAAGTACGAGTAGTATCTCCTTCTCAACTTCCGTTACACTTTTTTCCGTAACGCTTTCGTTACGAATTCTTTATCTTAGGTTCTCCCCAAGTCAATAACTTTTACTTCAAAAGTGTTGTGGTAATTATAAACTTAACATTATTTTAAGTCGATAACGTATACGCAAAAACAACGTTTCTAGCTTTACACGTAGATATTAATTCTCTCGTATCCAGTGTTCATACACGCCGGTACCCTTTACGTAACCGCGTGCTCGAAGTGTGCATTGTATGAAAGTCAGTCGCGGCGCATAACACATATATCACGAGTACCGGGAGACATCAAATAAATGTCTGGAATCGGGAGCATTTTTCAGCGAAGACAGGACCTGGCGATCACTGCAGTGATTTGTGGCCGGCGGTTTTTCACGATGGGAAACATATTGGATACCCATGTACGTATTAAATTTGCTGTCATGTGCTTGCGTGTTGACAACGAGTTGCTACTGCTGAAGGGGCAACATCTATAATAATAATAATAATAATAAATATCTTGGACATTCTCACACACGGCCATCTGACCCCAAAGTAGGCGCGAGCCTGTGTTATGGGTGTCAGAGACTGATATACATACATAGATATTTTTAAATACATACTTAAATAGATAATATTGACATCCAGACACAGAACAAATACAAGTGTTCGTCACACGAATATTTGTCCTGAGTGGGATTCGAACCCACGACCTTTGGCGCAACAGACAGGGTCACTACCGATTGCGCCAATGGGCCTGTCTATAATCGTAACTGTCAAAGCCTCGAATACTGGAAACCAAGCTGAGCCAGTGCTGTTTGGTGGGAATAGTAAACGAGCATTTCCGTAGCGTTTAGGATAATAATCGTAACTTTCTTTCGTTTCTTTCGTTAAGCGTATCTAATAACCTATTAGCGAAATAAATTATTTGACTTTGACTTTGACTTAACTAACAAGCATTGAGCATCTTAGTTGCTCCAGTGCTGTTTTTGTGAGTAGCAAACAAGCATATCCGTAGGGTGGGCGAAACTTATGGAAAACTCTTTGCATTGTTCAAGTAAGAGAAAACAAGTCAAAACAGTGTTGTATAAAACCAATGTTTAAATCGAGAGATACACTAGATCTATACCAAAGATTTACACCGTGTACTAAACAAATATAACCCGTACCTGCAGACAGAGGAATAATTTAGGTTAGATTAAAACGTCCACCGCACGGAGAGGGTTAAATAAACTTGTGAGAAAAAAGACTCGGAAACGTGTACCGAATTGAAAAGCTACCGAGCAACGTACGGGTTAATTGTTTACGTTTTGCTCCAATTAAATACTGGAGACAGAAAAAACTCAACAATTTGCTTCTTGTTGTATTTAAACAAAGCTTTCCCGAATTTGGCATGTCTTCCAAATTTAAATTCAGAAGCCACGTCAGAGTCAGTTTTACAATGTCTTTTTTTTATATTCATGGACATGAATAGACGAAAAGAATATTGATTATCTGATGAACCTATATTTTTAACACAGACATCATTATGCTGTTTATTGTAATATTCACATATATCTTCACTAATATTATAAAGAGGAAACATTTGTTTGTAATGTTTTAACGCAAAAACTACCGGACCGATTTCAAAAATTCCTTCACCATTAGATAGCTGCTTCTTTACTGAGTGACATAGGCTATAATATTATTAGATGTAAACGAAACTATTTTTATGTCTAATTAATAATAATACTGTGCGACCACCGTACCAACTCGACTAATAGTAACATACGACAAACAGTCTAGAATTCGTACTTGGCATTGGTATCTATTTTGCGGTATTGCTCCGTGTACCGCCAACCCTTTCCGTGCTTCCGTATCCAATCGTAAATTTATCTCCGAAGCTATTAGTCGATAAAATTCAACTAAAACGATAAATATACGCGACTTTGACGAATCGCCGGCTTCCCTCGCAAAGAATACCGATACCACGATAAATGTTTAACTTCGATATAGTTTGTTATTCTAATACCGACTTTAGTGTACGGTGTTAGGGATATGTTAGTAGTTTTCCGATTGTCATTGTTTAGTTGGTGAAATGCATGTATCTGTGTCACTTGGGAGCATTTTGTCCGAAAGTAAACTTATTTACGGCGCCCACTGAATAAAACATTATAGGAAGAATGTATAGATGGACTGAATGGTGGATTCGCGCTGTTTTTGCTGTAGTAATGGCCATAATAAATGATTTCGATTTGGCAAAAAATATTTTGATGATGCCATTGTAGTGATGTACCTCCTATTATTTTTTAAATATAAACATCGTCTTCTTTAGGCGCGCTTAGCGATTTTCAGATAGGAAAAACTAATGTTTTTGTCTCACCGTCAGGTAGTTGTTATATTGGTAGAAATAGGTTTGACAGCAGTGAAAACTAGTCTAAAAGAAGATGAAAAAAAGAAGCTGGTCTGCCTTCGCTGCGACCCATAGACGTTCCACTGCTGCACGGGTCTCCCCCACAGACACAGCTGCGGGAGGTCTAGAGCATACTCCACCACGCTGCTCCAATGCGGATTGGTGGAGGGGTTAGTGGCCAACCCAGGTGTCGAATGTTCTTTAGCCACCCGAATGTCTTCGACAAGGCTTAACTACTTTTTCCACCATTGAAAACAACCGGGACCGACGGTTTTACGTGCCCATAGGCGCTGTAAAAGTGAAACCCCGAAAACGTCCCAAATTGGGACATTATTGACAATTTCTGTTTACTCTGTATTACGCAGGGTGAGCACAATGACATGTTCATTTGTTTATGAGCACATTTTTACCACTGAATTATATGGAGGTGACTTGTCTATAGTATAAAATCATTGACACATACACTTTGAATGATCTTTGGATTGGTAAAATCCCATTAGTTCAAGCCAACGTCACGCAGTAGCTATATTATATGGAAATTTAAATTTACGATACTACCACTAATTATGCCCAAAATTTCTGCTACATAGTTTACAATTTTCACTTCCGTCTGCAGTCCCCAATGACTGCTTATTTCTACTAGGTACAGTATCCTCTCGAACAAAATGATGTACTCATACCATGCATGTCATTATTTACAATTTACAATTATTTTGATACAATCTATATAATGTGAGGGTGACTTCAATACTACGACCCGTATATACTAACTTTACGTATATCATTCCTTACTATAAAAAGTAAGCTAGAAAAAAAAATCTATTTCAAATAGCATTGTTATCGATAGGAAAGGAGGTGCGAACACAAGTCCATTAGCAACCCATCGTCATACAAAGCTTAATTAACTTACAAGCCCTAGGTTAGCAAGAAAACCATCCCTAATAGGTCCTAAGGGTAGCGCCCCTGTCACATCGAGACGTGAATGAAACCGCGACAAGAGTGCTCATGAGACGACAGGCGTGAAACAGGAAACCATTTAATTACCTCCCAACACAATTCGTATCCTCGAAGGCTGGTTGGTGAAGCAAATTAAAAAAAAAGAAGTTCGATTTTCAAAGTACATAGTTTTTAATTTTATAATTGAATCGTCGAACCTGTAGTGGAAATTTAGTGCGGTAAGTGCAGTTCGACCGTGATATGGTAAGCGATAATATACAAAAGATTATAAGTAGCTGCGAATTTCATGATCTGTATAAATCAAAAAATGTATATTATGTATCAAAATGACACAAAAGTTACTGTTTTTTTTACTACAACCTAGCATTGTCTACTACCAGTTTTGTCTTTACCTACCAAAATGCTTTAATTTTCTTTAAAAGTGTGGTTGGTTTAGGTATGGCTTAGTATTACCACAAATTATGTATAATGGTAATAATATTATGTTCAAATATTATTAGTTCAAACAATTCAAAAATAAAATATCTCAATGTACGAACTGGTGTTTACAAAGCAGATTAAATCAATGCTTTGTGAAAGTAACATGACGCGATTATTTGCACAGACACTTAAAATCTAATATTTTTATTATTTAATAACAAGTAGTCATACAAGTACCTTATTTTTACCAAATTCTAAAGGAATCAAAATAATTGACTCGGTAAAGATCTTGAAAAATCATGGCAAATCGATGAGATCTCATAGTGTAATGAGCTAACGCAATTCACCATTGGATGAGTGCGTTGATTGGTTAAGTCTCGTGCAGCTAAGTGGCTTGATTGGCTGTGAATAAAAATCAAGCAATCCGGATTTATTCTTAGTCGACTACGCTTGTGGTAAACAAGCTGTTGTTTTTTAGTTAATTATTATAATGTAATTTAGCGACGTATCTGTTGCCAGATATATAGGACTAGATCTGCAGTGTCCGATCGATTCGCTAAGGAAAAGTGGATGAACGCAACATGGTGTCATCGTTTTAAACACACGTGTTAAGCACTACTGGGTGTTTGATGTATGCGCCGCTAGTGGCGCTGTAGTAACTCTGTTCTCCTTCTGTCTAATCTATCTATATATATATATAAAAGGAGAAGGTGACTGACTGACTGACTGACTGACTGACTGACTGACTGACTGACTGACATATCAACGCAGGGCCTAAACTATAAGGGCTAGAAACTTGAAATTTTGCACAGGGGTTCCTTTTATAATGTAGGGGAGCACTAAGAAAGGATTTCTGAAAATTCACCCCCTAAGGGGGTAAAACGGGGGTGCAAAGTTAGTATGAAACTTTGCCGTTTTTGAAGTCTTTAGACGGGTAGACGTCGTTAATGGGTCTAATTCTACGCGAGCGAAGCTGCGGGGCGTCCACTAGTTTAAATATAGAATTAAGAATAGGGCTGTTCTTCTGCGAATAATTGTAAAATGTAGTTACATTTAAGAAGTACCTAAAATAAAGAAAGTGTCTACTCCAGAAGTGACTATATTTCTTCTCTTCCAGTGGAACCATTTATTGAACAGTTAGAATAATACGACTTCGTCATATAATAATCAATATACGAAATTAATAGCTTTGCATTTTTGATGCGAATCAAGAATAAAACGATCTGTCATATTTAATCTCTGTCTACGTGTGGAAGTTTGTTACAATTAGCAATGCAGACTGATCGAATCGAGAATGTAACCCAGGGCTGAGATCCCAAGGTCAAGCCAGGTTCACTGAGCAATAACTAAGTAACTCAAAAGTTTAAAATTGCGAAATATCCTTCGATTACCCTTTCGCCAGTCGTTCGGAATCGGCCTCGAGCTAAAACCGAGTAACTCACAAACAACTCAAAAATTAAAAAGTCTCAATTACAGTGTAGCCTCGAGCAAGAAGGACAAAATATTGTACGGTCAATTTTATGGTTCGCTTGCTTTTGTTTGTTTAGATAATGTGTACTTCAAATAATTCAGATCATTCATTATTATCATAGGTCACTTTGAACATTGGATATTGTACTTTTTTTTTCACATTTTAGCACGTGAACTTGCATATAAAATGTTCATTAAATAACAAAATATATAAGCGCTGATTCCCAACTGGTAATTTAGTTCGTAGCATTTCGTAGTATTTTCTTGTACCTAACTCGTAGCGAGTGAAGCAATCAGCGCACCTAAACTGTTTCGTGTATAGTTTCTAGTGTAGTCAAGAATGTATTATTCAGAGAGGAAATAAATAATGTATTACAACAAAATTCATGAAATTTTTTATTCCTCTAAGTCTCATGAAGTCTGTCCACGCCACCTGTAAACAGCAACATTGAAACTTAGTTATAAAATCGGCTACCTAACATCAAAGGTAAAACTATTATTAAGTTTACTCAGTCGAATAACGACGTATAAAACGCTCTGAACGTTAAACTATTATTGCGCATAAAACTATTTCCTCACCGTTTACGGTTTAAATTTTAAAGGTGTTACGTGACTATTTTTTAAATACTCGTGAGCGGATCTCGTTTTACGAAGAATGAAAATCAAATAAAGTTACTTTGCTTTATTTTATGTTTTCCTTTACTTATCATGTTTTGCAATCGTAGCCATAGGGATTAGTTCTTGCTTAATCATTATGACGCACTCGAAATTGTTTGTCATGAATTCATTTTATAAAAGAAAGATTATTTAAAACAAACCAAGAATAGTGATATAATTTTCTGTAACCACTAGGTTTTTTGTGCATATTAGACGCTGACTGCATGACAACTGTGATAGACTCTAAAAGAGAAGATCTCGTTCAAAGTATGTCAAGGATGTGATGCTATCCTCGACGACTGAGATATATGCTTCTAGAAAGTGTAAACGGAAACCACACATATTGTTTGGGTGTCCATTATAGTAAATAAAACACGCCTTTGATCACTCAATAGGTGAAGTAGGTAATGCGTCCGGCCCACGTCCGTACTGACTCACCGCTAGCGCGTGACTGACGCCGGCGCATACACTACACATATCGTGGAAAATATACTTCAAGCACACTTCTCATGGATTTAAGCCTTAAATTATTTTGCTGGACATGTCCTGGTTGATAGACTTAATACGGCTTAGTATATAGCATACATTAACAAAATCTTTCAGACACGCAAGTAAAACTTTTTAGGTTAGTTTAATTGAGAGCTGATAAATTATTTAAAGACTTTACAAAGAACAAAATGTCAATGATGGAATTTGAATTTTCCACTATTCCTGGAATTTTCAATTAAAATGCCTTTGACTTTTTAAATATTTTTTTAATGTTATAATAGGCTTCATCAAAAATCTGAAAAAGAGCCTGCAATGCATTGAGGACACCTCTGGTGTTGCTCGTGTCTATAACCACTTACTACCAGGTCTGCTTGTTCGTAAAAAATAATTTAAAAAAAAAACTACCCATTAAACATACTTAGCTGTCAAACTAAATATCAAAGGACTTCCATGTCACATAACCCTGGTAATTTTTAAAATTTTAAATTATATTTAAAATACGACATAGGTAAGTATATTATGAGCAATAATGTTTGTCGCCAGATTCGCTGCAGCGATAAGAAAACAAAATTTAAAGCAAAGATGTGTCAGATTACAGCCGTCCGAAGGAAACCTGCATTTTCCACGAACGTTAAGATTTATCATAATATACGACTCGGGGGCGATCCCCATTTATACGCATGGAAAATAAATATACTGTCAATTATAGTTGTTATATTTTCAGGAACCTGCGAAAGATGGAGAAAAGAAAGAAAAACAGAACCTAAATTTGATTTATGTATCTCAGTCTCTGATACCCTTTGTACAGGCTCTGCCTGGTTTGAGAAGAGATGGCCGTGTGTGAGATGTCCACGATATTAAAATTTATTATTATTATTTGTACCTCTTTAAATTTCACGTTTCCAGACGTGGACCCGGTAATTTGGAAGACTTGCATGTGGACAAAGGTCCAACAAGTTGTAGCACTTGATGTAACACAATGTAACTCTTGATGTGTTTTTAAGCTATTTTATTTATAGCCTTTACAGGCACGTAAAGAAATAATTCCGTCATCTCAGCTAGCCAATAATTCACCCTGAAGTACGGTGGAGTTCAGGTTTTCTTCATTTGTCAGAGATCCATTTTCTGCAGTATGCGGCTAATGAATAAAGCAATCAGTCAATGACTCAGTTGTTTGCTTGTTGCAACCCATACACGTCCCACTGCTGGGCACGGGTCTCCCCCATAGGCAAAGCTGCGGGAGGTCTAGAGCTGACTCAGTTAATATTATAATTTAATAAGGTATATTAACCCTTAAATAAGTCTCAAAGATTAAGAATTTGTACAGTAGTTGTGTAGATTTTTTTTTATATTTTCTTTTAACATGTATTTTAATTGCGTCTTGTTACTCATGTATTGCGTACGGCCACGTCAAAATGAGGCAACTCCCTTTCCCATACTATGCCCATTTGCAAATCGCGTGCATAAATCATTCTTCTGCATACGTACTGTAATTCAGTAGCTGAGTTCATCGAAATGTACATCGATATGCGAAGGATTTTACTTTAGTATACGATGCATGAGTCGAGAAAATATGGATCACAGAAAAAACGGATATGGTATACCTACTTTTTTCTATACTTACTATTATGCATACTTACACATGTAAAGTAACGCCTGATTCCCACTGGTGTAGGCAGAGATAATGGATTTTCACTTATCACGATCTTAACACATTTGTTTCGCTTAATTTTTTTATTTTTATAATATAGACGGACAAACAGACATACGGTCCACCTGATAGTAAGTGGTCACAATCGTCTATGGACACGTGCGACCATGGGTATCACTGGTGCGTTGCCTGCCTTGAAGAAAGCGTTTCACACTCTTTTTGAAGCGCTCCATTATTGTCTTGAATCAATATGGTCGTCAATCAAGATTCTTACTGTGTTGTAGAATAATTGAATTAATTCAAAGCAAACTTATTAATCATTCTTAACTTGTTTTTCATTTTCATCTCATTCGAGTCGATTTTTGCACTCAATTACTTACTTAGTCAACAAGTGTTTGTATCAAGTATTATTTCAACGTAACAATAATACGTCTTAACCCAAGTATTCGTATCTCATTCGTACTAAACTTACCCTCTCCGTCTGAAACGTAATCAACATACATTAGGATGTAACAAGGCACTGAACTTGGGCTAATTCAGTCTGAAAGTTAACGTCTACCTATATACGGTTCGCCCAGTATGTACCACTGTCTTGAGTATTATTTGCTTTCATATGTGAAGCTTGTGTCTCCTTGTTGATGAAAGCTGGAAAGATTCCGGTGCATTTATATCAATATTTACTAATATTATAAACAGGAAAGATTTGTTTATTATGTTTTCACACAAAAACTACTGGACCGTTTTCAAAAATTCTTTCACCATTAGAAAGCTGCATTTTCACTGAGTGAAATAGCATAATATTACTAGGTGTAAACGAAAATATCGTTAGTATATGTCTAATTCATCACGACTGTGACCAACTTCTAATTTCATTACTTGATTAGGACATTTATGACTGCTTAACCTAGTGGACGATCTATAACTACACGTAGGCCGTTAGTCGATCAGTTATACTTTTCTGTATAACTGACCAACTAGCGGACGAAATTTTTACAACAGTTTTTTATGCAGCACTTTACGTATTATTTCCTACTTTAATATTAAATGTCGTGATCCGTAAGACGCTCGACTAAAATTACAATTTACAATTACTACAATTACAATTATAACACATTAGATTTCTTTATTGATTGTAACACTACCAGGGCTGGGATGTAAAAATGTTAATTAACACAAATTTATTACACAATCTTGCCATAAATCCGTGAACAGTCTCTTGGTACCAGTGTTGCAGATTTGTCGGATTCTATGGACCCTGAATCGGCCTGCTTGCCTCTTTGCTTTTCTCATAACATCCTCATATAGCAATAAGCGCGTTATCGTGTTTATACACATTTCTCACGCCCTCTCACTTAAGCAGTGAAACAAAATCAGCATACATTAGGAAGGGAAGAGAACATGGCTAATGTGATGTGAGCCCCAAAGTGCTGAAGCGGGCTGAGTTACGCAGATATTTGCATCGGTGAGGCAGCCCTGTGTAGGGCTGCCAACTGCAAGTTGATTTTATCAAGTGAAACAAGTGCATAGGTGTAAACGAAACTATTTGTCTCCCTGTGTTGGACTGATACAGGCAAGATGCGTAAATGCAATTCCCAGCGAAAAAGGCACACTGTAGGCGCTGTAGGGCACGCTCAACGAATATCAAAAACAATAATAATATTATGTGATATGTATAATTTAAAACGAAGGCAGTTACATCGACAGGTAGATAATTATGATACCGTATAGACAATTATTTTCTTGCTGGATGCTTGTGTGTGTGTCGTTAGGTACACACTCAGGCAGTTAATAATTAGTATCCGATACCTTGTAGCTTTAAACATTTGAAACTATTCGTTGGTATGTACCTACATATCATTTAACATGTTTTGAACTCAATACCAACCCATTTTCATTATGATACCAATAACATTTGTCTATTTAATTGATTAAATATTGATACAAATGAAAATGTTGAAACTGAATTCTTTTTCAAAGATTGCATCCGAAATGTCAGCTTGTGCGAACAATAATCAACTTTATTTTAAGGCAATATAATTCAATGTTGTTAAGAATAATATTTTAGGGTAAGTGGAGTATTTATCAATCAACGTCAGAATAATTTATTGGCAGATTTACTTATGAATTCGATGATTAGATTAGTTTTCCAGCGACTGATTTTTCATAATAAAAGTGAGTCAAAGTATTTTTGAAATAGTTTTTGCTAGGTAGGTAATGTACTCTACCCGCCGACTCTACCTCGTTGGTCTGATAGAGGTTCTGTTTGATTCTCGGGTCGGTTAAAGTATTACCTACTGGGTTTTGCTAATATAAAATTGCCAGGTATTGTACAAACTTTTAATTTGGAATTTCCGCCAATTTCCAAATTTCAAGTTTGTGAAATTACCTACTTACTTACGGTTCTTACCTAGTTCTAACCCCTTCGGGAAAATATAAGAGTGATTTTATGCTAACATTGGTTATCCTTGCTTTACTAATGTACACAGGAAGTGTGTCTTTTGGTTTGCCCTTCTTCTCCACCTGAACAGAATTATGGATCGCTGTGATTTTTAGGGTTCCATACCCAAAGGAGAAAACCCGACCTGATTACTAAGACTTCACTGTCCATGTGTCCCAACAAACGATTAAATAACGAAATTAATGAGAAAGAGCAAGTATCAATCCTTACAATCTCAAACAGAGTCGTGTAGGCTTTATAAACGATACAACATTGCCTGATCTGATCCAGACTTGATCAAAGTGTCCATTGTCTACGTCTCAGGCAATCTATTAGTCCTATTGCTTCACAATAACCGGCAGGCCGCACAAACAGAGTTAGCCTGGCGGGCGTAATTGGCTAACTGACAGTGCTTGGTTGGTATTAAGCTTAGATAAGGCACCGACCACAATCACAGCCAAAGTCAAACATTCTGTTCCCCAATAATGTAAGGGTGGCCGCGTGACATGACTTTATCAACAAATATCGCAGTTTAGGCTGGCTGGGATAGGTGCCCTATGTGGCAATATTTCTTGAGCGTTAACCAGTTAGCCCCGGTTGTTATAATAAAAAAACAGTCGTTAAGTCATGTATGTAAGCGCTTATTCAACCAAGGTCCAATAATATTTACAAAATAGATCGATACCACCTCAACCTCTTTTTGTCCCACTGTTGGGCACGGGTCGGAACGGGAGAGGTAAGGCTTTAGTCCACCACTTTGTGTTGTAGTCTTTGTCCAATCCGAATTCAACGAGACCATTATGGATAATCCCAGGTATGCAGGTTTCTTCATGACGTTTCCTTGACCGTTTTTCATCGATACAATTAAATTTTCCTCGCACAATCGCAAATTAAAATATTTTTTATTGTTTAATAAAATCGACTTAGTTGCAACACTTAGAATTTCAGCATCTTTCTCGACGAAACGGGACTCATATCCGGATATTGTGGCTTATGCAGAAATCCTTGGAAAAAAGATAATTATCTCACTAGAGTAGATTAACTCACAAGATTTTTCTTTTCTTGAAATACACATATACACGTCATTTCACAAGAATAAATCCCTGAATTCAAATTATTTATCGGTATTTGTAGCCCTAATATCAAATAATTATTTACATAATTGAGATACAAGATAACATGATTGAATACCAAACAACCTGGTGTAACCGGTGCTCCCTCAAACAGATCATAAATGCGCCTGGGGGGTTAATTCGCTAAGTGGTAGACATAGCAAGTCTTACGATAAATTAGCTCGAGGTTTAGCAAACCTTGTGTTCTCGGTAATACATTTCATACAGTGCCGGTTGACGGGATTGTAAAATAATAATCTTCATTACTTTTTTTATCTTGTGTCAAGATACAATAATTAGGTATAATATTTAAAAAACATGACAGGACATATAAATGATATGACAGACATGCAAGCAATCTTATACTATATTTTTATAAGTTTAAACACTATCCATTTTTAAGTCACTGGCCATCTGTGTATTTTGTTACGTCGTTGGGGAATAATGCTATGTATGTCCCTGAAGTGAGAAGTGATAGAAATGGGGGTTTTCAAGGATGCGAGCGACAGGAGCGGAAGCTCGAACCGTCCATCCTGTGACCCCGGGAAAGACGACGCAATTACGAGTCAGGGTCGATTCCGTATTTTTGAGTCGCTAGAAAGCATCTAGTTGTATTATTTATTTATTCCAATAACTTGCAAGTAACATTACAGGCCTTTCACGCAATTCGTTTGTCTAATTCATTATTATAATCAACATTCATTTGAATTTAAATTTGGATTTAGTATATCAAAATGAATTATTCTACACAATTTTGTATTACAAAAATAATATCACTGAAAGAATACTAACGATCTTCCCTAGTCGCATCGCAACGCACCATTTGGGTGTGTCATAACTGTAGCCGTAATAACCAGGTTTTATTGTCCTGTTTTACGATGCAATCTCCGTGAAGGATTAGTCCGGGTAAATTAGCGTTACGTCGTATTAGTAGTTGTATAACACGACTAAATGCACTCCTTCTCCCTTCTGTTGATTCATTATTCCCTATGATGGTTCTGTTTTTAAAATATTTAAAAAAATAACCATCTTTTTTCAAATATTTTATTTTTAGATAAATTTATAAATGCAGGCTCTATGCCCTACCCAATGTTGCGTCTTAGCCCGTATGTATTGAGATTTTAAAAATAGCATGAAAAGTTTTGATTGTCAAAACCTTCAAGAGACGGTATTTCCAGCGAGGCGCATTAAGACATAAACAATAATATTCATATGTATTTATTAGTATAGGTGATTAAAACAGGGCTACGATACTCGTAGATTGGCATATCCAAAATAATAAAATGGAATAATGAAAAAAAAATGAAAAAAAAACCTTTTATAACTTTTATTTTTATTTTCGTGCATTGTCATCGGAACCAAATATGTGTGCCAAATTTCAGCTCGATAGCTTCAGTGGAAGTGGGTGAAATATTGATTGCAAGATTCCAGGACATACATACATAGATACATACGAGTGAAGTTAAATAAAAGCTTTTAATAAAAAGGACTCAGTAGAGTTGATATTTAATTCTACAAAACAATTTACTTCCATAATGGTCAGCCGTTAGCAAAATGGCGCGAAAGAATAAAATATTTAAATTTTCCACGAAACGTTACCACACGATATTAACCCTGGGACGTGACAAGACCACCCCGGGGGCGGTAAATTTCTTTAAACACTTCTCATTATTCGCAATGGCCGCTTACTGTTAACCCTTCAAAGCAGATGGGGCCAAATTCGATCTGGATAAGGTCGTGCATACAGTTAGCGAAGAAAAAACGTTACTATATATTTGCAGCGTAAAACTGTAATTTTATGCGTAAAACTGAATATTCGCGCTTGGTAATAATTAGCACGCATGTGATGAGCCTTTAGTGAATACCGAAAATTGCCATGGAAATCCGAAATTTCGCCTCAAATATCTGAGTCCACGCCAATTCCGATAAAATTAAAACAATTAAAACATTAGGCGGATAGTGTTCGCTCATGTTTTTTTACTGACAGTTTTATACTTTATACAGACATTATTTTTATACTATTTTATACATATAGCGGTAAATGTCACAAATATACCTAAGTAATCTATCTATATATATAAAAGGAGAAGGTGACTGACTGACTGACTGACTGACTGACTGACTGACTGACTGACTGACTGACTGACTGACTGACTGACTGACTGACTGACATATCAACGCAGGGCCTAAACTATAAGGGCTAGAAACTTGAAATTTTGCACAGGGGTTCCTTTTATAACGTAGGGGAGCACTAAGAAAGGATTTTTGAAAATTCACCCCCTATGGGGGTAAAACGGGGGTGCAAAGTTAGTATGAAACTTTGCCGTTTTTGATGTTATTCGAATGAAATTCAGTACCTATGAAGGTTTTTTATTGAGTTTCCAAAATCATCTCTTAAGTGGGGGTAAAAGGGGGGTGGAAAGTTAGTAGGTATAAAAGATTTTCGTATATACCTACATTATTTCAATGAAATTTTGTATTTAGGTTATGTTACGTCTAATTCCACGTGAGCGAAGCTGCGGGGCGTCCACTAGTATATAAATAAAGCTCTGTGATGGATTCTAAGGATTCTTTTCTAAGGATTGTTCAATTTTTTTTTAAATTTCTATGTGAGGATACTTCCTTCACATCAAAAGGCAGACTATTGCAACCTGCAGGGACTATGTATTACCTAAGCTATACTTTTCACAATTTATAGCTCGCCCTGGACAACAAGCCTCAGCAACCGCGCGAAGTCGTCAACCGGCGTCATCTCATCACTCCGCATTTCGGCGTATTAGGTTTTGACAGATATTGCGAGACGTCACATAAAACGCACGCTGATCCCGCTGTACGGGGTACTAGATTGCGGGTTGCGGGTTATGCCCTTAATTCAATTGCATTGGGAATAATTCGCAATTTACAATCGTGTTCTGAGGCGCGTAGGTGAAACTATAGCTTCATAGTTCTATAGAACAGACGTGTTGAATGAGTGGTAACAAATACGTATCGAATGCAGTTTCATCTGAAAAAATCTACCTGTTGGTCTATTGGTCGCAAGCTTGCTGAAGAAGAGGTTTTGGCTTCGATTCTGGGCTATTATTCGGGTATATTATTAGGTTCTTCTAACTTGGAATTCCCAGTAGTATCCAAGTGACATTTAATTTCTTAAATCGCACATATAATAGGCAAAATATAAGGCAATATACTCACCTATAAATTATATTATGTAGGGATTGCAGAAATAAGCCGGAATTTTCAGAACGTCTATCGTCTATCAAAAAAAAAATTATGTACAACTTGCACTACAATAACATTGATAACATTTCAATGTCAATACTTTATTATTGTTAAATGTAAAGGGTGCTGTAGACTATCCGTGAAAAACACAATGAAAAGCGTATTTCAACGGATCAAGACACTCGGCGGGGTAATTTCGCGAGGCCACACTCCTATTTCAAAGAACCTATTCTGATGAGTAGCAAAAACTGCGGGCGGTCAACTAATTCGATTGTGAGCACCGGATTAGGATAGACACCATCTTTTAACTATACACATTGAAAAATCAACTTAATTCAATTGATATAAGACTCAAATTTCATGAAAATCTAACGTTATCCAGGATACATGAAATAGAATCGTAATACCAGAGCTTAAAACATATATTACAATGGCAATATCTCTGAGAAACTTCCGTGCAGATGCATTTACTGTGTTTCGCTGAATACGAATCTACTGTGACGGAATAAAGTGTTAAATTGTTTGTAACTCAGTAAATGTTTTGAATCAGCAACCTAATCAAGTCGCCACGTGGCCCTTTCTGTCAATATAAATGGTTATTATTTCTCGTAAATACCAATTTTTATCCACACCAAAATTATTATTATTATACTGTATTTATGTAATTTAAAACTAAATTCCAGTGTCACTCACTACCTCGTCAGTCTAGTGGTCACAAGTGCGACTGGCTTTGCCGAAGTGGGCTTTGGGTTCTATCCCGGCGATCGCGCTAAGTATTATAACTTGAAATTCCCAGTAATAAAGGAATTCTACCTTTGTGGTGTATGCTCATTCGTCCCCTATCACATGGGACGAATGAATAACATCACAGGAAAGTTGATAATTATTAAAAAAAAATTACATTGTTTTTATTTTCGTACATTTTCATCGGAACCAAATATGTATGCCAAATTTCAGCTCGATAGCTTCAGTGGATGTGGGTGAAATATTGATTGCAAGATTCCAGGACATGTGTGTAAATGAAGTTAAATATAAGCTTTTCTACAGCCTAAAAAGTGAAAGTAGGTACCACACAACACACCTTTGTCTGCCCCTTTTAGAAAATAGAGGCATGCTGTTATCTTTTTTAAACGACTTTTAAGTCTGATAATGGTATTAATATCACTTTCAATGCAAATCTATTCACCTTTCAATACCAAACATTACTTAACCCTAAACCGCCTGCAGAGACATCAGCGCCCAAATATAAATATAACATTACGCTGAGTCAACAATACGACCCCTCCTCTCCTAAATTGCGATTCATTTCCGTAAAATAAACATGTATGTATGCAACACACAGAATTGCAAATCGACCTGTTAATCTAATAAGAGAAGCCAGAACGACACGGTTCATTTGTGAAAAAAATGTCATGAATTCTTTTTTTGTCCATATTATTTCGTACCAACCATTGGGGACGTGACATTGACAAATACAAAGGCATTTCCTCCGTCTATGGAGTGTATTTATTTTTACTTTTATATTTGAACAGATAATGTAGATTGGACGTTTGAAATATTCAAACATTCGACGCTTAATGCTTTGTTATATTTTTAAGGGCTTCTGGTTTTAATCTATTTTCTGCCAGTTTGGATAAAATTTGCGATATTATGTCATTCCGTAATATCATATATATCCATTTATTTATCAAGGTAGCAATAAAAATTATACACAATTTCAATTTGGAAATCTATCTCTGTGTCATTCTGTTCTTAGAGACAGATTTGAGAGGTGCAATTCAAACTAACTTCGCTACAATTCACTGATAATTAAATTATGTTTCATTCAGTAACTTAAGGGTGACCCAACACAGCACCTTATTTTAACAAAGTAATTACGCAAAGAACTTTTTTTTTATTGGTTTTTTATTTTAATTCTGATTCGAAACATAACTAGTGAAAAGTGGATGTACCTGTGTAGTATACCACTTCGGGGAAACGTTCAACTCCGCATTCAAGTAGTTATCTTCTATTAAGTGTGACAGAAGAAAATGCAGAATGTGTTTATTCTTACACACCTTTTGTGATAAAAAAATGTCCCATGTATTTTAGTACCGCCTTTTAAATTTGATGATTTTTGATACATTCTTATTACCTTAAATGGTTTTTTGCTATTTTTTTGTATTTCTTTTATGACGGGTTGGGACTATGCTTCGTTTTATTAAATATAGCACTTAATTCTGTATTGTATGCGGAGAGCCTTAACTGTGCATCACGACGCTTTAACCCTTTAGCGCAGATGGAGTTCATAAATTTAATTTGTGGACTGATATTGCTTTAAATTTAAATTAGTGAACCGTAATTGTAATAATTAAGGGTTATAGGAACAGTTGTGTAGCTCTTAATAATTTGTGTTAACGATAGTACGTAGTGTAAATTGAATTGTATACGAAAATTAGGGCTTTGGATTACATTGCGAAAGAAACTAGAAGACCTCAAGCAGGCTCGCAAATGGCATTGGCAATAGATAAAGAAAACGTAAAATGAATAAATATTTATTTATAAATTTGAATAAATCTCTGGTTCAATGGTAACTGACTTTGACTGCCGAACCGTAAGTTCTAGGTTGGACTCTCGGTCAGGGCAGATTTTGTTTTTCATTTCGCAGATTACTATTGGTATTCGAGTCCAATACAGGCCTAAGCCTACCGCGGGAGTGTGAGTGTGTATGCATTTATTTATTTTATTATTTATTACATGTCCACCAACATAGAGGAATGAATGTTTTCGAGCTCCATTTGCTGATATTCTAATGTTTCTGGGTATTGTTGACATCTCGTTCTATTCCTAGCGCACGTTACCGTGCCGTCTGCTCGCGACACCACATGAAATCACTTTGTAAGCTCAGGCATACACGTGCGACTGTCGCTGCGATTTTTTATCAACGACTAAATTTTATATGATAAATAATTATCATAATATTAAATTGAATTGAGTTGTTGTTATTTTCAAGTTCGTCTTCTACACTTAGAAAAGCGCATAAATATATAAACTATTTGAATATATCTAAACAGTCACCAATTGTACTCTAGCAACTCAGTAAAAGCGCTTTCTTTTATACAGTAAATAATATTTTTACGTGTCTGCACTTTATGTCAAAGTAAACTTTAACTCAGAAAAATTTCACTTTCCCCCTTCTGCGTATTAATCAATAAAAGGGTGCCTATAAAGTACGTTATATTTACGTATTAACTAAACCCATAATTATTTTTAAAAATTCAAGTAACAATTTAATTCTTGGAGTTTTTAAAGGTAGAATAGATTGCTAATATAATATAACTCAAGTAACTCAAGTAACAAGATTTAATAGAATCTTGTTAAGTCTAATATGAATCCTGAGAAAATGGATCCTTTTAAAATTAAAATGTGGGATAAGAAATTACATAAATATCTGTGAGAAAAAAATTAACTTCATTAATTTTAAATAAAAATAAGGGTTTCATTCTTTCAGTAATATTTCAGAGCTCTTTTCATGTCTTACAACATTTTATTTTTCGTTTACAGACGTCGGTCTGAACAAACCCGTTGTATTACTTGCGTCTTAGGCCAGCGTCTTGTTGCAAGTTCATATTAAATTAAACTAAAACCCGAAGTCATTAAGACCCGTCGAATGCATTTGCAGGGTTAACGGTAGCAATTTTGGATGTGGTCAAAGTGCTAATGCCATTTGAATATTTCAGACGATATAATTTCATCGTCGTTCGTGCAATTAAATAAAAACGAAGCAATAGTACCTACCTACATTATAAATCTTAACTGATTCATATTATTAATCCTTTGTCTTAAAAAAACCACAGCCCTATAAAACATTACATACTATCACGCTTGTATTCAACGAAGAGGTAGAAAGAAGTGTGTTGTGTAGTACCTATACCCACTTTCTCTGGATATATAATCGGTACGAGTACCTATACTAACAAATGTAGAACTTTTAGTAATGTAGTCGGTGGTAGAATCATGTTTAAGTAGGTACCTACTTACAAAATTAATATTTTGTCTTTTACTCCCTCCGGATTTCGTTCCGGGCTCGACTTTTGCGCCGATTGCCCTCTTTATTTATATAAGATAGCAAACGATCATGCAGCAATACCCAATCGATGCCGCCCATGACAACTGATAGGTACCGACATTGAGCTAGACCTGAATTGTTAGTCTAGCTAGTTAAAAGTGGGTATCAATAACTTACCAGGTACCAACCTGCCAACCAACCAACTTCATAATAACCTTTCAGGTATCCTACCAACCTGTAATCTTCAATATCTTGAAAATAACGACCGAAGACCATTCAGATATTCTTAGGTCTTACTCCTCGTATGCATTTTTCAAGGCTTCTTATATTTTATTTAGGTTGTCATAAAAATCGTATAGTGTTTTACTATTCTCGTCGTCCGAACACAGCTATGCACTTCGCGATAAACCTTCGAAACGGATGGTCAATAAAATTGCTTCGAGCAATTGAATATTCATATCGCATGTTCATAGAATGAAGGGTAAGATTTCGGTATCACTCGAATATTTCAGGGTTAAAACTCACACTACAACACTATAATGTGGTTAAAACGAGTCATTTACAAATCAAATTATTTATTCGAAAATCAGTAATAATAATGTATGTTAATAATCTTTTGTCTTTTGGTTAGTAAAAAAATAATCATCATAATCCGTTCACAATGGACGCTTAGGGCAAAAAACACACAACATCAAAACAGTAGATTCAGACGAATTGAAAAACTGCCTTTTGCAGTTGGTTTAATATGGCTCTCAAGCGTACGTGATCGAATTAAGCAACGTTAGGAGCGGACCGTTTGTAGATGTCCGAAGACGTCCGTCCCAGTTATTTTGAATTTTAACACAATCGTTAAGCCTTATTAAAACCTTACCCGCCGCTTACCCCTCTACTAATCCGCAGATACTTAATGTTCTGAATGGCGTGTGAAATGTTGTTAGTAAATATGTAGCTAGGTATTAGTGAGTTCCTATCTGTTATTGTGTGTGAAAATCTATCCGTTTCCAGAAGTATGACTCCCTAATTTTAGTAAGTAGTATTTTCCGACTCATTTTCCCTAATTTCCATCGAAGCAAGCAGAAGCAGCAGGTGCATGCTATTTGCATTTCCATGGAAACCTCTCAGCCACCTGCCGACCTAATCCACGTATAAAATTTCATTCTGATATTATTTTCCAATATTCAGAGTCCATGTCTGCATACCTAATATAATACCTATGAGGAAAATATAATAGAATTACAAGTGATGTATCATTTTTAGTTCTTTATTCAATTTTATTTGAGCACTAGCAAAACATTCTAGAAACAATAAGATATCGTCAGTAAATAAAATGTAAATAACATCCTTCTCCATTTTATTTTGACATTTTTCAAAGGCTTAATCTTTCGAACGTTTCAGATTAGACATTTGAACTTGACAGTGAATTTTATTGTTTGGTTTCAGTAGTAGAATTGACTAAAAATTATGTTAATACTACCGCCCGCCTCGGTTCTAGTACCATTTTACCGTGTCGAAATTGTTTTTAAAACAATTCTCCGGTTGGAAAGGTGTGGCTGCCGGATACACTTCTTTAAAGGCGACCATCTTAGTCCTCAAGGGTAGCAACACATCTGTGACTGACTTGGACCGAGACTTTAACAATTGCTTACTGGAATATTAGTAACACCAAATAACGGGACTAACTATCGCTAACAATCCCCAGTCCTTATACTCACTAACGAACTGCCCAACTAATGTTCTAATTAACTCTCTCAGCTGACTAGGCTAACCATCCCAGTCCCTATTTGAGTCTTGTTCAAAGTCAGTCACAGTTATCATGGGTGGCAGCGGATGGGAGGTGCTGCAAGCTCGTTTGCTATCCTGTATCCATAAAAAAAAGAGTCTTGTTCATAGTCAGTCACAATTGTCATAGGCGGCAGCGGCTGGGTGGTGCTGCAAGTTCGTTTGCTATCTGAAATCCATAAAAAATATCTGTAATATTAATACACCTATTTATATCGATATCAACAAAAAAGTTAATAAAAAATATTCGACGTAACGTTAAACGGGCCATCCTAATCGTTCTTAATATGCGTATGAATTTCAGATATGAAGCGTTTATGCAAATAAGTTTTTTGCCAAGTAAATTTGCATTTATTTGAGGCACCGTTCTGTTAAATGGAACGTATGGGAAATAAATATTGTCCTTTTTTGTTTTTCTGATGGTTCTCTTTAGCATAATGCCCCCCGGGTTGCTCGATTGTGTATTTCCCTTTGAAAAATTAAGCTGCTTTTAATTCTAATTTGGCGCTGTTTCGACACGAATACAGTCGTAATTTAAATAAATTAATAGCATTATCAGTTCTTGGTCAGATAAAAAATATTCAGGTCATAAACTTTAAGTGAAGTGTTTTAATTCACTTTATTGCCGTGTCGCTACACTTAAGTTAATCGTATTTATAAATATATTAAGCAAACTATGACTTATTTAATTAAAAGTTGATTAAGTTGTTAAGTTAAAAAAGTTGTTAATGTTGAAAATAATAATCGTTTAAGTTTAAGCTAGTCCATGGCAAAAATAATTATATTATTATATACTTAAAGCAGACTAATAAACAGGAATAGGTATGCCTCCTGATTTTTGTTTATAGTCAAAAGTAGGTTGCCTGCAACATAAAAGTTTCCGAAAACGCAATAATATTTTTGTTTTAAAGTAAAATATTATAGCTAATGGACAATGCAGTGACATACTTATATCCTGTACTTATAACATAGTGTTGGCGGGTTCTACTCCTACTAGTCGATAATGTTAAAGATCCCAGTAACACGTGGTTTTTAATTCGTACTTGCAAAACAGATATATTTAAATCCTAAAATAATCGAATCACAAAGATGATCAGTTTCACAATATCAATGCTGACAAAACAATTCAGAAAAGTGCGTCCGGCTTCAAAATCATTCCATAGACATAGACATAGACAAAAATTTATTTCGACATACAACATACAAGAAATGTGAAACAATACAATTTTAAATAAGTAAAAGATTATCGATGCCGAAATGGGACGCCCTCAGCAAATGGCCGTGGCAAGCCCGCAGCCGCTGATTTTCAGGACGCCCTCGTTGGGAGGTTCGTGCCAGTTGTTTCTATTTATTTATATTCCCGTGTCTATTAGTAAACAAGACGTGTACCGAAAATCTTCGTTAGTGGAAAATACGGTTCAAGCCATAAGATATCGTAGATTTACAAATACAAATACAAATACAAATTCATTTATTGCCACAAAATACAAGACACAAAACAAAGGACATATGGACAAAAACACATAGAAATCTCAATTTACACAAAAATAAAAAATAAAAATATATCCTAATAAAACTTGTACTTGTTTTTGGGCAAAAGGAGGTGTCTCAGCATTATCTGAATAGGGCTTATGACCCAGATTTCAACCATTTGCCACCAGCATTGGTTGTTATTTACACTAAACGGCGCTCGGGACGTGAAGCATGAAGCGTTAAAGTTTTGTTTTTAATTAATGTTATTGGTTTTATACTGATTTTATAATAATAATAATATTGAAGTAAATAAATAAATTCAGGACCAATAAAGGAAATTTGACCGTAGAAATTGTAACATTCAGATTTAAGTTTTTTTTATCGCTTCATTGAGGCAATTTTTTTATCGCTACGTTGAACTATAACTTCTGTTACTTACACCAAATTTCTCACCCTTCTTTACGCGTATTATTTAAATAAATGATTATAAGGTTTTCTCTTTGATTACTAATTTCTAGATTTTATTATAATTAATACTAATTATAAACGCAAACTCTTATAAGCTAAGTTTTTATGCGGTTGACACACGGAAAACAACGCAATTTTTAGACAACCATGACTTAACAAATATTAATATGCGAAATAAATATCTGCGCCAGCTGGGATTCGAACCCTGAACCCAGTAGTCATGGCCACACCACCGCGTGAAAAAACCCGCTGCCTCCTGTGACTTACTCCATCCCCTACACCGATCCATCACTGTCGCGCCGACCATCCGATTACGGCGTGACATCTCATTCCCTGTTCTGCATCTCTAGCCTCTTGACTCTTATATTAATCCGTCGCATCATTAATTACCCTCTGTTTATCCATTAGGCTTTGTTTCGCGGATTAGTTTTTCGTAAGATAAGCACATAATTGCTACTGGGTAGTCTATTAGTCATTTTGACGTTCGACGAGACAGTCTCTTGAGGAATGCTTCTTGATCTTGGATATTTGCTTTTTAAATTATTATTTTTATATCATAGGTCCTCATTGCTTTTTAATGAATTTTTTAAATTGACAGAAATGTATAAATTCCTTGGAATAGCTCTAATAGAAGAAGAAAAAGAAGATATTTATTTTCCCATAAAACACTATACAAATCGACATTTTAACAATGAACTTAAAACTACATACTTAAATCTATGTACAGTGTCATGCGTGAAAAAAGGGTTACGCTCAGACTCAGAATAGACCAAAGAGATAAGTAGTTAAAAGTCATTCTTGTTATTATGAGCAAAAAATCTCTTTGTTCAGCTCTTGAACCATTACATTTTATATTAATGTCCTTTTTTTTATAATATAGACTGACAAACAGACATACGGGCCACCTAATGGTAAGTGGTCACCGTCGTCTATGGACACGTTTTCTTTACCTCAGTTAACAGTTAACCATAATCAACTACAACTTTGCAACACATCATTTGCAACAACAACTCGTACTTTTGAAAACATATTTCCTTAGGCAAGTAGATTCCTTGATGTTATTTTCTTACCTCTACTACACCTGTATTACAAGTTGAGATTGAATGTAAGAAATGTACGAAATGTGCCTTATTTGCCGCGGTAAAAATTAGCACCTTTAAAAAACAAGAGTCATTTAATTGCTACCGAACGTTAGAGAGTCAAAGGTGTGACGTAGGTTAAAACACGAGACCGAAGTAGTTGCACTTACAGGTTACACCTTAGATCCTTGTACTTATCACATAGCAATCCCTGTAACAAGGGTTACCATGATTTCTCAGGACTTAGCCGCAAATCTCAGGATTTTAAAATCCTTATAATCCATAAGGCCTCTTCAACGAATACGGCTTGAATTTAAATATAATGTGCTGTGTAGGATAAGCTAGAGGTACTTTAATTAAATTAAAGGTAACTATAATTCAGCTAGTTATATATAAATTTAAATAATTATTAGAGTATTGGAAATAAATTTAAATTATGTGTAACTTATATGCATTTAATGTCTGGCAGAATATTTTAATTTTCCATCTGGAAATCGTAACTCACACTAGTACCGTACTAAATCTATATATATATAAAAGGAAAAGGTGACTGACTGACTGACTGACTGACTGACTGACTGACTGACTGACATATCAACGCAGGGCCTAAACCATAAGGGCTAGAAACTTGAAATTTTGCACATGGGTTCCTTTTATAACGTAGGGGAGCACTAAGAAAGGATTTTTGAAAATTCACCCCCTAAGGGGGTAAAACGGGGGTGCAAAGTTAGTATGAAAATTTGCCGTTTTTGAAGTCGTTAGGCGGGTAGACGTCGTTAATGGGTCTAACTAATTCTACGCAAGCGAAGCTGCGGGGGTCCACTAGTAATATTCTAAAGAGGAAACATATGTTTGTAATGTTTTCACACAAAAACTGGACCGATTTCAAAAATTCTTACACCATTATAAAGCTGCATATTCACTGAGTGACATAGGCTATATAATATTACTAGGTGTAAACAAAACTATTGTTATGTCTAATTCCATGCGAGCAACTGCGGGCGTCCACTAGTAATACATAAATACTTAAGTTCACATATATAGAATAGTTTCCACAAAAGTAAGCACACCTTAGGCGTCTACAGAGCCACCCCATCCCTCCATATATGTGTACCACTGACCTATATGGCAACCCTAGTTTCAATTATTCAGAGTACCCTCAAGACCCTTAAGGGTGACAGGGGTACTTCCTAGTCAGAACCAGTACTGTTGGAGAGTTATTGTCGATGCCGCAGTTAATGGTAAAAACGCTCTTTGCCATCACCCTAGCTCACCCTAGAGTGTAACTTTTCTCCTTTAAATCTCTATACTTTCAGTTACTTAGGTACATATGTTTAACTACCTATTAATTATGGAGGCTGGAAACCGCCTACGTTAATGTTTAGAATTATAGTGGGTTGTTAGGGTATTAAAACGGTTTGTGTTTGAAATGTCAATAGAGTTGTCCTTTCACGCATTCCCACTAAATGCTCTACCGGCGGTTGATAAAATGTTATGACGTTCATTAAGCGTATACAAAATACCATATAGTGAAAAATAAATGAATCTGAATCTGAAATCTGAGCACTGGAGAATGAGAGCCATACAATTGGCTGTAATTAAAAAAAATATGTTCAGCTGTTTGAAGACTATTTACTCTTTTTTTAGTTGCTGTGGAAAAAACAATTATGCCGACTGATTCGAAATATAATACTCAACAAACAACAAAAACATGGTAACATTAATTTTAATACGGTATTTTTACACTAACCAACACAACCCTTTCAGTGTCCCACTGCTGGTCACGTGTCTCCTCTCGAATGGGAGGGGTTAGGCCTTATCCACCACGCTGGCAAAGTGCGATTGGCTTCAGATGCCTTCGAGAACATTATGGCGAACTCTTCGGCATGCAGGTTTCTTCACCATGCTTGTTTCACGATTGCAATATGTGACATTTAATTTTTTTAACCGCAGTAAGTCATTGGCTAGGATTTGAACTCGGACCGCTCGAGTGAGAAACGAGTTCTATAGCCACTGGGCTGTTACAGCTTCACACTGTTATACTAACAGTGTTAAGAAATCAAATTCAAATTTATTTTACCTTGATCCAGGAGGTAATATACATAGGGACTGGTAGTGTTAGGTACCACTAATAGAATAGAATAGAAAAGTTTATTGTAAAAGAAACTAATGTCACTAATGTCACGCTAAACCTCGCGTAACGTACCACCAACCACCACCAATCCGCATCTAGACCTCCTGCAGATTTGTCTGTGGTGGAGATCCGTGCCCAGCAGTGGAACGTCTATGGGTTGCAGCTAGCTTTTTAAAACGTAACAAGACGCCTTGATAAATTTCGCTGATCGTGGGGCGGACCGCGGTGGCTTAGTTGGTATTCCCAGTACCGAAAGGTAGTGGGTTCGGTTTTCAAGGTAAAATAAATCTGAATAGTAACATTTAGCTAATGAGAGAACAAACACTATTCGTCACACTAATGTTTCTCCTAAGTGGGATTCAAACCCACGACCCCTGGCTTAACATGCAGGGTCACTACCGATTGCGCCAACGGGCTCGTCGAGATGACAGACTATGTAAAAATAATTCATATTCTTGCAGCAAATTTTCAAGCTACTGTAAATAAGTATCCTTGTTAGTAATCTATGACACGATACGCTACATAAACTTTTCTCGTTATTTTAAAAGTGTATCAGCGTTGAATCTAGTGGCTTTCCACATTGAAGCTAAGATTAATATTTATTTTCTTTGTTATAACGCTGACGTAACGGGCAACCTTGCTTGAATGTCACGGTCTTAAAGAATGTTCCTTTTTGGACTTCAATTTCATTCTTTTACTAAAAAAATTAAAAGCGGTGACAGCCCAATGGCTATCGAACTCGCCGAACAGGTGTGTTATTTTACTCGTATGTAACAATCTTTATTTGTTCTTATGGTAGATAACACTCATACATATTTCGAATCGCAGCCGGGGCAGATATTTATTTCGCAGATAAATATTAGTACTCGAGTCATGAATGTTAAATTGTGTTGAAGGGTGTAAAATTTACACTAATAAATAAATTTATTACATGCTTGTTTACTTCTTATATCTTGGAGGAATATACAGGGTTATTGGTAATTCGACGTATTCCCGTTAGGAGGTGATAGGGGTGACTATTTGTGATAATTTTAACCCCCATATGCATTATGCAAAAGTGAACCATTTTCGAGTTATCAAGCTTTTCAGCTTTTTTCAAAATAGGTCAGAAATGCAACATCAAAAATTTATTTAAAAAAAAGTATCAATTAAAATCAATTTTTTTCTTCTGATTTATAAAAACGATTAAACAATGGTTATTTATCAACATTAAAACTACAATTATCGGTCCAACTTTAAAAATGCGAGACGATTAACGATATTACTTAAAAATTTCTTGAGATTTTTGTCCACTAAAATGCCTTAAAAACCAAAAAAACTTATATCAAACTTGGCTTGCCGATTATTTTAAAAACATAACCGTTTTCTTAGCTTTCCAACAAGGCATAACAACTATGAACTTATTTAAAAAAAAACTGAGGCAAACCGATCACGAAGGAAGCAGGCGGAAATTTGTATTCGAACTAAACTTAAGGTCGTTCTTTAAAATTTCAAAAAAAGTAATTAAAAACAATGCCCAGTGTAAATAAAACAAAAAATATAAATTTAAAATTAAATTTAGAACCAGTAAAAGTTTAGTAATAATAACAATTAATAATAAGTAACAATTAAGACATTTTGTAATTTAGCCTAATTAAAGTTCTTGCTCGAAGGAACTTCCCCTATTGCGTACGCGAAGTCTCATTATTTTTCTGAAGTGTAACTTAACTACCGAAGTAGTCAAATTATTCTGCATTATGTGCAATATGTGCAAGAATTTATCGATGAACCAATTTTGCTCGCTTACGAATTTTTTTAACAAATGAAATGCTTGAAGTCGTGCCTATGGCTATAAGGCAAAACATGATAATATCATGTTTTGCATTATTAGTATATTATACTAGCAAGACGGATGTCCTGCAAATGTGATTCGGAATAATTTGAACACTTCGGTAGTTAAGTTACACCTCAGAAAAATAATGTGACTGCGTACGCAATAGGGGAAGTCCCTTCGAGCAAGAACTGTAATTAGGCTAAATTACAAAATGTCTTAATTGTTACTTATTATTATTTGTTATTATTACTAAACTTTTACTGGTTCTAAATTTAATTTTAAATTTATATTTTTTGTTTTATTTATATTGGGCATTGTTTTTAATTACTTTTTTTGAAATTTTAAAGAACGACCTTAAGTTTAGTTCGAATACAAATTTCCGCCTGCTTCCTTCGTGATCGGTTTTTCTCAGTTTTTTTTTTAAATAAGTTCATAGTTGTTATGCCTTGTTGGAAAGCTAAGAAAACGGTTATGTTTTTAAAATAATCTGCAAGCCAAGTTTGATATAAGTTTTTTTGGTTTTTAAGGCATTTTAGTGGACAAAAATCTCAAGAAATTTTTAAGTAATATCGTTAATCGTCTCGCATTTTTAAAGTTGGACCGATAATTGTAGTTTTAATGTTGATAAATAACCATTGTTTAATCGTTTTTATAAATCAGAAGAAACGAATTGATTTTAATTGATACTTTTTTTTAAATAAATTTTTGATGTTGCATTTCTGACCTATTTTGAAAAAAGTTGAAAAGCTTGATAACTCGAAAATGGTTCACTTTTGCATAATGCATATGGGGGTTAAAATTATCACAAATAGTCACTCCTATCACCTCCTAACGGGAATACGTCGAATTACCAATAACCCTGTATATATATTTCTTGTGTACGTGTGTATGTCACTGAACTCCTCCTAGACGGCTGGATAGATGTTGATGTAATTTTTTGTGTGTGTTCTAGGGGATTCGAGAATAGTTTAGATTCACAATTTGCTCGAATGGAAAAAGTTTTTTAAACACGATTTTAGTATTTTTATTTTTAACCGTCGTTCATTGACTTGAAGCGTCGCGTCAGTTTGACATTTCATATGGCAGAACAACGTTTGCGAGGTCAGCTAGTGAAGTATATAAATTACTAGTGGACGCCCGCAGCTTCGCTCGCGTTACACATTCACTAACTTCAAAAACGGCAAAGCTTCATACTAACTTTGCACCCCCGTTCTACCCCCTTAGGGGATGAATTTTCAAATTTTTCTCGTCGTAAAAACCATCCTTGAACTTCAACGAACATTTAAAAAAAAGAATTGGCCAAATTGGTCCAGGCGTTGTTGAGTTATGCGCTTACCAACACATTTTGCGATTCATTTTTATAATATAGATATAAAAGGTGCTCCTGGAGTCTAAACCACTGGACTATCACAGCTTACCATCAGGACCTTTCTTCCCTGTTGGGCTCGGCTCTCCTGTTGGAATTGGAGGGAATAGGATTACATATACCAATTCAAAGATCGTAGCAGAACAAACCGCTCTCATGGCCATTGCCAATGCCAAGGACTGCACGCGCCAGCTCTGTTTGAAACAGTTCAAGGTTGAGCTTTACTGCTACAAAGGGACGGAATATGTAAGGATTGCAACGAAAGAGAAATTGTTATTAGACTACATTGAGTTAGCTACAATAGAGAAGCTATCTTGTCGTCGATGTAGCGCTACAGCGCTGTAACAACAACAGTATTCTAAAAAAACACTTTAAAAACGCGCTAAATAGTTTCAAGGGTATAATTTTCGAGCGACCAATAACTGCGTAGTTTAATTAGTATAATGATTTTTACCGATTTTTTTATAACTACGCGTGCTATTGTGAAAATAATAAATGCGTGTGATATGTCATTTCTTGATCTTTATTTGCAGACTATTGGTGGTTTTTGCAATACTTCGGTACACATCCAGACATAATTATGTAGGTAAATCTTTACTTTATATTGTAGGTATATAATAACTATAAGTATAGTATAACTTGTCGCCGCAACTAGACAAAGACTGGAAGTTGGGGGGGTAGCTTTGCTTTAATTCTAGTTCCACAGAGCTTATACTTCACGTCCCTTCTAGTACGCTAGTCCATATTATTTCAATGTAGTCTACTGCGTCGTGGCCTTCTGAAACTGTGTGGGAAGTCGCAATATCCCGTATAACAGAGTATAACGGAGTTCCGAACAATGAATGAGTGTTATTTGAAACTTGCTGTGCGATCGCCTTGACTTTTGCGGAGAATTGTTATTTTCTCGCGTTTGAATCGTCTCCTGGTGTTTATTGGAGCGAATTGTTGGAAATGGTTCTTTGTAAAGTTAGTTTAGCGTGGGAAACGTATAAATAGAATGATTCCAGAAGGGATATGTTTGTTAATCAACTAACGATTAAATTAGATGATGTGAATGTATACACGATACATTCATCCATTAAATACATCATCTACAATCATCAAAAAATTAAATACGATTTACGCCATTTCCTAGCTAGCTAAGATAATAATTACTTTACTAATATACCTACTTATCGCACTAGCGTCAAAGCAGCTGGGTTATACTGTCGTCAATTATTACGATAGTGTATGTGACACGCGGTGATCAAACTCGGTTGTTTTGACCCTTGATTATGGATAATAATGGATGGATCCATCATCCTTTTGAGGTCCACTGCTCATAAGCCTCTCCTAAACGACACCACTCCGATTGATTATTATATTTTGTCTAAATATGAAATGTTAATGAAACATCAACTAAAATTTAGAAAAAATCCAGATACATTATTATTTATTTAAGTACTCGTATTTCGCCGTAATGTTTCTGAACGAAGTGCGAAGTCATGTTCTTTGCATCACACGTGTACCCTTAAAAGGTTCGTCCAGAAACCCGGTGCGAGAGAAACGGCGGTGACTTCATCAATTCGAAACACAAATTGCACTCTAACGAAACAAAATGTGTCAGACGAACAAAAAACTCTCTGTCGCTCCCCAGAACCAAGACCATAAAGAAACACGATGTCCGTTCCATTCGGCCAGTCAACGCCCACACCCGGTTCTGTCAATTGACATATTTGCCGCGTTTTTTTCGGATCCAACCCGTTAGTCGCGTGCATTTGCAAAATTACACGTAACTCGTAACAAATGGAAGCGAGCCTACAATGCAGACGCCCTAATGTCTGACCATCAGGCCGCTAAATGACACACGTCACTCAGCTATTACCCAAAAGGCAACCGTAAAACCATTCCATGCAACATACATCGCTGGTTTTCTCCAGCTTAGGTCTCTTCTCAACAGTCAAAACAGGCAGTGTAGGTGGAAAAATAAACTGTTTCGTTGGTAGTGGAATTGTGTGTACAGGGTCGGCGTCCACGAATTATAGTCCAAATCCATCTCTGGAGCCAATGACGTCATTCCGCATCGCAATGACAGGGTGGCGAAGGGCGATGGTTGTCTATACGTGTCGCGGTAATAGGGAGTTATTGAATAGGCTTTCCGGGAAAAGTCTGATTACTGTTTTGGTCAGAGCCACTCGAAACATGAGCAACCGATAAGATACCATCAATTTCAACGAGCAATGGGTTTCTTTTATTGTTTAAATATATTTCTTACGCACATTATATCCATAAAAATGTTAGCTTACTGCACTTCTACAAAAGCAATAGTTTAAATATAAGGTTTAAATATGCCAGTAGCGTCCATAGCGTCATAGGGCTCGCGTCGATTCAATGTGATCGAAAGAGTAATGCAAAGACGAGCGCGGTCGGTTTGTGGATAGGTGACCGCTAGTGGCAAAATTTCATGGATGCTACCGTGCTTCGGAGGGCACGTAAAGCCGTCGGTTCCGGTTGTTTTCAACCGGAACCGACGGCGGAAACAGTCGTCAAGCCTTGTCGAAGACCTTCGGGTGGCTTGAGAACATTCGACACTGGGTTGGCCACTAACCCCTCCACCAATCCGCATGTGGGGGAGACCCGTGCCCAGCTGTGGGACGTCTATGGGTCGCAGCGATTCCAAATTTCATACACCACCTAATTTTCGTAAAAAGGTGTCGGAACTTTTCGTTTCACGTCTTAATATTATATATTCTATATATTCTAATGAGCGGCAGTCGACTATCTAAAGGCGCCGTTATTTTCCTCTCCCCTAAGTATGCAACGAGTTAGTCGAGCGAAACGTGACCAAGATTTCCTCAGGGCATACGAGTCAACTGCAACGAGGGAAGTTGGGACTTCCATCCACTTTTATGTCAAGGACGTCTTTATGAAGAGAATATTTTATCAGGTGGTAAAGAATATTTATGTTAACGTACTTAGTAAGTCAGAGGTGATAGCTAAAAATACGGTTACACTCAAGAGGACCGTGCTTAAATCCTAATTTTATTCTTACTCGTAACATCGCGCCTGTATTTGCACCTAGAGGATGACATAATGCTATTTTGCCTGAAAAGGGAATTGAACCCAGGACCCCTAGATTAGCAGTCACTGAAAAATGAACCGTTTATGCTATTACTACTAGTATATTATGCTTTCGATAGCATGCAGTCTGCCAATCCTCTGAGCCAGGATTGTGGCTTTCTATATTTCTGAGAGACGACCCGTATTACAAAATGATACGCATCCGCTATTCGGGCATGTTGATTAACATTAACATAATTGGATTATTTAACATTAACATGCATTCGCTATTCAGGCCTGTTACTTAACACTAACATGCATCCCCTATTCAGACCTGTTACTTAACATTAACATGCATACTTGCCTTGTTATATTATTGCAAAAGAATAGATATTATTATTAGTACCAAATTTTGTAGTAAATTTCAGTATTTTCGGAAACTATCCACAGTTCGACTGCAGCTATGATGTGGAATGCACCAATTGATGTTTGGATGAAATTGCATTGGCGGGTGTTATGCCAACTGAGTCCGCTTTTATTAGAGTCTAGCTCTGTATTGTACTTGATATGGTCATTGTACTAATGGTCATTAAAATCTAGTAAGTATCCACTAGTAGTAAGTGCGTCAAGCAAGTTTATTTGACATCTCAATTGTATTGTATAATTGTATTTGAGTAAGTTGAAACAATGAAATTAACTTACTACGTAACCTAGATATAAGGTGTTTGTCACTATACCTTTATATTACCTTCTAACACAATATCGATTAATATAATAAGCCTTGCGTCTCTTTACCATTTTACTTAGAAGAAATCTCATTACACAGTTTAGGTATTTTGAAATCGTTAAAACTTTAGGAACTTTGTAGGCGGCTTTGTAGGTAAACAGGTAAGTTATAAAGAGCTAAGCTACAACGTAAAAGTCTCACTATTGGGAACGGATCCAATACTGAGGGAGTTCTAGAGCATATTCCACCACGCTGCTCCAATGCGGACTGTTCCTAATACGGCTTTATAAATTGTTATAATACCTACGTTCTTTACTATAGTGGACCATGCATAGCCGATATAATGTTTTTAAGCACAGTTTGTGGATATAATTTCTGTATCTATGATCCTGGTGAAATTTATTCTGAAAGAATTCCCTAATACTCCTGAGACCATCTACTTCCATTGGACATTTATCAAACAATGTACATGACCTATTTACATTATTTTTCAGTTCCAAAATTGGAAAATATTCGTTCCATTGAGATGTTTAAAACTTGACAAATCGCTGCATTGCTCCGGTTTATATATCGAACATTCTTGTTATTTATTCAATATTCAATATTCCAAATAATAAATTTTCAAAACAACAATACGGAGTTATAGATCCTGACATGGATGCGGGAAAAGAAGTGACGTTACAATTTTTCAAATAATTTCATGATTGTGCTCACAGTACAAAAGGGACTTCATTAATCTGCTTCATTAAGCTATTATCATATAAAAAAACTCACAGTATGTTATTATAACAACTCAGTATCATACTTCTCTGTTGCATCCCATAAACGTCCCACCGCTGGGCACTGGTCTATCCCCTACAGGAAAATCTACAGCATACTCTACCACCCCGCTCCAATGCGGATTGATGAAGGGTTTAGTGACCAACCCAGTGTCGAATGTTCTCAAGCCACCCGAAGGTCTTCGACAAGGTTTAACGATTGTTTCCACCATTGAGAACAACCGGGATCGACGGCGTAACGCGCCCTCCAAAGCGCTACCACGAAATTTTGCCACTAGCGGTCTCCACACACAAACCTACCGTGCCCGTATTACATAATATGGCCTTTGGCCTTAGGGTAAGGTATAGGGTCTTGTCGCATGGATTGATTTTCCTAAGCAAGCGACTAGTTTCGGCAGATCCTATAGTTATTTATTTAAATTGTAGGCATATTATTGTACGATGCCTGTGTTAATTTGTCGAAATAAATTTATATTCTATTCTATTCTATTCTATAATCCATAGATGCCCCACTGTTGGACACGGTGCACATACACAGCTGTGGGAAATTTAGAGTGTTCATTTACATCACATGTTACCACGCAATGGGGCTACGAAATACCGGAAATCTAAATACCGTTAAGTAGGACACACATCATAACGACAAACGTACCTCATACACTTTGCGATTAACCGTCGTGGAGTCTTACTTACTTACCCCGAGGATACCTTGTTTTGAGGAACATGTGTTGGTTTGTGTGTTGGTGCATGCTTTCGCTAGTCGCGTGTGCATGCTTCCTGTGTGGGAGGGAGGTGCTGTGTGCATGAAGGTATACACCACCATACATCTTTGTTCGCGGATTGTTGCAAAGTAAATTAATCCTTGGTTTGTAATAATGCAGTTCCGCAAAGTAACGCCTGATACAATTATTTACCGCATACAGGTTCTACCAGCTGGTAACAGCAAGCAGATTATTAAAACTGTCGCCCCTCAGCCCTCCAAGCGCACCTAGTGCTCCCCTTCCCTACTTAGCCGGCATTATGCGCGATATTACGAGTATAAGGCTTTGTCGTACTAACTGCGTACAAATATATATACTACTAGTGGACGCCCGCAGCTTCGCTCGCGTGGAATTAGACATTCACTAACTTCAAAAACGGCAAAGTTTCATACTAACTTTGCACCCCCGTTTTACCCCTTACTTAGTGCTCCCCTACGTTATAAAAGGAACCCCTGTGCAAAATTTCAAGTTTCTGACCCTTATAGTTTAGGCCCTGCGTTGATATGTCAGTCAGTCAGTCAGTCAGTCAGTCAGTCAGTCACCTTCTCCTTTTATATATATAGATTTCCGTTCTTTACGTTTAGTCTTCAATCCAAAATCCGTAGTGAAACCCACGACCGTGTCAAAGCTTAGTTCATGCGACGACGACACGGTGTGTGCATCTTTACACGAACCATTTCGAGGCACAATTAATTTTGAAAAAAATTAAATTATAAATTATTTGACCCATGCCCAGCAGTCGAACGTCTATGGGTCGCAGTGATAATAGGAAGGTACGCTGATAATATATAATTATACTAGCTTTTACCCGCGGCTCCGCCCGCGTGGTCAAAAGGAATTAACAATGAGTTGTTTATCATGACACATTTGTATAGTGTATAATTTGTTAGCGAAATTCAGAACTTGCAAATGAATTTTACTAACGCCATCTATTAACAACATCCGGAACTAAATATCTAGCAAATAACAAAACATCGATATCTTTCCATGGGGATGTTTTACCGCGGTAAAAAGTAGCCTACGTCACTCTCTACCCTCCTCACTATCTCCACACACAAAAACCATACCATATAGGTAATAGCTTCGTTGCGACGTGAAAGCCGGACAAACAAACAAACACACTTTCCCATTTATAATATTAGTATGGATATCCGGTGAAGTTGCTGAGAACATAGATGTTATAGTCGAATAATTTAATTATTAACAATAATGTATATAATAATAATATCATTGATCTATACTTCTATACTAATATTATAAAGAGAAACATTTGTTTGTAATATTTTCACACAAAAACTACTGAACCGATTTCAAAAATTATTTCACCATTAGAAAGCTGTTTCTTCACTGAGTGACATAGGCTATATAATATTACTAGGTATAAACAAAACTATTGTTATGTCTAATTCTACGCGAGCGAAGCTGCAGGCGTACACTAGTTATCTATTAATAAGATAGTAATTTTGCTGAACAACAATTCAAAATTCATCCAGATCATAGTCTAACAAGAACTATTTCCGTCCAGTTCGTATGAAAGAAAAATGTACGAGTCTAACCTAAAGCGAAGATTCACAGAATAAAAAATATTGGAATCATTTTAAATAGAAATAAACCTTCGAAATAAACCATGATTCAATAAAATACAAGTCGATAATACAGCTAATGAATAGACTACTAATTCCACTTCAAACATCGAGTAGATATCGTAGGGTAAATAATGACAGCGGTAAAAAAACATCAATCCACATTTCCTCATACAAAACCACCGCCAATAGGCTATCTAAAGTGTAACGGGTAGCCTAATTTAATAAACACTCAATCATACACCAACAGAGATATAAAATTTACTGGAACGAACCATTACGTTGAAATAACCATGAAACCTGAGATTTAATGGTATTAGATTCCTGCTGAGGTTCTTTTTGGATATAAGCTAGCTGAGCTAGACTCTGTGGGGCCGCCAATCCGCATTAGAGTAGCGTGGTGGAGTATTTGACATTGTTTCCAGCATTGAAAACAAACGGGACCGACGGCTTTACGTGCCCTCTCAAGCACAGTATGAAATTTTGCCACTAGCGACCGCACCCTTCGTTGCTTAACTCTTTCGATCACATTGAATCGACTCGAGCCATTGGGCTATGGACGCTACAAGTTCATACTTACCTGAAGGTAAGTATGTACCTTAGGTAAGTTCATACTTACCTGGAGGGAAGTATGTACCTTAGGTATGAGGACTGGACCAGGGAATGTTAGTGTCAATTATTATAGCCTTCGGTGTATGCCAATAGACTCATCACTTATTACATTGCACCCAAACTAGTAAAAGTTTTTATACCGCGGTTAATAGGGGCGTGATTTTATGGTATTCAATAATATTTTTATGCCGTTTTAGCTTCGTTCGTGTTAGAACATTTTGTAAGCTCATTATTTTTCAATGACTATTCCAGCTGCTTTATATCCAAATAAAACGCGCTGAAACATTTTCCATTCAAATGAATGGGCTCTTTGATCAGCCCTCGTCAACCTTTCCGCATTCAAAATTTTAATCGACCAAAGTTTGTGATCACTGATGCTTGATCGCGATAAGTAATTGGGCGTGTGTGAAAGAGAATACGGACGCTTTGATAATACCAATTTCATATAACATGCGTGTAGTCATTTTGCCACAAACAGTAATATGAGCCAAATGTTTTGGAATCATGTCACAAATGATAAGCTGCTTTAATAAACTGGCTGGGTAATAAACTCATAATTTGGAGTGATTAGGTTATGATTAAATTATTGTAATGAAATAAACATCGTGATACATGATAGTAAAAATGTATTTACCAACGATATGATTTATGAAACAAATGGTATCTATATCATTTTGAGCACAATGACAGTAAAAAAGATTTTTTCGTATCCGTTTAGTAAAAAACTAGTGGGCTCGTCCGGGATTTGAACCCGGGACCTCTCGCACCCTAAGCGAAAATCATACCCCTAGACCAACGAGCCGGATGACAAATATGCGAAACAACGACTAAAATGAAAAAAGTTAAAAATTTCGCCCCAACTTAGCAAAGTAATGCATTCAGAAATAAAATTCCTCAAACTTATTCAGCTCCGTATTTATAAAATTAGCTATTTATTCCATAGTATTAACGTATTTAGTCACTTTATTTAGTTTTCATTTTGATCTTGAATGTTTAAATTTATATTAATGTAGATCGGACGCTAGCGTATACTATGTATACTGGCTGACTATAACGTCATAAATTCCAAATTCAAATCGGGACCCACGGTCAAAGCCAAGTACCTACAGGCGTCGACGGCAGTGTGTATCTTTGCACGAACAAGTTCGAGTCACATTTGACTTTTAATAAGTTTTAGCTAAGCCTCAGTTCGTTCGCAGCCAATATACTCGTAAATAATGGAATATTAATAAATGAAGTGATGAATGTAAATCACAAAGGACTGCATGTAAGCGCTGTTACACTCGTTTTCCGATGGCTCCGGGACCGATACACTTTGTAACAGACTTGTGAAGTGTACGACATTGCGTAGAATTGACGTAGCATTATATTTTTTAAACCCTATTCTATATTCTCAATATTTTCGTGACGAATCTTCGCTACAATCATGCATAGACGTCAGACGTCGTCAGGGTCTCGCCCACAGACACAGCTGGGGGACACAGACACAGCTCTAGAGGTCCGGATTGGTCTCCACCCCTCCGGGTTAGTGGACAACCTGTGTCGAATATTCTCTTATATTAACCAGTGGCAAATTTCATCAGCGCTTCCATTCTTGTAAGACAGGATAAGCCACCATTATCGGTTCAATAAGTTATTTTAATTCAAATCAATTAAAATTAATCAAATTATTTGCCTTGCAGTGGGACCCTAATGGATTGCAAGCAGCCCTTAACACTAAAAATAATATCTTCCGTAAATAAAAACCGAAATCGAACCATCGATACTCCGGTGGTTAAACCTTAAGCTAAGGGATGGGTTCAAATGTATAATTTACTAACTTTTGCCCGCGGCTCCGCCCGCGCGGTCAAAGGGAATTAACAATGAGTTGTTTATCATACATGACATATTTGTGGTGGATGAATAGTGACAGTTCCACGATTAAAAGATACTAACTACTTAACCACTATACTAACTACTTCTAAATTGTTCTAACGCCATCTATTAACAATATCCGGAACTAAATATCAAGCAAATAACAAAACATCGATATCTTCCCATGGGGATGTTTTACCGCGGTAAAAAGTAGCCTACGTCACTCTCCACCCTCCTCACTATCTCCACACACAAAAACCATACCATATAATAGCTTCGTTGCGACGTGAAAGCCGGACAAACAAACAAATAAACAAATAAATAAATAAACAAACACACTTTCACATTTATAATATTAGTATGGATATGGATTTAATTAATGAAATGTTTAAAGCGCACATAATTCGAATTTCGAGATTCTAGACTATCCCTGCAAGCACCAGCTCAAAACAACTATCTGGATGATCAATGGATGGATTCTGGACATCAGAAGTTAAAGGTCCACTTCTAAAGCGCACATATTTTCGAGATTCTAGACAATCCCTGAAAGCACCAGCTCAAAACAACTGTGTCTAGATGATCAATGGATGGATTCGGGTGGACATCGGAAGCTAAAGGTCCACTTCTGCCCTCCAATAACTCTTCGCCCGCCGTACCCAAAACGGGCATCAATCAAACGCGTAAATTGCTTCGCCCCGCACGACAGGTTTAAAACGCAATCCCTTTTAAAGCGATGATACATGAATATAATGGATCGTCCGGAATATGGGGACGATGATTGACTTTGTATCACAATACTTTTTTGTGTGTGTATTGGTAATGTTCTGAGTATGTTTTATTTAAAAGTGGTGGAGCCTATTTAAAATTTTTATTTATTTAAGCTCTTCAATAATTTACTTCATACTTGAGAAATGCGGACTTAATGCTGAAAGCATTCTCTGTCAGTCAACCAAAATTTTATTTAAGGATCTCGGTTGCCTGGGTTTTTAGGATTAATTATTAGGTACTAGAACCCAAGATATCTAGTACCATTAGTTTTAATACTATTGTATGGTTGTAAAGGTATAAATTCCAGGTAATCTTTTCTAGAGGTAAGCAGCTTTGAACGCATTTGAACTTGGCTCTTGTTTAGAGAGTTCGATTTTGCTGTAAATCCTAAACAAAAAAACACTCAGTCACCGAAAATAACCCAATCATTACATCATTACATATCATTCATATACATTTGTACATGTACAATTCGAATTAGCTGTTTTACAAGTGAAATTGAATTTCCGGCTGGTCCCTTGGTCTATCTCAGTTGTCATGGCCACTGATGCGTGGTATTCCATTCTTACGCCCATAAAAATCACCTTATGTGCTAGTAAAATAAAAATAAAAATAAAAACTGCTATATTATGTATCTATCTCTCAACATGTAAGCACTAACCTCGCCATTTTATAATTATGACTTTCCTCCCATGGACCTAGTGGAAGATATTTCTTAAAGAAATAAGGTTTAGCCTAGTACAAAATGTATGTAATCTCATTTTTCCCACAGTTGTTATATTGTGTATAATAAAATACAATAAATAAAAATTTATTCAACAGGGTGCACCAATGTATGTACCTACACCCCGACATGTCACCAGCTTTCGGTTCTAATCAACGTGTCAATCAGACGCAAAGCAATTCATTAGGGCTTAATAACCCGTGTTACAATGTAACTTAATGTCTCGCTATGTATGTAATGGTCCAATAGTGAGTTCAATATGAGGAAATATATTCTACCTTTCGTCAAATGTAAGTATACCGCAATAAAAAACGTCTATATTTAAAACTAGTGGACACCCGCAGCTTTTCTCCCGTAAAATTAGGCATAACAATAGTTTCGTTTACACCTAGTTAATATAATATAGCCTAGGCATCAGTGAAGATGCAGCTTTCTAATGGTGAAAGAATTTTTGAAATCGGTCCAGTAGTTTTTGTGTGAAAACATTACAAGCAAATGTTTTCTCTTTAAAATATTAGTATAGATTCCCGTAGTATATACCTGACCCAGAGGTCAACACAGTCAATTTGCTTATGAAAAGTTAGTTTCAATCTGAAAGCTTTTCTTCAAATATTTCCAGAAGAGTTTTAAATCTCTAAGCATAAAAATGAACCCTATTTTATTACAAGTATATGTAAAGTACTCCTACCTCAATAGTGTGGGATATTTTATATTTATAGCATTTATTAAATTACGTCATTAGAGTGTGTCATACAAAGCCACATGAAGCATAACCCTTAGCGTAGACTCTGTAAAATGAAAACTTAAGTGCTTGTCTGCCTAAAAAAGATGCATTGCGAGCGATAAAAGTTACAAACCTCATAGGAAGCGCCCTTGTAATAGTTGCAAACAATAAAGGGGACAGGCTCCGGTTACACCGGATTTCTTAATTTTAACTGTAAACAAGATGTAGACTGAAATAAATAAACAAATAAATAAATACACTTTTCGAGACAGACTTTGAACAAGACTCTTATGAGTATTTTTCGAGACAGACTTATGAGTCTTAACTCATAAGAGTCTTGTTCAAAGTCTGCCTCGAAAAGTATAACCCGCGTAAAACGGTGGGTATATTAAATAGAATTACTAGTAAAATACTCTTGAGTAAACACGAAATATTAAAAGGACTTTCCTTTTTGTTACTCGTTGCTCGCATCTAGCTTGTAGTACGTCCAATCTATCCTTCAATAACTTTAGTTGTAAATCCAACCTTACGTACAACGTCTAAGGTAAAATCTTCCGTACACAGCCTATCTTTGATGACACATCACAACTATTTTCTAAGGGCCCTCGGCGTATGAAAAGGCTTTTGATCCGAGATAGCGTTTACCTTTTGACATATTCAGTTATTCATGGAATTCTGATATCTGTGCCATATCACGATCGGCTGTTAAGATTTCAATGGTTGCTATGCGATGTTATTGCGTTTGAGATTGGTTAGGTTATGATTACTGGGGCACGTATTACTTGAATCGGGCATATTTACAGTACTCGCCTAGGTAAAATAAGTTTTTAGGGTTCCGTAAGGCCTACAACCTCAGAAATGTAACTCAGAAAACCCTAATACAATAACTTGCTATGTTAGTATTTATTCTGCGTTATGGGGTATTGTGTACCTATATCAGTTCACAAATGTCGCTGCGACCCAAATACGTCCCAGCTGGCACGGGTCTCTCCCACACACAGATGCGGCAGGTTAAGAGCATACTCCACCACGCTGCTCCATTTTTATTGAAGGGGTTAGTGGCCAACCCAGTGTCGAATGTTCTTGGCGGTATCTTTTTTTTTTTTAACGATGGGAAATGCCTTTACGCACGGAGTGTGGGACTCGCCGGCCTACTGCCGGAATACCCACTAAAACCCATCGGCCACCATCCTCAGCGCTCCGGGAGGGCTCCGGGATCTCTGTGTAGAACGCACCGGTGCCCTCCAGCGCGGTGCCTGGGCAGGCTCGTCACGGGAGTCAAGACTCCCCCGGCGCGGGACGTTCATGACGTCTGCCGCGGCGGCTCCTCCTCCGAGCGGGATCCGAGCGTTCTCGCCTTCGCTCGGCGTCCTCCTTCGCGAGCATTACTGCGTCGCAGAAGGAGGTGACGCTTCGCCACGCTTCCCCGCTCCGGAGCATCGCCGCGACCACGGCTGCCGGGGAAAGATCTTGCCCGATTGCGTCCGTGAGGATCCGCCGCTCTGACTCCCATGCAGGGCAGTTCTCGAGCGTGTGCTGCGCGGAATCCTCTGAATGCCCGCAGTGGTGGCACTGCGCCGCCTCCTCCCTTCCTATCCTATGCAGATACTCACCGAAGCAGCCATGTCCGGTGAGTATCTGGGTGAGGTGATAGGTGACGTTCCCGTTGTTCTCAAGCCAGCTCTTGAGGTTTGGCAAGACAGCCCTTACTATACGCTGGCGCGCACTGCGAGGCTCTGCCAATCGCTCACGCCAGCGCAACAAGGCCCGCCTTTTTGACCTTCGTCGTAGCTCCTCGATCGCCTCATGGGGGTCGTCCCTTTGGCGGAGGTCGCGGGTCTTATGAAAGACCTCTGCGTCCATATCCGCCAGAATGTCCAGGGGCGGAAATCGCGCCAGGACTGTTGCCGCCTCGTGCGAAATTGTCCGGTACCCTCGAGCAACCCTGATGGCGATCACGCGCTGCGCAGCGTTGAGTTTCGCTGCGCGTCGCTTGTTGCTCGAGAGCCGGCCAGCCCATACGGGCGCTCCGTAGAGCGCCATAGAGCGCACCACGCCTGCGTAGAGGCGGCGGACTTCTCCCCTTGGTCCCCCGAGATTCGGCAGCAGTTTGTGCATCGCACCCGCTACCTTGTGAATTCGGGGGACGAGACGATTGAAGTGCTCGTCGAAGGTCCATCGGCTGTCCAGCACCAGCCCCAGGTAGGTCATGCGGCGGTATCTGCCTACCGCAAAGGGACACAGGTTCATATAATGTTAAGTCACCCAAGACAGCAATTAGCTACACTGGTTAAATTTCACGCACAAACATCATCAGACTAACTCCTGCAATAGTTTTTAAATCTACACAAACATACAAACAACTAGATCAGCCCGGACCTCGCATAGACCACTCAAGTTGAAAAGCCGATATGCATATCTCGTATTGTTTATCCGCGAAACGACTGTCCAAGAGCCATATTTGTTGTACAACACGCCGCACAAGTACCTCAACTCCGCCAGTCAATTGAAAACCCAACTTAATTGCAATGGAATAAGGTTAAGGATTTTTCCGTTATTTAATCACTTCACAACCTGGGTAGTCTGACGTAGACTGGTAACAACTTTCAGGGCACGTTAATGGATTTGAAGCACAACATTGTTTTTGAATACATTGAAACAAATGGAGTATTGGTCCGGTCGCAGGTTTTTATAGCACTATGTAGATATGAATTAACTACCGGGCACAGAGCAAACAAATAGTCACTATGCAAATGGAAGTAGGCAGGGTACTCCTAGTTCATGCTGAATTGTGAAGCGTGGGGTTTTTATAACGTGAACTTCCAAGCGTAATTTTGCTGTCTAATTCCACGCGAGCGAAGCTGAGGACGTGGACTAGTTCCATATGTAGGTACGCGTAGATTGCAAGTGCGAGACAGGAAAGAACGACTGAACCTTTTTGTGTTTCACAACAATCAGCTTACTTAGTATAAAATAAATAAATTTCGTGTGAGTGGGTACTAACAATAGCAAGCAATAATTAATATGTACCTACTTCTTAAGGAGCTGTTGATAATTAAAACGCGGACCTGAAAAGTCACTGAATTGATATAATTTTTAAGCATTTCCATATTGATGTTTTCCTACATTTTTAGTAGTACTTACTCGTAAAAAACTTACAACGGCGAACCTAGTGAATAGGTGACTTGATTAACCCTTCAGTGTTAGAATTAATACCGTTACACGTCCCTAGCATACTCAAGAGACCACGAAAAGTTAGGTTATTTACAGTAATTCTGCGAAAATCAGTACACATGCTGATTTTCGCAGAATTACTAGCAGATACATTCAAGATAGGATAAGTAACACGGGGACTTTATAAACGCATTAGGTTTAAGGACCTGTTCATGTAATGATGTAAATAAATTAATAGTAAATAAACTGGGTCCAGAATTAAAGTACAAAATATCCTCTTCCACCTATTGCCCGTCCACCTGCAAAATTAACTGCAAGTAACTTCAATATTTCTCCATAGAATAGCAACGCTTAATTAAGCAATTTTCCATATCCTGTTCAGAGCTTAAAATTAATCTCAAGAAAGGTTCAGTTTATTTACCGCTATCTTGCACTTTGTACATGTAGGTAGAAGGTATTGTTTGATCATAGAAGTAGAGCTAAATCTGACAGGAAAGGTTCTTCGGCATTCGAATTTCAAATCCCTATTCGGTGACGCAGTAAAGGTCTTTATGACCAAATAGCAAAAGTCCATTCAAAAAAAAAATTCAAACGACCTATTAATAATAAATCACGCAAATTTAATATTTACTCTTTTTTTTTTTTTTAAATATAATTTTAAATCTTTTATTATATTATATTATAAATTAATTTTTTTTGTAGCCTCATAGTCATTTGGCAAATACCCCTTCAGTACAGAGTTTACATTCATGACCACTTTTAATAATGAAAATATTAAATTTGTGAAACAATCGTTTTCTTTCTTCTCTGAGCATATTAACCTATTTGTTGATGTTTTTCACACTCACCATTCTACCCCTAACCACACGGTTTCCACTGAAAACCAGCGCCGCTGTTTCAGGCTGCGGCAAACGCTGAGTGGAAACCATTTCACATATTCTGGCACAGGCATAATTTTAAAATAATATACACATCATATTTTATAACATACAATATATATATATATATATTTTATTTTATTTTTTACTATGTATTTGTTTACTTTAAGTGTCCAATGTTTTAATTTAATTTTAAATTCTTTGTTTGTTTTTATTTTTATTTTGTATGGATGTAGATGTAAAGCTTGTGTCTATTGTGTATATGTGAATAAAGTTTTTCTTTCTTTCTTTCTTTCTTTCAATGTAAAAAACTGACCACTTGTGTTCATAAATTTTGTCAGCGACGGAAAAAACCATTGGATCGTAGGTCAAAGCATTATTATTGAAACACCATTAAATTAAGATATGTAATGAATATGAACACACTTATTTTACTTTTCTACGAACGCATAAAAGGACGCGCCATACTCTGTGGTCCTCCATCTATGATTAGGACCAATCAGAGCGCGGCATCTTGCCGCGCATTTTTGTATCGAGAGCGGGATGTTCGCGGGAAGACTGAGACTGAACGAACGGAGTTAGTGCGGACAAGGCTGTGTTTTATTTTGTAATTTGTTGCTGTAATGTACCTATTGCAAGTAAAAGTAAGTAATTTTGTTATGAAATTATTATGTAGGTAGAAAAAAATAAAAAAATAAAATGTAGGTAAAATCAAAACTTATACTAAATTTCAGAGGGACAGAAATGTTTCTACGTGATTGCAATTGATACCGCTATTCTAAAGCTTGGCAATTATTATATAATTTGCATAGTAGCAATGTATTTAAATACATTAAATATAGTAAAGTTGAGTGTTGTGTCGGTTGTGCGTGAAAGGGGTAAGTTAAATTTTATCAAAAGATCAGAAAATGTATGTATTTTAATTGTCAGTAGGTACAGTAGTGATTAACATAATAAATTGTTGTTTTAGCTTAAGGAAACGCCCTTATTGTATCCGGCAGATTGTAAAACACATCCAATATTCCCTGAAGAGCTGTAGTATTATTCTATTACCGTGGCTGTAACTTGGTTTTGGCAGGGTTCCGCTTCCATGAAAAAACCCTCCTGGCGCCCTCATACCTAGATAATATAAGTTTCTTTATAACCTAAGTAGTTTTATTATGAACCCGTAACAAAATAAAAAGTTTTCTTACAGATATAATTTTTCATACCACTATACAGCACCGTCTATGAGTTATACTTTGAACGCGATTCACAATGATGTCCAATTGGTGTTACTCCTGTTCAAAAAAGAGGTTAATTGGAATATTAGTTAGTTCAGTTCATTAGTAGTTATAAGAATATAGGAACAGGAACTATTAGTTACTTTGCTACCCTCAAGAACTACCTTCGTCGATCCTACCCTTATTATGTTTACTACATTCGAATTTAATTAGTAACCATATTCAATGAATGTTCTGCCAAACACAAAAATAATGAACAAAATTGGTTAATAAACGATGAAATTATACGCTGTACATACATTAACAAAAACATAGAACATAGAACCTCCTCCTTTTTTTGAAGTCGGTTTAGCAACAGGGAACTTAGCAATTTCTGTTCGGAGAAAACATTTATCTGAACAACGCTGAAGCGTGTAGTGTTTTAAACCGTAAAATCTTACGTGTAAATTCACACTAGTTATTTTTCGCATTATGAATTTTAATTTTAAAATATAAAAAATGTATATATAATCACATCATCATTTGTGGTACCTACTATTTAAAGAACACATCAAAGAAATATAGGAATATTTACTGAATGACAGTCTGTTAGAATTATTTGATATATTCATTCTATTCCGTTTAGTATTTATCTATCTATTTATAAAGGATTACACTCGTATAATCGTAAGCGGCGACTTTTCTAAATTATGTCCGATTTAATAAATTAAAATTAAATGTCACTTGCTGTAACGGTGAAGGACACATCGTGAGGAAACCTGCATTGCATGCCTGAGAGTTCATCATCATCAGAAAGCATGTGAAATCTGCCATCCGTACTTGGCCAGCGTGGTGGACTAATGCCCATTCTGAGAGGAAATTCGTGCCTAACCAACTTAAATTAAAAACTTCCCACCAATAAAACTTAAAAAGATGACTTTCCTAGAATACCACTCTAGATACTTTTAAGGGCGAAAACACATTCAAGCGTTGCAACATGATGGCAACGGCAAATATCCGCTGACGATTACGGTATGGGGCGCCGCAACGGAAAATTCAAGACGCATCGCGTTCCAGCACTGCGCCGCGCGTTCTCACGGTGATTTACTATGAGAAGCGAAGGTGTCAGAGCACGAAATTTAACATGGATAAACAAAGTATTTCTGTTTTTCATCTATTAACAAGAATAAAGAGAAGAAAAAACAGCGGATTGTGCGTGGACATCAAATAAGCTGCCGCGACGCGATCATTTGCATTGTTGCGTGTACCGAGTGTGGAACCGGCGTGAAGTTATGCGGTTTAAAATCCGCATTGTACACCCTTGGTTATCCGCCGCTCATATACGCGTTGCGGTGCCGCACCGCTTGGGTATGTATTCACCTTAAGCGTAAGAGTAAGTTAATTTTCTATTCAATATTACTATGAATCCCAAAAATGGCCCCGTGTGGATTCGCAATGTGAAAACAGAGATCAAGTGTTAAGCTGGAGAGAATAATTAGCAGAGAGATCTAATCCAAAGGAGGGAATGCAATTATGCTATCTCTCTCAAGAGCGCTCAAGATGAAGTTCTGTTAAAAATGCCCTTTGATTTAAGAGGGTAATTATTTTTGTCCTTGCATTGTGTGATCCCACTTTAGAACCATTAGGTTTTTACAGATGTTTTTAAACGTTTCTCAAGCAATTGCGTTCAGTTTGAAAATTATAATAATTAGCCTAAACTGTATAAAGTTTCATCATAAAAGTTTGAAGTTGTGCTACAGTATTGAAATATTATCATCAGAGCATTTAATTCTGTTTGTCATGTATTCTGTAACGTATTTTTTTGTAGGTTGCTACTTGAGAAATCATTGATGATATTCAGGAGAATAACAAGACAACTGGACACCGTTTTGGCCGTAATAATATACGACAAATATCGTAGTCGTGGCCTCTCTAACTATATAGGATACTTTTTATCCCGATATTGAGTTCAATTGGGATACATTTCAATATTTTTTCAGTATATACCTACTATAAATTTCACGCGGACGAAGCTTCGGGCGTCAGCTAGTAAGATAAATTTTAACCAATATTAACTCTTTGCTTCGCAACTGTTATTCACATTAATTACATTTTATTATTCCGAGTAAGCAATAACAGCGGAGCACACACGAAAAACGAACGGTATAAAAACTCAGCGCCATATTGAATTACAATTTTATTCAACATCATTTTATTCGCTTATGGCTGAAGAACATTTTTACATTGAACGCAAATCCCGCCATCGCTGCATCGTTAGCTTCGTTAATATTGATAAGGGCAGATATTTGTATTATTTTTCCATATTTTCCCGATGCTCCGGAAACATTGCATCATGCGGATTATTCTGCCTTCAGGTTATTTTCTCCATTCGGGGCATTGGATGGGAAAATGGAGCTTATTGTTTTTAAAAAATAAACCGACAAAATCCTTTATTTCTATGAAATGTTAAAAGGGTATCGATGTCTCGTATCAATGAACTGTGTAAAAAGGGGCAGGAAATAGCAGGTAATCAAGCAGAGCATATTTGAGTACCTACAGACCTGCACCTTTCCCTCGGCTGTCATAGGATAAAGTTTCTTATAGAACCTTCACTGTAAGTTACATGTTGTAGCATATACAGTCCCACTATTTAGCGCCCCTACCTACCCTAGGGTAGAGACGGCTTAGGTAGATCTAAAGAATACTCCACCACGCTGTTCCAGTAATTGGTGAAGGACCAACCAACCCAGTGTAGAATATTCTCAAGCAATCCGAAGGTCCCCATGAACTGTTGCCTCCTGCGCCCATACCGCACGGACCGACCGCGCCCTATGTTGCTTAACTTCGATTACGTAAGATCAACGTGTGCCATGAGCGCTTCAATTGCGCATAACTAATCATAATTATTACAAAGACTAGGTCATATTGTTTGTCAGAACTAAAAGCTAGGTTGACATCCATTCATTATCTACCCCACTTGCCCCTTCCACCCTATCCTTTGAAATACTTTTCTTTATGAACGTCCATCCGTTTCCCTCATGATTATTATTGATTCATATTTTTACTGACTTCTGAACTACTAGATTTTTCCCGCTGCTTTCACCGTCACACAACATTTTTTCCTAACATATATTATTATTGCACCGATTATAAAAGTGTGAACTATACTATACCCAGTTTTCGAAGGGGAAATTCGCTTGACGAATTTTTTTTTCACTTTTTATTTTATATGACTTTTTTTATTTTCACCTTAAAATTTTTACTTAAATGAGAGCACAGTATATAAGTAGTGATACTAAAATAAGATGAATGTATAGATTGTTACTTAGGTGATAACGAAACAAAACCGGAATAATATTATTTTGATTCTGGCTGTCCGAAAGCTTCTTACCTTAGCTTAGCAACTGGTTATAGAATACTTCAGAATTAAAGTACGATATAACATAACATCACGCTTGTATATCCAGGAATGGTAGGCAGAGGTGTGTGTACCGCTTTTCCCCAGCTATGTATAGGTCTCATGTAATCTATATATATAAAAGGAGAAGGTGACTGACTGACTGACTGACTGACATATCGACGCAGGGCCTAAACTATAAGGGTTAGAAACTTGAAATTTTGCACAGGGGTTCCTTTTATAACGTAGGGGAGCACTAAAATGAAAATTCACTCCATAAGGGGGTAAAACGGGGGTGCAAAGTTAGTATTAAACTTTGCCGTTTTTGAAGTTAGTGAATGTCTAATTCCACGCGAGCGAAGCTGCGGGCGTCCACTGCGTCCATATGTATATCATACACTACTAGCGGGAATTACAAGTTATAAAAACCCATTATGGGTGCCCGACCGACTCGAACCCAACACCTCTAGCTTAGCAGTCGCGACATCAATAGAACAACAAGGCGGGCATAAAAAAAATCATAAAAAATGCAGGAAAAAATTCAGGGCTTAAAACCTGAAGTCAAGTGATCAAAGGGAACGCGGGAGGGGCTGTAAGGGACGGCTGCAAGCAATGCAGCCCCAGTTCAATGCTCTAGGCTTAGTTGCGGGGACTACTCCCATTCTACAGTGGAAACACTCATGCGATTGTGATAATAAAGTATTATCGTTCGTAATGCCATAAAATTTAATTTAAAATTATTCTTCAGCAAAATAAATAATTAAAATACAAGGGAGAAATACAATATTGCTTATTTTAATAGAATGTATATTGGCATAAGTTCCAGCAACTTCATTGTAAAGGTCTCTTTTATATTTGCTGTCAAGTTAAATTTCGCTATTTCGCGTATATTATACAGGTGGAGCACTAGTTACTTTTGACGTAATTTGGATTGAATTTCTTGAAATTATAGTAGTAAGCCGGTGATAATTATGCTTGATAGAATGTCAAATTATACGCGTATGTAACCGCGAGTGAATTCAGTTATTATTTTTTAAGTACAAGGAAACGCATTTGGAATTCTTTTGAAGTAAAAATCAATATCTACCAATATTTGACTTTCTGAGTCATATTGTAATTAGTTTAAAAACTATATATGTTGCTGTGATTCTTCACGACCGAATATATATTATATGCGATTTGTATACGAAGAAATGAGGTGAGACCCAACCACCCTAAGCAACGACTGTGTTAGTGTGTCAATGACATGAGTATTCAGTCAACACAAAACTTCCTAAGTCCTAGTATGATGGTAAATTTATATCTATCGCTTATATTTACATGATACGACAAACACTTAAAAATATTACCTACTTGTCTCTCAGAGAATAAATTAAAATCTTACATTGAACACAGTTTATTTACATGTTGTTGTTAACGGGCGCGAAAAATGTTACGACGTAAAAAAAATTCATCTAAAATCTATATCCTTAATTCAAATACAACAAAAAGCAGTACAGTAAAAATTTTCATTCCCACAAACAAAACCGCTGCAAATCACATATTTTCAGGCCCCTTATGGGAAACAAACAGAACCGCATTTATGTAGTGGTGTGATTAAAGGGGTACCTACTCGTATATGGATTGCAGTCGTGCGGGTGAATAATACCCTAAGGTTCAACGCCCTGCACTCGCAGCAGCCCCGGCTTACACCGCGCGACTATGTTACTGTGTCATTCACTAGTATTGTGGTTACTCAGCTAAAGATTTTTACCGTCACCATGCCATATTACTTGCGATTGGCGATCAGCGAATATTTATTGTCTTCAGATCATTAGACTAATATCTAGGAATCGCAAAGCGCGTTATAATAGAAATCTGGGTTCTATGTGTTTTTCGGACAAAATAACAAAATTAAGTCTTAATAACACTTTGTCCGACATAGATATCCCAGGATCTTGAAACTAGAAATACCAGCAGAACAAGTAGGTTAGTCCCTGGCTTAGCACTTATTGCATGTGCGATTTTGAATTTGGGTGTAATACACAACACTTAATTACTGCAACTGCCTAGTCAACCGGTCCTAGGTTCCATCCCGGGTCGAGCAAACTACTTTGCTAGACGCTACCGGACATTTCAAGAAAAACCCAATAGTTGTTGCCCGACCCGGAAGTCGAATCAGGACCTCTAGCTTAGCAGTCGCGGTTACGACCGCTAGACCAACGAGGTGCCAAAACACAAACAAACAGTTTAAAAACAATTGTTACACGTCTGAAGTACTTGGTAGTACTTCGTACCTCGTAGGGTGCCCATGTAGTCTCTCTCGCCTCTAGAAAAGTATTTTTTGGTCAAACTGATGTAATTACTAAAAAAAATACGAGTGTAATTGAGACCACACAACTGAAGTAAAACTTCTTTAGCTCCATCTATATCTATACTAATATTATAAAGAGGAAAGATTTGATTGTTTGTTTGTTTGTTTGTTTGTTTGTTTGTTTGTTTGTTTGTTTGTTTGTTTGTTTGTTTGTTTGTTTGTTTGTTTGTTTGTTTGTTTGAATCGAATAGGCTTCAAAACTACTGAACCGATTTGAAAAATTCTTTCACTGTTGGAAAGCTACACTATCCCCGGGTGACATAGGCAAAATTTTATTTTGGAAAAAAATAGGGTTCCGTAAGATATTTGGGTTTTTCGGACACAAGGTGTAAAAAATCAACCAGAAAAGTTACTTATTTTGCGTACGCTGCCTAAACTATAAAAGATAGAACCATAAAATGTTCTAATTAATTGTAGATCTTATAAATATCTATAAAAAAGTCCGCGACACACTATACCTATCTATGTCGAGTGAGGCACAACAACCATTTTTTTATCTTGAATTTTTTTTGGACTACATTTACAGTTTATGTAGATAATATTTGGTCTTTGAATGATTAAAATTGGACGTTTGGTTTTGAAGTGTCTGTCTGTCTGTCTGTCTGTCTGTCTGTCTGTCTGTTTCGCTTTCACGCCAAAACTACTGAACCGATTTAAATGAAATTTGGTACACAGTCTAGAGCCTGACAAAGGACATAGACACTTTTTAATTGGAAAAAGTGTTGTAATGGGTTGAAAAGGGAGATGAAAGGTTGTATGAAAGTATTGTCATTTTCAGAACTAGAAGCATAAAACTTAAATTTTAGGCTGTTGATAAGGTATAATCCTTACTAATCCTATCCTACTAATATTATAAAGGGGAAAGTTTGTAAGTATGTATATGTATGTATGGATGGATGTATGTTACTTTTTCACGTAAAAAGTACTGAATGGATTTTAATGAAACTTTACAATAATATAGCTTATACATCAGATTAAACACACAGGCTTATAAAGATATTGTGTGAATTGTCCAAAATATGACGATAAGTGTCAAGTAGGTAGGAAAGTAGGAAAAAATCTACCATCTGCGAGCTATTCTGGCGTGCGCTGCCAAAACTACTGGACCGATTTCAAAAAATCTTTCACCATTAGAAAGCTGCATCTTCACTGAGTGACATAGGCTATATAATATTACTAGGCGTAAACGAAACTATTGTTATAATCTATATATGTAAAATAAAGTCGTGTTAAATTTTTATTTTCTTAGTCCCTGACGCAAATAGGGTTTATGTGTGTGTATTATAATTTTGATTTTTATATAAAATACCCGTGCGAAGCCGGGGCGGACCACTAGTGTATGTATATTTATGTTAATAAATGAATATATGAGAAATAAGATACATATAATGTTTTTGAATTAAAATTAGAAAGAAATAAAATATTATTTCTTTCTATTTCGTAATAACGAAATAATCAAGAAATCACCGTTTGCGTAACGCTAGCAAACTCGCAACCGACCATTCACCAGCTTACTCCCAAGTCTAGCGTGCGTAAAGATGTTTTACTTCAACAAAAAAATAATAAATAACAATTTCACCACCTTATCGTGATATAAAACTGGTCGGCATACAATTGACTAATCACAGTTTTTATTATCTTTTATCTACAAATAGGTCGAGGACAAAGTAAAAATCATTTTAATCTATCTGTCTGATCTTATTATTAGCTATTCATAAGTACGTTTACAAATTACTAAAAAGTCAACAGAAAAACATACGAGTATCAGTCAGTTGCGACACACAGAGCCTTACATTAGGGCCAAACTTTGCTCCCAAAATGTTAAACGCTTTTAAATCTTCTCGCCGCTCATCGGACATTTTTATCAAAATCATTATGATTATTAGACTTTTCCACGGCTTTAATTCAAATGTTTTCAGAAATAGATATCTGATAGGCATAACAAAAGTGTACTACATCTGCTTAACAGGATCATTATTAACATTTAACTACTATTATATTACACACGTTAATTTTCAAAAAAGAATATATGACTTAATGTTATTTATTCGATTAATTGAATTTGATCTTATATACTTTATTTGTCTATTGAGTAAGGGAGAGAACTTCTTTGAATTTTATTCTCGTTTAAAATCCATTGAAACTATCTCAGCTTATGTTTCAAATAGATTTGATTGCATAATATCCTCCTTTTTATTTATTATCATTCTGAATTTCAATATATTATTTACTCTTTATTTATATATTGGATTCGGTAGTTTATATACGACAACTTTCAACTTTATTTTTATAGTAAGTCCAAATATTGCCCACTTCACTAGGATCTTTACATTTGAATTATTGTGGTCACGAACAAAAGCATTAAGGGTAGCCATAGAACAAGAATATTGTCAGTCACACAACACTGAGAATCACTCACGCGTTGAAAGCCTCCAGAAATATATCACAGTCTACAAAAATCTGCTCAATTCCATGCAAGGTGTGGGTCATTCGACAAAATTTTTGGTAAATTTATTTTATTTTTAAATTAATTATTATTATATTAATTAATTAATAATTAATTATTTAAATTAATTAAATTAATTTTATTTTTAATTACAAATTAGTTGCATTAGTAGAACAATAAAATAACTTGGCGAGTAAAAGCGAGTCGGCCTCCTTTAATCGGGTCCACTCCTCCCGATCCAGTGCCTTCTAAACCAAGCGGTTACCCACTGACTTCCCTATGACTCCAGTGCTTCTTAAGTAGGTATATAATGTATGTCATAAACCATGCGAGGAGTAAACGCATGAAGTGAAGTGTTGATCATCGCAAGTTAAAAAACTCTTCTTCGATCACTGAAGAAAAACTAGCGTGATTTTTGTAACAACTCATTTGTCAGTTAGAGCTCAAAAAACAGTAAGATGAGATACAAATGAATTACCAGTTCTTAAAACCTGCTGTACCTATAAATTAAATTTCTTTGGTGTGAAGTGCTACGTTACTTTCGTTAACCAGGCTTAAAGTTTTGCATGACAAAAGGAGCCTTTTGTCATGCACCGGGCACAAAAAATTCTCTCCAAATTATAAAATTATTATAAAATTAGCTATTATCTTCTTTTGTGTTACAGATATTCATTAGTTTAACATCTCCAGCTTTGTATATTGTGTCATTTCTAAAATATATTATCCCGGAAAGAAAATATGACTTGGTAAGTCTTAATTTTTAATAGTATAATAGTCAAAATTTTTTTAAATAAAGTAAGCAATAAATAAGTACTCTATTTTAAATAACATAACATGACATCACGCATCTATTTCCTCAAATGGGTATGCAGAGTTGGGTGTACGGTTTTTTAGGTGTAGATAAATAGGTGGTAAGGCATACATACACCTGGCACAATTCAATTCAAAATTCCGATCTGCTATGTACTGCAAATTCCAAGTTACAAAAACCTAATAATATGTACTTTGCCCAACCCGAAAATCGAATCCAGATAGAGATATCTCCGCAGTCACGTTTGCGACCAGTATACCAAGAATAAATTCGAGTTTTAATAAGAATGATGTAGAGATGGTAAAAATTACGTGTATATTATTATTACTGTGAATCTTTACTAACATGATTCTCTATTTCAGGATTTTGCGTTTATCTTCACTGTATGTGTGCTGAGTGCAATATTGCCATGCCTGCCAGCCATCTTTGCCGAATTGGTCAAAGGCGAAGTAGATAAAATTAAAGTAGTACTGACAAAACGGCTTGCATCGGAAGAAGGTACCTACCTACTTATTAAATGATTTTGGTAAAACCGTAAAATTAAGTGATACATTAACAGAACATTATACTTGGAATACCTACTACATAACATATGTACAAGATTTCTTCTTGGATTAATCTAAACGTAATTTTCGAGTCACCTCATGCTGTAAAAGGTGTTTTATGCAGGTTTACTTATGGGATTATTTCCTTCGTCGTTACAGCGTCGTTACGTCATTTAGCTGAACCTCGCCGTAACTATCATTTAGCATAAAGAATACTTACTTATTAATGAACGTTAAAATTATATTTATCCTTAAAGATTATTTAATTAAGATAATAATTAAATAAATAACACTTTAAAATTTTGACAATACTCAGTAAATTTCAGTCAATATTTACTTATTATAATTTTTGTTGCCTCGACCTACATTTTTAATATCATTGTCTGGCTACATTGAATAGCCGAATCACCAACTCTGCCTTGAGTAATGAACCTTTATATACATACTGTCTAACTAAAATAGTAAATAAGAATATAAATGTGTACTTTATGAGATAGTTAAAAGTATTTGTCTTGCCCCGGTGTTTGTCTTACCCCACCTTGCTTTATTTGTTTCAGCTGAAGTGGTGCGGGTCAAGCTACATGCCTTCATCAAGTTCATGGGGCTGCGGCCTCTTCAGATAACCATCTGGCGAGCTATCCCCATAGACATGAGCCTGCTTCGCACAATTATTTCCTTCTACACCACATTCTTCATCGTCATGGCTCAATTCATGCATTCTATTAATTAATTAACAACGCACATCTTATACACACATATAGTTTTAAGTTTTTATTGAATAAGGTTCCACTTAATCTTACTTAACTTCCAAAGAATATACCAAATGGTTATTTATTATGCAATCGTATTATTTTTAGATTACACAAAACGCGAAATGTGTAATCTTAATTAATTAATTCTGTAAAAAAAAAGCCTTAAAAAGCTTTTACAACTTTTTATTTTATTCTCGTGCATTGTCATCGGAACCAAATATGTGTGCCGAATTTCAGCTCGATAACTTCAGTGGAAATGGGTGAAATATTGATTGCAAGATTCCAGGACATACATACGAGTGAAGTTAAATAAAAGCTTTTAAAATAATACAACGTTTATACTGTTTATTTTACCGCTTATGTTTTAGTCCCATGTGTACCTATTGCCATATAAATCCATACTCCGAGCTTGTAACTTTACTGGGAATTCCAATTTAGAAAACCCCGTAGTACTTTGCCTGATAATCCACATTAGAACAGCGTGGTGTGGAGGAGTATGCCAGTTTCTGCATTAACACGGGTTTAAAAAAAACTATATCGAGCTTATTATGATATTTTAGAGTATTTGGATGATAAGTAGGCATGGGACTGAATTAATTAAACAGGCTATCACTATTCTTTTCCTAGTATTAATTATAATAAATATTGTAAGCAGATGGCACGTGGGCTGATTCTTGGCATACACGATTGGCTGTCTCGTGTCTGTCCTGATCATGAATTTGAATTTTAAAAGAGTACCGAGAGATTTTTTCTCCGGCTTTTTTGTCTTTTGGCCTACACCAGGACATAGGATAAGAATATTGTAAATTATTCTGCTTAAAGCCGATGACCAGATAGATAGGTACTGTCTATCGTGACATTAGGGCTTAGCTTGGTGGTAGGTAATTATTGTAAATTAGCCTTAAGGTAGGCTAGGCACCCGTGAACTTTTTTCCAATGTGAGAGTTGATAGATTTTTATGTGATACATACTTAATGATTTTTATTATATTTATTCATATTTGATAAAATACACGGTTGACAGTAATAATTAATGCGTATTTTAATTGCCTTTATACAATACCCCATACGTAAATTGATAAATATTAAGAAACAGTTCTGCCACAATGAGCACGAACAACAAAAAATTAACTAACTATGTACATACATACATACATACTTTTTAATGGATGAAAGCAAACAAGCATGTAGCTCATACTGCCAATTACAAATGTGATAGACCTTAAACGAGACTCATAAGAATCTCGTTCCAAGTCATCTCACAGCTTCGTTGCTACCCAGAAATCTACGATTGTCACTGAGAAACGTGTTGGAAACCAATCCTTTCCTAACATAACAACATCACGCCGTATTTCTCCGAAGGGTTAGACAGAGATGTGTATACATCCACTTTTTTTATTTTATTTTTATTTATTCAACTTTATTGACACCTCTAATGAGATATACAATGGGTGGACTTAATGCCTTATGGCATTCTTTTCACCAATTATGTTTAGGTCCCAAATGTAATAGGTGGTGATCCTATTGCAATACACCGGGCACAAACCCAAAGTCCAAGCTGCTGTCGAGCATTTCAAGAAAAAACCCAATAGTTGTTGCCCGACCCGGGAATCGAATCAGGACCTCTAGATTAGCAGTTACGGTTACGACCATTAGACCAAAGAGGTGCCATGAAAACATTTTTTACATATCTGTAATCTTTGGTTCTTCGTACCTCATAGGGTACCACCCATAATGTAGTCTCTCGCCTCTAAAAAAGTATAAGTATTTTTTGGACAAACTGATGTCATTTCTAAAAATAAAAAAATAATAAATAACTGGTTCTCCACCTTATCGAGACATCTAACTGGTCGGCATACGCTGTCCGACTGATGACATTTACCTATAATTTATAAGATAAACCTTAATCATAGTTTTTATTAGGGTTCTGTATCCAAAGGGTATTATTATTATTATTATTTGAAGTATTAGCTCGGGCTTATTCAGCTCCGGCCTGGTTTCATACTAACTCTGCACCCCCGTTTTACCCCTTAGGGGTTAAATTTTCAAAAATCCTTTCTTATACCCCCTACGTTATAAAAGGAACCCCTGTGCAAAATTTCAAGTTTCTAACCCTTATAGTTGAGGCCCTGCGTTGATATGTCAGTCAGTCAGTCAGCTTCTCCTTTTATACATTCATTTTATATATTTCATATTAAACAGTCCACTCGCGTACCAACAAATTGATGTATTACGTGCTAGTATTTGGTTCAGATTTGTTCTAATATTGGTATCTTAATTAGTGAAATCCCAGGACTGAATTGAGTTTTCGTGTGCGCGTGTGAGTGTGTACGTGTGTGTATGTGTGTGTGTACACACACGTACGTATGTGTATGTATTTGTGTGTGTAAGCACGCGTGTGTGTTGTGTGTGTACGTATTAGAATACATAACTAAGACCAAACTGAAGTTGAACTTAATTAGCCCAGCCCTCACCATTTATCCTGACTTGGGACAGGCTGCTTGCCGAAGGTCGTAACCTTCGCTATACAGGTTGGTTTTACCCAAAGGGAAAAACGGGCCCTATTACTAATGCTCCGCTGTCTGTCTGTCCGAATGTCACCAGGCTATATATCATGAACCGTGATAGTTAGACAGTTGAAATTTTCACAGATGACGTATTTCTGTTGCCGCTATAACAACAAATACAAAAAAATTGAAAAAATTACATTTATGGGAGACTACCATACAACAGACATAATTTTTTTGCCGTATTTATAGATAACTAGTGGACGCCCGCAGCTTCCCTCGCGTAGAATAAGATCCATTAACGACGTCTGCCCGAGTTCGGGTTGCCCACTTCACTTCAAAAACGGCAAAGTTTCATACTAACTTTGCACCCCCGTTTTACCCCCTTAGGGGGTGAATTTTCAAAAATCCTTTCTTAGTGCTCCCCTACGTTATAAAAGGAACCCCTGTGCAAAATTTTAAGTTTCTAGCCCTTATAGTTTAGGCCCTGCGTTGATATGTCAGTCAGTCAGTCAGTCAGTCAGTCAGTCAGTCACCTTCTCCTTTTATATATATAGATAGATTCGATCCGGCTCGAAGGATCCATTTGATGTACAGTACGGTACACCAAGAGTTTGTTGTTGTAATGAAAGATGTAACTGCACTATGATTGATTTATTGCTAACCGATTTGATATTGTGATACTGATTATATGATATTGAGCACACGCTATGCGCGGACGCGTGAATAACGTGAACTGGGTACGTGAACCGTACAGGTACGGAACCCTTAGTGCACGAGTCCGACTCGCACATGGTCGGTTTTATTATCATCAACAGTTAGTTCGTGTATTATTACGTTATTACCTATTCATAATGTACGTTTACAATTTACTGAAAAGTCAACAGAATGACATTTATTTATCAGTCAGTTGTGACACTAGGTAGCAACGACATAGTATTAATTAAAGCCTTTATTTATTAACATTAGGGCCTTATATTAAGGCCTAATTTTGCTCCCAAAATGTTATACGCTTTTAAATCTTCTCGCCGCTCATCGGACATTTTTATCAAAATCATTATGATTATTAGACTTATCCACGGCTTTTATTCAAATGTTTTCAGTAATAGATATCTGATAGGCATTACTAAAGTGTACTACATCTGCTTAACAGGATCATTATTAACATTTAACTACTATTATATTACACACGTTAATTTCCATAATAATTTAGTTCACTTAATGTTTTTAAATCGAATAATTGAATTTGAACTTATATATTTGGTTTGTCTATTCAGTAAGGGAGAGAATTTCTTTGAATTTTATTCTCGTTTAAAATCCATTGACACTATCTCAGCTTATGTTTCAAATAGATATGATTGCATAATATCATCCTTTTTATTTATTATTATTCTAAATTTCAATATATTATATACTTTTCAAGTACATTTTAGATACGGTAGTTTATATGATACAAGTCTTCATATTATTTTTATAGTAAGTCAAAACATTGCCCACTTCACTAGGATCTTTACATTTGAATTATTGTGGTCTCGAACAAAAGCACTAAGGGAAGCCATAGAACAAAATTCAAAATTCAAAATTCAAATAATTTATTTCGCTATGAGGTGATTACACACGCTTAACGAAAGTCTAGGTAACTACAAACTACTTAAAGAGATATAATGCTATTCTAAACTGATTAATATAAAGCAAAGGATGAGCTATTTATCCTTGAATGAATAGCTAATCCTACACAGGTGCTTAACCTGCCTTATGGCTAATTTACAATAATTACCTACCACTAAGCTAAGCTCTAAGTCACGATAGACTATCTACCTGGTCATCGGCTTAAGGAAGAACTTACAATATTCTTATCCTATGCCCTAGTGTAGGCCGAGAGAGAAAAAAGCCGGAGGAAAAAACTCTCGGTACTCTTTTAAAATTCAAATTAATTTTTACAGAAAAATGTACAGTATGACCATGGTATGATAAGGACAGACACGAGACAGCCAATCGTGTATGCCAAGAATCACCCCATATGCCACCTGCATACAATATTTAGTATAATTAATACAAAAGCATAGTGATAGCCTGTCAGAGTTTAATTCAGTCCCATGCCTTCTTATCATCCAAATACTCCTGAATATTATAATAAGCTTTTTGACATAATGTTTGTTTGATGGTTTTTTTAAACCTGTGTAAAGGCAGAGACTGAACCGCAGCCGGGACTTTATTGAATATTAGAATAGACATTCCTATGAAGGAACGACTTTTCTTACTAAGCCGGCATTTAGGAAACGCTAATTTGTGGCCGTTCCTTAGTGTTACATTGCGTAAGGCATTTAGGTCACTACGACTTACAAACTGATGCCTATTTTTACGAATATACATAAGATTCTCATAGATGTACTGCGATGCAAGGGTTAGGATGTTTATTTCCTTAAATTTTTCTCTTAGGGAGTCTCTACTTCTCATTTTGTATATACAACGGATAGCCCTTTTCTGCAAAATAAAAATAATATTAGCATCCGCTGCATTACCCCAGAGTAAAATGCCATAGGACATTATACTGTGAAAGTAACTGAAATAGACCAATCTAGCGGTATCGACATCCGCTAAACAGCGTATCCTTTTAACCGCGTAAGCTGCAGAACTTAGTCTATCCGCCAGTCGACAGATATGGGGTCCCCACTGCAACTTCGAATCAATGGTGATTCCAAGGAAAACAGTCGAGCTAACTAAGTTCAGTTTATCACCATTTAGTTCTGGTTGCTTATCTACTTGTTTCACATTAGGTGCTGAAAATTTTATGCAATTGGTTTTATTACTATTCAAGTGTAGGTTATTAACGCTAAACCAATGCACCACTTCAGAGAGAGCATTGTTCACATCGTCATAGTTAGTTTGTTGCCTATTTAATTTGAAAATTAATGAGGTGTCATCCGCAAACAATACAATCTCGTTATTATTCTCTACCATATATGGTAGATCGTTAATATATATTAAAAACAGGAATGGACCCAGAATCGATCCTTGTGGGACCCCCATCTGTACTAAAGACCCAGACGATCTTGTACCGTTTACTTCGACTTTCTGAGTTCTTTCGCTGAGATAAGAAATCAGAAGTTTCAGTGCGGTATTTTTAATGCCATAGTGATTGAGTTTCCTGATTAAGGTTTCATGCTGTACACAATCAAATGCCTTGGATAAATCACAGAATATGCCCAGTGCATCTAGTGAATCCTCCCAAGCATTGATAATATCAGTAAATAGTTCAACTCCCGCATCAGTTGTTGAACGGCCTTTTGTAAAGCCAAACTGTTTGTTATGCAGGAGTTTATTACTTGTAAAGTAGCTAAGAAGTTGCTGAAGAATTACTTTCTCAAATATCTTACTACAAGCCGGTAAAATTGAAATCGGCCTGTAGTTGGTTGGATCTGTACTATTTCCGGACTTGAACAAAGGTATCACTTTGCTTTGCTTCATTAGGTCAGGAAACTCACCACTTATAATACAGTTGTTAAATATTAAAGCTAGGTGGGGTGCTATTACATCTATAATTGTACTTATAAGTTTAACCGATATACCCCATAGATCTGTGGTGTTCTTAATTTCTAATGATTTAAATATTTTTATAATTTCATTGGCGTCTGTGGGTCGGAAAGAGAAATTACCTTTGCATGCATTTACATTTTTCTTAAGCAACGATTCAGCGACGTCGGGAGAAGACCCCAGCGATTTAGTGGTTAAAACTGGAACGTCAGCAAAGTACTTTTCAAATGCTGATGCTATCTGTTTATCGGTTCTAATATAAGAATTGGCAATGAAAAGCTCACTGACCCCATCGCGTTTTCTGACTCTTCCAGTTTCCGCATTAATAATATTCCAAGTCATTTTAATTTTATTACAGCTATTTCTTATCTTGTTTCTTATGTGCATTGACTTAGCCGTGGAACAAACTACCTTAAATATTTTAGAGTAATTTCTTACATAGTCGCTAAAGGCTTTACTTGTATTATATGACTTCTCGTGTAAAAGGTCATATAACTTTTGCCTACTTCTAAAGATTCCCGTAGTCGCCCAATCATTGAACGATTTACAATTCTTCGGAGAGATTTTTTTGGCAGTAAATACAGATTTATAGGCGTTATTTATATGAAAACATAATAAACTATATTGCTCATTTACAGTTTCATTAGATGGTATTGTAATCCGGTCTTTCATTATGTTCCTAAACCTCTCCATTCGTTTTTCAGTCACCGGAACGACCACACTGCTCTTACTAACCTGTTTATCCTTATTATACTTAAAAGAAACCAACTGACCACAGTGATCAGAACTGAGTTTATGGATAATACCCGAGTAGACAGGTGTCCCATCTGTGAAAATGTTATCAATACATGTTGCTGTGGTATCTGTTATTCGAGTTGGTTCTAAGAACTGGTTAATAAGATTATTACATTTAAATAAAGATAGAAACTTAACACTTAAAGATGTATTGTCCAATAAATTTATATTAAAATCTCCACACACTATTATGTCCTTGTCTTTTTTTCCTGATACTTTTAATAATAATTGTTCCAAAACTAATTCAAATTCTTCATAACATGCACTAGGTGGTCTATAGATACTAACTATAATACAATGCGTTAGCTCTACACAGGCTATCTCTATAGTTCGTTCAATGGAAAGGCTCACAATATCTTTACGGACCTTAAATGTCAGGTCTTTTTTTAAAATGATTAAAGAGCCACCGTGTATCGCTGTCTTCCTACTGAACGAACTCGCAACTTGGTGCTTATCAAAATTGAAAACAATTTGGCAATCTTTCAGCCAATGCTCTGTAATGCAAATTACATCAATATTATAATTTCCTAAAAAAAGTTCTAACTCGTGTTCCTTGCCTAGTAAGCCTTGCATGTTTTGATGCACCAAGTTTAGACAATTTTTATCTTTTAATACTAAGCTCGACAGGTGGTTGTTATTACTATTACTACATAAATGATCGCGAGAGACCGATGCCTCTGTTGTCGTAGTTTTTAATTTAAATTGCTTTGGGTACCGCCCAAACTTGTCATAGAATGTGTAGTAGTACTACATGTATTACTACATAATGTCAGTATATTATGCTGCTCAATAGAAGCAGTGGTCAAATTACATAAATTATTTTTTATGTCAAATTGTAAATTATAAGATAGCAACTTTGCTAACTGTGTAAAAAATATATTTGATAGATACAATCTACCCTGTCTGGTCAAAAAAAAGTCATTTTTAAAAATACTATTAACATCAATTAAATTAAATAAAATGTCCGTATTTTTATGAAATGTCACATTATTATTTCCTATATTATTATATAGTAGTAAGTTTAATTTATGTCTTATGCTATTTTCATGGAAGTCGCCCTTAATATAAGGAAATGTAAACATGATAATTTGTTTTACATTAAGGGCTTGTAATTTTTCTAAATAATATGCCAGCTGGCGTTGCTTAACATTGCCCCTACTACCAAAGAGCAATATTAAGACTGTGGTAGGGTCATATGTACAGTTTAGTACCTTATCCATTATTTCTCTTACAGTAGCGCCTGGCATACAATAGTTGCAGATTGGGTATCCTGTCAGATGATATAATTTTGTACCCATATTTTTACCTAATTCGTCACTATACATTAATACATTGTGTTTGGGTATAGACTTAGGGACTACGGAGCTGACATCAGTTTTCTGTTTTATTACACATGAAGGCTTTGTATGAACTATGTTAGAGCGTTGACATTCTTGATGTTGTACAAGAGATTCGAAGCGCTCCTCATTATATTTGGAAAGCTGAAGGAGTTCATCCAAGGCCGATTCATAATCACTTATTTCCGTTCGGGCAGAATTGTATTTTTCTGTCAACTCGCTAAGCGAACAACTTAAGTTACTAATTTTTAAATTTAATGTACTGATTTCAGCTTCATACGTTTGCCTAATTGTTTCAAACTCTAAATTCGACTTTTGACATTCCTGCACGACTTTCTTATATTTTTTACATAAATACCCATGATTTTTAATCACATTGTCCTTTTTAATTAATTTCTTAGTTTTCTTAATGAAGTTATGCAATTTAACATATTTTTTGAGTTTATTTCTGCTACCGAGGGTGACGCTCGCCGGCGTAACACATGCTGTTGAGTCGTCGGCGGTTAAGTCAATGGTAACAGGTTGGCCTGACGCTGAAGAGGTGCCGCGTGCATTTATTAATTCATTATACAAACTTTGTGTACATTGTGATGTGGTCTTTGATGCCTCTTGTTCGAATTGTTCGATGCGCTCCAGGGCACTCGCGAGTTGTGAACGGAGCAGGGCTATTGTTTTTAAATTACTATCATATTCGGTACAGCACTGGTCAAAGTCCCTCGATTGCCGTTTGAGACGGTCCCGTTCTTCTCGAATCTCCTGGAGCTGCGCATGTAGCTCAACCATATCATTTTTAATAGAACTGTTTTTCTTAATAATTTCTATAATTTCTAATTCACTATCTTCTCTCTCTTTCACCAATTGCTGGCACTGCTTCCTGTACACGCTAAGCTCTTGGAGCGCGACCTGGAGTTGGCTTTCCAGCTGGCGAGCCGTAGTGCTGCGTGTGTTCATTTTCAATAATTTTTAAGTGGTGTAAATCAACACAAAGCAATGAGGAAACTAAGAAGCAGAGAGACAATGTGGCGAGATTAGAAATAATGGATAAGGGTCAAAATCGCTAAGAAAAAAATATACTTATAAATTTAAATTTAAGATTGTTAACGATAAATAAAATTAATTAATCGATTAATTCGTCTCCCTATTAATTTTTTTGTTTTAAGTTAATTTAATATTAATTTATTGACAAACAAAAAAAAAATAACCTTAAAAAAAAAAAAAGAGAAATTTCATTACAAAAAAAAAAAATATCAAAAAATATCAAACTTCGTCAACAGTGATTTGAACCCACGTTGGCCGCGCGGCGATCAATATCGAGAGAGTACAAAATACGCCACTAGATACTTTAATATCGAACCACCGACTGTTATTATGAATATCGGTTACGCAGTTTGAGGGTAAAGATTAGAATTAAGCAAAACAAAACGTAAATCACGAAGATTTTAGTTATATTATTTGTTTAGGACTTTGTTATTTAATTCAGTACTCACGCTAAATAATACAGTTGGGAAATATATACGTCGAAACTTTGCAAGTGGTTTTATCACGGGTCACTGTCACTGAGCTATGGTTGTAGAAAAAATAATTATAGACTTGTTTTAATCACTAAATAACAATATCACGTACGTGAAATATCTAAATCAATTCTTCTAACACGTTATTTTAATTACTTAACGCAGTTTTGAATTACAAAAACAAATTTTAATAGGGAGACGTTACTACATGTCTGACAGCTGACAGCTGACATAGCAACAAGAATATTGTCAGTCACACAACACTGAGAATCACTCACGCGTTGAAAGCCTCCAGAAATATATCACAGTCTACAAAAATCTGCTCAATTCCATGCAAAGTGTGGGTCATTCGACAAAATTTTTGGTAAATTAATTAGTTGCATTTGTAAAAGAATAAAAAAACTTGGCGAGTACAAGCGAGTCGGAGATAGGCATCCCTTAATCGGTGCCACTCCTCCCGATCCTGTGCCTTCTGAACCCAGCGGTCACCCACTGACTTCCCTATGCCTCCAGTGCTTCTTTAGTATATATGTCATAAGCCATATGAGGAGTACACGCATGAAGTGAAGTGTCATCATCATCATCGCAAGTTATAAAACCCATCGATCACGGAAGAAGCGTATTTTTTTGTTAGAACTCATCTGTCAGTTAGAGCTCAAAAAACAGTAAGATGAGAAACAAACGAATTACCAGTTCTTAAAACCTGCTGTACCTGTACATTAAATTTCTTTGATGTGAAGTGCTACGTTACTTTCGTTAACTAACTAGCTCTCTACTACTCTAGCCTTTTGTCATGCACCGGGCAGAAAAGATTCTCTCCAAATTATAATAACTAACTATAAAATTAGCTTAGTTGTAAATATTATCTTCTTTTGTGTTACAGATATTCATTAGTTTAACATCTCCAGCTTTGCATATTGTGTCATTCCTAAAAATTTTTGTCCCGGAAAGAAATTATAACTTGGTAAGTCGATTTTTTTTTATTTAAGCTTTGATTTCTGTATTATTGACTTTTTGTGTAAATTGAAGTAAGAAATAAGTAAGTAGGCTTTATATTACATAACATAACATCACGCATCTATTTCCTCTAAAGAGTATGCAGAGGTGGGTGGACGTAGGAACACAAATTTCAAGTTTCAAAAGCCCAGTAATATGTACTTTACCCAACCCGAAAATCGAATCCAGGATCTCTATTTCCGCAGTCTTATATAATTTTACTTTTAATAATATACTCGTGTATATTAATTTGTAACCTACCTCTGGTACTTCTTATAATATTTTACGTATGAAAAACATATTTAAAATCTCAATAAAAATGAATCATTATTACTTCCTCAAGCAAGATTACCCCTTTTTTCCGCAGTACAGTATTTTATTTTTGAAAGGTGAAATATAGAAAGAAACATGCTATTTATAGATGTTAAAAATTACTTATATTATTATTACTGTGAATCTTCACTAACATGATTCTGTCTTTCAGGATTTTGCGCTTATCTTCTCTATATGTGTGCTGAGCGCAATATTGCCATGCCTGCCAGCCATCTTTGCCGAATTGGTGAAAGGCGAAGTAGATAAAATTAAAGTAGTACTGACAAAACGGCTTGCATCGGAAGAAGGTAAATTAAATTTATTATTATTTAATTAATTAACCTACTTATTAAATGATTTTGGTAAAACCTACTACAAAACATCTGTACAAGATTTCTTTTTGGATTAATCTAAATTGGAATAAACGTAATTCTCGAGTCAGCTCATGCTGTAAAAGGTGTTTTATGCAGGTTTGCTCGCGATGTTTTCCTTCGAAATGTTTACAGCGTCGTTACGTCATTTAGTTGAACCTCGCCGTAACTGTCATATAGCCTTAGATTATTATTTAGCATTAAGAATACTTACTTATTAATGTAAGATAAAATGATATTTACTTATCCTTAAAGATTATTAAATAAAGATTATAATTAAATAAATAACACTTTTAAAATTTTGTCAAAACTTTCAGTGAATTTTGAATGCTTCGACCTACATTTTTAATATCATTGTCTGGTTACATTGAATAACCGAATCACCAACTCTGCCTTGTATAATGAACCTTTATATATATACTGTCTAACTAAAATAGTAAATAAGAATATAAATGTGTACTTTATGAGATAGTTAAAAGTGTTTATCCCGCCCCGGTGTTTGTCTTACCCCACCTTACTTTATTTGTTTCAGCTGAAGTGGTGCGGGACAAGCTGCATGCCTTCATCAAGTTCATGGGGCTGCGGCCTCTTCAGATAACCATCTGGCGAGCTATCCCCATAGACATGAGCCTGCTTCGCAGAATTATTTCCTTCTACACCACGTTCTTCATCGTCATGGCTCAATTCATGCATTCTATTAATTAATTAACAACGCATTTCTTATACACACATTCTATTTTTAAAGTGTTTATCCTTACTTAATCTAACTTAACTTTAATCTTCCCCAAAGAAGATACCAAATGGTTATTTATATGTAGTCGTATTATTTGAAGACTAGTGGACGCCCGCAGCTTCGCTCGCGTAGAATTAGACCCACTAACGACGTCTACCCGCGTTCGGGTTGCACAGTTGACTTCAAAAACGGCAAAGTTTCATACTAACTTTGCACCCCCGTTTTACCCCCTTAAGGGATGAATTTTCAAAAATCCTTTCTTAGTGCTCCCCTACGTTATAAACGGAACCCCTGTGCAAAATTTCGAGTTCCTAACCCTTATAGTTTAGGCCCTGCGTTGATATATCAGTCAGTCAGTCAGACAGCTTCTCCTTTTATATATATAGATGACACAAAACGCGAGATATGTAATCTTAAAATAATACTACGTTTAATCCCATGTGATATCTATTGGACGCCCGCAGCTTCGCTCGCGTAGAATTAGACCCATTAACGACGTCTACCCGTCTAAAGACTTCAAAAACGGCAAAGTTTCATACTAACTTTGCACCCCCGTTTTACCCCCTTAGGGGGTGAATTTTCAGAAATCCTTTCTTAGTGCTCCCCTACATTATAAAAGGAACCCCTGTGCAAACTTTCAAGTTTCTAGGCCTTATAGTTTAGGCCCTGCGTTGATATGTCAGTCAGTCAGTCAGTCAGTCAGTCAGTCAGTCAGTCAGTCACCTTCTCCTTTTATATATATAGATGACACAAAACGCGAGATATGTAATCTTAAAATAATACTACGTTTAATCCCATGTGATATCTATCTATATATACATATAAAAGGAGAAGGTGACTGACTGACTGACTGACTGACTGACTGACTGACTGACTGACATATCAACGCAGGGCCTAAACTATAAGGGCTAGAAACTTGAAATTTTGCACAGGGGTTCCTTTTATAACGTAGGGGAGCACTAAGAAAGGATTTTTGAAAATTCACCCCCTAAGGGGGTAAAACGGGGGTGCAAAGTTAGTATGAAACTTTGCCGTTTTTGAAGTGAAGTGGGCAACCCGAACTCGGGCAGACGTCGTTAATGGATCTTATTCTACGCGAGCGAAGCTGCGGGCGTCCACTAGTTGTCGTATAAATCCATACTCCGAGCTTGTAACTTTACTGTGAATTTCAAGTTAGAAATCCCAGTAGTACTTTGCCTGACCTGGGAACCCTAGGGCTCTATATCTGAGTCGCCTGCCGCCGAAACTACGAGCGATCTAGATCTGGATAGACAGTGGCCATTCCGTGGTTTAAACATTCGAGGGCGGGCTGAGAGATAGACTATATAGTAAGGTTATATAATATTTTATAATAATGAGTCGCACGTAGGAAATGTCGATATCAAGTAGGAAAATGTCGATATTACCTCAAAGCAGCATAGTTGTTTTATGTTGTGTGTGTATTGTCGGTTTCTCTAAATACATATCGTATTACAATAAAAAACCGTTTTTATTTCCAATAACTTTTATATAAGAATTATTTTGATATTGAATAATCGTATTCAATGATGTACCTACGTATGACATGAATAAAGAACAAAGAAAAATAATGTTAGTACCTAAATAATTGTAACAAGGTTGTTATCTGGTAACCTAAATGAATAAAAAGAATATTTACTATAATTTTAAGATTTTTAGGAGAAGATTAAGATTAACCTTTAAATCCACTACTAGAAATAACCCACATTAGTCCACTGCTGAACATAGGCCTCACTCAAGAGACACCACTGAGCCCGGTCTTCAGTTCTTCGCATCCACGTGCTCCGCATGCCGCAGATCGTGGCGCCACCTAGCAGGAGATCGTCCCAGACTACGTTTGACTAAAGCGGTATCCATTCTAGCAGCCAATTACTGCAACGGTTGTCGGTCCTCCGGCAGATGTGGCTAGTCTTTTGCCTCTTAAAAAGCAAAAGCTCTCAGACAAAAGCTAAACATGATAAATATATTGATTGAACCATAAAGACAAACGTTTGTTGAAAAAAATATTTTTTTTAATATTAATTACTGTTTTATTGTGATATAAATATCTATTCTATTGGATTTCTATTATTATGTAAATAGTTAGCGGATTTTAGTAAAAATCAAACAATATCACGCCTGTATTTTGAAGCTGTTATTAGGAAATCAAGTCAGAAAATGCAATAAAATATTGTCTGACCCAAGATCGATCGTCCTTATAATACTCTGCCTATAACTTCCAGAAAAAGGTCCAATACTAATGTAGAAGTTTCATAAACATTTTAAATCCTTTTTAGAGGTGTGTATTTGTTTTACTTTTACTGTCGAGTTCAATTTAAGATAATTTGTTCTAAGTGAGCGTGTCCTTCTTATAAAGAACCATTATGCCTAATTTCAGCTTTAGAGGTCAAATAGTTTTTGAGATTTCGTGTTAATGGGTGTTCTTCGCTTTCAATAACTTATATAGCAACAAAGTAAAGTTATACAACAAAGTAAACGATTTCATCAAAAAGTAAACACTATGTTAGATGTTTATCGTCAGCCAGGCCCTATTATAAAGCTTTTAATTATTATGTAGATTGACAAATTACAGTATGTTGATCAGTTAAACTTTCATTTATAAGACGGCGTTGGGATGGCGTGAAAAACACCCATAAATTTTTCGCTTTCAATAATTCTGTTTAAATTTATAATATACTACAGAATATTCGTTTATTTATATTGATTTGATTGCATCATCTCTTTTTAACATACTTTTATTAGGTCCACTTGTATGTAACTCACAATGTAAGGGAATCTTTGAGAGCTAATTTAACCATCTTCCAAGGATCGTAGCGTAATGAAAATTGGCAGCTCTATGTACTTCTGAAACGTATTCAATAATATGGTACTGTCGAGCTGATCTGATGATGGAGCCGGAAGATATTAGCTACTTTAAAGTGGAAACTTTGAGAGCTAATTTAACCATCTTCCAAGGATCGTAGCGTAATGAAAATTGGCAGCTGTATGTACTTCTGAAACGTATTCAATAATATGGTACTGTCGAGCTGATCTGATGATGGAGCCGGAAGATATTAGCTACTTTAAAGTGGAATCTTTGAGAGCTAATTTAACCATCTTCCAAGGATCGTAGCGTAATGATAATTGGCAGCTGTATGTACTTCTGAAACGTATTCAATAATATGGTACTGTCGAGCTGATCTGATGATGGAGCCGGAAGATATTAGCTACTTTAAAGTGGAATCTTTGAGAGCTAATTTAACCATCTTCCAAGGATCGTAGCGTAATGAAAATTGGCAGCTGTATGTACTTCTGAGACACATTCAATAATATGGTACTGTCGAGCTGATCTGATGATGGAGCCGGAAGATATTAACTGGAACTTCATGATGGAATAAGGTATCATAGTCGTGTTTGCACTTGTGGTAAGGTCTTGTAATGAACTTTGACCACGATTAGGTTTCAAGGTCTGATGATGAAGCCGGAAGATATTAACTGGAACTTCATGATGGAATATCGTATCATAGTCATGTTTGCACTTGTGGTAAAGTCTTGTAATGAAATTTGACCACGATTAGGTTTCAAGGTCTGATGATTTCTTTTTTAGTTGGATTTTTTATAAAAGTGTGTTTTTTTAGTTTTTTTAAACTATTAATTATTCACTATTTGTTTCTGTACAAATTTATAATATACTATGTATTTTCTATATGTATTATGCTGATAATTGTGTTATAGCTATACTGTCTCAAGTTTATATATTAAGTCAAAATTTAGTTAATTTTACTAGAATCATGATTTCTGAATTGTTGTGGTCTCGAGTACGAGCACTAAGGGAATCGGTAGAGCAAGATTATGGTTTCTCAGATAGTTTTGTGGAACAATAAGTTGAATGTCTCCAAATATATCACTGTGTATAAAAATATGATAAGAATTCCCCGTTGCGTGGGACATTCATGTCATTTCTAAAAATAAAAAAACATTATTATAACAATTTCACCACCTTATCGAGACATCAAACTGGTCGGCATTCAACAGACTGTCCACCTGGTAACATTTACCTATAATTTATAAACCTTAATCACAGTTTTTATTATGGTTCAGTACCCAAAGGGTAAAACGGTACCCTATTACTAAGACTCCGCTGTCTGTCTGTCCGACTGTCACCAGGCTATATCTCATGAACCGTGATAGCTAGTTAGTTAGACAGTTGGAATTTTCACAGATGATTTATTTATTCATTTTTTTATGTGTAAAATGTATTTCTGTTGCCACTATTATACTAAAAAACAGAAAAATTAAAATTCAGTTGAGCATATCCCATACAACAGACAAGATTTTTTTGGTATTTCTGTTGCCGCTATATGCTAAAACACCGAGAAAATAAAAATTTAAGGGTGCATATCCAAATAATTATACAGTAAAAATTTTTTTAAAAAAAAAAGCTTTTTAAAACTTTTTTTTATTTTCATGCATTGTCATTGGAACCAAATATGTGTGCCAAATTTCAGCTCGATAGCTTCAGTGGAAGTGGGTGAAATATTGATTGCAAGATTCCAGGACATACATACTTACAAGATACATACGAGTGAAGTTAAATAAAAGCTTTTAAAAAAAAATACAACAAACAAATTTTTTTTGCCGTTTATATAAATAGTGGTACGGAACCATTCGTGCGTGAATCCAACTCGCACTTGGTCGGTTTTATTATAATTTATCTACAATTGGGTCGAGGAAAAAGTAAAAACTATTTAAATCTATCTGTCTGATCATATTATTAGCTATTCATAAGTACGTTTACAAATTACTGAAAAGTCAACAGAAAAACATATATTTATCAGTCAGTTGTGACACAGAGAGCCTTATATTAGAGCCAAACTTTCCTCCTAAAATGTTAAACGCTTTTAAATCTTCTCGCCGCTCATCGGACAGTTTTATCAAAATCATTATGATTATTAGACTTATCCAAGGATTTTATTCAAATGTTTTCAGAAATAGATATCTGATAGGCATAACAAAAGTGTACTACATCTGCTTAACAGGATCATTATTAACATTTAACTACTATTACATTGCATACGTTAATTTTCAAAATAATATATTTCACTTAATGTTATTAAATCGAATAATTGAATTTGATCTTATATACCTTGTTTGTCTATTGAGTAAGGGAGAGAACTTCTTTGAATTTTATTCTCGTTTAAAATCCATTGACACTATCTCAGCTTATGTTTCAAATAGATTTGATTGCATTATCTCATCCTTTTTATTCATTATAATTTTTAATTTCAATATATTACATACTCTTCATGTATATTTTAGATTCGGTACTTTATATAATATAAGTTTCAGCCATATTTTTATAGTAAGTCCAAACATTGTCCACTTCACTAGAATCTTTACATTTGAATTATTGTGGTCTCGAACAAAAGCGTTAAGGGTAGCTATAGAAGAAGAATATTGTCAGTCACACAGCATCGAGAATCACTCACGCGCTGAAAGCCTCCAGAAATATATGACAGTCTACAAAAATCTGCTCAGTTCCGTGCAAAGTGTGGGTCATTCGACAAAATTTTTGGTAAATTAATTTCGTTTCATTTGTAGAACAATATAAAAACTTGGCGAGTTCAAGCGAGTTGGACATAGGCCTCCCTTAATCGGGGCTACTCCTCCCGATCTTGTGCCTTCTGAACCCACTGTTACCCACTGACTTCCCTATGACTCCAGTGCTTCTTTGGTATAAAGTGTACTCGTATGTCATAAACCATATGAGGAGTAAACGCATGAAGTGAAGTGTTGATCTTCGCAAATTAAAAAAATTAACTATCTTAGATTTCCTTACATGGTTAGTTACTTACATAACCTATGATGACCTAATAAAAGCATGTTAAAAACGCTTCGATCACGGAAGAAAAACTAGCGTATTTTTTGTTAGAACTCATGTGTCAGTTAAAGCTCAAAAAACAGTAAGATGAGAAACAAATATGAATTACCAGTTCTCAAAACCTGCTGAATATAGTCATTAAATTTCTTTGGTGTGAACTGCTACGTTACTTTCTTTAACCAACCTTATAATATAGAGCCTTTTGTCACGCACCGGGCACAAAACATTCTCTCCTAATTTCAATTATACTAACTAAAATTAGCTTAAGTGTAAGTATTATCTTCTTTTGTGTTACAGATATTTCTTAGTTTAACATCTCCAGCCTTGTATATTGTGTCATTCCTACAAAATTATGTCCCAGAAAGAAATTATAACATGGTAAGTAAACGTGTACGTACACAAATTTCAAGTTACAAAAACTCAGTAACAATAAAATATGTACTTTGACCAACCCGAAAATCGAATCCAGGATTTCTATCTCCGCAATCACGTTTGCAACAACTAAACCAAGAATAAATTTTACTTTTAATAATATACTCATGTACTTATAATAATTTGTAACCTGCCTCTGATACTGCTTATACATTTTACGTAAGTATGAAAAACATAATTTAAAATCTCAATAAAGGCCAAACCGCACTATAGCGGCGCAGCGCTGCGCGGCAGCGGAGCGTTGCGGTATCAAATTGAATCCGCCAACATGGCTGCGCTAACCATCAACACGACGTTTCGCTAGACCTTGACAACTGTAAAAATATAGTTCCTTCTTAATTTAAAATAATAAATTAATAGTTCAAAAAAACTAAAAAAACACGCTTTTATAAAAAATCCAACTAAAAAAGAAGTCTAACCTAACCTAACCTAATCGTGGTCAAAGTTCATTACAAGACTTTACCACAAGTGCAAACACGACTATGATACGATATTCCATCATGGATTGCCAGTGCCTATCTTCCGGCTTCATCATCAGACTTTGAAACCTAATCGTGGTCAAAGTTCATTACAAGACCTTACCACAAATGCAAACACGACTATGAACGATATTCATCATGAAGTACCAGTTAATATCTTCCGGCTCCATCATCAGATCTGTTCGACAGTACCATATTATTGTATTGTCATCAGAACTACATACAGCTGCCAATTTTCATTACGCTACGATCCTTGGAAAATGGTCAAATTAGCTTTCTTAGATTCCACTTTAAAGTAGCTAATATCTTCCGGCTCCATCATCAGATCAGTTCGACAGTACCATATTATTGTATGTGTTTTAGAAGTACATACAGCTGCCAATTTTCATTACACTACGATCCTTGGAAAATGGTTAAATTAACTATCTTAGATTCCCTTACATTGTGAGTTACATACAAGTGGACCTAATAAAAGCATGTTAAAAAGGCTTCAAATACGCCGTTATATATAACCTCCGTTACCGCGCAGCGCCGCGACGCTATAGTGTGGTTTGACCTTAAGAATGAATCATTATTATTGACTCAAGTAAGATTACCCCTTATTACCGCGGTACAGAATTTTTTGTTTGAAAGATTAAAGATACGAAGAAACATGCTATGTTGAGATGTTAAAAATGACGTATATTATTATTACTGTGAATCTTCACTAATATGATTCTGTCTTTCAGGATTTTGCGCTTATCTTTACTGTATGTGTGCTGAGTGCAATATTGCCATGCCTGCCAGCCATCTTTGCCGAATTGGTCAAAGGAGAAGTAGACAAAATTAAAGTAGTACTGACAAAACGGCTTGCATCGGAAGAAGGTATTAAAATATTTTGGTAAAACCGTAAAGTGAAGTAGGCGCATTTAACAGAACATTAAACATATAATACTACGAGTATATACTACTACCTACTACAAAACATCAGTAAGATTTCTACTTGGAATTGATTCTCTTTCTAAATGTAATTCTCGAGTCACCTCATGCAGTAAAAGATGTTTATGCAGGTTTACTCGCGATGTTTTCCTGCGTCGTTACAGCGTCGTTACGTCACTGAGCTGAACGTCGCCGTATCATTAGCATAAATAATACTTTCTTATTAATGAACTTTAAAATGATATTTATACTTACAGATTATTTAATTAAATATATAACACTTTAAAACATTTGACAATACTTTCAGTAAATTTCACCTACTTTCAGTAAATATTTACCTATTAATTTAGGTTGCCTTGTCCTACATTTTTAATATCATTGTTTGAATAGGTACATTGAATAGCCGAATTACCAACTCTGTCTTGAATAATGAACCTTTATATATGTATGTACTGTGTAACCGCAATCCATTATAAAAATGTTATGTTGGTTTGTGTACGCTTCAAAAACTCAAAAAGTTCTGCACTGATCGAGCTGAAATTTTAGCATGATAAATCCGCATCAAGGATTGTTTTTATCAATTTTTTGGATCAGTCACATATCCGCGAAAAATATTGTATATCCACAAGTATTGCAAAATTAAACTTATATGACATGTATGCTTTGTTTTGTTTCTCATTTCGCAACCATTCAATCACAATGTGCCACAGTGAAGCGTGGCAGGGTACAGCTAGTAGTAAATAAGAATAGAAATGTGTACTTTATTTTTCATGGTACTTTACTTTTACTTTACTTTATGCGATTTAGTGTTTATCTTGCCCCGGTGTTTGTCTTACCCCCACCTTACTTTATATGTTTCAGCTGAAGTGGTGCGGGACAAGCTACATGCCTTCATCAAGTTCATGGGGCTGCGGCCTCTTCAGATAACCATCTGGCGAGCTATCCCTATAGACATGAGCCTGCTTCGCACAATTATTTCCTTCTACACCACGTTCTTCATCGTCATGGCTCAATTCATGCATTCTATTAATTAATCAACAACGGACTTCTTATACACACATATTTTTATAGCTTTTATTGAATAAGGTTCTACTTAATCTTACTTAACTTTAATCTTCCCCAAGGAAGACCTAAATATTGGTTGGCAAGAAACTAAATATTGGTTGGTTTGCAATCAACCAATGTTTAGTTTTATGTCAATGTATGTATGTGTCTTGGTCTTATTTCTATGCCTGGGACAAATTCAATAAGAACAACATTTAGATGGACTCATAAATTATGTAATTCATTGTACAAAAGTGTAACAAGCTTGTTACGTAGGTACGTACACTACCTACCTATACCGCCGAGGTTCAGACCATCGCTTATCGCTCTCCGCGCGCTATCGGCATAGAGCGGGCGCAACATTGACACTGCAAAATCCCTTTCCCACAGTCCAACTGTACCGAGTTTCTACTGAGGTTTTTACGTAGTTTTAAAAATATTAATTGTGTTTTCATTATTACGTTTCTAACATTGAACATAGATGTGCCTACTTAGTAGGAATTTTAGTAATAGAATTAGGTAACTTAGAAACTTTTAGTCATTCTGCACCCAGTCAGCTTACATAATTAGCTTGTAATTAATTAAAATGAATACTCGTATTTAACAATAAATCAAGTAGAAAAATGACGATTTTACCTCAAAGCAGCTTAGTTGTTTTATGTTGTGTGTGTATTGTCGGTTTCTCTAAATGCATAATTTAACATTACAATAAAAAACCGTTTTTATTTCCAATAATTTTTATATTAGAATTATTTTGATTATGAATTGTTTGTTATTTATCTTTTGTGTAGAGAAGTTTATTTTTGTTTTACATTATATCAAATATTTAAAAGAAAAGTGTAACATTATTGAGTACAAATTATACACGGAAAAAATACTTTTGTTACACTAAATGACTTTTAATAATATTCTCAAATATATAAAGTCATTAGAGTACCTAATAGCCATATATAAGCAAACAATCATTTTTATGTAATCAGTAAAGTATTTTCATCGGTGTATAAGTTATAGTCAAAATGATTCTGTATCGCCTAGCTTTGAACAGGTATATTTTTAATTATTATTATCTTTCACAATAAAATTTCAATATCTTAGCTTTGAACAGGTATATTTTTAATTACCTATTACATATTTATCTTTCACAATAAAATTTCAATATTTCAAGCTTATTGCATCATTTAAATTAAATTTTCCTAAGCTGGTGAATTGCAATAATTACCTTGTATTGGTGAGATTTGGTGAATAGATGAAGAGTGAGATTGAGAGAAGAAGAATGAGATTTTGATGTGAAACATCTTTAGGCGGAGGGTAAACCAGATTTTTGGCGTGGCGAGCCGTGGCGACGCTTCGCCACGCTATATTAAGATGGAATATATGTATTATACTATACAGTTCCGACAAATGGCTGTATATGGTATACAGTCGGAAATTATTATTAATGAAATATAATAATTATTTTATAATTATTAATAATAATTATTAAATGAAATATAATAATAATTATTATTATTAATTTTTTTTTTTTTTTTTGTTTTTTTTTATATGTTTTAGTTCCTGTCATAATCTGTACCTTTGTGCCTATTACTTGTACAAAATAATTTCGGCTCACAATTTTTTTTTACAGTATCCTTTCTTACCTCGGACTGGAATCGCTGCAGCCGAAAGCGAAAACGTTAAAAAATAAGTTGAAAACGAATCAAGAGATGAGTTTATTTCTATCAGCGCTGATGTCTTTAATGACCGTTTTGATCTGCTTCACAATACCTTTTGCAGCGCTAGAAGCGCCTTGTGATTTATTAAGAGACAGACTTCATTTGCTGTATAATATTCTAAAGACATTCGAGACATATCAGCCTTTGCTAGATAGAGTGATCATAGCGTTGGCAGTTCTCCTGATATACATAACGTTGATGATAATACATGATGGGGTCAGACGTACAAGTATAAGCGACAGCCCTTGGTTCGATAGAGAGATGTACGGGTTGCCGAGAGGATTGAGGCGAAGGAGAATCAGTCACATTTACGATTATGATTAGATATATAGATATCTCATAACCTCCACAGAATAAGATTATTGTGAGAATTCTTCATCTAAAGAGAATTGAGTGTCATCACAACCCTTTCTTTGTCCCACTGTTGGGCTAGGGTCTCCTCTCAGAATGGGAGGGATTAGACCTTAGTCCACCACGCTGGCCAAGTGCGGATTGGCAGACTTCGCATATCTTCGATAACGTTATGATGAACTCTCAGGCATGCAGGTTTGCAAAAATAATGTTCTGTTTAGAGAATATTAAAAAAGTTGATAAAAACGAGTATTTTTAAATTCCGATATTAATACCGGGATCCTGGTATTCGAAAAGAAAATTCGGCATTAGTACGGGTATTAAAAGTCCAATATTCTAAAGCCCTTATTAGCACGTGTCTGCTTACGTAGAACATCAATAGTTCTCGAGTTTTTGTTGTTGTCACATAGGACGCGGTAGGTTTCAAATTATAAAACGTTTAGTTATCTTAATATTTTTTTAATTGAACACACACTTATTATCAAAAGTACTGTCTGAATTGTATTATAATAGTTAGTAATGTTGTGTAAATACTAATTGTTTTTATGACTAATTGAAAATCAACCGAGAAGAGACGCCATACGGTAAAAGTTAGGGGACGTTTTTCTAAGAAGATGAGGCCATCCAATAATTTGTTTCGAACTTTTTGATCTGCAAATATACGAGTTTAATGCAGTGTTAGTGAATATAATACATGTGGAAAATATTCGATTTCTTACTTCATCCGATTCTGGTTTAAATTCTAGCGGTACAATTTTTATTTAAATAACATCACGCCTGTTTTTCCACAAAAGTAAAGACAGAAGTGTGTAATACACCAACTGCTTACCAGTTTTGTTAAGGTTCCAATAGGTAGTGAACCTACTGCCATACACCGGGTACAAACGGTTGCCCGACCCGGGAATCGATCCCAGGACGTCTAGATTTAGTAATTCAAATTTTTCGAACATTATATGTGAATAATGTAATTGAATACCTGTGCTAAATGTTAGCAATCTTGTGAGGTGTTCTTTTATGTTCTCCACTTCGATACAAGAGAGTTCTAGATACACAGCTGGTAAGCAAATCAGGATAAGATTAGAAATTATCGTTACTAATACGTTTGTTAAGACCTAAAAAACAAAAAAATATTAATAAGACATGTTCATTAAGAAATCATTACAAAACAACTAGTTACTAGTTAGCGGTTAATTCATTTAGTTATTTATATATAACACGTAAAAATAAGGTGGAACAAACATCGAGCACTACGCATTATGAATTCTCAACCAGCTAACCACTAGGCTAGGGACACATTCAATACAGCGGTAAATTTATTAATTCATATGTCGGTTGGTTCATCCACCAAATAATAAGCACTAAAGCTATGCATCAACCTAAGTTCTCTTTATGGATATAATATAGCAAACGAACATGACACACCAACCATCCACTGAAAGACTTTGAAGACCCACAAAGTTGAAGTGTGCATGTTAGCCCACTTATATTATTATAAGTAATAATAACATAACAATACCATCAAAATTACAGCCGTGGACCGGATTAAGCCGGTTTTAGAAAGTATGCATCACTGCAGTTTGCTGGTTATCTTTGGCTGTGCTGAGAATTCGACGACACATTCGACACTGGGTTGGCCACTAACCAACCGCACTGGATCAGCGTGGTGGTGTATGCTCTAGACTTCCAGCAGCCGTGTCTGTGGGGGAGATCCGTGTCAAGCAGGGGGACGTATATGGGTCAAAGCTAATTATCTATTTATGTTTTTTTTTATCTATTTTCAATTAGGTTATACCTATATAGGCCCTCCCACTTATAGTATACTAGTGGACGCCCGCAGCTTCGCTCGCGTGGAATTAGACATTCAGTAACTTCAAAAACGGCAAAGTTTCATACTACCTTGGCACCCCCGTTTTACCTCAATTTTCGTGAATTTTCAAAAATCCTTTCTTAGTGCTCCCCTACGTTATAAAAGGAACCCCTGTGCAAAATTTCAAGTATCTAACTCTTATAGTTTAGGCCCTGCGTTGATATGTCAGTGAGTTAGTCAGTCAGTCAGTCAGTCAGTCAGTCACCTTCTCCTTTTATATATATAGAACATAACAATACCATCAAAATTACAGCCGTGGACCGGATTAAGCCGGTTTTAGAAAGTATGCATCACTGCAGTTTGCTGGTTATCTTTGGCTGTGCTGAGAATTCGACGACACATTCGACACTGGGTTGGCCACTAACCAACCGCACTGGATCAGCGTGGTGGTGTATGCTCTAGACTTCCAGCAGCCGTGTCTGTGGGGGAGATCCGTGTCAAGCAGGGGGACGTATATGGGTCAAAGCTAATTATCTATTTATGTTTTTTTTTATCTATTTTCAATTAGGTTATACCTATATAGGCCCTCCCACTTATAGTATACTAGTGGACGCCCGCAGCTTCGCTCGCGTGGAATTAGACATTCAGTAACTTCAAAAACGGCAAAGTTTCATACTACCTTGGCACCCCCGTTTTACCTCAATTTTCGTGAATTTTCAAAAATCCTTTCTTAGTGCTCCCCTACGTTATAAAAGGAACCCTGTGCAAAATTTCAAGTATCTAACTCTTATAGTTTAGGCCCTGCGTTGATATGTCAGTGAGTCAGTCAGTCAGTCACCTTCTCCTTTTATATATATAGATGTAAGATAAGTCTTATTTCTTATAAATATTATATAAATATTATATAAGAACCTCAGCAAAAGCATCATCATTCGGTCTTGGAAATATGATCAATAATAAAATTACAATGTATGAGAGCTGTGCCTGGATTATCTGAAAACGAAAATATAATTATTGAAAAAAAAAAGTTTTAAATAAAATATAGACATGGTTAAATCCATAAATATAAAAAGAGAAGCTGACTGACTGACTGACTGACTGATTGACTGACTGACTGACTGACTGACTGACTGATTGACTGACTGACTGACTGACTGACTGACTGACTGATTGACTGACTGACTGACTGACATATCAACGCAGGGCCTAAACTATAAGGTTTAGAAACTTGAAATTTTGCACAGGAATTCCTTTTATAACGTAGGGGAGCACTAAGTATTTTTTTAAATTCACCCCCTAAGGGGGTAAAACGGGGGTGCAAAGTTAGTATGAAACTTTGCCGTTTTTGAAGTCAAGTGGGCAACCCGAACGCGGGCAGACGTCGTTAATGGGTCTAATTCTACGCGAGCGAAGCTGCGGGCGTCCACTAGTTTTTATATACGACAACAAATGGACGGAAGTGGTTGCAGACTTAGAAAAGGACTGTAACACAGTCCCTGCCTGTGTACGAACAAAGCGCACACAGCTCGAACTCGCCTCTCACTCGATCCTAATTCAAATCCAAGCGGAACGCACCAATAACTTTTCTAAATTATGTGCGATAGTGGACGCCCGCAGCTTCGCTCGCGTGGAATTCCTAAATACAAAATTTCATTGAAATAATATAGGTATATACGAAAAACTTTTATACCTACTAACTTTGCACCCCCCTTTTACCCCCCTTAAGAGATGATTTTCGAAACTCAATAAAAAACCTTCATAGGTATTGAATTTCATTCGAATAACATCAAAAACGGCAAAGTTTCATACTCTTCATTCTAACTTTGCACCCCCGTTTTACCCCCTTAGGGGTGAATTTTCAAAAATCCTTTCTTAGTGCTCCCCTACGTTATAAAAGGCAACCCTGTGCAAAATTTCCAGTTTCTAGCCCTTATTGTTTGGGCCCTGCGTTGATATGTCAGTCAGTCAGTCACTCAGTCAGTCAGTCAGTCAGTCAGTCAGTCAGTCAGTCAGTCACCTTCTCCTTTTTTATATATAGATTTAATTAAATAAATCTCATCTGCTGTAACGGTGAAGGAAACATTGTGAGGAAACCTGCATGAATGTGAGTTATAAATATCATGGACATCTGATATTTATAACTCACATTCATGCAGGTATATCATGGACATCTGACAAATTGGCCAAACTAGGCGCGAAATACATTTTAAATACATACTTAAATAGATAATATTAACATCCAGATAGAACAAACACAAGTGTTCGTCACACGAATGTTTGTCCGGAATGGTATTGGAACCCACGACCCCACAGGCAGGGTTACTACCGATTGCGCCAACGCAATTTGATTTAGTTTAAGGATATTTGTTGGAAAAACTTCGATTTTAAGTCAGACGACATCTTTTGTGTGTCTGCCGTGGTTTTCCAGACAGAAATCACCATTTCCCCTAGACTATACGTCCGTCTTTAGTCTTAAGCCTTAATAACTGTGAATACAAAATTACCATTATCTTAGTCCAGTGGCTTACTTTGCAAAGACAATTGTTATACATTTTATACAAATTTAAATAATACTTAATTTTTTTGATACGCTCGCTCGGCGTAATATACGTAAAACTTAATGAAGTGTCTTGTTCCATAGCGATGGCAAGAGTCTTAAGTCGACGCCAAAGACTTTCAAATATGAAAGATCTGGTAGAATATTTTAATTGGTTGCCCAAACCAATTACAATTGGCAGTAGCGAATACATCAACGTGAACTTTGCATCATTTTTATATAAATACCAGTGATCAGTACTAAGCTTTAGTGTACCAAACAGAAGAATTACGCAAAACGTAAAAATACCCTCAAAATATTTAGATTGGATAATACAAGCAGATTCAGCACTTCTAAGTGCGGAATAATATTGAGAAAATTGTTCTCCGTTACTCAATAGCGATATCAGAGCAGAAAATATGTAATTAAAATATCTATAGAAAGTAACTATGGGGATAAAATTCAAATTTAGGAACTTAGTCAAATTATTTAGGAATACAACACATACACCAGTGATTATAATGACACAATAAATGCGAAGCAGATTGTTAAATATACTATTTGAATATAGAGTGGAATAAAGCCCCACAAGAACTCTACAAAACATGATGATGTTAATAAAAATGTTATTATTCATGTGAGAAAATAACTCGGAAAGAACTGTCAACATTGTCAAACTGAGCAAAACTCAGCGCCCTTGTCCTCTACGCGGCAAGTACGTAATTATACAACTAGTTTATTATTGATCGAAGAGTTTAATGAATGTTTCATTATTTGTAATTTTGGATATCTACGATCTTATCACACAATGTGGACAGCTGTTATTATAAATGATAATCTAGTTTTAATTCCGTTAGTAAATTGTAAAGCTAAAGGTCTAAGCTTTAAGGTCTTCTATACTTCAAGTATATAATACACTATTTATGATATTTATAATACAATATTCTATCCCAATGTAGGGACAAAATGACTTTCCTCTCGAAATGTAAGATAAGGCTGAGGGTAAGGCCATATTAGACCACGCTGACCAAATGCGGATTAACAGGTATACAGTATTAATAGAGGTATTGGTTGGAATGATTGACACATTATTAAAATTGAAGTGGAACAAACAAAAAAATCGTTCGGGACAAGCAAGTCGAGTGTCACGTTTGTGTGACGCAAAAGCGTCAAAATTTGCGTCACTCAAACTCCACCACGCCACCACCACCACCCTTTCTTTGTCCCACTGATGGCCACGAGTCTCCTCTCAGAATGGGAGGGGTAGGCCTTAGTCCACCACGCTGGCCAAGTGCGGATTGGCAGACTTCACATGCCTTCAAGAACATTAAGAAGAACTCTCCGGAATGCAGGTTTCCTCACGATGTGTCCTTCACCGTTACAGCAAGTGACATTTAATTTCTTAAATCCACATGACTTTTGATGCGTGCCGCTTGGGTTTGAATGCTTCTCGAATGAGAGGCGAGTTCGATAGCCTGACTGTGACATTCAAACTCACGTTGTAAAATTAAAAGCACAGTATATGGAACAGACTAATTAAACAGACTAATTAAAAGGAAATTCAGTGGATATGACAGCATTTAGTGAGACTTCAAAGTTGATGCCACTGATAGCAGTCTTGCTGTGACAATACCCTGTAACTGCTCAATGTCATCGTCATCATCAGCCTTAAATGGTCCACTGCTGGACCTATGTCCAGAGGCCTATGCCTCTCTTAAACGACGCCACTCCGAACTGTCCTATGCCCCATTACTTTACATACATACTCGTACAAACGCAACTTACGCAAGACTTACGTCTTTAATAAACCGAGGTCACGGGAATCACATCTAAATGTATTCTTCTCAGCCGATTCGCTTTAGGCAGAGCGGTCATTTGCTCATGTAGTAGGCGGGTTTGGGGTAGATAAATAAATATCTTGGACATTCTCATATACGTCCACCTGACCCCAAAGTAGACGCGAGCCTGTAATATGGGTGTCAGAGACTGATATACATACATAGATATTTTTAAATACATACTTAAATAGATAATATTAACATCCAGACACAGAACAAATACAAGTGTTCGTCACACGAATATTTGCCCTGAGTGGGATTCGAACCCACTGGTGCAACAGGCAGGGTCACTACCGATTGCGCCAACGGGCCCGTCATTGTATTATAATATTACTTAACATTTATCACGTACTGTTTCTGTTAGTAATGTAACAGGTTAATCCATGAGTATAATGACTCAATATACAAGTATTTAATGGATCAATCGTCCTTACCTATGGTAGAAGAAAATGTAGTCAAATTATGCTTTTCAGTAGTTAAGTCTATAACTCCACAATATATTAGTAATAATCCTTACTAATAATAATATCTTTTGTCCTTACTCTATGCTAATATGTATTTAAATGGTAAAGTGTGATTGTTGGTTTGTTCTTCTCCTCTTCAACGGTTTGAAGACTTTTTAACCTGAAAAATTTCATGGTTACCGTGAAATGGACAAAACATTGTAATAAAAGTTATTTTTAATCGATTCTTACTATTGAAATCTTGACCTGATTCGGACCGGCAGGATTGCAGGTAAAGCTAGATTTTGAGTAGATTTTGATACTGCTATTATATTGGTGAAGCTTGCAGTCAAAAACGCTATATGTACTTTTTATTTTATTTTATTTTATTTGTTTGGGAAACAAACAATATTAAATTAACACATAAAGAACGCAAAATAATGTACATATTACATCCTAGTTTAAATTATAATTAGGAGCAAGAATATACTATGTAAAATGTACACACAAACAAATTATACAAATCATAAAGAGGTGTCATGACATAACACAAAAGAAAAAGAAAATCTAATTCTATTAAATACCCATAAGAAAGATTTTCAATCTGGCTCGTATACTCCTCTTATATATTGAACACCTGAAAGGGTCTACCAATTGAAGATGACGATTGTAGAAGCTGCACGAGCGATTGAGAAAGGAGTGCTTTTTGGTACACAGATAGTCTAAGCCTAAAAAGGACATAGACTACTTTTTATTTGGAAAAAAGTGTTATAAAGGATTGAAAAGGGGGATGAAAAGTTGCATGAAAGTATTGTCATTTTCAGAACTAAAGGCATAAAAATTATATTTTAGGCTGATGATTAGATATAAATAAATATGGCATTCAAAGTTTGTAAAAATGGGTAACATAAGGGTAAAAAATAAACATAGGGGATAACACATTTACAAAGAAACAAAGTTAAAGCTTTAAGAAGAATCTATTATTATGTCTAATTCCACGCGAGCGAAGCTGCGGCCGTACACTATATAGAATAAAATCAAATGTCATTTATCATATAAAGATGTTATCAATTCTAATCATGAAACTAATGAGTACTACTTGATTTCAGTTGACATGTCGTCTACACATTAGAGAACATTCATAAAAAATCAACTACTCTTTGGACGCAAGTCTGTTTCTAACAACATGTGTCGCACGAAACAAGATGCAATATGGAGAGTATCTAAGCCTCTATACATAATCTTAATAATTCGATTATTATTTGGAAACTACTATAACAGTGGACGCTCTAAAATAAAGTCCACACTTCTTGGAACTTACTGTTTGGTCTTATCGTGTGGTGTTATTTATTATTTCATACGATTGCCAAGCCTTAGTTTTACACATATGGATATGTATTTGTTAATTGAATATATTTTAAACGTCTTCTTGGCAGCGCTTTTCCAAGGAAAGTATTTTATAAAATTCTTTTTGAACATATCAAGGATTGATCAAGTTTTGAAATGCAAGAGGAATCATTCTATAATTCTGTATATTATCATAATGCTTTCAATGTTTTTACTGTGTATGTTATTCAAGCTAAAGTATTCACACATTGAAAGTAATACTACATTATTCGCATTGATCATTGTGATAGCGAACACTGTGTTAAACAGTATTCCTAAGTTGATGATTACAGACGCCTTATCACTTCGAATAAGAAAGTTGCGGCTAGAATTCGAGAATCTCCAAGTGAAAAGCAATTTGATTGACAGTGAAGTTCAGATGAAAATAGCGCATATGAAGAAGTCTCTACATACTTACAATAATTTACTTGATAACCTTCATTCGGCTGACGAGGAGTTTCAAATTATGGTAAACAATAATAAATTTTTTTAATTATTTTATTTCTTTTAGCTATTTTACGCTCTTGGTCGCGTGACTTAGATACAGCAGTGGCTATAGAAATCGCTTCTGACTCGACGATTTTTGAATTTCTGAAACATAAACATTGCGAATGAAATCTATTACACACATTCTATCGCGAAATTAGAACGGAGAACTCGTTAGATAAGTCGCGAGTGAATTTCAAAAATAGAGACAACACGAAATTCGTAGACGCTTTGGTGACTATCGTATGCGAGTGAGATTCAAAAATACGGCCCCTGCGTTCAAAACCAAGCGGCACGCAGCATTGACATAAGTCCAGGTTCTGATCCCAAGCGAGGACATCATTGACAATGTCAGTGCGCGTACCAGGGGTGACTCACTTACCATCACTAACCGACAGCCAGGAACCGCAAACACTCTATTCTGACGCACATTTAATATGTTCGTATTCTTATTTTTATATATTTGTGTTGAATATTAAAAAGGCCTTGATCTAAGACGTACCAATATATACAGTTTTCTAAGACAATTATTATTTTATACGTAAAATTCACAAAGGTCTACTAGAAATCAATTACAAGATTCCATTAACACTACACATTGTATAATGACTACCATAAGTATCATTTCTATCAAATTCCGAAAGAGAATGACCTTGTCTAAGGATCGAAGTAAACTAATCAAGACCTTTATAATAATTTACTAATTTAGCGCATAGTAGGTACCTGCTAGTAATTTAAATACATGTAATTAATTATTAATTATTATTATTAATTTAATTTTCCGGAATTTCGTGCAGGACCCCGCTATGCAAGTAAAAATTAACCAACTAAAAATACTAAAATTATTATTTCAGACTTTTGTATCAGTACTTCTGAATTTCCCGAAGTCAGTAATTGTACTGTATCACATTATAAGAATGTGTGTGTATAAGGTAAGTTAATAGTATCTAATCTTTCATCTCTCTTGTTTTCGATTTGATTTTCCAGAGCACAAACTACCTACATTATAAGCGCGCCTCAGGGTCATTGCTAAGTGTAATAGAACCACACAAGTGTAACAGAAGTACAAGTAGTTTTCTACTCGACTACTTCGTACCTATTAAACATCGTAGTTGGTGAGATGTGAAATTATGTATTACAATTCTATTTTATTATTTAATATAATAATTTTACATGTTTTAATTACGTAACGATTTTGCTTAATTACGACACTGAAATGGATGATTTCAGTAAGCGGAAAATGATAGTAGGCTCTTAGTTTTAAATTTTATCATAGTTTGATGGAACATGATTGTAACTAACACACAGTATACTTTTTTCTTGTATATTATACCAGCTTTCTTTTTGATGGCTGAAAGCGTTGTAGGTATATTACATATAAGCGTTATAATTATTTAATCGATTCCTAAGTAGGTATACATTCACACTAATAATTCATCTCATCTGCATTTTTTGTACCTACTTTATTTAATTTCTTTTAATAATAAGTACTACAGTTTAATGAACATGATTACACTCTTTTGAAATTGGTTTTAATTGGGTAATAATTCTTGTATTAGACCGAATTTTTTTTTGTATTTTTTTTATACCTTTATATTGATAACTGCAAAACTTTAATTTTAAAATAGACTTTTTATGAATAGATCAAAACGCTGTCGGCCATTTTGGTATAAAGATTACCTAAAAATTTAAAATATAAAATTTGTAAACAAAAAATCATTACAAATTCCATTTGAATGCTTTTAGCACATAACACATAACGGAGTTCATATTAGATAATTATCATTATTGTATCGTAGGTACGAGAATGCAAAAACACATCAATAAAGACACCAGGAAAGGTGTGGATTATAGTACCTAGTCAAATAAACATTTGACTACAACTTAATACATTTATTTTAATTTCAGATTTATGACATCTCGCTAGTCTTATTATTTGTAAGACTTATTTTCATGTTATCGATAGTCTCCTTACCTGGATTTTTCATAGAAAGAGCAGCAAATGAAATTGATCAGATTAAGAAACTTCTTTTGAATCAAAAAATAAAATGTTCAGGTATCGTATTTCAATATTTAAATCCATTTTAATATAATAGGAAAGTGTGTTTGTTGGTTTGTCCATCTTCTCCTCAACGGAATGTTGGATTGATGTGATCCAGGATCCAGGATCCAGACCCTACACTACATTTATGCAAAAATCACGTCGATCCATCATTCCGTTAAGGTGGAGAAGAAGGACAAACCAACAAACACACTTTAACATTTATAATATACTAGCTTTTACCCGCGGCTCCGCCCGCGTGGTCAAAGGGAATTAACAATTAGTTGTTTATCATACATGACACATTTGTGATGGATGAATTGTGACAGTTCCACGATTAAAAGATATTAAGATAAGAAATTGGAAATGAATTTTTAATACAGTTGCTCAAAAAGTGGCATATTACAGGGACGTATAGCGTTCGGGAAGTGAGCTATTACACACTCGTGCTTTTTCTTTACCTTTTCCGAACTCGTGCGTTCTCTTTCCCAACTGTCAAAATAATGTCTAATAAAAAGAAAAAACCAACCACGAAGTTTTTACAAAAAAAAAATTCATAGAAGTTTTTATGATTCATGCAAATATTTCTAAAAAGAAGCTACTAATTTGTTTCAATATCAGATTTAATGATTTTATTCAATGAGTTAGGTTAGGTTTAATTTCATTTCATCTCATTAAATTTCATGTCAATAAAAAAATTCTACTGAAGACTTGGCTGTATGGGCATAGTTCCCTTTGCCTACCCAGAATGGGTGAAGAAAACAAAAAATAATCTCTGCAATACTCTGTATTCTTTTACGGTTGGCGCCATTTTCCAAAAATGTTCTTTGCGAGTTTAGTTTGTGTTTTTATTATTTTACTAAATTGCTTGATTTTTTCGCAACTGTATTAAAAATAGTTGTTCAGTACACGTGCGGAACCGTCATTGCAACTTGTTCCGACTGTCAACCCTCGCCTTCGGCTCGGGTAGACATTTGTCGGAACTCTTTGCAATGACAGGCTTTCCGCACTTGTAGCGAAATATACTATTTTAATACAGTTGCTCAAAAAGTGGCGTATTACAGGGACGTTTAGCGTTCGGGAAGTGAGCTATTACACACTCGTGCTTTTTCTTTACCTTTTCCGAACTCGTGCGTTCTCTTTCCCAACTGTCAAAATAATGTCTATTAAAAAGAAAAAACCAACCACGAAGTTTTTACTAAAAAAAAATTCATAGAAGTTTTTATGATTCATGCAAATATTTCTAAAAAGAAGCAACTAATTTGTTTCAATATCAGATTTAATGATTTGATTCAATAAGTTAGGTTAGGTTTCACTTCATTTCATCGTATTAAATTTCATGTCAATAAAAAAATTCTACTGAAGACTTGGCTGTATGGGCATAGTTCCCTTTGCCTACCCAGAATGGGAGAAGAAAACAAAAAAATATCTCTGCAATACTCTGTATTCTTTTACGGTTGGCGCCATTTTCCAAAAATGTTCTTTGCGAGTTTAGTTTGTGTTTTTATTATTTTATTAAATTGCTTCATTTTTTCGCAACTGTATTAAAAATAGTTGTTCAGTACACGTGCGGAACCGTCATTGCAACTTGTTCCGACTGTCAACCCTCGCCTTCGGCTCGGGTAGACATTTGTCGGAACTCTTTGCAATGACAGGCTTTCCGCACTTGTAGCGAAATATACTATTTCCATCTATTAACAACATCCGGAACTAAATATCTAGCAAATAACAAAACATCGATATCTTCCCATGGGGATGTTTTACCGTGGTAAAATGTAGCCTACGTCACTCCCCACCCTCCTCACTATCTCTACACACAAAAACCATACCATATAATAGCTTCGTTGCGACGTGAAAGCCGGACAAACAAACAAACACACTTTCACATTTATAATATTAGTATAGTATGGAAGTATGGATGGATTTGAAAGGATTTAGGTAGTTAATTTGGTATTAAATAAATTAATTTATCAAATAAATAAATAAAACTGTTCATTTCGATTACAGACGATAAACTTCGGTCATGTATCCAGCATACACTGGACTGCATCACGCTGCGCCCATTGAAGTACAGAGTTCTACACTCTGTGCCGATAGATGGCGTTCTGCCCCTCACTTATATCAGCTTGTGCATAACCTATGTTATTGTCGTCTTGCAGTTCACTAATTTCCTATAAATTTTTACTTATAACAAAAAAAAATTTCACTGTTGCGTAAACCTAATTATAACTAATTAAAATATAATTATTATTATAATATGATATTATAATAATTATTATTATATTATAATTAATTTAATTTAACAATTGTTATGCACAAATTAAATTTACGGATTTTAAATTTAAAAAAAGTAGTATATAATGTAGACTATGTTGCCGACACTGTGCTTCTCTTTTTGCTTTTGTGATTGTGTGGAATTGTCAAACTGGATTTCGAATCTTAAAATAAAGAAACTTATAGAATCTTATTCAGTGTTAGTCATTTTTATTCCTGGGAAGTAGGTATGAGTGTTAGGCGATGTGTGTGTGTATCTTTCTACCGTTATTTAGTGTGACTTATAAAGTATGTTTAGATGCTCTGACAGAATACATAATAAATAAATAAATACCATGGACATTCTCACACACGGCCTTCTGACCCCAAATTAGACGCGAGCCTGTACTACAGAGACTGATATCTTCTATATTATAAAAATGAATCGCAAAATGTGTTGGTAAGCGCATAACTCAACAACGCCTGGACCAATTTGGCCAATTCTTTTTTTTAAATGTTCGTTGAAGTTCAAGGATGGTTTTTACGGCGAGAAAAATTTGAAAATTCATCCCCTAAGGGGGTAAAACGGGGGTGCAAAGTTAGTATGAAGCTTTGCCGTTTTTGAAGTTAGTGAATGTGTAACGCGAGCGAAGCTGCGGGCGTCCACTAGTACATACATAAATATTTTTTAATACATACTAAAATATATTGACATCCAGACACAGAACAAACACAAGTGTTCGTCATACGATATTTTTTGATATAAGATAGTCATAGCCTGAAAAAGGACATAGACTACTTTTGATTTAGAATAAAGTGTTATAAAGGATTGAAAAAATTTTAGGCTGACGATTAGATATAAATAAATATGGCATTCAAAATTTGTAAATATGGGTAACATACGAGAAAAAATAAACAAAGGGGATAACGCATTTACAAAGAAACAAAGTTAAAGCGTTAAGAAGAATCTATTATTATGTCTTATTCCACGCGAGCGAAGCTGCGGGCGTACACTATATAGAATAAAATCAAATGTCATTTATCAGGTAAAGATGTTATCAATTTTAGTCATGAAACTAATGAGTACTACTTGATTTCAGTTGACATGTAGTCTACACATTAGAGAACATTCATAAAAAATCAACTACTCTTTGGACGCGAGTCTGTTTCTAATAACATGTGTCGCACGAAACAAGATGCAATATGGAGAGTATCCAAGCCTCTATACATAATCTTAACAATTCGATTATTATTTGGAAACTACTATAACAGTGGACGCTCTAAAATAAAGTCCATACTTCTTGGAACTTACTGTTTGGTCTTATCGTGTGGTGTTATTTATTATTTCATACGATTGCCAAGCCTTAGTTTTACACATATCGATATGTATTTGTTAATTGAATATATTATAAACGTCTTCTTGGCAGCGCTTTTCCAAGGAAAGTATTTCATAAAATTCTTTTTGAACATATCAACGATTGATCAAGTTTTGAGATGCAAGAGGAATCATTCTATAATTCTGTATATTATCATAATGTTTTCAATGTTTTTACTGTGTATGTTATTCACGCTAAAGTCTTCACACTTTGAAAGTAATACTACATTATTCGCATGGATCATTGTGATAACGAACTCTGTGTTAAACAGTATTCCTAAGTTAATGATTACAGACGCCTTATCACTTCGAATAAGAATGTTGCGGCTAGAATTCGAGAATCTCCAAGTGAAAAGCAATTTGATTGACAGTGATGTTCAGATAAAAATAGCGCATATGAAGAAGTCTCTACATACTTACAATAATTTACTTGATAACCTTCATTCGGCTGACGAGGAGTTTCAAATTATGGTAAACAATAATGGATTTTTTTTATTATTTAATTTAAATTAACCAACTAAAAATACTAAAATTATTATTTCAGACTATTGTATCAGTACTTCTGAATTTCCCAAAGTCAGTAATTCTACTGTATCACATTATAAGAATGTGTGTGTATAAGGTAAGTTAATAGTATCTAATCTTTCATCTCTCTTGTTTTCGATTTGATTGTCCAGAGCACAACCTACCTACATTATAAGCGCGCCTCAGGGTTTTTGTGTAATAGAACCACACAAGTGTAACAGAAGTACAAGTAGTTTTCTACTCGACTACTTCGTACCTATTAAACATCGTATTTGGTGAGATGTGAAATTATGTATTACAATTCTATTTTATTATTTAATATAATAATTTTACATGTTTTAATTACGTAACGATTTCGCTTAATTACGACACTGAAATGGATGATTTCAGTAAGCGAGAAATGATAGTTGGCTCTCAGTTTTAAATTTTACCATAGTTGGAACATGATTTTAACTAACACACAGTATACATTTTTTTCTTGTATATTATACCAGCTTTCTTTTTGATGGCTGAAAGCGTTGTAGGTATATTATATAAGCGTTATAGATATTTAATCGATTCCTAAATAGATATACATTCACACTAATAATTCATCTCATCTGCATTTTTTGTACCTACTTTATTTAATTTCTTTTAATAATAAGTACTACAATTTAATGAACTTAATTACACTTTTTTGAAATTGGTTTTAAATGGGTAATAATTCTTGTATTAGACCGATTTTTATTTGTATTTTTTTTTAATCCTTTATATAAAACTACTACAAAACTTTAAATTTAAAATAGACTTTTTATGAATAGATCAAAACGCTGTCAGCCATTTTGGTATAAAGATTACCTAAAAATTTAAAATATAAAATTTGTAAACAAAAAATCATTACAAATTCCAATTGAATGCTTATAACACATAACGGAGTTCATATTAGATAATTATCATTATTGTATCGTAGGTACGAGAATGCAAAAACACATCAATAAAGACACCAGGAAAGGTGTGGATTATAGTACCTAGTCAAATAAACATTTGACTACAACTTAATACATTTATTTTAATTTCAGATATATGACATCTCGCTAGTCTTACGATTTGTAAGACTTATTTTCATTTTATCGATAGTCTCCTTACCTGGATTTTTCATAGAAAGAGCAGCAAATGAAATTGATCAGATTAAGAAAATTCTTTTGAATCAAAAAATAAAATGTTCAGGTATCATATTTAAATACTTACAATAAATCCGTTTTAATATAAGTAGGTAATGGGAAATTGTGTTGGTTGGTTTGTCCATCTTCTCCTCAACGGAATGTTGGATTGATGTGATCCAGGATCCAGGCCCTACACTACATTACATGGTTCCTTTTTGTTCCATGACAATTATCATTCCGTTAAGGCGGAGAAGAAGGACAAACACACTTTAACATTTAAAATATATTTGAAAGGATTTAGGTAGTTAATTTTATATTAAATAAATTAATTTATCAAATAAATAAATAAAACTGTTAATTTCGATTACAGACGATAAACTTCGGTCATGTATCCAGCATACACTGGACTGCATCACGCTGCGCCCATTGAAGTACAGAGTTCTACACTTATATCAGCTTGTGCATAACCTATGTTATTGTCGTCTTGCAGTTCACTAATTTCCTATAGATTTTTACTTATAACAAAAAAAAAATTCACTTATGTGTAAACCTAATTATAACTAATTAAAATATAATTATTATTATAATATGATATTATAATAATTATAATCATTATTATTATACCTATTATAATTAATTTAATTTAACAATTGTTATGCTCAAATTAAATTCACGTATTTTAAATTTTAAAAAAGTAGTATATATTTAGACTATGTTGCCGACACTGTGCTTCTCTTTTTGCTTTTGTGATTGTGTGTGGAATTGTCAAACTGGATTTCGAATCTTGAAATACTTATAACTTATAGAACTCTTATTCAGTGTTAGTCATTTTTATTCCTGGGAAGTAGGTATGAGTGTTGGGTGATGTGTGTGTGTGTATCTTCTACCGTTATTTAGTGTGACTTATAAAGTGTGTTTAGTTGCTCTGACAGAATACATAATAAATAAATTAATACCACGGACATTCTCACACAAGGCCTTCTGACCCCAAATTAGACGCGAGCCTGTACTATGGGTGTCAGAGACTAATATACATACATAAATATTTTTTAATACATACTAAAATATATTGACATCCAGACACAGAATAAACACAAGTGTTCGTCATACGAATAATTTTCCTGAGTGGAATTCGAACCCACGACCCCTGGCGCAACAGGTAGGGTCACTACCGATCGCGCCAATATTCCAAATGTTGCTTGCTTAAAACAAAAATGAAAATAAAAAAATATTATTAGACTGATTCTTACAGTTTATAATTGGTATAAGTGATTATAGTTGATTAATAAAATTTTTATTGTAGTTAATATTTCAATATTCAATTAATATTCAATATGGATGTCTACATTGTGTACGCTCGTGACCTTCCTTCGTCCACATTTCTTACACAAACATTGTGTTTAAATTAAGTGGTTTGATTTCATGGAAACTGTTTTAATTTCTGACATGAAAGTATGTAAATTTAATCTAGCAATGTATCATATCTGGAGATTTCATCAGATTAAAATAAAATTGTGGAGTGCCTTTTAATAAGTACCTATAACCCTATTTTTTTAATTTCAACAAGATTACATCGTAAATACAGTAATAACATGTATGTTGGTTAGTAAGATATCTAATCAGTTAATCTGTGTGACCTTCAATGTTTCTTTGTATATAATTATGTTTATTTTACCTAAATTGATTATTTAAGATTAATATGAATTAAAATTCATATTTTAAATTCGTATTTGACTCTACAAATCGAATAATATACATAGAAATAGCGCCTTTGTAAGTCGAAATTTCAGCAGTTAAATATTATGTATCTCGATGTTCATGTTAAGTCGAAAACTTGTTATGTTGATTTTTTTTTGCATTTCCCTTGACATTCGAGTTATCGAGATTCCACTGCATTTAGAAATTTAACCCAAGGATTACTGATAACTCTTGATGGTGCAAGATAAACTATTTACTCAGAGTAAAAGAGTTAGAGACACGGTGTTGATATCGCTACGAGAGCGATAAGACCGCCTTTTGGCCACCACTTTTATATGTAACTATTGTTACCTGTATGTACCATGTACCTGTTGTACCATTGATTTAGTTTTGTTTTTTTTTTTCGTTTTTATTTGTGTCTCTAACTCTTTTACTCTGAGTTAAAGACACGGTGTTAAGTAAAGCCGCACAAGTAGGCCTAACAACAGTTAACAGTGTACGCGAAAATGAAAAGCGGGGAGTTACTAGTACAATAAAAGCAAAATAAGTAGCGAACAACTAATTTAGTCTTACTAATGTTATTAATGTTAAAATGTATGTTTGCATGTTTGTTACTCAATCACGCAAAAACTGCAAAACAGATTTGGATGAAACTTGGCGCAAAGGTAGGCGATAACCTAGCTTAGTACATAGGGCACTTTTAATCCCGAAAATATTCCTTGGGATGCTTAGCTCGTTTATTGGCAAGTTGTCTGGCACTCAATTAACAGTTGGCGCATACACTAATTCTTTACATGATAACACTTTTCCCGCAGGCGATGCTACGGGCAAAAGCTAGTGTAAAATAATCTATTTATGTTACCTACTTTTTATTTCAATTACATTCTGAACGAATGAAATCGAATAATCATTGTGATCACCAATATTATCTTGTAATCTACTGGAATTATATGATTGATGGACGATCAGTGGTTTATTTTTGATCGATTGGTTTTACATTCATTGGACGAGTCAGTTTTATAAATACGTCTAGATTTTGCCTCCCACTCGTGTCCCAATGGAACCACGCGTTCTTAGTCTTTGTTATCCAAACTCTATCTGTCTGTCGTTTACTATATTCATAAACCGAACTTGATAAAAAATTTAAATATTACAGTGAATAATTTAAAATTTTAATTAGTTTACAATAAACGAAAAATATGAACAGAAGAATTGAAAGTTCATCAATTAAACACTCTAAATTTTTCAAATTATTCCTAGACTTTCGCCTTGCGTTTGGTTTTTACTACAACAAAGGGTTTTCTAAACCAATTGCTATAGCATTAAAAATTTACTGTATTGCAGTGGCGTCACTGCCGTTTATTTTAATTACAAAATTAAACTTACATTTATTAACATTAAAAAGCCTGTGGACGTTTCTTATAATAGAGAATACCTTTCAAATACTTCAATCTGTTATATTTGAAGACAGATATTTTTTAAAGTTTTTCGCAGGATTAGCGCGAATTGACAAAATTCTCAATTTTAAAGAGTCTCTTGTTGTATCTTCACACTTTTGCTGGGCAATGTGTTTCCTATTTGTGATGAGGGTTTTTGCTTTAATTATAGACCTTTCCTCAGCTTCCTTTGACATTATGGTAATCGTTGGTAAACACTTTGTAATGTTATCGTTGATTCTTAAAAATATTCCTACTATAATGGTTTTCGAATCATTTCACCGGCATATGCGATGCTTAAGAAAGGTATTTGAAACAAAAATACTTGAATCCGATGTATACGTCGTGGAACAAACGAAGCTCATAAAGATTGCCACTTTGAAGAAATGTCTACAAGTATTTGATGAATTAATAATAAACTTGAAAAAAGATGACTTGGGATTGCAAACTACGGTAAATTCCTTTGACCCTAATAAATGCTCCCGGAGTCGTTGGAACGATACTGGGTTATATAGAATCCCATCCACTAAGCAAGCTCGGTGGCCTCATCAGCGCTTGTAGGACTCCGGGATCGGGAGTCGTGGGATCGATACTCTAGGGCTACAACTTTCTTTATTTTTTTTATTTATTAATCCAAAGAAAGAGTTACAAAAAATTTTAATATCTAAAATTTGCCAAACTGTAGGCCAGTTTGTCGGCAAACTGGTGGAACACAATCTAAATATTTATAATAGATCCCCTCTATCCGGGCAATTGCTCAAGGGGTACACCCTGTCGGTGACTTCCCCGCTGTTGAGCGTGGGAGCCAGTCGATCGTCGCGCATGCGGTACGCGCGCGCGGTGCTACTAGCCGTTAGTCGCTAATTCCCCCTTGACGGTCGGGGGAAGAAGGTCCAACAGCTCTCTAGGGAGCGATCGGAATATCCAGTAGTGGACTTCCAAAGGCTGGATTAATGAAGTTAAGTACTTTCATATTAGATTTATCCCTAATAGTTCTCTATTGTTGCAGTTATTGCTGTCTATTGTGGCTAATTTTCCAAAAATAATATTTCTTGTACATTTACTGATCAAGTTCCATTCAGAAGGACTAACCGTAAGTTGAACAATAAGTTACTGACAGTATATACTGTATTTTTTAGTTTATAGTAAACATAATTTCCTTCGCTGCGACCCATAGACGTCCCACTGCTGGGCACAGGTCTCCGCAGTGAATAAATGCAAACATTGCCGTATTAACACTACTTGACATTTGATATACGAAAAACTACTGACGATTCACGGTTATGCATAGCTTATTTCTAGTTCATTATAACACCTTGTGACCAATTGTATTCAATGCAAATAAATGTTAAGTTATAACTATAACAAAATAGGTTGTGTCGGTAGTTCTGTCTCAGGAACCGTATTCAAGCTCTACATTCTTATACATACGGACCGGCATCAAATCTGCCGGCTTTGACCTTGAATGCGATGTCGATATTAAGGTATCGAGCTAGGCGAGCGGGTTTTCAGCCGTAAGCTCTAATCGGTTCGCCAGCGTATTATGTCCCCCGCACTGATGCCCCATGCACACCTATCCCCTTCCTATTATGCTCAGAGCTAAACTTTAGTGCCGCGAGGAATACCTTCGAAAATCAATATTACATTTTATTTTCTTTGTTTCAGACTGCAATATTTTATATGGAATCCATAGCCATACAATCTTATATAGCATACTCCCTCGTGTTAGTAGGCTTACCGGGATATTTCGCTGAACAAGCTTACTCGGAAGTTGATAAAATAAAGAAACTTTTAGCAACCTATTCTTATATCGTAACAGGTACATATTTTCTTTAATATTCTACTTTGGCAACATTCGCAAGCTCAAAGTCGCTCAGCCCGCTACGAGACAGGATTTGTAAAAAAAAAATATCCGCTGGATTCAAAGGGCACAGAACCGGATCCCAATGTTCAGCAAAGGAGTACGAATGGCTGATTTGGATGGATGGATATTGGCTTCTTTCTTCGATTAAATATTAATATTAATATTATTCATTACAGAGCTTTGTGACCCCTGTTTTAAAGTTAAGCGCTCGTTGTGTCTCGTTGTCGCCTTGAAACTTCCGACAATCGGGTTAGCCACTAGCCTCTCCATACAAGAGCGTGGTGGACTATTCTAATCTACTCCTGGGAATTTCCATTTAAAATAATACCCAACAACCCGGGGATCAATCGATAGAAATTTTTAGTCTCGTTCCAAGTCAATCACAGATGCGTTGCTGCTCTTGACGAACCGTTAATAGAACCCGTACAGGTTCTATATAGGCTCTACCATCTATATCTACAATCTACCTACTCGTAGCTTAGCTGTCACGCTTACGTGTTTACCTAGCGAGGTAGCTAAAACAAACCTTGTCATATTTCAGATGAGGAGTATCGCGGTGAGTTAGAGCACAGCCTCGCCTGCATATCGTATCGCCGGATACAGTACACAGTGTTCAGAGCTTTCCCCATCAACGGCATGCTGCCTCTGCGTTACGTTAGCCTGTGTATCACCTACGTCATCGTTGCTGAGCAGTTCAAATTGTTTGAATAAAGACTAATAATATCAATATGCAAATAGACTTGATTGATCTATAAAGGTAAAATGAGTTACCTTGATTGAAATCAGTGTTCTCAAATACTCAATATCATTGAAAATTTGAGCGGAACTAATTTACAATGAACCATTGATTTTTAGACCAGTGCAGAAGCCTTTAAAAATAATAAAAAGTGAAAAAAAATAGTAGTAGAAAATAACCTATTAGAAAAGGAGGAGAGTATTATAAACATTAAAGGAAAAATAAATTCCGGGAGATCTGAGGTAGGGAACGGGAAGGGGGGGGGTGTTTAAGGGGGAAAAACGGTTTATGTCGATTTCCGGCAAAACTAAAAGTCCTATGGAAAAAAGTCAAATGACAAAGTTGTAGATAGTAAAAAGATCTAAAACTTTTATATTTACACTTTTTTCACATAACCTCAAAATGTATGTGAAAAGTTCAAAAAACCAAGTTTTTGGTTTTTTATTTTTATCTTTTACAAATAATTTTTCTTTTTCACGAAATTTGGTGAAAACTTACCTTTTTATGTCCCAAATACGCTGTAATTTATTTGATTAGAAATATTTATTTTTTCAACCTTATTTTGAATTAATATCGAAAAAGAACCCTAATTTTCAATCGAAAATTCACCCGTCAAAATATCAGCTTTTTTCAAAAAGTTGGTATGCTTTCTGTTCGTTAAAACCTCTACTTTCCGATGGTGAAAAAAAAAAAAAATCTTACTATAGTAAATCTTCTCAGAAAATGCAATCTTTAATTACTTCTTTTCCATCCTTTGCTTTTTTTTGTCTTACACAAACACTTGTCTTGTTTAAAAAAAGTCTCGACTCCCGAAAAAAAAAACAAAAACAACCATGTATTATTTTTTGGAAAAAAAAATTTATTTGAATTTCGTTCAATAAAATATATAAAGAATTTTTTTTTTTTCAAAAACTAATACATGGTTGTTTTTGTTTTTTTAAGTAGAAAAAGAAAAATAATACAAAGAAATAATTAATTTGTTAATAACAAATTGTGTATTAAATAAACAATGAAAATTTAAATAATAATCGATTTTTCTTTTTTACTATCAAAGATCAAGATAAACAATGATTTAAAAAAAAAAAATGGTTCCTTAATTTTCATAATAAGTGGTAAAAAAAAATTGTTATTCAACAAATGCGTTTTTAAGCAATAAAAAATTTTTTTAGAGAAACGATTTTTTAAAAAAAAATCATAATTATCATCAAAGATTATGATATCAAAAAAAAATTTTTAATTATCTCATAAACAACGCATTTGTTTATAACAATTTTTTAAACAATAGGAGATAAAAATTATTAAAAATCATTTTTAAGTAGCTTCTGATCATAAGAAAATGGACCAATAATAATATTACAAAAAAAGAATTTTTTTCATTGTTTAATTAAGCTTTATAATTTTTTCCCTCAGTAAATTGTTAATAACAAAACGAAAATTAACAATTTTTGAATTTTTCCAACGGGAATCTATTCTAAGACCTTTGAAAAATAGCTCCACGAAAGGAAAAAAATCTCAGATTAATAGTTTAACAATTATCGCACTTGCAATGTTAATGTTCATGCTACAAAAAATTGTTAATTAATTAATGGATAACTTTTTGAAAAATCGCGATAAAAAATTTTTGATTACGGATTATTGTTCATTGACCTATCCTACAGGCGCCTGAATTTTTTCAATTTTTAATTTTCATATTTAATAAGTTTAAATTATATTTATTCATTAAAGGTCCGATGGGGCCGTGGCGTACGCAAGCCGGAGTACCCGTTTTCGAGCGTATTTTCAACCCTCTGGGAAAATTATAAACATTAGTCCGACAATTTCGGGAGTCAAGACTTTTTTTAGGAAATTTCTTCCTCTTTTTGAATCTTTTGTCAAATTTAAATTTTCTCAAATAGTTTTTGAGATATTAACAAAATACCAAACCCCCTTTTTTTATTTCACTTAATTGTTTATATTTATAACTATTGCAATTTTTGCGAGCGGGCTTCGCATTTTCTCAAAAACTATCTACATGCCATTCCGAATCGAATGACACCTCAATCATAATTTTCGGAGAAGGCGCAAAAATTTTGACCTAAAAGGCACTTGTTGACTAGACTACTGCGCGACGGGACGATTACGAGTTTTCACTTCGCACGCGTTTTTAACATATATGCTTCTTATACTTATACTGCTACCTATCTTAATTTTAATTAAATTTAAAAAAATAATTATAATAAGCATACGAATACTTTGACTTTGACTTTCACTTTGCCTTCGACTGTTGTGCCTTTCAAAGCGACGTAACATTTACCGTTTTGAGAATAATCCTTACAAATCTAATCGATTAGTGGCTTACTATTATAACATTAATTATTAATTTTAAAATTACCTGTTACTGTAACACAGCCTTGTAACAGGGCAGTATGCTGAGCGTAACCCTTTTCACGCATGACGCTGTACATAGTTTATGTAGCTTTAAGTTCATTGTTAAATTGTCGATTGTAAAGTGTTTTGTGTGAAAAATAAATATCTTCTTCTTCTTATTTGTTATAATTAAAACTTTTATACCAGAATTGGGTTTAGCGATGGTACTGCCCTGCTGCAGGTTCTACCACCTAAACTTGACATCGATGGTTTGTATAAAGAACTAGTGGACGCCCGCAGCTTCGCTCGCGTTACGCTTCATACTAACTTTGCACCCCCGTTTTACTCCCTTAGGGGATGAATTTTCAAATTTTTCTCGCCGTAAAAACCATCCTTGAACTTCAACGAACATTTTAAAAAAAGAATTGTCCAAATCGGTCCAGGCGTTGTTGAGTTATGCGCTTACCAACACATTTTGCGATTCATTTTTATTATATAGACTAGTGGACGCCCGCAGCTTCGCTCGCGTTACACATTCACTAACTTCAAAAACGGCAAAGCTTCATACTAACTTTGCACCCCCGTTTTACCCCCTTAGGGGATGAATTTTCAAATTTTTCTCGCCGTAAAAACCATCCTTGAACTTCAACGAACATTTTAAAAAAAGAATTGGCGAAATTGGTCCAGGCGTTGTTGAGTTATGCGCTTACCAACACATTTTGCGATTCATTTTTATTATATAGATGACCGGTAAGTTATCAGAATCAAACGCATAGCAAGACCAGCAATATTATACATGCTCGTGTTTTCTTCAAAGCCAATAAAAAATTTTGTAAGCTTTGAAAAATTCATGAGGGTTACGGAGAGCGATGAATACTCCAATGGAAATACAATTCACAGCTTGCAAGAACGGTTAGCAAAATATACATTATGTGATAAGGGTTAAATCTGCTTTGCTAAAGCCGACGACATATGATATATTAGATAGGTGATGGCAACCGATACATTAGGGTTAACGGATAAGCCTTAGTTTAAATTATAAATATAAATTGTCGTAAAGCAGTATGGGTACATTATGAACATTACATGCGTGTAATCTACTAAAATTTTAGCATTAGCTAGTGACTAAGTGACAAGATTACTACAACTAAGTAACTAGCTTAGGTAAATAGGTTATTTATATGGAAACCCTTGTTATTTTACACGAAGATAATGCGAAACGAAAATGTAAGTGCTACCTTCCTAACTAACAGTACAGTAAAGTAACCAAAACAAAGTATGTATGGACAAAATCTTATGTCCTACCGCAATAGGTTAGATTCCATATTTGGTTACTTTCCCCTATAGAGAAAATAATATACTACCTGTAACACAAATAACTAAAGTTTTTGTGTTTTTTTATGAACGCGCCAACTCTGAAACTCGCGAACTCTAAAGGCGGATTTGATTTTTTATATATAAATAATATTTTTTTATATTTAATAATACTAGTGGACGCCCGCAGCTTCGCTCGCGTGGAATTAGACATAATAATAGATTCTTCATAACGTGTTTACTTTAGCTCCACAGATTTGTATTGAATCCGTGTATGTGTGGTTATTTTACATATGGTTATTTTACACCGTTTATTGTTTATTTTACATTAATGATTATTTTACACCCTTAAAATAAATTTTTTAAAAACTTTGCATCCCATATTTATTTATATCTAATCAACAGCCTAAAATACAAAGTATGGATAAAGCAACGATATTGTCAGCTTGCTCATTACGCTAAATTATATTAACTATAAAAATTATATATTATTTATATACCTATATTTATAAAGATTATATTCACTAACCATTCCGGCGTGCCGTGTGTCACAGTAAGCCACTCGAAGCTTATTCTCAGCTCCCGTCGCCATTAAAACACGCAGGATCAGTGGAATCCCGGCCATTCGCCCGGATTTTATAACTTGAATACATAATTTAAAGCCGGTACTCACAAGATGTGGAAACTAGTTAGCTATTCGTGAGCACTGTGAGTATTCTTCGTTTGAGAAGATTCTGAATATGATCTGAAATTTAAATTTTAAGTTAGATTTACGGTTATAACTTTGAGCACTATTTTATAAACATTATGTTTTTGATAATATAATAACAAGGTTAGTTAAATTGTACATAATTTTTTTTTATTAAACTTTGTTTCTTTAATCCTTAATCCAATGTTAGATTGAACTTTCGCAGTTTAACATGCGCATCTTTAACCGTTTGTTCATCTTCCGATGAACAAACGGTTAAAGACAGTAAAACTACTAATAACAAAATTCCAAAGTACACAATCGACAGCCTAAAATATAAATTGTATGCCTCTAGTTCTGAAAATGACAATACTTTCATACAACCTTTCATCCCCCTTTTCAACCCTTTACAATACTTTTTTCTAATTAAAAAGTTGCCTATGTCCTTTCTCAGGCTCTAGACTATCTGTGTACCGAATTTTATTTAAATCGGTTCAGTAGTTTTGGCGTGAAAGCGACAGACAGACAGAGTTACTTTCGAATTTATAATTAGTATGGATTTGTTACTTCGCGGTTATGGCTGAATCACCAGTTAACCATTATGCCAACATAATATTCTTACGCACGACCAAATACGCTTTGATTTGATTGTCAACTGGATAATCGCAATAAGATTGATGTGCCTTATTGTATCACAAATGAGGACCACCGCCAGTAAAACTTGAGCTGTTTCATCAAAACAGACCTTCGTAAACACAGGTCCATTACTGAAATAACATTACCAGTAAAATCTGAACTCTGCAGAGTAACAGTCATTTTCCGATACTGGTTCTTACATAACTGGAGTTGGAGTACGTCTGAAATTAGTATACAACCAACATTGAAAGATCTTTCGGGTGCTTATCTCGAGTTTGAAGCAGAGCTCCACATACATTGGATTTTATGTTATTCAGCGCAAATTATGAATAATTCATATAATTCCATACAGATGTCGCTCGGTTGACGCCATGTCGCATTATTCACAATTTGCGAGCGATATCTTAATAATTCGTTTTTCGCTTCGCCATATTATATCCAGTATTTCACATATTTTTCGCTGTTTAATATTAATGGGGTTTTTTGATCCGCCATAATATGATTTTTTACATATTATGACATCCTTTGACAATAATTCCCTTATCATGCGAGTATTATGGAATGGTGAAATGGTAATATGTATAGGTGAAACTTTGTGAACATTTAAAAGCGCCTCTCACCCTCCCTTACTTGCTGCTGCACGGCCTACGATTCACGAGTATCAACAAGTCTCCTAATACAAGGAGCGAATATTTTTATACCACTAGCTAATAGGCCTCTAATTATTTTAATCATTGAATCACACTTAAAGCGGGTATAATTATGTATATTTGTCTTAGTCATACACAAAGTACTTTAGACGTTATGGCATCCAGCAAAGAGTGAAACAACACGATTTTGGTCGCCGCACTAAACGAGACTCCTTCAAGAGGTCTTTTATAAATGATGATCTGATTAACGCAGTGGACGTCTTAAACTATAGAGCACAAGTCAACAACGAACTGGCCAACTAATCTCTCAGCTAACTGGACTAACCACCCCAGTCCCTGTTTGAGTCTGGTTCAAAGTCAGTCACAGTTATCTTGGGCGGCAGCGGATGGGTGTTGCTGCAAGCTCATTTGCTATCTTATATCCATAAATATATGTAATTCTGAAAATGACAATACTTTCATACAACCTTTCATCCCCCTTTTCAACCCTTTTTTCTAATTAAAAAGTAGCCTATGTCCTTTCTCAAGCTCTAGACTATCTGTGTACCAAATTTCATTTAAATCGGTTCAGTAGTTTTGACGTGAAAGCGAGACAGACAGACAGTTACTTTCGCATTTATAATACTAGCTTTTACCCGCGGCTCCGCCCGCCTGATTCAAAGGGAATTAACAATGATTTGTTTATAGTGTATAATTTGTTAGCGAAATTCAGAACTTGCAAATGAATTTTACTAACGCCATCTATTAACAACATCCGGAACTAAATATCTAGAAAATAACAAAACATCGATATGATATATCGATATCCCATGGGGATGTTTTACCGCGGTAAAAAGTAGCCTACGTCACTCTCCACCCTCCTCACTATCTCCACACGCAAAAACTATACCATATAATAGCTTCGTTGCGACGTGAAAGCCGGACAAACAAACAAACACACTTTCACATTTATAATATTAGTATGGATTAGTATGGATATTATGGTTACATTGATTTGGAGCAGGGGAGAGTTGAGGAGATATTTTAAAACTTCTCCCTTTGCGAAGTTTAAACGAACCTTGTTACCTAAATTTATTACACCCTAACCTTTTAAACGGTCTGAACAATAAAATTTCCTTATAACAATAACACGGATTACGTAAACAAATAAAACCGGGCAAGTCGCAGTTAAAGTATTTTATCTGTTATGAATATAATCCCATTTTTATTGCCATCTTAAATTTGAACAGTTTTAAGGGTAATAATAAAGGAGGTATAAAATCTTTGCCGCCCTTAGAAAGGATTATCTTACGCCGACATTTTTTTATTATTTCTTCGCGCGGAATCATTTTAACAATCAGGTGTTGATATAAGATGCTATAAGTAAGGATTTTCTGTTAACAGGGTGTATTGAATTGTATAAGTAAAATTGGTTTTCACATTTTAAACATACTGCTCATCAGCATTTAAGAATGTGATATCTATTGATTTATTAAAACTCTAACGATCCCGCGACTGTACATTGAATAAATGTAAAAAACTATCAAGGAATTATAAGTAATCGATACAGATTCCGAAATTATTTTCAAATTTATTGTCTGTCTGACTGTCTGTGTGCGCGATGGAATGGATGGAAAAAAACGATCGAACCGATTTTATTCAATGTCCAATTGTAGTGATGTGTGAATATGAAATTATGTGCGAGATTCAACTCACACTTGACCAGTTTTATTAAAATATGTTTTACGGAACTAACTGCCAAAAATTCGGTAGATCTCGCCCACAAATTCAAATTAAAAATATTTCAATTAAAACAGGCGACAAGATGGCGAAACTCCGGCCATTTATCATCCTCGGTCGGCCGGAGTTCAAAAGTTAAATTGACTACATGCCTCGTGTCCCTTTAGGATCAGTAATTTCCTTCCTAAAATACGACTCCTTTTCTAGTAAGAATTATTGTTTAACATTAGGTATTGTTTGTTTCCATATCAAATGCCTATTATTTTCTTATTTTTGTATGTACTTATTGTATGTTGTATCTGTATCATTTTGGTATACAATAAATGAACTTGTCTGTCTGTCTAATATGTAACTAAATAGTAATTTATACAACTCTAAATTTTAATTTAATTAATTATTAATTATAATGTTATTTATTAATTTTAACTGAAAGGTAATTTAAAAACTTAAGCTTATAAATAAAAACATACAAAGAAAAAACTTTTAAATATAACTTAAACAATTATGCTTCCCTGGCATTGTACCCAAGATGCTGGCAGCATCTCCTCGCTGCGTTGCAATACTAATACGTTAAGCGAGAAAACAGCCAGCCCTTGGATCACCGTTTGGCGGGCCTGTTGGCGCAATCGGTAGTGACCCTGCCTGTAACGCCAGGGGTCGTGGGTTTGAATCCCACTCAAGCCAAACATTCGTGTGACGAACACTTGTGTTTGTTCTGTGTTTGGATGTTAATAATTGTCTATTTAAGTACATATATTTATTATTACTATTATCTATGTTTATTAGTCTCTGATTGCCATAGTACAGGTTCTGCCTAGCTTGGGGTCGTATGGCCGTGTTTGAGAATTTACAAACATACAAACGTAATTAAATTGATATTAATATAGGTATACAAAGCATACAATAATAACTTAAATGTTTAATGAAAACGTCGCGCCAAGCGTACATTATTACTAAATTAGTCAACGGTAAATCTGGATGGGCAGCCATAAATTCATATCGAGTGCAGTAATACCACCAGACAAGTGCCCTCACATGGAGTCACTTTGAATGGAGGGGGCATTAATTGTTGGGATATCCTGGTAATTTAACCATTTCACTATGAATAAAGAATTAAAAAATTTGTTTGTCTTCATTATAATCACATGGGGTTTTCAACTTAGCCACATATTATTATACCCATTGATTTAAAGTGTAACTCAGTCAGACAGACAGACAGACCTTTCCTCCTCTCACGCGGCGCTGTAGGCGCTCCTGCGCTGAGGGAATTCGGAATTAGGGGAGATCCCCTCTATCCGGGCAATTGCTCCAGGGGTAAACCCCGTCGGTGACTTCCCCGCTGTTGAGCGTGGGAGCCAGTCGATCGTCGCGCACGCGGTACGCGCGCGCGGTCCCAATAGCCATTAGTCGCTAATTCCCCCCAGATGGTCGGGGGGAAGAAGGTCCAACAGCTCTCTAGGGAGCGGTCGGCCTTCGGGGGGGCGCGCGTGCAGCGGCGCTATCCCCCTTAGATGAGGATGTGGCCCATTGTCGGCGCGGTTATACATAACACGCGCCAACCGGATCACAAACTCATCCAGCGACTCCAGCCTGCAGTCGCGCGCTATCACCGCGTTCCGGACGTAGCGCCCCGCTCCTGTGATTTCTCGCAGGGCGAGGTTTTGCTGGGCCTGAAGACGCTTGCGCTGCGTGGCCGCCGCCAGAGCATACCATGCTGGCGCCGCGTACGTAAGCCTAGATCGGATATAGCACTTGTATATGCCAAGTTTAGTGCGCAGTGGTAATCGGGATGTCAACACGGGCCGGAGCATCGCTCTCGCGGCTCGTGCCTGGCGGTGCGCATGCACCACCATGGCACTCATCGTGAGTTTACGATCCATGTGACATCCCAGATACCGAACGGTCTGCTGCCACGCTAGATCTTCTCCATGCAGACGCAGCGGCGCCGGCATTTTACGCTTCCGGCTGAAAAGTATTGGAACCGTCTTTCCGGCGTTGACGGCAATCCTCCACTTATACAGCCAGTCTGACAAGTGGTCAAGCAAGCGCTGCATTCTTCTGACCGCCAGTTCCGGATCGCGCGACGATGCGAAGAACGCGCTGTCGTCAGCGACCAAAGCGAGGACTACATCACGTTCCCACTCTGCGAGGTGCCCGTCGAGAGTGGGGATGTCGTTGGTGTAATACGCGTATAGGAGTGGCGCAAAACAGCTCCCCTGCGGCACGCCTGCGTGTATGGGACGGGGGGCAGAGGTGGTGTCCTCGACCGAAACAATGAACTCACGCCCCTCCAGATACGAAGCTATCAACCACACCAGCATCGCTGGCAAGGGCGACTCCAACAGCTTGTACAACAGGCCCGCGTGCCACACACGGTCAAATGCTTTCTCTATATCGAGAAAGACACCAACCGTGTGTCGCCCGCAGTTGGCCTCGAAAGCCAAGTGGTGGAGCACCCTTGTCAGCTGTAGTGTCGTCGAGTGACCGGCCCGAAACCCAAACTGCTCATCCCTCAATTGAAGGAATGGCCGAATGCGAAACAGTGCCAGCCTCTCGAACAACCTAGCCAGTGAGGACAGCAACGTGATGGGGCGGTAGTTAACCGGGTAACGTGGATCTTTACCCGGCTTCGGGAGAACAATTACCTTTCCCTCCTTCCACGCAGCCGGGAAGTGTCCCGTACGCAGGATGCCGTTATAGAGTCTAGTCAGACTGACTAGAGCCCTTTGGGGGAGCATGGTCAGCGCCATGTTCGAAACTCCATCAGTGCCTGGCGCTTTGCGTTTATGTAAACGCCTTGCGACCTTCCGAGCCTCCGAGGGCGAGATGAACTCGTATCCCTCGGGCTGCGGTGTCGGGCCACTGATGAAGTCCGCTACACGCGTCTCCACACGCACGCAGTGTTCAGCCGCTGCAGCGGTGCCGACGGGGTTTGGAGCGAATTGCTCTTCCAGATGCTGTGCAAGTACATCCGCCCGGCCTTGTGCTGAAAAGTGCCGGTCGCCCGCCCCATCGTAGAGCGGGCTAACGGCAGGCCTAGCGCGGGTAAGTGCACGGTTGAGGTGGTGGAGTGACGCTTCGGACTCGCTGGCCTGGTCGACTCTCGCCTCCCACGCGGTCCCGCGATCCTCCTCCACCGCAGCCGAGACCTTCGCAGCTTGGGCGTTCAGCCTACGCTTGACCCGGGGACAGCGTGTCTCCGCCCATAACTTATGAAGCCGCCTCTTCTTCCATTTCATCTCCTCGATATAGTGAGGCAGTGGTTCTCGCACCCACACACGAGGTTTTTCGGTCGTGGCCGCCGTCAAGGCCATTCGAATCTCATTCGTAATGGCCCGGGCAGCGGTCTCTATTCCTACCGGCGTGGTGAGTGGCTCACTATACCGGAAGTCGGTCAAGGCGGCTTGGTAAGCACGCCAGTCGGTTACCCGCGTCTGGCGAGGGAAGCTCGTACACTCTATCCCAAGGCCAAGCGTAACAAGTATGGGGCGGTGCTGCGTGTCCAGGTCATACAGCACCTCCACATTAACCGGGCAGTGTATGTTCTTACACAACACTATATCCAGGACGTCGGGAGAATGGCGGGGGTTAGACGGCAAGTGGTTTGGTAACTACTAACTACAAAATTACGAATAGATGGGTAGGTAAGTAAGGAGTAGTTCAAAGTAAGATTAAAAGAATGGAATAAAAAAAGTGAAAATGTTTTAATTACTTATTCGTTTTTAACAACATACTTAAATTAGTCCTTGGTTTGGTAGAACTAAATTAACTAAAACAAAATACAAAAAACTTAAATACTCTTCACAAATCAACCGGCTAATAAAATAAATAAAAAATAAAATATGAAACAATAAATAATCTTTTTCTTACATTTTTCTATTAGTCAACTTTGTCTTTTTATGCATATGCTTATATATTATGCTTCCTTCTTTTATTTTTATGAAAAAATCCCGTACTAAAGATCTTTTAGGCATCGTGTCAAACTGTTAAAACCCGCGCCCGTAACCTTGCGCTATTAAAGTCAAAAACCAACTAAATAAATTAAAGTGTAAACAAATCGAATAGGTACTTGAAAACAATCGACGCAACACCGGCCGCACGCAGTACTTAGGTACGCACTACGCACAGCGCAAGGCAATTGATTGTACCTACAGATTTAGTCTTTAGCTATTTAGTAGTTCATTTAGTAGTTTGTCGATTGTTATTCGAATAATCATCCCGTGGAACTACTAAATCGACAATCGAATGCGCAAGGGCACAATTTTCGATTCAGTCGATTGTTTTTTTTGCAACAATCGCCCATCGCTACTCGGGAGCCCCAAGCGGTGTGTTTCGCATTGAGGTCCCCGGCTATCAGGGTCGCGTCAGACGCACGCCTACTCGACATAATATTCTCAACGTCCTGCGGATAGAATTGGGGACCGGGAGGACGGTAGGCCGCAAACAGCCTAAGTTCTCGACCGGCCATACTCACTGCTGCGCCTATAGAGCGCAGACTAGTGAATTCCGGGAGAGGCAGTTCCTCGCGCACCACATCGCGACGGACGGCTATCGCTGTGCCTCGATAGGCGATGCCCGCGGGCGATGTCTCGTCGCGGCGGTACACGAAGTAACCGGGCAGCCGGTAAGACTCATTTGGACGGAATTTGGTTTCGCCCAGCAGCACGACGTGAACGTCTTGCTCCCGGACGAGTGACCTAAGGCTACGGACGTGGGGCGAGAGTCCCCCTGGGTTCCAGTATAGCAGTCTAAGTTGTACTACCATCTTGGTCCCCGGACTAGTTCGCGGATTGCCCTCAGCAATCTCGGGTGCTTCGCGAAGGCTTCACTGACGGTGGCCGCAGCCTCCGCCAGCGCCTCCGCCGAAGCAGTTATCCCCAAGACGGCCAAAGGCGCATCCGCGGGGCAGGGTGGGCGCGTATCGCGCCCTGGGATTGTGAGGGATACGGGTGGGTGCGGGGGAAGGAGAGTCACCGGCTCAGCCACCTTTGCCTTCTCAGGCTGTTTAGGCCCCCTATGGTGGGGTTCGACGGAAGGTCCCGCCACCGCGGCTTGTGACACCGTCGGCAGCGGGGGGAATGCTCTCAGGTCCTCAGGAGCGGGCACAGTGACGGCACCCGACTGTGGGGGGACTTGCGGCTTGGGAGGAGGCTGCTTACGGGGGCGCCGCCGGGTCCTCCTGCGGGACGGCTTAGATGCCGGTGGCACCGGGGCCTCCGGGGTGGACTCCGCCAGCGGCTCCTCCTGTAGCTCAGCCTCCATTTCCAAGATCGTAACTCAGTGCAATATGTATTATTCACGCCAAACCATGACATAATTTAGTATAACTAAACGGGAAAAAATAGTCACTTTGTGGTACAGTTGTAATACAAATATATTTTCGCGTTTAGTCACAGTACTTTCTTTATTCTACCAATATAACAAAGAGTTTCATCTGGGAATTATTTTAATTAAGAATTAATTGAATTAAACTTTCTCTAGATTTCGTTGCGCCGCGTCCCTATAAATAAAGGGCTTATGTATCGACAAACAATTCGTATGAATGCCTGAAGCCAACTAATACTTACCAACTGCAACTTGCATACCATACTTATTGCGAATTGATTATGAAAAACGGTTTTGTTGGGGCTGCATTTCGCATCGAATAGAATAGAATAGAGTTTTATTGGAACAGAGATATTACCGCATGATTAACAATTATTTGACTTAAAATAACACTTAAAAAAAAGAAAACAATCTGAAATTATCGACTTACTCGTAAGTTGCTGCATTATCTGTCCAAAAAGGCGCTCACTCAGCATAATGCTGCAATGATATGCCGCAGCCCTGATTTTCAGTGAAGTTTCGGGCGAGGAGAAATTGTTAAAACAAATAAAGAAAAAAACAAGAATTTTGTAGGTGTTGTACATCGGAGGATTTGTTATATTATAAAACTTTGGCTGCAAGATGGAACCATTTGCGATGGGGGCATTTAGGACTAAATGAGTAAACCCAGTAGCTCGGGACCAGAACAGCACTACGGTTTCCCCTGCCTGTCATAAATGGCGACTAAGAGTTGGAGCCCAAATCGTCCAGTAAGTGACCCTGGGACGACGCTGTGCTGCACAGCGTTGTGTAGGGTTCGTTGGCTCAAAGTCAAGCCCGGGAAGAGCCTGTATTGGGTGCGTTCTAAGAGAGTTGCCAGAGCCCTCTTGTAGCGCAGAGGTAGGCCACCGAGCGAGTTTTAGCGGGTGAAAATCCAACGTCGCTCCCACGACGTCCCTTTTAAAGGTTTCTCACTTATTGAACAACAAAAAAAATCACCTGCACGCAGAAACAGACGACTTTAAATACTTTTTAACTACTTTTTCTGGGTTATTAATCTTCGATAACATCCGGGGATACACTACCAACATCTCTTGTATTGCTCCAACAAGAGCTTAGTAAGGATGGAACTGTACAGAGCAAATAGGTCCCTGGTTTGTTAGTAGGGTATATAATATATATGTATATATGACTTGTAGTATGCTGTTATAGAACAGTTAAAAGCATTTGACACCGCTGTCAATGCAAAACAGTAATATATGGGCGGTGTGATTTACGAGCTTACTTCATTAGTAGCCGCCCAGCCGTTCATTAGGGTTGACTGCAGTCCGCAATCCTGTGTACCCACTTGGTTAGAGTTGGACATCCATTCGCGTCCAACTTTTCTCTTATGATAGCAATCAGGATCGATGGTATAACGTGCCTTCCGAAGCACATAAGTTCACAAGAAGTTTTGCAGCAAGCGTTCACCTTTCCATCTGTTGGGTGACATCGGCCTCTTATAGTTACTTAAAATCTGTAAACGATGCGAAATTTTTTTTCTTTGACAGTTCTGTCAAAAGAATATGTCATGGAATTAATAAGTATGTGGAAGGTGCATGATTTTTTCGGATTGCTTTTTTATTTTGCTCTTGGTTCATAACAAAGCGCTCTGCCAAGACTCACTTGGCCTTAATCCAATAAGCCTAAAACTCTCTCATACTAATGAAAGGGTTACGTTCATATCTTAAATGATATCTTCTGCAGTAGACAACCCTAGGTCACAGGCAGGTATATAGTCTATGATATTAGTTACTGGGTGATTTATGGTTACGAAGCTGTGTTGGTCAATGTTGATGAAGAGATATATTAGATCCGCCATTAAATAGGCTTAAATATATCTCAAACAAAAATATTAGAAACGTAACTCTCTCAACTAATTGGACTAACCATCCCAGTCCCTAATTGAGTCTTGGTCAAAGTCAGTCACAGTTGTCATGGGCGGCAGCGGATGGGTGGTGCTGCAAGCTCGTTTGCTATCTTTTTTCCATAAAAAAAAAAAAAAAAAAACAATCCGCAAGATAATGGTTGATTGTAAATCACTGTCAGAGTGAAATTTATAATAAAACTCTAACAAATCTGTAACTGTACATTGAATAAATCTTGAAAAAAAAACTATCAGGGGTTGATAATATACACGTATACATACATATATTATATCTTATACGTTTATTTTGGGATGGAAGTTTGTTTGAATATTCGTTAAATTTCAATAGAATTGCTTCACATTTGCAACAAGTGCTTAGAGTACCTAGAATTAATTAAAATATAGGATAGGTTAGGTACATTTTAGCCCGATTTAACTCGATGGAAGAAGTTCGAAGAATATAGTTTAACCGTTAAAGTAAAGTCTCTATTAATAAAGTCTTACAACATTTAAACTTTTCATAGTCAGCGTTATACCTTAAAACGTTTGTAAACATTCTCCTTATTATAGTTTCCACATCGCAGCCAGTTTCTGTATTATTATTTGTACAGATCCAAGGTAAGAGTAGCTCACAAGAAACACACAAAAGCGTATCCAATTTGTGGCATATCACACACAATGCTCCATTCCTCCGGCTGATATTCAAACTTCGCTCTATTTATGCGACTGGACTAGGATGTCTTCAAATGTTCTCGATAAGTGGACTTTTAAGAATACTATCAAAATGTAAAAAAATGTTAAAATGTATTTTTAAAATATTGCTGTCGTGTATTTTTAAAACAATACACATGATCTATTTTATATTATTAATTTATTTTTTATCGTATTGCGTTGAAGGAAATAAAACATTTGCTTTGCGACTTAAAACTGACTTGACAAGGACTTGACCATTGCAGTGTTTAGTGGTAGATTAAAACAAATGTTGACTTTATAAAAATTCTCGATAACAAACATAAATTTTACAATAATTTCCTTAAAAAGTAACACTAACCTTCAGTTTTAATTTCTTTCTTTACTGATGAAAACTGTACGAAAATCCGCATAGTACTTTCCTTAATTAACTAATACAAAAATTCAAGTACAATAATAACGTGATGGTGTTGATTATATTCTTACTGCTAATTTGTCAATAAAAGTTTCCAAAAATATTTTGTAAATCCGTGTTTTTTGCACCAACATTTTGGTGACCCTATTTGCATATTTGCTTTCTATTTCGCCAAAATAATCTTTTGAAAGCGCGCAGTATTGACTGGGCTACTACGAAATACGATTGTGTTTATTTGTATGAATGCGCAAATATTTTTAGTGGAACTCTTTGAACCTTTCCTTCGAATCGAAACGCAAATAGCTCACGTGAATGGAAGTTATCTTTGACGTAATGATGTTTATTGTCACATATTATAAAAGGCAATCTATCGTTCTATTAGATTGCTTTTTTATTTTTAAATTTTTCAATAAACAAGTTTTAGTCGGAGAAAATTGTCTTAGATTTTTTTTAATGATTCAAGATAGCAAATGAGCATTCAGCACCCATCGAATACCGCCAATGACACCGCGAAAGACCCCGAACGTGACTCGGGCTTCGTGGTAAACTTTAATAAAAAGCTCCACCTATCGACTAAAAGGTTCGATAGCTAGTCCTGAAAATCCCAATGTTTCCAAACCCGAAACACTTTTAGAACAAAGCCTACGTGGACAGAAAAAGCTAGGAAAAAAATCTACATCGCCGGGGAAACTTTAAAAACGAATATTTACCGGACACTAGCAATAACCCGCCAACGATACAGTGGACCTTCCAGTGAAAACGCTTTTGATGATTGGTTCAAACGAAAACATGTAGCGATTACGGCGTGTTTAATGACAATGGTATCTGTATGCGTCGTTACATTTTTTATCTACCACCGCTTCACAAAATTGATGCTACTGAGAAGAACACGACAAGAAATTCAAAGTCATTCATTTCTAAATCGTACCGTTTTACCTTTAAGACGCACATTAAATACTTAACTTATTTGAACCTTACAAGTTTGAGATAGGCTCTTCCGATTTCCGCCAACGTTTTCTCTGTCTTTCATTTCAGTCAAATAAATATTCATAAATCAATAAATAAAATAAATAATAAGATTTAATTTAAATTTTAGTAATTATTTTAAATTTAATTGAATTAGATAACCAGTACTAAATATTGAATTTTTTTTTAAATTTATTTCCACTAAAAAGGTACATTCTTTATATTTAAATTTCTGCCAAACTGTAGGCCAGTTTGTCGGCACTACAGTACTTTTTTGAACTAAGAGTGAAGCTGAACTGACCCATTTTACTAAACCTCAATCGGTCGGGTACAAATAAGCTCTTAAATCGCTCCCGCTCCTCCCTTAGTCCTAAACCGTGCGCCGTCACTACTAACAGTACATCAAGGGAACCGGCTCGTCGCCAGTTGTTAATTCCGCACGGAACGCCTCTCCTGGTTTATTCTATCGCCGTGCTCCAGAGGGTGATTTAAGGATAGCTCCGTGAGCTTCGTACAATTCCGTGAGTGCGACTATTCGACTTTTCCATCGTCACCTGGATTGTGATGTTTTTAAGAATCATAGAGCAAATGGCAACCGTCCCTTCGAAAGGACCCTCTGCCCCCATTGTTGGCCACGGGTGTCCTGCGGGAGGTCCAGAGCAAATTCAGATTGGTTGTGGGGTTAGTGGCCATCCCAGTGTCGAATGTTGTCAAGGCTTAGCGACTATTTCTGCTGTTGAAAACAAGCGGAACCGATGGCTTATCGTGCCCTCCGAAGCACGGTAGTCCCATGAAATTTTGCCACTAGTCTTCCATTCACAAGCCGACGCGGCGACGCGCGCGTCTTTGTTTAACTCGGTCGATCACATACGATTAACGCAAGCCAAACGGCTATAAACGACATAATATAGTGTCCATGCGATTAAAGATGTACTTATATATTATTATTTATATCAAGCTGGAAACTGGACTGATGGAAGGCTTAGCACCCTCCATTACAATTTACACGTACTCTGTTGTCAAACGTAATGCTTGGAAATGTAGCTTATATGGAAGACCAGTCGGGTTTAAGGGTAACAGAATTCGGCTTTGGGTATTTGAGATCGTAAATAGGGACTTCCACAAAATAGTGGCGAATAGGACTGTGACAAAATGTGACGAGGCTCAACTGTGGACGTTTTGTATGGCAAACATGCATTAGTCAGTAGCTCCTCCTGTTATTAACAATCTCCTCGAAATAGATGGTTCAAAAATCGAATCCAAGCCGAGATAGGTATTAATTTAATAGAATAGAATAATATTTCGCAGGTAAATATTTGTACCCGGGTCATGAATGATAAATTGTGATGTTCTCTGTGTCCGGCCGCAATACAAGCCCGGCCTAGACATAGTGAATGTGCTTATAAATAATTTATTTAATATGTAATAGAAAATTAATTATTTGATAAATCTATATTTAGTACAAAAGATAATTACGAAAGCTAAAACTACAGCTAACATCGAAAGCTTCGCTCAACTCAACAGACTACAGTAGACCACAGTGCTGGTATTCAGCCAGACCTTAAATGTATGGAACTTGCTAAAGATGTTAATTTTACTACTGGTTAGCTTTTATGCCATTTTAATTTTCTAAAAATTATGAGGTTCTCTAGAAATACCTCATCCTGGAATTCTCCAGGTAAGATCGGTATCATTTCAAATACATAAATTAATAGAATACGTATTTATCAGATTAAAATATATATTTAAATATATAGGAAAAAAAGTTTAATTAATTAAGGAAATTTATAAATTGCGCTACTTTACGCGTTATTTTCAAGTCGGCCTCAAGTTTCTGGTCTGCATTTTTTTATTTTCAACCTACAAAGGGTTGAAAGAGGGATGAAATTTTTAAATAAATTAAAGAGATTGATTGCTTGAGAGATTGTTTGTCCAGCCATAATGTAAAAAGGATACCTAGAAAATAAGCAAGATTTCCTAGGATTTACTGGGTAGAGTGAGAGCAATAAACCAAGATGCGGCAATGTCTACTAACTCCTAGAGAAGCTACGGGCGTCCCCAAGTAAAAAAATAATTCAAGGTGATCACATCACATAACGACAGTACCTACATCTACACGGTACTGCGGAACCCTTCCGTTTAAATCTGTTATACTATCATCTGCAGTAGCATCGCAAGGCTGTCACGTAACATGATTTATTTCCGTTCCGTCGCCACCCCGCACGGAAACTAAAGAAAACCATAAAACCAGTATCATTCACGAGTGGCGGGGCAGTCGCGAAACATCAAATTCCATGTAAAGCGGCAACTGAAGAATTTATATCCCCAGTTGACATGGTTCGCTTTAGTCACAGTTGTTATGGGCGGCAGCGGATGGGTCTATCTTGTATCAATAAAAAAAAAGAAAGTAACACACATAATGTAACATCACTCTTGTATTTCCCCGAAAGCGAATTGAGGTGTACACCCTCTATTTCACCAGTTTGTTTCATAAATTAATTGTATTATTTTTCATGTATGTCCATTTATTGACAACTAATAAATTAATAATATAAATAACATTATTTATATTATTAATTTAACTATAATTATGGCTTTATGACATCATTACATATACGAATAATTCTGTAGAATAATACGTATATTAATTTACAAAGTCTTATAATTGGAAGACATTTTATCCGTGTCTCAAAATTTTGAAAAATCTAAACTATTCGTAGACAGCTACGGCCGCGTCGTAGCATTGCTACGATTTCGTAGCAGCGCTACGAAGTTACGGAGCGTTATAAAGTCTGGTTTAATAGTCCTTGAGTTAGAGTGGGGTCAAAAATGGCTCGAAATGGTTTGTGTAAATACAATGCCGTCATCGTCGCCTGAACTTGGCCTTGTCCCAGGGCCGTGGGTCTCGATTGGCTGTTATCTCTCTATACTAGGTAATATTATAAAGAGGAAAAATTTGTTTGTAATGTATTCACACAAAAACTACTGCGCCGATTTCTAAAATTCTTTGACCATTAGAAAGCTGCATCTTCACTTAGTGACATAGGCTGTATAATATTGCTAATTAAGTGTAAACGAAACTATTGTTATGTCTAATTCCACGCGAGAGAAACTGCGTCCACTAGTTATTATTAAAATTGTGTTTTAAACAGCATTTTTAAGTCTAAAATGTAATACTAAGTATATTGTAATATCCAACCAGTAATAATTGAATTTTCAATAAGTTAAAATGTAAATTTTTCTAGACGAAATAACAGAATATGAGGTTAATTAACAAATCAAGCAGACTTTTTTTCTAATTCATTGCATTTAATCAGAATAACAAAACCATTAAAAAGCATTCTTCGCCGAATAAGAACAGAACCTTAGATTAATGCTGCTCCATTGTTTCTCAGCAGAGGTAGGTTCATTAATTTAAAATCTTAGCAACAATACGTATCAACTGAAAGGGTTTCTGCGCGATGTAGTTGCTACTCGCGGCGGCGCGGAGACGGTCCATTTAGGCTATTTTCAACCTTATTGCAACATCATAAGGGTTATGCTTCATGTCTATATAACACAAAACAGCGATGCTCTGGTCTGATAGTGTGGCCATTAATCATTTGCTTTCAGAGGCGAGATAAAATAAAGTGTTTCGGAATTTTGTAACTAAGATGGATTTTCGTGTTTTTTACTACGGCAATCAGATGTACAGTTTCGTCCATTAACGAGACATATTTTTTTTAGGTTACTAAAATCCTTTTATATCCGTCCTGTTTTGTAGTGTAATTAAGTTCAGAGTCTTCATCCAGAACCAAGAACCACCCTTAGATCTTCATAGGTAATGTTCACGAAGTCCAATGAAGTTCGCCAATCAGCAATTGGCCATCGTGGCGAAAGATTTTTATTCTGGAAGGAGTGCCGTGATCTGATAAATTTTCTAATTTTCTTTGTTATTTGGTTTTCGGATATTCCTGAGTGGTTTCTTTGCAGTATTAGTACAATTAGACCAGAAACTAATTACATGACATTAAGCTTAATTTGTAGCGTCCATAACCCAATGGCTCGCGTCGATTAAATGTGATCGAAAGTGTTAAGCAACGACGGGCGCGGTCGGTTTGTGTATGGGTGACCGCTCTAGTGGCAAAATTTCATGGACGCTACCGTGCTTCGGAGTCCCGGTTGTTTTCAATGGTGGAAACACTCGCTAAGCCTTGTCGAAGACCTTTGGGTGGCTTGAGAACATTCGACACTGGGTTGGCCACTAAACTCTCCACCAATCCGCTTTGGAGCAGGTCGGTGGAGTATGCTCTAGACCTCCTACAGCTGCGTCTGGGGAAGACACGTGCCCAGCAGTGGGACGTCTAAGGGTCGCAGCGACCCTGTATTTCAACGCAAGGCTAGGCTGGAGAATTGCATCCACTTTTTACCAGTTATGTTTAGTTTCCATGTAATAATTGATGATCCACCCTGTACACCGAGCCCAAATTCAAACTCCGAGTTAATTCTTGGAATAGAAAGACCAACTTTTAATAATACTTTGTCCGATCCGGGAATCGAACCGAGGACCTCTAGCTTAACAGTCGTACTTGCGAATACCAGATAGTTATAAAAGTCATAAACCGCTATATTTGTTAGTTAAAGTGGTATCTCTTTATAAAATTATTGTTAAGGCCATAGACCAACAAATAAAGTGCTCTCTAACAATACAAGTATTGTAAATTATTTATTTACTATACAATGGGAAGCATAATTAAACAGCGCGTAATATATGGCTATAATCTTCTCGACTAGCTAACCAAATACTCAGTAGTCTAACCCCCTAATCCTACGCAGAAAGCATTGACAAATACACGCGATATATCTGCAGTTACGGACAGGACGGCAATTACGTGTCAAACAAAGGGACGTATGTAAATATGCCGATATTACGGACAGACAGACGTATGGGAAAATTATACGTGAGTATTAGTCGGGATACTCCCGGTAAGGTGGACGGATTAGGAACGGATGTTCGAGTGAGAGATGAGAATTCGCACGACGTTTTTTCGTTGTTCCCGTTGTTGTTGGGTGCTAATAATAAAATTATATTAATAAAGACGTAGCGTTCATAGCTCAATTGCTTGCGTCAACCACCACCACCATAACCCTTTCTTTTTCCCACTGTTGGGCACTGGACTTCTCTCAGAATGGGAGGGATTAGGCCATAGTCCACCACGCTGGCCAAGTGCGGATTGTCAGACTTCACGTGCCTTCGATAACATTATGAAGAACTCTCAGACATGCAGGTTTCCTCACGATGTGCCCGTCACCGTTACAGCAAATGACAAATGTCAATTTCTTAAATCGCACATAACTTAGAAAAGTTATTGGTGTGTGCCGCTCGGGTTCGCGTCGACCGAAACTAGATCCGTTATACTAACTACGACTAACGAGCTAACATACTCGTACAATAACAATTGACTTAAAACAAGTAGCAACTTGGGTTATTATATTATATCACGGGTGCTTACAATTGATCGGACCGACTTAACTTTAACATCCTAAACACTGGTGTGAGTGTGTGTCGCAAATAATTATAGGTACTAATGTGGTACAATAACCAGTATCGGCGCAATGTACGAATAACTTAGAGAGTACAAATATAAGTGACAATGACATAGTTTAATACGCAGACCTTCTTATATACTCTCTAAACCTGTACAGCATTTTTAATAGGTAAAAGCAATTTCAAACTACGTAAATAACATGCTTTCGTAACTAAGGGATTCGTCCATGGTAACACCCAGGTTTCGTACTTGTGAGACCCTAGTAATATCACTACCACCCAGTTCTATTTTTGGATAGAGCGCAACCTTTTTTTTTACCTTACGTATACCCTTACGTAAAAAAATTTTCTGTCAAACGCGCTGGCTGTATCTAGAGTGACGCTCGGTAGGCCAGTCATTAAACAAGGATTTGAAGGGTCGAATGGTCCGAAATAAAGTTAGACCCGATTCAAGCGATTCTATGGAGAAGATGAGGCTGTACAGGTGATTACGCTAAAGGTCTGTTAATAGTAGATTCAGGACGCAACTAACTTCAGTTATTTGAAATGGATTACCGTGGATTACATCGGTAACGATGGTCATTTAAGAAGTGATTCGTTTAAATTGATTGCCAGTTGGTAGATCCTTTGTACGATTGTTGTTGGAACTAATTGCTTTTGAAATTTAATAGTATTTATCATTTTAACAAAGGCTTTTGATATGAATGATTTATAAATTCATTCTCAGCCTTGTTGTTGTTTAGTGACATTTAATTTCATTTTAAATATGATATTCTTACACACATTGTGTTTCGTGATCAAATTGAAACTGTTCATAAAAATTTGGACTTTCATAAATTTTATTTTAATTGTTTTTTTTTTATTTCATTGTAATAAAGTGGCAATAGCTTGTTACAAATAGATGGCAATTAATCTAAACAGCTTGTTCATTGTTATTTACTAACAGAAAAACTTAAAAACTAAATTATCATTTTGATAGTAATTCTAAGGTAGAACCTTTGTACTAAACTTTTGTCATTACTGACATATTTCATAGTATTTGTGTAAATAAACTTTAAAATTAGCTTTACTTTTAAATTACATATGGAAAATAATAAAAAAAATATTGTTTTGTAATTTTTTTAGATTTGTGCCCGGTGTATTGCAAAAGGCTCAGCACCTTATTACAACGGATCTATACATAACTGTAGCGTCCATAGCCCAATGGCTCGCGTTGATTTAATGTGATCGACAGAGTTAAGCAACGACGGGCGCGGTTGGTTTGTGGATGGGAGACCGCTAGTGGCAAAATTTCATGGGCGCTAACGTGCTTCGTAGGGCACATTAAGCCGTCGGTTTTTTAATGGTGAAAACAATCGTTAAGCCTTGTCGAAGACCTACGGATGGCTTTAGAACATTCGACACTGGGTTGGCCACTAACCCCTCCACCAATCCGCATTGGAGCGTGGTGGACTATGCTCTAGAACTCCCGCAAATTTGCCTGCGGAGACCCGTACCCAGCAGTGGGACGTCTATGGGTTACAGCTTATTCATAACTGGTGAAAATTGGGTGTGTTTACCCCTTCATTCAACAATAGAGGGGAACGCCAATGCTGGTCCTAAAGTGCTCTTTAGCGAAAACAGAAAGTAGAATACCAGGAAAACATCAGTACCGTAATAGATAAAAATAATATTACTCATACAAAGAAACCAAGAATCCCATGCTTTATCTGACATATAATTTGCCGCGCGGTTGGTTTGTCCTGGCCACTAATTGCCGCGGGCCGGTCGTGACAAAGGGAGTGTACGGAAAGAACGGTGAATGATTATCTGACCGGAAAATTAATCCGCTTTTATACCCATTCACCGCGTATTGATGTCGTATTTTTTATATTCAATTTTCTGGATTCTGTTTTCTTTAGAAGAATGTAATGTGTAATAAATATGTATAACTATTCTAGATATTAGAATAGTAATATTTATTACACATCACATCCATACTTAATATTATAAATGCGAAAGTAACTCTGTCTGTCTGTCTCGCTTTCACGCCATAAACACTGGACCGATTTAAATGAAATTTAGTACACAGATAGTCTAGAGCCTGAGAAAGGACATAGGCTACTTTTTAATTGGAAAAAAGTGTTGTAAAGCGTTGAAAAGGGGGATGAAAGGTTGTATGAAAGTATTGTCATTTTCAGAACTAGAAGCATAAAATTAAATAAATATGGCATTCAAAGTTTGTAAAAATGTTACCCTTAAAGGTGTAAAATAAACATAGGGAATAACACATTTACGGATTCGTTACAAATTTGTGGAGCTAAAGTTAACGCGTTAAGAAGAATCTATTGTTATGTCTAATTCCACGCGAGCGAAGCTGCGGGCATCCACTAGTAGTTAATACGTAAGAGCCTCGAATTTTCAAGCGTCGCTACTTCACTACAGATGGGTAAATACTTCAAATGTTACCTACATCATGTCTTAACTTCGAGTTAGATGAAGACGTAAGAAGAGATCATCATGTCTTACTCGTAGTACAAGGTACCAGGACCGCAGAAGCTTTAGGTAGTTGACAAACTTCCTCCCCAGTTAATCTGCGAGGCACTTGCTGCTATCGCCATCCACAGACCCTGTCTCGTAAATCATCACACAGAGGTTTAGTTGCAATACTGAGTTAACATCTACACATAATATGTCATACGCTATAAACATAGTATTGGGTGGGATATCATTTCTAAAATAAAAAATGTTAACGTATGTGAATTGCTTAGTAACAAGTTGCTATACTTACATAATTAATTATATAGTTATCGAAAATAAAACCACGAAATATTAAATTGATCGAAGTTCACCTTTGAAGTTCGTTCGTTTGTAAAATCTTTTTTTTTTCGACTGCGCCTGGTGTGAGTAAGTATGTGTTTAATTATGTATGTATGTATGTATGAAACTTAACATGGCCAATTTTTGGCGCCATATTATGTCTTCTGGAATCCTAACGAGTGGGGTATCAAAATAAAGAGTATCATGAAGAGCTTGCAAATATTATAAATTAAAAAAACGACTACGTAAACTGAAAAAATATTTTCGAAGTTACACAATAAATGAACTGAAAAGATGGAAATAAGTTCAAAAATTTTACTTTTTTAATTTTAATGATCATGGTTGACAGTATGCGCAGTCGGATTTTGTTTTTTTTTTCAATAATTACATTAAAGAATAAATAAATAAGTAGAGTTCGGGCAATGTATTATTGTATGTAGTATTTAATGTATTATTATGTGGGTTTTTCTAGCTTTTCATCCTAGTTAGTACCTACTGCTCTGAGTCTGGATTCGTGTCCTGGATGGATGTCTAACTGGTGATAAATCGGTGTATTACACACCTATCTATGCCTACCCTTCGGGCAAACACACGCGTAATGTTAGGTAACCTCTGAGAATCTTATGCACGGGCAAATCCTAGCTACATAGATAAGACACTCATTACCATGCAGTACAGTCGTCACCCATATGTCAGCGTAATTATGCCCCGCGGCAAATGGACGGTCCAACTGGCCACGTCGTCTGCTGCTTAATTAATTCACTGCCAATATTATATCTGTAGTTGGAACTAAACTATTTCTGTATATTATGCTTATATCTACCTACTAGTGGACGCCCGCAGCTTCGCTCGCGTGGAATTAGACGTAACATAACATATATACAAAATTTCATTGAAATAATGTAGGTATATACGAAAAACTTTTATACCACTAACTTTGCACCCTTACCTTACTTTTTACTTACCTTACCTTACCCTTAAGAGATGATTTTCGAAACTCAATAAAAAACCTTCAAAACGGCAAAGTTTCATACTAAGTTTGCACCCCCGTTTTACCCCCTTAGGGGGTGAATTTTCAAAAATCCTTTCTTAGTGCTCCCCTACGTTATAAAAGGAACCCCTGTGCAAAATTTCAAGTTTCTAACCCTTATAGTTTAGGCCCTGCGTTGATATGTCAGTCAGTCAGTCAGTCACCTTCTCCTTTTATATACAGGGTGTCCCAGAATGAATGGATAATCCTTGAGCCCCGCACAGAACAGCTCTCCAGCGCTTAGAAAAAAATATCAAAAAAAAAAAATTCCAAGTGATACCCAAAATATGATTTTTTTTAGAAAAACATACGTTATTTTAGCTTCACTTCACATTCATTTACACAACTGCCACAAATTAATGATATTTTTGGCGTTTTTGGTGTCATTTTATTCCTGATAGACAATACTACTAGAAATACATCAAATAATATAAGTATCTGTGATACTTTTTTTATAAAAAAAATAAGAACTTGAATTTTTAACATGAAATTTGATACCAAAATAATTTTGACATAGTTTGAGAGTGTTTCATGTAAAAAAAAAGTATGAAAACGTAAGTGTCCAGCTATTTTAAAAACATGCGCAGTTAATACAGATTAAATAATGGTATAATACATCATTTTATCTAATACTACTACGAAGTTATTGATATTGAGATGCAAAACGAGTAAATACGACTAAAATTAAAAAGTTATGTGTCTTAATACATTTTAATAATAATAAAACATTTCAGGTGTCGCTGCGACCCATAGACGTCCCACTGCTGGGCACGGGTCTCCCCCACAGACACTGCTGCTGCGGGAGGTCCAGAGCATACTCCACCACGCTGCTCCAATGCGGATTGGTGGAGGGGTTAGTGGCCAACCCAGTGTCGAATGTTCTCAAGCCACCCGAAGGTCTTCGACAAGGCTTAACGACTGTTTCGTAGGAGGTAATGGAATCCCATTGGTTACAGAATGATGGCTGCCCTGCATATTATGGTACAAACGTCCGGGCTTATTTAAATGCCACGTATCCAAACAAATGGATTGGTCGTTTGGGTCCTATTCTGTGGCCTCCTCGATCTCCAGATTTAAACTGTCGGGATGTTTTTTACTGGGGCTGTCTAAAGGAAGAAGTGTACTCGAAAAAAATTTCAAATGAGGAATTACGCAGCCGTGTTCAAGAGGCCGCTTCAAAAATAAATGAATGACTCTACGCACGGTTTCTTAGTAGAGCCTATAAAAGAAGATGTCGAGCGTGTATTAGAATCGGTGGCAGACAATTTGAACACCTGTTGTGAATAAAGATTGATGTAATGTACACCTGAAATGTAGCGTCCATAGCCCAATGGCTCGCGTCGATTCAATGTGACCGAAAGAGTTAAGCAACGACGGGCGCGGTCGGTTTGTGGATAGGTGAGCGCTAGTGGCAAAATTTCACGGACGCTACCGTGCTTCGGAGGGCACGTAAAGCCGTCGGTCCCGGTTGTTTTCAATGCTGGAAACAGTCGTTAAGCCTTGTCGAAGACCTTCGGGTGGCTTGAGAACATTCGACACTGGGTTGGCCACTAACCCCTCCACCAATCCGCATTGGAGCAGCGTGGTGGAGTATGCTCTGGACCTCCCGCAGCAGCAGTGTCTGTGGGGGAGACCCGTGCCCAGCAGTGGGACGTCTATGGGTCGCAGCGACACCTAAAATGTTTTATTATTATTAAAATGTATTAAGACATTAACTTTTTAATTTTAGTCGTATTTATTCGTTTTGCATCTCAATAGCAATAACTTCGTAGTAGTATTAGATAAAATGATGTATTATACCATTATTTAATCTGTATTAACTGCGCATGTTTTTAAAATAGCTGGACACTTACGTTTTCATACTTTTTTTTTACATGAAACACTCTCAAACTATGTCAAAATTATTTTGGTATCAAATTTCATGTTAAAAATTCAAGTTCTTATTTTTTTTATAAAAAAAGTATCACAGATACTTATATTATTTGATGTATTTCTAGTAGTATTGTCTATCAGGAATAAAATGACACCAAAAACGCCAAGAATATCATTAATTTGTGGCAGTTGTGTAAATTAATGTGAAGTGAAGCTAAAATAACGTATGTGTTTCTAAAAAAAATCATATTTTGGGTATCACTTGGATTTTTTTTTTTTGCTATTTTTTTCTAAGCGCTGGAGAGCTGTTCTGTGCGGGGCTCAAGGATTATCCATTCATTCTGGGACACCCTGTATATAGATTTTAAAACATTCGTTAGCTTTACCTAAATTAGTTATGAGCGTAATTAATAAATCTCTCCTAATTACACATTTGCTTAGGTCGTCGTTTGTTTTGGTATGCCACTTTTATTTAATTAAAGGTAGGTACCTATGCCTTTTTCATAATTTATCTGCGCATATCACTTTTGATTCAGTCAAAATAAACTGAATCACAGCCGCTTATTCCATTAGGTAAATTAAATGATAATATTGATTGTGTTTGATAAAAATAATATAACGAGTCGCGCGAGTCGTCGTGTGTAGGTAAGCTTCCTGCAGTAAAATGTACACATGTAACCTGTACTGGGATAAATATCCCAGTTGGACGCGTTAATTTACCTACAAAATTTGATAGCCTAAGGCAATTTTGAATGTTCCGTGCTCCAATCCGTGCCTTATTCCGTGCTGTTCTGGGTTCAAATCCGTGTCACGTAACATTGAAGTTTTTTTTGTAAATTTGTAGTTGGTTATTGTAGCGTTTTAATCAATTGAATATCACCTGCTGTACTGGTGAAGAAAACATCGTTTAAAAGCCAGCATGCCTAAAAATTATTGATAACGTTTATTATTTTTTAAGCATCAAGAAAAAATAGAAATACATACAACCAGTTGGTCGATAAGTCGGAGTGAATTTGAAAACTACATTCAAAAATCAACCCCAGTATCCTTTAAAAAAACGTAGCTAAGGTTCTTAAGATAGTAGATACATAAAGTGCAATAAGTGAGTAAAATAAACGTTTTTCTATTTCTATGATTCCACAGCATCCTAAACAATACCAGTTACTCAGTGATAAGCCAAACAACTCCCACGCTCGCGGCGCGCCCAGAGATCGAGAAACGCTTCTGCTGATAACTCCACTGTATCAGCTTCTGCACTGTTGCTGTGACGTTACTATGGGTTTTAACTCGATGCAAACTCGATTCAACTTCTACAAAATATCATTGAAAAAATAATGAGTTGAAAAACGTTAAATACACACACTTCTGCCTACAGGGCCTATCCCTTCGGGATGTTATTATCGTATTAAATATATATGTAGTTATAATATGATAATGCATACAAATCATATTAATTAATACAGGTGTGATGCCATGTAATTTTTTTTAAAGAAAGCTGTACCTATATGCATCAGATTTTTTTAATTCATGTTAATTAACCAGCCATCATCTGAAGCCAAGTCTGTAGTGTCAAGTGATTCTTATTAATGCATTGACATCGGAATTGAACTAAGAATTTAAATTTCTACTGCTTTTGACATATATCGGTTCGTTATATTATCTGGCAAGATTACACTTCACTAATAAATAAAAATTACAAGTTATATCAAAGAAATTGGATCTCGAGTCAAAAAAGTGACTTATCACAAAGGTGAAAACAAATGGTAATGACTTCTCAAAGCCAGCTGCAGGCGAACATGCATTATGTATAACTTTTTGTAAGACGCTTCAGAAAATGCAATTTGAAACAAAGTATCAAGTTTAATGCGTTTCCAGATTAAAAACGGCAAGAAAACCGACTCGGGAGTGTATAAAGCGGAGTTAAGGTTTATTTACTAGCGGGATCATATTCGCGATGGCATAAAGGAAAGCTGCATTTTCGTTGCGAGATTTTCAATAACGGTCTTAAGTTTTCCTGTGTGTGCGTTCGATGTTTGTTCATGTTTGTACATGTATTTAACGAGTTCGTTTTTGAGATCTTTTCAGTAGAATTCTTATTTTACCAACTACAAGACTACCTCATTGCTTAGAGATAACAATTATGGGAACTAAATATTGTTCCATCCATCCATCCATCCATTCATAAGCCTTTTGAGGTCCACTGCTGGACATACCATTATGTCACGATGTACTTTAAAGAGGTAGAATACGAAGTAATAAAATTTAAAATTAGCTTAAGTAATTGTTTGACAGGAAGGTGTACAAGTCTGTATCTCATTATACATATATTAGTATTCTCAATTTCAACATATTATTAGTTTGGTTTAAGTTCACTTATATTCAATCGTTGTTCTAATCGTTTCAAAGTATCAACACTTATTACTTTTAAACTTACTACTTATTTAGTTTGAAATTCTTGTCTTGAATTGCATTGTTATGGTGCAAAATTTTTATGCAAGTTGAAACTACCTATAAGTGAAATTATATGTATTTATAAACTTAAGGCAAAATCATAGTTATACCATATTCACATATAACTTGGTTGGTGGTTCATTAATTAATCATTCAATTAATTCTTAGTAAAAATAAAAACATTCTAACGTAGAAGGAGTACATGCCACCCCGGCTTGGAAACAGAGCAGTAAAATTGTTCAAAGAAAACAGCGACTCACTAATTAAGGCTTAAGCTTCGCATTCTTTATAATTGCATCCATTAGCTAATAACTTTAATAATAATTACCAGGTTCAGAGAGAAATGTTTTATTGCGTTCTAAATTAAAATCCGTCCGATGTAATCCGTCAGAGGAGAAAATGAGATCATAAAAAATTGGGGTTATCTAGATATGTTGACGTTGATCCAACCGATTCTACGTCTACTTCTGAGCGGATTCGGTTATAAGTTTTTACCAGGAACGAACGATTAATGTCAATATTATCTTGTACATGCTACAGTTATCTGCTTCAGACTTAACTTGGCTGAAATTCACTGATAGAGTAATATTAATTAGGTACAGCCACAGTTGACTGGATATACTTGTACATGTATAATTATATAATTAATATGGTGCATAATCTCATGTACAGCACTTTACTCCTTCATACAGGAAGTCGTGGAGTCTACTTGCTCTGTGGATGCTCTGAGGGAATACCCGTTGATGTATTAGTTGAGTGAGTGTATTAGTTGTTTCTTTTATTGCTGCATTACATGTTAATGAAGCAGGGAGCTGCTACGTGCATAAGAGTATAAACCACACGTGTGTTTGGCAGATTGTTGTAAAATAATTGTAGCCATTTTTAGTCTTTAACAATGTATTTCTGCAAAGTAACGATTCGAATAAAAGTAAGTGAAATATTAGTTTCATGTGTATTGGGTAGTACGCTTACGTGACTATCGTTATATCGAAGAATTTACAGGAGCCGTGGTACTTTTCAGTACTGACAAAGACTAAACGATTCGGCACTGAAAAGTGTAGGAACTCCCCAAAACAACGGAGCATAAAACAACATAGCAGTCCCAGGTGCAGCGTCCAGAATACGGAATTTTTAAACGTATTCATAGTTTCCTTGTTTTGTGCATAAATCAGTCTCAGTGTTGAATTTCCTGAGCAACCCGTACAATGCTGAAATTATCCGGGCGCCCGCCCGTCGGTCTCACGTATCATGGGCTAATTAGACCATGATATGGTTACACGCGAATATTTAGTCGTATTTCTACTATTGCAATGAAATTTACTGTAGGTTGTTGATTGTCGAGATATTATTTACCCAGATTTACCTATTATGTCCTATTAGGATGTTCTATTTTAGAGCATTTTTCCAAACAAGAATATTCGTTCGAGCTGCAGAGCCGGTAATTGAATCTGGGTGAATGTAAGATTGACTGGACTAAGGGAGAGCGAAGTCATTCTTAGACTTATGGTTCCACAGAGAGAACAGACTGCAGGGAGTCGTAAATCAAACATCAATGTAGATTCAAACGGAAAAAACAAGTGCTACGCATTATGCAGAATGTAGATACTTAGATAGATACTAGAGGCATTGGAGTCAATTATGTAGTATGTTAGATAGATACTTACCTTCGCATTATGCAGTATTTATGTACTTATGAATATACTAGAAGTAATGGTATTATTAGTCGTCTGCTATTCAGACTTTGGGACAACGCTTTTTAGTACGCTTTTATTAGCTCGGTATGTTGGTATCTATGTATGTATGTAACGGAATCTTTGAACGTAATTTTCGCCCACTTATGTCAACTCCGTAGGGCGGTGAGTGAACCTGACTGATCGAACTAGCCTCTCACTCGAGCGGTACGGGTTAAAACCCCAGCGGTACGCATTAATAACTTTTCAAAATTATGTGCGATTTAAGAAATTAAATGTCACTTGCTATAACGGTGCAGGACACATCGTCAGGAAACCTACATGCCTGACATTTCATCATAATGTTCTCGAAGGCATGTGAAGTCTGCTAATCCGCACTTGGCCAGCGTGGTGGACTTAGGCCTAATCCCTCTCAAAAAAAAAAGTGTTGGATGTTATAAGCGTTTATTTATAGTATAGCTTAGGAAAATATAGAGATTATTTTTGCGTAAAGACGACTAGTGGAGGTTCTACCATGGTTCTACCAACTTGAATACAGCACTCTGTCATGTTTGCCGAGCATAGAATACGAGCCAACACCCGGCGGCTAAAGCATATTAATGACAAGCAACTCGGAGGCAATAATTAAATGGTCCGTAATGTAATGTGATGATTCACTAATGTACGCCCGCGGCTGTGGCTCAGCGGGTTAAAGTCGGTTCAATGTTTATATTTGATTTGCGGTTATCGTGTACGTAGGATTACCTGTTCGTTTTAGGTATATGTCTGTTTACAAAGGACAAGTGGACGCCCGCAGCTTCGCTCGCGTGGAATTAGACATAACAATAGTATAGTTTACACCTAGTAATATTATATCGCCTATGTCACTCAGTGAAGATACAGCATTCTAATGGTGAAAGAATTTTTAAAATTGGTCCACTAGTTTTTGTGTGAAAACTGTACAAACACATCTTTCCTCTTTATAATATTATGGGGTTAGGTAACCAGGTATACGAGGACCTTACCTGCATCGTTGGACTAGTAGCCGTAAGCGCGACTACTAAGCCAGGTCCTGGGTTTGATCCCTGGGTTGGGCAGAATATTAGTCTCAATTGAAATTCCCAATTGTGAGGCAATAGGCAATACCTACCTATTATATGGGACCTTAACATAATTGGTGAAAAGTGGATGTACTACACACCATTACATGGGATCTAAACATAATTGGTGAAAAGTGGATGTACTACACATATTTTACACACATTTTAAACATTACATTACATTACACATTTTACACATTACATGGGCCCTAAACATAATTGGCGAAAAGTGGGTGTACTATTACCGTCACACTATTACCGTCCACCTGAGTCCTGAGTCCGTTTCTGAGTCTTATTCACAATTTTAACGGACAGCATCGGATGGGTTCGTTAGTATTCGATCTTCGTCGCGGATCTTAAAATCATTTTTTTTAATTAGTATTTATCACTCATGTAGAAGTGTAGACTAACGAAATCGGATTTGAACGGAAGCACTTGTAATCGAAATGGCATCGCAATAATTTAGCGAATAACAACAATAAACAGTGCAACGACAGTAAATTCTAACTGAATGCGATGCGATCATAAAAACTCATGAATTGAGATGTGCGATGCGCGATCGAGTGGGGAATCGCACTCACTAGGGTTGCCACACTTGCCAATATTTTGTCTGACAGCAGTGCTTTTAAATGTAAAGATTTTGAAGTTCAAAGTTAGAATGAATATTGATTTGAATCGTAGATACAGCGATACCTATTCGATTTTGCAGATTTGGGATTTGAGAATGATATGGAAAGCTGACTGTGTGTATGTTAGTGCCTCGAGTAATCTATAATGTTCTCAAAGGCATGTGAAGTCTTCGAATCCGCACCTCCAGCATGGTCGACTACGCCCTCATCTCAACCATTCCGAGCCGAGAGGATGTCATTAATGCATAATTTCGCATTTCGTCTCATTTCACCAATAAAGTTAAGAAAAAAAAAATAACACTATGTGAGTAATAAAACTGGATTATAAGAGCGAATGATATTTACTTACGTAAGTATAACATAGCTGGTGACAAATAGGAATACCTTCTACACAGCTGCTCCCCTGCTCCTTTGAGGAAATAATGGGCGTAATGAAAAACAAAAAAATATTAGTTTTTTTGACAACCCTATCAAATACTGAGCGCTCGATGGGTTTTACAGTTACAGTTAATCCTGCAGTGGTGTGTTATCCAACGTCTTATACCGATTCTATTGACGTTTCTTTACATTCGTCTTATAAAACACTGTAGGTAGGTAGTTATTTGTTAAAATGTTAGAATTGTATCCATAATTCCATACACATTTTAAATTCTCATCATGCTTATACGATGTATTTGGAAATATTTGAATAAGCTGAAGAATGCGCAAGACGTAATGATAGGAGTTGTTGTTCCTGGATACGATTACCGGGCGTCGTAGATGTATACTGCACAGCGGTGACAGCCCATACTCAAAAAAGCCGGCCAAGTGCGAGTCGGACTCGAACCCGAAAAATCAAAACATTTCACTTTGATAACACCGTACTGGTCAGTTGGTTTATTTATTTAATTAGGTACGTAATAAACATAACAGGGATGACACGCCTCGGGCACCCGTTAGTTATCACTTATTCACAGAGTAAATATATCGCAAATAAGTATATTAAGTATGCATCTCCCAATACGACAATTTCCATATCGCTGCTATGTTCACAGGGATAGTTCAAAGCGACGTACATCAAATAGAGATTGCCTCCGGCCACAATTTGACTAATGCTTGTTAAACAACGCTACGAACTATAAAGTAACCCAATATCGTACAAATAAATCCGTTTTAAGCCTACCTCGCAAGCTACCTCGCAAAGTGGGAATATTGTTTCCTGTTGAATATTTAGTGAAAAATATTTTTTGAGGCAGTGCAGAAAAATATCCTTACACACACGCGATAGGCCTAAATAGAAAAAAGCACACACAAATCACTTTGTGCCTATTGTAACAATTTATATACGAGTATTATTATGTAGTCGACTTTGTATTAGGTATCCATTAATATTAAATAATCCTCCACCAATCCGCATTGGAGCAGCGTGGTGGAGTATGCTCTAGACCTCCCGCAGAAGTGTCTGTGGGGGAGACCCGTGCCCAGCAGTGGGACGTCAATGGGTCGCAGCGAAGCGAAGAATATTAAATAATAATATAGGTACTACTTACAGTAAGTATTGTTTAATTACAGATTGACGTTATCATTCAACCACAAAGTCCCTTCGAGCCGAGATAGTGCTTCATTTTCAAGCATTTGAAAAATTCTACTTTGAATATTGAAAATTCTTTCTACCCATAGATACTCTGTATACAAATACTACGAATCATCTGAAAATTTCAATACAATTTCCACCAGCAGAGTTACAAAGAGCTATAAATAATAGAGACATCAGCGGCCGATATTAGAGCGAAGCTACAGACAAATGGGTGCGATCAATCCCCTTCGTACGTGGAAAATGAAGGCCTAATGTGCATCATCACATTTGCACACTCGATTCAATTCCATCACGTCGGAACGGATTACGAAAACAACTGAGCGCGCGAAATATTCAGTTTATTTTGTTGGCCTTTTAAAAACATCATCAAAAATATATCTGACTTTCTATCAACGAAATGTAAGTATGTATATTCTGTGGCTAATACCTCTAATGTTACACACACATAAAGCTGTCTATCTCCAATTTCTTTTCTTCGCTTGAACTCTACCGTGACTACATTTGAACTTTGAGCGCGGGAAACACGAGTGTATTTCATGGTTCATTTGAAAATGTGTTTTTTGATATCTATACGCAATGATTTCGAAAAAATGTAGTAGCTACGTATATAAGTATTAATAAATATCAGTCAGTTGAGTTCATTTGAATATGGTGGTAAGCTTCGGAAAGATGGTACCTAAAAAGTTTACCCTATCCATATCCATTTTCCTTCTTCAGTCTAGGTACGAGAATATATTTGTACCAAACAAATAACAGTCCATAATTTAAACGTATACATATTTACGTATCTTTTATGCTACTCTCTGTCATATCACCGACCGTATATAGATATAATTTTTATTTATAGTTTTCATAGCTTTTTTTTTTTTTTCATTTCAGAACTACTACCAATGTATTAACCGAATTGCACATCATCATATTGAACACTATTTAGATATCGAAACCGGTTGGAATGTCACAACGATGAGACAAAGTTGTATTCAAGATATTGTCTTACTGGATCAACCGGCAGTTACTACGGAAATCAAGAATAGAGACAAATAATGGCATACGCGAAATTTTAGTAAAAAGACATTTAGTAGATAGTAGGGACAATAAACCATAAAACGGCAAATCATACAAGTTCTGAATCAGCTTTTTTTGACATAACGGCAATAAAGTTAACTACATGCCACAGATATTATACCTTAATAAAATATACAATTCAGAGTCACAGATCGTTGAAGCAACAGAAATGATAAGAGGGAGGTACGTAGTATGATGAAAGAACCAGAGACAAGATATTGAAAAATGTCATGGCGCGTTTGGCCAGTGGGTCACTGACACTAACTGACCGACCCCGACACCCTATTGATCATCAAGTTGTAATGTAAGCCATAGCCAACCACGGGAAAGTCAAAATGGGGCTTAACTTGGCACAAACACCATTTTCACATTCAGGTACTGAACATAACTGGTGAAAAGTGAGTGTATTAACACCTCTGTCTACCCCTTCGGGGAAATACAGGCGTCATGTTATGTTAGGTGCTGATCAGAGGCTCTAGTTTTGAACCACTCACCGCCGGACGAGCGTCCGGAAATTCCATAGTTTTAAATCGCTAAAATGTTACAAGTGGTATTAGACAATCTGGCGTGCCAAGAGATAATTAAGTCCGGTATTGTTTTTGTTTAACGGTAGGTAGAGTATCGCAGTTGAGCGATTAAAGTCACGTGATCGGTTCAAAAATAGAGTGCAGCTTACTCAGGGCAGCAGGTTCCTGCTGTAAGACTAAAATTTTTTAAGAAAATGTATGTACATACTGTGAAATGTATTGTAGTTATTGAATACCTATCATAACTTAAATAAAAATCTCAAATATGTAAAAATGTATATATTATTTATGAAATAGTATCTAGATATTATTATAATAATATATTCTAGAATTTTTTGATTTCATTTCTATTAGTTACGTGCTCTGAGTGTAGAGTAATAATTCAACGTAATGTCGATTTTTATTGCCTTACCTACCTTAGAAACCAACTGGCAAAATTTGCCATAACTTACAGTCCTGCCTTCAAAATGTGAAATTAGTTAAATAGTTTGCCGTTGGAGAGTATTCTATACTATGAAGAGACATGAAGGTGCAAGCTAAGAAATGAGGAGAGCTAAAATAAACCTTCTTTTATCGGATATTTTCCTCGTGAATAAGAAAACTGGGTAGTAAAAATGATGGATAAATTTACCAGATCATTATTGTAGCTTACGTGGAGGTCGTAAACTGTGAATAGAAATAGAAAACGCATCGGATCGTTTGAGAATTTTTAAATTTTACGAGCGCGACTCAAATCGGACTTTTATGGTAGTTTTAGTATCGATTCCTTTTATACCTGCATTTGAATATTGGAATTGGAAGGGATGGATTTAATTGTCCGTGAAGCCTTGAGCCTGATTTTGAGTGCAGTAGGCAGGTACTAGCGTGGATAAGTAATAGGTACCTACCTTACCCATCAGATACGATAGCGAAGTATTTCGAGAATTTTCAGGAATTCAAACTTGTATTATTAAACCTCCATGATTCGTCTTAATCCTTAGATTAAACTTCACTAATTAATTAGGTTTTAAATAGTAAGTACAATGACGAATGTTAAATAAATTTCCATACCTACCCCTATGTGGGTTTAAATAAGATGTGCTGTCCATGTATAGTAACCAACTTGTTAGTTATGCCTTATTTCAGCAAATAAATATATATTGATATTGATTGAATTACTCGTAATGTACCTATCTAGATATGCTTTTTCCGTCATACAAAATTGCTAGTTTGCTTACATCCAAATGTTTAACGTTATAAAAATAAATTCTCCGTCAAAACGTTGAACCCGTCAGCGAAGAAACGCAGATTAATATCCACAGCTTCTTGTTATAAACGGAAGCGTTAATATTTAAATTAGTTTTCATTCTTCGGCTGCGCGGCTGACGCGTGAGCTGTGGTTGGACGGGACACTGAAAAATTGCACCGAGGAATTTCATTTTGAGGGAATTTAAAGTTAACACGTAAATATGGCTTGGAGCTTTGTAAATTTCATACCGAGCTGGGTTCCTGTTCGAATGGAGGAGTATGGGACCATTGGGTATTTTTTTTGAGGAGTAGTCCTCGAATGGAGATCACGACTCGGAAAAAGCACAGGTCGCCTGTTCACAAGGTGGACAGACGACCTGAAGAACACGGCGGAAAACCGCTGGTTTTAAAAGGCACAGAACCGGTCGGATTGGTGTCGTTTAAAGGGGCCTATGTCCAGCAGTGGACCTCAAAAGGATGATGGATGTTTTTACTCTACTCATTATAGCAGTCCTACCAGTTTATATAAAAAAAAATTACATGTAATTGCGATCCGATCCAGTCTAAAAACCAGTTAAGTTGCAGTCAAGGGAGTCTAGATAGTTAAGTAATAACTGCGGTGAAAGTCCAATGGCTATCGAACATGCCTCTCACTCGAAGGGGTTAAGTTATGTAGGTACGTTTTATGAAATGAGAAGGGCGATTCCCTTGCTATGCTATGCTACAACAATGCCCTTATATTTATCTTCTGTGATACCATAGGTAATGTTCTCAAAGGCCTTTAAAGGACGGAGTGACAGACTCTGCACTTGGCCAGCGTGGTGGTGTGATTATATCTCCTATTATAAGAGAAGACTCGATCCCAACAGTGGGACAAAGGAAAGGTTGTGGTTGAGTGGAGTTAAGTAATACACATCTTGATTGTTGTACATTTTATTCAACTCGAGTGAAAATTTGAATTGATTTCTTGAAACAAAAAAATAATTTAACACAAAAATACTTGGTATTTATACAAAATTGACCACAAGCAGGAACCAAATGATCAAGATATATCAGTCGGAGTATATTATTCCTAAACATTGTCACACATCACGACACGAGTGAGAGTTCAAGAATATTGGAGTATCGGTATCCTAAATTAAGTGCGGTAAACTTGATTCCAAATTTTGCTTAATCGATAAAGTTTGTAATCGAATTTCGACTTTGCATGGTTGAGAAACAAATCTGAATTTCTAGATATTTTAACATATTGTAGGATTGAAATTTCTGCATTGAAAGTACTTACAGCGTGTTAAACTTACCTTCATTATCCAACGGTGTATTTATGTACATAATAATATCACATCTTGAAAAGAAGGCAATCAAATTAATTGCACTTAATTTAAGAATCCTTTCATAGACAGATGATATTTAACGCAACCAGTACTTCACAAATTCCAAATTACCTACATTATACAAAACTATATACAGGGTGTCCCAGAATGAATGGATAATCCTTGAGCCCCGCACAGAACAGCTCTCCAGCGCTTAGAAAAAAATATAAAAAAAAAAAAATTCCAAGTGATACCCAAAATATGATTTTTTTTAGAAAAACATACGTTATTTTAGCTTCACTTCACATTAATTTACACAACTGCCACAAATTAATGATATTCTTGGCGTTTTTGGTGTCATCTTATTCCTGATAGACTATACTACTAGAAATACATCAAATAATATAAGTATCTGTGATACTTTTTTTATAAAAAAAATAAGAACTTGAATTTTTAACATGAAATTTGATACCAAAATAATTTTGACATAGTTTGAGAGTGTTTCATGTAAAAAAAAAGTATGAAAACGTAAGTGTCCAGCTATTTTAAAAACATGCGCAGTTAATACAGATTAAATAATGGTATAATACATCATTTTATCTAATACTACTACGAAGTTATTGCTATTGAGATGCAAAACGAGTAAATACGACTAAAATTAAAAAGTTAATGTCTTAATACATTTTAATAATAATAAAACATTTCAGGTGTCGCTAAGACCCATAGACGTCCCACTGCTGGGCACGGGTCTCCCCCACAGACACTGCTGCTGCGGGAGGTCCAGAGCATACTCCACCACGCTGCTCCAATGCGGATTGGTGGAGGGGTTAGTGGCCAACCCAGTGTCGAATGTTCTCAAGCCACCCGAAGGTCTTCGACAAGGCTTAACGACTGTTTCCAGCATTGAAAACAACCGGGACCGACGGCTTTACGTGCCCTCCGAAGCACGGTAGCGTCCGTGAAATTTTGCCACTAGCGCTCACCTATCCACAAACCGACCGCGCCCGTCGTTGCTTAACTCTTTCGGTCACATTGAATCGACGCGAGCCATTGGGCTATGGACGCTACATTTCAGGTGTACATTACATTAATCTTTATTCACAAAGGTGTTCAAATTGTCTGCCACCGATTCTAATACACGCTCGACATCTTCTTTTATAGGCTCTACTAAGAAACCGTGCGTAGAGTCATTCATTTATTTTTGAAGCGGCCTCTTGAACACGGCTGCGTGATTCCTCATTTGAAATTGTTTTCGAGTACACTTCTTCCTTTAGACAGCCCCAGTAAAAAACATCCCGACAGTTTAAATCTGGAGATCGAGGAGGCCACAGAATGGGACCCAAACGACCAATCCATTTGTTTGGATACGTGGCATTTAAATAAGCCCGGACGTTTGTACCATAATATGCAGGGCAGCCATCATTCTGTAACCAATGGGATTCCATTACCTCCTACGAAACAGTCGTTAAGCCTTGTCGAAGACCTTCGGGTGGCTTGAGAACATTCGACACTGGGTTGGCCACTAACCCCTCCACCAATCCGCATTGGAGCAGCGTGGTGGAGTATGCTCTGGACCTCCCGCAGCAGCAGTGTCTGTGGGGGAGACCCGTGCCCAGCAGTGGGACGTCTATGGGTCGCAGCGACACCTGAAATGTTTTATTATTATTAAAATGTATTAAGACATTAACTTTTTAATTTTAGTCGTATTTACTCGTTTTGCATCTCAATAGCAATAACTTCGTAGTAGTATTAGATAAAATGATGTATTATACCATTATTTAATCTGTATTAACTGCGCATGTTTTTAAAATAGCTGGACACTTACGTTTTCATACTTTTTTTTTACATGAAACACTCTCAAACTATGTCAAAATTATTTTGGTATCAAATTTCATGTTAAAAATTCAAGTTCTTATTTTTTTTATAAAAAAAGTATCACAGATACTTATATTATTTGATGTATTTCTAGTAGTATAGTCTATCAGGAATAAAATGACACCAAAAACGCCAAGAATATCATTAATTTGTGGCAGTTGTGTAAATTAATGTGAAGTGAAGCTAAAATAACGTATGTTTTTCTAAAAAAAATCATATTTTGGGTATCACTTGGAATTTTTTTTTTTTGATATTTTTTTCTAAGCGCTGGAGAGCTGTTCTGTGCGGGGCTCAAGGATTATCCATTCATTCTGGGACACCCTGTATATCTTTATTATTTATACAGACATACAAACGGTTACAAAAAAGTATTGCTTTCAATTTCAAATATAAGAAAACTATAATTTAAACACAAATCAATAACGCTTAAAATGATAATTTTACAAAGAATAATACAAAGTAAACATATTGATATGGTAACATGAGAAAATTTTGACTTTTCACTTAAATCTATGCCAATTATTGTCGTTTTTTTTTTCTTTCAATTAACAATTTAAAGAAACAGCGTATAATCCTAGACAAAGGATTAGATTAAACAAAATTAAACCTTGAAATAATGTATATTTAGCTCACATTCGCGATTTTTGTCGCTCCACTTGTCGCTAGGCACACAACTTACATGACAAGATTGTACCATTAGATAAATTCACATACGTATGCCATAACATTTTCGGATATCAGGATGTCTTACAGCAAACTTCAAAAAAGTTAAACTAAAAACTGTACCAACTTCAATCAATCAGAATTTCTTCGGATATCAGGATATCTTACAGCAAACTTCAAAAAGGTTAAGCTAATAACTGTACCAACTTCAATCAATCAGAATTACTATTATAAGCCTAAATATAGAAATAACAAAAAAATATTCCCAAAGATTCTTTTTTACCATCATCGTTATCAACTGTTTTGTTTTATTTGAAGTCACTTTTTATTGTTTACAACAAATTAAACAATATTTATCAAGAAATTGTATGCATATTGTATATGTATACAATTGATTGATAGTACCTAAAAATCAGTTCAAAAACATTAAATCACTGTATTCGTGGAGTAATGTGGGGAGTAATAAAATTAAAATAGCATCGATTTAAATACATACATATTAAAATAGTATAAGTTTCTGGGCTATAAGTCTATGTAAGATTTACTATTCAGTCAACAGTTTCATAGATTTCTTTATTATTTAAGTATCAAAAAAATCAGGGCTATTTGAAATATTTTACAAGTAATATTATGCTATTTATGTTGTATTCACAAAGTGAAAGGGTTTTCTTCTATTCCGTAAAATATCAACCAAAGAAAAATGTGTTTAAAAAGTTATATGCGCGACATTTGACGGATCATACGCCTTAACTGCGGGGTAATGCAAGTTTTAAAATTAACTTTATAACAGTAGATTTCCGCAAAGTAACGCCTGCGCGACTGCGCGACGCTAAGCTGCTTTGGCGTTCTATGCTGGATTTCAATAACATATCTACGGATAGAATTGGCTATCGGAGATAGAAATTTGACATAAGTTCCATATAAAATGTGTCACATTTCTATCTTCGATAGCCAAATCCATCTGTAGATAGGTTATTGAAATCCAGCACTAGAGACCAAACGCACAAATCGATTTTGATGATTCTTACGTCAAACAATTCGTCTTAACTATGCGAGTGTCACTAAAGACAGTAACAAAAGTTCACCAAAGCGAGAACCAGACAAAATGAAAAAAATACCTATATACATATAAGAAAGAAAAAAAACTATATCAAGTGGGGTATCGTTGAATAGATATTTAAAAATCATTGTAAGGTTCCTTTTTTTTATTTCAAATAGCAGTTAAGGATATATAACGATTTAAAGTTAGTTAATAATATCGTATGTTTTGCAGTTGTTTTTTTTTTTAAATTACGCATCTTATTTCTGAATGTTTCGTGAAAATAACATAGTAAATAATATTAAATATGGTGTATTAACAGTGAAAAACGATATGAATTATCTAATTAAAATGATTTTTATTGCTTTACGTTACTATTTTATTTAATATAATAACAGCTCGTAATATTGACTAACCTACTATTAACTATATAATTAAACAATAATATTTTATATAGTAAATAGTAGGTTTGCACAAGTTCGCAGAATATGTAGCAGTTTGTAACTAACTTGAGTAAAACCAATTATATTATGACAAAATTGTATAGCTATACATTTTGAGATAATAATAATATACTGAATGGGCTAGTCGTATAATAATTTAGAAATATTTTTGTTTCATATAGCAATGGACCCTATTGAACCGCAATAATGTTCATATTTATAGTAGAAGTTAACATAATGTCGGTAAAATTCACTCCTGGTGGTCGGTGTACGTGGGTGACCGAAACTAGTCAACCTGCCCCGACATTTATTCGCGTGAGTAACCCGGTTAGTATAACCGGTTACTATAGATAAAGACTTTGGAGTCTTGGATAATTCTTGGAAATTATACAGTAATCACAAGCAGTAAGTAAGTAAGTTTAGTTATAATAATAAGTAATATTCATTAATTTACACCTTTTAAAAAATCTGTTTATTTTATGGTGTTATGATTTACTTTCATCGCATCAGTAGTCGTCTATACTTCAGGTTATCATATTATAATTAGAAATAGAAATATGGTTTATTCGAAGTAAAGGAGAAATATAACTAAGAACACAACATCACGCATCCAGTCTCACATCACAAATCCAGACTCCGTGCCTTTCAAGTTAGAAAAACCAAATAGTTGTGCCCAATCCGGGAATCGAACCCAAGACCTCCAGTCGCAATCGAGGTTACCACAACTAGACCAACGAGACAGACACTAAAAATAAATAGGATTTATAGATACAACATAAATTTCCATCCCAAATGGGGCAAGCCACGAGACACCACCGGTTTTCAGTCTGGACCTGCCTTTAACGACGAAAACTCGGTCGGCCGCATTATTTTAATTACATATTTACCATTACACAACGTGTCATCGATATAAAACTAAATTTGGATCTTAATAAAAATATCAACTGAGCATATAATATTTACAAAACATATAATGCGATCTTTGATTAATATCAAGATATTACTTTTCTAGGAAAATGTTTTATTGTAATAACTGATCTAAGCTTTACAACTTCACAATAGCTCACATACACTTCTGTAGTTCATAGGAAAAATGACTTATTTGAACACTTAATTCAAACATATTGGTTTCATAAGAAAACGTTCTCTCAAGTTATTATGATATAAAACAAATTCTACCTACTAAAAGGCGCATCTGGACACATTTTTCTCCATTGTATTGTAAAGACACATTCACACTGTTGGAAATACCTTTAGATTTCTTAATCTCTATACAATATTCTCAGAATTAAATAAACTCAAAGCTAATCTAAGTTCAAGTAGTTTTGGTAATTATTCTAAATACGTTGGTCAACAGTTATTTCTACAGAACTGGTTGAAAAATGCATGTATAATAAATATAGTAACTAATTAAATATAGAAAATGTTAGGTTGTAGGTAGGCTATATTATACAGAAAATCCCAACTAAATTTAACGACTGCTGTCATTGACTTATTACTAAGGTACGCGTTAAACTATACCCATCGCAAGATATAGAACAAACATTTCATAGAGTCGCTTTGTACTTGTGCTATTTTTTTATATATATATTTTTGAATATGTATAGTTTGAATTTGATTTTTAGTATAAGTAATAAAATTTATTAATTCTAGATTTCCTCGAGACCCAAAGATAATAAGACAAAAAAAAACGTCAACTATTGTATAATAAATTAAATTTATATCAAGGAAATAGAAATATTATACTGTATAATATAATGTCCCTACATTAACCTGGTGATGTTTCATATATGAAGCGAGCAATTTGTCTCTCGATAAATAAAAGTAATTTATGGACCTTGTAGTTGTCTCTTTTTCATTACTCTTTTTGTTTCATAAAATCCAATTCATAACGTTCCGAAAAAAAGTTTCACTTTAAAAATGTAAAATGTACAATTTATGTGTAATAAAAATAAATATAAATAATGTACTATTTTAAATAAAGACTACTCTATTACTTTTACTGTCGCGGTTTATTCCACTATGAGCTGCATATTATATTATATATGCATATATATTATATTATTATGGTGTGTATGTATGTGTGTATAATCAAAGCTTCTTAAGGTGTTTGTGTGGGAATTCTTTTTCGCGATTTTAGTATGAGGCCATACTTCCATAGTAATAATAAGTCAATGACTGGTGTAGTTGAATGAAATTTTTTTAGTAGTCAAGTTTCCATTCGAACTCTGTTTAACTACAGATACGGTCACAAACGCATGAACACATTTAGTATCAGCTACCCCATTTAAAGTTTTTATTATTTTTATGCCCTTTGACATTCATCAGACCAATTAAGGTCCCGAAACCATCAAAACATAGGTGTTGGGTTAAAGCTTTGTGGAATACCGTAGCTTTAATTTTCTATTGACACCGAGATTCTAGTATAACATTACATTATATAGCATCGCCTGTATTTCCCCGTAGATGTATAGTATACCCTTATTTCACAAGTATTAGTTATGGTCGGCACCAATGATTCTGGGATTCTACATTTCATCGATGCCTAATTTCAGCTGTTCACATCCAATGCTGAACTTGCTTCACTTCATGGCGGTAAATTTAAATAAAAATAAATTTTTGTTTCATCCAGTTATATATTTTCGTTGTTTTCAGCCAGTTAAAAAATTAAATAACAAAAACAATTGTTGACTTGCGCAAATGATTGCAAATTTCAATCACATTGCCCCATTATGATGCAAAAATCGTCAAAAATTTTATGGTGGACCTTTATTCAAATTTTACTGAACTTCAAACCCAAAATTGATATCAAAATTGATAAATGCAATGCTGTACGGTGTGTGCGGAAGTCAAAAACTAATGTCACTATTCATGTTTTAAGTAAATGAAAACAAAAAAAAATATGTATTTAAATTCCCCGCCATAAGAAGTATCCACCTCAAGATCAATACTGACTCGACTTACACAATCAATCTTCGAATCAAATAATTGCACCATCTCGAGTGCAGTTTACTTACAAATTCTCCAGACTAGCTATGTAGGTAGCTTCAGTGCGGTTGGACCGTATTAGCTAAGCAGCGTGAGGGGCGGTCGCTACCGCAGCTTGGCCTGCCTTTGCTGCCACATAGCGTATTTAGCGCAAGCTGTGTCTATCATTTGGTTCATATGCCTCGTGAGCGTTGTCGCCAGGGGGGTCAGTTCTCGAAGCATTTTGTCCTGGAAGAGATTACAAGTAAATAACTGAACTTGCGTCCATAGCCCAATGGTTCGCATAGATTCTGTGATCGACAGGGTTAAGCAACGACGGGTGCGGTCGGTTGGTGAATGGGTGACCACTAGTGGCAACATTTATTTTAAAGTATGCTCTACACCTTCCAGCAGCTGTCTGTGTAGGCTCATGCCCAGCAGTGGGACGTGTATGGACCGTTTGGAGCAGCTCGATAGACTCTAGACCTCCCATAGCTGTGTTTGTGGGGGAGACTCGTGCCCAGCAGTGGGACGTGTATGGACCGCTTGGAGCAACTTGGTTGACTATAGAACTCCCGCAGCTGTCTGTGGGGGAGATTCGAGCCCAGTAGTGGGACGTCTTTAAGAAATTAAATGTCACTTGCTATAACGGTGAAGGACACATCGTGAGGAAACCTGCATGCATGAGAGTTCTTCATAATGTTCTCGAAGGCATGTGAATCTGCCAATCCTCCAGCGTGGTGGACTAAGGCCTAATCTTATTTATTTATTTATTCTTTATTATACCAAAAAGCTTATGGTACAAAAGGCGGACTTAATGCTAAAAGCATTATCTACCAGTCGACCTTTGGGCCAAGCAGATAAGCGCAAAGCAAGATAAGCGCTAATCCCTCCCACGATGAGAGGAGATCCATGCCCAACAGTGGGACAAATAAAGGGTTGTGACGACGATGAGTGGGACGTCTGTAACTGTCGGTAGAATTCGCTCGTCTCCCAACCAGCTCGCTCACCTCGAACGGCCTCAGCTTGACGTTCCTGACCCATGCCCAACAGTGGGACAAAGAAAGGGTTGTGACGACGATGAGTGGGACGTCTGTAACTTGGTAGAATTTTCGCTCGTCTCCCAACCAGTTCGCTCACCTCGAACGGCCTCAGCTTGACGTTCCTGACCCATGCCCAACAGTGGGACAAAGAAAGGGTTGTGACGACGACGAGTGGGACGTCTGTACGTCTGCCAGCCATCTCGCTCACCTCGAAAGGCCTCAGCTTGACGGTCCTGAAGCGCAGCAGGGCCTCGTAGAAGCGGCCGGCGCGCGCGCCCGCGTCCTCCGCCTCGGCGCCGCCGCCGGGCTGCGGGAAGCACCGCCACAGCTATACGTAACAAGTCCGTGTCTGCCAGCCATCTCGCTCACCTCGAACGGCCTCAGCTTGACGCTCCTGACCCATGCCCAACAGTGGGACAAAGAAAGGGTTGTGACGAAGATGAGTGGGACGTCTGTAACTTGGTAGAATTTTCGCTCGTCTCCCAACCAGCTCGCTCACCTCGAACGGCCTCAGCTTGACGCTCCTGACCCATGCCCAACAGTGGGACAAAGAAAGGGTTGTGACGACGATGATTTTCGCTCGTCTCCCAGCCATCTCGCTCACCTCGAAAGGCCTCAGCTTGACGGTCCTGAAGCGCAGCAGGGCCTCGTAGAAGCGGCCGGCGCGCGCGCCCGCGTCCTCCGCCTCGGCGCCGCCGCCGGGCTGCGGGAAGCACCGCCACAGCTATACGTAACAAGTCCGTGTCTCCCAGCCATCTCGCTCACCTCGAAAGGCCTCAGCTTGACGGTCCTGAAGCGCAGCAGGGCCTCGTAGAAGCGGCCGGCGCGCGCGCCCGCGTCCTCCGCCTCGGCGCCGCCGCCGGGCTGCGGGAAGCACCGCCACAGCTATACGTAACAAGTCCGTGTCTCCCAGCCATCTCGCTCACCTCGAACGGCCTCAGCTCGACGTTCCTGACCGATGCCCAACAGTGGGACAAAGAAAGGGTTGTGACGACGACGAGTGGGACGTCTGTACGTCTGTCAGCCATCTCGCTCACCTCGAAAGGCCTCAGCTTGACGGTCCTGAAGCGCAGCAGGGCCTCGTAGAAGCGGCCGGCGCGCGCGCCCGCGTCCTCCGCCTCGGCGCCGCCGCCGGGCTGCGGGAAGCACCGCCACAGCTATACGTAACAAGTCCGTGTCTGCCAGCCATCTCGCTCACCTCGAACGGCCTCAGCTTGACGCTCCTGACCCATGCCCAACAGTGGGACAAAGAAAGGGTTGTGACGATGATTTTCGCTCGTCTGTCAGCCATCTCGCTCACCTCGAAAGGCCTCAGCTTGACGGTCCTGAAGCGCAGCAGGGCCTCGTAGAAGCGGCCGGCGCGCGCGCCCGCGTCCTCCGCCTCGGCGCCGCCGCCGGGCTGCGGGAAGCACCGCCACAGCTATACGTAACAAGTCCGTGTCTCCCAGCCATCTCGCTCACCTCGAACGGCCTCAGCTCGACGCTCCTGACCCATGCCCAACAGTGGGACAAAGAAAGGGTTGTGACGACGATGTCAGGACGTCTGTACGTCTATCAGCCATCTCGCTCACCTCGAACGGCCTCAGCTTGACGCTCCTGACCCATGCCCAACAGTGGGACAAAGGAAGGGTTGTGACGACGATGATTTTCGCTCGTCTGTACGTCTCCCAGCCATCTCGCTCACCTCGAAAGGCCTCAGCTTGACGGTCCTGAAGCGCAGCAGGGCCTCGTAGAAGCGGCCGGCGCGCGCGCCCGCGTCCTCCGCCTCGGCGCCGCCGCCGGGCTGCGGGAAGCACCGCCACAGCTATACGTAACAAGTCCGTGTCTCCCAGCCATCTCGCTCACCTCGAAAGGCCTCAGCTTGACGGTCCTGAAGCGCAGCAGGGCCTCGTAGAAGCGGCCGGCGCGCGCGCCCGCGTCCTCCGCCTCGGCGCCGCCGCCGGGCTGCGGGAAGCACCGCCACAGCTATACGTAACAAGTCCGTGTCTCCCAGCCATCTCGCTCACCTCGAAAGGCCTCAGCTTGACGCTCCTGACCCATGCCCAACAGTGGGACAAAGAAAGGGTTGTGACTACGATGAGTGGGACGTCTGTACGTCTGTCAGCCATCTCGCTCACCTCGAAAGGCCTCAGCTTGACGGTCCTGAAGCGCAGCAGGGCCTCGTAGAAGCGGCCGGCGCGCGCGCCCGCGTCCTCCGCCTCGGCGCCGCCGCCGGGCTGCGGGAAGCACCGCCACAGCTATACGTAACAAGTCCGTGTCTCCCAGCCATCTCGCTCACCTCGAACGGCCTCAGCTTGACGTTCCTGACCGATGCCCAACAGTGGGACAAAGAAAGGGTTGTGACGATGATTTTCGCTCGTCTCTCAACCAGCTCGCTCACCTCGAAAGGCCTCAGCTTGACGGTCCTGAAGCGCAGCAGGGCCTCGTAGAAGCGGCCGGCGCGCGCGCCCGCGTCCTCCGCCTCGGCGCCGCCGCCGGGCTGCGGGAAGCACCGCCACAGCTATACGTAACAAGTCCGTGTCTCCCAGCCATCTCGCTCACCTCGAACGGCCTCAGCTTGACGTTCCTGACCGATGCCCAACAGTGGGACAAAGAAAGGGTTGTGACGATGATTTTCGCTCGTCTCTCAACCAGCTCGCTCACCTCGAAAGGCCTCAGCTTGACGGTCCTGAAGCGCAGCAGGGCCTCGTAGAAGCGGCCGGCGCGCGCGCCCGCGTCCTCCGCCTCGGCGCCGCCGCCGGGCTGCGGGAAGCACCGCCACAGCTATACGTAACAAGTCCGTGTCTCCCAGCCATCTCGCTCACCTCGAACGGCCTCAGCTTGACGTTCCTGACCGATGCCCAACAGTGGGACAAAGAAAGGGTTGTGACGATGATTTTCGCTCGTCTCTCAACCAGCTCGCTCACCTCGAAAGGCCTCAGCTTGACGGTCCTGAAGCGCAGCAGGGCCTCGTAGAAGCGGCCGGCGCGCGCGCCCGCGTCCTCCGCCTCGGCGCCGCCGCCGGGCTGCGGGAAGCACCGCCACAGCTCGCGGAGTAGCTCGCCACCAGAGAGATAGATGCGGTGGAGCTCGCTCTTCACGTCGCTCGGCACCAGCTCTGGAACGGGAGATTGGTTTTAGTGAGCTTGAGTTTGAATAAAACACTTTGAAAAGGATGGAATTCGACAAAGCGTTTGATTTCGATTCGTGCCTTATTATGGCGCGCAATATTAACGCCAGGAGTCATCTTTATACACGGGTGATTGAGTTTGAATAAAACACTTTGAAAAGGATGGAATTCGCGAAAGCGTTTGATTTTGATTCTTGCCTCACTATGGCGCGCAATATTAACGCCAGGCGTCTTCTAAAGAAAATCAATTTTACCAATCGCCCTGTATAAATACAGGGCGATTGGTAAATCAATACAGGGTGTCGGTGTACAATACGGAAGTCGACGTCAAGCCGGAATCGGGTGATAGGTCAAGTCATAATAGTTAACAGAAAAATATAAAAAAATTATCTTAAAAATTTATACAGGCATTTATAAAAAACTCGAGAAAATCTACACCCTGTGACGGTCTTTTAACTCCAGTTGCTACAAAAAAAAATTATTTTTTATTTTAAGACGGTGATTTGACCTATCACCCGATTCCGGCTTGACGTCGACTCCGGGACACCCTGTATACATATTCGAAGATATGATGGATTGAAGGCGGATCGCTCACAAGAGCTGTTGGGTCACCCTAATCTTCCCTCCGACGATCTGGGGGGAAATAGCGACTAACGGCTACGACACACCGACTCCCACGCTTAACTCTGGGGGTTCACCCGTCTAGAATTTCTCTAGGGGTCCCAATTGGAGAACGACCATCCGAAAGAGGAGGAGAGAAAACGATAAGTCTCACTACCGGCTACGACACACCCACTCCCACGCTTAACTCTGGGTTCACCCGTGGAGAATTTCTCTTTCTCTCCCAATAGGCATGATGACAGATTTTGAAATTGCCTTGTATAATGCAGGTACACATCCAATATTTCGAAAAAAAAACATTATTTCAGCAATAAATTGAGTTTTAACGCTAATTATTGCAGTTTTTCCTATCTACTTTAAATTTAGCGCGAAAACGCTCGTAGGTGTCATGGCGTCCGCATCGACGTCACGCCTGGATATTATAACAGAAAATGCCGTGGTATTTATATGAGAAGCCCAAGCGGCCGGTGCATTTTTACTCGACCATGACGTCATCAGCTCTGACTGACGTTTCCAGGCGTTTCAGTCAACATGGCCGATTGCTGTATTTTATACTTTTATTTTAATGCAAATCTTATTAATCTCAATGTTTTTATTAAAATTTGACCATTTTTTAGGAATTATTCAACATACGAGTACTTGTTCCGCTAAAACCATTTATTCTTTATTTTTTTAATACTGTCATCATGCCTATTGGACCAGACCATCCGAAAGAGGAGGAGAGAAAACGAAAGGTCTCCTTCGTCAGCAGTAGGTAGGTACTCACGCGCCATGCTCGCGGCGTGGTGCTGCCGCATGAGCGCGCCGCCGGGGCTGAGCTCGCCGAGCGCGCCCACCGCCGCCGCGGCGCCCACGCGCGCCGGCCGCTGGCACTGCTGGCCGCTCGACCACGCCTGGGCACACGGGCGGGCGAGACACTCTGAGAGGAGGCCCGTGCCCAACAGTGGGACGTCTGTGGGTACTCACGCGCCATGCTCGCGGCGTGGTGCTGCCGCATGAGCGCGCCGCCGGGGCTGAGCTCGCCGAGCGCGCCCACCGCCGCCGCGGCGCCCACGCGCGCCGGCCGCTGGCACTGCTGGCCGCTCGACCACGCCTGGGCACACGGGCGGGCGAGACACTCTGAGAGGAGGCCCGTGCCCAACAGTGGGACGTCTGTGGGTACTCACGCGCCATGCTCGCGGCGTGGTGCTGCCGCATGAGCGCGCCGCCGGGGCTGAGCTCGCCGAGCGCGCCCACCGCCGCCGCGGCGCCCACGCGCGCCGGCCGCTGGCACTGCTGGCCGCTCGACCACGCCTGGGCACACGGGCGGGCGAGACACTCTGAGAGGAGGCCCGTGCCCAACAGTGGGACGTCTGTGGGTACTCACGCGCCATGCTCGCGGCGTGGTGCTGCCGCATGAGCGCGCCGCCGGGGCTGAGCTCGCCGAGCGCGCCCACCGCCGCCGCGGCGCCCACGCGCGCCGGCCGCTGGCACTGCTGGCCGCTCGACCACGCCTGGGCACACGGGCGGGCGAGACACTCTGAGAGGAGGCCCGTGCCCAACAGTGGGACGTCTGTGGGTACTCACGCGCCATGCTCGCGGCGTGGTGCTGCCGCATGAGCGCGCCGCCGGGGCTGAGCTCGCCGAGCGCGCCCACCGCCGCCGCGGCGCCCACGCGCGCCGGCCGCTGGCACTGCTGGCCGCTCGACCACGCCTGGGCACACGGGCGGGCGAGACACTCTGAGAGGAGGCCCGTGCCCAACAGTGGGACGTCTGTGGGTACTCACGCGCCATGCTCGCGGCGTGGTGCTGCCGCATGAGCGCGCCGCCGGGGCTGAGCTCGCCGAGCGCGCCCACCGCCGCCGCGGCGCCCACGCGCGCCGGCCGCTGGCACTGCTGGCCGCTCGACCACGCCTGGGCACACGGGCGGGCGAGACACTCTGAGAGGAGGCCCGTGCCCAACAGTGGGACGTCTGTGGGTACTCACGCGCCATGCTCGCGGCGTGGTGCTGCCGCATGAGCGCGCCGCCGGGGCTGAGCTCGCCGAGCGCGCCCACCGCCGCCGCGGCGCCCACGCGCGCCGGCCGCTGGCACTGCTGGCCGCTCGACCACGCCTGGGCACACGGGCGGGCGAGACACTCTGAGAGGAGGCCCGTGCCCAACAGTGGGACGTCTGTGGGTACTCACGCGCCATGCTCGCGGCGTGGTGCTGCCGCATGAGCGCGCCGCCGGGGCTGAGCTCGCCGAGCGCGCCCACCGCCGCCGCGGCGCCCACGCGCGCCGGCCGCTGGCACTGCTGGCCGCTCGACCACGCCTGGGCACACGGGCGGGCGAGACACTCTGAGAGGAGGCCCGTGCCCAACAGTGGGACGTCTGTGGGTACTCACGCGCCATGCTCGCGGCGTGGTGCTGCCGCATGAGCGCGCCGCCGGGGCTGAGCTCGCCGAGCGCGCCCACCGCCGCCGCGGCGCCCACGCGCGCCGGCCGCTGGCACTGCTGGCCGCTCGACCACGCCTGGGCACACGGGCGGGCGAGACACTCTGAGAGGAGGCCCGTGCCCAACAGTGGGACGTCTGTGGGTACTCACGCGCCATGCTCGCGGCGTGGTGCTGCCGCATGAGCGCGCCGCCGGGGCTGAGCTCGCCGAGCGCGCCCACCGCCGCCGCGGCGCCCACGCGCGCCGGCCGCTGGCACTGCTGGCCGCTCGACCACGCCTGGGTACACAGGGGAGACAATGATCACAAACTAAAACTATATTATATATATTATTAAAAAAAAAAACTTTAATAACACTTTTTTTTTTCTGTGTACAATAAAGAATATTTGTATTTACTGCACTATATATGTAGATAATAATTAAACTAAAACAAAGAATTATTTAAAAAGTTAACAACACTTACTTTTATCGATGGAGGGAATCTTCCAAAGATCTCCCCCACTCTTGGAGAGGTCGGGGTATGTGAGATTCATACCCACTAAAAACCCCTCGTGAGGAAACCTGCATGCCTGAGAGTTCTTCATAATGTTCTCGAAGGCATGTGAAGTCTGCCGGAGACCCGAGCCCAACAGTGGGACAAAGAAAGGGTTGTGATGAAATCCCCTCGAAAGCCTTAAGTCTTTTTTCGATGAAGGGAATCTTCCAAAGATCTTTTCAATGGAGGGGATCTTCCAAAGATCCCCCCCATTCTTGGGTATGTACACTTTTTTCCAATTAAAAAGTAGCCTATGTCCTTTCTCAGGCTCTAGTCTATCTGTGTACCAAATTTCATTTAAATCGATTCAGTTGTTTTGACGTGAATCCAAGACAGACAGACAGAGTTACTTTCGCATTTATAATATTAAGTACGGAAGTATGGATAATGAGGAACACAGTATCGGGATAAAAAGTATACTATAAGGTACGTAGCTGACACCCTGGATTAACATCCAGCTACTTCCACACCAAATTTTATCAAAATTGTTCCAACCGTTTGAGCGTGAAGATGTAACAAACATACAAACATACACACTCACAAACTTTATATATTAAGCGTGAAATATAGTATTATTTAGCGTCTCACCTGACATATGGACGCTAGGGCCGACAAGGGAGGTGGGTTGGTCGTCTCTGTGGTCGTCTGTTGCAACTGCGAGGACGGGCCTAGTAAATATCTTTCTATCTGTGAACACAAAACAACCATTTCCTATAATAATATGTAACTGTTTGTTACATAAATTTTTTTTTATCTATAAGGAGAAAGTGACTGACTGACTGACTGACTGACATATCAACGCAGGGCCTAAACTATAAGGGCTAGAAACTTGAAATTTTGCACAGGGGTTCCATTTATAACGTAGGGGAGCACTAAAAAAGGATTTTTGAAAATTCACCCCCTAAAGGGGTAAAACGGGGGTGCAAAGTTAGTATGAAACTTTGCCGTTTTTGAAGTTAGTGAATGTCTAATTCCACGCGAGCGAAGCTGCGGGCGTCCACTAGTTAAATTATATATTTTCTGCTGATAGCCAAATCTATCCGTAGATACGTTATTGAAATCCAGCGTTAGATGCAATGATTAATAGAGAGATTAGGAGAAAAAAGTGAGGATAAAAATAATCAGTCTTACCTTAGTTAACTTTAACTCCTGCGCCTCTTCATGCTTATTCGAATCATCCAGATCTTCATAGTGTATCTTCTCCAATATTCTCCGCCTCTTATCCACCGGCTCATCACCGGTCCGGTCATCCGCTGGCCTCTTCTCCAAACCGTTTGTCTCTTTCACACCGTTCTCGACAACTTTGTTATTGTTTGTCGTTTTACTACTAGAATTATTACCGCTACTACTACTAGAGGTTGATTTATGACTAGCTTTGAGCACCTGAAATTATATAAATTAACATTTAGTGATATATAAGTACACCCAGTTTACACCAATTATGTTTACCAGTTACCAGTGACCTGACAATAGCTCGTGTAAAAACTGTACCAAGAATAGACAGAGCATGCAAGCTCAAGTATCTCACTAGTAATAACACTAATATTCATATGCAATTTGATTAAATTAATAATAATAAAAATTATGATTGATAAATAAACAACGTGTTAGCTTTTTGGTAAAAAAAAATTGAAGGGGGGGACATGTTATTTATAAAATCTGGGGGGCTCAACACAAAAAAAAGGGTGGAAAACCCTTAAAGGTTACATGGAACTAACAATAAAAAAATACCAAAACAATACCAAAAAATACCATAAACTATTAGAAAAATAAAGAATAAATGGTTTTAGCCGATCAAGTATGTTGAATAATTCCTAAAAGATTAAATAAATATGGCTATGTAAAAATTCACCTGTCGCTTGCTTGGGCTTCTGTTGAATACAGAGGCATATTTACCTAGGCGTAACGTCAAGCGGACTGTGAGCGTTTTCGAGTTATATTCAAAGTAGATAGGAAAAACTGCAATAACTTGCGTTAAAACTCAATTTATTGCTGAAATAATGTTTTTTTTTTTTTTTTCGAAATATACTATGTGTAACTTCATTACAAAAGGCAATTTCAAAATCTGTCATCATGCCTATTTTATCCCGTTTAGTATGTTTTTTTTTTTTTATGGATTCAGGATAGCAAACGAGCTTGCAGCACCACCCATCCGCTGCCGCCCATGACAACTGTGACTGACTTTGAACAAGACTCAATTAGGGACTGGGATGGTTAGTCCAATTAGTTGAGAAAGTTAATTAGAACATTAGTTGGTCAGTTCGTTAGTAGGTATGAGGACTGGGGACTGTTAGTGATAGTTAGTCCTGTTATTTGGTGTTAGTAATAGTCCAGTTAGTACTTGTTAGTAGGAGTCTTGTTCTAAGTCAGTCACAGATGTGTTGCTACCCTTGAGGACTAAGATAGTCGCCTCTAAAGAAGTGTAACCGTAAACTGGGGCAGTTACACCAGGAGGTGGTGGTGTCTCACCATGATGGAGTGTTGGTTGAACCGCTTGATCATGTTGCGGTGTATCGCCGTGCTGTCGCCGCGGTCCCGCTCCGCCGGCCCGTCGTCGTCCGGCAGCAGGGGCAGCGGCTCCGTGAACTGGGGCGGTTACACCTGGAGGTGGTGGTGTCTCACCATGATGGAGTGTTGGTTGAACCGCTTGATCATGTTGCGGTGTATCGCCGTGCTGTCGCCGCGGTCCCGCTCCGCCGGCCCGTCGTCGTCCGGCAGCAGGGGCAGCGGCTCCGTGAACTGGGGCAGGTACACCTGGAGGTGGTGGTGTCTCACCATGATGGAGTGTTGGTTGAACCGCTTGATCATGTTGCGGTGTATGGCCGTGCTGTCGCCGCGGTCCCGCTCCGCCGGCCCGTCGTCGTCCGGCAGCAGGGGCAGCGGCTCCGTGAACTGGGGCAGGTCCACCTGGAGGTGGTGGTGTCTCACCATGATGGAGTGTTGGTTGAACCGCTTGATCATGTTGCGGTGTATCGCCGTGCTGTCGCCGCGGTCCCGCTCCGCCGGCCCGTCGTCGTCCGGCAGCAGGGGCAGCGGCTCCGTGAACTGGGGCAGGTCCACCTGGAGGTGGTGGTGTCTCACCATGATGGAATGTTGGTTGAACCGCTTGATCATGTTGCGGTGTATGGCCGTGCTGTCGCCGCGGTCCCGCTCCGCCGGCCCGTCGTCGTCCGGCAGCAGGGGCAGCGGCTCCGTGAACTGGGGCAGTTACACCTGGAGGTGGTGGTGTCTCACCATGATGGAGTGTTGGTTGAACCGCTTGATCATGTTGCGGTGTATCGCCGTGCTGTCGCCGCGGTCCCGCTCCGCCGGCCCGTCGTCGTCCGGCAGCAGGGGCAGCGGCTCCGTGAACTGGGGCAGGTCCACCTGGAGGTGGTGGTGTCTCACCATGATGGAATGTTGGTTGAACCGCTTGATCATGTTGCGGTGTATGGCCGTGCTGTCGCCGCGGTCCCGCTCCGCCGGCCCGTCGTCGTCCGGCAGCAGGGGCAGCGGCTCCGTGAACTGGGGCAGTTACACCTGGAGGTGGTGGTGTCTCACCATGATGGAGTGTTGGTTGAACCGCTTGATCATGTTGCGGTGTATCGCCGTGCTGTCGCCGCGGTCCCGCTCCGCCGGCCCGTCGTCGTCCGGCAGCAGGGGCAGCGGCTCCGTGAACTGGGGCAGGTCCACCTGGGGCACAATTATCCATCATCATCATCATTATTATTATCTCATCATAACGTCATTTAACATTTTAATATTAATATGGTTTTCAGTGGAATGAGCTTCCGACAAAGGTTTTACCTTCGAGCTACGACATGGAGCGCTTCAAGGCAGGCAACGCACCTGTGATACACCTGGTGTCACACGTGTCCATAGACGACGGTGACCACTTACCATCAGGTCTGTTTGTCCGTATATATTATTTAAAAAAATTTAGGGTCATGTGGGGTAAGGGAAACATACTTCATTTTGTATATTTTATGTTGAGCTCTAACCACTGTATTAAATGTCGTGTAATCATCTTGACAAACACAAGTTACACTTCTTTTAGTCGGCTTTCTAGTATCGAATGATTTTTTAAACTAGCTATAATGCATGAAGCTGAAAAATTATAAAACTAAAGGCTGGTTCTGTTGTTCCACTTTCCCGGTTTTTGGGGTAAGGGAAACACTTAAATTAAATCTAAAAGTATTAATGCTAGAACAGACTACTCCTGCACAATAAATTAAAGAAAAGAACATCAATAAAATGAAAACTATAGTGCATTGAAATACGGTTCAAAATAGAAAATATTTACATTTATCGAAATTCGGGGTAAAGGGAACATATGGGTTTGAGACAGGGGTTCACAACTTTAAATGAAAGCCGGGTTTTTATTATATTTTAGTTTATTAACTGTAAAATTACAAGTCTCTCATATTTCAGTATAGGGTAAGTTGTTATTAATGAAAGGTGAATGAAACCAAAAATCAGCCTGAAGAAGGGAGCATATTACCTGAAAGTAATCAGAAGTGTAATCAAGCAAATTTGTTAATACGATATAACCTTAATAAATACCTAATTATTTATACCTAATTTTGCGATTGTAATATACATACCTATAAATGTTCCTTGGGAAAAGTTGTTCAGTTTCATGCCCTAGGAACCCTTATAGTTTCGTCAAGTAAAATCAAAAAAATGTGTATTTATGGTTGTTCACTCTAAATACAATATTTAAATTTAATTTGCTAGCAAATTTAATTAAAAAGAATTAAAAAGGAGGGTTTTTTTTAAATAAACATATTTTTCCGTGGACACCTGATAAATGGTCCAGTGCTCCTCGGGTTAAAATGTTGATGACTCCTGACATCGGGAAAATGAAACATATGTTCCACTTGACCCGGCTATAGTAGTTCCCCTTTCCCCGGTAATGAATTTGTAGATTATGTTTTGAATCACATTGAATTTACTTATTTATAGCGTAGTTTACTCAAATTCAAATACATAACATGAAAATAAAACGTATAAAGGAATACTTACCGATATTGGAAGTCTTCAGACATAACGTTTCGTCACACAAAACATCACACAAATAATACGCGTCCAACTCGTGTTTTTGTAACACGCCAACAGATTTTTTGTTTTTGTCAAAGTCGCGCACTGATTAGACCTAGCGCCATCCTTGTTTTTGTTTTGGAACTAAATACTAATGACTGCTTTTTCAACCGACAAATCACAGAGCTACAGTCTATTGTTCTAGATTTACAAACCACTGTTTCCCTTCCCCCGTAGTCCCCCTTACCCCACCTGACCCTAATGGAATCGTTATTCTATAATTACTTTCTAGACATTTTATATTTTTACTTATATATTATTACATATATACTATTTTTATATTTTTTTCACTTTAAAAAACCGGGCATTTAATGTCATAAAAACCCAATAGTTGTATCCCGACCCAGGGAACGAACCCAATACATTTATAGCAGAAGCATAGCAATTCGTCCATCCATCAATCGTCGCCACTCCACCCGATCCTGCACCCTCTGAATCCAACGGTTTCCCGCTTTATCCCGCAACTTGCAACTATATTAAACAGTATTGAACAAACAATGACATTACATCATATCGCGTCTGTATTTATCAGAAGAAAAGCGGTGGCAGCACAGTGGCTATCACAAAAACAAAATGTTCCATACAGTGAGATCCAGCGGAGTGTGTTTCATGGCGGACGCTATGGCCTGGTCGTCCATTTTGGCACATTCCCCAAACAGGTCCTTACTTGACGATGACGCTATTCGATCCCTGTAAATATAACATTAATCAAATCAGCCAAATGGTTTTGAAATTGTTTTGAGCTTTGCTAGCAAACAATTCTAAATACTTGTCTCCTATACTAGTGTTTTCCGACTGGTCAAATTCACACCGATTTTCTATAAAACCCTTTTTCATAATCCTATTAAAGCTATTCAGTGTTTTGTCTATGTATAGCTCCCACAAAACTCTCTACATATTATGCTTTAATATTAATTTATGAATAAGGGGGTTAGATGAAAAAAAAAGAAGGAAAAAACTTAACAAAGCGTCATCTATGCTTCTATCAAAATAGTCACATCATTCATATATAAATGGCGCGAGATTTACATTTGCTTTTTTTTTAATTTAAGTATGTATTTTTCATACACTTCAATTCCTTAAAATCTCCCATCCCATATCCCAAATATAATATACATTCTTATTCCACAATCCACAAAAATACAAAAAATATAATCATAATCATTTATTCATTTGCTTTGAATAAGTACACAATAAATTAAGTGGCACTTATTCAGCTAGTATTAGCATGCAAATACATAACAACATTATAATTGAGTATTTATTATTCACACAATAATAATTAATTACATCAATTAATTTTGTTATAATATTGATACCCGAAATAAAAAATAGGCATTTTATTCCAAGTTAACACCTAATTTTAAAATATTCGCCAACAGTATAAAAACAATAGTTTATTAAATACATTTAAGTCTTCTCTTAAATTGATGATATGGGAGATATTTTAATTCTTTAGTTAGGTAAAGTATTGTAAATTTTAACACAAATTCCATATGTATTTTGTTGAAGCAGAGATGTGCATGAAGTAGTGTCAAAAAACAGTCTTGAACCCTGTGTTGTGTTCCTTGTATGCATCTCAAAGTTTTGAAGTAAATACACTACATACACATACACGTTTCTAATGTATTATATGGAATATTTTAAATAACTAAACTTATTAATAATAATAATTAATTAACTAATTTACCTATGAAAATAATGTGACTGAAAGAACTTGGTCCAAAACTCTGCTTCGGTCATCTTATTGGGCACATAATCTATATGTTTCTTCCTCACAGCCGGATATGTCTTGAATATGGCGTCTATAATGTCTTGGGTGAGGTTGTACTTGAGACCATTACAGCCATCGGTCTGCGGCTGAATGTCGGCTAAGAATGCTCCGGAAACACCTGTGAATAAATTTGTTTTATCAACCATTGGTAGTTACTTCGTATTTTGAGAGGCAATGGTACCGCCCCTGGGAACTATAATGTCTCTATAGGCTGTACCACTAACTAATTACCTATCATCATCCTCACAACCCTTTTTTTGTCCCACTGTTGGTAAACTCTTAGGCATGCAGGTTTCCTCAAAATTTGTCCTTTGCCATTATAGCAAATGACATTTTTTTATATATACCTATCAACAATAATACGATTTGTATTCTATCTTCCAATGAATTAATTCAATGTTGCAGTTTATAATTTATTATGGTACCAAACAGCAGACACCTGTCTACATGAATGTACTGTGTTGTTACATTAAATACTTTAATTATGATATATCAATATGTACACAAACTGAAACTATGTATGTGAAAAATTCCCATTGTTATCATGGTAATGCCAGCTCAGCTCAGTTAAGCTGATGTAGCGGTTTGATGCTGAGAATTGAACTTTATCTTGATGAAGTAAGGTCTAAATTACAATGAAACGTTTATTTTGCAAACTAAGATTACTTTGTTACATACTAACCAGCTTCCTGTTTTATATTACTGGACTCCGTGTAATGTTTCAATGTGGGTGTATTCCAATACTCTTCACTATTTATAACCTTTGATATGACTAAGTCCTCGTATAAATGCTTTAGTGTTGGATGTAGAGATAGTAACCTAGAAGGAAATAAAAAATTAGAGTTATGTTGCAAAGGAGATGAAATAAATTAATGGCATTTAAGTTTGGTTAGGTCATAACACTCTGATCTCATGCTAGTGGCTATATTTCTTGTCATCTTCAGTCCATCATAGGACACATTTATATATAGGGTCTTTTTTATATAGGGTCTTGGTTAATATTGCATGATAACCGTTGTTACAGCATATTGGGGGCCATTGGGGGTCCTAAAATGTACAACAATCAGGTTGGCCACTAATCCCTCAGCCACAATACACACTGAAGCTGCGTGGTCGAATACAAAAGACATCTTCACAGTAGTGAGAAGATATCCGTACCAAGCAGTGTGACACTAATAGGTTGCCAAGTTTTAAATCTATAGATTCAACAGATTTCAATAGCAGTTATTATTATTTTTAAATTTTTATATAAATAAGGTTGGAGTGGCTTATGTGCTAAACCTTCGATCACAGAGGAATAAATATGGATACGGCAAGTTAGCACAAATTATGTCACCACCAAAAAGACTCACTTAAATTATCATCAATCAATCATTCACAATCACTTTAATTAATTAGCATTTTTTGGTATTCTGAGTTATTCATAGAATTATGGATTGACGAGTAGTCAAGAATCTACAGAATTGCCAATCCAATGAATTGCCACTCAGCAATCAATAAATTTACCAATTGCCAAACACCCGTGCCCAACAAAGAAAGGGTGATGATGATGAATCACGAGTTAAAAGCTGATTCTATCACTTCTATGCCAAATGTCGCTGAATGTCACGTTAACAGCGGCAGAGCGAAATTGAATTTGAACATTAGTGAAGTATGAAGTACTGCATCTATTTCTTCTTTCATGATCTAAAACCATAAAATCACCCATACAAATAAGATTTATACCTTGATTTCATTTCCAATTCACCATCAATCTGTCTCTTGAACTTTGGCAGCAAATTCTGTAGCAGACCCTTAACCTGATCCCTGTCCTTAGCTTGTGCTTCCGCTCCTGCAGGGTTCACAAAATGGAATGTGGAGCACGAGCCATCGTGTAATACTACTTGGAGTTGCACCTTGGGCTTGCCCACTGGAGATATTTTCTGAGCTGAAAACATACTTTACTATCAATTTATAGCACACAAGTTACAATTATGCACCACCCATCCACTATCACCTTAAACATAAATAAATGTGACTGGTGTTAGTGATTGGTAGTCCTTTTAGTATTTTTCAAAGTCAATTACAGATGCATTGCCACCCTTTCGAACATGAATGAATGCCTTTAGGAAAGTGAAACCAGAAGTGAAGTGGAGAAGTGTAAGCAATTATATTTCAGTTGGAAAGGTGTGATATTTTCTAGCCAAAATATAATTGCTTAAAAATAACCACAAAGCAAAAATGGTACCTACTAAGTACCAAGTTACTACGATTCAAGATACATACAAAGGTTTGCCATATATTTGTCAGTTTTAATTGATCAATCATTCATTCAGCCACAATCATACCCATGACCTTACATGAGGTTTCCTTTCAAGGTCAATGAACTTATAATTAGCATGCTTGATAACAACACACTGGTTTGGAGTAAGGCACCAAAGATTATATCAAAAAATATTATAAATAAGGAAAAATTAGGGGTCTGGGTAAAAGGCTTAATGCAAGGTTTGCATGACACAGTGCATTAACCCTGACTGAATTGGAGTGACTGAATTAGAGACTCACTTTTAATATCAGCATATTTATGAGACACGGCAACAGTATCTCGGTTTTCTAACATCCATGCGAGCCTTTGGTTCATAACGTACAGGGTACCATCGCCTTTCTTGTATCGTACATGGCCCACACTCAACAACACATCCTCCGAAGATGTAGTCATCTTGGGCATACACAAAACTTCCGATTAGATACAGTCCTCTGAACACAGAAACTAACTTGATTCAGTCAACGGTAATCCTTGATTCTACAACTTTTGAAATCACATCCATTTATATTTACAAGATCTTAAGCAACGACTATGCTCCAAGAAGCTCGTATAGTTCAACGTAAATACCCGTTGGTAGCGTATAAAAATTAAGAATTATGAAATTCTATCTACAAAAAGCACATCGTCAGAAAACCATTTGCGGTTTTGTTTGACAGAAAGAATCAAGACAGAATGTCAAGCGCCGTGACAGCGTTCTCATTTTCATGTTGAGAAATATAAATTCAATTCTGTTATCAATGATATTTCAAATTCGCAAAACTATTTATGAATTATGTACAATTTGTTGTACGATTTGTTACAAAATGTTTATTAGCAAAAATGCCAAATTATTTTTACTACCTATTTATTTTTAGTAGATCAAAGTATGGACGACACACACTTTTTCAAAAAAATTTTTTTTTTTTCATATTTTCCTATACAGTCTGTGGATTTAGCAAAACAATAATTTAATATTTTGTGTGATGGCGACAAATTTAAGATATTATTTTGAACGTAACAAAATTATAACGGTGATTAAGTGAGTATGCAACAACGAGTAGTTGCATAGTTGCATAATACGCACCGGCTTAGTACTTGTACTATTATTCTGTGGCTTAGCACAAGAAAACATATCTCTACTTATCCTGTGCAAGAAAACATGACATGTCTCCGCGAAAAAATTTCGACAATGTTTTTGAAAAGTTTACATCAAAAACAAGCCACTTTTGGAGCAAGGAAGTACCTCGCTCTAAATGATTGAAACAAAAGAGCCAATCATCATATCTATATATATAAAAGAAAGTCGTGTTAGTTACACCACTTATAACTCAAGAACGGCAGAACAGATTTGGCTGAAAATTGGTAGGGAGGTAGCTTAGAGCCAGGAGACGGACATAGGATACTTTTTATCCCGTTCGACAGCGTTCCCGTGTGACTTGACATGAAACGTCAGTCACTATAAAACGTGGTATAATAAAAAAGAATCAGACTCGGAATAACAAAACGCAAATGACAGCTATGTAATTGACGTATAATGACAGCTATGTAATCTACTATATAAAAATAAGTCGGGTTTTCCTTCCTGACGCTATAACTCCAGAACGCACGAACCGATTTCCACGGTTTTGCATTCGTTGGAAAGGTCTCGGGCTCGGTGAGGTTTATAGCAAAGAAAATTTAGGAAAAATTTCAACAGAAAAGCGGGAAAAATCTTTTTTCACATACAGCGCCATCTCTGATACATAGCATGTACTACAAACCAATATTTTAAGTAGATGGCGCCGGTGCGTGATAGGTAGTGGTAGGGGTAGATGTAGGGGTAGTGGTAGGGGTAGTGTTAGTGGTAGGGGTAGTGGTAGTGGTAGGGGTAGTGGTAGGGGTAGTGGTAGTGGTATTGGTAATGGTAGTGGTAGGGGTAGGGGTAGTGGTAGGGGTAGTGGTAGGGGTATTGGTAGGTGTAGTGTTAGTGGTAGGGGTAGGGGTAGTGGTATTGGTAATGGTAGGGGTAGGGGTAGTGGTAGAGGTAGGGGTAGTGGTAGGAGTAGTGGTAGGGGTAGTGGTAGGGGTAGTGGTAGGGGTAGTGTTAGTGGTAGGGGTAGTGGTAGTAGTAGGTGTAGTGGTATTGGTAGTGGTAGTTGTAGTCCACACACTTACATGAAGTTCTCCCAAAATATTCAGTAAAAATTATTTATATGGCAAAACAACGTTTGCCGGGTCAGCTAGTAATACTATAAAAATATCAAATACTTATTATAGCGCGAAAAATATACAGACGCTATACGTTAAGACTTGATGTAATAGCAAAAAACAACAATGTATATCAAGTCTTCATATGATAATAATGAATTAATCAGGGAAATTGCGTAAAGTTTTTCATCGAGTTTGACTGTTAAATCCTATAAACGGCATTGTGAAAGTGACAGAATTTGTAAGGATCCGTCGAACTTTGGTGATTGAGTTTGATATAATTGAGTTGCGATAATGGAGATAGTAAAATGATTTATTGTTGGCAAATACTTCTGTGCTTCGTTTTGTATTTTGTTCTGTGGTGTGGTTTCGAGGTAAGTAGAAATAATACACCGGTCACTTTTAGGTCATAACTGTAAAATCGTCTTCTATCTAGAACGCATCCATATTAGACCGCCATTTTTTTATTACTTTCTGGCAATACTGAACATTGACAACCCAAAATGCAATCATGGCGCACGGGGCACTGTGTTTGTAGAATGCTGAGAAGTTTTTACGTAAACACTTCGTTATTTTGCATCAGAACTTATTAATGAGTTTAAATAATTTGTCTACAAATTCCAAAAATTGTATAGAAGCATACATGTGTGTTCTAAACATAAAGTTTTCCCCTGATCACAGTATCGTCTCTGTACTACTAGACACTTGCAGGTATAAAAATCATGAGCTTTGCTGTATTAGCTTTCCTGTCGTATAAACAGCTATCAGGTTGCTGTGCAAAGTTATTCTTTACTATCGGCGAATTCCACACATACATTTTGTTCAGACTCTCAGCGTAATGTTATTGATATAAACGTTTGTTCCAGATAACTTTGTTGGTGTCATAATGTCAGAGGCGTACGCCCGTGAGATACTACGAAGGAATGTTGCGCAAATATGCCAAACTATTGGATGGAACGGTATTAACTCCACTCCACTCGATATTCTGGTCCACGTTTTGGAAAAATATGTAACCGCATTGGGCACGCAAACTAACCGATACGCCGAACAATTCAATAGGACTGAACCAAATTTACATGATTTAGGATTAGTGTTTCGTGATCTTCATATACATTTACCTGAACTAGCAGAATATACAGAGAATGTGCCTTCTGTGCCACCTCCTGTGAGCACAGAGAAGTTCCCAAAACCAAAAGAGTCCAATTTAAATTTCCTCAAACCTGGCAGCCATGAAGTGGTCACAAGACCAATGCACGTGCATGAGCACTTGCCTCCTATGTACCCGGAGAAGGAGAGAGACACACCAGCTGTTGCGGGAACAGTTGAAATCCGTCAGAATGGCATTGACGGTTCTGACAACAATACTTCTTGTAACAGTCCCGAAATATCGGTCACAGACAGCCCGGAGAAGAAGGACATATTCAAAAGACCTGTTGACCCAGTGTCATTACCGAATAGCAAAAGGCCGAGGTTACGATTGGATGAGGAGGAGAGGACTAGAGAAATCAGTAGTGTGATGATGACCATGTCTGGATTTCTATCTCCCGCACGCGAAGGTAAACTGCCTGAAGCAAAACATCCTACATTTGTTTCAGATAAGCATCATGACAAACATAAAGCTAACTCTCACCATCCTAATGCAACACATTCACCCGGAGCTGAGAAAGCTGATAAGAAATCTAAGAAAAATAAATTATTGAATGGTAAAGTTATGAAAAGTAAAAGGAAAGATAAGGTTCACAAGGGTGAAAGTAGTAAATCTAAGGATATTAGTAAATTGGATAGGTTTCCGCCCGGCCATCCGGCAAGGAGTAAAGATGTGCGTCCCCCACATCATAATCATGTAACTGTGCCGGCACCAATGCCAAAGGTGGAACCTTCACCTGTCAAGACTGTGATGCCACAACCCTCGACTTCCGCCACACCAGCCCTTGTTCCGGAACCAATTAGAACTGTAATTAAGCAAGAACCTTTAGACCCACCTCTACCTGTATCAAAATCATATTTAAGTGGCGAGGATGCTATACCTGTGCCAAGAAGAATACCAATTTCAAAGTCTCCGCTTGTTTCTAATTCATTTCCTGTACATAAAGCACCATCATCATCAAACGCAATCATACCTGAAGTGGAAATCAAGAAGGAAATCATTGATGAAGATGAAAAACTGGCTTCTCAGCCAGACAGATCAAAGGTTAATATATTTAAAAGAATATCGAACAAATCTAAGGAAGATAAGGGTACTCCCGAGGTTGTGCCGGAGAAGTCACAACTAGAATCTATGATCTCAAGGTTGCAAAATTCTTTACATGATAACCTTAGTGAAAATGTAAGAATAAAATCTGAGCCAGACCCGGAACCCATTGTGAACAATAATAACAGTAGTGCTTTAGACTTGTCTAGAGAAATTGATATCAGAGCTCATGAGATTATAAGTATTGATGATGATTCCATGGATAATCTCCCCATGCCGCCATCTTTACCAGCAGAACACAGACCTAGTATATCAATAAATAAATCTTTGCAAGTACCTTTCCCCAAAGATGTAGCTAGTGTCAATCAAAAACTAAAGAAGGAAAAGAAACACAAGGAAAAGAAGGATAAAGCTGCTAAAATAGAGGCAAAATTGCTTAAGAAGCAACAACAACAGCTGGCATTCGAAATGGCTCAGGCTGAGAAGAAGAAAATGAAACTTGGCAACACTAAACCTCCAAAGACAGGAAGGCCAAAGAATGAATCCAAACTGCCCCAGATGCCTCACGGTTTTCCTTTCTTCCCGGCAATGCCGGGTAGAGGTTTGATGCCCGGTCCAGGCCTCATACCTAACCCCGGTTTGATTCCTGGAGGTGATTTCCTTGCAGGTCTTGCTAATAATCCAGCATTGAGAGGATTACCAGGATCAAATTTACTGACGAATCCATTCGCGTTAGGAACAGGCGGGCCAGGATTAATACCAGGTCCCAGTTTCTTGCCCGGCGGCCTAGGCCTAGGCGGTCCAGGCCTACCTAACCACCTCATGAACATGGGTAACTTTTCACATCCTCCCCGCTCATCTATGAAAATACCGCAAATGTTGAGACGTCCTAGTTTAGAAGTGATTCCTGTCGACAACGAGGAGGACAGGGTAACGCGTAAGTCGCCGATGATGCCCCGGGATAGAGATAGACACGAAAAGCACAAAGCTCCGACCATTCCAAATATTTTACAGAAACAGAAGTCTAAATCTAGTAAAGATCATAAAGCTAGTATGTATAAAATGCCTCCTGTACAGCCCGATATAACTATAGAATTAAATCCACCTAAAATGGAGCCAGCGAGACCGGAGCCCCCGCGGGAGCCGACGCCGCCACCCCGCGTCCCTTTGCCCGAGCCCGTGGCTCCCAACCCCGAGCCGCGGCCCGAGCCCCGGTCCGAGCCTAGAATTGAGCCCAAGCCCGATTCCGAACCCCTTCCCGACAAGGACCTCGATTCCGATAAGAAAAAGGACAAGTCACATAAAAAGGAAAAGAAAGATAAGGACGGTATTAAAATTAAAAAGAAAAAGGAAAAGAAGGACAAAACTAAAGATAAGTCTGAAAAGAAGCGGGAGAAGGAGGAGCGGCAAGAATTGAAGGATAGGATAAAGAAGGAAAAGAAGGATAAGAAAAAGGACAAGTCTGCCGACGGGTTGGTACCGAAGCTGACGTTGAAACTGAGCTCGTCGAATTCCAACTCGCCGATGCCGCCGAGTTCGCCGGACCTGTTTAAATTGAACATCAAGCCGGTGGTTAAGAAAGAGGAGGAGGAGAGTTCGCCTATCAAGGACGAGGTCGTTTCCCGCGAGCACAGCCGGTCGCCGGAGTTGGCGCAGATATCCGCGTTGGTGACAAGGCCGCCGAAGCAGAAGCATTCGAAGCACAACCACGTGGATACAGAGCAGGGGCAGTCGACGTCGCCGCCGCCCGGCGCGTCGCCGCCGAGAAAGAACCGACCGCCTTCGAGCCACTCCAAGTACAAGAGGATCCTCTTCAAGCCGCTGTCGAAGAAGGGCCAGGAAGGCGTGGACGACGATATCGCGTCGATATCGGAGGAAGCGCCCGCGCCGTCTCCGGCGACGGACAAGCCGACGGGGCCCTTGCCGACGCCCTACTACGTGGACGACCACGGGAACAAGATATGGGTGTGTCCGGCGTGCGGGCGGCCGGACAACGGGTCGCCCATGATAGGTTGTGATGGCTGCGACGGCTGGTACCACTGGGTATGCGTCGGCATCACGGAGGAGCCCGGCGCGACCGAGGACTGGTTCTGCAAGTCCTGCCTAGCCAAGCGAGCCGCCATGGTCCTCGCTGGAGTCACCTCCGGCAAGAAGCGAGGCCGGAAACCAAAAGGGGAAAAGATCAGAGACTGTCATTGATGCGGACCCGTCGTTGTTACTGAGATTAGTTTTAATTTTCCGTTTGATAGACGAGAGTAAATGGAATGAGAGTTGTTAAAGGATTATTGTTGAATGATATCAAAAAGATACGTTTTCATCATTTATAATGTTTTATTATAGGCTAGACATAAGTATAGGTAATAATTGAATATTGACATAAAATGTTGAACATAAAAATAGTGTAGGTATCTTGTAATAATTACCATAATTCTAATATTATTTTGTTAAATTTCTCTTATTTCTCGTTTGCTCGGTTAGATCAAGTCGAATGCGAAAGTGAGTTGTACACGTCTCGTAAACATAGATTTTAATATTGTAAGATTCTTTTTATATTGTACAAAAAACTGAATTTACTTAAGAAATTGGTGATGTATAAAGTAATGTAGTGAATATTTAAATAAACAGAAATAAGGCTGGATGTATTTTCAGCTAATATTTGAATATTTTCATATTATAATTTTAATATAACCCTGTTTTTTTTTGTTAAAGTTGTTCCTTCGAATCTTGTACAGGGCTAGCACAACCTCGTTTGTGAATATGCCTATTGAAGCTAAATTTCAATGCATAGAAGGCTAGGTGGTGCTCGCCCTAACAAATCAACCTAAGTAAAGAGGGGTGGCAAATGTAAATTTTTGATTTCAGCCAGTGGCCAATTAAATATATTGGTACTCGAAATTGTAGTAAATCATTTGAATCCTTGCAGACAGCTTAGTGGTTAAAACAGCGCCATCTCTGGTCAAATGCCAGGCACAATATTCTATACTAAGTATTTTATACGTGCATATGCGTTTTATGTACCTACTCAAACATCGTGGGGAAACCAGCATGTCTTTAAGTTCGCATTTGTCGGAGTATGACGTTGCTAATACTCATTTGCCGAGCTTTACTAGTAGGAAGAGTCTAGCGGTGACAGCCCAGCGGCTGTCGAACTCGCCTCTCACTCGAGCGGTCCGGGTTCAAACCCCAGTGGCACGCACCAATGACTTTTCTAAGTTATGTGCGTTTTAAGAAATTAAATGTCACTTGCTATAACGGTGAAGGACACATCGTGAGGAAACCTGCATGCCTGAGAGTTCATCATAACGTTCTCGAAGGTATGTGAAGTCTGCCAATCCGCACTTGCCAGCGTGGTGGACTAAGGCCTAATCCCTCCCATTCTGAGAGGAGACCCGTGCCCAACAGTGGGACGTCTATGGGTCGCAGCGACTAGTAGGAAAGTAGTACATTTAAGTAGGACTACTTTATTTATACTTACTAGTGGACCAGGGTCACACGATCAGTGGTCGTTATTTTAATTAACATCAACCTTTCAAGTAAAACATCTCTTCGTAACAAGAATTTATTTTACAAAATAAGCACGCTACACATACGGAACAGCATCTATATTTATCACAAAGACTGACGCAGGCAAATGCAAAGTGCAAAATCCCAAGATACAATTGAGTCACGCTCTCGCGATTATTGGATTCTCAAATACTGACCACTTATTTTACAAACGTGAAACAAATCTGCGACGAACAGAAACTACCTTTATTCTTATAGGTAATTTTTATTTCACATAAAACTGACTAATTCAATCTATCATATAAATAGCTTAATTTTTACTGGGGCTAGCACCCGTTGGTATACTTTCTGGGGGTGGCGTTGTTGGCTGTTTCTCCTTGTTCCAATCCTTCAAGCCCTCTGGCAAGGTCGTATCTTCATCCAACGACCCGGTGCCTTCTACGAACTCTTCATACGTGCTCTTCTCAGGGAAAGGCCGCGGGCCTAAGAGTTCGATCATGTCGTCTCTACTTAGAATCTCCTGCTTCAACAATCTTTCCGCAACCTTCTCTATGTTCCCCTTGTGTGTGGTCAGCAATTCGGTCGTGTGCTTATGTGCCGTATCGATCAAGTCGCGGACTTCCGAATCGATAAGCTCAGCCGTTTTTTCCGAGTACGGTTTATCGATAACCATTTCCCCTGGTTGTGGCATTTCGAAGGATACGTTACCGACCTTCGCGTTCATACCGTAATGGACTATTTGAGCGTATGCACTTTGCGTGATCTTCTTGAGGTCGTCTTGAGCGCCGGTGGTGATTCTTCCGAAGAAGATTTCTTCGCTCACCCGTCCGCCAAGGGTCATGCACATTCTATCGAATAGTTGCTCCTTGCTATAAAGATACTGTTCTTTAGGCAAATACTGAGCGTATCCCAGACCTTTTCCTCGGGGGATTATCGACACTTTCAGTAAGGGATCGGCGTGTTGGAGAAACCAGCCTGCAACAGCATGCCCCGCTTCGTGGTACGCGACGATTTTCCTCTCTTCTGGCTGGAGAACGTTAGATTTCTTCTCCATCCCAGCTACAACCCTCTCAATGGCTTGCTCAAAGTTCTTCATGTTGATGTCATTGGCCAGTTCCCTGGCTGCTATTAGGGCAGCTTCGTTGCATACGTTGGCGATGTCAGCACCAGTGAATCCTGAAATGTAAATACGGAACAACTTGAAATTCTTATATAACCATTAATCACCTACTATTAAGTTTTTCTGGCTACCAATCTATTGGCGATTCTCTGTGAACGATCTAACGGTTGAGGCATATCAGCTAGTCACAACCCATAGATGACCCATTGTATACATTGTGACCATTGTGACACCTGCGGGAGGTATAGAGCATACTCCACCATGCTCCAATGCGGATTGGTGGAGGGGTTAGTGGCCAACCCAGTGTGGAATGCTCTCAAGCCACACGAATGACTTCGAGAAGGCTTAACAATCGTTTTACCATTAAAAACAACCAAAACAGATTGTTCAAGGTGTGCCGAAGTGCGGTCCAAAGAATTTTTTAATTTAATAATATTTTTTTTATTTTTCCTGGAACATTCAGCCAGTAGTTACCTGGAGTTAAAGCAGCCATTTTGCGAGCCAGATTTTCTTTGTTCAGAGTAGTCTTCAATGGTCCCAAATGAACCTTGAAGATTGAAGCCCTGCCCTTAATGTCTGGAGCAGGAACAAATATTTGACGATCGAACCTTCCAGGCCTGAGGAGAGCTTTGTCAAGAATATCTACCCGGTTTGTTGCAGCTAAGACTACAACATTGGTTGTTGTATTAAAACCATCCATTTCTACTAATAACTGATTCAGTGTGTTCTCTTGTTCAGAGTGACCACCAAAGCTCCGTCCACCCCTCTTTCTGCCTACAGCATCAATTTCGTCTATAAACAAAATGCAAGGCGCATGCTTTCGCGCCATAGAGAACATATCCCTCACTCGCGACGGGCCAACACCAACAAACATTTCTAGGAACTCTGAACCGGAGACAGTTAAAAAAGGCACATTGGCTTCGCCAGCTGTGGCTTTAGCCAGTAAAGTTTTGCCGGTACCTGGAGGACCTGTCAGTAAAGCTCCCTTAGGAATTTTCGCCCCTAAATCAATGTATTGCTGGGGATTTTTTAGGAAGTTTACAAATTCCATAATTTCTATTTTCGCTTCCTCACAACCAGCAACGTCTTGGAACTTCACTCCAATATCTGTTGGGTTTATAAGCTTGGCGGTAGACTCCATCACTCCACCAAAAAGCCCTCCACCTTTACGACCACCCCTGCCCATCATATCTGCAGATCTTCTCATCATGTATATTAAAAATCCAATAATGAGTAAAGTTGGCAGCATTCCAGTGAGACTTGATGCTTCTACTTCAGTCTTGTATATTACAGGTACAAAGTTTGGTGGGTCCACTCCAATTTCTGTCTGAGCATTCTCCAAATTCCTTTCGAAGGAATCGACACTCCCAATCGCGAACCATATAACCTTGCTTTCTAGGGATGACCCCGGCTGCAACTTAACTCTTACCCACTTCTTGTTGATTACTTCTAGCTTTTCAACATTGCCCTTATTTAAATGCAGGTTAACGAAGTCTCGCCAGCTTATTTCTCGATATCTGAGTTCGAAATACGCGATTGAAGCGAGTAAGGTTACGACACCGATTGCGCCGAACATCATCCACTTTTCTCTATCTTGCCCTTCGTAACCGCCGCGGCCTCCGCCCCTGCCGCCGCCCGGGGATCCCGTGAACATGTTCATGTTCCATTTATCCTGTGATTGACTCGGCTTAGAAGGTGAAGGTGAACTTTTAGACGGAGCGGGTGATCCATCTCCTTCAGGCTTTTTCGCCTGTTTTTGACTTGTACCTGGTTGGAAGTACTTCTCGAAACCTTTCGGCGGCTTCTTGCAGAACTCGTACCATTGATTCAATACAGAATCTAGTGCAGGAACGCCGACTGGCTGAAGTTTATGCCCATTGAAGTGCAATTTCGAAAGTTGCGACTGCGTCAACCTTAGACCTTTCCACATACTGTTTTAATGTATCCTTTGAGTAAAGTAAATAGTTTTTGTAAATATATTTCACAATAATAATATTTATTTCACAATATTCAATGGGATCACTACTTATGTCTTGATAAAAACATGGTTAAAAATATCTGATCTGTCAGTCAAATTTTTACTATAGAGATAGATCGTTGAATCAGTCAATTCATTAATGTCAAATAGGTATCTCTATGTGTCAAATATCAAATCATAATGTCAAGTTAACCATGACCATCTAAAAATGTATTTAACTGTATGTATTTAACTGTATATAACTAATTAGTAAGGCTGAACCTGAAAAACGTGCCGACAAACCATTTATTATCGTGGCTTATAATTTTTGTGCCTTAATTTATTTTTGTCTTAAATATAAAATATTTATCTCTACCACAGATTTATAATTATAGTATTCGATCTCTACTCCAACTCTACTCTAGCTAGTTTGTAGGTACACTCGACAAGTTGCAAAACATTTCATCGTGTGAAACTTTTTGCGATTAAAACATCACCGAATGAATTTTATGAGTATTTTGGCCAATACAGCATCCTACCCACAAACTTCATAATGATGCTGTGTAATGTAAAACATCTTTGGCTGAAACTGAAAAATACCGTGGTTTGCGATGCGACCTATGCGACGAGTTTCACAATTTATTAGTGACAATACGTAATACGTAGTATCTCTAGCTAGTTTGTGGTGACAATTTTTCCGCTACGCACATTAAACAGTATTCCGGTAGCTGTACTCTCCTTGTGAGTATATTTGTTCTGTGGCTGTACTCCGCAGACCCTGCCTACTATAAGACGTGACTGAAAAGGAATTTCTGGGGTCCGGCTGGCTAGAGTCGGTACTGGAAACGTCCATTGACTCCAGTGATAACGAGTTTACTGAAACAATACAAAAAAATAGAATTCAAAATACAAAGATAACAGACAACAGACAAGTCTATATATTTATTTTGACAGTTCCCTATCTCTATTTCGGAGCCATGGAACCGCCAATGTTGTCGTGTGTAAAATTTAATTTAATAAAATTAAAAATTAATTTAATAAAAACACTCAGGCGGAACGGGACCCTTTTTCATAATGCGCTGTTCATAAGTGTTCATCAATTTTTAGGACGTTATCACGTCAAAAACCGCATACCTACATAATTTGAAAGTTTTACTTATGACACCATAGAACATTATCTGAGCAAAAAACCAACAGTAGGGTACCGCGTTGAAGAAAGTATTCAATAGAGTGAAGTTATGACTGCTCTAGTTCTGTTGTAAGTCCAAGATGGACTCTCAATCGCGACGACGCGACGTAAGAAGTCTTTAGTAACTTTGTTACATGGCAACTCAATTTAATATTCGTAACAGCTGTTACAACCCAAGTACAACAGCCACGTGACGTCATTTAAAAAAATTTGATTGAAATCAATCTTAAACAACCAACTACTTTTTGATTGATGAAGTTTGCTCACAGATTTTTATCGGATCAAAATCCTACGTTGAATTTGGTTGGACATTTTGTACAATGTACTGTAAATAATACGTGAACTAGAAGGAAATCTGTATCATAAAACGGTTCAATTGAGACACATTTATTTTTAGGCTTAGTGGTGGACAAAATTTGATATTATTGATAACTGTTACTCAAGATATCAGCAGCACGTTATGGATCAAAATAGATCCGAGAACAACTTGAACCATGGGAAGCGATCACGACCTTTGTTACTGCAGCCAAGTCCGAAGATGATGAGGATGTCGGCGTACGTGAGCTCTAGTGGCAAAGGGCCCAAAAAATCGGGGCCAACGCCACCGAAGAAAGCAAAGTTGCTGTACAATAATAGTGACGTTCCGCCTGCTGGCACTCCCGTGCCCGATAAATACGTGCGTAAGGCTGGACCTTACTTGCTAGGACCTAAGTTAGGCCCCAGTCCAGTCAAGAGTATAGTGCAGTGTTTGGCGAGGAAGGAAAAGACTGATGATTTCTACCAAATAAAAATTTTAACGCTGAAGAGTGATGGACAGGGAGAGACTCAAGACGATAGGCAGGGAAAGATGCTGCTTCATACAGAGTATTCATTATTGTCTCTGTTAAAGGATCAGGATGGTGTGGTGCATCACCACGGACTCTTCAAGGTAAATTTGTGCTAATACAAATCATATTTAATTAATATTTACGTGAATTACGTGTTTGTTATTATATTCTGCATGTAACTATTGAATGGTTTGAGTTGCTGCACAGTAATACATAGTATGGAGATGATGCTACTTGTTTATAGTGGAAGCCTGAAGGTTCACTCACTTAGAAATCGAAATAACAACAGTTTAATTTACACTTAGTTATTGGCTACAGAACAAGTCATCTTCATCAAAGACTACAGTGTCAAACTCTACCCTTTAAACTTAATTCAAAGTGATACTACTGACCTAAAACTTACCACATGCCTATCCTACCTATATTTTATTCATTTTAAACACCTGTTCCAATTATAAAACAATTCTATTTAAATTTAAGGAATATGCAAACAAACCTACTTTTTTTCTGGGGAAGCATACAATGTTATCCCTAAACATAGGTATAAGTTATTATTAAAATCCATCACCAGGTGTTCATGCTATGTCTGAACAATCATTATTTAACTTCTGTTAATCAAAATATAGTAGACTGAAAATACAAAAAGCTTGAATTTGTATTGGAGGAACCATAAAGATGTACATAACTACTCATTATGAAATATGTATTTTTTGGATTCTGTATCTATCAACTCCTGATATTATCAAATCCAAATTTACATGATGTATTCAACTGGACTAACTAACTCTCCTAATCCCTTCCTGAGTCATTTTTAAATTCGTCACAGTTATGGGCGGATGAGTTTGAATGTGAAATCATTGTGGCAAAAATAATTTTAGATAAAATTGTATTTTTGTTCTCAGGATCATGCCTTAGAAGAAATGCCCAATCCAAATGGCCCGGGTTCAATCTACACTGGTAGGGTTAGACAAAGACTGTTCCTCGTATTAGACTGTGTCACATCCCACCAGTTTAGTGAGAAAGCTACTGAGCTGATAAACTTGCAACAGTATGTGACGAAAGTGAAGAAGGTTCCGGAGAGAGAGGCCGTATTAATATTTTACGACATAGTTAGAGTAGTGGCAAATTTACATAAGGTGAGTGCTTTTAAACTGCAAAAAATCTGTTGATACTTATTTTCAGTATGATCTATCACAGTTCAGATGAATGGTGCTAAATGGCAATATCTTCAACTACTTCTACAAAACAATATCCATCGGAAAAAAAAAGAAAAAGCTAAACATAAGCAGGAAGTTAATTGCTACGATACAGTGCAATGTGTACAAAACAAGCAAGTATGTTTTTACTTTTGCTACAGAAACACATCTTTAACAAATCTTATGCCTATAGTAGGAGGTGATGCCATTTATACGTTTATCAAGTGGAATAGAACATCTGTAATTAGGTTAATAACTGGTGCATACTAAATCAATTCATTTAATCACAGTGCTAGCATGTATATTTTTGTTTCAGAGAAACATAGTGCATAGGGACCTTAAGTTAGGTAATATAGTGCTGAACCAAAGGACCGGGCGGATAGTTATCACCAACTTCTGCCTGGGCACACACCTCGGGAGCGATCGGGATCTCCTGAAAGATCAAAGAGGTAATTTTGAGGGATAATCAAGTGGGCAATGATAACAGGGGAAATTGTTAAACTTAATCCCATTTTGTAACCAAAAACATAACATTACGCCTGTGTTTGGCCGAAGTGGTAGACTGTCTCAGAGCAACAAAAAATGGTGGTCTGAGTAGGCAGTGGTATGAGTACACCCACTTTTCGCCACTTGTTTGTCCCATGTAATAGGAGTGAGCTAAGTACCAATTCCCGTTTTATAACATTTTTTTTAATTTCTCATGGAGCGGATTCTTGTCCCCACGGGTCGCGGGTTCGAAATCCGGCCGGTGCAGATATTTGTATCGTAGATATATTTTTGCTAAGGTCATAGTTAAATTGTATTGTTTCTTGCCTAAGCCTGTGAGTGTGTAGCGTTCATTTTTCATTACTAGCTTGAACCGCGACTCCGCCTATGTTAAATCGCTTCCGTAAAGAACTTAACTACTTTTGAGTAACTCTACACAGAGTACCATTAAAGGATGGGCAAACTACACCAAAGACTAACTCGAACGATTTTTACAGTGTTTTGTTCACGGGAACCATCCAATATACTGGGATAAATAACCTATTTCAGACTCCAGGATTTATACATCTATGCAAAAAATTCCATCCGATCCATCATTCCGTTGAGAGAATGTAGAACTAACAAATCGAGAGACACAGTAGTAGGGATGAGGATTTACGATATTTTAATTTAAAAAAAAATTAAAACAAAAAAATTAAGTACGGATAAGGATTTACGATAAATTTGTCATCCCCCAGGCTCTCCGGCATACATCTCACCGGACGTTTTGCTATGCAAGCCCTACCTCGGCAAGCCGTCGGACATGTGGGCGCTAGGGGTGGTCCTGTACACCATGCTGTACGGCCAGTTCCCGTTCTGCGACACCAGCCTCGCGCAGCTGTTCAGCCGGATACAGGCCGCTAACTACAACATACCGCCGTGAGTGTCTTAAAGTTTGTGTTGCTGTGCAAGCCTTACCTCGGCAAGCCGTCGGACATGTGGGCGCTAGGGGTGGTCCTGTACACCATGCTGTACGGCCAGTTCCCGTTCTGCGACACCAGCCTCGCGCAGCTGTTCAGCCGGATACAGGCCGCTAACTACAACATACCGCCGTGAGTGTGATTTTATGTTTTATGTTCCATTCAGAAACGAACATGCATCTCGGTGATCTCATTATAGAGATACTAGCTTTTACCCGCGGCTCCGCCCGCGTGGTCAAAGGGAATTAACAATGAGTTGTTTATCATATTTGTGGTGGATAAATAATGACAGTTCCACGATTAAAAGATACTCAGAGGTAATGCTGACCGCAGATAAAGGGTACGTAAGGTACGCCATCTATTAACAACATCCGGAACTAAATATCTAGCAAATAACAAAACATCGATATCTACCCATGGGGATGTTTTACCGCGGTAAAAAGTAGCCTACGTCACTCTCCACCCTCCTCACTATCTCCACACACAAAAACCATACCATATAATAGCTTCGTTGCGACGTGAAAGCCGGACAAACAAACAAACACACTTTCCCATTTATAATAGTATTAGTATGGATCAATTTTAAAAAAATGCCATTTATTTCCTCAAAAGCTAACATTACATTTAGATTAGTTTTCAGACACAGAATGCACTTGTTATGTAAGAATGTAATTAATTTTAAAAATGTAACCTTGTCATAGTAGATAATGTTAACGTGAATGAGCTGCTAAATCAAAATCTAGATGTTTGTTAATATGTCTTAACATTGAGTCAAAATACATTATAGATTTTTTTCTGTTTGTTTCTGTGTTCGTCCCACTGTTGGCAACGGGTCTTCTCAGAATGGGAGGGATTAGGCCTTAGTCGACCACGTTGGCCAAGTGCGGATTGGCAGACTTCACATGCCTTCGAGAACATTATGGAGAACTCTCAGGCATGCAGGTTTCCTCACGATGTGTCCTTCACCGTTACAGCAAGTGAAATTTAATTTCATAAATCACACATAACTTAGAAAAGTCATTGTTGCGTGCCTGCGTGGTTTGAATCTGAACCGAGCGTACTTCGTCTGGTTGTTAATATTATCTATCTATATCTAAGTATGTAAGCACTTAAATCCCAATTAACATCTAATTTTAAAATATATTAGCCGTATCTTACCCTATCTTTTCCAGGGACGGAAACACAGTGCAAGTGTCTGACAGTACAGTATTCCTGATACAACGACTGCTGGTGAAGGACCCAAAGCATCGCTTGTTAGCGGAACAGGTAATGGTTTATACAAAAAAAAAACTCCACATCATTTTTTTTATTTGGCCTGATTTTTGTCAGCCTTGTTTTACAGTGTGTTTTTTTACAAAATTTGGTGAAACCTTAAAAAGTAGTTAAATTCACTGACCGTTATGACCCTATGTGGTGAAAGGACAAAAGACTAACATTATCATGTTAAAAAAAACAGATATCGGCACAGAAGTTTAGCTCTGAACGAAATTCGGAGGGGATAGATGCGCATGGGGTATCTGTGCTTCAACCATTATTAACTTCATCCCTTGTTCACAGGTACTGGACCAGCTGTCCAGCATAATAGCGAGCTACGTGATCGTCCCGAACCCCCCGGAGGACCTGCAGGTGGTCCCGGACGTGCCGCTGGACGGGGAGGAGAAGCCCGCCCAGCCTGAGGTCGACACCAAGCCATTCTTGCCAAGTCCGCACAGCGAGAGGTCGCCTAACGCGAATGTGAGTAGACCCAGCGACGATAGTCTAGCTAGAGGCTATTGAATTCGCCTCTCACGAGCGGTCCGGGTTCAAATCCAAGTGGCACGCACCAATCAATTGACAACTCCGTCGCGCGGTGGTGAGTGAGCCTGTTTTTTCTTATTTTCATTTATTTATCCCAAGAGAGTGTCCTTTTTTTGTCCCGCTGTTGGGCACGGGTCTCGCAGAATGGGAGGGATTAGGCCTTTGTCAACCACGCTGGCCATGTACGGATTGGCAGACTTCACATGCCTTCGAGAATGGACGTGCTTCGGAGATTCGGAGGGCACGTTAAGTTATCGTTTGTCGTCGTATATTTGTTTGTAATGTTTTCACACAAAACTACTGGACCGATTTCAAAAATTCATTCACCATTAGAAAGCTGCATCTTCACTGAGTGACATAGGCTATATAATATCACTAGGTGTAAAAAACTATTGTTATGGCTAATTCCACACGAGCGAAGCTGCGAGCGTCCTCTAGTCTATATATATAAAAATGTTATGTTGGTTTGTGTACGCTTCAAAAACTCAAAAAGTTCTGCACCGATCGAGCTGAAATTTTAGCATGATATATAATCCGCATCAAGGATTGTTTTTATCTAATTTTTGCATCAGTCAAATATCCGCGAAAAATATTGTATATCCACAAGTGTTGCAAAATTAAACTTATATGACATGTATTCTTGTTTTTGTTTCTCATTTCGCAACCATTCAATCACAATGTGCCACAGCGAAGCGTGGCAGTGTACAGCTAGTCCATACTAATATTATAAATGGGAAAGTGTGTTTGTTTGTTTGTCCGGCTTTCACGTCGCAACGAAGCTATTATATGGTATGGTTTTTGTGTGTGGAGATAGTGAGGAGGGTGGAGAGTGACGTAGGCTACTTTTTACCGCGGTAAAACATCCCCATGGGAAGATATCGTTGTTTTGTTATTTGCTAGATATTTAGTTCCGGATGTTGTTAATAGATGGCGTTAGTAAAATTCATTTGCAAGTTCTTATCTTAGTATCTTTTAATCGTGGAACTGTCATTATTAATCCACCACAAATGTGTCATGTATGATAAACAACTCATTGTTAATTCCCTTTGACCACGCGGGCGGAGCCGCGGGTAAAAGCTAGTTTCTAATAAAATCTTTACATATCGACGTTATAAAATCGACCATAACCATATTCCAGGAGGAGCTGGGCGTGTTCTGCGTCCCCCTGCCGGACTTGCTCGCGCTGAGCTTCCCGCCCCGCCCGCCCAGCAACCTCCCCGAGCCGGCGCCGCCCGCCCAGCGCCAGATCGCCGTGCAGAGGGTGGGGCGGGACGCGCGGCCGCTGCTCGCGTGCGAGGTGGCCAGATACCAGCACATGTTCACTGGGCCTAGGCCTGAGCGGCGCGTGGAGGTCGGTACCACGGTTGGAAATTATCAAGATAATTATGTTCATTGATAGTTATCAAGATAATTATGTTCGTTGATAGTTATCAAGATAATTATGTTCATTGATAGTTATCAAGATAATCATGTTCATTGATAGTTATCAAGATAATTATGTTCATTCATAGTTATCAAGATAATTATGTTCATTCATAGTTATCAAGATAATTATCGGATAATTATCTGATAAGAAGACTACACTGTTATTATCTAACAATATAAGATAATAAAAGTACTTTTAATTGTTCTAATTCTTTTATTACAAAAACACGAATTGATTTTAGAAATTAGTATTTTTATTTATTTTATTTATTTAATAATTTATGTACACACTTTAGTTAGGAAATAGGTGCAATAAACACAGCAAGAAAATGGTATTATTATTTATCTTCATTATTACTAATACTAATTATTATTACTTAAATTAATCAATGGGATATTATCATCTTCGTCGCCTGATTTGTTTACGTTATTATCATTGATAAGTATCAGTACGTAATTATCGCGGTATTTATCGTTGATAATTTACAAGATAATTATCATGATAACTATCCCGTGCAACAATGGTCGGTACCCTCGCAAAGTCATGCAGTCCTACCTAGTCCAGATCTCCACAGAATATATGTATTTATTGTATTTCATGTATGTATATAAATTATTACACGGTGCGTTGCCTTATTCTATATTATTATGTTGATCATTAACAGGTCCAAAATACAGTGCCCGAGACCAGGCAAGAACGACCGGAGAACTCCAGGTTAAGAAACTTGGCGCAACGAATCCCCCGGATAAACGCTTCTGCCCCGAGCGACTTCAGAGTCATCCCGTGGTCGGAGAGAAGACAAGATCGAACCTGGGACCAGGACTATGTGCTCCGGTTACCAGTTCTAGACCTCTCTAGAATCTCCTCCAGGATAATGAACCCTGCCCCCGTGCACACAGTCAATCCGGAGGCAGTAGTGAATAACCCACAACCTCGGGATAATCCCGAACTAGATTTTAACTGAGTGTTAAGTGAAAGTGAATGAGTGCTCAATAAATCAAGAGTTATGTGAAGTGTAATCAAGTGTAGAGTGTATTTCTAAATGAACAAAACTCTAAGGGTCTTACATGTGTTATACGTAACAAATTGTTAAACCTATTGTGAACACTTGTATTTGTTCTGTGTCTGGATGTCAATATTATCTATTTAAGTATGTATTTAAAAAAATATCTATGTATGTATATCAGTCTCTGACACCCATAACACAGGCTCGCGCCTACTTTGGGGTCAGATGGCCGTGTGTGAGAATGTCCAAGATATTTAATTATTATTATTATTTATTTTAGCTAGTACAGTGTAGTCTTCTCTGATCAAACTCAAAACACAATATTCAGAATTTGTCAGAAAGTGACAAAATGCTTTATAGCTAGGATAGCTTTATTATTTTGTTACGAATAAAGGGTTAATCTAAGCCCAGGATTTGAAGCTAAGATTATAATGAAAATCCTCGATATATACCTAAAGCTTAAAAAAGATATGTTAAATGGATGCTGTGATTGGCACAAAATCTAATCATATTTGTGCACCTTTCATTCAGTACGTGATGTATATTATTGTAACATCTACGAAATTTGCCATTAGCGAACACTGAATACTATCCTGCTTATTCATAACATCCTCACACACGGCCATCTGACCCCAAACTAGGCAGAGCCTGTACTATGGGTGTCAGAGACTGATATACATACATAGATATTTTTAAAAACGATTAATTTGAATGGATGTCAATATTATCTATTTAAGTATGTATTTAAAAATATCTATGTATGTATATCAGTCTCTGACACCCATATCACAGGCTCGCGCCTACTTTGGGGTCAGATGGCCGTGTGTGAGATTGTCCAAGATATTTATTATTATTATGTATCTCTTTAAATTTCACGGGTCCAGATGTGGACCCGGTAATTTGGAAGGCTTGCGTGGGGACACAGGTCCAACACGTAGAGGCCCCTTCGAGACATTTTAATGAGTTGTGATGTGATTATTATTATTATTATTATAGATATTTTTACATTACATCCAAACACAGAACAAGTGTTCGTCACACGAATGTTTGTCCTGAGTCGGACTCGGATTCGAACCCACGACCCAAGAAGGATCAGTACCGATAGCGCCAACGGGCCAGTCAACCCTATCTCAAGTGAGAGGCTGAATTCACTTTCACAATGAAATGTAATCTAAGTATAATAAGACTATTCAGGTCTAATTCTGCTCAATTAACTCATTTGACAATATTGCTAAGTGACGCATTAATAATTATTATCGTTACGATATTTGGTGTAGTATTTTGCGTATATTCCAAATTCTATGTATAGATGTATAGATGTTGTTTTAGATATGTTTATTTTAAGGCGGTTTTAGATAGGTTTATTTTAAGGCAGCTTCCATTTTAATGAGTCATCCTTTAAGTCTACAGTCTAATTGATGAGTTTAAACTTCAGACCAATTATTTATACTTTATTAGACCATAGATTAAGGCTACATTTTTTTGTGAATAACATAGTTAAAATTAAAAAAAAATTACAGTCTATGAGTAAAATAAATTCTACATTTGCCCACTAAGCTACATAATAAAATATTATAGAATGTAAAATACGAAGTGTAAAAAAAGTTAGATATATTACATGTGATCTGAAATAGGCATATTAAATTTGTATAAAATTTGTGCACTTTTTTCTTTATGTTCCCGTCAGTACGTGACGTATTTTTTACGAGATTCTATTCTTCGTTGTCAACGAAATATGCTATTTGCGAGCATTGAATACAATAAAGGTAACATAATATCTAACTGTTTTTACTTGATAAATCATTGTGAAATGATTAAAAAATTTGTTTTGTAAAATGTTTATCGACTTCAATATTCTACTTTTTATTTTGTGTGAAATTATGATAAAATAAAGGACATGCAGGCATATATAACATTATGTTATTTTGTTTATATTTATTCTTAATATAAATTATTAAAAAATCATTGACCAATGAACTCTGAAGTCTGATACATTTTTTAACTTTAAATTCAGGCAATTAACTTAGTCATTGTAGAATATTTTAATGTAATTTACTAAATTTACTTAGAACCTTTTAAAATAGCATAGTTTTCTCCAATATAACTATGCTGCCTCCCCAACGAAACTTTAGATACTATTATAAAATGAAATTTCCGAAAGTCAACTTTAATTGAGGTGGACTAATCTTTATTATTGGTTTTCCAATATTTACTTAAGATCCAAATCCATTATTTGCTAATATCGGTATGACAACATTGGTATCAATGTATCTAAAGATTATTTTTATAAGTTGGTGTTGTCAAATCTGTATACATATATTATGTTTAGAGTAATAGTGTTAATTAAATATAGTAACTAGATTTAAATGTGTTCTATATGTACATGTTTGTCTTTTTCTAGAATTCATCAATCTTGAGACAAAATTGGATAAGTGATTTTGAAAATGAATGTATTCATGTGAATATTATAAATATAAATAAAATAAGGGTAACCATTTAATATGGTGAGCATATCTCAAGATTTGGCTTGCGGATTTTACAAATTACAATTCCCATATGAAACGAAAACGACCATTGCTTGGGTATTTCACAATCAATTTAATTTATATAATATTTTATCTATGTACTATATTTGTTCAGTCTCAATTTCCACTATTCATGTGTTTGAAAGATTGCTGAATTTTACGGAAATTATATTATAATTATAAACAAGAGACCTTACCGTCAGTATATTTCGAAATCACAATCTTATATCTCAAGCAGGACGGTTGTTGTATGATTTGTTCAGATACCTACGTTCAACATCTTCAATTATATACATAACAGACCAATTGTCCAATTTAGTAAACAATCTAAGTGCTACAAGTAATTTCCATTTACTATTACATATTTAAAGACAAAAGTTGTGCAGAGATTGTTCACTCAATAAGACAACTCCAGAAAATAGGAGAATAATATTATTTTATCAATTATGTAACATCGCGAAGAAAAATGTCAGTAATTCGGATCTCAAAAGATTGGTGCTACTGAAAAGTGAGAAACTCAGTAGTTACTTTAATCTGCTTGTGTTGTATACAGTATGAACTTTTACAGTGGGCTTTGTAGGCTATATCCGAAAATACAAAGAAAAGCGAAAAAGTCTGGGTCGATTTCGACAATAACGAAAACTGCATCTTTTTATTTTTTTAAAAAGAAGCCTACCAAGAGATCTTATACATAATTATTAGTAGAATTTATTTTAGTAATTTTAAGTTTATGCTGTTTAGATGTTCGGAGAATTACTTAAAAACTATCGTCCATAATCATGTGTTGTTATAGAAGCAGGTTACTTAGAGGGTCTCCTTGTAAGAATGTTTTCTATATTTTACTAAAAGAAAATTTACATGTCTTTGACTGTTGGGTCAATAACTTGCCAAATACATTCTGTATATTTTGTTTTTCTAGAATACAATGTGTCTTACAAAACTACACACTTATTGTAGTAATAACGAACATATAGTTGATATAACAACATGCTTACAAGAAGCGAATCATTTAAACTCCTTTGATGAAAGACTTTCAGTAGTAAACTACGTTTTGTAGTAGAGATGATTACGTTTAGTAGTACACTAAAAGTCGAATATCGAAACTGACAAGTTATCACAAGCGTAATCTTGCACATTGCAGGCTATTTGTGTAATAGAAACGTGCCTTTGAATATAACTAATCATATGTACCAGAATTAAAATTAAAACCAAAGTCCTAAAGGAATTGATCTGTAATCTCACATAGTCATCATCACAATCACTCGAGTTCAACGAGCATTTACCTACATAATTGTATAATAATTGTAATGTAATTGTATAATAGAAGTAATTGAACAGGCAGTGTTATGAACTTTTGGTATGTAATTATTTGTTAAATATTCGTTTTTATGTTCGACTTTCAGATACTCGTGGATGTTGTAAATTTGTAAGTAGAACAATTTTGTTATAATATTATGTTACTTTATGCATCTATAACGCGGTATGTAAACTAATAAAGATGTATTTTAAATACTTTTCTTTTTCTTTACTCATACCCGACTGCGGTCAACTGAATAGGCCTGAAGCTTACTTCGTTTCTTTAGTGCGATTAGCGGAGGGGTTAGTGGCCAGCCGATATGGTTTTACCGACTGGTATAGTACGATAGCAACTGGAATCGACTGCTTAACGTGTCCGAAGTTCGGAAGCGTTCAAGAAATTTTGCTTCCGGCGAGACCGAAGCGACTTTAAAATGAATGTAAGATAGAAAACGAGCTTGCAGTCCATCCGCTGCCGCCCATGACAACGTGGCTGGCTCTAAACAACACTTGAATAGGGTCAGGGATGATTTAGTTGGTCAGCTCGTTAATGGATATGAGGACTGGGGTCTGTTAGTGACAATAACATTAAGTCCTGTCAGTTGGTGTTAGTAATAGTCCAGTTAACTACCGGCCGAGATCGAAGCGGCTTAACACTGTTGATAATGTCTCCAGCCCAATTTCATGTACCTATCCAATATTTTGCGGAAATTAGTAATTTAACTCTGTATGTTGATGACAAGGTATAAAAAGAGTCGGCCGAAAAAAAAATCATATGAATATATGCCTCCCTTTTGTACAGGATAAAATGAAGACTATAGATTTTGTAGAATGACAACCCTGAACTTTCAGAATATAATTATGTTCATGGGTAGAGAATAAAACTAGTGTATACGATAGTAATAGTTTAATATGAACGTGTAAATACTTCGAGCAACTTTATACAATGGACATGACAGTGAAGAGTCCCAATTGAAAGTGCTTTCAACTTCAGTAAAGTTTATTACAGTAAGGAATAAAAAATAATACATACATAGTTGGATTTTAAACGCAACTATTTTTTTATTGTTCCAATATTCTTCAACCTATATTGAGGGATGTCGAAGAATCATTATTTGTAAAATTTAATGTTGCTATTTTATCATATTATTATTTCTATTATTCGAAACATCAATTTAAATTGGAACTCATCCAGTGTCCTTAATACTAACATCAATCATGAAAAACATACAATCTTAGTTAAGTAGAGTATTAAATACTGAATTTAACGCCATATCAGCCATATGCCAAGATGCAAGATGTTTTTCTATTTTTTTTTAATATTGTTGTCAAATAAATTATAAGTTTATATGACAACAATATGTATACAATGAGATAACGATATGATGATGGTCTTGTCATATTTCATATATTTATATCAGTATCATGCATAATTTATACTTTAGCTAATACAAAATAAGTTTTTTTGTTTCATTTATCTTCGTGAAGAAATCTAAGTAGATAAATGAGTAAATAACTTTTTAAGTAATATCCAAGTCTAAAGTCGATACAGGTTTTAATTATTGACTTCCTTCATACTGATCAATCCTTTGCATAAGATTAATTTAAAAGTACATTTACATTTTCAGTTATTTAAAATTACAAAAACAAAAAAAATTTACAATCATATCTGGCGATTTCACTCAAAAATGTCAATGTTTTACTATTAATCACATTATATCCTGGTTAAATATATGTATTACAAGTTGTTAGGATTTTTGGATGTTTTAATTGTTAAGCTTTAGTTTGTTAATAAATAATAACAATTTAAAAAATACCTATTATAATATCTGCAATATGCACAAAATAAAATCTTGCTACCTAACTTTAGTATATAGCGTTTTGATATTTTTCTAAGAGATTACTCTCAATAACATAACATACATTTATAACAGAACAGAAAAATAAACGGCTTTTTTTTTCAGGAAAGAAAAGCTACAACTATTTTTTTAAAATAAATAAGTATAATGTATGTATAATCATGTTTGCGAATTTTCCCTTAAATAGGAAATGCTTGTTACTTATATTGAGAATATTGTCATTCATTCGTTACCTTAACCTACTAACAAAAAAAATAACAAAATTAAAAAATAATAATTGTTGATAACGTAATACACAATCATCTCCGTACAAAATCAAAATCAGACTTCAATTCAGTGCATTTAAGGCTAAGTTTAGACCTGCAAGTAGACGACGAAAATACACTGAAATACAATATACAAATAAAATACATAGACATTGTATGATTTGTCGTAACCCAAAAAGAACCTTATTTTCATGACCATAATAACTTTATGTATATTTTTTACTTTATTTATATTTTTACTTTCGCGTGTGGGAAATGTTTAAACTTAGCCTTATTTACTACTCAACACATTCAATCTAACACATTATTTACAAAGATTTATAATCACTGCATAAGCTTTGTAAATTATTGAAAGCTTTGATACAATATCATTTAAATCAGTAAAATCTCATAAGTATTTTCTTCATAACTTTAACATATCGTCCCAATTCACGAATAAATATGATACTATATACTGTATCAATAAATATTATAAGCATTTCTAGCATAACTAAATTATTAATTTGAAACAAACAAACATTAATTACGCCATTACTACAGATTACGTATAAGGTAATATGAAGAGTTTCTTGATATTATTGAAAGTATTTTACGTACCATATAAGTATGCTGAGAGGAGACCCGTGCCCAACAGTGGGATAAAGAAAGGGTAGTAATGATGATGATAAGTATGCTCTGCTAAATATAGACGATCAAGAATCAGCTGAAATATCGATTTAAATTAAAGTAACATGCAGTACGAAAAAGTACCACTTATTTAGTGTAAAGTAAGTTAAAAGTAGAATTTGTAGATAAGTAGAAACTATTTTATAACATCTCCCGAGCGTATTAAAGTCATATATAAGCTAAGTAAAAATATTGTGAAGCATCAAGGTATATTACTTTGCCATTTGAAACATAATGTTAATTTTACAAAGATAAATATTGTCAATTCTACACTTTAAATTGAAGTGCCTACCACAATTATTCATGGATGACAACTGTAGTAAGACCCGCAAAATAAAACGATATAATGGTTTCTTATCACAAAAAATAATCAAGATAGAACAGCGATCACGTATTATTTTGATAAATAAATAAATAAATACGAATACTAACGAATAAATACGAATAAAAATACGACGCGTTTTTCATCAGCCCTGCACAAGTCCCGCCTACTATGTGACGTCACACTATAGTAATTAGTGAGGAGACACTGGTTTTAGCTGTAATCAAACCTATCGATAACGTAACGTATCGATAACGTAACGTATCGATAACGTAAAGTACCGTAACAAGTATCGACGCTCACTGACCGAACTTGCGAGATATCTTGCAGTATATTGCAAGATTGCGGCACGGGGTATACTATCTATCTTTATTAATTTCTGTGGTTCTAATCTAAGGCACATATGCAACGACATACAAACTGATGAATAATTTTAATTTAATGTAATGTCTTACATGAGAAATGTTATACCAGAACTCTTATTTTCTGAAGAGTTGTGGCAACATTTTGCCGCACAAACAGTATATTTAAAGTATATTTTAATATATCTGTGAAATGCATTCGATATCGAAATCGCTTGGAGTTGCATAGCTCCAATAAAATTACATACATTTCGCAAGCATTACTTGAAGTAGTCTAGCAGTCTAAATTATGTGAAAAGAATGAAAAATCTTTAATTATACCTTACATCTTTCCATCTAGTAACATTGATAAATATTATCATACATAAATGCTATAAAAGATGAAAACCATCTAAACATAAAGCAGGCATAGACAGACAGACTGCATGCGCAGTTGTACTTGATCAGGTAGATATGACAAGGCGCATTGGAACACTTAGTTTTCTGACTTATTTTATTCTGTTAAATTTTCAACTGACAGGTCCACCTGAATATTTACGTCAAGGCAAGTTTTTTTTTGGATTTCTCTGTATCTATCTGGTAACAATCAGAATCGGAATCATTTGACTCATCTGAACTAAATCCATTTAATTATCCTAAACATCCTCACTACCCTTATGATGAAGATTAAGTATGAATTGTATAGTTAGCAATGAAATTTATTAATGACATCACATCAACTATTTCATTTCATTAATTTTTTATTAAAAAAGTATATATTTATTTCATTTTATTTTTAAAAAGTTACAACTATTTTATTCTTTTGCATTATTTAGAATCAGAATCAATTTGAAAAAATAAATAAATTCGAGTAAAATATCTAAACAATTATGGTAAGGATGGGTCCATCCTATTAAATAATCAGAATTTGGATTTAATCCAGCCAGGTTCTGTCTGTGTCTAGTCAAAAATAGAATTCGGTAGTCTAAACCAGATTTTGATTTCAGTCAGAACCAGAATCTGTCAAACACTAATAATGCTGTCGAAATCCATGAGACTTCAGTAAAAATCCTACTAGAATCATTATATTTTCAACGTATTTGAATGAGAAATCTATCAGAATCCATTTGACTAATCTGAATAAGAATTCCATTAGAATCCATTCGACTAACATGAATACTGTCAGAATCAGAATCCGTTTGACTAATCTGAATAAGAATCCCATTAGAATCCATTCGACTAACATGAATACTGTCAGAATCAGAATTCATTTGCCTTATCAGATTTATAATATAATCCTTATAATCCTTGCGACTTATCTGAAGGCCTTGACCACCCACACGATGAAAACTATAGCCAAGATGGTCCCAATGATGATGAGAATGAACATCTTCCTGCGGTACCGCCGTTGGTGTTCCGCAGCTTTGGCCAACTCGTCCACTCCCGTTTCAACACTAGCTGCTGCTGCCTCTATGTGGCCTTCCACCGTGTCTGTAAGTAAATAGCCAGAGTATAGTAATAGTATTAGTAATAGTATTAATAATGTGATAATAATGTGTTAATAATTTTGTATACCTTAATAGGTTAAGTGCTTTTGTACTTAAGAACAAATAAATTGAATTGAATTGAATTGAATTGAGTATATTTATTTTGTCTATTAACATTCATCCACTAATGTAGATTTGACCCTTTCGCTGCCGCCCATGACAACCGTTTTATTACACCGTTTTATACAGGGACTAGGATGGTTAGTTCTGTTAAGAGAACATAAGGTGTTAAGAGGACTACAGAGGCTAAACGCGAGTTTTATAAACAAGATATCACACGAACCATTGCAGAGAATCAAATAAAAAAAATATATGGTATTCTTGGGGATATATGTTAGATTGCTACGGCCTTCAAAACATAATACATTAATGTTGACTCGATAGAAAAAAATCACGAAGATACCTCTAAAATAATCTTCTAAACAATCAAATCCCTTCTAAAATACGTGTTTTTTTTTTCAATTTAACATATATTTTTCATCACAATAAATACAATATATCAGTTATACCACTTTTTAAATCCATTTTGTAGAATTTCCAAAAAACCCTTGTTCTCATTTGCGCAGCGTTTTCGAACATAACTCGCGAGCATGTGTGTGTAAACGCCGTGTACCGACAGTCGCGGCTGAGGCCTCTTGCTAGACGGGCGTGTCGCGCTTTCTGCCGCAAAATTTCTGCAAGATTCCAACGTTATTTCATTACTTTTATTGATTGGTTATTACATTAGGTTAATTTATATAAATAATTTAACGTTATAAGTATTTTTTTAAGTTAGAAGGGCGTAAACGGACTCCTATTTTGTAAATAAACATGGGAAATAAATCAAAAGTGTTCATATAAAGCAAACGTCACACACATGAATGACGTAAAGATTTAAATTTTGTCAAACATTTATTAATTTTCATTGTTCTCTGCAATCCTGCAGAGTACAAAAAGATAGATACGTACACAGTTTTTCAACCCTAATCGTATAGCTGTAAATGGCGTAATTGGAGTTTGCGGCGAGTAAGAATCTCGCTCCAGAGACTCGGGTTCAAATCCCAGTTACACTTCCTATCTTTTTCAATTTTTTCTTTATTTTTTATGACTTTTTTTTTGTTATTATTTTATGCAAATGAAATAAAAAGCTAATAATATTTATATATGTCATAATATGTATTTATTACAGGAAAAGAGAATCCAAAGATAATATCAATAACGGGGAAATTATAGACATTAGCAGTGAGTAAGAATCTCGCTCTAGAGACTCGGGTTCAAATTCCAGTTACACTTCCTTTCTTTTTCAATTTTTTCTTTATTTTTTTATGACTTTTTTTTTGTTATTATTTTAAGTAACTAAAAAAATTGCATAAATCTAATTTCATTACGTTGTCGTACCTTCCTATAAATTTTTTGTTAGGTCAATTATTACTTAAAATAAACGCCATCTACTGAAACACTTCCCCGTATAAGCCGCGCAGATAGAGAATAGATTTGAAAATGGCGTCCTCTCGCATGCGTTCTCGCTCACTCTCTATCGCTGTCTATACTCACACAGTGAAGTACGAGCTGCAAACAAATAATCAGTCGGGATTCGCTTTCTAAGCTACTTGACGCACTCCGAGTAATTGTTGTTTTCGTTGATATTGTTGTTTTTGTTTGCGTTACATTTGATTGTTATTTATTTTCGTTAAGTTTTTGTTACGAACGTTGACATTTTGTGATGTAATTGAACAGCAACACCGAAGATGAAAGTGACGACTCTGAAGACCAGGACTGTGAAAGTGACCAGTCCATGGAAGATTTTAACCAATTCATGGAGGGAATTGAACCAGTAATGGGTACAGATGACCAGGACACTGCTGGACCAAGCGGTTTATAAAACCTTTGATACCATTCCCATCCTATTGTTCTTTATTTTTATAATCTGATTCTGAAATGTCACAATTAATAAAGGCAAATTTTACAATCCAGTGTTTTAAGTACCCTTGCTTGTGTTGTGTGTTGTGCTTGTATTTTAAGTGCCATTTTCAGATCTATTCTCTATCTGCGCGGGTTATACAGGCGATTAATACAGTACCTCATGACATGTCATTGTATGCTCTGTAAGGTAGTTCTGAGGTTTTCCGTTAGAGGCGCTGTTGTCGTTTGTGAGAATGTGTGCACCGATTCTCAAGGTCATTTTGCACCACTAGGCGCCTTAATAAGAACATTAGTTGGTCAGTTCGTTTGTAGTTAAGAGAATTGAGTGGCAAGATAGGGACTGCTAGTTGCAGTTAGTCCAGTTAGTAAGTTTTAGTAAGTATAAGGTGTTAGTAAGAACATTAGTTGGTCAGTTTGTTTGTAGTTAAGAGAATTGAGTGGCAAGGTAGGGACTGCTAGTTGCAGTTAGTCCTGTTAGTTTGTGTTAGTCCAGTTAGTAATTGTTAGTAAGTCTCGTTCTAAATCCGCCACAGATACGTTGCCACTAAGATGCTTTGAAAACAATTATTGCACGATAGAAATGGTACTAGGTAGGTACCGTAGCGGGCGGTGGTACTGCCCCGGGTGAACTCTCTCTCTAGAATTTAGGTTCTTGATAGACTTTACCTCATGAAACGTATGAAATACTTAATGAAGTAAACTTACCAACAACTTGGGACTGTACATTGACCATCTCGGCCAAGTCTTGCATGATTTGATTCACGTCGAGCACCTCTGCTTCGATTTTGTTTATGTAAGCTTCCTTTTCTATCAACATGCTTGTCTCAAACTGAACTAGACGAGCCTGGAATGTAGAATTTTTATTTGTAAAAAAGTAAGGTAATCTGTTAAACAAGTAGTTGGTAATTTCATTTCTTCTTACCTAACAGGTATGCAAAGATTAAAACTAAATGACAATACATATATCATAGGCACAATACAATTTTACAATATTCACCTTTGAGGTGTAATAATATAATGAATGCACACAATATATAATGTTATTAACTGTTTCGTCATATGTATGTATGTTACAGTACAATGTAATTACTTCCAAAAACCATCAATCTAACACAAAATGTAACAAGAGAACAAGTATTTTGCTCAGGTAGGTATCATGTACCTCAAAGGAACGATGAATCTTTACATAATAAATACAAATGAGAAAGTGTGTTTGTTGGCTTATCCTTCTTCTCCTCAAAAGAATGATGGACTGCTGTGATTTGATCGACTGATTTTGCAAATTGCATGTGTTTTTGCAAATTTTTTGGTCCTTCGAGCCGGATTTTTGGGTTACCTCAAAAGGCACTTTGGTAACAAAAATCTACACACCTGTGCCTGCTGATTGTCTAACAACGCGGCCTCCTCGTCGTCGGCCATGGCTTGCCGCTCGAGCGCCTCGGGGTCGTTATTCCGAGCTCGACCTCTCCCGGGCATGTGCGCCGCCATTTTCTCTGACACCCGCTGGAATTGTTGGAATAACAAGTTCATAATAAATTTTTATTAATTTATCTATTTATATCTATACTATATATAAAAATGGATCGTTGTTCGTTAGTAGTTCTTTAAATTTATTAATTAAATATGCCAAGAAGAAGATGTGGTGCTATAGGTGGTCGAACTCAGTCAAATGTGTGTATCACGTGCTAACCGCTAATGGTACTTGGTACCGTGGTGACGGTGTTACTTTTCAGGGACAACTCTAAGTACCTATATGTGTTTTCTATCGGTTCTACCATCTAATAAACATTACTTTTGGCAAAGTAGAGATATTTCATTCCTAGAAGAGAGCTGAGGTCAATAGATTGATAATGGAACGAAGTTATTATAATTTCATAATACTTAACAATTTCCGAGAGATGTAATAAATAATAAACAAATTCTAATTTTTACGCGAACAGAGTCGGAGCACAGCTATTTTGATATATAGATGAAGAAGATAAGATAGATTCTAGGCATCGAAATATAACGTACAAAAGGAAGATAGGTACAAGTGTATGTGTTCTGAAAATGGCACACCAAATCCAATTGACTTGTGCACCTTATACTAAGTTTAACACTGAATAGTATGAAGGTAACATAACCCGGTCATCTAGTCCTTACTAAATATAAATGGGAAAGTGTGTTTGTTGGTTTGTCCTAAGATATGATGTGCTAATTGTAGACACAGAAGCCCATAACCATACATTATTACCTTCTGCACAGAGGAGTAATTAGCCAGGGCGTCCCTGAAGGCCTGCGTGAGTCGTTCCACCTGCAGCTTCTGAGGCTTGTCCCCTCTCCGCACTACGACTCCCAGCCTTTGGATGTCACGTGCTGTCGCAGAGACTGAGCCGTTAACAGTCTGCTGAGTGTCATGGCTGGAATTGAGATGAAACAGTTTTATGACACATGATGGTTCCTTGGAACTTAGAACTCAAAAATTCCAAGAAATTAATAGTAGTAACAATTGTTTACAAGTATGTAGTAGGTACACTAAAAGTGTCCATTGCAGTGGTATCCTCTCAGATTGACAAGAATCAGACCAGACAATTCAAGCCAAGTGTGGATTGGCAAACTCCCCATACCATAAAATTGAGCATATAATGGAGAACTCCCAATCATGCAGAATTCTGGGCAATGTTTTCTTCCAAGATACTGCTGATGTCATAACATTATTACCCAATTTAGAGCCTAGACTGCTCAAGTAAGACATCAAATTTTTACCCACACCTTTGACAATACTAGGCTCTTTTGTGATTCAATGTATTATAAACATTGAACTCACATCTTATCTCTGAGCTGCACACTGTCTGCTGGCCCTCCAATCTGCTTCATCATCTTCTCAAGAGTGCGGAGACCACTGTTGATAGTGTTAACATTGTCTGCTATGCTCTCACTCAGGTTATAAAGTTCAGTGGGACTGAAGTCAGCGAAGCCCACAGAGGGTACTGACGCCGTCGCGCCGTACGCGCGGCTTGACGAGCCGTTCATAGGGTCTCGTTCTGACATTTTTTGCTGTAACAAATTATCTGATTTATACATTTTTAAAAACAATCGCTAAACCTTGTCTAAGACCTTTGGGTGGCTTGAAAACATATTGACACTGGGTTGGCAGTGTGGTGGAGTATGCTCTAGACCTCCCGCAGCTTTGGCTGTGGGAGACCTGTGCCCAACAGTGGCATGTCTATGGTTTGCAGGTAAGCATGCAACATAGATATATTGAAGTTTCAAAAATACTAACTAAATCAGATTTACACAAAGAGTAAGAAATCACATAACCCCTAATAATTATTATTTAGCCCAGACTGAGGTTTTCTAAAAAAATATAGTTAGAGCTGGTTTTACGAGTCATTGCACATTGAAGTCTAATACTTTCTTTCGTCTTCCATACATACCAAAAACGGTTCTCACAAGATCAATAGATAAGAACATATAATGGTGACATTTACTTACGTATAATACGTATAATATATACATTTAATAGGTAGCTTTTAAAATTAAACTAGATACATTCATTAAAAACATAAAAGTCATCTCTCAGAGAAAAATATAAGGCGTAGTTTAAAAAAATAGGAGATTGTTACGCTGTAGACACAATCGCGATGTTTTACTCCCTGTTAGGACTATTGGGATGAATAAAAAATATTTCACAATTCATCAAGTGTTGCTTGTTTATTTCGGTGTGTTTACTTTAAAATTAAATGGTAAATATACCTGATACTGACGAATAACAGAGATGATTCACTACCACTGCACTAATCGACGAACAAAGCGTCTTACAAAATATATTTCTTACACAATTTATGATAGCTTATGCAACATAAGCCAAACTGGTACTGTATTAATTTTACCTTGATAATTGTGGACCTCTTAGCTTCTTGTTTGGTCAGTTAATTAATAGCCGAATCTTATTTTAAATGCAAAATGATGCATGCCAGTATTGCCAATTCCTGCTAGCAGGAATTAGTAATTGAAGTAAACGTCAGAAGCAGAACGTCAGTCAGTGATTATTTGGTAAACGTCAATGTCGTCAACCATTTAATGATAAAGTCTACGTCAAAACTTTATGTTATCTGTAGCAAAATTTATCTTGCTTGAAACAGATTAGCGCCATAATTCAAATTTAGTGAAGAACCCACAAAATAAACCGTTAATTCAAATTCAAAGTCACCTTGTCTTTATTTCTTTAAAAGTTTTTGTTATTTGTCGTTCAACAAAATAATCTTAGTACATTGTTATAATCATTTATCACGATTAATTTATAAATCCAATGAAAAAAGAGACCATGTTCCTACCTTACTGTCTGTTACACTTTCAGTGAATGAATTTGACTACCTTATTAGTCTAGATAGGGGTAGTGGAACTACTGAGACAGGCGGTACATAAGCGACGGCTGCTGAACTGGAAATGGTAGGGCCATGTATGAAAATTGTTACACCCTTATAATATTATTTATATGTTTTATGGTTACACCATGTTGTCATGTATTATATAGGGCTCAAACACTTGTGAGTGACAACCTACTATCCGTGCTGCTTCTCTGCCTATTTCTTTGGGGAAATACAGGTAATTATTGCATACCTACACACCATCCATCCATCCATTCATCAGCCTTTTTGGGTCCACTGCTGGACAGAGGCCTCCCATAATCGACGTTTTTAATGAAAACGTAACTAAATCACAGCTAAAAACAATATTACGGAAACATTATCAGCACTGTGTCCATAGTTGTTACAAATATTTATATTGTTATTATTGTTCTAATTATTTAAGTAGATGCTTACCTAACATTTAAATTAGAACGAGTGAGAGTTGAGGAACTGTTTTTGTTGCCGACAAACTGGCCTACAGTTTGGCAAAGAGATATTAATAATTTTGTAACTCTTTCTTTGGAATAATAAAAAAAAAATCGTCGCCACTCCTCCCTGTGCCATCTGAATCCAATTGTTTCCCGCTGTTTTCTTCAGGTCATCAGTCCAACTCGTCGGAGGGCAGCCAATACTTCGTTTTCCGAAACGCGGTCTCCACTCGAGGACTTTTCTTATCCAACGGTCATCAGTCCGTAGAGCGACATGGTCGGTCTGCCCATTGCCACTTCAATTCGCTGATCCTTCGAGCTATGTCGGTAACCTTCGTTCGTCTACGGATTTCATCGTTGCGAATCCGGAATATAGAAATATAGAGAAATACGGAGCATAGATCTCTCCTTAGCGCGCTGAGCGACTATGAGCTTGCGGATCAGACCCACGGTAAAGAACCACGTCTCGGATCCATATGTCTTCACTGGCAACACACACTGCTTGTAAACTTTCGTCTTCAGTCAGGCACTGAGGTAGGTAGTTTGGATGTACCTACACACGTATCATGAACGGACAATGTTCAATGCAGAATCAATCTACAGTCTAGGTAACCTCGGTTCGATAATGCTATTCAGTATCCACATGAGAACTTTAATAAGCATTAAAGATAATACAGGCAATTTCTATTAAAACAAAACAACATTGTTCATCTATTTACAAGAATCATAATGCATTTACATGCATAAAATAGCAACGCAATGCGATATTCGTAGGAATCGTCATTGAATATGCGGCCTCACATTTTAATTCTTATGTATCGCACACAAAAGAATTTTCTCACAGATTACGAAACTCAGGACGCATAAAGAAGTCAACACCTGTGGTTTTAAAAAAAAATAAGGCAGAGACGTACGAATGAATGAATATTTAATATGAATTTATATACATATGTAAAAATATTTTGCAGTGAGATGTGTTTCAAACAGAGTTTTCAAATTTGTTCAAAAGTAATGTTAGTAGTGGTAGGTAGTATCTATCTGAATAATTTATTCCTAGATTACCTACTTTACAGCGGCGATAGACTAGTTGCTAAGAATTCAGCTGCTCATTTATTACGTCTCAACTTCAAATCCCACTTATATTGTACTCGTTATTTATATAATATACTTATGTTTTAAGCAATTAAAAGTCGCCTGCTTTAGCGACAGCGGTGGTGGATAAGCCTTTGATGTCTCAGAATTTAACATAAAATTTTCAAAGGCATCATTAAACCTTTTATCCACACTTAGGTTGATGGATTTATATTTGCGATATGCGACAGCTGATCTGCCAATCAATGGAAGTGTCGTGCTGGTTAAGTATGTTAAGAATCATCATCAGAAGATCTCAAGAGTCCTCAGTGCTTGTGGATGGCTTCAATATCTCCCACGCTCGCAGACAGCACGGGTATTTCACCGCGCCTATGAAATTCTTCGAAATTCTTTGTAAGGAAGGAAATATTTGACATTCTGGGAATAAAATAACTTTTTTATCTTACGTGTCTACTTATTTCTTATACCACCATAAATATGGGTATGAGTACAAAGCACACTGGAAAAAATTTTTAGTAGGTATAAACCTGCTATTACTTATACCTATTATAACATCGTTTAGGGTTCAGACATAGCTATACCGTAGAGTAGAGGTATAAAGGTGTACCTACGTTAAAATTTGCAACAAGTTTTCGAATGGAGCATTGGCAGAGTTATTTTAAAAGTAACCTATAAAGTAGGTACTGAGAACTGCGAATACTTTTTAAACCTGCATTTAAGCCATCCATTAACCGCATTCGCGGGAAGATCTAAGTAGTCTAAGTACTGCCACTTAACATTTATCTAGACGTGTTTCCACAACAATTTAGATATAAGTGCTTGATTCCTGTTTGGTATAGTCTTGGACGTGAGTTAGGTAGTAGGTAAATTAAGAAACATTTACATATATATATATATATATAAAGAGGCTTTTTCTTCTTCAGTTGCCATGTCCTAACGGACAGCTACCATCACTGCCATTTGGCTTCTACTTTTAGCTATCTATGCCAGTGTGGCTGCGTTTTTTATATTAGTCCAAGTCTTTATATTGTCAAGCCAGGTCCTTCTTCCCCTTCCCCTTTTCCCATTTATTTTCCCCTCTAATATATGCTTTGAAAAATTATATGTACTTGTCATTTCAATATAAGAGACCATAATACGATATTTTCCGTCTTTTTACCAATAATAAAACTTCTAAATTTTTCTTCATTCTACAAAGTACTTCTGCATTTGTAACTTTGTCGGTCCATGGTATTTTATTTTAATACAAGAATATACTTAACGAAACGGCACAATATAATTAATCATAAAAAACCCAACTCATTCAGTGGTCAAACATAAAAGGCATACCTACCTAATATAAAGGGTTTCAATTCTTTCTTTGTTAACATAACAATAATTATGAAACTGCTCGCCTTTTCTGTTCGAAGTTCACAAGCACTGTAGGGTTGATTGTACTTTAAACCCTCCGAGCTGTAAACGGATGGCGGGCGGACGTTTGATTTTTGCTTATTAATATTGATTAGCGAAGTGAACAGTCCTGACGGCCAATTGTGCTTGCATCCGCTCGCTTGCTTGTTTGGACCAACAGGACTCTAATAAGTTAAGGTTCATGACCGGAAGATACTGAGGTTAAACTCACAAGTAACAGAACGATGACTGGAGTCCAACAATTGATAGTAAGAAGGGCCGCTGTATGAAAAAGGCCGTAAATTGGGCAGTGTACCAAATATGTAGGTAAATGTAACAGGACTCGAAACTATTGCATAAAATAATTATACTTACAGTTAGAAATTTGTTTAAAAAAAAAAAGCTTTTTATAACTATTTTTATTTTCGTGCATTGTCATTGGAACCAAATATGTGCGGCAATTTTCAGCTCGATAGCTTCAGCGGAAGTGGGTTAAATATTAATTGCAAGATTCCAGGACATACATACATACGAGTGAAGTTAAATAAAAGCTTTTAATAATGAGATAAGCTTATCAAAATATTGTATTGTCGGCGGTCGTTGATAACTACAACGTTTATAGTTAATCTGATCGCTTAAAGTGAGGCAAAATCGAGCCCTAACGAGTCAGTTACAAACAAAAAAAACATACATGTGAAACTGATAATGAAAATAAAAATCGTGTTTTAAAAAGAAATAGACCTCACTTTAGGCCCAGGCTTGGGCAGGTCAGGACTTGACTCCTTTAAATTACACCCACAAAACATTGTTAAAAACTTAGATTAAAAATTGTCTAAGTATTAAAAAAATAAGTTTCTAATTCTATATACCTAATAGTAATCTAATTTCACTAATTTTATTGAGATTGATATGACTCCTAAGGTGTTCTCCTCGATCTGAACTATGACTACAGGACCCTTAAAAGAAACAAGCAACTGCGCAAAGTCCTTTATTTTCATTAAAATTCAGTCAACGTCATGGATAGGTACAATGAAATCTTCTTAAAATCTGCTGCCCAATTCCTGACCGTATCCTGCTGCTTAATTTTATCCATTCATCCGACGATATTATTAGTGTACCTACTAGGTTCCTATGTTATTGTGTAATAAATACTAAAGCTTCTTAAATGTAAAGGTCGATCATCACACAATGCAATAAGTTTTAATAATTAACACCCAACATAGGATAACCATATTAACCATCCACACCCAACATCTAAATTCTATGCACCTGCCCCCAACATGGCATCGCCACCGTACGGCATAATTAGCATGAGCTCTGGGCCATAGCAACTGGAATAGCGAATTCTGCAGCGGCAAAAATAGCACAGAAATACGGCGCAAAACATCCTGCCGACGAGGAAACGCCGCGCGTGCGCGTAAACTTCCTGGCAGCGCAGAGACGTAAAAATGGACACGGCAATAAGTTTCACGCATTTAATCAATCAATCAATCAATCAATCAATCAATCAATTTATTTATTTGTATGATAAGGTTACAATAGATGGTAAATATAAATTAAATTCCATTTATCATTACCCATGATGGGTGTACAAATATCACTTATTATTAACTTTGTTCTCTATTCTGAGATTATTAAATACAATATGCAGTGTCACAAATAATTAATGATATAAATAAAAAAATAGAATAGAAACTGTTAATAGAAAGGAAATTTGTATTTATAGTCTTTCCATTTTCTAAAATTTGCCGGTGTTTTTATTTTATTTATTTTTTATTTATGTACACACACTATGTAAAAAATAAAAACAACAAAAAGAAATAAAATTTAGTACAAGGGTTCCACTTATTTCTAATAGAAATCTCTTCCAGTAGACCCAAGAGTGGAGAGGGGATTTAAAGAACAAATCCAGTGTGTACAAAATGCAAAATAAAGTTAAATTTACTAAAACTAAAAACAAATAATAAAAAATAGAAAATATTTTTAAATTATTAAATATATTAAAGCAATATATATACCTAATAAATAAATAAGCAAACATACCTATAACGAATTGAATAAATATATATAGTATACAATACATATATTATGTAAATATATATACTAATATATAAATTAATATATAAATATATATTATTACATACAAAAATAAAGTTATCGATTATAAATATATAAGTTAAGATGCTAAAGAAAAGTAGTGCTCTTTGACTTTCCTTTTAAAAAGTTTTATCTTTTATCTAATTTATCACAGTGTAGTTTTGGAAAAAACTTTGAAAACTGCTTATGCTGCCTGGTTATCTGTGACTGATATTCATGTGGTCATCTCGTGAGTCGTCCAGGGCTGTTTGTTGTGATATGATTTCTACCGGCCAAATATTGTGATCCAATTGGATGCAGAGCGATTAATATCCGTTTGACCAATTGACGGGTTACATGCAAATGTGTAAGTGATCGAGGTGATTGGTCCTTAGTGGAAACCGATTTTTGTCTTTCAGCATTTCAGTGAAGCAATTAGCAATACTGGTATTTAACTGTGAACAATCTGTTTCTCGTATTACATCATAAATCAAATAACAAATATAATTACCTATACTTTATCTTCTTTCTATTGTATCTATTAGTTGGATCAAATTCCAAAAGCTAGCCACAGAAGAGCTCACTGGTACGTTATTTTCTCATGTCACGAATATATCGTGTCTTGGTCAATGACCTAAAATATACCGCATCCACTAATCCGCTAGTTTTTAACATCCTTACAATTTTTCATTGTTGAATATCATCGCATCACGTTCGATGTCGAATTAATTTTACCGGAGTGCCTACATACTGCATCAGTTTCGTCAAAAGTAAACCGGATGTCTACGCAGTAATCCAACCGAACAGAGTCCATATTTGCGTATTTCTTCCTAATTAGCGTGACATTGGTATTTCTAGGGTGTGAAGTACCTAGCTGCAGTTGATTATTATAGACGGAAAGGTATATAGAAAGAAAGAAGGAAATCATTTATTCTGTCTAGCATATAGGTACTAAAATAACGTTTTGTCATGTCTAGTTTGGACTAATAATTAATTTTTAAATTTATAAAAAAAATTAAAAAAGAAATGTTACCCATACTTACCTATTCTAAAAAAATATGGACTAAAAAAGTGCGTCAAATTAATACATATAGCTGTGTGTGCTTTGGTTTTGGTGTACATGAAAGCCTAGATATATCATTATACTGCAATACTGTGATTAAAGTACAGACTTGTGGCTCTTCTGTTGATATTTATAACGAGGTCTGAATAGGAATAATTCAAGCTAACAAGCTTGTCGCCAGGCTTTGTCCGGAGTCGTAAGTAATGGAATTAGGGCCCGGTAGGAATTTTATTGTAAGTACCAATGTAGATGGCAAGAAACATGTCTGAGTAACTCGCAGTAATCTTGACATTCTCTAGTACAGAAATGCATTTGCTGGAAATATTGTAGTATCGTAATTCAAGTTACCTACCTCATATTTAACTAATTTTGCACATTATTTATTTAAGAATATAAGAATGAGAGTTCTTTGATGATTGTGCATTGAACAGCATAATTTTTTCATCGAAATATTATATAAGCTATGAATATCGAATTGTCTACAGATTTTATTTTCTGGACTCAAGAAAATTACTTCAAATCTTAGCTTCGCTGCGACCCATAGACGTCCCACTGCTGGGCACGGGTCTCCCCCACAGACACAGCTGCGGGAGGTCTAGAGCATACTCCACCACGCTGCTCTAATGTGGATTGGCGGAGGGGTTAGTGGCCAACCTAGTGTCGAATGTTCTCAATCCACCCGAAGGTCTTCGAAAAGGCTTAACGACTGTTTCCAACATTGAAAACAACTGGGACCGACGGCTTTACGTGCCCTCCGAAGCACGGTAGCGTTCATGAAATGTTGCCACTAGCGGTCACCCATCCACAAACCGACCGCGCCCTTCGTTGCTTAACTCTTTCGATCATATTGAATCGACGCGAGCCATTGGGCTATAGACGCTACTTCTACTACTTGGTACATACTTCAAATCTATATCTCAATAAACCGTTTACTGCACGTATGCAATTAGCTCGCTAATATCCCTAGCTACCCATTCCTAGCAACTCTCGGCTCTATATAATAGAAAACACGACACACACAGTGTAGTGTTATTTATTGTTCCATTGATAACAAGGTATCGTGCATGCGTGCGCAGGCGCTGGTCCCTGATATTAATTACAAGCTTTGTTTGAAAATAAGAGAAAGAGCACACGTATCTAGGCAAAAATCTTTCGGCCAATTAGCATGCGAGGCAAGGCGCGAATGCCTAGAAGCATTTGCATTTTGTCTTCGTGTTGTAGTAGCTGTGGAAATGCGAATTTTTCAGTATGTCTGGTTTACAGCAAAGCACGCACAAGTTTCTCTTCATAAACTAGCCATTGTGGATTTTGTATATTGTAGTGTAAGTATCTATTGTCTGAAGGGAGAGGCCAGATCCGCTGTAAGAAGAAAAAGAAGATATTTATTTTCACACAAACCAAAATACAGACATTATAACAGTAAACTTACAACTTAACCTATGTGAAGTGCAATGCGTGAAAAAAGGGTTACGCTCAGCTTACTGCCATGAGACTCAAGGCTGTTGAGTTTCAGCGCAACCCCTTTTTTTCCGAGTATTTCCTCATAATATGGTGTAACGGTAAGGTAAAAATCGTGAGAAAACCAGATTACACATTGTAGACTCAAATGCCCAAAAGTAGGACAGTGACATTAAAGACAATTGGTTAGCTTAGATTTTTTAGCTTAGTTGTTCATCGAAGCATTCGTAAAAGACGTTTTCAAAATGTCCGTATTCACAAAATCCCTGTGACATGAGCGCAAGTACGTACGTTACATCTTGTCTACGCTTACCTACTGCGCTGTTCGTTAGTGCCCGTAAAGGTCGCAGCTCTGATCTGAGATACCGCAAAAATGTTTGTATGGAAAATAAATCTCGAAAGCTTATTTTTTTACGTAGGTACAAAATAGTTGTCTGTAACTCGGGACTAGAATAGTGCTACGGTAGCCCCTGTCTGTCGTAAGAGGCGACAAAGGAGACTTCTGGGGTTACGAGCGGCAAGAGTGGAAACTCGATCAGTCCACCAAGGGCACCAAGTGATCCCGGGAAAGACTGTACTTACTGCTTGTCTGTCGTAAGAGGCGACTAAAAGGGGACTTATGGGGTTACGATTGGCAAGAGTGGGAACTCGATCCGTCCACCAAGTGATCCCGGAAAAGACTGTGCTGTGTGTGGCTGCTCAGCATTGTGTTTGGTTTGTCGGCTCAAAGTTGGGGGAGACCGGGGAGAGCCTGTGTTGGGCGCAACGTTGGAGGGCACGGCGCATTTTATACGAGATCGGAGTCCTCCTGTAGCGCCGAGGTAGGCCACCGAACGGGTTTTAGTGGGTGAGAGTTGAGAGTCCCACATAACAAGGAGTCGCTCCCACGACGTCCGGATATCATTCTAAATCTATATGAGCAACTGAATAGGAATAGAAAAATAATGATTTTTTTTGACAAATTACCTACATACAATTACAAAACTTAAATTGACCTTAAAAAAACTAAGTACGAATTTGTCAAAAATATCATAATTGCATTTCATAGAAAACTTAATCCCCAAGTGGTGTCAGGATAACAAAGTAAATTACCACTGACCATCATCTGAAAATATACAAAATATTGCATTATACATCACAAGAAATGCTGTCTTCCGTCGTTTTTATAAAATCCCGAAAACCGGAGATTGATAATTTTATTAATACATACTTATATTTGAATGCGATTGCCACTACAAAGCGGCATCTGTATGTTAATTGATCGTTGTATCAATTAACGGCTATAAAAATTATCGTAAGAGGACCGAACTATATCATACTTGTATTCGAGCCTCCAAACATAACATTGATTGTAACTGCGAACAAACTGTGACGGGTTAAATGCAACGCGCGCATTAACATAATTTATTCGCAATAAATTTAGAACTCACCGATGCATGCAGCAATTACTCCGATCCCTTTATCTACTAAAGGGTTTGTTCCTCTTGGCGCTTAACTTTCTATGTCTCACAATTTATATATAGTATAGATAGTACACAGTATAGATAGATAATCTATACTTCTATACTAATATTATAAAGGGAAACATTTGTAATGTTTTCACACAAAAACTACTGGACCAATTTCAAAAATTCTTTCATCATTAGAAAGCTGCATCTTCACTGAGTGACATAGGCTGTATAATACATATTACTAGGTGTAAACGAAACTATTGTTATGTCTAATTCCACGCGAGCGAAGCTGCGGGCGTCCACTAGTTGAATTATAAGTTAAAAAAAAATACTACGTTTGTCTTTGTAAGTAACTTATTCATCTGTCAGTCTGTTGCTTGAAAATATTGTTGTCTTATAAGATTATCTATAATCCAACCAGATCCAACAAAGATTATCTATCTATATCTATGTATAGTCTAACCCGGTCCAACGAATAAGCAGACCGACCCCCCGATTGGTTATGGTCACCATCGCTTATCGGCAAGGGCAACACCAGCACTGCAGGGTTTTTTTTTCTCCACGCCAGCTGGATCTACTGAACAGTTCGGTTGAAACTCGCACGGACCCTACGTAGGCATAAGCCACATAAATCGATACGCGGTAATTAATCCGACCACTCTGCGCCAGATTATAATTAGAATGGGTTTGACTGCTGCCTACGGTTACGATTATAGTAATTGAATTGCACGACTTGCAGCGCCCGCGCAATATTATTATTATAGTAGGTACCTACTAGTGGACGCCCGCAACTTACCTCGCGTGGAATTATAGACATAACAATAGTTTCGTTTACACCTAGTAATATTATATAGCCTATGTCACTCAGTGAAGATGCAGCTTTCTAATGGTGAAAGAATTTTTGACAAAATAAAATCCTCGTACTAGGTACTCGACCGATTGTCCAGTAGTTTTTGTGTGAAAACATTACAAACAAATCTTTACTCTTTATAATATTAATATAGATGGAACAAGTTAGTGGTTATTCGTATTATATTTGTAAATAGATTAGTTATTAGTATCTAGTCTAGTACTACATGCCGACAGGAAACCAGGAAGAGCGGGTAGGTATTTTTTTTGGACAGCGGTACTCATTTTATCATCCCAAGATTATCATCATATCATCAATCATTAATCATATTCGCTTTTTTTACTGAGCTATATTTCGGTCCAAAAATATTTTTTTGGCAAGAAGTGTCTGTAGTTCTGGAAGTTAACGGTATGTAATGAGTTGGATTGGTGATGACACGATTAGCCAACTGGTATTGTCAATGAAGAAGACGACATAACTGAAATAATTTTATTTAACAGTAAATAATTATATATAAACATACTAATATTAACAATTGACATAACTAATGAACTTAAAACTAAAAAAAATAATCTAAGATAACTGCTTGAAACTGTGTGCTCGTTCACTATCTTACTCATATAATAAATTATACCGTAAAATTTTTTTTTTTTAAAAAAGCTTTTTAAAACTTTTTTTTATTTTCGTGCATTGTCATCGGAACCAAATATGTGTGCCAAATTTCAGCTCGATAGCTTCAGACTTCAGTGGAAGTGGGTGAAATATTGATTGCAAGATTCCAGGACATATTTACATACATACATGGATACATACGAGTGAAGTTAAATAACAGTTTTTAAAAAAATGATGCCTCCGAGGCACATATTCCGTTGCGTGACCGGTAGCGATTAGAACGGGCCGTAATCTATTAGCGCTGCGCATCGATTTAGGAACCGAAATGTAAACACATTTTGTTAACATCGGATCGGAATGTCGGTCAATCGCCGCGACACGAGAGCGGAATTCTTCCGCAAAAGTTCAGAAATAGGTGCGTTAAGTTACCTACTCAAAATTAGGGTTACCAATTCATACTTTCATACTTTCATATTCATACTTCATACTAATATTATAAATGCGAAAGTAACTCTGTCTGTCTGTTTCGCTTTCACGCCAAAACTACTGAACCGATTTAAATAAAATTTGGTATACAGATAGTCTAGAGCCTGAGAATGGACATAGGCTACTTTTTAATTGGTAAAAAGTGTTGTAAATGGTTTAAAAGGGGGATGAAAGGTTGTATGAAAGTATTGTCATTTTCAGAACTCGAAGTTAAATCTAATTTCACGCGAGCAAAGCTGCGAGGTCCACTAGTAATTCCTATAAATATCTTGGACATTCTCACACACGGCCACCTGACCCCTAAGTAGGCGCGAGCCTGTAATATTGGGTGTCAGAGACTGATATACATACATAAATATTTTTAAATACATACTTAAATAGATAAATTAACATCCAGACACAGAACATATACAAGTGTTCGTCACACGAATACTTTTCCTGAGCGGGATTCGAACCCACTACCCTTGGCGCAACAGGCAGGGTCACTACCGATTACGCAAACGGGCCCGTCCTATGAACGAACATCCTTCTGAAGTTTTGACGGTGTCATCATCACAAAAAACCTGCAAAATCAGCTCTCCTTCAGGGTAGGTAAGTGACGCATTTGCGACCTCTTTAGTGCTGCTTGTGTCTTTCCTATGGAGCCTATTTCCAGTGGACCAAATTGTGAATCTAAATCATTCTCGAATCCCCTTGAACACACACAAAAAAATTCATCAACATCTATCCAGCCGTTTAGGAGGAGTTCAGTGACATTATTAAGATTAAGTAATGTCTACTGACATACCTAATTGAATTTTGCGTCCAGGCGTCATGGAGGATCCTGTAGATACGAACGAAGATCTTAAAATCCGATCATATCCAGATTTATGTTGTCAGACAGTGAAAGCCCTACACCCAAAGACCAAAACTGATCGATTAAAGAAAGTACAAAAGAATAAAAAACGTGTTTACAGAGCATTAATCGATTCAAATCGATCGAGTTTTTACTGCAAACCGAATTAAGGGACGGATGAAAGAAAACCGTAAAACATCAAACATCCCATCTATCTGGGGTTAGTATGACCATTATCAAAAGCTAACCCAATTAAGTGGTACCAAAGCGTAAGTACATTGGTAGTTGGTTCCTATATAATCTAGATCCCATTTTAAGGGACTATATCTTCTTTTAGCTAAGAAAGCCTAAGTATACTTCACCAGCACCAGTTGGCCAGGGCCAATTAATTTAAATTTTTCATTTATCAACAATATTAAATTTGTTGTTGTTGTTGTGCAAATATTTGTGACTTATTACTGTTAATACTTAAACTCGTCAATTTACTTATCCAATGGAACGACATTCACGCAACAGAAGTTGATTAGTAATTGCAGGTTGTTAAAATAACTTTTTTTTCAGACCTTTTAGGCATGCCACTACATGGCGAGGGTCCACCTTCCTTAGGATTTGATAAAGTCTCGTTCAATATACTCAATCTTTATGTATTCTAGATTGGAGGATAAATTAGAGGGTTAAAGTGTCGGAACGGAAGATTGTTATACCACTCAAACGCCTTAAAATAATCGCCATTGATTAATTACTATATGTATCACTCTATGTATCCGTTTTACTAGGGTACTAATAAATAATTTCAATCTGAAATGAATCTATGTAACAAAACAACCCTGTTATAGTATCAAGTTTTGGCCAAAGAGGCCAAAACCCTATCAGATAGCTTCTTAAAATATTCTCACGGGGTCAACATTTACAGTGGAATTGGGATAGCTACTCCCTAGTGGCCAGATTTCAGGCCGGGGGATCTATTGTTGAACCGCTCGCGTGACAATCGCTCGACTGCGACTCCGGCATCTCGATCGACTAGGGTTATTCCGTGTTTTTAAATCACTACATTGTAACAAGTGGTATTAAGCAATCGATTGGCGGGCCAAGAGATAAGCTAAGTAGGTATTGTAGGTGTAGGTACGGCAGGGCCGGATTTAGGGGAGAGCAACCGGGGCTACAGCCCCGGGCCTCCACAAAAGAGGGGCCCCCACAATAGACTTCGGAAGAAAAATGTTGCATATTCCGACTAGTACGAGTAAACATTAATAAACATCTTTACTTTTGTTTTTTTTTCACTGTTTTACCTTCACTTTCACCTTTGTACAAACATGATTAAATTGTTCTTAAATATTAACAGAAATCATATATCTATATTTTTATATGTTTATTAATACTAAAATAATCTACTCGGTTTCACAATAAATTATTGATTGCAAAAATCGACTGAAAAAAGTTGTTCATCTCATTTGGAAAATAATTTGGGGCCAGGGGGCCTCCACTCCTTTGCTGTCCGAGGCGTCCACACCTTTAAATCCGGCTCTGAGGTACGGTATTCTTTTTAATTATCGAATTATATGAGTCGTAGTCGAGCGAAGTCACGCGAGCGGTTCGAATATAGAGCACCAGGGTCGGTGCGTACTGCCACTTGACAATCACTGGCACAAACCGTCTTGTTCTGACGCGAGTACTAGTACCTACTAGTATAGTTAAACAATCTAAACTGCCGGCACTGCTCTACAATACGAGACTACTCAATTGAATAACGATTTTAATGTGTAGTGGACAGGGGTTCGAGCTAGTGTTGTTAAGCGTTGATGTCGATTTAAATTATAAAATTATATCGATAAAATTAAAAAAAAGCTTTTTATTAATTTTATTTTTATTTTTGTGCATTGTCATTGGAACCAAATATGTGTGCCAAATTTCAGCTCGATAGCTTCAGTGGAAGTGGGTGAAATATTGATTGCAAGATTCCAGGACATACATACTTACATAGATACATACGAGTGAAGTTAAATAAAAGCTTTTAAAATGGCATAATTTAGCATCAGAATAATGTGCCGTTGTGTCAACGTGACATTTCGATGAACTGTTGATAGAAAGCGGTAGTAAGTGAAAATATTACATTTATAAGTAGTTAAATACAGGCTTGCGGCTGACTTCCAATGAATGAATGAATAAACTATTGATGAATCTGATAACATTATTTAAACCAAATTTTTTAAGATTGATTCAATATTAATTTAATTATCTAAAAATAGGCAAAATATATGTACGAGCAGTACGAAACTAAGCCAAATAAATTTTATTTTTACGTCAATATGCATGCTTGGAAGCAAATAAATTGCCATTGGCCCAGGTTAAGGCTTGAGCACATCATAAACGAGACAGCTATCGATATTCTCACCAAACATCACTAAACCAAGTCCAATAGTACCAACGAATCGGCAGGCCCGTTTCTTCGTCACCTTGACTCACTTGATGCGGGAGACGAACTATTACACTGCAATCTATTTGATGCCTAGATGCTGCATGAGAACTGGATTCGACTGTCAAAGGATGTTATTATTTGGCTGTGGGAGCTAGATGCATTAAATAATCTGTTCCAATTCTAAGCCGCTTGATAATCGTATGGAATTCACACGTGACTTTTTACAGGGCACAAAAGGAGCTACTTATACATGTATTGTCGTTGATCGAAGCGGTGTTTGCTCTCTGGCCAGTAATTGTAATGTTGGTATTTTTCCATTTTGCTTTTTAATAAGACCATACAAAAGACGACTAATTGAAAAAAGTTCTTTGTTTACCTTACCTGGTTATACCTTATGTTTTATAGGTAACTTAATCCTTTAGTTTTCTATCTAAAATTAAAATCAGGGTTCGAAGATCAGCTGGCAGACATCAGACACGTGGGTGAGTAGGCATCAGGCGGGAACGGAACCCTAAAAAATCCCGGAAAACGAACGGGACGTAAATCCTTAATTCGCTCCAATCGTGCTATGCGCGCGCGCAGTTGTAAACTTAATTAACGCCGACGACCTCCCGAATGTCTTTCAACCGGACTGGATTAACTGGAAGAGTCATCGTTTTTATAGTTCTTCTGTAATAATATGGCTCCATTAGTTTTACGTTCCGTGTTGCAAGTGGAAAATCATTTTCTAACGACGTCGTTAGTGTCAGCCAAATTGGTGTTTTATGCGCCCTGGCTATTTGGGAAGACGCGGCCGCACGGATTAATGTATAGGATTCAGGAGACATAATTATATCACAGCATGGATAAATCCAAAGCGGTGAGGGACCAGTGGCTGTCGAACTCACACCAATGACTTTTCTATCGGATATACCTACCTAATATACGATTTAAGAAATTAAATGTCATGAAAAATCATAATCTTATCGAAGACATGTGAAGTCTGCCAAACCGAAATTGGCCAGCGTGGTGGCTTAAATTCTATTCCTAGAGTCACATGTCACTTTGAAAATTGGTTTATATTAAGTCTATGAATGCTACTCGTAAGATATTAGGGTAGATACTCGTACCCTAATATCTTTGAAACTAAAAATTATAAAAAGTATTAGTTCGAATTTCGACCACTAGGTGACCGCTATTTGTCCACTTACCTACTAATTACATAATATTTTATATTTATATTATGTGTTATCTAACTATGATATTCTTGCCGTATCATCCTTTAGCCGAGTGCGAATTGACAGACTCCAACGCAACTTAGAAAAGTAAGCATGCCTATTTAAATTCGAAATTCGCTGATTTTAAATCCACTGGTCTATCTAAGTATACACCCACTTATGTTGTTTAAAATAAAAATCACTGCTTTGCATACAATTGCGATCGGTACAGACACCGTGTCAAGGACCATGAAACCGTTCCGAGAAGACGGATCGAAGCAATTGCATTCGATTAAGACGATCACAAGACAATTGATGAACTAACAAATGTAAAGTGGGGTATGCACTATATGAAATGGACAGAAAAACCTAATTACAGTAACATGCATTATCCGACTCTGTCTTCCCTAAAGTAGTATTAACTTAAAACTGACTGACTGACTGACATATCAACGCAGGGCCTAAACTATAAGGGTTAGAAACTTGCACAGGGGTTCCTTTTATAACGTAGGGGAGCACTAAGAAAGGATTTTTGAAAATTCACCCCCTAAGGGCGTAAAATGGTGGTGCAAAGTTAGTATGAAACTTTGCCGTTTTTGAAGTCAAGTGGGCAACCCGAACGCGGGCAGACGTCGTTAATGGGTCTAATTCTACGCGAGCGTAGCCGCGGGCGTCCACTAGTAAACTTATAAATAAATAATAAATAAATAAAAGAATAGACTGTATAGAGGTGGAGAATGGGCAAAAATATATTGAAAGAAGAAGAGTGTGGTAGTGTAAAACAAACTGTACTTTTCACCAGTTATGTTCCATACAGAGGTGCATGGGGCAAGTAAAGTTACTGCTCGAAATTTCACGCTAGAAAATCCCAATAATACTTTGCCCGACCTTGGGAACATAGGACCTCTAGCTTAGTAGTTTACGACCAATAGACAGAGGAAGCAGTAACTAGTTATAGTTGAAGAAGAAAGAGTACTTCCAGTATACCTGAAAACAGCTACTGGATTCGAGATGAACACAAAATCTGCAACCATGTATACACCTCTTATGGACGGGCGACGCGTAATGAAGGGACAATACTACTTTTATATTGAGAGTTTATTGATGAGGATTATAAGGAAAGAGACCGGTATATAAAAATGGTACTTACTAAGTATATAGCTAACGTCTAGTCAGCCACCATTAAGACATCTTTAACAGTCAGTTTATTAAATCCAATGTTCGAAATCACACGTGTCCACTGCTCTCTGCTCAGTTGAAAAACATTATTTTTTGCAGCGACCGGAAAGTAATTTCATACACTTTTATATGTATTTAGGATGTGTCACATCGAACCGATCGAACTAATAAAAACGTAATGGCCGATAATTTAAAATCCAACAATGCGCAATAATGGCAATTTAACGAATCATTACTAAAACGGCCACTGTATAGTTATCCGGTGCCCAAAATTTCAGAAACAAGATACGCCATTGTCATCGATTTAGTATTCAATCGATACATCGATACATCGGCCGATCGAGATCGGAATCAAGATACTCAGTTAATATGGCACTCGGGTTGAATTTTAAAAGGTCAAATCCATGAATTTGAATTTGCGAGCGAAGCGGCGGAAAACGTAATATCTATAAGTATTTACACAGTGTACCTAGAGATGATTTTGGTTTACAGGTAGACAATGACGTTAATTGACTTTTTACGTTTTTATGTGAATGAATGCTGTAGTATAAAATAACTGTGTAAATAGCTCGTCAACATGAATTTATACGTAAATATTACAATACAATACTTAAACTCTTACGAGTCCGCGTCTGTACATTGAATGAATATGAAAAAAACCATCAGGGGATAATTAGTAATCGATACCTACAGATTCCGAAATTTTTAATTTATTTTCTGTCTGTCTGTCTCTCTCTGTCTGTCTGTATGTCTGTCTGCCCTATGTACGCGATGGGATCAAAAACTACGGAATCGATTTGAATGAAACTTAGACAAACATGCACTGCCTCAGACGGATCAAATATACTGTTCATCCCGAAAAGTAAAGAGGTTCTCCTGGAATACAGAATGAATAATTATAGGTATTTAAATATTTCTCAAACATTGTCTGATTTTGAAATTTGTAGCAATGATTTGTTAGAATACGTGTTTCTCCGTTATTCTGTATTTTGTAAAATAAAAATAAAATCTGGGTACTTATAACATGGATTTTTTTTGTCCTAGATTTAAGAAGAATGATACATCAATGTGTATTCTACAATACAAATTCAGCGTTTTTCTATATTGTAATCCACAAATGGTTAAAAAATGGTACTTAGGAAAGTTTTAACTAAAGTGAAGTCAAGTCATTATTTATTTACTCAACATGAAAATCTTTTGACGGATTTTGACTAACTTAATAGACCTATATTTTGACAGGTAACTTGATATACATAATGATCCTTTGGAATGCTGGATGGAAGTTTTTTTGAATATTTCTTAAATTTTTAAATTTCAATAGCTATGCTTATATTTGCAACGTAATTTTTATCCCGGTAATATAATATCCCTAGGAATGTAGTTCGAAGAACAGAATTCGATCGAAGTCTTTGAGTACGGTGGCAAGTGGCAACCAGTGAAGAGATCTAGTCTAATTTTCCAAATACATATTTATTTAACATTGATTTTTTTTTTTAAAGTTTCTTAGCAAGCTTTCACAGGTCAGCAAGATCAACAAGCATCTAGAATTACTACAAAAAAACTTGTCTTTACTTTGTACAGTACATAGATAAATGTTATTGAAATAATCGATTAACTATTTACTCGTACAAATTTTTATTTAAGTACCACCATATTCCCAGTTATCGATAGTCGGACAAGCAAGATAAGCAAGGCGTTGTTGATTGAAAAACATAAATAAAGTCGAGCAAATACCAACAACGGGTGTAGTGTTGTGACAACAATGCGTCGCCCGATACGCTGAAGGTCGCGCCATCCACAGATAATGATTGATTGCATCGACATCTGCTGCATACAAACCGAAACTTATGCAATTTAAATGGTCGTGGTAGAACCTGTATACGGTTCGCTGCTGTCGAATGCATTTTTTTTGCATATAAGATAGCAAAAGGGCATGCACTACGCCCACCTACTGACAGACTTCGAAAAAGACTCAAATATATCGTATAAGCCTCACAAACTTGGCTGATAAGATTTCCCTTGATGCCTTTGCAAAGCATAAGCTCGGATTTTGGGCTTGTACTACTAACACTTGCGATTGTACTAACGTAACGACAAATAGACGTCCGAAACAAAAACTTAACTGAAAATCTTATTTATAATAATATTATTATATTAACGGATGAATAAGTATTGGGTGAAGCAGAAATGTCATCAGTGGAAAACACTGTCATCCAATAGCAAGGTTGATAACTTACATTAAATACTACACTGTTCAACGCACACAAGAATCCAATTTATAGTGCTATAAATACACATCGAATACAAATAATTTTACATCCACAATTTATTTATAAGACAAGTAACTCTGAGGGGCGAGCCATGTAGCACTTCGTTACAAATTAATCTTTTAGCAAGACGTCTACAAGAGTAGGAAGTGTCGGCTAAGGAAACGATTAATTGTTAAAAAGTGCTTCTTAAAGCATGCGCATCCGTTCGCCGAGGCTTGTATTAGAATTTTTTCGAATCCGAATATAGAAGCTTTTTTTGGTTAGGTATCCGCTGTGGAAATAGCTAAGGCCAATTCTTAACGATGTCCTGTGGGTTCGGTAAGATTGGAGAGGGCTTTTTTATCTACAAGCGATTAGCGGCTAAATTACGAGGAGCTGCCCGAAGTTATCCTACTAATATAAGTTTGTAAGTATGGATGGATGTGTGTTACTCTTTCACGTAAAAAGTACTGAATGGATTTTAATGAAACTTTGCAATAATATAGCTTATACATCAGAATAACATAAAGGCTACAATTTATAAAGATATTGTGTGAATTGTCCAAAATATGACGATAAGTGTCAAGTAAGTAGGAAACATTCTACCATCTGCGAGAGCGAAGCTGCGGGCGTCCACTAGTAATTGATAATTAAATTAGTAAGTAATCAATTTAGATTGAAAGCGAAAGTAGATTTATTCATTTTGATACTGCCAGCTCGAACGACACTCTTGTCCTACTAGCTTTGTTAGTAAAACTATTAATTTAATCAACGTTGCGAATGCGTTCAAATACTCATAATTAGTGCACAGCAGCTAACATAAGTTATGGTAAACAATTCCAAATGCCCAGTAGTCTATGGTAATAGTTTGGGTATGGTCTTGGTACGTTCTTGGTGCAACGCGATATATTGTTAATTTTATATCTGAGGCAATATGTCGCTACACGCACACAGTTTCTCCAATCATAGAAATAGACAATTGTAAACAACAATAATAATACCTATTTAATACCAATTAAGGGTATTACATATCACAAAACTTAATAAAGTGATTGATGATAAACAAACACCGTACCGGTATTAAATATACCGGTTTCTTACAATGAAAAGCGTTCTCCACAGCAAGCGAGCCTCGTCAAACGTTCCCGATACGCGCTGTGACAGACAGACAGGCGCGTGGCGTAGGAAGTCATTAGTTACGCGTTATGCGGACGGTACCGGCTACTGTGTACGGCCAGCAAAAATAATGTTCTATTGTATGTTTGAAAACTACTATTTTACTCCTAGTTAGTAAAAGATTTAGGTTGGTTTTCGCTTAGCTTAATTTTTATGAAAGCCGAAAGAAAATCCCCTTTTCTTTCGTTTTACGGTGACTCTTATGGTGATGACCGCTGCACCGAATTCTTAGTGGTGGTCAGACTACAAAGTTTAAGACACTATTTGGAAGGTCCTGTTATACTATAGCATATCAAAAACTAATAATAATATGGCACCTCCCGACTGTTTCCAAGGAACGGTATAACGTATAACCGACCAAGCAAAACAATGTAACTATAGCACCTTCTATGGAAATAAGGGAGGCCTGTGTCCAGCAGTGGACAGAGTATGCAGGATGGATGGATGAAGAGGAGCCATTTTGCAGACTGTACTTATTAAGAGCAATTCGCCAGCCATATCACTATTATAAAGTCGTTAGTTGACACGCGAACTAATAATTTATTTTCTCACGCTGTAAAGTGGGCAGAAAAAATTGAGTTTTTAAGGTATAAAAGTTATAAATAAAAACTAAGTAAGTATGTATGTATTGCCATAAGCCTGTTGTATTTTGTACTCATTATAGAATATTAAATACCTACTCCGAATACTCATGAAGAAGATTATTATGTACCGTACTTACATGTCAATTCATCAAAAAACCTAAATTCACGAGTCTGCAAAGCTAATTTAGTTTTATTGATCATAAAGACGTAGCACGTGGTATCAAATCTTATTCAAAAGAACCAATTCCAATTTTAAACGCTAGTCAGTTTTCAAAACTTATTTCAGAGATAGGCAAAACAGTGGTAATATAAATGCCACAATTCTAAATATAATGTCAGATTTCTCTTCTGTAACTTGTAACTTTACTTGGAAAACAAACTTTACATTATTATTATTATACATTCAGTCGAATATATCCTTAATCCTTTTTACGAAGTCGGTTAAAAATACAATTGAAAGAGCAAAGTTGTTTGTATCGTAACTGGTACAGAAGTAAAGAATAACGTAATGTCAATAACTAGTTTAAACATAGGCGCATAGGAAGGTTTGTATGTAAATATGTCCGCTGTGAGTATATGGCATAATCTATGGAATTACTTGTGTATCTCGTCGCGAGGCCTGAAATATATTTATGTATTTGTATTGCCCATTCTGGTTTATGTACGCGTTCTGTTGTGGTTCGCGGAAAGGGTTGCCATACGTGCGAAAAATATCAGGATTACTGATAGTCTTCAATCTGGATAAAAACGCAATGAATGGTAGGTGAAAAAAAATCATGTTCTATGTTCCCTCATAATTTGGCCCTAACATCACAGGAATTGCTCATTTATGTTAATTGCGATTAAGTGAGTAGGAAAAATTGTCGCGATCACATTTTTTTATACTTTGATGTAACGGTACCTCAAAGTAAAAAAAAAGTGATGTGAACTACCAAAGTATAGTTTTATGTTTTCTGCTGTGTTTTTTAGTCTAGGCTCTAGGATATTTCATTTGGAGTTCTCATAATAATTACCCAAACATTGTTCTAATTATTTTGAAATAACACTATGAATGAATATTAACGCCGCGGTGGTTTCAAAGACGTTTCAAATATGTTTTCAGATTACAATTAAACTTGTTTTTTTTTAAATTCTCTTTAGCCGTTAGTCTCTGTAAAACATATTATTACCTCTGTGTCTTTAATTCGTTAATAAAATGTTTGTTATCGTTAAATATCTCGAATTTCTGGTTGGTTTAATTTATTTCTTACTGTCCAAATTTCAAAATTACGGAGTGGTAAACCTAATCGAAGCTAGAAAGTAACTGCTAATCAGAAATTTATTATGCCTATTCCTGCTGTAGGGACATCTTTGAAGATTTGTAGCCCACAATTATGTTTTACTGTTAATTACAAAATTGTTATGTACGAGCAAGTTGCGTAGATTTTATGACTCAATCTAATAACTTAATTGTTGGGTATATGCAGATTTATGACTTTATCTACAGTTATACCTTTAATCTGACAAATCGGTTTTGTATCTGTGCAAGCAGTATTGAAAGTACCTATAAGATAAGTTAATTGTAGCGCGAATTGCCAGAGTCAGAAGGCTTCAGGAAGGTAGTTTTTTCTTAAATTAAGAGTATCCACGACATATCTGTGCAGTCAAGAACTTACGTACTTTAAAGTACATTTTATCAGTCTGTTAGACTTTATAGGCGAGCGCCCTATACGTTGCGCCTATTGATATAGGAGTCAAATAAATTTTCAAGTAAGTACTCCTCTGTTTTGTGTGTTTAAATTCAAATAAACGTATCAAAATGATATTGTCTCCAATCCCAACACACTAAACGATTCTCTAATCCATTTGAAAACGATCCAACCACTATCGATATTATAATCGATACTGGTTAGTGGTTATGATTCATGGCGGGAAATTTAATCCGATAGAAATATATCTAGCGCCTAATGTCCCGTTTATTTACGAGCTGTGAATAGATTATGACAGAGATTACGCAATGGCAACAATAGGACTACTTCGAGTTTGAGCTCTGTTCAAATGAAAGCGATTCAGATATCCGCCATTGATTCATAAAGTTAAAAAAAAGTAGTAAGTAGATTGTGATCATAGTGTGTGTGTTTACAAATGGACATTCGGCATTTTAATCTGTTAAAATACGTCAAATACCTTCTAACGAGAAACTGAAAAAAAGTTGCAGATTACATTTAGTCTACCAATGCAGATATTATGATATGTCTACCTTTTATACTGTACTGTCGATGCTATCCGCTTTTAGCGAACTGTGGAGTCTGTTACACGTGTACTGGTTAATGCCTGGACGTCAAACTGCTGATGCATGGATACATGGTCTTCAGTCTTCAGTTAATCAGTGTCTTAGTTCACACTTGGTTAGTGTGGTGAACTCTTATAAAAGGTTATTGAGATAGAGTTTTGTGGTTAAACACGAAGTCTTCATTTCGAAGCAATTTGTACAGTATTCTGTGTACCTATTCTGCGGTATTACATAAAAAGTTTGTGATACTAATTATTGTTTGGATATATTGTATGCTCTCTAATACTTTTGATTAGATTTTTAAAAAATAAATGTTTTTTTTAAATAAGCTACACACTGACTCCCTCGCGGTAGGCCTAAGCCTGTGTTGCGAATGGCGGATATAAACATAAAACAACACAATTAAACATCAATGACCCGAGTACAAATATTTATTTATCTGCGAAATAAGTCTGTACTGGCTGGGATTCGAACCCGGTTCGAACCAGTCACTCACCACCGCGCCACAGAGTTGTAGAGAATTATTTCACTCAACGAAATAAAACGAGGAAAATAGATTTGAATTCGCCACTATACAATTCAATCTGCGTTTGGTTGGACAAAGCTTTATCGATATAGAGTGCTGTTAGGCTCATAAACTTTAAAATATCGATAAATCCCCGCTGCAGCAGTACATTATGCATGGTTTCCGTGTACCCGCTGGTCACCTGATAAGGTAGCTGGAGGAGGAACGGGTTAGCGTATCATGATCAGGATTTTAAAATCAAAAATTCCTCTTCCTCAGAGAACTCATTTTAACTTGTCTTTCACAATATTTATGTCAAGTATCACTTGATTTCATCAGCTCGTTCGCGCGCAATTAATTGTTTTGTTCAACGAGTTGCCAAAGACGCATAATTATGGCAAAAAGTGAGTTACGTGTGGTGATAAATAAATTATTAATGTGTATCTTCCTGAATAAATTCCATGAAAGATTTTTTTCGGAATTTTAGCAAACATTAAGGGAAGATTCTGTACCCGGTACTACACGGTTGCGTATTCTGTGGTCGAATTTAAAAGAATATTTTTTTAATTTTGTTTTATTATTTAATTATATTAATAATACTTTATTATTTAAATCAACAAAAGCAATACATTTTTGATTCACCTGAATTCTCAGAGTTATTAACATAACTCTGAGAATTCAGGTTAAACGCAGCTAAATTCATATCAGTGGGAAAAAGAAAAATATTTTTCTCCGGAAGGTGAAATAGTCTATTTTCTATGAGAAAAGGCACGGTTCTGTGGGATAGACAAGGGACGAACGGCAAGATACGGGCAGTCTCGTAATAAAATAAAAAAATACAAATAAAAACCTGCGCTAGTGCGCGTGGGTGCTATCGTAAAGCATAGGAACACGCTTGTATGTTGTATTCAAAAGAAATGTGAAGTACTGATAGTGAACTGATATTTATTGCTTACATATCTGGTTTTAGTTTTTTTTTATATACGAGTACTGTGCCGATCGAGCCCAACTGTCTGTTCAGCCATAAGGCAGCAAAATTCTTATAATAACCTAATCTTTAAATCCAAGTTATAAAGTGTTTCGCCACTTTCATTCAAATTATAAAGTTAGATAGAAGACAACATTTTATAATGGGTTACAACATATTCACGCCCAAAGCATGATAGAAACTTAGCTCCTTCGTGATAGACGTGGGCTGAACATTAGGATTGGTTGGGTTAGGTTAGCGTTAGGCTTTTTTATACATTTTGAGAAACGATAAACTACCTCTTTGTTATCTATTACGCGATCGCTTAAATACACATATTATGTAACAAATATGCAACGCAATAGACAAACAGTTTTCAAGCCATGGTATACTCGTAACTCTTTAGTTTATAACTTTTGGGTGTCATGTTTTGTATAAATTATTGGACTTGGATTATATTAAATTATTGGATTATTTTATAACCCTTCTTGATAGTATCAGAAATTGTAATGACGGAGGGACAATTTAATTTAATTTATTTGTACATTCGATTCGGTATAGGTATACCGAATGGTGGTGTAGGTACACCACCAATCTATACTAATATTGGAAAAAATTGTTTGTAATGTTTTCACACAAAAACTACTGGACCGATTTCATAAGTTCTTTCACCATTAGAAAGCTGCATCTTCACTGAGTTCATAGTCTATATAATATTACTAGGTGTAAACGAAACTATTGTTATGTATAATTTCACGCGAGAGAAGCTGCGGGCGGCCACTAGTTGGTAATAAAACAACTAAAAATACGTTAACTCAATAATACTAACTCTACTAACTACTATACTAATTCAATGTGACTCCGTGGTGCGCATGTGATTTACCCTGACGCCGCCGTACCTACCGTGGGTCCCGGATTCGGAGTAAGGCATCATTTGAAAGCTCAGTCACTTAGTATTCAACAGAGAGAGCTATCCTTGGTAGTTCTACACGCGACCGAATTCCTGACTACGCGACCCGCGAACAAACAAAGGTAAGACTACCTACCCAACGTAAGACTATTGAAATCCGCATATCACCGTGGTTTGTGTATTGTGTATATGTCGCAGGATAATCAGACAGTTAGGATCTAGGTATTATAGGTATTATATATATGAGTTTGAAATTCTTAGCACGAAGTTTAGATTTATGCCCGGTGTATGAGTAGGCTCGACAGGTACAGGTAAACATGCATACCTCTTACTCATATAGTACTGAATTGCCACTTGCCTTTTAAATTAATTTTTGTAAGTACGTTCTCTTAAAACAACGACAATAGGCAAAATATAAACACTGTCCCCTCTGTGTTGTTTCATCTATGTCTCCTCCGCTTTCCGCGCATCGCCTAGTGCGGCACACTCATTTTGTCCGCGCTGTCTGTTCTAGTACGTAGTACTTATTATAATGGTTATGTTATGTTTATTTCCACGACTAACACCGTGCACTTGTTTGAAGCACCCACTCGTAATTAAATTATCATTTTACATTCTTTGGCTATCATAATAATACAGGACTAGAAGTGGTTTACTCGTAAAATGTAAAACATAATGTCAAATAAGTATCAGATTGTATATCCGATAGTGGACTTGTCAATATATCCAATAATATCAAACAGGTTAAATGTTTTCACACCAAGGAAAGACTCGGCTGATAGGATACTAAAATTACGCTGGCAAAAAATACTTACCTGGCACTAAATAAGCAACCCAATGTCACTGAAGCTGCAAGCCATAAGCGGCCCACGGCCCACGGCCCACTGCTGGGCACGGGTCTCTACTCGCAGCTGAGGAGACGATTGTATGGATTGGCGTTTATCTTATTTTTTGTAATACCACCTAATGTATAAGCCATAACGTTGCATTTAAATATTCCGTAAAAGATGCATAATAAACAGTGTAAGACGATATTTAATGTTTGTAAAATTGACATCCTACTGAACCATTAAGTTTCAAGTAATTTTATACTGGTGAGGTTTTATTAATTAAGCTGCTATGTAACGATTTCCATATAAAATGGGCTCGGCACCAACCAGGAGCATGTAGCCTGTATAACTCTGTGTGAAACATAAATTACCTAGTGTTACACTGTGGTGAAACTTGTCTATTAATTATTCTAGTCTTTTGTCTAGGTACTAATTTCAGATGTATCATATATTTATGATATAAGTTGATACTACTATCTATACTGTAAATAATATATCATGTCATAGTCTGAAAGTTATATCATAGTCTAACACGCCGGTCAACTAAGAATGTAGAATCCTATAAAAATACAAAGAAATTTCCTTTTCTGTTGCTACTTAGGTTGAATACAAAACCACACTAAACGTAGAAAAGTCTAGTCTTTTATATTTGAAATGTAGTCCTCTCGAGAACAAGCTAAAGATTTATCATATACAAACATGATAAAGATTTGTATGTGTCTTATATGTATGTAGATATACATAATGCACTGTTAAAGAAAAGATATAAAAAAATACAAAAACGAAACACCGCAAAAAATCCAGTGAAAACAAAAAAGAGTAACCTACCTAATGTTAATGTTCTGTGTTAAAATTAACAAAATGCAAATAACTAATTTCAACAAACCGGTAGTTCTCTTTCAACTAACACTAGTCAGCTCACAATATATCAAGTAAGGTAAGGTATTTAATACAGTAAAAATACTCGAATAGAAAAAACCGTTTCCGTGCGCACGCGCCACAGTTTTAAACAGTGATGTTCAACCTTTAATTAATTTTTTATTAGTTTGACATAATTCAACCCCCCGATGTTATCTTTCGGGTTCCATAAATTTTAATAATTTGTTAATTTTACAATTAATAAGTATCTTAATCTAATCTTAACATTATTTTTTTTATACGCGTAGGTAAATCTATTTATCACAAAATATACTTAGCTTAAATTTGATTTATTAAAATGGCAGTTGTATAATGTATGTAACGTGATGTTAATGTAGTTCAACCTTAAATATCCTTGCACTGGTAGTGATAAAATACATAACAACATACAACGGGCCCGTTGGCGCAATCGGTAGCGACCTGCATGTTACGCCAGGGGTTGTGGGTTCGAATCCCACTCAGGACAAACATTTGTGAAGAACACTTGTGTTTTGTTCTGTGTCTGGATGTTATGTATTTAACACACACGCAAACGTACATGGAAATAATGTTCGCTATTTAAAATTGCAACAACTGCTGAATGTGCCGTGCCATGTGTGAAGAAACAACTGTTACGAGCAGGTGAGATAAGAAAGAAACTTTGAGTGCCACTGCACAGGCACAGGAAATGGATAGTTGCCGTGGCTGTAGGACAAATTTGTGGCGTCCTACCGAGTGATTTGCTGCATCGATTGATTGATGGCGCGGGGGACTGCTCCTAATTTCCTATTGATTTTAAGTAGGTATGAAGCAGAAGATAACTCGTAGTGCTTGAAAACAGTTTGAATCGCATCCTTCGATAGGTAATATAATAAAATAACATAAATAAAAAAACCTTTATTTCGTTATTTATTTATTTTTTATTTCACTTTACTCGTATGTATGTATGTATGTATGTCCTGGAATCTTGCAATCAATATTTCACCCACTTCCACTGAACCTATCGAGCTGAAATTCGGCACACATATTTGGTTCCGATGATAATGCACGAAAATAAAAATAAAGTTGTAAAAGCTTCCAAAAAAAAAATTTACAGTAAGTATAATTTTCATCCTTAATTTCCATTTCAAATATTATTTATTATTATATTTTATTATTTTTCATTTGTTTGTTAGTGTTAGGTTAGTTAAATGCTTATTGTCTAATTTTTAGTAAGAGTTAGTTTTTGCTGTTGGATATGGACATGGACCCCTCTTCGGGTGAAGGCCTCCTCCAGTCCTTTCCACTCATCTCTGTCCTTGCTGATAGTTTGCCAGTCCTTCCTTCGATCGGTACCTAAACTATAGTGAAAAGTGGTTTTAGAACACCTCTGCCTACCCATTGATGATAATACCCGCGTGATGTTACAGTATAAGAGTTGCAGCCACAGAAATTAGTTATTAGTCCGTTCCCCGAACTAAACGAAGGAAATTCATTTCCTTGGCCGTGGCGGTTTTCATTGCTAGAGGATATTGTTAACGTTTATATTTAACGGTAATGATGTAATAGTTTGTTGCGATTCTGGCGATCTGTTGAGTGTTTTGTGTGTGGCTGTGGATTAAGTGATTCTGGAGATTTTATTGAAATTGTAAAACTAGCCGCATGTGTTTTGGTATTGTTAGAAAAAATAAACGAATCCGTACATTTTCCAGGTTGAAAAGAATGACTCTTTCATTACTTGTAGCCGTATCAATTCATAAACACTAATGTAAAGTATTTTTGGCGACTATTTTATTTCCTAAAATAAAATTTCATCTGCTTTTAAGGTGAAGCAAAACATAGTAAGAAAACTGGCATGCCTGAGATTTAACCATTATGTTCTCGAAGGCAATGTGGAGTCTGATATAACTGGTCAAGCACGAGTCGCACACGTAGGGTTCCCACCCTCCCCTATTTTAAGACAGTGAGCACAGTAACAGACATACAGACGGAGGAGGCCTTTTTTTACACTACTGGAGAGTTTTATTTATAATTAGATATGAAGATTGCAGGACCGAAGACTTATCTTATAAAACTTATAGGCTGATCTCTCAAGGATTAAAGAAACTTATTTTTAGTAGATTAAATCCGTAACAAAACACTAGTGATAACATCATCTATCAAAAATATAATTTGTCTGTGTGTTCATTATAAGCCACTTGCACGCGCAAGCAAAAGTTGTTGATTATTTACTTTCTACGTTTCCCGGAACTTCATGACGTGTTCTTATAAATGACGCTAAAACAACTCACCTTGAAGTGACGCGATACTTCATCTTCAATAGCTTTCGTTTCGCGAAAAAATTCCTTCACAAGAGCATTAAAAGCAATTCCAGCTTAAATAGGTAGTTATTTAATTTATAGTCAGTCTTGTTGTCTGTCTGTCTGTTTAAGCAACAAGCTGTAAAAAAAAGTAAAACCCAGAGATCTGGTATATGTATAAGTAAAATCAGGCATCAGGTTCATCTAGATAAATCTTCGATATCAATACCCCGAAAATGTTGTTTCCATGGAAATAAAATATACTTACTTAATTAGGGGAAGGTATAACAAGCTTAGTATAACCGCTATTAAATAATTATTTATTACAGAACCGTCAAAAACAAGCAAACATTAACAAAAACAAAGTAAAACATGAAAATCGTTAATCAAACGACGGAATAAATCACCCGAGTTACGTAACGCGGACGGTGGTTGCGTTTTCTTAATTTTCACGCAACGACATTCGGTTAGAGTGGAACGGGGATAAAACAATTGACGTTACCGCTTGAGAGTGAAAGAAATAGACTCATTGTGTAGATGCGCCCTGCGCGCGCGCAAAGTTACGACGCTGAAAGCTCCTGATTATCTTCAGTCTTGACGCGAGCTTCGGGAAGTGCGGACGAGAGCGCGTATTGACTGAAAATTGACGATTTTTCGATACGGAACTGTTGCCTTAAGTGACTGTTAAGTGTTGTGCTTCGAATTCTTTGTGACAAAGTTTATTAATAAGTGACATTTTCGCCATTCGACGTGCCAGACGTGGATACTTGTCTGCGCGGGAATTGTGTTCATTCCCAGAAGTTGGTGAGCCGATTTGTGTTATTTTAAGATATAATTAAATATAGCCCGGCGGTTGTATGAAAACATAATTAGTTTCATATCTATGATTCACGATTAGAGCGAATTCCTCGAATTGTTACAATTTCTTGGGACCCCACATTGGCGTGTATCTTTGGGCAGATGTTTAATCTTGCCACTTCAAACGACGTCTTTTTTCATTCATAAGTATGTAAGTACTTAGATTTTATATGACAAATATATTTGCCTTCAAATTTTATTTCCATTTAATATTTTAACTCGCATGTAACATTTTTATTGATAAACTAGTGGACGCCCGCAGCTTCGCTCGCGTAGAATTAGACCCATTAACGACGTCTACCCGTCTAACGACTTCAAAAACGGCAAAGTTTCATACTAACTTTGCACCCCCGTTTTACCCCCTTAGGGGGTGAATTTTCAAAAATCCTTTCTTAGTGCTCCCCTACGTTATAAAAGGAACCCCTGTGCAAAATTTCAAGTTTCTAGCCCTTATAGTTTAGGCCCTGCGTTGATATGTCAGTCAGTCAGTCAGTCAGTCAGTCAGTCAGTCAGTCAGTCACCTTCTCCTTTTATATATATAGATATTGAATATTTCAGTCCCAAACCGGCTTTATTTCATTATGATAATAACATAACATTAAATAATTACATTAACATTATTTCAAATATTCATTATAATCATATAAATGTTATCAATATCTACAAAAAAATATGATACGGCTACAGCCTGCTACGAGATAAGTCGTAGCGGCAACCTTGCGCTTCTACGAAAACCTACCGTACAGTAAAATTCTAATGTTGAATTCATTGATACAATTTATGTAATTAATTAAATTAAATTAATGTGTCATTAAATTTAAGTTTAAGCGATTTCAAAAATTCTCGAAGAAATGTGACTAGGAAACAAGCAGTCTTGACGGTAACCGCAATAATATATGACGGGATGACCCTTTAATTTTCCCTGGGTGAAACAGGGTGTTTAGGTAATTATTTAAGAGATGCAACAGGTAATTTCTCTTGTATAGGGTAAACAATCATAGACATCATTTATTGGAACGGCTGGTATGGATGAAAATTCAATTTACATTTATGCATTCACAAACCTCAGAAATGGTCACCTAATTACATTCTATTTAATTTCCATTTAATCCAATAAGGTACGCATTGTTGAACAGTACACGGAATTGATGTTGATCATTGCGCGCGATTTTTTTGGCGTTCTGTCTGCAGTCCTCTGTAAGCTTGGAACAATGGAAACAGTCAATTAAAGAATGGTCAAAGGTTAACTGACCACGCTGACTAACGACAGTTTTTAAGCTATCGCAAAACTCGCTAGCAAGCTTATCGGAAATGCCTTATTTGTTTTTCATTATATTGTATTAGTATCCGCTTAGGTAATTAATGTATTTTTTTTTTCATTTATGACTGGTTCAAAATGTTGACGCTATTTAGAAGTATACGGAAAGAACTCAATGTTACATTTTTCAAAATTAACTAAATATCTGCATTACTAAATTCGAGTTATATATAGTTGAACTGGAGATCCGAACAATTCAATTCAGAAGCAGTCAAATTCACACTTATTGGTGCCAATTGAAAAAAGGAGTAAACGCTCTCGCTACGGAGAAGTTGTAAAGACCATTAGAGCCGTAACAGATTTTATAAAAACGGCTACCTATCTGGCTGATAAATTAAAAGCTAGGGCTATGAACATGAAGAGCTATACCATACTTAAGCTATTAAGAACAGCCAAGCTAAAACCCAAAGCTGAGCCACTGCTAAGGGGTCTAGAGCAAACTCCACTAAGACGGTCCAATGCGAATTAGTGGAAGAGTTACTGGTAAACCTTGTCAAACATTCTCAAGCCAGCCGAAGGTTCGGCGAGGCTTAACAGTTGTTTTATCTTAAGGATTAACATGTGCTCCGAAACACAGGAGCCGCTCATGAAAATATGCCACTATCGGTCACCCGCATAGCGGCCGCTCCCGACGTTGCTTAACTTGTTCGGTCAGGTAGACATTTGGCTAAGCACTTAGAAACATAGGCTAGAGGGCTCTTGTGCAGTCAAATGCGCAGGTAACACGGAGTTTAAGGAGGTAGAGGCGGGGTTGATGCAGCCCCAGAAGGCGACCCAAGGCTCACAGACCTTAGCATTCATCCTGCGTAGCGCGCGCCGCGTGGCAAACAATGTGTTTTTGTTGCTAGACTGACAGAGGCGACCGTGGAATCGCTGTTACATTAAATAATTTTTAATTCTGAATAATTTTATGTAGTTCGTGCGTGTAGCCAATGCCGTCGATAAATAATAAAGGCTTCGTCGATTTTAATAACATAACTATGTAGTAGTTACTATCTGTTGCTCGCGACTTTGCGTGGTAACAACCTAGAGCTTTTCTCGATAAATGGACTGTCTTACACAAAAATATTTTTTTCAATTCGAACTAGTAACTCATGTGATTAGCGCGTTCAACCAAACAAAAATCAGCTTTATAATTCTAATTATAGATTTTCCCTCATGTTAACTGATAATGTCTTCAATTATTGTTTTAAAATTATACAGAAAAAATAAATTGTAACAGTATAAATTAAATCAAAAACGTAAATAAATTTTTACTTAAATGCACGTTATGTGAAATATTCTGTATATTTGTAGTAGGCCAAAATAGCTATATAGAAATTATACCTAAAATACTAATACACTACATCTATATTATAAAATATCAAATAAAAGAAAATCATAAAACCAATAAGTCACCTCCTAGTATAATGGTTTTATAACATTGAATAGAAATATGAAAAGTAACATCATTTGTAATACTTTTTATATTATTATCAAACAACAACGTTTGACTAATAAGCAAACAATTTATTCCACTTAAAGTGTGTTTATTTTAACGCCTAATGCACAATTAGCAAGCAAACGGATGATTAATTTTTAAATAACAACTGTAGTCATAACAAGATTGTTTTTATTTAAGATTCCATATTATATTAGTCTATTCAATCATATTTGTTAAAGTTTAAGGTGCCGATGTGATGGGAGAAAATATTTATATTAAAAAATATTTATATTTACTTATATCACTGAATACCACTTTACATAAGTACCTACGGTGAACATAAAGTGAATGGTATGACCGTTTGTCTCTTAATCCACATAAATAAATAGTCATTTGTTTTATCATTCCCCTCTCCACTCCTGATCTGAAAGAGATTACCAAAGGATTAAGCAGTACAATTTAAGATTTCGTAATATTTTTTATACATCGCAGTGCTTCGTGTATAAAATTTAAAAAAACTTACGTACGTACCAACTTTTGTTTATAATTCGTCTTTCAATACACATTTTCCTTCCCTATTGAATCCACTAGGGATGATTTAATGCAGTGAAAATAAATCATTAAAATAAAAATAAATTCACGACTTGAAATCGACTCCAACGCTTTTCTGTTCCGGCGGTCACGCATAACGTGTGCCTTGCACGTGGTACGGTGGCGTGGCAAAAAAGGACCGAAGATGGTACTAATCTATTGCCAGCGCAGCTGCCTCCATTACACATGTTTGTCTATTGAATCGGCTAGTGCGGTAATTTATTTGTTGGCTTATTGAAACCAGGTTGTAGTCCTGACAGATCATGGGTTCAATTCCTTTAATAAAAATTCATAAAGTGTATCCAATGTAATTGAATAGATGTTACTAGAAGAATAAAATTAGTATCAGCTTAGTTCATAAAAATCCTGTTCAAATTCACTACACAGGACTCTAGGTATACCTACTATTAACACAAACTACTAGGACAACGTCAAACTACCAGTTACTAATAGCATACTACTATGCTATTAGTAACCGACTCGGACGAAAAATCAGAACTATACGTATAGTTCTGATTTTCCAAATGAACTGAGCAGCTAATGTTCATGTTCATATTAACAAACTTTGCTAACTAGACTAACAATCCCAATCTCAGTTTGTCACAGTTTCATAAGCAGCAGAAGGGGGCTGCGTATTCGTTTACTACCTTGTAAAATAAAATAAAACTAAGTGTAACAGACATCATGCAATGTATTTCATGTACAGGTGATGTTTTCTAATACGAAGCAATCTGCAGCATCTTTATGAATAAAAATAAATCAAGTACTTAAAATAAAATAAAAATAAACGATATACAAAAAACGATATACAAATACTTATAATTGGCGCACAGGAAACAACAGTAAGCAAAAACTACCCCTAGGTCTATTGCGAACAGCAGATGTCTGCACTATAAAAGCTTGTTTTGTCTCCTTCTTCATCATTTCTGCAATAAATTGACATATAGATGATAGTTTTTTTTTATGGTTATAAGATAGCAAACGAGGTGCACCTGCTGCCGCCCAAGACAACTGTGTTTGACTCTGAACAAGACTCAAGTAGGGACTGGGATGGTTAGTCCAGGTCAATTCGTTAGTGGATATGAGGACTGGGGACTGTTAGTGATAGGTTTCAGTAATTGTTAGTAAGATTCTCTTTCCAAGTCAGTCACAGCTGTGTTGCTTCACTTGACTAAGATGGTCGCCTCTAAAGAAGTGTAACCGGGAACCACCTATCAAACCGGACCACAATTGCTTTAAAAACAATTAATACACAGTAACAGAAAATGGTACTAGGTACCGTGGCGGGCGACGGTACTGCCCGGGCGAATTCTATATGAAACAAAATAGGTTTCATATAAAACCTAGGCTAGGCTAATAATTAATTAGTAAGAACTTATTAATTGTTTACATTTTATTAATGAATTACAGTAAAGGAAAGGCTACTAGTGATGACATTTTATAAGTACTTCTGTACTCTGACATTTTTATATTCACCATATACAGGGTGTCCCAGAATGAATGGATAATCCTTGAGCCCCGCACAGAACAGCTCTCCAGCGCTTAGAAAAAAATATCAAAAAAAAATTATTCCAAGTAATACCCAAAATATGATTTTTTTTAGAAAAACATACGTTATTTTAGCTTCACTTCACATTAATTTACACAACTGCCACAAATTAATGATATTCTTAGCGTTTTTGGTGTCATTTTATTCCTGATAGACTATACTACTAGAAATACATCAAATAATATAAGTATCTGTGATACTTTTTTTATAAAAAAAATAAGAACTTGAATTTTTAACATGAAATTTGATACCAAAATAATTTTGACATAGTTTGAGAGTGTTTCATGTAAAAAAAAAGTATGAAAACGTAAGTGTCCAGCTATTTTAAAAACATGCGCAGTTAATACAGATTAAATAATGGTATAATACATCATTTTATCTAATACTACTACGAAGTTATTGCTATTGAGACGCAAAACGAGTAAATACGACTAAAATTAAAAAGTTAATGTCTTAATACATTTTAATAATAATAAAACATTTCAGGTGTCGCTGCGACCCATAGACGTCCCACTGCTGGGCACGGGTCTCCCCCACAGACACTGCTGCTGCGGGAGGTCCAGAGCATACTCCACCACGCTGCTCCAATGCGGATTGGTGGAGGGGTTAGTGGCCAACCCAGTGTCGAATGTTCTCAAGCCACCCGAAGGTCTTCGACAAGGCTTAACGACTGTTTCCAGCATTGAAAACAACCGGGACCGACGGCTTTACGTGCCCTCCGAAGCACGGTAGCGTCCGTGAAATTTTGCCACTAGCGCTCACCTATCCACAAACCGACCGCGCCCGTCGTTGCTTAACTCTTTCGGTCACATTGAATCGACGCGAGCCATTGGGCTATGGACACTACATTTCAGGTGTACATTACATCAATCTTTATTCACAAAAGGTGTTCAAATTGTCTGCCACCGATTCTAATACACGCTCGACATCTTCTTTTATAGGCTCTACTAAGAAACCGTGCGTAGAGTCATTCATTTATTTTTGAAGCGGCCTCTTGAACACGGCTGCGTAATTCCTCATTTGAAATTGTTTTCGAGTACACTTCTTCCTTTAGACAGCCCCAGTAAAAAACATCCCGACAGTTTAAATCTGGAGATCGCGGAGGCCACAGAATAGGACCCAAACGACCAATCCATTTGTTTGGATACTTGGCATTTAAATAAGCCCGGACGTTTGTACCATAATATGCAGGGCAGCCATCATTCTGTAACCAATGGGATTCCATTACCTCCTACGAAACAGTCGTTAAGCCTTGTCGAAGACCTTCGGGTGGCTTGAGAACATTCGACACTGGGTTGGCCACTAACCCCTCCACCAATCCGCATTGGAGCAGCGTGGTGGAGTATGCTCTGGACCTCCCGCAGCAGCAGTGTCTGTGGGGGAGACCCGTGCCCAGCAGTGGGACGTCTATGGGTCGCAGCGACACCTGAAATGTTTTATTATTATTAAAATGTATTAAGACATTAACTTTTTAATTTTAGTCGTATTTACTCGTTTTGCATCTCAATAGCAATAACTTCGTAGTAGTATTAGATAAAATGATGTATTATACCATTATTTAATCTGTATTAACTGCGCATGTTTTTAAAATAGCTGGACACTTACGTTTTGATACTTTTTTTTTACATGAAACACTCTCAAACTATGTCAAAATTATTTTGGTATCAAATTTCATGTTAAAAATTCAAGTTCTTATTTTTTTTATAAAAAAAGTATCACAGATACTTATATTATTTGATGTATTTCTAGTAGTATAGTCTATCAGGAATAAAATGACACCAAAAACGCCAAAAATATCATTAATTTGTGGCAGTTGTGTAAATGAATGTGAAGTGAAGCTAAAATAACGTATGTTTTTCTAAAAAAAATCATATTTTGGGTATCACTTGGAATTTTTTTTTTTTTGATTTTTTTTTCTAAGCGCTGGAGAGCTGTTCTGTGCGGGGCTCAAGGATTATCCATTCATTCTGGGACACCCTGTATATACTTTTATACTATCTATACTAATACTATAAAGAGGAAACATTTGTTTGTAATGTTTTCACAAAAACTACTGGACCGATTTCAAATTCTTTCACCATTAGAAAGCGGCATCTTCACTGAGTGACATAGGCTATATAATATTACTAGGTGTACCTAAACGAAACTATTGTTATGTCTAATTCCACGCGAGCGAAGCTGCGGGCGTCAACTAGTATAAAATATTGTGAGATCTAAGGGCATTCTACCAAGCTACCCTGGACATTGTTGAATTGAAGTAAGAAGTCGAAAACCGATTGAAGAAGGCACGTGCAGCAGTGGACTGCAAAAGTCTGATGGATAGAGGATGGATAGGCGAAAACCGCATGATATTCTCGATCGCCTAAACCCAACACTGGAGAAGCGTGGCGAAGATAATGGGTTGCAGCCATTAAGCATCCCAGTTGATCGATAGTCGGGTATCATCGTTTACTAACCTATTTAGCCAGTCAACGTACCGGCTATTTACGGCTAGCGTCTTTTTTTTCTTGGCGGCCTTTTTTTTCTGTCACCAACTCGTTAATCATCTGTCTAGTACAATCGGGTAGTGAGGACGTTGTAATAATTCACAGAGCATATTTTTGAGTACAAGCACAGAATAATAGTACGTACAAGTTACGTTAAGTTATAAAAAACTATAAGAATAACAATTAATAAGCGATAGCAACATTAATTTGTATACTTACACAAAACTTTACAATAAATATTAGTAGGTACAAACAGTAAAAATAATTTGACAGTTAATATAATACGTTTGGGTTGTTACGTTTCAAACACACGTAAATTCACGCCTGTATTTATTGGGGTAGGCATATACAAAATTCTGCCAAATGCTACGATTCATATTCGTAGGTACATACTACATACAAACTACGACACTTCTTTCTTTTTTTAAACTGTCATTAATAATAAACCTTTTTTTTATTTCCATGAAAAAGTTGTTCATTAAAGTTTTGTAACACAGATAATTTGATAAAAAAAATCAAAATCCTTTTCAGGATTAGGCCTCAACTGACACAAATCGATTTCAATTTACGTATTTTAATAGACATTTAAAAACGTACGTATATATTATCGATTACGAAAGTATTAAGAAAGCGAAACATTAAACTGCGCGCTGATTTTCATTACGACTCAGTGCACAAGTAGTAAGGGAGTTCCAGTTCTCGCTCTGTCAGGCATTCAAAAATAAAACATATTTTCATTCACCCGCATATAGACACTGAGGGTAGATGTAGATATATTTCGGTTATATTTAGGTCAAAACATTCACGTAAATTGGGTTTATCGTCACTTTACTCGGAAGTAAAGAAAATAATGTCTCCAAAATATTTTTATCCTCATCTCGTGTTCACTTTGATCAAACATGATCAAAGATCAGCAACGATGGAAATTAATTGCTCAATTTAAGTGGCCTTTAGAATCTGTCAGTTAATGAGAATTTACAATTACTTGTTAGACCTGGAAATATGACTGTTTTATCAATTCATTTCAGATTCCTTGTTTTGACAGAATTCTGAGTGGTAGTTTGACAGAATCTAAAAATAGCGCAGAATTGAATATTAGATCATTAATTATCTTTACTCTTTGTCAAGTTTTAATGTAATTTGGTTTAGTTATAGCACGGACTCGACAAATAAATACGTATACACCGATGTACAGAATATTTACTGCGCACTTCAATAATGTAATGTTTTTTAAAAAACAGAAAATTAATTAACTATAGGAAAAATTTAAAAATCAATATCATTAATTTATTATATATTATGGTTATGAGATAATGGTAGTTGCTCACACATTGTAGTAGACCAGCTGGTAGCCTCACCAACTGTTTTTTTCGATTCAGAAAGGACTTAAAACAAAACAATTTTTACATTATGTGAAAACTAATTGGATCATTAAGAGAAAATAGGGTTGCCAGAATATTATTTAGCTTCAGTTGGTTGGAAAATAATGCAAACACGATTTTCTGTTTGCATAAAACAGAAAATCGTGTTAATTCAGACATTGATAACAACTATTCTTTGCTCTGTTCGGATCATTTTTTTAGCGTCATTGACAACCCTGGGATAGAATAGTTTCATTGTTCAATAAATGCAAAAATAGATTTATTCGTTTGAGCTGATTTGAGTCAGGCGATTCATTTTACTGAAAGCATCAGCGGTTTGGCATGTCCATGTATTATTATTATTATTCGCCATCTCAAGTTTCCTATTTGCCACTCTGATTGACGTAAAGATTTACTGTCTCAATTTCTTGGTTTGGTACAGTCAAATAATAAAGCATTTGTAGATTTTGTGTAGGTACTTATAATTTGATTCTGACACCTGGTCAGCACACAAAATCGATCGGTCGATGACCTGATAATGTCAGCGGAAATCAGCTGATTTCAACACCTCCACCTCCTCACCAACCGCACTGGAGCAACGTGGTGAAGTATGCTCTAGACCTCAGCAGCTGTATCTGTGGGAGAGACCCGTGCCCAGCAGTGAGACGTCTATGGGTCGCAGCGGGTATATTTATTTATATTAGGTACTATAGATATCTATGTAACCAAAAAATTATTTTAAATATATTGAGTTTTTTTGAATACAGCATACCTACGGCAATATAAAATTTCGAACACCTTCTGAGACCTTAAATTAGTTCTCTTTTCATTGCCACTGACGTTCTATTTTCAAATTTGAATGCGGCCAGAGCTTCCCCTATAGTGTTATCGAGACAAAACTTCTACCTGACCATAGACACTTACAATTTGAACTGTATGCCATTGTAATAGCGTATTATTATGATACATGCAGCAAAACTGGGACTTTCTTTGTTACAATGCAACGACGGTGATCTGGTTTTAGCAGTTTGAACTTTGTGGAATGTTAATAGACTCTAGTTTTGTAGTTAACAACTGAAGTAAGTATTCTGTGAAGCTGATCGAGCGTTGAATGCGTTATTTTCGCTGAACTATTTTAGTTCAAAGGTATTAATGTTATATTTATAAGTCAAATGCGCTCATGGGAAAAGGGGAATTGTATTAAATGATTTAATAATTCCGAAGTACGTCCAATCTTATAACTTTGCTAATTGCAAATAACAGATTGCTCTTAAAAATATATTATTTCAGATTTAGCTATGGGAAATTTAATATGATCAGGAAATATCAAGAAGAAAAAAATACATACTTACAGACCTATATTATGTTGTAATATCGTCGTCGTAATATCGATGTAATATAAGCTAAACTTGATACCGATACAAGTTCAATGAATTTCCTTGAATTTTAATGCAACTAAATACCTATACTGCGACACCTGATTTGTATGTGCAGTCGTATGTTACATTAGTTTTTATTCAGCCTGTGACACCCGTATTGCATAATATACCCAATTATATCTTCAAACGACATACTTGTGTGTGAATGTCATACTGATCCCTTCCTTGTTACATCATGGCACATCATGGCGTTGGTAGGTTGCGGCAAGATTGGGCCGTGCAGCCAGTGACCTCGGGAGTCTAAGGGAGAATAAGACTTATTTAGTTAGGAACTTTATATAGGAAGATTCTTCTTTTGAGTAGTACCTAGTACCTTACTGCGCGCTATCTTCTTCACAACACTGCCATAAAGGAATATTAACACAACTATTACCAACATTACTCCCCTTATTATGCTTTTTACTACACTTAGGGGTACAATTATTCCATGAAATTTAAATGGTACCACCTTGAAAGTATGATCTACCAAACACGACAAGAATCATCAAAATCAGTTTATGAACGACGAAGTTATAGCTGTAGATAAATAAAAAGAAAAATACAATTGAACATAGAAACCTCCTGTTTCCAAGACGATAAAAAAAGATCACATGGAATAAATACTAAGATAAAAGGTTATTTTCTTTGTGTTGTTTGTCTACGGCCAATTCTTTCTGCTTACGCGGGTCAACCTCCTGCCCTTGGCAGAAATATCCCAGATTATGATCACCACAGCTCCCCACAGTTGCTCGTAAGGAATAATTTTGACATTTAACGCCAAGGATTTATCTTGAACCTCTGTGGCAATTTGCATACAAATCCAATTGGCGAACACATGTATCTGTATCTGCATTGACATTTTAACAATTTTAATGTTGTCACGCTTAACATCGATTCGTTTATGCTGTTCACATTTGGATCTGACATGTTGTAAGATTAAGATTTAATTCAAGAAATAACAAGTCTTCGTAATGTCTCAATTAACTTTGATACATTTTAATTTATTTTAGTATACATTTGCGAATTTTGTCTCTGAATCGAATGAGAAATTAAATTACTTCGATTATTTGGATCATAACGGGAATTCATTGGAACAGTTTCGGTAACATATAGCACTTATCGAGTTCCATCCAAATATTTAGTTCTAATTTTAATGGTGAGATGCAATGGTACCTACCTACGTGATATCGGAAAGAATGCGTATAAAATTCTTCGATTAATTTTGAACTGGAGTACCTAAAGCTTGTTTAACAACAAGAATAGGTATAATGAATTAAAACGGTTTAAAAAATTGCCGGCCAAGTGCGAGTCGGACTTGCGCAATAAGGGTTCCGTACCATTTTCTATAAAAACGGCATAAAAATCTTGTTTGTTGTATGGGTCTGTTGTCCCCTGAATTTTTATTTTTTCTTTTTTTTAGTATTTGTTGTTATAGTGGCAACAGTAATACATCATCTGTGAAAATTTCAACTGTCCAACTATCACGGTTCATGAGATACAGCCTGGTGACAGACGGACAGACGGACGGTCGGACAGACGGACAGCTTAGTCTTAGTAATAGGATCCCGTTTTACCCTTTGGGTACATACGGAACCCTTATAAAAAATATCCGTCCGTTACGACATACAATAAGGCAACAAAATACAAAAGCAAACAACCGGGACCGACGGTCCTGCTGCTGGAAACAATCGTTAAGCCTTGTCGAAGACCTTCGGGTGGCTTGAGAACATTCTACACTGGGTTGGCCACTAACCCCTCCGCATTGGACCAGCGTGGTGGCGTATGCTCTAGCTAGACCTCTCGCAGCTGCGTCTGTGGCAGTGGGACGTCTATGGGCCGCAGCGACGACAGACAATGTTTTAAAGTCAGAAATTAGCATGATCCTGAAATAAGGGATGGTATCGTCTGGCCCAGAGGTCATCTATCTATCTGCGTCCGGCGTGCCCGCTTCCGCTACGTCACGAGATAACGGAGAAATTATTTGCTAACATTAATTTATTGCAATAGTAGACAGTTCAAAATGTGTATACCGCGATCAATAAGCCGCTGGTCACGGTAGCCATCATTATACTGCCTTAGCAATAGGCTTTCATGAGGTGTGTGCAGCGGACACAAATCCAGACCCCGTGCGGTCACAAATCCAGACATGTCACTGAGTGAAGATGAAGCTTTCTAATGGTGAAACAATTTTCGAAATCGGTCCAGTAGTTTTTGTGTGAAAAAATTACAAGCAAATGTTTCCTCTTTATAATATTAGTATATTTAATGAATCGCATATAGGAAGGAGTCAACTGATAAACGATTGAAACCAAAAAAAGTGTTATAAATTTAGGTAGATATGTTATTTACACGAATATAAACATGTCATATAAACACGTCATACGAAATAAAATTAAAGTACACCTTTGTTTAGTTTCGCGTATTTCTACAGATTCTTATAATCAATGAAATGTGCTATTTGCGAACACTGAATACTGTGCAGATAACATCAACCTTTTTCTTCTTTTTTTAAATAGTTTACCAGACAGTTATTGCCCACATCGCTGGGTCGTATTGGCAAAACAATAACCGTCTACCAGCTTCCTGGCTAGACGAGACAAGATTACTGCGAGGAAGTGGATACAATGCGATGCTCCTTTGATTGACGTCGATTGATGCGTGTCTTTGCACGTGACTCTGTCTGTGGTAAATAAGAGTATTCTACTGTTCTCTGTAGTTACCAGTAATTATGTGCTCATTGTTTAATAAATTTTGAGTTGTTGTCCTAAAAATTAAGTAAGTATATGAATGTGAAAATAGAAATCATCAATAAATATGTAAGTACGAATAAATTAAAGAACAAACAGGTGCAGTACGATTGCCTCTGCGACGAAGCTTCAAATTGTTGTTTGAATATCACAACTCGCATTTTGTTTAGTTAAAAGGATCGAATTTTTATGTGCTTTTTTAGATAGTTACAATGTTGAAATACATTTATTTGAAGTATATACATATTATTAAACTGTTTATATATACGAGTATGTATATATATACAGTTTAATATCTATCTTGCAGCGTATTTTATCTATCTTTACTTTTGTCGTATTGGATTTCAAAGTACCGCAGTTTATACTGAATCGAGAACAACATCTAAATAAATCGTGTGCGTAATGCGTGTGTGTAGTTTTATATAAAATCGATTATTTCTTTTATTTTTCCATAAAAAATCAATAATTTGTAAGTACGCCATTTTAAAGCTCGTTATTCCTGCGGTCAATGTACTTTTATGCCATTGCAATATGAAACAAACTATACGATTAATACTATAAAATTATAAAATACCTTCCTACGTAGCCGTGGCGGCCGCTCGAATATTGTATTCCATAATCTGTGCTACTGGTAGGCGTGGTAGCGACTGATGGTCTACTTACACTACAGTTACAGGTAAAAGCATTCCGGTGCATTATCTCTATCTATTTACCGTCCAAATGACCCTAAAATCGGCCCATAATGGACAACTAGTGCCATGACGTACGTTTTCAAGTATTGCCAGCTAAAAGGACACTAATTTTAAAAGCCTTCTAAGTTCATTCTGGATTTACTGGATAACAATAGTTTTCTACATTTTATGACGGAACATTCTTTCATCTTGTAAAGATCATATACTCTTTTACCAGTATAGAATAATAAATCTATGCTTTTACCAATCCGTACCTACTTGCGCAGCGTGGTGCAGCAACGAATGGTTTGCAGGCTTGCAATAAAGTCCTTATACAACTAAATAAAACAACAGCATTTCCTTAATGATTGAACTTGGCCTAACTAGTATTCTACGCTATGAAAGAAAGAAAAAAAGAAAGAAAGAAAGAAAGAAATCTTTATTCACATATACACAATACACACAAGTTTTACATCTACATCCATACAAAATAAAAAATAATATATGCAGAATAACAACAGTGTATATTTCTAGATTTAATACCCTGTATAGTATAATGCTTCTTTGCAAAGAACATGATAAACCATAAATTTGGATTAGGATTCAAAACATTAAATCGAATATCTCATCTATCATGTGTAAATTAAATGTAAAGTCTATACTATACTAATATTATAAAGAGGAATGATTTGTTTGTAATGTTTTCACACAAAAACTACTGGACCGGTTTCAAAAATTCTTTCACCATTAGAATGCTGCAACTTCACTGAGTGACATAGCCTATATAATATTACTAGGTGTTAACGAAACTATGGTTATGTCTTTTTCCACGCGAGCGAAGCTGCGGGCGTCCACTAGTATGTAATAAATACGATTACGCAGCTTACTCGCAATACCTACATCCTTAAAGAACATTTAAGGTCAATATTGACTGCCCCAGCTCTGACCTACGACCGCACGGAATCAAAACAGAGAGTAAACAGTATTCAGACAGTAATTCAATAAAACGAATACATACAGTGATTGTTTCAAATCACATGAGTGGCACATTATCTTCGATTGTCCAACGACAATAAATATTAAGACGCAGAGACGAAACGGAGCGAACACATTAAAATAATGCAAGTAAATAAAAACCTTGCTGCGTCACGGTAAGGTAGGATATCGCGTGGAGAGAAAATGGCGGCAAGTGTCATTTCACGTTCCAATCGTCGCATGAGACGCAATAAATTTCAATTAAAGCCGTCGACGGGCTAAGATATTGTCTTATTGAAGAGATTTGGCTAGAGTATTTTTTCGTGTGTTTGCATGGGGTATGGTATTTTGCATTTGTTAAAATGATTTATAGCATTAATCTCCTTAGCTTTCCGCCGGCATTTTCTCGTAATGTTTTGTTTCTTTCTCTCTTTCTCTTCATCCTTCATTAACCTGCGTATTCCTCTCCCAAGGCATGATCCTGAGCCCATCTTCGGCTCTTCTCAACCACTTGATCCCGTCACCTTGCGTAGATTGTCGCGCCACCTATAATCCGAAAGTTTTAAACGTTTCTTAATTGAGTATTAATTTAGAATAAGATGATCATAAAAAAATAAAAATGATAAATTACATACCTACAACAATAACATATGTATTGAAAAATAGAAGTATGAATTTAAAAAAATATTATTTTATCCAATAAGTATCTATTATTCTCTATTCTTACTTGCCATAATGGCATTAAGTCCTCCCATTGTATTATCTTTAGAGGTGTGAATAAAGTTGTATAAATAAATAAAATAAATGAATATTTGCTTCCTCAGATATAAATGTCTCGTGATTGGCTATTTGTCTCATACCATAAAAAAAAAAACATTTTCTTGGATACTTTTCCACTTACCATATTGGACACACCTACCATGGTGTACATCAACATCATACAACGGTTGGCTCACGTAACATTTAACATTTAAATGAGTACAGCAACCCCGGTCAAACGGAAGGTGTTCGATTTAAAGGAAGTCAAATTCACCGAACAAGGGAAACACGTGTGACCATCGTCCATAATCATAATGTTGTCAGCACAAACCGCCATTTTATTCCCATTTACATGTAAAACACAATTGATTACCATCAATTTGCAATGCATCGTTATTTATTGTATAACGCGGAGCATAAAATTGTTGTAAATATATCCTCGGGTATTGTTTGTGAAATTTATTAACGTGCGTTAACAGCGCGGATAAGTGGGCTTGTAAGAGCGAAGATGCGACGTCATCTGCTAAAATTTATGGCTATTTTTCAATATAAAATATGCGTTCGTTAAGCTTGACTGTAAAAAGAAAATTGCCTGGAATTTTAATCAGGAAAAAAATTCACAAACAATATTAAAATGAAAAATTTAATTATTTTTTTCAAAAATATATAGAGCTCTCCAATAAAATATACCTACGGACAAAAAGTTTCTAAAATAAATTTTCAAATAAGGAATATTCTATTCCAATTAAAATTTCAGGACAGTCAGTAAAATTACTAGATAAACAATTTCGCCCGAACACATTAACATAGTAATCTATGTAATCATCTATCTAGTTATTTCATATTTTTTATTAAATAAACAGGTATTATTAACAAATAGCCATAGAACATTTAAAATCTATCTATTTAATATACAATTTAATATTTCCAGAAAAACACTGACCCACTTGCGCTAATAATACGCGCTTTTACTAGCGCGCAAATACAGTGTCTTTTATCTAAATAAAAACATAATTAATTGCTGGGTTTCGACTGACGAATCAGACCAGCCGGATATCAACAACTTAAGTTTAGAAGCACAATACGTACATTACAGAACAACAAAACTTATCATAGAAATAGCCTTGTGAAGGATATAGTTAAGGCGCCAGAGTCACCAAGTGGCCATAGAAAATCTATGCATAGAATATTCAAAAATATCCTAGAGCTCACCTACCCGATTAATATTTCTATTGCCATCACAAATGATTCCCACTTCCTTGTACGTGAAGTGCATTTATTGGCCATCTGCCTTCCCTTTCTCGCGCGTGTAAAAAGCTTTAAGCGTGAGCGAGTGGACCGGCATGTCTACAGTGTTATTGCAGTCAATCATCTATATTCGTGGTGGCTAGTGGAATATTATCGAAGCTTCCGGTTGTCTTAAGTCATTGACTCGAAGAAAGAGTCCGTGTTGCCAGGTTGGAAACAATAGTCCGTTTTTGTAGGGACTGTGGACGGTTGAAGGATGCATTGATTTTTGTTTTTGATTACACACATGGGTATTGCATGGGTGAGAATGGGCGTCCCATGCAGGGCACGTAGCATGGTAGTCCGTAGCCCAATGGCTTGCGTCGATAATCGACCTAGTTAAGCAACGACGGGAGCGGTCGGCTATTGGAAAAAATTTCATGGCCCCAAAGGAAAAAAAAGTCGAGAAGGAGCTTAGCTCAAGATTTGAGATGAGGTTTAGAATGATCCTGAAACTGATCTTTGGATTAGTTTATTAATATGGCCCTAAGTAGTATACAAAAAAAAAACGGATTATTTACGATAAAAGGCGAACGAAGCCACATGGAAAGCAATGTTAATTTAATAATTCAAAACGAATAATACAAGTTCTTGATTTTTCCGTAAGGGCCTACACTCATTATCAACAGTTAGTTTGTTGCTACTAACCCAGATGGGAATGCTGCATCATTTCTTTAAAAAACACGTGATGACAAATACTTATCATAGGGTTGGCAGTTACACAGAAAAACATTATTATACAATTAGTCGCTGCGACCCATAGACGTCCCACTGCTGGGCACGGGTCTCCCCCACAGACACTTCTGCGGGAGGTCTAGAGCATACTCCACCACGCTGCTCCAATGCGGATTGGTGGAGGGGCTAGTGGCCAACCCAGTGTCGAATGTTCTCAAGCCACCCGAAGGTCTTCGACAAGGCTTAACGACTGTTTCCAGCATTGAAAACAACCGGGACCGACGGCTTTACGTGCCCTCCGAAGCACGGTAGCGTCCATGAAATTTCGCCACTAGCGGTCACCCATCCACAAACCGACCGCGCCCGTCGTTGCTTAACTCTTTCGATCACATTGAATCGAAGCGAGCCATTGGGCTATGGACGCTACATACAATTACTGCATACAATTAGTGAATGTAATTAAATGTAAAGTCAACTAAAAGAATGTTATATGGCTATTATAATCTAAGTTTACTAAATAGTAAATTTACTAACTAGTAAATTTACTACAAGGAGTAATTAGTAAATTTAGATCGACAACATCATTGGCTCCCAATTTTTCACGAGCCTCATGTACATCATGTATGGTGTATGCATTTTTACATTGTTATTAGTTATTACACTATAATACGAATAAGAAAATAAAATAAAAATATAAATAAGGTTTGTTTACGAAGATTTCAATATAATTCAATAAACATGGTCAAAAAACATTGAAACTGAATTACCTACAGCTATGACACTGATGAAAGAAATTCGTTTTGGTTATTTCACGATTTCGAAGATTAAAGCAAACATAAAAATGTTGCACAGCCCTGCCTACGAGTGTCCACTCCCGCATAATGGAGGCAGTTTGATCTCCGAAGTATGCAGTGACGCGCCGGCTTTATTTGTATTTTGTACGGCATAAACTGAGAGTGGAGTAGCCGTTGTATAGTAGGTACTTAATTAAAAAATTGTCCCACTGTTGGGCTCGGGTCTCCTCTCAGAATGGGAGAGGGATTAGGCCTTAGTCCACCACGCTGGCCAAGTGCGGATTGGCAGACTTCGCATACATTCGATAACGTTGTGATGAACTCTCAGGCATACAGGTTTCCTCCGATGTGCTTCACCGTTATAGCAAGTGACAGTTAATTTCTTAAATCGCACATAACTAGAAAAGTCATTGGTGCGTGCCACTCCAGGACCGCTCGAGTGAGAGGCGAGGTCGATAACCACTGGGCTGTCACCGCTTTTTTAAGAATAATATAATAAAATCCAAGCTGCCTTATTTTTTAAAAGTTTTTATTTAACTTCACTCGTATGTATTCATGTATGTCCTGGAATCTTGCAATCAATATTTCACCCACTTCCACTAAAGCTATCGAGCTGAAATTTGGCACATATATTTTAAATCGTAATTTTACCTACAATCGTTTCTTCTCCTACCTGGGCACTAGTCTCCCCCACAGACACTTCTGCGGGAGGTCTAGAGCATACTCCAAGCTGCTCCAATGCGGATTGGTGGAGGGGTAGTGGCCAACCCAGTGTCGAATGTTCTCAATCCACCCGCAAGTCTTAGACTTGCGTCGATGTCTTCGTCTTGAAAACAACCGGGACCGACGGCTTTACGTGCCCTCCAAACGGTAGCATCCATGAAATTTTGCCACTAGCGGTCATCCATCCACAAACCGACCGCGCCCGTCGTTGCTTAACCCTTTCGATCACATTGAATCGAAGCGAGCTTCGATCTATATATAACGTAGCCTACAACAATTTGTGCAGGAGCCGTAGAGGGAGTATTTACACTGAACGTAGAGCGAGGATGTACATAATAGGTGACCAGCTCAAGTACTATCACGATTCACTCTTGCATGGATTACGTCACTCCAATCAAACCTATTGAGACCTAGGAAATGGATTGACGCGATAGAAATATTAATTCCCTGTCATCAATGCCGTTAGCGTACCGTTAGACGCATTCTGATGCAATGTTAATCGCATCCTTTTGTAATTAGCTGGGCTGTTTATGATGGGCATATCGCCTATCATCCGGGATTGAAAAGGTGTTTGATTTTATTAATTACTAGCTTATATCTACAAATGAATCAACTTATAGTTGAGCTGGGTTACTAGTACCTATGTATTTCGCTACAAGCATTTGTATAATCTAAATGTTTTTAAACTTAGTAAGTGGGACAGTTTAGTTATAAAATGAATAGTTAGATATTAAGCAGCAAGCAGAGCCCAAATGAATAGGGCACCGCGCTAAAAGGACTCCGGTTGCGTTCCATTGGAGATCCCGGAGTCCTCCACATAGCGCCGAGGAAGGCCACCGGGGGGGTTTTAGTGCGGTAAAAATCCCACATAACCCTGTGTTGCTCCCACGGCACCGGGTACCTTTTGAAGGTTTCCCCCTCGACAAAAAAAAAGAAAGGTACTCTTTGGAGACTTGCACCTAGTGGGAGGTCGAAATTAACCACTTCATACTCATTGCCCATTTAGATCAGGCACGAAAACATGTTCCAACAACAAAGTTAACCAAACACATTGTAAATTCGAGACCCTATTCTGTAAACCGTTCGATTAACACGAAAGAATTTTGTCACGGCATGTTCCGCATGTTACGAGAATTTGTAATGTACGCAAAGAATGCTAATGGGATGTTGTCTCGTTGTATACGATTGACGGCTGTATTTAATTTAGCGTTCAGAATTGGGACATAGACAGTACCGGGAATATCGAAATCGGCATAGATCGCATTTTATAAATTCGCAGTCGTATAATAACGCTGGATAGTGGTAAAGTAAATTAAAGTAAAATATTATAATGTGTATCTGTAAACAATTTGCTGAAATTGAATTATTTACATAATCATCATCTTATTTTATACATCATTGATAAAACCAAGATACAAAATATTGTTAGTCTTCTTTCCATGTAATTAAACAAAACGAATAAAAGTATCCCAACGAATTTATTCTTGAAGCCTTTATAATTATGTTTTGAAATCCTCATTTCGAAAAACAGGGATTCTTTGTAGAATATTTTTAAATTAACATTAAAACTGCTAATAAAACATTTGCAAATGTAATTTATTTATTTACGCATCTCGGGAAGCTGGCTTGATGCATCCAGAATAGGACTTTCGGCCCCAAACATTAAAAAAAAAGAAATGACCCGGTTCGTCCCCGACAGGAAAAATGAACTAACTCGATGTTACGCTAGATTAGGTACAGGTTTAGAATTATTTATTTACACAGACAATATCATCCCGCGAAGCGAGTTCCGTCGACATCAATGACAAAGACATATTGCTGTCAAATAAATTATTTTGCAGCGCGACTGTTTATTGCAATACAAAGTTAATTTAATTTGTTTTATTTTGTAATTTAATTTTTTCTTAATTTGCTGACCGTCAAATTGATAGTTTTGAAAGACTGAATTTTCAGTACTTCCATTTCAAAGCCTGTCATATCAAACAAAAAAAAACTAAAATTCAAAAGGTGTTTGTTAAAACGCCAGTGAGGTGTGAACTTGTCACCCACAATAGCACAGATGCTATCTCCCCGATTGAGATGCTCAGCACTCGCCTCTCGGGAAGCTCGTCCGATGCATCCAGAACAGGCCTTCTGGGAACAAGGCTCAAAAAATGTGTCGCGCGTAAACTATGCGCAGAGGCCAACTGAATTTGTAATGGTGGCGATCACGATAAATGAGGAAAAACGCGAGTTTGTAAAACACATTATTTGTTAAACATGTTAACTTCACTCATATTGACTTATGTATATATTGTATAAAAGGAGAAGCTGACTGACTGAATGACTGACTGACTGACTGACTGACTGACTGACTGACTGACTGACTGACTGACTGACTGACTGACTGACTGACTGACTGACTGACTGACTGACTGACTGAAATATCAACGTAGGGCCTAAACTATAAGGGTTAGAAACTTGAAATTTTGCACAGGGGTTCCTTATATAACGTAGGGGAGCACTAAGAAAGGTTTTTGAAAATTCATCCCCTAAGGGGGTGCAAAGTTAGTATGAAACTTTGTCGTTTTTGAAGTCAAGTGGGCAACCCGAACGCGGGCAGACGTCGTTAGTGGGTCTATTTCTACGCGAGCGAAGCTGCGGGCGGCCACTAGTTGAAACTAGAAATAATGGTTATCATGGAAGTAATAGAGTAATATGTCGCGTAATGGTAATATCACCGTTGAATGACAAGCTATAAAATTGCTTATGCATGAGATGCCACTTTAGACGATTCAGGTACAAGAAAAGTAGATTCAAACTCACTCTTCAGATAACAGAGACTTACACTTTAACTGTTTGTTCATAAATTTTTCTGTCTACGCAATGAGTGATGTTGCAAAAATTCTGAGCACAAGAACTAGTTGGTATCTTAGAAACCATAGATGTATCAGTCTCTTTAATTGATAGATCGATATTCAATAATCGCAAGTACTAACGGTCTGTTGTGAGTGCAGCCAACATACAATACAGCTCAAATTACCAGCCCACAACAAACCTACTCTTTCGCACGAGAAGCTTAAAAATGGATTAACTCACAAGTAGAACAGATTGAACAACAGCCTCCTACACGAGTCAAAATAAACAATGCTCGAGTCTATCAAGTAGGTACTCGAGTTAACCACGAGAATGATGTGGACCCCGCACAACGCCCGTATTGTTTGGATGTAAAGGCGTGTTCATACTTGAGGTGAATAGAAAGTCTGGCAGATGGCTACTATCTTCTGCCTTCTACTGAAGGCACAGAGGCAAAGGAAAATTCAATCCAAAAAAAAAACGGATTTTTCTTCTTACGTGTACTTTTCTTCTGTTATATATCTATACTTGTTGACGCCCGTAGCTTCTCTCGCGTAAAATTAGACCCATTAACGACGTCTGCCCGCGTTCAAATTGCCAAATTGACTTCAAAAACGGCAAGGTTTCATACTAACTTTGCACCCCCGTTTTACCCCCTTAGGGGGTGAATTTTCAAAAATCCTTTCTTAGTGCTCCCCAACGCTATAAAAGGAACCCCTGTGCAAAATTTCAAGTTTCTAACCCTTATAGTTTAGGCCCTGCGTTGATATGTCAGTCAGTCAGTCAGCTTGTCCTTTTATATATGTATATATATATAGATAAGGAAAAAATTTGTGAACAAAACTAATTTCTAAGTATGGCTGAAGGCGTAACCCAGCACTTGTACTAACTAAGATTTAATACAAGTAAGTTGTGTAAGGACAAAAGTAAGGTCAAAAACATCTTTGAGAATATTCTAGAGAACTAACATAGGATAGCATTCACTATAGGTACTTTTTAACGGCGAATTTTGAAGATCTAAGAAAGGATTTCTCACTATAATTCGATATCCAAATAACATATCCATTAGGGTTGGTATGTATGCCTAATACTTGAGTACCGGATTTCTATGACACAAGTTTTGATAACAAGACTTTCAGGAAACATTAATTTCCTGGCGCTATAGATAAAAAGTACTTAACAGATCATAACTCCGTCAACTATAAAAAGTGTAAAAATCTTTTTCCTGTCATAAAAAGTACGCGTTAACATACCTACGCTCGGACTATTCGAACCATACCCAGTGTGAACCCTCTTTAAGATTAATACAACCTATTTATCCTATTTAGAGGGATATGGCTGTCTGGATATTGTAAAAAATTGGGGTAAACGGGTATGTCTGTGCACAAATCATGTTACTGGTCATTGTTCCATTTTTGAAGACTGAAGACGTATCTATGTTGCTGGCAGGAAAACTGGGTTTCATAGAAAAGTTTTCTTCCGAAATCTTTTAAATTATCGAGGACAGAGTAATAATTAATCCAAAGAGCTGGATAATTGGCTTTTAATACCTGTTTTACGCTGCGTCCTAATGTTCTAATGTTCTCAAGCCACCGGAAGGCATTGGACAAGGCTTAACGATTGTTTTAATCACAGAACAGATAAAGGAGGTTAGAAAGGCCATCGAGTCAGTTTTGAAACAAAACCACTGTCGCCAGTTACCCACACTTAGATACACGTTATTATTACCTTTACATAAAATATTCATCAGCCATTGGTCAAATTGCACGAGAATCGCAACTTTTAAAAACTAACCTTAGCATCAAATCAATAAGGATACTTTTTGCTCGCGTCAAGCTGTAGAATTGTGCAAGTTTTGACCTTGTCGACACTTAATGTTGCCAGTAAGTGTTTTGCACAAATTTCGTGCAATAATAAGATTTTAGAGGTTCTTCATAGGATTCATAATGAAACTCGTGATCTGTCCGATTGTCGAATGAATCGTAATAATTAATTTGTAAAATCACCTATTTATATTTACATTTTCTTTCATACATACTACACTATTTAAAACACTATTTTGACGACCGCGTATATGTTTCATATTAACAACGTAGGTAACTGGTAACTGGTTCGAAGGTATGAGGTATCCGTGTGAGGTATTCTTGAGGTATTCGGAGGTATTCGGAGGTAAGGTAACTGGTAGGTACTGAACCACTACAAGATTAGTAAAATAGAGTATATTTTATTTTACTGTATTATTTATTTATTTATTTAACCTTTATTGAGCCAAAAGATGCCTAACGGCGGTGAAATTAATAAATAAAAGTTAAGAAACAAAATTTACTGCATATTTGAGAAAATTGATCGTGCAATTTTATATGTTATTTACTGGTAACCCAACTAGAGATGTAAACATATTTATCGATAAATATATTTTGAAACTTGTTTAGAGTTATGTAGGTACCTATAATGCTACATCCGCATAAATGAATCTTTTAAAAGTAACACTGAAAACATATGCAACTTGAGTTTTGCTTCCTTTAGGTGTTGCGCCTGTTCCATACATCTTATTAACATGCATTTTTTTTATTATCTTCACATGAAAAATTACATTATAATTATTTATTTTATTAAAAAGTTTCAGAGTGAGTGTACGTACTTAAATAAATACACAGGTACAGTTTTAATATATACAGTTGCGCGACGAATGTACTTGTGCAGAGCAAAGATGGGGACTCTTTTGTATTCGAATTTTTTACAATAAATTAATGCAATCTTATATTTAAATTATTTTTCTTTAATAGCTTTGGTAAAGTCTGTAATATGCTTCTCAGTAGAATATAATACAATCTGATGATAACTAATGTTGCTAAATAATTGAGTTCCGACAAAGTTGCGCAAAATCGAGTACAGTTGTTCCAAAGTGGTACATTGTTTTTTAGGGATCCAAATTTTCTACCCGTTACATTTATCCAATGCTGGTTATTAGGATCCTTTGGAAACCTAAAATAAATACATAATATAAATTAGTACTAAATTACTTATTTAGTACTACACCTACTCCTTGAAATTAAGTATTTACACCTGAAACTACTTTAATTACGTACTCAAGATCAAGACTTATCGAAAAATTTATCTTATACTTTCACAACACTATCTCGCTGCGAACGAACTCGACAGAACATCGTGACGTCATCGCATTCTGTAGGACAGAATACATTGCGCACGAACTATGTGTTCACGTGGATTACTTGCGTACTATACCGGCAATGTATATTTTTCGTGCAGCTCTTCGCACCACCGCAGTCCGAAAGCGACTAAAAGTATGCACGCGTGATTTCAGTTGAAGTATGATTGTTTAATCATACTTGTTGGCGCGCCTGTCACGCCCACATTTCCATTCTATCTCCTTTATCTGTTCTGTGGTTTTAATCATTGAAAACAAACGGGACCGACGGCTTAACGAGCCCTCTGAAGCACGGTAGCACCCATGAAATTTTCCTACTAGCGGTCACCAATCCATAAACCGACTGAACCCGTCCTTGCTTAACTCTGTCAATCACGTTGAATCGACGCGAGCCATTGGGCTTTGGACCCTACATTAGTTAAATGGATGGAGCTCGCGTAAATGTGTGGTGCTCACAGACCTTATATATGTCGGTAGTGGTGCTGTATAATCGTTATAATCGTAATCGTATAATATAAGTGCTGTATAATCGTATCGTAATCTGTATATCTTGTATCTATAAAAAAATAACGGTGATGATATTACTTGATTACTTGATATAAGTCAATAAGCCTTACTGTAAAATGCTTTAACCCGCACGATTTAGTCAAACCAATAGTTTAAACCATTCAGACGGAACATTTATATGTCCGGGGAAAGCGGATACCAACCCAAGTATCCTAGTTAAAATGATAGTTGAGCATACGCAATGAAATGTGTGGTCGCGTAATAGTATATTTCGCTACAAGTGCGGAAAGCCTGTCATTGCAAAGAGTTTCGACAAATGTCTACCCGAGCCGAAGGCGAGGGTTGACAGTCGGAACAAGTTGCAATGACGGTTCCGCACGTGTACTGAACAACTATTTTTAATACAGTTGCGAAAAAATTAAGCAATTTAATATAATAATAAAAACACAAACTAAACTCACAAAGAACATTTTTGGAAAATGGCGCCAACCGTATAAGAATACAGAGTATTGCAGAGATTTTTTTTTGTTTTCTTCACCCATTCTGGGTAGGCAAAGGGAACTATGCCCATACAGCCAAGTCTTCAGAAGAATTTTTTTATTGACATGAAATTTAATGCGATGAAATGAAGTGAAACCTAACCTAACTCATTGAATCAAATCATTAAATCTGATATTGAAACAAATTAGTAGCTTCTTTTTAGAAATATTTGCATGAATCATAAAAACTTCTATGAATTTTTTTTTAGTAAAAACTTCATGGTTGGTTTTTTCTTTTTAATAGACATTATTTTGACAGTTGGGAAAGAGAACGCACGAGTTCGGAAAAGGTAAAGAAAAAGCACGAGTGTGTAATAGCTCACTTCCCGAACGCTAAACGTCCCTGTAATACGCCACTTTTTGAGCAACTGTATTAAAATAGTATATTTCGCTACAAGTGCGGAAAGCCTGTCATTGCAAAGAGTTTCGACAAATGTCTACCCGAGCCGAAGGCGAGGGTTGACAGTCGGAACAAGTTGCAATGACGGTTCCGCACGTGTACTGAACAACTATTTTTAATACAGTTGCGAAAAAATTAAGCAATTTAATATAATAATAAAAACACAAACTAAACTCACAAAGAACATTTTTGGAAAATGGCGCCAACCGTATAAGAATACAGAGTATTGCAGAGATTTTTTTTTGTTTTCTTCACCCATTCTGGGTAGGCAAAGGGAACTATGCCCATACAGCCAAGTCTTCAGAAGAATTTTTTTATTGACATGAAATTTAATGCGATGAAATGAAGTGAAACCTAACCTAACTCATTGAATCAAATCATTAAATCTGATATTGAAACAAATTAGTAGCTTCTTTTTAGAAATATTTGCATGAATCATAAAAACTTCTATGAATTTTTTTTTAGTAAAAACTTCATGGTTGGTTTTTTCTTTTTAATAGACATTATTTTGACAGTTGGGAAAGAGAACGCACGAGTTCGGAAAAGGTAAAGAAAAAGCACGAGTGTGTAATAGCTCACTTCCCGAACGCTAAACGTCCCTGTAATACGCCACTTTTTGAGCAACTGTATTAAAAAATATTTTTTAACCAAACTCTCTGATGTAGCCATTAAACTGAACTTAGCGCCCAGGGATATCCGTCTGAAGTTTATTTTCGTATGACCGGAATCTCTGTTTTTATTTATCTATAATTTGAGTGTGCAAGGAGGAAATGATTCGGTATGGAGGAAGGAGAAACACTACATTTGGGAGAGTTATGTTTTTCTATCTAAACATTACATAACGAGTAAGAACATCGTTGTACAGTTTTTGATTTGTTTATGTTAATTGTGTTAATGTAAATAAACACGTGGATGCGAGAAGAGGGAAGTGTACTACAGGTTAGGAGGTGGAAGAAGCAGGTTGCACACTGTTCAGCCGGTAACTACTCGTGATGTTATTATTTCAGGCGTACCTGCTTGGTCTGCGGGTGTCCTATATGGCAGTGGTGTTGCATGCTCGTTTGCTATGTATTATCCATAACCATGACCGCCTCTAGAAAAGTGTACCTGCAAACCACATTGTTCAACTGGAACACAATGATTACAACAAAAGCTAGACAGCAGATATGGTATTTGAAACGTTGGGCGGGCGGGCGGTGGTGCCCAGAACGATCTATAGACTTCATAATATATTAAGGTTCTATGGAATCAACCAAAACCTGGGTGTGAAACCTCAGGCCTTACTAGATGAAGGCCCATGTATACATATACATAGTATAAACGAAACTATTGTTATGTCTAATTCCACGCGAGCGAAGCTGCGGGCGTCCACTAGTACTATATAAAGTACTACATAGTACTATAAGTACTAACTATAAGTACTAAAATTAAAGGTTACGCTTACGTTACACATAAACACACTCACACGCATTATTTTTATTCCATTTTTGGCATTAGTATATTGTATTAACTATTGTACTTTTATCGCTGTTGGATTGTCTAGTAAAATAAATAAATAAATATCTACGTATTCTGTACTCGATATATTATTGTCAGTATGTTCGATTCCGCAGTTCCCTTGAAATTAAATGCAGTTTTCACAAAGTAAACAAGCGTAGTGGTTCGATGAGAACCGACTCTAAATATACTGCTGACGTGATTCTGGCTTTCGACCTTCTTTGATTTTAAACACTGATTAAAAAGAGATTTCTTTGTCTGTCTGTCCGTCTGTCAGGTTTGTATGTCTGCGCAGCTTCTAAATCTTACCTAAGTTTATTGGATGACTCGCTGCGTGGTGGTGAAACACCTTGCCGAACCGCGGGTCCCGAGTTCGAACCCGATTGGGGCAGATATTTATTTCTCAGAAATATTTGTACTCGAGTCTTGGATGTTAAATTGTGTTGTTTTCTATGTGTGTCTGCAACCTGAAACACAAGTCAGGCTTATTATTAGTATGTTAAAAGTGTTCGTCACACGAATATTATGTACTCTGTGCTATTAGTAAGCGGTAAACATGGTAGCCGGTGTTTACCAATACTTTGTATAGGTAGGTAGGTATTTTCAATTTTCGTTCTTAATTCAATTAATTTTTAAGTACCAAATAATCTTATTGCTATTCGTCTGATACAATAAAAATATCATTCATGCCATGCTAGTAGTAGTAGGTAGTAGTAGTACTAGTAGTAGCTGCTAGGTACGTTTAAAGCCGCAGTATTAAATAATGATATACCTTAAAATTCCCATTAGTACGCGAGCAATCTGTTGCAATCTTGGCGCCATTTCCACAGATAAGATCTAAATCGTAGGCACAGGTTTGTATTGTTGTTCTCCGTAAAATATTGTCCCCATTAAGCATGTAAAAGGCGATATATTTCACATTGCGTGCTCTCCATCCAGATAGTATGTTATAAAGTATTCGAGCGATTTATATCAGCGATTTTAATAAGATGGTGAGTCCGTCGTTCGTTTCAATTTTCGGATATAAGAAAGATAAAATTTTATATTGACTTCTTGCAGATTAATGTGGTGATGTAGATTGATTAGGTTTTATTTTAGTCCATTATATTAGCAAATGTTATTTTTACTTTTAAAACATTTATTAAATAGTGATTTTTTTAACAACATAACGCCTGTATTCGCGTGTAGGGGTAGGTTTTCAGCAGTTATGTTTAGGTCTCATGTCAGAAAGAAGAAAGAAAGAAAATTATTGAAGTTATACTTCTTTTGGCGCGTTAGGGAAAAATGACGAGAGTAAATTTTTACGATGCGGTCATTGGTTATGTGGTACAATCTAACGGTAATCAAGTAAGACTCATTGCTCAAAACTGGCATACCTAGATAACTGAAGAAATTCCTCAGCGTGACTGAAACTGTACCTGACTGTACCTGACTGCAATTTGAACTTCAGGACTCTGAAAATATTTAAGTCTACTAGGGCTATCACCTGAAAATTAACGTTGGATACAAAAGAACAAAGTCCACTATGTACCATGATATGGCTGACCTTGCAACTATTTCGAGGCTTGAAATGATTTAGCACTGGAAAACACATTCGTCAGTGGCGCTTTGATATCAATTTTATGCGTTGCCTCATATACATAATGTCAGTCTAATTGAAGTAAAATTATATTAAGGCAAGTTCACAGCTTATGGCTACAGCAATAATATGTATACACTACGATTCCATCTTTAGTGGTTGACCTAGGAAAATAATACCTACAATTTACATTTATGACTCTGGTACCTACAAATATTTATCAGCGAAATTAAGTGTTTTGAGTCTAGGACCTGCGGAAGTTGGATAAATGTTTTTTTGAGGACTTTTTTCTTTTGGGCTATTTTTATTCATTTACAAAAAATAATAACATCGTTTAAAAAAACTAAAAACAAACGCTTTTGTAGATAACCGAAATAAAATGAAGAATTAAAAAAAAAATTAATAATTGCATTGTCATAGATGTGTGCAAAGTTTCAAATATTAATCCGACGTTTTAAAGTGGGCGAAAATCACGTTCGAAGAATCTGCTACATACATACATAGATGCCAAGCTGATAAAAGCGTGTTAATAGTAGGAATCGTCCAATAATTTCTGTTTCATTATGTACAGATTTTACATTTCAGACTGCAGAATTCCCATGTACATCCAAGCACATACACATTGTCATTGTGTGCATTATTTAAGGGTGCGTTTTGATAGATGCGATTCAAACGTTATTTTATTGCATTTGAAATGACGCTTCCGTTGTTTATATCGTTAAATGAAAACCCCGTTCCTATCGCATTTACTGAAACGTTAAAATTTCTCTTGTTTCTCGGCAGGCAAGCGCGCGCATCCTAAACATCGTAATGTGCAGTTTTAAAATAAAACAACCTAATTGAACAACGCAATACCATACTTACAAACTTTCATATAAACTATCTGCAAGAATTCATTCTCTAGTGGACGAGGCACATTAATTATTTGGCTATAATATAAGTATGTATCTATTTTAGTGCGTTTAGATTGGCAGTGATGGTTCCGATCTATCGCTAATGGTTAGTAATGTAATAATAAATAATGGTAGTGGAGTGCTCTATTTTGGTAACATGGTGGAATGCTAAAATGCCATTACATTTAACAACGTATGATCATTTTATATGAATGTTTGAAATTATACTTTTAGTTTTACCTTTGAGAAAATACAGACTTAACTCACATCCTTGTATGTATTTTTCACTTAATTCAATTTCAATATTGACTATAACCATAGACTAGTGTGTAGTCCGGTGCTATAACAAATTTTTTATGGTTGTAGAAATTCTGTTATTTCTTAATTTAATACGAATCTAATGTTTCTAGGTGGTTTCTTTTTTATCTAATATCAGGATAGGTATACTCGTAGATCCTTGTTGGCTGACTTGGATCAGGGTTGGGCCACGGAAAAAGATTTGAGTCTCAAACAAATGTACTTTTCTTAAACACGAACCCACTTGCATTACCAAATCTCCAACGACAAATCACCGGATATTTATCGCGTGTAGACAGAATTACTGCAGGGATAAACTCATTTGATTCGTAATTGCCGGCATATAAGGTATAATTTAGCTCGCATTTGTCCACCTAACGAACTGAAGACGGATTTGCGATAGGTAGTCGAGATCGGGAAATGTATTCGTGAATTAATTAAGTATCCCGTTCTGGGACAAAGAGACGTTTAAGGGACGTACGGACGTGACGATTGATAGGTAGGAATGGAAGAGTAATACGAAGAAAAGTGGACACATTCCTGCATCAGTGATTTATACACACACAGTCACACACACACACACACACACAACATATCCAATATCCATATTATCCAAACTACAAGATTGACGAAATTACTATTGTTGATTAAGATGTTTCTGGTTTATATTTCCCGGGTGTTTAGGTTTGAAGGCCTGAAGACCTGTAACATAGGTCTATCCTAGTACAGACAGTGAGTACAGACATCTGATTCTCACATCAAATTGTATTACCTAGATTTTCGAAGTATTCTTTATAAGATATTATAAAGAGATTGTTTATTGTTTATATACTGCGATCAGGGTTTATAAACGTTTTTTTTTTAAAATCCATTCGTAACATATTTTTTTAAATTAAGTATACGGGTATTTATTATTATAGTAGTTATCACACGGCCTTGCTCGAAGGAATCTTTGATGGTACATAATAATAAACCGTCAAAGTTATTCGACAATTGCCATGAACTGTCATACGAAGATACAAAACGTAATTCAAAACACGTAACACATAGTACCGACTGTTATGGGCCACGGAGTGCCCAATTGAATAACGATTCTTGCGCCCGTGCAGGTCGCTAGTGTTGTGCTCATGTTATCGATAAATGTCGCGTTTATCTAATTTATCGAGCCAGCTATAGCCTCTCGTGGCAAGATTGAGTAAGCATCGAATAGATAATTTTCGTAAGTTAAATTTTAGATTTATTGCAGAATATATTTAGCCCGTAGTGCTGCTATAATATAGTGATATTGCATATCAGGGAAAGTAAAAGCTGACTTATTTACGATACAAAGCTTAACGACTATTTTCACCATTTAAACATACATTTGGTACATCCATAATTATGAGCATACAATACAATACAATATAATGTAGGTACACATATGTATACATGGTTCCTAATTGAGCAAATTTTTAATTAAGTATTTATAGAATATACAAGAACTTGATTGTGACAAAGCAACAATAGATCAAGGTTTTGCCTTTTAGGAGGAACCAAAACTTTATCTAATTATTAATAACTCAAAGCTAAAATGCGCGCTAAGGCGCTTGAAATAATTATGTGAAACTAAAAAATTTAACCGAAAATGTATTAGAATAAAATTCTTAACATCTGTACATAAATTTTATTCCATAGGACCCAAGTGGACAACTTTAGTAATAGTTAAACAATAGATTGTCAGACAGACAGATATTTTATCAGCAGTTAAATATAGTGTACTCGATAACTATACTGAACCTACTGGCGCCAAATCGGCTGTAGATAGTACAAAAAGGTGGGTGAATAATTCTATTGAGCCAATTTTAAACTAACAATAGCTGTTATCAGACGAAAGTTGCGACTTATTTGATTATTCAATTTGATTGAAAGTGGGCGTAATTGTTGTGACTGAATAATTGCGGTGACGGTTTAGCGGTTAATATAAGTGATAAAGTGTATAGTAAGAGTTAATTATATCAGTTATAGTTTTGTATGAAAATATAGAAATAAAATTTTACAGATACTTGATTCTTGAATAGACAGGTGCTATTGAAATATCTTAAATTAATAAAAGTGAAGATTGTCCTATTTATTTATTACGTATTCAATCAGAATTCAGGTCAATAATACTAATTAACATAAGGAAAACATCAATTTAATTAAATGAATACAGCTAGAAACAATTTTTTAAAATAATGTCAATAGGTCAAGGGTAATATGTCAAGTTTTAAACATGTCTAAAAGGGTAATTCAAGTTATTCATACAATTCAAAGGGTGTGTCAAGTTTTAAACATGTCAACTTATTCAAAATTACAAACTAAACATGTCAAAAAAAAACAAGCATTTATCAAAACACTGATTAAAAATGTTGAATTGGATTTCTCATTTAAGTACAGTACAGTTATACTAGTACAGTTATTATTTTGGTCATAAGTAGGTATACAGCTCAACACTTCGAACTACTTCGTACAAGTAACCTGAATCATAGCTTTCTTCACCATCTATAAACTTTCCGGCTATATTTACTATTTATCATTATCGATACATTATACCAGGAATAAGATTGTATATGTTGGAACCTCACTAGTAAATCTGTGGCTACTTAGCTTCACAATCGCTCGGACAATAGGTCGCCTTAGGGGAGATTATGGCACAAGGCCTAGGGAGTCAATTCACCATACCCTAAAATGAGGATTCGGTTCAACTCGATTGGAAATAATAAAATCATACTATCAATATTAAAAAAATTGAATTATTAAAAAAAGTTTTAAAAAACCTTTTAATAACTTTTAGCTCCGATAGCTTCAGTGGAAGTGGGTGAAATATTGATTTCAAGATTCCAGGACATACATACGAGTGAAGTTAAATAAAAGCTTTTAATAATTGCAGTCCATTTATGTAATGGTAAGCAAGTTGTTACATGGAAATAACTAAATACGATTTTTCGTATGAATTGCTGCAAAGTATATAAAATCCTCAACTTGTTCATTTGTGTTTTTGATTTAAATATTTTCTGTAACTATATCACAACATGTAAACAACAACTGTTTTCCTTTACATATAAATAGGTTCTTCAACACAATTGATAAGAAGTTTTAGATGTTAAAAATAAGTTTCCGTTTAAATGTCAAACGTGGTGACACCCTTGTGTTGCTGTACTATTTATCAATTTAGGGTAAATCGAAAGTATTTTTACCAAATTACCCATAATGTATCAGATTTTCGAATTGAATATTCAATGAACATAACAATGTAGGAGTTTGCGTACAATTATGCACTAATGTGGGAAATATATTGAAAAAAACATACGGGCGTATTCCGTTTTTGACTAAAATTATAGCTATTGTATTGTATCAAATGCCTCTTTGTAAACTGGTAGTACTTAAACAATTTTAATATGCCAATAAGTTATTTATGTGCAGTTAATGTGAATACGGGATAGATAGCTTTTTTGTTAGTATAATAGTAAGTACATGTAGCGTCCATAGCCTGGCTCGCGTCGATTCAATGTGATCGAAAGTGTTAAGCAACGACGGGCGCGGTCGGTTTGTGGATGGGTGACCGCTAGTGGCAAAATTTCAAGCTCGCTACTGTGCTTCGGAGGGTACGTAAAGCCTTCGGTCCCGGTTGTTTTCAATGCTGGAAACAGTCAGTGTCAGTGTCAAGTCTTGTCGAAGACCTTCGGGTGGCTTGAGAACATCACTCGCGTATTCGGATTAATACCCAATCAATTTACTGGCGATCCATCAGTGGTCTACACCACAATCTATTCTGTTCTGTTCGCGATCGGTCAAATCTTAAACGCAACACGCTATTTCGGTGTTGTGTATACTACGAGCACCACACTAGAATACAGCGCGGCCCGTGCCTCGTTTAATATGAACAAGTGTGAGGTAAATTTTTAAAATTAGTAGCTACTAAATAGATAGTAGATGATATATTCAAATACAAATTCGTCAATAATTTACATTCTGACACCACTTATAATGCAAGTCAACACTTATATGCAAGACAACACTTATGTAGTTATATTATAACATTAAAAATAATGTTTAACTCTTCATAACTATATATATATATATTATGCCGTCCTGTGTTTTATTTTGCGTACATAAACTAAGCTACGATTATAAATATTAGTGTTGACTTTTTTTCTTATAGATGATATTATTATTCTTATAGCTGATGATGATTCTTATAGCTAAAATTAGCTAAAATTTACTTAATATAGGTAGACGTTAAGTGTAACTAACTAAAAGTTTTGTATTCATTTGCTGGCATTGTAAAGCCACCGTGGAATGTCATTACATGCGTTTGTTTGCTCTTTTTTCGTGACATAATTGCTTAAGCTTTTTTTTCTTTATTACAACATAAGGTGTTGTTACAAGTGGCAGACTTAATGCCAATAGGCATTTTTAGCTATATCATTTCTCTTATTGACACGCCTCTCCGTCGAGTCATTTGAAACTGGCAAGCACACTGGAGCGTGTAAACGCGCCAACCGCCGCTGGTTTGTGTCCGTCCGTGCGCTCTGCAAAATCTTAGCCCAAATTGAAACAAGCCAGAATTATGAGCTGATAATAGCAAGCTACTGATTTTTCAAATAACCTGCAAGATGTTTTATAGTTTAATCATTACGTTGGGCTTATATCATTCATCTGTGCTAATAGACTGTGTTATTACACACACACCTTGAGTGTGATCAGAAAATTTTAACAGCAATGAAATCGTATGTACCATAAATTTTAAATTTCTTCCATTAGTTTTGTCTTTATTTCATTTTACATCAATTAAAGTATGTATAATTATCGTAGCTTAGGTACTTAAATTCAGACACATACATTTTGGCACTAAATCTATCTCTCAAAATTGATATTGACCGGTACAAACGACAACAGTAGTTAAGCGCCGTCAAAAAAAAAACTTAGATAATAAACGCAAATAAAAATATCTCTTTCGATAAATTCAGTTCAAAGACTCTGGCCGAACATTCAAAACGCCAGACCCATCTCCTGGAAAACAAATACCGATTGTTCGGCATGAGTAATCGTTAATTTCTAAGAAAACGAAGAATTATTCGCAAACAACAGCCCAAATTGTTTTATGAAGTCTGTGTTACACTTGAGCGGGGCGTTGTACACTAATAAATTGCTATGATCCATTTTAAAATGCGCGTGCTATCGTTTATGTTTCATTGTTAACGATGATGACCTAATGGCCTAGAAGAGTCCTATTACTTGGGGGTTCGGGGATCAAATCCCAAGTCAATTTGACTCGATTTAAGAATTGTAGTAAATGTGAGTTTTAAGAAATTGAATAGGTACCTACATGCTTTAAGGTGTGGCCATTAAAATGTATTAAAATGATGTCAAAAGTATGTGTGTGTGTTTGTATGTTTGTTAAGTAGGCACTTCTTCACGCTCAAACGGCTGCAAAACCAATTTTGATAAAATTTGGTACGTAGGTAGCTGATAACCTGGATAAACACATAGGATACTTTTTATCCCGGTACTGTGTTTCCTTGGGATAAAAACTCAATTTCAATATTTTTTCAGTATATAGGTAGGTACCTACCATAAGTTTCACGCGGCCGAAGCTGCGGGCAGCAGCTAGTTAATTATAAATAGTAAAAAGCATCTTTAATTTTGTGCTGTTCTTGGACGCTTATTTTTTAAGCTTTACTTAATCTACTATGTCTTGTCTATATCTTTATGATACGCGAAAGAGTGCTAATATCAAATCTATATCTTTATGATACGCGAAAGAGTACTAATATCAAGTTCCCACACTCTTAGACTGACTGGCATCATGTCATCGTTGTTGTTAAGGAATGCCTAAAGGCGCTGTCCTTAGCTCAGTGCCAGCAATAAATATTAAAAATAAATAAGTGGCACTTATTAAAACAGCGGTTTCTTATCACAAGACGTTTTAATGCTGAGCAATGTGGTGTCTATGGCCACTTGACGACTTAAGTTTTGATGCTTACAAGTAACATAGGTAATTGAACTTGAGTTAATTTAAAGTAATGTTTTGAAAAGTAAAAAATATATGCTAGCATAAGCTGTGTTGCGGACACACACAGAAAACAACACAGGAGTAGAAGGTCTTGGGCATTCTCCACCAGGCTGATCCAATGCGGATTGGTGGAGGGGTTAGAGGCCAACCCAGTGTCGAATGTTCTCAAGCCACCCGAAGGTCTTCGACAAGGCTTACCTAACAATTCAACAAGGTCTTACAACTGAAAACAACCAGGACCAACGGCTTCACGTGCCCTCCGAACTACTCCGAAGCACGGTAGCGCCTATGAAATTTTGCCACGGTCATCCCCCGTCGTTGCTTAACTCTGTCGATCGCATAGAATCGACGCGAGACATTGGGCTATGGACGCTACAGCAATTGGGAACGAAATTTATATACCTATTACATCCTAAAATATTACGCCAGGAATTAAGCTCTCATCCAGAATGACCCGTGGCTCCTATCCACTTCATTCTCAGCGTAATCCTTTACAAGTGATATGTATTAAAAATAAATCACCGCAGTCTGTCTTGCTGTCTCATTTTATAGATGAATGCTTGTTATTTATGCCGCGCGTGGGCAATGCTACATGAAAAGTTGTGTTAAGTACAGATAGATGTAATGTTAGTTTACAGATATGTTAACTATATATAAATGTTATATACAATTGCAAATGGACATGCCACCCATGATATAGGGTTATTCTTTAGATGACTCGTTACTTCCCTTTAAATAATACAGAAAAAATCACACTTTTCGACTGTACTGAATTCACAACAGAAATTGGATTCAAACCCACGACCTTTCCTTTAATAGGTGATACAACATACCTTACAAGCGGTTCGGCGCGTCGCGTTTCGAATGAAAACCAAAGCAAAATATGTCCTTAATTGAGTAACGGATCCTTAGATTTGTTATAATTATTTCATAGTTTATATACTTGGATCATTCATTTATTGTTGTTAGTAAACTTGACTTGTAGTTAAGTAGAGATTTACCGAACCCTCAGTATAATATATTAATAAAACACGTTGATGCTTCATTATAACTGACCTACCTAATGTTTATTCAGATATATAGAATTTACAATACGATATGAAAGGGGATCGAACCTATTGCACGTGTACAGATTCTACCATCGTTCTTTCTACCGGCTGTACCGAACGATAGCGGTCGCCTGCGCTGGCGCAGCTCCTGAGGCGGGAAGGTGCGGCGGAAGTGAGCGCACGTGCGCCGCGCCACAGGATGTTGCGTACGGCGGTGTTCGAAACTTGAACTGTGGATGAAAGAAAGAAAAGAGATAGAAACAGTTGAATATAAGAGCTCAATGAAATGTGGAAAACATATAGAAAGGTAAAAACAAAATGTACTACATATTCGTAAATACATAAACAAAAACCAATGATTTTTTATACTACAGATATGCCACCTCCATAGAATTCAGTGCTAAAAAATGTGCAATAAACATGGCGTTGAGTCCGTTGCCCCGCGCGATGCTTATTTAAAAAAAAAGTGCCAATTGGCACGTATTCGAGGCTTCACATTTACAGCGCCTATGGCAGATCTGCTCCATTTTAACTACTTCATATATCTATGACAAAAACGAAATTAATGGTCAATAAAAACAATTCGGTTAGGTAATCTGAATATTAGTCTGAGAGGAGAGTAACAGTAACCCGTGTCCAACAGTGGTACGGTGAAATTCTAGGTTAATAGATTTGTTTCTTCAATTAAATAAAGGTATAAAAAATGGCTGCACTCATAGCACGCGTCAATCGATCCATTTGCGGTCGTGCCAATGTTTATTGTCTCTATAATGCGTTTGCCACATGCGGTGTGCGTTATGCGGTTGCGGTCTACGAATCGAATGCCGCTGTAATTGACTGTTTATTATTAAACGTTTGCTTTGGCGAGTTAAACATACCGTGCGTTGCATGTGAAACTAGAATGGTTTCATTAGCTTAGCTGTATTTCATATTCAGTCCATCCATAGGTACTGGAGCAGCGTGGTGGAGAACACTCCAGTACACTAAACTCCATGAGAAGATACTTGTACCCTACTGTGGGCCTTATGGCACAGTATAGAGGGAGACAGGGGCTGGCTGAGATTTCGACAACTTGCGTTATCTTATTCATATGAAATGTTTTTCGCGTTCCGTGTCTAAATAAAAAAAAACATATTTTTTTAACACTAATTACTACCCTGATTGCTTGAAAGAATATCTCCCTATATAGACTAATCCACATCGTTAGAGAACACCCTGTGCTAAGAACGTAAAACTCTGTTTACTAATATTCACGTAAAAAACCGCGGCACACGCCATCTGGTGTCGGCGGCATCGTATTATATAACTGTTTACGTTTTACTAAAAACATGCATTTTTACAAACACGAACAGAGTAGGTACACTTTTTACGTTGGTTGATTAATTTGTTGAAATTACTAATTTTATTATTTTTCACAAAAGTGAGTAAGTAATAATTATTTTTCAATAAAAACAACACCATATTAAACCCATCGTTGTAATAAAATTGCAATTCAATAAACCAAGGTATAAAAATTATTGATTTCTAATCGGTAGGTCAATTGTACGTAGAGTAGGTAGGGCAGAGCGGGGTCTGTTGAGCCACAGGGTCTAGTGAGCCACCTATAGTATCACGGACACGCTGCGTGATATATACCAGCGGGATGCATTAGACGTAGCGTGGGGGTGAGATAGAGAGCCACGGTTACTTTAGTCTCCATCCGGCGTTCGTTCTAGGTGTGAGAGCGTAATGTTACAAATTTGGGGCTAAAAGTTAAAAACATCGCCTCACTGAAATTTGGCTTCAAAATTACGAATGTCATCATACAGCCATTAAGTAAGTGTATTTTGATTTTAACATGATTACTGCTCATGGCTTAAGTTTCAAAAATAAACTAAGTTCAAATGAATTTTAGTTATTTAACATATTAACACTAATTCTGGGAAGGGGTCATTTGAGTCAAAATAATCGGGGTCGAGTGAGCCATGTTCAAGTGACCCCAAATTTTTATTATGATGTTTGCAGGTTGCACTGTTTATGTTATATTGTAATGTTGTTAAATACTGTTCACCCGTTACTGCGTCAGGGACTCTAAAGCCATCAAATGATAAAGAAAATGAAGAACTAAATTGTTGAAATGCCATCTACATCTAGGGACTATATTCCATTTTCACCATAGTTTCTGAGACCATTCCTGAAAGCAGGGCCCAGAAAGCAACAAACACGAGGGAAAAAGAGAAGTGGTGCTGTTTTGACAGAAACTCTCGAGAAAGATGCAAGCTAGCAAGTAGATAGACAAGTCCAAGAAAAAAGCAGTGAAGAAATCAATTTTTAAAATTTCTTCACCGCCTTATGAAGAGAATAACTTTGATATGAATAATATCAATCAGAAGAAAATTTTAAAGAAAACACAATTTCCGTCAGACACTGAATGATTATTTTTGACTAGTTTTTTTTTTGACCCGCAGCTTCGCGCGTGGAATTAGACATAACAATAGTTTAGTTTACACCTAGTAATATTATATAGCCTATGTCACTCAGTGAAGATACAGCTTTCTAATGGTGAAAGAATTTTTGAAATCGGTCCAGTAGTTTTTGGGTGAAAACATTACAAACAAATCTTTTTCGCTTTATAATATTATTTCAGGCAGTCTCCCAGGAGAAGAGTGGGTACAGTGCTCTAGTTGCCGAGAATGGGCTCACATTAAGTGCAATTCAGGTGTCAATGCAGTTTATTCAATTCAATTCAATTCAATTTATGTTTGCATGAACTGTGACAGTGACTAAATTTATTAAGTTACTTTTTATTAACATGAGTTAAAGTTTATTTTTGGAAAAGTTCGGAGAAGTTTAGAAGTTTGTTTTTGTTTTTATGAGGAATCTCAGAAAGGTTGTTATGGTTTTATTTCTATATTTCAAATGTTTAAATGTGCAAAGTTTTTTATAATCCATTGGCTTAAGTGACCCCTTTGGGTGGTTCAATAGACCCCGCCTGTGGGGTCTAATGAGCCATTTGCCTTTTTTCATTATAAAGCGATTTTAGTATAGTAAACAACGGATTTGCCATGGTTTTTTGATCCTAATATGTAGCCATATAAACAAACTACTGATTTAAGAATAACTCTTTTCTATTTTTTCATTTGAATGGACCCTACACTGATTTGAACAAAATCCTGATCAAGTGACCCCGCTCTGCCCTACTACGACAAATGTGGGATTTTCTAACAGATAAAACAAAAGTAAAACCACTCTATGGTAGATTGGTCCTACGCTATATTAATGCTTGCCGTTTATATACCACAGACAACAGAAATAAATCAGTCACAAACAGATTGTTGAAAGGTCTATTTCAGTACGAGGGAGGAACAATAAAAAAGCGAGCTAACCCTCAAATCGCTTGATGTATCCATATTCAAATGTGGCTGGCAACAGGCAACCCTTCGCCGCTATGATATACGACCTCCAAGGCACGTGTTATATGGTTTAATGAAAAGTAACATTAAACAGTTTAGCCGTTAAAAAAGTTTTCCCGACGTGTCTTTTATATGACTAATCTATTTATGAAGCGTCGTAAAGTTTCAGCTATTTGTGCTTGGTGTTCCTCAGGGGATTTTATTAGCGCCTCTTGTAATCAACGTCATCGTGATATTAAGGAGATGCATGCGACCATAAAAACAGGTTTAACACTAAAAATTCATTTCACGTGTGACACTGTCGGAGACGAAAAAAAGAAAATACAAAAGAGTGACTAAAACTTAATGGCAAATTAAATTAGTTTCGGTTTCCCATTTCAGAGATCTAATACAGGAAAGTATAACGAATGAGTCATTATTTTGGGTATGATGACTGTTATATGGGTGCTGTAAACAAAGTCTGAGACAGATCTAGACAGAAATTTGAGGTGTTCATAAAATAAAGCAAAAACCTTTAATGCATTATTTTTTATAAGCATAGCTAATTACAGGTTGTTATAATTAATAATACTTTTAACTTAGATTAGTAACTAATCTAACTTTTAACTAAATAAGAAATGACAATTAAGAAACGGCACAGTTTAGAACTAGAGCGAGTTCTCTTGTTGGAGGACATCCATCTTAGTAACTGAGCCAGAGTAGATCTATCATCTAAATAAAAAATAAAAATAAAAATATCGGCTCAATGAAATGTTTTGTTTCACTTCCTATATAATTATTTAAAATTTCAATTAAATCATTTAATTAATACAACTGTCAAAACATTTCACTTATACAATGAAAATTCCAATGTGAAATTCCCAATGTTATGTTGAGTAAATCCATACTAATATTATAAAGAGGAACGATTTGTTTGTAATATTTTCACACAAAAACTACTGGACCGATTTCGAAAATTCTTTCATCATTAGAAAGCTAAATCTTCATAGTAATGGCTATATATTATTATAGGTGTAAACGAAACAATTTTTATGTTTATTTCCACGCGAGCGAAGCTGCGAGCGTCCACTAGTGTATTATTTTTAAAATCAACCCCATCCTCGCCTCTAACACCTCACCGGTGAATCAAAACTTTGGTTATTTTATATGCTTGTTTATTTAATGTTTAATTTTATACGGTGCCAACGACCTCGATGTTCGGCTGAGTACTGGGTCGAGCGGAGAAAATTATCTAAAATTACATCAATGCACTAAATGCATTAAAAACTTCCTCAACACAAGTCGTGTTTAAAATCTGTCCTGTCTTATAGCTACACCCACTGACGAATATAATCTTAATTTACAATAAGGTGAAGTCGTCAATTCTGCGACTAACGTCGTACGCTGCCGTGAATTTTATCCATCAATCTTGTAGAATTCAATGCAACATTTCGTTAACTTCCACATCAATATATATGAACTTTTACGCCTTACAAATGAGTTTTAAATGAATGATCTAGCTACTTCACTATAATCCTATTTTATCTTACTAGGTAATATAAAAGTAGTATTCCTATTCCTATTCTATTGATTATACTTGCGGATTACTGGATTACTCACTAAGCGCCAAAAATGGCTGAAGTGTAGACTGGTGAATTCTGCTTGAATAATTTATCTCAGACAGGCACTAAAGGGGTTTGTGAAAAGTAATAAACTTTGACATTTATTAGTCTTCACGCACCCTGTATTTTAGAGATTACTGCTTTGCAACGTACGATGTGCATTACGTATCGGATTTTATTGCTATGTAGGTAAGTAGGTCTATTTTGGGAAATTGTTACAGATGTTCCACTAGAAAGTTGTTTCTCCAAACAGTTTGTCAAATTTAAGGTAAACTTCCGAAATTAATACACCTTTACTTCATACAGAAATAAAATGTCCAATTTATCCATATGAATCAGAGTAGGTACCTAATTTTAATATAATTTGCCTAATGCATACCTACAGTAGGTAGGTACCTATTAATTTCCTAATTGTGACATATTTGTCGACTTTATTATAAATTCTGATTCATAGTATTTTATCTGAGAGACAAATGCCCTCTCATTGTAGCTTATGATTAGCAGAATGTATGCTCTTGACCTAAAAGAAAATACCACAGATCTCATAGAGCTAAGCGATGCGTTACGTTACTATTGAATTTTACAGAACAAATTGATGGTAAAGTGAAGTGAATGAAAAGGAACTGCAAAATTAAAAAACAAATAACAGCAACATCATTGTTTTATTGTTCCAGAAACTAATGGATCCCAACAAGAGTTGAGCTCCTGAAACATGACGCGCGCCGCCATTGCGTTTTGGCGCGAAATGTCGGTCGCTGTCACTGTTGTACTGGCGGCTTTGGCGGGCGTTGCTTCAGCGAGGGATAGTTCGTTCAGGGATATTGTTTTAGGTAAGTTTTTTTCAACTTATTTTAGAAAAGCTTTGAACAAGCTAAAAACATTTTTTAACAATGTTATGAGACGACAACATAACAGTGGGCTTAATTCGTTATCTCAGTAAGTAGTTATTAGATACGCTTGCAAAATGTATGCCGTACAAACTGATTTATAGCATTGTCAAGCTCAACCGGATGTGCAGAGCATTTTAACTTCCTACCAAGGAAGTCCATTTTATCCTAATCAAATTCGTAATATCTAATATTAGACACTTCAATTCAAAAATCCTTAAACCTAAGCCCAACAATGGGCTAAACGGCGCACTCGTAGAATTTTGATTATCCATATACCTAAATTGGAAATAACGAATTACGTATTCCCATTACATCGTTCGTTGATATATTAACAAAATTCTTTAAAGCGATGTGGAGAATTTAAAATTTTATGGTACGTGGTTGTGCATATAAAATGTCTGATGTGATCTCAGGCGGGTGTGCGTTATTTTTGGCAATCGGAAAGGGACTCGCTATAGCGAGTGATTGCCAAATTGTACGTGACGTCGGTATTGCAAGTTACAATACAATCCTACGAGTAGGTACATGTCGTGTCTCCCGTTGGATGTATTTAATATTATTAGGTATTACATTTTATTACATTTCTCTATTTTAATTAGTTCAATGACTTTCCCTTAGTGCCATAATAATGGCGTTTTACATTTTAATTTTCAATTAAAAAAAAAATAGGTAGGTACCTTTAAGCAAATGTGATGTGTTCGACTCTGATTCGACTCAAAATTAACCAAGTAAATCCCAAGGATCATACTAACAATAATATTTTAAGTAGTTCCACTATCCATCTGCAGTTCAGTTCATCAGATCACCAATCGAGGAATCAAATTATAGTATCTATTATCATTTGTTAAAAAATTGTCATTGGTTAAGAAGAATGTTTGCAAATTATGTTAGATTTCGTCTTGCTTTATTGGTACATATTCAGTTATAGAGAGATGGAGCTAATAAAATCGTGTTAAAAGGGCAATAAAATACAAGTGTGGTTATGGTTACAAAGTGGTATAATAGTACATAGTGAGAGTACTTCCTTTATGTCGTATAGAAACGCACGCGTCTTGACATTGTAGTTTATTTTGTATAAGGATGTTAAATACACATTGCTATATGTTATCTATAGGTACTTGTTAATTAATATAATATTGACACTATGGTCATTAAATTATTACTGACAATATTCAAACAAGTGCACTCATGTACTTGTTTGAATTAGATAATTAGGTGGGCAATGTAAGGGTGTCGCTTGTACGAATACCTATATCTAATTATTAGATAAAATTAAATAAAAGCTTATAAAAATATAAGTACACAGTTTAGCGAGGGATAATTTATGAAGATTGATATGTATAGCTTGAGTATAAGAATAAGCTAGATGATAAAAACTCTAGTAAGTATTATTTTTCTTTCTAGGATTAAAATTTATAGTAGGTAGGTAATATTGGTTTTCCAGCTTGATGGATAACTTCTCAAGTTATAACATTTTTTTTTAAAACTTCTTAAATATCGCAAATAGTTAGATTTGGATTTTTGGTTTGTAAAGAGTAATTTTGATGCCGCTTATGTTATCAGGTAAAGGCTCATATTTAAAAGATATTTAGTATTGAAATTATAAAACGCTAACTAAAGATCGCTGGTGTGTCTTATATAAACATTTAAAATAAAAACATTTGCCTGTAACATCCAGTTCTACGCACTATTGTTGTTTCAATGGATGTGTTACGAATTAGATAAAAATATAGTTTAAAGTCTATGGTAGGGCCAACAGTAAATTGTAAAAATGTTCTAGAATTCTCCAAAAAATTCAAGTCTTCGAAAGCCGGAGAACGTAAACGTTAGAAATGTTACTATTAAGACATTTATCTAAGACTGTTTTTATATTTATTTATTGTTTAGTGTTTATTTTATGTCAAAAAATTGTAAAACATGCTTTAATATTTTCTGTCCGATAAAAATCTATTCTATTCTATTCTATTCTATTCTAAACGTAAATTGTACATTTATATTAATAGCCATACCTAATACCAATGAAGGAAGTGTTAACGGTCCAATTTTCAGCTTCACATCCGTGACAAACATCGGCCAAACTAAATTCAACCCCGTCTGACAATGTCAACGGAAGCGTTATTACTTCACGGACACAAATCGATTGTTGCTCCCAACCCTCTCATTTGGTCCTCATTAACCCGCCGGATGCCCAGACAATTATAATAATGACCAGCCAGTTAGACCCCTTTGGTTTCTTTTCGAATGCATTCGCCTTAATAAAATTAGAAGCGGGATTGGAGGGGACAGTTCTACGGCTATTGGTCGGTAGGTAATCGACGTCATATTTAATTATTCATGGGCCGCCATGAGCCAATCAGCTCCGCTTATGTTAATTCGCTTTTTCTATGTAAGTAATAAAATACAACGTTGTTACTTCTATAATCGTTGAAACGATAAGTTTAGATGTAACACAGACTAAACGACGGTTTTTTGATAGTTGCAGTCGACCAAGCTTACACTTACAAGCTTTACTCGTGCCAGGAAAAAATATTTATACCGTTTAACTAAGTACCTACAACATTTATAGCTAGATATAGCGTCCATAGCCCAATGGCTCGCGTTGATTCAATGTGATTGACAGAGTTAAGCAACGACGGGCGCAGTCGGTGTGTTAATTTGCTATTTAATTTAATGATTAAATAGCAAATTAGCAATTTGAGAAATAGGATTGAATAGAATAGAATAAAAAGGACTTGTATTTTTGTACTACTAGAGTGTAGTACCTATAGTAGATATTTTTTAAGTCACTCGCCAAAACTAGCGATGTTGATGATTATGACAATCATTAAATATCTCATGAACGACTAAGTTCAATATAACACAATTTACTGCACCAAATTATAAGTTTATGGAATTTTAGTGGTCAAAGTGAGCGATAACGCCCCCTTGTGGACGCTGCAGGCCTAAAGGGTAAGAAATCCAGAAAAAAATGGGGGCGTTGTGTAGAGAGAGGTTTGGGGGGTGATTTGTAATTTCATTTAGCTAGGAGGCTTCTTAGACACCGACTGCATGAGCTCTCGACTCTCAGCTACAACTTGTGAACATCAACTAATATTAGTTAAGAGATTGCTCAAACTCGGTTCAATATTTCTCTCTGCGTAGTTCATATATCTGTCCTGTTTTATTTAATATATTTTATTGAATATTGTTTTTTGTTAAGTAGGTGAAAAAAAGCGGGGCGCTAAAATATAATTTATTCTCAAAGTGGACAGTAGACAAAATAAGTTTGGGAACCCCTACTATATACGGACAGCTGACGCGCTATCATTTTACGAGAGCTCGACAGCGGAGCGAAGACTCTTTATACTATGTCTCGACTAACAGTCTTTATCTGGAGAAATGTAAACGTTTGCACTGATGACATTTTGCGACCGCCCGCCGTCATCGCTCTTCACACAACTCATATCAACGTTATGACGGCAGGACCAAAATGAAAACTTAAAAGTATTCAATAAGTTAGGTATAATATTTTTTTAAATCAAATCATTCATTTCAAAATTGTTTCAAAAGTCTTGTACGCATCACATCACATAACATTATTTTATTTATTTTTATTAATTTAAAACTTTATTACAAAACCTTAGTGTGAACGAATAGGTGATCTTACTGCCCAAGGGCATTTTCATTGACCCTATGTTTTCCACTCTGGGCTAAGCGAGCGAGAGATACTTTACAATACCTGAATGGATGTTAATTTCTACGATTTCAACTCACAACAGGTACAATAAATTATTAATAATATAGTATTTATTAATATTTTTTTTATTTATTGACAGTAGAACTTTTTCCTTTTAGCCCTGCCATTCTAACGCTCATCCCAATTCGGTCCTAAACAAACATCATGTTGAATGCATTCCGATAAAGATTTATGATAGAAAAAAAAGTAGGTACATGTTTAAGTATATTTTTTGCGAGAAGAGACATCCAGACAATAAATATATTTGAAGATCCAACAAGGAACTAGTAAGGCGCCACTCAACAAATTATCATCCAAAATATTGATAAGAAAGTTGCAAACATTATTTTTAGGGGCATAATATTTGTGCTTGAACTTAGCAAGTATACTCATATCATTATCTTCCTTTCCTTATCATGTCTATGAGATAGGTAACCCCCTAGATAAAAACCTGTTGTATTATTAATTAACTTTTGTATGAACTGCTTCAATCAATAGGCACTGTCTATTACATGGAAATCGGTGCTGAAATTTTTTTGAAATACACCTCTGAAAATTGGTTGAAGATCCAACAAGGAACTAGTAAGGCGCCACTCAACAAATTATCAACCAAAATATTGATAAGAAAGTTGCAAACATTATTTTTAGGGGCATAATATTTGTGCTTGAACTTAGCAAGTATACCTACTCATATCATTATCTTCCTTTCCTTATCATGTCTATGAGATAGGTTAACCCCCTCGATAAAAAACCTGTTGTATTATTAATTAATTTTTGTATGAACTGCTTCAATCAATAGGCACTGTCTATTACATGGAAATCGGTGCTGAAATTTTGTTGAAACACACCTCTGAAATTTTGTTTTGTTTCAGGGATTAGGGCGTTACATACCTACTTGCGTGTTACATAATTGCGTGCCTATTTTAATTTGGCTCCAGAAATCCAACATTAAATTATGTCAAAAAAGTCTCAAAATACTGTAATGCTTGAGAAATATTATTGTGAGTTAAAATAAAATTCGTTCCATCGTTTTAAACGCTTACCCTACAATGCATGCAAATAATAATTTCAATTTTTAATTTTTCAATGTCGTAAGTTAATGGAATAAACAAACATGATATAAATTGCCTTTGCATCACAATAAGCTGAAAGTTATGAGCTGTGATGCGCTGTGCATGATGATGCATTATTCGCACATACTGTCACACCACCATCTGTTTGACGATTAGCGAAAGCTAGCTTTTGTTACGTTTGTATATAGAAGGGCTCGTTATCGTGAGAAGTGAGATATTATCAAGTTATGTTAAACGGTCAGCCGATAGATGGGTCATCGCTACTGACTGGCAGAATTTTAGCGTTAGCGGTTTCGTGCTTCAGAGAGTATGATGGGTGATCGGTACTGAAATTTCATTAGCGTTTTCATGTTTCAGAGAGTATGATAAGCCGTTGGTCCCGGTAGTTATAGTAAGATAGTGGTTAAGCCATATTGGAGGCCTCCATAACATAATATAACATCACGCTTGTACTTAACTAAAGGGGTAGGATAATGTGTGTATACACTCACTTTTCACTAGTTATGTTCCGACATTGTTTATTAAGGTGGCGTATGACGAAAGCGCAACGAAGTCACAGCTAAAAACTATACTTAGAGAGCATTATAGACATAGGTCAGATATTATTGTCCTATAGTGATTGGTCCTATCAAGTCCTATGTGACCAAGATTAGCAGATACTCGTATGAAACTATTTTTAAGTAGGTAGGTACCTACTATTTCTTGTTATTAGAAGGAGTGTGACGCGTGGCAAAATTAAGAGGAATGTAATGTAAACAATTTTGTGAATAAATAAATAAAATAGGTGTAGCCTTATATTGTGCAAAATAAACTATAAATAATATGCAAAAGCACGGTTAAGGTTAGCTCTTTGTTGTAGCATACAACAAGTCCTTTGCTAACATTAAAAGTAATCTTAATCCTGTGACTTTTCGCATTGGAAGCATACAAATGCAACATCAGTTTCCAAGGCTGCGTAAGGACGTCACGACGGGGGAATAATCACGATTTTCCCAGCATATTGCACATTCATACGGCGTTGTGATGCGAGATATGATGTATTCAGTTACGCTTGCGACTGCGGAGCTAAAAAGAGCCGACTTCCGTCGATGCTACTCGATGGGATTGGTATTCAATACCATCTATCGGAGTTCGAAGAGCTTTCCCTCCTACAACCGTCCGGAGATTTGTCGTTCATCATTTCATTATAAAATAAGAACCTATTTTATGGATGTAATAAAATAAACAAGCATGCAAAAACGATCCGCACGTGACAACTGGGATAGTTTCTGAACAATACCAAAATACAGAATGAGATGTTTTAGTTAGCAGAGGGTACAGTTTGATGGTAGGAGGGCTGAGGCAGGGTCTATCAGTGACAGTTAGTCCTATTAGTGTCCGTAATAGTCCGGTTAGTAATTACAAGGCTCTTACCTTAACTTTTAATATCTGCAACACTACGCCTAATAAACGCCTTCTCAGTCGTAATAGAAGTGCCTGAAGCAAACAGACTTGATTTAAATAAAATACTATTTGAATTTCAACCATTCATGAAATATTTTAATAACTTACATTTATCTATACTAGTTGATGTTTACAAAATTTTTAGAGTGAAATATATTTCGGATGTTCACTATATATATCAACACATTTATTTCAAAAACGCCTTGAGAATCAATAAATATGTCACCAGAACCTGTATTTAACCAACAGCGTTATGAAAAATTTACGTCAACTTTTACAACCGGCCAATTACCAATTCCACCGCATTCTATTGTTTTCCTAGAAACACGAACAAGCTATTAAGCAGGACATAATTCGTTTGACATCTATAAAAACCCACTAAGTCGAAAGCAAACACATTTAGCACTGGGAGTATATAACGAAGTACCTACTGATGTGGAGATGACGCTTAAAATGTCGTAAAAATTTTACTGCCCGAAGGAAAATAAATAGTTTTCGCTCTGCTCCATCTAAGAGTTATACAATAAAAAGTTTACAACTAAAGAAAATAGACTGGGAATGAAATGGCCCTGCCCAAGAATGCAGACGAAGCCATCATCATGACTAAACCCGCAGGAATAAGTCAGCAGAATGAATGGTTTCAGATTGATGGGTATGGTATAAATAATACCATAGGTATTTAATCAACAATTAATTCAAATGTTTTCACATTTCACATAACTGGATGTCAATAGCGTTGTGCAACGTACTGAAATGGTTGAACATTAAAATTCAGACTTTACCTGTATCAATGTAAAATTCAAAATTGTATTATAATATTCGTCAAAATTTTGGGAAAAAGTGAGTTTTACAAGTACTCGTAAATCCACTATAAAATGATGTCTGTCTAGTAATTGTGACCCCTAAATCATATTCATTAACAAATACATCACTTCAATATCCCTTGGTGTATGACCACGGAGAAAATTTGTCAGGTCCCGCCCGGATTCCCGTGTGCGTGAATAAACATCGTAAATAATCCTTGTTTTCTGTACAAACAAGCCTGAAATGTCATAAATATACATATTTACAGAAACGTCGTCCGTATGTAATAACCGTCAAAGATCATAATCGAACGGGAGTTATTGCGAATCAAAGTGTATGTCACAATGTACGTGAGGATTAAATGCGTCGTTACTCAATAATGCTTGTTTGAAGTTGTTCGTATAATTTATTGCGCATTACTATGCAGATTAATGAGCTTTCCATAAAATACATATTAAACATTTAACATTCAAGAATGTTGCAAATTAATTGTCTATAGATGTTTGTCTCTTTCGATCAATGTATGGCCATCCGGCATTTCCGTTCAAGCAAATATTTTTTCTGTCCCAAAGGTAAAGGTTACAATTTTACATTGCTTATTTATAACTAACCTTACCCTGAATTCCTACATTTATTGACAGGTGTCTGAATTTATATGCAGTTTATCATGAACACATAATTGTCTATAATCAAACATCTGGTATTATAAAAATAAGAGAATCGTATTATTAGACGTACTTCTTGGTAAAAATTTAAAATCATGGTACGGAACCCAGTTCTTCGGACTGATTTAACTTCACATACCTATATGCTGACCATTTTCATAACTACATTTGGTTCATGCACGCGTGAATAATACATCATTGGCAAATAGCGAAGCATAATATAATATTTCAATACAGCTGTTCATTTCAATTTCAGTCAGCTGTCAATAACTCATTTACAAGGCGTGTTCACATCATCCAATGTACTTCTGTGCTGCTTGTCTACCAGTACCGTCTGTCCTACTAACTTTATTTCCATTCACTAAGGTCTCGAATCACCCGTCAAGATAAGTCTCGTTTCTCCGCAATCAATGCCTGACGTCTAAAATATTGCATACAGTAAATTGTGCTTGAAGGATATACGAGGTGGTCACTGATCAGTCGTCTCAATCAGTCGTACATTATATTATTTGTCTTTACGCGGACTTGCTTATCTTAAAACAAGCGGAATTTCTCTTGCAGTTTCCAGAAGTAAATCTGTCCTTGATGCCTCGTTAATCTTAGTGAAATCGTCTCCTAATCTTCCTTCATCTTACCCTCTCGTTGCCTATAAAATCAAATTCCTACTAATGCTGCCATTAGTTTTGTTGAAAAACAAATTGTAGTCATAGAAAGCATCAAGGAAAACACATGGCTCCATCAAAACACAGAAGATGCAACTTTCATAGTTACTGTGTTCAAAGCTCAAGCTATGTCATTGATGTATTCGCGGCAAGTTGTACGACCTGTGTAAGGGCAGCTGCCTTCAGTAAATATTTGCCACGCACGCTATGATATGAGCTACAGTTCATTGAGCTCGATCTATATTTGTGATCAGGGAAACTGTACATTTCCATCTTAATATTACGATATAATGAATTCGACAGAAACGTTTTTCCTGTGTGTACTAAAAATATTGTTCCATGAATTGTTTTAGCAGTCATATCCTTATTAAATATAACTGTATTTGATGGCTTTATCTCGTTATTTGTATCAGTTGTGTTGAGTTGATTTCTGCGTGTACACTTCAAAGCTTCCAAAAATTCTTCGAAGACTTTTTCCGTTTCAGTTTAAAATGGGGTCTATCCTAAAGACCATTAGCAAAAGGGCGCAGCGCACCGTCATCACGGTCAAAAGCGAATGACAAATTATTTGCTTACCAGCATTTACGGAGTTCTGTCAAGACATTCCTGAATTTGATAATAATAACCTTTATGTCCTGAGGTGTAGAGTGGAAATTAGGATATCCGTTCTGTAATGAGCGCACGACTAATATTGCTCATGCAAGTTTTTGAAGGCACATGGTGTTTCTGTATTCATTTTACAGTCTGCTGCTATTCTAGGAATAATATTCTACCATATCTCAGTGTATTTCGGTGCAGGTGCCCAGATGTCGAAGAGATATTCTTCATTTTGCTGAATTTCTGCGGGGACGCCTTGTGTACTCACAATTTGTCTTATTATGTCCGTGGCCACATCTGTTGGGATTTATTGGCATCATTTCTTTTGCTCTTACAGCGCGCTATTTATATCATTCCTTAATAATTACCTGGCACTGACTAATTGCTTTTGATCGGCCTAAATCTGTATTTTCATGTCAGTGTGTTAAGGGATTTGCAGCAAGTTGTGCTAATTATTTGACTGTGTGAAAAGCTTGTGAAAACATATTTTTTTGGATTACGTTAAGTTTGTTTAAATAATAATAATACAGTTAGAAAATATTTAACCATTGTTTAATTCAAACCTCTGTTCCAGTCAAAAATCAATCACTTAAAAAAGAAACTACTTAATACTTATCTCTCTTAAACTTTTTACAATTTCCAAAATGCACAATATGTTTCCCACAGTAGCCTGCAACATCAGTGCAATGAGACCTGTATATAATATTAATCTGAGCCTTAAACGATTTTTGGGTCAAATAGCGATGCGTCAAGATGCGCAGTTTTTTGCGCGATGTCGAGAGGACGCAGTCGGCGTGCACAAAGAAATGCTACGGCGTGTATGTTGAGATTCTCACACGAACAGCAAGACATGTGCATGCCTAGCACTCGGGACCAGTGCAGTGGCTAACTGTATTGATTCAACTAATATTCAATCATAGAGGATAAGCGAATGTTCGTACCTAATTTTATTTGTGAAGCCGTGGCAACTGGAATCGATTCAGCCAATATTCAATCAGAGGGGATTTTGATAGATCTAAACGTACGGAAAAATTGTGAAAAGTGTGATGGTGATCCTTCGGGACATTACAGGCGACCAATGATGATAGTTTACCGAAAACAAGTTTTTCGGTAAACTATCATAGTTTTAACAAAACAACCCTACAACATTGTGCCCAACATGTCCTCGTCCAGCCTAGCCAAATTGTAATTCGAGCTTCAGACTCACTCACAGATTTCAAATGGCTTCGAAAACATCATAATGTTTTCGATGCTCCATAGAGCATCAGACATGCAGGTTTTTTCAACGCTTTTCATAATGTTATAAAAAGCTCATAACTTAATTTTAAAAAAAAGCTTTTTGTTTTTTAATTACATTTTTTTAAAATAGGTACTGATGCGTAACTGCGAACCTTTGGGATTTGAACCCAGGTCCACTCGAGTGTGAGGCCGCATTTGAGTCACTGAGCGATCACCGCTGTGTCAATGTGACATCCTAGCTGTTTGCAACATGTAAGAACAATTCGCGACCGCTCCACAGATTTCTCTAATCGCATTTGTCTGCAGATTTATTGCCGTCGTCTTTTTGTCTCTGTTTGTTTACGTTAAAAAGACAAGTGTCAAGTTACGCAAAAAATGACCGTAAAAAATGACCGTAAAAAATTTTAAACGCCAATCTGAAGTGCGAAGGTGAAAGGTACACGAATTTTACTGTGAATCATGGATCCGCGCGCATTTTCATCCTTAATTCTATAGTAATAAGGGCTTTTTGAAAAGTTTGATAGTTTATATTCGTACAAGAATGCAATTTCGTGGGACTGAATATGTCATAGCGGTGATAGCTCAGTGGCTATCGAATTCGCCACTCGAGCGGTCCGGGCGGTACGGGTTGAAATCCAAGAAGCTCGCACCTTTGACTTTGTTATGTGCTATTTAAGCAATTAAATGCCAACTACTGTAACGGTGAAGGAAACCTGCATGCCTCCATCCTCTTCTCTGTTCTCCATAATGTTCTCGCAGGCATATGAAGTCTGCCAATCCGCACTTGGCCAGCGTGGTGGATAAGGCTCAACCCCTCATATTTCGAGAGGAGACCAGCAGTGGGACGAAGAATGGGTTGAGGTGTTAGTGGTAGTGGTGCAATATGTCATGAGTAATGCAGGTCATATTGTCGTAGGACGTAGATCTATAAAATATAAAGTTTAATAACTTTGATTTCATGTTAATTGATAAAAAACATTTTAGTAAGTAAGTTCTCTGTAAAATGAATACTTAGTTAATCATAAATACATGACTGCTCTCCACCAATCCGCATTGGAGCAGCGTGGTGGAGTATGTTCTAGGCTTCCCGTAGCTGTGTCTGTAGGGAAGACCCGTGCCCAGCAGTGACACGTGGATTGTAGCTATACATTACTACCAATATAAAATAACGGTACGTTAATAAAATAAAGGTATGACTCTACCTTTATGCGGTACCGAAACACATTGAGTGACCGTTGCGATACGTAGGGTGAGGGGTATTTATTAATGTTTGTACCTAAAATACTTGTAAACCGTTTAATTCATAAGTATAGTAAACCTTTTATTATTAAGGTTTAAGTCCTGGTACCAAAATTTACCATTTTCCATTTATAAATATATATCCAAAATAAGGGTACCGAAATAAATTGGGTATCGAAGTATTCCGGTAACCGTTATTTTTTTGGTATGATACCGCAATATAAGGATACTTTAAGTTTTGGGTTATTCTGTCTCTGGTTGGCTACCGATTTGCTAGCAGTTGATATTTTTTACTCCGAACATTTCAAACACATTATACCGGGAATCCCTGTTTTCATAATAAACAGTGCAGATCGTGTTTCAGTACGGCTTGCTTTACTAGGAAAACAGGGATTTGTAGCTAAATTTCTTTGTAGACGTGTGTTACATTAGCTGCCAAATTGGATGGATTGGGATGGATTGTAATGAATTTATTCACAGTTCATTGGTGTAATTCGTTAGACGTGAAACTGATTTCCGACGATTCACTTCGACGTAACGTTTCTGTGTCTGTTTTACATGTACCTATATATAGTTCTATTATTCATATTATAAAGAGATAGTGTTTTCTTAAGTATTTAAAGCCTATGAGAACTGGACGTGGTAGAAACCTATTAATTCAATGAGTTTTCCATTTTCAACTGAAGTTTAATTATATAGTTCTATAAGTATAATATTATAAAGAAATAGTGTTTTCATATGGAATTAAAATCTATGAGGACTGAACGTGGTAGAACCTATTAATTCAATTGGTTTTCCTTTTTCAACTGACGTTTAATATAACACAGGAAGATAAAGTGCTCATAATTTAACGCTAAATCTACTTATTATTGCTATTCGAGTGTTTTATTTTAATGTGTGGTGCACAGCCCGCAGCAGGTTGTGGGAGAAACCCGTGGTCAACAGTGGGACGTATGTTCGTTTTAGCTTAGAATAGAGATAAATTATATTTCAACCTACCTACTAGCGAACTGAAAAACTAATGTTCTTTTAACTGCTTAACTGTATAACTGGACTTTCTATCTTGTATCCACAAAAATTCTGCATGCATACCATACGCCCTGCGTATCGCTGCATGCCAACAGCTACTTTTATTACCTAGTTAACTATCCAGACTGTCTGTTTCACTTTTATTTTACCTCACACCACGCCCTGAAGGCCAGACTAAATATACTATTTGATGGACCAAAACAAACGGGGAATAGTGGACTCATCCGAACGCTGTTCTTCTGCATTCTCTATAAACAGTTTGGTGTGGTGCCCTTGAACTTCGTTAATAGGCTGCAAGAGGCCAGCTGGCACTAGTGTGGGATTGCCAGACATTTGGTAAGTTGGGACGTCCCGATTGTGATATGTGCCTTTTCCACGCCTGCGCCCAGTTGTTCTATTATGGAACTACATACTGAGATTTTTTCACCACCAATCCGCTGCATGACAACTGTGACTGACTTTGAACAATACTCAAATAGGGACTGGGATGGTTAGTCCAGTTAGCAGATAGAGTTAATATGAACATTAGTTGGTCAGTTGGTTAGTGAGTATGAGGACTGAGAACTGTTTTAAGTCCTGTTAGTAGGTGTTAGTAATAGTCAAGTTAGTAATTGTTAGCAAGAGTCTCGTTCCATGTCAGTCACAGATGTGTTGTTACCCTTGACTAAGATGGTCGCCGCTAAAGAAGTGTAACCGGAAACCACACCTTTCCAACTGGACCACAATTGCTTTAAAACAATTATTACGCGGTAGAAATGGCACAAGTACAAGGCGGTGGTACGGAGCATTACGCCCTTGAACCGCTACTGTTACCCTAAATAGCGGACAGAGAAGGGAGAAATGTTTAGCTACTAAAATAGAAACTCCGCTAGGCTTTCCTTTTCGATTTTTAGCGGCATTTCAGCATGCTCTGCTCTTTGTTCTACGCGCTGTTTGAGTGAAGATGTTAAGTTATTTAAGACTGAAATTCCTTCATGCATTCTACAGTACCTTTTTGACTTTGTTATAATGTGCAATGTTTCTATTTGTAGCCTGAAGTGGTTAAGAATTTTGCCTTCTCGTGTATCAAATCTTATACTTTATGGCCGTTTTCTATTGCTGCAAGTACGAGATACCATATTAAATTTTATTCGTGGATATAAAAGTGACAAAAAGAATACAAAAATATTAAAATATTAAATATAAAATATAAAATAAAAAAATATATAAAATATAAAATATTATACCCAAAGAATTTCCACTTTAATTTTCACTTTCCCGTTCCCCAAAAAGTATCTTGCTAGTATGTTTATGTTTTCAACGGAGACTTCAATCCTACCTACAAGTAAGGACAAGTCTATTTCATGGTTTATTAATTTTTGACTTACCTATCTTCTTTCTTTAATGCGTTTTTAATCCTTATTTTTAGGTTGCCTGATATCATTCTTATTTAATGATCTGTCATTTATTGCTGTAGGTGTAGTTACATACTTAAAAGTTTGCATGTTAATTAACATTAAAGTCTTTTTGGAACCTACTAACAATAGTTTTTTAGTTACTACTAAAAAAAGCGGAAGTGCACTATGTAATTGCATGACTCCTGAGCACCAATTTGGGCACAAAAAATAAGGAATCGATATTTTTAACCAACTGTTCAATTTCAAATCGAATGTTTTATTGTTATCTGCATACACCGTGACTGGTAGAATTGAGCTCGCATCTTTTTTCTCGTCTACGCTTTTTGCCAGTCTGTATTGTGTAACTGTAGTCAGAGGTCAATTCGGGACAATTTCAGGCAGTTGTGCACAAAGGAATGGACGGTAAATGTATTTAGCACTGTGAGTTACTAATAATATCATTCGCTCATTACCTGCAATCTGTACATTGACAGAAGGTATTTAGCACTGTGAGTTACTAATAATATCATACGCTCATTACCTGCAATCTGTACATTGACAGTTGACTCATACATACTATATACATATACTGAAAAAGCGTATTTATAGGTTTTTGAACAAGTTATATATATATTAATTTTAATACTTTCAGTCTCTCTCTTCTTTTCAGCCCACATTAGACCACTGTTGGACATAGGCCTCTCCCAAGGCCTTAAGTAAAATATATTTTAAACTGAACTATAAATAAATGTAGAAAAGATACGCCTAGTAAAGAAGCGCTTAGATTACTTATTTTATTACGACATAAAATTCATTGTCCATCACTGAAACACTTAAAATTGTTATTGTAGAAGACTTTGACTTGAGGTTAAGAACCACTAACATCTCATGATTTCGGGTTGTAAAAATTACTTCGTCAGCTCAGTACAGGCTTGAGAATTTCTTATGGTCGAATTCGAGATCCTTCAAAAGTAGTTACTAAAAATCCTTGCAGCGTTTTGTTTTGATTTTAGTTTAGAAGAGTGACATTTTTTTAGATTTTATAGTAGGTACGTATTTCTTTAGAAAAGATGCCCGCGTTGTATTATAAGTATTTTCTTTTACAATTGATGTTTCATGTTATGATTCTTATTAATTTTGGTTTAAAATAATTGTTTACTAATTTATCTCATCTACTAGGTACTTATAATGCAAGCCTTAGACTACACTAGTCTATTGCAGATTAGTCCAAAGGTTAACTAAAAATATTTACTTAAACGCAATACTTACTCGGGGTCCTATCCTAAGTTGTTTTACACGTTGGTAAACCTGAGCGGTTTCTCAGCTCAGGGTTGTCGAAAATTTATTTGTGATAGTTGTAGAACAGAGACCTACTCTCCTATGATGGGCTCCAATTTATTACACTGTCCATCTATAGATTTAAGTACTCCTTTGGGATTATATTTCAGGGCAGGTTTTTATTTCTACGTCACATTTAAATGAATTAATTAAAATAAATAGCAAATTATAAGTCTCCAAATAATAATATACTGCCGTGCTGCGTGTGTGTACAATATAAACGTTGTACATGTTATAAATATTTTAGTATTACATAGGAAAATCCACATCTCATTTTTGTTTAAACTAGTGGACGCCCGCAGCTTCGCTCGCGTGGAATTAGACGTAACATAACCTAAATACAAAATTTCATTGAAATAATGTAGGTAGTATATACGAAAAACTTTTATACCTACTAACTTTGCACCCCCGTTTTACCCCCTTAGGGGGTGAATTTTCAAAAATCCTTTCTTAGTGCTCCCCTACGTTATAAAAGGAACCCCTGTGCAAAATTTCAAGTTTCTAGCCCTTATAGTTTAGGCCCTGCGTTGATATGTCAGTCAGTCAGTCAGTCAGTCAGTCAGTCAGTCAGTCACCTTCTCCTTTTATATATTAGCAATTTCTTACAATACTTTACCAAATTCAATTAATTGAGCATATACAATATAATTTTTCTGCTTACATATTAACAGGTATGCATTTCGAATTTAATACTAATTGCCATAGAGAATTTGTTGGTAGAACAAGACATGTGTTAAAACCAACCATGTGTAGGCAACCCTAGATCGGGTGGCAAACACGTACCATGGGGTAAACACACCAGATGGCGCTTCACGGTAGCCGTGTCCTACCGATGTTTGCTGTACTCTCGAGAATGCGCAGAACAGTTGGGCATATAAGTAGCTGTAGCCTACTTGATTTTGATGCCATGTGGATAGACTAAGTTTGGGATAAAAGTCTGTAGCAGTACTAGATCGACTTTAGGTATAATCCGTCCGAGAGGTAGGTCCGAGAACACGAAGAAAGCACGAACCACATCCAACTGCAGCTTTTCAGCGCTGCATTGGAAGATGTGTTCAAGCTAATGGAGTGAAAAGGCTGTGGCATCAACATCAATGGTGAATACCTCACACACCTCCGATTTGCCAATGATACAGTCATCTTGGCAGAATCGCTGGTCGAGCTGAGCACCATGCTAGAAGACCGTATAGAGCTCGCACCATAGCGCGTTGATCACCGACATAATTCACAGAATTAGCAAGTTGATCTGGCAATGGGCGCCTGCCAATGTTTGTTTAGTTAGATGTTTGTTTATTTAGCAAGGAATGCAAGCGCTATTTACAAGTGACCCATTTTCACAGCCCACACGATTTCATACATGCAATAAATTGAATAAAATCATGGACTCAGTAGATATTCACCCTAGGGACGTATAAAATAAATATTTGTAGATATTTTTAAGGTTCCGTACGCTTCAAGGTAATAAGGTCTTCTCAAATATATCGACATTCGCGACAAAGGTACAACGAGCTACTTAAATCAATGTTCGTATGTTTTATCATTATTCGTTCCGTTCTAAGGTCTTCGGGCTCAAAAAAATTTTTTCGTTTAATGTGAAACTTTTGGTTTAGTAAGATATACTTTTAACACGTTTTTATTAGCTTGGTTGTATGTAACATTTGTAATGGAAACTTTGAACGTGATTTTCGCCCACTTCAAAACGTCGGATTAATTTGAAACTTTGCACACTTATCAAAAACCGATGACAATGCAATAATATTTAAAAAAAAAACTACATTTTAGTTCGGTTATCTACAAAATGGTGTATTTTTAGGTTTTTTTAAACGATGTTTTTATGCAATATGCTTATAAGCACTTCAATAAACAATACTTATATTATTACATATACATCAAAACACCTTATGTGGCATTGCACGGTCACGCGGGTACAGCTAGATAAATATAAAATACTCAATCTTACTATTTCCATCCATAAGAGATTCCAATCCTTTCAAAGCTTTTAAATGCTCCTGCGGTAGGTACTCCAAACCCTTTCTACCTTTGAAGTGGCTTAATGGTGTTGTTGTGTACGCGGTTTCTTTGCTTTCTGTGGCGTGGAGGACAGGTAGCGACCACTTGATGGTAAGTGGTCATCGTCGGTTTAGTTCAGGAACCATGAGAAGTTATCTCTGAGTGAGTGTACCTACGTTCTAAAGCGTATATGCCAATGGCTCGCGTCGATCATACGTGATACCGAGTTTAGCTACCGAACGTTAGTGGAGCAGCGTGGTGGAGTATGAGTAGACCTCACACAGCTGTGGCGGTGAGAGACCCTTGCACAAAAGTGGGAAGTGTGTTCTACCCAGCTAGAATTCGAAATTCGAGGCTCGTCGCCACACCATACCAATACAATAATATTTTTAGAGTCTATTTTAGAGTCTTAAAGAGTAGAAAAAATTGGATTAGGTATATTATGATGATTACTGTTAACAGCAATACAGACTATATTCCCAGTAAAAGTTAAAAATACATATAAAAAAAATCGTTCTTATTCTCGCGTAAAAGTGGGTCGAAAGTTTTTGTAAGTTGTAGGTACATAGTAGTAATTAGTCAACTTGCCATAGAAAAGTCTCATACATATAAAAGGTACAGGGTACAAAGGACAAACTAAATGCATAAAGCATTCATATGTATTAGCAGTAAAAGTAATAAATAATAAGACTGTATTATAGGTAGATTTACCGTAATACCCACTAATTAAATTAGAGTTGCATAAATCATAACATCCATACATTGGTACGTGTAAGTGGTTACTAAATAGAAGTTCAAATTATTTCAAACTCAAATGGGAACGCTTCCGGAATTACATACCTACTTCCATCTTTTACCAAATAATAAAACAAGCAATGGACAGACAACCAATTATGCGAGGTAACATATACCTGCAAATACAGTTTGCTTATCAATTAGCATTTGTTCAGAATATTAAATGAAAAATCTCCCAAGAAATTGTTATGTGTGTTATATTAGAGCACTTGTATATGTTATATTAGAGAAATTGTTATGTGTGTTATATTAGAGCACTTGTAGATAGCAAACTATAGGTACTTGTAAGTACCTATAATTTGTTACTGTTTAGCTTATTAGTTATCACTTGGCTTGAGGCCGTCCTAGTTAAATAAATTAATAGAATAATAATAATAAATAGCCACCAAGATTTATCTAACTACAAATACATATTATATTACAAACTTAAAATAACAGAATTTCATTCTAACATTTGAATATTCTTCTATGGAAGCTACTAAAGAACAACTTGCTATGCTACCAGGTTAATCACGTCTCATAATTATGATTTTAGTTGAAAGGTTGTTCGAAATCCAAAATTGGCACTCTCGTCTTTTCGACTGTTAATGTGTCAAGTCACATAATGTGTACTACACTGAAATTGTACCTAGGTACTACCGATTTTTAAAATTTCCGTTTGTTATAAACCTGAACATAATCTATATTTTATATCACATAAAAATTGCTTGGTTTCTCAATTTAATCGTGATTTCGCTGCGAAAGCCTTTTCCAAATCCAAAACTGTCACTTTCGTGACTAACCATGTCATAAAACATCAGACTAATGCTATTTTTGGCTATCAATATGACAAGTTGGTCAGGCGAGGTGAGTAAGCAGAAGTCTTGTTGTTCGCCAGTCTGGTCGTCGTCTCGTCTCCTGCTGAGTCACCCGGCTCCATTGGATGTGTTTTATAGTGACTTTCTGCTCATGTTTCGTTTGAGGCTAAGTAAGCGGCTTCATTAGCAACTGAAGTAATGAGAGACGGTGTGAATATGAAATTGTCCGTAGAACCATAATTAAGTATAGATTCTCACTGTTATGTAGGTGTTCATAAAATGGTCTTCTTCATGAATTAAGATCTACTATCTGAAGATTAAGATTATCGTAGAAAACCAAACTAAAAGTTGCAGTCACGATTGTCACCACTAGATCAACGAGGCAGTTGAATGAAGAAATTAAGAATACAATCATTTTGACTAAGCCCAATGTAAGCGTAGATTCATAAACTGGAATATCAAAATAACCACGAATTCAATCTCTTTCGTTAATTACCATCAATTAATCACAAACCGGAATCGTTAAATCTACTTCTGTTTTGATAAATGTTGTAAACGATTCATCTAATATCAGAACACGGAAATCAGATCCAACCTAACCTTCCTCTTTCACTCCAACGGTATGTAAAGTTTCAATCTGGATTAAAATCAAATTCTAAGGCGCTCTACTTAACTAACCGTCGTGTCTACTTCGCTAAGATCAGTGAGTCACATGCTAAGCATCTCAGATGCGCGGGAGTGTGCGGACAAACGGAAATACCTAATCTTTGCATTAGTTTCACGGGTTCTCCAGCACGTGTGGCACACTGTGTGAAATTCGCACTGAAAATGTACGTCTTTCGATTATTAATAGGGTGAATTATAAACAAATGTTCGCTAACATCCGCACGGAAGATATTGCTTTCAGGCTCAGATGAATAAAAAAAGTAGATGCCGCACTTCTAATAAGAAACTGTAACCATTTTTAAAACTATGTGTGAGTTAGCGAAGTGTTGCCACTTTTTTTTTAAAAGTCCCTGATAATTACTTAAGTGGGGTAAATAATTTAATTATTTAATTTAATTTTAGTTTTAACCTAGAATCCTTTATGAAGAACTCAGTGTCATCTTTATTGTATTCATTTTAGAAATATGATGCAGTCTTATCAAATATTTTTCAATAACTAATCGTATTAAATTTACTTTATGCCCATGGCCAGCATAATCGTGGTCATTTTCTAAGTTATTAAAAGTTCTATTGTTACCTGTAAAAGAACCTAAAATTTGCGTGACTATATAGGTATGCTGACTTTCCCTCACCAAATTTATATTCTCTATAGATATTTTCTTAATATTACTTCGCAAGTTGCACATACATACTCGTATAACGAAAACATCTTGGTTCATCTCGGCTCATTTTTGCCACTGGCGGTCACCCATCCACAAACCGACCGCGTCCGTCGTTGCTTAAATCTTTCGATCACATTGAACCGACGCGAGCCATTGGGCTATGGACGCTACTATAACTATAACTGCATATCGCTTTGCATTGGAGGCCGCCGCGTGTAAAGGTGTTACTTAAGGCTCGTATTGAATACAAAGGCATACATTACATTTAATCGGCCACACGGGTACAGTTATAGGTACGCAATGCGAATGAATTTGGTAATGCGCCTGTCCCGATAGACGTGATGATAACAGCTTTTCGACATGTTTGCATAAACATCTGAAGAACGGTTAGAGACAATGCGAGACCTGATTTGAATAGTGCTACCCGATGAGGTGTTAAAACTGAGTAAGTATTACTCAGTAGTTTTGTAGAACCTATGTTTTACTTAGATTTTATTCCGGGGCATCCCCGTCATCTAATCACCATATAACGTACCTACAATTCATGCCTTGTTTTAAAAGAAATTGAGCTCCGGTTGAACGGTGATTTGGTTCCTGTTTACACTTTACTAAAGGCGAATCTTTGATCATCCTTGATCGTCTCTCAAGGATGTCATGGGCGGCATCGGATGGAAAGTGCTAAATGCAAGTTTGTATCAAAAAGGTACCTACATAGAAAACGTACGTCAAAAAAGAAAATAAAAAGAACTTATAATGAAACAAAAATTAAGAAATCCGTTGACATTGTTACATTATGATTTCGATCTGTCTGACTCTAAAACCATTATTTCATTGTATTCAGTGCTTTTGTTCTGAACAACACTATATCCCAATCTCCTATATAATTAGGCGTTCCTTTTTGTCTTAAAGCGTCAAGCTCGGCGCCTGACCTACGCCCACAGCCAAATAATCGTACATAAACAAATCTTCTCTTATTGTTCGTCTGTCATGACGCAAGCGATCCCAATACGGTGCGCGGGCGCATATTCGCGCGTACTATGACGGATCAATGCATGTATGTCGGTGCAAACTAAGTTTTCCTTGTAAATCATTCAGATTATGGGTTGAACAAAATTATCAAGTTGATTGATAGTAGGTATAACACAATTTTAAAATTATTCATTATGTATTTAATAATTATTTATTATTTGGGGATAGACTAAAGGTCGGATGAAAATAAATTTTCATCCGAATTATGTAATCTGTTACAGTTTAGCACCATTAGCGTAACAGCTTATCAGCTTATGGGAACTTGATTATTAAAAATCAGCAACTGTAGCAACTTTTTACCAACTATTGAGTTGGTTTAAAAAGTTGCTACATATTTATAATTTTAATAAAACTAAATTTGTTATTCAATCTAATTTTTCATAAATAAAACTAACGGCCATTATGGTCAATAATAAGGCAAGTTGTGAGGTCTAATCAAACGTGATTGAGAAACGACGTTATCGACGTAATATTATTTAAAACACATTTGCTCGTAAAGGGTCTCTTATTACACCAATTTCAATACCGTAATGTATCTCATTACAGCACTTGTGCGGTAATGTAATGTAAAAAGCACTTGTGCTGTAATGTAATGATTTCTTTTTAAAAAGGTCACGGTTTATCTAGATGGTCCGTCTAAAACGAACGATACTTTTTTCAATCTTAGCAAAGAGTTTTTATGTCAGAAAAGTGGTCAACATCTTATGAATAACTTATGAATAATGAATTATGAATAACTTTGGGAGATAAAATATAAAAAATAAACAATTAATTCTTTAATTTAATTAATTTTGACAATAAATTACAATAATTTATCTGTTATATAATTTATCAAAAACAAAAAAATATTAATTTACTTTATTAGTAATACTGGTTGTTTTTGTGTCTTTGCCTTAAAAAAAAAGTGCTGATGCGCGCGCATCGTTTTGTGAACAAGTAAAAATTATTCCGCGCGCTTTTTCTTTTCGTTGCATTGTTTTTATTTGAAAATGTCATCAAGTAATGATGAATTAATTAATTTATTTACTCGAAAATTATGTTATAAAACGTCGTATGACACACGTGCGCTTTGATAATTACAGCCTCTGCTTTCTTGTAGCCCTCGCCTACGGCTCGGGCTAGCAATATCGCCTCGGCTGTAATTTTCAACTTACCGCACTTGTATCATAATGTACTATTACCGTAAACCTCTGGTCCGTACTAGCTCGGGAACAATTGGTCTGAGAGCGAAATTAATCACAACGTTACAACCAGCCTATCTCAAACAAGATCTGACGTCGGCAGTGATTTTAAATTGTATCGTTAATCTGCATGCCTCGTGATCTTTCTCAATGGCTTGTTATATTGGATTCTGGATTAAAGTATCAACGTTTTACAAACCTAGACTCTATTTAAATTTGAATAGGGATGATATTGCAATGACGTGCTAATAGTCATAGTTGCAATATTGCAAATTATTCTCGTACAAACGTTCGGATTATATGATATAAGATAATTTTCTGCTTGTCCACCTGTTTCAATAATCCGTCAGTGATTCGATAGTAATATTTAATAGGATTATTCTGGATATTCCGATATAAGGAATTATTGCGAGCTTTCTTGTATCATAATTATAAGTAATTCATTAATTTGTTACTGGACATACTTTATCCTTTTAGCATTTGGTTTTTCTCCTACGTTGTCTTAGCCAAATAGCTAATATTATACTTCTTAAAGCAGCTAATATTATATTAATAAATGCATTAATTATTGGCAAAGTAAAGGCGACTTTTTCTTCTTTTCCCATTACTTCGTCAGGTTTTAACTCTAGCATCAAATATCCGGGGTTGGTTGACGTCCCTAATGCCCCGGGAAGTTCCGCCGTTACTAATGGTTTCCTAGACGCCGTTATTTGGTGCCACCGACGGCTAAATTAGATGACCCGGAAGCAAACCGGAAAATCAACGGAACGTCCCAAAATTGTCTCGTCAAATACTTTATTGCTGGCCAACCTCACGGTTTCGGTAAATCAGTTATCAGACCTAATTAGGAAGGTTAAAATTTCTTTTTTCATATAACTGCATGCATTTAGAATAAGTAGAGAAATATTAAGTACAAGAAGATGTTACAGCAAAATGTAATGCCAATTCTACACATGTTTTTAAATTGTTGCAGTTGGTGCAATCTTAGCAGCATTTATAACACTAAGATGCTCGGCATAGTATCGAATAGCTGAGGTAAATGATGTGGTTGTTGCACAAGCTACATAAGATAACATTTATAATTAAAACAATCAATACAAACGTATCAAGTTTAATAAATAACATGGTTTAAATGAATTATTTTGAATATTCTTTCAAAAATGTAAGTTTCTGTTAGTATGCTATATCTACTCACGGGCTCGACGAAAATTGGGCACAATAATATAACAAACTCAACGCTAGCCACGCAGTCATCCATTTATTTAATGTGGGCATCCGTCAAGGAGAAGTGACCGGGCCCAACAATAAAACACTGGTCGAGACGAGACAGAAAGTGAAATTAAAGATACGAACGCCAGAGGAAGCGACACGGGTCCGCAAAGAGTAGACGAGTTGATCTAATGAGACGCGGCCAATTATGCGACGCACGGGTGAATTTATGCCAGTGGTCGCTATAGGAATAAATCCTCGCTTTTTGCACAGATAATATATGAGGTGTAAATCAAGAAGTGAAGCGCATCTTCGATGGATGTGAGTGAGGGTGACGTGGTTGTATTTCCGTATGTTTTTGATTCGAAGGTTGTCCTTTTCTGCAGGATCAATCTTTTTTGCTTGGCTCTTATAGAGCAAACAAACTTCCATCCCGTATCCCAAGGGATGGAAGTTTGTTGTGTGTCGTGTTATGTAACTATTAATATGTAAATACTCGCAAATAATTCGACTTCAGTTTACTTAGATAATTCCTCCCATTTTTGGCCCTTTGTGGATTGAATATACAAAGACCCATTTTAAACAAGTAAATACTAAGAATAAGGGTTAAATTAAAAATAATGCACTGTCTGTAGTAGGCACCCTTAAGCTCTCATATTGCCAATTGGCTGAAAAATCTCACCTTCCCCATTTAGATGAGTAATCGTATTCACGTGCGCGCCATTACACACCCCGAAGAACGTGAGTTCCATGAAATCGATTTCCCACAAATCAAACTAATTGAAAGCAACCAAAAGAAACTTGCGCACGCGCCTCTATAAATAAAATCAAGATGGCGGGCGACCCTTCTTACAGTATGCAGTAGGTAGGCAAAAAGTATTTTAATCAGACAAGGCGTTTCCAATACAACCAGGACGTCATGGCACTTATTGCAGTAATGCAGTTAATTATCGAATGCCATCTCATGCCATCAAAGTACCGACGGCCACTTATTCCATGTTGGTACTGCAAAGAATCCTCGTGAAGATGTCGAGATGATGTTAAATACGTCGTTTGTTTTTTTTTTATTTACGAATATTATTTGTACAGAATGTGACATGTAGTTTACTACTACTACTAAGATGTAATCATAACAGATTTTCATCACAAGTATCGAAACTTAATCGAAAATTAACGAATCATAGGATATTATTAAATTTCATATTCTTAATTAGTTTTACTTATCCTTCTTTTACTATTCCTATAATCACACTAATATTATAAAGGCGAAAGTTTGTGAGTGTATTTTTGTATGTTTGTTACTTCGTCACGCTCAAACAGCAGAACCAATTTTGATAAAATTTGGTATGGAGGTAGATGACACCCTGGTTTAATAGGATACTTTTTATCCCGAAACTGTGATCCATTGGGATAAAAAATCAATTTCAATATTTTTTCAGTATTATATTAGTTTCCAGTATTTCAGTATTTCACACGGGGGAAGCCGCGGGCAGCAGCTAGTTATACCTTTAAATGATAAAAACATTCTTGTTTACGAGTACTTAGATCTCAAAAAAAGAACAATAGATATCTACATTTTACGAATACTGGCCATGTACAAAATCCAATCTCCACCAATCGGCATTGGATATACGAGGAGAAGTACTCGTATGTATGCTCTTGCTCTCCCTCAGCTGTCCCTAGGGCTGTACAAAATACTGTGTAAATATTTAGAGTCGATATAAATTAAATAAAAAACATGTTCAACATCTAATATATAAAATTTCCGTGTCACAATGTTTGTTGCAGTACTCCTCCGAAACGGCTTTACCGATTTTTACCAAATTTTATATGCGTATTCAGTAGGTCTGAGAATCGACTAACATCTATTTTTCATCCCCCTAAATGTTAAGGGTAGTCCATCCCTAATTTTTTTTTTTTAATTGTTAGATAAATTTTTATTTTTGTATTTTTTTATGATACAACATTAGAAAATACATACAACCCTGAATTTTCAACCCTCTACGATCAACCAAAAAGTATTTATATGGCAAAACAACGTTTGCCGGGTCAGCTGGTTTCTATTTAAATTTCTTAAGCTGATTTCAAGCCTAACGTCACAATCTCAATGCAAATTAAGTGATATCTGATCACAGCTGGATCGTAACTTCAACTCATATCCCGAGCTGAGGTGTTCGCGTGCAGTGTCGCTCAGTCGCCAATTATGCGGTCATATCACGTTTCAGGCGAAATTCGAGATGAATTTTCCGTGACCGTAATATTTGCGTATTATGCCATGATACGAGTATGTAGCGCGGGTTTAATGGTCCTATGTAAATAAAATGACATGAAACTGTTGTATGGACAAGGAATGGCACAGTTCAACGAACAATTTCTTGCACATTTCATAATTCAGTTTTGCATAAGGTCTTCTAGATCTAATCATATTAAGTATTCTGTGATCTGACGTCTTATATTCATATCAACCGGAATTTCGACGAAGAGAACAGTGCAAGCGCAAGTAAAATTTTGGTTGTTGCTTGTCTGTGTCGTCTGATGATATTACTATCCAGATATATAATTTATCATCCACAACCAGCACTACAATCATTTCTTTGCCCCACTGTTGGGTACAGGTCTCTCTTGGAACCAGAGGGGTTAGACTATAGTCCACCACGCTGACCAAGTGCAGATTAGCAGGAATCACATGCCACCGATAACATTATAGTGAACTTTCTGGCATGAAGATTACCTTCACAATTAGAACAGTTGACATTGAATACATTTATACTATTTCAAAATACTAAAGACACCTCTGCACCCTTTGGAGAAATACAGGCGTGATGTTATGTTTCATTTAGGTTTACATTTAAATTGGTGGTTTCAAAAAAATTCAGACAAAATTAACGACGATAAAGTGTAACAATAATTTCACGTAATTTCTAAACAACAAAGTATAAGTACATTGACGTTATTTGTAGTTGAACTACATTGTTAGTTAAACTAGGTTGTACGAACAATGTAGTTTAACATGTCATTAAATATTATGAATTTAATGATTCGTCGCTGATCTGCATGTTAAACCTAGGCGAAAAAAACATCAAAATGTGATGATTCGTAATACAATAAAGAAAAAACTTTGAATTCAAAGATCATCAATATGTTAAACAATCCAGGAAGGTCACATTTCAGTATTGACGCCTACAGCATGTTAACACGATATCGATATTTGGGTTAAGCGTAGGTACGGAGCTCTGACCGTTGCCACAAAGTAGATATTTTTTTCCACTCTCGCCGCGTACGCGACAAGCGGCCAGTGGCCACGCCATGAAGGAAGAAAGGAGAGAGGAGATGGTCTAAGTAACCGTGTTCTGATTCTATTGGGGTGAACATTAAGACAAACCTAAGCCCCGCCCACTGGGCGGGGCTTAGGTTAGTCTTAATGTTACACTTGTGTCATTAGGACGTCTGCGATCCGGCATTTTCTACAGTTTTAATACCTTCTTTCTTCGGTGAAGATGAAGTGTTGTGTTCTGGGATGTAAAAGTTATTCCTGGCGATCATCTAAAGCAATCGACGGGATTACATTTCACTTGTAAGTATTTAAAAACACTAAAATTTTAAATATCCCCATTGTTTTTCCATAATTTTCTACTCTACAACAGATGTCGCTTATTTGTTATAAGATGTTTCGTAATTATTAACAGTAAATTACTTGATGTTAATGTGTTTTTCGGGGTCTAATATAATCTTTATACAGTAAATTTACTACTTGAGTTACTAAATTTAATACTATAATGCTAATTTTACTCTAAATTGATTTTTGAAAATGCCAATTTTTACAAGTACGCCTACGCCACCTAGTATTGATTAGCATAGCAATACATACTTTTATAAGAAAAGCAGAGCATTTTTTTGGCTGGTTTAGAAATATTTAACTTAAAAGTCTAATATTTATCAGTTTTCTTATTGATTCTGCAAGTAATTAATGTATTAAGATAACGGCATGAAAAGTTTTAATAATACAACAATATAACTACTCGCTGCTCGCGTAAAAAATGAATCGAACATAGGAATTGAAGGACCATGATTCGAAAACCCTGGATATTACTATCAGTGTTTTAATTTAGGTAATACGGACAAAATCAATCGGATATTACAATGGATGCATATAGTGATTGTGTTGACACTAGAAACTACTTGTTGTTCCCGGAATTACTAATATCGGATGCCGCCCTGACCATATAACTTACGTTTGTATCAATTGAAAATCTAATTTTGAAACGAAATAAAATAACTGCAACTAAGTTATTACGCATTAGACTTTCTATTTTCACCCTTTATTGAAATAAGGAACTATCTAACCCTGATGTGTACCCAATTCGTAAAGATTATAACCTATCTAACTAATTGTTGTTTCTCGTGATATGAATTTATCAAGCATATGAAACAACACGCCTGTGTTTCTCCGAAAAGTTAGTCAAAGGTGTGAGGTACACCCACTTTTCACCTATTGTATTTAGCTCCCATTATTTTATTTGAAGGAAAGGTGTGCGCAAGCCACTGCGACCTAAAAAGACCTATTGTAGATAGCCCCCCAAAAGTTCAAAGGTCCAAAGGCCAATCACTTGACTTTGGGGTCAAGTTACTTGATTGTACAAGGTAAGACAAGTTTCCGTACAGTTTGCGACTTATAACTGTTATGAGGGACTGCAGGGCAGTCGCAGTGGATATGAATGATTTCCCTGCCTCATTACAGAACCTACAGGCGCCAGTGCTGGCACTTCCTATTGTATGTATGTGTTTATTCATCCTACAGTGTCCAGTGAGGAGTATTAAAATCCACAGTTCGGAGCGGTTAAAGCTCAATACTTTCTTAGGATAATTTAGAAACCAGACATAAGTGCTTTAGACTGTAATGTACTTAGGGACATGTGAAGTCTGTTAGTCACTTATCCAGTGTGTAGAATTTGGTTTAATCATGGGTTTTAAATAACATTGTGATTGCCTGTGGTAGATACATGTCTCAATTATTCTCTTGTTACACTACACAATACATTGTACATACTTATTATTTATAATTGTCAAACATATCACTTAGCACATTTGTTGTAAACACTATTCTTTGAATTGTTCTAATGCTCCTCAAACAAACCAAGCAAAACAAAACCAATTTAGCAACATTTTTACTCATCATAAGATCCAGCTTATGTACATGAACCAAAACCATTTGAAGTGGAAATTGAACTTCTATTTCCACTTCAAATGGTTTTGGTACCAAATAAGATATTTATTGTATGCTAATGGGTAGATACTGTAGATAGAAACTGCAATATTTAAGGAAAAGCCATTCAGAAGACAGGGTTCAAAAAACTATCAATCTGAAAACTTTAACGTAAGGCATATTATTTATACTAATTATATCAACAATTGTTCACAGATTGATACAGCAGATCACATCCCCATCATTGTTGGCTATTAATAAGCAATGCTTAGAACAGAGCAGATTTATAATCCCCTAATTTTGTTCAAAAATGTGTATGTGAATCATGGTGCTCGATCACTTCTAAAAACCTCCTGCCATGCTTGCCATTCACTGACACAAACTAGCGGGAAAGACATATTTAAAATGTTACATATTGCAGTAGAGATTGTAATAATTCAAGTAAGTGTGATTATTTCAACAGCTTTTAATTCTGACTCATTTTAAAATAAAAGTTTTCTTAAATCAATTGTAATTTCTTCATGAAGTGGAAATAGAACTTCTATTTCCACTTCAAATGGTTTTGGTACCAAATAAGATATTTATTGTATGCTAATGGGTAGATAGATACTGTGATATTGAAGGAAAAAGCCATTCAGAAGACAGGGTTCAAAAATCTTTCAATCTGAAAACTTTAACGTAAGGCATATTATTTATACTAATTATATCAACAATTGTTCACAGATTGATACAGCAGATCACATCCCCATCATTGTTGGCTATTAATAAGCAATGCTTAGAACAGAGCAGATTTATAATCCCCTAATTTTGTTCAAAAATGTGTATTTGAATCGTGGTGGTCGATCACTTGTAAAAGCCTCCTGCCATGTTTGCCATTCACTGACACAAACTAGCGGGAAAGAAATATTATTTATAATGTTACATATTGCAGTAGAGATTGTATTAAATCAAGTAAGTGTGATTATTTCAATAGCTTTTAATTCTGACTCATTTTAAAAATAGAAGTTTTCTTAAATCAACTGTAGTTTCTTCATGATTCTTGAAATCCATTTTAGAAAATACATATTATGTAAATGTATCCTATGTTAACAACCTCATTACTCTTTATAGGGGTACCTTAGTGTATTGCTATCTTCTACAAACATCATCATAAAAAGTTAAAATGGCAATTATATCCTGCAGTACCTCAAAATCAATCTCTCTATTGTGTGTGTTGGAGGGTTCTATTTGATGTCTGGACTCAGGAGGAGAGGGGCTATTTAAAAAACACTCACTTCATAATAATATATATTAGAAACACTATACTACAATTTACAATATTTTAGGTTGATGTACATGACATTAGGATCTATTACTGTTCATGTCTAGAAGAGAAGTACGTCACAACCGAAGACATTCTGTTATGACGTTATTTTAAACATTCTAATATTCTAAAAACAACTCTTTACATGTGTACAAGTGTTGCCTGCCAATACTAACACCTTACACATTCAAACTCCAAGAGTGTGGAATGGAAATATAATTATGTAACATTATTCCTCAGAGTAACAGCCACATATCAACCTTGTTGGATGTTAGCTGATCAACATCATCCATCAACCTCCACAAGCACCGGCTTCAACTATTGAGCAAGAAGTTGGTGATGGTGTGTTATCATCCCGACTGTTTTATCAGTACAAACCTCAAGACGTGATGACTATTCAACTTGACAGAATTATATTGCCTTACTACATGCAAGCAGCCAGCACAGAAAACTGATATATTTTAACTGTAAGTTAACTGTTAGGACCAGCAATAGTAAATAAAATATATCTGATAAAGAAAGTATTTTTATTTAACACTCCTAACACATGAAATGCATTGATGAGTTTGTTGAGTTAAAGGGATGACAGCCTTAAATAACTACACGCACTCCCCCACGCTAGGCCTAGGCCTGTGATGCGGATGGCAGAAACACTGAAAACCACACAACTTAATATGAGTGACCCAGATATTTATGAGATAAATATCTGCCCCGGCCGGGATGCTCGGTTCCGCGGTTCAGGGTCACTCCACGTCACGGAGTCGACGGTGGTGGTGGATGATGAGTTAACTATAATCATACGAACATCACATCAATTTAATTACTTCAATTCAATAAAACCATTACATACATTCTTCTTTTTTTTTCTTGCCATAAAGGGATGTTCGATTCAGGTGCTTTGTATCGATATTCTGAATCGTAATACACTGTATCGATCCCATTGATTCGATACGTTTTTTTGGATTGATCTAGTATCGTATGAAGCTATCAAGTATATTTAAAAATAAAACATGTTGTCTTTTACAGCATCAAATAATACACTCAAAATAATAAAAACACGTTTACAGATACGTAGGTAATGACCTAACAGTAAATTAAATAATGGTAACTAACTACATTCATTCCATTAAGGAACAAAACACTCCACCTCATTAATCCTTCCTCAAAAGTTCTCCATAAATAAATAAAAAAATATCTTAAGTAGTCCAATGTTATTTTTCACTTATAAGTGAACCTAAATTAATCTTAATAATATAAAAAGTAAAATTTCATGCAGGTGAAGCTGCGGGCAAAAGTTATTAAAATTTAAACGGGACTGACTTCTCACGGTGTACTCGCGTAACATATAATTTGCACTTTCCGCCGTTTTTGTGAAAAACGATCAAACAGTTGATTTTTTTGGAGGAGCCATAGATTTAGATATTTCAATTAGTTTATCTTGTTGGCGATTCAAGAGAGCGAAATTAAATGATCTATCGTTACAAGTAATCATGCCGAAATTAAAGGTATATTGAAATTTAAGATGCAAAGAGAAATATTTTTATTACAGTAATAATATGAACCTGTTTTTTGTAGTTAAGGAACTCTGTATCAATGTTACGAATAAATATTATGGTTAAAGTTTTTTTATCTTAAATAGAATTTAATACAAATTGGTCCGATTTTTCGATCCGATCCTCATTGTACTTGTATCGATCCACTCATAGATCGAAAACCATTGAATCGATACAAAAATCGGGTGGATCGTATTACTTTGTATCGATCCACACAAGTATCGGATAGGATCGAACATCCCTATTGCCATACCTACCTCATATTAATCAAAAACATAACCTCAAATAAGTGTCAAACTCAACTGTCAAAATGTAAACTTGAAATATTTCAACAACAAAGACAAGGTGAATTATGTATCCATGTAAATTTTATAAAATATTGTCATCTTTCATCCCATATATTATCCGTTTCAAACCTCTTTCTACTTATCTGATCCATTCCCGTATTCCGTATCCTTTTTTAACTTAGTTTCCCAATCTTTTAATTTACGTCATTGGCAAAATGTAAACGCTATTGCCAATAGAAGAAAAAAAAAAAAAGACACGGTGACTGAGCACCTTGTGAGGGATAGCGAAACTACGACAATTGCTACCAATATTGATTACTAGCTAGTTCTTTTCTTGACCGCTAGATGGATTTAGAAAGTAGGCGGAGATTACTAGTTAATTCTTTGCTTGACCGCTAGATGGATTTAGAAAGTAGGCGGATTTAATTAGTGCACCCTGCTCTCTTCAACCCCGCAAATCGGAACACCAGTTTTGTATGAAAAATGTGTATAGACCATGAAGGAAGAAAGGAGAGAGGAGATGGTCTAAGTAACCGTGTTCTGATTCTATTGGGGTGAACATTAAGACAAACCTAAGCCCCGCCCACTGGGCGGGGCTTAGGTTAGTCTTAATGTTACACTTGTGTCATTAGGACGTCTGCGATCCGGCATTTTCTACAGTTTTAATACCTTCTTTCTTCGGTGAAGATGAAGTGTTGTGTTCTGGGATGTAAAAGTTATTCCTGGCGATCATCTAAAGCAATCGACGGGATTACATTTCACTTGTAAGTATTTAAAAACACTAAAATTTTAAATATCCCCATTGTTTTTCCATAATTTTCTACTCTACAACAGATGTCGCTTATTTGTTATAAGATGTTTCGTAATTATTAACAGTAAATTACTTGATGTTAATGTGTTTTTCGGGGTCTAATATAATCTTTATACAGTAAATTTACTACTTGAGTTACTAAATTTAATACTATAATGCTAATTTTACTCTAAATTGATTTTTGAAAATGCCAATTTTTACAAGTACGCCTACGCCACCTAGTATTGATTAGCATAGCAATACATACTTTTATAAGAAAAGCAGAGCATTTTTTTGGCTGGTTTAGAAATATTTAACTTAAAAGTCTAATATTTATCAGTTTTCTTATTGATTCTGCAAGTAATTAATGTATTAAGATAACGGCATGAAAAGTTTTAATAATACAACAATATAACTACTCGCTGCTCGCGTAAAAAATGAATCGAACATAGGAATTGAAGGACCATGATTCGAAAACCCTGGATATTACTATCAGTGTTTTAATTTAGGTAATACGGACAAAATCAATCGGATATTACAATGGATGCATATAGTGATTGTGTTGACACTAGAAACTACTTGTTGTTCCCGGAATTACTAATATCGGATGCCGCCCTGACCATATAACTTACGTTTGTATCAATTGAAAATCTAATTTTGAAACGAAATAAAATAACTGCAACTAAGTTATTACGCATTAGACTTTCTATTTTCACCCTTTATTGAAATAAGGAACTATCTAACCCTGATGTGTACCCAATTCGTAAAGATTATAACCTATCTAACTAATTGTTGTTTCTCGTGATATGAATTTATCAAGCATATGAAACAACACGCCTGTGTTTCTCCGAAAAGTTAGTCAAAGGTGTGAGGTACACCCACTTTTCACCTATTGTATTTAGCTCCCATTATTTTATTTGAAGGAAAGGTGTGCGCAAGCCACTGCGACCTAAAAAGACCTATTGTAGATAGCCCCCCAAAAGTTCAAAGGTCCAAAGGCCAATCACTTGACTTTGGGGTCAAGTTACTTGATTGTACAAGGTAAGACAAGTTTCCGTACAGTTTGCGACTTATAACTGTTATGAGGGACTGCAGGGCAGTCGCAGTGGATATGAATGATTTCCCTGCCTCATTACAGAACCTACAGGCGCCAGTGCTGGCACTTCCTATTGTATGTATGTGTTTATTCATCCTACAGTGTCCAGTGAGGAGTATTAAAATCCACAGTTCGGAGCGGTTAAAGCTCAATACTTTCTTAGGATAATTTAGAAACCAGACATAAGTGCTTTAGACTGTAATGTACTTAGGGACATGTGAAGTCTGTTAGTCACTTATCCAGTGTGTAGAATTTGGTTTAATCATGGGTTTTAAATAACATTGTGATTGCCTGTGGTAGATACATGTCTCAATTATTCTCTTGTTACACTACACAATACATTGTACATACTTATTATTTATAATTGTCAAACATATCACTTAGCACATTTGTTGTAAACACTATTCTTTGAATTGTTCTAATGCTCCTCAAACAAACCAAGCAAAACAAAACCAATTTAGCAACATTTTTACTCATCATAAGATCCAGCTTATGTACATGAACCAAAACCATTTGAAGTGGAAATTGAACTTCTATTTCCACTTCAAATGGTTTTGGTACCAAATAAGATATTTATTGTATGCTAATGGGTAGATACTGTAGATAGAAACTGCAATATTTAAGGAAAAGCCATTCAGAAGACAGGGTTCAAAAAACTATCAATCTGAAAACTTTAACGTAAGGCATATTATTTATACTAATTATATCAACAATTGTTCACAGATTGATACAGCAGATCACATCCCCATCATTGTTGGCTATTAATAAGCAATGCTTAGAACAGAGCAGATTTATAATCCCCTAATTTTGTTCAAAAATGTGTATGTGAATCATGGTGCTCGATCACTTCTAAAAACCTCCTGCCATGCTTGCCATTCACTGACACAAACTAGCGGGAAAGACATATTTAAAATGTTACATATTGCAGTAGAGATTGTAATAATTCAAGTAAGTGTGATTATTTCAACAGCTTTTAATTCTGACTCATTTTAAAATAAAAGTTTTCTTAAATCAATTGTAATTTCTTCATGAAGTGGAAATAGAACTTCTATTTCCACTTCAAATGGTTTTGGTACCAAATAAGATATTTATTGTATGCTAATGGGTAGATAGATACTGTGATATTGAAGGAAAAAGCCATTCAGAAGACAGGGTTCAAAAATCTTTCAATCTGAAAACTTTAACGTAAGGCATATTATTTATACTAATTATATCAACAATTGTTCACAGATTGATACAGCAGATCACATCCCCATCATTGTTGGCTATTAATAAGCAATGCTTAGAACAGAGCAGATTTATAATCCCCTAATTTTGTTCAAAAATGTGTATTTGAATCGTGGTGGTCGATCACTTGTAAAAGCCTCCTGCCATGTTTGCCATTCACTGACACAAACTAGCGGGAAAGAAATATTATTTATAATGTTACATATTGCAGTAGAGATTGTATTAAATCAAGTAAGTGTGATTATTTCAATAGCTTTTAATTCTGACTCATTTTAAAAATAGAAGTTTTCTTAAATCAACTGTAGTTTCTTCATGATTCTTGAAATCCATTTTAGAAAATACATATTATGTAAATGTATCCTATGTTAACAACCTCATTACTCTTTATAGGGGTACCTTAGTGTATTGCTATCTTCTACAAACATCATCATAAAAAGTTAAAATGGCAATTATATCCTGCAGTACCTCAAAATCAATCTCTCTATTGTGTGTGTTGGAGGGTTCTATTTGATGTCTGGACTCAGGAGGAGAGGGGCTATTTAAAAAACACTCACTTCATAATAATATATATTAGAAACACTATACTACAATTTACAATATTTTAGGTTGATGTACATGACATTAGGATCTATTACTGTTCATGTCTAGAAGAGAAGTACGTCACAACCGAAGACATTCTGTTATGACGTTATTTTAAACATTCTAATATTCTAAAAACAACTCTTTACATGTGTACAAGTGTTGCCTGCCAATACTAACACCTTACACATTCAAACTCCAAGAGTGTGGAATGGAAATATAATTATGTAACATTATTCCTCAGAGTAACAGCCACATATCAACCTTGTTGGATGTTAGCTGATCAACATCATCCATCAACCTCCACAAGCACCGGCTTCAACTATTGAGCAAGAAGTTGGTGATGGTGTGTTATCATCCCGACTGTTTTATCAGTACAAACCTCAAGACGTGATGACTATTCAACTTGACAGAATTATATTGCCTTACTACATGCAAGCAGCCAGCACAGAAAACTGATATATTTTAACTGTAAGTTAACTGTTAGGACCAGCAATAGTAAATAAAATATATCTGATAAAGAAAGTATTTTTATTTAACACTCCTAACACATGAAATGCATTGATGAGTTTGTTGAGTTAAAGGGATGACAGCCTTAAATAACTACACGCACTCCCCCACGCTAGGCCTAGGCCTGTGATGCGGATGGCAGAAACACTGAAAACCACACAACTTAATATGAGTGACCCAGATATTTATGAGATAAATATCTGCCCCGGCCGGGATGCTCGGTTCCGCGGTTCAGGGTCACTCCACGTCACGGAGTCGACGGTGGTGGTGGATGATGAGTTAACTATAATCATACGAACATCACATCAATTTAATTACTTCAATTCAATAAAACCATTACATACATTCTTCTTTTTTTTTCTTGCCATAAAGGGATGTTCGATTCAGGTGCTTTGTATCGATATTCTGAATCGTAATACACTGTATCGATCCCATTGATTCGATACGTTTTTTTGGATTGATCTAGTATCGTATGAAGCTATCAAGTATATTTAAAAATAAAACATGTTGTCTTTTACAGCATCAAATAATACACTCAAAATAATAAAAACACGTTTACAGATACGTAGGTAATGACCTAACAGTAAATTAAATAATGGTAACTAACTACATTCATTCCATTAAGGAACAAAACACTCCACCTCATTAATCCTTCCTCAAAAGTTCTCCATAAATAAATAAAAAAATATCTTAAGTAGTCCAATGTTATTTTTCACTTATAAGTGAACCTAAATTAATCTTAATAATATAAAAAGTAAAATTTCATGCAGGTGAAGCTGCGGGCAAAAGTTATTAAAATTTAAACGGGACTGACTTCTCACGGTGTACTCGCGTAACATATAATTTGCACTTTCCGCCGTTTTTGTGAAAAACGATCAAACAGTTGATTTTTTTGGAGGAGCCATAGATTTAGATATTTCAATTAGTTTATCTTGTTGGCGATTCAAGAGAGCGAAATTAAATGATCTATCGTTACAAGTAATCATGCCGAAATTAAAGGTATATTGAAATTTAAGATGCAAAGAGAAATATTTTTATTACAGTAATAATATGAACCTGTTTTTTGTAGTTAAGGAACTCTGTATCAATGTTACGAATAAATATTATGGTTAAAGTTTTTTTATCTTAAATAGAATTTAATACAAATTGGTCCGATTTTTCGATCCGATCCTCATTGTACTTGTATCGATCCACTCATAGATCGAAAACCATTGAATCGATACAAAAATCGGGTGGATCGTATTACTTTGTATCGATCCACACAAGTATCGGATAGGATCGAACATCCCTATTGCCATACCTACCTCATATTAATCAAAAACATAACCTCAAATAAGTGTCAAACTCAACTGTCAAAATGTAAACTTGAAATATTTCAACAACAAAGACAAGGTGAATTATGTATCCATGTAAATTTTATAAAATATTGTCATCTTTCATCCCATATATTATCCGTTTCAAACCTCTTTCTACTTATCTGATCCATTCCCGTATTCCGTATCCTTTTTTAACTTAGTTTCCCAATCTTTTAATTTACGTCATTGGCAAAATGTAAACGCTATTGCCAATAGAAGAAAAAAAAAAAAAGACACGGTGACTGAGCACCTTGTGAGGGATAGCGAAACTACGACAATTGCTACCAATATTGATTACTAGCTAGTTCTTTTCTTGACCGCTAGATGGATTTAGAAAGTAGGCGGAGATTACTAGTTAATTCTTTGCTTGACCGCTAGATGGATTTAGAAAGTAGGCGGATTTAATTAGTGCACCCTGCTCTCTTCAACCCCGCAAATCGGAACACCAGTTTTGTATGAAAAATGTGTATAGACCATGAAGGAAGAAAGGAGAGAGGAGATGGTCTAAGTAACCGTGTTCTGATTCTATTGGGGTGAACATTAAGACAAACCTAAGCCCCGCCCACTGGGCGGGGCTTAGGTTAGTCTTAATGTTACACTTGTGTCATTAGGACGTCTGCGATCCGGCATTTTCTACAGTTTTAATACCTTCTTTCTTCGGTGAAGATGAAGTGTTGTGTTCTGGGATGTAAAAGTTATTCCTGGCGATCATCTAAAGCAATCGACGGGATTACATTTCACTTGTAAGTATTTAAAAACACTAAAATTTTAAATATCCCCATTGTTTTTCCATAATTTTCTACTCTACAACAGATGTCGCTTATTTGTTATAAGATGTTTCGTAATTATTAACAGTAAATTACTTGATGTTAATGTGTTTTTCGGGGTCTAATATAATCTTTATACAGTAAATTTACTACTTGAGTTACTAAATTTAATACTATAATGCTAATTTTACTCTAAATTGATTTTTGAAAATGCCAATTTTTACAAGTACGCCTACGCCACCTAGTATTGATTAGCATAGCAATACATACTTTTATAAGAAAAGCAGAGCATTTTTTTGGCTGGTTTAGAAATATTTAACTTAAAAGTCTAATATTTATCAGTTTTCTTATTGATTCTGCAAGTAATTAATGTATTAAGATAACGGCATGAAAAGTTTTAATAATACAACAATATAACTACTCGCTGCTCGCGTAAAAAATGAATCGAACATAGGAATTGAAGGACCATGATTCGAAAACCCTGGATATTACTATCAGTGTTTTAATTTAGGTAATACGGACAAAATCAATCGGATATTACAATGGATGCATATAGTGATTGTGTTGACACTAGAAACTACTTGTTGTTCCCGGAATTACTAATATCGGATGCCGCCCTGACCATATAACTTACGTTTGTATCAATTGAAAATCTAATTTTGAAACGAAATAAAATAACTGCAACTAAGTTATTACGCATTAGACTTTCTATTTTCACCCTTTATTGAAATAAGGAACTATCTAACCCTGATGTGTACCCAATTCGTAAAGATTATAACCTATCTAACTAATTGTTGTTTCTCGTGATATGAATTTATCAAGCATATGAAACAACACGCCTGTGTTTCTCCGAAAAGTTAGTCAAAGGTGTGAGGTACACCCACTTTTCACCTATTGTATTTAGCTCCCATTATTTTATTTGAAGGAAAGGTGTGCGCAAGCCACTGCGACCTAAAAAGACCTATTGTAGATAGCCCCCCAAAAGTTCAAAGGTCCAAAGGCCAATCACTTGACTTTGGGGTCAAGTTACTTGATTGTACAAGGTAAGACAAGTTTCCGTACAGTTTGCGACTTATAACTGTTATGAGGGACTGCAGGGCAGTCGCAGTGGATATGAATGATTTCCCTGCCTCATTACAGAACCTACAGGCGCCAGTGCTGGCACTTCCTATTGTATGTATGTGTTTATTCATCCTACAGTGTCCAGTGAGGAGTATTAAAATCCACAGTTCGGAGCGGTTAAAGCTCAATACTTTCTTAGGATAATTTAGAAACCAGACATAAGTGCTTTAGACTGTAATGTACTTAGGGACATGTGAAGTCTGTTAGTCACTTATCCAGTGTGTAGAATTTGGTTTAATCATGGGTTTTAAATAACATTGTGATTGCCTGTGGTAGATACATGTCTCAATTATTCTCTTGTTACACTACACAATACATTGTACATACTTATTATTTATAATTGTCAAACATATCACTTAGCACATTTGTTGTAAACACTATTCTTTGAATTGTTCTAATGCTCCTCAAACAAACCAAGCAAAACAAAACCAATTTAGCAACATTTTTACTCATCATAAGATCCAGCTTATGTACATGAACCAAAACCATTTGAAGTGGAAATTGAACTTCTATTTCCACTTCAAATGGTTTTGGTACCAAATAAGATATTTATTGTATGCTAATGGGTAGATACTGTAGATAGAAACTGCAATATTTAAGGAAAAGCCATTCAGAAGACAGGGTTCAAAAAACTATCAATCTGAAAACTTTAACGTAAGGCATATTATTTATACTAATTATATCAACAATTGTTCACAGATTGATACAGCAGATCACATCCCCATCATTGTTGGCTATTAATAAGCAATGCTTAGAACAGAGCAGATTTATAATCCCCTAATTTTGTTCAAAAATGTGTATGTGAATCATGGTGCTCGATCACTTCTAAAAACCTCCTGCCATGCTTGCCATTCACTGACACAAACTAGCGGGAAAGACATATTTAAAATGTTACATATTGCAGTAGAGATTGTAATAATTCAAGTAAGTGTGATTATTTCAACAGCTTTTAATTCTGACTCATTTTAAAATAAAAGTTTTCTTAAATCAATTGTAATTTCTTCATGAAGTGGAAATAGAACTTCTATTTCCACTTCAAATGGTTTTGGTACCAAATAAGATATTTATTGTATGCTAATGGGTAGATAGATACTGTGATATTGAAGGAAAAAGCCATTCAGAAGACAGGGTTCAAAAATCTTTCAATCTGAAAACTTTAACGTAAGGCATATTATTTATACTAATTATATCAACAATTGTTCACAGATTGATACAGCAGATCACATCCCCATCATTGTTGGCTATTAATAAGCAATGCTTAGAACAGAGCAGATTTATAATCCCCTAATTTTGTTCAAAAATGTGTATTTGAATCGTGGTGGTCGATCACTTGTAAAAGCCTCCTGCCATGTTTGCCATTCACTGACACAAACTAGCGGGAAAGAAATATTATTTATAATGTTACATATTGCAGTAGAGATTGTATTAAATCAAGTAAGTGTGATTATTTCAATAGCTTTTAATTCTGACTCATTTTAAAAATAGAAGTTTTCTTAAATCAACTGTAGTTTCTTCATGATTCTTGAAATCCATTTTAGAAAATACATATTATGTAAATGTATCCTATGTTAACAACCTCATTACTCTTTATAGGGGTACCTTAGTGTATTGCTATCTTCTACAAACATCATCATAAAAAGTTAAAATGGCAATTATATCCTGCAGTACCTCAAAATCAATCTCTCTATTGTGTGTGTTGGAGGGTTCTATTTGATGTCTGGACTCAGGAGGAGAGGGGCTATTTAAAAAACACTCACTTCATAATAATATATATTAGAAACACTATACTACAATTTACAATATTTTAGGTTGATGTACATGACATTAGGATCTATTACTGTTCATGTCTAGAAGAGAAGTACGTCACAACCGAAGACATTCTGTTATGACGTTATTTTAAACATTCTAATATTCTAAAAACAACTCTTTACATGTGTACAAGTGTTGCCTGCCAATACTAACACCTTACACATTCAAACTCCAAGAGTGTGGAATGGAAATATAATTATGTAACATTATTCCTCAGAGTAACAGCCACATATCAACCTTGTTGGATGTTAGCTGATCAACATCATCCATCAACCTCCACAAGCACCGGCTTCAACTATTGAGCAAGAAGTTGGTGATGGTGTGTTATCATCCCGACTGTTTTATCAGTACAAACCTCAAGACGTGATGACTATTCAACTTGACAGAATTATATTGCCTTACTACATGCAAGCAGCCAGCACAGAAAACTGATATATTTTAACTGTAAGTTAACTGTTAGGACCAGCAATAGTAAATAAAATATATCTGATAAAGAAAGTATTTTTATTTAACACTCCTAACACATGAAATGCATTGATGAGTTTGTTGAGTTAAAGGGATGACAGCCTTAAATAACTACACGCACTCCCCCACGCTAGGCCTAGGCCTGTGATGCGGATGGCAGAAACACTGAAAACCACACAACTTAATATGAGTGACCCAGATATTTATGAGATAAATATCTGCCCCGGCCGGGATGCTCGGTTCCGCGGTTCAGGGTCACTCCACGTCACGGAGTCGACGGTGGTGGTGGATGATGAGTTAACTATAATCATACGAACATCACATCAATTTAATTACTTCAATTCAATAAAACCATTACATACATTCTTCTTTTTTTTTCTTGCCATAAAGGGATGTTCGATTCAGGTGCTTTGTATCGATATTCTGAATCGTAATACACTGTATCGATCCCATTGATTCGATACGTTTTTTTGGATTGATCTAGTATCGTATGAAGCTATCAAGTATATTTAAAAATAAAACATGTTGTCTTTTACAGCATCAAATAATACACTCAAAATAATAAAAACACGTTTACAGATACGTAGGTAATGACCTAACAGTAAATTAAATAATGGTAACTAACTACATTCATTCCATTAAGGAACAAAACACTCCACCTCATTAATCCTTCCTCAAAAGTTCTCCATAAATAAATAAAAAAATATCTTAAGTAGTCCAATGTTATTTTTCACTTATAAGTGAACCTAAATTAATCTTAATAATATAAAAAGTAAAATTTCATGCAGGTGAAGCTGCGGGCAAAAGTTATTAAAATTTAAACGGGACTGACTTCTCACGGTGTACTCGCGTAACATATAATTTGCACTTTCCGCCGTTTTTGTGAAAAACGATCAAACAGTTGATTTTTTTGGAGGAGCCATAGATTTAGATATTTCAATTAGTTTATCTTGTTGGCGATTCAAGAGAGCGAAATTAAATGATCTATCGTTACAAGTAATCATGCCGAAATTAAAGGTATATTGAAATTTAAGATGCAAAGAGAAATATTTTTATTACAGTAATAATATGAACCTGTTTTTTGTAGTTAAGGAACTCTGTATCAATGTTACGAATAAATATTATGGTTAAAGTTTTTTTATCTTAAATAGAATTTAATACAAATTGGTCCGATTTTTCGATCCGATCCTCATTGTACTTGTATCGATCCACTCATAGATCGAAAACCATTGAATCGATACAAAAATCGGGTGGATCGTATTACTTTGTATCGATCCACACAAGTATCGGATAGGATCGAACATCCCTATTGCCATACCTACCTCATATTAATCAAAAACATAACCTCAAATAAGTGTCAAACTCAACTGTCAAAATGTAAACTTGAAATATTTCAACAACAAAGACAAGGTGAATTATGTATCCATGTAAATTTTATAAAATATTGTCATCTTTCATCCCATATATTATCCGTTTCAAACCTCTTTCTACTTATCTGATCCATTCCCGTATTCCGTATCCTTTTTTAACTTAGTTTCCCAATCTTTTAATTTACGTCATTGGCAAAATGTAAACGCTATTGCCAATAGAAGAAAAAAAAAAAAAGACACGGTGACTGAGCACCTTGTGAGGGATAGCGAAACTACGACAATTGCTACCAATATTGATTACTAGCTAGTTCTTTTCTTGACCGCTAGATGGATTTAGAAAGTAGGCGGAGATTACTAGTTAATTCTTTGCTTGACCGCTAGATGGATTTAGAAAGTAGGCGGATTTAATTAGTGCACCCTGCTCTCTTCAACCCCGCAAATCGGAACACCAGTTTTGTATGAAAAATGTGTATAGACCTACTCCTCTCCCCTCTATCTCTATGGTATAGACCTACTCCTCTCCCCTCTATCTCTATGGGCCACGCACAGATGTCCCGCGTGCTTGTAGGAGTGCAACCGATTTGCACGTTCTTAAGAAGCTTAATCTCTGTTCCTAATATCTACTTTGTGCCGTTGCCGCCGAAATCCGACCGCGAGAGGAAGCGGATGCGTCGTTGTCGCCTTTTTAATAATTCTATTTTATATTCCGGTCGCGTCTACGATTGTGGCGATTAAAAATAAAATTTTCTTTTCATCTTCACCATTTCTGTGTAGGTCGTGTAATAGCTTCCTACCGTATTCGCTTTTGATGTCGCCACTTCCCACAATTATCAACGTTCGTTACTTTGCATGCCTGATCGAAACTTCAGAGTCGCGGTGTGTGTTATTATTATGTACTTTAGTTATGTTTTCAAAACACATCATCATCAGCCTTTATTGGTCCACTGCTGGACATAGGCCTCTCCTAAACGACGCCACTCCAACCGGTCCTGTGCCTTCTGAATCTGAAATTTCAAAACACAAAGATTAATAAAATCATGAATAATGTAACAGTAACGCAAGTAATTGAATTGAGCTGAAAGCCAGAAATCATTAAAGGATCGTTAAAAGTTGAAACGCGAACAATGTACAGCACTGTACCCTTGTTTACGCTATTAACTTTCAAACTGCACATTTTCTTGAAACATAAAAACTTTATTCCTAATTTATTGTATGTAGCCTTTAAACAAAAATTAGGTTACTTTATAACCTAAAATAAAAATGTGTCTTAATACGACGACGATGTCTTAACTGGGCACGGTTCTGCCAATTTTTTTATAAGAAATAAGAAAACTCAATGATGCCAGAAATAAGAAAACTCAATGATTTATTAGTATTTCGTAACGCAGGCAGCCCTTCTTTATACCTATAATCATAAACTTGTTCAAATGATTTACGACTCTTATCAATTCTCATCGCTAGCCAAATCACTAGTCATCTCGACCAGTGTAATAAAATAGTTTTGACAGAAAATTACACCATCAGTTACACAGGAAGCGGTGCTATTTCCAAACGTCATGCGCCAAAACCAATGTGACGTTGTCACGCGACACCTTCAAAACGGTAGCAAACTCATTTAGAAAAACAAAAATCTTTATTTTAAGCGACATAAGGTACAGAATAAAGAGAACAATCGTTTTCAAACCGCAACGTTAATTTTTAAGAGATGCAGTATCGTTTTTAAAAGTGACATCGATATTTCACGCGCTGTATTCACATGCAATTTTTAATTGCTGTGAAATATTTTAATGACTTCTGTTTACTTAATTTGGAAAACAGTCTGATTAGTTAGCGAATTAATAAAATTAACTTTCAATAACATTGACGATCCCTACCAACAATGATATATGTATATGTATTTATCACAGATAAAATTACCAATATTGTTAGTTTTACCTTGGAATGTCAATGATTTTAATTGTTTTTTTTTTATGTAGATCATAACACCACGCCTGTATTTCCCCGAAGGGGTAGGCAGAGATGTAGTACACCCAATTATCACCAGTTATGTTTAAGTCCCATATGGTGCCATACACCGGGCACAAATTCAGACTCTAAGCTGGCTACCGGGCATTTCAAGTTAGAAAAACCCAATAGTTTTGCCTGATCGAACCGAAACCTCTACCTTAGCAGTCGCGGTTACGACCACTAGAGCGACGAGGCAGGTTTTATTTATAAATCAAAATGTAATTAGTTCAATAAATCTTTATTATTGAAGTATTTAACTTTATACTTGTTTGGACGAAGTTTGGACAACACTTGTGAGAACAATGATCCTCCTATCCTATGTCGTGCATCTGTCAAGTAACGTTCCGAGAAGCCACGAGCTCGTCCGTAGGAAATCGGAAGTCGTCAAATTGGTGAATAGTGTCCTTCTGTATTAACCTATGTCGATGGAGCATTTGGGCTTTATTAGCAATTTCCTTTGGTTTTGGGATAGGAATAGAACCCTGTCCCTCATAACGTGGGATGAGATTGAATGGTTAATTGTCTTTAGATTTTCATCTACATTGCTCAGGTTACAAATAATTTTCGAAACGATTTCGTCGGAATACATCGCCTGTTCCAACTTTTGGTGTTAGTTTGCTGGACATAAGCTGTTTCTGTACCTACCATAAAATAAGTTTTAATTGCTGTTCGCATCCTGTTCCGATAGCAGATTTTTTAATTTGTCTTATCGCAATTTATTATTTGTGGGTAGGTGACTCGTCACCAAATAATATATATTTGAATAAAAGACACGATACAATTAGCGTCGAGCAAAATCTAACATAGTCAGAGTTTTATTATGAGCTTAGAGAATTACTATAATAATAAAATTTAGATACACAACAAAAAATTGACATTGTGTAGATACTGTTTCAATTTATGACATTTGAATGCTAATTGATATATTTGCATGCTATGGAATATAGCTGAATACAGTTCTATCAATAATGTAATGCAACACCTTGTATTAAAGTATAAATGATTTGAATTTGAATTTGAATTTGAATTTGACAATATTCACAAACCTATGCTCGGTAAAATGAAAAGTAGTGCCTTAGAAACATAAATCATTTTCGCAACCCCAATAAAACAGTCGGCGGCACTAAAAATAAGATTTTCATATATTTGATGCCATCTGATATTAAAGAAAATTATGAGTTAGATGCGGTGTCGTGTGAATAAATATCACGGGAAGAGACTAACGACGTAGTTTGTATGAGAAATGGATGTCTGTAAAGCGTGGGTCTGCGAGGTGCGGATAGGTCTATTGTTGTTTTGGTTTAGCGACATATATTTTTGGCGGGAAGTTTTTTCCATGGCTCCTGAAGACGGCCTTGCTTTGTGTGACGGTTCTAGATGTTTATGGAGCCGCGTTCTTAAAATCTTTTGAAATTCGAAATAATTCAAATTGTTATGGAAGAATCGGAAAAGTTGCCAGACTTATCCAAGTGTTAATCTCGATTGTTATAATCCGCATCGGATGAATTATTAGCTCGAGCTTACACAAAACAAAACCAGGATCAATGATTTGCATGCCACAAACAACACAAATTAAAAAATAAATACACAAAATTACAAAATAAGCAGTTCGTACCTACGATTTCACATCGTACAGTCTTTCCACACCCACATACCGCTCCTTGGATCTACTCCAAGCTATCAAAAACCCATACTACGTTGATTTACAAAAGATACAAGTTTCATATTATACTTTTTTGTGCTATTTTCGTCATAAAACGAGTCTTTCTGGGACAGCTGATTTCGTCTCAAGTTCATCGAACTCAATCGTATCGTACGTGAGATGTGAGTAAGCTTTTATTTTTTTAAATTTCACAACCCTTTCCGCATCATCGAATAGGTTTTAATCTTTTACTTCGCTGTAAAGTGATAGGGACCATGACCATGAATGACCATGATGAAATAATATATTGAAATAATTAATTTCAACATTTCCCTGCATCGTCATTCTGCCTATGACGTGGGTGGCCAGACGATGTTCAAGCTAACCTAACACATCATAAACGTCCAAGACACAAGAACCAACATTTATGTCACATTCAATTGCGGGTCGAAATTAGACCCCGGAATCTCAATCCTTTGTAACCGTCGCTGACCGGTCGGCGCCGATTTTCAGTGCAGTCGCATTGCAGAATCGTCAGCAAAATTTTATTAATAGGTGAGGTATGTAAGACATCTGTATCTAATAACGAATATTATATATATTAACGAATATTTTGACTTCTTTACTCAAAGAATTTTACAAAAGATTTCCCTCAAAAATAATATAAAAGAAATTATGAATGATAGGTAATGTTTTTAGTTAACTGCTGAGAATATTTATTCAACTGTGATACTTTCATTTTGTTTGTTACAATTTATTTGTTCTTCGCTTATAGCAAATAGTTTTGCTCGTACTGAACATGAACTATATATAGAATACCCATTTAATAGTACTTAGAGACTGAAATCAGACAAACTCAAATCACAACACAATGCCGCGCCTCGATAGTCCGTAGCACGAAATAACTAAAATATTTCCCGCCAATTTGTCTGCTCTAATGGGACGGGCGCGGACAAATAGTTATTCTTTTGTTATTTGACTTTATCTACCATATAAATTAGGTTACAAATAGGCCGTTCAACGCTTGGCGCCAATCGTTCTAGCTAGCGTTTTAAGCTAATTAATCTGCTGTGTGAATGGATAGCATCCATTCTGTATGCTGACGGGCCCGTTGGCGCAATCGGTAGTGACCCTGCCTGTTGCGCCAGGGGTCGTGGATTCGAAGCCCACTCAGGATGTGTTTGATGTGTGTCTGGATGTTAATAATATCTATATAAAAATGTATTTAAAAATATCTATGTATGTATTACAGTCTCTAACACTCATAGTAGGTACAGGCTCGCGCCTAGTTTGGGTTCAGATGGCCGTGTGTAAGAATGTCCATGATATTTGTTATTTAGTATTGGACGCGCGAAATAGCAGTTAACAAACTTTCACGCGTACTGGCTAGATAAAAGGCGTTCCTCTGTCTTTTAAATTTGGGGTAGAGAATATACTCGTAGATACGTGTAGTAGTGAACTGTTAGCACCCGCAGCTTATATTTGTAAATCGCAGTACTACTACGAGTGTGTGCTAATCTTCTGGTCGCCTTTTATGAGCAACTAGGAATAGTGGTTGAAATTCTACTATACTACCCTAATATCCCGGAATAACCACGCGTGGATTAATATGTCTGTGTGTCACAAAATTTTGTAAGTATGATAAGATAGGTAGAATGAAGTAGAATCGTATTGAACTAAAGAAAAGTGTGTCAAAGATTATTATCATAATAACTTTCATCCATTGTTTATTTAAAAGGCGTGTACTTACGTTTCTTTGACAATGGCGATGTCTCAGATTTTAGGCTCAACAACACAGTCATACAGATGATGATCGTAGTTAATTCGATAGAATTTTTGTATCTTTTATACTTGGAAGAAGGTTCAATTTCGTGAGTAAACTTTTTGATAACCGCCTCTCTGTACTGCGAACGCCATATTATGGTTCCGATTATAGAGGTATTGTGATATTTGTGTGATTGTACCTACTAATTCGGGACAATGCGATTGCGACGCCCTCATACATTCGGCTGAACGTTTTGTCGATTACACTCGAATTCTTTTATTTTTCCTATATTAACTTATTTGATACCTACTCTTAACAAAAGTGTGTGAATACATACGCTTAACTAAGTTAATTCAAAGAGAAACTTAAGGTGCGCTGCCACCCCAGTTTCTATCCGTTCGAGATTAATTTATTACATTACCTATTGCCTACCTACTACTTTCTATTAGTTTGAAGAAGACGACCAGAAGACAATTTTCATCAAATTTTTAATTTTTGGGAAAATTTAAGTACCTACCTACTTACTTAAATAACTATATACTTGAGTAGGTATTTGTACTTTCTTAGGACCTTTACATTAATAATTGCGTACCTACATGCAAACTTTTGTTACTGCTTACAAAGGTTAACAACTACATCAGGAACCATCTTTGGCGAACACATCCTTTCTTATAAAGCTTCCGCCGGGCGCCTTAATAAGTCAAAACTTATCGATCGTATTAAATTATCGAATATTCTTAAAATTGTCACGTACACGTTCACACGAGACTTGCCATTGTTTTTGGAAAGAAAAAAGACTGGGAAAGTTTTTTGGGTCCAAGGCTTGCAGGTTTACATCTGCCCAGCATATGCGGGCCTCTAAATCGACATTTAAGGAGTTCGCAAAACGAATAGTGTTGCTGTGTATAATATATCGATATACTTGCTCGATGGCTTGATGATTTTAATGAAATTTTGAAGAAAATTTGAATTTAGTTAAATGGATAGTCAAAAATAACAATAAAAACTGGCTTTACCCTATCTGAAATAATTAACACTGTAATACTATAATAAATTATTAATTCTGTAATTCTTATAGTTTATTGAAGACTTAAATACTCAGCTCCTTATTCAAAACAATTTAATAAACCTATTAGTATAGCTATAGAATGTTTTGTCACTTTCTTTCGCTTCTGAACTGAGTTAAAATAAATAATGCAAAACACTTATTAACAAAAAAAATAGGTCTAATTTTTTTAATTAATACAGTGACCATTTAATCTGTCGTTCAAAGTAATTTTGCGAGAACCTATTACGATTTGTTATTGAATTATTGTGACTGAATCTACTTCCGATGTAAATCACACAAAGAAAACGTATTTATATTCAGGTATTTAAATATTCAAGACTGTGTCACCGTGCAAGGCATCGATATAATGTGAGTTATATTAACCAAGGTATCGATATCGATAATGTGAGTTATATTAACCAGCATCACTGTTCAAGCCATAACTCACCGCGCACCGCCACAAATCTGAAAGGTCATTAAAGCTTCACCCGAGCCCTTGGCCCTCAGACAAAGAATGCCAACTTTGTACTGCTTAAACAAATAGTAGGTAATATTGCAACACCGTTATAGAATAATTGCAATATAGCAATGCATCTAAATGAGATAGATTATTAAATTGTCTTATAGTCTCTTATTACCAAATTGTTAGGTACAAAAAACATTTTCATTACATTAAATTCATTTTGTAACCACAAAATAAATTGAAACATGATAACATGCGGCCTCCATTCATTTGATTAACTGTTTATTTTTTACGTTTTACTATTAGATAATCTTGAAAAATTACTCCTACTTATTTCCAGATAAGCCCGCACTATAGGTTGTTCATAGACAGTTAATGAACATTATGTTAACATCAGAAATAGCGTCTGTCGCTTAAAATTGCATAATTATCTCTGTGTGCATTATTTAAGAGTTACAATAGCCCGATCGCATTTGCGGAAACGTACCTTAAAAATTGTCTTGTCCATACACAGTATAACTACGAAGAGCATTTTGTTCGGTTATTTAGATAATAGATTTAGATTTCGGATTACATTATTTATTTTTATGGTATTTTTGTATATTATGCTTCACGAACGTCATTACATTTTTCATACATCATCACAAAGTTGATGCTACCGAGAAAAACTCGGCAAGAAACTTGATGCACTCTTTTCAAAATCAACAATTTAATAATTTGCTACAGATAGGTAAATCATTAATTAAACTTATAGTGGAGCTGGAGATACTTCGCGCCACGAGTCTTTTACGTCATTTATTTTAGAACGCTTTTTAATTTAGTTTAGAATAAAAGAACATATCAACAAACAACCTATCAAAACTAGCTATCAAGAACAAGAAAGCTGAACCAAAGGACCCCACTGGACGAAAATATTACAACGTTTCATGACAAAAATAACCGCTGCCATGTAAGGGTTAACATAATATTTGGCGAGCAAAATGTTAGTATTTTTAAGTGCTTAAAGCTCGACTTAACCCATGTGCAGCACGTTTTAGGCAATTGATTTTTATGCCTGTTTTGATCCTTTTCTGAGTTATGACTTTATTTGCACGACGCGTTTCAACCTTCGACTGAAGCAGAAATGGGTAAAGTTGCTGTATTTGTTTTGTCTGTGGTATAGGTACCTACTCATTAAGGTCGGTAACGCAATGGTGATTTCTTTGGTTTTGCCGATGTCCATTGACGGTGATCACTTACCATGAGTTAGTCCGTCTGAATCGTGAAACTATCTTCCATAAAAAAAAAAGTTACCGTCTGCAGAGAAATAATAATAGAGAAATCGTAACTATCCTTTGTGTTCTAAATTCACGTCAGTGGTGAATCCGCTAAGCTTTATTTTCTAATGGACTCTTGCTTTAAGCCCTAAAGTTGAACAGGCAGACATTCGTCCATTGTAGAGCACAAAGTATCTATGGCATGGTCATTAACCAGAGTACTGCAGTCAACATGTTGTAACGGTAGCGTTGAAATAATATGTTTTGGGCAAATTTATAGCGTTCAGGTGTACTGTTAGAAAGTTATTTTGGGACGATGCAGTTAGTTAAAGTGCATGTAGGTGCTAGCTATACGGCTGGCCATTGGCGCTCCAATGCAGGGCGTAAATGAAGGTTTTAGTTAGTGCCCGAGTGTTTGAAGTTTTTAGAGGATAAAAACGAAAGTTTTAACGACTGTAACCAAATGATTACTACCATGATCTAAATGTAGGTAACGAGGAAACTTTCGAGGAAATATAAGTGTGATAGTTATTACAAGTTTTATCTTTATTTTGTATTGAATGCTGCTTCTGTATCATACTGTTTCTGGTATCATTCATAGAACCATTCATACTTTTTGTTAAAGTCATGCTACCTAGCTACTAAATTAGAAAAGGTACTGGATTAATTAATTTGTTAAATACAGTTATACACTATTTAATTAATTATGAACACAAATTACATAAAATACAAAAGTAGGATTAATATCCACATGAGGCGTCACGGTAATTGTAACGGTAGTAATGCGCATTGCGCAATGTATATCATGGCGGTTCATATCACACTGAAGGTGCCGTTGGGTTTTAGTGAGTATTTTACTGAGTCCCACATAACGTCTGTTTCTGTCTTCGACCGTTATAGGCTGGATGCTTGAAAGCATTTTCCACGAAAAATAACCAACAGGTATAATACCTATTTATTATACTTGTGGTTTGTGGATAGCCACAAAATGAATGTTATCTAAATAAGTTCCTAAATTCTTTATTTTCGTTGTTCCAGATGACACATTATCTGTGATAGAAGTGTCTGCTAATGATCGACTGCGGTTGACGTGCGGGTTGAGAGCTCGGAACCAGGGGCAAACGACGCAGTGGTTCCTGGATGGCAGACCTCTGGATGTCCTGTCCAAGAGCCGAATTTCGCAGCAGAGGCAATGGTGAGTGCCATGACTTTCACCATCACAACTCTTTGTTTGTCCCAGAACTTAGGTAGGGAGGGTTAGGCCAACTATAATCTATCCCGCTGGCCAAGTGCGGACTGTCACCTCACGGAGTTTTCCTTCACCGTTGCAGATTATGGTCAGGAATGACTACGATTTAGCTCAATTCACATAACTGAGTTACTTTGTCCATCGGGATCGACGAGTTCCAATAAAAATACAACATGCAAAAAATAGAGGGTAGAAATAATGTCTAAAAACCTTATAACTAAATTGTATGTATTTTAACAAATAAATTTGTAATTTAACTGCCTTAAAAATATTAATTTTGCGTCGAAAATTTCATAATTTTCAGCGGTAACAGCATTTTATTATTAGGTACATTCGAAAGATTAGGTAGTTCAATAATACAGCAACAATAAATATTGTTATATTTTGATACATTGCTACTTCTTTTAAAACGAGATAGAACGGATGCCATTTGTCAAAATCTGCTTTTTATCTGTTGGCAACAGAGTTGTGTCCACTCAGCCTCCAGACCATTGTTCTATTAAAATATCTAAAAATATAGACAACGGATATAAAGACAGAAAAATTTATGTATCCTATCCACAGCAAAATTGAGCGTTCAACTACGCGGTACTGAATTACACGAGACACTAATTTATAGCTACGGGATTTAAGTTTTCCAGTTGAAATAGCTGATAGTGTTTTCCCGATACATAGCCAAATCGCATTGCTAGCCAAAATACTTGGAAATGCAGCGTACAAATTCCCATTTCAACAAGAGCTTGCATCAATATTTACGTATTTCTATTCAGAGACGTTGAGAACACAATAATTCAAATGCAACGGCCTCATAGTATAAGATCCGACACGAGGCATCTCAAAACAATCTGTCGATCAAAACATTCTTCATCAATCAAACGCTTATACGAAATGGATTATGAGACCGAATATTGGACTAAATTATAGTCCGTTTTACAACATGGGATGAAAATCACGTGCTTCTTATTGTACAATTTACTAGTGTACAAGAACATTGCTTGGATAAGGCCCAAGAAATTTTGCATCAGTGAAAACGAATCGTTCTTTTTAGATAAATTTGCTCATCAATTTCAATTTGTCTACTTTGAGATTAAAAGCCGTTTTCACGTGACCGCGACTAGTTTTTCTTGCAAAAATTTTAACTATACTTACTTACTTACTTCAATGAGTACACAATTTGTATCAGCAGCGTTGTAAATCATTAGATTTAGTAACAAAATTTCCGGTGAATCAATTCTGTTTCAAAATTTTCCAAAATCATTACACTGCCTCCGAATATAACCCCAAGAAGAACATAGAATTTAAGACTACTTTCGTAAATCGTGAAATAAATAAATACATAGTTGTTTTATTGTAAAATTGCACAAAAAGTAATAATTGTGATGTTGTTTTAACGTGTATACCGCGTAACTCGCGCACTTGTACTCGTGCATGCGTTCGTAAGGTAGGTACTCGTACATTTTGGCGATCGCCACAAATTTCACCTGTCGTATCCGGATCGAGATGAGAGTGTTGAGTTTGTATTAAAATATGAATTTACTTAACGACAGCGTGCCACAGCGATGAGATGATGAGTAATCCTGACTGGATATGATAGATATGTATTTATTTCGCAGATACATCATTTGTACTTGGTCCAAGGATGTTAAATATTGATATTTTTCAAGTTGAAAATACATAGAAACTTAGTGAGTGTGTTAGAGTTTTTTTTTATTTATTTGCAGGTTAAGGATAAAAGGGTTCCAGGCTAAGGATGAGGGAATGTACACGTGTCGTAATGGAGAGGAGCAGGGGAGAGAGCTGAGTGTTACCATCAAACTGAAGATGGATACGGATGTAGAAAACTTGGACGGTATGTTGAGTTGAAAGAATTACATATGTAGAATCAAAGTCAAAATCAAATATTTAATTTAGCTAAAACGTGATGTTTCTGCTCCGTTGGTCTAGCGTTGATCTAGTCGTACCAAACGCGACTGCTTAGCAAAATTCCTGGGTTCGATCCCCGGGTCGAGCAAAATGTTATTGTTTTTTTTAATTTCAAATTATCTGTGTCTGGAATTGTGCCCGGTATATTGCAATAGATTCAGTGCCCATTAGCGAGACCTAAACTTAACTAGTGAAAAGTGGGTAAAGCAGTACCTATTACACACTACTGCCTACTCTTTTGGGGAAATGTAGGCATGATGTTATGTTATGTAATGTTGTAAGGTGATTGGGCATTTTTGAATTTCTAAAACATCTAACATCAAATATCACTAGCGCATACCAAAATTAGGCAAATAGGGTGGCCTTATTAAATGGTCCACTGCAGGGCATTCATTGTATAATTTTTTTAAAGTTAGCGAACGAGCATGCAATAATATCCATTTAATTCAGTTAGTACCTACAGGATGTTAAGAACATGTATTGGTCTGTTCCGTAGCTACAAGAACTATAGGACTAGGGACTGTTAGTAACAATTAGCCCTCTTTGTTAATGATAGTCCAGTTAGAAATTGTGATATCAAAGCGGAAAAAGGAGAGCATTTGTATGAAGGTTTATGAATAAACTGACCGTTCTATCTGGAAGAGTTCCCAGTTATTTTCATATAACACTTAATTGACGTCTTTATCCATCTCCATCCAGATGTGAAAACAACGCGCTAAATCCTTGGATTTTAATGCAAATGTTGAGTAAAGTACACGGCTGATATTATTAAAACAAATTTAAAGTCATAATCCATGGTTTATTTAATATCACATAAAATATAATTTTAATACCAGCTCACAAAGGGTGTGCCTTACATTCTACTTAAAGACGTACATAAATTGTTTTTATAAGTATTATTAGAATGGAATTATTCTTTTTAAGAAAATAAGACGATCTTAAAATTGTCTATACGATTTCAAAATATGGTGTAAGTTTTACAAGTGTGTACGAGTATTTTAACTGCAACCCAAGACATAGAAAGTAAAAGATGTTACTAATAGCACAGAATACTTAATAGTACAATAGTAGTCTAATAGTGACAACTATAACAAGGAGAATTACTAATAAAAGTGCAATCTTACTAAGCATTGATACCTATGACAACAATGACAGGGTGCGTGAACAGAGATATGATTCTTCCGAATGAAGAAAGGATTCTTCTGATTTTACATGGCTGTTCCTAGTGAACTTCCTCACAACTTAATAGCTACATTTAGAATGATCGTAGTATTTTATAGTGTCACCACTATGGTCTATGGTCCCATTGCATATAGGATCAGCCACTTATGAAGTTTAAAACATAAGGTATTTCGTAAGAGGTATATATCTTATTATTCTTTACAGAGTACCAATCAGATGTATATGTTCAGCGATCGATGCCAGAAACACTATCTCATCATCAAACGGTACTTACAGTAGGGAATAGCAGAATAGAAGAATCCGACGGTAGAAGATACCCGAGGTTTCATAATTCCAAAGAATATGACAACAAGGATGAAGATACTGACGATAAAATCGAGAAGGAACACAGGACTTATGGCCACGTTGATGATACTATAGCAAAGTTTCCGCCAAAATTCAAGCATCCTATTAAAATGGTTTATGGAGAGATGAGGCTGGTTGGAAGTTCAGTTAGATTTAGGTGCCCTGCTGAAGGTAATTAATTATTTTCTTTATCGACCGATTTTACTTAACGATTACCTATTAGTTAAGGCTCGTCTATCGTCATTAGGTCATTGAGCAGAGCAATGAGCATACCTGGAAATTTCCAGCGTATCTGATTTTAAGTTATCTAAAATAAATGTATGTCATATTACTCTCTGGTTTCAATACTAACTAGAATACTTCTTTATTTCTTAATAGTTTTCTTTAATTGAGCTTAAGTGTAAGTTATACCGGTAAAAACTCGAAAACCTATTCGAATATCATATTTATAGGTACCAACTATGTGGTGTGTATTCTCTATATCTGGGAAACTTTAACTAGTGCCAAGAAAACTGTTTCGTTCGATATGACACTAATGTCTTAATTACCTACGAGTTTACATGGTAACTTATTATAAGGAATACATGATTATATAGATGTATAATTATAGTTATTAAATGATGCAAACGACAAAAATGCACCACGTCCAGAACCAATGACCGTAACCCGTTTAAAACGCGGGTAAACAAACAATTTTTTTCACCTCGCCGTGACACCAGAAATAGCCTCTAACCGTCAGTCAAACCAGAAATAGCTGAAAACGTTTTATTATCTCGTAAACTTTCGCAGGGAATCCTACGCCGAACATAACGTGGTTCAGAGATAATGATACCCCCATATCGAGGGTCACCTTTCAGCCGTCGTATGGGAAGTGGTATATTGAACTTGAAGAATTGATGAAAGAAGACAGTGGGAACTATAGTTGTGTCATTTGCAACGAACTTAGCTGTATTAATCATACGTATTTGCTTGACGTTCAGGGTAAGCTTATTATTACTACTAATGTTAATATACTGATAGCTAAGTAAAGTTCTATAATTGGGCCTAGAAAACACTAACAGCCTTTTCTAATAAATAAAATAACCTGAATTTGGAAGGATCTTTAAAGGTGCGCTTTATCCAAATTGATCATCCACTTTAACGTTTTAAGAAAAACAAATATAAAAGTTATGTCAAAGTTTTCCGTTAACTATCCAAAAGCTCGTAATGTCTACCAACAAACAATAGGCCAGCGTGACCAATCCTTATGTTTATAATGGGTTGTGTTGTGATATAATTATGATGAGTTGAATGATATCGTTGACGTGTATCTTTATTGAAGTTTATTAGTCAGCCCTCTTATTCATAACAAATTAATAATCATATTAAAAGTGTTTTGTCACTTTCTGTGAATTCTGAATTGAGTTTAAATAAAACACTCTTTGGCTATAATGTTGAAACCCACTACAAAATTATTGTGACTGCATCCTCGTTCGCTAACTTAATCATAAATGTATTAGTTGATTAGAATGTGTAATTACGTAATGTTTTTACAGAATATCAGTCTGATGGAGAGGTTAGATCAATGCCAGAAGGACATTTGCAGCACTTTGCGGCACCGCTTGTAGATAATAATAAAATCGACGAATCACTCACCGGCGACATAAAAAGATTCGCTAGAAACAACAAATTTAAAGAATTCGACACCAAAGATGAAGATCCCGATGATAAGAACGAAAAGGAACATCAGAACTACGGTCACGTAGACAACACTACGACGAAATTCCCACCGAAATTCAAACATCCGTCGAAAATGTATAATATGGAAATGAAACCGGCGGGAAGTTCTATTAGGTTTAGGTGCGCCGTTGACGGTAAGTAAATTCAGTTTCTAGAATTAGAAGTAAATGAAAGAGTTGTTAAAATGAATAATTATATTTATTTTTCCTGAGAAATAAACATAAAATATATCTACAAGCTTTGACTTATGAATCAAAATAAAACTCTACTGAACTCCAGTTTTCGCGTTATTGATATTATGTTGGCGCAAGAATTGGATCCCTGGTGTTAAAAATTAGCTTTATAGAAACACATTCAAATTAGAGTCACGTATTCACGTGCCAAAGTTTGCTTAGTGAGAGAAAAGCCATGTCCATATGCCAGTTGTGACGATTTTGAATCGTAATAGTAGACCACTTTCGTTTACAAGACACTGTTAAGTTAAACATGCAATAAACGCGAATAGTTCTAAATGCATCTTGTTCTATGGGCGTGAACCTCCCGTTATAGCTGACAGCGTTTAATTATCCCATAAACTTTGCAGGCAATCCCACACCAAACATAACATGGTTTAAAAATAACGGCACGCCGATATCGAGGTCTTACTTCCAACCCTCCTATGGAAGGTGGTCGATAGCTCTTGAGGAGCTGACTAAAGCTGACAATGGAAACTATACTTGCCTCATTTGTAATGAGCTAGGATGTATCGACCACACTTATATGCTTCATGTTCAAGGTAAGTTTAATTAATGTTAGGGTATTCAAAAGTAATGTTAAAAAGATATGTTTCAGATATAGAATAATGCAATGTTGAAATATTGAACGTTGACAACGAACCAATATCTTTCCATATAAATACTATATATAACTATATATAAAACGATATAAAACTAATGCAGAACCAATTGCTTTAGAACGATATCCATCGAAACCGTACATAAAAGAAGGTTATCCTGGAAACATAACGGTTCTGGTGAACGACACAGTCCAACTATCTTGTCCTCCGGTCTCGGACCTAGAACCTGGACTGTACTGGATAAGGCCTTCGATGAACTATTCGTTGCGGGATGTTGACGTCGGACCGAGCGATGCTCCCATACCTGCCGGAGAACGCATTGAGGTCTAGATTTTTGATTTAGGTGAAGGTCTGGGTTAAGATATTTAAAAGGTTGTGGGTTTCACGCAAATAAAGTGCACTTAGAAGTTGCAAAAATATGTGAATCTTTTTGGCTTCTGTTCATTATAGTTAAGGTTATTTATCCACTGGATTTGTATCCTATAGCTTAACTCACGACTCTCACGTTTATTCACTTACATTAAAAGATTGCTAGTAAGGTGTTCAGGTTAAGGGGAATCATTAATATAATATCAATGTTAATTATTAAGTTCTATCATTAATTTCTTCATGTCTTAACTCTAGTAATTTGGTGGAGGTTAATAATCAGGTATTTTCGGTTGGTGATGGTATCATAGTAATTAAAAATTTCTAGATGCTAAGTGTTAAATGTTAATACTAAAATTTTCCTTGAAAGAAGACTAGATTACAATCGCTGTTAATTGTTTTTGCTACCGATCTGAATCTGCTGAGATCAGATAACAGGATGGGTCGGGGTGACATCGCTTAGAAGAATCCAGCAGTAGACCTCCAAAAGCTGGTGAAGTTATAAACAAATGTAATCCTCTGATTAAAAATCACCAATTTGTTCGTAGAACGCTTATACGCGAAGCCTGTCCTCACGCAAGGAGCTGTAAATCAGACTAGCTTGGTCGGTGAGACCGCTAAGTTCAGCTGCGAGTTTCTATCAGATATGCATCCATACGTATTCTGGATGTATTTTACCAAAGACGAGTACATTTACAATGAGACCGAGACTGGCGTTGCTAGTAAAGAGTCCATCGTATACAAAGACGAACAGAAAATTATTCCGGTGAGGGTGATGACTAACGCATGTGGTTTGGCTACTTTATGTGTGAATTATTGGTTTGCATGACTTTAATGTTTTAAACTAGAATAGTAGGTTAGGTTAGTTAATTGCTTATATCTATCGATCTATTTCGACTTTTAGGTTGAAAATCTTAGTTGACGTTTTATAATTATATAAGAAGATTATAATTATTTAAGAATATTAATTCTACTGGCGTAGTATTCGTAATATTTAAAATCTACCATTTGTTGGATTAAACAAATCCAAATATTCGATTAATTTAAAGTTGCATGCTTAGGTGATTTGATTATATGAATGATAAGATAAGTAATCTTATAATGTCGGTATTTCCTATATTTTTTCAAAAATTAAACCCAGCTTAAGAATTTATTTATTAAAAAGTTTTATTCTTATGCATTTGATCAGTTTTTGTTTTCCATTTACTTTTGTTACTATCAGTGTTAAGTTATAAAGAGACAGTACTTCAGTATGATTGATTAGTTTGTCTCTCAGTCATAATATTTTTAGTAGGTAAGCAAAAAATAAATATTTACAGAGCGAAAACCCGGAAGACAAGCCCGAACAACTGACTTTGTATAACGTAACGAAGGAGGACGAAGGGTGGTACGTCTGTGTTGCACTCAACTCTCTTGGCAATACCACCGCTAAAGGCTACCTTTCTGTTGTTGAATGTAAGTGTAATTCGTTATTTTTAGGTCTCATGTAATAGGTAGAGAAGGTCACTATGTATATTATTTGAAAATATAGTTTGCCTACCTTGGTAGACTAGTACCACTTCTTGAAGATGAAACGCCTAATTCCAGAATAACAGTTGCATTATTTGAAGTCTGAAGAGGTTATTGGAATGTTTATATTGGAAGGACTTGATACTAACATTTTGAATTTTTACCATAATATTATTATAATTTTATTAATACTGTATTGACTTCTGAGAAGATAGTTGTTAGCACAAGGAAAATAATTTCTTAGTATCAATGAGATAATAATGTGAAAGATATTATCTTATAAGGGACACCTCTCGTATTAGGGACACCTAATGTCAGTAAAATTCAAAATTTAAATATTAAAAAATATTAATATTATTTTCGAAATTTTCAGCATTCCCAGTAACAGCACCGCTCGATCACGGCAAGCACACGCTGCTTATAAACATTCTCACAGCCGTCCTCGGGGCAATGTTCTTCGTGGCCGCGATCATAGTGGTGATGATCTTCAAGAAGCTCAAACGGGAGAAGATAAAGAAGGAACTGGCGATAGAGACAGCACGCGCAGTCATAGTGACGCATTGGACGAAGAAGGTTACAGTGGAGAAACCGCAGATGAATGGATCGCCGAATACTACTGGAGAAGCACTGGTTAGTAATTTTTTATAATTTTGATGCTTTATTTTTTAAACGGTACCTAGTTATAAAGAAGGATCTGGCTATAGATAGAGTCACCGCGAGTGGTGATAATGAAACATGCAATGCTGGGCCACTAACCCCTCTACCAATCCGCATTGGAGCAGCGCGGTGGAGTATACTTTAGACCTCCCTACAGCTGTGTTTAAGAGCGAAACCCGGGCCCAAGAGTGGGACGTGTATGGGTTGTAGTTAAGTCAAAGTCAAAGTCAAATAATTTATTTCGCTATGTGGTGATTAGACACGCTTAACGAAAGTCTAGGTTTAACTACTTAAAGAAAAGAGATACAAGTATAATCATAGATTTATTACTCTATACTATCTATTAGTATAATGCTATTCTAAACTGATCAATAAAAGGCAAAGGATTAGCTATTGATCATTGAATGAATAGCTAATCCTACACGGATGCCTAACCTGCCTTAAGGCTAATTTACAATAATGTATACACCATGTGCCTTAACTGTTTGTTACAAAGTATATTAAAGCTAACAATGCATTAATTCATCGAGTCAACGTTAAAATTCCAGCTGATGCCGGTGGTGAAGATCGAGAAGCAGAAACTGCAGCAAGTCCAGAGCAACACGTGCGACTCGATGATGATGTCCGAGTACGAGCTGCCGATGGACGTCGACTGGGAGGTGCCGCGGGAGGCGCTCGCGCTGGGCAAGGTGCTGGGCGAGGGCGAGTTCGGGAAGGTGGTGAAGGCCGAGTGCGGCGGCATCCTCAAGCCGGGCGTACAGGCCATAGTCGCTGTCAAGATGTTGAAAGGTTAGTAGGTTTCATAGGAGCGTATAAGCTCGCTTTTCAGCGCGTGTTGGGTGACGCGTTGATACGCTTATAAGCTCTAATAGGCGCCTGCCGGGCGTGCAGGCCATAGTCGCTGTAAAGATGTTGAAAGGTTAGTAGGTTTCATAGGTGCGTATAAGCTCGTTTTTCAGCGCGAGTTGGGTGACGCGTTGATACGCTTATAAGCTCTAATAGGCGCCTGCCGGGCGTGCAGGCCATAGTCGCTGTAAAGATGTTGAAAGGTTAGTAGGTTTCATAGGAGCGTATAAGCTCGCTTTTCAACGCGTGTTGGGTGACGCGTTGATACGCTTATAAGCTCTAATAGGCGCCTGCCGGGCGTGCAGGCCATAGTCGCTGTAAAGATGTTGAAAGGTTAGTAGGTTTCATGGGAGCGTATAAACTCGCTTTTCAACGCGTGTTGGCGTGACGCGTTGATACGCTTATAAGCTCTAATAGGCGCCTGCCGGGCGTGCAGGCAATAGTCGCTGTAAAGATGTTGAAAGGTTAGTAGGTTTCATAGGAGCGTATAAACTCGCTTTTCAGCGCGTGTTGGTGTGACGCGTTGATACGCTTATAAGCTCTAATAGGCGCCTGCCGGGCGTGCAGGCCATAGTCGCTGTCAAGATGTTGAAAGGTTAGTAGGTTTCATAGGAGCGTATAAGCTCGCTTTTCAGCGCGTGTTGGTGTGACGCGTTGATACGCTTATGAGCTCTAATAGACGCGAGCCATTGTTTCTTCGTTGGAATCCATATTGCTACTGACGACTACTGGTTCGATTGGAGTGTAAGCGCCGGAATAAGCCCGTGTAGATACGCGCGTTTTTTGAATCCTAGGGTTCCTAAGCTCGCTTTTCAAAGTGCGTGTTGGCGTGACGCGTTGATACGCTTAAGCTCGAATGCGTGGGCCAATGTTTCTCCGTCAGAATCTATATTGCTACTTACACTTGCCACCACTGGTTCTATTGGAGTGTAAGCGCCGGAATAAGAGCATGTACGCTTTTTAAAGACGATCGCGCGATCGTCAAAAATACGTAGTATACGTAGTACTCATCCCTTAGGACTCGGGCATAGAGGGCAAATTGTTTATCATTGCAAGGATTAGTCTATTGTCGTGGCTCCATTGACATAGATATCCAGCTTCATGACTGCTGTTTCTATAGGTCTCTAGAGTACTCGTACCAACAGGTAATCTCTTAAATCGAGATGTAGGTATTGTCCACAGATAGTATCGTTAAAATAGATCAAAATATTATACAAAATATATTTTTGACTGATAGGTGAATTGAGAAAGAATGAGTTATGAAATATTGGCTGATAAAATCTTCATTGGTTTCAGAGGGTCACACTGATGCAGAGATGATGGCGCTGGTGTCCGAGATGGAGATGATGAAGATGATCGGCAAGCATGTGAACATCATCAACCTGCTTGGTTGCTGCACGCAGGACGGGCCTCTCTATGTCATCGTGGAGTACGCACCCAACGGCAACCTGCGCGAGTATCTGCGCAACCGCCGTCCGGGGAACAGGTGAGAAGAACAGATGCTCTATATCTAGAGAATGTGAAGAATGGCAACTTGCGCGAGTGTCTGCCACCACTGTGAGAGATATAGAACTAGATGTTAACGATATAACTTATTTTTAAACTATGACACACTCACACCCCAATCTAGGATTCCCTAGATTGACAGACAGACACACACAGAAAACAACAGAATTTAAGATCCAATACTCGAGCGCAAATATTTATCTGTGAAATTAACAGATATTAATACAGGAACAGATGTTCCGACCGGGATTTTATGCGGCCTGCATTCCAACAGAGAACCTTACTTATTCAACTTATTCAAGATAATCTTCCAGACAACAATAATAATAAATTGCATGTCCTTTTCTTTAAACCGATTTTCCATTTCTTTCAGATATGAATCAGACACAGAAGATTTAAAAGAAAAGAAGACACTAACCCAGAAGGATTTGGTATCCTTCTCCTACCAAGTCGCTAGAGGGATGGAATACCTGGCATCGAGAAGAGTAAGTTCTTATTAGTCCTCAAAGATTTTCCCCTTGAAAGAGGAGTGATTGAGGTGTGGTTGCGTAGCAACGACTATAGATATCCCACAGGTGGGTACGGCTGTGGCTGTGGGAGCTTCACGCTACGCACGATCCTCAAGCCACACGGAAGGTCATCAACAAGGTTTAACTATTGTTGTAGACGTCCCACGGTTGGGCACGGGTCTTCCTTAAAAGTCAAAGCTGTGGGAGGTCTAGAGCATACTGCATAGAAGCTGATCCAATGCGGACTATACTAACCCATCCATCAAGGATGGGTTAGTATAGTATAGTCCGTGGCCAACCCAGTGTCAAATATTCTCAAGCCACCTTAAGGTCTTCAACAAGGCTTAGCGATTGTTTTTACCATTGGAAACAACCGGGACCGACAGCTAATATGCCCACCGAAGCTCGGTAGCGCCCATGAAATTTTGTCACTATTAGTCACAAGCTGCCCGTGCCAGTCGTTGTTTAACTCTGTCGATCTTCTTTGGATGATCAAATATTTAAACCTGTATCGGTAATTTCCAGTGCATCCATCGAGACTTGGCAGCGCGGAACGTGCTGGTGTCAGACGATTGCGTGCTGAAGATAGCGGACTTCGGGCTCGCGAAGGACGTGCATACAAACGACTACTACAGGAAGAAGACCGAGGGCAGGCTGCCCGTGCGGTGGATGGCGCCGGAGTCGCTGTACCATAAGGTGTTCACTACGCAGACTGACGTGTAAGTATAACTATGTAACCTGCATGCCTTCGAGAGTTCTCCATTATATTCTCGAAGGGATGTGAAGTCTGCTAATCCACATTTGACCACCGTGGTGGAATAATGTCTAACTCCTCCCAACATTGGAACAATGAAAGGCTTGTGGTGAGACATTCTGAATTGAATATTTGTTTGGTATGGATTTGTAGTGAACCATCATCCATAAACAATTCCTCAATACACAACAACACACTCCCTCGAAAAAAAATAGCACAGGCTGCCCTTCGTCAACGTGGACAGATGACTTGTAGACGGTAAGAAACCTCTGGGTTCAGAAGGTACAGAACCGGTTGGAGTAATGTCGTTTAGGAGAGGCTTATGTCCAGCGGATGGATAGACAGATGGTATGCCTAGGTCTACACGTATGTTGCTATATCGTTGGCGGACACACATCGATTAATAGAGTATAAAGTAGTTATTAATCATTTATCTTAAAACAGTTGACATGGGCGGAAGCGGATGGGTGGTTCTGCAAGCTCGTTTGCTATCTTATATCCATAAAAAAAAAATATATAAAATACAATCAGAATCTGAATCTGAAAAGTTCTCATAGCATTAAATCCCTGATTACCTGATTTGAATAAGAAACATCAATAATGAACTTTTAATAACAATATAAATTTTTATCAATATCTCTTTCCAGCTGGTCGTTCGGAGTGCTGCTCTGGGAAATAATGACCCTTGGGGGAACTCCGTACCCTACAGTACCCGGACAGTACATGTACCAGCATCTCAGCGCTGGTCATCGGATGGAAAAACCGCCTTGCTGCAGCCTTGAGATGTGAGTAACATTGTTATTAAATCGTGAGGAATCTTGAGATGAACAGTTTCGGGTAAAATTATTTTCATATTATATTTACGTCATTCACCGAAGATACCCAAGATTTATTATCATTTCAAATACTTACATAAATAGATTAAACAAAAGCAACAAATTTTCTAGCAATCTCTTGATTCTTCTAATAATATAGCGAATGCAATGCTGTGGTAGCCATTTAAGTCTGTAAATTTTACACGTACATTTCCGGCTTTTCTCTCCGACAGTCTGATCAGACAATCTGAAGGCACTCGTGGCATACATACTCGGATGTCCGATCCGACTATCGGATCGTATGTTTATTTAGTAGGTATTCAAACAAATGTATGGCACGAATGCTTTCAGATTGTCTGATCAGACTATCGGATCGGACTATCGGAGAGAAAAACCGGAAATGTATTCCCAGCCAGCGTAAAGCCATTTTGGAATATATTCTACCAAATATCGTATTCTATTGTTTTCTATAGATATATGCTGATGCGCGAGTGCTGGTCGTTCTCGCCCGGCGACCGGCCGTCGTTCGCCGAGCTGGTGGAGGACCTGGACAAGATCCTGACGGTGACCGCCAACCAGGAGTACCTCGACCTCGGCCTGCCGCAGCTCGACACGCCGCCCTCCAGCTACGACGGCTCCGGCGACGAGAGCGACAGCGAGTTCCCCTTCATCAAGTAATTTATATCGATTTGGCGATAACAAGGAATTTGTTGCTCCATTGAAGTAACTGTTGGCGAGTGAAAGGATGTGAAGGAAACTCGAAGTAGCTGCGAAAGTTTGACAACAGTTGTGAGGTGATGGCTGTCCCTTCTTATTTACTTTTACATAGCTTAAATGTCACGCCTGTATCTCCCCGAAGGGTAAGGAAGGAATTTGTTGCTCCATAGAAGTTGCTGCGAGTTGGCGAGTGAAAGGATGTGAAGGAAACTCGAAATAGCTGCGAAAGTTTGACAACATTTGTGAGGTGATGGCTGTCCCTTCTTATTTACTTTTACATAGCTTAAATGTCACGCCTGTATCTCCCCGAAGGGTAAGGAAGGAATTTGTTGCTCCATAGAAGTTGCTGCGAGTTGGCGAGTGAAAGGAAGTGAAGGAAACTCGAAGTAGCTGCGAAAGTTTGACAACAGTTGTGAGGTGATGGCTGTCCCTTCTTATTTACTTTTACATAGCATAAATGTAAAATGTAGCCTGTATTTCCCCGAAGGGTTAGGAAAGAATTTGTTGCTCCATAGAAGTAGGTAGCTGCGAAAGTTTGACAACAGTTGTGAAGTTGTGATGGCTGTCACTTCTATCTACTTTTACATAGCATAAATGTCACGCCTGTATTTCCCCGAAGGGTTAGGATGGAATTTGTTGCTCCATAGAAGTAGCTGCGAGTTGGCGAGTGAAAGGATGTTAAGGAAACTCGAAATAGCTGCGAAAGTTTGACAACAGTTGTGAGGTGATGGCTGTCCCTTCTTATTTAGTTTTACATAGCATAAATGTCACGCCTGTATTTCCCCGAAATTGTTGCTCCATACAAGTAACTGCGAAGGTTTGACAACAGGGTGACAGAGGGTTTGCCTAGACAAGTGGCAAAACGCTAGTAGAATAGAAATAGAATAGATTAACAAATGTATGGGATTGACATTAGCTCACGACTAATTAGTCGTTAGCGAGTTAGAATAGATTAACAAATGTATGGATATTGACATTAGCTCACGACTAATTAGTCGTTAGCGAATGTCAATCCCATACATTTGTTAATCTATTCTACTAGTGTTTTTGCCACTTGTCTAGGCCCCCAGTTGTGAAGTTGTGATGGGCTGTCCCTTCTATCTACTTTTACATAGTATATATGTCACGCCTGTATAGGTACACATGTGCATTAAAACCACCTTCACCGGCACTTGTACAAATCAAGACTACTGAGAAATTCAAATCAGTATGTATTCAATTTAAGTATAAAAACTATTTCTTTGGCCCACCAAGACCAAAACACTCTCACTGTCCCATTGTTGGGCACGGGTCTCCTCTCGGAATGGAAGGTGTTAAGGTGGGCCTTAGTCCACCACGCTGGCCATGTGCGGATTGACAGACTTCACATGCCTTCGAGAACATTTTGTCACTCTCAGGCATTGTTTTTCCTTTACCGTTACAGCAAGTGACATTTTAAAATCGTACGTAATTTTAGAACTGTCGCTTGGATATGAACCCGAACCGCTCGAGTGAGAGGAGAGTTCTATAGCCACACTGCAGTGCTGTCCAGCTTGGCCCATGTTGTTGAATTTGGTGCAAAGATCAAATGTTTATACCCACCTTAGATCGTGGCACCAATGTGTGTTACGTAGGTTAGGTTAGAATAGGTTAGGATGAAATAGGGTCTAGGGTCCTACTACGACTAGTAAACATTGCAGGTATATTAATCATTAGTATACCTACCTACTAGATCATACTCATATTCGATTTCATATAGGCTTTGTAAATTATACTTTTTACAAGTTAGTTGGTACACCAAGACTTATATACCTATTATATATCAAGAATATATACATATATATTTTTACGAAAAAAACATGTCTACCTACAATTTCGTTATCTCAATATCTTTATGAATTGTTAAACCAAATATTTCCGATCAAAGTATTGCATAATAGTATCGTAGTTGTAAATAGGAATTAGTTTGTAATTAATTATAATTTTGGTCAGTGCCAAAATTTCGGCTTTCTTATTATTATCAATGGAATATTTTTGTACATAATAATATCTAGTTATTATTAGAGCCAAAGTTTTTACGTAATTATACATTGTTTGTAAGTATATGAAAAGTATTATTGTGTATTTCATAATTTAGTCCTAGGCATTTGGTGAATATATTCATGACAGATTAAAAAATTTATAACGCAGGTTTTAGATCTATGGATGGTGAAAAATGTTTTCAGTAAGGAGCAGATGAAAAATGGAAATAATTAATATCTAGTCTGTTTTTTATAGATAGAATTTTCTAATCTCATTGGCATACAGTAGGTATCTACCTTACAATAGCTAAAAACTTAAATATTTAGACAACTACAAACAGTCCTTAGTAGTAAAAAAATCTTAGTAGGTAAAAAAATCTGATAGGTACCTAGTACATTCATTATATTAATAAGGAATAATTCATTAGGAACTGCATTCTTTTTTATATCTTTGTTATTTTTATTCTTTTTTATATTTATACAAAGCTTTGATTCTACTACTACTTCTACTACTGGCAGTTTTTTAATTTAAAAATTGAAGTAATTACTTTTTTTTAATAGTAAGTACATTAATTAAGTAGGTAATTATGTATATATTTTTTACATCAAATTAGTACCTTCCTATGTAATTCTTATTATAGAGCACATATTATTCTATAGGTACTAGATATATTTATGTATTATGAATCAATGCATTTGACCACCAAATTATGTTTGTACTTAATTAGTTTAATAATACCTACCGCAATTGTGTGTAATATTTTAAGCAATAGGTAGTAAATTATACTTTCTTCGGTGTGTAAATAATGTTCAGTAGGTATTCGTAAGTGTCATATTGTGCGTAAGATTATAGATTAGAAATAGAAATGAAATGGTAAAAATGTATGTTTGTTGTGTATTGAGTATTTATTTAAAAAATGATGGATTGATTGGCAATTGAGTATGACAATAATTATGAAGGTGATTGGCATTGCATTTTTCTAAAAATATACTCTTGCATTCACCTTTATATTTTAATAGGAATTAGATTATGTCAACGTCGGTTTCAATATCTTGTTTGTATATTTGATTTATATCTATGTGAAAGTATTATTAATGTTGTATAAAAGGATGTGACGAATATACTGCAAAGTGCAATATGGTTGCGATGTTGTCGTTTTACTTGTTCCTTTCTCTCTCAGTAGGTGCCTATTTATACTAAAAGTTAAGTTACTAGTAAGAAAGTAAAACTTAATAGGACCACTAGTATTCTATTGATGTAAGTGCTGCCATCTCTTAAAATGATAATTAACTTCATGAACGAACCTTACAAGAACCTCACAGCTGACAATGTGTCATTTGATCTAAACAAAAAAGATTACACTGCCCTCTAAATGTAGGATCCTGAAAATAAGTTTCATTAAATGATTACTAGATGGCGGTAGCATTAAAATTTTTAGCACCGTGATTCTGTGGCGGTGTCGATTTTGAACTTGTCATAAATAAGTACATTTCACTGACTATCCAACTTTTTTATTAGAATTTAGGAAATTCTAATTAGTTTTGAACTAAATATTAAATCAATTCGTAGCGTATTTATTAGTAACGTCCATATGGCTCGCGTCGATTCAATGTAATCGAAACAGTTAAACAACGAAGGGCGCGGTCGGTTTGTGGTGACCGCTAGTGGCAAAAGTTCATGGAAGCTACCGTGCTTCGGAAGGCACGAAAAGCACGAACATTCGACATTTGGGTTGGCCACTAACCCCTCCACCAATCCGCATTGTAGCAGCGTGGTGGAGTATGCTCTAGACCTCCCGCAGCTGTGTCTGTGGGGGAGACCCATTTCCGTATATAAAAAGGTACTCTGTGGGGAGACCCGTGCCCATCAGTGGGACGTCTATGAGTCGCAGCTAAATCATTAATCAATAACGTAAAAGTATTAAATCGATATTGATTTTTCTCATTTTAATTGGCACAAGTGTTGATATTGGCAAACCAGATTGTCGGAACTCTTTGGGCCTCTATATGGCATAATGGTATATGACGGCTTAACGTACCCTCCGAAACACGGAAGTACTCGGGCCGAGACCGGGAGGCTAACCTCAGAGCAATGAGACCTTTATAAGGCTTAACACTATCTATGTAGATAAAATGCATGTAGGAATGTAATAAAACAAATTATAAACAATATATCAGAAATACATTTTGAAAACATTTCGTCAATACAATATGGCATAAGCCTTACATAATATTCGTTACAAAATTTCAGAATGAAGTTGGACACTTGGATAATATTTAATTAATATAATTGACACAGCCAAGACATGCTATTATTTATAATGTAGGTAATTCCTTAAACAATACATATGGGTTGAATGGCATAAAGATCACTAAATATTTGCGGCCTATAGAGGTCGTATACATAAAAGGAAACTCAAAAGGATTTCTCATGAGTCCTGCTCATAGGTGAATTTCACTCTAAAGTGTACATTTAATTCCAAACTCCATTTGAAAACGTTACACTTCATTAATATTAAAATTTCTCTTACAATGATTACATTACAATAAGCAAAATAATCTCCTTGTCTTCATGAAACTTGTCTATTCTCATTATATGTTACATTTTGAAGCATTTATGTTACCACAAACAGATATAATATTCATATAAAAATATTCATAGCATCGATAAAACTAGTCTATAAAATATGTTATTAAATCACAAAAATAAATCAACAAAACTAATAAAACTAAAAACTAAAGCTAACCATTTACTAGATCCATACAATAATACTTTTTTTATTTGTTTGGTCGTATTTACTCTACTTTGTGCATCACATCATAGCCATCATAAAATTAATTAGCTAATTGTCTTACATATAAAACAAAGTTCAGTAAACAATTATCATGAAAATTGCTTGCAGCGGAAGACTTACACCGAACAACATATCGCCTGTATTTCCCTGAACGGTCAGGCAGAGTATATAACCACTTTTCACCAGTTATATTTAGGTCCCATGTAATAGGCGGTGAGCCATTACACCATACACCGGGCAATTCCAGACTCCGATCTACTATTAGGAATTTCAAGTTAGAAAAAAGGAACCAATAATACTTGATCCGACCTCGGAATCGAACCGAGGAACTCCAGCTTAGCAGTCGACCACTTGACCAACGAGGCAGTCGAATTTACTAATTACTAAGCATATAAAAATTAAACTATAGGTTGTCTACCAAGTAAATTTTTTATTCGATAAGGGAATAAGACACCTCCCTACATCGATAAATAATTACATTGAAAGCATTGACAACGCGATAATCGTCAATTAAGTTGTTACTAAGGTCAATGTTGTAAATGTTAGAAAGTATTATAAGAATAAATAAGTCATTCGTCCACGTTTAAGATACAATTTAGTTAATTGGTCATTTTGAAAAGAATTTACCATAGAAAATTGTCAACCATATAACGTAAATCTACTCGTATATTACTCATAGCATGTTAAATAAATGTTACGCTGATACAGAGAACGTTAGCTATAAAGTGATTTGCAACGGTTTGAAGTTTATCATTACAAACCTACTTACATTATGCTTTTGGAAGAAATATTGAATTTCTTTAGAACATGGCGCATACATAAGCAATATTCCTCTAACGTTTATAAGTGCACCTTAGCTGCAATGAACTTTATGCTTGTATCGTCATTACTACACGTGCCTTCGAAGTCTTTTGAAGACCATAACAACATCGTAGAGAACAATATGGATTAAGAATAACATAATAATAACCAGTTTATATAAACAATGAAGTTCATAACCTCATTGTTTTTATACACCGGTCACATGTTATGAAATTGATCTAAATCAAAACATGTCATGTTATTCTGCTCCAGAATGTTATTCGTAAGCTCCCAAAGACAAACAATAAGGTCAATAAATTTAATGTTAAAACATCCTTACATAAAAATACGATGTCAGGTTTTCCAAAGGCTAATTCAAATATTCGCAACTGTCGTACAATAATCTGATATCGGAAAGATTTGAAGGTCTTACGGAAAATGTCACCAATGGATTGGGTTTTACTTTACGAAATCGTTCCGTAATGGAACCATAAGTTACCATGAAATAGAATTAGTTCGATTACACGACGAAATAACTAACGCAATGGCTAAAGTCGTAGGAAGAAAAACTTAAGTGAAAGAACTAAAGTGAATAACAAATTCTTATGTAATAGATAATCTTTTTGGCATGTTATGACTGATACATCACCGTTGGTTAATAGAGAATTTGTTCTACCACTTAAAGAACACACCTAAGCGTCTGCTATTATCTATAGCCACAAATTAGGCTTGAAACAATTGAAATCAATAAACATTGACAAGCTGAAATCACATATTGACGCAACGAAGCTTCTTATCAGGCACTCGGGAAGCGAATTGCAATTTAGGAAGCACCGCCTTCGCTTCAGGCTTATTATCCTCAGCTACTTCATTAACTGAAGTCTCTCCCATGAGGGTCCTTAGACAAACCTTCATATCAGCAGCGAACTTCTTCACCAGCCGTTCAAGGGAAAACAGGTGATCGTCCAAAGCTTCAGGGATTTCTTCTCGCATAAACTCCGCTAGTCTCAATAAGTATTCCACGTTCGATCCGCAAACTCCGCGGCATTCTAAGATCTGTTTAGCGATGTCGGGCAAGGGTGCTGCTCCTAACCAATGCCTATTTTCTGGCACGGCTATGTACAGTAAGGCATTTTTGTTGTCGTTGCTGCTTGAAGGTAGGAAGGATGGTCGGGGGTGGAAATTAACAGTGTACGTTCTGTAGCCTCCTAACTGGCATTCCCTGTTGGAGAGATAAGGCAGAGCTGCGTGGTCCTCGGCCGCAACCAGAAACGCCTTGCCCCACGTGATACCCTGAAAGAATTGAAATAATACGTGAGGTATTTGGTTCGGCGATAAAAAAATTCCACTACTTACAGGTCGAACAGTTCGTTATGATGCAAGGTGGCACGAATGTTGAATATCATTGAGGCATTTATATTCGAGTACTATTATATTTAGCACTAATAAACATACCAAATGGTACATCAACGCGATAACGTTTAAGAGCTAGACCACATGATAGGTACATAATTATATTCGTAATATTTTCCTGGCAAATAAATATTTTAGGAAATGCATTTCTGCACTTTTTTCAGTTGCAGGATGATTATATTCAATATTCCTGCTAGTACTACTGATTCTATTCTACAAAAGTATACCGTCACTGTGACGGTGTCACAAGAGGTGGGTTTTTGTGGGTGGGAGTTTTGATAAGTTTGGTAGTTAGGTAAGTTTTAACTAAACGAGGTGGAGGACTCATTCTACGAAAACTCGTGTAGTGCATTCATTGTTAATTCCAAACTCTGAATCATCATACTCGGATACTTCCGATTCACAATGCAAGTTACGAAAGTACTTCTGATAAATGCGGTCTGACGACTTTGAAGGAGGTCAGTTAGCTGCAAGCACAAAGCGGCCTAATGTTTATCTTCCAAAGTTCTAAAAATACGATCAAGATAATTTCAATTCGTCTGTGCAATGACAGGTTCCATCAGAGTTAAATGAATAGGAAGGCTAGTTTAACCAAACAAGAGTCGCATGTGTACGTGTAGCGAAGCTTGGTTGGTGACCATTAACAACTGCCTTGTTGACAAATTTTTCTGGTATTTGAGATATAAATGCCAAGGGAACAAGGCGTGAGTTATGTAGGTATGTATGTTTGTATGTATGAGATATAAAGATGGTCAATGACATAATGGTTCGTCCAATCATTGCGTACCCTATAAATCTCTAAAGTATTTGTTCAATCATAGGAATTAGAGCAATCCTGCGAAAGCATTCGTATAGCAGCATTTGCAACGTTGCCCTGACCAGTTTACAAAACACTGTAGGTAAGTCTGACATGGACCAAGGTTAGGAAAGAAAATGATGACGAAAGACGTAATTAGTAGATTACTCAGTAGATTGGATAAATATCCAAACGTTTAATTCTCCGGAACCGTTGCCAATCAACGGAAATATAATTTGGAAAAATTACTATGAATTTTGATTTATTAAGAAACTGTGAAAATCAGCTTAGCACCTTGTTTACCTGTACTAAATTAATTATGAAATCCATAAGTTAATATGAAATTATAAAGATTTCGACGCTCAAGCTTGATTTGTTGTGGCATAATGGAAAAAGCATTTGACTGTTTGCCTCACAATGAGTTTGCCTTTAAAGTTAACATACGGGTATGTACCCAAAGGTTTTAGAATTTTCATATTGATGCGAGTACCTATGTAATTAAAAGTAAGGTAGTACAAGCTGTTATCAATTAAAACATCAGTTATTGTATAAAATATTTAAAACAATGAAAATCACAACTCGACAACTGATAAAAAAAACCATTCTATAGTAATCTTAATTCAACCCAGTAGACACAAACCCAAACAATCTTTAAAGTAAAAACACAGCGTATGGGAATTGAGATATCATGTATTTACATAATAAATTAGAGACGATAATTTTGTCATACCAAATGTTGATGATACTTTTTAGTATTATTTTCCAAACAATTTCATCGGCGTCATTCAAAACTTTGAAAATATGAAAACAAAGGCGATAAGAAAACTTGTATAGATGATGATACAACATACACAACATCATTCATCAGCCTCAATAGGATGCCCAATGAACATGCTGATAAAGCATACAAAAGTATTTAAGCTTAAGTCTGAAAGTTCTACAGATCCAATGAATAACATGTAAATTTCTATTCTACCTGCCTGTATCAAGCTATTCGAAAAAGCAATTCTTCATCAGGTATTTTACAATTTTTTTATTTTATGAGCAACTTCGTCCGGGTGAATTTAGAATTTAAGAAAATCGATCATTGTGTCACTCTCTCACTGATCACTCTTCCAATCCAGTCCGTCCGAGCTTAAACTGCATTAACTACGTAACAAGTTGACAACAAACCATTGACCTTACACGTGTTTTACAACAACAATCTTGTTTAACAAACGATTAGATAACTTGTGGCTCTTGTCGGCTACGACCTACGACCTTAAGCCGTAGCCTTAATTGTCCATTAGCGACAAACCTACTACAAGATTAATCTCACGCACAACTGAGTGGAAATGTGAACACCTAAAAATAAAAGGAGATATTTAGCAGTAAAAAAGGAAACTCTGGGAAAGAATTTTAGAATTTCATTAGTATGCTAAATACGCCAATGTGAGTACGAATTATCTAGTCTCTATTTTTGAATATCACTCGGGCGGCTTATCAAATGAGTGGACCTTCACACAATTCTATTCACGTGATAGATTTTGTGTAATAAATGTCAACTGCAGGTTTATGTTTGATTATTACTGATCGAACGAATAAACTCGTTATGAAAATTCGCATACTAAAATGTATCTTATACGAATACCAAAAGTCATATCAGTGAAATTAAAAAATCTGGGCCCTGGTCGATGTCTACCATTGATGCGATTTTACAGAATGTATCAGATTCAATTAATTATTTTATTATTATTATTTTGAATTTAATCCCTCTCATTCTGAGAGGAGACCCGTGCCCAACAGTAGGAGAAAGAAAGGGCTGTGATGATGATGATGATTAGATCCTTAAACTTTTACCTTGTCATTCATATCGATGTAAATAAAAACAAGAATTGCATATCTAGTTTTATGTTAAGTGCCAATGTATAGTTCAAGAGCATTTAGATAGGTACTCGTATATGTGCAAATAAAGATTATGTTTATGATTTAACAAGTGTGATATAAAAATGAAGTTGATGGGATCAATAACGATAACATAGATGCTATAGGAGGATAACGATAGCCGAAATAATTGCACTCGAGAGGATGTCATTTGTAAAAGCCCGCAACTCACCCGCGGTTAGTTGGTGAGAAATCAATATATATTAAAGGAGAAGCTGACTGACAGACTGACTGACTGACAAATTAAATAAATAAATAAAAGGAATAATCTAGCTATTCTAGAACATAATATTCATATTCTACTCCCTTGAAGTAAGCCACGTCTTCACTTATCACCTTCAGACTGTGGGTCAGATATAAAGGGAAATGACAAGTCGATAATGCCAACGGGACGATATCAGCTGCACGTTCACAACACGTGTTGGGTCAATCATGTCATGTTTATTATTTTAACTAAGCTTCATGTCAGGGTGTATTTAAGAATTTCACCACAACCTTAAAGCCTAAGCTCATTTCCACTTACATATTTATTCACATTGGGGCGCAGGAAATGTTACAAACGAACAAGACTTGAAATAATTTTACAGCAAGACATTACTCATTACTAAGTCTCAGTCGAGCTGAGACTGTTGCTTGTAAACTCCCGAGTTTACCTGAAGTCCTCTTAGAATTAGACGAACTCTGATTCACAGAGCCATTTTAGATATTGCTTAAACTAAATCCCTCTCGGCAGCGTTCCTAGAGGCTTCGTATGATGATGATGATAACGCTGAAACCTGTATATTGGAATCATCATAACGGCAACCTTTAATGATCTGCATGCGGCTGAGAGACTCAGGAGTTAATCTCCGCTTTGTCCTTATGTGGGTCAAGGGTGTTGATGCGTATTTCGAAATACAGATACGAAAATAAAACGGCACGTGCTCTCGATTGTATTTCAACTACTATTCTTAGTATTGTAGAGGAAAATGGAACTGGAGGAAGAAGGAAATTAACCTCTTTCTTGGTTTTAGACCTGATATCATTATCAGAGAAATAATAAAAAGTTTTATTGATTCCTGGTAATGATAATTCAACAATTCAAAGCATAAGCGTTCAAGATGGCTGCGTCGATTTGTTTTAATTATGTCTTACAAGTGGTAATTGAATTTCTATTTTAATGAGTGTGTTAGTTCTGTCTTCTGTTTCTGTGCTCTGAGACACTAGATGCTCAGCTCAACAAATTACTGCTTGATAATTATCTTCAATTCTAAATCCTTGCCTGACGCAAGATTCACTTTTACATTCGCGTATTTTAAAGATAAAGAAATCAATGAGGTCAAACTGAGATATCCTCACTATTTCACTTAAAGGTTATAGATAAGTTGGTTTGTCATGTTAAGATTATCCAGCTCTTATTTGCTTTTTGTAGTGTAAATTATCTACTATTTACATATTTCTATATTTTCTATTACACACATTTTACTGAGCTTTTCATAGCTTAATTCTAAAGTCTAATCGCTACCATTCTGAGAGGAGACCCGTGCCCAACAGTGGGACAAAGAAAGGGCTGTGATGATGATGATTGGACAGTTTATTATTTTTATTTGCCATAGACAAGTTAAATGCGAACATTCACATATTTATTTACGTAAGGCACTATCGACAGATTGTGTTAATGCGATAAGACAGGATATGGGTTAAGATGTCTATTATTATGTAAATAATAGAAGCTTTGTTTTAATAATATTATGTTAACTTGATAACACGGTTGGCAGAGGCAGGGCTAATAGATAGATAACCGAACAAATTTAAGTCAGAAAATAATAACATTTAAATTAAGTTGAAGAGCCATCGTTCTTTAACTTAATTGTGTTATTATTTTAATTATTTTAAATATAAAAAAGTAAATAATTTTAAAGAACAATGGCTTTTCTAAGTTGATAAAATCCAGATTTACAAGTCTACTTTTTTCTGCCATACGAGGCAGGCTTTCTTTTCAGCCAGTGGTAGGAACTAGACAATAATGCAGTTCTGTGGTTGTGTCGTTCAATTTGTATTTTTTGTTTTTATACAAAACCTATTTGGTACACCTAAATTATATTCAGACTAGACGCATCCGCAGGTCACCATACTATTTCCACAAGTGACGTTTACATGCAAAAAATTGTATAGGTAGTTAAGTCGCGTTGGAATAGTTCCAATATTGTGCCCGTTGGGACCCGAGCATCTCTTTTTGTCGACCGAAATCACTAGGAATGTAACAATCTAACACCTACTCATACTGAAATAGAAACAAAATAATAACATTACACGGTGATTCTGTCTGTTACAGATGTCATAGGTTCGATGCCCGATCATTGTAGATGTTTAATTGAAGGGCCCGTTGGCGCAATCGGTAGTGACCCTGCCTGTGACGCCAGGGGTCGTGGGTTCGAATCTCACTCAGGACGAATATTCGTGTGACGAACACTTGTATTAATTTGTTCTGTGTCTGGATGTTAATTTATCTATTTAAGTATGTATTTAAAAATATCTATGTATGTTTATCAGTCTCTGACACCCATAGTTCAGGCTCGCGCCTACTTTGGGGTCAGATGGCCGTGTGTGAGAATGTCCAAGATATTTATTTATTTAATTGTTGTAGTCGTTTTCACAAGTGGGGTGATTTTTATTTAGACTAAGTATCTACCTAGGTAGCAATATTGATTATAAAGCAATATCAGAATGTATTTAAAAATATCTATGTATGTTTATCAGTCTCTGACACCCATAGTTCAGGCTCGCGCCTACTTTGGGGTCAGATGGCCGTGTGTGAGAATGTCCAAGATATTTATTTATTTAATTGTTGTAGTCGTTTTCACAAGTGGGGTGATTTTTATTTAGACTAAGTACCTACCTAGGTAGCAATATTGATTATAAAGCAATATCAGACGCAGTTGGCTATAGGCTATATTAAAGGACTGCTTCGGGGAAAACGTTATAATTATATAACAATCGAAACCCTTATCGAAGACCTTCGGGTGGCTGTGGGAGACAAATGCCCAGCAATTCCCTCCATCCATACTGTCGGAAAATCGATACTGGGATCACAGGATTGTCAGTCAGAGTCACTGACCGGCGCCACAATTTCGTACATAGACTATGTATAGAGGTTACAATATTAAGTAAATAATATAGATAATATCTATGACTCAATGTCAATGAACTTAGGCAGTAAACGGATTAAATAATATTGTTAATTATTAACACGTTCCTAACAAACCACGATCACTTAACCTAACATAACATCACGCCTGCATTTCCCCGAAGTGGTAGGCAGTGGGGTGTTGTAGTTCACTCACTTTTTACCAGCTATGCTTAGGTCACATGTAATAGTGAGCCTATTGCCTTAACACCGGGCACAAATTAAGACACCTGCTGCTACCGGTCATTTATAGTTAGAAAAACACAATAGTTATTACCCGAACCGGGTAATAACTATTGTGTTTAACTCCAGCGTGGTGGAGTATGCTCTAGACCTCCCGCAGCAGTGACTGTGGGGGAGACCCGTGCCGTGCCGTGTAAATACATAAATAAACAGATAATATTAACATCCAGACACAGAATATACACAAGTGTTCGTCACACGAATGTTTGTCCTGAGTGGGATTCGAACCCACGACCTCTGGCGTAACAGGATCACTACCGATTGCGCCAACGGGCCCGTCGAATGTTTTACTATGGGCGATTGATTATCATCCATTCAGCGACCGTTAATATTATTATCTTGTAAGTAATCTTATTTAAACAGCATTGTTCCTCTGGTAGCCTCATATTATAATTTTAGGTATAAACAATCCTGAGTCAGACACCTTACTCGTGTCTTACAGACACGTGGAAAATGTACTACGTCGAGAAATTTGATTCTATGCTAAGGTAACAACGTCTATTATTTAACTGCGTAGATATTTAGATAGTAATCCAATTATTATTTTCATTGTAATCAAATACCGCTTACAGATTTTAGAGGCGACCATCTTAGTCCTCAAGGAGGGTAGCAAGCAAGTGGCAACGTAGGAATCAAGGCACCTGTGATTGTCTTGGAACTAGACTCTTACTAACAATGGTCACTAACTAGACTATTACCAATATATATGCAGGTAAGCCTATTACCCTGTACGGGCACAAATCCAAACCCTGTGCTGTGAACTGGGAATTCATTTTTAAGTCAGAATAAACTCAATAATATTTTGCCTGCGAAGACAGTTTGTGACCACTGGAACAACGAGACAGTATTTCGAACAATTCCTTAAGTCAAGCCATCGTAAAGCGTCGAAGCGAAGATCTATCTGGTTTATTTGCGCGAAGTGTAATTCATTTCTGACAGTAGAACATATTTATGAACCAAATCAACTGCTTCCGCCGATTTGCGAATTGATAACCGTGGTGTGACTTTTGACGCTTGCATACAACATACAAGGCGTGTTCATTTTAACTTGTCTGTTAGTTATTTATTTCAAATCATCAGCCATCATTTGCTTACAGACAGAATGCATCTCTAAGTGGGCAGAAGACCAGCGATGAATGTCTTCAAACCGGTAAGATTCACTTTGGAAATTGTATCACTTATTATTGTGTAGGAACGTACTGCGATACTAAATTGTAGATATTTTAAAAGGCTTGGAAACGAAGAATATAATAGGAAGGAGACAAGAAATAATCGGATAAAGTGACATCACACATAACAGAGCTGATGAAACAGATAAAGCCGTCACAAATGATCACCAAATCAATTAATTATTGGCCTCGTAATATTTTGAAACCAGATACACAGCAATTGACTTGCTAGGTTAGGAAATAGTCAAAATTAGAATTAATTAACGCTTAATGATTCCGACAACGATCAAACATGATTAACAAATACATAGTTCTTTTTTTAATTTGAATGATAATCTAGGTCAGTGGCTGATTGATACAAATTAATGATAGCAGAGAGGTTGAAATTCACCCATAATTTTACAACCACTTATATTCAAGATCATCTTTATGCTTAGGTCTAGACTAGACGTTAAGGTTAAAATATAAATATATATATTTTTCATACATATTAAAATGAATAATTGGAGTTTTCTGCACATCTTCCATCTATAAACATTAACCATATGCCATGACGTCAGCCACAGCTGAACGTCTAAAGCGTATGCTATAAAAACAATCGTTAAGCCTATCGAAGACTTTCGGGTGGCTTGAGAAAATTGGACACTGGGTCGGTCATTAACCCCTCCACCAATCCGCATTGGAGCTTCTTGGAATTCCACCAGGAAGTTCCAAAGGGGTATTGATTGCTCTTCGAAGCTCGAAAACACCCATGAAATTATTAATTTGCAGGCTTCATACCCTCACGAAAACATAACGGATAACTCTCTGGCCTGATGATTCACCTCTACCGAGAGACAGGACATTTAATTGCCTAAAACACACGTTACATACTTAGCCTTAGGTTGCCGTTCCTGTGTCGAGAGGAGACATGTGTCGAACGGTTGAAAATATACGATGGGGGTTTGTGTGGGGACACAGGATGTATTTTTTGAATAAGTTTTGATGCCGGAATCGGAAATGAGCAACGAAAAGAAAAACTATACCTAGATCACTCGATAGTTGATACCGTGAATTACCGTGGCTTATCAAATACGAAGGTTCGTCTAGTTTTTTGATTAGATCGCAAATATTTTTCCTATTTCCTTGATTGATTTTAGACTTAGATTTCCGCAAGTTTGTAAATGTTTTTTGTATCTAGGTCGAACTTGACTTTTTGATATAAGGTTAAAAAATGCGCAATTTGGAATTAACGTTTTTGATCGTTGGAAGATAAACCAGGAAAATATTTATTGATAGATACATTGATATTCTGAAAATTGTAGGTACATTATTGTGTGCTTGTAATAATAATGTTTGTCATCGTATGTATTCAACGGCTTTTCTTACCTCTTTGTCCTCTATTAAGGTCGCAACGCGTCCAGGCTGAAACAATGAAGATAATGCACTGTTAATATGTTTATTCAGTAAACATGTATCAAATAACACGTTAACTAGGTGGGATTTAAGTTTAAACAGTCGTTAAGTTGTTATAGACCCCATTAATCGAACCCGAGACCCAGAGTACGTACCTACCTACGTAGAGCTCGTCAAGGGTTTAAAACTTTAGACAGTACTCCTCGTGGCACGAAAGTTAAACAATGAACGTCATCTGGAGGGACTATCCTGCGCATGGGTATCAGTCAGATGGCGACCATCTTTGTCCTCAAAGATAGCAAGCATTGACTCGGAACGGCTCTTATTAACAATGCCTAAAAAGACTAACTCTCCACAAGGAGAGGTAGGAGAGACTAATTCACTAGGTACCTTGCTTTCAGTTAGGCTCTCTGAAGAACCACGCAAATATCATTCAACTGCGTGGCGCAGTGGTGAGCGTTCCCAGGATTTAAACTGGGATATATTTATTTTGCAGCTAATTATATGTGCTGGGGTTATGTATGTTAAATTGTTTTGTTTTCTGTTTCCGCGCACCATGACCCGCAACAGAGGCCTAGATCTAGCCAGGGATGTGCGTGTGTTTTTTATCATAATAAAACACTTGTTTGCTTCACATTGACGTGATACAACCGGTGGTACTAGGCACGTGTTCTACGACACGAACAAAGTGACGATATTGCAATTAATATTCCACGGAAATAACTGTGGTTATAAATAGGCCGACATACTGAGACAGGAATAAAATCACATGCCAGTAAAAATTCTAAGCCCGGGCCACGACGTTGGGATGTAAATAAACATAATTTTTGCATTAATTTCTGTTTCATTGGTTTTGTAGTGTACAATATGTAAACAAATAGATCAAGAGACATGAACAATGGAAAAATAAGGGCTATTTTTTCACGCTGCACCCCTTAAGCAAGGATGTCTGTGTTAAGTTGCTAATTATAATAACAATGTTAACTGCCCTTTGATTGACCAATTTTCAAAATTTTTGTTACAGGTTTCCATAGGTTGACACCTTGAATCTACTTAGTTCTAGTATGGAAGGCCGTGAAATTTGTATTTTATTAGTTTTCTATGGGCCTTAATTTCTTGAAAGTAAAAGTTTTTTTTTTAATTATTCTGTGTACACTCCTCTTTAGATCAGCCAGTCTTCCTTAGGTTGCAGGAACTGCTAATCTGTAACAGCCAGTGTAACTACATAGGAAACAGTGACCAATTACCATCAAATCAACTGGCTGTTGTTTGAGGGTTTAAAATTTATGAAAAAGAAAAAACCTAACATAAGATACTTGTACATTAGTGGTACATGGTACAGAAGCAAATTTTATTATGAATTTTAAGCCAGGTTGGGCTAAGATTTCAAGAAGACAATTGGGGTTTACTAACTGGAAATTCTCCACCAATCCACCAAGCAGCGTTGTGGAGTATGCTCTAGACCTCCTGCAGCATAGTCTGCGGGGGAGACCCATGCCCAGCAGTGGGATGTCTATGGGTCACAGCGAACTTGAAATTGCCAGTAGTAGCTTGGAGTCTGGACTTGTGCCTAATGTATAGCAATAGGATCACCATTTATTACATGGGATCTAAACATAAGGGGTAAAAAGTGTTTGTATACAAACCTTTCAGGAAATACAGGCAAGGAAAATACTGGTGTGATGAAATGTAATATTAAAATTAAATCCCTTTTTTTATAACAGTATGTCATGTAAAATAAAATAATACAGGGGAAAATCTTCATTCCGGAAGGAAGAATAAAATTCTTATAGCCAAACAAAGTTGATGTGCATGAGATTGCCTTGCAATTACAATTTACTTTTACTAATAAACAACTGACCGTTCAGAACACAAAAACAATTTAATTAATACATAATTACAGCATGAATTTTTTAATTTTATGTAAGTAGTAATTGTTTTTGTACAAATTGTTTTTGTTACCTTGAATTCTGTTCCGCGGTGAGTAGTGTTTCCTTGCCAGAATCGTCTGGAAAACCCCTTCACATATCCAGTGACTGATTGCTGGTATTCAAACCCAGGGTTCCAGCATAGAGAACCATATCCGAACACCCAAAAAGGCTCTGTCCTTTCTATTAACTCCACATCATCTTGTTCCATTTTTGAAAAAAAGTCAGACTTTTTGCCTTCCTTCCTTGAACCTTCTTTCGAGTCTTCCATCGCGATACAAAATAAATACTTTCTACGAAAAATGAGGATATTATCTAGTGAAAGCGTTGAACGAAGGCCGTGTTAGAATACTATCACAGATTTTATTACACTTTTATTCTACTTGTATCTCATTGTGGGTAGTTAGAATACGCGAGTACAATTTAAATTACCACTTATACTACAACATCTGAAGTGAAAACGTAGATAGACTACCCATTACGACGTTCAATTGCAAACTAACAAACATAATAATAAAATGTGGTAACTAGCCTTCCTTCCTAACTTACAAGTACTAGTAATACAAGTATCAATGTCAAAAATAACAACTGACAGTTCAAATGGCATGTCTTGCGTTCCGTTCCAAAGGTTCCAATATTCTTTACTGAGTACCAGAATAAAATAAAAATTAGTATTTCAGTTTACTATTACAACATTTTGTGATTTTTAAAGATAATATTCAATATAGACATCATAAAATATTGGAATAAATTACAGGAAAATAGATATTAAATAATTTAGGTACTTTAGATTACCGTTAAACGGAACGCGAAATCAAACGTTGGATGTTGGATCTTATTTCGCTGATGCAACTTTTGAAATATTTTCTTCAGTGATAGTAGGTATTGATTCATGTAATTCCTTATGTGTGAGTAGGTATCTGTTATTTTCTTCGATCACAGAAGAGAAGATTAGTTCCCAAAGAACTGGATCAAATAACTTTAATTTTAGGATAGTAAAGCCGGAATTTCAGGTAGTAAAGCCTACCTATAAGAAACATATAAAGTTTATTTTCAGATTTCGCCCAGGCCAGGCCAGTTCTCCTGGCCAGCAGCGCCGCTCGCCACGGTCCCTATTACCATAGAGTAACTATTACTATTGCAACCACTCATATACATATATCAATGATTGCAACCGTCTCTTATGAGTTTCGAAAGCAATTGTGTTCCAGTTGGTAAGATGTGGCTTTTCGTTACACTTCTCTAGAGGCCATAGGTACCATCTTATTTGTCCTATTCAAAGACATTTAACTTGTCCTATTCAATATGCTACGCAAGTAGCTAACAATTACTAACTGGACTAGTAATAACTTCAACTAACAGAACTGCCACCAACATTCCTGCTCAACTAACTAATGTTCTTATTAACCACCACCACAACCCTTTCTTTGTCCCACTGTTGGGCACGGGTCTCCTGCCAGAATGGAAGCGATTAGGCCTTAGTCCACCACGCTGGCCAAGTGCGGATTGGCAGACGTCACATGCCTTCGAGAACATTGTGAAGAACTCTCAGGCATGCAGGTTTCCTCACGAGGTAACATTCACCGTTACAGCAAGTGATATATAATTTCTTAAATCGCACATAACTTAGAGAAGTCATAGGTTCGTGCCGTTTGGGTTTGAACCCGGACCGCTCGAGTGAGAGGCGAGTTCGATAGCCACTGGGCTGTCACGGCTAACATTCGTCTTAGTATCATCCTTCCTTACCTTCTTAGCGTTCTTATTAACATCCTCTGCTAGCTGTATTAAACCATCCCAGTCCATATTATTATTTAACATAAGTTCAAAGACTGTCACAGACGTCATGGGTGGCAGCGACGGCTGGTGAAGCATGCTCGTTTGCTATCATATAGCCATAAAAATATGCGTTTATCGATTAGATGAGTGAATAAAACAAAGTACCTAGTTGTTTCATCTCTTATAATGGTCCATAAAATTCATAAAGAATAAATCACAATGCATTATTTTCATTAGGTAAATTATTAATATTTTACACAATAACATACAAGAGTATTAAATGTGAATATCTTTGTTGCCTTATACCGGTATATTACATTGATACCTATAGTATTCAATACAAAGTATTTAATTATGAAAATTAATTATTATACTTTAGCGACAATACTGACTTTTTAATTTAATTGGTAAAATACAAGAACTAGACATCATGAACATCACTCATGATACATAGGTAGTTTTATTTATTATTGAATTTAAAACATGTGAAATAGATAAGTAAGTACATATTATAATATATTTCACTGTAAGTATTATGCACAACAATATGGAGCTATCATTTTGTGAATAAATTCCATAATTTATGTAAATACTTAATTATTACAAATACAAATTGATATCGGACACGATTAACGTTTTATGAGTTTTTTATATAAGTACTTACCTATCTTTTTGTATTATAATCAGGCCTCAAAGTGTATTAAGCTGTTGCATTTTACGTTATATGGTAGTCAGGTGGTAGGTATTTAATGTAGGTACAATTAACCTATCGTTCCACATAAATAAGTATTGAAAGGAAAATGTTATAAACTTTGGCATTTAATACCTACCCAATATCGAATATAGTTCTATTATCAAATACCTAGGTATCGGCAGATTAGGTAGGTAGTAAAAATCTAATGGATTTTGTGGTAGATTCCTATTTTACTTATTTCATAGTAATCATTTAAATACCTAGCTACTATAACAAGAAACTTCCAATCTATATATAAAATGTAGGCACGTACCTACTATTATTATTTGAATATTCAAAAAAACACTGGCCTTGCAAGAGTGACTGAGAAAAGGTATGTACTGAGATTCCCATTAATTTTAATGTATGTATTTTTTCTTGCGTACACATAATTATATCCTTAGCAAAATAAATTTAATGAACTCTACTGAAGTACAAATCGTGCAACAATGAGGTAAAATAGTAATTTAATCTTTTTGCTTTACAAGTCTATATTTCTCAAAACTAGGTAATTTATTTCTTGAAGATGATATCAATATTAGCATCATCTAACGCCGGGATAAAACTTTTCACAGTCGGTAAATAAAGTTGTGTGAAATGTAACGCATCTGTACTTATAAAATATCGGCACCAAAGTTACCTATAAAGTTTGTGATTTAACAGGTAACTGACGTCACATTAAAATATAAATATATTACTTGAGATTACCATAATACTTATTTAAAATAGAATTTAATTAATATTTACAACCGTTTCCCTATCTTAATTTTGTGATATTTGGCTTTAAATGTTGCATCCATTATAGGATAAAGAATTTTCATAATGAAGTGAATGTAGGCTGTTATAATACGCCTTAGATATAATTTACCGTTGTTCGTGAAATAGTCATAAAACACTTGCACTATTAAACTCACTTCATTATGAATGTGTTATTAAACTAAGTTTATAATTAATAAAATTGTGATGGTCATATTTAACTAACTACTTATTTACAATCAGACTTTTTACAATTAAATGAAATATCTTAAAACAACAACACTTGTATCCCATAATAATAAAGTGGCTTATTAATAGTTGTAACTCTGTTATTCTTAAACAATAATAATAAATGTACAGTTGGCTCCTTAGACAGTATCTAGTATTAAGTAAGAATGACTAATTTTGTTTGTGTATTGCAATCTTGTAACGTGTACATATTTGTACTAACAGTAAGTACCTTGTAATATCTAAAATGTTTAAATATTTAAGTCACTTTATTATTTAAAGCAAATTAAGTGAGTAAAATATCTACTTATTACATCAAATATACGGGAAATATTCCTATAATATCCCTAATATTCAATATACGGGAAATATTCCTCTAATATTCCTATTATTCAATATTAATCCTGAACACAGGCAGGTACGGTCATTATTATGAGTTAGAATTAGAACTGAATAATTTCTTTTTTCAAATACATATTTAAATGACTAGTGATATGTTATGATAACTTTACATAAATATGGTAATATTTTTGTGTATTAACAATTATGTTATGAGATTTCTTTAAGCTTCATAGATATATTTTATTTAAATACATAATATAACTCTAAATTATGTACTTCACAAAATTATTATTTAATTTCTTAAAAAATACCTAATTATTATTATCAAATTATGTACAAAACGCACCATGACAAAGTGTCTATAACATAAAATAACTAAACTAACTGTCTACAAATCAGGTTTTTGGTACATCCCGTTAACTACGGAATTTGAGAAGGTGATAAACTTGAATCGCAGAGGTAGGTAAAATTCTATTCTAAACAAGATTTACTCACAGACATTGCATTAAAATTATAATATGTATGTATCTATATACAAAGTCCTTAAAATTTCAATTCAATAAAATATTTCTGTAGTCAAATTTGGCCACACATATACGAAACACTGAATAGTTATAATATCATTTTTGAGGACAACATCAATTTATTATTTTTAAACTTTTAAAGTTTATCATTGCTTTCTTAAAAAGGACACAATTCACAAACGTCCATTCACGTAGCTCAATCCACAGTGTGGGTGGCTTTGTGCACGTTGACGGCTCCCGTCGCACTTAAGCCCAACAGTGGGCTTAAGTCGAATGTTTGGATCATACATTCACGTAGCTCAATCCACAGTGTGGGTGGCTTTGTGCACGTTGACGGCTCCCGTCGCACTTAAGCCCAATAGTGGGCTTAAGTCGAATGTTTGGATCATACATTCACGTAGCTCAATCCACAGTGTGGGTGGCTTTGTGCACGTTGACGGCTCCCGTCGCACTTAAGCCCAACAGTGGGCTTAAGTCGAATGCTTGGATCATACATTCGATTCGGGCCCTTCCGTGTTGTGCTTGAACGAAGCCCGTATCCTCGCGAGATACAGCGCGCAGATGTGGCCGTAACACTTGTTGTACCATTCTGGTGTTCGCCCCCTGGAATTAAATATACAGTAGGTAAGTAAGTGCCCGCCGCAAGCGCGTTCACTCCTGAAGATGATCATCGCAATCGATCGAAACTAGTCGGACTATTTCCGACTTAATCACACGTGAGTAAGAGGGTAATTTGAACTATGAAAGTAAGTTTAGTTGAAACGCATTAGGTTGTGGAATTTGATAGGAACTTGTTTCTTGCACTGCACTGGTAATAATTTTATACCGCCGTAGATGAGACGCCATGAGAATATAGCAATTAATATCAATGTAAAATTAGTATCATTGTGTTTGTGGCGATATCGTAATTATCAGAAATTATAGCAAAATCATCCATGCAAGTAGTATGCATCATCACAACCCTTTACGGTTAGGCCTTAATCCGTCACGCTGGCCCAGTGCGTTTTGGCAGACTTGCCTTCAAGAATGTTATGATGTCGATGTCATTCACCATCACATCAAGTGATATTTAATTCTTTAAATCGCACATAACTTAGAAAAAGTCATTGTTCAGCTAGAATTTGAACCCGGACCAGTCGAGCGAGAGGCGTGTTTGATTACAAATAAATCTTCTACATTCTCACACACGCCATCTGACCCCAAAGTAGGCGCGAGCCTGTACTATGGGTGTCAGAGACTGATAAACATACATAGATATTTTTAAATACATGCTGAAATACATAATATAGTATAGTAATAGATATAATAGATAATATTTAAATACACACTGAAATAGACAACATTCAGACACAGAACAAATACAAGTGTTCGTCACACGAATATTTGTCCAGAGTGGGATTCGAACGACCCCTGACGCAACAGCCTGTCTGTTGCGTCACTACCGATAGCGCCAACGGGCCCGTCAATGGTTGTTGGTAGCCCGTTGATACCCACTGGTGCAACAGACAGGGTCACTACCGATTGCGCCAACGGGCCCGTCTATGATTAGTCTGTGTACTGAGCCTCAATTTTTAAAAGTTGCTGGTCGACATTTCGAGGCCATGACCGCTGGTACCAGTGTTACTCTATAATTACTTTATAATTATTATTTGTACCAACTTCATGATTACTATCTCATTCTCATTGTATTGTGTGTATCGCATTTGTGTCTGGTTTAACAACTGTAAGCAAATTGCTGACTAAAAAAAAAAATATTGGTTGCCTGTAAAGTCGGTATACGGGCAAAAGTTTTACGTGACAACGACTTTGAGTGGTAAAATAATTTTAATGTGAATATTCATTCGTATAGTAGTATCGTCTCGTATCGTATCGTCTCTCTCGCTCTTAGGCGGGGTAACCATGCCCGAGTGGAAGGGACGCGTGCCTCTCACTCGCTCTCATTGTGAGCGCATAACGTGAGCGGAGCGTAACGCAGTTTCTTGAAGTGTCACCCGGCAAACCAATTTATAAGACGTTGTCACGTCAATAAATAAATAAATAAATAAAACGATTGTTGATTGTCCGTCGATACCCACATAGTGTCAACCCTCGCCAGATGCACCAGCCGGCTGCGGCCCTTGCCGGCGGGCTGCGCGAGGTACCGCGACGCGAGCACGACGCCGCGCGTGCCCTCGCCCGCCGGCTCGCCGTGCGCGACCGACGTCTCCGCCACGGCGCACCAGCCGCCGCCGCCGCCGCCGCCGCCGCCGCCGCCGCCGCCGCCGCCGCCGCCGCCTTGCTGCCACGATCTGAAATTTATTTATTTATTTATTTAATTTTCATGTCACCTTAAAGGCTAACATAGGGCCAACATAATGCCTAATGGCATTTTCTACCAGCCAACCTTGGGTGGATAAAGAAAATTTGATGGTGGCAGGTAAAAACTAACTAAAAGAATAACTATGAATAGATATCCCTATATACTATATAGATAAATATACATACTAATACAAATATACATACACACTAATACACAACAATAAATACATAAACTTTAATATAATATATATACATACTAATTCTAATATAATACTAAACTACTAAAATTCAACACCACTATCACCATTTGCGTTGTAGCGTCCATAACCCAATGGCTCGCGTCGATTCAATGTGATCGAAAGAGTTAAGCAACTACGGGCGCGGTCGGTTTGTGGATGGGTGACCGCTAGTGGCAAAATTTCATGGACGCTACCGTGCTTCGGAGGGGGAGAAGGGGGGAATGAGAGTCAGTGGGTAATGCGGGTCAGTTTAAAATAAACAAAACAGAACGCAGCACAGAATATGGCTATGTCGCACGGGGCCCCCCTCCGCACCTCCACCGCACATGCGAACACGGCGGACCGCTGGTGGCGCTCGTGTCATTGGCAGAGAGACAAGTATCACAAGAGAGAATTTGGTATAATACTATCGAAATTTTGATTGAAAAAGTAAGTATTTACCACAGTTTGTTTTAAGATTAAAGTTATTTTAAGTTGTTGTATCGTAATTGAACTTAGAGATAGTGATTCGTGTGTTATGAATTTGTAATGTTTTTTGAGTTGAATTTTGAATCCTAATCGAAAACTGTCATTGGGGTAATGAGAGTCAGGTAACTCGTGACCCATAACCCGCACTATCTTGTAGTATGAACTATATGTGTAAAATGTTTTTATTCATTTCAGATGCCAAGTAACTGGAAAAGAAAGACGTCTATAGCATGTTTGTGTGGTAGAGACTTGCTGGCGGTGTATGATATGCCTTGAAGAAGGAAAGTCGAGAGAGGTGTGGTACCGCTGCCGTCTCTCTCGGTATTATTGTGATTTTTGTCATAAATAAGTAGTTATAATATAATATAAACTTTATTGATTGATAGACGTTTATATTTTGTTGATTTTTTGTTTAGAAGTTTTGTGTCGGATTACTCCTAGGATTGACTCCCATTACCCGCATATGTGGGTAACTAGGGTCAGAATTTGTTTTTTGTTTTTTAATTTTTGTAGCGTGTTTGATGACGATAGCCAAAAATTACCAAAGCTACTTGATACCTCATTAGTTTAAGATTTATAATTAAAATAGGCAAAATAAAAGACCGACTATTTATGACTTAAACAATGTGTTTTTCTTAAGTGACTCCCATTTCCCCCATCTCCCCTACGTAAAGTCGTCGGTCCCAGTTGTTTTCAATGGTGGAAACAGTCGCTAAGCCTTGTCGAAGACCCTGGGTGGCTTAAGAACATTCGACACTGGGTTGGCCACTAACCCCTCCACCAATCCGCATTGGAGCAGCGTGGTGGAGTAGTTTTTGTGTGAAAACATTACAAACAAATCATTTCTCTTTACAATATTAGTAAAGATAATTATTAATTTAATTAATTATTATTTTAAGGATTGAAATTTAATAGTATTGGGATTAAGTCACTGGTGAAACTATTTTCCCAAATATTATAACCAGAACATACAAGATGCATTGTACAATTTCTTCAGCGTACCCTTAAATCAAATCAACACACACAGGACGTGTTGATTTTATTTCAGCGTACCCTTAAATCAAATCATGATTTGATTGTTGATTTGATTTAAGGGTACGCTGCATCTCGGCACTCACCGCAGCACGCAGTAGTCCCGCGGCGGCAGGTAGATGCTGGAGGCGGTGACGTACTGGAACACCTCGGCGGCGCCGCCCAGCTTCTCCGCCACGCGCCACTTCACCAGCGAGTCGTCCCAGATCAAATCAACACACACAGGACGTGTTGATTTTATTTCAGCGTACCCTTAAATCAAATCATGATTTGATTGTTGATTTGATTTAAGGGTACGCTGCATCTCGGTACTCACCGCAGCACGCAGTAGCACACACAGGTTGATATGATGATTGTTGATTTGATTTAAGGGTATGCTGTATCTCGGCACTCACCGCAGCACGCAGTAGCACACACAGGTTGATATGATGATTGTTGATTTGATTTAAGGGTACGCTGTATCTCGGCACTCACCGCAGCACGCAGTAGCACACACAGGTTGATATGATGATTGTTGATTTGATTTAAGGGTATGCTGTATCTCGGCACTCACCGCAGCACGCAGTAGTCCCGCGGCGGCAGGTAGATGCTGGAGGCGGTGACGTACTGGAACACCTCGGCGGCGCCGCCCAGCTTCTCCGCCACGCGCCACTTCACCAGGGAGTCGTCCCAGATGTGACGCTCGCGGAGTATCCTGGAAATATATAATTTTATTAACTCTTCCTTCTTTTAATTTCCAAATCTACAAGCTTTTAATTTTTAATTTTTTTTCGGTTTAATTTCCAATTTGTAAAGTAATTTTTTTTTTTTCATTTTTTGTTATGTTATTCGCTTTATATTCGTTTATATTTTATGTGTGTTTATGTACTCTTATATGTTAGCTGTCTTCATTTCTAATTGAAACTACATGTTATTCTTTTTTTGGCCTGTGTTATATATAAGTTTGTTGCATGTAATTTTGTTAATGAAGCATTAAATAAATAAATAAATAAGCTCTCTATCTAGTAGCATATCAACCATTTTACTGTCAAACTTATGTGAGGAATTAAACTATTACTGAGCATTGTCATCAGACTAGTTGTTTAACAAAAAATTGCGTAAATGGCTAACGGAAAAATGTTTTTATTCCATAAATGAGTAGATACATAAATTTCAAATGACATAATTCGACATGCCATTATATAGATGACATCTTATATTTATATTTCTGACATTTCTTTACCATGACATAGGTAATTTTATTAATTATTTATTGACATCATGTATTAAGTAATTGTGTATATAGGTAATTACTTTCGAAAATATTTGCATGCTAACTTTTAGCTGAATACATAGGTACCTATACATCTCGATATTATTATGTATAGTATGTGCATTTTTTCAAAGCAAAATAACTAAATAAAATAAATGGGTCATGTCGGACCGCTTTTTATTTTAATTGTTTTTTTTTCATTTTTATTTATTTTAAAATATGTGTGCCAAATTTCAGCTCGATGACTTCAGTGGAAGTGGGTGAAATATTGATTGCAAGATTCCAGGACATACATACATACGAGTTTGGTTTCGTGCCGCTTGGATTTAAACCCAAACCCTCTCGAGCTAACACCGTAGAGCTGACCTTTGCATGACCTCCTGCGGCGGCGCCTCCACGTCGGTGGTCGCGCGCCACAGCCGCAGCGGGTGGCCGTCGCCCACCTTCTTGCAGCACAGCTCCACGTGCGGCGCGGCGCCCGACACCGACATCCAACCTCTAGTCCTGCAGGAGTGGCAACCCTATTAGCGGAAGATACTCGTAACTGTATATTTAGCTTGACAACCCTATTAGCGAAAGATACTCGTAACTGTTATAATATTTAGCTTGTCATCCCTATTAGCGGAAGATACTCGTAACTGTTATAATATTTAGCTTGTCATCCCTATTAGTGGAAGATACTCGTAACTGTTATAATATTTAGCTCGTCATCCCTATTAGCGGAAGATACTCGTAACTGTTATAATATTTAGCTTGTCATCCCTATTAGCGGAAGATACTCGTAACTGTTATAATATTTAGCTTGTCATCCCTATTAGCGGAAGATACTCGTAACTGTTATAATATTTAGCTTGTCATCCCTATTAGCGGAAGATACTCGTAACTGTTATAATATTTAGCTTGTCATCCCTATTAGCGGAAGATACTCGTAACTGTTATAATATTTAGCTTGTCATCCCTATTAGCGGAAGATACTCGTAACTGTTATAATATTTAGCTTGTCATCCCTATTAGCGGAAGATACTCGTAACTGTTATAATATTTAGCTTGTCATCCCTATTAGCGGAAGATACTCGTAACTGTTATAATATTTAGCTTGTCATCCCTATTAGCGGAAGATACTCGTAACTGTTATAATATTTAGCTTGTCATCCCTATTAGCGGAAGATACTCGTAACTGTTATAATATTTAGCTTGTCATCCCTATTAGCGGAAGATACTCGTAACTGTTATAATATTTAGCTTGTCATCCCTATTAGCGGAAGATACTCGTAACTGTTTTATTTAGCTTGTCAACCCTATTAGCGGAAGATAACTGTTATATTTAGCTGGACATCCAAATTTTAGGGTTGCCTAATTGCAACCATTCTCTTATATAGATTTCTTATTATAAAACTGCATAATAGTCATTTACGTGGAGTTGTCACGACACAGGACTCTTGAATGTTGGTTGATTGAGTAAACTAATTCCTTGATTGTACTAGTGTCCCAGCTCCGTAAGGGCACAGAGTAAATAATATAATTAATCAATTAGAAATATAATAATACATAATAATATTATGATATAAAAATTAAAATTTGATAATATCGTAGGTGGAAAATTGGAAATAAACAGCCAAAAAAAATATTCAAATTCAACGATTCCACAGTCATGATTGTTGTTATAATAAAATTATTCGACGCTTGAACTCACAACACCAATTAGAGGATACGAGCAATATTACGGGTGTGCCAAAAAATAAAAATGATGCAAAAACCAAAAAATTTATCAGGTTAATTAACAACCATCATTTTATTTTAGTTGTGTAAGCTTTAAAAAATAGTAGTTTAATAAAATACCCTTTTTGCAAAAAGCCACAAAAAAATATCATTTTTTAAATCCTCAATTTGGCTTTTTTAAGCCAATTTTAAGATCAGGGTATTTTTTTATAATAATTTGAAATCATTAAATTTAAATTCAATCATTATTAACGTAAAAGTTTAAAAAAATAAACCTATGTTAATTACCTACACTAATTTACACCGAAGTGGCTACGAGACGACTACATGAGAATGGATGGTGAGTTGACATCGTTTTCTGTACTTTACTGACTTGGGGTGAATTATTTATAGTAAATATAACATACAAATAAAAACAACTTAATAAGGTCGTATTACCAATATAAGAACGACATTTAAAATTATTTAAACATTCTAAATGACTTTCATTTATTTTTCCAGATTTTTTAAGTCCGACAGCAAAAATGAGAAAATTATGTTTTGCAATTATATTGATTGTAATGGCATTCAAATTGTTAAATAACTAATTTATGTAAGCAATGTTGAATAAAAGTTTCCACTTCTAGAGATACGAGTACTAATATCTATGTACAATTCTATATAAACAGTCGGTAAAGAACAGAAGCCACAACTATAAGGTGATGAAGATCGCTCTAACACCCAAATCTCACCTCTTTCCAGATCGGCCACAGACTCTAAAAAAGCACGAAAGAAGTTAGAATATCAGAAGAATCCGTTTAAATTTTACCTTTTGACCGCTGTGCTAAACATAATATCTTGGTAGAGCCCCAGAGAAAATAATATATGTATCTAGCTACTACGTAGAGCGCAATACCTACCTCTAAAATACAAAGTAGGCTTTATAACTGTCAAAATTATCTATATAAATAAAAATGAATAATGGTAAGCGTATATATATAATTCAAGAATGGCTGGACCAATTCGGCTAATTTATTTTTTATATGTTCCATACATATAATGTTATAATCCCAAGCGGTCAAAAGGTAAACTGTAATTTTGAAAATAACTATTTGCTAGCATGAGAAAGACTTGAAGACATAGCTACTCGTATTGAGTTAAGAGTTAAAAAAACTTACTTTTCTTTGGCTTCTTTTAGTAAAGCTTTGATGCAGGCTTGCTGAAAGCCCTTCCAGTCTTGATTGAAATCTGCTCCCAATTCTTCTAACGCTACCTGAAAAATGAATAAATCTTGTATAGACTTCTTATAAGCCCACTATACACTGAATAGCGCCTGTCTCCTCTGACACTATTATTAGGTACGCATGTAGGCTTAAAGCCTGAAAATAATGATTATTAACATTCATGCTATTTTATTGCTGGTTTACTTTTACAGGCATACGGCTTGAACGACGGAAACGCTTGGTGCGATGTATCTCCAGCTCCACTTGTTCAATAAAATTTGAAAAGAGTAGCTATCGAGTCTCTTGCCGAGTGTTTTTCTCGGTAGAATCAACATTATGAACCGGCGATAGATAAAAATCATTCATTAAGCGTATACAAAATAACATATAATGAAAAATAAATGAATCTGAATCTGAATGAAATGAAAAATGATTTATTATGCAACCAACAGATTCCATTATTTCAGTGCCACTAGCTCACACACCAGGATTCCCTGTGTTGAGGGAAGCTAGAAGCTTACATGAAGTATGCCAATCCGAACTTGCTCAGAGCCACGATAGCTCTATAGCGGGACAAAGAAATGGTTGCTGTGGTGGTGGATTGCTGATGCTGGAATTTATCGCCGGCCATAACCGTCCTGGAAACTCACGGGCACGCTCTCCTCGAAGTAGTTGAACTTGCAGCGCGCCAGCATGTCGGCCGGCGCCAGGAACAGCTGCCAGTGCTTCTGGATTAGCAGCATTTTGATGATAATGTTGTTCTGAATTTATTCATGAGGAAACATGTATGCCTGAGAGTGGTCCATAATGTTATCGAAGGCATATGAAGTCTGCCAATCCGAACTTGCTCAGAGCCACGAACTCAACAGTTAGACAAATAAATGGTTGCTGTGGTTATGGATAGTCGATGCTGGAGTTTATCGTCAGCCATAACCATCCTGGAAACTCACGGGCACGCTCTCCTCGAAGTAGTTGAACTTGCATCGCGCCAGCATGTCGGCCGGCGCGAGGAACAGCTGCCGGTGCTTCTGTATGAGCAGCAGGAGGCACGCGTGCGCCGCGCGGCTCTCGCTGATCTGCCGCTGGTCCGCCGCGCTCTCTATTATCGTCCTGGAATTCACCAATGCTCGATCAGCAAAGCTTCAACCAAGCCGCTCCAATGTTGGGAACGGGTGTCTTCCACAGATAGGTGACGAAGATCTAAAACATTTGGAGCGATAGGGTGCAGGCCGTAAAGCCCACAAGGCAAACAACCTAAAAATATCTATTGTAGATAGAGATGTAAAGAGATTTAAAGATTAGTGCAGCTGCAACCAAGGCGCTCCAATGTTGGGAACGGGTGTCTTCCACAGACAGTTGACGGAGATCTAAAACATTTGGAGCGAAGGAGTGAAGGCCGTATAGCCCACAAGGCACACAACCTAAAAATATAATGAACAGTGTGGATTTATGAAACCACGGTAAAAGTGAAACTTTTTTCACATTATAGACATCTAAATAAAACATTTTTGGAATAATATTCCAATAAGGGTATAAAAATCGCTTTATCAATCTTAATTTTATACTTGGAAAATTGGAATGATAATGGGAAATACTAAAAGTAGACTAAGTCTCCAACTAATATTTTTATTGAACTCTGTGTCTTAGTAGAGCATACTTAATACTTTACAAAAAACAAACAAAACAGCGTGGAGCACTGGCACAAATGAGTCTGACGAGCGTTACGGCACGTTATCCCTACTCGGCGGCCGACCGTCACGCGACATGCAACACACAGACGAAAAAGTTTGAGACGATGTATTAAAAGTTTCACTTTAAATGATCTATTGTAGCTAGAGATGTAAAGAGATCTAAAGCATACTCAAATGCGCTGCTTCTATGAGGATTGATTGACGGAGGGATTAGTAGCCAACGCAGTGTCGAATGTTTTCAAGCCACCAGGATTTTGACAAGGAGGTTCGCTGTTCTAAGTCGCAGCGCGGTCTGTGCTAGCCGCCGCCGGGTGTACACAACACAGCACTTGTGTACCGCGTTAAACCAGTCTCAACTTCCGAGGGCGTTACGGCTTCTTAACGAAATATCTAGGCATGATACTGACTTGGATATTTTCACGTGCACAATGAGTCAGCAGCGTAAAGCTGTAACTCGTAACAAACACTGACTGCTGGCAGAAGTATTACGTGTGGACATTAGGAACCAGGATTTAGTATAATCACGGACTACATACTATAGCATTACTCTATGGTATAATGTTACCATGAGATGTTACCATCTATACTTCTATACTAATATTATAAAGTTTCTGTGTAGTAAATGTAGGAAACATTTGTTTGTAATGTTTACACACAAAAACTAAGATTTTTTCACCATTAGAAAGCTGCACCTTCACGAAGGCTATATAATATTACTAGGTGCGGGCGTCCACTATAGTTATTATAGATCACCTGTTAGAGTTCCCCTCCTTGGTGCTACCAGTGTGTGGCGGTGCGTGGTGTAGCCGCAGCAGGGTGGGCGCTAGGCACACCGCCAGGTTCGACGCCGTCATCTGGTTCACTGCCGAGTGTTCTGCCACCTGTTATAATCACATAATTATCTAGAAAAGAGTACCGAGAGTTTTTTCCTCCGGCTTTTTTCTCTCTCGGCCTACACTAGGGCATAGGATAAGAATATTGTAAATTCTTCCTAAAGCCGATGACCATATAGATAGTCTATCGTGACTTAGAGCTTAGCTTAGTGGTAGGTAATTATTGTAAATTAATCCTAAGGCAAGTTAGGCACCTGTGTAGGATTAGCTATTCATTCAATAATCAATAGCTAATCCTTTGCCTTATATAGATCAGTTTAAGTAGTTTTTAGTTAGGTACCTAGACTTTCGTTAAGCGTGTCTAATCACCTCATAGCGAAATAAATTATTTGAATTTGAATTTGAATTTGAATCGATTAAAAAAATCTAAAAAAACGTATTGGGAATATTTGACAATAAAATTGCCATTGGTTGGGTACCAACACATGTTGTGCTAAAAAGAAATTAAACTCATTTGGTGAAATTTCAACAGTCGTTAAGAAAAAGAAATGTATTTCAAATATTACTATATATTCTAAAGTTTAGAATATTTAATCAATAATTATACTATCATTCGCTTCTAGCGCATTAGGGACACAATGGTATATCACTGTCCTACCGTTGGGTAAGGATATTCGGTGGACCACGGGGCCTTAAGACCTTAACAAAGATAAGAGATAAGCTGGCGCTAGTCTTGCTGGCATGCCAGCGCTGGCAAGGTACTAGCACCACATAAACATACTCGAAACAATAAAACTCGTAAAACTTACAGAACAGGAATATTTATGGGACAACAATGCATGTTGAACTTTGGAAGAGAAACAATATACTTGTACGCACCTCAGAAAGGAATATTAGTAGGGAATGTAAAGCTTCCAAATGTTCTTCCGGCAACAACAACAATGCGCATTGGACTGCATCAGGCCGCAATGGTTCAGGAACGTCTGAAATATAACAAAAGATCAGGTCAAATTGCTAAAAACTCTTTATGGTGCGTCGAGTATTGAATTGTAGACAGACTTAAATGCTCAAGTCAAAGTGATTCGCTATAAGGTGATTGGACACGCCTAATGAAAGGTACAAACTACTAAAAAAAGCTCCAAAAGCTATATTTTTGGGGATATTAAAGGATCCGTCACCGTTAAAATTGTAACTACTCACGCCCCAGCTTGACAGAGGGAGATTATTTACACAGAAACGCGTTGAATAAAATATGTTTATTTCAGTTTACTGGTATGAAGCCAAATTGAGTACCTAACTAACCCCTGGTGTTGCACGTGTCCATAGACGACGGTGACCACTTACCATCAGGTGGCCCGTTTGTCTGTTTGTCCGTCTATATTATTAAAAAAAAAAAAAACTAGGACATGCCTCCTAAAATCTGGAAGTTGAACTAAATTGGCTGCAATTGACCGCAACCTATTAGCGCTACACTTCACAGTCTCTAAGGCGTGCTCCACCACGCTGCTCCAGTGCATATTGACGGAGGGGCTAAAGCCCAAGTTTTACAATACGGTTGTTAATGTCTCGAGTAATTTTACGGACCGGCTTCAAAGTTTAGCTCTGAATCTGAATGCGTAGAAGTCGAAATTAAGGTAAGGCGAGCGTGTTGTCAGTCGAAAGCTGATTGCATCGTCACCTATATTAGGTCCCCCACACTGACACTCATCATCAGCCTTTATTGGTCCACTGCAAGACATAGGCCTCTCCTAAACGACGCAACTCCGACCGGTCCTGATACTCGACATACCGACCGACACTGATACTCGCTACTACTTTATAGCCAGACTAGTGGACGCCCGCAGCTTCGCTCGCGTGGAATTAGACATTCACTAACTTCAAAAACGGCAAATTTTCATACTAAATTTGCACCCCCGTTTTACCCCCCTAGGGGGTGAATTTTCAAAAATCCTTTCTTAGTGCTCCTCTACGTTATAAAAGGAACCTCTGTGCAAAATTTCAAGTTTCTAACCCTTATAGTTTAGGCCCTGCGTTGATATGTCAGTCAGTCAGTCAGTCAGTCAGTCAGTCAGTCAGTCAGTCAGTCAGTCAGTCAGTCAGTCACCTTCTCCTTTTATATATATAGATTTATATTCATGCCGCGATGAATAGGTACTTACGTTGAAATATGGCAATGAACGTCTCACTAAGCTTATTCGTGAGCAACGCATCAGGCAGCTCTCTGAAGTACTGCTTCACCATGTCGGCTACGTCGTGCGCCTGCACCCCGTCGAAGGTCAGACTGGACTGGTTCGTGTCTATGGTGTTCATGTTCTCTATGGCGAAAGGAGCGCTCGCTGCCCCCGCGGCTTCTACTACGGTACGGAGTTTGGCTATGCGGGATTTTACGCCTGCTTTCCTGAAGATTCCCATCTGGAATTATTATTTTGTGTTTACATCCATGTTAGTTCACTTATACAGACAACCACAAGAAAATTGCCCTTATTGGTAGTAAAAAAAATGAGTTCGATAAAAATAAAATACAAAACTACATTTAAATCGATTAGATTTTGTTTTGATTCGATTCACTTTTATAGGTAAAGCGTTTTTTTAGATTTTTTAAAAGATGTTCAGTTATGCCCGCGCAGTCTGATGCTGCTGTTGCGTATATTTTGCACAAAAGTTCACGAGGTCAAGCCAATTTGCAAGTCTGGAGCCAGCAAAGGTTAACATTTAAAATTACTTAATATTTTGCCACAAGGCATGTAAACAAGAGAATTCTGAACAAAAAGGAAATGTTCAGGCTCCAGTTAAACAAATAATTGTAAGCCTCATCCAAACTGTTACTTACTTGATCCAAGGCATTGTTCTTGAGCCAATTAAGCGCGCATTGGATCGGTTTTGGCAGCGAGTGGCCCGTCCTTTGTAGAGATACAGTCAGTGGGACACCGAAAACTGTTTTGTCTGGAAATAAAAAAGAAACCATTACCAGGATGAAAATAAATGTTTATGTGCCAGTTAAAATGAAATATTTTACGGCCGGCATTAGGCAGATTAGGGTTGTAGCACTTGTGACAGTTTTGTAAAGTATGGTGGAAATACGTAGGTATTATGTAGATCAATACCAGTATTTAGAGAATCAGAATAAGAATAAGTTTATTTTGACAAATTACATACAATTAAAACAAAAATAATTTTTATTTTTATATTATTTTTTAATTGACCTTAAAAAGCTAATTAACCTAACGAAGTATGAATTTGTCAAAAATATTAAATTTATCAAAAAATACTGAATTCGTTGCACGACTCACATTTAATTTGTAACTAACCATGATTGTTTGTGGTTTTTTTAACTGCTTAAACCATCTACAGATTAAGAGAGACCCAAAAATAGCTATTTTTAAAGTATCCTGGATTTTTTTAAAGTTTATCCTTTAACCTTACAATTTTAACTTAACAATTAATAACAAAATCGGTTGCGAAATCTTCCTGAATCCTTCACGGTGACTGACATCATCAATCAAGTTTTTCCTCTTTGAAACGCGGGTTCCAAATAGCCTTTGATGTTCAAAGGGGGATCAGTCGTGAGATTGCGCAAAAAATAAATGTTACGCCTTGATTTGCTATTGAGTATTGGAATTTTGACAAATTACGTGGGCGGCTTCTAGGGGAAAATCTACCAATTTTATTCATACGCATAATTTTAAGACGTTTCGTTCATATGATTTTTATACTAATTCATTTCATATTTCTAATAGATCCAGTGAAATACTGAAAACTAATACGTCATTGTGTGTGAATCAAATAGTATCTTCGTAACCTTCCATTTAGTGGAAACAAACAAAATAACCTGAGCCATGGACATAACATCGATCTAAGCATTTTTACGATAAAGTTCGAACAGCCAGAGTCGATGGCATGAGTTTTCCTGTGACTTTTCCTATCTACATGATCCATTCATTGGATGGTCCATACAAGCGCGGCTCTTTCGTATCAGTTTGTGAAGGACTCGTGTCTCCCCTGATGGTCTCCTCTGAGGAGACATTTTAATTTCTTCTGCACTGTATCCCCTTCTGGAGAAGGCATCAGAAATTGCTTTTAAGTAATATATATTATGCGAGCTTGTGTTTCTCTGTCAATTTTATACATACTGGCCTTTCGAATATGGATAAGAATTTTAGGTACCTATCTCTTTTAATCTTTCAATTAGGTACACTAGTTTTTAGTTAATTATATTAGATACTAGTTCGCTCTTCGCTTCGCTCGCGTGGCATTAGACATAACACTAGTTCCGTTTACACCTAATAATATTATATAGCCTATGTCACTCAGTGAAGACGCAGCTTTGTAATGGTGAAAGAATTTTTGAAATCGGTTCAGTAGTTTTTGTATAAAAACATTAGGTACAAACAAATGTTTCCTCTTTTATTAGTATAGAAGTATAGTTTACTTAGTGGAAACCCATTCTTATAAAGTAAGTTTTTATCTGTTTTGCAACAACACGCGAACAGCAAACTTATTTATTTATTTATTGAATTTATTAGGCAATCTAACAGCGATTAAAGTACAATAGTTTATACAATATTATATGATATACTAAAGCCAAAAATGGATTATACAGTTACTAAAAATGATTTTAATTACAGTTTAATTTTTTATGACACAATTGCCATTGAAATTGGCAGTGCTAGCTATGTCTTCTCATCTTTATAGTTTGCCATTGAAATTGGCAGTGCTAGCTATGTCTTCTCACCTTTATAGTTTGCCATTGAAATTGGCAGTGCTAGCTATGTCTTCTCACCTTTATAGTTTACCATTGAAATTGGCCCTTGGAGATCTTTAATAGCAATGTGTTCTCACCTTTATAGTCCGGAGCCTTGATCTTCCGTATCAGCTTGGGCAGCTCCCAGTTCCAGCCGGACTTGTGCGAGGGGCAGTAGCGCTCCATGCACGCCGTCAGCCGCAGCAGCGCCAGCTTGCGCAGGATGTGGAGCTGGCCGCAGGAGAGCGATGACATTGGTCGCGATACTTTAATAGCAATGTGTTCTCACCTTTATAGTCCGGAGCCTTGATCTTCCGTATCAGCTTGGGCAGCTCCCAGTTCCAGCCGGACTTGTGCGAGGGGCAGTAGCGCTCCATGCACGCCGTCAGCCGCAGCAGCGCCAGCTTGCGCAGGATGTGGAGCTGGCCGCAGGAGAGCGATGACATTGGTCGCAATGTGTTCTCACCTTTATAGTCCGGAGCCTTGATCTTCCGTATCAGCTTGGGCAGCTCCCAGTTCCAGCCGGACTTGTGCGAGGGGCAGTAGCGCTCCATGCACGCCGTCAGCCTCAGCAGCGCCAGCTTGCGCAGGATGTGGAGCTGGCCGCAGGAGAGCGATGACATCGGTCGCGATACTGAAAAATATCCGGCCAACTGTTTTATACGTCACCATATCGTCGTGGGTTCGAATCCCACTCAGGACAAATATTCGTGTGACGAACACTTGTTTGAACATTTGTTCTGTGTCCGGATGTTAATATTAACTATTTAAGTATGTATTTATTTCTTCGTATAAATCCAAATTCGGAGCTCCTACTAGGAATTTCAAGTTAGAACATTAATAATACCTTGCCCGTTCCAGGGATCGCAGCCAGGACTTCAAGGTACTCAGTTACGCTCGCTTTCGTCTACTAGATCAACGAGGCAGTGAAGTAAGTTAAAAATAATTATAATCATCATCAACATCATGATTAATTAATTATACCGTAAAAAAAATATTCTTTTTCAAAAGCTTTTTATTTTATTTCCGTGCATTGTCATCGGAACCAAATATGTGTGCCGAATTTCAGCTCGATAGCTTCAGTAGAAGTGGGTGAAATATTGATTGCAAGATTCCATACATACCTACATACCTACATACGAGTGAAGTTAAATAAAAGCTTTTAATATATAAACGTTCGAAAATTGGAAAGTAAATTGGTGATTTATTTAAATTCCTTTCCACGTTAATTTAATACAAGTGGTAAAATTTGGTATTAGGTCGTACCAGTCGTACTTACAATAGGCTTCTGGGTCCTTTTGGTTGGGAGCGGCCTGTAGAGTGTTGTTGGCTTTGGGGCCTCCATTCAGGGTACTCGTACGGAATGAGTACCACCTCTGAATGTTGTTTCTGAAAATAAGACAATGAAATATTAAGTATAGCCCGGTCACAATATCTGTGCACCTGGCATCGATGAACGTCATGTCGGCGCTTTGATACGGTGTGGAAAACAAGCATCAATACGATTGTAAATACAAATTAGTCTTTTTTGTGTAATGTTTTAAGTAGTCTTTCTACTAAATGTATAATATAAATGATTATGTGATAGAAAATGTATTCCAGCGAGGTGCAGATATAGTGTGACCGTGTATATTTTTACATTTTCAACTGAAATTGCTTATTTATTTATACATTTTAGACCAGCTTATTTTCGTTGTATCACATTCCTCAGTATACACGTGCGAGGTAAAAATACCGGCCAAGTGCGAGTCAGACTCGCGCACGAAGGGTATGTATAAAAACGGCAAAAAAATCATGTCTGTTGTATGGGAGCCCCCCCTTAAATTTTTATTTTTTTCTGTTTTTTAGTATTTGTTATTATAGCGGCAACAGAAATACCATCATCTGTAAAAATTTCAACTGTCTAGCTATCACGGTTCATGTGATACGGCCTGGTGACAGACGGACAGCGAAGCCTTAGTAATAGGGTCCCGTTTTACCCTTTGGATACGGAACCCTAAAAACAACACGCTTACAATAAGGTCACTTACCTATGACATTCGCCTCGTCTTAGTTATATTGTTTCTATCTATCACTAAAGGAATGTTCCCTGAGGCGAAAACAACATGATCCGAGATAAAAGTATCGGGCCATCTCGGGAGTAAAAAGTTGAGATAATTAAAACAAACTAGATAAGAACATGCTCTTTTATGTTCGTTAGAAGAAATGTTGGTAACGAAGTTAAGAATAGAAATAAATGATTTCAATTTAGTAGTACTTATTTCTACTTCAAAAATGGATGCTTTGTTTTTAAATGACTGAAATATGGCCTGAAATATATAGTACGTATCACATTGATTTCAGTGGTGAGAGCACTGTCTATGGTGTTCACTCATCTCAATCGGGTCTGGGTTCAAATTCAAGCGGTACTCACCAATGACTTTTCTAAGTTATATGCGTATAAAGATATGCATTTACTTCCTGTAACGGTAAGGAAAACAAAATAACCTGCATGCCTGACAGATCTCCACAATATTCTCGAAGGCATGTAATGTCTGCTAATTCGCACTTGACCAGCACAGGTGTCCATTCCGAGAGGTGACTCGTGCCCAACAGTGGGATATGGGTGGGGTGGTGGCGGTGTATTTAAAGTTCGACAAAGAAGTAAGTTATTTCGTGAGCTCTTTTTTTAATTCATGCAACGAATACTGTCCTCTTGTGAATCCACTAAGGGTAAGTAAAATTAAGGACGATATAAGTTAATTAAAAAAGTTTCGCAGAGGTTTTGAAACGACTTTTTTCACTGTTCTAAAGTGATTTTGTGATTAATTGGTAAAAAATTTGGGCTCAACTTTAGTCTTCTGCAGTATTTGAAGTCGTTTGCGACAGACTGTCGCTTAAGCACTTGATTGCGATGAACGACTTCAGTTTTTAAAAGACAATTTTGTATGTTTTTGGTTTTTCGGCTTACCTACGAGGGATACTAACTTTGTTAAAGTGGACTATTCCAGCTACAATCCATATAAGTCACATTGCTGGGCACGGGTCACCCCTACAGAGGCTCCCCTGCAGCTGCATGAGGTCTAGAGTTCTCAACCACGCTGCTCCAATGTGGATTGGTGGAGGGTTTGGTGGCCAACCCAGTTGCTAAGAAGAACCAACCTAGACTTTCCTACACCTGATCCGGCCTTTTTTTATCGCTGGGAAATGCATTTACGCATTCAGCCCGGTTTATGTATCGAAGCAGGTATGTGGGACTCACCGGCTTGGCCGGAATACCAATTAAAACCCAGCATGATTCCGGCCTGCTGTACTGTGCGTCCTGCAATCGGACGTTTAAACGAAATTTGGTTTTGTGAGTCACTCTCGCTCTCATGGCCGTGCTAGTAATTTAGGTCTGCCGTTGACGGAGTCTAGGAGTACAACTCTACCCTAGTTTCTACTCACTTTTTACTCTTCATGTCCAAGCTATCATCGTCGTCGTCATGGTCACCATCGTGAGACCGGGAGCCCGCCGAGTTGGGGCTGCTGTCCAGCTCGGAGCTCCGTGACGCTGACTTGTCCCTCTTCAGACTCCTGTCGCGAAACCTGCAGGTGGAAAGGTTAGAAGTTTATTAAAAGCTCTACTGATTGGTTTAATTGTTAATTTTATCAATAAAACATTTGAAAATATAAATATCATGATACAAGTAATGTGTTCATTTGCCATTACTGAAGTCCGAAATATCTATCACTAGAATGTGATAGGTATTTCAACACCGTATTGGTAAATGCTTCATAATATTTATAATAAGTAGGTACTTAGTCTTACTCCTACAGTCGGTTACGTCTAGACAGGCCAATCGAGTGGGCGAGGGGGAGGGGGTAGACGTAACGAACTACAAAGTCATACAGTAAGCAATATAGTGTATCGTTGACGAATTGTACTCACTAACATGGAATGGTCTAACTAAAAAAATTTAAAAATGTGATATGACATCCCAATGTCGGTGTGTGAGAATGTCCATTAAAAAAAAATTACATAACTTCGCGATGGTCCACTAGTATAGTATACCTAATATCATAAACGAATGATATAGTAAAGGTATATCTTTTATATAATATCATTTAGGTATATTGTGATAATACGAGTATATGTTTATCTATACTAATATTATTCCACTCACGATCTACGGTCTATTTTTCAATTATGTTAAGAGTAATTTTTTTTCCAGTTATAATAGCCGTGGGTACCCAGGAAGTACCTAGTATAAGAACTACCTAGTAATATTTGAGTTCAATGACCGATGTAAAACGCTGACTAAAATTATATTAGTTCAACACATAGACTTAGCATTCTAATAGGCTATTCTAATAGTGCGAAACACTCATTTAGCGGCAATCGCCACGGCTTCATGGTAATTAGGACCATACTCTAACTAATGAGGCAATAAAGGCTGCAATGCAAGACAACGGTTATACTCATATCGAAGGCCTGGAGAAAAAAAATCACTCCCCCAAAAAATAGTGGCTAATATAAATGTTGGGGGTTTTTAGGACCAAAAACCGTAGGTATACAAAATCCACGTATCTACGGCAAAATAGGGTTAGGAACTGCTAAAGCTCTTGATGATAGCTGTGGGGAATTGTAGCTGCAGAAAATAGTTTGGGTTTAGCAAAATAAAGTTTACAAACACGTGCCATGTGCACTTAGCCTGTTAGGCGAATATCACGGTTATGGTGCCTCCCTTTTAACTCAGGCACACGTACTTAGTTGGGAATCCAGAGTATCCAGACTCCAAATTGTGCTACCGGGCATTTCAAGTTAGAAAAACTCAAGAAAAAACTCAACTTCTGAATAATGGAACAATAATAAATGATAAAGGTCGTTTTAGAAAACATAAAGCCCCATCCACACGCTTGGCAAACAATGGCAAACAGCCAACAGCAAACAGCAAACACGGACGTGTGGATGGGTGTTTGTCGTTGTTTGCCTGTTTGTGTTTGTGTTGGGCAGTGTTCGGCATCGGTGTCGGTTTTTCTTGCCAGATCAAAGGATGTTCGGCAAACAGTTTGCGACGTATCCACACGTTTGGCAGCGATCAGTAATGCGCGCGAGCTTGCGGGAGGCGGACGTATTTACTTGCCATATTCATGGGCATATAAAGAGAACATTCCACCCTATTATTGATCGAAGATTCCACCCCATTTAACAACTGTACCTCAAGTATTCGAATTCGATGGTAGCAAAATTATTTATAACAAGTGATTTTAAAAACTTTTAATTAAATTCACTCTTATGTATGTCCTGGAATCTTGCAATCAATATTTCACCCACTTCCACTGAAGATATCGAGCTGAAATTTGGCACACATATTAGGTTCCGATGACAATGCATGAAAATAAAAATAAAAGATATAAGTAAAAGCTCTTTAAAAAAAAAAAATTTTTACAGTATAATTTATGAATAAAATCTAACTATATTGATACATTTTATTATTGCAAAATTTTCATCGGAATCACCATCGTCTTCGCTTTCTTCTTTTTTTCTTTCTCTTGCTTTAATTTATAATAAAAATATGTCAACCCGAAAGTAATAGCTGCCACAAGCTTGTCGTCCGCCATGTTTGCCGATTCGGAATGTTATGAACGTTCGCCAAGCATGTGGATGGCTGTTTGTGTTGGGTGATTGTGGTTGGTGTTTGGGACTTTGCTTGCTGTTTGCGGTGTTTGTGACAAACAGCCAGCGTGTGGATGGGGCATAACAAAATCAAAGTTTTTCAAACTTCAAAGTCAGTGATAGTTGTCATGGGCGGCAGCGGATAGTGCTACAAGCTCGTTAGCTATCTGACACCACATACCATGTGAATGACCACCATAAGCTGCTAAAGTCGGGCCATGGGCGGTACGTACCGCCATTTTCTTCACATTATTGCACGAAACATTGCTTAAGAAGTAATCACGTAATGAGCCAATTAGTCCCCGGGGTCTTTACAAGCGGTTGTCCGCTTCGGAACGCCGCGAAATTGGAGATTTCAACATGATGCATTATGGTTTCGCTGGTTGAGATATAGGCACTACAGACAAAGCTAAACCAGAGAGTATTACTTATGTACAGAGTTTAAACGCTGACACAAATTAATTTTGCAATTTAATATCATCGGTAACTATTATAAACTAACTCAATAAGAGGGCACTGTAGGTAATTAGTTTGAAAGACATTTTTTTTAACTATTATCTGTCTGTCTGTTTATCCGAGCTTCACTTAGAAGTCCGTGGACAGACTTACACGTAACTTGACATAATTTTTTTTGCTCTAGGGATGAAAAAAAAGTCGACTAGAAAACAGCTTCACGATTCTCGAGGGTGTCTGAAGCCTGACTATTAACACAAATGATGATAGTGATTGATTATATGTATAAAACTTTTATGGTCGTCAATTACAAACAGAATCAATGGGCGTTTCCCAAAAAAATCTCTTCGCCTCAGCTGGATTCCGAGCATCAACACTTTGACAAAGTGAGCAGTGAATTTGCCAACTTGCTAACTTCTAAACTTTTCTTGGAGTGCGAAGAGCTTCGTCAAACTAACTTGACAGAGAAACTTTGAAACAAGCGTTACGCACGGCCCATACCAAATAACTTGCTCGTGAACTTTAATAAGGACAGGCCATTCTGAATCTTTTTGTTTTGAGGGTAAATGATCTAGTTGCTCCAGTTGCCAATTGGGCTATGAGTTTCACATTAAACCAAGATTTATTTGGCCGAATCAAGTGATCTTATCATTGCCTTCTTAAGCAGGATTTCTTAAAAACCTTTTTGAGATACGGATAAGTCAAGTGATTTACAAGTCATATTTTTCCAAGAGGCTGTTATGCTGGGAAGTATAATTAACTAAGATCTCAAATAAGTAGTAGTTTTTAACAAATTGAGTAAAGATATGAAGTGATATATTCGTTTATAATATTTTGATACTTAGGTACCTGCTGTGAGTGATAGTAGTAGAATTACTCACAGTGGACATTTTGAAGATTTGTATTTTTTTTGCTGTCACTGCCGCAGGGATGCCAGTATCGAACGAGTGTTAGGTATTTTGGTATGCTTAAGTTCCTCAACTAACCTATCGAATTTTATGGGCCATGTGCTTTGTAAGATGCTACTCCATCACTTAACAAAAATATAGTGATACTCACTTCTGCCCGTCTTTGCCCAGGTTGAGTGAGCTTGTTCTGATTGCCTGCCGTCGATGCGCCGTATGTCCAGGGGACTTCTGCACCTCCCGGAGTACTTCTGGGTCAGGCTTTAGATCCACTGGCGATGGAGGATCCACGTATACCTGGACAGTTTGTTAGCACGTATCACGGCAGGTGTTCATCATAGATTAAAATTGACCTTTAGAATTACAGAAGTTGAAAATGGACATCTGGATGTAAGGGACTGTTCATGAAGGACTTAAATCTCTTATTAGTACAACCTTTCTTTTTTTTGCTTATGGATGATGCACACCGTTATGTACTTAATTATCGTAAACTTTTTAAGGACGATTAATATTTGTTCTTTACATTCATAGAATAGTATAAGGCTTGGTTAACCGATGGTTAGCTGGTAGAAAATGTTCCATCAGCCTTCTAAATACCACTGTAACTACTGTAGTTATCCACACTACTACACAGCATAACCTAATCGGCACCAGTCTACTCAGCCATTTACCTACTTTCAGCGGTTCCAACTGTCTTTGGCTGGTCATCGATTCAATAGAGCTAATAAAAAAGATTAATAATGCAGAATATAATGAATTACGCACTTCCGTATTATGATGGGTGTTGTGTTCCTTATAATAATTATGTCTCCAACTCGCCGGCCGACATTCCGAATCACTCAGCGCGCTGGAGTCATCACTCTTCATCCCTCTATGAAAAATCCTCTTTGCCCTTCCAAGCTTTGACTTAGAACTCTTATTGCTGGATCCCATACTGCCATCTGACGCATAACTAGAGCTATCGTCCCCAAAAGGCGGGTTTAGGACGAAAGATTGTTCTAGAGGACCGATTGGGGATGGCGGCATTATTGTCATGGGTGACGGAGGCTGCGTTCTGATGGCTGGAGCGTGGATGGGGGAACTATGGTAATCAGGTACGGAGGAGAAAGGAAACGCTGTAGGTGTAGTCGGCGTCATATCAATGTAGTTCAGATCAGGGTATTTGTCTTGCTGAACATCTAGAAAATGGGGCGAGGACACAATAACTTCTGTTCTGTTCTGCCGTTTTCTTCTTCTCGTTTTGAGGGACTCCACTCGTCGTAGTAAGGCTTTCGCTCCGTCTCGCAGTCGTTCGGAGCCAGTTCTTCTGAACCGCGTTCCTGTATCCTCTTCATCCTCTTTGTCGCTTGGTAACTGTATCATTTGCTGGCCCGTGAGTCTGGAACAAATCAATGGTTGTGTTAATGTTAAACATCATAAATCCATCAGAAGCTCTTTTTTAGTGAATTATTCTGTATCTACCTACCTACATTAAGACATGATGGATATATCCAGATCAAACAATCTGGAGGGTGGGTCTTATATATGTATGTATGTGTCGCACTTTAAAATATTCGTCATTTTATTCACTTGCAATAGTATGTAATGGGATTGACTCAATAGATAGTCTTCATATTACAAAACATTCAGATTTTCGCATTCCAATAACGCATATAATCGTTTAGTTTTATGCCTTTACTTATTATATAATCTAGCGATTATACTGTCAAAGCATTCGGGACCGTTAAGATTTAATATCCGGATTTTCATATTATTCAAAGAGATCTGGAGCCATTTAATTAATGAGATAAAGCCGCCTAATTTGTAAGTATTTACATACCAAATTAGACAATTTCAACGTTGTCACGGCTTATTTATGAAATCCTATTAGTTCTAAGGTGCAGTGGAGTGTACCGAGCCGAATCGAGTAAGCTTTAGTGGTTGATGTATTGGTGGGTGATTAAGATGTGATTAATAGCTAATAGTATACTTAGCCTTAATATTGTACCGAGTATTATACTCGTAAGTTTAAAATAATGGAATGTCTCTCAAAAATGATTCGAGAGCATGGTAGGTACCCACTAAATTCATAATTCAATAAACAAACGCAATAAACATAAAATTGATAATTTTTTGTAACTTGGAAAAATAAGTTAAGTATCTCTTAATACAGCGACAGAAATCATGTTAGATGAAAATACTAACAAGAGAAAAACAGACTAATATTATTAGGGTCCAGTTATCATTTTAAGGTTTGTACAGCTCCCTTTTTATTTCCTTAAATAATTAAAAATATTAAATCTCAGTTTGATTGACGTTGAATCTCGTCCAGTAAACATCTTGCAAGCTTCTTATTCTGATTATGAAATTAGAGGCGACATTCAAAACTTTGTCCGGAACCCAAAATACTGGGCAAGTTTAACTTCGCCAAATTGTTTGCGACGTATTTTGACAAACTTCTCGGCAAATTTCGTTTGAGATGAGTGAGCGCGTCAATTTTGGCGAATTAAAGATTGCCAGAAAATAAAATTACCTCAGTGCCTGAAAACGAAAGTTTTCGAGCAGTGTGTGTTGCCAGTGATGACATATGGATCCGAGACGTGGTCCTTTACCGTTGGTCTGATCCGCAAGCTCATAGTCGCTCAGCGAGCTATGGAGAGAGCTATGCTCGGTATTTCTCTACGGGACCGGATTCGTAACGATGAAATCCGTAGAAGAACGAAGGTTACCGACATAGCTCGTAGGATCAGCGAGCTGAAGTGGCAATGGGCAGGCCACGTCGCTCGACGGACTGATAACCGTTGGGTAATAAAAGTCCTCGAGTGGAGACCGCGTCTCGGAAAACGAAGTATCGGCCGCCCCCCGACGAGGTGGACTGACGACCTGAAGAAGACAGCGGGAAACCGTTGGATTCAGAGGGCGCAGGATCGGGAGGAGTGGCGACGATTGAGGGAGGCCTACGTCCAGCAGTGGACCCAGAAAGGCTGATGGATGGATGGATGGATGGATGGAGAAAATAAAAGCAATTATGATGGTTCAGTTTTTAAATCTATAGCTGAAACCCATATACGTCCCACTGCTGGGCACTAGTCTCCTCCACAGACAAATCTGCCGGGGTCTAGAGCATACTCCACCACGCTGCTCCTATGCGGATTGATGAAGAGGATCTATACATATAATAATACTCTAGTGAGCCCGTGTCTGTATATTTTTAAATCTTGAATTATCAGTGGATGATAAGTATATAGGTAATCGATACAGATTGCGAAAATATCTTTTCAAATTTATTGTACTTTCTAAGACAGATCTTTTTTAATATTCATCCCGAAAAGTAAAGAGGTTCTCTTGGAATTTGTGGATGAAATTTTGTGTGGAATTTTCGCAAACATTATCCGATTAATTTGAAATATGCAGCAAAGGTTTGTTATTTAAATTAATAGAATAAGCGTTTCTCTGTTTTTGTATTTTGTAAGATAAAGAAATAAAAATTACTACTACCTACTGTAGATAATTTAAATTTTTCAAAGGCATTGCTGAGTAAGCCGTGGGTATTTTTATCCTGGATTTAAGATGAATCAATGTGAGTTTAGGTAATGGGTTTATAAGAATTTCATGCAGAATTTTCACCGCGGTCGTAAAATTTTTTGCTAGCACTCAATACTTATCTTACTCCTTCAGGTAGCTTACATGAGTATATTGAGCTTCGCTTCTTACGTTTCAATGGCTTCTAATCGAAGTCTCGGGTTCAATCCCGACTTAAATGCGAAGAATAGCGAGAGCTATGGGATGAATTTCGGTTTAGGTGTAAGACAGCTATATTTAGCCGTCTTATTCACGTACTAAATTTACTTATTTAGGTACCTACCTAAGTGTGAATATCATACCTATTTATTGTCTAGGTATTTAAGAATAACAATTTCTATTCTATTGTAGCTATAGTAGCAGCCCATAGGTAGGCGTCCCACTGTTGGGCACGGGTCTCCCAAAAACACACAGCCAAAGCTGATGGAGGTCATATTTTCTTAAGCGCCACTTTAGTATGTACTTACCTACGTATTATATTTTCTCTGTGCTAAGAATGCAGGGTCTTTACTTTTATTAGTTGAGTCGTTTGACGTTAACTTCAGAGTTCAGCAATAAATAAATTTACAAAGCTTATCTAATTGCCTTCCGAACATGTACGAGTATCTATGTTTAACGACACACCTGTAGCAATAATCATTTTAATTACTAACGAGATCCCGGAAATCGTTTAACAGTTTTCGATCTTACACATTTTATTAACTAGTAGAGTTATGCGGTGACTAGGTATATATTTATTATAGGATAGGAAGAAGTTGTCTGTGATATTTACTAAACCACTTTATAAGACCTGTCCATCTAAGTTTCCAAGGGTCTGTGACCTGCTTTGAGTTTCAACATACATAAGTTTGAAGACTACTTGACAAAGGTATTTGCTATTAGAGGACAATTCCGACAAAACAAGTTCCATCGTGGTGGAGTATGCTCTAGACCTCCCGCAGATTTGCCTATGGGGGAGACCCGTGCCCAGCAGTCGGACGTCTATGGGTTGCATCAGCAGCAGCAAGTTCCATCTATTTCCAGCGCATTCCTGATCCTTTGTAGGATCTTAGACTGCCTCGTTGCAAACGCAACTGCTAATCAAGTGATCCTGGGTTCAATCCCCGGGTTGGGCAGAGTATTTTGGTTTCTCTAACTTGAAATTGCTAGTTATCTCTGAGTCTGGATTTCATCCTGGTGTATGGCAATTATGACAAGTATGGCGAGTAGGTACGGCAATTTGACAGTAGGCTCACCATCTATTACATGAGACCTAAACATGACTGGTGTAGAATAGGCGTATCATCATAAATATTTATGTTCATTTGAGGATCATTATTTCCTGTCGGCTATGTCCGTAAAAAGACATAGGATGCACAGATATATATACATAGATGCAGATTTACATAGATGCACTTCAGCTTGCTAAACCTTAATATAATGATTGAGTTTTCACATAAAAAAATGAGTAACAAACTTGGCAATATAAACATAAAGACGGATCGCTGTGTTGACGTTAACATTTTTGTACGCCATTAATTAAAATTCGTGCGACTCTTTAAAACCACACACCACGTCCCAAGCGAGAAAGCGCTTTGCAACTCATTAATTGTTCCGGTAATCAATAAACTGCCTTGAAAACAGCGTTATCTTGATAAATACGAGTACATGTGAATAAAGTTTGTGCTCAAACCCCTTGTCTTTAGCCCATTAACACGTCAATTTCACTATTAACAATCAATCGTAAATTAAGTGCTCTACGCTTCAAACAGGCCGTTTATTTGGGTTGCTAAGCTGATGCAATGGGTAAACGTTGGCTCGAAGAGTAAGCGGAAATAGATTTAAACTTATAGTTAATTCGAATTGATTACCGAACGTTAGTTAATAAATTAGTATCTCACCAACCATTTCTTGCGCAACCACTGTTTGGGCACTGGTCTCCTCTCAGAATGGATTAGTCATTAGTCCACCACGCTGGCCAAGTGCGGATTGGGAGACTTCACATGCCTTCGAGAACATCAAGAAGAACTCTCAGGCATGCTGATTTCCTCATGATGTATCCGTCACCGTTACAGCAAGTGACATTTAATTTCTTAAATCGCAAATAACTTAGTAAAGTCATTGATGCGTGCCGCTTGGGATTGAACCCGGAGCGCTCGAGTGAGAGGCGGTTTATCAAAATTTTAATTCAAATAAAAAATAAAAATTAGATAAATCCATTGAAAAACATATCGTTGGTTTGTTTTACTTACAAGCAGAAATATCTTTATTTTAAAATTGCATGTTTTCTGCGTAGAATAAATGTGTAGGAAATCGATATTTGATTTTTTAGTAACAACGACTCAACGGTTTGACAAACTTCAATTTGAAGTTTTTATATTACTTCAGGTCACGTTGGCTATTGTAAAGTCAATATAATTTATTTCGCTATGGGGTGATTTGACACGCTTAGCGAAAGTCTAGGTAACTACAAACTACTAAAATAAAAAGAGAGATAATGCTACTCCAAATTTATTAATATAAAGTATAATTAATCATTTATTTACTTATAAACGCTCTAACGTGAAATATTATATAGGATTAGCTATTGATCATTGATTCTAATGGGTTCAATTCCTGCAATATATTTTCCCACTGTCCATTCCCGCTACATTGTATGCAATCGCTAGCACTAGCGCCCTACAAATAAGTACGGACCTATCATTATTCCTCGGGTTTGGCTTTCGGAAATTAAATCGTGATAGGTGAAGGGCTAAGTGCCCAAATAGTAAGTACGAGGAACAAAAAGGAGGTTAACGTAATTACTTTGGAATTGCCCTTTTGAGTGGCGTTGGATGCTTACTGTCACGAGTTCTTTTAGCTTGGTTATGGGCACGACTGTTTGAAGAGTAATACGGAGTACATATCCTACAAAATAAATGGCTAAGTAATGAACGGGAGCCTCAGCTTAGCAGTAGGTAAACTATAATAGATACATTTAATTATAAATATCTAATAATTATAAAATAAATATAATGAAAATTCTCACACACGGTCATCTAACCCCAAACTAGGCAGAGCCTGTATTATGAGTGTCGGAGACAGATATACATACATCGATATTTTGAATACATACATAAATAGATAAAATTAACATCCAAACACAGATTTGCTCGCGTGGAACTAGACATACCTACCTAACAATATGTACTTTCATTTCCCGTTCTTGCAACATTTAGTCGTAATATGATGTTATACAGCCTATAGCCTTCCTCAATAATTGGAATATCTAACACAAATTAATTATTCAATTCGAACCAGTAGTTACTGAGATTAGCGCGTTCAACCAAACAAACTCTTCAGCTTAATATAACTAATATTAGCATAGATTTACTACTGGATTATACAAGTATTCGAACACCAGAACTTATGAGTACATAATAGAAATAATTGTTAACTTCGAGCCAAAGGCAACAATCTGTTTATTACAAAATCACAAATTAATAAAAATGATTTGACATTCCTTACGAAGATGCATTCAGTATGGTATTGAGTACGAGTACGATGCTATATTCATAAATCCAGCCTAAGGCGTTAACTATCTTCCTGTCTCATAAAATAACATCACGCGTTTATTTCTCCGAAGGGGTAGACAGAATTGTGTGTACACTTACATTTCACCAGTTATGTGTAAGTGCCACGTAATAAATAGGTGGTGAGAATATTTTTCCGGGCTCATTAAGGTTAATGTAACATCACGCGTGTATTTTTCCGAAGAGGTAGACAGTAGTGTGTGTACACCTACTTTTCACCAGTTAGAGACTTAAATTCTTTTTAATAATATAAATCTACACAACAACAACGTTAGAACTATCCGGCATAAGATTTTTAATTATTATTGCAAAATAAGAACAGGAAGAGCAAAAATATTCAAAATTTTTGGTCTGTGAGTAAAATTTTCTTGAAATACATTAAAATTGTTGCTTCTTGTAATGTTATATTTTACTCTTAGATTACCTTCGTACGTATTAAATTGATATTTAGTATTTAGATAATATTATCCTCAACATGCCCTAGACAAAAGTTGATTTGAAATAAGCCAGACTACTGCAAGCCCATTACATTTGACAGCGCGCCGTGTAATTATAACACTTCTGAAGATACGCTCAAGTGGCGATCGTATCGCAGCGCCCATTAAGTTTCTATTTAGATAATAATTGACAATGAGTGACCGATTTTTGAAGAGCCCCAGTAACTTGCCGCTTATCAAAGGAACTATCGACGAGAGATAATATGCCATAATGCGCTAGAAAAGTTACAGATGATCTAATCATATAAAATTACATTAAACACAACCATCAAAAATAAGAATCAAATAATTGTATAAGACATTATGTCAAAAAGCAATTAAATTGAATACTCATACAAAAAAGCAATACACAATAGTCAATAAATAAGTAATAAAATTAAAAACAAAATAATTTAGTAGCAACGCATTTGTAATAAAGTTCTCAGATCATAGATCACGCCATTCGCGATGTTTTCCTTCAACACTATAGCAGATTAAACTATATTGCTTAAACGCACACAACGTAGAAAGGAAATTCATGCGTGCCACTGGGATTTGAATTAGACCCTCTCGAACGAGAGGCAGAATTCTTAGCGATCACCGTTAAGTGCATGGCCAGTGCTCAAAAAAAGAATTATTTCATTGACCCACTGAATGAAATAATTGTTTTTTTTTTTTTTCGAATGGACTTTTTCTGTATGGTCATACAGACCTTTACGGCGTCACCGAGCAGGCAAGTGTGGTATCTCTACGATCATTGTTAATTTTTCACTTGGTTGATAATAACCTAAATGACAATAAAAGTCCATGCCTCAATCCTCATACCTACTACCAAACAGTCCTAATACCTACTACCAAACTGCTCAACTGATGTTCATACTGACACCGTCTGATACTCACTGGCTCAATCATCCCAGTGTTGTTTGGAGACTCAAAATTGTCAAAAAAAAACTCGGTTTACGGACGATAGATTTACGTGATAACGTCCTAATCATTATGTTATACAATACAAAAAAGGAGAATTGACGTCTGTAGTCTAAACTTCTTAAGTATTCTACAGTACAGATAACTAATCACAGACAACAGACAAGTCTATATATTTATTTTGACAGTTCCCTATTTCGGAGCCATGGAACCGCCAATATGTTGTCGTGTGTAAAATTAATTTATTGAAAATAATTTATCTGCAGAGAACCGCTCATTTAATATATTTTTTAATATTTTTCTGTGAATTAGTATATTTTTCTCTTTTTATGCTGAAATGTACAAAAAAAAACACAACTTTTTCATATTTTATGCGCTGTCGATGTTCATCAATTTATTAGACGTTATCACGTCAAAAAACGCACGCGTTCTTCACCATTAAAAACATTCGACTGAAATAATTTCCTTAATTCTTAAGCAGTACACTTGTAACTCTCATTAACTATGGCCTACCATACATTGAGGTGCTAACAGATTGTAGCAGAAGTCAGAGGTCAAACTAAATTGGCCTAAAGTAACAAATACCGGTTTTTCACATCAGCATCGCTTGCGCAAGAGTCGATCTGAGCCCTCATTAGCGGTCTTTGTCTGAGCCTGTTAATCTGTCAGCTTGATTGATTCTTGAAGAACAATATAGTTTAATAGTTAAATGTAAATCAGTGGCGAGTCGGGTAGGTTTCAAAGCCACTTGTGTTTTAATGGAGTGTTTATTGACTGTTTATGGGCAGGTTGACCTTAACAGATTTTAGAACTAACTATGTAGGTCTCTTTTGTTTTGTTTAGGTCCTTTGTTTATGTTCCTTTTTTAAACTACACTATAGATGAAGCATGGTCCTTTGGCTGAAGACACTATTAGCTGATAAACATTATGGCCTGCAGGAGAATAGATGCGCTAGCTAACATCTCTTGAGAAGTTTTGTGCTTTGGAGGGCACGTCATCGATCATGGTTTTCACCACGACCACAGTCGCAAAATAAGTTTTAATCGTGGGCTTTCATTGTTGGCTGGTGTAATTGCCACCGTGTTCCTTCTTTCCCCTCGCCTTCTTTCTCCTAGTTCCAGATATTTGACCGAAACAATAAAAATAAGTCCAAGCCACTTAATTACCCAGTCTCGTCTAGTTGGTAAGTGGTGCACTTTTACTCTTCAGACAATAAAAAAAAAAAAATAATTAAATAATCACTATATAAAACAGTATATGGACATACCTATTTATGCAACAAAATTGACCTATCTATAATATAAAAATGAATCGCAAAATGTGTTGGTAAGCGCATAACTCAACAACGCCTGGACCAATTTGGCCAATTCTTTTTTTTAAATGTTCGTTGAAGTTCAAGGATGGTTTTTACGGCGAGAAAAATTTGAAAATTCATCCCCTAAGGGGGTAAAACGGGGGTGCAAAGTTAGTATGAAGCTTTGCCGTTTTTGAAGTTAGTGAATGTGTAACGCGAGCGAAGCTGCGGGCGTCCACTAGTAATATATAATTACAATTAAAAGTAAATACTATTAATTAAAATGTCTGCCTCTCCTCATCTTCCAATAATTGTATGTTACCAAAATATGTGTAAAGCAATAAATCTGATTAATAATAGGTAATAAGATTTGTATATAGATCCTAGTTGTGATTCTCCGGTAGACTACTCACAGGTCAGGCTCCACGTCCGTGTAGTGTCCATCAGCGTCGACCAGCCCCACTCGTATCGTGGGCAGTGTCTCGTCCTCGTCGTCTTCCACTTCCCCTCGCGCCTCCCTCGCTTCTCTCTCCGCTAATGCTCGCGCTGCTATCACCTGGAAGAAAACAACTTGACTTTGATTTTTTTTAATAATATAGACGGACAAACAGACATACTGGCCACCTGATGGTAAGTGGTCACCGTTGTCTATGGACACGTGACACACCGGGGTATCACAGGTGCGTTGCCTGCCTTGAAGGAAGAGTTTCACTCTTTTTGAAGTGCTCCATGTCGTAGCTCGAAGGGAAAACCTCAGTCCACAGAAGACCAGTGATGTTCGGTGATGTATTGATTGTATATTATGTACTCGTATGTAATATAAATGTTTTTAACACGCCTGGTATGTATGGTATGTATGCAAGTATCTAAGTACGAGTATGTATGTGACAGAATCTTTGAACGTGATTTTCGTCCACTTCAAAGCGTCGGATTAATTTGAAACTGTGCATACTTATCAAGGACCGATGACAATGCAATAATTTAAAAAATCTACACAAAAGTCTGTTTTGTTTTTTAAACGCTGAACCTGTGTTGGAATTGGTGGAAAAAACTCGGTGAAAAGTACAGCTCAACACCCATAACCTGAACAAAAACTTTTCTAGATTATAGAAAAATAGATTATATAATATACGGATTACCATTCCTTAGGTTTGCATATTATGAATAAACAAACACAGTAGATAGTACGTGGGTAGTAATCTATTTGAATCAAGCGCATATTGTACATAACGTTCAGATGGCATTCCTTATTGGCTTAATCCCAATGAATTTTAATTGAAGCAAATGAATAGCCATTGAGACGGGCGGCAAGCAGTCTAGTTGAGTTATCTATTGATAGGTTTTAATAGATATTGATAAAGTCCCATAGTCCACCAGTATTTCCTGGAATAGTAACAAGGAAGGGTCGACTGAGACAGATATTTTTATTAGATTAGAATATAAAAAAAACAAATGAAAATGCATTAATTTGATTAATATTATAGTCAATAGTTAAATCGACACCTGCAAGGAAGAACATCGTAACTCATTTTTAGCAACTTTACAGGAGAGCGCGTTAAAGTTTAAAAAAATTCTTAGTCAGTTCTGTTATGTCCTAACGCCATTCACACTAGAAAGTTGTAGTCAAAAAGGGATAATTTATATTACTGTATGATTAATATGCTATTACTACGTTCATTTTACTACCTTTTATGAGTTACAATGAGTTTGCACGTTATAAACTTTATAAAATGACATTGTAACTCAGATTTACAATTCAAAATTGTACGCCTATGTTTGCTTCATAGAAAAAAAAAATTGTAAGTCTGACATACAATGCGCAACATGTATTTTAATTTGATTTAAAGTTACCATATAAGTAAAACAAGTGAAATAATTTAATTATTCATTATTAATTCCAAAGTGTTTGCTCGAGATCAATGCATTGGGCAAACGGCAAAGCCAGTTATCAAGGTTGAAGACAGATTCCGGTACCATAGTCTCGTCCAAACCTGAAGTTTTGATAGAAATTGAGAAGTATTACGGACAACTGTACACTTCCTCGCAAGCCCCAGCTCCAGCTGGCGCTCACGATAAGCGAGCTAGATTAACCCGGCACTATACCGAAGATATCCCGGACGTCAGCCTGTACGAGATTAGGGAGGCTCTCAAACAACTGAAAAACAACAAAGCACCGGGTGATGACGGAATCACAGCAGAGCTGCTAAGAGCTGGTGGGAAACCTGTCCTAGTGGCGCTCCAGAAGCTGTTCGATACTGTCATCAATAGCGGAACCACCCCAGAGGCGTGGCGCGCGAGCGAGGTTGTGTTGTTCTTCAAGAAGGGCGACAAAACCCTTCTTAAGAACTACAGGCCCCTTGCGCTCCTGAGCCACGTTTACAAGTTGTTTTCGAGAGTCCTTACTAATCGCATTGCGCGCAGGCTTGACGACTTCCAGCCTCCCGAACAAGCCGGTTTCCGAAAAGGCTACAGCACCATGGACCACATACAGACACTGCGGCAAGTTATACAAAAGACCGAGCAGTATAACCAGCCGTTGTGTGTCGCGTTTGTGGACTATGAGAAAGCCTTCGATTCTATCGAGACCTGGGCAGTGTTTGCGTCTCTGCAGCGGTGCCAGATTGACTAAAGGTACATCGAGGTGTTGAAGTGGATATATGAAGCCGCCACAATGACAGTCCGAGTACACGACAGAAGCACGAACCCCATTCAATTGCAGAGAGGTGTTAGGCAAGGGGACGTTATCTACCCGAAGCTTTTCACTGCTGCATTGGAAGGCGTGTTTAAGCTGATGGAGTGGAAAGGACTAGGCATCAACGTCAATGGCTAACGCCTCACACACCTTCGATTTGCCGATGATATAGTTATCTTGGCAGAATCGCTGGACGACCTCAACACTATGCTAGGGGACCTCACCAGTGCCTCACAATGGGTGGGTTTGAAGATGAACATGGACAAGACTAAGATCATGTCCAATGTGCATGTCAAACCTATACCAGTTGTTGTTGATGGCGCTGCACTCGAAGTTGTTGACGAGTATATTTACCTGGGACAAGTGGTCCAGATGGGTAAGGCCAACTTCGAGAAAGAGGTCACTCGAAGAATCATCGAGATTACCTCAGTGCCTGAAGACGAAAGTTTTCGAACAGTGTGTGTTGCCAGTGATGACATATGGATCCGAGACGTGGTCCTTTACCGTCGGCGTCATTCGCAAGCTCAAAGTCGCTCAGTGTCGCTATGGAAAGAGCTATGCTCGGTATTTCGCTACGAGACCGGATTCGAAACGATGAAATCCGTAGACGAACGAGGGTTACCGACATAGCTCGTCGACTAAGCACGCTGAAATGGCAATGGGCAGGCCACGTCGCTCGTAGGACGGACAACCGATGGGTTAGAAAGGTCCTCGAGTGGAGACCACGGCTCGGGAAACGGAGCACAGGCCGCCCTCCAACCAGATGGACTGATGACCTGAAAAAGTCAGCGGGAAATCGCTGGATTCAGAAGGCACAGGATCGGGAGGAGTGGCACCTATTAAGGGAGGCCTATGTCCAGCAGTGGACTCTGAAAGGCTGATGGATGGATGGATGGATGGTGCCCATATCAGATCGTAAAATTATATGTAGCAAGTTTTCTTTTATAATAAAACAGAGATACTTCCGACTGTGGAGTATTCAAGATCTTTTGTAAGTCGAAACAAGCTGCTACAACAGAATCAGAGTGCTTGGCTCGGTGTTTATCGCTATCTTTTAAAATGTTACAATTTTGGAATCGAAAATATTAATCTTCGTTTGAGAATGAAAACATTGTAACTAAGATTGCAATGAAAGATTGTTTAACGTTCACGTTCACGTTCACAACATCTTGCGAAAGACAAGAGGGTATCTCGTATTGCAATTTTTTCTTAGTAATATTATCAATTACTGGCAAATTATCAATAAGTAACTAAATATACATTTTTATCATTTTCTGTAAACGTTGACTTACAATGCTTTAATACTGGCTAAAAACATAATTAGAAATAATTCAGATATGGGAGTGAGTGCAAAAAATAGAGCTTTTTTTTTTAATAAAGAATATGATTGTAACTCAAATTCATCAAAAAGTGAGTTACGATGTTCTTCCTTGCAGGTGTCGAAATATCAGTTGTTTATAATTCAAAATATATTTAAAAACATGATGTTAAATGTAGCAAAAAAAAAATATTGATGTTTTGCCTGACCGTGTCTGATTAATTTTTGTAATAAAATAAAACCATCATCGATACGAGTAAGTATTAAAAAGATTGTGTTAAGCAAACTTCGGAGACTTTAATTTCCGAGCAAATATTTGCTTAAAATTCCTGGAGCTCGAATCACGTTATGCAATATCAAAATATTTGAATAGCAAATTGTTCATCTGCAAGTTTGAAACTAATCTCAAGGTGTGGGAAGTGGTGAATACGCGTCTCGTCTCATCTCGTACCTACATTATTATAATCGTAGAAGTAGGTAGCTAGCTAGCAGATACAATACGACACAGACATCCCACTTTTGGGCATGAATCTCCCCCACAGATAAAGCTGCGGGAGGTCTAGAGCCTACTCCATTGTCGAATGGCTTAATGGCCAAGCCAACCCAATGTCAAATGTTCTCAAGCCATCCGTAGGTCTTCGACCAGGGGATTGTTTTTATCATTGAAAACAACTAGAACCAACTAATTTAACTGCTTTGCAACTGACCTACACCAGTCGTTGCTTAACTCAGTCGATCACATAAGATTGACGCGGGCCAGTGGGCTATGAACGCTTCATAGAAAATAAAGTACGTTGTGCCAACCCTAAGTGGAACCAACCTGTAGCCTCCGCTGCGCCTGCGGCGTTATTTCGACGACGCGCGACCATCGCCGCGACTTCCGCTCGTACTGCCACTTGTCGCTCAGCGCGCATTGCTCGTCGTCAGAGTCGTTCTGTCGACAAAACATATCGTTAATAAATACAATTACCTAAAAATATTTTTTTTTAAAAAAGCTTTTTTTTTAATTTTTATTTATTTTCATGCATTGTCATCGGAACCAAATATGTGTGCCAAATTTCAGCTCGATAGCTTTAGTGGAAGTAGGTGAAATATTGATTGCAAGATTCCAAGACATACATACTAGATACATACGAGTGAAGTTAAATAATAACGCTTTTAATATTGAACGCAACTTATTCGCAATACACGAACGCAACGGTAGCGAGTGTCCATAGATTGTGGTGGGCGCTCTCTGCTATGTATCTCGCGGCCTCAGATATTGTAAGAATAAAATTGTAATTGTTTATTAAAATACTAGTGGAGCAGCTTCGCTCGCGTGGAGTTTGACATATAATAGTTTCGGTTACACCTAGTATTATATAGCCTATGTCACTCAGTGAAGATGCAGCTTTCTAATGTTGAAAGATTTTTTGAAATCGGTCCAGTAGTTTTTGTGTGAAAACATTACAAACAAATCTTTTCTATTTATAATATTAGTATAGAAAACATAGTAGGTATAGTTTTACACTAATAGGCATAGTTTTACAATGGTACCTACTATGCCTATTTAAAGCAAAGCAAACTATAGGCATAGTTTTAAGCAGATAATTTTATGTTAAACAACTAGTAGGTACTAAGTATGGATGTTTTAATTGATGAAGCGTCGTTCTATAGTCTGAGATATTATATACGATTAACGAATTCATTACAATGTTTCATCAAACGGTAGTATGTATACATATACATAATACGGTAGTATTATTCAGTAATTAAATGCCATTAAATTATTAATGCATTACATTATTCATTAGAGCGAAACATTTGCCTCTAAGGATTGAGCCACCACTTTACAGTATAGAGAGAGAAGAGAATAGATAGACTCTATTTAACATGGTCATAATCTCTCCCCTATGACAAGTGCTTTCAGGCATGCCAGTTTCCACTCACGGTGACCTTAACACACGTAACATTTCTTGGAGTTTCAACAAATCTCTTTAGCCTCATGACTCGCCCGCTCATTTCTTAAAACATAACCTACATTATGTTACCCCTTTAAAACCGAATTTGGATCCAAACATTAATTTCGCCCTGACAGGTGTCTAGACTTAAGCTTGGGCCAGACATTGGGAGGGATAAGACAGTATTACACAATGCTACGATTAGGCTGGCTGAATCATAAGAAACCTACTGCTTAGAAATGTTACAAATACTGAAACGAAGCTAGGTAATATAAAACAAAACTTTGAATAAAGAATAGTAATGGGTGTACTACACTGTATAGCTGATTATATATAGCGAACATTGAACAACTGTTTTCAGCGTAAATTGGTTATTTAGTTTAGTTTATTTAGTTATTTAGTATTATACCAAGTTATATCTACAACTTGGTATAGGTATACAAGAGCGAACTTTGAAACTTTTTTCAGCGTAAAGACTAAGTAAGTATTGTTGCGCTAACTAAGTGTGCACTAGTACTAGGCTAGACCATAATAATGCTTAGAGCCTTTATCACTTTAGTCAGCAGATCATCGTATACTAAATCAAAACTACTACCAACGCACCACAAAATATTAGAAAAATGTCTTTCAAAGCGTCCCACTGCTGGGCACGTGTCTCTGCCACAGAAAAATCTGCGGGAGGTCCTCCACCATGCTGCTCCAATGCGAATTAGTGGAGACCAACCCAGTGTCGAATATTCTCAAGCCACCCGATGGGCTTCGACAAGGTTTAACGATTGTTTTCACCATTGAAACCCGACGGCTTAACGTGCCCTCCGAAACACGGCAACTGGAGGTCACCCAGGAACCGACTGCGCCCGTCGTTGCTTAACTCTGTCGAACACATTGAATCTACGCGAGCCATTGGGCTATGGACGCTACTTTCAAAACTTAATAACAATTCAAACTTAACTTGAAATAACTCCTTACGATGTGTACCTACCTACATCAAACAAAGGGTAACCTTTCATCGAGAACTAAATGCTTAATTGCTTCTGATGCACGAGGAGTGAAGTCTTCATTATTTATTTTTGCAACAAAAGCTTTATAATTGAAACTCACAGTAAGTAAAGGCCGGCCTTTAATTTAGAATCTCGTTATCTTCTTAAAAATTTCTTGGTGAAACTCATACACGTAACATAGAATCACAAAGCGCTCAATTAAAATCTCTTTGATGGTAAAAATAAATATTTTACACGAGTTCTGGGAGCATAATAAAATTGAATTAGGTAGGTACTACACAAGTTACGTAGAGTAAAGAATCCAACAACAATTTCGGCTGATATTAAATTTTCTCTACGATTTAATATTCATTTCAATTAATTATTCATTTTACGATTGAGAAATCACGACGTATTCAAGCGAATGAATTCATTTCGATTTCGAACGTATTTCAATGCCTATTCAATTTTTATGCAAATGTTGGTTAAAATTATATAAATATAAGACGATTCCACGTCATGAGTCAATAGAGTGAAGCAAGGAAATAAACAGTCATCTAAATAAAATAAAAATAAAAAAGCCTTTTATTTCCAGTAGTTTTACATATTTTCTTAAAAAATCTATGTATGTGTTAGTTTTGTTTAGCTTATTCTATGTTATTTATTTGTCTCTTACTAAATTTTTTTGTTATTTAATTTTATGTGTATCATATGTATTTATTTTATGTGTATCCCATGTATTTATCCTATGTTTTTTTTTTTTTAATTTATTTAATCTACCGGAACCCCAGAATGGGTGAAGGCCTCCTCCAGTGATGCCCATTTGACTCTGTCTTCAGCTACTTGTCTCCAGTTTGGACCAGCTATTGCTCTAATCTCATCTTCCCATCTTGTAATAGGTCTACCTCTTGTTCTTTTGCCTAGTGGGCCGTTCCAGAAAGTTACTTTTTTGGTCCATCTATGATCTGTTAGCCGCGCAACATGCCCTGCCCACTTCCATTTCAATTTTTGTGCGTAACTCAGAGCGTTTGTTACTTTAGTTATTTTTCTTATTTTAGTGTGTCGTATTTTGTCCAGCTTCCTTATCTTTAGCATACTTCGTTCGAGTCCTCTCTGACAGACGTTTATCTTTTTCTTTGTTTCAGCAGTGAATTTCCACGTTTGGCAGCCATATGTCAAACATGGCAAGAGGTTCGAGTTCATGACTTTTGTTTTTATGGCTTGTGGTAAATTACTTTTAAAAATGTCCTTGAGACCCCAGTATTTGTTCCATGTTAATTTTATTCTTTTCTCTATTTCTATGTTCCTATTTTTCCTGTCGAAGCTTAAATTTTTTCCCAGATAGACATAATTTTCAACATATTCTAATGGTTTGCTATTGACTATTATTGGTCTTTTCAAGCTATTTGTCATTGTCTTAGTCTTTGTTGTATTCATTTCTAGTCCCACCTTTACACTAGCTTGGTGTAGGGTTTCTATCATATTCTGTAGTTGGGAAGATGACTCGGATAGCAGTGCTAGGTCATCCGCGAATCTCAGGTGGCTTAAGTAGGTGTTATTTATGTATAGTCCTCGTTTTTTCCAGTCTAACTTGCTTATGATCGCCTCGAGGACAGCTATAAATATTGTTGGAGACAGCGGATCACCTTGTCTAACTCCCCTTTCTATTGGGAAGCTAGAGCCTAAGGTTTCAAGTTTAATTTTACCCTTATTGTTTTTATATATGGATTTGATGATTTTTACATATATTTCCTCCACTCCTTGTTCCTTCAGACTTTCCCAGATGCTTGTATGTCTTACCGTATCAAAAGCTTTCTGGTAGTCGATGAACGCTATATAAAGTGTTCTTTGGTTTTCCTGATACTTTTCCATTATCATTTCAAGGGTATGGATGTGGTCAATCGTTGAAAAACCCTTTCTGAAACCTGCTTGCTCCACCGGTTGCTTTTTTTCCAATGTGTCTCCAATCCTTGTATTTATAATTGTGGAGAATAATTTGTATAAGCTCGGTAGCAAGCTGATTGGTCTGTAGTTTCCAATTTCCTTTGGGTCATCCTTTTTTATATATTAATATGATGTTGGATTCCGACCATTGGGACGGTATTTCGGAGTTTTGCAGAATCATGTTAAATAGTTCAGCTAATGGTACAGCCAAAGTTACGTGTCCTTTTTTCAGTGCTTCATTTGGAATATTATCTGAACCAGGGCTTTTGTCTAGCTTCAGTTTCTTTATTGCTTCAATTATTTCTGTTGCGTCTATTGGTTTAATGATTTTTTCTTGTGTGGCATATGTTTCTGTGTCGAAATTTATGGTTGTTTTGTCTCTGTTGCTGTATAGATTTCTGTAAAATTCTGTTGCGGTAGCAATGATATCGTTTCTAGTGTACAGTTCTTTGTCTTTTTTTCTCAGTCCTTCTATCCATGTTGTGTTAGTCCTGAGTTTCTTATAGGCCTTCTTTGTGCTTCCAGTGCTTTGTAGATGTTCTTTTATTGTGTCTTGTCTATATTTTGAATAATCTGATTTTATATATTTGTTGACTACTTTATATAGTGCGGTCAGTTCATTTTTTTCGCTTCGTGATTTGTTTTTAGTTCTCTGTAATTCTTTTCTTCTCTTTAATAGCCTTACTGTATTTTTCGATAGTATTTTGTGTTGTTTATTTTCTTCTCGCTTTTGGCTGGCTTGTTTTTAAACTAAAAGTGATAGCTTTTTCTATCCTGTCGTAGCAATATTGTACCGAGGTGATTTCGCAGATAGTTGGAGCTGTAGATAGCTGTGATATTAGGCTTTCATTGTACTTGCTTATTTCGTCTTCGCTTTTAAGTTGACTGATTTGGCCATTTGTAAATTTGGCTCTAGATATTTTTCGCTTGGTTAGTATTATTGTTGATCTGACTATTCTATGATCGGAATGGTAGTTCAGGTTCAACGTCTCGATGTTTTGGAATATTTCTGGTTGGTTTGACAGGATAAAATCGATTTCGTTTTTGTATTTTCCGTTAGGGGATCGCCAAGTCCATCTTCGACTCTGTTTTTTTTTAAAGCATGTGTTTATAATCATTAGTTTATGTTGAAGCGCAAAATCTACCAGTCTCTGTCCTCTTTCATTTCTCTCGCCGTATCCGTGCTTTTTTGTAACCAAATATTCACCAGCTTTAGGAGTTCCAACCTTGGCGTTAAAGTCTCCCATTAGTATTGTGGTTTTGTGTGCTGTGTCTAAGGCTTTCTCGATTGTAGAGTAGAATTCTTCAATATCACATTCGCTTGCCGCTTCTGTTGGTGCGTAAACTTGTATGATGGATATCTTATGACCTTGTATATTTATATTTAGTGTTGCAACTCGCTCTGTCATTCCATTGAAGCTTATTATGTCGTTTTTGAGGGACTTATTTATTATAAAACCGACCCCATATTTGCCAGGAGTTTGTCCTATGTAGCACATTATAAAATTTTCATATTCTTCTATTTTGTTCCCATGTCTTCTCATTTCCGATATTCCAATGATATCGTATTTTATATTTCTTATAGCCTCTTCAAATTCAAGCAAGCGATCATATGATGAAAGAGTCCGGACGTTGTATGTTGCTATCGTTAGTTTATTTTTATCTATGGTGTTTTTTTCTTCTGTTGGTGTATTGGAGGGTTTTGGTCGTATTCTTCCACGGTGACCAGCCGGGTTGGAAGATTTTTTCTATTATGTTTTTGCTTGTTTTTATGTTCAATTGTGGCATCTGTGTGGTAGGAGGGGCGTAGTTGCTATATATTCTCGCTGTTACTTTCTTGGTTGTTGTTAGTTGTGGTTGCATTTTTGTTGACCAAGAAGTTGAGCATACTAGGTTTTATGACTCCTTCTGAAATGCTGTTTGATCTAGTGACTGTCTTACCAAACTGTTGCGTCTTGTTTTTTTTACTAGCCTGAGTATGCTTGTCCATTTTAGTTTGTGTGGTGTTTTCTGGTGATGATCGGAATTTTCTTTTACTTTGGTGTTTTGATACAATCAGTTTATCATATTTGAGTATAGCTGTATTACCCTTTTCTCTCTCTAATTTCAGTTGCTCCTGTAGCTCCTTCCTTTTTTCAAGTACATATTTAGGGAAGTCTTCTTTCATATAATATTGTGTATCTTTCAGCGCTCCTTTTTGTTTAAATATTTCGATTTTTGTTCCTAGTGTAGTGAAAGTTACAACAGTTGGACGTGGTCTCTCTCCTTTTTTTCCTAGTCTTTTTATCTCCTGAATATCGCTGTAGGTCAGTTTAGTAGAGAAATATTGCCCAATCCATTGAATTATATTTTTTTCAAAATTTTTATATGATGTTTCGTTTTCCTCGATACCGAAAAATACTAAGTTTCTTACTCTTGCTTGTTTTTCCAGGTAATAAATTCTTTTTTCTTGATTTTCAAATTTTTCTTTCATTTCCCCAAGTTTTCCTTCCCAGGCCAAAAATTTCTCTTCAAATATACTGGTAATATTTTGTGTGACTTGTTCCGTAACATTTTTTCCGGTTTCCCTAATTTCAATTCTTTGTTCGTCTAGTTCTTTTTTTATTGAGTTTAGCGTTTTTAAAACTTCTTCCATCGTTAAGGTTTGTTATGATACAAGTGACGTCCTCTAGCGGTGAGTGTGTGTACTAGTTAGCACTTTGGCATGGAGTACTATGGATCGCCTCTAGATGTTTGGGTCACAATGTGACATAGTTATTTGCTCCTGTTCTAATAGATGGCGCTAGGTGCGATGGTACGCTGGTTGGAACTATTGGTAGATGATTTGCAAAACAACAATCTTTTAGGTTATGATAGTTGTTAATTATATAAATGGTTTATCACTCTGTCCACTTTTGTCGCTTTTATTTGAAAAAGTCAAATGATTAAATGTTTCTAAACACTTTTTTGCAAATCAAATTAATCAAGGTATACATGTACACTTTTCGATTCAGTTTGTTATGTCTGAAATCGTTGTTTTTTTATTTCTTAAATATTGGTGTTCTTTAGTCACTTTTTGAGGATATAACACTCACGATGTCCAATAATAAGTTTCTTAACACTTTTATACACAATTTATACGAAAACAAGCACTTTTTGAATTATTATAAGCATGAAATACGGGAGCGTTTGTTTACTTTGTCTCGCCACCTACCCACTCAAACAGTCATCTATAGGTGCTTTAATAAAACTCAAGAGGTACAATTTCTGTAATTCTGAAACATGAAAAATGATTCTGTGAACATTGAAAATGTCATCGAAATTTAGATTAACGGGTTTAATAATAATTTACGAGTATAAGTTAGAACACATCAATGTATTTTTTGATTATCAGTCTGTCTATCAGTCCGGTAACTATAAATTATGTACAAAATGTACAATGAATAACAATGTGATAAAGTCGAGAGGCGGTGAGCTGGTAGTTTAGACTTGTGTGAACAAGAACAGAACAAAGAAAAAAAACAAATGCGATAAGTTTTAAACTCTAGTATTGGAATAAGTTAGCATTTTGCATTTATATGTAAAACTTTAGCGGCTAGTCGAACAGTTTCCATTACATCTAGATGGAAAGTGTTTTAGACTTTGAAAATAAATTCGAGATGATAAAAGTTTTAGAAAAATAGAAAACGGTATTTTTTTCCTTACAAAGAACCCTTCAAATTCAACCGATTGACAATGTTAAACCACCTCCTATTACAAAGTATTGTATCCATTAAGGGTATGTAGGGGAGGTCTGCAACTTGCAACCAAATTACACCTTCGCAAATGTCAATAATTTTCGAGTATTTTGACATTTTATATTTGTTTGAAACCGTAGTACGCTACTTCAAAAAATATTTAAAAAATAATCACTGCATGAAATAAATTCGATTCTGGTAGACCGAGTGACTTACTAGCTAACGTGATGTGATCGGTAGACTAACTTAACGGATTGCCCAAGTATTACCAGTAACCCTATTATGCTATCGCCGTCGTCTAAGGATAAGTAAGGGTAGCATACTAGAAAAGTGAACGCTGACTCTAAAGAAGAGCTCTTTTAACGCCTTTTTAAGAACCTTATAGCCGCCGAGAAATGTCAGAAGGAAGCTCATTTCACAGTAAATGTAATGGACTTTATGAAGCTAACCTCAATACCGTAGACTAATCCGGAAGCTCTTTCGTACACAGCCGCGAGCTAAGTACTACAATGGACTAATTCAATTAGTTGGTGATTAAAAATGTTAAGCTGTCAATAAAGCAGTTGACTCCTATCTATGACATTCTAGTCAGACGTTTACACTGGTCGATTTTTGTTTCAAATTATATAAATGTTTATCATTTATTGGTCTAGGGGTCCAAACGCGATTGCTAAGCTAAACGTCCTGCGTTCGACCCCGGCAACAATTTTTCGGCCAACTACCTATTAGGTTTTAACTAGGTCGTTTTTTTTACTCGAGTCTGGTTTCGACCCTGGTGTATGGCAATAGGCTCACCACCTAATGATGTAATCATTACATGGGACCTAAATATAACTAATGTGGGTGTACTACACACCTCTGCCCATTCCTTCGAGAAAGTACGGGCGTTATGTTATGTTATTTTAAGTGACAATATAAGCACAGTTTAGCTCAGCATATTGTCTTACCTTGTCATTACTCTGTGTTATTTTTTATAATATAGACGGACAAACAGACATACCGGTCAAATGATGGCAAGTGGTCAAATATAAAATAAAAAATGAAATACGAATACTTATTCACTAGAATAAGTATTCGTATTTTGTTTATAAACATTTTCAGGTATGTATTTTAATTTTTATAATATTATTTCGTAGGTTCTGAAAGTCCGTGCCAACCTTTTCATTCAGAGCGCCTATATCCACAGCCTTTAAAAAATATTATTATTATTTATTTTATTTAAGGCTTTATTGAAAAATCCTGCGAAAAGATTTTACAAAAGGCTGACTTAATGCCCCAAGGCATTTTAAAATTACCATTTATTCACTTGATATTCATGCACAATATTTTACAAAAAACACCCTGTGTGAAATCGCCTTAGCGATACCGTCAATGGGGTCCAAATCAGAGATACAGAGCCGTTTAATAATCGTATTGAATGTTTTATACGGGCGGCGCCATCGGAACCAATTTGTAGGAATGACGCGCGTAAACCGACCGCGATTGTATCGTGGCCGATACCCGGTATCGGAGGGCACTCGCGGTCGTAAGTGCTGGGGAATTCTGGAGAGAAAATCGCGTTGGTCCAACCAAAATGTTATTCGGTTTTGTCATCTATACAATGTAGTAATAAAAATTTGTAGGAATGACGCGCGTAAACCGACCGCGATTGTATCGTGGCCGATACCCGGTATCGGTATCGGTATCGGAGGGCACTCGCGGCCGTAAGAGCTGGGGAATTCTGGAGAGAAAAACGCGTTGGTCGAACTAAAATGTTATTCGGTTTTGTCATCTATACTAATATTATAAAGAGGAAATATTGGTTATTTTTTATTGAATATATGTTTTCACACAAAAACTACTGGACCGATTTCAAAAATTCTTTCACCATTGGAAAGCTGCATCAGAATTGTGTATATCATAGGTTATATCATATTACTAGGTGTAAACAAAACTATTGTTATGTCTAATTCTACGCGAGCGAAGCTGCGGGCGTCCACATGTTGCTAGTATAACTTGGCATTTGTAAAATGTGGGTGGTGCTCGTGCTATGTGCTCGTTTGCTATCTTAAAAAAGTAAGTGTGTCAGCTAATAACGTGGAGAGGGTCCGAGTTCAAATCCCAGCGGCGCGCATTAAAAACCCTTTCTTTATCCCATTGTTGGGCACGGGTCTCCTCTCCTAATGGGAGGGGTTAGGTCATTGTCCACCACGCTGGCCAAGTGTGGATTGGTTAACTACATACGCCTTTGAGAACATTATGGAGAACTCTCAGGCATGCATGTTTCCTCCGATGTTTCCGTCATCGTTACAGCAGGTTACATTTAATTTCTTAAATCAACTTATAAAAGTCATTGGTGCGTGACGCTTGGATTTGAACCCGGACCGCTCGAGTGAGATGTGAGTTCGATAGCCACAGGGCTATAATCGGTGTATTCGACAGTCTCAATAGTGATAAATAGGTCGTCTTTAATAAATATTTTGACATTAAAATGTTAAAATGTTCATCAAAAGTCCCTACAATCAACAAAGAGATCTCGATCATAAAAACTTGACAGTTAAATTAAATGTTATAAGTCAATGTAATAATAACTTAATCATAAGAATAATTCCACCGAAATTGATGAATTCCTTCTTTTTTAAGTCAGTTAAAAATACTATTTCCTCGACTGTACCCCGCAAATGACATGGCGTAATCTCAGAATAATTGGAAGATGGCAGTAGGAAGGTAATTGCAAAATATATATTTTCTTTCAGTTCGAATCCTGTTCGAGAGGTCAATGACCTGTGGTGGCTCGTTGGTGGTAAATTGGGGTAGGTTGAAAAAGTGTAAAGCCAGGGGAACTCGTAACATACACTTACGAGTATGTTACGAGTTCCTATGTTCTAGAACTTTCCAAGTTTTGTTTTGTGATGAGAAGAATAATCGAGTCACCCAATCACCAACCACTGCCAGTTAATAAATCCATGACAAAACTACTAACAATTACTAACTTGACTATTACCAATAAGAGCTAACAGAACTTATAATCACTAACAGTCCCTACATCAGTCCTCTTCTACTCGTACTACTTACTACCTTCTGTTAACTGGACTTATTTGAGTCATGTTCAGAGTCAGTCACAGTTGTCATGGGCGGCAGCGGATGGGTGGTGCTGCAAGCTCGTTTGCTATCTTATATCCATAAAAAAGCGTCTGCCCCTAGGAATTGATCAACTAACGTTCATGCTAACCATCACAGTCTTGCTCACAGTCTTTCTAGTTGGGCGGTACTAGCGCATGGGTGGTTAATTTTGTAACACATCAGTTTTCGTATAAGACGGACGGGTGGTTAATTTTGTTGATGTGTTACATTTGGTTTCGTCTAAGATAGTTAAATGCCTCGTTGGTCTAGTGGTCGCACGCCTGCTAAGCTAGAGGTCCTGGGTTCGATTCCCGGTGGGGCAACAACTATTGCGTTTTTCTTGAAATTCCCGGTAACAGCTCAGAGTCTGGATTTGTGTCCGGTGTATGGGAATAGGCCCACCTATTAATTACATGGGAATTAAACATAACTGGTGAAAAGTGGGTGTACACACGTCTTCGTACCCCATCGGGGAAATGCAGGCGTGATGTTATATATTGAAAGAAAAAAAGGAATTTATTTTATTTTCATCATTTTTGATGATGAAAGGTTATTAGGTACCTACAGTAAAGGACAATATAATATGTACAATTTATAAAAAAATATTAAATAGGACGAAATAATTGTAGCGAAGCGATTGAAGAAATGACTCTCTCCACGTCCAACGACTATGAGCATAATTGAGCATTTTAAATATAGTTAAATTATTGGAAACTACTAGTACCAAAGTAGGACATAGTCCAGTGCTAGACAGGGGCCATTTTTGGTGATAAAAATATTATTTCAGTAATTTTCAAATATTTAACAAATTATGATCTACGAATTTAACCGAGTTTAATCTTTCAATACCAATTTTTTTAAGATAACACAATACAAAATTGTTTGCTGCGCAAATCCGAAAAACGCAGATTGGAATAAAGCGTTCTAATCCCCGGATCGAAGCAAATAGTGGACTTGATTCAATATTGGCAGTGATAGCAGTGTACACCCGTCGATGAAACACCACATGCCGGCTATGCAAGAGTACTTCGGCCATCGAAATTGTTTTGAGTGCCTACCTACTCCTCACCTCACTGTAACAGTATAGATACTAATTATGCGTGTTGGTGTTCTGTCGATCTATTATTTAGTTTTTAGCTAGAATTAAACGTCCCACTGTTGGGCACGGGTCAAAGTCAAATAATTTATTTCGTTACGAGGTGATCTACACGCTTAACGAAAGTCAGTCTAACTTCTAAATAATTATAATTGCATAAGTTGATAAAAAATGCTATGCAATAGCTTTACCGCAGCAGTCTCCGAGTGCCACACGTCTTTTTACTAAATTTTAAATCTGTTAAATTCCATGAATTGTTACAAAAAAAACTAAATTAATCTAGAATATTAAAAATTACAGTTATATCAATGATTTTTTTTACTATAAATATGCCACCTCCATATAAATTAGTGTTAAAAAATTTGCCTATAGCATCTAGCCTATAGATCTGCTTTTTTTACTATTTCTTATATTTATTTATGAGTAATAAATATTATGAAATAAACACAATTCCTAAAATAATAAATTCAGAAGTAAAAAGTGTTGTGCACCGTTTTCAACTAGCAGAGCGTGGTTTCGATCCACGGACCTCTGGGTTATGGGCCCAGCACGCTTCCACTGCGCCACTCTGCTGATAGGTGGTAAGGTGAAATTGTGCATACATTATACGAATATAATTTCTTAATTTTGAAGGCAAACTCTGAAATTGTAAACTTGCACATGCATAATATAATATACTTGCCCGCGACTTCGCCCACGTTGAAAATAGCTAATGGCACCTGGTTCATAATAATATGTACTATGTAGCTAGTAGCAATCCATCCATCAGTCAGTTCATCATCATCACAACACTTTCTTTGTCCCAATAATGTTGGGCACGGGTCTCCTCTCAAAATGGGAGGGATAAGGCCTTAGGCCACCACGCTGGTGGCCTAAGGCCAACTTACAATTTACAACTTATGTCTAATCATTATGGTCTACACTCAGCATTATGCTGTTGGCTCTGAAAAAAAAACCAACGGCGCTGATTTTCAGTGCAGCCTACGTTGGGAGAGAATATGTAGTTAAGACTATTATTGTTGTACCGCTGGATGGCGATGAACAACATAAATAAATCATTATTCCACTCTATTCTAGTTACATAATGTTTTCTCAATATTAACTGGACATAAAAGAAAATATTAAAATAAGCATAAAGACAATATTTAAATAGATAATGCCATTAGGCATTAAGTCCGCCATATTGTTACACGCAGTTAATAATAGGTTAAATAAATAAATATTATAAAGTGAGGAAACATTAGATTTAAAACAACCTAAATAATTTGGCATCATTAAAACACATCACAAACACAGGATCAATGAAAAATAAATTCAAATAATATCTTTAACATCAAACAAATTAAAGCTGATAGTGAATTTTGGTTTTATTTCTAAGTAACAGTTTTAAATTTATATGATTTTAAATTTACTGTGGTAAAAAACAAACTAATGGTTGTCTGTTAGGTCGGTTTACGGACGATAATTTAACGTGATAAGGAATATTATTAATAAAAGGTGTGTGTGTACTTATTACACACACGCATTAGAAGTTATACTTCTTTGGCGTAACTAGATAAAAATCTTTTCAAACATTTTATCTTTCGCCTTATTCTACGTTTCTAGAAAAAACGACACTAACAATAGAAAAAATTAATAGTTTAAAAAAACTAAAAAAATAAGCTTTTATAAAAAATCCAACTAAAAAAGAAGTCATGAGACCTTGAGACCTAATCGTGGTCAAAGTTCATTACAAGACTATACCACAAGTGCAAACACGACTATGATACGATATTCCATCATGAAGTTCCAGTTAATATCTTCCGGCTCCACCATCAGATCAGTTCGACAGTACCATATTATTGTATTGTCATCAGAACTACATACAGCTGCCAATTTTCATTACGCTACGATCCTTGGAAAATGGTCAAATTAGCTATCTTAGATTCCACTATATAGTAGCTAATATCTTCCGGCTCCATCATCAGATCAGCTCGACAGTACCATATTATTGTATGTGTTTCAGAAGTACATACAACTGCCAATTTTCATTACGCTACGATCCTTGGAAGATGGTTAAATTAACTATCTTAGATTCCCTTACATTGTGAGTTACATACAAGTGGACCTGATATAAGCATGTTAAAAAAGGATAGATTTGCTGAGCAAATGGCCGTGGCAAACTAAAAGCCGCTGATTTTCAGGGCGACCTGCTTGCAATGCACCATCAATAAGTAGTGGAGCAGCATGGCCGGCGTCCAAGGCTTTAAAGCCACGTGCGTCTAATGGCTTGTAGTCGAATCGATAACACAGCTCCCGAGATCGCGGTAAAGCCTCAACAAAGCTTCGATAACACTAAAAGCCTGTCCCAGCTCAGATAAGTAACAGGGGACTGTTAGTTATCTGTTAAATAAATCACCGGCCGAAATATTGGCCGAGACGTTTTGTAAGTTATTAAGATTATCTCCAGATATGGGGTTAAGGGCATTGTTCGTCTGGCTGTGTTATCAATGCTGTATTTATTTTATAGTAACGGTTTCGGTACGGGTAATATTTATTTTATTTATTTATAAGTAAACATATTTTCATTATTGTAAAAAAAAACAAAATGTATTTTTTTTAAGAGCGGACTTAATGCCTGGCGGCATTCTCTACCAGCCAGCCCAATGTGGTGGTGAGAATAAGTAGCAGGCGGAATGAAAGACGATAAAACAAACATATTACCTATATACCTAGGTACAAGTGGACGCCCGCAGCATCGCTCGCGTGGACATAGACATAACAATAATTTCGTTTACACCTAGTAATATTATATAGCCTATGCCACACAGTGAAGATGCAGCTTCCCAATGGTGAAAGAATTTTTGAAATCGGTCCAGTAGTTTTTGTGTGAAAACATTACAAACAAATGTTTCCTCTTTAAATTATTAATATAGAAGTATAGGTAAAGCTAAATACACACCCGTGATCGACCTAGACCTGTGTTGCGGGTGACGGACACACATAGAAAACAACACAATTTGAATTACGTGACTCAAGTACGAAGCGGTGACAGACCAGTGGCTATCGAACTCGCCCCTCACTCGAGCGGTCCGGATTCAAACCCAAGCGGCACGCACTAATGCCTTTTCCAAGTAATGTGCGATTTAAGAAATTAAATGTCACTTGCTATAACGCTGAAGGACACATCGTGAGCAAACCTGCATGCCTGAGAGTTCTTCATAATGTTCTCGAAGGCCTGTTAAGTCTGCCAATACACACTTGGCCAGCGTGGTGGACTAAGGCCTAATCCCTCCCAGGAGACCCTTGCCCAACAGTGGGACAATGAAAGGGTTGTGGTGGTGAACCCGAGTAGGTACAAATATTTATCTGCGATGGTTCGGCAGTCAGGGTCACTCAGTTCACAACGCGCCACAAAGTCGTCAATAATGTTACACACAGTAAGAAGCAACAAGAGTAGGTAACAAATTAGTTTGTATAGCTGGCCCTTCCTGAGAAATTTCCACCGAGCTGGTATTGCAAGAGTATCTGTATGAGTACGTCTCTTCGAATTATGCAAATGATATCCGACCGGCGCGGGCATCAGTAACGAAGCTGGCTGATTAGAGGCCGAACAAGGATATTTGAGATAGGTAAAAATTAATAATGGATAATATTATATGTATTGAAATTTATTTGTAAGTAAGTTTATGTAAGTATTGCTTTGTTGCATGGTGTGCACGCTTATTCTACCACTCATTTACATGTCATGTTACAGGTACGCTGGAAGATATTTCTTAGGGAAATAAGCGTTACCTTTGTACATTAATCATATATTAAGAAAGTATTTCCTGCTATTGTTCTCCTGTGTATACGTAATTGCAAATAAATAAATAAATAATGGTTCTGAACCATGATGATGTAGGTAAGCATCGTCAAAAGTATTTAATAAATTTAGTGATGTAATCGTAAAAATAGACGCGATAATTCGAAAAGTAACATACGATTACGAGACCTATATACGTATAGAGAAACAGTAGATAAACATTTACACAATGAAAATTGTAAATAAATCAAGACAAATCAAATCAATTCATGACTTATTGTAGTAGGTTACTCAGTTCATTTGTGACTTCATAAAAAGCAAAGAGTTTACTGAAACGCATTTATATCTGCAATTCAGTGGTGGTAATTGTTGTATATGCGTACACAATTTATGAAATCTATGCGAATATACACATTACAAAATCGATACAAACTAGGCTTGACTTGTTAGGAAAGGTTGGACAGACCTAGAAGTCTGAGTGGCTATCCAAGGAATCTCAGTAACGTTTAGAGAGCGATTCAACTCCTGCAACAATGTGTCTGTGAAACATTGTCAGATAGCTAGTGATGTCATTTTTTAATTTTGTAACTTTATTGATAACAGTAATTTAATATTCTATAATTTAATTCTAATAATTTCGGTAATGTTCAGCTTACACCTATTACAACAAACAAAACAAATATTCTGATGCTTAAATACAGAAAATAATGTTAATTCAATTATAAATTGACATACACTGCATAGAGCCACAAATAGAACCCGCAAAAAAATATCGAATCATTTAAATAAACATAATAATATTTAAATAATTTGTCCAAATCCATTTTGTAGTTTTTGTGTGATTGAGTAAAAAACATTCAACCACCCAAACATAAAAAAAATCACATTTCTAATATTAGTAGGATAAACAACATACTCGTACATATTTTGAAAATTCAACTGAATAAATTTTTCCAACAAAACTCAAGTTATCATTAATTACAAAATTATCACCCATTTTACTATAGTTGTATCTTGATTTGAATATTAAGAGTTATAATTTTAATAAAGTTAATTTGGTAAAGCATTAATAATAAATCTAAATGGATTATAACAATTCATTGAATGAATTTACCACAATATTCCACGGGTACGGTTCGAGCGATGCGGTTCGTGGTTGTGGTATTTATTGATGAATTCGTTAATGCGCTATCGATAATTTAAGCTGTACATCACTATCGCAACCGCAATCCGCAGTGTTCGAAACAATCAATCTTGTGTGGCAACGCAGCCGATGCAGCCTTTCCGCTTGGCCGAATGCTAAAGTCGCAATGATTTTATCGATATTTTTGTTGGGTTAATGCTTGGAATTTAAAATTGGAATTTGACTCGTAAACATTGTAGGTAGGTACGCCTTTTTTATCAGACCGGGTATGTTTCTCGCGTATGTTTTACGTTTGTAGACAGTGATGCAGTGATAGTAGAGGTGGTAAAGGCTAAAAATTTGTCTGTACTTCGATAAATCATGTCAAGATGCGTTTTAATGTAATTATGTAACTGGTTGTAAATGAAATATCGTAGGTATATACGGAGTATATCAAGATTCCGTGGCACAGTGGTGAGTGACCCTGACTAATGGACCGCAGGTCCCGGATTTGAATCAAGGCTAAAAATTGGGCTCGCTGATCTGAACTATTCGGTCGTACAACAATTTTTGATATCAGACAAAATTTGAAGGAGTAGAGAAAACTGTTATTTTAAGGAAAATTCAAGAAAATTGAGGAAAACATACACTGTGCGTATTTATTTCATTAGATAGGGATTATATTAGTTAATTTAATATGTCAGTATTATTAAAAAGTTACAGAGGGTTCCTGAGTTAGTATAAGTAATCTAGATATTACAGTAGAAATGCATTGAAAGATATTTAACCTGCTTTTACATTTATGGTCTAATTAAACAAAACTTTACTCCGTCGATTTCCAACGAGTTTACTGTTTATGAGCTTCTGGAACTATATTTTCGAATCGCACGCCCCGCGTCGTTTGCTCGACTACGGCTAATTTTCGTTCGATATAAACAACGGTTAAATTTTTGAATCACACTCCGTTACAAAATCTTCACTCATCTACAAAAAATAAAAGGGCTGGATCGTTATAAAAATAAAGTGTACCCAGTGCTTAATACAAAAAAAAATTCTATACAAAAATCGTCAAAATGGTATAAGATTTCATGTAGTCTTAATTTTTTAAATTATCATAGATGACTTATCCTATCCAATGAGTGATCCTCACCACTCGATTCTTTTTTCGTCTTATTTATAACTAATTGTTTATTGTATATTTTAAGTATCACTTTTCCATGGCTACAAATTAACTCTCAAATGTGTTTTTAGTATAATCAATAAAATATTATGTAGTAGGTATACACGACTCATACTTTCGAGTGACTCTAAAATACGGAATTGCCGTATTCAATCGAGAAATTAGGCACACTTAATTTTTCGTTCTTCACAGGGCAAGCGATTCAAAAATAGAGCTCTTGTACCTAATTTAGGGGTAATTTTAATTACACTAGCAGCTCAAGTTTGCAGTGAGAATTCCTAAATGTTCGTTACTGGTATAATTAATAGGGGAAACAACTTTCAGACTCACTGTCAATACTATCAAGGTCAATTAAAAGTACTAAGTAATTAAAATTAAAATAAAGCTTGATCTTTTACAAAAATTAAAAACTCATAGTGTAGGAAATTGAGATGTTAATTCGTAATTAATATTGTAAAATTCTTTTTCAACAAGTGTAACCTAGATCAAAAATTCAAAAGGTACCGTGCGTAAAAAATAAAGAATATAAATAAATATTAAAGAATAAAAATATATTTCAAAAATTCGTTATTTTGGATTTAATATTTTGCTTACAGATTCACCTAAGTTTTGTATTATTATTTATTTTCATAGAAGGTTTTCTAATCTTCTGCAAAAAATTTAATTTGGAACAAAATATATTTATCAACACTAACGTATCCTGCATTAAAAATCTGGTATCATACATTTAAACAAATTTAATAGTATTATCTGCATAAATTGATATAAAAAGAAAGTAGTTTTAGAAATTATTATATATAATTTATAACGATTGGCTGTTTACCACGCTTGCATAGGTAAACTGTCGTAACGCGAAAATAATCTGCCATTAATACCGGAAAGTCAGATGGCTTCCATTTCATTGCTATATCAGTTTCCACTCAATTATATGCCCCGCTTACAACGCGACAGTTAGTTTGCATGTTTTCAATGAAGAAACTTCAAGCTAGGCTTTTGTTAATCTACTAATGGATGCCCGCAGCTTCGCTCGCGTAGAATTAGACCCATTAACGACGTCTGCCCGCGTTCGGGTTGTCTACTTGACTTCAAAAAAGCCAAAGTTTCATACTAACTTTGCACCCCCGTTTTACCTCCTTAGTTCACCCCGAATTTTCAAAAATCCTTTCTTAGTGCTCCCTTACGTTATAAAAGGAACCCCTGTGCAACATTTCAAGTTTCTACCCCTTATAGTTTAGGCCCTACGTTGATATGTCAGTCAGTCAGTCAGTCAGTCAGTCAGTCAGTCAGTCAGTCAATCAGTCAGCTTCTCCTTTTATATATATAGAATAACAGCAACAAGTTCACACTAAATGCATCGCTAATAGATATTGTTACAATTTATGCAAAAAATCCCTGCATAATGTTTCCGTCTTGCCAGTTGCAGACTTGTTGGTACCCTTTGTTATCTTCACGTCAATTAAATAATTTTGCAGTCAGCATAAGTCTGTTTTTAGCAGACTGAATCGGAGGTCCTATAAATTTTGAATATGAATGCCCATTTATTAATAGTGTACACTAGCTTTATGCTACTTTGTTAACAAGATTTTGTTATGATAAAATATTTATAAAAGAAAATTTACTTGGAATGGACTAGCCGTAGTAAACGCAGCACAGCAACATGCATTAAACTTAAGTTTTACACGGCAATAGTTATAAAACCAACGGAGTTATTTGCATTCAAGTACCTACTTGTGTACGCGTGGTTAATGAAATTAAAGAAAACCAGATAGAATGTGAAACTAGGTAGCAGAGGCGCGTAAAAGAAGTTTTTTTACTCGCTTTTATTAGCTTGGTATGATTTTTTTTAAAATACATATCTACAGTTCAGTTATCTACAAAAGTGTGTATTTTTAGTTTTTTTAAACGATGTTGTTGTATATCCGTTGAGGATATATGTTTAGATATATCCCGTATAATAATAGGAGCCTTATTCTACTACGAAAAAACTTCTACTATGCCAGATTTCACATCTTCCTTTCGAGCAACATTTCGAAAAGGAATAGACAATGATATTCATAAATACTCACTCGTTGATTTAAGTCAGAATTCTTAACCATTGGAATTATACCTATTTCAAAGTCATAAAAATAACCACAAGATAGATAACGATACCTGGCTGAATAGTAGGTGAAAAAAAATGGTGGTAGGTACAACAGCTATCCTATGCACCAATTATTCTGCAATGAATAGGTACGTTCTAAAACTTTAGATTAGCTACAGAAAGTTTTCCCAACTGACTACCAACCGTGCATACGACCTAATTAGAGTAGGTACAGGCAGAATTTACTCGTAGCTCGAATTAACTCAAGTTGCAAGCAGAACGTGTGGGTCGATTCGTAACAGTTGGTCAGAGTTGGTCTGAGTTTGTTTGCCAGCTGATCGCGTTTAAAATTGTGATGATGATTTAAATTTACTTTCATCATTCGCGTTATTATAATCCATATTGTTTCTGCCCTTCCCTGTCTTCAACCCACATCAGTCAGCTGCTGGAAAAACCAGTTATGTAGTTCCCGAACTAACAGTCCCTAGTAGAGATTCCCTACTATAGACGACTATACGAGAGATACCTAATAATGAATGAATGAAGAATGGCGGGAGACCGATATCCAGCTATGGAATATAAAAAGTGGATAAAGCAATTAATACTCGTAAACCTACTTGGACAGTGGGATTCGTTATAGGTAGATATGATTAATTTTAGTGTCTGTGGAGCAGATTCTAATACCGAACCGACTAATGAAACCGACTTTCAAATAGCATAAACTGTAATATAGCTTTAAAGCTCACCATTAAAATCTATATATATAAAAGGAGAAGGTGACTGACTGACTGACTGACTGACTGACTGACTGACATATTAAGGCAGGGCCTAAACTATAAGGGTTAGAAACTTGAAATTTTGCACAGGGGTTCCTTTTATAACGTAGGGGAGCACTAAGAAAGGATTTTTGAAAATTTACCCCCTAGGGGAGTAAAACGGGGGTGCAAAGTATGAAACTTTGCCGTTTTTGAAGTTAGTGAATGTCTAATTCCACGTGAGCGAAGCTGCGGGCGTCCACTAGTCTGTTAAATAAAATTACTGTGTGAATATTCTTTGGTGCCGTTTAATAATCTGCTCACTGTATAATAACGACCTCTAGAAAAGTGAACGCACACAAATAAATGAAACTGTGTTTTAACACTATATTAAATAAACTTATTTTCTTTTTGCCCTTTGACTTTGAAACCCCTTAATAAATGAACTCAAAAATGCATTGTTTCAGTTCATTCATAAAGGCGTCACAGAAATGTCGCAGACACACAATGCCTTGAGAACCCCTGTTTTTGCGAGGCTTCTAAACAATTAACCTGTACTATTCATCCATTAATTACAAGGAGTTCAGAGAACGTTTATTATGTAAGCTACCAACACAAGTATTGTTGGGTAAAGCAAGTTGAGAAAAGTTTTTCAATCAAAATCGCTCGTCCAATTACTGGGAAAGATTTTACACCTCCCTTCGACAGTTCTTTTGTAGCTTGCTTTATCTTTGATTGGGTTCTGTTAGGGTTCTCAAAGTGATAACTTTTTGATGTCTTGGTATTTAAGGGGAGTAAACTTAACTCAGATCAGGATCTAGATCAAGTTTAGGTGATAAGTCTCAGATCAAAAGTGAGCCGGTTCAATTATTTATTTGATTACCTTCTCAAACTTGACTTTGGTTATTAATACGGACCGTAATGTAAATGACTGTCAATATAAAGTTTAATACATTGCTACTAATGAGTAGACGACTTCAATCGCGTTGAATAAGACAATATTGCAGCCGTACCAATTAATGAATAGTGCAGAATAAAACTCACTAAAGCAAAATATTTTATTTTATTTATATAGATATCGATTTTTTGGTCCACAAACCTTAAGTTTCATTAATAAATAAAAATTAAAAAGTGTTTTCTCTCCTATATTCGAACTCAATCCGAAATTCGAATGAAAGTGATTTATTAAATTGTTTTGAAAAAAGAAGGGTGTAAAATATACATACATACGTGACATAAGTCGTGACTAAATGTGACTAAATTCTTCCTTTTTTACTAGTATTGTAAAATAAATTGAATAAGGTACGGAACCTTCTAATTCCTGTTAGTTCGTGACTATTTTTTTATTGTTAGGAGAGCTGAAAACTTTTGTAAGGGTCAGGCAGACAGTAAGTTCGACTCGTAAGTTTTCGAACAAGATTTTCTATTTAATTCAGATCGTTGGAAGTTGACAAAACTTATTTCGTTACAATGAATAATATAATTTAAAAGTAATTGTACCTAGAATTAGTTTAATGTATTCAATACGAGTAATTTAAGAAATTTAAGTGGCATCATGGACATGGTCTACTTACGGATCTCTTATGGTGGTGGTAGTCTCGTACGGATTAGTTTAGTACGGTTTACATCATTGTAGCGTCCGTACCCAATGGCCATACGTCGATTCAAAGTAATCGACAGAGTTAAGCAACGACGGGCGCGGTCGGTTTGTGGATGGGTGACCACTAGTGGCAAAATTTCATGGACGCTACCGTGCTTTGGAGGGCACGTAAAGCCGTCGGTCCTGGTTGTTTTCAATGCTGGAAACAGTCGTTAAGCCTTGTCGAAGACCTTTGGTTGACTTGAGAACATTGAACACTGGGTTGGCCACTATCCCCTCCACCAATCCGCATTGGAGCAGCGTGGTGGCGTATGCTCTAGACCTCTCGCAGCAGTGTCTGTGGGGAAATCCCGTGCCCAGCAGTGGGACGTCTATGGGTCGCAGCGAGCGAGCGACATCATTGTGAATCCAGTCCAGTATCGAATTGCCGACCCGATCGGTCGGGAATTCTTGTCGTTCATGGAAGTATGCTCCTACTTACGGATCTCTTCTGATGGTGGTGGTGCTCGAGCTTCATGTTGGCGCAGCGGTTGAGGGCTGTGAGCCGGCGGAAGAGCGACTGCAGTGAGTCCGCATCCAGAAATGGATGGTCGTTCTGCACGCCCGACACGTCGATCGGAAACTGGAGGTCTGGGGAAGAAGAAAGCTAGTCTCAGATCATCTATATAAATACCACCACGGTACCTAGTACGATTTCTACCGTGTATTAATTGTTTGTAAAACTTGTGGTTTGGTTGGAAAGGTGTGGTTTCCGGTCACACTTCTTTAGAGGCGACCATCTTAGTCCTCAATTGTAATTACTAACAATTACTGCCCTATTTCTAACACCAACTAAAAGGATTAACTCCGTACGTGCTCCAGTCCTCAAACCAACTACCGATCTGATCAACTGTGGTGATGAAAACTCGTTTGCTATCATACAGAATTGTGATTTCCATGCTCAACAATCCCTAATAAGATTATCCTCCATGTCAAATGGAAACTAAAAGTCTTGGAGGGAAGATTCATATTCATTCGTCAGTTGCAGGTTATGTTCAGAAAGTTGGTCATATACCAGAGTGTGAAGAAGGAGAGGATAGGACGTCCACAGTTGGGAATAGGACCCTCAGCCACTGCGTCATCGATAGAGTTTAACTAAGATTTGTAATTCCGATTACCACTCCTCTTTATGAGCCTATGTCCTGCATCGGAGCTCAAAATATACGCAAAGAAAGCTATCCTACTGAATCTCGGCACACGAGCATCAGATATATCACCATGTCCTATTTTACCTTCCCTTATTTTTACGAGACGTTGCAGCACGTTTACTGCAAAGTGCCATATTTTATGATTGATAAATGTGCACCAAATGCATTTGCGAGCTCCCGGGAGTAGGTAGGTAACTAAACTAATGGCTTGCAAGCGGGTGTTTTCAGTTCGTGTTAGGAAAATACTTAAGCCAGAGAACGGTTTGCAGAGCAGTAATTTTTCTCTGAAATATCCTGTAACTTTTACACTGTTTTTGTTTATCTGTAAATATGGTCCCATTATTTACGCTGTCCCCTATAGGTACCTAAACTACCCATTGGCATCCTAATCTTGGGCACGGGGTTTGTTCTATGTCTGGATGTCAATATTATCTATTTAAATATGTATTTAAAAATATATATGTATGTATATCAGTCTCTGGCACCCATAGTAGGTACAGGTTCGCGCCTAATTTGAGGTCAGAAGGCCGTGTTTGAATGTCCATGTTATTCATTTATAAACAAGTCGTGGCTTTCAGCATTTTATAAATATAACACAATAACGTCCATCATGCACCCACGTGGACTCAACCGGGGGACCGCTGTCGGGTATCTCCGGCCGAGACCGCTTCTCCCTGGCGTTTGTAGGCCGTCTGTTAGTTTCATTGAAATCAATAATCGACTTTGATCAAGACTCAGGGACTTGACTAGTCCCATTGTTGAATCAGCTTCTGTCTGTTCCTATGATATTAGAATATCAAAGAGAGTAAACAATATTGATTAAACTCTCATGGTCGCAACGATTAAGATAATATAGCTGTCGGCACCAAAGTTTAGCTTTGAACGAAATCCGGAGCGGATACCTGCATGGGATATCAGTACGGGGGACATAATACAACTGGCGAACCAATCAGTGCTTGCGACTGACAACCCGCTCGCTCCGCACAAGATGATACCTTAATTTCGACTTCTGCTCGTTCAGAGCTAAACTTTCGCGGCGGTTACTGTATCAGATAATCAACATCTATCTCGGACCACCACAATCCTTTTAACATGTTTTCTCTCAATATTAGGCATGGAAATCCACCACGCTAACTGTTTCAATTGGTTGGAATTGGTACAGTTTGGGTTTTTATTTGCACGCACCAGTAATTTTTCGAAGTCATGTGCGACTTAAGAAATTAAATGTCACGTGCTATTTCGGTGAAGGAAACATCGTGAGGAAACCAATATGCTTTAGAATTTTAAGCCTTTTAATTTTAATAAGTGTTTTAATGAATTTCTAATTGTTTTAGTTTTAAAATGAATTTTGAAAAATCTGTGAATGTATTGTAATTGAATTGAGAGAGAGAGAGATGAATTGTTAGATTTTATATGGGTTACGTAACCTGCAATAAAGAATTTTTATTATTTTTGTTATTTATTATTAGAATACTCCATAATGTTCTCGAAGGCGTGTGATGTCTGCCAATCCGCACTTGGCCAGCGTTTGACTAAAGCCTAATTCCTTCCACTATAGACCCGTGCCCAAAAGTTGGACAAAGAATGGGTTGTGTTGGTGCCTTTTTTTTTTTTTTTGTTTAACGAGTGGGAAACCTTGAAAAGGTACCCGGACGTCGTGGGAGCGACGCCGGGTTATGTGGGACTTTCACCCACTAAAACCCACTCGGTGGCCTACTCCGGCGCTACAGGAGGGCTCCGGGATCTCTTGTAGAACGCGCCGGTGCCCTCCAGCGCTGCGCCCAAGACGGGCTCTTCCCGGTTTCACAACGCTGTGCAGCCACAAACAGCGTCGTCTTTCCCGGGGTCACAATATGGACGGTTCGAGCTCCCCCTCTCACCGCCCGCAACCCCAGAAGTCCCCTTTTAGTCGCCTTTTACGACAGGCAGGGGCTACCGTAGCACTATTCTGGTCCCGAGCTACAGGGACGGGTTGTGTTGGTGCCTAGCCATATATTTTATGCCAGTTTGTCTGTCTATATTATAAAATTAGTGGACGCCCGCAGCTTCGCTCGCGTGGAATTAGACATAACAATAGTTTCGTTCACACCTAGTAATATTATCTAGCCTATGTCACTCAGTGAAGATGCAGGCTTCTAATGGTGAAAGAATTTTTGTGTGAAAACATTACAAACAAAATCTTTCCTCTTTAGTTAGTATATTAGTATAGAGGAAGTATTTATTACTCTGTAACTCAGAAGTAAATCGACGAGTCTCATTTTGTGCGGGCACACCGCGCTTCCCCGCAAACGGCCTTGTCACGTGTTTGCACGTGTTTAGCACGTAACACTGAGAGCTAGGTCAATTTGCCGTCAGTACCCGCAAAGCCAGTCTCTGTTACATTACAGTGTCACTTGAATTAGCTTTGTGTTTGGGCTTGCAATCGCAGCTGAAATGTTTCTGTTAGATGGTCCATTTATTGAGGAAGGATAAGGGTTTTTATGGATACAAGATAGCAAACGAGCTTGCAGCACCACCCATCCGCTGCCGCCCATGACAACTGAGACTGACTTTGAACAAGACTCGATAGGAACTGGGATGGTTAGTCCAATTAGTTTAGAGAGTTAATTAGAACATTAGTTGGTCAGTTCGTTAATAGGTATGACTTGGGGACTGTTAGTGATAGTTAGTCCTGTTAGTTGGTGTTAGTAATAGTCCAGTTAGTAGGTACTTGTTAGTAGGAGTCTCGTTCTAAGTCAGTCACAGATGTGTTGCTACCCTTGAGGACCAAGATGGTCGCCTCTAAAGAAGTGTAACCGGAAACCACACCAACCGGACCATAATTGCTTTAAAAACAATTATTACACGGCAGAAATGGTAATACTAATATTATAAATGTGAAAGTAACTCTGTCTATCTGTCTGTCTCGCCTCCACCACGCTGCTCCAATGCGAATTGGTGGAGGGGTTAGTGGCCATCCCAGTGTCGAATATTCTCAAGCCACCCGAAGGTCTTCGACAAGGCTCGACGAATGTTTCCTAAATTGAAAACAGCCGGGACCGACAGATTTACGTGCCCTCCGAAGCACGGTAGCGTCCATGAAATTTTGCCACTAGCGGTCACCCGCAAACCTACCGCGCCCGTCATGCTTAACTCTTTCTATCACATTGAATCGACGCGAGCCATTGGCCTATGGACGCTACTTCGTCTCCTATTACCGTTGAAGTATAATGACTATTACAGTATTCGTCGCGTATATAGGACATGTAAAGGTGATTTAAAATGCCCATCCGAACGGGGTGGGAGTAAAATTATCCCGGACCACTCAACCGTGTAGCACGGTCGAGCGCCTCGCTTTCATCCCAAACACCCCAAAGCAGACGTCATTCATGCAAATTACTAAGCATGTATATTACAATGTACTAGGTATGTATAAACAACTAACCAACCTAATTGTGTGATGCACGAGCAAATATGCGTATAGACGTGGTAGAATTTTAGGTGGTAGAGCCTATATGGAGTCAGATAGGTTTTCTATGAAACCTATTTTGTTCCACTATCGACATCAGTTTCAGTAGAATCAGGCAAACCCATAGTTCAAAGCGTTAACAACAAAATGTTTTAAAATTATGAAGTTCTAACATTTTGCTAGCTTCCCGTTGTTTCAGGAATTTCAATAAACCGGCTTTGTATTTCTGACAATATTTTATAATTTATTTTGTTGAAGAAACTTTGTGAACTGGAACAGAATGAATTTCGTCTACAATGGCGGACGTCACTAACTTTAATTAAATTTTCAGGAAACGTCGTTATCAGAAGCCCTTAAGGAAAACCTGATGGCGTTATCACAAATAATAAATAATATGGCAATAAAATTAAAAAAAACATTCAATAATATTCCATTTAAGTCCTTCCGGATTCATTGTGTGTCTGTTCAAACCAGAGGCACGTCTTTTGAACCATCAACATACTTAATGTAGATTTTTTTACAAAACTACATTATTTTTGGCTTTCATATCACTTATTACTTAGTTTTATTCATGGTCCTTAAGATACGCATACAGGTTTACTCTAATTAATAATAGCTGAAGTATAAACTTTGTTATAAAGTTGATGCTTCAAAAGCACATCGTAAGGTACTATTCATTAATAGACATCATAGTCATAGTACGATCAACGCGAGCAATAGGGCTATGGCCGCATCAAAATACTTTTGTAAGTGGTTCATTTAACTGATTTATGAAATAAAATTACGTACGGATCCCTACTAGCACGAACCGAATGATCCACAGTTGGATGAACAGCAGTTCCAATTGGAAGATTTTTCTAGGCCCTGTTATGCGGCGTTATTTGCAACGTACGCTTTTGAATAGAGCTTTAATCGAAACCACGGCCGAGCGAGCACGCACTCGCGCGAGTTTCATGTTGTTATGACACTGTATTAAAGAAGAATTCATCTGAAAATTCAATCTTTTCGTTGACAGGCAATTAATTTGTTTGTTTTCTTTTCATAATTCTGTATTATGGGTGAATGAAAACGTACGAGTATTTATTTGTGTTAAGTATATAGCCGTAGATATAAAAACGTTTTTATATTCTACTCTATTCTGTACTGGCTGTGCCTCAAGTAATGCGTGCGATGTCAGGACAATGAATTACACTAACACATAATCGCAAACAAAAACCATTTTTTCGTCGATTTATAAGTTTGTTGCGGTCTCCGACATCGTATAAGGTAAGATAACGTCAAGATATTCACTATCGTATCGTCGTATCTCAATCGTAACGACGGATCGTAAAGACAAAACGCACCGTACGAGTATATGGGGCCCTTTACACCCCTTTTACGAGCACCTAGGAAGCTTAGCTGGTGCTTCTAACGTATCCAGCACGTGTAGAATTTATTTATAGAGTGAAGTTAATGGAGGATATTAAAAAGCAATATGGCGGCGTCAAGTGTTAATCGAATGCACGGCCGAGCGAACAAGCCTTTGTGGCGGCTTCATTTGTTCGGGGGCCCTGTTTGTGCATGGGATATACGTGGATGCTATATTGATGCTACATTGATGCTGATGATTCTATTTAACAACGCTAACAGTCACAAAAACGTAATCAATCTATATATATAAAAGGAGAAGGTGACTGACTGACTGACTGACTGACTGACTGACTGACTGACTGACATATCAACGCAGGGCCTAAACTATAAGGGCTAGAAACTTGAAATTTTGCACAGGGCTTCCTTTTAAAACGTAGGGGAGCACTAAGAAAGGATTTTTGAAAATTCACCCCTAAGGGGGTAAAACGGGGGTGCAAAGTTAGTATGAAACTTTGCTGTTTTTGAAGTCAAGTGGGCAACCCGAACGCGGGCAGACGTCGTTAATGGGTCTAATTCTACGCGAGCGAAGCTGCGGGCATCCACTATTAGTTATAATTTCGTTAACAAAATTTTTTAACTGGTAGAAATTGTCACGAAGGGCGTTTTGCATATAAGAGTAGGTTAGGTGTGAGCATGCGTGTATTATGCGCGGTAGGTTAGCACACAGAGATTTAAAAACACTTTATTTATTTAATGAAGTTTCGTGCAGGACCTAATTAATGGTCTCTTATCGCTTGCCGTTTATCTTCATTTGATACGACACAGGATTGAGAGCTAACTCAATTGCGACCAGTCGTAAGGCGAGACGGTCATCGGAGGTCTACACTGGTGAACGTTGCCAGAATCCAACCAGACTAATCACCCTCTGGATTTTGTTTGGTAACTTGATTAGTCAATGCTCGATCTACTTACTTTGAAAGTCGTTTTTGGCAATTAAGGGTGTTTCATTTGAGTAAAATTATTTACTTATTTGCTCTCATATTCACAGCTGATACAATTTCATCTTACATATTTAATAGGAATTTGAATATGACATTTTAACACTGTAAGTATATAATATCTATACTAGGTACCTAAGTGTTAGACAGAAAATGTTGCATTGGTTAATAGCTAGCCTATAGACGTGTCACTGTTGACCACGGATATACCTATCGAATTGTTTTCAACATTAATTTTTATATTTATAGTTTACTAGGAAAGGAACACTTAAATGGAGCCGCAGTGTTCCCGACGTGAAGTGTACCTACGTGTGGGTATTATGGGAGACCGCAGATTCTATTTGCGGTTGCGATGGACGATTATCTACTGTTAGTTTTACGTGTGAGGTTATGCTGTCCAGTTACATTTATGATTAGTTATTTCAGTAATTTAAAAGCTTTCCAACTGTTTGGAACTCCTAGCAATGACTTTTCATTTGTCATGAAAATTGCTTCCAAAATATTCATCATCTTTTTTCCCCTGAAATTTTCTGATACATACAGTGGATAACATATAGACGTGAATCTAACTTATAACACTCTTTTATTCATATCTTGTCAATAACTACATATTGGTTGCTGAATGTCACATTTTAAACATATAATCGAACAGGTTAGAAGTCTGCCAATCTGCACTGCAAAATTTAGCCATTATAATATTATAATATAATATTAGTGTGATGAAGACCTTTTTGTCTTTGGAAATTGCATGGTATTTTGTAACTCACAATAAATATTTACGTCCAATTCGGAAGAACAACTTAATACAGAGGCAAAAATCTTGCAGCATACTAGAAACAGACTTGAAGGTAAGAGGATACTAGAACTTGTAGTAAGACTTGTAGGTAAGAGGTCAGGAGGTGAGTGGCACCAGGTACCAGTATAAAGCAATAAATTCATTACAAGCGTATCAACGCGCGTTTCAGACGCGCACGCGTCAATTGATCCGCAATTCAATCAAGCCAGCATGTAAAGGTTGCGAGGTCGCGACATACTGTTTGCGTGAACTGTGGCGCGTGGTGCAAGTGAATAGCAGAAAGCGATAATGGGTCCATTCATCAGCCCATAATGTTATTTTAAGATTTTGATTATACTCGTATATGTACTATAATTATGTACTATAATTATGTACCCTATATTTACCCTAACGTATAATATTTTACTTGTATCCTCTCTTGTTTGCCAGGCTGCCTGGAAGAAATTGCACAAAGCAATAAGAGCCTTTGCAAAACTTTTTTTCTTTAATGTTATCTCTTCTGTTCTTTTTCTGGTGCAATAAATTACATTAAAATTGTCTTGTTTATACCTATTTTGCAACGTACACTTACCATAACAACATTCGGCCAACTTGAATATTAAAATGTAATAATATTTTTGAATATTAAAATGTTATTCCCCTATGGAATATTTCATAATTCATCTTGTCAGTCGTACCTTGTACCACATATTAACACATGTGGGGCGCGCAAGGTCGATTCGTGAGTTTTAAGTCAAGAGCGTACCATCAATGATAATAATCTTTCAGACACCATGTGCTGATTTCAAAATAAAGTGTGGTGAGAATTATAGTAAGGACTATTATTATAATATTGTGTTGTTTTTTATTTATTTATGTTTTTCTTATTTAATTTTAATAAATCATTAGTTGAAAAATGTACTATGTGCAATGATAATAAATGAAATGAAATGAAATGTGTGTAATTTGTTCATCTACCTAAATCAGACCTTAATAACCACTTTCATCAATTCGTAATAGTTTTAGTAGTACCTGCTATAAATTATAAAATAACTTAAAATTTGAAATATTTGAAAATTGTAAAGTAACGTATTAAATTATAGTTTTTGACATTATGTAAAGAATTAGACATAATAAATGATTCTTCTTAACGCGTTAACTTTAGTTAATATTTATGGCATTTGTCATAAAAGGATTTGTTGAAAAATTTATCTGAATTCAAATCATACTAATAGGCAAAGGCATGAGACTACATTGCCTGATGTATGACTTTGTACTTTATTTTTATGTATGTTTTATATATTTGTTTTAAGTAAAACGTAAATAAGCTGAGAAATTAATCCTGCCAATATCTATCTATCCATAAAATTAAATAATGCATCACTGAATTAAAGATAAATATTTCTAAGAGTAATAGATTATTAAATCAATATATTAAAAGTATCGACAAAATATTATAAAAGATACACTCAAGTAATAGGACTACAAAAAAAAAGTATTTCATGTTCAACCAAAAATCAAAGTGTTAAATTCTTAAATGCCCGTTATTGTGTTAACTTAACTTTACTATAAAAAGGTAAACATTAAAATGCAAAGCTCGTTCTAAAAATAAGGGACTTACCGTAAACAAAATTTACTGATTTTCACTCCACTAATAACACAAAAAACATATAATTTACTTCCATTCATAAATAGCTCACATTTAAAAATAGAACACTAATTTAAAATAATGGCCACAAAATGTCCAGTCTCTCGCCCACACAACACTGCACTGATACTCTCGTACCTTAACTAATCGGCACAGAAAAAAAAAATTGACATATCTGTTTTCGTTCTTGTCAAAATTTAACCAAAACGACCCTAGCTCTTACATAACAACTTTTTATCATTACAAATTATTGGTAAAACCTTAAGTTAAGGCCACACAGATTATAATCTGCAAGCAATCAGTTTCTGAACAGCAATCAAAACTTTGTTTCGGCAAAATGTTGCCCTAATTGATGTCACGGAAACATCAGTCTTACGCCAACGTGTCAAGATCGAAATCAGCCTGAGCAATAATTATGTTATTTAAAAGAATTTAGTCATTTAAGAGAAACGCTTACCTGCGCGCGATAACGCTAATCGGTTATGTTTTGTTTGGTCGAGAAGTGACGTAAATGATATGTTTGTTCTCTTTATGAGTGATTTCGGTGGCCGGTTGTAAATTTTTGTTTTTTAAAGTTATGTCATTTTTCTTTTTAAATACTTTGGTTTGAGGGTTCTTTTTTTAAAGCTAGACAAGTGGCATCGCCACATCGGCGTCGTCAGAGGTGACTAAACGACGTATTAATTAAACGATTGAATGTATGGCTGCAATTAACTAACTGTTAAACGCTGGTATGTGTACTTGGGCAGAGTAACCCCTTACTCGTCTAGGTTTCACACAGATCACTGCTAGTCCTCCGCCTACTCGTTACATGCGCTTATATTGGGAAAATCTGAGTCAATACAAAGTCTCACCAAAGAACATCTAACAATTAAAATAATGAATTAATAATATTAGAAATAAGTCTATAAATTAATAAATGATTAATAATGATGTGTTCCTTAACACACAGTCATTTTAATATTAAATTAATAAAACTAGTAATTAAGGTAGGTAGATAATGATGCTTTCTAATTGGCAGTGCGTAACATAATATTAGAAATAAGTCTATAAATTAATAAATGATTAATAATGATGTGTTCCTTAACACACAGTCATTTTAATATTAAATTAATAAAACTAGTAATTAAGGTAGGTAGATAATGATGCTTTCTAATTGGCAGTGCGTAACATTCGGCCATCCTGCTGTAGCCGCGACCCGCGGCTATCCACGCTACCCTCAGTCAGTGTAGTGGAGATGACACACTAAAACAAAACAAAACCACGGCAGTACCTTCACAATACAATATAAAATACTAACATTATTATCTGAACTTGATCACATAGAAATTTTGTTTTCGTATTAACGATCGAATAATTTTCCTATTTTCATTTTAATATTAAACATGATTTAGCAAGTGTCTATTAACTATGACACACAGTTTATTCCTTTTTCTTAAGAATATTAATGGAGTTGTTCATACATAAAAATGTTGTTTTCGGATTAACAATTGCATATACTTCCTACTTTCATTTATAATATGATTGTCAGGTCTCTTTTAGCTATTACACACAGTTTATTCCTTTTCCTTAGGAATATCAATGGACTTGATCACACAGCCGCCGCAATAATATTCACATAGTCGTCTTATGATTTATATAAATGGATTACACAGCCAACTCACTAGAATTCACACAGCCGTCTTAAAGGTATTATTTTCATAGTTGAACTTGGTCACACAGCACAATACAGACGTAGGTTCAAGAAATATTTGATACATTCACACAGTAAAGTATTTTCTATTAACATATTGAGTCATTGGTTATAAAATCTGTCAATCCCATTTAGTGTTAAGCTTTAACACAGAAATATTTCGTAAGTAGTACTTTAAACTTTTTTTTTTGACTTACCCCTTTTTTTAAATATTTCCAACCTCCGCATCAGTGGGTCTCACAAGTTTTTCTTCAATTCTGTACGTTTACACAAATCGTCACGATATGGCCCAGACACTTAGACATTTACGTATCCCACTTCTGAGATATTAATTAAACGATTGAATGTATGGCTGCAATTAACTAACTGTTAAACGCTGGTATGTGTACTTGGGCAGAGTAACCCCTTACTCGTCTAGGTTTCACACAGATCACTGCTAGTCCTCCGCCTACTCGTTACATGCGCTTATATTGGGAAAATCTGAGTCAATACAAAGTCTCACCAAAGAACATCTAACAATTAAAATAATGAATTAATAATATTAGAAATAAGTCTATAAATTAATAAATGATTAATAATGATGTGTTCCTTAACACACAGTCATTTTAATATTAAATTAATAAAACTAGTAATTAAGGTAGGTAGATAATGATGCTTTCTAATTGGCAGTGCGTAACATAATATTAGAAATAAGTCTATAAATTAATAAATGATTAATAATGATGTGTTCCTTAACACACAGTCATTTTAATATTAAATTAATAAAACTAGTAATTAAGGTAGGTAGATAATGATGCTTTCTAATTGGCAGTGCGTAACAGACGGGTAATTTGCATTGTTCTGTTTTAGAAATCGAGTCCTTTGACTAAGAATATTTAGGTCATGGATATATGAAGCATCATTTAAAAAGTAGGTAGGATAAAGTTTGGTGATAATTTTTTTGAGACCGTATTCTATTAAGCGCTTTTTTTTAAGCAAGGAGCGTTACGGAAGATATGATTACTTAAATGTCATTGGTAATGGTTACAGTGCAATAATTGACTTTCAATTAAGAGCGATGGAGAGATTACCATTTACTATATATCACTAGATATAACTAGTACTAATTTAGTAACTTTATATGCAAGTACATACTATTTTTTTATTTTATTTTGACAAATTTATTTCATATACTAAAAATATTATTTCAAAGCACATTAATGCTACACAGAACCATAAATCACAAATTAGATGACAGATGAGACAGACAGAGAAGGCACAAATCTTGAAATATTTACAAAAAATTAAAATACCTGGACATTGCTTACACGAATGGATTATCTGATTATCTCTACTTATTATCTTATCAACATGAGTTAATCCGCAGTGTTGTGGGATTTACTTTTTGTAGTGAAGTAACTCCCGCATCATCTTATCAATGCCATTGTGGAGTTAAAAAATACTAATAAAAAATTAGAGGTTGAACAAGTTGCATAAATTATAAAAAAACCGACTGTAAAAAGAAAAGATAAGTAGGAAAATAAGCGAGAACTACACACGTCTGCTTATTCCTTCGTGTGAGTAAAGGCGTGATTTATGTTAATATTATGTGCAAAACGTAATTCAATATTTTTAAAATGAGAAAGTAAATTGTATGAATAATTAATAAAATAAGACTTAATTAAAAAATAAAAATCGATATTCCTCGGAGATACCTTTCTAATGGAATGCGTTAGTTACAAAATAAATAACAGTGACTGCGCTCCTTTCGACGTATTAAAGGACAATTTAGTTTATATTGTTATCGAAATATGATGGCATAACATGGATATTTTATACTGTGATGTAAATAAAGAAAGCATACAATTATAGAGTGACTTGTTACCTCGAGGTAATAAGTACTTCCAGGTGCAATGATTATTGTTCACAAAGGGCCATAATTTTATTTACCTACAGCACAGTGCCGTGTAGTAATTAATGAGTTTGATAGAAGCTGCGTACTACTTACTATACTATTACTAAACTACTACTAATGACATTACATTATTACATTACTTAACTTCATTATATTAACAAATTAATACAATTTTATTTATTTATTTAAATAATAAATTTGATAATTACTGTACTAAAAATATTATTACATTGATGTAGCGTGTTTGTAAATGTATCAAAACATACATTTTTTCACAATGTTTTCAAACAATTAAAAAAAAAAAATTGTGCTCAAAAAAAGAGCTGTGCAAATGATTTAGTCCTGTTATATTTTGTGCATGCAATTAAATGAATTGCACACCTATAGCCAACGCCTACCTATTGTAGTACGAGTACGAGTATAGAAGTAATATCCATATGACTCTATCGATACACGCTCAGCCGAGAATAGCGGTCAATTGAGGAGGATTTGGCTTCATCTCCACAGATGAACTTCGTTACTGTCCTTTGTATGCGGGGTGTACTAAATATTCACAATTTAATACCCTAATTTTACTATATTCTATGTATCTACTAGATATTTATAAAGTTAAATTTATACACCTGATATAATTAATTCAATTACATTTAGTATTGAAAAGATTATTTTTTTCAGGCAGTAGAGCCTATAGGTAACCAAATTGGTTTTAAAGAAGTCGACTTTGTTCCCTATAGAGTTCGCACGGGATAGTACCACCGCCCTCCACGGTATCTAACACCATTTCTACCGTGTAGTTACTGTTTAAAGAAATTGTGGTCCGGTTGGAATGGTGTGGTTTCCGGTTACCCTTCTTTAGAGGCGACCATCTTAATCCTCAAGGGTAGCAACACATCTATGACTGACTTGGAACAAGACTCTTATTAACAACTAGCTGACCCGGCAAACGTTGTTTTGCCATATAAATAATTTTTACTGAATATTTTGGGAGAACTTAATGTAAGTGTGTGGACTACAACTACCACTACCAATACCACTACACCTACTACTACCACTACCCCTACCACTAACACTACCCCTACCACTACCCCTACCACTACCCCTACCACTACTCCTACCACTACCCCTACCTCTACCACTACTCCTACCACTACCCCTACCTCTACCACTACCCCTACCCCTACCATTACCAATACCACAACCCCTACCCCTACCCCTACCCCTACCCCTACCACTACCCCTACCACTACCACTACCCCTACCACTACACCTACCACTAACACTACCCCTACCACTACTACTACCCCTACATCTACCCCTACCACTACCTATCACGCACCGGCGCCATCTACTTAAAATATTGGTTTGTAGTACATGCTATGTATCAGAGATGGCGCTGTATGTGAAAAAAGATTTTTCCCGCTTTTCTGTTGAAATTTTTCCTGAATTTTCTTTGCTATAAACCTCACCGAGCCCGAGACCTTTCCAACGAATGCAAAACCGTGGAAATCGGTTCGTGCGTTCTGGAGTTATAGCGTCAGGAAGGAAAACCCGACTTATTTTTATATAGTAGATAGTGGACGCCCGCAGCTTCGCTCGCGTGGAATTAGACATTCACTAACTTCAAAAACGGCAAAGTTTCATACTAAATTTGCACCCCCGTTTTACCCCTCTAGGGGATGAATTTTGAAAAATCCTTTCTTAGTGCTCCCCTACGTTATAAAAGGAACCCCTGTGCAAAATTTCAAGTTTCTAGCCCTTATAGTTTAGGCCCTGCGTTGATATGTCAGTCAGTCAGTCAGTCAGTCAGTCAGTCACCTTCTCCTTTTATTTAGATAGATTACATAGCTGTCATTATACGTCAATTACATAGCTGTCATTTGCGTTTTGTTATTCCGAGTCTGATTCTTTTTTGTTATACCACGTTTTATAGTGACTGACGTTTCATGTCAAGTCACACGGGAACGCTGTCGAACGGGATAAAAAGTATCCTATGTCCGTCTCCTGGCTCTAAGCTACCTCCCTACCAATTTTCAGCCAAATCTGTTCTGCCGTTCTTGAGTTATAAGTGGTGTAACTAACACGACTTTCTTTTATATATATAGATTACTAACTGGACTATTACTAGCGCCAAATAACAGGACTTACTACCATTAACAGTCTCCAGTTAAAGTATGCCCCACTAACGAACTGACCAACTAATGTTCTAATTAACTCTCTCAGCTAACTAACCATCCCATATTTGAGTCTCGTTCAAAGTCACAGCGGATGGGCGGTGCGGCAAGCTCGTTTGCTATATTATATCAATTAAAATGGTAGGTTATTATAGTACGTATTCAGGTAGTCACATACATTGATCTTAGATAATGTATATAATGTAATAAATCTTAGATTTATTTTAAATTTTTTATACCTATTATATTTTTACCAATCCGCATTGGAGCAGCGTGGTGGAGTATGCTCTAGACCTCCAGCAGCAGTTTCTGTGGGGGAGACGCGTGCCCAGCATTGGGACGTCTATGGGTCGCAGCGATTAAATTTTAAATGTCTAATTGAAATATAGTATTTTTGCATACATACATATATATCTCTTCAACAGTAGGTATATACCTACCCATAGTACACAAACCCGAAATATAGTACCTACAATTACATTCTAGTATGGTTGGCAACCCTAACCGAGGGCCACACAATAAAAAAAACACCCTGTATATGTGGGACAAACTTACCAAGCGGTAAGTATGATTAATAGATTTGTTGGGACAGGTCGGGACCGCGGCCTCTATACGACATTCTGGGAAGTGCTATTTTTATTAAAAGCTTTTATTTAACTTCACTCGTATGTATCTATGTATGTATGTCCTGGAATCTTGCAATCAATATTTCACCCACTTCCACTGAAGCTATCGAGCTGAAAGTTGGCACACATATTAGGTTCCGATGACAATGCACGAAAATAAAAATAAAAGTTATAAAAAGCTTTTTTTAAAAAACAAAATTTTTATATTAGCATACACTGCCGCGGCTATATTAGGGGGTATAGTTCAAATAAAAACTGGAGAGTGCTCTGTTATTTCGACATCGAAGACTTATGTATGTGTAAATCAACTTTTATTGAAATGTAGAATATATTGATATTGTTTTGTGACGTAAGAAATTGGGTTATTTATGGGAAAAGCAAGTTTTCTTAAAATAAACATATGAAAACAATAGTCTGATGATTCCTCGAGTTTCGCCCCCAAACTTATACCTACTACAATAACATAAAACTTTATGTGACAATTATTGTTTTAAGCTTAAAATTAACAAAGGCACACTTACTAGATATTCCATTAAAAACAAAGTGATTTAAAAACAAATCTTTTTCAAGAATTTCGTGTATGATTTAAATTCGCTCATCGCTGCGACCCATAGACGTCCTACTGTTGGGCACGGGTCTCCTCTCAGAATGGGAGGGATTAGGCCTTAGTCCACCACGCTGGCCAAGTGCGGATTGGCAGACTTCACATACCTTCGAGAACGTTATGATGAACTCTCAGGCATCCAGGTTTCCTCACGATGTGTCCTTCACCGTTATAGCAAGTGACATTAATTTCTTAAAACGCACATAACTTAGAAAAGTTATTGGTGCGTGCCACTGGGGTTTGAACCCGGACCGCTCGAGTGAGAGGCGAGTTCGATAGCCGCTGGGCTGTCACCGCTTGCAGATTTAACTTAATTTAACACAATAAATGGCTTATCCATTAATTATTCGTTCGATAGCCACTGGGCTGTCACCGCTTTTACCACTGTACGAATATTGTGATACTCGTATCATAATACATACCTTCGTACATCTGGGCATACTGAGGGAATCCAGCCGCTCTCAGCCATTTGCAAGCCTCTGCTGCTTCGATCTCTGTAACAAACAAACATATAACCTTTATTTTATATATTTTAAGTGAATTAGTTCGTATTATTTGAGAATATGAGAGTTTTTTTACAATATTTTTAGGTGGCAGAGGACAATGTAAGTTGCCAATGGCAACAAGGTATTTGTGTGTTGTTTTTCGGTTGCAAAGCTGTGATTTTCGAGTTTTCCTACTTTTGCAAAGGATAGTCTTCAAGGTAAGCAACGCATTATAACATAGGTATTCTTAAGAGTCTTGCTCAGGGTCTGTAACAGTTATCATGGGTGGCAGCGGATGTAACTATGAACATGACTCATAATATAGAGACCGACATGGTTCGTAACTACTATAGTAGACTATTGAACAGTTTAATCATAGATACGAAGAAGAGGATGTTATCAAATAAACTTTTATCTAGTATACCAATATAATATTATACAGAGAAAATATTTGTTTGTAATGTTTTCTCACAAAAACTACTGGACCGATTTCATAAATTCTTTCACCATGAGATAGCTGCATCTTCACTGAGTGATTATAATATTACTATATAATATTACTAGGTGTAAACGAAACAATTGTTATGTCTATTTCCACGCAAACGAAGCTGCGGGCATCCACTAGTCTGCAAATAAAATTGCAGTCAATGCCCTTTGATGGACTTAATCATTAGTGGCTGCTTACGAATCCACACAATAAAAAATAATGTAAAAATTTAATTAGATACCCGTTCCCGTTCAGTTATATAAGTTACGTGAATTTAATTAACATCGCACGAGGTGCACCTAATTTTTCAAAGTCAGTGAAAACGAACGTAAAACGATGATGCGGTTAATGAACTCGCCGCGAGTCGAGACCAAAGCGAAATAAGTACAAATTTATTATTTAGTTGAGTAACGTGCTTGAGGCCGTGAATGTTGATATGCCCTTGAAACGCCGGCTATTTTTTTAATAAAACATTACCTATTATGGTTAAGTATTTAGATATTCATTTTTCGTATAATGGCAATTTATCTACGACAACATTCATGGCAAACCTCAAGGTGACCGGTATGTTGCACACAAAATGATAAGGTGTTTTAATCAAGATAGTGTTATATGTGAATAGAAGAATGTAAACCTAGAAACTGTTTCGATATTGTGTTATCGTATTACCGTTTAAGACGAAGTTACAAAAAGTTTACAAGTACATACTTCAAATAATCTGTAGAAACAGCTTAAATCATAAGCAAATTGTAACAAATTGCATTAACCACAATCGTTCTAAGCATAACATTGTTATGGATTCAATTATGATAATGAACTAACTACCAAAACCACATAAAAAAGCCACTGCTGAGAGTCAAAATGAACAAAAGTTGGATAGCTACTCATTTACATTACTGCGCGGCGAAAACAGGAAAGGGCCTAAAGTAAACAGTGGCAAAAAAACCAAAGAGACTTTCTCTAATAAATATTAATAACGCATCCAATTTCTCTGACCGCTCAGGCCCTTAAATAAGGTATTATTAGGAGCTAGTTCACAGGTCTACGCAAGCTGGATAGATCGCATGCGTAGCGGTGTTTTCCATAGATCTAAGTAAAAATTTTAATAGACATGGCATAAATTATTGGAAAAAGAGGTTCAACATATGTAACAAAAAAATTTACTATAATAACCATAAACAATAATAATATTTCAATAAAAAGTAGATTAATGAAGCTTAAATCGTATATTTCTTCTTCATTAGATATGTATATCGATAGCTATCGATATAATAATGAATTCATAATACGTAGGATTCGCTGGTGGAGAATAACAACAGGTATTAAGCTCGCCCTTTGTACCTAGGTACATTTTACTTTTTGTAAGGTACCTATCAATAAGATTTTTTTATTTTTGTGATTCAATACATACGAGTATGAAGCGTGAAAAAGCTAAATAATAATTTTTCATCGCCGTTATAACAGGTGACATTGAATTTCTTAAGGGAGTAAGTACTGAGTTCGATAAGTAAACTGTCACCAATTCACTTGATTAACCAATGCTAATAACCTAATGTGTTACATGAGACATTTCTATCTGTAGTACACACAGTATTGGTAACCAAGAGGCCAATCAGAGGCATTGTGTATTTGACATCTACAAATGTCTACAAAATCAAAGTACAAAATAGAGAGAAAAGCCCCAATCGTATTAAGGTTGATGCGTGGAGTGACCTGACTGACCGTAATTCGAGAAAGCTTGGATGCGGCTGTTCACATTGCATTATTTTGATTCTAATGGGATGGAGAGCAAATCACTTCGTAGGCAAATTACCATACACGAGCGTTGAAGTGGGTCTGCGTAGAGATGCTAGCGTAATTTACAATTTGATTGACACCAAAGAGATTGAAAATACATAGAGATGACATCAGAAGATTTATTATGAATAATATACAAGCGCATGGAGCGCCATCTAACATTTAATAGATGTAGCACAAAACTAAAGTGACGCTACTGGAAATCAACGTGTTTACTCATCTAACGGCATATCCCGTACATTCTAAACCCTATCTGAAGGAAGGAACAAATAAGTGTGGCTAATTTGGAAGTGATAAGACGCACAGTTTGGGAAAACAAGTGATCTACGATCAATCAATCCTTCCCTTTACCTGCGAGGTACCAATACAAAAAACTTTACAATTTTCATAATTATTGTTTTATGCGTAAAATTGATAAAGGCATACTAGATGTTCCATTAAAACAAAGTGTTATAAAAACAAATTTAATCTTTTTCCGGAATTTTGTGCAAGATTAAATTTAATTTAACACACATGGCTTATCCAATAATTATTCGTCGATTTTACAATGCAACGGCAAGGCACTGCAAGCCGTAATACTTCATTCTCGCCGGTGGTTGCCGACAGCTCGTTGATAGCGGGTACCATTTAATTTTTGTGTGCAGTTGATGAGAGCATCAATCGTAAATCGATTGATTGTTCTTCAACATGCCCTACGAACTAAGTAATTGATTTTCATGACCAGTCGTAACATTGTCTAATAGTGTTAAAGGTACCTCCACCAATACGCATTGGAGCAGCGTGGTGGAGTATGCTCTAGACCTCCCGCAGCATAGTCTGTGGGGGAGACCCGTGCCCAGCAGTGGGACGTCTATGGGTCGCAGCGTTAAAGGTTAAAGAGACATGAGAGAGACACATTTATCGCATTATCGCCAATCGGCCAAGTAATTCGTCGAATCGCGATCTATTTGGGCGAACACGAATGCTTTGCGCATCAAACGGTTTTGCCGCGTGGCTTTGGCAATTTTTTTATTGCGACAACGCGAGACGAATATTCGAGTAATTAAGTGGGCCTACCTTAACCCAATTTCAAATTAGAATAAAAATAAGAAATAACAGATCCTTTTCCATAAGCTGACTAAAAGTTGAGTTTACAAAATTTAAAAGTTCAATTGATTTATTTCGCTATAAGGTACGCTATAAGGACATGCTTTAAGTAAGTAATACTTCGTAATAAGCAACATGCATTCTGTTTCAGTGTCTACCTATTTCTATTCAAGAGAGAGAGCCCTATGACAGACAGACATACAGATAGCGGAGGTTTGTTTTTCTACCTTTGGGTAGGAACTTTTGGTTGGTTTTTTAATGCACAAATTTTCGATAGACGCACAAAGTATCTAAGTAATGAACAATTGTGATGTTACGAAATAATCATAATCATACAGCCGCTGTTTCTGTTTATACTAGGTGTTGATGCAGATGGTGAGCGAATTTTGAGTAACGATGTTTGTTTTTGTTATTTTCTCGGTTGGTAGTTCGGGAGTACGAGTATCTAATAAAATAAATAACGTTTAGACTGAAATTACTTACAGTACGTTGAAATAGTTGCTACAGCGTGTTACTAAGAATCCGTGATTCCATGCAGACTTGTATTATTTACTTTATCTGTTTTCCTTAAACGTGAAATAACCCTGTATACTCTGTAGTGAGATCGTAAGGTAAATGGAGGCTAATTAGCCTTATTAGTGAGTATAATTATACTCATAAAGAGTCATAGTCTTAGATACCAACAATACCTACTTTTTGTCAAATATACAAAACTTTCGGCTACATGTCTCCAGTCACGTGTAGCATTATTAGTTTTATCAAACAGTGTCAATAGTTATAGTCAGTCTCACAATCGGACAAGTGAGTCTAAATGGAGCCGAGCATATACATGAGAATCCTTACACGATAAAAGACTCTAAAATGTGCAGCATACGAAATAATTTAGCTTTTTTATTTTTTCAGGTCCGCTAGTGATGACACTTCAGTGATTAGAATTGTAAGATAAAGAGTAAGTATAATTTTGCTGGTTAGAAGAAAGAAAGAATAATAGCCACATTGCTGCATTGGTAGAAAATGACAAAAATAGAATGCATATTTTGACTAGATTGAAAAAAATAATTTTATGTGTAGTTTTCAATTGCATATTTCAATAAAAGTTATTATGTTATAAAAACTATAACAACTGATAATAATAACAATACATTAGATATGGATACAATTTATGGTTGGTTTTATATGGACTATTATTAAAATCACAATAATTATAACAAGAAATTATAAGAAAGATTAAAAATTTTAAGTGACCCCGACACTAAAAAACTCTAAAAAGTAAAATAGTAAAATTGTCCTCTCTTGTGTCAACTTCATAAAAGCCTGTTAATATTTTTAATATGAGTGTCGCCACGTCGATTAGTTAAGGAATTCTTCTATTCCTTAGTTAATCAAGCAATTTTGACACAAAAATCAAATAACTACCTGTAATTTGATCAGCGCTCAAATTAGGAACACTCATCGCTTGATGCACTAACGATCACTAAACACAAAAAAACGATTCACGAAATCGCCACTGCGCATTTTACACGCACACACACTGAATCACAACACTAAACGATCTCGAAACCGCACCAAACTACGTTCCAATTATTATCACGATCTAACGAACGATTTTTCTAACCATTACACAATTTTACAACCGGCCTGAATCACAGCATGTTATGAACTCCGCTACTAGATTATAAATTGTATCGTTGACAACAACCACCTGCTAGGAATCTGATTTTGTGCATACAAATCAGTTACACGAACTATTCTATAACGGTATCGGGGCTATAAAAATAACACACCTTTACACATCGATAAAATGCACATCACTATCGGCAATTTCAAATTCAAATTCCAAATTAGAATTCCGAATTAAGAGCGACAGTTTGCCGCGCACACTCCGAGTTTGAAAATAGAATGCGTACGGTTGGTAAAAAAGTTAAGTTGTCAGGAGTAAATTCCACAGATAGAGAAAAAACGCGCGTGCACTTGAGGCGTTGGTCTAGAATGAGATTATCAGTGTTTATCATAACTAGTCGGTACTTACGTCCTTTAATCGGTGAACACGTCACCGATAGTGGTTGGCGCCGAGTTAGGAAAACGAGTGGCGTATTGATAGGGCAATTTTACAAAGAAAATAATTATATGGCTAGGACGCCGCGCCAAATTAGCATACGGCACGCAATGCATGTGCAATTGATGTGCCTTTAATGTTTCTGTGAACTGTTTAACTTGAAACTCAGGACAGGAAGGAAAAGAGATCTAAATAAGTACCTGTTTAAAATACGTTTTCCTGACTCATTCTTACGGTAAGGTTGTGTCGTCCTAGCCAGCTGCACCATAATATGTTATTACTATATATATGTATAGTTTTAAATATGATTTAACTCTATTAATTAATCCCTCGCAAGTGGCATACGCTCTAGGGACTAGGAAGTATTCTAGTCGCTTCCTAGTCTTATCCCTATTGAGATAAATCCAATTGGCTATGTGGCCGGCAAGCGTGACTATGAATCTTGAGATCCTGGGTTCTATCCCCAGGTCGGGCAAAGTATGATCAGGTTATTCTAGTTTGAATTTCTCAGTAGTAGCTCGGAATTAGAATTCGAATTATGAGCATGGCAATAGGCTCAACGCTGAGACCTCAATAGTGGCTTTATTACATAAGTCTGTCTACCCTTTCGGGGAAGTACAAGCGTGACGTTGGGTGGTCCTTTTATGGGTCACTTAAAACACACATGGTTAGAGACTTTTATGATATAAATTACTGAAATTGGATTATTAGAAATTTTATTACAAAAATATTTCGGGTAAAGTCGCATCCTTTGACTAGTATCATTACCAATCTTCAATGAACCACATCACATTGCGAGCAAGGCGTAATTGCCGTTTAATAGCTCTAATCAATTCCGCCCTTATACGGATATATCAATATTACCATGTAGTCAAGTACTGCAGTCATTTAATTACTTACGTTTATTCAAATGTTTATGCCGATGTAATGTACGGGAGCAATAAATTACATTACATGTCTAGGTAAGAACTATACAATAAATTAAAAAATCCTTAAGTCTTACAAGATCTAATAAAACGATATTTTATATGTCAAGGTATGATCAAAGATGTTTTTTAAATAATATCAAGCGCATCGTATTTCATTGTGAAACTTACTTCAAAGCCAATTTTCACAGAATTACATGTGGAAAAAAATGATTAATTTTGTTGTTGTAAAATAGATTGTTTTCTATTTGACCCATATTGTTGAGTTCATAATTTTTTATATATATTTTGGATTTATTTTTGTTCATTTGTTTTGACATATAATAAATACTTATAATGCCAGCTTTATACAAGTATTCTTTACTTTGCTATAGCTGCAGTAGTTTCCTAGAAGTTACGCTGTTTCGCATGTGAGTGGATAAGATTGCTCCGGGGCATTCTGGAGGCTCTACTTGCATAAAACGCCATTTGTTAAGTAAGTTTTAACTTAATTAAAACCAAAAATTTTCCTAAATAAATTATCTGTTCTTAATTAATTTTAAGATTTAGTACTAAATGCTTTAGGGACTGAAATATTTAAAAATGCGTTATTCACACGTTAACTTAGGTACTAGTCTCTATTAATTTTAGATTTGACAGTACATAATCTTCTTATTACTCACTTTTTAATATTAACATTGTACGAAATACCACCTCCATTATGAACGATATTTGTGACTGAATGTTCTTGAGAACGAAATGACTTTAAAAATTAAGGAAATATTTGGAGCTGCCGCTTATCGGAGTCCTTCTAGCCCGTGATTGTAAATACATACGTGAGTTCGTGTGCTCGGTCCGTGTACATTGCACCTATCAAAAGAACTACAAACGAGTACCTATCTATACTTACTATACTTGATAATACACTTGATGTGACTAAAAGTTTGTTAATTCACGCTATAAGCTGCAACCCATAGACTTTCCACTGCTGACCAGACAAATCTGCGGGAGGTCTAGAGCATACTCCACCACGTTGCTCCTATGCGGATTGGTGGAGGGGTTAGTGATCATCCCAGTGTCGAATGTTCTCAAGCCACATAAAGGTCTTAACAAGGCTTAACGATTGTTTTCAATGAAAATAACCGGGACCGACGGCTTAACGTGCCCTCCGAAGCATGGTAGCACCCATGAAATTTTGTTACTAGCGATCACCCATCCACAAACCAACCGCGCCCGTCGTTGCTTAACTCTGTCGATCACATTGAATCTACGCGAGCTATTGGGCTATGGACGCTATAAATTAGTAGGTAATTTAAGAATCATCAGTCATAACTTAAAAATCTTCGAAATGAAAGTGTTCAGAGAAGCTCTAACCTACACCACTATTTGTATCATCTATCCTCATCTATCTATTGTTTTTTGCTGTGCCACGTTCAGAGCCCATATTATAATACCTTTGTTTTAGTAAAATACTTATTAAATCGATGATTTGAACCATACTAAAAATGTAAATTCATATGAATTTCTATTATCACAGAATGTATAATAGGACCTTTAACTAATTTTGTATTAATAATTTTATATGTTATTTAATAATGTGCCAGTAAAATAAAACTAATAATATTAATACTGGCATGAAGCACGTATACTAGATTAAGACCTTGCAATAATCACAAAGAATTTCTTACAAATTAACGAAGGGCATATCTTACAAATTAAATAAATCGGAACCATACTTGGAATTCAGCTAACAAGTCAATTGTACGCTAAACTGTTTACTACAGCGACAAGAGGCCCTTATTCGTCGCTAAGTTATTTTCCAATGCACAAAGAGGTTTAGTCATGCCGTCACAAGAATGAAACTGCGTACGGACGATAGGAAAACAGTAAAATTGATCATTATCGGTTTCCAAGTACGGCCTGAGTCAGCTTTACCCTTGAATTATGTGTTAATTTAAAGATATCCGCAAGCTTATACCTTGTTTCATCGTGGGCTATGTCGTCAGTAATTACAGTACATTTCGTTAACATAAAGGCAAGTAATTATTTATTCCCTCCGTTCATACGTCATCCGTCTGAAATCCATAAAATTATTATCTGATTACTTGCCAGAAACTTATTGTAATTGGCACTCAAATGATCTGAAGTTCGATCGTTTATTGTCGCCCTCGTTTGGAAAGCCCGAAGTTCTTTGTCAACCAACTCGTAGGGTTTATTTTGGTTTATTTCCTTGCGATTAATTATTACTTACTATTAGTATTTCAAATAACGGAAAGAGCCATATAATCAGTTCTATGATAGAACAACACTAAATAAATAATTTAGCTATGGTGACTATAAATATTTACTCTCAATAATACCTATAAGATTAATATTATTTATTAAAGGAATAGTTACGTCCCACTGTTAGGCACGGGTCTACCCCACAGACACAGCTGCGGGAGGTACAGAGCATACTCCACCACGCTGTTCCAATGCGAATTATTGTAGAAGTATTAAATGAATAATAATCTTTGACTATTATCTGCATGCATGACATGGAATCATATATTTTTCGTTCTTAATAAGCCCACAAAATCCACTATTTGTGTGCAATAATAGTTCTGTAAAGAAATCATCGTTTAAACTTAATTCGTATTTCTTAAATACATTGTTATCTTAATGATTATTAACTAAATGCAACAATAACAAATTATTCACTAGTAACTATTTGCGATTATCCTTTAACATGCTTGTTTTTAAATACGAAGAAGAAAGGATGTTATGGTTTCCTATTAACAATTAAATTACCTATTTTTGTAATAAACAGAAACTTTAACGACAATTGAAATTATTTTTAGGGTTCCGTACGCAAAAGGTAAAACGGGACCCTATTACTAAGACTTCGCTGTCCGTCTGTCCGTCTGTCATCAGGCTGTATCTAATGAACTGTAAAAGATAGACAGTTGAAATTTTTACAGATGATGTATTTCTGTTGCCGCTATAACAACAAATACTAAAAAATAGAAAAAACAAAAATTAAGTGGTTTCCCATAAAACAGACATGATTTTTATAACGTATAAATAATGGTACGGAACCCTTTGTGCACGAGTCCGACTCGCACTTGGCCGAATTTTTTTGTAAGAATAACAACACTGATATATATTGTGATTCTTACAAAAGGTTTCCAGCAAAAGCATTTCAGTTCAATTTGCCGCACTTAATTTATCTGGAATTAAGCTTGTTTTAAATTGTAGCTGTTAATTAATGAGCACGTCAATAGATTCCAAATTAAAGGATAGTTGATGAAATGATGACTCCAATATTCATCCTCACTAGTCGTGGGTCTGGAGTACTCTGAAGTTCGTTCCCTAACCGATAATGAATGATCTACCTGGGATCCCAAACCGACAAATTGTTTTATAAAACATGTCCTTGAATTGACCTAGGCCCCTGTTACCCTCAGTTCCAGCTCGGGACCAGACTAGCGCTAAGGTAGCCCTTGCCTGTCGTAAGAGGCTGCTTCAAATTATATGGTTTCTCGTTTACGTCCCGTTAACGCCGGGGGTGGACAAACATTAAAGGTATAGTGTACAATAGTTAGAAACCTCTTTAATCTGTAACTTTACTGTTATACAGAACAAGGGTCATACTTCTTCTTCTTACAACCCTCACAACTGTCAGAGCAAGACGTTAACCTCTCTACACTGTAACTTCATTGTAATATAGAACAAGGGTCTCTACCCTTATGACTGTCAGAGCAAAACGTTGAGGCGTGTTCGTTCCGTTCATTTATCACGCAACAATTAGCCCTGATAATTTGGTTGAATAGGCATCAACCCCCTTCTTTTCATCAACCCCACCAAAACCCTTTCTTTGTCTCACTGTTGGACACGAATCTCCTCTTAGAATGGGAGGGGTTAGGTCTTAGTCAACCACGTACGGAGTGGCAGACTTCACATACCTTCTAGAACATTATGGAGAACTCTCAGGTAAGCAAATTTCGTCACCAAATTTCTTAACCTTAAGGCACGTAACTTATAAAAGTAATTCGTGCGTGGATTTGAACCCGCACCGCTCGAGTGAGAGGCCAGTTTTATAACTGGGCTGTCACCGCTGCCATCAAAGAGGCATAATATGACATTATCTTCGCCCACTTTAGGAGACGAAACTGTGAATCCGTTAAACTATTAAGATACGTTTCGCGCCTTTGAACTTATGCTCTCTACGAAAAACTAAGTTCGATTACAAATAAATATTATCATAAGGCTGAGTGCAAGCCACTGCTTAAAAACGCCTAGAAGCTCTATTGTTGAATGGTTCGCGCGACTTAGTCGCTCGACTACGAGAGTTTTGATTTACGTAATTGTCCCCTATCCTCGATCGACATGTGACTCGTAATTTTTCGCTCGTCCCTTGGGGAGCGAGCGATTCCAAAATAGACATTCAGGTGTTGGATTCATGTCGGATGATATTCCTGCCAAATAATAGCTTATAATGTGTTGTAATACACTCGCCACTGTCTATATTACCTATAAAGGGACAGATTTATTTTATTTAATCAGTATTTCTTTGTAGGAATCAAAATGAATTCTTACGTACGTACCCTAGTACGGACTATTGACTCGTTTTATGTGTGTATTCTTATATAGTCGGACGTCTGTGAAACGCCTAAATAAATTATGGCGGATGTCTTAATGGAAGTTACAAAAGCGACAATAATGTTATTAAGATATGCGTTATCATCTTAATTTGTGTTTTAAAATGTCCGCTTTGCGATACAATATAATAACCGTGAAATAATCAAAGCGGTTAATGTTTGATGTAACTATCTTTATGATGACGTCGAAATCTTCCCCCCGAATTGTTTATACCCGTCTGCGCCAGAAGGAGAATAATTATGTCATTCGAGTGTTTCATCAAGAGCTTGTAAAATTATAAATTTATTTCCTATGAAAACTAATAAAATAAAAATAAAAATATTATTGACAAGAAAAAAACCGACTGCGCAACACAGGTGTCTAGCGCGGGGGTGTGAGTGTGTAAACGTTAAAAAATTATTTGGACATAGATAGATTTAAAAAGTCCTTTTTTGTCTTATTGATAAAAAAATATTAGCAACTTTACAGAAGACTAATTTTGTTCCAACGACGACCAGCTGTGGATCTTAGGTTGGTTCGCTATTTACGACGTTAATAGCGAACCATATTTCGTAAATATCTTTTCTACAATGTCTGCAAACTTGTGTGTGGTTTCTCACATTAGGAAGTTTAAGGAAGAGGTTTAATACCGAAAGTTACATCCCGAGGGGCACAAATAGGTTTAGCTCGGAGGTAAATACGAGCAAGAAATAGCTTGTCATCATATAGACGAGGCTTGAAGCTAAGCTGCTTATAAGTGCTTATGCTTATGCTTAACTCAACATGACCTTTAAACGCTGTATTATCACGCTAGAGGAGTTGAGAAACCCGATGCTGAGTCAAGCCTACCTTAAAACTTGGCATTAATTCGACTGCTAACTGTCTTTAGATCTAGGGCTGCAGCGTTTGTTTTCGTTGCACTCATTCATAGGGCTGCCCTTTTATAATATTGCTGATAAATCAGAACTTGCATATGCACACTACAACGCATACATATCTTTAGTAGTAGTAGGCCCAAATAAGTTATTAGTCCACTGTTGGACATGAGTCTCCTTAAAACGTGTTGGGTATGCTATAGCGTGGGAATTTGAAACACGGGCCCATTTCGTGTCGAACGAATCGTAACTAAATGAATTTTACCAGGTGCATGCAGTTTTATTTAAGTAATAATTGTTTTCTCATTTTTTTGTGGTAGAGTAGAACCTACTATAGTTGTCCGGTTCGCATTGGGAATTACAGCCCTGATATGTGCCGTTAATATGATGACCTTACGTTAGTACCTACTTAATGACGTGATTCAGTTTTGTGATGGTACATTTTTTCTCGATATACATAATTTATTTGCCTTGGTGCGACCCATAGACGTTCCACTGCTGGGCACGGGTCTTCCCCACAGGCACAACTGCGGAAGGTCTAGAGCATACTCCACCACGCTGCTCCAATGCGTATTGGTATATTCGTGTGCTGTATGCCCCAGAATATTTAAATACCTACATTCTTTAAACATTATGTCAGGGTTTCTGCAACAAAGTATTGAACTACAGAACTCAGGGATTCCTTGTTAAAAGGTACGTAGTCGTCGTTATTCTAGATTTTTTTATTGATGTATATTTTTAAACTTCCTAGAAAATATATGTAGTTGGCAGCCCTGCAGGACCCCCTATGCAGTAGCCGTGTAACCTTTAAGCCTGCTCGCTGGGTGGGCAGGAAACAATGGCTGACCCGTTCAGATTGTTCAGGAGTCATGTCGCGACCCTGTCGGCGAGCGCGAACGTATGAAGACATTATCTGACTGGATTCCCGTCTTTAGACGTAGTGCTTTATGGTTTACTGATAGATGAAGGACAAGGTAAGAGTGGAATGCTTAAACAAACGTGCGTAGTGTTAGGGAAACCAACAAAATTCATTATAATTTCAAGGCTTTTTTGCGGACACTTAGTAAGTAGCCTACTTACGTTAATGTCAGAAGCAGAGAGAGAATATACATAGAGCATAGACAAACCATAAATTTTGCTACAGATAAACAACTTATGATTGACAGACATTATAATGCTTACGATTAAATATTTTATGAACACCTAGCCTTGAAAAAGCTCAAAAATCTCATAAAATCCAGTTAGCGCCACTGTCTTTTTTTAATGTATACAAGATAGTAAATGAGCTTGCAGCACCACCCATCTGCTGCCCACCATAAAAACTGTGACTGACTTTGAACAAGACTTAATTAGGGATTGGGATGGTTATTCCAGTTAGCTGAAAGAGTTCATTAGAACATTAGTTGGTCAGTTCGTTAGTGGGTATGTTAGTAATAGTTAGACATATGCTACTGACACGGTACCTGGTTCCTACCATTCTACCACTTTTCGGCTGAAAAGATGTGGCATCCAGATACACTTATCTAGTGACGACCATCTTAGTCCTAAATGTAACATCTGTGACCTACTTGAACGATAACCTCTTACTGCCCCAGTCCTTATACCTACCAACGAACTGTCCAACTAATGTTCTTATTAACCCTCTATTAACTAGATTAGCTATTCCAGTCCCTATTTGACATTTGTTTAGAGTTGGTAACAGTTGTCATGGCTGAAAGCGGATAGCTGCATGCTCCTTTACTATTTTACATCCATAAAAACCCTTTTACAAAAAAGATGGAAAAATACAAGGCACGTGCCGTCTGGTTGTGAAATATAATTGAGAACGTGAAACGGAAAGTTTGACCGTTCACGTTGGTTGGGCTATGAATGCAATAACTTTTTACATTAACTCCAAACAATGAGTAATTCTTTACTTGCTTTACAAAGAAAATTTCTACAATTATCTACAGTTTGTTCTACTTTTATAAGAGCAGTCAGTACCTGAGTAGATGCAACGTGATTTTGTTTCATTGTGATTTTTTTTATTATTAACTTTTTCCCGTGACTTCACGCGTGTTTAATCGTTTTTCTTGAAGAACTTTATTACTAAATAAATAAATATAAATATCTTGGACATTCTCACACACGGCCAACTGACCCCAAAGTAGGCAGGAGCCTGTGTTATGGGTGTCAGAGACTGATATACATACATAGATATTTTTAAATACATACTTAAATAGATAATTAACATCCAGACACAGAACAAATACAAGTGTTCGTCACACGAATATTTGTCCTGAGTGGGATTCGAGCCCACGACCTTTGGCGCAACAGACAGGGTCACTACCGATTGCGCCAACGGGTCTGTTACTACCTCTACCATTAAGTAATTGTTTTAAATTTTTTTTTTTTTATATTATAGACAGACAAAACAGACATTTTAAATATAAATAGTATAGCTTGCTTGTACAAGCTTTTCAGAACATTATGGAGAAATCTCAGGCCTGCAGGTTTCCTTCACCGTTACACCGTGACATACCATTCATCACATAACTAAGGTCATTAGTGCGTGCCGCTTGGATTTAACCCGGACCACTCGATGAAAGGCGAGTTCGTTACTGGGCTGTTGTCACCGGTAATCACCATCAAAACCTCATGTGGTGAATCCACCACTTGAGGTTTTTGTGGCTGCTAATTAGTCGATACTAAATACTTGTACTATTATTCTGTGTCGATACGTAAAAATCTATATATATAAAAGGAGAAGCTGACTGACTGACTGACTAACTGACATATCAACGCAGGGCCTATAAGGGTTTGAAACTTGAAATTTTGCACAGGGGTTCCTTTTATTACGTAGGGGAGTACTAAGAAAGGATTTTTGAAAATTCACCCTTTAAGGGGGTAAAACTGGGGTGCAAACTTTGTATGAAACTTTGCCGTTTTTGAAGTCAATTGGGCAACCCGAACGCGGGCAGACGTCGTTAATGGGTCTAATTCTAAGCGAGCGAAGCTGCGGGCGTCCACTAGTATTATAATAAAATAAACACGAAAATTTAATACCGTGCTTGGGTTTAATGTACCAAGTTTAAAAATTAACTTTACTGGAACTTTTGCTTCCGTGTAACTCAGTGGGAATCATCCGGGTGAACAAGAGGGAAACTTTCGGAGTTATTGTTTTAATTACATATACGGAGGCAACATTAGAACGGGCGAAAGAATAAATTACTTTTGTGGTTGCCTTGGTAACAAGTTGGATTCCATTAGCAGAAAACAGTACATATTATTATGTAGTGTATGTTATGTATGTTACGTGTAAATTTTTTTAATGATTAATAAATACTGGTGATCCCCGAGTGGTCGAAGTTCATCCTTAATTTTTTTTTAAAGTTTTTTTTTAAGTTTGAACGTTATTAAGATTTTTATAGGATATCTTATTCTATAATCATAGACTTAATCCTAATCTAACCAATTTTGTTACGGCAATTTGAACTTTCAAAGTATAAGTCATTTCGCCTTCGTCAAATTTAACTGTGTAAATTTCATACACTTTCCACGTAATTTTCGTAAAAAAAGGGTCGAAAGTTTTTGCTTCACGTAAGGAAAGACAGGCGCGGTCGGTATTTGAATGGGTGACCTCTAGTGGCGAAAAAACGCCTACAGAGACGCTCCAAAGCACAGGCTTTGGAGAGTACATAGGTTAAGCCGTCGGTCCCGGTTTATTTCAATTGTTAAACGACCTTTTCGGAGACATCGGCACTTTTCCGGTTTTTAGCTTAGAATTAATTTATTTTGTTAGAATGTTGTACTCAGTTAAAGATCCTTCCCTTTTTAAACGGTTTTATTTCTAATTGATGAACCTACCACAGGCCTGATCTATTTGAAATTTGAAATCCTATCTCGCGCACAGATCAAAATAGCTGCCCTGATCTGTCGCGACGTCGACGACTCATAAAGGGTCAATAAATAAATACATATTTACTCGTAAATGCTCTATAAATCTACATCGTTGGTGTTCCTATTTAGTCAGACAGATGTTTTACGATACCCGTAACTGACCACTGTAAACGATTTCTCTATTTCTTTTCCTTTTCTTTTCTTACATGTAAAATTCTTATGTTTAGAGGATTATAATTATCTATTTTTAATAATTATTGTACTTACCTCTTTATCTATGTTATATGTATTTTATTAAATGCACGCTTTTTAAAAATAGCAGCAGGAGAAAACATTGGAAGTACCTATTTAAATTAAATTTTACAAAGTTACCACAAAGCTTTATTGAAAAAAAAAAAAAAATTATGATTAGATAATTCGGTTTTAGGCATAAATTTAATATATAATTTATTGATAAAATTATTCATTTAGAAATGCGAAAGTTTCATAATGACTTATCTTGTAAATTCATAGAAAATCGAAACTTTCACAATACAATATGATCATATCACTACGGGTGGTGCTTTTTACGAGTCAGCGATATCCGCTAAATAATTTGATATAATGGTCTATAACATTCCCGATGGCCGGCGTTACTCACACGTCTTTTTATTACATAACAAAGCGTGACATAACAAAGCGCTCGTGGTCGTGTGGCTTGAGATGATCAACCGAATGTTTAGTCGCTCAGGGTCATTTGAATTGCTCGCGAGACATCGACACACTACTGTTCAAAAGAAACATTTAGTTACTATTTAGACCACAGAACAGATATTTAGACTATCTCTTTGGCCACCAGTCGAGTGTCTAATAAACCTCGTTGCATTTATACAACCTTTTAATTATAATCAAAATAACAATATACAATAACATTACATAACATTGGTGACCCCGCAACGAACAACCCCGCGAAGAAAGAATTAAATAAAACAAAATGACGCCGCCGCCTCCGCCGACTCAAGTGCCAGGACCCGCCACTTTGGAACGTAAAGAAGTGATCCAACCCGAAAACGAGATAGCCGTGATCTCGGTGTCATCACGCATACCTGATTTTTGGACTGACTAGCCACGGGTATGGTTTGTAGGAGCCGAATCCGTACTCACTCCACAAAAGATGGCTGACGAGTCAAAATTCAACATCATCGTTTCGAAGCTGGGCAAGGACGTAATTCAGCAGGTTACGGACATACCTACTCTTAGCTTAGTAGGTTTACTAATCCACTTTAGCCTTTTCCCTCTATTTAGTTACTCGCAGCCATAAATTCCGGCCTGTATTTTTGGCAGAGGTGTGTTTACTTTTACACCAGGTTTATTTTTCTATCAGCAGGAGAGGCAGGTCCAGCAGTGGACCTCGAAAGACTGATAGATGGATGGATAATGCCTAGGTCCCATGTGGTGGTGAGTATATTGCTGTTGCTTGAAGCATATAACAAACCAGAGGAATCACTCAGTGTAACCTATGGCTATCTGGCTTAACGGGCACTGTCATGCTAGCAATAAACTGGCATTGTCATACATTATGGTCGCAACTTAAGACAAAATGAACACCAAAACGTCATAAACACGCGTTTAAATTGTTAAAGAAAGTGACAAGAGAGCTAGTGGGGCATTAAATTTATGGCCAATTCATGGACAGTGGTCAGGGCTGGCGTTTGAAAGTGGAATGACTTATTACTTTTCTATTTTAACAATTTCTGCTGCGATAGAAACTTTTTTTTTGAATACAGTATTCAAAGTTTCAAATATTTAATTATTTTAGGGTTTTCGCCAATTTACATTTAGTAAATAGGTGTACGACATTTGCCATGATGGAAAAATATTTAATGTTAAATAAAAAACTAAGTAAATGTTTATGTGCCAATACAAGACTATATTTTTCTCTTATCTGTGGTCGGTGTGGTCAATACAACATGTATTTTAATGTGACAATGGTGACAACCCTATTTAACATGCGTCGTATGGTCAATGCGGATTTTAACGAGTGGTTTAGTGTGAGTAATCGCGCGAGTGGACTTGACCGTGCAAATGCACTTTCATTTCTATAGAAATATGGGTTTCGTCTATAAATTGACCATACGTACAATTTGGAGTCATCTGCCCTTCATCTGCCGCCAAAAGCAAGGCGAAAATACGATATTCGTTTTAATATAAACAGTTTGATCCTAAGCACATAATGTCATGACATGACTTTCTTGCAGGTAAAAACTACATTGACTGACTATCTGAAGTACCTACCTAACAGGGGTACATATAATTTGTTTCATAGGGGCCGTCTGCATACCTACATACAAAACAGCATAAGATTACGCCTGTTTCCCATTGGGGTAGGCAGACGGATTTCCATAATCCACGAACCAAAATAACTTCTTTTTCTTCATCTAATTTAATCAATGGCTTCACATTCATGTCCGATTATCAATAGTAAAAACCATGAAGCCTTGTCGAAGACCTTCGCATTGGATCAGAGTGGTGGAGTGTCCTCTAGACATCCTGCAACTGTGTTTGTGGGGGAGACCCGTGCCCAGAAGTGGGACGTCTATGGGTTGCAGCTAATAAGTACCTATTACTTCATACAGTCATCCATCAGACACGTCTAGATAGAACATTTATTAACGAACTCTACAAAACACTCGTTCGGCAGTGATTGAAAGGTCTGACTAAAATGAAGAGACTATTGTGTGTCCAGTAAATTGTTTTCACATTGAAAACAATTTATTGGAGTTTACATTCAGATTTATATTTGTTTATTTTTCATTATATGGTATTTGTAAAATTAATGAACGTCATAATAATACCTACCATCGGTTCACAAAGTTTATGCTACCGAGAAAAACATGGCAAGAAACTCGGTAGTTAGTTAGTAACATGAAGGAATACCTATAAAATTCCCTGGGTAGAGTTTGTCCAGTTATGTCGATTAGGAGAATAGGTAGAAACAATATATCAAACTGCTGCAATATATGTCGCAGGCATGACGAAGAAGCTGCAAGCGCCTAGACGTCTTCTCGTCTGAGACCGATTCCTAATTACTTGCATTTTTCGAAATACATTAAATCATAGAATAACAAATAAATGTTACCCATGGGTTCAGCAACACTGTAACAACCGTGACCACCAAGAATCCAATCCTTTGTTCATTACACAGAACTTCAAGCTTTCAAATCGACGCAAGCACTCATTGTATGCAATATCACGTAGGTGTTTAATATTCTAAGGCAATCAACAAGTAGGCAATATAGGCAGGTCATGACTAATCACATCCTCCATTGAGAGGCAATTTGCGGCAAGCGTGTCAAGGGAGCCGGTAAATTAGATTTTCGAAATGTTGGCCTGTCCAAGGTTGTGATGGACAAACTAGGCTTGGATACGCAGAAAACACTGAAAATTGATACAATTTTCAGTGTTTTCTTACGCTGTTCACTATTTCCCTTTCCCACTGTTGGGCTCGGCCACCGCGCTGACCCAGTGCGGTCTTGGCAGTTTTCACATGCCTTTGAGATCATTAATGGGAACTCTCAGCCATGCAGGTTTCCTCACCTATTTTTCATCGCCGTTACAGCAGGAGACATTTCATTTCTTCGCAAGATTAAATAAAGGTGACTGCCCGGTGTCTATCGAATTCCATGGGAGGAGGATGTTTTTAAGTCCAAATCGTCAGCTTACGTTTTCGACACAATAGTCTTATTTTCCATATAGGTAGGCCTGAAACCCTTGCTATATATTATTACTTGTTTTAATTTATTTTTACATGAAATATGTACTTACATAAAAAGTAAATTAATTATAACATTTTAAATAGTTATTTCGTTGGTCAGCCAAATTATAGCAGCCTCGCAATGCCTTTATCATTGTTTTAATAAGTAGTTAATTACCTTCGTAGGTATAGACATTTGAGATTATCTTCTTGTTCTCTGTATAGGTACTTATGCAATAAAAAATGTAAACTTTCTTGTCCCAACGTAAACAACTCATCAAAGACATTCTTTTCAAAGACAAGAAACAGTTTCTTAATTCGGTCTTTAAGAGACATTTGTAAACATTTAACTTAGTATAAACAATGTTGATATGACTGGCATCACGTTGGCTCCGCCCTAATGATGTGTGGCTTAAGAAAAATACGAATTAGTTTTCATAAACCATCAATTTTTTTTGTTCATGTTATAGGTCCCAAGAATTGCGTAGGTATAACATTATAATCTACTGAAATTCATTAGTTGTAGTGTTGCTAGTAGGTATATCATAGATAACTTACTCTTTATTGATGTTAATTTATCTTATAACCTGATTATGTTACCTATAACATGATACAATATTTGCATGCTAATTAATGTAGTTTGCTGAATACAAATGACTGTTACTTTATTATTATAAGACCACTGATGTACCTATGTATTTAAAGCAAATAAATAAACTTGAAACTTAACTACATCTAAAAAAACCTAAACAAACAAATGACGGCTCACGCACGCCGCGTTCGGTGGTGCGGTGGTGCGGTGCGGTGGTGTAAAGTCTAGATTTTTTTTTAGTTAGAATTTTTATATTTCACAATCGTCGAAAAATTCTATTTCAGTCATTTGATTTGAAATCTTAATAATACTTATTGGATAAGTAGGTACCTACTATTTTGCTCTATGAATATTGCTAATATTGCTAAAAATAAAAAACACGCTACCTCCCTTGAATTAAAAGAGGTGATACAAGGCAAATGTTACGTTTTGTTTGCACATTAGCGCAATCGCACCAACGTAACGGAGTGGAGAATCTTGTAATTGTTTATTTTTCGCATTCCGCTCTTCCATTTGTTTAGGGAAACCGTTCGTTATCAAAATATAGTGCGATTAGTTATGAAGCAACAACCCATTTGTCCATCTGCTGGGCACGGGTCTCCCTACAGCTACTGCGGGAGTTAAAGAGCTATTCCACCACGCTGCTCCAATGCGGATTGGAGGGGTTCGTGGCCAACCCAGTGTCGATTGTTCTCAAGCCACCTGAAGGTCTTCAACAAGGCGTAACGATTGTTTTACATTTGAAAACAACCGAGATCGACGGTAACATGCCTTCCGAGAACGGAAGCCCCCATAAAACTCTGCCACTAAGGTCACACCCATCCACAAACCGACCGCACGTGACTTTGCTTACCTCGATCGATCGACGTTCGACTTGAGCCATTGGACCATGGAAGCTTCAATTAGATATAAACTGGGTCTTAAAATTTTCATCTTGTTACGTGACTGGCGATAATTTTGTTATAAAGCCGAACTTTATTCACTCTTAGAGTAGTATAGTAGTTAGTAGTACTAGATACATTTCAAAGCGTATATTAGTTTTTGAGTCAATCGTTACTAAGTCGAAAGAAGGAGCAAACTTCAACAAAGGGTGCCTTTGACAATCTAAGACCCTGCCCTGTCAGTGGGTGGGGACAGAGTCCCTCTATACTCAAGAGGAAGAGAAGACAACCATTGGGAATATCTTCAAACAGGCGGCGCAACTACGAGCAGTAGCTTGAACAAAGCCTAATTGAAAATCGATAGATTAATTGAATTAAAAGAGTATGTCTTTTTTAATTTGAATTTATAATAACTGTTTGTTTGAATTTGAGATTGAGATAAAACCTTAAGAAAACATCTGTAGTGTACATATTATTATTTCACGTCATGATCGTAAAAAAGATAATTGATTTGAATCTCTTAAATTGATTTGATTGATGATTAACTTGATATGAAAAACTTATCACACTGAGTGAGACCTCTACTCGGAAAACCACAGAGGCTGAATGATTGTGTTGATGATGTTTTAAATCTAAATAATGGAATACTAATAATAACAACTTGTTTACCATCTGTCCGTCTCTCAAGAGATCAAATCTCGAGACCCTTTTCTCAGAAACAGCTACGTTAAAATTAATGCAATCAAGATCCAATTCAAGTTGCTAATTTAACTCTTTTGTAAATTTAATTTCAACACTTCGCCTTTTCGCTACCTGGCACTTTTTTATTATTTGATTGTCCCCTTTTATTGATTTTCTTTTCTTCCTTAAATGCGTACATACATGAAAACGCATGAAGCGTTTTATTGATTTGCCCTTATTGCATGTAGTGCCAAATAAACGTGAGCATGTGTTATGCATACAATATAAAAAATATGCGACATCAACTGCAATACAAATGATGACAAATCATATTTTGTGTGTATCTACTGTCTAAGCTCATTTGATATCAGGAGAGTTAAGTCTCGACGTGCTAAATTTGAAATGGTAACTTAAAATGGAATTAGACAGCCCTAATTTTGCAAGATGCAGAGCAAGAAATAAGAACTAGGATAGAAATAGCGCGCAGCTCCTTTATTAAAATGAAATCCCTTTATACTAATAAAGATATAAACCTTAAACTACGCTGGAGACTAGTCAAGTGCTACGTTCTATCTGTGCTCCTATATGGCAGCGAAACTTGGACCCTAAACAAAGCAATGGAAAAGAAAATCGAAGCATTTGAAATGTGGCTATATAGACGTACCTATGTTAAAAATACCATGGACTGAAAAAGTTACAAACGTAGAAGTACTAAATAGAATGAAAAAGAATTTAGAAGTTTTGTTATCAGTAAAAAGACGGAAAATATCGTATTATGGTCACTTATATAGAAATGACAAATATAATTTCTTAAAACATATAATAGAGGGGAAAATAAATGGGAAAAGGGGAAGGGGAAGAAGGAGGATCACCTGGCTTGACAACATAAAGACGTGGACTGGCATAAGGAACGCAGCCGTACTGGCTAAGATGGCAAAAAACAGAAGCGAAACACAAAAGATGGTCGCTGACGTCCGTTAGGACATAGCAAAAAAAGAAGAAGAATTTTGCAAGATGACGCAGTCTTAGTAATAGTTCTCGATCTTCTCTAGTAATCAATTCTCGAATACAATTCAGTATCAGATAAGTAAACAACTGCCCAACGAAATAGTTACGAAATCGCTCTAATCAGTGGTGTTCTCATGCATAACCACACACGTGATGTCATCTCTAATACGGGAGGCTTTACGTGGATGTGGTCAACCATAATCTTGTACAAAGTTTATATTATTTAAAGATTCTTTAAGAGCTCGATTTAGTAACAACGCCCACCACGATACCTAGTAGGAACCATTTCTGCCGTTTAATAATTGTTTTCAAGCAATTCATTTCAGGCTAGAAAGGTGTGATTTCCGGTTACACTTTTTTAGAGGCGACTTAATCCTCAAGTGTAGCATAGCAACGCTTCTATGACTGAATTGGAACGAGGCTCTTACCAACAATTACATAATAAATAAAATAAATAAATATCTAGGACATTCTCACACACGGCCATCTGACCCCAAAGTAGGCGCGAGCCTGTGTTATGGGTGACTGAGACTGATATACATACATAGATATTTTTAAATACATACTTAAATAGATAATATTGACATCCAGACACAGAACAAATACAAGTGTTCGTCACACGAATATTTGTCCTGAGTGGGATTCGAACCCACGACCTTTGGCGCAACAGACAGGGTCACTACCGATTGCGCCAACGGGCCTGTCAATAATGGAATATTACTTATATGTACTTGTATATCTTAAATGAACTTAAATCCATATAATATATCAGGAGTTCCTGTAGATTGGTGAAAGTGACCCATATTTTGTACGATCAGAATTTCAACATTTATAAAGTTCGTAATTTACAATATTATCAGTAAAGTCTAAACTTACGAGTAGTTGATCGATGGTCTCAATTGATAGTCATTTGAATAATTGCTCATTGTTGTATGTATACTATCTTAAGATAGACGGAACATAGATAATTGCAATGAAGTTAAAGTATTACACATAGTTAAAGGTAGCCTTTGGAGTGTATTCACAGAGAAATGATATGTATTAAAGGTATAACAATATACTGTGGTATGTTATTATTGCTATTGCAGTATTTGTGTACGCTCGGGTCAAATAGGCTTAGTGAGGTGGGAGAACTTACTATTGTACACAGATCGCTAACCCATAAGCATACCTATATATAATTTCAATTATAATTTACTATGCCAGTTATGTAGCTAATAACATGGTCTGAGTAACCGTATAAGAGATTCAGTTTTGCCCCTGGTGTTGTCTTACTTACCCCACATCACCTTCGCTTTAGTGCCTTGTTCGTGTGTATATTTATATTCCGATCGCAAAATTAAAATAAATAAATTACGAAACGTAAAAATAGTGTAATAACATTTATATGTAGTTTATTTATCTTACCTAACAAGTGTTTTAGTTAGGTACATCTATTCTAATACATTAAACTTGGATTAAAGCTCATGTCATTTCATTACGCATATATCTTTAGAACTAACTAATATTATGAAGAGGTAAATTTATATGTAAAAAAATATATATCATGGCCGTTGGACAGAACCTGTGTTTTATTTTCGTGCATTGTCATCGGAACAAAAATGTGTGCCAAATTTCAGCTCGATAGCTTCAGTGGAAGTGGGTGAAATATTGATTGCAAGATTCCAGGACATACATACAAACATACATACATGCATAGACACATTCGAGTGAAATTAAATAAAAGCTTTTAAAATGAAGTAGCATGAGCAATCGTCAGTAGGTACAAAATCTTCTTACAGTGTCATTCTACCTTTATGATCTTGCCCATCATTTCGACACAGTTTGATTATCACATTTTGTACTTATAACGATGAAAGATGAATACAAATATTCGTTCCCACAATTGTCTGGTGGGTCTCACGGAAATGCATTAGGAGGCGACATGGTATACCGTTTCGGTGATATCGCAGCCCTGGGAAGATTTACTTTTAGAACTGGAATTAATCTCCTTAAACTTTGTTATCTTTTACTGACATGACTCGAATTAATCTTATTGACCAAGTTATGCGTTTCTGTTGTAATCTTGTTTTCATGTATTCAGGCTTTATTGTGAAGCAAAACGAAATTTACTATAGGTATAGGATAAGTAATCACGTGTTGATTAAATGTTTAAAAGATTTGATAAATTTAGATAGGTAATAAATATTGTATTTAGTTGAATGTAATACCTACTTAAAATAAGACATCAGTTTAACTAAACTTTTGTTTAACAAGTAAACGCCCGCAGCTTCGCTCGCGTGGAATTAGACATAACAATAGTTTCGTTTACACCTAGTAATATTACATAGCCTATGTCACTCAGTGAAGATGCAGCTTTCTAATGGTGAAAGAATTTTTGAAATCGGTCCAGTAGTTTTTGTGTGAAAACATTATAATATTATTATATTAGCGCAATCGGTAGGGCAACCTGTTACGTCGTGGGTTCGAATCCCACTCAGGACAAACATTCGTGTGACGAACACTTGTGTTTGTTCTGTGTCTGGATGTTAATATTATCTATTTTAGTATGTGTTTAAAAATATCTATGTATATATATCAATCTCTGACACCAATAGTACTGGCTCTGCCTAGTTTGGGGTCAGATGGCCGTGTGTGAGAATGTCCGTGATATTTATTTATATAATTAGTTTTTTTAAACCGAAAGCCTAACTTGACGTTAAACCATACTATTTTGTATTTAATATGATATGCATACCTACTAGTCACCACTAAGCGCTAATACGCAATACGCAATATTACCCAAAGCGGCCAAGTATGTAACTATTACCATAGCAAAATACTTAATAACAGGCGATTTCCGATACGTCACTAATAAATCAAACAAACAGCTGTATCAATCATTTTTAGCGTAATTGAATTTTGCGATATGTAATGATATATTATGAGATAATTATGCAAATATTAAGTACGTGTTCGCTTGCACAATCATTACTTCTCCCTATATTCGACTATGCCGACATTTGCTATCTTGACCTTACTGAGGAGCAACTTAATAAACTTGAGCGTCTCCAAAACGTCTGCATCAGGTTCATATTTGGACTTCGTAAATATGACCATATCTCTGAATTTCGAAATAAGCTCAAGTGGCTCCCAATCCGACTTCGCCGGAATACTCACATTCTTTTCGCGCTATATCGCGTGTTGTTTAGCCCATCCACCCCCTTTTATTTAAAAGAACGGTTCGAATATTTAGCGCTCACGCATGACCGGAACCTCCGTTCAACGAACACCCTTGCTCTGAAAACTCCTACCCATAAATGCATCTTCTATAGAAAATCTTTTACTACAATGTCCGTTAGTCTATGGAACGAATTGCCTATTTCTATCAGGAAAGCGGAAACGTTGTCCAAATTTAAAAAACTAGTAAAGGCTCATTACTTGAGTCCTGAGTTTGTGGACTGATATAAGTATTTTACTATTTCTCTTTATATATACTATTCATTATATATTGTGTATCATTACTTGAGTCCTGAGATTGTGGTTAAGTATTTTACTATTTCTCTATATATATCTTATTCATTTTATATTGTGTATGTATGTATAATAAACTTTATATATGTTATAAATAATGTTTGCTTATTTCCATTACCCTGTACACCTATTCCCTATTCCTTTATTTAACTTACTATCTTCTCTACCCAAAGGTTGTCTGGAAGAAATCGCTACTGTAGCGATAAGGCCGCCTTTTGGCCACCACTGGTCATCGTTTGTTTTTATTGTATTATCTTTTATTGTTTTATTGTGGTGTACAATAAAGAGTATTTGTATTTGTATTTGTGTTCATCGTGACTACCCACTTTATTTTTGTTTGCTTATTAACAGGTAAATGGCTAAATAAGTAATGGTTAAATACTACTAAGGAAACTACACGGGTAGTTTTGTGCTATGGAATACCTATGCTTACCTAAAGCTAAGCTGCAATCTATAGACGTCCCACAGCTAGGCACGGATCTCCCCCACAGACAAATATGCGGGAGGTCTAGAGCATACTCCACCACGCTTCTCCAATGCGGATTGGTGGAGGGGTTATTGGCCAGCCCAGTATCGAATGTTCTCAAGCCACCCGAAGGTCTTCGACAAGGCTCAACGATTGTTTTCACTATTGAAACAACTGGTTCGACGGCTGAACGTGCCCTCCGACGCACGGTAGCGTCCATGATATTTCGGCACTACCGGTCACCCATCCACAAACCGACCGCGCCCGTCGTTGCTTAACACTTTCGATCACATTGAATCGAAGCGAGCCACTGGGCTATGGACGCTACTGGGCATGGACGGATTATCGGTCACTCATCCACAAACCGACCGCGCCCGTCATTGTTTACGCTTATGAAATTCCTAACTCAGTTGAAATGACTGTTGTTAAAAAATTGTAAAAGAAATCAATGAGATGAGTAAGCACACAATTTGCGCTCAACAATTCGCATTGTTCAAGCTGTACTGTCTGTGATGGATGATGGATGTCTATTGACCTCTTATTTAAGGTAGAACCTATCTATTAAGAATATGGGGTACAGCAGTGCACATCTTTTGAATGCTGACGTATGATCAAATGGACAAGCTTATTAGATACACCTTAATAGAGGTTGTAAGCAACAGTCATACAATGGTCAATCTTACAATCTATATATATAAAAGGAGAAGCTTACTGACTGACTGACATATCAACGCAGGGCCTAAACTATAAGGGTTAGAAACTTGAAATTTTGCACAGGGGCTTTTTTTATAACGTAGGGGAGCACTTAGAAAGGATTAATGAAAAAAAAACGGGGGTGCAAAGTTAGTATGAAACTTTGCCGTTTTTGAAGTCAAGGGGGCAACCCGAACGCGGGCAGACGTCGTTAATGGGTCTAATTTTACGCGAGCGAAGCTGCGGGCGTCCACTAATTTATGTTAATAACAGATATTTACGTAAAATAGAGACTTTACGTAAATACATTTTATAATTGACTATTAATGTGAAAAATACTCACTTTATTGTCACGAAACTAATTTTACAACATCGAGAATACAGAGTAGCGTTGGCGTAAAATTACAAGTCGTCACAATAGGCGGTTGACAAATGCAGTGGGCCCAATTTGTCAGCGGTGTTCGTGATTTGTCAAATTTTGTCAGACATTGGACCACCGTGCTTGCGATTGCGCGATCGGGGAAATTAATGACATCCATTGTTTTGATAGTATCGTGGCGTCCATACCCAATGGCTCGCGTCGATTCAATGTGATCGACAGAGTTAAGCAAGGACGGTCGGTTTGTGGTTGGGTGACCACTAGTGGCACAATTTCATGGGCGCTACCGTGCTTCGGAGGGGACGTTTAGTCGTTTCCTCCCATACTTTCGTTTATTTACCTTAAGTCGTCATCACGGGGTTGTAAGTAATTCAATAAAATGTGAACATTGACTGTTTTTCTCGCAGGGAAAACTTTAAAAGATTCCCCAGAATTGTGGGAGCCACACTGGGTAATATCTGTCCCCAGGTCTCGGAGACACTGCATGTGGTACCAACAAATGCTAACAATGATCGAGCATACGTAATGTTAGTGCAATTGACAGTAAGTCAATACACAATGGTACATTTTACAGTGATTCACAGCCAAAATGTATCATTACAAAACCCGCGCGTTGCATAAAAAGCGCGATGTATTATTCATGGCAATATATTCGAGTCTCATTGTATTCTAATGTGGAACTTTCGCCAATTACATTCCCGCGGTTACTTCCGAAGCCAGCTCGATTTGTGGGCGGGTGCTTCACAGCTGAAGCGGCAAAGAATAGTTGTACAGATGTGCAACTGTTGATCAAGTTGCCTATGCGCCGGCACCTATGAAAAACATCGAATCAGACTGTTCAAGGGACTCAGTATGATAGTTTAGTAAGTAGACTAGTGGACGCCCGCAGCTTCGCTTCTACTCTGCTTACTGTAACAGGTCAAGATTTATATAGCAGAAATGGCTGCACCAGGTTATTTTCCTACAGCAATACCTATTGACCTAGACGAATTCATTAGCAGGGTTTACAAGTTAAATATACTTGGTTAAACCTAAGGAATCCTAAGAAAACCTATTGTACATTTTAATTCATTTACGACTTAAAATAATAAAGAAACTTTTGACCCTATCAATATATACTTTGATCTGCTGTATTATGCGTAGCTACAATATCATGCAAATAATATGCATGTAATTGTACTACTGCCCACAGTGCCTTTTCTGGGACACCCGTTTGTCCTGTAAGTGTTGGCATCAGGCTAGAAAGTTTATTTATTTATTTATTTATTTTAAGCTTCTTCTACACATGTACAAAGGGCGTACTTAATGCCGGGCGGCATTTTCCACCAGTCAGCCCTTGGTGATGGTTAAAGCTTGGTGGTAGGTGGACAGCTTAAAATTAAGCTTGTTAAAACCTTTGGTAAGTTCGTAATAATAGACGTCTTCAAACGTGACTCATGAAGCCTGGTTATGACACAGTTATGAGTTGATGCGTGTAGGTGAGCCTGTGTCCAACGTTTAACAACTTATAGGCGTCCCACTGCTGGGCACGGGTCTCCCCCACGGACAGCTGCATGAGGTCTAGTCACTCCACAACGCTGCTCCAATGCGGAGTTAAACCAAGCAAGCCATTGGGCTATGAACGCTGTAATGTTTATATCGGCCAAAATGTTTGTAGATATGGACATGGTATTAGTACAATCTGAAGGTTTAATGTTTGGCGTTCTCTTCACTATTTCGGATCGCGTTTTTAATGACACTCAAACTTCCAGTACGCAGTAACAGTAGGTAAATATGCAAAGACCAAGTGGTCCAGCACTTTGCACATTGACATTTTGTTATGCGCAAGAATCGCTGATTGTTCATTTCCATTGGGCATATACTCTGTGTATTGGAAGTTGAGTGCTGAAGAATACCTGCGCAGAAGCGATTTTTGGGTCTATTTTGCGGCATGAAGTGATGCGCACGAGTGGACGCGCCATTTCGTGCAATTTGATTGGATCGACGAGTAGCAATGGGGCATCGCTTGTCGTGATTCGCTCTTTGAGTTTTGCGAACGTGTCTTGCGACAACTGAACACATCCTTGTATTGGAGTAAAAATATTCGATGCGCAGAGTTTTGCCGAGTGCTTAACATCCATGGCAAAAAATAAAGTAAGCAGCGTTTCCCTCTCAAGCCAGGTTAAGCATATTATAGCATCAAGACCATTTTTTGATTAACCTCCTTAGTCCCTGAGGTTATAACGAACAAATTATCGTATGTCATAAAGGCTTAGCTACTGCTGCACTAGTTTAGTTTTAGATGTTGTTGATGTGTCAGACGTCTCAGAGTCTCGTTCAAACACTATGCTTTGCTCCCCATGAGGGCTAAGATGGTCGCTTTAAGAAAAGTTTTACCAACTAAACCGCTTCAACTTACGATCACCATTCACACTAAAGATATACCATACGTATACTTAGCTTACATTTAGGGCGCAAAAAGCATTGGACCTGCAACCAGTTGGGCCGAGGTAGACCTAGTTGTGAACCCGACTTTGTTTTTGCTGCCTCCCTGCTATGCCTTCGCAATGTCGTCTGAATTAAAAACGATTGTAGACGATGGTGCAAGTTATAAGAATCTGCAGGATCAGATATAAAAAAATATATTATTATGATATAGGCACATTACTTTGACGAAATAAAATACATTTTAATGGTTTTCCGTTAAGGCATACAATAATTAATTTACAAAAAAATTACTTTTTAGTAAAAATCCTATGATTAGTTTTTTATAGTTTTTTTATCGCTGCGACCCATAGACGTTCCACTGCTGGGCACGGGTCTCCCCCACAGAAATAGCTGCGGGAGGTCTAGAGCAAGTTTTTTTTTTTCTTTATTGGGAACGAAATTTATTAAAAGCCGTCCAAGAAGATAATATAACCATTGGTTTCAACATGATATAACACTACGTCTGTGTTTGTACTATGGGTGCCAGAGACTGATATAGGTACCTACTACATACATAAATATTTTTAAAAACTACTTAAATAGATAATATTGACATCCACTATAATAAAGTTATTAATGTTCATTTATTTATACCTTTAACACGCTTTCGCCTATAAATCACACTGTTTTAATTACACGCCTTCCTTCTATGCCTACGGAATGGCAATAGGCAGTTCTCCTCACGTTTGTGTTGTGAATGAAAGAGATTTTATAATTGATAACTTATTAATGTAATTACAAACCCACACAAAAACATCCAGCCGTATCATTCCATATATGATGCATTCTTCTCGGAATAGAGACTCTTCTCTTATGATTATGGCAAATTAACATTGTTGAGACGGTATGAAATTACTCTGAACAAGACATTTCGAAAGTTTATTCGGGCGATTTATTAAACCGATCGCAAGTAGGTAGGTCGTCGATACATGGATACGAGAAAGATTTTTTTGGGAACTGTCCCGGTTGGAAAGTGTGTACTTTTTAATAACTTTAATGTACTTAATTATTCGTAATTGACCTTCAACGGTCTATAATAAGTGTAAATGGAAGCTGGTTTCACTGTGCCTGAGTCATCAGCAGCTCAGTTCTATGAATTTTCACAGATTTAAATCCATGTTATATTACGCTACAGGTTTTATTAGATTAAAGGAGGTACCATACAAATTTCCAAGCTCTGTAGTGAGAGCTATATAGCTAGAGCCTATGCTAGTGAGTCAACTAAGCAGTGCACCTATTCAAATCTAGTAATGACTAGACTAATTCTACCAGACACTTTTTGGGTCATATACTAAGTTTGCTGCTTGCGATAATAAATTATATTTATACCCAGAAAAGATTACAGTCCAATTTTAGTACACATGGTGAAATGCTGGCCAATAATAGGTATCTGAAACTTTCGTCTTCAAAAATCCCGAAGCAAAAAAAGTAAATTTAGCATCTACATAGTTCTTTCGTTAAGCGTGTCTAATCAACTCATAGAGAAATAAATTATTTGACTTTGAATTTGACTATGACTACAGCCCATAGACGTCCCAATGTTGGGCACGGCTCTCCCAAATCCAATGCGGATTGGTGGATGTGTGGAGGAGTGTGGTTAGTCGCCTACCCAGTGTTGAATGTTCTCAAGCCACCAGAAGGTCTTCGACAAGGCTTAACGACTGTTTCCAGCGTAGAAAACAATCAGAACCGACGGCTTAACGTGCCCTCCGAAACACGGTAGCGCCCATTTAATTTTGTCAGTACCCATCCACAAACCGACCGCGCATGTCGTTGCTTAGCTCTGTCGATCACAAAGAATGGGCGCGAACCATAGCCTATGGACGCTACGTATCCACATAAACTAGTATGTATTGCATACTAGTTTATGATTATATAGATTATGTGGATACATACAAAATTAGTATGTATTGCATATACATACTAAGTAAACAATAAATACTAAGAAAGTACCTATAATTAAACCTCTATCTTATGAAAGTAATTACATATAGTCGTGGAACTCCAAAGTATGAGCGCTTTTTCTGCTACAACTCGAATCCCATTCAAGACAGTTGCAGATAAATCGTTCAGTTGCTCAAATAAACTACGCCTGATTTAAAAAAGAAAGATTCTGAAAAATCAGCTGCACCACACAAGAAACAAAATACTTTCCTAAAATGGTGATCTCGTGTCCTTTTAGTCAATGGGCTGCATATTTTCTTTGCAGCAGACGAATCGGATACATTGAGAAAAAAGTTGTGGGGAATCGTTGTACAAATGACAAAATAATGCTGGATTCACATTTTGGTTGAATTTTTAAAAGCTTTTATTTAACTTCACTCGTATGTATCTATGTATGTAAGCAATAAGACAGCCTTTTGCAAAACTTCTTTTCTTTACTGTGTTCTCCTGTGTTCTTTTTCTGGTGCAATAAATGATATTGTATTGTATTGTATGTCCCGGAATCTTGCAATCAATATTTCACCCACTTCCACTAAAGCTATCGAGCTGAAATTTGGCACACATACCTATTTGGTTCCAATGACAATGCACGAAAATAAAAATAAAAAGTTATAAAAAGCTTTTAAGAAAAAAAAATTTAATAATTTGTTATTTATCATCAAATTAGACTAGTGGCTAAAAGCGTAGCAAGTGTGAATGTCCACCTTGTACCTACACATTATTCTTGCAAATAAACAATATGACTGTGCACGTGTTTCCCCCACAGACAGCTGTGAGGTCTAGCTAGAGCATACTCCACCACGCTGGTCCAATGCAGTTTGGTGTCGAATCTCAAGCCACCCGAAGGTCTTCGACAAGGCTTGACGACTGTTTCTATTGAAAACAATCGGGACCGACGGCTTAACGTATCCTCTGAAGCACGGTAATCCATGATATTTTGCCACCAGCGGTCACCCATCCACAAACCGACCGCGCCCTTCGTTGCTTAACGAGGATCACATTGAGTCTACGTGAGCCACTATTAATAAACATTCTTCCTTCATTATATTCTTAATAATAATGGATAGGTAGTACATAACATATTTATAATAAAATATAAAATTAGTATTTTTTAGTGTTTGAATTTTAATTGTAGTAGTAATATTTCCTGACTGCCTCAATAAAGATAGACACGACACAGAAAAAAATAAAACATTTTCTTTTGTAAAAAAATCTTTAGTTTGAACATACCGCATTTTAGTAGATCTACCGATCTAACTTCCGAAGTAAGTAGTCGTACCTACTTAGAAGCCCTAAAAGGGCACGTTTCAAACGTTCCAATAGTTCATTGACTTCTCGAAAGAAATAAATAGTGTATCCCCATTATAATGCTGACCGTACACCATTTCTCTCCAAATCCCATTGAATTCAATGAGTGCGTGATTGTTTAAAACAGGAGCTGGATTTAAGGACCGTACACAAAAAACAACTACCAATGACATGATACCATGAAAAAGTATACTGCAGTCGGCGAGACATGTGAATGGACGGTATAAGGGTGTCCGCACACAGTCGAATTTATGACCGATTTTCTTTTATCAGAAAATATGTCAAAATAATGTATCATTATTTTATTGACAATTTAATGTTTAAAATCTTTACTTAACAGAAGTTATGTCGACCTTCCTCTATATTCATTATAGAAAAAATATGCGTAAACCACAAAATGTCGGTTAGAGGATCGCTCAAAAAATCGATAGTGTGAGGATACCCTTAACAGGGTGGACTTACCGTTAAGTTCGATTCAATGTGGGAAAAGTTTAATCGTTTTCCGTCCTCAATAAAACTTTCAGAAACACCTTTTTATAAAGGTATGCGTACATTTTGTCGGATAGCGGTAAATATAAAAAAACCATACTAATATAATAAATGCGAAAGTAACTCTGTCTGTCTCGCTTTCACGCCAAAACTACTGACCCGATTTAAATGAAATTTGGTACACAGATAGTCTAGCTAGAGCCTGAGGAAGGACATAGGCTACTTTTTCTATCTATTATTATGTCTAATTCCACGCAAGCGAAGCTGCGGGTGTCCTCTAGTGCAATATAATTAATAAGCATTAAAAACTACTAGTGGTCGTCAAGTGGTCGAAATTCGACCATAATTCATAAATAAATTTTTCAGTTTGTAAGGTTTTATTGTATGCCATCACGCCTGCATTTCCCTTTTTTGAAAATTCACCCCCTAAAGGGGTAAAACAGGGGCAAAGTTTTTGAATTCGTTAATGGGTCTTATTCTACGCGAGCGAAGCTGCGGGCGTCCACTAGTAACACATAAAGATAGAAGTATCGCATAGAATTCGATTCGCCATAAAAACTGGTCAGTTGCCGCGACAATAGCTAACATTAAACTTGGTATGCTGACACTCCCATAAAGGATCTTTGAAAACAAAAAGGCTCGAAACGAATTCACTCGAAAGAAACTAAAACTATTCTAGGTAAAACGTATAAGGTAAAACCTGTACAACAAATTAAAATAGGTCTGAAGTTTTTCGAATAACCATCGGGACAAAATTCGTAATATATTTTCACACGGGAATACTTACTAGGTTGTTTTTTATAATATTTTTATCGCATGTTTAAGCTTACATTTATTCATTAAATGTTATGAAGAATCCAATTTAATGTGACATAAAAATTAATTGCATAAAGTACAGTAAGCGGCAAATTAAATAGCTCTATGATTTTAAATCATCATCTTCATCATCTGTAGAGGTCCACTGCTGGACATAGGCCTTTCCTAAACGATGCCACTTCGCCTACTTTTAAATATAATCTAATGTCATCAACATTAATAATTATATTTACTTGAAAGAAATATTATTGAAGGTAGTGTCCAACTCAAAAATAATCATAAAAAATGTTTTTTTTTTCTAAAATAAAACCTATGGGATAAAGGGACGATTGAAAATATAGTTATCATCATAATTATTTTGAATGATGCTTTTATTAATTATCAATGGAAACAGGAAGCCTTCTTATGGTCAGTTAAACGCAATTAACATTTTGATAGCGAACCGGCGATGCAGTTCCATGAATGGTTCATACATAACCATTCATGAATGGGATTTTGCTGCTTGATTTAATGATTCGTTTAGCGATAATTTCGATTGTTTATTTGATAATGTCAGAAAAACGTTTTGACATTTCCCTGATTTATTGAAATGACCTGTTTTATATCTAAAGAATACCCACCAGCACCCAAGTTATCATTATGTGATGATTTTCAAAACCTTAACGTAAATTAAATGCCTTACGCCCGAAGAGGTAGGCTGATGTGTGTTGTAGTCACAGATAACTTTGTATGTAAGATGATATGGATAAGTCCAATTTATTGTAACAATGACCGCACTTCCAAAACCCAAACACAATTAAAATAGATTCAGCCTGTATTTTAAACATGGCGCCATTTTAAATTGACGTCGGCCATCTTTTTGTGCGCGAAACGCAACGAACTACGTATTGTAAAGTTAAACTTTTTACGAAACGAATTGAATTTCCCCTCGCATCTGCCAGTTGCGAGCGGAGTCGAGTCATTGAATAATTTATATTGCACACGACGAGTGCAGGAAAAACGCACTTAATTATGTGAAAACATTTCGTGATGCCTTAAGCGTTTCTCGATTTGGTAAACACCCATTGTATTCCATTTAATTAGTCTAAAACTCGATCCAGCAAGAATTGCTGCAAGCGATTGAGGGTTTTTGCTTGCTACAATAATAATTATTGCTGAATGATTATCATAATGTCAAGTTATACCTAACCGTTTATTTCTAGTATTTAAAATTCTTAAGGTTGTAGAATAGATGGCCTTATGGTCCAAGATCCCAGTGCCGCCAGACGTTACTTATTTTCTCACAAACAATTTATATGGGATAAGCTAGTGTTAGTACACACTTTGAGCGTGTGCATACTCGCTAGCTTGGGTAGACGGCCAATTCATTGGTATCAGATGCTGAAAATCGAAAATTTCAGTACCAACTTTTCTTATTTTCTCATGACTGATTTTCACATATGTTTTAGTTAGTTATGTTACAAATTAATAATAACTATTGCCAGACACCTTCCGTCGGCCCTTACCCTTGCCAGACGCCTTAAAGATCCGGAAAAAATGATGTAAGTTTACTTATTTTCTCAAGCTTGATTTTTATGCACGACACTTGGGGAACTATTTCAACACTGTTAGTCAGCAGCCAGACCAATTGGATGGGCCAAACATCCAGCCAGACACACATAAAGTGTCACTAGTAGTCCGGTCAATTTAGAAAATTGAAAGAAAGAAAATTCCGACAGAGCCAAATCTTCGTATAGACCTTAGGTTTACCACAAGGAATAAAGTGTCAAAAGTCCCAATCAGTCCCGTGCGCTTAGGGACTTATTCGGGGCCCAAGGTCAAAATTTTAGGTATTTTGGATTTTTCTCGAAAACGGTAAGTTTTATCGAAAAAGTACTTTAGAGCAAAGTTGTAGATCTTAAAATTCTCTATAAAAATGGTTTCTACGATTTTTTTTCTAAGACCCACTATTTTCCAGATATTGCGCTTGTAAGAATCATGTTCTACATAGTATGCACACATATGCCACGTATATACATATTTAGGTACTCAAACAAGCAAAAATGCCTACTCGTGTCTCTTTTATGTATACATTATACTATTCTAAGAAAATTTACTCTAAAATGACCGCCGGTCCCTTACCGAATCCCCTCTACTTGAATAACAGATATTTAACATTTGTAAAAAATACACGAAACAAAAAGAAAGGACAGCTATCTTGTCTTCCTCCAACATCGGCATCTGCTACTCAACATTTGTTTCGAGTATACTATCAAGTTCAGACATGGCAAGGCAATGAACTGAACCCTGAAGACTGGGGTTGGAAATTGATAAATAATACTTTGGAACCGATTCGAAATTTACTGCCCCCTGCTCTCCTCTCTTGTATACGTGGCATATGTGTGCATACTATGTAGAACATGATTCTTACAAGCGCAATATCTGGAAAATAGTGGGTCTTAGAGAAAAAATCATAGAGACCATTTTTATAGAGAATTTTAAAATCTACAACTTTGCTCTAAGGTACTTTTTGATAAAACTTACCATTTTCGAGAAAAATCCAAAATACCTAAAATTTTGACCTTGGGCCCCGAATAAGTCCCTAAGCGCACGGGACTGATTGGGACTTTTGACACTTTATTCCTTGTGGTAAACCTAAGGTCTCTACGAAGATTTGGCTCTGTCGGAATTTTCTTTATTTCAATTTTCTAAATTGACCGGACTACTAGCGACACTTTATGTGTGTCTGGCTGGATGTTTGGCCCATCCAATTGGTCTGGCTGCTGACTAACAGTGTTGAAATAGTTCCCCAAGTGTCGTGCATAAAAATCAAGCTTGAGAAAATAAGTAAACTTACATCATTTTTTCTGGATCTTTAAAGCGTCTGGCAAGGTTAACCGCCGACGGAAGGTGTCTGGCAATAGTTATTATTAATTTGTAACATAACTAACTAAAACATATGTGAAAATCAGTACTGAGACTTTAATTTGTCACTCAATCGTACAAATAATGACCTCACGCTCTATACCTAGCGGCACTTTATATGTGTCTGGCTGGACGTTTGGCCCATCCAATTGGTCTGGCTGCTGACTAACAGTGTTGAAATAGTTCCCCAAGTGTCGTGCATAAAAATCAAGCTTGAGAAAATAAGTAAACTTACATCATTTTTCTGGATCTTTAAGGCGTCTGGCTAGGGTAAGGGCCGACGGAAGGTGTCTGGCAATAGCTATTATTAATTTGTAACATAACTAACTAAAACATATGTGAAAATCAGCCATGAGAAAATAAGAAAAGTTGGTACTGAAATTTTCGATTTTCAGCATCTGATACCAATGAATTGGCCGTCTACCCAAGCTAGCGAGTATGCACACGCTCAAAGTATGTACTAACACTAGCTTATCCCATATAAATTGTTTGTGAGAAAATAAGTAACGTCTGGCGGCACTGGGATCTTGCTCTATTAGACCTTTATATGTATATTCACACTTATATACTCTGAAATTTTTGTTTTTTGATAAAGCAACTAGGCCCATGTATATCGTACCTTACCGAAATCAAATATTCACGATTCTTATACTCACACATACTTGTCTCTAAGTAGTATTATTGTAACCAATAAACAACGTAATATCTACTGACGGCAACATACATCAAAATTATACTGGAAGGTTACATAGGTAAACACTCTTTTTGGCTGAGACTTATAATCACACAATTTATGAACCCACAGACTAATCTAGCACCCTGCAGACCCTTGGTAATGCCATGTAAATGGCGACTCTATTCTCGTCGCTCGAAGCCGATGCACTTATAAATTTATTAGGATAATCCGCTTACGCGAGAGGGATCGGTTGGTACAGCGGCTCTCAAACTATGCTTTCAGTTTTTCAATCATTATTTTATTTTATCCCGAATATGATTCCATTATATTGAGTTTATCAGTGAAGTTTACGATTACCTTTTTTAATATTTTTTTAAATAATATAGATGGACAAACAGACATACGGGCCACCTGATGGTAAGTTGTCACCGTCGTCTATGGACACGTGCGACACCAGGGGTATCACAGATGCGTTGCCTGCCTTCAAGGAAGCGTTTCACACTCTTTTTGAAGCGCTCCATGTCGTAGCTCGAAGGGAAAACCTCAGTCGGAAGCTCATTCCACAGAAGACTAGTTCGCCGTAAAAAAGACCGCGAGAAACGCACGGTAACTATTACAGTATTACCTGATTTATAAGGAAAGTAATTATTCGTATTTGGGTTTAAAGGCTTTAAATTGTTATTGTTTTTATGTGTCTGCACAGTCAGTACTGTGAGTGACAATTTACTATAAATATAAGATGAAAAACAAGAATTATCTTGTTATTTGCGACGTTGACCATTGAACATCAGATGGCCGAGTCTATTCTTTAGGCTTTCTTTACGATAAAATGTAAATGTATTTGGGTAATGGATGTTTAATTGTGTGATGTATGTGTGTCTACCATCCACAACACATGTATCCTATTGTTGTGAGCGTTGAAGCGATCTGACATACAATTTGAGAACCAACGGTGGGCGGAATGGTAATACACCTAGTAGAAAATAAAATTGTGGTGTGCCCTGTTTTATTTTCATGTTCATTTAGTGGTAGGCACGATGATCAGATTTATTTTATGTTAATTTTACTCATGGAGGGATCAAAAAAGGATATTTGCCATGTTATTCTAACGGAGAGCTTTTGTGTGCCGTCAATTTAAGGAAGATTGATTTTTTTAAATTACTTTTCGTAAATACTAAGTAGTTAAACAGACAAATTCAACTCTAATTTAATTTGGTAGACACTAATACTTGGATACCTAAATAAAATACTAGGATACCTAAGGGTTAGGGTAAGTTACTAACAAATTTTTATTAAATGCTTAAAGTACTTAACTGGGTATTCATACCATAAAGCGTTTTCAATTTGTCGCTGACGCTATATATACAAAACAAAACAATATCTTAGGAAAACCCGAAGGATAAGGACCTACCCGAATCCGAACTTTAAAATTGTGCTCCAGGGAATCGAAGCCAGGACCCTCACTCGACAAGGATATCGCTAAGATGTTTATGTAAATATCGTAATTGTACCTAATACCTACTAAATTAAAAAAAGTTAAGTTTCATATTTCATTAAAGCTTACTCAGAAAAGCCTATAAAGATTTTGGTAACGATTAATAACGAGAATCTATGAAAGTGACATACAATTTCTAACAGAATGGTTCAAGTTGTGCAGTTGTTAAAAAGCTTAACGGACACAATCAAATCCGTCGGTAGCGAGTGTATGAAAGCTTATTTGTCGGCGGTTAAAGCCTCCATTCTCGATCTGTTTTTATTAGAAAATATTTTAATCTCCATCGTAAGGTGCCCGTCGTATAGAAAGAGAGCAGCGAGTAAAGATAAAGGTGACAGGACTCGGAGAGTGGCACAAATAAAGAGATGCCTTTGTCAGCAGTGGACTATGAAAGGCTTATAGTTGGATGGATGATGATCAGTATGCATGAAATTGGTACAAAATATTGGTTTCTGATCTACACACTAATGTATATGATGTAAAGTTTAAAATTACACATTACTTTTTCGATATTCTCTAAGGGAGGTAATTAATTACTTACTGATTACCAAAGTTTAATTGACATATACATACATATATATATATATATATATATATATATATATATACATATATATATATATATATATAACGTTTATGTAAGTTAAATAATAGCATAAATAAACATTTTCCAAATAAAATACTTCTTTCACGTATTCGTTCGCAAACCTTCTATATCTACGAGTATATAATTTCTATTACATTGGAGTTCATTTATTCTTTATTCCATTCTATCTATTCTCATATAGATGCATCATACAACTTAAATTAAATAATAGATAAATAGCTATCGCATATATCTATCTATCGAACAAGTGACTAACATAAATTCTCTTTGACTACACTTTTTAACAATTGGATTGGAAGATTGCTTAAATAACGCCATTATGACTATTTTTATTTTTATAATCTGTCTCTAACAAGATACATCTTAACATTCTTAACTTTTTAAAGCTACTGGACATTCTTGGCGGTGTTTCTTTGAGAAGCTTATGGAGGCTTTAGTTGAGGGCTTAGAACTTTCTATTTCTTTCATTATTTTAAGAATAAGTTTGTTGTTTAGATTTTAATATTAATATCTTTGGTATTTACTAAACAATTTGCTATAATATATTGGACAAGAATTTTTAAAACAATGACCTAGTACTGGCAGGTAAGAATGAAGTCACATTTTTCTAATAAAAGTGGGTTGCAACAATCAATTAATATATGAAAACACCAACCTAACTAATATAATAAACAACCAACCAAAGAATGTACCTTTACCTAAGAAATACGTAGTAATAACTCAATCATAATGTAATACTATCAGCTTATAAATCATAATGTAGGTAAACTCTTCATAATTACATATACATAATATAAACATCTGTGAGCTTGTACTTACGACATTCTTTCGAGTACTCTTGAATAATAAAATGATATATTTGTATAATTAATATTAAAAAGCACTTACAACCTTACTACAGGTCCTCGCTGTAAATCAAAAACGGTGAATTATGAGTGTCTTTTGCAGCATACCTGAAACAGAGAAAAAAGATTAGTATTAATAAAATCAACTCATTTCATTTGCAATAAGAGTGAAAATTCTTTGTACACCATTGCATTAAATGCATACCTTTGTACCATAAATCCATCATTCTGGAATCGTCATAAAAAGTTTTTCAACAACAAACAAAGGTCGAGTTAATCTCCCTTTACAATTACATCCCTATCCAATTACGAAGACTTTATCTAAAAGGTATAAATAGACTATTGTTTGTTATAAAAAATCGTGGATGTTAAACCTTTCCTTTGAGTAACAAGGAATTACGAATTGATGAAGATAGTGACTGAGGCGCGCCGTTTGCATGCATTATTTTATAAAACTTTAATTGATTAGATTTTTTTTTTACCGACGAAGAAGGAGGTTACATATTCGACTGTATTTTTTTAAAGCATGTACAGCGATTACTTTGTTTATTAAACCGATTTTGATGATTCTTTTTGTGTTTGGTAGAACATACATCGAAGGTGGTCCCATTTAATTTCAATAAAAAAAATCTGCAAGTACTTATTAGCAAACAAGCATAATAATAATTACTCAAAAAATTCCTCAAATAAATTCCTCAAAAATTTTTAAACAGTACTTGTACCGTGTTTAACAGTATAAATATGCATAGTAAGGGTAGCAATGTATTCTTTGCGTCCATTGCCCTGTAGCGTCAGTGATGGTAGTAAAAATACATAACAAAGGTACCTAGCAAATTTAATTATGTGTTCTTTGTATTTATTGCTGTAGCCGTATTTGAGTGTGGATTTTGATACCTAATTCTTTTTTTATTTAAGGCTTTATCACATGCCTATATTTGTCGATCTGATTGATATATTTTATTATAGATGAAGACAAAAAATTTATTATAATAAAAAATTTATTAATTTAAAAACCCTGTCTTGAAAGCAAGAGTTCACAAAGAGCAAGGAGAATAATAAAATAAATTTTGTAGACTGTAAGTTTTCTGAGACAGAAATAATGTAGTCTATTATATTCGACAAAATTAATAAAAAAATATTTTATCTATAATGCCACATCCATTTCTTCTAATTCTAAACAAACAAGCACAAAGGTCAGAAATTAAAAAACGCCAGCCAACACCCCGGTAATAGCGTATTGTTGTCAGGGCATCGAGACACGGCGGATACACCCGTGGGTCCACACCAGCCGAGCAGCTTGATTACCTTCTAGCCGGATAGCTTGCGAGCTTAGTTTGCCGCCGTTACAAATGATCACTTATAAAATTTTTGGTTTCAAGGACCTCATGATGCCGCATTTGATAAAGTTTCACAATCAATGGTTAATTTGAACAGGTACTTATTTAGTCAGATACCATTAATTTTTAATTTAATTAAAGAATTATTTTTAACTACTTATTTGCAGACGGTGTGCCAGACTGCTTTCCAATAAACGTGCAAAGCATCCCAAGAGAAAATATTTTCTGAATGAAAACTATCCTATGTGCTAACTTAGATTATACGTCTATTTATGTGCCAAGTTTCATCTAAATCCAATTTTTAGTTTTTGAGTGATTAAGTAACAAACATACGAACATCCAAATATCCAAACTTTCAAACAGATTTATTATTATTAGTTGGATTTAGAAATGAGAGAAGTTTTCCCCCAAGTCTATACTGAAGATTGCTTAAGCCACCTTTTATTAAACTTTTACTTTTAATTTATCTCTATTACTCGCGCCTTTGAAATCATCTGACATACTCGTTCTTTTAAAATAATAATATGCTCGTGATGATAGTTTGAGAGACATGCCCGATGCGACTCGGCTGGTGTGGACCCGGCCATTGTCTGTTTGTCTATTCAATATTTCAATAGCGGATTCAGTTCCCAACCCTTATTTATTTTTGAAACGAGCCCTCTTTCGTTTTTGTGATGTATACCGTTTTAATGTAATATTAAAATGGACAAGTCATCTAAACTACAACATCCTGGGTGTATTTTAGTTTAATTTTATTAATGAACTTTTGTTCCAGTGAAATGGTTTCTCACGGTTATTGGTTTTACAAAATATTTTGACCACACAGTGAGTGACCTTAACTGTCAAACAGCGGGTACCAGATTCGAATTCCAAGTCTTATTCGCAGATAGATATAAGATCTTTATATCTATCTGCGAATAAGATAGATAAAATATATAACTAGCTGACCCCGCAAACGTTGTTCAGTATTTTAAAAACATTTTCCAGTGGACTAAATTGTGAATATAAACTATTCTCGAAATTGAACACACACACAAAATTTCATCAACATCTATCCAGCTGCTTACGAGGAGTTCACTGTCGTACATACGTACATGAGAAATATATATATTCCGCAGATAAACTCGTAATTATTTCTGCTTGGGTCGTGGACGCTTAAGCTTCAAATGTTTTATTTGTCTACATTACCCTGTTTTATATTATTATATAGGTATATAGATGTATGGATAACCTTTTACATAAAGCCTGAGATGTTCTAATTTAAATTAAATAAAGTATTCAACGCGCAGCTAAGCGAGCTTCTAATTACGTGCGATTCAACTATCGAGACGACATTACACATTTCATTCCTTTTAGGTACAATTTAATCAGCCAATAACTTAACTCTCTAATGAGCGCAAAGCAATTAAAGACTCGTTAAAAAATATCGCTTTCTAATAATCTATCTATACCTGATAAGGGGAGAAAGTTCGGATCTTTGGCACGCCTTATCTATGGGGCTACTGATTCGATTAAAAGTCTACCGTCGAACCACACTACAGTCTACAGAATATTATATAGTACCTACTACTAGCTGACCCCGCAAACATTGTTCTGCCATATGAAATGTCGAAGTTAAGCGACACTTCATATTGTTTATACAAAAATACTAAAATCGTGTAAAGTCGTTAAAAAACATTTTCCAGTGAACCAAATGGTGAATCTAAACCATTCTCGAATCCCCTGAACACACACAAAAAATTTCATCAACATCTATCCATCTATTTAGGAGGATTTCACTGTCATACACACGTACCTACACAAGAAATATATATTAAGATATGTACTATAGTAGATAGGTGTATAGCGTTAATAGCCCAATGGCTCGCGTCGATTCAAAATGATCGAAAGAGTTAAGCAACGTCGGGCGCGGTCGGTTTGTGGATGGGTGACCGTTAGTGGCAAAATTTCATGGACGCTACCGTGCTTCGGGCACGTAAAGTCGTCGGTCCCGGTAGTTTTCAATCGTGGCAACAGTCGTTAAGCCTTGTCGAAGACCTTCGGGTGGCTTGAGAACATTCGACACTGGCTTGGCCACTAACCCCTCCACCAATCCGCATTGGAGCAGCGTGGTGGAGTATGCTCTAGACCTCCCGCAGCAGTGTCTGTGGGGGAGACCCGTGCCCAGCAGTGGGACGTCTATGGGTCGCAGCGACTATAGTAGGCCATGTCTACAGAGTAGAGCCTGCAAACTATAGTAGCTACAACTTACCACCACAACCCTTATTATGTCCCACTGTTGGGCATGGGTCTCCTCATTGATTCTCCTCAGGGGTTATACCTTAGTCCACCACGCTGGAGGCTGGCAGACTTCACTTCGAGATAGAGAACTCTCAGGCATGCAGGTTTCCTCACGATGTTTCCTGCACCGTTACAGCAGGTGACATTTAATTTCTTAAATCGCATATAACATAGGAAGACATTGGTGTCATCACTTGTATTTGAACCCACACTCTAGTGAGAGGCGAGCTTGTTAGCCAATGGACTGTCTACTATAGCTACCATAGATTTATTACTCTATATAGCTACAACTAATCAGTAGTCATAATTAATATTGAATCGTGCATTGTCATCGGAACCTAATATGTGTGCCAAATTTCAGCTCGATAGCTTCAGTGGAAGTGGGTGAAATATTGATTGCAAGATTCCAGGACATACATACATACTTACTTACAAGATACATACGAGTGAAGTTAAATAAAAGCTTTTAAAATAGGCTCGATTGTCAGATTCTTTTAAATTTAATATGTAGCATGGTTTATCGACTTATCTGTTCAATACAATGAAAACTACGACTCTTTTTTATTACCGCTTTGGTGATCCATATACCTTACTTTAATTTACTTAAATTTACCTTACTTTATAGTGACCATCTACGGTGCACTGCACATGCCAGGGATATTTATCCAGGTATCAAATGGTATCAAATGTTTAGATGTGTGCCACCCACAACTCAAGAAATCCCAGAGCGGGGATGTGAATGGACATATTTATTTCTATTTTTTAGTAGATATGAGCGCTTACGACAAAAACGAATGCGTTTCAATTCTATGGTCGACTAAAAATAACCATTCAGTGTAATGACTGGTCAAATGCCCTTCTAATTGGAGTTAATTTGAAAGAATGGCTTAATCATAACAAAATGTTGAACACTAAAGAGCCGTAAACGCGTAAACAACAATGAATATGACATTTGGTGATTACAGGGCATTGACCTACCTATATGAATGGGATTGGAGAGTAGAGGGCAAGAGTACATACACGTCAAATCTATACTATATTATAAAGAGGAAAGATGTGTTTGTAATGTTTTCACACAAAAACTACTGGACCGATTTCAAAAAATCTTTCACTGTTAGAAAGCTGCATGTTCACTGAGAGAGAAAGAGAGAGAAGATATTACTATGTGTAAACGAAACTATTGTTATATCTAATTCCACGCGAGCGAAGCTGCGGGCATCCACTAGTACATAAATACAGGGTGAATGGTAGGGTAAAATCGTAATGAACATCGGTCACAGCCCAGTTGCTATCGAACTCGGCTCTCACTCGAGAAGATCTGGGTATACGTCGTATTACTCTATCGATATTACATATATCTATCGATATTTTTTGAGGATTTTACTATGGAAAGTAAAACCCTATATAGGTACATCACAGAGTTCATCACAATTAAAAGAGTCATAGACTATGAAACAAAATGCCCAATATTGTAATATGGGGATGGAACGTTAATGCCACTGAAACAGAAAACAGACACATTTGTAACTTAAATACTTTGATAACAAGACCGTTATTATTAAATTATCGACGGCCCGTGGCCCGACATTCCTCGTGGACATTCGGGGCAATCGAGATACGTGACTTACAAAAGTTAACCGACAAATTAATGTGTTACCGTCGTGGGTAATTGCAACGCTGCTGAGAAGTCGACGCGCTTGAAAAGTACATTTATAAAGGACGATACGATCCCGACTTGCGATTCGGATAAGCTGTCAATAGAATGCAAGCAAATCGTTCAAGACAATTTTTAAAAGCTTTTATTTAACTTCACTCGTGTGTATCCATGTCCTGGAATCTTGCAATCAATATTTCACCCACTTCCACTGAAGCTATCGAGCTGAAATTTGGCACACATATTTGGTTCCGATGACAATGCATGAAAATAAAACAAAGTTTGAATAAGCTTTTTTAAAAAAAAAATTAATTTAGTTTAATTACAGGGTAAGTTGACTGCGACGATTAGTGGCGTCTTACCCTGAAAATACTCCGTGTGGGGGTGAGACATGTTGTTGGTGTGTATTCATTGTGTGTGCAAACTCTCTTATGTGATAGGGAGGTGCTATATGCATGAAAGTATATGCGATTATTAAGTGTTTAAATGTTACCTGCTGCAACGGTGAAGGGAACTTCGGAGGAAACCTGCATGCTCTATAACGTGTGAAGTCTGTCAATCTGCACTTGGCCAGCGTGGTGAACTAAGGCCCCTCCCATCAGGAACTCAACTCAACTCAGGAAAAAGCAGAGTTAGAAATCCATTTGAAACGAGAGAGGATTAGAAATGTTACGGAAAGGAAACAATATCGCGACGATACGCTTACTGCAGATACGCATTACGTTCTGTTATCGTATCGTATTACGGAAATCGTGTCGCGTAGAATAAAAGAGCTTCCTTAAATTACGTTATCTGCCATCAGCTGTTCAATGCATTCGTTTAAGATAACGTCAAATTTATTTTATTGTTCTGTATTCGGGTTAAGAATTTGGGAGGTTTCTGGGATGTGGAGGTGCAACCTGTGATGTATGGATTTTATTGAACGGTATTATATTATTTTGCCTAACTTTCATTTCAATTTACAACAGGTAAATCTACCTGTTTTTACCCACGACACGAAAAAATACTGCATTGAACGAAAAATTCCGTAATAATGGACATACAAACGAAGTGTACTTAGGTAGAGCGAATAATTATTGACTTAGCACAGCTTAGCACTGTCGGAATCTTTTGTAAGTATGACTGACGAGACATTTTAAGTCATTAAAAAAAAAACTGTCGTACTAGAACCTCCTCCTTTGAAGTCGGTTAAAAAGATACAGCAGCATCGAAAATAGCTTCAATAATAATTGCTACTTACAAATATTGCAACAACAAATAAAATACAAGATCTGCCCCCTTAAGGCGTTAATAGCTCTCAATTGAGGTCCGTAGAGACTCGATAGCTTCCGACAAGGCTTAACGACCAAAACCTTACTCCAATAACAAAACATGCCCCGCAACCATCAGATAAGGCTGGCGACACATGTGACGTTCGTTAGTCGGTGTTGGATTAGTCAGATTTACAGCACGTATCACATTACGCGATGACAGCCCACCTTATACTGTTTCCTGATCATATCTGAACTTCTCAAGGTGATGGCTTTCTACAAATTCTTTACTGCGGAGATTGAAATAGGTGTCGGAGATGTTATCCCCAATCTGTTGTGGTATCCTGATTATGACATGGTCATTAATTTAGTCAATCTTTTCTGTACACGACTACTTTTGACTGGCATTTAAAAGGTAATGCTTTGTTCATTGCTTTTGCATTAAAGTATCAAAATATACTCACGTTTTCTTATTTCTTCTTGTTTGACTTGAAAATAAAAATAATTGGTATAACGATACATTAATTTTATCAATAAACCCGGCATTGCTGTACAGTTTATTGTGTATTCTTAAACGGATAATTTCACTATTAGTTAAGGTGGAAATTAATTTATAGAACACAAACTTACACTGCCTAGATTGTAGTATTTATTTTAGCAAAATGACATTTATAGAAAGTTACTTATTTATAAGTTTGCTTATCTCTTCTCACTAACACGGTGTTACCGCACAGGAAGGTGTCAATTATAGAAGCGTTCGACACTCAATAATCATTGTCCGATGCTGCGATTGAATATCTTATACTAATTGAATTTATTAAAGTGAGTTCATTCTCACGATACGGGTTTTCAACAGTACCCACATACTCTTTGTAATGCTTAATTAAATTTAAAAATTGTAATTGTACTCACGAACAGAATTTGAAAATCTAAAATAGGGTCTACTTTAAATACACTTTAGTGTTTACACGCAGATCGGTTATTCCAGTAGGACAAGTTAGTATTTAAAATCTTACGTCATTAGTAAAGTAACGTACGTATCGATGAGAGGTTGCCTAAAATATTATGTATTCTGTGCCTAAAGTTACATTCGGTACATACGAGTACGTCTTTCCGATTTAATTCAGAACACTATTCGGACTCCAAAAGTTGTTACATCAAAAAATCGAACGAAGAGGAGCGAAAACTAATATTATAGTACGTTTATATGAATTTTATGGAACTTAAATAAGCTGCAACCCATAGACGCCCCACTTCTGGGCACAGACAAATCTGCGAGAGGGTTGAATAGATTTTAGATTTAGATTCATTAAATGATATCGTCGACTAAATGGAAAAATGACATTTTTCAAAATTTTCGTAAAGTGAGGTTATTCCTAAAAAGAGCCTGTTATTAACATTTCTTTTATATGGATAAAAGACACTTTATAAAATTACACGCCAAGCTCACTAGATGTCACAAGTGTCATTTCGGTATTTTGTGGTCTTCCGCCTTAATTACTGTAAATAACCGTCACTCTGCCATTTGAAACCCAGCCACGAAATTGAATGCATGTGTATTTTTATAGAAAGATGATATTTCTCAAAATAGTTTCTGTATACGATTGTAAAAGGTAAGAAAAATTAATAGAAAAACGTATTTTTTCGAGAAATTACGTTTGTTCTTTAAAAATTTACTGCGATTGTGTTTGTAACTTTTATAGATAAATGTCATTTTTTTAAATATGACTGTTTTTTTGTGAAATTAAGTTATTGATACAAGACTTATTTGTACATATGACATTTTTCTATAAAGTTTTTATTGTAACAATTTCCTATATGACTGTGCTATTTATTTATTGTATGATTTTTTTTTTAATTATGATGTTTATCTTTTAAAAATACTACATGTTAACGTACTACTTTTAACGTACTTTCAGTACAAAATCGATTTAATCGAATGAAATACAAATATTTTGATTTAACCTTTAGAATGAAAAGTTTTATGTAAAAAATTTTTTAGGATGAAGCATAGTGAAAAAAAAATTATGTATAAGGTTTTTTTCTATGGGGAATCCAGTGGAGCTTAATTTGGTTCCATTAAAGTTAAATAAAGATCCACTAATTGGCATACCTGACTACGACTACCTGACGACCTACTGATTTTATGAAAGCAGTTAATACAGAGCCAGGTCTAGATTTTCAAGCCCATAACTCAGCTATTAAGAGAAAGAACCCACCAAAAAAAGTATCTACAATGTGTGAGATTATCGACGTCGAGCCGGAGTCGAATCGGATTCTGAGGAAGGTGACAATAGTTCCTTCAACTCCATACCTAATAGCCAAAAGGAATTTTCGTCTGACAATGTCGATAATGACCCCGATTTTCTACTACGTGGAGATCTTGCTAATGGGAGATAATTCCGGGAGATAAAAGCACTACAATGAATGGCCAAGAAAATACAGCAAGTCAAAATAATTATAATACTTAACGAATAATAATAAAAAAATTAGATAAGAAAAGAACGCCTTCAATTTCTTAATATTCTTATTATAATCATCAGCCTTTAGTGGTCCACTACTGGACATAGGCCTCCCCTAAACGATGCCACTCCAACCGGTCCTGTGCCTTCTGAATCCAGCGGTATCCCACCGTCTTCTTCAGGTCGTCCGTCCACCTTGTCGAAGGGCGACCTGTCCTCCTTTTTCCAAGTGGAGGTCTCCTTTCAAGGACTTTTCTTCCCCACGGATGGGTTATCAATACTGCGAACGACGTCGCCTGCCCATTGCTACTTTAACATACAAATATTCTTTAAAAAAAAAAAAATATGGGTAGATTTAAATTCAAACTCAGTGACCTCAATATTGTTGCCATTGATTTGTGTAATAAGTAGGGGTTACTTTTATATAGAGGTTTGTTTATGAATATTAATTAATTAATTGATGTACCATACTATTATTACCTCAATTTATAAATACGTTGTACTTAAAAAAACCATATTTTTTCCATTATTGTGTTAAATTTTTTTAAAAATACGTGCCACATTTTTTTCTTAATTATGTAGAAAAATGTCATTTCTTACTAGAAAAGCCTCCTTTTTTATAATTCGATTAAAATAAATACAGCATATTAATCTTCATGTTAATACCTTTAAAATGATATATAACACTTACATGTAAATATAAAACTTAAAAAGAAAAATGAAATTTAATAAAATGAAAAACTTTAAATGCTTGTATTGTAAAATTTACTGTTTTTGAATAACGTCATTTTTCTATTTAACCGACGATATCTAATAACAATTCTTCTGGAGTGGTAGACACAACTGCCCGCCACGGTACCTACATATATGCCGTACAATAATGGTTTTAATACAATTGTGTTCCGGAAAGATTACACTTAAGTATCTAGAGTTGAACATTTGAACTCTAGTTGATCTTCAAAGGGTAGCAATGCCTCTGTGACCGAATTTAAATCTGTATATATAAAAGGAGAAGCTGACTGACTGACTGACTGACTTATCAACGCAGGGTCTAAACTATAAGGGTTAGAAACTTGAAATTTTGCACAGGGGTTCCTTTCATAACGTAGAGGAGCACTAAGAAAGAATGTTCACCCCCTAAGGGGGTAAAAAAAGGGGGGGGGGGTGCAAAGTTACTATGAAACTTTGCCATTAATGGGTCTAATTCTACGCGAGCAAAGCTGCGGGCGTTCACTAGTAAGAAATAAGACAAGACAGTCACGGGCGGCAGAGGACAGTGCTAAATGCTCTTTTGCATAAAAACAGACTCATTATAAAGACACGATAGTGATAACAGATGGTAAACTTACATCCCCAAGGTTCTACCACAAAACCAAAAACCACAAATCCACAGACACACAATGGTTATTAAACCACAAATCCACAGACACACAATGGTTATTAATTACTTCTGTTGGTATTTCATTAGCCGATAGAAGCACGTAGAGCGTGGATGTAATCTCCCGACGGAAGCCGGCAATAAAGCGACCATACTTGTACAGTTGGGAATAAAACTTTTATTAAAATGTAGTTCTTTATCTAGTCAACTGGAGTTTTATATCTGTCATGATCTAGTTTATTTTTAGGGTTGCATGCCCAAAGGGTAAAACGGGACTCTATTACTCCGTTGCCCGTCTGTCCGTCTGTCACCAGGCTGTATCTCATGAACCGTGATAGTTAGACAGTTGAAATTTTCACTGATTATGTATTTCTGTTGCCGCTATAACAACACACATTAAAAACTAGAAAAAAAATATTTAAGGGGGGCCATACAAACAGACATGATTTTTTGCCGTTTTTATACATGTATACGGTACGGAACCCTTCGTGCGCGAGTCCGACTCGCACTTGGCCGGTTTTTAGATATTTGTACGTACCATTGTAATGATTTGTCACATCGTCTGGTAATATCACTTTACTGTGGCGATCTAAGCTAATTTACAGTCATCATTAAAAGGTTTTTTAATGTATATAGCAGTCTAATATAGATAAGTATACTGCAGTATACTGATAATATGATGGCAATGCTGCCAGCGTTCCGGGTACAATCCCACAAGGTCTATCTATTTTATTATGTTATTTAATTTGTAATTAATTGTTATGAATGTTTATTAATAACTAAATTTTCTGTACGTAAGTTTTCTATATTTACAATTTTGTTTGTAATGTTTTCACAAAAAGCTACTGTAACTTCATCAGTCATATTTCAAAAACACTTTTGTTTCTACATGTACCAGGTTAGAGGGAACCCTTCGTCGTACACATCAAAGGAGGCCTCTTCAAAGCCGACCACGCATAAATTAGGTTACCAAGACCGTGTGCCACCGCTAAATAAGTTATTATTCCTTAACCTAATGCCATAAAAATCAATTTAGTTCGGCATTGATTTTTGGATCTATCTTTTGTTCTTAAACCCGAAATGTAGATTCTTTTTACTATTCATTCAGAACTTTAGTCCCTATTCTGTAATAAGATAGAGATTTCTTTGACGTGGTTTGGGAATGGAAAAATATTTAGTTTACAACATGACGATGTTGTTAAGGATAGGTCAAGTGGCCAGATTTTGTGCCGAATTGTATTTTTGTTCTGACCTCCAAAATTAAAACTTGATAGGTCGTTAGTAACGTCACTCAGATAATATGCTGCTGTTTTTTTACTACTCAGTGACAGGAATCTTGATATTACCAAGTCAATTGTACACCACACTGGTAAAATGCTTATTGGCAGACTTCACACGCCATAAATATGTAGTAATATGTGGTAATATGTTGAAAGCTCAGGCGTGCAAGTATATAGTATTCACGATTTTTTCCTTCACCGACATTTATATTGCTTAAACTTTAAACCAATGTTTTGGCTTGCATATGCATGCCAGTATGCAGGAATTTATTTTAATAATAATTTTATTTAAATAAGTAGGTATTTTATTTACATAACAATTTTGGATTAATATAATATTTTGTTTAAGAATTTCCTTTTGTCAATAGGTAAGTATTTTTTACACTAAATGTATAAAATATGTTGTTGCCTTGTTTTTATTTGTTTTATTATTTTTAATCCAATGAGATAGTGCCGGTGAAAAATATTATTTACCATTAAATATTTATTACCTTTTTTTCTGACACCATTACCGACCCGGAGTCGAACCCAGTAGTTTAGTTATCTATGTACCTATCTATGTATTGAAGAAAAAAAGTATATTTGTCATTCAATAATGAATCATTAAGCAGCTCATTTACAACCTGGTCGCGACTAGGCAGAGCATTGTAAATAATGTGTTCTGATTTCGATCTGAAGGCTGTGATAGGTTGTGTTTTGTTTAGTTTAACTAATTTGTATGGGTTACACTTTGCTTAGGCGCCCATGTGGATCGTGATGCTACATAACTTTATAATAATGTGGAAATACTGTTCTAGAAATATATCCTGACCAAAAATTCCTATTAGAAGTTCGATATTTTATTGACTTAGTTACTTACTTAGTAAGTACCCTACTAAGTAAGTAACTACTAAGTAAGTAACTAAGTACCCTACTAAGTAAGTAACTAAGACACAATTATTGCAGTTACTAAGTTACTATTAAGTAAGCTACTAAGTCACAATCATTTCAGTAATATCCCTTGATACTTGATACATATTATAGACTATTTACATGTACTCTGTGGCTCAGAATTTAAATACGTATCTCATCAAAACCCTTTCTTTGTCCTAGTGTTGGGCACGGGTCTCCTCTCAAAATGGGAGGGATTAGGCCTTAGTCCACCACGTTGGCCAAGTGCGGATTTGCAGCCTTCGAATGTCTTTGAAAACAATATGAAAAACTCTCATGCATGCAGGTTTCCTCAAGATGTGCCCTTCACCGTTATAGCAAGTGACATTTTATTTGCGCGTGCCGCTTGGGTTTGAACCCGGAACGCTCGAGTGAGAGGCGAGTTCGATAGCCACTGGGATGTTACCGCTACTTAGGTATCTACTGAAAAATAATTATTAGCTTTAGACATAAAAGGCACGAGCCATTTTGATTTTAGGATTGCTGCTAATGAAAACCCTTTTAAACACTAGAAGGCCTCATAAAAAGGGTTTTAAAACTAAATGGTAAATGTATCTACTTGACCTACTGAAAATAATTATCACTGAGTTCTTACTTTAATTAAGTTTTTAGGTACTTCAATTTACTGAATTGTTAGCTCAAAATTTAACTTGAAAATGTTTTATATAGATTAGCTTAAAGAAGTATGCAGGTTTGTAGGTAGGTACTGGCGTAAATAATATTCTACAATTGAATTAATTCTGTGCCTAATCTATATATATAAAAGGAGAAGGTGACTGACTGACTGACTGACTGACTGACTGACTGACTGACTGACTGACTGACTGACTGACTGACTGACATATCAACACAGGGCCTTTTTTTTTTTTTTTTTTTTTTTTTTTTTTTTTTTTTTTTTTTTAACGCTGGGAAATGCATTTACGCATCCTACGAAACAGGTATGTGGGACTCGCCGGCTTGGCCGGAATACCCACTAAAACCCAGCGACACCTTCAGCGTCAATATGAGGCGTCACGGGATCGCAAGAGCATTACTACCGTGACGCCTCGACGCAACATCCACTTGCATTTTTATACTGGAGGGAGAAGATGCGCATAGCGCCGTCTCCTTGCTCCAGTTCTCCTCCTGCGTGATGCGTCGGCGTGGGCGCTGCTTTCCCTTATTCGTTCCGCAGCCTCTTTTTGGGCCATCACTCGCTCGCAGAATGTGGCCACTGCCTTCCAGCATCTGTCACTGTTGAGCATGACACTGACCACACTCGGGAGTGAGAGATCTCCGCCGATTGTTGCCACTAAAGTGTGGCGTTGCGGTCCCCACGCAGCACACTCGGCGAGGGTATGCCTTGACGTGTCCTCGGGCGCATCACATTCATGGCAGGCGGGCGTCGCCTCTCTTCTGGCTACTCGATGCAAGTACTCCCCGAAGCAGCCATGTCCAGTAAGTATTTGTGCCATCCTGAACGTGACTGCTCCGTGTCCTCTTTTTATCCAGCGGTCGAAATGGGGGCGAATCGCCTCCACTGTTCTAATTCCAGCGATAGGGGCATCGAGATTTTCCCGCCATCTTTGGAGCAGGCGTTCTCGGGCTATCAGCTTGTACCTCTCAATTCCTCTTGCTGATAGTTGTTCACTCCTCGCTCGAATGTTTTCTCGAAAACGGAACGATTCCGCTAACACTTCCGCTTGCAGTTCCCAAGGAGGGTCACTCGCCAGTAAGGTCGCCGCCGTCCATGACACTGTACGGTATCCTCTAACTGCCCTCACTGCTACAACTCTCTGCGGCCTTCGCAGCAAGCTCTTATTGTGAGCAGTGAGGGAATCTAACCAGATTGGTGCACCGTACAGTGCCATACTTCGAATTATGCCGGAATATAGACGCCGGCAAGCTGAACCTGGTCCTCCTATATTAGGCAAAAGTCTACCGAGTGCGCCTGCAGCATTAATGAGCTTGGGCGACAGCTGCGTGAAATGCTCTCGGAACGTCCATCTTCCATCCAAAACCAGACCCAGGTATTTTAAATGAGCTTTGACTCTCACACTCACGCCTTGTACGGTAATGCTAGCACCACGAGGAGGGCCCCGGCGTGGACCGTGGAAGAGAACCGCTTCGGTTTTGGAGACTGAGACTCGCAGTCCCAAGAGTTCGATTCTTTCGACAACGACAGATGTTGAGACAGTTGCCAAGCGGGCGGCTTCTTCGTAGTTTTTTCCGCGAGCTGTGACAAGAGTGTCATCCGCATAGCAGATCACCCTTGTCCGGGGTAGCAGTGGAGCCCGCAGGAGCCAATCGAACCCAATGTTCCACAGGACTGGACCCAAAACTGATCCCTGAGGAACACCGCATGAGACGAGTCGTCGAGAAAGCAGACCACTGGGTCCCTCCCAAAGAACTTCTCTATTTTCGAGGAATGCCGTTAACAATCTTTCCAGATATTGGGGAATTTTATGGAACCTCAGCGCTTCTTTTAATGTCTCAAAGGGAAGACTATTAAAGGCATTTTTGACGTCAAGTGAGACCGCAAGAACCACATCTCCTCTTTCCACCGCTTCCATAGATAGTTCTTTCAGAGCCTCCAATGCGTGAATAGTCGAACGACCCGATCTGAAACCATACTGACTTTCTGATAATCCCGGGCCCACATCAGTAAGATGATGGGTGAGACGAGTTGAAAGGATCCTCTCAAAGAATTTTCCCGTCTCGTCCAGCAAGACTATTGGCCTATACGCCGAAGTAGAACCAGGGGGGTGGCCAGGTTTAGGCAGAAGACATAGCTTTCCACTTTTCCAAGACTTCGGAAACTGTCCCGATTGGAGACACCTGTTGAACAGTTCCCGAAATCTAGCGCCCAGATATTGCATAGCGATAACCAACACCCGACCTGGAATACCGTCAGGTCCCGGTGCCGTCTTTTTGGCTCTCAAACGATCAAGGGCCAGCTCCATCTCACTTTCTGTGATGTCAGGGATGAGGAATTCGCGCTCTTCAATCATTGGTGCAGGAGCCATCGTTGGAGGAACATGATGTGGAGGGTCCGGAAAAAGTTCCTTGATAATATCTTGTAGGCGGTCTACTGACATCGTCTCCATTACATTAATCTGGGTACCGAGTTTATTCCGAGCCACGCGATAGGGTCGTCCCCACGGGTCCCTGTCTAACGCAGCCAACATCTCCTCGTGGGCACAGGTTTTAGCTCGGCTTATTTCGAGCTGGAGAGCTTGCTTAGCTTGACGATATGCACCTAGGAGCTCTTCCTCCAATATCAGATTGAGGCCGTTACGTCTGCGACTTCGAAGGTAGGCCCTCCGCGCATTGTTGCATGCTACTCTCAGGTCTGCTATTTCAGACGACCACCAATACACTTGGCGACGCTGTGGTCGTCGTTTTACTCTGGGCATTGCTGCATCACATACCTCAGTGAGAGCTCTGCGGACGTGATTTGCAAGGACCTCCACGCATGCGTTTTCGCTATTTATCGGCCAAGCCCAACGCTGTACTATGGCCGCTTCTTGGGCCATCTCACGGTCTAATTGCTTTGTAGCCCAACGAGGAAAAAGACTTGGACGATTACGATTAATTGCGGAGTCTCTTGAGGAATTGGAGATCTCAAATCGAATGTACCTATGATCCGAAAGAGTCTCCATGTCAGTAACCACTCTCCAGTCTGTGATCTTGAGAGCTACAGCAGAAGAAGCAAAAGAAAGGTCTACCACAGATCCACCCTGTTGTCGCACACACGTAAGCGCCGTTCCCTTATTTAATAAAGATAAACCTGAGAGGAGGGCCCAAACTTGAACGGCTTTTCCTCTTGGATTTGTGGTTGGATTTCCCCAAGCCCGAGATTTAGCGTTGAAGTCACCGAGAACAAGGATTGGCCGCGGTGCTTGCCTGCAGCATGCTGCTCTGACGCAGTCCAGAAATGTTTCAAACTCCTCCAAGCTACGATTGGGAGAGAAATAAATGCCCAAAATTACGTAACCTCCCCACCCAGCCACGACATACCCTGAGCCTCTCTCGATTGCTGTGAGCGGGGACCCAGCATTGCTACCGGTTAACACTGCCACCACGCCATCCAGATCCCCTACCCAGTTTGGTCGCGGGGGAACAAAATAGGGCTCGCAAGCAACTCCTATGTCGATTGTCCACTCAGCCATACACTGAACTAGAAGATCTTGGGCACCAGCACAATGATTCAAATTCGACTGCAGGAAGCTAACATGCCGATTATTCATGATGACATGTTGGCATCCTCGCGCGCTTGCTGGCGCTTCTCACCTTGAGCAGTCCTGTCCTTGAGAGCTACGTTTCCCTTTGCCTGTGGCGGATTACAAGATGTACCACCCATTATATGCCCAGAGGGCAAACCCGCGTCCACACAGATGGCGCAACGTAGAGTGCCAGTGCATCCTGCTGCCACGTGACCATCGCGGCCGCAGCGGAAGCACAAACAGCTTCTGTCAACGTCGGATGGACAAAGTGCCCTCGTGTGTCCAATACCTTGGCATTTGAAGCAGCGCATAGGACGCTGATCGAGGACCTGCACTTTAGCTGCGCTCCACCCAACCAAGATCCTCCCGTCATCTGACAGCAGTTTAGCAGCCGCGATGGGGCATCGAACAATGACCATGCCCATTCCACCTGGGCCTAGCCGAATCTCTCCCACCTTAACAGAATCTACGGAGCATTTCCCACTATGGGCAACGGCAGCGGCCACTTTTGCTGTGGTGGCCGAGTCATCCAGCCCCGTGACCTTCAGATCCGCGCGTTTTGTGGGACGGATCACATTGGCTACACCATCTAGGACCGTACGGAGTTTTTCTGCTAGCAGATCAGCCTGTTCCGCAGTCTGGTCTTTAGGCAGCTCAAGTAGCCTGGCCCCAGTAGCTGCTCGACGGATTTTCATGCCTGCCCCAATGCCCAGCTCTTGCAGGTTAATACCTACCTAGAGGAGGGTAGTTTGATCGATAAACGACAGTGTACGTATTTTGTTTACCTCTTGATTTAAAAATATAACTAGTGCGCCTATAAATGTTATTGTGGTGTTATAATGAACAATTAATAAGTGCGTTTAAAGTGAAATAATAATTTAAATGATACGAAGTGCTAAACTTATTATTTCGTAACTTTAATTGGCACAGTTCACTTTGATTGTCATTTGTAGGTACATAAATAAAAAATACTAGGGGAAGTTCATCGTTCGTTTCGTCGTTAATTACTGAAAATATGACGAACCATTGTCCCAAGTGTGGCAAATTTGTGCCAGCAGATGGTGTGAAGTGCAAAAAATGCTGTAAGATATACCATCGCCAATGCATTAAAAGTAACGCTGGGGGGCGCGCTCCCGCCAAATGGATTTGTGACTGCTGCAATAAACCCACTGCTGCTGTTAACGAAAGTGCACTATCCAGCAGCTCAGGAGGGGCAGATAATCTTGATGAAGCGCTACAGACCAGCCTTGCAGATGAAATGAGGCTCTTACGCGTCGAATTGTCATCAGTGAGTAAGGAAATGGCATATTTTAGGCAGGAGGTTGCAAAATTAAATACTTGCATTGCAGAATTTAATCAGCGTATTGAGTGTGTTGAAACAAAAGTTAACACCTTTGAAAACCGCCTGTCGGATGTAGAATCCCAAATCAAAGCGAGTGCAGGGCACGACGTCGCCGATACAATTCGAGACTACATTAACGAGCACGACCAGGAGGCTCTCTGTAACGACGTCGAGATCTCTGGAATTGAGGAGAGGCTGGATGAGGATCCCTCGCATCTGGTGTCTGTTGTAGCTCAAAATCTGGGTGTCACCTTAGACCCGCGAGACATCGTCTTCGCGGAGAGGAGAGGCAAGCCTCAGCGCAACAGTGGCGGTGGTGGTGACGGCGGCGACGCGGCCAGGGGCCCGCGGCCGCTGGTGGCGCGGCTCGTGCGGCGGGCCACGCGCGACCAGCTGCTGCGCGCCGCGCGGGCCCACCGGGAGGCCACCGCGGCCGACGTGGTGCCGGGCGCCGCGCCCCGTCGGATATACATCAATGAACGGCTCACTCGATTTTACCGAAACCTATTCTATGATTCCCGCCGGGCTGGGCAAAGTGCGGGGTGGAAATATATTTGGGTTAAAAATGGTTATATTTATGCGCGTCGCAATTTTGGTCTCAAAAGTCACCATATTCGAGCATTTGAAGATTTAAATAAAATATTTAATAACGACTCTGGCTCGGAACTAGATAATGTAATACATGCAGAATAATCACAATAATTTTTAGTCAAGTGTAACAGTATCCATAGATCAAAATAGTTGTTTAAATTAACGTGTAATTTTTTTATTTTTTTTAAAACAATGTACAAAGGAAAGTTGAAATTCTTTAGATGTATACTGTCATATTGTTTTTTTAATTTTTATTTCTTTTTTCCTCCCGCTGTAAGGTGACTGTACCTGCTCAAGTAAAATATTGACACTTTACTTTTATAATATTTGGTTTGTAAACATACATGGTAGTAATCACCACTCACGATCAATCACCATCACCAATCACTCGTAAGAGAGTATGTATAATTTAATAATTTCTTTATTGCATAATCTGCATCTTGCATCTGTTCTGTGCTGTCTGAATCGTCAAATTAGTTACTTATTGGTTTTGTATGCACATCTTATTGAATTGTTTAATCATATTACTTCCTTTTTATTTTATTTTTTTCTATGTATCGTGTTGAAAAGCATTTCTAGTATTTACTATTTATTAAGTGTGTTTGGATCTGTGTTTTTTTTTTTTTCATTGTATAATATATACATATTGAGTGTAGTTGCTTTGGAAATATTTTTGTTAATTTGTAAAGTAGGCTAACGGAATAATTTCACAAATATGTTTAATCCTTTGTAAATTAGCAATATTATAATGTTTAAGGAACTATATCTAGCCGAGTTGATATAATGTAGTTGTATTCGTAGGTTGTAAGCTAGTACCTACCTATTTATTATTTATTTAACATCCTTAATTTTATAATAAGTAGGTATAACATGTAGTACACTTAAGTAAGTAGTTATATATATATTTACAAGTTGTGTATAACTCTCGATACCGTCTAAAATCGTCTATCGATCCAACTAGCCTGCAATAGGGCCGTACTGAAAATCAGCGCCATATTTCCTCTCCTAAGGATTATGGCAAAAGCTGAGTGCGGTCCTATTTCGCTTTGTAGAATGTAGTTCGTATCTAGTTTTAAAATTGTAATAATTAATTGTATTTACAAAGTGAAATAAAAACATATTCTATTCTATTCTATTCTATTCTAATTCAGCCCTCTCTAGTATCTGGGCGTAAGTTACGCCCTTCTCAGCTGCCTCCGGTTGCAGGGTAACAATAACTGCCGATGTTCGAGGGGGAGACAGATTAGGTTTTGTGTTTGCTACTCCTACAGCGGGAGCAGACCGCAATGGAGTTACACCAGTAGCAGAAACCTTCTTTACTTTGCTAGTTCTTCTAACAATGGTAGACCAACCATCATCCTGAGCCACCTGGGAGCTTACAGATACCTCAGGGGCAGATAGCTGGCCATGGATGATTGGGTTCGGACTCACTTGCATGGACAGCGATGCCGCACTGTTCTGGGTAGGTGTCTTCCGGATTAAACCACTGGGTCCCGGTTGTGGTGCTTGGCGCGCCACTGGAAGAGCCGCACTTGCTAGGGGTGCCTGCATCGCATTGTTTCTGTCTGCCGCAAGGGGCGGACGGTGAACCTTCGCTGGCAGGAGGCGTTCCTCAATACCCGCAAAGCGAGCGTCCAACATGACGCCTACGGAAGACACAATGGACCCCTTAAGTTCGTCAATTAGTTTGGCATCAATGAGGGATGAAGCGACAGATTCATTGGTCGCTGCTCTCATTTCCGAAAACTCCCGTCTATGGGCCTTCAGCTCCGCTTTTAAACATTCTACCTCTTTACGTAGGCGTCCATTGTCCGCCCTCAAATTACGAGTTTCCTCAGCCTCATTTCTAGCCGCAAGGGTGTCTACTACCTCCTGAAGAACGGCCGCTGAGTCCTTTAATTTCTTCATTATCGGGCCTTTCAGGCTCGACTTTTGAGCCAGCTCCACTAGTATGGCTGTGTTTCGTCCAGCCATGGCCCTCAACTCCTCGGCGCAAAGACTAGTTGGATCCGTCTTTTGGCCTTCCGACGTGCATTCTTCAGGGTCCAAAACGGGCTGGGACGCCTGTTTCCGGAAAGTCTGGCTCCTGAGCTTCCTGTCAAACGCCAGCTCTTTGGCCTCCATTTCCATCTTTTTCAACTCAGCCCGCGCGCGAGCTAGACCCTCACTTCGACCCTTTCGCGGGGCTTTCCCACGACGAGACGTGCTATATTTAGCCGTCATTCTCGCTTCGGTTTCCGTATCGGAGTCCGATTCCTCAGTACCGTGGGCCGAGACAGCGGTGTGTGGACGTTTTTTTGCCACAGACACATCACTTTCTGACCCTGCGTCAGCATCCATATCTCAAAATTATCATTGAACGCTGAACAACCCGACACAAAAACAAAATTAAGACAAGCAAAACCGACAACAACAAGACAATACAACAACAATTATCGTTTTGAAAAAGACCCACACAGCAGCGTTTGCAGTTTTTATTCTCTGCAAGACACTGCTGCAGACATAAACAACAAAGTGCCTACTTAAAACAACGTAAAACCGAACACAAGAAACAAAACAACAAAATTACCGTTTTCAAAACGAACCCTTTATGGGTTCTACCCACACAGCAGTGAATGCAAATTTTTTTCTGCAAGACACTGCTGCAGACAGAGACAACAACGTACCTACTTAAACCAACGTAAAAAACGACTCGCCCGATATCAACCATCAACACAGGGCCTAAACTATGGGTTAGAAACTTGAAATTTTGCACAGGGGTTCCTTTTATAACGTGGAGGAGAATTAAGAAAGGATTTTTTGAAAATTCACCCCCTAAGTGGGTAAAACGGGGGTGCAAAGTTAGTATGAAATTTTGCCGTTTTTGAAGTCAAGCGGGTAACCCAAACGCGGCAAGACGTCGTTAATGGGTCTTTCTATGCGAGCAAAGCTGTGTGTGTTTTATAAAAATTCACTTAAAGAAGTATGCAAGTTTGTAGGTACTGGCGTAAATAATATTCCACGATTGAATTAATTCTGTAGCTAATTGAAATACATTCTTAGCTATCGTACTCAGCATGTTACTCAATGTTAACTCAATGTTAAAAGCCAAATATTGCAAGAGCTCCAGTTCCACTACAGCGCATGGCAATCGTAATTCATCGTAAAGCAAACGGTAAAAATAGCTCAAAGATTTTCCATCGGATGCACGCGTTGTGATCTGTGCGATAAAACTAGTTAAAGCTTTGTTTTACTATCAGCGATAAGCGGTTAAACTATAAAGGTAATTTCGCTCATTGGAAAAAAACAGTTTCTAATTTTTCAAGCGTTTAACATTTTGTTGCATTCAATACTCTTCTACCATTCTATATAATTTGGTGCCCATTTATCAAAAAATTAGAAAAAAATTAGGAAGCATTATATTGCTATCCGAATTCATACGTTAATAATTTAGTTCGTGTTAAGAGCTCCACATATTCACTAAAAAATCAGTAATAACTGTAGCACAAATTCATTTTGATAAATTGAGTTAATCTCTTGCCACCATAACACACTGACCAATAATAAGAAAAAAAATGGATGAAAAAAATAACGGGAAAAAACCCACATGACAGAGCCCTGATAATGTTTTCGAAGGCTTGTCAAAATCCGCCGATTCACCACTTACACCACTTATACGAGAAAAGCGGCTCAGCAGCTAAAAAAAAGCTTCGTTAATAGGTTTTTGAAACCTCCACCTGAAGCAGTACTGGCTTAAACCTGTATATGAACTGCGGGTCGAGCAAATTGTTATTGAATTTTTCTAACTTGAAATTTCTATAGCTTGAAGTCTAGATTTGTTCCCGGTGTATTACAATACCACTTCCTATTACATGGAACCTACACGGTGTATATACCCACCTCTGCCCATCCCCTCGGGGAAATACAGGGTGATATCGCCTCATCTCTGTCCAATTTTCATAAATCTCAATTCAAGCGATGTGGATTACTTACTCGCTTATCGCCTATACTAGAACAAGTCCCGAACGTCTCGATTACGCAAGTCGCACTCAAGCTTGGAGAGCGCCTTCTCCTCAATCCGCTGTGATAATTATGCCTTCGCCGTTCAGCGATGTATGGAGGTCAAATACTTCGTTGGCTTTGTTTTCTACTGCACTCATTTGTGTGCTTAGTCGGATTTATTGTGTTCCGGCCTGAGATGTATCGTTACCGGTCACGCTTGTTAGGCGACCGCCTTATTACTCAAGGACAGCAACGCGTCTCTGACCGGATTCCAATAGGACTTATTACAATGACAAAAGCAACTATTAATAAAACTTACTTATTACGATTAGTACAGTAATTGTATTTAGTCCTGGGTCACTGAATACTGATGGATTGACTTTTTTTTTCGCTGGGAAATGCGTTTGCGCATCCTGCCTGCTTTTATGAGAACGCAGACAGGTAGATGGATTACCTACTCGAATAACTAAAACTTGCAAGAGGCTTTCTGATTTATAATGACATTTACTCAATCTGTATTTGTTTAGCTGTAAGTTTTCCAAATAAATAATAATAAAATAAAATTTACTTAGGTTTATTTACACTTACAGGATTTATAACTTTATTATATTGCTTTTATTTAATACTACAAGTTATCTTATTTGATGGAACCTACCAACAATAAAATTGCATGCTACTGGAGTAAGCTGAATACACTACGATACGATAGATGGATTTGCATAATAATTTGATATTCTGCATTGTGACAAATTCATTTCCAACTATATAATGGAGGGTAGTAGCAACTTACCCTTAGGAACGATGTTCAGTGTTGAAGTTATAGAACCGGTCACGGACAATGCTCGCCAGCTCGAAAAAGGCATATAATCGGTCAGAATAAGTCACTTTCTGACACAAAATCCAGCTTAAGAAAGGTCCACAAATTTAATCAGATTTAGTATGTCACTTTCAGAGCACATATAATATATGAATGAATGAATGAATGATTTATTCATACAAAATACAACAGCACAAAGTGTAACATAAAATTATACAGAGTATATACGACATACCTACAGAGATACAAAAAACAAAATTTACTTATGCCTATGAATAATATATCGATGCTATTGTGCGCTGCGCGCTGAACGAGTGAAGACGTGTTATTGCAGTACTAAGCTATTTTATATCAAATTAATATGTTAAAGTAACGCGTGTCTATCTTTGATTTATACCATCAGAAAGAGTCAATAATAACCAGTAAAACAGTGTAAATGTAGTGGCTAAACATTGTGTTTACAAGTGAATAAATCAATTTGTGATACCTATAACTCCCGTTTCTGTAAAAACATGCGGTTCGGAGAACAAAGGATCGGACTTTGAACTCATTAAGCGCAATGAATAACAACTGACAATTCCGAGTCACCGTGAAATCTGTTCTTAAAATTCGTTCACTATGCCAACTGATCACTTGGCCTAACAGTGTAACTAACATAATAACGCTCGAGCGGCGGGAGATCGAATCCAGAAAACTTGCGGAATTTTTTTTTTTTTTGGTATTTTTTCCTTTTTGAACTCTTAAATTTAAAATTTATATTCATCATCGATTTTTTACGCACTTTCAAATTGACTAGTTAAAAAACTTCACCTAGAAATTTTTTCTCAAAAATGTCTTCTACCATAAAAATATGCTCTGGATGTAAAAATAACTTGCCCACAAGAGAATTTCTGATATGTTCTACATGCAAGTTGGGATATGATCTGGTGTGTGCAAATATATCAGCCAAACGCTTTTATCTAATGGATCAGACCCGTAAAAACATTTGGAAATGTCAGGAATGTTGCAGCAAGCTACCCAAAACGGATAATACAAATACCCCCGTACGAGAGATTAATCGCCCCGTTGCCTCCCAAGATGATGATCAGAAAAATGTAACATTGCGTACAAAAAAACAGCGCTCTAAATCTGACGGTAATGAACATGAGTCCTACGTCACGGAAGACAATTTACGCGCTATTATCAAACAGGAAATAACGCAAACCATCCAACAGTTAGTTTCTGAACATCTTGCGAACATTGCCCACCAAATCTCTGGTTTCCACGAGTCTCTATCGTTCTTCAACAAAAAATATGACGAACTTATACAAACTGTGAATGACAAGAATTAAATTATTAACAGCCTAGTCTCAAAAAATAATAATTTACTATTGCAAGTTAAACATTTATCCGACAGAATGGGACAAGTGGAGCAGAACATGCGAGCCTCAAATGTAGAAATAAATGGTATACCTGAACATAAGTCTGAAAATTTAGTAAAAACTATTGAGCAGCTCGGAACAATTGTTGGGAGCCCACTAGGTGAGAGTGATATTTTACACGTTACACGTATTGCGAAGCTAAACAATGATAGCGATCGTCCTCGCTCCGTGATTGTTAAGCTGCGCAGTCAACGTCGTCGAGATGAGCTATTGGTTGCGGTTAGTAAGTTCAACAAAAGCAACCGCGACAAAAAACTCAATTCGGAGCACCTGGGGATTGGAGGACGTTGCGTGCCTGTGTTTGTTTCTGAACACTTAACGCCGAATAATAAACATCTACATGCTGCGGCCCGCAAGAAGGCCAAGGAGACAAACACTAAATTCGTTTGGGTTAGAAATGGTAGAATCTTTACGAGGAAGGATGAACAAAGCCATGCCGTCTACATCAAAGATGAAGATAGCCTGAAACTAATTATATAACGTAACTAAATGAGAGTTATGGTGTCAGTACAACAAAAATGGCTGTATCAATCTACTACCAAAACGTGCGAGGTCTGAGAACCAAGACAGACGATGTACTAAAAAACATATTAGTAAATAATCATAGTTTAATTGTATTTACAGAAACATGGTTAAATTGTAACATTTTAGATTCTGAATTTATTGATAAGCGCTATATTGTGTACAGAAAAGATAGGTCACTTTTAACTAGTTCCAAGAAAGACGGAGGCGGTGTTATGATCGCAGTTTCTAAACATATTTCTTCATCTAGACATCCAAACTGGGAAAGTAATGCGGAAGATTTATGGATATCAATCGATGTCAAAGTCAACAACACTGTAAAGAAAATATCGATCTGTGTGGTGTATCTACCTCCTCCAGTTTCCTTCGAACTTCTTTCTAGCTTTTTGGTAAATACTACTGATGTCATAGATAAATCTGACCAGGTAGTTTTAATAGGTGATTTTAACTTGAGCTTTATCAATTGGGATCGTGAATTAAGTGGTGGCCCATGTACTGCAACCAATTACGGTACCAAACTGGGATACGCTCTTATCGATTTTATATCTTTAAATAATTTGTCACAAATGAATGATGTACATAATGTTGATGGCAAAATTTTGGATCTTGTACTTACAAACTGTGTTGGATTAGAAGTTAATAATTGTACCAATACTTTAAGTAAGATAGATCATAAGCATCCACCAATTTTAATTACAATACCTGAACTTTATCCCATTTACCTCAAACCTGTTACTAATTCCCACTTTAACTATTTTAAAGCTGACTATAGCAAAATCCTTTCGCATTTGAAATGTATTGATTGGAACGTAGAGTTAGGTGATTGCCAAAATGTTAATGAAATGACTAACAAATTTTTACAAATTTTAAATACAGCTATAATTTCTTTTACCCCAAAAACAAAGCCCAAACCTGGTAAATTCCCTGCGTGGTTTAGTCATTCCCTTATTAAGGTTATTTCTGAGAAAAATAAAATGAGACTAAAATTCGTAAAATATAAAAATCCGCGTGACCAGTACGAATATGAAATTCTTCGTGAGCGTTCTCACAAGTTGATGGATGAATGCCTACTTAACTATAAGAATAAGATTGAAGTGGACATTAGAAGAAATCCAAAAAGCTTTTGGCGATTCATTAAGGACAGACGGAGAGGCGAAAGCACTATACCAGCCATAATGCATCAGAACAATCGAATTGCTAGTACTGGATCTCAAATTGCTGATATGTTTGCAAATTATTTCAGTTCTGTATTCACCAACGCTGCACAAATAGATGATTTGGACACGTCGTTTAGTGAGTCCTTTTTAAGTTACATAAAAATAACAGAACTTGACATTACGCGTGCAATTAAAAAGCTCGACATGTACAAAGGTGCAGGGCCAGACGAAATTCCCCCAGTTTTTGTGAAACGTTGCGGACCTGCCTTAGCCTTTCCTCTCTTTATTATATTTAATCGATCACTGAGTGATGGGGTGTTTCCTGAGGTCTGGAAATACTCCAAAATAGTTCCAGTTTATAAAAAAGGTGCTGTCAACGAAGTCAACAATTACCGACCAATTTCAATTCTTTCATGTTTTTCTAAGTTGTTTGAATCCCTGGTATGCCCAATCATCACACATCATTTGAATACCTTCATCTCTGCACATCAGCACGGGTTTAGAAAGGGACACTCTATTGAAACTAATTTGGTATCACTTATGTCGTATCTTTGCGAAGAAGTAGACAAAGGATATGAAGTAGATGCCATTTATATGGACTTTTCCAGCGCTTTTGATAAAGTGTGTCATTTGCGCCTTATACAAAAGTTACAAAAATGTGGTATAAGTGGATCCTTGTTAGATTGGTTTCGGTGTTACCTAGCAAAAAGACTTCAATTTGTAGTAGTTAATGGTTATAGATCTCACGATTATTTAGCAGTTTCAGGTGTTCCACAAGGTTCCCATCTTGGCCCGGTCCTTTTTTTAATATTTATAAATGATATTGCTTCTCAAATTCGTAACTGTCAATTTAGCCTTTTTGCTGACGATTTAAAAATTTATAAAACAGTAAAGTCTCCTTTAGATGCTGAACTAATTCAAAGTGATTTAAACAGAATTTGTGCATGGTGTTTCTCAAATGGCATGATACTTAACACTAATAAATCGTATTATATTAAATTCTCGAAAAAACATACACAACTACAAAACTCTTACAAGCTAAACGATGATATTCTCAAGCAAGTAAACGAAGTTAGAGATTTAGGCGTGATAATCGACAGTAAACTTAAATTTAAAGCTCACATTGATACTACTATAAAAAAAGCTGCTAGAATGCTTGGTTTCCTAAAAAGAAATACGAAGGGATTTTTATCGCCTAAAACTAAAATAATTTTGTACAACTCATTAGTTCGCAGCCAGTTAGAGTTTGCGTCGGTTGTCTGGAGTCCTCACTACGTTACCTACTCGCAGCGTATTGAAAAAATACAACGTTTATTTACTAGATATCTAGCCTTCCATTCGTCTGATATATACCACCGTACTACCTATGATCGTCGTCTTAAACATTTTGGGATGTTGTCACTGAGCAACCGACGTCTCATAATAGGTATTATATTTCTAAAAAAACTTATAAGCGGAAAAATAGATTGTAGCCATTTACTCGATAAAATTTACATAAATGTACCTTGGTGTTACCCTCGCCATTCCATCAAATCAATTTTTAGGGTCCCATTCAGTAGGACTAATCTTTTGCAGTATTCTTCGCTTTCCAGAATTTGTACAGACTACAACCATGTTAGCTGTAAAATTGAAACTGTGGATATATTCAACGACTCTGTTCTCGGCCTCAAAAAAAAATTGTGTACACATTTCCTTACCTTATCTAGAAATTGATGTCTACATTTTTTTAATTTTTTAATTTTCCCTAGCTTTTTGGTTGTTTAACTAAATTAAAATATATATAAATTAAATTAACATGTATATTGCGTTAGGTAAGAAGTTATATTTATTGCTTGGTACTGTAATTTTGCATTATTTTGTGTGAATGTTGTACATGCCTATAATTGATGTTCATACCTACCCTATACCTCTGAAATGTTATCTGTAAATGTTTGTATGTAACGTTGTTGGCGTGTCTTATAAAATAAAATAAAAATAAAATGCTCGTATAATGCGATGGAAAGGGTGCATTACGCTTTTTCTTTACCAAACGTTACAGCTGAACTTCACTTCACTGCAAAGCCATGCATAGCTAGATCTGAGAAATGTATGCAGACGTCTGAAACTCACGTCGTTGTAATATTCCAATTTCCTATCTCATCGCAGGAACCCATCAATCCTTTATGAACTCCCGCTGAAGTCTGGGTCATCGCACGGTCTTGCCGCCCACGCGACTGCAACTACCTTGAATGTGCAGAACTAGAAATATAAGTTATCGTATACCAAGTAGGTACCATGTTTTCCGTCTAGTATCTACCTACTTGTTTTTAAAACAACAGTTTTCAGCTGTCGTTGCCGGTTATATTTTTGTAGACGCCATCATCCCTCAAGGGATGCAAAGGTACGTCTGCGACCAACTTCGAAAGGGGCTCAACTGTCACTAACAAGACTATCATAACTGTCAGTAGTAGTCCTAGTAGTAGTAGTCCTTGCTTCTGTATTGGTCATACCAACAAAATGAACTGATCAATTATTGCTCAATTAACTTTAGTAACTCGCCCAGTCCCTTACCGTTTTATTAAAGTTTGTCACAGTAATGGGACACAGAGGTGCCCGGTGCATGCCCGTTTGCTATCATAGAATCTGAAGCTGAGACTCATAAGACTTCACGGTCGACCGATAATGACATCGCGTATGCTTATCAGCTAAGATTATCTATGTCACAGATGAAGAAGTGTAGAAAGTACTCTGGCTAAGGCGCGTAATGATGAATTAATGAGGTACCAAACACTATGGTACCTATCAATTGGAGTACAGAGCCTTTGTTTCGTCTTAAACACAATGGACCGTGGGCGTCTCTGGGGTCACGATCTATTGCGTTACGCTTTAAGGCGCTTGTTTGACTGTAGGCGTGCAGATTCTAAGTTTAAGAAGAAAATAGAACATTAGAAATAAGGATTATATTAGGAATGAAATAAGAACAGCAGAAAATATAAATCAGTCGAAAACCAAAGAGATTACCTAGGAATGAGGAAAATAGGCGCCTGTATACCAAACTGGCTATTAGGACGGTTAGATTTTTTTAAGGTACAAGATAGCAAACGAGCATGGCGCACTATTCGCTGCTATCTTAGGTAACGTTTGCTGGAAAGGACTGCCAATAGTGGACTCTTTTTGATGCACAATAGGCTCACCACCTATTAAGTGAAAACTGGGTGTACTGGGCACCTCTGCCTACTTCTTTGGGGAAATACAGGCGTGGTGTTATGTTATGAAACAAAAAAATATTAGCTTACTAGTGGACGCCCGCAGCTTCGCTCGCGTAGAATTAGACCCATTAACGACGTCTGCCCGCGTTCGGGTTGCCCACTTGACTTCAAAAACGGCAAAGTTTCATACTAACTTTGCACCTCCGTTTTACCCCCTTAGGGGGTGAATTTTCAAAAATCCTTTCTTAGTGCTCCCCAACGTTATAAAAGGAACCCCTGTGCAAAATTTTAAGTTTCTAGCCCTTATAGTTTAGGCCCTGCGTTGATATGTCAGTCAGTCAGTCAGTCACCTTCTCCTTTTATATATATAGATAAATTGCATTGAATTCCAGTCCATTGCTAGACTAAGGTTAATTTATATTTTAATCCATATAGGTACTATGTATACAATTTGATATTAGATTAAAGTCTATAATTATTATGTTTTAAAACTTACTGATTGGCGTTTCAGATAACATGCCGATTGCAGTATTTTATAATTTTATTTTAATGAAAATCTCATTCGCGGGGAAAGCTACTAAAATAATAAAAGAGAAATAGTAGCATATCGCAAGGCGCTCACGGTCATACAGCATCGAGCGAGTTAGTGAAGGCAGTGAAGCATTCTCTGTTTTGTAACGACTTAATAATATATGGCCTGCGGTATCCTTAAACGTGGTGTTATTTTGAGCTCGCTTGATGGCTTTTAAGGGCCTAATTATACGGTTTTGTGGATCGAGATAGAGAGCTTTTGATGTCTCATTAGAACGAAATTGACAGCCGACGAAACAATTATTGTTTTGCGTAGGTGCGTCGGTTCATGCGTCAGATGGCATGTAAAAGACGCATTCCCACGGTGCGTGATGTTGCGGAGGGATGCAGATTCGCGCGCACGCACCGCAGCATGATAATGTCGATGAGTGCAGCAAATTACGTAGCGGTGCGTCCGTCAGCTGTCGTCGGCCGTCCGTGATAATTCAGAGCCACGGACTGTGGCAAGCCGCTACAGGACATTACATTTAATTACATTAAAGGTTTTAAAGGATCCTGTACTGTGTAAGCGATGACAGCCCAGTGGCAATCGAACTCGCCGCTCACATGAGCGGTCCGGGTTCAAACCCAAGCGGCACGCACCAATGACTTTTCTAAGTTATGTGCGAAATTAAATGTCACTTGCTGTAACGGTGAAGGACACATCTTGAGGAAACCTGCATGCCTGAGAGTTCTTCATAATGTTCTCGAAGGCATGTGAAGTCTGCCAATCTGCACTTGGCCAGCGTAGTGGACTAAGTCCTCCATTCTGATAGGAGACCCTTGCCCAACAGTGGGACAAAAGAAAGGCTAGTGGCGGGTGGTGGTGGTTCATATTCATTTTGCCACATAGTATTACGTAATGCACTTCTGTTAACCTCCGTCCTTGCAATTTCCAATCAATAATGTTTGCGCCAATGTTGTAACCATTAGCAATCGGTCAACAATCATTGGTGGAAGTAAAATTCAACAGTCAGATTTTACCACGAAGTTTTACAAGAGAGCTAATCTAAAGTAAAAGCTAACAGCTCTAAACCGAACCTTGATCTAAGATTCCGTGTTGTGAGTGGCTTAAACACACTTTATAACCCTAATCAGAGGCGGCAGCGGATGGGTTTATAAAAAAAATACCGGGATTCGAAGTCGGGAACCGTAGGTCTAAGTCCAATGAATCGTAGTTAGTAACTGCTATCTGACCATGTCACTGCGACACATAGACGTCCTACTGCTGGGCACGGGTCTCCCCCACAGACACTGCTGCGGGAGGTCTAGCTAGAGCATACTCCATCACGCTGCTCCAATGCGGATTGGTGGAGGGGTTAGTGTGCAACCCAGTGTCGAATGTTCTCAAGCCACTCGAAGGTCTTCGACAAGGTTTAACGACTGTTTCCAGCTGCATCTGACTATAACGAAGTATTTTTTTTTTTTATAACTTCATGGCTACTACCAACCGTGTGCGTGCGGGTTAACATTACATATCAATGGAATAAATTGCCCTTGGAATATTGACAATTCAAATGGAATCAAATTAGCTATGCCAAATAGATAAAACCCTCTGTTTTACTACACCCAACTGAAGGATTACATACAAATGAAATTATGCAATACACGGCGTCCACGAGAGTCTGTTGGTTCTGAAAGCAAGATAGACGCTACAGGATTTTTTATAGAAAATGACATCAATAGCTTCATTATTATTTCGAATTTTACATTTTACAAACTTTTGATAATTTAAAAAACTCATGTGAGTTTAAATTTACCTGTAGGTACCTACCTATGTAACTATTTTTAAGTAAAATTTTAATTTAAAAAATTAACCGGCACAAAATAGTTCACATTTTAGACTACGTCAGCATTATGGTTACTGTTTTAAGGGCAACCTACACCAGGAAAACTACGAAGCGCCGCCGAAATATTACAAAAGAAGGTAATAAGTAAGTCAGAATACGTAAGTAAGTCAGAATACAGCTAACCACTTCGTCGATTAATTATTTGATTGATACAATACAATACAATACAAAAATACTTTATTGTACACCATTGCAAAAAACACATAGGTACATACAGTAAATTACAGCACATTTAGGTGAACAATTAAGATTATTGATGATTTTAACTACGGCTACACTTGTGTGAATGGTGACTCAATCGAGAGTTCTCCTAGCTTTGATTCAAGGCATTCTGCTCAGCCATTTCAAAATCATCTCTTTTCTTACTGTTGAATTTAAAAAGTTTTAATATTTATTTTATGACCGACTTTCAAAATGTTATTACTAGTCGCCTACACAGAAAATCTACATTTTATTCTTACTTCAGTAATTATCTCACATTGCTCTATCGTTGACGATATCCTTTGAAGGGATACTGTAAGAACATTTCAGTCGGGTTTAATTTAGCAGAGAGCCGTTGAGAGAGGATAATTTTAATAAAAAAGGCTTTTATATTTTGTTTTAATGGACCCTTCTCCGAATTGGATTCGATTTGAAATGTCTGAAGGGAAATCAGTTTGCTGAAAGCATGTGTTTGGATATGACGAAAATTGATTTCGCTTGACTTGTGTTGGCTACGCATAAGTTACTTACGCAATTACTTTACGTCTACTACATGACGTGGACTTCGTATATCAAAGAATATAAAGGAAAAAGACATGCAGGTTGCCTTACTATCTTTAACAGTTACAGTAAGTGACATTTATCACTTCAATAATTCAGTAATTTTTACACTTCAATAATTTGTTATTTTAATTCATTTATTTATGCACTCTAGATGGCGCCTTATTTAATTTTATAACTAATCAGGTTTTCCCACGATGATGTTTTCCTTCACCTTTATATCATGTGACAGTTTAATATCCATTATAAATATTTAAAAATAAGAATAAAAACAATTTTACTGTCATTAAAAAACATAAATAAAAACAAGAGGAGTTGTCACAGTAGTTACTGTCACTGGGCTGGTCACCCTAGCTAAACTATGTACCCTTTTTTTTCGCTGGGAAATGCGTTTGCGCATCTTGCCTGGTTTTATGAGGACGCAGACAGACCAAACTATGTACCCTATGTGTATGTATGTGTATAAAGTATCTGACCTAAGCAGCTGCGTCGACCGCGGCATGCATTACCCATGAGCTCCTTGGTGTATATATTCTGTGCCCATGAGTTCGTGCGTGGAAGCGGACGCACTGTCCTTCAGACATGATTGCACGTTCGATGCCTGCTCAAACCCATTTCCTATGTACCGGGATATGTTTCCTGTCGTCACTTCTATTAATTAATTGCACGGTTAGTGATGTGATTTTGCACCACTACTGCGCGATGTGAGAAAATACTAGCCAAAAAGTAAAGTTTGACGACTCCGTAGCGAGGTTTGGGTTATGTCGAGGGCATGTAATTTAATCTAGATGTAATTTGTCATCTTGATCAACTGAAATTAGTTGGATTTACCCTATGTAAATATTCAAATAAATAATAGCTCTTAAACCAACTGTTTTCCACTTCGATTTCCACGCGACCAAAACCTCTATACCTACCTACTTAGGCAATTATACCTAATAAACAAATTCTGCTACTGCTGCTGCAACCCATAGACGTCCCACTGCTGAGCACGGGTCTCCCCCACAAAGAAATCTACGGTCTAGAACATACTACAACCATGCTACTCCAATGCGGATTGGTGGAGGGATTAGTGGCCAACCCAGTGTCGAATGTTCTCAAGCCACACGAAGGTCTTCGACAAGGCTTAACGATTGTTTTCACCATTGAAAACAACCGGGACCGACGGCTTAACGTGCCCTCCGAAGCACGGTAGCGGCCATGACATTTTTGCCACTAGCGGTCACCCATCCAAAAACTGACCGCGCCCGTCTTTGCTAGCCTCTGTTAATCATATTGCATCAACGCGAGCCGTTGGGCTATGGACGATATATAATATGTATGTAAAATTATATTCACATGTAATTTACAAAAACAATAAACTAGTAGGTTAGTACGACCATAAATTTGGTTGCAAATCTGATCATTACCACCAGAGGTTCCAAGCTAAGAGTAAGTAAGTGCATCATTATCATAACTTAGCCCCTTATCTGAGTCATTAAAGATGGGTTCAAAGTTTACAGATTTTACAGCTTTTTATACGTTTTACAGCACCCACCGCCGCTAGACGCTGTAAAACTTTAACGTTTGTTTTGAATTAGCCTCTCCGACATAAAATGGATATTCAAATTTAATTTGACAGGTGTTCTTGACTGATTTGTGATGGAAGTTTTACCTACGACTGACATTAGTCGTGTTACAGTCAGGGTATGCAGATATTTGATGCAACATAGCATAATATGATTTTGTACGGTAGAAACAAGGTAGTAGTTTGTAGTGTACCTTTCATTCTACCAAGTTTTTAGTACCTACCACTCGTTGCTTTTGAGTGGCTCAAAAATATAGAGTCGCTGCTGGGGATCGAGAAATAGTTTTTAACTCTTCGTGCGGTAAGCGATTCAAAAATACAGCTCGCTGATATTCGTGTGCATCCTCAGAGTCGCGATATATGTACCTGCAACAAAGACAAAATTTTCTTTACATTATGATTATACGTAAATTGCACAATTTTCAATACAATTTCAATTGAGTTACATACTGCTCGAGTGAGAGCCGAGTTCGATAGCCACTGGGCTGACAACGCATATTTGTTTCATTTATTTATACTTTATTGTAAAAAATTACAATTAAGTTACTTCACCGATCAATACTGATCAATAACTAGACGACGACCATAAATCACTATCATGGTTATTGTATATGTCCCATCATCGTTTTAATTTAACGTCAGCCATACTAATATAACTCTTGTCTGTCTGTCTGTCTATCTGTCTCGGTTTCACGCCAAAACTACTGAATCGATTTAAATAAAATTTGGTACTTACAAAGATAATCTAGAGCCTGAGAAAGGATATAGGCTACTTTTTAATTGGTAAAAGTGTAAAGGGTTGAAAAGGGGGATGAAAAGTTGTATGAAAGTATTATCATTTTCAGAACTAGAAGCATAAAATTTATATTTTAGGCTGTTGATTAGATATAAATAAATATGACATTCAAAGTTTGTAAAAATGTTACCCTTAAGGGTGTAAAATAAACATAGGGGATAACACATTTACGGATTCATTACAAATTTGTGGATCTAAAGTTAACGCGTTAAGAAGAATCTATTGTTATGTCTAATTCCACGGGAGCGAAGCTGCGGGCGTTCACTAGTACTAAATAAATGCTAAATATTCATCTCTAATGAGTAAAAAAGTCTCTTCCCAAAAGGTCGGTCATTTCGGAAACATAAATTCAAGCCACAGGCTGCAACACCGACGGAATATAAATGCACACGTGTCCCTGTATTTGTGACGGGCTGATACATTATTGATGTGTCGACAGTTATTGTTTCTTCGTTAGAAATACGTAGGTAAATTGTAATTTATCTAATAATCTGCTAACCCGACTATACCTGACTATACAAAGCAACAATATTACAAATATAAGTCATTTACAATGACCGATGACTTTGTTTCATGCGTTTCATTATGTTTATACTTAAATGTATTTTAAGTATTTTTTATTTGTCCTCAGTATTTACTTAGTTGATTTTGCAATCAATATCTATCTGTAACGCTGATTAAAGAACAAATTGATAGTTTGAAGAGCTTTATAAAAATTATAAATTCGTCTAAATTAAGTCTTCGAAGCGGTGACAGCCCAGCGGCTATCGAACTCGCCTCTCACTCGAGCGGTCCGGGTTCAAACCCCAGTGGCACGCACCAATGACTTTTCTAAGTTATGTGCGTTTTAAGAAATTAAATGTCACTTGCTATAACGGTGAAGGACACATCGTGAGGAAACCTGCATGCCTGAGAGTTCATCATAACTTTCTCGAAGGTATGTGAAGTCTGCCAATCCGCACTTGGCCAGCGTGGTGGACTAAGGCCTAATCCCTCCCATTCTGAGAGGAGACCCGTGCCCAACAGTGGGACGTCTATGGGTCGCAGCGAAGTCTTCGATACGTTTTCATGGTAGGGCTCATATGCTACCTACATAAATAGGACCTTCGTAGGAGTCATCGATCTACATACATATTATGTATATCTTATAGACTGCAAGTTCATTCGCTTTGATCGTAATTAGGCCAAAACAGACGCCACGGCTCATTGCACGGAGCGACACACGACTGAGCGCATTATGTCATTGGTGTTAGCTCTGATAACAAGCGCACGGAGCTACCAAGCTTATACATATAAAATGCATTTGTCTTGTTGGATAAACCTATGCTACTGTATTCAATATGTTTTTAAAATATTTTCTGTAAGTTATATTTAAAAATTATTTGAGTACACAGTTGAATGAATCATGTCATTAAATTACTTATTTTAATAATTACAATGTATAAAATGTTTGCTATACAAATACATTTTATAAGTTTTAGAAACAAGTTTATTTGCTGTGATGTAGGTATTGCCTGCCTAGAACATAAGATTGTATTATATCAATATATAATGGCAAACGAACATGCAGCAGGACAGCAAACACGGCAAATTATTAAATTAAAGATATTTTTACTCGTGCTAAAGTGCAAGGTATGCGAGGCATAGATTGTTTGAGGTTTATATTATACGTATTAATAATCATCACTATCATAAACTCACTGCTAAGCACTTTCACATTTCTAAACTACATTGAATCTGACTATCTAAAATCAAGCTATAGATTTGTCATTGTTGCTGTAATATTGAATGACTGTACGACTCAGAGTCATAAAACGGAACTGTGATAAAAAAACAAGCGTCTCCACCGCACCACCGGCGCAACAATTCGCGCGTAGTAAAGCGTGTAATTACAACGCCAGCGGACCGAATGATCACGAACAATGGTCGCGTGTAATAGTCGCGCGGTCGCCCGTGCGCACTGGCCCTTAGCGGTGTTCATAGAAATTTGTGAGTTTGTTACCTAAGCTTTGTTGTGACGTTAAATTTCTTGTTTACTGGCATCTAGCATAGTATTGGTATTAATAATTCCATTTGTTAGACCTTTGAATTACACGGTTAGCTTAAGTAAATTGTTAAATTAATGTCAGTAGGGTAGTATAAAGGTTGTGATATGTTAGGGTAGTTACTTATATATAGGTATATTAGTAAGTACCATTATTATGTATTATGTTAGTTGTAGTATTTAATTGTTGTTTAAGTTATTTAATTGCTGTTGGTAGGTATTTAAGTAGTAGTAACGCCCTGCTTGCGGCCCCTTTTCGTATAATGTGTGACTGCATTTTTTTAATTTAATTTATCCAATTTCATTTTTCACGTATTTTTGCAATGAGTTGCAGTTCATACGAAATAAATTAAATTTATTTAATTCTTTCTTTCTATTTACTCCATTTGTAAGCTTAAAATATTAAAATATAGGGGTAAATTATGACAAATTTTTTTCTAAGAAGTTAGATATTTGGCTGGAGTTATTTAAATATATATAGAATTCTTATTAGGTTCTTATTAGGTTACAGTTTAGAAGTAGGTATGTACAAATCATTAGGTAGGTTTTCCTATCTTTATAAACTAAACATATTAAAAAAATTAACCCCTCTCATGGCCTCAATAAACATGAACTTCGAACAACTTATAGTGAATATAAACTGTTGTTGTTACTGTCTAACCCATGCATTTTTGCTGCCCACAAATATTGATAAAACTTGAATTTATTTTATCTCATAGGTTAAATTCCATATGAATTTATTATAAGCCCTCGTATAAACGTCCAAGCTGAAAACCAGATACTACAATACAACTCAATATCGTACTATCTTCACTCCATCAGAGATCAACGATATTGGTGGTAAAAAATGTGATATGGAGAATCAATTAAGTTCACAATCTGGGACGCAGTAACGCGGTGTTGGGATGGCATCCATTGTCAGTCGACCGGCTGCGCTATGCAAATAGGTGTGGCACCGGTTCAAGTCACAAGCTGACAGAAATCTATATGTACTAGCTGACCCCGCTAACGTTGTTCTGCCATATGAAATGTCAAAGTGACGCGACGGTTCACGTCAATGAACGACGGTTAAAAATAACAATTCATACTAAAATAGTGTTTAAAAAATATTTTCCATTGGGCCAAATTGTGAATCTAAATCATTCTCGAATCCCCTTGAGCACACACAAAAAATTTCATCAACATCTATATATCCAGCCGTTTAGGAGGAGTTCAGTGACATACACACGTACATTTGTTTGTAATGTTTTCACACAAAAACTACTGGACCGATTTCAAAATTTCTTTCACCATTAGAAACCTGCATCTTCACTGAGTGACATAGGCTATTTATTATTACTAGGTGTAAACGAAACTATTGTTATGTCTAATTCCACGAGCGAAGATGCGGGCGTCTACTAGTATATAATAAGAAGCTCCTTTTATCATTTTAATTTATCATACAACGATTTAATGTTGGTTTACAACCATTCTCGCAAATTTTCCTACTTATATAATTTGCTTTGCAGTTGGAATTTTGTTTTTAATTATCAAACTTATTACACATACATAATACCACCACCACAACCATTTCTTTGTTCCACTGTTCGGCATCTCTCCTCTCGTAATGGGTTGGGTCAGGCTGGTCAAGTGCAATTAGCAGACTTTACATCCCTTCGAGAACGTTATGAAGAACTTTCAGGCATGCAGGTTTCTTAACGATGTTTCCTTACCGTTGCAACAGGTGAGATTTATTTTCTTAAATCGCACATGACTTACAAAAGTCATTGGTGCGTGCCGCTGGGGTTTGCACACGGACCGTTTGAGTGAGAGGCGAGTTCGATAGCCCGAATTAGCCTGGGCTGGGCTGTCACCGCAAAATACCTATCTTTCATACCTAAGCCTAATATGCACATACATAAATAATCCAATTAATTCTAGAAAAGAAATGTATTGCCATCGCTGTTATTTTATGTCAACCAGCAGACGATGGCTTTCTCGCAACCAATTTTCAATTTCCAATCCATGTTGAAAATAATAAAATACAAGAATGTAACCAAATATGTAATAGTACCCCTAATATGGAATTTTGTCGTATGTCCTACCGCAATACAGGTTAGATTCCTTATTTAGGATACTATTTCATATTTGGTTACTTTCTACCTACTCTTTCGCTGCGACCCATTGACGTCCCACTGCTGGGCAATACTGGGCATGGGTCTCCCCCACAGACGCGCTGCTCCAATGCGGATTGGTGGAGGGGTTAGTGGCCAACCCAGTGTCGAATGTTCTCAAGCCTTCTGAAGGTTTTCGACAAGGCTTAACGACTGTTTTCACCATTGAAAACTACCGGGACCGACGGTTTTACGTGCCCTCCGAAGCACGGTAGCGTCCATGAAATCTTTGCCACTAGCGGTCACCCATCCACAAACCGACCGCGCCCGTCGTTGCTTAACACTTTCGATCACATTGAATCGAAGCGAGCCACTGGGCTATGGACGCTACTTTCTACCTACTCTTTATTCATACCGAATTACAATATTTCGACTTCTATACCGACTTCAATCTGATCCGATCCGCATAAAATAAAATAACCTACTTTTGCGATTATCACGCTTTTACTTGGACCACACACCATGTAATGATATTTTGATTGATCCATAATTCATATCGATACAAGAAGATCAGTTACAACCAGCGAAACATAGTCTAACATAGATATATTACACGTCTTCTGCCATTCACGACCTTCATTATTTAAATATTTGACCGCCGGTATCTTCCGGTTTAAGATTAATGTTCGATCAAATTTCATTATGATCTACATAATTTCTAGGCTGTAGTTTAAATTCTACATTGAAAAATACGTTCAGAAAATTGTTGTGTCAGCTATTAAGTGAATCTAAGTTATTGTTTGTTGTAATGTAAGCATTTGACTATTAACATGATATAATATATCGCTTTTATTTCCTCTAAGAGGTAGGCAGAGATCTGTTATACAGCCACTTTTCATCATATTATGGTGATCCTATTGCCATACACCGGGCATAAATCAACTGGGAATTTCAAGTATAATACTTGCAGACACGGGAATTGAACCCAGGACCTCTAGATAGCAGTCATGCCTGCGACTACTAGATGTACACGATTAACCTCATTGTATTATTTCAGAAAAAGTAGCTGTTATTTTATATAAACAGAATAAATTGTATTTTATTCAACGACACGGTATGCTAGGTTGTGTTTAATTTCAATTCAAGATTTTACGCTTTATTATTTTTACCAGCAATGTAAGGTTTGTTGTTTAAGATATTAGCAATTTGTAAAAGTATATTAATATACCAATAACTAAGCAAACAAAGTAAAAAATTTATTCTACGGAAAAAAAATTTATGACAAAAAGTGATATAATTAACATTCAGTAGGTAATATAAGTTACGTCTGTACTATATTTTACTTTTCTTTTTTCTATATTATTTACTTACAATTCCATTTAAGTCGAATAATCTTATAACGTGGATCGATTGCAATATGAATACAATTTTATTATTGGCGTCGGAAGTGACACTTGTACACGTGTGCTGCAAACAAACTTGGCAATTGAAGCCATAGGAAGTGATTCATTGAATTAATTAAAGATAATAAACCAGGCAAACACTAACATATCATCACGCTTGTATTTCATCCAAGGAGTAGGCAGTGCCCAGCGAAAAAAAGGCATAGGATAGTATACCCACTTTTCACAAGTTATTGATTGAGGGAGGCCATGTCCAGCAGTGGATCAAAAATGGCTGATGGATGGATGGATGTGTCATGTCAAATAATAGGTAAACCTAACATAACGTATGTATGTAATATATGTGTTGCAACTACTGGCAACCTCTTTTTACTGGAAATAATTTATGTTTTATTACTCTGAGAATTTCTATTATTTCGAGATAAAAATCCGTTTCGTCGTCGAGGCGTGAAAATCACATTAAAATTGTATTTTTAGTAAATTGCACGTATAGCGTCCATAGCCCAATGCGTCGATTCAATGTGATCGGAAGAGTTAAGCAACGACGGGGGCGATCAATATGTGTTCTCTTTGATCCAGTGATTGCGTGACTTCTAGGCTAAAAATTCTGGTTCGTGGGTCATGCCATTTTTTTTACCAGCAAAGAATGGCAATAGGCTTACCTATTATATAATAAGTGGTTAAAAGTAGGAAAACTATGCAGTTCTCCCCCTTCGAAGCAAAAATAATAAAATACGCAATGTAATGTTAAAAATATTTCACTACGTGTTCTCTATAATCGTGTTTACAAGCATTCTCAGAGTTCTCAAGCAGATATCTTTACGGAAAAATACGACATCTGTTCAAAGTAAAGAGCAGTGTTGGATAAGAAATAGTGAAGCACCTACCTGTAGCTCCACCTCGGAATTTGAGCTCGGAGATTTACTTGTTGCTTAAGTTGCTTGCTTCAGGAAATTGGATTTCCGGATCCAGCTTTGCGCTAAAATATACGTGCTGGGAAATTTTCTTTATCCATTATTCAATCGCCTGAAGATTTGCATTCCGAATGAAGTTTGAATGGAAAACCAGTTCCATGAATGACTATGGCACGCACATTACAGGAATTATAGCATAATATAACGTTACGCGTGTATTTCACCGAAACGGTAGGCAGAGGTGTGTATACACTTACTTTTCACCAGTAATGTGTTCCCGTTTGTGATGGTGAGCCTTATTTAAAGTTCTGCACGAAAAACGCGGGCGAAGCCACTTGTGAAGCTAGTGTAATTATAAATATCCCACGTAATCGTCCCCACAGAACGACGCCAGGAACAAGCTCAGTAATAAACATAAATTAAGAGTAACGAACAGACCCACATCCACACTTCCTAACTCAATGTTTCCTCCCTTTTCAATTGATAGTGAAATTGCATGCTGCGAACAATTTATGGAGTTCGGGTCATTGGCTCGTCTGTCTCTGGTGTTTTGTTACTATTTTAGATATCTGACTTTGCTCACTAGAAATGTCTAATCTTCCAATCTGTACCAGTTGATATAATCACCGATATAAATTTAGGTAGACGTTAAAGAATAAATAAATCTTTATTCAGGTCACGTGACCCATTTAAAAATCTTACAAAAGATTACATATATGTACTTAACAAATTTTAAAATTCATATTCTTACTATCGCAATTGCAGAAAATCGTCAAAATAACATAATATTTGAAATAGACATGATATGTTAAATATAAATGATATTTTAAATAAGTAGATATAAAATAAAAACTACATACAACTGTGTTTCTCCGGAGGGGTGTGTTATTTTGAAGACGTGCGTTATTTTTTGGCATAAATAGTCACGTATGTTACGCGAAGATGTCCCATCTAATAAGGTCATACGTCGGATACAAATACAGATTTAGTGCTATAGTAATTTCAAGTTAGAAATCCTCCTTAGACGTTTCAAATAAGCGTTAAGGTTTGTATGTAAGATACTTTCCATCCACCACAATGCTTTCTTTGTCCCACTGTTGGACTCGGGTCTTTTCTCTGAATAGAAAGAAAGAAATAAAGAAAGAAAAAGTTTTATTTCCACAAAATGCAGCAATCCGTCTGTGAATCTTATCCAAAATTTGAAATGTAACATGAATCCTACTGTAAGAATTGTTAATAAGAAATTATTCTAATTTTCTTAGCTGATTGACAATTTGAATAATGTTTCTAAGACGATTACAATCAATGGGGATCCAATTATCCTTCCTTCGGTAGAAATTTGCAACATAATGCCTTCTGTTGAATATAAATTCAATGTTACATGGCATTTCGTGGCTTTATTTGATCACCTCAATTGAGATTGTGCCGTACCTTCCTATTAATCCTATTTACCAAGTGATGATTTAGTTAAGGCTAGGTCTATTATATACTATCCTATGAGGTCATTATCATCATAAGCCATATTCTGAGAGAAGTGCCGTTTTCCTTTAGAATTATAAAGAAAAGGGATACCACTAGGAGTTTACTCGTACCGTCGTACCTAATGTGTTTCTTGTCTAGACTGCTAGTCAGTTTAGATCACACTAGTTAAGGCTTGAAATAAAAATTAGCTTCTTTGTTTGTATATTTTTATCTTGTTCGCCAATCCGCATTGGAGCAGCGTGGTGGAGTATGCTCTAGCTAGACCTCCCGCAGATTTGTATGTGGTGGAGACCCGTGCCCAGTTGGACGTCTATGGGTTGCAGCTTAGCTAAGCTTGTTTGTATAAGAGCTAGATAATAATATATTATACTAATATTTCCCGCGGCTTCGCTCGTGTAGGTATAACAGTTTTTAATAATAATTATTGACACCTATTCTAACATTTATTGGTGGTTTAAAATCAAATCAGTAATAGTAAAACCAGTGTACTTACCGAAATTACGGCACAAAGTCGCCTCCACGTTTCAGAATTAGTGTCGCGCTCTGTGATCGCTAGGCCAAACAACTTTCCGGAATTAAAAGTACCTATCCTATATTCTAATCTAGGTTATTATTAATATCTATATTATTTATCATATTATTATATACCTATGTGCCAAGTTTCATTCAAATCTGTTTAGTAGTTTTTGCGTGATTTAGCGACAAACATTCAAAGATATGATTTTTTATACATTCATTGGGGGTAATATTCAGTTAAGGTTCTTTGTATATTGTAACAAACTAAACGCATTGACCTAATAACCAAGATACTAATCAGCAAACAAATCATACAGTATTCCACAATAGAAGCAGAATACGGAAGCAAGGGCACTGCAGTAACCCCAAAGCTATTAAGATTTCATACCTATCGATATGACAATCAGACCCTTGTATTTCAATCTACAATAGGATGCACAATAGACACCGATAGCCAAACGTATCCTAAAACAGCATTTATTGTTTTCCCAAAAGGGTCGTTATTCAATACAGGACTCGCTGTTTTCCATTGAATGGAACTAGGAAATAGTAAAGATGACGAGATTTGATTGTGATTGAGAAAACGTCATTATTCACGTGAACGCAGATCTTTGATAGGACACATGACTAAGTTCAACATCTGTTTATTCAACTGCATTATGAATAATAGTGAGTGCGTAAGCTTTATTAATTTCTTAGTCATATCTAGATTGCAAGTTTCTGTTATCAATTTATATATTTACTCGCGAGCGCAAGGCAGAGTGAAAACAAACAAAAGTAACAGTAAACTCTTTTCTATATCTATGTTTATAACAAACGATAGTCGTTCCGTAGCTATGTATCGATTTAAATTTATAAGCACTTTTTAATAGTTTATATGGCTACGATATTCTTATTCACTTATTACTTCACTAATGTATAAATGGGAAAATGTGTTTTGTGTGGATTGTTAGTTTGTCCTTCTTCGCCTCCTGAACGGAATGGATCAATGTGTTTTTTTGTATACATCATTATTATGTCCTGGATAGCGACATAGGCTAAATTTATTCCGGAAAATTGCACAGTTCCCGTAAAATTGACAAATGGTAATTTCGAAAATTTTAACTTTAAACTTGCTAAGTTATAGAGGTTATACTTATTATATTTTAAACAATCTCTTGATGGTAGTGGTTATCCTGCACGGAAAACTATTAGACGTGAGTGTAGTAGCGGGGAAAGCTAGTTATTTATATGGCTAGATAGTTACGTTGAGACCAAAGCTACGTCACCATTGCTGCATTTTTTTTATACTATAGCTAGATAGTTACGTTGATATCAAAGCGTCACCAATGCTGCTTTTTAAAAAAGTCATAAAGTATCAGGACAATCATCAGGTTAACCAAGTTAACGGCAACCTACGATCACTCAATTTTATAGGCAATTGTGGTAACACTGATTGGTTGCTTCCGTCAATACTAGGGATGAATTTGTGAAGAACATTTCATGATAAGGTATTAATGATTATGTTACCTATTTTTTGATTCACCTTATTAAATTCAGAAGTCGTGCAAGTGCAGCAAGTTAATTCAATTATTGTACGTTTCAATTAATTGACCAAGTTAAGCTGGCAATATTAGGCAGGCAATATATTTTTGCCACAAGCTTACTTGAATTGGCTTTCGTCACACTGGCTGAGTGGATTCAAAACTCTCGGCGGAAATGCATGCATCCTCACGAAATTTCCTTCATCGTATTCTGAAACTTAATTATATGTTATACAAGAAAAGACAAGGCAAAAAAAAAAGGTTTGAAGCCGGACCTTTTAAATATGAAGCTAATATTATTATGCTATTAAGATAAGATGGGGTATATTTTACATCTGAAATAAGATCCAATTTGATTCTATTATTTTCTAGTTCAATAAAGTGATGCGCAACCCTAGTGAATGTTCTTGGCATTGGCAAGAAACCATCTTTTAATTCCACGCTTAATTATCGCGTATTGCTGTATGAAAGGAAGTAGCGCGTTGATTGACAGAATAATCCACCGACCCAACAGTGGGAATGTGTGGCAATTATTGTGTACAGACTTACTTCGGTCTCGATGGATGCGAAGGACAGCTCAATAGATGGAATTTGTTGGAATCCTGATAGGACTACATGGTTTGCAAACGACATTATCGCAAATAAGTCACTTGTTAAATATCTAATGGTTAAAATAGTAACTATCTATTTATTTTTCTATTACTATGCATCTGCTCTGTGACTGGATACATAGATGTCGTCTTTATTAGTATTGTTTAGTTGTCTAGTAGTAACCTAGTAATAAGGAAGAACACGACATCCTGATACAGGATGCCGTCTTCCAAACATTTACTTAAAAGGATGCCTCCATAGTGTATAAAATTTAGCATAAAAAATGTATTGTAGATACGGCTTTATTCTATTGATCGAAATGATTGTAGTTTCACAATTTTCTATTTCTAACTTGTAGGTAACTCAAAAGCATGAAAAGTTTAATCTACTGTAAAGATGGGACGTAGCGTTGACTTGGTCGTACTGTAAGTACCTACAACATGCCAGGTAATTATTAAAATGTTTAACATCTGCACCAAATTATCGTATTAAGTTAATAACTATCATGCAATAAGGCCCTACATTAAAATGCTTTATTTTTGAAAAACGTCCCTTCAACTAAACCGCAAATATTCGTTACACAAAAAGTTATATCGATAATAGATTCATCACTGTCGGCTACTGTTTTTCGATAACGATATCCGACACGTCTCTAATTGTCGTGTCGTGCGATTGATTGACGCGATAAGGATCGGCGACTCGATGTCTATCGCTGGCCAGTTGACGAATGAGTTTCTTATTACCTACGTTTTATTAATTTATTTTATGTTGATCGAGACAAAGTGTGTCCCGTGACTTTTATGAATGAATTTTAAACGATAACATCGATTCATATATGTTTATATATTTATTTATTTAAACTTTATTGAAACACGCTCGCTGCGACCCATAGACCCACTGCTGGGCACGGGTCTCCCCCACAGACACTGCTGCGGGAGGTCTAGAGCATACTCCGCCACGCTACTCCAATGCGTATTGGTAGAGGGGTTAGTGGCCAACCCAGTGTCGAATGTTCTCAAGCCACCCGAAGGTCTTCTACAAGGCTTAACGATTGTTTCCAACATTGAAAACAACCGGGAGCGACGGCTTTACGTGCCCTCCGAAGCACGGTAGCATCCATGAAATTTTGCCACTAGCGGTCACCCATCCACAAACCGACCGCGCCCTTCGTTGCTTAACTCTTTCGATCACATTGAATCGACCCGAGCCATTGGGCTATGGACGCTACCCCATTGGGCTATGGACGCTACCCCATTGGGCTATGGACGCTACGCCATTGGGCTATGGACGCTACCCCATTGGGCTATGGACGCTACCCCATTGGGCTATGGACGCTACCCCATTGGGCTATGGACGCTACCAATACTTATTGAACCACACTAAACACAATTACCTAAGAGGGACAAATGGTGAGCTTATTGCATAATACATTTTCTACCACTGTACAATACAGAAAAAACAATGAAGATGCGGTGTACGGGTGTGCGGGTATGCATGTACCTTATCTTTGGTCTTTAAAAGTAAATCATTTGAATTTAATTAATTATTATAGTTTAGTTATTAAACCAAAAGCTTTAAAGGAAAAGCTGTAGCACCTACCTTAATTTATTTTAAACCTGATTTTTTTGTTTTATTTTAATTTAGTAACAGTTTGCTAACCACAATCAAAATATTTTAATTTTAACCTAAAAACATTCGTTATTTGAATTAAGACTTCATTCCTTAGCTACGTAGGAAAATTAACTTGTTTAGTTAATATAAAAATGGTGTCCTCATTTGAATAACATTTACCATGGCGTGACCTGTGACAGTGTTGATAATGAAACGGCTAGTCTGGGGAGTTCTTTATCAGGGTGATATTAAATATTTATTTTTAGACCAAATGAAATTTCACGTTTTGGGAAGGCTGTCGTTTTTTATAAAGACTTATTAAAATCCTTATACATTTTGACATCTAAGCTAGGTGGGTATTCTATTAAATTCTATTCATATTTGACGGCGTATTCGAAGCCATTTGTGAAATTAAGAAGGAACTAGATTTTGACAGTTGTCAAGGTCTAGCGAAACGTCGTGTTGATGGTCAGCGCAGCCATGTTGACGGATTCGATCTGAGACCGCAACGACGAGCGCACCACTTATTCGACGGATCGCTCTTGTTCCACGTAATCCTATAATAATAACTGTTTATCGTGATTGATTTTAAAATTAAAAGAGTCTATTTTAATTGTACTGCATTTATTGTTTGATAAAAACTGTAATTTAAAGTAATAGTGAAGTAAAGTGATTCTGTTATTGATTTTGGACTTTTATCTTGGGCTTCGCCTATACGCCCACGTAAATAAACATGGCCAATCCTGATGAGGGCAATCAAGAGCCTTTATCAGAAGTGGGATTCTTCATTTCCGCGTGCCTAAGGCCGTTTTGCTACCTGATATATGAGACAGAAGATTGACTTTTCAAAGTATTACAAGTTTTCAGGTTATAAAGTGATACTGGATGTCGTCCACCTTTGCCGCCAAGTGCTGGTACACCGCCGGGGCCGCCGCTGCGACCGCGGACGGAGAAAGCGGTTGCAGCAGAGCGTCAAGAACCTGCTGTGCTGACAGCACGATGATAAGCCGGGACCCCAGTGAGACTGATCGTATCAATGATGCGATTTGGTTAATTAACAACACGGTGAGGTCGAACCATACTTACTATATCTCAAATTTTGATCCAAGCATCTGTAACATACGAGTAGACTCCTGATGCGAGGAAGTAGATCGTGCTAAAGTTATAAATAATTGGAACAATAACGAATGCCTATCTCGTATTGGGAATTGTTTAAAAGGATGCCAGGACTTGGCTCAAACCATCTCCTAGTACTTTTACATACTGAAGGAATCAATTAAGTAATGTCTGCACTGACGTGACATTTCTTAGTACAGATTAATAAACAATTTGTTGGGTTGCCAACAGCAACCAAACCAAAAGTAAATAGCAGTTCTGTTCATAGACCGAATAAATTCGACTCATACCGTGTAACTAAAGTGTTACCAAGCTACCGATCTGAGTTTAAACTGCTAAGTGGTGCACGTGGTAAAGCGACATAGGCCGCAGCTTAATACAGGGTGGCTTGTATTGCACCGCATTCTTTGAAAGTGAGTTTACGCTTCTGCTTATGTTTCAGCGCACACAACGCAAAAGAGAGCTCTGCAGACGTGTCCTTGACGTGTGTGGTCCTGCCCTGCGGATGCTGCCCACGCGTATGACCTGCTGTTCCGGAGGGCGTGTGCTGTGACTGCGCTGCGGGTGCTGTCCTGGAGGACGCGCGCTGTGTATGCGCAGCGAGTGGTGTCCAGATACTTGCGCTTGTTTCCGGGTCATTAAGGTTTATTTGAGATAAGTAACAATTTAACTAAAGAAGAGGAGGCCGAGACGGCAACAGATAAAATAGAACACGATGTCAGCTGTTCCGATAAACATGATGTATAAGGACGACTTATTGTTGACAATTGATGAAGTTGCTTCGCTAGTCGTAGGGACAGTGTCATCCGGGCCATACCGTCCGCGGTTGGTTGAAGGGATACACCCGTCCGGGCTATACTGTGGGTTTGAGCTGGTCGTAGGGACAGTGCCATCCGGGCCATACCGTCCGCGGTTGGTTGAAGGGATACACCCGTCCGGGCCATACTGTGGGTTTGCGTTGGTCGTTGGTTGTGAGGACCTGTATGGTCCAATTTCTTCGTACGCTGATAAGACAACGGTTGTCCGGTTAACTGGTGGTGGTCGTTAAGAAACAGGAGTTTATGCGCTTGGAATACTAGAGTGACATAAAGATTACTGGTTTGTCAGGGTGGGCGAGCGGCATGTTCGTGTGGACGACTGATGCCTACTCGTTTGTTACAGGTCTGCAAATAGAGGCGCCCGAGGACGGTCGAAAGTCAGTCCGGCCGTGACGGCGTATTCGAAGCCATTTGTGAAATTAAGAAGGAACTAGATTTTGACAGTTGTCAAGGTCTAGCGAAACGTCGTGTTGATGGTCAGCGCAGCCATGTTGACGGATTCGATCTGAGACCGCAACGACGAGCGCACCACTTATTCGACGGATCGCTCTTGTTCCACGTAATCCTATAATAATAACTGTTTATCGTGATTGATTTTAAAATTAAAAGAGTCTATTTTAATTGTACTGCATTTATTGTTTGATAAAAACTGTAATTTAAAGTAATAGTGAAGTAAAGTGATTCTGTTATTGATTTTGGACTTTTATCTTGGGCTTCGCCTATACGCCCACGTAAATAAACATGGCCAATCCTGATGAGGGCAATCAAGAGCCTTTATATTAATATTTCTAATTCTATTAAATTAGAAAATCTTTATGAATTAATTATGTTGACAATAACAATTTAGCATGCCAATAACGTAATGAGTTTTTGAAGACATACAAAACAATAATAAATTAACTTATTTATATTTTAATATACACACATTCTATTACTAGGCGAAAATGGAAAATGAATTGTTAGGAAACTCATTGGATATGCCGCCTGTCTGGATTTAAAAACTATATAAAACGTATATTTGTTCAGTCATTGTCGATTTCCGTATACCTACTACTAAGCTTGAACTATACCTCCTCCCCCTACCCTGATGTTGTCGCCTTGCGTGAGGGAATTTAGGTTATGGGGAGTCCCACTACACGGGCGATTGCTTCTGGGGTACAAACCCCTTTGGTATCATCTCCGCTGTTGAGCGGGGCACTAAGCTCTGATGCAAAAATCGAAACCCCAATATATTCTTTCGTCTTACACTTTTATTTACAAAATGGACAAACAAACAAAATTATTTCGCATATTTTTAAGTAGGGGAGACTGGGGCTGGTCGTGACAGGGGTAGGTAGTTACAGCAGCAACAGTGGCTTAACAGAGAACGCTATATTGACGTGAGCAAGAGACAAATCATCACGCCACCACCGGCTAGCACGCCGCGCGAGCCAGCGGCGCCAGCGCTTTTGTGAGAGGAGAGCGTACACGTTGCCGTCAAAACAATAGGTTAGTAACATTTTAGTTTTTTCGTAATATTGGTTTACAAACTATTTTTCCTTTAAAGCAGATATGTGTATGTTGTGATATTTGTGCCCTAATCCTTTCTTTTTGCAACGAATCTAGGTTTATACAGTTATAGTTATTTTCGTTTTTACTACTTAATCTTGAAAGGTCAGTTTTGGCGTTGGGGCTAAAAGTGACATTTGTTCGGGGCAGGTTGTTACATATTACTACCTGCCCAGTAGTGCTGCTTGCCGACTGATAATATAATTGGAGCTTCATATTTTTTTGTTTTTTGTAGGATGAGGACGTACAAAAGAAAAACTGAGCGTAGAAAAATATCTAAAGAGATTTACGAAAAAGCAGCAGCTATTTTTGAAGAGGATAAAACTAAAAAAAATCGTGGCATCACAAAAGATCTGTCATATGTCGCTAACAAGATATTTGAAAAAACGAAAAGAAGCAAAAGAGAAGGGCACACCTATAGAATCAATCACATTTGGCTACCAGAAGAACAGGCAAGTTTTCAACGATGAGCAAGAGGACATTTTGGTGAGTTAAAAGCAGCCAAATTTACTTCGGATTGACGCCAAAAGATGTCAGCAACAACGAAGTTACTATGTTTTTGTTTTGATGAGGCAAAAGACTGCTATATAGACATTGTAGACAATAATTGTATTAAACTGTGATTGTACTTAATAAAAAAGTGTTATATTACGTTTGGTTTTTATTGTAACATTTTGCCCCTTATAGTGTAACAACCAGCCCCTGGCGCGGGGCTAAAAGTTACACGCCACTTTTCCCAGAATTCATTCATTTATGTCACTTCTGATAGTCTGGTATCTAAAATTGATTTTAAATTAATAACCCGAATAGTTGCAAAATACAATAAACCTAGATTCCGGTAAAACAATCAAACAATAAAAAAATTGCGACACTTTTTAAAAAAAATGTCACGATCAGCCCCAGTCTCCCCTAAGTATAACTAACTGACAGCCACACTTTCGACGACTAGAGACAATAACACGTCCGAAGCAGCCAGTGAAACCCCGTATTGATATGTCGGCACGACCCGTGATACCATCGGAAGGCGATGTTATCGCGACGCCCGAATCGCCGATGTCGCTGCGATCTCTATCGGTGAGGTGGGTAGAGGATACAGCGATGAGCGGTAGCGGGTAAATATGAAGCGTTCATAAAATTAATACGTGTACGCCGAGCCCGCCGCGAGCGAGTTCACTCCTGAAGATGATCATCGTAATAGATCGACACTAGTCGGCCTATTTCCGACTTAAATCACACGTGAGTAAGCCGGTAACTTCATCTATTAATACTTTGTTGTTTCTGTACTCATTTCATTTAAGAAATGGTTATTGAATCATAATATAATACTTTGTTACGCCAAGAACTAGGAGAACGATAAGGAATACGACTGATTTCTATTAGCGCTGCCGATGCTGTATAGCGAGTTAGCTATTGACATGGAAATTTGACTGATTTGTATTAGCACTGTCCATGCAGTATGACCTAGAAAAAATATAATAAGTATAATTAATCATGAAGCGTTATTGTGCTAATTTTATAATTCAGGTATGCGAAAGTTACAAAAACGTTGTCCCAGTACTGAAATAACCATTGCCATCGATTTTTTTACTTGGTGTCCTTCTGCTGTAGGTACCACGGACCTTGCATAAAACTTGAATATAAAATTCCAAATTAATTAAATAATTTAGTCGTTGAATTAATGACACAAGATTGAGTTCTAACTCACTGCTCTAACAGTCAATGTGGTTAAATCAAATCGCTCAGCTCTCTACTAAGCCCAAACCCTTATCTGTGGATTGTGGAGCGAGATACGATCGTGACTCTATTTTGATGAGTTCGCGAGCGATTGCCTTCATAGTTCAGTTTGCACAGCCAACTGTGAATATTATTTCTGCTTTGTACTTCCGATCAGGTTTTAGATGAAAGTGAAGTAGTGATTAGATGCGTAATAAATTGCGTTGCGTTGCGTGTGTGTTCGGGGAAATGGCACTATTCGTTGTCGCTTTCTATTCATTCAAGTTGTGTTGGCTATCGATAGGTTTCATCGTTTTTGTTAAATTGAGTGCGATTTGCGTACTTCTAATTATTGATATAAAATGACATATTCACAGGAAAATAAGGTAATGAAAACAGCGGTGGTCGACTGAGTTTGTCTCGTACACGAAACTCGAGATGTCCGGACAAATAACACTGGTCTAATGTGTGTGGTACTTCAACAGTTATTTTAAAGCTCCCATGTGTAGGCGAGTCTAATGCCACACATCAAATCCAGACTCCGAGAATTTGAAGTTATTTCAATTTAATTCATTTCATTTGTTCTTAAGTAGGTACAAAAGCACTTAAACTATTAAGGCAATATGAAGAGACAATGATTATTTGCTTATTATTAAGTAGGTACCTAGTACCTACTATCTAATGAAATTAATAATGAAATAGAATAACCATTAATACTTTCTCGAACCGAGCATTGAATCTAGAATCTCTTGCAAATATTTACAACCAATGGTCATCGAAGTCGAATAATTTATTTCGCTATAAGGTTATGGGCACGCTTAGCGAAAGTCAAGGTAATAACTGAAAAGAAGGCCTATTCTTACAACAAACTTAACATGAAAAGCATCATGAGTAATGTTGATGGTGGCCGATGACCATTCTTTGTAATTTTCTTTTGTCTGTATGCATTTGTCACAGTATCAATGGCTATCTTTGTCATTAAAACATTTATCACATAAGCCCATGAGGGACCATATAGTAGCAATGTGGGAATTTAGAACTAAGTAGGAAAGTATGGACCTCCTCAGCAATACGGCCTATTGTCACAGATAAAACCGACAATGGAGAGATAATTGGCAGGCCGTAGGTGGTAGGACACACTTATTGCACGCGATGGCAACGCAGCTGACAATAAATGTTTAGAAATCAATAGAAATGGCTTGCAATGGAAGTGAATTTTCTTACTAGAACCAACCTTAATGGATGTTCTGAATTTGAAGTTACACTTTAGAATTCTGATAGTAGGTACCTATCTATTTGATATCTATTACTCATGGTTCTCCACCAATCTTTACAAGTATCTTATATGATACTAGCTGCTAAAACATTTCAGGTATTTTTTTATATTAAAAATCACAAACAGGCATCATCATCACAACCCTTTCTATGTCCCCCTGTTGGGCACGGGTCTCCTCTCAGATTCAGAATGGGATCATATTCGTTGCGTGTGATGAAGTTCCCGATAAATCCTATTGTTTTGTCTTACTATGTTTGACTGTATGCTGTAAGAGGTAAATAAAACAAGTCGCATATTATAAACTAAATAAAATACTTAAATAAAAGCATGTCAATGTTAAAAAGTCACTGTGATGAATCTTGGTTCGCTGCGACCCATAGACGTCCCACTGCTGGGCACGGGTCTCCCCCACAGACGCATCGAATCTTGGTTACTGTCATGTTAACATTCATCCATGACATTCGCATGGTTAAGACCACAGTGGTTAAGACGATTAACGTATGGATCTTCAAAATCTCTCTCGTCTCTAGAACGTCATAGAGGAACAAACATATACTTACATAGACTGATAAACACAATTCTTTGCGTCGCGCAGTCGGGTAGTAACTAATAAATAAATGTGTAAGTAAGAAACATGACACTTGTAGTTAGTGGCGCATTATGGGAAATCATCGATTGTAATTATTTTTCTCTTGAAGATTTTTTGTCGACCTGTTTTAAATACCAATATATACGGTATACCAAGGTATACCCAGGTAGAACTAAGATATTTTTGAGGTTTAAGCAAATTCTATCGGAGAGAGCTTTTCACAGACTGAATGACAGAAAATTATGACAACGATGACATGATAACAACCCCCATATTCAATTATATTCTGCAGACTTAATATTAAACAACTATGATTATACGTATCTAAATTCGTATGTTTTTATTCAGGTAAGGTAGGTCAATCTGTCAATTTCATAAAAATATGACAGTTTTAATGATTGTGTTATAATTTATGTAATCAATTTGACTCACCAATTATGACACCTACACCTTCTTGTTGTTAAGTAACTTATAAGTGGAAATAAATTAAAACAAATTTTAGGGTTCTGTTCGAAATTTCAATTTGACCGTATTATAAACTTATTTTATAATAAACATAGTAATATTATAAAAAATAATTGACGTTTACAAATTCCTTCAATTCGCACAAAGGATCAAACGGAAATTCAAATATTCATGGTGCATAATTTCTCTCTCTTCGACGAATAACAAAAATTTATGTGGATGAAATTAATTATTACGTAAGTAGGTATTGGTACAATTCACATTTATGAATATAACAATTTTGTACGATTGCAGATACTGTAACATTTTTAGTCCATTAATGGACCGTAGGTATGTAATAGTACATTATGATACAAGTGCGGTAAGTTGAAAATTACAGCCGAGGCGATATTGCTAGCCCGAGCCGTAGGCGAGGGCTACAAGAAAGCAGAGGCTGTAATTATCAAAGCGCACGTGTGTCATACGACGTTTTATAACATATTTGCGAGGAAATAAATTAATAAATTCATCAATACTTGACGACATTTTCAAATAAAAACACTACAGCGAAAAGAAAAAGCGCGCGGAACACCACAGAACCACGACAGAACAGTCATATCGTACGATTTCACTGATCAATATTGTTCTTATGATATGCATCGTTATTTTCGATGATTGAGTGAATTATTTGATTTTTTTCTCAGCCATTTACAGCAAATTCGAATTGTCTACAGTTTTCATTTTATAATTTAAATAATTTTTACTTGTACCTACACAAATTAGCAATGCGCGCGCATCAGAGCTTTTTTTAAGGCAAAGTCACAAAAACAGCCAATATTATTATTAAAGTAAATTGATATTTTTTTGTTTTTGGTACAGATAAATTATTTTAATTTATTGTCAAAATTAATTAAATTAAAGAATTAAATGTTTATTTTTTATATTTTATCTCCCAAAGTTAATTTTATTCATAAAATGTTGACCACTTTTTGACATAAAAACTCTTTGCTAAGATTGAAAAAAGTACCGTTCGTTTTAGACGGAGCATCTTGTTTGACCGTGCCGTACCTTATTAAAAAAAAAACCCGTGCGTTTTACATTACATTACCGCACAAGTGCTGTAATGTAATTTAAAAAGCACAAGTGCGGTAATTAGATACATTACGATATTGAAATTGGTGAAATAAGGGGCCCTTTACGAGCAAATGTGTTATAAAATATTTTTTGATTTTAGTCAAGTAAAATAAATAATAATATACATTCTACATAACATACCTGAGAGAGTAGGTATGTATGAGATGTAGAATGTTATCGAGAACCCACTGCTTTTAACCAATATTCACTGAACAAATTTTTCAATTAAAATCATAACACTTATCTAGAGTAAAAATCAAGAATCATCAAGTGATGTAATAATAATAATTTATGTGTTCGAAGAATCGATAGCAATCTGTATGCCACTCAGATTGCATCTTATCGATAAAATTGAAATAAGCTCTTGTAATCTCCATCAGTCATACTATAACAGTAATATAAATTTGATTGCATCATTTTGATTATGATATAGCTATCAATAGCTTAGTTTTAGCTTAATTATTGTATAATATTAGTTACAGTATCTACAAGGAAAAGAAAAATTAAGTAAAAGAGTAGGTATTTCCACTAGGATAATGTATAGTGTCCCGAAAAATAAATTCCAAATATAACGAACATTGTCATAAAAATTTATAACTTTGCGCTTCAATGTATAAATTATAAATATTTTCATTAATTAAACTTATTGAAATCCAGCATTGTCGCGATGTCAGTAGCTGAGTAAGAAGTTGCTGCGAAAGTTTATTTTCCATTCTCATGAACTCCTCTGAATTAGATTAAGCTACTTATTAAAAAATATTATTCAATTAAACATTATTTTAAACAGGAGTCGCTTAAACTATCAGCAAACTTAAACTGATTCAACAATCTATTTTATAGTTAGGTACAAAGACTGATAGTTTTATTTTATCTTTTAGATGCCCAAGCAACTAACACCAGAAAAAGATAAACCTTTCTACTAACGACTATGCCTTTCAACATTTCTAGTGTTGCGACAGTAGTATCGATAACACAGGGACGCTCGATAAAGTAACGGCTACCTTATCTCCTTCATCGACAGCGCGCGAGAAATCGATTCAACTATAATGCGGAACCATCGGATGTTTTATCGCCGGATCTTTTATCGATAATCGGACAGCTCAAAGCGGCAAGGTGTCATCGTGTTTATTAGTGTTGATAATAGGAAAGAAGGTAATATTCACTCGGTTTATTTTATTCGAAATATTTTATTTCAACTCAATATCTGGTTCGTTAGTAGTTTATAGGTAATTAATTTTGCTCAAGAAGGTCAAGCTGTTTGTCATAAACCTATTAGTTTCATTGAAGAGGATGGTCACACACATCTGAGAAAGCCTTAAGCATATGACTGGGCCGACATCTTACTGTGCCCTTTGAAGCACTCATTCATCTGCCCGCCGAGATCAAGTTGAACAATTTCTCGAGCGAGGAAACCAAGAGCCTATTTAATATTTAACTCATTAATTTAGAATATAAAATTATGATGTTATTTAAAAAAGGGCTAATTTAAAAGCTTTTATTTAACTTCACTCGTATGTATCCATGTCCTGGAATCTTGCAATAAATATTTCATCCACTTCCACTGAAGCTATCGAGCTGAAATTTAGCACATATATTTGGTTCTGATGACAATGCATAAAAGAAAAAGGTTTATAAAAATGCAAAATAAAGAAAAAGGTTTATAAAAATGGTATTTCAATTACTAATTAAATTTAGATTCGAAAAAATCATTTTCTAAAACTCAAGTTTATGTCTATAACATAAAGTTTGAGGTCGATGGCGCCATATCGCGCTCTCACGTTAATAAAGACGTGAACCGCGAACGAGATTACTTGAAAACAACACGAGCTTTCATTAAAACTTTACCATCAAACCCCATTAGCGTTCTCGGTAAAAGTGGCACTAAACCTGACTCCCTGTGTCGTTATAACCGCCATACATCTTTATTTTCTAGAAAGAACTTAAATTATTCCCATTACCTGTGAATAACAGCATTATTTAACATTAAATAAAACAGCATACAGTACCTATTCACTGCTGTTCATGGTAAATAGGACAATCTTTGAACAACACCCAAATGTTCAAGATCAAAGTTCTCTCGATATTTTCTTCTCCCTATTTGGGTGTTGTTCAAAATTCTCTCCCTGTTTGGATGTTGTTCAGAGATCTCTGCTTACTACGGACTTATAGTCCTGGAATAGAAAATTAGTTTGTTGTCATTACGTTAGTGGGGATCAGGACTTGAACATGGCTAGTGACAGCTCGTCCTGTTAGTTGTTATTAGTAAGAGTGTTGTTTTATGTCAGTTATGTGTAACCGAAACCACGCCGATAAATTTTTATTTGTTTTTATTATATACTTAGTATAAAATAAAATTATAATGTAATTTTTAATCTCTAATAATTTCACCATGATAATAAGTAACAATTTACAAAATGTCGTTTCAGGGACCTATATTATTCAATTACAAACATTCTTTCCATGCAACAAATCTGAACTAGAGCAGTAAGAACAGTTATACCTACCAGAATTTACCGGATAGGCTATGAACTTAATGGCTGTGTAACGACGGAATGCGGCTCATCAATTCTGAGCCACGCGCTAAAGCCTCCCGGAGCTGACGCCTAGGTAGGCAAACACTAGATCTAAAGGAAAAACCTTAAAGCTCATTGCACATACTCGTATACCGTTCTATTTGCTTATGAGGGTTGCCTTCATGCAATGCGATGTATGTAAATTATAATTACCTCACAAATCCATTTGCTTATGTATCATCATAAGTTCTGTTTAAAATTATATTAAATTATCCTAGATACATTGATTCTGAATTTGTACCAACAAAAATGTAAATACAATTTCGCAATATTGCTTTTGGCCGTACTGGTTATTTATGTAAGTAGGTACTTGAGTTAAATCAATGTTTAATCATTCACCTTCAGGTATATAATACAGATCAATATCTCACACCAAAATAAAATAAAAAGTGTTAAGCAAATATTGATCTGTGGGGAAAACAACAATCTCTCAGCCCTGCACCTAAGTGGTGGACTCGTAAGCCCGACATTAGTGTCATTTAGTGATGTGCTATTTAAATTTACATCGATATCGAGATTACCATGTCTGTTTCAGCCACAACTATTACCATGTCTGTTTCAGCCACAACTATTGAGAGTGGTAACATTTAAATTATAAATGAATTTTTATTTAGCCTAATTAAAATTCAGAGTAGGTATTATTTATTTAATACTTTCACCCATATAAGCCAAAATCTGATTTTCTTTTATACTATACTAGTGGACGTCCAGATTTGCTCGCGTGGAATTAGACATAACAATAGTTTCGTTTACACCTAGTAATATTATATAGCCTATACCAGTGAAGATGGGGCTACCATATACCCCAGTGAAGATGGGGCTTTCTAATGGTGAAAGAATTTTTGAAATCGGTCCAGTAGTTTTTGTGTAAAAACATTACAAACAAATGTTTTCTCTTTATAATATTAGGTATAGTTAAAGGTATTTTATAAAACGGTTACTTGGCAGTAAAATCTACTTGGTTTTCCTTTAAACAAAATTTCAGTTTTATGATACAATCTTATAGGTGGCAGAGCCTATATGGTACCGAATAGGTTTTATACTAAGCCCGTTTGGTTTGATTTAGAGTTCGCCCGGGGCAGTGCCACCGCCCACCAACCAAATAATATTCTTATTAACTGTCTCTCCTAACTGGACTAACCAATATCCTAGTCCTCCCTACAGTCTCGTTCAATGAAAGTCACATGTGTCATGTGCGGCATCGGATGGGTGGTGCTGCAAGCACGTTTATTATCTTAAATCCATTAAAAACAAGGCCACAGAATTCAATAAGTTATGTAAGAAGCATCGACTGAATATCGAATTATCGAGTTAGCCCTGTTTATAGTAGTAGTAGTATTATTTATTTATTTAATAATTTAAGTACATACTTATAATATTATTAGTAGTAGCACGAACCTAGCTTATTGACACAAATTGACCAGATAACCTCTAACATTCGCTTGAGGCACGCAGTATTGTTAGGCAGTACGATAAGGCGAGTAAATGTTTACTAATAATATTATGATACCTATTTACTAAATCGATTTTTAATATTGTGGACTTTGTTATCTTATTTGATGTAGATATAGGTATTTAATGGATTCAGCGGTTAAATAAAATATTGTCTTTTTAAGATTTATAAGATAAACGAGCATGTGGATCTATAGGCTATAGGTGGTGATCAGTATTTGGAAATTAAGGCCCATTGGCTAGGTACCTCAAAGAATACAAACAAATTAACATAGTGAGATATACCTACCTAAAGTATTAAAATTATCTTTACGATTTAGAATAAATAAATGATAAAATTATAATGATACCAATCGTTTAAAATATCTGTCCCATCACTAAAACTGTTTGCTATCACGCGGTTGCAAAAACCACAAAGATCTACGCGTCATGCAGTCTGCAGCGGGCGACCGTGGTTGCAAAACGAGCAAAAAATTGCAAATATGCCTGCAACCAGACCACGGGTTTATCAACCTTACCACTCACGACACAAGCGTGACACCTATTAACGTTATAACTATGCAGAGTAAAAATCGAAAGAGGCTTACTTTGCCGCTGAATTTTAAAACTTTATGCAATTGGCAATACGGCTGGTCGGATGCTGTGGTTTGAGCAATAAAAAGGCTTGGCAAGATATGACATGTTTTAGTTGCCATGTCACGGTTTCACTGGAATGTTGTTTTGTAAATAAAGAGAGGAAATCATGATTTTACTGCCTTTACCTGCACTTACCTGCAATAACTTATTTTACTGTGTATTGGTGGCAGTAAGAGCGGTGACAGTACAGTGGCTGTCGAACTCGCCTCTCACTCGAGCGGTCCAGGTTCAAACTCAAGCGGCACCACAGAATAAAAGTACGCGGCATGCACCAATGATTTTTCTAAGTTATGTGCGATTTAAAAAATTAAATGTCACTTGATATAACGGTGAAGGATACATCGTGAGGAAACCTGCATGCCTGAGAGTTCATCATAATATTCTCGAAGGAATGTGAAGTCTGCCAATCCGCACTTGGCCAGCGTGATGGATAGGCCTGATCCCTCCCATTCTGAGAGGAGACCCGTGCCCAACAGTGGGACAAAGAAAAGGTTATGATGGTGTTGATGATGACCATGTCGCCTGGCTCGCATCGATCGTATGTGATTGACCGAGTTAAGCAACATCGGGCGTGTTCGTTTTGGTGGCAAGTGGTAACATTTCATGAACGTTGCCGTGCTCAGGAGGGCACGCTAAGCCGTCGGTTCTGGTGGTCACTGTTAAAAAGTCTAAAGACTGTCGAATCGTCGAATACTTTCGGCTGGCTTGATAACTAACTCTGATATCAACTAATCCCTACATCAATCTGTATTGGAACTGGTGGAATTGCGTGGTGGATTATGCTCTAGTGGGGTAGACCCGAACCCAAGAGTGAGATAAAGGCGAAGAACTTTCTGGAGAACTGTCAGGCATGGAGGAAAACGTTGTGAGAAATCAATATATGACTTAGAAGAATCACTGACGTACTCCGCTTGGATTTGGTCCCAGACCCTTCCAGTGAGTAGTCAAGTTCGATAGCCACTAAGCTATTAGTCGAGTGAGTGCACGAGTTTCAGCACAAGCTTTACCGCTCAGTAAATATTAAGTTTCTCGACATTACCATTTTCTAATGGTTTCGTAGCACGTAATATCATAATGGAGGCATGCATATATCATGCATGCATGTAGATGAGCGAAGTGAAAAACGCTCAGCAGGATTTCATCTGACAGCTTTTATTCTGTGATGTGGTGGATATATGTACCTGAAAAGACAGAAAAAGTATTAAAAAGAGATGTCAAACAAAACATAACTTTACGCCTGTATTTCTCTGGGGTAGGCAGAGGTGTAAGACCACCATACTTTTCACCAGTTATGTCCCAAATAGATGGTGCATATTGCCATACACTGGGCACAACTCTAGAATCTGAGCTACTCTGAGATCCCGGGCCCAACAGAATTTAAAAGATATAAAAAATTTATGGTTGTGTGTAAAGTCAGTTTAAGGGGTTTTAATTTTACGTGATAACGTCATATTAAAACATCTTTTCACTTCACTTTATAAACAGTTGACAAAACAGTTCACGTGTAGGTTGTGTGCTGCCGCTGTCTCTATTCTACTCGGACGCATCGGCAGATGGAGTGAAAGAGAAATGGATTCATCACAAGCTGAACGCTTAGGCAGATCGTGCTTCGCTATTGCTTGTTCTGCGCTCTCGCTTGCACGCTCGGCTCAGGCGGAACGTGAGTATGAGTTACGTTTTTTCTTGGCTGCAGTCGGCGTTCATCGATTTAAATAAAAAAGGATTAATTTAACACCAGCATTGCCTACCTTTTGAAAAAACATAATTAATATAAGTATACGAGTATTATCATATTATTATTTATTCAAAACTAATTTTACCAAAGCTTTAAACACGATTAGTGCGTAGTTAAGCGAAGGTCAATTCACAATTTTAATCTGTCGCTTATCTCGATAGGTTATCGCGACATTGTCCGGTAAGTGTTGTTATGTGCCAATTAGCGGGGCCAATAATGTTTAATGGCTTGTTAAGCGCCCGTGTGGAACTAACTACAGTTTACAAAGCTGTTTAAGTATAGTTTTTTAGTTAGGTAGGTATATAAATGTCGTTTACGCGTGCAAATCAAAGTTCTCATCAAGACAAGTGTATAAAAGGTTGTTATATGATATTATATGCGCTTTGAAACTGTCACACAAAATCTGATCAAATTAATTAAAAAAATAGTCCACCTTTTTTCTAAGCTTTGCGTCAGCACCTGACGCATTACAAATTCTAATTACCTTGCAATCCAATAAATCTTTAGTTTAGTTTATAAATTAATGATTTTTCTTTATTATTTGTATCGAACTAGAGGGGATATGGGTTCAAATCCAAGGCGTCACGCACCAATGAACATTCTATGTAATCTGCGATTTAAACAAAAAAAATATCACCCACGACTGGAACGGTGAAAGAAGATCGTGAGGAAATCTATAGGCCTAAGAGTTCTCATAATATTCCCGGAGGCGTGTGGTGACTTTGTGATCGAACCCAGGATCATAGGAAACTTTTATAAGAAGCTTATAGGACTAGACGCTTTAGACTAATGAGGTACGTTAGTCTCTAGCAGTCCTATAAGCTTTTTATGAAGATTCCTATTAAGCTCAGTAACTTTGGACTAGCTATGTTTTATATGGTATATTTGAATTAAAAATCCTGCTTGGCAAACTCGTTCGTAACTGCCCTGTTCTCACGCCAAGCACAGTTTTTGGTTCACCGCGTCCATGGGAGCGCTGACGGAATGCGATCGTGATACGTGAGAATGACACTGACACTTGTTTTGTTTTTAAATGGCGTCTGACGCTGAGTCGCTGACAGACCGTTTTAATTTTGCACTTAGAGATAAGAAGTTGTTCAAAGGAAGCAGACCTGCCGTAGGCGCTGTAAATGTTAAGCCTCGAAATCCATCCAGCGGTTGCCCGCCGTCTTCTTCAGGCCGTCTGTCCACCTTGTCGAAGGGCGACCTGTGCTCCATTTTCCAAGTCGTGATCTTCATTTTAGGTGATTTCATTCTTCCCCACCGGTTCAGGAATGATGAAATCCGTAGACGAACAAAGCTCACCGAAATAGTTCGCAGGGTTAAGGCGCCTAGTGGTGCAAAATGACCTTGAGAATCGGTGCACACATTCTCACAAACGACAACAGCGCCTCTAACGGAAAACCTCAGAACTACCTTACAGAGCATACAATGACATGTCATGAGGTACTGTATTAATCGCCTGTATAACCCGCGCAGATAGAGAATAGATCTGAAAATGGCACTTAAAATACAAGCACAACACACAACACAAGCAAGGGTACTTAAAACACTGGATTGTAAAATTTGCCTTTATTAATTGTGACATTTCAGAATCAGATTATAAAAATAAAGAACAATAGGATGGGAATGGTATCAAAGGTTTTATAAACCGCTTGGTCCAGCAGTGTCCTGGTCATCTGTACCCATTACTGGTTCAATTCCCTCCATGAATTGGTTAAAATCTTCCATGGACTGGTCAATTGTAAAATTTGCCTTTATTAATTGTGACATTTCAGAATCAGATTATAAAAATAAAGAACAATAGGATGGGAATGGTATCAAAGGTTTTATAAACCGCTTGGTCCAGCAGTGTCCTGGTCATCTGTACCCATTACTGGTTCAATTCCCTCCATGAATTGGTTAAAATCTTCCATGGACTGGTCAATTGTAAAATTTGCCTTTATTAATTGTGACATTTCAGAATCAGATTATAAAAATAAAGAACAATAGGATGGGAATGGTATCAAAGGTTTTATAAACCGCTTGGTCCAGCAGTGTCCTGGTCATCTGTACCCATTACTGGTTCAATTCCCTCCATGAATTGGTTAAAATCTTCCATGGACTGGTCACTTTCACAGTCCTGGTCTTCAGAGTCGTCACTTTCATCTTCGGTGTTGCTGTTCAATTACATCACAAAATGTCAACGTTCGTAACAAAAACTTAACGAAAATAAATAACAATCAAATGTAACGCAAACAAAAACAACAATATCAACGAAAACAACAATTACTCGGAGTGCGTCAAGTAGCTTAGAAAGCGAATCCCGACTGATTATTTGTTTGCAGCTCGTACTTCACTGTGTGAGTATAGACAGCGATAGAGAGTGAGCGAGAACGCATGCGAGAGGACGCCATTTTCAAATCTATTCTCTATCTGCGCGGCTTATACGGGGAAGTGTTTCAGTAGATGGCGTTTATTTTAAGTAATAATTGACCTAACAAAAAATTTATAGGAAGGTACGACAACGTAATGAAATTAGATTTATGCAATTTTTTTAGTTACTTAAAATAATAACAAAAAAAAAAGTCATAAAAAAATAAAGAAAAAATTGAAAAAGAAAGGAAGTGTAACTGGAATTTGAACCCGAGTCTCTAGAGCGAGATTCTTACTCACTGCTAATGTCTATAATTTCCCCGTTATTGATATTATCTTTGGATTCTCTTTTCCTGTAATAAATACATATTATGACATATATAAATATTATTAGCTTTTTATTTCATTTGCATAAAATAATAACAAAAAAAAAGTCATAAAAAATAAAGAAAAAATTGAAGAAGATAGGAAGTGTAACTGGGATTTGAACCCGAGTCTCTGGAGCGAGATTCTTACTCGCCGCATACTCCAATTACGCCATTTACATCTATACGATTAGGGTTGAAAAACTGTGTACGTATCTATCTTTTTGTACTCTGCAGGATTGCAGAGAACAATGAAAATTAATAAATGTTTGACAAAATTTAAATCTTTACGTCATTCATGTGTGTGACGTTTGCTTTATATGAACACTTTTGATTTATTTCCCATGTTTATTTACAAAATAGGAGTCCGTTTACGCCCTTCTAACTTAAAAAAATACTTATAACGTTAAATTATTTATATAAATTAACCTAATGTAATAACCAATCAATAAAAGTAATGAAATAACGTTGGAATCTTGCAGAAATTTTGCGGCAGAAAGCGCGACACGCCCGTCTAGCAAGAGGCCTCAGCCGCGACTGTCGGTACACGGCGTTTACACACACATGCTCGCGAGTTATGTTCGAAAACTCTGCGCAAATGAGAACAAGGGTTTTTTGGAAATTCTACAAAATGGATTTAAAAAGTGGTATAACTGATATATTGTATTTATTGTGATGAAAAATATATGTTAAATTGAAAAAAAAAACACGTATTTTAGAAGGGATTTGATTGTTTAGAAGATTATTTTAGAGGTATCTTCGTGATTTTTTTCTATCGAGTCAACATTAATGTATTATGTTTTGAAGGCCGTAGCAATCTAACATATATCCCCAAGAATACCATATATTTTTTTTATTTGATTCTCTGCAATGGTTCGTGTGATATCTTGTTTATAAAACTCGCGTTTAGCCTCTGTAGTCCTCTTAACAAGTCGAAGTGGCATTGGACAGGCCACGTTGTTTGAAGGACTAAAGCCTCGAAAACCCACTCCCAAATTGGGACACTTTCTGTTTACTCCGCGTCGCGCAGGCCACTCACGGTAGTAATGCGCAAGCGATCCCGTGGCGTCTCAATCCGCGTATTTATGCCTGTTAAGGATATAATATATCTATGGAAAAATGTGTTTAAGTACTTCACAACTTTGTCTACCTACTCATTCGGAGAATTACGGGCGCGATACGGTACGTAAAGGTTCATATTTTATTGTGTAGGTACGTTGCAAACACTGAAAATAAATTACTTATTCCTAATTGCTCTAAGTGATGAATAATTTTGTCGTCTGAAAAATTAATTAAAGATTATCTAACGAAATACGCACACAGTGCTATGCTGGGAAATTGTAATTTTTTATCGATAAAAACAACATGAAAATGTTCATCCAATTAAAGAAATGATTGGTACAGAAACATTTAAGGGTACAGATGAAACAAAGCGCGACGTGAAACATATTGCAACATACTCGTACATTGTAGTTTTACGAGCCGCAATACTTAATCTTCGAGGGCCCGAAGGTCATCGATTCGAGGAATGTCGATCGATAATAATTGCCATTATTATGGATATGAATATAAGTGTCAGCTTTTTGCAAGCCAAAGAGGTATTTAATGATAAATGTATTGGAGTATGCATAAAATAAAAATAAGTAACTGGTGTATAATTCAATCTGATTGAAAACTTCTTGGCATTGTTATCTACTCATGGAAAACAAATAGTAATCACACTTATGGACTAGAATTTTGCGGCGACCCACAGCTAAAAAATAACATAATAGGTATAACACGCCTGTATTTAACGAAGGGGTTCAAATGGTGTGTAGTAAATAGTATTAATTTTCATGTAAATATATGTGTCTGTCTATTGTCATTTACAGGGCAGAAATCAAGGGGAAATACTACTTAAATTTTCAAGTTATAAAAATCCAATAATACTTTACATTGCCCGACCTGGGGATTGAACCTAGGACCTCAAGCTTATCAGTCGCGCATGCGACCACTAGACAAACGACGCAGTTAACAGTTAACAATACGAGGTGAATCAAAAAGTTCTTAGATGCGCATAATATATAAAACCTATTTGGAGATTGTTCGATATTCCATTTAAAGTGTGATAATCACACAATATTATTATTTATGGCAAGTGTCACTTGGTTTCATCAGATCGTTCGCGCCCAATTTAACAACAATGTTTTGTACAACGAGTAGCTAAAGAAATCGCAAAAATTACTAGTATGTCGAAAAGTGAGTTACGAGCGGTGATAAAAAAAACTCTTCCTGAAAAATAAATCTACGAAGGAGTTTTTTCGGACATTCAGCAAATATTAAGAAAAGATGCCGTACATAGGGTACATTCAATCCATTTTATTTGATTCACTGGGGTCCAGAAAAGTATCGACAAAGTGGGTTCCACGAATGTTTACGAACGAACACGAAAAGAGACGTTTGGAAGCTTTGATTATTTACTCTAAATCAAAGTTTGGAAGTTTCTAAGATAAATCTTTGTTTTGTCACCGTAGATGAAACGTCGTCACTTCGATCCCGAAACTAAGAGACAAAGAATATCTTGGAAACGACCATCTTTTCCATCCATAAATAAATTCCGATTACTTCTAGCCCTGGCAAAGTTATGGCCTCAGTTTTCTGGGATAGTGAAGGAATCCTTTTTATTGGTTACTTGCCAAAAGGCCAAACAGTTACTGGCCCCACTCGTAGTTTATTGCCTGAGACCGTGCGTACTAATATCGAACTCGAAAATACATATTTGCCCTGACTAGAAATTGAACTCGTGACTCTCGGTTTGTCTATAGTGGTTGTGCAATCGGTTCATCTAATAGATCTTATAAAAGGAATATTCTGAAACAGAAAAGTTTCAGTCCTTTAAGTTTTTCATCTTTAGGTTATGTTATTTATTATACTTTCTGTTTTCAGAACAGCGGGTCTAGTCTTAACAATTTGACAGCCACCACCACCACAACCCTTTCTTTATCCCACTGTTGGGCATGGGTCTCCTCATAAAATGGGAGGGATTAGGCCTTAGTCCACCACGCTGGCCAAGTTCGGATTGGCAGACTTCACGGGCCTTCGAGAACATTATGAAGAACTTTCAGGCATGCAGGTTTCCTCATGATGTGTCCTTCACCTTACAGCAAGTGACATTTAATTTCTTAAATCGCACATAACTTAGAAAACCCATTAGTTGCTTGGGTTTGAACCCGGACCGCTCGAGTGAGAGGCGAGTTCGATAGTCACTGGGCTGACGGTTACCACTTTTTAATTCAGTAAATTACTTATCCTTACTCAATCTAAAGACTCAAATTAGCCGACCCTATATTGAGCAATGTAGAGCAAATACTGTAGGTCAAATGACCGGGGTCAGCGTTAATTCCAGCTTTCCTTATCCATCTCACAATAGAGCCTTGAGCGCAGAACAAAACCTTTGGGATTGTTTCCATTGTGTTATGCGGCATGACGATTAATTCCGAATGACGTGTTGTCTAAGGAGTGAATTCTAACATTAAGTTCTATTGCCACCTGTCGGCATAAGACTCAAGCCACTACAACAAGACCTAGGTGCATTATTTCTTAATGTACCTACCCATCTCTTCTAAGAACTTACTAAGACGTGGAGCTGTCAAAGCTTCACTCATGATGTACATATGTAAACAAGTGTGAATCAACTCGAATGTCAGAAGTTTTAAAACCTCTCAATTCCTCTAACAAAACTCAATGATTATAATCTAATGTGGCTGACTCACACTCCATCTGATTTACTTCGAAGCTATGAATAAATGTTGATCCATCCAAACCCACGCCCGAGAACATAGTTGTAAAAAGTTGCATGTAAAGATTACCTTGTCTATATCGTTACTAATATGATTAAGAGGAAAGATTTGTTTGTAATGTTTGCACACAAAAACTACTGGACCGATTACAAAAAATCTTTCACCATTAGGAATCTGCATCTTCACCGAATGAAATAAGCTATATAATATTACTAGGTTTAAACGAATCTATTGTTATGTCTAATTCCACGCGAGCGAACCTGCGGGCGTCCACTAGTCTATAATAAGTCACATGGCCACCATAAGTGGCACTATATAGTTCAACTAGAGCATTGACAAGCTGAAATCATGCAAATTAAGTTCGAATATGAACGGTACGAAATATCGTATCGTTATTAAATAAGTCCGTCCATACGAACCGTGGACAGTGTCTAACAACAGTGTAAACTACATCTGTCAGGCGCGTCATAACACGGCACGAGGTGCTGCAGGCAATCAGGTTTAATTAACTCAACCATTGCTCTGATATTCTTCTGCTATAGACGATAAGGATTAAAATTTGTAGATAACGTCGTTAATAGGTTATATCATGTCAGGTTCATTAATGTTTGCTGAACGTGTCTGAAATTATTCGAAAATTGCGTTCGGTTTCCAAGCAATAGCAATTGTACGCTGTTGAAGTGATCATAAATGCCTTGTCAAAAAGAGGTGTTGGACCAATTTATGTACTGCACCGGTCATGGCAAAAAATTGGATAGATTTGTTTATGAATGAATATAAAAGATACCCACACGAACATGCTCTGCTCATTTACTCGTGACATCAGCCACAAATTTTAAACAGGACATTGAAAAGAGAAGATGAGTTCAGTGTGATTAAAGGTGATTTAAGGTGTTGATTAAGTGCGTATATACGTGCGTTACGTACCTACCTACTTTTATCACGATAGAACTGTAGGGTACATTTTCTGCGGTATGTTCTAAAATTAAGAACTTCAATTTTCATTCCAATCTGTAGTTGTATTATCTTATAGAATTTTGTTAAATTGTTCAAAATAGGCAAACAGACTAATAAGATTCAAATTCGTTTATTTTCTTTATAGAATCGTCTGAACCCAGCTTGGATTAGTTCGTACTGCCGGTTTTACATGACAATAACCTTCAGCAGCATACATGGACATTGTTTTTAACTTCACCTTTCACTTTCAATCAATATTGTATTGCTCAATAGTAATTATCTAATCTTAATCATTAATCTAGATGAAGGAAAGGTTTACTGTGAGAATCCCCTACTAGGGTTTACTATTTAACTTAGGTATATGAGTTTCGTATTTGTAGGTCTTTTTAGATGACAATTGTATATATACTTTATATCTATACTAGTGGACGCCCGCAGCTTCGCTCGCGTAGAATTAGACCCATTAACGACGTCTGTCCGCGTTCGGGTTGCCCACTTGACTTAAAAAACGGCAAAGTTTCATACTAACTTTGCACCCCCGTTTTACCCCCTTAGGGGGTGAATTTTCAAAAATCCTTTCTTAGTGCTCCCCTACGCTATAAAAGGAATCCCTATGCAAAATTTTAAGTTTCTAACTCTTATAGTTTAGGCCCTGCGTTGATATGTAAGTCAGTCAGTCAGTCAGTCAGTCATCTTCTCTTTTTATATATATAGATATATAATCTAGTGGACGCCCGCAGCTTCGCTCGCTATTGGAACTATGGAACTAGTGACTATAAATCAGTGAGTTGATCAGCTTTCTTGTTCAGTGACTAAAAACAGTATTTATCCACACACCAGTCATTTATGTCATTTTAGATTACAGGAAAGGGGTCAAACTAAATCAACTAAGCTCCTTTGCTCACGCCTCACGTTCACGTGGTTAGTCAAATCTAGACTCGTGTATGCAATTATGCATTTTAATAGGACTATAAGCAGACACTACGCCGTATGAATAACAATTACAGGTTCATTCTTCAATTTCCTTGAACATATTTATTCTTTATATTAAAACCCGTTTGTATCAATAATGCTTATGTAACTCAATATCCAATCATCAAGATGCAATAAACACATGACTTATAATAAATACATAAAATATAATACATAAAATAATATGCATTGTCGACGACTCCGTCGTCGTCGACTAACTGCCGAACCGCAAGACCCGGGTTCGGTCAGGGCAGATATTTAATTTGCAAATATATTATTAGTACTCAGGTCTTGAATGTTAAATTGTGTTGTTAACTGTACTCTGGAGCAGCGTAGTGGAGTATGCTCCAAGTTTTCTCAGTTGAGAGAAGAGACCTAGATAAAGGAATATTAACTTGGGGTGCAGTTGCATTTTCAGTTCAATAATGTCTGTTAATTTATTGAGTTATTTACACTTTATTGTAGGTAATATTTAAAACGACTTAATGCCTTGTGGCATTATCTGCCAATCGATCTGATGGTAGCAATGAGAGATTTTGTGGTGGGTGGTTTATTGTAGGTATTTATTTATTTTTATTATTTATTAGATGAAATTTGTATTTAACAAAAAAATTTAACCAAATGCAAAGTAAATTGACGAGCATATATTTGTTCAAAGTTAATCCCTTTACAACTATTTATTGTATAATATTCAACCGATATTTTTTAACAACAGGTAACACAAAGGTAGACGGTAAGTAAACTTTACTCCCATGGTATAAAGAGTTCTTATCGAGTTCATCAAAAAATCCGGAAGTCACGTCCAAGTGACAGTGTCACAAAACTCATTCAATTGTCACTAAGTCGGAAACCGGTGCGAGTTGCCTTCGAGAACAACTGATAGGATCCGATATAGATCTACATTCAGACGGTTTGTTTAAACGTTCGCGAAATGTCTGCCACCCGCCCCACTAAAGAGTGAACTTGAAAGCCTGTCATCTCGTTTATTATCTGTGTTTATTATCATGTTACAATCTAATTTAAACTGAATTGATTAGATATTTCAGCCTGTATTTAAGATCACAAACGTTACATTTATATACAGTATGCAAAGTCACTGACGACTTTATCTTCGTCGTATGTAGTTACTCGTATCTACTTACGTTAATATATAAATTGTATTAGTAATTGACAGTGAGTAATTAATACATTACATATTAATATCAGTGCATCACAATGGCATAAGTAATAATTTATTTTGTTGTCTATATTCACATACCTGTCGGCGCCTATCTGCCCCTTTGTACACTTAGATATACGCAACGAATTTTATTAAGATTTTCACTATCATTTGGATAATTTCCGATTGGTTAATAGGTATACTTAAAACATGCATGTGTTATGTACATAAATTATCGAGAAAAAAATTACATCAAGGCAAACTTTTGTACCCCAATTTGAAACAAAACGCGGAAGGTGGAATGTGATGTGATATTTGGCATAGAGAAAGTTATAAATATGAAGATGAAGTGATGAAATACATACTATAAAATGTAAAAGAGACATTACTAGGAGTGAGAAAAATAAGCTATTGGCATAGATAAATGTATCAGATAATATTAATTCATAAAATTGTTTTTTTTTTTTTTTATAAAAAAGCTTCCTGTAGTTGGCATCGTCACAGTCTATTTATTTTACAAAATACAATAGTATAAACAATGAATTAGGTATATTACGATGTGATAAGACATTTTACTTATTCACTATGGGCAGTGAATATGCAAAAGCAACCCTATCAACAATAGATACTTTAGGAACTGTGTCAACGTTAGGGTCGCCATGAATTAAAGGGGTCTAAAAACATGGAAATTAGCACAATATTAGTTTTTTTTAGTTTAAACAGAGTACAAAACGAGCAAACGTTTTCTATTCTGAATACTAACGTATTCGACATAACGAGAAATTAAAGTTGACAATAGGCCGACTAATTTCAGTCATAGTTGAAGTTACCGGCTTACTCACGTGTGATTTAAGTCGGAAACAGGCCGACTAGTTTCGATCTATTAAGAATCCTGAGTGTCTTTACAATCAGGAATCATTAAGTAATACATAAGTCTAATTTTACTAACAGCCCTCAGAAACAAGATGAAGTAAAAAAGACAATTTTTTTTTCGTATTTACAGTTTCTGTAGATTAATTAGGGCATCTTCAACGTCATCAAACAGGAAAACAGGGCACGGGGACAACTACGGGAGGACCAGAACATACTCCACCATGCTGCTCCAACGCGAATTCGTGCATGATGGGGTTAGTGGTAGATGGTCTTCAACAAGGCTTACCGGCTACCGGAACCATTGGACTATGGACCTTCACGATATAATATGTCTTAATTTCTTTTACCGCTCACAGCTTGGAAAAAAAACATTGTCCTGAATGTTGAAGCCATTTCGAGTGAGTAAAAAGAAGATTTACCGCAACAACATTTTCGTACTATCCCTAAACCTCAAGACGCATGGCCAACAAGTGGCCCACACAAATGGAATTCAACTTCCATTGTGCGTTGGAGAGTTGGAGACACTTCGGTTATTGTTCGATGTCGCCCGATTGACTGACACTCAAATAGATGGGTATTGTATGGAATATCACTGGTTATTATGCGTGTTATGCTACTGATACCGTGTTTTGGCAGCTGCTGACGAAGGTCGTTTGCTTTGACGTGAATAATTTGAACAATCTATGTATATAAAAGGAGAAGCTGGCTGACTCACTGACTGACTGACTGACTGACATATCAACGCAGGGCTTAAACTATAAGGGTTATAAACTTGAAATTTTGCACAGGGGTTCCTTTTATAACGTAGGGGAGCACTAAGAACGGATTTTTGAAAATTAGGGGTAAGGGGGTAAGTCGGGGGTTCAAAGTTAGTACGAAACTTTGCCGCTTTTGAAGTTAGTGAATGTCTAATTCCACGCGAGCGAAGCTGCGGGCGCCAACTAGTAAACTATATATACTGAGACTTACTAGTTAAGCCCGCACGTTAAGCAGTCGGTCCCGTGATTTCGAAGACCTTCGGGTGGCTTAAGAACATTCGACACTCGGTTGGCCATCACTCCACCAATCCGCATTGGATCAGCGTGATGGAGTATGCTCTAGACCTCCCGCAGATTTGTCTCTGGGGTAGACCCGTGCCCAACAGTGGGACGTCCATGGTTAGCTAACAGAGTTTCACATTGAATTTGTACTGACTTAGGTTCAATTGGTGTTGCGAACATGCAATCGTTGCTATCAAAGGCACCGAACGATTAATAGCCGGGAAAGTTATTATTAGATCAAAGAATGCGTGTATCCGATCGCGTGTTTTAAGCACACGTAAATCTCCATCGTACTCATCTGTTTTTAATTTAATTTCAATAGCAGTTGTAGTATATCTGGGATTCATTATCGATGTAATATGTTATTTTTGTCAATCAGAAGTAAAACTTAAGTAATGCTTAGGATAGTAAATACATGGTTAATTTACTGGTCATCATGATCATCACAACCCTTTCTTTGTCCCACTGTTGGGCACAGGTCTCATCTCTGAATGGGAGGGATTAGATTAGGCCTTAGTCCACCACGCTGGCCAAATGCGCATTGGCAGACTTCACATGCCTTCGAGAACATTATGAAGACCTCGCAGTCATGCAGGTTTCCTCACGATGTGTCCTTCACCGCATAGCAAGTGACATATAATTTCTTTAAAGTTACTGGTAGTAGGTATATGGTCAACTCTTTGGTGTGCCATTTTTGTGACTAAATACGTCAAAAACAATTTTAAAATTATTATTCCATAGCTAAGTTGCAACCTATAGACGTCCCATTGCTAGGCTCAGGTCTTCCCCACAGACAAATCAGCGGGAGGTCTACAGCATACTCCACCATGCTGCTCCAATGCGGATTGGTGGAGGGGTTAGTGGTCAACCATGTGTCGAATCCATACTAATATTATAAATGTGAAAGTGTGTTTGTTTATTTATTTGTTTGTTTGTTTGTTTGTCCGGCTTTCACGTCGCAACGAAGCTATTATATGGTATGGTTTTTGTGTGTGGAGATAGTGAGGAGGGTGGAGAGTGACGTAGGCTACTTTTTACCGCGGTAAAACATCCCCATGGGAAGATATCGATGTTTTGTTATTTGCTAGATATTTAGTTCCGGATATTGTTAATAGATGGCGTTAGTACAATTTAGTTAAGTAGTTAGTATAGTGGTTAAGTAGTTAGTATCTTTTAATCGTGGAACTGTCACTATTCATCCACCACAAATGTGTCATGTATGATAAACAACTCATTGTTAATTCCCTTTGACCACGCGGGCGGAGCCGCGGGCAAAAGCTAGTATAATATATATTATTATAGGTAATTTTGTGAAGAACATTAAAGAACCCAATAAAAGTGATTTATTTAAGTTTGATAATTAGTTTATTTGGGAGAAAAATTTATATCCAATAACTTTTTTTTACTGACACCAACACTAATTACATATTGCAGGAAGGAACAAAAATGTCCGCTCGGTTTACCCTGAAAGATAGGAAACGGATTAAAATATCAATAAAAAGTTTTATTTATGTATGCATAAAACAACCTTGGAACTGGTAAATCTTACTGGTAGTATTATACTTAACATTAACAGCTTATATTTGCAGGCATAATAAATTAAACCCTTCTTTTTAAATTGTCCAATTAACTGCATTTAATTCTAAACGGACCTTGTGCTGTTATTCTTTTGTAATACCTAGAATCGACTAGTATATCTAGCCTCTATTGCCCAATGGCTCGCGTCGATTCAATGTGATCGACAGAGTTAAGCAACGACGGGCGCGGCCGGTGTGTAGATGTGTGACCACTATTGGCAAAATTTCATGGGCACCACGTTAAGCCGCCGGTCCCGGTTGTTTTTAATGGTGAAAACAATCGTTAAGCCTTGTCGAAGACCTTCGGGTGACTTGAGAACATTCGACACTGTTAGCCACTAACCCCTCCACCAATCCGCATTGGCGTAGCGTGGTGTATTCTCTAGAGAGGTCTTGAGCAAGGGTTCCTAAACCTTAAAGATAACGGAACACCAACCAAATCCCTTTAATTTTATGGAACCCCATATCATCTAAAAGTCGTTATTAGTAGTCTGGCATATTGCCTGTTTTCCTTGGTGTGTTTATTCCTCCAGAATTGGGCTTGACTAGTCTGAGTGAAGAAGCCGGGGTATGTGAGATTTCTACTCACTAAAACACCCTCGGAAGCCTTCTAGCACATGTATGGAGGCTCCGGGATCTCCTACGGAACGCACCGGTGCCTCCCTTGTGCAAAGCCCTTGGCTCATCCCAGGGCTAAGCCCTGAACTTAGCCGAGAACGGCAGACTGCGGTTCGTACAGTCTGCCATCTTACTGACATGCATCTTAACTGCTGCTTGTACCGAACGATGCTACCTTACGTCCGCGCGAACCTCCTTTGATTGACCTGTCTAACGTGTCTGATAAACGACGGTAGCAAACAACTTTGTAAGGATGTGATAATAAAATAATAAATAAATAAATACCATGGTCATTCACACACGGCCATCTGACCCCAAATTAGGCGAGAACCTATACTATGGGTGCCAGAGACTGATATACATACATAGATATTTTTAAATACATATTTAAATAGATAATATTGACAAACATACACAGATTAAACACAAGTGTTCGTCACACACACAAATATTTGTCCTGAGTGGGACTCGAACCCACAACCCCCGGCATATCTGAATGTTCAAGACCGCAAGACACAAGTTTTAATAAAACCGTGTTAATATACTCAAACAGCAGACTTCAAACTGGTAACTTGACAATATTGGTCTGTGGATAGGGAAATACCAAGCTTCCCATCGAATCAAATCTAAATAGAATGAGACATTGATTGGAATTGAAATTCAATCAAACATTAGGTAATTGAATTTCAGATAACATATAACTCTGATATGTGTTTAATTTTCTGAAGTCTAATCGTTTTGCCAGGAAACTCAAATTGTTAGGTGAAGGTAGAATGCTCGGCTCAGTTCAGGGCCCTGGGATGAGCTAAGCTGAGCTGGGGTTTGCACAAGGGAGGCACCGGTGCGTTCCGTAGGAGATCCTGGAGCCTCCTTACATGCTAGAAGGCTTCCGAGGGCTTACCGAGGGGGGGAAAAAAAGGTTTGAGTACCTAACGTGTACTAACACATCTGAAACAGACTAATGGTTCAAGATCCCAGTGCCGCCAGACGTTACTTATTTTCTCACAAACAATTTATATGCGATAAGCTAGTGTTAGTACATACTTTGAGCGTGTGCATACTCGCTAGCTTCGGTAGACGGCCAATTCATTGGTATCAGACGCTGAAAATCGAAAATTTCAGTCCCAACTTTTCTTATTTTCTCATGGCTGATTTTCACATATGTTTTAGTTAGTTATGTTACAAATTAATAGTAACTATTGCCAGACACCTTCCGTCGGCCCTTACCCTTGCCAGACGCCTTAAAGATCCAGAAAAAATGATGTAAGTTTACTTATTTTCTCAAGCTTGATTTTTATGCACGACACTTGGGGAACTATTTCAACACTGTTAGTCAGCAGCCAGACCAATCGGATGGGCCAAACGTCCAGCCAGACACATATAAAGTGCCGCTAGGTATAGAGCGTGAGGTCATTATTTGTACGATTGAGAGTGACAAATTAAAGTCTCAGTACTGATTTTAACATATGTTTTAGTTAGTTATGTTACAAATTAATTATAACTATTGCCAGACACCTTCCGTCGGCCCTTACCCTTGCCAGACGCCTTAAAGATCCAGAAAAAATGATGTAAGTTTACTTATTTTCTCAAGCTTGATTTTTATGCACGACACTTGGGGAACTATTTCAACACTGTTAGTCAGCAGCCAGACCAATCGGATGGGCCAAACGTCCAGCCAGACACATATAAAGTGCCGCTAGGTATAGAGCGTGAGGTCATTATTTGTACGATTGAGAGTGACAAATTAAAGTCTCAGTACTGATTTTAACATATGTTTTAGTTAGTTATATTACAAATTAATAATAACTATTGCCAGACACCTTCCGTCGGCCCTTACCCTTGCCAGACGCCTTAAAGATCCAGAAAAAATGATGTAAGTTTACTTATTTTCTCAAGCTTGATTTTTATGCATGACACTTGGGGAACTATTTCAACACTGTTAGTCAGCAGCCAGACCAATTGGATGGGCCAAACATCCAGCCAGACACATATAAAGTATCGCTAGTAGTCCGGTCAATTTAGACAATTGAAATAAAGAAAATTCCGACAGAGCCAAATCTTCGTAGAGACCTTAGGTTTACCACAAGGAATAAAGTGTCAAAAGTCCCAATCAGTCCCGTGCGCTTAGGGACTTATTCGGGGCCGAAGTAGGCATTTTTGTTTGCTTGAGTACCTAAATATGTATATACGTGGCATATTGTGTGCATACTATGTAGAACATGATTCTTACAAGCGCAATATCTGGGAAAAAGCGGGTCTTAGAGAAAAAATTATGGGGACCATTTTTATAGAGAATTTTAAGATCCACAACTTTGCTCTAAGGTACTTTTTCGATAAAACTTACCGTTTTCGAGAAAAATCCAAAATACCTAAAATTTTGACCTTGGGCCCCGAATAAGTCCCTAAGCGCACGGGACTGATTGGGACTTTTGACACTTTATTCCTTGTGGTAAACCTAAGGTCTCTACGAAGATTTGGCTCTGTCGGAATTTTCTTTATTTCAATTGTCTAAATTGACCGGACTACTAGCGACACTTTATATGTGTCTGGCTGGACGTTTGGCCCATCCGATTGGTCTGGCTGCTGACTAACAGTGTTGAAATAGTTCCCCAAGTGTCGTGCATAAAAATCAAGCTTGAGAAAATAAGTAAACTTACATCATTTTTTCTGGATCTTTAAGGCGTCTGGCAAGGGTAAGGGCCGACGGAAGGTGTCTGGCAATAGTTATTATTAATTTGTAACATAACTAACTAAAACATATGTGAAAATCAGCCATGAGAAAATAAGAAAAGTTGGGACTGAAATTTTCGATTTTCAGCGTCTGATACCAATGAATTGGCCGTCTACCGAAGCTAGCGAGTATGCACACGCTCAAAGTATGTACTAACACTAGCTTATCGCATATAAATTGTTTGTGAGAAAATAAGTAACGTCTGGCGGCACTGGGATCTCGCTCTATAAGTAAAAAAGGAGATTTTAAAATGTGACAGCCCTGCGGAAATGACAACATTTTGCGAGAATTCAAAGACGATAACCCACTGTTATTTATGTAGTAGTATATCATGTGATTAGCAAATTAGAGAGTAAACCTTGTTTAAATTATACAAAGGAAATTTTCGTTTTTTTATGACTGTTATTAGTGATTGACTAGCATTAGCTTAGAATAGCGGATCCTCCCTTCCTATGTATTCGCGCATAGTTCACGCCCAGCCGTGGGTGTTGAAAAGTGTTACACCACGCTTTCACATTATTGTGTTTTAAGTCCGAAAACTAGCGCGCGGTCCAATTTAAAGTTATTTTACTTTTTCAAGGCGTTAGACACGTGTTCCAAGCTGAGCGCAATGCTATCAACATAACCCACTGAAAGTATCTACACTTACTTAGACCCTGCGTTGATATGTCAGTCAGTCAGTCAGTCAGTCACCTTCTCATTTTATATATATAGATTATTCTAGACTCCGAGCAAAATTCAAGTAAGTAGCATTTCAAGTAAGCAGAAATAGATATTGCCCGACCCGGAGTTTGAACCAAGGACCTTTAGCTTACCAATCGCCCTTGCTACTAGATAACAAAACCAACGAGGCAGAATTTATTTTAATCATTTGTTTGTCTCTTGAAGTTTTACAGTATGTAATGTAGATGTATGTATACTAAGATTGGATTAGATGGATGGATGGACTTTTATCCCGTTAATACCTCTTCTATTTGGAATTCAATGGGTAGAGATTTTCCGGTTATTTCATTGAGAAGGACAGGAGCTATAAACGAAACTTTTGCTCTATATCTAATCCACGCAAGCGAAGCTGGGGGCGTCCACTAGTCTACAATAAAAAAATATTTACACACTTCGTACATATTCAGATTTAGATTCAGATTCATTTATTTTTCATTATATGGTATTTTGTATACGCTTAAGGCGCCTAGTTGTGCAAAATGACCTTGAGAATCGGTGCACACATTCTCACAAACGACAACAGCGCCTCTAACGGAAAACCTCAGAACTACCTTACAGAGCATACAATGACATGTCATGAGGTACTGTATTAATCGCCTGTATAACCCGCGCAGATAGAGAATAGATCTGAAAATGGCACTTAAAATACAAGCACAACACACAACACAAGCAAGGGTACTTAAAACACTGGATTGTAAAATTTGCCTTTATTAATTGTGACATTTCAGAAACAGATTATAAAAATAAAGAACAATAGGATGGGAATGGTATCAAAGGTTTTATAAACCGCTTGGTCCAGCAGTGTCCTGGTCATCTGTACCCATTACTGGTTCAATTCCCTCCATGAATTGGTTAAAATCTTCCATGGACTGGTCACTTTCACAGTCCTGGTCTTCAGAGTCGTCACTTTCATCTTCGGTGTCGCTGTTCAATTACATCACAAAATGTCAACGTTCGTAACAAAAACTTAACGAAAATAAATAACAATCAAATGTAACGCAAACAAAAACAACAATATCAACGAAAACAACAATTACTCGGAGTGCGTCAAGTAGCTTAGAAAGCGAATCCCGACTGATTATTTGTTTGCAGCTCGTACTTCACTGTGTGAGTATAGACAGCGATAGAGAGTGAGCGAGAACGCATGCGAGAGGACGCCATTTTCAAATCTATTCTCTATCTGCGCGGCTTATACGGGGAAGTGTTTCAGTAGATGGCGTTTATTTTAAGTAATAATTGACCTAACAAAAAATTTATAGGAAGGTACGACAACGTAATGAAATTAGTTTTATGCAATTTTTTTAGTTACTTAAAATAATAACAAAAAAAAAGTCATAAAAAAATAAAGAAAAAATTGAAAAAGAAAGGAAGTGTAACTGGAATTTGAACCCGAGTCTCTAGAGCGAGATTCTTACTCACTGCTAATGTCTATAATTTCCCCGTTATTGATATTATCTTTGGATTCTCTTTTCCTGTAATAAATACATATTATGACATATATAAATATTATTAGCTTTTTATTTCATTTGCATAAAATAATAACAAAAAAAAAGTCATAAAAAAATAAAGAAAAAATTGAAAAAGAAAGGGAGTGTAACTGGGATTTGAACCCGAGTCTCTAGAGCGAGATTCTTACTCACCGCAAACTCCCAACTACGCCATTTACAGCTATACGATTTAGGTTGAAAAACTGTATACGTATCTATCTTTTTGTACTCTGCAGGACTGCAGAGAACAATGAAAATTAATAAATGTTTGACAAAATTTAAATCTTTACGTCATTCATGTGTGTGACGTTTGCTTTATATGAACACTTTTGATTTATTTCCCATGTTTATTTACAAAATAGGAGTCCGTTTACGCCCTTCTAACTTAAAAAAATACTTATAACGTTAAATTATTTATATAAATTAACCTAATGTAATAACCAATCAATAAAAGTAATGAAATAACGTTGGAATCTTGCAGAAATTTTGCGGCAGAAAGCGCGACACGCCCGTTTAGCAAGAGGCCTCAGCCGCGACTGTCGGTACACGGCGTTTACACACACATGCTCGCGAGTTATGTTCGAAAACACTGCGCAAATGAGAACAAGGGTTTTTTGGAAATTCTACAAAATGGATTTAAAAAGTGGTATAACTGATATATTGTATTTATTGTGATGAAAAATATATGTTAAATTGAAAAAAAAAACACTTATTTTAGAAGGGATTTGATTGTTTAGAAGATTATTTTAGAGGTATCTTCGTGATTTTTTTCTATCGAGTCAACATTAATGTATTATGTTTTGAAGACCGTAGCAATCTAACATATATCCCCAAGAATACCATATATTTTTTTTATTTGATTCTCTGCAATGGTTCGTGTGATATCTTGTTTATAAAACTCGCGTTTAGCCTCTGTAGTCCTCTTAATGAACGTCATAACATTTTTTATCTACCGGCTGTTCACAAAGTTGATGCTACCGATAAGAACACGGCAAGAAATTCGGTATTACTTATGTAGTCCATCGCTTTATCGCTAGCAGTAAGACACTGTTTGTTCAAGTTTAAACATTATTCACCTGCGCGATGACAGTTTTAAATGACGAGTTTTATGACGTTTCCACAGTTTTATTGGACAAGTTATCGCTGCTTATACCTACCTGCTTCGAGTTTTCGCTTTCGATCAGAGATTCGTGAATCATTTTGGGGCATCCGCATACTATTAACATGTGTTTAAGATGTTTGGGCTTTTAATTGTACCCATAAGCATTCAGGACCCAGGTGCCCACAAACGACTTTTGTTTCTGACTTTTTAGTTTTGATGTCGGTTTTTTGATATTTTATAAATAAAATATATTTTTTTTAATTTATTTTATTATTTTTAACGCGTTAACTTTAGCTCCACAAATTTGTAATGAATTCGTAAATGTGTTATCCCCTAGTTTATTTTACACCTTTAAGGGTAACATTATTTTTTACAAACTTTGAATGCCATATTTATTTTTAACTAATCAACAGCCTAAACTATAAATTTTATGCTTCTAGTTCTGAAAATGACAATACTTTCATACATCCTTTCATCCCCCTTTTCAACCCTTTACAACACTTTTTTCCAATTAAAAAGTAGCCTTAGTTCTTTCTTAGGTTCTAGACTATCTGTGTACCAAATTTCATTTAAATCGGTTCAGTAGTTTTGGCGTGAAAGCGACACAGATAGACAGACAGACAGAGTTACTTTCGCATTTATATCTAATATTAAGTATAGAAGTATGGATTGACCAGCAAGCTCCCGATAGACACGAGTAGCACTGCCTCAGATTATTTATGATCAACATTCGTCAACAAGACACAACATTATTTTGACTGTTCATTAAATCTGAGGTCTCAATATCAAGCTACGTCCAATTACACAGTCTTGAGAGTTGTTCAAATCTACTGCGAAATAATCTACTAAAGTACACGATAATTATCTGCAGTTAGATCTACGATATTTATTTAAAAGCAGTGTATCTAGAGCGAGGTTTGTGTCGCAACTTGTCTTGTTAGAGTAGTTTTATGTGGGATATCTGATCTGTGATTTATTTAATGATATCCTTCGAATCTAAAATAAGTGTTAAAATGTCTTTTTCAAATAACATAAGCTTCCGTTGCTGTATAAAATTACTGATCAAAAAATGTATAAATAAGTATTATTTAGTAAATAAAATAAACCCTGAAATAAGCTTTGGAATAATGTTTATGTGTCGTCATATATGGATTTATTTATCTCTACGAATCCGCATTGGAGCAGCGTGATGGAGTATGCTCTAGACCTCTAGACCACAACTGTGTCTGTGGGGGAGACCCGTGCCCCGCAGCGGGACGTCAATTGGTCACAGCCATAAGGATTTATTAAAAAAACATCACAAAAAGTAATTAAAATTTAAAATCGAATATGCTATGAAATGAACCATATAAGTAGGTAAATAAGCAGAACTTTATTAATTTATACCACAGCTTTCAAAACCGTCATCGAAAGAAATATTGTAAACAATAGGCAGTCTGACCACAGATATACAGATGTCTTCACTACAACATTATTAACTGTACTAGAACCGTTCAAGGAAGCACCTTTTTCTTCGAATAGCGCTCTCGCCACACGAGTATCGGTGTCGCTTCTAGTGTTACCGCCTCACTTCCTATTGCACACCCGGCTCGCCAGAGACCACAGTCTGTGTAAACAGTAGGTAGGTATTAACGTACGAAACACCTGAGCGCTACTGTACTTTGACCAGTAAGTTTGTATATTAGACTTCAACAAATATTATTAATACTTCAACAAATACTAAGCTACAACCTATAAGTCTCGAGTAAAAGTCTCGTTTAGAATTAATGTTTAACCTCCGGTAATCTAGATCACAATAATTAATTAATTTAATTTGAAGTTATAGTGGTTTTTAAGTAGGTAGGTAAAACATTGGGGGCGCTAAAAATAATTTATTCTCAAAGTGGGCAGTAGACAAAATAAGTTTGGGAACCCCTGCCCTAGACTGTCTGTGTACCAAATTTCATTTGAATCGGTTCAGTAGTTTTTGCGTGAAAGCGAGACAGACAGACAGAGTTACTTTCAGATTTATAATATTAGTATAGAAGTATGGATTCATATACAAACTATACTAAGATATATTTTTTTAAATTCAACTCGCAAGCAACAAAACGCAGGAGTTATCCAGCCAGTGGCTTTTCATACAAAGGCTTTAATTTCATGTGTCGCTGCTCATGATTGCTTCTCATCTCGCGTTGAATATGAATACAATACACACTGCTACCATCTTCCTACGACGACGGTTGCAGCAAGAGCAAATATTTTAAAATTTAAGTATACATGTATAATGTAAGTATACAATGTAAGTATAGATGTAAAAGGTAAGGCGGTTTTTCATGCAAATACCAATTTCCAGATTCCATTTTTTTTAAAATTTAAACTGAATGCTTACTGAAAGGTTTACAACTATGCGAGCACCGCCCATCTTACTAACTAATAATTACCTACTTACTGTATTAAATAACTAAAACAATATCAAATTAACGTTCTGAGCAGCAGGCATCGATCAAGGAAAGCAGCAGCGGATGAGTAGTGGTTGGTAGTTGGTATCTATAGAAAACATATTTATGAATAGTAAAGTTATTGCCACATAATTCCTACGGTTTTTAAACCATTATCACAATTTATTCAAAACGATGTAAGTATTACGAGTATAGATACCTACTTCAGTTTATGTTTGACCGGCCTTGACTTCGCTCATGAACTCGTTGCACTATTTATTATTATTTATCTGTCGAACAATACATCTGGCATAATAGAAACTGTCAATTCGACCGATGAAAATTTATGTTCCTTATTTGAAAATTTAATTTATTTTTCAATGTCACAACACTATCTTTGCTTTGTGCACGAAGTCTGAGAACTGGTTGTCCTATCATAAATCTAAGGTTGGGTGTTTATCTAACTGTTATGAAAAGTATTTGAAGATTGAGATAGCGTCGTTGCTCAAATAGGTGTGTAACGCGATGATTTATTACGTGTTTCAATTCAATAGCAATATGCTTGGTTAGTTGTATGTTACGATCATTTGCTGTTGATATTGAAGGTTATTATGCAGTAAAAGTTATATTTATTTGGTATTTTAACTGTCCATTTTGTAACATTGGACATTTAACATTGCCACATTTTTGGGATTACTTGGTGTTAAGAGTGAAAGACACACAGAAAATATCATAATAAATTGGTACTTCACTAGATAAATCTCGAAATAAAACATTATTTATACTATATACTAGGAAACATTTGTTTGTAATGTTAGCACACAAAAACTACTGGACCGATTTCAAAAATTCTTTCACCATTAGAAAGCTGCATCTTCACCGAGTGACATAGGCTATATACCCGTTCCCAACAGTGGGACAAAGAAAAGTTTCTGATGATTAAGATGATGAATTCGATCTTTATTTAAGTCCAGTGTACCCTATTTAAATCTAACTACACTCTGAGATGTAGAAATAAATTAACTAGTGTTAGATTTTATTTAAATTATCAAAAGCTAATAAAATAATCTAAAAGTAACGAGCGATGGTTACGCTTGTTAGTAAAGCAAATAAAATGATAAAAGATATAACCAAATCTTTTAACAAAAATAATAAAAGGAGCATAAAAATGTTGGTACAGTCGAATTTTATTAATTTATCAACTATCGTCTATTTTTCTATACCAAGTATGTCTTTGATTTCAGGCATAATAGAAACATGTAAATGTCTGTCTAGCTTAACCCTCTTCGAAATCTTCCAGCGTTAGCTTTTCAACCCTTCAAACCCTTCCAATAATTCCAATGACATTTGCCCCAAGATAAAAGGAAAATGCTTATTGCCTTCCACTTGCCATCTCGACACGTAATACGACACAATGAGCAATCGTACCAAGTCGGTCCCAATCTGCGGTTCGCATCTCTGGCAGGTTCAAGGGCGGTGTCAAGAGTTCAGATGAACAGTAACTGGTGTTTAAAACGTGGTTAGTGGTGTTAGTGAGATGTGTTGTGTTTATTTAGGCATCGTTTATTGAACTTCAGACATTCGAGCTTATTCTCATTTTTCATAGACTTGGAAAAAAGGACGAGGTATACAGTCGAGCTTAATCTCATTTTTCACAGACTTGGGAAATAGGACGAGGTATACAGTCTAGCTTAATCTCATTTTTCACAGACTTGGAAAAAAGGACGAGGTGTACCTACAGTCAGTCGAGCTTATTCTCATTTTTCACAGACTTGGAAAAATTGTTAATTATTGTTTAGACTTTAGACATTGACATGAAAAGTTGAAAACCTGTTGACGGATTTTTACAAACTTAATATTTTGACAGATATATAAATAAAATATAAATATAAAAATATAGGATAGGTATGTCTACCTACTTCTTATCCCGGTTATTTGGTTATTTGCCTACACTTGAAGTTCGAAGGACTAAATTCGATCGGTAATATCTTTGAGTACCTACCCTACTCATAGTTGTAAACGAAAGTTTGTCTAATTCCATGCGATCGAAGTTGCGGGCGTCCACAGTCCATGAATAAAATAGAAAAATAAACTGGTAACTGCCTTCAACTTTTGTTTTACATTAAGATTAATGAATAAAAGCGTATCAATTAAAAACAAAATACCTATATTAACCCGTAGTGACGTTACAAAGCCAACCGTTCATTATCAAAAACCTCATTAAAAATACGATCGTAATACATCTTCATACAGGCCATCGAACAGGACTTCAACGTTTTTTGAACGGTTTATTATCAACCTTCTGTCAAGGTGATAAGGTCCTTGATCGGATAAAGAATGAAAAGGTGTATTCAGCCGATGTATTGTTTGTACTCGCACTTGGATTACCATATCGACTACATTTGCATAGCTTAATAACTTAATTTCGCTTGTTATACGATTTAAGGTAAGGACCCCACACGTGGGTCTGCAAGGGCGGTTTCACACTGAAGTAGTACATTTTTAGAGCCTTGACCCTTATCAGTTTAAGCGGAAGCCTAGAAAAATACTTGATATTACTAGATTAATATTATTTTAGGTGAACAAACCTTTTAGAGAACCTGCCTACATTCGGAGTTCATCTGGGGTCCTACCACCAATCAGAATTGAGTTAAGCTGATCCGTCATCAAACTTTGTGCTCAAGATCTATTTCAGAATTAATTTTTGTTTATTAATACTGCACTATTGGCCGCCCTCCGACGAGGTGGACTAGAGGACCTGAAGAAGACAGCGGGAAACCGTTGGATTCGTAGGGCGCAGGATCGGGAACGTGGCGACGATTGAGGTAGGCCTATGTCCAGCGCGGTTTAAGTCTTTAAATATTTTAATTGTAAGTACTACACTACATCAATGTTATAACTATTTGCTAATCTCTTCGGACAAAGCACTCGTATAATTATGATAGAACTTCACGTAAAATTAAGCGACGTTTTATTGATACAAAATTATTTCTCCAATTATGAAGTTTTTTTCTCAATTTTAAATTTCACAAGCATTGCTTAAGATAGTTGAAAAGAGTTGTAAGATATTAGAATTACTACATTTTTAAATGATTAGTTAAATAATTATGTTAATTAAATCAGTGTCCATCGTAGACTGAGCTTTGTGATCGCAAAGAAAAAATCTTTCCGTCGGTCCCTTTGTTTTTCCAATATGGTGATGCAGTTGTTTATGCGCTTAATTCAAGTAAAAGTAAGCGAAAGTGGGTCCCAAGGATTTATCGACGTGCTGTATAGTATATAGGTACCGGGCGTAGGTTATCTGTGGAAATATATTCCGTTCAATGGGTATCTAAATCTGTATGCCCCAATAGAAATGTCTCAGCAGACAGATTTATCAAGTACCTACTGACAAGGTGTTGACGCGGCTTTCTATTTGCGATACACAGGAGGAAAATTCTCATTCTGATCATAGGATTTTATCTACCAAAGTTTATTTATATATTTATTCTTTTCTATACCAAAAAGCTTGAAGTACAAAAGGCGGACTTAGTACTAAAAGCATTATCTACTAGTCTACCGCAGATAAGCGCAAGGGCAGTAAAGTAAATGAAACAACAGATTCATAGAAGTATGATAAATCAATAAGCGGTGACAGCCCAGTAGCTATCGAACTCGCCTCTCACTCGAGCGGTCCGGGTTCAAACCCAAGCGACACGCACCAATGAAGTTAATGCAATTTTCTATGTTATGTGCGATTTAAAAAATTAAATGTCGCTTGCTATAAGATATATTTCCTACAATCGCATGTCACGAGACCCAAACAAGACGGGATTAGGACACAATCGTGGCCCTTTGGGCATTCGGATTATATATACTCGTATATACCTATATAATATGTACAAAGTAAATAATATAGTATCGTAGTAGTAGACTGGAAGCATTGTGATGTAGCTACATCACGCAGAAACACCAACTGCTTTAAACAAATGTACTGATTACATTGTCTGTATACATTTATTACCGTGGTCAGTCTTGTTATTTGTAAAAATTACTCGTAATAATATCAGATTGTTTGTCGAGAACCATGCCAGCGGCTCTCGAATTACAGTTTACAACGACGTAAAATTTGGGAAATTATGATGTCCACAAATGGGTCCGTGAATTCTCTTAATTTCTTCGTAGAAATCTCCTCTCGGCTCGGATGCAAGTCAAGAAATAGTGAATAAAAAGTGCGATTAAGGAAATCCAGTTCATGTCAGCAATGTACAGTCGCAGACAGAAATAAAAGCGTGAGTCGGGTCCTGTACAAATTATGTATATTTCGTATGGATTGTGTACGTGTGTTGTACAAGTGACATTATAATATCACAGTAAATGATGTATATGTTACAGTCATAGTGATTAAATAGCTATTATACATAATGACTGGTCATTATATATAATGACTAAATTGTCTAGATAATGTGCTATATTTATCACCTTATCCAGATATTATTTATAATAGCAGGAGAAAGTCAGTCAAAGTAATAAAATATAGGCTTATGGTTTAAATTCCTACCAGAAATGCACATAAATTACTTCCAATAAATTCAAAATATCTACCAAAATGGATACTTTGCTCACCAAATTGTGTTTGTTTTTTGTATGCCGTATATAAGTTAATTTCAGACCAAATATTTTATATTGAAGCTAAAATTATTTAAAATTATTAAATTTTATAAGAAAGCAAAAAAGGAATCCCTTTCCTTTTTTTGTGAAAATTAAAAAAAGTCCAAGCTGAACCTAACCTTATCTAACGTAATTTCGTGTCAGATAAGTCGGACCCTGTCACAAATGTCGACGGAACCCCGCTTCGCGGTTTTTTGCGTAAATAAACATAGACAAACCTGAACCTAACCTAACAAAAATTGGAGTTGATTGTGTAGTTTTTTCTTGGCAGGGGGCTTCGCCCCCGATCCCCCCTTTTCTTTCGGGGGGCCTAAGCCCCCCTACCCCCCGCTTACTGCCTAACAGGATTAAAATTTATTTTAGATTAATAACAAACTCTAAACTAACTGTTAACTAATGGAAAGTCGAGCCCCATCTTAGGACCAAATGCCTACCAGAAATGCACATAAATTACTTCCAATAAATCCATACTAATATTATAAATGCGAAAGTAACTCTGTCTGTCTGTCTGTGTCGTTTTCACGCCAAAACTACTGAACCGATTTAAATGAAATTTGGTACACAGATAGTCTAAAGCCTGATGAAGGACATAGGCTACTTTTTAATCTTTTATTATCTCTAATTCCACGCGAGCGAAGCTGCGGGCGTTCACTAGTTCAAAATATCTACCAAAATTGATACTTTGCTCACCAAATTATGTTTCTTGAATGTGACTGTTTTAGTAAAACAATATTTGGTGAGCAAAAGATCCATTTTGGTAAGCTAAAATAATTTTTGGTCAGCATTTAAATTGTACCCTAAAATATATGGTCCGACTTGCACGTGGCAACGGAATGAGGAGCGGGAGGGGTCCCGCCATTCCGACAAGCCTCTTGTGTAACTCAAAATGTCATAAGAGCCTTACTTGGAAGAATAAATAATAATTATTTTATTGTATTTTCACCTATACTTACTTTTTTATTACTTTATCCAAGTTGTCCAAGATATTTTATAAAATAGCTAGTTAAAGTGATTAATTCTGTCTCAATTATCACTTTGTCTAAATTGATTAGATATTATTTATAATAGCTGGATAATATATATAATATCTGGATTTATTACTTTGGCTGTAACATATATATTAGATACTACAACATAATTAAATTTAACATAAGCATCAAGCTATAGGAACTGTTTAATGGATAAAACCTGCATTCTTGATAATGTTTTTGAAGGCATGTGAAGTGTACCTAAAAACACATAGCCAACTTAGTAGACTAAGAACTAACCTTGCCCATTCTGATAGGAGGTCCGTGCCAGTAGCGGAACATTTAAGTGTTGAGATGTTGGCGATGAAATAAATATGCCTTTCTCGTCGTCTCAGGAGTAAAAACTTAACTCAATTATATAATTAGAATAAACGCTATACAGTGACACCTACTTGGTAGGTATAGGCATGTTGCGGATAACGGACAGACATAGAAAATAATACAATTTAACACGAAAAGAAATATTTATATATTATTATCTGCCCCGGCTGGGATTCGAACCTAAGACTCGCGGTTTGGTAATCAGGGTCACTTACCAACACCACGAAGCCATCGTTTACATACCTACACTCAAAAGTCGTAATTGACTCAAAACTAGTGTAGGTACGAATCACCACCAGTCATCGCTAAGCATTTAAGCAATGATCAGAGACTTGTGCGACCTCCAAAAAATTAAACCCAAAATGCTTCTTAACGTTATACATAATAGATCTCATAATAGCTTGTGCCCCAACCAGTTTCAAAACCTTGCCAGAATCACTCAAACCTGTTCGCTTCACTTAGCGACTTTATCGTCTCAGTGGCCGGCCCGACGTGACATAAGAGGCTAGTCATCGTTCATTAACATCGTAAAAACACTCGATAGATTTCGTGCCAAGGTGAGATCGCGTCACGATCGAGACGGGATTGCCAATCGAGCGATAGTAACTAATATGGTTGTTCCGATTGGCTCTTGGTATTCTAACCATCCAACGTAATTGCTACACTCGCCCGCAGCGAAACATAACGCCCCACTGCTGGGCACGGGCGGTTAATGACTGTTTATACCATTGAAAACAACCGTGACTTTAACGGGCGACGGCTTTACGTGTCCTCCGAAGCACGGTAGCGTCCATATTTTGCCCCTAGCGGTCATCAGGCTATATTTATTATGAGGTAATTCTGCGCGGAAAACTATTTGACCCGAGCAGAGCTAGTAGAATAATAAAATAAAATGATCCTTAACTAAATGAACACGCTGTTCTAGTCTCTTGTTGAGTCTTGTCCAAGATTTATCACAGTTTTGTCATGCGCGGACGCAGATACCAGTGTTTATTTTCATCTACAAACATTGAGGCGTCAAAGGTTTCCTCTCTTTCTGAGTTAAAAATATAAGGTCTTTTCGAATGGACTTGCTGTATGGCTATGTGGTCTTAAAGACTTTTACGGCTTCACCGAAAAGGAAAAATTAAAGGTCAAATGCAGACACCAAGTGGAACACACCAATAATCGGCAGTAGGATCATTGGCCAATACCGAAGCCAATGTTTGCACAAGTTTGTTTCGACGCCAAACCTCCGCAGCCCACCGTTCGATCGCCTACGCGAAGTTCGCTTGTGAATGGAGGCTGCTACGTGGGCAACAATGGCCAAGCGATTGTTATAACATCGATTGCGATACGCTAATGTATAGATAGATAAGGTAATAATTTCACACTGCGTTTAATACTTTGGTAGCGTGACGAAATAATTCCATTCTGTATAGTATACAGTCATTTTATTGTGGCAATAAGTAACACAGATAGTAAGCGATGACAGCCCAGTGGCTATCGAACTCGCCTCTCACTGTCCGGGTTCAAATCCAAGCGGCACAGATCAACGACTTTGCTTTTATGAGCAATTTAAATAATTAAATGTCATCTTACATGTTACATGTTAAGGAAACCTGCATGCCTAAGAGTTCTACATAATGTTCAAGAAAGCATGTGAAGTCTTCTAATCAGCACTACAGCACACAGGTCAGTGTGGTGGACTAAGGCCAGCATTCCTCCAACTCCTCATTTACGAGAGGAGGCCTTAGGAGATAACATAGCAATAAGCATGCAGCATAAGACATGCAATAAGCATGCAGTATAGGACATGCAACAAGCATACACATGACGTCTGTGACAGACCTATTAAGGAATTACTAACGAATATGCTGACATTTCTATACTAACACCATTCTAGCTGAACTTACATTTCCTTTTACAGTCTTAATCAAAACTTGTTACCGTTGTTATATGCGATTGGGTTGAAACAAGCTCGTTTGCTATCTACTTAAATAGTAAAGAAAGCAATTAACGACTCCTTCCTTGTTAACGTTAGTTCACAACAGGTGTTATGAAAAATATCTGTTTGAATTGAACCCAGGACCCCATATCGCAAGACGGGGTCAACAAACCAATGGGCCACGGAGTCGTTGTACGTAATAATACGATAAGATAAGATTCGCAACAATCAAAACATAAAGAGTTGGTTACGCATAAACCTGTTATCTCGCGCCATACTGTCTGGGAGAAACGCGTGATGGTAGCACGTAGAAGGTAAGTAAGGAATGATACTCGGATAGTATTCATTTATACAAATTAAATTATACAGGGTGTTTTCTTATAAACACAGTGCAGTCTTATACACACAGGACAGCATGGGGAGATCTGTAACCATAGAAGATACAGAGAATCGCTCATAAGAAATTATTTTTATTTATTCATAAGGTAACAAGATTGGTACAATATCCAATTCTGCCAAACTGCTCTTTCCTGCCAAAATAAACTCTTTCTTTCTTTGACGGGTCGGCAATCGGTAGTGACCCTGCCTGTTACGCCAGGGGTCGTGGGTTCGAATCTCACTCAGGACAAACATTCGTGTGACGAACATTTGTGTTTGTTCTGTGTCTGAATGTTAATATTATCAATTTTCACTTTTGATTTAAAAATATATATATATGTATCAGTCTCGACACTCATAGTTCAGGCTCGCGTCTAGTTTGGAGTCAGATGGCCGTGTGTGAGAATGTCCGTGATATCTATCAATATATTATCTTAAAATTACTAATTAATCTCTTTACCTACTAACTTTATTACCGGGAAATACACCTGTCCACCCGGAACACAATGGCTTGAAACAATTTTGCAAGTGTTTTCCTGTTACATTTTCACATTAATTGCAACTTTATTGTAGGCATAAAATTGATCCTTATTTATTTTAGCGCTACCATAAAATGCATTTTGTAAAGACGTTAATGACACATGAGACTCCATTTGCAATTAAAACATTGTTGAAAGTGATAAAAGATCCCAATTTGTTTTTAAAATACTGACTCGAAGTGGCAGTAAAATGAGCTCATACGATGTCGAAAAGTATTTATATCGCGTAAAGTTAACATTTTAAATGCAGGTGGTCATTTCATGGAAATTTGACACTTTTTATTAACGATATTATGGACATCATTATACTTGATTGATTAACTTGGTGTAAATTATATAACTTAGGTAAATAATTATATTTGATTTCATACAATATTTAAGTTTCAATCATATTCGAGATAGATAACTTATTTTCAAGGTGGCTGTGAGCGGTAATGGTAATTAAATGAGCAATAAAATGAAATGATTTTAACGGAACATTACATATTTAGGTCAGTATTAATAAGCCAAATTTAGATCAGGAGCAGGACTAACTAACTGAACCATCCTGAATCTAAAGCGAACCGGCGCAATTTTTACTTCTCTACTCTAAAACTAATTAAATAAATATTAAATATTAAATAATTACCCTGAAGTTATGTTTAGGTCCCATGAAACTATTGCCATACCATACATCCAGCCATCCCTCAGACTTTTGAGGTCCACTGCTTGACATAGGCCTCTCCTAAAAACGACAACACTCCGACCGGTCCTGTGCCTTCTGAATCCACAATTGCTATACACCGGGCACAAATCCAGACTTCGAGCTGCTACCGGGCATTTCAAGTTAGGACACTTATCCCCGGACATCTAGCTACAGATCTAGAAACAGTTAAAATCTATGTCATAGAATGTATTGTATAAGTGGCATCCCTGATGAATCTGATGTAATATTGCCCGTTGAATTTCAAGTTGGGAAAAGAAGACCCAAATATAACTTGGTAGCGTATTGTTTTCATAAAAAGTACGATGCAAAATGCGCTACCGAGATTTCTCTCCTTTTTAGTAATACTGAGTAAGTGGCTGAATAACACTTTCGACTCAAATGCATTGTTAGATGCCCATAATCAGATATAACGACGGCTTAACGTGCCCTCTGAAGCACGGTAGCACCCATGAAATTTTGCTGCTAGCGGTCACCCGCAAACCAAACACGCCCGTCGTTGCTTAACTCTGTCGATCACATAGAATAGATGCGAGCTATCGGGCAATGGACGCTACTGTGTTACTGATGCTCGTTATTTGCCTTCAACCCTTTTCCTTCCCACCCTGTGGACTGACGACCTGAGGAAGTTGGCGGGAAGCCAGCCCCAGGGAGTCGATAAGTCGCTATGAATTTAAAGAAGAATTGATGAAACAGTCCAGCAATATACCTTGTAGGACTGATAAAGGGATGGGTCCTTTTGATAACCCAATAGATTCCTACTTCGCAAAATTTAGCATTGTTAAATTAACCTTGGTCTGGAGGCAGGAGCCATGACATCACGCAGGAAGTTATTACCGGGGTGTCCATTATAATGCAGCGACCACAGTTGTGGTTTACACATCGAGATTATATGGCCCAATTTATAAGACCGCGATAGTCTGCTACAAGCCTTTTCGATCGTATTGATATTTTTATTTCACTCCAGGTATTGACACTGAGATATTTACAATATGACTGTTTAAACATTTAGCACAACACTTAGCACTTAATTGAACTAAAACTATACAAAAAAATAATTAATCACAAAATAAATATGTCATCCAAAAACAGAGTTTGTGGCATTGTACCCAGAACGCTGGCAGCATTGCCCTACTATATAGTGATATGATATTTTTTAAAGATAAAAAAAAGCATAAAATCGCGCCTGTATTACCCCGAAGGAGTAGGTAGAATTGTGTATTTACTAATTTTAATTTGTTATACTTCGGTCCAATCCTATGTGATGGGCGGTGAGCCTACTGCCCTACACGGGCACAAGAATCCAAGTTATTACGGGGAATTTCAAATTAGAAAAACCCAATAGTTGTTGCCCGATCCGGGGATCGAACCCACGATCGCCCTTGCGAGCTCTAGACTTATGACAATTTCCTTGAGGAGGCCAGTAACCATAAACGAAACTTTATAACTGTTATATCTCTTATATTATACCTAATTGTACGGAAGCGACGCTGCAGGCGTCCATTAGTTATGTAGTTATGAATCAGTAAGAAAACCGCTGTAATCCCCTATATTGGGCCGCAGAATGACGGAAGCCTAAACGATCCTTTGTTCGGGCGATGATTCCAACTCATAGAAATATATTGATTTTGATATAAGAGGCCCACAATGGAATTTTTACCGTTAAAATTGATTATAAATTAAGTTAGTAATGTAGGCTTATTATATTTATAGGTAAACGCTGCAGGTTAACAAATATGTACAACCACCAATGAACTGAATAATAAGAATTTTGCTATGAAATATGGAATCTGAATAAAAGATTAACTAGCGAACCAGCTAACTATATTTCATGAGGATCAAAGTTTTAGTTAAAATTATATTTAAAGTTTGTTGATCGACGATCGCCATAAATATTTTTTAATCTAATATAAATGTAACATAAATGTTTTTTATTTCAAAGGTTTCAAAAAATAAACTGAACTTAGTGTTTAAGCGCTTTATAGTAATAATACATTATAGTAATTATTTTCATTGAGAAGATGCTCCAAATTAAACCATAAGCTAACTTTTACCGACATAGGTGTAGATGTTGCATAGTTGATGCACGGAGAAAATGAAATTCAACTATATTACCGAAGAATATTATGGTAATAATAATTTTGGTTCAGTTTAGCAGATTTTAGTCATAACTGATGGCGTGTAGCGAAAAATAATCATATTTTTTCGAGTTCTAGAATATTCTAGTCGTATAATTCTAGTAGGTAAACATGATATTTAAATATAGTTCTAAGCAATAGTGCATAGCACAATTGTTAAACATTTTGTTAAGTGAACCAACTGATTGTTTACCGATACATAATTGATCCCTGGATCATTGATATCCGCAATAAAAAAATAATTTAAGTGATCTGTAAATAAACTGAACAAAACTGATATACATTATTGCGTACATATAATTTATTTAATTACACAAACAGTTCATTGTTTTCATCTTAAAGGACAGGCAGTCGGCTTCTGTATACGCAAGTATATTGGAGTATACGCGAATTGCGATCGTAAACGTTGTTTGAAATTCAAATATAAACCGCGAACACTCAAGCACGGTAATATTAGCCAAACAAAGCTAAATTACTGCGACCTTTGAGTAAACTCCCGTACGCCCGAGTTTGCGACTCACAATATTATCCCGGAATAAAATTACAGTGGATTGTGGGAGAGTGATGTGAAATGTCTACGCTCCACTGGTCTGTGCTGTTCATAATCAAGGGTTTTACATCTTTGACAATTCTGATAACAAAGAACGATGTGGAATAAAATAATAATAAAATTAAAACCGGCCATGAGCGAGTTGGACTCGCGCACGAAGGGTTCCGTACTCTATCTATAAAAAACGGCAAAAATATCATCTCTGTTGTATTATAATTAAAAATTAAACGCCTTTAATTGTTCTGCTTTTTAGTATTTGTTGTTATAGCGGCAACAGAAATACATCATTAAAATTTGTGAAAATTTCAATCGTCCAACTATAACGGTTCATGAGATACAGCCTGGTGACTGATGGACAAACGGACAGCGGAGCCTTAGTAATAGGGTCCCGTTTCATCCTTTGGGTACGGAACTCTAAAAAACAGTCAATTTTGTTACTGGGATAAATAAAATCTGTACCTTTAAGTTTGCAAGCTTATAATTGAATCAAATTGCGGTGGAAGAGGGATTTAGGCAACCGAAAACTCGATCACATTCGCCACATTTTTGCGGTGTTGCAATTAGCAGCAGGAACCACAAAACGTTCTTAATGAGGGTAAACCTTTTGTGAAACCTTACGGATTTATGAGTACATCGAGATTTAGGTAGATGCCGACCAAGCACTCAACCCGGAATAGGTGGGGCTAGGCCTTAGCCCACCATGTTGGCCAAGTGCAGATTGGCGGACTTCACATGCCTTCGAAAACAGTATGAAGAACTCTCAGGCATGCAGGTTTCCTCACGACGAATAATTCACAGTTACACTGTAGGTGATATTTAATTTTTTCAATCGCACGTACGTGAAAGGTGAGTTGGATAGCCGCTATGTCACTGCATATCAAAGGAGCATGCAGCACGATCTATTATCTACCGCTAAATTAAAAAAATATATACTCGGCGTTCTATTAAATATTTAGAACATTGGTTTAGAATTATAAGTACTCCTAACATTTTGAAGAGACTGTGCCGGAGTGCTAATGGATTGTAACCAATGTGATTTGCATTGAAGGACACACGGCAGAAAAGCACTAATTGAGCTCGGAGACGGTAGACATTAAGGTACCTGTTAATTTCAACAAGGCTTACGACCGCTGTAATTCAATTTGTCGGCAATGTGGAGTAACTGGGAGGAACCAGGATTTACGTGCGATGCTACGCGTAGCTTTCGGTGTCAGACTGAGGTGACGTCAGATATAAAGTTCAATGTATTTTAATGTCACAATTCAAGTGCTGTTGAGAAATCTGCTACTTCCGCCACGGTACCTAGTACCATTTCTACCGAGTAGTTTTTGCTTTGCGTTTCGGTTGGAAAGGTGTGGTTTCTGTTTACACTTCTTTGTCATCTTAGTCCTCAAGGGTAGCAACACACCTGTGACTGACTTGAAACGAAACTCTTACTAACAATTACTAACTGGACACTCACTAACAGTCCAACTAATGTTCTAATTAACTCTCCCAGCTAACTGGACTAACCATCCCAGTCTCTATTTGAGTCTTATTCAAATAAGTCTGTCATTAATATGCGATGTAGAAACCTAATTAAGATTCTGTTGACAAGGCATTCAACAAATGGTCTTTCTCACTGTTACTCTCACAATTAAATGTGACCCTCAAAATGCTAGTACCAAACGAGTGATAATTATGTAGTTCAGTACTGCTAACACCCCTCAATCGCCCCGCCAACCCTGCTCAATAGAACCGTCTAGACGAGAGATAAACGACTGTAGGAAAGTAGACTAGTCTAGTACCTATGGAGATTGACTATTTGTTTTGCACTTGAAGTATGCAGCAGTATGCGTTGCTTGCATACATCAATAAATAGTAGAATCGTGCGGCATCAATCACATTGCAGCACGACAGAGACATTGTTTGTCGAGTACTATTCGTAGTGCGACAGAAAATTGGTTGACAAGACATGACGTGGCCCTGAAATGTCATGGGCACGGAACAGGGTGATGGAGCAGTACTGCGATATGGGCTGACCGCACACTGACCAATCAATTCAATCCAATATTAACCTGCTTAGGATTGGTCTTTAACTGGACTAACCACCCCAGTCCCTATTTGAGTCTTGTTGCATGTGTGGCACAGGATGGGTGGTGGTGATGGTTTCCTATCGTATATTCGTAATAAGAAGAACTTCACGACTAAATACCACCAACCTCATTCAACTATCGCACTACACGCCGAGGTATGCAGTTTCATCCACACCGAATCGACTCATGCGCTTCTGGCGGTATTTTTTACGGCGAACTGGTTTCCTGTGGAATGAGCTTCCAACTGAGGTTTTTCCTTCGAGCTGCAACATGGATTACTTCAAAAAGAGTGCGAAACGCAGGCAGGCAAAGCACCTGTACCTAATTTCCCTGGTGTCGCACGTGTCCATAAGCGACGATGAACCATCAGGTGATGTGACGGTAAACCATCAGGTGGGAACAGTATGTCTGTTTGTCCATCTATATAATAAATAAAAAAAGTTTTCCGTACTATTCAGGCTAGATGAAAATGTGATGGGGCAACCATGTCTATCCATAGACTCCACGTGATTGTTCATGGTTTGAACTCGTTCGAAGACCCCATTCATCCGTTTACACTTGCGTAAGACTTACAAACGTTACACGCCCATTATAAATCAATCTATTTTTGGTCTGAAGTTTTGAACCACTCGTTCCAATTAGCATAAAATGTCTACGTCATGTACGTATTATTACAGCAGGCTCTCGAAATCCCAAAGTACATACAAAAGAAACTCCACATTAAACGGAACACGCTCCATCTTCGTCAATTAAAACCTCATTTTTGTAACAAATTTTGTGCGAAGTAATTCAAGTAGGCGCTGTACCAATTGTGTGGCCGAATGAATACAGATTATTAAAGATTAATAAAAGCGCTGCGGTTCTTTGTGGCAATATTTTTTTAATTTTCGAAGAGATTTGACGTAAAAATGTTTTGTTTAATCGATTTACTTATGGAAAAGGCCATGAAAAGGCAGATACCTATGTAGGTACTTTATTATGAAGCTTTGAAAGGGGCACACAGAATCTGATCATATTTGTGCACTTTTTATTAGTTACGTGTCAGTGTGTTTGTATTGTTATAGATTGTGCCATTTGCAAACACTGAACATTATAAAGGAAGGTATCTTTTTTTACTGAATAAATCAATGTTGTGCAACATTTTTTCTTTATATTATCACTTTAAAAAAGTTACATAAATAGTATATAATAGACATTTTAAAGTTAAATAATGTTAAAGAAGAAATGTAAGTAGTCTGATATTTATAACATCAGACTACCCATGAATAATACAATGAACATAAAACAATTCAAGAGTGTTTTCTCGGTATACGTACAGGTGATTATTTTATATAATTGTATGATGATAACATATAAGATAGATTCGCTAATACATGGACTCATGTATTAGCGAATCTATCTTCATAGTCTATTCTCATAACTGAGACGACTCAGATAAATGTATGTATGTATGTGTTTGTGGTCGGAAGAAGTTTTTTATGTTACTCTTTTCCGACACGAATTAAAAACGTATTAACTGTTTTGCAGTTTTGCTGTTTTGCATTGCAACGGCTTAAAATTCCGTCTCATAAAAGAAAGCATTCAACAGATTTTGTATCTGACCGTCTGACCCATCCATAATGTGGCTATCATTTAATTTTATTGAAGTATTCCGTAATTCTAATTTCTTTTTCAAAAACTTCTCGAATTTTCTTGTCATCGTCATTATCACCGAATTGCTTATTGAACCTGCAAACTTCCATGGACGTAATTAAAAAAGGTCAAAGAACTTTCCATAAAAAAGTAACGATAAATATCTACGATAGAATACGAATAACTAAAGCGATAAAACGACGCCGGTCTAATCTCGCAAAGTAATTGATTTATCGAGACATGAAAGAGCGTTGTGTGTGCGAATATTCTGTCAGTATTTTATGAAATTGCAAAGCGAGGCGACAAAGGCAAACAAAAATTAAATGTCACTTAAATGTCAATTTAGAAAATAAGGCTCTAGCTTCAGAGCAGTGGTGGCTCTAGCGCGTGGAGTTATTACTCGTAGATACCGGGTAGTCAGAGATGTGAAGTACACTCATTTTGCACGAGTTATGTTTGAGCCTATTACCATACCACCACACTACAACCCTTTCTTTGTCCCACTGTTGGGCACGGGTCTCCTCTCAGAATGGGAGAGATTAGACAGTAGCCCACCACGCTGTCCAAGTTCGGATTGGCAGACTTCACGTGCCATCGAGAATATTATCAAGAACTCTCAGGCATGCAGGTTTTATCACGATGTTTTCACCGTTACAGCAAGTGACATTTAATTTTTTAAATCGCACCATAGAAAAGTCATTGGTGCGTGCCGCTTGGGTTTCAACCCGGACCGCTCAAGTGAGAGGCGAGTTCGATAGCCACTGAGCTGTCACCGTTTTCGATTCTATTGCCATACACAGGGCAAATTTCCATATCACAAATTTTTAAAGGTAGGTTCTGGGAATTTCAAATTTGATAGCCCCAACAATACTTTGCTCGTCCCGGGCGGCAAACGAACCGAGGAATTCTTGTTTCGCAGTCACCTTGCGACCACTAAACACTCAACTTAAAAGGCAGTTTTTATCAAACGTTCCTAAGGACCTACCTAAATTACGTTTTGGTTATTTAAAACCAGAGAATCAAGTGGTTCAAAAACTTTAGCACAAGTATTTAGAAAGTCACACTTCAAACTTAAAATTGAGTGTTTATTTATTTTAAGCATAACTTATATCTTTTACTTTCACATGATATTCCACCGTGCTCTTTGACTATAAAATATTGGCGACGACTTACAAGGTCGTTGTGAGTCAACATCGGAAAAATCTTGTCTTTACTCTTAATCTTAATCTTTCTCTTTTTGGACCTTTGACTGTTTTATTTATTTATTTTGTATTTATTGTATAATGAAATTTTTATTTTTATTTTTATTTATATAGGGGTTGATTTTGTCCCGCTACTCACCAGCCAGGTCTGCAGTTCCGTGTTGGGGTATAATAGGAGAGGCGTTGGACAAGTTTTCAGCTTGCCTCAAATACCTACCGAAAAATTGGTGCCAGCTCTCCGGCTATATTTAAATAATGTTGAGAACACAATTTCTTATTTTTAAAAAACAAATCACAGAAGTTTGGTGAACGATGAATAATGTATATCAATTCATCAAGGTGAAACAAAAGGGCCTTATCAACCAAACTTCGAGTCCCGATTGAATTCAAATACCCTTCAAAGTGTTATTGTTCCGTTCTATCAATGAACCGAGAAATTCAATGTGACAAATTGAGATTCTTTTGTCAAAACCAGCTAATTGTTAAGGTTGTAATTACGGGTTCTTCGAGTGTTACTAGAGTTCAACAAAAGTTCACTCGTTCAAGTTTTTAATTAATGATAAGGGAATGAAGGATATTAAAAGTAGAATCTTACATTCGATAGTCTCATAGGTGCTAGAGTCTATAGGAAACCAAAGAGGAATAAAGAATCTTACGTGCATTTAGGTGGTAGAGCCAATAGGGAACCATACAGGAAAAAATAAACCTATTTGTTCCATATAGAGTTCGCCGGGGCAGTACCACCTCCCGCCAAGGTACTAGTACTATTTCTACCGTGTAATAAATGTTTTTAAAGCAATTGAGGTCCGGATTGCAAAGGTGTAGTTTCCAGTCTCTTCTTAAAACGCGACCGTCTTAGTCCTCAAGGGAAGCAATACATTTATGAGCGATTTCGAACGAGACTCTTACTCTGAGATAGAAAGACACTGCTGCCAAATACCTGTTTTTTTTTAATTTAATAAACTTAATTACTTATCTTTTCGAAGCCTCAGTGTAGGCAGCCACCGTGGTCTCTAATTATTTATGCTGTCTAATTAAATTCTTGTATGATTGCGATCCTATTGATTATCCAAACCACGATGCTCGCATATGGTACACCATCAAAGGTGTGAGTGCCATTGGATATCAAAAATCCCATTGACTTCAAATACATGCCAAAATACATTCTATTCCCTCCCAACAGAATACAATATTCTGTGAGGTCAACAAACAATTTGTCCCAGTTTGTTCACGTGGAGATCCTTATCTGAATGGACATTCCATATGAATTCTATTCATCCTTACAATAAGCGAAAAACAAATATATGAAAAAAGCGGTTGAACCACAAAGCTCCTAATTGAGGCAGATGTGGCCCGAACCACGTGCCCTTGGCGCCTCAAGACAACTGTTACAGAATGGCTTATCTACACCACAATGTCGTTCGAAAAATCAACTTTATTTGTTTGATATAAAGTTTAATTTACCCTGCATAATTATCAGATTAAAACGTATTCTAAAACAACTCTAAATCCTGAGTGGGAGAATTGAAATTTGATTGGGGCTTTGAAATTTGATCGTATGGATAAGATCAAAAGGAAGGTGCGATATGATCGGGTGTGTGTTTCATTGAGGGTGTCCTTCGAGGAAGGCGTATATGGGTCAATTCTATGGTCACCGTACTGTACACCCGCAGCTGCAATCCACCATAAAGGTGAACTTACCTGGAACAATAAACGAATTATCAGGTTACGCAACGTTTACTCATACCTAGATATTACACAAAAACCAGTGTTATTGAAAAGCATTATTAAGTGCAAGTAATATTGGTTACTATTTTATGTAACTATCTTTTAGATAGGTAGGTGCATAAAATAGTAATAAGCGATACTATCTAGTAAGTACACTCTGGCAGTTCATTCTTAGACATCACAACATAAAATAACTTAACATTTAAAGAAGTGACAGTTAGTTATAAATAAATAAAATAAAAAATATCAATGAAATTAAGTTATGCATTAATTTTTGCATTCGAACCAATAAGTCAGCTGTCAGGATCAGAGTTAGTCAACCATCCTAGTCAATATTTTAGTCTTGTTCAAAGTCGGTCATAGTTGTCTTCTATCTTACTCTGTACTAATATTATAAAGAGGAAACAATTGTTTGTAATGTTTTCACACACAAACGCTTGACTCTCCAGTGGTACACATTTGAGAAGCATGATGTATTTTTTGTCATGAAACCCTTACTTGTAAGTAGATACTCGTGCCAAGCTTAAGGCCCTAGTGTTCTGTGGCTTGTAGCTATTAAGGCTCTATCACCTAGGCTCATGTAATAGTATACAGATCGTAGGATCATGATTTTGTGCGGAACTACAGTTAAATCAAGACTAACCGCACAACATAAACACGTTCTTCAGGTAATTAAACCTTACAGATCGACTCATCCTATCTCTTAATGTTGTGATTAGAGTCATGCAAAGATTTAATGGACAAAGAAACAAGTTATTTTTAAAACCTCTATTTTGCGTTTTAATTTTTAATGTTGCTAGGATCAGATTTTGTATAAAAACGCACAATGTAGCTTAGAAAAGTCATCATGCGATAGTAGGATATGATGATTTATTAACGCCAATCACCGAGTACAGAGTTCAATAACTAACTTAATTCCATTTTATATTGCAAGCCTAGCGTTTAAAAGTCATTAAACGATTTCACTCTTGTTCACAGTAAAAATCATAAAAATTACTACTAATAAAAGCAATAATAAATTATCGTGAGCTCGGTACTGACCAAGTGTACTTTTAACTACCATTTGCTCGGTATTACCTTATGGCGTTGGACATAAGGTAGTGTTCAGAGCCTTAGTTGAGTATTGCTTGACGTTGATATATAAGGTGATTGCTACCAACGGGATTTGCGTAATTCACGCCCGGTTTCTGAGGTCCATTTGACGGCAGTTTATCTATTCATTAGCGCTATCGGTTCGATAACTTTTCAAATTGTGTTTCTGAACAACCCAATGTAAGATAAACTCCGTTTATAGTTAGATTAACTTAACTGACGAAATATGGCCGTTTACCGGTTCGTTAACTTTATTTGACGTTTTTATGACAAATTACAAAAACTTTTATGGTATTATTGCCTAAGTACGTGTTAAATAATATTGAATTTTAGTCTAGAAATCCCGGTGAAACATTTTACAGTTATTCGTAGGACATAACAATAGATCAATACGAGTTCTATTATGGACATCGAAATATCGAAATAAATTATTTTACTTTGACTTTTGACTTTGTCAAAAGTGACTGACAATTTCGGTAGAATTGTAGATATTGTTCACATTTGACTATGATGCACAGATGCTAATAAATACCAAATTACAATATTTGGTAAATAAAACAAGGTGTTACTACTTATTGACTATGGAAAAAATATTTCTTACAAATAAGATTATTCCTAGGGTACAAACTACAATGAATATCTATTTTAAACTTGATCTTTTGAAGAGACCCATCTAGTGGCAGTTTAAGGTACTCGTTATCGGATTCATAGTTAATGGAAGGCTCTTCGCGTGTTCAGAAACCCAGTGACAGTTATCCGACATATATCTTACGTTTAACTTTATTGATTCAATAGCTGTTGATAATATAACTGAAGACTTCAGAAACCGGCCGTCAGTCAATTAAACAACAGCTGATCCAAGCGAAACAGTCCCTGATATGTTATTATACAATGATATATTGGGTTTGATTACAGATTGAAGATTAAATTGTAAAAGTGTCATCACCAAAGCAATTTTAACAAAGTTTAAAGTACTGAGACGGCGCGGTAGCTGCCTTGTATATTTTGTACATTATAATTTATTGAAAAATTAACTTATTGGTCTAGCTACTGCGTGCGACTGCTCGGCTAGAGATGCTGGTTTTGATATGTCGATATATGGATAGGGCAAAGTATTATTGGATTTCTATTGGTACATCTTTTCCAGCTTTAAATTCCCACTAAAGTATCTCTGCCAAAGATTTTCGCAAGTGTACGTATTACTACTGAACACCTCTGCCTATACCTTGGAGAAATACAAGCGTGATATTATGTAATATAATGTTTGACAAAATTGGTACGTCTGCTCTAGAACGACACAGGAAATACAGGCGATGTTACATTCGATTACTGGTATGACTGTTCTAAAGTGCTTTATCTCGCTCACTCACTGGCCTATCTCGCAGTTAATTAGCACAGATAACCAATCGCTTAACTAGCACGCCATAGGGCCGTGTATCATGGCCAGCCCTGCCCATAACCAAGGACTGATTGAAATTTACGACCAGCGCGGCTCGCTTCCAATTGTAACAACATAGAAATTGTAGATTTGAACATTTGCTAAAGGTTCGATTTAATATGATTCATAAAAAAAAATATACATAATATGTACCTACTTTAAAATATAAATTAAGATGTTGTCTAATATATTTAAAGACATATGGAAGAGCAGGGCGACCTGACACAGGCATATACTTATGCTTACTAGTTGGCTCTGTACAACAAAACTTGTAAACATACTTATAACAATAACAATAAAGATTTATTATTAAAGATTTATTATTATAAAAGTACCCGGGACACCGTCAAACAGATTTAAGGCAATTGCATACAGCTTTGATATTTACATATAAAAATATTACACTACGAATATAGCTTAGACCAAATTAGATCGCATCGCACAGGACCGGTCGGAGTGGTGTCATTTAGGAGAGGCCTATGTCCAGCAGTGGACCTCAAAAGGCTGATGGACGGATTGATGAATGAAGACCAAATTTCACGTTTTCCAATTAGTGCTCATGTTTTCCTTCGTGGGAGGGAGGGAGGTGCTACGTGCATGAAAGTATACATACATCGCCATACGTTTTTGTTCGCGGATTGTTGTAAAGTAGATTAATTCTTGGTTTGTAATCTAGATAGAGTTCCGCAAAGTAACGCCTGATACAATTAATACACGCAGTATTTCCCCGAAGTAGGCAGAGCCACTTTTCAGCATTTATGTTTAGATCCCATGCAATATGTGAGCCTATTCCCAAACGTCGAGCACAAATTCAGACTCTAAGCTACAACTGAGAATATCAAGTTAGAAAAACCAAATGATATTTTGCCCGACCCGGGGATCGAACTCACTACCTCCAGCTTAGCACCAGTTAACTTAGCACCAGATAACTTAGCTCCAGTCACACTTGCGACATCCAGCCGCTTCAGATCGATTGCTGACGTCCGCGAAGATAAGAAGAGAAAACCATACGTTGGTACGTTCAATCCTTGAACTAAAATATTTTATATTAGTTTAATTTATCTATATATATAAAAGGACAAGGTGACTGACTGACTGACTGACTGACTGACATATCAACGCAGGGCCTAAACTATAAGGGCTAGAAACTTGAAATTTTGCACAGGGGTTCCTTTTATAACGTAGGGGAGCACTAAGAAAGGATTTTTGAAAATTCACCCCCTAAGGGTGTAAAACGGGGGTGCAAAGTTAGTATGAAAATTTGCCGTTTTTGAAGTCGTTAGACGGGTAGACGTCATTAATGGGTCTAATTCTACGCTACTGCGGGCGTCCACTAGTTATTGATAAAATTCTTACTTAACATCATCCTAATTGTTATAATAAATTAATGTTCACAAGGCACCCCGTAGAGATCAGAACGTTTCGACCAATGTAGAGAAATGATCACATTAGTCGAATTATTAAAGGTTTAATATTTAATTATGACGTTCTATTAGTAGGTTACTTATTAGTATCTACTGTATGAAAATTGAAAATTGTATTAGCGTTACGCTTTAACTGCGAATATAAAGACAGATGTTAAATAAAAGATTCCAGGAATCGCGTATTCCTCAGACTGACGTGACTGGACAGAAATAGGCTTTCAATTTATATAAAATATACCAAAATGTCCACTTCAAGGTATCCGTGCTCAACAAAACCTAAAAAAATATTCGTAACCGCTCCTAAAATGTTAAATTTTAATGGTCAAATGAATTGGGCATGAGAAAGTGAACCCTATTTTATTAACCGACTTCGAAAAATGGAGGAGGTTGTATGATCGACAGTTTGTATTTTTTTTAAATTTAATCAACTCAAGTTTTCCACAGTGTCCATTTTCCAAAGGCTAGCTAGCATCTATGTGATCGACGAGTTAAGCAGCGAAGGACGCAATCGGACAACAAAGAAAACCAATTACCAATTTATTATATTCTATTCTATTCAAATTAAAACTTTTAACCGCTTTGTCTCAAAAGTAGCTGCAACCTAGTTATTTATTTTTATAATAAGGAGGGCATAGTGAGACAACGAAATGGATGTGGTATCCATAGTTCAATAAAGAAACATTTTCAACACAACAATTCAAATCTTTATTAATAAAATCACTACACCCTCATTGGATTCGAAAAAAAAAAAACAATAAGTAATTTAACATTTGAAAGAGTATAATAAACCAATAGTATCGAAGCCGAACATCCCATAAATGTTACTAACATTTTTATGGTTCTGTAGAAGTCCTCCGAAATTATTATTTTATTAATTACGCCTTATTATTTATATGCGGCAACAAATAACTCGACTACTTATAGAATACCGTCGTGTATAAAATATGTGGACATAATTCACTAAATCGAAATACATAGTTGGGACACACTGGTGGCTAGATTGCCAAGCCATCGCTGCAACGTTTGTCATCATGGGATCTTAAAATAATTTATATTCCTTTGACTAATATAATTAATAATAGAAATGTTTATTTTATTTTTTATATTAATTTGACTCTTAACGGGTATTGGTCAGGGTCTGTTAAAACTTTCAAAGGCAACAGCGGATTAATTAATCATTTGCTTTTTTGTATACATCAAAATAGTATCCCACAAACGTATTAAGTATTAAGATTTTCCATTTGTCTTGTTTTATTATATTTTATTGTTTTAAAGAAGACTTGGTTTTATTATTAATGATCAAGTAAGAAATTTTATATGGAAAAACATTTCATCCACAAAAACACAGGTGTAGATATTGTATATAAATATACTTATTGTATATTTGGTACATTGTATAGTAAATGGGATTATCCTTTTCCGGATTATTGATCCTACGATAAAAAGTTAATAATAAGGTTGAATTATTTAATTACTCAAATTGTCTTTAATTCAGATTGTTAGGTACTTAAAAATTTATTTTATTATTTAGACATTCCTAGAGTCTGCCCAATCACTTTAGCACTTAAACAAATATTTGAATTGACTTTAACTTTGATTTTAATACTTACCCTTAGCCTTAGACGTAGGCTTATATTTTTCTTTTGTTTTGTACCTTTGGGACAAAATAAACATTTTCTTTCTTTCTCTCTAATATAGTAAAATGCCCGCCATTCTTCCAGCTAGTGTGAGCAACGTGTAACTTAATATCACAACGTAGAGGTGTCCAAACCTCCTGCAGAGCGAGACAGGCGGCGGTGTAATGTCGTATTTAACAGCACTCATTAGGACAGCGACACTCGAAAGTTTTCATTGAAATATTTATAATATTTTTTTGGGTTGAAACGACGAAAGTATTTACCGCTATTGGTATCAACAATCTGTAGAAAACGGGATTCATCTAGTTCCCATTTTTTTCTATGACATACGTACATCCTATGTTTTGGTCAGAACGATTAGAGGAATTTTGGTTGAGGAGTTGAGGTTGGAACTTTGAAAAAACATTTGACAACACAATTTAATACATTATAAATTAAAACTGTTCTGTGTTTTGTTGTACAGAAAGCTGGAGCGCTATTTAAACTAGACTTTAGAAAGAAGTAGGTTTGACCAGTGGCAACAATTTTTTTACTGGTTTCTTAGGGCATGGTGATCGCATTGATATCTTTGTATATCTGTCAACGTTAAGCATCGTTGGAGGCCATTGCCTTCCAATATTTATGTTGATGACTCACACCAGTTCACACGTAGCATAGCCTCTCTTAAAAGCGGTGACAGCCCAGTGGCTATCGAACTCGCCTCTCACTCGAGCGGTCCGGGTTCAAATCCCAGTGGCACGCACCAATGACTTTTCTAAGTTATGTGCGTTTTAAGAAATTAAATGTCACTTGCTATAACGGTGAAGGACACATCGTGAGGAAACCTGCATGCCTGAGAGTTCATCATAACGTTCTCGAAGGTATGTGAAGTCTGCCAATCCGCACTTGGCCAGCGTGGTGGACTAAGGCCTAATCCCTCCCATTCTGAGAGGAGACCCGTGCCCAACAGTGGGACGTCTAAGGGTCGCAGCGAGATAGCCTCTTCAGAAAAATAACCCATGCCTCTAATGGTTACTGAAATTTGTATTTAAAACATTTTTAATACAATTCCAATCAATACAATAGCATCGAACGAAACAAATGTTATGAAATCATATTTATTTTGAACGTCAAACAAAACATCTGTTTATATGAAGAGCGTCGTACGCCAGTTTATTTGTATTATAACCGCCGAAGGAAACGTTTTCTAAATCCGTAACACTTCGACCACACATGGGGACAGTATTACAGAATTGTAACACTGCAACGCAGTAGGCTATGAGATATATTTAAGCTTAGATTTCATAGTGTTTAGATTGAATTGAGTTGAGTTATTAGACGAAAGAAGATTTAAGCAAAGATTTTAGTTAGGTGTAGGTGTGTATAAATCAATTTATAGTTTAAAATACATAACAATAGATATTATAAGTTAAAGTGCAAAACTCATTAAAACTTAATGGATAATTTCAATGTGTTTGGCATTGAGTATACAAATAGGTAGATCCTTCGGAATTTGAATGTTCTATCATAGAAATCAAATATTTCACATTCCATTGTGCGTATCGTACATAGAACCATCTAACACGTGCGTTATATAAAAACATATGATTAAATATAATTAACCATTACTAGTTGATTTGCTATAGTTGCTATTCTGGATAAAAGTTTAATAAACTCTCTTTACCTTCAACTTCAGACAGAGTTTAGATAGAGAAGATTTAGTTGCAGTTAAATTGACATTTTAATGTTATCATATTATATTCTTCATTGTTTGTTCTTTCAGTACAAACGTTAAAAACTAGCTTAGGTACTCTTCAAAATAAACCATAGTGTGCTTATTCAAGATTGAAATAATAAATAATAAATAAATAAATAAATATCTTGGACATTCTCACACACGGCCATCTGACCCCAAAGTAGACGCGAGCCTGTGTTATGGGTGTCAGAGACTGATATACATACATAGATATTTTTAAATACATACTTAAATAGATAATATTGACATCCAGACACAGAACAAATACAAGTGTTCGTCACACGAATATTTGTCCTGAGTGGGATTCGAACCCACGACCTTTGGCGCAACAGACAGGGTCACTACCGATTGCGCCAACGGGCCTGTCAAATGGATGAAGGGAGTCAGACATTTATGTATAAAACATCTTGTTGAAATAACATTTGGAACGCTTCAGGAGAAATAGTTATTTATTCCTTGCAAGTCTATGAAAACTTGTATTGTACTATGTAAGGCTTGTGTTTTTTATTCATCTATACTAATATTATAAAGAGGAAAGATTTGATTGTTTGTTTGTTTGTTTGCATCGAATAGGCTTCAAAACTACTGAACCGATTTGAAAAATTCTTTCACTGTTGGAAAGCTACACTATCCCCGGGTGACATAGGCTAAATTTTATTTTGGAAAAAAATAGGGTTCCGTAAGATATTTGGGTTTTTCGGACACAAGGTGTAAAAAATCAACCAGAAAAGTTACTTATTTTGCGTACGCTGCCTAAACTATAAAAGATAGAACCATAAAATGTTCCAATTAATTGTAGATCTTATAAATATCTATAAAAAAGTCCGCGACACACTATACCTATCTATGTCGAGTGAGGCACAACAACCATTATTTTATCTTGAATTTTTTTTGGACTACATTTACAGTTTATGTAGATAATATTTGTTCTTTGAATGATTAAAATTGGACGTTTGGTTTTGAAGTGTTTGTCTGTCTGTCTGTCTGTTTCGCTTTCACGCCAAAATTAATGAACCGATTTAAATGAAATTTGGTACACAGTCTAGAGCCTGACAAAGGACATAGACACTTTTTAATTGGAAAAAAGTGTTGTAATGGGTTGAAAAGGGAGATGAAAGGTTGTATGAAAGTATTGTAATTTTCAGAACTAGAACCATAAAACTTAAATTTTAGGCTGTTGATAAGGTATAATCCCTACTAATCCTATCCTACTAATATTATAAAGGGGAAAGTTTGTAAGTATGTATGTATGTATGGATGGATGCGTGTTACTTTTTCACGTAAAAAGTACTGAATGGATTTTAATGAAACTTTACAATAATATAGCTTATACATCAGAATAACACAGGCTAAAATTTATAAAGATTTATTGTGTTAATTGTCCAAAATATGACGATAAGTGTCAAGTAGGTAAGTAGGAAAAAATCTACCATCTGCGAGCTATTCTGGCGTGCGCTGCCAAAACTACTGGACCTATTTCAAAAATTCTTTCACCATTAGAAAGCTGCATCTTCACTGAGTGACATAGGCTATATAATATTACTAGGCGTAAACGAAACTATTGTTATAATCTATATAATAATATGTAAAATAAAGTCGTGTTAAATTTTTATTTTTTTAGTAACCTGACGCAAATAGGGTTTATGTGTGTGTATTATAATTTTGATTTTTATATAAAATACCCGTGCGAAGCCGGGGCGGACCACTAGTAGAATATATAATTGTAGCATCCCAATGGTTCGCGTCGATTCAATGTGATCGAAAGAGTTAAGCGCGGTCGGTTTGTGCAAAATTTCTTTTTTTTAAAAGTTTTTTGTTTTTGTTAAAAGTTAAGCCGTCGGTCCCAGTTGTTTTGACTGGTGAAAACAGTCGTTAAGCCTTGTCGAAGACCTTAGGGTGGCTTGAAAACATTCGACACTGGTTTGGCAACACCCCCACCAATCCGCATTGGAGCAGCGTGGTTGAGTATACTCTAGACTAGGAGTGGGAAATCCATGGTTTGTACTTTACAAAGGTCTACTAGAAAGGTCAGGTTTAGAAAATTCACTTTAAGAAAGAATTGCATAGAAAGAATTATAAGAGTTGAGAGAAGTGACCCTGCAGTGGGCAAATACATTGTAGCGAGAATGACATATCCTGATATGGTATAATTTATGGTAAAAAGCCAAGCTTTTCTGTATTATCACTGCATTGGTAACCACCCACCTCGTAAACCAGACATTAATAAAGTAGTCTAGACTATATAAATTTACCTCAACGATATATTCAGCAGAGCTAGACTTATGACTGTTTCATTGCACCCTTCCACGTGTAATTTTTAATCCTTAGAGAACATTAAGCAATACATGTTTACACATTGTAGGTAATTAATTCCTGTCTTTGGTACTGGGTCTCACTGCGTAAGATAAGCGATGGAAATTATTTAAATGATTATTAAAATGCTATACTCGTACAAAATATGAATAGGACCACAATTAAACATAAGGTAAATCCATACTATCCATACTAATATTATAAATGCGAAAGTAACTCTGTCTGTCTGTCTCGCTTGCATTCGCTTCGCCAAAACTACTGAACCGATTTAAATGAAATTTGGTACACAGATATTCTAGAGCCTGAGAAAGGACATAGGCTTCTTTTTAATTGGTTAAAAGTTGTAAAGGATTGAAAAGGGTATGATGAAAGGTTTTATGAAAGTATTGTCATATTCAGAAGTAGAAGAATTTTGAGGATTGAGTATAAGGTACAAGGTAGAAAAAATAAATAAAAATAAAATGTAGGTAAAATCAAAAAAGTTATACTACATGTCAAAGAGACAAATGTTTCTACGTCATTGCAATTGATACCGCTATTCTAAAGCTTGGCAAATTATTATCTAAATTGCATAATAGCTTGCAATGATTTAAATATAGTCACATTGTATTAAAAATAGTAAAGTTGTGTGTTGTGTCGGTTGTGCGTGAAAGGGGTAAGTTAAATTTTATCAAAAGATCAGAAAATGTATGTAGTTCAATTGTCAGTAGGTACAGTAGTAATTAACATAATAAATTGTTGTTTTAGCTTAAGGAAACGCCCTTATTGCATCCGGCAGATTATGAAACACATCAAATGTTCCCTGAAGAGCTGTAGTATGATTCTATTACCGTGGCTGTAGCTTGGTTTTGGCAGGGTTCCGCTTCCATAAAAAAAACCCTTCTGGCTCCCTCATACCTAGATAATATAAGCTTCTTTATTATGTACCTAAGTAGTTTTATTAAGAATCCGTAACAATTGTTGGCATCAAACCAGTCATTGATCAAATTTAGTGTTTTATTTAGATTTTCATTGTTCCCTGAATTGCGTTTAACATTAAAGATTAGTGACGTGTCGTCGGCAAACAAAACGATTTTCAAGAAATTTTCCACCGTAAAGGGTAGATCATTTATGTACACTAAAAATGCAGTTCTATGACAACGAAGAAAGTAGAATTGTTATAAAAAACCGTTTAAAAATAGAATACAGTAGATAAATTACAGTTAATATAACATCAACAGTTTCATTCCATCCATCCATCCATCAGCGAAATGCTCAGCCTAATTCTGAAGTGTGAAAAATGCATCATTGTGAGCTAATAAAGTAAACAAAAAACAAAATTGCTCTACCAACAAAAACCATAGATAATATTTAATCACTATATGGCCGTTATTATACAGGACGAAACAGGAAGCGTTTAAGCTTTTGCATATAATTCACAGTTGGTTGTAGTTTATCATAATCTTTTGAAAGTAGTAATCAAAGTTAAAACAATATGGAAGACGATTTCGGATGATATATGGCTGACATAATGTTCAACCATATGTCATCGATATGGTAGCTTACGAGTAGGTACGTTATTGAGTTTTTGTGTGAGCACTTGGTTTTTATTTGACAGACTTTTTAAGTCACTCGAAGGCCTCCGACAAGGCATGAAGATTGCTACGATTGAAACCGGGACCAACGGCTTAACGTGCCCTCCTTGATACGGAAGCGCTCAAGAAATTAGCCACTAGCGGTCAGCCATTCAACTGCAGGCAAAGAGCGGTGCCACATAACATTATCGATCAGTTGATATCATCTCAAATCGCGCGACCACGAACGCTTTTCAACCTCAGGACAAATTATACTTTAAAAAAGCTTTTACAACTTTTTTTTATTTTCGTGCATTGTCATCGGAACCAAATATGTTTGCCGAATTTCAGCTCGATAGCTTCAGTGGAAGTGGGTGAAATATTGATTGCAAGATTCCAGGACATACATACATACATACGAGTGAAGTTAAATAAAAGCTTTTAATAATATTAATAATAAACACGTCTCGTCTCGACCCAAAGCTCTCAGCTTAGCCATGGGGTTTCTACATTTCTAACACGATATAAGCTTAGCTATTGAAATGTTTATTCGTAGACTGTAACTACCAATATTTACCCACCGTGGATTTAGCTTCAAACGCATGACACATTCGCAAACTGCCTCGTACGACCACGGGTGCTGGGAACTGAAACGTAATATGCTCTACATGTGGCACCGAGTATCATTTCATCATCACAACCCTTTCTTTGTCCCACTGTTGGGCACGGGTCTCCTCACAGAATGAAGGGACTAAGCCTTAGTCCGCCGCGCTGGCTAACTGCGGATTGGTAGACTTAACATGCCTTCGAGAACATTACGAAGTACTCTCAGTCATGCAGGTTTCCTCACGATGTGTCCTTCACTGTTATAGCAAGTGACAGTTAATTTCTTAAATCGCACATAACTTAGAAAAGGTGCGTTTCATAATTACTTACATTCACTGAGATCTCTGAGATCTTACCGTTAATTGAATAAAAATGTAGTAAGTTTTTGTAACGCCACAGTTCTTTCATTAAGACAACCTTATCGCTCTAATTTTAATCTTGCAGTAATTCTGTAACCCAACACAATGTTCAATTACCGTTTAGCGATCCGTGGGCTGTGACCCTTCTAAATGTCTCTCAAATGATTATTGTTGATTCAGCCAACCTCAACTGAAATCTTAGTGCACGCGATACTTGTGGCACCACGAGCGATAAGCGACGCACGAGCAATAAGCGAAACACGAGGGATAAGGGAAGCACGAGCGCTAAGCGAAGCATCAAAAATACCTACCAAGGTGGTTTTAGTGGATGGAAATTCTACATAAACTGCTGTCGATCCCAAGATACCGGTTTACCCTTAAATTGTTTCATCCGCGAAAGAAAAGGTCTTTAGAGTGATTCTACTCCACTTTTAGAGACCAAAACTAATTTGGTCTCTAAAAGCAGAGAGAGGGGCCTGTGCAGTTGGCAAACAGTGGTGATAGTTCTCCTCTTGAGAGTGATTCTACTCTGCTTTTAGAGACCAAATTAGTGCCTGTGCAGTTGGCAACAGTGCTGATAGTGAAAGTGGCTGAAATTGAACAAAAAATTACCAAATCTGTCGTCAATCGTTTACCAGTCGCAGTGCAACACGCGTTCTTAATGCCCATAATTTCTGTCTGACCTCATCTAGATACATTATTTTATCAACGTCCACCCACATTTCGACATGCAAAGCTTGCGCCTTATACAGCGATGTAATTACTCGGAGGTAAGTTCTTCGAAGTCTATGTACGGATGGTAATGTCTGATGTTAAGTTGCATCGTTTTGTGGTAATCTAATTATACGTGACTAGTGGACGCCCGCAGCTTCGCTCGCGTTGAATTAGACATAACAATAGTTTCGTTTTCACCAAGTAATATTATATAGCCTATGTAACTAAGTGAAAATGCAGCTTTCTAATGGTGAAAGAATTTTTGAAATCGGTCCAGTAGCTTTTGTGTGAAAACATTACAAACAAATCTTTCCTCTTTATAATATTAGTGTAGAAAGACATTGCCTTGGTATAGGTTGTATAGGGAATAAAGATGCAAGGTTCAGTGTAAAGCGTAAATTTGTAATTTTGTTTTGTAACAGCTGTCGTGAGAACATAACTTAACATCACGCCTGTATTTCCCCGAAGGCGTAGGCAGAGGTTAACACTCATTTTTTACCAGGTATGTTTAGGTCCCATTTAATAGGTGGTGAGCCTATTGCCATACATCGGGCGCGAACCCAGACTCCGAGCTGCTACCGGGCATTTCAAGTTAGAAAAACCCAATAGTTGTTGCCCAACCCACGGATCGAATCCAGGACCTTTAGCTTAGCAGTCGCGGTTACGACCACTAAACTAACGAGAAACTAGAAGAAAATCAAATCACCTAATATATTCCATTTCGTTCTATAGAAGAAATAAGTCTCGAACTAACTCCAGACCTGAATTATAAAAAATAGATAAGTATCAATCAACTAAATCAACATATTATACATACACATTTATTGTAAGAAAGTTAGATGTTATGGGTTCTGAAAGTACACACTATATCTGGTCGCATTCTTTCACCCGTTCTTTAGTTTCCCGATTGACGTATTTTTAAAGATTTTAACATCTTTAGATATTTTTTACTTGACATTTCGGTGGACTAAGTAATGAATAATCCTTTTATAATCCTAAGAAACGGACATTGTCAAGAAATAACAAGGCTAAGAATGTGTCACATAGAGCTATATATAAGTATGTGTGTCGAATGCAAGTTGGACTCAGTGCCACATGGAGCAGTTGACATCCATTTTTCTCGTGTAACTGTGCGTGTCACTGCATTGTTACTGCAACCGCTCGGTCCGAGCCGAGGCCGCGCTAAGGCGGTTCACACGGATAGCGTTGCAGTGTGAAAGACGACCGTGTTTTATACGGGCCAGCAGGAAAGTGTAGCACTGACCTTGTATGCGCACAAGTCTAAATTCAAAGTATCTAGATCGCATCGCATATCGATACTTTACCCATTCGCGGCTATCCCCTCCGAATTTCGTTACACTTTCGTGCCGATGTTTATACTTGTCAAACGATTTGCCTACCAAATCTACTACTAGTACCTACCCACATTTTGGCGGACACAGAGTTCACACGATATAATTTCACCGCTGAACAGTTTAAATTGACATAAACAAAATTAAATTAATCGAATATCTTAATTTAAAAAAAAATTTATACTTATTGAGTCACACATATAGTTCCTGAGAACTCAATAGAAAATCTTTAATATTATTTTAATAGAAAACTAGTAGAAAACTAGAATTTATTATTATTACCTAATTGATCAGAGACCTAGCTTATTGTAACCATGTAATACTCACAAGTTAACTGTATCTTAAAGGAACAAATTTATTTTCTGTGAGTAAAAAATGTACCTTTATACACCGACCAGCTAACAATCTGAACAGGCTTTATTACCATCGTGCCATCAAACCGTGCTCTAACGGTAAATTCTATTGCGTAACGCTGTTTTTGCTATCGGTACTTAGTTTTTAATACAGCCTTTGTCCGAAGGTCAGGACAAAGGCCTCTTGATAGATATCGCTCGGCAAACATCAATTGTGGATACACTGTTGATCAATGTAGTGATAGCTGAAGACAAACATTAACATAGAACTAATCTCATGAAACAGTGGTATTGTGTCTTATAGAACTTTGCTTATCGATTGTAATGTTAAGCAATAGTTAACGTTGTAAGGAGTCGGATAGCTACAACTGATTGATACACTGCAGAGTTTCTCAAAAATTATTGTTGCTTAGTGCGAATTATTTAGGATAAAGCAATAAATTGACTAGAATTTCTGAGTTATTAGAGAATGTTATGAACATTGACATTCCATCACGCCTGAATTTTTAAGGAAGGGTAGGAATGTGTATTAATATAATAATGTAATAAATAATGTGTATTATGTGTATTTTCACTAGTTACCGTTAGTACCCATTGGTGAGTTTCTTTGCATACACCGTGCATAATTTTCAACTCTGAACTACTACTGGGAAAAACAAGTTAAAAAAAAAATACTTTATCCAACCCGGGAATTGAACCTTTGCCCACTGCGAAGTTCGAGGTAGACTAGAACAACGAGGCAATCGCGAATTGTTTATGCTTGCAACGAATAAAGTGTTTTTTTCTGGAAGCCTCTTATCGTTAGTTGCTGAATGATGAGCTGGAAAAGATGGGTCATTCCAAAAAAGAGAAGTCAATTCAGCTGGCGACGCAAGACCTCTCTAATCCCATCACTTTTTCGTGTCCATAGGCGACAGTGAGCATTTAACATCAGGTGGCCTATTAATTTGTACCTACGTTAAGTTAGGTAAATCTGTAGTGATGGTTCGTTTTTAAGAAATAGACCCCATAGAGACCGAATAGTCGACCAATGTTATCATTTCCATGTCTAAGAACTTGTAAATATACTCGGAATAGGCTCGTCATAATAAAAAGCAGGCTTAAATACGACCGCAGCGTAGGAATGTCTGTCAACGCGGGTGGTGATTGACAATTGACCTTTAAGGCCAAGCTGTTTCGAGATTCAGGTAAATATTCAAATATCATCAAATTGATGTTTACACTGAATACGTATGTATGCAAACGCTGATTGGAGTGTTTTATGTATTAGCGTATAGTTTGTTTTACATTTTTGTTCCGGAATGTTTGAAAATATGAAATCTACTAAATCGGAATTTATTAGAACAAATTTAAGAGATTTAACATATTTTTTTTAATATGTGTATTTGCATAAATATAGCTATAAATAATTATAATAGATTAAATTTAATAATATAATAATAAATATAGGGGTTATGTTATTATAATCCATATGAAAGATAGCATGAATATGTTTCAGACCATACTCAGATATGCATTTGCATAACGCTCGTGCACGTGTCAACCGTAATTACCTTTCTAGATGCAAATCCTTCGTAAACAAGAAACTGAGTCTAAGACGCGAAACAGAGTAAGTAAGTAGTAAGTAATATTAGTATTTACGCATGTACTTTTGCTAGTTTATAGTTTTTATTAGATACTAGGTTTTGCCCGCAGCTTCACCCTGGGAAAAGTGTATGTGTATGTTCAATATAAATTGTAGGCTTGGCGGGATTGAGTAACAAACATCCAAACATAAAAAATTACAAACTTTCAATATTATGAATACCTATTTGTAATGTAATTTTTTTTTTTATAATATCGGGTAGTAGCTCTGAGTCTAGATTTGTGGCCGGTGTAATAGGCTCACCACCTGTTACATGGGATCTAAACGTAACTGTTGAAATGTGGGTGTACTGATCTGAGTTTTAAACGGAGCAGACAGAGGTGCTACAACTCACATCTGCTTTAAATTCAGCTCCGTTTAAATTCAGTTTTCATTTAGGTATACAATGCTTTCTATCACAGCATTTAATAATGTACACAGAGATCAGTCTGTATACCAAACCCCAACATTCATGCCAATTCTGCAGTTTTAAAATAAATCATCAATTAGTGCGTGCGACATTTAATGTACAACATTTAAGCCACTAGATGGCGCTGCCTAAATCCCATACAAATTAGCGTTTACGCGTTCGATTCGTTTGATCAAGTAAACTCGCAGTAAGCCCACTATACCAGGAACACATAAAAGAGGGCCCTTAACGTCCGTTGGTTTAACATTCAGTACCCGCACACATTCCACACTGTGTCCTTTGTCGGCCGATCTAGCGACATGGGGACACATGTGAACATGCTTCTTTACATTTCGTCGGAACAATAACCTCTTATCGTCGTCATTTAGATCTATTATCACACCATCACCTACAGTTAGAAGAGAGAAAGATGATTGCTACGTGGAATTGTAAGGAAAACGCTGCGACGATAGAATCATAATTAATTTCTGACAATACTCGTTGAAATACTTTTTTTTTTTGAAGCGGAATTACCCGAATGGTAAGAATTTGGGCTTGTTAGAGAGTTCTCATGTTTGAATTCTAGGCTTAGGTATATTTGTCAATACATATTTAGGTATTTATGTCAATAAGTGACAAACTAGACTTTATTTTGAGAACTTGAAATGAGTAGAGGAGTTCCAATTAAAACTAATGTAACAATCAAACTAATTCGAACCCAATGTTTCAGTCAACACTTTTCATTGATTATTCATTTCTAGTCTAACAACTTATAGTAAGCTTGATTAGGTTTGGTTTTGTTAGGGTGCGGCTATCTTGAAGAGGTGTTTTGTCGACATCTCTGTCAAAAACACTTAAGGAGTTTTATCGGATTATAATTGTGGGAAAGATCCGTGCCCAACAGTGGGACGTCTATGGAATGTGGTTTATTAAGTTTTGACTATAACTGGGCCAGGCCAGAGACAGACAGTGATAATAATAACTACGATTATATTAATTGATTTGAACTTTATACTTGCCCTTTGATGAAAATGTATTTTTAATTTAATTATTCACATCATTCATTAGTACCTTTATCAATCTTGCGTGTAGACGTTTGCGATGCGCCAAGACGGATCGCGGGAAACCCTTTTTTTTTTAAGTTTTGACAGGTGTCAGTCCCACGATCATTTAAAAGATGAGTTCTGTTTGGCGAACATAATGTTCAAATGTTTTGATTTGAAACGTGCCAGTAGTGCTGTAACTTTGTTTTCTGTGTCGGCTATTTTTTTCTATTTCCATTTATTTTATTACCTATGTCTAAATTGTTGACTGGTCAGGATAATTAGCTGGCATTGTTCAACCCCAAAAGACAAAGAAAAAACGAAAAAGTCACTTAATGGTTTACATTACTCTATGATTATATCTTTAATTAGATTGAAGAAAAAAAAAATAATAGCTCAATTAGGTGCCGCAAACTGTGGAATTTGACATAACCTTTCGTACTTCAGATACAGGTTCTACCATCTAGTTTGTAGTAGTAAAGATAACGGTGAAGGTAAGTCCTTATTAAGCAGTGCAAAAACACAAATACAGAAAAAGATAAGTGGGCCAGACAGAAATAAAGAAAATATCTAAGCGAAAAGAAAAGGAAAGTTATTATCACTTTCTTTTAATCGTTCATTGTCCGCTAGAAGATGTAAGTGTCTGCCAATGTCAATTTAAAAAAACAAAGTTGACTTGAGAACATTTTTATAAGTCGGCTAAAAAGTTTTAATGGATGACTATTGAAAGCCAAGTCAACCGTGATTTACAATATAAATAATACAACACTTGTGATAATGACGATAGGCTGTGTGAATTTGCTAAAATTTCAGTCATTTATTTACGTAACAGTAACGCTGTGGTAAAGTCGAACAAGATATTAGAGTCTAAAGTGGTCTTCATCTATAAATCACAACTACCCCATATTGGCTAGGCTAGATCAGGGTGAGGCTACTTATATGCAGAAAAATCTTTGTTAATCCACTTTTAGCTGGTTTTTGCAGTCAAAAACTAGTTTAGACCGGTTGTTTATGAATGTCAGATATCAACCGTCCGCCATAAAATATTTTATCAAAATTAGATCAAACGTTTGAGCATGAAGAAGTAGCAAACATACAAACAACACACAAATTTTCACCTTTATAATGTTATATAATATATAATAAATAAGTATAGTATGATTGTACCCATTAATACTAAAAGACATAAGCCTTTCATTGTACCCTATATTATATTCGCATTTGTGTTAGATTTTAAGCAATTTGTGGAATAAATAAACAACTTGAATCTTTAGAATTAATTTTGACACAGGCAAGTCACGGAGGCAAGAGCGCTTATTAAATCTAGGTCAGCGAATATAATAGGTAGTGTACTATACAATTTCCCTAAATAACAAATGTATATTCAAATTCGGTATCGTAAAATGAATATGCAAAAATCTGTTTTGATTAAAATGTAAATCGAAGACTTGTAACTCAATTTTTGGATATTCGTTTCAAATAGGAATATAAAATATTATTAGACTTGTAAATTAACGTCTACATACAATCGTCCTGTTAGACATCAGTAATAGTCCGGGGTTCAAATCCAAACATAACATGGTGACATAATATCTGGCATTCTCTCTGCTTAGCCCAAAGGTTGACTGGCAGAAAATGCTCTTAGCATTAAGTCCGCCTTTTGTACCATATTTAGGTATAATAAAGCGTTTAATAAAAAAATATCACACCCACTTTTCACCAGTTATGTTTAGGTCCCATGTAAACGAGTCGTTAGTTGTGAGTACGTGTCACATCCAGGCGGTACGTGTGCGTGATAAGAAATTAAAACGCAAGCTTTTTCGCTCTTCGGTGGTCTGAGTTAGTCATACCTCATACTAGACCACTAGACTGAAATACGTCAGATGGAAATTATCTAAAGTAAAATATAAACAATCGAAAGTACTCATGAGATAATTAAAAAAATCTATATAAGGAAAATATTGATGTAAAAAGTGACTCTTTGACTCGTCCCGCGTCAACATGTGGGCGGCAAGAGGTATCATTTCGCCTACCTTTTTAAATATTAATAGCCACTTGTGGTTTTGTTGAAATATTAAAATGTTAGAATGACTTTGCATTTTTAATGGAAAACCTACATGTATCCGGGTGTAAAAAGGTATTTTATGTATTTTACAGAAATTATCCAAGTTCGCAGTAGCGTCGATAGCCCAATGGCTCGCGTCGATTCAATGTGATCGACAGAGTTAAGCAACGACGGCGCGGTCGGTTTGTGGATTGGTGACCGCTAGTGGCAAAATTCGATGAGCACTACCGTCCTTCGGAGGGCACGTTAAGCCGCCGGTCCCGGTGGTTTTCAATGACGAAAGCAATCGTTAAGCCTTGTCAAAGACCTTGAGAACATTCGATTCTGGTGCGGCCACTAAACCATCTACCAAGGCGCATTGAAGCGTGGTGGAGTATGCTCCAGTCTAGAACTTCCGCAGCTGAGTCTGTGGGGGAGATCCGTGCCCAGCAGTTGGACGTCTATGGTTTGTAGCTTATTTTGTATAATGCGCGTGTTTTATGATCGATCGCTGTATTAATTTAAAAAAAAACATTCCATTAAACGTGTGTATTGAATGTCTATACATATCGTATAGATTATTGTATATAATATAAATTAAACAAAAACAAATTAAAAATAAATTGTGCAGCACTAATATTGAATTTACAATTTGCCGTAGTCACTTTCAATTTACTTACACGCGGGCATACAATAACACAAATGCCGCATTGCTTAACTGGAACCGTCCTGCCCTGCGGTGGAGTTCCTCAGGGTTGCCCGCTACAATAAATCGGGAATAAACGAAGCGATAAATCAAACTGCAATTCCACTGCGGTGTTGCCACTCTAAAACCGTAAAACGTAATTGAATATTACCAGCCGCTTCGAAAACGGGTGTGCGGCTATAAAAATTAAGAAAATAATAAAAACCGCTTAACGGGTTACTGGGCATTGTTTGTAAGTACTTTGTACTTCGGTATTTATGGCGCCTTGGTATTTAAAGATTGCGAGAGGTGCGTTTATAAACTTTATAAGGTATTTATTTAGACGGAAAGGATGGTACAGATTGATTAACAATAAAATTAATTTGATTTCACCAAAAATCTTAGACTTTATATATATTTTTAATGGTATTTGGGACCTCAATACTTAATATATTTATTGCATATTATACGGGTACATGTTGTTATAAGTAAGTTATAGGACACGTATAGGTATACCATTACAGGGCATGGCAATAGAGTGCGTTTTTAAATCTTAAATTAGTATTGCATTGTCATAAGCTTGCAAAGTTTAAATTAATCGGACGTTTTAAGTGGGCGAAAATTACGTTCGAAGTTCGAAGATTCCGTACATATACATACATACTCGTAAATACCTACATACATACGTACATACCAAGATAATAAAAGCATTAGTTAATATTAGTTAATCGACCAGTGAATAAAAACTATAAAATATATAAATTCTCTATCAAATATTGTTTTAATTTTGCAGAAAACTCCTTGTAGTTATTTATTTTTACTATAATCTTTATTAAATTTTTCAGTACCACCACCACCCACGGTACCAAATATCTACTGCCTGCCCAAACTCATAATATAACCTATTTAGTATTCATATACAATATTATAAAGGTTCTGTAATCGAACTCCCAAGAGTTGATAAATAAAACTTAAAATTCTCAAGCTCAAAAAAAAAGTACCTATATAAAAGGAGAAGCTGACTGACTGACTGACTGACATCAACGCAGGGCCTAAACTATAACTATAACTAATATATTATTATAGAAACTTGAATTTTGCACAGGGGTTCCTTATATAACGCAGGGGAGCACTAAGAAAGGATTTTTCAAAATTCACCCCCTGAGGGGGTAAAACGGGGGTGCAAAGTTAGTATGAAACTTTGCCGTTTTTGAAGTTAGTGAATGTCTAATTCCACGCGAGCGAAGCTGCGGGCGTCCACTAGTAGATAATAATCATAAATTTGCGACACAACAAAATACTTTAATCGAAGTCCTGATCTAATATAATCTTCAACACCAACGCTTTTAGATTATATTTTTAGAAACTCAAATAAAACTCTCACTGAATGCGATAATAACAGTAAAAGTGAAAAGGAAGATTCACAAGATTATAATGACGTAAACAATGCAGAAATATTATACGCTGTGGCTGTATAATGTGTTCAAAAGAGCCATAATTATGAAAATAAATGTATGTTATTTCCGCATTGTACATTTTTAATTGTGATACCTATATAAGATAAGTATTTAATTCTTCTTTTAAATTTGTTGATGTTTGCAATGTTAGTGAACTTTGAAAAAAAAAAAAAAAATTAATTTAATTAACAAATGGATGGGTGGTGCTGCGAGCTCGTTTGCTATCGTAATGTGGACTATGTTCTCGATTAATAAATTTATAATAAGGAAGGGATGTAGTGTATGTGATATATATATAATCTGTTAAACATGACGTTGTCTCGAGCACACGGGAGTGAGGTAAACAGTCACGTATTAGCCACGGGCGAGAACGGACGTTTACTGCGCACTGGTGTGGTAACGAGCCAATTAATGTACCCTTTATGACAAGGGTGACACGGAGCACTACATATGGCCACTAGTAGATAATAATCATAAATTTGCGACACAACAAAATACTTTAATCGAAGTCCTGGTCTAATATAATCTTCAACACCAACGCTTTTAGATTATATTTTTAGAAACTCAAATAAAACTCTCACTGAATGCGATAATAACAGTAAAAGTGAAAAGGAAGATTCACAAGATTATAATGACGTAAACAATGCAGAAATATTATACGCTGTGGCTGTATAATGTGTTCAAAAGAGCCATAATTATGAAAATAAATGTATGTTATTTCCGCATTGTACATTTTTAATTGTGATACCTATATAAGATAAGTATTTAATTCTTCTTTTAAATTTGTTGATGTTTGCAATGTTAGTGAACTTTGAAAAAAAAAAAAAAATTAATTTAATTAACAAATGGATGGGTGGTGCTGCGAGCTCGTTTGCTATCGTAATGTGGACTATGTTCTCGATTAATAAATTTATAATAAGGAAGGGATGTAGTGTATGTGATATATATATAATCTGTTAAACATGACGTTGTCTCGAGCACACGGGAGTGAGGTAAACAGTCACGTATTAGCCACGGGCGAGAACGGACGTTTACTGCGCACTGGTGTGGTAACGAGCCAATTAATGTACCCTTTATGACAAGGGTGACACGGAGCACTACATATGGCTCCGTATTATTAATCTGTATTTTTTAAAAGGTTTTTGATTTTAGAGAACATGTCAACCCCATCATACTTACAATACCTTATTCTCTACTTTCGACAAAACTTAATTAATTTTATTATTTAATACAGACAAAATAAGATTTAAGTTATATTAAACGGGTTTTTTTAATTAGCATAGACACTAACATTGTAGGACCACAAGGCATTGACCGAATATGACAACCACTTGTATTTATACTTGAATCATAAGCTGTTCATATGTAATTCGATTCTTATTTCGTTTTCATATATAGTGAACAGACATGACAAACGAGGGCATACCGTGTCTGCACCCGATTAAAAAAAAAACAATAACGCGTCGTTAAATTCAAAAATAATTACAGAGTAACACTACCGCAAAGGACGCGTGCGAAGAGGCAGGTTATATAAGCGATGTGTCAATTTGATGCCATAATACTCTGAAAATACGGTCGTCTTCACATCGGGTAATTTGTTTGCTTTCGCAAGAGAAACATCGGTTATCTACTCTGTAATTTTGGTCACCGCGCGGTTTGCCGATAGGTACTATCTACTTAATTGCTTGCGATAGGAGTGCTTAGTTTTGTAACGTAATAGCGACAAAGTAATGCAAAATTTTCTGATTCCACCAATACGCACTGGAGATACGCGGTGGATACTCCAAGGCCTTATTATTTGTGAGAAGAGACCCGTGACAAAGTACCGTCTTAATTTGCCTGCCCTCTACTCCGCATTGCATTCATAATTGTGATAATATCATCATTCGACGGCTTATTTTATTTTTGTAGTAGGTACAATACTAATACACAAGAGTACAATAATAATTCATAGTCAAAGTTCAAAGTACTAAAATAATTAAAAAATATCTCATCAAATATTTACAAAAGATTTGTAAAAGAAAAGAAAACAAAGTAACGTAATAATTGCTTATTCACGAGCTGCGGCCGAAGCAACTTCATTAATTTTACAACCTTCACATTTAGGACTCAAAGTGTTATTCAATATTTACTTACATTTAAGTTTAACGAGACCTTGATCAAAGTCATAAAGTTTTGCTAAGATTGAATTGAAGTGATAATTACCTACTGTTAACTGCCTTGTCCAGTAGTCGTTGGCACGACTGTTAAGCTAGGTCCAGGGTTCGTACCCGGAACTGGCAACAACTATTGGGTTCATACTTGAAGTTACCGGCTTACTAACGTGTGATTTAAATCGATATAGTCCGACTAGTTTCGATCGATTACGATGATCATCTTCAGGAGTAAACGCGCTCGCGGCGGGCACGGCGTACACTCACTATTTCCGACTTAAATCACACGTGAGTAAGCTGGTAACTTCATCTATGAATATAGACACTCACGAATCGTTCAGTAATAAAACTATGGGGTTTTTCTAACTTCAAAATGGCTGGCAGTAGCTCGGAGTCTGGATTTGTGCCCAATATGGCAATAGGCTCACCTACATGGTATCTACCTAAACATACCTTACTTATGAAAAGTGGGTGTACTGTACTACACATCTCTGCCTATCCCTTCGGAGAAATACAGGCAAATTAAGATGTGTGACAGAGGTGTGTCGTATACCCACTTTTCACCAATCATCTTTAAGTAAGCTATAATTTATATATAAAAATTATATAAAAAATACTAATCGATGTTGTACATAATACCATATTTAATTGGTACAAAAATGTATGAGCCCAGATGGTTGATAAAAATGTATTACTATTTTAGATCCAACTTCTATACATTAAATTATATAATGGATATCAAAATAGCTTTCAAGACAATAACATCGTATGTTTATAAAATGATAAAAGACAGGTCATTAAACTCATATCTGCGATACGGTCACGTATGCTCTCACGTAATACTAACAGCTGACGAAAGGTTAGTAAATTGTTAACCATACCTGACTGCAGAAAGCTTGAAATTCAAACTGTTTTAAATCAAAAAATTGGCCGTGAATGGTTGTTCAATATAAGTATCATTTGAATTAAGATTATAACAACAAAAACACGAATGCTCACAATGAATGTTTTATCGAATCGAAAGAGAATTGGTAGGTCATGCGGAGGTTATACTCACACATCCATAGTTATTCCATTCGACACACGACACTCGCGTATTAATTATCAATACGGCGACTGTATCTATTTGCATCTATGTGTTAACAAGAAAGTGACGTAACTAAAGAGTAAGTGGTTGACAGAGAAGCCTAAAAAGGCTTACCAAGCGTGAAATAGGGCTCAGCCGAACCATGTAGGTATAACAAATTTGTTAGAGTCTAACGTAAATGGGAGTACAGCATTTGTTTGGAAGTCTTAAACCTGTTCCAGTCGATTTGCGGAAGTAATGACATAACAGCGTCTATGCAAGCACATAAAACTATTGACGTTATGAATCGTAATATTTTAAGCACATACATACAAGGTAGGTTACGATGTGTAAACGATACCACCATACCAGTCAATGACATGAACTCAAAATAGTTAAAAATAAATTAGATTTTATTGTTTATTGAATGGTTTTTATATTAAAAAATGATTTTTACAAAATAATTGAAACAGTTACGTTAACAGATATACTTGAGCTCGCTTGAACTCTCCTATTGAATATTAATCTTATGGTTATAGTTGTCTCTATAACCATCAGGTTAGGATTGATAAAGGAAGAAGGAAGGAAGGCTTAGGATAATTGTTTACTAGGATTGATAATATATTTTTATTTAAAAAAAAATCGTACATTAACTTAAACCTTAACTCGCACATTAAAACTAGAAGTAACAAAGAAATCAGATGTAGAATACGACAAAGAATATTGCCACGGTGCTTATCGTAAGAGGCGACAAAAAGGTAACTTCTAGAATTGTGAGTGGCAGGTGTGTGTCCGCATAACGTTGCATAGGCAACTTCACCGTTACAACTATGCTGACTCTGAGGAGCCTGTCATGTGGACAGCACGGGAGGGTTGTATAGACGAAGGTTGTATAGACGAAGATCTAGAGTCCTCAAGCGCCGAGATTGGACACAGGGTTGTGTGTGAAAAGCCACATAAACCATCCTCGCTCCCACGGTGTCCGGGTAGGTACCGTTTCCAGTATTACATTCTGTGAAATTACAGCTGTAGAAATCTCTTAATATGGTATTATCATTTTATGTATGCGACCCGTCACATGTTATGGAGTAAATATTTACAACGCCTTATTATAACGCCTATTCGGTTTATCTGTACTGTCACAGGCTATATTTTATTAAACGTTTATTACTCACCAACGGATAATATATTTGCAGATAGCGTTGTCCAGTTTTAGGTGATTCTGTACAAGTTTACTGTTGACCTTACATAAAAGCTACTAACCGTTATTAGTACAAAATTAACGGTAGTAAAATACATATTGTAACTACGGTATTAGTGGCGCAAAATAATAAATGGAATTAATTTAAAATAAAACGTTATCAGTTACTATATTATATTATAGTTATAATATGCATCATTTTGTAGCTACTTATTTTGTTCTGTAAGTAGAGGGTAATAAATTCAGTTGTTTTATTGTGTTTTGATCGATATACATAATTATAAAATGTGTCCTTTAAAATAAAAGGGTGAAAAGTATTTCGAATGACCCTCAATCGCTGGAACAGATCTCAGAACGTGGCCATTGTGTCGTACGTCTTCTAAGCACGTTCAACTGAACCATGGACACGGCAGTGTTATACCAAGTTGAAGCTAAATCTTTTCGTTTTAGAGAAGGAAAACCGTATAATAAAGTCGCCAAGCAAATCGTTATTTCCAATGCCAAATAAAAATTATTTAGTTCCGAACCAAAATTTGTGTTCGTAAAATTCTTTAATAATTTGCCTATTGACAATAGGCACAAATAGAAAAGAACAAGGAATTTTCTGCCCAATCTAAATACTATTTGACTGATTAGCCAGCTGTTAAATGCTTGACTTCGATCAATTTCTGCCTAAAAATCAATACCTTAAAAGTTACTTAAAAAAAGACTATTAAATTTTAATATAACATAACGTATTTCCACGTAAGTGTAGACACCCTTTTTCACATGTTATGTTAAGGCGCCAAGTAATAGGTGAGCTATACACAGCCACATATTCAGACTCCGAGCTACTTTTAAAAGTTATTTTAGTTTTAAACCAATATTATTTACGCTGGGATTGAACTTAGGACCTTCAGCTTAGCAGTCATTGCGACCACTAGATCAAAGAGTCCGTAACTTTTACACCTGCAATTCCTGTGAATATGGAGTTCATCTCAACTTGTTTGCTCAGCCCTATATTACGCGATCTCATAACTTTTTACGACCAAAAGGATTGTGCCATCAAAACTTGACTTGGTTTAACATGAAAATGTATTTTGTATGGCTGCTTTCCCCACTCCACCCTTCCTGGGACGAGGGCTTTATACTTTGCGTTACGCAAACACTCATTTGTAATAATTTTGTACCTCGCCTCATTTACAAGAAACCTTTGGATGTTACATGAAAAAGCTTTTCACTGTACCCGAAAATTACTTTAAAACAATAAATATCACGATCAAATTTAAATTTAAATCAAAATTAAACGATCGCTTGTGGTCAGCGGTTACAAACGGCAATGGTGATCACCATTGCCTACACCTAGTGGTAAAATATCTTGAGAGATTCCGTAGTTATTAAGATATTTAATTTATTAAATTACTAGCTGACCCCGTAAGTTGTTTTGCCATATGAGATGTCAAATAGGAAACATTTGTTTGTAATGTTTTCACACAAAAACTACCGAACCGATTTCAAAAATTCTTTCACCATTAGAAAGCTGCATCTTCACTGAGTTACATAGGCTACATAATATTACTAAACGAAAATATTGTTATGTCTAATTCCACGCTAGCCAAGATGCGGGGCGTCCACTACTTAGTATAGTTAATAGTATAGTATAATCGCTCCGAAAAAAGGTCAGCAGCACAAAGCCCGTTGATACGTCCGTTATTCGATGCTATTTACGATATGGGTTAGCGGCGAGAATGCCAGTGGTTCAAATTGGTTGGTCATCTGCCAACCGATATCACGGCCGGCCGGGTCAGTGTTAAGCAACGCCAAGGTCGACGCGATGTTCAAATTCGTGATCAAAACTCACTACACTCACTTTGTGACCTTACGTTAGTACAGCCTAGTAGTAAGTTTTATCATCATACACGTACCGAACTACCAAACACTAGTTCGGTACTACGCGTCGCACGGGCACGGGTCCCCCCTACAGACACAGCTGCAGGAGGACTAGAGCATACTCGAATACGCTGCTCGAATTCGGATTGGTGTAGGGGGGTTAATGGCCAACCCAATGTCGAATGTTCTCAAGCCACCCGAAGGTCTTCAACAAGGCCAAGCGACTGTTACCACCATAGAAAACAACAGGGACCGACGGCTTAACGTGCCCTCCAAAGCACGGTAGCGTCCATCAAATTTTGCCACTAGCGGTCACCCATCCACAAACCGACCGCGCCCGTCGTTGCTTAACTCTTTCGATCACATTGAATCGACGCGAACCACTGGGCTATGAACGCTACAACGCATTCTCGTTTGATAACTTGTAACTATAAAAAAAGTTTATAAGCAATTATTGCATTTTAAACTTTTTTTATAGTTACAATATAATATATATTGCAAAGCATGTAAATTCAAAGAGGGGGTTAAGTGTATGCTTATAAATTCAAGCTTCATAGCTCAGTTCAGACACCATCGACCTCTTTTCAGATTCTAAGCACGCAACTTTGATTTTTCATTGTTAGATAGATACAATATTTTCTAAGCTTGAAATAAAAAATGAAAATATCACCTGTTGCTAACGAAAGAATGTCGAAGGGAAACGTAAGAGTACGAGTATGTTTAAGTGTTCTCAGAACGTTGCAAGAACTACTATTACAGCTTCTATTATGTACCAACTAGAAATCGTTCTAAAATCCTCTCCAAACCTCTGCAATCCACTAATTTTTAAATAGACTGTTGAAATTAGCATCAAATTAGTGATGGGAACACACAATGGGAGTTATCGCTATTCTTGCAGCGCTGCGTAACTGTTACCAAAACGCGCATTTCGGTGTCATCGACCTAAATACCGTCGATGTTATTACACAGAAGGTAGGGTTGCTTACTTTTCTAAAAAAATATTCTTGATATAAGATGTGTGTAGTCTCCACCAAGCCGCATTGGAGGAGCGTGGTGGAGTATGCTCTAGACCTCCCGCAGATTTGTCTGTGGGGGAGACCCGTGCCAGGCTATGGGACGTCATGGGTTGCTAAGACGTGTGTAATAAATAATAAAAGAGAGAACAACAAATTTTCCTAATAACTACGATTAAGTAGCTAATTATTTTACAATATTGTTCAGTTTTATTGTTCATAATTTTCTTTTAAAGTTATGTATTACAGATCACTGGCAGCCCTAATAAGCTCAATGGCGAACAGTAGACCGATTGTGAATTGACGAGGAAGTGTGTTTTTGTTTATATGGGTCACTCTGAATTAGGGACGGGATGATGTCGATAAATACTTTGATATCTGGAACACTGGCTCCTTATTTTAAATAAAGCACTCATGAAAGATCATTAGGTCAAATGCAAACAGTAATCAGCTGTGTAAACCAGTTGTGCTGCTTTATCGCAAATGCCGTATTTTAATTGGACTTACCTAACTAGCGTGGATATTGTTGTGATGAGCTTTATCATCATGTTCATTTCACATACCTGAAATGAAAAATTAACAGGTTATTACACACATTCAAAATATAAAAAAAAAAAAACAAGATTAGTTTTACACTCACGTAAATATGTTATTATTTTTATGAAAGTAGTTATTTATATTTTTAGTGATACATAATGATTTTTACTATGTATATTACTATATTTTTAAAATTATTTTGATTTTATATACGTGTATATATATGATATTTATATTTGATAAAAATACAAAGTTGACGGTAGTAATAATAAATGTCTAACGTACATACTATATAAGTATAAAGTTATTATTATTATTAGCTATTCATCCAATGATCAATAGCTAATCCTATATAACATTTCACGTCACAGCTTAACGCTTAACGTGAAATGTTTAAGTAAATAAATTATTAGTTTCTTTGTATTAATCAATTTCCTAGACTTTCGTTAAGTCAGGGGATTTAAGCATTACAATTTGAATAAGTCTGTCTTTGCTTTGTACCCATATTATCAGTTATAAGTACCAAACTATAATACAGTCTTCGAGATACGATTATCTATAATACCTACATACTTTTACGGAAAATAAAATATCGATAACCCATGACGTCACTGGCTCATTTTATTGCATCACCGTCCATCAACCAAGATTTGGACACGTCCCTAGCGCAGTTTACCCAATTTCTTTGTTCAACGGCGACACTAACCGATAGTTTCATTGTTTTCCTAAACAATGGTTACGGCGCGGCGTGTAGTAGCGGTTCTGACAGCGGAAAATACTTGATTGATTTTTTATGAAAATTTAACGAACCGTGGATTGCAGTAAAGTCTACTGTAGTAACGACCCCGCTACTTGTTTTGCTACATCACTTTAGAGAAATTAAATTGGATAACATTCAATCCATTCATTATTAGGGCTTACTAGACTAGACATTGGCATCACCTTAAAAACATATACAGAGACCGTGATCAGGTCGGAAATGCTGGATTCAGAGCGAACAATAGTTGGAGCGTCAATTGTTTTCTCTAATTCATGTTTATGATCAAAATTGAAAAGTTAAAAAAAAACTTATTAGCAATATATTTAGGAGTATTAGTTTATTATTTTAGTGGGGGTTTTCGATTACGAGGAGGACACAGGGGACTACGAAACGTAAGTTAAACCATTTCGAGCTGCAGTTCTCTCTGTCGCACAGGCGGAGCTCAGCTCAGTGCAACAGCAATATTTTTGGTACATACCTATTTTTCAAAAGTCTAGTTGGCACGACGTCCCCATAAGGTATGTACGTACGTGTATGTGAGTTTAATAATGATCCAGTGATGTGGTAGGTCTAAATATACAGGCAACTTGCTTGTTAATTGCTTAAAACTTTGTATGTATTTGTGGGAATTGGTTCACTAGCTGGTAGCCAAGTAGCACCAAGAACAGTGCGTTCTTTCATCGCTGACATTCATACCAACAGTCCATTTCCTTTTTATTTGTCTTTTTCCGCTTGCCCGGCTATTTTTAATCTGTGCACGGATGAGTGGTCCATTTAACTGGTCATTGCTTTCACCCGATAACGTTTCAGGGCATCCGGACATGAATCAGCTCCGTGGAATTTATGTAGCCCTGGTAGGAAACGGGATGGGATAGGTCGGTGCTGAAAGATGATACCTTATGTTAATTACTCACATAAAATCAAAAAGGGCTCAACATTCTTAACTCCCCTAAAGTTGTTTAATTACCTACTAACTAGTTGGTCAGAGAACAGAAGTTTACAGAATTACATGTTTTTTTTTTTCTGTGGCTAATTTGAACTGGTCGTTGCTTTTTCTGATAACTTTTCAGAGCATTCGGATGGTATAGGTTGCTAGCTACTGAAAGATCACTGCGTTCCATACTTACTTACATAAATAAATCAAAGTAAGTCTGGGCAGGTATTTTACCTTTGTTTGTAAGCTAACGCTAATTATTGCTTCATAGAAATTGGGTAGATGGAAGAACCTTATCACTAAACTACTTATTACGGGCCCGTAGCGTTGGCGCAATCAGTAGTGACCCTGCCTGTTACGCCAAGGGTCGTGGGTTCAAATCCCACTCAGGACAAACATTCGGGTGATTAACCCTTGTTTGTTCTGTGTCTTGATGTTAATATTATCTATTTAAGCATGTATTAAAAACAATATCTATGTATGTATTATATTTATATTAAACTAGTGGACGCCCGCAGCTTCGCTCGCGTAGAATTAGACCCATTAACGACGTCTGCCCGCTTCAAAAACAGCAGTTTCATACTAACTTTGCACCCCCGTTTTACCCCCTTAGGGGGTGAATTTTCAAAAATCCTTTCTTAGTGCTCCCCTACGTTATAAAAGGAACCCCTGTGCAAAATTTCAAGTTTCTAGCCCTTATAGTTTAGGCCCTGCGTTGATATGTCAGTGAGTCAGTCAGTCAGTCAGTCAGTCAGTCAGTCAGTCAGTCAGTCAGTCACCTTCTCCTTTTATATATATAGATAAGAAATAATCAAATATTATACGAGAGTGTTACTTAATAAAAATCAAAAATAACAAATTCATATCATTGATAAAACCATGATGACGCTAGATTACAAACGTTGTAGACCTTCAAACAAATTCAATTTACATCTGTGCTAACATATTATTATGATATTGTTTAACTTGACCTTACGATGTAATCAAGCTATTATGCTCGTGCTATTGTAGTATTACACCTATTATTTCATTTATTTTTGAGCTTAATATAGGTACATAGTATAGGTACATAGTATACGTATATAGTACAGGTACATGAGGTAGAATCTGTGTACTTGGCAGAACCTTCGACTGAATTTATATGGCAATAGTTAATAGTTTATACCACGCGTATAAACCTTTTCATTTTCTTACCCCTCCGGGGAATGTGTTATAGGAACAAGGTGTTGGTTCCTAAGGAACCAAATGTTCCAATTTGAGTTATACAAATAAACTTCGGTTCATTTTTACGGACTCAAAAATTCTTGGTAACCACTTTTCCTTACTCTCGTGAGTGAATCATTAAAATAATGTCATTAAAATTAAATAATGGCACACTAAGATATTGTGTAATAATAACTATGTACTTGATAAACTTACAGGGTAGGTACCTATATTAATAGGTAGAACGGTTTCAGTAAGTATTAACAAGTAAAACTTTGAAACATGACGCTTATTATATTAAAATATTGAAATTATAAAAATATTTTATATTGATAATTTTAAAATCAGCATTTATGTGTTCAGCCTTTTACGGAAGTTTATAGAGTTACACATGAGTTACGTAGCGTCGAATGATTGAGCGGACCCTATTAAAAACTGTGATAAAACTGGATGTCTGTCTGTTCTCCTAATTCGGTAACTCCATCTTGCTCGTTGACCAAATGCGTTAGTGGGAGATTTGTAACTAGGTCATGAGTTCACGTCCCGAGTTCAGAAGTTGAACTTGTAGTGTACGTATGGTGTATGTATTGTGAGTTGTACGTTCGGTAATAGTCTTGGATGTTCGTACATAGTAATACTTTAAATGTTTGGAAGTGATCCTGATTTTGGCATGAAAAGTAAATAGACGCGTTGCATTCAACAGCTGCAAAATCATAATAAATTTTTTATTGCATTTTTACGGGTAAAAATAGATCTAACAATGTTTATTGTCATCATATCCATTGCAAAACACCTAAAAGGTGTGCAAAAATTCTGTCCCGCCAAACTACAAATCACAATTATTATATATACCAAAATACGGACATGTTAAAAGTCAGGATAACTATATTATTCGAGTGTCAATGATTACATCTGCTGATCAATATCGGAGCACAGCCTAATATTTGTAGTTCTGCTGTGATCAGTGGTAATAAAAATATACCTACACATTACCATCACCGAAACGAATTCATTAAACCACTATTGAGAGTGGTTATTCTCTTAAAATCCATCCACACATCTATCAGACTTTGGATAAGTATGAAGCCGGAGGGCAACAGCTAGATACAGAACTCTTAAGGCCGGTCGGAGTGGGGTCGTTTGCTCACGTTTATGTCCTTCAATATAATAGCTGAGCAGGTTAGCAGTTCTACGAGTATTTACTTTCAGGAAAACCTCAGACTTACCGTATGAGTAAACAAAACTCAAAAAGAGAAAGCGGGTAAAGAATTTAGGCACTCACGTATGATTTTATGGGAATATCTCCCAATTCTACTAATCCTGATCTTGTACTGAGTTTGGTCTCTTAATTACTATGGGCCTTAGAACCTCAGTTTTGCGCTGTGTCGAGCCTGATAATAGTGCGAATAATAAAAGATAAATAAGTATCCGTAGCTGTGGATAATTCCACCGAAGGTTGGCACCATTGTGACGGTAATGGACCCAATTAATTAATGGTGTCATAGTGGCGGCATTGTTCGGGTTGTGAATTAGTTTGATGGCTTCAAACGGCAATTGGCCTGAGTGTTAAGGTCGTCGGGATCTCTCGTTCTCGCGACAATTGGTTTAGGATTTCGCTAAAAACATTTATGTAAAACATAAAACTTTTCGGTGACTGGATCAGACTAAATTTACTAAGCAAAAATCCACGAGGTTTTTATATGAAGAGAAAAGCAAACAAACAGCGGCCCTTTATATGAAAAGAAAAGTTTAACCAATTACCAACCACTGTCCCGATTCATTTCTTCTGCAACTGCAACCCATAGACGTCTAGGCACGGGTCTCCACCACAGACAAATCTGCGGGAGGTATAGAGCCTACTCCACCACTCTGCTCCAATGCGAATTGGTGGAGATTTATTTCATGTTATTTAGTGAAATGTTACTCAGAAGAAACTCAGTCTGAAACAGCAATTAAAATTGTATTTAATTTTAAGTAGACAACTCACGCTTGCAAAAATATTAATGATGACAAATTTATTTTCGTTAAAGTAGACTACGGAATTTGTATGGCGTATTTTCGGCACCTTCTTCGGTTTCAAATTATTCTATACTGTTCCATTTGACGGACCCGTTGGCGCAATCGGTAGTGACCCTGTCTGTTGCGCCAGGGGTCGTGGGTTCGAATCCCACTCAGAACAAATATTCATGTGACGAACACTTGTATTTGTTCTGTGTCTGGATGTTAATATTATCTATTTATGTATGTATTTAAAAATATATATGTATGTATATCAGTCTCTGACACCCATATCACAGGCTCGCGCCTACTTTGGGGTGAGATGGCCGTGTGTGAGAATTTCCAAGATATTAATTTAGATATTTATTTCAAAACAGCCAGTATTTTAACACTTATCTACGGATTTTCCTCCGGCTCTCTTCTCTCTCGGCCTACACTAGGGACATTAAGTTATGCAAATTGTTATGATGTTTAATAAAGATGATGAAATTAATAAAATAGATGATGTCGACCAAGACGAAGTCGACGAAGAAGATAGAAAGATAGATTTTTTGACTTTCGTTTTTCTAAGCGTGTCATAGCGAAATTAAAATATTTCATATCATTTCATGTAGGTACCTATGATTATTTTGTCTTTAGGTATTAATATATTTTTATATCCCTGTATTTGATCCTTGTATTTGACTATACTAATATTATAAAGAGGAAAGATATGTTTGTAAAGTTTTCACACAAAAACTACTGGACCGATTTAAGAAATTCTTTCACCATTACAAAGCTGCACCTACACTGAATGACATAATTATGCTATATAATATTACTAGGTGTAAACGAAACTATTGTTATTCCACGCGAACGAAGCTGCGGGCGTCCACTAGTATATTTATAATTACTAGAGTTTTGCTCTACTGTGAACGCTGCACAGACTTACAAGTGTTCAAATCTCAAAGTTATCCTCAACAGCCTTTAATTATATCGTTCTTCATACCGGAACTCGCTGAGACATCTAGAACGCCTTCGCATCATAATCACGTGAGAACATTGCACGCTCGCTTTTCAAAGTATTTCATCGTTATTTTATTTGATTTTTTTATCGGAGTTAAGATAAACCTTTTAATGACCATTTTATTTTTATGAATATATTGAAAATATAGGCATCCTTCATATAGTACTCGATACTAAAAGCTGCATATTTTTTATACGAAAATAAAAGCGGATGGAATTTTTTGTATAAAAATGACTTGATATTGATTATTTATGTCGAATTTTATTATACTTACGCAACATAATTACATAACAGATCTATATTTCACCAAAGGGTTAGGTGTGTATTACACCCGCTTTTCAGTAGTTATATTTAAGTTCCATGTAATAGTAATAGCACAATAGTGAATAAAACGTGAAACCATTGTGAAAATCCTATTATGAAAATCCTATATATGCAGCTCTTTGGATTTGAAGTTGCTGCTCTTTAGTTCCATACGCAAGTATAAATAGATATTTTTCATATGAATAAATAGATTGTTTTTTTTTATCAAAAAACTTTATTTATGCAACTACTATTTATTGTTGGCACGAAATTTTTTTGTGGCTCTTTAAAAACTTTTAAATGTTGTAAATTGTAATTTTTTAATCTTCCGACTCAAAAGGTTGCCGGCCCCTGTCCTATCCTATTCCTACATTTTTGTCTATTTGTGATTCGTTAGTCTTCAACTGCAAAACAAGATTACTCTAATAACACCGCTGCAATGATGTTCCACAACATCCTCAAAGGCTCAGTCGAGAGCCTTTAATTGCATCGCTTTTCATACCGGAAGTGTGCGGAGGCTTTGCGGCATCATAATCACGGGAACGTCACACGCTCGCTTTAGAAAACTTCGTTAGAATTATTATGAGTGAGGTAACGAGCTGTACACAAACTTTGATGCGCTTGCAGATACAAGTATGTGTGATTATGGTAGCTGTCGACAGAAATATGAGATTTCCGAGGAAATAAAACAAATGCCATGAATGTTATGACACCACTTTATTTGATACATAAATTTCATCGAAATAGTTTAAAGATATTTTGCCAGCTTAGCATATTTTAATATTGTAAATCCACAAAGATATGACAGCTTACATAGTTATTTTTTTTAGATAAACGCTTGTACACTCTCGCCCCCCTACCTACTCTCTACCCCCGCAGGACTCTATAGTCCTGATGTCGGTCAGGTAGGTATCAGTGTAGGTGTCCTTACAAATATAACATAACAGAATCACGACTGCATATCCCAGAAGAGTTCCCACTTTTTATCTATAGTGGTGTGCCTATTGCTATACACTGGGCGAAAATCCAGACTCCATGCTATGCAAATCAAACCCAGGACCTTCTAGCTTAGCATCGACGCAGTACAAATATTTATCTGCGAAATAAATTATCGGGACCCGCAGTTACGCAGTCTGGGTACAGTACCTATATGTAAGCCCTTTGTATACTAAAGTTAAATAAATAAAATAAATAAATATATCGTCAGGGTCACCACCACCTCTGAACGGAGTCGTCAAGAATAATAATGTATAAATGTTTTTTATTACAAATAAGAATATTATCAGCAGTTTGATCTAGCTAGTCGATACTGTCGTCTAAAAATATCGATACCAGTTACTGGTAATCGAAAACAATGAATAGCATACTTTACGATACACAATAGTCATCTTAAAGCGATAGACCTGCATGTATGCACAATAATATTACGAATACTAAGTATATCTCTAAACCGATAGATGCTGAACAAATACAAAAATTATTCAGAGCTTTACCGGCAAGTTATCTAAATAAATTAATAGAAACCTATCGGAGAACTAAAACGTGACAAATTTTAAGGTAACATAGAAAAATGCGTGAACGCACTTATCGCAATGAATATAGAGGTTAGTTTTAAATAATTCTGTTATAAAAGAAAGCAAATACTGTGCAGGGGATGTAAGTAGTCGGGTTTATGAGTAAACACATTTAAATTGCAAATCCACTCGGGCATGGAACCGTTAATACGCGCTATGCGTTGAATACAAAGTGAAAACTACAAAATATTCTGTAGGACAATAGTGTCTCCGTCCCTGTAGCTCGGGACCAGAATAGTGCTACGGTAGCCCCTGCCTGTCGTAAAAGGCGACTAAAAGGGGACTTCTGGGGTTGCGGGCGGTGAGAGGGGGAGCTCGAACCGTCCATCGATGTGACCCCGGGAAAGACGATGCTGTTTGTGGCTGCACAGCGTTGTGAAACCGGGAAGAGCCCGTCTTGGGCGCAGCGCTGGAGGGCACCGGCGCGTTCTACAAGAGATCCCGGAGCCCTCCTGTAGCGCCGGAGTAGGCCACCGAGTGGGTTTTAGTGGGTGAAAGTCCCACATAACCCGGCCCTAAAATATGTTTTAGTATATTAAAAGTTAGTGTATATTGTCGATTACAGAGAAATTATTTCAAATATTTAAAGAAAAAAGTAATTATTCTATACAAGAAGTTTTAGATGACACATAGAATTGTTTATATTCTATATGAATTGCAACATAAAATTTAATTAATTCAATACATAATTTTATAATATTAATTTTTACTTTGTTCAGTAATTTAGTAGCCTAATACATGTGTGTGTAATGTAATATTTGTTTAATGTGTTTCTTAATCTAATGTAATAATTATTACATTTGTACGCCATTACCGGGACCGACGGCTTTACGTGCCCTCCGAAGCACGGTAGCGTCCATTAAATTTTGCTACTAGCAGTCACCTAGGATGGGATAGATGGATGAAATAGTAGCAGTCCTTAGTAGGGACTAGTAGGAACAGAACTCTTACGCATCAATCAATCTACGAACGAAGTGGTCAAAGTTAAAGACAAAGAATCAGTCCACGTATTAAACACATAATAGATTCGAATCCGTCCTCGTAGACAGTCGTAGATCCTAAGTAGGGCGCGAACAGGGGACAAGAAAGTAAAACAGGAATCCGCGTGAAGGCCGCCGGTAACTGGTTATGTTACATCAGCGAGCAAGATGCGCTGCTAGTGCGCTTTGTACCTGAACGAGAATGCGCGCGAATCCCTCAACAACATGTGGTGTATGTATACATCTATATATATAAAAGGAGAAGACTGACTGACTGACTGACATATCAACGCAGGGCCTAAACTATAGGGGTTAGAAACTTGAAATTTTGCACAGGGATTTCTTTTATAACGTAAGGGAGCACTAAGAAAGGATTTTTGAAAATTCACCCCTAAAGGGGGTAAAACGAGGGTGCAAAGTTAGTATGAAACTTTGCCATTTTTAAAGTCAAGTAGGCAAACCGAACGCGGGCAGACGTCGTTAATGGGTCTATTTCTACGCTATTCTACGTCCACTAGTTTCATATATTAAATCAGCCCTGTATTTCCCCAAGGTGCTGGCCTGTGTCGTATGTTGTGAGCCTGTTGGCAACACCGGTCACCGAAGCAGATATAACAATATTCGGTATGGTTGTTTATAATTTATCCCGATGGTTTCAGATGTTATTTTTTCACACGTTCAGAATCTGCAACACAAGGACCCACTGCAGGGGTCAATGACCTAAAAGCTGGTATATTAAATAGAATGAGCAGTAAAAGTAAAGTTGACTGCAAAATTACATCACGCCTGAATTTTCAAAACCTCAAAAGATTTTCAAGATTTCACAAGATTGTCGTAGGTATTAGCGAAATATAAAAGAATAACATTAATTCTCTTATTTCTATTATTTTCAATAACCAATTACGACATAATTGTATTATCCTTCAATACCAATACAATAATAAATAGACGCATCCAGTATTACAGAAAAAACGTCAAACGAGATAAACAACATTCCATTTTCGGCGGATAACCTTGAGCCCGTATGGACATTACATTAATCACACACACACCGAGAGGTTTGTATGGCTATCGCAAATATTTGCAAATAACTGTACACCTCGATAAATCATACGATTTATTAAAACACTTACGCCCCAGCCAAGTGCCATAGTGACCTTAACCGGTGCGACAATAAGAACTAAAATTGAATAGCATTTGTTATAAGTAGGGTTGCTTACTTCATTCACTTATCTGCAAGTTTGAAACTTAATTATTAAAATAATAATTATAATAATGTCCTTATAACAGCGCGATTGCACGGTTGAACACATCTTCGCATTTTATTATCAGCCTGCGCACAACTGAATTTAAAAATAAAGTCCAGCCCTATTTAACGTCTGTGCGAATGTGCATCATCAAACGTCATTATTTATTGGAATTTAGTAACAGCAATTTGCCGAGTCTATTACAAATGTTTAGATAACATTCAATTATGTAGTAACAACACAACATTCTATTGTATTCATTAAAATCCAACTGGTAAAGGAAGGAATTATTACCATCAAAATTGCCATTAAAATAACCTCATAAATTGACACCTGGTAGGAGGCAGCCCTAACGGTATCGCATGTATCAAATTGCACCTGCATGCCAATAAAGTTTGATATTAAAAACAAATGACAAAGCCTCCGGGCTATTTGGCGTTGTCACTGTATTTTCTGGTTAGTTATGATTACTATACTTCGGTCATTGAGTTAAATATACTAGAGAAGCAAACCTCATCAGAATGCCTCAAATATAGCGTAACCACTTTTTAAACGCGACGACGTAGCTTTGAAATCACTAAACATTTGAATGTAAACATATATATGTCTCACTTACACAAGTCACAATAACAATACCGTCGCGTAGATTAGACAAAGATCGCAATATTAACATGCAATTACGGGAATCGGCGCGACAGGGTTGCCTACCCACGCGAAGTTTTACCCAATTTTTTTAAGCCATAGAAAAGTTTTAATACTAAATTAAATTAACTTTAAAATATTTGAATTACATATGTAAATAGAATTTTGATGATCTGAAATTAATGAAATCATACTCCGCTTTATAACATAAGTTTTGTATACAATTGCCTTTTAGACTCTTTTTTGTAAGTTTGAGTAAATAATTTCCTTTCGTAATACAATCTTATTTTAAAATATTTGCAAATTATGGAATCTATACTAATATTATAAAGAGGAAACATTTGTTTGTAATGTTAAAACACAGAAACTACTGGACTGATTTCAAAAAATCTTTCACCATTAGAAAGCTGCATCTTTACGTTCTGACATAGGCTATATAATAATATTATACATTTGTGTTTTTGAATGTATGTTTGTAATGTTTTCACACAAAAACTGCTGGACCGATTTCCAAAATTCATTCACCATTAAAAAGCTGCACCTTCACTGAGTAACATATATTACATTTAAAAAAAAAAGGGATCCTTAATAAAAATGCAATAATATTACCCAAGGTGTGAAAATTACCTAAAATATTCTTTACATCGCGTGCGCTGCGAAAACTATTGATGATAGAATAAAATAATGTACTACGACTTAGCAGATCACATCATTATTTACAAAAAGTCGCGATACCATATGTCCAACTACTGTAGCTATTCCACTATAACTACTTTTTTACATTTTAAAAGTTGATAACAGTGCCGACAATAATCAAACCATTATTATTCATAACTTTGAATTAATCCTTATCCCATTAAATATTATTATATTAAAGACCGTTTCAATACCTGTTAAATACTTATTAAATTATTAAAATCCGAATAACGAATAAAAAGATATAACAAATTTAAAATGTCAATCTAAAGAAAATAATGCAATAATAAAATAATACGGTGTGGGTGGCGCCGCGCAGCGTAGTCTTAGACATATTACTTAAAAGATGAATAGAATTGATGAATTGCTTCATATTAGCAACAAATGTTTACAGTTGAATTAATTAATTAAAATGTAGGATATGTAGGTACTTTTCATCTCGGAGGGTGGCAACTAGGTGTAAACGAAACTATTGTTATGTCTAATTCCACGCGAGCGAAGCTGCGGGCGTCCACTAGTTTGCCACCACTAAAAGGGAATGATCAACTAGTATTGAGGATATGTGATCTCCCGGGTGTATCGCAAATTCTTTTAATATTTTGTAAGTAGCCAGTCTGTCTCTTTTCTCAATAATCGAATTATTTCCACCCACTTATCACGGCGTGCTGCATCTTTAGGTACACTGGTATTATTAAAAAAAAAATATATTCACTTAATCCATAATTTAAAATTCTCCCAGAATTGTGGGGATCTAAAACTAAGTTTTTAGTGGTCACACTGAACCTATATTTCAAAATTTTACAATTTATTTATTTTATTGCGTTTTTACGTTGATGCAAACACAGAAATAATAAAATTACGTGTGGAAAGTAATTCTAGTGGACTTATTAAGTTTTTGTGATCTTGAATCGCACATTTACACTGTGCATTTGCCCATTTTGAAAATATTTTCTGTCAGTTCAACTCGGCCGGCGTCACACAGAGCACTGAACTGACGTTAGCTACGCATACGCCAGTTGGCGTATGGCCTGTGGCAAGGCATAAGCGCGGTGATTGCTAATCTAGTGGTAACATATATATCAATGACTTCGGTAGTTAAATTTGTAAATAGCTGGAAATACATACATATTATAGGTATGTCCGCAACAACGCAGAGAATAAAATAAAAAATAATATTGCTAACCGTATAGGGCCGACGATAGATGATTAGTTGGGATCAGGCGTTCAAAGTCAAAGTCAAAGTCAAATAATTTATTTATAGAGATTGTCCAAGATATTTATTTATATTTATATAGGAATAGCTATTGATCGTTGGATGAATTTATCAAATATTAAATAAATACATGTAATAAAAATCTATTGTTTCACATAAAAATCTATCAACTCTCATATTGGAGTACTTATCTATCATAACAATAGTAGGTAGGTACTGCATAGATAGGTATTGTTGCTAAAATTAGCCATAAAAACCAAACATCAATAAACGCGCTATTCCGATTCGTACTTACTCGACAATTAATTGTAAATTATAAATGCGATCTCACCATGTATGTGCGATCGAAGCAATTTTAATATGCGATAGGATCTTGTTAAAAATTATTGGTTTAATTATTAAAAACAAGGGTCGCGCATTCATGCATCTTCATAAAAATGATTCCTAGTTTTTATTTATTCAATTAATTAATTTAATTTACGTTGGTCAGAAATAATCACCAAACAAACACGAAGAGGATTTGGACCCCTCAATCAATTCCTCCTCCTCAGTCGTTCACTCTTGACAGAGTGGTCGTGGTTGTTGATGCTTTGTTATTATAGGCCCATGCAACCCTTGCGATGCGTCTCCACTTATTACGGTCTTCAGCGTCTCGGGCATTCTGGACTATAGAAGTCTGTGTCGACGCTTTAATAATGTCTGTCCAACGTGTAGGTGATCGACCGCGTGACCGCCTGCCTTCTACCTGCCCCTGGACAACGAGACGTTCCATGGAGTGATTATTTCGAACAACGTGTCCGAAATATTTGAGGATTCGTAAAAGCACAGTCGACGATAATCTCTCATTGATCTTGAGTTCCTCCAGGATTGAAACGTTGGTCCGAAACGCTGTCCAAGGGATCCGGAGCAGTCGCCGCCAGCACCACATCTCGAGTGCATCGATCTTGCGTCGGTCTTTGAGGCGAACCGTCCACGTTTCTGCGCCATAAAGAAATATGGGAAAGACTAAGCTTCTCATTAGGCGGACTTTCGTGGCTTTAGTGATATTGCGGTTGCACCAGACTCTTTTTAGCTTGTCAACGGCAGATCTTGTTATAGCACATCTCCTTCGAATCTCGTCCTCACATCCCCCAGTATTTGTGATAGTGGAACCGAGGTACACATAAGATTGGACAACCTCACAGTTGCCAATTACAGAGATGTTAGGATGATTAAGTTCAGCCCGGTCCACTATCATCATCTTGGTCTTGTCTCTGTTGATCGCGAGTCCAAAGGAGAGGCTTGTTGTCTCTAGACGTGTCAGCAGGTGTTCCATGTCTTCTTTTGTTTGGGCGAGAAGAGTAGTGTCGTCGGCATACCTTAAATTCGACATCTTTCGAATCAATTACACCGATAATAATAAATACCTTACTATAAATACCATGGACATTCTCACACACGGCCATCTGGCCCCAAATTAGGCGCGAACCTGTACCAGAGACTGATATACATACATACCTAGATATTTTTGAATACATACTTAAATAGATAATATTGATATCCCGACATAGAACAAACACAAGTGTTCGTCACACGAATATTTGTCCTGAGTGGGATTCTAACCCACGACCCCTGGCGCAACAGGTAGGGTCACTACCGATTGCGCCAACAGGCCCGTCATTAAGATAAATACAGATTTAATTCTAGTATCATATTCCTATACAAACTCTTAGAAACATAATGTATGTTTGGTAATGAAATACATTAAAATAAAAAGCGCTTAGCTTTTCGACTTGGGTATATACTCGGCAATACAAAGTATAAAAATAAGATCATAATCATCTCAGCAAAGTACGTAAGCTGCTAAAGGATAAACGTCGTAATATGTTGACATCTTAATCATTTCAATGTCTTTATACAACAGATCGAGGGCCCCAAATCTCCCTTTAAAAGCGTAATCATTTTCTACACAAGTGACAAATTGCTTTTTAATGGCATATTGAGAGTAAAGAGATTCTTAAGTATTCACCGTTGAATTTAAATATTTACAAAAGAAATATTATTTCGTTATTTCTAAGCAGTTAGACGTCTCACGGCTGGGCTGGGTCTACCCCACAGACAAATCTGCGGGAGATCTAGAGCATACTCCACCACGCTGCTCCAATGCGGATTGGTGTAGGGGTAAGGACTAGGATTTTAACCTGGATCTCTGCGAGTAAGATGTTGAATGTGCTTATGATACGCTACAGCACAGTATAACGAATCCCTATTGATAAATCTAGTTAGTTTTTAACAGATTAATGTCACATACAGATGCAAAACTAAAAGGAGAACTCAAATTAAGCGTGCCACTTTCAGTTTCACTTATCACACTACATTAAACTAGCTGACCCCGCACACGTTGTTCTGCCATATGAAATGTCAAAGTGACGCGAAACTTCATGTAGGTAAATGACTTCACGTCAATGAACGACGGTTAAAATGAAATTTATACTAAAATCGTGTTTAAAAAAGATTTTCCAGTGGACCAAATTGTGAATCTAAACCATTCTCGAATCCCCTTGGACACCTACAAAAAATTTCATCAACATCTATCCATCCGTTTAGGAGTTCAGTGAAATAATAATAAAATACATATACATACATATATAAATGAAATACATATATATATAGCTAGTTAGCGATAGGCCACCTATTGTATGTTGTTTTTAATCCTTATTCCATGTAATTGTTCCTGTATGTCTTGGTGTACAATAAAGAGTTCATCTAATCTAATCTATCTATAGATTTATATCGATCAATACCAAGCTAGAATTTCGAGGAACAGGTGAAGCTACTGCTTAATACGAACTGGATCAGTAGAGAAACCAACAGAAGGATTTGGAGCGGTGACCTAGATAAGGCCTGGAGGCCTTCACTTCCCTTCGCTGGTCGCTCCTAGTACTCAACAGGCGTGATGTTAGATTACAAGAAACCCACATTCCACGGTCTTCCAGGAACGCCGCACCAACATCTGCGCTGCACATTACACTCAATGAGTCATTCATGCCGCGAATGAATGTAGCATAATGACCCGACACGCCACATACAAGTGATGGACATTCACATGGACGTGTGTTGTGTTCGCGATTGGGTTTAAGCGCCTTTAATATTAAAAAAAAATTTTATACAAACTATAATATACAAACTTACATAACGTCACGAATAATGGTTATAGTATAACATCAAAGTTTTTATCATTACTTTTAGCTGTCATCACATTATCTGCCATATACATCGAAGTTCAAACTTAAATAACAGTGTCACGGTCAATTACCACAAAGTAGACATATGGTAACTCTGTGTAATTACTTAAAGCAGCAAAAAAAATCCTACTTATATTTTATGCTATCCTAATTTCTTATCTTCTTCATTGTATGTTCATTTTGAGTAATTTATCAAGTGACCTTTCCTGATGAAACTAAACAACAATCCATACTATACTATATACTATATATACTATACTATACTATATACCTACTATATTACTATTTACTATAATTACTATATTACTATTACTATAATATTATAAATGTGAAAGTGTGTTTGTTTGTTTGTTTGTCCGGCTTTCACGTCGCAACGAAGCTATTATATGGTTTGGTTTTTGTGTGTGGAGATAGTGATGAGGGTGGAGAGTGACGTAGGCTACTTTTTACCGCGGTAAAACATCCTCATGGGAAGATATCGATGTTTTGTTATTTGCTAGATATTTAGTTCCGGATGTTGTTAATAGATGGCGTTGTCATGTATGATAAACAACTCATTGTTAATTCCCTTTGACCACGCGGGCGGAGCCGCGGGTAAAAGCTAGTATAGTATATATGCACGATTCACAGCTGCACAATCTCATTGCTGAATAATTAAAAACACTGAATAGTTTAATTCGAATTTTAGTTTTGGTTCTATTTACGTATCTATGTATATTTTTGGACTTATTTTTAGTTTTACTTTTTCTTTGACTCTATTTGCATTACTCATAATCTTCATTTGGCAATTTACACCATGTGAAGTTCCGCTTTACCCCCATGTTATCAATGTGTGGAGACATTGTTGTTTATACGACTGTCCTATTTTAAAATGAAGCCTTTACCACTGCATGTGACTTTTACGAACTTGTTTATCTTCATAATAATATGCATGTTTGTATTTATTTATCAGAGTTAACTTAACTATTGACTAAACTTATTAGTTACTTTGTTTTTAATGATATAACTCGTATGTATACAACACCTTCATCATTTTGTCGCAAGTAGACTCGAGGTAGGCAAATTATTATTTAATAGTAGGTTCTTGCTTATACGAGTAGGTACATACTGGTAATAAAGCATCCTGTTAGCAGCATGTGAGTTTATTCGTTAGCTTTAACATATTTTATCAATTAAGGTGAATGATGGATCTATTAGTTGGAAGTGTTGGATCCTAAGAGATTGTTACTACTAACATTCCCAGTAATAGTAATTAAGAAATAATTTACTATGTCTATAACATAGATATTTAGAATGAGTAATATCCAGCGTATATTTAGTAATACAAACGTATACAAATACCATATAATGAAAAAATAAATAAATCTGAATCTGAATTTAACAGTTGCTGGTCGATATACCGAGGCCTTGACCGCTGGCTCCAGTGTTACTTTATTTTTATTTTTTTAACTTTATTATAAATTCATTTTCATTTGTAACTGTGTGTACTTATCGCATATGTATCTGGTCCAAAAACTGTAAAAAACTGGTTGTCTGTAAAGTCGGTTTACGGTCGGTTTAGAATAAGGGTATACATACAATAAGGTATACAATAAGGGTATACAATATAAGGGTATACAAATACCATATAATGAAAAAATAAATGAATCTGAATCTGAATCAAACAGTTGCTGGTCGATATACCGAGGCCATGACCGGTGGCTCCAGTGTTACTTTATTTTTATTTTTTTAACTTTATTATAAATTCATTTTCATTTGTAACTGTGTGTACCTACTTATCGCATATGTATCTGGTCCAAAAACTGTGAAAAAAATTGCTGACTAAATAAATAAATTCGTTTTATAAACCCTATAATATTTTCTCGAACCATAAATCGAAGCAGCATTGTTCTTAACACGATTAGACCAGCAAGGTCATTAAACTTAACATCCAAGACATCTAACAGATTGCAACTAACAATTTTTAACAACATGCATTCCGGCCTTAACCTCCGTAGATATTAGCATATGTATTTTGAAAATACCCGCAACAGCACAACAATCTGTCGCAGTCACAGCGCAAGCTGTTAGGGGACTTCAAGTCTAATTTATTTTATTGCTTACAATGCGATATCTGCCCGATACCTAGGGGAGTACCTAGATTTCTACTTACGTAATCGTATAAATTTCAAGTTCAAAGTTACTAAAATTTAATCGTATTCATTAAATCTATACTTATTAATATATTTTTTGATTAAAATAAATAAAAATGATGACATTATGTCATTAAAATAATAGTTATGTTTATATTTCTGTATTTAAAAAAAATATGGTGTTAGGCTGAGATGGGAGTACACGTTCAGGACTCTATTCCGTTAGGGACAATCGTGGTGTAGTCCCAGTTTAAAATCTATTAACAGTAATGTCAAAGTAGGATGATAGTTTTGTGTATGATTATTTACTGTAAAGAACCTAATCGAGTTTGGAATGCTTTATACCGCTGAAACACTATAAATATAACTCATAAAATAATCCTAGGCTTTGTGCCTATAAAGTCCTTAAAACTCAGAACATGAAAAATCTTTTGGCAAGCGCCTAAAAGAAGACTTTATAGGTTTCGATCGGCAAACCCAGGAAAGTGTATGTGTGGCTGCAATGTAAATATTTGGAACACATTACTTCGACTTTATAAGAACTATCGACAGCAACAGGTGTCATGAGTGTCGTAACTCCCAATGCCAGTTATCGCATACTAACTGGTAAACATCGATCGATGTTAATAACTATATAATCTACTTAATGACATCACTTCACGTCATCCGACAACCAACCTAGATATTGACTTGAGGATTAACTCTGCCGAGTTGTAAGCTTCTGAGCAATCGTATAAAGGGTGTTGCACATTGTCGAAAGAGGTTTACGCTCATCTACCCAATCAAAATCGGTAAAAGACGGTATGGCAGTGAACATTAAAATAAAAATTGTTTTATAGGTGAAGTTACCGGCTTATTCACGTGTGATTTAAGTCGGAAATAGGCCGACTAGTTTCGATCTATTACGATGATCATCTTCAGGGTGAATGCGCTCGCGGCGGGCACGGCGTACACTGCAGGCTAAAAATTGTTTTACACTGCTGATGTTTAATGTGATCATAAGTTTAGGATAATAAGAGCAACTGTACAACTGTATACAAATAATTCAGTTTCCTAAGAAAGTTTCTGAAATAAAGTCAGTCGATGTTATAACATTTAAAAAATTGTGTTTTTATCAATATCTAAATAACGCAGAAAAAACATTTTATTATAAATGATAAAGCATTTGTTTATGAATTGTCTTACACATTTTCAATTGAATAATACTTAGGCATTGATATTCAATTCAAATACATACAACTTTTTCCAGTATTAGTAATTCGATGAACCGTGGGATATTACTGCGAGTGGCACAAGTAGAAACATTTGCATTTCTATGCAAAGCTGCTTTATTATGCCATACGGTGCTCGAGGGTCTTATGATTCTTCTATTTTAGGAATCAATCAAGTAAAACTACTCTTTGTTATAGGTACCTAGTATAGTCGAATCGTATAGTAGAATCTATGTCTCTGAGTAGGTATACCTACTAGGTACCTACTCCGAGACATTCTCATCTTCGACATCTTTTCGTTAGACATTTCAAGCAATTGATTTATTATTGTTTGTCGTCATTAGAAAACCTTCTTTATCAATAGTTCTCTTCAAATCTCTGTAGAAATGTTGTTAATTCCCTTTGACCACGCGGGCGGAGCCGCGGGCAAAAGCTAGTTTTATCATAAACCTGCGACATTATACAAGTTCCTCTACTTTGCATTATTATTCTACCTGGAAGCATTGCAACACATCCATTACTGGCCAGTGACGAGATTAATCTGTCGCGGAAATTCATGCATCAAGAGGGAAAGTAAAGTATCGGCGACGACAAATTAGTATCGGCGTAGAGATTCCGTTTGAATACAGAATGCCATTCGAAATAACTATTAAAGGATTTGAAAGGGAAAACTGGATTATCTATTATACAGTCGTTAAAAATTTTTCTTGTCAATGGGACAGTAGTAGATACATAAAGCAATGATCGCTTCGTACGCGACTATTTAGCATCCTATACTGTTGTATAAATCGGTACCAAATCGCGCGATTTGGCAGTCTCGTATCAATTGAACATAGCTGATTGATCAAGCTGTACATTCATAAAGGTATGATGTGTAGAACGGGTCTGGTACTTGGTATCCGTTTACATCTCACATCTTTTTGTGGCGAAGTAGCTGAGTAGATTAGAGTAGTAATTTCCTTCTATACTTGGCTTTCTAATTTTCACGTCTTGGTTTATATTATTATTATAAAACCTTATGATCAGGATTCTATAATTTTAACTACTCGTTTGAACAATTTGCCGAGTTCCGTAACTAACAAAAATCCATACTAATATTATAAATGCGAAAGTGTGTTTGTTTGTTTATTTATTTATTTGTTTGTTTGTCCGGCTTTCACGTCGCAACGAAGCTATTATATGGTATGGTTTTTGTGTGTCGAGATAGTGAGGAGGGTAGAGAGTGACGTAGGCTACTTTTTACCGCGGCAAAACATCCCCATGGGAAGATATCGATGTTTTGTTATTTGCTAGATATTTTGTTCCGAATGTTGTTAAAAGATGGCGTTAGTAAAATTCATTTTCAAGTTCTGTATCACGCTAACAAAATGATACTCGATACTCGATTATGTAATGGAACGAGACTTCGAGTCACACAACTTGGACAGAATATAATTAGTACCACCATCTTAACCCTAGGTAAGGGTGAAAATGTAATGATCGCACGAATCCCTATAATTCCACAATCTTCACCAGCACACTTCTATTGAAGTTAGCTTAAAGCTCCAGTATGTCAGTGTACGTACACTTTATCTGCGGTCAGCATTACCTCTGGTTCTTCTAAGTATCTTTTAATCGTGGAACTGTCACTATTCATCCACCACAAATGTGTCATGTATATGATAAACAAGTCATTGTTAATTCCCTTTGACCACGCGGGCGGAGCCGCGGGTAAAAGCTAGTATACATATATATAACAAAAATAGATTTAAATTTAAAAGTCATTATTTAATACCAAAAAGAACTACTGAGAACCATCATAACTTGCACAGATGATAACATACGTGAAAATTATGGGAAAGATTGAGTATGGAACCCCAAAACATGCGCCCGCGCCGCATTTAGACGGCTTATATTAAATGCATGTATTAAACATTCAAATTATAAGCTTACACTCAAGAGGATTTCCCGTCTCATTTAATCACCGCAAAAAATCATGGACAGAACACGAACCTGATGAAAACAACTCCTGAATACATCGGCTTAAATGAACAATGGACATAATCGTCAGCCAGAAAGGCTTAAATTCAAATTATTTTATCAGCGTGTCAAACCGCAATACTTTAGGAGCATTTTTATGCACAGCGATAATGAGATACGCCATGTTTTGCAGAACTTATATATCTTAATAAGTAACAAATACAGTTCAAAATGTTTTGTTTTTAAGTTGTCACACTTGCATTGTACGTCCTCTGTTATTCTATCGCTTCGAAGAGATGGACAGTAATTCTTGCTCCTGATTTGCATAATCAGACGACTGGTTTTATTATGAACTCGGATGACACTAATTCGTAACAATGTTATTCAAGGTGTTTCTCATTTCAATGGCAAGTATTCGACGTCTGTCAGTAACCACCCATATGGAAGATTTTAATGCCTCACCTATATGATATTATGAGTCACTCGTTTGTTCGTGTGTCGGCACTCGTCACTTTATTTTTCTGCCATAACTTAAAGTTGTTATAATATAATTCATAATTTCAATAGGATTGTTAAATAATAACATCACCTCAGATTTTTTACCTATTTTTTCTAAATTTATAATATTTTCGATAAAATCGTATTCAATGAAAGCTAAGATTTAAAAACCTCTGGATGTTAGATAAATTATTAATTCCAGAGATATAAAACATTTTCTTTTTTGCGCAGTAGCTATTACTGCGCAAAAAATGCGTTGATATTCAAATGGCTTGATGTGTAATATTCATAATACAAAGTTGTTTAAAGTAACAGCGCGATACGCTACGTTTCCGTTCGCCCCATACAGTTAATTACACGCTCGATCATACCTGAACAGCTTATCAGGAGCTACATACATTTCGTTGAAATATTTTTGTACGGAAATGTTTTGTGTAGAAATATTATAAAAAATGTTTCGTACCTACATCATGAATACAAGGAACTACATACTATAAATTACAAAGATACCTACCTTAAAGAAGTGTTGGAGGTTACCAGATCTATTAAATTTTGAAATGAAACAAAAAAAAATATGTTTCTTCGTCGTAGAATTTTTACTATGCCTTAAAAACGTTTTCATTGGTTTGACTGAAACCGGAGAAGAGCTCGGAGTTAAAATAAGCCTAGGTATAGAATCAGAACTCCACCAATCCGAATTAGAGCAGCCTGGTGGAGTATGCTCCAGACAGTTGTAACTGTGGTAGAGAGACACGTTCCCAACAATGGGACCTCTAGGGGTTATGTGATCAAACATCAAAAATACAATGCCAAATTACTGTGAAAAACTTGAACAAAATTTACCCTAAGACTTAGTCAATTTAAGATCAAGGAATAATTTCTGTAGATCCTATTGTGTCGTCATCTTCATAGTCCATTCTCTCGTCTTTCATCATCAATTCAGACAAGAACTCCCTCTGCATTGTCGGATATAATTTTGGAATACATATTCAATTATTTTTGTGGGAACCACACGATATAATGACGTATAATTTAAATTAATCGTAAATTTGTAAGCAATCTGTATGATAATTATCGATATTTTGGATATCGGGGACTGCTAAATTATTCAGGAGTGTTCGAGAATTTATTAAATCATTCTTACATAATGCGAAAATACAAGCATTTCATGATATGCATAATGCATGCGAGTTTTTCGATGAACCAAATAGGCAGGTAATTTTTGACTTAAATTTTGCTGCTTTAGTAAAAGTATTACTTACATTTATACTTAGTATAAAATACCGCAAGTGTTGAGTAAATTATTTATTTTTTGTCATTGATAGTCGATACTTTGCAAATTAAAATGAAAACAAATAAGCCATAAGGGATTATAGGAAAGATATGGGATTTTCCCACGAGTGCAGTCGGAGGAAAATCGACTGAATGCGACGAAGTCATTCCAGTCTTAATTTGTTATGTCTGTGTTTTCCGTAGAAAACTATTGGCCTTGAATATTTGATGCTAAATTAAGCCACGTTTCCGATGTTCAATTATGTGTAAGCCCGAGAAAGTTTTTGGAAAGTCGAGAAACCACTCAAAACCTGCCGCCCTGTGGAATTTGGTGCAGCCCAGCCGAGAGGCACCGCGCTATTTTATTGGCAGCTGACAGAAACTGCTGCCTTATTCCTGACGCGGGTGTGGTTCCATCGAATCAAAGTTCAAATTGGCATTTTGACAATGACGCCATGTTTGGAATTGGAATTAAAACTTTCGTTAGATAAAAACAGCTTCGAATTTTGAATCGAATTTTAGAAAAGAAACTCTTCATCACATATCGTGCCTATAATCCCTTTCAATTGTATTAAGCAATATTGTGATCACAACTGATATTAACACCAAATTGTCAACAAACCCAAGAAAAGTGTCACCACTGCCTGAAGAATAGTTTTGTACGCCTTTTTTAAAGAACCATATCAAATTCCAATTGGAGAAAACCTGAAAGCTCATTTCGCAGTTGAGATGCGACACAAATAATTGTATAAACCGTCTTGTGGACGACCACCAGAAATGAAGTAATTTTATAATGTTTAATCAACTGCAGTTTAGTAAGAAATGTTATTGCGTTTTTCTTTTAGCACTTCCAGTAGTAACTCGGAGTGAGAATTGAGCCCGGTATATGGTAATATGCTCACCGTTGATTACATCCCATGTAAACAGACGATTAACTGGCGAAAAGTGCGTACTTCTGCCTAACCTTTCGGGAACTTACCGGCGTGACATTATGTTATATAAGAAAACTAGCTAACGTGTAATGTCAAGCTTTAAAATCATTATAAAAATTAAATCCAATTTAAAAAATGGAGCTGATAAGTCATACGGCGTAATTTTTTTCCCATTATTTTATGTAGTCGCGTGATTGTGAACATTTCACGTGCAACACGATGTTAGCAAGCTACCTAATGATGGGGAAAAAGTCAACTTACTTATATCATTATTGTAGGTTAGACTTACCTTAGCCACTTAGAAGATTATGCAATTTGGTTAATGCTGGTTTTTTTTTTTATACATTTCAAACTTTTTTACTTAAGTTTATGTAGTGTATAGGTCAATAACCTCTGCGTTGGAATTATTATTGCAGTTCTCACAAAAGTTTTAACTATATTGTTAGTATGTTAGGTGTCATTTAGTAGCAAAAGTGGACGCCCGCAGCTTCGCTCGCGAGGAATTAGACATTACAATAGTTTCGTTTACACCTAGTAATATTATATAGCCTATGTCACTCAGTGAAGATGCAGCTTTCTAATGGTGAAAGAATTTTCGAAATCGGTCCAGTACTTTTTGTGTGAAAACAATACAAACAAATCTCTCATCTTTATAATATTAGGATTGATATGGTTTTATCTAGATACCGAAGTTTTTCACTGAATATCAAAACAAATAATAGAAAAGTAAGATTCCAGTAGGGTTCACCATACACTCAGTGGTACGGCCCCCCGAAGTTTGCGAGTCCGAAACGCACTTGACTGGATTTATTTACTCGATATATCACTGACTCGAACCATATGAAATGAGGTTAACCAATAACCTATCCTTTACCACACTAATCAAAGGTGGCAACCGGCGACAAACGTCAAATGGCCGCGGTTAGATAGACATATTTTCTAACTGGTTCTATTACAAAACCACTGGACTGGCTGCGATGGTGATCAAATGTTAAATCAGATTGTAGTGCCATCGTTCGCATACTGCTGCAACCCACACTTCCCACTGCTGGGCACAGGTCACAGACAAATATGCGGAAGGTCTAAGCATACTCCACCACGCTGCTCCAATGAATCCACAGTGGAGGGTTTAATGGCCAACCCACGGCTTAACGGTAGTACGGTAGCGCCCATGAATTGTTTGCCACTAGTGGTCACCCATCCACAAACCGACCGCGCCTGTCGTTGCTTAACTCTGTCAATTACATTGAATCGTCGCGAGCCATTGGGCTGTTGATTATTCGCATGGTTATTCACAACTATATCACACTAATATTGTTTTCAGTGTATTTGCCGTCTTATATTGTGATCTAAAACTCTCAACTCAGAAGTTAGCATAACAATTTCGATCTGTCGACAATGAAATCGCAAAAATTTGCGTTATATTTTTATTATATGTACCTTCGAGCCGTGCCATTCTTGATCATGATAAGCTTTGGCACGTTTAGATTGGTTTTTAAAAAAAATGGCAGCTGTAACAGCTGATCTACGTAGAGCAGATGCATTAAGAGAACGGTTACCGAGCATGCAAGGTGCGGCGTGCCGTAAGGATAGCTTGCACCCGCGCTCTGCATGACTCCATACACATAATGCTTAAGGTTTTTCATAGGGTGTTAGGGATAAAGGTATCAAGAGTTAATTTTCTTTTATTATTATAACTAGCTGCTGCCCGCATCCTCACCTATAGTACCTGTACTATAAATTTCACGCGGGCGAAGTATATTACGAGTAGTATATACGAATATTATAAAAAGGAAATATTTGTTTGTAATGTTTTTCACACAAAAACTACTGGACCGATTTGAAAAATTCTTTCACCATTAGAAAGTTGCATCTTCACTGAGTGACATAGGCTGTATAATATAACTAGGTGTAAACGAATCTATTGTTAATGTTGAAGTTTGAATTTTACTTAATTTATTAAGTTTTGATATCAAGACGAAATATAAATTACTGATTATTTTTAGTGGAGAAAAGTAGGTAATAAAAGTAGGAACACTTTTGTTGTCTCTTGAATTGGTACCTCTACCAATTGAATTCTGATAAGCCATTAAGTTACTAAAAACAAAACAGTCGTTTTAGTGGCATTCAAACCGAACACAATTTTATCATTGATGCCATACGGAGAAACCATCATCGTTCTTCGATTGCAAAATCCTATAGAATTGCAATTATTTATGATTAATGAAGTCCTTAACACTGTAAAACAAAACTAGCTTAGATGTATGCCTGGATTTCTAAGAAACACACGGTGGGATAAACCACCTTTCTTACTAACGTAATCGAAATCGAAAGCGAATTAGGAAAATGTTTGCAATTTATAATATAAATAAATCAATACTTACGGTTTTTATGCATATTGTTTTGTTTATGGTTTTATCGCTAGCTAGTGCAAAAAACCACTAACGCCTCCACCAATCCGCTTTGGAACAGCGTGGTGGAGAATGCTATAGACCTCCCGCAGCTGTGTCTGTGGGAAGTCCCGTGCCCAGAAGTGGGACGTCTATGGGTCGCAGCGATGCAAGATCACTTAAAAGTACGTAAGAGATACGTCGCTTTGAAATTATATATTGTAATAGTCTTCATACGAATAATATCTAATTCAATTGAATTTATATCTCATACACTAGTTTCGCTGACAAAACCGAGCGAAAACATACCATCCTCAAAATTGCGTATGTCGTCGATTTTACGTTGATTATCCTTCCAATTTTACGTAATACGAGAGTACAATCCCGAAATATTCGTATTGCCACTGAACACTCTCACATAAAATCACATTATTATTTTTTCGCTCACTTCACGCGATCGCCAACGACTGTACAAATCTCATCTCAAGGTCAAATCTTACCGAGAAGTTAGCAATAAGACGCAACTATTTTATTTACTCTCCACGAGATATTCTGTAATCGACGGATCGCTATAACATTTTTACGATTTTACTTTCGTCGTGCCTAGTATCAATATGGCGAATCTATTCGTAGTGATTCGACTGATAGAACATTATTTCATATTTATAAATGGGTTTTGAGTTATCCAGATTTATTTCGAATTTGCAGTAACAAATTAGCAGCGAGTCTAATTTTGACTTACTTTTATGGATCACTTGTGCACTATTTTACTTTGCTTGTATTTTCTTTGATATAGCTAAGCTAAGCTACATCGCATAGACAAACATTGTGTTGGCATTAGCTAAAGTTAAATTTAACGTTGACCACGAATTAGAAACTCAAATGATTAGGTATGATTTTCCTTCGGGTGGCTTGACAAAATTTGTCAATGGGCCTAATTGTCCATTGTGGGTACTAACCCCTACTTTTACGGTCAGCGTGGTATGTACTAGACTTCCCCCAGCTTTGGTTGTGGGAGAGACAACTGCCTAAAAGTTACCTCTACGAGTTGCATAGCACCATCAGCATCAAGTGGTATAATACTTTTTATTCAACTAAAATGAATTTGATATGATTTTCTATTCACAGCTTTGTGGCAGTATGATAGTACGCGAGTACCTTTGTCGTTACTCACACACTTTCGACATAAACAATCAGTTTCGTGTATTAGTATGCAAGAGATCGCACACTTTCGACTGAATGCAATAGCTGAATCATCGCGGAAACGGGTGTGGCGTGAGATTGAGAGCCTATTAGCATCGCTGTCGCTGCGACCCATAGACGTGCCACTGCTGGGCACGGGTCTCCCCCACAGACACTGCGGATTGGTGGAGGGGTTAGTGACCAACCCAGTGTCGTATGTTCTCAAGCCACCCGAAGGTCTTCGACAAGGCTAACCGATTAGCATCATCACCAATTTATTTAGCAGCCTCACTCATCAGTCCGCCAAGTCGCATTGGAGCAGCGAGGTGGAGAACGCTCTAAGCTAAGGCTTCTAACTTTGGGAAGAGACTGCAGTGTAATGGTAATTAATGGGTTTGAGAAGATAGCGAAGTTTTTTGATGGAAATACTATAGAAAATGAACATAACATAATTTATTTCTATTGTTTCTGGTTACACTTCTTGGGTGGCGACTATCTTAGTCCTCAAGGGTAGCAACGTATCTGTGACTGACTTAGAACGAGACTCTTACTAACTGGACTATTACTAATACCAGCTAACATGACAAATTCAGGCTAACAATCCTTGCCTCCTTCTACCCACTAAAGAACGGTCTAACTAATGTTTTTATGGACGTTATCTATGCTAACTTGACTAATCCTAGCAGGCACTTTGAGCCTTGTTCATCATTGTCATGGCTGGCAGCGGATGAGTGGTGCTGCTAGCTCTTGGATGCAATCAAGCATGGGATGTTGTCTTCCTTCTACAACCTTTCGGACTAGTCGCATACCTGCAATGAAAAAAAATAATGTTAGTTTCTTCATTACACATATTACCTACCTTATATACATACGGATTTCATTTCATTACATTATTTAATTAATCAGATAAATTCTCTCCTAAATCCCAAAAAGTGAAATTTCGCATCACAAATTATCGCCTATGGATCAGTCAAACAAAGCCAACAGGTCCGTTTATCGTAATTCACACTTTCTAACGTCGGTGCATAAACATAATCAAATTATGCCCCATCTGACGCCACTGGGCTCGTGTGACCCCACTTTCGATCAGCAAACAAGGCTGGATGGCGGCCAGTGGTGCTCAATCTTTAACTAGTTTTTATTTCTGTAGAATTTTGGAGCTTATACATTTTTATGTTGTATTATCTGACTCCGCAAACGTTGTTCTGCCATATGAAATGTCAAAGTGACGCGACGCTTCACGTCAATGAACGACGGTTGAAAATAAAAATACTAAAATAGTGTTTATAAAACATTTTGAAGTGGACCAAATTGTGAATCTAAATCATCCTCGAATCCCCTTGAATACACACAAAAAATTTCATAAACATCTATTCAACTGTTTAGAAAGAGTTTACTGTCATACACACGTACACAAGAAATATATATATGTTAAGATAAGGAATTAATATGGGTCTCATAAACGAGATCCTTGTGTCTTGTTTAAAGTACCTCAAAGTTGTAAGCGGATGGGTGGCGAATGCTTGTTTACTATCTTATATCAATAAAATAGCTTATTTCTCGCGTTGCTTTAAATCTAACTGATGAACGGTACTGAGGAAACGGAAAGGTATCGCCTAAATAATATAAGTTTCGTTAGTAAAATATGAGTTATGTTATCGATTAATAAAATTTAATGAAATTAATCTGTGATGATATCAAGAATTTTAAGTATCTACAAAAATACTGTAATTTTATTCAACAATCAATTACAAAAACTTGACCTCTCCTTCCTAGCTTGTCATAATTTCTAAGTGGTAATTTTACTCAACTCGTCATCTCCAAATATTATATGAAATGAAATGAATTTTAATAAATAAATCTACATAAACATTTCGCGAGACATCTAGGTATACTAATATTATAAAGAGGAAAGATTTGTTTGTAATGTTTTCACACAAAAACTACTGGACCGATTTCAAATTTCTTTCACCATTCAGCTGCATCTTCACTGAGTGACATAGGCTATATAATATTATAGGTGTCAACGAAACTATTGTTAATTCGAATTCCACGCGAGCGAAGCTAGGTTGTGAGAACCGAACCCGGGTTTTGATCCCGGCCGGCAGATAATTTTTTTACAGATAATTATTTGTTTTGTCATGGATCTTAATATGTATATGTATTGCGTTCTGTGTATCCTCCATCCGCAACTCAGGCTCCTCATATCTTGACAGCAGGCCTGGTGTTTATTTATTTTTATTATTTTAACGTGTCATATTTAAGTTTGAGTATTGCTGCCAATATTGTACAAATATTGTCTCCATAAGTTCAAAAGAACGATGCAAGCGACATTAATTTTAAAGCATACTCAGGTTTATCTAAGACATTTACTTTTTTGTACTGTTGAAACACTTTTATCTTTCATTTTCGTCATCTTGTGAAAGAGCTTAGATTATAAAATTGTGTAAGTATAGTATAATTGTAAATGAAGACAGTTGAAGAGATTAAAACAATTTGTCGCAGATATCTGGTTATTACAGATTGGTGTTTGTCATTTAAAAAAATATTATCATTATATCAAGTTTGGTCTAGTGGTCGCAAGCGCGGCTGCTAATTCAGAGGTCCTGGGGTCGATCCCCGGGTCGGGCTACAACTATTGGGTTTTTCTAATTTGAAATACAAGCAGCTCAGACGCTAGATTTGTGCCCTGTGTATGACAATTGGCTTACCTTCTATTACATGGGACCTAAACATAACTGCTGAAAAGTGGGTGTACACACACCTCTGTCTACCCCTTTGGGGAAATACAGGCGTGATGTTATGCTATATTAGAATCAAATGTGGTACGAGACATTCTTTAGCTATAACACCTGGTGAACTCGTAAAGACTCATTGGCCGTTTATTTGAATGAATAAAAGCACTTATTAGTTTTGAATCAAACTTGTGATTCAAAACAACAAAGCGTCAAACTACTTACATTAAACGAAAGTATTCAAAGAAAATTTGAATTAATTCATAAAGAATCCCCATTACAGTTATTTCTAATAGCCCTGCTGCCACTGTTAAAACTAAACTGCCATTGTTTTAGAATGCTTTGACGAAATTAAACGCCGAGCAATTTCAAATTATTGCTTTTTGTCGCTTACACTGTTTTGAATTTCGAACGAAGCTATGGGAGAATGAGTGAAAATAGAGAAAATTATTTTTTGTCGAACGTGTCAAACATGGGTTTCTGTGGGCTCTGCAAACAGCCGTTAGACTGAATGATTACGAAACGAGACAAGCGTGAGAGCCATGTTATTACTTAGAATTTTAATCTTCCGTCAAATATTAGTGTTACTTCGCTAAATATTAGATCAAGCTTATTTAGATGGATATGAGCTTAGATATTACATTTTCGGCATCGCGAAAAGGAAGTTATGAATACAAATTTATGTACATACATAATTGTATACCTATATTGATTAGACAAGTAAAAAAGAAAGATGTAGGTATTGACTTCATAGTATTTAACGTTTGCTAATAGCACATTTCGGTTACATACGTATGTATAAGACTATATAAAATAGGAAAGAGTGGGAAGAGAAGTCCTCGAATGGAGACCACGACTCGGAAAATGGAGTATAGGTCGCCCTTCGACAAGGTGGACAGACGACCTGAAGAAGACCCCGGGAAACCGCTGGTTTCAAATGGCACAGGACCGGTCGGAGTTGTGTCGTCTATGAGAGGCCTATGTCCAGCAGTGGACCTCAAAAGGCTGATAGATGGACGGATGATATAAAATAAGAAAAATGCTTGATGATATTTTAATTCTTGTAATATTTGTAGTTGTTAATTTAATATGGCTACTCGTTACACAATTACTTATAATAACGTTGATGATAAAGTATATTATACGCTAATGACCTCGTGATGGGCAAGGACATCAATATCATGACACGGTGACATTAAAAGTTGGTTGAAAAAATAAAGATGCGCCTGACTTATACCACTTGTATGACTTCCAGTTAAGAGCTAGTACATTTTTATAGGTTGTCTTTCAAAATACTTACTTTTATATCTTACTTAAGATATAAATGGGAATGCGTGTTTTGGGTTTACCTATCCTTCTTCTCCTCTTCAACTGATGCACGTCTGTTTTTTTTTCATAGATATAGTGTAAGGCCAGGAGTGTGACTTAGGTCGGTATTGAATCCAGAAGTTGCAATTTCAATTTCACATGGTGAAATGGACATAAACTGTAATGATTGTTCGACTTGTAATTTGATTGAGGAATTTTTAATCGATTGATCGATAAAATCTAAGTTTTAGTCGTTTTCTGATAACATATTATTTGATACAGTTCTCATGGTGGACAGTGGATCGATAATAATAAAAATAAAGATATAACACGATAATTTCACTGTAAACGATCAAATGGTTTCAGTGAGAAGTTAGTCAAGAAAACTATTGTAATCCCTTTTTGGGCACACTATAAAATTGTAAATATAATTTTATTTACATAATTTGCATAATTAAAATAAATAGTAGTAGTCTAGACTTCCGCAGACCTTTTACAAATATAAATATTACGGGAATGAATAGATGGAACAGGTTTTCATGCCTGAGAGAATCATATGCTCACTGATAAAAGCAACTCAAATTTAACTAATTTTAAGTAAAAACTAGTTAATTCCTTTTCACTTGCTAATCTTGCTACGCAACTCTATCCACTCATTAGTATGTAATTCCAAACAGATTTCCGGAGTAATTTGAAACTACGTATACGACATTGCACCCATACACGGTAGTCCTAGAAATGAACTTAATACGATACTTCTTCTGTTTATATGTAATCTACTATACGGAAAGTTGATTTTTCATTACAAATCTAAGACTTTTATAAAAGAGTTTAAAAGCCACCAGTTTTAACAATTTACAGCTTTTACCTACTACATTTAACTAAATTTTAATTTGTTATATTTCATGATAAGTTTATAAATTAAAAATGTTAATGTCCATTTAATTAATAATTAAATATTTGATTTGCTTACGATGAAGTTTGACATTTTTTACATTGACATTTTGACATTTCTTTTAATTAAATATAAGTGCAATTTTATTTAAAATAGCTGTATTTCTTACCTACTTAATATGTATTATTATTTTTAATTGCTCTTTTTCCTTTTGGTATACTTGAAGAATACCAAATGTTTCTAACCCTATTGAGCTTATTGACGTGTAATCATATTTTTTATCTATAACCTGCTGACCCGGCAAACGTTGTTTTGCCATATAAATAATTTTTGGTGAATATTTTTGTTGGGCTTGATCGTAGAGGGTTGAAAACTTAGGGTTGCATGTATTTTTTAATTCTGTATCATAAAAATATTAAAATAAAAAATTTCGTCAAAAAATTAAAAAAAATTTTTTTGGGGTGGACTACCCTTAACATTTAGGGGGATGAAAAAATAGATGTTAGTCGATTCTCAGACCTACTGAATACGCATATAAAATTTGGTAAAAATCGGTAAAGCCGTTTCGGAGGAGTACTGCAACAAACATTGTGACACGTAAATTTTATATATAAGATGAATGGCTATGACATTGGTAGAAGTATAAACATGTTATTGTAACTCTGAGGCGCCAAAGACCATTAAGTGAACACTGAATTCAATAAAATTCGACAAGTTGACATGATATATACCTACTCGTATCGTCACTCTGTTATCTCTTTGACCGTCGGTACTCCAATTTCTTTGGTATCTATTGTCATTTGACATTTTATTAATCATAATGAAACTTTCAGCGGCTGCGATACGTCTTTACACCATTTATATCTCTTTAAAAATCAATATCGCTTTAAAAATATTCTTTGGCGGTAAGACAATTGTTTAAATCTAGTAACAAAATGGCAAAATGGACTCCAACCAGTTCAAAAGAATCCAGTATATCGACCTTTACTTTGACAATGTCGACTACATAATGGATTGGCGATGCGTTGCAATAATGTGGAAGATTATATCTTTGTTTCTTGCTATGGAATACATTTAATCTATTCACAACAAAGGAAATACTGGTGAGTTTGGTGGATAGGTTCAAGGTGATCGAACTTGATAACGTAATTTTAAGTAAAAATAAATGAAATTAATTTACAAAGTATAAACTACAACACAGCAACAACATCATCATGGTGAATTACTAAAAGCATAAAAAAACTAACCTTTTCGTTTATGCTTTAATACATTAGGACATTGTATTGGTACATTAAAATCAGCGGCGGTAGATCAAAAATGTAATGACGTTCATTTGTACATTGAAAAATAAATGATTCTGTATCTTTAATCTATGTTGTATTTACTAATTAGTTAGTCCACTCGTAAACGTACTCGTCTCAGAATATAGAAAAACATAGTAGGAGAGAATCTCGTAGAAACTGCGCTACTCATTCTTTGTCTAAATCTAATACCTACGCTGACATTGCACGGTTCCCGCCAATCTTCGAAATTCTAATGTGAAATGTTGCTATCTCGAGAAGATCATGTCATTATCAAAAATAATAGAGAGAGTAATTTATTCATACTCGTACCAAGAGTGCGTATGTAAATGATTATAACTCTGGAAAAAAAACCACATGAAAATGAAATCTGTAAATATGAAAGTTGGTAGCAAATAGATATATAGGTTCATAATAGATGAACATAAAAGATGATAGTCATAGACAAACATGCGAAGAGACGTCAACAAACAATATTATATCAAACCTCCTTTTTTTGTGTCTCTCAAAAGATATGAATCACATAAATTTGTCGTAACATACTAACCCGGGGGCATCGGTAGAACAATTGGTCATCATTTCCAAGATCTTTGGGCAGATTCCCCATAACCGGGCGGCCAGTAACCACCGACCTTGTCGATAAGCGAGGAGTTATGGGTCTATTGTTCAGCTACTGAATTTGAATATCGAAATATTTGAAATAGCGGTATCTTCTTGCCAGTTAAGCCGCGTGCTCACGGTATGAAAAATGAAGACACTAGAAAATTTTACTGACGTCTCATATATGATGACACTAGAAAATGTAGCGTCCATAGTCCAATGGCTCGCGTCGATTCAATGTGATCGAAAGAGTTAAGCAACGACGGGCGCGGCCGGTTTGTGGATGGGTGACCGCTAGTGGCAAAATTTCATGGACGCTACCGTGCTTCGGAGGGCTCGTAAATCCGTCGGTCCAGGTTGTTTTCAATTTTTTTCAATAGTGGAAACAGTCGCCTTGTTGAAGACCTTCGGGTGGCTTAAGAACATTCGACACTGGGTTGGCCACTAACCCCTCCACCAATCCGCATTGGAGCAGCGTGGTGGAGTATGCTCTAGACCTCCCGCAACTGTGTCTGTGAGTGGGTCGCAGCACTAGAAAATGTTACTGCCTAGTCTAGTGGTCCCGCGTCTTCTAAGCTAGGATCCTAGATTCGTTCCGGGGCCAAAGTATCCTTAGGTTTAACAAACATTGAATTCCTAATAGTAGTAGTAATAATTTGCCCGACCCGGGAATCGAACCCACTACCTCTAGCTTCGCAGTCACCAACGCAACCACTAGACCAATGAGACAGTTTGAAAAAATGATATTATACATCTACACTTTCCTTCGCATTCTTATCATTAAAATAAATAAGGCAAGCTAAATAATTAACGCTACATTTTTCTTTAGACGGTAAAGGAAGTTCGTTATCTTATCGAAGCCGTACGCTATTCAGGTTTACAAATATTTAGTGCCTACCGCACGTTGCTTAATAACTTACCTGCTCCAATGTAGAACAGTTTTAAAAATTACATCAAATCATCATCAACAATGGATCTCTTGTGAGATGTCTTCTGACTTATTTTTTGGGATTATTTCAGTGTCTCACTGTTGGATAGTATTCAGACACCCATACATTTAAGAATATGATGTTGAACTCTCAGGCATGCAGGTTTCTTTAGCTTTACAGCAGGTGACATTTATCGGTGACGGGCCCGTTGGCGCAATCGGTAGTGACCCTGCCTGTTACGTTAGGTTCGAATATCACTCAGGAAAAACATTCATGTGACGAGCACTTATGTTTGTTCTGTGTCTGGATGTTAATATTATCTATTTAAATATGTATTTAAAAATATATAAGTAGGTATATCAGTCTCTGAACCCCATAGTACAGGCTCGCACCTAATTTGGGGTCAGATGGCCGTGTGTGAGAATGTCCATGATATTTATTTATTTATATTTATTTATTTGGCTTGAATAGGGACTATCTCTGTTACCACTCTATGCACTATGCAGATTTAAACACAAGGCTTTTTTTTCAACAAATGATGTCATTTGAATGCATTTAAAATCACAAAACGAATACACATTTAACACACTTAAAAACATAATAAATCCCAAGTTGTTTTTTTAACTTTACGTTCTTACAAATCGCTTCTTTAATGTCACTTGTTATATCCACTTAGAGCATTACTCAATGATTAAGTAGACACTCAAGACAGGACAGAGAGAATGCGTTATGAAATGCCACTGGCCACTACACTCTCCATTATATAGGTATTTGAAATTTAAACAACTTGCTTGTGGATTTGTATAAGAATTCCGCAATAACGATAAATAGGTAAATAGAATACAACGGTGACAGCCAAGTTGCTATCAAACTCGTCTCTCATTCGAGTTCGGGTTCAAATCCAACTTACACGCACCCAATGTACTTTCTAGTTCTGTAGGATTTAAGAAACTTATCACATGCTGCAACGGTGAAGGAAAATATTAATGAAACTTGCATGCCTATGAGATGCCTTCTAGAAGGAATATGAAGTTTGCCAATCCACATCCGCCCTTGGCCAGTGTGGTGGAATATGGCCAAACGCCACAGTCTACCACGCGCAAGCGCTTCTGCTAAGCTAGAGGTCCGGGTTCGATCCCCTGGTCAAATATAATGAGGGTTTTCTAACTGAAATTCCTATTAGTTGCTTCGGGTCTGGAAATGTGCCCGGTATATGGTAATAAGCTCATCACCTATCATATGACCTTAAACATAAAACTTCTGACAATCGGGTATGCCGCTAATCCCTCCGTCACATAATGAACATTCACGCACGGCCATCTGACCCCAAATTAGACGCGGACCTGTACTATGAGGTTTGTACTACGAGTATAATGGCCGCCAAAATTCCATGTGCGGATTTTAATAATATAGATTAAATTCTTAACCACTTACCTAGCCGTGACAGCCCAGTGGTTATCGAACTCGCCTCTCACTCGAGCGGTCCGGGTTCAAACCCCAGCGGCACGCACCAATGACTTTCTAAGTTATGTGCGATTTAAGAAATTAAATGTCACTTGCTATAACGGTGAAGGACACATCGTGAGGAAACCTGCATGCCTGAGAGTTCATCATAATGTTCTCGAAGGCATGTGAAGTCTGCCAATCCGCACTTGGCCAGCGTGGTGGACTAAGGCCTAATCCCTCCCATTCTGAGAGGAGACCCGTGCCCAACAGTGGGACGTCTATGGGTCGCAGCGAGGTAGGTACTTATAATAAATACATACGTAAATGTATTACGAAACCACAAGCAACTAAGGTTTCCTGAAATGGAAGTTTTTAATATGCATTAAATAAGTCAGTAATGCTGTAATCTTAGACTTTTCACTTGGACTCCCACGATATGCCTGCGGCAGTGCTACCAACATAACCAAGGACCTACTCGTAGGAATATATTCCGATTTAATACATTAGTTTATGGACTATTAATACCAACTGTTTATGGTACCTACGCTTATTTTCAGAAACGGTATTTAACGGATAGTTGATCGAACGAGTGATTTTTTTAGGTCTAATAATGTTAAAGGACGGTGTGAGAAGAAAAACCAAATAAAAAAAAATAAAAAAAAAGTTTTGCCTTAAAAATATAAGATACTCTCGGTTCGCGGTACCCTAGAAGTTCAATCAAGAACCAAACATATATAAATTTACATTTTTCAATTAATTTGTTTCCCAGTCGAAAGGTTATCAATGAGCAACCATAGTTGGATCCGAATTAAGTTTACCATAAAAGTTGATGGCGTTTATGGTCCGCTAAGGCACCTTTGACCGGCGATACCTTCCTATAACGCGGTGACATGGATACGGCTATAACAGTTCACGATTTCACCATAACGATCGATATTCCATTTGATATTTATTTGTCTGTGGCTATTTCAATATTCACAGACAAATGTATATCAAATACCTAATATATTAAATAAAATAATTTTGCGTTCACACTCATGTGTGTTTCTAAAGCTTATTTAGGGCAAAAATAATGAAATAAAATAAAATTTGCTATTTCGAGTTTTGTCGATAACATGAACAAAGTCAGTATTTTTTACAAAGGGTTCAAAATTTTTCTTGTTCATTATACAACGGGCACAAATTCAGACTCAGTGCAACATAAAATTAATTAACCATAATTAATCATATTAAATATGAATCATAAAATACATCATTTATAGTATAACATCAGCAAAGGTTAAAGTTGGCTTAAGAAAATACTATTGGATTAGTTAGACTAAGTTACGTAAAATAATTTAAATTGTTGATATTAAGTTATAAGGACAACGAATCGGGTAAAGAACATCGGGTGAAACAGCTTAAAATAATGGTCGGCAAAGTTAGCCAAAAGTATTATATGTTGGTCTTCTGAATTGCGGATGGAGCGAGCGAGCCAAGGATTTTCTATGAATTAAATAACAGCCTGTATAAACTAGATTTAGACTTAGATTTTAGTACTAATTAATTAAGCTTTCACGTTGGGAAGAGACTGGCTTCTAGTACTCAGCTCCCTTATGTAACTTTTCCTTTATAATATGTATATGCTTAATATTTAAGTTATTTAAGTTAAGTTAAGTTATCACAAAAAACTCTTTAACAGAAGAGGGCAAGTAATAAATCAAATGAATTCTTTGAGAGTTATTGTTTTAATGACATCGTAAACTTTACGATCGGATCAAATAAAAAAATAAACGGTGTTAGGGCCTGTTTGCATAAACGGTTTTGCGCGACAGCGATAATCGAGCGGAAGCTAAGCACGTTCAATGACTGCTACTAAAAAAAAAAATTCTGTTCTATTATATTCTATTCTATTCTATTCTACTAAAATAATCTAAAATAAAGTATTATTTAGTCTCTGCCCTCTTAATAATCGTAAATATGAAGCTCGCAGTGTATTGACGACTCAAAATTTTGCTACGACTATATTGGTAAGCGGGATGCGGGAAAAAAATTGTAATTTTTATTATCTTCGTATCGATTTTATATTTTAATGCTATCACCAGACTTCAATTCGTGATTTCATTTGTGATTTTTTATCACCCGAAATAAGTTAAATTATATTGTTGTTATAAAACCTTTTCACAATTTTCCTACTTACAGTTGGATTTAAAAGTCTAATCTTATTGAAGTCAGTCTGTATCATAATTCTGTAGTAAGATCATGGTGACTTTTTGAAATTGATAATTTTACTAGTAGACTGAATAAGGTCTTACACAAATTAAAGCTTTTAGTTAAATAAACGGAATATTCAGTATTGTAGTGTGAAATCGCCTTTACTACACATCGTAAATTATTGCTTATTTACTCCCAGAGTTTTATTATGTCCTCTGATTGTTGCCATTAGAACCAATTTATCGTTACCGAGTGACACACAAACAGATATCCAAATAAGTACTTTGCATGCTTACATTTTTATTTATTTTTTCATACATAGATATTATATCTGAAATTCATTCGATTCATAATAGTTGATAGAAAATAAGCAAATTATGTGATCCAGTTAGTATCAAAGTGCTTTTACGTTTATGGACTAACCTTCTGCCATATGTATATCGTTTTATGGTAGAACGTGTAACTTGGGTTTATTTTTGTGTTTTAAGGCCTTTGCTATATCCCTGAAGCGAAAAGAGAAGCGAACAAATTTTTACTATAGTGGTTATTTATTATAGGTCCTTTTGGAGATCACTCGCTCAAAAAGATACCATAACTTCTATCGCTGTCAGCCATGGAATTGTCACGAAGCTTGAATAGATAGATACATAAATATATCCATACACAATCATTATTAATAGTTATTTGTACACTTTTTTCTGTATTGTATTTTACTGATAATTTTAATTGTGCAAAATTTTTAAATAAATAAATAAATAAAAATTAATTCCATTAAGTGATCTAAAAGGTTGCCTCTTCATGAAAAATATCCTGCAACAAATGCGCATGGAGGTTTTCTTAGGTATTTCTATCCCGCAACTCTTGTAAAACCATGTACTTTTTATTATTCAAGACAAATGTGAGCTTGTATACAGGGTTATTGGTAATTCGACGTATTCCCGTTAGGAGGTGATAGGGGTGACTATTTGTGATAATTTTAACCCCCATATACATTATGCAAAAGTGAACCATTTTCGAGTTATCAAGCTTTTCAGCTTTTTTCAAAATAAGTCAGAAATGCAACATCAAAAATTTATTTAAAAAAAAGTATCAATTAAAATCTATTTTTTTCTTTTGATTTATAAAAACGATTAAACAATGGTTATTTATCAACATTAAAACTACAATTATCGGTCCAACTTTAAAAATGCGAGACGATTAACGATATTGCTTCAATATTTTTTGAGATTTTTGTCCACTAAAATGCCTTAAAAACAAAAAAAACTTATATCAAACTCGGCTTGCAGATTATTTTAAAAACATAACCGTTTTCTTAGCGTTCCAACAAGGCATAACAACTATGAACTTATTTAAAAAAAACTGAAAAAAACCGATCACAAAGAAAGCAAGCGGAAATTTGTATTCAAACTAAACTTAAGGTCGTTCTTTAAAATTTCAAAAAAATTAATTAAAAACAATGCCCAATGTAAATAAAACAAAAAATATAAATTTTAAATTTAAAAAATTAAATTTAGAACCAGTAAAAGCTTAGTAATAATAACAATTAATAATAAGTAACAATTAAGACATTTTGTAACTTAGCCTAATTAAAGTTCTTGCTCGAAGGGACTTCCCCTATTGCGTACGCAGTCTCATTCTTTTTCTGAGGTGTAACTTAACTACCGAAGTGTTCAAATAATTCCGAATCACATTTGCAGGACATCCGTCTTGCTAGTATATCATGTTTGCCTTATAGCCAAAGGCACGTCTTCAAGCATTTCATTTGTTAAATAAATTCGTAAGCGAGCAAAATTGGTTCATCGATAAATTCATGCACATATTGCACATAATGCAGAAGATTTTGACTACTTCGGTAGTTAAGTTACACCTCAGAAAAATAATGAGACTTTGCGTACGCAATAGGTGAAGTCCCTTCGAGCAAGGACTTTATTTAGGCTAAATCATAAAATGTCGTAATTGTTACTTATTATTAATTGTTCGTAGCGTCCATAGCCCAATGGCTCGCTTCGATTCAATGTGATCGAAAGTGTTAAGCAACGACGGGCGCGGTCGGTTTGTGGATAGGTGACCGCTAGTGGCAAAATTTCATGGACGCTACCGTGCTTCGGAGGGCACGTAAAGCCGTCGGTCCCGGTTGTTTTCAATGGTGGAAACAGTCGTTAAGCCTTGTCGAAGACCTTCGGGTGGCTTGAAAACATTCGACACTGGGTTGGCCACTAACCCCTCCACCAATCCGCATTGGAGCAGCGTGGTGGAGTATGCTCTAGACCTCCCGCAGAAGTGTTTATGGGGGAGACCCGTGCCCAGCAGTGGGACGTCTATGGGTCGCAGCGATTAATTGTTCTTATTACTAAACTTTTACTGGTTCTAAATTTAATTTTATATTTATATTTTTTGTTTCATTTACATTGGGCATTGTTTTTAATTACTTTTTTTTGAAATATTATAGAAAGACCATAAGTTTAGTTCGAATACTAATTTCCGCCTGCTTCCTTTGTGATCGGTTTTTCTCAGTTTTTTTTTAAATAAGTTCATAGTTGTTATGCCTTGTTGGAAAGCTAAGAAAACGGTTATGTTTTTAAAATAATCTGCAAGCCAAGTTTGATATAAGTTTTTTTTGTTTTTAAGGCATTTTAGTGGACAAAAATCTCAAAAAATATTGAAGCAATATCGTTAATCGTCTCGCATTTTTAAAGTTGGACCGATAATTGTAGTTTTAATGTTGATAAATAACCATTGTTTAATCGTTTTTATAAATCAAAAGAAATAATAGATTTTAATTGATACTTTTTTTTAAATAAATTTTTGATGTTGCATTTCTGACTTATTTTGAAAAAAGCTGAAAAGCTTGATAACTCGAAAATGGTTCACTTTTGCATAATGCATATGGGGGTTAAAATTATCACAAATAGTCACCCCTATCACCTCCTAATGGGAATACGTCGAATTACCAATAACCCTGTATTCTACTTAAGGGTATATTTTTTTACACGTATTTAGCACTTTCGCTTATGGTAATTTTGATGTAAGAATTTCGTGAGTATTATTTGAGATGTTTTATAGATTCAAGGGCAAAAAGGTTAATGTATAACAGTAGGTACATAATGTATACATTTATGTAGTCTCATGATTTTTGTCTAGACAAAAACTAAGGTAGGTATTATAGGTAAACTTCTCTCTCTACTTTTTCTCTATCTCTCTCTATTTACTCGTAACTGTCATACACATCCACTTTAGAATATGTTAAGGTCTGAAGTTTGCTAAATAATAAATAGTTTTATCAGGTGTTACTTTGCGTAAATCCATAGTATAAATGTACTAAATTACTAAATAACATTATTGCAAAAAAATTAAATTGCTACAAAGGAATAAACCTATAATCACTTATAGGTAGGTAAGTAATTTTTTATCAAAAAAAGAAACTTTATAAACCTACGTCTAGGTATCACACTGATGTTAGTAACGTTTAATTATATTATTCCGAGAGAAGAAACTAATCCAACAGTAGGCCAAAGCAAGGGTAGTGGTAAATATCATTCTATCTTAGCTTTTAACTTCTCTCTTCTCGTTCACAGTATGTCGAGAACCCACCTAAAAAATTATCAAACAAAATGGGCATGGTTAATTAAAAACAAACCGACTTTCAGTGCCCGCATTTTTACTTATCCCAGTCTATTATCACAGTGCAATTAATCGTATAACCCTAATTAAAAGGCGGGTCAACGAACTCTTTATTATAAAAACGCTCATTGTTTGATAGCTGGTTTGGTTACATTTCTTTTTATTATTTCACTATGGCAACGTTTGCATAATTTGAATACATACATATATTAGTAATTAACGTGCTGGTCAGTGACCCTATCTGCCGAGTGCGAGTCCCAGGTTTGACCCGCGGCCGAGATAAAAGAAAATGCTGACAGAAGTGGTGTCGCAGTAGATATCGTACTCGCCTCTCACTCAAGGGGTCTGGGTTCATATCCAAGCGGCACGCACCAATGACTTTTCTAAACGCTGTGAGTTTTTAAAAAAACCATGTCACCTGCTATAACAGTGAAGGAAAACGTAAAGAAACCGGCACGCCTGAGAGTTCTCCATAATGTTCTCGTCGACATATGAAGTCTGTCAATCCGGGGTGATATGATCCTGATCCTCGCTTTCCGAGAGGAGAGTCGAGCAGTTGGTGAGGAATGTCAAAAATCTTTAATAATGACATGCTGAGATCCCATCAGGAGTAGTAGTAGTATTAAAGTATTCATTAATAATTTATTTTCAATGATAAATGAATGATGAATGAATAATGATTTCAATACTTCAATGAATGAGTATCGTAACACAAATCATAGCTATTAATTTCAGTACCAAACAACATCGCCACATATATAAAATATCTGATGCATTACAATAATGTCGGTCAAATGTGCATTCTAAAATTATAAAATTGGGCCTCTCGTCCACGCGTGCGTTGACACTCGCGACTATCATTAGTGATGTTACTTCGTGTAACCGTATACGTGACCGTCACGTTTCTGAATCAAAACGAAAAATGTTATGAATGCCCGATATACTAATGAACACGCAAATAGTTACTTCGGATAGGAAAAATATAAAATGATGGTAGTATTATTATTTATTACTGTATTTACAGTATTTCAGACTACACACTTCATATAATATACATATATAATTCCTTGCAACTTCAAGTGTGTAAATGATAAACCTAATCAATAATAATAATTATAAACTCTTTTAATAAACATATGTATTAACATTCTGCTAACTGTACAGACCAATATCCTAGTCCTGGTAATCATGGGAGGCAGGAGATGGATGGTGCTGCAAGCTCGTTTTCTATATTAAATCCATAAAAAATAAAAATAAAATGAAAAAATCTCTTTAGCTGCAGGATAAAAGGCCAAAACAATAAACCAACTCATATACCTAACACTTGTGACTCATGAAAATCACTTTGAAAAATTAGTAAGTAATCTTCCTCACTTCTTAAGAAATATAACCACAGGCATTTAATACAGACTTGAATCAGCCGTTTACCGGTTAGTATATCAATGAACACTCTAAAGTTACTTATTATTTTTTGTATTACTTTAAGTTATTTTAACATCTTTACATCCTAAGTAATTCTGTTTTAACTCCGTTTTCAGAGTCAAAACAGAATTACTCCTGAGGTATCCGTATCCGTAGTCTTAAATTCCTTATGGCCGTGGTTATCAATCAACGGGCGATGGAATGCGAGCGGTGATAACAGACATGCTACTTGCATCTCTAGGGAAGTTGTCTCACCGCTGACGAACGATTGTTTGGTACCTACTGCCAAACGATTGTTTGGTACCTACCGTACCTACGAGCCAAACGATTGTTTGGTACCTACTGCCTTTCTATGCATACATGGTGCCCACTGGTGCCTGTTAGCCGATCATTTTACGAATAATAACTTATTGTATATTTCGAAATTAACTTTAGCTTTTAATATTGTAGACATATAAAGTGAAAAACACTGATAATATCTGATTAATAATGTTATAGTGTTCAAGTTTTTAAAGTAATGTCTGACGATGATCTGATTCGATTCTAAAAATCTTTCAATAGTAGGAATTTAAATAATTACGCCCAGAATTTGGGCGTAGTTATTATGTATTATACACGGGCATTTTATTGTTAAAAATAATTAAATACCTGTATTAAATTATAATTTTAGTTTATTACTTCTGAATGAGTGTTATTATACTACATCGGGAACAGCCCAGTGGCTCGCAACTCTCTAGAGAGTAGGAGTTGAAAACCAATGCGGCACGCAATGATTTTTCCGAGTTACGTGCGATTTAAGAATCTGCTCTAAATGAAAGACAACAAAGGTACTTGCATCGCGGGGTGCTTGGCTAAGATTTTTCCTTTATGTTCTCGAATGTTTGTGAAATCTGTCAAGCGTGGTCCACTACTGTCTACGTCTTTCACCGACGGAAATGCCTTAATTACTTGAAAAAAAGTTACAAACATATAGTAATAAAAGGTGTCGCAACTCACATGAGGTTTTCGCACACAATGTGTTGTGTTGTGTTGGTGGATTAATAAACTCAAGTATTCTTGTATAAGAATGAGAATATAGAAATACCCTCTCTCTTCTAGTTCATCTTAGATGTTGGAACAGGTGCTTTAGATAGTGTGGGTGAAGCTTTTGATTCATTAGCTTTGTTACTGATTTAAGTTTATACACAGATCAGGCAGAATGCGTGTAAGTTGAAACCGGTTTTGTTTATCCGTATGTTGGTAGACATATCTTATTATTACGTTAGGTAGGTATATTATGTGTTCGGAATGTAGCACACTTAAGTCTGGTTTTATACACCTTTTGCTTAGTTTCGCGTAAGAATTTGATGTTTTATTACATATTATCATAATTACATAAGATACATAATTGTGTACCATACAAAACATAACATTGGAATGGTACAGAGGATATTAACAGGAATATTATTGATTATGATTATGATTACAAATGATTAAGCTGTATTGTTTGAGGAAATGATAAACGCATAGATATAGGTTCACAATCCTATTATATCCTAAAAACATATTATTAATACTTAATATATGAAACATACTATTAATTATATCCTAAAAACATATTAGATAGTAATGACCATCTGCCCAACCCGGATAATTAATGCAGGACTCACTCAACTGTCACAAAGTCAACAGTAAAACTAAACATAAGAGAAATCAGTAGAAAAAGATTCCAGGACATACATACATACATACGAGTGAAGTTAAATAAAAGTTTTTAAAATATGTTCTAAAAATCGCTTGCTTATCACTCCACTTAATAAAAACCGAGCACTTATAAAAGTGATTATGGGACCGACAAATGAACTCTATGAAAAATGTCAAATGTTATCGGACAGAAAACTTACATTTCTTCCTGCATAACGAGATTCCATAAAAAAACAAACCCGTTAGAACAGTTAGTACCAAGAAGATACAAAAATTCCCCATTCCCAATGCAAAAATTATTAAGGGAGTAGCCAATACATATACAATAATCTTGCACCGATATTTGGCAACATAATTAGCAAAGTAAATATAAAAACCTAAAAGTAAAGGATTTTACACCGTTATGTAGCTTACATAACCAAATTGCTCACGTCGATTTGTTGATGGGTGAGACTGCTAGTGACAAATTTTCATAGACGCTACCGTTCTTTGGACGCTCGCTACGTTCATTCGTCGGTCCCCGTTGATTTTAATGGAGGCAATAGTCGTTAAGCCTTGTCGAAGACCTTCGGGTGGCTTGAGAACATTAGACACTGGGTTGGCCAGCGTGGTGGAGTATGCTCTAGTCCACCCGCAACTGTAACTGTGGGGGAGACCCGTGCCTGGCAGGCTGGCAGTGGGACGTCTATGGGTTGCAGCAGCCAATACAATAATCTAGTACCGATATTATGCAACTTAATTAGCAAAGTAACTAAATTAAAAGACCTTACACCGTAACAAGTAAAAATCAAAATAATAATGGCTTCGTAAACTTGATTATGAAAACCTTTTAGTCAAGGCAGAATATGTAGGTACATCCATATTCCTTATAGATACACATTACAGTACACACTTTTAACACAATCTATTACATCACACACACACACACATTTTTCACACATACATCCACTCACACTATAGGTATACAGGGTTATTGGTAATTCGACGTATTCCCGTTGGGAGGCGATAGGGGTGACTATTTGTGATAATTTTAACCCCCATATGCATTATGCAAAAGTGAACCATTTTTGAGTTATCGTGGTTTTTAACTTTTTTCAAAATAAGTCGAAAATGCAACATAAAAAATTTATTTAAAAAAAAGTAACAATTTAAATCTAATATTTTCTTTTGATTTATAAAAACGATTAAACAATGCTTATTTATCAATATCAAAACAACAGTTATCGGTCTAACTTTAAAAATGCGAGACGACAAACGATATAATTTCAATATTTTTTGAGATTTTCGTCCACTAAAATGCCTTAAAAACCAAAAAAACTTATATCAAACTTGGCTTACAGATTATTTTAAAAACATAACCGTTTTCTTAGCTCTCCAACAAGGCATAACAACTAGGAACTTATTTAAAAAAAACTGGAAATAAACCGATCACAAAGGAAGCAGGCGGAAGCTTCGCGGCTTCGAGCAAGAACTTTAATTAGGCAAAATTACAAAATGTCTTAATTGTTACTTATTATTAATTGTTATTAGGTATTACTAAACTTTTACTGGTTCTAAATTTTATTTTAAATTTGTATTTTTTGTTTTATTTACATTGGGCATTGTTTTTAATTAATTTAATGGAAATTTTAAAGAACGACCTTAAGTTTATTTCGAATACAAATTTCCGCCTGCTTCCTTTGTGATCGGTTTATTTCCAGTTTTTTTTAAATAAGTTCCTAGTTGTTATGCCTTGTTGGAGAGCTAAGAAAACGGTTATGTTTTTAAAACAATCTGCAAGCCAAGTTTGATATAAGTTTTTTTTGGTTTTGAGGGCATTTTAGTGGACGAAAATCTCAAAAAATATTGAAATTATATCGTTTGTCGTCTCGCATTTTTAAAGTTGGACCGATAACTATTGTTTTAATATTGATAAATAAGCATTGTTTAATTGTTTTTATAAATCAAAAGAAAATATTAGATTTAAATTGATACTTTTTTTTTAATAAATTTTTTATGTTGCATTTTCGACTTATTTTGAAAAAAGTTAAAAACCACGATAACTCAAAAATGGTTCACTTTTGCATAATGCATATGGGGGTTAAAATTATCACAAATAGTCACCCCTATCACTTCCTAACGGGAATACGTCGAATTACCAATAACCCTGTATAATAGGTATGTTTAAACGACAGATTCATCACAGAACATCACAGATTCACCTGTTGATGTGTATTGAAAAAAAAAAACAAAGTATTTATTTTGCCCTATAAGGTTATTGTCAAAATACTTACTTTTTACTTATGTTTTATTTTACTTTACTAATGTGTATTCTTACTAGTTTACTAGTTTCTGGATACCTGTTATTTTACTAATACGTTAATTGCGTTTTTACGCGGAATGCAATGACTTCTACGCTACAGTCTTATCTAATGTAAGGGTTATGAAAACCCATAACATACGCAATTAGGTAATTGTTTGTACAATAAATATTTGAATATTTGAGTATTAAGTATTTTATTTATACAGTAATCTCCAATATAGCTATAATATATTATTTGGGTAGGGGATAAAAATAATTCTTAAAATATGATCTAAGCTGCCTAAGCCCAGCCGTGGACATCCTACGTCTAATTGCGAAACAGATTAGCGACTGGGGGAGTTCGCACATACTTATTTGTAACAATTTAAACTCCATTACGTCTGTGCATTCCCCTCAGCGCTTCATAATTGCCCGGTGTATTAGACGCCGGCCATACTGAGGTTGTTCGGCCAGTTAATGGGCACTTAACCTCTAGCTTGCTAAATTAAAGTGTTTAATCTGAATGGAAGAATTATAAATAATAATAATAGAGCTTATCTGCGAGAATATTATTTGCAATTTGGTTTCTTCTTTTAAACATATCACGTTTGCTTGCAACAATGCGATAGATGTAACAGAATGTTAATAAAATTATTATTATTATTAAAATTCGTACTAAATTATAGGTAGGGGGACTCATACCATACCAGCAATAGCTGACCATTGTCAATAAAAAATATGGTCCCATACTTATTACCCCGAGGTAGTAGGTTACAACATTAAAATAATTAATTAGAATTATTGTAAATAAAGTTCATTCCATTAAAATACGACTGCTAATTTAAGGTCTAATTTAAGTTTTTTTTTGCTGATATTTAGAACCTCAAACTTGAAAAACAATCTTAATTTTAAACTGTACACCTAACATCAACCTTTCACCATCACCAAGGGAAAATGCCGCAAATAAATAAATAAATAAAAAACCTTAAATGAATACTGACTGATGTATCCACAAATATAATTTAGAACAATTGTCATTTACATATCATTTTTTAATGTATTTATTATTAAATTAATGACTAATTTCTCATTTACTTAAAACTACATCCATTTAATAATTTGTTTACAATGAAACTGTACTTTTCTACCGAGCATAATATTAGTCTAATTAGTAAAGCAGATAATCTACAACGAAACAGGTTTAAATCTGGTTATTACTACGTTGTTAATTTAAATAGCACTCGTGTACACACTTACGAAGTAACCTAATAATAAAGTGACCATGATTTTTAAAACCTTAAGTTTGTTAATACCAATCGTGGATTTTAAATAAAACAAATATGGTGAGAATCGTTAAATGGTGATAAAATAAATTGTGGCGCGTTTTTCAATGACCCCAACTGTCGAGCCATGGATATTGGATTCGATGCCCGATGGATATATCTATCTATATATATAAAAGGAGAAGGTGACTGACTGACTGACTGACTGACTGACTGACATATCAACGCAGGGCCTAAACTATAAGGGTTAGAAACTTGAAATTTTGCACAGGGGTTCCTTTTATAACGTAGGGTAGCACTAAGAAAGGATTTTTGAAAATTCACCCCCTAAGGGGGTAAAACGGGGGTGCAAAGTTAGTATGAAACTTTGCCGTTTTTGAAGTTAGTGAATGTCTGATTCCACGCGAGCGAAGCTGCGGGCTTCCACTAGTTGTATATAAAAGGAGAAGCTGACTGACTGACTGACTGACATATCAACGCAGGGCCTAAACTATAAGGGTTAGAAACTTGAAATTTTGTACAGTGGTTCCTTTTATAGCGTAGGGGAGCACTAAGAAAGGATTTTTAAAAATTCACCCCCTAAGGGGGTAAACGGGGGTGCAGTTAGTATGAAACTTTGCCGATTTTGAAGTCAAGTGGGCAACCCGAACGCGGGCAGACGTCGATAATGGGTATACGCGAGCGAAGCTGCGGGCGTCCACTAGTATTATAATAAAAGGAGAAGCTGACTGACTGACTGACTGACTGACTGACATATCAACGCAGGACCTAAACTATAAGGGTTACAAACTTGAAATTTTGCACAGGGGTTCCTTTTATAACGTAGGGGATTTTTGAAAATTCAGGTAAGGGGTAAAACGGGGGTGCAAAGTTAGTATGAAACTTTGCCGTTTTTGTAGTTAGTGAATGTCTAATTCCACGCGAGCGAAGCTGCGGGCGTCCACTAGCTTGGTATATAAATGTTTGTATGCAGGTGTTCAATCATGTTTTTTTACACGTGATATACAGAGTGGTTATTTTTGCAATTTGATTTTGGCTATATCAGCTGATGCAGTTTTCGTTTCGTTTTTGTCGAGTCTGTCCCAAGACTCCTTTCAACATTTTTCTCATTTTCTAGTAGTTTCGAAGAGATGACGTCTACAGTAAGTTCTTATTTTAATTTGTGGCAGAAGTGACATCATTGCAACATTGTTAGTCCGTAGGTACGTTCGTAGTCATGTGCGAGTCACGACATAGTAACGACTGAAAACTCAATATTGTAAGTTGCAAATATTGGGATTCCTGGGTACATCGCAGTATATGTACTGTACTGTATGTTACAAGTTACAACTGTATGTAAACATATTTATTTATTTAACCCATCACTGAGGCGACCGTATTGTTAATGTGGGTATTGAATTATTTTCTAATATTATATAATAAAATAAATATTCCACCCTAAGTTGTCGGTTTTATTGTATAAAAGATCCATTGTTAACCACTGATATACCATTGCATGCTTATTTGCTACGTATTGACATGGAAAATAAAGTCAGGTGGAGGCTTTATAAAATAAACCAAAGTACCTCAACTTTTTGTTATCAAATTTGTAACGGCAATAAAATTTAATCGATAACACTTATTTAGTTGAAGCGGTGATACCACATGAGATAAAACTTCAACCACTACTAAAAAGAGATATCGTAGGTTCACCTACCTTAGGATAAGGACCTACCTTTCATTCATTTGCGTCTTTGCAAATATTCGAATCAATTAAAAGCATGCTATTAAAATTTCATAATTCCTATCGGTTTTTTTCCGCGAAACAATTCCTAGTAGGTACCCACTTACAATTCTGGTGTAATTAGTAGTTACATACTTCCCTTTGAAGAATTTCCAGTCGGTAGATTACACTCATTGACGAATTTGCATGGATGGACTGAACAGATATAACTGCGAGTCGCAAGTATGACGGCGCCGGCGCATCCTATTGTATTCTAACTCTCGAATAAATTGATCTGTAGCTAGATAATACTTAGTATAAGCTGCAACCCATACACGTCCCACTGCTGGGCATGGGTCTCCCCCACATACTAATGTGGGAGGTCTAGAGCATACTCCACGCTGCTCCAATTCGGATTGGTCGAGATACTTAGTATTACATAAAACATTGCTCCTAATAACTTTTTTCATGAATCTCCTGATGCCTGGAGTTTTGATTATTTTAGGATAGTATTTGTGTGTACACAAAGTGTATAATAACAGAAATGTTTCGTACGATATACGTGAATGTAATTCTTAGATATTCTTATAATTTCATTTGCTGTAATAACGTCAGTAATGGCCACAGGTCTGGATAAAAATAAAAAAGATTTGCCGCCTATTAACGTTTCATATTCGTACGTTCTCATGTAAAGGCGACTGCACACTGTACTACCATAGTGGAAAACGAATGTTTTTTTTTTAAATTGTGCTACTACCTAAGTGGCAGTTTGTTCATACAAGTTCCACTGTAGTCAAGCCAACAATATTTGTGGAAGTTTAACATCACGATACACGCCATTTAAAAAATAAAACTAAATCCACGCGGACAAGTCGGTAGCATTAGCTAGTATGTAAAAAGTAACTGGCTAGCTACAACTGGCTACACACCCCCATATTCATTACAAATAAATAAACTCATATAGCCTTAGTGTCTTGTAATTTTCATTGGAAATCTGAATTGACTTTGAATATCGAAGAATATAATATGTATCTTAATATATATATTTCTTGTGTACGTGTGTATGACAGTGAACTCCTCCTAAACGGCTGGATAGATGTTGATGAAATTTGTGTGTGTTCGACGGGGGATTCGAGAATGGTTTAGATTCACAATTTGGTCCACTGGAAAATGTTTTTTAAACACTATATTTTTATTTTTAACCGTCGTTCATTGACGTGAAGCGTCGCGTCACTTTGACATTTCATATGGCAGAACAACGTTTGCGGGGTCAGCTAGTTCATTATAAATAAAAAAACTTATTATAGCTCTAGTGTCTTATAATTTTCTTTCGAATTTTGAATTGAGTTTGAATATCGAAGACATTTGGATTTTTGTATTTTTTTAACACGGTAACTTACTTAACGTTAATTCCTTATATTATCTACCTGCAAATAAATCCGGTAGAATGTGCGGACGCCTTTAATGATTTTTGTATTTTTAACACGGCAATTTACTGAACGTTAATTCTATATAAATATTATCTACCTGCAAATATAGAATGTAGTAGAATAGAATCTGTAGAATGTGCGGACGCCTTTAATGTTGTATCTAAGCAGTATGCAGAGCGAGTTTGACGCGTAACCGGAGGTCTAGATGTCTATTAGAGCCTTACATGGATGCTGTCGTCAGCATTTGTGACATCATCATATTATGGGAAATGCTTGACCATGTATAAAATCATCCACGCGGTAGAGATATCAGATGCTTCATTTACTTATTGATGAAGCAGTTTAATATAAAAAATTAAATAAATAAATATCTTGGACATTCTCACACACGGCCATCTGACCCTAAAGTAGGCGCGAGCCTGTGTTATGGGTGTCAGAGACTGATATACATACATAGATATTTTTAAATACATACTTAAATAGATAATATTAACTTCCAGACATAGAACAAATACATGTGTTCGTCACACGAATATTTGTCCTGAGTGGGATTCGAATCCACGACTCCTGGCGCAACAGACAGTAGTGACCCACTACCGAATGCGCCAACGGGCCCGTCAAAATGTGTTGTAAAAAACCTTGTCGTTGCCCGACCCGGGGATCGAACTCAGGACCTCTAGCTTAGCAGTCGCGCTTGCACCACTAGACCAACTTATAAGTAGCTAGTTTAGTTTATAATATACTAGTGGACGCCCGCAGCTTTGCTATATTATAACGAGGCTGCTTAGGTGTTGACTTTAAGGACATCCCAACGTCCCTACACTATCCTACCTATATATGACAGCATATCTTATCTTCTTCCCTTCACATAAAACCAAACCTCATGTATACATTCATTATACTATACAGTAGTCATTAAAACACTCGCAATTATCATTTTAATACAAATAATAAATAAATTTTATTAAAACATAAAATAAAACGACTCCACACTACGCAAATAATTTAGTTAAGTTTGTTACTCTATAAAGTACTTTAACACATCAACATTGGCTCGGATCTGCCGTGTTGCCGATTTTAATGATTCCGTTTCCTACTTTAGACTCGGTTAACAGACGCTCCATTTTGCTGTTGAAAAAGTAAATGTCACAGAAATATAATTCTTGATACCTTCACATAAGCGCTACGGTCATTAACGGCGACGTTATAAAAACTTTGCCACTCACTGCACCAGTCATCATCATTACTATTAACTGATACAACAGTTTCGTGTTTACTATAAGTGTTACATCCGCCTTTGAACTATATATTCTATTCATACCTAAATGGGTTTTCTACTCTAGTAAAATCAATAGCTGCTACCCGCGGCTTCGTCCGCGTATATTGTAGTGTACACTGAAAAAAAATTGAAATTGATCGTTTATCCCAAAGGAAAACAGTATCGGGATAAAAAGCCTTATGTGTTAATCCAGGGTGTCGAGTACGTCTTAGCCAAATTTTATCAAATTTGTTTTTATCAAAACCAGCCGTTTGTGCGTGAAGATGTAACAAAAAACAAACTTCGACCTTTGTAACATTAATATATTAACATGGAGTGATATAGTTTGATTATAATATTAGTGTGATGAAACGCGAAGTTAAACAGTTAATTATTTACACCGAAATCATTTAGCTAATTAGTCAGGTTAATAGTTTGAATTTTTTTTTATTAATCAATCTAAGTTGTACGTGTGTATCAACCATGTATCAACCATTTTACCAAGCCAGAACCAAGCGTAAGTAGTTACTCGTATCGAGGATAAATGTCAAGACAATACATTTTGCAAAGTAATGAAAAAGAAGGAAATATATTTCTTTTATATGTGTATAATAATTATATAAGCTGGTAATATTTGCGACAATCCTATTAAGGTTAATCCGTCTTCGTTGTCTTGTGACCCATATCAGAGAAAAAAGGTTGATAAATATAAAAATGACAGACTATATAATGTTATACTCGCTGCTTCGTCCTTGAGATTAGAATAAATGTTACTTGTAGTACTCAAGCTATCGTGTCGCCAGCCTGCACTTAGTTGAAAGCATTTGCCTTTTTTTTTTTTTTTGTCACCTTGTAACACCAACTCTTCGTTCCTTCATTCACGTTATAGTGCTTCGCCAGCCGCCATTTTATGGGCGAAAATAATTAATTTATTTTGTGATAAATCTGTAGATTTTCTCAAATAATGGGAAAAATAAAAAGACAAAGGTCGATAGACCGTATTAAAAGCAAATTAAAGAACTTGGAAAGAAAACTGCAACGCCAAGATGAGAACAGATTTAGATTCGTAATTGTCGGATATGAAGGTTAGTGTAAAAATGATAATTTTATTCAATTATATTTTTTCAGTGTTAATTAAATATACATAATGGCCCTCCATTCAATCATGTATAATGTTAGTGATTGTAGACTACCCAATATAAAAGGTTTTCTCATCACTAATGGACATGGTGTCAAGATAACGGTTAGTTGCCGACAACTCAAAGGCTGTCTTTTCAACCCCGTTAGAATGGAAGTTTGCTTTTTTGCACACTGTTAACATGGGCTTTTAGGTATGCGCAGCTAATGCGACATTCATACCTATTTCACTGCACTGCTAGTGCTTGGAAAGTAATTCATATGTCCACTAATACTGTGTACATATAGCATGTTGTTCAACATGTAGCTTAATATAATTAAAGCGGTACCTGCCTACTGTGCATCTACTGTTGGGTGAGCTTATTATTATAGTAAGTGCTAGCTTGCCCCTATAATTAATAAATATTTCCAGATGACCCATTTGATTCTGAATTTGAATATCTGGCACCATCGGTTGCATCTAAAGTAGTAGTAAATTCAATTACTATGGATCCACCGGGAATTGTCCCTCAGAATCCAACAGCTACCATCACTGCAGTGGAAACTCACCCAGTGAATACCCTCAACCCACCTGAAATTTCAACAGAAGACAATGGCCCAATAATATACAACAATGGTACCTGCGTACCAGAAACAGGTACCCAAAATGGCCAAGATATGTTGGATTTATTATGTTAAGATCCTGAAACTGACAGGTAATATGACCTTGCTGTTCGCATACAACATTTTGTTACACAGGGCCTTCCAAAGGAGACCCAAAAGGACCTACAAAATACTTACTTACTTCCAACTGCACCCTCATTGATGCCCCTCTGCTTAATCCTGAAATAAAAGCAGGGATAAAGGAAGTTGTCAACTGAAGAGACATAAACATAGCGGCCAAGCAAAAGAAAATAGCTTCTGCATTATCTTGTCTGGGTACCTAGGCGAGGAAGATAAAAACACATACATTATTAAACTAATTATGGACACCATATGACTTATAGGCGATTGTCAACATTCAGGTACAGTAGTTAGAAGAAATATGTTGCTTTTTAAAGGTTTCTTTAAAAATATATGGTTGACCACATCAGAAATAGCAAAATTGATAAATTTCTACTTGGTGTAGAGCTCCCAGAGGTCCTAAAATCAGCCAAATCTTTGACAAAATCCGCAAGTGATCTAAAAAATTCAGTGATCAGTACCCAGGACAACAACCACAAATACTAAGCCTCATCAAGGCCCTCAAACAAGGAATAATTTAAACTAGAAATCTCCTCCAGCAAAGCGCAGGCAGCTGGGGACCCAATTCAGCAGGGAGCCTGCGGACAGAGGCAGGCCCAGATCTTCCTCCAGACCATCACAGCAGAGGCCGACCAGCAGTCGAGGACATCCTCAATGATTATGGTGGGACATGCCGGCAGGCTTTCTTACTTTTATTATCAGTGGTTATTGCTTACTAATGATGCAACAGTCAAATGGGTAAAAGGTTATAAAATACAATTCCCAAAGTTGGTCTATCAAGATTATCTACCAAAAGCTGTATCATACTCAATTTCTGAAAAACAGAGATATGAACAATGTATTAATGATCTTCTATCAATCAATGCAATTTCAAAATGCAAGCCATGCCCTGGCCAGTTTATTTCTAGCTTCTTTCTGGTACCCAAACCAGATGGTAAAGACAGATTTTTATTGGATCTCAAAAAGCTTAATAAATTTATTGATAAGTACGGAGCATTTTAAACATGAAGATGCCCGTACTGCAACTAAACTATTATGTCCTAATTTTTACATGAGTAAATTAGATCTAAAGGATGCATATTTTTTAATACAAATTCTTGAAAATTCTAGGAAGTTTTTGCGACATATATAGAAATAATGTCTTTGAATATAATGTTTTACCTTTTGAGCTAAATACATCACCTTTTGTATTTACAAAGATGATGAAACCAGTGGTTAATCTACTAAGGTCTTGTGGATATATATCAACTATGTATTTACTTAGATGATATACTTTTTGATGGCTGACTCTTATGAGTCATGTTTGAAAAATGTTCAGATAATTATGAAATTATTAAATTCATTAGGCTTCATTATAAATTTTAAGAAAAGTTGCCTAGAGCCTAGTAAAACATGTATTTTCCTCGGTCTGTTATTTGACACTGAAAAATTCCAAATCAGTTTTCCACATGAAAAAATAAATAAAATTGCAAAAGAATTGAATCGTTTTAAAAATTATAAACATTGCAAAATTAGAGACTTTGCTGGATTAATAGGGTTATTGATATCTGCCTGTCCAGCTGTTGAGTATGGCTGGCTGTACACAAAAGGCTTTGAAAGATGTAAATATTTGAATTTAAAGAAAAATTGTGATAACTATGAATCATACATGACAATACCTTGTCTTGTGACTTTAATTGGTGGTATATAGCCTTAAAGAACCCAGCAAAATAAAATCAAGTTTGATGAGTATAGTTTGGAAATTTTCAGTGACGCTTCTACTACGGGCTGGGGGATTGCGTGCCTTGTCGAGAAGGCAAGTGGTATATGGACTCCGATTGAATGCTCTTATCATATTTAAATTATCTAGAAAGCAACATATTTTGGCCTAAAGATATTTGCCAAAAACTTGTCAAACCGCCAAATCTTGCTGAGAATAGATAATACCACAGCTATTACCTACATTAACCGCATGGGCGGAATACAGTTTCCCCATTTAACTGAAATTACCCAAAAATTATGGCAATTTTGTAAACATAGAAAAATTATAGTTTATGCCTCTTACATTCGGTCTGAAGACAACTTCTTAGCTGACGCTGAATCACGGCATACCCATCCAGACATTGAATGGGTACTAAAAAATTCGTTTTTGAGCAAATAACAAATAATTTTGGTATGTACCCCTGATATTGATTTATTTGCAAGTAGAATAAATAAAAAATACATCTGGCACAAGGATCCAGATGCATTCTGTGTAAATGCATTCACAGTTTCATGGTCCAACAATTTTTCTATGTATTCCCGCCATTTTCTGTTATTCTTAAAACCATACGAAAATTATGCGTGATAAAGGTACAGGCATTCTGATAATTCCAGTTGGGCCAATTCAACCATGGTACCCATTGTTTAAAAACTGGTAATTTCTAGTATATGTATGTACTTTAGTGTCATTATATCTCATTCCAGCAACCATCGCTCTCTCCATTGGCTTACCCTGGCTGCAGGAGTCTGTCCAGATGTCCATGATTAGAGATGGGGTTCCATCTTGATCAATACCTATTATGATGGCATCATTGAGCGACAATACAATTAAGCAGTATGACACATACTTAAAGAAATGGTTTGAATATTGTTTTGCTAATATTTTGCTAATAACCTAATAACCTATTACAAAATTCAACGTTTAATGTAATTAAATTCCTATCATATTTAGGTATATGAAAATGGTGTTCAGTATGGAACCTCAAATTGTTGTCGATCAGCATTATCTCTCATCCTGGGCTCCGACATTAGTAATAACCATCAATTAAAATATTTTTTAAAGGGTTATATAGGCTACGCCTCCCTTTACCAAGGTGTGACATTACATGGGACCCATCACTAGTGCTTGATGTTTTGGCGAAATGGTATCCTAATGAATCACTAGGTATTGAAAAACAAAAAAGCTTCTTACTCTGTTGGCGTTAGCAGTTAGCTGCTCATAGAGCACAGACCTTGTCTAAAATAGATATAAATATTATAGTACAATTGCAGGATAGAACTATTATTAAAATTCCTGATTTATTTAAAACATCACGATTGGGCATATCACAGCCAGTTCTTTGTTTACCATATTTTAAGGAAAGGCCTGAAATTTGTCCAGTTAACATTCTAAAGTCCTGTTTGCAAGTAACCAATTCACTACGTAATGGTTACAGTCATTTATTTATTAGTCTGACACAACCTCATAAGGAGATATCAAGCCAGACAGTCAGTAGATGGGTAAAAAATACAATAAGTGAGTGTGGAATAGATGTATCAGTTTTTTCAGCTCATAGTACTATGTACGCTTTAACATCAAAAGCAACAGAATTGGTGTGAGTTTAGACTTAATTCGTAAAACCGCTGGTTGGAGTGGTACCTAGGTCAAATACCTTTTCAAAATTTTATAACAGGCCAGTTCTCGAATAGCTCTTTTGGAAGAGCATTGTTAACAAATAATGATTGTACTTAAAAGTATGTAATAATGTTATATTTAGTTAAAAGTGATTCCTAATTATGTTAAAAAGAATATAAGGTATAAATTAAATTATCTACCGTAATTTTATTACTTACAATTCTTCACAAAATATAATATTGTCCTAAGACAATCCAACATACCATACTTTATCATAAACACATTTCTCAAGGCTCTCAAAGTCTACAAGTAACATTTATTCTAATCTCAAGGACGAAGCAGCGAGTATAATTAATGATTAAATGAACTTACCTGTAAGTGAAGTTCAATCATGATTATACGAGCTGCTTCGTCCGCAGAGATTAGAAACCCACCCATACCTTTGAAAATTTAACCCTTACCCAATTTGAGAAATGTGTATTCTGAAAAAGAAACATACCTACAAAGAAAAAATAATAATAAATCTATAATAAATCTCTAATCATATTTTTTCAGCATTTTTGGTATATTTTTAATAATGTCTCTACTCCGAACTTAATGAAGGAACGAAGAGTTGGTGTTACAAGGTGACAAAAAAAAAAAAAAAGGCAAATGCTTTCAACTAAGTGCAGGCTGGCGACACGATAGCTTGAGTACTACAAGTAACATTTATTCTAATCTCTGCGGACGAAGCAGCTCGTATAATCATGATTGAACTTCACTTACAGGTAAGTTCATTTAATCATTAATAATGTAATGTAATTCATTGAATAGGTACTTGCACTAATGCCTGGAGTCAAAAAAACTGCAATGCAGACGGAGCCGTGCATAAAGCTTGTATAGGTACCTAGTCATAAAAACTATATTTCATATGTAAAGGACGTTGATAGACAACGTGGGAAATAATATTCTTACTGCTGTTGTTGTTGAAACTGAGCTGTCTGTACATTAACGACGGAACTCATTGTACACCGCACATAATTTGAACGATTGAAAAAATTACACGGTGTAATTATTTGAGAAAGGTGTCAAGATACAAAAGTCGACGAGAATCTATAGCTACATAGATTAATAGACACTTTGATTCAAAAACGCTAGACTATGTAATCGGTCTAGTCAAGTTTGGTGACTATGTGTTGGCCGAATATGTAAAAATTTTTTTTTTTACCAAAAAATTTAACAGATTTATGCGCGTTTAGATCTTTTAGCTGCGTCGTATTAGCTAGCTATCAAGCATATAATAAATCAATACTTATATAATTAATATTACATAGAGATAATGTTTGTAATTGTGAAGTCGAGGACAACAGCCAGTATTTTGTATTTTAATCCATACTTCCATACTAATATTATAAATGCGAAAGTAACTCTGTCTGTCTGTGTCGCTTCACTACTGCCCCGATTTAAATGAAATTTGGTATACAGATAGTCTAGAGCCTGAGAAAGGACATAGGCTACTTTTTATTTGGAAAAAAGTGTTGTAAGGGGTTGAAAAGGGGGTTGAAAGGTTCTATCAAAGTTTTGTCATTTTTAGAACTAGAAGCATAAAATTTATATTATAGGCTGTTGATTAGATATAAATAAATATGACATTCAAAGTTTGTAAGAATTTTGTAAGGGTGTAAAATAAACATATATTATTGTCTAATTCCACGCGAGCGAAGCTGCGGGCGTCCACTAGTTTAATCATAACTTATGTATGTTCTATTGCTCCACCTGTCTCGGTGTCTAATGTCGCTGTCATTAATTGCTTAATAGGTGCATTGTTGCAAATTAAGGGGCCTTGAATATATGCCAAATTATGTCACCTCAGCTCAGTTGCATTGCAATGGGCTATCGCTGTAGCGCGAATTACGATAGAAATTGCGCAAGTCTGATTCGAGTTGCACGCCAATGTGGTTTTGAGGTAATTAAATTTGACAATGGTCAATTTGGTGGCTGAAATTTGCTTCTTACTCGAGGGGTTCAGGTTCGAATACCAGCGGCACGCACCAATGTATTTTCATCGATAATTGAATTTTAAGACATTCACTGTTTTTACATTTTAAGCGGTGACAGCCCAGTGGCTATCGAACTCGCCTCTCACTCGAGCGGTCCGGGTTCAAACCCCAGCGGCACGCACCAATGACTTTTCTAAGTTATGTGCGATTTAAGAAATTAAATGTCACTTGCTATAACGGTGAAGGACACATCGTGAGGAAACCTGCATGCCTGAGAGTTCATCATAACGTTCTCGAAGGTATGCGAAGTCTGCCAATCCGCACTTGACCAGCGTGGTGAACTAAGGCCTAATCCCTCCATTCTGAAGGGAGACCCGAGCCCAACAGTGAGACAAAGAAAGGGTTGTGATGAATGATGACTGTTTTTACAGTTATAGTAGCACGGTACTATTTATATCTAGGTTTGTACTATACAAGTGCATAACAGGAAATGTAAATTTACCGAGAAACACTGCATGCCTGAGAGATCTAGTAATGTTTTCGATAGCATGTGAGGTCTGCCAATTTGCACTTGACCAGCGTGGTTTACTATGGCCTCATTTCTCCCATTCAGAGTGGGTCGTTGGATGGTACCCCACGTTACTTCCTGTCGATATTTCTACATAATTTGATAAAGTTACATAAATGGAAAAAAATATTTAGGTATTGTTGTAGCCTTCATATTTTATTTCTAACCTCTAATTTAATATCTGGTTTTAAACTGAGACGTACCTCTTCAGTTGAAGCGATGATATGGCGTGACTCAAGTGTGATATCACATGTTTAATTGCCATGTATGACTCATCAAAACAAACGAAAAACCCAATTTCTATGGACTTTCCTGAGTTAACTTGGTATAATGCAAATAATTTAAAGCCTACTTGTCATAAGAGTGAGCTGAATCAGCAGATCAGCACAAATTATGTACTTACGTCATAATATAATCCAATGATATGTCTTTTCTATACTAATATTATAAAGAGGAAACATAATAATATGTTTGTAATGTTTTCACACAAAATCTACTGGACCGAATTAAAAAATTCTTTCACCATTAGAAAGCATCTTCACTGATGGACATAGGCTATATAATATTACTAGGTGTCAACGAAACTATTGTCATGTCTAATTCCACGCGAGCGAAGCCGCGGGCGTCCTTTAGTCTTTCATATACATGTAATGAGTGAAGGTACTTGATAGACTAGTAACATTTGTTTGTCATTTTGTTAAACAATGTTGTCAGTTACAGTGTATGAAATTAAAAAATAATAAGCTGTAAAAATCTACCTTTTTAAAACAAATACAAGAGGTAGTACCTATTGTTCTTGTCTATAATTAATAGAAATAATGTAAATTTAAATAACATTACTCAAGAATGCTTAATTTTGAAGTAACAATAAATAGGTAAACTTCATAATAATTTCGTGGGACGCAAGTGGCAAAGTGCATGTCTTATTAGGTTATTGCTTAAATTTGTAAATCAAATAAGTGTATATATAATATGTATATAAAAAAAAAACAAAGTTTCATAATAAAAACACAAAAGCATGGTCATTCAATAAGACGCCGATGTCATGCTAAGAAATTGCTAAATGCATTTCGTATTCAAAAAACGCCAATCGAAACATAATCCCAGCACATGTTGGTAATTCGATTCGATATTCGAATCGGTAAGTTACAACATTAAATTCGAGTGTGTTCGCGACTTGTCCCTGGCTGCCAATAATGTCTTTAATAATTTCTATTAGTTCAGGGCTTTCAGAGGCAAGGTAAAGTTAATCGAACAGTTGAATAACTAACTATTTTGGGTGACGAATTTTAAACTTATCGAATAAAATAAGTAGGTTAATTACTTTTTATTAAATGTTTATTTGCCCGCTATTATTCCAATTTAATAGTGAAGCGATCACAAATAGCTTGATATCGATATAGTAAGTTATGGACAAGGAATTGTATATATTTTTTAATTACTTACTACTATTTTCTTATAGACAAGAAGTTATTAAGAAAAAAATTCAAATACAAATGCGAACTATCTATACCCTTGGCCTACGGCCTACTAAATTATGTAACTACATCATTGGTAAACTGCGTAGATAACATCAGCTGATAGCGATAGTTATCGATAGAGTTAAGCGGCAAATTCGGCTAGCAAGTGGATGGGTGTTGGCTTGTACGTCAAGCCATCGGTACCGGTTGTTATCAAAGCTAACAGTCGTTCAATGTATTTCGAGGCACCTAAAAATATCTGTCAGTCGGGTCAGCCACACGAACTCCAGCGCCAAGCTATGGAGCTCCAAGCCTCCTAGAGAAGCGTTCCCTGCGGTGGGCTAAAGGTTATAGTTTAGCTTAGCTTAGCCTCAGCTGATAATCAGATCGTGCTATATTCCTTACCTAACAATGTATTAGAATGTCAACAAAATTACATGAAGAAAAACAGTAATTTTTCCCACTCCCGAAATTGTCTCCCCATTTTCACTTTGACGTCACAGCCCTAAAGCCTCCAGCAATTCTGTCTATAATGAAGTGCCCAAGTTAAATAAACAGGCGGCACAAGAATCTGGCTCACCTTGGCCATTATTTCCTATTTGCCTACCGCGGCTTGCTCTGGCATCACTGCACGTTTTGCTCCTACCGAAATCATGTCGTGTGCATTATAATGTCAACTAAACACGCGTTGTATTCTATATTGAATTTTTTATAATACTTGTTCTAGTGTAGCTTTGCGTGATTTGGCCACTGCAGACCGCATTGTGTTTTTCTATACGGACATCTCAGTCGTACAGTGACCCTGATGCTCTAATTTTTGGATACGGATCTACATCAAGGCTTGTTTTATTGGAAAAGTTATTTTACACGCAATTCTTGTGCGTTAAAATTAATTTCTATATTAAATTTCTGAAGTATTGTTGTTTGAACTATCTCAGATAGGTTGCAATTTCAAAGTAAAAATGTGTTTTGGAGATTACACAATGTCAAGGTTTAGAGTTTTCTTTAGATATTGTGTTAACTAAGTAATTTGGAGTCTTTCCGTCGTATACATAATTTGGTTATTAATAGACATTATAATCAGCGTTTTTTTCATTGTTGTAGGTTTAATTATACTTTTTTACAAAAAGCCCCCGGTATTATGTTCAACCTGATTGGCTATTTTATATCACTTCCTTGCCTTGTATGACTCACTGTCCTACTCCATTCCTTCCATATATTTCTTCTATTATGTAGATACTTAATCAAAGGCTGCTTAAACATTTTTGTTTCTAAAATGAAAACACATATTGATGATGTGCTCTTGTTTATATTGATAGTCACATCGGTGTATGAGTAATTTGTATTTGGTATGATTGTTATGGCTATTTCAATATGAGTTCCACCATACTTCTGTTTTAATTCGTTCACACTTTTAGGTTGTATATTTGAAAGCCTATGGTCAGATTTCAAGTTGATACCAATTTTTATACTCATTGCTAAGTTTGTACTATATTTTTGTTGTGAATACAAAAATCGGTTCTTTTCATACAAAGAACAAAATTTACAAATATTATTTGTTAAAATTTACATTGGTTCTGAAATGATAATTTAGTATTGAAGATTCAAGAAGTTGTTAACAAATTGGTACATATCGCTAAGTTGATAATAATTATCAGCACTTTTCGATTGGCAATTAAATATTTATACTTAAATTTTATTTAAAGAAACATGTTGTAATATTTGAAGCGTTTTATAAACAAAACGTGATATGAAATATCGACTGTATAAATTCATCGACAGTTAAGGGTATAAAATATTTCATAGAAAAAAGAGATCAAAAGTGATCTTCAAGCAAATGTAGTATCATGAATTATTTTAAATTAAGGTACCTAAGTATAGCGAAAGTGTTCGGTTATAAAATATTAATATTGACAGTAAAATAATGATGTTAACAGTTGCCTACTTTGTTTTGATGTGCTAGGAGGTGTTAAATGAAATGCTGTAATTGCTTAGAAACAATCCAGTTTCTTATTAGTAATAGGCGGCAATAAGTTATTACCGCAAATAATGCGAAATTCTAGTTCAATGGTGTTAAAATTTATAACTAACTTTAAGTAAGGAACGAAACGAAATTAATTTTAAATACAATGTGATTGTTATTGGCATTCAGGTCCGAATGAAATTTCAACATATGCATTTATTTTATACGTTTATCTTTAATGTGGGCACTTAAGTTACTAATTAGGTACATCCTGTGCGGTCAGAGATTTATGTACCGTATAACAATAATAAATCGATTTTATGGTAGATCACATTTAAATCCTTAATCAAAAATACACATAGTACTTACAATGTAGGTATTTTACTATCAACTTTTATGCCATCGCTACGTGTTCGTCGAATTGTAAAAACTTAATACCTACTTCGCGCGATGAATTATACCGGCACCAAGGTCAAGGTAAGCTCGAGGAATTAATTACTGAGATCTCTAACACCAATTCAGGTAAGCAAATAAAAAGGCTTGTAAAAACTAGTAGAAGAGAAAAAAAAAGTAATGTACCGTTTTGCAAGGATAACGCAAACAGCTCGTCGTCTTGCAGCCATCGCAGTCCGCTAATTATAGACATATCAGCTGCGTACGACATCAATGTGGCATGATAACTGCATAACAACACAACAGTCGCACCAAAACACAGGAATGCTGGGTCACACACAGCACAGCACAATCGATATTTGTAACATCACAACACTAGCGTGAACCCGCCAAGTGGAACGTCAAAACATTTTTACGCGGCTTGAATTATTCAAACGAAAATCGCGCCAAAGATACATCCAGCACAGCAGGATTCTGTTTTTTGCTGTACAGATACGGTTTCACGAACGATCGATCGTGTTTTGTATCAAAACGTCAAATTTTGACAGCTGACGTCGATCGTAAACTCGGGGTGAACGAACGACTTGCGCGAGAGCACGGCACTGACGTGCGCTGCGCGACACCGTAGCACACGGACTGCTGAGCACTGCTGAATCGCCGGCCAGTTCCAAGCGGGGGGCCAACTTGTATGGGTTGTATGACACGTCCTTAGAACGATACATCATCGATAAGTCCTGTTTAAAAATGCAATTCGCATCTCTAAACATCACTATTGCGCGAGTTGGTGAATATGATGTTTGGTAAAAATCGATGTAAATTATTATTTTGGCAAGTTGCAATCATGTTTAGTGTTGTTTTACGGTGTGATTTAAGCCTCAGCGTAATGCTCATGATTGATGTATCCTGGACACTTTTGGGCTTACTTTGTTGTGAGGAAATCCATACTAAAATGTTTTATAGCTAATGTTGCTCGGAATAATGTCTTTGGAGACTCAAGTGGTGGTATTAATAAGTTTATTGGCATTATGTAATAGTGCACACCGGCATCGATGCAGTATTTGGAGGCTTGTTGATAGTGATGCTTTGGTTTAAATTATTATGCGCTTGCGCAGCATAATAGCAGTTGTTGCAATATCATGGGATTGTACGGTTTTTTTATATAATTTCACCTTAATATTCTTATGGCGCCTGTACACTCTCGCGCGAGTGCTCTCGCGATGTCTCGTCGAGAGCACTCGCGCGAGAGGTCGAGGGACGAGCGCGACCCTGTACACACTCGTTTATTCAGTACAGCAGAGGAACGCCGAGGAGATGGACGCGTTACAAGTTACGGCAGCTGTTACCCTATGCGCTATCAGTTATTATAATTACGTGCACATATATCATACGAAGTTAAGTTCTGCTTCGTTATTCCACATATTGCATATCTAAGGCAACAAAACGTCCGTACAGTTAGAAAGCTTGCGCTCAACTGAATGCCGCGAGAATGTACAGTGACGCACTCGCAACTACTCGCAAGGGTAAGCGAGGCCCTTTGACTCGCGCTCAAAAACCGACTCGGAATGGAGAGCCCACGAGGGACTGCGAGGCTTCGCGAGACATAGCGAGTGTACCCTGTACACTCTCGCGCTCGCCCAGCCTCGCTGTCCCTCGACGAGAGTGTACAGGCGGCATTAGAAATTACTTATTAAACTGTCTTTAAAAGGTTTCCCAATTTTCTTAAGCTTAGTTGATATTCTTTGCAGAGTTTAGTAGACACCTGTAAGTTTTATGGAATAACAATGGTAGAAAATGCCATAAGGCATTAAGACCGCCCATTGCATATCTCTTTAGAGGTGTCAATAAAGTTGAAAAAAAAATTTTTTTTATTTTTATTTATTTATTTATTTCAATAACTTACAACTAACATTACAGGCTTTGCGCCCAATGCGCTAGTGTAATTAAGTATTTATTGTCTAGTGTAAGATTCAATTCATATCATTCATATTTATTGCGACAATTTAAAAATAATTATTAGTCAATCAATATTAAAATAAGAATTATTTACAAACACAATTAAAAATTAGTCATAAGATATTATAAATTATAAAAATAAATAGTCAGCATAATAGTAAAAAATAAAATAAAAAATAATAATTAATAATTTATATATGTCAAAATTAAAACTACATATAAAATTAAAACATGGACAAGACGGCTCTGGTGAACTCGTTCATAGTGCAGCTAAAAATGTCAATCTGTTGTGCTACCATATTTAGAGTCCGCAGCGCACGAGTGAGCGGCGCGTCGCGCAACAGGTTGGTACGCGCGCGAGGAAGTGCTAACAAGGGTGGTAGACGTCTTCGTTCTACACTATTTTCCGGTGCACGTACCTTCAGCATTTCTAATACGGCTGGGTTATACTTCTCCCCCCGTAACACCATAAGTACGTACTTAGCAGTTGTGACCTCTCTCTGCGTCTCCAGTTTATTGTACCCTACCATGCCTAGCACAAACAAGGTAGGATACAGCACCGGGTAGCCTGGGTATACCCTATACAATTTTAGGTAAAGGAATCGGGCGAACTTATTCTGAATACGTTCCAGCATATGCTTATATTTGATCTGACTCGGAGCCCATACAACCGATCCGTACTCTAAGTGACACTTTACCAAAGCTTCATATAGAGCACGCACGGCGTTCATGTTAGTGAACTCGTGTGACTGCCTCAATATGAAGCCCAGGTTACGGTATGACCTCTTGCACACCTCAGTTATATGGTCCCCGAAATTCAGATCAGCCGCGAACTGTACTCCGAGATCCCGCACTTTAGTGACACGCTTTAGAGGCTTTCCCTCCACGTGATAACAGTGCTGGCTTGGGGACCGCGAGCGACTAAAAGACATCACGGAACACTTGGCTATATTGAAGTATAACTTATTGTTATGGCTCCAATCTACCAGTCTATTTATGTCTTCCTGCAGCCTAACATGATCAGAGATATCGCCTATTTCTCGAACCAGTTTCAGGTCGTCCGCAAACAAGAGACATTTGGAATCCTGGTAAGTCACTTCCCCACTTCTGGTAAGTCATTAATCATAATGACAAATTGGAAGGGTCCTAGATTGCTTCCCTGGCTGACGCCTGATCTTGTCCAGTACTGGTCTGAAAGGTAGCCGCCACAGTCGACATACTGACGCCTGTCTCGCAGGTAGCTAGCGAAAAAAGTCAACGCATGAGGCGTGCAACCTATTCCAGCTAACTTTGCGAGCAGGACGTCGCGGTCCACTGTGTCGAACGCCTTCCTGAAGTCAAAATAGGCGACATCTACCTGGCCCCCAGCATCCACCTCTGGAACCACCCGTGTCATCAAATGCAGCAGGTTATCCGTGGTCGAGCGCTCTGGACGAAAGCCGTACTGAGCATCAGACAACTGGCTCTTAACCTGTGCATACAATGACTGCTGAATCGCCGACTCTAGTACCTTTGCTGGTGCAGAGAGAAGTGCAACAGGTCTATAATCACTTGGTTCCGGGCCACCGCGCCCCTTCGGTACCGGTACCACTCTGGAGAGCTTCCACTTTTCAGGAAAAATCGCTGTTGAAAGGCAAACATTGAATATATTATAATTCTAATCATAAATATAATATGGAATGTGATTTTTGTTGACGGTCTTTACGTGGCTATACTCTTATTCATTCAGAAAAAAAGTCCTACTCACTAGGTACTTAACATATCTATTAATTAACGTACTTTTTGAAAAATATTTATTTTTCAACTTAACTTTAATCAAATTCTTGTTCGTGATAAACTCTTTATTTAACAAACAAAGACTATTTTAAGTTAATGGTGTTGCTTAATTACATGATTGTCATGGATGACACTTATTTTCTTATCGGAATGAAAACTGGTTTCGCCACGATAAGATGCTTAATTGAAACTCACAAATGAATTTTTTTAAGAACGATGAGCTAATTATGGATAGGTTAGAATCTAATTAAAAACTGAAAACATGATGGTTTTGAAAATAAATGAAAAATGAAAAGATAATACTATAACAAAAACTACAATCATTATGGTGACGAGTCAGATAAAGTGACTTATTTAAATTTATGTTTTAGTAAGCATTCAAATACAATACCTAGTACTTCCTACACTAGGATTCCATGTGATAAAGAACCTAGGAAACTATAATTTATTTTGTTCAAAATCTCAAAGTTGAAAGATATGAGCGGCGCTGAATGCTCGTTTGCTATCTTATGGCCCATCAAAAACACCTCACGTACCAATCCAGTTATGACTGAGGTAGGTATTGCAAGCAAAAAAATTGCTATGACGATGTAAAGTTTTTTTTGTACAAAAGTAAATAATGGCGCCGCCGTTAAGTGGAGGTCATTTCGGGTCGTAAGGAAAATCGTCGATACGGAGCATAATTTCCTTAAATACTCACAACCAGTTTTAATAATTGCATCGACCACACGAAGAGTTACATTGTTGAAAATATAAATTTTTAATAAAGTGACTTCCTTATTAATTAATCGTACGTGACTGCGTAAGTTTTCTTTCCCGAGACCTTTAGTCATATAACTATAGTAAAAATTTAGGTTGTCTGTTGGTTTGTTTTCAGAGAAACATGGTAGAGCAGAGGATATTGTTTTTGATTCATTGCCCTTAGTGCTCATAGGCCAATGACTCGCTTCGATTACATGTTATGGTACGATTTAATAAACGACGGGCGTGGTTGGTTTGTAGATGGGTAACCGCTAGTGGCAAAATTTTACGGGTTCCTCCGTGCTTCTGATGGCACATTAGGGTTCCGTTTGTTTTAAATTGTAAAAATAAGCCTTGTCAAAGACCGTAGCATGAGAAAATTCGACATTGGGTTGGCCACTAACCAATCGGCATTGGAGCAGACAGATGGACTATTACCTACCTCAGATGTGATTCTTGGAAAACCCCGTGCTCAGCAGTGGATTCAAATGGATTGGAGCTTAGATTAGCCGTTGAGTGCTCATGTGATGCAGGTTTCCTCTCCATGTTTACCATGAACGTTACAACAGGTGAAATTTTAATTTCTTAAAACGCATATACTTACATTCAGTAATAAAAAAAATTAATATATTGTAATGTTGTCTGTTTTCTAAATTATGGAAATAAAACTTAAAACTATATCGACGGTAAAGTTGTAAATTATAAAAAAACATACTTCTATACTATGTTGTCGGTTATTTAAGGATGATAATTTTATACGCAAAACCGTGGGCGAAGCCGAGTTCATTTTATTCCGCATTCGAAGGGTTTCTTTGTCTTGTTAATTTTCGTTCAGTGAACATAGTTGCAGATAGAGTCGAGTTTACGGACGACATGGAATTTCTCAATTTATTGTTGGTATCAAAACTAGTAAAAAAAATTAAATAAAAAAAAAACTTTTTATAACCATTGCCGTTGTCAGACTTTTTGTAGGTCTGATAATCGTCCGATAATTTCGCCGCTTTATCACTGATTTCATGACCGATTTAAGGCACCCGTCTTATACTTTGCTGATGATTGTTCAAGTGTAAATCATGAAATTAATTTGTAATAAAAATACTATGAGAAAAATTCGCAGTAGGTGTAGATATAAAAAAAAAAACATTAAAAAAAGCTTCGGACTTAGTCTCCAGTACCTTTTACGAAGTGTCCATAGCCAAATGGCTCATGTCGATCGTGTGTGATAGAGTAGTCTGTTTGGCTATGAGGAATAGCCAAAATGATTTGCTAAACTTGTTAAGCATAGATAAGTGACGGTCAGTTTATGAATAGGCCACCGCTACTGACAACATTTCATACTTCGAAGGGCACGTTAATCCATCGGTCTCCGTTGTTTTCAATATGGAAACAATTGCTAAGCCTAGTCGAAGACTTTTGGTGGCTTGCGAACATTCAACACTGGGTTGGCCAACCCCTCCAACAATCTGCAGCGGAGCAGCGTGATAAAGTATGATCTAGACCTCCCGCAGCCATGGCTGCAGCAGATGCCCAACAATGGGATGAAAATATAAAAAAAAACTTTTCTTATCTTATTTTATTTCAAGTCTTAGATGTCAATTATTTTGGATGATTTAAGAAGTTTCAACAATGATAATGGCCAGTAGTAATATGGAATAAAATTGTCCCGTGTTACTACTGGTAGTAAGACTGGTAGTAAGACTGGTAGTAACACGGCTAACGAAGGGTTTAAAGTTCATCTCAGGGGCAACGGACAGGTGGAATTGGACATGTTCGTTTGCTATTTTATATTCCTGATACGTGTTTAGGATGTTGTAAAGTCACACCGTAGTGTTCCCCTGAGTATTCAACACTCCTCATTTCAATAGTCCGTAAGTAGTAGTAGTAGTCTTTAAGTATGATGACCTTCGTACTAATCTGTTATAATACATAGTATAAAGCCTCTAACAAGTCCTTGAAGGTATAATAAGCACCGGAATCCCATTAGGATTGCGTGTCATGTTCTTTTAGCCCAACAAATCTATTTACGATTCATCTTTGTACTCACACTAAGTCGACACACGTGAAACAACTAAAAGGACACACGAAAAAATTCAAATTGATGTTTGTTTTTTATTCACAATAGGTCTCTCTACATATTGTAAAGCTGTATTTCTAAATAACTGATGCATGATCTAGCTAAAAAAATAATGAATGTGAATCGAAAGAAACTTTAATGAAAACAAAACTCAACTAAAGCTTACCCTGTATTTGAATATTTTCAATATTCTTGTTAATTTCGAGAATAAAAACCACCCTATTTTGAATATTATATTATTATATGTCAAAGGAATCTATTGCTCGCAAGCGCGGCTCAAATAAGCTCACCGCCTATCACACGGGACTTAAACATTACTGGTGAAAATTGGTTATACCACATTCTTCTGCCTAACACTTCGGAAAAATACAAGTGCAATGTTATGTTAGGTTAATACAATACCACGGTTACTAGTAATCTTCACTTGTTTGTAGAATTCGCTAGATTTTGCTCTAGTAATAATAATAAAGTTATGCCGATAAAGAGTAACAATTCGTTTATGCCAAACCAAGAATTAATCTACTTTGCAACAATCCGCGAACAAAAACGTATGGTGATGTATGTATACTTTCATGCACGTAGCACCTCCCTCCCACGCAGGAAAACATGCACATGCGATAAATGAATACCCACACCAACATACACACACCAACACGTGTTTCGCCCCAAAACAAGGCATCCTCAGGGTAAGTAGACTCTACGATGGTTAATCGCAAAATTACTTATTAATGCATTTTTTTCGCAGCTGGTAAGTGAATAACGCCTTTATTTACATGAACGGTTCACTTAGCACGCCGCTGTCCAAAAAATTGAATGACTTTCAATCATTCAATTCATTCTCCACTTTCTACAAATTTTACTGTCGGGTTTCGCAAGGGTGATATTCAATCAGATCTATTGTTTACATGGATCGAAGTGGTTTAGCCAGGAAACCGGCGACACGGCTCGTGCGCAGAGTAACTTTACCCTCCTGATGATAATACATTTTAACTGACTTCGAAATAAAGGAGAAGGTTCTATGTTCAACTGCATGTATATTTTTATGTATATACATCGACTAGTGGACGCCCGCAGCTTCGCTCGCGTGGAATTAGACATTCACTAACTTCAAAAACGGGAAAGTTTCATACTAACTTTGCACCCCCGTTTTACCCCCTTAGGGGGTGAATTTTCAAAAATCCTTTCTTAGTGCTCCCCTACGTAATAAAAGGAACCCCTGTGCAAAATTTCAAGTTTCTAACCTTTATAGTTTAGGCCCTGCGTTGATATGTCAGTCAGTCAGTCAGTCAGTCAGTCAGCTTCTCCTTTTATATATATAGAATAACTTCGTCGTTCACAAACCGATTTTTATTATTCTTGTTGTGTTTGGTAGAATATAATTCGAAGGTGGTCCTGTTACAATTTCATGAAAAAATTAAGTATGAGTAGTAAGCAGGGTATTAAGGGTATAAATTTTAGCAATAGTGTTAATTGCCCTGTAGCGTCGGTGTTTGTGTATGTATTTTGATGACTCTTCTTTTATTTGAAAGGTATTATTATGTGAAGTAATACTGGTTACATCAGAAGTAATATTGGATAATATTAACATCCAGACACAGAACAAACACAAGTGTTCGTCACACGAATGTTTGTTCTGAGTGGGATTCGCACCCACGGCCCTGGCGTAACAGGCAGAGTCACTACCGATCGCGCAAACGGGCCCGTCAATAAGAACCTGTATCAAGTTCAACTATCTATCTCAAATAAATAATATAATACTCCTTCAGAAATATCCAACCAGAAAAAAAGTCACATAACGAAGTATCGTGCGAAACATGTTTAACATGAAAAAGCTCGCGTCGTGAAAATCGTAAATATCGTACGTTATACAGTAGGTATAACATTACGCACTGTGGATAAAACACTACGAAGAAATAGATGCCTTATTCTGATCGGAAAGTGGACTTGGATGAATAAACTTAGTACTAAACTGATTAGGATGAAAAACTTAGTGGCAAATCTATAGTGTAAAATCCTGCCTACTAATAGAAGGACAATATCAATCTTTGGTTTTAACCCTTAGTTTTTCCGCTTGTCCCAAGCAATTCGATGATTCGATAATAAGTTTCATATAACACAGAAAAACATTTTCCATGGAACGAAGAGCAGGCGTTTTACTATTTCAATATATCAAAGTATAGCTATATCCTGTCAAAAGTAGAAATTTCACAAACGTTTTATAAAAACTGGATTTTACCTATAAATATTATCGCTTATAAACTTGCGATTACTAAGTGTATTACTTTATAATATTACTTGGAATAAATAAGGGTGAATGTTCTTTTTACTAGTCCCCTGTGTGCCCTTCAAGGCATTCGATAAGCGACATGTACGATATGACAGGGCGGGAAGTATTAAATACCTATATAGGAAGTAGAGCAGATGGCGTATTTTTAAATGTAGGCAAAGCACTAAATGTATTTTTGTATTAAATTAATTAATTCGCTTGCACAGTTTTAGACTACTATTTTTACATCACCTTAAATGTATTTTAAGGTAATGTGGTGTGGTTGTTACCTTTAATGTCTTTTAAGGTAATCAGAGAATAGTACAAATACAGAGTAATTTAAAAAAGAAGCATTAAAATGAAGCTACTCGTTGATACCAAAATCATGCCTATGCATGGTGAAATCAAGTGTGAAACTTTTCATTTAAATTACGAAGACTTTTCGATTTTATACTAGAATATTCCACAGTATAATCATGCTACGTATATGGTAACTAACTAATTTATTTAAATCAAAATGTAACTATTTTTACATCACCTTAAATGTATTTTAAGGTAATGTGGTGTGGTTGTTACCTTTAATGTCTTTTAAGGTAATCAGAGAATAGTACAAATACAGAGTAATTTAAAAAAGAAGCATTAAAATGAAGCTACTCGTTGATACCAAAATCATGCCTATGCATGGTGAAATCAAGTGTGAAACTTTTCATTTAAATTACGAAGACTTTTTTCGATTTTATACTAGAATATTCCACAGTATAATCATGCTACGTATATGGTAACTAACTAATTTATTTAAACCAAAATGTAATATAAATCCGATGACCTATTTTAGTTTTTTAAACGAAATCAACTCTATATATTTTCATGTTCTATAGGCTGTGGTGTATTTGCAAGAGGGGAGTTTGTACCTATCCAATAACAGATAGGGAGACGTAAAGGAAATTAATAATTAAGGTCCCACACCCCACCCATAATGTCGCATGACTCATACTATTCATTTAGTTGAAGTATGAATGCTGTTTGAATTTTAAATACGCTTTAAGAAAAAGGTACGGAGAAAGAGAAGAAATGGGGTACAACAGAAAAAGCTGGTGTTATACTTTTATAAGTTGTTTAATTAGGTATTTATTTTTACACTTTATTGTGTCATCTGCTTTGAATTTAAAATATGCTTTAAGAAAAAGGTACGGAGAAAGAGAAGAAAGAAGAACCATTTGAACTGGACAAGAATACTCTAGAAATACCATAATTTTAAACGGTTAAGGTTTCCTGAGACTGTATTTACCATGGTTCGGTCTTATTTATTTATTTGCTCTCATTTTCTGATACAATTTTATGTATAATGTAATGATAATTAAGGAATATAAAACATTAAGATACTCTTCTACTCTCTGCGTGTGCAAGAAAAAGGTTTTTTTTTTATAATTTGTAGGTATTTGTCGAAAAAATCGATATGAAAATTCTTAATATAGCGCATAACGCATTTAGAAGTCGTTCGCGCGCTTACAACAAATTTCAACGATGAAAACAGACACGTAAGTCGTTAATCAAAACATAGAGAGAGACACCACAAATAAAATGGGAAATTAATTTCATTCATGATTACTGGTAATTTGCATAATGTTAAGGCGAAGACTACTAAAATCATCAGTTATTTACCTATTTATTGTTAACTGGTAGAGCCTATAGGTTATTTGTAGTCAGTAGAACCTATGAAGAGTATTATAGAGATTTAGAGAGATGATGGAGAATTTAATATAAAGGATTACCTTGATACCACTGCAACCCAAAATACGTTGTACAATTTCTGCCTTATTCTGGTTAGAAAGGTTAAAGAAAAAATAAAATAAAATCTTTATTGTTACCAGGATCTTTTTTACATGTTTATAAATTGGTTGGAAAATTGCGGTTGGCGTTTTTAGAGGCGACCTTTTTAGTCCTTAAAAGTAGCAACGCATCATTTTCTGTGGCCGACTTAGTCTCGATTCTCAGTTACATACATTTCTAACTGGACTACTAACATACCTAATTGACAGAAACAGTATACAGTATACGTATTAACAAACTGACCAACTAAAGTTCATGTTGACGTATAGTGTTTCTGAATAGACTATTTCTCCCAGTTCTCTATCAAGTCCACAGGAAATTCAAATTAGAAAACCCCAATAACATTTAGACAGGGATTGAATCCAGGACCTCCCTTTAGCAGTAACGCTTACGGTCACAAGTCTAACGTGGTGACCTACGAAAACATTAATGGGTCTTGCTTAAAACGGACACTAAACGGGTCCACCCGAACTTCAACTAGAGAACAAAGTCTGGTCTCGAACTAGATACCAGACTTTGGTCTCTAGAGATGTCATAGGACTCGGTTTATGAATTCAGCTGCATTAATAACCGCTTGATAACAATAACAACATCGTTTAAGAAAACTAAAAAGCATACTTTTGTAGAAAACCAAACTAAAGTGGGTGAAAATCGTTCAAGCATTCCGTTACATACATACATACATCTACATACGGAACTAATAAAAGTGTGTTAACAAAAACGAGCCCTATAGAGTAGTCGACCCATAGACGTCCCACTGCTGGGTGCGGGTCTCCCCCACAGACACTGCTGCGGGAGGTCTAGAGTCTCCACCACGCTGCTCCAATGCGGATTGGTGGAGTATAGCGTAGTAGGAATATGATTGTGAATATTTGCATAGCTTGACCTTAAATAGGTAGCGATATATCAATATCGAAAAATTTCTAACTATTCATTAGATCAGCTTATATCCCAATACATTTGGACTGACTATAATCAGTGTATCTCAAAGTGTTGTAGTGGCGGTGGTGATGAAGCGTAGCTTTTGATTTTTTTGATTATATTTTTTTAAATGTTAAACATATCCTGTAATTACCTCCTATAATAGGTTTATAGCATTTTAATGTCTTACTACTATTAATTATGTTTATTTATTCAAATCTTTCGCACCTACAAAATTTATTACAGCATTACTTTTCGCATAGGCAGATTGCCTATATTACCTTCCTTACTCCTTAAACTTCAGGTCAAACTTTTTTATGAAAATGTATTTTTTACACTCAATTTTACAGTACTAATCTAAATAATTTCTATATCAATATAAATGCATTAACATGAATTTATATTTAATTTTAATCGGATTACTCGATTCTTCTTTCAATTTGCAATCCTTTGAGAACCGCGGGCTTTGCCAATAAAATTTTATACGAGCGCTAATAAGACAGCTCGAGGCAATATAATAATGGTTTTTATTCATAATCGATAAATTATATCAAAACACGAACTAGAATTTCTTTTTCCATAATCTATTTTGTAGAACATACTCATGTGCGGGCTATGCTTGTATCATTATAAACTAAAGTCATAAACAAGTATGTTTTTTTATATGTATTCTTCAAGGAGATAGTCGTAGAAAATTCTTCAAATTTAACTATAAAACTCACTTTTGGCAAAAACCAACTATAATATAGAATTTATAAATATTTTTTTCAATTATTGCTTTGTCATCGGTCCTTGATAAGTGTTCAAAGTATCAAATTAATCCAACGTTTTGAACTGGGCAAAACTCACGTTCATAGATTCCGTTACATACATACATACATATACATAGATACCTACAAGATATTAAAAGCGTGTTAAAATTAAAAGGTTTTTAAAAGAGAGCCTAAAGTGAACCTTTGTCAGCCATGGTAGAGCCAATATGGACTCAATATAAGCTTTAGGATATTCGCCCGGGATAGTACCACTACAAATTTCGTATGCGTGCCTTGTAATCATTGTTAATTTATTATATGTTTATTTTAGTAAATACAACAATTATAGGAAAAGTAAAATCTATATATATAAAAGGAGAAGGTGACTGACTGACTGACTGACTGACTGACTGACTGACTGACTGACTGACTGACTGACTGACATATCAACGCAGGGCCTAAACTATAAGGGCTATAAACTTTAAATTTTGCACAGGGGTTCCTTTTATAACGTAGGGGAGCACTAAGAAAGGATTTTTGAAAATTCACCCCCTAAGGGGGTAAAACGGGGGTGCAAAGTTATTATGAAACTTTGCCGGTTTTGAAGTCAAGTGGGCAACCCGAACGCGGGCAGACGTCGTTAATAGGTCTAATTTTACGCGAGCGAAGCTGCGGGCGTCCACTAGTTACAAATATTACACATACTACCGTTGGTTTAACGCAAAAAATATTTAATAGTTGTTTATCTGTAAACGATGGGCTGTTACTTGTCCCATGTCACTTCAAACATTGGTTTAAACTACGGGGGGTTAAGTCCATCATTATAGAGATGTTTATAATATTTTACAATAAAACCTTAAATAACGTTCAAAATCTACAATAAAAAAATGAATTATGGTCGAATTTCGGCGACCACTACTTAATATGTTAAATCTATGTATAGGCGTGGCTGGTCTGGTAACTACCAGTCGTCTCAACTCAGTGTTCTAATCTTACTCCAAGAAATAATTTGTCGGTGTTATAAAAGATAAAAGATAAATTAATGCATACATTATTTTGATTATCGTTGAACCGTGGTGAACTTGTTGAATTGATTGTATTCTAACGGAGATCCCGGAGCCCTCCAAGCGCTGAGGAAGGCCACCGAGAGGGTTTTAGTGGGTGGAAATCCCACATAACCCGGCGTCGCTCCCACGATGTAAGGGTACCTTTAAAAGGTTTTCCAAACACCACTAAAGCAAAAATATTCTGTTTATACCACCTTAAAGTTATGATTTATAAGGAACTGAACAAGATTGAAGTTGGTACCTACTTATTTCAAAATACGCTACGGCACATTTTTCCTCAAGACCCCATATATGGTCGTTACAAATTCGCGAACAAATATGGCCACCCTAGCAGAACCACTATGTCGATATAACAAATCGCCGTCGAGTTTAATTATTACGAGTTATTTCTGATAAACTTAATGGAGTTTAATATAAATTAATTACAGGGCGGTTAAGTTGCCGTCGGTATGTAGAAAGTTTTACAATGGTTTCGCTTTCAGAACAAATAATTCGAAACTTATTTGTGTAGCTATTTATTTATTTTTGTATGTGAAGGTGACATAATCATTCGTGGATAAGTCCTTAAATATAGAGTTAAAAAATATATCTAGCTAATACTGTGATATATTGAAGTCGGTATACGATAGTACTTAAAACGTTTTTTTATATAAGATAGCAAACAAGCAAGCGAACTCGTACCGCGACAAAAGTCTTTCGGAAATGAACAGTAAGTCCAGTTAGTAAAGGAGGTTGATAGAAACAATAGTTGATTAGTTCGTTAGAAAGTTTCAGATCATAACCGAAACCTTACCATTTCAACCGGACCACAATTATTTTAAAAACAATTACTGCACGGTAGAAATGATACTAGGTACCGTGGCGGGCGGTGGTATTGCCCCGGGCGAACTCTATATGGAACAAACTAGGCTTCATATAAAACCTATTTGGTTCCGTATATTAGAATAAATTAAACATAGTATTATTTTGTTAAACATATATTTTTGGACATATAGGTAGTATACGACAGAAAGCTTTAATACCTGCCAACACAACACATTACACAACGCCTAGCAAAATCACTTTCGTTCCGAGTCAAGTTGGCGAAATCGTCTAATAAATCTTCATAAAATAATAAAACGCTACGCTAATGTTATTAGTTAGCTGATTGCTTACTAATATATTTCGGATGTTGATTAATACTATTCACTATATTCACACTAGAGAGGTCGAGAGCCTAAACATATAAAAAGTGAAAGGGATCGAAGATTTATCTAAGATTTACGATTTGTTAAAAATTTAGAAAAATAATAAATTTATTGGACCTCAATAACCTGTGAAATTTTGGTCGGCGTGAATCTATGGTGATGTACGAGCGTGAGTTTTGTACCACCGCGCGATTTTTAAGGTTATTTGTATATTGTTATTTGTATTGTAAAGGGGTTCCAACCCCTTTTAGATCTAACTTTTATTTTCAACTATTTAATTACTTGTTACAACAGTAACAAGTATTCTGTCTAAATTTCAGGTTCAATGCGACTCATAGACGTCCCACTGCTGGGCACGGGTCTCCCCCACAGACGCAGCTGCGGGAGGTCTGGAGCATACTCCACCACGCTGCTCCTATGCGGATTGGTGGAAGAAATTTCAGGTTACTAATTACTTATTTCCGTTCAAGAGATAACAGCCCTAACAGATAGTCAGCGGAGGCATATTAATAGGGTTGGTTCTGTTTGTTACCCTTTGGGAGCGAATCCCTGAAAACTAGTGGAGGACCGCAGCTTCGCTTGCGTTGAATTAGGTACACATACATACGAGGATATCGTGTGGAAGTATATGCCATTAGAAATTAAATCCACTCATTTTATGTCGTTTTAAAAGGTGTCTATAGTGATCTGGCTACTGCCGATTGGGCTATGAATGCAATACCATACATCCTTATACCAGTAATCCTTGAAACACTGTGCATTAGAGACAACTCGATGACTCTTGCATTGTATACAGACATGAAAACGCTGTGCGTTTGAGTGAGGTGAACAGTCAGTTGGATAAACATAGGTCGGGTGAGCGACCGGCGGGGGCGTAGGTCTACCATACTCTTGAAGAAGTGCGGACTAACTCAAGACTAACAACGATGTTTAAGAGGCACACTTACATATTATTATGACTACCTACTAACTAAAATGCTTGATACTATTAAAAAAAAACATTCAAATAACTTACAATTCGACATAAAATATTTACAAATATCTACTAGGTATGTACCTATTTAATAGGTAAATATAATAGGAAGATTTATTTTATTAAAATAACAACTTTAAAAATGCAACATGATATGATGTTGCTGTGCCCTACTTGGTTCATGATTTATTAATAATAATATTCTCTTTATGATTTTGATTTATGATTTTGTTCGGCGCCAAACTTTCATGCCGCGATAAATACATACATATGTAGTACACTTTACACAAATTTTCCCGAATTAAATTTATGGACAACGTTTAATTTTATTATTGAAATTACCAGCTTACTCATGTGTTATTTAAGTTGGAAATGGGCCGAGATTCGGTCAATTACGACGACCATCTTCAAGAGAGAACATACTCGCGGCGTGCACAGCATACAATTGTACGTATTGTCAAATAACAATACAATGTCATCTAATTGTTTCGATCATTATATCCTTCATTTCATTACTCAGTCCTAACGGAGTCCTCCTCTCTCTAGCGCCATGGGAGCCCTACAACCCCATTGATGCGCGCTAGCACGCATTCATTGTATGGTAATAGATGCGTGCATCGTGTTCTTTCAGGGTTGGATTAGACAGTGACTTCGCCAAGGAAGTAGCTCGCGTGCAATAGTAATGAACTTTCTGCCCTATACGTCAATAGATCGTTTAGCTAGAGCTATTAACGTGCGGAAGAAATTGCAATTAAAACTGACATACTTTATGAGACTGTGCTTATGCATACATAGGTATGTGAATTAAGTTGTTCATCAAGAGAGAAATGATGAAATATTCTATGTATGGTTTTGGAAGTTATATGTTTTAAAAGTGTTAAAGAACATTTGGAATGTAGAAAAAACAGAAACCGCAAAAGTACCCGGAAAGGGGGGGACGCAAAAACTCTGAGAATGATAGAAACGTGACGCAATGGGAAATAATTAAAAAAATTGATAAATATAATACATATTATAATGTGTAATTATTAACCTGTTTATATTTAAGTACCTACTAAGTAATTTATGTGGATTTTTTTTGTTTTATTTATATGAAAAGAAAATCAAGGCTGGCGTAAACCGCCGTAATTTTCTTTTCAAAGCCCCCTCCCCCCTCTTTCATTAAATCGTCCTTTAGTTTTTAAGTTATAAATGTGTTTACTTGAAATTTGAACCATGCATTTAAACCAGTGGTGGTAAGCCCGAAATATTGCGAGGGCTCCGTTTCTTAACGCATTTATTTTGTTTTGATTATTTCCCTATTTTAATTATTTCATTTTATCCTCCTGTACCAACAATAAAAATAGTTTTTGTCGCTCTTAAACTTTCTCCCTCTGGCGTAAATAGATAAAGTTACTGAGGTCCTTTGTTCAACAAGTCTTTCGTTAAATTGGCTGCAATATGCAAGCAATGCACCGTCTACAAATGGTCAGTCCTCTGTTTGGTAATGTACTTTATGTTCCGACTTCGATCCGAAGCTTTGTCAGTTAGCCAGGACAGTCCTGAGTTATCCGCTCTAAACTTAGAATAGAACCTACAACTACACGCCCATAGTCCCAAAATTTTAAAAGTAACATGTTCCCAAAGAGTTCCATTTTGATATTACGTACTAATTATTATTATATATATTTTATTGCAAGTGGCCAGTTCCAGAAACATTCAACACATTCATAATGCCCCACGTATAAGACCCGTGCCGACTTGTATGTCTACTAAAAAAGACAAGAAACCAGCAATAATTGAATAAAAAACTGTTTATAAATTTAAATGTTTGATATCCATTTCATTTTTAAAAACTCATAAGGTTGAGCTACAAATCATTTAAAAGCGCCTGCCAATCCTTTAGAGCAATAAGTATGTTAGAACTGTTCCAGTCATGATTAAAAATATTGAGGCGCTTTAATTCAAATTATTAATGAATCTTATATTCTAGATGTACATGCAATTATTTATTTATTTATTTATTTATTCTCATATTCACAGCATTAAATACAATTATATAATTATTTCCATGCACAAACAACTCAATGATTCCGTCAATTGGCTACAAATCAAACTGTTTATAAATAATTCTGTTTGTGTAAGTATATCTATGTAAATGTCGAATGAAGAAAAGATTTCATTAATTTCGAAGATTGTAGGCATCTAATGGATGTGGGTTTATGTACTTGCCTATCAATGTCACTAGAAGGGTGGTTATACTAGGAACACAGGTAGGTACAGTGCTAGCTCTTTTTTTTATGGATAGGTACATGATAGCAAACGAGCTTGCAGCACCACCCATCCGTTGCCACCCTTGACAATTGTTACAAATCTATGATTGTTACTGACATTGAACAAGACTCAATTAGGGACTGGGATGGTTAGTGCGCGTAGCGTCCATAGCCCAATGGCTCGAGTCGATTCAATGTGATCGAAAGAGTTAAGCAACGACGGGCGCGGTCGGTTTGTGGATGGGTGACCGCTAGTGGCAAAATTTCATGGATGCTACCGTGCTTCGGAGGGCACGTAAAGCCGTCGGTCCCGGTTGTTTTCAATGCTGGAAACAGTCGTCAAGCCTTGTCGAAGACCTTCGGGTGGCTTGAGAACATTCGACACTGGGTTGGCCACTAACCCCTCCACCAATCCGCATTGGAGCAGCGTGGTGGAGTATGCTCTAGACCTCCCGCAGTAGTGTCTGTGGGGGAGACCCGTGCCCAGCAGTGGGACGTCTTTGGGTCGCAGCGAATGGTTAGTGCATTTAGTTGAGAGAGTTAATTAGAATATTAGTTAGTCAGTTCGTTATATGGTATGAGGACTAGGGACTCGACTAACGCTTTTGTTTTAAAGACCATTCCTCTGAGATCCGAACCAATAAAAATGAGATACAATACCGACGCATGCAAAATTAGCCATAACAGTGAGTAATTTGAAATGTTGCTTCCACACCTGCAATATCGAGCTTTTTCGTAGATACATTTGAAAGTGTGGTTACTATTGAATATCAGCATCTGCACTTTTTAGTGTTATTTATGGTGAGTTCGATGTTTTTCCGTAGAAATATCAGCATCTGCACTTTTTAGTGTTATCTATGGTGAGTTCGATGTTTTTCCGTAGATACCTACTAATAATATACTTATACTAGCTGACCCGCAAACGTTGTTCTGCCATATGAAATGTCAGAGTGACGCGACGCGTCAATGAACGGTTAAAAATAAAAAATACTAAAATAGTGTTTAAAAATCATTTTCCAGTGGACCAAATTGTGAATCTAAACCAGCCTAAAACCCCCTTGAACACACACAAAAAAATTGATCAAAATCTATCCATCTGTTAAGGAGGAGTTCACTGTCATACACACGTACACAAAATATATTGTATATATTAAGATTGATACCGGAACCGCAGCTACAAAATAGAAATTTGTGTAAATTACGCCTAATCACAACTTTTATACGGAAATTAATATAGTAATATAATAAATAGGTAAATATTTTTCCATCGTCCTGTCCTTAATATTTTATGAATCTGAAATTAATTTTAATGTAACATATGTGGACGCGCCATGTGAAACATCGGCATGAATTATACCCGCGCGAAAGCGCTAGTCTGTGGGTAGACAGATACGATACGAGTAGCTTTATTTCGTAACGTTTAATATTTTACGACATCCTTTATATTAATGTGGGTGTGTTTTGCAAGCCGCCGTGATACATCGGAACAATCAATAACTGCTTAACATTTGATAGCGTTGTAATGTTGATTGATAGCTTGCCGTGGGTGCGTACCCATTTATATTAGTGACAATACGCGATGTACCCGGGAACGATTCTTAAAATATATCCCACGGGCACCGTACATTCTTTCTGGAAAAATGTCTATCTAAAATTATTAGATAGTCAACTTCATTAGTAAAAAATGAAGTCATGTTCCATCACTCATGACAACTGCTATAAACTTTGAATAGGCAAACAAACAAACAAATAGATAGGCACACAAGGTAAAACTATAGGGTTCCGCACTGCGCAGCCAGTACCTACGCATTGGCGGAGGGCAACCCGAATGTCGAAAGACTTTAGGCTGATCGAATACATCTGACCACCCATAACGTCTTTCAGAACAGACAGCTTATCATGCTCTCTGAAGTAGATAAGTGTTCAAAAAATTTTGCACCCATTTTTTACTCAACAGAAAGTTTCTAGAACCCGACGTCCCCCTGGTGGCCACGGATTTACCCCACAGATACAGCTGCAAGAGGTCTTCAGCATAGCCCACCACGCTGCTCCAACGCGGATTGGTGCATAATCCGCATCTTTGATAAGGCTTGACGATTGTTTTGACCATTAAAAAAAACCGGGACCGACGGCTCATGCCTTCTGAAGCACGGCAGCGCCCATGAAATTCTTCTACCAGTTCACATATCGACCACATTACGAGCGACGCATGCGGTGACAACCCAGTGGCTATCGAACTCGCCTCTCATTCGAGCGGTCCGGGTTCAAACCTCAGCGGCACGCACCAATGACTTTTCTAAATTATATGCGATTATAAATTAAATAAAATCCGCACTTGGCCAGCGTGGTGTACTAAGGCCTAATCCCTCCCATTCTGAGAGGAGACCTGTGCCCAAACTTTTTTTTGTCCACTACAAAGAAAGGGTTGTGATGATGATTAATGATGATGACGACGCGAGCCGCGACGATTAAGCTATGAATTCTAGTAATAGAAAAGTTGATAGAAAGCCCAAATAGCTAATTACAAAGACTGTGTTGGGCAAGGCTGTGGTCTCTCTGAAGTAATCCAACCTCCCAATCTGTTCAACAACTTAGATTGCGTACTTCCGAAACAAAGGGCTTATCTAAATGCTAAAACCGCCATAATCAATCAATAGAGGCATTCTTACGAAGTGAATTCTAATTGAAACTTTGAGTAAAGTTATCGTTTAAAAGCATTTTTGCAACCGCTATACCCATTGAGAATTTTGTGTCGAACTTCAGTGGGTAATAATCCTTGTATACTTAGATAACTATGGACAACTTTAAGATCTAAGGCCATTAAGTCAATGTGTAGTGATTAAATGCTTTGATGAAAATTATATGCATACTGTTTTAATCTCACCTTCCGCAACTTTTCCGCACCCAACCAGGGTTTGGCTGGTAGAAAATGCCATAAGGCATTAAGTCCGCCCATTGTATATCTCTTTAGAGGTGTCAATAAGGTTGTATAAAAAAAATGCATTGTAATTGTCATTATGTCAAGGGTATGAGAATGAGGATTCATACCCTTTTCAAGAACTGACCAACTAATGTTCTTAATCTCTCTCTAGCTCCGAATTGAATGTTGTCTCAGTTGTCATAGGCGGCAGAAGATTGAATGCTCGTTTGATAATTAATATCAATAAAAAAATATTAATTCGTTGATATTATTGTTATTAACCTAAAATGTGATAACAAAAGGGATATCCCCCAATAATCAATTATGTAGATTGTAATCTACTTCAAATATAAAATAATATGAATATCACTCGAAGCTGCCAGGTTTAATTAAAGCTTTGTGGAGACACCAAGAGGTGGGTACTTAGATAAAAATCATTGCGTCATCAGTTAAAACAGTGCTACCTATGAAAAAATGATAAAAACAACCTTAAAATGATTTTTAATACCTATTCAACAATACTTCACTTGATATTGTTGGTCCAAGTTTTTTTAATTGAATGCCTCGTTGCGTCTAGTGGTCGTTACCGCGACTGCTAAACTAGAGGTCCAGGGTTCATTCCCCGAGTCGGACAATTTTGGGTGGGTTTCTCTAACTTGAAGTGCCCAGTCGGCAGCAGCTCGGAGTCTGGATTTGTGCCCGGTGTATGGCAATATGCTCACCACCTATTACATAACTGGTGAAGAGTCTGCCTATCACATGAAACAAACACAACATGAAAAAAATACAACATAAAACAAATTCAACATGAAACAAAACAACATGAAACAAATACAACATGAAACAAATACAACATGAAACAAACACAACATGAAACAACACAAGTTTAAAATACTGTTCCTAGATATATCAGAAATGCGCACACAATTTGTTTAAAAAAAATACAAACACACATTTGAAAAAAAAAATTATTTAGAATAAGTACCTAGCCCGCCACTAACTTGGACCACATCGCATTCCACGTGAGGCACGTGCAGAAATTTATATCCACCCACAAGTTAACTTTTTCTTTGGTTGTATTCGTTTTTCATGTTTTGTTCTTGTATATTTGGAACGTTAAACAAAACTACCCACACCGAGCCCGTGTATACATTTTAATATTTTTATGTAAGTATTGTATCTATACTTATATTATAATGAGAAATGATTTGTTTGTAATGTTTTCCACAAAAACTACTGGACCGATTTCAAAAAATTTTTCACCATTAGAATGCATCTTCACTGATAGCGAAACTATTGTTATGTCTAATTCCACTCGAGCGAAGCTACGCGCGTCCACTAGTCTAAACCTAAACATGAAACAATATATGGGACGGACAACACATACAAAGGATGTTAACCTGGTACAATCAACATCCTCTAAGTACCAAAAGTGACTCCAATTCGAAATTTATACATTTCTCTGACTCCCGCAACGATAGAAACGCTAGCAATAAAAATGAACAGCCGTAAACTTCTGTGAATTAGATAAAAAGGCGATAAATTGAAAGTCGTACGGCAGAATGGTCCGTAAAACGGGTGTCCCGGTACTCAGCTCCTCATCTCATTTCGTGGTTTTAGTACCTTTTGTCGCTATTTATTTAACTGCGGACTCAAAAGACTGAGCGGAAATTTTCAGTACGACTACTTAAGTATATGATCAAAGTTAGTTCTAGCAAATTAAAAGATTTAAAGTCATTAGCACACCATGAATCCGCATTGCAGCAGCGTGGTGGAGTATGCTCTAGACCTCCCGCAGCTGTGTCTGTGGGGGTGACCCGTGCCCAGCAGTGGGACGTCTATGGGTCGCAGCTAAGCTCGCACTATCCGTCATTCACTAACTATTATGATGATGAGCATATTCAATGCTTTTCCCACCGCCAAAAGATTGACTGGGAGAGAATGCTTTAGCATTAAGTCCGCCTTTGTACGTTAAAATTGTACATTATGGTTTAAATAAATAAAATAAATAATATGCTACTGTATACGAGGTCCTCCATCTGAAACAAGATACTTCGCTCTTACTGGCTAATTGTGCTTATCCAGTCTTAACACGCGTTATACGTAAAAAACTCATCTATGTAGATAAAAAAGATAATAATATTTTTATGGATAAGATACAAACCATACATCCGCAGTCACCTACAATAACTCTTACAGGCCTTGATCAAGACCCATAAGGGTCTCGTTCATAGTCAGTCAAAGATGCGTTTCTACCAGTGAGGACTAATAAGGTAACCTTTAGAAAAATGTATCTGGAAACCACATTAATCCTTCTTGTATCCTTGAAAAGCAGACGTGATATATTTGAAAACATAGTGAAGTTCTGTGCCGAATTATACTTGCCATCATTATTAATCGACGCTTGTTATTTGGTATGGTGACACCCTTAATTTTATATAAGGCAATACCTAGTTATCTCAAAATTAGTAAACCTTACTTTATTTCAGAAACTCTAAAGACTATTTTATTATTTTTAGCAGGAAATTAAAAAAATGGTTTAATTATAATACTAAATGAGTTTAAACGGGATTTCAAAGGCTTCCGCCTTCTCTTCCCTATATTAATGATGGTTAATAATTGAAAAAGTTACCGTTAAAAGAGAAAATCCAGCTACAAAGGTTTAGGGTGACCTCCATTCTATGGTTACTATGGGTTATACAGGGTTAATACAGACTCCTAAATTCAGGTTTACTTCGCCTATTGAAAAATCGCCGTTATAGCAAGAGACATATTGAATTTGCACCTAAAATAGGTGTTCAATATTAATACCAATATACGCTACTCAAAACAAAATTATAATAATTTACACCGGCCAAGTGCAAGTCGGACTCGCGCACGCAGGGTTACGTACCATTATCTAAAGAAACGGCAAAAAAATCAACTATCTTGGTTCATGAGATACACCCTGGTGACAGACGGACAGACGGACAGCGGAGCCTTACTAATAGGGACTTTATTACTAAGGCTCCGCGTTTTACTTTTTGGGTACGGAACCCCAATAAATGCATAAAAGACTGAAGGACGCAATCTAGAGATTAAAAAAAATTAAGAAAAAGAAACGAAAGATTTTTTTTAAAATTAGTAGTGCATCGTGTTTTACTTTAGAAAATATACACTTTTTATGGATGTTGTTGATTGTTGCTTTTCTAGATATTTTTCATAGCAAGAAGAAGTTGATGACAATAAAATTATCCTACTACATAGCGCCTTTATTGTTTTGTTCAGTTTATTAGGTAGTTTCTAGTTTTCTCTATGACTTATTAGCTTAGTCTAGACGTACCTGCGATTTTCCTTTCCCTCATTTTCCGCCACAGTTGTTCTGCCTTTCGCATAGGCCAGTTCTCTACTTTGGCGCTGAAGCTTCTGAAGAATTTGTACTCCTTGAAGTGCGACATTCTTCTCTCCAGCTTACTCGGTCCGTGCTCTGGAGGGGGCGACGGAGCCTTCGGAGTAGACGACGGTGACGCCATCTTTGTTTTATTTACCGCCAAATATATTCCGCGTTTGATTGAATTGTTAAATTCGGTTTATTTTGGTCCCGGCGACATTATTATTCACTCTTTGGTTGATTCTTTGATACGTTTCTCACATAATATTTTTAATATGTAGTTTATTTTTGAATTAATTTAATTATAAACTATTTTTAATATTTTTTTCTCAATAAATTATTAGGTATTATTTATTAAAAATATTAACATTATTAAACTTCAAAGTCTTTTAATAATACTTTCTGTTACTTATTATATATGACTATGATAAATAGATAAAATTTATTTTTAAGCGATGCGAACGCTCTTTAACTAATACGATACGAGTTATTTTACTGTATGTTTACCTTAGAAAAATATCTTTGGAATTTTGTGTAAGCTTAATTATAATAGGTAAATATTTATTTGTAACATTTTTGAAAAATATATTTTATACTATTTCGCTCTATTCTTCGAGCCGTTAATTAACCTGAAACAAAAAAGATAGAATAAGTTAGAAGTATTTTTTTATGGAGAATTTTTCACAATTTATTTGCAAATAATTCCGGGGAATTTCCGTATTTTTAATTCCCTACGATGTAACAGGTGATATTAAACACTCAGTTGGCGGGCCAAGAGATAGACTAAGTAGTACGGTATTGTTTCTATTTAACGAATTGAGTCGCTGTCGAGTGATTAAGTCAAGCGAACGGTTCCAAAGTAGAGCACCAGCATCGAATGTTATCGAGCCACCTAAAACATTTCGGTAATGCTTAACTTGTTTTACATAGGGAAAACAAATTGAACCTATGCTTTATAGTGCCTTCTCGTGCTCACATACTGACCGCGCCCAGCGTTGCTTAACACAGTCGATTACGTATGATCGATGCGACCCGGTAGGGCTATGAGCGCTTAAACACCACGCACCAATGACTTTTCAAAGTTATATGCGATTTAAGAAATTAAATGTCACTTGCTGTAACGGTGCAGGACACATCGTGAGAAACCTGCATGCCTGAGAGTTCTTCATAATGTTCTCGAAGGCATGTGAAGTCTGCCGATCCGCACTTGGCCAGCGTGGTGGACTAAGGCCTAATCTCTCCCATTCTGAGAGACCCGTGCCCAAAAGTGGGACAAAGAAAGGGTTGTGGTGAGGGAAAGTCTGACCTTTGAGTAGTACTCTAAAGTAGACGCTGGAAGCCCCGTCAGTTGTTCATGACTGCCCCCTTTAGTGTTTAATTACCGAGCCAAAGCAAACTGGGACGGCTTTGTCTAGACTATCATTAATCTTGTTTTGTCACGAACACTTTGATCTTTATAATGGGATAAATTAAAAACCTTGAAATATGTAGTTAGGACCTCGAGTTTTATGAATATGAGATACCGAATAAGCATGTAGTCCACCCACTCTGGACAAGATTCAAATAAGAACTGGGATGATTAGTCCAGTTAGTAAAGGGTGTTTTGATGATAAGTGACAATCCCGTTAGTGACATTCAGTCGTCTATCATGTAGGCAGTACTGAAAATCACATTTACAGTCTGAACGACTGTAAAGAGGCTGAGAGCAGACATTTTTTGTTGACCACTAACCCCTCCACCGATCCGCATTGGAGCATTGTGGTTTAGTGTGCCATAGACCTCCCGCAGTTGTTTGTGGGGCAGACCCGTGCCCAACAGTGGACGTCTATGGGTTCCAGGTAGCAGCTAGTAGATTTAAAACTTCATCCGGAGTAAAAATTAAGATTTTTTTCTTAACGTTTGAATGTTTGTTTCTACCTTCGTAATAAAATAAAATCATTTTTCGTCTTACACAAGTTAACAATGGCACATATTATATCTGCCATGAAAATGACAGTAGCAAATATAGCATAAAAATGGCAGTAAAACGTCTTGGAAACTCATAATGCGTACTACAGTCTGACAGGAAGGGCACTCGACACCTCACTTTGCCGACTGAAGTAGGTACGTCGGATTATCGTCTCCAATACCAATATCGCAACTCGTATGACATTCGTTATTTCCATAGTCACAATAGATATACTTTATTATGGACTAGTGGTGTTTGGCCAGCGGAACTTGCGAACTGCTTATATGTATTATGCTATTTATTTTATTTATTTATTATAACTTTATTGTAAACCTTAGAAAAGGCTTTAAAAAAGGGCGGACTTAACGCCGGCAGGCATTCTCTGCTAGTCGATCCGAGATGATGGCGAGAAAAATGTGGCGAAAACAATCACAGATTTAAAGAAATATTTATATATATAATTGCTATTCGGGTAGCACGGAAAATTAGCGCTGCTGGTTTCCTTTGGAGCCAGCAGCATATGCTGATAAGTGACCTTTTCAATCACAACACAGCTGCACATGTTAACCTCTAGTTAACATTATGGTTGACTGAAGCTCACGACCGGGACTTAACTTGCCGTCTGGAGCACGGTAACGCCCATGAAATTTTGCCACTAGCGATCGCCACGAACGCGCCCGACGTCGCTTTACTCGCACGATCACATACGACCGACGCGATCTATTTAGTTATGAAAACTTGAGGTCACGTTTAGTTGTCTAATAATAATACATACGTAGCGTCCATAGCGTCCATAGGCCAATGGCTCGCGTCGATACAATGTGATCGAAAGAGTTAAGCAACGACGGGCGCGGTCGGTTTGTGGATGGGTGACCGCTAGTGGCAAAAATTTCATGGACGCTACCGTGCTTCGGAGGGCACGTTAAACTGTCGGTCCCGGTTGTTTTCAATGCTGGAAACAGTCGTTAAGCCTTGTCGAAGACCTTCGGGTGGCTTGAGAACATTCGACACTGGGTTGGCCACTAAAGCCTCCACCAATCCGCATTGGAGCAGCGTGGTGGAGTATGCTCTAGTCCTCCTGCAGCAGTGTCTGTAGGGGAGACCTGTGCCCAGCAGTGGGACGTCTATGGGTCGCAGCGAGCGAATACATGTATACGTATTTTATTTTTCGTCGTTTTATTTACCTTTAATTTTCGTACCGTCAACGGTTACATTATTCCGCTGTCCTTTTACTACTTATATCCTATAAAAAATGTTTTGCGGACAGCCGTACTAAAACATAGACTATAAGATACTGACAGAGCCCTATTTTCTTTAGGATATAAGCAAGATTACACAGAAACCATTTCGCCTACTCCCCTGAGCCGAGTTTATGCTACCTGGTTTATAATAAAGCTTCGCCTTGGAAAATATAAAGAAAACAACCAGTTTCCCGTACAGAAGCTGACTTAGGACATCTATATATTTAGTTAATTGTATAAGGCGTTAGTTTGTGTAAATCCATTGTTATTAGTAAGTTTAATCTACTTTGCAACAACCCGCGAACAATGCGTATGGTGGTGTATGCTTTCTATACTAATATTAGAGGAAACATTTGTTTGTAATGTTTTCACACAAAAACTACTGGACCGATTTCAAAAATTCTTTCAACAGTAGAAAGCTGCATCTTCTCTGATTGACATGGGCTATATAATATTATTAGGTGTAAATGAAACTATTGTTATGTCTAATTCCACGTGAGCGAAGCTGCGGGCGAGGTGCTTTATTAATGACTAGTGGACAGTCATTAATATAGCACCTCTCACATAAGAAAAATGCACATACAACAATTAAAATAGGTATACACCAACATACGTACCATGATTTGCTTCTAAACTCTAAACGAATACACTTTTGGTAGAAATAGTTTTAGAGCCGTGAAATAGATGACTTACAATAAAAGGCACATTAATTTAGTAAAAAAGTATTTAGAATACTTCATAAATTGAAGTAATTTAGTAAAAAAGCAAACAAACTAATTTAGTAAAAAAGTATTAAGAATACTTCATAAATTGCAAATGAAAAAATTCAAAAGTTTACTCCAGTTTACAAACGAATTTATTAAGATGTTCTAAAATGCAAATCTACCCTCAGGCTGGAATGTCGGTCAGGTTTTTGTGAATTGCATTATATTTAACCACCTTATTCATAAAATTACTAAACCTAAGTGTTTTGTCACTTTCTTTCAAATTCTGAAATGAGTTTGTTTATGAAAACAAAAAATAAAATATGTTTATTAATTTGCTATGAATATACACGGAAGTAAGCATAGATACAAAGCAGGAAAATTGAGTGAAAAATTGAATACATTTTTTCTGTTCACCAATGCTTTCAACTACTCAAAAGGATGTTTTAAAACCCCTTGAGTATAGAATTGTAGTTGGTTACTTCCAATCGATCGAAAGGATTTTTGAAAAAAAAATAAAGGTCTAAAGATAAGCTTTTTCATCATCATCACAACCCTTTCTTTGTCCCGCTGTTGGGCACGGTTTTACTCTTTGAATGGGAGGGATTAGGTCTTAGTCCACAGCATAAATACGGAGGCCAACTTCAGTAAAATTTTTCATTTCTACCTACGAGTATACATCTCTTCACATTTAGTATTGACAATACGGCATAGCAAATTATAATTTGATCTCTAAAACCAACAGGTTTCAGAGATTGAAAGATGATTCAATTGATCAGAATCAATCTGTCAATCAACTTGTTTATTTTTATCAACTTAATTATATATTTAACTCAATTGTTTTTTATGTTCTTTAATATGTATTTAACTTTTCCTAACACTGAGTGCAGGCTGAGTCCACTGGGTCATCGCTAGCTACCGCTCACATACGAAAATTGGCTGAAATATAATTAATATCAGCAATCAATCACCCCATCCCAAACTTCTAACAACGTTATAGAATTCTCAATTTATCCTGATTAGTAAACACAGAACATAGACCGAGGTTTCGCCCAAGTTTCTTCTTCACAATTTAAATTATTGCGAGTATATCCTCCACCACACCACACGAAAGCTAATCTCTACTCAACTAAGAGTATTTTGATGATTGACCACAGAATATGTCATGTCGGCTACATGAAACTATTTCCTATCGTAAGTAGAATACAAGATAAGGTCCTATGATAAAACAGAGCTTTTATACAACTCATTCATATACGTTATAAGCGTAAAAAGTGACTGAAAAAATTATGATAACATCAGAACTTTAACTGAAGTTAAATAACAATAAAGTTTTGAATAATTTATGAAAACAGTAAAACTTACCTCACTATTACGTCTTTCAGTATGTACACATCACTTATCACTACTTACAGCAAACACGTAAGCACAGAAACAGACAAAAACACTACACTACTACGGAAAGTGTGAAGAAGTTTAGGGCGCGAATCTACGATGTCACGAAAGCATGCAAAATGAAACGTCCTCACTACACGCGCGAATCTACAAGTCTGAATGACCGCATTGCCACAGAATTTCCCGCGCGGATATCTGAGAAGGACAAAATATACATTTTCCAATCTAACTGAGCGAGAAAACACGTGTCTTGTCAGCACCGCGCGCTCGGAAAAGCGCCGCGAATATAGCGACATCAATGTATAAACGTTATTGAATGAGCTATTTATGTGTAAAATTATAATTTTCTACCCATTGAACCGCTTCAGACGAGAGATTTCGCAGATCCAAAGATTTATGTGTTCCTATAAGCGAAGTTGTTTTCAGCGAAATCCGTATTTAAAGTTTCCAAAACAAAGGAAGCACTTTTTTATCGTCTATTAATGAAGTAACAATGATTGAAGCCATGCGTTTGACCGAATGTTTGAGCTGTCGTTGCGTCAAAGCTTAACAAGGTTGCCGAGTGGTCAAAATACGAAAATAATGCATTTTTAAGTTGCAAGTTTACTAAGGTTTTGTTGTCAGTATAAATTAGTATCTTAATCCAAACCAATATTGACATGTGAGTCAGATAACCAACTATTGATATGTCGAGTATTACATTTTACGAAGAAAACATTACACACATTAGTATCGAACTAATGTGTGTAATGTTTTCTTTTATTAGTACAATTAATTTCGAATGCATATTATATTAAAATAATAGCTTTCTGCACACCTTTATATAAACTGTAACTGTGCCAAATTTCATACAGGTGAATGAAATTTGGCACATTTTATCTGAACGGAGGTCCGTTCACGTAATTTTCGCAAAAAGTGGTCCAAAGTTTTTGATTCACATATTTATATTATAATGAATAAATAAATAAATGAAAAAAACCATTTGAACATGTGCAAAAACATACTGGAATTTATTTAACGGAAAGATACAGTGTTTTAATTAAAATCTAATAAGTTTTACTAATTTTAGGAGTAGATTCATTTTTTGAAATATATCTCAAGTATGGTGTAACAAGTAAAAAAGAATCATCAATCAAGATCAAAACAATTTATTAATATGGCGTAATAATTGCACATTTATCGTAACAAACACAGTCAAATCAAGAAGGAAAATCTTTTTGGAGATCCTATAAGAAAAGTTCAAAGTCGTTGTTACAGTCGAAAACACAATTTCGACTGTAACAACAATTTTCTTACAGACAAATTAAATTCTTACAGACAAATTAAATGAAAATGCGTGGAATAGTTGATATAAATTATAAACCATGGATTGCGTACGCGTCTCATTGTGTACAAAGTGAATTGTATTTATTTCTAAAAGTTTTTTAAAGGTCGTGAAACCACGTAGGCGAGTCACGACCCACTTCGACTTTTCGCACGTTTGCAAGCCATGCGGCCGGTATTTTAAATATTCCGGCCGTAAGCATTTATGTCATGAGGGCCTCGTTAAATTTTATGCGTAAGTTTCTATGGAATGTGGAAAAGGGCATCTTCCTGCTGTAAGCTAGGAAAAGTTGAAAAGGCCAAAATGTTCTTTCTGATGTTAAGTAATACTGCAATCTTTTGACATTATACCTTAATTATATTCAGTTGTCATATACTTAGCGGTTAGTGTCTATCCAAGCCCCCTCGATCTGGTTATCTGGTGATCGGGTTACTGTCTAACTAACACGGTTCATGAGATACAGCCTGGTGATAGACGGCAGTTTTTACACATATACTATATTATATGGACATTAATATTTTGACACACCGCATACTGTGGCAAAATATTGTATTTGTGGCATTTCAAATCAAAATTTTATTACAAATCGTTTTTCTGCATAACTGAAAAGAGTAAAAATTCTACAAAAGTAAACTAATCTATTTGAGATTAGTTTACTGCCAAAATTACACTTTGGCTAGTTGACTTTTCTTATGTAATTACCTAGATTTGAATTAGGACCCTCAGTATTACAATCAATCACGGAAAAATCAAATGTTACCTTCATCTAATGCACTACTTTAAGTCGAGACATAATGTTCTGTTGTAGGCACAGCACTCATGAGCCGAGACGCCATATTAAGGCTGAAGAGTTCTGTAAACGGATGAAATATTTGACGCTGGGTGAATCGTGAATCTCGCAAAATTATTTGGTGTAGGAACGTTTTTTAACATTTATTTATACACATGTGATAAATACCATGCCAGATTCTTAACACTGATTCAGTTTAGAATGAAAAGATGCAATGCCTATTCACGCGTAGCGAAAGGAACAACAAAATTGTGTAAGAATACTATGGAAAATACAATATTTTATTTTGAATACTGAAAATTTATAGATATGACTAATAGTCGTTGGTCTAGTGGTCGTCCAGAGGTCCTTGGTTCAAGTCCTTGGTCGGGCAACAACCATTGGGTTTTTCTATAGGGTTTAATTAGTCTGTTACTGGAAAGTAAGTCCTGTTACTAACATCCCAGTTAATAATTGTTAGTAAATGTCTCGTTTCAAGTCAGTCACAGGTGCGTTGCAACTCTTTAAGACTAAGATGGTCGCCGCTAAAGAAGTGTAACCGGTAACGACCCCTTTCCAACCGGACCACAATTGCTTTAAAAACGCCTACAGCTTAAACAGCAACAAAATTTTGGTATTTTCGTATACGTAGCTATCCATACGCGTTCACTTTTGCGGATTGGATTGCGCTCAAAAACTGCACGCTAGCCAGAATATAATGTTTGATTGCATTATAAAAATATAGTTAAAGTACCAAGACTATCTACGTCGGCTATAAAGTGACATTGTACGTCTACAATGCTATCTACTCTCAGTTTACGACTGTTCGCTGAGTCGCGTCTGGAGTACTCTGGAGTGGATATACTATATTCTACTACTATACTGCTATACTATATATACTATACGGATACTAGTGTTTCCAGCTTAACCTTATACAGCAGGGCTGATAAAGCAAGGTAACTATAAACTATTAATAATAGTTAATAATACATTTTTCTGAATAGGTACCAGCTAACGAGTAGACAACTCCGGCTGCCCGCTGCCGCCCATGACAACTGTTACAGACCCTCAACAAAACACATAACCATAATAAGTTCCCTTAATAAGCTCACGAAAAACCTCTATGTTTTCCGTGGTTCAGACAAAACCTTTCATCGATATAATACGATTATTTATTATTAAGATTATTATAACACTGCAGAAATTATACTTTGGTTGACTAGTTGTACTGCCACGGAATAAAATTAAAGTCTTCTTTGGTATTAATCGCAGTTGTCATGGGCGGCAGCGGATGGGTGCAAGCTCGTCGTTTTATATCCAGTAAAAATCACATAGAAGGCATTCTCACAATTTATTAGAGCTTTAAAGTGCAATCCACAGAGCATTGTAAATTACTTCGGCGATTTATCTCGAAGCTGCACTAAATGTGTTTCCGCGCTTCAGCTTGTATTATGGTGCTTTTCAACCGGGGCGGGCTGGAAAGCTGATAGAATTATGAATTTAACGAAGTTCCGAACTCACTAGCGGTAGTAATACGGGGTGGTTACTATACTAACCTATCCATGCGTACAATCTAAATAAGGATTCACCTAGTTTAGGGGTCAGGACTCTAAAGTGATGTTGTATTGAATTGATTATTTCCGCAGCTTCGCTCGTGTAGAATTAGACCCAATAACGATGACTGCCCGCGTTCGGGTTGCCCACTTGACTTCAAAAACGGCAGTTTCATACTAACTTTGCACCCCCGTTTTACCCCCTTTGCTAGGTACCGTGGCGGGCGGTGGTACTGCCCCGGGCGAACTCTATATGGAACCAATTAGCTTTCATATAAAACCTATTTGGTTCCCTATAGGCTCTACCACCTATAATGACCCTATTGCCATACGCCGGGCACAAATCCAGACTGCGAGCTGCTACCGGAAATTTTAATTTAGAAAAATCCAATAGTTATTGCTCGACACAGGTATCGAACCCAGGAGCTCAACATAGCAGTCGCGGCTACGACTACTAAACTACCTACTACAGTCTTATATAAGTAGTATAAAAGGATCTTTATAATATACAACTTCTTACCGCCAATGTACGTCAAAGTCATAAAGTATAAAACAAAACAAACAATGGAAGATTGTTTATGTTTTGAACAAATGCCGCTGTACTGACATTTGCGCCATGATGGTGAGGCACAGAGTAATGGGCGGCCAGAAATGACAGTGGTTTTGTCTGGCTGCAGCCCGTTACTGCAATTGACTGTGAAGGACTCGAGCACTCCTTTGATGTGGATTGGAGGAGTGGTTATGCCCACTGGCGGAAGTTTTAAGGCCATCTGAAAGCCATGTTACATGTGTATTGACCCCAAAGTAGGCGCGAGCCTGTAATATGGGTGTCAGATATTGATATACCTACATAGATTTTTTTAAATACATACTTAAATAGATATTAATATTAACATCCAGACACAGAACACATACAAGGTTCGTCACACGAATATTAATTTGTCCTGAGTGGGATTCGAACCCACGACCCCTGGCGCAACAGGCAGGGCCACTACGGGCCCGTCACTATATTATCCGTCAATATAGACAGACAAACAGACGTTCCACCTGATGGTACCTAAGTGGTAGGTATATAATCTATATCAACTAGGACCGACGCCTGCAGAAGCTCGGAAATCGCAAAAAGAAATACCTACATTGTTACAATTTCTAACCCAGTGAGGACAAAGACGGATTATTATTACTTGAGTAGGTATAATTTGTAAGCAAAGACTATTTTCTAAGAGTCACTCCACTCCTCTCCACTACAGTAGTCAGCTTCTCAAGGAAATAGAGCCAAATGAATTGAAATGCCTTGCGTGCCGGGAAAAGCAAGGAAAGTCCATTAATTTCACTGTCCGATCGAGCTGGCCCCTGTTTTGTTGTTAGGGTTGTCCAAAACAGGCTGATTATTCCCTCGACATTTTGGCGCTTTGAAAATAAATAAATGAAAACGGACAGTAGAAGATCTAAGAAGTAAATTCTAGTAAAAATGAAGGACGTTGTCAGTTCAACTGCCCCTTTTTAGTTTAACGAGGTAGCTTTTAAAGGTTCTAGATCCCGTTTGAGGGTATCAAATATAAGGATGTAACTAAAGTATTAATAATATCTTACATGCTTACAAGTTTATTAAATTATAATATCTAATTAAACAGGAAACAGTGACAGCCGGCTGCAGGTGGCTATCGAACTCGCCTCTCACTCGAACGGCCCGGGTTCAAACCCAAGCGGCACGCACCAATGACTTTTCAAAGTTATGTGCGATTTAAGAAATTAAATGTCACTTGCTGTAACGGTGAAGGACACATCGTGAGGAAACCTGCATGCCTGAGAGTTCTTCATACAATTCTCGAAGGCATGTGAAGTCTGCAAATCCGCATTGGCCAGCGTGGTGGACTAAGGCCCAGTCCCTCCCATTCTGAGAGGACACCCGTGCCCAACAGTGTGACAAAGAAAGGGTTGTGATGGTGGAATTAAACATCATCAAAAACGATCATACATTAACAACAGCGTTTAATATTCCACTGCTGGACTCTCTTAACATATTGTGTTTGTGCCACATACTCTCTTAAGTTGTGCCACATACTCTCTTAAGTTGTGCCACATACTCTCTTAACTTGTGCCACATACTCTCTTAACTTGTGCCACATACTCTCTAACTTGTGCCATATATTCTCTTAACTTGTGCCGGTCCCGTGCCTCTTGAATCCAGAAGTTTCGAAAAACTATGTGAGCAGCTATTAATGGATTTGAGACGCCACACATATTATCGGAACAATCCAGAATTTTCCAAGCTCCTGGCAACCTTAGTTATAGGACGTATGTTAGGAACTTAAACGATGACTATTGAGGAATATACTCGTAGGTTTAAAATGAAATTGCAAATAAGCAGCTTTTTACATAGAATAATAGTTATTTTTTTTGTATTTGTACCTCGTACAAAACTCAATATAATAGACGACATGGCAAATGAAATATAATATTGATATTGTCTCAGGCACAGAACAGATAAAAGAGCTCAGGTGTTACTTTGCGGAAAGGCTTATGCTTTGCAACATTTCGCCCAAAATATGGGGATGTTTTTATACCACCCTCTCTCTCATATCGGACATCCCTCTGGATAATGAAAATATTTTTTATTCCATATTTTAGTTTAAAAGGTACTTTCGAAATGCACAAAATCTGCACGAAATGAAACATACCTAATTTATATTTATGTTTAGTGTGCATTTTCTCCGAGTTATAAAAAGTTATAAAAAGCTTTTTTTTTTTAAATTAACAGTTTATTTACATAAAATACACAGTAGGCTATGTTCCGAAAAATGAAGGTTTTGAACCTGGGAACAAATCATGAACAGACTTATGTATCATCGATTCATTGACTAAACTTGACACTCAAATACGAGAAAGCTCTTTTGCTTTCCCAATTTCAAAGCAATCGTGGTTCTGAGTCCGTCTAAACTTGAAATCCTTGCTATTTATGTATACGATATCAACACTTCAGCGAATATCAAAGGCGTTCGGAAACATTCCGGCGCACATTTCGGCTATTTCGATACGCACTATATGTGCCACTAGCTTCGTATGTTGGTGTGTAGTTTCTATGGGTTTCAGGAGATGCTTATACGGGTAAATACTCCGTACTTACCTACTTCCGGACAACACTAGAAAGTGATTCGTGATTTTGGTCGAAAGAACACAAAATTAAAAGAATTGTGACATGTGCGTAGGTACATGTCAGTCACTCCTTGTGTAAAAAATAAAAATAAAATGTGAATATTTTTTTCTATTTCGTACGCAATGTAAAAATATCTCAATTTCTAATATATATCTATACTAGTGGATGCCCGCAACTTCGATCGCGTGGAATAATATATAAATATAGCAAAACTTCAAGATAATGCCTAGGTAGGTAAAATTACCTAGGTCTTAAATTTAATTACAAAGTCTAATTTGTCACTCCTGCTGACACCCATAGACGTCCCGTGGATTTGTGGCCAAGCCACTCTTCGACGAAGCTTAACGATTGTTTTTACTATTGAAAACAACCGGGACCGACGGCTTAACGTGTCCTCAGAAGCACGGTAGCATGACAATGGTTAAGCCTAATTAAGACTCTGTAGGGGAGACTGCCGCCCAACAGTGGTATGTTTCTATATTCTATTTTATATCGACTTCTGCATAAACGCACCCAGAGCCAATAAATCGAGCATACGTCCTTCTCACACTGGTCTATGCTTATCATCTTGATTTCTGCATTGCTTTTTCATATTAATGACAGGCCCGTTGGCGCAATCGGTAGTGACCCTGTCTGTTGCGCCATATGACGTGGGTTCGAATCCCACTCAGGACAAATATTCGTGTGACGAATACTTGTAGGTATTTGTGCTATGTGTGTATGTCGGGATGATATCATTATCTATTTAAGTATGTATTTAAATATCTATGTATGTATATCAGTCTCTGACACCCATATCACGGGCTAGCGCCTACTTTCGGGTCAGATGGCCGTGTGTGAGAATGTCCAAGATATTTATTATTATTATTTATTTATATTACGATCCACAATGTTCTTGAAAGCATAAAAAGTGCCTACGATCTGACCCCAAAGTAGGGCGCGAGCCTGTGATGTCACAGACTGATATACATACATATTATTATATTTTTAAATACATACTTAAATAGATAATAGTAACATCTCTGGATGTTACTATTATCGAATACAAATACAAGTGTTCGTCACACGAATATTTTTCCTGAGTGGGATTCGAACCCACGACCCCTGGCGCAACAGACAGGGTCACTACCGATTGCGCCAACGGGTCCGTCAATCCTAAATCTCTATAAAATCACGGCACGTATCTAAAGCTTTAAAATCACTGAAAATAACACGGTTTCACAACCACTCAAGGACGGATCTTCCTTCACAAACAACATTTATAGATCGCGATACGAAACATCAATTTGTGCAACATTGATATAAGATGTTGTGATAAAGAAGCAGATAAGGACGCCATTAGTGAATACTCGAAAACGTTCCAATTATGAATAATAAGGATCATAATTATTGAATTATTGCCTAGAATTAGTTCTAATTCTAGGTAACCAAGTATTAATGTGTGTCAAAGTAATGGCAGTTTTTTTTTAAATTATTATTTGCTTATTAATTAAAGTTATGTATTTCGAGTGCATATTATATAAAATTTTAGCTTTCTGCACTTCTTAGCCATATAAACGTGCCAAATTTCATACACCTCCGTCCACGTAGTTTTTGTAAAAAAGGTTGCAAAGTTTTTCCTTCTTCACGTATTAATAAGTAATTATTAATACGTGATATTGCGTCTTTTGCGTGAACTTAATCCAAAAGATTGTCAGCATTGTTTGTTAATGCGCCTATTTCGTGGAAAAGATTGTCAGGATTATTTGTAAGATTGTGTATGTATTTATTTTTTATGCTTTAGGCTGTGTTGGTACTATTTTTAAGTACTAGCTGTTGTAAGTATTTTGTAAGTTCTAGTTGCAACTTTTACCATTGTATTATAAAATAAAATTAAAATCATCATCTCGCCATAATAAATCTACCTCGTCTTTTTGTCGATCAATTTTTGGGTTATGATTGAAGCATTCGCGCAATGGTCTCCTCACAAAATGAAAGATATATAGATATACATATAGATGCCATAATCGACGACGCTAATAGAAATAAAATAGGTACAGTGAAAACTCTCAGGCGTAATTTTAGTTTTCTTCACTATTTTTCTTCTTCAACACAGTGGGCGAGATTCAATTATTTATGACTCTTCTAGAAGAAAAATGCCTGAAACATAACAGAAAAATTGACCTTGGGGCTCAAGTGTGATAATAACACACTTATAAACTTGGTTTGCGTACTACGAGTACACGCCACTATTCATCTTCTGTCAAAGAGTTCTTCAGTCACTCAAATCAAAGCCGATATGAAACGAGAACAATTTCCAAGTGGAATTGTGACCCATATATCGCCACTTCGGTTGTTAAAAATTCGCTATTGATACTGAAAAATCATAAAATCATCACAATACCTTATTGCTGCAACCATACCCTGCCTGCAATCTATTAGCATCCCGTTGAAGTTGGGCACGGCTGGTCTCACAACTGAGAAGATCTGGAGCATACTCCACCTTACTGCTCCAGTGCGGGTTGGGTTGATGCGGTGTTGGAAGTTTTTGTGCCACCCGAAGACCTGCGACAGGGCTTAATAACTGTTGTGTTGAAATAATATCGAACACTTGGGATGTAAACATTCCTCACTTGCGTATGGTTTAAACTGTTTTTTTTCCAGGTAAATTAAATTCATATTAAAATAAAGCTGAAAACTAGTAACACGTTCTTATAAAAACAGGTTCCCAAAAGAGTTCGTCAAATTAAATAGAACAAAAACAATTTGAACAGAAGATTTTCCACATTCAAAACGAAATCTTTCCAACATCGTTATTCAAATTTGGAACGAAGTCCAGGTGCAGTGTTGACCCATTTATCTCATGCAGATGTCATCGTCATTGAAATTGAATTTGTATTGAGAGCGTTGGGCGTCAATTTGACACCCACTGCGAAACGCGATTCAAACGACATTTTATGACTTTTATTTTGACATATTTTCGAATGGGGGTTGTGAGTTGGACTTTAATTAATGCATTAAATTTATTCATTTTTGAAAGCAGACATTATGAATAATGCCTTTTTTCAAAAAATTATTTAGTATCACAAACCATGTTCTAAAAGGAGCAATTTCAAATGCGGAATCAATTTAAATACTTTATTTATATCTGTTAAAGATATTTTATAAGATGGACCTCTGGATTTAGCATCTGTGGATGTCGTTTGCAGTTTTGCAGTAGCCACAGGGTTGTTAAAAAAAGGTACGTATCATAGATTTATTACTAGTATAGAGTAATAAATCTATGGTACGTATAAAGTCGAAGGAATGATTGTAGTTGAAATGCTTAGTTAACTACCGAATAATTTTCGTATGTAAGCATCTAATCATGCTAACTATAAAAAAAACCATCGGATCTGAACCCACATGTCAATTTCATCATTGTAATAATAACTTACAAGAAGTGGTTCTTTATTATCCAATTAACACAACCAAGGCACAAAAACAAAACAAATTATTATTATTAAAACATTGCCAAACCCTCAAATCTTCATCAGTGTGGATTGGGAACTAGTGCCCTACCCGACTGTTGAATGTTATCTAAAAAACCCACTAACTCGCACGTGAGTTCGACTCGCATACGTAGGGTTCCGTACCACTGAACGACTTTTCAAGGTTACTTGTACTATGTGGGTTACCTTTAAGAAATTAAATGTCACTTGCTGTAACGATGAAGGACACATCTAGTGGAAAACTGCATGCCTGAAAGTTCTTCATAATGTTCTCGAAGGCATGTGAAGTCTGCTAATCCGCACTTGGACAGCGTGGTGGACTAAGGCCTAATCCCTCCCCATTCTGAGAGGAAACTCGTGTCCAACAGTGGGACAAAGAAAAGGTTGTGGTGGTGGTGGTGGGTTAACTTTGGGATCTATTTTTTACTTTTTTATATTTTGTTGTAATACGCAGAAACAGACATTAAAAAATACATTTTGTAAAAAATCAGATGTCTATCTATTTCTATTCTTATGATAGAGATATATTGTGATGACTATGACAGACATATAGGTTCCGTTGGTCACCTTATGAGTACGGAACCCTAAAAAAACCAATACTTTTGCCTGAGATCGAACTCAGGACGTCTTGTTCCGCAGCATAAAAATAAAAAGAATCTTATTTTGAACAAGAATCTAACACTTTAGACAATATGAGCTATGATAAAGCGATTTACTACTTTTATACTTACCGCAAAATTTGAACTGCACTACATATAGTAAAAGATATTTTTTAATGTTCACCATTTAGCAGCATTAGGTAAACCAAAAAAAAATTTTTTTTCTTTTTTTTCTCTCTCAGTCTTAAAAATTAAATTCAATACATTATAGGTATCAAAACGCCTTTCTCTTAGAAGTTTGCAGAGGAAATGGAGTTTGTTGCGAAAAACCCCACATTATATAAGCACTCCAGTCCAACATGTTTACCGGACCTCGTAATAGGTACGCAAGCAATCTTATTACTGCGTAAAACTCTCAGGAATACTGGGGATGGTGGGGAATACACTTGAAATGGGAATGTGTTTACCGAGTCGACAATACTCGACGACTTTTGAATTTATTTGTTTACTAGTGGGCGCCCGCAGCTTCGCTCGCGTGGAATTAGACATAACAATCGTTTCGTTTACACAGAGAAATATTATAGCAATATATATATTATAGTAATATTATAGCCTATATCACTCAGTGAAGATGCAGCTTTATAATGGTGAAAGAATTTTTGAAATAGGTCTAGTAGTTTTTGTGTGAAAACATTACAAACAAATGTTTCCTCTTTATAATATTGTTATAGATTATACATCTTATTCTTCTTTAATAAAAGTCACAAAACCACCTGCACTGCGTACAAATAAAAAAAAGTATTTGGATTCTGGATATTTGCAGTGATTCCCTCTTAACTAACTGACTGAAACTGCACGCACTTTTGACTAGTGCTGACAAAACTAGATTTTTAATCTCAGTTCAAGTGAGACAATTTTATTAATCACTTTAATACTGATGTTCCTAGCTTACATGGAAGTTCTCGTAGTTTGCGGAGAATGTAAGTGCATTAAATTGGCAAATTAATTAATAATAATTGTAAAAAAAAAACATCCAATAAACCCCACGCCCACGATGTCAGTGAAAAACCACAAAAAGTCCTCAGAAAGGAGCTCATATTTTACCGAACTGAACGCTGCCTTTTCTTTCGCAGCGATCTTGTCACCGTTGAATTCTGCAGAATCACACTAACTGTGCAGAGGTATAAACCTAGGAGGTCTAGAGCTTACTCCACCACGCTGCTCCAATGCACCGCTGCATTGGTGAAGCGTATTAGTAGGCAACCCAGTGTCGAATGTTGTCAAGCCACCCGAAAGTCTTCGACAAGACGTAACGACTGTTTCCATCATTTATAACAACCGGGACCGACGACTTAACGTGATAAAATGCACTTAAAACCAATGATAACTATTCCATTCAACCCCGACATCCCCTTCCCAGCTGCGCTCGGATTGTAATCACAGTAACAAGACAAACGTCAGTTCGGCTCTGGACAAACCCCGCGACGTATGTTTAGATTCTGGAATGTTCTATTTTGCTTGTGTTAAGGCACAGTCTTGATGGTCTTAGGACTTAGTCCAAGATTTTCACTTGAACATACAGGATTCCTCACTATGTTTCCCTTCACTGTCACACAGGGGATATTTTAATTACGTTACCTACTAACTCAAAAAAGTTATTGTGTCAGCCGGTGATATTGACAGGGGTGCACAAAGCTCGAGTTCCCAGCCAATCTGCAACTGCATGATGCATGCGTTTGTTTTTCGTCTTAAAAAATGTGCCATAAAAGGCGTTAGTAAAAAATTATTTTAAAAGATAGCTATAAATTCAATAGTAATGCTAATCATTGTTTCTGCGCGATATTTTGAGATTGACCGTCGAAAGTTGGTTGAGTTATGCAGCAACGAACATCACATATTCATTGGATCTTTTGAGTACACCGCGGAAGAAAACAATTTCGTATACAAATATCTTAGGGTTGAGAAAGAAAGTTTAGGAAAATACTCGTATATCAAATGTAATTATTGCATAGATTTAATACTAGAGATCTATGAATTATTGTGATTCAGATGTAACCAAATTATTCCATTCCGATTTCATTGAATATCTCTCCTTTATACAATATTACATTTTACCGTAACGCAAACGTAACTATTTCAAGGTCCAATACCTACTGATGACGTTTCCGTAACACCCATTACGACGATTCTGTTCTTCGCACTTAGTTTATTAGTTGCATCGAGCAAAATATAGAAATCTAAATAATAAGGTACTTACCTTATTTAGATGTTATTGAAATTGACAGTATTTTAGGTCAAGAACTTCAAGGTTAATGAACCTTGACAAATGACAATAAATTATTCGGAGACTATTATTTCGTTAGATCATCGTTTCCCAATATTATACCTAAGTGTTTTACTTTCAATAAACTTAACCAAATTATAAGAAATTTAGCGGTCTCACTAAAAATTTAATGTATATACAGTTTATAAAATTTGTCATTAGTTGTGATGTAGATTGTGTTGCAGTTGTGTTTTTAGTTGCAATTTGTTTTTCTATTTTAAATGTTCCAAGTATATTTGAAGAAACCTCAACAGAACTAACCCTTATGATACGTCCAAGGCAATACGCAGCAAGCATTGTTTTAATTTAATAACGGTCAAGTTCCCAGTAGAATTAGCGGTGGAAAGGAAAAAAAACAAAATTCATTCTGCCAGCCCTAGGGATTTCGCCTACACGGTTTTCCTTTATAAAAGCTGAATTCACCCTCAGCAGTTTTCAGAAGCATACCAACTGACCATCTTGGACGAAGTGCCAACCAAAACATTGATTTTTGTTTGGACCCAAGTTAAACAGATTATTTTTAATTTAAAATGGAAATAATTTGATACGAACCAGAGGATTTATTGACGTAAGTACTTTTACGACCCCTTTTACGGTTTTATTGACGTTAGTAATACTAGGTCTCTCTTGTTTTTTTGAACTAGTTTAAAGATAATCACTAAAGTTGTTTTGACTTTTCGAAGTAACCGTCGATTTATTTTTACATAATTAAAGCAGAAAAATCAAATTTAAAATAATTTTGACATGCTTTCATCTGATTTCCTCTAGACATTTTTCTCTTTTTCAATATTTTTCGCCATTCGCCATTATTTTATTACATTAAGTTGTTCTGAAAAAGTTTATTTTTGACAATACCATATCGATATGAATAATTTTCTTCTTTCAGATAAAAAATGCATAACAAGTCACTGTATCTCTTTCTTTTTCTATTAGTAACAATTGAGATCGTGAATGGTACAAATGAAAATAATTCAAAAACCTCATACAAAACAATTCCCAAAAAACTTGACAAAAATATTAGCAGAGTAGGTAAAGGACGAGGTAAGAGATCTGTTATTGCAAACGACAAACAATTCCGGTTCCCAAATACTGCTCACGAATTAGATAGTGGAAACTCTGACGTCTTCTTAAAACATCCAATAGAAGAAAATGGAGTGTCGAGTCTACGTAATATAAGGGTGAGAGATATTGAAAGCGAACCTCCTTTTTGGGGAACGAGAGGAAGACGTGATAGTTCTTCAGAAAGTACAGAATTTGATAGTTTTTACGATGAAGGCTATCCTGATGTGAAGTGTAAGTCTTGTGGAAAAATTCTTCATGATTTTAATAGAAATAAAATTAGGGAAGAATTAGATCCATTCTGGGGTAATCGCGGTAAAAAAGATACAGATGGCGTAAGTGAATATGATCCATTTTGGGGAAATAGAGAAATAAGAGAGGAAGAGTCTCCTTTTTGGGGTAACCGAGGTAGGAGGGGAAAAATGAAGTGGAAATATCAAGATGATGTGGAGCCATTTTGGGGTAATCGTGGCAGGCGTGATGCAACGGAACCGTTTTGGGGTAATCGTGGAAGACGAGATGAGAATGAACCTTTTTGGGGTAATCGAGGTAGACGACAAGAAGATGAACCTTTTTGGGGAACAAGAGGGAGAAGAGAAACTATGACAAAAAAACATAATTTCCCACTAGAAAATAATCGCTGGATCGACTTCAATGCAGGAGACAGTTTTCCATTTTGGAGTAGGCAGGAAAGAAAAAAGATGGCTTTGAAAGAAAATATTATCAATGCTATGAATAGAATTGAATATGATGTAGAAAATCTTTCCAGGATGCGGAGGTCTGATAAAAATTCAATCTGGAAAAACCGTGGCCGCGAAAGTAATTTGAGAAGCTTGTTTAATTATGTAAGAAATAAAATGAATAATGTAGCCATCAAGCCTTCCGAGCAGAATACAGTGCTTGACGACAGAATGTACGCAGAACAGCCGCATTATATATTAATTGAAAGAAGTAGCCGTTCAGCAGAAGAAGATCCGTATTTTATTTCCAGGGGTAAAAAATATATTGACGTAAAATTGCCGAAAGGCGTCAGAGATAGACGTGGAGTTTTAGAAGAACTAGTGAAATCTGTGCGCAATGATCCGTACTACATTGCCAGAGGAAAAAAGGATTCTGAGTATATCACAATAGGAAATTCAACAATATTAAAAGATGAATTTTCCAAAGCAAAAGAGCTCGTTTGTTCTGCGATTGACTTGCTGGTGATAAAAGAAGACGGCCACAAAGATAAAAGGGATACAGAGGAATCTGAAAGAGAAAGAAGAACCACATTAAAAAAGCTAGCAGCCCAACTTCAATTGGATCCATATTTTGTGAGTAGAGGAAAAAAAAGTGAAGACATGGATAGAAAAAGTATCCAAGAAGAGGAACGATTAGAAGAATTTATCAATCAAGTTAGCGGCATGTGCAATTAAATTGCCAACATAACTGATAATAATAATTACTTAAAACATAATTTTAATAATTGTTCCCTCTTGACGTGAAGGCTGGAAGCGTCATTATTTACATTATAAACTTTCTCAGTGGATTTGCATAGCAAAATTGTACTGCTCTTGATATCTTTCTAGTTTCATTCAGACTTCCAATTAGTTACTTTACCATCAATTTAGTACCTAGTGCTATTTCTTATAAATTGTAAGCTATTATAAAAGTGTGATGAGTTGTTCCTACAAAGATTTAGGAATTAAGGTAAAAACAATATAAAACATACATAAATTTTCTTTGGAGCTTGTTACTCGTTGACACTTTGTATTTACATAATACTTCGTATCGCTGTACATGTACAAACAAAATATGTTAGCTTATGTAGTGCCAGGATATTTTATGTAATTCAATTAAAATGTCTTTGGGACTGCTTGATATTTCATTTCACTGATGTATATTGTATATTTGTAATGTCATTTCTGTTTCCTTTCTAGTCTCTGAAGTACCTACTTAATATCAACAAATAAAAAAAAGTAATATTACATTTGTAGGAATTTATTTATTGAAATCGATGAAATGAATGAATTTAGTTGAAAATGGGTATTTTTTGATTGAAATAGATGACATAAAACAAGTTAATCTTGTTTCTATATCTGAGTTTGCATAGGAAATTTCTAGGATAGGAAAGTTACAATTGAAATAAAAAGAATATAGTGCGACATTTCTTTATTATTATTCTGCAATATTATTATAAATATACCTACATTCCAATACTTAATTTTGATTTGCTCTCACAATTTTAATGCTGTAGGTAACATTGAGTAGAGTTGGATCATATTTTGAGCAAATTAAATCATTAAACTTTACAAGAAAATTTTGATTCCATACAAGGTATACATCGATTCCAATTACGTCTATCAAAGAGATCTACTGAACACTATTTAATTCGAATTGTCTTATATTAATGACTGCTTTGTGGGAAAAATATTCAAAATAAATTTAAATTAATTTGTAAAATCAAAAGAATGTAGTGAGATGAGTGAAAGAAAGCGTTCTGTGTATTGTGAACTGTTTTGACAAAATGTACTTCTAAAGGAAATTAATGAATCATTTAAGAGACCTAAATAACACTTAGGTACACAAATCTTCATAATTCCAATACACATTATCACATTTATCTATTTATTTGTAAAACACCGATATAGCTATGGTCATTTAACACTTTAATTCTGATATGATAGTTACATTTATATGATTCTACAACACTTCGTAGCATTTAACTTCTATAAAGTATGTAATAGGCCATACATATCTGATCTAACAACTCAAATAATACTGTACGATGTTAGAATTAATTCCTCACATACACCAACACTGCAAATACATTTTTAATTAGGTATGGCATTAGATCGTCGACATTTCATGTCCTAACTTACCGTTAATAATCTCATGGACGACGCCGCAACGTGTTATTCAAGTGTATTCGTACATAAAGCTCCACATTCAACAAAAATAGACTTTCCGTCGTTCAAAAGTGTCGTGTCAACACATAAAACACTCATGACATCGAAAAATAAATCCGTAACCGGATTGGCTTGAACCCTGTTGGCTTCGAGGTCGGTTCAGACTCGCCACAGAAGAAGATGGTTGGTCGAATCCTCCCTTCCCGCGTCTTCGGTCATCGTTGAGCTTCTAAAATCTTCATATCCATCTCCGCCCGAGATTATGAGTGTTTCCTTATTATTCTGGGTGCTCTCTGCCTGTTTCTGGAGTTTCTCAGCATTGGTCGAACGGCGGCTCAGAGCTTTGGTCTTCAAGGTCTGCGCGGGTTTCGGGGGCTGCTTATGTGGTGCCGGGTTCTCGACGATCGTTAGGAATCGCACGTGGCCGGTGTGTCCGTATGTAATACCTGTGTTAAAAATATTATATTAGGTAATCTAAATGCTGATATTATAATCTGCAAATAGTGGCATGTACTGAGTAAACTAATTAATAAGGTAATAAAAACATCATATCAAAATTAAATTATTTTAATTTTTATTTTTTATTAAATTATATGTATAAAAATAAATACTTAAATAGGTACTAATATAGGTCACCGTTTATTCTTTAAAAACCTACGTCGCATTAAGACTACAGACTACACACTACTACAACAGACTACTACTCAGACAATCGGAAGGCACTCGTGCCATACATTTTTTTGATCCGATCCGATTATCGGATCGTGCCCGAGTGCCTCTCGATTGTCTGATCAGACTATCGGATCCTACTATCGAATAGAAAAATCGGACGTGTGTTCCCAGACACCTTTTTTTTTATGGATACAGGATAGCTTGCAGCACCACCCATCCGCTGCCACCCATGACAACTGTGACTGACTTTGAACAAGACTCAATTAGGGACTGGGATGGTTAGTCCAATTAGTTGAGAAAGTTAATTAGAACATTAGTTGGTCAGTTCGATAGTAGGTATGAGGACTAGGGACTGTTAGTGATAGTTAGTCCTGTTAGTTGGTGTTAGTAATAGTCCAGTTAGTACTTGTTAGTAGGAGTCTCGTGCTAAGTTAGTCACAGATGTGTTGCTACCCTTGAGGACTAAGATGGTCGCCTCTAAAGAAGTGTAACCGGAATCCACACCTTTCCAACCGGACCACAATTGCTTTAAAAACAATTATTACACGGCAGAAATGGTACTAGGTATCGTGGCGGGCGGTGGTACTGCCCCGGGCGAACTCTATATGGAACCAATTAGTTCCCTTTTGGTTCCCTATAGGCTCTACCACCTATAAAAGTAAAAGAGTTTTACATCTTTTACCCAAGTAAAAAATAATAAATGTTACCAGTGAGATGCGGGAGGGTGAAGGCGCCGGTGCGCGGGTTGGGCGAGTTGTGCAGCGGCGCCGTGAGCAGCACGCCGGCGCTGGTGCCCACCCACAGCGTGTCGCGGTGCGCCAGCAGCGCCGTCACGCGCAGGCACGCCGCCTTGTGCTGGCGGATTATGTCGTCGAGGATAATAATGTTACCAGTGAGATGCGGGAGGGTGAAGGCGCCGGTGCGCGGGTTGGGCGAGTTGTGCAGCGGCGCCGTGAGCAGCACGCCGGCGCTGGTGCCCACCCACAGCGTGTCGCGGTGCGCCAGCAGCGCCGTCACGCGCAGGCACGCCGCCTTGTGCTGGCGGATTATGTCGTCGAGGATAATAATGTTACCAGTGAGATGCGGGAGGGTGAAGGCGCCGGTGCGCGGGTTGGGCGAGTTGTGCAGCGGCGCCGTGAGCAGCACGCCGGCGCTGGTGCCCACCCACAGCGTGTCGCGGTGCGCCAGCAGCGCCGTCACGCGCAGGCACGCCGCCTTGTGCTGGCGGATTATGTCGTCGAGGATAATAATGTTACCAGTGAGATGCGGGAGGGTGAAGGCGCCGGTGCGCGGGTTGGGCGAGTTGTGCAGCGGCGCCGTGAGCAGCACGCCGGCGCTGGTGCCCACCCACAGCGTGTCGCGGTGCGCCAGCAGCGCCGTCACGCGCAGGCACGCCGCCTTGTGCTGGCGGATTATGTCGTCGCAACCTGGGGCGGGAGATTGGCTTTCAGATGCGATTAAATTATAAAAAAAAGTGTGTGTGTGTGCAAGTCACACACGTTAGAAGTGAAACTTCTGAAAAATAAAACATAATCTCTGCTGTCCAGTACTGTACGTCTAATGTGTTCTATCTCTTTCTCTCGCCGGCTGAATCCTATACATTTAAGTGTTTGTGTCCCTATGGACTTATTTTTCGTTTCATCGAGTTTGAAATCACACCGATTCTAAAGAAGTTTCACTTCAATAATAAAAAAGTGCGTGCGTACAAAGTACACATGTCAGAAGAGAAACTTCTTTGGCTAAATATTCAAATATACACAAAAAAATAATAAATATAAATTCATTTGAAAGTCTTGTTGTTTTATTACAAAACTTAAGTTATGTTAGTCTTTATAAGTTTTAATTTCAATTTAATTTTCATTTATTGCCATATACACTTACAATATCCAGTCACATTAAAAATAGCAAACCAGGACCAGATGTCACCTGTTATTTAACTTATACGGATTAATTTTGCTTTGACAGCGACGCAGGGCAGAGATACTGTACTTCGTGGATAGAGATAGTAGGTATTCGGAGTCAGAATAGTGGGTTGTTTTAGGTTCGCACCGCACGGTATCTCTAAATGACGATTTTGTATAGCGATCTTTTATCTGTATTTTGTCTTATTTAGTCTGTCGTATATCTTTGGTTTTGGATTTTTTATCTGGATTTTACTCGTATTTAGTCTGTGGTGGAGCTTTGGATTTGACTTGTACTGTGCGACGTTCGCTCTATCTCACTGCATGCTGCGTGACGAATTATTGCGTCACATCAGTAAAATTTTTACCCTCATGCGCCTAAAGAAGTTTTACTTCAATAATTCTTTATTTACTTCACAAGGTATTTTAACAAAAATAAGTGGCTAGAGCCTCCCTTTAAGCACAGAGCGCCTGTAGTAGGAGGCTCCGCTCTTCCACAACTGCACAAACAAAATGTTATGAAATACCTACTTTTTAAAATAATTTATAAAAATAAGATTAAATACATACATACCGGTACACCGTGCGTGGAAGGACTACCGTGGAAACCAAATTTCATTTAAATCGGTTCAGTAGTTTTGGCGTAAAAGCGAGACGGACAGACAGAGTTACTTTCGCATTTCAATGGATTTCTCTTTTCATTTCGGTGACAATCAAGGCTAACATATCTCAATTTAAGTGCCCCTTGGTGAACCTGGGCCGATCGAGTGAAAAGCTAGTTCGATAGCCTGAGCACATTTCCCTATCTCACTTTAAGTGCACTTGGATTTGAATCTGGGCCGATCGAGTGAAAAGCGAGTTCGATAGCCTGTAACATTTCTCACCATGCAGCATCTTGGTGACGTGCGGCGTGATGTTGATCTCAGCGAGCTGGTCGCGCGTGCCGCAGTGGTAGCAGCGCAGTTGCGCCGCGTTGTGCAGCGACAGCCATATGGAGTCACCGGCGACCGCCATGTGACTGATCGGTTTCGACTCCGAGCTTATTTGGAATGTTTCGTCAACCTGTGAAGCATCGTGTGTTTCACAATTTGTTTTATTTTTAACTAGTGGACGCCCGCAGCTTCGCTCGCGTAGAATTAGACCCATTAACGACGTCTACCCGTCTAACGACATCAAAAACGGCAAAGTTTCATACTAACTTTGCACCCCCGTTTTACCCCCTTAGGGGGTGAATTTTCAAAAATCCTTTCTTAGTGCTTCCCTACGTTATAAAAGGAACCCCTGTGCAAAATTTCAAGTTTCTAGCCCTTATAGTTTAGGCCCTGCGTTGATATGTCAGTCAGTCAGTCAGTCAGTCAGTCAGTCAGTCAGTCAGTCAGTCACCTTCTCCTTTTATATATATAGATTCTGGATTTATAATAATTAAAAAAGTTGTTATAGTGGCATACTTTTTTTTTAAATTCTGGATTTATAATAATTAAAAAAGCAGTTATAGTGGCATAACTACAGTAGTTGGACATAATCAAATGGTATCGCAACACTTTTATAAGCTTTTTTTTAACATCACTCGTATGTATCTATGTATGTATGTCTTGGAATCTTGGAATCAATATTTCACCCACTTCCACTAAAGCTATTGAGCTGAAATATGGCACACATATTTGGTTCCGATGAAAATACACGAAAATAAAAAAAAAGTTATAAAAAGCATTTAAAAAAAAAAACATTATTTAAATTCTTGATTTATAACAATTAAAAAAGCAGTTATAGTGACATAACTATACTATTTGGACATGCGACACTTTTTGTTAATAATTATGTTAATTATGTTAATAATCTGCAAAGTCGCAGTACATTATTTTATTTATATCAATAGTTTTCGCAGCGCACGCGATGAAAAGAATATTTTAGGTAATTTTCACACCTTGGTATATATTATTGCATTTTTATTAGGGATCCCTATTTTAAAAAAAAAGTAATATGGCCTTTGTTACTCAGTGAAGATGCAGCTTTTTAATAGTGAAAGAATTTTTGAAATCGGTCCAATCGTTTTTCGTTTTAAATTACAAACACACTCCTCTTTATAATATTAGTATAGATAGGCTTAAAAAGCAATTTTGAAGGTGGCTCCTGACCTGCAAGGAGTGAGGGTTGATGATCTTGATGGAGGAGTGCGTGGCGCACCACAGCTTGCCGCCCGACAGCAGCATGCTGGTCACCGGGCCCGGGCCCGCCCCCACCGCGATCGTCGACCGCTCCGTCCAGGAACCGTCTGGAACACCACGTCACTCACCATCAGTATCATGGAACACCACGTCACTCACCATCAGTATCATGGAATACCACGTCACTCAAATTCAAATTCAAATTCAAATAATTTATTTCGCTATGAGGTGATTACACACGCTTAACGAAACTCACCATCAGTATCATGTGCTCGCTGCGACCCATAGACGTCCCACTGCTGGGCACCGGTCTCCCCCACAGACACTGTTGCGGGAGGTCTAGAGCATACTACACCACGCTGCTCTAACGCTGCTGCACGTTAGTGGCCAACCCAGTGTCGAATGTTCTCAAGCCACCCGAAGGTTTTCGACAAGGCTTGACGACTGTTTCCAACATTGAAAACAACTGGGACCGACGGCTTTACGTGCCCTCCGAAGCACGGTAGCGTCCATGAAATTTTGCCACTATCGGTCACCCATCCACAAACCGAACGCGCCCGTCGTTGCTTAACTCTTTCGATCACATTGAATCGGCGCGAGCCATTGGGCTATAGACGCTACAATATCATCAATATAAGTATCATGTGCACCCGTGTACTTTTGTCCAATACGGGAGTTGATAGAATCAATCAATTTATTTATTTGTATTATATAAGTATATAGTTACTAAATATAAATTCAATTCCACTTATCATTACCCATGATGGGTGTACAAATGTCACTTAATATGTGTTGACGATCACATTGATTCGACGCGACCCATTGGGCCATGGACGCTTTATCGGACCTTTATTTAGGAAATTAGAATTTATTTTAACTAAAATAAAATGACTTAAGCTAAAACTATACAAACATATTCAAATAAAAACTAATGTTTGATTATATGTAAAAACCCTCATAAACATACCTATATCTCTGCAATAAACGACCAGATCTCCATTTCCTAATGCAACAAACACCTTGCCCTCCACAAATCTGCAACAAATGTGAGAAAACACTAATTAAAACGTCTTTTTTAAAAGCTTTTATTTAACTTCACTCGTATGTATGACATAACAATAGTTTCGATTACACCTAGTAATATTATATAGCCTATGTCCTCAGTTAAGATGCAGCTTTCTAATGGTGAAAGAATTTTTGAAATCGGTCCAGTAGTTTTTGTGTGAAAACATCACAACAAATCTTTCCTCTTTATAATATTAATAGATACTCGTAGGTATATTTCTTGAGTACGTGTAAATGACAATGAACTCCTTCTAAACGAATGAAATTTTTTGTACGTGTTCAAGGGGATTCGAGGATGGTTTAGATTCACAATTTGGTCCACTGGAAAAACACAGTTTTTTAAACACTATTTTAGTATTTTTATTTTTAACCATGTGTCGTTCATTGACGTGAAGTGTCGCGTCACTTTGATATTTCATATGGCAGAACAACGTTTGCGGGGCCAGTCAGCTAGTCTTAGTATAGATAAATATTAAAAAAAAACACTTTATGATAGTTCTCCAACAAACTCACACAATAGAATGCACGCCAGAATTATGTTGCAGCTTGACTTTGTTTTTCTTTATCCTGATGTTGTCCAGGCAGTTGTACACGTGGATGCAGCCGTCTTCCGTGCCGAGCCACATGGTCGGCTGGTTGGCGTTGGTGCCACTGTCCTCGGATGACTGCCGACTCGTTGGTGATGAGAGTGTGCCTGAAATGTTTGGCATTTATTTGTCAATCAAGCCTTTTAGGAAGGCCGGAAAACAATAATTTATATATGGGTGGATTATGCTACTAGAGATCAAAAATGTACAAGAAGAACAGATTGATTTCCTACTAGAAGTATTTAGTATCTTTGCAAGAGATAGCTGATATACGTATTTGTGTGCACCCTACAAAAATGTACAGATATGGCGGTAAAAGCATTCTCTGACAGTCAACCTAAGGTTACAGCTACAAAGGTGGATTTTGAAAATTTGAGATTTAAATATCAATCTCTAGTAGCCGAATTCACTGATAGAAACATTATTAATTTCAGCCTTCATTCATTACTGCTATTAGGTTTTAATACTAATTTGGAAAAGTGTTAATTCATATCACGATCCTTACAAACTTACTAAACTACTGGAAAGCACTGGAAACACAGTTATAAAAACTGAAACTTAGTTATTAGAAGCGTTAGAAAATAATACATAGGTACAGTAAATATACGTATTGGTTAAATCAATGGAATAGTCATTGATAGATTATCTTAAATAGCATGCATCTTAAAATACTATATTGAAAGTAATTGTGTCGCAAAATGCATTTGCACTGAACGCTGAACACGAAACAAAAACAGTCAAAAGCACACTTGTCACTATGGCATATTTTATTAATAATAATAATAACTCCTCTTCTTGACTGATTCTTTTTCTTGGTTCTTAAATAATAATAATAATATGAGGTATAATTTGTCATTTGTTGGAAGGTTACATAAATACCCAAGATCAGGTAATCATTGCATATGTTTTCCAAATTATTTGACGAATAGAATGACGGTAAACACCAGTTCAGTTAAAAAGCTACTTATTAATGTCGAATAAAAATTTAGAATAAAGTCATACCAGCCATTACGCGTCCAGGTACTAAGTTGCAAGGAAATATGGTTAAATGGGGTTAGTAGGTAGAAGAAATGCACATGAAAACATGATAATGTTAAAAGATTAGAATATAGAACATTAACAGATGAACTGTTTTTTATGAGCTCAATAACTTAAATTAAAAATATTACATGCATACACTGAACCCTTTTCATACGCTGAATATCATAGGATGATAGTTAAAAAATATTGTAAAAACTGAGCACCTCTCTAAACAGACACTTAGTTTGAAGAAATGTTAGAATAGTTAGATCGTGTGAATTAAAAAAAAACGTGACTAACTAACTAGGTTAAAACAACCAAAAAAAATGATTTTTATTTAAATTTCCAAAGCATCCACATACTCGTCATCTTTATAGGAGACATAAATAAAAACATATTTTAAAAATAATAACTTGACTCCCGCAGCAGTGTCTATGAGGGAGACTCGTGCCCAGCAGTGGGACGTCTATTGGTCGCAGCGAACTTGACTCAATTAAAAAGTCCCAATCAAATAAGGCCTGAAGATTTTGTTGAAAACTTTCTCCTGTAAACTTAGATTGTAAACTTAGCAGCACCAACTCACCAGAATTGATCCCCATAGCCTGTTTATCCACGGCTGGGTTGGAGCTGGACTTCATGACGGGATGCACCTGGATGCTCTGCCCGGTGTGCGGAGTGCTCAGACTCTTGCTGTGGCTCGGAGTGAGAGTGGTGCGGTAGTTGCCCAGGCTGGCGGTGAGGCTGTGACCGTAAATCAAGATTTTAAAGGTTTTCAAACAAACTTAGTAGATACTACTGGATGCCCGCAGCTTCGCTCGCGTGGAATTAGACATAACAATAGTTTCGTTTACACCTAATTATTATATGGCCTATGTCAGTCAGTGAAGATGCAGCTTTCTAATGGTGAAAGAATTTTTGAAATCTGGCCAGTAGTTTTTGTGTGAAAACATTACAAACAAATGTTTCCTCTTTATAATATTAGTATAGATGGCGAATATCCAAATCATAAAAAGAAAAAAAAGAAAAAAAAGTAAATATGGCATTCAATGTTTGTAAAAATGTTACCCTTAGGGCCGATTTCACCAACGTCGTGTAAATCTTATGCCCGGAATAAGTTGTTATTTACTCGCGAGTTAGCCCATTTTACGTTTCACCAACATTTAACCTAGGGATAAATTCTCTACACTAGAGTAAAATCATACACCGCCGATTTCGGCCGAGTAAGCTGCTAATCGTAGATTAATAGTGTCACAACAGCATTATCTATAACTGATGATTATTTATTTCCTCGCCCACGGTGGTTTAAGGAAAGGACTAATTATTTTGAAGACTATGACGACCACGATTTCGTGTTAAGATTTCGTCTATCAACGAAGGCAGCATTGAATTTACTGGCAAAAATCGAGCATCATTGGGAGTATCCAACAGACAGGTGAGTGTTCTAAATTATATCCATTGATTAGGTATTTAACACATATTTAAGTATTTTAAGAACTTGCTTTCTTGCTCTGTAAATCACACACACACACACATGTATTATGTATGTATGTTGTATCCCATTTCTTATAAATATTAGTTCCCAATATCTAATAAATATCAGCCTAATTTTACCCCTTGTTTGTATTGTTTCAGAAATAGGTCAATATCGCCTGTCAACCAATTATTGGCTACATTAAGGTACTATGCAACAAATAACACCCAAATGAGCATTGGTGATTATGGCGGAATGAGTGCACCGACATCACACCGAATTATCCACCAAGTCAGTACAGCAATAGCATCTCTGCACAAGGACTACGGTTTCCAGCAACATACCAGGAAATAAACATACCAGGAATAAGGCCCAGCGTAACGCGAGATGCTATCATTAATGACTATTTTCAAAGCTTATTGTAATAAAACAACTGAATTAATTATTAATCTTTTTTTTAATTCGCTATAAATAAACTCCAAAAGTAATAATCTGGTTTTAATTTATTCCTGTTTCAAAATTTCGCTCTGAATATCCATTTGAATGTCAAATAATTCTTAGCTTCTTCTCTTTCTTTAGCTGCATGCTCCATTTGAGTTGTGAGAGCGTTTTATTTAATTTAACTTTTCTAGTGAAGAAGTAGAGAGCTGTGGCCGTCTTTTGGACATACATTCAAGCCGTTCTCCTGCAGTAGGCCTTTTTCCTTCTGTACTACATTGTAACAGGTTGGAAATGGGCGTTTTTAAATTTTTGGGAGTGTAATCACCCCAATCCTGAAACAAGATAAATGCTCTACTATTTTTCCAACCATAATAACATTATTTTAGGATGTACTACAGTTAAAAGATGATTTGCTCCAACTATTATGTTGGAACCAACACAACTGGAACTATGTTTTCATTCTAAAAGCAAACATACAATATTAGGTGGACAAATATCTGTTGATACTTGCTGAAAAGTGTAAATTTAACCAACAAATTATTTATTATCTATGTAGATATTGGTATGTACCAATAAACAATCTTCAATGACATGTACAGCAGAAGGGGCAAGAATCAGTTGAATATTTATTTTGTACCTCAGGGCCAGCAACTGTATCTGTGACTGTAAAAACATATAACACCACTCTTTTTAATACTGTTCTAAGGATTATGCAAGCCCACAGAACATGGCGTTATAAGGCAGAGTATTTTCTGTTGTGTTGGGTCTTCAATCACTGACCTTGGAGGTCCACCACCTGAAAAAATCACATTGTTTTAATTTCATCACAACTTTTAATTTTTATGATATATTTTTTTAATATAATATGATTATAGGAATATATAAAAAGTTGTAAAAATTATCAGGAAACAAAGAAAAATACCTGTTTGAATTAATTGCATCCTTCTAAAAGATGCTTCTTTTTTTGTAGTTTTCTATAAGTTTCCCACTGGGCTTTCAAATTATCGGCAGTACGATGAGAAAGCATTGTCTGCGAATTATATTTGCTTGAAATTGTTATCCATTCTCCAAGCTTTTGCTTCATTGATACTCCATCCGTCCTTTTATTTTCTATCACATGAAAATGCTCAGTAACGAGATCAACCAGCAATGACTTTTAAGATGCCATCCAATTAACAGATCGCTTTCGCTTTTCATTTGCCATTGTTTATAATCAACGATTTGTATAAAACAATTTTATATATCTGTTTACACGGAATAAAACTAGTTCAAAAGTTCCAAAACACAACAAAACCAAACTTTATTTAAACTGTATAGATTACTTTAAATTCTAAAAAGCCGCGCACGGGATCACTCACTGTCAACTCAATTGTCAAGTTAACGTATTATCCGAACAAATAAAAGAATACACAGCGCTATTGTGCAAGTATGAGCCAAACTGTCTATTTTACTTGGGTGCATTACACAAACATTCAATTCATTCGTTCAACGGCATAGAGTAACTATGCGAGATTAAGATATCTCTAGATTACCGTGGTGAAACGAAATTGAAGTTAACCATCGAATAAATCGACAGAGTACAGTTATACTGGGATAGCTACTCTAGTGTAATTTCAATGTTGGTGAAATCGGGCCTTATGGGTGTAAAATAAACATAGGGGTTAACACATTTACGGATTCATTACAGTTAACTACTAACTCAACATCACTAAAGTTAACCCGTTAAGAAGAATCTATTAATATGTTTAGACATATACATACAATGCGCACGAGGAATTAGTTCCACGCGAGCGAAGCTGCGGGCGTCCACTAGTTATTTACATAGCCGCTAATCATCTTTATCTACCTGGAATGCAAGCGAAGGTTAGCGGACTCATGGCTCCGGTCAGAGTGGCCGTCCTGGTTCTCGCTGCCAGAAGAACCCTCGTCCTCGTCGTCGCTCGATGATGAGCTGGAATCAGGTGACGTTGAAGGATGTGAGGAAACAATGAGAGATTTACTTATTTTTCATATACCTTAATTAACGTCATGAAGTTAGTTAGTGGGTGGAAGTGTCACTGAAGTTTCTCACCTATCTAGTCGAATGTTCTTGCAACTGTCATCGGGGTCGGATATGCTTATTCCGGGCTTGGCAGAGCCGGCGCTGCTGAGGGAACTCGTACTTCTGAAATTGGAAGTCAAGTTTTAATTTTTTTTAAACTAACTAGAAATGATTTTTTTTAACTAACTAACTATAAATGAAATTAGTGTGGTGGAGTAGGTAGGTGTGTAACTCAAACTGTCTCAAACCAAATTATTGTTTTGTTTTTGTTTAGAGAGAACTGTAGCTCAAAGTGATTTTACCTACCAAAAATTAAAAAACCTGTCGTCCATTTCTTCCCTTCGCAGCCTGGGCCGATTTCAATATTTCATTTGTATTTATATAGAAAAGAATAGGGTCTAAGCTATTCCCGTACGTTTTCCTCTTTTGTTTTATGTACCTACTAACAAATATTTCTGAAAATATTGGTCGATTTAGTCGAAATGGAAAAATCAAAGCGTACAGGCATTACAGACGTATCTGTATATAGTATGGTCATTTTATATTTACTGAGCTTCATTATTCTATTAGGAGACAAGGTACTATGTTTTGTATGGAAAAAATGCCGCCCGATATCCTCATAAGTCACCAACTCTTGCGCAGGGTCGTGTTTTGCACACATTTAACGTGATGGTAGTACTCACGACGGGCGCGGTCGGTTTGTGGATGGGTGACCGCTAGTGGCAAAAATTTCATGGACGCTACCGTGCTTCGGAGGGCACGTAAAGCAGTCGGTCCCGGTTGTTTTCAATGTTGGAAACAGTCGTTAAGCCCTGTCGAAGACCTTCGGGTGGCTTGAGAACATTCGACACTGGGTTGGCCACTAACCCCTCCACCAATCCGCACTGGAGCAGCGTGGTGGAGTATGCTCAAGACCTCCTGCAGCAGTGTCTGTGGGGGAGACACGTGCCCAGCAGTGGGACGTCTATGGGTCGCAGCGAGTACTCACGGTATATCCAACGTGTGTTGCCTGGTGAGCGCCGGCGCAGGCGGCACGCAGGCGACGCACAGAATGCGCGCGTTGCAGACGCCGTTGCATGACGTCACCTGCGGCTTCGGCGACAGCGTCAGCACGCACACTTGACCCACGTAGCCGTCGCTGTTGCATACCTGATGACGATTGATCAAATTTTTTTACTTCTATACTAGCTGACCCCGCAAACGTTGTTCTGCCATATGAAATGTCAGTGACGCGACGCTTCACGTCAATGAACGACGGTTAAAAATAAAAATACTAAAATGGTGTTTAAAAAACCTTTTCCAGTGGAGCAAATTGTGAATCTAAACCATTCTCGAATCCCCTTGAATACACACAAAAAATTTCATCAACATCTATCCATTCGTATTATGTGGCCTAGTAGCTCGTCGAATCGCACAAACACGACGCATCAAAGGGTTTTGTCGCAACATGAGTGGCTACACTTCAACGATGTTTTATCGCGAGAACGCGACACGAATATTCGCGCGATAATGAGGCCCCAGTGACAGTTGTTTGAATCAGTCATGAGAGTGTGAAATACAATTATTAAATATCTGTAATTGAGATTATTTAGGTACCTGGTTGTATCAATAAATTGGTTCGCTTGGTTCAGTTTCATTCTAACAGTTTATTTTCAGAGATAGAGCATTCTGATCATCCGATTTAACATGACATTTACTTGTTGTAGTTTTCTGTGTTGCATGAACGATTGTGGCTAATAAAAGATTCTTTCCTTCTTTCGATTTACCCCAAAATTATGTGAGACTGTTTGAAAAGCGGTTGTCTGTGCTTTGCCTTACCCAAACATCGGGCGATTGTCCTTTCGGCGGCAACGTGGGCGCGGCGCAAGTGAACTGCAGCCCGGCCCGGGTCTTGCGGATGGGCACTGGCGATAGGAACTCGGGGGCTGGTCTCTCGTGGCCGTATACACCTGGAAGTTAATGTTAAATGTTAGCTAGTAGTTAACGAGTATTCAAGAAAAATATTACAAGAAGACCACGAAAAAAAGAAGAAGACAAAAAATATAAAAAAAGAAGCTAGAACAAGGAACAAGTCACAACAACTTGGAACAAGAAGTATCCAAGAGTATAAGTATATGTAAGAAAAAAGTCATATGTCAGATGTTTCATATTATGTTTTTAAAGCATAGAAAAGACGTGTCTTTTTAATGGGGAGATGGAGAGAAACACGCAAGTTTTCTCAATTTGTCAATTTGTAAAACAAATCAATAAGAGAGATATTCGTTGGGTGACCACCACCATAACCCTTTCTTTGTCTCTGTTGGGCGCGGGCCTACTTTCAGAATGGGAGGGGTTAGGCCTTAGTCCACCACGCTAGCCAAGTGCTTGGCAGACTTCACATCCCTTCGAGAACATTATAGAGAACTCTCAGGCATGCAGGTTTCAGGATGTTTTCTACACTGTAACAGCAGTTGATATTTTATTTCTTAAATCGCACATAGAGAAGGCCGTAGAGCGTGCCGCTTGGATTTAAACCAGGACTACTCGAGTAAGAGTTCAGTTCGATAGCCATTGAGCTGTTACCACTGTTATAAGCTGATTCGATAACCAGCATGTTTTTAGAACGATTCTTTGATGCAATCATGACAATGGGAAGGTACTCACAGAGTTTTTGTTTGGATTCGTTGATGAGCTCCTCCCAGTTGCTTCGTTTGTCAGTTTTTTGGAAGATTATCGTCAAGTTCTCTGGACCGTTTCTGGAACATAATAATCGGGTAGAATCACTAAGTAGATATTATAATATGTAATAAGGCAATATAAATCGCAATATCCACTTAATTTTATGATACTCCTATAACGTAAGCAGTAGCAATGATTATTTCTTTCGATATTGATTAAGAAGAGGATTTTAAACAAAACATAAAAATGCTTTCAAAATAGAACGAATCACTGTTGCTTTGTATTGGTAATCCCAACTTAATAATTATAATTCTCTAATCAGTGTGTTCAGGCTGATCTCAGAATACAGATGTTTTACTCATTATTCTGCCGTTCTCAGATATAGTTCTCTGTAAGAATGATGTGGCATGTATCTAAGTATATCCATACTATAAAACACAATTATTATCACACTATACATATAATGTTATAAAGGCGAAAGTTGTGTGTGTGTGTTAAAATACATACATGTTACTACTTCACGCTCAAACGGCTGGTCAAATTTTGATAACATTTGTACGGAGGTAGCTGATACGCTAAATTAACATATAGGATACTTTTTATCACGTTACTGTGTTCGCTTGGGATAAAAATAATTTTTTAATATTTTTTCAATATACACTATAAATTTTACGCGTGCGAAGCCTCGGGAAACAGCTATTTAAATATATTATAAACTTTGCGTTTTACAAGCTGATCACCTATGGTTGAGTTTCACTAGTCCGCCACACCAAGAATTGCCTTTTAAAGTATAAGTATCTCGTGGGACCATTTCCTATACGTGTACTAGGCTAACATAAACTTACGAGGTGTTCAGGCTTATCTCCATGTAGCACAGCTGTGTGTCACTATTCTGCCGCTCCGAGAGCTGTCTGTTGAGGTTGTGCAGCATATCGCGGACTATCTCTTCCAAGTGGGCATGTTGGGTGTGAAGGGCGGCCACGTGCTCCGATATCTGGGTGAGTGTGTTCACGTCTTCTGTCAGGGTTTCAACTTCGTGCATTATCCGGCGTAGGTTTTCGTCTTTTGCTGGAAAGATCAATTATGACTACTTATTATGGATTGTGTTATTGTTAAGTTCTCTGTAAAATTATTAAATAGCCAACTTTAAAGAGGTAGTCAAACTATCTACATGTTTATATTTGAATCTATTTAAATAAAACTAGTATTTACCTTTGACGATTTCGAGATCAGCCAGGGATATTCTCATCAGAAGTTTGAACTTATTGCCTTCCATTTGGCTTGCTATGCTACTTTGGTATGTTCTGAAATAAAAATAAAAAACATTTTATTTTATTGAATTAACGCATCTTGATCGAAGACAATTTGAAAAACATAATTATGTTAGAATTTTAATGTGCAAGTGCATGTGGAATATTCAAAAGTAACGTACGGAATGGGTTTCTTTATAGTTCCAGTCCTCCTCTTAACACTCGTAATCAAAAGCGTATCGTTGAACAGGAACAGCGCTCTGTCCTTAATCGTTCCCTGCGCGGATGGCATCGTCACCATCTCGTGCCTCAAGAACGTCCGGTCCGCCGACACCAGGTTCGACAGACCCTCTATCATCTGCTCCAGGTCTCGAAGTGTCTGCTGTTGCTGCTCCAGTTCTAGACTCTCTCTTTCCGTACAGTTTATTAATTCTAGGAGATCGTGGATTTCTTTTTGAGCCTCTAAAAGCAGTTTGTGGTCTGGGTGGGACTGATCTGAAATGTTTGTCGTTAATAATGGTTAAGTTATCTTATTTATGTGCCACTATGTGCCATAAATTTTATGTTTGGTTAACAAACATTCTCGCTGATTTTCCTACATAAATCATTTGATTTGCTGTCCGGTTTTCTTTTTTACTATGCTACTTGTCCTAGGAATATTGCCTAAAATTATACATGTAGCATTCGACACAAAAAAATCTCACCTGTATGTTTAATCAATCGTTGTATCAACAGCTTGTAGCTCGGAAACTTCTGCACTGGTTTGATCAGCAGATTGTCCAACGACAGCTTCCCCTTATGGTCTCTGGCCATAGCGTCCAGGAACTTCGCGAAAGCTGGTCGGGAGGCGGCTGAGGTCTTGATCGTCTCCTTTGCCTTCTTCAGGTTGTTGATGAAAGACATGTAAGTGTCCATCACGGTGGGCTTGGTGAACTGGACATTAAACGTGGGTAGTTGAGAAAACAGTAAAGTTATAAAATATTTAGAGCATAATAAACTCAAACAGTAATTTATAATCCGAAAGAAGTAAGTGTAATCATATCACATCGTAGATAAAAAACCAGTGATGTGTACAGTGTAGTAGCTTAGTTTATCAAATTGAAATGATATTTTTTGATGACAAGAAATACTGCATTTTTTTCAGAGTGAGCTTCATACAAATAGCTTCAAAGCAAAGGAACAAGGAACGCGATGATTACATGTCTTGTAGGAAGCAAAATTCTTCTATATAGAAGTACAGTTTTAACATCTTAAAGCAATTGATAAGCCTTGTCGAAGACTTGGGCTTATCAGTTGCAGAAGGCAAAGCAATTGAAGAAGGGTGGCTTGAGAACTTTCCTACACTACTATACCTACAACCTACTACTAAACTACAACCTAAAACCTACTACTAAACTACACCTCTCCACCAATCCGTATCGGAGCAGTGCAGTGTGGTTTAGAGTGCAATAGACTTTTCAAGTGGCTTCAGGATTTTAGCTTGGTTTGTAAGTACACAGAATATTAGCTTGAAGATAATCTTACAGCCAACACGTACCACGTCCAAGAAGATATCGCCGACTTTCTGCTGCAGGTCCCATTGCTCCAGCCGCCGTCGCAGCTGCTCCAGAAACACTTGGTGCACGTTGAGGATCGCCGGCACCTGGTAGAAGATCTCGTCCACCACGAACGTGTCCAGGAGACCAGCGTTCTCTTGGCTCTTGAGCGGTTGGAGATATTTCTGAAATGAGAGATCGAGGTGGGTTTGTTTGTGAACATAAAATAGCAGTCGAGAATGCAGCAAGACTTGCGACCCTGAACAGGGCTTAAGTCCTGTACAAATTCGGTCGTAGGCTTTGTTATCCTTATCAACTGATAGGTTTACGGTACGAAGGTATACAGAATAAACACTTTTAGTATTTTCCACGCTTTAATCAGTCAAATTAAATAATCACAGTAAACAAATCTATTACGACTAACAATGTATCAATCTATTAAACTAACTATTTTATACAATCTCAAGCGCGTCTGGACTTCTTGACTGTCACACAACAACTACTCTTATATGACGGAGTCGCCGGTCTAGCCGCGTTGTATCGGTCGGGTCCAAAAGGGACCACCTTTGTACCTATGTCTATTGTCATGCCGCCCGGCGGCTAGTGTCAAAGGGAAAGCCGACGCTTTCCCTTGGGAGTCTATTCTGCTATCGTGTGTCGGCGGCTCAAACGGAGACACCGACACCTTTGGTAATGCCGCGCACCGACGCACCAACAGCTTCACCCTTGTGCATTATATTACCTATTATTTATTAATATTATTATAGTAATATATCTGTAACAATATAATATCTAACATTCGGCCATTCTGACTACACTAAGTTTGCCCTCAAACTTACAAACTTACTTACTAGTTTTAATATTTATAGGTCGACAAGACAATTTTTAATTATGAATTTAACATAAAGTAAGTACATAATTTTTTTTTTCTTTTTCTTAATTCAATTCAATTATTACAGTATCATATTATAAGGGCTGATAATGATGATCAAGGCTGCTGTGGATGCTCCCGTCCACGCATGCTCGTGGAAAGCAGCCATCAGGGAGGAGTGGCGGCGTGTTGTGAAGCGTGCCACTACACATGATGACCACGACCGTTCTGCCAAGAACATATCGACTTAGAAGAAGAAGAATGATGATCAATACATGATTTTTAATACAAATAGTTATATAAATCATGTTCTTATCTGCACCTGACCCCTCGCCGGCAAGTCCAGAGCTTATCTAGCAACAGGACTGGACGACCGTGTCAGACTTCCAGATTAATACAACTTATAATCATGATCTTATCTGCACCTGACCCCTCGTCGGCAAGTCCAGAGCTTATCTAGCAACAGGACTGCACGACCGTGTCAGACTTCCAGATTAATACAACTTATAATCACGTTCTTATCTGCACCTGACCCCTCGTCGGCAAGTCCAGAGCTTATCTAGCAACAGGACTGCACGACCGTGTCAGACTTCCAGATTAATACAACTTATAATCACTTTCTTATCTGCACCTGACCCCTCGTCGGCAAGTCCAGAGCTTATCTAGCAACAGGACTGCACGACCGTGTCAGACTTCCAGATGAATATAACTTATAATCACGTTCTTATCTGCACCTGACCCCTCGCCGGCAAGTCCAGAGCTTATCTAGCAACAGGACTGCACGACCGTGTCAGACTTCCAGATGAATATAACTTATAATCACGTTCTTATCTGCACCTGACCCCTCGCCGGCAAGTCCAGAGCTTATCTAGCAACAGGACTGCACGACCGTGTCAGACTTCCAGATGAATATAACTTATAATCACGTTCTTATCTGCACCTGACCCCTCGCCGGCAAGTCCAGAGCTTATCTAGCAACAGGACTGCACGACCGTGTCAGACTTCCAGATTAATATAACTTATAATCACGTTCTTATCTGCACCTGACCCCTCGCCGGCAAGTCCAGAGCTTATCTAGCAACAGGACTGCACGACCGTGTCAGACTTCCAGATTAATATAACTTATAATCACGTTCTTATCTGCACCTGACCCCTCGTCGGCAAGTCCAGAGCTTATCTAGCAACAGGACTGCACGACCGTGTCAGACTTCCAGATTTCTACAACTTATAATCATGTTCCTGATAATTCTAAAATCGTATTCAAGATGATTAAATTAATGATAAACAATTTACAATATTAGTGAACATATTCTATCAAATTACTAATCTTTTGTCAAACCTGTCTTATTGTGTCAACAGACTTGTCATTTTGTCGAGTTTCATTCAACGTGTCACCTAACCTGCCTTCTCCTTTACTCAGTGAACGTTTACAGGATAATGCTTCCGCAGGCGTCTTACCAATTTTAGATTATCTTACCTTACGATACAAACGGTTATTTTTCACTATGAAATTTTATTTTATATCGACTATTTCTTTATAGCGAGGTTCCTCGAGGACAGATCGAATGTGAACAAGTTTGGGATCCGGCAGTTGTAAACTAAGTAACCAGTCATCCTGAGAAATATGGAGTATACGTGTAAGATGCTCACTTTTATCGTGATCATCCACGCAAGTCAGCGGATTTCTACTAAGCGCATCCACATGCTGCATCGCCTGTCCTGGTCTGTACTCAATAGAGCAGTCGTATTCCTGCAGTGCTATCCACCAGCGAGCTACGCGTGGTATTATCCTTTTTCGCGAAAGTGGACCGTAATGCATTGCAGTCGGTGACGATGGTAAACGATTTTCCTAATAGATAGACCCTGAATCGACTTAATGAAGCAACCACAGCTAGAGTTTCCAGTTCATATGCATGCATTTTTTTTTTCTTCATCTATGGTAGTTTTCCTACTGAAATATGCGACTGGTTTTAAACATGAGTTAGGAAATTCTTTTTGAAACAATATACTACCCAATCCAATTTTTGAAGCATCACAATGTAATTCGGTAAGAAAGACCGGATTGTAAAATGATAAAATAGGACGCTTATAGTAAAGCCATCCTACTTAGAGAATGTTTACCAACAAACGCTGCCTAGCAACCGATAACAGGCAGATACGAATAACCCTTTTTTTTCGTCCGCACATTTATGAACGTGTTAAAATAAATTATTTTCTATGTACCTATAATTCCTTAACTTCTTTAAGTTAAGTATTGTGAATCTATATATGTCCTTGACTTTGTTTTTGTTTTAGGGATTAAGTCACCTTGCAAAATATAATTTTAAATTGCACCAAAGATGATATAACATTACGTTCTAAATTGCACGTTAACGCGTAGTTAGTAAAAATTACTCATCCATATTGTAATGCTACGTAGAAATCTATTTTTGATAATAAAATGTAGCAAGTTTGAGTATTTTTGAGGTGACCAACAAAAACTAGTAAGTATAATCATGATGGTATAAATCACAGATAACAGATAATGATAGGGGTGATAGGTTGATCGCTTAGAGAATTAACGGGTCGGGAGTTCATTACTTGACGAGATCTATTTAGGTTAGAATTTTTAAAGATATGATACAATCTACGGCCCTTTTACCGGAAATTTCACACGAGTTTAACAACATAATTTTCTCATAATAGTAGGTACTCATCTAAGTTTTCGCCAACTCTAAGTCGCCGTTCAGTAATCAGTAATCAGTATGTTTATTGTCAAATAACAGGTACAAAATACAGATGTTATGTCTTAAAAATATTGCGCTCTGTTATATACCCCGAGAGGTGTACAATATTTAATTAATTAATAATTATTTATTTTACAAGTTGTGGTAGGTATGTGTATTATATCATTAAATTCCTTACATAATATTTTTTCTATTATGTTCTAATATTATTTTTATTTAAACTCCAAAAATTCCCTAACACTATAAAAACAATTTGTCAGCAGCCACATCGTCAGTTTTCGTTTAAAACAATTGTAAGTTAAATCCTTAAAGTCGTCCGGTAGTTTATTATAAATCTGAATTGCCATAAAGTATACATTATTTTTAAATATATGTAATTCACATTTAGGCATTACCAGGTAATGCTTTCGCCTTACAGTTCTTGAGGAAACATCAATCTTTTTGTCAAAATACTGAGGATATTTAAACACTAATAAACATATTTCCTTGATATACAATGAGGGCAGCGGCAAAATATTGTTTTTTATAAAAATCGGTTTGCAGCTATCCATATTGTGCATATTACATATAGCCCGTACACATTTTTTTTTTATTCTAAAGGCCCGAATGGCATCGTTTCCCCATATAATTATACCATAGCTAAGTACGGATGCTATGCTACGTAGCCATGGTATGCACACCATGCAGCTTATTTGTCGCTATGTCGATTGGTTCGGAAACGATATTAGTACTACTACTTAGTGCGCCTAAAGAAGATGTAAATCTACATATTCGTATATCAATTAAGCGAAGTTTACTACTATTTAGTAGTATACCTACCTAATGAATTTCTCCGTCATTGAAACTGAGAGGTTTAACAAAAGACTGCAATAATTGAGCGTCATTAAAGTTTAACGTTATATTTGGTGTCGTATTTGCGTTGCACTGACCTGATGTACCACCTTATGGTACCTGCGATTGATGTCTTGCGACAAACCCCTCGGTGGCAGACGCGGCGACAGCGGGTTCAGCCTCTTACGTGACAGCAGCGGGCGCCGCGCCTGCAGTCGGCAGCAGTGCTGCACCAACACGGCCGCAGCGTCGTCAGCGCGACTTCCGCTCGACACGCCGACGCTCGCTGTCTCTGACGGGTGTCGACGTATATATCTCGTCCGGTCGCAGAAGTTCTTGATCGTACTATTTTTCTTCTATCGCCTTCAGTACAAGGTTCAACTCGTTCGGTCGCCGGAACAACGTTGCATAATTCCGGGTACTAGGAGACCTCCTGCTCGTGATACGGTGTGAACGAGATCGGTAATGAGTAGAACGATCTCGGCTTTTCTTTCTTGAAATTGTATTGTTGGTATCAGAACTGTGTGATGATTCTTCACTTGTTTCATAGTGACATCGTTTTCGTTTCCCAGAATCGTGATGTGAGCGTTTCGATCTTATGCGACGGCCCATTTTGTCGACTTGATATGGGTAGACCACTTCTGATGATAGGTTTACGGTACGAAGGTATACAGAATAAACACTTTTAGTATTTTCCACGCTTTAATCAGTCAAATTAAATAATCACAGTAAACAAATCTATTACGACTAACAATGTATCAATCTATTAAACTAACTATTTTATACAATCTCAAGCGCGTCTGGACTTCTTGACTGTCACACAACAACTACTCTTATATGACGGAGTCGCCGGTCTAGCCGCGTTGTATCGGTCGGGTCCAAAAGGGACCACCTTTGTACCTATGTCTATTGTCATGCCGCCCGGCGGCTAGTGTCAAAGGGAAAGCCGACGCTTTCCCTTGGGAGTCTATTCTGCTATCGTGTGTCGGCGGCTCAAAAGGAGACACCGACACCTTTGGTAATGCCGCGCACCGACGCACCAACAGCTCCACCCTTGTGCATTATATTACCTATTATTTATTAATATTATTATAGTAATATATCTGTAACAATATAATATCTAACACAACTATGATTAGTTTTGGAAAAAAATGCAAAAGGTACTAAGTAGGTATGCAGGTACTTAATAGACCATTTTCGTTTGCCTCTTAAAAATATAGGTCTTGTAGTATAAACGCACCCCAATTCTTGTGTTACGGATACCAATCATATGGGGTATAACTATTTATCTGCGAAATAAATACCAGCTCCTGCCGGGATTCGAACCCGGGACCCCCGAAACGCCAGGGTCACTCACTACTTAAGCATGTAGTCGTGTACCGTAATAATAACCTGAGCCCGCATAAATAGTGTAGTTATAAAAGACGAAGACAAAAATACCCACAAAGTATTTGCTAAGAAGGTATTTTATTTATCACACCTCTGCCCTTGAATTTTCTGTATCACTTTAAATCTGTCAGATATGTCATCCACGAATTCCGGAGCTAAAATTTATTTCAGGTCATTAATTCAAAGCAGGTACGATAGTACTGATTCTTGTAAATTATAAGCCACTTAAAACATCAACGAAAGGATACAGGAAATTCAACGAAAGGCGAGTATTTTCGCATATTTTACATTAAAAAAATTACATAAAATTATAAACAATTGTTAAGCCTTGTCGAAGACAGGTAGCTTGAGAACTTTCGACACTCGACCGATAAGTCCGATAACCCCTACACCAATCCGCATTGGAGCAGCGGGGTGGAGTATGCTCTACTACCTCAGCTGTGGCTGTAGAAGAGACCACGCGCGCCACTGTTGGGGAGCCTCAACAGTGGGACGCGTTTTATATGATACAAGTGGACGCGCGCAGCTTCGCTCGCGTGGGATTAGACATAATAATAGATTCTTCATAACGCGTTATCTTTAGCTCCACAAATTTGTAATGAATCCGTAAATGTGTTATCCCCTATGTTTATTTTACACCCTTAAGTGTAACATTTTTACAAACTTTGAATGCCGTATTTATTTATATTTAATCAACAGCCTGAAATATAAATTTAATGCTTCTAGTTCTGAAAATTACAATTTTTTCATACAACCTTTCATCCCCCTTGTCAAACCTTTACAACACTGTTTTCCAATTAAAAATACCCTATGTCCTTTCTCAGGCTCTAGACCAGTGATGGGCAAACTACGGCCCGCGGGCCATCTCCGGCCCGCGAAAGTATTTAATCCGGCCCGCCGAGGGTCCGTCGACATGGATAGTATATGGCCTGATATAATTACGTTTTGATGGTCGAGAAGAAAAAGTAGATTCTACTTGGTAGAATAATAGATGCATAACCTATAGGTGAAGCTAAACTATCCGCGTAGTTCATGTGTTGCGTATTACGGGCAGGGCCGGATTTAGAGCTCGAGCAACAAAGGAGGAGGCCCCCTGGCCCCAATTTATTTTCCAAATGAGCTGAACAACTTTTTTCAGTCGAGTTTTTCAATCAATAATTTATTGTGAAACCGAATAGATTATTTTAGTATTTAACAAACATATAAAAATATAGATAAATGATTTCAGTAGCCACACAGCTGGAAACAGCTTTCGAAAATATGTATTATGGAAAAACAAAAACAATTCTATATGTCTCACACGCCTAACAAGGCAGAGCCTTCGAATAAAAGTTAAATTGAATATTATTTTTTAGGGTAAAAGGTATTTTGTAATATTTGTGTTTAATGCTGTAATGTTTTATAAAATTATATTAAAAGCTTTAACGCAAAATGCATTTTTTCTATAATTGTGGCCCTCCTCTAGAATTTCTAAACGTATGTGGCCCGCCATTAAAAAAGTTTGCCCACCACTGCTCTAGACTATCTGTGTACCAAATTTCATTTAAATCGGTTTAGTAGTTTTGGCGTAAAGGCGAGACAGACAGACAGACAGAGTTACTTTCGCATTTATAATATTAGTATGGATTAGATTGACCTGGAATGTATCAATACATTCACCAAATAATTTCATTCAGAATCATTCATTAATATAATTAACGTAATATTGCCTACAACCTCAAAGCCTAGTGCATTGACGCGATTTGATTTGCAGCAATATGACGCAGATACAGCCCAATTAAACATAACAAAGTGTTTACTGGTGACGGTAATGCGATATGTAGATACATAGAAGCTTATGTAATCATATAATTACGTCAATAATATAGGTTATTAACACTAATAAGTGCACATAAGTGCACACATAATATGCAGTATGCATCATAAGTGCACACGCACTTATGATGTACCTATTGTTATTGGGAAACAGTTCGAGACCAGAAGCTACCTAAAAATTATTGCATACGACCTGCTTGCCCGCGACTTCACCCGCTTTAAAAAGTTATACCTAAATGTAACATTTCTCCTTTATATCTAAATAACAAACCACTTATATTATGATGAAAGGGTTCATTTTGATACGACAAATTTCAGTAGGTACATTTCGCCCGAAGCTTAAGTTCCATAGACTGCTTAAAAAATGGAATGGGCGCTGCAAAAAAACTTGTACCGAAACCGAAACTGTGGTCCGATTAAAAAGGTTGTACTTGGTTGGTTGAAAGGTTGGATTGGTTTCCGTTTACACTTCATTAGAGGCGACCGTGTTTCAAGCGTAGCAACACATTTGTGACTGATTCGGAACGACTACTCGGACGAAGACTCTTACTAACAATTACTAACACAAACTAACAAGACTAACTATCACTAACAGTCCCCAGTCCTCATACCCACTAAAGAACTGATCAACTAATTTTCTAATTAACTTTCTCAGCTAACTGGACTAACCATCCCAGTCCCTATTTGAGTCTTGTTCAAAGTCAGTAACAGTTGTCATGGGCCGCGGATGGGTATTACTGCAAGCTCGTTTGCTAACTTATATACATTAAAAAAACCATTCATTGACCATTGACATAGTTTTGCCTAAGTTTTGCCTTAACTGTGAAAGTTATTGAACAATACTCGAGGTACGTTAGAGGCAAATATATTCACCTCCATCTCTGAGCCTAAGCTACATCGTGGTACATTGCTACTTCTAAATACGAGGTACCTAAGGCATTTCTATTTGAAATTTCGTCTTAACTCTGCGGTTCATATCAAAGTTTAGTGTTATGTCTTTATTCACTACTAAATATTTGAGGAGCTGGGTAATTCACGACATTCTTCCGAGAATGGTTTAGTTTAGGTACCTACCTCTGGAGTATTTCGTCTTGCTATCTCAACTTCTAAGTGATAAAATAATTTCCACGAGCAGCTATAGTATGTCCCGGTGTTGGAGTATCCTCTTGAAATGTGATAAGGGATAAAGAATAGTTCACCTCATTGGCCATAAAATATGGGATATGCAAATTTCACACTTTGAAAGCATTATCTCTCAAGCATGTTTCCTCACAATGTTTTCTTCACCGTTACAACATCCGCAATTGGTCAGTGTGGTTGACTATACTGCAAGACCAGTGTCAAACAGTGTAATATCTACCATATTACTATCAATATAGATAAGTAATTTTAAACCCGGATTTCTCTTTTTAGAAGTCAAATTCACTGGACTGTCACCGTTTCCGACTATAATAAATGAAGTGAAAATTCTGAAAGTAATAAAGTGACGCCGCAGTTTCATCGCAATCATAAATATGATGAAACATTCCACTCAAATTTGTCGCTGCGCAGTTAATTCAGTTCAGATGAACGGACAAACTGACTGATTTTCATAATTTTACGATTCCTTTGTAATTTATGAAAGTCACTTGCGGTTTGATACAGGATCGGCGCGTCGCAAACACAAGCTATTTTGTAGCTTATTCCATGAGAAACTGAGTTTTAATTGACTCGATATGTGTGCAATGTTAAATGATTATGATTTATGAGAGATGGAAATGGTGACTGACATAGATGATGACCTTGAGAAATAAATAAATAAATGGTCGCCGCTAATAAAGTGTTAACCGAAAACCAACCAGATCACAATTTGCTTTAAAAGCAATTAGGTATTACACGGTAGAGCGGTGCCATGAGAATATTGAATTAAATATTTAGACTATCAACTCACGTGATAAAGTACGCGATTACAGATATATCTGTGGATAAGAAGTCGGAATCATACTGGTTCTTCGTATCAAATTCTAGGATTCTAGAATATCATACAAATTACTTTTAATACAAAAATTCGGCAGTCAGGTTCTGTCACCACTCTTGTGTTTCGATTTAAGCTGCTAAACTGCAACCCATAGACGTCCCACTGCTGGACACGAATCTCCCTCACAGCCAATTCTGCGGGAGGTCTAGAGCATAATCCACCAGGCTGCTCCAATGCGTATTGGTGGAGGGGTTAGTGGCCAACCCAGTGTCGAATGTTCTCAAGCCACTCAAAACAATCGGGATCGAAAGCTTAACGTTCCCTCTTAAGCACGGCAAGGCCCATGAAATTTAGCCACTAGCGGTTACACAAACCGACCGCGCCCGCCGTTGCTTAACTCTATCGATCACATTGAATCGACGCGAGCCATTGGGTTATGGACGTTTCGATTTACCTTGACTAATATCTCCAAGGCCTCCACGTAGGACTTCTCAGTCTCGTAGAGTTCCACCACGACATGGGTCCTCGTGTCCTATAATAGAAAAAGTTACATGAGTTAAAATTATCCATAGAGAATGTATCTCACTTTATTTGGGAAAAATCTTGAAACCAAGGATTAATCTACTTTGCAAAAATCCGCGAACAAAAATGTATGGTGGTGTATGTATACATTCATGCACGCAGCACCTCCCTCCTTCCCACACAGGAAACATGCACACGCGATCAATGAATACATACACCAACACACACACCAACACGTGTTTCGCCCCAAAACAAGGCATCCTCAGGATATATATTAATATAAGGTATAGATTAATATAGTCTATATCCTCAGGATAAAGATTAATCCTTGGTTTGTAATAATGGAGTTCCGCAAAGTAACGCCTGATACAATTAATTATCTTTAAAACTTGAAAGATTACTGAAATAGATTTTATTACGATTTTTCCACTATAACCATTATAATATCGCAGTGAAATGTGACTCGTTGGTCTGGTAGCAAGCGCGACTCCTAAGCTAGAAGTCCTGGGAACGATGCCCGGGTCGAGCAAAGTATTATTGGGATATTCTGTCTTGAAATGCCTAGGTCGAAGTAAAGATTTAAATCCTAAATATTAATAACAAAAGACAATCAATTACAACTTAAATAACCTACAAGTAAACAAAAAAATCAAAAGTTTAAATCCTGGCCTCTCGGAATGGAAGGGCAGACTTCACATGCCTTCGATGACTTAAGGAGAACTTTTCGGCAACAGGTTTCCTACCTTACCGCTACAGCCACTGGCTACAGCAGTCACACATTTATAACATGGAAAAGGCATTGATGCGTGCCGCTTAGATTTGAAACCACACCCCTCGAGTAAGTGGCATTCGATAACAACTAGACTAACATTTACTCTATAACAATATTATAAGCTTCAGGATGCCATATTAATGTTAGGACTTGGAATGAACGCCGACCTTTACGCAATACTTGTGAATTATAAAACGATCCATTCCGAAGAATGAGTTGGAAGAAATTGATACGAGAACATCCCTGATAAAATATTAACGCAGTAGAAATGCTCTTTTCAAGACAGACGTTTTTTTTTTGCATGTACGATTATTTTACTGATTCGATTTCCAGGGCATTTAGTTAAAATGTACATACCTACATAAATGTAGATTTTTTTAAATTATTTATTTTATTATTGCATTGACTTTGATAAGTGGGCAATGTTTCAAATTAATCCGACGTTTTGAAGTGGGCGAAAATCACGTTCGAAGATTCCTTTACAATTAGTTACTTACTCGTACCTATATACCAAGCTAATAAAAGCGTCCAAAATATCTCGTCATCACAATGGAAAAGTAAAATCATTTTAACTTTGCATAACATAACATCACGCCTGAATTTCCCTATTCATAGGGTAGGCAGAGGTATTTGTGTACACCCACTTATCCCCTGTTATGTATAAGCACAATATAGAGATACTAGCTTTTGCCCGCGGCTCCGCCCGCGTGGTCAAAGGGAATTAACAATGACTTTTTTATCATACATGACACATCTGTGGTACACCAGTCTGTTCTGTGTCCATTACTGTGTCTATTGATAAATATTCTGTCGTATCTCCTGCTACTTCACTCAATATGTGTGAATTTATTTTGTTTACAATATCGTTTTTAGGTGCTAGAATACGTTTGACATAGATATTGATCTTCATATATATTGTTTTGTAAACCTGAGTAAACACTTGCAATCAGTTCTGAATTACTCTGTACTAAGTTACAAAAATTTTCCGTTAGTGTCACACAGCCCTCGGCATCAGTTTCCAGAAACGCCCATCTCCAATTTTCAAGAGTGTTTCAGCTAGTTTCCAGCATTCATGTCATTGTACAGATGCACCCTCATATTTGTTGTGAGACTGATTTTTTTCTTAGAGTTCTATAGAGTAGACGACTTATGTTATTATTATTTCAAGCCAAAACAACAACAGTCGACAAAACCAATTCAATAAGCGAACCAAAACCAAAATCAAAGGGTATGTCCTTTACCATATTTATTTTAAACCAAAACAACAATTTATCCAGCGCGAATTCAAAATTCAATTCAATTTATTAGTTGCCTATGACTTCATTAATTTACATGTATCATTTGTTAGCGTGATTCAGAACTTGCAAATGAATTTTACTAACGCCATCTATTAACAACAACCGGAACTAAATATCTAGCAAATAACAAAACATCGATATCTTCCCATGGGGATGTTTTACCGGGTTAAAAAGTAGCCTACGTCACTCTCCACCCTCCTCACTATCTCCACACACAAAAACCATACCATTTAATAGCTCCGTTGCGACGTGAAAGCCGGACAAACAAACAAATAAACAAACAAATAAATAAATAAACAAACACACTTTCACATTTATAATATTAGTATGGATTCCCATGTAATCGGTGGTGAGCCTATTGCATGGCGTCACCGGACACAATTCAAAACTGGGAATTTAGTATCAGAAAAATCCAATTATACATTCCCGACCTGGGGATCGAACCCAGAACCTCTACCTGCACAATCACGTATGCAACCACTAGACCACCGACTAGTAGGTACAATTAAACTCTTACTCTTTGTGGAACCGTCATACCCATTTCTTCAATATCGCGCTAATTCTTCGGAAAGAACCTTCGTGCACGTGTAACCGTCAGCCGGCGGTTCTCACAGGCCAGTCCTTCCTCATAATTGACGAGCTATCGACCCACAATGCCGGGGAGATAACACGTTGTCTTAAATCACGATTATTACACGTGTAATATTTACTTTATTGTGTTGTGCATTGATATTTTATGGATATATTACGGTCTACTGTGGCTTTCCCGTTCCGACAGGATATCCAATCAATATCTACCTATGGTACAACAGCGGGATATTGATTGGATTATGGTGGTGATAAAATCTGCTGCTGAATCATTCATATTTCATAATTAGAAATTATACAAATAGTATAACCATAAACTTAAATAATTAAAAACTATAGGTGTATAATAAGTAGGGTAACCGTTTATAATAGGTGTCTAGTTAATTACTACTATACTAACTACTATTATACTAACTGGACTATTACTGTCACCAACTAACAAGACTAACTATGACTAACGGTTCCTAATATCCATTCCCACTAACTAATTGTTAATTAACTCTCCATGTCTTAACTCTGCATGGTTAATCCACCTGAGAGAATTTACTAGAACATTCGTTGGTCACTTCGTTAGTGGCTATGAGGACTGGATACTGTTAGTGACAGTAAGTCCTGTTAGTATTGTTAGTAAGAGACTCGTCCCAAGTCAGTCACAGATGTGTTGCTATCCTTGAGGACAAAGATGATCGCCTCTATAGAACTGTAACCGGAAATCACACCATTCCAACCGGACCACAATTGGTTTAAAAACAAATTATTATGCGTTAAATGGTACTTTACATTATATAAAATCATGACAGTATCAGAAAAATGTTAATAGATCTTTGTCTAGTTACAAACACTTATGGATAATCAGTATTCAGTATTCACATGCTACGATGCTCGTACTTTTGCCAAGGTAGGTATTTCAACCGAGCAATATTTCGCATCTTAAATGGAGGTTATAAGGAAAATCCAGGTCTTATTTCTGGCTCTCAACCTATTTTCACGATGTATCAGTTTCTCATCGACGAAAGCTTTATAGCTGGTCAGGATCTCGAATTTTCCTTATACTGAAAATAAAACAGTTTATTTTTATGTATACTACGATCGAATTGTAGCTAATAAAATGCGTAGATAGACAAAGGGAAAAAACCTCCACTATTGAAGAGCGATTTTTTGGAAATCGACGTAATTATTGCTCTGCAACTATACGAACCAGTGCTCATACAATCAATGTTTTTTATAAATGAACGTAATGCTTCAAATTTTAGGGAAAGGAATACACATTTTAGGAAAATGTTAATTAGAGTTTGGCGCGTTAGGGAAAAAATGATGAGAGTAAATTTTTACGATGCGCGCGCACATCGAAACGAAATCCAACAGGGTGAAGTTAGCTATAGTGAACATTGTCAAAAAATAGTTTGACAGTGTACACTTTCAATTGTTAAGATTTATTCCTACTTAAAATTATAAATGTGAAATTTTGTGCTCCAGCCCCAGGAATACCCCGGAAATCCTTTCCGTTACTTTTCACTGTGGATCGAAAAGATTTTTTTTTTCAGAAGTACTAGTGCATAATAAAATTAAAATAGAAATAAAATTAAATATAATAATGTAAAATTAAGTAAAATCTTCTATTGGCCTAGTTCTAAAAAGGGTTAGTTCATTGTTTTTTAAAACACGATACAATAAGGAGTTACCCAAAAATTAGCAGTAGTTCAAATCAGCCACTCACATCTCAGAAGATAACAGCAGTCTTCAATTATCTTCAAAATAATTAATCAATCTCCGCCTCAGAACCCTGGTCGTTAACTTAGCTCTCAACAATTCAACAAGTCATCCGACAAGGCATAATATTTTGCCCACTATTATTTTTATCATTCGTCTTTCATAATATTCATAGCATAAAGGGGTTAAATTAATTTCTCGTTCTCAGACAAAAACAAGGTTTTTAAGATTAGATAGCATTGCCTGTCCTCTATTATCTTCTCTCGAGCTTTCTACGTTCTAATTAATGCCGGTTTCATCTTATGACTGCAAATTCCTGATCTTTTCAAATCTGAGATTTTTTTTTTAAATACGAGAGTTGGTTTTGTGAAAAGTTTAGCGAACGATCATGTTACATCACCACCTTTTACACCTGTAGAAGAATTTAAACTGGAGATTCTGAAAATATAGTACAGTTGTTTCCGTGTTCTTTAGTTGTAGGTCTACGGCAGTTAGTAATCAGAATGAGTTATGTCTGTTAGTGAAAGATGTTCCTGTTACGCGATACAAGTAAAATCAAGTTATAATTAGTTCAAATCTAATCAGGTATGTGTTATTATTGTGGCTTAAATACTTTAGAAGAATAGTACACCCACAATTCCGTTCTTCCTGGTCCGTGAATAACTACTGATGATAGGGCCTCCGTGGCATTACCCTAAGGGTCCTGCGGAAGACCAGCGTTGGTTGTCTTCGGACTCCAGCATAATGCTGAGCAGTGCCCAGTTTAGTAAAGTATAATGTCATATTTGTGTTCTAAATTATTATTTGTGTTATTGTTTGTGTATGCTTTACTAAATAAATCATTTTCATTTCATTTCATTTAACGATGATAAAATAATTGCTTGAGATTGACAGCGTCTTTCTATGAAGTGGTATGTCTACCTGGTGTATGGTACCCCGGGACAATGTCTCACAAGGCAAGTGAGGTTAGGCGGACTTCACGTTTTGAATGAACCTCAAATAGGTCATAAATCACATTGAGTAAGCGCGGTATTTACTGTTAAATTGGTGACTTTTACGGCAGGCTTTTCTAGTAGTGCACATTTTACCGTACCGTACCATCTTTTACAAGCTTTTATTTAACTTGCAGCTGATATTTTGTACATACCTTTAGTTTGCATGACAATGCTGTGTGACTTCATTCTAAATCCAACATGGCGGAACACCCAAAATGTAATGTAAAACCAGTGTACGTGTAAATTAAAACAAGTTCACTCAAAACATACAATTCTTTTTTCTTAAACAATTTTCTTTTTTCTTAATACAGTGTCGTATTTTTAGCACAGGAACAATTGAAGGCTTAAAACCGGCTTAGTTTCATACTTACTCGTACTAAAGTTTCAGTCATAAAGTCGTAAGTTGGGAAGCTTTCTAAAGCGAGGATTCAAAGCTTTCCAACACTGCTGTAGAAACTTTAACAAGAGTGTGCTCTGCTCACTGAAGCTTAACTGGTGTAACATTACTATGTTTAATTAATTGAACTTCTGGTTTTTATTGACATTATAGTTAAGTTTAATTGATATTAAGTTTATTAGTTCGTTGGTCAGTAGTAGTTGGTTGTAGCGTCCATAGCCCAATGGCTCAGGTCGATTCAATTTGATCGAATGAGTTAAGCAACGACGAGCGCGGTCGGTTTGTGGATGGGTGACCGCTAGTGGCAAAATTTCATGGGCGCTACCGTGCTTCGGAGGGCACGTAAAGCCGTCGGTCCCGGTTGTTTTCAAAGTTGGAAACAGTCGTTAAGCCTTGTCGAAGACCTTCGGGTGGCTTGAGAACATTCGACACTGGGTTGGCCACTAACCCCTCCACCAATCCGCATTGGAGCAGCGTGGTGGAGTATGCTCTAGACCTCCCGCAGCAGTGTCTGTGGGGGAGACCCGTGCCCAGCAGTGGGACGTCTATGGGTCGCAGCGAGTTCGTTGGTCGCAAGCGTGTCTGCTGAGCAAAAGTTCCTGGGTTCGAATTCCGGGTCGGGAAAAATATAATAAAATTTTTATAACCTGAAATTTCCAGTAATTTGTGTCTGGATTTTAAAGTATCTACCATGAAAGGTTGACTGGTGCTACTTGAAATTACCTACTTTACTTGTGGTCGAATTCCTAATCACCGCTGGACTATACCTAAATACTTTACCCTACTATCTCGTCAATGATATAATTTACAATCAAACGAGCATAGTAATGTTCGATTGTAATTATGTGAACGATTTAATCGAATTACTACTTTGTATACCTAGTAGGTATGTTATATCCAGCCAAGATCTGTTAAGGCTCGGTATGTAGACAAATCTAGTAAATTAGAGTTTATCTCATCATCTATATTATGTAATCACTAATAGACAGTGATCGCTGAGGCTCGCTGCTATGCGGACGTGTATAGGATCGCTCCGTGCCGCGAAATCATTCACGCTCGAAATTTCTATTACTTACCTACTTTTAGTTATAGTCAGTAGAGACCGTTTTGTTTTTTTTGTTTGTAAAGTAACTCACTTTAGAGAGGTTGAATTTAGTCAAATTACGTTAGATCTATTTTATTTAATTATTACTACGCTACTGCGCGCGGAGGGCCTACTCCGCCCATTACTTTATTATTTTAGAGAATTACAGCGCCTTAAGAAGAATATACTACTTCTAACTTAGAATTTATTTAATTTCTCCGACCTTATAAACTCAGGGTTCATTGAACTTACTTCAGGCGCCAGGCTCTCGCAAAGGAAGGTTTATTATAAAGACATATTGTACCGAAATAGTTTATAGACCTTGTAAGAGCGAATAAAATTAATACAATACAATATAACTGTTTTATACAGGTTTCTTGAACACATTTTAACACAGAAAGTCGCTCAGCTTGATTTGACAGCCTTATCACATCGCACGTTCGTAAAAAGTCTGAACTCGAAATGAATGTATTAATAGCCACAGGATAACATTAATCCTTTGTTTCACTCCACTTGATATCTCATCAATGAATCATTCAATAAGAAAACAAGGTAAGAATTCCAAATAAATCCAAAATAAGATTCCAAAACAATGTTTAATTTCATTGTTCCGACATTAATCTCCGAGGAATTTATCTCCTTGTAATTATTCTTCCTACCGCCATAATGTGAGTTTTACACTGCTACATGCGTGTTAGACAGATGGTAGAAACTCTAGACTTCTAGAGTAAGTTTAGTTTATGGCATAAAATAATAGCAACGAGAATACAACACCATCCATCCATTTTTCCTGCTGTAACGATTGTCTAATTAGTTTGTTGTGAGTTGAGTTGTGTTGTGTCGATGTTTTCACATTACATTTAATGTTGAACAAAGTGAGAAAACCTGCATGCTTGCTTGATGATTCTCAGAAGAGTTTTTCTAAAGTAACGACAAGTCTGCCAATCCGTACTTGGCAAGAGTCGTGGGCCTTTCCCCTTCCGGAAGAATACCGCTGCAATTCAATGCAAAAATAGAAACTTGGAACGTTGAAATTATTGAATGATGAATGAATGAATAAAAAAGGACTAACAAGACTTTCATTCACTCAATCCTTACACCCATAGACTCATGTGAGTAATATAATAAAAAAATCCTGTTAAATATAAAGACTGAACAAGACACACCCAGTGGCTTTGTAGTGTTTCTGGATATTTGTCATGGCAGCAGATGAGTGCAGCAGTATACGTATTATAATTTATTATAAGTATACATAATAAATATAATTTATTACATCAAGATATTTGTCCAGAAACTAAGTCGGTACGCCTGGTGGAGACGTGGTTAGTTGTGAAGAACTTTACTGCTAAGAGGTTTACTGCGCGAGAAACCATATTTGTGATTCAATTTAGAAATAGAATAAGGAGATAATGCACATTATCTAAAAATAAAGTAAAATCTATGCAATGCTTATTACGTTCTCGTATCTGTACAAAAGCTTTGTGTGGTTTTCCCACTGAAAGATTCTTAGTCGAAACTGAGATGATACAGTTGGATCTTGAGTATACTCCATAGTACCTACAGTCCTCTATTACTTTGACGTGAGGTAAACATTCAGGTGGAGTTAAGCGTAGCGTTTTTAATAACCACACACTTTCTAGAGGCGTTATTCATAAGAAATGAATAAACCTATTTTTTTTATACTTTATTTTCTATTCAAACTCAACTCAGAATTCGGGAGAAAGTGACAACATTCTTCATAGCTGTTTATGTTATTAATGAGGAAGAAATATTGCAAAGCTTCAAACATCATCAAGAACATTTCTTTCTCATGACATAGCAAGTTGTCTTAACAATCAATTCAAATTGTCATTGTTTACAATTAAGTCCCGTTCTACATATGCGTCGCTACCCTTGAGGACTAAGATGGTCGCCTCCAAAGAAGTGTAACCGGAAACCAACGTGCGGTATGGTTTGCACAATTGTAAAAGCAATAATTATTACACGGTAGAAATGGTACGTAAGGTACCGTAGCGGGCAGTGGCTTCCCGAGCGACTCTATATGAAACTTACCTGAGCTGCAGAAATGGCTGCTGGAAACATGGTGGGGTCGTCTCCACTCCTTGAAGTCCGATTCCCCCGGTCGTCCTCATCGGACTCCGAGCCGTGCAGTCCCGCACCAGGGCTCGGATCACTGAACCTCAACTTCAGATAGTCTCGCCGCATCTTCATTTTTAAACGAAACACTTTGAATGCTTCCCAAGAGACTGTTATCACACATCTTCACTTACGCTACTGCTTTAGTTACACTCATCTTTGGCATCGTTTTTCTTTGGTTGTTTCTTTGGGAATGTTTAGTTGACGCTATTTAGGACTGGAATACAGTGAATTTGTGTTTCAGATGGTACAGACAGAGCACGTGTTTGGATATTGCAAGCTTCTCCAATGCCTCGTAATAAACCTTATTTGGTTAAGTTTCAAAATGAAATGGTCGAGCCAATCTGAGCCGTACCTAACCAAACTGAACCTTCGGTCGCCGCATCAATAGGTGGCAATTTTATAGTCAATAATAAATTTTAATTCATCTTTCTCGTGGTTCCACTCCATCCAACATACCTCTGTCTACTCCTTCGGAGCAATGCAGGCGTTATGTTATGTTAAGTAATATAACATAGAGTAAGTATTAATGTATTTTTGTTTGTTTTTTCATTCTTTTCTTGTGGTGTACAATAAAGTGTATTCGTATTGTATTGTATTGTATTGTAACACGTAACATTCAATACAAACATGATAAAGTGTAAGTACCTATTACAAGATGAGAAGTCATACAAAGCCTAAAACTGGGATACCACTCATCAACAGGTAACGATCTCCAACAAAATGTCCAATGTGACGAGATCCAACTAAAAGGAATTGGTTCAGTTTTCCTTCAATCAATAATTATTTCCACTAATTAATGCCCTATAGCCTATAGCCTGTAAGGAAATTTGTTACTTGTGTAGAACAAATAGAGTACACGATAGCTTACACGTGTCAGACGAGAAGGTATACATAATTCGCGACGTAGGACGCATTCACCGCCCAGACGTAGGCGTTCCATAAATATGATCGCACCGGGAATTTGAGGTTTTCAGTATTTTCTTATTCCCACAGCATATTTTTGAATTATATTGTAAAACATGGATATTTTCTATAGAAACTTGAAACCGTAAAACAAATGGACTGAATTTTATATGGAATTATTTCAAAGAAATAAAAAAAAATCTGTTACTATTTGTATTATCACCGTCCTAAAATTTACCAATTTTCGTTAGTGGGTATGAGGACTGGGGACTGTTAGAGAGTCTCGTTCTAAGTCATTCACCGATCTGTTGCTACCCTTGAGCACTAAGATGGTCGCCTCTAAAGCTGAGTGCGGACCCATTTTGCTCATGTATGAAAATGTTTGTACCAATGTTGTGTTGTGTTGTAATATTATGAGCAAATAAATTTCTTTTCTTTCTTTCTTTCATTCTTTCTTAAAGAAGTGTCACATCCCACATTGCCTGCGCCGTCCCTTTAAAAGGCTTCCCACGTGTTAAAAATCATACCCGAATATCCTCGTCTCTCCAAACTCAGGGCCCACCTACCGACCTACGCACTCGAAACTGAACACCGCCACCGTCACACGAGTCGCCGCGTCCTTTGTCGTTCGGAACCGGCTTTGGCTAACTACTCTTTTTACGGCAGCCTGGTAGCGCACTAACTAAGAGAAAAAGAGACAAAAGAGAGAGAAGAGAAGAGAAAAGAGAGAGAAAAAGAGCTCTTCAGGGCCGGCAACGCATTGGCAACTCCTCTGGTGTTGCTTATATTCATAGGCGACGGTGACTACTTAACATCAGGTGTTCGTTTGGCTAAAATCTATAAAAAAATCTAACGGATTACCGATCCCGCTACCAAAACCATTACTAACTACGTTTTACCAGGAGGCAATACTGCTTGCATTGGTTTAGGTAGATTTTCATTCACTCTACAATTCTGACTTCGCTAAGGCAATTTTACTAACGACTGTCTGTGTAAACTATCGCTGCTAATTTTGAGCCCTAGATTAGCTGTCAAAACAATAACTAGATAGGTACATTTGTAGGTATTCTCGAGGAGGCAAATACCAATTACATTAGTTTGGTTGAAACCATTTTTTCTGGTTCAGGTATTCACCAAGCATTCATATTCATTTATTTATTGCAGTCTTGGTTTAACCAATTTTAAACATGAAGGGCACGGCAATGTACCTGGAGTAGAAGAGAGGATAACGCAGCCTATTGTCACGTTGCAATTTTATTAAAAAGTAATTAATTAGTAGTCATTAATTACCAATGTTTGTCAATTCATGATAATTTAGTTATGTGTCAAATTAATTAATATATGTCAATATGATTTATTAGAATGTTCAAATATTTTAATATTGTTAATTCAAGAAAATATTAAGTAGCATACCTAGATATATGTACCAACCTACGTCAATTTATGAAATTAATAACTTTACCATAACATATTTTTATATTCGATTAAATAAAAAAAAATCATTTCATTTGTCTCATAAGTGGTAAGTGCCGAAGTTAGTGTTTACCTATAAGTCCTTCTCGTTACTAGCTATGGGAGTAGCAAGGTAGAAGAACTTGATAGGGGTTCAAATCTTAGGCGAACACAAATAATCCTTGTGGCCTCCTCGAGTTTATGATGTTTGACTTGCAAAACACTGGTCAAACATTCCAAAGAATTGTGGACGAGATGGCCCTTGGCCTAGATTTACTCGTATGTCAAACATATATGTTTGTTCGAAAGTATGTTTTATGTGTAAGTCGTATACGTTTATACGTAAAGTTCATAGCCCAATACGACATAGTAACGACGGGCGTGGTCGGTTTGTAGATGGGTGACCGCTAGTGGTAAAATTTCATGGGCGCTACAGTGCTTCGGAAGGCACGTTAAGCCGTCGGTCCCAGTTGTTTTCAACGGTGTGAAAAATCGTTAAGTCTTATTGAAGACCTTCGGGTGGCTTGAGAACATTTGACACTGGGTAGGCGGCTAACCCCTCCATCAATCCACATTGGAGCAGTTTGGTGGAGTATGCTCTAGACCTCCCGGAGCTGTGCTTGTGGGGTAGACTCGTGCGCAGCAGTGGGACGTCTATGGGTTGCAGCTTACCTTATGTTTTATGCAATTATATGTCATCTGCTACAAGGGTTAATAAACAGTATGATTTTTCTCTTAATGTCATCATGAGACCGGCGACCGGAGTTTGAGGCCAATAAGTCTGTCTATCCACCGTTCAAAGATTATTAAATTATCCATCTCATTCTGAGGAGAAATTGGTGGACAATGATGTTAATCAGTCAGTCATCAGTCTGTTTCTAAAAAAAATATTCAAATCCCAAGTATCTAGTAAAGTACCCGGCACAATAGTCTTACCCTACATACAATATTATAGAGGCATCGTGCTATAAATAAAGTGGAACACATAAAAGTAAATTCACCCTTCAAAAGAAAAGTTGGCAGGTTAAGTTTATTACGTATGTAGGTACATTACTTGCGAGAACTCAAACATGTACGTTTACGAAACAAAACAATGAACGGTAGACTAGCAAACACCTGAAATTCATGTCGAACAAAACGGTCTCTGTGTTGCGAAACCTTTGAGGCTTTCACGGAAAGCTAAAAGCTGAGTACAGTCAGGTACAGTGCCAGCCGGAAAAAACTAATTCCTTTTACATTCTGCTTTCATGTTATACGAAATATGTGAAAAAATTCAGCCGAGCTTTACACATGTGCTTCGTTTTTGGGACAAATATTTTGTACAGCAGTCGTGTTAGTCTACTGAAACTATATTAATATTATAGCAGTCGCTGCCCCCGATACATTACCAAATGATATGCCCAACATAATTAACACATTATTTTATTCAGTTGGTTAGTTCGCAAGGTTTGAGGACTAGAGGAGTAGGGATTAATGACAATTAGTCCAATAAGTTATTATTAGTAGTAGTAGTAGTAGTCGTTATTATTTGTAGTTGGACACAAATGCGTAGCAACCCTTAAGGATTAATAGAGGAGAAATGGGAAAACCATCAGGAAAGCTGATTTACCGTCACATACGAAAATGTTTCGTATACGAAAGCCTAAAGTCATATCAGTGAAGTTGGGGCCGAAGACAATATTAAAGGACGTTTCCACAAATACGATCAGAAGCAGGTTTTTCATTTGACGTTACAGCAGATTCAACAGATAGGGCAAATAGTATGAGAAGAACACTACGGTCCGCAGATCTGTACTATCGATCGAATTGTATATTGCACTCAGAGACAATGTACATGTGCATGCAACCACATTCGTGGCAATTCTGCAATCTGGAAATAAAACATGTTTATCTATCTATCTATCAATACCGTCACCGATGAAATACTCACAGTGGACCATCTTTGAAGTCTCTCAATGCTCTCATTGCTTCATTTCCAAGAGATGTTTTATTATTAAAAAATAATAAATTTAATAATAATAAATAAAATTTCCATGCATATTTGTTTATACAATGCGTCACTATATTCAAAAGTAATTACGTACAATTTCTTAACTTCTAACTATAATTACTTTAAAATTAACCTATACATAATTAAAAAACCTTAAAAAATATAAAATAATAACTAATACATATTATTAAAAGGAGTCCCCTTAGGCAAGGTTCCGAAGATACTGGCAGCGTTCCCCCTTTGAATAGCTAGGCTAATTCTTTGTCCGAAGTAGCTGCCAGCTCTTCGGTCTCCTGTGATGTCGACTAACCTTTTTGCTATTTCATTAAAAAGCCTATATGCCTATAGCCGTCACTTATATGGGATAAGTAGGTAACATTACCTGCTAAGTACCGAATGAGTGCTATGTACTTCCGTAGCAGCCTCTCCCTCGCCCCGCGAACCCCGCACGATTGACCATTCTAGATGCGTCAGATAACTAAATAACTAATAAAACTACTTAGACTGTGGTACCGTCTTGAAAATGTCTGGTGTCCTTATTGAGTGTTGATGTTAACCAGACGCTATCTAGGCTATATAACTTCGGACGTCAATCAGCTGTATCTGGCAGACGGACACGACGCCTGTCCAGCCTCATATGACGACAGCGTGACGTTTACGTGGCCTTGGCTGTCGATGCTGTCCAAGTTTGATTCCCTACTCTGACAGTTTAGAATAGACAAGGAAAATATCTATCTGAGATATCTATAGTAGGGGAGCCCAAGAGGGGATTTTGCGGGATACTCAAGCGCGTAAGTTTAATATACAGTGGGATACCTTGTACCCGGTTAAGTACCTCCACCAAATATGAGCCCCATATATAAATGGGGCCGTCAAGGATAAAGGATCAGATTAGTAAAAAAAAAAAATTTGTCATCAGAAATTCTTGAGCGCGTTAGATTAAGGTAGGGTGAGTTAATTACATGCTAAAAAGTGTATATTCCACTAATCTTACAATTTGAGAGTAACGTAAAGAAAGGGGAGGGCTACAAAGTTACTCTCAAATTGTAAGATTAGTGGAATATGGGCTACAAAGTTGTAAAAATTTCTGATGACAAATTTTTTTTTTTTACTAATCTGATCCTTTATCCTTGACGGCCCCATTTATATATGGGGCTCATATTTGGTGGAGGTACTTAACCGGGTACAAGGTATCCCACTGTATATTAAACTTACGCGCTTGAGTATCCCGCAAAATCCCCTCTTGGGCTCCCCTACTATATCTGAGACATCTAACCATAGACAACTAAAAAAAAATTTTTTGTTATAAATTTTTATTTATTCAGTTATTATTTAGCAACCAATTAAAATGATATTACTTAATAGACGGATGTAACAACATCTCATTTAGGAATTAATTTCATCTTTATCTTGCCAGTAATGTCACAACTCATACATTACATCATTAAATGTTAAATATTACAAAAAATTTATAAATATAAAAGTTATAAATTAGCTGTTCCCGCGAACTTCGTAACGCCTCAATACTTCACTGGCGTGAATTAGGTTTTTATGTTATGTCTGTACCAAATTTCATCAAAATCGGTTCAGAAGATTCACACCTAAACAACGAACATAAAAGCATCCCTAGGGAACATATTTCTGGGATAATAACTACCCATCATTTTGCCATCTCCTATGTCCCATCTATCTTAGTACCTACCAAATTTCATCAAAATCATATATCAATGGAATCATAACTGTTGAGTTGAGTTATAAGTGTTATAACTAACCCAACTTTGTTTTACAATATACTCGTAAATTAAAAAGAGTTTCATTACTGCGTTTTATGGGATTTTATTGGATCTTTTATAAATTGTAGTTGGATATTTTTGGTAAGTATTGTTTGTAAATATTTTGTGTCGAAAATATGTATTGTTTTTCATCTGTATTTAATCCTACTTTTCTACTCACAAACACAATTACGAGACTTGGTCCTCTACCGTAAGCCTCATTCGAAAGCTTATAGTCGCTCAGTGCGTTATGGCGAGAGCTATGCCCGGTATTTCGCTACGTGACCGGATCCGACATAAGATTGACTTATTAAGCGAATTGAAGTGGCAATGGGCAGGCCACGTTGCATTGATAACCGATGGGTAAGAAAAGACCATGGGTCGGAAAACGGAGTATTTGCCGCCCTCCGACGAGGTGGACTCATGACTTGAAGACAGGAAAACCGCTGGAATCACAGAGTACAGTATCCGATATTGAATCGTCTAATGCATGAGAAGTCCGCCAACCCGCACTTGAGCAGCCTGGGCCATCCCTTACGTCTCCCATTCTTAAAAAGGAGACCCCTGCCCAACAGTGGCACAGTAAAAAGGCTGGAATGGAAAGATGACGTCGACACCTGCAAGGAAGAACATCGTAACTCACTTTTTGATGAATTTGAGTTACAATCATATTCTTTATTAAAAAAAAAAAGCTCTATTTTTTGCACTCACTCCCATATCTGAATTATTTCTAATTATGTTTTTAGCCAGTATTAAAGCATTGTAAGTCAACGTTTACAGAAAATGATAAAAATGTATATTTAGTTACTTATTGATAATTTGCCAGTAATTGATAATATTACTAAGAAAAAATTGCAATACGAGATACCCTCTTGTCTTTCGCAAGATGTTGTGAACGTGAACGTGAACGTTAAACAATCTTTCATTGCAATCTTAGTTACAATGTTTTCATTCTCAAACGAAGATTAATATTTTCGATTCCAAAATTGTAACATTTTAAAAGATAGCGATAAACACCGAGCCAAGCACTCTGATTCTGTTGTAGCAGCTTGTTTCGACTTACAAAAGATCTTGAATACTCCACAGTCGGAAGTATCTCTGTTTTATTTTAAAAGAAAACTTGCTACTTATAATTTTACGATCTATGATATGGGCACCATCCATCCATCCATCCATCAGCCTTTCAGAGTCCACTGCTGGACATAGGCCTCCCTTAATAGGTGCCACTCCTCCCGATCCTGTGCCTTCTGAATCCAGCGATTTCCCGCTGACTTTTTCAGGTCATCAGTCCATCTGGTTGGAGGGCGGCCTGTGCTCCGTTTCCCGAGCCCTGGTCTCCACTCGAGGACCTTTCTAACCCATCGGTTGTCCGTCCTATGAGCGACGTGGCCTGCCCATTGCCATTTTAGCGTGCTTAGTCGACGAACTATGTCGGTAACCCTCGTTCGTCTACGGATTTCATCGTTTCGAATCCGGTCTCGTAGCGAAATACCGAGCATAGCTCTTTCCATAGCGACACTGAGCGACTTTGAGCTTGCGAATGACGCCGACGGTAAAGGACCACGTCTCGGATCCATATGTCATCACTGGCAACACAGACTGTTCGAAAACTTTCGTCTTCAGGCACTGAGGTAATCTCGATGAAAAGATATGTCGTAGCTTCCCGAACGCTGCCCAGCCGAGTTGGATTCTTCGAGTGACCTCTTTCTCGAAGTTGGCTTTACCCATCTGGACCACTTGTCCCAGGTAAATATACTCGTCAACAACTTCGAGTGCAGCGCCATCAACAACAACTGGTATAGGTTTGACATGCACATTGGACATGATCTTAGTCTTGTCCATGTTCATCTTCAAACCCACCCATTGTGAGGCACTGGTGAGGTCCCCTAGCATAGTGTTGAGGTCGTCCAGCGATTCTGCCAAGATAACTATATCATCGGCAAATCGAAGGTGTGTGAGGCGTTAGCCATTGACGTTGATGCCTAGTCCTTTCCACTCCATCAGCTTAAACACGCCTTCCAATGCAGCAGTGAAAAGCTTCGGATAGATAACGTCCCCTTGCCTAACACCTCTATGCAATTGAATGGGGTTCGTGCTTCTGTCGTATACTCGGACTGTCATTGTGGCGGCTTCATATATCCACTTCAACACCTCGTTGTACCTATAGTCAATCTGGCACCGCTGCAGAGACGCCAACACTGCCCAGGTCTCGATAGAATCGAAGGCTTTCTCATAGTCCACAAACGCGACACACAACGGCTGGTTATACTCCTCGGTCTTTTGTATAACTTGCCGCAGTGTCTGTATGTGGTCCATGGTGCTGTAGCCTTTTCGGAAACCGGCTTGTTCGGGAGGCTGGAAGTCGTCAAGCCTGCGCGCAATGCGATTAGTAAGGACTCTCGAAAACAACTTGTAGACGTGGCTCAGGAGCGCAAGGGGCCTGTAGTTCTTAAGAAGGGTTTTGTCGCCCTTCTTGAAGAACAACACAACCTCGCTCGCGCGCCACGCCTCTGGGGTGGTTCCGCTATTGATGACAGTATCGAACAGCTTCTGGAGCGCCACTAGGACAGGTTTCCCACCAGCTCTTAGCAGCTCTGCTGTGATTCCGTTATCACCCGGTGCTTTGTTGTTTTTCAGTTGTTTGAGAGCCTCCCTAATCTCGTAGAGGCTGACGTCCGGGATATCTTCGGTATAGTGCCGGGTTAATCTAGCTCGCTTATCGTGAGCGCCAGCTGGAGCTGGGGCTTGCGAGGAAGTGTACAGTTGTCCGTAATACTTCTCAATTTCTATCAAAACTTCAGGTTTGGACGAGACTATGGTACCGGAATCTGTCTTCAACCTTGATAACTGGCTTTGCCGTTTGCCCAATGCATTGATCTCGAGCAAACACTTTGGAATTAATAATGAATAATTAAATTATTTCACTTGTTTTACTTATATGGTAACTTCAAAACAAATTAAAATACGTGTTGCGCATTGTATGTCAGACTTACAATTTTTTTTTTCTATGAAGCAAACATAGGCGTACAATTTTGAATTGTAAATCTGAGTTACAATGTCATTTTATAAAGTTTATAACGTGCAAACTCATTGTAACTCATAAAAGGTAGTAAAATGAACGTAGTAATAGCATATTAATCATACAGTAATATAAATTATCCCTTTTTGACTACAACTTTCTAGTGTGAATGGCGTTAGGACATAACAGAACTGACTAAGAATTTTTTTAAACTTTAACGCGCTCTCCTGTAAAGTTGCTAAAAATGAGTTACGATGTTCTTCCTTGCAGGTGTCGACGTTGAATAGTCATTTCAGTTAACTGGGCTGAAGCCAATTGTATTCGAACTCGTAATGAGTGCAATAAATCATTGCACGTTATGATACAGACATACATCCGACGTGGTTTATACATAAATACGTAGGTAGGTAGAATGTCTACTAATTTACGTACAATCTTCATTAATTTATGTGAATATTTAATACCCTATTGTATCTTACTAAAACTCTATTGTATATTATGAAGGAAGCTTTTGTCAAATCTATTGTGTAGTAAAATAATATTGTTTTAGATAAATTTTCATGTAACGTTATCTAACGTTATTACTTAAAACGACGAATTGCAACATAACAGAATCATTCTTTATTGTAAGACTAGCTGTTGTCCGCGACCTCACCTGCGTTAAATAAAGCTTATAATTATCGGTAACTATGTATAGCTTATATCCAATCTTATTAGTAGCTGTCCATCCATACGTCAGACACTGCTGGACATAGGATTCCATTAGCATATACACCCAGATTAATAATATACATGATTTTTGCGTAACAACCGTTTACGCGCACGCAACGGAAGCTCTCAATTATTTTTTTTATTTGTTCTTAAAGTAAATCAAAATTGAAATGAATATTTTTTTCCCATTTTTGCCACATGACTCACTCTGCTCCTATTGGTCGTATCGTGATGTTATATAAAGTCCATTTATATAACATCACGATACTGGACTATTTCACACAAAAAGATTTTTCCAATTCGAACCAGTAATTCCTGAGATTAGCGCGTTCAACCAAACAAACAAAGTCTTCAGCTTTATTATATTTATAGATACCATGTTTTTTAAATGTTTATCTATAAGTTGGAGTTAATAATAGACATAAGAAAGTGTTTTTTTATATTTAGCGGGTTTTATTTCGGCTCTGTAAGTTTTTTTTAAAGCGATTGGTATGTAGTTTTGTAGTTACTTAACCTAACCTAATTACTTACATTGAAAAACAAACAATGTTTTCATGGATTCATTCATCTTTTTATTGATGCACTGACCACGTCCCGTTCATTTAAAGGAGTGAAGATTTAAGGAAGAGAAAATCCTTGACAAGTTATCGTAAACAATCCAAATAGAATTTTACAAAAATTCAAGTCATTTTATAGCTCTTACAGAATTTATATTAGTCCCGTCATGTAACGAAAGTGCGTGAAGAATCGGTTCTAATAAACACCAACACCCCTATAGAATAGAATAGTTTATTTCGCATAACAGTTTCAGCAACACATGTCATTTATATACATAAAATCAATGAAAACCTCTACACCAATACCCCATAATCTCCACAGGCGTTTGCATTAACTTCCTAATTGACAGACCGGCTGATTGAGCGAAGCTGTGATTGTCCGGAACGATCGGAATGAATGATTGATCAAAGGGTGCTTGATAGGAAATAGGAATGGGAAGGGTTCGTTGTTTCTGTTTCTACACTTCTAAAGGGAATTTTTGTGATAGAAAAACATATTGCAGAAATTGGACCATGGAAGCATTCTGATTTCCTGACGCATATTGAAATAGGAAAATATGTAAGGCCACGTAAAATATTTTCATATAGAATAACGCTACACGGTCCTCTAGCCCCGCAGTAGCAACAGCTGAGACAGCTCCTGTTGTCATTTTGTTCTATTTTTTTTTGTATTTTCCTTGTATTTCATAAAATGTCAATAAAACATTTGAAATTGAATTTTGTATTTCAAAACTGATTTTTAGAAAACACTGGAGGTGGCTTTCGTCATGCCGCAAATTTGAATCTACATGATCCAAAACAGGACTGGAAATGTAGTATGAGTTCAGATAATAGTTAATTTTGGAAAATCTCAGTATTAATTAGATACCTATGTACATTTGTTTCTACGTAAAACTATTTTCTTAAAATCCATTCAGTTAGGGTTCCTCTTCTGTTCAATAACAGAGCTATTTAAATCAGGCTTGGTATAAATCACGAAGTAAATAGTAATGTAACTAACTTACAGTTTATGACTTTGACTTTGACTGCGAGTCTAATCCTACTAGCAACACGCTCACACCGTGCCACGGGTTGTACGAAGGCTATAAAACTTCACTGCCAACGAAAAGGCTTTGTATTGATTTTGCGTGTGAGCTGCAAGGACATAGTGTGCTGTCATATTTCTGTGACAAGACCGTAATACGGAGCCAGGTAAGAAAAGTCAACGCCCCATGTCGACATCGATTGTGATAGAAAAGTACATTAAGTTTCAGATTAATTTAGTATTTAACAACAACATTGTCTCTGTTCTTCGAATCCATCTTAATTTCGTTTCTACTTTGTCCGTGGGTCAGCCGTGGCTGGATCGGCCATTTTTAATACCATCAAGTTCATGCAAGTAATGTAACGCATACAAGATTTAGTATTAATTTTCATATGATATTTGGATAGGCGTAATGAACGTCATCATATTATATATCTACCGCCGGTTCGCAATGTGGAAGCTACCGAGAAGAATACGGAATAAACTCGGTTCTTTGGTTGGTGATGGAGTGCTACGATCATTACTCGCAGAAATGTTTCAAACATTCATTGTTCACATAATTAAATGTAATATATTTTTTGCCATTGTTAGATTGTTACAAACTCAACAAAACAACAGTTATAAAAGAGCAAAAACAGTATTACAATGATAAAAATTGATCCACCAACTCCCAAATCAGTTCAGTCCAATTTAGTTGTGTGCAATGGTTTATAATCGACCAACTTCCAATTCAGTTATATATGAAACATAGGTACCGCTGATTTTCAGAACGGACCTAGTATTCATTGTTTACTTTTTACGATCCGTAGCGTATATTGCGTAAATACGCTACTACGATACAAGGGATAAAAACAAACATGATTTAAAATCAAACAATTAAATCAACCTTCCCGGTAGGTACCTATATCAAATAAGGTACAAAATAAATAACAGAGTAACAACAATTTGATTTAATATACATATTTAGATGTTCTCCGAATGCGATAGCGCCAATCATTCCCAAGTTTCCCGGGATTCTGAATTCCCGGGAATTCAATCAAATTATGCACAACTGTATTGAATTTACGCCAACATAATAGGTTTACGATACGGAGTTACGTATCGCATATTTCGTTTGCGCTTTCCGCACCAATTTTCTTCTTTCAAGAGCATTACAGGCAACATAAAAGCGTGAGATGAGGCTCTTTTAAATGGTTTCAAAAGGAATGAGGTAATCAATTTCATTGTGCCATTGTGGCTTTCACGTATCAGTTCTATTCATGTATCCATCTAAGCGGCCATAGCATAATGGCTCGCGTCGATTCTATGTGATCGACAGTTAAGCTATCCATTTAATGGTTCAAGAGCATTTTAAGTCCTCTACTGGACATTGGGAGACCGGTTTCACTACTTTATAGCGACTCAAGGGTAGCTACGAATCCTGACTGACTACAAGATATTCTATAACAATTACTTACTGGACTATTACGAACACCAAATAACAGCATTTAATGTTACTAATAGTCCCTGAATAATTCCTCACACCTACTAAGTATACAGTACTAAGAAATTTAAGGTAGAAAAAACCAAACATACTTTGCTCAATGTTAGAAAATAATGGTTATTCATAACACGATTTCATCAACGGAATCAGTCCTGAATACCCGGATAAATGGAAAATATCCCTAACTGGCCTGACCTACATAACATTTGCTCTCTTGCCCTTACACCGAGCTCGTGTTTCTGACGTCAGTTAAATTGGCCACGGCCAAAACAAATGAATAGAAGCCTTAAAACATTTGCTCCAGGTCCTATTTTACGATTAGCTGATTTTTATGCAGGTCACGCTCAAAGTGGTTATTGGATACTTTATGTAGCCTCGCTTAACCTTGCAGTTGTTGACAACCATCGGATTTTTGAAAATTGGACCCTTTTTTTTTTAAATATTCACAGTAAACAATACTGACTAACGAAATAGCTATTGACACCAATTTTCTTTTCTGAGATTGAAGTTAACGCCATAGAAATTAGCCACAAGAGGGAATTGGCCAGGAGGAAAAAACATATATTCTCCTATCTATTTCTATCAATATAAAAATTGTAGCAGATAAATAACAAGCAACATACAATAAGTTACATATCCCCAAAAAACATACTAACTGGTGAAAGGACCTACCTTTCACATGACACATCTCTGCCCACCGCATCAGGAAATACAGTCGTGATGTTGTTTTTGTTCAGAATCTAACTAGAACCTACATAAGAATTTGCCAGACGGCAATCCTTACCAGTCAACCCAAAACACAGGACATGGAAACTAATATTCAACGAAATTGAAATTTTATACGAAAAATTAATCTTCAGGCAGATGTAATCAACTAGTAGCTAGCAAATTATATTAATATACTCGTAATATTATCAAACCTTTATCTACACATCTTTTAATTTTTTTGTAATCTAAGATACTGAATTTAAGTACTTTAAGTTGCGAGTAACATTTCGGTTTGGAAAGACATTATTAAACTCGTAGCTCTAACTTACCTTTCTGCCTGAAGAGTGACACGTGATAAGTGATAGCTTCGGCCTCATTCGCAAGCTCAAGGTCGCTCAGCGAGCTATGAAAAGAGCAATGTTCTGTATTTCGCTTCGCGACCGAAACCTAACTAGTAAAGTGACTGACCGCTCAGTTATAACGACATCGTTAAGCCAGTGGCGATCTGCTTGTCCGAATGTGTTATTTGAACGACTGATAGCAGCTCTTATGGATAATTAAATGGCATTTTTATGAATATACTCATAACTTTGACGGGCCCGTTGGCGCAATCGGTAGTGACCCTGTCTGTTGCGTCAGGGGTCGTGGGTTCGAATCCCACTCAGGACAAATATTCGTGTGACGAACACTTGTATTTGTTCTGTGTCTGGATGTTAATATTATTTATTTATTTTTTATTTAAAAATATCTATGTATGTATATCTGTCTCTGATACCCATAACACAGGCTCGCGCCTACTTTGGGGTCAGATGGCCGTGTGTGAGAATGTAAAAAAAAAAAACTTAGCAAAAAGACATGCATCACCTATCTGCTTTCTCTACTGACTGACAGGGCTCGTAAGAATCTCGATCTAAGTCAATCACAGATGCATTGTCAACCTTGAGGACTAACACGGCCGCTTCTATATATATAAATTTAACCGAAAAACAAATTTTTCAAACCAAAGCAAAATTGAATGAAAATTAAAAATACACGAACTGAAAAATTATCTTTCTGGAAAAGAACTTCCCTCTTTTGGCACATGGACTAATGAATTAAAAAGTACAGTGGCAAAACGTATGAACATGTTTCTAGGTACTTTGAATAGGCAACATACCTCTAGCTTTATATGCTTAGTACGAGAGAAGCAGGTATCACTAAATGAACAGGGTACACGTTTCAAAACGTTTTCGTCCGACTTCAGCAAGCACCAAGCACTTTAAGTCCCTCTCTATTTGAGTTTTACATTGGAAATAATTTCGAAATTTTCTGCCCCAATTCCCTTCTTGTGAATCCATATAAATTAAATTCGAGTTAAATAAAATAAAATGAGAAAGGTCCGATAACCTTTGACATATAGCTGAAGGTCTTTTACTGAATTTCTTTTGTTTTACCCTCTTTCCTCCTGTACCGGGTCTTGTGAAGTGTATTGTTCTGTTTTCTTTTAATTAATTAAGCCACGTGTTCTATTTTACCACAGTTTAACACACATTTGCCGTCAACATGAGTTCAGAGTTGAGAGTTTAGAGATGAGTTAGATAGCACCATCACGTGTGGTGGTGTGTACCCAAAATTAAGAATGTCTAAAACGTACCTATTTGGAGAAAAGTTTGAGATGGCTTATTCGAGTGTTTATTATTTGAACACTGACCAAAAACCGATAAGGCTTAACGGCTATAATCTACCGATATACTAGCCAGGTCTGATGGCTTAGCGGGCCTAAACCTATCAAAACTATAGCAGAGATCGGAGATTTCACTTTAAATGACTTGCGCCCTGCTATTATGAGATTCATGGTGGATTATGGCCTTACCCCACCCATTCTAAGAGGAGATACGTACCGTATGTAAACAGTAGAATATAAACATCACTGTCCTACTGTTTATATTTCAGTTTTTAAGAATTTCATGAATACATTATTCATCTAACGCATTTTATTGCATTGCTCAGCTGCGGGCCCGAGATATTCGTATACGAAAACTTTTCGCATTTCGAAACGTTGTAGGCATACAGTACAATAAGAATGAACAAAAACACTACAAAACATTATATATTTTACACACATTCTATCGCCAGGCGAAAGAAAGGACCACTTATTAAATATGTTGGCTCTGTGATTTTTAGCAAAGACAGCATGTCCTTCTGCATGCATATGAGTATAATTTTATATGTATACCTAAGCGATTTTCGAATGATATTCAAAAATCGCACTCCTTTCCTTCGGTTACGTATTCCATCAAAATGCTTACATTCACAGTGAGAGGTGCACTTAAACCAGCGGTTCTTAACCTTTTTAGGTCTGTTACCCTTATGATCTAACTAGGGTCACTGATTTTACCCCTCCTCCCAACGTTGAAGTCAAACAATACGTGTAGCTACTATACACTGTAAGTAGTGTAAGTAGTAGCAAACGGTACCAATATTTTTAAAGCTCTGTCTGCTATGATAGGATATTCAGCACCTACTTTTTTCCAAAATGTACTTTGTACGTAGGTCAGCTAGGCTCATTGTCACCCCTCCGAAATACAAGTTTTACCCCCGCGGGGGTAATTACCCCCAGGTTAGGAATCCAGGACTTAAACCATCGATATATCACATACGTCGAATATCCCGGTTGATTGATGGGATGCAGTGCAAAATTTTTAACGTGAGTAGCAAACGGTAGAATCCAGGAGTACGTGAGTATAATATTATTAAGACTTTCATAGGCATTTAAGTGTTTATTGTACTCGTCCATTTAGGTAGGGGATAGAAAAGTGAGACGGTAGCTCCTGCCTGTCGTAAGTCGACTAAAAGGGGTCTTTTGTGGTTGCAGGCGGCAAGAGGGCGCTCAAACCGTTAGTGATCCAAGGAAGTCTGTATTTGGCTGCACGGCGTTATAGAATGGTGTTCACCGAGATAAGCTTGTCATTGACACAGCCCTGGTTGCCACCGGTGTTCTATTAGAGGTCTTGGAGTCCTCCACAAGCTTTGAGGAAGGCTATCGAAGAGGTTTTAGTTGGTGCAAACACATAACCTGGCGTCCCTTCTAGAATGTTCAGGTACCTTTAAAAGGTTTCCTACCAGATATTAAGGACTAATAAATTAAGTTAGTTCTGTTATTAAGTGTCAGTCGGACGGAAGGCACGTAAAGCCATGGGTCCCGGTTTTTAAGATAAAAGCCATTGATCCTTGTCGGGTTTGGCAATTAACACCTCCGCCAATAACCAACTGCAGTACCAGATACCAAGAACCATCTGCTCTCAGATGTAAGAAGAAGCTCGTACCCTGCAATGCCGTACTAATTTCAAATTTATTCAGTGGCGCGTTCCTCCTGTGGTACGAATACATACCAGTATCTAGTTCTAATTTAATTAGGCTTAACAATAGTTTTGTTTACACTTCCATACAAACTTTCAACCCCTTTGGGGTGACCCATTAAGGATTGAATTTTAAAAAACCATTCTTATTCTTCCTCTACATCTTCTAAACAACATTTGCAATAGACATCTCATCGTTAGGGTCCACAGACAAATCTGCGGGAGGCATAAAGCATACTCCACCACGCTGCTCCAATGCGGATTGGTGGAGGGGTTAGTGGCCAACCCAGTGTTGAATGTTCTGAAGCCACCCGAATTCAACTTTGTAGGTCCAAGAGCTTAGGTTGGGCGTCTGTGTCAGTCTTCTCTTTTTATATAATACTGATAACTGTATCGGTAGTAAGAAAATGGCATACAGTTGATAACATAGAAATCACGATTTTTAATTTTATTGTGTCGCTCTTTCACATTGGTAGAACACATTGCACACAAGGGTGACAGAAGCGGTAAAATGTTTTTATTGAGACACCATACTTTAAATCATATGTAATTCCAATACCGGTTGTAATAGACACTTGACACTTGTTCTACCAGTCCGTCTACGAGTGTGGTGAGGAATGAGGAGAGATCCATGCTCAGAATTGGGTTTCTAATTCGTTGCAACCGCTGTTATGGAGAAAGTAGTACCACGGAGTACTCTATTCTAGTACCTACAATATTTACTGTTATAATAATATGTAGTTGTAGTACCTAGGTAGTATACGCATGATATTTTTAGGGGAAACCATAGGTACCTACTTCTTATAAGTACATAAGTACTAAGTAGTACTAAGTACGACCATGTACTTATTAATTTAATTAGGTATTGAATTAATTATTAATAATTAATAACATTTTTTGCAATAAAATGTAGCTTGTTCGCGATTTTTTCGTCTACGGACCGTAATGTACATATTTATAGACAATAACACCGTTACTTGAGGACCAATACGGCGTATAGGGAATAACAGGTGGTTCACGTTTTGGCATGTATATAATTACGATACAAATCTAAATAATAACTACATAAATTTAAGAATGTAAATACAAAAATGTATGCTAAATATTTTTCCGCCCAGCAATTTTCTGAACGTATTTACAAATTCAAAAGTATGAATGTTGACATTATTTTACGGTACATAATAAGTAGGTAGATATGATTGTTTACGCCAAAGAAATCGGTAGCGCCACAACATCTGGTCGCTGTTATCGATATTAGAGCTAATTTACCTTTTGTATACGAAATCTATTTAGCGACAATACGCACGCAATATCCAAAACGACTCGCCATGCCGAAAACACATTTAAAATCACTATTTTTGTATCTTTGCGAACGCCGCCCGCCCGTTAATACTACATACGAATAAGAATAGAATTATAATTACTTCACATTTGAAAATCGAATCACAGATAATGAATTTGTTTTTTTTTTATTGAACAGGAAAAGCGCGGGGTTGCAAAGCGTCGAGACGCCCACCGTCGACAGTGGCGCCACGAACGGCACTGACTGAAAACCGGGCGCTTTCGCCACACAAACGTTCCGTATGGACTTACAGGATCACGTCAAAATCGTGATCCTTATTCCGTTTGGCTAAGGTTCAAATTCCAACTGCGGGGATCCTTACTATACATAGGTACGTATCAGGACGTCCCTTTTGTTCCAAACACGTTTGTTACGCCGTTTCTATCGGATTCGTTTCATTAAGGTACTATAGTAATTTTATCGACGCTACATTAGGTATTAAGTGAGTTGTTCCGATTTTACGATGATTCTTCATTATTGTTATTTCCTGGTGGCGGTACGTGAGAAAATGCTTTTCCGGGAAACAAATGCTATTAAGTTCATAAATGTGGGAATTTTTCTTGTATCGAGGTTAACATTAAAAGTATAACTATAAAACGCTGATTATTAAGTTACATAGTAACTAGTAAGTAAAAAGTAAGTATAGCGTTATAATGATACATAAAATAGAACAGGTCTACGAAAACAATCGATAGTTTATAAAAATAGTCCTTTTATTTTAACTTCGCTTCCAATCTCGATATGGAAAAAGTAGGTGAGCTAAAAATAATTATCGGGGACTAGCAGTCGAAGAGAAACAGTATTCTTGCATCTTTAGTTGGTAGAACTTGGATAGTGTGCGCGGGAGAGCACCACCGCCACTCAAATGACCTAAAGATCCAAGTTCGATTCATCATCATCAGCCTTTATTGGTCCACTGCTGGACATATATGTATAGGCCTCTCCTCTTCGATTCTTATTGTGTAGTAATTGTTTTACAGCAATTTTATTCCGGGTGGTGTTTGCGAATAAAACGTTTCCAGAGAGTAAGTAAGTATATGTATAGCAACGCATCTGTAACTGAACGAGACTCTTATGAGTCTTATTCAAAAACGTCTCAGTTGTCATGGGCAACAGCGGATAGGTGATCGATTGCTACTCATAAGAAATCATAAAACTCATCTCGAAAGCGATGATAGAAGAGTATTTTATATCAAGACGATGCAAATCTAAAAGTTATAAATTACCTATATCATATCAAGAGGATGCACCACGTTATAAACATCGGCACAAAAGTGTAGCTCTGAACGAAAATCTGAAGGGATAGCTGCGCATGGGGTATCAATGCGGGCGACATAATACGACTGGCAAACCAATCAGGTCGTATGACGGACATCTTGCTCGCCCCGCGCAAGACTATAGTCATGACATGATAATGTGGGTTATGACAGTAATTTCGGTCGACAGCCCAGTGGCTATCGAGTTTGCCTCTCACTCGAGCAGGTTCTTCAAAATGTTCTCGAAGGCATGTGAAGTCCGCCAATCCGCATTTGGCCAGCGTGGTGGACTGAAGCCTTATCCCTCCCATTCTGAGAGTAGACCCGTGCCCTACAGTGGGACAAAGAAAGGGTTGGGATGATGATAACAATAATTTCAGGCAGTCTGTAAGTCTGTACTTTTTAATTTGAAGCCATGTCATCCATCGATCCAATCCGATCCATCAACCATATAGGATCCACTTGTGGACATAGAAATAAATACCTACCTATATTGAAGCCATGTAAAATCTGTAAATACGCACTAACCAGTCTGCTTTAGCAGGCTATTGATGTGATTAAGGATAAAGTATATCAATATCTTAAAATCGTTTCTTTCTTATTTTTCTTTGTCCCACTACTGGGCATGGGTCATCTTTATGTATTGAAGAGGCTAGTCAAGTGCAGATTGGAAGACTTCACATGCCTTCAAGAACAGTATATAGAACTCTCAGGCATGCAGGTCACAATGTTTCCTTCACTGTTACAGTAACAGCAAGTGAAATTTAATTTCTTAAATCGCACACAACTTAGAAAAGTCATTGGTGCGTGCCGCTTGGGTTGGGTTTGAACCCGTAGTGTCAAACTAAATGATGTGTTAGTAGCTTAGCTAAAATTCATAGATGTAAACTGTTGGGCATGTCTAGCCCGCAGGAGGTCTAGAGTATACTTCACCACGCTGCTCAAAGGGGATAGGTCTCTAACAGGGTTAGTTAGTGGCCAACCGCGTGTCGAATGTTCTCAAGCCGTCCGAAAGTCTTCAACAAGGCTTAACGATTGTTTCACATACATGTACGCACCGTCGCGTATGACATGCGCTACGGTAGGCGTCAAAAAGCTTGCGTCATTTGCGTGCAGCTAAGCGAACGCGAACTAACTGGACTAACTATCACTATAAGTCCCCAGTCCCCATACTCACTAACGAACTGACAAACTAATGTTCTGATTAACTCTCTCAGCCAGATAGACTATCGTGACTTAGAGCTTAGCTTAGTGGTAGGTAATTATTGTAAATTAGCCCTAAGGCAGGTTAGGCACCTGTTTAGGATTAGCTATTCATTCAAGGATCAATAGCTCATCCTTTACCTTATAATTATCAGTTTAGAATAGCATTATATCTCTTCTGAATAAGTAGTGTGTACCTAGACTTTCGTTATACGTGTGTAATCACCTCAGAGCGAAATAAATCATTTGACTTGACTTGACTTGACAGCTAACTGGGCAAACCCTCCAGTCCATTTGAGTATTGTTCAAAGTCAGTCACAGTTGTCATGGGCGGCAGCAAATGGGTGGTGCTGGAAGCTCGTGTCATCTTTTATCCATATGAAAAGAGGTGCATGTCACGTATTTTGAGTTGCAAGATTTTCTTTCTATTGAAATTAACGACTCATGCGTTGCCGTGTGAATCAAACAGGACTTATAGATGAAACCGAAAGCAGCATAAATTACGCAACCGAAATTCATACCGCGACTCATATCTGACAAATTCACCTCCGCCTAACTTTACGAGGTATGTACTGCGTCGAGTGAACTCAAAATTTAATTTGTATACGCTCCGTATCTATTTGACCTATTTAGGTTCTGTATCCACATGTATGTAGCGTCCATAGCCCAATGGCTCGTGTCGATTCAATGTGATCGAGTTAAGCAACGACGAGCGCGGTCGGTTTGTGGATGGGTGACCGCTATTGGCAAAGTTTCATGGACGCTACCGTGCTTCGGAGGGCACGTAAAGCCGTCGGTCCCGGTTGTTTTAAATGTTGGTCGTTAAGCCTTGTCGACGAAGACCTTCGGGTGGCTTAAGAACATTTGACACTGGGCTGGCAACTAACCCCTCCACCAATCCGCATTGGAGCAGCATGGTGGAGTATGCTCTAGATCTCCTGCAGCTTTGTCTATGCGAGAGACACGTGTCCAGCAGTGGGACGTCTATGGGTCGCAGCGCGTCGCCGTGTGAATCAAACAGAACTTTTATATGAAACCGAAAGCAGCATAAATTACGCAACCGAAACCGAATCACATCTGAAAAATTGACCTCAGCCTAACTTTACGAGGTATGTACTGCGTCGAGTGAACTCAAAATTTAATTTGTATACGCTCCGTATCTATTTGACCTATGTAGGTTCTGTATAGGCTCTACCACCTGGGCACACAACACGCAGGTACCACACATCAAACTCAATTTTATTCTTCGAGAGTTTTTACGCTTCGGTCGGGAAAGCATCAAAAGCAGACATCAATTTCATTGTCTACACGCAACGCATTGGTAATTGAATTGGTTAAAGAAGAAATAAATTTTTTGAAGCGCTCATTGCAACGCGGCTCAAATCAAGTTCATCATAATCTCAAAGTTGTCCCAATGTTGGGACGGGTCTTTTCTCGAAGGTACATTACACTGGCTATGTGCAAATGGGCAGACTTCATGTCTTTGAGACATTATGGTGAATTTTTGGGCTAGCAGGTTTCCTTACGATATATTCTTATAGCACAGAGACTTAATTTTTAGGAAATAATTGATTGATTGCACCTGGGTTTTGGAAACAAATCCCCGAGTGTGAGAGGCCTAATTTCTTCTATGGCGTTAAATTCAACGATTGATACAATTTTAAGCTGCTATTGAAACAGCTGTAATCCTAGCCAGTGACAGTCTTGGTGTTTAATTAAATCTCAATATTTTAGGCTATGCTAAGGACACTGAATTTGTTTGAATCGAAATGGGAACCTCTTCACATATATATTTTTGTTTTGAGTGTATACTTATGAAATGCACAGGTTTTAACCAAGAAGCACAGATTAATGAAAATGCACTTATATCATTATACTGACTATATAAATCTGTCCTGGTCTGAAATCGAACCCGGTAATTTGCTCGCTAGTGAGGTCAGGGTCACTGACCCGCTACAGATCCGTCAACGAATTGAGACACTGCCTGCTGGCACAGATAAGTTACAAGCAACATTGTTATAAATAATTCAGTGGTTCGATAGTATTTTAATAGATCTCGACACGTGGTTACATAAGTAGGGCACGCATGAAAACAGATTTGTTTTACTAGTGCTTTGGGTACGTATAATGACGCGTCTACGTCTGTAACGCATTTCGTGGCATTTTACATTCATTAACGTATGACTTTTTAGCAGGATATAAGTGCTCACAGCACCACCCATCGGCTGCTGCCTACGTCCACCACGCTAGCCAATTGCGGATTCGTATACTTCACATGCCTTCGAGAACATTATGATGAATTCTCAGGCATGCAGGCTTCCTCACGATGTGTACTTCACCGTTATAGCAAGTGATATTTAATTTACACATCACATATCTACACATCCTCCAAACTAAAAAACTACGCGCACTTCTTCCCCGTACTAACATTCCGACCACTTATTATTCATTTCACTATACTTACAAAATCAAACCAAAACCACGTTTCTCCTAAGAAAACTCAAGTGAGTAGGTAAATCTAATTTACTTTATATTGCGTTTACGTATGTGAACGATCAAAAATATCGAAAACTAAACTTACACTCGCGTAAACGTCAAAATTAAACATTCGACACTGGGTTGGCCACTAACCTCTCCACCAATCCGCATTGGAGCAGCGTGTGCATACTCCACGTATGCTCTAGACCTCCCGCAGAAGTGTTTGTGGGGGAGACCCGTGCCCAGCAGTGGGACGTCTATGGGTCGTAGCGAAACGTCAAAATACCATAAATTCAAACGTACGCGTCAAGGACGTCGAAAAAAGTTGCGTAAACCATACAGCCTAAAAAACTTACACTCGCAGTTTGAGTTTTCTAAACGATCCGGCAGGGGCGCTGACTAAAACTCCATACAATTTGACTTTTTACCGTAAACGATATTAATGAAGTAAATCCTTGTAAAAACTCACACTCGGCCTGCTGTATACATATTGATTGTTTCGGATAATTTGGAAATAATTAATATTATTGCTTCCAGAAATATTCAGCTTTTGGCGTTTAATTATTATGTTGAAATTTGCGATGGAATTCTGATGGCCGTTAATAAATTGAGTTTGACAGCGGAACAAAATGTGATTGAGTTTAAACAAGGACAAATGGGATTTCTGCTTTTCTTATAAAAGTATTCCTTTTTGAGGTACCTACACAACAACCAGAACCCTTTCTTTGTCTCATTGCTAGGCACATCCACCAATCCGCATTGGAGCAGCGTGGTGGATTATGTTCTAGACCTCCCGCAGCAGTGGCTGTTGGTGAGAGCCGTGCCCAGGAGTCTGTTTCGTCTATGGGTCGCAGCGATCGCTAGGCACGGGCCTCCTCCACCACGCTGGTCAAGGGCGGATTGGCAACAATTCCCATTATTCAAATTTAAATTCAAATTCAAATTCAATTTTTTATTTGTCATTAGGTATAGGTTAACATAGTCATAGGAGATAAGAAGATCCATTATACCTAGCCGTTTAAAGGCGTACAAATATATAAAGTAGGTATGTGTAACTTATAATTATGGCTTTATGACATAGTACAAGTAGTATTATTATTATATTCGTTATAAATTATATTATTAGTTCTATTATTAAATCATAACTATCACTTATAAATTTTATTACATTCGAGTCATTTAAAAAATCATTTATTGAATAATAACATTTTTGCAATAAAATTTGCTTTAGTTTTTATTATAGAAACATTAAAAATTTTACTCAGCATCATATTTGAATCAGAATTTCAGAGCATGCATAGTAAATGCTACACGAAGGTCCTAAATCAATACCAGCACCGTTCTCTCATCCTACACATACACCTACATGTTAGAACTACATGAGCAAACATTGAGCTGCAACTACCGGTACGATGTTAGCCGGGATTTTGTATATGACATTTCGTATTCAATACTTATTGCTGCAACCCATAAGCGTCTCACTGCTGGGCACTCCATACAGTCACTCCTCCAGAGCATACTCCACCACGCTGCTCCAATGCGGATTGGTGGAGGGGTCGCCAACCCAGTGTCGAATCTCAAGCCACCCGATGTCTTCGACAAGGCTTGACGATTGTTTTACAATTGGAAACAACCGAAGCACAGAAGCAGTCAGCCATCCACAAACCGACCGCGCCCGTCGTTGCTTAAATAGGTCGATCACATACGATCGAACAAATTGGTTTCATATATCTATTTGGTTCCCTGTAGTCTCTACCACATAGTTACCTCTTTGTTACGTCATCTATTACTCTATACTAATATTATAAAGAGGAAAGATTTGTTTGTAATGTTTTCACACAAAAACTATTGGACCGATTTTCAAAATTATTTCACCATTAGATAGCTGCATCTTCACTGAGTGATAAAAGATATATAATATTACTAGATGTTAGTTAAACTATAAAACTATTGTTATGTCTAAATCCACGCGAGCGAAGCTGCGGGCGTCCACTATCCTTTAGTAAAGGATTTTGATTATTATTAAGGAGTAATAAGTAACCGAAAATACTTTTTCCCCAACTGAGGATCGAACACTGGACTCTACTCGTAGCTTAGCAATCGCACTTGGCACTAGCCCAACGAGTTATTATTATTATGGTGTTAGTTTTGGTTTCAGTAATATGTTTATGTACCCATGTTATGTGTAAGTGTTTTTGTCATTATAAATGTTGAATTCGAATCCCGTGAAATCCCGCAACGCATGTCATATCCAACACGTGTGACCTGACCTATCGTGGAGCTAGCGGGGGCGCAACACTGTCGGATATACGAGCATCACCGACCATTTTCACGGAATAAATGTTTTTTAAATTGTATACGTGTATTTTCAGGTTACACGTTAGTTAAAAACTCTGTGATTTTTTTCTCCAAACAACAGAACCTTGAGTTATATAAAAGTTCGGGGTATATTTTTAATTTGTAGATTAATATTGAATACGGATAATGAAAGTTACAGCGGTGACAGCCCTGTGGATATCGAACTCGCCTCTCACTCGAGCGGTCCGGGTTCAAACCCCAGCGGCACGCACGAGTTATGTGCGATTTAAGAAATTAAATGTCACTTGCTGTAACGGTGAAGGACACATCGTGAGGAAACCTACATGCCTGAGAGTTCCTCCTGGCCTAATCCCTTCTATTCTGAGACCCGTGCCCAACAGTGGGACAAATAAAGGGTTGTAATGATGATGATGAATGAAAGTTAAATTGTGTTAAGTATTTTATTTAGTAGTGGGTAGTGAATACGTAGCCGCAACACAAGCATATGCCCAAAGTGGGGTGCGAGTGTCTGAGCGTTTTATTTTTTTCACACTGTTTTAACTGCACAGATATAAGAAAAATGATGTATAACTGCAAATGATTATGGCTCCAGTAGGTAGGTATATCTCCCGATCAAAACAAACAAACATTCCTTTGACCGGTGAAAGTGTAAATACCTAACAAGCCCAATCCATTCGGCGAAATTAAACAATCATGTGGAATGACTCACTGTTATGTTTGCATCATTCAATTTCGTTCACTCATTCAAATTGGAGTGAACAATTGAAGTGAAAAGTGTAATATCCGCAGGGAGTCTCAGTAAGGCAAAGCGCAGACGACTTAAGTGCGTTTATACAGCGGGTTTGGACAGGTTTCTAGACAGACCAATGCGGATTGAAGGTCTTCGACAAGGCTTAACGACTGATTTCACCGTTGAAAACAACCGGGACTACAGCTTTACATGTCTGGAGGGCACGTAAAGTAGTCGGTTAGCGTAGGTACATGAAATGTTTCCACTATCATCTACAAACTGACCGCGCTCGTTGTCAGTACAGTAATACCCCGAACTTACGCGATAGGTGCATCCGTGTAAGTCGAATTCGCGTAAGTCGGGGTACAATTTTTCATATAAAGACATACAAAGTATGTTTAATTGGTACCGAAGACTAAATAAAACAATAATTTAGGAATTAAATGTGTAACTAATTGTAAATAATATGAATAATTATATTATTATAAACTGTATTAAACACAATCCGAAGGTTTCATAAAATCTAACAAAGTCGTCTGACGATTCAATGATTTTTTTCTTCTCCCGTTATATCTCCTCGTAGCATGCTAGTAATTTTTTTTATTCCTTGTTTTGTAACAGAAATGCGTTCTTCGTTAGTCTGTGCTTTCCAAAATTATTAACCCTTTTTTAAAGTAAGTACTTAAGTAAGTAACATTAGTGCGGGCGGGGGAGTCTAAAACGAATTCGCGTATGTCGAGGTAGCGTAAGTCGGGGTATTACTGTACTGAGGCGACTTAAACTTACGAGTGTTTATGTTGATACAGTAGGTAACATTTCGTTAAGTTTCTAAAATTACTGACATTATTCCGGTCGTAAAACTGAATGTCTGTCCAGCGCCTTTACGTCATAGTGTACAGAATCTCGTTAGTTCAGTCTGCAAGTGAGCTCAGCCGTATATTTCTCGGTATGAAAATCCGATCCAGGGACCGTAGTTACGAGAAAATTAATAAAAAAAATCCGTTTGCAAATATTAATAACTAGTGGACGCCCGTAGCTTCGCTCGCGTCGAAATAGACAGTCAGATAGTCAGCACGCTAAATTCGGTATTCTAAAAACTCCATCAATTGACTTTGTTCTCTGGCTATCTGTACACTTTTTAGAGTTCCGAAGATTTATATTTTATTTTATGGATATAAGATAGCAAACGAGCTTGCAGCACCACTGCCGCCCATGACAACCGTGATTGACTTTGAACAAGACTCAAATAGGGACGGGGATGGTTATTCCAGTTAGCTGAGAGAGTTAATTAGAACATACGTTGGTCAGTTCGTTAGTGGGTATGAGGACTAGGGATTGTTAGTGATACTTACTTAGTACTGTGAGTTGGTGTTAGTAATAGTCAAGTTAGTAATTGGTAGTAAGAGTCTCGTTCCATGTCCGGAAACCGGAAACCATACCTTACCAACCGGACCACAATTGTTTTAAAAAACAATTACTACACTGCAGAAATGGTGCTAGTTACCGTGGCGGGCGGTGGTACTGCCCCCGGTAAACTCTATAAGGAACAAAATAAGCTTCATATAAAACCTACTTGGTTCCCTATAGGCTCTACAACAAAAATCAGGGAATATAGTTTTACAATTATACGGAGACCCTACAGAAGATCCCTAATGGATTACAATCAAACAAAAAGGCAGATCTATTACAATAGAAACTTTGAAAGGCTCGTTTCCAACGTAATAGGTTAGTATAACTTGTCGCAACACGTGTGACCCGATCCTGTAACCTCCTCCTACGACTCTTCAAACTATAACAATGTTGTGAGCAAAGATGTTATACGTGTCTAGATAGGGCATTCAATACTAATACATTTGACACCATCACAACATTTTTTAGCTCACTGCTGGGTTCGAATCTCTTCTCAGAAAGGGAGGGGTGAGACCATGTCAACACGCTGTCCAAATACGGATTGGCAGACTTTACATGCCACCGAGAACAGTATTATTAGGTGGGACCATTGGACAGCCTACATGGAACGAAAAAGATTATTTAGAGTTCGCCCGGGTAAGTAAAAGGGAGTAGAAATGGTACCTTACTTTTGGTAGTAGTAGCTTTATGGTAGTAGTAGTAGTAGTACTACTACTACTACTACCTAACCTAACCCGGAACCTACAATTTCTACTGAGTAATAATTATTTTTAAAGCAACTGAGTTCTAGGTAAGGTGACGTTACCGTTTACACTTATTTAGAGGCGACTATCTTAGTCCTTGGCCACTTGGCCAGTGTGGTGTACTAAGGTCTTACCCCTCCCATTCCGAGAGGACACCCATGTCCAACAGTAGATCACTGAAAGGGTGGTGGTGATAGATTAAAAATATTTATTTAAATTTTGAAGTCACATCTAGTACAAATGAGGGTGATCTAGAACTGACAACACGCGCTCGTAGAGCTTTAAACCTACAGGTTCAAGGAAGCTACAATATTACAGTGTAGCGTATCGTGTCAGCGCGCTTTCAATGTGATCTACTTAAGTTACATTTACATAAAAATATTTATCTAAATTTTAAAGCGTCACATCTAGTACCGTGATGGTACTGATCTAAAACTGACAACGCGCGCTCGTAGAGCTTTAAACTTACAGGTTCTAGGAAGCTGCAATATTACAGTGTAGCGTATCGTGTCAGCGCGCTTCCAATGTGATCTACTTAAGTTACATTTACATAAAAATATTTATCTAAATTTTTTAGAGTCACATCTAGTACCGTGATGGTACTGATCTAAAACTGACAACGCGCGCTCGTAGAGCTTTAAACTTACAGGTTCTAGGAAGCTGCAATATTACAGTGTAGTGTATCGTGTCAGCGCGCTTCCTATGTGATCTACGTTACGTAAATTTTTCGAGTTTTCATGTTATTCAGAATCATATTTACCTACTCATCGTATACCTATGCTTGAACATCAATATGTAGGTACTTAAAACACACCTACATAATTAGTCATAATTAGCGCTGTTTCACAATTGAAAACAACCAGGACTATGACTTAACGTGCCCTCCAAAGCACGGAGACACGAAACAATATATTTGTAATGGTCCCGCTTATATATAATGAACTCCCAGATAAAATATGAAATACACAAGACTTGCAAGGTTTCAAAACTAAGTTAAAAGGGTAAACAACATACAACAACATAGCTTACTAAACAATAAATGAATTTTTGAATGACAATCTGAATAGCTGGCCATATTCTGTAAATTGATTAATTTAGTTTTAAGTAACCTCATTGCATTGTACGCTCGTAAAGGGCAGGCTGTTGTACACTGCATTTATCTTGTAACACCTATTGTAACTAAGCAAACAGTCAACAATAAATAATAATTCATTCATTCATGAAAGTGAAGTCTGTCTGACCAACCCCTCGTACTAAACTTAAACCCAGCGAAGCTACTTCCACATAATATATCACTGCTTTATATTATGCTATTACATCATAAAGCAATTGCTCCAACTTAAATAAGCGAGCGCAATTCGCGATGCCTCTACTGGCACGAGTTATAGCGAAATTCAATCTCGCAACCTATCAAAGTTTCCCAGAAAACCTCGCTGTTACTCGCTGTTCCCTATTTATTCAGTGCAACCTGAATTTACCTGCGTTGCCTGTATACTGTACCTATTGGTTTTACACTAGTAAACATAAAGTTGATTTCAACTGGGATATTGTGTTTTTTTTTTCAATCATTTTATTGTTGGTCCACATAATTCCTTAGTGGTATAAGCCTCAATCTTTTAGTACCACTATTACGGCCTTGTACCCAAATGCGGGAAATTTAATCTTATTTTCATGCAGCAACAGAGACACTTGTAGAATTTATTTTTTTTAATTTAGATGATTTTGTGTACCGGAGAGCGACACTTTTTTTACGTCGGAAAAAGGGAATGAGTAATTTTTTTTCTCTAAGAGTCCACCTCTTTTATCACTTATCATTTAAAAACTAACAAACATGGCATACAACGAAAGAGGACGAAATTTTGTTTAATTCGAAAGAGGGTTTCAAAGTGCATTTTAAAGGTCAAAGTGCCACTACTCTAGTCATGACAGCACCAGTAAAATATTTTCTGCATAAAACCTTATTGCGGGGAACCTTTTCCAACATCTATAATTAGTTTTCCCGGAAAATCTGCTTTAACTTCATCGTTGCTGCAGCATATTTCCCAGAATCAGGAATACCACTAAGGCCTTGTCCAGACGAATAAAATTTCTCCTCCATTATTTTTATGGTAGGGTAATACCTACATAACATGACACTACGCTTGTATTTCCCCGAAGGAGTAGGCAGAGGTATGTTGTAATCGTGGAGAAGGAAAGGAGAGAGTCCTTTCGTATTTTATGGTTGTAAAACACCCTCTTTTCACAAGTTTAGGTTATTTATTTGGTGGTCAGCCTATCGTCATACACCGGGCACAAATCCAGACTTCGACCGCAGAGGAAGACCTTGATAAGGCTCAGTCTCGTTCAAGATTTATATAATGTAAGCTAAGATATGATGATTTGAATTTTAAAAGAGTACTGAGAGTTTTTTCCTCATCCTGAATGATAATGATAGATTTATATGATGACATTATATTACAATTATTATTAATAGTATTGACATTAAAAATTTATTATTGCGGACATTTGAATTTGAATTTGCTTTTTTCTCTCTCGGCCTACACTAGGGCATTGGATAAGAATATTGTAAATTCTTCCTAAAGCCGATGACCAGATAGATAGTCTATCGTGACATAGAGCTTAGCTTAGTGGTAGGTAATTATTGTAAATTAGCCTTAAGACAGGTTAGGTAACTGTGTAGGATTAGCTATTCATTCAAGGATCAATAGCTCATCCTTTGCCTTATATTAATCAGTTTAGAATAGCATTATATCTCTTCTCTTTAGTAGTCTGTAGTTACGTAGACTTTCGTTAAGCGTGTCTAATCACCTCATAGCGAAATAAATCATTTGACTTTTACTTTGACTTTGATGCAACTACATCTACGCACGGTCAGCAGTATGCCTTAACATTTCCAGGAAAACTTAATTTGCTTCATATTTGCCGTCGCTTATACCGTACTGCGCAGCTGCGGTATCCTTACTGTTCCACTAGATATTGACAAACTTGATATTTGCTGACTCTGCATTTCTAATACCTACTCGTGGATCATGAAAATGGTGGAACAGCAGCAGCACAGATATATAACACCTCGGTACCTGGTACCATTTCTACCTTGTAGTAATTGGTTTTATAGCAATTTTGGTCCGGTTGGAAAGGTGTGGTTTCCAGTTACACTTCTTTAGAGGCAATCATCTTAGTCCTCAAGGGTAGCAACATATCTGTGAGTGTGACTAACTTGGAACGAGACTCTTACTAATAATTACTAACTGGACTATTACTAACACCAACTAACAGGACTAACTACACTATCACTAACATTCCACAGGCCTCATACCCACTAACGACCTGACGAACTAAGTTCTTATAGGCTCTCTCTGCTAACTTGATTAACTATCAATTAGAATCTTGTTCAAAGTCAGTCACAGTTTTCTGGGCGGCAGCGGATGGTTGGTTGCAAGCTCGTTTGCTATCTTACACTCATAATAAGAAAATAAGTTGTCTAGATTCTAGTAAGCTCCAGCATCGCCTGAACGCTGCTCTGCTTCCAATAACACCGCATAGGTCAACGTAAATGACTCCAAAAAAGATTGAGTGTGCTAAATAAGGTTTTCAAAATGTTCACTTATTAATTTAAATTTTAAGTCACTTCGTTAGTATAAGAAATTGTGGGTTAGGTTATTCAAGAGTTGGAGCTCAAACCGTTCATCAAATGACCCCGGGAAAAACGAAAAGATGACAAGTGTGGCTACAAAACGATATCACGTCCAATCTGAGAAGAGCCTGTTATAACACAACGCTGGAGGTCACCGGAGCGCTCCAGATAACCCGAAGTCCTCAAAACGCTGAGGCAGGTCAGCTTTCCCATTTCTTAAGCATAACGATATTAAAATTTCAAAAAACCGACTTCAAAACTATTATTTCTTACTTCTTAAGTAAGAAATAATAGTGACAAAATTCATTTGTGGACACAAGTCCCTAACATACACAGCTGATTTAGATCGAGAGCATAATTTAGCACTCTGTTTCAACGCGGATTAGTTCGTTTATTCACTTAATACTTTTCAGTCAGCGTGGCAGTTTATTGGATATCAACATGAAAGTCGGAAACTTATAAATAAAAAAATAATGGGTGTCTGTAAAGTCGGTTTACGGCGATAATTTTACGTGTTAACGTCATAAGAAATATTATTAGGTATTGTAGCATTGATTCACAAAACATAAACTAGATGGCGCTGTGTCTTTTTCTGAATCACGCTATCAACTGTACTGTGTAAAGTACAATGTCGTCAAAGCGATTCCGTAAAAATTTTAGCAGTCGTACGTGACGTCACCGTGAACAAATCTGATAATCGAAACATACTCTTTGCTGTACTGATAACTACTGATAAGCATTATCATTTATCATATTGAATAATGTTCATGCAACATGAGCGGATAGCTTCACCTATCCGTGAATCCAGTTGAGTCCGGTCCGGTGTTCAGTACCCATATGCACTTAATCAATTTTAATTGTTAAGAGAACTCTTTACTACCCTAAACTTGCTGTTGCAGTTATTTGAGCGTTGTTGGTCACAATTACCCCAATCAGCAGATGGGTAAGGTGCTACATGTTCTTTTATCATCTTTTATAAGAGAATGTTAGCAATACTACACGGAAATCCTTCTGCGGGGGAGTGTAAAAGCTAAAACCAACATAGAATGATTCCTTACAAATACGAACTACGTAATATATTTTCTTATCTGTGAGTGTGACCTTTGATTCGACTTTTCACGTAGGTGTAAAACGACGTATCTTATTTGTTTGTGTAACGTAAAATAATGGAAGCCAGATGTACTCTGGATATTAGATAATTAAAACACCAAGTGAAGTGCCGGCATTGTAAACTTTTTATCCTTCCAGCAATTGATCGATCGTATCATTAATGTGATTAGTCAGTGTTTTGTAGATATTTAGCAAAAAAACACTCCAGGTGACAGCCCACACATACAGGCACGTCCATAAATTATACTCACCCACTAGCTATCTAATTGAACCTGCCAAACATTGATGCATACTTACGTGAGGTACCTACCTGTGACAACAACTAATAATTGATTTATAATCCGACACAGTGACAAATTCATAGGAAACCCCGAATCAAACAGTGGTTTTTATCATCATTTTTGATGTATGTAGGTACGAGTATGTATGTATGTAACGGAATCTGATCGTGATTTTCGCCCACATCGAAACGTCGGATTAATTTGAATCTTTGCGCATTTATCAACCAAATAATTGAAAATAATTTAATTAATAATTAAAAATAAAATAATTTAATAATAAAAAAATAATGAATAAAAATTCTATCTATCTTAGAGGGTGTTTTTTTAACGTTTTAAGACAATCGGTAAGCCTTATCAAATACCTTTAGCTGGTTTGAAAGCATTCAGCAGATGACCACTAATAAGTGGCAGAGATCAACTGTGTGTCAGTGGGGAGATCCGTGAAGAACAGTGAAATGTTATGGAATGTTGTGGAATAGAGCCTTTATACGGACAGAATTCCCTGGCCTGTGAAGTTTCCAAAACGATTCGCGTTCCCAACAAATAGTAATACGACCATCAGAACCAATCGTTAAACCTCTAGTTATACTTAACCGTATCAACTGGTCATGACCCAAAAATGTTGGCAGCCTCTCAAACATTCGCCGCGCATAAACACTGCATGTCTGTGTTTTGATACCGTTTCATGGATATCGCTGTGTTTTCATTGATACCCGTGGCCTCGTGGCCTTTTTACTTTCTTCATGGAAGAGGACATGGACATATGAAAATGAAATTTATACCGCTTTTACCTGAAACCTAGGCGAACATATTAATATTGGACTGGCTAGCTTATGCTGGTTCTACATCTTGTGTTCCAGTTTAGGCAAGAAACACACTCAGCATACGCAGCAGCGGATAAGCAACAGCGCTGATTTTCAGAGTGCTCGTTTTATCGCATATTTCGGATGATGTTGAATTATCGTATGCAAACGAAATATATACAATGATACGCAAAAATAATAGCAACTGCATAGGTATAAACCAAAAATTACATAAATAAGGTAGATCATAAAAAAATCTACGCTTGTGATTCTCGTTCAAGGTCTGTCACAGATGTCATGGAATAGTGTGCTTCATGCTGGGTTTTTATTTTATATTCAAATAAAATAACCGAATAGTAACGAAGCGCATGCGACAATCGAAGATGATTAAATTGTTTTTATTTTTTCAATCAACTAGCCGTGTGAGCTTCTTAGCGTTATAATGTCGTCATTTGAGTAAAGGTTTAAAATGTTACCTTATTCCATACTCATTGCACATTATATTTTTCAGTTTTTCTAGTATTTATTTTACTCATATGCTCAGAATTACTTAATCCGATGATTATGATGCCATGGACCCCGTAAAAGTTTTTGCTCTAATGCTTTTGTTAATTTGCGTCGGTAGTATTGCTCGAACGCACTGGAATGACGTACGATGTATCTTGTTACGAGCTTGTTACAGCCCATTGTGCGACCGACTCACAAGTCATCAGTCAACGAACTGCGCTGCTACGATAATCTCGGTCGGATTAAGGACCTTACGTCAGCATTGGATTTCTCACTGGCCACGATACGATTAGCACTTAACCAACCAATGACGAGCTGTGGGTTCGTCACCGAGAGAAGATTTTGTTATTATCATGTGTGTGCCCGCAACGCCACCCTAAAGGCGTACCTTAGAAGTATGTTCGCTGCGACCCATAGACGTACCACTGCTGGGCACGGGTCTCCACTAAAGCATACTCCACCACGCTGCTCAAATGCGGATTGGTGGATTAGTGGCCAACCTAGTGTCGAATGTTTTCAAGCCACCGAAGGTCTTCGATGAGGCTTAGCGACTGTTTCCAGCATTGAAAACAACCGGGACCGACGGCTTTACGTGCCCTCCGAAGCACGGAAGCTTCCATTAAGTTTTTGCCCTAGTGGCAAAAACGACAAACGGTCACCCATCCACAAACCGACCGCGCCCGTCGTTGCCTAACTCTTTCGATCACGTTGAATCGACGCGAGCCATTGGGCTATGGATGCTACGTGAGCTACGTTAGCGTCAATTAATTTAGATCAACTCCCGTGACTGAGCTTTCGTGATTTATTAACTTTGGTCCACATAATCGTGCTATCCGCCTATCTTTCAGAATGGAATCTCCAATAACCAGGCAATTAGAAAAACAAGAAGGAACGGCGCTTGCACCGTCTATTTCCGATGTACACTGGATGCCATTGCCAAGGAATGGCGGGTTGCGTAACGCTGTAGTATGAATGAAGTATAACATATTTCTGCTTGTCTACATTTTAGTGAGTCATCTGTTTTGAAGCGTTTGGCGTAAAGTGCGACTGTTTGACGTCACAGAGGAAATGGATCAAAATTTTGCTGGCAGTACTTTGCTGATATAAGGGGCATAGGATAAACATACTTTGTTAATAATTTGGGTAGTGACCAAGTCACATTGTTGTCAAGCGCGTCTCACGAGAGTCAAATAATATCAAAATGTTGAAACTAAACTGATTGTTTAGCACCTATAGCTGAAAGCTAGCAAGCTGAAGTGGCAATGGGCGGGCCACATCTGCCGGAGGACCGACAATCGTTGGAGTAAACGACTGCTCGAGTGGAGACCGCGAATAGGCATACGTAGTGTAGGAGAGCCGAAGATAGGGCTAAGTGGCGTGCCTTGGGAGAGGCCAATGTCCAACAGTGGACTAATGTGGGCTGAAGAGAGAAGCTATTGGGCATTACGTTTCATCGTTTATAAACATTGCAAATTCGACCTCTTATTTCACCCATTGCGAAAAATGCAAAAAACTTTTGAAAATTAAGAAATCATCCAAGAGACGTAATTTGTCGGGCAACTCAATTTTTGATTAAATCGAAAATATCAAGGCACAAAAAAACAATGGTTTGACCCAGTTCTCTGAGTTATAATTGCAATACCATTTTGGGTGAATAAAATTCCTCTTAAATTATCGTGTTTAATTTACGGCGACCAGCAAAGCGATTAACTTTATAAAACTGTATCAAGTATTTAATTTTAATTATGTCTTTCGCTAAATGTCTTGCATTTAATTTGTTAATTATTGGTTAAGATTGAGTAAGATTTCTCTGATTTCCTCAGTCCCTTTGGATTTTTTACTACCTCAGCACATACAGTCGTTATCACTAATTACGTGGTAGAACCTGTATACACAGACCTATGTACCAGACACACATTACAATCGTTCAGTTGGCAATTTCTTTGAATTTATGTTACTTTGTTGCCGCTGTTTTTACCAGTTTTTACGAATCCAAGAATTTTTCGCAACATTTTAAATAAAAAACATTAATCACGAACTGACATAGTGTCATTCATGTCTTAATATTTTTATCAATTTACTTTATTCATAAACCAATTAATACATACCAGCATAATAATTAAGCAACATTATAACTGTCAGACTGTAATTAATCGTTGAGCAGTTATTTCTTATTCTGAACATGTTTTTACTCAACCTGAAGAACGGGTTTTCAATTTTCGGGAAGAACAGGATTTCAATTTAAGCTATTATAATGAGTGTTTCCCGAGTGTTCAAAATTGGACCTTATTTCTATACGTCTTAAGATTAAATTTCATTTCTTTAATTACAAAAGCATCATATTTTATATGCATCAAAATAAACACCTCTTACTAGGTGGCGCTATTTCTACATTGAAGATGTTTTAATTTGAACATTGTAAAAATGTAAGTTATAAGTTTTTTGCAACTCATGTTTGTACCTTAGATTAGTAATATGGTTTATACTTTATTTTACTTTACGTTACTGCCAAATTGCGTCCATAGCCCAATGGCTCGCGTCCGATCATTGCGCGTGAACCGATCATTAAGTGAAAATGAAGAAATGAAGTTTTATGTAGTAGAATAAAATATCCATATATTTCGATTTCACCCCCAAATTTCCCCTCGTAAAATAAATAAGATAGTAAATAAATATAAACATTTTTGAAATGAAATGAAAAAAAAGTGCGGACAACAAATACCCATGAATCCAGTACACAAAAACTTATAAACTATGTTAGTAAAAAAAAATACACACATGCTACTAAAAAAAAACTAATAAACAGAAAATAAAATAAATATATAAATATAATATTCAATAAAAATAAATATAACACTCGGATCCCATTGAAATGTGTCTTTAAATCTGTTGTGATAAAAAAATAAATTATTGATTCAATAATTCAAATCAAAATGGCGAAACCCAAAACAATTTTTTTGCTTCCAACACGATGACAAACAAAAAACATCGGAATCAATACACGAAAACAAGATCCCATCGGCACAACACAACACCGTCACAACGTCGCTAGCGATAATACGACTGAACAATGCATTGAATTGTTCAATTAATTGAACAGTTATTGTCAAAGAAATTAACGCGTTGGAAATGTTAAGAAACCTCCATTATGAGCCAATCATGTCAATAGATACTGTTAATGATAATCTATTGTTAATGCCCGGGTGTCTAGGGAGACCATGCAATTAATAATTTTCCGGACTTTTTAATGAAAATTAAACTTGTTATTTCGTTTAAAGTTTGTGGACCCGTGAATGATTGAATTGAATTATTGATTGTGTATTCTGAAATTTTCGGAAATCAGATCCTTTTATTTGAGCACCAGAAATTTGGATTACATAATTAAGTAGAAAGTGCATGATCTTTTCTTTTAACATAATTTTATCTTTGCCCGCGTGAATAAGTATTTTAATAAATAAAGGAATATCCCATGAAATTTCTGGAATCACCTGGAAACCCTACTCTTGGAGAAACCTCCGTGAAACTTTTACCTTCGACCTTTTAATACGGAGTACTCGCAAGAAACTATTTAGTAATCTGTGTTTTAAGTGCCGTTTGGTGGGTCACTGAATATTTAAAGCGTGAACTAATATGAGCTTTAAGCCTTTTTTGATTATACATAGATGTCGACGGAAAAAGACTGATTTGTTTCAAGATATACAATTTATAATGCAGGTAGAATATTTTGCGTTATCTTTGCGCATGTCATAGAAATTAATTACCGATTACAGTGTTAATTGTAGTAAAAATAAATATTCTACGATTTCGTGGCATATTAGTGGTCCGAACTCCAGGCTTATGAGTAGTAGAACCCGAGTTTAAAGCCTGCCGTAGTATTTACGAGTGCCTCATAAAGCTGTCATTAGAATTCGTTATTAAGCCGACTGTAGTTGTAGTTTTGTATATGTACCAACTCACCGCCACGATAACACTCGGAGTGGGAATGTTAAGTCCATAGTCCACCACGCTGGCAAAGTGCAGATTGATTGACTTCACATGCCTTCAACATGGAGATCTCTCGGACATGCAGGTTTACCTACGATGTTTTCCTTTTTCTTTGCTTATTAAATTGTAAAACTCTGGTGTGCTGTCGCAGTGAACTAACAGGTAAATTGTGAATTCCAAAATAACACAAATTAATAAGTACAAAACTTCGCAAGCGAAATTTCGTCGGAAACATTGAAAAGAAAACCTAATTTTAAGTAGAATTTGGCAAGTTCCCTGAGACTCAGACAGGTGTTAACAACGTACTTTTTCACGCGTGAATGGGCACCGTCAGCTATCTATTTGACGTAGTTCGACGTACGTTATGTTGTTGTTTGACGTCAATTTCGCGTTGTGCGTTACGTGGCGAACCAATTATGAAGTGGGGCAAAATAAAATGTCAAGAGTGGATGCGTCGTCGCCGAAAACGGACGAGTGCGTCGACACCCTAGTTCTGCATTTAAAATGTTTTGGAATATTTTTATCCGGTTGTGTCATTGTGCTCTTGCGATTGTCTTATTTTGAAGTACAAGTTCAGACTACATAGGTAGTCTACTACTACGACTCATATAGGTAGACAAATGTGGAATCGGAGTGTACTGAATTTGTTTTTCTTAGTTATGTGCGGTTTAAGAAATTTAATGTCAATTGCTGTAACGGTGAAGAACACATCGTCAGGAAACCAGCATGCCTGAGAGTTCTTCGTAATGTTCTCGAAGGTATGTGAATGTCTACCAATCCGCACTTGGCCAGCGTGGTGGACTAAGGCCTACTCCCTCCCATTCTGAGAGGAGAGCCGTGCCCGACAGTGGGACCAAGAAAGGGTTGTGGTCTTCGATCAATAATATAGTTGTGGTTGTTAAACTTTTCATTTAATATTTTCTTGAAGAAGTAATTCTAACCCAAAACGAAATACATTACACAGGCTAGAAATAACAACAGGATGCGAGTAACAAATTTTGTCGTAAAACAAATTAATTTTGTAACTTCTGAAAATATTTCGCAATCCACAACAATGAACTGTTTATGAACTCATCAAAGCAGAAATTATCTTTTTTAATCTTATTTATAAACTACATATTTGTCGTTTAGTCGTTAGTGATATTAGTCGTCACACAGCATATACAGTCACGACCAAAGTTATAATTTGGAAATATTTGGCTATAATGCCACCAAGGGAATATTTAATAGATAATAATGTGATCACATACCCTAACTACCTCGAGATAATAAGCTACTTTATGTTTGGTACCCATCACAGGTACTTCAAGTACCAAATACCAACTAGTAATTTTCAACTTTAACTACCAAATAGTAATTTGGCGTTTTTACATATATTTTATAGATAGAAGTTTAAAAATCAGCATGCAGCCACAGAGCAATGAAGTATCACAGTCAAGTCACTTAATTGAAATATGGCAATTATTTACACTATAATATGTGAGCGAAAGACATGACCCAGTGGCTATCAAACGTACCTCTCACTCGAGGAGGTCTGGTTCAAATCCGGAACGCATTGACTTATCTAAGCTACGAGTTGTCATCTGCTGTTAAGATGAGGAGAGTTCACCGTAAAGTTCTGGAAGACGTCAAATCCACCAATCCGCACTTGGCCAGCGTGTTGGACTATGGGCAACCCCTTTCATCCAGACAGGAGATCCGAGCAAAGCAGTGGAACAAAGAAAGTGTTGTGTTAGGTAGTCATTAAAGATATTAGTACCCGATTGCAATGTTGATGGACAATGTCCAATCCACAACTATTTCGTCTTTGATCTTTGTCTAAGAATGGCGGTCACCGGAAAAATATTGTTAAAACTCGACATTACGAATTCTATTAAAAGTTTTAATTATATTTCAACGATGACAAAAACAATTTGATTACACGCTATATTATCATGTACACAATATAACAAAATTCGTAATTATTTTGTTATGAGGCAATTAACAATGTGGAAATAAAAAATATATCAATTTCAAAGTCTCCGTGGTGTGTGGTCCCGGGTTGGAATCCCGACCGAGGAAGACATTTCTTCCGCAAATAAATAGGTATTTGAATGCGGATCGTGGTTGTTTAATTCTAATGTTTTCTGTGTATATCCCGTTATCCGGAATCTGGAAGGGAAGCCATATAGGGCTTCGCTGGCCCTAAAGAAGACATTTTGAGAATTTCATTTGCTGCCTTGAAAAAGACATTTACATAATTACCTATTGGACAACCTCTACTTACTGAACTATATTCTATGGAATGATAATAAACTGGGATAAAATAATTATCATTATGCTGCCACAATGTATCTATGTTTTCAATATAACATAACATAACATAACGCCCGTATTTGCTCGCAGGGGTACCCACTTTTCACCAGTTATACCTAAGTATGGGAACTAATCCCAATCCAACTAACTCCTCCAATCCGCATTGGAGCAGCGTGGTGGAGTATGCTCCAGAACTCCCACAGCAGTGTCTGTGGGGGAGACCCGTGCCCAGCAGTGGGACTTCTATGGGTCGCAGCGATGGGAACTAATTTCCATGGAATAAATTGGTTGCGATACACCGCGCATAATGAATACCGACACGGCCGGAAATAGACCCGTGTGTTTCCATGCAAAACTTAGCCAAATGTGTGTCGGTAAATATATCTTCGTAGCAGCGAATCGCTTGCTATAAATCCAAACACATAGCTTGATTTAGGGTAGAGTTCCACATTCGAGAGCTATAAATAAATCAACAGGTGTCTAATCTAGTGCTAAAACTGAATTAATATGCGCCAATAAAACTAACGCGGACAGTGTAGGTGTTTGTTTATATTGTTGCATGAGTATGCAGCTCGATCGGTTGGCAAGTGGCGAAAGTTTATTGGGTTCTGAAAGTATTTTTAAACTAGTGGACCCCCGCAGCTTCGCTTGAAATTACACATAACAATAGTTTCGTTTACACCTAGTAATATAATAGCCTATGTCACTCAGTCAAGATGCAGCTTTCTAGTGGTGAAACAAATTTTATCTACGAGTATCTATCGAACTCGAAGCGGGGGCACCAATGACTTTTCTAAGTTAATTATGTGTGATTTAAAAAATTAAATGTCACTTGCTGTAACGGTGAAAGACACATCGTGAGGAAACCTGCTTGTCTGAGAGTTCTTCATAATATTCGCGAAGGCATATGAAGTCTGCCAATCCGCACCTAGCCAGCATGGTGCCCAACAGTGGGACAAAGAAAGTGGGTGTGGTGGTGGTGTGACATATTTAACATTTATAAAATTACGAATCATTCCAGTCACTAGTTCATAATGTTTGTATCTACTCGCTTTTGATTTTGTATTTGCTTCGATGTCTTCGCTCCTCTGTTCCATCTAGTTGAGTCTTACACCTCATATAAATTGATATGAAGTGTAAAATGGTATATTATATGTGCCCTATAAGCTCACATTTTACTTAAGTATGCAAGGTCAACGCGGGTATAATTAATGGTTACGTTAACCTTTATGAACCTACATAACCTACGATGTTTTCGTAAACTGGCGCCACTCATACAGACTTCCCAGAAAAGACCACACAACCATGTTTTCCCAGTACTTTTTTTGAGTACTTATTTATTCAGTTAATGATTCTTTGAACTACGCTTCTATTCGCGATCACGAGAATGTAATTAGAATTCTCGAAATTTATTGGTGTTAATATAATTTATAGTTTGTTTGATTTAGATTGCGCCATCTGCAATATATCAGGTCAAGCGTCGTCGAGCGTGGTGAGAAATGGATAGGTGTCAGATGGGAAAGTGCCCAGTCATGTCACGTTCCCTTAGCTCTGGCACTGAGTCCATATTTATCATTAGACTTACAAAGCAGTTATAGGCACCACAATAACTAGCCTTCTAAAGTCCCAATGTTGGGCATGTGAATATAAATGCCGTGTAGTCGTCGTAATAAGATGGGTAAGGTCAAATGTACAACTAGTGAACGCCCGCATCTTCGCTCGCGTTAGACAACAATAGTTTCATTTACACCTAGTAATATTAAATAACCTATGTCACTCAGTGAAGATGCAGCTTTCTAATGGTGAAAGATCCACTGGTTTTTGTGTGAAAACATAATAAACAAATGTTTCCTCATTATAATATTAGTAGGTATAGACTAAATTATCTTGAAAATGCATTCACATTTAAGTAAGTATGTAGTACCTACGTAATAAATTTAATCGAATCTATTGTTGAGAAACTTTACCAGTCAAACTATGTTTTAGTAACCGCTATCACCGTCAGTTCCAATCAGCCAGAAACCGCAAACGAAGCAGCTAACTGAAGGCTAGTTCTAAGCCATTGTTTCTCAAAGTGTCTGCCCAGTCTGGTACCAGTTTTACTGGAGCAGTTAAAAGCTTTCACGAATATTTTTGTGAAGAGGTATTTAAATTATATGTTAAAGTATCATGTTTTAATAATATCATTAAAATTCATTAATTTTAATTTCAATGTATAATATCAGTAAAATTCATTAATTTTAATTTGAATGGTTACTATTCTTATTAAAACAAAAATGTTCATTGAACATATGAAAATTATTTGCTTACTGTAATTTCAAATTGAGACTATGGGTATATGTATACGTCAATAATATGGCTCATTATGGATTTTAAAATTCACTTTACAAATTACAAATTACGATATTGTAATTAAAAGTTTAAATTTTGGGCGGCTCAAAAAATTATAGTCTAGTTTGAGAACCACTATTCGAAACATTGGCCAGAAAATGGCGCATCAGTCGCACTTGGCCAAGCGCCAAAACTGCTTCCGTTCGCTTTGTTAGAAAAAAAATCACAGTAAATATTTCTACTCTATGGCCGTTTCATCGTCATATTTTCATCATTCTTATCGTTTATCTTAGGCCTACGGTGACAAACTATAAACTGTTGATGTCTTTGTATAAATACTTACGCTTATAAGATCAGTTAGGTAGGTACCTATACCTATAAATACACACGACACCTACATACTATTAAATCGCAGTTAAATGTGGGTTGTAGTTTAGTTTAAAACTGCAACCAGGTTTAAGCCAAGCTCGTTTAAATACCATCAATAACAAAATAAACACCAAACCAAAATATATGTTGATGAATTATACCACATTGATTTAAAAATTTATAAGGTGATTTTGATCTTCATCATACGAGCTATACGAGCTTACTTTGCATGTGAAGTCTGCCAATCTGCACTTGGCAAGCATAGTGGATTGGCCAGTATGATGGACAACGACCTAATCCCTCCTGTTCCATGAGAAGGCCCGTGCCCAACAGTGGGATTGCATGACAAAGAATGCACCGACATATTTACTTGAACCATACATATAAGCCCTCGATCAACTAACATAACATTATGTACAATGGTTAAACTTGTAAACTAAATGTTTACAGGAACAAGTTAGTTTACCCGAAAGCACACGCAACGCTTTGTGTATAATTGCATACCCGTCTTGTAAATATTAACTTTTTCGAGACATACAAAATGCGTGCATTAAAACTCAAATACACAAATACAAATATGTAGGTACAAATACTCTTGCAAATATATTGTACACCACAGTAAAGCAATAAATGACATTCTATAAAACACAAACTAATAATAATAATAAATTAATGCACGTCATTCAATATGCCTTCATTTAGACGCTTCTTTCTTTTCTGGTAATGGTTTTGTTAAAGTGTGGTTGATGTTACAACCCATAGTCATCCCACTGCTTGGGACTCGGTCCCAAGCACGGTCGGCACACAGACGAATCTGCGGGAGGTCTAGAGCATACTCCAGCACGCTGGATGATTCCGTGTCATTGAAAAGCTTGACAGTATAGGTTGTTTATGTGTGTTTAAAGAAGTATTACTGTTTATCTAATAAACAGTAATAGCTTCAATCAAACTCAAAGAAATTGAATGGATTTACTGTTGGTTATAAAATTAATAATTTAAATGTTTTTACTTTGCAGCCTTCGATCAATAGGATTATTGATCGAGGCTCATAGTTAATACAAATTGGGAATGCTATTTGACATCAGAAGTGGTGGATAAATACCTGTTTTGCTCACAGATAAATACCTGTTTTGCTCACACTAATGCATTTTTGTACAAGTTTCAGATTTGATCCGACTACTAAAGAAGAACTTGACCAACGGAGAGAGCAGTACAAGAAGTACGGCACCACCATAAAGTCTTAATGTTGGTGGCAGCGAGCTGCTTGTGCAGAGAGTTGGAGTCGGAGCAGCGACCCGGTAACTTGAATGCTGACTGCTCCAACTTCTAGAAGCTACCTCCGTGAGTTGGAACTCAAAGGCAAAGGCTCACTGCATAGTAAGACAGTTATATTTATGCAAAAAAAAAAAAAAAAGTGTTAATTGTAGGATGCTTACCTACATCTTGCGTATATCGATGGTGAAGGGGCGGAATGTGTTATCCGTCATTTAGTAAAATGTTCAGGAGAGACGATTAAAGTTTTAAAAAAAAAAAATTCATAACTTTTAAAGTATCGAAGATATCTCTATGAAATTTAAGTGAATAGTAGTAAAATTTATTACAAATGAATACATGTAATAAACAAAAAAAAAAAAAAACCCGTATGTCTAATATTTGTATTAATTTGTGGAGTTAATACAAAATACCACATAATCTCAGATAGGTAAAATTAGTTATCCATATATATCCAGAATTTTTAAGCAAAGAGTATTATATCCCAAATATAATTTAAATATTTTGAAGTAAATTGTTTTATATCCAAATAAATATGACATTGCTATCGAGTAAAATGACTTAAAAACAAATCCAATCATGACCAGACAGAGGTAAACACTTTTAAGTAACTTTTTTATATCTATGCGAACCTAGAAAAACAGCTGAACAGACATCATTGTATTCGAACAAAAGAGAGCCCAGTGGCTAAACCATACACTTAAATGTAATTTAAGCCACAAACTAAACTTTCGAAAACTTAACAGAATCCTGAAAATTATAAAAAAAATGAAAAATGTAAAAAAAAAAAAAAATGAAGGTAAAGGAAACTGAATTTAACTTTTATAGTGACGTTTACAATATAATAATAACTTTATTATAAATATTAAATTAAAGTCTTAAAAATCTTTACAAAATAAGCAAAAACTTTAAATAGCATGACAATATTGTGAACTTTTATCAAACATACACTATAAGTAACATTAAAATTTATCTTAGTCAGCTCTAAGCTGAGGTATAAGTGTTCATCATACCAAGACTGGCATATTAGCGACCTTAATATTATACTATAGGAACGTTCTAATGAGAACATTAATTAATAGGTCTTTGAATAAAGTATCACATACATAATAGAAATCACAGTCTTGAACTTAAAATTAAAATAAAATACTTTTTTTTAATACTGTCTGCAACTTAACGACTGTTTGTGGCAATAAGTGGAATAAGAAAAAAAAATAAAGGTAAAAATTTATTTGTTTATAACAAAATTGTTTATTACATAAACAAATGTTTCCTTAATGTTAATTAGAAGTAGGAGAAAATAATTGTTAATTAACAAATGCGTTTTTCAGCAATAAAAATTTATTTTTAAGAAACGGTTTTAAAAAAAAAAAAATCATAATTATCATCAAAGATTATGCTATAAAAAAAAAAAAAAAAGTTTCAATATTTAATAAAGCTTTATAATTTTTCACCTTAGTAAATTATTAATAACAAAATGAAAATTAACAATTTTTTTTAATTTTTCTAACGGGAATCTATTTTAAGACCTTTGATAAATAACTCCACGAAAGGAAAAACAATTATCGCACTTGCAATGTTAATGTTCGTGCCACATAAAATTGTTAATTAATTAATGGATAACTTATTGAAAAATCGCGAAAAAAAAAAAACCCCCACTTTTTTGACCACGGTTTATTGTTCATTGATCTGTCCTGTAGGCGCCTGAATTTTTTCAATCTTAAATTTTCATATTTAATATGTTTAAATAATATTTATTTATTAAAGGTCCGAAGGGGGCGTTGCTTGCGCAAGCCGGAGTATTCGTTTTCGGGCGTATTTTCAACCCTCTGGGAAAATTATAAATATTGGCCCTACAATTCCGGGAGTCAAGATTTTTTTTTTTAGGAAATTTCCTCCCCTTTTTGAATCTTTTGTTTTAAATTTGAAAAATCTTTATTAGTTTTTGAGATATTTGCAAAATAATGAACCCCTTTTTTTTGTTAGTTAATTGTTAATAACTGTTGTAATTTTTGTTTGTGGAACTTCGTTTTTTTTTCGAAAATCATCTTGATGCATAATTTTCGGAGACTGCTGAAAAAGTTGACCAAAAAGGCACTTGTTGACTAAACTATTAATATTGTTTCGCTGCGGCGTCGACTCATTGTGCTGAAATCTATAGTTCTTCAAAATAGTATTACTGATTAAAAGGTTATAATGGTAAGGACGGAAAATGAAAGCAATTAATTCAACAACACGTAACTAAACAATAGCTTACCTAAAATACTTAAATAATAGCGAACCACGAGGGTTGACAACGGCACGAAGTCCTCTCCGACACAAGAAATGTGACTGAAGCGCCTACGCATCAGCCCGTACTTAATATTATCGTCTGATTTACTAGCAATTTGCTTTATTTTGTATGGTTTAACCAACAATTTTTGTATGCGATAAAAAAAAAATTGTAAAGTAGTTTAATGCCAAAAATAAAACTAGTACAGTCAGTTTGAATGCGGATTTTATTTAAAAAAAAAAAAAAAAAACAAGTAAATTTGTTTTATTGTATTAAAATTTGTTCTAGAAAGAACAGCAAAACTACTTTACCTTATCTTGGATGGGTAAAATGTATTATCTTGGAAATAATAGCATTTTAGAGTAGAGTAAAATGTATTAACTTATAATGACTAACATTTAAAATCGGAGTAAAATGTTTAATTCTATTGATGAAGAAAAGCCGAGTTGGGTATAATGTATCAATGACAAAAAGGATAATATTATAATTTAGTAAATTGTTTTATCATTTAAATCTAGGTAAAGTCAAGCAAGGCAAAGTATCATAAGGTAAAGATTTTTAATTGAGATGTGTTTTAATGACAAAATCCACTGTTTACTATAGAGTTAATACACAAAAATATATGGAAAACTTCAAAATCACTGGTGTATTAACGACCATAAAAGTCGTCAGATCAAGCTGAAACCAGGAACGGTATATATAACTCGATATCGCCTAAAGTGGCGGTTGGTGCAGTGTGCCTTTCCACCGTCGATATTATTATGTCAATTTAAAAATCTCCTGTAGGTATAAAATTATTAAATCGCAGTAAGTATCCACAAATTAAAAGTCAGATTGGCCGAGCGAGTTGTGGACAACATGTCAATGTTTTGTGTTAGATGTCTCTGAACAGTAACGATAAATAATATTGTGTTAGTCATACATAGTTATAAGTACAAAAATTGTAAGACTTGATCGAACCCTGACTTGACTTTGACAAAGAAAAAAAACTGCTGTAGTCAGTGGCCTTGTGTCCGGTTTACTGCATGTACAGCAGGTGTGGGTGGCTGGATGGAGACAACGCACTGGCCATTGTTATGGCGTGTCCACTAGGATGGTAACAATGAAAATTGTATTAGTTGTAAGAAAAGCTAGTTATAAGGTAAATATTGTCCGACTTGACAAAAAAAAAAAAAAACCCTGACTTGACTTTGACAAAGAAAAAGACTGCTGTAGTCAGTGGCCTTGTGTCCGGTTTACTGCATGTACAGCAGGTGTGGGTGGCTGGATGGAGACAACGCACTGGCCATTGTTATGGCGTGTCCACTAGGACGGTAACAATGAAAATTGTATTAGTTGTAAGAAAAGCTAGTTATAAGGTAAATATTGTCCGACTTGACAAAAAAAAAAAAAAAAACCCTGACTTGACTTTGACAAGGAAAAAGACTGCTGTAGTCAGTTGCCTTGTGTCCGGTTTACTTCATGTACAGCAGGTGAGGGTGGCTGGATGGAAACAACGCACTGGCCGTTGTTATGGCGTGTCCACTAGGACGGTAACAATGAAAATTGTATTAGTTGTAACTAGTTATGTATAAGGTAAATATTGTCCGACTTGACAAAAAAAAAAAAAAAACCCTGACTTGACTTTGACAAAGAAAAACAGAAAAAGACTGCTATAGTCAGTTGCCTTGTGTCCAGTTTACTGCATGTACAGCAGGTGTGGGTGGCTGGATGGAAACAACGCACTGGCCGTTGTTATGGCGTGTCCACTTAAGTTGAGAAGTAGGACGGTAACAATGAAATATTGTATTAGTTTTAAATCTGAAGTTTTTAATCTAATCTGTAGATCTGTAGCAGCGAATAATATTGTTTTAGTAATATAATATTCTTACGAAGCTAGGTACTTCGGGACGAAGTACTTGTCAGTCTGGCCGTGACAGTATAGGTTGTTTATGTGTGTTTAAAGAAGTATTACTGTTTATCTAATAAACAGTAATAGCTTCAATCAAACTCAAAGAAATTGAATGGATTTACTGTTGGTTATAAAATTAATAATTTAAATGTTTTTACTTTGCAGCCTTCGATCAATAGGATTATTGATCGAGGCTCATAGTTAATACAAATTGGGAATGCTATTTGACTATTTTAAGTATGTCGGAAATGAATTGACAGGTTGTCTAAGTATTGTATTTTATTACAATCAATGTAACTAAAATCAAATAGCTGATAAATACTCTAATATGCTTATGTTTACAGAATAGGTTATTCTAATGTTTTATCTTTGAAGTGGATACAAATTAGAAATGTTATTTGACCCTTTTATGGCGATAACAAGTGTTTTACGGAAGTTGTTTTGTATGTCGTTTATTAAATATCAATGTAATTAAATAAGATTTCATAGTCACAATTTCTTAGATGTTAATGTATTTAATTTAATAATACTTACAATCATTTTGCAAGTATTGTAAGTATTATTTAACGATATAAATTAGAAATGTCATTTGACCCTTTTCTGGTGTTGACAACTGTTTCACGGAAGTTATTCTGTAACTATGTGGTTTATTAAATACCAATAAAACAATGTAATTAAATAAGATATCATAGCCACAATTTCTTAGATATAAATGTATTAATTTTGCAAATATTGTAAGTATTGTTTGTAGCGTAAATTAATATGGTAGCTACATTGCCATTTGATATAAAAGGGCTAGCTTCTTCTATCTAGGCATTCTTTTGGTTCCGACCGTCACACTGAGAGCACATGCTGTAGTTCAGTAATTTAGTGTAAAGGCAAGTTCCTACTTGCCTAGAGGATACTTCGCTGTAAAAGTTAAGTATATTCGTTTAACCATTTTGTTGTTAAAAGTCCTTAATGTTATTATGCTTGACCAAATGGAAATATTGTTATTTATATTGAAAAGAGTTACTACCGAGTTTCTTGCCGTGTTCTTCTCGGTAGCATCAACTTTGTGAACCGGCGGTAAATAAAGAAATAATAATAAATGAATCGTAAACTGAATTCTGCATATTTCATTAATACGATACTAACTGGTCTGGAATAACAAAAGACAAGAGAATATTTATTCTCTTGTGATAATAGACTTCTAATATCATGGTTTTCCTTTATCACCTACAAATAATTAATTAATTATTGTAGGTTATCAACTTAAATGAACATACATCCTGACAATCGTTTTATTATGCATCCTGACATCGTTTCATAATTACTTATTTGACAGTAATTTAAATATACATAAATGAACATCCTGACATTGTTTTTATAATTGCTTTTTGACAGTAATTCCATTTAAACATACTTAATACATACTTAATGATAACTGATATTATACTTTTATAATATCTTTATATTTTATAATAAACATGTTATACTTTTAAGTATCCTTATACACTTTTTGCTATTTGACAAGCTCAAAATCTCGGGTTGCAATCGATCATGAGGTGATAAAAGAGCTGTCAGTACTGACGGATCAGTTTCCGTGCATACAAGTGGCTTTTGAGCGTTGACACATTCTATTACATTTTTATTGATTCAATCAAGATAATTGAACGCGAGATTTATATTCTTTAATAACGATTTCATGCAAACATTGAAAGGAAATTAATAAAAAAATTGCTAAGGTTATTTTTGGCTGTTTAAATTTAGCCTGAGATCTATTGGGTTTTGTCTTTGCGCCAGCCCTTTAGCAAAAAGCTTTCCGCATCTTTCCCCATTTATGGTAAGCTGCCACGTCAGTGGTGTAGCCAATAATATATTTTGTAATTTATCTCGCCCTTATTGGCAACTTTCTTTATCAATTAACTGGAATCACTTACATGAATGACGTTAGAATGGAAAATAAATAAATTGTTAAGGAATATCTGATATAACTTAAGAAAATTTCTGAATAATGGCAGTCAGGGTCAGTGACTTTAGCGCCACTGAGTGTTAATGATACCTATTGTTTGATTATTTGCTTGGCCAATTTGGCTGCTTACTTATCATCCATAGCTGCGTCAATTCAATGTGATCAACAGAGTTAAGCAACGAGAAATTGGAAATTGTCTTGGTGAATCTGGGTGTTATCATACCGCTTACGTTTTTTTATTCACAGGAGCTCGCACATTCAATTCACATTAGCCTCGCTAGATTTAAGTTTAGTCAATTGATAATGTTAAGTCGCACCGGTAGGAGCGGTCACACTATGGCAAAAACATTTTTAGCTCAGCCGTATCTCGAAGAAATACGGATGAAACCTATAATTAGGTTTAGTAAGTATAGAGTTCACTTGGGGTATTTAGTATCCACCTACTGAACTTATTAACTCTCTATCCCAGTTAGAGTGTCGTTCAAAGTCAGTCACTGTTGTCATGGGCGGCAGCGGATGCGTGGTGTTGCAAGCTTGTTTACTTTATCATGTATCCAATAAACCTATTCTCATATTATTATACTACTTTACCCGCGGCTCCGCCCGCGTCAAATCGTTTTCAATTTTCTAATAATAAATAAAATAAATTAAAAAAAATTATACCTATTGTAAGTAATATTACTAACAAGCTTTTTTACTTTTATCCTAAGTAACCTTCTTAAAACTTCCATCCAATCTAAATAGTACTCGTATGTTACGTAACGTTTCAATTATTCCACCATCCAATTTTTTCGTTCCAGTGAAAGTTCTAATATTAAACAAATGGAGCCAAAACTGAAAATAAAAATGGCGTCGCCTCAACTGCGTTCGAGTTTCGAACGCATCGAGACGATTAGTTTTAATCGACCGTTCGTTTACAAAAATAAACGGCCTATATTAGATGTCTGTCGTAGCGAAATCGTGTCTTTGAAGCAATCTGAATAATAGTCCATGAAATCTATAATAACAGAAAATAATTTGTTGCTAAAGGAGACGATCAATTTTGGGCCAAACGATGTACCGAGGTACAAAGTATTGGTAAAAATTCCTTACAATATACTAAAACTAATGGTCGATCAATTATTTTTAGAATCCTTATAGTTAGCTTAAATGTTGTATTTTTTATTATTTTATTACAAAAATAATAAAAAATACAACATTTCGTACCACAAAACTTCACATAGTAGTAACCACAAACTAATAAGGGATACTACGTGGTAACTACTCTGCACTGTTTATGTCATTTGCCAACTTCAGTTTTAGTGACAGACGTCAGTCACACATTATAGGTCTATTAACCTGTATTCAATTTACAAATTATTATTACTAGTATAAAAACGATTTCAAGAAAAAATTAGCCTTTAATGGTAATTAATAGAATATTTAAATCAATATAGGATACTATGATTCTGTTTCCTAGGGTAGTTTATTAATACAATGCGCTTATTGTATATTTTATAAATGGGTATAGAGTAATTACAGATTTAGTAACAACCGAAACGCAATGTTATGATAGATTGAATTAGATTGCCATAACTTGCAGTGTTGCAATACATAAATTATCTTTTAAAGTTAATTTTAGGTGGTACAAATGCAGTAAAAAATCTGATTTATTTTTTTAATAAAATAACGCATTTTTTTCTCCAAAAATCAATTTTTATTCCCGAGGTACATCTCATGGCCCAAGTTGTATGGAAAGATAAACGTGTCCTTTATATTATTCAACATTGTTATTCAGAAACTACATAACCTAATCTATTGCTTTGGACTAGCACCTAGCTTAAACTAATGTTACTCGTATTAGAAAATTATAACACTTATTATCAAAATATTACATTTAGAGTTTTATTTTTTCACTAGCTTTTACCCGCGGCTCAGCCCGCGTGGTAATAGGGAATTAACAATGCCATCTATTAACAACAACCGGAACTAAATATCTAGCAAATAACAAAACATCGATATCTTCCCATGGGGATGTTTTACCGTAGTAAAAAGTAGCCTTCGTCACTCTCCACCCTCCTCACTATCTCCATACACAAAAACCATACCATATAGGTAATAGCTTCGTTGCGACGTGAAAGCCGGACAAACAAACAAATAAACAAACAAACAAACACACTTTCACATTTTTAATATTAGTATGGATATGGATATTGATTACTTAACAATACATTGTAATTTTTGAGTAAATCCTATGTCCTAGAAATTAATATTTCTTCCAATTTAGTATCGGTACTAAATTGCAACAATCGTTTGGTACAAACCAAGAATTAATCTACTTTGCAACAATCCGCGAACAAAAACGTATGGTAATTAATTATCTTAAATCGTTTGGTAGGTAGGTACTTTGTTTTTAACAAACATGATTACGCAAATATACAAAACATTTGAATTAGTATGAAAGAAAAATATACTGACTTATTGCAGATGAATCAGATAGCGCACCGCCAATTATAGATTATCAGAATGTTATTTTAATTACTGAGTGTACGGAATGCAACGTTCGTGGTGAGATAGAATATGCATGTAGTTTCAAATACAAAGTAAAATTTTAGTCAATATACAACATACTAATATTTTAGTATAGTTAGTTCAGTCACCACCATCACAAAAAGCCCTTTGTTTGTCCTACTGTTGGGCACTGGTCACCTTTCAGGTTTGGAGAGAATAGTTCAATCAGTAAAATGAAAGAAAAATGACGATGATACAGTGAATACGCATACATAATCAAATAACGAGAAACGCACAAGTTGAAGTTTTGACCGCTTTTTAATTATTTTTCTATTTAATTCGATTATATGATAATTTTATAAAAACGAGCGCAAATTCCCCAATATTTCTTTTATACAAAATCTTTCCATCAAAATGTGTCTCTTCATGTTACGTCACGCCACCTCCTTTCATTATCATTTCTTTCGAAGATTTCATAACCGACGTAAATAGTCCAAGAGTATTGATTTGACATTTCACATTTCACATCACGACATCCGATACCGGTAGCTTCGATTACCGATTAGTTTACAGGTTGGTTGCCACTGGAGATAGTAGTTACGCATTGAATAATCCTCATCCGGTGTACAGTTATACAGTTATATCGTCTGCCGTCGAATTATGGTTTAAGAGTAATCGACATTAATACAGGAGGTTAAAGTTCAATTTAGAATGTGGATGGTTAGAATTAGAATGTTTTAAATTTTTTAGGGACGGTCTTTATGTGTTAAAATAAAATCTTATCGAATTCATAAATTTGTAACTTTAGTATAAGGCTTTTACATAAGAAGTAAAGTTTGGCATATTGTGCTTCACATGTATCATTAAGAATTTAATTATAGTTAATCCATAGATTTAGATGACGTAGTAATATCTGACATGAAAAGTTAATAATAATAGTAATTCGTTTGTTGGCGCAGGTCCCTCCTACAGCCACAGTTGAGCATACTCCACCATACTGCTCTAATGCGGACTGTACCGCCTGTGCTTTTCATGTCGTTCTCATATGGGAGTTTTGTTCCCCATCGGTTATCAGTCACCTGCCCATTGCAAAATTAAATTATGCACGATATCGATGACTGATCGACTTTTTCGTATATGGATTTCGTCATTCCTGATTCGATCGGATACCGTACCATACTGTATATAGAAGTTTATTCACATTTTGTAATTATGGCTCAAATCAAGCGCACACGCTTGAACAAAACGGTGTTCAGAATTTCCACGCGTCGGCGAATTGGTATTGACACTTTGCATAATTGAACCGACTCGCGAGCGTTGAAGGAGTAAGCCGATATTGAATACTAATATTATACAGTAATTTCAACCTTGTAGCTTGAGACCAGGGTTCTCCTACGGTAGCATAATCCTATATAAGCGGGGATAGCCCAGTGGTTCAGCCTTTTACTCGAGAGTGAATGGTTCAGAGACCAGAAGACATTTTTTTCCTATTTATTTGCGAGTTAAACTAAGCTACAAAAAAGATATCTGATTCAAGGTATTAAGTACTATTTCAATAAAATATTTTAGGTAGAATCCTGCAATATAGAGAAATCTCCGCAGAACTCTCCGTGTCGAACACGTTGTTCAGCGTGGAATACTACGGTCCTGGCTTTTTTATTGTAGGAGTTTTATGCTTTGTAAGGAGCGTCGAACAGGACGCTACTTAAGAGTCAGCCAGCCACTCAAACAAAAACATGTTTAATAATGAAATATTTAAAATATTACCTGATTTTCTAATTCGTTGGAACAAGACACGAATATTTTTGTGTAAACGCTTTCAGACATGACTCTACGAAACAACCAAGCAGGTGTTTCAAAATAACATCAATGTACAGACAGCTTAGTTACAGTTTTACTACATAGAAGAGATTTTTAATGGCTCGCGAATGACTTGGGAGTATAAATCTTAGATTTATCGTGCCGTTTGTCTGAGCTTCAAATCACGAAATAGACTACAGTAATCCTGAGCAACATTGCAATTCGAAAATGTGTATATTTGTATGCTGTGTATCAACCGCTGTATTGGGATAAGCCAAGCATGGCGCAAATGCGGATTGGCAGATTTAGACATAGACATAATTTTATTTCGACTAACATACAACACATGTGAAACAAAACAATTATAAATATGTTAAAATTAGCAATGACGAAATAGGACGCCCTCAGCAAATGGCTGTGGCAAGCCTGCAGCCGCTGATTTTCAGGACCCCCGCTGGGAAGTTCGTGCCAGTTGTTTATTTTTATTTTTATATACATATATGTGTTACATTAAAAACATCTAAAGTAAATACCTACCTATACTTGTTAAACTACTTTATCATATAAATTAGTTAAAAATGGACAATGAAACTTCACACCCCATGCTTTGTTAGCTCGTTGGCTAAATCAAAGATACATTGGATGCAATGTTGACGACGCGGTGGCGCGGTGGGTTCGAATCTTAATATAAATATCGAATATTAATCTGCGAATATCAAATCTAATATTCGCAGATTAATATTTGTACCTAAGTCAACGTTTAGTTGCAAACCATAGACGTCCCACGGGTCTCCCCCACAGACAAATCTGCGGGAGGTCTAGAGCATACTCCACCACGCTGTTCCAATGCGGACTGGTGGAGGGGTTATTGGCCAGCCCACTGTCGAATGTTCTCAAGCCACCGAAGGTCTTAGACAAGGCTTACCGCTTGACAATTGAAAACAACCAGGACCGACGCGACGGCTTAATGTGCTCTGCGAAGCACGGAAGCGCCCATAACATTTTGCTACTAACGGCCACCCATCCACAAACCGATCGCGCCCAGTGTTGCTTAACTCGCTCGATTACATACGATCGACGCGAGCTGTGGACGCTACCCTTACTACGTACCTTGCTTACTTGACCTACTTCTTTACATAGTCATAATTATTTTCACGTTGTAAAGTAAACAAAATGGCGTTCCGAATATTCCGCGCTCCATTGCACTCTGTAAGGTTGCATAACTGGAGAGCTCGCATTCAGGTGCCCTGGAAATATTGCAGGGATTTATCGATTTATTTCGTTGCTGCGTACTACCGTACCTTAACGTTAATCACCTCTTTGAGAAATTTTACTCGGGATCGGGATTCGATTTCGATGAGGTTCGGGTTCAAATCCAATTAGCCCAATAACTTTTCAATGTTATTATTATTATTAACTCTTTTTGTGCACCAAGACATACAAGAACAATTACATGGAATAAGGATTAAAAATTACGTACAATAAGTTATGTGCGACTTAAGAAATTAAATGTCACCTGCTGTAACATGAGGAAACCTGCATGCCTGAGAGTTCTCCATTATGCTCTCAATTGCATCTGCATTTGGCCAGGGTGGTAGACTAAAGCCTTACCCTCCCATCCTGACCTGACCTATGCCCAACAGTGGGACAGACAACTATGGCCTAAGTCTGAGTAGTAGCGAGTACCGTACGGCAGCTGATGGTTTGTATCCAAACCGTTCGATCGCCTCTAAATAAAGATTGCATAGTTTCTTGACCTAATGAATCATCGTTCGTTCCGTGCAGGATCTACTGTGATCGTAAGATCGTAACTAACAAGAGGCGTGCAGATGGAGTTAGTGGGACGGTAATGTTTTACACTGTGGTAATGCTTCGGTCATAGTTCAGTGGCGAATTCAGCTTCGGTTCTCTCGAAACCCGTGTTCCAATCTCAGCACGGATCTATCTATCTATATCTAGTAGTAAGAAGCACAGATTTAATCTGGTTAGTACTGGCTGATAAGAGCACATTTGAGTGGTGGGTTGGTTACAGTTTATGACTCTGGTTGCGGGAACGATTGACCATGATTGGCATGTTTCTAGAGAAAAACACTTTTGTAAGCATAGCAACAAACTGTTAACTCAAAATAAGTGTTGGTAAGTGTTGAACGACATTTTGAGTGGTTACAACTATGGAAAATCAAATTCTATTCCAAACAGTTCTTTTCATTAGAAATGTATATCAGTTTTTTTGTAACATAGACAGACAGACATTCGGGCCTCCTGATGGTAAGTGGTTACCATATAGACACGTGCAACAGGGGCATCACATGTCATACAAGATTGCTTAAAAGGGTTTTCAGAATGACAAATTACATTTCTTATTACGAGTATAAGTCACGGAAGTAATAAGTCCTTATGGTACCTACATATACGAGTACGTTGATTTATATTTTTTTATTTTTTAGTTACCTACATGTCGAAATTTTATTTACATGTCAAAATAACTATTTGCGGGTTGAGATAACTTTTTGTCGCGTCACTGTCAGATTAACAGTCATCGTTAATGGGTAATCAGATTAAAAGTGTAATCAAGTGATATAAATTCAGTTTAAGCAAACCAGGTTGGTTTTTCAAACGATGATTAGTATTATAAAAGTTTATCTAATCAAGACATAACTTTGTGCAATATACAGAGCATGAGATGGTATCAGAAGGCATAGACCGGTCGGAGTGGTGTCGTTTAAGAGAGGCCTATGTCCAGCAGTGAACCTCAAAAGTCTGGAGCAAAAATCGGTTAACTATATTTTCCTGTTCAAAATTCAATGAAGTTTAAGTTTGAAGTTTTCTAAGTTATGTGAGATTTAAGAAATTAAATGTCACTTGCTATAAAAGTGAAGGACACATCGTGAGGAAACCCATGCGTTATTCACAATGTTCTCGAAAGGATGTGAAGTCTGCCATCCCGCATTTAGCCAGCGTGGTGGACCTAATTTACAGTAAGTATTAACATTTGCACGAGTAATTTTAATACAGATAAAATAATACCTACCTGCCTAAAGACACAATACGGCATCGGAATATCGAGTCAAGGAGATCGCACAAATTATAAATTTAAATAAATTATGTATGAATACAGTTTCGGCTTAATGAGGCGTATGTTTATAAATACCTTCGCGTTAATTGAGGTGAAAGTATAAGATATTCCATTTCGTTAGCCACCGAATTACTTGTAATATTTCATGCAAATAAGCCGATTTAAAAGTGCTTCAAATCGCGCTAACCTCGGTCCAATTAAAATTTAATTCATAAGTTTATGTATGAGCTTCTTCTTGTTCAGGTATAACTAATTTATTATTTGTTTTTATTAATCTATTAACACACGATAATTTAAATTATGATGCGTCACTTTGTTTGTTTTATTACAAATCTAATGAAGGGATTTAATTATATTTATAAAATATAAATTAGGTATGGTAGTTTCATTGTTCCTAATACATTTATTTACTGGAAATTCAAACATTTTATATAACTAGTGGACGCCCGCAGCTTCGCTCGCGTGGAATTAGACATAACAATAGTTTCGTTTACACGTAGTAATATTATATAGCCTATGTCACTCAGTGAAGATATAGCTTTCTAATGGTGAAAGAGTGTTTGAAATCGGTCCAGTAGTTTTTGTGTTAAAACATTACAAACAAATCTTTCCTGTATACATTAAACAATTAGTAGTAGAAAACTAAAATGCATAATAAACTGAATTACAGTTTTCAATTTAAATCTGAATTATGGTGGACCGTGTCCAAGAAGTTAGATTGTGGTGGAACAATAAATCCATCTAACTTCTCTATCGCCAGAGATAATTTTACTCTAGTTATTATTTTTTATAGACACAAGTGTTAAGATAGCATGTTTTTGATCCGTTTATCGAATTAAATAGGAGAAAACGAGTAGGAAAAGAACTCAATTCCTACCAAAACGCATCGTTTATTGCTGTCTCAGAACCGTGGAAAGATTATGCAGCCCTATTTATAATTTAACTTGTTGATTGAAGAAATAAAGGAAAGCTTTCCATTTAATCAGTTCCACGAATATCTGCTCGTCGTAAAGGAGACTAAGTTCACTGACGGAGATTATATTAATAAACACAATTGCCCTTAAGATTTTTAATGTTTCTGGAACAGCTGTGGCGTGATTCATACGACATTGGCCCCACAAATGACGGGGAATACGAGAACCGTATTTAAATACAAACCGACCCTGAATTTGATCGCGGATTCAGAAATCTTTTAGGCACCGACTCCACCAACCTAACGCATCATCGACGCGGAACATTTTCTAGTGAATAAATCTGTATAAGCGTGGCAATTACATACCTACAATCTCGTTTGCACTAAGGCTATTTTCTGCTAGGGTAAACATCATAACAAAATTCTAGATTCTTAACTTTGTTGCGTTCAGAATCGGGGTCAGTATAAAATTACATGTAATATACTCACGTTGTGTTGATGCAGTGTGAGTATCACGTTGTCGAATGTCGTCGAATTCGACAGAGCTTCCGAGCTGCCTCGAAGGAGCTCTGCCAGGAGATCAGCTCCAGGTTTGACGCCCGCAAGCTTCGAAGGTGAGGATGTTGCTCGGACGTGTGTCGGACCACGAGGCCTCGAGCTGACACTCGGTGCGGCACCAGCGCTGATCTTCCGGCACGGTACAGTGGCATCTGAGAAACTTCTGCGTCCAACTTCAACTGATCTACTCGAAGGAGCCTCCAAGGTTTTCCCAAACGGTCCTCGGTTAAACTGTTGCCGCTTTGCTTCAACATCAGAGGTATCCGATGGACTAAAAGGCGACGGAGATGCAGTTCTGTCTCTCGAACATGAATCACTTTCCGCCTCCGATGGGGAATCACCACGAGAAACGACTCCATATTTTCGTCGCACTCGATACGTATCTTCATCTCTCTCGTCTGAACTCTGTTGGGAAAATCTTGCACGTCTCGCTCTCAATTCTTCAGCTCGAGACCAATTCGGTGTCGACCCTTGACTAGGACTTGGAGGTCCATTTGTGCATGAATCATCTGATTTGTCTCCAAGTAAGGAAGAAGTTCGAGTTTCTGTGGATAGACGCATGTCTTGCAAGGAAACGTCACTGCTCTCTCTATTACAGCCATTTATAGGCACTGAAATGTCGTCTTCACCGCCATCATCACTAGCGGTCGTTATGTAGATGCCTTTCCGCCTCTTAATTTTGTCTTGAGTCCGACGCCGATCTCTAACACTTACAGGCACCGGTGAACAAGAATTTTGTACCGCAGCCAAAAGATTAGCTACCTGTTCACTTGTTATCGTTTCGTCTTCTTTATCTCGGTCCAACGATCCGTCCGACGCAGCATCCGAACGTTGCACTTCCTCCGAGGGTAGTTCCTTAGACCACTGTTTCACTATACACTCATACACTGGCACAGGTATTTGAACCGATTCCTCGTCTTCACTAGGCGTATCCTTGCGAACCGGATAGGCACTGCATTCACAGTCCACATTCACACACGCATTTTGGGGAGGGGCTGGGAGAGGAGGAAACGCGAAAGGCTGAGCGGGTTCAAGAGGAGAGGTGCCTTCACTATGCTCACTATGCGCCTGCGCACTGTCGGCTTGGGAGCCGTCACTTTCCTCGCGTAGTTCATGGAGCACCCGCGGTGCCATCAACGCGGGCAAACTTCCGCCGGCTTCGCCCGGGCCATCCTCCCGCACTGGAGGCACGCGGCGCGGCAGCGGATGCGTCAACGAGCGAGCACCGAGCTGCTTGTGTGGCGCGTCAGGCGGCGGCGACCGCGGCGCTGGCGACGCGTGTGCTAATAGTCCCTCATCGGACCCGACCGCTGAATCGACCGACGCTACCGAACCTTCTTCCGTCACATTCTCCTCCGTAACACTCGCGGAGTCATCGCGACGTTTAACACAAACGGCGCGCTCCGCAGCGCGTTTCCCGAAATCGAAAATGGAACTTTGCGTGCCACGATAGTACTTATCCTGCGCGAAATCGCCCTGGGAGAACGATGCACTCCGATAGGGTATAGTCTTTTGCGCGTACGAGCCGACGATCGACCGGGGCTCGACGCGGACTAGGGTGATGTTGGCGTCGAACTCGTCGTAGCGGTCGACGGAGAGGCCCCGTGGCGGGCTGTGGCGGTGGCGCGCGCGGGGCGGGGGCACGGGCGGCAACACGGGCGCTGAGTGCGGGGGCGGCGGCGGCGGCGGCGGCGGCGGCAGCGGGGCGGGCGAGGCGCGCGGCATGAGGCGCTCGGTGAACTGCTTGAGGCGCTGGTGGCGCGAGGTGCCCTCGTCGCGCGCGCCGCGGCCCAGCCGGCGGTGAAGGCGCTCCAGCGTGCGGCGGTCGGGCTTGGCGCGGCCGAGGCACGCCGCCACCGCCTCCTCGGAGCAGCAGCGGCACGGGCAGGCGCGCGGCGGCGGGGCTCGGCGGACGGTGAAGCGCACCGCGCCCAGCGTCACGTACGGCGACCTGCGCAAGCGCCGATATATTTAGCGTGCAACGTGTAACTCGCCGAACGGACGAACAGCGAGTGCCCGATTTAGAGCGAGAGTTTCCCCCGCGACTCGCCGCTGAATTCCGGGAGGATTCCCCGCGAGAGATCGAAGAGTTATATCGGAACGGGTGAAGCGTTTGTAAGCTTTTCTTTGAAGAGTCGGTTGGGAGGACGTCGATCTGATATTTGATGTCGGCCCCGTGACGGGGTAAACTAGGCGTATTTGCGTTCAAGTGCAGGAATTTGCGAGCACTCTGCGTAAGGACAGCAGGTGGCAGACAGACAGACGGAAGACGCATCGAATATAAATAGGCGAACGTTGGCAATTTGGCGATACAGCTGACCTCGTAGCAATGTTTACATCTCGTATCTTGTTGCAGGCGACAAAATTTCACTACATGCAATATTTTTAATGAATTTCTCTGTCTTGATAATGTGCAAACCTGTCACCTAAAGCACCGCTATAGTTTTTATATCAGCTGTGATTTCGACTAGGTTTAACGATAAAATTATCTTCATGACACTCAAATGGGTTTTTTATGTAGGTAACCAATTTAAACAATTCAATTAATCTAAAGGTTGGGCTGAGTGCGCCAAGTAACTAAAAAGGACCTTACAGTCAATTAATCATGATCACCAGATGTCTTGCAACTGGTTCCCGTACAAATAGAAAACAGAACAAATAAACAAACAGACAAATTAATCATGCGGGTATTTATTTATATTGGAAACTGCTGGAATATATAATTCCTATTCAATCAACTGTATTAAATAGCTTCATAACTTGTGTATTATTAATTGATACAGTTATTTAAAATGGTACATGATGCATAAAACTCAGTATACGAGGCCTGGCAGCGCAGGCGCATTTTTTTTGGTAATCTCTTTTGCCTTCAAACTGGATGCTTCGATCTGTGGCAGGAAATTCAAATAAAAATAATTTTTTGCTGTTTTCAACTAGGACAAGAACTATATATAAGCTAGAATAAAATAACAAAAAGCGGTAAATACAAGGTACCTGGAGAAGTCGCGTCGTCTCCGGAAGCCATCACGCATCCGTAACTGTTGCAATTGCGACAAGCATTTGAATAGTAGACGTTCTTCTCTGGATTCCATCTGCCCTCGATTAATTAAAATGTAGAGAATTAAATGTAAAAAGATGATAAAAAGCGGTATATACAGGGGACCTGGAGAAGTCGCGTCGTCTCCGGACGCCATCTTGCGGCGACCGCGTGCGCGCCTCCGAAGCCATGTCACGTCACGCCGCTCATGCTGCGCCCGCCGCGCGCCTCTGCAACAAGGACCGTCATCATTACCACAGAACAGTTTGTTATAAGACATAAAACGAACGAATAAAGATTCATACTAACTTTGCACCCCCGTTTTACCCCCTAAGGTGGTAAATTTTCAAAAATCCTTTCTTAGTGCTCCCCTACGTTATAAAAGGAACCCCTGTGCAAAATTTCAAGTTTCTAGCCCTTATAGTTTAGGCCACAGAACAGATAAAAGAGGTTTAGGCCCTGCGTTGATATGTCAGTCAGTCAGTCAGTCAGTCAGTCAGTCAGTCAGTCAGTCAGTCAGTCAGTCAGTCAGTCAGTCAGTCAGTCAGACAGTCAGTCAGTCAGCCAGTCAGTCAGCTTCTCCTTTTATATATATATAGATAGGTAGGTACTACTAGTATAGACATAAAATTGTAATTAAGGTTTTTAATTATATAAATTAAGGTAAGGAATTTAAAAAAATATATTCTATTCTATTCCCAATGGTTTCGCGTCGATATTTGATTGGCCGAGTTAAGCAACAACGGGTTTGTTGATTGTTGACCACTGGGTGACCACCAGTGGCAAAATTTCGTGGGCGCTACCGTTCTTCGGAGGGCATGTTAAGCCGTCAGGCCCAGGTTGTTTTCAGTTATAAAATCAATCGTTAAGCCTTGACAAAGACCTTCAGGTGGCTTGAATCTTAATAATTGTTAGTAACAGTCTCGTTTCAAGTCAGAACAAATATGCTGAAGCTTTTTTCACACTTGAAGCGATTTAGTCTCCGTAAACTACCATGGCTTTTAAAGAATTATTGAAAACCGATGGTAATAATACTACAGCGAGTACATCAATTTCTGATAACATACGGTTAACTGGTCACCTTTGCGTTTATTTTAACACCTTAATAACACCCAGAGACCAGATAACGTGACTCGTGAATTATTTGGTAATTTTGCTGTCATAAATAATTCATGGAACATTGAAAAAAATTAATTTTCAACATCGGGCTTGTAAAGGAAAATTGGTTGGATGTCCAAGGAATTTTAAGTAGAAATTACATACCTAACCATAACGCCAGTGTTTCCCTGAAGCAAAGATACAACCGCTTTTGACCAGTTATATTTAGATGCCAAGTAATAATAAAAGTTTTAATAATAATTAATAATACACGTTACACGTTATACACTCGCAAGTCACACACACGTGGTAGGCCCAAGGCTTTGGTAGGCCCAGGCCAGGCGAGCGACGAACACACACAGAAAACATCACAATGTAACATCCCCATATAATAAATATCCACTTCGACCGGGATGTGAACCCAACTCGTTTAATAATAAATTAATTGATACAGAAACAATTTGAGTTAGTAAGATTTTCATAGGCAACTTTTGTATTATTGTACATCATCGAAAATTTGCAAGCAATATTACAATACCATCAAACATCGACCAATAGAGTCTATTTTATAAAAGCGATTTATTTATCATTTGTATTGATCAGTTTAGAATAGCATTATATTATTATCTCTTTTCTTTAAGTAGTTTGTAGTTACCTAGACTTTCACCTCATTTATCACCTCATAACGAAATATATTATTTGAATTTGACTTTGACTTTGACTTTGACTTTAATTCGTAAGATAGCTAACGAGCATAGAGCACCATCCACTGCCCATTACAATTGAACTAAACTCAAATGGGGAGTGAGAGGGTTAGTCCAGTTAACATTAACATAACATTACTAAAATTTGTTTTACAATTCATTGCATAGCTTTAATATTACATCTATACTAATAATATAAAGAGGAAAGATTTGTTTGTAATGTTTTCACACAAAAACTACTGGACCGATTTCAAACACTCTTTCACCATTAGCCCGGCGAGCGTAAGGTTGGGTGTGGTACACCCAGACCTAGAAAAATCGATTAATATTTTAATAGCGAATTGGTATTACTCTTCGCGCGCCTGAGTAGCTGCGCGGGGGGAGGTACGGAAGCGTCGACTGCCACTGCGATGGTCGACCGCCACCCGGCGAATGATGTGGATGAGTTTGAAGCTGTCAGCGGGTGCGTGAAACCCACATTACGCTACTTGTAACGATTTTGAACAAACACATTTTATTTTATTTTTATTATTTTGTGCATTGTTTTAGTTTATTTTCAGGATAAAAGTCTAGAATGTCGTACGAAGACACCCAAAATAGGTTATTACGTCTTTTTGAAGAAGCTGAAGCCATTTCTTATGTCGAATCTGGTAGTGACCAAGATAATATTGATAATATTAGTGTAGATAGAACCTTTGAAAGTGAGACAAGGCAGGAGTTGAATGATGATGATAAGAGATGTGAAATATGTCCTACAAAAAAAGACTGCAAGACAAAATACGTTTGCTACCACTGCAGCCGTCATCTATCTATGGAACATGCCATTTTCGTCTGTGAAAACTGCACAAGATCACCAGATGAATAAGTATTTTTTTATTAGTTTTACGATGCAGTGTAAGTATTAATTTGCTTTTATATTTAGTCTATTACAAGAAAAAATACTTTATGTTGTTTTAGTTTTTATATTTTTGACAAAAAGTGACAAGCATGTGCCATAACTAATAAATGTAAGTTAAAATTGTTATTTTTGTTAATTTCATAAATAAATAACAATAATAAAATATTCAATTTATATCACCCTTAAATTAGTTCATAATAGAAGTAAATATCAGTTTATATTCAAGAAAATAAGTATTAAAAATTATAGTGTGTTAAAAACACACAATCACTATCTGGGTGTGCCACACCCCACAGAGTACATTTTATATAACTGCCACACCCATTGATATATGTATTTAATGGCCACACCCACCTAGCGCTTTGTGTTACATATTCTAACCTTGCGCTCGCCGGGTTAGAAAGCTGTATCTTCACTGAGTGACATAGGCTATATAATATTACTAGGTGTAAACGAAACAATTGTTGTGTATAATTCCACGCGAGCGAAGCTGCGGGCGTCCATCTTTCATATAACTGTTGCAGCCTAGCTCAAAATCAGGGGATTGTAAAAAATAAAAGAAAGAAAAAATTTACCACATACGTACCTACTATTAGCTACTAATGACATCTATTATGATACTCTGGAGCTATCTAGTCACATGAAACATGAAAACGAAGATTTCAGGCGGAATGCGATAGTTTGGGAGGCCGGGATCGGCTTACGTAGTGTGTTGTTATAGCGACAGATGTCGCTATTTCCTAAAACCTTTTATTTACTATGCCATAATAGACCGCTCGTGGCAAACTTTCTCGATCACTTCCGTGCCGTGGAGGGCACGTTAATCCGTCGGTCCCGGTTGTATTGTAACATATGGTAGGTACTTAAAACTCCCGACAATCAAGGATACTGATCCCCTCTCCTCCAATCAAAACCTACCGTTTTGATGGATGCTTCAGATCAGATTTTTGGTCTGATATACAAACATACATATATATTTTTAAATACATACATATTTGTCCAGACACAAGACTAAACATAAGTGTTCATCACAGGAATTGTTTGTCCTGAGTGGGATACGAACCCACGTACCCTAGCGCAGAAGGCTGGGCTGTACCTAATTTGCTACTGAACGAACGTAAAGGTAAAAACAACGGAACAGAAAAAACCTACCGAAATTTAATCCACACAGACATATTTATGAACGTATCTCGTATCTCGAAATGTAAATATTCAATTAAAATGTCAATGTCTCTTTAGTAAAATCGTCATTGTTGTCCCAATGAATCACCAATATCAAAAGTCTTGAATTTCAAAAGGAACACTCCAACTTAATACTAACAAGGATAAGACGAGGTCACAGGAAGACATTGCAATTACAAAAATACATTTTAGTTATTTTACACGCATAACTCCTTAAATACTTCCTTATGATTCTGCATATCATTACTTGTGATCATGAAAAATACGGTGCCATACTGTACTTTGTCAAGAGCTCAAACTCATGACTATGTTTGGAGAGAAAATACGTATTACGCTACCTTACTGAAGTACTTAAGGCGTGACCCTGTGTACCGAAGGGTTAAGAGTCATTACGTAAGATAACGCCTGTTTTGCCCAGAACGGGTAGGCAGAAGTTTACTGGATCCACTTAGGTAGAGCCTTTAGAGAACCAAATAGATTTTTTGAAACCTATTTTAATACATATAGAGTTCGTCCGGGGCAGCGCCACCGCCCGCCACGGAACCTAGTAGGTACCATCTAAAGTGTAATATTAATAATTGTTTTAAAAGCAATTGTGGTTCGGTTCTAATGGTGTGGTTCCGGTTACACACTTACACACAAGCGGCCATCATAGTCGTCATGGGTAGCAGCACATCTGTGACTGACTTGGAACGAGACTCTTTCTATCAATTAATAACTGGACTATTACCGACGCTATCTAACAGGACTATCACTGACAGCCCCCAATCACATACCCACTAACGAACTGATCAATTATATCGTGAGGAAACCTGCATGCCTGTGAGTTCTTCATGATTTTCTCGAAGGCATGTGAAGTCTGCCAATCCGCACTTGGCCAGCGTGGTGGACTAAGGCCTAATCCCTCCCATTCTGAGAAGAGACCCGTGCCCAAAGTGGGACAAAGAAAGGTTTGTGATGATGATGATGAGGGTCTCTATTCTACGCAGATCTACACAGCATCCTAATTAGTGTATGACTAATCACTAATCAGTGATTCGTGTTGAGAGTGGCTGTAATTCACACCAGCTGGGGTCGTCCTTGCTGCGGCCTACACCGCAACCGCCGGCCGGTGCTCGTATCACACAGATTAGGTTTTGAGGTTGCGTGGATTTGTGATAAGACAATATTAACATCTCATATCTAATAACTGAGCTGAATGGGTAGTACTCATCGTAAAGGACTGATAGGTGGGAAAGGGAAGTCCTGAATACTGCTTCGGAGACAAAGACAACAGAAGACACACACAGGCCGCCCTTATAAATGAATGTAAGTAAGATTTATTTGTCCCATCGAAACGGTCGTTCGTGATCAGAAGATGGCCAGAAATAGCTGAATACAATATAATTAACATGGAATCATTTAGGCTCCCCTAAATGATCATTTAATATTGTCCCGAATCACAAAAGCTGTTAGATGTACATATAACTGAATTAACACTCTTGATTCCTTTGTCCTGTTTGAGCTTTGTCAGTTGCCACGGCGGCGGTAGTGGATTGGAGCTCCTCATTTTCTATGTGCAAGTCATTCTTTTAAAGAAGATCCTTGAGTGGAACGACTCAGAAAACAGAGAACTGGGTGCCCTTAGACTAGGTTGACTAAAGACTTAAGGAAGACTGCGGGAAACCAATTCAAGGATTCAGAGGGCACAGGACTGAGCAGAGAGGCGCCCATTACAGTAGGTTTGAAAAGGCTAATGGATGGATTTTAACGTATTTTAAGGTTCTCTCAGGAGATACTATACTCCCAAATAATTTTCATTGTTACTCTACTGTTTCATTCTATTGCTGACTTCTAACTAAAAGATTATTTTATTCATTACCTAAGTACATTTTGACGGGATAACTTAGAAATCATCTAGATGCTAAGATTATGTTCATCTATTCCGATTTAAATAAACATATTTGCAAGTTACATAACTGAGCGAACACTAACTTGTCAGCAAAGATCTCATTTCGTATACAAACTGGTTCCAGTTAATCCCTTATCAGAGAATGGTTCAGCTCGCTACGATTTAGCCTGATGGTAACTGTACAATATTTATCGTAATGACTTTTCTGAGATCTAAGCTCTGGTAGGTTTCTCTGGGTACCAACCATCGTAGACTTACAAGTACGGAATGTTTTCTAAACTGACAATCGGGAGGTGCGCCAGTGTCCTTGGCAAAATCGAAAACCTACTAATGCATATAACGTGAATCTTAAGAAATATTTTATTTATATTAACAGCACATAATCGTTAATAGAAGAATTACGTATCAACAAAGAATTGCAGTTTACGGAAGTAGGTTTGTTTTCTTATTCACCACTTCCGATTCGGAAAATGGTGCGCAAGTCGCCCTTCGACTAGGTGGACAGACGATCTGAAGAAGACGGCGGGAAACCTCTGGATTCAGAAAGCACAGGACCGGTCGGACGGTGTAGTAGGTTAGGAGAGGCCTATGTCCTGCAGTGGACCTCAAAAAGCTGATGGATGGATGGACAATTACTTGTATGCTGTCTCACAATTTAAATGGAACAAAATCTATATTTACAGTGGTAGGTAAACTTTATATGTAACTACATAAAGAAAATATTTTTCTTGATTCGAAATAATACCGAACTTTTCAATATTTATTGATACCTATTAGATATTAAAACAGAAAATCAAGTTCAATAATTGACCAAATTTGTCAACTTATAGATATCGTAAAATGTTGACTAAAATTGACATAATTAACATAAATTATGCGGTGTTATATGATTATTAAACACAAAATCTGTCGTCGGGCTAGTTTTATATGCTTGACAAATTAGTTCACTTCATTTACATAATCTCATTAACAGCATCTTATGATTTAATGACATCAGCATTGGTGAATAAAAAAAAAGTGTCTTATTTCAAACTGTATAAATAAACCACAGTAACGATGTACCTCTCTATCATGCTTCCAGTATTGAGTAAAATGACTAAACCAATAAAGATGAAATTTCTTTTGATTGAAGACCATAACTCGACAGAAAAGCAAGTAAGAGAATCAGTAACCTGGAGAGAAACCATTTTAACCACCTCGACTGATATGTTGTTAGGTCCAGGTTCTAGACTGGAGCAGATTTGACAGTGTAAATTTGTACACCATTAGACTATAATTGAAACACATTAATCTATAATGTGTAGAATTAAATTGTTTTACTGTTTTATGAATTGAAATTGTTTTATAGTTCTGAGTTATGTCCGACAGTTCTATGCGTATATCTGGGGTAGCAACCAATCATGACCTGCATTTGTTTTTTGCATAAACGTAGGCTGAAAAGCCTGTTTCACAACAATACGTACTGATGACTATTCTACGGAACCACCTAGGTTCCGTGGAACCCAGTTTGGGAATTCCTGCACTAGTGTAGTATGCTAGAAGTTTATTTTAAATCTTGTATTAAAACATTGTAATTGGCCCAATTTTTGTGCCAAAACTATGTAGTTCGTACGTCATGCACTTCATCTGATAATGAGAATCTGAGTAAAGTAGGTAGGTATGATAGAATATCCAACGAGGCGTTTTAAGTGGGTGATCGTTATTTTATAAGCAGTCGTGAAAGTAGTCCAATGAAAACTTCTCAATACGTAGTCAGTTAGAGCTTTGTTATATAGGCATGTAAAGAATCATTATAATAATATATACTCTATACTAAATTAATAAAAAAAAGAGGAAAAATTTGTTTGTAATGTTTTCACACAAAAACTACTGGACCGATTTAAAAAATTCTTTCACCATTAGAAAGCTGCATCTTCACTGAATGACAGAGGCTATATAATATTACTAGGTGTAAATGAAACTATTGTTATGTCTAATTCCACGCGAGTGAAGCAACCACCCATTTTAATACGCTATAGTAAAATTAAGTGAGTGAAAAAAGATATAGGTATGAAGTACTTAGACGCATTTGAGATTTTCGTATACTAGTGAGAATCAAAAATAGAACCCGTACTCGACATCTATCTACGAGCACAAATTCATATTAGCGTGAAAGGAATCGATGACGCGGGAACAAGACTGTAATTGCTTGTCAAGCAAAGTAATTACTTCGTGGGCCGAGCTTTGAGGCAATTAAGTGGACGTCGAATTCCCGATTCCTTTAGCTGGGGTGTCAGTACAAGGTGCAACCCATTACTGGTTTACTAGGCCAAAGACGTACCGTCGAGAAGCCACACACATAAAAATCTAGAAGATATATATCCGACTGCCCAACAGCATGTGTATGTATAGCTAAGCTAAAAACCGGCCAAGTGCGAGTCGGACTCGCGCGCCAAAGGTTCCGTACCGATCTATAATATAAATACTACTAGCCGGGCCAAATTGCACACAACGGCCGCGCCTGATGTTGCTTTATTCGATCGGGTACGTGAGTACCTAGCTTTGAGCACGTCAGCGCTATAGTGCATGTATGTTTAGTACAAATTTGTGCATGCAGATTGCAGATTATGTAGAAAAGAGTTACCAAACCTACATTTATAAGGATGTGTATTATCACTTATTCTACAGCAATAATGATACATGCAATGCAACAAAGTGCAAGACGCATGCATACCAAGGGCAGTCCTTGAGCTGTCGCCTGCACTAATATTTGCACGCGTTATCAGTGCAAACTCCAGCCAGTATGATCTTTGCTTAGCCGCATTCTACAGATAACTGGCTGTTTTGATGAAAACAGAGCTGTGGAATTTGGCATTGTTTCTTTAAATACCATATTTTTGGATATAAGATAGTAAAGATAGTAAATGAGCACGCAGTACTGCTCATTACTGCAACCCATGACAACTGTGACAGGCCCTGAACAAGACTCTTATGTGTCTCGTTCAAAGTAGATCGCATGCGTTGCTACACTTGAGCTGCTTACATTTTAAAAACGTGTTAATGGAATACAATGAAACCTTTTGCTTTTCGATTTTTAAAAATTGGTGGGAAAAACGTTCTTTTTAACGTTATCGACATATCAGCGACCTCCATGATAGGTGCTCATATTGCTATCTTCATTTGATGGTTCTTCTGTACTGAAATCGGTACCAACATTTTTGTTACTATTAAGCTACTTTAGAACTTTCTGTGCAAATATTAGCAAAATACTAAAGTATTATGAATTTGCTTAGGGTTTCGTTTACTTTCCGTTTCAGTTATGAATACGAAGTATAGATCAATATAATTACATAAACCATTACACTATATCTACCTATGGATGAAAGCAGATTACATATTCGCAACTGGCCGCCGGGCAAGTCTTGCATACATACAAAGTAACACTGGTAGGCAGATTTGAATCCACAACATTCTAGAGACACTCACATTAACCATATCGAGTAAGTAATGAGATAGTTTACAGCAAAGGAGCTCTATTTTTGAATCGCTCGCTGTGCGTCGAGCGGAAAATTCGATCATTTTCGATCGTCAGAAGCAATTCCGTATTTTCGCCGCTCGAATTCAACGAGTGATATTAAATACTCGTCTAGCGAGATCACGGTTAGAATAAACAGTAGAGAATTGTATCTATGGAATGAATGGTTGACTGAAAGAGAGCTCGCCATTTGTACCCTGTACAATTTGTATGTGGTTCAATAAAGATTTTATTAAATGAAAATTAATCGCAGTCGAGCGCTCGACGAACTGTGAGCGATTCAAAAATAGAGTTCCGGGAGTATCCACACCACCATCATTCGCGATCTGACGTTGATTGTTATTCCACTGTCTATCCGTCGACTTTGATGTAATGATAACATTGCGACTCTGATAATGATGGATCGCTATATCAGCTCTGCTCACGGGTTCTACTAGAACTTACAACTATTCACTACTACAAATGATACAACCAAATAGACTAGGACTAATAAATAGATGGTAGGTAATTTATTTCTCATAACCCTTGCTTTCGTCGATCGTATAAGTTAAGTAAGAGTTAAGCAACGTCAGGAGGTCTGCATGTGAGTGAGTATATTGGGTATAAATGGTTGTATCAGGTCGTCCGTCCACCTTGTCGAAAGGCGGTCTGTGCTCCTTTTTCCAAAAATGAAAAAAATAAAATAAAGAACAAACTGGAAACCGCTGGATTCAGAAGGACCGGAGTGGCGTCGTTTAGGAGAGGCCTATGTTGATGATGACGTGGTTGTATCAAAATGTCAGATTGCTTCCGTATTTCGGAAGGCACTCTAAGCCGTTATAGTTCGTGATTATAATGGAAAGATAATCGTTAAGCCTCGCTTGAAAACATTCGACACTGCCCCAATATGAGAAGTAGCTAGCTGACTGTTTCCCCATTTATTTACCTGCATTCTGTGAAAGGACCCTCAATCTTCGGCGAGTTGGGATATGGAGACGTTGAAATGTAGTAGTTACGAGTTAACAAAGATAACTCATTCAATCGGCGACCAATAATTTAATTACTTCTGATTTTTAATAAAATGTCAAACAACCATGAATCACCTAGCTAGTTCACCTCTTGAAAATATGGACTTTGTAACTTACGTGTAATTTGTTGGTAAGAAAACCAGTATCTTCTTATAAACCCATCCATACACAATGCTAAAGGTCCTATGCCAAAGGATAACCCATTAGGTACTATTTTCGTGAATTGTCTCTGATCAAAGAAGTCAGTATGACAAGAAGAAACACACAACTAATTCGCGTTTCAATTAACTCCTACGATGAGAAACATCTCTGGAGATCATCGCTCGTAAAAGCACCTCATTAGACGCCTGATTGTATTAGCCGTTTTTTGCTTACCTACGCTTAAATGACATGCCATTTAGTTCCTCAGTTTGATTTGGATATTCAATACGTGAAGCGTAAGTAATGTTACTCGAGGCCTTTCTCAGACAAGAGTGTTGTTTGAATACGAGCCTATTTGAGACTTCAAAAAGAATTTTCCAGCACATCTTGATCAGGAAAAATCTTTCATCAATCATCAACGTGAATCGAGCAGTTTCCCGTTGTCTTCCTTAAGTTATTGGTCTATTTGGTTGGAGGCCAATACTCTGTTTTCAATTAGTGAACTCCACTTCAGGACTTTTCTTATAAGGTGAAGTGGGAGTGACACACAGCGGTAACAGCACAATGGCTATCGAACTCGTTTCTCATTCGTTCGTTTCATGGTACGTGGGTTCAAATTCAAGATATTTTATGTGCGATTTATGAAATTAAATATTTTATTACTGAACGCTACGCCGTGCCCGCCGCGAGCGCGTTCGCTCCTGAAGATGATTATCGTAATAGATCGAAATTAGTCGGCCTCTTTCCGACTTAAATCACACGTGAGTAAGCCGGTAACTTCAAATTAAATGTAACGGTAACTAAATTAACTGTAACGGTGAAGGATGACCGGTAAAAGAGCGTGCATGCCCGAGAGTTCTCCATTATGTTCTCTGGCATGTGAGGTTTGCCAACCCGCACATAGCCAGCGTGGTGGACTATGTCCTAACCGCTCCCATTTCGAGAGGAGACCCCATCCCAAAATTAGGATATACGTAGTTTGACACTCTTTTAAACTGTTCTGTGGTTTGACATACTGGAACGGATATCGAATCTAAGACTTCTAGTAGGTACTATTGAAGCTACTCCGAATAAAAAATAAAACCAGCTTCTTTGCTACTTAAATCTCAAAACCGGTATTCTAGAGGTGTTACTCAATTATGCACTAAATCATTTCGGACGATAAACGACAAATTAATCAAAACTTCAAAGCGCAGAACTATTGAAACCAGTTGGAAAAGACCATCTTTGCATATAATCTAACATGTCTATTTAAATAAAAAGAAAACTGTATGTTTGTTGAGTGTTTGTTGGTAAGATATTAATTACAGGAAATATTTGTAACAATCAGATTACGTAAACATGATATAGGTACTGGTTGTCTGTAAAGTCGGTTTATGGACGATAGATTTACGTGATAACGTCATAATCATTATTTTATACAATACAAAAAAGGAGAATTGACGTCTGTAGTCTAAACTTCAAAGTATTCTACAGTACAGATAACTAATCACAGACAACAGACAAGTCTATATATTTATATTGACAGTTCCTTCGGAGCCATGGAACCGCCAATGTTGTCGTGTGTAAAAATTAATTTATTGAAAATAATTTCTCTGCAGAGAACCGCTCATTTAATATTGTTTTTAATATTTTTCTGTGAATCAGTATATTTTTCTCTATTTATGCTGGAATGTACAAAAAAACACAACTTTTTCATATGCGCTGTCGATGTTCATCAAATTATAAGACGTTATCACGTCAAAAGGATAATGTATGGGTTCAGTCCATAAGCCACTGCAACGTCTGCAACCTAATATTATGTTATTTATTTAGATCGCAAACATTGTTAAAACAAACTAACCCTTCAAAATATAATAGAATACAACTTAAACATTGCTTAGTGCCACTATAATTACAGGCAACGACTTGCTCGCATGCTCTGTAAGATTTATTAAATAATAAATTGTATTTTAGATAATAATATGTTGGTGGACTTGGGACTACTACTTTTTTGATGTCTGCAATATTCATTATATTATGCGTATTCATATATCAAATCAATATTTTGGTAAAAAAAGGTTTGAATTAAATTTTAAGTTAGCTGAAGTAAATATAAATTTATAAGTTGTTTCTTAATAGTCTTAAATATCTACCATGACCAATCTATAACAGAAGCGAATCATTGGTGACCGATGGTGTCATAAAAATTTTGCTGCATATACAAAATGGTTGTACACCCAAATGAGTTCACTGCAATGATACAATTTTATCCTGTCCTATATTAAGAGGTCGAATGTATTTTTTAAAATAAATTAACGTATTTAATTTAAATGAATTTTTATTCCAATTACTTTTTATTTACGGTTATTTCTCGGGTATTGTCGCGAAACAAACTAGTATTTTGGTCAGACATCAATGCTTAATGTGCTATCATTATAATGAGTCTTCCAACCGGCTGTCGGCGGTGATATTTCAAATTGAAATCAAATTCCGTTACAGCGCTTTTAGGGTTAAACGACATGATAATTCTCTTAAACGAGCGTATCCCTCATGATAGTATTAGCATACTCTCGTTTGGATGAGAATTTTTGCTTATCATAGCAAAAATGTTCATATAAGCAAACGTGCATATATATATTATGTATTATTATATAAATTTTTATTTCAGAGTATTCCTGCCAGGATTTGAACCCTGTATCCGCGTTTCGGCAGTCTAGGTCAATCACCAACTGGATACAAAGTAGTCAAATTTATCAAAAACTATTTATTATTTAAATAAAAAAAACGCGCAAAGGTAGATTAGAGTTAAAAATAGGTATTAAAAAAAAGGTAAGAGACCGAAAGGAGCTCCTTGTGTGATTCCTGAAATTAATTAAACAAGGGTTCAACCATAAGCATTTAAAGTTAAATACAAAGCTCCGAGTCAGACCAAAATGTCAATGTTGTACGGTTGTCCCAGACATGATAAAATAGTCTCACAAAAAATGTATCACGTTTTAAAATTTGTTCGTGCATATTATATGTATGTGTACCCAACGCATGTATAATATTTCTTTTCATTGCTTGTTTGCTTGAAAGTCCACAAATCATGCCTAAGGGAGTAAGGGTCGACTCACACTGGCGCAGAGTCGAAGCGACGCGACGCGTCATGTTTTTCCGCCTACAGCATATTCAGCTCTATTGCTCTATTTTTAAAGCACAGCTCGACACCAGCCCGCTCGACACCAGCCGCGCGCTACCATATTTACATAGCAGAAATTTATACTTAAATAATAGAACAATAGAGCTGAATATGCTGTAGGCGGAAAAACATGACGCGTCGCGTCGCTTCGACTCTGCGCCAGTGTGAGTCGACCCTAAGAGTTTACCTATTAAAAACGTAACTTTTCTGTTAAAACGTTTCCGTCTCCACGCGGTAATTAATGAACGCAGTTGAAATAATCACGACTTACAACCAAGCTTACGTTTGCTAAGCGATGACTTTGTTTTGATGCGACTATCACTGAACACCGCATTAATCACACGTGATGCCTACTTTGTATGTTAAAAGCCGTATCGTCGAGCGGTGGAGAAATAGGCACAAAACACTGTCTAAAGGTCAAGCTTAAGGTCGTTTAACTCTGAGGCCAACGTTTGCTGTTTTAATTCAACACACTCACAATTAAACGCTGATCTTAAACAAAAAACTCTTCGGATTAGAATCTTATTCATACTATCTTAAGGACCATAGGAAGCGTTTTTCGACACGCAAAGAGCGCACGTAACTTCGCGAGTAAGTTATAACTTTCTCACATCTGATTTATGGCAATATAATCCTTATTGTAATGTGCTTAGAGTTATAGTGACAGCTGAACATGTATTGTATTGTAATGTAAGTTACTTATGAGTAGGCACATTAATTACATTATTCTAAAACGGTTAGCGATAAGGCCCTAAATTTTAGCATCGTTTTAGTTGACAATCGGCTACCGGGAGATTACAGATATTTATGATATGCGTTTTGGAAGATAAGAATAACTTTCTAAGTAACATTTTTAGTGGATGTAAAAATGAGAATAGATGAAGTCAATATATGTTTTTTCAACCGGTTGTTTTATATTATTTTATTCTTTCTTCATAGACAAGCCAACTGCTGGATAGTACACCACGCAGCATCATATCGTAGATTAATACCTGAAATCTGCGTTAGACGCGTATTGGAGAACTAATATTAATTATTAGGCGTTTGAATCGTTTACTGCACGACGAGCGAAAATTATAATTTTTTGATAGACCGCGGTAATTTTGAGTTACTCAAAGTCAAAGTCAAATAATTTATTTCGATATGTGGTTAATGGACGCATAATGAAAGTCTAAATTACTGCAAGAAAAAGAGATATAATGCTATTCTAAATTGACTTATTTAAAGTAACTAATAATTTATTTACTTATAAACGCTCTAACGTTAAATGTTGTGATTCAACAATGCAATAGCATAATTAATTAAAGCATGCATTGGATGAATAGCTATCTAATACTGCAATATTAATAATTTTATACTTATGCAGTATGTACATTAGACATTTATTGACAGACATATTACTGCAATATTAATAATTTTATACTTATGCAGTATGTACATTAGACATTTATTGACAGACATATTGATATTGATTACCATGATACACGTTACCATCAACCGTGTTTTTTTATCAAATATGAAGATAAAAATAATTATGTATCACATAAAAAACAATCAAGTATCATAATGGATAAAAATACACGGGTGCCTAACTTTCTTTAAGGCTTACAATAATTACTCGAATGCAACTAGGTAATGTTATTATACACTCGTCTGGGCGATTGTGTGATAGACTAATATTTGACGAACGAATATAAGGCACAGGCAGTCGAGCGCTCGACGCGGGGCGAGCGATTCGAAATTAAGTAGTCGTCGTTAGTTAGATAGTTATATTATGTATATTACACCGGAGAGACATATTATTTGAAGTAAATATAAGTAAGTAAAAAGTAAATATTATTGGTATATGAAATAAATAAACTCATCATAGAAAATAAAGAAGTAAGTATTAAAAAACAAACATTATAGAGAAATATTTCCAGACCTCTAAACCACAATTAATTGCACAAAGTGGATAACAGTAGAACTTGTCCCTAATTGTTTATTTTAAATGTTATTCTAAGGTAAGTATATTACGTCCATCACATCACATGCCATCAATTGAATGATGACAATTAGTAGTGTAGTGGCCTTAATAAAGAATTTGATGATCAGGAAATGCAATTCTTAAGACATCATCATCATACATTAATTAACAAAATAAACAACCTCTCACTGATAATTATTGCCCCATTAAACATTTACAACCAAGCAATGACGACTCAAGGGCAAATTCGACACAAATTAATGTACTGATATAAAGGGAATTTATCACTTCACTGAAAAAAAAACATTGATGGTTGTCTGTAAAGTCGGTTTACGGTCGATAATTTTACGTGATAACGTCATAAGAAATAAGAGTATTGCGAGAATGAACAACAAAACACTACACAGAATTTAGCTTCAGATCAGAAGCATTGCCAATATTTGCAAATCGTAACGCAGCTTATTTCATTACGTTGCACAATAACACCGGTGTCATTTCCATGTACTATAATTAGAGCAACCGATTATTCGCTCTATTGCTATGAGTTACAGAATAAAATTGAATGAATGCTCGCTCGGAACGCTTGGCGGAACGGAAGGATGAGTAGCACTTTTTCGTGCGTGTTGCCGGCGTTCATCGAGTTATCACGTTACACATTAAACATTACACATTAAATTGGAGAAGTGATAATGGGTGGCTCCTTTAAGGCTGCAACGTGTTCCAAAGTAACAACTTTAACCAATTCACAAAATCAATCGTCCTTCTGAGTAGAAAGTTTGTCATCTGTTACGTCATGGCTTGTACCTTTTTTGAAAACCTTTGACCTAACGGACTTCTGCTTGATGAATGGATGAAGCATACTGGAAACTAACCCAGATCTATCGCTCAAGAAACGCATCAAAAAGATCGTGAGGAAGCCTGTATGATCCTAAAAAGCATTATACTCTGAAGTATATCAAATCATATCGAATACTGAATATCGAATCACTTCGGACGATATTGTAGATTGTAGATAGAATGTTGTTGATGATAATGATGATGATTAATTAATATAATTATAAGTGCCTATGAATATATTAAGCTGATAGATGATGTCATAAAGTCTGATCAGACGCCCATTTGACTTGGCAAAATTTATACTTTAAATTACTGACACAAATGAACCGTTTTTCCATAAACCAATATTAGGAATTGTTTATTATACCAGCCCGTTCTTAGCAATGTCCAATTAACACTTCAATCCCAATTGCTTAGTCGGTTATCATTAAAACGGGTAGTGACCATCTCAAGGGTGGCATTTAAATTGATACGTCAATAAAACATGATCTTTATAAGTTCCTTGCCATTTACCAACCATTACCAACCAATTGTCGAATAACAACGAATAATGCTGACAGAAAGACGCGAATGCATCCCTTTCAATACTTCATTGATTGATAATTTAAATAAGTCTCAGTTAATATTCCTTCGGTGAAGGCTGGTCATTCGGCATCGCATGTTTGTACGTAAAATATGGCAAATCGATTTCAGTATCTAAAACAAAGCACAATAAATTAACCTATGCAATTATCTTTTTTTTATTTCTTCTAGAAACTAGACACTCCTAAACATTTAACTAAATTTAGAGGAAATTGAAATAGCGGTAGAATATTTAATACACTGTCAATAAATTGACGTTAACTCAATACGTACTTAAGTCTTGAATATATACTACTACTTTATAGTTTACATAAACATGTGGTCAAAATCAAGTTTTTAAAGTCAAAGCGATGAAACTTAATTAAACCACTAGGCAAAACATATAAATCTTGGACTTGCCATAATAAAATCATAAATGGAGTCAATTACCATGACAATGGTCGGGATATGCCAATACATTATTTATGTGGAAAGTTTGAATTAATTAATTCAGCGAGATCGTTGGCTGCGAACAGTATCCGCCCGTATTTGGATAATGGAATATTAATTTTAATTAATATTTTAAATGCAATATTATTTATGCTAATCAGTTTCCTTCGTTTTGATGTTTTAGCGTTGATGAAGTTGTTTAAAGTTTAGTTTGGTTGCATGATAAAAATGTATTATGTCATCGCCTTGTTATGAAAGACAACAGTTAAATGAAATTAAGAAGTTTCAAGAGGAACAATCGTCTTTAAACTACTAAGAGTCACTTTTATATGTACCAATGCTTTGGTTTTTTTTTTCTGTGTTGTACAAGTGTATTTGTATTTGTCTACAAATTCTAGTATTCTATTAAGTCTTTATAGTATATATTAATATTTCTGTAAGTCTCTTTACTGACTTGATATATTTTCTTAAATCATTGCTAAGAACGTTCTTGATCAACTTATGGTTCAAACTTAAAATACTTTATCAAAATAGGTCCGTTTGAATGATACGATGCTACAGACTTCTGTTTTATTGAGTGATAGAAAATTTTAATGAAAAAATAATGAACGGTTCATATTTCTTAGGTAGTCACATCCAGGAAGTATTCAGTGTATTATCTTATCTGTGGTTTAGGCTTCTTCTGTACATTATTCGCATTCATGTGGTAGTATCATGATAACATCATCTAACTCACGGCTTAATTATTTTTGTAATTCAGAATACAATTTGACACCATCGTATACAATACCTACTGCATTTGCTTGATTCTGCTTCTAAGCATCGACTGGTAAAAATGCTTTTTCAGAATGATGTCTTCTTTCATACCTTCATTTAAGTTATAAGAATTTTTTTTTTTTTAAATCTTCACAATAGCGAATGCCTACCTACGTATTGCCTCCCATTTCCTTTAGGAGCTTAATAGGTATATACGTGTACTTATTTCAATGGTTGAACGTGCTTAATTCAATAACAGTTCATCGTATAGTTCCGACTTACTCTGTAAGCCTTATAAAACGGCGTCCTAGCGTTGAATATACTCTACGACTCTACGTATATCATTGTATTGTGGTCCTACGAATGCTGGCTTTTTTTTGTAGGCATTAAGTATAACTTAGTACCTACCTATATTATTTACCATTTTCGAACTCGAAACTGAGGATAGGATTTAACCATATAATTCATGGATAAGAAATTGGCATATCATTATGAGTTAATAAACATGACTTTGTGCTCGTTGCTCTGGGCACCGCAGAATAAACGTCCTAATTAGGACGTTTTTGATTTTTCACTTTACACGCGCTTAATACAGATCCAACGTATAATCTACATTATTAACATCCTATGCTTAACACTAAGAAAAGTATCTACTTTTCTTCAAAAAGAGAGCATTTGTTTTTTTTTTCCTTTAAAAGATGTCTTAGCCACTTTTACAAATTATTTTAATGATTCCCATAAATAGTAAAATATATTGACATTCTAAATTAGTGTCTTTATTTGTTCGCAATAAAACGGCGATAAATTAAAATTTAAAGAAATTTATTCATATAATATGGCAATTTGTAGTGAAATCAGATCACAAGGATTACTATATGCATGAATTATGTATACAATCATAAATATCATTGTTATTTAGATAGTCCATTAGCGGTATACTTTCCTACTTCAGGATATCTCCTAACAATTAAGTACCTACTAGTTTCTTTAGAGTAGGTACACTGTGATAGTCCATTAGCGGTATACCTACTTTCCTACTTCAGGATATCTTCTAACAATTAAGTACCTACTAGTTTCTTTAGAGTAGGTACACTGTGATAGTCCATTAGCGGTATACCTACTTTCCTACTTCAGGATATCTTCTAACAATTAAGTACCTACTAGTTTCTTTAGAGTAGGTACACTGTGATAGTCCATTAGCGGTATACCTACTTTCCTACTTCAGGATATCTTCTAACAATTAAGTACCTACTAGTTTCTTTAGAGTAGGTACACTGTGATAGTCCATTAGCGGTATACTTTCCTACTTCAGGATATCTCCTAACAATTAAGTACCTACTAGTTTCTTTAGAGTTGGTACACTGTGATAGTCCATTAGCGGTATACCTACTTTCCTACTTCAGGATATCTTCTAACAATTAAGTACCTACTAGTTTCTTTTGAGTAGGTACACTGTGATAGTCCATTAGCGGTATACCTACTTTCCTACTTCAGGATATCTTCTAACAATTAAGTACCTACTAGTTTCTTTAGAGTAGGTACACTGTGATAGTCCATTACCGGTATACCTACTTTCCTACTTCAGGATATCTCCTAACAATTAAGTACCTACTAGTTTCTTTAGAGTAGGTACACTGTGATAGTCCATTAGCGGTATACCTACTTTCCTAGTTCAGGATATCTTCTAACAATTAAGTACCTACTAGTTTCTTTAGAGTAGGTACACTGTGATAGTCCATTAGCGGTATACCTACTTTCCTACTTCAGGATATCTTCTAACAATTAAGTACCTACTAGTTTCTTTAGAGTAGGTACACTGTGATAGTCCATTAGCGGTATACCTACTTTCCTACTTCAGGATATCTTCTAACAATTAAGTACCTACTAGTTTCTTTAGAGTAGGTACACTGTGATAGTCCATTAGCGGTATACCTAATTTCCTACTTCAGGATATCTTCTAACAATTAAATACCTACTAGTTTCTTTAGAGTAGGTACACTGTGATAGTCCATTAGCGGTATACCTACTTTCCTACTTCAGGATATCTTCTAACAATTAAGTACCTACTAGTTTCTTTAGAGTAAGTACACTGTGATAGTCCATTAGCGGTATACCTACTTTCCTACTTCAGGATATCTTCTAACAATTAAGTACCTACTAGTTTCTTTAGAGTAGGTACACTGTGATAGTCCATTAGCGGTATACCTACTTTCCTACTTCAGGATATCTTCTAACAATTAAGTACCTACTAGTTTCTTTAGAGTAGGTACACTGTGATAGTCCATTAGCGGTATACCTACTTTCCTACTTCAGGATATCTTCTAACAATTAAGTACCTACTAGTTTCTTTAGAGTAGGTACACTGTGATAGTCCATTAGCGGTATACTTTCCTACTTCAGGATATCTTCTAACAATTAAGTACCTACTAGTTTCTTTAGAGTAGGTAAACTGTGATAGTCCATTAGCGGTATACCTACTTTCCTACTTCAGGATATCTTCTAACAATTAAGTACCTACTAGTTTCTTTAGAGTAGGTACACTGTGATTGTCCATTAGCGGTATACCTACTTTCCTACTTCAGGATATCTCCTAACAATTAAGTACCTACTAGTTTCTTTAGAGTAGGTACACTGTGATAGTCCATTAGCGGTATACCTACTTTCCTACTTCAGGATATCTTCTAACAATTAAGTACCTACTAGTTTCTTTAGAGTACCTACTACACTGTTTTTTATATTATTTTGCAAATAATTCAGGGATGTTGCAACATCTACTTAAATAATACGGTTCATATACGATAAAATTAAATATACCCGGCTTAATCTATATTAAGCCGGGTATATTTACTGAAACTATTTTCATAATATTTAAGTTTACGTCACGGCATATTCTCAACACCTAAGATTACCAAAATTAGGATTCCTTTGGCGTGTGTCAAATTGTATTTAGAGATTTGAAAATTGTTTTAAAACACGTCCGATGTTTTTAGACGGGTAGTGGTATTTACCGACACTGCAATATGTTTCTTATTCCTACTTAATAAAGTTAAATTTTGAAGAGTCTCGAATACAAAATCTCGAATACTTGACTATAGCTTAGAGCAGCTCAAACTAGAAGAAAACATTAATCGAACTATTACTACAGTGACAACAATATTGTGGTTAAAAATATAGGAAGAAACGTGCAAGACATCGGATCAAAAATAAATTAGTGCCATAATAGTCGAAGTAGAAAGTGGTTTCACCCCGGGGCTTAGATTGAGTCAAATGGTTAGGTTTATATAGTCATCTGTTAGTTCATCCCAAGGAATATTTTTTTAGGATATTCAGTAGCCTATTGGAATAAATTTCATTATTATGGAAGGATTTTAGCTGGTAGTCACTAGTAGCTTTTATTTCTATGTAGGTTTCTAAAATATTGTACACCTATACTATTATTGAATGATTCGTGAGTGTCTATATTCAGTGTTGAAATTAGCGGCTTACTAATGTGTTATTTAAATCGGAAACGGGCCGACTAGTTTCGGTCAATCGTGCCCGCCGCGAGCGCATTTACTCCTAAAGATGGTAATTGTAGAACTGCAAGCTTAAATAGGCTAATTGAACGAGATGCATTTAGCGTTTCATAATTTTTGTTAAGTGAAAGTAATTAATATACTATATTGCGTCAAATGCAATAAACTACTACAGTTTTAGAAAAAAAGGACTAGATCCTAAAACTACTACAGGTTTAGGATCTATTCCTTTTTTTCTAGGGGAAGTTTTCCAATGATCTCTAACCATTCTGGGAAAGAGGCCGGTGTGATTTCTGTGATTCATGTAAGATTTCTACTCACTGAAAATCGGCTCTGCTAATTCCCTTTGGAGCTAGCAGCAGATGCTGTTAGCTGTCCTTAAAATATTTTAATTTTTCTCCCGAGTGATAATGTTTTATAAACCTATATCAGCGAATGTACCAACTCATACATCAGTCATATTAGATAAAGCTGTCTCCTTGCGTATTAAAGCAAGTAGCAAGCGACTTACACGTAATTAAATTCAATTTGCACTTAAGCGATAACATCCAAAGAGTCAAACATCACACGCGCAATTGATTACGATGATTAATTTGTCTAATCAATTCGAAGATTTATCTCAACGATAATGCAGTTCAAACGTGGGTTGAATTAATAACCCTTACGGTTCAATGCATTACATTATATGATCGTATCTCGATTAGTTCTAGCTTTTCCAGTGTGAAAAGTTACTTGTTTAGTTTATCAATATTTCTCGATAATTGTTCAGTAGGAGAACACGTTTCTGCAGGGTTGCCACTAAAAATGTGGAGTTGGCACATGTTGAAAGTGTGGTCGCAAGTAGCCCACTTTTTATTTACAAAATTTAATTTTATAATTTTGGCGGCTTAATTTAATAATTGCGGCTCCACCTACAACAAATCCTTTTTCGTGCAGAAAAGTGCCTTTTCTCTGCCATCAAGACAAGGCAAGGCAAGGCCTTTCTCCGTTCCTTTTAAGCTACTCGAATGTTTACAACTAATCAAAATCTTGCTTCACCTGCAGTACGGCCGATCAAAATCCTAGATATTGATCAAGTTTAAAAATGAACCGATGATTATTAAGTGTTGTGTCCATATCAACAATTTTCCGGGATTAAAAGTAACAACTTTTAATCCCTGGTCTCAGGCCAGGATGTAATATTTATTACAACCTTTAATAATAATTAGGTATCAAAATTACCGTTGAGCCCGAAAGGGCTTGGCTACATCTACCACAAGTGCCACAATACTGTAAAATGGCCGTTAGAGGTCGCCCACATCACCATCTTGCCAGAGAGATATTCATGTAGCCTTAGTACTTCCGTCACCAGGTATATCCATTCATCTCTCCCAGTCTTCACTAATCCCCACCGTGCTGGACCAGGCATTTTCAGTATAAGGAGAGAACCGTGCCCTACCGGGTACTTATGGATATGCCCACTTACACAGGAACGAATAGCTTACGCGTGACATTACCACCGTATTGTATCTGTGGCGAGTTGCCAACTATCGTTTTTCCAAGTACTGGCGTTTTATTAGCTTTGCACAGACTAAACAATAAGTAGAAGCGAATCTAGTATTAGTAAATAAAGTAGTACTAAATCTATATATGTATTTCCAGGAATAAATAATTATAGTTAGGTACTTAGACTTCGTCTGTGTTTAGGTTAAGAAATATTTCACCTACCTGCAAATGTTATTCCTAAATTTCGAACCACAAAATGTACCATCTTACAAACACACACAGGCATAGTAAATAGTTTCCTTGAATTAATTTAAAATGTACCTATACTTTAACAGCTATTGCTTCATCATATATTATGAAAATTCAAATCGAATTAGGTAAGTTTAAATGTGAGTGTCCGCCACCCACAACATAAAAAAATTCCAGGGGGATTAATAAGTAAAAAAGACAGACAGACTGACAGAAAGATATACAACGAAACCTCACGGTACGGAGTCCTAAAGACATGATAAATACATATAATAATTTAATTTAGTAACGTGCATAGGTATTAATATAGAGTAAATGTAATTGCATATTAACTAAACATCACCTCTAAATCTTGTAAAGTCTATGTTTTCATGCATCTTTTTCGCGCATCGAATCTATTTCGAATATGGAACGCATCTTATGCTGTGTCAATCTAGCAAGCTACACTTGCTATCTATGTATTACTTAATACATTGAATATTTTACAATTTTCTATAATTTTACGAAAAAAATAACTACTTTTCACTTATTTTATTTATGTACGGTAGATGTATTTATATCAAAACCTTTAGTTTATGAGAGGAAAGTAACCAAATATGGAATAGTACCCCTAATATGGAATTTAGTCGTATGTCCTACTGCAACACAGGTTAGATTCCGTATTTGGGGTACTATTCCATATTTGGTTACTTTCCCCTACCTTTTATTGTTTGTTGTGAACCCATTACCTAACATGTAGGTATTCTAACATTTTAGGTGTCTACCCATTTCTGTTTAATAGATAGATCCCTGTGACGGCTGTGACAGACTGACAGCGAAGACATGTTAAATGGTTTCATTTGTCACCCTTTGGCCACCTAAAAACTGGTTTTGGTATTGAGACCTATTGGTGATGTCAGTATAATCTTTAACAGTACTGCGAAATATTGCAAATTCCTGGCAAGTGAACACACAGTCAATCTTGGACAAATGTTTGGTTTACGTGACAAAACCGTTCTGTTTGTTGAAGGAACGGACTGGCGCCATGCATGGCCAATTGAGATGCGGTAATTAGTGAGCAAATAATTTAAAAAAGAACTACTAATTTAAATCAATATTTGCGAGTAGGTACCTAGCCATTTTTTAAGCAAGCAGAGACATGTACTTTTTCACTCTTTCTTATGTCACCACCATCGGTTACAATCATGACACTATTCTACCACCGCGCACCGGGTGATTTTTAACCTAAAATCGCTGCGACCATTGACATCCCACTGCTGGGCACGGGTCTCCCCCACAGACACTGCTGCGGGAGGTCTAGAGCATACTTCCCCACGCTGCTCGAATGTGGATTGGTGGAGGGGTTAGTGGCCAACCCAGTGTCGAATGTTCTCAAGCCACCCGAAGGTCTTCGACAAGGCTTAACGACTGATTCCAGAATTGAAAACAACCGGGGCCGACGGCTTTACGTGCCCTCCGAAGCACGTTGGCGTCCATAAAATTTTGCCACTAGCGGTCACCCATCCACAAATCGACCGCGCCCGTCGTTGCTTAACTCTTTCGATCACATTGAATTGACGCGAGCCTGTCTTTGGACACTACAACTAAAATAACCTAACCTAACCGAACGTTATGTGTGTATTTGTCGCGCTTGCGACCTCCTGGTTCTAATGGAACTGCTGGGTTCGATTCTCGGATAGGGCAGTGTTATTGGTTAAATATTATTATGTAACTTTAAATTCTCACTCTCACTCACTCGGAGTTTGAATTTGTGGCCGGTTTAATGGCCATATACACCGTACGGGAACTAAACATGGTGTCGGAGTGTTGTTTAAAACCTAGCTCTTAGGGAAAATGCGTGTTGCTGTGACAGTTATCATAACGGTGTGTTACGTAGCAATGCGTCGCCCATTTTTTACCAGGTATATTTAGTTCCCTCCCTATATTTAGTTCTATAGAAATAAGTTTTGCATGACTTAAAAATTTTATAATTTTTATTGATTATAGTTCCTAAATTGAAATTTTGAATATTGAATATTTACATGACGTGTTTGTAATTAATGATGTAAGACAAGGTATAAATAAAGGCTTTTGTAATTTGTAATTTGTATATTTAGTTCAGTTAGTTGTTAGTTAATAGGCGTTGAATTCAGAAATCACAGGACCGGACGGAAGGTGTCGTTTAGGAGAGGCCTATGTCCAGCACTGGACTACTAAAGGCTGATGATGATGATGATAATAGGCGTTGAGCCTATTGCTTTTACTGACATTTTAAGCCAATCATAAAAGTGCCACATGCGACACCAATGCAATACTCGTTGAACGTGAACTGTATTTCAATATTTTCTCTTTTAACGATAAGATAGTTATGCAAATCGCAGTTCGCAAGGCACAGGCGGGTTATGTAAGTCTCGATAAGTCATTTAATTCCTTGAGCCGGTTGCGAATCGTGTGAGTGAAACCTTGATGGTATCTCGTAGTCTGGGCTGTGCTTGACGTGGGACTCGCTGCCCACTGCGACTAAGGACATTTTGTACATGGATATTAATAGCAAACGCTTGCAACCCCTTCCATCCGCTGCCACTCATGACAGGTGGGACAATTTGGTCAATACTAGGATTTATTCAGTTAGTAAAAGCTATTTAGTTAGTGTATTAATTTATGATCCTGAACATGGGTCGAACGATTGCGAAAAACTGTATGTGTCCTGGAATCTTGCAATTAATATTTCACCCCATTCAGTGGGAATCTATCGAGCTAAAATTTGGCACTCATATTTTGTTCCGATGACAATGCACGAAATAAATTTAAAAAAATGTATAAAAAGCTTTTTTAAAAAAATGTTTTTTTAATAATTACCTATTGATTATCCTGTGACATATATTAATTTAATAATAAATGACGTAGGTAACTTACTATACGTTATTTATCCATCAGTATTTCACATCACACTGTATATCCAAGCCATATAGGTACCTTGAAGGTCCCATCACTGTGACCATACACCGGGCACAATACCAAACTTGGAGGTACTATTACAGATATCTAGTGAGTACACTCAATAATACTTGCCGACCCGGAGATCGAACCCAGAACCTTTAGGTTAGAACTCGGACTTGCAACCATAAATATTGTGAAATAAAACAAACTTTTTAAATATAAAAGTGTCTTTGTCCTCATAATTGTATAAGTATTTATAGAAGCCGTTACAACACTTACAACACAAGAGTTATATGACCATGAACATTTGATTTTGAAGGATATCTCCTGCATCATTTTAGTTGGATGCTGATTGGATCTATAAATAGTAATCATTTTTTTATACATTTGAAACAAATAACTATACCTACTTAAAGCCTATTACATAGGACATTAGATGGTGAAATGTGGGAGTACTCAATGATATTTTAAGAAAGATATGTCACGTTCATACTGCACGCACAAAATAATCTTTGCGCGACACATACATACTTATTTAGTAACATTGTACACATCTACACACACGCTATAAGTGCGACAGGAAATACACAAAGCGTAAGAGTGAAAGAGACAGCTATTTGTAATCAGTACAGTTAGCTTGCGCGCTCACAATGACAGGCTCGCTGCTCGCTGCGAGGCAGCTCGACTCACTGCAATGGTTACAAGTGAGACCAATTCACGGCACGCGTTTGGTGCGTTGGCGGCGTATCTACCTCTTGTAATGTATATAATACTAGTGGACGCCCGCAGCTTCGCTCGCGTAGAATTAGACCCATTAACGACGTCTACCCGTCTAACGACTTCAAAAACGGCAAAGTTTCATACTAACTTTGCACCCCCGTTTTACCCCCTTAGGGGGTGAATTTTCAAAAATCCTTTCTTAGTGCTCCCCACGTTATAAAAGGAACGCCTGTGCAAAATTTCAAGTTTCTAGCCCTTATAGTTTAGGCCCTGCGTTGATATGTCAGTCAGTCAGTCAGTCAATCAGTCAGTCAGTCAGTCAGTCAGTCAGTCAGTCAGTCAGTCACCTTCTCCTTTTATATATATAGATGTACGCCTTGGCCATGTCATCGTCAATGGCAACGTTATGTGTCAAAAGTAATACGAAGTGGCGATGGCTGAAATGACATTATTGTAAAGCATGTCAGTTAGACGTTTTCAAATATAAAATTACATAAAATAATTTGCAATAAAATAATATTTTGGCTAAAATTAAGATGTAAGCTATCCTATCTTTCAAGTTGGATCAAACTGCACACGGTGTGCAAATTTAATTTAAAATCGGTTATGTAGTTTAGGCGTCCATTAACGTCCAACAACGTGACACGTATATTATATATATTAAGATAAGTGATTGGGTGTACTACACACCTCTGACAATCCCTTCGGGGAATTACAAGCCTGATGTATTGTTATGTTATGTTTAATCCATTTCATCGACAAATCACAATCTACCTTTGCTGCCGGTCCATACTAAAAATCAGAGCTTCGGTTTTAATTTACCTTTCTACTGTGAGTGGGGCCTTTTAATACAATACAACTGCTTCACATATTTCAATATTCTGTATTTTATAAGGTTGTAAACCTACTTTAATGTTAACATTATATTTTATTACATTATATTTTTTTGTTAACATTATATTTTTCCTGAATGTTTGGTATTTTTTGTCAATTTTGTACAGAAGGTACCTTACAAAGGGACAAACCCTTTGTATTTTTCGTATTAGTATAAGAATAAATGTTTCTTTCTTTCTATCGTATTTTGTGGACATTCTCACATTTCAGAAAACCATGGTGTCCCTATGTCTGGCACACTTTTATCCCATTATTTTTACGCACCCGTGAGTGAATGGACATGGCTATCACCCGATAAAAAGACAAGAAATGAAATAGATTTTATACTTTCAAACACACCAGCTATATTCACTAACTTTGAAACCCTAACTACCAATTTCCCGTCCGACCACAAGATGTTAAGGGGCACGGTAGAGTTAGAAAAATTTACTAAGAGCCGGAAAAGCTACACACACCCCAAAAACTATCTGAAAACAGACAAAGACCGCTCCCAATTCGTAACAAACCTTTTAAAATTCGAGCCGGAGCTCGGTGACTCGAGAAACCATACTATCTCTACATACTACCAAAAACTAGAAAACATATTTAAAAAGAGTCTGCAGAAAAACCCTTGTGAAAAAAGACGTCATCACCTATCATCGATTATATCAGAAAATACAAGAAGATTAATACTACAAAGAAGCGAACTATTACATAAAGGGAAACTAAATAAAGACGAAAAGGTAGAGCTTACAAAACTATTTAAAAGTACCAATAAAGAAATCAGGAAAGATTACAAAACATACAGAGAATCGATCATATTAAAACATATGAACTCTACTGGAAGTCTAAAAAAAGCTATGAAAGAACTCGATACATCAAAACACTGGATCCCTTCGCTGAGCACAAAATCTTCGAAAAATCAGACCCGCAGAGACGTTATAAATATAGCTACGCAATTCTACAGAAACTTATACAGCGCCTCTGAAGATCTAAACTGTGACAGAATGGAAAATTTTAGTTATCAAAACCTAGATGAGGAGGTAAATCAATTCGAAGAGAGCGAGATAAAAAATAAAATAGAGAGACTAAAAGTCGACAAATGCACAGGCACTGATGGAATATCAAATGAAGCCATAAAACTAGCCAGTCCGATACTAATCCGGCCAATAACGCAACTTTTTAACAAAATTCTTTTAGACGAAATGGTCCCTCAAGCGTGGACAGAGTCAGAGATAATACTCCTGTACAAAAAAGGTAACCCAAATGAAGTGGGAAATTACCGCCCGATTAGTTTGATGTCATGTTTATACAAATTATTTGCTACCTGCCTTCTAGAGAGAATCAACAACGATATCGAAAAACATCAACCAAAAGAACAAGCTGGGTTTAGAAAAACCTTTAGTACAGTTGACCATATACAAGTAATAGAGCAAATAATAGAAAAGTATTACGAGTTTAGACGCCCACTGTATCTGGCTTTCATAGACTACAAAAAAGCTTTTGACTCTATTTCTTTTAAAAGTATCTGGACGGCTCTAAATAATCAGAATGTAAACAAAAAATATATTAAAATATTACAAAACATTTACAATAATTGTACTAGTAAAATAAAATTGGAGAGTTCTGGTCAAAGTATAAAAATCGGCCGAGGAGCAAGACAAGGCGATCCAGTCTCTCCAAAACTCTTCATATCTGTTCTCCAAGATATAATGAAAGATTTACCCTGGTCTCACAAAGGTTTGAAAATAAATGGTAGTCGCCTCAACCACCTTCGCTTCGCTGACGATATCGTGCTTTTCTCGGAGGACCCAAATGAATTGCATTCTATGATAGTAGAGCTTAACAACGCAAGCGCAAGAGTTGGCCTGGAGATGAATACTGAAAAAACTAAAATAATGACAAACCACATACAAAAAGAAATAAAGATCAACAGTTCAACCATTGACTACGTAGACGACTATATATATCTAGGAAAACAGGTGTCCTTTAGGAAAAGTCATAACATTGATGAAATAGACAGACGAGTCGCGACCACTTGGAAAAAGTTCTGGGCCTACAAAGAGGTGATGAAGTCCGAAATGCACGTTAAGTGGAAAAAGAAAGTAATGGACTCTTGCCTTCTACCCTGCCTCACATACGCCTGTCAAACCTGGCTATTCGACTCTACAGCGAGAAGAAAAATAACATCCTGTCAAAGAGCCATGGAACGAAGCATACTTAAAATAAAGCTTAAAGATAGAGTGCGCCATTGTAAAATTAGAGAAAAGTCCAAAGTTATTGATGCTCTATCTTTCGCTCAAAGCTTGAAGTGGAAGTGGGCTGGCCACTTGGCTCGATACACAGATGACAGATGGACTAAGACGGTGACACTGTGGGAAGGCCCTTGTGGTCACAGGAGCAGAGGCAGGCCGAAGGCGCGATGGAAAGATGAGCTTGTGAGCATCGCAGGTCAAAACTGGATAGGAATCGCAAAAGATAGAGATTCCTGGAATTTACTGGAGGAGGCCTTTACCCGTAGAGGGGTCCAGTAATGATATATATATACACATTTAAAAATTGTTTAACCCTAAAGATTAAAGTAAATTTATAAAATTATATTGTTATTACAGGTATTTATAATTAGTGTCTTGGTGTAATTACTGGAATAATTAAAGGCTTTTTTATTTTTATTTTTATTTTATTTTATTACCCGTGAGTGAGAATAGTATGACGTATGCCGAAAGTAGATCGTGAATTCTGGAATAAGCGAAGTGACGTTTTATCAAACTGTATGAGTGTTTTATGAAGTGATTTTTCCTATTGCTATTACTATTAAATATTCTTACTACGGTTTAGCAGTGATTTTGTATTTAAAAATACCCGAAAACAATCCCCTCTAACATGCGCAGGACAGTAGCCAAGGGGGTTTTAGTGAGAAGGAAACTCACATACCCTAGCCTACCCCTAGAGTCTGGGAATCTTCCGAAGATTTCCCCCTAGTATAAACAAAAGATTTCTTCAAGAACCTGGACTATCAATTGTACAAAAAATCTTTTGAATCAAACTGTCAGTTGATTGTTGATTATTTCTGTTAGTTGGGCCAGATATTATTCTGATAAAATAAATAACCTATTTAGATCTAATAAACGATCACCTTCGTCTCTTTCGTTTGTGTGTTGAACAATTTTAATTTTTCACTATCTCGTTAATATAACTATGCGTCCGAATAACAAGCTGTAAGAGCAGTCTGTCTTTAAAAATTGGATAAAAGATGAAGTTACTTTAGTTCGTAGGGAAATCAGTCATAAGTACCGAATAACTTATATCGCTTATAATTTACTTTTTATTTTTCAAAACTTTTTTTATGAATGAATTTGGTTTATCTTCAAGTAAAATCTCCCGGACATTTATTTCCATGAATATCAATAACGCCTTTAAAGGTATATCGAGATCGCTTTTCCTTTCAATTTTCTAGATCTACGTATCTAGATAGGCTTATCATTATATACCTGCCATAGCTAAAATGCTATAATGAAATATAACTCGATTTATCGCAAAAAAAATCGATTGTGCTCTAAAATCGTAATGATTAAAAATACCTACCACAAATTGAGCAGTTAATAGATATTTCAATAGATATCAACAAGTTTAATAGAATTCTACTGCTTAGACAATTCAAAATTATATCGGCTTCTCTAACAGTCAGCAACATCAACAAGTAAGTCTGTAAAGTTACATTTTTGTCTATTTTTAAAAATGTAGGGAGGGGCTGCAAGCTCGAGACGGATGCATTAATTTCTCTACAGATTTATGATCCGCTTTCTTTTGATATTATAAAAGATTTTTATAATTCAAATGCTACAGTATAAATGATTATTTAGTAAATAATTCGTAAATTTATCTCAGTTATTAATAAATAAGTCACTACGGTTTTGAAATAAAGTGTAAAAGGAGGTTAATGCCATCAAGCAGATATCAGTTTCTAACTTATTTAAACTCACACAAAAGAAATAGTAACTTCTAGAGGAGGAAGTTAACTGATTGATTAGCATATAGGGGCACTGTGGAAGATTCCCTATAGCTCGGGTATTTTGAGAAAAGGAACTAAGTTTAAATAAATAACCAAAGGTGCCAATCTCAGTAAAAGGATCGCAGATCGAGTGTAAAGTCCTCAATTCCAAATGAAAATCTGTACTGAGTAGATTCGGAATCTGCAATGTTTGATACAACATTTCGACATGCTATCGAAAATAGGTTTGGCAAAGAGAAAGAGAACCCAGCAATTAATCACTAGCTGCCAATAGAAGATTGGAGACAACAGGTGATAGTGATGTTGCTTACAAACACGATCCATTTTACAATCTGGCAATATTTACATTTTTTTTTATGGATACAAGAAAGCAAACGAGCTTGCAGCACCACCCAACCGTTGCCGCCCGTGACAACTGTGTCTGACTTTGAACAAGACTCAATTAGGGACTGGGATGGTTAGTCCAATTAGTAGAGAAAGTTAATTATAACATTTGTTAGGCAGTTCGTTAGTAGATATGAGGACTGGGGACTGTTAGTGATAGTTAGTCCTGTTAGTTGGAATGGTCCATCTTGTGTTGTGTTGTCTCACATAAGACAGGTCGTAGTCCACCACGCTGGTCAAGAGCGGAAGGGCAGACTTCACATGCCTACGAGAACATAATGGTTGCAGGTTTCCTCTAGATGTTTTTCTTCACTGTTGCAGCATGTGACATTTAAATTTCTTAAAACGCACATAATTTTACGTGGAAGGATTATTTTTAAAGCAATTGTAGTCCGGTTGGAAAGGTTTGATATCTACTTACACTTCCGTAGAGGCGCCCAGGGTAGCAAAACATCTCTGACTAACTTGGAACGAGACTTACTAGCAATAAATAATTGAACAATTACTAAGACCAACTAAATGGACTTACTATCACTAACAGCTCCCGTCCTCATACCCACTAATGAATTGACAGATAAATTAACTTAGCTAACTGGACTAACCATAGATAAATCTATGGGACTAACCATCCTAGTCCCTATTAGTTTGTTCAAAGTCATTCACAGTAACTGTGTCATGGGTGGTTGGCTGGTGCTGCATGAACATTATACACAAAATAGTGGAATGTTTTTCTGTCTTAAGTGTCGGTATTACATTTTAATAACATACATCACGTTGAGTGATGTCGATTAATCATTATTTTATTTACTTTACTCATTTATTTTAGAGAATATGGATATATCTTTGGACCAGGGGAAATACCAAGAAAACCATAGGAACATTTAGTACATTGTGGACTGATTTTAGTATTTTATTATTTCTCTTTATATTCTTTGCTCATCTCACGGGAACACTACACACAATACGATTTATTCGGGATAAAAAGTACAGCCTATATGTAAATTCAGGGTCTCAGCTACCTCCATACCTAATTTTATCAAATTTGGTCCAGCCGTTTGAGCGTGAAGAAGTAACAAACATTCAAAATTTCGCCTTTATAATACATACTAGTGGACGCCCGCAGCTTCGCTCGCGTTACACATTCACTAACTTCAAAAACGGCAAAGCTTCATACTAACTTTGCACCCCCGTTTTACCCCCTTAGGGGATGAATTTTCAAATTTTTCTCGCCGTAAAAACATTCAACAAACATTTTAAAAAAAGAATTGGCCAAATTGGTCCAGGCGTTGTTGAGTTATGCGCTTACCAACACATTTTGCGATTCATTTTTATATTATAGATAGAAGATTAGTGTGATGAAGATTGCATAATTCTTTCTTACAACTACTAGGTAAGTAAGTAAGTAACTACATTGTTATCAATTGGGTTGAAATTTGCACCTTATTGGAAAACAGATAAGTAGGTAAATAAATAAGTAAAAATAATATCTATCAATTTTACCTATCTCTATCAAAGATAGCTTTATCGCCAAATTATCATGACCCGGTCAGATAACAATGGATTGGCGAAAGTATTTTACTTTATTAGCATAACACTATATCTACTAAAACGTATTTTTGTGGGTTATGGATACCCGACGACTGCTCGACAAAACTATTGGCTCGACGAAGCAATAATATTGTAAAGTTTTTTATTTAAAACTGCACAAAACGCTAGATTGTAGTTAAGGTGAGGTATTTCCACGAATTCCTTCTCTTTCTCTCAAGACTCCTCAAGAAGTCGTTAGAGAGGAAAGGAAGCTTGCTGCGGAAAGCGCGGCGGGCGCATCATAGAATAAAATAGCATAGCAATTTACGGGATAAATCCGTGCGCGTGCATCATCATCATCATCATCACAACCCTTTTTTTGTCCCACTATTGGGCACGGGTCTCCTCTCGGGAATGGCAGGGACTATGCCACCACGCTGGCCAAGTGCGGATTGGACTTCACTCTCAGGGGTACGGTTTCCTCACGATGTGTCCTTCACCGTTATAACAAGTGATATTTAATTTCTTAAAATCGCACATAACTTAGAAAAGTCATTGGTGCGTGCCGCTTGGGTTTGAACCCGGACCGCTCGAGTGATAGGCGAGTTCGATAGCCACTGGGCTGTCACCGCTACCTACCTATTAAATCAAGAGAACTTTTAGGGTTACCCTTAATACTCATTTCATTCACGGGATTTTCATTTGACGATATAAACAGCGGAAGCGGAATATGTACCTACCTACTTCAAATAAATGAATCCATAACATAAGACGAAACAAACATCATAACAAAAGACAGCAGTAATATTGTTGCATTATAAAAGCAACACATAATTTACTTTAACAACTTTATATAAAATCTTTTAAATCTAAAGTACCACCCGGTGTATGTGGTACCCTACTCAACCCTACATTCAAGGCAAACCTGCAGACTTAAATTATAATATAACATGTAAACTAATACGAAGTACCAGTACGACAGTTTAATAGATTTTGCCAATTGTATATTAATATTTTAGCAATGCTCATGAGATAAAGACAGATCTTCTAAGATAACCTTTATTTCTAAGAAAGGGAAGGAAAGAAAAAATTGCTATAAGTAGGTATAGGAAATCTGATAGTTACTTTCTTAGATTTAAGCGGTATGCACACTATCCTACATAACGCTATTTGAGCATAGGACACATCCATTCACATCGGACGGATGTAGTATATTCGCGCTTTCTAGGTACCTACTACGCACATCAGTCACTTATCAAATATCAAATTACTATAGCAAGTAATATATAGTAATACTAGCTGACACCGCAAACGTTGTTCTGCCATATGAAATGTCAAACTGACGCGACACTTCACATCAATGAACGACGGTTAAAAATAAAAATACTAAAATAGTGTTTAAAAAACATTTTCCAGTGGACCAAATTGTGAATCTAAACCATTCTAAAATCCCCTTGAACACACACAAAAAATGTCATCAACATCTATCCAGCTGTTTAGGAGGAGTTCACTGTAATACACACGTACACAAGAAATATATATTATTAAGATTAAGATATAAGTAACTATAGCAAAACTGGCTGATTTAACTTACGCACTAACTGTACGGTATTTACGGTAAGTGTACATAGAACCTTACGTCTCCCGTACACAAAGAGAGCTAAGTACGTGTCATTACACCGTCGTATTGAGAAGCTGAATAAACAAGATTAGACAGACAGACATTTCACTGATAAGCAAAGGCATCGTGATATAAATACATAGGTAACATACTCAGAGATATACCTATTCATTGGCTTGTTCAATGTCACTTTAGTCATGAAGAGATCATTTCATTTTTTAGCATTATCAGCTAGCGCTAAGATGGTAACATAACATTAGGTGCCCGTTGGCGCAATAGGTAGTGTTACGCCAGCGGTCGTGGGTTCGAATCCCACTCAGGACAAACATTCGTGTGACGTACACTTGTGTTTGTTCGGTGTCTGGATGTTAAATAATATTATCTATTTATGCATGTATTTTAAAAATATATAGGTATGTATGTATATCAGTCAGTTTCTTCCTCTCAGCATTTGGGGTCAGATGGCCGTGTGTGAGAATGTCCATGATATTATTTATTGCGCCTGTATTTCCGCGGAGAGGCAGGCACAGGCGTAATAAATATGTTATGTTTAGGTCCCATGTAAAAGGGTGAGCAATCCAGACTCCTAGGTACTACTACTGGAAACTTTCACACGTTAGAAAACCCAAGAAAGAAGAATCCTCGAAAAGTAGATCCTCGTATCGTATCCTCCTCCTCCTCCTCGTATAGTCATCTCGTAAGAAAGATCCTCGAATTAACCACGAAGATTTCCAAAAAAGGTGTGTATATTGCCTTAAGCACTAATATGAAGTGGCTATTTGTTTAAGCAACGTTTAAAAAAATGATGACCATGACCTACGAAGATTTTGGTAGTTGCTCTCTATCAATACAAATATTTATATTCGAAATAAATATTTGCCTCGACGGGACGGGACTTTGAACCTGGGAGGTCCCAGGTTCAAAGTCCCGTCCGTCAGTAGCCTACAGTAGGTTACTGTAGGCTACTGCTAATTCCGTGTATGTATCTATACCTAAGTATAAAATTATATAATTAATTTGGTAAATATTGGTAAAAGGTAACAGTGGAATACCACTGTGATAAGCCAATTTTTGCTACTACCTCCCACAGCTTTGTCTGTGGGGAAGACCCGTGCCCAGCAGTGGGACCTCTATGGGTTGCAGCCATTTGAGATAAATGTAAAAGCGTCTCTAAGAACTCTACCAGTCTATACTTTTGACTTTGAATTAGGCTCAATGAAAGTAATATTTCCATGGAATAATTAAGAAAACGCGTGAAATATTGGCAATATCTAACATAAAAGTAAAACCATAATAGTACCTTCAGAGGAGTCTATATTAAAGGGTGTGTTATTCGTGGGACGTCTATGGCATAGTATAAAGAGTCTTCGCTTCGCTCTACCATGGGTTGCAGCCAATTGAGATAAATGGAAAAGCGTCTCTATGAACTCTACCTGCCTACTATACTTTTGACTTTGAATCAGGCTCAAAGATATATCCATGGAATATTTAAAAAAACGCGTGAAATATTGGCAATAACATAAATATATACCATACTGGTACCTTCCGAGGAGTCTATATTAAAGGAGAATAAATAATAATAATAGGAACACATACTCGTACAATGTAATTTACCTAGAGAGAGACGCAACACAAGCAAAAAAGACGATAGAGTTTACATACCTTACCTTACAAAAACTAAATTAACTCATTCATAATCATAACTGACACGTTGTACCTACTCTCCACGCAAACAAAACAGGGTAGGTACAATTTAGTAAGTACACTAGGTAGGTATAAAGTAGGTAGAAAGTAAGTTAACGTAAAGATACGCATAATAAGCTTAAACTGATCTCGGCACATAATTCTTATTAGAATTAATCTGTTAATTTATGGATTTCATATTTCTTAAAAGTTAAAAGGTATTTTCATAAGGTACAATACGTTCCATTTCCAATCAATATTGCGAAATATTGTGGTAAAAAGGTTAACTATAGAATCGACCACAATAATTAACATCGAAAATTAAAGAATAACAATCAGTTGGACTATAAAAACACTTCTTAATCATGTATTAGAATAGGTATGTGCTTTACATGCATTTAGTCCAATAACTAGGACCATGAGAATTGAGAATGAACCTCAAAGTACAGCCACAATCCGACAAGGAGTCATACTCATGCAAATCTTGAGCCAACAAGAGGTCGCTCGACTTAATCTATATAACTACCGCTGCAAATAAAGCACATCGGAAACGCTAAAGAAAGTGCCCACATAAATTCACTTACCACTCGAATCAAGATAAGGCGATATGACAATGAACTTGTCTCGGCTAATTGGTATGGTACCAACCGGTACCAATTTCACTCGTTCAAAACACTGAAGTTTTGCAATGTTACAGTACGAACAAAAAACACATGATACTCAAACTTTGCGGGTGGCACTGAACTGAACATTGATGGTTCACCCGTTCCCGGATAGTTTGGGTTGTCGGGCTTGTGGGTGAAAAAAAAACGTATCGATTTGTGCCGGGCCGGTATCGTGTTTGGGACACGATGCGCGGGCGCGGGCCGTGCTGGACTAAAACTGATCTAACCGGTATGAAGTGGGCGCGGACGGCGCGATCGCTCGATCAGCCACGGTATCGTGGCTAACTTCGCGCGCAACATACGTTCCTCGGTAGAGCAGAGAGCTTGAGAGCTTACGCGCATACGAAAACTTTTTTCCGCTGTAAGATGATTGTGCACGCTCAATGAATGTCAAAAATATAATATTATATCAGTTTATAATTACTTAAATCAAGGATAACAAAACTAGCTAAATCTAATATTAGGTAGGCTTTACAAACACATTATTATGAAGAATGAGAATTCCACCAATTTTGAGCGTGGCTTAATTTCATACATTAAGTAAAAGCTTTAAAATATACAATACAATATAATTTATTGCACCAGAAAAACAGTAGAATAACAAAAAATAATAAAAGTTTTGCAAAAGGCTGTCTTATTGCTTTGAGCAATTCTTCCAGACAGCCTGGCATATAAGAGAGAAGTTATACAATAACAAAAATTATAAGGTGAGGTGCACAAGAACACACAAAGAAATAAATAAAAAATAAGGATAAACAAAGGTAACGAACACTAACAACTTTAAAGGCTAACTTTACCACAAACAACTTTATAGATCCTTAAGTGTGTACCTAACTTATGTATAATGTGTACTGTGTATGTACCTTACCTATAAATTTCTCCTATCCTGAATGCTTGTCACTAATGTAGGTAAAAGAAAATCGAAATGTACATTGTAAATTCAATGAGTCTCAACTCTCAATGTGTTTGTTTATAATACGAGACTAAAATACTGTTATCTACCTAACTAGATATGTAGATAACTACTATTGGTTGGTACTTGCAACCCCTTTTGATAACACAAAAGGGGTTGCAAGATAAATAATATTCTGATATTATGTATTATCCATTACTTTTCATACGAGACTTTACAAGCTTTACAAACGCATATAATTTCCTGGTACAACCTACCTACATGTGTATGTTTCATCAAGCTAATGGATGGATGGACACTGAATATTTTAGATACGTTACTAACCACGGACAAAGTATGGGGCAAAAGCTAGTTCTGGAAAGTTTGACTGAGCTTTAGGACGCGATTCGATCTCCGATCGACTCGATACGCGGTGAGCTTTCGTATCGTACCGGAATGCGTTGGTCGGTGAAATATGAGCGGGTTACGTCATAAATACACGAGCAGTAAGACTAAGTATTAACAATTTTACTGTCGACCTAAACTCATTTTTCATTTCATCCTTTGTACGCGCAACGGGAATTAACGGGATTTCGCTAAGTGATAAGTAAGACGAACGTCGAATCGTCAATTAATGCGGCCAGGAATTTTACATAACATAACACTCTTTCCTGTATATCCCTGAAGAGACAGATTCACAACATTTACTGCATTTACAATTACATTTACATTTACAATAATTAAGCATTAGCTTACGAATATTTTTAATAATTTACAACTTAATATTAATTTGTGAACCTAAAACGGTATAGGTACGCCTTTTCACGAAAATTACGTGGACTGCACTCGACCAGCGTAGTGGACTATGGCCTGACCCCTCCTATTCTGAGAGGAGACCCGTGCCCAGCGATGGGGTAGAAAGGGTTGTGGTGAGTCTGTTACTTCCTGTGATGTTCCTGATTTTTTTACAGCTGTAATGGAAGGCAGCAGAGGGGTAGAGTTGCATGCTAGTTTCATGTCTAATATCCATAAAAAAATTATTATTTATTTATGGATATAATATATAATATCTAAATTATTATTCTTATATTAAAAAAGAAAATGTGAATATTTCGATGTTTGTTACTCAATCACGTAAAAACTACAAAACTAATTTGGATGAAACTTGGCAAATAGGTGGACGATAACCTAGCTTAGCTAGAAAGGAACTAGAAAGGCGCTTACTTCGAGGTAAATTGCTTTTCAACAGACTTCGAAAAAGGAATATCATGTTATTTTAAAACATATTTGGATAAATTTTATTTAAAATACATAAATCCATATCGAGCATAGAAACATATTTGGATAAATTTTATTTAAAATACATAAATCCATATCGAGCATAGAACCTCTATGCTCGATATGGATTTATGTATTTTAAATAAAATTTATCCAAATATGTTTTAAAATAACATGAAACCAATTTTAAATATGGTGGATTAACAAACTAACGTAGGTAAGGTAAGGTACCAGTATCAACAATTTTATTGTGATTTATTTAAACTCATTAATCATCACATCCTGCGTCTGTACAACGGTATTTTTTGTAAGATATTTTGTTACAAACTTAGGATCATCAATTAGTTCGATTTCATGACGTCACACACTCAATAAAATCAAGGAGCCGTGAGTCAAACGTTTTATTTTTGTTTACAATTATGGCCAAGTACAGATTGATGGATTTCACATGCCTATGTGCAGTGTGCATGCAGCGTCCATAGCCCAATGGCTCGAGTCGATTCAATGTGATCGAAAGAGTTAAACAACGACGGGCGCGGTCGGTTTGTGGATGGGTGACCGCTAGTGGCAAAATTTCATGGACGCTACCGTGCTTCGGAGGGCACGTAAAGCCGTCGATCCCGGTTGTTTTCAATGCTGGAAACAGTCGCCAAGCCTTGTCGAAGACCTTCGGGTGGCTTGCGAACATTCGACACTGGGTTGGCCACTTACCCCTCCACCAATCCGCATTGGAGCAGCGTGGTGGAGTATGTTCTAGACCTCCCGCAGCAATGTCTGTTGGGGAGACCCGTGCCCAGCAGTGGGACGTCTATGGGTCGCAGCGATGTGAACTTATGGAGAACTCTCAGCCAGGGATGCTTCTTCACAATTTTTTCTCTCGAAATGGGAGGGGTAAGGCCAAATAGACCAGCAAGCTGGCCAAGTACTTATTGGCCGACTTCTCATGCCTTCGGGAACATTATAATGAAATCACGATGTTTCTATCTCTATCTATCAACAACAGTTACCATTAAATTTTTATAAACGTAAATAAATTAGGAAGTCATATAAATTTTTTGTCGCCGGGATTTGAACCCGGACACCTCGATTGAGAGCCACTGAGCAATCAACCCAGACAGCAATGTATGTGTATAGTACAAAAGCAACTCGACACCTCAAACAATGTAGCAAATAGCTTGTATTGTAACCATAGTTTTCACTATCTATAGTAGAGCCCTAGAGCCATTAATCTCGTGTCAGGAAGTAAATCTCGGACAATAGAGACATTACTTTAATTAAAATATTACCTCGCCGCGCCGTCTTGTAGTTACGTAATTTCTTGTTTAATTACTTTTCAATTAGATGCATGACTTTCAGAACGGGAAGTTAAGTTTGATAATTACAGTATATGTAGTTATTGATACTGTAAGAACTAGTGGAAAAAAGGAACACGGACATCATGAGAGCGACGCCGGATTATGTGATCTTATGTGCGCTTTGTGTAGGCACATTACAGGTTCTACCTATTTATCGCTGTGTGGGGTTTAACATTTAACCCGTTAACAATGGCCCATTAAAAAACAATTTCCATCATCGCATCATCATCATCACAACGAGGGATTAGGCCTTAGTCCACCACGCTGGCCAAATGCGGATTGGCAGACTTCACATGCCTTCGAGAACATTAGAAGAACTCTCAGGCATGCAGGTTTCCTCACGATGTGTCCTTCTCCTTCGTCTTGTGTTAATCGGATTTTAAGAATTTTGAAACCATGACATTTTAAATGTCCGTACATACTTATCTACATTTAAACCATGACATTTTAGCTTACTAATAACTGTTACAATATATAGCATGAATGCTGTCGTGAAAGATTACAGTAGGTATAGTTAATATTTTTCTATTAGGTTTAAATTAAGTGGGCAAGTCGTGAATTGCAATACTGAACTTGTTTCCGATCGTTCACGATTTTGCGTGACAGAATAAAATGGAAGTGTTTTGCGGTGTGACTATGAATGAATTATTTATTTTCTTGCATATTAGGTATAAAAAATGGTACCTACTTAGATACGTATAGTTATTGCTAGTAATTCCAATACCAAATTAGAAGCTTTCTAACTTTTCTTTATTGTATCAAATACCAATTCTTTTGTTAAATGATATAAAGGTTATATCTACTTAGGTAATATATAAAACTAGTGGACGCCCGCAGCTTCGCTCGCGTAGAATTAGACCCATTAACGACGTCTGCCCGCGTTCGGGTTGCCCACTTGACTTGCCCAAAAACGGCAAAGTTTCATACTAACTTTGTTTTACCCCGGTTTTACGGTTTTCAAAAATCCTATCGCTCCCCTACGTTATAAAAGGAACCCCTGTGCAAAATTTCAAGCTTATAACCCTCATAGTTTACCCTCATGTCAGTCAGTCAGTCAGTCAGTCAGCTTCTCCTTATATATATAGGTATAGATTATGTATTTGGACAGGCCCTTCAAGCTCCGAGATAGGCCGATCGGGTTTAGTGGGTTAAAATCTCACATAACCCGTCGCTCCCACGATAGCCGGGTAACTTTATAAGGTTTCCCACTCGTTAAAAAAAGGTACCTAAATAAGTCGCGGCCTAAGTACTGACACAATATAAAAATGCAAACATATAAAAAAAATCTACATAAGATAAGTAACAATTTGCAAGTAGGTATACGCGTTTACAAGTCCGCAGCGCCTGTTTCGTTGACCGATAAGGATAACTGGGGGCTATCGGTCGGCATCGTTTGTGGGATGGATAGCGCCACCGATATGAACAGTCGCAAAAATATACTGCAATGTCAACAAAATATCGCTAGCTATAGCGTGATCGCTTTTTTTCGAATGGACTTTTGCTGTATGGTAGGTTTAGGCCCTGCGTTGATATGTCAGTCAGTCAGTCAGCTTCTCCTTTTATTTAAATAGATTATTCCACATCGACCGCGCCCTGCGCTGTATAACTCTGTCTATCACATAAGATCGACAATATCAAACCTGGATCACGAATCGCTCGTCACGAGAGTCACCGGAAGAAAAATAATTACGAACCGTTTTAACGTTTGACCCGATTCTCGATGCAGCGTAATTTATTGTCGATTCAGCAAGCATATCGTAAATTTAATATTATGTAGGCTAAACACACATTCTTTTCTCATTAGGGCCGTTCTGTCTATTTTGTGCTTTGATAATGTAATATTCTAAGGCTCGGTACACACGAATTAGCCGATAGAGCAAACAAGAATAGTCTGACAACAGTCCTTTGTCTTCCACGTTTTTCGGTATACATATATAGACAATGTTTTGCCATTGCGTCCGGTAAAATTACTGACATAATGATTTTTTTCTAAGCTCTAACGCCTTTTATATTGTTTTCGAGAATATAGTAGTAGAAAATATGAGACATTAACAGTGATTATGAGAGGAAGAAGGAAACAAAGTCTGAAAACTGATTTGGTAGGTAGTAAGTAGGTAATAAATAATAAGCTAGATAATATTTGACAGTTAGATAAGATTGACAGGCCCGTTGGCGCAATCGGTAGTGACCCTGTCTGTTGCGCCAAAGGTCGTGGGTTCGAATCCCACTCAGGACAAATATTCGTGTGACGAACACTTGTATTTGTTCTGTGTCTGGATGTCAATATTATCTATTTACTTAAGTATGTATTTAAAAATATCTATGTACCTATGTATATCAGTCTCTGACACCCATATCACAGACTCGCACCTACTTTGGGGTCAGATGGCCGTGTGTGAGATTGTCCAAGATATTTATTATTATCGAAGATTATTATTATTATTATTATTTACAATGCTAAGATACCTATCTATTTAATCTATCAATGTTGCCGTTGCCTATGACTGAGATACCCTTCTCAGACCCATAGAACATGGAGATGGAAATGTATATAAAAGTAAAGGCTAAAATACCTTTAAATAAATATCTTTCGTTATAGAATACGTTTTCGAAACTAACTGAATACAACATTCAGTTATTTTTTGTTTTACACACTGTGGTGCTGTGTCGTCATTGCCGACCCGGCTCCGACCCTCTATCATGATCACGGACGGCGCTAAATGTAGGGCTGCCACAAATTTGAAATCTTATAACTTTATTGACACCTTACAAAAGTAAAATGTACAAAGGACGAGCTTAATGCCTGATGGCATTCTCCTCCAGCTTACCCTGGGTGGTATAGAAGGTGTGATAGGAGTAAATGTTAGAATATAATAATTTACAAAAATATATTTAGTCAGATAAATATTTATTCCGCTTAATACTTAAGAGTACCTATATTTTTTTCACCTTCTCTAATATGGCCTGGGTTCGATAGTAGGGTTAAGCTAACTTGAAATGCCCGGTAGCAGCTGGACACTAAACTTGGGATCTAAACTTAGTGGGTGTACCTACTACATAAATCTGCCTACCACATCGGGAAATACAGGCGTGATATTTTTTTAATACCTATAAGAATATAAGTAGGTACTTACATAGTTGAAAAGTATCATCGTCTTTCTGACAAATAAAGATTCAAACTCAAGTTAGAGAAAGGACTTTTTAATAAAGATTTGACTCACTAAATTACTAATGAGCTTGCTGTTACAGTTTTTTTACTAAAAAATGGGTTAAAGGGCCATCTTCTCTTCTAATGGAAATTATTTATTAAAATAATGTTGTCAATTTTATTCTTTGATGTTGTATAAGAAGAAACTTGGGTAGGTATGAATAGGTACCTACTTAATATAGTGTAGATAGTTAATGCTGGAGTCTGACATCTTAAACAAATCAATTCAATTTTCTGACCAGGAACTGTCTCAGGAACTTGTGGCAGCCTTAAGCTAGCGAGACAAAAAATGGCGGATCTAATCTGCTCGGCTTGCAGACCAATTTGAAAGTGAGTTATCAGAACTCAGACGTAAACGATATGATCTGATTAGTAAACATGTAACAAGATCATTTTCCTCTAACTGTACTTTGGTCTTATCAACTCACAGCCCACTTGTTTTTACTGAAACAAATTGGTGCTTCAAAGCTATTTAATTTTATACAGTTTACCTACTTCATTCACATTTAAGTTACCTACCTACCTATTTATATTACCTAAGTTTAATCAGTAATACCTACCTACATAATGTAATACGTCATCTATTAATACTAATCTAAGAATACCATTAATTTAATAGTAGTCTAGTCAACAAGTGCCTTTTAGGTCAAAATTTTTGCGCCTTCTCCGAAAATTATGATTGAGGTGTCATTCGATTCGGAATGGCATGTAGATAGTTTTTGAGAAAATTCGAAGCCCGCTCGCAAAAAATGCAATAGTTATAAACAATTAAGTGAAATAAAGAAAGGGGGTTTGGTATTTCGTTAATATCTCAAAAACTATTTGAGAAAATTTAAATTTGAAAAAAGATTCAAAAAGAGGAAGAAATTTCCTAAAAAAAGTCTCGACTCCCAAAATTGTCGGACTAATGTTTATAATGTTCCCAGAGGGTTGAAAATACGCTCGAAAACGGGTACTCCAGCTTGCGTAAGCCACGGCCCCATCGGACCTGTAATGAATAAATATTATTTAAACTTATTAAATATGAAAATTAAAAATTGAAAAAATTCAGGCGCCTGTAGGATAGATCAATGAACAATAATCCGTAATCAAAAAATTTTTATCGCGATTTTTCAAAAAGTTATCCATTAATTAATTAACAATTTTTTGTAGCATGAACATTAACATTGCAAGTGCGATAATTGTTAAACTATTAATCTGAGATTTTTTTCCTTTCGTGGAGCTATTTTTCAAAGGTCTTAGAATAGATTCCCGTTGGAAAAATTCAAAAATTGTTAATTTTCGTTTTGTTATTAACAATTTACTGAGGGAAAAAATTATAAAGCTTAATTAAAAATTGAAAAAAATTCTTTTTTTGTAATATTATTATTGGTCCATTTTCTTATGATCAGAAGCTACTTAAAAATGATTTTTAATAATTTTTATCTCCTATTGTTTAAAAAATTGTTATAAACAAATGCGTTGTTTATGAGATAATTAAATATTTTTTTTTGATATCATAATCTTTGATGATAATTATGATTTTTTTTTAAAAAATCGTTTCTCTAAAAAAATTTTTTATTGCTTAAAAACGCATTTGTTGAATAACAATTTTTTTTTACCACTTATGAAAATTAAGGAACCATTTTTTTTTAAAAAATCATTGTTTATCTTGATCTTTGATAGTAAAAAAGAAAAATCGATTATTATTTAAATTTTCATTGTTTATTTAATACACAATTTGTTATTAACAAATTAATTATTTCTTTGTATTTTTTTTCTTTTTCTACTTAAAAAAACAAAAACAACCATGTATTATTTTTTGAAAAAAAAATTGTTTATATTTTTTATTGAACGAAATATAAATTTTTTTTTTTTTTCCAAAAAATTATACATGGTTGTTTTTGTTTTTTTAAGTAGAAAAAGAAAAAAAATACAAAAACATAATTAATTTGTATTAACAAATTGTGTATTAAATAAACAATGAAAATTTAAATAATAATTTACTATCAAAGATCAAGATAAACAATGATTTTTTTTTAAAAAATGGTTCCTTAATTTTCATAATAAGTGGTAAAAAAAAATTGTTATTCAACAAATGCGTTTTTAAGCAATAAAAATTTTTTTTAGAGAAACGATTTTTTTAAAAAAAATCATAATTATCATCAAAGATTATGATATCAAAAAAAAAAATTTAATTATCTCATAAACAACGCATTTGTTTATGTTGGCTGAATATGATCTTCGCCTTTGTAGACTCAAAGTCAAATTTTTATTCTATATGTATACTCTGTGGTTCGCCCCTTCCCGCTTATGTTCTCGTACTGCAACGTGTATCCTATTCTAAATTACTTTTCTAATATATATCTAGTTGTACAATCCGGTAGTATTATTTTCCCACAGGTTATGGGCCGTCCCATATACCGGATTTGCAACAAAAAACAGTAAAGTATCTGTCCGAATAGTGTTAATAGTGATACAAGAAAACCACGTCGGCCATGAATGGCGCCATGCATAACCTTCAGATTGAAAGGTTAACCGGCAGGGAAAATTTCAATACGTGGAAATTTGCAGTTAAATCTTATTTAGAGCATGAAGATTTGTGGGCACTTGTTGATCCGAATTCTAAAGAAGTCGACACCAAGAAAGATGTAAAAGCTAAGTCTAAAATTATTTTGTTGGTTGACCCAAGTAACTACGTACATATCGAAAATGCCAAAACGGCACGTGAAGTGTGGCAAAACCTGCAATCAGTATTCGAGGACTCCGGGCTATCGAGAAAAGTCGGCTTACTAAAAGATTTAATCAACACTACCCTGGATGGCTGTTCGAACATAGAAGAATATGTATCGAAAATAATGTCGACTGCACATAAATTAAGGAATATTTCCTTTAAAGTAGACGATGAATGGCTCGGAACCCTAATGTTAGCCGGTCTACCGGAACATTATAAGCCAATGATCATGGGAATCGAGAGCTCTGGTGTCAAAATTTCGTCCGATTTCATAAAAACTAAACTCTTACAAGAGGTAAAGGTTTCTGAATCCTCAGTATTTTTTACGAAAAATAAACAGACGTCGAATAGTCAGCCCAAGCCTAAGCCAAAGGGAAAGGGTCCCCGCTGCTTTGGATGTAACCGCTTTGGACACTACCGCAGCCAATGCAAATTCAAAAAGCCAGATAATAACAAGAAGGACGGTGAAACAGTTTTTTCAGCTATTTTTTCGCTTTCACATGTTTAAATGAAGACAGCTGGTATATTGACTCGGGTGCATCTATGCACATGTCAAGGCGCTCAGACTGGATGACTGATGTACAGCCACCACCGATGCAGAAGATAGTAGTGGCAAACAATGATGTTGTCTCCGTGCAAATGATGGGTAATGTAAATATCCAAACTAAAATATGCAACGATGAGCATCTTATCCAGGTGAGGAATGTTTTATTTATTCCCAAGCTTGCAGCTAATCTTTTATCTGTTAGCCAGCTGACCAAGAATGGCTGTGCAGTCCAATTCAATGATAAAGGCTGTAACATTTACAATTCAAGCAATAAACTGATGGCAACAGCAACACTGATAAATAATATGTATAAGCTTAATACCATAACTGGTAGTGCCTGTACTGTTTTTTCTAATGAGAGCAAGGCAGACTTGAATACTTGGCATAGGCGAATGGGACATTTAAACATTTCAGATGTAAAAAAGTTAGAATTATGTACTGAGGGGATAAATATAACTAAAAAGGATGAATGTTCTGTATGTATACCCTGTTGTGAAGGAAAGCAAACGAGACTTCCGTTTCCACACTCCGGTTCTAAAGCTAGTACTTTGTTGGAAGTAATACACTCAGATCTGTGTGGTCCGATGGAGACCCCCTCTATTGGTGGGGCGAGATACTTCATAACCTTCATAGATGATTTTTCACGTAAAGTGTATGTGTATTTCTTAAAGAACAAGTTGGATATAAAGTCTATATTTAAAAAATTTAAAGTTGAGGTGGAGAATGAATTAGAAAAGAAAATAAAAATATTAAGGACAGATAACGGCAAAGAATATTGTAATAAAACTTTATCTGATTTTCTGGCAGATTCCGGCATCAAGCACCAATCTTCAACTCCGTACACCCCGGAGCAGAATGGGCTAGCGGAGCGGATGAATAGGACATTGGTGGAGCGTGCCAAGTGTATGCTGTTTGATGCAAATCTACATAAGGGCTATTGGGCTGAAGCTGTGGCAACTGCGGCTTACATAATAAACAGGTCACCATCTCGAGTCCTGGCTGAGGTAACACCGTATGAAAAATGGTTTGGTAAGAAACCTAACATTTCACATTTGAAAGTTTTTGGGTCAAAGGCTATGGTTCACATTCCAAAGCAGAAACGATTGAAATGGGATCGTAAATCACATGAGTTGTTGTTCATGGGATACTGTGACAACATTAAAGGTTACAGACTATATGACCCTTATACTAAAAAAGCCATTATAAGTAGAGATGTGATATTTATTGAAAATAATAAGCCTGCAAGTACTAAGGTACCCAAATCTGTATCATTGCCACAACTTATAACATTGCCACTTAAAACTACTTTGGAAGCCTCACACAGTAGTTTCCAGGAGAGGGAAGAGAATATCACCATTACTGAGAGCCCACATAGTACCCCTGTTTCCTCGCCTCAAAGCAATTCATTTGATAGCTGTGAGACATCCGTAAATGTTGATGAAACTTATCATCCCAGCACTAGTGATGATTATGACAGTAATGAGAGTTTTGATAATAGAATCACATTACGTCCACATCAGAGACAGAATGCAAGTGATCATAATTTAATGTGTACCACCCAAATTACAGATCCTTTAACAATTGAAGAAGCTTTGTCCAGCTGTGAAGCCCAGCATTGGAGAAATGCAATGGATGAAGAGTACAAGTCTCTGATAGAAAATAAAACGTGGGAAATTACTACTCTTCCACACAATAAGCGAGCTATACCATGCAAATGGGTGTATAAGACAAAGACAAATGAAGAAGGTAAAATTGTAAAGTACAAGGCTCGACTGGTCATAAAAGGATGTTCTCAAAGGAAAGGGATAGACTACAATGAAGTTTTTTCTCCGGTAGTTCGTTTTTCATCCCTACGCTATCTATTTGCCATGGCAGCTAAGTATAATTTAGATATCATTTTAATGGATGCTGTGTCAGCATTCCTTCAAGGCGACATTGAGGAAGAAATATACATGCTTCAACCACCCCTCTATGAAAAGGGCAAAGGGGTTTGTTTACTACATAAATCACTGTATGGCTTAAAACAGGCCAGTCGTCAATGGAATAAGAAGCTTAGCACTACCTTGAAGGGAATGGGTCTCATTCAGTCTAAATTAGATCCATGTGTTTATCATAAAATTGTTGCTGACAATGATATTTTATTTGTAGCCATTTATGTGGATGATTTGTTGATTTTTACCAATAATGAATGTTCAAAAAATCAAATTAAGGAGGAATTAAACTGTAAATTTAAAATGAAAGATCTTGGAGATTTAAGCTACTGTATTGGAATACATGTTGAAAGAGATAGAAATAAAGGCATAATTTACTTAGATCAGAAAAAATACATACAGGAAGTGTTAAATAAATATGGAATGTCTGACTGTAAACAGGTGAAAACTCCAATAGATATGAATACTACACTGGAGAAAAATTCAGATGAAAGTAAAATTTTATATAACATACCTTATCAGGAAATAATTGGTTGTTTACTCTACATTTCTCAAATTACAAGGCCAGACATATGTTATATAATTAACACACTAAGTAAATATAATAATAAACCAGAGTTGCAACACTGGCTTGCACTGAAGCGTGTTATGCGGTATTTGAAAGGTACTCAAGATTATAGACTGAGCTATAAACAGTGTCCTGAGGAAAAGATGACCCATGGTTACTGTGATGCTGATTGGGCCAGTTCAAAGGATGACAGGCGATCTTGCACAGGCTACACATTTTTGTTCCAGGGAGGAGCAGTTAGCTGGAACTCTAAACGCCAACCAACTGTAGCTCTATCAACTGCCGAAGCAGAATACCACCACCATTTTGTGCGTGACAAACTACACGAAGGAGCCATCGAGGTGCGCTACACACAAACGGATTTGATGGTCGCAGACATTTTAACGAAGCCCACTTCACAACTGAAGCTTGAATACTGCGCAGCCAAAATGGGGTTGAGTCTAAGGGAGGATGTTGGCTGAATATGATCTTCGCCTTTGTAGACTCAAAGTCAAATTTTTATTCTATATGTATACTCTGTGGTTCGCCCCTTCCCGCTTATGTTCTCGTACTGCAACGTGTATCCTATTCTAAATTACTTTTCTAATATATATCTAGTTGTACAATCCGGTAGTATTATTTTCCCACAGTTTATAACAATTTTTTAAACAATAGGAGCTAAAAATTATTAAAAATCATTTTTAAGTAGCTTCTGATCATAAGAAAATGGACCAATAATAATATTACAAAAAAAGAATTTTTTTCAATTTTTAATTAAGCTTTATAATTTTTTCCCTCAGTAAATTGTTAATAACAAAACGAAAATTAACAATTTTTGAATTTTTCCAACGGGAATCTATTCTAAGACCTTTGAAAAATAGCTCCACGAAAGGAAAAAAATCTCAGATTAATAGTTTAACAATTATCGCACTTGCAATGTTAATGTTCATGCTACAAAAAATTGTTAATTAATTAATGGATAACTTTTTGAAAAATCGCGATAAAAATTTTTTGATTACGGATTATTGTTCATTGATCTATCCTACAGGCGCCTGAATTTTTTCAATTTTTAATTTTCATATTTAATAAGTTTAAATAATATTTATTCATTACAGGTCCGATGGGGCCGTGGCTTACGCAAGCCGGAGTACCCGTTTTCGAGCGTATTTTCAACCCTCTGGGAACATTATAAACATTAGTCCGACAATTTTGGGAGTCGAGACTTTTTTTAGGAAATTTCTTCCTCTTTTTGAATCTTTTTTCAAATTTAAATTTTCTCAAATAGTTTTTGAGATATTAACGAAATACCAAACCCCCTTTCTTTATTTCACTTAATTGTTTATAACTATTGCATTTTTTGCGAGCGGGTTTCGAATTTTCTCAAAAACTATCTACATGCCATTCCGAATCGAATGACACCTCAATCATAATTTTCGGAGAAGGCGCAAAAATTTTGACCTAAAAGGCACTTGTTGACTAGACTATAGGTACGGATGAATGTACGGATGTATCTGTCACATAGAGATAGGTTTGCAGTTTCGCACCAAGAAAATCAGAAAGTAATTAAGTAGATTTTTTTTAAATGACACCATGACAGCAAACGAGTTTGCAAGAATCTTTCCAATGCCACCCATCACATCCATGTAAGAGCCTGAACGAGATTAATCGTAGAAGTGTATCGAGTCTCAAGATGCAACATAATCTCTCGCCCTGTGACTGCAGACACAGGGTGCGGGCGGGCCCTACTTTTGGAACGCGGTAACTGTGCTGTAATTAATGCTAGAGTCGATGGATGAGATTGTGGTTTGATTGGCGCCTATCATGTAAGACGGGATGCATCCTCAACATCCTATTTTACTTTTACAAACATTTTTACACACCACAGTTCTACTTAGGTACTAAAATTTCTATGCTAATGTTATTATATTAGCGTCTGGTATTAAGTCTGTGCAAATAATTTGGTGTTCGTTAGATCTGTGGCGGATGGGCGGGCACGGTTGTCAACTTGGTATGTTAGGTTTATGTCAGTGTCACTGTCAGTCAGTGTCAGTTTAAATTTGCCAAAATTGTTTACGGGGCGGGCCGTATCTAAAAGTAATATTTTACATGAAATCAAAACAATTTGACATACTAACTATTAATTAGCGAACTGTTATCAAAACAAACAAAAAAAATTCTAGTACACTTTATTTTTTACTATATAAAACTGAGTACCAATCTACGGTATAGACTTGTACCAACGCATTTTAGGTGTGGCTTTGGAACTGACCTAAACTTTCGTTAAAACCGCAACTCAAAATAGCTTGACCGAGCTATTTGCCTTGAAATTTTCGAGAAGTGTAGTGAAGCGTTGTGAAAATGCCAGTTCTGGAGTCATGTTGGTCCCCTTTTATCTGGTCTTCCAACGTGAAGGCTGGGAGCAGGGCGGTTGCCGCGTACTCCATTGCTATGAGTATTATCCTGATCACCTTCATCGCGTACCAGATGGCTGGTGGTGACTCCACGCAGCTCTGGAACCCGCTCTTTGAGGCTGATGTGAGGGGTTGTAAGTATATTTACTTAAATTTAAATTTGGGACGCATTGATTTCTACATAGGTGCTGCAATAATTCTATGGGTAGACAAATAAATTGATTTGACACTCCATTTAACAGAAGATAATTTCACACATGTGTCTATAGGAAAAGGGGCTGATTGTTGATAGGGAATTAAAAAGTAATTCGTAGGTAAATAGGATTAGAAAAGTAGAAAATAGGATTCTAACAAGATTCTATTCTATAGATTCTAACCACCCGGCAGCGAAATATGGTGATCACAGCTATGAATAGGACTTATGCAGGGACTGGAATAGTTAGTCCAGATAGTTAAATATTAGTTAGTCAGTTCCTTATTTGTTATGGTTAGGCACTTTTAGTGACAGTTAGTCCTGTGTTTCTATAAATATTATCCAGTTACATTACTCCACTAGTGTTCGTAGTTTGTATTATTCAATAATTAACCCTGGCTAGCTAGTGGATTTTCGTCTTTAGATACAGAAATGCAACCACTCCTTTCATTTGAAACATTATAAAATAATAAATATTATTTCTGAAATTGATGTGAATGTAGTATTAATGTAATAATTAATTTTTTCAGCGCTCCAAGTTTTTGGTACAATCTTCATATTTATTTTTGTGGTTATCATCGTTTCTTCTGGACTAATGGTAAATATATTTCCGTTTTAAAAAAAAAAAATTCATAGTAATACTTACATTCACTTAGTATTACATTTGCATATAAAACTGTTTAAGTAAAATTAAGGGTAGCTATACTAGATCTAGCCATAATTGTTTTACAATTGAAAATATCTGGGTCTGATGAATTAATTAAACCTAAAATTTCAATCTAAATTGTATTTTCTTAATTAATGATTGATATTACTTATTGTTTTTTCAGTTACTTGGAATCAATATATGGATGAGAGGACTCTTACTACCTTGGCTGATATCAGTAGGATTAGTTATAGTATTCCAGCTTCTATTTGGTCTCTGGCTCATTGGAGGATATTATATTTATGTGAGTTGATAATACCAATGCTTATAAATTAACGTTCAACCTTACAATCGCATTACAACCCATAGAAGTCCCACGTGCACGGGTCTCCTCCGCAGACACAGGTACGGGATGTCTAGCTAGAATACATTCCACTATGATGCTCCAAAGCAGATTGGTGGGAGTTAGTGGCTAACCCAGTGTTGAATGTTCTCAAGCCACCTGAGGAACTTTGATAAGGCTTAATGATTCTTGTACCATTGAAAAACAACCTAGAGTGACAGCTAACATGCCCTCAAAAGCAGGTTAGTGCCTTTGATAATGTTGCTACCATTGACTGACTGTCGTTGCTTAACCCTCATGTAATTATATGCATTACACAAATGCAAAATGGATCCTGCTGGGTGTGCAGTTCAGAGACTAGTAGTAGTAGACAATTTAGACCTGTTATGGTGTAAGGAAAAGTAATAAAGTAGTAAACTTCATTAAGCACATGAGAGGCACACTCTGCTCGCATCAAATTGTTTTCCATGCAGAATTACCCCATTAATACCATTGAGGGATGGTTTAAATTTTTTTCCTTCTAAGAAATAGACTATGCAACTCTCCAGGCACTACATCTGTGCAAAAAATCACATTGCAGTAGCCTTATCATCCTTAAGGAGGAGAAGAAGAACAAACCAACAAACACACTTTTATATATTAGTAAGGAAAGAAGGAGGATATGTAATCCTAATTCAGTTACTTTTTTATTAATTTCAGCTGGATGTGACATTTGCCGCCCTGATTGACTTCCTTTGGATGGGTTATAATGTGAGTACTAACAATAAATATTACCATAATTATAAATATTTAAGACTTAGGCTTAACTCGCACTGCATTTAAATGTTAATGGTTTGGGAATATCTGAAAATGCAAAACTGTATTAAACCCCGGACTGCGACTGTCGTTTTTCTTATTTTTTTTCAGTACCACCAGCTTTCAAATTCAAAAAAAGAAAACACACATTTTGTTATAATATTTCCTGCCAAAGCCAGGCCTTCATATTTCAGTATTGATTCAATGATATGTCATTATACGACATATGCTGGCCTTTTTCAGCAGAATGTTTTTAGACATATTACTGTAGTCTTCAGACGTTATTTCCGAGTTGAACGACATAACATAACTTCTCCACATTAACACCGCAAACAGCGAATATCCTATGCGCCCGCCCGCCCAGTCGATACTGGATAAAATGGTACACAAAAACAGTACACAAAACTATGGTACACAAAAAATCGCACGTTTACAAAACGTGATCCAAATGTAGCCATTTACTAAGTTTTTAAAATCAGTCACTAATAAAAGTCGCTAATGCGTGCGCTTGTATAGAAAGCAATGTATTACTTTTTTTGCGATTTCAGATCTTGCGTGCTAAATCTTATGGCCAGTTGGCAGACTGAGTTTTCCCATTCTGATAGAATTTCTGGCTCTTGTCGGTCTGTGATAGTATATTCGTTTGCATTCAAGTAATAAGGTTGTGTGTCATTTAGTAATAAACGAATTAAATAATTGGGGCATTATTAAATAATAATACTTCAGGCATTTTGTTGTTATTTTGTTACAACGGGCATCAACTTAAAAATCTTATTGTATTCCTTAATTTTGTTCAAATACTTACTGTTTGTTTTTCAGATATACTGCTGGCTCTGTGTATTCTCTCAATATCAAATCATTCTGGAGGCACAGTCGCCGAACATAGAAATATTAGTTGAATACTAACACACAGCAGTAAGCAAGAGCACTGTACAGTGTTTAGTTAGTAGTCTAAGAAATGTAAGGTAAGATTTATTAGTCTAACTAAGAGATGTAAGGTAAGATTTATTAGTTGTTTAATACCACATAAAAATTATACTGACATAGAAAATAGCTTAGATAGAATAAGCATGGAAACTTCAAAATTGAAGGATTGTATTAATTATCTGCTTTTTCCTTTATTTTGTCTTTTCTTTCTTTCTTAGTTTCTTTATGGACAACTGTACTGTCTGTCTGTAAACACATACTACCGAGTTGTATCTGCTTCTTGACACTAGATGGCGCTATTAATGTCCTGAGTTATTGACAGGTTGTTATTGTACTGAAATACTTTTTTTTTGCTGAAGTTCATCAACAAGTTGGTTCCTTTCCTTTCCATTTTGAAGTAGCACACTATTGTGTATCTATCTTCTATCTGTCATACAATGTATATACAATGGATGGATGAGTGGTCATTGATAACTATAGCACACCTGCTATAGCCTTCCATTATATCAATCCAACTATTTACCGCCGTAGTTTGATAAAATACAATAGATGGCATTGATTTAAATATTGCTGTTTTCTGAAATATTTTTCAACAATTACGAAATTTTGAAAGAATGCAAGAAAGCTTTTATTTCGTTGTTAAAATGTATATATAAATATATATATTCTTTTTTTGTTCATCTTGGATTCTGACTTTATAATAATTGCATATTTTGTCTGTCTCGAGGACGTAACATACAGGACTAACTAATTTATTTCCTCGAAGTAGTAGCGATTCCAACAATATATTTGTTTGCTGAGGCCTGTCTATGTTATATTTAAGTCTTTGCTGAAATGTATAAATGAAATTGTATTTGAAGGTGAAAAGGCTTTCTGTAACTTAATAATAGATGGCGCTGGATAGCAAAATTCTTACTTTTTATCTATTAGTTTAAAATGTCTACCAATTTTCTCCTTTTACCCAATATTGTCCGTAAAATAAATTTCTATCAATAGCTTTGCAATAAATAATGTAATTTAATATTTGGAATAAATAATACAATTACTTGCACGATGTTTCATAAAAGGGACATCGTTTAATGTCATTAGATTAGTTAGATTTATGTTAAACTGAATTAAAGTCTAGTTTTAATTTTTTTACTTCGTAGAATTTATCGTACAATTTCAATCCAACCCACCACTTGAATTTTAAATGGTAATTGTATTAGTAACTCAATTAAGTAGTGGAATTTAAACCATGTCCATTAATGTCTCCTTTTTGATAGTTGGAATGTATCAATACTTAAAATAATGTGATCAATGGAACTTCTCATAAAAACAATACGATTACGAAGACCATATTGAAACTATAAAGACATACTTTTAAAGTTAGATTTATAGAATTAGGAGATGGTAAAAATACACTGAGTGTATGACATATTATTTATGTTTGTGAAAGTATGTAATATTCAAATAATCATTTAAAATCTGACTAATTTTCTTTGAGATAGGTTATCGTGTTAGCGTAGTGTTCGCATTTTACCAATGCTAGTAGAACTGTAAATATAAGAATCATAAATATAAAGATACTCTGAAGTATCCCGTCCGTCCGTTTTAAGACTGTTTTCTACTGGATTTGAATATAGTGAATATTGTATTAATTAAGACAAACCATTATCAATCATGTAAGAATTTATGTACGTATTTTGTATGATAATTTTCATACTCACTGTTATATTTTGAATATTTAATGCCCAGTAACTACTAATGTGCATGTCGTGGGTTCGAATCTCACTTGTGGTGTGGTTTCAATTAATAACACAGCATATTGTTATTAATTGAAACCACTTAATAATTTAAAAGGTTTTTTTTGAGTCTATTATGTTGAACTAAAAGCCTTAAAATAACATAAAAATCCAACATGGCAGGCGCACTCTGCAGTTTAGGTGTAAAGTCGATACGTCGGGCCAACAGAGCGCTGGCGCCGGCCGATTCAGTTCGATAATATTTATTGTATTGTATTGTATTGTCAGAGCATCAGCGGTGACAGCCCAGTGGCTATCGAACTCGCCTCTCACTCGAGCGGTTCGGGTTCAAACCCAAGCGGCACGCACCAATGACTTTTCTGAGTTATGTGCGATTTATTAATTAAATGTCACTTGCTGTAACGGTGAAGGACACATCGTGAGGACACCTGCATGCATGTTCTCGAAGGTATGTGAAGTCTGCCAATCCGCACTTGGCCAGCGTGGTGGACTAAGGCCTAATCCCTCCCGTTCTGAGAGGAGACCCGTGCCCAACAGTGGGACAAAGAAAGGGTCGTGATGATTGTATTGTCACGTCGAGACTAATGATGCGAAATTCGGGGAAATAAGTACTAATATGATTTTAGAACGATAGGTGGTTCGGATGGCCGAAATAAAATAACTGATATAATTGTTCTTGGGTAGATTAACCCCTTACTCGTCTAGGTTTCTCAACGATTCGCCTTCTAGAAACATGCGCTTATTTATATATTATTATATTGGGAAAATCTGAGTCAGTACAGAGTCTCATCAAAAAATATATTTCAACCCATAGACGTCCCACTGCTGGGAACGGGTCTACCCCACAGACACAGGCTGCGAGAGGTTGTATTTAATAATGATGTGTTATTTAACAAAAAATCAAATACTAAAGTAAGAAAATTTGTGATGATTATACATAGTGAAATCAAGTAGGTAGATAATGTGCTGCCATAAGTTGGGTAAATATATAGTTGAGAAACAACAATGCATTTTGGGTGTTGGCTCATGTCTTGCTCGATAGCAAGTTTCATAGAGGTAGTCATACACACACACGTATGCTGTATGTCTACCTTTGCATAAAGTACCTATGCAGATATAAGCAGAATAAAATATTTCTGATCTACACACCTACAAAAATTACTTAAAATGAACCTAGGCTAGATACCTAACTACAATTACGTAGTTAGGTATCTAGCCTAGGTATATCTTAAATCGTAGTTTGTTTAAAAAGTCTATCTTTGCTTAAAGTACCTATGCAGATATAAGCAGAATAAAATATTTCTGATCTACATACCTACAAAAATTACTTAAAATGAACCTAGGCTAGATACCTAACCACAATTACGTAGTTAGGTATCTAGCCTAGGTTCATTTTAAATCGTAGTTTGTTTAAAAAATAATTATTGGCACACCAGATTAATTATACTTTAAATGAAGACAACCATAAAAGTCAATAAGGAGTTACGCGATATAAAGAGAGGCAACGTTTAATAATAATATAGGTAGGTAAGAGCTTGGATGTGACCTTTTGAATCAAATTATTTTGCGGAGTGCGCCTTCTGTATGTACTATTATGTATTCTGTGGTATACAGTATGTGTGTTGTTGTATAAATTATATTTTGTATTTTTATTGATGGAATAAAACAATTGAAATGAAAATTCTTAACCATTATTTTATTTGGAGAAATAATTCTTTTATTTCGTCGATTAAAATTTAAAAAAGAAAATGAATTCAAAGACTTCGGTACAAAATAAAAAATAAACGTAACAGGTAATTGCGTTACAAGCCTATCTCCAATTTTATTATATTAATTACAACTTTATTACAATTTAATGATAATTACCTAATTTACGATACATTAGGGAAGCCTTTAAAATCAAAACGAATAACGATTTCACTCATATTGCACAATACTGTATCATAAATAGATTTAATTTATTTATCTTTTTCTTGTCAATACCTACCTTGCAAGTAAAAGTTATTTGATCGTCTGTTGTGTACTTGAAAATAAACCATTCTCTTGAATAGTAAACTAACGTATCTCAATATACTGTCCTTTTCTACGAACCGTTTCTGAATTTGAAATTTATTTTTTAATTCAACAAAGTAAAAAACAAACTGCCTTTGTTGTCATTTTCAAATCAAACGCTATCTTGCAAGGCAAGTATTTGACACAATTAATCTAATTCGTTTACTTACAAAATAAGTTTTCAATATTATAACAAAATTTTCGGACAGGAATGAATTGGAATGTATGAGTATTTAGTATAACAACAAGATTGTCATGATAACAAGGTCAAGTGTAAAGATGCACAAGTCAAAAAAAAAGAAAAAATATTATGAATTAAGTTTTTATGCCCGTTTCTATATATCAGGCATGCAGTCCTGAAAAATGGTTTAAAAACAGTTTTGTAACTAATTAAAATTTGTTATTAATAGTGTAAACAGATTTTCATAGCAGTCATAGATAGTTAAGTAAACAGAATTATTAGACTTTGACCTCTTTTCACCTGACATTTCACTGGCACAAGGTGTGTTACTTAAGTTCCCTAGGCAAATGACAGACAAAAAATGTCAACATTTTCTGTAAAAAAAATTCATGCAAATACTTACTAACTTCAAATTCCAAATAAAAGTAATACAATAACCAAATAATTGTACAAATATTTTGGGAAGTTATAACAAAAACTGAGCATTCTCAAAAATAAAGACTTAACTAGCAAAATATATTTACAATGAAATCTTATTTCGAATAATTAGATTAATATACATTACTTAGCGTCTATAATTTACAAGAATTCAAAGTGCTTATCCTAAATACAGTCGTGTATTATTTTACAATAATTTACAGAAAGCTTATCAATTCTAAAAGTTTAAAATGATATGCAAGAAGCTATAGAGATAGCTACAGGTTCACAGCTTATATTAAAAAGTAGTTTATAAAACGCAAAATGTAACTGGTACGAAACATTTTAGTGGAAGGAGAAAATGGAATGTATTGTTTGTTATAACGTTTTACGCCAGTTGAATAAAGAATAGTGTTGTAGAGGCATTTAGTTGATAAATAAATGTTTCTTGGTTAACTGATATTGATAGTTATTTCCAACTACTCACTGACTGGTTTGCTTGCTCTAATACTGATTATTTATTTATTTATTCTTTTTTGTTTCACCAAAAAAAAGTTGTGACAATTTGCGGACTTAATGCCCTATTGGCATTTTCTGTCAGTCAACCCAGATAGAGAGTGGATATAAAAGGATACTTGTCTGATTAAAGTACGTACCTAATACAAACTTAGGGCCTTATTCATAAAAAATAAATAAACCCATTTTAGCTATAGACTGTTTTGTCTTCTTTATTCAATCGCAATACAGAAATTGGAAGAAAGTGACAAGAAACGACAGCTATGAAAGGCTTATCAATTTGTCATGAATAAGGAGGTTAATTTTTGGTCCAAGCAAAGCTATCTATTAGAACCTAAAATCAAGTCTTTGCTTCATTAGATTTTTGCAGAAATGAAATTCTATTACATACTCCAGAAACACTTCATAATAAATCAATTCCTTGTGTAATTATTAGTCATTTCTTAGTTTAGATTTATTTTTTATAAATTCCTTTGTCACATTCGTTAATCTAAACATGTCGCAAAGATACCGTTAGCGCTAAAGATTTGGCACAAAATCAACGGTACCTCAACAGTTCAAAGATGGTAATCATTCAATTTAAATGCAGTGACTGACTGAGTATTAACTGTATCAAAGTCTTCGTTCACCAAAAGTGGGTAAGTAGAAAAAATCGTATTTTTTTTCTTACATACTAAATTTTTGAGCCACGTCTCATGCCGAATCCTACAAATCAATAAAATAAATGCACTTATAACAACATAAAAACAAGTCGAAGATTCATTTGTAAGCAAGGGCGTTCTAATCCTCACTTTTATAAATATGGCTATGAACTGGTTGAGTACCAGTTTGTATTTGGTGGAGCTGACTTATCTACGGACTGATGGGAATGTGGCGCATGAGAATGAGCCTGAGGATGGTATAAGTGGAAGGTAGACGGTGGATGGAAAAACTGGGACTGGTCGAGAGATGACGCGTATTCTAGAGCGCCAGGTACCGCTGAATACGCCTGTGGTTTCAAAGGTAGTGGTGCTTCTCCTAAGTACGAATGCCTTAGGGCTTCTGAATAAGCACTGTTGTCATACGAAAGCGCATACTGCTGCTTATCCCTCGGCGATACTGATCCAGGAGGAGTCATCGCCGAGTGGTAGTCAGCATAGCCTCCGTAAGCTAAGGATCCAATGTCAGTCCCCTTGTGGCCCAACTGCTCGCTGTAACCGGACCCTTCGCTTCCCGGAGGCGTCGGCAACGGTCCGGATTGGCCATCGTTGGAGTAATACCCGCTCCTACCATCCCCTAGAAAGTTACTTCTGATCACGCTTTCTCTATTCGCGTACAGTTGCCTTAAAAGTGCCGATGCGGGCGTTGATGTGTGATTACCTGGTAGTTGCCTGTTCAAGTGGTTCAGATGGTGATTTTGGGTCCCGATCCATTGTATCGTCGACTTCTGCTGTTGCTGTTTAAGTAGCGCATCAGTTGAGAAGTCGGTAGGTCGGTGAGTGATTTCCTTCCCGTCTAAGGAAGGTAGGTGTTTAGACATGGCGTTTTCTAAGTCCCTAACTGAAGTAGCGTCCGTTGATCCTTCAGTTATGGCTAAGTTCGCTTTCGACAGGTCCCGTTCGGCTGGCGAAATGGTGGCTCCAGGGTTGGAAGAAGACTTCCGTCTTTCTTCCTCTCTATCGTCTTCCTCGCAATCCGTCGTGTGCTTTCGCTTCTTCAGTCTTCTCGCCGGCATCGGAGACGTTCGTTCTGGATTGGTTAGAGGTAGCGGTTGGGCGTCGCTTAGTCTCGTGAGGTGAGTGCCGTCTGATGTGGGTACAGGAGCGGATGAGGCGGAATCGGTATTGCTTGGGGGTTCAGTTCTCTCTGCGGTATGTCTTGTGGGAGGGGGAGGCCCGCCAGGGGTGTCTGCATCGGGGGGACCATTCTCAGGGTCGCCCGTGGTCTCCTCTCGCTTCACACCCTGCACGCTTTCTTCCAACTGGCAGCAGTCCATGACGGTATTGGGGTACTCCCGTCCACTGTAATTGAATAATTGTTTATCACATTATTATTTTAAGTTAATGATAACGGCATTATTATTATTAGTTACAACCATATGCAGGTATCTAGCTTCGTGTGCGGAATCTGATTCTAGTAATACATGACTACTTCTTAGTTTTGTATCTTAGAATCCAAGTTAATTCCAATTTATTTCTAGGTGTCTGCTTGTTAATTACCTGATGACGTAGTTGACACAAATAATGTTCTGTTCTTCGGCATTCTTCGACGAGCAGACGACAGTTGCGCACGTCTGCATCCAGGTGTAGCCGCCGAGTTTGTTCATTATTCGGTAGTAGTGCGTCAGAACCTGGCCTTTGTTCATTACTGGAACAAGAGAACAGATTGGTCAGATTAAATGCGTGAATGGTGAATAGAGAAAAATAACAAAGGTTACATGCCTAGAGGGTGAAAAAGTTAACACAGGTTCCAATCAAAGTTTCTTATTAAAATTTAGAGTCTACAACTGCAACTTTATGTAGTGTTCAGACAGAAGACAAGATTTTTTCATCAACAATACCTAATAGATAAACAAAGTTTCCAGTGTTTCAGTATTTAGTTACGTAACAAGGTATTATATTCGTTTATATGTATAGCTTTGGTGGGTAGTGCTCAACTGTTTCTTGTCAGTTCCTTAGTGTTAAAGTTTGATTCCCATAAGTTCTATTCCTATCGGCTTAACATTGAATAGGTTAGACAAAGGACGACTTGACCTTGGATTAGAGACAAATAGGCCTGTTGACGTTACTATTCAAATATCAGTAGCTTATAACATCTAATACGTCGATGGCAGCGTTATTCAATTGTGTAAACAAAGGGTATCGCGAACAACACGTGTATTGTTGCACGTGAATCATTAGGAGGTTGGCGGTTTTTGGTTTTGTTGTTTTATTGTGTATTGTGGACGATGCCATTTTTTAATAATTAGTTTCGGACTTGGATGCGCGCCAAAAAGTGAAACCCGAGGCGTCATATTCTGACTGTAAATTCATTGTGCTCATGTAAGTGGGTTTTAAGTTAAGGTAATTGTTTGTTGGTTTTTTTTGGCATGAAACTGCAACTTCAGTTATTTTGGCTTATTAGATATTTTAGTTAAAAGATGTAAAAACGCTTTTTTAAAGATACGTTAGATAAAAGAAAAATTATGTCTCACGAAAAACATTTTATTGGGTAGGTGACATATTATCTTTAGTTGAACCACCAAATACCACATCAAAATATTTAAAAATTCAGTGTGAGGACTTGATACCGGATATTTAAAACATAATCATCTAATTTTACAGCGCCGGTGTACAAATTTGACATTATACGGTCACATGTCGTCATTGCGATCATTCGGACCCCAGCCGCGTATACGCTCGTATCCAAATTACCCGCTTTCTACCAAACACCCGGAGTTTTATGTTAATAAAACAATTGTTATTCCACAGCCGGATTGACCACATTTGACCGGCATCTGTGTGGACATTGTGCATTTTAAATTCAAACTAATGGTCTCGTAAACCCATCAACTGTTCAGGTGCCAGTGAAAAACTTTACTATATGACGTTCGGCGATCGTGATTCGCGTTAGAATTATATTCGGCGGCCATCTTGTTTTGTTTGATACAACTGTTAAGCAAGTGGTCCTTCGGTTTCAGGGATTTTCGTGGTTTGAGTGGACCTTGAGTGGACAGCCTAAAAAGAAGGCGAATTGAGACCTGTCTGCACCTACTGTCACCACTTAATAAGTTACATGTTCGCTATGACTTTGTGTGTGACTTCTCTTCTTAGGATTGTGTGGGTATTCTATTGTACGAATGATTCATTACGTATTTCTTAACCACCTCATGAATAAACCGCGAAACTCGATGAGTCGACAAGGATGCGAACACAAAATGATGACATTACTTGTGGAGCAATTGCATAGGTATGTTGACAAGGAAGCTATGAAACAAAATATTTAAGGAATCCTGAGCGAACCGAACTTCTAGAAAGTACCTACTTCTACTGGCTTACGAGTTATGGCATCCATCGACCCATCATCAAGTAGAAAGGAGGACCGATTTTTCCTCAGTTATTTGAAATGAATTTTGAACTAGGAACATACTATGTAGGTATTTAAAACTACAATGACCTATGATTTCGTACTCTCTATTTATCTAGTGGTTAGCTGGTAGAAAATATGCAACTTTTTCTAGCTGTCTGGATATTATATTCGATTTACTTTATTTTGTGGATGTATCTCTGAATAGCATCCATCTACGTCTACGACGTCGAACTAGGTTCGACAGCCAAAACGTCAGCCAAGCATATTAAAGCTAAAATTTGATCCTCAAACGTCGATTTAATGAGATTAAGAACAGTAAAAAGTGTTAACACCAACGATCTGAAACAAACCGATTATCCTGTATATATCGATACATGTATCGATTGTTCTCGATACCCTCACTCGAGTCCACCCATGACCCAATATGTGCGGTGAAATCCATCGGTGGCAAATGTCGTAACGTCCATTTGTATTCAGTTTGTGGCATATAGAAATCCATGTCAAGACAACAGCTACTTGGACCAAGGCGACAGGTAATGTATGAGATCGCGGGAGCGAGGGAAATGTCGGGTGAAAAATTGACGCGGCTTGGTGGATTTAATTTGTGTATAGTTTAAGAAGAAATGATACTGTTATAATAAAAATTATATTATTATTTAAAAAACAAGCTTTCTAGATGTGTTTGTAATGTTTTCAAACAATAACTATTGCCAATATCCTTCCTTAGCCTCTAGACTATCTGTGTACCATTTCATTTAAATTGGTTCAGTAGTTTTGGCGTGAGAGCGAGACAGACAGACAGAGATACTTTCGCATTTAAAATATTAGTATGGATGGATTACGTTTAAAAAACTAGCAAACACGCTTTTGTAGAATAACAGAACTAATATGTAGATATTTTTTTAAGCTTGCTTTAACATATTATTTCTCTTAAGCACTTTGCACAAGTTTTAAATTAATCCGACGTTTTGAAGTGGGTGAAAATCACGTTCAAAGATTCCGTTACTAAAAGCTAATAAAAACGTCTTAAAATAGGACGTTACCGGCAAGCGCTATGCGCTATTTTTAAGCGGGTTATGTCACGGCCAACGGTTACGTAGTTTTTGAGAACATTTTGTGTGAATACCGTCAATTGTTAAGGAGTTCCTTCATCTGAAGCAAAGACTGGATGTATATTAAAAAAAGTGTTTAAATTCAGCTTGTTAGATTTAATTTCCTGTAAAAATGCTTCACTAATGCAGCAGGATTTCGAAAAATACACCATATCACTGCGCTTTAGTTCCTTCTGCTTTGTCCCTTCCCTCTTTCTGCATCATAATTAGGGTTGACAGCGGTGATAGCATTCGCTACCTCTCACTCGAGGGGGTGTGGGTTCAAATCCAAGGCGCACCGATTATTTTGTGCAGTAAGTTATGTGCGATTTAAGCAATTAGATGACACCTGATTCATCGGGATCCTGATTTTGCAGGAAAACATCGTGTCTAAATGCATGCCTGATAGTTCAGCATAGAGTTCTCGAAGGCATTTGAAGTCTGCCAACCCGCACTTTGCCAGCGTGAGGGACCTGAAGCCAACAGTGGTACAAAGAAAGGGTTGTGGTGGAAGAATTTTAAAACAAATCCCGAAAACATCTTCCTGTTTTCAAGCACATCAAGGTAAAAACCACGCATCCGTCTCAAGAATACAATTTAGATCTAGCGCCATACCGGGCGGGTGTGTTTTGAATAATAATAACTCCCGCCATCATTCCGTTTCCTTTCCCCGCCGCGGTACGTGGGAAATGCCGGCCTAATGTCCTGGGGAAGGCCTTGGCGGGTTAGCCCGGCCATCAGATAGGGATATGAGCTTAAACCAGGGATTGAGAGTCATGCATGATATGACAATCTGCGGTTGGGATTGGGAAGGGTTAGCGAATAGATAGTGGAGAGTAGGTTAATACCTGCAATTGTACCCTACGCGCATAATTGATGTGAATAGATCAGTAAACGAATACGTGGAATACTCATCCATCTACCCTCGTTAAGTACAAATCTCAAACAAAAGAACCTGGGAGTATCTATAAGTCCAAGCTAACTAAGCAGAAGCTGCGTCAGGCTCTCGCAGCCAGACAATCTCTCGTGCATTTAGAAATTAAGGTATTTTTGTTCTCTCCCTTCCAATACAGGACATAGGAAATTACTCGTTGAATCTTTGGAAAAATGTACCTACCTAACCTATAGTATATTATTTTAATCCAAGATATGGTCTTATTATAATGTGTAAATTAAATGTAAATAAATCGTAATGAGTCACAAACTGTCATGTTTATAACTTAAGTAGGAAGGGGGATTAGGATTGACTTTGAGTTTGACTTTATTATAATCTATTTAAAATTAATTAATGGCTATCGAACTCGCCTCTCACTCGAGCGGTCCGGGTTCAAACCCAAGCGGCACGCACCAATGACTTTTTTAAGTTACGTGCGATTTAAGAAATCATATGTTACTTGCTATACGGTGAAGGACACATCGTGAGGAAAGCATGCCTGAGAGTTCATCATAATGTTCTCGAAGGTATGTGAAGTCTGCTAATCCGCACTTGGCCAGCGGTGTGGACTAAGGCCTTATCCCTGCCATTCTGAGAAGATCAGGGCCCAACAGTGGGACAAAAAAAAAGGGTTGTGATGATGATGATGAAAATTAAACAAGGATACTCACAATCTACATGGCATTTCCTAAGCTTGTTCGCGTCCTCCCCGTGGCACAGCGCGTACAGGTTCTTCCCCGTCAGCTCGTCGGCCGTGTACCCGAGGAGCTCCGACACTCTGCTGAGGACGACAAGTTACAGGTAAGTAAGGATATACGTTTGACGCTGTAGAATATCCTGGCTAGAAGGACTTTGCCAATCGTACAACAAAAGCATCCGATCTCTATTCACAGTAGTATCAAGAGTATCTAGGTACAATGATCGCCGACTTCGATTGAAAATGTAAGTGAAATAAGGAGATGCTTTCGTGGTAGTGCCTGTTAAGCTACATCAGTATCGGCCGGCAGTTGGATAGATGGCCGCTAGTGGAACTATCTTTATTTATTTATTAATATATTACTAGTGGACGCCCGCAGCTTCGCTCGCGTAGAATTAGACCCATTAACGACGTCTGCCCGCGTTCGGGTTGCCCACTTGACTTCAAAAACTGCAAAGTTTCATACTAACTTTGCACCCCCGTTCTACCCCCTTAGGGGGTGAATTTTCAAAAAACCTTTCTTTGTGCTCCCCTATGTTATAAAAGGAACCCCTGTGCAAAATTTAAAGTTTCTAACCCTTATAGTTTAGGCCCTGCGTTGATATGTCAGTCAGTCAGTCAGTTATTCAGTCAGTCAGTCCTTCTCCTTTTATATATATAGATTTACAAAATCTTAACAATCCTAACAGTGTTGTCTAATATGTTTTACCTCTTCGAAGACAAGCTACTTTTTGTTGACAGTGCAGACTTTCAGATGATCTGATCCGTAACCTGAAAGGCATCGTAGCTGACAAGCCAATCGTCGTAATACCTGGGCTCGCAGTGCGCTATCCTGAAGTCGAAGTTGATCCTGGTGACGAACATGTCTGACTCTAGGCGGATCTCGTGCACGGAGGGCGGCGGAAGCGCGATGGCCAGCGCCACCATCCCCAGCAGCGACGGCGGGGACTTGCGGCTGTGCGAGAAGGAGTACTGCGGCCGGAGTCTGCACAGCATCAGCACCACCTGGTGAGGAAATTGTCTTTAGTCGCAAACTTTTTAGGTAAATTTTTTTCAGTGGCTATCAAAGTCGCCTCGAGCGGTCCGGGTTCAAATCCAAGCGGCACTCACCAATGACATTTCTACCTAAAGTTTTTAAAGTAAGTAAGAAATATAGCGACAATATAAGGTCGAGCATAAAAAGTAAACAGCCCAGTGGCTATCGAACTCGCCTCTCATTCGAGCGGTCCGGGTACAAGTCCAAGCGGCACGCACCTAAGTTATTTGCGATTTATGAAATTAAATGTCACTTGCTGTAACGTTGAAGGGAAAGTCGTGAAGAAGCATGCCTGAAAATTCTCCATAACGTTCATAAAGGTATGTGAAGTCTGCCAATCTGCTCTTGACCAGCATGGTGGATTAAGGTCCCAGATAGGATATCCGTGCTTGGGCAGAGGGACAGAGAAAGGGTTGTAGTGAATTTTGTTTTGGAAAGATCTGGTCTCCGGTTACACTTTTTGAAAGCCGGTCACAGTTGTCATGGGATGCAGCGGGTGGGTTGTTGGTGCTGTATGCCTGTTTGCTATTTTATATTTGTAAAAATACCCGCAGCACAGGGAATACTAGTGCGGGAATGTGTAAGCGTATATGTATAATACATACTTTTTTGAGTCCAACTTAGAACATGACAACTCATAATTACAATTTATAACTGGCCTGCTCATTCTGATATGAAACCTCATGGCATCAGAATCGATGACGATGATGATTTACTTTTCTAAATATTAACAGATGTTCTAATAACAAAAGTGTTTTTTCAGCATCGCGCGATAAAAAACCATATAAAACTTTTTGAATTATAGGTACTGTCGAAATAATGCGATACGTGTTAAACATGATCAAGAACTTTGGACGCAAACAAGAAACGCGACGGGCATCCGTTGCCAACAAACGGTTAACACACGTACAGTGCGAACTCGCAGGTAAAACCGAAATCAAATGTAAGAAGGATAAACTAATTTCAAATTTTCGCAATAAAACCTGCGCCTCTGGCGTATATCCATGATTTCATGCCAAGGGTTTGAAATGAGCTTCGCTAATTGCTCCGTCGATATTTGCACGAACTCTACGAGCCATTTAGATTGAGATAATCTCAAATTATGGGTTTAACTTGCACAGTAATAATACGTTTGCATTGATCACTTCAGTCAAAAGTTTGTGTGATTCAAACAAAATGTCCTCTAAATAACAAAGTTGTAAGTAAAAGTAAAAGATGAATTTTCACAACGGAAAAATCTATTACGAGCCATTTTACGAACTCACTAAGTTATTCGCGAGTCGCTTGAGATATAATCGCATTTTATGTTCTAACACCGAGTTAAGGCAAAAATTATGGGCTATTGCGCTGCCTTGGGGCACCCCACGGTGTAATAATTCCAACAATAATATTTGTGATCTAGGACGGATAAAGCGGTGCGAATTTATTTACTCATTTTGCGTGGAATTCCTTGTTAATGGATTGTCTAATAAAATACAAAGTTACTTTATATGTGATTAAATTGGATATTAATAGAACCTCGGTAGTTCAAATATAACTTTTAAAAATGATTGTACTAATGAGAAGAAGGAAATAAAAACATCAAAAAACATTTTCATTCGTTTTGTATTACCATTTATAAAAACGAGTAAACATAGACCAAGTCTAAAATTAAACTTGCCATAATTTTACTCTGTTGACGAAAATAAAACCAATTTCTTTGGCTCGTTTAGACAGAATTAAATCACAAAAGGTTAAACACAATCGCAGCTTCGCACTGAGGTTTTTGTCTTCTGGGGCGACTGTTGAAGCGTGGCGGAAAGTAACGTAGACAAAGAAACAGATTAAAGTACTGTCACTGACTGAATCAGATGAATGAAGAGTAAAAAACGTTTGAATCGGGCTGCAGTTTAATAACCTGATCTGCCTTGCATCTCCCAAATAGTGAATCACGAAACTTGATATTTTACTAAACTCAGCAGCAATAAAAAAAATCTAAACATAAATCAGAAGAATTATGTCATTATACTGTGATAACTCAAATAGGTATTTAAGGCGGGATCTATTTCTTACCGGATCATTTGTATAACAATCAGAGTATTTGTATAAAAAGTTGGCAGATGAAAAAAAAAAATCGATCAATCGCTACATTAACAATGTGTAATACTTTAAAAAGTTTTAAATCCCAATTTTTACATACACACTTTTATTTCATATAAGGATGACTGTATTACTGTGCCGTCCTTAAAATCAGAAAGGTAATTTTTCCTCAAGATTTATTCATTCAAAATCTTTATCTATAGGTACCAAAGCATTTGTATAAATAACAAGTTGCTGGTGAAATATCAAACAATCAATTACATACTACAATAATGATATTGTAAACATACTTCTAGTGTTAAAGGAAGAAATAAGTTTTACATTATTGAAATGGACTTTGTGCCGTTCTTGTATCAGAAAGCTAATTTTTCTTCAACACGTTTCGTTGTCAAGATACCCACCCGCCAGCTCCCACCCTCTCCGTATCTCGACGGGTCCCCCTCCTTGCCTCTTCCAACCTAGATTGAAAATGAAAATTCAGCGTACATTTACTTCTCATTCTAAATGCTAGATAAGAATAAAAATGTCCACATATTTTCATAGTCATCGCTTACACTAATGACGCGGAAGCTACAAATCTTATTTTCTTTGGTTATTCGCTTCTTTCTTTCGCCTTTAATATTAGTTAAAAATCATCTGTAATGTATCGAGTTTGGTTTTAAACTTAAGTTTATTTCACAAACATTTTAGATGATTGAACTTGCGTTGACTGGAAGAATTAAAATATTGACTGAATAAAATAACACGGCACTTCTCTACGAGTATACGATACAGGAGCTTCGAGTATCTATAATTACATTACTTTTTGTTTATTACCTTAATAAATTAACTTAACTTTATTACCTTAATTTCTACGAATTCTTGTACTATTCATTTATTACATTTCATCCTAGAATAGAAAAGAATAAGCATCTAGACTTAAATAATAAAATCTTTCCTGAACGATCAAGCGTTTAATGAAAGTTACACTCCGTAATGTTACATTAGTAACTTACTTATCATCTTTTCTTGATCGATGAAGTATGTAGTGAATCGATGAACTGTATAGCTTCAAATTCGCTTTAAGAAGGATTCTTACCCGGTATCCCGAAGACTTAAAATGGCAGCCTCGTTTGGTCAGTGTGCTCTTCATACGGACACAGAAGGCTCGGTCCATCCCCCGGTATAACACCTCACTCGCTGCCAGGGTCATTTGTGCCGACACTGTGGAGAGAGGACTTCATTAGGTCACATGTAATTTGTATATTTACAGTAACATTAGCGTCAAGGATTTGTACGTATATTGAAGCCGGATGCACTTTTCTCGAGCCGACCATCGTAGACCGACTAAGAACTAGACTTACTAACAATTACTAATAGTCTAAATTAGGTACAAAACAAACACCGACTAAAGATTGGATAGGAACATAGAAACAGTCTCTGCTCTTATAAATCTCATAACCTCCAACGAACTAGCTAATTAATGTCCTATTATGTAACATCCTTTACTAGGTACCTGTACTAACTAGTGGTGATGGACTTTACTATATTAAATCATACAACTAATTAATCTAGTAGTTAATACACCAACTATGCTAAATATTATGATATTAATTTTTTTTGTCTGTTCACATCAACTTTAACATCGATTAATATTTAACCCGATGTGGTTTGAAGAAAACAGCATATTATAATTCATTCACGTTCTCGGTTCATAAAGAAGGTACAATGTAGATAAATTCAATAAATTTAATTTTAATTAAAAATAAAAACGAAAGAAGTTAAAGCATCGTTTAAAGATCGTTGCCAAATCATTTGTTTCATTTCAATACCATGATAACCTTGCCAAAAACGGTATGTACCAGTTATAAATTTAAGATGTATAAATTACGAGGAGGTACCTACTATGTCACATTATTATTCTGATACGTAGCTAATAATTAAAGCATTCTTTAATACATAAGAAAACGACAAAATATTCTTAGTTATACCTAGGAGTGAAAAAATTCTAAGGTCAGACTTAGAAAATGGATTCTATAGGTATAGCATTTATTCTTAGGATACTCTAAGTCAGTTTGTTTTCCAAGCCAATTCCGTCAAGATCTTATCTCGTATTGGCAAGCAAGTTATTTTTCGTAGAACTTCGCATCCGTGTTTCAGCCTATAAATAAGATATGCTAGGCCTGTTGTATTTTAGATATCGAACACAAACATCCTTGTGATAATCTCTAGGATTCCTGAAGCATTGTCCCACAAAACAATAGGTACTTAGAAATATCGATGACAGTGGCACAGTAAATCTGATCAAATTTGTGCTCCTTGTGCTTTAGTTTCACGTCTGTATTCAACTATTCTGATGGCAATGAAATGTGCCATTTGCGAACACTTATAATTATGTAGGTAACTAGCTCTTTGTACTTGATATATTACTTACAATCCACTTACAAATACTTAAATGGTCATATCATAATTACTTGATGACGCGTCCAATATTCCACACTTACACGACATGCCAAAAATTTAAGATTCATTCATACTTAAAAGACCTCTAGCGATCCCTAACTAAATGGTTCATACACACTTTATTTAACTGGATTTTTTGATTTAGCAAGGTTTTGTCAGTGAGTAATAATTAAATTGACATGGTGTTCACAAAAATTAGTGTTCAAGAGGTCTTCTTCACGTCCAGCCATAAAGTTGCATTAGGGACTACTCTGGATTAGGGAGAAAGCGAATCTCAGGTATTCAGATTTTAAAAATATATTTGTTTACTATATGACTAACGTTACGTCGACTTGTTTTTCAAATGCTTTTTAACTTTTTGAAGAATTTACAAGGATCACTTACAAATTGGCCAGTGATTTCAATTTAATTCAAATTCTTCAACAGTTTAATCGACATTTTCTGTACTAAGGAGCTCGCCAAACGTTTTAGATTACCTGATGGCTCCATTGATTAGATCCGTTCACTGGGTAATTATACGACTCGTGGTCGAAACGTTGGGATCCAATCGACACCACACCTTAATTGATTTGAGCTTGAATTCTTCCGAGAACTGCACCAGTTCCTAAAGTTTTACAATCTTTGAAAAGCGATATGTGCTTTACTAAAATTAAACATTTTATCATGAGTATAACTTTTAAACTTGCATTCATGTCAATCTATCTGTAAGCTCTACTTATCAATACTACTGCCCCAACCTAAAGTGGAGGCCAATGAATGGGTGACCAGCTTCAATAATGATTGGTTCATCAATGATGATTTCATTTCATCAATGATAGACTTAGGAATAGGCAAAACTAGTATGTAAAGCAGAATGAATAATTGCCTATTACTGCTATTAGATTCGAAAAGATGTGAAGCGTATGTTATTTAGTCTTGAAAACGACAAAACTTCTTTAATAAAATTTTATTTGATAGTTTTCTGTATCAACCCAAGGAGGCAGCAAATAAGTATGTGTTTTTAACTAACTAACGGCAGTTGTTTCTTAATAAAAAGCTTGAATTCTCCGATTCGTACCAATTGACCGTCTATCTATCGAATCTTGGGTAATAGTAGTCCAATTTCCATTAAAGTGGACAATGTAGTGTATTAAGTTCAATCACGCCTTTGTGTCAAATACGTAATAGCATTGAGTCAATAGCTAACTATTTTGGCAACCTTGGAGTAGTTGCGTTTTTTATTGCTCAGGTGACACGAGGTTTTCTGAATAAATTGACATTTTCTTTAATAAATAACTCAATGTAGGTACTTATTTAAAGCCTTGGTATGGTAATTTACTCCGTGTAATAACTTTTAAACTGATACGTCTTCCTTAACACGGGTAATTTTATTGGTAGAACATACATACACGTACACGGTTCGCCTTGACTCTTAGTTTGAGTCTGAAAGGTTTAATTTTCGGCTTCCCGAATGAAAGTATTTTCGGCTTTCCGACTATATGGAAACGTATACTGACCCACCTATATTCCTTATGTGCTACTTTGATAGTCTTGTATTTTATATAAACTAGTGTCCGTCGATTATTTAAAAATATTTTCAAGGTAAGTTAGATATACATGAACTCTCTAAAATGTATTATCACTAAGTAAAGGACTAGATTTTACGTTGAAAACAAAGTCGTAGTTAAAGATTCTTTGACTACCACTGGTTCTTTACCTGACATCATCACATCAAGCATTTATTCACGGCTGTCAGGCGACAATATCTACGTCTCTACGGACTTCACCACTTTACCTAACACTTTACCAGCTTTATCAACGCTTCTCTCTCCACAATACCTCTCTGTCACATCAGATTCTGATTGATTTTTTCCCAACACTTTTTCTGTGGAAAGTAAATTGAAATCGAATCTAGCCCTTAAAGTGAACGTAAAATGTCTTATCCAACATGTGGAGAAAAACAGGTAAATAATTTGTTAAATTCTCCTTGTTAGATAGGTTTCGATTGACATGTTAGTTAATAAATTAATCAGAGATTTTCATTTATAAATTCTTGTCAAGAAAAATTTTAGACACAAGGAAAAGGCAAAGATTAAATTCAAGTAAACATTTTCAACAAAAAGCCTCTTTAAAGTTTGAATACAAGTAATTTTTCGGTTTTTACTCTGACATATGATTTGAAGGCAAAATTTTTAAGGAAGTAAATAGAGATATTCGAAAAAGCAAATTCTCCGTACATACCCAATTACGAAAAAAGCAAGCGCAACTAAGATTATAACCACAACAACGACAAAAACACCGGATGCAGCGGAGCGAGCAATGGCCTCTATTTGTCAGTGAAATGGTAGAAGTCAGTTTTTGCTTATCTCGGCACTTAATTGAACACCGCCTATGTTTATGAATAGTGGCACCAAGATGCTCCCTGAGAGACACCAAGCCCAAGACACGTTATACAGTGGCGCCCGTTTCAAAAGACTTTTAATGCTTTCCCATAGCGATGAAATAAAATATTAATCAACACCATAAAGGTGACTGCTGACTCCCCATTGACCGTTTCATAAGGTTCCAAGCCACCGTGAAGATGCTCTAATCTAATTTCAATTTGGTACACAGCTTATTAACTGAAGCATTGAACGATTCGATACTGAGTGAAATTTATGGGATCAGTATTGTCACTGATCTTAGAAGGTGCAATAGCCTCCGAAATGAGGGAACCTTAATTGAATTCAGTATAGTTTTTTCTCGATTTGATAGTCGGAGCGGAGAAGTTTTTTAATTCCAAACTTTTTGACTGGAAAACGCTACTAAACAGATTGGCTAACGGTTAAATAGCTATTCTATTACGAAATACTAGTTTTTACATTGCATGTCTCACTAAAGTTTTACATATCATTCAGGTCCACGAACTTTTTTCTATAGAAAGCAAAAAAGATAAATGTCTTACCAGAAGTTTAGAGGACTGAGTATTGAGTTTAAGGAATCTTAAATGTTTATAAATATCTACTCTCGTGAACTTCATTTACTTGCCAGACACTTAATTCTAAGAATTAAGTGTCTTAATGATTAAATGTATGTTAATGATTATGTAATCATTAGGGTTTAGGCTTATTATTATTATTATTTGGAAATGTTGGCTAGAGCTTATTCAGCTCCGGGCACTTCGACCACAGGTTTAGGCAAGGTTTAGGCTTACCATCAGGGTTGTTAGTCCCATGTTGACTGCCTTCTTCACTCCCCGAAGCTGGGCTGTTAAGACCGGCTCCTCCAGATCTTCCAGCGAGGGACAACCCTAGCTGCTCAGCTATCTCTGCATGGTCCGCCTGATGTATGTAGTCGAATATACTGCTACCCGTCATCTCTACCTGATGAAAAAGAATTATTTAGAGCTAGGTTTCTGACGACATCATTTAAATGAAACATATTGATAATTTCATAATTCTAACATAAGTGTAAAATAAATATGTATACTTTTTTATGGATATACGATAGCAAACGAGCTTGCAGCACCACCCATCAGCTGCCGCCGCCCATGACAACTGAGACTGACTTTAAACAAGACTAATTGTTAGTAAGAGTCTCGTTCCACACAGATGTGATGCTACCCGTGAGGAATAAGATGGTCGCCTCTAAAGAATTGTAACCGGAAACCACACCTTTCCAACCGGACCAAAATTGCTTTAAAAACAATTACTACACGGCAGAAATAGTACTAGGTACCTTGGCGGGCAGTGGTACTGCCCCGAGCGAACTCTATATGGAACCAACTTGGTTTCATATAAAACCTATTTGGTTCCCTATAGCCTTTACCACCTAAATTAAATAAGCTAAATGATTTAAAACTGTATCCTTAGGAGAGTTGATGACAACCAGCTGAGTTATGGTACACCTTATTAACAGATTTTGATCTTAAGTTTCAGATTCAGTGACAATCGAATTTTATTGTGACCGATAAGTTGTAGGCCATTGATCCCGTACTCCAAAGCTAGAATAGCAGTGGAAGTGGTTGTAAAAGAACCTGATTGGAACCATAAACAAGTTCTACCATCAGCAAACATTGGTGACCAACGTCACATACTAAGAATAAACCAACTTTTTAAACAAAACAAAGGCCGTGAGCAATCTAGACTAAGCCATACACCACTATAATAAGGTCCAGTTTTGTAAATCAATGCAATGATATGATCCACGGTAGTTAAATGATGATGGCTCACGTACTGTATCTGTAGTTATGAATGAAGGAGGTGTCATCGTAGATCGCGTTGTTGGCTTCGTTGAAACACCATTAAAGCACGGAAACTATGAAACATTTGATATTAATCATTTTTTATATCTTGACGATAGATCATAATATAATGGTCCCACCATAATTATTATTGTGACAAAATCATTAAATGACATTAAGTATTTGAAAAAATTACAGCTTTATTTCCCCGAAGGGGTAGGCAGAGGTCTCTAGTACACCCACTTTTACCTTTAAGTCTTACATTTAAGCAAGTTTGTAAGTTTTACATTTAAGCATAAAACGGGCACAAATCCAGACTCCAAGCTGCTACGAGTACCGCGCATTTCAAATTAGAAAAACCCAATAGCTGTTGCCCGACCCGTGAATCGAACCCATGGTCTCTAGCTTAGCAGTCGCGCTTACTACCACCCACTAGGTCGTGGTCTAGCCACTAGACCCACGAGGCAGTTTTCTACACAACTAAGGGGAATTTCGAAAACCTATTTATTATTTTTTTGAACATATAACCAAAGAACAGTAATACCAAACAGTTTCGCAATTTTTTTAGCTGATAAAACACAGTAGCAGTTTCATAGAGTCAAATTACTTAGCATTCAAAGGATCTGCTAACCTCCCCATGAGTGCATGGACAGTAAGATGTATGATATTGATAAAAAGAAGTTCATTCACGAACGTTATACAGTCCAGATATGAAAATCTGTCGTCAACTTTCACACTGACCCTTTCACGGCGTATGCAAATGTGCCTTTAAATAAATTTATCAAATATAATTGTGGGACCCTATTAGGCATTCAAGAAACGCGTATCCGCAGTGAAGGCGCGCATGTGAATACCACAGACAATGGTGACGTTACGGTGGTCGTTTCTAAGAATGATCCCATGGACTTTATGGTGTTTACTCATTCAGCGATTGATACTCACAAATCTTATTGCGTATGTTGGTGTCGAGAAACAGACGACACCGATATAAAAAGTACTTTTGATGTATGTACCAACAATATCATGCTTGAATTATAAGTCATATCGTCACATTTAATAACAGATACTGGCACATGATAGCTAAATTAAGGCTCGAATTTTTTGATACTATTATAATAGTTATAACTGGTCTGACACATACAGATACATACTGATCATAAGGAAAATACGTATTATCTCAATGTTTCAACAAACGCCTTCAATAAAATTGTCTTGGAGATATTACTATGATGTAACTTATTTAATAACTACTTACTTATGGTTATAAATTAATTCAAAGACGTAACTGGCAACCTAACAATGGGCAAGAATTTTCGTTTTATAAAAAAATGAAGGTTTATTATAGACAGACAAGGCATTTAATATTGAAATTTTGCTTTAGTTCCAAAACTAAAATATGTTTAAAAAGTAAAATGATATTGAAACTAACCGACAAATTAACTACTTTTAAATTTGATTCAAGCAATTTGGGCCAGTTACCAATCTAAAGCATTTCAACAGAAAACCGCTGCTAGCTGTACTATAAGGGTGTTAATGTTAGACCCACATTACATACTATTCTTCAAATGATAACAACGGTTTTGAAGACGGTACTGGAAAGGCCAATGATGAATCGAATAACAAAGTAACAAAGAAACGTCACGTAAATAATTTTCTCGCAAGGGCCGAAGCACGTCAAAATAAAAAATAAAGTATCCATTTTCCTCTTTATCTATAAAAGAAAAATATGATTTCCCATTGTCGACGTTATCATCAGTCTTTACTGCAGACCCCGAAAAAAGATGGCGGAAACAGAATTTAATATAGCAGCAGCGTTAGCAAGGTTTGCTTATAAGAAAGTTGTATCTAAGCTTATTTACCAGGAAGTTTATGTATTTTATGTGAGCACACATTGGCATGCCAGCGAAGAAGACGTATAGGTGTCCATGTGTAAGGTGTTTGGATAATATTTGGATGTGAGTGTGTGGATGACTTTTTGGGGGTGTGTGAGTGAAGTTCCAGCATTAGAATGAGAAGCACGCGCGCGCCTTGCCCGGGACGTGACCAGCATATCGCATCGTCCCTTTCCCCCCATACGCCGTCTCCCTCGCACCACCCTCCAGCCATTTTGGAATCGAGTGTTTCCCAGTTTTCGGATCTTTTCCAGCGCCCTTTAATTTCGTAATGCTATTTAATTTTGTTTTGTGTTGTTTTTAATTTTCACGGCATAAACCCTACAGATGTAGGTCTGTCGTTTGTCCATAATTCTTTTGATTTGATTTGTTACTTTGTGATAGATTTTAAGTAATAATTCACAGTATTTAGTTTCATCATCACTCGAACTACGCGATACTGGCGGAAACACTGAAAACCAGCGCTGCGGCTCTGCCGCACTGCCGCGGCAAAGCTGAGTGCGTTAGTTTTTCACATTATGTAGCATCTTTTATCGTGTTTTAATTTGCTTTCTGTATTTTTTAATGTTTGGTAGACGCTGCATTTTCCCGAAATAAAGGTATTTTTTCTATTTCTCTTTCTGTTTATGTTTATCTGAATTGATGGGGTTTTCATTTTTGGATATTCAAATATCAACTAAACCATTACAAATGTTTCAACATTTAAAATAAGAACTTGAAATTAGAATAAAGCTAATTCTAAAGAGTTACCTGAAAAAAGAAAGAACAACTAAAGAGACGAAATAAACCCTTCAAAATACAGGCTATTAAGGCAGGTAGAGCGAATAACCCACGTAGCAGTAACAACGCGACACGTGTAGAAGGAGTTATCTGCCATCTAGCTGTTAGCTGTAACCACCGGATGTCTTTCTAGCGCCGCCGAAAATTTCAGATTAGATCCTCTGATTTAAGACGGTGTCATGTGAAACATTGAATGAGATGCTTTCTGCTTTTGTATAATAACGTTTTATTGTCTATTCACTGCAAGATTTTAAAAGACTTGATTATAGTGTTTGCATTTATTTGAGAAAACGTTTGTAAATTTATTTTTAAATGTAGTAAAATAAAAATTATCCTTGACAGTAAACACTTAAATTAAAATTTTGAAATCTATTAATCCAATAATGATTTATTTCTTTATTTATAATTTTATCATGATTTGTATGCAATCATGTACCGCAGTTTCAATAATTATGATGTTTAATTAGTATCAAGCATTTTTTACTTAAGTTATTTGAGAATTGACGAATCAATAAAATTTTGCCCAATTCTCGTTCTGTGACTTTCCTTTATAACTTTCAATCAATTTATCTGACTTAGGGTTACCGACTTAAGTTTCAATACACTACAGTTAGGGTTGTGCGTACGTGCCGGTCATTTGTTTGTCTCAACATGTGTCACACGACATGTTCGAAACAAATAGTTGTCCAACAGACCCATTGTTTAATGATGTTTACATCTCGGTAGAAGGTATTTGGCTACACTTTTTAACACAACCTTGCAACTTTACAATAGAATATAATTTATTGCACCAGAAAAAGAACAGAAGAGATAACAATAAAATAAAAAAAGCTTTGCAAAATTTTACTTGTAAAAATGCAAATATTCAATACAACTTAAGTTTCAATATTCATTGAGATTAAACTTCATTACAGAATAGAAATTCAGTATAGAAATGTGGAGTTTTTGATAAAAAAGCTAATAACTAAACCAAATCTACTTAAGCAGGTTAAATACGAAAAGTTGGTTACGTTTTTCATCAATTAAGACTTGCAGAAATACTCTTTAGTAGCGAGATTTGAGACTAGTCTAGATAGTATTCATAAAACAAACTCATATCAGGATTAGCTCAATTTTTCACTCTTTTCTTTCCCAAGCTTAGTAAGGTTATTAATATGGGTCATTTTGACATCTGATTAGATGGTAGAAAAGTCAATCTTATACTTAGTAAACACATTTTTACTTAATTTCGTCATGGATTCGTGCATAGATACTATTTATCTTGTACTTACTTGTGATAATCCTAAATATATAGAAACAGTTTCAGATATGTACAGGAACCTCCCATCGGCCGCCACGGAGAGCGCGAAGCCGTCGAGGGACTGTTGACAAAAAAAACTGATATTAGAATAAAAATAACTGAAGATAGAATAAAAATAACTGATAATAGATGGATGACAGATATAAGATTGAAATTGATATTTTGTTAAAATATAAAAGGACAGGCTGGTGCCTACCAGATTTATTTCATAATGTTTTCAAAAGCTTACCGAATCTGATAGATTCGGTAAGCTTTTGAAAATGGTGAAAATGTAATTTGAGTATGGTGGAAAGGCTTAATTCTTCTTATTCTGAGAGAGAAAGAAAGAGACTGGCAGATCCATACTCATTAGTCCAGTCCAGCGCTGATTGTCATGCTGCTGATACTAGCAGCCACATCCTACTACATGTTACTACATTTTCGATTAAGTTCTATAGTGATTCAAATAAAAGTGTCAAGAAGTTTTGATTGCAAAACAATTTTTATGCTACCTATTTTTTACAGTAAGTCTTTTAATAAAAAAATAATAATAGTTTTATTTTATTTTCCGGTCACAAAAACGATAAACAAACATATCAAAGTTTGTGAAAAAATAAAAAGCTAGTGGCAAAATGTAGACTAAAATACGGCTGGAAGAGACAGAAAGAGATTTCCATCGTTTTTTTAGTGACAGTGTTTGTTGTGTAAACTAGTAAGTAGTAGTGGTGTACTTATAAAAGAAATTGTGCATAAGGATACCCAAGCCCAACATAGAGAGGATCAATTAAAGAAACAAAATAAATAATAACAGTTTCACAAAAACAGTAAAAGTAGTAAAAAGGAGGTTTGGCTTTAAACCTGTAAGGTTGGTTGGGTCGCAATACTCTCGATACTGAAAACCTCTCGTCTGGTAGAAAATTATACCAAAGTGTGCCAAATTCACCTGATAGATGCTTCGTACAAATTTCTTTAAAATGTTATTAAGAAGTAGGTACCTATCTTACGAGTGAGTAAAGGATCCTATTTATAAAGCTAAAACTGAAAAAAAAAACTAAACAGCTCTCCCAATCTACCTTTTGCAAAGGCACCTAAATACATTTTCAAACGTAGATAGATATGTATTTAAATTGGAAATTAAATCAAGTATCAATCTAAAGACCAATTTAAAATCCAATTTGCATTTAATCCTAGCGTTGACAACATCAGGTGAATAGAATGAAAAGCGAAACTGTAATTAAATGCATCTAATATTGTCGTCTTGGTGGCAGAAACATTATTGATGTATTTGTGAAAATAAAATTGCCAATTTAAAACTCAATGATTTGATTTAAATTGTAAAGACGATTTAAGGAATAGTGACATAAATAATGAATAGTTTGTCTTCGACTGACCAACAGGTTGGAAGTTATTAAAATGTTATTGGAGAGTGATAAATAAATAATTAGGTAAACCTATACAATAATTCAATGGGTAAGTCACAAAACTTCAAAAATATGGACATTTATTCAAAGTCTTTAGTTAATAATGACATAAACAGATAATATTTTATCTAATATGATCAGATCAATAACTTTATTATTAAACAGTAGGTAAATTTTATTGTCTCATCCAGTCGCTCTAACTCGGGGAAACCCTATTTCTTTTGTAATGAAAGGCGCGATTGACTTATTGGTTTCCGAGATGAATGAGGTTTTTTTAGAAATCAGCCGCTAAATGTCGGTTCGGCGATGATAGCGTAAAATAAGAATAAATAAATGACGTTCGTAATACGCTTTTATTTCTTGTCCCAGTTATTCGCATCGTGAACTAATTTTGTGTGACACAATCGAAGGGTCACTTCTGTCATCAAATTGAATGATGTAGGTAAAGTAGAATTGTTGAATGTTTTCACTGACCTCAGAAAAGGACTTTAAATAAGTACCTACTTAGTTAATTTCGGTAATTGCTCCCGTCATTGGCAGCAAACTGAATAACTATGATTTTTATTAGTTATGTATTATTGGTGAGTAAAAATATGATGGTCACTGTTATCAGTTCCTTCCCTGCGAGATGAATCGTATGAAAAATTACTGTATTAACAGATTTATTTAAAATACGGGTCATGAAGGCATCTGTTTGAAGAGGACACTGAGATAGCTGTTGGTTGATGATGATGAGAGTTCTGGGACTTTAATTAGCTCGGGACATCATTTTAAAGCGACTAACTTAATCAAAGCTAGTATAACATAAATGGTACACAGTACAAAAACAATCAGTACATCTGAAACTAACCAAAGCAGTTTGAATTTGTTTGCGCAAGACAAAACCAGACTGCGTCTGGGAACAACAGACGCAAGCGAGACTGTAAAGACGATCCAAAGGTAATCCCGCTTGAACACAAAAAAAAAATAAACAAAAAACAAAAACGCGCAGTTTTTGCAAACGATTCGAAACGAAACGACCTTAGTTGGGAGCACGTCCTTATTTCTTCACACCGAACGTACTACAACTTATCCCGCAACCCAGCAAAAAACCTGTCCAAGGAATCACGTAGAGATTTCAATCCGTGCAGTAGAAACCGCAACACCCACAATATTAACTTGTAACACAGAATCGATTGCACAAGTAATTTACGTGATCGAATGACAGAGTAGGATATTTTTTAACATTCCGCGAACATTTGACAGGCCCGTTGGCGCAATCGGTAGTGACCCTGTCTGTTGCGCCAAAGGTCGTGGGTTCGAATCCCATTCAGGATAAATATAGATATTTATTTTAGTCCAAGATATTTATTTTATTTATTTATTTTGACGAAACCTACCTATTTGAACACGTCTGCCCGAAAGCTGGTGGTGAAAATGAAGACCGCACTCAACTTTTGGTTCTATCTTGCAAGGCCATTGCATACATTGAAAGTACCGCCATAATAGACCATATAAGTAAGAACCCGCAGGAACAAAGCTTTTATAAATCATCAAGGTCTGAAACTGTACGTGCGGCTAACCAGTAAGTTAGTTTTTGCTAAAATTACTATTAGTGCAATCTCACTTACGTTTCGCACTTGACCGATTTGCGGCAACCCTTTGCAAAATAAGTAAGTAGATACAAATATATTCGATTAATTTCGTTATGAAATTTTAGTGAAATCGATGAAATATTAAATTAGAGTTTCGTAAGTTCGATAGTAAGTATGTCTGTTGTATAATATTCGTAGTTTGATACTCGTAGCTATTGTTGGTTCGGTATTGTGTGGCATAAAAAGCATGAAGTCGGGTGTTGATTGTGCAATAGAATTCAAGTTCGCGTAGAGCTGTCTTGTCGGAAATAAACACAAAACGGTTTGTTGATACTTACTTGATGCTTTTTTCTGTTTTTGTTGAGAGCTAATCGTTTGAAAATTCTATGTTGTTATCAGTCTATAACGATAATGTATTTGATGCCTCCGACATAGTGAACACTGTCAACCATGATGAATCAACTTATATCATGAAAATATTTTTTCAGTTTACGCGGTCGGTTTTTTAATAATATTTTCATTTAATTTTTTTGTTTTCGTAGTATAAATTTATAATTTTTGCAAGCAAAAACGAATTATTAAAAATTTAAAAAAAAAGCTTTTTATAACTTTATTTTTATTTTCGTGCATTATCATCGGAACCAAATATGTGTGCCAAATTTCAGCTCGATAGCTCTAGTGGAAGTGGGTGAAATATTGATTGCAAGATTCCAGGACATAGATACATACGAGTGAATTTAAATAAAAGCTTTTAAAAAGGATGACGGGCTCACCTGAAGAATGTGCGTGCCTTGATGCTGCTCGAAGAGTTCCATGGCCAGTCCGGCCGAGGTTCTCCTACTCTGAGCACCTGAAACAATAAAAAATATATAATAATAGATAAATAATAAATATTTATTTTAAAAAAATCGACAGCAATACATGGGTCTTAAATAACATGGCGAATTATGAAAGAAAAAGATTATGTTTGCTGTTATCTTCTATATATATAAAAGGAGAAGGTGACTGACTGACTGACTGACTGACTGACTGACTGACTGACTGACTGACTGACTGACATATCAACGCAGGGCCTAAACTATAAGGGCTAGAAACTTGAAATTTTGCACAGGGGTTCCTTTTATAATGTAGGGGAGCACTAAGAAAGGATTTCTGAAAATTCACCCCCTAAGGGGGTAAAACGAGGGTGCAAAGTTAGTATGAAACTTTGCCGTTTTTGAAGTCTTTAGACGGGTAGACGTCGTTAATGGGTCTAATTCTACGCGAGCGAAGCTGCGGGCGTCCACTATAGCCAATAAAGTCTTTTTGGTTATTACAGGAAACAAGCATGTAGCACTTTCCTCCCGCCCATGACATCTTTGACAAACAACCAGACACAGAAGGGACTGGGAGAGTTACTCCAGTAACCAGTAACAGTAAGTGCGTAAAGAGTCCTGTTTTAAGTCAGTCTACCTATACTTTGCTGCCAGAAATTTATCACCCCTAGAAATACATTTCTAGGGGTGATAAATTTCTGGCAGAAACTTTGCCTTCCCAACCAACACTGTCGCATAAAAAAAATTACATTTTAATTAACTGCATCTATCTACATGGCTAGTCAAATTTCGCGGTAGTTTCGTAGATGAGGGCGGTCGTGCACGGTTGACTGTTTTAGTTTTGGACACAGACTACATCGTGCCATCCTTATTTTTTTTAAATCTATGAATTCAGAGGTAAGGTCCTATACAAGCCTCAGAACTCTCCATATTATGAGATACAAACATACGAACTTTCTTTATATTAGTATAGATGACTAGTCAACAACGAAGGAGCTGGAGTCATAAAGCAGTCGGCAGGTAACTCTACACCGGCCGATACGATCGCCTGCCTCCGACGGTAGCTCACCGTCGCACAGCCCGACTTGTTTATGGTCTGGTGACTCGTGGATATTGTTAGTGAATCAAAATGTTACTAACCTCGCTCAACATCTTATTTATATTTAAATTAAATCTATACTAATATTATAAAGAGGAAAGATTTGTTTGTAATGTTTTCACGCAAAAACTACTGGACCGATTTCAATAATTCTTTCACCATTAGAAAGCTGCATCTTCACTGAGTGACGTAGGCTATATTACTATTAGGTACTAGGTGTAAACGAAACTATTGTTATGTCTAATTCCACGCGAGCGAAGCTGTGGGCGTCCACTAGTGTGTAATATAAGTGTTCGATAACATTCTAACAATTTATTTGTTTGTTAGTGTGAATATGGGTGACCGATTGGCAAAATTTCATGGACGCTTCCGTGCTTTGGAGGGATTCTTCCGATTGTAAAAAGAATTGTTACACTTTGTCGAAGACCTTCGGATGGCTTGAGAACTTGTGACACTGGGCTGGCTACCGACCCCTCCACCAATCCGCATTGGAGCAGCGTGGTGAAAAAAAAAAAGTATTCTCTAGACCTCGCTCAGCTCTGGCTGTGGAAGACCCCAGTCCAATAGTGGGACGTCTATGGGTTGACGTTAAGCTCTAAGCTTTTTGTGTGAATATAAAAGCAATTGAGTTAGTTAAAACCGTTTTATCTGGAAAATAGAAGTTGTATCTACAGAATAGTAGATGGCATGCCTTAGAATAACGCCAGTATTTGCTGTATTTTTGAATCACATTGGCATACGAAAATTGTCAAAGCGTCTACAAACCTATTGTATCTATTTTTGAAATTCACTCCCGCGTCTTGTCTAACGAATGGTCCGTTCCACTCGAATTCTAATATCACCCTCCGATAGAATGTGTGTAATAGATTTCATTCGCAGTGTTTCAGTTTAATGTTTACTTTACGTAAGCCTACAACCAACTCGTTACGAAAGTCGCATACGAAAATGTTTCGCATACGAGTATCTAAGGGCCCAGATGATCAAATAAACTAAGCACAAAATATCTAACATACATCAACAATAATGAAGGGTCATCGTCTAGAAAGGACCAGATAACTACCTAACCCCATATTGAAATAGCAGTTTCTTGTCAATCAGCTCATCCAATACGATCATTGTCCACCATCAACTTCACCAACGAAAGTGACATGCGTGACAAGCGCAACTCAGCGCAAGGACACGCGTGTCCCGTCGTGACAACACGTCCTCGTGACGTTGCACCGACAAACAGACATCCACGTTGTGATGTTGTTTACGTAATGGTATATGAGTTGAACCAATTAAGGTCACGTTTTTACACTTGAGAGGTCACTGAAGTCCCTGTCACTCGGAACTAAGTCTTTTAATAGTCTTCTTAGTTCATAGTTTTAGTACCTAGTACTCGCAGCTTAGCGTAGTAGCGAGTAAATCAAATAATTGTTGTTTGGGAAGACGCTGACCACTGCAACACAGTGTTAATAAAACAGCAGTCAGGGATTCTAAATCTAAAATGTTCAACCCTAAAAAGATATTTGTATTTGTATAGTTAATTGTAAGAGGCGATTAAATGGGGCTTCCGGGGCTACAAGCAGCAGGAGTAGGAGCTCGAACCACCAATCCAGTGACCCCGGAAAAGATGACGGTATGAGTGTCCAGGTTTTGAGGATTCAATGACAAACGATGGATGAGCCGTCGTTTTTCACTTTATCATCAACTCTCTAAATAAAATTCTGCCTGCCTGCCGGGACATAAGGATGCGTTACGATTGACACCCTTAACCATTAAGTTCGTTCCGAGATACCAAGCCATGGGCAGTGACGAAACACTCATTCTCACAGCCCAACAAGGACACGCGTCGTAAGTCGTGACCGAGCGTCGTGACGTCGGCCCGACAGACACCGACAACGCCGAAAGACGGCGACATCGACGCCGATATTAGGTACGCACGGTTTAATCCAATTTCTGATTTTTAATGCTTAGCTTAGCTACAACCCTTAGACGTCCCACTGTTGAGCACGGGTCTTCCCCACAGACACAGCTACGGTAGGTCTAAAGCATACTCTACCACGTTGCTCCAATGTGGATTGGTGGAGGAGATAGTAGCCTAACCAGTGCCGAATGTTCTCAAGCCAACCCAAGGTTTTCGACAAGGCTTAACGATTGCTTTTACCATTTTTAATGCAGCAACAATATATTCTAACTTCGCAAATCCGCACTTAGCGTGGTGGAGACTCCAGGCCCTCAATTGTGATAAGTGACCCGCTTTCCCTAATCTGAGTCCGTACCCTGCAGGGAACTATTGATGAGTTGCAGATCTGCAAGAAACCTAAGAACATTCAACACTGGGTTGGCTGACCCCTTCACCGATCTCCGTGCCCAGCATGGACGTCTATGGGTTGTACCTATATAAATGTAACCTACATACGTGGTATCTGGCAGTAAGCCCGTGCCAACTGATCGACTTAACGCTAACTGTTACCATGGAATTACAATTAAGTTTTACAACTGCCAACATCCTAATGTCCAGTATCACTTATCACTGTATTATTCCATGCGTATGTGATCACGTTGCCATTACCGTTATCATCGTTGCAAATCGTTAATCGACAACTGGTTAGCAGACAGTCCGTGAGTCATGTTTATGCGTGAAGTGACTCTGTATTCTGTATAATCTGTTCTTGGTATACATACAATAACTGATAACTCTCTGGTCTGCAAAAAACAATATAACTCTGCCCTACACTGTGATCGGACCCAGCTAGCTCACACTTATTCAGAATTGGAGGGGACCACTTCTGAGTGGGGACAAATTCTCCTACCATAGTCCACCAGAATTCACATGGCTTCGACAATATTATGGGAAATGCATGCAGAGTTCCTCAATATATTCCTTGAAGGTTAGAACGGGTGACATTAGATTTCGCAGGTTTTAGGTCAGAATACAAACTAGAAATGTGATTGGGGTATGTTAATGAACTCGGAGCGTCACAAATAAGTTTGAGTAGGATGGGTTTCTACTTGGTGTAGCCCCGGGTTCCACAAAGTCTATATGACCATGCATGTATCAGATGGTTTCTGCCCAGAAATTTTACACTGATAACAGAATTCACATGGCACAATTGGGCCGTAGAGCATATTTAACCCGAGATGGCAGATAGCCCGCGTGCTTTATTACGATTTAATTCAACAAACAGAGACAAACCCGCCTTTGATATCGCCGCGCGTGGGGTTGCCATATTGCGCGCGAAAATAGGATGAATTTAAAAAAAAATACCGATGCGGTGTGATTATTTAAATATGTATAATATTTGAAAAAAAATCATAGAAAAGACTTAAGAATAATAATAACTTAAGAATAAATATACCTTAGTAGATACATAACATATATTAAGATATAATAACATATATTTAGGTACACAATTGTGTTACGTTAAATAATAAACAGATTACATACTTTTTACAATTCCGACCTACCTCGTCTAATATTGTGCAATGCAGCTTTAATCCTATTACGTCACAGCTGCATTCAGCATTTCAAGAGCACGATGGAATACTTGGTCATCGGTTGATCATTGGCCTTTCATATGTTTGCTTGTCTATATATTAAAATTATTTTGATGATTCAAAATCGTGTCAATCTACATAATTGCTTTCATCAGTTTCCAATTTTTTAAGTATATAATAAGTATATAATATACCCACTCAAATACAATAGGTTTGTACTGCCAACTCAAATCAACCTTATCCTATTTTACCAAATACGATGGTAATCCTAAAAGCGGATAGAGACATCGCTGCTTAAATGGTCGTTTTATACTCTTTCGGAAACAGCCAAGACTGTCCGATATGACAATGCGACTTTGTTGTTCGTGTTATTTTAACCACATTTTAACTCGACTGAAATATGAACGGGCTATGGAACCGAACAGGCCTTTCTTCAGCTTTTATTTAGATTTTCGTCTAGATAAGGTATGCGTGGCAGTTCAAAAATATGTACATATATGTAAAAAAGATTAAGTCTTATGAACATGTATTATTTGTTGCATTTTAATATTTTTAATGCACTACCTGCGCTAGTGCTTGCACTCTAAACGCTTGCTCCTTTTATAGCTTTTATATATTTTTATATTTTATATAGGCTTTGTCTGCGGGGAAGAGTCGAACCCAAAAAAATAGCATCTATGGGTTCATGGTTGTAGCCTTGTAGCTCATTTGTTTATATTTATTTAAACTTCAGACTATCTCAGTGCCCTGCTGCAGTCACACGTTATTAGTTGCAGCAATACAATTATTTTTACAAATATTGATTACCGAAATGTTAGTATTTATACTTATTTCTTTGTGCACTATGCCCGTTTCGATTAACATAATCATTGATAATATGTACCATATCCATTACATAAGATCGTAGGTACAACAAATAGGATCATTTATTTTTCTCCATAGACCCCGAACAAATTTTTATTAAGGCCGGTAAGTCGCAGTATAATTTTCTCATTACCGCCGCGCGGTGTGGTATTACACATAAATGACCTGTCGTACCGTCATTGAGGCGAGGCGACTCTCGAGTAGGTGTGCTAAACACACCAGTTGACCAAAAAATTTATTGTGAAACTAATTTTATTAATATATCAGGAGTACCTAATGCGTTTTAAAGAAAAAAAATAAACTAAACCTAAAAAAAAAATTTAAAAAATATTCCAGAGACAAGTAAATTGGAATAGATTCTGTTTGTGTGAAAAACAAGAAAAAAACTTTTACTACAAATATCTTGACACAATTTAATTATTTCAATAGCACAATAGAACTATATTTTCAATCTGACACAGCTTAAAGATTTTTTATTAAGTTATTTTTCGATAACAACCGAACTCTGAATAACGAAAACGCTCGAGAATGTTTGCCACTAGCGGTCACGAACCCTGCCGAGCGAGACCGCCATAACACTGTCGATTTGTTGAATTTAAATTTAATAATGTAACAAGGCGCACAACCACAAGCACTTGACTATGACTTAAGTAGATATGTAAAAAATGAATATACTATAAAAATAAAAAACCTTTGTATATTATAAATAAAGAATCAAAGCGATGCGATATTTTAGTGAGACACTTCCCTTATCCCCGATATTGTCGTCATAATGGTCATAATTTGCAGAGGCGTTACGGAAACTTAGTAAACTCGTATTAAATCGAGAACATTTTTCTTGATAAGCAGCTTCGTTAACTTTGTTCCAAAAGGAGAGCAGAACATTTTAAAGGGGTTAAGTTTTAATGACAGTGCTTTGAATTGTTTGGTACTTCTGAAGATTTGGGTGAGAAAGTAATAACATCATTATTATAATGTCCAGGTAGTAACTCAACTTTACAATAATATTTTTGCTATTTACAGAATAATGAACTTAATGATGTGGCTACTGTACTTAATCGACAGGCCCGTTGGCGGAATCGGTAGTGACCTCCTTTATCTGTTCTGTGGTAGTGACCCTGTCTGTTGCACCAGGGGTCGTGGGTTCGAATCCCACTCAGGACAAATATTCGTGTGACGAACACTTGTATTTGTTCTGTGTCTGGATGTTAATATTATCTATTTAAGTATGTATTTAAAAATATGTATGTATGTATATCAGTCTCTGACACCCATATCACAGGCTCGCGCCTACCTTGGGGTCAGATGGCCGTGTGTGAGAATGTCCAAGATATTTAATTTAATTTAATTTAATGATACTAAAATTCAATTTATTTTACAATTACCTAAACAAAACAACAATCAACACCAAGAAAATCAAAGTCAACATCATAATCGAATAAAATGTCTTCCCACTAGGAATGCTGGAAGTCAAACCCAAAACTCACAGCCCAGCAGAGTCAAAGAACACGCTAAGCTACCAGTTGATTTACAAAAGCATTTCAACGAAAATTTGGAAGACAAATCTTCCTACACTACACTACAATTTGTGAAGACAGATCTGGTTTGGTCTTTAAACATTGAATGGTTGTCAAATATTGTATACATAACTCTGTACAGCTACGCTACGCAAACATTTGCGGAGAAATAAAGAAAGCTGGAAAAAGTAATAATTTAGCGGTATTTGTCCATCTGTCCGGGCAGAGCTAACACTGGGCGGGGGTTGCTGTTTTCACAAGCCGGAATTAAATAAAACTCACGCCTAATAGAGGAGGGTCGGCAAAAAAGGTTGTGGAAAGTGAAAATAATAAGAGTAGTTTCTTTAGTGAATAACTAAAAGGCTGTATCTCATGAACCGTGTTAATCAGACACACAGATTATGTATTTCAGTTGCCGCTATAACAACAAATACTAAAACCAGAAAAAATAAAAATATAAGAGGGGCTCAGACTCATACAACAGACATGATTTTTTTTGTCGTTTTTATAGATAATGGTACGTAATTTAATTTACAATGTTTAGTAAAATTTAGTAATAATCCTTGGCGTCCTATAAAAAGGACATTCGTAGGAAAGTTACGATACAGTATAATTCCTTAAACCTTCAAAGTTAGTAAGATCTTTTTGTTTTTCACTATTATAAATGCAATGCAACAATGCAAGCAAATGTTGACTAACCCCCCGTTAGTCAACATTTGCTTTTTTTTTTAAATTTTTTGTTACATTTTTATGATCAACTAACCCTGTTTGTATTCAATTTATATGATGCCAAGTATTTCTATAGCAAAAGAATTCCTATGACCAACTAAACAAAAGTATAGACATTATGGGGTGGGTTAGATAGTGGTTTTTTTACCTGCAGGACATAGTCTCCTTGGTCAACATTGCATAGAATTATTTACACCAGCAAAGTTATCATCCCTATCTTGCAGCCAGTACCGTGCCCCCTCAAAAATAATACAAGTTGGAAGCGTTGATTACCAACCCCTGGGGGCATCCTTGACCGGAACCGAGGCCTCTAATGAAGAATTACCGCCCCTTCGGCCACTTGAACAGCGGCGATTGATTGGTCGCTTTTAAGTCCTTGAGACCACAGAAGAAAACTGTCTGAATCCATCGGGGACAACTAAGTTAAAAAATAAATACGAAGATTAATGAGTCCGCGTGTGATTGCTTGCTTTTGCAAACAATAAAACAGTAATTAATTCTACAGGTTTAACATTAATCTCCGATACTTATTCATACTTATACATTTCAATAAAAATGATTTTTTTTTGTACCTATGTATGCAATTTAATTATCTGTAATATTTTTTATCTTAATTAAATTCTCTTTTCCACCTACCACGACTTTTCCCTACTCAACCAGGGTTTGACTGGTAGAAAATACCATAAGACATTAAGTCTGCCCATTGTATATCTCTTTAGAGGTGTCAATAAAGTTGAATAAATACATAATACTTTATTCCCATTAATAACGAAAACTAACAGATGCCAATCAGTGTTCAATTCGAGTGGTATTACGTGATAAATGGCAAAAAATCACAGCATTGAATGTTGCTATAATGAATTGTAACTAGCCAATTACACGGACGAGTAACCCTTCCACGGCGCACGGGGCCCGTCCGACCGATCGATACCAAATAAAAATACCGAAATCCCGGAAACCGATCCCGGATTCGCATTCGAGACACGTACCGTCAATATAGATGCGCGGAGCGATGATTGTGATGCACCAGGAAGGGACCACGCAAAAATGGTGCTCGACAACTATAGATTGAAAATAAACAGCTAGACTATTCTTTGGGTTAGTTGAATTGAGGACGTTGACTAGGAAACCGGAAACGATTTTCATTCGTGTGTTATGAATTTTATTCCGAGCAGTTTTGTTTTATATAAAATAATATAAAAATATACTTTAAGACGTCTTAATACTGCGGCATCTTAAAAATTACATAAACAGAATAGAATAGAATAAACATGTAATGTCGACAAATTAACTCTCTCAGCTAACTGGACTGACCATCCCAGTCCCTATTTGAGTCTTGTTCAAAGTTAGTCACAGATGTCAGGGGCGGCAGCGGATAGGTGGTGCTGTAAGCTCGTTTGCTATCTTATATCACTTAAAAAAAAGTTAGAGAAATGTTACCTATACCTTGCTTTACCTTTCTTATTCGTAAAACTAGAAAGGAAACAAACGACACCTTAATAAAAGCTACGCATTGGCAGTATTTAATATGTAAAAGTTAGGGGGTTCACTTCATTACAGACCGGATTAAGAAGGGTTAGTGGCGCAAAGGAATCCGGAAGAGCGTTGGAGGGTTGGATTTCTTTGATAATAGTAGAATAGTAGTCGCAGTCTCATTTTGTATTGTCGTTCTTTTCTTAAAATGTTTCATACTAATAACATAAACGGCGTTAAATGTGAAAAAAATATAGTTATTTTAGGTACTTATTATTCAATCTTCCCTCTTTATATTACGTAAATCATTCGTAAAGTAATTTTCAGGTTTTCTAAAAGAATCTTTAAAGTTCGCGGTGACTAAATATGGAGAAGGAAGAATATTAAAAGAAAAATTTTTTTTTGCTATTAATTTGGATACTTACCTAAAATAATCAGCGACAATTTATTTTTTAAAATGAAGTCTGGAAGGGTCAAGAAAGAATGAAAGAAATGATTAAGTTATAGTATCCATATTACATTATTATTACACTTAAAAAATATTATATACGTAGGTAAGTGCGAGTAGATTATGACAAACAAAATATTTAATACAAAATATGTTCTCGTCTACAATACGTGCAGTATAAGCTGGCAGCAATATTTCGTGTTAACCCTGGTGTCGCGTGTCTTTTCCCTTATTTATTGTTATTTTTCTATTTTGCCAGCAGATGTGCCGCACTATGATTTACGGGGTGTATTAAGGAATGTTCGGGAATTACGACACCGGTCAAGGGATAAAACAATGCTTTGTTATATTTTTGGAAGGCTAGGATTTAACGTTTAAATTAAGTTTTGGCGTTGAGGTGAACAGTGATAGTGTTAAGGTTTTTAAGGGTGTTTTTTTTTTTACTTTTATTTGTACCTATAATTAGGTGGGTAGATGTCGTTATGTCCTTATTTGACTGGTAGATAAATCCAAAAGGCATTAAGTATACTTTTATTATTATATATTAATTATATTATATGTTGTTTCATCACTTGCCATTGATGGACTTCACATTGAGAATTGATAACTTACTTAAAGAAATAAATATATTTGTAATTCTATTGGTTACTTAAATGGCGAGTAGAGTTATAATTTAAACTTGCCTTCATATATTTTTTTGTACCATTGAACTAAACTACCAAATCATAAATTTTAATGCAACTCAATAATATCGCTATCGTCTACCCTTTATCATTCGTCATGCAAGGCGTTAAAGGCAATAAAACATGTATGAAACCGGAGAGCCGGTTAACATAACATACGTCCGCGCACGGCGAGAGTCAACACCCTTCTGCCATAAATCAGTGCTGCCACCAAACGACAATATGGGGAACAAAACATGTGTTTACCGCGAAGTTAATTTGTCGAATTTATCTGCTTGTCTTCCGTGTTATTGTATTGAGAAATATTGCGTTTCCTTGACTTCTAATATTTGTTATGTTCAAGCTTGTTAAATTAAGTTAATCTGTATTATTGTGATCAGGCTTATCTTTTCAAGATATCATTCCTAAATATAAACGTACCTATCCAGAAACTCTTATTAATAAAATTTTGTACAGTTAACTTAAAAACTATTCAATAAAAAACTCTTATCTTAAACTTAAACTCTTATCAATAAAAACTTGTACTTATACTAGAATTTATAATTGCTAATCAATATTAAATCCGTTATTGTCAGATAATGGTAAGTTTGTAATAATCAAACAAAAGCGCATTCAACTAATAGACGTGGGCGTTCATTTATCGTGACATTAGACACATCGTACATAGGTAACTACATATTTACAATGTGTCTAATGGAGGCTCTTAGCCATGATAGGAACATATTAATTTTACATGACCTATGAAATCGTTACAAAATTACGTAGAGTAGGTAGGTACATATTCCTAAATTAGCGTTTATTTTTATTTTATTTTATATATAGACAGTAATACATAACACAAATGGAGTGTTATTAATCACATAATTAATTTACAAGATTATTAATCTCTAAATCATCATCTACAGTCTAGTACTAAATATATCGGTAATTTAATAACAGTGGTCTCGTTGTTTCATAGTTGGTCATAATTCAATTAACATCATTATGCTGTACCACTGTACACGGCAGATTAATTTGACATTTGACAGCCGTGTAAACTCCATTACATTTTGGACTGTCTGGTATTAGTAAAAGCGTACAGGCAGATACTTTGGAACTGATATTGACTAACTCCTATAATATATATGAATTCCTATACTGAATTTAAACTAAGGAGTCTTGTTTGGTTAATTTGGCTCTAAGGAGTCTTGTTTGGTTAATCTGGCTCTAAGCTCGTAGCTTTGAATGAAAATCGATCAATTTAATGACAAGATTTTTAATAATAGTTATTTTTTACAATTTATTTTGTGTGAAATTGTAACAAAAATAATTACAATCTATTCCCATCGAATCGATTCAATCGATAATCGATTTTAAGATTCCACTTTGATTCTTCCAAGGTCAAAAGGACAACTCATAATAATATTTTATATTATAAGTACATTGTATATAATATATAATAAATATGTATTATAAACTTGATGAATAAAAATGTGCAGGTAACCTAACGCAATACAACACCAGTAGAATAAAACATAAAACATTTAAAGGCACTTCAGACGTTCCCAAAACAGAGCTTAACCGCGCCGCGCACAGTGGTACGAAATTAACCGGCGCAGACAAAATCGTCAAACGAACCCCGATTTGAATAAACTAACCAAGTCACGTTCGCCAAATAAGCAGCACTAACAAGCGGTATATCGCTTGCACTGATTGTTAATTGATTAGATTAAAAATTTTGTCCCAATCCGCGGCGCATTGTCACAGTGGGCTGAGGGTGAATTAATTAGATAATTTTTAATACCAACCGGTGTCTTTTACAATTTGAGTGTTGACAAGGCGATAAATCTTATGATTGTACGCGATTAATCGCTGCTTACTTTTTGTAGCGTCAAGTGTCGAGAAAATAGACGTATAACTTACGTATTAATTTTTGTATGATTTTTAAGCTTTTGTGTTTGATTAAAAAATTTGTAAGTATGTACGTGGTTCAATAAAGAAAAATAAATAAATAAGACTTTTCTTTTAAGGAACTCAACTTATGTAAACAGATACCTAATTTAAAAATATTTATACATACTACAATGCATAAAGGAAAATACAGAAACATTTTACCCCATGAATTCAAGAAGTGAGAAATTCAAGAAGGCAATTCGTGTAGGCAAAACTTTGTGACCATTATTATTATTATGTTTAATTTGTTGTTGTAATGTTTCATACTATTCATAAGCAATTCCTCATTTAGAGATCGAGGTAGGTACTCAAAAACATTTTACATTTTATTCGAAACACTAAAAGATTTACAACGTGTCACCGCCCTGAAGGAATATCCTTATGCGAGCTCGAAAGGCATTTCGAATGACAATAAACTTAAAGATTTAAAGAGTAAATTCGTCATTGCGTATACATTTCCCGCCATAACAGTAGCAGCTGGGACAAAACACCGGTTATCAATCTCGCGCGCAAAATTTTCACATAAATCGAAGCTTTGTTCCTACAAACTTTATTGCGTACGTGAGTACATTGGAAACTACAAAATCAGCTCTCGAACATTCCATAAGACAATTTTGAGGCCCCTAAACGCTCATGTTTATGTGTCGAATATTTTTATTTTAATACCGCTATTGACTAGGTGGGAATGGGAAGGAGTGTTCGGTTCAAAATTGAGTTAAAATGACAGCGGCATACGTAGTGATTCGCTCCGCGGTCGCATTAACTGCATTAGGGGCCAAAATTGGATTTGTTGTGGGGCGGTATGTTGGTACACTTGTTAAGAATTTAGAGATAGTGTTAGCTAAAAAACGTACAAAGGCACAAGTGTAGTGTGCAGAGTACAAAGAATAAATGAATTAAGGGAAATGTTGATTTACTTACGTGGTTTTTTGTTTATATACTGTGGTTGTGGTTGACTATGACACATTTTAGGTAGGTAGGTAAACACTCATACGTAAATATGTTAGTTTTTACTGTAACGTAAAATTTCCGATTTGCATTGTTTTCTTATGACTTTAAAAGTGACTCATCAAAAACCCCGATCTAAGATTTTAAACATCAATTACCTGTACATTGTCTATCAAATTCGTCATCAGAATAACCCAAAGTACGCAAGTAAACTATGCCTTATTTGAGCGTAGATATACAGCGATGGATTTAAGTAGCGATGTATTGACACTTCGTACCTAAGCAAAATGTGCATGTTAGCGTGTAAATTTCCTACTTATCAGAGAATTCCATGAGATACGTAAACGAGACGACAAAATATTTATCACATGGTACGTAAATATTTATATAACTGAATACGTCATGTTGTGTATATAAAACAACTGTGGTTATTTTCAAATACGCATGTTATGACAACTTGATATTGAGATATTGCGACGAATCAGTGCGTACCTACCTACTTTTTTCTTGATGTTACCTATTATTTGTTAAAGTTATTAAAAACAGCCATTAATTTTGAAAGGAAATAACCAATGTACGGTTATTTCGGTATTGAACCGTTCAATATATCTGTAGCTATAGATATATCCGTACACATTAATTACATACCTAATTTAATTAATAATTGGCTTTTGTTCAATGTTTGTCTCTAATGTCATTGGGCTGTTGGCTGCACTGTAGCAGATCGTTGGTACCTACTGCATGTAAATTTGCTATGATATAACTTTTAATTTTGATTCATAAAAAAATTAACTTAAATTTTCTATTGAAAGAACTGTCACATCATATTCCACATTCAAAAATATATTTTTTATGAGTTTCCTATAGGTTTTTTATTTAGGGGTAGCATTGCATCCAGTCCTTGCATTGAGTCCCCAAGGCGTATTTACCTATTTGCGTATACGCTTGGCTTGTCAATGTTTGTGATTTATTCACACAATGTGTGATTTAGCCCCAGGAAAAGCTTTTTATTGTGTTCGTATTTTCGTTTCCACTTATTTATTGCCTTACCTATGCTAGGCGAAAAACCACAGAAGCTAACACGTAAAAAAACGTGGCGTTAAATATAGATAAAATAATTATGCCAAATGAAACTGTATAGGTACCTACACTATAATATCTGTATAGACTTATGATTGGTAGTCTGTGGTCAGCGTTACTTAGTCTTATAATTACTAATAAGTATGCAATTTACTTAGTTCCTGGAAATCTCATAATATTTTAGATGTGTTTACTTATTTTTAATAATTTTACTATTTAAAGAATAGCAAATAAGAAAGTTCAGTAAATGTTACAACACAACGTACAACGCTATTTAACGCAACATTGGTATTCAGTTCGTCTTTTGAATATACAATTAGGAGGTTAAAATAAAATAAATATATACAAAAGTGATTCTTGATCTTTGACAATGCCAATCGTATGATTTAGTTGTGAAATTATCAGATCATTTCATATTAAAGGTTCTACCACCTAAATACAGACAAAGATCTACGCCTCTTAGCGAACCTCACCCCTCACTGCTGCTGAACTATGCAAAATGACTGAGTAGGTTTAAAATAACCGGGAGGGTTCGCAAATCAGATTTCCCTTCGTCAAGTCATTGTCGGCGCTAACCGCGTTACCGCTGTACAGACGGCAAAACAAATAGCTATTTTGTATAGCATAGCCATATCACAGTAAAATCTTCCATATAGGTAGAATAAACTTTGGTCAAAGCGTGGGGAAATGAAAAAAACATTTGCCATTAAATATACGATATTTGAAAATTAATACATATGTTATGATGCCCTTGTCTATACAGCGAAGCAAGCTGCCAGCATTATGGGTTCTACCTACAAAGCCACAAGGTATATTTCTGCATGGCATATTTTGTGAAAATGCGAGCTTCTTTTATTATTTCTTATATAATTTGTATTATCAAATTAGTTATTGTCCTTCATGTTAGAAACAATCAATATCCAAGATTCGATAGTTGTTATGCTACAACCGGGTTTCAAACCCCTATTAGGTAGCACTAATTTCTACTATAGTAAATCAGATCACGTAGCATTGGCTACGTCGTCGTAGCAAAAATTTTCAGCCAGCTCGTAGAATGCAATACTGTTTCCGATAATGGTGTATGTAAAAGCATTCCTGAAGCTATTCAACATCAGCGTGACTTATTTGGTTATTGATGTCTTTTTGTGTTTAAATGGGTACGGCAGGCATCTTAACTTAATCCTCGGATGTACTAATATGGCTAGGAAATACCATTTTTAGCCAGCTCGTAAAAGACAATAAATAAGTAATTCTTATCACTGTGAAACGCTACCTTCAAGGCAGGCAACGCTCCTGTGATACCCCTGGTGTCTCACGTGTCCATAGACGACGGTGACCACTTACCAGCACGTGGCCCGTATGTCTGTTTGTCCGTCAATAGTGTAGGTATATTATAAAATTATATACTTTTTTTTTAAATAAAAGCTATTTATACCTTTTTTTTATTTGCGCGCATTGTCATCGGAACCAAATATGTGTGCCAAATTTCAGCTCGTTAGCTTCAGTGGAAGTGGGTGAAATATTGATTGCAAGATTCCAGGACATACATACTTACATACGAGTGAAGATAAATAAAAGCTTTTAAAAAATATGTCTGCCAAATTTCAGCCCGATATAGCTTCAGTGGAAGTGGGTGAAATACTGATTTCAAGATTCCAGGACATAGATTCATACATACATACATACATACGAGTGAAGTTAAATAAAAGCTTTTAAAAATGGTTATATAGGAAAACTTACCCTTCAAGGCTTTGCTGCTAGGCGGCGGGTCCCGGCTCCACGGCGGATCCCCGTGTCCGGAGAAGTCGCGTAGCTTGAGGTAGCTGATGGTGAGCCTGATGATGGACGCCTTGTCCAGCTGGCTGGTGATGGCCGCGGGCAGGGGCAACATCTTCGCCAGCTCGTAGAACTCATAGTTCTCCTTCCCCCGGCGCGAGCGAGCCGCGTCTCTGCTCTTCTCTTTCCGCAGCTCGAGGATGCTGTGGGAGAAAGTGGAGATTAGTGGTGATGCAGGAAATCGAACTCGCCTTTCACTCGAGCGGTCCGGGTTTAAATAGAATAGGGTTAAGAAAATAGGGTTAAGAATATGATTACGAAATAGTACCTATAGAAATAGAATAGGGTTAAGAAATTAAATGTCACCTGCTGTAACGATGAAGGAAACATTGTGAGGAAACCTGCATGCCTGAAAGTCGGAGAGAGAACTGCTGGAGTGCCCAAAGATCAAGATGTCGGTTTGAATTTATTACGAGGAATATTATAGATAACTTCATGATTACGTTTGGTTCGTTGTTCTTAATATAAAAATAAGCATTTTTTATCAGGAAATAAGTGCCTTATTGTTTTTATGAATTTTATTTTTGGTATATTGATGTATGTACATAATGTAATTACATAATTATATCTATAGACAACAATACATGTTTATGTTTAGACCCTATGTATGAGCCACGCCAACCGGGGCAACTTTTTATTAGACAGACACATTTTTGATGTAGGTATATTTTTTATTAGAAGTACCTATTGATTATCCAACCCACCTTAGAAGAGTTAATTTCCCATAAGAAAGCTCACTTTTGTCGCAAAATAAAAACTTAATGACCATTTCTATACTCAACATATTTCAAAGATCTTTCAAAAATCACCTAATATAAAACAAGTTATATTTGCTCCAGAGGAATCCTCCAGGTGGGAGTGTCGGCCTTCGCCCCGCCCCCGGGCGGAGCCGCTAATGAGCGGACGTCATAATGAGCCTCGTTTATTTAAACAGATCATCTGCATAGGTAAAATACCTACAACGATCTGTATAGTAGGTATTGAACCAGATCTAGAGTAGATTAGATCAGAGTAATTTGAGTCTCTATGTTATGCTATTTTTTGAAACTAGAAGGTTGGAGAGTCAACTCTACTCGTATATCTAACGAGTAGATTTGATTTGGGAAGTATATTGTATACCTATGCTTGATGCGTATATCTATATGGTATCTATGTATGGTAATCTATACTAATATTATAAAGAGGAAATATGGACTAGGTACTGGACCGATTTCAAAAATTCATTAGTAAGCTGCATCTTCACTAAGTGACATAAGCTATATATTACTAACGTATTGTAAACGAAACTATTGTTAGAATAATCTAACAATAGTTTCGTAGAATGGAATAGTAGACATAAGTCTAATTCCACGCGAACGAAGCTGCGGCCGTCCACTAGTAACTGATAAAATGATACCATATCATAACAGTGCAAGCTATTGTCGATATTTAGGGGATAGTCATGGCATAGTTCATGTTCCTGTCTACTTTAGGTTTAGGATTTCTGAATGGATGGAACTGCATTGTCTTTCCATGTTTGCTACAGATAAAAAAGCAGCCTGAGTCAATGATCAAAATCTGTCAAAGATAGCTGATCTTCTAGTCAGCTCCTTCGGTCATAAAGCCAGTCTTATTTGCGAGGCTATCACGAAAACACAAATAGTGCAAGCCATCAAACTCGACATTAGGCGACACAGTTTTACGGCCAGGGGTGTGCAAGCTGAGTGAGCGGTCCGCTGATGGGTTGCTTTACGAGCTCGCACTCAGCTCCCGAGGGCGCGGTTTATTGTCACCTGGCTCCTTCGGTTGATGAAGCCGATGACACTGTAGGAACTTGGTGTTGTGATGGCAGTAGGAAATTTGACTGATGTTTTTGTAGATAATTGAAAGAAAGAAAGAAAAGAAATTTATTTGCTCATAATTACAACACAACACAACATTGGTAACACAACATTTTCGTACATGAGCAAAATGGGTGCGCACTCAGCATAAGTGTCATGGAACACAATTCAAAATTAATCTTAAATTTTACGATGTAAGCATATGTTTTCAAACAACATGTTATTAAGATTTCACGATGAAGATTTCATGATAGAAATTGCTATATTAAGGGTGAGGCTACACGGGCGGTTCTCCCGCCGCGGGAAACCGCTCGACAAAGCTGCCGCAGACCATCAAACTACACGGGACGCGGTTTATCGCTGCCTTTTGGTCATTTCAACATGGATCCGCCAATGATAACTGCACTTGCAGCTCTCATATTGATAGAATTATTAAAAAATAAAGTAAAGCGCAATGTGTGGGTGGAACCAGTGTTAAGTAATCGTTTAACTTTGGGAATATTTCATTCAATGTTCAACCACTTCCTGTCCTATTTCCATCCATAATTTCGCTTTTAGTTCGCGATTGGCGTAATCCTTCGACTGCACATCATACAAAGCAGGTCGATCTTGTATTTCTACAATAAAACGCTCCGTATCGAACATTTTGACGCGACACTAGCCACGCAAGCGCACGAACGACGAGCGAGCGCCAAGGTCCCGCGCAGAATGACGGCGGGATAGCGGGAAACCGTCCGTCCGTGTAGTTTAAGCGTCGGTTATCAGCGGCGGTTTGACGCTGCATGCGGCGGTCGTATTTCTCCCGCCTGTGAGCCGCGACGGGAAACCGCGCAGTGTAGTATGCAGATAACTGCTAACTGCTGCTATATTATATGCTAATATTAACTTTTTCACTCTCGATGACCGGCCATACCCGTTATACCAATAGGTTTTCTATTGTGTGTTTCACCGCTCGCGAACGTGTTAAAACATGTTTAACCTACAATGAACAAAAATGAACGACGAACTACGAAGTTTGAATTTTTTTCTGTTTATCCCTTTTTTCCATAGGAAATTAAGTTGTTTACGCTTACTCTTTACGTGACTTAATAAATCCTCAAAAAGGTATAAAAATTGCAACGAAACAAAAATAATGAGTGATGAGAAGTCTTCAAATTTTATGTTTAATTAACATAACACCCGTTAGGTTTTATTCGAATAAGATCTAGGACATATGTAAAAAAACTTTCCTTGATAAAACATTTATATGGTCATTAAATAAAGGCGTAGCTTTACTTGTGACCCTAATTTATAAAAGAGTTCTTGCAATAACAAAACTTTAAGCCTTATCAAAGCTTACATAACTACCACTTAGGGAACAATAAGTCTTAAAAACAGAAAAGCTACCTAACCGATAAAAGATCAAATTTTCGGATAAGCAACGAAACAGTTAAAGCATAAAACAACGATACAATTGGACTTGATTTAATGTTTCTCGAGGGTCAGTCCGGACCCGCATTAAATTGTTTAAAATAAGTTTAGTGGCCGAGGGTTGAGCTCCCCTGGCTATTAAGACTTGACCACTTTTAAATTGTAGTACATTACAGAAATCTTATAAGTGGATCGAGTTTATATATCGAATAGATTTGGAATCATAAAAAATTTTTACAATTGCTAAATTGAGACAGTCATTGTTTACGGTTCTCTGAACCTCACTATCATTCTGTTCAGCTCATTAAAACGAGATGTAGTTTGTGGTGACCTTGAAGCTCACCACCCTTTTCAGTAACGCTGTAACAGCAACGTCCAATCGAATATCATTTAGGTATAATAATAGGTATAGATATAATCTAATCTAATTACTTTGTACAGTTGTTACTGTTGTTGGTACAAATATGCATTGGGCGTAAGAGAGCTATTGGTTTGTACAACAAATATTAAAATAGCCACGTGAATATGAGAATAATCTCATTAATCCAGTTCCGTGTTACTTTGTAGCGTTGTTGGTACAAATATGCATTGGGCGTAAGAGAGCTATTGGTTTGTACAACAAATATTAAAATAGCCACGTGAATATGAGAATATTCTCATTAATCCAGTTCCGTGAGTATTTATTAATTTCATGTCCCGTAAGTCTATCTCACAATGAGTACTTATAACCCTAAGAATGCAGTACCTACTCTGTCAGGAATTATTGAATATCTTATTGTTGCACATACCCCAAGTGCAGTGAAGTGGGGTCCCTAAGAAGCACTTAAAAGTGACAATGTTACATGTCATATTCGTCACTTAAATATCACAAAGAATATCATGTGAATGGATATAATACGGTGTATTTTTATGTAAAAAAAAAGATAGCTTTATATGCTGCTATCTATAAACAAGTAGGTACACTACTCAAATTCAGAAAGTAAATTTCATTGTAGAACATACCAATTTGGTTATTTTTAATGAAATGTCTGATATGTACAAAATAAATACAAATAAAAATAATCATATCAGCACCTTTAATGATTTCTTCTTGCATAGTTGGTCTAGTGCGCAAGCGCGACTGCCAATGTCCTGGGTTTGATCCCGGGTTAGGGCAAAAACTATTGGGTTTTTCCAACTTGAAATGCCCGGTAGTAGCTCGAAGTCTGAATTTATGTCCAGTGTTTGGCAATAGACTCACCACCTCATAACATAACTGATGAAGTGTGGGTGTAGTAACACCTATGGCATAGGTCTGCGTACCTCTTCGGGGAAATAAAGGCGTGATGTTATAAATGTAGCCGTTTTTCAAATGCTCGCCTACTGACATGTGTGCCTTAGAAACACTTCTATTTACCACCTCTTCCCAGGCATAATCCATTCATTACACCGAGAACCAATAAACATCTACCACAATGTGATCAATGTTTAGACTGAGAACCATTGAAGTATAAAATGCTCAAAAATTCCCATAGGGTCTTATAGATCCGGGGTCTTTACAAACCCGTCTGCAACATTATCACTGCGCTAATGCCTCATCATTTGAGGGGTTAATTCTTGAGGTGTCGACCTTTTATGTCAACAATGGTGACAGTTAGCAATTTAAGCAACGCGAGGTCGCTTCGCCATTGTATCGTTAATCTGTAGCTACCTGATGACATAATCTGTGGTTGCAAATGGAAACGATTGAAATGATATTTCGCTTGTTAAATGAGGATTAGATGAAGCGAGCTGGAAGAGTAATAAAAATAGCTAGTTAATAAGATATTAAAAATAATGGAGACTGCCTCGTAGTGACACTTGTTTATTGTCATGTTGAATATTAGCTATATACTACAAGAGTTAATTATACGGTATACCTAATCTATTTTAGGTTTACCATAGACTTATGGTATAGACAGGCAAACATATACATTTTGACATAAAGGCAATATTGTCATTAAATGGAGCAACATAATATCATGGATTATTATAATTTAATTTTAATTAAGACGGGCCCGTTGGAGCAATCGGTAGTGACCCTACATGTTGCGCCAGGGGTCGTGGGTTCGAATCCCACTCAGGACAAATATTCGTGTGGCGAACACTTGTGTTTGTTCTGTATCTGGATGTCAATATTATCTATTTAAGTATGTATTTAAAAATATTTATGTATGTATATCAGTCTTATGCACCCATAGTACAGGCTCGCGCCTAATTTGGGGTCAGATGAATGAATGTACAAAACATCACAGAGATGTGAATGTACAAAAAAATTTCATCCATCCATCCATCAGCCTACGCAGCAGGCCTCTAAATCGACGCTAATCCAATATTTCTATAAAGGATGTTGTCGGAAAGAAGGTTTAATGATTAATAAAACTTACGGCAAAAGTATGTGACCCGTTTAGATAGATATAGGTATACTTACTAATATAAAATAACCGTTCTATTATTAAAATCATAAAGTGAATGTTCGAAGTTCAAATGAAGATGAGTTGGTAAAGCCATGATCGATGTCATGTATTAATTATGCAAGTAGGTACGTCGGTACAGCCGTCTGTCTGTCAGTACACGCAGGTCCCGGGGGACAGCTAATTCTCCGGCAACTCAATTTGTCCCGGACGCATTAACTAACCGTAACACCCGGACACGGTTGCGCACTACTCTTTACGATTTCGATTTCCTTGCATTTCCACAAAATTCTACTATTTCAATTTGCAAGGAATTTTCCTGGGCCCAATATGTCAAGGGGCCCTTGTTATAAGGATCGCTTTTGCAAAACAACAAGCGACTTACGACCTTTTGGAGCCCGCAGATACCAATCATCGCTGACCGATCCGCACGAAGCTGTCTTGTCAAAATGTATTTTGCACTTTATTTCGGCGGAGTAAAGTCGGGTTTGGCTTGCAAATTGCTTGGAAGGGTCAAGGCGTTAGTTGCGGGTTCGATTCCCAGGTGTGCTGCGCGTACGTGCACACTTAAAGGCACTTCTCAGATGAAGGGAGGTCCGTCATAAAAATTGGACACGACTAAAACATTCCGGTGTCCGGTTCCGTTAAATAGAATTGATGAGCCTCTGCGTAGCATTTCTTTGATTCCTACACATAAGCGTAGCACCAAAATAAAAAACAATGATTTCGATAAAAAGTGATCATAGCGGCACGCCTAACGAAAGTCTGGGTAACTACTAATAAAGATCTAGAATGGTATTCACCCACACAGACCACATGCACACCATTCCCTGTGTTAAAACTATTATAGATTTTTCATAGCCAGACTTAGTCTACGTTATTGTGAAATGGTGCTATTTTAGGACCATTTTCTAAGTGATCCAAATTTAACTCACTTATATAGAACTACACACGTTAAATGTTTTCTGTAGGTACTTTTATTACAAGAATACGTTGATGTGTTACATACTAATACGTATAAACATTCGTACTTAAATCAGTATTTTTATGAACACTTTCCTATTTCTTCGGTAAAATTAATGTTGCCAAGTACCTACTCTTTATGAATGTATTTGATAGTAAAAAAATCAATGTAAGGTACACAAGTAGATTTCCGTATATTATCTACTTTGTGGTAATAACGTGGCTCCTAAGTCGTAAGACCGAATATTTACATTATCTAAATTAAGAATTAAATTTAAATTAGGAATTAATCCGTCAATATATTTAGCATCCACATTAAAATACAGTAACCTTAATTTTAGCATGCAGAATAAGAGAGCGTCGGCTGGTAAGTATGTAGGAACGCCAAACATCAGTCTATGTCTCAATTATATGGTAATTTATGCGTGTACTGTAAATTCTTAGACGCGTACATAAAATTTCCGTCGTGCAAAGTTACAAAGAAGTGCCACTTCAAAGTATGCAATAAACTTTATCGGCGCGGACTAACTTTTCAAAGAGGAATTCACACCCTTAAGGGTCGGCTAGCTTTCTTTAAAAGCGTGGACATTTGAACCCTTGGAATTTAGTCAACCGTCTACTCCCTTGAGTCCTACAGGACCCACGGTCACTTGGCCTGGGATAAATCGACAACATTTACACTTCAGTATAGAATTACTTATCCATTTTGATCTTTGAGTTTGTTTTAACTAAAATTGTGTGGAACTTATTGAGTAAATTATTTAAAATGTATTTAATGCTAAATATGTATTATTTCATAATTTATCACACCAGCCCTTATCTTTCAATGGTCTTACATCTATTAGCTAAATGATCTAACGCTCATATTTATTCGTGGGGCATAAAATGAATACACATGGAGGGGAGCTGATATTTGACATCGGAAATGAAAATGTCACCAGCTTATTACGCCTCAGGATTATTGGTATAACCAATGATTATTTTCACAGATAATCTACGACAGTAATGTCATAATGAAGGCCCGTCGACGCCATCTTTGATTGCTGACAACGGAGCTTGATTACGTATTCTTATGGCAATATAGACATTCTAATGACCGTTTGGCTGTACGGAATGGATTCCGAAGGCTCGAGTTATTTTACAATATTATACCTACTTAATATTATGCCTAAGTACTTAAAGGTGTGAGGAATGTTGACAGTACATACTTACATCGTTCTATATTATTAGTATAATTTTAATTATTTTATTTGTCTTCTTCATGTTTATATTTTCAATGCCACGTCTTTACTGGCTAAGTGTAGAAATTGGTTTTAGTTAGGCTTTAAATCCGCCTATCTTCATCAAAAACGTCGATGTTAAATAAATGATTGAGGTGTCATGCCTAAAACGCCATCGTTATGTCATATCAGTAAAAAATTTACTATTGGCCATTGTGTAACTATTTGGGTTGACAAAGCATTTTGTTTGCTATGGCCTGTCTATACCGCATAGTAACTTACGTATCAGTCTGGTAAAAAATTTCATTATTGAAAAAAGTAAAAATTGTCATTATCACTTATTGTCAGTCCTTTGGTCCACCTACTTGCAAAATATTAGGAAATCAAAATGTTTTTGTGAATCTACGTTAGTAAAGCCTTTATCTGCTACAAAACAAACAACTTTAACAAATTACATTTGCATAAAAAAAACACTGGACATGTTTTTCACGCGGTCACATTTGACCTCATATCGTGATTAGCTCTCCTTTATACTTCTCCACGACTTAAGGCCCAAATGTCCATTTTCGTAACAAAATGTTGGTAAAAACTATGTTCAGCACGACATCCACGTCGTGCGGACTTAATTCGGAAATTAAATGTGTGCGTGTCAAAGCAAAGGTCACGCTGAACACTTCTAATGTCAAATGAGTTTCATTGCATCGGGCGTTAAGAAAAGGTGTGGATTCTACAGCGATCAATGGTTCTTGATAGTTCAGAGTATTGTGTTTTTTCCTTTTATTTCCTTAGCTTACGCACTTATGCAGTTATCCTTTTTTGTCTACTTTACTTCTATGGAATGCTATATTCTCTGAAAATTCGACTGCGAAAATTCAATGTTGCTTTCCACAAAGATTCAAACAACTTAACACTAAACTAAAGGAATGTCAAATTATAGGTCGTAAGTTTAATATCAAATATTAGTATTGTAGTATCTCGATTGCTGCGAATAGAGTTTTTTTTTGCTAAGCCCATTTTTTGTCTTCACTTAACGGTCATATAAATAAATAAATAAGTTTATCGATAAAACAACATAGCTAATTTGCGAATACTGCTATATTTCTAAAACGTATCTAGCTACAAACAATAGACGTGCCACTGTTGGGCATAGCTGTGAGAGGTCTACTCTAGATCATGCTCCACCACGCTGCTCGAATGCGGATTGGTGGAGACAATTAGAAATGTTTGCAACATTTCTGTGCAATACTCGCTTCTCGGCAATACAGCACAGAATTGTATATTAAAAAATCAAAAATTGATTTTGTAGTATCATTATAAATAGTAGTACCCTTGTACCATTTACTTCCTTTGTTACTCTATTTATGTATTTTATGCTGTACATAAACTATTAAATAAATAAATAAAATAATTATACTTACTTATTTTTCAGTAGGTATGTACACTTTAACTTAAATGATCAAAACTGTTAGTTACCGATCTAGTCCGTAAACAGCCAGGAGGGTACCGTCTCTCGGGATAGACATCACAACACCCCCGAGATGAGCTCAATATGACTCGGCGTTTCCGAGATGCCGGTGACGGAACACCATGGCTCTCGATGGGTCTCAATGGATGGACTTCACACTTCTGTTATTGGTGTTACGTTTTTTCCAAGTGGACAGTTGCTGGCCTTTAAAGCGACACTTAATATTTAGGTTAGTGTTAGATGATATGGAAGGATTAAAAATTTAATTTGAAAAAATAAAAGAATCTATTATTGGGTATTTAGAACTTATGTCTTTCCTCTTGCTATACAGGGAGGAATCGTCGTCTTAAAATTTTTACTTGAGATTTTAACATATTTTAAGAGGATATCAGTCGACCGTCACTTTTGAAGAATAGGTTTTTACCAAAAATATTGCCGTCGCGCTGAGCCCCTTAGCGTGCGATAGAGAGAAGTACAGTCTCGAACTGATTTTACCTACGTAAAATTAAGAAAATCGTCCTTTCGTAATCCCCTGTTTCCTCCTCGAAATCTAGACCGATTTCAATATTTCTTTCAGTTAAAATGTAGAACAGGGTCTAAGCTATGCCCGTACGTTTTGCTTTTTTGGGATATGTTAGTAATTACCAGTTTGCTTGATGTTTGAAAATGTATGTAAAAAAAGTCGATTTTTTTTATTTTAAATGATTTTTTTTCTCTTCTATTAATCAAATTATGAAAAAAAACAAAACGTACAGTCATGGCAGAGGTACGTATAAATCGTATGGTATTTTTTTCTCTTCTGTAACTTCTTTATCCTAGGAGGAAACAGGGGACTACGTTTGTATGGAAAAAGTGTCGACTTGTTCGCTTGTGATATCCTCTTAAAAGTAGATCTTGTAGAATATAGAACAAGGAGTTGATGAGGTCAACAGTTAAATAGACTTTAGCATAAAGGAACTCTATAATATTAAAGTTATATGATAATATTACATTATTATTTTGACTATCAAATTTGATAAAAAATACACGGTTGACGGTTATAGCACAAAGTAGATATTAGGTACAGAGATTAAGTTTCATAGGAACGTGCAAATCGGTTGCACTCCTACAAGCACGCGGGACATCTATGTGTGGCCACTGGCCGCTTGTCGCGTACGCGGCGAGAGTGGAAAAAACCGGTTGACGCTGTCACATCAAGTTGAAAATCGCAGGGTAATCGCTACGCACATTGTTGGTTTTGTTAGTTGCAAGTTTGAATATCTATATAATAAAAATGAATCGCAAAATGTGTTGGTAAGCGCATAACTCAACAACGCCTGGACCAATTTGGCCAATTCTTTTTTTTAAATGTTCGTTGAAGTTCAAGGATGGTTTTTACGGCGAGAAAAATTTGAAAATTCATCCCCTAAGGGGGTAAAACGGGGGTGCAAAGTTAGTATGAAGCTTTGCCGTTTTTGAAGTTAGTGAATGTGTAACGCGAGCGAAGCTGCGGACGTCCACTAGATATAAATATAAAAATAAATATAAGTATGTATAAGTATAAGTACAAGTACAAGTACAAGTACAAGTACAAGTACAAGTACAAGTACAAGTACAAGGACAAGGACAAGGACAAGGACAAGTACAAGTACAAGTACAAGTACAAGTACAAGTACAAGTACAAGTACAAGGACAAGGACAAGTACAAGGACAAGGACAAGGACAAGTACAAGGACAAGGACAAGGACAAGGACAAGGACAATTACAAGTACAAGTACAAGTACAAGTACAAGTACAAGGACAAGGACAAGGACAAGGACAAGTACAAGTACAAGTACAAGTACAAGTACAAGTACAAGTACAAGTACAAGTACAAGTACAAGTACAAGTACAAGTACAAGGACAAGGACAAGGACAAGGACAAGGACAAGGACAAGTACAAGGACAAGGACAAGGACAAGGACAAGGACAAGGACAAGGACAAGGACAAGGACAAGTACAAGTACAAGTACAAGTACAAGTACAAGTACAAGGACAAGGACAAGGACAAGTACAAGTACAAGTACAAGGACAAGGACAAGGACAAGTACAGGTACAAGTACAAGTACAAGTATAAGTATAAGTATAAGTATAAGTATAAATATATATACTCTAATATAATAGACTAGCTTTTACCCGGGGCTCCGCCCGCGTGGTCAAAGGGAATTAACAATGACTTGTGTATCATATACGTGATTCAGAACTTGAAAATGAATTTTACTAACGCCATCTATTAATAACATTCGGAACTAAATATCTATCAAATAACAAAACATCGATATCTTCCCATGGGGATGTTTTACCGCGGTAAAAAGTAGCCTACGTCACTCTCCACCCTCCTCACTATGTCGACACACAAAAACAATACCATATACATAATAGCTTCCTTGCGACGTGAAAGCCGGACAAACAAACAAATAAACAAACAAACAAACACACTTTCGCATTTATAATATTAGTATGGATATAAGATAAAGATATAGATATAAATCTAATATATAAAATTTCCATGTCACAATGTGTTGTTTGTTGCAGTACTCCTCCGAAACGGCCTTACCAATTTTTACCAAATTTTATATGCGTATTCAGTAGGTCTGAGAATCGACTAACATCTATTTTTCATCCCTCTAAATGTTAAGGGTAGTCCACCCCAAATTTGTTTTAAAAATTTTTAGATAATTTTTTTTTTATGATACAGCATTAGAAAATACATACAACCCTGAATTTTCAACCCTCTACGATCAACCCCTATTTTTCCATCGCGATTTTTATTTTTAATAATTTCCTACTTTTATTGAACGTTTTCGATTATAAGTAATGGTAGTCGTAGTGGTAGTGGTAGGGGTAGTGGTAGGGGTAGTGGTTGTAATAGTGGTAGTGGTAGGGGTAGTGGTAGGGGTATTGGTAGGGGTAGTTGTAGTCCACACACTTACATGAAGTTCTCCCAAAATATTCAGAAAAAATTATTTATATGGCAAAACAACGTTTGCCGGGTCAGCTAGTCTTATATATAAAATTTCCGTGTCACAATGTTTGTTGCAGTACTCCTCCGAAACGGCTTTACTGATTTTTACCAAATTTTATATGCGTATTCAGTAGGTCTGAGAATCGACTAACATCTATTTTTCATCCCCCTAAATGTTAAGGGTAGTCCATCCCTAATTTTTTTTTTTTTTAATTTTTAGACAAATTTTTATTTTTGTATTTTTTTATGATACAACATTAGAAAATACATACAACCCTGAATTTTCAACCCTCTACGATCAACTAAAAATTATTTATATGGCAAAACAACGTTTGCCGGGTCAGCTGGTCTAATATAAAAACGTGGTATTAATAATAATGGTTGTATATTGTACTGTGTGTATGAATAATGCTAGAAAAAATAAAAATATATCATACTTTAACCACACTTTAACTATCCCAAGGAGTGCAATAGGTAAGTAAATATTTGATTATTACTTTTTCAAGTAAGTACCTTTATTTTACGGAATTATCCTTTTTTTAATAAGAAATGTGTACTACACGGTGTGTTTTTACCTTTTTATTATTATTACAAGCTTTTACTAAACATTTGTAGGTATGTGGGTGGGTTGGTACGTACTATGTGTTTTAAATTTAAGTATTGCAAGTGAGATTTGAACCACATCCAGATGTCTTATTGAACTGAAATTTTTCCTGCGTAACTTCGGTGACAGTACAATAATATGATAGATTATAACCTGACGCTGCAGCTAGGATTTGATATGCCATGTGAGTGTTTCCTGATACATTACTTGAAAAAACTATATATTAGATTTAGAATTTTCCATACCATAAAAATAAATAATAAAATATTAAAAAATAAAAATTATAAAAATAAAATTATTAGAGTATGAAATTTGTAAAGTATGTTATTTTCTATTTTCTATTCTGTATTGGTTCTTATTGTAGTATTCTTTTTATATTCTGAATAATAAAACTATTTAACAAATGATTTCTTTAATTTCTCTTAACCTGTTGTGACAACCCTACCAAAATAGGTAACAATTTTGCATGTTCTTAAGAAGCTTAATCTCTGTACCTAATATCTACTTTGTGGTTATAGTACATGTTTAATGTACACACTGCATATTATAAAGTTATTATTGTAGGATTAGCTATTCATCACATTATCAGTAACTAATCCTTTATAACATAATCATTTATTCATAATTTCGTAATATTAAGCACACTTAAAAATAAAGTAATAAACGGATAATTAAGATTATTAAGATAATTTAGCAGCTCGGGTGAGTACAATTACATCAGCCTACGTACTTTTGTCTTCAGTATTTTTAATTTTAACTAGATACACATGTAAAGTACAGTAAACTATTGAACTAAACCAACAACACGATAGATTACAGCACCTAGAACAGTCTACATTTTGTTACATTTTTCTGCCTGTATGCTACGGTTAGCAGAAAAACCTGGACGCAATAAACAAGGACTGCCCCGTCCAACTCCACAGGGACTGCCGATTTGCGCGCTCGCCAAATTGCCGCTCTTTAGACGGACTTTAATAATCACGTCATATCCAATTTTCCTTTGAAACGCACCCCGAATACAAATGGGGTGTGAGGACGTTAATTGAATGTAGACTGACTTACTCATGTGATGACCGAGTAGTCAAAGTAGTCTGCTAATTAAGTACAGCCTGACAATAATACTTTACAATTAAGTGTTGGCTGAAGTCCAAAGTCAGATTAAGTAATTGTTAGGTAATGTAGTTAGACTGTTTCAGCTGTATGTAAACGATTTTCTGTAGTACAATACAATATAATTTATTGCACCAGAAAAAGAACAGAATAGCCTTTGCCTTTTGCAAATCTTTTTTTTTCCTTTATTGTTTTATAAAGAAAAAAAAGATTTACAAAAGGCTTTGAGCAATTTCTTCCAGACAACCTAGCAAACAAGAGGGGATACAACTATAATAATATAATACAGTAGGTAGTGCTTTATAGTATTTGTTGCTATATCGGCAACAGAAATACGTCATCTCTGAAAATTTTAACTGTCTAACCATCACGGTTCATGACATATAGCCTGGTCTGCTAATTAAGTACAGCCTGACAATAATACTTTACAATTAAGTGTTGGCTGAAGTCCAAAGTCAGATTAAGTAATTGTTAGGTAATGTAGTTAGACTGTTTCAGCTGTATGTAAACGATTTTCTGTAGTACAATACAATATAATTTATTGCACCAGAAAAAGAACAGAATAGCCTTTGCCTTTTGCAAATCTTTTTTTTTCCTTTATTGTTTTATAAAGAAAAAAAAGATTTACAAAAGGCTTTGAGCAATTTCTTCCAGACAACCTAGCAAACAAGAGGGGATACAACTATAATAATATAATACAGTAGGTAGTGCTTCATAGTATTTGTTGCTATATCGGCAACAGAAATACGTCATCTCTGAAAATTTTAACTGTCTAACCATCACGGTTCATGACATATAGCCTGGTGACAGACGGACAGCGGAGCCTTACTAATAGGGTCCCGTTTTACCCTTTGGGTTCGGAACCACAGATATTTTTGTATGCGCCAGACCTGTATGATCAATCTTATGAAATAATGACTTAATTATTAAGATTACTTAGGTAGGTGGGCAATTCTTTGAAAATGCGCATATTGCCTCATGTTAGGAGATTGCATAAAAGTTGTGACAAAACGCATTCTTTGAGTAAATTTTACATTGCTGTAAACATACCCTTAAAGAAACTGTACAAGGGAACTATTTTAGTCTTTTACTTTTTAACTGACAGGCGTTTAAATTTTTCAGTGAACGGTAATGATATTTACAGGAAATGGTAATTTGAAAATGGTGAGGGTAATGAGAAATGGTAATTATAAATCAAATAGCAAGAAGATAAAAGTATAAACTTTTATTTAAAAATATAGTAAAACATTTTTTTCAGCAAACTACATATAGATATGTACTTATCAGTCGTCACAAATTATAATTTTTAAATTTTTTTTTAGTGAATTTGCCGAAATAACCAAATAATCAAGATAAAAAACACAGTTTAAATAAACACATGTTTTTCTTTATATTTTAATCAGTCTTGAACATAATTTCTTACTTATCAGGTATTAACACTAATAGGGTAAAAGCCGGATAGTTGCCTCGGACGGATACATGCCCCGGTGTTTAATTAACTATGTTAGGATTATAAGTTGTGTTGGCGCTTTACTACAATAAGTAGTGACCGCCCCGCAGACCTCAATGCCACGTAAGCCATCGGAATAGGCGCACGTGTTTTGTCCGTGTAAGCAAAAATCTTCCGCGGCGAAACTTTGACAGGCGTTATCTTCATATTGGTAAGTAATTTCTATTGAATATTTTTATTACTGATCGTGGTTTCAGTCAACTTTTTGTTTCTTTGCATGTATTAGAGTTTAAAATACATTGTTTATTATGTTTTATTGCTTAATAATTTTTATTTATTTTGCAAATAAAAAGGGCAAGTATCCACATCAAAAAGGATAGTCGCCCTACTTACTATCGCGGATAGTTGCCCCTAGAGTGACTAAAAATTTCTTAACAAGCAAAGACGGATTTTATTTTTTTGCTGTTTTTTTGAATTTACTTTATCTCTTTTTGTAAATTAAATAAATATCTACTTCACAGTTTTATAAATTTATTCTAGATAAACAAAATGCCTCGCAAATATAAGCGAAAACCAGGCGTGGTGCCACGCAACATCAACTGGACAGAAGATAGCTTAGCACTTGCCTTCGAGGAATTGAGAAGAAAAAAAGGGCTACCGCAAAAAAAAAGACTAAAAAATATATTGATATGACTAGCAGTGAAACTGAATCTGATAACATAGACATTATGAAACAGGACAAAGTACCAATTTACAGTTCTGACAGTTCTAACAGTAGTGAAAGTGAAGAAAATGTCTTAAATCTAAACGACGAGAAATCGATAAGAGACACTCGAAAGATATTAAAAGTAAAAAATGCTAATTCAACAGTAAATACGACTAAAAAAGTTTCAATTGATAATTATTGCGTACAATGTTTTGATAACTACAATTTAACTAAATCAAAATCAGACTGGATTCAATGTAAGATGTGTCGGATGTGGTTGCATGAAACATGTACAATATTCAAACACTGTTGTATGAGATGTGGAAAGTTAGAAACCTTAGCTTCTGGTAAAAATTAATGTTAATATGTACCAAAGTTGATTACCAAATTGTTGTATTTTTAAGATAAATTCTAATATTTTATAATAACTTACATAACTTTAAGTTTGAATAATATTTTAATAATTTAAATAATATTTTAATAATTTACTTAAATAATTTTTATAATTAAAACTAAAAACTATTTAATAATGTTAGTTAATATTTTAAATTATACTTAATAAAAGATCTCAGTAAATTATAAAGACTGTTAATGTTAAATAAATAATAAAGATTACTCTAATTGATATAAATTTCTTTCTTTCCAAAATAAAAATCATACCGAGGTTACTATCCCCGCACAAGGCAAGTATCCTCCAAAGCATTTTCTACGCTAGGCTACTATCCGCCATAGTAGGCAACTATCCCTCTTCTGAGAGATGAAATAAAACAGTATTTATTCAAAACCAGTGTTAATTATGTATACAAAAATAGGCTTTTATAGAAGATAAAAGACCTATGTTTTGAGATACATACTGAATAATTTTCAGCAAGTTCATATTTTTTTTAAATAAAGCTTTCTCGAAAAGTGGGGCATCTATCCGGGTTTTACCCTATATAACTGCAGTATGTAGTGTCAATTCTTTCCTGCTACCTCCAAAATGAAATGACTGGACTTCAGAGTGATATTTATAGCCATAGTTCTCACTAAAGTCAATGTGGACTATGGCTTCACATTTCTTCAAGTTAGATTTTAGATCTTTCAAAGCAGTATATTGCCATCTTCTTGTACCTTCATGCTTCTAAAATTCTGGAATCAGACTTTCAAATATTGCAACAGCTTCTTTTTGAGGAGCAGTTACTTTTACCTTTGCGATAACTCTTTTTTTCTTTTCCACACCCTTTGTGATGTTCGTCTCTTTCTTAAGTTCCCATTTACTGTATGTTATTCCTTCATCTTTATCTAACAAGTATTCAAGCTTTTTATCTTTACAGGTACCGCATCTACTCAACAAGCATGATGTATTGGAACAACATAGTCTATTAATAACTTCCGCAGAGTCCTTTTCTTTGATTATTTTACGAGAATGCAATACTATCAACAATAGTTCTATGTTCGCATGAGTTTTACACAAACATGTTTCTCTATCACTGACATCTGGTATGAGTACCCAAAATGGCCTTTGCTTGCAAAAATATGAATAACTAACTTTGGTATTTTCTGCTTCAAAAAGTTTATGAAGATTTTTCATAGAATCTAATAAATATCTTCGTTGTTTTTTTAGTCTTGTCCCGGGATATACATTCTTTTTTTCCAGCAGTCATTCTTGAAATGTCGTCTCTGTCAAAAAAGGTTACAATATCCTGTTTTAACTTTTGATAATAGTTTTTTTTTTGTTTCCTCGTTTCTTTCTCTAACAGTAAAGTGTTTAGTTTCAGACAAGACCTTATGCTCTTTTAGTGTAGTTTTTTGATTTCAGCGCCTGATAATTAGTCTCCATCGTTTTTTTCATAGCTTCACCAAACAAAACCTTTTTCTTGACTTCATTTATCTTTGTCTTGTCATTTATTAGTCTCAGAGCTTTAGAATTTGGACTTTCTACTCGTTTTTTCAGTCTCTGACAAAGTTTTCTGTAGTTGTTTAGTTTTCTCTGTAATTTTTGTTTTTGTAATGTATACATCTTTTCTTTTCTCTGCATCATGTACTTTAGTTTTCTTATCTTCTTATTTAAATTCTGAAACATTGGATTATCTTCATCTTTTCTTTGTTCTGGTTCTGGGTTTGTATCGTGGTCTCGTATATCATGCTGTTCATGTTCCTCATCATTATCATTTCTCAAGGGGTCGGTTTCACTATCACTCGGAGTATTAACATCCATAAGTTGTTGTCCTCGTTTCAGTAACACTTTCCTTTGGTAATATTTATTGAAATTTTCTCTCCATTTTTTCCTTTGTAACTTTTTACCTTTTGGTGTCAAATCTTTAATACTTAAAATTTTCTTACTTTCTTTTCTTTTCAAGTACCTCTGCCGTTCCTTCTCTTTTTCTTGAGCGTATTTTTCTGGATCAGACTTAATTTTAGCGTAGGAATCACAATTATAAATTATTATAATTACCATTTCTAAAATTTACTCATTACCATTTAATTTAGAGTAATGGAAAATATGGTAATTATGCAACTGGTAAATAGGAATTCAAACATTTTGTTGAATAAAGAGTTCTTTATAAGGATTACAAAATGTTTGCCTACTTTACTTAAAAAGGGATCTTAAAACAACTTAAATAAACGTATCATTTTAAAAAAATAATCATCTACTCACCATAAAAATTGAAAATGGCGATTAGAGTATATTCCGACAAAAGCAAACCACGACGTGAAAATTTAATATGGCGCCAAAAAATGCGGTCTTTGATGCGTGTAGTTTGGTCGGGCGTCGAGCGCAAACTGGCGCAAACTTGTTTAGGCAGTTAAGGGTATGAATTCTCAAATTTTTAGGTAGTAAATTAAGGTGAATATTTTTTAAACGGTAATTATAGAGTTACCCGAGGACATACTTTAAGGGCATTCATTCTTCTTAATTTATGTTCTTTAAGTAAAACAACTTGTGTATAGGGCTAAGGAAACTATCGTTTTTTAAGAATATTGATCTATAATTACATTCTTTAAAAGGGATTTAGCTATATTGAACAAAAACTTAATCAAAATGTAAAATGGGACACGAATGGTAATTAGAATCTGGATGCTTGGAACCAAATTTCTCTAAATTTAATAAACAAAATATGGTTTCTAATAGACTAGTTTAGATCTGTAGTACTTATATTCATATGTAGTTTTATCAAAATTAAAATATTTGCACTGTAGAAGATTCTTTACCATGTGCCGCGTAATATGCACATTCTTAAAGAAATGCCCAGGTATCTATCTACGAGTATTTGTAGACGGTGTCGCTGACAAAAAAAAACGAATCAAAATAGTATTCAAACTACATGATATGGCAGACTTACACCCCAGTGGACAGGGATCTCGATTTGGGGACAAAAAATGACCAATCTACTCGACGCGTCGATACGGGCATGACTAATGGTTGTCGGTCGCTTAGCAAATTGCCTGCCAAAATCGTAGCGAAACTGGAAAATTGTTTCATTCATAAATGCAATAGCCGGGATTTGGTCGGGATGGTTTTCTGATGAATAAAATAGTAGGTAGTCCCGGGATGACACGGCCCCATGTGATAGCGGTTTGGGATGGACAAATGCTTGTATTAGCATTGGATATCGTTCGCGAGATGGGTAAGTTCGATTTCATATTCTTTTCCCCTTGGTTCAATTATCCATTGTAATAATGTTTTGACTATCATATAACTGCTTGATAATAAGTACATAGTAATCAAATAAATAGCTGAAATATTAATCAGCTTGACTCAACATTGTTAATCTTAAATTATTTTTTTGTGACAAAGAGAACAAATTTTAAGTTGTGATGTTTTGCATGGGGAGAAATTGTACTTTCTCGTACGTTGCTCTAAATAGATAAACTAGCTTCGATAGAATTAGCAATACAAAGAGAAATGTCGGGGCCGTATTCGGAGCCAATGAAAGGAGAAGGAAATAATAGTTATTTGCAATAATCGGCTGAAGGGACGGCTGATTGCGCCCGGGGCGGGGGAATTTTTCCCGTATTTTTGTCTGGAAACTTGTCCCGGAATATTCATTCTTTAAAACGCAGTCGGACATTGAAATCATTTTGTTAAATTGTAAATGAATCGTTAGCTTCGAACAGGACTGAATAAATAACGCATTAATATAAAATAATACACTGCTCCAGAAATACAAATTTAGTTATTTATTGTCATTTGCTTATTTTACTTTTTAACCGTATTTGCATGGATATGTATTTCATAAAAGGATATTTTTTTTTAAATATTGAACTAGTTCTTTTTAAAAAAATCTATAATATTTTATAGCCTGATGAGCAAGCTAACCAACGTCGCATATACAGGGTTATTGGTAATTCGACGTATTCCCGTTAGGAGGTGATAGGGGTGACTATTTGTGATAATTTTAACCCCCATATGCATAATGCAAAAGTGAACCATTTTCGAGTTATCAAGCTTTTCAGCTTTTTTCAAAATAGGTCAGAAATGCAACATCAAAAATTTATTTAAAAAAAAGTATCAATTAAAATCAATTTTTTTCTTCTGATTTATAAAAACGATTAAACAATGCTTATTTATCAACATTAAAACTACAATTATCGGTCCAACTTTAAAAATGCGAGACGATTAACGATATTACTTCAATATTTTTTGAGATTTTTGTCCACTAAAATGCCTTAAAAACAAAAAAAAATTATATCAAACTTGGCTTGCAGATTGTTTTAAAAACATAACCGTTTTCTTAGCTTTCCAACAAGGCATAACAACTATGAACTTATTTAAAAAAAAAACTGAAAAATAACGATCACAAAGGAAGCAGGCGGAAATTTGTATTCGAACTAAACTTATGGTCGTTCATTAAAATTTAAAAAAAATTAATTAAAAACAATGCCCAATGTAAATAAAACAAAAAGTATAAATAACCAGTAAAAGTTTAGTAATAATAATAATTAATAATAAGTAATAATTAAGACATTTTGTAATTTTGCCTAATTAAAGTTCTTGCTCGAAGGGACTTCCCCTATTGCGTACGCAAAGTCTCATTCTTTTTCTGAGGTGTAACTTAACTACTGAAGTAGTCAAATTATTTCGAATCACATAAGCTGCGTTTATAATTTTTGTTTTGAGTTCTACCGCGGATGACACAGGCGAGACGTCGTAAACTAAGGATTTCATGTGAACGCATAGACATAGAAATCAACACACAGACATAGAAATCAACCGGCGTTAAGACCGGACTCCTCGTAGGCCATGGAATAGGTCCTCGCCCTATCCAACGATTCGGAAAATGGCTATCAAGTCATCGCCTAATTGACACCAAAATGTGTGACATCCGTCTTGCTAGTATATCATGTCTTGCCTTATAGCCAAAGGCAAGTCTTCAAGCACTTCATTTGTTAAAAAAAATTCGTAAGCGAGCAAAATTGGTTCATCGATAAATTCTTGCACATATCTTTGTAATTAATAACATGGCCTGGTGGTTTTCCGGCATTAACCAGGACCAATTCCGTGGCCTACGAGGTGTCCGGTCTTAACACCGGTTGATTTCTATTTCTCGTATTGTCTCACAATAGGGGAAGTCCGTTCGAGCAAGAACTTTAATTAGGCAAAATTACAAAATGTCTTAATTATTACTTATTATTAATTATTATTATTACTAAACTTTTACTGGTTATTTATACTTTTTGTTTTATTTACATTGGGCATTGTTTTTAATTAATTTTTTTTAAATTTTAAAGAACGACCATAAGTTTAGTTCGAATACAAATTTCCGCCTGCTTCCTTTGTGATCGTTATTTTTCAGTTTTTTTTTAAAATAAGTTCATAGTTGTTATGCCTTGTTGGAAAGCTAAGAAAACGGTTATGTTTTTAAAACAATCTGCAAGCCAAGTTTGATATAATTTTTTTTTGTTTTTAAGGCATTTTAGTGGACAAAAATCTCAAAAAATATTGAAGTAATATCGTTAATCGTCTCGCATTTTTAAAGTTGGACCGATAATTGTAGTTTTAATGTTGATAAATAACCATTGTTTAATCGTTTTTATAAATCAGAAGAAAAAAATTGATTTTAATTGATACTTTTTTTTAAATAAATTTTTGATGTTGCATTTCTGACCTATTTTGAAAAAAGCTGAAAAGCTTGATAACTCGAAAATGGTTCACTTTTGCATTATGCATATGGGGGTTAAAATTATCACAAATAGTCACCCCTATCACCTCTTAACGGGAATACGTCGAATTACCAATAACCCTGTATATATGAGCAACTCTATCGGAGTCGCCAATGCGTCGCCGAATTAAATTAACTAATAATAGATTAAAGGTACATATTTGAAAAATAATAAGTTATGTAATAAATAATGTACGAAATGGCGTAGAAATGTGACATAAGTAAATAAAAAGTAGCATTGATAGAAATTTGATCCAAACTAGAAAAGTAAATTTTAGTTTAAGTCACTAACTAGTAGGTAAGAAAGTGCACGATCACACATACCGTCTTGATTAACGTCAATTCCTTACCCCTCGACCCAATCAATCGAATTCAACCCTAAAAGAAGGAATTAAAACAACAGGGGTCAGCACAAAAGTCCATTGATGAAGTAAAGGGGAATAATGCATCATTTTCGGACCACTTGTCCGAGCGTTAATCCGGATTGACCGGGCCAGTGATCGATTGTCACCCTACATACCAGTCGATCTATTGGAATTCGTATTATAGTTAGAAACATTCTTCAAAACTCAACAACTAAGCTTGAGGTCTTGGGTTCGATGTTCAAGTGTTACTGGAGTTCGGGAAATAAAACTAAAAAACCTTAAAAAATATAAAATAATAACTAATAAGTATATATTATTAAAAGGAGTAGTCCCCTTAGGCAAGGTTCCGAAGATACTGGCAGCGTTCCCTCTTTGAATAGCTAGGCTAATTCTTTGTCCGAGGTAGCTGCCAGCTCTTCGGTCTCCTGTAATGTCGAAATTTTAAAATTCCCTCTGGTAGCCCGAAGTTTTCATTTGTGCCCGTTGTATAGGCTCACCACCACCACATGGGACTTATAACTACTGAAAAGTGGGTGTGTGTGGTAGTACACCCACTTTTCACCAGTACCTTCACCACCGGTACCTATATAGCCTTTGGTGAAATACAGGCGAGATATTTTTAAATGTTCAATCTTAACAAACAATACCTACACTAGAAATCGTAGATTTAGTTGCTTTAAAAATGGTAAAAGAAGCTCTATTAAAAATGTGCAATGTACAATTGTACAATTCATAAAAAATAATTATCTATGATAGCGTTTTTTCAAGTTTACGACGTAAAAGCTTTGTCTTTGTGACCTTTAAAGCTCTGATGTCTGAGCTTGATAACACCTGCATTCCACGTCTCTGTAAACTTAAGTTTAACATGGCTACTTAGCAAGCCTTAGCATATATTAAATTACATCCTTATTATATTTTATTTTTGTACACAAAAAACTTTATTACTTTATTAGCAAGAAAATATTATTTAAATAAATATTATAGCTGTATCCAGAATGATGTATAGTATAATAGATTTTTTATCTGTGTTACTGTGTTTATCATATAACTATTTCTTTTTTTTTTTGTTTTAATCTGTTCTGTGGTTTTAATATGTATTGAGCTGTTCATTGAAGACAGAAAAGTAAGGAAAAAGTGATCGTTACCGTAACTACGAAAACAGTAAATTGGATGTTGAAAAATTCAATCGAATTATGAACAAAAACACCCGCAGCGCCTCTCCTGACCGCAGACGAAAATCGATTCATAATTCGATTGTTATTTCGTAACGATTTTAACCTTTAGGTTTCATAATGGTTGCGTTCGGTTTATTATAGTTTGTCTCATCCCTTACATCAACGTTAGTGGATGACGTTAATTCGAATTTCAAAATTGTATCGTCATTCTTTAGTCGTTGTACTTTTAATAGTAGGTACATACGTTAGATTTAAAATGTTTTATTTTTAATAAAAACTAAATCCAATTGCTGATTATTTAACAGAAATTTGAAAATCACAAATCATTTTAAACATCTATAAACTTAAACTTTAAACGATCAATAAATTAATTTCAAAAATTATACTATGGGTGAAAAAGTATATTAAACGGCACAGCAGATATCACTAGTAGGTACAATATAAACAGATTTCCTAACCTCTAGTAATATTTTACAGTGTAACATAGTAGATTCTGGCCTGACGCTGGTAAAAACTGGAATGGATAGAGGGCGCGACGAATCGCCGTGACTCAGCGTGTGCCCGCTGATTGAAGCTGACTACTGTGCTATACAGGGTGTTCATGTTTTTTGGTTACTATTCCTGCAATTTTTAATTTTCAAACTGACAATTTTTTTGTATAACCAGTTACAAATTCAGACTTTTAAATCACATAATAATTCTTAGCATTATATTTTGTTATGAATAAGAGATAGTCAGTATTTAAATTATTTTCTCTGTGGTTATACATATCTAGGAAAACGAACTAGTGGAGAACAATAGGATATAAACCTACAAAGACTTGAGCGAAAGCCTAGTCACAGATTAGTCTCCTAATTTTCAAATTTAATTAACAGAATTCAATTATCATCTAGAATTAGGTACATAGTTATTATTATTGCTTATTATGTTTAATTTGTATGTATTCATACAGAAACTTCTGTCAATTGGTTCTGAACAAGGCTGTCATGTAAGGCAATTACATCAGTCAGGCAGCATAAAAGTGTTTACGAGATGGACGATGAAACTAATGTCAATATTATGTCAGATCCATACAAAGTCTGTCACTTACGAGTCTTTTACTTTAGAAAAAGGGTACTAAGAGATAACATGTAACACTTTCATTAAGTAAGCAATGCCACAGTATTAAGTGCAAACAAAAAGGCTAGCTTAATAGCAGGCTTCCCTGTTGAAATAAATGGCTATGGAGATTTTACCGACATGGCGACAGATTGAGAGTCCTTTTGATCCATATTTTTTCTTCCGTGATCGAAGGTCCGGTTACTTCATTTGTCAGCGAAGCACATGTTGTGGTGGTGGTGTATGATGGTGTATATTATCACAGTTACATGTGCATGTTTTCCCATATGGGATGTTGATATTTGCACCAAAGTATACGCCATCTTACGCCTTGTTGGCGGGTTGTTGGACAAACCATATCCAGATTTTTCTTCTTTCCAGAACACCATGTATATTCTTACTTAAAAATAACACAAGACAAAACGTAATAGATCCATATATTCAAAAAGGGCCGGCTATCTTTTTAAGCCTGACCCACTTGATGCGGATTGATAACTCCAAAATTGTTTTATATCAAGGACATAAGGTTGATATTCGCGTGTTATATTTTCTTTGATTGTCATCTATCATCACCGGTAGAACAGTTAATCTCTATCGAATGATTACAAGATGTTTGTTGATACACTGTCCTATAATACTTTTTTTCTGTTTCGATTAAGGCTACTGAGTTACATTACACATTTAATATGTACCTCCCTACATGCAAGATTATCTTTTAAATTACAAGGAATGCAACCGAATGAAACAAGCATAACAATTCAGAATCAGAACAGCTGATAAATTGGTGAAGTTGTGAATTTTCAAGTTATCACCAAACCCAATGTACCTACTCATTTCAACAAAGTATTTAAAAGTAACCATTTATTTTGTCATATTAGTACAATCGTCATAATGACATTATAGTAGTGCCTATTAGTATTCAAACCAACCTCTAGTTCATGAATCTGAATTTTAAGTTTTAATTTACCTCGCTTATTGATTAAAGATACAACGCAATTAATTTTAATTTTTCCCCACAAATGCTCTCCAGAGCGTTAAATCATATTTGACGCAGACAGTAATAACAACTATTACAAGTTTCAAATAGACATTAGAAAGCGTATACGCAATTAGGACCTTGTACGAATTTCGAATGCGATTCGAGGACGAATGATTTTTAATTTGACAATAATGTTTAAAATTTTAAAAGTAGAAGATTGAATTTTTTCATGAACAACATTGTTCTGTGTAGTAATGTGTGTGTAAGAAGATAATCTTGTTTGTGTCTACGAGAATAGTTATTATTTTACTATGTCTAACTTTCAGATTTTTGATCATTCGTTTAGTCATCGGTCAACCAATGGGCAAGAACATTGTGTGTCATGATTATACCTATTATGTGAAGTAATTAAATAATTTATGAATTTAGTTAAAAACATCAATCAGGCAAAGACTAGATTTATTTGTACGGTTCGATACTCGTAAGATTTCTATTACTTCATATTCTAGTCTAGCTATCCCTTATAATAATTCATTATCTATAATATTCAAAATTTTTGACAATCTACTAGGACATAAGATCGAACTCAGGCCCTCTTGTTTAGTATCTTGCGAGTTTACGACCCTTGACCAACGTCATCCTTTTTTAAATATCGAAGTTTATTTCTTCCATAGATTCAAGTAATTTTCTCCATCGTGTATAATGGCGCGTCGATGTCTATAGACTGGCAGCTTATAAGTGCTTATAAGTAATTGTGCTTAACTATTTGGCGCCTTTTTCAACTGACACGCGATTGATTGAAGCACTTGCCAGCTACTCCAAAAATCTCGTTACGCGGCCTAAAAAGTAACATGTTATTCTAATAAAACCTCTAATTGCGGTCGCCTCGCACAAAAGGCACTACCGAACCGTTTTTTAGCCTCTGTGGTCGGGGAAGAATTTTTTGTGATCACGGGTGCAGCGATTGAATTCTACTTTAATGTTCGTAAATATTAGAGATTTTGTTACTGTGTAATGGCCGGCTTTATTTTGTCGTTCCAATTTTAAATTTGATGTCGGCGCTTTACGGAATATAACCGAATCTCGGGTCAGCTATGGTATTATTAGGTGTTATAAATAATTTTTCATTTATTGTTTAATTGTAGCTCGGAGTTCTGAATTTGTGCACCATGTATAGCAATAGATTCACTACCACATGAGATCTTAAATTGGTAAAAACTGGATGTAAGTACACACCTCTGCCTACCTCTTCAGGTAAATACAGATGCGATATATATTTAAACTTGTTTAATAACGCGTGTAGCTTTCATAGCCCAATGGCTCGCATCGATTCAATGTGATCGAAAGAGTTAAGCAACGACGGGCGCGGTCGGTTTGCGGATGTGTGACCGCTAGTGCAAAATTTCATGGTTAAGCCGTCGGTCCCGGTTGTTTTCAATGTTGGAAACAGTCGTTAAGTCTTGTCGAAGACCTACGGATGCCTTGAGAACATTCGACACTGGGTTAGCCACTGACCCCTCCACCAATTCGCATTGGAGCAGCGTGGCGGAGTATGCTCTATACCTCCCGCAGCTTTGTCTATAGGGGAGACCCGTGCCCAGTAGTGGGACGTGTATGGGTTGCAGCTAAATAATGCTTGCATTTTATCCAAGATCACAAGACTGAACACGGGTTTCTGAGACCCCTAACCCCTGTTAGGCCAGAGTCCATCTGGTCAAGTTGATTGGCGGATTGATGGCAGACTTAATGTCTTCGAGAACGTCATGGAGAACTCCGAGGTGGCAAGAGTACTGCCACATACTGCACAACACTGCACAGTGCACAGCCAGTGGGCTATAGTTTGACTTAGGAATTAGTCTCGATGGGTTATTATGGTTTTCCAATTGGCAGGCGGATCGGGTTGATCAACTGGTTATACCACGTGTCAAGAATCAGTTTCATGCATATTCTAAGATGAAACCATGACGTTATGCTGAGTACCTACGTTACAGCAGTGATAACAGTCAAGGCACAGATCTATACTGTGGTGAAACTGACATCTACATAACTATGTGAAAACAACATTATATTACAAGTTTCTTGTAAATAAGTTAGTGGAAATTCATTTATTCATTTATTGAACAGATTAAAAATACAGTAAACATTACAGATTACTCTAAATCGTTTACCTACCAAACTGAACGTATCTATCGGCCGTTCTGCGAAATACAGCAGGCATCAAATAAAAATAGGCATAAAATTGTACTTATATTGTTTAAAGGTTTCTCACAGCTGATATGAGTGGTAAAATATGTAGCTAATGTAATATACAACAAAGGGCACTATTTTTGAATCGCGCACGTGAATTAATCGCTCGACTGCGATTCATTATCGTTGAATAGAAAGAATACCGTACCTCAAATTGTTTCTATTTAACGATGTTCTAGTTATCTCTCGAACCACCAGTCAATTGTTTCAGTTTATTCAGTTTATTTACAAGTATATATAAATATTACACGGAGATATCCCTACATACCACTCGTTGCATAAATGACCTAAAAATACAGAATTGCTGAGGATCAAGATTATTAAAGTGTATAATAACTCGTAATTTTTCGATCGTCGGGCGGCGAGTGATTCAAAAATAGACCTCCTGAAAAAAACAACTCTGATATTCAAATTCGGCTCCCACTTAGACATATCGTTTGACTTGCCTCTATCTAGTTCTAGCTATTGAGCGATTAGGTTGAATGACCCCGAATAAGTTTTTACGCTATACTTTTTATCAGATCTGTTTTTAACTTAGACGAAATAACGTATAGGTTCTATTTGGCTACGTAAAGACAAGTTTTTGCGAATAATCCTTAGTAAATATGTCTTATACTGTAATTTTGTTGGTAGAATCTATAATTAGTTTGTCTGGAGCAGTACCACCGCCAAGGTGCCAAGTAATAAAAGTACCAAGGTATAAAGTAACATTTCTGTCGCGTAATGTTTTAAGGAAATTGTGTTCTGGATGGAAAGGGCTACTAGTTACACTATTCTACGCGACGATCTTAGCCCTGAGGGTAGCAACGCATCTGCGACCGACTTAGAACAAGTCACACTCGGGACCGTGCTCTTGTTAAAGTCACCCTCGTGTACTATATTTGACAACCTATTTTACTTGGACCATTGAAATATACCTAATAACTTCAAAAGTTCATATGGCAGAAATTGAGGTGGCGATGTATGTGCGAGGCATGAATACAGATTCTACCACCTAGAAATTATTCGTAAACGTCAAAACACTTCATAGCGTTCCACAGAGACTTACGCTACCTTACACACGAGCCTTTAGTCACGCCTTTTATTTTCCAATCAAAATATTTCAGACAACGGATATGAGATACTTTTTTTGAATTCCTCGACTTTTCTATGGAAATTTTGATTAAGTGTGAAAGGATTGTGGTGATTGAGTCAAAGGGATCGTTTTTGTTTTCGGTGACGACAAAAAACTCCTATGAGAGAGATCTAAGTCTTCTCTTTGTTTTGTTATAAGAACATCTTGGTCTTTTCTTTAGATTAGAACGGTGTGGTTGCCAGTTCTAGAACATAGAAAAGTGTATTGATATATAAATAACCACAGACAGCTGTAGTACCTACAATAAAGAGAAAAAGTTAAAATTTCCAAAAACTACCAGCGTTTTATTGATATTATTTTTATATCGATTATTCTGCAAAAATATTTATAAAAAGGTATCTACTGCCTACACACTGGAAAATGAAAAATTGAAAAAATTAAAAAAAAAAAATATGTAAAATTATCAATCAATGAATGAACTAAGGTTTTTTAACCTAACGCTAGTTTTTCCTTTTTTCCAACCTAAGGTTATGAGATTAGATCAATTTGATAATTAAAGATAAAAATAAATAAAGATAAAATATAAAATTACCTAATATAAAGTTAATAAAGATATAATATAAAATTAATAAAGATATAATATAAAGTTAATAAAGATATTTAATTTAATTGCTCTCACAAAAGTAGTCTTAATTAAAGTAGGTAGGTACTAGTAGCGTATTGACAAAACCTTACCTACTTTGGGAGGGCCTGGCGACTGAGGTAGTTTTTATTTACTTATACATTTTAATTACTAAACTAAGATAACTACAATGAATGGATTAAACTGTAATTAAGGCCATATCACTGATACAACGCTAATCACCATTCTCAAAGAATCTAATAAACTTATTATTAAAGATAGCTCTGTTAGGTAACTTCTACCAAATGAACCTAACCTTTTACCAAATGAACTAAAATCTCATGCCAATTAAATTTAAATCGAAAACTATACTCATAACAAACCCTATTTAATTTAAACTCAGAACAATGCATATAACATCATTATAATAAAACGTTACTGGGAAAAAGACAAATTACGAAGGTGGACTTGATGTTGCGATATAGCTACTACACAATATTTTACTGTCCAAATTAATGAGTTGGCAACATTATTTTTTCAGCATTTTAAAACTAGCGTTTTAAAATACAGGATGTTTTTCATATTGCAAGTATGTTAGCTAAGAAATCATTATTTATTTGTATTTCTCTCCTAAGTTTATTTAATAAGTCTAAGACATACCTACAGAATATATAAGACATATAGAATATCACATAGACTGTTTTTTCGGTCAGCTATCTATCAATTTATTTTAAAAGCTTTTATTTAACTTCACTCGTATGTATTCATTCATGTATGTCCTGGAATCTTGCAATCAATATTTCACCTACTTCCACTGAAGCTGTCGAGCTGAAAGGAGATGTTTCAAATCCGGCCCAGTATATGTACAGAACCTCGAAAAATCGAGAAAAATCCGTGAAATTTGGGAAAAATACAGATAAATAGCTTAAATGCATACTTTTCTTGTAATAATTTTATACTTATCAATTATTTTTATCGAGTTTCAACATGGCGTCCCGCCAATTTAGGTTACTCTGTGGTAAAAAAAAATGTCAGTAAACCATAGATCGACCATTGATCATAGATCGTGATCCGTCTAGTGTCACTTCAATTCACAAACTAATAAGGGATACTACGTACTTCAATTGCTTTCGTTGCCGATCGTGGTTTGATGTTCCGTTCGTTTGAATTTCTTGAGTTATTTTAAACAACCTGGCTTTCGTTTTTTGGATTTTTGTTTACTTATGTAAAAATATATCAGCTGTGTATTTGATAGTTGAATCAAAACATCGCTAATTACATTGGTAATTAGCTAACTTAGCTTACTTAGTTAATATTCCGACGATTGAATATTCTGTACTTATATAAAAACTTAAATAATATAAAAATCTATAAAGGGAAAAATAAAATAGGTATGTACTCGTTCTCAGTGTTACATACAATCCATTTGAATCATAGACAATTATGACAAATAAACGTCATGCAAATGTCAAACTTCAATCAAATCTGTCAACACGATAGCTTACCGCCATGACGGATTAATGTTTTGTGTTGCAATTTCAAGTGTACATTTTTGTGCTTTACATCCAAACTAAGCCAATTTAAAGTAATTGGATAATTGAAAACTGTTTTAATTGTGTTTCTCCATTTTTTAGTATGGTGTACATAGACGTGGCCGGAGCTCCATACATCCCTGAAACATCTCCTTTGGCACACATATTAGGTTCCGATGACAATGCATGAAAATAAAAAAAAAGTTATAAAAGCTTTTTAAAAAAAATTTTTTTTAGAGTATAATTATTTTTATTTAGTGATTAAGGTCTTGATTCGTTTGTTAAAAAATTGACAATAAATATCGAATTAACGAAGTTTTATACGACAACAGTACGTACTCTAAACATTTTTTTAGCGATGTAGCTATATTGTTCAAGAGTCACGACATGATAAAATCTAAATTTGTGTACATAACTTGTTTTGTCAACGCGTTGAAATACTGTCATTCACGAATATAAAAAAATCTTGTCAGATGGCGTGGGTCGCGAGACATTGAGTAAGTAGCTAGGTCACTAGCATTGAAAAATATTGAACATGGGTATTTTAAAACCCTGCAAACACCATCATTGAACTATATTTCGACAATACTCGTGCGTGTCAATAGTTGAAATTTACAGTTTGTACCTACGTATTTTTTTTTTTGAATTTACACATTTCTTCTTAAACAGATGTCTTAAACAGGTGATGTAAGTGGTCACGCTTCTCGTTTATAATGATTATAATATTGTTAGAAACTGGCATAGCTATGTCATCAAGATAGAAATCAGGTAACTTTTGCCGGCTAAATTGCCGTTTACGCATGGTTTCTTTAAAATAAATGTTTATTGTCTTGTTTGTAATTTCATTACGGCATTGACATAAAGAAAATATTACCGAAACAACTAAACAGGTTATAACATATTACGTCTTTAACAACTTTTGTAGCTTCATTTTGTGCTATCCATCAACATACAAATGTTTAAACGCAATATCCTTATCACAGTCTAATTTATTCTAGTTTTAAGGTATAAAAAGCACGTTAAAAATAAGCAAACATCAAAAAAAATCGCTGAAATGATAAAAACTGCTTCCACAAAATTCACACACTTGTTGATCGTAGTTGACTTTCGAAAATTGAACATTTTACAACAGCTGCAATTTATAAATTGAGAGTCGTGGATTGGTTTGTTGACATCCATTTTAGAAAATTGAAAAATAAATCTTTATTGAGAGTCAACTAACCACCAAAAATCGGTTGATATAATATCTAAGAATTAAAACTAAAAATAAAAAATAAGAAAAATGAAACGTGCCCAGGTTCGAGATGCGATTGGTTGGATGCTTGTTGCTGCCGACAGATATCCGGGCTGGACTGTACGAACCAGGAATGAGTGAAGGCCGGGTTAAGGCCAGGGTTGAGGCCCGGCCCTGGCCCAGGGAGGCCCATCACACCCGGTAACCCGCCAGGCCGCTGATGGTGGTGAAAACCTGCGTAGTCCATAGCTACCGCTTGGTAGGGCAACATTTTCACTCACTGTTTTGTTTAACTGTTCAGTCAAAAATGACAGCTCCCAGTTCCCGCGCTTTCACACACATTTTAAATTCAAGTGTCAAAATCGCTCGGGCGATGTAAACGCACTATGTTCAAAAGTGTCCCATTTCGGAATGAATTTGCACTTCACGTCCACTTTTTTAACTTCCTTAATGTGTTCAGTCCTTTTTGTAAGTATTTAGAGTAGGTCCTCAGCCATAAATCCTTTTAGAAAGTTCGTCGTCGCTTCACAAGTCGACGGACGACTCGCCCTGGATTCCCCGTTTCAGCCGCAGACGTTTCAGTTATCAAACAAACGCCCGTTCTGTTTTCATGAACGATCATTTACGGGGCAACCTATTCACAGGGGAAAAGTCACGCACAGCCACCCACTTAATAAATATTCTGGGCATATATCCGTTTTTACGCAGACGTGACCGACTGTGTACTGTCCGATTTTCACGTACGGAACGCGCGGCCGATTATCAAAAACAGTTGCATGCGTCCCCCTCTTTCGACCTCGGACGTGCAACTGAAACCGAGCACGCGCCAAACGCGACTCTATCACATTCGGCCTAGACACCCTGAGCGTCGTCGGTTCGGGGATTAGACAAGAACGCCGCTCTACAGGCGAGCGAGACGCGGATCGATCGGACGTCACCGCGGAGTTAAAAGCCTGCGTCGTTACACGGCCCGTAATAGGCGGTTACGTGATTGGGCGTGGCCTGGCCTATTAAGTTGAATTGTCGCGCTCTGATTGGTTGAAATTGGTAGTAGTCGCCTACGTGAGATGTTCAGGAATACGTTTATAGCTGGCGTTCATAGAATATAATAAGTGAGTTGTAGGTTGGATGCGCGCCAGTAGTGTAGACGCCGCGTGTTGCGGTTTCATTCCCGAATCGCGTAATGATTTTTAATTGTTTGTTAGGGACCGTTAATAGGATGAAATTGCGTGTTTAGCCGATCATTGCATAATAAGCGGAAGCGTTGCTTCAATGGAAGAACGTGAGATGGGTGTGGTTGATGCACCTACTAGTCATAGCAGACGGCAGAATGTCTGCCTGTTTTAGTCAGTTAGGAGTAAGGGACTCTACATTACCTCGTCTGATTTCACAGATTCTGATCTTGATCTTTAGCAATCAATACTTGTATTAGCTTTTTATTTGTTAGTAAAACGTTTTACGTTTGATATAAGGTGGATAACTATTTACAAATTCAGAAAGTAGGTATAGGTAGGTAATACATTTTTCCAATTTTTTCCATCACCTTTTTAGTGATCAAAAGATGATGGATGAGTCTTATCTCATGTCACATTTCATGTCAAATTTTCCTGCGTATTCTTCAATGGCATTTTTCCATTCCTCCAAATAGTTCTCCACCAATCCGCAGCGTGGTGGAGTAGGTACCTATGCTCTAGACATTCCGCTTGATTTGTTGTGGGTTAGAACCGTGCCCAGCAGTGGGACGTCTATGGGTTGCAGCTAATAAGAACATTAAATGGAATCTAATAAGAACTTTACCTACAGTTTAAAAACAAATCAATTCGGAACTTGTCTTAATTTCATAAACCTACCTAGTAGGTACATAATTAACGCCATTTTTTTTAAACATATTATTTAAAAAAAAATTCATTTAAATATTGAAGAAGCATTGATTATACCCACCATTTTAATTTACAAAATTACTTCTCTAAACATAATTAGAAGATTTAGGTAGGTATTTGAAGAAGTATAATTTCCAGATTTGAAAATTGGAGATACATTGTATGGTCATATATAATAATATATTCATTCCTACAACGGTTTATACTTTCGTTATGTACATGTAAAAACTAAGCTTACATCTTTTAAAGTTACAAAACATTACCTAATCGCAATCTCACAGCTCAATAAGCAAATTTTCGCTAGTTGACGAACAAATCATTGAAAATTGATTATTAACGGATTTTATTTGGTGTGCTAACATCAAAACGGCTTGATCCGCGTATAGTTCAAGGATAAGCGAATACGTGTCAGACCTGATAGATTTTTATAACTTCCGAATATAGGTGCCTGTGCCTCTGACAAACGCGTCAGCTTTAGGTCGTAATTTCGTGACATAAGTAGGTAATAAATACAAGGATGTATTTCCCTAAAGCGCCACGCATCAATGATTTTTCTATGTGCGATTTAAGAAATTAAATGTCAATTGCTATAACGGTGAAGGACACATCGTGAGAAAACCTGTAGGCTTGAGAGTTCTTCATAATGTTCTCGAAAGCATTTGAAGTCTGCCAATCCAAACCCGTGCCCAACAGTGGGACAAAGAAAGGGTGGTGATTTCCCTAAAAGGGTTGTCTTGTGTTATACCTATAGGTACGCACTTTTCACCAGTCACCTCTGAGTACCATCTGAATTCGTATTTTAACCTATAAGTTTATTCTGTAGCGAGAGTTTGTAGTAATGTTTACCAAGTAGCTAGATTTAATGAGATTTAACATTCCTGTCTTACTGTCAGTCAGGTAGTTAAACAAACTTTCCCTGTTTAAGAAGCACGATGTGCCTAATCGATTAAGCTACCAATCGATAATCGGATCTTAGTGATGACGAGAATAGTTTGATTACTCGCTACTATTAGAAGTAGCCAGAATACCTTATTTATTTTGGGATACAGATATTGTATTTTTACCAGTTATGTTTAGATCCCACGTAATTTATGGTGAGCCTATTGCTGTATACCTACTGGACACAAGACTCCGAGCTACTTCAAGAAATTTCAAGTTAAAAAATCCTTTAACACGTTGCCTGACCCAGGGGTCGAACCCAGGACCTCTAGCTAAGCAGTCGAGGTATCTTATGAAGGTATATATACTAATACCTATTATAAAGAGGAAAGATTTGTAATGTTTTCACACAAAAACTACTGGACCGATTTCAAAAATTCTTTCACCATTAGAAAGCTGCATCTTCACTGAGTGACATAGGCTATATAATATTACTAGGTGTAAATGAAACTATTGTTATGTCTAATTCCACGCGAGCGAATCTGCTGGGCGTCTAGGCACTAGTTTGAAGTAAATTTTCACAACAACTTCTTGACCCTACACAGCGGGTGATATTTAATAGAACCTGAACATTATAATAAGACCTTAACCATAGATATTTTGATGTGATTTTAATGTGTCTTCAGCTAGTGCCTGACACTCTCTATAACAATAAAGATGGCGAGAACAAGTAAGACTGTATGCGAAAATACGTGGAAAACACCCGCCACAGAACTTGCGTCATTGTACTCATTAGACGGCTGACCTCTGTATTCGCATCTTGCATTATTTATATCGATTAATCAGTATGTATCACGGCAAAATCATTGGAGTAGGTACAAATGGATGTGATGAATGAAAAATTAACGGCATCTGGTAACATAAAATAAAATAAATAAATAATAAATAACTTGGACATTCTCACACACGTCCATCTGAACCCAAAGTAGGCGCGAGCCTGTAACAGAGGTGTCAGAGACATACATACATAGATATTTTTAAATATACATTAAATAGATAATATTAACATCTCGTACATTTACCTGGGGCAAGTGATCCAGATGGATAATTCCAACGTGGAGAAAGAAGTCACGGGGCGTTCGGGGAGTTAAAATTAATTCTTTTCATCCTAGAAATTCCCTAGGGATTTTTGCATGTTTATTGTTTCAGTGCCTTTACTTGATAACATAGTAAACATTCATGATGAAAACACACAAGCGGACATTATCCACATATTTTATATCCCGAAAGTATGTTGATGTTTCAAATGTTTTATTTTTCTAAAGGTTTTCACAACATCTAGTCCAACCCGAACCTTATCCAGGCAATTTTATAGTAGGCCAGACTTTCTCATTCAATTTCGAAATATGTTATTCGATATTTCGAGAAATGCTATTTTCTTTATTTCGAAATTTACGCGGGCAAAAGGTAGATTAGAAATAAGATTTCTATATTATGTTTCTATCTTGAATACACTTCATCTATAATATTCTTCTTCTACATATAAATGTTAGAACGCATGTATGAGCTCGACCTTAAAATGACAACAAAAGCAGATGGTCGTCAAACCATAGAGTAATAAGTAGTGTTTCCTATCTAAACAGTCAGCTGTGCTGCAGGCCGCAGGCTCTGGGCCGCATACTAACGTCCTACGTGCGACCACTTGAACCTTCGTGTTAAAAGCCTCACTCCTGCTCACTTTTCATCCCTTTGAATAGGCATGATGACAAAACAATTAAGAATAAATGGTTTTAGAGGAACAAGTATGCTGAATACTTCCTAAAAAATTGTAAAGTTTTAATAAAAACATTGAGATTAATCAGATTTTCATTAAAATAAAAGTATAAAATACAGCAATCAGCCATGTTAACTGAATCGCCAATCAGAGCGGTTGACGTCATGCCCAAATAGTATTCACCTACGAGCGTTTTCGCGCTAATTTTAAAGTAGATAGGAAAAACTGCAATAATTTGCGTTAAAACTCAATTTATTGCTGAAATAATGTTTTTTTTTTTCGAAATATTGGATGTGTACCTACACTACAGAAGGCAATTTCAAAATCTGTCATCATGCCTATTGTTTCTTACCGAAATTTCGCGATTATAACGAGTAATTTTGATTGTGCATTGTGGATAGTTAATTTTGCCCTAACTGAATAGTGAAAACTAAAAGTAAGACTGTTAGCAGTTTTCGATCACAGAAGGTATTAAGTATGGGTTTCGGTTTCAATAACTGATAGACACCTATAGATAGGTAGGGTAGATATTAATTTGCACTCGAGTTTTCGGCTGTGACCCCTATTATGAAAACATTTATGGCGATACTCAGTCGATGCTGTTTTTGAATATCTGGATAGCCAGATGGTTGGCTGGTAGAATGCTTTATGCATTAAGCTCGCCATTTGTACCCTGCACTTTTGTATGTGGTTCAATTAAGATAAATAAATAAATAAATACTCAGTAAAGCAATTTCTAAACCACTACAACACATTGCGGTTCATGTATTGATCACATTCAACCTCAAATCGCAGTGTTAGAGGCGAATTATCTAAACAGTCGAGTGTCCGGTCGGCGGCCGGAAGTCGGCGGCGGCTTCCGGGTCCATTTGGTGGCCATTTGTACTGTTGGACGATAGCTTGGAGTTTGTCTATTGTATGTTAATTTTGGATACTCTGTAAGGCCTGATAGCTTACTGTGGTCAATGAAAGTCAAAGGTTTATTTGAATTTAGATTAAGGTAATTTTATTCTCTAGACTCTAGACTTAGACCCAAGAGTCTCTAGAGTCTAGTGTAGAGACTGTTGCGTCTAATGAGGCAGTTCAATAGTTACATGTTAGATTCAGATTCAGATTTATTAGTTATTTGATAGTTATTTTTCATTATATCGTATCTTATAAAGGTATGCTTAAATGCTACCAAGAAGAACACGGCAAGAAACTCGGTAGTTACTCTTTTCAAAATTTACAATTTTTATAATTTGATCAAGGTACATTATTATTGGACAAAAATTATTATTGTCTAGCTAAAACATGGACGTCCCACTGTTGGGCACGGGTCCCCCACAGACATAGCTGCGAAAGGTCTCCTTTCGAGCTCCATAACGCTGCTCCAATGCGAATTGATGGAGGGGTTAGTAGCCAAACTTGGGTTAGTGACGAACACTTGTGTTTGTTCTGTGTCTGGATGTTAATATATCTATTTAAGTATGTATGTTAAAAAATATATATGTATGTTTATAAGTCTCTAACACCCATTACACGCTCGCGCCTAATTTAGGGTCAGATGGCCGTGTTTGAGAATGTAAAAAAAATTGTGTCAAGCCACCCAAAAGTCTACGAGGAGGCTTAACGATTGTTTTTACCATTGAAAACAACGGGGACGACGAAGCACAGTGACTCCCACTTCGCTTCCATGAAATTTTGCATGTAGCGGTCACAGCATCGATCGGTCTCTAAGCTCTCTATTAAACTATTATTCAGCCCGCAACACAAAAACAGTTCCAAGGTATGAATAGTAAGAGCTTGCAAGAAACAGATCCAGTGCAAACGCATTTACTAAGTGCGTGTGTCAAAATAAACTGTTCTCGTTGATCGCTGTTTGTCCATGCTGCAGTTGTTTTTGTTTTCCAACAGTTACGGTAAGGAGGCTGGTTATAATCAATAAAGAGATTCAGTGGACACGGTCACGCGACTGGGCGGACGCGTTGGTACGCGGGTGAGCGCACGGTGATGAGAGGTAGCGGAAAGCGGAGGGAGCGGGCATGCCAATCCGTGAATTAAAAGGTATACTAAAATTACGCAAAGTAATGATCATGTTTTGAGTCTAATCTTTTTTTTGACTGAGAATATCGCCTGGATTCCATCTAAGGATATGTGAATGGAATTTAAGGAGGTAGGTATTGCAATGATTTTATACTAAAGATATGTCACCTCCATAGAATTCAGTGTTACATGTAAATTGAGTACCTACTTGAACTAATTAAATTGGTGTTATACTCGTTCCTCCTTCCATTCTTTTTCCATTTGCCTCAATTGAAATAAATTACTTAGGTAGATATTTAAATTATAGTTTGACATTCTAACATAAAGATTATTAAATTCGCTTCGCTCATCACAAAGGCCCCAAATACGACAGATAGCCAGAAAACTGACTTTTTATTGGATAATTCGTGATTTTCATTTTTTATGTGCATCGCAACAGGTGTTTGAACCTGTCACCACGATCTTGACATTGGTTCAGATTTCTCAATGCGCTTGCAGCCTACGGAAACCTATCTACCACTCAATGGTGGCGATTTGATTCAGGAACTTGCCACCATGATTTCTGATGCGCATTTTGCGCCTGACCAGTAAGTTTAAAATCTTATTTAATTATTTTATTGATATATAATTTAATGAAGAGCCTGAATGAGTTAAAAAATAAAATATATTTTTATTTTACATAGAAATATAAGTTATTTATTCTGACTTAGAACGCATCGGTGCTTTTTGGTGGTTACATAACTAAATATTACAGAGTCCTCACAAGAGTGATGTACAAATATTTTGAAACAATTATTGCAACGAATATCGTTGCAATAATGTGCGGTTTAATGCAGCGTCGTCGTTTTCTTGAAGCTGGTTAAATATGTTAGATGGATGGCTCGAGCTCCCCTCTTGCCTGCCACGACTCCAAAAGCCTCCTTGGCCTTAATTAAAAAATAGGTCCTCGAGTGGAGATCACGGCTCGAGAAACGGAGCACAGGCCGCCCTCCAACTAGATGGACTGATGATCTGAAGAAGTCAGCGGGTAAACACTGGATTCAGAAGGCACAACCGGGAGGAGTGGCACCGGTTAAGGGAGGCCCATTCCCAGCAGTGGACTTCGGAAGGCTGATGGATGGATGGATGGTGTATTTCTGTGGTTGCATTCACAACAGACAGTAGCGTCCATAGCCCAATGGCTCGCGTCGATTCAATGTGATCGAAAGAGTTAAGCGACGACGGGCCCGGTCGGTTTGTGGATGGGTGACCGCTGACCGCTAGTGGCAAAATTTCATGGACGCTACCGTGCTTCGGAGGGCACGTAAAGCCGTCGGTCCCGGTTGTTTTCAATGCTGGAAACAGTCTTTAAGCCTTGTCGAAGACCTTCGGGTGGCTTGAGAACATTCGACACTGGGTTGGCCACTAACCCCTTCACCAATCCGCATTGGAGCAGCGTGGTGGAGTATGCTCTAGACCTCCCGCAGCAGTGTCTGTGGGGGTGTCCCGTGCCCAGCAGTGGGACGTCTATGGGTCGCAGCGATTTACAACAGTCTGTCTTACATACTCTCCCTTAAAAACCGTAACAGAAAATAAAAGTAAACAGCCAAGCTTGATTGGGAGTTCCCAAAACCCAACACGCCCATGGAACAGGTCGTCGGCCCCGAATCGTAAATCTCACAGTTACGTATTCAATCGATTTGTGAAGCTATAAAATTTCTCAACCTGGAACTATTTAGGCGAAATCGTCCAATTTAAGTTGACGAACTATAATCGTTCAAATTCCCAATCGATATGAAAGACAGTACCTAAGTTAAAAGTCTTTGTTATTCCCTCTGTTTGAGAATTTTCACTTCACTTAATAGTCGTTCAAGACCACGGCTTTTGAATTTTACCGATATAACCAGATATTCATAGTTATGAATATTTGGTTATACGAACAAGTAATATTAAACTTAAACACTACAAAATGACATATAATACAAACATTATATCGCCAGGAGAAAATAGAATTCCACTCGAATACTGTTTTCTGTAGAAAAAGAATCTGAGTGGGATTCTATTTTCTCCTGGCGATATAATGTTTGTATTATATGTCATTTTCTTTTTCTACAGAAAACAGTATTCGAGTGGAATTCTATTTTCTATGAGAATAAGAAGAATAAATTAACTCGATAACTATTTCTCGCATCAGTTTTTCTTGCGTTCGGACTTCTTTATGACCAATTCATTATGAAAATAGATTTATTTTTCTTCTTTTTCACTGGAAATCAGTAGGCGTGCACTTGACCTCAGAGCCCAGATGGCTCGAACCCGCGATAACTATTGCTCGCATCCGTTAATCCCGCGATCAGGCGCGTCCGTTTGAATTTTAAACAGGATCGATCGCCCTACATTCGATTCGACACGTGCGTTGACCCTGGCTGTTAGGGGGCGGGCTTTTAATAATCTCTTCAAGATTCTGATGTCCGTATCAATTACTAATAGTTTGTTTACTGATTAAAAATCAGTTTTTATTTAAATAATAATATAAGAAGTGTTTATATTCTGTAATAGCTGTAACGATCATCTATATTAATATTATAAAGAGGAAAGATTTGTTTGTAATGTTTTCACACAAAAATAAAATAATAAGTATTTAAAAATAAATGTAGGTATAACATTAATAAAAGTAAAATAAAATAAATTCAAAGAAATAAAAATAAGATTTACTTACTTATGAAAAATTAAATTGATGAACAAAAAAAATAGTTTTACAAACAAATAATATACTATTATTCACTAACACGACTATTCTAAAAAACTAAAATTAGTATTTTAGTTTGTACTTATTTCGTATTTTAATAAGTATTAAAAAACGAAATAAGTACAATCATTGCAAGTTATTTTAGTGTACCTTTTGGGTCAGTGCAGTATTTTTTATTTTTTATTTATTTTTTTATTTTTTACTTTATAAAACTCCTAATTTATCGGAAACCATGCTAAAAAAACATAGGTACCTACTGATTAAGATAAAAATCAATTCTAGTACCAAAATGAGCATCACAACAAAGCCATATCAACATTCACTTACACACAAATAAACTTTTCCAAGTGTTGTTTATCCCCACATTCCCCGGAATTAGGGTACATCCACACATTAAGATGGCAACCCTGATACCACGATATGAATTAAGATATTCTAATTTTAATTGCACGCTGTGTTACTACAACAAATTCGCTTTGTTTCAGGAAATAACATGTTGTACTTAATTAAAAGAACCTAAAACCTACGTGCTTAATTATTTTTTTTTATAAAATATCTACCTATTAAAATAAAATTAAACAGATAGGTAATTGAGTCTTTTCTTTGCTTTTTAATAAACACTGCTGCCTCGTTGATCTAGTGGTAGCAAGCGCGACTGCCGTGATAGAGGTCCTGATGGGTTCGATTCCCGGGTCGGCAAAATATTAATGTGTTTTTCAAACTTGAAATGCCTAGTAGTATCACGGAGCCTGGATTTGAGCCTGGTGTATGGCAATAGGCTCACCTATAACATGGGACCTAAACCTTGTACTATTGAGTATTCTGTGTCTAAACATAACAGGTGATATGTGGGTGAGTACGAGAAGTGAGTACCACTCTTGTATTGCCACAAATAAAATTACTATAGGCTTTATAACCCTATCTTGACACTAAGACAATGTACTAGTCCAAGATAAATCCGAAGAGGCCATAAACTTTGCATATGAGGCCAATTATGGCTAAATTTGTACAGTTCCGTAGATATACGGGTAAATAAATTAATAAAACCACCCCTCAGTGAAGGGTTAAGATTTAAACTGTCGCGATACGATCTTTAACCCTTGCTCTGCAATGAGCGTTGTTTGAGCTCGGTACGGGATAATATTTGTAAATGTTATTCATCTGTAATTTAATGTAAATTGTTTTATAAAATGTCCAGTGTTTCAGAGACAATTATTTACAACTAGTGGACGCCTGCAGCTTCGCTCGCGTGGGATTAGACATAACAATAGTTTCGTTTACACCTAGTATTAGTATATAGCCTATGTCACTCAGTGAAGATGCAGCTTTCTAATGGTGAAAGAATTTTTGAAATCGGTCCAATAGTTTTTGTGTGAAAACATTACAAACAAATGTTTTCTCTTTATAATATTAGAAAAGATTTCATATTGCGATCTTGCTCGAGAGGTCCGGATTCAAATCCTATGCATCTATCACAGCGGTAACAGCCCACTCGCTGTTAAACTCGCCCCTCACTTGAGAGGGTGTGGGTCAAAATTCAAGCGGCACGCACCAATAACTTTTCCAAGTTATTTGCGATTTAAAAAGGTCATTTGGGTGGTAGAGACTTCATAGGTTATAAGTCCCAGACTAAAAGCGTGGGACTAAAAGTGTGGGACTTATACCCAGTATAATATACCCCAGTCCTCATACCGATGGTTCGTCCAGATAACTGGACGAACCATCCCAGTCCCTCTTCGAGTCTTGTTCGAAGTCAGTCACAGTTCTAGTTAAATCTATGGTCACAGTTGTCATAGGCGGCAGCGGATGGGTGGTAATGCAAGCTCGTACCATAAAAAATCCCTGTAAAATGTCATCTGCTCTAACATTTATAGGTAAATAAATTTTTAGTTGCTTTATATTTATCAATTTAGAATAGCAATAAATCACTTTTTCTTTTAGTAGTTTGTATTTATCTGTACTTTCGTTATGCCTCATGATGACCTCATAGCGCAATAAATTATTTGATTTTGACTCTGACTTAGTCACCTATCTACTCAAGCCCAAAGCGCTTACACACCAAAACTTATCTCCCCAAAAGGAAATACCCGCGCCGTATTAATCCGAGTGTCACTAAAAATACCGAGCGGATATGAGGAGCTTGAGACGAACGAATCCGCATGCTGCGCACGTACCGCCCCCGGTGCGGATACGCGAATGCGAGATGAAATGCCTGCGTGTTGCCGGTCGATTCACTAAACAAAGTTACAGTCGTCGAGCTGGGATGAAAGACAGACCGTTGATTTTAATTCAATCTAGCCTATTTAATTATATATTTATACTTTGTATACGCGTGACCTTATTTAATTATTTGGTATCTCGCCCTGCTAGAACAAATTACGGTCGAAAAAATATTGAATACGAAGGCGTTAAAATTTACAACAAATTACCCACAGATATTAAAAATGCTAAAACTTTGGCTACTTTTAAAAGACTATTAAAAACTCATATCATAAACACATAATTAATTTAGCAATTTTAACTTTTGTAATATTGTTATAACCTTTATATATTATTTATATTTATTACTACATTTAAATTCCTCATATATCGCACTACTACTCTCTAATATACTGTATTTATTTCCAATAGCACTAACACATTCATGTTACCCATATTAAGTCATTCACGCAACTATAACTAAAATGCCACATCCAGAGCTGTCGATCACTTTGTACATCCATGTATTTGTTATCGCGTAGCGCGTAGTCACAAAGAATAGTTTAAAATCACGCATTATGTGGGTATAACTAAATTTGAGGACACCCGCTAGCTACTTAATATCTCAAATATGTTAAATATTCTGTTTTGTATAGGTATGTACAATAATTAGTATTTATTTTCTGTACGCTTGCTATTATATAAGTTTGTTACTGTTATTGATTTCTCAGTAAGTGAATTATTGTTAATTCTTTATGAGAAATAATAAAGATCTTAAACCATAATTATATGTTTATACTTTGTATGACCTTATTTGAGGCACCTACGTATTCATAAACTGTGCGAAAGCGTTAATAGGAACATGGGATAAATATAACTGGTGAAATGTGGGTGTACTAAAGAAAAAAAGAAAGAAAGAAAGTTTTCTTTATTCACATACTATTACACAAGCTTTACATCTATCTACATCCAAACAAAATAAAAATAAACAAACAAAGGAATTTAAATTAAGACGTTGGACACTTAATAAATTTAGTCAAAAAGTAAACAAATACATACAATACTACACACCTTTGCCTGTCGCTTCGGGAAAATAGCTAGCGTTATGTTATGTATCAGTTAATCGTAATAGAGATATTCTCCTTATCCAAGAAGCCCGCAAGCATTTGTCTCTAATCAAACTGAACTTCAAACTTCCACTATAAGGTTAAGAAAAACATTAGCAAGCTTTAAGAACATCGAAGCAATGAAATTCTTTCCCTTATACGAACAAATTAGTACACTTTAAAACAGATTAAATTAACACCTCCCCTAAGCCCATTTTTCCCGCTCCGGTGAGCATTTTTCTTCGAGCTAATATTAAGGGAGTAGAGTATTGGCGTAACTGAATTTTTTTCGAACGTTTCGAAACCTAATAATGCGGGTAATTTTTCAATTGGCGTGTTAAAGTGATGTTCGAACGCACCTTGTTTTGGACGGTGTTATGCAATTGGAAACCTAAAAAACATAACTAAAATATATTATGCATAATAACCTACTTATCTTTAATAGGGATTCCCAAAATAAAAATTTGATAAAAATGTGTAAAAAAATGATAAAACATTATTATTTATTATCATGAAATATCACAGTAAATATAACAGAAATTATTCTTACATCTATCTAGCATCTACATATTATCTTCATTTACCCTTAAAGTCGAGGTATACCTTCACAGGTATTCACAAACTCAACAGACTTTGAGTGAAACAAATGTAGACTTGGATCCCAAGATCATCTTTAAACAGCGTCAGAACATGAACCAGCGGGAACTCTGACCAGACTATACCCTACAACTGAAATATTACATAAATATTAAATACTGTGTAACTGTAAAAATATAAGAACTGTGTTCAGAATTCGTATACAAAAATATTCCATAGACAAATACTTATAAAAATTATAAATATTTATCAAGTCTAGAAATAGAATAAACCCTATAAAAATTCAACAGGATTACTTCAGCGAAAACTATACATTTTTAAGGGTTGCATAGCATCATCCACTGCCAGCGATTTACATACACAATTTTTCTCCCTTGAAAGACGTTTTCTCCAAATTCGCCTTGACTTGACGTTTTAAGCTGCCCTCCGAATTTATATTAGTCTTGTCTGCAATTTTCTGTCGCAGTAAATGCAACAAAAAAATAAACATTGACATTTCTCGTTATATAATATAGGTAGTATAATGATTGCAAAAGCGAGTCTATATCCACGAAGGGGTAGCTAGAAGTGGATATAAACGTTATGTAATATTAATTATATGTTATTAATCATGCACATTAACTGTAGTGTAGCTCTATTGTTTGATAGCAAAGTTTTGTACATAAAATATGAATTGTGTTAATATGAAAATTTGACAAACATAACTGGTGAAAAAAGGTGTACTAAATACCGCCTACCCCTTCAGGAAAATACAGGCGTGTTATGATAACAAAGCTTTCAAGGATTTAACATAGAAAAAAATTACAAAAGCGCAAAAGCTCGTGTCAAAGACGTGTTGACAGTCGTAAAAATTTAAGCGACCCACAATTGCATGCTTCGCCGATTAATAGCTTCTATAGACTTAGAAATGCGTCAGAAAATGACATTACCAAAAAGTTATTCTAATAGTGGTCAGTACCTATGTCAAAATGGTAAAGTAGGTCTTAACAATCAATTGTTCTAGTAACAATGTGATTGAAGTTTTATGCCTTCCCAAAAATAATATTTTTACTAGTCGTCTTAAGCCTTTATAATAGTAAATAATGTATCAATTTTAAATATTTAATCTTGCAGTTATTGATTAGCTCAGCTAAATTAAGTATCAATAGACGAATAATTTTAAAGTAGCGTAAAATTCACGTCACAGTTTCAAATCTGATAGATATTAAATATACATAAACAATGTTACTTTTTACATAAAAGTCTTAATTTAATTTTAAAAGTCTAATTTTAAAACATTAGGTATTATCACATAAAAATATGCTTTATTAATTTCATGTCTATTCGGTTCCTAGCTCTGTACCCCACCCCAGCCAACTTTAATGAGAGCAGTCTTGTGGGTGACTCGGAATTGAGTGAAAAAAAATTAAGTTGAAAAAAATGTCCGCATTAAGAACATGACTTGTGCATTATGGTTCGTGACATCCATTCAGTCAGACTTTGAATGAAGTCGACAATGGAAATATGTATCATAAAAATGTTTTTAAATAATCCAATTCAACTGGATTTTTGAATTGATAGTTAATAAACTGCGCTGGAGCAGCGTGGTGGAGTATGCTCTAGACCTCCCGCAGAAGTTTTTGTGGGGGAGACCCGTGCCCAGCAGTGGGATGTCTATGGGTCGCAGCGAAACTGCGCTGATAGCTCAATACCTAAGAATTCACAGACTCTCTTTGGAGATCTTCCGGGTTCAAATCCTAAAGGCGCGCACCACTGACTTTTGTTAAGTGCGTTTAACCTGGTTTTAAATAGTTAAATGTAAGGAAGACCTTTTTGTATACATAGTGTGTTGATTTTTGTGATAAGGATTTTTATTGATTGATTGAAGACAAAATCTGCATAAGAGACTCCCAATAGTTCTACATTATCCTCTCTAAGGCGTGTGAAGTCTGCCAAGCCGCAGTCATGCCAGCATGTCTTATTTTTTATTTGGTTCATACCCCTTCCAATAGGATCCCGTTCTCGTGTCTCCGAGCCCTTGACTATGAGTCAAACTGACTTAACACAGACTGACCAGTCATACCAAATGTCATAGACTAACCTCTATCAAAGGGTATGGATGTGAAGTTGGAGTTGATCATGAAAAGTTATTATACTTCATCAAACTAATGATTTTAGCTTTCACTGGACCACTTTACTGTACGTATTGCAGCGAGCCCTACTTAGAAGTAGTAAAGTATCTTCACGTTGAATTACTCGTTGCAGAAAGAAAATATTTTTCCAAGTTCATTGTTCCATTCCAGTGGAATCCTTACTTTTTAAAAGGCTTCGTGACTCAACCTTGCCTTTCACTCCTAAGCACTCGCCAACCAAGTATATCATACAGAATCTATCAGCGCCTTATACAGAAATGTCAAAGCACCTAATTCGACGCCGATGGCTTCATACCATCCAGATTTCCCGGTGGATCGGCGTGAAAGAGATGGACGTACGTATTGGTGTAGGTGTGAGCGGGACGATTGTATGGTCACGGGCGCGATTCAGATGATTGGTGTACGTGCAAAGCCGACCGCACCTCTACGTGACTGCTGATCGTCTTTGAGATCGCGTCGAGACACTGGTGACTAGAGGTTTTGATACTTGATTCATGATCGCTTTGTGTGCTGGGAATTCGTAAGGCAGCGAGGATAGAATCTAATACAGTAGGAAAATTTGTTTTACCTTTGACGGTACGGTCCGTATTCGTAGGTGTACCTATATTTAATCATCTAGGTATCTCTTTTATGAGTTTTAATAGATATACTCATGTATATCTTTTATGAAGTGGAAAGGACAATCAACTGTCTGTTTTAATTTATTTGTAGGTACCCAGTTCAATAATAGATTATCTATATTTTTGTTCCCTGTGTTCAAACGATATTGTTAAGCAGTGTTTTGGAATTCTGTAAAATTACGTGTTTTTAAATCACTAAGTATTGTGTACTATGACTGTAAAGTACTATTACTGTAAATTGTGTTAGTGTAAATTGATAAATTGTAATAAAAGGTCGAAGGATACTTCGATCTTGTACCCTTGAAACCATGTAGTTAATGACTAAATTTACTTCTAGAAGACCTTTGTGCATAACAAAATAATTTTGAAGTAATTTTGTAAAAACAGTATGTAGGTCGCTATCGTCGATCTATCAAGATGATCATCATGAAACTAGTCGGCCTATTTCCGACTTAAATCACACGTGAGTAAGCCGGTAACTTCAACTATGAATATAGACACTCACGAATCGTTCAGTATATAAAACACTACCTAAGAAAAATGTATTTATTTTGAAAGCATCAAGGTCAATATGTCGCGGTAGCGCGCGCGCATACCGACTACCGTCGACAGCCAGCCATTCATTGTTTTACTACTGTTTGACCGTTTATATGTACTTCCTATAATACATTGCTAATGAAAGAAAGTTATGAAAAACAGCGATCTCTTTAATTTTTCCTCAATTGAAAGGCTTGTGTCAATTTCGTCGCAACTTATCGTAATAACATAAGATCACGCTTGTATTTCCGCGAATGGGTAGTCAGAGGTGTGTGATTACTTGTTACTTTTCATCAGTTATGTTTAGGTCACATGAAATAGGTGGTGAGCCTATTGAAAAACCACCTATTAGTTACTGAGTCGTAAGATTCAGAAACTTACTGTACAAGTGAGATATCGACTTACGGATAGATTTATTTTATGGCACAACGCCTGTTTCTAAGATATATATTACCCGGCGTTGATTACAGGCTTATTTTATACCAACGATTAATTGAGCGTTGATCCCACCTAATGACACTAGCTGTACTGTATTTATGGTATTTTGGCATCTTAGCATCGTTCAAACCAATCAAAATTTTGTTTGGTCTCCTTAACTATTACGAAAAATGGAAATAAATACGCAATTGCATTGGTATAATATGTCTGGGCATGAAATCTACGTCATCATAATATGCCTATTACCTAACCTAGGTACTTATTTTCTAAATAGCAAGTTAATTGCCAACGACATGAAAGTATCGATTTAATTAGGGGAGACTGGGGGCAAAAGTAACACGGGGCAATAGTAACGTTGGTGATATCTTGGCTACCAAGCAACGCAGAAGAGTGTGCGGGCGCGGGGGCATAGGCCGTGTCATGCTCGGGTAAGCTAACCAGTCGGCTATGTGCTCCGAGCGCCGTGGACGTATTTATTATTGACTCCGGCCATTTGGACAGCCCCGAAGTAAGTTTTCGTGCTTTGTAAAATCTGTTATTACTCTTTAATTTACAAAATATAAGTAAATTAACGACTAGTATTAGAATCTATGTATATCACACAATATAAACCTTAATGTATAAGTTAAATAGTGTTCAGAATTTCTGATTTATTTTGGTTTTGAAATAAAACAGTCTTCAGGAACAATTGTACCATTTTTGTCGGGGTCAATAGTAACGTTACTATTGACCCTATGGTACAAATGACCCCGAGGTGAAAATAAATTATATTTCTGGTGCCTTATTTTACATTTAAAAATTTTTTTGTTTCTAGATTTTTTGATTTTGATTATTGTTAAATATAATTTTTTTAGTTCGGTACTAAATCTAAAGCGATAGATTATTTCGGTTTATTTTATTGTTTTCTGGAAGACTCGCAGAAATATGACAGGGGTTAAATGTAACATGGGGTTGTTAGTAACACACAAGTTTTACATACAAATTGTCGTTTTTGATTTTTGTTGATTATTGTTGAATACATCAAAGAAATGTACGATTTAGATGTTATTTAATGACATAATATGCCTAAAATTGTGATTTTTTAAAGTAATATATTAGCTTTTGATCAATTACCAAGAGAAGTATATATTTTTTTGTTTCGAAGCGGCTTGAAGAAATGAAAGCATTTATTTTTGTTACCAATTATAAGACTGATTATATTAATGATTGTGATTATTTTAAAAATTAAAATATAGGTATATCCATTAAAACTGTCATTATTTGTTCCGTGAGGATATCCGGAATCTATCTTGAGTCAAGCACTCGTCATTCGTCGGTTCGATTGTGGCGCCCTCTACCTCTCTTGCCGCGCGTTTCCGTTTCCATTTTAATATGATTTGTCTTTGCTGTTATGGGGGAAACGCCTTGGCCAAAATTAACAAATTATTCATCATTATAGCGTCGGCGTTCGTCGCGTTCACAAGTAAAGCGCCTGTTTGGTAGTAGTTATATTTATTAAATTAATATTCAGTGATAAAGTATAAATTTTAAGATAGTATCTACCTCTCTTTTTAAAAAATGAGTAGTGATAGTGAAAATTTGCGGAAACGAAGGAAAAGTTCGGCAGCTTGTTCTTCGTCGTCGGAGAGCTCCGAAGAGGAAATAAGTGACACAGAACAAAGAAAAAATTCGGGTGGTAAGTCAAAACGTGCTCGCAGGGAAAAACATGTAAGTGATTTGAAATTTGAGTTTCTTTCTCAGCAAGTGGCATTTTTAACGAATCTTATAACCTGTTCTCAACAAAATAAAATGCCAGATGGTAATACTACTCAATCGGTTTCTGAATCGCAAAATCCATGTATCACAAATACCGAAAGTGAATTAAAAATATCCGACTTATCAACCGTGGTAAAAGAACCTGTGTATCCGAAGTCAAACGAAATTCATTTAAATAGATTATCTGAATTACAAAGGTTTAAATGTGATGATTGGAAGTCTGTTCGTTTTTCCGAAGCACAGAAAATTTTTAACACTACCCCCGGATTCGTAGAATTAAATATTAATAGTGAACTGAAAAGATATGAGTCTCCGACGGATGAAGACTATCGTTTGCGATTGTTAGAACGATCATTTGCTGCCATAACTAATGGTATGCTTATTCAAAAAGATCAGCTGTGTAAAACGTTGCAGGAATTAGTTGATTGGGTTGGAAAAACTGATACCCTGCTGTCACCAAATTCATTAGTTGAAAAGATTGGACAGCTTTTTGATAAAAAATCACCGTATATGAAAATAACTCACGACATTTTGCAAATAACGTGCGGTAGGAGGGCCGATTTTATAAACCTTCGCCGAGAATCTTTATGTAAACAGATCGCAGACGAATTTCATCGTGATGCCTTGAGTCGTATTCCACCTAGCTCAGAATATTTATTTGACAGTGAGCCCTTACAGTCTTACCTACAGAAAATAGGGGGGGCAGATAAACTCGCATCGGCTGTCCGGCCCCAGCCTATTCCGACTTCTTCTAACCAAGGTAACAGAGGAATGAATTTACCTAGACCATCTACTAGTAAGCAGTCTAATGAAAGGTTTTTTCGTCCCAACCCGGGTCCGTCAACAAAAAGAAATCAACCAGGCAAGTACAAATCAAATAATAACCGCAGATCAAATGCTAAGTCGGCGCCAGGTCCAAAGGGAAAGCGAACTCGCCAGCGTTCCCCTGGTAGATATAAAGCCCGCAACGCATGACTCAAAACGATTTCGGGGCGGTTGTCTGAAGCAATATCGTCATATTTGGGCCAGGTTGGGTGCTCCGCATCATATATGCAAAATTTTAAGCGGCCTGCGAATTCCTTTTATACTAAAACCGCCTCTAATTATCCCAACGCAAGATGTTATGACATGTTTCAAAACACAAGAGAGCTCGCAGATGAGTTTTCAAATAAAGAGTATGCTGGAGTCTCGAGTGCTAGAAAAGGCAGACATATCCCCCAGCTATCTGTCAACATTTTTCCTGGTCCCCAAACAGAAGAACCAGTTGAGACCAATATTCAATCTAAAACAATTGAACAGGTTTGTGGGCGCCAAGGAGTTTCGTCTGTTCAACCATTTTCGAGTGCCCAGTTTCTTGCAGGAAATGGATTGGATGGTAAAGTTGGACCTGAGTCAGGCGTATTTCCACGTTCCCATTGCTCCGGAACACCGCAGGTTTCTGCGTCTCAGCTACCAGAACAAACTGCTTCAAATGACCTGCCTCCCGTTCGGGCTCTCGTCAGCACCGAGGACGTTCGCATGCCTGACCAACTGGATTGCCGAACATCTACGGAACCATTACATAAGGTGTGTTGTCTATTTGGACGATTTTCTAATTGCCAATCAGTCCTACAACGAGCTTTGTCGTCACACATCGTACGCAGTGGATTTATTACAACAGCTGGGCTGGACGATCAATTTCGACAAATCTGTGCTTGTTCCGACACGGTGCCTAGAATATCTAGGTGTTACCTGGGACACGAAACGCAACGCAAAGTCCCTGTCGGAACAGAAGTGCTTAACGCTCCGCAAAGTACTTCAGCACCAGATGTCGAGAGGCAGTTGGTCCCTCAGGCAGGCCCAGTCCCTCCTGGGGAGACTCAACTTTGCCACCTTCGTGGTACGACGAGGTCGCTTACATTGTCGGACGCTGCAATACTACAGCCGGCAACTGCCAAAACAGTACCCATACAAGCAGTTCAAGTTGGGAAAACATGTACTAGACGATATGAAATGGTGGATGGATGCGGTTTTCGATTCATTGCCCATCCACAGACCACCAATCACCCACATACTGACAACCGATGCATCGGGATCGGGTTGGGGTGCTCAACTAGGAGACATCATGCTAGCCGGTCATTGGTTGACGAGTCAAGAAGCATGGCATGTGAATTTGAAAGAATTTTACGCAGTTTATGCAGCCATTCAGCAGGAGCATCAACATCTTCGGAATGCCCACATATTGTTGCAAACCGACAATCGGACAGTAGTGTCTTATATCAACAAAGAAGGGGGCACGAAGTCCAAGAAACTTCTGAAACTAACACGCCATTTGTTGAACCTTCTCGACCAACTCAATATCTGCTTAACAGCTCAGTACTTCCCGGGCAGATACAATTTTGTAGCAGATGCACTATCCCGGAACAAAACGAATCCAGAGTGGCATCTGCTCAGTCCAGCTACGAACATAATATTTCAGAGGTGGGGAGTCCCAGAAGTAGACCTGTTTGCCTCGCGGACTGCACACGTCGTGGATGCTTATGTAACGGCAGACAGACAGGACAGTCAAGCCCTGTTTCACAATGCATTCAGCCGTCCATGGAAGTTCGACCTTGCGTGGCTGTTCCCACCTCCGAACCTCATTCCTCAGGTACTGCAGCATTTGAATTCCTCTCAGGGTCGTTACATATTAATAGCACCCAAGTGGCAGAAAGTCTTTTGGAAGGCAGATCTCAAGAGCAGGGCACTGACACAGCCATTACAGATCCAAGACCTTCGACAAGTACTGATAGACACCAGCACAGCGACGTGTCCCCCGAAAATTCAGGGCATTCAGCTAGAAGCGTGGATGATTTCGGGTGGTCCGACATGATCGACGATTGGACGGAGGCAGAAAAATCGCTATTGTTATCTGGTTGGCGTAAATCCACAATGAATACATACAAACCAATCTGGAGAAAATGGAAGGTATGGAGTCAAAATAATTCTATTAATTTTAAAACCCCGTCTCCACCAGAAATTGCTCGCTATTTAGCCTTCCTGCACAATGCAGAAGGCCTGGCTTATAAAACAATACTAGTACATAAATCAGTAGTAACAACCTTCACTAACATAAAATCAAACGTAAATCTATCATCAAATTTTTTCATTAAGCACGTGTTAAAAGCCATTTCTGTCTCAAAAGGAAGACAGGTTAAGCCTCCGATTTGGAACCCTAAAAAATTAGTAGAATTTCTAAAGAATCAAACTCTAGATGAGAACAATCATTACCAAGTGTCAAGGCGCACAGCTACTTTACTATTACTAGCTTCGGGACGACGGGTGCACGACCTTACGTTATTGAAAATCGATCCTGAAAGTCTTATTGATGATGGTAACGATATAACTTTATGGCCTGCCTTCGGTTCCAAAACTGATAACGCTAATCATCGACAGTCTGGATGGAAGCTAGCAGCGAATCCTGACAAAAACCTTTGTTGTGTCTATTGGGTGCGTTGCTTGATTGGCGTGTCTCAAAGACGTCGCGCAGAAGGTAACTGGCAGGAATTGTTTATTACTACTAGAGGAGATCCCAAGCCTGCTTCAAGGACGGTAATCGGTGGCTGGATTAAGTCAACGTTAAGAGAAGCCAATATAGAGGATTCTCCAGGATCTGTGCGTTCAGCTGTCGCGTCTCTAAACTGGTTGGAAAACTTTCCTATAGATCAAATCCTTGCAACTGGAAATTGGAAACAGGAGCACACATTTTTTAATTATTATAAAAAACAAATAGTTCCAGAAGAAAACGTCTCACAAGACAAATCTTCCTTATCTCAGTTCTTTGAAGCAGTAAATTAACTTTGTTATGTAAATTCATAAATGGTGTCTAATATATATCATTTGATTAATACATTAAAATTGTTTTATTTTTTAAATAGGTGATCAACACATTATAGCGTCGATTTACCAGGAGATAACAAACACATCACTCAAGATAGATTCCGGATATCCTCACGGAACAAATAATAGAGAGTTTTAACAAACAATAAAACTTACCTATTATTTTTCCTTGGATATCCGGAATCTAGGTAATTCCTACCTGGTAAGTATATCTCGAGTTCCATAATGATGAATAATTTGTTAATTTTGGCCAAGGCGTTTCCCCCATAACAGCAAAGACAAATCATATTAAAATGGAAACGGAAACGCGCGGCAAGAGAGGTAGAGGGCGCCACAATCGAACCGACGAATGACGAGTGCTTGACTCAAGATAGATTCCGGATATCCAAGGAAAAATAATAGGTAAGTTTTATTGTTTGTTAAAACTCTCTATTTTATTGGCCATCAAAACTATGTTACAAACGACCCTGTACTAGGGGTCAGTTGTAACATTCGACACTCCCTTTTAAAAGTGTGATTGTAACAAAATTACAATTAGTACTTGAACGTTAGCTGCACAAGTTGGTAGACACTTAAATTCTCTTTCTTGGAGACTAACAGGATTTTGTTAAATATCAACAGTTTTAGCACAATCGGCCATGAAGTAAAAACTGTTACTTTTGCCCCCAGTCTCCCCTACATCACTTTACCACAGTTGAATGTGGTAAGAAATGCTATTAATCTAAGTAATTACAACAAGGGTTCATTGGAGGGATCATTTTAATTTATTTAATTTATTTAATTATGTAGCTACAGGAAGCATTTTTAATGGTAGGTATTTGTTGCTATAATCTATGTAAAAAGCAGAATGCAGACAAGAAAAAAAAATTGATGTTTATTATTACAGTAATTGATTTGTAGAAAATCAATGATTACACTCATTAAATTAATAAATGTATTTACATTAGTTTTATAATTGGATCAATTTGAAATTAAAAATTAAAAAGAAATGACCCATAGGCACCTTGTGCGATTATTAATTTATCAATATCCGCCCATAATTTCAAAATAGCAAAGAAATACAATGTTTTTGACGTTTCGGTATAAAAGCGACCCCTTGCGTTGAATTGAGAAGACCACGCACGAACGGTTATATGGCGGAAAGTTGATAGCAAATCATGTCGTGTGTCTCAGTTCTTCGTAGGCAAAAGGAGTTAATGCAAGCGAGATAGCAATAAAACAGAATTACTTTCTTTGGATTGACAATGTTTATACCAGAAAAATATATCTGATTTATATTCTGTGTATCACTTGATGTTAGATTGCACCTTGCAAGTATTTATTCTTTCAGACAAAAATAAAGATATGTATGTATGCACACTATAAGGTCTTTCAGACCAACAAACCAACTCAAAAAAAACCCGTGATTTAATCATCTTCTCGTTATTTAACTTACAGATATCAATTTTAACTAATTCTACTTGACTAAATGAACTGTTATTCCCGAATGTAAGCCTTTCGATATTTTATAAAATTCGAGAGACATAAACTTGAAACTGAAATCTACGGATCAAAAAGCAACAAGAGAACCAATTTCGCTTATCCATAGATGTAATAGTAACTGACCCTTGTGGATTAACAATTTTTCTGGTCAAACGAACAGGGAACGAACGAACGCACTGCCATGCCATCGGCGATCTATCAACGAGTTCGCGCGCGGAATCGCAAATGACCAATGGCGGCGCGCGAAACCATAGGGCATACGACACGATCAAACGAATTTTGAATTTCGAACGAATGACTTTTGTTTTACAGATTTATTTTGTATCTGTTCAGATAGAGCCCATCGCAACTACCGATTCAGATTCTAATATAAACGTTATGGATTTACTGAATAAGTTTCAATTTTGTGTGTACAGGTATTTAGTTGTCAACCGTTTATTGCAATTTGTTTTGAGAATATAAACTATTTCCTGTTAAAAGGTCTCTTTCGCCCATTGTCGTTGGTTTCTCTTTGAACCAACGAGTGATGATGTCATGCTGTAAGCTTTCAAAGAAATCGTAAATCAGTTTTATTGTTTCAATGGCTGTAAGTTATATTATGTTAAATTTTATAAGCCTTTGTATTTGAATTTTTTTGCCTGCTTACTGAGGAAGTATGTCTTATCGATAAAATTAATGATGTTTTGCACATGTACCTAATGTCATTTCCATGATAGGTACATACCTACCTGATGTTTTCCGATTAACTTTCCGATAAACAAGTAAGTACCTAGTTATGTTTACGCCTCTGCCATCCGGTCTAGACCAGTAGTACTAGAAACCAAAAGTAGGTACCTACTTACTAAATATTTGAATGAATAATATAAGTTTGTATTTCCTTGTTCTCCTTTGTGTACGAAAATGCAAATAACTAAATAAATAAAGTAAAAATTATAAATCACGACAAATGTTAAAACTGTAGCTATATCAAAGCATAAATTCGAAACAACCCTTCACTGCAGATGGGTGAAATTATTTATTCTAATAAATCTTACAAAATTTTTACTACGAGCGCGGTAGGATCGGGCCCTCGGGAGTAATCCCGAATTTCTTTTAAGTGTACCGAAGAGAATATTCTGGCGGCAATGTAAGGAAAACTGGAATAAAACACGGAAATGGCTTTCACGACTTCCTAAATATAAATATTATGACTTGATTAGTGTACTTAGGTAGGACTTATAGTGGTATCATAATAATACTATGTAATACCTAAGACAAGTAATCGTTTTCTCTTCCTGTTTTAATATTGAGAATTCCATGGCAGGTACCTACCTACTATATTTGTACGGAACATACTAACGCATTAAAGTGAAAATAAGTTCATATAAATATGCTATATACCTAAGTAATTTCTCTTACCTACCTAATTATAATGTATTTATGTGAAATTAATTATTTCACATATTATCAAAAGGTACGGCCCCAAAAAGAACCCAAGTAATCCAATCATCCATTACCCTTAAAAAATGTCTTAAGTAATACCGTGGTAACATTATGGTTATATTTAGATAGGTACGTAATGTATAAAAATATGATTAATCGCATATCGCCAATGACTTTCAGCAAGAACACCTCATTAATACCAAGGACTCCACCGGAAGCTTGGGCCGTAAATAAAGTGTCGAGATAAAAATTACATTATCGCAATTTTAATTTCACTCGGCATTTATCATACTGTCGAGCACAGCGAGGGTTGAATTATGTAATCGTGAAGCTCATGATTTTTGTAAAACAGTTACAAAAAAAATGATATTTATAATTACAGCTTACGTTAGTATATGAGACTGCGGAAAATTTAACAAACGGTTATAATCCTTCTGTAAGAAAATTTTAGTTCCTATCCACAGTAATCGCGTGTTAAAGTTGAACATGACTTCCTTTTACAAACAAAACCGAACACAGCCCTCTAACGTTGTGTGTTGTATGAGACTTATTATTATACACGTATTGTATTGTTAATATACACGTCGTCACAGAATTGAACTGGAAAGTACATTGAAATTTCCGCTGATTTTTTTAAAAGCTTTTAATTAACTTCACTCGTATGTATTATGTATGTCCTGGAATCTTGCAATCAATATTTCACCCACTTCCACTGAAGCTATCGAGCTGAAATTTGGCACACATATTAGGTTCCGATGACAATGCATGAAAATAAAAATAAAAAGTATTGAAAAGTTTTTTTTTTTAATTTTTAAGTAGGTATAAATTTAAAAAACAAACGTTGTTTTAATACCATTTGTCATCAAGATGGCAAGTGTCGCACCATTTGTAACGGGACCTTTTTAATTTGTAGCAGCCAACGGGAGGGTTGAATTTTATTTTGGCCAAACGTTAAATGTCTTGAGAAAAAATTCTTACGGTTTTATTGTGGAAATGTTTTTGGAATGGGTTTAATTTTGTTTAATTGTGAATAGGTCTTGCGATTTACTAAGCAATCATGTAATTCCATCCATCCATCCAGCAACCTTTCTAGTAATAGTCCAGTTAGTAGGTATGTGTTAGTAAGTAGGAATATCGTTCTAAGTCAGTCACAGACCAACGAGCCAGTATCTGTAGTCAAAATGCTATAACGCAAATTCCTTACGGAATCAAACTTGCCCTGTCAACAAAGCTATTCTAAAGAACTAGTAGAATCACCAAATTCTTAGATTATTATCTGACCTCCCATAATTTTGTCGTTTAATGTCCTGTCATATGGGTTTCATGGCTCTGGGAACGGTAGCCGCAAAGCAATAATTGTCTTTGATAGGTTAAACAAGATGTTTTATTGCATTTTTTATTAAATTGGGATAAAATTATTAAGTAAGCGGGGCGGCAGCGCTAGCCTAGCGACAGTTTCTTTATGTTGTGAGGGTGTTCAAGGTTCAAATCTCTTATCGATAACAGCTGTGTTTTTAATGAAGTAAATGTAAGCCTAACTAATGGAAATTAATGAGATAATTTCCTTAATATAAAGAGCAGATTTTATTTGTAATTTCCCATTGATTTTTATTCTTTGTTTTAGATTGATCTTATATTATAAAATTACCATTAATATTCAAAATAATTTACTTCAAGTCTAAATTAATCCACTATTTGTCCGAGCAGCGTGACAATTTTGTCACGCATTTGCGTCGGACTGAAAACCAGCGGTCGTGGCCTGCACCAACGCTGAGCGCAGCAAGTATTCTGTGGTGCAGCCCTTTTTTTATTAAGTTGTTATTAATGTTTTACTTTTTTTGTCAAATTTTTGTTCTCTATGTGTTGCCTACCAACTGTTAAAAAAATATCTTCTTCCAATTTGCTTTAACTACGAAGGAAAAGTCGTACAGATATCTGGCATACCCACCACCAAGTCTACCAATTCGCACTAAGCCAGCGTTGATACGATTAATTTTATTTACCCGTCTAATAGGAGAAGCGTGTCCGAAGATAATATAAAACCGATCGATTGTGTAAAGCCGCCACGATCTATGCAGCTTGGGATTGCAACATTTATTGAACGCTTCTTTACTTCGGAGGGCACGCTAAGCCTTCAGTCCCGGGTATCTTCAGATATCTAACGTTTAACCATGTATGGAGCGGTCTAACACCGGATTAACCACTAACCTCTCCATTCCGCATTGGAGCAGCATGGTGGAGTAGACTTCAGGCTTCATTGCGTGCCCTGCAGGACGCTAATAAGACGCAGACAGGAGATTTGTCATCAGTAGTGGGAACATAACGGGTTGATGACGAAAGTAGTTCAACGTTGTAAAGTGAAACATTTAAGCCCACACAAATCCGACTAACACCTACATAGTCGGTGGGCAGGCTTTTAGAGATAAGATAATCAAATAATACACTCAAAGACGAAATTAAAACCGGCCAAGTGCAAGTCGGACTCGCGCACGAAGGGTTCCGTACCATTAGCTATAAAAAAAATCTGTTGTATGGCAAAAAAATAAAGTTTGTTGTAGGTATGGGAGCCCCTCTTAAATTTTTTTTCTGTTTTTTATGTATTTGTTGTAATCACTCGTAATTTCCCTTGTAACTACCAAACTAGGAAGACAAATTTAACTTGAAACCGCGATTGCATATTACCTTGACCTAACAATAATTTGGTTCAATCGATCTGGTGATAATAGATCTATGAGATGAATTGTCACCAATAAACCAACGATTATACCCTGTACAAGATAGCTTGATCTTTTTGACATATGTAAGTTTTTGTGATCGACATAACTTTGCAATGACGACCATATTATTTTCTTAATTAAATGATTTTAAAAATTGCAGAAATATTTAAAAAATACATATAACACAAAAGTCCCTTAAGATTCAAGCGTTATCCGAAAATTTTAAGACTTTTTATTGCTTCAAAGTAAAATTTAAATAGGAACACTGAAAATAATAGACGTTTGTACAATGTTACATCGGTCGGACGGATGGGACACGAATAACAGGCAGTAACCGTTACAAATATCGATTACAAAAAATCATTATTAAAGATCATTTTTAAGTTATTGCTACGAACGGGGGTCCTTTTGGTTGGGGTTTTCCTTGGCTAGTGGTTGGGGTCTCTTTAGCTGGTATAACTCTTTTTAGAAAAGTAAGGTAAAAAAAAATTGAATTCTAATTTTAATTACGCATTCCATCGACTGGCCATATAAGCCATTTATATGTCTAGTGCAATAAAGAATTTCACACATAATACACCCACACCATCTCGTCACAGTTGCAAGTATTTAAAAAACGTTATTTTTTGGACTACTAGATATTTCCTGTTTCCCATCACTAGCCAGTCTGTCAAAAAGATCAAGCTATCTTGTACAGGGTATAGAGGTTGACGTCATGTGGTGGTCGCGTACAAAAATGTTTCGCATACGAATATCTAAAGTTTAGTTTTAAGTTTTTGAAGTACTTCTTTTGGCGCGTTAGGGATAAATGATGAGAGTAAATTTTTACGATGCGCGCGCACACCGTCACAAATAAACCGACACCATGAAGTTAGCTATAGTCAACATTGTCAAAAAATGGTTTGATAGTGTACACTTTCAATCATCTTTCAATTGTCAAAGTCTGCTAGTCAGGTGCTGTCAATGTAGAAATAATTTTTTTGTGATATTTAAATAAACTTTATTTAACTAAATAATGCGTTTTGATAAAACTTTCAATGTATTAAATACATCTTTTCTATTGTTAGTGTCGTTTTTTCTACAAACGTAGATTAAGGCGAAAGATAAAATTTTTGAAAAGATTTTTATCTTGTTACGCCAAAGAAGTATAACTTCTAACGCGTGTACATAAGTACACACACACTTTTTATTTATTTAATTTACAATTCAAAAATCGAAGCCCTGTCTGGAAAGAGCATTTTTAACGAATGCATACGAAACTCCAAGACGACTATCGTTATATGAGTTCATTCATGAATGGTCAGTAAGGTTATAATAGGCAAGTTCGTCATAAAAGTAGATTCATATCAGATAATTATTACTATTCATGATGTCACTCTGAAGTAACACTTGCCTACGTACTTGTATGTACTCGTAGTAGCAGTTGTGCGTTATTTCAACGTTTCATAACTGCACAATGTTTAATTATTTCAGGTATCGTTCATTGTTGTTTTTGAGTTTATGTTAGAATTAGCTTGTGATAATCTTGATTTTGTTTCACTTAATTTTGATGTTAGGTCACCTCTGATTTAGTAGTAGATTGTCTTTGACGTTCGCGAAGCATGAATCAAGTTGTTGTGAAATAAAATACTTTTTATTTGGTATTGAGATTATCGTTTAAAATATCCTTATTTGTCTTGTACTTTTCGAAGATACATTTTATTCTCATCTTACTGAAACTGGCAGTAAATAACTATACTGTAAAAAAAATTTTTTTTTAAAAAGCTTTTATAACTTGACCTTGAAACCTAATCGTGGTCAAAGTTCATTACAAGACTTTACCACAAGTGCAAACACGACTATGATACGATATTCCATCATGAAGTTCCAGTTAATATCTTCCGGCTCCATCATCAGATCAGTTTGACAGTACCATATTATTGCATTGTCATCGGAACCTAATATGTGTGCCAAATGTCAGCTCGATAGCTTCAGTGGAAGTGGGTGAAATATTGATTGCAAGATTCCAGGACATGAATACATACGAGTGAAGTTAAGTAATAGTATATTTCGCTACAAGTGCGGAAAGCCTGTCATTGCAGAGTTCAGACAAATGTCTACCCGAGCCGAAGGCGAGGGTTGACAGTCGGAACAAGTTGCAATGACGGGTCCGCACGTGTACTGAACAACTATTTTTAATACAGTTGCGAAAAAATGAAGCAATTTAATAAAATAATAAAAACACAAACTAAACTCGCAAAGAACATTTTTGGAAAATGGCGCCAACCGTAAAAGAATACAGAGTATTGCAGAGATTTTTTTTTGTTTTCTTCACCCATTCTGGGTAGGCAAAGGGAACTATGCCCATACAGCCAAGTCTTCAGTAGAATTTTTTTATTGACATGAAATTTAATGAGATGAAATGAAGTGAAACCTAACCTAACTCATTGAATCAAATCATTAAATCTGATATTGAAACAAATTAGTAGCTTCTTTTTAGAAATATTTGCATGAATCATAAAAACTTCTATGAATTTTTTTTTAGTAAAAACTTCGTGGTTGTTTTTTTCTTTTTAATAGACATTATTTTGACAGTTGGGAAAGAGAACGCACGAGTTCGGAAAAGGTAAAGAAAAAGCACGAGTGTGTCACTCACTTCCCGAACGCTATACGTCCCTGTAATACGTCACTTTTTGAGCAACTGTATTAAAAAAGCTTTTAAAAAGCTAAATTCTTAATAATGTTTTTTTCCCGGTCATTTGTTTGTATCTCTTCTTTGTTCTGAGACGCGTGCGGCCCGTGTCAAAAGTTGTGATAACCACAGAACAAGTATAATTCCCGCACACGCTCAAGCCATCTACAACCTACCCTTACTCGGAATCAGCGTAAGTAGATACTTCGTTTGAGATCCTCATCTAAGATTTTTCTTTGAAGTGGAAGCAAAGTTTTGGGGTAAAATTGAATATTAATAGCGAAATTATACCCTTCGCCGTCAGGTCGTCGGTTTTTATTACTTTATTAGGCCCCTGTTCTTGTTAGCGCGGTATAAAGGGAGCTATAAAAATATGTTCCGGGAAGGCAGCTAGTGTCAAAAGCTGTGTCAAAAAACAGTAGCATTTTAATAGCACGATAAATAGCTTAATCGTTAGCGTTTGTTTTATATAATTTATATGAATTAACACCAGTTTTTGTCGGTCGCTATAAATGTCAGTTTTGTCCTTTGACTTCGATGAGAAATGCTTGGGGAAGGATCCATAACGGGAGATGGAAAGATGATAAGTTCTTTAATTGAATACCTGCCTTTAGTTTTGAGTAGAAATGCCAACTGTTTTTTGCAGCACAATGCACGACACTCTATGATGTTACATTAAAAGTATCAATGTTATTTCTGTTTTTACTCATCAGCTTAGAAATAACTTTTTAATTTAAAAAAATTAAATATTTATTTTAATTATTTAAATCATATAGGGGTTTATTTTTATACGAATGTACTATGAGGCTTACCTAATTATTTAATTATAGCTTAAAGGAACAAAACTAGGGCAAAATTACTATAGCAAAATCAAATTTAATCTGATCGAGGGCTAATATTTTATTACTGTTTAAACGAATGACGTTTTAAATTGACTGAGATTGAGGTACTCGTAGGTAGGTAACCCTGTTTACTAATTGCTGGGACCACGGCACTTAACCCTGTTTACTTCATTAAAGCGAATAAAAATTAATTTAACAAATTATTTTCCTAATCTTATAAGTTATCATCGTAACAAACAGGACAGAGTTAGCTTGTTAGCCGTCTTCGTGATTTATATAGTTTTGTGTTGACTTACGTACGATTAAAGATTATTTTTGTTATCATAAAACCGCATTGTAACAGAATCTAAATCACCTGACACGTCTAAACAACAAAGAGCTAATCACATCACAATAACAAATTGGCAATAAAATAAAACTAACGCCCTTGTCTATGATTTATAATATTTTTTCTGTGGCCATAAAGATATGTCGTTCGATTAATCCATCCCGGGCTGTTTGGATTATGTCATATATTACCTGCAAATTGCTACAGATAAAATCAAATCATAGACTTTTGGTTTGTTTCGTTTGTATCTTACCTGTTTAATGAAGTAAAAAATTTATTGCAAAGATTTTTTGTAAAACTTTGTTAGATAACTGATTGTTAGGTAAGTAAGGTCTATTTTATAATTAATGTGTAAGAATTCGGTCCCCTTTGGGTGCAGATGCATAATTATGAATATATGTACATCAAAAGGAACATGATGTCATTAAACTTAAATATTGACTCCTTACCTGCGTATCATTAAGTAAAGTAATGTTTAATATAAGTATCATAATAATATCATATAAGCAATAATGAAGTAGAATTTCAATATTATTATAACCCTACTCATGAAAGTAAATCATTGAAGTAATAGGTGTAAATATTTTAATCCTAATTTACCACGGGTTGACTAGAAGAAAATTCCATTAGACATTATGTCCGCCCATTCTACCTAATATCTCTTTTAGAGGTGACACTAGAAAATATACACATAATTATTACAAAATTGTTGTAACAATAAAAATTTAATTTAAAAAAAAAACATACATAAGTAAATACTAATATGCCACTATACAAAATATTTATTTAGAAAGGTTTATCTTTATTAGAGTGCAGCGTGTCCTGACATTGCATAGGAGTCGGTTTTAAGATGTTAAAACTCCACAGATGCACAAGAATACAAGTTTATTATATATTAGAGGGTCAGTGTGAGCGTTCCCGGGGGACGCAGTTATTCAAGGGGATGTCACACAAATTGGCTAGTGCGCGCTGGGCACGAAGTTACACACTGGCGCGACGAAAAGCGTTGTAACTTACAATTTTATTTTTATTTTATTTTGCACAGAAAACTGTGTACCGGGAATCTACTTGAATTTTAAGTATTATTAATTACTGTAGATCATATCAATCCAACATACCTACTTACCTACATTTACGTGTGCTCAATTTTTATCTACTTTTTTGCAATACCTTAGAATTATTACATTTAATTCCGAAAAAAGACATGTTTTTGCTTAACATAACTTAAGTGCAAAATAGCATTAAGCATATTCTGCTGGTATAAGGACTTATACCGAATATGCGAATGTTTAAAAGAAAACATTATTAAAAAAAATTACTTCGATCAGTTTAAACTGATGCGCTCGACTGTATGTGGATGAAAAACGAGCGAAAAGAAATTTACGCTCGTTTGAAAAATGAGTTCACACGTGGACATTGTTCATGTAATGACATCTATTAGTATGAGCTATGTATTTATACATGAAATCACAGAAAACGATAATTTTGATAACCTACCTCTATTAATAATTGTTAAATATACCTTTAGTCTATTCTAAGTAATATTATAGAAAGGAAAGATTTGTTTGTAATGTTTTCACACAAAAACAAGTGGACCGATTTCAAAAAACTTTCACCATTAGAAGCTGCATCTTCAGTAAGTGACATGGGCTATTTAATACATATTACTAGGTGTAAACTAAACTATTGTTATGTCTAATTCCAAGCGAGCGAAGCTGCGGGCGTTCACACTTTATCTTTATCTAATCTTTACTAAAATTAAAAAAGCCTAAGCGATGCAGTAAAACGCCGCACGTGATTTAAGGAGTTTTAGGAGTGATTGCCCTTCCGATTTGCTTTCCTAACTAATATCAATATTTAGGGCAAGCTGAGAAGTGAAGCCAAATTCTAGATAGCCTTTACTTTTCCTCATAAATGTGGCAATCTAGTAAAAAAACATTTATTTTAAATCGGACTGACTGACTTCCAGAGATTAGCGCGATTAAACAAATAAGAAATCCTTCCCGTTTTATAATATTACTTAGTATAGATTTAGCCATTGTTTTCTTAAGAGTTTCAATCGCAGATGAAGTAATAGCCAAACAAATATAAGAACGATAAGATGAAGTTAAGGTTCAGGAAGCCAAGGTAAGGTTCGTCTTGTTTGTATTGTAGTTTCAATTTTTATTGGGGCCTTTACGGCCGCTCAAAAATTGCCATAGCGGTCGGTGTTTCACGACCACCAGGCGGGGTATTGGTAAAGTTTTCAACTAGCAATAATCGCACCTCGGATTAACCTCATTGGTTACGATATTGCCTCTGCGCAAAGTTAACAAACTAAAAATTCCGGCCGAACTTAAGGCATGACCGTCGTACACTTGATAGCGTGATTCAGCGGAAGCGACCAGAATTTTGTAGCGCCATCTGTAGGCAAACTGTGGAAGCTTTAGTTCACGGTTGTAAGTAGCATAATGTTTTTACTCTGTGGTTCACGGTAACTTTGAACTAAAATAACAACATAGTTTAAAAAAACTAAAAATCCCGGCTTGTCATTATTGCTTTGTCATCGTCATCGGTCCTTGATAAGTGTGCAAACTTTCAAATTAATTCGTTTTGAAATGGGCGAAAATCTCGTTCAAAGATTCCGTTACATACAAATAAAGCTAATAAAAGCGTGTTAATAAATTAATTCGAAATTAATATTTTATTAATAAAATAATAATACCACAATATTACTGCTTTGAAGAATGGTTTGGATTTTGTCTATGATTATAGAGATACCTTATTAATGTTCAAACTTAAAATTAAAAAAATGAACTATGGTCGAATTTTGAACAATCAGTGAACACTAGTTATTACTATTTTTACTGACCCCTTACCTGAATCTCTCACCATCAACATGGGTTGACTGGTAGATAATGCATACAGGCAAAGAGGATATCAGTCGACCGTCACTTTTGAAGAATAGGTTTTTACCAAAAATATTGCCGTCGCGCTGAGCCCCTTAGCGTGCGATAGAGAGAAGTGCAGTCTCGAACTGATTTTACCTACGTAAAATTAAGAAAATCGTCCATTCGTAATCCCCTGTTTCCTCCTCGAAATCTAGACCGATTTCAATATTTCTTTCAGTTAAAATGTAGAACAGGGTCTAAGCTATGCCCGTACGTTTTGCTTTTTTGGGATATGTTAGTAATTACCAGTTTGCTTGATGTTTGAAAATGTATGTAAAAAAAGATTTTTTTGATTTTAAATGATTTTTTTTCTCTTCTATTAATCAAATTATGAAAAAAAAACAAAACGTACAGTCATGGCAGAGGTACGTATAAATCGTATGGTATTTTTTTCTCTTCTGTAACTTCTTTATCCTAGGAGGAAACAGGGGACTACGTTTGTATGGAAAAAGTGTCGACTTGTTCGCTTGTGATATCCTCTTAAGTCTGCCCTTTGTAAAATCTAGATACGTATAATGTTAACAAAAAGTTTAAATAAAAAAATCAGTTTTTATTTATTTTGGTAGAATGGTCAATGTTTTGGTTTAGACATCTTTGACTTCGTTAAATAGAGAAATTTTCTTAAGGAAAATGCAGAAATTCAAGTCACATTAAGCGCCTAAAATTGCGTAAACTATATAGACATTTTAAAAAGAGAAACGATGCAAATACCGCACTACGCATTCCGATTGGTCAGAATCACTGCCCGAATTTCTCCGTACGTCAAAATTTAAATGTGTTCGAATCACGCGCGCGGCCCGTTACTGCACATTTCAGAAATAGAACACGGCGGTCATACTGAGTACCTGGCCAGTAGCATTACATGATTCGCTTATTAAACAGTCTATTTATTTTATCGCGGGCCATAAAGTATGCATAAAAGCATGCGGTACCGCGAAACGGCTGTAAAGTCGAGAACGAACCATAAATCGTTTCAATAAAATGATAACGTAACATATCAGACCGATAAGAACAACTTTATTTTTAAAATTGCTCAGGATTCAGGATGTGCTTACTAGGATTGGATGATTAGTATTTATTTTTCAGACTGCAATTAAATAGCATAATAGTCGTAATATGCAATACTGTATTGTATTGGTAAGTAAATAAGTATTTAGTGGAAAGATAATCTTTCGGTAGAGGTAGAAAGTTGATCAATAGCGGTGACATCCCAGTCGTAAACTCGCCTCTCACTCGCCTCCACATCTGAGGAAACCTGCATGCCTGCCGATCCGCAATTTGCCAGCGTGGTGGACTACCTAAGGCTTAAGGAGACCCGTGCCCAGCCAGTGGGATAAAGAAATGGTTGTGGTGTGGAATAATAATCATTCTGTAAATGTAGAACGCTAATCAAACAGAAGTTATAAAAAAAATTGCTAACGCTGTATTAATTAGGACTGCGATTTAGAAACAGTGTAAGATTCCAGCCAAAACACATGATGTTATTGCGAATAAACTTGAGGGATGAGAGAGTTTATCAAAGTCCCCCGTTTAAGATGGATAACCGGTCCATTTATGCGTGAGCTGTCAAGGTCTATCCTTTTTCGTCACCCCTTTACGTTGGCGAAACAAAAATAAAAATGGGTGGGTCTTCTTACGCTAGTTACAGTCTACAGATGTCATTTGTCATGTCAGATGCTGGTGATACCGCGTCATCCAGTGTGATAGACAGAGATTTGTGGGATACTCTATGAATATATTTCTTATACGAAAAGCTTATCTTACTGGCCAGTTACGTCCTAAATATACGGACTGGGATCATGTGTGGGTTCTAAACTGGATTGGCTGTATGGCATATCAAAGAAAAATTTTATGAGAATGCACACGATCAATACTTGGGTAGTTAATAATCACTGAACGCAGTCACTGACAATCAGCGCTACGTACTACAGACGTCCCAATGCTGGGCACGGGTCTCCATAGCTTCGGGAGGTCTAGAACATACTCCACCACACTGCTCCAATGCGGATTGGTGGAGGGGTAGTGGCCAACCCAGTGTCGAATGTTCTCAAGCCACCCGAAGGTCTTCGACATGGCTTAACGACTGTTTCCAGTATTGAAAACAACCGGGGCAGACGGCTTTACTTGCCCTCCGAAGCACAGTAGCGTCCAATAAATTTTGTTTGTTGTTTTTTTGAGTTCCTGAAATGTCTCTGTTTCAATTAGACTAAAGCCTTATGCCTTAATAAACAGTAATTCTATTGTAATCAAGTGATTTTTGAAGTGTTAAATAATAAAACAATTTGATTTAACTATAACTTTTAATTTTATTTAACTATACCTAACTCTTTCCATTCACGCGTTTTTTATTAAATATATTATGTTGTCTGTCAAACACACTAGGTACAAGTAATGATTTATTTTATTAATTTAATGTAGGTAGGTTTGTACTTGTACATAAAAATTTAAGCTTTCTGCACTCTTTTGTTATAAGTATTAACTTTTAGTGCATAATTTTCGTAAAAAGGGGTACCTACAAAGTTTTTGCTCCACGTATAAATATTTATAATGCCTACTTACCGAGTAATTAAACTGTTTTTGACTTGTTTGGTATTGGTAAGTACCAATTCAAAAACCGTCACCTAGCAAATACCTATAAGATACACTTACTAACTAGCTCAATATCACATCGTCGTAAAATTTCGGTTAAAAGATTTTTTACCGCCAATAAACTAAAGTTTACGATTTGTTTCACCCCTAACGTTCAATACTCTATTATCGTTCATAGGCATTTTTTGAACAGCAATCCCTTAATATTAATGGTTGGCATTAATATTAACCGCAGAGACCCCACGAAACAAACGCATAAATAAACATTAAAAAAGATACCACAAAGAAATCGCTGTAAAATATTCATCGGGTACATTCTTGCACTTTACACCTCCCAGCCACTTAGTGTTGGTACCGTAGAGAATTTTCACATTTTTTCCGTATAAAATTTACATATTTCATTCCTTAATTTATTTCTCCACCGTCTCAGGATTACAAGTATGTAAATTGGGCAGTATGCCGCCTTTGGGATTTGTTCTGCGGACTATATTTCTTTAGTTTAATTAAGAGCCTTGAGAAGAAATATGAAATACACATTTGAAAAACACGACGACTAATAATTTCTTCAGGTTGAAATGTTGGAGTGTAGGATTTTATAAGTAGACTGCTCGTGATAAAGATAGCGCAGAATTTGAAATTTAACATTTCATTCGAGAGACAGGTTGAAATCTCAGTCCACTGACAACTAACTAACAAAAATGAACTCACAACATATCAACGTGTTTCCACGTTTAAAATTATGATCTCCATTTGAATAATAATAAACCAAATTGTCATTCAGCCAGCAACATTCAAACATTAACCATGGAGCACCAACATGACAAAACTATTTTTAACCTGTGATACGATACGCCGATGGTGACAGGGCGATCATTATTCAAGGCGTCGAATCTGCTACCGCTTCCCGTCTAACCATCAGTTGGCCACACTTACTTTAATGTATGCTGCCTTAATTGTTATTAGAAAATCGTTATTTATCTACCACAGTTCACGATATGGAGTTGTGATTCATTCTTAAACTATCTATCGGCAAAACGGGTTCATTTGTCTTTGATTTTCATTCGGACTTATGCATTACACGCGTGAAAGATTTAAATGGATTATGTAGTAGGTATCAATTAACAAATTGAACAGTGCGGGACTTGGGGTCAATTTGACATTTTAGTCTCGTGTCTAGGGTATTTATTCTATTTTCCGCAGTTATTTTTTATTCTGTTACATAGTCTAAAAAAGTAAAAATAATGGCTATGATGTCATTGGAATGTGGAAAACTGAAGGTAACGCAATGTTTATATTTGCTAGCATCGATTAAAATAAAAAAAAAGAATCAAAAATATGCTTCGAGGTATTAACTGCGGTGAATTCCAAGATAGCCACTTAATAAACCCGTAAAAGTGAAAAGAAAAATGTGGCTATTACAACTGAAGTACATTCAAAGAAACAAAACACCATGTCACCCCTTGAAGATACAACTTACAACCCTTAAGGGAAAGGGACTTCACTTTAAAATGCCCCCGCAGATAATAAAAATGTTCGTCTATGGTTCGAGTGCCATAGACAATAAGAGGCGAATAAAACCGACCAGTCTATGAAGAGCTTGACATCAAAAGGAAAAAATTCTCAACTCATACTTAGGTATTTATTTTAAGCATACCTCCATATTACCTAACAAAATATTCTCTGCCAGTCAACCTTTTCGCAGTAGGAAATATTCATTGGTACTCGTATCGAGATAGAATCTACTTACGTAGGTAGGTACGACCATGACAAGAGTGGACAACCAAATTGTTCTTATTCGAATGGACATTTGCTTTAAGGTCTCTATGACCCGGTTTCACCGAATAGTGGCATAGAAAGGATAATAAATTAAGTATTGGTGTTGTCACAGGTTTGGTGGTACGATTCGATACGAGTGTTTATGTGAACTTGACATTTTTTTCTGTAAAATTTATGAAGGCAGAGAGAAGACGGTTATCCCATCGCTTAAGAATTACCTACTCATTTCCTAGTGCCACTTTCAATACGAGTATACTGTAAAGTTTTGGTAGTTAACAAAAATGAATTTGCAATTAAAAATTGTATTGCTTGGAGTCAAACCCTAACCAACTGGCTCGTCAACAGAATCAGTAGCAGTACTACGTCTACAAGATGCAGTGTCGTCGTGGTTCATTGTAAACTGGTCGGGGATTTAGACAATATTGCGCGTTGAAAATGGCGCGCGACGGGCGCACTAAACTGTCATTACACGGGTTACGCCGTTTTTATATTCGGAGGTACGGCTTAACATATTTCCGGAATGAGGCAAGTAAAGGGGGATCCCAAAAATATGCAACAGATAAAAATAAGTCGGAGAAAAATAAAAATAAATCATAAGAGAGAAGACTTTATTTAAAGAAATACATAATGGCAAATCGGAGAGAAGGAAAGTAAGAGAGAAGATGATTGGATTTTTTTTTTGGGATTTCACATTTAATTTTATAAAAAAACTAGTGGACGCCCGCAGCTTCGCTCGCGTTACACATTCACTAACTTCAAAAACGGCAAAGCTTCATACTAACTTTGCACCCCCGTTTTACCCCCTTAGGGGATGAATTTTCAAATTTTTCTCGCCGTAAAAACCATCCTTGAACTTCAACGAACATTTAAAAAAAAGAATTGGCCAAATTGGTCCAGGCGTTGTTGAGTTATGGCTTACCAACACATTTTGCGATTCATTTTTATTATATAGATGTTTACAAGTACATTTCATTATTAAACCTTATTATTTAGGTGTCATTAGACCGATAAGAAATAAAAGATTGAAAAGAAAAGAGGATCATTACCTTTGAAATGGGGAGCATGGATCTGCTTGAGAAACAATTGATTTTCTATTTTATTCGAGAATCCGGCGATCAAACGAAGAATATTAATTACCAAGAAATACCATATTACCAAGAAATAGGCATTATTTGTTAGATAAGTGTTTACTGCTATATCTGGCTGATATTGTGTGTGTAGTCTTACTACATTAGTCTTACTATGTAAATGATAGTGTATCGAAGATAGTCGGTATGTAAATAATTTTTAACACTTCAATTAAATCACATAATTTCAATTGAACTTCACATAGTTCGTTTGATTGTTAATTATAATTATTAATGCGCGCGCTGAGAAAGCCAAAATAAAATATTAGAGAAGAAAAAAATGCTACCTTTCTACTATGCAGAAAAACGGTGTAAAATTTTCTAAGATAACGGTAGACCAACTGTTGTAAGAAAAAATACCTATATGATAAAATAAAACACCCTATATACAAGAACAGGGCAATCCTCGGAGTTACCTTATAAAAATAATAAAGCACACAATCCTTTGTCGGTAAGGGCGCGTTCACACTCCCCAGGGCTCGCACCTGCCTAGATGTCGCGGAATTTACGGTGATACTTTACCGCGGCTCAATGGGCACAGATTGACAATTTTTAAATGTTTGAATTTAGAATGGTATGTAATGTTGGGGGGAAATGCAGTTACAGATGGAAAATGACGCGCGAATAAAATGCTTTTTTTTCCTTCGCTTGGACCGATTTTGAAAGTTACATGCGGGCTTTGATGAACTGAAAAAAGTAAAATAAGGTTTGCTCTGTAAATATCATTAAAGCAGTCTTACAATGCAACGAAATATGAACAGTTATTATAACCGTACCGTAATTTCTAATTCTAAGTCTACCAGGTGATCAAAACCAAGTATTACTATTTTATTGAACTAAACTAAAATACATAATATTTCATAAACTATATTATGACAAGTAAGACATAATAGTTCATGGCTCAAGTTCTGATTTGTAATTCCGATCCAATGTTACCCAATCGACAGGATTCGGTGGTATCAACATATTGAGTCAGACAGACAGAGGGTAATTTATAACTATTTGGTAAGATTGGCTTCTGCCTTCATAGAATAAGGAATGAGTTTATACACAGAGGGAGCAAGTTATTTCGTTGAATTAATGTTCGTTGTCCATTGTTTGTTTTAGATAATTTCAAGTTTTCATTATGTGTGAGTTTCTTAGACTATCAATATTTAAAAAATATTAAATTAAATATCATCAATCGTATGCGGAGACAGCCCAGTGGCGATCGAACTCGCTTCTCACTCGAGCGGTCCGGGTTCAAACACCAGCGGCAAGCACTAGTGACTTTTCTAAGCTATGTGCAATTAAAGGAATTAAATATAATTTATTATAACGGTGAAGGACACATGTGAATGTGCATGTGAAGTCTGCCAATCCGCACTTGGGCAGTGTGGTGGACTAAGGCCTTATCCCTCCCATTCTGAGAAGAGACGTGCCCAACAGTGGGACAAAGAAAGGGTTGTGATGATGATGAAATCATATAAACATATTTATTGTTTTGTTGTAGTAGGTATCTAAGATTTAAACGCAAATATAAATGTACCAACCTAAGATTAAACCATATCACAATATCTAAATCACAGGTGCCAGATAGTAGAAGTGACTGCAACACGGGCAGTTTTTTTAACTCATGTTTTATTTAAGAATAAACTTAGATAGTGATAAGTACCTAATAAAAATGTTTGTATATGAGTGAATGGATGAATAAATATTTGTACCTATATAATTTGTCCTTAACCATTATAAGGCTAAATAAAAAATAATAATTGAGTAAATAACTCAATTATTATTGAATACACATTATTATGTGTGTGTATGTGGCATTATTATGCCAAACCTGAAATGAAGTCTCCAGTGTGATCGCGGCCTAATTCAAAGACGCATCGCAAGCAACGCAGAGTTACTTGAAGAGACAATTTATATGTTAATCAAGATGCCGGGGCTCATACTTATAGGCTCTTGTGTTAACGCTTTAACCACATCTAGTATAGGTAATTGAAGCGCTCATAGGCATTGGGCTAGGCGCAAGCTTGCGTCGATCTTACGTGATCGACCGAGTTAATCAATCTGTCTCCATCATGTCTACATGTCGTGATAACACAAAACATTATTTTAATGGACAAGCAAGTATATTGCGAGCTTAAAACCCTATTAATGGTGTCCGATGCCCTCCAACGAGGTGGACTGACGACCTGAAGAAGACAGCGGGAAACTATTGAATTCATAGGGCGCAGGATCTTGACACAAAATAGTAAGTATGTAAAAAAATATAAAAAATTTCCAGACTTACATAACTTAATATTATTAACTACATATAGGTATTACCATTTAAGTAAAACCTTAAAAAGCATGTCTTAAAATACACCTTAATTTCTTTTAAATTGAGGCAAAGAATTTCTCGGTCCGTTAGACACCAACCCTTCCGTTGCAAATGGTTGTCTGAAGGAATTAAAAGTGTAATTCTTAGCCTTAAAGGGTTAAGCACATTATTGTTATTGTCGGGTGCAAATTGACCGTGTCATTGGCTCCCATCGTCGCTTTTTATTGTCATTCTTGCTGTAATTCGAAATAGAAAAATGGGAAATAGGTACATACACACTTGGCTAAAACATTTCATTAAATAATTAGATACTAATTTACTTACTTAATTGGAAAATTAGGTATGCGGCTTTAATCTAAATTCCCACGCATTTAATTGAATAGGTCATTTATGAGAAATTTAGTACCTATTAGCAGCAAACTGTGACCATAGCCCATAGTTGAGAGACCATCCCCTGACTTGGAAGTTCTGTATTGACATTCAAGCTCAGATTATTATTATAAGTACGAGTAGGTAAGTGTGTGGATCGGGTGTGGATATAATTTCATTTCAATTTTTTTTTTCAATCAATGCATATGGCCGTATATGCATTGATTGAAAAAAAAAATTATCTAGCTACAAGTATAATAAAAATTTACTTAACCAGTTCTCTTGTGCATAGTATCTGAAACAAGTTACATAAAACATTAATTATATTTAATACAATAAGTCAAATCTATACTATATCACAGGGAAAATAATAAGACTACGTATGTATTAAATTAAGTAATATAGGTCAAAAGTTGACAATAGCATGCACAAAATCGTATGGTCGGGTTACTAGCGCCATCTTTGTGTGCACGGAAGAACTTTTACAAAGCGGTATCATTAGTTAAACTTTACTGTACTAGATGGCGCGACGTGGTGTGAGAAATGAAAAATCAGGTAAACTCCAATTTCTTTGAATAAATTGATGTGAACTTCGATGTGAAAATTACAAACAGCTTACTTACTAAACGTCGGATTTGAACAATTCTTAATTTTATGCATTGACAATGTTTCTTGTTCTGGATACACATAGCTACGTTTCTACAAATCATGTCTGTTGTATTGTATGGGATGCCCCTTTAAAACTAACTTGTTTATTTATTTTATTTAACCCTAAAAACATTAAGACGTGTGTAAACATATTTAAGATGTTAAATCTAGGTATCAACACAACACATAGACACAAATCTAATTTCTTGGTAAATTTTGCCCAAAAATACGTTTTTTGGGCAAAATTACAAAGGCCAATGACGGCCAATGCCTTATCTACATTGTCTGAGCAATTTTTAATAAAATTAGGTAGGTAATAAGATATACCGATACGTACCTACTATTCCTTAATTTTGACTTATTGTCAGGAGGTAACCTAATTATGTCACACAAATTGTCCTGCAATTATTGCGACAACACAAGCAATTTTCCTTTCGAACATAAATTAAACAAGTACCTAAGAAGCAGGTATTTTGGCTTGGGCCTCGGTATACTTAAAATTATTATAATACTTGATCTATTGGGTACTAAAATACACAGCCTAAAGGTCAGGTATGGAAACCATAATTTTCCGTGTTTCTTGAAGCTAGATATCTTTGTAGCAAGGAACAATAGATGTGAAAGACTTCTCTGCACACGAACATTCTGTACCGTGCCTGATACACACCGCCGATTAGGACCGTCGCCTTTTTTGTTTAGGTACCTATTTCAAAATTATTCAACATTATCACTTTTACTTATCATATAACCTCATTTATAATGGCACACAATAGTTTCTCAATGAGAAAAAGTAACTAAATTTGTTTAAGTGGGAGACACGTCTTTTAAAATTTGAGAACTTTTAAGCGCTGCGCTGTTATACAATCTTTTAAGGATCAAATGAGTCAAACAATATGATTATCATAATTGTTGTGTAGGTGTAGCTAAGCTAAAACTTATAGGCGTCCCACTGTTGGGCACGGATTTCTACCACAGCTAAAGGAGGTCTAGAGCAACGAACGGCCAGCCCAGTGTCGAATGTTCTTAATCTACCCAAAAGTCTTCGATAAGGCTTAATGTTAGTTAATAATAATGTAATGTTTGTAAATGCTTATGTATTTATTAATGACATAAGCCGTACAATACAATACAATTTATTGCACCAAATTATTTGTAAGTAATAATGTACCAAATATGAATAATAAAAAAAATAGTAAGCTCAACACTACAAAGCAACAAGCGCCGCTAGGGTTGGCGAAGCATTGATTTATATTCGCCAATATTGCGTCGCACTCTCCGACTATTTCTATTCGCAAACATTTTTCAATTAAACCTTAATGCATTAAACTAAAGTTGAATTTACAAAAGCACAGCGTACAGGATATTCTAATGAAATAGAAGCAAGAATAAGCTGCCTCTACTATGAAATATGATCGGTGTCGATGTCTTTTCTAATTAGTTCTAGACCTTGCGATAGTGTGTACTCTACCAGAAAAGACCAGGATTAAAAGCTGAATTATACAACAAAATTAATAAACATGTAGGAATATACACATGTACTCATTTTGAATGTAAAAATGCAGTAAAAAAGTATATCCAATCACTTGATTAAGTGGAAACTGAATCTCTTACACACTTACAAAAGCATGTACGTTTTTATTTTATTTTCTTAAGTTATTTTAAAAAATATTTCATAAGATTTTGTTTGTGCAGTTGTGGAAGAGCGGAGAGAGGCTCTAGCCACTTATTTATGTTAATAATTATACCGTTAAATTTTTTTTTTTTTTAAAAGCTTTTTAAAACTTTTTTTTTATTTTCATGCATTGTCATCGGAACCAAATATGTGTGCCAAATTTCAGCTCGATAGCTTCAGTGAAAGTGGGTGAAATATTGATTGCAAGATTCCAGGACATACATACAAGATACATACGAGTGAAGTTAAATAAAAGCTTTTAAAATACCTTGTGAAGAAAATTAATTAATTATAAAAAACGTGCTACAACCTGATAAGTGCTTATCTATGTACATATATCTCGACCTTTTAAGAGGATCCGGGGTCAAATTAAATTGTGGTAATTTACAAAAAAAGCCTATCACCGGCTTTAACGACTGAAGTAAAGAAACCTGCATTCCTGAATGTTCTCCATTATATTCTTGAAGATGTGTTAAGTTTGCCAATCCGCAATTGGCTAGCGTGGTGGACCTTTCCCCTCCCTTTCTGGGAGGAGATCTGCGCTCATCTTAAAGCCAATAAAGAGGAAAATTATTTCTATCATTCATATGCCTTACAGTAGGTGACATTTAATTGCTTATATCGCATAAAAAAAGTTTTCTTAACAAAAATAATGCACAGGATAATAATGAGCCTTGACGATTTTTTAAAATTAGTTAGGTACACCAACTTTTCGGAATAGAAGTTACTAGCCCTCATCATATCGCACTCAGAGCAGAAAAAACCACGTATAACAAAACTCTAGAACCAAAACAATCAATTTCGACACCCACTGATATTGACGACAAAAAACAATGTCTCGTGACGATCCCCTTATCAAATAGACATTATGAAATAAGGAGGCACACCTTAATCTAAGTACATTATAAATATTATAATAACTTAGAATAACTTCCAGATGTTTTGCCAATCAGATTTTCGAGCCATCCCCAATTTTTCATTGGAAATTACGTTTCCGAAATTTGCATCGCCGCTGGCGCCATCTAAGAGCGAGTAGTACTAATAACAAACAAGGTATTTACTTCCCCTCAAAACAAGAGTATTATAATATGACTTCTATTCCTTTGCAATAAAGTCTATTGTAGTACTTATTAGATGACTGGGGTGCATTGAGTTGTCGAGGTTTCGAAGTGTAAGATTAGGTTACGGTGAAACAGCCCTTTGCAAAAACAGTATGAATAATAATTCGATTTGCATAATATTGGCAGATCATCTGACAAGGATGTTTACTGAGAAACCCTAACGAAATAGTTGCTTGCTTTAGCTCTTTCAAAGGTAACCCGTGTTTCCTATGAAATTTTATATTGGACTGTAATAGCTTTCTAGGTACATAGTAAATTGTTGACATAGTATAGTTCTCAATCAGTTTGTCTTGGCTACTATACTGTCCTTTCCCCACAAATTACCACTTAAATAACCCCAAACGCTTTTCCGAAGTTCGGCAAACACTAAACAAAAACAAATGTAAGGGTAGGAATAAATATTTCATTGAAACTCGTACAAATATCAGTATTAGCATACAGATAGCGGCCGCAGGGCAGTGTAAATAAATAATTGTATTGTAATTCTTAATAAAACTACCCGCAACTCCCGCAGCAGTAACCTGCACGTGGCGGACTGCAAACGTATTAGGATGGAGTAGTCTTGATCCTATCAGTTTTTGAAATAAGGAAATATAAAAATTCGATAAAAATTTCAGCACTGTCAATAATTTTACAATCAAGTATTTTTTTAGGTAACACAAGTGAAGATTTATCGTTATTATATTTAAAAGTTTTTACTAAATTCATCGAATTCAAAACAAATATCAAGTCTCAGAGCAGTTATTATAGTCATCATATATTAACTTTATGCATGTACTTAAGTGTGCTTTTAGTTAATCTGTAAATAAATTGTTAAGTTCCTTTATACTGAACTCCTTTAACTCGGCATGTTCTGTATCCATTAAATCATGAATTTCGATTCACTGCTGTCTTTTACTATTGTGTGTTGTAAAATCTAATGAAATGCCGCCTAACTGCCGTCAACATAATGCAATCTACTTAAATATACAAGATTTACCAATCAGCACATCTCAACCAATCATTTATGTGAAGCAACTTAAAAATAAAATTAAAGAAAATGTCACTTTCTACAAAGATAAATAAACTGTAAAGTATCAAAACGCATCGATCGTATGTATCTAAGCCGGAATAGAGCCGTCAGGAGCTGTCCGTAATGACCGGACACTTTACATAATTCTGCGATACACCGACCTGCCGGACCCCGGAGTTCCTCTAATATCGAATAGCAGAGCTCTTGTATAAATAAACAGAGGAGACACTGAGAAAATAGAAATACTCTGTGATAGTGCGCACTGTTCGTATGTTCAATGTTCCTGTGATATCTACCTTTTTAAGTATGAATGTTAAACATACTTTTCAAAGGTGATAAAGGAACCACAGAACACACAAATCTAAACTCCGATCTACTACTGAGAATTTAAAGTTAGAAAAATCCAATATGCGATGGAACCCAGGTTCATTAGGTTAGTCGCGCTTGTGCAGTGCGCGCAACAACGCAGTCCGGCACCGTGTTAACTGAAATCAACACGTCTTTTTTCGAATTCGCTTTTGAATGAGAAAAATTTTACCGGTTTTGTTTTTAGATTTGAAAAGGAAGAAATCATTTTGGTTTTAGATTTTCATACACCCATTTATACTAGAGATGCTAGAGATGAAAAAAAGGAAACGCGAAAATAAACTACATAGTTTACATACTATACCTACACTTGATAAATCGAGTCTCGGTTAAAACCGAGTCATATCGATACCTTCTGAAACTCGCCGCCTGCTGCGGTAATCGATAAAAAGTCGATAAATGACGTTGATTGACAGCTCGTTCGACGCGAATGGTGCTGCGTTTTTAGCCATTTAAGCTGTACTTCCATAAAGATGTACAGCTTAAATGAAGTTTAGGCTCTGCGCAAACGGGCCACCGACCACAGCCACCGGTTAATTTATAATATATTTGTTAATTATTTATTTCAATGCATTAACAAAAGCGCGAGCACACTTCCCGCGTCGGAGTCCATCGTTGGAGCGGACGGGTTATAAAATGTGGCGACTTCCGAACACCGGTGGCTGTCGCTCGCTTCTGACACGGTGGCGGTAGCACGCGACAGCCACCGGTGGCTGTGGTCGGTGGCCCGTTTGCGCAGAGCCTTATTGTCTACGGCTTTTTCTTTTTTATTGCTTTCGGTCAGTACCTAGTTTAATCAATAAGTGAAAATTGCATTGACTAGTAGCGTCCATAGCCCAATGGCTCAGGTCAATTCAATGTCATCGGCATAGTTACGTAACGACGGGCGCGGTCAATTTGTGGATGGGTGACCGCTAGTGGTAAAATTTCATTGGCGCTACCGTGCATCGGAAAGCACGTTAAGCCGTCGGTCCCGGTTGTTTTCAATGGTGAAAACAATCGTTAAGCTTCGACATTGGGTTGGCCACTAACTCCTCCACTAATTCCGCATTGGAGCGTGATGGAGTTTGCTCTAGACCTTCCCGCAGATTTGTATGTGGGAGAGACCTGTGCCCAGCAGTGGGTCGTCTCTGGGTTTCAGCTAGAACTGAAATATAAATTTAAGTCATCGGAATAATTTACAAACACACTGACTTCAGTTGTTTTTATATTGATTATAGTATAACTACGAGTATCTTCTAATATACATATAATAGGACGTAAGGGTATATCGTATTTAAATATAATGAAGTTGAATGCATTTAAGTGAATATCTTTTCAGAATTGAAGCTAAAGGACAGGATCACCTACTTTGTTGAGTCACTGGTCGCCAGTCGCCTTGATGGAACTGCATCTTAAGTTATACGATTATCATTTAATGAATATAACATCACATTAACTAATACCGTTTTGCACCAACTTCCAAAATTGGAAGGTAATTACTTACTAACTACAACTACACACCTTTAGTCATAAAAGTGAATATGACGATTAACAACGAATAATTTGTAGTTTATCAGCTGGCATGTCACATGTTTTATAAATAGGCTTTGTAAATAGGTAACCAGATCGTTTCATATTCAGTGACATCAGGTAAGATCAAACTAGATACCAATATGTACCTATATATACTCAGATACAGTGATCTAGTGTTAAAATTAATTAACTTTTTTTTATGGTGGAGGGGTTAGTGGCCAACCCAGTGTCGAATGTTCTCAAGCCACCCTGTAGGTCTTCGACATGGCCCAACGTCAACGACTGTTTCCAATATTGAAAACAACTGGGACCGACGTCGAAGCGTCCATGTAATTTTGCCACTAGCGGTCACCCATCCACAAACCGACCGCGCCCGTCGTTGCTTAACTCTTTCGTTCACATTGAATCGATCAAATGATCACTATTTTTATATTTATAATTATTATTTTGATAAGAGCTTTAATTATATAAGTAGTAAAGATTCCGGATACCGAAAGCCCGGTAGTTTTTGTTAAATTTCTTATAGTAAATACCTGACACCCTGCGATCTAAAACACAGAAGTAAAATTCTAAGTTAAACTAAGTTAAATTCAAACAGCTGCTTAGAGAATCAAATAAATATCGTCCAAGTGATCCCCGACCTCTTGCGGGGTCGACAATGCTCGTAACTGGCGCAAACGTTCGGTTAACTTTGTCCTAATCCACTCAACTGTATTTCCAAGTCGATTGGTTCTTGCGCGCGCGTCTAAGACGTGAACTGTGAGCGATTTCTATGTAACTACCGCAACGGGTCCAGTAACAACTGGTTTATTGATCGGAACAATTAAGTAATGCTATCAGGAAACGATTCGCAATTTATGCGATTTTTGCTTAGTTCTTTAGTTCTACCAATATTCAGAATTATTAAGTAACGACTTACAGAATGGTAAGAAACTTTAAAGTGAAATTGGGTAATACGATATTTTTTGACGTAGTTGTCTGCCGGATTTTTCGCTGATTACTTATTTCAGTATCAATCGAGCGCTCAACGCGCGACGAGCGAGTCATATAATTATATATTATTATTCTATTTTATCCTACTCTATTATTATTTCCTACTTTAATGAGAATAGCCATTAACACTTCATAAAACTATTGAATATTAGGGTAAGGAGCAACGTAAAAATAATGGTAACTTTATGGCCTGCATTCAAAAGCTTTTAACTCACTCCAAACTCCAACGCGATTGTCTTAACCCAAAACTGAAGATAAAATTGCATCAGATAGAGCCGGTGGGGTTGTTATGTCTCATAAACTGTTGAGGGCACCGATAAGCCTCTAGTGGACAATGGCCTTTGCTATAAAACAGATCGAAACTGCCTTTTCGGGCTTGTGGTTATTGGAAAAAAGTGTTTATGAGAATTGATTGTAAATAAATGGTATAATTAAGGAAAACATGTTGGTAAACGTAAATAGTTGAAAGTGTTGAAACAGAAGTATTCCGTTCAATATTAGGCCTAAACATAGCCCACTGTTTATCATAAAAATGTCAGCAGTACCCAGTAAAAGTACTTTTGTACATAATAATATGTAGTTGAAAATTTAAATTCGAACCAGAACTTGCTAGCATGTTCAACAATATCTGAGAACATTGACGTACAACAAGATAGTTGATGTTATCGGGGATCTAAAATAATCATTCGCCACTTAAATTATTTCTGTTTCATATTTTATGTCTTCGTTTCAAAAACGTATTATACTTACTTAGGTATAATAGTAGGTATAATACGTTGTTAACATGTAACAATGCATGTTACATGTTAACAATATACTTATCAGGGCTACGTTCTTTTACCTCGCCCGACGACGGGCGTTCACTCCAAGCCGAGCGACGATGGGGCGACGTCCGTCATCCGACGTTTACGAACGACACTGCATAGCTGTTACTGTCAAAATAGACATTTTTGTCATTTTTTGTTTACATTATGTACAATAGTCGTTTCGTTTGAATTGTGGAAATCTTTTTACGTAGAATCAAGCTAAATCCGTAAAAAACAGACCAGTTTTAAGTGGCCAAATGGATCGCCAGATCGTCAGAATTGTTTTGGTGCCTTTTACTATTGTGTCCTTCACAACATTTGCCTGAGCCATACTGATCTCCATATTCAAGAGTATGTTGATGAGGGCATGCTTCATCTCCACTCCACCAGACCTAAGACAACAGTGACACAAGCAATGTAGAAGTTGATCGGAATATTGCGAGATGAAATAGCTGCAACACTATTTTCTCAGAGGGGTTTACCCTAAGAACTGTTTTTCATTCAGTTTCTAGTTTTTAGAATTATAAAGGTATATAATGGAGTGTTGTAGTTGAGGAGTTTTGATTGTTTTGAAGAATTATTTTGGCTCCATGTGCAGGCCAGGTCCATGGTACCATATTGACTGAAGTTACATAGCTATGTCAAATTTTAGCTCAATTGGATGCCAGCAAGTGCTTAGAAAATAGATTGCAAATTGTGAATTGGAACATCATGCCATCAAAGCAAGTTACATAAAAGCTTATAAAAATCCTGTAAATGTACTAAAATGTGACTTTAATTGATGTACCTGAGTGAAGAACACTTCATTGAATAAACAATAATCTGAATGAAATTGTTTCCATTTTGAAAATTAGATTTTATTATGTCCATTGTACCCCATGTACTTATTACAAACATAAAAATCACAGGGTAATTTTTACTGCCATATATTAAATTTAAAGCTATTTATTTAATGTGTCCTTCAGGATAAAAAGTACCCTATTTCCTATTCCAGGGTCTTGAGTTCCATACAATGCATGTATGTTTAAACACATACTTTTTGTGTAACAAAATTAAAACCACGTTATATATCATCACAGTTTTATTAAAATCCATCCGTTTAGTCTAAAATATATCGAATACACTTTATTGTACACACAAAGTAATTACAAAAACACAATATTGAATTATCGAAGAGATAGTACAAAAGGTACAACCGGCCTTGATCGTCGTATTATGAACTGGCCATTTTGAGTAACAATATTCATTGTTTCCATTTTGATTCGATTCAACGATGAATATAATGAAGATAGATAAATATATTTACACGAAACACTGTTTAGCGCGAATGAAAACTTAAATTAATATTATTAGCCTGAAAATGTTTATCTTTAAGAAGTGCCAAATGTCAAAATAGAAGCTTTTTACGACAGTTGACAATATGTTAAAACGTCAGGGCGACTTTCACCCACCTATTTCGTGGGGTGACCGGTGCGTCGTCGGGCGTCATTTATGAACGGCTACTAGTGATTAGTAGTGATCGTCGAGCGATCACCCGATGGTTTTAGAACGCGGATAATGTCATCGAGCGTCGTCGGGCGAGGTAAAAGAACGTAGCCCTGGGCTACGTTCTTTTACCTCGCCCGACGACGCTCGATGACATTATCCGCGTTCTAAAACCATCGGGTGATCGCTCGACGATCACTAGTAGCCGTTCGTAAATGTCGCCCGACGACGCACCGGTCACCCCACGAAATAGGTGGGTGAAAGTCACCCTGACGTTTTAAAATATTGTCAACTGTCATATTAAAGCTTCTATTTTGACATTTGGCACTTCATAAAGATAAACATTTTTAGATTTTTCAGGATAATAATATTAATTTAAGTTTTCATTCGCGCTAAACAGTGTTTCGTGTAAATATATTAATCTATCTTCATTATATTCATCGTTGAATCGAATCAAAATGGAAACAATGAATATTGTTACTCAAAATGGCCAGTTAATATTACGACGATCAAGGCCGGTTGTACCTTTTGTAATCTCTTCGATAATTCAATATTGTGTTTTTGTAATTACTTTGTGTGTACAATAAAGTGTATTCTATGTATTTTAGACTAAACGGATGGATTTTAATAAAACTGTGATGATATATAACGTGGTTTTAATTTTGTTACATCTTAATGAAAAATGTAAAAAAGTCAAAAAGTATGCATTTATACATGCATGCATTGTATGGAACTATAGAACCCTGGAATAGGAAATAGGGTAGGTACTTTTTATCCTGAAGGACACATTAAATAAATAGCTTTAAATTTAATATATGGCAGTAAAAATTACCCTGTGATTTTTATGTTTGTAATAAGTACATGGGGTACAATGTACATAATAAAACCTAATTTTCAAAATGGAAACAATTTCATTCAGATTATTGTTTATTCAATGAAGTGTTCTTCACTCAGGTACATCAATTAAAGTCACATTTTAGTACATTAACAGGATTTTTATAAGCTTTTATGTAACTTGCTTTGATGGCATGATGTTCCAATTCACAATTTGCAATCCATTTTCTAAGCACTTGCTGGCATCCAATTGAGCTAAAATTTGACATAGCTATGGAGCCAAAATAATTCTTCAAAACAATCAAAACTCCTCAACTACAACACTCCATTATATACCTTTATAATTCTAAAAACTAGAAACTGAATGAAAAACAGTTCTTAGGGTAAACCCCTCTGAGAAAATAGTGTTGCAGCTATTTCATCTCGCAATATTCCAATCAACTTCTACATTGCTTGTGTCACTGTTGTCTTAGGTCTGGTGGAGATGAAGCATGCCCTCATCAACATACTCTTGAATATTGAGATCATCAGTATGGCTCAGGCTAATGTTGTGAAGGACACAACAATAGTAAAGGCACCAAAACAATTCTGACGATCTGGCGATCCATTTGGCAACATATAACTGGTCTTCTTTTACGGATTTAGGTTCATTCCACGAAAAAAGGGTTCCACAATTCAATCGAAACGACTATTGTACATACATAATGTAAACAAAAAATGACAATATTGTCTATTTTGACAGTGACAATTATGCAATGTCGTTCGAAAACGTCGGATGACGAACGTCGCCCCATCGTCGCTCGGCTTGGAGTGATCGCCCGTCGTCGGGCGAGGTAAAAGAACGTAGCCCAGGGCAAGACCTGTCATCGATTATTGACAATTTATGTCAGTCATGTGTCATTATGTCACAATTTTTAATAAACTAGTATTGTCTCACTTGTGGTTCGTAATAAGTTTACAATTTTTTAAAATTAAGTAATTTAAATTCTTGTACAGACATGGACTTTCCTTGTCTGAACAAGAATATAATTAAGAAATTTTAAAAAGAAGTAAAATTTTGTCATCGGTGTCTTGAGCGATGCCGTACAGTGATAAGAAAAACAGAATACACTTGTTGTATTTATCAGTAAAAGTTAGTTGTATTTAACAGTATTTAAACTTTTACAGAGGTGTGGCTATCGAACTCGCCTCTCACTCGAGTGGTCCGGTTTCAAACCCAAGCGGCCCGCACCAATGAATTTTCTAAGTTATGTGCGACTTCTCTCTCTGACTTCTCGCGTGAGGAAACCTGAATGTCTGCGAGTTATTCATAATGTTCTCAAAAGGCACGTGAAATCTGCCAATCCGCACTTGGCCAGCGTGGTGGACTAAGGCCTACTCCCTCCCATTCTGAGAGGAGACCCATGCCCAACAGTGGGACAAAGAAAGGGTTGTGGTGGAAACATTTTTTAAACCACCTTACATAAGTTTATTAAATCTAAGACTATTATCTATCTTAAGACTTTAAACCTAATCAATTTAATGAATCTGCATGCTGGAGTATGCTCTAGACCTCCCACAGCTGTGTGGGGGAGACCCGTGCACAACAGTGGGACGAATGGGTTGTAGTTAGCTAGCTTTCTTAACCTCCATTCCAAATCAAATTTTAATTCCAAATCAACTTCCAAACTTAAATACCAAATCAAATTTAAAATCGGAAAACGAATAATAAATATCTATACGTAGAGCGTACGCGTCTATATACTATCTACGCAAACATTCCATTTTCAAAATCAGACAGAATATCTATGCCAAAATTCCCTCGCACGTTACGATCTAGTTCACCCATAAACCGGCCGCTCGTAAAACCCGCCCAAGGGTCAGTCAGCCATTCCTCTGTCGTACTTATTCCTATTCAATAATTTATACAATTGATAAATAATAAATACGGAATGACCGCCTGCAAGTTTTATATTTATTTTTTCCTTGCAATACTTATGGTGTTGTGCCTGATGGGTTTGAAATGTATGAGGAAGGTAGGTGTATTTTCTTTATGATAATGTGGGTAAGATAAAAAGTGGCTTCGGTTACTATAGAACCCATACCGCAGTCGTGCTTACGACCAGTAGGTAGATCAACGAGGCAGGCAACTAGCAGAATCATATACGGAAATTAAGTAAGAAGAATTTGTAAGACTTTTCGTAATAGTCGAAAGGACTCATCCTGCAGCCATTTAGCTGATAATTATGATTATTAACTCAAGCTGTGTTGTAACTAGAAAATCGAACATTCGTTAGGTTTATTTTTCTTGAGAGTCCAAAACCACAAACATACTAAATAGCCAATTACAATTAAAGCCTTCAATCGAGAATCCGATCTCAAATTTTGAAAGTAGAAAAAAAAGTACTACTATCGAAGCGAATGTGATAAACATTACCAAGGATTAAAAAGGATGTAAGGATATTTTTTCGCATGACACGGTGAAAATCGCATCTTGTCCGATATGGAATCACAGCAGATTCCCATTCCTAGAAACACCATTTCACCTATTTTTAAAACTATATTTATTATATTATGTTAGTTCAATATTATGTTATTTCAATCAATAGGTACACATAGATAGCATCAACACATTGTAAATTTAAATAAAAGCCTAAAATCAAATATGTATCTTAAGAACATATCATTCATCTATAAGTAATTTTTGCATTTAATAATAATCTTAAAGGTATCCTAAAGGTATCCTACTTATAATTTTTTCGGAAGTTTATGAAGTCCATGCAAAATGCATAATTATAAGAGGGCTCATAGAATAAGTAGGTGCAGGTATTATACGCATTTTTATAAAGATCTCGCTCCTGTATGATTCCACATTTCACTACAACGGGACTCCATCAAGCATTCCTTAAATTTCTCTTTCTTTGCATTCCTTCATCAGTAGAATTTGTATCTTAGCACTACTTACTAAGACTCGTTTTCGTGAAATCCCATATTCCTTGTTTTTCTCCAAACTCTCCCTTAATCGATCTAAATGTTATAGCATTTCAGTTGTTCATTGGCGACAGAGCCATGCGAGTTGTAAGGTCACAATGATCAAAAACTGTTCTATCTCGTGTAAAGGGGCTAATACACGTTCCGCATCAGTGATATCATACTTCTTCGATGGCGAAAACTGGTAGGTACGTTTTCACAAGTACACACACATACAAGACACATTTTATATGGAGGTTAGGTACCTACGTAATATTATTATAGGTACATACGTCAATTGATTATTTTTCCTGACAATTGTGAAACGGCTATTTCCTTTGAAGGTTGAGAATTGTAGGAAACCGCCGTGAAAATTGAACATACACGTCTTGGTCTGTAGAAAATTTAATTGCGACTCACTGACCATCTTTTGTTTTACAGTGTATATTACAAATTTAAAGCTAATAAAAGAAAAATAACATTGTAAAAGAGTAAAGAAAAAATATAAAAAATAGTTTAAAAATAAACAAAATAATAATAATATAGAAACAAAGTCTATTCTACAGGAATGTGTATGCAAAATCGGAATCTTTTGCCTACAGCGTTATAGCTGTAGGCGATGGTAGTTCGTAAATAAGTAATTCTTAACGAGACTAAGAATCCAATTACTAGACGTGTAAAAACATAAATGGCTTTCCCATCAGTTTGACTTAAAATAAAAATTATACTGTAAAATATTTAAAAAAAAAATGCTTTTACAACTTTATTTTTATTTTCGTGCATTGTCATCGGAACCAAATATATGTGCCGAATTTCAGCTCGATAACTTCAGTGGGAGTGGGTGAAATATTGATTGCAATATTCCAGGACATGGATACATACGAGTGAAGTTAAATAAAAGCTTTTAAAATCTAGTGCAAAGGGTGCTTTACAAAATCGCTCCTCATAAAGGTCGGATCGCATTGTGACGACAGCGTATTGAGCGGAATACCTCCGCAGAAAAAGGCGTGAAGCATTCGATTCTTTTCTGTTCGTCCGGGCGCAGCACCATTGTTGGCGGCCATTGTTCGTATGTCTTTTCACTCGTTTTCCAATCTTGATAAGTTTTTCATCAAAATATTCGACGACGAGCTCTGAGGGGCCTTTTGGACGGAGGTTATTAGAGCGTACCGCGTCACGTATCAGGTTGTATCAAGTGTTTGATAATATTAATATGTGAGATTGCATTGCGTATGATTCTGTCGATAGACTGTTGTTCTGTTGTTCTCGTATGGTTCTGTCGAATGACGTTCCAATTTTTCTAGAATTATAAAAGGCGACGCTAGGCTAAAGGGTAAAAGCCCCTAGCTAAAAGGCCCTAGGATTCGATAAAACCACATAAAAAATCAAGTAACAAAACCAACCCTTCCAAATCTCTCTAGTGAGAAACATTTCTCATTAACCTGGTTAACATGACGTCACTTGAAAGCGTGCGAAGTAGATGTGCTAAGTAGGAAGTTCTTCGCTCGTTAGAACTCATTAAAAGTAAGTCATTAGGAGCATCGTAAACTGGCCACACGACCCGCGCGGGACCCGTACGAGACCGACTCTGAAGATTACTTTCTTCGTTTATACTTGGGATATTATAGAGCTACTTACGTCACCGAATCACTCGGATATCCGAAAGAAAAATGTATCAGATGAAAATGTTTCGTATATTTTCGGTTCGACAGATCAGTCTTGTTTTAACGCGTAATTTTTATTTCGTTTCAACCGAAAAATCTATATTCAGATCAAGATACGATCGATACGATATATCATCCCAAATTAAAATGATATACTTTCTTTATTATTCGTTACTTACCGTGTAGATAGGTACAGTTGCTTAATAAATAAAAAAAAGGTTTGAACATAAAGTCAGCACTCACCAGAGAGCAGAAAATGCAGTATTTATAAAGCCTTCTACGTCTGAGAATATAAGTTATGTGCCCATGTTTGATTAAGGACGTATTAATTGATATATGATAAAATAAATAGATTAAATTTTAAATTAATTACTACTACGATTACTACAACAGTTTTTACTACTTTTTTATTTATTATTACATAAAATAGATAAACAAGTTAAACAAAAAGGTGTTGCATAAGCTCACATGAGTTTTTCTGTACAGCCTATGCCGTGGACAAAAGGTTTAATTTCCAAATAATAATCTGCCAACTAATGCTTACTGAGATATTATAAGATGTTGTCAGAAAAAAGTTAAATAATATTAAGGAAGAAATGTAGGTAGTTTGATATTAATAACACAGTATGTTATACCTGCTGAAATTGAAACTAGTAGTCGTGAAAGTAGTAGGTACGTCGTGAGGAATCCTGCATAGTTCTGAAACCTACAGACTTGTTTTAACTGCATACGTATTTAATACCATATAATTCTGCGACGCACAGCATAAAGGTCATTTCACACTAAACACTCGTCGTGAGCAGTCGTAAAAACAAATTGGATTTTTCCACCCTCAGGGCGGATTTAATTATTGTTTTATTACGTGTCGGAGGGTAGCTTGTGCTGATGTTGATGAGTTCAAACTTGATCGGGTAGATTTAAATTATTTTCACGTGTAAAAATGTTACTTAGAATAGGTTAAGATGTAACAAAGTCAACAAGAAAATATTTTTAAAAAAATTGCAATCTTCAGAACGAGATTTTTTTTAGAGAACGGGAATAGGGTTCAAAATCCAATGTGCGATTTATGAAGGTAAATGTCACCTGCTTTTAGGTGCTTTTAGGTGAAGGAAAACATTGGAGGAAACCTACATGCCTTATAGTTCTCCATAAAGTTCTTGAAGACATGTGAAGTTTGCAAATCCGGACTTGGCTTTGCTCCATAGTCCCAGAGTAGGACAAAGAAAGGGTTGTGGTGGTAGGTCAGTTTTGAAACTCAAATGCAATACCAGCACAGTTTCTGTTTTATCTATTAATGAAAGTGTCGCAAATAGATACCTATGGTAGAGGTAAGCGGTTCTTCAATAAAACTGAACATAAATTTCTAACGCTGCGGTTTATTGACTATATTTCACCTCTTTATATGAATTTTATAGAGAAGGCACGTTTATATTATTTTAATGCTGTAAGATTTGCAATAGTCATAAAATAATTTTATTATAATTTACCGGGTATTTATGTAAATGGGCCAATGTCTTGGATATTTATAATCATTAATTTTGTGTTGCTACCGACCGACACATTAACCCTGCTGTTCATATTGACAGCCTCTGCTAACTGAACCATCCCAGTCCCTGAGTTAAATTCAAGGTTTGTCACAGTTGTCACGGGCGGATGAGTCGTGCTGCATGCTTGTTTTCACATCTATGGAAATCTCTAACTGTAGGCTTTCTCATATAGTTCTGCCACCACCAACTACCTACCACGTTGCTCCAGCTTAAGACTCCTACTTCAAATGAATTTAATCTTGTAGAAAGGCGGTTTTCCGTGACATTCTCGAAGGCGTGATAAGTCTATCAATATACCCTGGGCCAGCCTGGAGTGCCTTATCCCAACTCTTCTTATGATATTTTTCTAAGAGATATGGCTTATGATATAAACATTTTAAACACAAAGTGAATTTATCCAAAAGATATGAAACTCATACCGTTATCATACTTCGAAAGACAAACATTAAAATTAGCATAATATGATTGTTAACTTATGTTAAACGGAGCGTCAGATCCCGGCCCATTTAAGGAGATATAGCTAATCAGGGCGCGAGTTAACTGCGATATTTGCATGTGGATAACTTCCACGCTACATTTAGCTAACGGTATGAACTTTCATGATTAAAATTTTGCCGATTGATTCCAAGTTTTATGGTCGGTTGACACATTCAATATTGCAAGTGCTCAGTCTGTTTTTGGATAGTTCTACTTGCCAAATTCGACAAGGTAGACAGACGACCTGAAGATAGCAGCGAGAAACCGCTGGATTCAGAAGGCACAGGACCAGTCGGAGTGGTGTCATTTAGGAGAGGCCTATGTCCAGCAGTGGACCTCAAGAGGCTGATGGATGGATAGACTTGCCAAATTGAACTGTCCATTTTGACATTTCTATGGATGCGCGTGATACAGATAATGTTCCTCCACCAATCTCGAGATTTCAGAATACAAGTTTTTATGAACAAGTTTAAAAATAACAGACCTAAAGATTAGGAACAAGCAAGTAACCGAAACATATTAGCCTAGGCTTTTTTTAGTTTTTTAAGGTTTATAATCCATGATGGATAATTGTATCAGTTATTTACGAAAGAAAAATCTTTACGCAACCTTAATTCGGTTGATGGATGATCGAATCATTTTGTCTTACAAAAGTTTCTGCGACCTAATACATCATTCGCAGATAATAAAAATCAGCTAATATTTTCCGGTAGCAAATTCGGTTTACGAAACAGATTCGTATGAGTAATCTTAATTTTATACAATATTAAGAAACCTGATAAATAAGTCAAATAAAACAACTGTATTGACTTAAGAAGTCGCTTTATCACGCGGATTCCCGCATCCCAGTGAACGCATGTCTCGATTGAGTTAAAGAGGGTCGTATGTGCGTTTTACTAATTTATTTTTGACAGTAAAGAATAATTTGACGTATTCAATAACTCACTAACTCTAATTTCTTTGATTAGTAGACAATTTTCCTTGAATGTTCTCTAGCAATTAATATGTAAAATTTATGCAATATTTCAAGAAATTAATGGCTTCTTAACAACTAAACTTAGCTACAATAACAATGGGAATAGGCCGTACCTAGGACTTCTCATATTAACTGAGAAGGCGCAAAGAAAACTCCACCATAATGAACCAGTTCAGATTGGCGGAAAGGTTAGTGACCAACCCAATTATCGGATGTCTTATGCAACTTCAAACATGGCATACCGATTGTCATGTCACTATTAGCGGTCAGCGGTCACCCGTCCAACTGCTTGGCGGGACATCTTAACACTATCGATCGAATGATAAGGCAACCTTTTTTTAATCGCTCGCCGAGCGTTTAGCGCTTTGCATCGATTTTTGCATACCCATTTGTCGTATAACATACGACAAATGGGTATGCAACATATAACAATTTAGTACTGCCTTATTGCTCGTAACAGCCACAACTCCAGGCGAATGTTTAAAACTGATCGCTGCATTCGAGTGATTCAAAAATACGGAAATGTTGCTTACGATCGAGAAATGACTTGTAATTTCTCACTCGACGCCCGGCGAGCGATTCAAATATATCGTCGGTACAAAAGTCAACTAGCCAAAGTGTCATTTTAGCAGTAAACTAAGTAAACTAATCTCACATAGATTAGTTTACCTATGTAGAATTTTTACTTTTTTCAGTCAAGCAGAAAAACGATTTGTAATATTAACATTTATAATTGAATATGACACAATATTTTGCCACAGTATGCAGTATGTCAAGATGTCATGTCATGTAAAAACTGCCAAAATTTCACTTTGGCTAGTTGACTTTTGTACCGACGATATGTAGAAGCGCTTCAAGGAACTCTAGTAATCTTACAAAACTTACTTACGCCCCTCTACCGTCGGCGCGTCTGAAGGTCTACCCCTCGATAAATAATTTGGCATGCATTAGCATATGTCGATTTATCTGGCGAGTCGCGCCCGGATTATTATTTATGGCGATCCACCCCTACGACGTAATATGTTAAGTCAATCCGGAGTCTCGGATAATTCGCATATTTATACATTTTCATGTAAAATATTCATATTTTATACCTTTACAATAATTTTAAACACACTTTTTTGATGCATCCGTGACGTGGTGGTCAGTGACCCTGCTATTGGGTCCTGAGTTCATTTGAACTATAGCCTAGCCAAGGAAATTATTTTATTCAACTTTATTGACACCTCTAAAGTAGATATACAACGGGCGGACTTAATGCCTTATGGCATTTTCTACCAGTCAAACCCCGGTTGAGTGGGGAAAAGTTGCGGTAGGTGGAAAAGGAAACTAAAACTTAAATAACATGAAAAACTATTAAAATAATTAAATTGTTACATATTAAAATAAATATATATTTCGCATATACATAAATATTTGTGGGGACCTAACTACCTAAGTTGTTTTCTGTGTCGCACTACCCGCAACTCAAGGTCTCCTGGTACGGTGTTTTAGCTTACAAAAATGTAGTAGTCCGTGGTTTAAGTATATTAGATTACTTTCTTGAAGGTCTTATACTGTCCTCGTATAAACCCTTTCTTCAATTTGCCTAATCCGGTACACTGTCGCCAGCCATTTACACTTCTGTACAAACCTTGTGGATTTACACCATAAATTATTATGCAGGGCCGGAGTGATGAGAAACGTAGAAAACAGAAATACACCAAAATCACACAATTTACTAGAGTAGTAACCTATTCACATTCACACTGAAGCTCAAGATCCAAGAACAAATATACCTATGTACTACAAAATAAATATCTGCGCCGGTCGAGCATCAAACCCGTGTAACGCTTGGCTTTCGTCGTGACGGTTCTTGCTTCGATTCCCAATCCAAACTCTCGAGGTCTGGTGGATTTGTGCCCGGTGTGTGGCTAACATAACTGGTGAAAAGTAGGTGTATATTCACCTTTGCTTATTATCCCTTCGAGGAAATAAAGGCGTGATGTTATGTTATGATGTTGTGATGTTATATCGAACAGTTTATTTCCTTCAAAGATTGTTACTACCTACGACTAGTCGTAACGTTGAATGTAAATCGGTGCACAATTCTAATCTAAGTTCAATAGGGCGCGCCCACACCACACCGCTCCGCCCGGGAGTTGCTTTGATTATCGAAGTTTGACATCTTATGTCGAATTTGCATTATCCAATTTGTTTGTGTTCAGCCTTGGTAAGCAGGCTTCCTATACACATGCGTTATTATAGTCAAATGAATAAGATTTCCTGTAACATGGTGAATGTTATTATGGTTTTCGTATTAAAAAAATTACGAACTAAAACTAAAAGAAGTAAGTTAAAAAAAATACACGGCTAATACAGGTGAAATAGCAAATCACATAAAAATCTATCTGAGTACTTTCTGTATTTATAACTGTAAAAACTAATTTCATTTATTTGCATAAAATATAATGAAATAAAATCATCACAAAATAATATCGTTTCACAACAACTTTTTTCCGTCTCATTTCCAAACCCAATAAAATAAGCGCATAGATAACACCCCCGTGTTAAGTTTCTACTTAAAACCGTCAAGTATTATATTCCTTAATCACTAAATTGCATTAATAAAACAAACAAGATTAACAAATTATCAAAAACGTAACTCCCGATCTCGATTTAAGGGCGGAAGCACACGAAGATTAATCGAGAACGATTAAATTGGACGTGCGACAAGACAGTCGACAACTGCCTTATTAATAACATTGGAGGCTCTGACTAACAGAGTTGATTAAAATCAAACATTTAGTCAAAGTTCTCATATGACAGCTGCAAGGTTGAAAGTTGTAAACGATATGCGATTCACAGTGAATTTTATGTTGTATGATTTTAAGTACCGGAAAGTTTAAATTGTGTTAGGAATCTAATAAATTCATAATAATACAATTGAAAAAAGTAAGGCTTAGTTAAGGCAAGACTAGGACCTTAGGAATGCATTAAAATTCATAACTCCCGGTGTACTTTATCTTTTGTCGGAAAACTTTACTTGGTGGGCTTCAAAACCTCGAAACCAATATTCTCTGGTTTTATTTAGTTAACTTCTTAGTTAGTTTCTTAACCTTCTCAGAGGAGACCCGTGCCGGTCGTTCTTTCTACAATTATTTCTTCTCCTCATTGAAGAACGTTTCAGAAAGACTTAGTGAGAATGAAAAAAAAATATTCAAAATTTAAGTTGGTATGATATTTTCTCGCTTAGCAAACTTTTCATGTTTTCAAACTCAGTGTCAAACATAGCCCTAAAAATAAAGCTCACTTTGACTTTAATTCCAGGAATGATAGATTGTTGGTACACAATTTAGAAGATGAATCTACTTTTGTAAGCGATACTTTTGTAACCTAAGGGAGAAGTGGCCTGAAATTCATTTGAAAATGTTCAAAATGATAAAGAGAAATAAAGATACTCACAAAACATTAAGTAGTTTAGTTTTAAATAATTGAACTTTTTTTTTAAATATTATATAGTCAAATATCCGTATCTTACAGTTGCCTGAACTTAATCCAAAAAAATTAGCTATAACTCTAAAAAGAAATACGTACGTAAAATTACCAAATACATACTGAAACTAAACTCGAAACAACAGAGCGAACTAATCAAGTCAAATGCGTCTCGTAAAAACGAAACTGTCCCCAATCCTTTAGACAGCGCAAATGTCAGATAAACGTTAGTTATTCGTCACAATAAAACGACGGTAGCGTCGTCAAAAAACCTCGTCAAAAGGCGCCGACTGAACAATCGGAACGCTCACCATTAATCAGGCAAGCGAGGGTTGGAGACACTTAATCAAAGTATCACAATATGACGACAATAATAGGCGCATGAATATTTATAAGAAAATTAGCTTCGCTCTGAAGACGACATTCGAGACGGTGTGGCCTCGCCTTAATTGTTTGCAGGAGCTCCGAACATATTTTACTTTTTTCTTTTCTAGGCTTGTGACGCGTGTTTGTATAGATGTAACAATTTTTTGTTGTTTCATTTACGAACTTGTATGACAAAATTCATTTTGATATTTTATTTAATGTTTGACTGACTTTTTGTCCCGGTTTTCGTAACTGCTGCCTGTTATAAGATACACGGCAGCGGACTGAGATTACAATTTACTAAAATAATTATCTCGAAATGAATCTTCAAATGTTATTCTTGGTAGGAATGGAATCCTTAAGTCTGTTTAGCGGAAATACTGTGTGTTAACGATACATATATAAAAATTTATGCTTGAAGTTCAAATTAACTACCTAAATCTCATTATCTATTAACTTCGATTCAATACACGTCGAAAACAAAGAGTGAAACTAAAATGACAATTCCTAAAAGCTAATCTTGACTTAAAATTGAAATCCTTTGCAGATGATTTCTCGTAATTTAAAGATCTAAATTAAATTTGTGGTTCCACAGATACTAAGCTGCGTTAGATTGCTCGCGCACCAACAATAGCAAAGAAACACGCTTTAGAGTAACAAGTGACCAAATCCCGGTTTAACAATATGACGTTGGTCACTTCATCCCGGATCAGATCTATAATCCCGGGACTAATAGCCGGGGGACACTTCATTTACTTTATGCACACTGGACAAACGAATTTCAACCTTAACATCCACGAGTACAGTAACGATTTGTCTAACTTGGTTTTTTGTATCAGTATAATTTTTAGGACCTCTATAACAGAGTTTTGGTTAAAGGAAATTGCTCCTTATTTCTGGTGATTTAAGTATAAATTGAACTGAGTGCAATGTAGTTTTGCAAAATAATTTCTAGGTCCCCCAATAGTGGTTCTGTAGATGTGAAAGCATTTCGTTGTAAGATTATGATATAAGGAAACGTGTTACTTTAAGTCTAAGTTGTGGCCGTAATTTATTTGTTTTCAGAATTGCAATTGCAAAACACTCAATAAAAATTATGAAATTATTCTTAATGCAAAACGTATAACATAAGCATTGATTTAAAACAACTACAAGTATTATTATTTCTGTACAGTGAATTAAATTCTTACAACCCAATTATGGACACATGAAAAAAAGGGCCTAACCCCTTCTTCTTCAGCTCTCTTCGGAATCACATCCACAGCCGTCAAGTCAAACTCGCCAGGAATAAAGTAGTTAGAAACAAGAGTATTGAATTATATAGAAATAATTTAATTCAGTCAGTGTACTGGACTTACTATATTAATTAAAATACTTAAAACTTACGTAAAATACTTACACCATGGATGTCCGTTAACAAATTATCTGATTTACTTTTTATTTCAATTCAGTCATATATAAGTGTGTTTTATAACTAGGAAATATTTTTCTGGTAACAAATTAAACAAAAAAACACAAGGCATTTAAAACACTGCTTCACCCTTGAACCGGGAGGGAGTTTTAAGAAAAAAAATCACCTTCAGCATGCGGAAAGAATTCCCGAATTCTCTTATTAAGACCAAATAAATTACTGCCGCCTACTAATTGGACCTCTCGCATTTTCTCAACAAAGGAATTTATGTAAAACACTCGCGGACAAATTAAAAGCGCTAAAGAAAAAAAGTATAAATTAATGCACCCAATACGCAACTGTTTTAATTATGTCTTGGAAGTCATGTTGGGGATAAGACAAAATTATTTAAGGAATACATTTTAAAAGGCGTTTGGTAAATTTTTGGATAAGTCGGTATGTACCTTTAATATGCTATTTGATGACTCCGTGGTGCGGTGGTGGGTGATTGAACCTGACTGAACCGCGGGTTCCGGGGTTCGAATCTCGGCCGGGGCGCATATTTATTCCACCAATAAATATATGTACCTACTCAGGTCATGAATGTTAAATTGTTATATTTTCTGAGTGTGCTCCTCCAACCGCAACACAGGCCTAGGCCTACCGCGGGAATGCGAGTGTGTAAACGTTCATTTATTTGGTAAGAACATATTAGAGATAAGGCTGTTACATTGAAGAAAAAAAATATAGATAGAAAAATATTATAGACAAACGAAGTGTGGTCGACCTCCTAATAGATGGCGCGATGATCTGTGCAAGACGAAGGTGAGCAAGTGCATGAGAACAGCCAAACGAGAGATTGGATCATTCCAGCAGTGGACTTGTGTGGGCTGAATAGAGAGACACATTAAATAAAAACACGCAAAGCGATATTACTTGATTGTTTGTGTTGAATATTATGTATAATGTATATATAGTAGACTAGTCAAGAGTCTAGATAGGCTGTAATATTTATCAGTTTACATTATTGAAGACGAGGCATTTCAATGTCAAATCAGTCAGTGAAGACAGTCAAATTTAATTATTTCAATTTTAATGTTACTTAATCGCAACTGGCTGGTGGAATATCAACACAATGCTCACGGTGAGTGTCTTTGTTCAACGAAGATTCGAGGGTCAAATGGCGTTATAATCGAAGCGATAAATTTTAAACTTTCACTAATTACTACCGTGTGCTGTCCACTTAATTTACTACCGATTGGTAATGGAAATTAACTATAAATGCAGCTTCTATTATTACGCGCATACAAAACATTAAAAAATATAAAACATAAATAATTCCATTAATATTTTTTCCTGATCTTACCAGATATTATTCAGTAAGGCATATTTATTTATCCTGAACATAGCTTCGTATCAATTAAAAATACTTACAATTATGTAAAATAATTGTATTATAAGATATTTTATATAGTTTTCGAAAATAAATAAGACTAAAAAAATCTGATCCATTATATATCGGTGTATGGATCGGTTTCTGTTACCAAGAAACCAATAAACTTTCAAAACAGCTCCAAACCAAGACTATGCGGTGACTTGTAATTTTAATTGATTTTTAATGAGGTATTTTAAAGCTAAGCTGCAAATTGTTCGTTCGAAAAAGCTTATCTGTTGAACAATTAAACGATAAAAGCAGAATCTGCACTCATTGTTGGAGATACGGAATGGAGATAATTCGTTCAGACTAATGCATTTCAGACTGCAGCAATACTGCAGCTAATACACCTCTATCCGAAAACTTTTTACTATATTGTCGTGTCGTAACGACTGACTAAACTTGTCGTGATTTCTTGTAAGAGCGGTGACAGCCCTTTTGCTATCGAACTTACCTCTCACTCGAGGGGTCTGGGTTCTATTCCAAGCGGCATGCACCAATTACTTTTTTGAGTTATTTACGTTTTAATAAATTATAAAATCAGGAATTAATTTTCATTTTCTTCTTCTTAATTAATTTAATTTTCTTCCTAAGTTAGATTCCCGGCTCGGGCAAAGTGTTATTGGGTTTATTAATTGGAATTGTGCCCGATGTATGGAAATAGGCTCACCACCAACTCATCAACATCATATAGTATTATATTTAATTGCCTAATTTATTAGTACCAAAGCAATAATTAGTATACCATGATATTATTATATAAGCTTAATATGGAAATATCGATAAATAATATCGATAAGATTAATCAAAACTCCGATATTTACATATAATGTATGCCGGAATACCAATTTAAATATGAAATAAGAGATGCGATGCAAAAGATGATTCCTGATACCTGCATAACACACTTCCTCTTCTCGTAATTACGGGCTTAAAGGTTCCAAAAGGGGACATTAAAATTCTTTGGGTATATTAAATTGGCATTAATTCTTCCATTGTTTGGATCATCCGATTTTATTCTTATAAAGGTTTTTGCCAATTTTGACTGCGTCCGCTTCAGTTGGCATGTGCCTGTTAATATGCTTTTCGGTTCAGGTCGAATCCAGATGAAAAAGTGAGTGAGAACTAAAATCATGACATCCTGGTCATTGGCCAGTTAGTTGGACCAACATTTAATTTTGTGAGATTCTAATCAATATTTTTTGTACTGATTCTAGGATTAAACTCGGTGTAACGAGTATACGACAATCAATAAAATATATCGATTAAGTAGCTTTAATTGTAAAATTATACTAAATAGTTTCATTTTTTAAATTCTAAATTTTGTTTTGTATTTTTTAATTCTTACTCCAAACCTAGTTCTGTTCTATTTAATAGTGGAAACTTCGCTGACTTCTGCATCATTACTTTGATCTATATTTTACATTTTTAATATATTGTATGTTTCCCAAATATTAATAAAATAAATAAGTAACATCGTTTATGCGTTTTTCAGAAACACAATTTTTTTAAAATCGCTTTGCATTGGATACAAACCCGGGCCCCAAATCGTCCTAAGTACAACTCTTCCCAGTATAAGTGTCTATGTAGCCACGATACTAACCCGAGTGGAAAAGGCACCGCATTCAAATCCTATCGAGATAACATAAATCAAATAGAATTCACAGCAAACTTCTATCGTAACTCCGTTAAGCCCTCATTAAGATTTATAACAAGACCAATCCCATTTATCGGAGATAAATCTCGTAATACAATAGTAGTAATTACTACTGCCTAGTATGGGACAATAATCGAATCGATTCGATATCCGATGTATCATTGCCTTATTCGATTGCAATTCTTTATTGTTATTGTTTTAATCGAAAAACATTAGCATATTTGTTATGAATAGTATTATTATATTATCAGTAAAATATTATTTGGAGCGACTATAAAATTGTTTGTTCACTTACTCGTCTCATCTGTTGTGTTAGGTCGATTTTAATAACAATTATTATAAAAGTCCAGTTTGTACCCAATAGTAAGGGAGTCATTCTAAGTCAGTGACAGATGTGTTACTTCTCTTGAGGACTAAGATTGTCGCCACTAGAGAAGTGTAACCAGAGAGTAAGAACTAGTGTTTATTTTTCATTTTATATATCTACGCTACAACGGTGATAGCTCAGCGGCAATCGAAGTGGCCCCTCACTCGAGCGGGCCGGGTTCTAACCCAAGCAGCATGCACCAATGACTTTTCTAAGTTATGTGCGATTAAAGGAATTAAATGTCACCTGCTGACGGTGATGGAAACATCGTAAGTGTGATGTGAATTCTTGGCCAGCGTGGTGGAGTTAGACCATTCTGACAGGAGACCCAAGGCCAATAGGGACAAAGAACTAGAAGATTAAATACATTCTTCTAAATCTCTTCTAGTCTAAATCTCGTAAACATTGTAAAACTTATACGTCAGTGCAGTTGCATTACAATACGGGCTTTTCATCTTCCTTCAATATCCAGGCCGTTCTACACTAAGCCTCCATCCATCCTTGTCCCTCACACAGATTTCTTCCCAAAAATCATCCCCTGCTCTCTTTCTTTCGCTAACGTGACCAGCGTACTAGGCGCGCAAAATTCACCCTACTTTATGGTTTTATGAAAAATTACCTGGAGAATGCCAAACGGCCAAATGAGAGTAATCGAAGGACATAAAAGTGCTTTTAAAGACACTTTGGGCTTTCCGGCTTCGACTTTTATGGAGTTGAACTTGTTTCGACTTCATAAACCTCAAACGATGGTTTGGGTGAAATAATTTAAGGATGATAGCGTATTGGTTAAAAGTTAGTTTGAGAGGTCCGAGTTCAAATCTCATGTCACGGACATTTCCAAGTTAAACACATGTAACGCACTTGGCAGGGGAAGTCTACCAATTCGCCCTTGAACAGCGTTGTAGAATGGTAGAAAGGGTTTTGTAAGTAGCTATTGAAACTTGAGAATCCTTCTTATCTCTAGCGATTGGGACAGCTTATTTAACGTGGCCTCCGAAGCATCGGAAATTCAAGAAATTTTTGTCACGACACGACACGCCTTTGTTCATGTAATAACTGGATAACTATTTTTTAATGTTATGTCGGTAATAATAATTATCTTTTTTAATATTTGTTATGGTTTTTTAATTATTTTTTTAGTCTTAGCTTATGTGTCAAGTTTAAGAGATTTAATACTGAATTTATGTTTTTCAGATACCTACCTACCAAACTATTTTACTTGAAATAAATATTTGTAAAAATTGTACACAGTCTTTTTAAGTCCACTGCTGGTCATAGGCCTCTCTTAATTGGTGACACTCCGATCTGACCTCACGATCCTGTGCCTTCTGAATCCAGCATTTACCCGCTGACTTCTTCAGTTCATCAGTCCATCTAGTTGGAGGGTTCTCGAGAACCTTTCTAACTATTTAGTTATATAGTCATGTTTTATCCCATGTAATAGGGGGTGAGCCTAATCCGGACACTGGACACAAATCCGGACTCTAACCGAATTAATACTTTAACCGGCCCGGGAATCAAACCCAAGCTTAGCAGCCGCGCTTGCAACAAGGTAGTCTAAAAGCATATGACAGTATAATATGTAACGATCGCCACCAACAGCGGGGGGCAGCGAAGTGGACCTAATTTGTCCCGGCTTAAAGCACCACTCAGGCCAGTCGGAATTTTTCATTATTTTTAGCCTGTGTCTTAAACGAGGCTTAGTGGGAACGCGGGTGGAATAACAAGCAGGTACGCTTATGTACCAACTTAGATAACCTTCCTGTAGAACCTAGGAAGTGTAATTAAGCAATATAAAAGTTGAATGGCAAAACTTTTTATTTATTTTGAAAATAATTTCACTTTAATACGTAGGTATGTATTATTAGAATTATTTATTTATTTACCCACTACCTTATTTATTTATTTAAGTTTATGTATTACCTTTTACTATACAAAGGGCTTACATAATGCCATACGGCATTTTTTTTTACCATTGTAAAAAACAAAAAGTTTTTACAAAAAGCGGACATAATACTTGTCGGCCAGCCAACCCATTGTGATGGTGGTGGCTTGGGTATAAAAACGAACATTACTTAGCAAAGGAGAAAATTTGAAGGAAAATATAAGCTAAAATACAAATATAACTTTAATCGTGTGAAAAATACAAATATGAAGCGGTAAGCTAAGCTGGGCAAGGCGTGTATACGCCAACATTTTACAAGTTAGGTATTTTAAGGTGTCGTGTAAAAAGTGGTGAGCTTACGGCATAACTACAGCGGGCACAAATCCAAAGCTCGAGCTTGTAATAGGAACTTCAAGCTAGAAACTTAAATAATTTTTCCGGGATTTTGTCAGGACAATCTTAGCAATCAAATTTGCGCCACTAGACTAACTAGTATGATTAGATCATAATATAAATGTTATGTTGAAGTATGTTACCACAAAGCGAATAAAGGAGATACAAAATTTCATGTTTGTTTTGTTTTGATCGTCGATAGAATCGATCCTGAGACTCGCATGAGCACCACAAACATTCCACTGTAGTGCAAGGGCAGCAGCTGGTGTCGCCACATGGTGTCGAGATTTCTCAAGCCACCCGAAGGTCTTCAACAAGGCTTAGCGATTGTATTTACAATTACAAGCCGAACCGAAGACTTACTCGTAACGTGCTCTCAAAGCACGCGCCCATGAATTTTGCCACTAGCGCTCACCCATCCACAAAACCGACCGCGCGTGTCGTTGCCTAACTCGGTCGATCACATACGATCGACGCGAGCCATTGGGCTATGGACGCTTGATATGAGCAATCAATCCATCCATCCATCAGCCTTTTGACGTCCACTGCTGCTGGATATAGGCCTCTCCTAAACGACACCACTCCGACCGGTCCTGTGCCTTCTGAAAACAAGAAGTTTCCCGCCGTCTTCTTCAGGTCGTCTGTCCAGCTCACACATACAACTGTCTCATATCGTCTAGACTCTAGGTGGACAGACGATATGAGCAAACTCGTAAACAATTATTGACATTACGAAAGACAATGGAATGTTCCATACAGATACGATGATTATTGATCTCCGATTCCAACATCGCAGCGTCAAATTACAAGCCGTTGGACGTAATTGTGATTGGATACTGCCTCTTGTTCCCTTTTCAATATTTAGCTCCTTTTTTCACTTCTGATCCTTTGTTTCGTCCGTGAGAACGAACGAAATTACCATTTTTAGTGATTGGATTATCGGATACCTGGGATTTGAGCCGATCTCAGTCGGCCATCGATTCGGGCGATCTCGAATGGAAATTGTTGTTGGTTACGGAATAACACCGTTTGGGCGGTGTCGTATAGGGCTTGATTGGAAGGTGATTTTGTTAATTTTGTGCCGATAAGTTGTGTTTTATTTCTTTCGTTTAATTAACCGCAACAGGCCCGTTGGCGCAATCGGTAGTGCCCTGTCTGTTGCGCCAGGGGTCATGGGTTCGAATCCCACTCAGGACAAATATTCGTGTGACGAACACTTGTATTTGTTCTGTGTCTGGATGTTAATATTATCTATTTAAGTATGTATTAAAAAATATATATGTATATGTATGTATATCCGTCTCTGACACCCATATCACAGGCTCGCGCCTACTTTGGGGTCAGATGGCTGTGTGTGAGAATGTCCAAGATATTTATTATTAGATATTATTATACATTTTTGAACATCTCCTTTATGCTGTGTAAAACATGTATTCACCACATCATATTCTAATCTAGGCAACCCTATTAGACGAAGTACTTTTCAAACAATTACAATCTATTAAAATATTACAAAATAACAAATATTATTGTTTTTGTCACTCACCGGCTATTCACTGAAGCGGAGTTTCCAACGCCATCTACCGGAGGTTTCCTGAAATTAAAAATCATAGGTTAAAAATTGGTGGCCGGAATTCGTCGAGCGCGAGGTTCAACTCCCAAGCAGGGTATAGCACACACCAATGACGTGTGTTTTAAGTACGTGTGTGCGCTTTAATTTAAAAAAAAAGGTGAATGAAAACGTCGTAAGGAAACCTGCCTGCTTGTTCTAGAAAGCATGTGAAATTTATAGAAATAAATACAATATAATTTAATTTACTTTTAAATAAAAATCTGTTAAGATAGGTGTCAAAGTCAAAGTCAAATAATTTATTTCGCTATGAGGTGATTGGACACGCTTAGCGAAAGTCTAGGTAACTACAAACTACTTAAAGAAAAGAGATATAATACTATTCTAAACTGATCAATATAGCTATTGATCATAGGAATAGCTATTGATCATTGAATAAAGCTAATCCTACACAGGTGCCTAACCTGCCTTAAGGTTAATTTACAATAATTACCTACCACTAAGCTAAGCTATAAGTCACGATAGATTATCTCTGTCTGTAGGACTCTCGATAATTATATTACTGAAAACCGACGTACATTCAACCATTCACCTAGGTAGGTAAGCCTAGTCCTGTGTTATGGGTGGCAGACACAGAAAACAATACAATTAACATACTGAAACGAGTCAAATATTTGTCTGCAAAATATTGCCCCGGCCGGAATTCGAACCAGGACCCGCGGTTCGGCAGTCAATCATTCACCACAGTGTCAGTCGTCAAATTATTTATTTATTTTATTCAATTTTATTGACACCTCTAAAGAGAGAGTATACAATGGGCGGACGTAATGCCCTATGGCATTTTCTACCAGCCAAAATAAAAAAATAAAAGTAATGTGTGTTATATAATTTAGGTTTAGTGGGTTAGTACCCTTAATTTTATGTTTCCGCCCTTTATGGATACTTTTCCACTGTGATTCGGGTTTTCGTCAGAATGAACATACGGACTAGAAGATATTAATATTTAATACAATACTTACATCCAGTACTGTTCTGCTAAACCTGTCCCATGGGCGGTGTATGGAGGGCCACCCAAGTGGTATGGGGTGCATAGATTCACCATGGGAACAGCGTACATTGTTACCATAGGACACTCAATTACAAATGTATTAATCACTCATGTTAAGTAATTTTTATAGGAACTTTATATCACACACTGTCACTAAGCTGGTTTACAACATGCTTTTATTACTAAGTAACTAGTAAAACAGTACTAGTGAACTAACTAGTAGTTAGTCAAACATTTTATTACTGAATGATTCGTGAGTATCTATATTCATAGTTGAAATTATCGGCTTACTCACGTATGATTTAACCGTGTAACAGTGTAGGTACGCCGTGCCCGCTGCGAGCGCGTTCACCGAAACTAGTCGGCCTATTTCTGACTTAAATCACACGTGAGTAAGCCGGTAATTTGAAGTAGTCAAACATTGTAAATTCTGTTAGAGTTATGACTGAAAACAAAAAGTTTTGGTAACTAATAAGTTGTTCTAAAATATGACTAAAGGAATGTATGGTAAGCGTAAATAATTACTAATCTGTGGCGCAGTCTATCCTTCGAAGCAGCACCTGAAGAATGCGTGAAGCTAGTTAAACACGACAAACATTGCAAGTGCAGCTTCTCGAACAATCGGCAGCAGTGACCGCATACCGCTCGACCGCATGCGCAGCAAGACCGCATGAAAGACGCCGCCACTGTATCTAACCTGGCTGTGACTAACGCGAGATGCCGTCGACAACTCCAGGCGTTACGAATGCGACAATGGTTGCACTTAGCTCTCGCGGATGACGATACTGCCCGCTGCGCATGCGACGCGCAGGGAGACCATGATGCGCAAAGAATGAGGATAAGTATCAAGTTATATTAAAAACTAGTGGACGCCAGCAGCTTTGCTCGCGTGGAATTAAACATAACATTAGTTTCGATTACACCTAGTTTCCATCCTCCGCAAAGACAATACCGATATGTTTCGTTTACAACACAAATTTTATATATTTATTCATTTAACTGTGAACATTTGTTGCAAGTAAAGCAATTCTATTGAAATTTAAGAAATACTACTTCTATTTTCAGCATTTTAATCAATGTTAACTCAAATACATTTTTGATTTTCCAGTAGGTAAGATATACCTCAGAAAAAATTTCTTGTCCATATAAATAAACCCACGAGTGAGTGATTCCCTTAAATTATTTAAGAATGACTTTTTATGTCTACAATAGTGCATAATGTTCGATGATGTTGACAAGCTTTTTAAAATCTAAAACCCTTTTTAAAAATTATAAAATAATTTATTTTCGTGTATTACCTATTTATCTTTATTATTATCATGTAAATGAAGTTAATACAATCTATATATATAAAAGGAGAAGGTGACTGACTGACTGACTGACTGACTGACTGACTGACTGACTGACTGACATATCAACGCAGGGCCTAAACTATAAGGGTTAGAAAGTTGAAATTTTGCACAGGGGTTCCTTTTATATCGTAGGGGAGCACTAAGAAAGGATTTTTGAAAATTCACCCCCTAAGGGGGTAAAATGGGGGTGCAAAGTTAGTATGAAATTTAGCCGTTTTTGAAGTCAAGTGGGCAACCCGAATGCGGGCAGACGTCGTTAATGGGTCTAATTCTACGCGAGCGAAGCTGCGGGCGTCCACTAGTTTCTAATAAAATGAAACAGTGGTAATCATTTTATACATTCTTGTATTATTTATTCATCTGTCTAACCTGTTTTTCTTGTAGTATTTATTCTACCAGCAATCAAAAGTAGAATCCCGAATAATTCACGATTGATCCTATAAAAAATCGAATGTCTGGTCCACCCAGCTGATTTCTGATTAACTGGCAATCCTAGGCGACCTGCAGAGATCCGGAATTGAGGCTCGTTTGTACGGCCGCCGTATTTAACGCGGTAACGAGCTTTGAGTGAGCTTTTTTTGTTCAACTTTTTCTAGCGCTTGATAACTTCCAGCTACCGATATGGCAAAGGCACCATTATGATTACAAAGTGTTGAATGTATTATGTAAGTAGTTACCTTATATCAGTGAGTATACGTTTGTTAACAAAAGTTTGCATGTTCAACAATACTCACACCTAAGTGGTTACATAGACTGATATCTCATATACTCGTAGGTTGTTTTTAACTTACGAATGTTATACGGATATCAAGTTACACATGTTATCTCGCGGTAACAAGTATAGAAGAAAAAAAATATTTTCATTGCCCGTCTGTTGCAATATAGAACCAATTACTTTGGTTACAGATGAGAGTGTGTTATTATTGCTGAATTTCAGTTCAAAACCATCATGGCCGTATCACATCCCTCCTTATATTGAGGAAGTAGGGGAGAGGGGGGTAGCTTTGAACAGTTTTCATACTTTATTTTATAATTTCTAAATTTGTCTGATTTATTAAGTTTTTTCTTCCTAAATAGCAGCCATGGTTATCAGACAACGAAATAATCAGGTCCTTCTTAATTGTTCATGACCTCATAATTAGATATTTCAATTTTTGTATAGGCTAGTAAATGTTCAAAGCTGCCCCGACTACGGGGCAGCCTTGAACACACCTGGGGCAGTTTTGAATCAGTATTTTAAATGAAATAAAACTGAATATTTTTCAACATGTATTTGTTAAATAAATTATAAAAAATTTTTTTTAATGAATTGTGTCATTTGAGATCAAATAAATAAATAAAATTTACTATTGGGTTATCCCTTTAGTAAATTTTCTTCTTACTTAGTAAATACTTGTGCAACTGTATATTTTATTGTATAATCTGCATTTTTTGGTATTGTGTCTTATGTGTCACTGCTTTTACATTATGTGCCCTCTTATTATTTGAATAATAGCATTTTCCATGTCATCCTCATTATTTCACGTTCTCTTTTCTTTTTATAATTTATAACCATAATGACCTAGACAAAACAAAATAAACATGTACTTATTAACTAAACGAAATTAAATAATAAAAAATATATATATAAATATACAGAGCACAATTGAAATAATTTCAAATGTGCCCCAACTACTTCGTTCAAAGCTCCCCCAATGGGAAACTTTCCAGAAATAACATAAATTTAATAACGTAACACACTTCTATGTTGAAATCTCTTATCAAATCTTCATTGAAACTATATACCCTTCCAAATAGAGAAAAAAATACTCACCGTTTACTAAAATTACGTCCACGAAAACCTTAGAACTAAAATAAAAAAAGTTTACATCTGGCTATCGAAAACAAAAAAACAGTTTTAACGGTTACACTCCTGTTAAATATTTAAAATGAGATGTGACAGATATGCGCAACAGTGCTACCAATATAAATTACGATTTCTACTAGTGTAGCCTAAAATTGTGATTTTTAAATTCATTTGTTCTAAGCTGCCCCTGTTCAAAGCTACCCCCCTCTCCCCTAAACATTAATTAATGGATTGATTACCTATTTACTTATTGGCTGCAAAACAGCTTGATATTTGAAAATGTTAAATGTAGGTAAACCACTAAATATTTAATAAATAGCCTTAAAGTAAGTAGGTACGTTTTACTGAAAACAAATATAAGATAGAGTTCGCAATAATCTGCAATAATAGGAATATCAAATTTCACAAAAAATCTAAATATGGCTAAAATAAGCAAAACTTATTAAGTTTATAGTTTTATAAATGACTATTTAATAAAGACAAGAGCACTATTTTAGAATTTAATATTTAACCTAATTTGATATTTCGTTACTATTTTTTATTTTATTTAAGGTAAATTACTTAGTAACTTATAATGGCCAATTAACCGCAAAATAACATTATGTCCTAACTTATACAGAAGGCGACATTGCGAGATCATTCAATCAAAATCTAACCGTGCAAGTATCAACACGAACCGTTCCGCTCAAACTTAACAATCACACACCGACACACAAATCGATCGGCAATCGTAACGATTTCGATTCGATTTCGATTTATTTCTGAACTGGAGCGGCGCCTCAAAGGGACCTACATCCGTCACGGTGTCACCGTAGCGTGAGCACTTTTTACGCTTACTTGCCTCGTTTCGAGTATTGTGCTTAAGCGGTTGTAGTAAAAAGTCTGGGTAAATTGTCAATTTTCTACAAAAAATCTAAATAAATATGTGATTCCGGTACTAGCTATTGTATGCAGGGAAATGGGCACTGTAAGGGCCAAATGATTTTGCTCTCCGGTAGTATTTAGTTTAGAACTTTATATTATGTTCAGTAAGCTTATGACCATCGAAAATGCTAATAGATATTTCACTTATTTTTTACATTACATTACTTATAGGCTTTATAGGTACTTAGAGATAGTACCTATGTTTAAATACTAAAAGTATCTATGTACTTGAACCTTGAAGATTCAGTCCCAATTATATCGTCCCAATCTGGTCCCGATATTACACCGGGACTTTATTAAAAGTAAGTATGAATGGGTGATTAAAATTATGATGATTTATTAATCAAAAACTTTTATATAAGTTCCATGTTCCTAATACGAAATTACGAATGAGGCATAATAAAGAGGCAGAGCGATAAGTGTCAGTAATATTTCATGAGATTCCTTCTAATTTTGTAGTATTTCCTTATTAATTTACTAATGTGAAAGAATTGTTCCATGACGAAATTTTAGGATAACAAAATTATTTTGTATAATATTATATACTTAAGGACAAACAATAAGAAACAACTACTAAAAAACAAAGAACTTAAGATATTGCGAAAGATAAAAGTCTCATAAAAATTAACGATAAAACAATCAGGTTAAAAAAACTTAAATCATGAACACAACATTCTGAATGTCTGAAACAAAGTCTAACTTCATGATTGCCAAAACATCGAGGTAGGTGGAAGCTTTTTACTGATCAGCAATCAAATCGGCAGAGTCGTATGAGAGAATGTCGTAATCAAGAGTATCTCAATATGCCTATATAACTTGTTCTTTCCTCAAAATTCCGTACAAAATATATCTAAATACGTCTTGCCTTGTAAATACGAATTGACTAATTCCGCGTATATGGTACAAGAAACCGGGTACTTAACGGGAGCGCCCGATGAATGACTTTAAGCATTTATGTATGCGGTAAACAATTCAATACAAATATCTTCATTATGTACCTACTGCTCGGTATTTGGACAAAAAAATCTTCAACGTCAGATCACCCACATCGCGAACGATTCCGAGAAAACCGCTCAAAACGTCAAATTCCTCGATTAATCGAATAAGGACTGCTAGTGATTAATCGAGACGTTTCGAATGAGCAATCGATCAAAGCCCGTCCTCGCACCACTACACATTGTAATTGACGTAAAAGAAAACTACGTTATGTAATGCATCATTTGAAAATCATTTCACATTAAAACACACTTAAAAATCAAAAATCGAGTAGGTTCTTAGGATCTTAAAAATCAAAAATATCAACTGAGAAAAAAAATTGTTTAAGTTAACTGGCCACTACTAAAGTTTGTTTTTTAAGTTCGGGCGCGCGAATTTCAAACTTCGAACTCGAGCGGGTAGGCCTGCTCGACCCGACGCGTCACGTGGTAATGTGACGGTTGCAGCCCTCCGGAAAATTCGCGCCCCTTGCATCCGACACACGCGGATGTGTGGGTGCCCTAATCTAATAACAATATGTAATCGAGTGCCACCTTAATGATTCATTAATAATTCTGACTTGTGACTTCCTCGCGCTGTTGCTGAATGGTAATTCGTGTTTCGCGGGTGCTGAAGGGTTTGACAGTTGAGAGTTTGACCGCGAAGTTATCGTATTAAATGACGATTAACGAAGCAAGGCAGGGAGTTCTGAAAATGTTTTCTAGAAGCGCTTTAAGACAGTCAACCAAGAATTTGCAAGCATGGTGTGATTGGTATGATATGGTCGGTACAAAAGTCAACTAGCCAAAGTGTCATTTTGGTAAGTAACTAAGTAAACTTGTCTCTCATAGATTAGTTTACCTATGTGGAATTTATACTTTTTCCGTTATGCAGAAAAAATATTTGTAATAATAACAATTATGCCACATATAAATGCCACATAATATACAATACTTTGTCACAGTATGCGTTGTGTCAAGATATTGATGTCATGTAAAAACTGCCAAAATTACACTTTGGCTAGTTGACTTTTGTACCGACGATATGGTTGGCCTAGCCACAAAGTAGATATTAGGCTAGCCCTTTATAATAAGATCTCTGCTAGTAATAGTCATAATCTTGATTGTTTTTATTGATTTAAGATATCAAACCACCATCCAGCTAACCACTGAAGCCCATGACAACAATAACAAACTTCGAGGGGACTGTGAGTTACTCAAGCTAGTAAATGATGTTAATAGGACTTTTAGTGGGGATTGGTCCTCTCATCGCTTTGTTATATTTAGTTACCTAGTTACGGAATGTAGTATTACCTACTTACCACCTACCATCTAATGTACCAAAACAAAAATCCCAACACCATATTCATAACGATCCGTGCATTTGTAACCCCTTCTCTTTACCATTTATTTGTGAAATCGTACAAAACGCCCAGTAAGCATTCCCCTCACAGAAGGCGAATATTTTCCCAATATTAGGGCAATATGACGGAACAGTGGAGCATACACTGAATAATAAATAAAGTGTTGGGACAGACAGAATGCGCACTGTCAATTATTTATCGGCAAATTATAAAAGTGACTTACTCGTAGGTAGGAGAATGGGATTCGGAACGGAAATTGTGGTTGCTTTTCTTGAGAAATTAGGCTCCTATATGTTTTTGGTCTTCGTTGGTCTAGTGGTCGCAAGCGGGACTGCTAAGCTACAAGTCCTGGGTTCGATCCCCGGGTCGGGCAACAACTATATTGTTTTTCTAACTTGAAACGCCCTGTAGCAGCTCGGAGTCCGACTCCGAGTGGCTATCGAACTCGCCTCTCACTCGAGCGCTCCGGGTTCAAACCCCAGCGGCACGCACCAATGACTTTTTTAAGTTATGTGCGATTTAAGAAATTAAATATCAGTTGCTATAACGGTGAAGACACGAACACATCGTGAGGAAACCTGCATGCCTGAGATTTTTTCATAATGTTCTCGAAGGCTACCAATCCGCACTTGGCCAGCGTGGTGGACTCAGGCCTAATCCCTCCCATTCTGAGAGGAGACCCGTGCCCAACAGTGGGACAAAGAAAGGGTTGTGATGAAACATTTTTGTTATTTAATCAGCAATAGTAGCGTCCATAGCCCATTGGCTCGCGTCGATTCAATGTGATTAAAAGAGTTAAGCAACGACAGTCGCGGTCGGTTTGTGGATGGGTGACCGCTAGTGGCAAATATTTCATGGGCGCTAACATGCTTCAGAGGGCACGTTAAACCAGTCCCGGTTGTTTTCAATGGTGAAAACAATCTTTAAGCCTCGTAAAAGACATTCAACACTGGGTTGGCCGCTAACCCCTCCACCAATCCGCATTGGAACAGCGTGGTGGAGTATGCTCTAGACCTCCCGCAGAATTGTCGGTGCGGGAGATCCATGTCCAGCAGTGGGACGTCTAGATATGGGTTGCGAGAGCAGCAGGCAATCAGCAATGCATCGGTGATTTATCTTTAATGAGTCTTGCAGCTTACTGCAAGTCCTTATTAAAACTTCTTTCTAGAACTATTTAGTTAATGCGTAACTAAAGTCAACTTCGCGTTCCTGTCTGATCTGTACGAAGTACCGAGATTATTAAAACGATACGTAAACATAACATACTACAAATATCTGTACGGAGGACTACACTAATTAAAAAATATAAACCTACTAGCTACAACCCGCGGCTTCGCCTGCGTGAAATTTGTAGTACATACTGAAAAATATTGAAATTTACATTATAAAATGTAATATGTAATATTGGTATAAACCAAGGAAACACAGTATGGATAAAAAGTATTCTATGTGTTAATTCAGGATGTCAGCTACCTCCATACCATATTTTATCAAAATTGGCTTAGCCGTTTGAGCGTGAAGAAGTAACAAACATACAAAATACATTACCTTACTCATTGTAATAATATCATTTAACTTTTTTAACTTTATCAACTGTATTGTAAATTTTATTTTCATAAAAGTAAACAAGATATAAGTAAATTTAAATTAAATATTTAACCTATAATATATTCAACCTATAATATATAATATATAAGGCTATGTGGCTGAATTTTTAACTGTTTCAATAAAAAAATAGAAAGAGTCCAGGCAAAGCCAGAGACCAAAGCTAGCTCTAAATGAATAAAAGTTTGCAATAAAATGGCGATGAACGTCGCTACCGGTTTGAATATAAGGGACGTAATATCAATATCATAAAATATTATAACAGTTCTTACAGTGATAGGGCAGGGACCCAGTTATTGCTGCGTTTTTGCGCTTTGCAATAAAATAGGAACAGGTACCTGTAACTAGTTACAGCAGATTAACCATTAACATTAACCAGAGCAATTAACCATGGATTTAATATTATTATTATGTACTTATTTGCTGATAAGAAAAGCTCGTCTTCAACTCACGACCGACTAAATACATTGGTTCCAATTACGTCCGCGAGGTTGACACTCAAAATATGGTGGTACGTAGGTGATTCGGCGTATTATTTATAAGGTTCCAGGTTCAAATCACTACTTGAATCAGTTAACTTCAGCTTTTTCTGCAATAAACTAAAGTTCGGAAATTGACCATTATTATTTATTGAATCTTACTGTGCTTCTGTCATTGACAATATCATTATTTTACAAAAACGTGCCATAAGGAGTATACGGCCTACATAAGCGTGATTCGCTGCGAGAGAAGTCTATACAATTTTAATTGTAAATTAAGAAAAGAGTAACCGAATTTCTTGCCGTGTTCCTCGCAGTAGCATCAATTTTGAGAACCGGCGGAAATAATGAAAAAAAAAAAAGAATTTGAATCTGAATCTGTAAGAAGAAAAACAAAAAAGGATTAATGTTAGGCTTACTTTTGTCGCATGTATAACACGCTTGCTACCTTTAGGTACATTGATAAAAAACGTAATAATTAATCATTATATTTTCGTTATCTACAAGTACCACTTTCTAATAAACTATGGTAAACAGACCAGTTTTCGTTCAACACAGAGAAAACGTTCAACTCTAAGCCAGAAAGATAGCGTTGGAAGCCATCCTTCAATCACTTACAGCAAGTCAGGGGTCCTGCACTGCAGTAATACTTGGTTTACGGGCGCCGCGGGATCACTCATAAAGCGGGAGCTAATGAGGATTTATACGCGGACTGAGACGTATGCGCCACGGAGCTGGCAGGGATACACAACCTTTATAAAAGTTTTAAAGGTGTAAGTAATCGGAGTGTAGTGCGCGAAATAAGACTAATATCTACTTAATCTTTTTGAAATCAAATCATATCAAATCAATTTATTTGCAGAATAAACTTTAATTAGTTGAAGTTAATATTGGATGAATATAATAATTTGGATAAAAATAAAAATTAGCAATAATACGAATTGATTTGCTAGTTTCTTTTTTCAGTAACATCAGATGAGAAAACTAACTTATTTTGGATATGGTAAGAAACGTGACCATTTATGGAAACAAGCCCTATGAAGATGCTATTATTATTTATAATAATAGCATAGATATTATTATTATTTATAATTCAGATTTATTATAGTAATAGATAATAATGAAGATGCTTACTGTGATCTTATATTATATTAAATTTAACAAGACTGGAAAAATATTATTCTGTAATTTAGAAAAAAAAATTAATATGAATGCAGCGTGTGCTAAGCGACCAGCACTGAAAGTAGCTGAATCGATACTAATCTCTTTAAATAAAAATACAGTTCATACGCTGGCTATAAGACAGCTCTGTCTTATAAGCTAGTATTGCAACTCCAAAGGTTGCTCACCCCTGCGCGCTGTAAGTGCGATCCTCGCGGTGCCGTGACGCCGTGACATCCGACCCTTGGTTTTGTTTTATTTTTTACCTCTAGCTTTATTGTTCGGGGTTGACGTACGGACGAACGATTCCGAATAAGCATGAGAGCTAAATTATTTAGTAATCAGTGTTTCAGTCAGTTTCAGTGCATTTCATATAAATAAGAGATTATATATACACCTAATGTAGCGTCCATAGCCCAATTGCTCGCGTCGACTCAATGTGATCGAAAGAGTTAGGCAACGACGGGCGAGGTCGGGTAGTGGATGGGTAACCGCTAGTGGCAAAAATTTCATGGACGCTACCGTGCTTCGGAGGGCACGTAAAGCTAAAGTAAGTCCCGGTTGTTTTAAGTCTTAACGACTGTCTAAAATCGTGGGTGGCTTAAGAATATTCGACACTGGATTGGCCTCTAACCCTTCCGCTAATCCGCATTGGAGCAGCGTGGTGGAGTATGCTCTTAACCTCCCGCAGCTCTGTCTGTGGGGGAGACCTGTGCCCAGCAGTGGGACGTCTATGGGTCGCGGCGATATGCACCAAGAGAAATTTAAAAAATCTCTTGCACTGAAATAAATCTGTTATAATTCATATCCTTGTACTGAAAGATTATGTTTCATTAAAGGCATATCTCTATAGAGGTGTTAATAAAGTTATTTATATTAAAAAATTTGTAAGTAAAGATCAACAAAATCTTTCGCAAATATCTCGAATTGGAAACTATGCTAAATCGGTTTTGTCTGAATAACAATATTCCGACATGGTTCTTCCAAGAAACCATGACGGTCAGGTAAACATTTCTGAGGATATTCTTTTCTTTCGTTGACCTTGAGCTATTTTGAAGACTGAAGCTCTCTTCGTTTGATAAGTACCATTCTTTTTCTAATGCGCCTTGTGGCATTAGAAAATTACCTTAATTTTTAGGAATAATTCCTCCAGCGTAAACCTAAGGGTGGTCAGAAATCTTAAAAATCTTTTACATTTTTAATAGTAAAAAAAAGTAATTACATTTCGAATGATCCCGGTACACAGCTCTCCAGTTAAATATACCGTAAAACAAGCTCTAAAACGACCGCAGAACCCAGTTACGCGGTTCCCCGACGTACACAATTTAGTTGCCGTAGACAATTTTAAAACGGTGGGTTTACATGTAATCCGCGGTTAGCGTAATGTTTCAGACAACGGGAGTTTTGAGTTTGCATGAATGAATAGGGTAATGAATACATTATTTTTTTATTTATTTTTAAAAATGACAAACACTGATAGAAATTAAGTACTAAAAGTGGTTTCCTGCTGGCTTCTAGCTTAACAATATTTCTAGGACATTTTGTTATATTTTATCAATTATAAAAAGTATAGTAAGTTATTTACTTAAAAAAAGTACCTACTTCTTGTAGTCAAACAAGTTTGGTATTATCAATTATGGAAATAATTACAAAAGCCCATACAATACCTAGTACTAGGAAATTCAAGGAAGAAAAAGTCGATAGTACTTTGCCCAATCGAACCCATAATGTCATAACTTAGCAGTCGCGCGGCAGTCAGTAGGTACTAAAATAAAAACATAATATATCTACCGTTAAATAGTTTTTTCTTTTTAAAAAAGCTTTTTAAAACTTTATTTTTATTTTCATGCATTGTCATCAGAACCAAATATGTGTGCCAAATTTCAGCTCGATAGCTTCAGTGGAAGTGGGTGAAAGATTCCGGATGGCAAGATTCCAGGACATACCTACTTACATACATTAATAATGGATACATACGAGTGAAGTTAAATAAAAGCTTTTAAAAATGACAAAATATGACCAAAACAATGTAACAGTAGTACTTCGCTAACATTACAAAGAGATCATTAGCCGGTTACAGCAACGGTGGATTTACATGTAAAATCCACGAAAGCGGGATTTTGTTGAGTTTTACATAATCTTTAAGATTTGTCGCCGTCGCCGCTCTAACTGCAACTTGGCTTCGTCTTGGAGGATTTTTGGATCAAGATAAGTGCTGTGTTTGAAGAACGCCAATTATAGACTTAACGTGCGTTTAATGACTGCTTTAATAAACCATTAGTTAGCGGTACTCGACTTTTGATTGGTTACTTTTACCTCGCTAAAACACAGCACAGTTGAGCACAGGTCTCCCCCACAACCAAAGCAGCGGCTAGTCTAGAGCATATTCCACCACGTTGCTCCAATGCGGAATGGTGAAGGGGTTAGTGGTCAACAAGTGTTGAATGTTCTCAAGACAACCGGAGGTCTAACGTGCCCCCCGAAGCACGGAAGAACCCATGATGACGAAGATGAAGACAAATGAATGAAAGAAAATATATTTATTTCGTATTGCAATTGCTTGATACGTTAGATTATAAAAGTGCGCAAATCATGGTTTTCCTCCGTGATCCACCAGGGAGCTATCACGTCGGCACGTAGCGCGCACTCTCAGGTTCCAACATTAAAACTTCTTGAACTCCAAGTCCATACGTATACCAACTTCTCTAATTACACTAGGTTTATTTTGAATGTGCCTGGCATATTTCAGTGAGTACAATGGATATTACAATGTGAATTATTTATTGATGGCTTTTTTGGTGCAATTGGTCTATGCAAAATCAAAGGAACTGAAAGTGAAGCTAATTTCATGTGAAGTTAATACGTGGTTTGATCTAATGATTTCGCAGCTAACACGTCAATTACCCTTATTTTGATTATAAGGTAGGTAGGTCAAATGGCAATTTTATCTCAATTAAATCGATCTGGAACTTGTCAAGTCAAGCACAGACGACCGATTAAAATCGGACACCGATTGCTGCCCTATCTATCGATTTTAGTCGGTATGGCGACTCGAAAAATGTATCTGCACCCGTCGATATTGACATTTTAACGGCAGAACTTCACCAGAGCGGCTCTTTATACTATGACTTCAAGCAGTGACAGCCCAGTGGCTATCGAACTCGCCTCTCACTCGAGCGGTCCGGGTTCAAACCCCAGCGGCACGCACCAATGACTTTTGTAAGTTATGTGCGACTAGTGGACGCCCGCAGATTCGCTCGCGTAGAATTAGACCCATTAACGACGTCTGCCCGCGTTCGGGTTGCCCACTTGATTTCAAAAACGGCAAAGTTTCATACTTACTTTACACCCCGTTTTACCCCCTTAGGGGGTGAATTTTCAAAAATCCTTTCTTAGTGCTCCCCTACGTTATAAAAGGAACCCCTGTGCAAAATTTCAAGTTTCTAACCCTTATAGCTTAGGCCCTGCATTGATATGTCAGTCAGTCAGTCAGTCAGTCAGTCACCTTCTCCTTTTATATATATAGATTTAAGAAATTTAATGTCACTTGCTATAACGGTGAAGGACACATCGTGAGGAAACCTACATGCCTGAGAGTTCATCATAATGTTCTCCAAGGCATGTGAAGTCTGTCAATCCGCACTTGGCCGGCGTGGTGGACTAAGGCCTAATCCCTCTCATTCTGAGAGGAGACCCGTGCCCAACAGTGGGACAAAGAAAGGGTTGTGATGATGAAATGTTCTTTTCAGGACAAATTTGGTCGGATTAAAAACAGCCGTCTTCGACAAACTTTATCCGATCCAAACTATACCTAGGCGCTTAATAGGTAACTGACAACAGTTGATACGTCTATATATCGAGCCAGCGCGATATATAATGGCTGAGTGACGGCTCTCTGCAGAATGCGTGCGCTTTGCATTTCAAATGCAGGCATTGTATGCACATTTTTACTGACTTATTACACTCTAGGTAGCGTCAGCAGAATTAGGAGATTCAATATTATATTTTAAATGTATTTTGGAGCGGTAATAGACTTGGCCTAACCTTTTAACCGATTTAGTCCAGATTAAAATTTCAGTGTTATAATGCCTGTTTTAAGTTTTTTTCATTTAATGAAATAAAGTATCATATTGTTGTAACGTTAAAAGCTTGGGCTGCATGATTTAGGATTCTTCATGTTTTCGAAGGCACGTGAACCTGCCAATCCCCACTTGGGTAGCGTGGTGCAAACATTTCGCTGCGACCCATAGAAGTCCCACTGCTGAGCACATTAAAAAAAATTAAAAAATTACCTTATACTTATTAGACTGTTCTTTTTTGTTAGATACTACTCAGTGAAACACCTATACAGGTACTACTTGTGACTTTATATTATGAGATTCAAATTAGTGCCGTTTCCATAAAACTATTTTTTTTTAAATCATGCCACACTATACCGCATAGTCCCTTGGCTTCTTATGCGGACATAAACAAAAAACATCCCAATTCAATTATCTGAAGAGAACAAATATTTATCTGCGAAATAATTATTGCCTGAGCAGGATTTGAATCGAGGACCAGCCGTCCCACCCATGACTGTAGTAGGCAAGCCTCGTCGTTTCTGCTGACGGTAGATACTGAAGTAACGAAGCCGAGTAGTATCAAATGGTCGCGGACGTATTTTTGTTTAAATTGCGACTGATGCGGCCGTTAGGGATTGAGCGGCTAAGGGCGCAGATGTACGGCGCTCCCATCACCATATATTGCCAGGCCAATCAGGGTTGAAGACAGACACCTGGAGTTAAGAGACGCTATTATGGCCAAAGCGTGTAGCGGTGTAGCGTCCATAGCCCAAAGGCTCGCGTCGAAATGTGATCGAAAGAGTTAAGCAACGACGGGCGCGGTCGGTTTGTGGATGGGTGACCGCTAGTGGCAAAATTTCATGGACGCCACCGTGCTTCGGAGGGCACGTAAAGCCGTCGGTCCCGGTTGTTTTCAATGCTGAAAACAGTCGTTAAGCCTTGTCGAAGACCTTCGGGTGGCTTGAGAACATTCGACACTGGGTTGGCCACTAACCCCTCCACCAATCCGCATTGGAGCAGCGTGGTGGAGTATGCTCTAGACCTCCCGCAGCTGTGTCTGCGGGGGAGACCCGTGCCCAGCAGTGGGACGTCTATGGGTCGCAGCGACGATTATGGCCAAAAGGTGGCCATGTTACCTCTAAAAAAAAAACAGTAATCTAGGCTTACTTTATGGATTGAGTAGGGCTTAGGGGTTAGTCAACTATCTCTTAATTGCCTCTTAAAATTATGACATGATCTACATCCAAAAATCCAAATAAATCTTACAAGTTTTCTCTTACAACCATTGCGAAACTTAGGGGATTAACCGTTTTCACTGCACTTAAACTTGCTTTTTATTAACGCGCATATATTACTTTCAAACGTCTACAACTCGACAATTACCTTTGACCGCTCAAACTGGCTTCAACCAAACAGGGTTACGCAAAACCCATTGTGTAAAGTTTTAATATCGTAATGCATTCATATTTGAAACTAGTGGATGCCCGCAGCTTCGCTCGCGTGGAATTAGACATTCACTAACTTCAAAAACGGCAAAGTTTCATACTAACTTTGCACCCCCGTTTTACCCCCCTAGGGGGTGAATTTTCAAAAATCCTTTCTTAGTGCTCCCCTACGTTATAAAAGGAACCCCTGTGCAAAATTTCAGTTTCTAACCCTTATAGTTTAGGCCCTGCGTTGATATGTCAGTCAGTCAGTCAGTCAGTCAGTCAGTCAGTCAGTCAGTCACACCTTCTCCTTTTATATATATAGATTACCGGCTTACTCACGCGTGATTTAAGTCGGAAAAAGGCCGACTAGTTTCAGTCACAAATCACACACATTCAGGAATGAAATCCTAGCATTTCACATAATAGGATACCTACTGCTATTTTATTTTATTTTATTTTATTACAATTTGTTCCCATGAAAAGAAAAATGTATTTTGACTGGTTATTAAACCTGCACATTAAAGTATACGTGAACGTGACAACCATCGGTCGACAGTCAATGAGTGCTTTTTTTTCGGTCTTCCCAAAGCCAATGTTCTGATTGAGGCCACTAAAATATTAGATTAGAATGAAAAGAAAAATTGTAAGTAAGTACTAAATTGTTTACGTTACGTATTTTGAAATATTTTGATCTGAATTAAAAGCTTTATTATTATTATTAATATGGTTTTTAAAAGCTTTTATTTAACTTCACTCGTGAGTATGTATGTCCTGGAACCTTGCAATCGATATTTCACCCACTCCAACTGAAGCTATTGAGCTGAAATTAGGCACACATATTATTATTTGGTTCCGATGACAGTTATACGAAAATAATAAACAGTATACAAACGGCTTTTAAAAAAAATTTTTTACAGTATAATTAAACATTACTGGTTCTCCCCGAAGGGGTAAATACTACACTACAATTAAGCCTTCATCATTCACTGCAGATTAAATATTTCCAACTAAGCTCGACTGTATGTAACTGCACTGCCAGTGCGTAAACCACTTTTTACCGTCCGTTAAAACAAGTGAAACATCCATAAAACCCGTCAGATGTCAAAGTATTTAAACATACGGAGATGATCGTCAATATTAATAACAGTTTTTGAAATGTCCCCTTTGTTCGCTGGACAGTTTGAAAGTTCCAATCGACGGTTCTTTACGTGCCCAATCTGCATGTAAAGTGGGGGCATAATGGAAATTTACATATATACAAAAACCTCTTTGTCTGTCCGGCTGAGTCAGTGGAGACAGTGTGAAAACCTCGGTCGTCGGCCCAAACAAGGATAGCACTCGCGGTACTGTCGCTGGTTATAACATTCGTTTAAGTTTACCGAAGTCCGAAGTCCATGTTGAAAAATCTACAGCAATTAATGGAACACTTATTTTGTTAGGTCTTACATAATTTGTTTTACTTTATAGATTTTATAACTTACAACTATAAAATATAAATTGAACAAAAGTAAACTTAATAAGATATTATTAAATTAAATCAGAAAGTAATAAAATCTCATACGAACACAATGTTTGAAGTCAATCCATTTCAGATACCATAGTTAACACTTAAAACAATTAACACTACAAATTCAAAAATAAAAACAAGGTTTGCTGTTGATCCTCAGGTGACCATCAGGAATTAAGCTCACCCTTTGTATATTTTACTTTTGTAAGGCTACCATAAAAAAAAATAAGCCAAATAATTTAAACATAATAAGAAGATTTTAGGACTGTTCCAAGAGTGCTTATGCACTCCTTTATTAAACCTATCTGATAGAATTTATCAGTGAACTTACACTCGTAGATAAATGTTAATTAATTTACCTATCTATCATAATAATGACAGAAGCGACATAATATAATAGTATAATAGCATACTTATGTCTTAATAAATAGGATGTACTTTTACGACATGTCCTATACTCCGACATTACCGCGAAGAACGCAACAGGCGCGGAACTAAAACACTTCTTTCACTTGACCGTCGCTAACTGCAGGCACTTACAACACTTGATGACTGATGTTGCGACACTAACTACTTCTTGTATAAACTCAGGTTATGACTAGTTATTATTAGACGTCGGATTAGAAAACTGTTGTGTTATGTAATATGTAGGACAATACCTAGTTTAAATACTTTATTACATACAAATGAAGGGGGACTGCAAGAGATTTTGCAATTTTTTTAACGATGTTGCTACCTACCTTCTTCACACTAAGAGGTCGTCTTGAGCTAGTTGGTTCTAACATAGTTTACTAGCTATATTTGTGATTCCGTGTTTGAGAAGGTTCATGGTTGGTCGATGCCTGCACCCACAGAACAGATAAAGGAGGTGTTCTGTGCCTGCACCCGACCAGACAATCCGACCAACGACAATTACAAGCGGTGATCGGTTCAACAGATTATCAACCGTTCAGATTCAGATACAGATTTATAAAATTATTTTCTATTATATAGTATTTGTTTACGCTTAATGAACGTCATTACATTTTTTATCTACCGCCAGTTCACAAATTTGATGCTACCGGAAAAAAAAACGGCAGAAAAACTCTGTAGTTACCCTTTTCAAAATTTTCCTTATTTTTATTTTAAGACTATTTACTGCAAGTAGAATTTGAACCCAGGCCTCTCTACCGGTACAGGGAATGGTCTTACTACCGAGTTACCGCGGCACGGCCCCGCGGTATCACCAAATTCTACATATAAGGGACTCAACTCAATCCAACTCTGTTCGCCATGTTCATAAGTGGTTAATTTTTAACAAACTCTGCATTCACATGGTAACAAAGACTTAAAAGTTACCATGGTAATGACAAACGGACACGGTAATGACAAACATTACGAGTGTGCTAAGTGTACAAAACGGTTCTCGGAACTGGAACGCGAAGTCTAGTGAGGTAATAATTGTTTGACCCACTTGTGCTATGTGTTAATTTTAATATGCTTATTTTTATTTTATAGCTTGCATGTGGAAGCTAAAAGTATGTGGTGCAAGTAAAATACAAACTTGTAATTGTAACCTACTTATTTGTACCTAACCAACCACAAAATCAAACAATAGACAATGGAGACACTAAGAAAGAATAGTCATTAGGTAGATATATGTCTATATGATACAAACGAATACAAATCAAACGATAAAACGATAAAAACAATAACAGGTATTTTTGCAATAACGTCAATTTGCTTATAACCTTGTGATACGGAGGCGATAAACTAAATTTAATCTTTTAAAAAAAACCGTCCTCATTAAACGTAAATAACAGACGCAAGTGTATCAAACCTATTTGCGCCGACATGGGATAACATTAACCAATCGGTCTAATTGCGCTGTATATTTGCGCTGACAATGGTTAACGCTAACCGGTAACCAATACGCGTAAAACCAAATGTAAGTCGACATCAACTTAAAAGTACTCAAAAATCCCGTCACGATAGAACGCACACGACAGACGCAAGTGAAACAAACCTATTTGCGCCGACATTGGATAACATTAACCAGTCTGTCTAAATGCGCGCAAAAACCGCGGCTCGCGTAGTGATGTAGCGACGCGCGGAATCCGAGCGGCTCAAAAACACGGAATGCAACAATGGTCAGTCGGATATCTACTATCCGATGCGTTGGTGCGTTTGTTCCGATCGATTTCGGCGGTCACCGCTCTCTTAATACGCGCTTGTAGCCTTGATGCTTGTATTGACGCAGTTAAAGATCTTCTTTACATAGGAGAATAGCAAACGAGTATGTCCTAACACAAACACGACTACTCTTATGTACTTCTGGAAGTGTTGTTATGTGATTATTGAAATGTAGGTCTACTATTGGTCAGGAGAGACGGTGCCTTTCAAAGGAACATTTAAAACTGTTACATTAAAGAGTTACACGCGATTCGATTTTGCTTGGTTTGATAGCTTGTCAGACGTCTTCAGGCTATGATCTCCCGATATTAGAAATAGATCACAGGAGTTACTTCTACTGGTAGATGCTTAGATACAACCAAAACTGTTAGTATGGCCACTAAACTCTGTACTCTGTACGCAAGCAAGTTAGTTACTTCCTCAACGTAAAAGGAATGCAGTCAAGGTTAGGAATGAATAATATAAATTAGGGCGACTAGGAGCGGAATAATGCATCTGTCTGTCTGTCCGGTTGTCTGTCTCCAGATATTTTAAGTTAACAAACTAAGTTCACTTTAAATAAATTATATTGTAGTCAGGCACGCGCGGACAGGGGTATCCTTATAGAGCAGTTTGTTGTGTTTGTTGTTGCAATGTTTTGGATTGCATAATGAAAATTTATAGCAACCCAGATATAATTACGTAAACAACAAGAAAAATACCATTTTAACTTTTACTTATTTGTATTGTTCTTCGAAGAGTTGAGGTACACCCCGTCAATTGCTGAAGGAAGCTTTTGGAATCAATTAAAATAACAATTTTGTCCTGAAACGTATTTAAGTATGACAGTGTTTTCGAGATAACTATTAGTTCACACATCAAAATTCAAGTCGTTCTAACTTGAAATTTCATACTGCCCGGTTTGAGGATCAAAAAAGGATGCTCCTATAGGTACCTACCTCTAATTGACTGTACTCGATATAATTTTTGCTTCCGATTTCTAACTCACCTTCTTGTATTACATTACGTTATTCTAAATATGAATAACCAACAAATTGTAATACTGCTTATCTTATATAAAATATTTCATAACACTGTTTAGCGTTGTATCAACTCTCGTTACATCCACCTGTCGCCGCTATGCAAATGTATCGCTATTGTCGTCCACTAACGACGATGTCCATCTCTTATTAGCGAACTCCTGAGCCGTCGTCAAGTCTCTGCCGAGGACTCCCCAGTCGAAACATGATTATTTCTAGCAGGGGTTTCTTACCAAGCTATTTCTGGTTTGCCCAGAGTACCTACCTACATCCACGTCATTCTGTACTACACTAAATATTACAATTTAGTAGTAGCTACAACCACAGAATACATAATAGCACGCTACAACCATAGAGTAAGGAGTATAAAGGGTCAAAGTACCTTGAATAAGCGAGCATGTATAAAGCCATTAATGAAAATAATTAATTGAATCGATTACTAAGGTCGATCTTAGCTGCGACACTTCACTGCTGCGGGAGGTCTTTTTTTTTTCGAGGGGGAAATCTTCGACCTCCCGCAGCAGTGTCTGTGGGGGAGACCCGTGCCCAGCAGTGTCTGTGGGGGAGACCCATGCCCAGCAGTGGGACGTCTATGGGTCGCAGCGAATAATCCTTGCAGACGATGATAATTTGCGTTACCGAACCACAAATAACCCTCGATCGAAATCAATACACAAATGTATCACCTCTGTAAACTGGTCTAACTAATATCAGACCCCATTAGTCTTGTTCAAGGTCAGTCACAGTTGTCATGGGCAGCAGCGGATCGGTGGTGATTCAAGCTCGTTTGCTATCTTACATCCATATAAAAAACAATGTTCCTTACAAAATCAACTTTTAATAAGCATATCTCAAGAATTAATATAATTATTGACCCTTATGTATGAAGCTGGAACATATCGGGTGAGATCGGTGGTGTGCGAGCAGGACGGGGAACAAATGCATTTAGTACGAAAGAGATAGCGCATAAACTTGTTATTACGGTCAGCAAATTACGCGTTTATGTAAAATTCACTTCGCATCTGCGGATATTTTTGTTATAATTCGCTATAAAGAATTAACCTTTGTAATATTTATTGGCTGTTCATTCGTACCTACTTGTAACATGAGCAACGCAGCAATTATCCTTCCATGTTTGTTATTTACCAAGCAAATTATCTCCTTATTTCAAAGTCGTATACTTATAGGGTATCGGACACAATTTATGGCTTAACTTCAATCTAAATGCTACATAAATTATTGTTCATGGAAATTTCATCAGAAGTTAATCACTTAATCAACTCCGATTGAATGTTGTGAGTTGACTCGAATTGGATTACGAAAATTAATAAACATCGGAAAAAATATGATGAGGCATTCTTAGTTCTCCTCCAGCCAATCAAAATAAACGAGTCAGGAAGATTAATATAGTGAATATAATTATACCTACTCACTTAAACTTAAGCTTAGTTGCACATAGAGGTAAATTTTAAAAAAAAGGTAAGTAGGTAAGTAGTAAGTAGGTAAGGTAAGTTATGGGCACTTTGATATTCTGTCATATTCTGCACGGTGGGGAAGAAGCTGGGCGCAGATGTGTTACCGTCCACAAAAACAAAACTTTAAATGCGATCCATATACATTCTTGTACACAATCAATGCATTCTTGCAATGCTTCTGGTATCGTGCGTACGGTAAATAAATGTGAATAAAGATAATTACTTTGGACATACATATTACTAAATAGTCGGTTGACCAGACAGATATACCTAAACAAAGACTTACCAACTACTATAATTATTTGATTTACCGTCTGCTACGGCTGTGAATGTCCGTCTAATGTTGTGTACGTATTTGATAACGATTTTATTCCACTGCTGGCCTTCCTCCACTGGCGCGCCAATCCATCTCTATTCTTCAGCCTTCTGCAGAATATATTATGCCGAATTGGTGCGACTCCACTTACCTTAAGAATCTGAATTTCCCTGTCTTGTTTAGGTCATCGAACTGATCGAAGGGTGGCCAGTTAATTTTCCTAAATTTCAGATGATGATAAAAATTAATTTACAAATTACAAAACATCATTAAACCTTCCACTCATTTCTCCGTAGGTAGGGTAGGCTAAGGTGTGCATAACACGGGCCTAATCAATTAATTAATAATTAATAGTGCATTTTGCAATTGTGCCATTGACATAGAAAAATTTACTCATTCCATCGCGCAACAGCATAAAGAAAAATATAAAAATAAATATAGATAAAATAATTAATTGTTCTTTTTGCGACATCAAAACTGCCTCGATATGACAGATGGCATCACCTGCACGATCGGTTGCGTAAATCAAAATGGCGAGCACCCATCTCTTTCTGTTACAATCGTAAATGCTAAGTGCATCCTCTTCGCACGTTTGATTATACCGCCGTCGGATGTGGCGGGAATTATGACGGCTACCCGTATTAAAGTGTTTTGATTTACGTTTCAGTGTTCAAGTCATCATTGATTTTTTAAATTGATCAAAAATTGCAATTTATAGCACGTTTCTCTCAATGAAGTGAATGAATCTTACATTTGTTCATTATATAAACATTTTGTATGCAAAAACTATCATGTTGAGCCCTTTCAAAACTAGGTCAGTTTTTTTATGGACTTAAGGAGCAAAACTGAAATAAGTAGTTGTTCAATTAGCATTGGGTCCATCTGATCATTATTTGATCAATTCGTTAGTAATAAGGAGTGCCCCTTATTACCATCTGCATACTCATCAGTAGTATGACCATATTTTTTATTTTTTTATTTTATTAACATTTGGGAAACATACAATATATTAAAAATGTTAAATATAGAACAAAGTAGTGATGCAGAAATCAGCGAAGTTTCCACATATGACCAGCATTATAGTCTACTTCGGCTATTATCGCTAATATAGTCACGCCACCTACAGTGAGTGCATTAGACTCGATAAATTATTAAATATTATACTAGCTGCTGCCCGCGACTTCACCCGCGTCGAATTTTTATTATATACAAAAAAATATTGAAATATTTTTTTTATCCCAAGAGAATTCAGTAGCGTAATAAAAATTATCTTATATGTTAATCCAGGGTGCCATCTACCCCCACACCTTTTCAAAAGTGGTCAAGCCGTTTGAGCGTGAAAAAGTAAAAAACATTATTATAAACACACACACTGACATTAATTACTTAAGCCCTTATATTTATATTTTTTTTCGAGATTTATTCAATGTACAGACGCAAACTCACTACAGCTTTATTATAATCTATAGATAAGTAGATATAATAAAAGTAACCTAACCACAAAAATAATGTAGATATAATATGGCTTTTGTGGTTTATATATTCATAATAATTGGTGTAGGTTCACCTGTATTAAAATAAAATGTGGTTGACTTGCAAGACAGGTAGTCTTGGTTGGTGTCGTTAAAATGCAATTAAATGAAAAACGGCAAACGTTAAAAAAACATAAAAATGGTCAGGGTTCAAATCCTAGCATTCACACTGTGATGTCTGCCAATCCACACTTTTCCAGTTGTACGGTTGTGGTGGCGATTGGATGGCGCGTGAGACACATCTTGAGGAAACCTGCATGCCTGAGAGATCTCCATAATGTTCTCGAAGGCATGTGAAGTCTGCTTAGGCCTTCCTAATCCCTCCCATTCTGAGAAGAATGGGAAACCGTACCCAGCAGTGGGACAAAAGAAAGGGTGGTGATTGTGATAAATACTTAACGACCTGTTAACAATTAACCGGTTCCAAATGATTAGCGTCGATTATAAACAAACAATTAATATTTATAATCCATACATAGCCGCGCTTTCTCGAAACATAATTATAACATGAGCCTATAAGGAAAGATGGTTTGTAAAAAGTACAATTTTCGCGAGCCTCACATACCGCTTTCAGTGTACTGGTACATACATATCTGAAGAAACATTAATCGATTACATAACGAATAGTTCCAATTAAACAGACAACAATGGGAGTATAAAGCGCAAGAAATATGAATTAATAATTAATAAACCAACACCTGTCTGGAAATAATGCAGGGCTATTCTAAGACCTAGATACACTTTCGGTCTTTTTATAAAGCCCATTTTAACAGCAAGTTGGTTTAACTGCCGTAAAAGTTTTTGTGTTTAAATGACATCGGTAAACACTGGTTAGTGCCTCTTTATTGAGTAGTCACACCGCGATATAGTCTACGATAATCGAATAAAAACTTTTTATCAATGACTAAGCTTCGCTCGCGTGGAATTAGATATAACAATAGTTTCGTTTACATCTAGTAATATTATATAGCCTATGTCACTCAGTGAAGATTCAGATTTTTGAAATCGGTCCATTACAAACAAATATTTCCTCTTTATACCTAGTTACCTAGTATAGACAAACATTTTGACCAGACGATTACTTGGTGCATTGATGTGAATTTTCAGGTTCATGATTCATGATTGCGGTGACAGTCCAGTGGCTATCGAACTCGCTTATTACTCGAGCGGTCCGGGTTCAAATCCAAGCAGCTCGCGCCAGTGGCTATTCTAAGTTATGTGCGATTTAAGAAAATAAATGTCACTTGCTGTAACGGTGAAGGACACATCTGAGGAAACCTGCATGCCTAAGAGTGTTCCATAATATTCTCGAAGGCATGTGAAATCTGCAAATACTTGTCCAACATGGTAGACTAAGGTCTAACCTCTCCCATTCCGAGAGGATAGAAGTGCCCAAAAGTGGGGCAATTGGCTGCACCGTCCACTCCCATTGTAAGGTACGGGTCTCTTCTTTCTGAGAAGGCTTAGTTAGAGCGTGCTTCGGTGCGGATCAGCGGTGGGGTTAGTGAGTTGAATCGATTGTTAGAAGGTTTAAGACCATCCAAAAGCCTCCGACATTAATTAACGACTGTTATTATACGATAACAGGGACCGTCAACTGAACGTGCCCTACGAAGCACAGAAGCGCTCGTATTTATTTCTGAATACTGAATTCGGAATAACAAAATACCGAAACGAATTGTTATACCATCTATCTTAAACTAGGTATACAATAAGGAAATATATAGGTATTTAATTAAGAAATATGGTATCATTATTCTTCACTCTCCGACAGTGTGCGAAGTCCCTAACTAATTTATGAACAGGGTATGTTTTTACCACTCAACAATGCAACGCATCGCTGCAAAACTTAGTAATAACATTATACCAAGTAAGTGTGATATTGTGACAGACAAATTAAGAAGTCAACACTTTTGACTACGCAGAAGACGTACCATAGAAGTAGTACCTAATACTACTTCTGTGAACAAAGGTGCTACAATTAATGGAGCAATACAATGTTTAACCTGTCGCCGCTATGCAAATGTATCGCTATTGTCGTCCACTAACGACGATGTCCATCTCTTATTAGCGAACTCCTGAGCCGTCGTCAAGTCTCTGCCGAGGACTCCCCAGTCGAAACATGATTATTTCTAGCAGGGGTTTCTTACCAAGCTATTTCTGGTTTGCCCAGAGTACCTACCTACATCCACGTCATTCTGTACTACACTAAATATTACAATTTAGTAGTAGCTACAACCACAGAATACATAATAGCACGCTACAACCATAGAGTAAGGAGTATAAAGGGTCAAAGTACCTTGAATAAGCGAGCATGTATAAAGCCATTAATGAAAATAATTAATTGAATCGATTACTAAGGTCGATCTTAGCTGCGACACTTCACTGCTGCGGGAGGTCTTTTTTTTTTCGAGGGGGAAATCTTCGACCTCCCGCAGCAGTGTCTGTGGGGGAGACCCGTGCCCAGCAGTGTCTGTGGGGGAGACCCATGCCCAGCAGTGGGACGTCTATGGGTCGCAGCGAATAATCCTTGCAGACGATGATAATTTGCGTTACCGAACCACAAATAACCCTCGATCGAAATCAATACACAAATGTATCACCTCTGTAAACTGGTCTAACTAATATCAGACCCCATTAGTCTTGTTCAAGGTCAGTCACAGTTGTCATGGGCAGCAGCGGATCGGTGGTGATTCAAGCTCGTTTGCTATCTTACATCCATATAAAAAACAATGTTCCTTACAAAATCAACTTTTAATAAGCATATCTCAAGAATTAATATAATTATTGACCCTTATGTATGAAGCTGGAACATATCGGGTGAGATCGGTGGTGTGCGAGCAGGACGGGGAACAAATGCATTTAGTACGAAAGAGATAGCGCATAAACTTGTTATTACGGTCAGCAAATTACGCGTTTATGTAAAATTCACTTCGCATCTGCGGATATTTTTGTTATAATTCGCTATAAAGAATTAACCTTTGTAATATTTATTGGCTGTTCATTCGTACCTACTTGTAACATGAGCAACGCAGCAATTATCCTTCCATGTTTGTTATTTACCAAGCAAATTATCTCCTTATTTCAAAGTCGTATACTTATAGGGTATCGGACACAATTTATGGCTTAACTTCAATCTAAATGCTACATAAATTATTGTTCATGGAAATTTCATCAGAAGTTAATCACTTAATCAACTCCGATTGAATGTTGTGAGTTGACTCGAATTGGATTACGAAAATTAATAAACATCGGAAAAAATATGATGAGGCATTCTTAGTTCTCCTCCAGCCAATCAAAATAAACGAGTCAGGAAGATTAATATAGTGAATATAATTATACCTACTCACTTAAACTTAAGCTTAGTTGCACATAGAGGTAAATTTTAAAAAAAAGGTAAGTAGGTAAGTAGTAAGTAGGTAAGGTAAGTTATGGGCACTTTGATATTCTGTCATATTCTGCACGGTGGGGAAGAAGCTGGGCGCAGATGTGTTACCGTCCACAAAAACAAAACTTTAAATGCGATCCATATACATTCTTGTACACAATCAATGCATTCTTGCAATGCTTCTGGTATCGTGCGTACGGTAAATAAATGTGAATAAAGATAATTACTTTGGACATACATATTACTAAATAGTCGGTTGACCAGACAGATATACCTAAACAAAGACTTACCAACTACTATAATTATTTGATTTACCGTCTGCTACGGCTGTGAATGTCCGTCTAATGTTGTGTACGTATTTGATAACGATTTTATTCCACTGCTGGCCTTCCTCCACTGGCGCGCCAATCCATCTCTATTCTTCAGCCTTCTGCAGAATATATTATGCCGAATTGGTGCGACTCCACTTACCTTAAGAATCTGAATTTCCCTGTCTTGTTTAGGTCATCGAACTGATCGAAGGGTGGCCAGTTAATTTTCCTAAATTTCAGATGATGATAAAAATTAATTTACAAATTACAAAACATCATTAAACCTTCCACTCATTTCTCCGTAGGTAGGGTAGGCTAAGGTGTGCATAACACGGGCCTAATCAATTAATTAATAATTAATAGTGCATTTTGCAATTGTGCCATTGACATAGAAAAATTTACTCATTCCATCGCGCAACAGCATAAAGAAAAATATAAAAATAAATATAGATAAAATAATTAATTGTTCTTTTTGCGACATCAAAACTGCCTCGATATGACAGATGGCATCACCTGCACGATCGGTTGCGTAAATCAAAATGGCGAGCACCCATCTCTTTCTGTTACAATCGTAAATGCTAAGTGCATCCTCTTCGCACGTTTGATTATACCGCCGTCGGATGTGGCGGGAATTATGACGGCTACCCGTATTAAAGTGTTTTGATTTACGTTTCAGTGTTCAAGTCATCATTGATTTTTTAAATTGATCAAAAATTGCAATTTATAGCACGTTTCTCTCAATGAAGTGAATGAATCTTACATTTGTTCATTATATAAACATTTTGTATGCAAAAACTATCATGTTGAGCCCTTTCAAAACTAGGTCAGTTTTTTTATGGACTTAAGGAGCAAAACTGAAATAAGTAGTTGTTCAATTAGCATTGGGTCCATCTGATCATTATTTGATCAATTCGTTAGTAATAAGGAGTGCCCCTTATTACCATCTGCATACTCATCAGTAGTATGACCATATTTTTTATTTTTTTATTTTATTAACATTTGGGAAACATACAATATATTAAAAATGTTAAATATAGAACAAAGTAGTGATGCAGAAATCAGCGAAGTTTCCACATATGACCAGCATTATAGTCTACTTCGGCTATTATCGCTAATATAGTCACGCCACCTACAGTGAGTGCATTAGACTCGATAAATTATTAAATATTATACTAGCTGCTGCCCGCGACTTCACCCGCGTCGAATTTTTATTATATACAAAAAAATATTGAAATATTTTTTTTATCCCAAGAGAATTCAGTAGCGTAATAAAAATTATCTTATATGTTAATCCAGGGTGCCATCTACCCCCACACCTTTTCAAAAGTGGTCAAGCCGTTTGAGCGTGAAAAAGTAAAAAACATTATTATAAACACACACACTGACATTAATTACTTAAGCCCTTATATTTATATTTTTTTTCGAGATTTATTCAATGTACAGACGCAAACTCACTACAGCTTTATTATAATCTATAGATAAGTAGATATAATAAAAGTAACCTAACCACAAAAATAATGTAGATATAATATGGCTTTTGTGGTTTATATATTCATAATAATTGGTGTAGGTTCACCTGTATTAAAATAAAATGTGGTTGACTTGCAAGACAGGTAGTCTTGGTTGGTGTCGTTAAAATGCAATTAAATGAAAAACGGCAAACGTTAAAAAAACATAAAAATGGTCAGGGTTCAAATCCTAGCATTCACACTGTGATGTCTGCCAATCCACACTTTTCCAGTTGTACGGTTGTGGTGGCGATTGGATGGCGCGTGAGACACATCTTGAGGAAACCTGCATGCCTGAGAGATCTCCATAATGTTCTCGAAGGCATGTGAAGTCTGCTTAGGCCTTCCTAATCCCTCCCATTCTGAGAAGAATGGGAAACCGTACCCAGCAGTGGGACAAAAGAAAGGGTGGTGATTGTGATAAATACTTAACGACCTGTTAACAATTAACCGGTTCCAAATGATTAGCGTCGATTATAAACAAACAATTAATATTTATAATCCATACATAGCCGCGCTTTCTCGAAACATAATTATAACATGAGCCTATAAGGAAAGATGGTTTGTAAAAAGTACAATTTTCGCGAGCCTCACATACCGCTTTCAGTGTACTGGTACATACATATCTGAAGAAACATTAATCGATTACATAACGAATAGTTCCAATTAAACAGACAACAATGGGAGTATAAAGCGCAAGAAATATGAATTAATAATTAATAAACCAACACCTGTCTGGAAATAATGCAGGGCTATTCTAAGACCTAGATACACTTTCGGTCTTTTTATAAAGCCCATTTTAACAGCAAGTTGGTTTAACTGCCGTAAAAGTTTTTGTGTTTAAATGACATCGGTAAACACTGGTTAGTGCCTCTTTATTGAGTAGTCACACCGCGATATAGTCTACGATAATCGAATAAAAACTTTTTATCAATGACTAAGCTTCGCTCGCGTGGAATTAGATATAACAATAGTTTCGTTTACATCTAGTAATATTATATAGCCTATGTCACTCAGTGAAGATTCAGATTTTTGAAATCGGTCCATTACAAACAAATATTTCCTCTTTATACCTAGTTACCTAGTATAGACAAACATTTTGACCAGACGATTACTTGGTGCATTGATGTGAATTTTCAGGTTCATGATTCATGATTGCGGTGACAGTCCAGTGGCTATCGAACTCGCTTATTACTCGAGCGGTCCGGGTTCAAATCCAAGCAGCTCGCGCCAGTGGCTATTCTAAGTTATGTGCGATTTAAGAAAATAAATGTCACTTGCTGTAACGGTGAAGGACACATCTGAGGAAACCTGCATGCCTAAGAGTGTTCCATAATATTCTCGAAGGCATGTGAAATCTGCAAATACTTGTCCAACATGGTAGACTAAGGTCTAACCTCTCCCATTCCGAGAGGATAGAAGTGCCCAAAAGTGGGGCAATTGGCTGCACCGTCCACTCCCATTGTAAGGTACGGGTCTCTTCTTTCTGAGAAGGCTTAGTTAGAGCGTGCTTCGGTGCGGATCAGCGGTGGGGTTAGTGAGTTGAATCGATTGTTAGAAGGTTTAAGACCATCCAAAAGCCTCCGACATTAATTAACGACTGTTATTATACGATAACAGGGACCGTCAACTGAACGTGCCCTACGAAGCACAGAAGCGCTCGTATTTATTTCTGAATACTGAATTCGGAATAACAAAATACCGAAACGAATTGTTATACCATCTATCTTAAACTAGGTATACAATAAGGAAATATATAGGTATTTAATTAAGAAATATGGTATCATTATTCTTCACTCTCCGACAGTGTGCGAAGTCCCTAACTAATTTATGAACAGGGTATGTTTTTACCACTCAACAATGCAACGCATCGCTGCAAAACTTAGTAATAACATTATACCAAGTAAGTGTGATATTGTGACAGACAAATTAAGAAGTCAACACTTTTGACTACGCAGAAGACGTACCATAGAAGTAGTACCTAATACTACTTCTGTGAACAAAGGTGCTACAATTAATGGAGCAATACAATGTTTATAAGTGTTTTTGTTCAGGTATTTATTCTAATACTGTAATAGGGAGACTACATTCACCAATTTTTCTTTCTCACCAATAGGTACCTAAACCAATTTTTCATAAGATTGACAGGTGCCTAGTCAGTAGTATAGCAAGTCGATTACCGCGCTATTAAAAGCAATTCATTAACAGCAATGTCGTTATTTATAATCGAGCCAACCTCCATATGCAGTATCGCTTCGGTGGTAGATAAATTAATCGCATCTAGCCACAATCGAGAAAGGCTAAGTAATAGCCGGTTATCACAATAAAATTAACTGGCAACTAACTAGTGAAGGTATAATAATTTAACTATTAATAACAGAGTACCTACGTAACGTTAACGCTTTTGGTAAAACGTTTAGCTTTCGCAAGAGGATGATTACTTTTAACTTTAGCCTCCGCTTTCAAGTAAGGTTTTAATCAACAAATCTGGAGATTTAACTATGAATTACTACCATTGAAAATGCTGTGCCTTGTATCTGAACCTGGATGCATCGAGTAAGAGGTCAGAATTAACAACTGGGTTATCGGCGCCCCACAACCAGTGATCAGTAAGATTATAAACGAGAACCACTCATTACCTGTTAGGTATCAGGACCGCATGGCTAATATGTAGTGGCAATCTGAGTTAGGGATACCGGCCGGCTAATACCTCAGCATCTGATAACGTCCTGACATATTCTCGCAGTAATAACGTGGCGAAGTGTTAAGAACACTTAGAAGCGGCATTTAAACAAATTGTAATAGTTTTTGAAGCACCATAACGTATTACCACGCATGTATTAACTAAAAGGGGTAAGTAGAGGAATACAATACATCCTCTTTTCACGAGTTATGTTCAGATCTCATTTATTAAGTGCTGAGTCTATTGCCAGTATTGCCATACACCGGGCACAAACTTAGACTTCGAGCCTACCTACTATTGGGAACTTCAAGTGTCAAAAATCAGTCATCATCATCATCAGCCTTTATTGGTCCACTGCTGGACATAGGCCTCTCCTGAACGACGCTGGATTCAGAAGGCACAGGACCGGTCGGAGTGGCGTCGTTCAAAAATCAGTAACACCTTGCAATTTCCTTTTTTTTTCATTATACAAATTACTACATAACAAAGGTACTTAGCATCAAATAAAATTAGGACCAATTGTCCTACTATGAATGATTTTCGACAAAAGTTCCTGCCTAAAGTGAATCTCCTTTATTCATTCCATCATATAAATAGATGGTCTTAACCCTGTCCTTGGCCGGGCAACACATGCATGTAAAACACCTTTCGCCTGCAGAATTGTAGGTACGTCAGAACAACGATGTAAACATAATCTGATACATTTCTTGACATCGATCACATTTCTTGTCGATGCTGTAGTTACTTATCTAATTATCAGAAAACGATGTCTGTTTTACTGCAGCTCGTGCATTTTTCTAATGGCGCCATGTTTTTTCTGGGCGGTTCCTTGTACGATCGTCGTTAGCTCGTCTGAAGCCACAGTTCTTTGGCTAATGTGTACCTATAGGATAAATTTATTTCGCTTTGTTATTCAAAGAAATGTAACGTGAATTTAAATGACAGGAAACTACATTTTCTACATCAATATAGGTAAGTGGCAATGTTGAATTTTTAAATTAAAATTTGAGCATTCTCGTTTTTCGGCTGAAGATTCGGTTAGTTACTTCTAAAACACTTCATATTCTGAACAATATCCTATATTTTTCTAAGAATTTTGAAAAGACCCGCCCTGACTTCACACGGGGTTTTTAATTATATCGCTGTATTAATTTTTTTAAATAACTTTTTGACGAGTAAAACTGTATAAATAGACGGTTGAGGAGTTTAATTTATAATTTAACTATACCGAACCACTTCAAATTATTCTTGTTGAGAAACAAATAACTTAATATAGTGAATTTTAGACGAAGAATCATCAATGTGATTTTTTATAACACAAGATTCATAGCATTCCAGCAAATTATACGAACATTTTTTCCTCCGCATTACATAAATGCCTTATTACTGGTATCGTTTTAGTTACACTATTGATATCCATTGAAACGCGAGGCGCGTCGTCGTCAATCAATCAAATCTACAAATGACGCATGACCGCAGTGACGGGTTGAATCAATTTTCTACTGCGAGCCTACTTGATGATCTGGTTTAATTTAAAGGATAACATTGCATAACTTTTACTCGTTTGATAATATTTTGGTTTTAATTTTTATTAATATTAAATAACGTATTACTGGTCGAGTAACTTAAACATGTACACTCTTACTTACTTAGTTACTTGTACACACATACTTTATATAATTAAACTCTTTAATTTAACTGAAAGATTGGAAAATACCACTCAACATTATTTTCTTAAATCCTATCTATAATCGGCGATACTAAGGTGAACGCTGTAAGCTTAGTTTGCTTACAGCCAGAACTAAGGTACGGTTTTAATTTATTTTTTTAATTTATTTTAAGTATGTATCACAGTAAATTAATTATTTTCAACAAATAAAACATTCACATAAAATGTATTTTCAGTAGAATCTCACTGACTTTACAAACAATACGCAATCGATAAAGTTTGTTTAATTTGTTAATCTTAGCGCCATCTCACGGTCACTTCCGGTGACCGGAGAAAAACCAATCGATGTTTACAGAATGCGAAATCAAGATCGTTCGAACTTTGAATCGAATTGAGTGATGCCGTAGAAGTGAGGTGCGAGTTCTTGTTCGATGTTTACAGAATCGACCACCTGTATTTGTATTTATCTGATTCTAACGTAGTTAAATTTCATACAAGACATATCTACACTATCCTATCACTACGTGAAATTAATTAACACGAAAAACAAGAAGAAACGTTAAACCGAAGTTAAATTCACTTAATCAGTCCAAAGACATTAATCAGAGCATAATAAAATGGCACGTCACCACTAATAGAATATTAACCCTGCGCATGCGATGCGATGTGTAATGAAAAAATAATTTCGCATGATTTATAGCTTATTCAGACCCTCGCAAATTGCCCACAGTTTGGGACGTTTAACTTAAGTATTGCCTTACGCGCACTTGAATGTTAATTTATAAAAAAAAATCACCATTGCGACTAAAATGCGATATGCTCTGGGGTTTTGATCGGTCGTTTTTTATAACTACAGGTTGGATGAAATGCAAATAAGCGACGTGGAAGTTTACGACGTAACATTAACTGGTATTTGATCGGTACCAGATATGTGGTATCAGCGGCCGAGATATCATTATTATGTGCTCAGTAATTATTGAGCTCTCCAATGTTGTAATGTTGTAGTGTAATGTTGGCTATATTCATTCAACAAAACCAGGATTAGTGTTGGTTTTAGTTGTACGAAACTTTTATTAAATCTATAAGAATATTTAACATTAAAATTTGCATTTAGGTAAAAAGCAACGATGACTGATGAAGCCTTTTTTCAATCATGATGATGATGATGATGTTACCAATGTCACGGCTCACAGATTTGAGAAGAAACACTCATATTTCACACCTTCTTTTATTTATGTTCAATCAATCTAATTCACCCCTAGTCACCGACAAGACTCTTTGATACACAATCAAAACATCATTCCTACTAATGTTATCCACATAAAAACAAAAATTTACCACAGTAAAAAATACTAAATATATTTAAAAAAAAAAACAATTTTATAAAATTTAGCCTTAATTTTAAAACCGATATTATGCCGATAACTCCTACACAACTTACTTACCTACATTAATCCAACTATGTTGAGCCTGTATTAAATCAACCAGTCTAAAAAATATGGCATCAATCGTTCTCTAAAAATTATGAAAATTGAATAATGTTATGCATTTTTTTCTATTATATTTTCATTCTTTCACCTAAGTATATGTATGCTAAAACTTTGAGAATAAATATGTCAGACAAATAAGAACATTTCATTGATATATTCCTGGTTTTAGGAAGATATCAATGAAATGGTTTTTTAACGGAAACAAAACGTTCATTATTCTCAAATAAACCTCTTAAAAAGCCAAGCTATGTCAGGATTCTGCCATAAGCCTATGTAGGTCTTCCAGCGTTTTTCTCCACACATTAACAGATAAACAAATCGGCATAAAATGCAATTAGCATGCAACGTTTAACACTTCTCACTTTTATGACTGCTCATTAGCATGTATGATTGGTGAAACATGCAAATGCGGATTCCATGCGAGTTTATCCACGCTATGCAGGTATGCGCAACATGCATGGAATTCTCGTGCATCATTGTATTGTTTGCTCTTTATACTTGGACACGGAAAAATTAACTCTATCCTTAAGTGGACATTGGTTATCCCGCGGCTCCGCCCGTGTACAAGTCGATTTTCAATAAATAATTATCGACACCTATTCTAACAATAAAGGAATGTTTTAAATAAAACCAAATCAGTTACAATATACCCGGTTCATTTAACGAAAGTATATAAAGTCGCACTAACAGTCCCCAGTCCCCATACCCACTAACCGAACTGACCAACAAATGTTATAATTAAGTCTCTCAGCTAGCTGGACTAACCATCCCAATCCCAATTTGAGTGTTGTTCAAAGTCAGACACAGTTGTCATAGGCGGCAGTGAATGGGTGGTGCTGCAAGCCCGTTTGCTCTTATATCCATAACTAATTAATTGAAAAATATATTTAAAAAAAAAAGGTTTTTATAACTATAATTTTCATAGGTTTATGATAATTTTATTTTCGTGCATTTTCATCGGAAACTAATATGTGTGCCAAATTTCAACTCGATAGCTTCAGTGGAAGTGGGTGAAATATTGATTGCAAGATTCCAGGACATACATACATACATACATAGATAGATACATACGAGTGAAGTTAAATAAAAGCTTTTAAAAAAAATCAATTCGTCTACATTACACAAAACTATTCAAAGAAAACTAAGCTTTATCTTTTGAGCCATAAGATGGTAAGTTAGAAATAACGTTAATAACCTGTCCCTAAAACGCTTCTAGAACATTCATCATTCCCACGCCTCCAGTAGCTGTTATGTAAATAAATGTACATTAAAAGCTGATCAATTAAGTATTTTCGTTTATTTTACTAGCAATAAATCGAAGCTAGGGTCGCTATCTTGTTTGAGCTAGTCAAATAGGAGACGCTTTTAACTTGCCCGACAGTAATTAGGAAGCTACGAATATCGCTGCATTGCAGATTCGTCGGATTAATTTGAAACTTTGCACACTTATCAAGGACAATGCAATAATTGATTAATTTACTACAATTCTGGTACCTATTTTTGTTGTTTGTCGTGTACATGGAAAAAAAAATCTACATTTTAGTTCGGTTATCTACAAAAGTGTGTGTTTTAGTTTTTTTTTTTTAACTAAGAGTAACGCTGACCGTCCAGTACCTACTGCAATACATTTGAAAGACAGTGGATTAAGAAGCGGTCAGCCCGTATCGAACTTGAGGCATTCTGAATTTCAAGAATAGCGTATGTGCCACAGATTACCCCCAAGTTAAGAAAGTTATCCTGCCTTTTAACAAATTACATGTCACCTGCCGTAACAGTGCAGTAAAACATAACTGTGGGGAAAGCTGTAAGCGTGAGAGTTCTACATAATATCCTTGAGGGCATGTGAAATATGTCAATCTGCCTTTTCTGGTACGGCCTAACTCTTCCCAGTTCGAGAATAGACCCGTGCCCAACTGTGGAACAAAGAAATGGTGAAAGTTGATGTACCTATCTATCGATGGACTTTCCGATGACCACCAGAAGTGGGGCTTTCTTCACACAGGGCATGGTTAACTGTTGATTTTCTAGGACTTTCCCATTTTAGTATTAGTAATCCAAAATCTTCCAGTGACTAGTGTGTTAATCTTTGTCATATTTTCCCTCACCGCAATTATATTTTCATCTCCATAACAAAATGTTGTAATTTAGCGACACTTCAAAACTTGCCATGCATGCAACAAATGTCTTTAACAAGCGCAATAAAGCCATAAAACAATTAAACAACAATCCGGACACCGCTCGCAGCCATTACGGCGCACATAACCCGTAATTGCGAACCGCATCCGATACATCACTAACCCTACCCTAAAACTCCGATGACCGTTTTGACCCAGTGTAGGGTTGCACATAGGGTTAAATGTTTGTATAACATAATTATGTTTTAAAATAAAATAAAAATTTAACAATGAAGAATATACCTACGTATATCTGCGATCTAGTTATGGCTTGATCATGTGTTTTCCATTTCCTAATGTAGGTAATTCTTCTTTTAATTTTAAAATATTTTATAATTTACACGTTAGTTGAATACTGCTATGAATAATATTATCTTCATTCATAAAAAAGTTCTTATTGCCACTCTTAAATAATTTAAGATTATGAAAATTCATCAGATTACATTTAGGTTCAATTCATGATTTTTTTTCTATTTTAAATTATTTTGTTTACATCAATTTTAATTGCATCAAACTTGCTTGTGGCAGCCCTACCTAAATGCCCATTGTTACCAAGCCACAAAATAAGCCATCGCTGACCGCCCTTTGAACAAGGGTTGTCGATATCCAATTGAAACCACATGATTCGACCCTCATAACTTTTGACATCCGCTGTTACGAAAATCTGCCGTTTAGTTATTGAAACGGAGAAAAAGCAGATCCTCTTGTTTTATATATTTTTGTTTTGAAACCAATTTTTTTTCCGTTTAATAACAATAACCGCCGAACCGCAATAACAGGTTGAATTGTTTTAACGGTTTTTTGTCCGTAAATGAGAACCGACCAACAATATCCTTGAGGTCCGGCCAACTTCCATGTTCCATGACTGCTAAATATTACGTGAATAAACGAATTAATCCGAAGTAATTAAACGAAGTAATTAATTCGGGAAAATGCAATTATATCTGAAACAAAACTGAAAACCTCTGTTTTACCTTAGGCTATTCGAGTAGAAACAGCCAGGTACAGCTTGTTTGCACAATGAAATCCGATCATGACTGGGTCACCCTGACCCATGGGTCACTCTGACCCGCATTAGTTTCTAATAAGATAATTTCTAATGCCAATAGATTAGACGGGTCCTTCCGCCAATATTTGCATTTTGCGGGCTTAAAATATTGCGCTGGGCAGCCTGGCTTATGCGGTGTTTGCTGAGTGTAACTATAATATTGTTATGGTAATTTAATTCGTGATGTGATTTTGTTTTTGGGGAAGATATTTATTTAGCTAAAACCAATTATTTTTTATTCTACTTTTTATATCTAATGCTACAACCCATAGACTGTTGCACGGGTCACCTCCACAGAAACACCTGCGGAAGGTCTAGAGCATACTCCACCACGCTACTCCAATACGCATTGGTGGAGGGATTAGTGGCCAACCCAGTATCAATTTTCTCAATGTCATAGGTCTTCGGCAAGGCTTAACGAATGTTTTAAGCATCCGAAGCACGGTAGCGTCCATAAAATTTTGCCAGTAGCGGTCACCCATCCACAAACTCACCGCGCCCGTCGTTTCTAACTCTGTCTATCACATAGAATCGACGCGAGCTATGGACACTACAATATTTACGATACAATATTTATTTGGCAGATAAATATTTGAACTAACAAAACGAGTGTGGAGAATTCAGATGTACTAAATTAATACTTACATTTGAAGCAGGAACAAATTGATTTTACAAATGTAGGTACGTCTCCGGCGTAGTGGTGGCCCTGACCCTGGTGGCCGGAACGTGGGTTTCAGGTTGTTATCCCGGCCGGGACAGATTCCCTAATAAATACCTATATATAAGTCAGTTTCATTTTAAGTTTCAGTTTAAAATGAAACTGTTGTATTCAGAGGGCGCAGGATCGGGAGGAGTTCCGATGATTGAGGGAGGCCTATGTCCAAAAGTGTAGCCCCAAAAAGGCTGATGGATGGATGGATGATGGTATAAATGTTTTCCTACACACCTTTGGACATCGCATGAATTTCTGACCTTTATGCCCACCATGCTTAGGTACGGGGGGCATAGAAACGAGACTGTTACATTCCAGATAAATTCAAATTAAAAAACGTTTTTACCTGTCTGACCAACAGAGAGCTTCGTCCCGATACCTGCAAAAAAGTAGGGGTTTTGAATTAGTCTTTCTTTACATTATGTTTCATTTACATGGAAGTATACACACCTACTTCTTTCGTTTCCAAATATATTAATACAAGTCCTTTCTCAAATTAAAAAAGGACTAGGTATATACCAACCATGGAAAACAAACCTATCAACGAAATAAAGGTACTAGTTAAATCCATAGCATGGAAATGCGTAACTCTAAGATAAGCCTTATACAGACTTTGTACCGTAACAAGTCCAGGTATTTTATACCGAATTCCCAAACGCGAACCTAGCGAGCTTCATTAAAATCTATTTTATGTACACCGAGATTACCCACTGAATGATAAGCTATGCCTAGAATTACTCCTTTCACGCCTAGATTTATAGAGCTGCTAGAAGAGCCACGGTAATAGCCACGCGCGAAACTAAGCTACGCTGAGCGTAGTTGACTCTAAAAAGCTTTTATTGTTTAACAAAAATTCAACGTACCAGTCAAAAAGCAAAACTACAATTCAATAAGGAAAATTAAGGTGGATTTAAAGTATTCGATGACTTTAGATGTTGGTTTAGTTATATTTCATTCAGTTAATTAGTGAGCTTTATATAGTTTACTGATTCTATTTTGCCATGAAATGAAAGTAACGCTTAGTTATTTCGTGAAAAAAGTTTTAATACGTTTAATTATAACACCAAACATATTTGACTATTGATTATAAATAAAAAGTAATAACCCTTATATTGATCTAGGTACTTGTGTCAATTTGTACTTTGTAACAATAATCTGACAATTATCAGTTCATCCATCAGTATCAGTATCTAGACTTTTCTAAAGCTGGACAGAATTTTCCCGGTGCCAATCCACGATTATCCAATGAATTTCTTCACATAACATGTTATGTAAAACAGACTATGTAAACACAACCCAATTTAGGTGTCTATGTGAACGCACCGTGTCGTCTGTCATCTGTCAGTGACAGGAGTATATAAACCGCAGATATTTTGGCTCTGTCCTTCTATTCCAAATTTGCACTGTTATGGCTTCTGACTGTTTTGTGATACTAATTAAATCCAAGTTAATCCTGCCGTTGTCTCTCTTATTTTTACCTTAACCCTTCAGGTTATGGGCCCAGGAACGCGTCTAAATAAAAGTACACGGATATTTCAATTATTTCGTCATTTTTTTCAAAACACGCGACGGAAAAAAGTATGGCCGCGGCAGCCGGGGCAGCCGGGACCGGGATCGGATCAGCATTCACAATGGAAAAACTAAAAGGTATTGAAAACTACAATTACTGGAAATTCCTGATGAAAATGCTGTTAATTCACGAGAATTTATGGGAATACGTCGAGGTCGAGAAAGAAGACAGTGAAAGCGTGAAGAAGGGACAGAAGGCGCTGGCGCGGATCGCGTTGTCGGTGCAACCAGCAGCGTTTGCACATGTTAGAAATGCAAAGACGGCGCACCAGGCGTGGCAAAATTTACAAAGAGCCTATGAAGACAAAGGTTTGTGCCGTAGGTTAGCCTTACTTAGATTACTGTTCAACACAAAGCTTCACGAATGTGTAGACATGGAGGCCTATGTCGATAAGATCACAGTGATATCACAGCAATTAAGTGATATAGGATCACCCCTAGAGGATGACTTTATAGCAGTTGTCATGCTAAGTGGGCTGACTACTGACTATGATCCATTAATCATGGCAATGGAGAACTCCAATATTAAGCTTTCCACGGAGCTAGTCAAAGGCAAGTTGTTACAAGAAAATATGAGACGAGATGACAAAGGTGATGTGACTGCATTGGTGGCGGTGCGGAAGCAGCCTAGGTGTTACGGGTGTAAAAAGGCTGGTCACTTCATAAAGGATTGTCCTAAAGGAAACAAGAAGAAAACTACTTGCAAGGCCAAGGGAGAATCATCGAAGGTACTGCTCACAGCACTATCAGTTAATGTCAGTGGACATTCATGGTACGTAGATAGCGGCGCGACGAGTCACATGTGTCATGACAGAAGTCTCATGACTGAGTTTACCAACAACAATTCGCTGGAAGTAAAAATTGCCAATGGTGAAAAATTATTGACTGCGGGACAAGGAAGTGTTAAAATAAAATTAAGGAATGGTTGTATAAAGACTGTAAGTGACGTATACTATGTTCCTGATTTAACTACTAATTTATTGTCGGTTAGTGCTATGGTAAACAAGGGCTACAAAGTTGTATTCAGCTCCAGTGACTGTCAAATACTGGACGATGGGGTAGTCATTGCTAGCGCTACACAAGTGGATGGTGTGTATAGGCTTGATATTATGGCTCAGCCAGCATCAGACAGTAAATTTAGGTCCCAACAGGTCTGTAAGGCGGCAACGGTTGATGTCAGGTGCTATGATGAGAGGATTTGGCATCGGCGTCTAGGACATCTCAACAGGAGAAGTATGGAGTTACTTAGACAAGGTATGGTTTCAGGTATTTCATACAATAGTAGTGAATTTGAACCATGTGTGGCTTGTATAGAAGGAAAGAAAACTAAATTACCTTTTCCAAAGAAGTCAAACACCAGAGCAACTGAGGTTTTGGGATTAGTGCACACAGATGTTTGTGGCCCTATGCCATGTGCATCATTTAGTGGTGCAAGATACTTTTTAATTTTTATTGATGATTTCTCAAGAAAAACATTTGTATATTTTATTAAAAATAAAAATGAGGTTTTTAGTAAATTCAAGGAATTTAAAACCCTGGTTGAGAATCAAACAAGTAAAAAAATTAAAATCCTACGTAGTGATAATGGTGGTGAATATATAAATTCTAATTTACAGGCTTTATTGAAATTAAGCGGTATTCGTCATCAAACAACAGTTCCTCACACACCACAACAGAATGGTGTTGCAGAGAGAGGCAATAGGACAATTATGGAGACTGCGAGATGTATGCTACAGGATGCAGGCCTAGATCACAAGTACTGGGCAGAAGCTGTGAACACTGCTGTCTACATAAGAAATAGATGTCCCACAAAGGCTGTTCTAGGAATGACCCCTGAGGAAAAATGGACTGGCAAAAAGGTAACAGTTGAACATTTACGAATATTTGGTTCAGTGGCGTATGCATTAAATTCACAGAGAACAAAATTAGATGCAAAATGCAAAAGTTACATATTTGTTGGATACTGTGAAGATACTAAAGGATACAGATTAATTGATCCTGAAAATCCTTCTAAGTGTGTGAAAGCCAGGAATGTTACATTTTTAGAAAATGACATTCTTAAATCAGTGTCACATGATGATAACTCACAAATTCATACATTTGTACCAACATGTAATGATACAAATGATATGAGTGAGATTTCACAGTCTAAATGTCCTTCTGTAATACAATCAGAAGCATCTATTGTGAATACAATTCCCTCTGATGACACTATTTTATCACAAAACAGTCAGAGGATAAGTACAATCACAGTAGATGATTCTGAGAGCTCCTCAGAACACAATACTTCGGATGAAACATATATTCCAGAAGAACCTGTTTCGGATTCCGAGTATGACACATCAGAGATGTACGCCGGCTTAGTGCAAAGCACTGGCAACCGAGATACTCCTCAGACAGTACAGGAAGCATTGAAAGGGCCAGATGCTAGTGACTGGAAAGAAGCAATGTCATGTGAGTACAATTCCTTTATTAAAAATAAATGTTGGACTTTAACTGACCGACCAAATTTACAGAAACCTGTTAAGTGTAAATGGGTGTTCAAAATCAAGCGTGGACTAGATGGTGAACTTTTAAAGTTCAAGGCACGCTTGGTGGCCAAAGGTTATTCACAGCAATATGGTATAGACTATGAAGAAACATTTTCTCCCGTCGTGAGATATTCAACAATACGTTCATTACTGGCTCTAGCTGCTGAGTATGACATGAACATTGAACATCTCGATGTGAAAACTGCCTTTCTTAATGGTGACCTCAAGGAAAATGTATACATGGAACAACCGGAGGGCTTCGATATCAAAGGTCAGGAAAACAAAGTTTATAAGCTTAACAAAGCCATTTATGGCTTGAAGCAGGCCTCAAAGGCCTGGTATGAGAAAATAGATAGTGTTTTGTGCAAGAAGTTAAATTTTTTTAAGTCTTCATCAGAGCCATGTGTGTACTATAAGTCAAATACTAATTCACTTATAATCATTACTCTCTATGTTGATGATATCATATTATTTTCCACACACAATGCACATGAAAAATCTATCATTAAGATGAAATTAAAGGAGGAATTTGATATAACAGATTTAGGGGCAGCTCATCAAATCTTAGGTATGAGATTATCAAGACAGAAAAATAGTATTTTTCTTGATCAATCTGCATATATTAAAAGGGTATTGCAAAAATATAAAATGGATGAGTGTAAACCAGCGCATACTCCCATGGAAACAGGCCTTAAGCTAATGCGTGGAAACCAAAAGAGTGATAATTTTGATTATAGAGGTCTTATAGGTTCACTCATGTATATTGCTGTCTGTAGTCGACCAGACATAGCTCATGCAGTGAGTTATTTGAGTCAATTCAATGACTCATACATGGAAATCCACTGGAAAGCAGCCAAAAGAGTCCTACGTTACTTGAGAGGCACTGTAGGCGACGCACCTTAGAAAAATATAAAGCTTAATACTTTTGAGAAAAGAAAAAAGACGTCAGCTGTCACGCTGAAGTAACAAAACGATTCGGTGGTTTTAATTATTCCCATCGCCAACAATTCTGGTCAATCGAGCCGAATCAGACATAGGAAAAGGTCCAATGTTTAATTCACCGCCACAGCACGTATACCGCACGCGTCGGCAAGCCAAAAAAGAAGAAAATTGTGAGTTGGCCGACGTCGATGTCCAGGTACAGCAGTGTAGCGACAAGATGAATATAGCACCGCTGCAGCACACTCCAGCAGCAGCGCAAAGCCGAGGCGGCCGCTCCGCGCGAAGCCCGGCGTCGTTGGTAGGTACCAATGCAAAATCTACAACGACGTCACTTCTTCGGCGGAAACGCTTAGAACTAGAAGCCGCCGAAGCCCGAGCTAAAATTGAGCTAGACCTGATTAATAAACGACTAGAAGTCGACTTAGCCTCAGTTGATGGCAGCGTTGATGGTAGCGTACATAAGGTAGACGTTGAGCAGTGGATGGAGGAGAGCGAGTATGGCACTCGCGACGAGCTTGTTGAGCCGGCCGCCGCCGCCGCCGCATCGGCGCGCACGAGCGGGGCGCAGCAGCGCGAGCGCGAGTTGCCCACCAACAGTATGGAGAAGCTCGCTCATACACTACAAAACATGGTGCTCCATTCCTGCTCACAACGGGAAGAGCGTCTGTTGACCAGACTCTCAACGCCCCGTGACTTGCCTTTATTTAGTGGAGATTGCATCGAGTGGTTGCACTTCAAGTCCGCTTATGAAGAATCTTCACGAATTTGCAACTTCAGTGACTCCGAGAACCTATGGAGGCTTCGACGAGCCCTCAGAGGGGAGGCTAAGGAGGCAGTGACGGACTTGCTCATAGGCAACACTGCACCAGCGGTCGTCATGGAGGCACTGGAACTGAGGTTTGGCAATTCCAATTTGATAATACAACATTTAACGTCACAGATTAGAATGTTGGTTCCATTGCCCAATAATTATCAAAGCAACTTAATTGTATTTGCTATGAAAATAAATAATTGTGTAGCAACATTAAATGCGCTTAATCAACAAGATTACTTGCGGAGTCCCGAGCTATCAGCAGCTGTAACGTCTAAGCTCCCTTGTATTTTGTTGAGCAAATGGACCGAATACGCGTACACAAGACTAACATCTGATATACCGAAGCTCAATCTGCTAGCTGAATTTTTAAAGAGAGAGGCTGAAATGGTGTCCGTTGTTGGTGTTGAACATGTATATAGAAAACCTGAAATTATACAACAGAGTCGGAAATTCGTTGATAAACGTTTCAGTAATAATCGACCCGTATTAGCTACGATTACGGAACCGTCTTCTGGACAATGTAAATATTGTAAAAAAGCTGCTCATTTGTTACCGGAATGTCGATTTTTTAAACGAGCTATGAGAAAGGATAGATGGAGATTTGTCAAGTCTAACAACTTATGTTATTGCTGTTTACAAGAGAGACATGAGCGAGATAATTGTCCGGGTCCCGTGTGTGATATAGATACCTGTGGCCTCGCTCATCACCGCTTGTTACACTACAATAAGCCTCACGGAACGCATGCAACTTCAACCGAGGAGTGTGTAGCTGAGCAGACGCCGTCGTCGGAAAGTCAACGTGGTGAATCATCATCAGCTGCAGGCCGCGAGACTGTGGCTCACTCCCTCGCGACGAGCGAGGCGCTACGGCGCGGGAGAGCCCCGGAGACTTCCCGCACGCGCGCCCCCTTCACTCCTAGTTCTGTGTTACTTAAAGTAGTTAAAGTAAATCTGAGTGGACCTAAAGGTATGGTGACTTGTTATGCTTTATTAGACGATGGTGCTTCTATTTCCATGATTGATAAAGATTTAGTGCACGAGTTAGGTCTTACGTCAACGCAAAGCAGTCCTATAAAATTTATTGACGCCTTTGGTATTGAAATATTTCAGTCTGATGCTCCTAAAATGTGTACAAAGATAAGCGGTTACCATGTAAATAAATTGTATGATATATCATTGCGACAAGTAGACAAATTACAATTGCCTAAACAAGATTTGTCATCCATAAATTGTATAAATTGTAAACATTTGTTATCTGTTAAAGATGTTGTATGTAAAGAATGTGTTGTGCCTCGCCTACTTATTGGTGAAGATAATTATTATCTAATTGCGCCTTTGCAAATTCTGCACGGTAATAAGCAGGAACCTTATGCTACGCAATGTCGATTGGGGTGGTCAATTCATGGTTGCTATGGTCTCACTCACTCTTCCGTGGATGCACATACATTCCATCTCAGTCACACCGAGGCGCACGAACAGTTATCTGTTATCAATGAACTTAATAACTTAGTTAAAAATTCCTTTGAATTAGATTCCATCGGAGTTTCGATCTTACGACGTGACAATACGGCGCACTTGAGAGCAGTACGTATCCTAGATGAAACTGCACGTCAGATAGGCCAACGATGGGAGGTTGGTCTACCCTTCGTGAAAGACGAGTTCTGCATGCCTGACACCTACGAGTATGCATGTTCCAGGTTAAAAGGTATTGTAAAAAAATTTCAAACCGATAGTAGTTTCGCGGAGAGATACCGGAAGGAAATGCAGAAGTTATTAGACCACGGCTACGCTCGAGAACTAAACGATTCTGAACTCTCAGCTAGTCACGTATGGTATCTTTCTCACTTTGGGGTTCAGAACCCTAACAAGCCCGGAAAATTAAGGTTAGTCTTTGATTGTGCGGGAAAAGTGAAAGGTGCTTGCTTAAATGATTTCCTATTGACTGGTCCCGACTTACATAATTCGTTATTAGGAATTATGTTTCGTTTTCGTCAACATAAAATTGTCGTGACGGGCGATATTAAAGATTTTTTTCTTCAGATAAAAATTCGTGATGAAGACCAGCACGTGTTTCGCTTTCTGTGGCAAGAGAGCCCCGCAGCACCCGTTAAGAAATGTGTCATGCAAAGTCTATTGTTCGGCGCCACCTGTTCACCTTTTGTCGCACAATATATCAAAAATAAAAACGCTTTAAAATACCAGGACTTGTATCCCGATGCCGTCGATGTAATTATAAATAATCACTACATGGACGATTGTTTGCACTCATGTGACGACGAAGCTCAAGCTATTCAATTAGTACGAGATATAACGAATATTCATAAGTCCGGCGGGTTCGAGATAACACGTTGGTCTAGTAACAGTAGGGTTGTATTGCAGTCCATCCCCTCCGATGCACTCGCGCCTACTGCCGTGGAGTTCAAACATGGAGCTACGAACACAACTGAGCGCACTCTCGGATTAATGTGGCATCCTAACGACGATACCTTTGGATTTAAAGTTGTTAAGGATCGAATTTCACCTAATGTTATGAATGGATCAGAGCCTCCAACGAAGGCACAAATGTTGAGCATTATAATGTCAGTTTACGATTTACATGGCTTTCTATCCCCATTTATAATAAAAGGTAAAATTATTTTTCAGCTTGTACATCGTAGTGGTGTAGAATGGAATTGCCACATCCATTCCGAGGAACATGCCTTGTTCGTAACGTGGCTTAATGATTTACAACGTTTGAGCTCGCTTCGTATTCCGCGATTTTATTTAGATGCGCAGAAATGGATCGAGTGTTACTCGACATTGCCGAAGTCAATGTCGAAAAACACGGAACCAATTATTGATACACAAATGCATATTTTTTGTGACGCTTCGGCTAAGGCTTACGCGACCGTTATTTACTGGCGCTTTACACGAGCAGATGGACGTGTACTTATTTGTTTTATTACCAGTAAAAGCCGCGTGAGTCCTTTACGTCCGATATCCATTCCTAGGCTGGAGCTGCAGGGAGCACTGCTGGGCGCGCGGCTCGCAGCCACCGTGCAGCGCGAGCACCGAGACACACAACCTACTAAAAGGTACTTCTGGACGGACTCCAGTACTGTGTTACAATGGATAAAGAGTGACCCTCGCAATTATAAACCTTATGTAGCTCACCGCTTAGGTGAAATTGATGAGCTGACACAGGCATGCGAGTGGCGTCACGTCCCCACCAGCCTCAACGTAGCAGACGTAGCCACGCGCGAAGATGCTCCTCCGCTTGTTTATACTAGTGACTGGTTTCAAGGTCCTTCCTTTTTGCGCCGCACCGAAGATCAGTGGCCAAAGGACCTCAAGCGCAACAAACCGCTACTGGAAGCAATGTGTGAGGAACGATCTGTTCATGCTGTGATCGAACATGACTCGGGGTTATGTTTGCCTGACGAACATAACATCTCGAGTTGGATCACACTAGTGCGCGCTACGGCAAGGGTTCTGTTATTCATTAGAAAATGTCAGAGCAAACAGTGCGACTTAGACATTATTCTAATGAAGGAGGCAGAGGACCTACTGATAAAAAAATGTCAAAATGATAGTTTTTGCACCGAATTGTCATATTTAAAACAAAATAAACAGTTACCGAGTAACAGCCGCTTGTTACAGTTGTCACCGTATATTGATGACTCTTGCGTGTTACGGGTTGGTGGTCGTATAGACAGGGTCATAGGTGTGGAGCACCACGCACGGCGCCCCGCTATTTTAGATGGTAACCATAGGATAACACGATTATTAGTTGAATTTCATCATAAGCAAGCGATGCATGGCGCTAATGAACTCGTAGTCAATAATTTGAGACAGCAATATTGGATTTTACGACTCAGGCCAACCGTCCGTTCTGTCGCGTCCCGTTGCTTGCTCTGTCGCTATCGACGGGCCACGCCTCAACCACAGCGTATGGCTGACCTGCCCGCCGCTAGACTGCAACATAATAGGCGTCCCTTTAGCTTTTCGGGAGTGGATTTTTTCGGTCCATTCGAAGTCACTGTCGGTCGTAAAAGGCACAAACGGTATGGAATGTTGTTCACGTGCCTCACCGTTCGAGCAATTCATATCGAGCTTACAGAAGACCTCACAACGGACTCCACGATAATGGCCCTCCGGAGAATGGCTGCTCGCCGTGGCATGCCTCAGGTAATCATTTCAGATAATGGTACGAACCTTCGAGGCGCCGATGCGGAGCTGAGACGGAGCATAGCCGATGTAAACCGGGATACGATCCGAGATGCCGCTGCTGTTCGTGGCGTGGAGTGGAGATTTAACCCACCAGGTGCCCCGGAGATGGGAGGTTGCTGGGAGCGGATGGTTCGCACAGTTAAGTCTTCCCTTAAGGTAATTCTAAAAGAACGCGCTCCTCACCCAGATACTTTGAGTACATTGTTGGCTGAGGTAGAGGCTTTGGTAAACAGCCGTCCTATTACTCACGTGTCTGATGATCCGAGTTACCCGGAGGCGCTTACCCCAAACCATTTTCTGATTGGTACGTCCTCAACAGGCCCGCAATTTGGTAAGTATGTTGACTCTGATCTATCTTTACGAAAAAGATGGCGAGTCGCACAGAGGCTGGCAGACATGTTCTGGGCTCGCTGGCTCAAAGAATATTTACCGACTTTACTGCCGCGCCAGAAATGGTCTCAAGAAGCGAAGTCTCTCGAGGTAGGTGATTACGTCATCATTGTCGATCCTAGTCAAGACAGGGGTTGTTGGCGTCACGGAGTAGTGAGTGCAACCTATGCAGGCAGGGATGGTCGCGTCCGCATTGTTGATGTACGCACATGCACAGGCGTACTGCGCAGACCGGTCACGCGCGTCGCTCTACTGTCACCACGGGACTGTAGTGCTAACTAGTTAGCACTAAGGAGGCAGAAATTGTAGGCGACGCACCTTAGAAAAATATAAAGCTTAATACTTTTGAGAAAAGAAAAAAGACGTCAGCTGTCACGCTGAAGTAACAAAACGATTCGGTGGTTTTAATTATTCCCATCGCCAACAGGCACTATAGATCTTTGTTTAACTTTTCAGAAAAGTGGACTGGATATCACTGCATATGCTGATGCTGACTGGGCCAGTGATGGTTTGGATCGCAGATCATATACAGGCTATGTATACAAAATTGGTAAGTCAATTGTATCCTGGGAAAGTCGCAAACAGAAAACAGTAGCTTTGTCAAGCACTGAAGCTGAATACATGTCCTTGTCTGATTCATGTAAAGAAGGTTTATTCATTCGTAAATTTTTGTGTGAAATTCTTAACAAATCTGTCAGTATAACTATTTATAATGATAACCAATCTGCTCAAAAATTGTGTAAGAATGCTCTTTTTCATTCTAGGACTAAGCATAAAGATGTAAGGCATCATTTTATTAGGCAATTTGTAAACAATGGTAGCATTATATTAAAATACTTATGTACAGATGATATGTTGGCAGACATTTTAACTAAGCCTTTAACAAAGGATAAACATAATAAGTTTGTATCTCTTTTGATGTTACAGAAACAAATTAAAGGTTGAATTTCTATTAACTATAGCACATGCCCAAGCAATGTATGTAGAGTAGTGTACATATTTAAAATTGTATTGGTTTAAGGGGCAGTGTTATGTAAAACAGACTATGTAAACACAACCCAATTTAGGTGTCTATGTGAACGCACCGTGTCGTCTGTCATCTGTCAGTGACAGGAGTATATAAACCGCAGATATTTTGGCTCTGTCCTTCTATTCCAAATTTGCACTGTTATGGCTTCTGACTGTTTTGTGATACTAATTAAATCCAAGTTAATCCTGCCGTTGTCTCTCTTATTTTTACCTTAACCCTTCATAACATAGATGTAATGAATAATTATATTCCTGTTTTTCTTGTTATCCTATTATTTTCATCTTTTACTCCAACAACCAATAGTGTTTTGCCTCCTATTCATACCACCACAATAAAATTTACATCCATGTTAGAGCATTCCCAAAGTCTACGACCTCCCGCGCGAGCGATGAATTATTCAGAGCGAATGGCCGGTAAATACGGCTGACATTATTAATAACTGCCCGCTTAGCGCCGCGGACTGCCACAACCGCACTCTTTAGCTGTACTCTTTATTATCTCTATATACTACTGACTAGGGTTTCCGATTTCTCGAGGTTTTTTAGTTCTCGGGTGTCGAGACTTCTCGAGCCTGATTTCTCGGGTCTTCTCGGGTTGTCGAGAAAAAATAAAATACGTCTAAATTTTTGTTTAATTAATAAAAAGAGTCTTTAATTTAACTGTGTTTATTTTACATGAAAAAAATCAACATAATTTTTAACAAAAAAAACAAGTTCTCAATAAAATATCAGCTCAAAACAAAATTGCTAACTAAAAACAATCATACTTCTTCTCCTTATCATAACTAATCTCATCTCACTAATCTGTAATAAAAAACAAAATCTCTGTTAACAATCAGCTTAAAACAAACATCTTAACTAAAAACAATCATACTTCTTCTTATTATAACTAATCTCACTAATCTTTAATAAAAAACAAAATCTCTGTTAACAATCAGCTTAAAACAAACATCTTAACTAAAAACAATCATAATTTTTCTCATCATAACTAAAGATCACTCACTACTAAGCGTAAAAATGTTTATTTAAACTTCTCGATGTCTCGACTTTTCTCGAGCTGAATTTCCCGGGTACGAGAATTTTGTTCCGACCGATTTCCCGGGAATTCCCGGGAACAAACCCTACTACTGACCTACTACATGATAATTAAAAAAAATAAGAGCTGACTTTTCCAAGCTGCATCAATGCATTGAAGAAGAAGAAGATAAAAATATTTATTTTTCACACTATACAAATCGACATTTTAACAATGATTTTAAAACTACTAAAGCTATGTACAGTGTCATGCGTGATAAAAAGGGTTACGCTCAGCATACTGCAGTGCTGGACAAGGCAGCTGATTTTCAGCGTAACCCTGTGGTGGAGGATTACTGTTGCAGGATAAAATGACTCCGGTAAGTACGGCTAACAATATTTATAAATAACTGCCCGCTAAGCGCCGCCGACTGCCACAACCGCACTATTTACCTAGGACACGTCAAAACCATAAATTAAAGCTTATTTTAGCATCACTTTAACAGTCACATTGCAGACAACATTTATTCTAAACGTTTATTCTAAACTCAAATTGAAATATGTACCTAGTAACCTATGTCCATTTGATTGGGTTACACGGTGTGTCAGCTTGATTGTTATTAGGTATATAAAGTAGTTAATAGATACTTACGTTTAATCTAATCCTAATCAATGGAATGATAGATCGATGTATTTTTTGTATTAAAGGGCCCGGAGGGTGATATAGGCAACTTTTTTTTTTATAATATAGACGGACAAACAGACATACGGGCCACCTGATGGTAAGTGGTCACCGTCGTCTATGGACACGTGCGACACCAGGGGTATCATAGGTGCGTTGCCTGCCGTTTATCCTGAAACATTAATTGGGTGTGGATAAAAGCATTATAGTAAAGCATACCTTTAGGTATGTCATAAAAATTACAAAGCTTCAAGGAATCAGCTCTTGCATCAATCTTGCCAAAATGGGGTCCTGCCTCCCATAAATTTGAAAGAAAAAATGTCGATAAAAGGGAAAAATCAAATTTGATGGCACATTAGCATGTCAACAATCGTTCGAAAACGCGAGCGAGAGGCACTAACAATGCAAAATGGCGGCGCGGGTGTTGACAATTGCATAGCGCGCTCTCGTTTCTAAACTGAATCTGATTACGTTTTATGGCGTTCCACTTTTGAACACGTTTCACAGATGCTTGTTGTAAATGTGCTTGGTGAATTCATTTAAAAATGGAATCGCAAATCTCGCAAATTTGTGAATATCAAAATGTTTCATGAATGAAATCGATCGATCTCACGTTACCAAACGTAAAACTCAAATTCCTAAGTGCTAAAAGAAAGCAATAGTGCGAAGAAGTCGGCAACGCTGCGTTTCAAATTCCTTGAGATTTTATTTCACGTATACGTTCTGTGAATTAAAGTTACTCAATGGCTCCATAACAGCATTTTCATTTAGTTTTGGTTACGAGTATATTATATTATGATTCGTTAGTGCGTGTCTTCGTGACCAAGGGCCTGTTTATTGGCTTTGACATTCCACGAAAGCAACGAAGATTCACCTACTCTCCGAGCTGTTACTTACAAATAAAGTGGGCGTTACACGATTCGCGCATCAGCTCATAAGGATTATTGCACGACATATTTCATTTTACAAATTCGCGGAGGTTACAAGATCACCCTATGAGATTCTTTATTAAAATTTTCTCTGGGGTGTAAAACACGTGTCCAATATTGGTGTTGGTTATGAAGAAATTGAATATTTTGTAGCCGATAAACTGGATTTTGTATGTTTATGAAAAAACTTCATGGTTACAGAGACTGACAATTTGGTTTGATGTTTATTTCGTTTTGGTGGCAGACACACACAGAAGAAGAAAAATCATCATCTATGACTAGAGTACACACATATGCGAAATAAATATCTGCCCAGCCGGGGTTCGAATCCGAGACATGATTTAGCGGTCACTCACCACCACTCTCTTCAGCCCACATTAGTCCACTGTTGGACATAGGCCTCTCCCAAGGTACGCCACTGAGCCCTATCTTCGGCTCTCCTCATCCACTTGCTCCCCGCCGCCTTGCGCAGATCGTCGCGCCACCTAGCAGGAGGTCGTCCCACACTACGTTTGCCTATTCGCGGTCTCCACTCGAGCAGTCGTTTACTCCAACGATTGTCGGTCCTCCGGCAGATGTGGCCCGCCCATTGCCACTTCAGCTTGCTAGCTTTCAGAGCTATGTCGGTGACTTTTGTTCTCGTACGAATGATTTCGTTTCGGATTTTGTCCCGAAGAGAAACACCGAGCATAGCTCTTTCCATGGCACGCTGAGCGACCTTAAGCTTATGGACCAACCCTACTGTGAGTGTCCACGTTTCAGCTCCGTAGGTCATTACTGGTAGGACGCACTGATTGAAGACTTTAGTCTTCAGGCTTTGCGGTATAGGCGACGAGAAGATGTGACGAAGCTTCCCAAACGCTGCCCAGCCCAACTGAATCCTCCTATCGGCTTCTTTCTCGAAGTTGTTTTTACCTAGCTGTATAATTTGGCCGAGGTAAACATACTCCCTGACAACTTCAAGAATTATGCCTTCGACGGTGACGGGACTAGGAATGATTTGAGAGTTAAACATAACCTTCGTTTTCTCCAAGTTCATCCCTAGACCCACCCGTCGGGAAGCCTCATTTAGGCTGGTCAGCATTTCCTGCAGTTCCTGCGGTGATTTCGCCATAATTACGATGTCATCTGCAAATCGAAGGTGTGAGATGTATTCGCCATCGATGCGTACCCCACGTCCCGTCCAATCCAATGTCTTGAAGGCATCCTCCAATGCACTCGTAAACAGTTTCGGGGACAAAATATCCCCCTGTCTCACGCCCCTGTGCAAATGGATGGGCCTTGTTTGACCATTATAGATGTGGACGGACATAGTTGCGGCGCTGTAGAGGCATCTCAACACGTCGATATATCGGCAGTCGACTTGGCACCGCTGCAGGGACTCCAAAACAGACCAAGTTTCAATAGAGTCAAAGGCTTTCTCATAGTCCACGAATGCCAGACACAGTGACTGATTATACTCTTCTGACTTCTGTATAATCTGTCTCACTGTGTGAATGTGGTCTATGGTGCCAAAGTCCCCACGAAACCCAGCCTGCTCCGGTGGCTGGAACTCGTCAAGTCTTCTTGCGAGGCGATTGGTAATGACCCTCGAGAACAGCTTATAGACGTGGCTCAGGAGTGAGATGGGCCTGTAGTTCTGTAGTAATGTTTTGTCCCCCTTTTTGTGGAACAAAACTACAATGCTCCTATTCCACGCCGATGGAGTTCTCCCCGATTGCAGAACGGAATTGAATATTCTGGCTAGCTCCTTGGTGACTGGTCTACCTCCGGCCTTAATCAATTCGGCTGTAATTCCGTCCTCACCGGGGGCTTTTCCGTTTTTAAGCCGTCTGAGGGCCAAAACAACCTCCTCGTGACTGACTTCTGGAAGCTCGTCTGTGTAGTGGCGGACTAGCGTGGCTCTGGGATCCTCGTCTTGGGGCTTGGATTCCGGCTGACGTGAGGCATATAGTCGGGTATAGAAGTCCTCCACTTCTGCGAGTATCTCTGGCTTAGAAGTGACGGTCCTGCCATCACGAGCTTTAAGCTTCGTCAGATGGCTCCGTCCGAGGCGGTGGGAAAACACTTTCGACCCCCGATTTTGCTCTATTGCCTGATATATGGCTTGAGCGTTAGCACGTCGGAGGTCTCGGCGTATCAGTTTCCTAATATTCCTCGTCTGTGACTGGAGCTCTGACTGTGTGGCATTTGTCGACTCTCGTCTTTGCTTCATAAGGTCCAGAGTCTCTTCAGATAGCTTGGACTTCCTACCAGTCTGCCTCATCCTACAAAGCCTGTTGCCCTCGTCCCTCATGATTTTGACCACGTTTTCATAATCCTCGTCCATATCCGCGGTGGGTGCCAAGGCATCAAATCGGTTGCTCAATTCGAGCTGGAAAGTTTCAGTTCCCGCTTCGGCCTGGAAGTAAGTCGGTCGGAGCGTAGACTTCACCATACGACTGCGCTCAAGCTTGACGTTAATATTTAAGATGCCTCGTACTAGTCGGTGATCGCTTCCTGTATTAAACCTATTGATCACTGAGACATCATTAAATATGTGCCTTCGGTCCGTTATGATGAAGTCAATCTCGTTTTTAGACCTTCCATCAGGGCTTCGCCATGTCCATTTCCTCTGGGGCTTTTTCTTGAAGAATGAGTTCATCAATGAAAGCCCCTGGCTCTCGAGGAAATTGACCAGCATTTGGCCTCTATGGTTTCTACTTCCATAGCCGTGGGGTCCAACTGACGATTCGATACCAGTCTGTATACCCACCTTGGCGTTGAAGTCTCCCATGATAACATTGAAATGGGTATTAGTAGTTCTATGCATGGCTTTTGCTATGTCCTCATACATAGCTTCTACTTCATCGTCTGAGTGTGTCGAGGTCGGCGCATAAACTTGTATGACCTTGAGGGAATACCTCTTAGTCAGTCTCAATACAAGATATGCCACCCGGGTCGACACACTGGATATCTCCACAATGTTACCACTGAGAGACTTGTGGACGAGGAATCCGACTCCGCCTTGGGAAAGGTGATCGCCCTCTCGGAAGTAGAGGATATGGCCTGAATTTAAGGTTATGGTGTCCTCCCCCTGTCTTCGGACTTCACATAACCCCAAGATCTGCCATTTAATTTTCTCCAACTCTACCTCAAGTTCTGTTATATGTTCGTCGAGCCTCAGAGTACGTCCGTTATACGTCGCCAGGGTCAATTTCAGATGGTTATGGTAGCCTACCGTAACCTGGGGATTCTTCGCACCCCCTGCCCCACCGCTACCGGGACCGCTACCTTGGTCCGGCCTGGTGAGGCGGCCAGGAACTAGGGGCCGTGGTAAGGTTGTGCTGTTCATGGGAGGTGTTGCCCTAATCGCCACGCTGGGCAAGCGGGTTGGCGATCGCAGTCACCGAGACGGTTTTAACAGAGGCGCTGCTGCCCGCTTCTGTTTTTTGTATTTCGCGTCTCGGTAATTTTGTGATGGTTATTCCGCCATCAGTCGGTCGTCAGAGCCTCGTCCGTTGTATAGCAGGGTGCACCGCGTGCAGGTGAGGTTGACATTTGGAGCCTGAGATATTCTGCCCCCTTACACCCCCAGGACTCACCACCACGCTAACCTAGAATAGACTGTAGAATTAGAATCTCTTCTAATAAATGCATGTCAAAACCAAATGGAAATACATCGGATGGAATCAGATTGCACCCAGAAAGACTAAGATATGTATACAGAAGACGGCTAGTTACTTAAATAGTTAAATATTCAATGAGTTAAGAGCAAAGAGTCCAAAGATAAATATTTATGCTTATTTCGACGGCAAAAAACTTAGGCGCCACCTGTTCACACGACGATAAATAAACCAAACTAACTTGTTCCTTACATACATTAACTTAGTAAGACAACACTCTAGTCCGCGTCATTCTATGGCACTTATAAGTTTCCATGTTTATTGCCTACAACCTGTTCGGTGACGCAGTAGGGCCACAGTAAGAGTTCATTCGAAATAAATGCAGTTTTTAGAAAAGCGATTCGCTATCTAAATTGATAACTATAAGGAGTGATTTCCTAGAAATAATACCTACGAGTTTGTGTAGAAGAACGTTAGCCGATGCTTAGACTGAGGCATCACCATCACACACTATTTGCCGTCTGCGTGACTCCTACAACAAGACAAAGATCTTACCCTCTTCTGCATACAAAATTAGTAAACCTATGATAGCTTTGTCAATTGCATTCTAATTCTGAATTGAGTTTTATTATGACAAAACATTCTATAGCAAAAATAGATATGTATATTAATTTGTATGAATAACACTTAGTCAACACTGTACTTTCCATCAGTGTGACATCTGTTGAGTTGAATCTATTGAGGCTATCTATTAATACCTACGACAATACTCCTCAATCTACACAATTTGAGAGCATATTCACTGTAAAAGTACAGTGGTAGCTATAAGGAGTATAGGGTAGTGGGGGAAAGTTCCCCCAGGAAGGTTTCACTGCAATATCGGGCGAAGCCGTCGCGCATACAGATGCGTTCATTTGAGGCACCATCTCACGGCGAACGAACTCTTGTCAATTTTCATCTTCATCTCAGTCTCCCTGATCACTTACACGAGCGTTGATTAGTTTTCTAGTGTGGGTACCTAGTATAAGTTAGTCTGGAAAATAATCGTTGATAACAGTAGGTTACCTATGACGTGCCTGCGTGTCAATACAGGTACTGGTATATATTAATAAAAGTGAAGTGAAATCTACCCCAGCAATTGGCCCTTTTTAAAATTAAAAGGTTTTTAAAAGCTTTTATTTAACTTCACTCGTATGTATCATGTAGGTATGTATGTCCTGGAATCTTGCAATCAATATTTCACTCACTTCCACTGAAGCTATCGAGCTGAAAATTGGCACACATATTAGGTTCCGATGACAAAGCATGAAAATAAAATAAAAAGTTAAAAAAGCTTTTTTAAAAAAAAAATTTTTACAGTATAATTATTATCACGCTTTTATTATTACCTTGGTATGTAGTATGTAACGGAATCTTTGAACGTGATTTTCGCCCACTTCAAAACGAAGGATTAATTTGAAACCTTGCACACTTATCAACGACCGATAACAATGCATTTTTTTGGACAAAGCGTGTTTTGTTTTTAGTTTTTAAAAACGTTGTTATTTGGAATAACGCGTGGAATGTGAATAAGTACAAAAACTTAGATTTATTATACAGGGTGTTTTTGTTAAAAGGCGTATGGGGAAGTTAGAAACCATAAAATATACCTACAAAGAATTTGTTTTGGAAACAAACCCTCTTTTTTCATGAAACAAAATTTGGTATTTTATTACTGAATTTGGTATCATAATTCTTTGTTTAAGCGTGAATTATTTTAGTTAGTTAGCAATAATAATTGCCAAAAATTTTTTGCTGCCGATTGACTCGTATTTCATATTGAAGGAAAAAAATTTTGATAGCAGAAGTTGGTCAAATACCAACAAAGTGTTTTAATAATAAATACAATAAAGTGTTTTAATTTCTTAACTGGGATAGTGGAGATGCAACAAATGAAAAAAAAATTAGGACTAGGTACGGTCTATATTCTTCTACTACGCTAGGACGCAGCGTCAGAAATAGAAGATACAAAAACAAGTAGGTAACTGAAACTTTACCGGAATGTAATTCTATAATTGTTAACTTAGCGAACAGGCACCAAGCATTCGTCTAAAACATTGAAAACTGACACCACCGGACAAATCACTTAATACGGAGAATCGCGGATTATTCCAACGAAACTTAATCACCTGTGTGAGGCGTCTGTGTAAATACATAAACTTCGTCGGGTCGGCACCGTTACGGCATTAGAGTATTTGAGGTTTAAAGTTAAATGGTTAGTAGGTACAACAAATAAAAAATCAAAGAAATAAAAAATGTTTCTTTTTCTATTTATCCCAAAGGAGTGTTATAGAATTACTATTATCTTGCCAAACTGTAGGTCAGTTTCTCGACAATCTTGAGACAGTGTTAAACGTTAAATTTCAGCCTCATTTGATTTTATGAAATTTAGCTGTGCTACAACCCAGAAGCATCAACTATTTCAATTATACATTTATACAGGGTGTCCCAAGAAATAGTGTCAAGCTGAAGTCTAGGGATAGAGCACCCCTAGGGCTACCCGAATCACCCCCATGTATGTTCCGCAAATTTTCGTAGTTTTCGAGTTATGATTTTTTTTGTGTTTTTTTTTGAAACCTTGCTTTATTTGACATTATTGGTCACAGAGGCATAAATTGTTGAGATAAAAGCTTGATTTTTTTTTCTGGAATAGGTGAACAGTACTTATTGCAGATACAAAAACAATTGTGGGCCCATATGCTACTATTAAGCCATAAAAAAATGTTGAACCCTAAGTTTGTTCAAATTTTAAAATTAAAGATCTCTTTTAGGGCGATTTAAAAAAAAACTTAATATAAAAATGTTTCCAAAGTCTTTTTCAAAAACTTCCCAATTTCATCAGCTATTTGCCATGTAAATTTGATAGAGCTATCTCTTCGGCTTCATCCTTGAAAGAATGTTTTAAACACAGCAAGTCGAAAAACTTAGTTAAGAGATCGGGCTAAATAAAACTAAAAAATAATTATCATTGATTGTTTATTATTAAATTACAAAAAGTTTTCAAAATGTCGCCCTTCTTGCTCGATGCAAATTCTACATCGCCTTAAAAAAATATCTTTTAATCGTATGAACTCTACCCTGTTGCTTTTTATTGTTTCCTCTGCTTGATTTAATTTTGTTCGTAGTTCCGCTATGTTTCTGATGTCCTTGTCGTAAATTAATTCTTTATAATAAATAGCCCCAAACGAAGAAATCGATAGGGTTTAAGTCGGGAGACCGTGGCGGCCAGGCAATGGGTCCCCCACGGCCGATCCACTTGTCTCCAAACCTTTCGGTTAAATGTACTCTGACAATCCTCGCAAAGTGACATGTGGTCATTTTGAAATGTCATATTTCTACGCGTTAATAGGTCTACATTTTCTAAAAGGCCGTCGAGATATTGCCGTAAAAATTCCAAATAGGACTCGCCATTTAATCGGTCAGGTAGTTGAAAGGGCCCGATCAGCTGTCCATTCAAGACGACTGACCACAAGTTTACACTAAATTGCTCTTGAAAATTGGAATCACGAGTCATCTGTGGATTTTCAATGCTCCAAGAATGATAATTGTGAATGTTGAAAATTCCACAACGTTTAAAATGAGATTCGTCTGTCTACAAAATCGTATTAAAAAAAAGATAAAGATTTTTTTAAGGCAATGTAGAATTGGCATTGAGCAGGAAGGGCGACATTTTGTAATTTAATAATGAACAATCAATGATAATTAATTTTTAGTTTTATTTAGCCCGATCTCTTAATTAAGTTTTTTCGACTTACCGTGTTTAAAACATTCTTTCAAGGATGAAGCCGTAGAGATAGCTCTATCAAATTTACATGGCAAATAGCTGATGAAATCGGGAAGTTTTTGATAAAGATTTTGGAAACATTTTCACAATAAGTTTTTTTTTAAATCGCCCTAAAAGAGATCTTTAATTTTAAAATTTGAACAAACTTAGGGTTCAACATTTTTTTATGGCTTAATAGTAGCATATGGGCCCACAATTGTTTTTGTATCTGCAATAAGTACTGTTCACCTATTCCAGAAAAAAAAAATCAAGCTTTTATCTCAACAATTTATGCCTCTGTGACCAATAATGTCAAATAAACCAAGGTTTCAAAAAAATCACAAAAAAAATCATAACTCGAAAACTACGAAAAGTTGCAGAACATACATGGGGGTGATTCGGGTAGCCCTAGGGGTGCTCTATCCCTAGACTTCCGCTTGACACTATTTCCTGGGACACCCTGTATAAAGTTCTTTTTTATGGATACAAGATAGCAAACGAGCTTGCAGCACCACCCATCCGCTGCCGCCCATGGCAACTGTGACCACAGAATACGTGATTTACTTTGACTATTATTTAAGGCAACTTGCCTGAACGCGCTTCGTTTTGGGGCGAAACACGTGTTGTTGGTGGTGTATATTTTCATTGTTTTAAGTGCGTGTTTTTTCTTATATGGAAGGGATGGAGGGGGAGGGGTGATGTATGCATGAAAGTATACACCTTCATACACCTTGTTCGCAGGTTGTTGCGAGGTAGATTTAACTAAGTTTATAACAATCATAAAATCATAGCAGTAAAAAGGAGTTAAACAAAGCATCCGTTCGTAACAAAATTAAAATATACCGTTATGTTGTTTACAAGAAAAACTTGTCAAAATAACTTTTACCATAGCGGGCTGAACCCACTCATTAAACAGTTCACAATATTTGATTGTTTGCACAACCGCGCGTCCTTTTTAAAATAATATTTTAAACCGCGTCAAAGACTAAAGCGTATTGCGTCATGGAATAACGGCGCGTGTTAAAATAAAACGCACTTACGACATAACGCATTTTCAAATAACTTGAGTGTGATTACCGTTGTCTTGGGACTGTGACTGTCACAGACTATAAAAGTTCAGATTCGTCGGTTATTTTTGGACGGATAGCGGATATAAGATAGCAAACGAGCTTGCAGAACTACCCATTCCAGTCTCTTTCATGCGTTGCTACCCTTGAGTTGTTGTAGCTTGGATGTCAAGAATGAATGGTGCATGCTCGTTTGCTTTCATGAATCCATTACAAAAGTTAAGAATTAGATAACAGATGTTTATTTACTCGCTTTAAGTCTTGTTAACTCAACAAAACCTTCGTACACATAGCCAAAACAAGTTTCCAGCATTCTTATGTGTAAGAATTATTTTTAGATAATTTCCTGTGCAAAAACACCCCTTCTGCGAACTGGCCGCGTATAAATAAACAATCGGACAATATGTTTGTCTACGGCAGTGCTGCCGATATCCGTGCATTCAACGGGTGAGGAAATACGCGGGAGAAATTATGTATGCGGTATTAACTCTAGCACCCATTCTATTCGTAAATTTTTTTCCATATACATCTATATATTTTTGTCTTTAGTTGGTCTACTTACACATTAAGAAGCACAGAAGTAGGAAGGGAAGTAAATTGCTAATTGCAAAAATGCAATAAGACAAAGACATTGTATTTTATAATACTTAATTCACAATAAATCTTTTTACTCTCAATAATTCTGCTACACTTTGATCAAAAATAAAAACAAAATCAACCCTCAAATGCTTCGGGCATTTCAAACCCATGGATCCACTTAGGCCGTCCATTAATATTCAAATTATCTGCTACTAAAGAAGCTAAGGAGAGAAAATAATGATACAGCTTATCGGAAACGCTGAATATAAAACAAACAATACTAAAGGCTGACTGTACTAAGTGTTACATGTGAGTGGTAGTTAAGTGTTACTGCATATTATTACAGGGGAAAGCAATTAACCAATTATCTCTGTGCGCTCGGTGGCCGGAGATAAGACTGAGATAAACATTCTTAGAGATACCTGACACCTTGTTAGCCTAGCTCGTTATTATTGTAAAGCAAATATGGTTGAATGTTCAGCCTGCGAAGCTTCTGGAAATATACGTTAACTTGATCTTAACTAATTGTGGTCACGTGGCTTAAAATAAGTAAAGAATTTTACTGTTAAGTATTTACTTTTTAAGCAATTTTAATCTATAACTTGATGGCATCAACATTTTCTCCAACTTTCAAAGTATCTAAAAACTTATATTTGGCTTTCTGTCATAAAAATAATTACATTACATTGTTACTAAATTGCTTTTGATTAAAACATGCAATTTTAGTGTTCATGTGACATTCCTTAATAAATAGAAGGACATAATAAATATTATTTCTATATGGAAATGTCCATTTATTGGAAACTGGCGTATAGCGTTACCTTTAAAACTTATATTATTTAAATAATACTTAACACATTAATCATATGAATATTCATCAACGCCCAGTCGGACTTACGTATGTAAATTTAAAAAATAAAAGCGTCCTTTATTTCAATTGAATTCAAGTCGTTCTTAATTAATGTTCCATCACTTATCGGTCATTAAAGAGTGAAGTTCAGGAGTTTGAAACCTTTTCGTGACGCGTCAGCTCGCGCGTGGACAACTGGTTTTAATTACTTTTATTTTTATGGGTCATTTAGGCCCCAATGGCAGATAACGTGTTAAAACTTTTAAGCTATCGAGGGCAGTAGTGTGATGTGTGATGTTTAGAATATTTAGTTTTTTATTCGTTTTATTTTTGTATCTGGAGCGGTAAGTTTTAGACATTCGTGACTTAACTCCTTCAAATGTTCAAAGCTATCTTATGAATTCATGATACCTGCTCGAATATTTAAAAAATATAACTAGACTGATAATATGTAGGTAGGTATCTATTCAAAATATACTTACTGTAAATTTCTTTTTTTTAAAAAGCCTTTTGTAACTTTTTATTTTTATTTTCGTGCATTGTTATCGGAACCAAATATACTCGTATGTGCCAAATTTCAGCTCGATAGCTTCAGTGGAAGTGGATGAAATATTGATTGTAAGGTTCCAGGACATACATGGATACATATACGAGTGAAGTTAAATAAAAGCTTTTAAAATCACAAAAATTTAAATCAACAATGAATATTTATTAATGAATGTGTATATTGTTGTGTTTCATATTTATTATTAAAGAGAAATTAAGACCAAGTAGGCCCAATATAAATATAATGATCTAGTAGAACAACGAACTGTGCCCCATTATCGCCCAGTGCCATTCGATCAATATGGCCGCCGCAATCAATAATTTTCTATCAATGCCGGCAACCGCTTATTAGCATCGGAAAAAACAATAACTGCACGCCAGATTATACCACAGATACTGGCTGAAGTAATGTGGATGTGCCCTGAAATAAATTAAAAAACAATAAACAGTACCTACTTATATCCAGAATTATAATGTAGTCTGTTTTGTTTATGGTATGGTAATGCAGAGTGCGTTTACTCAGAAAATTTTCTCAATTCATATATTTACACCAGATACCTACCTACTTTATAAATTTACGGCCAAATATAAACCAATACCTATATGTTGATTTCCCATCGTTATCGTGACGGTAAAACCGATGCCATTACCGCGTTTAATATAAACCCAGTAAGAAATCTTGAAGTAGTAGTACAACGCAACTAATCGTAGGAAAAACTGGAAGCGCATGCCAAATTGTCTGCAAATTATAGCTTGAATTAAAATGTGAAAATATGATTAGGGTAATATTTAAAGGTTTGAAGTAATTTATTTATTTATTTATATATTCATGTACACGAAAAACAACAAAAATACCAGAATTAACAGTAATTTAATTAATCGTTGGCAATAAAGGTGTCTTAGTATGTTGGTGATATAAAAAATTGCATTATAAATAGATACCTACGGTAAGTCTTATCCTTATCATCCTCATGGATATTTCCCGTTTGCGGTGTAAAATCACAGTCTACGATATAATTCTCATAATCCGAGGTGCGCGCATTCAACATAACCTTTCACACTTACACCGCTACACTGCTCTATGCTCCGCAGTCGAGATACAGAGTAACTGTAGGTAACAGACAATACAATGAATTGAAGAAAAAAAATTTGCTCACGGAATAGACATCACAGAGATTGTCGCACTTGTCGATATGATAACCTAACCTATCATTACATCACGCCTGTGTTTCTCCGAAGGGGTAGGCACAGGTATGTACCTAGACCCAATTTTCACCATTTATGTTAGGTAAAATAAAACCCACCCACCAAGATGGTGAGCCTAGTATTAGTCATACTTAGTAGTACATACCTATTGAATGAAATTAATGTTAACACATCGTACATTTTCTTTCATTAACACTGACTTATTATTGTGTTGGTTCCTGGGAATCTCTGTGTGATTCTACTCTGTGGACATACTTACAGATCAATGTACTACGCATTTAAACTTTGCTTTATCTGATCGCAGGCATCGTAAAGCCATTGGACTACAATGTTCATGCCATAGACCAGTGAACAATCAAAACCTAAGCTTCACTATCATTGGACAGGGTTCAAATCCAAGCGACGACACCACACGACTGAAGTAAAACTAAATGTAACTATATATATTATTATATGTGATACATATATAAATATGTATATATATTAAATGTGATATAGAGGCTTGCACTGTGTCTTAGAAATACGAAAAGTAACTGGCTATTGTGATGTAGGCATAAAAAGGAAGATATGAGATTGATGGATGATAGGTCTCTTTTGAAATATAAATTATTGCTATCTCTCTCATTCTATCTTTATTAACTTAAATCTCACTCTCAACTTCCGGTCGCCTCGAATGATGCGATTTCCGTAACGCTCTCGTCAAGCGATCACCAGCTTACCCCCAAGTCAAGCGTACTTAAAGAAGTTTTACTTCAAAAATCGAAGACAGTCTCTAGCTTAGCTTACGATACCAACGAGGCATATAAATACTACTCGACAATACTAGGTATATCAGTAATCATATATCATCTATGAGCAACATCTAACAGCGATCATTGTACCATTGTATCAGTTCTTATAATGACGGACATTGCAGAACCACAGTCGTTATCCCACTTCTGACTCACGATATTATAACAGCATAAATACATTTTCACACTTAAGAAATGAAATCAAGGTTAATGGTAACCATATAGCTGGAAAGTGACCAGTTTTTGTGTACAGTGTGTGATTTTTACGTAATCATGTTAAGCAAAGTAGGAAAATGATTCCGGTTACACTGCATCGTTAAAATGATTCCGGTTACATTGCATCGTTAAAATGATTCCGGTTACATTGTATTAGGTAACAATCGTTCAAGCCTTGTCAGACTCCATCGATCCTTATACACTGTTTCACAAAAAATTAAAACTACTAAATAGTATACTATTACAAAAACTAATTATCTTGACTAATAGTTAATTAACCTAGTTGATTTTGTTACTATTAAATAACTTTTGTAACTGAAATAAAATTCTCCGCTGCTTTCAGCGCGTCCTATTCGACAATTTTTAATTTTAAATCTGCATGCTAGTTTTCTATCTGATCTTGTCTAAATCAGTAGGTAAGTTGAACTAATAAAATATCGAATTTTTATGTGTACTAATTACATATATAAATAATAATACTATATAAGTAAAACCCGGATCTGGTTCTTTCTTATAACAAAATCTATTTTTACTCGACTGCGTCAAAATGAAGTTGTATGTTTGTAGATATATTTGGCACCCCTAAACGGCTTGTTGGATTTTAGCTTTAGAGGTGTCGTTAGATTTGGCTATCTTTACAGTTCATTTATTAAGTAAGTTTGAAAATATTTATCTATCGGGTCGGGTTTTTTTATAATATAAGTAATTCTACTTAATAAACTTCGACTCATTTTCTACTTTGAATTCATTAAATAATGTTAACAATATAAAAAAGTACGTAGTGTTCTATTCTCGCGCCCAATTATCTGTAGAGCACAACATCCTTTAACTGCCTATCAGTAATCATAATCAATATAAGACGCAACACATAAAGGTGCTTACACACGTTAGGTATTTTTAGCCTCGCTCTAAAGGGCCATAATGCCCGCGCCGGGGCCATAGTCGTAAAATAATATTCCATAATACATTATAATAGTCGCCATCCCGGGTAATGTTCATAAGCATTGGAATTACAGGGCGGCGCGTTCGGGGACTTATATCGAAGGTGGTCCAAGTTAGGACAGACTACCCTTGCTTGCTGGCGAATAGAATTTGCTATTTATAACAATGCAGCAATCTCAACTAAAATGAGAACTCATGGTGGAACTTAGAACCAGAGGCTCAAAAGCTAGTTTTTATACTTTTTCTAAAATTAAAAAAAATACACTTCAAACACGTTGTAACTTTGATGAATTCTCATATCTGATATATATTTGTACCTTCAAATTTATATTTTTACAAAAAATATCTTATTCCGATTAGAGTATTTGTAACTACTAAAACAGAGATATAATTACCACAACCCTTTTTTGGTCCCACTGTTGCTCGGGTCTCCTCTCAGAATGGGAGGTTTTAGCCACCATGCGGGCCAAGTGCGGATTGGCAGACTTCACATGGTTTCGAGAATATTATGAAAAACTCTCAGGCATGCAGGTTTCCTCACGATGTGTCCTTCACCGTTACAGCATGTGATATTTAATTTCTTAAATCGCACATAACTTAGAAAAGTCATTGGTGCGTGCCGCTTGGGTTTGAACCTGTACCGCTCGAGTGAGAGGCGAGTTCGATAGCCACTGGGCTGTCACTGATTAAGATAAGATATAAATAGGACCGAATAAATAAGTTTGTCTAGAGTTACATTTATAAAAAAATAATGAGATCATTTTAAATTGACATTCCAATAATCTAAATCAAATGACTAAATTATAAATACCAGCATTTGTTTCTCTAAAGACAAATTATGTAATCTTTTAACAAATATGTAGAGTCGTACTTAAAGAATTTTGAAACGCTTCGTTTCTTTTCTTGGACCATGACCACATATCGGATCTCATCGTAGCTTTGGTGATTGGCTGCGGGTGGCGAAATGGTCCCACGATGATGATTCGATTCATTTCGATGACAGATTATTTCGTGAATTCACTATCAGAGCACCTAGAATCGATCTGAAATCGATTTACGACTGATTGCTCGGATTCTGATGTGAACGGTTCAGGAGTTTAGTCAGCCAATCATCAGATATCCAAGGCGTGGAAATTATACGGAAGCGATTTAAAAAACAAGGTTCGTAATACATGAACATATTATAAATAACTTAATAGGTACTTGGGATGGACTAGGATATTGGACATAGAGCCTACTAAAAACCTTTATATGAAAACCGTAATGAAACCTAAAGGTATAGATTATTTTTAGAGTTCAATCGAGGCTTAGTACCACTGCCACCTACCTACCTAACGGAAACTAGTAGGACTTAAGTCAACAGTCCTTGCTAAAATGACGGGCCCGTTGGCGCAATCGGTAGTGACCCTGTCTATTGCGCCAGGGGTCGTGGGTTCGAATCCCACTCAGGACAAATATTCGTGTGATGAACACTTGTATTTGTTCTGTGTCTGGATGTTAATATTATCTATTTAAGTATGTATTTAATCATATCTATGTATGTATAACAGTCTCTGACACCCATAACACAGGCTCGCACCTACTTTGGGTCAGATGGCCGTGTGTGAGAATGTCCAAGATATTTATAAAAGTCCTTATTCATAGATAGACTAACAAACTGACCATCTTATGCTCTTTGCTTCTAGTGTTGGATCTTGTACAAAATTAGTCACCGTTTTTATGGCGCATGATGGTGATGCATAATCTTTAAAAAAAAATTATAATCAGTAATGGTGTTGTTAACTGTACCTAATCACATGTTTAAACTTCTTATTCGAAAACAGCTGATTAATCGACAGCATTGCACTCGAGCCTCCTTTCGCGTTAAACCCACAAATCTTAACGCACTTGATTAAACGCCGGCATTTGAATATGCGCCTTATGGCAGAACAGCTCAAAATTCCTTGTAACTTAATAAATAAGTAAATCCCCTACAAAGTGTGAATAAATTAATCGCATGGAAACGTCGTAAGAGAGAAAATAGTACATTTAAACTTCAGCTCTTTGGTTAAGGTGGTAGAGTTGATTTTGAAGGAATTTGTTTGTTGTACAATTTTGAGGTTATCTGTCAAAAAAGTGTGAAAAATGGCGCGAGCGCTCCTGCCGGTAGAAAACGAGCGCTTATAACTTTCGTTCGGATACACGCTGTGAATGTCGCGCCCCTGTCTTTTATTTATCCTGTTTGATCTGTCGCTTGTTCATTCGCGTGTTTGTTTGGTTGTTAAAATTGTTTCTGATAGCTTTTTATGATACATTTTATTTTAGGCGACCATGACTAGTTACCATGACCAAGTTAGAATGATAAATTAACTCATTTTGTTCAAATAAGTTTTGCCGAAAGTCGAGCGACGATAAACAGCATAATATAATTAAATATTCCTACCAACTAACACTTGTCAATATTCATACTTATAAATACCACTAACTATATGTTAAACTAACAATGAGGTTAGTTATTTAGTATTCTAATAGGATAGAAACTGTAGACCATACATACACCAAACAGTGTATGGTAATTTAAATTATGAATGAAATCATAAGTGTGAGTAGGTGTAGGAATATATCGAGTCGTATAATCGACGACTGTATAATCGTTTAATCAAAAGCCTCGGTTGAATTAAAAACGTCCGTCACGTTAATTGAATACCTACCTCGAATGGCAAATCGACCAACTAGCCAGTATGTAAGAAATCCCAGAATTTACGATGGTATAAATATTTAAAGGAACCATTTCAATATGTATCAGATTTTGCCTTATTTATCATCGTGTTCGTTATCACCGGATAAACTAACCCGTACACCATGCTTAATTAGCACAATCTTAACTTTATGCGCTCAGATTGTTATGCTAATTAGGACCTTTCTTCTACCGCCCTAAGTGGCGTTTTCCTCGATTTGTTAAAGATAAGATAAATCAAATATTTATATTAAAAATCCATTTACGAACGTGTTTATACTTTTGTGTTTGTGTTTTTTTTTGTTGTTACTTAAGTCTCTTGATGGATTTGATTTTTTTAATCACGAAATCCTTGGCGTGTTATTCAGTGACTAGCTATGCCTCCCGAGTACGATCCCAGCAGATTGACTATGTCATGTCTCTATCAGTGCCGTGGAGTGGAGATGTTTATTTGCAAATGAGTATTTTATACTAGTCGGAATTGTGTTGAAAAAATGTTTGATTTTTCCTTCCCTAAATTTCCTAGAACGGGCATGTGAACGTAAAAATGCCTATATTTTGTAATTAAAAAAAGCAAATGAAATTACAAAGTAAGTACGTACTTACCTGACTAAGTTCATCCACCCATTCACTATCGCAATCATCTAATATATCCCCATCCCATTAAAAGTATCAGTTCATTTTCACGATAATAAATATTATTTTACAAAGCATAATAAAATTAAATTTACATACAAAACTAATGTGTTTGTTTTGTCTAAATACCTATAACTCGTAGAATATAAACTAAACTGGACGTAAAACCTTCAGGACAATGCTAGCCGTACGACTTTGCCCTAACTACATACACATGTTCATTGTACAATCCTCCACCAATCCGCATTGGAGTAGCGTGGTCGAATATGATCGAGACCCAGCGTGGTTGTGGGGAAACCCGTGCCCAACAGTGGGACGCCAATTGGTCGAAGCTTAGCGTTTAATACTAACCAAACATACCTACGTATAAAAGCACGGAAATTCCAAATACAAAATTTTATTGATTTGTGGGCTTGTTTTAAATAATCTGTGAATGAGTAGATAACTTTGACAAGCCGCTTTTTATTTATAAACGTTGTATTGAGTTAATTAATGGGTACGTTTGTTTTACTTTTTCGATTAATGAGAGTACACCGTCTTCGGATAAGGCAATGGTTTATGTGGTTTCCATGGTAATTTAGTTGTTGGGCTGCTATCGCCATTGATATACAGTGACTAATGACTACTGGACGGGAGCGTTTTACTAAAAAATCTAGCATTTACATTTATCTTTACTCATTACTAGCAAATAAGTTACTAGATTAAGTGCAACTGCGGTCTACTGCAGGGCACGTGTCTCTCATCATCACATTTTTTTTTACTGACCCATTCAACGGAAATTTCTTCTTTTGGAATGGGCACGGTCAAAGTTTTTTGATGAAGAAAATGTCTTGGCACGGTAAGTCGGTAATACCACAGTTCACCACAGTGCGTATTAGTCACACATTCCTTCGAGAACAATATGGAGAAGTTTCAGATAAAATTCCTATTTAAGGTTTCTTTCTCCGTTATTATTATTTAGAGGGAGGGGGTGTGCCCATAAGCCACTGCGACCTAAAAGATCTATTGTATTCTTTCTCCGTTACAGCAGCTGATATTAAATTCCTTGAACGGCATATCAGTTAAATGGAAAAGGTAACCCTGGAGTTATCTCACCACGCTGCTCCATTGCAGGTGGAGCTGTTATAGTGGCCAACCCGAATGTTGGGATGTTTTAGGCTGACTGATAGCATGACTTTAAAAATACCTCTAGAGATGAGTCTACGAGTGCCAGCCCTGAATGACTTAGCTGTTGCATTGCAAACTAATTTACGACACATTTACATATAAATAACAATTAAGTACATTTATAACACGAACCTTGGCTTCAGAGAATATCTAGGGTTATTTATAGATTACTTTTTGGAAACGGAGCCCTAAAAATGGACGATGAAAATTAATATGTTAGAACAAACGATACATACCTTTTAGAAGAAAATCATTAGTCAGTTCTAACAGAAATAAGAACTCCCTTTTCTAGAAATAAATTACTATAACAATGTACTTATTTGATTAAGTGCCAAACTACGTAATTGATGAACAGACAAAATAAACCTTGAACGTAACCGGAATAGTTTTATTACATCTGTGAACAAAGTTAAAAGTAATATTTTGACACGTTAAATTAACTGTTGGTCTTAGCGGGCAATATTTACACTTTATTTATGTATGCCATTAGCCGGTACAAGGTAACAGTGACAAAAGTCACACTTTATACTCTATTTGTTTTATTGAATAAATAAGTTTATTATCTGTGCGACTTATGGGTTATGGGTTGTTCTGTTGCTCCCCGGTGCTGACAAATCGCTTGACCGTAGGGGTTCTATGTTCGCTATTTATTTGGTAGATTAGTTACTGTGTTGAAGTGTTCATGACCATGCGTCCAGGTTTATTTTATTGATAATGTGATGACGCACCGTTTTCTGTCTGCAGTTTGAGGCTGTGATGATAAATACATCTTGTCGATTGAGATTGAGAGAGCAGGAAGCTCAAAAACTGCGGACACTCGATTTTACTATTATTTATTCCTTGTATCTCTTTTGATGACAATAAAACATTTGTATTTGAATTTGAAATTTGAATTAAATTCTGTAACGTAGCGTGGGCACTTGTTTTGTGCACAATAGCACTTAACAAATAGGTATATCGTAATTACTGGAACCTATTATTAAAAAGGTTCCAGTAATGACGGAAATTCCGACCTCTGTTAATTCCGCCTGGTCCCAGTTATTTCATTACATATTAAGTTCTATCATGGGAGTACTGGTATTTTAAAAGCTTTTATTTAACTTCACTCGTATGTATGTATGTATGTATGTATGTATGTATGTATGTATTTTATCTCAGTCACAGTTGTCAGGGCGTTAGCGGATGGATGGTGTTGCATAATATCCATAAAAACGCGCAAAAAATCATCAATTTCGAGTTGTTCAATTTAAAAACCGAAAAAAGAACAGTTTCTCCAATTGCATTTAAAAAATGCGCCCCACTAATAAAGGCGGGAGCAGACTGCCGACGGAAGGAGTAGGTACTGGGCGACTTTTATTTTCACACCCCATTTGCCTAATACTGTATTCACTGGTTATGGTATTAGTGGAGACTGGTATTGTGTTTCCCGCCCGACGTGGTAAACGTATAAGTAGGGTAGGATTTTTCTTGAGGTGTCTTATTTAGTACACATCGAATAGTAAGTTTTTGTTAGTAGGTACACAATTTTGCATTAATTTTTACTAAATCATTACATTTAAAAGAAAAATTAATAGCAAACAGAGCATGAAAGCATTAAATCACTATTTTATTGCTAACTTTAAAGGTCATAAAAAAAGAGTAAATTTTTCTCTAGCGTGCTCTCATTCATCTTGAAGAGTAGTATTAATTAAGTGTCATAAAATTTTATTTATTTGCGGTGAATATGAGAATCAATAAATAAATAAAATTCATTTAATTCCATTCCCAGGCCTGCTGGAAGAGATTTCATTACGGAATAAGCAGGACCTATGTTAATTACTATTAATTCTGGTATTTTTGTTTCGTTTGTCGTGTACATGAATATATAAATAAATAAATAAAAAAATAACCAAATGGACTCGACAGCTCCACCCCACCGCTGTTCCGAATGCTTTCCTAACGCCGTCTCCAGTCCAGTGCAGCCCTCGCACGTTTCTTTTATCGCCATTTCTATTTCCCCTTTCGAGGAATGTCTCGCTATTAGCTCCTTTGTAATTATGAGACGAAAAATTTATTAAGTGCGGGGTTGTTGCGAGTTTAAAGAAAATTTTCTAGAAATTTCTCTTCACTTGATGTACTTCTAACGTAAAATGTTACACGCTGCGACCCATAGACGTCCCACTGCTGGGGCCCATAGGGTCTCCCCCACAAACACTGCTGCGGGAGGTCTAGAGCATACTCCACCACGCTGCTCCAATGCGGATTGGTGGACGGGTTAGTGGCCAACCCAGTGTCGAATGTTCTCAACCCACCCGAAGGTATTCGACAAGGCTTAACGATTGTTTTGACCATTATGAACAACTAGGACCGATGGCTTTACGTGCCCTCCGAAGCACGGTAGTGAAATTTTGCCACTAGTGGTCACCCATCCACAAACCGACCGCGCCCGTCGTTGCTTAACTCTGTCGATCACATAGAATCGACAGAGGTAACTTCCATAGCCATTGGGCTATGCATGGTGTCCAAGAAAATTATTAGTTGATTATGCTAGTAAAAATCAATTACATTAGACTTAGATAAGGTAAAGGTAAGATAGATTTACTAAAAGGGAGAAAAGGGTTGTTGCGAATATAAGGGACATTCTTCCAAATATTTTTAAGTAATTATTTCTGTCCCATTATATTTTAGCGTAAAAACATCACTGGTTTAAGACAATCCTTACATGCTATTTTAATGCCTAATCATAAATTTCCTAAGCTTGTCGTTTTCCCAAAACTGTCTGAGAAATGTAATATTAAGCGCGTTCTAAGGTTTGAAAACATGAATGATACATTTACGGATAAGTATTTAACTTTAAAAAACCTTTTTCTTAAAGTATTTTAGTATCTGACGATAACAACTCCGTGAAAACGATATCCTGTTGGACAGTCGTAAGCAAATTGCACAGACGCTGGGAAATCGTGACCGCAATGACAACATTAACCTTACCACTGTTCGTAACTGTACTTGGTATACATTTGCGTATAATTAATTTCTCTGACACAGTGCCTGTATAGTAGACACATTTTAATAGAAAGAAACAAACAAAGAAAATCTTTATTTTGTCTTAAATCGTTACAATTGAAGGGAAAAAGAGACATATAAATTACAACTTAAGACCATAATAAAGGACTACTCAGCCTGTCCCATGGTTTGAGAGAATCACGGCTACTGGTTTTCAATAAACCTTTTAGCATTTTATACTTTTTTTAATTTGGGTGTACCTAAAGATTTTATCTGACTAATATACAGAGAATCGTTTCCTCTGTACGTACCTTAGATATATACAGACCAAAGGATAGGTACCTTAGATATTATTATATACAGACCAAAGGATTTGGACACAAAACTCTTGTCTTCTTTTACGTTTAAAACCTTGATAATACCACTATTTGGGTATTTGAATATAGTAGTTACAAAAATATTTAATTACTTACCTAATTTACTTTTGTGTTAGAAACAGTATAGAACGTTACAATGTAATACATTACAATGCATTGGTAGGTTTATTATCTGTTAGGAAAACCAAAGTTTATAGTCTGTGAGTGAAATATATTGTCAAGACTGTCAGATTGTATGAACCGTAATAACCGTAAGAACGTTGTGCGAATTACTTCTATTAAAACTTCTGCTACTACTCAGGAATATTCTTTTATTTCATTAATCAAGAACAAACAGTTTGTGCCTCACTTGAACATCTAGCCATCGCTCCGAACTGTTTTCAATATAAAACAGTCGTTAAGCCTTATAAAAATGTTGGGTGGCTTGAGAACATTCGACACTCTGTTGGCGACTAAGCCCTCCACCAATCCGCTTGGGAGCAACGTGGTGGAGTATGCCTAAGTGGACTAAGGCTCCTTAGGATATGTCTGTGAGAGAATCGTGCTCATCCGTGCCCAACTGTGGGACGCCAATGAGTTGTAGCTTTTGCCTTTGGCATAAATATATTGGACTAGTGGACGCCCGCAACTTCGTTCGCGTGGAATCAGACATAACAATAGTTTTGTTTACACTTATAATATTATATTGCCAATGTCACTCAGTGAAGTTGCCGCTTTCTAATGTTGAAAGAATTTTTGAAATCGGTCCAGTAGTTTTTGTGTGAAAACATTACATGCAAATCTTTCCTCTTTATAATATTAGTATAGATAAGTCCAATTTGATAACCTTCTCTAAAGTTGGTCTAAAATAAAACTATAGATATTTCCGTTTATTCCTAACAAGTGAACACAGATCTAGATTGTTGCCACCCGAACACTTAAATACTTAACACTTGAATAGTTCCATTAGGTTATATTATCTGTATCTCACCGTTCCCACCATTCAGTTGGCAATCCCTTTCGAGACAAGATGGCGGGCTGAAATTAATTCTATAGGCCAATTAAGCCATGAATCGAAGGGATACGATACGAATTTAATCTAATTCCATTATATTTACGTATTTTAATGTACACAAAACAGGTTGTATGTTCTTAAAATGAAAGCGTCCATTATATAAAGCACCACCGACTGTGTCGTTGGTCTAGTGGTCGTAAGTACTAAGCTAGAGGTCCTGCGTTTGACCCCATGTTGGGCAAAGTATTATTGAGGATTTTCTAACCCATAGACGTCCCTGTTTGACATGGGTGTCCCTCGCAGCTACAACTGCAGGAGGTCTAGCTAGAGCATACTCCACTACGCTGCTCCACTGTGGATTGATGGAGAGGTTAGTGGCCAACCCAGTGTCACATGTTCTCAAGTTACACAAACGTCTTCAATATGGCTTAACGTGTCCTCCAAAGCACTGAAACGCCCATAAAATTTTGCTACTAGCGGTCACCCATCCTCAAACCGACCGTGCCCAACTTTGCTAAGCTCGGTCAATCACAAACGATCGACGCGAGCCATTGCGTTATGTACGCTTCATAATGCAACACAAATCTACTAAATTACATGCGTTACACGTAAGCCTAGTCGTGGGAAAGCTTGCCCTTCGGACGAAATAAAACTCCTTTCAAAAAACTTCACGACCCAAATACATAGATGGCGCTGTTTTACAGCTACAAGATGTACAATACACGGGTTAGGCATCGATATCAATCTACGAAGCTGTTTACTACATAGCAATTTGTGCACGACGAATAAAATTTACATATTTAAATTAAATAAGCATATGGTTGTTTTGAGCTGTTTTGCAATTTGCAAAATTACGGTCTCATTTATAATCAGGGGATAATGAGAGATGCGGGGACTGGAATATTTATGACTTAATTAATTCAATTTACTAAGCAATGAGGTAACGTGCTCGAAGATATGAAGTCCTGGTAACTAAGAGAGAATTGGTTATGGCTTCGAGTATGACCTTGCGTAACGGTGAAGGAAACACCTGCAAGCAATTGAAAGTGTGAAATCTACATATAAATAAATAAATATCTTGGACATTCTCACACACGGCCATCTGACCCAAAAGTAGGCGCGAGCCTGTGATATGGGTGGTGTCAGAGACTGATATACAAACATAAATATTTTTAAATACATACTTAAATAGATAATATTAACATCTAGATACAGAACAAGTGTTCGTCACACGAATATTTGTCCTGAGTGGGATTCAAACCACGACCCCTGGCGCAACAGACAGGGTCACAACCGATTGCGCCAACGGGCCTGTCAATTTACAACTGGCCAATATTATGCATGTGTCATCTATACATATAAGGGGGAAAACGTGCATGCACAATCCTTCCCCTGCCGCCCGTGGCAAACTTCTATAGATAGACTTATAGATGTTATTAGGAACCTTTTTTGATCAGATAGCTATAACAATTTCATGCTATATTAGCAGGAACTGTTAGTAGTAGACAATTAGTCCTGTTAATATGCGTTTGTGTTTATTAGCAAGAGTCCCGTTCCGAATCGGTCACAGATGCATTGCTACCTGAAGATTAAGATGGTCGCCTCTAGATAAGAGAAACCGGCAACCACACATTTTCCAACGGGAACTAAGTTGCTTTAAAAAGAAAGTGGTTCATGCTACTTTAGGACGTACATTAACGTACGTACGTTAACAAATTAAGAAGCACTGAAAACCGCAAAGTCCCAGTTGATGTTCATTAGGGTTCCGTACCCAAAGTGTAAAACGGAACCCTATTACTAAGGCTCCGGTGTCCATCTGACCGTCTGACACCAGGCTGATAGATAGGCGTGATAGTTAGAAGTATTTTCACAGATGATGTATTTCTGTTGCCGCTATAACAACAAATACCTACTAAAAAACAGAAAAAATAAAAATTTTAGTGGGGCTACCATATAACAGACAATATTTATTTGCCGTTTTTACAATGGTACGGAACCATCCGTGCGCGAGTCCGACTCGCACTTGGCCGGTTTTTTAGATACGAGTACTTAACATCAAATTATTGACCAATGCGCGAGTGTACGAAGGTTAAGCAAGAGAATGAATGAGAAGGAACGTTATGTTATACATGGAACACCGAGAAGAGAACAGACGCCGTCAACATTGTAATAATTAAATGACTGAACCAATAGTTAACTTCAGATTGACAAGACGTGGGTTGAAAGACTGCCTTAGATTAGTCTGTCGTTTTTTTGTGACAAAATTAAACTGCTAAACAGACACGGTGATCTAAAAAATATACCGCGCGAAACACTAAAATGTGAATAACTCCAAGATACCACAATCCTAGTAAGGCAGAGGTCGGTGGCTCAGTAAATAACGATTACAATAGAGTGATAACTCCGTCAGCCGTTCGACTCCCGGGCCGTGACGTGACGATAAATCCAGCAGGTGGACACTTGCGATCTGAGCTTACCGACTTTATTTTTCAAACCATTATCGTGTCGAAGTAGTTATATGGATAAGAATTTACATTATTGCGTTTGATAAAATTATACCTGCAATGCATTGGTCTCCATGAAAGAGATTGAATCTTTTTTCAATAGAATAATAGAAATAGATTATTGAGTAGAAAAATGATGCTTAGTACTTATTATTTTTTTAATTACGCTTGTATTTCCCCTAAAGGGTTGGCAAAGGTACAAAATGTATTACAAGTACTTTTCACCAGGTGTATTTAAGTGCCATGTTAAATGACCTAAACACGAAATATTAATACGGAAAAGCTTAGTCGGAAACATCTTTTTATGATTCAGAGTTAAACTGTGAAATAAAAAATCTCTCAACGACATTAATGTGGACCTCCATTGCCTCCAAGCTCATTTGAAAATGAGATCAGTCTATGTCTTAAAGTCGGTGACTTTTTCTATAAATAAAGCAAGTCGTTAACTGACTAATTGTGACGTATTTTACGATCCGGCCAGAGTATGAGGAATTAAAGAGCAATTGAGGATAGTAAAGTTTTTTGAATCGACCATCGATTTATGACGTCTGTGTGTCCTTTGAGACCCATTTAAGGATCAGGACCCCGGCCTATATGAAGTTTTGTGTTGATTGTCACAAATGTGGGCATAAAAGTGGGGAAAAAGTGAGAAGGTGACATTCCTTGCACGTTATGCCTCATCCTGGGTAATTGTTATTGCACCGTAAACCATTTCGCGGCCACTTCAGAATCTGAACATTCAAGTGCTTTTTACTTATTAATTGAAAACCCGAAGATATTTCCTTTTATAGCTTTTTACTTACCAACTTATAATTACAGGCCTGTTGGTATATTTATATTAGCAGTAAGGTACATACATATTGATGGGAATTTTAACGAAAAAATTGATGTATGGATTATATTTTTTTTTTTTAATATAAGTGAAATTACACGCAATAATGTTAAGTACACAAAACATGTATAACAGCTGCTAGTGGACAATAATTCCAACAATACTTTATTTAGCAACAAATTATTATCAACTATGTAAGTAAACCGCTGCGATCCATAAACGTCCCACTGCTGGGCACGGGTAATAAGTAATATAATAGCACAGAGAAAATAGCATCTAACTTACAATACATGTATCAGTATCATAGATAATATCAATATAGGTTTGTTTACAAATCAAACATTTAAACGTTCATGTACCTAATTAAAAGTCACTTGTTGTAACGGTATAGATCGTGCTCTCTCTAATTATGATAGAGCTCTCCATTATGTTGTTGACACTTGGTCAACAGCCTTTACCCTCATGGCCTTCTTATCTTTTTAATTCTACGGGAATTCTCGTGCTAGTTCCAGTGAAAATTTTTAACCAACCATTTCATAGGTGACGTTGATTCTAATGTTGCATCATCATGATTATCCTTTCTTTGTCCCACAATTGGGCACGGGTCTCCTCTCAAAATGGGAGGGATTAGGCCTAAGTCTACCACGCTGGCCAAGTGCGGATTGGCAGGTGAAGTCTGCTTTCGAGAACATTATGATAAACTGTCAGGCTGCAGGTTTCCTCACGATGTCTCCTTCACCGTTATAGCAAGTGAAATTTAATTTCTTAAATCGCACATAACTTAGAAAAGTCATTGGTGCGTGCCGCTGGGGTTTGAACCCGGACCGCTCGAGTTAGAGGCGAGTTCGATAGCCACTTCGCTGTCACCGTTAATGTTGCGTAAGACATTGTAATTGTTGTAAGACTAAACAAAGAATCGTGATACAAAACAACTATGAAAAGGTTACATGAATAGTATTTATTCAATGCGAAAAAGTACAAAAATGGATCCATATAAAAAGTATTCCCACTAATTATATCGCGGCGGGAATTCCTTCAGTGTTAGTCATTAATTATTGATGATAAAGGGAAAACAGGCTGCCAAAATGTAATGCAGCTCAATCCTCTTACCCGCTTCGGCCCAATCGACACCAGCCCTAATGAAGTGGTCCCGACGCAAGCGCAAGCGGGTAAAGAACCGCCTTTGAAATTCAAATTTCGAATCTTGATTCCAATTAATCCTTTCAAACTTTGATGGAATGTTGCTTTCTTTTCAACGTTGCGTATTCTGTGCCAGACTTTCGTTGTGCCTATTGCAAATTGTATTGAATTCGGAAATGACAAAATCGGTAATTGTTTGTTGCAGTGATTTGATTCAATAATTTGCGAATTTTAATTCATTTCTAATTTTATGAATTATTATATAGGTACTTTTAATTAGAAATGAAGAAATATATCTCAATAAATACGTATGTATTGGATTTTATATTTATTAATATATCCGCTGCAACCCATAGACTGCTGGGCACGCGTCTCCCCGACAGACACAGTTGCGGGAGATCTACAGCATACTCCACCACTCTTTCAGCAAAATGATAAAATGAAAAGTCAGGCTCAGTATATTGTCAAGTTAAAAATAATGTAACCAATTAACGATGTGTGTTTTAACTAGGTAAAACAAAATAATTATATTTATTTAAATTTCCCGCCACCGAGCGAAGCGTCTAGGTACCCTTTTATTTAACGATTATAAATATGATTTTTCTTTAAATTCCCCGCCACAAAGCGATGCATCCATCCATCTTAAAATCAAATGTACAATGTCATTGCAAAACGATGAAAGAAGGATCTTCCAGTTTCCGCATCAACTTTCTTATCTTATTTATGTTTGTAAAGAAGATACATGTCACAAAAACTTAATTTAGGAACTTATCCACTTGTATATCATCGAACTTCATCAAAATGATCTCATAACGGTTATCCACCAAAAATAGGAATGAATCAAAGAACTTTAGAGTTATATGATTTTAGTGGACAAATCGGAAATCGAATCCTTAGCTCCGTAGGAAGCCGTGTAATTACGGTCCACAGGACCTTGGTCCCAGCGCCAAATGACAAGGTTGCCGCCATATTCGTATAATTTCGGGTTGCGTACGCGCTGATTATAGTGCGCGGGAAATTATCTGCGACAGAAACGGCAATACCACCGATCGATATTCGTAATTTGAAATAAAAAAAGATTGATCGTTTCTAGGGATTCGTATATGAATGAGAACGAATGTATTTTTTAAACAAATGGTTTTATTGTCTACTACTGTAGTCATAAAGATGTCTGAAGAAAACGCTGAGAGGGTTTGACCTTATTTTTGTGTTGAGTTTCTAATAAGTGTTTTATCAATAGACAAAAACCTTATTACAAGTATATTAGTAAATAGTAATAGACAAAACTTGAAATAAGTATACATTAGTAAATTATATGTACATAGTAAATAGCAATTACTAACCGTCTACTAAATATATCTACTTCACAGACTGTTGTTATTCGATAGTAATAATTTCAAGGATAGATATAGTGTTAAATACTATCTTAAATTAATAGTTATTACTTTTGCAGACAGTGAACGTATATAGAAGTTACAACAATAAAAGTTCTATTGGGTCTTTTTCACTGAGCACGAAAGTATTAATACTATTTAATAAATAACTATTTATACTATCTTTAATTAATTCGGTAGGTAAATTATAAAATAATTAATGAAAAGAAAAGTCCAAAAATATATGTAGGCTGTAGGTATTTTGTATATTAAAATGATACAAAAAGATAAATATGTAGGTAATGTTTTGTATATAGATATTACAAAACATTACCTACACTGATTAATAATGTTATAACGCCGTTGCTAAAATAAAGCATACAGTCGGAAATGATCGTAAAAACTAAAATTTTGGCACAGTCAAGCGATCCTATAGCACGACTCTAAGGTCATAATCATAACCACGGTGCGAGATTTTGCGGACGGACGCGGACTCCCGCACACGACGCATTCGCGCACACGAGGCAAGTTCGTAGCGGTGCGTCTGTCCAGCCGTTGTCGGCCGTCCGTGATATTCTGCAGAATCGCAGACCGTGGGAAGCCGCTATAGGACTCATGTTCAAAATGTCGCAATAGACCACAGCGGCGTGGAGGCGAGGCATGCCCCGTCATAGCTCGCTTTATTCGCCGCGCCCGGTTTTCGCCGCAGCCTGCCTCGACTATGGATAACAACTGATTAACTGATTAACGGATAGGATATGATGATATGATGACTAAGCAGACATCCTTAAAAATACCAAGAGAATAGAAAGAATAGAAAGAATAGAAAGAAATAGAAAGAATTGAACAACATAAAATAAAAGACAATTTAAGAATACATTAAAATACAGTCAAACTCTTAAAATAGTAGCGACTGTAACCTACCTTTACCTTTTACCTTCATTGTACTGCGTAACAAAAGTCATTAAACGACACACTCAACAGATCCTATTACACGACTCTAAGACGCAACGCTCAATGCCTCGCAAAAAGTCCGCAGCGGCGAGGCACGCCGTCGTCATAGCTCGCCTTATCCGCCGCGTCCGGTTTTTGCGGCAGCCAGCCTGCCTCGACAAGTGAACAACGCCGCCCGTTTAATAGACAATTAAAACGTCTTTCTCCCTGACGCGTTCGGTTTTTAAAATCAAATACATCGTTTTTCTATGCGGAACAGAGGGCTATTTTCTTGCCAGTTCGTAACTATTGACAATGTAATGATGTTGTACAGATTTAGCTCTATTTCTATATCTACTTTAGTTTTTGTTTTAGTTGGTCTCTTCTGACAAGTGAAAAAACCTAGTGCGTACCACCACCACACCGCAATCCGCACTTTAGTAGAAGTGCGGATTGCGTGTTGAAGTGTTATTAATTATACAATGTAGCGTCCATAGCCCAATGGCTCGCGTCGATTAAATATGATCAACAGAGTTAAGCAACGCCAGGCGCGGTCGGTTTGTGGATGGCTGACCGCTAGTGGCAAAATTTCATGGACGCTACCGTGCTTCAGAGGGCACGTCCCGGTTGTTTTCAATGGTAAAAACAATCGTTAAGCCTTGTCGAAGACCTTCGTGTAGTTTGAACATTCGACACTGGGTTGGGCACTAATCCCACCACCAATCCGCATTGAAGCAGCGTGGTGGAGTATGCTCTAGACCTGTGGGTTGCAGCTAGACCCACTTATCACGAGTTATGTTAGGTCCAAAGTACCTAATAGTCGAAGTGAAGCATAAACACATACCTACTTACTATTTTGATTATAGTAGCAGAAAGTCTTTTTCAGCAGGAATGCATACCAAATACGAATAAATAAATTGATCATTTTCACACACGGCATTAAATAAATAATAACGTAGAAAAGTCATAAGAGCGTGTCGCTTGGATTTGAACCCGGACTGCTCGAGTGAGAGGCGAGTTCGATAGCCCTGAGTTATTACTGGTATACTGCCAATAGGATTATTATATACCATGCTTCGGAGGGCACGTAAAGCCGTCGGTCCCGGTTGTTTTCAATGCTGGTAACAGTCGTTAAGCCTTGTCGAAGACCTTAGGGTGTCTTGAGAACATTCGACACTGGGTTGGCCACTAACCCCTCCACCAATCCGCATTGGATCAGCGTGGTGGAGTATGCTCTAGACCTCCCGCAGCAGTGTCTGTGGGGGAGACCCGTGCCCAGTAGTGTAATGTCTATGGGACGCAGTGAATAGGATTATTAATCAGGGACTTACCGGTAGTATGGGAAATGCTGCGGGACATGCAGGTCCATTGGCATGGCGGCATGCGCATGCGAGTATTCGTGCTGCATCATGCCATGCACACCGTGGCCCAGCATGGCCGCCCATGGCGACGACGCGAACCCGCCCGGATGCTCCATATTATTCCTTTATCACTGAATGGTCATTTTCATACACAGCTGTTTGAACTGATCGAAAATCTTTCAAAATGACTATGGAGAAGTTACGGTAAGCACTTTGCTTCAAAATAGTTATATTTCTTTAGGTGAAGTTTTCATTAATATCTATAAAAATACAAGTTGTAAGGAAAGCAACCAATCTTACTCTTTTTTTTTTAATCGGACGGTCCTTTCTGTTTGGGTTTATAATAATTATGTTTAATTCGGTCATCATGTTAGGCAGGTCATGTAAATCACACAATGCGGAGTCAGTATGCCCGATGTGTGGCATATTTTAACTGGGGTAATGTGAGTGCATTATTACGTACCCTACAGCAGGTTAGGCCGCTGTGGCTTATGGGCTTAATCCAAACCCCCTCCCTCTACCCTTTCAGGAAAATACAGGCAAGGGCAGCATACAATGGAAGGGAAGTCATTTCCGTAATTATTATCGTAAGACCACATGAAGTAGGTAAGCCTAGTAAGATTCATTTTGGACAGCCTAAAAACTTTCAACAGTCGCTATCTATATGCCAAGTCTCATACATGGCCTACGTCCTGAAGTAACATCCACTGGATTGCATGCAGTTGAAACAGCACTATCAATGTGCAGACGATCATAGCAAACATTAGTCTTGTTCCTTTATATCTCCTGAAAATTAGGATAGGCCTACATTGGATATACTGCTATGAAATAAACAGTAACGCATTAGTACAGAAAAAAATTAACACAGAGTTTCGGGCAAGTTTAGAGGCGACCATCATAGTACTCAAGGGTAGCAACACTAGCAACACATCTGTTACTGACTTGGAACGAGACTCTTACTAACCATTACAACTGGACTTTTACTAACACCAACAAACAGGATTAACAATCACTAACAGTCCCCAATCCTCATACCCACTAACGAACTGACCAACTAATGTTCTAATTAACTCTCTTAGCTAACTGAAATAACCTCTATAACTGATAAAACCTCTTTTATCTGTTCTGTGGAAATAACCATCCCAGTCCCTATTTGAGTCTTGTCCAAAGTCAGTCACAGTTGTCATGGGCTGCAGCGGATTGGTGGTGCTGCAAGCTTGTTTGCTATTTTATTTCCATAAAAAAGTCCACAAAATACTCCACCACCACTACCAATCCGCATTTGGAGCAGCGTGGTAGAGTATGCTCTAGACCTCCAGCAGCTGTGTCTGTGGGGGAGACCCGTGCCCAGCAGTGGGAGGTCTATGGGTCGCAGCAAGCAGCAAGCAAAAAAGTCTTAGATAGAAAATCAATGTTTGAAATAACTTGGCGCTCTATGATCTATGATAATTACCTACTCGTATATGCACACAGAACGAAGGTCCGAATATCCGATATGTTGACTATAATTTACGCAAGGGCCGATTGTGTTCAACATGTATCCGCGCCTATTAGTGAAGATGTATTTGCCTTCTAAAGTATTTATTGCGTTTTGTTGTGTTAACCTCATGGGATTACGGGTTCGGTGTTTGTGAAGCAATAACAACTGTTTGAGTTTGCTCACATGCGCGGGAGTTTGACTTTTGTTTCTCGGTTTGAGTGAACACCGGTGTTTTTTTTCCTAATGTATCTGTGGCATTAGTTTCCGGTTATATTTTAAATTTTGAATAAAAACTTGTTCATTTTAAACTTCATTTAGCAGCAAACGTAACCTTTTGGAATTTTAACTGTCAAGTGTTATCTGAAAATATCTGTTTATCGATGGATATAGTTACATTTTTTAAAAGTAACTAAAATGAAGCACAGTGTTTACCGTAAAATATAATATAATAAGTCACTGCACTGTCTCACTAAATACACATTTGATAACAGCCACAAATTTGTCAAATTTCACAAACAATCCGTCCGCAGCGCGGCCCGAGCGCGGCTGACCGGCGGAGAGTCATTGGCCGGTTTTGAAAAAAATAAAAAACGTCGCGCGAACTGCCAAACTTTTCCCGCGCGCGCATCTATACGTTCTGAAACGCGCGCGTGTGCATGCGTCACTATTTACATGCATTTTGGTGAGACGAGAAACACGTGTGCCGAGTCTGTCGGTCCAGCGGTCATTGAGAGGATCCTGCTATCAAAACTATACGGCGGTGGATGTGTGCGACGAACCGGCCCAGCGTACGGCGGGCATACGAAACAAGCTCGCCGTACAGAGCGATGGTGCGAGTAGAGGCGTGTTGTCGAATTTCTGAACGTCACGTACCGTGTAATTGGGTTACCTTTACGTGACGCTGGCGCGCGGCACGTCGTCGACGCCATGTTATCGGGGTGTGCCCTAATTACGACTTTCGCTAAAATCTTGGCGGGAAGTGCGAAGCGAAAAAACGGGACAGTCACCCCGGGTCAAAGGTTGCCTCACAGGTTATATATATTAAAGGTAAAAAATGACTTTTTTGACATGACTTCTCCATAATATGTATGACTTAAATAAAGATTAGTTTTGGTGAAGCTATTCCCAATGTTTTAGACGGTATTAGAAATCATTTACATTTAAGTATACATTTAAGTAGTAGGTACGGACGAAATTTCTATTGAATTTTTTTTTTCATAGTTCTTTGCCTCATACTAAAATTATATTGATAAATTTATTTGTCATTTCTTTTCAAATTATCGATTACAGACATGGAAGTTAATAATCATCAGGGAATTGTAAAAACATAATATATTAATGTATACATATTTTAATATAAAAATATCTTTAAATTTAGAATCACATATTTCAGATAACATATTTTTTTAAATATATTCAGCGCTGGTCATGGGAACTGTACCAGAACTGTACTTCCTATAAGATCTCTACAGCTCTCCACCAATTAGCGAATCATTCCTACGTAATATATAAAGTATCACACACAACAACTGAGTACCATAATCACTTCCCACGCCCCGTCACACACCTACGACCTAACCTTGAATAACCATTTTGACGTTTATAACTGTCAAAGCAATTGCTAAGCGCGGGAACGAACCACCAACTTAACTTGACCTCCCATTCCTCGCTCTGTCTACTCAAAGTTGTATAACAAGGAAGAAAGCTGAGGTCACATGAGAGGTCTGATGTGATTGGCGTATTTGCAATAATTGCGGAGAGAAATGACACAGTATGACTAATGTCTAACGGTGTTTTATATTATGTAGAGTATGGATTCAGTATTTTGTGCGAAGTGACATTTAAAATTGTGGGAGAGTTATGAATTTAGGCAGTGGCAGTTTTATATATAAAATAAACCATTGCTTCAAAAAATATAGGCAGTCGAAAAACCATTATGTTGTACTTGTTATATATTACTTAGGTAAATCTGGTTTTTACATTGAATAAAAATGTACCTAAGTCATAGAAATATCAACTTTATGATAAATATCAGTCAACTATACAGTCATAATATAGATCAACTAGAATAAATCTAAAGCTTGTAGCTTCAGATTTTTTTCTAGGATTTTTTAACAATAACTCAACACCCTCCTTTCATGACAACGCATCGAATCACCGACTCAGAAATTTTATTTGCAAATCCTTTTACTGGGGTTAAATAAACCAGTAGTATGAAAACTCTTCAAAGCTGAAAATAGGTAAAACTTAATTTCGAATTTTCTTGATATTTTGGTAATCATTTATTTTAAAAATTTGAAACATGGAATTTTGTAGCTTTCCATTGAGTAGTTAGAAGTAAGTAGTAATCTAGTAATACTATTTAGCTTAGTACCTATTTGACATACCTTTGTTAAACATGAAAACGAAAACAAAAGTTAACAACAAAATCCTTATTCTGCATAGAATTTGCATAAAACTAATTAAATTACCGCGCGGAATTAAATTTCGAACGCGAGCCCGCGAGTAATCTCGCCTCCAATCCATTCTCGCTCATTACCATCGCGAACGACAGAAACGGGTATACGTTCGAGAGTCGTTTTAAAATTTGAAAGGACGATTGCGATTGGTCGGTTGGCTCGCGCGGAAGGCGTGGGGCTAGAGGCATTGGCGGGTAGGCGTGGTCGCGTGATAAGGTGTAAATTCAGAATCAGTGATGGGCCTGATGGCAATGAATTAGTGGAAGCGTCACAGAATATGCCCGCTTATGAGCGTAGCGCTACGCTGCTACGGCGTAGGCGTATTGTAATTGCTAATCAGAATTATGATGTTGGTGTTGAAATTGAAACAAATATACAGGCCTAGGACTGTGTTGCTGGTGGCGGAAAAACAATGAAAACTCCACAATTTAACGCGATCAATAACCCGAAAATTTGTCTGCGAAATCTGACCCGGCTGAGATTCGAAAATGGGAGCAGTGGAAATTAAAATAATTTTGTATTTTATACTTGTAATCGTTACAACCTGTTTCGGTTCATTACTAAGTTAGTTTGCTCCTAGTATAGACTACTACGACAAGAATACAATGGCTAATTGAATAAAAATTACAAATAACGGTTAGGAAAGTTTTCTTACATTGTTTTCCTACATCGCGTCGGTCTAATAACAATTTTGGATTTTTACAATATTAATATGAGATATAGTATTAACCTATAATCAACCTGTTTCCCTACAGATGTAAGGCAGGGTGTTTAATACTTACGTTACGTTGCTACTTATTACCAGTACACAGTATTCGTCTCATCTAATAGGAGTTTATCTGCTACTACTGAGAATTTCAGGGTAATCTACTTACTTTGTAGGTACGACCCGGGAGCCGCACCCAGGACTCAGCAGTCCTGCGTCAGCTAGACCAACGAAGAAAATTATCAGAAAGTATCGATAAAAATTACAGCAAAATATAGGTTACATTTTTTTTTTTTTTCATTAAAAAGCTTTTTATACCTTTTTTTTTTAATTTCGTGCATTGTCATTGGAACCTAATATGTGTGCCAAATTTCAGCTCGATAGCTTCAGTGGAAGTGGGTGAAATATTGATTGCAAAATTCCAGGACATACATACATACATACATACGAGTGAAGTTAAATAAAAGCTTTTAAAAAATAAACCGCCCGTAATAGTATAAGGGTATAGGAAACTAGAGAAGTGCAAAATAGTATCCGCATAGGCACTGCCATTTGCCGCAGGCTTACCGGCATCGAAGGTGCTACCCTCTACCGCCAAACTGTGTAACTTCTCCTTAATATTTCACAGGAGTTAGATCTGACCTTCTATATCATGAAACCAAGCAAAAAATCAACACAGTCATGCCGAAATCAACCTTACTGCTTTAGAATATGGCGGAGATAACGGCAACGTTATTGGTGGGAGGCTTCGATTATGTATTCGGCGGACGTAGGCGGCAATCGATAAGGCTTACGGAGGAAATGAGATCTACTGAAATTCGCATACTCTTCGAGGAAAATAATTTTACAGGTAAATTTTCTTTTTAATTACTGTCGTAGAGAGTCGTAGAAGAGAACTTCTTTGAATAATAATATTCTGAGTGTTTATTTTCGAATAAATACTGTAAACAGTATAAAAAATTTTTTAGTCGTCGACTAAACTTTGTATTGTATTGTAAACTTTGTTTTACTGCATAATTTACTAACTTAGTAATGTAAAAAAACACTAAATTACATTTTTACAAATTATAATGTTTATTATTAATTAGGAACAACAATTACATTTAAAAAAATCTTAAATGCCAAATGACGTCATAGGTACGGCTGAATATTCTTATTGTCTATGTTGCCATAACTCTGGTTGTCATTTGCTTTTCAAACTCTATATTCGTACATTCTGCCATAACAATGACGTCATCATGCATTCTATAATTTTTTTTCCCGAAACGAAGTGATATAAAAATTAGAAATTAATATTTTCAGGATGCAAAAATAATGAAATGGTATTTTAAGTTTCACGTGTTAAATTTTTTTAAATGTTGTCAATTGTTGGTTACAAACTTTAACAGTCGGAGTCTGGTATTGTGATGAAATTTTGATCCAGCTAGATACCATTGGTAACATGTAACTCAACTTTAACTACTAGGTATTTATTGGACTAAGCGCTCACGCATTTTTAAGACCAACCTCTTCTGAAGAGGGTCTACCATTCTTAAAACAATATGTAAGCAATAAGGACTCGTCAATTTCTACCACACGGTGTCACCAGCCGCGCAGATTAGACTTTTTATGAAATTTCCTGAACTAAACACCTCTTGGCACCCGCGTCACGCGCCGCCATCGATCCAAAGCCCCTCGCTTCAAGCTTACGTGGAAAATCGGGAAATTTATCTTGTCTAAACTAAGGTGGGTACGAGCGAATGTAGAGGTGAGCCATCATGAGGGTGTATCAGGTAGCCATCTGAGGGTTATTATATCAGGCTGATCAGGCGTTTCTTTGCGGAAATACCTACATTGTTACAAACGACGGTAACTAACCTAACCGACAGTTAGTTAACTAATATAATAATAACAATTCTCAGGATAAATTGACAATACGACGGTTGGTTACTACCTACTATGGTCAGTTAATGTTAAAATTATTTGTAATGATATTTTTAATTTATTTAAAAAATTAAATTAAATTAGATTTGATTAAAGATTGTTTTTAACACTGAAACCAACCGGGACCTACGGCTTAACGTGCCCTCCGTGCACTGTAGCGCCCATAAAGTGTTGCCACTAGCGGTCCCCCATCCAGGAACCGACCGCGCTCATGTTGCTTGACTATGTCGATCACATAAATCAACGCGAGCTATTGGGCTAATGTCGCTACAAACTATGCTCACTCTGAATATTAATTAAATTTAAGTGTTAATTAAGTTAAATGAGTCTATAATCAGGCCTTAGTTTGATGTTTAATCCAAGGTGTATGACCGCATGCACCGCAATGGTTCGTGGGAATACATGCCCGTTCACTATTCTCATCACACAAAAACTGACGCATAATTGAATTTAAATACTCTGCCAATACTCGTCGTACAGTACAGGTACTAAGACCTCAGACATCGAAATGACACGATCGTGGTAAATTCACGAATACTTCAAAAACACGATTCTCCTTTCGCAAAGGATAATTTACTTAAATAAACGATAAATCTCGCACCCTGGGCAACGCAAGAATTCGACGGAGAAAAAAACTGGATGTATGAAGCGGTGGACAAACGGACAGCCGGACACAAGAAATCATTATTGCGACGGAATCCATACAAATAATTGGCCCGTAAACATGTCAGGGCGGCGTCTCTGCCATGTATATTACTGTAGGGCTGCCACTGATACTAAAATATTTAATGTATTAGTATGTAGATAGTAAAATACTTATTTTATTTAAAATATCAAAGTGTTTTCACTGTTTTTGCTGTCGTAGTTGTACGAAAACACTCACAGCGCCTTTTTGGTCCATGATAATCACTGTTACACTGAAATTCAATACTTTGTGCAACTTTTTGTATTTTTAAAAACATTTAATACGGGAGACCTGTTAGTACCGTGCGCCAGCTAGCGCCGTACCTCGTACATCGATGATGGTTTAAAAAACGCAAAAAGTAGATACTCATCTTCATCACATCATTTTATTTTACTGGTTTTCTAGTATGTATATGTGACACGGTCGCTAAATAGTACAATAAATAATTTCTTGGTAAGAACAACCAACAATAGATATTTTTTCATTATACTCGTACTTCTGGAAGAGATCGCTATAAGTTAAGACATAAGATAAGACCGCTAATAGTTCACCGAAATGTGCTGTAATTTACTGTATGTATATGTTTTTTGCTATTTTCTACAATAAAGTATTTTTGTATTGTATTGTAACAACGTAAGTTATACAATTATTTAGTAGAAATATATAGATTCGTGTCAGCCCTGACGAGGGGTCGAATCCCGGCAATGTATTAATAAAAACTTTGATTTTTCTTCAAGTCCACACTAGACTTGGATAACCTTGTAGGTTATATCAGTAAACGCATTGACCACAAATCTACCAGTATGCTCCGCGTCATTGTTACCTGTTATTTTTTATTAAAGACATTAGCAAACAAGCATGCACCATGCCTGCCACCCACCAAACTGGAATAGAATTTTAATGAACAAGACATTTATCAATCTAGTTCAAAGTCAGCCATAGATGGCTTGCTAACCTTTAAGATATAGACCTGGGTCAAGCAGTATGGTAAGCAAATTTTCTGCAGAGTGCCATCCCTGTGGCGGGTCCCGAATCCGTCAATGTCGTTCGATAGGAGCTGTGGTTTTTTCTCTCGACTGAGCCAACGCGACCACTACACACTGCCCTTCAATCTATCATCTAAAATCTAAGCTAAGATAAGCTACAATCCATTACTAAATACCGTCCTAAAAGGTCCTCACTGAAAACCAGCGCAATGGCTTAGCGACTGCTTAAAGGTGTGAGTGAGCCCTTTTGGAGTTCGGAACCCTTAAAACTATCTTAAACATTGACTTACTAAAAATATATATCGCTACGACCCATAGACGTCCCACTGCTGGGTACGGGTCTCCAAATGTTCACAAGATACCCGAAGGTCTTCGACAAGGCTTAACGACTGTTTCCAGCATTGAAAACAACGGGGACTAACGGCTTTACGTGCCCTCCGAGGCACGGTAGCGTCCATGAAATTTTGCCACTAGCGGTCCATCCACAAACCGACCGCGCCCGTCGTTGCTTAACTCTTTCGATCACATTGAATCGACGCGAGACATTGGGCTATGGACGCTACACAACGCTAAAAATGTATATAATAAAGGCGTAATATCACTAGTAAATCGATCTCAAATCTCAGGTAGGCAATCAAACTGCTTCTCGCAAATTTTTTCTCTAAAACCAGACCGGATGGGACCGATGCATTCATCGATGCCCGATCAATACGATCGTTAGTTCGGCATCCCGCCGTCAGCTGGCGTCATTGTCCGCCCGTAATTATAACGTAATTAATGAACGGTTTAATTAAAGCCATCAGATAAGTGCCCCCGACTTATTGATGCACCAATTATTGTAATTAAAGACGCTCTGTCGATCTTGTATTGATACCTTGAAATTATAATGGCGTTTCAGCAATCAATCAACAAGTTTTACCATCAGTTAAGCTTCAAAAATTAACCTAAGATTAACCTTCGAAGATAGAAGTGGGAGCAGGTTCATGAGTCGAAAACAAGTAGTTACTCTTAGATAAAAATATTTTAAACGCGCTCTACAACTTAGTAACAGCAATTACTAATTACACACGTTTGACTATAAACTTCAACATTTCTAAAGGTTATTTAGCGGCTACGATACGATAAGTTTATAAAGTGCATGTTATTTAATAAAATTGATACCTACCCTATTTCACGCTTCCCTCATAAAAATGAGAAAACAAAAGCTATGTATGTCTTTTTTATAATACAGACAGGCAATCTATCGCAATTAAATAACCACAGAGAGAAAAACTACATAAAATTAAACAATGTACTAAAGAAGCTAAAGAATTTGCTCATAGACTAAACAGAAAACGTCATAAAACATCCCAATTTGGTATGTTTTCGAGGCCTCACTTTTACAGTGGCAATGCGTCTTAGATGTAAGGGTTTAAATAATTCAATCAAAGAAAGGTGAATACTTATAAACAAAACGATCGAAACAAAAAAATCTACATGAAACAGCCACCTTCACGTGATTGGCATGTAAAATTATTACAAGATGTATTAATGTTATATTATTATGATGATGGACAGCAGAAGACATTTTACACGATGATCCAGTAAAATCGTGTTAAAAAAGAGTTAAAGTTTTCATCGAGTCTTACGGCTAAATCGTAAGATTGTCATTGACAAAGTGACAGGCTTTGTATGTGTCGGACACAATTTTGACATTTACTTCATTGTTTTACGCAATGAAAATGAATCATTGAAGATTTTTTTCCGAATTCAGTGTAAATTGCCGAAAGTTCACTGTCTCGTCAAAAGTAAGTGAATGTGACAATAAGTACCTAGTTTGAATAACTCGCAACTATGTTTCTCAAACGATACTTAGGTCACCTGGAAACGTGAAAAACATATTGCTTGGCGGCAGTGCAATGTATTCAGAGCACATATCAATCGGAACGCGCCGAGCCGCGGGGGCCACACTCTGCCCAGCGGGAGGCCTTTCTTTCACTAGCTGCAGTTTTTCTGCCGATTCGTAGGCGATATGGCCGATTGCTAAATTAAGAACTAAGAGCTAATACTCGGCTTATCGTTTAAATTAAGAACTGAACGAGTTGACCGCCTAATCATTTTTAAATTAAGAACTAGCGAGTCTTTTTCGTAATAATCATTTCTTTTTTCGAGAAATGAATTATGGGCAACGTCACCGAACAGTTTTAAATTGGGAACTGAATGATTTATGGAAAATGGATTAAGCGCGAGTCTCGTGATTTGCTTTTACTTGTGACTTTTTAAATTAGTAAATGAAAACATTACAACTACTACCCTAGGTTTCAATCAAAACATCACAACATATTTGATAGTTGGTTGGTACCTGGATACAACGGCATGTAATTTCTCACATGTGACTTTGAACATAAGTTTAGATTAAATCTATGATAATAAAGATATATTCGTGACAGTAAGACCTTAGTGAAGTTTAAACTTAAAATTTTAAAATTTATTAAAAGAACTATTGTCAAATTTCGACGACTTGGCGACTAGTTTTTTATAAATTAACACTTCATTAACTTAAGGAACCGAACGAATCTTTCTTTCTTTCATAATCATGTCTTCCACTAAGCCTATTTTAGGTGTAAAACTAATAATTATTCTTTCACTCAGCAAATATGTTAGCAATTTTTAACCAATTCTTTTATCATGCTTTTGGGATATTATAGATTCTGACATTTCCTTCACAATGCAACAAGATACATTACTTATAAAACACACAGATACCAATTCCTAGATCAAACCAACATCTACAATTAATCAAGATAAGTTTGGCCACAGTAACCTTATAGCTCTCAAGATAAGGCTGTATTAAATCAAACGACGCTGCTTTTTCCAACACAATTCTTATTCATTAATGCTTTAAATAAATCAGAAAAAGCCTCAGCAAGTGGGGGGCTGACATAAACAGTCTGACACAAAAACCTGAACCCAGATACTTAACATAAGCACGTAAAAACGAGAATGATTTCAGACTTTCTGTACAGGGACAGACGTTGTAGATAATATGTACATAAAGTAAACTTAACGTAGGTATTTAAGTTTACATACCTACTGCTTCTAGAAAACAGTGATATATCAGTCTTCTAGGAAACGATAGATCTTTCCAGAAATTTAACCCACTGTTTTTTATTTTGTGTAAAATGCGAATTGAGCAGTCAAAATAAAAATGAAGCCGGTTTGGTGCAGGTTTTATGTAATTACCTAATGTAAAAAAAAAAAAAAGTTCGGTTTAGCAAAGCCTGTTATCATTATTATAGCCACCTATATCTATATCTTAACATTTATATACATATAGGTAATATACTATAATATCAGCCGCTCTACAAAATATCAAAGGGAAAATTTAGCGTCTGATTGGTTTGGTTGTCGTAAGCGAAGCTAAAGTTCCTGGGTTCGTATCGCGGGTCGGGCAAGTTACTTTTTTTTTGGTGTGGTTTTTCTAACTTTAAATTTTCAGTTAGTAGCTTGGAGTTTAGAAATTTTGGAATTGTGCGGTGTATGGCAATAGGCTCATCACCTATTTATAATATGGGACCATAACATCATAACGAATCTATGCCGTGCGTGCACATGTGTGTTCGATGCAAGTGCAAACTTCTTTATTCAATACTCAAAGTTTAAATTACGCGTAAAAAATAAACCGATCCAAATCGAAGCGGCGCTGCGCTTGCGCCGGACCTTGATATATAATCTCGTTTATCCAATAACACAAAACAATACAATCGACGATAAAATGGAGCTCGGCTTTCGTCAAAGCGACCGAGTCAGCGGGCAAGTGCAAAAAGTACCATAATTATTTCACTCAAAGGGTAATTTCGTGTCATTGTTCTTGAGAAATACCAATTATATACAATTACTTGTATATGACATTGTATCGTTGCATTGGAAGGATTCCGGGCGATCGATAGTGCTTCGACGACGGATATTTCGCGTGCCGGGTCGGCTTCGGCCGGCAAAAACTAGACGCGAACAAAACATCGATAGAACAGGAACACTGAGTCGACAAACATTAGAGTAGACACGTAGACGTCTGAGCATTAACTTTCATTGAGTGTTTTGGCAATCTGAATATGCTGGTTTTCAGAGACAGTGTTTAATATACACCTCGAATTGTTTTTAACGTAAATCAGGAAATTTCATTAGAGTTATCGGGTAGTTTTAGCGTAAAAGGAGTTTTATAGCCACATAAGCGCGATATTGAAACGGGTCAAGGTATTTAAATTTTCCATTCCATGCCGAGTATCGTATGAACAGTAGAACATAGAAGCAGCATTTTTATTAAAAGTTTGACATTTTATGACTTTATTATATGAGAAACTCGCAAAAATTTGCAGTTATTGCGAAGATATGCTTAATTTATTTTGGGCGTTGCAAAAATCTAAATTGGCTGGACAGCGATTTTTCCCGCGGGTAAATAAATCCATACTAATATTATAAATGCGAAAGTAACTCTGTCTGTCTGTCTGTATCGTTTTCACGCCAAAACTACTGAACCGATTTAAATGAAATTTGGTACACAGATATTCTAGAGCCTGAGGATGGACATATGCTACTTTTTAATCTATTATTATGTCTAATTCCACGCGAGCGAAGCTGCGGGCGTCCACTAGTAGTAAATAAAGGCTAGCCTTAGGCGCGTGTTGTTGTTGGCCGTGACATCCATGACCCGAGTACAAATATTTATTTATCTGCGAAATAAATATCTGCCACGGCCAGGATTCGAACCCGGGACCTGCGGTTCGGTAGTCAGGATCACTCACCACTACGGAGTCGTCACGGATTAACTGACAATCCAAATTTGAGGTAAGCTAAGAGCTTCTCATCAAGTCGTCTTCTCTAATCAGCTCTATGAACAAGAACTATGTTATATGAAATTTCTATGACGAATAGGTGTGAAAAATGCGACGGCAGGTCCGCTGAATGGCAATACCCGAAAACTTTTTGCACCAACATATTGTCAAATGTAGATTTGTCCGCCGATTAAAATTTTATCTTGCAAGAAGAAATCGACTTGATTTTATGAAATCACACCTCTTTAATTCTAAACTTGACAACTTGAAGTCATGATGTGACTTCTACCTCTACATCTACGAATGTCAATCCCATACATTTTGTTAATCTATTCTATTTCTATTCTACTAGCGTTTTGCCACTTGTCTAGGCCAGCAGTTCCCATATCTCTAAGACGAAGGTATTTTAGCTCGCCGTAAGTTCAGTAAGGCATTACAAGCAGAAGAATTTGTAATTTCAGAGTTATACACTTGTAGGTCTCCGGCACCATGCACCAAATGACATAGAAAAGATATTAAGGCAGCGATTGCTTTGCGCTCGACTTGGCTAGGCCACAACCATGCAGCCGGATGGAGATGGGAAATTTCGGCGTGTTGACGACGATATGTGCAAGAAATGAATGCGCAAAGAAATGAAGCAGTTTATGGCGAACCAGCCCGGTGTTGCTCCTTTATTGAAACATAGAAACCAGTTTTTCGCGTAACACGCGTATTCCAAGTTATTTTTGCACGTTAATGGAATCCTCATGTTTTTTTTACACGAACAGAGAATGGAGATGCAATGCGGGTGATAAAATAGTTAGGTTTACTTCTATTTACACCGCAGACTTTTCCTAGTACAAATTGGTAAGCATTCAGTAAACGTGCTGCTTGGAAATATCAGGCAGTTCTAATTGTAACCTGAGACTCATTAATTAAATATTTTCCCACGAATTCAAAACAAGTAAAAATTTTCCCCGTAACAATCAAAGGGTCAATTCACACTGACGTTTATCAAACCTATCAGACTGTAAAGCAAAGTCTTAGTACTAACAGTAATAGTAGTAAGTCTTAATGTAAAAATAAATTTCTGTTTATTAACATTTTGAAAACAACCACAATTTTGAGCACACTACCAGAAGAGATGATGCTAGTTGAAATTCGGCTTTCAAGATTTGGCCTTAACCCAGGAATATTCGTACGGTTATATATTAAATCGTTTCCATATCAATGTTCTGATAACCAAATTATAAACCAAATTTGGGAGTCGCGTTATTAGCCTACATTGTACATGCGTACATTAGGTAGGTATGGTTCGTGAAATATGATTTCAAAAAGCTGACCAATGCAAAAGGTCCCTTAACCCATTGCCACCACGTTTGTTGGAGAATTGGTGGGATACGAGAGACAATGGGCAGTAAAGCGTTAATTAAGCTTAATGCTTCCGCTCGGTTACACCACTGGTGGATCATCACATTAAGTGGGGCTTTTCGGGGAATACAATGAAATAATGGGTTAAATGTTGCTTGAATTTTATCTGAACGGCCGAATTGAACATGAAACTAAAAATTTTACTTGATATTCGATTTTTTCACCGAATTTTGAATATTCCTGTGTGAATATAAAAGTACCTACGAGTACCTACTTTAAGATAAAAACTTGCATCGATATGAAATAAAGGAGGAGGTTCTATGTTCGATTGTATGTATTTTTTTTTATATTTTGTGATTATTATTACTTATTTTATTTTATTCGTAAACATAGGTACATGCTATTTATTAAAAAAATCTGATATAACATTATATTGAGAACTTGATCCGATGAAAAAAGCTATATTAATACCTATAGCCCTCGTTAGCTTAAAAGCAAATGGCAAAAATTGTTTTCTAACACATCACAGCCCGGGGCTCGATTTCGATTTCTAATCTTACACATAGGCTGTGACATAGGTATACGAAATCGCTAATGCATCTATGAATTTAATACTGTCTCTATTTTTTTTAAATCGCATAGTCGCTTTAATCTAACTAGTTGTAAGGATCTTGTGGTATGGATGGGTGGTGTTAAAGAAGGTATAGATGTCCATTGCAGACTAATTTATTTATTAGAATATCTCAAGTCACATGGTGAAATTGGAAAATCGAAACCCTAGTGAATACCGGTAATTTGATCGCGTATTATATCATAACGATTGGTTACTTCGAAAAAGATGTAATACGGAAGGTGACAAAAACCACCGTCGGAACGTATTTATCATTTTCTCACTCGCGCCCGCGCCGCCGGCAGATATTTACGACACTGCGTATTTACAACGGAGCAATGTCTGGCAAAAACTGGCCACTGGGATGGAAATATTTCAGGATTACTAGCTCAGTGTAAATGAATGATAGAAAAAACTGATTTTCATAACTTCTTGTTTATTGTTTAAGCAGCATTGGATACGACACTTAATTTCTAAAATACTATAATTTAATTGTAAAAAAAAATATTCACTAGTAAAACTATTCTTAGAATTAAAGGTAACGATAGCATGCTCAGTGTTTACTTTACTAAGTATAACTGCAGAAATATCTAGTTTCTGTATAATATATAACTTTCTGTGGCAAACAGTGGCTGTGTAAGAAGTTAACATTCCGCAGAATGGTAACTAATTTAACACAGAACGAAAAGTCATAATCTACTTACATGATAAACATACGTTCACTATATTTTACCCCTATTCCCAATGGAATAGGAGTAAGACTATCTTAAATGAATAACTTTATCACGATCAACTGATTGTCCTAAATAATCGTAAAATGAGAACTCAAATCACACTTTCAACCCTTAAAACAGTCCGATTCTAGCTATCGTGGATGTCATGGATGGAGTATTCCATGATGAGCTTGATTGCTACATCTTTTACATACCCTGCCCATCATTTGCTACTCATCATCAATTAAAATACCATAGATTTTACCCCATAAATATTTTTAATTAAGGTGGACGTGAACAAAAAAATGATTTTTATTTAAATTTCCCGCCACGGATCGAAGCAATCACCTTAAACAACTCACAATAAAATACGTACGAACTGAACAATTCCGCTTAAAAACTAGTAATTATCTGACAACGGACCTTATCAGATATCGGCGTTTCCTTTAACGGAGCCAGATCTCGATCGATAAGTGTATCAGTGGTAATTAAAAACAAGATCAGAATCGTATAGCTTCTGATTGCGAGCACCCCGCTGAGTTACACAGTATGCACCTTATGAAACATTCCTATGATTATAATGTTAAATTTTTATCTAGTTTAAAGAAGCTTTTACTGCGGCACAGCATTATGGCAAGTCAGTCACAGTTAGATATTATTTGATTGGCGACCCGAGTTATACTGTTAATTAATTACTTTAATCATCAGCAACTTTACCTTATTAACAGTTTTAGACCCAACATCAAATATCAAAAATTATAACCCCCCTCCATCAGCCGTTTTAGGTCCACACTTTCCCTTTTTTTTCAACTTTCTTTTTTAACGTAAATTTAAGTAAAATATAAAATGTAGTTACCTATGTAATTAAATTACAATAAAGTCGACCAAAAATTAATTTTAATCGGTGGCAGATTTAGTGAATATGAATCCTATATTATTCATATTTTATTATTATATTACATATACTATATATGTTTAATCACTTCGATGAGTAAAATAGATTAGAATCTGCTTTCTTTTGCTCAGATTTTTTTCCTAAGTGATATTAATTTTTTATTTTATTTATTTAATCAACTTTATTGATACCTCTAAAAAGATATACAATGGGCGGACTTAATGCCTTAAGGTATCATGGAATTAATAGATCCATTCATCAGCCTTTCGAAGTCCACTGCTGGTCATACTTCCCTTAAACAGTGCCACGCCTCCCGGTCCTGTGTCTTTTGAATCCAGCGGTTACCCGCTGTCTTCTTCAGGTCATCAGACAGCTGAAACAGAACTGAAGAGACAAAAGGTTTTGCAATAGGCTGTCTTATTGCTTTGAGCAATTTCTTCCAGGCAGCTTGGCAAACAAGAGAGGATACAATAATAATATAATACGGTAGGGTGCACAACCAATGACAGATAAACGAATAATTATAATTTACCCTTCTCTCTCTAAGCTTTATCTAAAAATCTTTAACTTCTATTAGATTTATTATTAATTTTAATTAAGCAAAATAAGTTCAACATATTTCTTTATTCTTTAATAGAACTATTACCTATTAGATTTCAAAATATACGTTGCATTATCAATCCTAATGTCACCTCAGAAATATTTTCGACTAAATATTTCATTTAATTATTTTACTTATAATCAGCAAAGAATCTATCAGCAAATAACGCACTACGAGTATCTCACAACCCAACAAACCGAATACAAGTTAGGGAACAAAATTAATAATACGAAAAGAAGACATCGCCAACCCTAATTTTCACTTGCGTTTTTACGCCAAGCGCGAATTCGTCGCATACATTGTCTTGGTATGGACAAAATAAGTGAGTAGTTCCAACTACGTGTATGTAAGAAACCTTCCTTCTTCCCAATCTTTTAAGGTTTCTAGTGCAATGGAAAACGAGTTTTTTGTCTATTCTAAAACGCTTCAATATCCAATAAACATCTTGAGTAACATTCGATGCGAGTCAATGGGAAATGGGTTATTGTGTTTCAATAATAAGGTGTGTTTTTGTGATAGTTTTAGTTGGTTGATCGGAAAAATAACAAAAGGTGTGTGATGATGGAAAAGCCAGCAGAAACTTATTAAGGATTTTGACGAAGATGCCAGTCCGATTGGTTTCTTATTGACTCCGTGTTTTTGTACGGATTTTGGCTTTCGCCGATTTTAGGAATCAAAGGAGATGTGGAATCGATCTCTTTAATTTCAGGCGAAGTCGAAGACAAAATAGCTCTGGTTCTTTATATGTACTGGATGTATATTTGGCAATAAAATAATTAGTTGAATGTTGTTCACATTTTATCTTAACAACATAACATCTATGTTTTGAAAATCAGTAGAAATATTTTTGGTTATCGATTACCTACGCAGCTTTAAAAAAAAACGAATTTCTGGATGAAAAAAATATTTGCTCTCGGGTATTGTAAAATAGTTTGTTTGAAAATTAGTAGTTGTATTTTTATAAGTAGTAGTAGTATTTAGATTTCTAATTGCAAAATTTAAAAATAAATCTACTACTGAATATTGGGACTTGGGAGTGAACATGTAAATGCAATTGCATCTATATTTTCTCTTCCCTCTGAGCGGATCAGTGTAAATATGATTTATGATGCGAGGTGGATCTTAGTCGCCAAATGTCCTTCTCCATTACCTTCCCGTTCTAGCTGCCCATTAGACGGGGCCACGAAAAACGCGTATTAATAATAAGTGAATGATTTAGGGTATGTATGGAAATCGATATTTTTTCGCTCGCTCCGAAGTCTAAATATTATAAAACCCATTAAGCATGTTCGTCAGAGTGTGCAGTCCAGCTATATTAATGAATTTCACTTGGATTTCAATCTTTTGGTTTGATTTTTAATTATAATCGAATATCAGTTTAATTTAGTAAGGCAAAGATTTATGAAATAACATGCCAGTTTTCTCGTTCATAATGATTTTCTTAATTATCTACTTTTATTCTTTCTTTCTAATTATTGGTTGCATTGAATTAATTTTAAATGAAAAACAATAATTGTAAATTGTTGTACTACATTATTTGTGTTTTCATCCATGGATATCCATCCATGCATCACCCATTTGGTGTCCACTGCTGGACATAGGCAACGGTTCTCACTCCACTACCTCTTCAGTTCACTGACCCTTTGCATGTTTGTCTACGGATTTCATCATTGCGAATCCTGTCCCGTAGAGAATGTGTGTTCTAATGGCAATAAATTGATATTATTCTTATTCTTAAATGTCAATTTCCGCCCGCGAGGTTCGTGGCCACACCACGCTGTCCGCACACATCACTCTCCTCCAATCGTAAACTACTTACACATCCACTTTTTTAATAAACGAGGCCAGGCGGTCGGCAAAAACAATTTGTTGTCAGCTTAGTTACGCTTTGCGGATTTTTTTTTGCTTTTACCCGCTTTATTGTTTGGAGATGCGCCCTCGTCGACAAAAAAGTATTCACGATGATGCCTAAGACATTTCGTGACTGTTGGTGGCCGGACAATAATGTAGTTGGCTACTAATTTCTCTTTTCACCCCAAATTATCACCCCGTATATAATGGTGAGTGCTCGGAAGAACTTCATAACTTAATTCCATCAACCTCATTCAACTATCGCACTACACGCCAAGGTCTGAAGTTTCATCCACACCAAATCACTACTAACACCGTACGTTTCTCGCGGTTTTTTTTAAAGCGAACTGGTCTTCTGTGAATGAGCTTCCGACTGAGGTTTTCCCTTCGACCTACGACATGGAGCGCTTCAATAAGAGTGTGAAACGCTTCCTTCAAGGCAAGCCAGGTGCGTTGGTGATACCCCTGTCGCACGTGTCCATAGACGACGGTGACCACTTACCATCAGGTGGCCCGTATGTCTGTTTGTCCGTCTATAGTAGGTATATAAAAAAAAACAGTCCACTGCTGGACATAGTATAGGCCTTTCCAAGGCGCGCCACTGAGCCTGGTCTTCGGGTCTTCTCATCCCCTTTCTCCCCGCATCCTTGCGCATATCGTCGCGCTATCTAGCAGTAGGTTGTCCCATACTACGTTTGCCTTTATGCGGTCTCCACTCTAGGAGCCCTTTACTCCAACGATATGGCCAGCCCATCGACAATGCTCTTCACTTTTGTCCTCATATTACATATATATTTATTCGACAGGCCCGTTGGCGCAATCGGTAGTGACCCTACCTGTTGCGCCAGGGGTCGTGGGTTCTAATCCTACTCAGGACAAATATTCGTGGGACACTTGTATTTGTTCTGTGTCTGGATATTAATATTATCTATTTAAGTATGTATTTAAAAATATCTATGTATGTATATTAATCTTACAGGCTCGCGCCTACTTTGGGTTCAGATGGCCGTGTGTGAGAATGTCCAAGATATTATTATTATTATACAAATTTAATCCTCTTATCCTAAAGGGAATCATTAAACATAACTCTTTTTATAGAACGCTGAGCTATGAAAAGCTGAGCAGAGCAGAGCTTATGCTAAGCTGAAACAAAACAAGTCGAACTGTTAAAACTCGTAAATGTATACCATTACCAGTAAAACAGTTGACATTTAATAAAGCCAAACAAAACTCATGGTGTCTATCGATTTTCTGAAGCCTTCAGCCGGTGAGGAGGCCGGGGCGGGGCGGTCACGTCCGCACGCGCCGGAACGTGTCCGGAACTACAAGTACACTTGGATACTGTGATACCCAATTTTACGAGCCTTGTCAGTCTGTCTGCTGAAAATCAAGTCACAATGCATCTGCGACTCTCAATCGTGTTCAAATGCTCACACGTTTATCTGATAAAATGGATCTGCGACCAAATTAAAACACATGCACATCATTGGATCATGATTGGTGGAGGGGTTAGTGGCCAACCTAGTGTCGAATGTTCTCAAGCCACCTGAAGGTCTTCGACAAGGCTTAACGACTGTTACCAGCATTGAAAACAACCGGGACCGTCGGCTTTACGTGCCCTCCGAAGCACGGTAGCGTCCATGAAATTTTGCCACTAGCGGTCACCCATCCACAAACCGACCGCGCCCGTCGTTGCTTAACTCTTTCGACCACATTGTATCGACGCGAGCCAATGGGCTATGGACGCTACATTATGAGTTATAGCTTAGCTTAAAGCTACATAAAACTCATGGTGTCTATCGATTTTCTTTCAGCCGGTAAGAGGAAGCCGGGGTGGGGCGGTCACGTCCGCACGCGCCGGAACGTGTCCGGAACGACAAGCGCTGGATCTCGCGATACGACAATTTCACGAGCCTTGTCAGTCTCACTTTGTCCAGGTAGTATAATGACAGATATAATTATCTAAAACTAGTACCTACGTGTGTGTAATGTTTAGTCGGATTTTTTTAAATCACCTCTTCCTTAGATTTTTTATAAGGCTACGACAGGAAAAGTTCAGCAGAATCTTTTCGCATATCTACTATCTACATAAACTGCGGCCACCAACTCGTTTAACCAAACGCGGTGACTTATACTACTTATGATCCGTGTCGCTGTCGACACCCTTAGAAATTTAAGGAGAAAACCAGTATTAATTTTATCACAACACCCCAAGTGTAATTCGACTTTAATGAGTCTAGTCAGAACTAGAAAGAAGGGTACTTATTTGGTACCGACGGGCCCATTGGCACAATCGGTAGGGACCCTACCTGTTGCGCCAGAGGTCGTGGGTTCGGATCCCAGTCTGGACAAATATTCGTGTGACGAACACTTGCATTTTTTCTGTGTCTGGATGTCAATATTATCTATTTAAGTATGTACATACATATTTAAAATATCTATGTATATATATCAGTCTCTGGCACCCATAGTACAGGTTCGCGCTTATTTGAGGTCACATAGCCGTGTGTGAATTTTTATGGTATTTATTTATTTATTTATTTACATTACGTATATAGACACATCGTTTTTACATATTCACAATTACGTACTTATACTAATATACGTAATTTTAACAGCCCAAACTGTTGAAATTACACCAGAAAGTCGTGAAGAAGTTTCGTGCGTGAGGCGTCACGTTGCGGGGCGCGCAGGGCTATAAAGGGCCGGTCACGTCCCTACCCACACGGCGTGACGCGTGACGCAGGCTGCAGACTTCTTCGTCGGTTCACAGCTTACGGAATACGCACAATTTTCCGTTAAAATTAATTTTTGTTAAGGCCTTGACCAGGTTTAGCGAGTTGCCCTATTTAAAGCACAGGAACGATTAAAGATTCTTTTATTTCTCAAAACATTTACAAAATCACTTACTGAGAAACATGTTAAAATATTATAAATTATATGCATCCTGGAGCGTACAAAACAGCCATTATTAAAACTTAGACATACCTAGTAACATTTGGAACAAAATAAATCATGAATTGCATAATACTTTACACTATAGACATATAGAGACTTTTGGTCATTACTCTATGGTAATAATAACAATATCTATGTAGATATCTAACGTATCTATCACTTATCCATTAGACTTTGCTATAGGTACATTGATCGAAGATACGTACAGTTATTTATAATTATTTTTATTTTATTTTATAAGAATGTCTAGATCAAAATAGCCTTTTGCAATAGCTGAATCGGAACAAAGCATATTGGAAAATAGAATACAGTAAAAGAATATTGAATGTGTCTGTTTGTTCTTCGATATATCGAGGTCTAGATTTTTACTTTCTTGGACCGCTAGGGCGTAAAAGCTGTAGTAATTTGTTGTTGTTGAAATAAAAAAAATTGTACAATATATGGCAGGTTCATTAGTTAAATCACAAGCGCAAATATTTAGTAATCAGTTTCCTGGGTTCGATCCACGTATTGGACAAAGTATTATTGTTTTTTTACGACTTGAGCAGTAACTTTTACATACGAGTACATACACGGGCCATAGATCTAACTGGTGAAAATTAGGCGATGTTATTGAGTTAAATGTCTGTAACTATCATCCTGAGATGCTGAGAGGCGATGGCATACCCGCACTCACGGAGCCCCCCACATTACTATGCGTGTCGCGTGCTCCCCCTCAATTCCCCCCTCTAAGGTGTGAGCGCACTAAAGTACTTGGGAAAGAAATTTTAAAAGCTTTAATAACATTAGCACATTGAGTAGTGATAGTCGGGTTGATTTCAGCTTTTCCGGAGTCATAAATAAGCTATAATATAGGTATGTATAAGTATAATATAAAAATGCTTTTTATTTCCCTCTATTTGAGCATTTTCATTATATGAAGAACTATATAGGTGAATCAAATTGTAATAAATAAGAAATTGCTATAAAGAGATCTCCAGCATGCAGGTTTCCTCAGGGCTTAGTTTCTGATGACATTCTGTTTCACAACATGTCCGACACACAAATTCGAGATACCTATTCAAACCAACATACACACCATACCGTCTACATAACATCACGCCTGTATTTCCTCGAAGGGGTGTGTATACCTACACATTCTTCACCAGTTATGTTTGGTGGTGAGCCTATTACACCGGGCACAAATCCAGGCTCCGAGCTACCGGGCATTTCAAGTTAGAAAAATCCTTTATAGAAGTTGTTGCTCGACCCGGGGATCAAACCCAAGACCTTTAGTTTAGCAGTCGCGCTTACCACCACTACGCCAACGGGCATTCCAAACAAGCATAATCGTTTTCAGCGAAACATTTAAAGTGCTATATGGGGTAAGTAAGTCTGTAGTCACTTTTCTTTAAGTTGATTGTAAAGACATCAAAGATTTATTGTATTGTATAGCTAAGACTCGATAATCATCAGCATAATAGTTTCGACGAACATGACCACAAAGAAATGCAATAAACCATTCAACTAATCATTCAGCTGCGGTATGGCATGCTATTGAAATGTTTTTAAACTAAGTCATTCCAGAGCGCCAAGAACAAGATATGATTTATGGAATTTTATAATGATATCTGTGGCAAGAATCTGGACCACAGACCAATGTTTGTGTGTATGTAACGTGACATACCACTGATATAAAGTTAAAAGGAAAAACAAAATTAAAATACGATCAGATAATATGTTCTTGAAATCCGAAGATGGACAGATTGGCCATAAAAATTAAAGTTACCATACCAATTGACAATTTAAATTGAGCTGATATGAGGGCATAAAGAGTGTGGATCGAGCTTCGAATCTTAAGTTCCTAACTCTGCCTTTCTGTACCTACTCTGTGTTATGAAACTTATGGAACATTGACATTTAAAATTACTAAAATTACATTTAAGAAAGGTAATTTTTCATATCATTAAAGGGCTGGCACAAAAAAAAATCTCTAAAAATGATGCACCTCTAGTTATTTGTCGATAAGATGTTGCCTGTTATAAAATTCTCATTAAGAGGCTTCCAAACAAGGGTCTGAATAAATTTGAATAAAACTAAGGTTATGTTTAACTCTCAAATAATTCCTAGTTCCGTCACCGTTGAGGGCATAATTCTCGAAGTTGTCAGGGAGAATGTTTAACAACTCAACAATAAATCAAACAAAACACTTCGCTGATTCCAAATGCTGCAGTCTTCCATTGCTTTTTGTACGCTTTGTCATCAGAATCAGATACAAAAGTGCCTATTTAAACATTACTAGCTATTACCACGACCCGTGTTTAGCACTTGGGGACAATTTAACTTTCTATTAGTGGCAGATTATTCACTAAATTTCCCTTATTCACTAACTTACAAACACTTTATAATACCTACGTGGGGCATAGGTACTGAATGTTTCTGGAGCTAGCCTAATAAATAAAGCGTTAAATTTTAGTATTAGCAGAAAGGGCTATATTCCCGTATTTGCCGCAATATTGTTGCTATACTACGCTATACAATTTATACAGTCATCGGCAATCTATTCGCCGCACGTCTAGCGGACGTGACGCGGGCGGAACAACATGGAAATACGGGAAAATTATGCCGGAAATAAAATTCCGAAAGACGACGGATTCCGGAGATGTCTATATAAGACTTTACCAAACCCACCTTATGAAAGCTTTACTAGTTTCAAAGATCCCATATTATTTTACATAAGTATTTCCCTGAAGAGGTAGACAGACGTAGGTACCTACTCAGGCTATTCAGTGTACAAAACCACCACAACCCTTTTTTTGTACGACTGTTGGGCACGGGTCTCCTCTGAGAATGGGAGGGATTAGGCCTTAGTCCACGTTGGCCAAGTGCGGATTGGCAGACTTCACATGCCTTCGAGAACATTATGAAGAATTCTCAGGATGCACGTTTCATCACGATGTTTCCTTCACCGTTACAGCAAGTGACATTTAATTTCGTACTTACTTACATAACTTAGAAGTCATTGGTGCGTGGTCACCGTTTGGGTTTGAACCCGGACCGCTCGAGTGAGAGGCGAGTTCGATAGCCACTGGGCTATCACCACCTCTACACTACGACTACACCCACCTTTTCCACCGTTCCATTTAACAGATGGTGAGCCTAAATTACTAACAACTAATTTAACATTTAACTACACTAGAGTAGGTAGCTCAGTGGTAGAGCGTTCGATACAAAATTATAATTAATACTACAGGTACTGCTAATGTTTCACCCTTAACTTAAATCTTATATACTTATCTAATTAGGTAGTTCTTCCATTAATTTATCAGTCTCACAAAATGCCACCAAGCACTGACGGTGACCATTCTCGATTTTCAGTCTGTCACAGTTCCTAGCCATAAAGTTGCAACAATCCACGAGCAAGCCGTATGGTACGTAGCCAAACTATACTTAACTTACTCAATAGTTCCTTATGAAGAATGATGATTTCATACATTTTAATACGACAATACACATAGAAATTCGAATAACCGTATTCTCCATCGCTTAATGGGTTAAATCCCTCATTTGGCGCGTGAAGATATTTTTATGGGCACCATGGCATGCTCTCGACGATATCGCTAAATGCACACCCCTGACAACTCTATGATTTAGTACCGTGCTCTGTATAATTATATCGTGGTGCGAAGTTAATGAAATTTATTCGTTGTAATTATACTCTAAAAATTTTTTTTTAAAAGCTTTTATAACTTTTTTTTTATTTTCATGCATTGTCATCGGAACCTAATATGTGTGCCAAATTTCAGCTCGATAGCTTCAGTGGAAGTGGGTGAAATATTGATTGCAAGATTCCAGGACATACATGAATGAATACATACATACGAGTGAAGTTAAATAAAAGCTTTTAATAATAACAAGGATGTGAGTGACATCAAGGCTTAAACTGGATATCTCGGGAATTGGACGATGTCCATTCGAGGTTCATCACATATTTACTGTTGATAATCTTATAAAACAATGAAAGCCTCTCAACGGCCTACAAGGCGGCCTAAACACTTAAGACACTCGACTTGCGCATATGACTCAACAATTTTCTTCACTGAAATCCGTGTGTTAATTAAAGGCAAGTGGTGTTCCTATCTGTTTATAAAATTAGCAATGTAGAAACAATAGCTCGGGACCAGAATAGTGCTACGGTAGAAACAATAGCTCGGGACTAGAATAGTGCTACGGTAGCCCCGGTAAAAGGGGCTTCTGGGGTTGCGGGCGGTGAAAGTGGGAGCTCGAATCTTCTATCAAGCGACCTCGTGAAAGACGTTTCTCTATCTCTAACTATCGTTCCACCAAATTTACTACTCAATAAATATCGGGGATGTAGCTCAGTGGTAGAGCGTTCGCTTTGCATGTGAAAGGCCCCGGGTTCGATCCCCGGCATCTCCAATTGTTTTGGAACCGTCTCTGCGCAGTAGCGTACACATTGTTTTATGTCTATAGAGCTTATTCAGTATATTCTGCACTGCACGTTTCAAATTTAATTATATAGTGTAAATTTTTCAAAATAGTGACGTGCCACAGATTCGTAGATAGAGACACATATTACAGATCACGGATCTATACCAATAATACATAATTAAAATTAAAGCCATATACATACTCGTAAGTTCATAAACAGCCCGTTGACAGTAAAACAAATAGGGAAGTTCATTTGGTGGCGTTCATAAACCGGTGAGCTGGCCACCCCGAATTAGCAATAAAAACTTTTTTACAATCGCCTACAGAGCTACAGAGAATGCAGGGAATAGGGGTGTGTAACCAATTTATCGATAACCTACGATCTGTCTTTGGATTAATTTCACATAACCTGTAAAAAAAAGTAGAAATCTTAAACTGAGATTTGACCTGGTATATAAATGTTTTATAATGAATTTAGCTTATCAATAGTACAAACATCCCGCAAACCTACGGAATGGTGTATAGGCGTATGGGATTTTCTTCTTAGTATTATATACATAGTTATAAACGTTGTAATAGTTATAAATGTAGTTACAAAGTGGTTAAAGTTGATTTATCGATTCCCACATGAACGGTTTTGTCTAACTGATACAAGTTACTGGTACTATTACTAATCGATTTTAAGGAAATTGATTTAGTTAATATACCTATACCTTTTTATTAAATGATAATTTAAAAAAAAAATCCTACTTCACCTTTAATCCTATATCCATATCGATACAAGACTATCGACTGGGTTACCGTACTTTATTCAAACGAAATAATTCTTGGCAGCACCTCATTTGCATTTCTTTATTGGATCGTAGCGAAATAGGTACAGAAAAACTCGCACAATCACTTTTGATTACAGTTTTCAGTTTTATATCTATATATACATATACATACATTTAGTATTTCAGATCATATCTTGAGAACGGATTGAAAAATCATAAGAATCAGTCTTATGATTTTTTGATTCATTGAATTTATTTACGCCCCGAATAGTACAAAACGTATTAAAACATCGTAAGAATTATTATTAACAGGAAGCCTTCGTTTTTAACGAATGGTTACACGTTACTAAAATAGGAGCCTACATGTATGTGGTAAATACAAAAAAAAAATGGTTGTCTGTAAAGTCGGTTTACGGACGATAGATTTACGTGATAACGTCATAATCATTATTTTATACAATACAAAAAAGGAGAATTGAAAATACAGACAAAGATAACAGGCAACAGACAAGTCTATATATTTATTTTGACAGTTCCCTATTTCGGAGCCATGGAAACGCCAATGTTGTCGTGATTTAATAAAATTAAAAATTAATTTAATAAAAACACTCAACGGAAACGGAAGCGGAACGGGATACTTTTTCATATGCGCTGTTCATCAATTTATAAGACGTTATTACGTCAAAAAACAGGAAGGAATGTTATAGTACTCACGCGATCGCCGTTGTAGAATTTTTCTAAACTTACACACTATCCCGGAAATATGTTCCCTAGGGATACTTTTATGTTTGTTGTTTTAATTTGGTATAGATTTAAACGGGACAAAAACGGATATAGGATAGTAAGTATCCCGAAAACATGTTCAATACTTCGTCAGCGTGAATTAGGTTTAGGCGTAACGGAGTTCGCGGGAACATCAAAACTATTATGTATAATAATTTATGCTCATTATACATAATAGACAAACATTTCCCAGCATACTGTCCAACTGCAGGTTGGCAGATCTACATATTTGGCATTCGGACCACTTCAAAGACTAATTGAAATTCAGAAATTACAAATGACTGTAATTAATATTTAACTGTATTGTTCCGAACCTTTTCTCGTACTCGCCAGTTTGTACTCGTAGTTTGTACAGCTGTTTGATATTACAATACAATACAATACAAAATCTTTATTGTACACCAATGTAGGACAATACATGCAACAACAAAAAAAAACAGAACATTCAGGTCCCATTGCGCATTGGCGGTATTGATATTTAGTAACGTCATTTAACCATACTACAGCAACGGGGATGTAGCTCAGTGGTAGAGCGTTCGCTTTGCATGTGAAAGGCCCCGGGTTCGATCCCCGGCATCTCCATTTTTTAACCCGTTATTTTAACAAATCAATACCTACTTGTTTTAACCCTAAACGCGTGACTCGGCCAGCAAGTGGCCATATAGTGTTAATAAGATCTTGCTTAGATTACCTTTTTATACAAGATGGCAAACGAGCACGTAGCACCACCAGCATTCACTCCAGAACAAGACTCCCATAGTCCGTCACAGATGTGTATTCTAGGCGACTATATTAGTCTGGTCTAAGATGGTTGGCTAGAAAAGTGTAGGCAATCGACCTTAGAGTCTCGTTCACCGTCTCTAAGTAAAAAGTGGATTAGTTACTTCATGGTTAAAGTTAATTGGCAAGGCTGCTGCTGCTGCACTGCTGGGCACGGGTCTCCCCCACAGACATTACAGCGGGAGGTGTAGGACATACTCCACCACGCTGCCCTAATGCGGATCGGTGGAGAGTACCGGAGGTACCTACTGTCTCAATAATTAAGAATTGACCATTAACAATACAAATGTTCTTGAAAGCCATAAAGCGTGGATCGGGCACTCGCCAGATTGGCCGATAGATCAGGGCTGGCACCATACATCGCGGTAACGGTGCCATGCCTCGTGCGCGTTAAACTGAATGTTTAATGCACCTGCCATAGATGTATGGTTTCAGTGCAGCGCTAATGGGGGGAGCAGCGGACTTAGAAACTTACAGAAAGACTAGCTGACCCTGCAAACGTTCATCTGCCACATGAAATGTCAAAGTGACGCGACACTACATGTAAATGACTTCACGTCAATGAACGACAGTTAAGATATTTGGATATTGATACATAAATACTAAAATCGTGTTTAAAAAACATTTTCCAATGGACCAAATTGTGAATCAAACTAAACCATTATCGAATCCCCTTGAACATACACAAAAAAATTCATCAACATCTATCCAGCCATCTATTGTAGGTACATTCGTACATTCTCATGTACTGCACTCCAGCCTGAGTGACGCTGGTGTACTATAATAACCAAAAATCGGCTGCCTCGTTGGTATAGTGGTCGCAAGCGCGACTTCTCTGACTGGTCCTGGGTTCGATCCCCGGGTCGGCAAAGTATTATTTATTATACCTAAATAAGGTACAAAAGGCAGACTTAATGCTAAGAGAAATGTATGCCAGTCAACCTTTGGGCTAAGCAGAGATTATTGAGTTTTTATAACTTCTGGATTTGTACCCAGGGTTATAGGACTCACCATACACTAAACATAATTTGTGAAAAGGTATTAATCAACTCTGCCCGGAGACATACACACATACAGGACGATATTATTATGTTTATGTTAAGTAAAAAAATCCTATTCAAGGAGAATACCATTGCAGATAATGTAATGATAAAAGGAGACTGTTGGCCTTGATTATACTGACGAGGTAGGTCAGCCATTATTTATATAAACAACTTTATTGACACCTGTAAAGATGTATGTATACAATGGGCGGACTTAATACCTTATGACATTTTCTACAGGTCAAACCCTGGTTGGGTGTAGGGTTTGTTCCCGGGAATTCTCGTCCCGGGAATTCCCGGGAAATCGGTCGGTCTCGTACCCGGGAAATTCAGCTCGAGAAAAGTCGAGACATCGAGAAGTTTAAATAAACATTTTTACGCTTAGTAGTGAGTGATCTTTAGTTATGATGAGAAAAATTATGATTGTTTTTAGTTAAGATGTTTGTTTTAAGCTGATTGTTAACAGAGATTTTGTTTTTTATTAAAGATTAGTGAGATTAGTTATAATAAGAAGAAGTATGATTGTTTTTAGTTAAGATGTTTGTTTTAAGCTGATTGTTAACAGAGATTTTGTTTTTTATTACAGATTAGTGAGATGAGATTAGTTATGATAAGGAGAAGAAGTATGATTGTTTTTAGTTAGCAATTTTGTTTTGAGCTGATATTTTATTGAGAACTTGTTTTTTTTGTTAAAAATTATGTTGATTTTTTTCATGTAAAATAAACACAGTTAAATTAAAGACTCTTTTTATTAATTAAACAAAAATTTAGACGTATTTTATTTTTTCTCGACAACCCGAGAAGACCCGAGAAATCAGGCTCGAGAAGTCTCGACACCCGAGAACTAAAAAACCTCGAGAAATCGGAAACCCTAGTTGGGTGAGATAAGTTAAGGTAAGTGAGAAAAAAAAATGTTGCTTTAGTTAGCTAACAGTACATTACATCATAATAATATTAGTAGAACCACAATAATTGTACAACTTGCTATATAACTTATTTATTGTGTAACTGTAAAAGTGCTTTAAGTTACAAGTTATGCCATTAAGTTACACAATTCCATATGCTTACACATCGGGGATGTAGCTCAGTGGTAGAGCGTTCGCTTTGCATGTGAAAGGCCCCGGGTTCGATCCCCGGCATCTCCAGATATTTTACTGAATTATTATTTGATTTAAAAATACGATATTAAAATTTAAAATGCCAGTGTATCGATAGCAAACGAAGAATAAGACGTTGACTACGAACTTTTTACCTCTACTACTAACTAACCTCTATTTTATGCTTTACTAGTGGGAGCATTGTAAATATTATAACGATAAAAATACCAATAGAAACTGTGAAAAAGTTCAATTTACATAGAGAACATTCCATAAATATAAATGGTAACACCAACGATATATCGCGTAATACAACCGAAAAGGTAAAACCGACATTTTTCAGGGCGGTAAAATTTATGGCTGCTCAATTGAATTTCACACTTGATTTGAGAGCGGGCCTGAAATCCTTCCGGTTTTCAAATTTAGAACGCATCTGTCAAATAATGGCGGGAAAACAGAGCGGCGTTTTACCCGCTTTACCGGAGGGTCGCCATGTGTCAAACGGGAAATAGTTATTTATGGATCCCATTCACAAATTGCATTCGTGGTCGAATTGATATATTGAAATGTTTTATATGTAAATGTGGTCCGAGACGAATGTCTTGCCCTAGAAACTGTTATAGATAAAATGATTTAGATTTTAGATAACGGAGAAGTACGTACATACAGAGGAAAATGCATGTATCTACTCCAATACTTAAGTGCTTACACAGTGTCGTTCGAGGGACTGACAACCGGTGGGGGAGAAAAGTCCTCGAATGGAGACCATGACTCAGAATAAGGAGCACAGGTCGCCCTTCGACTAGGTGGACAGACGACATGAAGAAGACGGCGGGAAACCACTGGTTTTAGAAGGCACAGGACCGAACGGAGTGGTGTCGTTTAGGAGAGGCCTATGTCCAGCAGTGGACCTCAAAAGGCTGATGGATGGATGGATGGATACCTACACAGTGTAGAAATATAAAATTTATGTGTGTAGTGTGAATATTGGTTATTATGTATAGATACCTATAGTATGAAGAAAAATATCTACAAACCTTAAGGCCTTGAACCACAGTCGGTCAGAATACCAACCCCAAGAAAAGATTTACATGCTTCAATGTAATAATGGTACCCGCACTTACGTTTTCACAGACTTCGACCAGCCAAGATTTTAACGATAAAAATATGAAAAGAGGCATTAAGGGGTAGTATGAAAAATATAAATCCGGGTTTTGAACCCGAAGCTTCCGACATCACCATCGACAATGATCACCATCGACAACGTACCTACTTTGTTAACAAAGCCCTCCAACGTAGTAAACTTCAGCGTAAACCGATAAATAACTGTTGTCAAACATGGTCTAGTTAGGAAGGTCGCTACGCTAGTACAGTGACAGTCACGTTCCTGGATAAATGGTGTGGTTTCGGCGAGTAAATCATACAGGACGGACGCGGGTCGAGACACGACCGCCACGATTCGGAACTGGCGAAATGTCTCGCAAAACAGGTAGGTAATACTCTAGGTATTACCTAGTACTACCCAAGGTATTATGTAATTATTCTAAGCTAGGTAGGTATTAAAATATTTTTTGAAAGCTGTTTAAAAATTACAAACAGAAGTAAAGTGTACGCCGTGCCCGCCGCGAGCGCGTTCACTCCTGAAGATGATCATCATATTAGATCGATTTCCGACTTAAATCACACGTGAGTAAGCCGGTAACTTCAACTATGAATATAGACACTCACGAATCGTTCAGTAATAAAACAGAAGTAAACTTAAAATTTCATACCAAAATACTGTAAAAATAAAATCAAATTAAACTACATACTGCACTTATTTAAACATAAATAAAAATTGCGCTTCACGTCGTTACGTTGAGGTTGTCTCAATTTTATTATGATGGGATGGGAGGTCTAAGGAGAGACACCCGCTGTCTCTTCAGTTCAATTACTTCAAACAAGTAGGTCGCTAGCCTGTCAAGACAGTACCTATAACACTATTATTATTATAATAATATTATGCTACTATAGTAAGAATATCCTATATAGTAAGAGTTACCCATGTTGACTCTAGCCGTCACGTGCCCCAAAATCACGCCACGATCACGCTGTAAACTTGTTTTCTCCGTATATTTATTACGCATTACAAGACAAGTGTTGCCATCTTTTGTAAATCCTACTAACTTATTAAATTATGCCCAATTTTAAGAGAGAGTACCTGTATTGGCTCTACTTTCTAACACTGGACGTTATTTCAAAATTCATATATTATCATCCTTCGATGACATCCAGATTTACCTAAACTGGATGTCCTTACCTAATGTACAGTAATATTATGTACGTATAATAGGTACTAATATTGAAAATGAATTCGCCAAATTTATTCATAGATAGGTTTTTAATGCCAGCTTTAAAATCACCGAAGGTTTCTGAACGAAAAATTGCCGGGCAATTGCGTAAATTTTTTCATGGACGATGAAACAAATTCGGTAAGTCAAGTTAGATCCATACAAAGTCTGTCACTTTGACAATGCCCATCGGTTCAATTACTTACAATAATATAGCATTCAAACTCGATAAAGATGTAAGCAACCCCAACTGCACCTACCTGACGATTTTAGAGGCCCATCTGATTATTATAGTTAAAATCTACTCAATGAAGTTTTTATTAACGGCATTAATACTGGATGGGCATTTCAAATTGGGAATATGTATTCATAAAATCCAGTATTCCGAATCCGATAGTAGAAATTTTAATTTGGTAATTGCAATACATTCTAGATTCTGCGGTGTTTTGGTTAGTTCTCTTTTGTTAGTATATAAACTTGCCCTTGACGTTTTTGTTTCATCCCAGTAATCCTTTTAACAATTCGACAATCATGAATTTCAATGATAAAGTTATATTAATTACGGGCGCAAGTTCGGGGATTGGTGCAGCTGCTGCGATTTATTTTTCTAAACTCTCTGCAAAATTGGTTCTCGTTGGAAGAAATGATGGACACCTGAAGAAAATTGATTTATACTGCGAAAAGGCGAAGGGAATTAAGCCGCTTTCAATAACAGCCGATTTATTAGAGGCCGCGGATGTGAAAAGAGTAGTGGACGAAACTATCGACCACTTTGGCAGACTGGACGTGTTGGTGAACAACGCCGGTGTCATCGAAATGGGAGGAATTAAAAAGAGTAACATGGAAATGTACGATAGGGTAATGGGAACTAATATGCGTTCAGTTTACCACTTAACGATGCTGGCGACACCGCATCTCGTAGAGAGCAAAGGATGCATTGTCAATGTCTCCTGCGTTTGCAGTACCAAGACGAATACGAGTGCTTTGGCTTACAATGTATCCAAGGCCGCGTTAGATCACTTCACCAGATGCGTTGCGCTCGAGTTGGCACCAGATGGCGTCAGAGTCAACGCCGTGAACCCTGGCTTCGTTAAAACTACTATCCTCAATAACACAGGGCTAACAGAGGATCAGATTAATATGTACATGCAAAATGTTGCGACCCAAACGCCATTAAAGAAGAATGTTGAGATAAACGAGGTATCAGCTATGATAGCATACCTGGCCAGTGATAATGCCAAAAGCATAACAGGAAGCTGCTTTCCCATAGATAATGGCAAGTCATTAGTTTAAAATGGCATTAAAAGAATGGCAGATGTAATTAACTCAAATGTAAAATTTATTTATTCCGTATAATGTAATAAAACATATGTACTTAGATAGGTATGTATATGGCCATAATAGGTACTTAACTGACAAAAAAGATCTTATAATCTAGTCATAAATATGTAAAGAAAGTAATGTTTATGTAGTAAATAAACAAAATTCTTCCATTGCATTTAAACATTAGCGGAGTAACCTACCTACCTACATAAAAACAAAAAGGAGAAAAAAAGGTATATAAACTATATGTACTTAATAAGAAAAGCTAAAAAAAATAACGATGTAATCCTATATAGCGAACATCTATTAAACGAAAAATTCATTAAAACGTTATTGCTAAGGTTTCTTTGTTTTAAACTGTTACCCTTGTATTGAAAAAAAATATAGCGTAGGTACTTAATAACCACTGTTAATAGCGAAACAATTTCACTGACCTTCAAACACAATACATACTGATACAGAGTCGTATTCGTCGTATTTCGTATGGAATTCATAATGTTCATTTGTTGTTTGTTTGTTATTGTATGTACTTCCTGCTATCGTCTTGTTGCTGTGGGTTATATTTTTTTATTATAAGTTGTTTTCGTATTTTTGAAATTATAAACATGGCGAGTCCAAAAGGATTATTATGATTATTGGTCAACTTGTCTTGTCAGGAGACACTATCTATCTAGGTGTGTAGTTGTAGTTACACAATCATGAGCATTAAAAATTGTAATAAGCTGAATAAATAGCCTTGAAGTTATTTGAATTTTTAATGAGGGGCACTCTAAAAATGGCAATATCTACTTCAGGAATCGCGGGTACTTTTTTGCGCACGCTCATGCAATATTTAGTAGGTTTAGAGTAAACCTGTATGATTTTCTCGTCAATGCGATCTCTTGTTGAGATTAAGTGCCTAGACCGAAATGGCACGTGGCAGCGCTAAGATTTAAGATAGCATTTTACGTCGCATATTTTATACAAGTTGCGTACCTACTTTTCAATGTCAACTCGATGTCAACATACCGTTTCCGTAACGTGAGCCTTCTTAGTTTCACGACTTTCATAAAACTAATTACGGACTTACTTTTCATAGATTAATTAGGTAAATGTATTGATTTTCAATATTCTCTGCTCTTTATTTGGTGGTATTTGACTTGGATCGCTAATCTAATGCAGAACTTATAGCTCGAGGAAACCAACGTAACGAAGTGACGGAGCAATGTCATCATTAAAGATTCACCTCAGATTACAATGAAATCTCAAACTAAATTTGTTAATCTATATTCTATTCAATATTTTTTATGCCCAATATGTATACATAGTTACATTACATGAATTTAACTGTAACTAAGACCGCGTGATTAGTTTTGGTACTAATACGAATAGTAATAGTACATGAAACCTTTCAAACTATACTCGGTGACGACAAGTTGTTACATATAATTTCGATCTACAATATATCGGGGATGTAGCTCAGTGGTAGAGCGTTCGCTTTGCATGTGAAAGGCCCCGGGTTCGATCCCCGGCATCTCCAATTTTTAAACCCTACGATATACAGGATTTTTTGGTTCGAAGTCATTTCACGCTAGCTATATAACTATGTATACCTACTTAAAGAACATGGGTTATGAAAATGGATTCGGGTTAAAAATAAACAACCGTTCATTTTCTTTTTTAATAAGGTTTTAGATTCAGAAACTATGTCTGTCATTTTAACGTTTTACATAGTATTACCGCTAAACAAAGTCTTATTTATATAACGGATCACTAATTTGTTCGGATAGAGTAAACAGCAAAATTTCATAATAAAAAAAATACCATACCAACTCTTTGGTTGCTATATTGAGAAACAACTTAACGTGTAATTGATCGACTTTAATAAACAGTACAGAGAGAAAGTATCTTACATAAAGCATTAACATTTTATTGGTATTCAAGTGATTCGTTAATGGTTGAATTTGATAAAATAAAAGTTAAATTAAATATATATTCTCATTTTAAAATCGATTAATATTTAAAACAATGTGGAACAGGGTAAAATATAAAAATACTATATTTTTATTCCCTACGGATTTTTAATTTATTATCTAAGGTTCTTTCACAAAAGGGCACAGGCAGCTTAATATTTGTTTTTATTTAATTAACATGAATTTTAATTGTTTGTCATTATAATTAATAATGCCAAACAATAAAGATAAATAACATCAGTTACGAGTTACGACATAAAATACAATACTTCATTTTTGTTTTATTACAACGGATATATTTCATTGAAATATTAATGTCATAATGTAATACGTGTAAGTATATCTATTACATTCATATGAATTTTATTAACTTTAATTTTCTACATTTCACAATATTTGAAACACATTTAGTTTATTAAAATACTCAACGGATAAATTTAATGAAATTAATAAATACCACGGAACATTCATATTGTTTTAAAATGGACATATTTCAGGGATACTATACACAGAATGTAAATCGATTTTCTACGAAACATTATTGAACACGGGTCTGAAATATTACGAGCTTACCTCACGAGACTACACTAGCAACACTAGGTATACAATGAACACATTGTAAATTAGACATTATATCTAAACATAAGAGGAGCTATATTATCATGCTCTGGCACATATGACATTTTTGAATACACACGTTGCGAAGTTATACAACAGACCAATTATGTATTTCATTGTTAAATGATTTGAATGTACTCGACAATTTCAATGCGAAAGCACAATAATATAACTCATAAATTACTCTAGACATTCCACAAAGAAACTCAAAGTTAGTTGTATGCTTACTGCATAACACATAGCTTTAAGTATGATGAGAACATTCATCCACTATCAATTTTAGGATATCAACACACTTCGCCAGTAACTCCAACTGTATCGTATCCCCAAACCAATAATACTATTGATATATTTCAATGCATTATTTTTCCCCAAAGTAGTGTTTCCACCGAAGCAAAAGTGTGTTAAAAATATGACGCTCGGTGGAATCACACACAAATTTACACACAAAAATCGTTAATTTTATACAGTGAAGTAGCAACCACTTTTAACATCGAAATATTTATGTAAGGAATGTCAGTAGAGTCTAGAATGCAGACAGAATATTATATCAATTGGAGCCTGATCACACAAAATGACACATCTTAATTCATCGATTCTTAATGTAACCTAACCCAACAGCCTGAAAAGGCTCCAATTGAATAGATCTCAAACGCACTTACTTATGTTTTAAACTATCAACTATACTGAAGCAAGCTCTCGACATCACGAAGAAAATTTACATCATATTTGATTAGATTGATCTTGCACTCAACGCTCATCAATTTTTATTTTCAAACCGTTTTAAACTTATTCACATTTTCGTTTCACACTTTTACATTTTTATTCAACCAGTTCAAAATAACTGCAGAATCGTCGTTGCAAATCGGTTATCGGCTGACTGACTGATTAATGCATGTCATTTTTTTTTCGAATGGACTTTTGCTGGTCATACAGACCTTTACGGCGTCACCGAATAGGGTAAGCTACAAACAGCTCAAACTAAAAGGTAAAGGATTGACTCCTTCAAGTGTGTGGGTGCGATTGATCCAAGGGTTTTGTATCTGAGGTAGGGAGTCATCCTGTAGCAATAGTGATTGCCTCATGGGGGTCTTCTAGTACCATTTGCTAGGACGTCTAAATCGAACTGTTACTCCCGGTCCGGTACGTAATACCGTACGTACCACCAAAAGATTTACATATAAAAATTACCATACAATTTGTATTTTATGATATTGTAAATTGTATAATTATTGTGTATCGCTATATTTGCTGTACAGAATCATGCTTTATAAACTTTATTCAAATTAGGTAAGCATGGTGTTTACAACTAATACACCCATTTTAGAAATGTGTATTCTAGTCAAGGAGGGATTAATATCAGTTGGCGTTCGTATCCCCCCAAATAAATGTTTGAGATGGATCATTTGGCAAAAAAATTTCCATTGACAAATGTTTTTGCAATGAAATAATCTCTTTTACACCAAACTACATTGGCTGAAAATTTTCACTTTACATTTTTATAGCTAGTATATTTTTATAGTTTAAATAAAATTCTAATTTCATTGCCATATTTTTCTTATTTCATAATTTCGACGATCAACGTTGGCGCAATCGGTAGTATCAGCTTGCTACGCCAGGGGTCGTGGGTTCGAATGCCACTCAGGACAAACATTTGTGTGACGAACACTTATGTTTGTTCTGTATTTGGATGTTAATATTATCTATAAGTATACATAATATGTATCAGTATGTATCTATGTATCTCTGACACCCATAGTGCAGGTTCGCGCCTAGTTTGCGGTCAGATGACCGTGTGTGAGAAAGTCCATAATATTTATTTATTATTGATTTCGTTTTAAAGAGATTAAACGTTCACTAGTATTTTGACAAACATCCCCCTACCCAAATTCAACTGAAAGTAAAAACTAGACAGAAGAAAGGGTGACGATAAAATGGTCACGGCTGTCAAACAAAATCATAGATTACATAGAGAAATGTCGCCCCGTCAGTCAGCCGAAAACCGTTCCGCCGGCGCCGCCACGTATACTTAACACTTGTACTGCTAATTTACCAATCGACAAACACTATCACCATGTCACTGCACAAAAATATAATTCAACAGTCCGCGACACTTTCTGCGTTACCTCGCGCACGAGCACAGTCGGAGAAGGGCTTGCACGTTTCTGTCTCGTTCCTGTTGAGGTCGATGGGGGGGTCCGGTGCGGGGTCACCGGGGGGGTCCGCTGCGGGGTCGAGCGGGGGGTCGGCCGCGGGGTCGAGCGGGGGGTCCGCTGCGGGGTCGAGCGGGGGGTCCGCTGCGGGGTCGAGCGGGGGGTATACCTAACACTTGTACTGCTAATTTACCTATCGACAAACACTATCACCATGTCACTGCACAAAAATATAATTCAACAGTCCGCGACACTTTCTGCGTTACCTCGCGCACGAGCACAGTCGAAGGGCTTGCACGTTTCTGTCTCGTTCCTGTTGAGGTCGATCGGGGGGTCCGGTGCGGGGTCGAGCGGGGGGGTCCGCTGCGGGGTCGAGCGGGGGGTCCGCTGCGGGGTCGAGCGGGGGGTATACCTAACACTTGTACTGCTAATTTACCTATCGACAAACACTATCACCATGTCACTGCACGAAAATATAATTCAACAGTCCGCGACACTTTCTGCGTTACGCGCACGAGCACAGTCGAAGGGCTTGCACGTGTCTGTCTCGTTCCTGTTGAGGTCGATCGGGGGGTCCGGTGCGGGGTCGAGCTGGGGGTCCGCTGCGGGGTCGAGCGGGGGGTCCGCTGCGGGGTCGAGCGGGGGGTATACCTAACACTTGTACTGCTAATTTACCTATCGACAAACACTATCACCATGTCACTCCACAAAAATTCAACAGTCCGCGACACTTTCTGCGTTACCTCGCGCACGAGCACAGTCGAAGGGCTTGCACGTTTCTGTCTCGTTCCTGTTGAGGTCGATCGGGGGGTCCGGTGCGGGGTCGACCGGGTCGAGCGGGGGGTCGACCGGGTCGAGCGGGGGGTCGAGCGGGGGGTCGACCGGGGGCGGGTCGCTACGCGCGGGGCTCGAGCGCGGGCGGCACGCGGGCCGGGTGCGGCAGCGCGTCAGCGCAGACGCGCGGCGCGGCTGTCGTTGGCGGTGTTGTTGTTGGTGTTTCCGTTGTTGTTGTTGGTGTTTCTGTCGTTGTCGTGGACAGGGCGGGCAGGGACGGCGCCGAAGCGGCCGAGGCGGGCGGCGTCGGCGCGTCCACGTCATTCTGCAACGATCCAACGCGCTCAGCTGAGCCGCCGCCCGCTACAACAAGGCGGGACGGGAGCGGGACGAGGGAGGGGAGGGGGGGGACGGGGCAACGTTACTCGACTCTCTACTTAACGCACCCGCTTTACTAACTTGTCGACTGTCTCGGTGTGAATCTACATTTATATTTAATTTATTTATTTGGCAATCAATGGTGTTTACACAAAGATAACAATGTTATGTGCAACGTTACTAGGTCATTAATTGAAGCTACTTTTATTTTGTATCGAGTCTAATTCATAAAATATTAATATAATAATGTTTGATTTGTCTATAAATTATCTCATTAAAACATGAAATTTACGTCATAGTAAAATTTGTATGTATAGAGAGTTCATTAATTACTTCGCTTCTTTTAAATTTATATTTGTTTAACGAATCCAATGTTTAGAAACAGTCAACTGTAATTTGTAAAGCGGCGTGTCGTCTTTATAAAATAATATTGTAATGATGACGTAGAGTCCAAAATCTATGAAAACAAAACTTTTGACTCGAGAAAATGTATATTTAAAATAATGATGTACAACAATGACTAGATTTACTTGTACACTACTTAAACTACAGACGAGAATGTAATTAGTGCAAAGCAATAGCCAAATGTGGATGTAATGTTACTATTTGTATGATAATGACTGTCAAATATTAGATTAGTAAGTAGTGAAAGTCGAGTTCAAGTATTAATGGAAATGTAACATGGAGTTATATATTTGAAGCAACTAATACGTATTTCAAATCCAAGAATACAATACCTATTTATTTGCATAAAATGGCCAATGCTAAATATATAGTATTGACCATTTTATGCAGATGGAAAACAGATTCGAAAAAATATGATGGATTTAAAATATGTAATGGTATATCAAAATAATAAAAATCAAAATGCATGAAAAAAACATTGCAATATCAGACAACTCTTAGAATAAGGCAGTGCATCTTATTTTTTCTAGTTGTTTATGTATTAGCAAGCTGTAAATAGTTGATGAAATCATAATAATTGAATCCAATCCAAGCCTTGCATTAGTTTTAATTTAAAAGTTTTAAATGAAGCATTTGATCTCCTGAATGGGGATTCAAAAACAATACTTTATTAGGCATGCAAATAAGTTCAAGTATAATAAATGTTTAGTATCATAGAAGCGCAACCTTATAATGTCGTAGGAAGATATTGAAATAAACTCACGCTCTAAAAAATAAAATAACGCTTTCATGTGAAGAGTTGGTGATATTATGAACAGTAAGTAAGTAGAAATACTATAAAAATCCATAAATAATATAGTATTTAGCTTGCATAAGCAAACTGGTGGTCTAAGGTGAAGTTTATGTGTCAAATGTATAGTATCTACTGAAGTAATATATAAGCATAAAAATGTAATATGTAAGCATAAAAACATTAATTTTCAGTAATAATGTTGGTATTATAGTATAGGGGATGGTCATTTATTTATTCTGAACAAAAACTATCTACGTTCAAGATATAAATTAAAATAAAGTAGTATCCTGAAAAATAAAAAATACTATAGGGTTAATAAACAATATTTTGTATGTAGCCTTTAATCCTATAAATTTATCCTTACTTTTTTGATAAATAACTAAAAATTTTAATTAAACTGTTTATTTCGAATGCTTTAAAATTTGTTATACGGCTGAAATTAATAACCTATCTTTGGATAGATTTGCCTATCTGAGATAGTTATTTGACACATTTTATATGGAGCATAGGTCAAATATCTATCTCAGATAGGCAAATCTATCCAAAGATAGGTTATTAATTTCGGCCGATAGACAACAAAAACTACGTTAAAAATAACAACCTCTGGAATAAGTCAAGAAGCTCAAAAGCAATAAGTGCTACTTTGAGGATACTAAACCTTTCAGACTAAAACGAAGAATGAAATGTATCCCCATAACGATGTGAAAATGAATGCATCTGTACGAATTACTGATTGAGAAAGATTTTTGATTATAGAAGAAGTGCAATCAATGCGTGTGAGTCTAGAACTTTTGATAAAAACTTAAAATAGGCAAATCCACAAGACCATGACAAGAAAATAAATTCATGCGACCAAGGACAGTTCGAAGGTCTAAGAAATACTATAATAGCAAAGCAAACAGCATGATTCTGGCCAAGGGTGTAGATAATGCATCGAAGCATAACATAATTGAATAAACATAATATATGGCGACAATATATAAATAGTAAAAGCAAAAACTTCATAAAAATACGTTAAAAAAAGTAACAAATCCTTCCTAAAATAACATGTAATCTATATTTGAGCAAACCATTTTCGGCTAAGTTGTAAATAAATAGAATAAAAATGAACCGTCAATAGATATTGAAATTAGCTAAAACAAATATAAAGAACATCAAAAGATTCTTTCAAACAGTACATTTCTAAGAGTTATATAAATTCTATGAAAATATATAGATTCACATACACATACATATATTAGATTACACATATTTGTCATTTTTACCTTTTAGAATGTGGACGATGACAATAAAACTGTAATTTCACAAACATTTTCTAGCTCCCAATACGTAGCCGACTATAAAAAAATACATACATTTACATAATATCTACAATTTGCATCAATTCTTACACATACGTTAAATTTTATTCTACAAAATTCATGATTTTTTATCATCTAATTCGATAGGGCACTTTCGGTATATCAACTGACCATTAAATAAATACTCTATTGTTACTCTTATAAACTCATGCCAATTTGAAATAAGTATTTACACAACTCATTCTAGTATCTTGTTTCTATGATAATCTAATTTTTAGATAGATAAATATCTCTTTTATAATACCTATATCTACGGAATAGTTGAACGCGTTTTACGCTGAAATGATCAACAAAGCCAAATAACGTATCACTTAAAATAACTACATTTGAAATAACTTTGCTACACAATGTACTTTTGAAGTAGTTATAACCAACCAACGCATCATTCGTTCAGCCCAAATGTCTATTCGATGGGACAAATATAATTTCCGCCATTAAATTATGACTAGTGAAAATGTTTTCTAGCTCTAACAACACAGCAAATACTGGCAACACTGGAAGTCGACTAGCCATCAACTGTCACTATGGTCGAAATTCAAATCTGGGAGGTCTATCGTCTATGGCATCCCTAGAGGTTCCAAACGTAGCTGAGTACAGTACTCCCAAATTAATAATGCGCATAGAAATCTTCGTCACTGTTCGGCAACGGTCGTATTCCCCGAGCGTCGGAAGACGATATGTATATAGAGTGGTTAAGTGCATTTTCTTCATGCATAATGCATTCATCACCATAGAAAACAAAACCAAGAAGGGTGTGTAATAGCAGCTGTATATAATTCCACACAGAGAGAACACGTGCAGTCATCACCAATATATAAAGACGACTGACGGACCTTTGACTGACCGGCGACAGCCGCCGACCGCCCCAATTGTTTTCAATTTTTTCACATGATTTGACATATGACATTGACTCCTGTTTCTTTCGAACAAGGTGCAAAATGCAAGTGCATTGTTTAGGGCTTTCTCCGATTCAATGATTCGGGTGTTTCCGGGAATACGACAATTAGCGAAGATTTGCATGCGCATTATTAATTTGGGAGTACTGTACAGATTAAACAAGCTTATATCGGTGTTCCGCGTTCAAACCGTCGTCCTACGCACTTACTGTGAGCAACGTGCTTACAACCCAAGTACGCTCTCCGGAGCGCATTTGTCACTTTGCCCTGATACCAATCACAATAAAAAAAATTTAGAATTCACATATAAAAAAAAACTGTCAAATAAATAAACGAATTCCTATCATCTAACAAAGCTTCAGATTCAAATGAGTTCGTAAGGTTTCTATTGTCATGAAGGTTCACATTATTATCATCTAATGTCGTTTTTTATAGCAATATTCCATGTTTAGATTCATTTAAAAGTCATTCAAAAATAATAACTTTCTGGGAATACGTAAATATTACAAGCAAGCTGTGTTCTTTTTACAACTGAGCAATATTCTGAAAGGTAAATTATCTTTCAATAGAAAAGGCCAATCCATGTATACAAATGTGATCGACTGACATTTACTTCGGATTGTTTTGCCCCTAGAGATGTGCATAAAACCCTCTTTGATTAAAAATTGATTTGATCAGTTAGGCCTACGTCAACAGTTCATTCTAAATAACTTGAAATATTGCAATCAATGAGTTCAATCAATTATATAATCAGACATAAAATAATGTAACCCATTCTCCAAATGACTATTTATGTGGCAATTCAATTAAAAAACCACTCAGTAGGAGAATTGCATAAAAGTTTTCATTGAGTTTGAAATTGAAATTATCTTAAAAGCAATGGTAATTACATTGAGATGTTAATATAATCAAGCTTGTTACCAAAGATAAGTAACTTCGGATTAATCGTGATTAATTGGTTTGTTTACATGATTGTTCACTTCCATTGAACGACACTTTTGTAAAAAAGTTGTAAAACCCTTTGATATTGTTAATATTTTCGGTACAGATTCAGATGTAGAATTTGTCCCACACAAGTCGATCACTATAATTTTAAAATTAAACCTTGGTTAGACTAGAAATTATCATAATACAAATAATGTTTACGTATTCAGTCTCCTATGGAGTGAATAAAACCATGCTTTAATTCTATTCAAGGTTCTCACCACACTAACTCCAGTTTTTCCCTGAAATGTATAAAACTATTTCATTTTTTATCCTAACTGTAACCTAATATTTATCTATTTTAAAATGGCAGTGATATTCCCAGCCGGATCTTACTATAAATGCTGCAAAAATTAGATTATTTTTAATTGTATAATATTAAATATTATTTATATTATATATACAGTAAATAAAATACACCAAAACCGAAATGGAGGGATACACAAATATTAGACAAACATGTCTGCAATCTCCAAATTAACTAAAACAATAAGAAATTTAAGATATCATAGAAACATCACAATAATAGCTTTAATAGAATCATAATTGAGAGTTAACTAGCAGAAAAGAACTAGACATACATAGAAATTTTGTGCGAGAGCAATAATACCTCATAGCATAATAATATATTCTCTAATACTCATATCAAAAATAAAAGACATGTCGTAGCTGTAGTAGAGTACATACTTTGGATGTATAAGATATTAATATAAAAATAAACTCAATTTTTTTATACTATTTAATTGCCTTTTTATGGCCTGTGAACACTGCATATTTTCATCATCAAAAAATATATATACGAATGTCAAAAGAAGATTTTTCGAAACTAAATAAGCTGTTTGAAGATTGCAAACGAATTCATACGTCATGAGTAAACATATAGATAACATATAACAGGTGAAGTGTGACAGTGTTGGTAACAAGAAAGTGTACAGTGTGATTGTGTGTGTGATGGCTACCATACTCTTTGATTTTACAGGATTACACTACAAGTCCGCTTATTAAGTAACTTGCAATTCGAAAGTTATGCAAAATTTAGATCCGTTCTGCACAAAATAATTGGCCATAGAATTAATAATTAAGGAAGGCTACAGTGCGCCTTGCATGTGCAATTTCTTTCGTTATTGCATTGTCCGCGAGATAATCGTTGAACGCTTGCTGATTACTTAGTTTAGCTAATTTAAGGCATTATGTCGCATATTTTATTTTTATCTTTTATTTATGAAGTTTACCAAAATGTTTTACATTCGATACATCTACATCTCATTCATCATCTTATAAGTTGTTATAATTGCATTGTAAGTCCATACGAGCGTAGCTGCAGGCGACAATTAGTTTCATCATAAAGCTTAGATTACTGTTATCAGAGAATATTCTACCAACTCAAACTATTTTCGGGTACGAATTCCTGCTACCGTCTTAATTCTTCCCCATGTAAAAAAACACCCTATCTTACTATGTTTTTAATAGTAGAGAACTTCTATTTACTTTTTGAATCTTTATGCGGGCGTTTTTGGATACCAAAAGGCATATTAGTGATTAGAAACAGACAAATGAGCGACGCAAGTTTTTTAACTTAACTTTTACCTAAAACGTCGCTCTAGTGGAGAACTCAAACTGCATTTTATATGCTAGTGGACGCCCGCAGCTTCGCTCGCGTAGAATTAGACCTATTAACGACGTCTGCCCGCGTTCGGGTTGCCCACTTGACTTCAAAAACGGCAGTTTCATACTAACTTTGCACCCCCGTTATACCCCCTTAGGGGATGAATTTTCAAAAATCCTTTTTTGTGTTCCCCTACGTTATAAATGGAATCCCTGTGCAAAATTTAAAGTTTCTAACCCTTATAGTTTAGGCCCTGCGATGATATGTCAGTCAGTCAGTCAGTCAGCTTCTCCTTTTATATATGTATATAGATTTATTCATTATTTACGTCGTCATTCATTCCTTATTACGTTCAGTTTTCTAATTAAAATCCATACTAATATTATAAATGTGAAAGTGTGTTTGTTTGTTTGTCCGGCTTTCACGTCGCAACGAAGCTATTTTAAGGTATGGTTTTTGTGTGTGGAGATAGTGAGAAGGGTGGAGAGTGACGTAGGCTACTTTTTACTGCGGTAAAACATCGCGATGGGAAGATATCGATGTTTTGTTATTTGCTAGATATTTAGTTCCGGATGTTGTTAATAGATGGCATTGTTAATTCCCTTTGACCACGCGGGCGGAGCCGCGGGTAAGAGCTAGTCAAATAATAATTTTGGTGAGTAAGGTAGCCGTCACGTGGAAGATGGCAGGGAGAGAGCGAGAGATACGTAAGCGAGCAACGCGTGCAGCAGCGCGAGCAGCCTCGACACGGCGGGGGCGGGCGCGGGGGGCGGGGCCGCGGGGCGGGCGGTTACCTTCAGGGGCACGGGGGGCACCTCCAGGTGGTAGCCGATCTCGCACAGCTTCCGGAGGAGGTCGATACCTGGAAACGACGGGATTAAGATACAGAGTATGTATTTATTTAGATGTGAATTTAAAAGGTGTTAATAGAGTAGGTAATGAGTCTGAAAAAATAAATGTGATGTTTATGTTATATTAATAAACCTACAACCTAACAACCTACGAGAAAAAATAAATGTGATGTTATGACAGGCCCGTTGGCGCAATCGGTAGTGACACTGTCTGTGGCGCCAGGGGTCGTGGGTTCGAATCCCATTCAGGACAAATATTCGTGTGACGAACACTTGTATTTGTTCTGTGTCTGGATGTCAATATTATCTATTGAAGTATGTATTTAAAAATATCTATGTATGTATGTCAGTCTCTGACACCCATAACACAGGCTCGCGCCTACTTTGGGGTCAGATGGCCGTGTGTGAGAATGTCCAAGATATTTATTTATAACACAGGCTCGCGCCTACTTTGGTGTGAATTTAAAAGGTGATAATATAGTAGGTAATAAGTATGGAATTGTGCGCGGTGTATGGCAATTGACTCACAACTGTTTTGTCTACACCTACTACCTACTAGAGAGAGAGAGAAAAGAGAGAGAGAGAGAAAAGAGAGAGAGAAAAGAGAGAGAGAAAGAGAGTGAGACACAGTAATAAACTTTTCTTGGCGCAGCTGGTCCTTCGGTTAAGGGTGCACGTCCCGGGCTACCTACCTGCGTCCCTGTTGCTCCCGTAGCGCGTCTCCCAGGCGTCGAACAGGCGGTTGTAGTACCGCGGCCCGGCGAGGTACGGCAGGTACTTGTGCGACTCGCTCGTGGGGAACACGCGCTCCATGCCGCCCGCCTGCGTCAGTTCGTCCTCGGCTACCCACCTGCGTCCCTGTTGCTCCCGTAGCGCGTCTCCCAGGCGTCGAACAGGCGGTTGTAGTACCGCGGCCCGGCGAGGTACGGCAGGTACTTGTGCGACTCGCTCGTGGGGAACACGCGCTCCATGCCGCCCGCCTGCGTCAGTTCGTCCTCGGCTACCCACCTGCGTCCCTGTTGCTCCCGTAGCGCGTCTCCCAGGCGTCGAACAGGCGGTTGTAGTACCGCGGCCCGGCGAGGTACGGCAGGTACTTGTGCGACTCGCTCGTGGGGAACACGCGCTCCATGCCGCCCGCCTGCGTCAGTTCGTCCTCGGCTACCCACCTGCGTCCCTGTTGCTCCCGTAGCGCGTCTCCCAGGCGTCGAACAGGCGGTTGTAGTACCGCGGCCCGGCGAGGTACGGCAGGTACTTGTGCGACTCGCTCGTGGGGAACACGCGCTCCATGCCGCCCGCCTGCGTCAGTTCGTCCTCGGCTACCCACCTGCGTCCCTGTTGCTCCCGTAGCGCGTCTCCCAGGCGTCGAACAGGCGGTTGTAGTACCGCGGCCCGGCGAGGTACGGCAGGTACTTGTGCGACTCGCTCGTGGGGAACACGCGCTCCATGCCGCCCGCCTGCGTCAGTTCGTCCTCGGCTACCCACCTGCGTCCCTGTTGCTCCCGTAGCGCGTCTCCCAGGCGTCGAACAGGCGGTTGTAGTACCGCGGCCCGGCGAGGTACGGCAGGTACTTGTGCGACTCGCTCGTGGGGAACACGCGCTCCATGCCGCCCGCCTGCGTCAGTTCGTCCTCGGCTACCCACCTGCGTCCCTGTTGCTCCCGTAGCGCGTCTCCCAGGCGTCGAACAGGCGGTTGTAGTACCGCGGCCCGGCGAGGTACGGCAGGTACTTGTGCGACTCGCTCGTGGGGAACACGCGCTCCATGCCGCCCGCCTGCGTCAGTTCGTCCTCGGCTACCCACCTGCGTCCCTGTTGCTCCCGTAGCGCGTCTCCCAGGCGTCGAACAGGCGGTTGTAGTACCGCGGCCCGGCGAGGTACGGCAGGTACTTGTGCGACTCGCTCGTGGGGAACACGCGCTCCATGCCGCCCGCCTGCGTCAGTTCGTCCTCGGCTACCCACCTGCGTCCCTGTTGCTCCCGTAGCGCGTCTCCCAGGCGTCGAACAGGCGGTTGTAGTACCGCGGCCCGGCGAGGTACGGCAGGTACTTGTGCGACTCGCTCGTGGGGAACACGCGCTCCATGCCGCCCGCCTGCGTCAGTTCGTCCTCGGCTACCCACCTGCGTCCCTGTTGCTCCCGTAGCGCGTCTCCCAGGCGTCGAACAGGCGGTTGTAGTACCGCGGCCCGGCGAGGTACGGCAGGTACTTGTGCGACTCGCTCGTGGGGAACACGCGCTCCATGCCGCCCGCCTGCGTCAGTTCGTCCTCGGCTACCCACCTGCGTCCCTGTTGCTCCCGTAGCGCGTCTCCCAGGCGTCGAACAGGCGGTTGTAGTACCGCGGCCCGGCGAGGTACGGCAGGTACTTGTGCGACTCGCTCGTGGGGAACACGCGCTCCATGCCGCCCGCCTGCGTCAGTTCGTCCTCGGCTACCCACCTGCGTCCCTGTTGCTCCCGTAGCGCGTCTCCCAGGCGTCGAACAGGCGGTTGTAGTACCGCGGCCCGGCGAGGTACGGCAGGTACTTGTGCGACTCGCTCGTGGGGAACACGCGCTCCATGCCGCCCGCCTGCGTCAGTTCGTCCTCGGCTACCCACCTGCGTCCCTGTTGCTCCCGTAGCGCGTCTCCCAGGCGTCGAACAGGCGGTTGTAGTACCGCGGCCCGGCGAGGTACGGCAGGTACTTGTGCGACTCGCTCGTGGGGAACACGCGCTCCATGCCGCCCGCCTGCGTCAGTTCGTCCTCGGCTACCCACCTGCGTCCCTGTTGCTCCCGTAGCGCGTCTCCCAGGCGTCGAACAGGCGGTTGTAGTACCGCGGCCCGGCGAGGTACGGCAGGTACTTGTGCGACTCGCTCGTGGGGAACACGCGCTCCATGCCGCCCGCCTGCGTCAGTTCGTCCTCGGCTACCCACCTGCGTCCCTGTTGCTCCCGTAGCGCGTCTCCCAGGCGTCGAACAGGCGGTTGTAGTACCGCGGCCCGGCGAGGTACGGCAGGTACTTGTGCGACTCGCTCGTGGGGAACACGCGCTCCATGCCGCCCGCCTGCGTCAGTTCGTCCTCGGCTACCCACCTGCGTCCCTGTTGCTCCCGTAGCGCGTCTCCCAGGCGTCGAACAGGCGGTTGTAGTACCGCGGCCCGGCGAGGTACGGCAGGTACTTGTGCGACTCGCTCGTGGGGAACACGCGCTCCATGCCGCCCGCCTGCGTCAGTTCGTCCTCGGCTACCCACCTGCGTCCCTGTTGCTCCCGTAGCGCGTCTCCCAGGCGTCGAACAGGCGGTTGTAGTACCGCGGCCCGGCGAGGTACGGCAGGTACTTGTGCGACTCGCTCGTGGGGAACACGCGCTCCATGCCGCCCGCCTGCGTCAGTTCGTCCTCGGCTACCCACCTGCGTCCCTGTTGCTCCCGTAGCGCGTCTCCCAGGCGTCGAACAGGCGGTTGTAGTACCGCGGCCCGGCGAGGTACGGCAGGTACTTGTGCGACTCGCTCGTGGGGAACACGCGCTCCATGCCGCCCGCCTGCGTCAGTTCGTCCTCGGCTACCCACCTGCGTCCCTGTTGCTCCCGTAGCGCGTCTCCCAGGCGTCGAACAGGCGGTTGTAGTACCGCGGCCCGGCGAGGTACGGCAGGTACTTGTGCGACTCGCTCGTGGGGAACACGCGCTCCATGCCGCCCGCCTGCGTCAGTTCGTCCTCGGCTACCCACCTGCGTCCCTGTTGCTCCCGTAGCGCGTCTCCCAGGCGTCGAACAGGCGGTTGTAGTACCGCGGCCCGGCGAGGTACGGCAGGTACTTGTGCGACTCGCTCGTGGGGAACACGCGCTCCATGCCGCCCGCCTGCGTCAGTTCGTCCTCGGCTACCCACCTGCGTCCCTGTTGCTCCCGTAGCGCGTCTCCCAGGCGTCGAACAGGCGGTTGTAGTACCGCGGCCCGGCGAGGTACGGCAGGTACTTGTGCGACTCGCTCGTGGGGAACACGCGCTCCATGCCGCCCGCCTGCGTCAGTTCGTCCTCGGCTACCCACCTGCGTCCCTGTTGCTCCCGTAGCGCGTCTCCCAGGCGTCGAACAGGCGGTTGTAGTACCGCGGCCCGGCGAGGTACGGCAGGTACTTGTGCGACTCGCTCGTGGGGAACACGCGCTCCATGCCGCCCGCCTGCGTCAGTTCGTCCTCGGCTACCCACCTGCGTCCCTGTTGCTCCCGTAGCGCGTCTCCCAGGCGTCGAACAGGCGGTTGTAGTACCGCGGCCCGGCGAGGTACGGCAGGTACTTGTGCGACTCGCTCGTGGGGAACACGCGCTCCATGCCGCCCGCCTGCGTCAGTTCGTCCTCGGCTACCCACCTGCGTCCCTGTTGCTCCCGTAGCGCGTCTCCCAGGCGTCGAACAGGCGGTTGTAGTACCGCGGCCCGGCGAGGTACGGCAGGTACTTGTGCGACTCGCTCGTGGGGAACACGCGCTCCATGCCGCCCGCCTGCGTCAGTTCGTCCTCGGCTACCCACCTGCGTCCCTGTTGCTCCCGTAGCGCGTCTCCCAGGCGTCGAACAGGCGGTTGTAGTACCGCGGCCCGGCGAGGTACGGCAGGTACTTGTGCGACTCGCTCGTGGGGAACACGCGCTCCATGCCGCCCGCCTGCGTCAGTTCGTCCTCGGCTACCCACCTGCGTCCCTGTTGCTCCCGTAGCGCGTCTCCCAGGCGTCGAACAGGCGGTTGTAGTACCGCGGCCCGGCGAGGTACGGCAGGTACTTGTGCGACTCGCTCGTGGGGAACACGCGCTCCATGCCGCCCGCCTGCGTCAGTTCGTCCTCGGCTACCCACCTGCGTCCCTGTTGCTCCCGTAGCGCGTCTCCCAGGCGTCGAACAGGCGGTTGTAGTACCGCGGCCCGGCGAGGTACGGCAGGTACTTGTGCGACTCGCTCGTGGGGAACACGCGCTCCATGCCGCCCGCCTGCGTCAGTTCGTCCTCGGCTACCCACCTGCGTCCCTGTTGCTCCCGTAGCGCGTCTCCCAGGCGTCGAACAGGCGGTTGTAGTACCGCGGCCCGGCGAGGTACGGCAGGTACTTGTGCGACTCGCTCGTGGGGAACACGCGCTCCATGCCGCCCGCCTGCGTCAGTTCGTCCTCGGCTACCCACCTGCGTCCCTGTTGCTCCCGTAGCGCGTCTCCCAGGCGTCGAACAGGCGGTTGTAGTACCGCGGCCCGGCGAGGTACGGCAGGTACTTGTGCGACTCGCTCGTGGGGAACACGCGCTCCATGCCGCCCGCCTGCGTCAGTTCGTCCTCGGCTACCCACCTGCGTCCCTGTTGCTCCCGTAGCGCGTCTCCCAGGCGTCGAACAGGCGGTTGTAGTACCGCGGCCCGGCGAGGTACGGCAGGTACTTGTGCGACTCGCTCGTGGGGAACACGCGCTCCATGCCGCCCGCCTGCGTCAGTTCGTCCTCGGCTACCCACCTGCGTCCCTGTTGCTCCCGTAGCGCGTCTCCCAGGCGTCGAACAGGCGGTTGTAGTACCGCGGCCCGGCGAGGTACGGCAGGTACTTGTGCGACTCGCTCGTGGGGAACACGCGCTCCATGCCGCCCGCCTGCGTCAGTTCGTCCTCGGCTACCCACCTGCGTCCCTGTTGCTCCCGTAGCGCGTCTCCCAGGCGTCGAACAGGCGGTTGTAGTACCGCGGCCCGGCGAGGTACGGCAGGTACTTGTGCGACTCGCTCGTGGGGAACACGCGCTCCATGCCGCCCGCCTGCGTCAGTTCGTCCTCGGCTACCCACCTGCGTCCCTGTTGCTCCCGTAGCGCGTCTCCCAGGCGTCGAACAGGCGGTTGTAGTACCGCGGCCCGGCGAGGTACGGCAGGTACTTGTGCGACTCGCTCGTGGGGAACACGCGCTCCATGCCGCCCGCCTGCGTCAGTTCGTCCTCGGCTACCCACCTGCGTCCCTGTTGCTCCCGTAGCGCGTCTCCCAGGCGTCGAACAGGCGGTTGTAGTACCGCGGCCCGGCGAGGTACGGCAGGTACTTGTGCGACTCGCTCGTGGGGAACACGCGCTCCATGCCGCCCGCCTGCGTCAGTTCGTCCTCGGCTACCCACCTGCGTCCCTGTTGCTCCCGTAGCGCGTCTCCCAGGCGTCGAACAGGCGGTTGTAGTACCGCGGCCCGGCGAGGTACGGCAGGTACTTGTGCGACTCGCTCGTGGGGAACACGCGCTCCATGCCGCCCGCCTGCGTCAGTTCGTCCTCGGCTACCCACCTGCGTCCCTGTTGCTCCCGTAGCGCGTCTCCCAGGCGTCGAACAGGCGGTTGTAGTACCGCGGCCCGGCGAGGTACGGCAGGTACTTGTGCGACTCGCTCGTGGGGAACACGCGCTCCATGCCGCCCGCCTGCGTCAGTTCGTCCTCGGCTACCCACCTGCGTCCCTGTTGCTCCCGTAGCGCGTCTCCCAGGCGTCGAACAGGCGGTTGTAGTACCGCGGCCCGGCGAGGTACGGCAGGTACTTGTGCGACTCGCTCGTGGGGAACACGCGCTCCATGCCGCCCGCCTGCGTCAGTTCGTCCTCGGCTACCCACCTGCGTCCCTGTTGCTCCCGTAGCGCGTCTCCCAGGCGTCGAACAGGCGGTTGTAGTACCGCGGCCCGGCGAGGTACGGCAGGTACTTGTGCGACTCGCTCGTGGGGAACACGCGCTCCATGCCGCCCGCCTGCGTCAGTTCGTCCTCGGCTACCCACCTGCGTCCCTGTTGCTCCCGTAGCGCGTCTCCCAGGCGTCGAACAGGCGGTTGTAGTACCGCGGCCCGGCGAGGTACGGCAGGTACTTGTGCGACTCGCTCGTGGGGAACACGCGCTCCATGCCGCCCGCCTGCGTCAGTTCGTCCTCGGCTACCCACCTGCGTCCCTGTTGCTCCCGTAGCGCGTCTCCCAGGCGTCGAACAGGCGGTTGTAGTACCGCGGCCCGGCGAGGTACGGCAGGTACTTGTGCGACTCGCTCGTGGGGAACACGCGCTCCATGCCGCCCGCCTGCGTCAGTTCGTCCTCGGCTACCCACCTGCGTCCCTGTTGCTCCCGTAGCGCGTCTCCCAGGCGTCGAACAGGCGGTTGTAGTACCGCGGCCCGGCGAGGTACGGCAGGTACTTGTGCGACTCGCTCGTGGGGAACACGCGCTCCATGCCGCCCGCCTGCGTCAGTTCGTCCTCGGCTACCCACCTGCGTCCCTGTTGCTCCCGTAGCGCGTCTCCCAGGCGTCGAACAGGCGGTTGTAGTACCGCGGCCCGGCGAGGTACGGCAGGTACTTGTGCGACTCGCTCGTGGGGAACACGCGCTCCATGCCGCCCGCCTGCGTCAGTTCGTCCTCGGCTACCCACCTGCGTCCCTGTTGCTCCCGTAGCGCGTCTCCCAGGCGTCGAACAGGCGGTTGTAGTACCGCGGCCCGGCGAGGTACGGCAGGTACTTGTGCGACTCGCTCGTGGGGAACACGCGCTCCATGCCGCCCGCCTGCGTCAGTTCGTCCTCGGCTACCCACCTGCGTCCCTGTTGCTCCCGTAGCGCGTCTCCCAGGCGTCGAACAGGCGGTTGTAGTACCGCGGCCCGGCGAGGTACGGCAGGTACTTGTGCGACTCGCTCGTGGGGAACACGCGCTCCATGCCGCCCGCCTGCGTCAGTTCGTCCTCGGCTACCCACCTGCGTCCCTGTTGCTCCCGTAGCGCGTCTCCCAGGCGTCGAACAGGCGGTTGTAGTACCGCGGCCCGGCGAGGTACGGCAGGTACTTGTGCGACTCGCTCGTGGGGAACACGCGCTCCATGCCGCCCGCCTGCGTCAGTTCGTCCTCGGCTACCCACCTGCGTCCCTGTTGCTCCCGTAGCGCGTCTCCCAGGCGTCGAACAGGCGGTTGTAGTACCGCGGCCCGGCGAGGTACGGCAGGTACTTGTGCGACTCGCTCGTGGGGAACACGCGCTCCATGCCGCCCGCCTGCGTCAGTTCGTCCTCGGCTACCCACCTGCGTCCCTGTTGCTCCCGTAGCGCGTCTCCCAGGCGTCGAACAGGCGGTTGTAGTACCGCGGCCCGGCGAGGTACGGCAGGTACTTGTGCGACTCGCTCGTGGGGAACACGCGCTCCATGCCGCCCGCCTGCGTCAGTTCGTCCTCGGCTACCCACCTGCGTCCCTGTTGCTCCCGTAGCGCGTCTCCCAGGCGTCGAACAGGCGGTTGTAGTACCGCGGCCCGGCGAGGTACGGCAGGTACTTGTGCGACTCGCTCGTGGGGAACACGCGCTCCATGCCGCCCGCCTGCGTCAGTTCGTCCTCGGCTACCCACCTGCGTCCCTGTTGCTCCCGTAGCGCGTCTCCCAGGCGTCGAACAGGCGGTTGTAGTACCGCGGCCCGGCGAGGTACGGCAGGTACTTGTGCGACTCGCTCGTGGGGAACACGCGCTCCATGCCGCCCGCCTGCGTCAGTTCGTCCTCGGCTACCCACCTGCGTCCCTGTTGCTCCCGTAGCGCGTCTCCCAGGCGTCGAACAGGCGGTTGTAGTACCGCGGCCCGGCGAGGTACGGCAGGTACTTGTGCGACTCGCTCGTGGGGAACACGCGCTCCATGCCGCCCGCCTGCGTCAGTTCGTCCTCGGCTACCCACCTGCGTCCCTGTTGCTCCCGTAGCGCGTCTCCCAGGCGTCGAACAGGCGGTTGTAGTACCGCGGCCCGGCGAGGTACGGCAGGTACTTGTGCGACTCGCTCGTGGGGAACACGCGCTCCATGCCGCCCGCCTGCGTCAGTTCGTCCTCGGCTACCCACCTGCGTCCCTGTTGCTCCCGTAGCGCGTCTCCCAGGCGTCGAACAGGCGGTTGTAGTACCGCGGCCCGGCGAGGTACGGCAGGTACTTGTGCGACTCGCTCGTGGGGAACACGCGCTCCATGCCGCCCGCCTGCGTCAGTTCGTCCTCGGCTACCCACCTGCGTCCCTGTTGCTCCCGTAGCGCGTCTCCCAGGCGTCGAACAGGCGGTTGTAGTACCGCGGCCCGGCGAGGTACGGCAGGTACTTGTGCGACTCGCTCGTGGGGAACACGCGCTCCATGCCGCCCGCCTGCGTCAGTTCGTCCTCGGCTACCCACCTGCGTCCCTGTTGCTCCCGTAGCGCGTCTCCCAGGCGTCGAACAGGCGGTTGTAGTACCGCGGCCCGGCGAGGTACGGCAGGTACTTGTGCGACTCGCTCGTGGGGAACACGCGCTCCATGCCGCCCGCCTGCGTCAGTTCGTCCTCGGCTACCCACCTGCGTCCCTGTTGCTCCCGTAGCGCGTCTCCCAGGCGTCGAACAGGCGGTTGTAGTACCGCGGCCCGGCGAGGTACGGCAGGTACTTGTGCGACTCGCTCGTGGGGAACACGCGCTCCATGCCGCCCGCCTGCGTCAGTTCGTCCTCGGCTACCCACCTGCGTCCCTGTTGCTCCCGTAGCGCGTCTCCCAGGCGTCGAACAGGCGGTTGTAGTACCGCGGCCCGGCGAGGTACGGCAGGTACTTGTGCGACTCGCTCGTGGGGAACACGCGCTCCATGCCGCCCGCCTGCGTCAGTTCGTCCTCGGCTACCCACCTGCGTCCCTGTTGCTCCCGTAGCGCGTCTCCCAGGCGTCGAACAGGCGGTTGTAGTACCGCGGCCCGGCGAGGTACGGCAGGTACTTGTGCGACTCGCTCGTGGGGAACACGCGCTCCATGCCGCCCGCCTGCGTCAGTTCGTCCTCGGCTACCCACCTGCGTCCCTGTTGCTCCCGTAGCGCGTCTCCCAGGCGTCGAACAGGCGGTTGTAGTACCGCGGCCCGGCGAGGTACGGCAGGTACTTGTGCGACTCGCTCGTGGGGAACACGCGCTCCATGCCGCCCGCCTGCGTCAGTTCGTCCTCGGCTACCCACCTGCGTCCCTGTTGCTCCCGTAGCGCGTCTCCCAGGCGTCGAACAGGCGGTTGTAGTACCGCGGCCCGGCGAGGTACGGCAGGTACTTGTGCGACTCGCTCGTGGGGAACACGCGCTCCATGCCGCCCGCCTGCGTCAGTTCGTCCTCGGCTACCCACCTGCGTCCCTGTTGCTCCCGTAGCGCGTCTCCCAGGCGTCGAACAGGCGGTTGTAGTACCGCGGCCCGGCGAGGTACGGCAGGTACTTGTGCGACTCGCTCGTGGGGAACACGCGCTCCATGCCGCCCGCCTGCGTCAGTTCGTCCTCGGCTACCCACCTGCGTCCCTGTTGCTCCCGTAGCGCGTCTCCCAGGCGTCGAACAGGCGGTTGTAGTACCGCGGCCCGGCGAGGTACGGCAGGTACTTGTGCGACTCGCTCGTGGGGAACACGCGCTCCATGCCGCCCGCCTGCGTCAGTTCGTCCTCGGCTACCCACCTGCGTCCCTGTTGCTCCCGTAGCGCGTCTCCCAGGCGTCGAACAGGCGGTTGTAGTACCGCGGCCCGGCGAGGTACGGCAGGTACTTGTGCGACTCGCTCGTGGGGAACACGCGCTCCATGCCGCCCGCCTGCGTCAGTTCGTCCTCGGCTACCCACCTGCGTCCCTGTTGCTCCCGTAGCGCGTCTCCCAGGCGTCGAACAGGCGGTTGTAGTACCGCGGCCCGGCGAGGTACGGCAGGTACTTGTGCGACTCGCTCGTGGGGAACACGCGCTCCATGCCGCCCGCCTGCGTCAGTTCGTCCTCGGCTACCCACCTGCGTCCCTGTTGCTCCCGTAGCGCGTCTCCCAGGCGTCGAACAGGCGGTTGTAGTACCGCGGCCCGGCGAGGTACGGCAGGTACTTGTGCGACTCGCTCGTGGGGAACACGCGCTCCATGCCGCCCGCCTGCGTCAGTTCGTCCTCGGCTACCCACCTGCGTCCCTGTTGCTCCCGTAGCGCGTCTCCCAGGCGTCGAACAGGCGGTTGTAGTACCGCGGCCCGGCGAGGTACGGCAGGTACTTGTGCGACTCGCTCGTGGGGAACACGCGCTCCATGCCGCCCGCCTGCGTCAGTTCGTCCTCGGCTACCCACCTGCGTCCCTGTTGCTCCCGTAGCGCGTCTCCCAGGCGTCGAACAGGCGGTTGTAGTACCGCGGCCCGGCGAGGTACGGCAGGTACTTGTGCGACTCGCTCGTGGGGAACACGCGCTCCATGCCGCCCGCCTGCGTCAGTTCGTCCTCGGCTACCCACCTGCGTCCCTGTTGCTCCCGTAGCGCGTCTCCCAGGCGTCGAACAGGCGGTTGTAGTACCGCGGCCCGGCGAGGTACGGCAGGTACTTGTGCGACTCGCTCGTGGGGAACACGCGCTCCATGCCGCCCGCCTGCGTCAGTTCGTCCTCGGCTACCCACCTGCGTCCCTGTTGCTCCCGTAGCGCGTCTCCCAGGCGTCGAACAGGCGGTTGTAGTACCGCGGCCCGGCGAGGTACGGCAGGTACTTGTGCGACTCGCTCGTGGGGAACACGCGCTCCATGCCGCCCGCCTGCGTCAGTTCGTCCTCGGCTTGGATGAGATGGCGCACGTCGTCCGGGGTGAGAGTTGACAGGATGTCGCGGAGGTACTGGAAGGGAAAAACGTATTTGGTGACGATTGAGATAATTTGTGCCGAATTTTGGGGCTGTTATTATTTCAGTAGCCACATGATGTATTTCTGCCGCTTTAATAACAAATATAAAAATGAATCGCAAAATGTGTTGGTAAGCGCATAACTCAACGCCTGGACCAATTTGGCCAATTCTTTTTTTTAAATGTTCGTTGAAGTTCAAGGATGGTTTTTACGGCGAAATTGAAAATTCATCCCCTAAGGGGGTAAAACGGGGGTGCAAAGTTAGTATGAAGCTTTGCCGTTTTTGAAGTTAGTGAATGTATAACGCGAGCGAAGCTGCGGGCGTCCACTAGTAACAAATACAGAAAAAACAGAAACAATAGATAATAAAGGGGGGCTCTCATAAAACAAACATGATTTTTTTGCCGTTTTTATAGATAATGGTATTCCGTACCTTCGTGCGCGAGTCCGAATCGCACTTGGGCGGTTTTTATTTCTAATTTAAATTTAATTCAGCAATAGGTACGTACAAGCATTTCCTTACGATTACGAGTAACACTATTCAATTTTTTATTCAAAATCGACTCACCATATCACGATCTTCCATATTAGTATAAATTATATGCTTATCACGTTCTTCTTTTGACAGGTAAACGGTGTATAATCTGCTGTCGTAGGGTAAGCCTCCCTGAAATAAACAATATTAAAATTTAAACGAAGACTTTTTTAGTATTATTATTATATTATATTTAAGCTACAACGTAGGACACAAATACAGACAAGAACATAAGAACATTTGATATTTTCGTATGATAATAATTTAACACTTAAACGTCCCACTGTTGGGCACGGGTCTACTCCACAGAGCATACCACCACGCTGCTCCAATGCGGATTAGTGGATGGGTTCGTGGCCAATCCAGTGTCGAATGTTGTTAAGTCTCTCGAACACAGATTTATTATTACTACGTACAGATGGGAATCGCGCATAGAAAATCTATGGATGCTAACTAAATTAGTTCCAATGAAGTACGACGGCGTCGCTTTTAGCGACAAGATGTCACGCTGTTATGTGTCTGTATTGCCCGTTCCTAGTGATTGCTATTATCGATATTTATCGATATTTTTTTCCCTTGGTGACTAAATAGTAAATAAAACAAAATATGTATTATGTTCAACATTTTTTATTGCTTTAATATATGTATATCTTATCTAATATTATAAAGAGGAAACATTTGTGCTTTTGTATGTATGTTTGTAATGTTTTCACACAGAAACTACTGGACCGATTTCCATAATTCTTTCACCATTAGAAAGCTGCTGCATCTTCGCTGCTGCATTTTTGCAAATAAAATAATTTTAAAGCCCTTTGTTAATTGCTATACTAATATTATAAAGAGGAAACATGTGTTTGTAACGTTTTCACACAAAAACTACTGGACCGATTTCAATAATTCTTTCACCATTAGAAAGCTGCATCTTTGCTGCTGCATTTTTGCAAATAAAATTATTTTAAAGCCCTTCGATAATCTATACTATTATATAGATGAAACATGTGTTTGTAACGTTTTCACACAAAAACTACTGGACCGATTTCAAAAATTCTTTCACCGTTAGAAAGCTGCTGCATCTTCACGGAGTGTATTACAGAAACATTGTACATCATCACCTGAAACAAAAAGTAAAAAATATTAATCTCAAATACAGTGCTGATTGGGACAAAGCACGAGTATTATCAATGATTAAACAAACACGAAGTACTTCTTACTCGTACGGGTAAGTTTGCAATCATAGGTTATTTCAGATTTTTAATCTTGCTTTTTAATGTACTTTGAAGACAATACAATACATCGATATTCGATAAAATAATAGTATTCTTATTCCACATCACTACTGTTTACAGTACTAGTTTAGGTTAAAATAAAACCTCATATAAAAATAAAACCTTTATCTGAGCTGACAAATAAATTAAAACTTAATTATTAAGGTACCAAATGCTTTAAAATAAAGACTGGAACAACTTACTGTGTCTTGTTGGAATCCCACTGCAAATTTCATCCACCGTAAACTACGTAGGCCGCGCAATAATATGAATCAGGCGACCTTTTCGTAGAATTTGCGCTCAAACTCAAAATGCTTAGAACACACCCGCTTGCGGTTAAATTCTCTAGTGTTAAGAGTACATATTTAACACATTTCACATTTTTTTTGTTTTAACCACAAATTTCGCCAACTATGCGGATTCCGAAAACAATGAAGAAAGACTCCACTATCCCTTTTGGAGTCACAATTAGTTAGGCACGCAACAATCATTACCACTCACAATCATTTTCCAAAGTTTCTCACAATCTATAAATTAAAGAGTATTGTGAATTGTGAGAATGCAAATTATGTTAGTATCAAACAACGTATAGGTTATAAGTCAAACAATAACAAAACACGACACAGAGTTTAGCTTCAGATCAGAAGCATTGCAATATTTGCAAATCTTAATGCAGCTGATTTCATTACGTTGAACAAGGGCGCCCCTATGGTGCTTTTCTGTACTATAATTCTTTTTAAGCTATTATTCACTCTATTGCTATGGGTTAGAGACTAAAATTGAATAAAGCTACTTAGTGTCCACGGAATTTGTATAGTCGATTTCATAGCGTGCTCTCGAAGGTCTTCGACAAGACTTAACGATTATTTTTACCATTGAAAACAACCGGGACAGACAGCTTTTCGTGCCCTCCGAAGCACGGCGGTCACCCATCCAAATACTGACCGCACTCGTCGACTATGGACGCTTCACCGTATAGCATACATATAGCATAACAACTGACCAGCTTATTGGGCTTGTCCTTGGCAAGCATCTCCAGATTGGTTTTGAGCGGAACCTGGAACTGCGCGATGTTGAGCACGGTCGCCACCAGAGGGCCCTTCACGTGGATGTCCAGCGGGGAGGCGCTGTGCAGGCTTGGCGATATGTTCACCTAAACAGATAAAATGTATGAGATTAGCTATTAATAACTTCTGTTGAGAACACCTCGGAGTTATTGTATTCCTCGCGGCACGAAAGCTTTAAGCGAAATCCGGAGAGGAGCGCATGGGGTATCAGTGTGGGGGACATAATACGGTTAACAAACCAATCAGCGCGACTGATAACCCGCCCACCCCGCGCCAGACGATAATCTTACTTCTGCGCATTCAAGGTCAGAACGAAACATTCGTGCCGCGAGCTGTACCCACAGAACAACAAATGGCCCTAATCCAACGGCCAATTTGCAAACTCAACGAGATGCACATGCACAGGATGATATCCATTCAGTTGATCATCGCTGCGACCATAGACGTCCCACTGCTGGGCAAATCTCCCCCCACAGACCCTGCTGTGGGAGGTCTAGAGCATACTCCACCAAGCTGCTCCAATGCGGATTGGTGGAGGGGTTAGTGGCGAGCCCAGTGTCAAATGTTCTCAAGCCACCCGAAGGTCTTCGACAAGTCTTAACGACTGTTTCCTGCATTGAAAACAACCGGGATCAACGGCTTTACGTGCCCTCCGAAGCACTGTAGCGTCCATGAAATTTTGCCACTACTCATCCACAACCCGACCGCGCCCTTCGTTGCTTAACTCCTTCGATCACATTGAATCGGCGCGATCCATTGGGCTATGGTTCAGTTGATCATACGTACCTCTAACAGCCACGGCGTGAGGTGTTCATCCAGTAGCACGTCGACCCCGAACAGCTCGTAGCAGTTGTAGCGTGACGTCACGTTGGCCTTCGTCAGCGAGCTGATGCTGGCCTCCCCGGAGACCATTGTCTTGATGACCAGCTCCTTCATGGAGAGTCCGTCCAGTCGATCATACGTACCTTTTTTTTTTTTTTTTTTACCTCTAACAGCCACGGCGTGAGGTGTTCATCCAGTAGCACGTCGACCCCGAACAACTCGTAGCAGTTGTAGCGCGACGTCACGTTGGCCTTCGTCAGCGAGCTGATGCTGGCTTCCCCGGAGACCATTGTCTTGATGACCAGCTCCTTCATGGAGAGTCCGTCCAGTCGATCATACGTACCTTTTTTTTTTTTTTTTTTACCTCTAACAGCCACGGCGTGAGGTGTTCATCCAGTAGCACGTCGACCCCGAACAGCTCGTAGCAGTTGTAGCGCGACGTCACGTTGGCCTTCGTCAGCGAGCTGATGCTGGCCTCCCCGGAGACCATTGTCTTGATGACCAGCTCCTTCATGGAGTCCCATAGGGCCGTCGTGTCGACGCCGCGCTCCGTCTTCAGGTAGTGGAACAGGGTTTGCAGTGTCCTGTGGGTCACGGGCTTATGTTAAGCAAAGTTGTATGAAACAATCGCCTTAATTAAACAAGCAGATTTACAAACGATATCTTACTATTTATTAACAACTAGTGGACGCCCGCAGCTTCGCTCGCGTGGAATTAGACATAACAATAGTTTCGTTTACACCTAGTAATATTATATAACCTAAGATGCAGCTTTCTAATGGTGAAAGAATTTTTGAAATAGGTCCAGTAGTTTTTATGTGAAAACATTACAAACAAATGTTTCCTCTTTATAATATTAGTATAGATAAAATTGATATTTAATTAGTCAGGTCTATTCGTTTACACCTAGTAATATTATATAGCCTATGTTACTCAGTGAAGATGCAGCTTTCTAACGGTGAAATAATTTTTGAAATCGATCCAGTAGTTTTTGAGTGAAAACATTACAAACAAATGTTTCCTCTTTATAATATTAGTATAGATAAAATTGATATTTAATTAGTCAGGTCTATTCGTTTACACCTAGTAATATTATATAGCCTATGTCACTCAGTGAAGATGCAGCTTTCTAACGGTGAAATAATTTTTGAAATCGATCCAGTAGTTTTTGAGTGAAAACATTACAAACAAATGTTTCCTCTTTATAATATTAGTACATAATATAGATAAAATTGATATTTAATTAGTCAGGTCTATTCGTTTACACCTAGTAATATTATATAGCCTATGTCACTCAGTGACGATGCAGCTTTCTAATGGTGAAAGAATTTATGAAATCGATCCAGTAGTTTTTGTGTGAAAACATCACAAACAAATGTTTCCTCTTTGTAATATTAATATAGATAAAATTGATATTTAATTAGTCAGGTCTAAGGTTGTCTTACGCTTGTATGCTAAATGTACTAACCACTTATGTCCTTCGCACGCGGCAAAATCCTCATTCGGCGTGTAGTTTTTAGACAGTCTATTGATTGAGTAGTTTGTTAAATGCATGTATCTGTCGTTCAATGATGTCAACTCGTCGTTGTACTTAACTGAAAATAAGAGAAAGAATTTATATAGATATTATATAGATAGAACAAAGATACTTTTTTAACTACGATGGACTGAAAACTCATATTGCGGAGACTAAGCTCCGAAGTAATATTAACGGCCTGCGCGGCTGTTAGATGGGTGTCCACTCGTGGCAAAACCTTTTGAGCGCTTCCGTACTTCGTAAGGCACCTGATGTTATTTTAAGATAAGAAAAAAATAATCTTTTATTTGCCACAATCGTTTATGCAACACAGAAAACTATATCAAGTACATGTGTTTAACAAAGGTTATATACCTACAAAATTATAAAAAATAAATAAAGTTCTATGTTGTAGTGACCACTCAGCAAATATGTCTACACTCAGCATAGCTGCAGTTGCTCAAACTGCAACACTGATTTTCAGTGCAGCCTGTAGTGTGTAGTGTATGATAACAGTGTGTGATAACAGTTATTTAGCTATGTTGGAGGACTTCGGGCGGCTTGATATCCAAATACTGCGTACAATCGTTTAGTTGACAAGTTGATAAGGCTCGAAGTCGGCATGTTGGGATTTTTCACTGTATGCACTGAGCCACGCTGGCGTGGGTTGGTGGAGGGAGCGAAACTGGCTAACTCGTCCCGGTATGATATGACCCCTGATGCTCTGGTACACTACTAAGCCACGTAGAGCTTGTCAGCTACGCGCTCTGGGCCACGCTGTCCCAACACATGTTGGTGGAGGGATCGACTCACCCGAAGCAAACCTGGCCAGCCCGTCCTGGTACAGGTATATCCTCAGCGGATGCACTGACGTCACCAGCACGTAGAGTCGCATGTCGAACTTGTTCCCGTTGATAAGATACGGCTTGGATACGTATCGCTGTACTACAACAGGACGTTTCTTGGGGATTTGGGTCCATTGGGAGACCACTTTGATGCCTGTACCACGGGCAGACGCCGGCTGAAAATACAAGGATTATTTATTTATTTAGCTACAACCCAAACACGTCCCACTGCTGAGCACGGCTATCCCGCACAGATACAACCGCGGGAGGTCTAAAGCGTACTCCACCACGTTGTTCCAATGCGAAATGGTGGAGGGATTAGTGGCCAACTCAGTATCGAATATTCTCGTCGCTACCTGAAGGTCTTCGACAAGGCTTATCGATTATTTTTACCATTGAAAACAACCGATCGATGACTTAACGGGCCCTCCGAAGCACGGTTGCATTCAAGAAATTGGGCCACTAGTGGTTACCCATCCACAAATCGACTGCGCGTTGCGAAACGGGGCTAGACGGAAAAAATTAAGACCAAAAGTTGTAACGACACTTTTTGCTATAGTTGTAAGCCGTGCGGCGTGCGCGTGTTTCTCTGTCTGTCTGTCTGTCTCTCTCTCTCTCTCTCTCTCATAGAAAGCAAGCCAGTTATTTTCATTTCGTCTTTCTAATTCGCATTGAACAGTGTGGTGTCGCGACGATTATTTTTGTTGAGTGGTTTTTTGTACATAATAAATAATAAAAATAACATTTGCGGATTTGCGAACTTCGTATGTCATCGAGAATATTATGGATGTTATCGGTTCACAAAAAGTTACTCACCGGTTTAATAATCCACTTCTCATTATTACTAGCATACTTCTCCCAATCGTGTTTCAACATCTTGAGATCGTGCGGCAACACGTATGTTTTGGGCATGATGCCGAACTCACTTTCGCCATATTTGGCCGCTAATTTCTGTAGATTACGCCACAAACGGTCCTTGCGCCCTATCTGAAACGACCCCGGGAAGTGGTTCATCTTTTGGCCGTCTTTTATTGCGCGGAACATTAGAGACTTCATGTGCTTGCCCCATATGCCGATCCATTCCACAGTCTCTGCAAGAGAAAGGAAAGAAAATAAGATTTTTTGATGAGTTACCCTAATAGACCAGAGCAGATATTAATTTCACAGCTAAATTACTCGCGACCATTGTTCTCATTGTAGCGTCCATAGCCCAATGGCTCGCTTCGATTCAATGTGATCGAAAGTGTTAAGCAACGACGGGCGCGGTCGGTTTGTGGATGGGTGACCGCTAGTGGCAAAATTTCATGGACGCTACCGTGCTTCGGAGGGCACGTAAAGCCGTCGGTCCCGGTTGTTTTCAATGGTGGAAACAGTCGTTAAGCCTTGTCGAAGACCTTCGGGTGGCTTGAAAACATTCGACACTGGGTTGGCCACCTACCCCTCCACCAATCCGCATTGGAGCAGCGTGGTGGAGTATGCTCTAGACCTCCCGCAGAAGTGTTTGTGGGGGAGACCCGTGCCCAGCAGTGGGACGTCTATGGGTCGCAGCGATTGTTCTCAAAGGTAGCAACACATCTCAAAGACTCATAAGAGTCGCCTTCAGGGTCTGATACAGATGCCTTGGGTTGCAGTAATACTGCTCCGTAACCCCTTACCTTCTTTTTTTACCTGCTACCAATTTAATGCGAATAAACAAGTAAACTCAACTCAAATTGCTCAAAGCAATATGACAGCCTTTTGCAAAAGTTCTTTTTCTTTATTGTTTTCTATTCTGTTCTTTTTCTGATGCAATAAATTATATTATATTGTACTAGCTTTTACCCGCGGCTCCGCCCGCGTGGTCAAAGGGAATTAACAATGAGTTGTTTATCATATTTGTGGTGGATGAATAATGACAGTTCCACTATTAAAAGATACTAAGAGGAACCAGAGGTAATGCTGACCGCAGATAAAGTGTACGTAAGGTACGCCATCTATTAACAACATCCGGAACTAAATATCTAGCGAATAACAAAACATCGATATCTTCCCATGGGGATGTTTTACCGCGGTAAAAAGTAGCCTACGTCACTCTCCACCCTCCTCACTATCTCCACACACAAAAACCATACCATATAATAGCTTCGTTGCGACGTGAAAGCCGGACAAACAAACAAACAGAATGAATGAAGTTTGCTGACCTTCCTGCGGGCACTCCGCTGTATCACAATCGCTCTTGACCAGCTTGAAGCCAGAATTGGTGAGGGTTTTCTTCACCACGATGGGAGTTATCGTGGTGAGCTTCCACTTGAGATGTTTCTGTATAGCGGCGGGGATCTTGAGCGGGGCGCTCTCTTCGTGGCCGACGAACTTCAGGTACGGTGGCACGCGCGGGAATAGGGACGGCCGGAGGCAATTGCTTACTGAATCGGGCAAGTTTAGCGGCGATTCTGGAATAAGTGAATGTGAAGCTATAATTTTTTTTTATGGATATAAGTTAGAACGAGCTTGCAGTACCACCCATTGAATACTGACACCTCGTTTGATTCCTAACTTTTTTTTGGATATATTTATAGGATATAGATAAGATAGAACGAGCTTGCAGCACCACCCATTGAATACTGACACCTCGTTTGATTCCTAACTTTTTTTTGGATATATTTATAGGATATAGATAAGATAGAACGAGCTTGCAGCACCACCCATTGAATACTGACACCTCGTTTGATTCCTAACTTTTTTTTGGATATATTTATAGGATATAGATAAGATAGAACGAGCTTGCAGCACCACCCATTGAATACTGACACCTCGTTTGATTCCTAACTTTTTTTTGGATATATTTATAGGATATAGATAAGATAGAACGAGCTTGCAGCACCACCCATTGAATACTGACACCTCGTTTGATTCCTAACTTTTTTTTGGATATATTTATAGGATATAGATAAGATAGAACGAGCTTGCAGCACCACCCATTAAATACTGACGCCTCGTTTGATTCCTAACTCTATGGACCGCAAGAACGTCCGATCATGTAGAGAATATTAAATCAATCAATCTCTGTGAATCAGGGACAAGTTCCAGATAGTTGACAATGTAACGCGCGACAGATTGTGATTTGTTAATCTTTTTGAACTCGATAATTTATAATCTACCGAAAAATAATGCGATACATTTTAAGCAGTATTATATAATCTAACGGTATTTACAAAAATAAAGAGATGAGATATTGAACTATTTACAATACTCTATAATTAATACAATTAATACAATTATTTAATTAAGTAAATAATATTTGTACAGGGAATATTTGTACCTACACATCCACTAATAAAAATCATGATCATACTCATTAAAAAAGGTAGATGATGTTATTAGCATTAGTGGCAAATCTGAGCAGATTTCGCACCTTTTGCTTGGTTTTATACGTCAGTTCGTGGCGTATTCTAACAGATTTTACTGTCAACGAAATGAGCCATTTGCAAAAATTGGATTCTACAATTAAGAAAAAATCTACCTCATTTTATACTTGATAAATAAATAATCATACTTGTATTCAATCACATATTATGCACAGAATATAATATTTTACGTGCTCGTAACCGCGACTGCTAAGTTAGAGGTCCTGGGTTCGATCCTCGGGTCAGGCAACAACTATTGGGTTTTTCTAACTTGAAATGCCCGGTAGCAGCTCAGAGTAGGCGTGGAAATGATTGCTACTTTTAATTCATTTTCATTTCATGAAATTATTAATTTTTTTCATATGAATTCACATGCTACTTTTCATTGCCAATGATTTTTTTCATAATGCCACACTTGCTACTTGCTACCGTTTGCTACTAAAAATGAAGAATGAATTATGATCAATGGCGCTGCTATACACCTACCACCTACTAAATAACTTAAAACCAAAATCTAAACACTAATCTAATCTATATTTATTTACACTAAATAACTTTTAATCGAAATGAAAAAACAAACACGTATCGCACATAAAGAAAGTCGCACGACAACTAACTGACGATAAATGAAATTTAATTTCATATTCTCATTCATTTCGTGAAAAATCATATGAATTTGCGATCTGCTAAAAATCATCGCAAACAAGTTAATACTTTAGGGAACTAAGCATAAAGTTTATTTTTAAATACTCGCCTACGCTAAACAAGGTATTTCAATACCTACCAACCAATTCGTCCTTCCTCGTCTTTCTCTCTCTCTCTCTCTCTCTCTGACGTGCGTCGTGTCTCGTGCGTCTTCGGTGAAATACGATTATATCCGAATGATGAGCAGTGTGCGCGAATCATAGCGCTGCGATTTATGGGCAAGTAGCAGAAAAGTAGCAGAGCTATTTTTAGCAGACTTCATCAAGGCCGGTAGCAGGTGCGACGTATGAAAATGAATTTCATATGAATTTTCACATGCTACTTGTGAATCATGCCATGCTTAGCTCAGAGACTGGATTAGTGCCCCGCGAATAGCAATAGGCTCACCACCTTAATTAATGTTAGTGAAATACATTTTTAGTGGAGATTTTTTTATAAGTGACATGGACATAGCTGAAGCTGTAGCAAAAAATTAGAAATTAATTTTATAGGTTATGTTATATTAAATAGGTAGGACAATAAGATTGAGCATAAGTTTTTTATTTTATGGATACAAGATAGCAAACGAGCTTGCAGCACCATCCAACCGCTGCCGCCCATGACAACTGTGACTGAATTTAAACAAGACTCAATTAGGGACTGGGATGGTTAGTCCAATTAGTTGAGAGAGTTAATTAGAACATTAGTTGGTCAGTTCGGTAGGAGGTATGAGGACTAGGAACTGTTAGTGATAGTTAGTCCTGTTAGTTGGTGTTAGTAATAGGCCAGTTAGTGTTAGTACTTGTTAGTAGGAGTCCCGTTCTAAGTCAGTGACAGATGTGTTGCTACCCTTGAGGACTAAGATGGTCGCCTCTAGGCTCTACTACCACCTACCAAAAGTATGTAAATGAATATGTACAATTTTATAAAACTTTCTAAACGGTACAGGCCTATTTTACGGGTAAAACTAAGCCAATATAAAACTAAAACAATGGATTTAGGTACATATAATGAAATTGATTCAATAAGTGTAAGGAAACCTTTGCGTGACGGGAGCGTTTTAAAGGGGTTCGTGGTGTGTAAGGCGGTCAGAAATAGTTGATCCTTGCATGCTTTCTCTGCAAACAAAACGCGCATTCGATAGAATCATCATTTTCGTATAGAAAACAGATCTTCTCGAGAAATCGCTGCGACCCATAGACGTCCCAATGCTGGGCAAACTGCTGCGGGAGGTCTAGAGCATACTCCAACACGCTGCTCCAATGCGGATTGGTGGAAGGGTTAGTGTCGAATGTTCTCAAACCACCCGAAGGTCTTCGAAAAGGCTTAACGACTGCTTCCAGCATTGAAAACAACCGGTACCGACGGCTTTACGTGCCCTCTGAAGCACGGTAGCGTCCACGAAATTTTGCCACTAGCGGTCACCCAACCACAAACCGACCGTGCCCGTCGTTGCTTAACTCTTTCGATCACATTGAATCAAAGCGAGCGATATGGACGCTACGAGAATAGGATGACTTAATCACAGGGAAATCACCGCATATTTATTCGATACTAACTGCTGCCCGCGGCTTCGCCTGCGTGAAATTTATGGTACATCCCGTGGCGCTTCATCTTAAGCGCTGATACTTGGCGGTGTCGCTGGGTTTTAGAGTGTGCACTGGTTTTCAGCGAGTCCCACATACCTGTCTGCGTTCTCATAAAACAATGCAGGATGCGCATACGCATTTCCCAGCGAATAAAAAAAGGGTGTCAGCTGACACACTTTTTATGAGATAGCTATCAATACCAAATTTTATAAAAATTGGTATAGCTGTTTCAGCGTGAAGAAGTAACAAACACACAAATACATATACAAACTTTCGCCTTTATAATATTAGTGTGAAAACCGGATTTCTGGATTTCATTTCGAGCTAAACTGTCGTGCCGCGAGCTATACTCACCTCTAGAAGGCACAGGCTTGGGCGTGACGGCGGCCCCATTGAGTTTGCTCGCCAGCTTGGTGACGGAAGTGTGTTCGGGCGGTTCGCAGGGCGCGGGCGGTGCCGGTGGCGGAAGTTTCTCGCATTGCTTTAACTCCGACAAAAGCGTGTCCGTTTCCATCCGCCACGCGTCGGCTAGCGTGTCGGGCGACGGGGATCGGCTGTGGCCACTGAAACTAATAATAATATTTTTAGAATATATAACTAGCTGACCCCGCAAACGTTGTTCTGCCATATGAAATGTCAGTGACGCGACACTTCATGCAAATGACTTCACGTCAATGAACGACGGTTAAAATATTTGGATATTGTTCATACAAAAATACTAAAATCGTGTTTAAAAAACATTTTCCAGTGGACCAAATTATGAATCTAAACCATTCTCGAATCCCCTTGAATACACTCAAAACATTTCATCAACATCTATCCAGCCGTATATGAGGAGTTCACTGTACACACGTACACAAGAAATATAATATGGCTGGATAGATGTTGATGAAATTTTTTGTGTGTGTTCAAGGGGATTCGAGAATGGAGAATAGATTTAAACTGTAAGCAAGATGTTAACTGAAAATAAATAACTAACTTATAAATATAAATTAATACAGTAACGAGTATTTATATTCACGTAAAACACCTATGTAAATTCTAGCCAAAAGTAATAAACGTTTAATAACAGTAAGAAAGACAGGTTTACGCCACTTATAAGCTTACTAAACATGAATTTATGTGATTGTTTGTCATTGATCAACAATACAAGAATAACACCATGATCAGTTTCTTTCTCTGTCGGTCTTTTCGGGTCTCCCAGAATGAGAAAAGTTCGGCCTTAGTCCACCACCCTGGCCAGGTGCAGATTGTGAGACTTCACATGCCTTCAATAACATTATGGAGAGCTCTCAGGTATGCAGTATATCATGTACATATGTATGTATGTATGTATTTATGTATGTATATATGTATGTATGTATGTATGTATGTATGTATGTATGTAGGGGAGATGGGGGAAATGGGAGTCACTTAAGAAAAACACATTGTTTAAGTCATAAATAATCGGTCTTTTATTTTGCCTATTTTAATTATAAATCTTAAACTAATGAGGTATCAAGTAGCTTTCAAGTAATCCGAGACAAAACTTCTAAACAAAAAATCAACAAAATATAAACGTCTCAAAGTCAAAGTCAAAGTCAAATAATTTATTTCGCTATGAGGTGATTAGACACGCTTAACGAAAGTCTAGGTACCTAACTAAAAACTACTTAAACTACTAACTGATCTATATAAGGCAAAGGATTAGCTATTGATTATTGAATGAATAGCTAATCCTACACAGGTGTCTAACTTGCCTTAAGTCTTGCCTTGTCTATCAATCAATAAAGTTTATATTATATTATAACTACTTATTTATGACAAAAATCACATTAATATCGAGAGAGACGGCAGCGGTACCACACCTCTCTCGACTTTCCTTCTTCAAGGCATATCATACACCGCCAACAAGTCACTACCACTCAAACATGCTATAGACGTCTTTCTTTTCCAGTTACTTGGCATCTGAAATGAATAAAAACATTTTACAAATATAGTTCATACTACAAGATAGTGCGGGTTATGGGTCACGAGTCACCTGACTCTCATTACCCCAATGACAGTTTTCGATTAGGATTCAAAATTTAACTAAAAAAACATTACAAATTCATATCACACGAATCACTATCTCTAAGTTCAATTACGATACAACAACTTAAAATAACTTAAATCTTAAAACAAACTGTAGTAAATACTTACTTTTTCAATCAAAATTTCGATAGTATTATACCAAATTCTCTCTTGTGATACTTGTCTCTCTGCCAATGACACGAGCGCCACCAGCGGTCCGCCGTGTTCGCATGTGCGGTGGAGGTGCGGAGGGGGGCCCCGTGCGACATAGCCATTTTCTGTGCTGCGTTCTGTTTTGTTTATTTTAAACTGACCCGTATTACCCACTGACTCTCATTCCCCCCTTCTCCCCTATGTATGTATGTATGTATGTATGTATGTCCTGGAATCTTGCAATCAATATTTCACCCACTTCCACTGAAGCTATCGAGCTGAAATTTGGCACACATATTTGGTTCCGATGGCATGTACGAAAATAAAAATAAAGTTATAAAAAGCATTTTTTTTTAATGTTTCTATCTCCTTTCATTCTTACTCACTCCTCAGGGTCCAGGCACTCGGCCTTGCTGGCGGTCTTCATCTTGGCCTTGGGCTTCGGCTTGGGCTTGGGCTTCTTCTTGGGCGGGCGCGGGGCCTTCTTGGCCGGCACCGCCGTCACCGAGCTGACCGGCAGCGCCGGGCTGACGGCCGGCCGCGTCGGCGTCGGCGTGTCTTGGTGAGGCTGCGGGGATATTATTGTTTTTATGTCAGCTTTCACATTTTATGTTGAACATGTTTTATATCTATAGACGGGCCCGTTGGCGCAATCGGTAGACACCCTGTCTGTTGCGCCAGCTGTCGTTAATTGGTTCGAATCACTATTAATAAATATCTATGTATGTATGTCAGTCTCTGACACCCATATTACAGGTTCGCGCTTACTTTGGGGTCAGATGGCCGTGTGTGAGAATGTTCAAGATTATTTTTTTAGTGTGGATGTTTTACTTTTTGTCTTGTTTCATTTTGAAAATTTGTGTTGCAATATTTTAAATTCAAGTAATATTTTAGTCATTTAGTCATTCATATCGTAAGAAACGATTAAAAGAGCTTCTGCGGGTAAGAGTACTCTAGTAAGTTACGTTTTAAGACTACTCTAGTAGTAGTAGATAAACGAACTAAAATATAGATTTAAAAAAATATATATGTAAGTAGTACAATATTATGTATATTACTGCATTGTCATAGGGAATGTGCAATGTCAAACGTTTTGAAGTGGGCCAAAATCACGTTCAAATATTCCGTTACATACATACATAAATACCAAACATACATACCAAGCTAAGATAAAAAAAGTGAGTTAAAAAAGAGGGAAGACGACTACCCCGAGTAAAATCAATATAAGGACTGAAGATGACGTAGATTGAATGTAAGAACAGGGCCAAGATCGCATGTCAATAAACTATCTTGCGCCGTATACGCAATTAGCGTGCGTCGCCAACGATTCCCATGTCTTATCAATACTTTGATTGCCAATAGATTAAAATTAAATTTAAGATTTAAAAGACCACACTACGTCATTCAGTACTTTGACCTCCCACGAATCCCACGACGATCTATGCAAAGTATTTATCATTTAAATATTGCATTACGATTTTCTTGCTACCGAGATTAAAATCTGGATTGTTATTGTTTATTCGAAGCCCTGTCGAAGCGAAGGCCTTGCAATACATAAAATCTTTTTTTTATTTTCAATTCGAAACATTTAACGTGTTCAAAAATAGTCGCACATGTTGGCTAGTGTCCGATATTTACAATTTGATAAAAAAAATTACACTCATTTATTCGTTCCTCGACTAGACTAGGTCCACCTACTATTGTTTAATACGTTCTTATGTATGTGCGTTCCATTTTTCAATTGGGGTATTTCCGTTGTGATGTTTATCCAATATTAATTGCTGGTTCAAGGTCATGTACCTAAGTAAGCTGCTAATCTAAGCGTGGCTAAGCTAAAGTGCAACCCATATACCATTTGTAAATCAATAAAGCATTATTCATTTTCATTTCAGCTAATGGGCACGGGTCTAGAGCATACTCAACCACGCTGCTCCAAAGCGGATTGGTGGAGGTAAAATTTTCCGACAGCTAACAGAGCAACACATCACATACACGTACATTGAATATTTTTTCAAAATTAAAATAACGTGTTAAAACTCGAAAATTTATGTTTTGAATATGTATTGTCTGTCTGTATGTGCACGCATCACGTGAAAACCCGTGGACGAATTTCGATGAAACTTTGCAATGTTATTACTCATACTCTGGATTAACTTAAGGATACTCCGATTCCGAAAAATAAACAGGCTCCTCTGGGATACGTTATATGTTTCTATAATTTTTTTGTGAAACTCAACCAATTAAGTTCAGACTTACAAAAGACGTTTATTATTTTAACTAAGTGAACACGTGGTTGTCATTTTTCTATATTTTGTAAGTAAATAAAAAAGTTGAATGGATGCAGATATTTTCAACTATTCAAAGCACGCCCCTTGGATGAAGGTAGTGTGTTTTGACCTGGAATTAAGTACTAGATACAGAAATATATAATCTCCAATACAAATTTTGTATTTTCAATCTATAAAGTATTGAAAAAGGGGATGAATATTCTGACTTAAGTGTAGAAGCTTCCATAGGTTTCACTGGGTAGGGTTTGTCCAGTAATGACCGTGATTAAAATAGTTAGTAACTATAAACGAAACTACAGCAGTCTAAATCCACGCGAGCGAAGCTGCGGGCGTCCCCTAGTTCTGTTATAAACCTGTTAAATATGATAAATAGTCCCATAGCAATGCGGCTGGTTCGTGCTTAAAGTAATCGAAGCTAATATAATTTTGCATGTAATACAAACATCGTAGACGGGGTAATTTATGCAACTTCATAACAAATTTTATATTTCTGTCACCAGAAATCATGCTTTCCTTATGACTTAGCGCACCAGTAGGTAATGCAACAATTTCAGTATTATTTCTAACGACTTATAGGTGTGTTTTAACTAATCTTCATTAAATATTAAGTGCAGTAAAAATCCTGCGACTTAGAAAACAATTTAAATATGTATGATGATGGTAAAACTTCTTCAAACTTTTCTAATCTTCGAATATAAAGAACAGTTGGCCCACGCACATTCTAAAACTGGAAAAGAGGCACATTAAGGGACCCTGTAATAGTTTAACACTTTATGGAATGGAATAATCCGAAAATACAACATACCTGTGGTGTGACAGTAATGACAGGTCAACACTAATGCCACCGGTAAATATGTTACGAACGAGAATAGATATAAGAAATTCGAGAATCCTGCAATTTCGCCGGCACACAGAGATCCCGAAATGCAGACACTTCTGGCAAGCATCACTGGAAGAGTTTAAAAATCACATGTTTTCCGAAATACAATATATTTTAACTCTCACTATTTTATCGTATTTTAAGCTTGAAAATGTCGGTGTGAATTGTTTTGAACCGCGTCGCGATACGTGTCAAGGATACGCGCGGGTCACACAAAAATGTCTCACTCATTAGTTAGGGATTTTTTCACGTGATAAATATTTTTGTGAATTAAAGGAGCGTGTACCGCTGTCGTGCACACTCCACAATAGATTAGCAATTGAACCTTTAACGTACAACAGTATTAATGCATCGTATTGACATTTTGTAGATCTGGCATAACGCCCGGTCTCGTGAATTGATGCCACAATAAAATTGTAATGGCTTGTTGTAGTGGGAGCGTGAGCGGAGATAACATTTTTAATCCCTCTACTCACTGTCACAGAAAATATTAAAATTAAAATAAAAGTATAATATATTCCCCATTTTTTCATCGCCAAATCAATGTAAGTGTCAAAACCGGCTGCTGTTAACTGACAATATAAATGATTAACGTTTTATAAAATACGAACGATACAGGAACCGTATAGTGATTATAACGTTTAGTGATCCAGCTTTTTGTGGGTAAGTATACAGTTTTGTGGTAAATACAAGCACGATGTTTTGTTGTTTTTTTTTTAATAAAATGATATCAAAGTAGACTGGACTCAAAATAATGGCGATCTAAGTCAGCAATATTAATTGCAAGTCACCCTGTATTTTATACTATACAAAATGATAAAGTTAATATTCAGTAACTCCTGAATTATTTGCCAAATGTCATTATGCTACCTTCTACACCGCTACTGCTAAGACGGCGCCTATAGCAAATAATAATGATGTTTCTATACTTATAACCTCGAGGTAACAAGTCACTCAGTTATAAGTCTACTGGGGTTATTCTGTATATTCTCTTTTATATTTTGCTATACAACAAAGCGTACAACACACGCGCAAGCGCACATAAACGAGCGCCAACCGTGCATTGCAATGTAGAATATTTATTTATTTTTATTTATTTGTTTAAGGTCGACCAGCGACTTATCACTAATCATTGTAAATTAAATTTTATACAATATTTATTTCAGTGTAATTCGCCATTACAGGCATATTCATCACTTATATCTATAGCTTACACGTGAAGTTTGTAATATATTTAAGTTTACTACAAAAAAATGGTTTGACTGGTAGAAAATGCCATAAGGCATTAAGTCTGCCCATTGTATATATCTTTAGAGGTGTCAATAAAGTTGTATAAATAAATAATAAAATAAAATAATTGAATACAGGAACATAATATTGAATACGCCTAGTATAGCTTACAGTGCACGCGCGGCTTTACGGCTCGGAATTATGCAGACAATAAGAGGAGCTGGTGCGACATGGAGCCAGTAAAGCTATGATCCGCGATAAAATCTTTTAAGTGTTCAGTCTCGGCCGTGACGGAGGAGAATGATTCTCGGAAGACCGAGAAGTCTGGAGAAGTGGTAAGGAAAGTGGATTATACTTGTCAAAGCCAAGTAAAAAAACTACTATTTTCTATAAATATTTTAACTGTTATTTTATACTTTGATGAAAATGTTTATAAAAAAAATTGTATACATAACTTCCATACAAGAAATAAAGATAAACGAATTGTACCTAGTTCTAGACTAAGTAAAATATCAAAATCTTTATGGGGAACTAGGTTGGTATAACATACCAACATTGGTGTAACTATCCAGGCAGATTTGTGATAGCACCATCGTTCCCCTTTCGATCGTGCAATCATTAGACGCGCCAGACAGGGAAAAGGAGGTCAGCGGTTAGGACGCCATGAAAAAATCAATCACTTTCATACTTCTGAAACCGGGAAGTGATCAACTTATGAACAAAAATGGTTTGGTGGTTTAAAAATGTAGAAATAAGTTGTTTGTTTATTATTTATTCACTGAGGAGTGTGTTTTTGTGTTAGGAGAAAGGTAAAAGAGCATGCAGCTCTACATATCCGCTTATGGAGCACGTGACAAGCGTTGTACAAGACTTTACAAAGGCGCTGTGAGCGTTATCCAATTACTACAAAGTACAAGTACAAGTATTATTAGTTGCTAAAAGAAAAATTGGTTTGTATCGGCTTAAAATAGGCTTGTTAGAGAGATTTTACAATATAGAATCTATAAATATAAATACGTATTAGAATGCCAAATTGCCGATAAAATTAATTCAGTCACTTAAATTGACAATAACTGACTCACATCATCGAGTTTAATGGTCGGTAATTGTTAGATAGGCAAATTTGTTTTCGGTGATTTTGAATCTGGCCGGATTAAACCGCCTTAAAGCACATGGCACATGTAGCGTCCATATCCCAATGGCTTGCGTAGATTCAATGTGATCAAAAGAGTTAAGCAACGACGGGCGCGGTCGGTTTGTGGATGGGTGACCGCTAGTGGAAAAATTTCATGGACGCTACCGTGCTTCGGAGGGCACGTAAAGCCTACGCCTGGAAACAGTCGTTAAGCCTTGTCGAAGACCTTAGGGTGGCTTGAGAACATTCGACACTGGGTTAGCCACTAACCCCTCCACCAATGTGCATTCGAGCAGCGTGGTGGAGTATGCTCCTTCCCGCAGCTGTCTGTGGGGGAGACCCGTGCCCAGCAGTGGGAACGACTATTGGGTCGCAGCGATAGCACATAGCACAGCATAGCGCCTGCAGTAAAAAAAAATAACTCACATTCCGACATAACTTCAGCAAAACTTTCTTTAGAGACGGCATGTTCTCCACGTGGGCAGGTCTATTTTAGTATCAGAATCTTCACTGAACAATTACTCATGGTCACTTGCAAGACACGACACTCACTATTAATCACTACACTATAAAAACACCTGTCGTCATCTCGCTCTCGAATATTGAAAATATTCACTCCCAAAAAAAAATTCCACAATTTCCGCAGGTCCCAAAGATGTAGCAGATAGTTATGTAAACAATTTACATTGTGCGAAATCGAGCACATCGTAAAACATTTTACAACACGAGTTTTTCCCTCCCGATGAATTTTGGACTCTGCCGCCTGATGATATGATTCAGAATCAACGGTGAATAGTTCTAGATAGGTCGGTAGGTGCGTTGCAGACCGTATTCGATGGCGTACTAAGTGCGATGAGAATCGCGAAAAACGACCTTAAAATTGCCAAACCGGAGTCCACTTGCCGGCAACATCTAAATTGTATGAAAATTGCTGTGAAGTTTTTGCTATTTATTTTCCATGAAAGTTTTCTCCATCGACCCGTCAGCCTGAAAACGCGGTGCCGATGTTACGTGCGTTGTTGGCCCTTTGTTTACTTCGCGTGATATCTTAACAATGATGATTAATCAAGTAAAATAATCGCTTGTTTAAAGATAGCTACTATACCACTCGCTGATAAAGTAAACTATTTACGCTTGTAAATAGAATCATTCAATTCAATACAAACCTTCATTCCAAGCGGTAATGTTGCAATTAGCAGCAAATCACCTCATTTTATTCCAAGTTTTTTCTTAAATTTAATATTTGGCAATAGCCAATACCTATTAGTAACTGGAGCTAAAGGTTAGCTCCTTTATAGCATATCTGGTGAATAGTTGGTGTATACCACACCCCTGCCTACCCCTTTGGATAAATACAGGCATGGAGTAATTTTATGTAAAAAATATCCCTAACCAGAGTTCTATTACCACAGAGCCCCATAGCTCTTCAGTCATTACTGACCCAATCACTGCAGTTTAGCTTGCAAAATTATGTTTTTTCAATACGTTTGAGCTGTGATAAAAGAAAAAAATATTACATCTATGATATGATAAGATAAAGAGCCAATTGCGGAAACCGGAGCCCACCATACAATACAATACAAAAATGATAAGACTTACCAGTACTTACTAGCTAAACCTTAAAACAATAAATAATAAAAATAAAACTCACTGATTCAACTGTAGGACTATCGTTAACTGTATCACTGTTGATTGCAGTCGTCCTCAAAACATGCATGCCATTGTACAAATCGTCTTTTGGTGACACAATAACTTGGTCGTTGCAGGCACATCTCACGTTCTTAGGATACGATGCATTCTTAGTTGGTGGGTTTCCGAGTGCTGCTATAGCTGTGCCATACGAGTATCCTGTTCCAGAATTGTCCTTTGCCCGTTTCATACTGCTTGATAGGTAGGATAAACGGCTGCAAAAGAAAAGAAAGTTAATCAATATTACTTGTCAAATACACTGTTGTCTATTCAAATTTCCAATGTTTTGTATAAATCAATATTTTTAGCGACAGAGATATCCCTGCCATAGCCAATAAATGCATCCCTAAGTGCATACTATTTTTGGCAGTGCCTGTTGACTCACTAAGCTCAGTAGTCAGTACTAAAAGTTCAATGCACATGAACACAATCAATCAATATAATGAACAAGAGTTATTAATAGCTGGGCTAGCACTGTTGCCTGTGACCTCGTTTTTTAAGGATACAAGATGGGATACGAGCTTGCCACTAGTACCATCCATCTGCTGCTGTCTATGATAACTGTGATAGACCTTGAACAAGACTTAAAATAAAAGTCTTGTTCAAAGTTGGTGACAAATTAGTTTTTTACCTTGGAGGACTAAGGATAGCGACAAATGATGATGGAAAATTTTAACCCTAGACAACTTTCTTGACAAGTCTAGTGTTAACTACAAGATGTACTAGAAATAAACAAGTGTTCACTAGAGCCTTTTTTTTGACTCTTTTTTATAACATAGACAGACATGCACACGGGCCACCTGATGGTAAGTAGTCACAGTTGCCTATGGATATGTGAGACACCAGGGCATCACATGTGTATTGCCGGCCTTGAACGACACAATTAGCACTCTTCTTGAAGCATTCCATGTGGTAACCACAGGACGTTGCCATCCAATTTTGGCAATGGGGACCAGACCAGACATTTGGGCAAATCAGACTAATGCTTTCTTACGAGTATATTCTGAGAGGAACCATAATCAAAAGTACATCCTTATAGGACATATTAAAAACAGAAACTACACAGCAAATGAGTATTTACCCAAAGTAGCAATCAATTATTCGAAAGTTAATAATGGATGGAAAAAGAATGAACATGATATTTCTTAACCTAAAACAATGAACTAAGTAGTTTGATGCCAAACATTATGATTAAGAGGTTATGAACATGTTGTTAGACTTACTATTGTCATTTTGTCATAGACAAAGCCATCTAGATTGGATCCACAACTTATAAAATAATATTTACACATACATATGAATGAAATGAAGAGATAAGGTAACCTGTGTCAATAACTAAGTAATAAAACTAACCTGTCATAACCCGGTATTGGAGATGCTATGTGGAAATTGCAATAAAGATTATCCGATTCACTTGAAGCCCTTTGTCGTCTGCGACCTTCAATCGATTTTGATTCCTGGTATTGTCTTCCTTTAGGCTTCTTGAGAATACCCGGAGGAGGTGCATTTGGCATAGGATTATTAAGTATTGACTTCAAAGGCTGCTTTGTTACTGTCACATCCATCATTTCTTGGTCTACCTTTTCCAGCAACTCTTCGACTTTGGGCAATCGGCTGTCGTCTATTTTAGTATTGGACAATGTGGTTACTAATAAAGGTCTAGTCGGACTCGTTCTATGAAATTTTGATCTGCTTGGCTGATAACTGTTGAAAAGCACTCAAGTTGCACAAACACATTTAAATTAGAGTAGATTAGAGTAATTTGAGTAGAGTATTTTAACTGTCATTAAATTATAGCAAATAAAAGGTTCCATTGTCAAAACAATGGATCAGTTAGGTTCAGTTTTATAGTAAAATGTAAATTACATCGCCCTTGCATTAGGCACAAACCCAGCTTAGGTTATGTTGTTTGTTCTCAAGGCGACTTACCCATGAACTCGGTTGTGGTCGTGAGCCATGACGTAGTCACCGTTCTCGGCGGCAGGCAGCGAACACTCGTGGTGGAAGCGCTCCGAACGTTGGTCGAGGCCTCTGTTTATCGTGAAGTGGCTTTTGTTCGGCAGAAGGCGCTGGTGGCGGGCGACGCTATCGGCGGAGCGGTGCGCCTCCCGCGTCGCATCCTCGTACGGCGACCGATCCACGCCCTCGCTGCGACAGCGTCGTCGCAGCACCCGCGCCGGCCCCCGACCCGACCACTCCAACACAGTACCTAGCGAATCACACGCGTCGAACCCGGCTTCGTAGCTGCGGCACGAGCGCCTCCTATCCATATCCGCGACTATCCCAAGCGCGTCATCGAACCACATCAATCACCGCCACGATGTTTTTACACTAAAATACTACTTCACTCCTAATTTTGCTGGCGAAAACATCAAGGCCCAACGACGAGGTCAAACGACGACAGCTGACAGATCGCCATTCAACATTTTCGATGCGACATGCCAGCTCTCCCGCCAAAATTGAAAGTAATAGCACGTTTTTTATGAAATGCCTCCATAGTTAGGTTGAGTTCCACTCGAGTAAATTCAATTAATTCCAATTCACAAATTAAACATTCATAAATTATAAGGTAAGAATAAGTTTGAATTGGTACCCTATGTTAATGTTGCTTGTTATACAATAAACGGTTCTATACTCTTGCTCTTGCATAATAAACGAAAGACACGACGGTGGAGAAAACAAGTACAAAACAATATTTAAAAAAATACGAGTGTGCACAAATTAAGTATATTTTTTCTTTAGCTCCATCTTTATGTATGTTTATATGTATATATTATTATAATATGTGTACATTTAATATATACATATATAATTTTCTACAAATATTTAAATTTACTACATAATATGATAATGAGAAATAAGATGTGTACCTACCTACATTATGTTTTCGAGTTAAAATTAAAAAGACTAAAGAAAAGAATCATTAAATCACCGATCGCATAGTGACGTAGTAGGTAGGCAATAAACTTATAAATTATCTGTGGCATAGTACTAGTATACTATATGTACGCTATATATATATTTCATGCACTAGCTATGAGAGGAAGAGAGAAAGATAATGTGTGCTCGCACCTCTCATGCCCCTACAGTAATATACGAAACGTAACTCTCTCTTTCTATCTTCTCTAACCTAATCTCCTTCTAAACCTCCGTTCGCCTCGCCCGATGTGTGTAATAGAAGAGTCTTCTATGGTCTGTACTAATCTTTCAGTGTAACATAGAAGTTAATTACGTTATATAATAGTATCTCTACTTAGTTTGTATTTGTGCTATGCATTTAAAAAATATCGTGCGTCATTTGTCCATACTTACGAGTACGAATCGAATGGATGAGAATATAATCATGAAATTAGAGGTCATATAAAGTTTAATTATGTATATTAAAGAAAGAAGACGCCTTAAAGCCCCTATGTGTACACCCATCTTTATAACGTAAATGTGGCCGAGGTCAGTCTGGCGAAACTTAGTTTAAAAAAAAGCTAGTATGAACGCATGGATCTTTTAATGGCGACAGAATCCGTCAATCAATGTCAGTTTACTGTTGCACTAGTGCACTAGTGCAGTGCAGTTTTTTATCGACTATCGATTAATCCATTTTTGTATCAGTGCTATTTATAAGAAAAGTTTATTTACCCTCCATCTCTAAATAAATTCCCTCTTTAAACTTCCTCCTTATCTAATTTCATTAAAATCAGTTCAGCGACTGAGCTGTGACAAATAGGAAAAAAAAAGGTTTTTGCATTAATGGTTGTGATGATGATGATGATTGTGTTCTTTGACCCTCTCCTATATACTTGTGCAACCAAGTCGAAACGTCGCGATATAGTAGGTAACCGTTAATCTGCCTACAAAAAATAGTGTTATAACCCGTTAAAATATTAGTGAATAAGACAACCTATTCTACATTTGTTGCAGAACCTCCAGAATCAACACACCCGGAGTCCAGATCCTTCAGCGGCCGCGGAAAATGAATTAAATATAATTTCTTAGTTATATACTATATTGTAATAAAATAAAATTAATAAAAAACTATTTTTTAACTTGATTTTTATTTGAGAAATTTTGAAGTATTTACTAATGTTATCGATCTTATTTTATCGACAACACTAGCATCCCTATTTTTTGGTTAACGTTGGCAACATTGGGTGAAGTTTTATAATTTGGTTAGGTTGGCATTGAGCAAGTCCATGTGTTTCGTTTTTTGATATTGTTTTATTTTTTTACTACGAAGTCCCGTCTCTAAAAACGTAGTGATTACCAGGGCTGGGACACTTGTAATTACATTCGGCACAGTTATGGCGCCACCGTCGCAATCAAGACCACAGAGTGAACTTTGAAGACAGAGTAAACATAAGAGAAGTTGAATTAGACAGTAATAATCTGTGGAAATGTCGCCGCCATGTTGATGTTGTTCTAATATATTAATCTGTGGTTTCTATCTAATTTATCTGTCATCATCTTTGTATGTTTATTGACATATTGACTGAGTCTCATTACCGGTTAATAAATTCTTTTCTTTGGTCTTTACAAACACTTTACATATTGAAATCTTGCACTCATTTTGGTTTGGTCAACTTCGGAGGTTAAATTCTGTGTGGATTGCCGGATTTACTTGTGAATCTTGCTTGGTTTGAGTTGACTTTGGAGGTTAAATTCTGTGTACGTTGCCCATGTTTCGTGTGATCTCGCTTCTTGCTTGAGTTGAGATCCTTTAAACACCAATAACATTTGCGAAAAGACGCTTTATTTCCCCCAGTGCTGATCGGGAATACCTTGCCATGGGTATTGTGTTATAAGCAGTGTTCAACTAGTGAAACCCACCAACTATTTAGTTTCCAAGAACGATCTTCTTCGATCTTGGGAGTGTATGGATTCTTTGTGCTTACGAACTCGCTGCTACCCGGACTTTCAAAAGGACAGCTAATGAAGAAGAGAGGTTGTTAAAGGCATTTTGACACCACACAGTTCGATGAAATAAGAGAAAGGATATGGTTTTCTTATCCTACCTATTTTCAGACAGAAATTGCCCATGACCAACCACTTAGTACTGAAGGTAATCTATTACTTTATACTACAATCTACATAATCTTTTAAAATAAATAAAAAATGGTACACACTAACACCCCTGTGGTAGGCCTAGGCTTGTTTTGTGGATGGCAGACACAGAAAACAACACAATTTGACATCTATGACTGGAGTACAAATTTTTATCTCTGGAATAAATATCATGGATTCGAACACAGGACAGACAGAACGATTCCTCTCCCACAAAAACACAATACAATGGTTGTGGTTGATGGATGCTTATCTGCATAGTATTACTTGTCTTGGAGGAGATTCCTTGAGACCCATGAGGTAGACAATGTATTGTGTGCTACGGAATTTAGACTTTTTTTTCTTTGATCTTTGCATTCATATGAATGGTCTGTTATGCAAAACTCAGAAATTCTGATTGGGTGCAATATTGTGTATAAACTGTAATATAATAATTTTCTATAATAATTTTCCATAATAATTTTCCATATTAATTTTCAGAATGAATGCACACAGTGAGAACAACTAATCTTGGGAGGACAGTGACGATGACATCCCCCAAACTAATATAAGTGTTGATGAAGCAGTATATGTAGGAAAATTACAAAAAAATAAAATGTAAATCATGTAATAAAATAGTTGTTATAGATTGTCGTTTTATTTTATTTTTCCAATGCCAATAATAAATAAGTATATAACTAATAATAAATCTCATCACATTTATTTTTAAATTATCGATACAATAAGTACTACCCTATTGCATGTTATCGACAAGTAAAGAAAAGTTGGCACTTCACTACCGTCTGTCGACGGTGGCGCCAAAACTGTTCCGATGGAAACAGTCGCAATTTTTAAGTGTCCCATCTGTAGCTAGCTACTAATATACTAATCTGTGGTGATTACTTGCTCAGTGGCCGAGGTCCGTACCCCAGGGACAGACCATCAATCGCACCCACACACTTGAAGTACCTAATCCTTACCTTTTGGTTTGACTTCTTTGAAGCTGTATGAGCATACAGCAAAAGTCCATTCGAAAATAAAAGCTTTTAAAAAAGGTGTTGTTATGAGCACATTAGCGAATGGATAGCTAGAGATAGAACATTTTCTGTGCACTTGGGAAACGCACGAATCAGGCGGTACGTGACAATGGGTCACGCTTTTTCGTGCGTGCAGCCGGCGTTCATCGATTTAAAGACGAAAAAAAGTCAAAAAAGACAAAATACTTTGTTTTTATCTTGCTCACACTCGAACTTATGATATATTGCATGTAGGTACTCGCTCTAGATTTTTTTTTGAGCTTTATGTCGATGAGTCTTAATTTTCCGACTACGCATGAAAACCTTTACGCAACTGGACGAGGCAGACGACAAAATTAACGAACACATATCTGTATTGTCGGACCCAGGATCATTCCATTAAAGCCATCTAACTACATTGTGTAGTACATGAAAAGCTTTAGCTGATTCAATATAAGCTAAGCTTCAACCCAGACGTCCCAATACTGGGCACGGGTCTCCCCCACAGGCAAATCTGCGGGAGGTCTAGAGGATACTCCACCACGTTACTCCAATGCGGATTGAAGGGGTGGCTAACCCCATGGCAAAAAGTCGACCGTGATCGTCTAGTCATCTAGTGGTTAATATTCCTTATTTTTATTTAGGATATTCGAAAACAAGAGGATGCAAATAAAACACATGTTACGAGAATCAGTATTCTTTTTACACAGCAGTTACCTATAGCTTACATAATCTGACGTCATATTTTCTTAAAATAATATATGAATCTGACTCTTTTCACCTACCTAAGCTAATATTATTATTTTTTATCTGAGAGAATATCATAACATTTTCGATTTATAAAAAAATTTGCTACCAACACAAGTGCATTTTCCACCTAAAAAAAAACTTGGAATTTCATTAATAAACATTATTCTAATTAATAATATTGATTATTACACAATTGTAATAAAGATCCTGGCACTGAGGAACGTAAAATTTTGATACCAAACCAGGATGATTGCATTTATACATTTTGGAAAATTGGAAATCACATTGCTTTGGGCATGCTATTTACAGTCACCGGTCCAATGAACAGGACCACAATTTAAAACAATATAATTACCTCTAATTATATTTACCTCCCTCAAATAATAAAAAAAAAAAAAACTATAAATATGTAATTAAACTCTCCTTTGCAAGTTCAGTCAGTAAAAACATGAAATTTGAAATTACAGAACAATTATCATCTCAATAAAATCTGTACATAAATAATCCTCACACAGAATATTTATGTATAAATAATTGCAACAATATTAAAAAAAGGTATCTAATATGTATAAACTATGTGTTAAAATTAATGATCAACGTCTGTTACGCAGATTGATATACAAAGTACAAAAAATATACATTATTACCATCTTTACAACAATAAGGGGGTCTTAAGTGGGCGTTGCTAGCCCCTCGAGCAGTTCCGGCCGAGAGGCACCTTCAATGTTCAAACTAATCCATGTAGTCCATATAGACTACAACTTGTCCTGAAAGCAGAATTTTTTACATTTAAGTAGGCGCAAACCATAGTCCAATGGCTCGAGTCGATTCAATGTGATCGAAAGAGTTAAGCAACGACGGGCACGGTCGGTTTGTGGATGGGTGACCGCTAGTGGCAAAAATTTCATGGTCGCTACCGTGCTTCGGAGGGCACGTAAAGCCGTCGGTCCCGGTTGTTTTCAATGGTGGAAACAGTCGTTAAGCCTTGTCGAAGACCTTCGGGTGGCTTAAGAACATTCGACACTGGGTTGGCCACTAACCCCTCCACCAATCCGCATTGGAGCAGCGTGGTGGAGTATGCTCTAGACCTCCCGCAGCAGTGTCTGTGGGGGAGACCCGTGCCCAGCAGTGGGACGTCTATGGGTCGCAGCGAGGCGCAAACACCTAGTCAGTTGATCATTGACTATTTGTTGAGCGTGTGTATGTGTGTAGGTTGAGCGTGTGTATGTGTGTAGGTTGAGCGTGTGTATGTATGTAGGTTGAGCGTGTGTATGTGTGTAGGTTGAGCGTGTGTATGTGTGTAGGTTGAGCGTGTGTATGTGTGTAGGTTGAGCGTGTGTATGTGTGTAGGTTGAGCGTGTGTATGTGTGTTTGTTGAGCGTGTGTATGTGTGTATGTGTGTAGGCACCTTAGCTGGTGAGCAGCGCAATGTTGATCTCCTTGACCATCTTGACGCGGTGCAGCATCTTGGCGAGCGCGGCGCGGCTGAGCGGCTGCGTCGAGTACCACACGGGCGAGTCCGGCACGCACGACCGCTCCGGTTGTAAGTAGAACACGTCGTTGCGCGTGTGTATGTGTATAGGTTGAGCGTGTGTATGTGTGTATGTGTGTAGGCACCTTAGCTGGTGAGCAGCGCAATGTTGATCTCCTTGACCATCTTGACGCGGTGCAGCATCTTGGCGAGCGCGGCGCGGCTGAGCGGCTGCGTCGAGTACCACACGGGCGAGTCCGGCACGCACGACCGCTCCGGTTGTAAGTAGAACACGTCGTTGCGCGTGTGTATGTGTATAGGTTGAGCGTGTGTATGTGTGTATGTGTGTAGGCACCTTAGCTGGTGAGCAGCGCAATGTTGATCTCCTTGACCATCTTGACGCGGTGCAGCATCTTGGCGAGCGCGGCGCGGCTGAGCGGCTGCGTCGAGTACCACACGGGCGAGTCCGGCACGCACGACCGCTCCGGTTGTAAGTAGAACACGTCGTTGCGCGTGTGTATGTGTATAGGTTGAGCGTGTGTATGTGTGTATGTGTGTAGGCACCTTAGCTGGTGAGCAGCGCAATGTTGATCTCCTTGACCATCTTGACGCGGTGCAGCATCTTGGCGAGCGCGGCGCGGCTGAGCGGCTGCGTCGAGTACCACACGGGCGAGTCCGGCACGCACGACCGCTCCGGTTGTAAGTAGAACACGTCGTTGCGCGTGTGTATGTGTATAGGTTGAGCGTGTGTATGTGTGTATGTGTGTAGGCACCTTAGCTGGTGAGCAGCGCAATGTTGATCTCCTTGACCATCTTGACGCGGTGCAGCATCTTGGCGAGCGCGGCGCGGCTGAGCGGCTGCGTCGAGTACCACACGGGCGAGTCCGGCACGCACGACCGCTCCGGTTGTAAGTAGAACACGTCGTTGCGCGTGTGTATGTGTATAGGTTGAGCGTGTGTATGTGTGTATGTGTGTAGGCACCTTAGCTGGTGAGCAGCGCAATGTTGATCTCCTTGACCATCTTGACGCGGTGCAGCATCTTGGCGAGCGCGGCGCGGCTGAGCGGCTGCGTCGAGTACCACACGGGCGAGTCCGGCACGCACGACCGCTCCGGTTGTAAGTAGAACACGTCGTTGCGCGTGTGTATGTGTATAGGTTGAGCGTGTGTATGTGTGTATGTGTGTAGGCACCTTAGCTGGTGAGCAGCGCAATGTTGATCTCCTTGACCATCTTGACGCGGTGCAGCATCTTGGCGAGCGCGGCGCGGCTGAGCGGCTGCGTCGAGTACCACACGGGCGAGTCCGGCACGCACGACCGCTCCGGTTGTAAGTAGAACACGTCGTTGCGCGTGCGCACCGATTCCGGACTGGAATTATTATTAAATCTATATTATAAAAATGAATCGCAAAATGTGTTGGTAAGCGCATAACTCAACAACGCCTGGACCAATTTGGCCAATTCTTTTTTTTAAATGTTCGTTGAAGTTCAAGGATGGTTTTTACGGCGAGAAAAATTTGAAAATTCATCCCCTAAGGGGGTAAAACGGGGGTGCAAAGTTAGTATGAAGCTTTGCCGTTTTTGAAGTTAGTGAATGTGTAACGCGAGCGAAGCTGCGGGCGTCCACTAGTTTTTTAATAAACTCACTTCTCACTCGAACGGTCTGAGTTCAAATCTAAGCGTCAAATAACCTGCGTGCCAGAGTTGTCCATAAAGTTCTCGAAATATATGAAGGTTGCACATGGCCAGTGTGGTGGAATACGGCCTCACTCCTACCATTGGCCAATAAGGCCATGTAAGATTGAATACATAATTGGACAGGTCATAAAAAACGTAATGAAACAATTAAATTTAATGTAGGTTACATTAAATTTAATTATCCTTAATGAAAATGAAAAGTTATGAAAATGATAACAATATCGATTATTATTGTTTCAGGTTTGACTTGTCTCACTCACCATTTTGATATATAGAATTCATAAAGCTTAACAGGACACCTAAGGGGATTTTCTTCATTTTCTTGCTGCTCATATACTTTCTTTTTTCTAGAGTTGGCTTCTACAACGAAAAATAATAATTATGAAACATATTTTCACATACTATATGTTATATAATGTTAAATATAACAAATTATATGTTTATATTGGGACAACAAAACTTCTGGGACAACACAGTATAAACCAAGGTTTAAAAAATAAATGTTTTTTTAAATGCGATTATTTTATGACGATTATATTTTTTGTCAAAATAACATTATATTAATGTATATGACATTAAAAAAAAAAAACTTACCTAACGCCGATTGAGGGGGGTAGAACCTCAATAGGACATTCCTAGAGCCCGGCAGCTTTGGTTGGCCGGGCTGGTTTGGATTTCTTTTCCAATGCTTCATTATATGTGAGAAGGATAGCTGCATATGTTCGTCAACAGTCTGCGAATAAAACAATTGTTATATTGAATCACTCGGATCCATCCATCAAACTTGGTGATCTACTTTTAGACATATTCTTGAAAAAGGGTAGTTAATTTCACATCCACTCTATCAATATGTACCAAAAGAGCAATGTGTAAGTTTCAGAAGAGACGCGAGAAGAATACACTCATAGGCCTTGGCTCACATCGATTCAGTTTCTACATTGGTAGGTACTCTGATTTAGGATTGTAAAAACTGGTCAACTTACAGCTTGATATTATTCGTATAAGAAATATTTCACAAATTGAAAATTTATGTATTTTTCATCTTACAATAGTGACATCTAGTAATAAAAAAGTACTACTAGTTGGAATGCCGACTGCAATTCTTATCATTGTAGTAATTAGTTCATGATGAGTTGACTTTGGCTTTGGCGCCTACTTAGTGATGATAGTGTTGCCAGATGGTCATTATTTCTCACACATTCAACGATTATTTTTAGACCTAAATAGTATGTCCTTATATTTAATTTTGCTTGAAAACTAGGTAGTTTATCTCCCATCGTAAAAGCCCCGACCGTGCCCGGCTGCAAAGCCCGATTGATTTTCAAAGTTTCGTTTTTATACCACTAGAGTTTGTCTTTGTCATTTTTAGTAGGAAAGTAAGAGATATAAGAATAAATTGAAAGCCAGGCTTCGAATTAGTTGCCTAGTCAACCAATGCTCGCTGGAGCAGCATGGAGTGTGCTCTAGGCGAGACCATTCAGCTGTAGCTGTATCAGAGACCCGTGCCCAATAGTGGGACGTGGGACGCCTATGGGTTGTATCTTGGGAGTTATACTGTTTATACTGTTTATTATAGGTTTTTACCTGAAAATAAAGACTATTATTATTATTATTATACTCACCACCAAATTAAAATGTTTCGTGTTGAAGAACATAAGCGTGGAGAGAAGTACGTGCGGCGAGTGCGCGCCCAGCTGCTTGCTCTCCCACAAGTGTTCTTCTTCCACTCTCGTTACTATGTACTCTGCAATAACAGTTCATTTGTTCATTCATACATTCATAAAAAAATATTGTTACAAACCAGGAATATATGGGGTTAAAATATTGTTACAAACCAGGAATATATGGGGTTAAAATATTGTTACAAACCAGGAATATATGTTACAAACCAGGAATATATGGAATCATGAGGAGTGAATCAGTCATCAGTCAAAATCCACATGAATAATTGTATACCTATGCATTATAACAGGACCTTATCGATAATCGGAAGTAACTACATATGTGTCGATGTCTGGTTTCCAATTTAACTAACATTATGAAAATTAAAATGAAAGAAATTCTAAATTTCATATTATCAGAAATATATCTGAAAATAGTACCTAATATCGATGGATTAATTTAATTTGGCAAGTACACATTCGTAAGGGCATGCAAATTACAAAAAGTTTGTTACTTACGAGAATCATTGTATAACACTGAGAACTTCCTCGCGACTTCATCCAAGCAGTCCGTGAATTTCTCATAATATGGGTCCGTAAAAATATTGTCTATCCTACCATTTTCAAACAAATATTGTTGTATACCTGAAATCAATAAAATAAACATCTTTTTTTTTAAATATTTTAGCACTAAAATGATTTTTACCACAGGTGGGTTTCGAACCCACGACTATGTACAACATCAATACTGGGCATTCTCTAATCGCTGAGCCACCGCGATTCGTACCATTACTGAGGCCCCATAGACATATCACACATCCCTTCGAAATGCGGTCATTACGGTGGTCGCAAAATTTATACACTACTAGCTGTACCCGGCCACGCTTCACTGTGGCACATTGTGATTGATTTGAGAAACAAAACAAAGAGTACATGTCATATAAGTTTAATTTTGCAATACATACTTGTGGATATACAATATTTTTCGCGGATATGTGACTGATGCAAAAATTAGATAAAAACAATCCTTGATGCTGATTATATATCATGCTAAAATTTCAGCTCGATCGGTGCAGAACTTTTTGAGTTTTTGAAGCGTACACAAACCAACATAACATTTTTATATATAAAGATACTAGTGGACGCCCGCAGCTTCGCTCGCGTAGAATTAGACCCATTAACGACGTCTACCCGTCTAACGACTTCAAAAACGGCAAAGTTTCATACTAACTTTGCACCCCCGTTTTACCCCCTTAGGGGATGAATTTTCAAAAATCCTTTCTTAGTGCTCGCCTACGTTATAAAAGGAACCCCTGTGCAAAATTTCAAGTTTCTAACCCTTATAGTTTAGGCCCTGCGTTGATATGTCAGTCAGTCAGTCACCTTCTACTTTTATATATATAGACTAGATATTAACCCATTAAACAACAATAACTCACCTAAAACCAAGTAATAAATAGTGTCGGGCGCGTACTCGCTGCCGTTCGGCTTGCGCACTTCCTTCACGAACAGGCACAGCGAGTAGTTCAGCTCGTCCGCCGTCAGCTGAAGGATCTCGGACTTGAACGGCTTACGGCGGATCGAGCTCTTCTCAATTTCCGCGTTCTTCGTCATCACCCACTGCTTCCAGGCGTTTACGCCGAAAGTGTACTGTCGGTGTAATGGTGAAAATAAGGATCATATTCATAACAATTTAATAAATTCTGAATTGAGTTAAAATTAAGAAGACACAACACTATAGCTAAGATAGCTTTATTAATATGTTATGAATGATAGTCTTCAATCTAAATTTTAATTTGAATGAATGTATGAGCGGAGTAACTTAATTTTCGATAAGTTTCGGTAATTTTCGGTGTTTAATATATGCAGCCTGCGAGTGGCACGGTGGAAAAGCAAGCCACCCAATAATTTTTGACAAGGCTTAACCACTGTTTTTACCATTGAAAACAACCAAACAAAAGCAAAAAATTGAAATATGGATTATGGCATATGAAATTTCAATTTTCATAACCACGAGACGCTGCCCGCTAGAGGACTTCCAACACTGTAGTTGATCCGACGTCCGGCACAATATTCCTTATCCGGCTCGAAGGACCAACACTGTAGCTGACTACAGAGTAGTGGACTGTATATTTTAAGAGTCGCTCGCTGCGACCCATAGACGTCCCACTGTTGGGCACGGGTCTCCTCTCAGAATGGGAGGGATTAGGCCTTAGTCCACCACGCTGGCCAAGTGCGGATTGGCAGACTTCACATACCTTCGAGAACGTTATGATGAACTCTCAGGCATGCAGGTTTCCTCACGACGTGTCCTTCACCGTTACAGCAAGTGACATTTAATTTCTTAAAAAAAAAAAAAAAATTTTTAGAGTACTGCTGGCGTATAGAGTATACCTTGAGGCACATGTTGGCGTCGGGCTTCTCCGCGGGCTCGCGCGGCGGCTCGGGCGGCGGCGGCGCGGGGTCGCGGCGGCGCTTGGAGGCGCGGGTGGGGCGCGCGGGGGGCGTGGCCACGGGCCGCTTGCGTGCCGCGGCCGCGCCGGACGCGCGCAGCGCCGCCACCGCGCGCTGCTGCTCGAGCACCATCATGTGGTGGTGGTGCATGCCCTCGCCCTCCAGACCTTGGTAACCAATTCGACCAACACGTTGTAGACAATGTCGAACTACGATATATAACATAATGTCTATCGTAGACATTTTAATGAGTCTAATAGAAAAGTTGAACTAAATGTATATTAAGCCCGCGGCCGCGCCGGACGCGCGCAGCGCTGCCACCGCGCGCTGCTGCTCGAGCACCATCATGTGGTGGTGGTGCATGCCCTCGCCTTCCAGACCTTGGTAACCAATTCGACCAACACGTTGTAGACAATGTCGAACTACGATATATAACATAATGTCTATCGTAGACATTTTAATGAGTCTAATAGAAAAGTTGAACTAAATGTATATTAAGCCCGCGGCCGCGCCGGACGCGCGCAGCGCCGCCACCGCGCGCTGCTGCTCGAGCACCATCATGTGGTGGTGGTGCATGCCCTCGCCTTCCAGACCTTGGAAACCAATTCTCGCGTTGTAGACAATGTCGAACTACGATATAAACATAATGTCTATCGTAGACATTTTAATGAGTCTAATAGAAAAGTTGAACTAAATGTATATTAAGCCCGCGGCCGCGCCGGACGCGCGCAGCGCCGCCACCGCGCGCTGCTGCTCGAGCACCATCATGTGGTGGTGGTGCATGCCCTCGCCTTCCAGACCTTGGAAACCAATTCTCGCGTTGTAGACAATGTCGAACTACGATATAAACATAATGTCTATCGTAGACATTTTAATGAGTCTAATAGAAAAGTTGAACTAAATGTATATTAAGCCCGCGGCCGCGCCGGACGCGCGCAGCGCCGCCACCGCGCGCTGCTGCTCGAGCACCATCATGTGGTGGTGGTGCATGCCCTCGCCTTCCAGACCTTGGAAACCAATTCTCGCGTTGTAGACAATGTCGAACTACGATATAAACATAATGTCTATCGTAGACATTTTAATGAGTCTAATAGAAAAGTTGAACTAAATGTATATTAAGCCCGCGGCCGCGCCGGACGCGCGCAACGCCGCCACCGCGCGCTGCTGCTCGAGCACCATCATGTGGTGGTGGTGCATGCCCTCGCCTTCCAGACCTTTGAAACCAAATTCTCGCGTTGTAGACAATGTCGAACTACGATATAAACATAACTAGTGGACGCCCGCAGCTTCGCTCACGTAGCATTAGACCTATTAACGACGTCTGCCCGCGTTCGGGTTGCCCACTTGACTTAAAAAACGGCAAAGTTTCATACTAACTTTGCACCCCCGTTTTACCCCCTTAGGGGGTGAATTTTCAAAAATCCTTTCTTAGTGCTCCCCTACGCTATCAAAGGAACCCCTGTGCAAAATTTCAAGTTTCTAACTCGTATAGTTTAGGCCCTGCGTTGATATGTCAGTCAGTCAGTCAGTCAGTCAGTCAGTCAGTCAGTCACCTTCTCCTTTTATATATATATAGATGTATCATGTGGTGGTGGTGCATGCCCTCGCCTTCCAGACCTTGGAAACCAATTCTCGCGTTGTAGACAATGTCGAACTACGATATAAACATAATGTATCATGTGGTGGTGGTGCATGCCCTCGCCTTCCAGACCTTGGAAACCAAATTCTCGCGTTGTAGACAATGTCCAACTACGATATAAACATAACTAGTGGACGCCCGCAGCTTCGCTCACGTAGCATTAGACCTATTAACGACGTCTGCCCGCGTTCGGGTTGCCCACTTGACTTAAAAAACGGCAAAGTTTCATACTAACTTTGCACCCCCGTTTTACCCCCTTAGGGGGTGAATTTTCAAAAATCCTTTCTTAGTGCTCCCCTACGCTATCAAAGGAACCCCTGTGCAAAATTTCAAGTTTCTAACTCGTATAGTTTAGGCCCTGCGTTGATATGTCAGTCAGTCAGTCAGTCAGTCAGTCAGTCAGTCAGTCAGTCAGTCAGTCAGTCACCTTCTCCTTTTATATATATAGATGTATCATGTGGTGGTGGTGCATGCCCTCGCCTTCCAGACCTTGGAAACCAATTCTCGCGTTGTTGACAATGTCCAACTACGATATAAACATAATGTATCATGTGGTGGTGGTGCATGCCCTCGCCTTCCAGACCTTTGGAAACCAATTCTCGCGTTGTAGACAATGTCGAACTACGATATAAACATAATGTATCATGTGGTGGTGGTGCATGCCCTCGCCTTCCAGACCTTGGTAACCAATTCTCGCGTTGTAGACAATGTCGAATTACGATATAAATATAATGTCTATCGTAGACATTTTAATGAGTCTAATAGAAAAGTTGAACTAAATGTATATTAAGCTTAATATACATTTACATCAATAATTATTAAATATTCTTAGCTTAATATAAGCTAGTGTATGTTATATAAAGGTGTACTTGAATATTAAATAAACAGTTATTAACCAGCATTCATGCCTTTCACTCGCCTCCTAAACAACACCTTATTAGATGGCGACCCTGCCAGGATTACCTTATTAGGACAACACCTTATTAGAAAACATAATGTCTATCGTAGACATTTTAACGAGTCTAATAGAAAAGTTGAACTAAATGTATATTAAGCTTAATATACATTTACTTCAATTATTCTTAGCTTAATAAGCTAAGAATATTGTAGCTTGGTACTGCAATTCTGTATTTGTGTGAATGTTGTACATGCCTGTAATAAGTATTTATACCTATCCCATACCTCTGCTATACTATTTGTAAATATGTTATGTAAGGTACTATGTTACGTACGGCGTGTCTTATAAAATAAAAACAAATAATTAAATATCAGAGAACTAGCTAAGTGTTAATAAATAATCTCACCCGGCATTCCAGGATGTGAGCTCGGCGTTATGGTGTTGGCAGTCATAGCCGACTCCAAGTCGACGGGCTGGTCTTCATACTCTGTCGCCATTTTGAGTGCCATCTGCAACATATCTTCGCCGAACGCGTTGTTGCCGTCAATCCCTGCTACCGGACTGAAGCTCTCTTCTGGAAATTTAATAATACCGGTACAACACTGGAATTTTATTATGACCGTTATAATGATAGCACTGAAATAATACCGGTATTCGTACGAAATATAAATGTGCAAGAGTTCAAATAAATAAGATCATTGATTTAAGAAGTATAAAGAGGATAGATGTTTATTAAAATACGCACACTGACTGATGATGAATTATTTAAAAGGAAATTGATCCAATTATTATATAACAAATGCTATTATAATATTAAAGAATTTTTGGATGATAGAATTTTTTGAAAATTGACCTTTTATGACATTTAAAATATCGGATTAATCACAAGCTCGCTTACTATACTACTATTAATACTATTAATATTTTGACAAATTCATTTTATGTAAATTTCACTAATTGTATTTAGATTAAGTTTAAATTTTGCATGCCCTATGGGTTAGGATAAGAGGATTAAAATAACCTGCTTTTAAATACCCATTGTACCTTATCCTGCGAATAAATAACTTTGACTTTGACTTTGACTTTTTATTTTATGGATATAAGATGCAAACGAGCATGCAGCACCATCAAAAGCAAAAAAAGTTACTTTCAACTAACCATTCTCCTCTTCAGTATCCGAATCGCTCTGATCCTTCTTCTTGTCCCCGGCCACCATTTCAGCCATCATCAACAGCTCAGCCTCAAACGGATCCGTCGGCATCTTATCGTGTATCTTGTTGATCTCCTTCATAATACCCTTGGCCGAATTCCGCGTAGTCGGGATGAATACTGGCGTCGGTATCGGCAGGGGTATCGGCACCGGAACCGGGAACGGTATCGACCACATCGCGCACGGCACCGGAACGTATATCGGTACCGGAACTGGTATCAGGACTTTCCTTTCTAAGCTCGAATCCGTTTGACACTCTTTCGTGCACGGATGGGGTCGGCACGATACGCCTTTTGAGACCATCATGGGTTTCGACATGGTGCCCTTGTTGGCGACCTCGTGTGGGGGTAGAGTTTTGACTATAACGTGATTGTATATTTTGGGTGGGGGAGGTGGCGGTGGCGTGGGTGGCTTAGGGGGCGGAGGGGGGGTTTTAGGGGCTTGTGGGGGCTCCGGTTCGGGGGGTGGTGGCACGTGTCGCTTGGATTTTGATCTCGTGATGGACGGCATTAGGGCCGGCGGGGCAGCGAGCGACTGCACGTTGGATATCACCGGGAGCCCTGAACCGGAGCTTTGCCGCTGTTGGGCTTTCGTAGCTGTAAAAAAATATATAATAGAATAAACATTAGCAGAGTTACACTACAATATTAGTTAAGTTAAGGCAAACGCTTCCAATCCGTGGAGGGAATTTTTTTAATTCATTTTATTCAATTAATTATAAATAACAAAAATAATGACATTATTATTAAATTTACGCACATTCCGTGTAGCAATGCATTATTTATTCTATAATTTTGGTTCTGAAGTTTAGCCAAATTTTAATATAGGCCCATCATACACATTTTGACGGTTTTTGTGGTTCATGGAGCAATATTCACATTCGTGTTAACTTCAGATCCGAAATGATACATTGACATAAAATATGAAATGCTACGCGGTACATACGCAAATTAACACGACGTAACACTAGTTGACAATAACAAAATCTATATATATAAAAGGAGAAGGTGACTGACTGACTGACATATCAACGCAGGGCCTAAACTATAAGGGCTAGAAACTTGAAATTTTGCACAGGGGTTCCTTTTATAATATAGGGGAGCACTAAGAAAGGATTTTTGAAAATTCACCCCCTAAGGGGGTAAAACGGGGGTGCAAAGTTAGTATGAAACTTTGCCGTTTTTGCAGTCTTTAGACGGGTAGACGTCGTTAATGGGTCTAATTCTACGCGAGCGAAGCTGCGGGCGTCCACTAGTTTATTTATATGTATTTAAAAGCAAGCTTTATTACCGTTGTTGTTTTTGCTAGCGCCGGAGTAGGTCCGCCGCGGCGCGCCCGTCGGCACCGCCTTGGGTTCCGCCGCCTCGCCCGCGGGCATGGGCAGCGGTTTCGAGTATTGCCCCTGTGTAAAAGGATTGTTGAGTTTTCCATGAGAGATTTTTATCGAGAAAGGAAGAAACATATATAGTCCATTGAAAAGTTACATTTGGGGTTGCGTTTTTTAGAGGACGCAATTTTATTTTTTTGATGTGTAGGGGGGAATTTAATTTGCAACAAAAATGTTGACAATTTTTTTTTATTAGTTTAAGAGATATATCGTAAAAACCATTTCAACCCCTATTTTCAAGATGGCGGCCGTGGGACAAGGGTGGCGACCCCACAAACTTGGTTTTAGCTTTACACTGACCCCTCCTACACATCAAAAAAATAAAATTACGTCCTCTAAAAAACGCAAGGTTAGGCCTAAAAAATGTAACATTTCGATGGACTAATAGTTGTTTTACTTTAAATCTGCACTTTTGATGCATATGCACATGTCCACTGAGTGCATATTAGGGTACATTTTCAAAGATCTAGATCTGCTACGCGCACCTAAAAATTACTTGGTTCTACGCACACAAGTGTATACACACGCATAAACAGTATACACAAGTTTTCCGGGCAAAAATAAAATAAAACCAGTATAAAATCGACATATACAAAATAACTATTACTTGTACAGATAAAAATAAACACCAACTTGTACTACCCAAATGAGCCACAGCTACCATCAAATATGTTTAATACTAAAGATTCTTACCTGGAATGACATAACGCATTGATACGTGCAAAAATTCCTCACAGTAGCGTCCGACATTGTTAAGTGATACTGTGCTAGTGATGTTCTTTTACACATGTCGCATTTCATCCTAAAAATTTAAATTTATTATAGTTAATTTATTAGTATATATCGCACGCTTAATAATAAACCGGAATAAGTCAAAAATTAAGGATTCCCACTTTTGTTAATAAAACGAACTAACTCCAATTGAAGAATCTATAGGTACAATCCCACCATGCGAAACAAACCACAATGTCCGATTGTTAGATCAACCCTCTCTTTTCTACAAAATATAGATAAGACTATTCTACTTAACTTTTTTTCAAAACTAGCATGTCTCGTTTTACTTCACTTTAGTTGAAAACGGTGTTATAATACAGCATGTACTATTTAGACTTGTTGCAGTTTATCACGAAATTATAATTGTATAGATAGGAAATATTTCGTATTAGTGCTTTTTAGTATAAAATTATTACTTTTATTCGAGAAGCAATTCATTTTATATCACTTTATTACCAAAACTATTTTGTACTACACTGACATAAGTCGAAACTTTAAAAATAAACTTCATTTATTCATTTGATATAAATAATATAATTAAACTATTATGTCAGTTATATTCGCTATACATCTCTCTAAAATTTAAGACCAAGAAAATAAAAATAGCACAATAAACACGTGAAAACCATCAAAATGTTTTTAACAAGGTAGAGACTCAAAACTTTGACCGCGATTTCCCAAAAAATTGAATTTTTGTCTTATTCCGGTTTATTATTAAGCGTGCGATATAGCAAACAAGTCGACAACGATTTGACTTTATCTTACTCAATGAATAGATACGTACCTTTTCATATGTACACGAATAGATGTAGGTAGGTCATAGACATTCATACATAGGTCTATGAATATAGTTTATAAGATATACAAAAACAAATAACTTGCCCCTAGCTAAGCTAAGCTTATTAAGGTAAGCCGATAGACGTCCCACTGTTGGGCACGGGTCTTCCCCACAGACACAGCTTCGGGATGTCTAGGGCATACTCCACCACGCTGCTCCAATGCGGATTGACAGAGGAGTTACCGGCCAACCCAGTGTCGAATGTTCTGAAGCCACCCAAAGGTCTTGGACAAGGTTTAACGATTGTTTTTCCATTGAAAACAGATCGCTCCAGTCGTTGCTTAGCTCTGTCGATCACATACAATCGACACGAACTATTGGGCTTTGATTACTTCTACCGACCGACATTCGATCCTCGCCTATAAACAACGAACGTGGTTTTGCTTTCTTTACCGTCGCCTTTGCAGGCTCTACCCGGCGGAGGGGTCTTCGGGTATATAGGCTGTCCTTTCAACCCTGTTCTGACATGTCAGCGAACACGCGGTATTGTTTCTACTTGAAACAATATAAGGCTGCGCCGTTCGGCGTGTTTATGTAATAACTAGCTTTTACCCGCGGCTCCGCCCGCGTGGGAAAAGGGAATTAACAATGCCATCTATTAACGACATCCGGAACTAAATATCTAGAAAATAACAAAACATCGATAATATCTTCCCATGGGGATGTTTAACCGCGGTAAAAAGTAGCCTACGTCACTCTCCACCCTCCTCACTATCTTCACACACAAAAACCATACCATTGCGGCGTGAAAGCCGGACAAACAAACACACACTTTCGCATTTATAATATTAGTATGGATACTACGTGCGTCCCGTCTTCGTGACTATCAGTTTATAAGTCACTGCCCAAGATGGTCGGGGACCACTGGCCTAATGAGCTTCCTAACGAGCGGCGCCTTCAAACAACTTAGTATTACAAGCGGAACATTTTAAACATACCGTCTCGACGACACAGCATTGACGGACACTTGAAAAAGATTCAAACAGTTGAGTGAACACATCATTACCGCCTGCCCGTTGGTTTGAACGCGTCGTATCATATCGAAATTGTACTTCTTCACTTTGCACCAATTGCACGGCACTATATGCCTCGAATTGCTTATGTATACATTCATACAGGACTTTGAACAGAAGCAGTGCGGATTTGTGTTGTCGTAAATCGTAAAGCACTTCGACTGTCTCCGTTCGAAATACTTTTTGCACCAGCGACATTGGTCTGGAAAGAATAACATAGCTTATACAATCAATTTACAAATTCAAGAATGTACTAAGCAATTTGTATTTTTTAAAAGCAAAAACACGATTTTGTCCAACATTTGCTTTTAGTATAAAACTTCCCTGCAACTTTGTGGAACAATTTTTTTATTTCAAGCAAACAAAATATGTTAATATGTAAGGAGAAAAGATTATTGAATGTTTAAAGTTCATATAGAATACAGGTAGATACGTAGAAATTTAAATATCATCATTCATCATCATTACCGTAATTGTTTATTATAAGGTTGAATTTAGTAAATAAAATTTAAAAATTCTTACCAGGAAAAATATTGTTCACAAATTTGAAAGCTGCAAAACATGGATCGGAACAAAGCCTCTGCGTCACCTCTTCACTGACTTCCACTTCGAAAGTCGTAGCTTTTTCCAACGAGCATACTGCGCATTTCGCCCACACAGGCTGTGGTACAGGATTCTTGCTCATCTGGTCATACTTTTCCATGCAAGCTTGCGTGCAGAAATCTTTAAACTGCCCCTTGTCCCCGACCGGCGCCAGAAATCCCTGGTGTCCCACAGAAATGTCCCTTTGACAGTAACAACATATCTTCAAACCCTTTTTAAACTCCTCCAAGCAACCCGAATTACAGAACTGTCTTATATCGTAGCCGAAACGGACGCAATACTTCCCCAAACTCGTATGCTGAACAGTATTCTTACAGTTAGCGCATTTGGAACCTATTTTGTTTTGATACCTGCCTAAGCACACTTCGTTGCAGAAGTCCATCGTCTCCCAGGTAAGGATTTTGTCTTCCGTTGTAAGTTTCATGTTGCAATGTATGCATTTACGGATGAATGTTCGCTCCCTCTCGTCTCTAGCGGCCTGTACCATAGCCGGGGTTTTCGCTTGGATCTTGTAAGCTTCGTCTAAGTATTTATCTGTTGCATTGCTTATAACCTTCAGTTTGAGCAGTGGAGGATTGGGTTTAGGTATAGATGGCTGCGGTTGTGGCTGCTGTCGGGGAGTCCGTCTCTTCTTTATAATATACCTGCCATTCTCCAAATCGTTTAACGATTTAATGCAGCCTGCTACACAAATCATATGGTTCAATCCATAACGGGTCATACTAAAAGAGCATTGTTTCTTTTCATTACACACAAGACACTCGGCCTCCTGTGATGGTGCTGTTTCATATACGGTTATTTTTTTTCTCTTAAACTGGTATTTATCTGCCTCATCTGCCATCATGCTTTCTAAACATTTCATCGAACAGTAATTTGTGTCTTCTCCATCATAGTTGTAATAGAAGTAGCACATTTTTTTCTCTTCACACTCTGAACAAACCAAGTTCTTTGGCGCTATTTCTTCAATCAGATATTTTTTATATACAATAATGTATTCGCCGCTATGATCTGAGACAAAGTTAGTGGTGCAATCTTCGCTACACAAGTATTTGGTCTCATCGTCTTTAGTGAATCGGTAAGTGCATGACTTCTCCTGTTCACACTGAATGCAAACACCATCAACTGGGCTCACTTCTAAAATGTTGTTTGGACTGTGGTGATCTGTTTCTGTGGATTCCTCATTTTCCTGATCATGTTCTTTGTCTGAAAATAACAATCTGTTGTTAATAGAGACTTTTCGTTACGAAGTACTGAGAAGAAGCTAATGCCTACATTGTACATACAGGTACAAGTAAAAGTTTTGATAATACATATTCACATACATGTAGATGTATTGTTTTCACTTTTTTTTTATATTGCAACTATTTTCTGCAAATGAAAACTACTTTTGTACACTAGTCTAGTAGACTACTACAACATAAAAATTTTCAAAACTTGTATGGATAGCTTAATATGCTCTATACTATACTAATGGTACTACTTTTATACACATACATAATTATTGTGTCAACTAATGGGGGACTGTAGATATTTGATACTCGCCTTTGTCCACTAGGGCACCTAGAAGAATAAAGCGTCTTTTACACCCTCAATATTAGACTAAATATTTAGTAAACATGTACCTTTTGTCACAAGAGAAGACTTGGCTTTCAAATAAAGCCCAAGGAAAGGCTGATGAAAATTGAGTGACACAGCAAAGGACGCCATGCTCTTTAAGAGCTTGTGATTGGGTGACATTAAATTGATCAAAAGTGTTAAGCTGTTGTTGTTAAGTGGATGGGTGACCACTTGTGGCAAAATGTCTTGAGCACTACCTGTCTTCGGAGGGAATGTGAAGCCTTAGTCCCAATTGATATTGTCAGATTTCAGTTTCTATACAACTTTGGGCAACCTAAAATTGCAGACAATTGAGTAGGTCAAATAAATTGGAGTCTCCAGGTTCCAACTATGTTTATCCCTCTGGAGTTGCTCATGTCCATAGGCGACAGTGACCACTTACCAGGTGGCCGTCTGCTTGTTCTTTAAGCTAAATTAATGAAAACAAATCTATACTGAAGCAGCATGGTGAAGTATGCTTTACGCCTTATGCCTCTGCCCTGCAGAAGGACGCAATTGGTAAGCAATGAACACTTTTTTTTTTGTTTCTCTCCTTTTTTCCTCTGACACAAGTCAGAGACAATTTTAGGTCGGTACCTTTGACTTTTCTTCAGGTGTTTTATTTGCAATGAACACTTACCACCACCATTCTCATTCTCATGTGCAGTATCTGCATCAACCTGATCCTCAGTCACTGCATCTGTGTCCACCCGATCAGCTGCCTCACTTTCGTTCTGCACGTCTACACTAGTTGCACTGTTGACATCCAACGGCTCAGTCTCCTCTTTCGGAACCATCGCGGTGGATGCTGCTTCTATTGGGAGAGAAAAAAAAGGTTTGTATAAATATAACAATTTAGGACCACTTAATGGTGGTTAGTGACTCTCATTGCCCAGCTGCAGGTCCTGGGTTTGAATACCGCCTAACTTACGATAACACCGTAATTTGGATGTTATTGTGGAGTTACAGTCGCTGAGACGGGTCGAGTTGCTCGGTCAGTCTAGATTTATTTTTATTTATTTAAACTTCATTGTGGACCTAAAATCTAGATGTCGATCGATTTTTAATCATCTGATCTATAAAATCTAAATCTTGATTATATTCAGATTCAGTTTAATAAGTGTAGCCTACCTTTTATGTGTTACAGTTGGACCCATCTTTTAAAGGTAAATAAATACATACTTCCAACTATTAGGTTGACCACTGAGCCCTCTGTCAATCCACACGGGAGCAGTGACTTGTTGTACTCTCTGGGTCTTCTCAGGTGTAAGATGAGACCTGTGCCTTAAAGTAGGACCCTGATAGCCAATGACTATGATGAAAACATCATGTCTGCTAGCCGCATAGATTAACTCTAACCTTCAGCCTGTTTTCTCTTCTCAGCCAATACTTTCTCCGCCTCAGCCTTGTCCGCTTCAGATATCTCTCTCTCCATATCGGGTAGCAGGCAAACCTCTTCATCTGCACCCGGTTCATCTACTATCTCTGTTACACTACTTTCGTCTTCTGTGAACAAGTAATGTACATTTTGAAATATTGCTATTATCTTTTATGATCCTGAAATTAGAAATCATCAGAGACAAAGTGCATGTGCATCAACCCCCACATGCATGGCATGGTGCATAAATACACACAAATTGCAAAATTGTATGTAATGTACACACCAAATTTCTATTATCCCACATATCCTACTATAATTTAATTTTGTATTATTTACAATCATTGTTGCGTCCATAGCCTAATGGCACGTGTGAAGTGTCTATAGCTCAATGGCTCGTGTCGACCAAGTTAAGCAACAACGGGAGCAGTCCTTATGTGGATGGGTGACCTCTAGTGGCAAAATATGATGGGCGCTACCGTGTTTAGAATGTCTTGTTTAGCCTATAGTCCCGGTTGATTTCAATGATAAAAAAATCGTTAAGCCTTGTCGAAGACCTTCGGGTGGTGTGAGTTTTGAGTGAGACATTGGGTTGGCCACTATCCCTTCCACCAATCCACATTGCATTGGAGCAGTGTGGTGAAGTATGCTCTGGAAAGTTCCAGAGCATACTTCACCACACTGCTCCACCTTGCTTGCGCACCTGTGCCTGTGGGGGAGACCTGTGACGAACAGTGAGATGCATTGTAGGATTAGGTTTTTAATATTGTATTTGTATTGTATTGTATTATTGTAAGATTAGGTTTTTAATCAATAAATAATTAATAGCAAGAACAAGATGATAATACCTAAATAGAAAGTTGTAGAAGAGTATAAAATTACATTTTTCTCAATTCATAACAGCTTCACTTACCTGGTGGGTGTTCATCATCAGCATTGTCCTCTGTGTCACCGTGATCATCATCTTCTTCATCAACACTGATCACAGGGGCAATGCCTGTTTGTGACTCTGATGTCTCGGGCCTGTCTTTTAATAAGGCATCAAATGGGTCCAATGCCTGAAAATAAAATATGGAACAATATAGAAGGCTTACCAGTAGCAAATCGTCAACCAATATGGAGATCTGCCATGCTTTAGAGAATGTGTTTAACAATTAAGCAACATAGTAAGCCTGTCTGGCTGCAAACCATTAGCATCCCACTTCTGACAAGGTTTGAAGTATACTCTGCCATGTTGTTCCAGTGCAGAATGAACCTCACATGAATGATGATCATGATGAGGGGTTAGTGGCCAACCTTGATTATTGGAAATTTTTATGCAGCCCTTTCTGACATGATACATAGCTACTGTTGTGTTACTATAAAAACTGGGACTGACCTAAAGTGCTACAAATGCACAAACAATTTTTCCATTATGCTGGTTTGATAACTATTGATTAATTACGTAGTCAATATGTGGTCATGCGGCAAACACTACATATATTATTTTTAACCTGGGTATGGTCTTCCTGGGGTTCTTCCATAGACACATTAGGAGCTGTCTCAAACTGCACTTTGTCAGCGCCCTTTTTCTCCTCAGCTTTTGATTCTTGACTGTCAATCTCATTGTATTGATTACTGCCCTCCTCTTTTAATATATCAATTGCATCGTTGGTGGTTTCCTCAGTTAGTGTACTTCCTGTAAAAAATTGAATTTATGCCTCATTTTAAAATATGCCCTCCAAGATGAGTAAGAGACAAGACATGAGCTGTTTTGGTCTTGGGCTCTTTGAAAAATAACTTTTTTTTCATCTGGCGTATGTCATGTTGAGCTTAGTGGCACGAACTTGATCATAAGTTCAAAGTTTCTAACCCACCTTCTAATTTGATTCACATTCAACTAGAACATTAACTCTAATCACGTAGCCGTTTTATCAGCGGTACAAAATCTATACTATGGCACAGACCTTTCATACATAAATCTTCTTATTCCCAAAATAGGGCTTGAATACCTTATATGTAAAATTAATATACTGCAGTGGTTTGTTAGAGTTTAGTTAGTTAAATTCTTTCTTAGTGTCATGAAACTTTCAGTCATCAATATATATTATCTACACATACCACTAATTTACATGCTGAGTTGTTGTCACAACACCGTTATTTTATTTATTTATTATCATACATATTTACAAGTAATAAATGTTACATGTAATGAAATAAATTAGTAAATTGGACATACTACTACAACAGACATACGAAATATTATTACAATTATACAGGGTTATTGGTAATTCGACGTATTCCCGTTAGGAGGTGATAGGGGTGACTATTTGTGATAATTTTAACCCCCATATGCATTATGCAAAAGTGAACCATTTTCGAGTTATCAAGCTTTTCAGCTTTTTTCAAAATAGGTCAGAAATGCAACATCAAAAATTTATTAAAAAAAAAGTATCAATTAAAATCTATTTTTTTCTTCGGATTTATAAAAACGATTAAACAATGGTTATTTATCAAAATTTAAACTACAACTATCGGTCCAACTTTAAAAATGCGAGACGATTAACGATATTACTTCAATATTTTTTGAGATTTTTGTCCACTAAAATGCCTTAAAAACAAAAAAAACTTATATCAAACTTGGCTTGCAGATTATTTTAAAAACATAACCGTTTTCTTAGCTTTCCAACAAGGCATAACAACTATGAACTTATTTAAAAAAATACTGAGGAAAACCGATCACAAAGGAAGCAGGCGGAAATTTGTATTCGAACTAAACTTAAGGTCGTTCTTTAAAATTTCAAAAAAAGTAATTAAAAACAATGCCCAATGTAAATAAAACAAAAATTATAACTATAAAATTAAATTTAGAACCAGTAAAAGTTTAGTAATAATAAAAATTAATAATAAGAAACAATTAAGACATTTTGTAATTTAGCCTAATTAAAGTTCTTGCTCGAAGGGCCTTCCCCTATTGCGTACGCAAAGTCTCATTATTTTTCTGAGGTGTAACTTAACTACCAAAGTAGTCAAATTATTCTGCATTATGTGCAATATGTGCAAGAATTTATCGATGAACCAATTTTGGTCGCTTACGAATTTTTTTAACAAATGAAGTACTTGAAGACGTGCCTATGGCTATACGGCAAAACATGATATACTAGCAAGACGGATGTCCTGCAAATGTGATTCGGAATAATTTGAACACTTCGGTAGTTAAGTTACACCTCAGAAAAAGAATGAGACTGCGTACGCAATAGGGGAATACCCTTCGAGCAAGAACTTTAATTAGACTAAATTACAAAATGTCTTAATTGTTACTTATTATTAATTGTTATTATTACTAAACTTTTACTGGTTCTAAATTTAATTTTATATTTATAATTTTTGTTTTATTTACATTGGGCATTGTTTTTAATTACTTTTTTTGAAATTTTAAAGAACGACCTTAAGTTTAGTTCGAATACAAATTTCCGCCTGCATCCTTTGTGATCGGTTTTTCTCAGTATTTTTTAAAATAAGTTCATAGTTGTTATGCCTTGTTGGAAAGCTAAGAAAACGGTTATGTTTTTAAAATAATCTGCAAGCCAAGTTTCATATAAGTTTTATTTGTTTTTAAGGCATTTTAGTGGACAAAAATCTCAAAAAATATTGAAGTAATATCGTTAATAGTCTCGCATTTTTAAAGTTGGACCGATAATTGTAGTTTTAATTTTGATAAATAACCACTGTTTAATCGTTTTTATAAATCCGAAGAAAAAAATAGATTTTAATTGATACTTTTTTTTAAATAAATTTTTGATGTTGCATTTCTGACCTATTTTGAAAAAAGCTGAAAAGCTTGATAACTCGAAAATGGTTCACTTTTGCATAATGCATATGGGGGTTAAAATTATCACAAATAGTCACCCCTGTCACCTCCTAACGGGAATACGTCGAATTACCAATAACCCTGTATAAACATATCTTTAAAGTAATAGATGCCAATATATATATCATTGGCATCTATTCTGGTGTTTCCCTTGTTCATTGGTGATGTGACCACTTACCATCGGGTGGCCCATCAGCTGGCTTAATAATCTATAAAATAAACAGTACCTTTATCTGTTTGTGATTCAGAATCAGACTCAGCGGGCTCCAACTCAGTATCTTTTCCATCACCATCACATATTCTACTGTTCTTAACGCTATCACTCTCTGCATTATTAAAATCACTTTCAACATGGTTCACTTTAAGTTCACTAGGGTCATTAGATTCACTTTGAGTGTTTTTTAACTTATCACTACTGTCTGTACATTGTGCACTGTCAGGGTCAGGTGTACTGTCAGGGTCAGGAGAACTGTCAGGCTCGTTGGGTTCTTCAGCAGTTTTTGGGTCATCAGCAGTTTGCACCTCGTCCCCAGAGCCCCCTCGTTCTGCCTCGCTCTGGGTTTCAGAAGGACTCTCCTTCTCGTCCATAGTTCCAATAGAATTGGACGAGCTTCTATGATAAAGCGAACAGGTTCATCTAAAACAGTTAAAGAAAACAAATAACTAAAAATGCTAACTCGGCAGCCGCACCCGGCGCTATTTTTAAGGTTATAAAGCTATTAGATTCCTGTTCGCAGCTTCGTGAACAAATTATATGTGAATTATATCATTAGCAGCACTAAAAACTAAGGGCTGAGTGGTTAAACACTGTAAATTCGACTAAAATATATATAAACCTCGTCATTTTTTTGACTAGACGCTAAGCTTGCACTCAAGCCACATAATCCCGCGCTTATTGACACTTAAGTTTTTCGACCTTCTAATACAAACTATTATGTTTATCTCATATAATCCATTAAATATTTTTAATTAAGAGTGTCTAATGGGTCCAATAGAGCTTATTTTTATAAATTTACGATAAATATAACACCGATTTGGATGTCATAGTTTCTTTGTGAGTTGTGTGAAAAGAAATGTAAGGTCAGTGTCAAATCAATTGACTCTACCTACAGTATGAAAAACCTGTAGTAGCATGACTAATCTAATAATAATTAATGTACATTACCTATATATTTATGCCGCTTTTCCGTTAAATTCACCTACATTTAATTCACTTTACTTCAAAGCACAACAAACGACCACCATATTGGAATCAACCTGTGCCTGCCTTGACAATTTTGTTGCGGATATGAATGCTGTCCAAATGAATAACTTATTAAGTACTCATTCGTATTGAACATGAATTTGCATCGAATAAATTTTCTATATATAGTATTAAAAACAGTGAAGAGCTTATACTTTTCTATAATTATTAAAAGTTCAAATATATTGAGTTTTAATCAATGAGCTATGAGCATTTATTCACTTCGTTATGTTGGCTACAAAATAATTGGACGCTCAATGCAATGCGGCTTTTAGTGATGTCCAAAAAGCAGTGATGAGGTCATCGATAAAATAATTATAGCAAATCAATTAACTTATAAATGAACTGATTTAACATAATTTTAGGGCTCAACTTGATTAGGTACTTAAATTGTTAACTCAAATGTTCAATCAATAATAAATGCATCTATAATTAAAGAGTCAAAACCTACTTACATATGCATAATCATATATGTATTTAACGTAAATTAAACTATTAACCATTATAAATAATTTAGAAACGGATAACAAAAATTGGTACATATAAAATTAGGAAATGGCAGTTCCTCCACTATATAATGCTTTGCCACGTGGATCACTCGATTCCTATCGTTTAGTCGTGGGTATTGTGTATTCCATCTTAAAATGAATCTATTCACTTATTCCGACACTGCTCTCGAACCCGATTCTCCTTATCGACTCCGAACTCCGACTCCTCTTATCGATTCCGATCCTTAGAACAAGATCCATAAATCCGAGTGGAGGTTCGAATCTTGGAACTGGCTGTGTCTACTTTATCTACTTGTTCCGAATTCCGGTAAATAATAACTAACGATCGAAAATACTACATTATAATTTCCTTGGTTTTCCTTCGATTGACAATACTAAATTAAATAAATTGTTATTGTTGATCCAAGTGGTTTTTATTAAATCGTAATTTTTATAATTAAATTGTTGTATGATTATGTCGATTTTGTTTTGTTAAACTTAAGTTCTTATATTGTTATCATAGTTTAAAGCATAAAATAATAAGGATCAAATAATATTATTGAGCCGAAAGCTATCATCGACACGAGTGGAGTGACACGACACTGCTGGCAGAGATTAAACACTGATTGCCGGACCGGGCGGTGGAACCGCGGAACGTAGCTCCGACTTCAACCGAACTATAGGTTTCATTCGTTGTCAAATTAATCCTCGGAACGGAGTAGTTACAGCGGTTTCGGAATCGACATCGGCTTCGGAGCTTATTCCTTTTATTCACTTAGACCGGCCGGAGTTTACACACATCTCTAGCATCGGGGTGACCTGTAACACAGGTTCCCCAGGAGACTGTTGATAATGTGTTTTTATACTAAGCTAAATATTGTATCTTATAAGTTGTAATACCTAGCAAGAGCAAATAAAGATTTTTATTTCTATATATATTTTTCTTTCTCCCCCCTTGATCGACTGCATCATCAATTGATGGGCCGAGCCAGATTAGACTATTGCAAAGGAATGGAAACTCTAATCAGTCTACTGTGGTGGATTTAGAGGGACCGCTACATGGGCTATGATGGAGAAATGACACCTGCCATTCAGATGGTTACTAATCTAAAAAGGGGCAAGCGGTGACTCGCCACAGTCGCCACTCACTATATGGGCTACCCAAGCATGCCGACACGCTGGATGGCAAAGGCGGCAGCATGTTCGTGAGTGTTAAATGAGGTGGTTTTACCCACTATTCCCACTATTATTATTATTTTAATCGTTGAGTCTTATGGAATGCACACAAACATCTAAAACTGGTTATAACGATTTAAATTTCCACATCATCATCAGTGAGTTGGACTAATACACGCATTCTTAGTGGTGTCAAGATATGGAAATATTACTTTATCATTCATAATAAAGCTGGTTTGGGGAAGCAATTTGCTACTAGCGGTCACTCATGCTAGTGCTGATCGAGCTATCGATACTCGATCGATTGCTAATGTATTACATACAACGTAACGTAAAGAACAAAATCCTTTCTTCATTATTGTTAGGCACTGATGATAAATTGAATCGAAATGATGGATTGGTAAGTATCAATAGCTCATATGTATGAGATAATATTAGTTTTAATTTTTAATTTAATAAAAAGTTTCAACAGAGAAACTGCATATTTAAAATTAAAAAAATATTTTTTTTTTCTTCAATAATGAAGAACAATGTACTAAATTATGTATATCAAAAGTACCTAAACGTAAAAAAAGTACCTAAAGTATGTAAATATTTTTCTGCTAGTATTTAGTGGCCAATGCTACCTAGTTCACTTATTTTGCGAGAAATCATAAAAAACATGCACCAGGCCAGGCCTGGGTCAATTTTACCCCAACTCTAATTGTAACTTTGATCCATTGGTTTTATTACTTTTCCATATCTTTTTTCTAAGAAACTATCATTATATTGCTTGGTTTATAGAATCAGTGGCTCACAAAGCCATCAAAAAGTCTTTTTGGATGAGTCTTCCGCTCTAATTTAAACATTTATTGCATTTTAATTCCGAAAAGTGGGCCAATGTTACCCCGGTTGACTGACCTAAGTTCCATGAAAACTTCAAAATAAATCTTTTGACAATTAATGTATTGGCTGAATAATTATATTTCCTTTGCATGTGAAATATTTTACTGTACTGTAAGCTTGTTTTCTTTTACATTTAAGTCATACCATCATGAATTTTGTTTTATGATTGGACATTAAAACATTTTAGTCTTCATTTTAGTCTTTCATTGGTTGATAATTTTAACAAATTTTATAGTAAGCTGTGATTGGTAGGAAATAATTCGTCACTAACTGTCAAAGTTCTACGATTATTATGGCGGTTTCGTGTTTTTTCAAGCTCAAATACGAAATGAGAAGATATGTGCGCCGCTCGGGCGGCGACATTGACAGCGATTTGTCGAATATTCTCGTTCGCCATTTTGTGAATGTTATGGAATTTTGCGTTAAGTAACCAACGTGAGGTCATCTCGAAGGGTAACAGAAGTGGTGTAAGTGCAACTTTGGCCTAAGTGTCCACCTCGTTCGCATTGTTCTTCAAATTAATCTCATTTCCTGTATGAGTGAACTTGTTTGTCCAAGATTATCCGCTACTGTTTTGTTTCTTCTTGCACTCTCGCTCATCGTTTTCGATTACAGACCAAGTTTTCCACTATAAATCGTTACGTTACATTTACAGGGTTTTGTAGGATGAGTGAGAAGTCTATAGTAGGTAAGACGGTGCTCAAGCGTCATGAAGTGGCAAAACCTATGCACATCCAGCGGTTGGAAGCCGCCTTAGATGTGAGGCCTTTTGTGGACCAGGTAGAAAGGATCCTTAACTCTGATGGGGGCTCAGACAGTGACGATGATTCTGACACTAAATTCATAAGCAATGAAATGTCAAAGGGTGACAAGATCATGCATGGGGTTGTCACAACAAAACAAGGTAGTAAAGTACACAGTGTACTTGTTATCTAAATGTTATTCTTATAAAGTTTTGGCACTAGTTATTCTCTCTCTCTCTCTCTCTTCAGCCCACATTAGTCCACTGTTGGACATAGGCCTCTCCTATTAGGACTAGTTATTCATGTGATGATAAAAGAAAAAGATTTTGATAGCTTAAAAGTTTATTATTTAAGAGAATTAAATTTTATCTGGAGCTCTGCTGGTGTGTAAGAACGTTATTCATAAAGATACCTTTCTTCTCAACTTTTAGAAAGACAAAGTGATAGACTACGACTATACAATCTAGCTTCAGTTGGTGAAGAAAGACAGTGGCTCCGAGATGTTTTATTATCATCAGAATCAGAGACCAGTAGTGATGACGACTCTCCAGCAAGCAAGGAACAGAGGATAAAGCAGCTTTTGAAAGAGAGGAAATTCCATACAAAATATGCAAATGATTATTATAAAGACCCTGGGGTAATTATGCTTTCATTTAAAAGTTAAATAATAACAATATAACAAGTTAGATCTGTACATTGATTTAATCTTGAAAAAAGCTATCAGGGGATGACATGTACTTGACACAGATTCTGAAAATATTTTTTCAAATTTTCTGTATATCTTTATGCCTGTTTAAACAAAACTATTGTTAGGTCTAATTCTACACGAGCAAAGCTCTGGGTGTCCCCTAGTTACCTATAAAACTCTGAATCTAAACTATACTAATACTCAATTCCCTTGTTGCATACAATACAAGGCATGGGAATTTTCAAAAATTCTCATAACACAGTTAACATTATCCATATCTTTGTGTGAAGTTATATTTAAAAAAAAAGAAGATAATACTATTTACACACCTTAAAACCTTATGTACCAACTCTCAGTGTAATTATTTTTCTTTTATATTACCGTCTAAATTCTGAATGTGCATTAAATATTAGAGTTAGTCTATTCAAAATTCAAATAATATTAAATATATTTGTTGTAAGCAGTCCAATTAATCAATATAATTCTCATGACGCGGGGTCTTTTGTGTTAATCCTTTACCTAATAACAAAAATATGTAATAATAAATCATTTATTTCTGAAATAGTTGATTCCATCTTGTGTTAGTAGACAGGTGACACCTTATAAATAATATAAGTACAATACTGAGTGCTCTTAAGCAAAGACAAGCACGGTTGCTTGGATGGGTGCATGCTAGGGGCAAATGTCATGGACACTATCATGCTTCAGTGGGCATTTTAAGCCGTCGGTCCTGGTAGTTTTCAATGTTATAAAACATTCATTGCCTTTTCGAAGACCTTCGGGTGGCTTGAGAAAATTCGACACTGGGTTGGCCATTAATCCCTTTATCAATCAGCGATAATGGCTATATAATTTTAAAAATGTTTACAGTGCAACTATTTACTGTCACAGAATTCGCGATACATGTATTACGGTGCGGGCTTGCTCTCAACGATTGACCGATACCCAGAGCGTCGCATCAGCAGGCCAGCACCTCCGCTGCAACCGACGAGAGGGCGCAGGGGCAGGCCTTCGGATAGAGGATCGCCTAGGGGACTGCAAAAATCTCGACGCGGCAGGGTCAGAGAAGGCAGAGGGTATGAAGGCAATGATCAGGTAAGCATACTTCATTTATCTTTCAATTCTTTAAATCTCAGTCAAAATAAGGTATATTTCGATCGATATATTGATCATTCAGCGTAGCGTCAATAGCCCAATGGCTCGCTTCGATTCAATGTGATCGAAAGAGTTAAGCAACGACGGGCGCGGTCGGTTTGTGGATGGGTGACCGCAAGTCGCAAAATTTCATGGATGCTACCGTGCTACGGAGGGCACGTAAAGCAGTCGGTCCCGGTTGTTTTCAATGCTGGAAACAGTCGTCGTAAGCCTTGTCGAAGACCTTCGGGTGGCTTGAGATCATTCGACAGTGGGTTGGCCACTAACTCGCATTGGAGCAGCAGCCCAGCAGTGGGACGTCTATGGGTCGCAGCGATTGATCATTAGTTTTTGCCCGCAGCTTCGCCTGCGAAAGAATTGTAATCAAGTTCAGAATAATAATTCTGCGCCATTTGTTGACTGTGTTCCAGACAGCTGTCCAAATAACGTGCAATGCATTCCAAGGGAACATATTTTTGGGATAAAAAGTACATAGGATACATTTTATCCCGAAAATATGTTCCCTTCTAATACGGATATAATAATATGCTAATCAACCTAGATTAGTCTATTGTATTGTACTACCTATTGTATTGTCTACCTATATGCCACATTTCAACAAACGAAAACAAAAGTCACGATAAAACAAACTTCCTTACAGCCTGACGGTGTGGACTGGGAGGATCAGCTTCGAACGTTAAAAGAGGAAAACGACGAGGAGTTTACATCTTCGGAAAAAATAGGAGTCAGGTATGCTTGGCTTATATTTATTTATATCAGTTTTGACATATCATTCAATTCTATGTAAAGTTCGCGCCAAAAATTATGACAGCAATAAAAAAATATAGAAATTTTACATCCAAAAAAATAAAATGAGGTTAAGTGTCACCTCGTTTATTGGTGCAAACTGCACTGCACTGTAAACATGAGCAAGTTAAACCATCGATAAATACTAAATAAAAATAAAAATATAAATTTGGAAAATCATATTAAAAAAAAATCTGAAATTTTAAACTAATATAAATAATTATTACTACTAATTGGACTAACAATCACTAACAGTACCCATTCCTCATACCTACTAACGAACTGACCAACTAATGTTCTTACCTCTCAGCTAAATGGACTAACCATCCCAGTCCCTATATGAGTTTTGTTCAAAGTCTGTCACAGTTTTCATGGGCGGCAGCGGATGGGTGGTGCTGCAAGCTCATTTGCCATCTTAGGTCCATAAATATTTTTTTTTAAAAAGCTTTTTAAACTTTTTATTTTCATGCATTGTCATCGGAACCAAATATGTGTGCCAAATTTCAGCTCGATAGCTTCAGTGGAAGTGGGTGAAATATTGATTGCAAGATTCTAGGACATACCTACATACTTACAAGATACATACGAGTGAAGTTAAATAAAAGCTTTTAAAAAAAGATTATGTTCAGGGAGATCATTAAGTATGGCGCGACCAATTTCAACTCTTTTCATACAGAGGTCGTAAGAAGCTATCAACGCTGAAGAGTCCAGAGGCGTTGACGGCGCGACGCCGGCGGCACTGGCAACTGCTGGTCAAGAAGGAGTTGGGCAAGGTGCAGCGAGCGCGCGCCGCCGCGCACCGCGAGCTGATGCTGCAGCGCAAGCGGCTGGCCACGCTCTGCTGCAAGCACTGGCGGCACGTGGCCATGCAGGTGACCGCCCCGCCATACAGCGCTGCCCACTGCTGGTCAAGAAGGAGTTGGGCAAGGTGCAGCGAGCGCGCGCCGCCGCGCACCGCGAGCTGATGCTGCAGCGCAAGCGGCTGGCCACGCTCTGCTGCAAGCACTGGCGGCACGTGGCCATGCAGGTGACCGCCCCGCCATACAGCGCTGCCCACTGCTGGTCAAGAAGGAGTTGGGCAAGGTGCAGCGAGCGCGCGCCGCCGCGCACCGCGAGCTGATGCTGCAGCGCAAGCGGCTGGCCACGCTCTGCTGCAAGCACTGGCGGCACGTGGCCATGCAGGTGACCGCCCCGCCATACAGCGCTGCCCACTGCTGGTCAAGAAGGAGTTGGGCAAGGTGCAGCGAGCGCGCGCCGCCGCGCACCGCGAGCTGATGCTGCAGCGCAAGCGGCTGGCCACGCTCTGCTGCAAGCACTGGCGGCACGTGGCCATGCAGGTGACCGCCCCGCCATACAGCGCTGCCCACTGCTGGTCAAGAAGGAGTTGGGCAAGGTGCAGCGAGCGCGCGCCGCCGCGCACCGCGAGCTGATGCTGCAGCGCAAGCGGCTGGCCACGCTCTGCTGCAAGCACTGGCGGCACGTGGCCATGCAGGTGACCGCCCCGCCATACAGCGCTGCCCACTGCTGGTCAAGAAGGAGTTGGGCAAGGTGCAGCGAGCGCGCGCCGCCGCGCACCGCGAGCTGATGCTGCAGCGCAAGCGGCTGGCCACGCTCTGCTGCAAGCACTGGCGGCACGTGGCCATGCAGGTGACCGCCCCGCCATACAGCGCTGCCCACTGCTGGTCAAGAAGGAGTTGGGCAAGGTGCAGCGAGCGCGCGCCGCCGCGCACCGCGAGCTGATGCTGCAGCGCAAGCGGCTGGCCACGCTCTGCTGCAAGCACTGGCGGCACGTGGCCATGCAGGTGACCGCCCCGCCATACAGCGCTGCCCACTGCTGGTCAAGAAGGAGTTGGGCAAGGTGCAGCGAGCGCGCGCCGCCGCGCACCGCGAGCTGATGCTGCAGCGCAAGCGGCTGGCCACGCTCTGCTGCAAGCACTGGCGGCACGTGGCCATGCAGGTGACCGCCCCGCCATACAGCGCTGCCCACTGCTGGTCAAGAAGGAGTTGGGCAAGGTGCAGCGAGCGCGCGCCGCCGCGCACCGCGAGCTGATGCTGCAGCGCAAGCGGCTGGCCACGCTCTGCTGCAAGCACTGGCGGCACGTGGCCATGCAGGTGACCGCCCCGCCATACAGCGCTGCCCACTGCTGGTCAAGAAGGAGTTGGGCAAGGTGCAGCGAGCGCGCGCCGCCGCGCACCGCGAGCTGATGCTGCAGCGCAAGCGGCTGGCCACGCTCTGCTGCAAGCACTGGCGGCACGTGGCCATGCAGGTGACCGCCCCGCCATACAGCGCTGCCCACTGCTGGTCAAAATCTTGGCAGACTGCCAGCACCATATCCCACCAATGGATAAGCATTCTTAAACGCCTAACAGAACGAAGAGAATGTTGGCGACTGCATTCAATGTAAATACGTAGCTCACTGGAAGACACATATTTCCTGGAATTTATTTTACCCTTGCATTCTTACAGAGCATCTTCAAACACCGGCCAAGTGTGAGTCGGACTCGCGGTCCATAATGGTACGGAAACCTTGTGCCGTACCATTACCTATAAAAACGGCAAAAAAATCATGTCTGTTGTATGACTCTCTTACAATTTTATTTTTTCTATTTTTAGTATTTATTTTTATAATGGCAACAGAAATACATTATGTGTGAAAATTTCAACTGTCGTAGCTATCACGGTTCAAGAGATACAGCCTGGTGACAGACGGACAGACGGACAGCGGACCCTTAGTAATAGGGTACCGTTTTATCCTTAGGGCACGGAACTAAAACGCCTTACATACCTTGTGTAATACGGAAACAGCGACAAGTACCTATATAAATTGTTTCGTCATGAATCTGTACTTTAGTTGTCGCTTGGAATTTGCTGTATTACATAGTTTTTAGATTAACAGCAAAATAATCAGCATTACATGCTGAACTTACCACATCATACTTATGGTCTCACTGAAGTTAATTCTTTGTGGAACAGTCGCAAAAGAACATGAAGGAGACAGTATGGCGGTGCAAGCGGCTCAGTCGCGAGATGCAGTCCTACTGGCGGCGGTACGACCGCGCCGAGAGGGAGACCCGCCGCCGCATGGAGCGGGAGGCTGAGGAGCAGAGGAAGGTCTGTATCCATACATACATCTGTATCCAACGTCTTTAGCAGATCTTTGGCAGAGTCAAGATACTAGTGGACGCCCGCAGCTTTACTCGCGTGGAATTAGAAATAAGCTACCTATCTAAACACATGGAAGATTAAAGAAATTCAATTTGAAATTTTTACTAACGACGCCTGCCCGCGTTCGGGTTGCCCACTTCGAAAAACCTTCATACTGAATTTCATTCGAATAACTTCAAAAACGGCAAAGTTTCATACTAACTTTGCACACCCGTTTTACCCCCCTTGAATTCAAATCAGTGAATTTTCAAAAAATCCTTTCTTAGTGCTCCCCTACGTTATAAAAGGAACCCCTGTGCAAAATTTCAATTTTCTAACCTTATAGTCTAGGCCCTGCGTTTATATGTCAGTCAGTCAGTCAGTCAGCTTCTCCTTTTTTATATATAAACTACAGCATATCCATGCATCTTTAGGTGGCAGAGTCTATTCAGAACCTTTATGGGATGCTACAGCTATCGGCTATTTTGGATTTTTATTAGTGAAAGAATTTTCAGAATTGGTTCTGTAGTTTCTCCCTATTTACAAACTTTCAAAGTGTACCTCGTAATAATATTAATGTAGATTATATGGAACCATAATTTGATTTATTTAGAATTCGCCCGATCAGTACCATTCAATGTAATTTCCGCCTTGTAGTAATTGTTTCTTAAACAACTGTTTTTTGCGTGGAAAAAGTATTTTCTGCTTATACTTTCCTCCTCCATTTTAGTCCTCAAGCATCAGTGATTTTTGAACGAGACATGTTTTGTTCAGGGTCATGCACGGTTGTAATGGGCGACGACAGCGCATGCTAGTTTGATATCACTTCTAGTTATCTTACTACCCACTACTCCCTACTTTCTAGTAACCTGTTTGGTGGGATTGACAGATGGACGTGGAACTGATGGAAGCGAAACGCCAACGGAGAAAGCTGAACTTCCTGATCACGCAGACGGAACTCTACGCGCATTTCATGCAGAGGAAACTGAACGCGAGCGACGACGGCGACAGCGGCGCCGACAGGATCCTGCGGCAGCTGGACGAGGACCGGGACCCCAGGCTGGCGGCCATCGACCACTACGACAGGTCAGTCCGCTGGGCAGTCGGATCTGTGCGTACTTCACGCAGAGAAAACTGAACGCGAGCGACGACGGCGACAGCGGCGCCGACAGGATCCTGCGGCAGCTGGACGAGGACCGGGACCCCAGGCTGGCGGCCATCGACCACTACGACAGGTCAGTCCGCTGGGCAGTCGGATCTGTGCGTACTTCACGCAGAGAAAACTGAACGCGAGCGACGACGGCGACAGCGGCGCCGACAGGATCCTGCGGCAGCTGGACGAGGACCGGGACCCCAGGCTGGCGGCCATCGACCACTACGACAGGTCAGTCCGCTGGGCAGTCGGATCTGTGCGTACTTCACGCAGAGAAAACTGAACGCGAGCGACGACGGCGACAGCGGCGCCGACAGGATCCTGCGGCAGCTGGACGAGGACCGGGACCCCAGGCTGGCGGCCATCGACCACTACGACAGGTCAGTCCGCTGGGCAGTCGGATCTGTGCGTACTTCACGCAGAGAAAACTGAACGCGAGCGACGACGGCGACAGCGGCGCCGACAGGATCCTGCGGCAGCTGGACGAGGACCGGGACCCCAGGCTGGCGGCCATCGACCACTACGACAGGTCAGTCCGCTGGGCAGTCGGATCTGTGCGTACTTCACGCAGAGAAAACTGAACGCGAGCGACGACGGCGACAGCGGCGCCGACAGGATCCTGCGGCAGCTGGACGAGGACCGGAACCCCAGGCGGCCATCGACCACTACGATAGGTCCGACCACTGCGCAGTTTTAACTGTGCACACTTTATGCAAAGGAAGCTGAAACAGTCCACAGGATCAAATTCCGTTTAATTGACTAACAACAACGCTCTTTCATGTGATCTCTTTCACACATCACAACCCTTTCTTTGTCCCGCTGTTGGTTGGGTTGGTTTTGACAAGTTAATATACCGGTTCTCTCGTTTTGTAATCCCATACAAAATAGACAATGAGCGATAGCCATTATGAAGGCACACATATTAGTAACACCATTGTATCACTGCGGTGAGGCGGGGATCGGGGAGTTATAATAAGAACACACGTGCGTTCAGTATGGAGTATCTTTAATAACTAACTTATATGACTAATGAGACACGTACATGTTTAGGTGCTTGCTATCCCCATACCACATCATCGGGGTTATTTTTAAAAAAAAAATGTTTGAATACAATTTTTTTTGTAACACTTGGTTAAATTTAAAACTACATACTTACATAATATTACAAACAAATTTGTTTGATATTCTTAATTCCTAAGACACAATTTATTCGTTAAGCATATTATCAAAGAAATAAATTTAAGTTTTACAAGTAACACAAAGGACGCTGTTATCATGCGTCGGTAATGAAATATGATATTGATTACGACTACGACGACTATTACGACTACGACTATAATAATGGATAGACCATAACATAAACAGTTAACGCTACACATTTAATACTAGGTTACGTATGGTTTTGTTCTGTTTTTATGGACAGTCTCAATTTTTCCACCTTTTTGCACAGTAACATTTGGTTCACTTTCACTTATCACTGTATATGGTCCGTCATATAACTTATCTAGTTTTTTACCAGTTTCATTTTTAATTAAAATTAAATCACCTTTTTGATACCGAATCGGATTACACTTTTTATCCCATATATTCTTTCTTTTCAATTTACTTAGAACTAAATTTTTATGCGCTTCCTTAGATGCTAACTGTAATCTATACCTAAGTTCAAGTGCATAGTTATCTGGATTGTAGAGAGGTTCTACCACGTTATTTCTTAAGTTACTAGGCAAGTTACAACTATTGCCAAATACCAGTTCGTACGGCGTATACTTAGTCTCCGTGTGGACAGTAGTATTGAATGAAAAACACCAGAACTGAAGCCACTGACTCCATGTTTCCGGATGTCCGTCACACAGAGTTCGTAAGAAGGCAGCGAGGTGTTTATGAGTGTTTTCCAAGGAACCTATCGACTCATGATGATAAGCTGTCGAGCTTACCTTTTCAATTTGAAGCAACTTGCACACCTCTGTCATCGTTTCTGACAAAAACTCTGCTCCTCGGTCAGTAGCGATGGTTTTGGGTAAACCATACCTTAATATAAAATTATTGACAAAAGATTTTGCTACACTTACCGTGTCTTTTCGTTGTAGAGGATACGCCTCGACGTATTTACTTAGCTCGCAATTTAAACTTAAAATATAAACATTATTATCTATATCTTTATCTAAGGGACCTATAATATCTAGATATATTTTTTCGAAGGCTTTCGATGCTGTCGTCGTCACGACCATCGGCTCCACTATGTTTCTAGAATACTTACTAGTTTGGCACTTGCCACACTTGCTTACGTATCTCCGCACATCGGATTCCAGTCCAGGCCAAAAGTACTTACCTTTGATATTGTTGACCATGCGTTGTACACCCGCATGTCCACTCGTAGGCAGTAAGTGATAATCATGTAGTATGCATACCTTTTCATCATTACTGTAGACTCGTTTTACACCTTTCAATATATTTATTTGCGGTCCGGACCACTTTTCCCTACTTTTTACTTCATTTATCAATTGCTTTATAAATTCTACATTTCCTTCGCTTTTAATTATGCATAATCTTTTAATATTCAATTTATTACAAAATTCACTCAATAAATTCGCAAATTCGACTCGCGTAAAATGCGACATATAATTGAGGTTTATAAAAATAGAACAAGTTGAGTCTTCATATGCCAAACATTCTTTTTCATAGGTTAAGGTTTTCTTAGTTAATTTACTTCCTTCAATAAACTTCAACTCTACAAAGTCACTCGGTTTCCTTAATATCTCTGCGATTCTTGGTTGGCCAAACCTCGATTCAGCAGGTATACAAGGATCCCTTGTGTCTTCGTTCCTACTCAACGCCTCTTTGTTTAATTTAGCTGTCTGCGCTCTTGTCATTACCAAACTAACTTTACTATTTAACGATTTCAACTCCTCTGAACTTATGGTCACCCTACTTAAGGCATCTGCTACATTATCACTGCCTTTTACATACTCGATTCTAAAGTCGTATTCTTCTAACTGCAATCTAAATTTTAAAAGTCTTGTTGACGGATCTTTCATGCCAAAGAGATAAATTAAAGGTTTATGATCGGTTTTAACAACAAATTGTTTTCCGTATAAATATGGTCTAAAGTGTTTTATGCTCCAAACTATTGCCAAAAGTTCTTTTTGAATAATTGGATAATTTAGTTCCGCTTTATTTAGAGGTCTGCTAGCATAAGCTACAGGTTTTAAATCCTTGTTACACAGAATTGATCCGATTGCTACACCTGATGCATCAGTTTGAAGAATGAAAGTGTTAGTATCCGAAAAATCTGGGTATTGTAAAATTGGGGGAGTAATTAATTTATTTTTCATTGTTTCAAAACTATTTTGACATTCGTCAGTCCACGAAAATATTGCATTCTTTCGACATAATTTGTTTAATGGTAAAGTGATTTCAGAAAAATGAGGTATAAATTTTCTGTAATAATTACAAAACGCTACAAATCGCCTAACTTCGTCCGAATTTGTAGGTACCGGATAGTGTTGTAATACTCTAATTTTCTCTGGATCGGGCAATATACCATCAGCTGACACCACGTGACCTAAGTACAATAACTCTGTTTTCATAAATTCGCACTTATGTGGATTGAGTTTAAGATTCATTGTTCGAAGGCGCTCGAACACGTCTATCAAGTTTTTATTGTGAATATCTCTATTTCTTCCAAACACTACCAGATCATCGCAGTAAACGAAACATTTTTCGTAAGTTAACCCTGACATTGCTATCGACATAACTCTAGAGAACGCACTAGGGTTAACCTTCAAACCCATGGCTAAACGTGTCATTCTATACTGCCCAGTACTAACGGCAAAGCTAGTGATGTTCCTACTTTCAGGGTCTAAACCAACTTGATAAAATCCTTGATACAGATCCAGATGGGTAAAATAAATACTTCCAGACAGAGAATCTAATATGTCGGTTATATTCGGTAAGGGAAATTTATCGTCCTGTATCGATTCATTAACTTTTCTGTAGTCTACTACCAAACGCCATTTTTTATCACCTCCTGACTTTTTAGGTACTAATAGTATTGGACTATTCCATTCGCTAATAGAGGGTTCTATTATACCGTCATCGAGCATCCGCTGTACTTGTTTATTAATCTCTTGTTTCAATGCTTGCGGCAGTCGATAAGGTTTTACATACACGGGTTTCGTGTTAGGTTTCACCATGATTGACTGTTCTACGACGTGTGCAGTACCCAGCTTATCTCCTTCTAAGAAAAATATGTCTGAGTACTTCGAACATATTATTTGAAGCGACTTTCTATTACTCGAATCTAAATGACTTAATTTTATTTCTGTTAATAGTTTTTTGACACGACTAACATCCTTTTGGGACTCGCTAAAGGAACATAAATCATAGTTTTCTAAGTAATCAATATCTCCTAACTGAATAATTTTATTTTTAAGAATTTTTATAGGTTTTTCATCCGTGTTCAAGAACCTCACTGGTATTTTACCTCTATTCGGCTTTACAATACATCCTGCCAAAAATACGTTTTCATGTAACTGTTTTGGATATACTACACAATCTTTATATAAATTTTTACCAATATTCAAATAATGAATTGATTCACTACGTGACGGGATAGTTAAATATTCTTCTGAGTCTAATAATGTCTTACTAGTACATTTACGTATCATTAAGGTACATGTTTCATAATAATTTAATTGTAACGTAAGTCGGTTCGTAGGTAAGTCAATGTTTGCATTATAAGTTCTGAGAAAGTCTAACCCGATAATACCGTCCGCTTCACATGGAACGCTGTCAAATAAATATAACTTGTGATGAAATACAATACCGTTCGCTGACTGTAATGGAATATACGCGAAGCATTTCGATTGTACTTTTCCACCTATACCTTTAATGACTGTATTACTTGGATATTTTATTATGTGACTTTGAATGACTTGACTGTTTATGATGGATAAAGAAGCTCCAGTATCTAATAAAAACTTACATTTTCGATTTCCGCAAAACAAGTAGATGAAATCCAACCCTTCACATACTAATGCATAATTAGGCTCGAAAAAACTCTGCCACATTTATATCTTCCTCCTTCTGCCCAGTCTCGTTGCTAGATGATGATATCGCTGTGACGTAGGCATTTCCCTGGCGAGAGCGATAATTGTTGTTTAAGTTACCTCTATGAAATCTCGTGCTATTCCTCTGGTATCTAGATTGATTATTATTATTATACCTTGTATTCGCAGTACTGGCTCGATTATGATAGTAGTTTGTACCGAAGTGCTGGTTGCCTTTTCTAACTTGAGGTAGGGGCTGATAACTGCCTCGTGAAGGGGCGCCGCCGTAGGAAAAATTTCGACGTCCCCGACTGTACCTAGGGTAGCGATAAGATTGATTTTTGTTACCTTGTGAGTATGAGTATACTTCGTTTTGAGAAGAATACCCGGGGCTATCCAGCTCCTCGTCTTCCGCTGCGCGCACGGCATCCTTCAGCGCGCTGTAGTTCCGAGCTGATATTATTGTACTCAGCCGTCGATTCCGAAGACCATCTGCAAATCTTTTTATTGCCATTTGCTCGTTTATAGGTCTCAGTATGTCGCGTGCCTTTTGATTGTCTTCGGCTTGCGCTATAGTGAGCCCTACAAAAAGCTCCTCCAGCTTTTCTCCAAATTTGCAAATCGACATATTATTTTGAGATAAGTTATTCATCTGAGATAGCAAGGAATTGGCTGATTTCTTAGTTAGTAAATACTTCTTTATATCTGACAATAAACTTTCAACTGTAGAATATTCGGAATTTAATTTTAACTTAGCTATTTTAGATAATCTTGTCTTCAAAACAAAGGAAATCAATAATTTCTTGCTGTCCTCACCTTTTAAACAATTACTATACATCTCGATACCATCAATAATTTGCTCAATATTTTCTTGTTTACCATCCATTAAAGGAATCAACGTACTCGCGGTTTTTAACTCAAAACTCTCCATTTTCTCTGAAATATCTATCGTACTTATTTTCATATATTTAAAAATTTTTTCACCTCACAAGTTAATTCTACATCGGATAACTGTGCACTCGAATCTAAAGTTTAAACAAGTAATCTACAGTTTTAGTAATTTAATATTAATTTTTCTAAATAATAAACTAACTAAATACGCACAACACATTACACATACTGCGTTCTTCAAACCGCTGTTTTTAAAATAAACTAACTAAATACGCACAACACATTACACATACTCCGTTCTTCAAACCGCTGTTTTTCCTTCCTCGAGGTCGCTCTGGATTTTCACAGGGGCATACCTTATGCCTCTGCCAGACATTCTGGTTTTACCACGACGCACGATCCCGCCGCATCTCCTTACTAATCGAAGAGTGCGCCTTGACGATGGCATAAAGCACGCCGGCGGCCACCACGAGAAGCAGAACACCCAGAAGTAACTATAGGCTGCCTTTACTCATTTTTGTAGACCGTTAATTGATTATTAATATAAATATCACATCCCGACGCGGCACTTCACTCGTCCCGTACCATGCCGGGTATGGCAAGGGTCGCCATGCGGTGAGGCGGGGATCGGGGAGTTATAATAAGAACACACGTGCGTTCAGTATGGAGTATCTTTAATAACTAACTTATATGACTAATGAGACACGTACATGTTTAGGTGCTTGCTATCCCCATACCACATCACTAATTAATGTAAAATAGTCATAAGTACTTAGTTGGTATGCCTATTCTATATTATAAAAATGAATCGCAAAATGTGTTGGTAAGCGCATAACTCAACAACGCCTGGACCGATTTGGCCAATTCTTTTTTTTAAATGTTCGTTGAAGTTCAAGGATGGTATTTACGGCGAGAAAAATTTGAAAATTCATCCCCTAAGGTGGTAAAACGGGGGTGCACAGTTAGTTTCATGCTTTGCCGTTTTTGAAGTTAGTGAATGTGTAACGCGAGCGAAGCTGCGGGCGTCCACTAGTATTAAATAAATAAATAAATAAAGGCACTTACACATTGTGCTACTATAAACTTTTTTTCCCACGTGCCACGTCTACACTTGCTCGCTTATGACCACAGTGAAGCGATGAAAGCGCGCGCGTCGCGCAACGCACGCGAGGCGTTCCGAGCGGAGCGGGCGCGCACGCAGGCGCTCGAGGCGGGCGAGGCGCGCGACGCCGAGAGGCGGGGCGACCACGACCAGCCGACGATATTCCGCGGCACGCTCAAGGGTTACCAGCTGAAGGGGATGAACTGGCTCGCCAACTTGTATGACCAGGTTCGTTGACTTATGACCACAGTGAAGCGATGAAAGCGCGCGCGTCGCGCAACGCACGCGAGGCGTTCCGAGCGGAGCGGGCGCGCACGCAGGCGCTCGAGGCGGGCGAGGCGCGCGACGCCGAGAGGCGGGGCGACCACGACCAGCCGACGATATTCCGCGGCACGCTCAAGGGTTACCAGCTGAAGGGGATGAACTGGCTCGCCAACTTGTATGACCAGGTTCGTTGGTGCATGTAATGTATTGATTGATGTCTACACATCCCGTTAGGCGTCAAATTATTTTATAGAAACGTACGTACGTAACCGCGTACGTGCGTCGCTGCGACCCATAGACGTCCCACTGCTGGGCACGGGTCTCCCCCACAGACGCAGCTGCGGGAGGTCTAGAGCATACTCCACCACGCTGCTCAAATGCGGATTGGTGGAGGGGTTAGTGGCCAACCCAGTGTCGAATGTTCTCAAGCCACCCGAAGGTCTTCGACAAGGCTTAACGACTGTTTCCAACATTGAAAACAACCGGGACCGACGGCTTTACGTGCCCTCCGAAGCACGGTAGCGTCCATGAAATTTTGCCACTAGCGGTCACCCATCCACAAACCAACCGCGCCCGTCGTTGCTTAACACTTTCGACCACATTGAATCGACCCGAGCCATTGGGCTATGGACGCTTACGCGCGTACACGGGCTTATTCCGGCACGTACGCTTGAACCAGTGGTGACGAGTGTCCGACAAAAAAATATTTCTTTTTGCGTTACATATTTTACGTCGACTAAGAAGACAAAAAAAAAATAGAGTTAGTCCATGCAAATATTCCTGAATATCTACTCTCTACGCATAGAATAGAATAGAATAGTATATATAATACATTTATTTGGTTCAGAAATGTATTGTATGTGTTTTAATTTTTCAATCCTAATAATACCGTATGCTCGCGTAAACGTAACGTAGCGTGACGTAAAACTGAAACGCGTTCGCGGCCCGTCAAAGCCAGACGCCATAACTGTGTGTTTCACTTGACGTTACGTGCAGCAATAGATTTCCATAACTATTGCTACAACGCTATCAAGACTAACGTCACTTTTAGACATCGCAAACCACTTTTGTAATGTCTAAAAATGTCCGCAGGGTATTAGCGGCATCCTGGCTGACGAGATGGGCCTCGGCAAGACTGTCCAGTGTATAGCGTTCCTGTGCCACGTGGCCGAGCGGCTCGGCGTGTGGGGGCCCTTCCTGGTGGTGTCGCCCGCCTCCACGCTGCACAACTGGCAGCAGGAGATGGAGCGGTTCGTGCCCGACTTCAAAGTGGTAGGTTTGTGTGCCGGTACACCGGCGCTGGGCAACACTGGCCAGTGTATAGCGTTCCTGTGCCACGTGGCCGAGCGGCTCGGCGTGTGGGGGCCCTTCCTGGTGGTGTCGCCCGCCTCCACGCTGCACAACTGGCAGCAGGAGATGGAGCGGTTCGTGCCCGACTTCAAAGTGGTAGGTTTGTGTGCCGGTACACCGGCGCTGGGCAACACTGGCCAGTGTATAGCGTTCCTGTGCCACGTGGCCGAGCGGCTCGGCGTGTGGGGGCCCTTCCTGGTGGTGTCGCCCGCCTCCACGCTGCACAACTGGCAGCAGGAGATGGAGCGGTTCGTGCCCGACTTCAAAGTGGTAGGTTTGTGTGCCGGTACACCGGCGCTGGGCAACACTGGCCAGTGTATAGCGTTCCTGTGCCACGTGGCCGAGCGGCTCGGCGTGTGGGGGCCCTTCCTGGTGGTGTCGCCCGCCTCCACGCTGCACAACTGGCAGCAGGAGATGGAGCGGTTCGTGCCCGACTTCAAAGTGGTAGGTTTGTGTGCCGGTACACCGGCGCTGGGCAACACTGGCCAGTGTATAGCGTTCCTGTGCCACGTGGCCGAGCGGCTCGGCGTGTGGGGGCCCTTCCTGGTGGTGTCGCCCGCCTCCACGCTGCACAACTGGCAGCAGGAGATGGAGCGGTTCGTGCCCGACTTCAAAGTGGTAGGTTTGTGTGCCGGTACACCGGCGCTGGGCAACACTGGCCAGTGTATAGCGTTCCTGTGCCACGTGGCCGAGCGGCTCGGCGTGTGGGGGCCCTTCCTGGTGGTGTCGCCCGCCTCCACGCTGCACAACTGGCAGCAGGAGATGGAGCGGTTCGTGCCCGACTTCAAAGTGGTAGGTTTGTGTGCCGGTACACCGGCGCTGGGCAACACTGGCCAGTGTATAGCGTTCCTGTGCCACGTGGCCGAGCGACTCGGCGTGTGGGGGCCCTTCCTGGTGGTGGGGTAAATAATCGTAATCGTAATAACCTAATCGTAAATATAGATGTTACGATTATTCTACCACAAAGTGGTGGTCAAATATAATGTTTAAAATATCATAATTTTACTGTAGTTTCTTTATGGTTCGCACCAGCCTTGACCGCCCTGAACTTAGCTCTCTCATATCTGTGTACCTACAGCGAGGTGAGGATGACAGGTAAGAGTGAAATGTGGTCGTGAAGGCTTTGAATTACATTGCTGCCGGTTTCTCAATAAAATCGGATGTTGCGTTGAAAAGGTTATTTTAAATGGTAGAAAAACCGAAATCTATATGCTTTTACTTAATTATGAATGAACAAACATCCTAGTAACCTTTTTAACTTGCAGGCATAAAATACATTAAATAATCATAGCGTCTCTAGGTACCATACTGGGGCAGTCCGAGCGAGCGCAAAATCCTCCGTCAGTTCTGGGAGCGCAAGGACCTGCACACGCGCCGCGCCGCCTTCCACGTGGTGGTGACGTCATACCAGATCGTGGTGTCGGACCTCAAGTACCTGAACAGGGTGTCCTGGCAGCACATGATACTGGACGAGGCGCAGGCGATCAAGAGCTCGGCCAGCATGCGCTGGAAGCTGCTGCTCGGCTTCAGCTGCAGGAATCGCCTGCTGCTCTCCGGTGAGTGCTGGGTATGACTGGGGACTTAATTATGTACAGTTAGCATTGCTGGAAGTTTCTGCTTGGATTCAGCTACAGGAATCGCCTGCTGCTCTCCGGTGAGTGCTGGGTTTAACTGGGTACTTACTTATGGAGAGTCAGTATTCCTGGAAATTTCTGCTTGGATTCAGCTGCAGGAATCGCTTGCTGCTCTCCGATGAGTGCGGGGTATGACTTAAGACAGGGTATGATGGGACTAAGTCATGGAGAGTCAGCGTTGCTGGAAGTTTCACTAGTGAGATTTTTTTTTGGAATTGACAGATGTGGCCCTTTATAATCTTTTGCGTCACTGACTTCGACTTAGAAGAACTGTGGGAACTTCCCATGACCCACACAGTCCGCGGACCACTTTTGAATTTACTGTGGTGGTTTTTATTCGTATTATGAAGTAATAATACAATACAGTTCGTACAATGCAGGCACGCCCATACAGAACAGTATGGCGGAGCTATGGGCGCTCCTCCACTTCATAATGCCGACACTGTTCGACTCGCACGAGGAGTTCAACGAATGGTTCTCCAAAGATATCGAGAGCCATGCGGAGAACAAGAGCACCATCGATGAGAGTGAGTCTACTTTCATTATAATGGTTTTTTTTATTGGAGGTTATAGAAATTCTTTTATTTTTATACATACACTAGTGGACCCCCGAAACTCGGTTATCTTGATGAATAATTTGTTTTCATTTACATAAACGTCATTTATTAAGTTGCAGTTATTTATGGTTTTTGTAATGTGTTTTCGCACTTGTTTTTGATGCTTAAAAATGTTTTCATCAATATTTTCTAGAACACCTATCAAGACTGCACATGATTCTAAAACCGTTCATGCTGAGGCGGATAAAAAAGGACGTGGAAAACGAGTTGTCAGACAAAATCGAGATTGAAGTCCATTGCCCCCTGACTATACGGCAGAAACTCTTGTACATAGGTAAGACAGTTTAACAAGCAGTTATGAACATTCAAATACTTTTTATCATTCAATCATAGTGTTAGTCCCTTGAAAGAAACCAAACCAAAAAGAAGACAGCGGGAAACCATTGGATACAAGGTCAAAATCGGGAGGAGTGGCGCCGTTTGAGGGAGATCTATGTCTAGCAGTGGACCCTAAAAGGCTGATGGGTGGAGGGATGAATGTACCCTCAGGCGTCCACGATCGAATCCCAGGGATATCTGTGAACTTTCGATGTTATATACTTTTCATGCAAATAAAATGTCAAATGATGTAATGGTGCACTTATTTTTTAGTAATATATAATAGAAAGAAAGTAAACGGTCTCGATCGGGCATGGACGATTGGCCAAAGCGATTTAATGTGGCACTGTGTCCTTGCTGTGACCCATAGACGTCCCACTGCTGGGCACGGGTTTCCCCCACAGACACAGCTGCGGGAGGTCTAGAGCATACGCCACTGTGTACTCGATAGGTACGAATTGTGAACTGAAATTGATGAGATATTATACAAATACTGTCCGACTGATTGCATGTAGGGTAGCGACACACGATAGCCCTTATTGATCCAGATTGGATATTTCGATGGAGACACGTTAAAGTGAAGTTTTAAGTGTTTGATACAAGTTACTCTAACTAATAACTTATACTATATTAGTGGACGCCCGCAGCTTCGCTCGCGTGGAATTAGACATAACAATAGTTTCGTTTACACCTAGTAATATTATATAGCCTATTTCAGAGAAGATGCAGCTTTCTAATGGTGAAAGAATTTTCGAAATCGGTCCAGTAGTTTTTGTGTGAAAACAGTACAAACAAATCATTCCTCTTTATAATATTGGTATAGATTATATTAAAGTATGAAACCATTATAGCTTTAAAAAAGAAGATCAAGATAGAAGAACTGCTGCACTATTCGGTGGGCGCGGAGTCGGGACACAACGTCGATAAGAACTTCACATCGAATCTCATGAACTTGGTCATGCAGTTTAGAAAGGTGAGTTGATTTTGACGAACAAGAAAATCTTTATTATAGCACTGTGTGGCCTAAACCCGCACTTTAGCCACGCTTTTCCTTTTCTACGTTTTTACATTGTTCGATTCATCATCACAACCCTTTCTTTGTCCCACTGTTGGGCACGGGCCTCCTCTCAGAATAGGCCTTACACCACCACGCAGACTTCACATGCCTTCGAGAACATTATGATGAACTCTCAGGCATGCAGGTTGCCTCACGATGTGTCCTTCACCGTTATAGCGAGTGACATTTATTTTCTTAAATTATTCGATTATCAATCGATATTTCCTCCAGGTATGCAACCACCCTGAATTGTTCGAGAGGCGTGACGTCAGATCCCCATTCGCAATGTTCGTTGAAGACTACCACCTACCAAGGCTAATAGCAGAAGAATGTATTCTGCTCCGATCTATACCGTCCAAAAGACACTTGCTGTACAATAAACTGTCAATTCTGACTCCCGCGTATGTGCATAGGAGTGTAAGTGAAAGTGGGTGCAGTGATAGTGATAAAAGTGCTACAGGGTGCTTCGCATTCACAAGGTTCATGGACTTGTCGCCAATGGAGTTGTACAGGGTGATGTTGTGTGGGTGGTTGAGTGTGTAAGTATATAAATATAAAACATTTTTTTAACTTTTCCAAGTTCTATTTATTTTAAGGAATAAAAATATCTGTAACAAAGAAATATCAGTAAAATCACATGCCCGAGCAAACTATTTTGGTCTGGAAAGTTTTATGATCTACCTTCGTGGAACTTACTGTTCTTAAAGGAAGATACCAATGCTAAGCAGTCCGACAATGATTCAATGATGATAAGTGGTGTGAAAAAGTAAATATATCACGTCGGACCTCTGTGTGGTCGACTGAGTTAAGCAACGACGGGCGTGGTCTGGTGGTAAATGGGTGATCGTTAGTAGCAAAATTTCTTGGGTGCTACCGTGCTTTGGAGGGCACGTTAAGCCGGTTGTTTTCAATTGTGTAAACAATCGTTGAATCGTTTGTCGAACACCTTCGGGTGGCATGAGAATATTCGACCCTGGGTTGGCCACTAACTCCTCCACCAATCCGCATTGGAGCAGCGTGGTGGAGTAAGCTCTAGATATCCCGCAGCAGTGTATGTGGGGAAGACCCGTGCCCAACAGTGGGACGTCTTTGGGTTGTAGCTGGCTATGTGTTGTTCTCATAAACGCTGTGGATTGTCCTTGCCACTGTTTGTATTATAATGGAATGCTAATTTTGTTGCACATTGTTCCCAGAATTCAACACATAGAGCAATGTATAGAGAAATACGAGAAGCTTAGACACAGGCAATATTGGTGGCGCCACAAAATGAATCCAGGGGAAGTCAAGGTAATTGTGTAATTGGAACTATGTGTTTGATACTTAAACAAACAAAATTGTCACAAGTAAAGTAAAAGTATAAAAACTGTTTGGTGGGCTTTGATTTTATAATGGACTATGGATTTTGCCCGCAGGAAAAGTGTAATCAAATTAAGAATTAGTGTCAGTGCCATCTGTTGAAGGTGTGCCAGACATTCCAATAAAGGTGCAAAAGAGTTTTGTGGTTTTTACGTGATTGAGTAACAAACAGCCAAATAAACAAAAATACAAACTTTCACATTAATAATAAATAGGATTTTAGCTGTTGACCTAACTGGCCTTTGCAAATTCACCGAACAGATATAACCTAACACTTTCGATAATAATACAATAATACTTTCGATTCCTATAAAGTAATTTGTTCTTGTTCCCGTTGTTATTGATAGTTTATTTATATCAAATACCTGTGTATTTTGTATTGTAATTGTGAATAAATATCCGTAAATATTCCTGGTTGTAAGGAGGAGCAAGGCGAGAGCGAGACGGAGACAGAACCGGAGTATTACGACAGAGTGAGAAGTAAAGACCTACTTCTGATATGTCCCGACGGGGACGTGTTGAAGCGCAGGAAACATGACAGTATTGTGTGGAGGGAGCTTCTGTTCACTGACCCGCTTTGGGTTGACGGTGGGTCTGCTTTTCATTTCAATTCTAGAATATACGGGTGACATCCTTAGTGTCTAGGAAATTGGGCTCTCACTCTAATACAGGGGTCGGCAACCTTTTTAGTCGGAAGATTCAAAAAACACAATTTACAAAATTTCAGTTTTTAAAGACCCACAATAAAATTTCTTGCCAACAATAAATAGTAGGTACTTGAATCAATAAAGTTTTTTGATAAAAAAAAAACAGTATTCATATGAAAAATATCTATTTATACGTGCGTATGGAACTAAAGACCCGCAGCTTCACATCCAAAGAACCGCATGTGGCTCGCGAGCCGCAGGTTGTCGACCCCTGCTCTAATATAAGTTCTAGTGGTAATTCTATAAATTACTTATAATTATGTCGAAAATAATACAGAATACCTCCCGAATATATTGAGAGATAATGGAGAACTCTAAACATGGATTAGAGTTCTCTATTATCTCTCAAAGGTGTGTAAATTGGTGGCAATAGGCCACCTCTCATTCCGAGAGGGCTAATGCAAGGGTTGATATGATGATATTCCTGAAACATCAATGTGCTTGCATAAAATGTGCTTTTTAAATTTTGACTGTCTTTTTCCTATGACTGACTTATTATCACTGGGTCTTGAAATTTCATCAATGAAAACGCGTTGTTATCTATTTATATAAAAGGAGAAGGTGACTGACTGACTGACTGACTGACTGACTGACTGACTGACTGACTGACTGACATATCAACGCAGGGCCTAAACTATAAGGGCTAGAAACTTGAAATTTTGCACACATTTTTATAACGTAGGGGAGCACTATGAAAGGATTTTTGAAAATTCACCCGCACAATTCGAAAATCATCTCTTAAGGGGGGGTAAAAGGGGGGTGCAAAGTTAGTAGGTATAAGAGTTTTTCGTATATACCTACATTATTTCAATGAAATTTTGTATTTAGGTTATGTTACGTCTAATTCCACGCGAGCGAAGCTGCGGGCGTCCACTAGTTGGAAATAAAACCCAGGCATATAAAACATTTACTTGTATTTTCTCGTCACTAGGAGGTCCGTTCTACGCGCACACAGAACACGTGATCAATTATATGGCGGAGACCATAGAGCACAGGGCTATGCGCGCTAAGAACTTGAGAGCTGCCGAGGGACAGGTGAGGTTTTTTCTATTTATTTATTTTATTTTGGCATCCCTAACGTTTCACAAATGTACTCACTTAATGTTTTGAATGAAGGTCTTGAATGAAAATGTCACTTACAAGGAAGCACATCTTACACAGATATGTAATAATTTATATTAATACCGCATCTTTATTGTTTTTCTGTATAGTAGAGTGGTTAGGTAGAGAATGCATTATGCATTAAGCTCGCCATTTGTCCCACTTAATTAGTTTTTAATGTGGTTCAATAAAGTTTAAACATAATAACCTCAAAAGGCTGATGGATGGATGGATGGACATGGAAATGGGTAATAATGTATATTTTTAAAATATATTTTAATATTAATACGTATATTTAAGTCATATAGATATTATGTATAGGTAGTTGTGTACACCTACTTTACCATCACGTAACAATTCTCCAACCGCAGGACTGCTGGAAGATATTTCCATGAGAAATAAATAGTTCCTTTGTACACCTATTTCTATCTTTTGTTTTGTTTATTTTTATTTCATGTAATCTTCTATATAATAAAAATGAATCGCAAAATGTGTTGGTAAGCGCATAACTCAACAACGCCTGGACCAATTTGGCCAATTCTTTTTTTTAAATGTTCGTTGAAGTTCAAGGATGGTTTTTACGGCGAGAAAAATTTGAAAATTCATCCCCTAAGGGGGTAAAACGGGGGTGCAAAGTTAGTATGAAGCTTTGCCGTTTTTGAAGTTAGTGAATGTGTAACGCGAGCGAAGCTGCGGGCGTCCACTAGTTTATTAATATAAATAAAAATAAATAATAATGAAACTTTGTTGACACAAGGTGTGAGAAATCCCTGATTTAACTCTTGTTTAATTCGTTTAGTCGGAGATGTTAACCGAGATAAAGACTGAAGAGGGCGGCACGGTGGCGGTGGCGGTGGCGGTGGCGCCGGCCGCGGAGCCCCCCGAGCCGCCGCCCTTCCCGCACGTGGAGCGCGCGGCGCGCGTGGCCGCCGACGCGCCCACGCCGCTGCCCGCGCTGCTGGTCACCGCGCAGCCCAAGGTGAGCGGTAGAGGGCGCTAGAGTACACCCATCTCGTCTGCTGGGCCAAGGTTCAGATAAAGACTGAAGAGGGCGGCACGGTGGCGGTGGCGGTGGCGGTGGCGCCGGCCGCGGAGCCCCCCGAGCCGCCGCCCTTCCCGCACGTGGAGCGCGCGGCGCGCGTGGCCGCCGACGCGCCGACGCCGCTGCCCGCGCTGCTGGTCACCGCGCAGCCCAAGGTGAGCGGTGGTAGAGGGCGCTGGAGTTTATTGTGGATTCCGGTTACACTTCTTTAGAGGCTACCATCTTAGTCCTCAAGGGTAGCAACACATCTGTGACTGACTTAGAACGAGACTCCTACTAACAAGTACTAACTGCACTATTACTAACACCAACTAACAGGACTAACTATCACTAACAGTCCCCAGTCCTCATACCTACTAACGAACTGACCAACTAATGTTCTAATTAACTTTCTCAACTAATTGGACTAACCATCCCAGTCCCTAATTGAGTCTTGTTCAAAGTCAGTCACAGTTGTCATGGGCGGCAGCGGATGGGTGGTGCTGCAAGCTCGTTTGCTATCCTGTATCCATAAAAAAAAGAAAGTACACCTATGTCGTCTCCTGGTCCAAGGTTCAGGTTAAGTTTTCAGTAACTTAATGGTATCGACCTAGCTTAGACCGAGAAGCGGTGCTTGTGGAGGCACATGGGTTAAAACAGGTTTTCAGTCTAAACATAACTTTGTCTACAAGTCCTACAGTCCCTAATTGAGTCTTGTTCAAAGTCAGTCACAGTTGTCATGGGCGGCAGCGGATGGGTGGTGCTGCAAGCTCGTTTGCTATCCTGTATCCATAAAAAAAAAAAAAAACAACTCACAGCAAGATTATTGAGTTTAACTTAACTAGGTATAATGAATACTATCATAGGCCGTCAGAAAGAAGAAGAAAGAAAATTATTTATTGTCATCAGCAATTAGGTACACTAAATTACACAGATACAAGTAATAGATTTAAAAGGATGAAAATTTGGACGCCCTCAGCAAATGGCCGTGGCAAACCAACAACCGCTGATTTTCAGGGCGACCTGTTTGTAATGGGTACTTCATGCAAGTTGACGTACAAGTATAATTACTTATATTTAATAGTAACTATTACTTTTGCTTTTTTTTTTTAAATAAATATCTTGGACATTCTCATACACGGCCATCTGACCCCAAAGTAGGCGCGAGCCTGTGATATGGGTGTCAGAGACTGATATACATACATAGATATTTTTAAATGCATACTTAAATAATAATTAATTAATAATAATAATTAATAATAATATATTAACATCCAGACACAGAACAAATATAAGGGTTCGTCACACGAATATTTGTCATGAGTGGGATTCGAACCCACGTCCCTTGGCGCAACAGACAGGTTCACTGCCGATTGCGCCAACGGGCCTGTCTTTGCTTCTTATCAGCTATACGATTTAAAACTAATACTAATGATCTACTACGTCACTAACATTACCACTGTGTCAGGTGCTGGCGAATACACGGTCGTGGTTCGCGTGCTCGCGTCGGCACGCGTGGCACGCTGTGCGCCACACGCACTGCGAGTGCGGCGAGGGCTCGCGTGCGCTCGACCGGCTCGTGGCAGCGGCGAGGCCACCGAGGGGGTGGGCGCCGCTTCAGGTTCCTGGTGAGTGCTGTTACACTAAAGGCCCGTGAATACGGAGAGTGTTTCTCGTCTCGAAGATAATAACATAAAAAACCTTTCCTCATGTTCTCATTCCTGATTTATTATGTATATAATGTCCTTTTCTTTGAATATTGAACATTCTTAAATTAAACTCGAATTCCAAATCACGTGCTCAAAACTATCGTATGAACATACACATATATAAATCCAGCAGTTTCCTGCCATCATCTTCATCGACATGTGCTTCGTTCGTGTAACGAAGTGGAATTACCATTGTTATTTCATTGCTAATATTGCAAATATTGTTTATAATCGCCCTTTCTTTCGCTCTCCATCCATTAGTCCAAAGATTTGCGTAGGTGTCTACAAAGATGAGCTCTCATTAGTCATGGTGTCCCACAGGGTACACCTCTATGCCCAACACTCTTTCTCACTTTAATAGTATTTATTCGCAGACAAGAACCAACTAGTAAGTGATGCGGGCAAGCTGACGGTGCTAGATTCGCTTCTGAAGAGACTGAAGGAACGAGGCCACCGCGTGCTCATATACAGCCAGATGACCAAGATGATAGATCTTTTGGAGGTATGGTTAGCATAAAAAAGTATTTTTTTATTCTATATTTTTATTTTATTTGAATGATTTAAAATGAGGTATGCGAATAAAAACTTCTACCATCCATAGACGTCCCATTGTTGGGCACGGGTTTCTCCCACAGCTACAGCAAAGTGTCAGACACAGTCTGATATACATACATATATTTTAAAATACTTATATGTATACATATTAACATCCAGACCGAACTAACAGTCAAAGTACTAAAGTAAGTTGCAAAGTGCCTTGACTAAAAGTATGTTATTGTCACGACAGGAATACATGTGGCATCGCAAACATAAGTACATGCGGTTAGACGGCTCAAGCAAGATATCTGCTCGTCGCGACATGGTTGCTGATTTTCAGGTAAAGGCCCTATTGTGTTGTCATAAAACATTTCTACAATAAAAAATCTGTATTAATTTTATAGATGTAAATGTCGGTAAAAAATAGGCGAGTGATAATAGCAACTCCATCGCTGAACGTAACCGATGTTATCTTATTACCTTTAACTTTCGTTAAGGCCATAAACGGTCGGACCTTATCAATCAAAATCAATTAACCTAATAAAATGTTTAGTCAAAACAAAAAGTGTTTTAAGAGATTACAGATCGATGGGGATACCATAGATAGATTCTACCACCTGCCTAATATAACTCTGTTTGTCATACAGGCTCGCACCGACATTTTTGTGTTCCTGCTGTCGACGCGCGCCGGCGGCCTCGGGATTAACTTGACGGCAGCCGATACAGTAAGTTCATACTCGACAGCAAAAACTACAAATCACGCTTGACTTTACATATAATTTGAATGCAACTCGTCACAACCAAATAAGTTACATCTATGAGGAGACATCTACCTCTCACTCGAGTGGTCCGGGTTCAAACCCCAGCGACACAAACCAATGACTTTTCTGAGTTATGTGCGATTTAAGAAATTAAATGTCACTTGCTGTAACGGTAAAGGACACATCGTGAGGAAACCTGCATGCCTGAGAGTTCATCATAATGTTCTCGAAGGCATGTGAAGTCTGCCAATCCGCACTTGGCCAGCGGGTGGACTAAGGCCCTCCCATTCTGAGAGGAGACCAGTGCCCAACAGTGGGACAAAGAAAGGGTTGTGATGATGATGAAGATGAACATGCGTAAGCTCTTGGTTCGCTTAGACCCATTGACATCCCACTGCTGAGCACGGGTCTCCCCCATTGACACTGCTGCGGGAGGTCTAGCTAGAGTATACTAAACCACGCTGCTCCAATGCGTATTGGTGGAGGGATTAGTGGCCAACCCAGTGTCGAATGTTCTCAAGCCACCCGAAGGTCTTTGAAAAGGCTTAACGAACTGTTTCCAGCATTGAAAACAATGTTACGTGCCCTCGGAGGCGCAGTGGAAGCGTGCTGGGCCCATAACCTAATAAAACACACTTGTTCGACTCAACACACGAAGTGACATCTTTATTAAGAGAACAGTTGTACCACAACAACATATCATATGGCATTACATATTGCCAACTTGCAAATATAGTACAGATTATAAATTTAACATTATATGCTAACTAGCTGACCCGGCAAACGTTGTTTTGCCAATCATTCCTTATTAAAAATATAAGTCGCGATGGAAAAATAAGGGTTGATCGTAGAAGGGTGAAAATTGAGGATTGTATGTATTTTTGTATGTTTTATCATAAAAAAATAGAAATTAAAAATTTTGTCTAAAAAATAAAATAAAAAATTTTGGGGTGGACTACCCCTAACATTTAGGGGGATGAAAAATAGATGTTGGCCGATTCTCATAGATACCGGATAAGCACAAAAAATTTCATCAAAATCGGTCAAGCCGTTTCGGAGGAGTATGGCAACGAAAACTGTGACACGAGAATTTTATATATTAGATGAAACCCGCAGGTGATATTCTACGACTCGGACTGGAACCCCACGGTGGACCAGCAGGCGATGGACCGCGCGCACCGGCTGGGCCAGACCAAGCAGGTGACGGTGTACCGGCTGATATGCAAGGGCACCATCGAGGAGAGGATCATGCAGCGCGCCCGGGAGAAGAGCGAGGTCAGTCGGGGTCGGGGTCTACCACCACAGGGACAATCTATCTATATACAGGGTTATTGGTAATTCGACGTATTCCGGTTAGGAGGTGATAGGGGTGACTATTTGTGATAATTTTAACCCCCATATGCATTATGCAAAAGTGAACCATTTTCGAGCTATCAAGCTTTTTAGCTTTTTTCAGAATAAGTCAAAAATGCAACATCAAACATTTATTTAAAAAAAAGTATCAATTTAAATCTATTTTTTTCTTTTGATTTATAAAAACGACTAAGCAATGGTTATTTATCAATATAAAAACTATAATTATCGGTCCAACTCTAAAAATGCGAGACGATTAACGAAATTACTTCAATACTTTTTGAGATTTTTGTCCACTAAAATGCCTTAAAAACAAAAAAAACTTATATCAAACTTGGCCTGCAGATTATTTTAAAAACATACCCATTTCCTTAGCTTTCCAACAAGGCATAACAACTACGAACTTATCTTAAAAAACTGAAAAAAAAACGATCACAAAGGAAGCAGGCGGAAATTTTTATTCGAACTTAACATAAGATCGTTCTTTAAAATTTCCAAAAAATTAATTAAAAACAATGCCCAATGTAAATAAAACAAAAAATATAAATTTAAAATTAAATTTAGAACCAGTAAAAGTTCAGTAATAATAACAATTAATAATAAGTAACAATTAATACATTTTGTAATTTATCTTAATTAAAGTTCTTGCTCAAAGGGACTTCGCGCTCAAAGGGCGTACGCAAAGTTTCATTCTTTTTCTGAGGTGCAACTTAATTACCGAAGTAGTCAAATTATTCCGAATCACATTAGATGCGTTTATAATTTTTGTTTTGAGTTCTACCGCGGATGACACAGGCGAGACGTCGCAAACTAGGGATTTCATGTGACCCCAGACATAAAAATCAACTGACGTTAATACCGGACTCCTCCGGACTACGCAATAGGGAAAGTCCCTTTGAGCAAGAACTTTAATTAGGCTAAATTACAAAATGTCTTAATTGTTTCATAATATTAATTGTTATTATTACTAAACTTTTACTGGTTCTAAATTTAATTTTAAATTTATATTTTTTGTTTTATTTACATTGGGCTTTGTAGTTAATTAATTTTTTGGAAATTTTAAAGAACGATCTTATGTTAAGTTCGAATAAAAATTTCCGCCTGCTTCCTTTGTGATCGTTTTTTTTTCAGTTTTTTTAAGATAAGTTCGTAGTTGTTATGCCTTGTTGGAAAGCTAAGGAAATGGGTATGTTTTTAAAATAATCTGCAGGCCAAGTTTGATATAAGTTTTTTTTGTTTTTAAGGCATTTTAGTGGACAAAAATCTGAAAAAGTATTGAAGTAATTTCGTTAATCGTCTCGCATTTTTAAAGTTGGACCGATAATTATAGTTTTTATATTGATAAATAACCATTGCTTAGTCGTTTTTATAAATCAAAAGAAAAAAATAGATTTAAATTGATACTTTTTTTTTAATAAATGTTTGATGTTGCATTTTTGACTTATTCTGAAAAAAGCTAAAATGCTTGATAGCTCAAAAATGGTTGACTTTTGCATAATGCATATGGGGGTTGAAATTATCACAAATAGTCACCCCTATCACCTCCTAACGGGAATACGTCGAATTACCAATAACCCTGTATATAAAAATGTTATGTTGGTTTGTGTACGCTTCAAAAACTCAAAAAGTTCTGCACCGATCGATCTGAAATTTTAGCATGATATATAAATCCGCATCAAGGATTGTTTTTATCTAATTTTTGCATCAGTCACATATCCGCGAAAAATTTTGTATATCCACAAGTATTGCAAAATTAAACTTATATGACATGTATTCTTTGTTTTGTTTCTCATTTCGCAATCAATACAATGTGCCACAGCGAAGCGTGGCAGGGTACAGCTAGTACTTCTATAATAATACTAGTGGAAGCCCGCAGCTTCGCCTGGTTAAGACATCAATGCCTGTTCTCCAATAAAAATTCTGCGTTTTTGTATATTCAAACCTTTGTGGGTTAAAAAGTTGAAGGAAAGTTCTATCTAAAGCAAAGTCAAGTAATTATTTATTTACTTATCATGAAAACCTTTTGACGAATTTTGACCAACTTAATATCCCTACCGATTGCGCCAACAGGCCCGTTGGCGCAATCGGTAGTGACCCTGTCTGTTGCGCCAAAGGTCGTGGGTTCGAATCCCACTCTGGACAAATATTCGTGTGACGAACACTTGTATTTGTTCTGTGTCTGGATGTCAATATTATCTATTTAAGTATGTATTTAAAAATATCTATGTATGTATATCAGTCTCTGACACCCATAACACAGGCTCGCGCCTACTTTGGGGTCAGATGGCCGTGTGTGAGAATGTCCAAGATATTTATATTTATTTATAATCTATACTTCTGTACTAATACTAGCTGACCCCGCGAGCGTTGTTCTGCCATATGAAATGTCAAAGTGACGCGACACTTCATGTAAAATATTGTTCATTCAAAAATAAGTAGGTACTAAAATGGTGTTTAAAAAACATTTCCAGTGGACCAAATTGTGAATCTCAACCATTCTCGAATCCCCTTGAACACACACAAAAAATTTCATCAACATCCATCCAGCTGTTTAGGAGGTGTTCACTGTCATACACACGTACACAAGAAATTAATATATTAAGATTATATAGAGGAAACATTTGTTTGTAATGTTTTCACTCAAAAACTACTGGACCGATTTCAAAAATTCTTTCACCATTAGAAAGCTGCATCTTGAGTGACATAGGCTATATAATATTACTGGGTGTAAACGAAACAATTCCACGCGAGCTAAGCTGCGGGCATCCACTAGTATAATATAAGTGTGTCTTCGGGCATCCACTAATACCTATCTTCTTCCTTTTTTATTTACCTTCACACTTGTATGTTGTACATTTCATATATCGATGATTCATCCAATATTCCAGATACAAAGGATGGTAATCAGCGGAGGCAACTTCAAACCGGACACGTTGAAACCCAAGGAGGTGGTGTCTTTACTGTTGGATGACGACGAAATCGAACTTAAATGTAGGTACCAATTTGCGTACTTCCGCACTAAAGACCTATAATATTTTTTTAAGAAATAAGAAACTGTTCATAAATTATAATATGTATTTTGGTACATATAATGTTAGACAATTTTTATGTAAGTACAGGAGCAGGGATAACATAGGTATAATTTTAAAAAGCAAAAGACGCGCATTTTTACTTTTAAACTTTGTGACTACATATAATATTAATTTTATATTTTCATTTTTCTTTATTTATGGCTATCAAATAATTTTTTTACTATATACCCTTTTAATTTTACACAAAAAATACATCATCTGCATGTTATTTAAAAATTACTTATTTATAATAAATACATCATCTGCATTTAAAAATTACTTATTTATATATATTTGCACAATCATTATCAGCTTTATATCATTTTTATATGACTTTTATCTATACAATAAATGATTAAGTCCAAAGCTATAAAATTAGGTTTATTAAATCCTTGTTCATTAGGTAACAAACACGAGGAGTTTGTCACAGCTTTGTTAGATAGAGCGATAGACATTATGGCAGTCAATGAGACCTGGCTTCGGGAGGGGGAGGAGGGGAGAGCCCCTGTCGTCCCAGGATACAGGCTATCGCACAAACCTCGCGTGGCTGGCCAGCGAAACCGTGGCGGCGGAGTCGGCTTCTATATACGAAGAGGTCTCTGCGTGCGTGTCCTCTCGCACCCTGAAACCGAGAATGTTGAGCAGATGTGGCTCAGTCTTAAATTTAATGCGAAAACGTTGCTTGTAGGAACCGCTTATAGGCCGCCCTGGCTATCGCTTCAAATTTTCTTAGACGCTCTCACTGAATCCCTTTCTACATTTGAGTGGCATAATCATGTAATATTAATGGGTGATTTTAATGTTGATCTAATGAACCAACATCACGTTAACGCTAAAATCGTCTATGATTTCTTATCAGTAAAAAAATTAACACAACATGTGAACGAACCTACCCACTTCACGGGTCACAGTGAGACGCTCCTAGACTTGATCTGTACGGATGCCATTACGAATATTACGGTTGACCACATACCAGATTTAAGCAGTCACGCCTTTATAACGGTAAAACTAAATACTGTAAAATGCCGTGCACGACCACAACGTATTTCATACCGACCAATAAAAGACATAGATTTAAACCTTTTGAAGGTCGATCTGCAAGCTATTGACTGGCAGAGTTTTAGCAACCTTCTGAATGTGTCTGAAATGACGGATCTTTTGACACTTAATATACTTGCATTGTTCGAACGCCATGCTCCTCTTAAAACGCGCTATGTAAAAGACCGCCAGTACCCCTGGGTAACCTTTAATATACGACAAATGATGAGGACCCGAAATAAGGCGGGGATACGAGCGCATAAATCACGAATAGATTCGCATATAAAATACTACAAGGAACTAAAGGGTATAGTATCAACGGCATTATATACTGAAAAAAGGGCTTACTTTACTCAATATGTAAATTTGAATATCAAAAAGCCCCATATAATGTGGAAGTATCTAAAGGAACACGTTACAATGAAAGCAAAAAAAAAAGAAATAACTCTTCCTCTTGCTCTTAGGAATCCTGATCAAATCAACGATCATTTTTTGGACATACCGGGACGAAATCAGTCACCCCTCTCAAACCTTACCTATTATGAGTTCAACACTTTTAGCTCGTCTGCATCATTCAATTTTCATCAGGTTACTGAAGCTGATGTTAGTAAGGCAATAAAAGCGTTACACTCGAATGCCGTGGGTGTTGACGGAATATCATTAGAAATGTTGCTTTTAACACTTCCTGAGACTCTTACAGTCCTCACAAATATTTTAAATAAGTCTTTCGAAACCAGCACTTATCCTGAATTATGGCAGAAAGCTCTAGTCAAGCCCATACCAAAAAAAGAAAACCCCACCGAGTTTAAGGATCTCAGGCCAATAAGTATTTTACCTAATACATCCAAAATCCTTGAAAAGCTTGCCTGCGATCAGCTTAAGCTATATCTAGAATCGAATGACATCTTACCTTCCACTCAGTCGGGTTTCAGGCAGAGGCGAAGTACAACTACAGCTCTGATGGACGTTGTAGACGATCTCCTTGCTGCACAGACCGAGGGAGAGGGAAGCTTCTTGATTCTGCTTGACTATACGCGTGCATTTGACTGCTTAAATATACCTTTACTTCTTTCTAAGCTCACCTACTACGGATTAAGTATTGAAGCGGTAAAATGGTTCAACAGCTACTTCAGTAATAGGATGCAAAGTGTTGTGGTAGAGGATGAAAGCGGAAACAAGCAGTTTTCTCAAAGCAGACCTATAAACAGGGGAGTACCACAAGGTTCTATATTAGGACCTCTACTTTTCATTTTATACACCGCTGACATAATAGAAAACATCAAACATTGTAAATATCACCTGTATGCGGATGACCTGCAGCTATACATTTCGTGCAAGCCATCAGAGACAAATATAGTAGTTGACAAACTGAATGCAGATCTTCAAAGAATTGGATATTGGTCTGATAGAAATACCCTAGTACTGAACCCTCAAAAGTCCAAATTTATGATTGTGGGTACTAGGAAACAGATCAATGATATAGCTGCACATGATCCCCAAATTCTTCTAAATGGTATCCCCATTGAGAGAGTGCAAGAAGCCCGAAATTTGGGAATAGTCGTGGATGAAAATTTAAGATTTGAAAAGCATGTTATTATTAATATAGTGCGAAACTGTTTTTACCGACTCAAAGTGTTATATAGAATAAGGAAGTATATCAGCTGTGACTTACGAATAAAGCTTTGTGAAGTGTTAGTGCTCTCAAAACTCAACTACGCAGATATTGTTATTGGTCCAAGGCTACTTGTACGCTCACAAAATTTAATACAGCGTGTGCAAAATGCATGTGCACGTTACTGCTTTGATATACCACCGCGATCACATGTGTCCCCATACATAAACAACGCAAATTTGTTAAAAATGAAGTCACGAAGGCAGCTACATTTGGCGACCTTGTTATTTGGTATTATTAAAAATAAGTGTCCGGTGTATCTTTATGAGAAGCTCCGTTGGTCCAATGACAACACAACAACACGGAACACTAGGGCTTCTTCCCACAACTTCATAAATCTAAAACACTGTTCAGCTGCATTTCGAGGTAGTTTTAGGTACAACTCTACGAAATGTTGGAACAATATACCGCCACCATTGCGTAACTTAGTATCAATTAAATCCTTTAAACTTAAGTTTAAGTTATATTTACTTGATTTACAAAAAAGTAAAGAAATTGATCGCCTACAAGGTGCCGAGGAAACTATATTATAGACAACACTCACACTCACTCACGCACACACACACACATACATACACACACACACACACACACACAAGTATATTAATTTATTTTAGATATAAGTACCTACCTATACTACCTATATACAGGGTGTCCCAGAATGAATGGATAATCCTTGAGCCCCGCACAGAACAGCTCTCCAGCGCTTAGAAAAAAATATCAAAAAAAAAAAAATCCAAGTGATACCCAAAATATGATTTTTTTTAGAAAAACATACGTTATTTTAGCTTCACTTCACATTAATTTACACAACTGCCACAAATTAATGATATTCTTGGCGTTTTTGGTGTCATTTTATTCCTGATAGACTATACTACTAGAAATACATCAAATAATATAAGTATCTATGATACTTTTTTTATAAAAAAAATAAGAACTTGAATTTTTAACATGAAATTTGATACCAAAATAATTTTGACATAGTTTGAGAGTGTTTCATGTAAAAAAAAAGTATGAAAACGTAAGTGTCCAGCTATTTTAAAAACATGCGCAGTTAATACAGATTAAATAATGGTATAATACATCATTTTATCTAATACTACTACGAAGTTATTGCTATTGAGATGCAAAACGAGTAAATACGACTAAAATTAAAAAGTTAATGTCTTAATACATTTTAATAATAATAAAACACCCTTCGGGTGGCTTGAGAACATTCGACACTGGGTTGGCCACTAACCCCTCCACCAATCCGCATTGGAGCAGCGTGGTGGAGTATGCTCTGGACCTCCCGCAGCAGCAGTGTCTGTGGGGGAGACCCGTGCCCAGCAGTGGGACGTCTATGGGTCGCAGCGACACCTGAAATGTTTTATTATTATTAAAATGTATTAAGACATTAACTTTTTAATTTTAGTCGTATTTACTCGTTTTGCATCTCAATAGCAATAACTTCGTAGTAGTATTAGATAAAATGATGTATTATACCATTATTTAATCTGTATTAACTGCGCATGTTTTTAAAATAGCTGGACACTTACGTTTTCATACTTTTTTTTACATGAAACACTCTCAAACTATGTCAAAATTATTTTGGTATCAAATTTCATGTTAAAAATTCAAGTACTTATTTTTTTAATAAAAAAAGTATCACAGATACTTATATTATTTGATGTATTTCTAGTAGTATAGTCTATCAGGAATAAAATGACACCAAAAACGCCAAAAATATCATTAATTTGTGGCAGTTGTGTAAATGAATGTGAAGTGAAGCTAAAATAACGTATGTTTTTCTAAAAAAAATCATATTTTGGGTATCACTTGGAATTTTTTTTTTTTGATATTTTTTTCTAAGCGCTGGAGAGCTGTTCTGTGCGGGGCTCAAGGATTATCCATTCATTCTGGGACACCCTGTATATACATATACAATAAAATGTAAAATAAATACTCACCGCAAAATTACCGCCACACCATTGTTCTCTTTTGCTTCCTGTGATATCTGTTACTCCAGCTGTTTGTAATTTACGCTTTGTTATTTATTTCTTTGTTGGATATTAAGTTGATAGTAGATTGCTTATTATTTTTATATTATCTGTTTTAGTATAAGTGCATAATAATTATTATTATTTTTTTACGGTGTTTAGCCTACCTTATTTAATGTGTTAATTTGTTAGTTATTGTGCCTCATTGTATGTATCTACACTTTTCATCATCGTCCGAACTATGCGACAAAACGAGCACACTGAAAATCAGCGCTGCAGCTTAACCGGTGCGGCACATGCTGAGTGTGTTACGTTTTTCGCTTAGACTGCAACGCCTTTTGTTTGTTTGTTTGTTTGCTTTTATGTTTTGACTATTATTATTTTTTTTTCTCTTTTTGTACTTTTTTTTATTTATTTTTTATCTGTTGCATGTATGTATATTCATGATTTTGTTGTAGTCAAAGCCGAAATAAACTTCATTTTCATTTCAAACTTCATTTTCATTACTATGGTGTCGCTGTACTCGCTAATGTGATTTTTCAATGGTTGCTGTTCTTTATAACTAATTTATTTTATTAAAATTATCTGCTTTAAATTTTGCTATGTTGGTACATAACTTACATAATTAACTTTTTCTGAATTATATTGTAATGAATTTTTTTTAAATGGGTCATTTAACCTGAATAAAGATTTGAAGAAGAACCTGATAAAAGATTTATTTATTGTTATAACTATTCTTTAAATGTTTTTACTAGAGTTGAGTAAAATGTAATTTTGCCCTTGTTTTATAGATCGTCAAAAATCCGAAGAGAAGAAATTTATAGAAGAAAGGGAACGTAAGAGGAAAATGGGAATTTTACCACAGGTAAGGTACTTCTATTGTAACGACAGTAACTGTAAGGGTCGACTCACATTGGCGCAGAATCGAAGCGACGCGACGCGTCATGTTTTTCCGCCTACAGCATCGCTGCGACCCATAGACGTCCCACTGCTGGGCACGGGTCTCCCCCTCAGACGCAGCTGCGGGAGGTCTAGAGCTGAATATGCTGTAGGCGTAAAAACATGACGCGTCGCGTCGCTTCGACTCTGCGCCAATGTGAGTCGACCCTAACAGTGCCACTAGACTAGAAAAATGGCGTGTCAAATGTAAAGTCGAAATACTAATTATGTTGTGTGATGGTCAGCAGCCGGCGGCGGAGGCGAAGCGCGCGCGCGACAGCGGCTCGGAGCCGGGCAGCCCGCTGCAGGTGGACGACGACCCGGAGCTGGTGGTGGACACGTCGCCGCGGCACACGCCGCTGCGTGAGTATAATATAAATACTTTCTGATTGTACTTGATCACTGTTATAGCTTGTGTCATAAATTATGGCCGCTCTAAACGGTGGACCCGAAAAAAAAAACATCTCAGTGTGTGACATCATGGGTATATGCGGGTCATATATATATTCAATGAATATGTCAATTTAATGCAATTGTAAAATGAAAGACGCGTTAATGAGGGGAAGCCTTTACTCGAACTGAATACAGTTTACAGAATATGCAAGTAGGCAAAAATGTGCGAGCTGGCTCGTACATAGTGCCAGTGTCAAAAAAGATAATTGATGTATAATGCAATAAAACTTAAATAATAAAACTTTTTAAATGTAAAAACTCTAAACAATATAGGTAAAAAATTATAGAAAATAACAATGTCAAATGCATATAAAATGTATAAAAGTAAATTGAATATAAATTGAAAGTTTAAGAAAGAATGAAATTATGATGAAAATGAATGTTCATGGATCGGGTAAATTAAAAAAAGTTGTTCTTCGGTGGACCGGAGACGTGGCTTTGCGCTTAAGTGCTCCCCTCCGAATGTCGTTCAGAGCTGCTCTTTCGTGAAAGAAACAAAGAAAGAAAGAAAATCTGTATTTTGTTAAGGGTACAATAAAAGAAATAAATAAACAAAAGAAAAATATAAGCCTAAGTTACAAAGAGACAAAATACTGAATGCACCCACCCTCACTGTTTCCAGCGTACTCCCCGCCGATGCGCACGCACGCGTGGGGCGCGGGCGCGGCGGCGCGCGGCGCGCGCGGCTCGCGCGGCGCGCGGCGCGGCCGGCCGCGCGGCTCGCGCCACCGCGGCGACGCGCCGCCCGCCACCGCCGCGCAGGCGGCCAGCGCGCGCGCCGCCGGTGAGACACACCGCAGCTGTCACGTTATATACTACTAGTGGACGCCCGCAGCTTCGCTCGCGTGGAATTAGACATTCACTAACTTCTCAGTCGATGCGTTCTTGACAGAACGGTCGTGGTCATCATGTGAGTCTTTTTGGGGCTGATGTAACTCGCCTCACGATGTCTCGCCATCATTCACTAACTACAAAAACGAAAAAAAGTTTCATAGTAACATTGCACCCCTTAGGGGGTGAATTTTCAAAATTCCTTTCTTAGTGCTCCCCTACGTTATAAAAGGAACGTTTCTAACCCTTATAGTTTAGGCCCTGCGTTGATATGTCAGTCAGTCAGTCAATCAGTCAGTCAGTCAGTCAGCTTCTCCTTTTATATACATATATAGATTATAAATCATCATCATCACAACCCTTTCTTTAGCACGGGTCTCCTCTAAGAATGGGAGGGATTAGCCCTTAGTCCACCACGCTGGCCAAGTGCGGATGGGCAGACTTCACATGCCTTCGACAACATTATGAAGAACTCGGTTTCCTCACGATATGTCCTTCACCGTTATAACAAGTGACATTTAATTTCTTAAATCGCACATAACTTAGAAAAGTCATTGATGCGTGCCGCTTGGGGGTAAATAGGATCAAACTAATCGCTTAAGCTTGGTCATGGAAATATGATTAAAACTTATCGCTTAAGCTACGTAGCATGGGTTATGTGGTTAATTAACACGATACATATATTAATCAAAAAATCACGATTTCCAGGCGCGGCGTTATTGGAGTCGGACGCGCCGCTGGAGGCGCTGCCGGCGCCGGCGGAGCGCGGGCTGCGGCGCGGGCCCGGGCGGCCGCGGCTGCGGGGGGCGGCGCCGCGGGCTCCGTCGCGCCGCCCGCGTAGACCGCGCGAGCCGCTCGCCGTGCCGCTCGCGCCGCCGCCGTAGCGACATGCGGTAGGTGGCTGCTTTGCTAGAAAGAATAGAATAGAATAGAATATAGATTTATTTCGACAAGTTAACAAATAAATAATTATACTGTAAAAAAATTTTTTTTTTAAAAAGCTTTTATAACTTGACCTTGAAACCTAATCGTGGTCAAAATTCATTACAAGACTTTACCACAAGTGCAAACACGACTATGATACGATATTCCATCATGAAGTTCCAGTTAATATCTTCCGGCTCCATCATCAGATCAGTTCGACAGTACCATATTATTGCATTGTCATCGGAACCTAATATGTGAGCCAAATTTCAGCTCGATAGCTTTAGTGGAAGTGGGTGAAATATTGATTGCAAGATTCCAGGACATACATACATACATACGAGTGAAGTTAAATAAAAGCTTTTAAAAACACTCGTTAAACCTTGTCGAAGACCTTCGGGTGGCTCGAGAACATTCAACACTGGGTTGGCCACTAACCCCTCCAATCCAATCCGTATTGGAGCAGCGTGGTGGAGTATGCTCTAGACCTCGCGCAGCTGTCTGCGGGTGAGACCCGTGTCCAACATTGGGACGTCTATGGGTTGTAGCCATGTTTATGTTAAGGGCTTTTCAGATAATATTCGGCCACTCAGTGAGTTACACAATTACTCACATTTTGATCACTAAATATAATATCTACATAACGAACAAGATTGATAATAAATCTTTATTTGCTTGCAGATAATGTGAAGGCCCCATTGACCATGCGGTTGCCTTCAACACCCACCTCTAGTGCAATTATCTTAATCAGCATGTTGCCAAATAATATTTACCGGCCAATGTAAATACATACATGCTTTTATGTTTAGTATCGTGGAATGTTACATTTAAATTTTAACTTAAATTATCTTAAGTTATTTACCTTGACAAGCAGTTTGTGTTGTAAATTGCAGAATGTATATAAATTATCTAAATGAATTAATTTTATGATTATGTATTTTAATTACATTTAAATCGATACCGTTTAAGTTAAGGCCGGTTTTAGACATGCTCAAAGATGTACCGATATTTAGGTGTTTTATTGAATTTAGGTTCGATAAAAATAACGCATTATGCATAGATAATGAAAGAGCTTTGCGTCCAGCGATTTTAAGTAAAAAGTGTATTGAATATACTTTAATTAATTCTAATGTGGTTTTATTTTTGTTCTATCGATTTTCCAGGAATATCCAATATGTATATAATTAAAATGTTACTATGAAATCATCAGACATTTCTTGTTCACTTATCTCTATATTTAAAAATATAAACTTGTCTGTGGTCTATCATAGACCTATGACTATGGTCCTTTTGACATTAGTTTTCGGTTGTTCGTTGGAAAATGGCGCGCATGAGTTGATGTGAAGCCACAGCCTTTTTCGTTTTCGTTGTCGTATTTTATCGTTATCGTTAGTTTATTGGAAAATACTATATAACTATCGCGGATGAAGTGGTGCAGGTGAGGGAACACGCAAGAGAGAGGAGTCCGCACGAGTACAGACGATCCAAGATCCCTACGCAAGGTTTGGTACCGCAGACGCCATTGGTAAGTTCATGGGCCCCAATTAGCTGATGCTCCACCGACCTTGCTGAACGCGCGATCATTAAGAACTTGATCACCAGAAATTTGGTAAGTGCGAACTAATTTTTCTTGTGTTTTCCGTCACTCATCCACTTCATCCACCTTCTCGTATAATACAGTCCAATGCTCAGGCCGAAGCCCACCCATTTTTCGGGGCTTCGACCTAAACAAAAACATTTCTGAATAAAAATATTTTTTTAAACTACTTGCTACTTATCCTATTATTATTATAAATGTGGGAGTTTATATGTTTCGATGTTTGTTATTCAAACACGCAAAAACTACTAAACTGATTTGAAAAAATACCTTTTATTCCAGAAATGTGTCCCCAATGACGGATGTTTTAAATGTTCAATGTGTCCAGGCCTTAGAAAAAAACAACTCTAGGCTAGCAACATGTAGGCACATAATAATTCAATGGCAAGCAACACCTAAATTTGTACATACATGTGAAGTAATAAAATGCATGTAAATGCATGTTTGTGTAAATAATGTTCGGTATTAAGAATTCACATTGGGTAATTCGATGTGTTTTGGTGGATTTATGAGTCAATCGAAGTGTTTATGTTTATTGAAGACGCGTGTGAACTCGCATTACCTTAATTTATCGGTTTTCTTGTTGTTTTCGACAAACTTTCGTATTCAGCCAAGGACCAAGACTGTAGGTACCTACTCAAAATTCGATTAGGTACGATTTTAACCTCCGTTAGGTGTATACATTGGAATATCTCACCCCATCACATATTCTAGCTCACAATATCTATATACGACAATCCGGATAATAATGGGAATCAGCTAGTTAGTGTAGTGTTCAAGCTACCTTACACACTACAGGCTGCACTGAAAATCGAGTGTTGCAGTTTGAGCAACTGCAGCTATGCTGAGTGTAGACCTATTTGCTGAGTGGTCACTGCAACATAGAACTTTGTTTCTTCTTTTATTTATTTAAGGTAACCTTTGATCACACCGTGTACATAATATTTTTCTGTGTTGCATGAACGATTTTGGCAAATAAATGATTCTTTATTTCTTTCTTCTTTCTAATTTCGATAAAAGTCCCTACTTCTTGTATAGTCCTCCATTCCTTCTAACAAACCGATTTACTAATGTTCCTTATATCACTTTTTAAGTACATAACTACCTGAAGAAGCGGGAAACCAAAGGATTCAGAGTGCGCATGATTGGGAGGAGTGGCGTCCATTGAGGGAGGGAGGGTCCAGCTGTGGACCCCAAAAGGCTGTTGGATGGATGAAATACATACCTACTGGATGGACCCTTGTGGCTTTTTGAATCTTCTTCAATGTTCAGACAGAGTTCAGATAGGTGGGTCTGCATTCCTTCCTACTACAACCTATTCATAACAAAAGTACCTGTCTATAGTGTTAGAAAAGTAGTAGAAATAGAGTGACACATCCAGAACGAGTCCCGTTTCAAGCATATCACTGATGTGATGCGAACCCTGAGGACTAAGATAGCCTCTAGACGTGTCATTCCTTTCCAGTCGTATTACAATTTTACACGGCAGCTACTTTAGTATCGGTGGGCGATTGTACTGCCCCGGGCGAACAAATAGAACTATGAAGTAATATGTCTATACTTCTGTAATAATACATATTATAAAGAGACTTGTTTGAAATTTTTTCACACAAAAACTACTGGACCGATTTCAAAAATTCTGTCACCATTAGAAAGCTGCATCTCCACTGAGTAACATAGGCTATATAGTATTACTAGGTGTAAACGAAACTATTGTTGTCAAATTCCTATATAACTCATATAATAATATAATCTATATAAGTTCCATATAACTTTTATAGGTTCAATATAAGCTCCACTATCTAACAGATTGGTCTCACGCTCGAACGTAACGATCACAAAATTAAATGGCATTAGTTTTCGTATAACGTCGGCGCGGCGCCGACCACTTCCGTCGCTTCTGAACAAACTATGTCAGATACCCGCAAGCTTTTCATACATTACTCATGAGTTTGGAGTAAGCGCCTGCTCTGCAATCGATAATGTTGAACTGATAGATGACGTAGCCCTGGGAATGATGGGTGCGGTGAGTGAGAAATGTTTTATGGATTTCGTTGTCTAGCTTTTGGCACCGAGTTCTTACTGCCCTTGCACAGACACTTCAAATGCACGGAAGACGCAATAACGCGACTCTACGAGACTACGCTCAGTCGCGGTTGCGTCTCTTTAGTTTCTGACGTTCCTGTTACCTACAGTTCGATCGTGTGCCGGTTATGAAAAGCATGTTATTTTAAGGTAAGGATATAAGTATTTTAATCGAGTCGTGCGTCGGATCTAAGTACCCAGATGCTTCCCTCTCAGTCAGTCACGCATCTTTAACGTTAGGGACGACTATTATATGGATGTAAGATAAAAAACAAGCATGCGGCACCATTCATCCGCTACCGCCTATGACAACTGTAACAAGATTCAAATAGGACTGGGATTTAACGGGGACTAGCTATCCCAATGATAGCTAGTCCCAGTTAACGGGGTGTTATTAAGAACATTAGTTGGTCAGTTCGTTAGTAGGTATAGGGACTGTTAGTGATAGTCCTGTTAGTTGTTGTTAGTCCTAATAGTTCATATCTACCAAATTATTAGTACCTAAGAGTCTCGTTCCATCCAAGTCAGGGTTCTAATGTTACACTCGTATTGAGAAGACGCAATGATTATGCGTTGTAATTTCTTTAATCACGACATCATTATAGAAATTACACCCAGTGTAGTTTGTAAACATGAGTTACTCGTCTTATTAATTACAGCTAAACTTAGTTTCTATCCAAGTTTTTACGGTCGTTGCAACGCAAGGTTATTATAACACCAAGCGCCACGACAAACAATGTACAATGGGTGGAATAAGCGCCTCTAATTACGGCGAGTGCATGTTATATCATTATACTGCAATACTGTGATGAGGTTTCAGCGAAGCGCGCGGGGGCGCATACGAATGAGTGGAAATGACCCCGTTAGCGTCTAACCGGCTACTTGATGTGGATAAGGCTTTTTCTTTTAAAATTCAACAATATACCTACTACTTTTTTATTAAATAAAGAACAAATAAAAAGTACTATTACATTAGTAAATTTGCAGTTTAAGACATTTTGGGCAAAACATTGAAGATATAATGTGAAATGCGTCTTTGTAAGGTCTACAATCCATATACTATTATTTGTGCCCGTTCCAACTTTGTTCTTTGACCCGTGCCCAACAGCGGCGCGGGTCGCCTCTCGGAACGGGAGGCCTAAGTCAACCATCTGGCCAAGTGCGGGTTGGCAGAATTAACACTGATTATAGTGAGAGGTGAGTTCGATAGCCACTGGGCTGCACCGCTGTATTTAATGCAAGGTCTTTATAATCTGTCTATATTGCCGTTTCATTTGGTAATCAATTTTGGCACTAATATTTACTTATATTTTGCAAAAAACAAATAATTAGCTGGTATTATAAATCTTTTACCTATTCTACATCAAGAACACAGGTTACGTGCGGCTGTCTGATTTTATGAGCTTTTGAGAAAATAACCAATGAGAACTCTCAAGTACCAAGGTACCTAAGCACACGTCACACGTCACAATGTTTTATTTTACCGATGACATTTCATATTAATATACCTACTTACCTACTGCAAGTTCTACTACAGTAGGTAACTAGCTCGAATCCAGTTTTTGATCACCCAGAAAGGAGTGTAATGTTATTATTTTATTAAAAAACAATTTCCTGGCATCAAAAGTCAAGGACTCAACCGATATAAAACACGTCGATGTAGATACATAATAACCATATTCTGATTATGTAATTTTAATGAATATTTATCTATTTATTTAAATTTTTGTAAAACCTTAAAGGTTACAAAGGACACACATAATACTATCAAAAGAAGTGATTTAGTGTCCTTTCGCTATGCCTTACGCCAAATAACCAACGTAACCAAACGCTTTTAGTCAGGGACGTTGGGGGCATGTATTCGTACTAGCATGCTGGCCTATTTATAAATATGTATAAATAGATCACCTACTGTTTGATTTTTCCTTAGGTATCAGTTGTATTAAACGTTGACCACAATTAATACACTTAATAGTATACTATTTTTACTTTTGAAGAATTTAATTTGTGGAAATGTGAAATATGCGTGTAAAAGGAAACTAGTAAAGTTTTTACAATTAAATGTACTTGAGATAATCATTCAGATTTAAACTGCGGAGGTAAACTAAAACTAAATGTAAGGATCATAAAATTAAATTGTTATTTATTGTTTGGCGTGCAGCTAGGTAGACTAAATATTTTACATTAGCTTTCCCAGCTATTCTGATCGCGTCAATTTGTTTACCTTGTAGAATTACCTCTAGGTACTCCATCAAGGGATGATTAAAAATATAATAAATATAGCCTTTACCAACAGCAAGCTACACCAAAGATTACTAATAATCTCTAAATAAAAATTTATTGATAGTTAATCATCGATTAAAAATCCAACGATTATTTCAGTGTTTGGTCCATTTCATGGGAACCATGCAATTTCCCGGTAAGAAAAGTAGCCTATATCACTCTTCAGGTCGTATACCAGCATCTAAAAATCACTTCGATCCATTATTCCGTTGAAAAAATCTCTACTAGTCGGAACTTCGAGACCTATAATCACTCCATGTCCAATTCTAAACGCGATCCCTTTTCGTTAATTGAGCCGTATTTCAACAATCTGTATTAAATTATTTATTTTTTATTTTATTTACAGTTAAGAAACTGAAAACCAATAATTTAAAAAAAAATCATTCATTCATTCATTTAAAACCTTTTCCACACTAGCTCCGCCTGGACCCCGTCGCCAGCAGGCCGCGGTCATTAACAGCTGTTACAGCGGCCACATACAAATCGCGGGCATTAATTATTGTCTAGCATTATTTCCTCGAATGCTAATCTGTCGCATCGACTCGCAGGAAGTTCAAGGTTTCACGGAGATTACAACAAGGTTCAAATAGCAACACAGGTACTTATTTCTAATAACATTATTTATGTGCGAGCCTTCACGTTGATGGAACGTGCTGGACGTGGTTTTATTCCAGATTATCTTGGAACATACTTTATGAAAATAAGCCTATGAATGCAAAGCTACTTACAATTTACTATTATTAATACGTAACTATAGTATTGATCAATTTTCAGACGATAGAATACTACCTATAGATAATTTTATCAATATTTTCAGAAGGCACAGGACTGATCGGAGTGGCGTCGCTTAGGAGAGGACTATGTTCAGCAGTGAACCTCTAAAGGCTGATGATGATGATGATGATTTTGGATATCGTACTAATTGGTATTTAAGATAAGTGAATTAATTCTACACGATAAAATAAGAATATATATAAAAGAGTGAGGAGTTGTGCAATCTGAAGCAGTCATCCATTCAACTTTAAATACAAGTACTTATATAGTATTTCTATCTAAATTTTACAGATTATGTACTGGAAACTTATTCCCCCATGCCGCAATGTTCCAAAGGTAATTTGTATAATTAAGTTCAACAGGTCATGTTTGTTTACTGTATTTTACGAATAATATTGACAATGACATCACTTATGTTATTGTATCTATCATTGTATAGAATACCTAATTACTTTTTATGATACTACAGGATGACAAACCTATAATTAACATTTGAACTTGTTTCTTGCAACAGTGGTGTTTAGAATTGTTAGATATTCTCATTTAAAGCAAAATTACTTATTGAGCATGTAAATATTTATAGAAGCAATTTATTGGATGATGATGTATCTATAAAGTGTATAAGTAAAGAATAAGTAAGATAGTAGGTAACTAAAACATTAAATTTAAAACTACTGTTTTTACTTATGAAATAAGTTAAAATAATTAGCGTTGAAATAAGAAATTCGTAACGCCGACGAAAGAGTCATTTGATCTTTAAGAAGGTACATATTACAAAAATCATAATTTCCAGAAGAACATCATTCCCATCAACGTATAAATAGCCGAAATATGCCCATTAGAATAAATCAAACGATGCAATTTTCCACCTCTGCATCCCGAAGCATCGATCACCCGATGACAGACGCAGACGGGTGTTTTTGTGGCCATACATCATCACACCGCCCCACGACACGCCTCAGCACATCAATCCTCGCATGTTGCGATTTGTAGGATTAGCGTTTTTCAGCACATTCCACTAATATGTTAACAGATAATTAGATCATTAGCCGTCCAATCCTTAATATTTATACATACTTATAAGCATGCAGTAGCATTAATAGGATTGTTGCATTTTCTAAAAAGCTATATTTAAGTTTAACGATTATCATTTATCATCTGATTCTTCGTAAAGTAATCATTAATTACTCAAATGTGACTTAGATCAAGCCGAGGTCTTTGGGAGTTCTACGTAGTCGTAACTACTATTGGGCCTGTGTGTGGTAAGTTTTTTTAAAAATAAGTATGTAAATATAAGTATGTAAAAATTTGACTGACTTGACTTTGATTTGAAAGAAGAAAAACAAACGTAACGAGGATCTCCCATTCCTAAAACAGATAACACCCGAGCAATAATCGACGTCGACAGTACAAGACATAAAAATTTCACTAAAAACCGTAAAGAAGCAAAACCTTTATCGGAAATAGCGTATTACGCCCCTCAATTTAGCGACCAATTTAAGAGACACCCGAGGTATCATGTTTTCTTTGAAAATACTTTTGCTTACGCCTTGCAGAACCGGGATAAGATGGGGGGTTATAAGTAGCGCGATAGGAACACGAGGGTAGGGAAATCGCACTGTGGGGTGTAGAATGACGGATGTCTTTACAAGCGAGAGGAGTTGTCAGTGGAGCTTATGTTTCTCTGTGTGTCTCAAAGTTCTAAGCTAACGAGTGAATCTATTTTCCTGACATATGATTTATAAGCCACCTAAGGCAACTTAGTTAATTAATTTCGTCAAGTTGTCATTATTGGTATAGACGGGAGGCCAGAAAATTTTAACTGAGATTAGGAATTTCACAACATAACGTTACCTTGAGTGAGACTTTATTGTGTTAATTAACTTTATAGTTAAAGACATTTATTTCTCACGAATATCTAATGTTACAATTCACTTATATTAGTAATATTTGCTATATTAATAAGTATGCTAGTTATGCCGATAGTTAATAACTACATACTTATAGTTAATTTTAAAAATAAATGTTAAAAAATCTAATGAAAATTTTGAATATTTTTATAACTATATGTTATAAAAATATAAGAGATTTATATATTTTGACAATATTTTAGTATTATATGGAACCTACATCATTTATTATTATTTCATTTACTAATTATACATCATTAAGGTCTTTATATATTTTTAATTGCAAAACTTTACTTTTCTTTCGCATTGTCTTATATTAGTGGACATACCTAAATACTTAAACGAAAGAAAACATTGAGAACCGTACACACCGTAGCGATAACATATCGTTCGCACGAAAGATAAGTGTATCCTCCACCCCAGTTTTTTACACCTCGAATTAAAGGTAACCGCTCGCTACAAAAAACTCCGTATCCAATTGCACCCCGCTCGACCCACGTGCCTCACTAAAATAACTCGCGACAACGTGCGTTTCATTTACGTGACGATTTTGTTATGACTGAAATTATTTATGAAAGTTTTTTTAACACGTCACAAAAGCTGGGACACATTTTTTGGAAGTCCTAAAATAACGTTGATATTCCAATGCCGATTTCACTTCGGCAGCGTTTTACGTTACAAAACTCCTGAATAAAGATACATACTTTCTATATAAGTACTACATAATATACTACATACTATACCACGCTGCTCCAGTGTATCTTACTGCCAACTCAAGTTTCAGATGGTTCTGGCTACGAAAATATTCCATTTAAGTAAGGCAAGTTAAATATGAAGATAATTTGTTACGATCGTTGATAAAGTTGAGAAGTAATAAAAATTGTAATACTAGACCTACAAGAGTCTACTAGAACTAGAGTCCCTGGCAGCGTCTCATAGGAACCAGTCCTAATTGACGCACGAGTTAAAAGATCAAGGAAAAAATTTGCTAACGTGACGTTTACGTGATCAGGCTTCGACATCGCTCGGTTGTAAATGTATTTTTATAATGGCATATGGAATTTCGGATAACTTAAAAAACAGTAGTAGTTTGATTCACTAGCCAGGTATATACAGATGATTTGTGCTTTAATATCGTTTAGGTATACGAGTGCGAATCTGACATCACTAAAAATCACAGTTTTTGGGACACGACAACGGAGCGGCAAGAATGAGTTTTTATTGGCATTGTTTGTCTTTTAATGCTTTACTATCGTTACTATCTTTATCCAGTGCTTTTATAGTTCACTGTTCTAGCTACCCATTGCGGGTTTACTGACATGCCATTAACATAACATTAAATAATTAAAATCGTGGTTGAACACGAACATACGAAGTAATATTATCATTACATTTTTCTCGAACTCTGTAAATTTTTTATTTCGATTTAAGATTCTGGCTGATAAATGGCATATTTTTTGTATGTCTGGTATAAAACTAGTATTTAAAATAAAACCAGTGTTGTTAAGAATAACGACGTAATTGCTATGGATAAACCTCGGATAAACCAATGCTAAATACTGTGAAGCGAAAACTTGTATTTTTCTATTAACTTCCATTAATCAATATAGTTAGATACTGTTATCTAATATAATCATTAATCTATTAAAGAGTAAATAAACTTTCTTTCTTTCTTTTCTTTCTTTCTTTCTTTTTTTTTAATGTTAACGATTTTAAGGAAAACACCTGTCGCTAACCTGTTGTCAAAAACAATCTCAAGTCGTCTCTTGTCTCTAGCATGAAAATCTCCCTGAAGCAATATGGTAGGCCTTCTTAGTTTCATTTGCTTTGTCTTTAATTGTTTAATTCAACATTGCGCCTGTATTTTCCCAAAGGGTTAGGCAGAGGTGTGCACCTACACATACACCCACATTTCATCAGTTATGTTAATTGTTTAAAACGCACATAAATACTGCTCGCGTACGTACTTTGTACCCCATTGATTTATATAGCAGTAATAAGATGTTGTACCCTGTACATACTTTTATATGTGTGCTTCAATAAAGATAAATACTTAAACTCTAAAAAATATATGCAATAATTTGGAAAAATAGAACCTAGGCCTTTTCGAGACTGAATTCTTGGAGATTGATAAGAACAGTGAAATATGGCTTCAACTATTTGGTTCAGTCAGAAGACTTACAACAATACTGACCCCTTTTTTGCAATGGAATACATTTGACGTGAATCGAATGACTCATTAGTGAATTGTCTCGATGATCCAATTGTTTTTTCAATTACGATCGATTTTGGCAACATACTGCTCTAGTGCATACCTAATGGAGATGAAGGATAGTGGAGCTGAATGCTCGTTTGCTAGATAATACGTATAGCGTGTTATTCATAAAAAAATAATAAACCTTTTTAGCTATACTGTTTTCTCTTCTTATTCAATCTCAATTTAGAATTCGAATGAACATTTCAAAATACTGTATAAGTATCTATACTTAGGTATTAAGTTTATTAATTTGTTGTGAATAGTATTGTGTTAGAAGAGATCAGAAATTAATTCTCAAACTACCTACCGTTTTATCAACTGAATAATTATTCCTGATATAAATTTAAAATATTTCTGCTGACTTTAAATTCATTCAGCGGCAGCGTAAACCATTCATCAATTAGAGAGAGGACGTGGGGTTGGTGATTAATGACGTCATCCGCTAGGTATAAACGATTGCTCAAATCACATGTAGAAGAATGTTTTGTATACAGATAATATACATATTATTACGTATTTACAGAGAACGATTTTGACGATATTTAACTGCGTGTATTCATAAACTATAATAATTTAATATACTTAATAATTATTTATTTATTGCATAATGCTAACTAAACCTATAAAACCTAAAAAAACGCCCCTTGTTATTATTAAAATTTACTGCCTCGTAAAAATACTTGTCCAAAGGTTACTGAAGTATTTTTTACCTGCGAATTATATAATTTCAACTAACCACTCCGGCATTGCAAGACGGTTAGAAGAACTTTGTAGCGCTTTCATAAATAGCTTTATTCCAGCCGAGAGCTTTTCGTGGAGAGTTGGCGACGTCATCTCGGGTAAAACTCCACGTTGTGATTTCAAAATAAATCGTCTAATGTGACCAAAAATCTTGATTTATTTAATTAAACATCCTGAATTAATTTAGATCTCATTCGCTAAATAGACACGCATCAAAGAGAAGATAGGCGTCTCTGAGTACTAGCTAGCTCATTAGCTATATAGCTACGTTCTGTCTGATAGCTTTGATATTAAGTGATGGCGCGTAACTTACGCACTAACTGCCTATTTAGTAATCTGTGGCGTATCGGCATGCAACTTTGATGTTAAATATTATGCAATAAACTGAACTTGAATTTGCAACATATCCCATCGCTTTCAAACGGAAGTCGTCAGTCTTAGACAGGATGTGAATTGTAAGAACGAAGGTTTATGGGGAACTACTGGGCAAGTAGGTGGTCCGAATAAGATTTCTTGACGTTTACAAGGCAGCTCTTGGGACCACTATTTTTAAATGAAAATTCATTTAAAAAGGCTAAATTAAAAAAAAATGATGCAAATAGGTAGGTAGGTATGGGTAAGGTAGTAGGTACATGGACCAACTTACATTGGCCAAGTCTGATTACTGCGGCAATAGGCAATACATATGAGAAAATACAGCGTGCGAATAGTAACCCAAGGTGTGAAAAAATTACCTAAAATATTCTTTACATCGCGTGCGCTGCGACAACGATTTAATTAATGATAGAATAAAATAATGTACTACGACTTTGCAGAATACATCATTATTTACAAAAACGGTCGCGACAGTCTAACAATTATACGCGCGAGCGAAGCTGCGGCGTACACTATACTATATCATACACTATGAAGGATATTCAATTCGTACCAAAACATTGGACTCGTTGCTGTGAGTCGCTCACGCTAGCTGCTTGTGAAATTTAATAAAATAAAACAAACTAAACAAATAAACTTCGGCAATTCGTAATATGACTTTCCTCTTGACCTTATTATTAATTTATCTTACTGTCAACTGTCAAAAAGTTAACACCGGTTCTTTCATTCAAAACATTGTGGATTTATTTGCATTTAATTTTCTTTTTTCTTCTTATTGTATTTTCGTAACTCTAATAAGTTATTAGTATGTTCATTATAAGTTTAATTCACAAAACATTCTCCACGGAAGAGCGGGACATCCTGGCACAGGTAATATATTTACTTACAAGGATGTCCCAACAACGTATAAATTTTGTTAAACTGTTTTCTGAATAAATGAATTATTACATGAAAAAAAAAAAAAAAAAAATTTATAAATTAATTAAATGATGTGAACTTTTTTCGAATGAGCTTAGTACGCTAAGTCCTAAGCTACGGAGCCTTCTAGCATTTTCCGCATAGGTATCCTTCTATTTTTTATTAGGATTTAATTTACCTAGCCGATTGTAAAAAATAACTTTGCATACATTTTTCAAGACTAAATTCGTTTATTTATAAATATTATTTTATTATTATTTCCTAATATTAATTAATTGCTTACCCAAGCATTGCAAATTCTATTAAAAATATGGTACTTTAGATCCTGCATATTTCATTTCAAAGAAAAATAAAAGTTCTATGACAAATAATGTAGAGAAATAGATCGCCTAAGTTAGGATTGGCATAACATCAAAAAGTAGATGATTGTGGCTTTCAAAAGAGGGTCCCGGTATGCTTTATTTGTTTGTTAAGAGTTATGGGCTCGGCTCAGGTCATAAAATAAACTCACAATAAAAGTTTTCAGACGATATCTCGTTCTGTTCATGGGGCTCGTGTGGCCACAAAATGTGAGGGTTTAACGAATGTGTTTATGAAAAATGTATGTAAAAATGTACGAAATGTGTTTGTGAATAAATCACAAACAATAAAAACAAAAATGCCTAGTTGCCTTTGCATCATGAAATAAAATGAACCATTTCTATTTAACTACTTATTTATCCATACTAATATTATAAATGCGAAAGTAACTCTGTCTGTCTGTCTGTCTGTTTGTGTCGCTTTCACGCCAAAACTACTGAATCGATTTAAATGAAATTTGGTACACAGATAGTCTAGAGCCTGAGAAAGGACGCTACTTTTTATTTGGAAAAAGTAAGGGGTTGAAAAGGGGGTTGAAAGGTTCTATGAAAGTTTTGTCATTTTAAGAACTAGAAGCATAAAATTTATATTATTGGCAATTGATTAGATATAAATAAATATGGCATTCAAAGTTTGTAAAAATTTTGTAAGGGTGTAATATAAACATATATTATAATGTCTAATTACACGCGAGCGAAGCTGCGGGCGTCCACTAGTATAATATATATATACTAACCCTATTTGGACTCGTAGGGCACCAGGGGTTCTAACTTTCTATCTTATACACTTTTCAGAATAACGAATGCCTTTGCTTTGGTTTTTGTAAGTTATATTGTAATGAAATTTTAAATTTAGATATTAATTTATTTTGAGGATTTTCTGTAATTGCGATATTTAAAAATTGTTATATGTAATTTTTTTGTAAGATTTTTTAAATGGGTCACTGGTAACCTGAATAAACATGTATTATTATTATATTATTTATTAAAAAACATGTATCTTGTATGTCTATATGTTATGTAATGTACATGTCCCAATAAAAAAAATCTCATGGCGGCCCTACTCGCGTGACTAGCTAGCCAAACTGACGACAGGCAAGGTACTGGAACCCAATATCTGGGGTTTAGACATAGCGTGGAACTTCGACATAACCTCTAAAGAAATTGGTGATACTCTCTATATCTATGTCATATCTCTACGAATATCATTGGAGATTTTACAAAGCTCAGGGGTAAATACCCCTAAATAGGGGTACGTCCAAATGGACGTACGCCTGAAACAGTGGAAGTCATGAATGTAATGAGGTCCTTCCTGAGGCTCTAGACTAGACTATCTGTGTACCAAATTTCATTTAAATCGGTTCAGTAGATTTGGCGTGAAAGCGAGACAGACAGAGTTTCATTCGCATTTATAATATTAGTATGGATTTAATATAGTAAATAGCATTGAAATTAAAATAGACTGCTTAGATAGAATTCATAACATTCCATAAACGTTTCACATTCATTAGATTTTATTTTACACTGGCCGCTTAACATTTAGTTAAACGTTATATAATTATAGCTAGAAAATTGCATCGGTTTACTTATAGCTCGATACACAATACGCAACTTCGATATGGACCAATCCAATTTGTCTAATCAATGAATAACATGCAAAGCTAACTTATATAGGTGCGCGGGCGCAGCGTTCCTTCGCTTTACTTTCATAATCCGAATTCGCGGAGTGAAAGCAATTTGTATAGGCCATATGGTTGCTTGGCTTGCACGGATATTTTATTGAAGGCAATAAATCAGTCAATATCGGGATCTCTCACGGGGATTAAGAAAAATATAACTTCGAAAATATCTTATAAAATAAATACGTTGGTAATTACCCATTTCGTATGTGTCATTTTCATTACCTTCTGTATTACATTAGGTACCTACCTACGTTTTAAAAAAAAGTATATTACGGTTATATCGAAAACCAAAAGGGGCAGCCGAAAAATGTGAGAAAGTTCATCTCGCAGATCAAGACTAGGTAAGTGTTGTCTGTTGTGTGATCGCGTCTTCAAGATGAAGTTTGGCTTCGGAGAAGGAGAAATTAGTTCGCTGTCACCGGACACTGTGAAGAGGACCTCATCATCATCATCACATTTCATACTTTGATAAAAGTAAGAATATTATGATGACAATCAACGTGTGAAAACGCTTTTCGAGAAAAACGACTCCTGGAGTGCGCGTTGTCGAATCAACACATCACTTGCACCAAAATTATGTCCAAATCGTTTTGTCCGTACGTAGCATCGTTACCTGTGAAATATATATTTGCTGCGGCCGGGATCTGAACCCGTGACCATAGGAATAATAGGTTGATGTCCGGATTTTGTCATCCAGAAGCGAAGTTATCTAGTCAGCCGTTGTGGGTGGACGGCAAATCACAGTGTATTACGAGCGTACCGTAAACGGAATGCCTGAATCTGAACCGACACGATATGTTTAAGGTGATTGTAGGGAACGTTGATTTGGGTCAGACGTTCTGAGTTTGACAAACGGATCGATCGTTACTAATGGTAAGTAATATAATAAATCGACTGTGTTTTTTTGTGTGTGACCATTAAAGAAAGAAAGAATTCGACGATCTTTGCATAGTAAATTTTGCACTGCACAGTTTACAGCACAAAGAGAAGTATCTACTGAAATTGAAATTGAAATTAAGTAGTGAGGTGGCGTATGACTAACACACGGGACAAGACTATAACATATAAATAAATCTTAAATTAAACTATTCTAATTTACTATGTCGGTTACCCGACATTGTTGGTTGTGTTAACCGATATAGTTAATTAAAATAGAAATGTGTAGTTTAGGAGATAAGTATATAAAAGTGTCTCATGTGTAAGTCTTTCGAGATCATTATGGAGAACTCTCAAGCATTAAGGTTTCCTCACGATGTTTTTCACTCACCGTTATAGCAGGTGACGAGAAAAGTCATTGGTTGATATTAACAGAGAAAAGTCATTGGTTGGTTTATGGTCACGCTTGGATTTGAACCGCCTTGTGTGAGAGACGAGTTCGATAGCCACTGGGCTGTCACCGTCTAGAAACAACAACTTCCTTATTTTATGTTATCTTTAAATCACGTCGATTGTTCATTATATCTTATACAATGTATGCACATACAAAAAGTAACAATAAAAACATACGGGAAACACATACATATTAAGGCTTAACATGCATAAATATGATCTATTGTTATTGCAAGTATGTTCTTCATATTTAATTACATATTGTTACATTAGTTGTGGTCGGACTAACTTCGGTTTTTATTTATTTATGGAATAAGGTGTAGCAGGAAAACATTTAAAAGTGTTGTGGTCGATCGAGGTCCCTCAGATATTCTCCCAAAGTATCGAATCCAATTCATAGATCCAAAAATTCATATAAGTAATTCATTTATTGTCATTACTGAGATAGAGAAAATTGCCGAAGGAATTCTGACAATTGCTGTTTAATGATCCACAGTTGCAGTGTTGTTTATCAACAGACCAAACATTCTTTAGGATGAAATCAGAGTAGGTGACAGCCCAGCGGCTATCGAACTCGCCTCTCACTCGAGCGGTCCGGGTTCAAACCCCAGTGGCACGCACCAATGACTTTTCTAAGTTATGTGCGTTTTAAGAAATTAAATGTCACTTGCTATAACGGTGAAGGACACATCGTGAGGAAACCTGCATGCCTGAGAGTTCATCATAACGTTCTCGAAGGTATGTGAAGTCTGCCAATCCGCACTTGGCCAGCGTGGTGGACTAAGGCCTCCCTCCCATTCTGAGAGGAGACCCGTGCCCAACAGTGGGACGTCTATGGGTCGCAGCGAACATGGGTTCCACAAAGGTGTGCAGTAATTATCGCCTGATTGTCCTCATACCACCTACTAGCTAAATTTTACTGCACATTTTTTTTATGCGACTAGACCGAGGAGGCAGTCTCGAAAGCCATGCGTGTACGGTGAGTGGTTACTTGAAATATGTGTGTCAACCGACTGCCATAATATGCCCTCGTCGAGAGTTCGCAATGAGGGCGAGCGTTACGTCTTTGTTAGTAAATCGACGGAAGGTCGTCGGTCCACATAGTCCGAAAGATCGACATCTGATGGAAAAACGAGGATATTGAAATAGGTATATAATATAATAAGAGTTATTATTTTAATGTACTTTATTGTCATTATTTTCATCACTGGCGTGCTGACATACAAAAATCGTAGACGCTGATAACAAAAAATAGTCTTAGGTAGCTAAGTATTTTAAAAATATGAGATGCTATTTATCATTAATTAACTTCCTAGGTGTGTAGGTATTAGATATCTACCACTACTTATCTAAAAATATCAGACACAAATTATTTAGACGTTCAAATAAATGCTAATCTAAATCTAACACATTATAAAAACAGCTTATTCAGGTAGGTACATAGTTCTAATGATTTACTGTCGCGTAATTTAGCATTAATATTTTTATGCTGTCTTTCATGCTTTTTGTATCTATAAAAAAATTTAATTCATTTATTTAATTAACCACGATTTATTTAACCAATTTTAATATTATAAATCGAATTTTAATGTAAATAAATGTAATGTATGTAACGTAATAATTTATTGCCAAAAATGACTTATCCAGCTTAATTCATGAACTCAGCTGTGTATAACACACTTAATAGTGATGAACTAGCACGGTGTCGATATAAAAAATCGAGTTATTTCGAGTATTGACTTAAGGAATTAATATTTAGGGCAAGTCTGATTTATACTTTTTTTCTTTCTTAGGTTTACTTATATCAATTATGTTGAAACCATATAGCTAAATTAGTACTTTAAGCGAACAGTTAAAAGACTAATTTTTTTCAAAGAAATCATCAGTAAGGGGCACGAGACTGATTTGGTCGTACGTATAGGTGTCGAATAAGCGTTGCGTCATATTCATAGCGTATCCAATTGCGTAGTCGAGAATTGGACCACCGAACTCTTGTGCCACTAACTGCGAATTTGTGTTCAATACGTCTAAAATGTTGTCACCTGGAATGAGAAGCATAATATTACTTAATTATAATTTACTTACTTATTGTGTTCTTCGAAGTCTTCAAAAGGTTCAAGATAAAAACAAGTACTTAAGTACATCAGTGGTTGCCAGTAAAATTAGTTATCACCAGTTGAATATCGATTTAATTATGAATACACAGTCAAACGAGTACTCGTATGTACCGATTAAAATTGACGAGTAATAGGTACTATAAATAGTTTAAAAACACTTCACACAATGTTCATGCAAATAAAAATGCATTATTTGATATATGTATTGACCATTAATTACGTAATACTTACTGATTTCCTTGCTGCCCCTAAACAGATTAGTTAAGTTTAGTTTCAAGTCACTGCCGTAGTCTGCTTTGTATTTGTATGAGTTGATCTTGTAATGTCCTTCACCCTTTTCATTCTTGACTACCTTCTCCTTCACTTCCAAACGGATTTTTTGGTTCCCTATAACAATAAACCTTCGGTTAGTTAGAGAAACTGTAGTTATTCGTTTTTCAAATTAAGGTTCAAATCCCAGCGGCTCGTGACTGTAACTTTTGAATGGTTTGGAGAATTTAAATGTCACCTGTTCCAACTGTAGCATTTTGAGCATTGGTACCTAAATGAATCCACCAATCTGCATTGGAGCAGCGTGGTGGAGCATGCTCTGGACCTCTCTTAGTTACGGCTATGGGAGAAACTCGTGCCCAACAGTTGAACGCGTGGCCTAAACTGCCAAGATGTGGGTTTTGGATTTGATCTCTGGCCGAATGTTCGGTAGATAAATAATATACGAAGTAATTAAGAGTATTTTTAATATACTTACAGATTTTAATTTTGGCAGCACCGTCGGTGTTGAGGTTGAAGAGCAGAATCCTGCCGAGGATGCTGTAGTGGCCCCGGATGGTGAAATTGCAGTGCAGCTCAAATATAAATGTACGAGATTCGCGACGAGATCTGCGAATTTTTTAAATTTTATGTTGACTTACAATAAAAATATTAAATACTTCATTCATAATTGAACAGAAATAATTTAATTACCTACGTAATATTTTAATTTGGTAGTCGGGCCACGTCAGGCAGCGTTTCATGTTGATATTTAATATAACATTGTAATAAGTAAGTAAAGTCATCTTTGGAAATAAGCTTTTACATTAGCTAGCCTGACTGTTATATACCTACCTATTTGATTATGTCGGTTTTCTTAATTTTAGTGTTATTTTTAATTTACAAATAAGGAATTTTTTAAATAAACACGATTAACTCTTCAAAGTGTTTTTATTTTGCTGAAACCTTAATTGCTAGGAGGAAGTATTAATGGTAATTATTTTCTTATTGATTAGATTGAACTTGATTCACCTTGTCTCCATTGCAATTGTCAATATCAATTTAATTATTAACTATAATCTTTTAGTTACACAAAGGAATTTTCGATCATAGATAATTACTTGGAATCGTCCACAGAACACAGAGGAAATGGAAACGTCCAAAGCTAACACGGCACTACTTTATAATTACTGAGCACAACATGGGCAGTTATGTCACACAGGATGTCCAAGCAAGCTGTTTCGCAAACTTGGACTGCCAGTTTAGGTTTGTATAAGGTTGGTGTAATATAACATTGCTCACGTTCGTAATTTAATATGTGAAATGAAATATTACGAGCATAAGTGTATGCAAAGTTAACTGACTCTCCAAATATCTTGGTTAAAGGTGTGTAAGAGGTTTTTATTTAATAAATGTTTGTCGATATCTGAATAATACTATACCATAAAAATACGTTACAGGTTCATTTTAGATCCTGTCCTTTGGGTATTGTGTCTGCTTATGTAAGAGCTGAGCCAATATTAGAAATTAAGAATTAGCTAAGTCTTATCAAAGGAATGGCCAGGATAAAAATCAACACTAAAAGACTGCAATATGTTAAGTACCTACCAACTCGGTTGGGCTTGCCCAACGCGAATTCTTATTTGTTCGAAAAACTAATATTTCACAGCGTACTAGCATAACAAGTTTACTATGACTGTACACTGAACGAACAGTATGTGTGCATAGGATAGTTAATTAGTATTTGCACGCATTCTTACTTGGTGTGAACTCTGCCTGCTTAAATATTATTGTGTGATCTCCCAATAATATGATTACATGCTCATAAATTGGTTTGAGTAGGTCTACTCAAAAATCTCAAAATACTCAGGATAGCAGCACACCAGGCCCAATTTCTAATGAGCTGCAAATACAGTTGCCTTTTATGGAACTACTGATTTGTGGCGCTTGCGGTAGGAACATTGGGTCAATGGTCGGTTGACATGAAGTTCTTTATGAAGGGCATGTCGATCTACCAAATTGATCTTTGCTTCTGGGACCGCAGGGCTGGCAGTATTTCGGCTCGAAAAATTAGCTTAGCTATATATACAGCGAGGCAACGCTTACAGCTCTATACCACATGGGGAGAGTGGATGTTGACATATTTATTATTATATATTTTTTGTTCGTTTTTGCTTTATGATTCTTTATAATGTCTCACATATTTATTTACTGCTAAGTACTAAACTTGAAAATTAATTGCTATGTTGACGTACCACGTCCATCTTGCGTAAAAAATACCTTGGAAAAAATATGTCCTACACGAATTATATTCTGATTTTTTATGTTTAAAGTTAAATGATTAAGTACTTAAACAGTGTCCACAAAGCAACGGTTTATTTTATAAGCAAAACTTTTTAACCTCGCGTTCTTTTCTTGCAATGGACATAAAGATTGCCTTATTCAGATCAGAATATTCAACACTATCTAATTAGTTATAGGTACATAGTTCCATAGTAAATAACTGCCGCCCATGACAACTGCAGACTTGAACAAGGCTCAATTAAGTCTGGGATGGTTAGTCGAGTTAGCAGAGGATGTTAATAAGAACATTAGAAGCAAGTATGAGGATTGCGGTAGCGACTTATAAAATAGTGACAGTCCTATTAGTTGGTCCAGTTACTACAAATGAACTTCATGGCAATAACATATCAAGATCCACTGGGCTAACTCGGGTAGGTACGTTTGACAGATCAAACTTAAACACACAACGTATCCAATAAAGGTAGGCACATCACTAGCAATAAAAAAATCTTGTAATAATAATACGGAACATAATATTTTATTATACGTACATATATGCGTGTTATATATGTTTAAAATATACGCGATGTTAAAGTTTTATGCGAGCTATCGATCCACTTGTTGGTATCTATTGGCCCTCTGACGAGGAGGGAGGATTACGGGAAACCGCTGGAATTTGAGGGCGGAGGATTGGCGTTGAGGGAGGCCTATGTCCAGCAGTGGACCCAAAAAGGATGGATGGATAGATGGAATCAATCCACTTACGAAACTTTGTCAGGCACGCAGCTGCTCAGTCCAACCAGCTTTCCGTTGTGAAACGTCATCTTGACGTTCCCGGGCAGTTCCATGCTGATGTTCCTGTCCAGGTAGAGGGGGTCTAGCGGCGGGATCCCGGCGTCCGGGATTCCCTTCACTACCCCCGGGAGGGCGTCCAGAGTCGCCTTGGTGAAGCATTCGTCGGTGAGCTCGGCACACGGGTGAATGAACTCCGCTGTTGGATATACATAAAATAAAATTAACACTACGCACTCGCTGGTAGGATTGTGTTGCGGGTCACATACACAGTAAACGACACAATTTAACATACAAGACCCGAGAGCAAATATTTATCTGCGGAATAAATTTCTGCCCCGACCGGGATTCGAACCCGGGTTCGTCAGTCAGGGTCAACGCACCGCGCCACGTAGTTGTATGTCAATAAGGAGGTTACTTGTTTCCTTATTGATTAACGACACCGTATAATTTAACGCCAGTCTTCCCTTGAGGTAGGCCGCTGGGTACCTACCTCGGTTCATACATAGTATACGAGTAAATCTTTCGCGTCTTCAACAGTGATCATTCGTTTCAAGACCGCGAACCGCGCACACCTAAGTCGGTCCAATCTCCATTGCCTTGAAGAATTTCATATGGTCTCTTATTAAGTAATATTCTTTTTTCTTCGCTTGAGAACAGTTTGGATTGGGTTGGTCATCCTGACATATCACGAAGTATCTTTCAGAGTTACGAAGATACAATATTTAAATTTAAGATACGACTAATTCGATACCTACTCATATAATAGAATGAAATTATTGGACGATACTTGCAGGTTTTATTACCTGGTTATCTAGATAATATACATAATACATCTCTATGAATGACTTCATCAAATACCTAAGGTAGATTAGAACTAATTGTCAGGTAAAAGTGGGAACACAACTTATAATATGAACCTTGTTCTACCTGAAGCTGAACATCATTAAATATCAATTAACTTTGTACATTAATAATATATTAAGATTGTATTTCCTGATATTGTTCTCCTATGTGTACATAAATGCAAATAAATAAATAAATAACTTTTTGACGCTATTCGCCGGTGATATTTTCCGAATAGAAACCAAATGAATTGTTAAAATACATCCCTAAAAACTCGATTAAGAGCATATTTTTGGTCTGTTTCTACGGTTATTTGTTATTTATAAGTGACCGATACAAACGTACAACTGAGGCAAAACTGAGGACAACTTAGAAAATGATGTTTACATTGTAAAGCCGGAGTGACTTTATATTAAGTCTATATAGAAAATGGACACATTAATGTTAAGTACCCACTTAATTAAGTTTACGGTTTTTATGTTATCGGCGCAATAAACTACTGCCTTCTAGTTTTAATTGTTCAGTAAACACCTGCTTGCCATCGGGCGAGTTTCTAACAGAGTTGTTCCAGTTAGTATCAACGAGTTAGTTACGAGTGGCCGTAGGGTAAAGCACTGTTATTTAATATACGCTCTAAAGTGTAGTGTAATGTGATGCAGGAATTTGTTGTGCAAGTAAGAGTAGTTTCCAGATAGTTTTATTGATTTTATTGATACCAGGTGGTAGTTTACCTATATTGCAACCTCCTTCTCCATTGACAGCATTTATATGTACCGTAAACATATAGACAACTGCTTTTAATTTTTCCTGGTAGATGATAATGGATTCTGGGCTAGATTGGACCCCGATTTTTTAGAGTTCCGTACCAAATGGGTGACAAACGGAACCCTATTAATATGCCTCCGCTGTCTGTCTACTGTGGTCGCTATCTCAACTAATAGTAAAACAGTAAAAAAATTATATCCCAGAAGGGACACAAATTGGAAGGCAAACACTTGCTTTGATATTTCAACGGTTCTTTTTCCGAAACTTTCTCTCTTTTATTTCAATATTATCATTGTAACAATATTATTATTAATAAATAATTACTTTAATGTGAAGATGCTTTTATTTTATTTTGGCCCAACTGGTTTCATAATTCCGCGATAGTCCCGGGATCCCGGGATAACGCATCAAAAAATCCCATATCCCGGTATTAAATAACATGCTCGGTATTGTATACTCTAGAGTACTCTAGACCCAACCAACGAGTAACCTTAAAAATGGTACGGAACCCTAAATGTCCGAGTCCGAGTCGCACTTGACCGGTTTTTGATTTCACTAATATGACTTATTCGTAAGGTGTTTCGTACACTTTCGAAAATCGTAAAAATTAAACTTAAACAATGTAGTAGATATTTATTACACAAAATCTATCACCGGACAAAATTTGAATTCGATTCGTTTTTTTTTTAAATTATTTTCTTTGCATTTTATTATATATATATCTAAAATTTAGATGATTGATATTATGTATTTGACATTCGCATGCCTATAGAGGCAGAACAGTATGTAAAGCATCGACTTTGTTCTTGCAAATAAATTATGATTATGATTACGATCAATCTTTGAAATAATAAATCCATAGAAATAGCCAATTAAGTGTACCTAGTCCAACAGCTTTAATAATGTATTTAAAAGCAATCGAATAAAAAACAATTATAATTAAGTATGATCATTATTTTAATTCAGTACTTACGTAACGGCACCAACTGGCTGGAACTGTGGAAACACACACAAATACTAATAAACGAAAGCACGTAATTCATTTTGAATCAATTAATTACACTTCGTTTTCATAAAAAAATCCCGATTTTTAAACGAATCACCGGGTTAGTATATGTAAAATAGTTGATGGTATTTCTGATTCAACATAAATTTTTAATTGATATTAAATCGTGTGATTTTTTATATCGATATTGAACGTAATTCACGTATCGCGAGAGCGGTGTTACGTCGGCAAGATTTCTGTTCGACTATTCTGCTGTGTATGCGAGGCTTAATTTTAAGTTGCAATTAAAGATCACCTCAAGGCCTTAAGGTCCGTTTCAATAAGAATATTAATTTTTCTTGTTAAGGGCTTCAATTAATTAATTTAAAATTAACTTTTTGAAGTATTATCGCTAGCGTTGTATACTTCAAACAGATGCTGTTGTATAACTCCCCTCCCCAATCGAGAAATGTCAGGTAGGTCAGGTATGTGGTAATCTCAGGTTGCTCACCTTCTAAGGTCGTATGTCTGCACATTTGGTAGTCAGTGAAAGATTTTATTGACACTAGTTAGTGTTTGATGAAAGATTTCTTATTATTGAATTCATTAATCTATATTCATTCATTGCAGTTCAGTCGTTTAACAGATAATATGGGTAGAATGATTGGAAATTTTCATCATATAATATCTATTATTATATGATGAAAATTGCGTAATTAAAATAAATTCTAATATGCCTACAAATTGTAAAAAAAATGAAATTACTATCAAGGAATGAAATGTGTTTTTGTTGATAGAAGTCTACATTTCCCATGAAATGTGCAGATTCCTGCGCATTGATCCGACAATAGGATCAATTATATGCATTACTAACTATATAGAAATACAATATAAATATGTAAATGTATTGACGGTTATTCTATGTCCTAATTTAAACCTTTGAATTTTCGTTTTCTGCTCACTAATACAGTTATAGCACAGAATACTTAATAGTACAAATTAGTGAGCAGAAAACGTTTCAGGAGAAATGTAAAATGGCGCCACCTTAATAGAATAGTATATAAATAATATGGCTCCCACAAATATATTAGTTGTCTTTATTGACAGTTTTACGAGTTACGAACTTGACTATTTTGCTTGCAAGTGCGATTTATTACAAGGATTCATCCGTATAAACGCAGTGTTGGAAGTGTACCTTAAGATACAAGGTATTGAAGTACCCACCCCACACTTGATCTCTAATCTATTGCCGAAGCTTAAATGCGTCAGAATAGTAAGTAAACAATAAAAAAACCGTTTAAAAATAAATACTTCATTACAAATTGTCCACAGGATATTTTTACGTATGTATGCTGTACTTATGCTCATATTTGTGTGCAGGCTCGAGAAGACACAATGTCAGAATGATATAAACCTCAAATGTAGATTGTATGACTAGCGTACCGAGGATAATAAAACAATTTATTGAGGAAAACTTGGCCGACTTAGGGCGGGTTGCCACTGTTCCTAATACGTCAGGACGATCTTTAATACGGCGGTTCGAGATTTTTATTTGTAAAATAGCCTGCTAGCTAGATACTGCGTCCAAAAATGCTTTCTTCTTGTTCTCATAAAAAAAACATTGGTAGGTAGTAGCTACTTCTACTAATATTTATAGCGAAATTAATATATGCCAGGATTCGAACCCGGGGTTCTTCAGTCAGGATCACTAACCGCCGCACCACGAAGTTGACCATTTTGTACCATTTCACGACAGTACCTAGTCGAGAAAAATGTGAAAAAAAATCGACTGCAATTTAACTTTTATGTCGTACCGTAAAAATATCGTCACGAGTGAACCAATAACGTACGCACGTGGAAACAAGCCGTAGGCTGTGTACACTAAAAAATAGTAGGTACAAATTGAAATAAGTAGTTCGGTCAGTATCTGAAAATGTTTTGATGGGAAAAACCATATCTGCTATATAGATAGCAGGTATGGTTGGTACAGTTGGTACGGGTAACCTATAAATAGTTATAGGTTACCCGTATTTACTGAGTCAGAGCTCTATGTAGAAAATAATCATCGTTATTTTGAGATAATTAATTGAAGCGATAAGTTCTTCCAGCTTGCAGGTTTATTTTATTGATTTCGTGATCTTGGAGCTTGATACACACGGCCAACCCATGCTCGATTCGTTGATTTATTTCTTGTGTGGGAATATAATTTACTGGTGAAGAAAAAGCCACGAATGAACTTCATGAACGTAGCGTCCATGGCCCAAAGGCTCGCGTCGATTCAATGCGATCAAAAGAGTTAAGCAACGACGGGCGCGGTCGGTTTGTGGATGGGTGACCGCTATTGGCAAAAATTTCATGGACGCTTCCGTGCTTCGGAGGGCACGTAAAGCCGCCGGTCCCGGTTGTTTTCAATGTTGGAAACAGTCGTTAAGCCTTGTCGAAGACCTCGGGTGGCTTGAGAACACTCGACACTGGGTTGGCCACTAAGTCCTCCAACGTATTTCTTAGTATGTTGTTTTTTATAAGTAGGTAGGTACTATATTATTCGTTATTTATAAAATAATTTATAACCTATTTATAATATCCATATCTATATAATAAAAATGAATCGCAAAATGTGTTGGTAAGCGCATAACTCAACAACGCCTGGACCAATTTGGCCAATTCTTTTTTTTAAATGTTCGTTCAAGTTCAAGGATGGTTTTTACGGCGAAAAAAATTTGAAAATTCATCCCCTAAGGGGGTAAAACGGGGGTGCAAAGTTAGTATGAAGCTTTGCCGTTTTTGAAGTTAGTGAATGTGTAACGCGAGCGAAGCTGCGGGCGTCCACTAGTATGTATATATATGTATATCCATCCATCAGCCATGAGAGGTGAGCTTGAATTTATATTAAAATAGTGGACGCCCGCAGCTTCACTCGCGTGGAACTAGACATAACAATAGTTTCATTTATGTACACCTAGTAATATTATATAGCCTATGTCACTCAGTGAAGATGCAGCTTTCTAATGGTGAAAGAATTTTTGAAATCGGTCCAGTAGTTTTTGTGTGAAAACATTACATGCGGATTGGTGGAGGGGTTACCCTTCACCAATCCGCATTGGAGCAGCGTGTTGGAGTATGCTCTAGACCAGAGTTCCCCAAACTTTTTTGTGTCGTAGACCCCTTGCCATGTTTTTCCGTGTTGGGGTAGACCCCCTACTTAGCTGATATTGATTTCCTGTAAATTTCTAACTGTAGTGAAGTTTAGTGTTAAAAACTTAAAGTAAAACCACATGTTAATTTATACATTTATTAATTGAATTTAAATTAAAACTACTCAAAATAAAATTAAATAAACATAAAATAAACTATATAAATAAAATAGCATAAGCAATAAGTCAATATTTTTAGTGAGAAGGATGAACTGCGACTCTCAGGTTTTTACAAGTTCAAAATGTATTGCGACCACAAAGCGAATACCAACATCCTACAACTTACACAATTTTATAAGCATATAAGTATAATAATTTTTTTACTTCATAGGTACTTTTATAAATAACTAGTGGACGCCCGCAGCTTCGCTCGCGTTACACATTCACTACCTTCAAAAACGGCAAAGCTTCATACTAACTTTGCACCCCCGTTTTACCCCCTTAGGGGATGCATTTTTAAATTTTTCTCGCCGTAAAAACCATCCTTGAACTTCAACGAACATTTTAAAAAAAGAATTGTCCAAATCGGTCCAGGCGTTGTTGAGTTATGCGCTCACCAACACATTTTGCGATTCATTTTTATTATATAGACTAGTGGGCGCCCGCAGCTTCGCTCGCGTTACACATTCACTGACTTCAAGAACGGCAAAGCTTCATACTAACTTTGCACCCCCGTTTTACCCCCTTAGGGGATGAATTTTCAAATATCTCTCGCCGTAAAAACCATCCTTGAACTTCAACGAACATTTAAAAAAAAGAATTGGCCAAATTGGTCCAGGCGTTGTTGAGTTATGCGCTTACCAACACATTTTGCGATTCATTTTTATTATATAGATGTATATGTTTTAATATTATAAGATAGTATGATGTAAGTAAATAGGTACTATCAGTGTATGTGTTGAGATCCACTATCGTGGACCCTCATTTTCATTTCATGGACCCCCAAACTTTTTTTTCGCTGACGTAGACCCCTTGCAGGTTGTCATAGACCCCTAGGGGTCGATATAGACCACTTTGGGAATCACTGCTCTAGACCTCCCGCAGCTGCGTCTGTGGGGGAGACCCGTGCCCAGCAGTGGGACGTCTATGGGTCCCAGCGATACTCCACGAATATCCATTGCAGATTGGTGGACTAACGAGAATATACAAGCAATACTGTTACTGCACTGAGCAAGAATGGGCAATTGGGCAAGAATGCTGCAATCAGTCATGATACATGCAAATTCGAACGTTGACGTATAGTTTTAAGATCCATTTTGCTAAAACACCCATCTAATGCAGAATTACGTGAGACCATCCTTGACATAATGACAGATTACAATGCATAGCTGAGTATAATTTATGTTAATCATACTATTTGTGGGTTCCCAATGGGTTTTATGAAGTTACTGGCGAAGTGTTGGTTACCGGGTTCGATTCCCTGGGGGTAAACTTTCAAAGTTTAGAATTAATTATAATTTAAACTTAACTCTAACCCTGTTTTATATATTATGTTTTTAAAATGTACAATAATTTTGCTGACCAACACAACAAGTCCATTTGCTCTTCTCGTGTTATTTCTGGTAATGTATTCATAGCTCATAGCACTAGTGTGTCTCCCGGAAGTATTTATCAGTTTCTGGTTTTTAGGTCTCGAAACCTTTCGTATGAAGAACTAGTTTTGATGGGATTTTTACCAAGGGCGATACCTGTATGTCAATGACTTTGGTAGACAATCTAGAAAAGTAAAGGGTAACTAGGTAATAGATATATATATAAATAAAGTACGAAAGCCAGCCTGATATGCATGACTTGAAAAATCAGTGGTTCAAATATCCATTCAATATTCAAATTCCATTTTATACTAATATTATAAAGAGGAAACATGTGTTTGTACTGTTTTCACACAAAAACTACTCGACCGATTTCAAAAATTCTTTCACCATTTGAAAGCTGCATCTTCACTGAGTGAAATAAGCTTATTAATTAATTATTATTAATATTACTAGGTGTAAACGAAACTATTGTTATGTATAATTCCACGCGAGCGAAGCTGCGCGGCGTCCACTAGTACATATTTTATTAAAATAATATTTGACTTTTCAATTCAACCTCTCTAAAATTCTCACCTCTCAAGGCTGATGGATATTGTAAATAGGATATTATAAATAGGTTATAAATTATTTTATAAATAACAAATAATATAGTACTTACTTATAAAAAAAACAAACTAAGAAATACGTTGCATACGAACCAAACAAATATTTTTGGTTTTTATCCTACACTGCTGCTGCTACAAGCCATAGCCGTCCCACTGTGTCTCCCCCCAGTGGCGGATTTACAAATTTTCCGCCAGTAGGCTATTCAATTTTTTCCGCCCCTACTAACCTCCGAAATTCGATACCCTAGTTCGCTATCATATTATTTAATAGTTACGTACATTTATTGTGTCAATAAAATTGCAATTTTATAATTAGTGCTCTAAAATTATATTTTACTTTTGATATTTTGACGTTACAGTGTTCACTTGTATAATATACAAATTAATAAGTTTTTTGTTAAATTTTCGAGATTCATTTTTTCTATGTATATTATGTATTTTTTTTGTATGTAAGACAAAACAATTTAGACCAAATTTGCCGCCCCCTAAAATCTGCCGCCCTAGGCTTCAGCCTACTCAGCCTGCTGGTAAATCCGCCACTGTCTCCCCCACACACAAATCTGCGGTAGGTCTAGAGCATATCATATGCAACCACGCTGCTCCAATGCGGATTGGGAGGACTTAGTGGCCAACCCAGTGTCGAATGTTCTCAAACCACGAAGGTCTTCGACAAGGCTTAGCGACTGTTTTCACAATTGAAAACAACCGGGGCCGACGGCTTATCGTCGGTCCCGAAGCACGGTAGCGTCCATGAAATTATAACGTGACTTCAATCGTGAGGAACCTGTCATGGTCACAGCATTGGAAGGTGTGCGTTCTAATAGATATCCCGAAATTCTTCTCAAGCGCCGAGGCATTGTAGCCGAGGTTACGCCACAGAGAGTTAGGTTAGTTTTAGTGAGTGAAAATGCTTCCAACTTGTAAAGCAAATGAAGCCTAAATAAAACAAGACACTTAAAATGGCTACCAACCCGGTAGGAATCTGTGCGGAACTGAGAACAATAGTTATTAAACACATTAAACAATGGAATAAACACAGTTTATAGAAGTCCTCTGATTGCCATAACGTAAACATTAAAACGGCATTAGTTGTGAACAGCTGTTGTGAACAAACAAGCGACAGGCAATTATCAAAGAATTAGTTAAGGCGCTGTAAGTCTCAGTAATGGGCGGAGTTAAAGGCGAACGGTGAAGCTCCCAGGAATAATTTGACTAAAAACTGAACTATGTATTTATATACTAACTCTAATATAAAAACAAAACCACTAAACTGCTAATTACTTACATGCCTAAATTTGATATCAACTTTACTTATAATTTAGCTAAATTTTACTTTATTATTTAGCTAAATTTAAAGTTTTATGGTAGTTAATATATTTTATTAATTAATAATTCAAATATGACGCATTTTTAAGATCATATTTTCCGATTTTTTTTAGCGAGTAAAGTTAGGTATTACAAACGTGTACATATACATTCTCGGAAATATGATGAAGCTTACTGATTTTTTTTTCAACACTAATTTCTATATTTTGTAAAAAAATTGATAAGATGTACCATAATTTGCTAGATTTACCTACTTACCGGGCCTTCACCACAACCCTTTCATTGTTCCACTGTTGGGCACGGGTCTCCTCTCAGAATGGGAGGGATTAGTCCTTAGTCCACCACGCTGGCCAAGTGCAGATTGGCAGACTTCATATGCCTTCGAGAACGTTATGAAGAACTCTCAGGATGTGTCCTTCACCGTTACAGCAAGTTATAATAAATTTCTTAAATCGCACATAACTTAGAAAAGTTATAAGTGCGTGCCGCTTGGGCTTGAACCCGGGTCGCTCGAGTGATAGGCGAGTTCGATAGCCACTGGGCTGTCACCGCTGGGCTGTACCGGGCCTTAATCTCCGTTATTGTTGTTCAGTTACTTAACTGCTTGGATTGCACAAGCGATGCTCTTCCGACGGACTAGGTACCTACCTATTACATAAATGGTGATGTTAGGTAGTCGACTGCTGGTGCGTTTGTGTGTGTAAGTCCTGGGTTAGATTTTGCCCATGACTTCTGCGACATAACTTGAAATAGACTCTTGACGGGCCAGTTGGCGCAATCGGTGGTGACCCTGCAAGGGGTCGTGTCTTCGAATCCCACTCAGAAAAAATATTCAACGCAACTTTGTCTATGGAGGAGACCCGTGCCCAGCAGTGTGGTCTATGTGTTGCAGCTAGCTAGATATAGTTAGGTATATGGGTAAATACATTTATGATCGCAAGAAATATAAGTCTTTATCCATATTATCCCCTACTCAATGCTATTCATAGCACCATGGAACAAAAGTATACCGTCTGATAGGTATACATTTATCGCTACTCCCTACTTACTCAAAATCGAAGTTACATAGGTATACTTGTAATGATTACACCACCACAGCCCCTTCTATCTGCCACCGCTGGGTACGGGTCTCGAAATGGGAGGGGTTAGTCACCACGCTGACCGATTGGTGGACTTGTTAAACATTAATCTACAATGAAATTTCTATTAACCAGACCATTAACCTTGAACAAAACGCTTAACAATTCAGTTTTATGTATCGCCTATTGTCGGATACACAGTTGGTATACCATTGTCGGATACAAAACCTCTAATTTACCAACACTGGCTCAATCACGGACGGGCCTATTGACCATTGTCGCTTTTCGCTCGATGGACAGCGTGTGAAATCGCTTAACTTTTTTGATAATGTTTCTATTATCATGGGAAATCAAGATTATGCTAACATATATTATCTATTGCCTCCCAGGTCCCATACTCCAATTTAATAAGAAGCCTTTGGAAATTAATATACCTGTAAAGAAAAATCAAAAATTGTTACTGAATCCTTGGGATAAATAAATAATTATGAAATACAAGAAATCCAGAATGTTTTGTTGTATTGGGAACTAAAATCAAAACAAATATGTTTTCAAGGTTGGTCTAGCTAGACTAGAGCCTGGGTTCCATACCCAGATCGGACAAAGTATTATTGGGTTTTTCCACAGACCTATATTTAAATAAAAACAGGCTATGACATGGTCCTAAAAACATGATTGGTAAAAAATAGCGTACACTCACACTATTATATACCTCCGCCTACCTTCTCGGAGATATTATATGCGGGATGTTATGTCTATACTAATATTATAAAGAGGAAAGATTTGTTTGTAATGTTTTCACACATAAACTACTGGACCGATTACAAATATTCTTTCACCATTAGAAAGCTGTATTTTCACGAAGTGACATAGGCTATATAATATTACTAGGTATAAACAAAACTATTGTTATGTCTAAATCCACGCGAGCGAAGCTGCGGGCGTCAACTAGTTTAAAAATAAGTTGACATTTGCAGTTTCCCAATCATGAGAACGGATACAACCGAGTCAAAAAATTTATCAGATTTTTTTCAACAAAATCGAGATGGATGACTAATATGATCATGGTAGCACGTACATTGCCACGCAAGGCTACGGTGGGCGGGTCGACATCGAGCGTGATCGACTGTGTAACTACTTTCTCACGCGATATCACCGCGTATGATGTCCTTTGTCTGAATCCTAAGGCTGAAGTCATAGAGGATACTTTAACCATGTGTTTCAATGTTATAATATAGTTTATTGGTTTGCGGTTGTAAGCACTGATTGGTTCGCCAGTCGTATATCCCACAAAATTCGTTCAGAGCTAAAATTCTTGCTGCGAGCTGTAATGTCTTCTCTGACTTCTAGTCTAATCTTTGACTGCAGGGACATACGTAAACTCAGAACATTACGAACAGAATTTTCTATTCATTAATTTTGTTTGTAATATTTTTATTTATAATCGTAGTTCACCGCGCTCGCTGAGGGGGAACCCAATAAACCCTAACAACACCAATAGCACGGGCCTTGAAGCCTCGTATAGACAGAATCTCAGCGCAATGCAAACTTTTCATGCTGGAGTGTTTTGTAGTTCTTGTTTTACGAGTGGAAAACCATTCCACGGTACTTTCTCGATATTTAGGCGCTTCTGTTTGCCATGTAAAACCTCAGGTCAGGGGCAGACTTCTACAACAAAAGGTTTTTCATATTGCAGAGTTTGCACGTCGAACTGTGAGCATTAATATTACCACAGGTAAATTACGTTGTTAATTATGATGTACTTGTGCAACTAGGTATGTCTTGTAACTTATGTTTGGCGTTAATCAATTATTAGCGGCGTTGGCAACGGATACTAGTTAGTTAGTTAGTAGTTAGTGGCGTTGGCAACGGAGTTCCGCAAGATATTGCTGTCGTTGTGGATGCAGCCTTACTGTTCCCATGGCTCAATCGGAGTCAATCGTCTGGCCACTAATGACTCCATCCACCGGGCTTCACGCTCAGATTGGCGACACCATTGTTGGATAAATTCCATTTAAAAACCCTCTCATCAAGCTATTGCTTTCGGGAAACCTAATGAGGCGTACATGGATTTTTTTTTGCTTATAATCCTTAAACCTATTTTGAAATGTTCGTGATGACGCGGTTACGCAGTAAGTGTCAATCTCTAGCACCACAACACTTATACTATCCCACTGTTGGGCAAGAGTCTCCTCTCGGAGTGAAGGGGAAAGGCCCTGCGACACGTCATCCACGAAGTAAGGACTTAGATCCTTAAGTATCTATATCATGAAACTGTGTCTTAGGCATGTATGTAACAGGGAGTTCTTTACTCATACAGCAGGTTTTCAATTTCATGAAATCCGCACATAACTCAAAATTGGAATTCTCCCACGATTTTCGGCTAACAGCCCCTCTTATCGTGTATTACTTAGCAATAGAAATGTCTGTTTATTTTCTAATCTTCCGACCAAGGCGTTGGTTCAATCACATAAGGGCGATAGCTCCTCATGATTACGATGCAGAAGTTGCGTGGCGCACGAGCGGCGACCAAAGGCTAAATGTAACTGAACTTGGCTTACATTTTCAGAAATGTTCGGCAAATTGGTTAGGTAGGTAAGGGTGTAGCGACCTTTTGACGATATTTTGAAAAGCACTTAAGCTTTGGCCGTGACCCTGTCATATTTTTTAGGAAATTATTTTTTTGAGTAAGTAAGTATTCAACGTTGACAAGTACCAGCTCGGTTTAGTAATAAACACACAATCAGGTTGTTGTTAAAATCAAAATCAGTCAATGAAATGTAGTTTTAAGTAAAGAATATTGTAGACATCGTATAGTGCTCGGCTCGGGCAGTACACACTCATTTGAGCCTGTGATTATTTATTTCTATAGGTACTTCGTGGCAGTAAATACATATATATCTTTATGTTATTAAAGTAGTTATGTCCCAATCCGGTGTTCTGGTAGAATGGTGGGGATAGTTTTATTGCCGAAAAAACTCAAACAACCGGCCACAATTTAATTTAAAGTCCTCAGTCCTCCTACGTATAACAAAATTTTCGTATAAAATTGACGACAGAATGATATCAGTTGTGTTTTGTAGATTCTTCTAACTCCTGCTATAACAAAGATGAAGTAATGTTTTTCGTTTCTATTGTGAGAGACGCTGCCTAATGCAACAACACACGTAATTCGCACATATTACACGCGTGAGAGTTACCAGCGGATTCACGTTGAATTCATCGACTGATGAAAATGCAATCATAGGTAATTATAAGATTCCTTGACACACATCAAGTTTCACATCATCTACTGCCTGACAGCGCATGCGTTTATTCATGTTTCAGTAAAAGGATCATTATTTAAGAAAGCGTATATAAATATTCATTTAATTTCATTTGAATTGAAGTGTCCACAACCCAATGGCACGCGTCGATCGTTTTGTGACCGACGACGACGAACGACGAATTATGGATGTGTAACCGCTGGTGTCGAAATTTCTTAGGCGCTTTCGTGCTTTGGAGGGTACATTAATCCATCGGTCTCTGTTGTTTTCATTTGTAACAATCACTAAGCCATGTCGAAGACCTTCAGGTGGCTTAAGACCATTCAGCACTTCTTCCAGCAGCTCCTCGGCAGCTCTGGCTGTTGTAGAGTCCCGTGCCCAATAGAAACTATCCATAAATTCCATCTTTGTTACTACAAATAAGTATTTTTAAATATCTAATATTTTGTCATGCAAAGAAAACCCCAACGAAAAGTGATAATTCACTAAAACAACTTGTCATATGACATGTCCCAATCCCAACCAACGACTAAATGTATGTGTTCAAAACTCATTAACTTTCACATCATGTAATATTGCACAGTAAAAAATTGCCCAAACTTTGTCAAATCACGTGGGAATGCGGCGCTCGGCTTTCGCAAAGTCTGTATTGTGACAACTTTCCAAGATCATTTTTATAATGCCTGTACCTACGTAAATTCATGGTATGCTCCGAGTTTGTCTACAAGCTGACGACTGTTTCCATTGTCCTTGTTATTACGACTGCTTCGTTTGTCTAGTGCTTGCAAGCTAGAGATCGATACCCGGGTGGGGTAAAATATTTCGGGGATTCAAATTCTCAGTAGATAGTAGAGTTTGAAATTGTGCCCGTTGCATGGTAAGGGGCTCACTAAAACTTATAAGGTTAAAATTGGGTTTAGCTAGGGCTGCCATCCGTCCGGGTTTCCCCGGATTTGTCATAGTTTGGAAGACGTCCGGGGAGCGTCCGGGCGGGTTTTTAATTGTAGTCCGGGTGAAACCCGGACTACAATAAAAGTCCGGGTTTTCGATCAGATCCCGTTCCCAGAATTTATGTAAATAAAACTACAGCCACTTTGAAGGCATTTTAATGTTATTGCTTAAAGAATTACCAAATAATTAAAAACTATAACTTAGTTATCTTTTTAATTTAAATTAAGTAGTTACACATTTCTATGAATGTAAACAACAATAATAAACATGTAGGATTGTTAAAAAAGTTACGATTTATGGTTTTTTAAGTTTTAGTTCTGATTATAGTCTATTTTAAAATATGAGGACATTTTGATGTTATTAAAAATACATTGTGTAAGTGTATGAAAAAAGTATTGAAATGTCCGGGGTGAAAGGTCAAAAATCCGGGGAACTTACGCTTCCGGTCCGGGGGGCAGGTTTAAGAGATGGCAGCCCTAGGTTTAGCACATACATGCGGGCATTGCAACATTTTACATTAATATTTGGTATCCAAAAAACCATATAACTATCTGCGTTTGTATATAAATGTATCCTTAATTTATCTAGCAGCTGGCTACAACATATAGAAATCCCACTGTTGGGAACGTGGGACATAACAGCTGCGGGAAATGCAGAGTGGGTTAGATTAGGTTAGCCACCCAGCCACCCGAAGGTCTACGACAAGGCTTAAGGTTTGTTTTTACTATTGAAAACAACTGGGACCGACGGCTTAACGTAGCGTAGCGCCCACGATATTTAGCCACTAGCGGTCACCCATCCACAAATCGACCGCTCCCGTCGTTGCTTAACTCGGTCTATCATATATGGCTATGAAGCTATGGACGCTTCGCTATCTCTAAGCTATCAAAGAATATTCTTGATTGAAAATGTTCCTATAAAACATTGAATTCAATGCAAATACTTTACTATTAGTGTCTTTAAGACACTATAAAGTTTTTGCTAAATTATAAATTGTAGGCGCTTATAAAATTAAAAAAACAATTTTATGTTATGGAGATGCTTGGAAAGTCACCAATCCCTATATTGACCAAGCGAAGTGACTAATGTGACTACGGCTAACATGCTCTTATAAGTTGGGTACCTAAAAGTCAATGTCCACCATGACATTGACAGCCTTTAGAGATAGAGGATGGGGATGGAAAGATCTCAAAAGTACTCTTTCTGAATATAGGTACATAATAGGAGACGATAGTATACATTTTTAGCCCGGTATAGTTTAGGTTATATGCTAACTGCGGCCACCAAGTTTTCTGATTGTAAAGTTGCAGTTATGCAGTATTGCTAATGATATTATATTCGTTTTAATGAAAGTAAATGAAAAACTGAAAATGCTTGCTGAAAAGTAAGAAACAAAGAAAACTTGTCGTTGCGAAGGTCCCTAATCCTTACTATCGTAAGTTTATCTTTAGTTAGTAGTTTAGTCAATATATAGGCGTTTATTTTATTTGAATATAAGTATACAATACATATAAATGTCAGTGAGATCTTATGCATGGTATTCTGTTTCGAAGAAGATATTCAGGATGTACTGTCTAGTCAATCAATAAATCATAGTAAAACAAACGAAGGACATTGGAAACGCACTATAAATGTGCATTAGTATTCCTTACGCTGCGCACGCGCGGATTTACTGCTAGGCCATTTCATCTGAACATCTTGCGATCGACCGCGTGTTAACATGCATTTCCGAATACCAACTAGTTTCTCTGCAAACCATTTTTGGCCGAGCGCTAGAGGAAAGAGATTATGTCATATTATTAATAGGTTGGGGAAAAAGTCTTTTCGCATTATAGTATGTAGGAACTTGTAATAAAAAATCTTTGGCTATACTATTTGTATCTGGCTGGTTTTGGTATCATTGAAAGTTCAAATTTTAAAGAACATAATTCCAAATTCACATTAGGAAAATGTGTGATTTTCATTTGTTTTTCGTACCGCCAAGATGAGTGAATCTAATGAAGAAATTCGATACATTTTAAAATTTTACTACAAAAAAGGTAAAAATGCAACGCAAGCCGCGAAAAAAATTTGCGACGTTTATGGACCTAGTGCAGCATTGAGTTAAATATACTAGAGAAGCAAACCTCATCAGAATGCCTCAAATATAGCGTAACCACTTTTTAAACGCGACGACGTAGCTTTGAAATCACTAAACATTTGAATGTAAACATATATATGTCTCACTTACACAAGTCACAATAACAATACCGTCGCGTAGATTAGACAAAGATCGCAATATTAACATGCAATTACGGGAATCGGCGCGACAGGGTTGCCTACCCACGCGAAGTTTTACCCAATTTTTTTAAGCCATAGAAAAGTTTTAATACTAAATTAAATTAACTTTAAAATATTTGAATTACATATGTAAATAGAATTTTGATGATCTGAAATTAATGAAATCATACTCCGCTTTATAACATAAGTTTTGTATACAATTGCCTTTTACTCTTTTTTGTAAGTTTGAGTAAATAATTTCCTTTCGTAATACAATCTTATTTTAAAATATTTGCAAATTATGGAATCTATACTAATATTATAAAGAGGAAAAATTTGTTTGTAATGTTAAAACACAGAAACTACTGGACTGATTTCAAAAAAATCTTTCACCATTAGAAAGCTGCATCTTTACGTTCTGACATAGGCTATATAATAATATTATACATTTGTGTTTTTGAATGTATGTTTGTAATGTTTTCACACAAAAACTGCTGGACCGATTTCGAAAATTCATTCACCATTAAAAAGCTGCACCTTCACTGAGTAACATATATTACATTTAAAAAAAAATAGGGATCCTTAATAAAAATGCAATAATATTACCCAAGGTGTGAAAATTACCTAAAATATTCTTTACATCGCGTGCGCTGCGAAAACTATTGATGATAGAATAAAATAATGTACTACGACTTAGCAGATCACATCATTATTTACAAAAAGTCGCGATACCATATGTCCAACTACTGTAGTTATTCCACTATAACTACTTTTTTACATTTTAAAAGTTGATAACAGTGCCGACAATAATCAAACCATTATTATTCATAACTTTGAATTAATCATTATCCCATTAAATATTATTATATTAAAGACCGTTTCAATACCTGTTAAATACTTATTAAATTATTAAAATCCGAATAACGAATAAAAAGATATAACGAATTTAAAATGTCAATCTAAAGAAAATAATGCAATAATAAAATAATACGGTGTGGGTGGCGCCGCGCAGCCGCGTATTACTTAAAAGATGAATAGAATTGATGAATTGCTTCATATTAGCAACAAATGTTTACAGTTGAATTAATTAATTAAAATGTAGGATATGTAGGTACATTTCATCTCGGAGGGTGGCAACTAGGTGTAAACGAAACTATTGTTATGTCTAATTCCACGCGAGCGAAGCTGCGGGCGTCCACTAGTTTGCCACCACTAAAAGGGAATGATCAACTAGTATTGAGGATATGTGATCTCCCGGGTGTATCGCAAATTCTTTTAATATTTTGTAAGTAGCCATCTGTCTCTTTTCTCAATAATTGAATTATTTCCACCCACTTATCACGGCGTGCTGCATCTTTAGGTACACTGCAACGTTGTTATTATTAAAAAAAAAAATATATTCACTTATTCCATAATTTAAAATTCTCCCAGAATTGTGGGGATCTAAAACTAAGTTTTTAGTGGTCACACTGAACCTATATTTCAAAATTTTACAATTTATTTATTTTATTGCGTTTTTACGTTGATGTAAACACAGAAATAATAAAATTACGTGTGGAAAGTAATTCTAGTGGACTTATTAAGTTTTTGTGATCTTGAATCGCACATTTACACTGTGCATTTGCCCATTTTGAAAATATTTTCTGTCAGTTCAACTCGGCCGGCGTCACACAGAGCACTGAACTGACGTGAGCTACGCATACGCCAGTTGGCGTATGGCCTGTGGCAAGGCATAAGCGCGGTGATTGCTAATCTAGTGGTAACATATATATCAATGTAGTGCAGTGTCTGTGAGAGTAGCACAAATTTGGTTTAAGCGTTTTCAATCCGGAAATTTTGATGTCAAAGATGCACGTCGCTCTGGTCGCCCAATTACGGATAAAATGGGTGCCATTTTTGAAAAAGTGGAGCAAGATCGGCATGTCAGTAGTTACGACGTAGCTGAAGAACTGGGAATTGACCACAAAACAGTTTTGGCGCATTTGAAAAAAACTGGGTACACAAAAAAGCTCGATATTTGGGTACCTCACGAGCTCACTGAAAGAAACCTAATGAACCGTGTACTCATTTGTGGTTCTTTATTACGACGTTATGAAACCGAACCATTTTTGAAGAAGCTGATAACTGGTGATGAAAAGTGGATCACCTACGACAAGAACGTGCGAAAAAGGTCGTGGTCAAAGGCCGGTCAGGCTTCACAGACTGTGGCGAAACCCGGGTTAACTCGCAACAAGGTGATGCTGTGTGTGTGGTGGGATTGGAAGGGCATTATTCATTATGAACTGTTACCACCAGGCAGGACCATCGATTCTGAACTCTACTGCGAACAACTGATGAGATTAAAGCAAGAAGTTGAGAGAAAGCGGCCGGAATTAATCAACAGAAGGGGTGTGGTTTTTCATCATGATAACGCTAGACCTCACACATCTTTAGCCACTCAGCAAAAATTAAGAGAGTTTGGCTGGGAGGTGTTAATGCATCCGCCGTATAGTCCTGACCTTGCACCTTCAGATTTCCACCTGTTTCGGTCTCTTCAGAATTCTTTAGGCAGTGTCAGGTTAACATCACGAGAGGACTGCCAAAACCACTTGTCGCGGTATTTTGATCAGAAGTCCCAAAATTTCTATAGGAATGGGATCATGTCCCTACCTACAAGATGGCAAAAAGTTATCGAACAAAATGGTACCTACATACTTTAGTTAAATGTAAATAAACTATATTAAAAAAAGTTTGGAATTTTCATAAAAAATGCGAAGAAACTTTTTCCCCAACCATATATGTCACTGGCTGTGTCGTTGTTTAAGAGTCTAAAGTTCTTCATAATATACTCGAAGTGTCTGCCAATCTTTTCTAGCCAAGGTTGACAATTAAATTAACGATCTCATGCCCAGAAGATACTCAGGATTTACAGTGGATCAGTGCTCAGTAAAGACCTGGAGCATAGCTCAATTCAACCACTTCCAAACTTAGGGTCAGTGTCGGTTGGTGGCAGCCTACTGGAATGGTCTGGTTCGGCATGAACGACCTGTTGGTGAAAATCGAATGGAGAATCCATTCATTCATCTGCTTCAATTACCACCAATCATAATCTGCAGGATATCGCGTCTCCTCACGCGTGACCATTTAAAACTGTCCATGTCCCCAAACTCTTCAGACTTCGAATCTGAATTCCTTACAAGAACAAGCCTTACAAGGCAAAGAATCTCCACGAATGTGCAATATACAGCAGCAGCGTGGTGGAGTATGATCTAGACTTCTCGCAGCTGTCTATGGGTTGTTGCTAGGCAAAGCATTGAACCACTTCATGAGATTATTCCAGACTCAGCCAAGCTGGGTGAGACAGGAAACGGCATTAGATGCAGTGGAAACAGAGTCAAAATGTGCATTAGTATTCCGTGGCGGGCCGCACGACTCGGATTTACTGTTATGGCGGCCGCATCTATGGAACATCTCGCTATCGACCCTGGCCAAAAACGCAGCTTTCCTAATACCAACTTGTTTACATTATTCCTACAATACCTGTATGACAAATACAGGTATTTCGCGGTGAATAATTCGAGGACGGATTGGACGAACGGTTGGGTTGCCTTTGCGTATATGCTACATCTAGCGGCCATAGCCCAGTGGCTCGCATCGATGCAATGTGATCGAAAGAGTTAAGCAACGACGGGCGCGGTCGGTTTGTGGATGGGTGACCGCTAGTGGCAAAATTTCATGAACGCTACCGTGCTTCGGAGGGCACGTTAGGCCGTCTGTCCCGGTTTATTTATTTATTTCTTTGGTCCCATCGAGCCGAATAAATACAAATAATTCAGTACATTATTTATTTTTAATATCATATTATTCGGTCACATGGTAGAGCCTATAGGGAACCAAATAGGTTTTATATAAAACCATTTACAGATAACATATCAGAGGTATAGGATACGTATGAACATCAATTACAGGCATGTACCTACAACATACACCTAATGCAGATACAGTACCAAGCAATAATAATCTTAGCTCATTACTCATATAACTGTTATATACTTAACGCAATATACATATTAATTTATTTTATATATTTAATTTAATTAATACAACCAAAGCTAGGAAAAATAATAAATAAAAACACAGAACTTCTTGTAAGGAAATGTGTATACAATTTTTTTTTTGAGGCCGCTAACCAAATTGATTTTCTAATTGTTCAACCAGCTGTTCAGAGAGATTAAGAAGATTCTCGTAAGCCGCGATAGACTTGTAAACAATAAAACTGTTAAGTCAAATCACAAATCCACTAACAAAGCGAAACGTGCAGTTAAAACATTTAACTGTCCACTAATTGTACAAAGTCCTATTTATGTAATTACCTTAAAGCTAATTTAGCTGATGCGGTTGCAGTCGGGATCATCAGAGCTGCACATTACGAGTATTGCTGGGATTACAGTCCAAACTAGTTCAGTTCAGACTAGTCAACCACAGTGTACAAATCTATTAGTGTGAATTCGCGCAATAATAGCTCAACTTCGTCCGCAATATTATCATCATAACACTTATGTAACACGTATTTAGTTCTAGAAAAAGTGTTATATTATTGTTATTATTAATTATGCTTTCGTGCTTTTAATTTTTATATAAAATGTAAATGACAAGCTCAGTATTCCGTCTAACTGAAAAATAGTATGTATGCGTACTAATATAATATAGTTCTTTAACAGTATATAGTGCCTACACAGACCCAAAATATAGTACGCAACATAGTACTATATATTATAGTACGGTTGGCTACCCTAGAGCAAACTCCACCACGCTGCTCCAATGGTGGAGAATTCAGTGGCCAACTCACTGTCGATTGTCCTCAAGCCACCTAAAGATATCCGATTAAGCTTAACGATTATTTTAATTGAAAACTACCAGGACCAACGACTTAGTGCCCTCCGAAGCGCCGAACCAGCCACGTCCACTAGCGGTCACCCGCAAAACCGACCGCGCCTATACTATCGACGCGAGCCATTGGGCTATGAGCACTTCAAGTCTATTATAAAATGATCAGGGGTTATGTACATCAAAAACTTTATTTTAATTATCCGAACATCCTCCAGAAACCACAATGGAGTTGCAGTGGACCGCTTCAGACGGTTATTTCGGTGCGCCGGCGCCGGGTCGATCCCGGGCTATTTACGGGATAAGTGAGATCATTCCGAGCAGTTCGCATAATTGAACTAAGCCCAGACGTAAGGCAGTCCCAGGTCATACACAAATTACCTACTACATAACTTATTCAATATTTTGCTTTTAAGATGGTGGGTGCCTGTTCATTTCCCTTTCACGTCCATTTTTCGGCGCATCATTGTCGCATCATTACATGCACAAACCAGATAAAATACAGTGTAAATTCAAAGGTCTAAATTAGGCCATAAACCAACACAACACTTACTAAACATTACACGAAAACAAGTTTCCTTCACACTAAACTATATTATTTTGAATGACAACTATGTAAGTACGTTATTTTTTATAACAAATAGAAAGGTTGTATAATGTACTAAAGTTTTGCAAAAATTTAAGTAAGATTTAAGGTATGGTAAGATATTGGATAAATGATAATTGATATTGGTTAAGATGATATATTTAGATAGATTTAAATAAAATAACTGATCACTGGTTCATCCATCCATTCGTCAGCCTACCTTTATGGGCGCCAATCCTCCTAAGTTCTGTGCCATATGAATCTAGCGGATTCCTATTATCTTCTTTAATCATCGGTCTAGTGGTTGGTTAGCGGCCAAACTTCGTTTTCTGAGTCATGCTCTTCACTCGAACACTGATCTGTTAAATTATTCTTTAATTTTCCACACCAGAGCAAGAGGTAGAGAGGTACTTCTAAACTAACAATAATAGGACACAACAATTAAAACAAAATCAAAATAACTAATATAAAAATAAGTCGCTGTGGCGAAAAGGGACCACTTATGTTAGCTGCTGAATTTAAAATGTCGGTGCTCGGTTGATGTTAATAAATTACATATATTTAACTTATACTTATGTTATATACTATATTGAAATATCACAAGGATTGAAAAACAATATTCCAGATGTCCTGAAGTTTCCTGCTATTTGCTTAAAATTTTAATCGCATATTTTGATCGTAGTACTTGATGGTTATTTCCGAACGCAACCGATCCGATTCCCTACCCTCATCTCAACTTCCTTCCCGTCAAATAAAATCAAATACTTGGGGGGTAGGAAGTGACAATTCTCTTCTGCCGACTACGCGCGTCAAGTCCGGTCGAGCTCCCGTGTTCCCGTCGATTTCGCCGCAGAATAACTTACAAAGTAGCAAAAACATTATTTGAGTGTCACGTATTAGTGCATCTACAAGTGATACGTGAAATTGGTGAATCAGCAAATCATCAAATGGACGATTAAGAAAGGTCGGAGCTCCGACGCGTCATCACCATCTCGACGCGGGGTACAGTCGAACCAGGTACCTTTCCACCCTATCTTTCTTTATCCAACAGTACTACTGTTTCTTATTATCTTACTTTTCTACTTTGCTCTTTGACCTGTCTCACCTCTGTCATCCTCATTCTGAACGATTTAAGCTCAGTAGATTTTTGTATTTAAATTCTCTGAGTTTGAATAGCTACAATGCTACTAACACTATTAAATAATAAAAATAACGTATACCTACATTTGCGGAATTTGTCGCTCGAATTCATCTATCTTTGCATCTATAAAGTTATGCCGGAAAGTTTACTTCTGAAGTAAGTTTATCTATTCCCCACGAGATGGCGCTATAGATATGAAATCGTATAAATCATTCGGAGGCACCCCGTCATCATAATACTCGATGAAACACCCCAACGTAACTGAAAATAAGGTTAGTAACACATCGTTAAACTAAAAGGGATTTCGTCTAAAGTCGTTTGATGTAGAAGGGGATTCGAGATATTACGAAGTATCGGATTATTCCTGACTTCTTAGTATTAAATGGGGATGCGTAGAATTTGAGCGAGCGAATCCATTTAGTATTTATTTATAGGATCATTTTGATCTTTTAACGCGTAAATTATTACTCAGGGCGTGATTTACTAAATCCAGGATGTGTGTGAATACTACTCGTTTGTATTTGCTGCCAAAGTGCCCAAACTTTGTGGTAACGTTGGTCAACGACCTATAAAATGTATAACTAAATTTGGCAAATTAAAGGAGGCGTACTGAATTTGTCATTGTCTCATGAGTTTGTTTTAAAAGTAAATCTGAGATTATTGATCATTGCTCTGAGAGGTAAACAAAATATAATAAATTGTATTCCGAAGAGATATCTAATGCGTGTAAAGTCTTCTAAAAAGCGGTGGTCAGTGACCCTGAATATCCCGGTAATGCTAAAATAATTATAATTATTTGGCTGATCAATATTTCGGATCATGATAAATTGTGACTATGGATAGGTAGGTAGTGATGAGAGCGAACGAGCTTGCAGCACCACCCTTCAAATGCAAGTAAGTAAACAAATAAAATTTACACATTCATATCCACGCATTAGATTTCCATTATAATGGCGGACACAGAAAGCAACATTGTAAAATTAATATAATATTTTTTACGCACCATATTAAGATTGTCAGTCTCAATGCATTAAATAATTTATTTATTCGAGAATGTTCGTGAAAACTTTTTTGCACGGATTTAATAGTTTTTTTTTTCGAATGGACCTTTGCCGTATGGTCATACAGACTTTTACAGCCCAGCGTCACCGAATAGGGTGAATTAATAGTATGACCACGAACTACACTTTGGTGGTCCTTACTCTATGGTATGAACAAGTATATTTGTCTTCCGCCTAATCCTGGCAACACTACACAAGTTACCAGTCTCAATGCAATATATTGGCCGTGTTCGATATTTATACAAAATGCTGATCGATTTGCGACCGCTGTAGTGCGGCCCCGTTTTGCTGTATGTTATTGTTATTATACTTAGCGCGGTTCCGTGTAAATACAGCGCTATGATAGAAATACGAGATATTACAAGTCATTTTGTACTGCAAATGCGAATATTATTACAATTAAAATTAATTATTACAAGGTAAATGGTACAAGGTATAAAAAAGGGTTTCATATAAAACCTATTTGGTTCTCTACCACCGAAAAACTTCAAATCGCTTTTTTTTTATAATAGACAGACAAATAGGCAAACGGGCGACTGATTGTAAGTGGTCACCGTTGCTGATGGACATGTGCGACATTACACCACATGTGCATTGTCGGCCTTGAAGGACGCGATTAGCTTGATAAATCAATGCATAGATAACTGTCCATCAACATAATTAAGTACTTAATTCATTTATTCATTTATTCATTTAACAATCAGTTTCAAATATAGTAAACATTACAGATTTTACTCCAAATCGTTTATCTACCAAACTGAACATATCTTTCGGCCGTTCTGCGAAATACAGCAGGTGAAGAAAAAAATAAGTCCAGGGTCTGATCCTAAGCCAGGACACCATTGAGCAATGTCAGTGCGCGTACCAGGGGTGACTCACTTACCATCACTAATCTACATCCAGGAACTCTGTTTCGACGCACATGCGACCTTACAGGCACATATAGTGGTATTAGTGCTAGCACCTCTGAGTTAGAAATGTTTCCCCTGATGATGTTGAAAAAAAATTAATTGTATCGCACTCGACCCACCATGACCTTTTGCAAGCCAAGTAGTCAAATAAGCAACATATAAAAACGCTGGCCAGTGGAGGTCGGGCCCCCGGCCGTGGGAGCGCGGCACGTGGCCCAGCCTGCGCCGACATGTTCGCGAATCACTGGCGCGCTGCCCTCGGCACACTATCGACGAACGAATTGGAATCGAATGGAAGAGCTGACCGACGTGATCGTGAACTAATCATCTTACTAATATTAAAAAGAGGAATGATTTGTTTGTACATAATGTTATCACACAAAAACGAATGGACCGATTTCAAAAATTTTTTCACCGTTAGAAAGCTGCATCTTCACTGAGTGACATAGGCTATATATTATTGCTGACCGACATGATCGTGAACTAAACAATTTTACTAATATTATGAAGACGAAAGATTTGTTTGTAATGTTATCACACAAAAACTAGTGAACCTGCATCTTCACTGAGTGATATATAATAAATACTAGGTGTAAGCACATTCCAATAGGAGTGAAAGAAACTTTCGACTACTCTAATAGGAACTCGACCCAGCATGACATGACCTTTTGCGAGTCAAGTAGTTGAAATAAGAGAGATAAAAGTGGTGTCTACGGGAGGTCGTGGCCGTGTTAATGCAACACGTGCGCCAATGTTTGCGAATCACTGGCCGCTGCCATCGGCACACTAACGTCGAATGAGCGAATGAGCGGTTTGTTAAATGTGAATGGCATGCGCTTACCGACATGCTTGCAAACTGCTACCCCAAATACACTATGTACGAACACGGCATCACTTAAATAATTTCGATTTAATTTTTATCTTTGTATAATACCAACTGAAATAAGTAGGATGGCTTATTAAAAAAAGTAATGATCGGAAGCGATAATTTTCGAAATTTTATGTGAAAAATCATCGATAAAATCTATTCTATAAGATTAGACTACAGGCAAGGTTGGTGAAAGTCAAGTCGATTTATGACAAGCGAGCGAATGAGACATATATTTCCTTGGCATTGGTTCTTGCCGAGAGTGTGCAAGTGGCATTACGTTGCTCAGAAACAATAATGTTTTTGTTTTTGATCGGCGATGAGCGATGTGGGTCGTTTTTTGTGTATTGCTTGCACTCCGATGCGGTTTCGATTTTGGCACTCAGTTGGTTCGACATTTTATTTTCAGTGCGACAGTGTGAGCTTTTGTTTATTTTCGTTCCTGCAGTAGGTATGCAGTCTATCCATCCATATCTCAGAATTGAGATTATTTATACTAATACTAGCTGACCCAGCAAACGTTGTTCTGCCATATGAAATGTCAAAGTGACGCGACGCTTCACGTCAATGAACGACGGGTAAGAATAAAAATACTAAAATCTTGTTTAAAAACATTTTCCAGTGAGGCAAATTGTGAATCCAACATCAACAGCAATGGGACTCAACATTTTCAATCATCTACCAGACGAATTAAAGAATTTAAGTTTGACACGCTTCAAAAATAAACTAAAAATATTGCTACTACATAAATGTTATTATGACCTTATAGATTATTTTGCTGACAATTTCACATAGAATATTTTGAATTTTGACATTATGGAGTTATGTATTTGACATTATAATTTTATCTCTAAGCAACTAGGCGATTATGACATTAAACTTAAATTGTATGACATGTAAAGTATTGACAATAATATTATGTATCTGATTTTAACTAAGATTTGTAAATAATATGACAATTAAATTTAAAATTTTGCACGCCTTTTAGGTATATTACAGAGGACAAATAATATTTGTAACAACTATTTACTTATGTACCTGTAATAATGCAATAAATGATTATGATTATGATTATGAAAAATCTAAACCATCCTCGAATCCCCTTGAACACACACAAAACAATTTCATTAACATCTATCCAGCCGTCAAGGAGGAGTTCACTGTCATACACACGTACACAAGAAATATATATATTTTTAATATTAAAAAGAGGAAACATTTGTTTGTAATGTTTTCACACAAAAACTACTAGACCGATTTCTAAAATTCTCTCACCATTAGAAAGCTGCATGTTCACTGAGTGACTATGTCACTCAGTTGCAGGTTGTACGGGTTAGTGGCCAACCCAGTGTCGAATGTTCATAAGCCACCCAAAGGTCCTCGACAAACGACTGTTTCCACCATTGAAAACAACCGGGACCGACGGCTTTACGTGCCCTCCGAAGCACGGTAGCGTCGATGAAATTTTGCCACTAGCGGTCACCCATCCACAAAGCGACCGCGCCCGTCGTCGCTTAACTCTTTCGATCACATTGAATCGATATGCTATAAAATACAAATAAAAATAATTTATCGAATAAAAGAAAAATAACAACAAATGTTCAAACAAAATCCACGCCAATCTAACTAGCAAAGGTGTTCGACCTATCGATTCCAATTAATTAAAACGTCTAGTTAAGGGACGTGCCCACGGCCGCTCCCACCTCCAACCTACACCAGCATGGCGTACCTACCTAGTCAGAGTTAGTCAGCTGTTCGCTATGGGAAACAGACGCCTCCATACGATGTTATCGCACCTTGTGAGACACTATTTTAGTCGTATTGCATTGTCTTTCGATGTTATCAAAGATTTCATGCCTACATGCTGTTAAGAGAAGCTGTCCGTTTATGGATGGATAGCAATCGAGAATTCAGCTGATACAATTTCGGTCATGGCATGTGTAAACGGCACAATATAATAGGTAGTCAGATCCATCATATCCGTAATCCAGGCGGATATTTTTTAAAAATCCAACATATCATTAGTTCGTTCAAATAAAACGTTTTGCAGGGATGAGGAATTTTCAACAAGAACCCATTGGTGGTGTACAATAATAAATAAATAAATACCATATACATTCACACACGGCCATCTGACCCCAAATTAGGCGCGAACCCCTGGCGCAACAGGTCCCGTCAAAATCTCCTACACCTGCTCTGCCAATTCTACCACATTATACTATCTTTCTCCACCAATTCGCATTGGAGCAGCGTGGTGGAGTATGCTCTAGACCTCCCGCAGCTGTCTGTGGGGGAGACCCATGCCCAACACTGGGACGTCTATGGGTTCTAGGCGTGGTAGCTACTTATATACCTAAGTGTTCTAAGTTCTATTAACCAGTCATTTACCTCTCGTTCGTCGTAAAAATGTAAATCTGAAACTTGTTAAGTAATTATTACCTTTTACTCCAAATAAATTATCGCAGCATGTACAACGTAAGTAATGTTATAATATCGCTTATGGTTCTTGTGATTTGTCACGACTAGAAGGTACTGTAGGTACCTAAGTTATGTACCTCATATGACATTGGAACACAATGACCTTTTGCAATTGCTCATTTATGATGACTTGGATTCAATTAAATATTATTTTTAAAAAAATTCAGTAAATTTTTTGTCAATAAAATTTTATTGTTAGATAATAATAAATTTAATTTTTAATAAAATTTTTAGTAAGGAGCTTATTCGCAAACAATAATTCAATGGATTGTTCTAAGGAGACGGGATGGTTCGCTTGGCGGTCAAGGTTGACTATTTCAGGAGAGGTCGACGCCCGAGCCATCCATAGCTTACCAGGGGAGATGAGACTCTTGGATTGTCGGATTAACTAGATTATCGTTATCGTACTTGTATTACGTTGTATTTTTCGAACACTTCCTAACCTTGCCCTTGAATCGGCAAACGTATGAAGAAACTGATGAAAGTAAATGGAGCGAAAGAAATAGAATTTTGGTCAGGGGAAATACGTTTTCTCTGCCTACCCCCGTGGGAAACAATTAGGCGTAGCCTTATGTTTATTTGTATACGTTTGTATACATGTAAAATAAATTTAATATTCATAATGAGTTAAGTAAGTGATTTTTCAAATTATAAATAATCGTTTCTACGTGCTTCGTTCGTTCAATCGCACGACAAATCACTAAAAGCACTTTTGATTCATTATATCTACTGCAAAAATAACTACCTAAATAGTAAGTCATTTTAAAAACACTCGTAAATAGTAAGTAAAAGAGGAATAGCAAAAACGAAAAAAGAACTTTTTCAAAAAGAATTCAAATGTAAACATTTTTATTTTTGGAATCCTTGACTTCTACTTTAGTATATATATAATTTGTTGCAAAAAACAAATCATCGACCCAATAAAGACTGATAATAGCTTGGAGTTTCATAGTCTTGATCACTAATTTGTTGTTTTATATGGGCCTAAAAGTGCAAATGTTAAATAAGATATTATAATCATGAAAATGAATGCAAAAAAAAAAAAAAAAAATTCATCAATTACATATTCGCATATAAAGCTCGCATCTACGTTTTCATGAGCCCGCCACGAATTCTTTTGTATACGCGTTGTTTTGACGTGATAACGTCTTATAAATTGATGAACATCGACAGCGCATATGAAAAAGTTGTGTTTTTTTTGTACATTCCAGCATAAAAAGAGAAAAATATACTGATTCACAGAAAAATATTAAAAACAATATTAAATGAGCGGTTCTCTGCAGAGAAATTATTTTCATTAAATTAATTTTTACACACGACAGCATTGTACTGTAGAATACTTTGAAGTTTAGACTACAGACGTCAATTCTCCTTTTTTGTATTGTATAAAATAATGATTATGACGTTATCACGTAAATCTATCGTCCGTAAACCGACTTCACAGACAACCAGTTTTTTTCATACGAATTATGAAGTCGAAACAATGACCTTAATACATGAGATGAGAGACGGAACAAGTCCGAACATGTTTTGATCTTAATGTTTTTAATTGGAGAAATGCAGATGGTACGCGACAATGCGAGTGCGCAGTGAGAACCGCTGGGGCGTTCTGTTCCCGAAACCATTTTGTGATTAGCACTTGTTTTTGTGCTTGTTTGGGTAGGAAAACATGATTTATTGGCCTTTTAGTTGGTTTTAAATGGAACTTTTTCCTACATATCGACAACAAGGTTTTTTTTATAAGTACTAAGTTTTGTACATTGTGTATGTTCACTGTAAACTGAACAATTATAACTTTAACATTATCTCATGTCAGTGATTAGTCTGTCAATCGGCGTAATCGGTAGTGACTAGTGACCCTGCCTGTTGCGCAAGGGTTCGTGGGTTCGAATCCCACTAAGTACAAATATTCGTGTGACGAACACTTGTATTTGTTCTGTGTCTGGATGTTAATATTATCTATTAAGTATGTATTTAAAAATATGTATCTATATATGTATATCATTACACTGGTAACAGATAGATCCACAGTTTCTTTGGAGAACTTGTAGATAAAATCATGAAATTCAATAAAACATACAAAAAAAAATTACCTCAACGACCCCGTTTTAAAGTTACAGATAATAAAATAAAATAAAATTCTCAGTGTTTTATATTTTTACGAAGTTTCAGTTCGATATTGTTATTGTTTTTTTTATCTGTTTAGCTAGTTAGACTTTATAGCTTTCAAATGAGACTATTTTGAAGATAATTCACCGTTTACAAACAAAGAAACAAAGTAAGAACAAAAACATGAGGTTTTCGTTAAATAAAAAATTAAAGTGCCTTCATTTTTTAAATAGCCTACTGAATTAAATTTGATTTCGTATTTTTATCGATAACTTCTTGTCTTATATCCGCACATTTCGTTTGGTCAAGTTTCAAAAAAACACATTGTATAATGTAATGTCAAAACAGAAATAATAATAATTCAATAAGTAATTCGTCAATAAATAGTCAATAATAAAATATTCATAAAATTACAAGTAAATAATTCTATACAGTGTCAAATAAAATTAAATGTCATGATTAACTATGTCAAGTCAAATTGCCGATAATGTCAACAATTAAATTTTCAAAGACGAACACTATTTACAACAAATTCTCGTGAACTTCATACAATATTCATACGTGTCATATCTAATATTTTAAGCATTTAAACTATCGTTCATCAAATCTGAATCCACTAACAACTGGATAGTTGCGTATCGAATTTCACATGGACACATCTGTCCGTAATGGTATACCATGGTGTACCATACCTTGCGTTATTATGCAAACTGTCGTCATGTAGGATATGGGATGAAATGATAAGTCGACGTTCGTCATTGTGTGTCACGTATGGGAAATGATTGGCGAATTAACAGATTACGTTTTAATGCGTAGTGTGACTGCAACTGCCTCGTTGGTGTAGTAGTCCCAAGCGTGGCTGATATAGACGTCCTGGGTTCGAGCTCAGGGTTGGTCAAAGTAAATTTGTTGTTTTCTAACTTGAAATTCTCAGTAATAGCCCGTAGTTTGGATTTGTGCACCGTGTATGGTACCTGGTGTATTTGAAACATCTGCTCACTTCTTACGGAAAGTAGAGGCTTGATGTTATTGTTATTTTTTTATTTGAAGCGAAAACTAATCGAGCATGATTGTGGTTCCATCGATCCACATAATAAATAATAATAATAATAAATATATATATTGGACATCCTCAGTCACGGCCATCTGACCCCAGACTAGGCAGAGGCTGCACTATGCGTATTAGAGATATACATACAAATATATTTTTAAATACATACTTATATAGAAATCCGGATACAACAAACGCAATTGTTCGACAATTATAAGACAATGTAGTTATTTGGCTGGCTTTCGATTAGTATTAGGACATTTAGGACTAAGTTACCTACCTAGTAAATTATGTTAGTCGATGTTATAGTAAAGTGGACTAAATGCTGATGATGATGATATTATCTGATGACGTAATCAATATTATCATACAAAATAGTAACATAATACTCAAAATAAATTGTAATTTATTATCTGTTGTAAATCTACAGTTCTATCAAGCTCCCCATCTCCTGCGCTCGCGCATGTTTTGCGCAAACTATTTAATCCACTCCATGATGTAGTTGTCACGTCTACTCTGTCCCCATTATGTGTTAAATCGATAGTAAATGTGTTTATCACCTCTTAAACGTTACGGAAAGTTAGACTTAGAAGTATTGTTCACGTGTAGTTAATAATGGTTTAAAAGTAAAAACGGTTTAAAAAGGTACACTAAATTTGTAAGTTTAAAAAAGATACTGGCCATAAAACGCCTCTTTTTTTCTTCAAATGGACTGGACTTGCTGTATGGTCCAATAATAATAGCGTAATTTTTTCATTGTGAATTTTTTTTAACCAATTTTTATATTTATTTGGTGAAGTATCTAGGTGGTATACATAATAAGATTCTTAATACACGTTTAACACTTTAATCAATAATTCAAGCTTCTAAGAAAACTTTATAATAATATTCAATTTTCGAAAACTTGACTAAAAATATGATAAATAATAATCGTTTAAAAGATCTTTGTCTTCATAATGGTGATCTATCTTATACTCTTCCTCATTAATGGAATAAGGTTGGGGTTGCAACAGAAACGATAAATACTAGAGTGAGGTGATATCAGTGCATAATTTAAAAAAAACCGAGTGCAAAACAAATTAAAGGAAAATTTGCGAGAATGGTTGTTAACCAACATTAAATCAATATACAATATCCTAAATGAAAAATGATAAAACAAACCTTGAAATAATTTATAAATTTTAAACACAGAAAAGATCTTAGCGATTTTTTTCACTAATTTTACTTATTTAAAATGCGTGGCAAGGCATCTAAATCGGTAATTTAAAATAATTACAAACGCGCATTAATAGTCAAGAGATTGATTCAAATATATCGCTCACCCGGCCTTAGTCAAGCAACTTAATAGGACTTTGTAATTTCCCTGTAACTGTTAATAGAAACGATTAGGTATGTTGAAAATATGTTTCTTGATGTTTTTAAATGAAACTATCGCAATGAAATGTTTGACTTGATTGCTCAATCAGAGATTTTTGTTTACAATCAGTAATCGAGTGACACGAGTGATATAAATTGATTTCCTGTAAATATGTAATAGAAACAACCTAAAAGTAAAAAAAAAATAATTGATGAGATCCCATCAATACACTGTAGCGTCCATAGCCCAATTGCTCGCGTCGATTCAATGTGATCGAAAGAGTTAAGCAACGACGGGCGCGGTCGGTTTGTGGATGGGTGACCGCTAGTGGCAAAATTTCATGAACGCTACCGTGCTTCGGAGGGCACATAAAGCCGTCGGTCCTGGTTGTTTTCAATGTTGGAAACAGTCGTTAAGCCTTGTCGAAGACCTTCGGGTGGCTTGAGAACATTCGACACTGGGTTGGCCACTAACCCCTCCACCAATCCGCATTGGAGCAGCGTGGTGGAGTATGCTCTAGACCTCACGCAGCTATGTCTGTGGGGGAGACCCGTGCCCAGCTGTGGGACGTCTATGGGTCGCAGCGAGCATCAATACACTAAAATTTTCAGACTGTGTGAGTCTTTTAAGGATGTGTTTCTTGAAGACTAATACGCCTTGCATAAATAATTTGATTGATTGATTGATTGTTTACGGTCCGATTTCACTAGCAATTTTACAAGATTGAATTTCGAATCGACTAGTGTGGATGCAAAATATTTGAGTCCGGGACCGCCCGACCTGACATTAAAAAAAAATAATTAAAAAAAGTGTGAAATCAGTCCACGTGGACACCGAAGGCCTATTTTAACATTTTTAGTCTGTTAAAAGCATCCATAAACTGTCTGTCTTACAAGCGGCAAAGATTTAAAATATAAAATAAAATATTTAAATAAATATTATAATGTGTATTTAAATAACAAATATTATATTAAATGAACACCTTTATACAAAGTTAAAAATTTCGTGCAGGCACACATTTCAAAATCTAATGCAAATTGGCGTTTTAGTTGTTTCGTGTGGCTGCAAAATCAGACCATAGACAAATTCAGTCATCAATTTAATCAAAAGTAAAATTCGGGCCGTGTGGCCGAAACCACAAACCATATTTATTTTTTATCGTCGCAATTAGGAATGGCCAGGTTCACCGGGTTTATAATACGTGCTTATAAACTATCCTAATTCCACTGTTTCATGTTTAAGAAGCATGAATCACAACCTAAGTAAGTCCATCAATTCATTAGTAGCGGAGTACCTACCGAAGCGGGGGCGTTTACAATAACCTTACAAACGCTTCAATAAATAAACATTACGCCGACACTGAATCAACTTATGAATAACAAATTCAACACGATGAGTTTGTATTGGTGGTAGACTTTAGAGTTCGCCTGGGCCGATACCCAAAGGTCGTAAGTAACCATTTCTGTCAGGCAATCCTTTTTTAAAAGCAATTTGTGTTTACCATTTAAGTTATACGTATCCAGACGTTACGATCTAGACTAATACTACCAACCCATACTACCAACCCTAACAGATCTCAAAAACAACCTGTTTTTACACCACTTATTCCTACTAAAGAACTGACCACTCATGTTCCTATTAACATTATTTTCTAAGGACTAATAATTCTATACCAGCCCGTTTCTGATTGGCAGTTTGCCAAAGCTTGTCATGGGCGGCTACTGATGAGTACTACATGATCGTTTGCTATATTCTTCTATAAAAAAGCTACAAAGCTACATTCATAAGTTACCTATTTGTGTCGTAAGTGGAAAATACATGCAATCTGTTATAGAGATCGCGTGACAGTAAATTGAAAACGTGTCGATTACAAACTTTTAATTCCCTTTTGAACAATATCTTGACTTGGTTAACCCAATTGGCTAAACGGTATAGAAGTTATTGAACCTCAGTTAATAGTTTGGATGTTTTTGTACTTTTCTTTGGTTTTTATGAAACTTAAAGAACAGAATCTTGCTAACTTAAAGTTCATGATGATGCACTTAACCTTATAAAATTACTTGAATACTTAGTTTTCATACTAAAACTATTTAAATAAGTCAAATAAGCTTGCATTGAAAACTCACACTTGCCGCTCAAAGTCGCAGAAAAATAATATTTAAATTAAATTAATTATCTTAGATTCCCTTACATAGTTACATACAGGTCGACCTAATAAAAGCATGTTAAAAACATCTAATTTTTCATGTGCGTTAGCGGATGGGATGACGGATGGAGGGATGCTTCCTCGTTTCTAACTTAATCTGGAATCGATCAACGATTGATTAGTACAAATGTCTACGAAGACTAAGTGCATAATTTAAGTTTAAGTTATATCTAAGTTAGTCTTAACTAACGGTTACGTTTGGAAGAGTTTTGATGTGAAACATCTATAGCCGGCACGTAAAACCGATTTCTGGCGTGGCGACGCATGACGTCGCGACGCGTCACCACGCATGATGGTATATATATACAGTCGCTACACTGAGATCGGATACCTATAGTGTATACTCCGTAGTGTTTTTTTTTTCTTATATGTTTTAGTTCCTGTCATAATCTGTACTTTTGTGCATATTACTTGTACAAAATAATTTCGATGTTTCACATCTGCCAGGCGTCTCGTCACGGCTCACATTTTTTCTACCATAACTGCCTGAATAGCCGCTGGGCTATGAGTCCTTTACTCCAGCGAAGGCTATTGAAGTCCTCATTGGCAATCGGAATGTATTCTAAGCGGCGGTAAACAGGCGCAGTCGCTCGAGCCCGCGTCGCATCGCCGACGATGTCGATGGTATCGCACAGGATTCCACCCCACTGCGCCCGCCATGTATTGGCATGTTGGCTAAATTATTACTTACACTTACCATCAGGTGGCCCGTATGTGTGTTTGTCTGTCTATATAATAAAAAAAAAATTAATTAATTCATTTATCTATCAAGTAAAAAATACAGCCGAATTCATGTCCTCCTCCTTTTTTGGTCGGTCAGTGTTCGCAAATGTCACATTTATTTGACAATAAGAATACGTCATGCACTGAAACAAAAGTAAGCAAAAGTGTAGTAAGCACTGGTCGGATTACTTAAACTGAAATAATAGCCAATGGCGCTATTGTACCTATCGCCTTGTACTTTAACGGAATATCGGGCGTTGGAACAGGCCATTGGTATGTAGTCGTTGGCAACGGCGGCATAGCGAGCACACAGTCTGATAACCTCCGACAGGGGCATATGCCCGGAAAATCGTTATGCTTCCACCTGAAATTAGGTAGACATATTAGAAGTCAAAGACTAGGGGAGTCGCTCAATCGGTCTATATAAGCAGGCTGCTGATCTGTAAGTCCTTAATAGTCTTCATTGGAAATCTGAATATAGCTATTCTTAACGGTAGTAAACCGGCGGTTCTGCCAAGTTAAAATAAAATAAAAACATAAAATAAGATAAAAAAGAAAAATTAGAAATAAGATAATAAAATCAAATAAGACCAATCGTCAACACAGAGACCAATCCAAAGGATACAAACTATAGTTGGATTTATTTCGCGAAATTGTTTATAGGGCCTGCACTCTGTGCAGCGCATAGTAACATTATTCAATCTGTGGATCTAAGAAAAATGTGGATGCGGTGTAAAATATACACATGAAGATTTAATTATGTACTCCCAGTAAATTAAATACATGGTACCTTTGTATTGCTTGACTAATTTTAACTTCTTAATGTTAAATGAAATTCGTTTATAATATAATAATTAAGTATTATTTATTTATTAAATCAGGCAATATCAACAAATGTTAGTAACATTTATTTTACAAACTATGTTAGTAGCCTCGAGGTTATTAGATACATTTATTAAAAATTAATTATTATTTCAAATTTAAAATTATTGCAATGTCAGATTTAAATTTTAAATTATTACAATGTCAAATATCAGTAAATGTCAATTTGCAAAACAAATGTCAATTTTTATTTTGCCTCGTACCCGTGTAAATTAGGCAGCAATGGTTAAGATAATAGCTATCGTCACACCTTTCCGCAAACGCAATAATTAATTTTCATTTAGTCAGAATATTTTATTTGCAACGCCACGAGGTGAAGAGTCCCAATGAAATAGATAAGTGTAGAAATATGGACGCGCATGTCGCATCCATATTAATTCTAGGCTCATGACAGACCTACAATAGGTTCGAATGTGGCGATACCAGCTCCCAGCCACAGTCACGCTTTTGGGCGCTTCCTCGTTCACATCTGCATAATGTGGACGTACATAATGGACTGATTTGAATTATACCCTCCTAGACACGCAAATACATATAGAAAAATGTCCCAGTATTTACGTTATTTATTAATGTGATTTTAATATAATATCTTGAAGTTGTAAAATACATGTTTATCTATCACCAAAGTAAATCTACGTTTATTTGTAATGGTAGATGCTATTATTATATTAAGAAAAAAATTTAGATGTACCTAAGTGTATTAAACTTTACCAGTATGAAGTTGTAGCTCTATTCGTATGTCATATAAGATATTTGAAATAGGTAGCTTTAGGCATTGATCGAAGTTCATAAGGTACTAACAGAAAATAAATACGCATACAAATATACTTACATGTAACATAACACTAAGAAATGTTTTAAAAACAGGCAAAACCGAAATATGGAATTAAAAATAGGCTGGATATAAATAAATGACCGCCAATTAAAAGCGTATTAGAAACGTGTTCGAATTTCAAAGTCTTCCGAGCAGCTATCAGCTATCGGTCTTCCTTTAAAAATTTAAAAATATTTTTCGTTCAAAAATAGAACGCTAATATGAATTAATAGTTGCACGTTCCAACATTTACATGACTAACGGTTTTGGGGTAAAAAGTGTGATTGTACACGCTCCACATATTTGTTTTTGGAGTGTGAAAAATTGCGTTTGCGCCGGTTTGCGGTCGGTTTTTAGTTATACGAATTTGTTGGCATTAGTTTGACTGATTTCCCGGTTTCTGAACTTGCGCAGCTGTGTCCTCATCGTCACACATGATTTTAGTTTGGTAATCTTAGGCAGTTTTGTTTTGTTTTAATAGTTGACAAAAAATATCGCATATGTACCAACAAATTGAAGCGTCCATAGCCCAATGGCTTCCGCCGATTCTGTGATCGACAGAGTAAGCAACGACGGGCGCGGTCGGTTTGTGGATGGGTGACCGCTAGTGGCAAAAATTTCATGGGCAATTCCGTGCTTCGGAGGTCACGTTAAACCTTCAATCCCAGTTGTTTTCAATGATAAAACAAGACAATCGTTAAGCCTTGTCGAAGACCTACGGGTCGGCTTTAGAACAAGCGACACTGGGTTGGCCACTAACCTCTCCACCAATCCATATTGGAGAAGCATGGAGTATGTTCTAGACCTACCGCAGCTGTGTCTGTGGGAGAGACCCGTGCCCAATAGTGGGACGTCTATGGGTTGTAGCCTAAGTAACAACAGTGAAACGATATAGATTCAGAACAAAAGGAGCAATCTTTCCTGATTGGTGATTGTTGTAACACAGTGAGCACTTAATATCAGATATGCCTGTTTGTCCGTCTATTTATTTAAAACAATGGTAGGTATTTATAATCGCTGCGATCGATTAAATCTTTGTATGCTTCTAAAATATGCATTAAAAATATTAATATAAAGTAACATATTTTTAGATACACTTTTTGAAGTAGCATCGTCAATAAGCCATTACTTCTAGTGAAAGATGATAATGGTTCCTGAGGATTCACCTTTAGATATATATTTAGGTTCCAAAAATTAAGTAAGTAGTTTTAAGGTAAAATAAAGTGATAATTTGGTATGGTGTATATGATTTACCTAATGAGCAGCGCGTCGCGTCGCATATTGTGCGCGTGCCAACCCAACTAATTGTTTCCTGAACCAGTAAAATACTAGTGCTAACGTAAGTTGGTCGTAAACACCGTTCAGTGCATCGTTTCTGACGCAAATGGACCACAACGGCCTGTTAACGCCTAGTTTGGTCGTAATTTGTTTGCATTTAATTAGATTTTGTGACACACCCTGATGTATGGAATAGAATAGAATATAATAGAAAATATTTTATTTTGCTTATAGTATAAATACACACACGTAAATAAAATAATATTTTTCAATTTTAAAGTAAAGCAATTTTAAGTATAAGTATAAATATAAGTATAAATATAAGTATAAGTATAGTATATTGGCACTAGCCAAGCGCGGTGACTATGGCTACAACCCCTCATGTTAGCACAACCAAGGCCCCGGCCCCCAGTCCCCGGCTATTCCTGACTACGGTGGCGGCCATGGTAACGGTAGGGCAAGGGGTGCTAAAATCCCCGGCAGACGCCCGGCCACCAATATTATAGCTAAACGACCTTTGGCCCTGGCAACATATAACGCCAGGACACTGAGGGCCGATGAGAAGATATATGAGCTGGAAGAGGAATTGAACAAGTTACACTGGAGTATCTTGGGGTTATCCGAAGTCCGAAGACAGGGGGAGGACACGGTAATCCTTGGATCTGGTAACTTGTTCTTCCACCGGGAGGGCGAACAACAGTCCCAAGGTGGTGTCGGGTTTCTCGTCCACAAGTCCCTCGTTAACAACGTAGTGGACATCGGCAGTGTGTCGGAAAGGGTAGCGTACCTTACACTCAGAATATCGAAACGGTATTCGCTGAAGGTCGTACAGGTTTACGCGCCGACATCCACACACCCCGATGAAGAGGTTGAGGTATTGTATGAGGACGTCAGTAGGGCCATACATACCTCAAAGACTCATTTCACAGTTGTGATGGGGGATTTCAATGCAAGGCTAGGTGCGCGAAATGGTGAGGAGCAGAAGGTAGGGCCCTTTGGATCTGGACGCCGGAACCACCGAGGCCACATGCTTGCCGACTTCTTGGAGAAGGAGAACCTCTCTATGATGAACTCTTTCTTCAAGAAGAAAGAGCACCGCAAGTGGACTTGGATCAGCCCTGATGGTTCCACTAAAAGCGAGATAGACTTCATTCTGGCAGACAAACGGCACATATTTAAGGATGTCTCTGTGATCAACAGGTTCAAAACCGGTAGTGATCACAGAATGGTCAGAGGCACCTTAAATATCAACGTTAAGCTGGAACGGTCACGCCTGATGAAGTCTATCCTCCGCCCAACACCTGTCCAGATTCTGGGCTCCGATGACTTTCATGTTGAGCTCAAAAAACAAGTACAAGTACAAGTACAAGTACAAGTACAAGTACAAGTACAAGTACAAGTACAAGTACAAGTACAAGTACAAGTACAAGTACAAGTACAAGTACAAGTACAAGTACAAGTACAAGTACAAGTACAAGTACAAGTACAAGTACAAGTACAAGTACAAGTACAAGTACAAGTACAAGTACAAGTACAAGTACGAGTACAAGTACAAGTACAAATATAAATATAAAAATAAATTTCCGGGGATTTGAATCCCGAGCTATCGAGAAGTAGGTAAATATTTCAATTTAAAGACAGACTGTTACAATATTGTAAGTAACTACATATTTCTAACGATGAATAGAGTTAAGTGGCTTCCGAATTGGTGCTGCATTTAGTATTCTGTTTACTTTGGATCGCTCTAATAATGTTTGCTCACATTTTGAAATTCAATGCACAAATGCTTTGTAGGGCATGCAAATTGAAAATTAGATCGCTTTCATCATCATCACCAATTTATTACCGGTTCAGAATAATGCAAAATTTGAATTCTGGAATATGGTTGAATCTACATACGGGTGGTAGCTAGATAACTTACAAATAGCCATGCCCGATACCACCACCTTTTTTTTGTCCCACTAATGGGCAAGGGCTCTCGGAATGGGAGAGGTTAGGCCTTAGTCCACCACCTGGTCATGTGCGGATTGGCAGACTTCACATGCCTTCGTAAAAATTATGGAGAAGTTTACTGATAGCTCCTTCAAAATCACTAGCACTTGTCTTTGGTCCAGCTACTGGTTCATTAGATATTTGCGATATTACTTCATCACGCTTATATCTAAATTAGGCACATTGTCTAAAACTTCAGGGTTTTCTAAATTCAGTGACAGATCATCAATATCAACATCATTATCAACAGAAGGTTCAGAGACTAATGACTGTTTTTTATCGCTGGGGTTTGGGCGGTCCGTGAAAAAGATGGCGCAAAATCAGATTCGTTATATCGTCGTTTTTTCGTTTATAAGTTCTCATGCTGTAGTAAAAAAAAATAGTTTAAAATAATCATTCCAAACATTCAGGTAACCTGTTAATACTTGCCCCCAAACCTAGGTATTAACACGTAAATACTTGCCCCTCTGATGTGTTAATTATAGACCCAAAGGTAGTACATTTTAATATTTAAATAACGTAATAAAATATTGGTCAATAGTTATGTCAAATATTAAACGTAGAATTGTTTAGTATAAAATATGCTACTAAGAAAACAAAAAATGTAATCATTACACTTTATAATTCATGTGCTAATCAAAAAATCGTGAACTGTAAAATGATCGTTACCTGCTTAAAAATATCGACCGGAACACAAATCACTCAAATGACGCGCGGGTCCCAACTGACCGGTACTGTGCCATGTGGCGCGATCTAATTGACAAATTAAGTCACGTACTGGACAAGTAGTAGGTATAGTTCTAGAGAAATTTGCTTGTTAATACTTACCTCTGTTAATTGTATCCCCGCTCTCCCCTATGTAAAGAAATTGGGTACTGATATGAACATGATGCAGTCTCCTCCATCCCTCCACGCCGTTACAACTGTCGCCAATGTGTTTACTGTTGATTTGATTAATTACCCTCTTCTAAATTACCCTCTAAATTTCACCGAAAATACAATTAAGTTGCGATTTTAAGTGTAAATGACTATTCTCCAGCCCTATTTCTCTGGATGAGATTGTATTTCAATCAGAAGAATCCATACACATTAGTATTTATAAACAGAGTATCTTTAACCACACTCACTGTATAATCACAGACTATCACTTCGACTAAATCGTTCACATAATTACAATCGAACATTACTATGCTCGTTTGATTGTAAATATATTGTATCTCCTATTATATATGCTGTTCTCAATTTTATGGCAAGCTTTATTATTTAGAATAATCTTTACAGATTATTCTAAACTAAACTAAAATTGTTCCAACGACGTAATTTTTTACTTTATTGTATTTCATAATTCAAGTTCGGAATAATTTAAATAAACGAATAATGTATTCCAAAGCAGCCTGCACTTATTTAACAGAATGTTAACACACGAACAAGTTAAGTGATGCATTAAAACAATGCAATATCAATATGTTGGCTCGGGGTGCGCACGCGCAGGAATCGTGTCGCACGGGTCGTGTCGCACGTGCGCGGGGCGTCGTGACGTCTGCGACGCGCTGTTCGATTGCTAATCGATATAAGGAGAAGAAATTCGGTTCCTTTATGTTTAATCGCTGTTTTCGGCTGGGCTTACATGCGGTAGAGTTCGTTTCAAATTTTGTAATCTAAATTTGTACCAAAAAGTTATTTATTATTAATAATGAACTCTGATTTGAATGATTTAAACCATAGTAAAATTTCTTAACTGTAGTTTAATATTAAGTAAAGTAATTTATTGAGATATTTGTATGTAATTTTGGAGACTTGGTACAAAATAAAGGGTGGTAAAGATGGTTTGCCAAAATATTCTATCATGAAAAGTTAAACTTAAAATTTTGATACCTGCTTACCTATACACAAACCAAAATATTCTTAATATTAAAATGTTCTGGTAAAGCAAATCAATAAAATATCACATGACTTACATTTTTCACGAATTTTTCCTTTTAATAAGGTCTTAAAATTAAAATGATTATGGTAAACGTTTTTTTTAGGTACAACCTGCTCTTTTCGATTGTATGTACTAAAAATTGATACGTTGTTTTTTTATATTCTATACTGTGTAAACAATGTAAACCCACCACAAGATATACCAGCAGCGGCGCACGCGCCTTCCAAACCACCGACTCATATTATCATATTAATTAGATATACTCGTACTTACACTGTGGTTTACCCGCTTTGAATATATTTTACCTCAAAGGTAAACCACAATGGTCAGAAAGCTCATTGAATTACATGCAGATCCTTGTTTTGTCTATCTATATTTTTAATATATAAATGGGAATGTGTGTTTGTTGGTTTGTCCTTCTTAAAGTTTTTTTTTTCTCGGATATCTATGTGAGGCAGATACCTACCTATATAATTAATCTTAAAGTTAAAGTTATGTATTCGGAATAGTTCACAATTTTTGATTTTCGATACCTGTATGTGTACAGTGCAGTGCAGATTAATAGTATAGAATAGTAATAAGTATTAGTAAATAGGTAAGTATAAATCAACATAAACAACTCAAATTAAAAGTTGCATTATTTCAAACAGTGCCGTATGTGATAAAAGCAATCATAATGACTCTTTAACTCTACCCGTAATCATAGATTTCATTTTCTTATTGCACATCAAAGTATAAATCCGACAATCCAAATATTGAAAACGAATCGATAAACCCCAATCACAATAATAAGTGTTCCCACAGATGACTAAAGGACAGTTATGAAAATAAAAACCATGAACGTTCAAACTGTCATAATCTACATATCATTTGTATGCAAATGTTGACTTTATAAATATGATCTCGTCTCAGGTCTGACGCCATTAAATCCAAAGCAATGAGTCCTTGGTCTTATAATTGGGGGCCTTATAACGAGAGGGGCCATTACCCCGTGTGTTACTGCCCTAATGCTCGCTTGGCTGACGTGTGTAATGGCCTTTATCTGTTACACTGAGTAATTACTTTTTTGATTGTCTGTGAACTAGATATTAATTTTGTTCAGGTTTCAAGCAAGTTCCTTTAATGTGACATAATTGCTGGCTTTTTAACGTTTGTTAGAAGTTAAAAGACTGCAGTCAAGTTACTAGAAGTAAGCGAAGGATTAGAAGAATACCTACTAGAGTTGAGTCTCAGGTGTTGGTCGTTTATTGTTATGTCTTATCTTATGGGTGAATACTGTACCAACTCACTTTACGAACAAACAAAGTTTTCAACAATTACTAAGAAAATTTCGACTTTCGACCATTTGCTTTCGTCGCGAAATAAAAACTAAATCGTCGCGTGCTACGCCGTTTTTCTTTTTTTTATTCTCTTTCCAGCCAGGCCGGAAGTCACGGGACAGAATAAAACAGATACGAAGCGAATGCGGCCATTACAGCTTATTAAAAGGTTTGTTTTGCTCGCCTGCGCATTTTACTCACTGGTTATTTCCAAAGTGTTCTGATGGGCAGTTTTTACGAAATTAAAAGTAAAACTTGCGTCTTATGTCATTTGCGATTTAAGGTAAATTAGTTTTAAAAAAGTCTTGGTTTCTCGAATGTCGTTGTTCTCTGTACGATGTTTGGAGTTATAAATTCTTCTGTACCTACTTTAAAGATTGATGTGCATACGTTACTCGAGTTAAGTTACCTAACATGGTTACTTTTCCAAAAGGTTTACTATTGAGCTATGTATATGTAATTTATTTTATAAGAATATATTTGCATATTAGGTTTTCGAAAAAATCGATCGTGACTGAACGAGATAGGCAACGTCGGGCGCGGTCGGTATGTGGGTGTGTATGACCACGGCCTTACTCTATGGTACCTATGACTAAATGCGCGTTTGTAGCGTCCATAGCCCAATGGCTCGCGTCGATTCAATGTGATCGACAGAGTTAAGCAACGACGGGCGCCGTCGGTTTGTGGATGGGTGACCGCTGGTGGCAAAATTTCATGGGTGTTAACGTGCTTCGGAGGGCACGTTAAGCCGTCGGTCCCGCTTATTTTCAATGGTGAAAACAGTCGTTAAGCCTTGTCGAAGACCTAGAAGGGTTGTCTTGGGAATTCGACACTGAGTTGACCATTGACCCCTCCATCCGCAATGGAGCACGTATGCTCTAGACCCGTACCAACATTGGGATGCCTATGGATTGTAGTTTAGCGCTTACGATGCTAAAGTTTTGTTGGTTTGTGAATTTAAAAAAAAATGTTATAGTTTACTCCTAGTCTAGTTCCTAGTGAAACACCTTTCTACAATCATTAAAATGATACCAGAGTGATGTACCTAGCTATTTTGCGTGAAAAAACAAAATTGTCCTGATCCGCAATATGCAAAAGGAAACAACAATTCGTACAATCGCGGACGCAACTGCAAATAACCAGCCGTCAAATAATTGTAAAATGAGTGAAAATGAGCGTACAGCCGCAATAAATAAATGGCAAATATGGACATTCGTGCACACAATAACCAAACGCAACTTGCGTATACACACAAGTACAAAGACGCAATTGACATCACGGAAATACACCTTTTGGCTTAGAAACGTTTGAGTGATGGCTTAAACGCGAATATAATAGAACAGACGGTGGCTTGAAGTGTGCCATTTGCATTCATCGGATTTGAAATGTGCGGTCAAAATGACTGATATTTATATTTCAGATGTTCATCTGGATTCATGGCACCGTCCCAGCTCCAGCAGACTTTGACTATGTACTTAATAATTATAATATGATTAATATGATGATGAGATTAAGTCAACATTCACAAATCGCGTTGCCATTTGAAACATTTTAATAGATGACTAACGAATAAGTAGTCATTTAATGAGTTATAAGTTATAACGAAATTTTAGTATCTAGATGTAAAATCGAAATTTCTTGAAGCGGTGTGAGTGCTTCGCTGCGACCCATAGACGTCCCACTGCTGGGCACGGGTCTCCCCCACAGACACTGCTGCGGGAGGTCTAGAGCATACTCCACCACGCTGCTCCAAAGCGGATTGGTGGAGAGTGCTTAGCAAAGGACAAACCTATCACAATAACCATCCATCTGTCTCTTAGGGTACCTATATAGGCCTCCCTCAATCGGCACCACTTCTTCCGATCTTGTGCTTTCAGATTTAAAATAAAACCTATAATGGTTCCTTACAATGTTAAGTGACAATTTATAGCACAATAATTTTTTGCGTCTTCATTTGTCCGTTTCGACAAAAGTTTCTGACGTGCCTCATCTGCTTGGCAGTCATCGTTACGGTTTACGTGACATCCGGTGTATTGCGAGCGCAATCGGAAACGCGTCTAGCGGGCAGCGGCATGTGCGGCAAAGGGTTGAATGGGGTCGAGTTTGACACCTTCACCGGTTGGGCAATTGACGGCGAATTTGTGGAAAAAAATGAATTCCCGCCGCGCCGGGAACCAGGGACGGACTAGGACTTACGTATGGACAATCCATTAAAAATAAATTGAATTTTTTGTACTATAAACTGGAAACATAAAGTCAATGACTATAAACATCCATTTTGAATCATATTGATTATAGTAATAAGTACAAGAATTGCTCTAGATTATATTATAAATGATATTTTATTTGATTTTGTACAAAATTATTAAAGGGTCAATAAAAGGTCGGTTTTAACGCTGTGCAATGCATAGATAATTTCACAACTTTATTTGAAACATCCTTGACATACCAATTGATTTCTACTTAAAATCCTGATAATTTTTAATAAGCATTTTGTAGAAACTATTTTATTTGAAAATAAAAAATATGATAAAAAAGATGATATAAAAAATAATAAAATTTAGGTACAGTACTAACACGTCTTTTTACATTTGTGACTAATTTAATCAACTGTAAAAAGTGATGGTTTTACAGTCACAAGTGCATCAAATTAAAAACATTTGGAAGCATGTCTAAAATTTACATTTTATTGGAGCATTGGAACGTAATGAACATTTCTAGTAGATACGAGCTAATTGAAAAGATAAGAAATTAAAGCACGTACATGTTTTAACTTTCTCTAATATGACTTTTCGGACTTTTTTTCAATCAGATTTTTGAAGCGACTATACGGCGTTTTTACATATTCGAGCATGTAAGTGAAGCATTGACAGCCCAGTGGCTATCGAACTCGCCTCTCACTCGAGCGGTCCGGGTTCAAACCCCAGTGGCACGCACCAATGACTTTTCTAAGTTATGTGCGATTTAAGAAATTAAATGTGAGGAAACCTGCATGCCTGAGAGTTCATCACAACGTTCTCGAAGGTATGCGAAGTCTGCCAATCCGCACTTGGCCAGCGTGGTGGACTAAGGCCTAATCCCTCTCCCATTCTGAGAGGAGACCCGAGCCCAACAGTGGGACAAAGAAAGGGTTGTGATGATGATGATGAAGTGAAGCATAACTTAAAATTAAATAATTCGTTAAAATATGAATTAGAGTATCCATGGTTTTTTTATTTATCCGGAAAAAGGGCTTATTCGGCTCGAAGGACCAACACTGTAGCTGACTACAGAGTAGTGGACTGTATATTATAGCAAAAAGACTTCATTCGCAGGTAACTCTTCTTTATTAAGCTGGACGACCTAGCAAAACATCTCACCGCGATGTTGTACTGAGTTGAAAACTGAGTTAAAGAACTGAGTTGAGTGTAAGTCCGTCCCCGGGCTAGAAGTGGCATAGCGGCGTGCGCACGCGCATCGTTATTAATATATTAGCCGCACCGTCCGTCACGCCGTATGGTAATAGACACCCGTTGCGAGCGTGGTGCGGACAGACACGACACTCCTATTGGGGTACTATTATAGTTCTATTGTTATACACATAATTTTTATAATTTAAATAAAAATGGTTTTTTGGAGATAGCTTAGGTACAATAATCTTTTTTTTTATTAGAAAATAATTGGTTTGTTTTCAATGTACCGAAATGACGAATTGATTAATTCTATCTGTCTATCTTGAGAGGTTTAAGTAAGTTTGTTCCTGTAAGCCTTAAATCATAAAATAAGGGATGATTTTTATAAATCAAATATTGCCGTTACGGTTGTAGTTCATGAGCCATTGTCGGCGTGATTAGGTATATAGAATGTGTTCATGTCAAAAAAATAGGTCCTCTGGTTACCTTAGTCCTTAAGGTTATATTAGTCCTTAAGGTTATATTAGTCCTCAAGGTTATATTAGTCCTCAAGGGTAGCAACGCAACTGTGACTTGGAGCGAGATTTTTACTAACACCAACTAAGAGGACTTACTATCACTAACTGCCGCCCAGTAGTGCCGCCCGCCGAACTGACCAACTAATGTTCTTATTACTTAACTCTTTTTGATAATTAACTGGACAAATCATTCCGGCACCTTCTTGAGTCTTGTTTAAAGTCAGTCACAGTTGTCATGGCAGCGGATGGGTAGCGCTGCAAGCTCGTTTGCTATCTTATATCCATAAAAAGGTATAGATTTTGATATGCGTTTAGCAGTAAACGATAAAGATGGCGGCATCCACTTCCCTTTCCCCATCAACACTCGGGTAATAAACTCGTTAACTGGCAACACCGTATGGAAGGCTGTCCGTTGGATTAATGAGCGGCGACAAAAAACCAATCCGATCACCGCTTGTATATTTCAACCCTTCTTGGACGTGATAAGTGGAAATGAACCAGTTTTTTAAAAATAATTATAGTAGTGTAATATAATCGTAGGTACCTACGTGTAGGCTTTTAATTCTTTATAGTATTTTTGAAGCTAATATCTACGGCTTGGTGCATGTGATTATTCATTAGTGCAATTTAGAGTAATTTTGAAAGTATTTAGAACATTTAATTTTGTTACCTGCAATTGGCATACATACCTACATGTCATCACTTGGCTTTTTAGATAATATAAAATTCTGCCAACTATTTTCGCTGCAACCCATAGACGTCCCACTGCTTTGCACGGGTCTCCCCCACAGATATAGGTGCGATATACCATGCTGATCCAATGCGGATTGGCGGAGGGGTTAGTGGCCAACCCAAGTGTTGAATGTTCTCAAGCCACCCGAAGGTCTTCGACAAGGCTTAATGACTATTTCCACCATTGAAAACAACCGGGACCGACGGCTTTACGTGCCTTCCGAAGCACGGTAGCGTCCATGAAATTTTGCCACTAGCGGTCACCCGTCCACAAACCGACCGCGCCCGTCTTTGCTTAACTCTGTCGATCTCATTGAATCGACGCGAGCCATTGAGCTATGGACGCTATTATTTAAACTACGCAATATTGCACTATCGTACAAAATGTTTTAGTGCAATTCATCAAAATGGCAGATGACTTTTTCACTTTTTATGACTTTAATTAAGATATTATTATGCAACATATAGCATCAAAGATCCGCATCAAGGATCTCTAAGTATAACATGTATATAATTACTAAGTCACGTTAAAAATGCAGTTTGTCGTGTAGACGTATAACCCATGAAAGTACCTTGTTAATTTTGCATAATAAAATTGCGGTTTCAATTAAAAGACCCGATAAAATGGGATTAGGTTATAAAGCGTATGAATGTGGCACCTGCCTGCATAACACCGTCCAAGATAATTTTACTCAGAATAGTGAGGGATGTGATAATTTGGATAGCTACTGTTGAACCCCCTTCATTTGGCCGTCTTTACGACATAACGACGAATTGGACAATTTTGTTACAAAAAATAATGACCGTTGGAAATGGTCAGATAATTTTGCCCTGTTGCCCGATTTTAGAGTTTGATAGCCCTAAAGGTGAAGATAACATTTAATAGATAGGTTCATATATGTAATAGAGAAATATTTTGTAGTTAATTATGTGTGTAGGTAGCTACACTACATTGTCGGTATACAGCAGTGTATAAATGAAATATGATAGTAAATGTCAAAAATTAGAGAAAATATGTTTCAGTAATATGTAGGACTAGTGGACGCCCGCAGCTTCGCTCGCGTAGAATTAGACCCATTATCTACGTCTGCCCGCGTTCAGGTTGCCCACTTGACTTCAAAAACGGAAAATTTTTATACTAACTTTGCACCCCCGTTTTACTCCCTTAAGGGGTGAATTTTCAAAAATCCTTTCTTAGTGCTCTCCTACGTTATAAAAGGAACCCCTGTGCTAAATTTTAAGTTTCTAACCCTTATAGTTTAGGCCCTGCGTTGATATGTCAGTCAGTCAGTCAGTCAGTCAGTCAGCTTCTCCTTTTATATATATAGATTAAAAAGTATTATTTTCAGTCTTCTATGACGTGGTATTAGCTGCAACTCATAGACGTCCCACTACTGGGCGCGACAGACAAATCTGTGGAGGCTCTATAGCATACTCCGCCACGCTGCTCCCGGCAAGGCACCCGAAGTTCTTCGACAAGGCTTAACGATTGTTTGCACCAGGGGTCGTGGGTTCGAATCCTACTAAGGAAAAACATTCGTGTGACGAACACTTGTGTTTGTTCTGTGTCTGGATTTTAATATATCTTTGTATTTAAAAATATCTACGAGTATGTATGTATACAGGCTCTGCCAAGTTGGGGTTCAGTTGGCTGTGTGTGAGGATTTATATAATATTTTTTTTTAAAAAGCCTATATTAGTACCAACACCCTTCTGGGCACGTGTACAAATTTGATAATCCTATCTGGCGGACATGGAATGGGGTTCACATGCACCCAAATAGGCGATAGATGTTGTAATTTAGTTCGTTTTTGAAAGTGTACTAACATAGGCTAAGAATTTGTTTTACTAACCATAAATTTTTTTTATTTATTAGTTTAATTAACATAGTTTTAGGAATTCTACTAACTCAATCTATGGACCTTATAGTCTGAAATAAAGTATTATTATTATTATATACATTTTCCATTGTGTGCGTCTTATGTTGCGTGCAATTCACACTGTGCGTGTACACTAAATAATGTCGTTGATAATATTTTGCCAAGTAAACTGTGAGGGTGTAAATCAGGCTGTGTTTCACGAATAACTGAACGATGACAAATTGTGTATGATTACGGTACGGAAGAGGGAGGGTTAATGAGGCAGTCTATTAAGAGCCAGTGGGTTCAAGGTGAGTTGCTTCTTGTAAACGGTAACAGTTCTGGCTGATATTCGGAAGCCACGATAAGGTTGGATGGGAACCTTAACTACCTACTAAAGATTGAGTATTGAGTTTTAACACTTAAGCAATACCTGTAGGGACTAGGTAGGTCTAACTACATTTATGTTTCATAAGCACAAATCACATACCAACAAACTCAGAGTTGTTATTCGTACCAACGACATCCAAAACCCCATCGGGTATTCCCAAAAACGGCACGTCTATAAAGGCGCTTGTTACCAACTGTCGTTAAATTTTTCAATGGATATTAATTTCTATGTTCATATTTTGAACTGTCTGTGTCTTGAACTGTCATGTCACTTCGACAGGGCCGGACTGAAAATCAGCATTATGATTTTTAAGGAATCATGACATAATGTTGAGTGCGGTCCAATTTTGCATAAAAACTGTAATAACCTACAACTACTGTTATATAAATAATAATGTAGTTTGTTATGGGCTTAAGCAATGAAATGTCAGCTGCGATAACGGAGAAGGAAAACATCGTGAGGAAACCTGCATCCTTAAGGGTTAACCATAACGTTCTCGAAGGCATATGAAGTCTGCCAACCCTCCATTGGTCGTCGTGATTTAACTATGTCCTTAGATCTCTTGATTCAAGAAGAGACCCGTGCTGTTGTGGCTTGTGAGGATTTAGTTATTAAGAGTCCATCGACATTTCTCCTGATGAAATTCGCTTCAGTTATTACGAAACTCATTAGAGGGCGTTGGGGGCGTGTCCCGAATATGAAGATGCCGCCGGCGACGCGTCGGGAACCTCATGGTGTTGTGATCCCAATTTATACTTGGTTTAATTTGTAAAGCCTTTCGATTTTCTATACAACGTCATACTTACTTGATATTGGCGAGTAGGTAGTTTACTAGTACATTTTCTACAAAGTTATTAGAGTGAGCATTAGTTAATTCAAAGATGGCGTGACGTAAGAGACACAGCGAAACATTTTGACTCCTTTTAAATAAAAATAATTGGCATGAAGTCAAAGTTAAAGTCAAATAATTTAGTTCGCTATGAGGTGATTGGGCACGCCTAACAAAAGTCTAGGTAACTACTAACAACTTTGACAGGCCCGTTGGCGCAATCGGTAGTGACCCTGTCTGTTGCGCCAAAGGTCGTGGGTTCGAATCCCACTCAGGACAAATATTCGTGTGACGAACTCTTGTATTTGTTCTGTGTCTGGATGTCAATATTATCTATTTAAGTATGTATTTAAAAATATCTATGTATGTATATCAGTCTCTGACACCCATAACACAGGCTCGCGCCTACTTTGGGGTCAGATGGCCGTGTGTGAAAATGTCCAAGATATTTATTTATTTATTTATTTAACTAAAAAAAAAGGAGATGTAGGAATGGTAATGTACGAATGCTAAATAGACTTATTTAAAGTAGCTAATAATTTATTTGCATAGAAACGCTCTAACCTTAAATGTAATACAGATTTAGCTATTGATCATTAGATGAATATCTAATCCTACAATAATAATAACTTTGTTCTTTATGTTCACTAACCATTTATTATTACCGTCAGCCGTGTATTTTTATCAAATATTAAATTAATTTTAAAAGGGAAAAAAGTTGATATAAATAATATGTAATCACTTAAAAACAATTAAGTGTTAGTATTGTTTCAGACTAAGTAGTGCTTACGATCAATTTAAAAAGGAACATTATATTAAAAAAGAACATATTATTTAGTATTTAATCATAGGTATATACCTATTATTTGCTTAACTATGTAGGTACAATTTTCGGCACACAATTTGAGATTGTTAAAAATATTAAGTTTCATAGGAATGCATTTGTAATTCAATCTACAGAAAATCTCCTTTCGAATGTTCGTACCACCATGATAATAAAACTTCAAAGGTTAGTGGGGTCATCTGTGCAAAAAATCAGAGACGATTTTAAATAGAGTTGCACACTCATTAAAGAATATGGGGCGGAGTTTGCAAATGAAGTTACCACCAGGGCGGCGAAGGGATGTGAGAAAGACGTGTATACCTAACTAAAACTGGAAATATCCGAAACTGTGTTATGAATTAAAAAAATATTGTGGTGTATACAATCTGCTTGTTAAGTAAGTATGTATTACCTTACTACATTTTGTATATCTGTACCTCTATTGTAAAATTTGTTGCGATGGTAAATGTTAGTTTGGGTAAAGGCAGAGAAGGAAATTAATGAATTAACTAGTCTGTTGTATAAATAGAGCTGAAGCATAATAAAGGCAATAGTGTTTATAATTCTTCTTCTTTTAAGACTTGTATTATTAGGATTATTGCTTTATATTTATTACTAGCATAGCCTTTATCAACGGCAAGCTACACCAAAGATTACAACTTATTAAATCTAGCTTCACGGGCGGCCGATCATAATCCGAGATAGCCATCAATCGATTAAAAATCTAACGATTATTACAGTTTTATAAAAACAGAAAAAAAGTGTTTCGTCCATTTCCATGGAACCGTGAAAATTTCCGTGAAAAAAGTTTCCTGTGTAACTTTTCTAGCCGTACACTACATCTATGCAAAGAATCACATCGATCCATCATTCCTTTGAGGCGGAGAAGAAGGACAAACCTACAAATACACTTTCCCATTTATATAGAAGTACATTAACAATGACCGGAAGAAAAATTGCAAACTGTACCTACACTACCCCTTAGTAAAGGCAGTAATGTTCAATTACTGAAATTCAATTCAATTCAATATTTATTTCTAATTAGGTATTGGTAAGTAACAGATAATGGTTGGTACAGATGAGATCCATTATACGAAGCCTTTACGTGGCGTACAAATATTTTGAAAATTGAATCAGATGTTTCAGAGTTGTACAACAGAAACTAAACTAACTCTACACTGACCAACTAAACGGATATTTATCGATAATAATCGTTCACAGCATGTATGCCCGAAATCCGAAATGGTCCAACATCCTTAAGTACCCCGACGGCGGCAAAGGTGCATAAGTTATTGGGCTAATGAACATGATTCAATTATAAGGTCCTGTCGCAATTTACATCGCGTTCCCAGGGAGTGATGGATGGCTCCGATAAGCACTACCCTGCCATAAGTGATATATAACTAAATGATTTAATAATTATATAATTTTTAATTAATTGGCATGTCTTGTTTTATTTGTTTTTGATTGCATATACATTTACTATGTTTGTATTTTGTAAGAAATTTGTTAAGAAGTACGAGTAGGTGTGTTAAATTATGTTAGAAAGTCGCTTGCATAAAATACCTATTTTAAAATAAATCGATACAAATAAATAATACTTTTTACCCGATAAAGTAGGTACCTAGTTATCATATCGTCCTTTTTATTAATTTGTATTACTTTTCATAATGCGTTTTATATTAATTAACTACCATCACTATTAGTCGCCTTTAATATAATGGAAACAGAAACAAGTAATTGCCAAAATCAGTATGGTATTAGAATTGTGGATTTTTTTTTGTAAAAAAACATATTAAACCAATTTTTTATTCCATATAATTGGGTTTTACTAGTAAAAATTTAATCCTTATATTTTATTAGATCATTAAATTGAATTTATTTCTTTAAATGAACTATAATACCTACAAAAGGAAATAAAACTAATCTTCCTATAAACAGGAATAGTCTAGACAAGTAATTTCTGTACCCGGTTATTATAATCGGTCCCCTAGTGGACTATAAAAGTCGATGGGTTTCTATATATCCCATTAGCTTTTATTTCTCCAATCGTCTCAATGGTGAATTCTGTTGGTAAACAAAACTAAATTTCCTAAACTTTCTGTACTTATCTCCAAAGTTGATAGGGTAGTTTCATTCGTTGCGAGTAATTCTCTTATTCCAAGTGGATACATAACACGTTTGCAGTCCGAGAAATTATAATAACAATCGAATAATAATATCTAATGATGTGTTGTGCAATTGAGTGCAGGGAAAATGTAAGATACTATGATGGTCAGTAAATAACTAGCAGTGATACCTAAGTTGCTGAATATTGCTCTATATACAATTTGAGAGAATCCATCTGATTGGCTTATATTTTGAACATTAAAAGTCACCAAGGAAACCATTACGAGGAAACTCCTGAATCTTCTCGAAGGAATGTGAAGTTTTCCAATTCGTTGAGGATTGTCAAACTTCACCAATAACCAATGAACTAGGTATAAATAAAATCTTGGTAACCGATTGGCCTAGTTCCGCTATTTGTCACTAGATGACGCTAGTTGTCTTTATTTCTAAAGTCTTATTCATAAGGTGCGGTGCGCTAATAATGTAATGTTTTTTGTCTTCTGTCGGTTGTCTCTTTTGTCACATATAAAATTAGTAAAAACATTGTTAAGTTAAGATCGGGACCACTCCTCTCTGTCATGTGACATCTGAATCCAGAGGTTTGCCGTTATCTTCTTCAGGTTTACTTATCCTAATTGCGGCATAAACCGATTAATATCTATTGACAATTTCCTTGACTACAGTCAACTCGATGACAACAATAATAAATATTATGACATTAGATGACAATACTGGCCATGTATTAAAAGTCAAGTCGTCTGTGTACTGGCTGGTCACACGCACTTCGCAACGAGTAACTCACGTTCAAATTGTACGACAAGTAACACAATTAAGCGCGCAAATCTAGTATTACAAACACAATTACAATCATTAACACATTTTTTAGTCATTCGATCCTCACTGAGAACTTTTTGTGAGACAATATAACAATGGGTTTTTGTGTTTTTGTTAAAAGAACGTTCATTCTTATAAATCAGACTCGCGAATGTGGTAAGAGCATAAGTGGTTTTTGATTGTGGGTAAGATTGCGGAAAGGGCTTAAGTTTAAGTATTATATCGCTGAGATAATTTCGTCACATTAATGAAGATATTCACGGCGACGACGTCGCGTAGCTCGAAGGAACGACTGGCTATGAAGTAAACTCCTCGAATTAAGACCACGACTGTGAAAAAGGCAGCCTTTCAGCAATGTGGACAGACTACCTGAAAAATACCGGACTAGCGTTGTTTAATAGTAGTTAAAAGGGCTACAAACACTGGGGCATCTTGTTGAAACGAGGAGAAATCTGAAGGAAATGATAACATCGTCTTGCCTACCTACATTTTGGGGTTGTTTGAAGAATTTACAGTTTTTGTCAACTAACTAACACATATTTCTATAATGGATAAAATTATACAGCAAAATGTTTGTTTTGCCCTACGCAAAAAACTAAATAAGTTATCCTAATGACCGTGACTGCGCCAAAATAATTTACTTATAATGCAAATTGAGTCTGATTATTTCCTTGATGTACTAACACATTGCTTTGAAGAGATGTCTTTAATTTTATACATACTTTTATGTACAGTGGTGGTAGACTCTGATATGTCCATTATTCCAGAACCCTTCGTTCTGCAGACAGGGCCACTCGCCACCGCGTCACGGAGTTAAGAAATTTTTTTGGAGCAGCGTGGAGTATGCTCTAGACCTCCAGTAGCTGAGTCTCTGGAGGAGCCCCGTGCCCAACTTTGGGTATAACTAGTACAGATTGACATACCTTCACATACCTTCGAGAAGTCACACAGTCACAAGCACGTCAGGTGAGTTCTGAATGTGGATGGGTTGCCGCTAGTGGCCAGTTTCATGGGCTCTTCCGTGCTTTGGAGGGTACGTTAAACAGTTTTCAGTAAATTTCAAAACTATCGTTAAGCCATGTTAAGTTGTGACTGCACAATATTCAACACTGGGTTGGCCAATGACTATAGGTGTCTAACTGGTACTATTGTGAAATAAGTATGCTAACTTGAGTCATCAGCTTGTCATTATATTACCAGCGTCTTGAAAATCTCTCAATAATAGACACTAGAAACATACATACTACCTATGAATCTAGGTTTTATTTTTCCTAACGGCAATATGTAATTGAATATTACTAATGTTATCCGTGATACGATCTGAGGTAACTTATTATAAACATTATGTTAGTGCTAAATATTAACTTCCCTTACTCATGCGGTAGTAACAACCGTAATATTTATCGCATTAAGTTAGATTTTCTTTGGCTCGAATACGCTTGGAGTCTGCGAATGACATTGAATATTAAGCTTTGTTTGAAGCTTACATGGTAGCTTTTAGTTTGAGTAATGTGAGGAATGGATCTGAGAACATCCGCGTATACTATGAAATGCGATGTTAACTCTTGACTAATGAGTAATGACTATTGAGATTGTGACATGCGTAAACGCTTGCAAATTACTGTGCCTATGTTTTTTATACAGAAATGTGGCGTTTCGTGCTCCATGGGCGATACAAACATGTTTTCAGACAGGTAGAAGCAGTGTAATTGACCGAAACTAGTCGGCCGATTTCCGAATTAAATCACACTTGAGTAATCCGGTAATTTCAACTATGAATATTATAGAAGTATGAGGTCCGTCAATCTACACTTGGCTAGCGTGATGGACTACCGTCTAATTCCTCTTATTCCGAGTGGGGACCCGAGCCCAAAAGTGGGACAAAAGTAAACGAAAGAAAGAAGTTTGTGGTGTTACCCTACAAAAAAAACTCAAATAGGTAGGTATAGATAGGTAAATGTTTAATTAGCAGTAAAATACAGATCATGTCAATTCTCAGAACAAAACCGTCTTTAATTCAACTTAACAAAATTATCCCCCCAACTGCAGTTGAGATGGAATGTTATCGGCAGATATAGTTGTAATTAAACAGAAGCGACGGAAGTGATAAGAGACCGGATGCTCGCCACGCCCCCTGTCGTCGGCGGGGTGTGAGCTGGGGTAAAATGTATTAAATCTTGCTGTCTTGAAATGTGGAACAAAAATCTTGTAACAACTTACAACTACTTAGTTTAACCATAGAGTAGGTAAGGACCAAAGGTTTAACTGTTTCAAAAGTAATCAAAATTAAATCTATGTTTTTCTTGAGTATCTAACGTGCTTTTTCAGGACAGCTAAACAGTTTAAATTGAGAATTAAACTTAGCCATTTTTTATGTTTGTAATGTGTTGGTAGTCTCCCTAGGTAATTCTTCTTTAGGTATAAATAAATATAATATGTATAGCAAACGAACATGCAGAGAAACAGCCGCTTCGATCCGTTCATGACAACTGCATCAAACTTTGAACAATATTCAAAGAGGGATTGGGACAGTTAGTCTACTTAGTTAGTAAAATATGTTAATTGGAGCTACATCTATATATATAAAAGGAGAAGCTGACTGACTAACATATCAACGCAGGGCCTAAACTATAAGGATTAGAAACTTGAAATTTTGCACAGGGGTTCCTTTTATAACGTAGGGGAGCACTAAGAAAGGATATTTGAAAATTCACCCCCTAAGGCCCGAGGGGGTGAAACGGGGGTGCAAAGTTAGTATGAGACTTTGGATATTGGATAATATAGTAGGTCAGTTTGTAGTAGGTAGACTATTGGAATAGGGATAATAATGTAATTTTAAACGGGTATGTGTATAGTTTCTACTGCAAAGTAATTTTTACCAGAAAATAATTTTATTAATAGTACGTGTGTGTTCGTATTTTTACTAATTAAGACTTAAGTAAATAATACTCTCAAATATTTAAATAAATGGACTATTATTATTTATTATATTCAATTAAAATAATTCTACTAAGATAATGGTCGTGTCGAAAATCGGATGCGGTTTATATGTTTCATGTGGATGCAAAATCTAACCATAGACAAATTTAATCATAAATAGAATTGAAGTAAAATCGGACCGTGTGGAAGGTGTATTAGAGACGCATTTGCACATTGGACATAAAAAAGCGGCTTTTCATATTTACGTGCAAATTAATAAATGCAAACTTATTCATTAATTAATCAAATTATAGTGTGAATATGTGGACGGCTTTAATGCATATATTTTACGGTTCTGAACCCGAGATCACTAAAGATACGTGAAAGTAATTTCACTTGATTACAGACATTTCATTTATTACCTCAAGGGCTTGCGCTTTTAAAATTGCAATAGCGTTGAATCCTTCAGTATTTGATTGGGTACGATAACTTAGCAAGCTAAATTATATTAGTTATTTAGCTGCTTATTAGTAATATAAGTCTTTGTTACCTACATTGTATGTAAATAGTTGCTAAGTTTGACTGGCCCGTTGGCGCCAATCGGTAGTGACCCTGCTGTTACGACAGGGGTTCGAATCCCACTCAGGACATACATTCTTGTGTCGAACTCTTATTAGTTCTGTGTCTGGATGTTTTTTAATCTATTTAAGTCCGTTAGTTCAGTCAGCAATTAAAAAATATCTACCTAAATTAAGTGCGATTTAAGATCTTAAACCTGCGTGTACGGTGAAGGAAACATCGCGAGTGAAATTGGCAAACCGCACTAGGCCAGCGTAGTGGACTAAGGATAAACCTCTCCCATTCCGAGAGGAGACCCACAGTGACCACATGACCCAGGTAGGGAACCCTAAAACTATACAGAGAAACAGACAGCAAACAGAACGCATATAAAGCCTGTTTACAATAAAAACCGTATCGGAGTAACCAATCTTGCGAGACGCACCAAATTACGATGTTCTCTAATTTAACAATATATATTATTATCATCGCAACAATCATTCTTGATAAGGGCGTTTGCACATGTGCGACAGGTCGATTTTAAAACGCAATTTGTACATACTTGCTTAGTATAAATCAATTGACTTATATGATAAAAACATACTCACATTTTGTATCCCATGTACAAAATAATAAACTTTAAATGATACCGATTGACTATATTTTTATATTTATGTTTCGTAACAGAATACATAATAGTACAAGTGTTTCGTTTTAACTGCCTCGTTGATCTAGGGGTCGTAACCGTGACTGCTAAGCCAGAGTTGCTAAATTAGATCTCTGGATTGGGCAACAACTATTTGGTTCATCTAACTTGAAATGCTCGGTAGCATTTCGGAGTCTGGAGTTAGGAGAGGCCTATGTCCAACAGCGGACCTCAAAAGGCTGATGGATGGAACATCAGGCATTGGTAGTAGTACGTATGCATTATGTTCTGATATGGCATTATGTTACGTCATTTAAATTAATGTGACAATAAAATGTGCGACCCGAAAAGCTTCACATGTGTAAGAGGCCTAATATAAAAAACGCGTAAGTAGAGATTCTTTGCATTACCGGCAAACAATCCATCAAAGGCAATGATTATGACCTTTACGTGCAAAGCGACGTAGTTTATAAACTGAGCGGTTATTTCTACATTAAACCTGGCGATTCGGTTTTTTTTGTCGCTCGTACGAAGTTTTTAAGGACATTGAGCGAATTTTGAACGTCGCAATTTTTATATTAACTCGGTTAAGATCGATTTAGTATATAATAATGCACTTAAAAACCTAAACAGATTTAAATTTGGAAAATATTAGTATACACTGTCATTTAGCGACTATCATTTAGCGAATTTTAACTATGCATTTTATAGATCAGTCGCGTGGCGATCTCCCGCCTAACTGTTTTCTAATGAAAGCCTCAAGCAGCATCAGTAGTTGGTACAACACATAAGCGAAGTCATTATTATGTCTGACGTTTTTAACGGGAATAGGAGATCTATTCTATGCACTTCCTCAAAAGCGAAAGTTGATTTACTGTTCGTTGGATTCTTCTGTAGCTCTTGTGTGGTGTATCGGCCGACATTACATTTGACATTGTTTGTATGTATGTATGTATGTAATGGAATCTTTGATCGTAATTTTCGCCCTCTTCCAAACATCGGATTAATTTGAAACCTTGCACACTTATCAATGACCGAGGACAATGCAATAAATAAAAATATAATAAATGAAAAAAAGGAATATACATTTTAGTTCGGTTATCATGTTTTTTTAGTTTTGTTATACGATGTTATTATTTAAGTCATCAAAACATTGTATCACTAATTCGACATTCTGGTAATATGGGCAAACACGATGTATTTGCGAAACGATATCGACAAGATAATCGATTATGGCTACTCTTCCGGCGCGATAGCGATTAAGCGATAACGATTCTCACAAAGGCTGTAAACTATATTAAGTACAGGTCTTGGATAAAATATTTTACACGAGGCACCTAATACGGAGTAGGAACGTGTTGGCAACTGACTGAAGAGTCTACTGCTAGACATAGGCCTTCTTCAATAGACGCAACACATGCGATCCTGTGCCCTCTGAATCCAGCGGTACCCTCCTGTTTTCTTAAGGTCATTGGTCAGCCTAGTGATCTAGTTGGAGGGCGGCTAGTACTTCATTTCCGTCGTAGCCTCCACTCTAGCATTTTTTTACTTAATATTGCTGCTGCAACCCATAGACGTCTCACTGCTGGGCGCGGTACAAACGAATCTGGAGGTCTAGAGCATACTCCAACCACGCTGCTCCAATGCGGATTGATGGAGGGGTTAGTGGCCAACCCAGTGTCGAACCGTTTTCGATCTTCTGAAGCACGGTAGCGCCCATGACATTTTTGCCATTAGCGGTCACCCATCCACAAATCGACTGCGCCCGTCGTTGCTTAACTCTGTTAATCATATTGAATCAACGCGAGACGTTGGGCTATGGACGCTACTTAATACTATTGCAATGAAATCAGGGTTCGTGTGAAGTCTAAAGTTCCCAGACAGCGCCTCGCGTGCCGACTTGAACCAGTGTTTGGGCGAATTAAACGCAATTACGGGTAGTTAAAAAAATGTTTTTAAATCCAGAGTGGTGATAGCGGTGAAAGCCCAGTGAACTCGAACTCGCTTCTTACTCGAGTGGTCCGGGTTCAAATCCAAGCGGCACGAACCAATGACTTTTCTAACTTAGTTATGTATGTGAGATTTTTAAATGGCACTTGCTGTAACGGTGAAAGAAATATCGTGAGGATACCTGCATGCCTGAGCAGTCTTCATGTTCTCGAAGGCATTAAATTAATAAATATCATGGACATTCTCACACACGGCCATCTGACCCCAAATTAGGCGCGAACTAGGCGGTGTCAGAGACTGATGTACATACATATATATTTTTTTAAATATATAGGTACTAATATAGATAATAATTAACATCCAGACACAGAACAAACACAAGTGTTCGTCACACGAATGTTTGTCCTGAGTGGGATTCGAACCCACGACCCCTGGCTAACAGGCAGGGTCACTACCGATTGCGCCAACGGGCCCGTCGCAATACAGTTTTAATTAGTAAACTCAAAGCATGAGATTTGAGAAGCCAGCCCTCAGTAATGTAAAGCAATTAAGCGCTTCTTTTATGTGAACAAATTATGTTTATAACGTTGTATCGAGGTAATGTTATTATCGTGTACTTGTATCGGTGAGAAGGGATGTTGGGTTGTTCTGCTGGGAGCCTTATACAAGTTGTTTGATTGCAGTACTGTGTGTTGCTCGCGACTTCGTCTGCGTGGTTTTAGTTTTAGTAGTATTTGTATAGTATGTATTTTATTTCTATTATTTATTTGGATTCCCAATAGTTGCTACACAAAATATTCTGTGTCAAAACTTACAATACCATACACTTTATTGTACACCAATGTAGGACCATATTTTTATGTAGAGAAAACATTATAATACAATATAATTATGTAATATTTACTGTATTGCAAGTTTTGACACAGTGGCTGATAATTACGTATAACATTTTTTTTTTAATGTACTTAGTTCTATAACTATGTGATTATGAAATAAACTTACACAGCTATCATAGCACAGATAATATAGATACAGATAAATATGGAAGTTAGATCCTAATCTGACGTCGATGAGGGGGAACCATTGATGGGATTGTAAAACGAGCTATATGACGGATTCTATCTAATAAAGTATCTGGAATTTATATTTAATCTTCCTAACTTGAAATTCCCAGTAGAAGCTCGGAGTCTAGAATTGTGTCTGTTGTACAGCAATAGGCTCACCAGTCATTCACCACCTTTTTACCTACATACACTGATATTTTTAGAAAGATACGTCACGTTCATACTGCACGCACGACATAATCGTTCCGCGACACATACGAGTACATATATATTTAATAACATTGTATATCTACACACACGCTATAAGTGCGACAGGAAATACACAAAGCGTAAGAGTGAAAGAGACAGCTATTTGTAATCAGTACAGTTAGCGCGCGCTCACAATGACAGGTCACAGCTCGACTAACTGCAATGGTCACAAGTGACACCAATTTACGGCACGCGTTTGGTGCGTTGGTTACCTCTTGTAATGTATTAATATCGTTGCCTACGGTTTCGGGGGAAATACAGGCGCTGTTTTATGACGTTATTTTATGCATTTATCTAATAACCTAAATCTCCGAGGACAGGTTATTGAATTTTATCGCTCGGCTACTTCACTTCCGATTCGAGTGCATATTTGCGACTGTTGTATGTATCGGTAAAATTATTTATTTATATTGGCGCCAACGTTATCGAATCGAATCAATATTTGTTCGTACCGGCAACGTACGCGGACTCTTTCAGGATCTGTCTGTTTGCGTCAAATATGTGTTGGATGTTAGCAATAATGTTTTGTATCCGCGCACGACTGCGATGGGCAGTCACTACTGGACATTGATCTTGTTTGAATGTTATTTTGGGTTTGTATTCGAATTTTAAATTTAAAATATGTACGTAGAGCTTGTAAGGAAGAAGGTCAAGCAAGGTTTTCTATTGATAAGAGGTGGGGCTGATTATTATATTAATTACGTAGGTATTATACGATACAGTTTTTATAGTGGAAAGAAAGGAAACGAGCATGCAACTGCAGGCTGCTGATGCCTGAATCTGTGATACTACTACATCTACATCGAACTAGGACAGAACATTACTGTGTTATGTGACTGGGAGAGTTAGTACAGTCAGTAGTGGAAATTTGTCTTGTTAGTTGTTTTTAGTCACGGTATACCTAATTATTTAACAATAAGGAAACTCAAAAATATTTGATATTTAGATATTTAAGAAAGGTACAGTACCTACCTATCCTTAAATGTATATTTTAATTCTTTGATATTTATTACATTTTTTACTTTAAAACAATATGGTTAATTACGTAAGACTAAGCAGAATCCTGAGAACGGTCGCAGGCCTGTAATTGCGCGTTCCAATTTCGAACATTAAAAACAAACGTGTCGTATTTTAAAGGCGCCAAACACATTTACGGAAACATTAAGCTAATATAGACTTTAAAATATGATAGTAGAGGTGAAATATGCATGCAGTTGTAATGTGTAATCCACAGAGTATGCACTTCCTTGTACCTTGTGATTATTGAGATGTCACGGCAGGGCTTGTTTGGGCAGCTGCAATTCGTATTTGACCAGTGCTGAATCAATATTATATTCATTTCCCGGACAAAGAATCTTCATTCATTAAACCTTTTTGATACATTCATTGTTATAATTACAATTTGGATTTTAATTGTAAAGTATAAGATCAAAATATTGTAGACTAGTGGAATTAGACATAACAATAGTTTCGTTTACATCTAGTTATAATATATAGCCTAGGTCACTCAGTGAAGATGCAGCTTTCTAATGGTGAAAGCTTTTTTGAAATCGGTCCAGCAGTTTTTGTGTGAAAACAGTACATATAAAATAAGTTAGGTAAACAGGCTCCATTATTTTTTCTTGTTGATATATTTTATACTAGTGGACGCCCGCAGCTTCGCTCGCGTAGAATTAGACCCATTAACGACGTCTGCCCGCGTTCGGGTTTGCATACTTGACTTCAAAAACGGCAAAGTTTCATACTAACTTTGCATCCCCGTTTTACCCCCTTAGGGGGTGAATTTTCAAAAATCCTTTCTTAGTGCTCCCCTACGTGATAAAAGGAACCCCTGTGCAAAATTTCAAGTTTCTAGCCCTTATAGTTTAGGCCCTGCGTTGATATGTCAGTCAGTCAGTCAGTCAGTCAGTCAGTCAGTCAGTCACCTTCTCCTTTTATATATATAGATATAAAAAAGTAATTTACCCTCATATATCCTGTTGATAAGTATAGCAATAGTAAGAATTAATTTGAATTGAATGAAAAACAATTACATAGTATTAAAACCTGTTTGTTTTTCACTCCATTTATGATTACGTATGAATAAAATTGAAATTCAAAAATAATGCTTTATCGCTTAATTACACAAATATGTTCCATTTCTATGCTTCGCAGCGATCTGATCTTACATAGTTTCAAAGCAGGTGCATCTGTGGTAAGAATGGTGCGAGGTAGGTATAGTAAGAAACTGGAAAATCGGTAATAATGGATTAGTAATCTTAACATGTCTACTTATTGATCAATTAATCTTCACGTTAAATGACAAGAATGCTTACAATTTATTTAAAGAATAATATACAGAGTAAATAATAAATTGAAATTGGAACACACACGATAATTTCAATATGAGGTTATCATAAAATGAAAAAATACTTTGTAAGAGTTAAATATTTTAAAATTAAAGTACATACTTAACTTTAATTTCTCCTAAAAACGATATCCATTCTACTCATTTGAGTATTATAACTTTTTTGAAGTTATACTTCTTTTGGCACGTTAGGGAAAAATGATGCGCACACCGAAACGAACAACCAACAGGACGAAGTTAGCTATACTTGTCAACATTGTCAAAAAATGGTTTGACAGTGTACACAATTGTCAAAGTCTGCGGCGGCTCATTCCGGTAATTTTTTGTGATATTTAAATAAACTTTATTTAACTAGATAATGCGTTCCAATAAAACTTTCAATGTATTAAATACCTTTTAGGTATCGCCTAGTTTCCACCTCGAAAAGTGTTAGTGATTTTCGTTTTCATATCGATAAAATATAAAAACAGTTTTCAAAATCGGATTCATTTACATGTCAGTGTGGTGTGTAGTATTTTATAATTTCCTACCGATTGAAAGTGTGCTTCTTATGAATAGAAAATGGCGGAAACTGTAGTAGGTTGTACTATTAATAATAATTGGCATCGGTTCTTATAATATTTAACTACGAAAGCATACATAAGCGTATAAAAGTGGCTAAGAAAAATATTCAGGATTAGGAGGTCCAAAAAGTGATATCCAAAAGTGTGTTACTATGACATTTCAGATATTAGGTATTCAGAAAACCTACTAGTTTACTTCACATACTCAGCGTCCTTCAACTTATTTATATGAGCAGATAAGGTAAGATACAATTAGAAGATCTTTGATTTCGTTGAGATAACTAAATATTTTGGATAAGATATAAAAGATTTTATCTGATAGTGTGAGTGTAAAATCTTGTTCCATCCAATATCGTAAAATTTCAATAACATGATAAGGTCACTTGTTTATATTAAACTCAATATTTTTTTTAATTTATTTTTGTAATATTTTATCGCATCAAACTTATTTTAGCCTTATTTCTGTTATAATTATGTTATTTACAAAAAAAAAATATACCTACTTCGGGTTTGTTAAATCCGATTATTTAATCTATGATGTTAAACTTCTAATAATTACTACAAAAATAACAACCACAAGTGGACAACCCAAGTACGTAACCAGTATTTACAGATCGGGTCAAAGCTAATCTACCTTTGAGAGGCGGTACGGGATGAAAATTTTCCAATTTTTACCCATTTAACGATTTCGTTTAGTTATTTGCCCCGGGGTACGGTAGTAGGTTACCGCCTATTACATCTGACTTATACATAACTGGTGAAATTGGGTGAGAATCTGGTGGGCGTACCTACTGCACACATCTGCCTACCGCTTCGGGGAAAACATGCGTGATGTTATTTTATGTTATATATTTTTAAACATTAACTGGCCTACTATCCACTTGTATTATACTTGATAGGTATGCAAATTCAAATAATATTTCAAGTGTGAAATGAATGATTGAAACTATTGATCTTGTCGAACATTATGCAAAAATACTGGTAGGTGCTGGTTCGATATCTGTGCAGGCATCTGTCCGTAATCTATGCTCCGAATGATGTATCAACGATGCGATAAGGCAACACAAGTCCAGTTTAAACATGAATAACACTTAATCTTATGTTCCCCTGGTGCGCCGTGGTCTATTCAGATAAGTAGCTAGTAAGTAGGTACGACATTTGCTAATGAAATAATAGCTACGAAATGGATGACGTTAAATGAATACTTCTGACATGATCAACATGATTAGTTTGATGAGGAGAATATCCCTCGTTTTATTATGATAGAACTTCACGTACAGGTAAGTTCGTTTAATCATAAATTGACCCAGATTATTGTACGTGGGGTACACTGAAAGTTTTCCGTAACTCGTTAATAAAACAATGTACATGTAAAGTAATATATTTACACTTTTCGAAAAAAACTCATTACATTTTAAGCACTTTTTCATTCGGTCAAGCCATTTTTGAAAACTTGACGACCATTAGTCTAAGTTTTTCACGTGCTGGTTGAAAGCTATCACGGCCTCACATTAACGAGGCCAGCCAAAAATGACTCGGTGTGGTACAGCTTTTCGAAAAATTCAAACTGAAAACAAATTAAATACATTTTAAAAATTTTTTCATTCGGTCAAACCATTTTTTAAAACATGAAGACCATTGTGAATGTTTGCTGTGTGTGCCGAATGTTTGTCATGATGCAATAGCATGGCAACTTCTTGGTCGTTTTTCCCTTACTTTTTCAACGATACTTGGCAAGCAAATGGTGGTGTGGCTAATTATTCACTTTGTTTTGTTCTTCAAGTGGGATTGTGCATACAGGGAGGCGAGAAAAAAACGCAATCACTTTTTTGCCTACGTTTCTCCCGGCCTTAATTTTGTTGGTTTGCTGTCACCTTCGAACACCTAGTTTGTTCGATAAGTGACGTATGAACCTACGAACATAATAAACCAAAAGTTGGACGAAGTATCGATACCATGCGTCCAGCACTACGGCATCTGTGTCAGATGCGCAGCGACAGGTGGCTTGCAGGTGAACGCCATACTAGGCGCGCAGCCTTGCTCCCGCCAAAATCTTGCTCGCGCTTCGTTACAGAAGACCTTACAATGCGGCATACCTATACGGCCTTAGTGAAGATAATTTGTGCCCCAACACTTGTTACCTCGACGTCCGAGGTAATAAGTCACAGTGATATACAAAATACGGAAACATGTTTTCCTCTTCTGTTAAATTTCATGGCTCAAAATTGAAGACAGACGCTTCATCGTTCATAGACTTACAGTAAGCGGAGTACAGTCTAGCGGATCTATAATTGGTCTACATATCAGCCACAGGACAAAACAATACAGTATAACAATTATCCTATAGATTACGTCACTGTCTGTAAAAAGACCTGTGTCCCTGAGAGGGTTACGGTACGGCAGATGTGTCAGAATAATTGTTAACATGTACAATATACGTGTAAGCTTTTTGTAAAAATTCAACTTGCAGTCACCGTATATGTCGAATATTCGCGGCATGCGACGTTTAAGTAAATGCGAAGTTATTCTTCATTTTGTAGAAGCCCAAGAATTGACAACATTTAATTTTTTTACCATACTCATATTATTATTTTATTCAAAAGCAAATGAAAAACTAAGGTAATTAAGTACACCTATAATTTTATTTTACAAAAATCTGTTTCAATTAAATTTTCAAGTTTAAAAAACAGTATTTCTAGTTTCACGTGTTGCAAATTTTGAAATATTGCCATTGGTCCAATAAGTAAAACATGGATTTTTTAAATAATAAGTTAAGTACCATACTTACGGATGTAGGTATATCCAAACATACTTAGACTATTAATCACATAAAGTTAATAATAAACAAAACAGCTCAACCTTTATCTATGAGATGTTACATTTTCCATAATCTTTTTGTTAATATAGATTACCGCAAATATTACATGGGTTAGATTTTGAAACCCACAAGAGGAAATTACTACGTATTATCCTTATTAGGTATGACATTTTCACTCGATAGAACATCATAAGCAGCACATGTTGGAAGTATCTCGTAAGGAACGCTTTCCATGCAAAGACCATAAAATATTTATATTTGCAACCATTGACATAGTTTCTATTCATTTAATTATTAATTTATGATATTTTTATTTTAGGAATATATCTTTAACATTTATCGATATTTTATGGTGATTGTTCAAGTATTTTTATTATTTTTTAACTGTGATAAAATGTTATTGTTTTTTAAACATAGTTACATACCGGTACACACACATACCGGTAGAATAGTGGGCGTGAATTCAATAAATTTATCTAGACAGATTAACCTTTGCATCAAACAAGATATTAGTATTAAGGAAAAGCATAATATTGAGGTAGGATTAGCTCAGTTTTCAAGGTTAATCTGCTTCACGACATACTAACGACATTTTCGTACCTAAGTTTAGTCGCCGAGTTACATGTTGGCCAAATTAAAAATAAACTTAGGATTTGTAAACCAAACATTTCTTATGTTTTCTAATCTTTAGAAAATAAAACTAACCTATCTTATTTTTCAACAATTCTATTATCGATATGTAATCTTCAAGATATTTATTTTTACTCCTGTACTGAGAGGAGACCCGTGCCCAACAGTGGTACAAACAAAGGGTTGTGATGATGATGATGATGATACAGATAAGATTGTTTTTCAGATTGGACTGAAATTTCTATCAAGTGCGATTTTCTGATATCCCTAAATAGTGTCAAAATTAATAAGATGGTCTATTAATTTATGATACAACTAGTGGACGCCCGCAGCTTCGCTCGCGTGGAATTAGACATTCACTAACTTCAAAAACGGCAAAGTTTCATACTAACATTGCACCCCCATTTTACCCCCCTAGGGGGTGAATTTTCAAAAATCCTTTCTTAGTGCTCCCCTACGTTATAAAAGGAACCCCTGTGCAAAATTTCAAGTTTCTAACCCTTATAGTTTAGGCCCTGCGTTGATATGTCAGTCAGTCAGTCAGTCAGTCAGTCACCTTCTCCTTTTATATATATAGATTTGTGTAATCGCTACAAGAAGTCTCATATACCTATCTACTTTTAATTCAAATGAAATCCAACGGGTTACGTCTTCCAAAATCAAAAATGATCTTCGACAGGGGCGTGGGAAAAAGGCCTCCTGTTCCCAGTTCTTTTTTCAAATCCCCATTGTAGATTACACCTGCTGGCCGTTCGCAGCTTTCGATAAAAAATCAGTACGTTCTTTTTTTGAATGGACCTATCGTTCGCCCAAGTTCGCCCCGATATTCTTATGGTTATTTTATTTTTAAATAAAGTAGTCGTGAGATACCGGGTATACTATGATTATTAAGTGGTAGAATCACGATGCGGTCATTTATTTTTTTCTCTTATATCACGACCGTTGAAGGGCTATTGATCATTATAGACATCATTACGCGGCCCTGAATTTTACGATGCGCCCAATCTTATTAGAATAATTGTTCCAGATTTAATTTGGACGTACAGTCGATATGTATGCAATGTGTTTTTAATCTGTGTTGACTAGTTATCATTAAGGCTTGACGGGACAACCTACCGCACGCATACATAATCGCGTAAAGAGCAAAAACTGTTCGGTTCAAAAGCAGTACGCGGGAGTACGGTAAAAAATAATGCTGCGTAATTTAGTCAAATTAACCATAACACTGTCACGTACATCGCGGGATTGGCCGAGGGATAAAAAGAGTGTAACCCGAATAATTTGAGAGGTCTCACCTTTCTTTTTGATTGCAGTATTCTGTTGTATTTTCACTATGGCAGAGTTGTAACTGACCACCGAATCTGTTTTACGTGTGGTTCTATTTAATAAGGAACCACCTGTACTTCCGTTCTTTTATCATTTTACCTTTAATTGGATACCGTTGAAAGTGATTTAAATATTTAATTTATAGTCAGTACCTTCCGCAGTCTTTCTTTGGTAATCGAATTCAGATAAAATAAATGCATATAAGCCTATGGATTAACTGTTACTTAAATTTGGTTCAAGTATACATATTTAGGAAAGATATATCATTACAATGTGGTTTAACCTTTAATTTAGTAAGATAATACAGGAATAATAATTTCAGAATAAGCTCAAGTTCCTACTATTACATTGAAGTGACTTAAAGACTTCATAAGAGTTTACCAGAAGACAAGATACTAGTGGAAATGGAAACCCATATCCTTGTTGTATAAAAACCAAGAGTTATGTAATTGAATACAGTTGTTATCGTCCTGCTATGGTCTTTACATTTACAGGTGTTGGCAATAGGGTTGTCGAATAATATTAGGTAAGCATAATAATCAAGTTTATAATAGGTATGTTTTAAGTTAATCGTTCATATTATAATTTATAGTAAAGGTAGGTACCTACTATTAAGGAAATATTGATTAAGAAATCAATATTTTTTAAGTCTTTATGATATTAAGGAGGTAGACTAGTATGGATTTAAATACAAAATCCACGAGTAACATTGTTGTAAATGCTAATTATGTATATGTGATAACTAAGAAAGAAGACTATTTAGACTGATTTTTTTATCTTGACTATTTTTATATTCTTTTTCAAAATATGATGAAATTATTTCTTAAAATAATAAATGCATAATCACAGTATAGTCTTGTACAACTATAATGCCATTTACCAACCCTATGCAGGGACCAGTCGAAATGAGACGAGTGCCCTTTAGTTCTTGAATTGTCAAAAACAGGTGCAGTGTTGGGTAAATATGGCGAATCTTGTGTCGTGGCGTTGGGAAAAAATGGCATGATAAGTGTACATTACATTAACGCGTTATTTATGGATTCGATGAATGAACCTGAAAGAATGCGGATAAAAACGGGAGACAGACTGGTTCGTCATCTTAACACCTTTTCCTTATCCTGCTTATGATATTTGGGAATGGAATCTCTCTTCTGTTAATTCTCAGTAGAGTCAAAAACCATGAAAGGGGCGGTACACTTAAGTAGAGAAGTACTATCGAGTGATAAGATTGACATATAATAGACTATCCATAGTCCTGCGACGGATAAAAACGGGAGACAGACTGGTTCGTCATCTTAACACCTTTTACTTATCCTGCTTATGATATTTGTGGTCGAATGGAATCTCTCTTCTGTCAATTCTAGAGTCAAAAACAATGAAAGGGGCGGTACACTTAAGTAGAGAAGTACTATCGAGTGACAAGAGTGACATCTACGCTATCCATAGCCCTGCGACTGCCCTGGAGTAACTCAAATCAGTAGACTTATGTTGGGCAGAAGCTTAGGCTTCTAACTTGTTTAAGCATTAAAATAAAAATAAACCTAAGACTAGTCAAGAGCTTAATGGTGTTAAATATGGATTCGCCAAAGGCATAGATAATCATAATGTATATCGACAACACTATAGAGTTCACGGCCGGGGTATCGTGATGGACCAAATGAACTTTTTGTTGAACCTGTTTCGATCTTTTATTTCCGCTCATATAAAATTCATATCAACCACCTGTCATATTGGTAACAGCGAAGCGATGAAACTTTTTATTCAATGAATAAATGATAGCAAACGAGCTTGCAGCACCACCCATCCGCTGCCGCCCATGACAACTGTGACTGACTTTGAACAAGACTAAAATAGGGACTGGGATGGTTAGTCCAGTTAGCTGAGTGAGAACTCGATATGGAACATATATCTATATGGTTTTATATAAAAGCTATTTGGTTCCCAATAGGCTCTACTACCTTACATACCCGGTGAAGATTTGAAGGAAATATAATTATTATACATATATAATAAGGCGACTAATAATTATTTATAATATTAATTATAATAATGTGTGTGCAACAAATGTGGAATACAATTTTATACATTTTACGTTGTCCATTATATCAATATAAATTATGTGTGCTTATTAAGAATACCGCCATACATATTGACACTTGTCATAAGAATAATTGTCGGCGGTTTCTGAAAAACGGCACAGAGAACAACAAGCTTCTTGGAATACTCCAAAATTACATTTAACAGTTAAGCAGTACGCATGTCAGTTTTGTCTTACTTTGTTGCAACACGCAAACTTGGAACATATGTTATAATTTGAAACTGCGCGAGCTAACTTTATATTTACACAAACATAACAACTGTTTTATTGAAATAATTTTAAAATCAAATATTTTAAGATGATAATAATTTTTAAAAATTTTGATTCATTCTTCAATTGAATTGGTAAATAGCCCTCCATAAATCCGCATTGGAGCAGCGCGTTGGAGTAAGCTCTAGACCTCCCGCAGATTTGCCTGTGGGGAAGAATCGTGCCCAGCAGTGGGACGTCTATGGGTTGCAGCAGCAGCAGCATGTTGTTGTTTTTAAATAATTATACTCCTTTCTGTCATTCCTGTATATACAGAACACACATAAAATACTATAGCAACACCCTTGTATTTCCCCGAAAGGGTAGGAAGAAGTGTGTAGTCTACAGCCATTTTTGGACATACTTTTGAAGAACATTTGTTTTGTTAATTTGAACATTGTCAGTTCGTTAGTAGGTATGAGGACTGGTACAGGAACTGTTAGTGATTTAAGAGTCTTGTTCCAAGTCCGTCACTGATGTGTTGCTACCTTGGAGGGCTAAGGTAGATGACTCTAAATAAGAAAACCACACCTTTTCAGCCGGAATACTGAAAGGAGTACGGAATAGAATATAGAAATACGGAATTGGTGTAAATATTAGTGCTATCTCTACTCGTGGACGGTTAGACAGGTCCTTGTGTGATATAATACAATGGGTCGTTGTGCAATGAATGTTATTTGCATATTCTATACCTAATGAGAGACGAGCAAGAGTTTTGATATTTTAATTACTTATTCCTGGCGTTATCGTATATCTTGTTTATTATCTGCGGTCGCGTAGATTATTCTTGTTTGGTCATGTCTGAGCAAGACAGATAGAACAATGAGATATATGGGAACAGTCTGTATGATGTTCTTCTCTTTTATTGCTTTATATACTGTGCGTTGATACACTTACAAGATAGTAAGCTTATACTAGTATTTCAGTTTTTTTCATTAGATATGAGTAAATATAAATCATTTATATAACTTCTAGCTTTCCCGGCTCTGTCCATTAAAATAGCATTAAATAGCGGCAAGCTACACCACAGATTACAACTAATCGAAATCGAGCTTTACTCGAATCGATATCGATATATAGATTAAAAATGATCGATAGTTTACTATTGACTAAACCTTAAAAAATATTTCAGTGTTGCATCCATTTCACGGGAACCATGCAATTTTCCGGGATTAAAGTATATATTACTTATATGTTGTATAATGTTACTCTGCAGGCCCTGTGCGACATCTCTGCCAAAAATCACACAGCAAACACACTTTCCCCTTATGAATAAAATATTTATAATAAAAGTTTTAATGTAGATTATGAAAATTAAATAACACAAAAAACTATTTTGTTTATCATTTCCCTGTGAAGCAAAACAGTGTATCAATGTTCATTATTGATCGAAGATCAATATGCCAACAGTTTCCATAGGTGGCAGCACCTATAAATGTTGCTGTGATAATCGGTTGATAAAAGTGTGCAGTAGCCTTAACGTCAATACTGATATAATGTATCACTATCAAAATAATTAAGTAACCATAGATTTTACCACACCAATCAGTAAAATAATTTAAATAATTCAGTTGCAATGAATCGCAACCCGCGATGAATAAAAACCAACCAGACATCAAATACTTATTACGCCCCTGAATAAGCCGCACCTAATTAAGCCCAAGGTCAAACAACAACAAATTGCGCAACCGGCCTAAACAAAACAGCACAAAGAGTTGAAAAGAACAATCCGGAACTCTCCCGTATCTCCACGTTGCTCCAGTGCCCGTCCCGCCCGGTGTAATACGAGCCCAAGGTCGCACGCACCTTCAATCGGCCAGCAAGTATGAGAGGAAACGGAACACAAAAAGCCCGCCGAAACTCATCTGCACGTTTCCGCCGGATACGGAACCGCCTGCACGGCGGACGCGCAAAAACGCGCGAAACTGCGCAAGCGCAGGTTGTACTCTAGCTGTCTTTGACGTTAGAATCGGGGTTTGGCACAGGAAGTGGTTAAGCTTTGCTGAATTTTATTTTAATCTGTATTGTAGTGGAGAGTCTGTACTATGTAGATATAGTTGGTTCGGGATATCACCGCCACATTCAGTTAATCTTATAATTATGATAATTGTATATTGTGTAGCTAGACGCGACTGTCTTAGTCCTTACTTGGTACCCTAGTAACGCATTTGTAATCGTCTTTAAATATGACTTTAATGAGTCGTCAGTGGTCATGGGCTTCTACCCGTGACTTAAGTATTAGTTAAACATAAATTCATGTGGCATTTTTGTGTAATGCTACTAGGTACATTCATATGTTTTACATAATTCATAGATATTACATAAGTTCTAATAAATACGTACCAGTAATTGTACAATTCATTACTCCGAAGTCTCAAATTGGTGCTTAAATTGACTTCTTAATTATTCGTCTTCATTAAACACGAGAAGTCCAATTTCATATAACAGCACTACTTATTACAATGATTTTGATTACGCTATCAATTAAAATAAGAATAAAATTAATAAAACAGAAGCAGATGGCAGGTAAATATTCAAAACGATCACCTTGTAAGGCGATGCTTTTTTTCCTAAACGCCATGTGATCTGAAAATTAAATCCATCCTTCATTACAACCTTATGCATCAAGTGACATATGCCGCCTTAGAAAACTAGAAAAAAATCGAGATTCTGGCCGGAAAAAAATTGCAGAAAAAAGGAATAAGAAACGACAGATGCACGAAAAGAAACATCGGGAAGCACGTGCCATCTGCCAAATCTCCTAAGAAACACGCACACAGACGAGGTCTAATAGATTTGTGTGCACACAAAAAAGTCCTACAAGCCACGCACACGAGTTTAAAGGATCTATCAAAGAAGATCGCACGCGCTACGACAGATGGTTGAACGTGATTGGTCGACAGTGTTTGAATTTAGACTTCCGTACAAAGCCATGATAAGGAATATTAAAATGCCTTAGTGCCGGTCGGCTGACACTTGAGGCGGACAGTATTGATTTATTTTCTTGATGTAGCTGTTCGCTCCATTCGCAAGCTAAAGAAATGTTCACTCACTCAAGAGACGATCATCTCAGACCCCATTCACACAACACATCTGTTCCTTCTCCAAATAAGACAATACTATTAAATAGTTAGAAAAGGCATAATTTACTGGCGAAGCAAGTTATATAGGACTTTTCGATTTAGCTACGTTAACCAAGGTACAGGTAAAATAATTAAAGCCTAAGATCAGCCTTATGTCATGCCCAACCCTTACAATAATACCTACTGCAAAACAAAGAACTGTTAACAGAACTAACCTATTAAATTGCTCTTATAATAGAAAACACGAATGAAAATGACTTGGATAAAACAGAAAAGAAAACATCATACATAAATCTTCTAAGTTCGCAATAAACCTTACAACAGTGTTTAAAGTTTTGCGCGTTTATGGCACTTTCACCACGTAAATCGCATAGCAAAATTAATTCGATGTGACAACTTTGTCAGCAATTTCCTTTGACTGATGATCAAATTGCCTGTGTTGTTGCGAGAACGACCATTGACAATAGTTTCAACAGTTTCTCATAATTGTGCCTATTGGCAGCTTGATTACTTCTCATTCAATCGGACATGTCCACACTATTCTAATGCTTGATTATAATGACCGCATACGTGTAATAATATGTGACATGTACGGATTTAAAGAGAAGTTATTATGCATTGTATCGAAGTAAGCGTGTGACTTTATTTTAATTTCCTGACTGTTGTGTTCATAGTTGGATTGTAGGATTAGATGCAATAATAGGTTAGGTTGTTCGACAATACGCAATTACCCTTTTTCCAAATGGTCAAGCCATAATTTATGATTCTGCTAAGTATCGTTTATCTTACACTAAGTAAAAATCTAACAACATGTTATTTTATGCTGTATATAGCTATTAACTAGCTTATGCCATCAACTTGAGAAAATATAGAGAAAAAGAAATAGAGACTGAACTTCATGGTTTAATTATTCTGAAATAATAAATAAATAATAAATAAATATCACAATACAATGTACTAGCAACATAGTCGTGTGGGAGTTTTAGACTTCCTCATACGTACTTATATTCAATGTAGATGTAATTCCGTTTAAACCTACTTGCGAACCATCTGATGGCTTACGAACCATCAGATTTAAAAAACAGAAGCTCTCCTGAATATGAACTGACATGCCTCTGGGAAAAACATATTTTTCCGCGTCATATTAGAATATATCGCACATCGATCGACCGACGGTCTTAGAAAAACTGTACGTGAGTTTTATAGAAGTTCTTACTTAAGGTGTCATGAGTTGAAATGACTACACTACACCCCGACTTTGTTATAGGTTATTGTCGCTCTCGAATTTTTATGGTTTTAAGTGAAATTTTTTTTTGATCCACCCATAAGAAAAAATAAACAATTTAGCACAAAATTCCAGTAATTTTGTTCTTTAAAAATAAATTAATATCAATCTTTTTAAACGCTGTAGAGTGTAGTAAGTATACTCCTTGCTTTGGATGTTGAGGAGTACCTGCGCCAACGGACGCGCCTTTTCGTACAATTTGAGTGATTGGATTACGCAGCTACTAATAAATACTCATGTATATTAATAGAATGTTTGCTATTTAATATTCCATTGAAGACTGACGCCTAGGTTACGGTATCTTCAACATGTTTTAACTAATTCTGTCACTATATTTCAGTTTATACTTTACAAAAGTTATAGAATAATTTGAAATCAATTGTTGCACACAAATTTTTTTTTTGTGATTAAACTAATATTAAAAAGCAGCAGAGATTTTTTGTTTTATTGTTTTTTAATCTCTGGAAGTACCAGTCCGGATATTTTTTTTATATTAAATAGCTAGTATAAAAAATGGCTAATAAAATAACATTACGTTAAATAAAATAAAATAACATTTTGTTATAACTAATTCACACAAGTGAAACTGCGGGCGTCCACCTACCTATAATATGCTCGTTTTTCCCTTAACTCGTATAAAATTGTATTGCGCCTTAAGTTTTAGATTCCCATAGCTCACTACCTGAAGACGACAGCTGCACCTTCAAGTCGATCCCTCTTGCCTTCTCTATCTGACGTTCGCCGGATTTGTTGCTATCTCTTTCGTGATTAAGATCTGGAAGACGTCTTCCAAACAGCTTGGTGCAAGTAGCTTTTATCTGAAGTACTTAAGTGTCTTAAGAATATACTTAACCCTTATAATGCTGTAGTGGTTCATCCGGACCCTAGCCAATTAAAGTATGTTTCTACCTAACACGTGTTTGTAGCCTTGTTATTTTTATTTACAAAAATAAGTCCTGTCAATTGTATTTGTAATTAAGAAGCTATATTTTAACTTTAAATATACCACCCCATAAATTTTATGAGGCACCTTGAATATCTACCGATTTTGTCACGACATTTCATGTATATGATATTAAATAGCTTAAACTTAAATAAGTTATCAATCTTAACTATCCGTTCATTAATCGAAAATTATAATACTTCAAAATTTTGTTAACACCAATACGATAACACGTTAACACCAATACGATTTCATTCCTTTTTTTATTCATTCCATTCCATTTTTTTATTCATTCCAAATTATAACTCATGATAATATAGGTAATTATCGTACCAACAAAAATCTGGATATAAAATAATATGAAATTGATTTAGCATTCAAATTCTCATCGAGCATTGAAGGGTTAATTGGCTCTTAGCGCTAAGATCACATATTTAGTACAATTAGTAGAAGATAACTGTATTTAAAACTTAAACATGCCACTGTTCAATACGAATAGATATAGAAAATGCACCAACGTAGTTTGTTGATATATTGGTGGTTGTAATACGTTTTAATCGGTGACAGCCCTGGATTTTCAGCCTAGTATACCCGCGTATAAGGTTCAGATTTTGTGTAATATGCACGCTACTCATAGCCCAATGGCTCGCGTCGATTTAATGCGATCGACAGAGTGAAGCAATGATGGGCGCGGACTAGCTGTCACCCATCCACAAACCAAAATTTCTTGGACGCTACCTTGCTTCGGCACGTTAAGCCATAGGGTCCGGTTGTTTTCAATGGTGGTAACAATCGGTAAGCCTTGTCGAAGACCTTCGGGTGGTAGAGAACATTCGCCGGTTAGTGCCAACCCAGTGTGGGTTGGCACTAACCCCATCCCCACCAATCCGCATTGGAGCAGTGTGGCGGAGTATGCTCTAGACTAGACCTTCCCTTCTGTGGGTCCGTGCCCAGCAGTGGGACGTCTATAGGTTGTAGCTAGCTAGGTTCAGATTCAATTCATAGGCAAATCAAAGGCAAAAACTTTAAATTATGCGGGTTTTGCTGCAACAAAAAAATATGCATTTCTCAGATAAGTAGGATGGATGATAAAGGGTCTTAATATACATAAGGAGCTGCTTTCAATCCAGCTGTGTACAGAAACTAATGTAAGTAATGTTTTTTTTTTTTCAATTGTATCGTCGTATTGTGCAACCCAAATTATCGTTTGAACTTTATTTGTTCGATTTTGAATTCATCGCTGCATAGATAAATCAAAATATACTGTGCGTACTTTGCACGTGTAACACAATGCAAAATTCGTACAAAATCCAACATCTTGAAATTTAATTTTCCCGTCATTGCATTTTGAACTTTATAACTGTGAAAATAGGAAGTAAAATAACAATAGTACAAGTACAATGCAGTAGATTTATCAAAACAGTCCCAACTGACAGAATCAGCTGATTCTGAAGGCTGTACACGTGAGGTAATCTACCTTAGTGATTGCGAATTTTTTGTGAAACTCAAATCCTGTAAAAAATTTCGAAGGTTGTTTGCGCAAGACCGTGGGAATGAAGGCTTCGTTGTGTTCTACCTGAATTGAGCAAAGTAAAAAAAAGCTATGTAACAACACGTGGGGACGATTCGTCTGTCCGTGTTGACAGTTGTGGTCACATTTGATTGGCGTCCAGCTGGGGTTGGGAACCTTTTCAAATCTCAGTTTTTTGACGCCTGAAAAAGTGATGGCGCTTTCACCTTTTTGCAACTTGTTAGTAGTAGAATTCTTCACGAATCTGCATTGGCGGAGAGCATTTAAGGACGGTTCCCTGTCTGCCTCGTTGATCTGGTGGTCGCAGGCGTGACGAAGCTAGAGGTCCTGGGTTTGATCCCCGGGTCGGGCAAAAACTGGATTTTTCTATCTTGAAATGCCCGGAGTCTGGATTTGTGCCCGGTGTAGGTATGTAAGGCAATAGGCTCACCTATTACATGATAACATAACTGGTGAAAAGTAAACTATGAAACCCAACTACACACCATTGTTTTAACCCTTCAGGGAAATACAGGCGTAATTTTATGAATGACATCATGATTTCTCACGAAAAGAACCATGTACTACAGGGTGCTAATAGGTTGCAGTAACTATTTGCAAGTGACTACTGCCGAACCTAAAAGCGGTGACAGCCCAATTGATTTTCTAAGTTATGTGCGATTTAAGAAATTAAATGTCACTTGCTATAACGGTGAAGGACACATCGTGAGGAAACATGCATACCTGAGAGTTCTTCATAATGTTCTCGAAGGCATGTGAAGTCTGCAGTAAGCATGCGGTGTTATAATTTCATGATAGTGTCAAAACAAAATGTAGCGTGACGTAACATTAAATTTCCTCTTTCCATTCGAACCATTTCGACTGATATTTCCATTCTTCCAGGCTGATCTAAATTTTGTAACAGTCTATAAAACAAGCGAAGGCATGAGTGAGTCGAATCGGTCACAGATTGAAACTGTTTTAGTTTAGATTTAGTATGTCGCGTGTTGGTTGCGTGTAACATGGTCTCGATTTGTTATGTTTTTGAACTAGATTAACCCGCGGTTTTACTTGAATAAAAAAAATTAAACAATAAACAGCAAAACCAAATATGGCTCAATGTATATTTTTTGAAGTAAAATTTAGGTAATTAACATATAATTACTCATCCATAACATTAATTTTATCGTCATAACTAAATTATAATTAAATTCAAGAGAAACACTTTCTGTCCATTGAATTTTTTTAATGTTTTAACTATAAAACGGTACAACATATCTGGTAAGAAATTAGTAGTTAAATAAATAATTGCAATAACATTCTAGATTCTTCATTCTTTGTAGAGCTAAAGATAAGAAGAATCTATTATTATGTCTTATCCACTACTATATAAGGCTTAATCTACTAACGTCTGCCTATGAACACTAACGCTTTAGACATAATATAACATAACATTCTGTGTTCTGAGCACAAGTTATGTTTAGGTCCCATGTAAGTATATAGGTGCTGCGTCTATTGCCATACAGGCATAAATCCAGACTAAGAACTACTACTGGAAATTTCAAATTAGAAAAACCCAATATTACTTTATTCTACCCTGGGTTAGAACCCAGGACCTCAAGCTTAGCAGTTATGCTTGCGAGCACTACACCAACAGTCTCAGCCAACGATTGAAACAAATAGACATACTCGTATTATTTTATAACTATACACGTGATGACAGTTTATAAGCGGAGCAAAGTAAAAAGTTAACGTGAATGAAATGTCTGTGAAGAACTGCCTCGTGCCACGCAATCTTGTGGTGATGACGCGAAGCCATCATACGAATTAATTGCGATTGAAGTTCAATTGATTTTGTAATTAACAATTATGGGATCATGTACTGAATAAAAATATTTACATACAAATCATTTCATATTTATATTGATTGTTGTAAGTTGTAATAAAATATTATTTATGCATGTTTCATTAACAATTCAAAGGTCAGCGACCCCGATAATAGAACTGTTGTTTGAGTCCAGGCGCATAGCACTTTTAAATTAATGTTTTTTTGTATTACCTACAACACCCTCAACAATTATAATACTATTGGCCTTATCTTTCTATAAATATCGGTAAATTTTACTTCGATTTAACTTTAAATAATGTCACTGTATATTGTGTGTGTATAGGTTACTCTTATGACACTCTAAAGGTCGATTCACACATATCAGTGAACCCACAGTTCCGGCACAGTACCGTTACAGTTCCGTATCCGTGCTACAGTGGTGCGTCAGTGCTTCAATTCACACATATCAGGCACAGTACAGTTCTCTGCGGGTCTTCGTGCACGACGTTCCCTTCAGACTAGCGTTGACGTCGATTGTTTTGATGGCACTCTTCAATAACACAGAATTAGCTATGATAGCCATTGCTTTAGACGAAGAAAAAGAAGAGAATCGAGGAAAAAAAAAAATGGGTACATGAAGCATCAGTGATCCGTGACAAAATATCGTCGTCGCCGATCACGTCCGTGATAGCCGGTGCCGGCACTGACACTGACGGTACTGAGACGACACTGACACTGACAAGTGTGAATACATCCATAGAGAATGTTTGAAAGAATAATTATCACTGATGCGGTACTGTGCCGGAACTGTGGGTTCACTGATATGTGTGAATCGACCTTAATTGTGTATAGGAACTTAATTGTGTATACATTGTCATTATACATACAACCTAATGTAATTAAGTTCACCGTCGCCACCACTCTAGGCATTCCACAATCCACATTACATGATACCTAAACATAACTAGTGACATAATGTACATCTGTTGCCTACCGCTTCGCGCTTCTACATGCGTGATGTTATTTTATATAATGACTTTCGTTCGTCTAATTATGAGCGGCTGCAATACTTACATTACCGTCTTAAAACCGTTCATAATCACGATAAACACGACAGTCCTTTCATCCTGTCCAGGTGACACGAATCTATTGGATTTCTATTAAAACACTCCTTGTATGGATCTCAAACAAATCTTTGAATTTGAAGAGAACGCATTCGCTTGTGAAATCTCCGAATACAATGGGATCGGTACAATGCAAGGACGTATTTCGTTCACTATTAAAATGCTTTACAGACATTCTTGGCACCAGCGGCCGTATCACGCAGCTCAGTCTTTAGTCTTCAGTGGTCGCAGTAAGCTTACGTTTTGCGCGACAAATATTAATGTGTAATGAATCTTGTATGTAAGCCGAGGTTGTAAATGAGGTAAGGCTGCGCACACACTGTAGTAACGCTGGGCAGTGAGGCTAATTCGGGAAATCAAATTATCTAAGGTTGCCTCGTGTATTCTCGAAATGCGCTTATGTCTGAGAAGGTCGGGATCAGGGAAGTTCAACTAAGTTAAGCAACGTCGTACGTGGTCGGTATGCGAATAAGATCGCTAGTTGCAAAAATTTCATGAGCGCTTCATTATTGTTTTCAACTGTAAACAAGAGGCATTGAATTATGTACTTTGATATATTTGAGCCATAACCCAACGAAATTGAAAAGGTAAACTAAACAGTCTGCACGATGCCTTAACATATGTACGCTGGTTACCGACCATACATGGGAAAATAGGCTTGGAATGAATATATCGTGCTTGGTGTTGCTAATGGAAAAGATTGGTTCGTATATTTAATTTTTTCCGACAATGATTCTTAGAAAATCGCTGTGTGGATTCCATTAATTAAGCTAATGCATGGCGCCCTTATAAGGGCTGTAGCAGATTATAACAAGCTGCAATTTGTGATTGTTTAATCTTTCATAATGCGTATTGGAATGTTAATCAAAAAGCTGAAACTTAAATGGATTTTTATTTTAATTTATTTTTCTACGATGTATTAGGTACAGACTATATATACGTGTTACGATTAATACCTACGATCACAGAAGAACTAAAATTAGATTTTATATTAGCACAAATCGTGTGACCACCAAAAAGACGAAAAATCCAAAAAAAATCACATCATTTTAAAACTACAAATCAAATCATTTTTCACTGGTCTGAGGTGTTCATAGAATAACCAGTCGAATTTTGACTACTCGGCTATCACTAGTTCAAGTTAAAAGCCGCTTCTATAGTTTTTATGCTCACGTAGCTGACATGAATGTCATGTTAATAGCGGCAGAGCGAAATTGCATTTGAACACTAATGAAGTATTGAAGGTATCTATATTTTTCTTCCTTGATTGAAGATTAATACTTTGTTAGTAGGTATGTCAATAATTATGTTGTATTCGACGCGCCAACTGCATTATATTAGATGCTTATCGTAGGTAACCCGTTTTAAAAGTTGTAAAAGTTTTAAAATATAATTGAAGGTAAATAAAAAATCGATCAAATGCAAATCGTATTCATACACGATGTTTTCCGAACCAACCACGAAAATTACATTTCTTGTACCCCTTGACTTTTATTGTTTTGGTACCCCTTCTATCTATTACCTCAGTGTTATAGCGGCTATACAAATTAACGAAGACATTGAAATCTAAACTGTAGGTATACAGACGGACTGCTGACATACGGACGGACAGGCACCGGGACTCGGGCATCCATTGGGTACGAAACTCAAAAAAATTACTTCGGTTATCGTTATGCATTTTGAATGAATATAAAGGGTTGTGAGTTAAGTTTTATGATATTATGATGGTTGCTTCCTCTTCCCAGCAGTAAATCTTATTAAGACCCCCAGCCGTAGGTTAGCCAAGTTCTTCACAGCAGAAATACTGAGAAAGTGTACCTAATATGGTACGATCAAAACTTGCAAATCGTTAGCATCCTACTGTAGGGCGTGGCTCTCACAACTGACAAGGCCTAGTGCATACTCCATCACGCTGTGCTCTCCACGGTACACGGAACATTTCAAGCCACTTTTGAAATTTCCAAAGAACAAAGGAAGTCTGCAAGGATTCAACGCAAAATAGCTACCGTGTTTAAGAACCTACGTTATAGTCTCAAGTTACAGCATATATTTAAATTTCATATATCACTGTCTGGTTAACCGTATCATTAGTTTTTATGCATGAACCATCAACCAAAGAAGATTTGAAAGAACAATTTGAATAGATTTCTCGTTTCTCTCCCTATCTATCAATATAAAGATGCTTGTGGTTACCATACCACACCGTCGATTGTTGACCCGAGATCATATCAAACAAACCATTGTGAATTGTGATCTGTGGCAGGATACGAAAAAAAAAGAAAAGATATGACGTAACGGTGGTCTTAACTTGGTTTAATAGAGTGAAAATGCCATTGTCCTATCCCATTCAGGTTGGGGTGAAGTGAACTTGTTTGCAACTAGTTTTGTGTTAAACTAAAGGAAACATAAGAATAATAGATAATAGAATACCAATACACAGGGGATTGAATTGAATTTCGTACAGATGAAAAAAACTCATATTTATTTAATAGGTAGGTACTCCTAGGCATAATATGTAGTTGGTGGTCGAATATGTAAACGATTCGCTACGAATTACTTCGAAAAACTCATTTCTAACATAAGATAACGCTTTTTTCCAAATGGGGTAGGTAGGTACTATGGGTTTCCACTGCCCACGCTCCGTACAAACTTGTTTCCTTGTAAACAATTGGGTTACACCTCATATCCGCACATGAGAGAAGATTTCTCGCTGTTTCTCAGTCTCAGTATTTTTTAATGGATGTAAAATAGCAAATGAACAGGTGGCACTACCCATACACTGCCGCCCATGACGAGTATGACAGACTCTGAACAAGACTCAAAGTGGGACTGGGATGGTTAGTCCAGTTAGTAGAAGGGTGTTAATAATTTAAGGATGTAAACTAACAAATGAAAATAATGTCTGTAAATGCTGAGTACTGATGCAGGGTTGACTACCGGGTGTTTTACCCTACATACTATCGTTTGTCTTACTGGTAGTCCCAGGGGAATTTTATGGACCGTATCACAAGCAGCAGTACCGCGTACGCAATCAGTAGTACCACGGTCAATTAATTTTATCCCTGAAATAGACGAACACCATGTTGGTAGGTACAATAATGTTAATTTTACTATCACATGGTGGCTGGGGGACGGACCATTATATCTCCCGTACAACTTCTTAGGGAGAAGGGACTGGCTGAAAACCAGCGCTTCCCAGGATTTCGGTCCCAAAGAAGCAAGCAGCTGAGCCAGCTCCCATTGCCTCAGATGCTTTTCTAAATGTTTTCTTTTCCTTTAGTGTGTAAATTGTAAAAATTTGAAGGCAATAAACATATTTTATAATTATTAATTATAGGTGCCATAGAAAAGAGTAGCTACAGAGACTCTCTGGAAAATCCTAAGAAATAACAGTGACATAACTTTAATGAAGGCACTGGTCACACCCTAAGGCAGGTGTTCCAAAGGTACGTCGATTGGTTCGATTTCTTTCGATCGTTCACAACCTGCCGCGATTTAGCAGGTGAGAGGACATCCTATGAACGAGGGGATCCGTTAGGCGCGAATGTTACGTAGAAGGTGTACTGCAAGGTGATACACAGAGAATATAATATATCTACGCACAAGTGACAGCAAGTCTTTGTTTGATAATGTTTTGCTATGCCTTCGAGAATAAAACGGAAATCTCTGTCATGCAGGTTTTCGCACGATTTTTTTTCTTTACTCGTATCATCCATCCATTAGCCTTTTGAGGTCCACTGCTGGACATAGGCCTCTCATAAACGACACCACTCCGATCGGTCCTGTGCTTTCTGAAACCAGCGGTTTCCCGCCGTCTTCTTCAGGTCTTCTTAACTCGTATAGTAGGTGGTATATTATAATACCTGATCTCTGAAACCTCTCGCAACTATTTAGTAATCTGTAATATAATTTAGAGAAGTTATTAGTGCGTGTCGCTTGGATTTGTACCCAAACCCCGTCTAATTCTACTGCTTCACATATGGTTAATTTCAATGCCTGTATATACTCGTAATAAATCGCTTGTTGGATACTAGCGGGTAAATTTTGGTGTATGGTATGATGCAATCAAATCGTTGTTGTACCAGGAAAATGGACAGAGCAGTATTTCTGTATGCTTATTGAATTAAGTTAGTAGTAATAGTTACAGAATGGGATGCAAGCTATCATTTAATTGCTTTTTTATTTATTTTTGGGCTAAAAATTACAGATAAAACATTCCGAGAGACCGCAGTCAGCCGTGTTGTTTTCACCGGCTAAAAGTGACTGTTCGTAAGTTTATTTTATTGCAGGTTAAAAATGTAGATGAGGAAACCGACAATTACTCAACACCTTTCAGCCTTCAGACATGCCTTAGTAACAGCTGCAGGGTTGGTACGCGCCAAAATATCGATTTCACGGATCTTCTCAGAAATCACGGTGGATAGTTTTTGCTAGAGCAACTTGTGCCCGCATGCGATTTTTTCACCGTGACACGTGCTGTTTTTGCGAGACTTCCTTACTATCCCCATCTGTCCGCTGCAAGCTGTGAACCTTGCGCGCTTGAGCTCGCGCGAAAGCTATGCCTCGTCCTTTCTAGCTAGGGTTGCCAAAATTTTGCAATGATAATAACTTTAATAGTAATTAACCTGCCATGATGATGTAATCTTTACCTAATATAGTTTCAAACTTTCATGAAATCCATGTAAAAGAGACTTATACCATACCTAATGCAATAAATTCGTAATATTTATAAATACCAGTGCCTATCCATGCATACATACTTCATAGCATATTACTTTATAAGGTTGACAACCCTACTTTCAAAAAGGTAACCAAGTACCTATCCCAATTTGAATATAACGTCCTAATTTTATGCGTCTGCGATATGATTGTTTAAATTATATAATATTATGATTTTGTATCTAATTTACTTGCATATTAGTGAAATATATTTTAACGAAGTAGTGGTCGCCGAGTGGTCGAAATCTGACAATAATTTATTTTTAAAATTTTAAGTTTGAACGTTACTAAGGTTTTATTGTCAACTTAAAAATATGTATTGCTATAATCATAGATTAATCCAAAGTATACAAATTAATGTTCAATGTAAAAAATAACATGCCATCGTATCAAGAAACTATTAAATATGTTGGTGTGTAATGTTTTCTTTTATTAATTTCATGTACATATGTATTTCTAATGCATCTTATATAAAAAAATGATAGCTTTCTGCACCCTTTCTCCATATTAACTTTAAATATAGTGCCAAATTTCATACAGTTCTGTCCGGTACAAAACTTTTACTTCACGTAATATTTAATACTGGTCGTAAACCAAATCTCTGATAATTTTAACCATCTGTCCCAGAATCCACTCAGGACATGGTATCACTATTCTACCTGTAATACAATTTCGCCGTACTGCAACATGATGCTGTCTTCTACCTGCCCTGCATCTGGCGTTACTTACGTGTTTCGAGGATTAAAAATAGAACTCGACTGTAGCGGTGTGTCTGCAGCCGTCGACGACGTGAAATGCCAAATTAAATGGTTTTCCTCGGGGCCTATAGTCTCGTATGTATGATAAAACACTCGGTACATCTGTCAGGAACTGTATGGAGAGACGTTGTTTTTGCTTCTTAATGGCCGTGCTTACTTGCTATCGAATATTCATTGACGAGGTACCGTTAATGTTAATTTAAAGTTAAAAACCTTGGACAAGTCATATTGCATACCAACTTGTGTTAAGCATGGACCGTAAGAGCGATGTTGTCGCTATGTTACGATTAATTATTGTTAAACTCTGTCTAAAAAGTGATTTGATAAATGAACATTGTCGGCACACAGTAGTGTAAACATGTTGTTGTTAAATTTATAAAACTAAAAGAATACAAGAAATATTACAAGTATTTTTGGTTCGATTGATATACATATATTGTATTTATATACCTTTTTGACATAAACATATACAAGTCAAATTACTTATTTCGCTATGAAGTGGTTGGACAAGCTTAGCGAAAGTCTAGGTAACTAACTAAAAACTACTAAATGAAAAGAAGATATAATGATATTCTAAATTGATTAATATAAACGCTCTGACGTGAAATGTTACATAGGATTAGCTATTGATCATTGGATGAATAGCCAATCCTACATAAATACATAATAACTTTATAGGTAGGTACTAATGCACTATGTACATTTCATCACAACCCTTTCTTTGTCCCACTGTTGAGCACAGGTCTCCTCTCAGAATGGGAGGAATGTACCTACATTAGACATTAATTATTATTGTCAACCATGTATTTATTTCTGTCAACCATGTATTTTTATCAAATGGGAATATCAGAATAATTTTGAATACAAAAAAAAAAAATAAAAAAGAATAGAAATAATTTATTATATCAAATTCATACCTATATCAGAAATTTTGATACTTTCGAACCCTAATATCAAACCATGTGATCTGACCTGAGGTTACCTAACTTTAACAATAGTTTAAGTTCGCAAATAATTGGTTTTGTGTTTAAGGTTAGCATGCAACTGTGACCAACTATACTCTTACTTTCTTAGACGATTATGAGTCTTTCAAGATCTGTCACAGTTGTCATGGTTTTCGTTCGCTATCCTTAACCATAAAAAAGCCGCATGGCTCCACCATTTCATCACCACATCATATACGAAGCCGATATTATTTCCAAGCTTGGACGACATTTTAAGAAGCACCGCATTAATTAGTCATTGTTTCGCGACAAAAAATATAGGGATGGTAAGACTAATTTGAAGTTCTCGGATATCCGTGACCATAGTCAGTTACGGATATTTTATAAAATTTAATGTTGAAGATCGGCTTAGATAGATAGATTTGCATACATTATGTTTATACAAATAAAGATTTTTATTATTATTTATTATTATTATACAAGTGAAAATTATACAAGCCTAACTGGGTGATAAACGGTTATTTAATTAGGCAGCCGATATTCGACTGATTGGTGATTAGATTGTTAAATGTGAATATAGGTAGACTTATATTAGTTTAGACTAGCCATTCTAGTTTAGTTTAGTTTAGTCTAGCCATTTGTGCTTTGTATCTTACGAAATAAATTTATTTTGTTTTTTTTTTTTAGTTTACAATAAATAATAAAAGCGTGTTAATAAATTTTAATTTATTTTTTAAAATTGGAATACTCATTTTGACGGCGTATTTGAAGCTGCCGTATATTTTCAAAATAAATATCTATATCCGAAATCACATTTCTTACCATCCCAGCAAAACCCGTCGAGCGCGTGCGCACGCGCAAAGGTACGACTTAAGTGTAGATACATTAACTGCCTCTTATAAAACTTTTTGGCTTCTCTAGAAACAGATATTTAAAAATACTTACTGGAAGGTGCTGTTAAGCATCTATATCCTCAAAACAATTCGTTTTGGACCGTAAAGTGCCTTTTTTCGCTCTTTATTTTGTAGTGTCTTTTATCTATAGAAGGTTATTCTGCGATTAGTTCATGGGTCGACAGTCACTATGTATCTATATTTCGCTCCCAACGAAGTTAAGGTATATGTACCTTAACTTTGTTGTCTTCTATAGATGAAGTAGAGAAAGCCATCGACCATTCTACAAGTGCGTTATGAAAAGTTACATATAAAAAGGTAGATAATCTTTATCTATACCTACCTACTCTATCAGTCTCTGTCTCTGCCTAGTTTGGGATCAGATGGCCGTGTATGAGGATATCCACAATATTTATTTAGATACTAGCTTTCCCCGCGGCTCCGCCCGTTTCAAATCGTTTAACCTGCAGATTTACCCCATTCAGGGATGTTTTAAAATATTATAAGGCAAGATTACCACTAATTAAAATCTAGCTATCAGAGATAGTCATCAATCGATTAAACATCGATCAATAGTTAATTATCGATTAAAAATCGACTATTACAGTGTTCTGTCCATTTTCATGGAAACGTGAAATTTTCAGTGAAGGAAAATATCCTATGTCATTCTCCAGGCTCTACAGTACACCTATGCAAAAAATCACATCGATCCATCATTCCTTTGAGGCAGAGAAAAAGGACAAACCAACAAACACACATTCCCATTTATACCTAAGTAAGTAAACAGACTTTCCGGGCTCAAACTCAAGTGACCAACGGCTTAGGAATATTGCTTTTCGAAAATTGAATAACCAGCGCAGTATTATTGGACACTAATTCCTTTGCTGGTGGAACAGGGTCTGATAACGCTCCTATAATAAGGTGTTGTTGTTTTCTTTATAATCTACTAGTGGACGTCCGCAGCTTCGCTCGCGTGGAGTTAGACATAACAATAGTTTCTTTTACACCTAGTAATATTACATAGCCTATGTCACTCAGCGAGGATGCAGCTTTCTAATGGTGAAAGAATTTTTCAAATCGGTCCAGTAGTTTTTGTGTGAAAACATTACAAACAAATGACATGTTTCCTCTTTATAATATTAGTATTGATAATATTTTGTAGTGTTCTATTATACGTGGCCTCGGAAGGTTGGAAAGCTCATTATAAATGCACGTGCCACTCTGGAGACTCTGGACCACCCAGTAGTCTAGTGCGACTGAGATCAGCTATCTGTACAGATGGTTCTCAAAGTGCAACGTGGAAGTTGAGAATGTAACTGCTATAGCTTTTTTTTTTTTTTTTTTTTTATTTATTATTGTAGGGACTTTGTCGCTGAGCGACCACATCGTCCCGTAAAGGAATAACAAAATAACATTAACAACACATAATTATGACTACCTATTTTCTAAGGCCCAAAACAACTAACTTATACAGCACCTTGGCCTCATCCGACATAGGAGAGGACAAAATGCTGTTAAGCAAACCAATCTGCATTGTCTTTGCCATCATTAGACTCCTGTAAGAGTCCGTCCGGACACACTCCGTCAAAATGTGTTGGACATCTTCAACTCTGCGGCAGTCATCGCAGTCAGGAGAAGGTACTTTTTTCATAAGGAATGCGAATTTATTTGACGGGATGTGTCCGGATCGTAATCTTAATATTGTTACCAGATACTGTCTACTACACATTGTCTGATCAATCCATGGAAATCCCGATATTTGTGGCTGAATAGTTCGATACCAGATGCCTTTTTCCAGTGAACGTCTATCAAAATATTCCTGCCAGGATACACGACATTGTTCTCTAATTAATTTGTAATGTTCTGAAAACACCGGTACTACCGCCAAGGGGACTCCGTTTTCCGTGGCTTGTTTGGCTAGTAAGTCTACTTCATCATTTTCTTCCAGATTAATATGGGATGGAATCCATTGAAGTATTATTTTTTTATTATTGGATAGCAAATTTAAAATCGATTTTATTATTCGATAGGCAATCGGTAGTCCTCTCACATGAGAGGAACAACGAACCAAGTGTTGCAGAGCACTTTTACAATCTGTGAGGATAACAAATTGATCGTAATTTATCGAAGCAATATACGACAGAGCTTCTTCAATTGCAATAAGTTCTAAGTGCATAATAGAAATATGAGTTTCGATTTTAAATTTCATGCTACATCCCAAGCTAGAATCCAAAAACGCTGAACCTGCCCCCTTATCGTCTTTGGATCCATCAGTGAAAATTTTATGCCAACCATCATAATTGTCTTTTATAAATTTAATACAAATAGATTTTAAATGTATAATACGATACGTTCGTTTAGCTTGGGAGATATTGGGGATAGACTCACGTATTACGTTTTGTAGTGGAATATTACTAACCCAAGTGTCCAATGAATACATATCGAGTGTACTGCTGTTGTATACAGGGACTGAATTTAATGTGTTTAGCGAGCTAACAAGCAACGGACTTTTTTTATTATACCAATAACGAACATGACTAAGAGATGCCAACATTTGTATTAGGTTGGTGGTCTTAGCTTTAGCAAAAGATTTAGATTTTAAGAAAAACTTTTCGGCCAGATATCGTCTACGAAATTGAAGTGGTGCGAGGCACAATTCATTCTCCATCACGTGGATAGGAGTGCTCCGTATAAAGCCACCAATTACTCTTAAAGCTATATTTTGAATCCTGTCCAACTTTACTAAATTTGATAGACTGGCATTATCATATAAAAAACTGGCGTAATCAATTCTACTTCGTACCATTGATGTGTATAAGCGTCTTAAATGTTTTGGGTGAACTCCCCAACCTGGTCCAGATAAAACTTTCAAAATATTGATATATCTAGTAACTTTTTGACTTGTCTCATTGATATGTTTTCCCCATCTGAGCGAACTATCCAACCACAAACCCAAGTATTTAACATGACTAACCGTAGGTAGCAAATGATCATTAATCTTAAATTCTATTGTCCTCCTAAAGCATCCTTTCCTGAATATACACAATTTGCTTTTTGTTGGAGATAATGTTAACCCCAAACTACATAAAATATCATAAAGATCTTGACAAGCAACATGTAATTCTCGAATGGCAAGATCCAAGTTGTTTTTTGATATATATAAGACAATATCATCAGCATATTGAGAAATATGTACGTTCTGTATAATTTTACCTATATTTATGGTAGCTATGTTAAAGAGGAGTGGGGATAGTGGATCTCCTTGAGCCAAACCAGTTCCTGATGATCTTATAATATCCCTACCTTCAGCTGATATTTTTAACTGTCTATTTTTTAAATAGTTCCAAAGATACAAGCACAATTTAGAACCTACCCCTTCCTTATCTAGAATATACAATAGTTGCCTTATATCAACATTGTTATAAGCATTATTAATATCAATGAAACAAGCTGCAGTTAATGAGTCTTGGGAAAAGCCTATTTGAATTTGAGTAACCAGATGAGTCAGATTTTCAACACATGATCGGGCTTTGCGAAAACCTATCATGGAATCTGGAAATAGAAGCTTTTTTTCGAAATACCATTCTAATCTTTTATTCAAAATCGAGTGAAAAATTTTGCACAAACAGGATAACAAAGAAATTGGTCTCATTTGAGGCTGTGAGTTCAACTCTCCGGATTTTGGGATTGGCACTATCTTTATCTGTCGCCATTGAGTCGGTACAAAACCGGAACTGAGACAGATATTATATAGCTTAACTAACATATTTTTAGCAATTAATGGTAAGTTTTTAATCATAGAAAATGATATCTCATCATTTCCAGGTGCTGTGTCTGACTTTTTAGTTGAATTTTCCAATTCCTGTATTGTTATTTCTGATTCCAAATTTATATTGAATGAATGAAATTCTGGTTGCGGTGGACATACGAAGGCAGGGGTTAAAGAATAAAGAAGTTTTTGGGCATTTTCTAAATTTATACAGTTTTTAGCCGTGTTAAAGCAACAACCTTTCATCCATCTCATTTTCCGCCACATGACAGTAGGCGAGGCGGTCCCATCTATAGAATCACAAAATTCATGCCACGATTTATTTTTACCTGTTCGAATTATTCTTTGAGCATTACTTATTTTTTCTTTTAATGTGTCCAAATTTTGTGGTGACGGACATCTTCTTAATGTGGCCAACGCGCGACGACGTTCAGCTACCGCTTTTGAAATATCAGCATTCCAGTATGGTTTAGGGCTAAATTTTTCACATAAATGTTGTGGAACTGTTTTTACGGGAATAAATTTGTCAGCTGCCAATTGTAATGTCTGTTCAAAGATATCATAAAATTCTTGAGGACAAGTAGGGCTATCGAAATTAGCTAATAAACGTTCTATAAAAGTTGAATAGGAATTCCAATCACTATCTTTAAAGTTTCTTTTTCTAATTATTTCTCGATTTACGTTTAAATAAGCGGAAAGTTTTAAAATAAGGTGATCGCTACCAAGACTCTCAAGCTATAGCTCATTGAGACTTTACTGAGTGTAGACACCATCCATCCCGTTAATACCGTAACATAATTTATTTATTTTAATGCATTTATTTATTTTTAAATTTGTTTTTACCATTACATCTCGTTAAAGACTCACAATTACAACAGAGTAATGGTTTCTGAGAAATTAATAGATAAATAAATAAAACCTTACACATTGACAACCCCACGGTAGACTAGACCTGTTGTGGGTCTACACATAAAACAATGTAGTAGTAAACAAACTGCGCCGCCCGATTTTAACACGGGACCCACGGTTTGACAGTCAGGGTCACTCACCACCGCGCAATGGAGTCATTAATTTACATGCTTACATTTTTCTTCTGTGATCGAAATAAATCATGCTATAATATTATTGCAATACGATTCGTAATTTTAATTTTACATCGAAGTTCATCTACTTCGAAGTAAAGTTTCAATCAAAGAAATGTTGTGATGTAAAGAAGAAAAAGAATGAAACATAATGTCAGAGTATCACAAAATTGAATATAATGGCTATGGCTTGGTATAGCTTTTGAATGTAGACAGATTCTCCACCCACCTCCCTGCCTTTTTTTTTATATCACCTGACCTTAATTACCAATACTTTGAGTACCGCTGCGCTACAGCAATCACGTGTTTGTAAACAAAGGGTGATGGAATAGGGGCGGTGTTGTCAAGCACACCGATTACCCGAGAGACTAATCCTCCACCAAATAACAGGAACAACGCTGTTTTGTTCTGAGAGGAAGCGGTTTTATGTAACAGGCATGATTGCTAAAAGAGGACTTAGAGGGCCCACCCTTCGAGTCGAGTGGAAAGTAGAATCTTCAGTACTCTATTTAAGTTTCGTGTCCAATTCTAACTGAGCTAGTAAAGTCAGTTAGAATTGGACACGAAATTACAGAGCGGATTGGTGGAGGTTATAGGTAACCTCCACCAATCCGCTTGTGGGAACTCCCAGGTTAACTACCTATATATTTACATAAAAGGAATTTTGTTTAACTGTTTTCAGTTTTTGGTAGTCGAGAATGTCGCAGGTCTGCATGCTGAGTTTCAATCAAATCTCATTAAAAAAAATATCTTTACAGACTTATATTATTTTAGTGTTAGTGGCAGTTTCGAATTTCGATAAAAAATCTTATTTAAAAAGCATTCAAATTGTAACAAATTTTTGTGGTGGAACAATGCTAATATATAGATAACAATCTATTTTTTTGCAACTATGTATCTTGTATGTAGGTAATGTAACATTGTACTCTCGTTAAAGTTTAATCTCTTTTATAATAAACCCTTGAAGTTATATAACTAACAGCTGGTCAATTTAAAAATAACTTTTTAATTATCTAAAGCTAGTGAAACCACATAATTCACTATTTGTTTCGATAGCATATATCTGCATATAATGTAGGTGTCGAAGGTCGCTTGTGCATTCAGGCAAATCATGCTATGTCTTGTGACGTCGTGAAAAAATCTAGAATTCGATTGTTCAACAGCTAATTATTTTACTACCTACTTTACACGGTATATTATAACGAGATGCATTCAGAGGGCAAATACATATAAGTATGTATATCTGTATATATGGGTAAAGCCGAAGCTTGCAAGAGCAAGAGCGAAGCAAACGCAGAGGCTTTTATACGGTATTTTAGTACCTATCCCAGTTAGTGGAGACTGTACCTTGTTTCTCAAGTTACGACATACATAACTGGGTAAAGAGGCACTGATTAGGAGAGGTGGTGTTTTCTACAAGGCTCATGGATAGAAGGAATCCTTAATCATCACGACAATCCAACATTGGCTCTACGACTTAGGTACTAATGAGTAAGATTGGAGTACAAATAAGATTCTTCATAAATTACCCTACTTCAATCACGCTAGGTAAATCATGGTTTGCCCGATTACACGGTTAACTAGCGACATGGGTTCCATTAAGCTCATTCCATTATACCAGCAGGTGCTGCAGTGTTACATTTAGTTTTGCTGACTGCTAATGCTTCAAACTTATTAATTAAACGGAAATTGCTGTAAGTGTGAACTTAGGATTAATTGGCAGTAATAATGCTCTTCAAACCTTGCGTGTGGCTCGCGTTGTTGTTATACGGCTAATTTTGCTTCTTTATCAAACGAGTTAATAACAAATATCTTGCGTTCTTGACTAACGACGGCTGAAGAGAGAAACTACTAAATGCTAGCTACAACACATTTACGTCCAACTGTTGGGCGCGGGTCTCCCCCACAGACATAGCTGCAGGAATTCTATAGCATACTCCACCATGCCCAATGTGGATTGGTGGAGGTAGGGTAAATTAACCGATTGAATATCTCTGTACCTGAATTGGGTGACCCCTAGTGGCCATATTTCTTGGTGCTTCCATGTTTCGGTGGGCATATCAAGTCCTTAAGCTGTCGGTGTGTTAGTAACCTCTCCGCCAAACCGCACTTGAACGGCGAGGTTGAGTATGCTTCAGGCTTTTTCAGTTGTGAAAAGAGTCCGGCACTCTGCCGTGGAGACTATAACGGGTGGAAATCTTTCCTGGCAAGTTAGATATGTAAATATTCATTTGACAATTTGTAGCTCACTACCGTCAGAGTCCATGTTCATGATTCAAATAACGAGAAGACCAGCTATTGACGGTCGTAAAGAAATAAGATTGTACGTTTTTTCCTTATAAGTCTAAATGCCAGGACTCGAAGTAACTGTACATGCAAACAGATGGCCGAGGTAGATGTTTATTTGTTGAATACGAATTAGCGGGATATATAATAAATAAACGATTAAGCTGCACGCACACGAGAATCAACGTATGGGTGGCGTGAACTAACTAATAGTTCCTATCTCATATGGCGCCACGGTAATACAGGTGGGCATAAGTCGAGTGTTGCAGAATTGAGCTTTGCTATGAATCAATTCTAAATGTAGACTGGATCAATTAAACTATTACTTACTAACGTAACGCTAACAACAAGCTAATTGTTACCGAGTATTTGCTCGTCAGTGGCTGGGCTTCGATTTTTGAAATTCACCGATATGGCTTGAGATATCTATATATATAAAAGGAGAAGGTGACTGACTGACTGACTGACTGACTGACTGACTGACTGACTGACTGACTGACTGACATATCAACGCAGGGCCTAAACTATAAGGGCTAGAAACATGAAATTTTGCACAGGGGTTCCTTTTATAGCGTAGGGGAGCACTAAGAAAGGATTTTTAAAATTCATCCCCTAAGGGGGTAAAACGGGGGTGCAAAGTTAGTATGAAACTTTGCCGTGGGCAAACCTGAACGCGGGCAGACGTCGTTAATGGGTCTAATTCTACGCGAGCGAAGCTGCGGGCGTCCACTAGTTCGAAATATTTTTGAATGCGAATTCCGTTATTTTTTTATCGTAGGCATACGGAACAATAAAAAATATTTATTTATTGATTAAATTTAATTAAATTCATTCTATCGATAGGCGAAACTATAATTCGTGAGTGAGGACCACTCGTTCTATACTCACCCTAGTGAAATTGAAAAATAGAGACAGCATTAAATTTGCGCGTATTAACGCGGCGATTTTTGTATACCTACGAGTGAGATTCAAAATAAAGTCCCAGGTCAAAGTTTGACACAGTTTTCATGGACGGCATCGGTGCTGCATGGCCGTCTGCTATCTGAAATCTATGAAAGTGCCAGCGAAATTTATCCAATAGTTTCACGGGCAAAAGTATCTGGCTTAATATAAATTGTTAGAAATAACTAAATTCAAAACTGCTAAAAATTACCTTCTATTTATTTATTTGCATGCATTTCTCTTCGTTACTTCATTACTTACTCTTCATTTAAATTAGAAATTCAGGGTATCGCCTTAACTTCAATCAGACGACAACAAAATTGCAAGAGCTGTTTAATATGACGCCAGTAACGTCATAAAAATTTCTCATACGACGTTATACTGTCAAGTAAGGTGCAACTTTATGGTCATCTAGTATGACGTCATTGCAGCTGCTTAACTTAATCTTTCGGGCTTCAGAACACGCTTAAGAATGGCTTGTTACAGACAGACATGTTTCTGAGACCTTAGTCCAGCTCATGCTGTGCTATGGAAGCTATCAAATGCGAAAATGTTTCGTATTTTTCAATCCTTTCACTTTATGCGTTTCGGGTTAGCACAAAATGCAAGTGTCATAGCAACCAGTATAAGTGTTGGTTTCATCGCAACCTTTTCTTTGTCCCACTGTTGGGCACGGGTATCTTCTCAGAATGGGAGGGATTAGGCCTTAGTCCACAATGCTGGCCCAGTGCGGATTGGCAGACTTCACATGCCTTCGAAAACATTATGATGAACTCTCAGGCATGCAGGTTTCCTCATGATGTGTCTTTCACCGTTACAGAAAGTGACATTTACCTATTGGTAATTATTGTTTATTTTCAAAATGAATTCGATTATTAATTAAGTGGTGTGATGATGAAGTTGATGATAAGAAAAAAACAGTAATCAGAACTTAAGTGTAAAATAAAGGAGGTTTTATAATGTTTAGTAATCAATCATCTCATGCAAGGGAATTAAAACGAGGTTATTTAGTTGTTTTAACACGTACAAAAATAGACAAATTTAGTAATGAAACTAAATTATATTTTCTTTTTTATTTAATAGTAGGTTCCTATTTCACTTATACATAGTTCGTTTTGGCACAACGGTCGCTTGCTATAATGTTTTCGCATAGTTCAGGTTGTAGTGTAGCAAAGCCTTCAGCTATTCCCAGAGACATAGGTAGGTGAATGTGCCAATTTTCGTGGAGGCTTTTTCTGACTAATTGCCCGATCCCGTTACCTACAGGTGGCTTTCGCCGCACGCGCACTTCGTTCAACTTCGGCTTATAGAGGACCGTACGAGGAGAGGGTTGTACGCATATTGTAGTTGCACGTATAGTTATTTACTCTTAGCCTTAGTGAGGCAAACATCTTAAGGCCATGTACAGACCATGGACATTGGCGATTGGGAGAAATTTACCGCAATGATAAATATTTTAAGATATTGATGAATTGTTATATTTTCTTCTATTTCACTCCAACACATAACACATACTTAGGATCTCCAACATTTATTACACTGAAGATATTACTCATACACATATAAGCTATATATAAAATATATTTATGGAATTTATATGCAAAAAATTAAGTAGGTACCTAAAGTACAATGTAATCGCCATAAAAAAAATATTGTTTTATTTTATTCGGGAAACATTTTTTTTTTAGGAAATATTTATATTACATACATGAAACTAAATTTATAAATAAAAGATATCAGTAAAGTTTACTCTTATAACAAATATTAATATTATTATTTTGCGTATTTATATTTTGTATTTTGCGTCGCCGCGTCCTCACGTATTTTGCGTGGCCACGTCATGACGTATTTTCTGTTTACATAATTATTAATTTGCTCGCATTTGATTTCAGCCGAGCCTAGCGGAACACAAAGAACAACTGTACCCATATCCAGGTGCATGCGAAAAAAACGTGATCTCCGTCTATGAAGACGGTATTAAGCCAATTGTTGTCCACAAAGGAAGCCAGTGGCATAACAAACGATCTCAGCAAGACATCCATTAATAGCCGTCATCTTGCATCTGCTAAGGAACCCTTTAACGGAAAAAAAGGGATTTTCGAAAAAACACAACAACCGTATGAGAATTGAGAAGTACCGTTTTCTGCTTCGCGGGGTGGAAGGTAGTGTTAAGGTTAGGATGAATCTTGGCTTAGGAAAATATTTAATTTCATTTAATAAACATCCTAACTCATTTACATCTTTACTCCTTGGAGACCAAAACAAAAACACGACCAGTTTTATAATTTAAAAAAATGAGAAAGTGTTTTTGTAGTAGTTGTCCTCCTCCTCAACGGAATGATGGATGCATGTAATTTTTTTGCATAGATGTAGTATATGACCTTGAGGTTAGGATGTGATTAGGCTTTAATTATTTACGTAAAAATAGACAAAAATTGTTCAATCACAATTAAAAGAAACAAAAAAGTAATATAGATAAATTGAAGTAGGTATATAAAAAAATATCAAAGTATCAGATATGCCAATTTAAGTTTATAGTAACTTTACAAAAAATAAACACTATTTGATGCTTGATTTAGAAGCAAATACTTATAATTGTACATAATAAGTATGTGTAATGAATACATATATGTATGATTATTAAAGATATTTAGTTTGTGAGTAGAAAAAATCAACTTTTTCAATATAAACCCATATTAAAACGTTATCGACATCTCTTAATTTTTCTATCTATCCTATAACTAATTACGTGAAATTTACGACAGTCAAATTCTGATGTCCCAAATTGTATTGGAAAGTGAACACCTTGCAGTAGGTACAAAAAACGTGGCTAATGCAAAAGGCAGGTGGATCTGCCCATTCGTTAGTATCGCCTTTGAGATTAGATAATGAGAATTTAGGGTTTTCGAGGCCTTTATACTTAGAAAGTATATATTTGTTTCAACCGAACAATAATTAGCGAAATTAAAAAAACATTACCTTGCCAAAAAGGAACTTCAAGAAAGGGGTAACAAAATGTAATAGGTACTTATCTATAACTCATTTGAACATTATCATTATTTTAAAGATTTGATATAGGTAGCAAACAAATATTTTAAATTCTTTTTCTTATTCGGTGACGCCGTAAAGGTCCTTATGACCATACAGCAGAAATCCATTCAAAAAAAAAATTATTTTTCATGTCTACCTAGGTAAAACTTGTGGAATGTGATCATCAAGGCTTTTAATTTGTTACATATTGTGTAAATTATATATAACAATTCCTATTAACTATTATGTTAACATGAAAATATTGTATTTCATGGATACAGGTGAAAATCAAACGGACTCACTTTGACGAAAATAGAATAAACAAATTCCTGTACCTACCGTGAGAAGATCATTTTATTTTCCCAAAATTTGTTCAAGTCATGATTTATTTGTTTAACAGGAAATACTTGAAATGCTCATAGAATGATGAGTAGATTTAATAGTTTGCTTGTACGTATATCCGGTTTATAAATATGCTTTTGCTATTTCATTGAAGTTAAAGGCCATTTACCCGCATTTAGAAGCCTCAAACAAGGTCTTGCGGTTGCGAATGTTAACTAACAATGCCAAATTTTAAATGAGCAAACAAACATGCAAACGATTAATGCCCATAACATCTTACTGTAAGAAAAGTCGAACAAGACTGTTAAATGATCTAGGAATGTTGGTCCAACCAAGTACTCGTACCAAGTACCATTTCTGCTTTGTCCTACTTACTTTAAAGCGATGCTTCGGTTGGAAATATGTCCGGTCTCTCATTCGTCATGGGGATGACATCTTTGGTCTAGTGGCCGTAACTGGTCCTGGATTCAATCCGCATTGAAGCAGCGCGTTGGAGCAGCGTGGTGGAGTATGCTCTAGACCTCCCGCAGATTTGTGTGTGGGGGAGACCTGTGCCCAGCAGTGGGAAGTCTATGAGTTGCAGGTTAACGTTGCTTAGCTCAGTCGATAACATACGATCAACGTTTCAAACACGTAATAACATCATCGAATTTGGCTTGAAACCATAGATATTCACTTTATAGGTACATTGAACATAATAACGAACATGAACGAGGTACAATTGACGTGAAATATCTACCAACATGAAACATCGAGGATTCATAGGCGTTCAAAGCTGGCATTTATTTGGAATGCGGTTAGTACCTACTGTTTGCAAACGGATTTTAATCCGTGTAAGTTGGTAGTATTGCAACGAATAGTGATTGGCCGGATACAAAATATTCGGCGGCGCTCTTAACAGAATACTAGACCAGAATGTTAGTAATTTAATTAGAAATTAAGTAACTTTCCACCACTCTCCTCAATATCTCAAGACATTTAAATAAATGATTATTTGAAAAATAAAATTACACCACCACATTACCTGTGTACTGGTAATAAGTTCCAAGCTAAATACAATTCCATGAGTCTGATGGTGGACATACCCATTAAAATTCACAAATTACGACCAGTCAACGTTTAACTGCGTTTTACGCTAACGCCCCGATATAACCATAAATTAATCGTAATTCTGATGCTCAGTCAGTCATAACATAAATCTGTGATTCCAATCCCCTATTCGGTGACGCCATAAAGGTCTGTAGGGCCATACAGCAAAAGTCCATTCGAAAAAGAAAAAAAGATACCAATCCACACAATTCTGTCGACCGATCTATGAGTCACATCTCCTATGTTATTTGTATTGGCAAGAAGTTATCCTGAAGTTCATAGTAGTGATATTTATGTCTGTTCTGAGTATAAAGTATCTGTATACATACTACAAGTACAATAAGATATTCACTAGGCGTATGCGCCCGCGCCGTAGCATTTAGTTGCGCTATTTATATTACTGTTGGCGATACTGTTTCCATGGTTTCGTTGTGTATGTAAACAGTCCATTTCTCGTAACTCATCAGTCATCAAAATAATCACTCATTGTTAACACGATCTACGACTGATGGGACTTATTTTTAAGCAGTAGATTATTATTTTTTAATTTGAATGATCATAGTTGAGAGTTCACTAAACGCAGTCGGAGGCATCAAATACATTAACTATGATTTCTATTTTGTTATCGAATGATGCCTCCGACTGTGTTTGTGAACACTGTGAACCATTATCTTTCAGATTAAAAAAAATGTTTGTATCTTTTCAGTTCATTTATTATGTAAGTTTGAAAAAAAAAATCAGTTTACGCAGTCAGGGTTTTTTTTTTTCAATAATATTTTTATTTGAATGCTTTAGTTTTCGTTTATAATTTTAATTTTTGTAAGCTCTTAATGAAACCCTTTACTCGATAAGTTTTGAGAAAAAAATTATTAAACATAACTCTAACTCATCATATTTCTTTTTATAAACTTGTCTCCAAAGAGTTGTTGTTTCTGGACACCCCACGAGTGTCGTTCTATGCAGGCAGGGGTGTATCATTGTCAATGTACCGCTAATTCCCCAGCAGTTTTTTCTTAGAGTTAATTGCAAGTTGCCTAATAACGATACCGAGCCACAGGTTATAAAACGGTGGTTTTGCCATCAACAGCTTGAATCTTAGTCATTTACACATACCTATCCGTATATGACTATATGACCAAGATGGCAATATCTACTAAATAACTAAATCACGCTAATATTCTAAAGGCGAAAGTTTGTGAGTGTGTGTGTGTTTGTATGTCTGTTACTTCTTCACGCTCAAACGGCTGGATCAATTTTGTTAAAATTTGGTTGTTACCCTGGATATTTAGGATACTTTTTATCTACCACTACTACTACTATCTATTAAACCTAACTCGTCTACTAGCGTCTCCAAATAAATATGTAGATTGTTTCAACCTCGTGATCAAAATGTTGTAATTGTTGTAAAGTTTGGAAAACTGTATATTGACAAACATATAATAATTCCTTAATCCTTCCACTAATCCGCACTGGAGCTTCGAATTTGAATGAGTGCATACTCAAGCATTTGAGACCTTCACCTCACTTTTGAGTACCTAGAGGCAGATAGACCTCTATAGTCTTATACATTTACCTGCAACAACAGCTGGACTGCATCTTCCCATCGCTCGTCCCCTCCAAGTCACAATAACTCATTCGCGATCAAAAACCCCAGACGCCGTAATTGATTACAATAATCGATTAATTCACAATCATTAATTAGCGAATGAATTGTTCTGACGTACCCTAGTTAATAAAATGAAAAGTGATTGAGCAATTGTATTGAATCGAGAGTTTAAAATAGAACAATGATTTATGGCGAGAGACTTTCCCTGTTTCGCTGAGTGGGTTGAAAATACCAGTCATAAGGCGGCGTGATTGATAACGTACTATCTATCTACTTAAATTCGAATCGAAGCGCTAATAAACGCTTTTAAAGACTTAACAACTGTATGTTGTTAGGTGGTAATCCGTGTTTGGTTGTCAGAAATAAACTACTAACAAGCTGTGCCGTAGGCGTGGCACCGGGACTACGTAGAATTTTCATAACTCATAAAATTATCTTAATTCGCAACGTATTAAACGTAAACATTAGATAGATTTTCTGTAAACATTCAACCCATTTTAGCATTTTAATATTTTTAAACACATAATTTGTCCTAACTAGAAAGTAACAGTATACCAGTTCGAACTGTTAAAAAAACTAGTTCTTGACTCAAGGTTTTTAAGAATTCAAAACGATAAATTCCTGTATCGTCTGTAACCAGGTTTGCAAAAATGGTTCCTTGCCATATATTAATAAAAAACAGAATGTTCTAACTAACACTGAATAAATATATAATATCTACCAAAACCCAATGGTAGTGGTTTTCCCCAATGAACCTTTAAAGTTTCTAAATTAAACCACTTCCCTCCACTTACGGCGTTCTACTTTCTCCAATCGTCCTTAACCCACAGGTACCTACTACCTTGCCTTGTAGGTGTACCGGCAGACCGGCACCCATCTCCAAAAACGTTGTCATTATGTTTGTGTGTTTTGCGGCGTACTTGCTGGCAATATGGCGGAGGCAGGTGACGGCTGCAGCTGCGCGTGCGCACCAAGGTTAGGTACCCCCGCCCCTCGCCGCTCCGCATCCCGTACGGATAGTTACTTGTTACTTTAGGTTTCCTGTACCGGATAAATCCGGTCCTAGCCGGATCCTAAGACGGGATGGACACAACCCGAATTTCATTCGGGACGGACGGTCAAGCAATGTTTGAATGAATACAGTTGTCATTGGCCTTAAGAATTGATGTAGAATTGCATACTAAATTCAAACGAAACGAATGTGTGTATCACATATGAGTATTATCTAAAGAACGCCCTCGATTTAGTTTTAGATTTTGACTCAAAAAACTGTCTGTTTTCGAAAGATCATTGTTTTTACACTTGCAACCAGGTTTTCGATTTGATGTCTTGCTAATTTAATTCATCTATAAAGTCTATGACGAGTGGGCACCTACTGTGCCAAATGTCAGTTTTCGCTTTAGTTATACAACAAAAGTCAGGTGTGTAATAACTATTGAAATGTATAGAAATCGTCCCATTTAAAGTGGGTTACAGATGCCGTGTACTACAAGGACACAGGTGAAAATAATATATTATAAAACCTACAATAAAATGGTATCAATACAGTTAATTAAGTTATGTACCTACTTATGCTTTATTAAACCTATCTATAAACATGCAAATTTTAAGAAAATACTAAAGCCTGATCTTGCTTACTCGTAAATGTAGAATTTTACTGCCGTGTCCATGCAACTTTCCTTCAGTTTTTGGAAACGTAATCATCAGAAAGATTTTCTGTAAACATTCAACCGATTTTAGCATTTCAGTATTTATACACATATTTGTCATAATTAGAAAGTAACAGTACTATACCAGTTCGTACTGTAAAAGAACTAGGTAGTTCTTGGCTCAAGGTTTTTAAGAATTCAAAACGATAAATTCCTGTATCGTCTGTAACCAGCTTCGAAAAAAAGGCAACGGCAGGACTGTGTAGAATAATTTAAATTTGACATCAAGACAACGAGCACTGATTCAAAGCAATACTTATCATTTTGCTACATAATACCTATATCTATTAAAACTTTTTTTTCTCAGCAAGCAAGAAATTGGCTGAGATCTGAAATGAACTAGCGTTGAATTTAAGTACATTTTAGAGAGCGCAACTTTTTACAAATCAAGTGGTAAACTTATTTTAATTTTTTGCAAAGTCAATAGTCTAAAATACATTGTTACTTACTGCATATTTATAAACAAATAATTTTATTTATTTTTACGATTTTAAAAATGGTAATAAAAATTTTTGCTATGATATAATATAATTTTAACAGAGTGTGGTCGCAAAACCACTAATACTTAATTAATAATCAAAATACACAAAATTGACATCCAGATACCCATAACGAACGGTGCATGTCCGTTTGCTCTATTAAAAAAGTGTCAAACCCTACAGCGCACGTGTGCATTGCTGCGCACGCGCCGCCTGCTCTGCAAGTTCAAGAACAAGTTGCTGAACTTGCAGATTAAGATCGATGATCAAAATTTAATTATTTATGCTGTGGGTGGTAGGACTGTGCTTCGAAAGGGAGGGAACGTGGTCTTTGGTGGTCAGGCGAATTTTGTATTAACTATAACATAACATAATTTGACTTATTCTTGTTAAGGTTAAGCATTGGATTTAATTAATTAATTAAAATTAAACAAATTCATGCCTGTATTTTTCCGATGGAATAGGAGACGGTGTGTAATGTATAATAGTATACCCAGTTTTTACGGCAATCGTGTGTATTACACCAACTTTTAATTGCATGTTTAGGTGCCATGTAAGGGAGCCAGTTGCCATCCACCAGACCAGATATATTTCGGTTGTACTCAAACATAAGTTAAAGGGCCTATCCCATTTAACCTTTGGTTTTAAATGTGGAATGGGATTGTAAGGACTAAAATTAAAATAAAATTACATAAAATTTTAAAATTAAAATTAATTTATAAATAAAAATTAAAAAAATTAAAATTAATTTATAGATAAAAATCGGACTTATGATATAGTTAAGTCCGTATTAATTATTATTGGTCTTAAAAAGTTATTGTATAAGTTTACAAATATGCAGGATGTTTTGGAATTTTGGGACAAAAAATTATATCTTCTTGTACATAGCTGTATCGTAAAATTTCTAGTTAATAAATACATATGTAAATTATAAATTATAATATAAAATACATACATGAAATGGTCGTCATATCAGATCTTACTTCACTCACAGGTGAGTAATTAAGAGTTATTAATAAAATATACCTACCGTTAAATTAATACTCTAGCACATAATTCAATATCGCCTGATATAGCTTTATCCATATTTTATTAAATTACCGGAAAGGTCGCAAGAAAAAGATATTTAAGCTTGCATCTGTGCAACATTGTATCCACAAAGTTGCAGTAGATCCAATTAATCAGGTGTTTAAAAACAGTAATCTTCTCTAACAATAAACATGCCTTTAGCTTTTCAAAATGTTTATTTATTTAATTAATTACTCCCGAATTACGTTTGCTGCGGCCGGAGGTTCCAGGAAAACCAGTCAGCCCAGTGTCAGCGCTCTTCGTTAGGGTTCCGCTACGTGATACGTAATTCCCGTCTATAATACAATACAATACAACCAGCGCTTCAGCGCAGTGAAACGCTGAGGAAACGCTGTTAAAAAAACAGCGTTGTGGACAACGACCATACCGTATACCATCGGCCACCTTCGTCAGTTGATTGGTAACTTAGTAAGGTGCTTAGTGTTTGCTGGTCTGCGCCGAGGCCTCCAAGAGGGCTAGCAAGGGCCGGTAAGGGCCGAGACGAGCATAAGGCACGCAGTTAGCGCGCGCACCCGCCAGAACGAAGTAGGAAGTCGCCGCTTACTTCAGATAGTCGACACAGGAGCAAGGCGGACCTCTTTTTAGAGAGTGACAAATTATGACCACATGACAAATGTCTCTTCTTAATTTTTTTTAAAAGTGACACTAAATATTATGGTGTTTGCACGAAATAGTACCACCTCCCGCGATAGTATCATCGCCTGCCAATGTACCACAGACAAAGTAAGTAGTATATTACGCACAACTAGTGCGATTAATTACTATAGTAATTGCTTTTAAGACAGTTGTGTTCCGGCTAGAAAGGCACGGTTTCCGGTTACACTTTCAAGAGCCAACCATTTTCAAGCATTTTGAGACAGCGTTCGGATGATAACAATACTGCAACACATGTCAACTGTTATTATAGTACATAATTATTTTACTTTAAATATACCTATTCTTTCAAATACAAATATTTCAACTTAAATATACTAACCATAACTTTAATACATATTTTGCCTTAAATATATTGTTTCAAATACAAATTTCATATTTAAACTGAAAATATTAATTTAAAATTGCCTTTTTTTAATTTCCTCATCTGCTGTCGATAAATGACCGCTTGGCTCTTTAGCCGCGCGGTCACGGTCTCGGCGCTCGCACGCTCGAGGAACCGCCGTGTCTACAACCTGCATGCCGTGCTCCTTATACTTACTTTTTAACAACGAGGCTTTACCCATGCCTTTACTTCCAAACGCCTTATGCTCTCATGAACCCCCATAGACCTAGGTTGGACACACAGAAAGAAACACAATTTGACATCCATGACGCCAAATTCATAAGTTATTATCGACAGTGGATGGATTGAGATGCGGGCGTGGCTACACTACCACTGAGCAAGTAATCACTACGACACTACTATATGGCAAGACCATTTGAAGTGTCCTTTAGGAGTTTTTAGCTAAGCTACTGTCCATACTAAAAAGTAGGCATACAGCTAGATAGATATGTACTCAACGGACACCCCCAGCGTGTAATTTGTGTTAAAAAAAGTGTTTTAATGCTGAATGAAATGAATGAAATGAAACAAAGCTCCATAAATAGTTAGTACATGCATACAAAAGACTTGTAAACTATGTTGTGAAGATTCACACACACACCACACAAACACACACCTATTATTATAAGCCATATATGTCTTCACCATATAATTTTAATCATCACAAATGTCACTTTGTCTCTTTTCCCACCTTATTTCAATAATATGTTTCTACATAATATACCTACTCTCGATTTATATTATAGTGATGTTTTATTATTTGCGATTACGAGCAATCGTAGTAGGTATGTATCAACAAAAAAAATTATCACCTATATCTCCTTTGTATCTGTTCAGTTGTAAATTATAATCAAATCTTTCTCTCAATTTACGTGCTGACATATCGGAACTAAGCACGCACAATTTGGCATCAGAATCGATAATCTAACGAATGAATCGAGAAGACCGGCCACCCACCACCGTCTCGGAATGCGATTAAGATCCTGTTATGTTATGGTATGGTATTCGCAGACGCTATTAAAATTATTGGAAACATTGCCATGATGTTTATGTCGACACGTGTTTCATCGCGGAATTAAAAAGGAGCATAGAGTGTAATAACGGCTTACCATTAATAGTTGTTGTAATTATTTCTGTAATAACTACCTGGAGTACATTTTAAGGCAACCCTAACCTCCAAATGGACCTTTAGCGACTGTCATCTGATGTTTAGAAGCCCGGGGCGGTACCACCACCCGCCACGGTACCTTGTACCATTTCTACCGTGTAATAATTGTTTTAAATCAATTGTGGTCCGGTTGGAATGGTGTGGTTTCCGGTTACACTTCTTTAGAGGCGACCATCTTAGTCCTTAAGACATTACGCTTGTTACTGACTTGGTACGAGACTCTTACTAAAACCAAATAGGACTAACTATCACTAACAGTCCCCAGTCCTCATACCCACTAACGACCTCACTAATGTTCTAATTAATTCTCACAGCTAACTGGACTAACCATCCCAGTACCTATTTGAGTCTTGTTCAAAGTCGGTCACAGGTGTCATGGGCAGCGGATGGGTGGTTCTGCAAGCTCGTTTCCTATCTTATATCCATAAAAAAAATCTTAATGCAATCCCTTTAGCACTATCACTGAACATACATATAAGCGTGCCCAATCACCTCATAGCGAAGTAAATGATTTGACTTTGACTTATAATTATTTCATTGAACAGATCGAGTACGTGTAAGTATAGACGAGTATTTTACACCGAACATTATCTTCTTTGCGCATGCATTAATGTAAAGCGAACTACAAAGTAATACACGCTTATCTACAGCATTATAAGAACACCGGGTGAAATACTTATTACCTCAGAGTAATCGCATTGCCACAGTATAGAGAGAGCCCTTCCTGTATTGTGTTATTACGCATTTCCTATAACAGCAATATGTGTAATTCGGTTTAAACCCATTTACTCGTACAAAGATAAGTCAAAATGTGATTAATTTTGCGACACTTTCTTGCTTCGAGTGCTGGTTGTCAGCTTGTTGGTTGGTAAAGTTAACAGTTATATAACAAGGAACATGGTTTTAGTCCAAGGTCCGCTAATAAAAACCATAACACGTGTCAACACTTAAACACATTTAATATCGTCCGAATTGTCTTACTTTATGTTAGAGGACAGGGTAGCGTCCATAACGCAATGGCTCGCGTCGATTCAATGTGATCGAAAGAGTTAAGCAACGACGGATGCGGTCGGTTTGTGTATGGGTGACCGCTAGTGGCAAAAATTTTATGGACGCTACCGTCCTTCGGAGGGCATATAAAGCCGACGGTCCCGGTTGTTTTAAATGCTGGAAACAGTCGTTAAACCTTGTCGAAGACCTTCGGGTAGCTTGAGAACATTCGACACTGGGTTGGCCACTAACCCCTCCACCAATCCGCATTGGAGCAGTGTGGTGGAGTATGCTCTAGACCTCCTAGTGTCTGTGGGGGAGACCCGTACCCAGCAGTGGGACGTCTATAGGTCGCAGCGAATGTTAGAGGTGAAAACTGAATGCAGTACAGAATAAAGACACTCAGCTGACTAAAAACACATTTAAATTGTGATCGGATCCTCTGACAGTGCAGCTCTGAAAACAGTTCCGATCCAAAGATAACAGACGGATAAAAAGATAGAACAATTCGATAACGCAAGGGCATTGGAAACTATTGTGTGGAAACACCTTTATTCGGACAAAAGCTGTTTTGACAGGCAGATGTGGGTGATGTCTGTATTTGTACTGTTACGTGATAAGATTATTTTTATTGGAGGTGCGCTGATACCCTGATAGGATTGGGGCTGAGCTGTTGAATGAAGTGTCGTAATTATTGGAACACCTTTGAAAGGCGATGAGTTATGGCTTTATTAATTGATTGGTTTTTTTATAAGGTAAATGATGGTAAGTTCAGTTACAATAGAGTACTCACATTGTGTCGATCAATATCATATTATTTTTTATGTCAGTTAAACACTAATTTTCTAACTGTTTTATTGAATGAATGAAATTATTAGAATTGAAACACACTAAGTTTACATATCCTATAATAATTTATTGAAATTGTAATTGAAAATTCAAGTGATAGTGGCACACGCAATGAATGACAAAAAAATATAAAATAAAATGTAGGTCTTTAAATAAATAATTTATGGTTTGCCCGAGCTGTATATAACATTTTAAATTTTGAAAAGAGTAACTACTGAGCTTGTTGCCGTGTTATGCTCTGTAGCGCTGTATATAAAAAAATAAATGACGTGAAATAAATGAATCTGATTTAATGTCACTGTCATTTAAGAAATTAAATGTCACTTGCTATAACGGTGAAGGACACATCGTGAGGAAACCTGCATGCCTGAGAGTTCATCACAACGTTCTCGAAGGTATGTGAAGTCTGCCAATCCGCACTTGGCCAGCGTCGTGGACTAAGGCCTAATCCCTCTCCCATTCTGAGAGGAGACCCGAGCCCAACAGTGGGACAAAGAAAGGGTTGTGATGAAATGAATCTGAACATTCATGCATCAACACCAATTTATATCTTTAAAGTATTATAGTAAAGGAGGTCTAGAGTAAATATTCCGGTCGAAACAGTTTAGTAGACTGGACTTACGTAGAGGCAGGTACTCAATGTAGACGGACTATTAGTAACAATTACTAACCGGACACTCGCTTACTATCAATCTACACTAGTTAGCGTCTTCTTGCACAGAGTTCGAGCTTTGACTCAGATCTCATATCCAACTTCGATTTCGTAAACTTAGTGATTTTGTTTGTAGAGAGGTGTATTTATTTGTATTGGTGTCGCTAGTCTTTTGTCGGCTCCATCGATTCATCGATTTATTTCGCTGCCTATTTTCTGAGAAAATCCAAGCTAAGTTATACTCTTATCCACTTCTCAAACTTAATCATTTCATCAACACTCCAAAAATACTTTTACTCATCAGCACATCACGCGAACACGTAAGCGTACTAAGAAGTGACGTCAGGAATTCAAGATGACGTCACAATACAAGAGCGCAGTGGAATGTTCAGTTGTTTTGAAATGCACTGTCTGAAACAATAGACATTCGGATGTGGATAAACAAACAGGGAATATCTAGCATCGCAGCTGTCAGTTATGTAAATTGTTCTTGCTAGATAATTTTACTAGGCAAATAGTACCTACTAATCCACCTTTGTATTCATAGCAATAGGCATGGCACAACTAGCTGAGGCCTACGACTTCGTCCCCGTAGATTTAGGTTTATAAAAATTATCACTTACTGTAACGGTTAAAGAAAATATCGGAGGGAACCTGCATTCCGAAGCGTTCTCCACAATATCTGTAATATTCATGAAGGCATGAAAAGGCCTTTATCCCTCTTATCCCGAGAAAAACCGTGTCAAACCGAAGGGGTTTTAAGGGAAAGATGATATCCATAATTGGTCCAGTCGTTATTAATTCAAGTAGACATCTATCTAACTTATTCACTGAACATAAAATCAATCGTGAATCAATTTAATAGATAAGTTAAGTGCTAATGGCAAAAACAAAAACAACACGCCCTTGAAAAGAAATCTTCGTCGCACAAAATCGAATCAAAACAATATAATGTATGTACTTATCGAACCTAATCACATCACGTCACAGTGCAAGTCTGCTGATTCAATCAGGCTACTTTGTAGGAAATCAAAATTGGGTAGTAAAACACTAGGTGTCTGTTACATATTAGAAGATGCAGGGAATGGGTCTCCTCGCCTACCAAACCACAATCTTTTCATTGTCCTACTGGTGGGCACGGGTCTCCTTGGTTTTAGTACTCCACGCTAGCCAAGTGCAGATTGGCAGACTTCCCATGTCTTCGAGAACATTAGAGAACCCTCTGACTTGTAGCTTTCCTTCACCGGCACCGTAACAGCAATACAAATAAATACAACAAATACAAGGATTATCTATATATTATATTATTTATAGGACGGGGGTGTGGGCAGTTATGCCCACAAGCCACTGCGACCTAAAGAGATCTATTGTAGCTAATATGTATGTTTAATTTTAAATAGTTCTTATATGCTGCAGTGACCACTCAACAAATAGGCAGTCAGCATAGCAGCAATTGCTGAATCTGCAACACTGATTTTCAGTGCAGCCTGTAGTTTGCAATAGTTCGTATTGCACGGGTATAAGCATTCAAGGTGTGGGGCATATTGTCTTGGATGTTAAACTATGTTCCTGAGTTTCTTCCTATCCTAATGCAAGGGTGTAAGGATTAAATTAATTCAATTTTGAATTTAACATGAATATGAAATCATTAAAAATATTATTGGGAACTTTAAATGTTTCAATGTTTAGGAGAAGCCCAGTATCAGGCTAAGTCCTTGCCAAGATCGCGGAACTCACGACTTAAGAATATGACGTCAGGTACGTACCTACTTAGCCCAGCACTATATTTACTAACAATCCTTAATACATAAAGATGACTAATACAACTTAGTTAAACTTGACCTTTATATAAGTAAGTCGGATGATTTGTAATCAGCTACTACTCAGCTTACTGATGCTAATAGCTCTTACTTATAATCTGTTCACAAGATTTGATTGGTAATACAATACCGGTTTGATTGGTAATACAATTGGTAATATTTGGTAAGACTTAAAAATGAAATCCGGGTTTTCGGGTAAGTACATATTATGTCGGGATTTCTGTGTGATTAATACTGACGCTGGAAATAAAAATGGAAAATAAAGCCCTTATTCCTGGAAGACTGATAGGGGTCGGGGTAGGTTAGCTATTACTCCAAGGGGTAAGTAGACCGCGTGACTGCTAAGCTAGAAGTCCGGATTTAATCCCGGGTCGGGCAAAATATTATTGCGTTTTTCTAACTTGAAATTCCCAATAGAAGCTTGTTTTTTGCGCTGGTTTATGGCAATAGGCTCACCATCTGCTGCTGCAATCCATGGACATCCCACTGCTGGGCACGGGTCTCCCCCACAGACACACGTACTCGACCACGCTGCTCCAATGCGGATTAGTGAAGGGGTAAAGGGCCAACCCATTTCCGAATGTTTTCAATCCACCCAAAGTTCTTCGACTAGTCTTAATGTCTGTTTCCACCATTGAAAACAACCGGGAACGACGGCTTAACGTGCCCTCCGAAGCACGGTATAGCCCATGAAAATTTGCCAGTAACGGTCACCCATCCACAAACCGACCGCGCCCGTCGACAGAGGACGAATCATTGTTACGATTAAAAATCACTTATTTTTTGTCTGACAACACGATGCTATAAGCGTTTCCTGTTTAGTTTATAACGAATGATTACACCATAAAGTGAACGTCCCAACTCAAATAAAACAAGGTGATTTATTTATTTATTTATTTATTTATTTATTTATTTACATCATTATGTAAACATGACAGATCCTTAAACCTAATGCGTTTACATAGTGCTACTTATCCTAGCTTGGATGTATGTGCTAGTAGTTCTACGAAAATCAGCAGGCGGTGTAAAAAACAAGTCAAGACCTGGATCCCAATCCAGTACACCGTTAAGCAAGGTCACGGCGCGGACCAGTGGTGACTCGCGGGTCTGCACCAACCTACATCCCGGAACTGCAAATAACCTAGCTTTTCGTGATCTCTTGAGTATGTTAGGTACGTGAAACGGGATAAGAACTAGCACTGAAGGGTTAATCAACTCGCCTCTAACCAGGTGGTAGAAGTAATCCACGAGTGCTAATTCACGTCTTAGCTCAAGTGAGTCATACCCCAACATTCCTTGCAAAAACAACGTAGGGTATAAATAAGGAAACCCAACGTGGTATCCGTATTGCCTATGGTACAGACATCTTAAAAATTTTTTTTGGAGTTTCTCCAACATGAGTTTGTATTTAACTTCATGTGGACTCCAGATAACTGAGTTGCTTTCTAATATACTTCTTACGAAGCTATTATAAAGTATTTTACTCGCAGCGACACTTTCAAGGTCCCTTGACTGTCTTAAAACAAATCCAAGGGATTTAAAGGCTCTCGCGGTGATTGCTCTTATGTGGTCAACAAAGGTAAGATTGGAGCACATCAATACCCCTAAATCCTTCACGGTGGATTTCCTTTGCAGGACAGCGCCACCTAACCTATATTGGTACTTTAAATATTTTTGCGATCTCGTAAACGATACTACAGAGCACTTCGTTTCGTTGAACATCAGCTGATTCCGTTCACTCCACTCGACGACATTTTGAATGTCTCTGTGCAAAAGGTCACAGTCTGATGAATTGCCGATTTTTAAGAACAATTTCAGGTCATCTGCAAATAATAGACAATGAGCTGAACTAACTGCGTCTGGCAAGTCGTTAATGAAGATAGAAAACTCCAAGGGGCCCAGATTCGAGCCCTGGCTTATTCCGGAAAACGTGTGATACGGCTTCGAAACGTGTCCATTAAACTGCACATACTGCCTCCGGTCACGGAGGTAGCAGGAGAAGAATTTCAATAGTGAAGGAGTGAATCCGGCAGTTGCAAACTTACGGAGAAGTATGTCATTATCTACGGTATCAAACGCCTTCCGGAAGTCGAAATATGCTGTGTCGACTTGACCCCCATTGTCGAGAGCTTCAGTAGCATACGCGTGAAAAGTTAATAGATTGCTGGTGGTAGAATGCCCAATCCTGAAGCCATGTTGTGCATCTGACAGTTGACTTTCCACTTGACGACTTATATACTTATGTATAATGTACTCAAACAACTTGCCAAACACTGATAGTACAGCTATCGGTCTGAAATTACTCACCTCTGACCTGGAATTGCTCTTAGGAATAGGGACCACTCGTGACAACTTCCACGCCTGAGGATAGCTGCAATTTTTAATACAGAGGTTATAAATGTGTAGTAGTGGTTGGACAAACACTAAGCGACAATCTTTCACTATAAAAGGGGGTATACCATCCGGCCCCACCGTTTTTTTCGGTTTAAGACCCATTAAGGCTTGCTCAACATCCATTCAGGGATTAGTCATTCCGTGACCTAGATAGGTCATTCGCGCTCTCAGTCTAGACCGGACCGTATAATTACAGGCCACAGTGACAGACTGTATGGGCTATAAAGAAAAAAAAACGTCTTCGGTAATATTTAATTTGGTCTCGCGATAACGTCTTTAGTCATAGAACTTTGTTTTGGTTCGCGATATTAATTAAAACTTGAGGATTTTTTCTTTGCGTCCGTTGTATAATTTGTCGCAAAATTTGCATAGTATTGAACCATAGAGTAAGGACCGTACTATTCTAGTCACTCCGAAGTAACTCTGTTTGGGGGATAACTACTAATTAGGTACTACAGATAAAATCCTTTTTATCAATTTGAAATTCATCAAATCTTATATGTATAGCTTAGGTAATATGTATATTTCGCTGTGCACTTTGCTTTTCAAATACCCTTTCCATTCCCAGGCCTGCTGGAAGAAATTTCAATATGAAATAAGCAGTGCCTGTGTTTGTGTGTGCCTTAATTATCTAAAATCATGTATCACTTTGAATTGCTGTTGTGTACCTACACGAATTGTTAAATAAATAAATAAAAATCGCATCGGTATCTGGACTCTCCTCCGAAGCACCTGAGCCATAATCCACCATGCTGATCAAGGGTTGTTTGGTGCATGTGAATATTCAAATCAAGATTTTTCAAATCTTATAAAATTTTGCAATCGCAACGTTTAGTAGACATTAAAACAATCGTTTCCACGGCCGCTATACTCACTTACAGAGTCAATCATAATAAAACAAAACTGGCCACAGCTGTCCGTGGACGGCATGGCCTGCAACCCCTTGCAACGGTGTACATACAACAAGTTACATCGGCCAGTTATCACTCTAATTTGAAGCTATATCAACAGTTATAAAGTCCTATTTAGACTGCAAATTCACCGCGAAATTGTTTTAAATAAGGTACGTACTCGCGCCCTCTTTGCAAACCACCTGTCGACGATTTTGTGTTTTGATTTTATTTGACTTTCAAAATGTGTTACACAAACTGTTGCTTATTGTGTACCTTTCTATAGGTTGTGGTCAAAAATAAAAAAAATACTTCTCAATTTACGATTTCATACATTTCATCTTATTATTTGTCAAAATCTACTTAGTATAATTGGAAATCAACTTTGTTATTATTATTATTATCTATCAAGAGAAATTGCGGAATTGAACTCAAGAAGTCATTCACAATCACGACCAAATACCACGCAGTCATCTCCGCCAGTGAACAGCGGTTTCTACACACGAATGGCTTTACAAATTAAAGAAATGCTTTATTAATTATTCATCGGCTGTCGGGTGCCTGTAATCGGCGGAACTAATCGGAGATACATTCAATATTTGCCTTACAATGGTGGGTAGGATTGGTTGGCGCACCAAAGACTATCGTATTTCTGTTACCGCCAAACTTTAAATGCGGGCAATCTGTACAGTACCCAGGCGGTTTGCATAGTAATAACACAGATTAATGACAGTACCTACATATCATCATTCCTTTTTGGTAACAGGCTCATAATCTTGCATAGGCTATATATAGTTAGATAACATTTTTTTTTTTTATATAGACTCTCTCAATAAGAGTACACCTTTTTAAATTTTGTGCAACTTTTTACAGCTGTCACCTGTCACCTATGATTGAATATTTAAAGTGGAGCGCTAAACAAAATAAAAACGAATTATAATTGTGAAAATTCATTTCAATGATGCGGAAAGTAACGCTGAGACCCTTGCAAACTTCGCGGAATTTTCGACAAGTGGTCAAAAATCTGCTGGTTTGAGCTCCTGAGTAAGCCAAATCTTCAACCAGTGCAACAAAATCGCTGAGTGGTGTTTCTGACTACATTAAAGTTACACAAAATTTAGATTTGAAATCCAAAAAAGAGCAACCGATTTCAAAAAAAAAGAGGAAGAAATCTTTATAACTAGCAATTCGTTCATTCAATGGCTTTAGTGTTTTATAGATAAACTTGACGAACGAGCTGACAAGACCACTTCAATATAGATAATATGAAAAGTAACTAAATTGTTAACTTAAGTATTCTGTGGATGTACGTTAAACTTTATTATCGTTGAATAAGCCAGGAGCGCAAGAGGCTATTGCTTAAAATGTCAGATTTTTACCTAGACAGTAACATTGTATATGTCATCAGCAAAAAAGTTTTTTTAGTTAAGTAATCTTTGGTATAATATATTGCGTTGTTAAATAGATAGAACTGGGACATAGAGGAGAGAAACTATTAGATTTATTGTAGGGAGCCCCAATCGGTCAGAGTTCAAGACAGGGTGATACGGAGATAATGTGAATACGCCCGATAAAAGATGCCGCTGCGGTATTTATTACCTGCCTGATTTATTCTTCCAATGCGGCTTATCAAGCACCCACTAAAGATTTCCCATTATAAAATTTGTTTTCTGATTACGGCTTCCGTGAACATACGGAATGTTGCGTGATCTTTAGGATTTTCTTAGCTTTCTCTTGAGTTTGGCATCCTTGTAAGCCGACCAGATACCACAGCATTCAAGAGTAATATTTAAATACATACATATATTCACGCCTTGTTCCCAACGGGGTAGGCAGATACCATTAAAATAGTAATATTTACCTTACTATTTAATTGTCCCAGTCAAATCAGTAAATCATATTTACGCGATTTAATAAAGCGTTCTTAGCCCAATGGCTCGCGTCGATCATGTGATTAACTAAAGCATTGCTAACGCACCTTCGGCCGCTCGTCGTTAAGCCGTCAGTTCCAGTTGTTCGACATTTGGTTGGCTACTATCCCCTCCATCAACCCGCACTGAAGAAGTGTGGTGGAATATGTTCTAGACTAGGGCTTCCTTAGCTGTGGCTGTAGTTGTACCTTAGCTCATATTCTAGACAGTGACGTCACACTATAGTAGTTAGTGAGGTGACACACTCGTTTTAGTTCTAATCAAATCTATCGATATACGTTACGTTACGTATCGATAACGTAAGGTACCGTAACAAGTATCGACGCGCACTGACCGAACTTGCGAGATATCTTGCAGTATATTGCAAGATTGCGGCAAGGGGTATACGCCGAGTTCACCGTTATATCTTGATTAATTTCTGTGCTTCTACCCCTTAAAATAATAACATAAAAATTCTTGCAAGTTTTGAATGATGCAAAATGATTATTCAAGGGTAGAGTTTAATCTCACTTAAAAGTAATTATTTTTAGCGCATCTGTTTCATCACGTAATGCAAAATGTTCCGACGTTAATTGAAACATATTTTGCAAAATTGTACCATCGGACCTTACACCAGGGTGTCAGAAACACGTGAAAGACATATTCGCGAATGATTATTTAATGGATAGCTCGAGAGCAATAAATTACCCGAGACATTATTCATATGGAGACGCTGAAACCGCTCTTTGTTTGGCGAGTTTGTTATTAAGATAGTCCTCTTTAATTGCCATAAAAGACATATTGATATAATTAAATATGCGTCGCGTTATACGAGTAACACTACTATTAAATGTTATTTATCACGCGCAGTCAGTACAAGTTTATATTTATGGATAATTTTAACACTTGCCTAATTTTCGCAGTGTTCATGGTGAAATTAAAAAGATGTCGACGATGAAGCTCGGTGGTTATTTCTGTGGTAGAACGACGGAATAAGAACTGACATACTCAATTAAGATTTTCTGGGAAACCACGTTCGTCAAATCATATTTCGTGCAGCCAAGAGTGTGTATGCTTTTATTTCTTAATTGTTACATTTGCCACGTAATGCTATGAAATAAGCAATGACAGCCCAGTGGCTATCGAACTCGCCTCTCACTCAAGCGGTCTGCGTTCAATTCAAACCCAAGCGGCACGCACCAATGACTTTTCTATGTTATGTGCGATTTATGAAATTAAATGTCACTTGCTGTAACGGTGAAGGACACATCGTTAATACATACTAACCTAAAGAACTTCTGTAGAATGCATACATATTATTAATGGGCAAAGAGGCAAAAATCACTGCAGCAACGCATTTACCAACAGCTTTCGACGAGACTTTTATGATGATAAAAAGTACCAAGTAAGAAGGATTAATGTAGTTTCATTTCACATTGTCATAAAACTTTGTGGGGTGATCTCCAAGGATAGATATAAAAAAAGTATCGCAATAAAACTCAATTGACCGGCCTTGACCGCAGGGGTCAAAATATCCAAGTCTACCGAAATATCACGTCAGACCATTTACTTTATGTTCAAACGAGTTCTTTGCGTGTTTGACCGGTGACGAACTGTGAAGTGATATGTCTAAGGTTTTAAGTATCTATCTATCTCAGCAAATTCGTCCATAGTTCCGAAAAAATATCATCTAAATACAACTTAATAAAATGATAATGTCGTCAGACCGCCCATCGACTTAAAAAACTCGGCGGGAAACCACAGGAGAATTCAGGATTTACATCGGAGAGCCCTGCCTCCATCAGTGGACCACAAATGTGTGGATGGATGGATGGGTTTCTTGTAAAACTCTTTCAGATTTAACTGTCACTTTCCTTAAAACTGGATAATGATTTATTTGTAATCGTACTTTGCATTTGAATCAGTTGAAGAGACTATGTTTTGTACCATCTATTTAGTCGACTTATATACAATTATGACGTGTGGGAAGTGTTAATAATACCAATCAGAAAAGTATAAACAATATATTATCACAGACAGTTACATAAATTCACATGTGATTAATATAAAAGGCTCAAAGACGAGAAGCCACTGAAATCAGGCGCCGAATGGAATGGGACAAGATACTCGCGCGCAATCGACTCACGGAATGGTTTCGGTTTCGGCGAGTGAAGTGAGCCGGCTACTACGCGGGAAAGAAGGATCCTACTCAGGATGATTCAAAAATGGAACAAGGGAGTTTATTATGTCTGCGCGTTAAACAATTATATTTTTTCATACACTGTATGTAATTCAAAAGTAATAACTTTTAAAGAGTGATTAATAACGTTGATTGTAAGAAAGCCTACCCAACGCAGTTTTTATGCTTGCACATAAGGCCGTTGCTATGTTGCCTTTTCTCTTTTGCCTGCCAATATAATTTGCTATGGTTTCTTTCATCACACTCGCATTTTACCATTCAATTTTAATGTGTCTACGAGATGACTGCAAAAATTATTGACGACTAGCCAATAAATGCTACTTCGTCTGTGTTTTTGACAGTGGCTTTAGTTAAAAAGCAGAAAATGTGCATTCTGTATTACAAATTAAATCAGCGGTGCTTGAAGAATATAAAGACTTAATTCGGTGTAAGATTGAATTGAATGTCTTGATATTCTATTTTTTTTTATATTTGTTGTCTGATAAGTAATGTCTACGCCTGTGGTCAATGATCACCGTCGCTTATAAACACGAGCAAGTGAGGGAGACCAATGTATCGCTGGCCCTGAAGGTTCCTTTGACACCCATAGAACCCCATGTCATTAACAGCCCACTAAGAAAAGCTCAGAAGAAAACGTGAAAACCATAGGTGAATGTGATTTTATAATTTTTTAAAGATACAATATCGTCAAGACAACGGTTTCTATCCAGCATTACTGCATTAATCGGATAGAAGGAGAAATCGTTGGATTTGTCTCGGCCGCGGCTGCTAAGTCATTGTTCTTCCCATCACTTTCGAAGCTGATCATAAATAGTTATTAATCGTGTCAATGTTGTACACAAGGACTTGACTTTCGGAATTTTAAACCCGAAACTAACTATTTTATAGCATTTGTAAGTGTTATTGAACGACTAAAACTACGCCTTCTGTGGTTGAAATGTATATAATAGCGATATTGTTTGTAACCTGTCAGTACCATCAGTGTGAATAAAGTGGATTTACTCGCACTTTTTATAAGCAACTTATTGTGAAATTGTTACATAGGTAGGGTTAGAGTGTTAGACCAACACATCTCTCGTTAAGTACACATTTCTATTTTAATTTATAGGAAACTAGTGGACGCCCGCAGCTTCGCTCGCGTCATAGATTGTTCTTAACGCGTTAACTTTAGCTCCACAAATTTGTAATGAATCCGTAAATGTGTCTGTGTGAATCCCGGCTGGGGCAGATATTTATTTCGCAGATGAATATGTGTATCCACCTACTCGAGTCATGGATGTTATACCTAGTTGTGTGTTGTTTGTTGTGGGTCTGCAGCCCAAAACACGGGCCTAGGCCAACCGCAAGGGTTTGAGTTTGTAGATATAATTGATTTTATTATATGACAATTCTTTTGCTTTTGAAACCCCTTTTTATAACTGAGTTAAGAGCGAAAAAAGATGTTGGAAGACTTTGGTCCGTGTTTTTCCGATCTCGTGTTGTTTTTCTTGCCTTCGGCTTCCATGCCTACATCTAGACGTGGCGACGGTGCTAAAATTCTAAGCATCGTGCGTCACTCAACATATACGTAAAAGTGGAATTAAATCGTGGGAAACTATTCCGTAACCTAATAAAAATGTCGCAGTGCGTTTGAGGAATGCACCTCGTGTCTACTCAATGTATTGGCACAATACTTATTGCGTCGCGTAACGGGCGAAAATCGCATGTCATACACATACTATGTTTTATGGAAGTGGAAACATACGAAACACCAATTGAGACGTCTGCGCTGCGTCTTTATCGTAAATGTTGTATAGCTAGGTAGCGCGATAATCTGCGCAAGGCGGCGAGATATAAGTGAATGGGAAGAGCCGAAGATCCGGCTAGATGGCGTGCCTTGGAGAGGCCAATGTCCAGCATGGAACTAACATGTTCTGAAAAGAGGAATTATGATACAGATAACCTTCTTTATCGGTAACGAAATTCTGTCACGATTTCTTCCAGTGAAATAGTAATACGGATTTAAATACAATTGTGATTACTTAGAATATAATAGACTTTATTTTGTACATTCATTTTGTTTGTATACACACACAAACATATTTTCCAAAAAGAACAATTTAAAATCATAAACTTAAACAACAAACTAAATGGGCCAGCACTCAGTTAATACTGTGGACTTTTCATGAGCCATAGCGCTGATTTTCATCGCCGCCCTGGTTCACTCTGTCTTTACTACTCGCACTTTCTCACAGCTTTTTGCGAGCAAGCCTTCTCCCGTGTATTTTCACGGAGAATTGCGGATTTTAATATAGACCGTCATTATCGATGAGACACGCGCTAATTTACTTGTCTCGGTGCTCTCGCCGCCATTCCGCGCCGCGGTGGGCTGGGATTCCTCTCTGATGCAACTGATTTTTGTGGTCATTACCATTAATTACTTACCGGGCAAATGTGGTAGGTTTATTTTTCTCCCTGGGCGTAAATAGACACGGGTTAACGTTTTTGAACTGGACAGTGTATCGTTACTGCACCCCGTGGATGCTTCGTTCTTCCAGAAGTTTGGAGTGCTTATCTCCTGCCTTGTGTCAGTCACCTGGGAAGTTCCGGCGTTAAAATGATCATTTATAACTTTAATAGTGAATGTTAAAGTTATGTTCAGTATGTTATGTTCTGAACATTCAACATTGGGTTGGCCACTAGGGTGTCCAGCAATCCGCATTGGAGCAGCGTGGTGGAGTATGCTCTAGACCTCCCTTCTGTGGGGGAGACCTGTGCCCCGTGGGACGTCAATGGGTTGAAGCTAGTTAGCTATGTTTTGAGCTCGAAGGATAAAATTTGTATTCCTGTAAGCCACAGAGTACTCCAATTATTTTTAAAACCATTCAATATAGTTACAAACTGCAGTTGGTCGTAGAATACGAATATTTCGTAACCCTTCAAAATCTGAGAGGCACATGCTCGATAATCTCTGATGGGTTAGTTCGGCAGTTAAACCAGAGTTAAAATTTAAACGCCAGTTGCGTGTACTAACGATGACTCAGAAGGTCGTTCGTCTTGTGTCGTTAGCGTCATGCTACGTCAACGGTTTGGCTTTGACCCTTCACTTGACGCTCGCAATCAATATAACATCTACAACGTTTTAACTGTTCGTTTTTAATTTAAAATCGATGTGATGGGCGCCGGCAGCGTGTTAAAGTCCAAGACAGGACCTCACACTGGGTTACAACAACTGCTGGTGTACAGCAAGGTGGCGTATTGTCTCCACATCTCTTTTCTATCTTTAATAATAGTTTGAGTGACCTTTATCACTTCTTCCTAACACTTGTATGCAGATGATCTCCAACTATAAACTCAAGCATTACTTACAAACCTCGATACTGCCATACAAAAAATTAACATGGATTTGGATAGGATTTCACTATGCAATATGTCGTTTGACAACTTAACCTTATAAAATCTCAAGCTATCCGGTAAACTAATATCTAAGACTGGTTCTTACTTCCACGTAGGCAGAAGTCTACTTTTCACCAGTTATGTTTAGGTCTCACGTTTCTTTTTTAAAACTTCATATATCAATTATTAACAATTAATACTGCATGCTCGGCACAAATCCATACTTGGAGCTAGTATTGCTGGTATTTCAAGTTAGAAAAACTTAATAATATTTTGCCCGACTGGGATCGAACTCAGGACCTAAGCCACTGGCATAGCAGTCGCGCTTACGACCACCAGGCAGTCTGTCGAATTAATTTGTCGATAATCAGAGTAACTATTATACTAACTTAACGTTCGTTTATACATATTTCTTTATTCAATATCCGTACTCTGATAGAGATAAAAAGGCATAACACCTTTCCAAAACAGCTAACAATTGATCTCAATTGATTGATCAATCAAAACAATAAGTAAAAAAATGCTGATATCGAATGTTACACGACAAAGAGCATTTTTTAATAGTTTTAAAATAATTGATGACGCCCGCAGGACAGGCAGATGGCACAAGATTTATTTTCAACGGTTCATTCTAATGGTTTTCCAAAAAATCTAAAACTATTTTTACTAAAAAACTATAACATATGGGAATTCTGTTGTGTCATAATGTCACTTGAATATTCGATTGTGAAATATCATTCAAACTATTCATTTATCATCTTGCCAATGACAAATGAAATGAAGCACAGAGGAATTATATATCTACCGTGGATGATGTCTTTATATTAACGAATCTGATTGCTGTCGGAATAATTCAGTAAGTTCTTTATTCTTTTACACGCAGTCTTTGATTATACATATACCCGTCAAACCGTACAGTATAACTTTAAAAGATCATTGTGAACTTGCAAGCACATAATACTTACCTACATACGCTATAAATCAGTTGAAGAATACTCTTCAAGATCTAGCTTGAAGAGTTTTATTTTAGGACTAGCTTAAATACCTAGTACTCTTGAGGTCTGCCTCAATATCGAAATATGTTATGCAAATGCAGAAAGTAATGCAGCAAAATAAAAAATGAAGACTTAGTGTCTCGCAGAATTCCCGCGAGAATGTCCCTTTCAACCGAGATGTTGAAAGGCCTGTATTGCAAAAACTGAAAATTACAATTGCATTTCTCAGTAACCCAGTTTCAAGCTATTAAAACATTTCTTTAAATAATTATTTATAATTGACCTAAATAATGTCATAAGCGTCATCTGTAGAATGTTGTTTTTAGTTTTTACGTCTTAAACTGTTTCAAATAAACTACTAGTAATTTGTCCCCGTTTGCTAACACCAACGTGTATGTATTTAATCATACGAGTAGGTGAGTCTACTTGAATTTTAAACGTATTAGATTTATTGGGCCCGTTAGCGCAATCGATAGTGACCCCACCAGTTGCACCAGGGGTCGTGGGTTCGAAATTCGAATCCCACTCAGGATAAATATTCGTGTGACGAACTCTTGTGTTTGTTCTGTGTCTGGATGTCAATATTATGTATAATATTTTATAGCCCGTTTGCTTGTTTTTTAAGCTAAAATTTAAGAAAAATGTAATTTAGATACGAGTACCTATAACACATTTCTTAAATTGTTTTAGGAACCTCATAACATAAGGCATTAAGTCCGCCCATTATATATCTCTTTAGAGGTGTCAATAAAGTTAAATAAAATAAATAAAATAACTTAGCTGAAATATTACATTTTTTCCATGTGGTATACGGATGGAAATAATAATTTTCATCATGATGATCTGTAACCGAAGTTTCCAATCCGCTTTAAATCTCTGTAAGGCTCTACAGAGATATACTTATGTACCTTCTTTATGTATTGCATTACGGTATTTCTTAATTTTACTTGAGTCAGAAATGTTCCCGACTTGTTCCAGTTTAATTAATTGATTAAACCTCGAATATTATTGATATAATAAAAATGCATATATTGTAAATTCCTTCACGCTGGTTTCGTGTAATTGATTCAACCATTCGAGTGAGAGGTAATTATCCTTTGAAATCGATAAAAAAGGTCTCAATATTATTAGTCGTGACTGATCGAGAGATCGTAAAACGCCATAGCGCACTCTTTATAGTAAAACTCTTTCAATGCAATTTAATTGATCACAATTTCATTCATAACATTCAGTGTCCAGTCTTCTCTGGTCCCTAATACTCGATTCAATTTGGATTTTTAAATGGACCATTTGCTTGAAGAAAAAATGAAAAGAGGTCTTGTAAATTGGACGTAGTAACTGGCAAGAAATGCGAGGGCGGGGCAGCATATGCTCGGATTTTGAATATGGAACTTATTCGGATATAGAACTTCCGATTCTTCCTTTTGAATTTGTAAAGTTCCTTCAAAGCACATGTGTCAGGGAACACGTGCGACGTTTGAATACCTGCTTTTTTTCTAAATCTGGTCTTATTCTTTAAACATTTTATGGTGTTAAGTGTACGTTGATATAGTTTTAAGCGTACTAGATGTGATGACACGATCAAACTTTGAAGTCAGTATTACGGAATAGGTATGTAGGCAGTAGTACCTACTTTATGTGTACATATTCTACTTTATCCTTGTAAGTAGTAGGTAGGTAGATATCTATAAATATCATAGATGTCTAAAAATTTCAAACTATCTACTGCTTTGGGTGAAATAAAAGTAAACTATAGAAAAGAAATATGTACTAATAGAAAATGAGGTTAATAACGTTAGTAAATACTGTAAAAATAACATTAGTAAATCACGTACATCATACACCGAACTAGCTTTCGAGGTAGTTATAATATAACAAAATAAAATCATATTTCCCCGAAGTAAACACTTCTTTTGGGAAACTGCATCTCAAAATAAATGCTAGAATAAACCACAGTTCCCATCAAACCTGGCCATCAATAAAACCAACAATCAAACTAAGAGCCAGTTCGTGTCATTTTATTTCGACCGTAAATAATTCCATTATGCAATACGTAATTCAAATCCAACTTGTTCTAATCACTGGCTGAATATGGTGGTGCAGATGAAAAAAAAGGTCTTTTAAATGCACTTCCGCCATGGCAGCTGCATGCATAAGGCACGTGTCACATTTACTATCTGTGGAGGATGCGAAAAGGTCGAGTCCTTGCCGAGTCCTCATAAGAAATACTAATATTGGAAAAACGGATACCTTGTAAGAAATATGATGAACTACTTTTTTATATAACACCGCTTCTATTTTTAGCTGTCGATTTCCACCTTGATTTATTCAGTTATGCTTATAATATTGTTCATGAAATTAAATTTAGTTACAAAATATATGTGTGATAAAATGAGAAAATTATTAAGTTATTTTTATTATTATGGTTTATATTGTATCTACAGTTAATGATAGGTACTTAGTCCAACTATCTTTAATTGAATGATGAATCGTACGAAAAGTTGGTAGTTGGCAGACTTCACATGCCTTCGAAAACATTATGAAGAACTCTCAGGCATGCAGGTTTCCTCACGATATGATATCCTTCACCGTTATAGCAAGTGAAATTTAATTTCTTAAATCGCACATAATTTAGAAAAGCCATTGATGCGTGCAGTTTAACTTCGGACCTTTTACGTATTTAATTTTTCTCATGAATTGCTATGTCCAGCAGTGGACCTAAAATAACATTTCAGACGGAATTTCAGAAGGCCAATCTGCCAATGTTGGCACAGGTGGACCAATGTTTGCTATTACACACCATAAAATACCGGTTCAGAACATCTTGACCATCGTTTAATGCCCCTTATTTAATTTATTTGTATGTGATTAGATTATGAATGTATTAGCAGTAGGCCAACTTTATACACCTGTTCTCGGCAGTGAAGAATTGGTGTCTCATTTGCATCTTTATAATACACATGTGCCGTTTTTAACTTTTTTATATAATAAATTATATTATGTCTTAAATAACTACGTATTCGCGTATACGTTGGCTCAATATACTCTTTATCACTTGAAAACTAATAGAAGTCATTAGGGGCTAGTCTAGTCTCATAACTAATGACAGATATAGAAGTTCAACAAGTAGTGAGAATGAGGAAAATGAGGTAAGATTTTTGTTAAAATAATAAGGCTTTTTTTGGCTGCGTAAATAACGCGTCCTGCCTGTATCGGTCGAAGACCACTCACTAACATACCACCATAACCACTGAAACCCAGCGGCACCATCGTTGTCGGTATTAAACGTCACGGTGTCGCTTGCGCGTTACTACCGTGACGCCTCGACGCGTACGCTGCGGCTCCTGTGGGGATTAAGTATATTTTTTTTAAATCTCCAATAGTGTATTAAAAATTTTAATAGAGAAATCCTTCGCTGCAACCCATAGAAGTCCCACTGCTAAGCACGGGTCTCCCCCACAGACACTGCTGTGGGAGGTCTAGAGCATTCTCCACCACGCTGCTGCAATGCGGATTGGTGGAGGGGTTAGTGGCCAACCCAGAACCTCGAATGTTCTCAAGCCACCCGAAGGTCTTCGACAAGGTTTAACGACTGTTTACACCATTGAAAAACAACCGGGAGCGACGGCCTTACTTGCCCTCCGAAGCACGGTAGCGTCCCTGAATTTTTGCCACTAGTTCACACCCATCCACAAGCAGGCCGCGCCCGTCGTTGCTTAACTCTATCGATCACATGGAATCGATGATTGGTCGAATTACGGGAGAAGCTAGATTTCGATGGTGATCTGTGGTGTAGCTTGCCGTTCAGAAAGGCCATGATTATTATTTTAAAACATCACGGGCGGAGCCGCGGGAAATTGTATTTAACAAATAAAATAATATGTTTTCTAGTTTTATTATATTTTTAGATATGGAATACATCGATGATGCAGTGGTCACTTAATGCCCATTTTCCCATCACAAGCTGACAGCAGTGATCGGTGGAGGTCAAAGTGCGAACCATCACTTTCACCATCGCACTCCATTAGCGACCGCTTCTGCCGGCAGTTTACTGTTATCGACATTTTTGTAGCTTTAGGGTAACCGCACACGAGCGACCTTTCGAACAAATGTGTAACCGACTTTTGCCGCAAACCACCGACTTTGTCACCGATTCTGTGACAGAGCATAGCGTCACAGAATCGGTAGCGTCCATAGCCCAGTGGCTCGCGTCGATTCAATGTAATCGAAAGTGTTAAGCAACGACGGGCGCGGTCGGTTTGTGGATGGGTGACCGCGACCGCTAGTGGCAAAAATTTCATGGGAGCTACCGTGCTTCGGAGGGCATGTAAAGCCGTCGTCCCGGTTGATTTCAATGCTGGAAACAGTTGTTAAGCCTTGTCGAAGACATTCGAGTGGCTTGAGAACATTCGACACTGGGTTGGCCACTAACCCCTCCACCAATCCCCATTGGAGCAGCGTGGTGGAGTATGCTCTAGACCTCCCGCAACTGTGGGGGAGACCCGTGCCCAGCAGTGGGACGTCTATGGGTCGCAGCGAGCTGTGACAGAGTTTACACTGATTATGAGGTCTTTGCAGGATTTGCCTTTCACGAATACAGTAACTTCATTTTACTTGCAATTCGAAATATCAATATAATAAATTGTGTTATAAATGTGTAAAATATGTTTATTTATTTTCATCCGTTGACTCTGTTGGAAAATTAGTCAAAAAGTCGGTCGACTGTTGGGACCTTTTTTCAACATTTTTGTACCTTTTAACTTTTAAAGCCTCAACAAACAAGTTAATGAAGGCTAATACCGATATTTTATGTGCATTCACTTTTTAACAGACATCAAACAAAGAAGACGAGGTTTGTGCACGTTTTTTTGACACACACGGCCATCTGACCCCAAGCTAGACGCGAGGCTGTACTATGGGTGTCAGAGACAGATTTTTAAATACATACTTACTTAAATAGATTTAACATCCAGACACGGAACAAACAAGTGTTCGTCATACGAATGTTTGTCTTGAATGGGATATGAACCCAACCCCAGGCGCAACAGACAGGGTCTCTACCAATTGCATCAACGAGCCCGTCTGAGGAACATTTCGGGCACTACTAAGCATGTATGCCCTTATCTTATAATCATATTAGTCAATATTTTACTTTAAACTAAGTAGTAATAATTAAATCTCTGAGTAGGAAAGAAATGGTAGCAAAGAAGCGTAAGTAATTCTGAATTATTGAAATGAAGCGTACCCAGGTCTTAACAGATTGATATTCTGCTATTGACTACTGAAAACTAATTGAAGGGAGTGAAATGAACAGAAATTAAAAATCGCCCTTTCCAAAAAAAAAATACCATCACATCACTTATTTGTTCGATTCCAACTGTCACGGTTTATAATTGGAACGGTGTTTTTAACCTTAGACAAAACATCACCCCTTTCAGACTAAATAATCAGAAATAAAGGAATGACATCACCGTCTGTCGCGAATGGCGGCAGCACATGCTATCCTAAAAATAACTGAAGAAATCTGCCATATGCAGGCCAAAAAACACGAAAATATCGCAACGCAAGCAAAAACTGAACGATAAGCATCTTTCAAGTATCAAAACCGCGAAGACCTTCCTTGTAAATTAACTCTGCTCTAAATGTGTTACAGTAAAAAACTTACGAAAAGGGTTTAAATACATGTAAAAGAAGTTCCCTTGAATTTGAAAATAGAAGGGTTAGTAAAAAAAATTAAGTCTTAAGTTAGTGGCCAGGTGTACGAAGAGTTTGAGATCTGTGGAACAACCCGTTGAGGCGGAAACAGTTCATCCCTTGTGTTCCTTATTTAAAACATCCCTGCGGATATCAATTTTTTTCCATTTCTTTCTTTTACTAACCAGACTAACCCGTTTTGTATAGTAAATAGAGCTTTATTTTAAGTTGAAAATTTGTAAATTGGAAAATAGTGGGGATTTACCAAAACTTAGGCTATTCCAAACCTATTTTAATAACACCTAATATGTACACATGCTTGAACAAATAAATGCATCCATTCATTCATTCATTTACTAATAATCACAGGACATCACTCCAGTGCCCTGATTTTCAATACTCTTGATATCCTACTAAGAAACTATAGAGAAGAATAAAATTGTTAGATATAATTTACAATCAAACGAGCATAGTAATGTTCGATTGTAATTATGTGAACGATTTAGTCGAAGATTGTAGTTCGTATTAAGAATACGTTGACAATACGAAACTTCAACTGAATTTACCTATTCACGATCAGAAAAATAAGTATTCATATTAATTTTGCTTCAATGTAGGTATTTACAATTCTTAGCAACGGCCACACTGACCTATAAAATCAGCCTGTGCATCCAACAGGTGGTTGTTGCCAGATTAAAACAAGGGAATATAGGGCTTTCCTTTTCGGATATGTTTTGAGACTGATACGACATAAAGAGTATTGTTGCGGACGGCGACGTATAGTGAATAAGTGTATATATAGAGACTGTTAAGGACGTCGACATATAGTGTAATTAATGTGTACGTAGAAACATGTATAGTTAAGAATTACGTATATAAGTAAAATAAGTCGATGTAAATAAAACAGAAACACCGTTACTATACGAGATGGAGCGATGCGTAAGAATAGGAAAGGAATAGCGCACAATATGAAACAGAGATAGCGAACCTTTGTCTTGCATGTGGTAGAACAGTACAGATGCAACATTGGGACCGAATGCACCGTGTTGTAACGGGATCGTCTAAGAAACAATACGCCGCGCCTAACAATAAACGTGGCAATTAGTTTTGAGACGAAATGTAATAAAAGGAACTTTCTAAGGATTGTAACGGCACTCAGAAATCTCACTCGGATCTTAACACTTGTTTAACGCTAGTTCACGACAGCTCATCTCAGTACATTTACCGCGTCATTGTAAACTCGTCCGGTTCAATAAATAAGAACTACATGGAAAGAAGTCTTTAATATATATAATATACAGTCCACTACTCTGTAGTCAGCTACAGTGTTGGTCATTTCGAGCCGAATAAGGAATATTGAGCCGGAGCTTCAAACGTCGGATCAACTACAGTGTTGGTCATTCAACGTCGGATTGGGAAATCAAGGGCTAGTCCTATGCTTCGCCGGAATCCAAGCGGGATTCAATCAGCGGTCAATTCACAAGCGATTTGACGCTACGGACTACAGCCAGAAGAGGTTTCAAGAAAAATCCACGCTACACTACAGTCGATTCAAAGGGAAATCGACGCAACAAGCGGGTACAGGAGCAAGTGAACGAGTCAAAATACGTTCGATTCAAGAGGGAATCGACGCTACAAGCGAATCCACAAGCGGATTCACGCTTCAAGACGCCACATGTCTGCATCGGGCTCTAACAACACTCCGGTGGCAATGAACACAAGGGGTCGTGTTCACTCAGAATCGGGATACGGGGAATCGGAAGCTCAGCGAGGTGGTAGATTAATGGAGATCGTGCCAGAGATACCGACGGGCATATCTACCATGGGGCCGCCTGCACAACTGAGCACACCGAGAACAGACGCCACATCACCAGCCAGAAGAGCTACGTCGCCGGCACTTACACACCGGACGAATACATCCCGACGTAGCAACGATGCAAGAATCAAGCAAGCACAATATGAAGCCGAGAAAGAACTGAGTCAAATAGAAGAAAAGCGACTCAAAATTAGAGAGAAGCTTATAAGAACGAGACTGGCCGCCGAAATGTCAATGATCGAAGCGGAATCGGACTACGCCGCCAGCGCATGCAACGAAAGAACGCAAGATTGGTTGGACAGAAGCATTGGGGGCACACGGCCGGAACCACAAGAGGATCGTCCTCCCGTTAATGAGCAACGGGGGGAGAGTTCAAAGCAACGAGGAATACAGCAACTGGCCGACGCATTAGAAAAAATGATAACTGCAAGGCCGCCACCTCGGCAAACAGCGGAACTACCGATCTTCACGGGAACCATAGCCGAGTGGTTACCATTCAAAGCCGCCATAGAAGACTCCACAAGGTTATTTAAATTTTCACCAACGGAAAATCTTCTACGGTTAAGAAACTGTCTGCGAGGGGAAGCGCGGGAAACAGTGCTCTCACAGCTGTTTACCGCGTCCGACCCAGATGTCATTATGCGCACGCTGGAAATGAAATACGGGCGTCCGGAATACATTATAGACCGCGCGATTGAAGAGTTGAAAAAACTACCAAGACTCGGGAATGCATCGAACGAGCTCTACGACATGGCAGTCAAAGTACAAAATATTGTCTATACAATAAAGAGTATAGACAAAAGGGGATACCTACGGAATCCTATGCTGGTACGCGATGTAATGGACAAGCTGAGTCCTCATCTCGTCAGCAAATGGGCGGAGTACGCCGCCACCCACGAACATCAGATCATGGAGGAGAACGAAATGTCGGTTCTCTCAGAATTTCTTATGACAGAAGCGGATCTGATGCTTCGATACACCCACACAACCAAGCGAAGCTTCAGCGCTCCAGTACAAACACGTAAAGAAACAATCGCAAGACGGGCGATCAACCGAGGCGTGTACACTACTGAAGACGTCACTGAAGAAAGAAAATGCTTCGTTTGTCAAGCGGGAGGACACAGCCCTCCGGAGTGCTCAAGGCTAAAGGCGTTAGATGTCAACGGGCGATGGAAATGGGCAAAAGATAATAAGATTTGCTTCAAATGCCTAAAAGAAAGACATAATAAGTTCGCCTGCAAAGCTAAGGCGTGCGGAGTCGACGGGTGCACCTACAAGCACCACGCGCTACTGCACAAAGAAAAGCTAGCGGAAGCCACACTCAGCACTCAAGAGGACAGCGAACGGAACGACACGGCCGCGGCAGTTATGAATGTAACAATGAAGAGAACGCCAACCTCAGTCCTGCTCAAAACCTGTAAAGTAAAGCTCAGGGGACCACGGGGGGAGATAATCACGTACGCTCTCCTAGACGAAGGGTCCACGGTCACATTAATCGACGAAGACGTAGCAAACGAGCTCGCCGACGGAGGACCGAACCAGCCTCTCAACATAAGAGGAATAAACGAACAGAAAAGGATAAACAGCAAGGCAATAAAGATCGAAATACAAGGACTGAGCGAGCACGTAAAACATGAAATAAAAGCTCGCACTGTAAAGAATCTTATGTTACATCAACAACGCATACCGCGCGACCTGGGTCGGTACAAGCACTTACGCGCCATACAGTCAAAGATCTGCGTAGAAGAAGCAAAGCCACGCATACTAATAGGGGCCGACAACTGGCAACTAATAGTATCGAGACAGCTTCGCGCCGGCAAGAAGAGGGAACCCGCCGCATCATGGACGAAACTGGGTTGGGTTCTACATGGGTCGGCACCTAGAAGCACAATAATGGGCGAGAATGAAAATAGCGTGCTTCACATATGCGCAAGCGACAAACTATTAGCGAAGATCGTCGAGTCGCATTTCGAAGTAGACTCACTCGGCGTCTCGACGAAACAAAAAGTAAACAAGAATGAAGAAAGAGCAATTGGAATATTCGAAGCAACTGTCAAAAGAATAGACGGGCACTTTGAAGTCGGCCTACCGTGGAAAACAGACAACCCAGCGCTTCCGGATAGCTACGAATCGGCTCTAAAGCGATTCAACACGCTAGAAAAGAAAATGAAAAGGGAACCTGCATTCAAACAAGAATATACTGCTCAAGTGGACAATCTAATAAGAAAAGGGTACGCGACGGAAATCGATGGCAGCGAGATGAATAGTCCAATTAAATGGTTCCTGCCTCACTTCGCCGTCACGAACCACAACAAGCCGGGGAAAATTAGAATGGTCTTCGACGCAGCAGCAAGAGTGGAAGGAATCTGCCTTAACGATTTCTTATTGGAAGGGCCCGACCTATTGGCCCCACTCACGAAGATTCTGTTTGGATTCCGGGAAAGAAAAATAGCAGTAACGGCCGACATAGAAGAAATGTTTTTAAGGGTAAAAATTAGACCAGAAGACCAGCCCGCTCAAATGTTTTTATGGCGTGCAGAGCCAACGGAAGTCATTAAACCAATGAAGATGACTTCAATGATATTCGGGGCATCTAGCTCGCCTTATCTCGCTCACAGTGTGAGAAATCGCAACGCCGCCGAGTATGAAAACAAATACCCAGAGGCAGCCACAGCGATTAAAGAAAAGCACTACATGGACGACTATCTGGATAGCTTCGAGACATCAGAGGAAGCTATCAAGACGATAGAAGATATAATGATCGTCCACAGTCAAGCCTCATTCAACCTCAGGGGTTGGAACTCGAATAGTAAGAAGGTCTTGGCTAGCGTTCCAGAGGGCAAGAGGTCAAGAAACACAAACGTCAAGCTTGCGGCGCACCAAAAAGAGAAGACACTAGGGCTTCGTTGGGACCCAGACGCTGACACACTCACATATAATACGGAGATCAAGAGGGTTCCCGACGAGGTCAGACTCCGACTCAGGTCACCCACCAAGCGGGAGACTCTGAGCGCGGTCATGTCTATATATGACCCGCTAGGACTCATAAGCCATTACACAATAATGGGGAAAATTATATTACAGCAGTTATGGCAGAAGAAAATCGACTGGGACCAAGAATTGCCATCAGAGGAGGCCGATTTATTCGACCAGTGGATGAAGCAACTAACTGACGTCTCAGCATTAGCCATACCAAGATGCTACAATCTGCGTGCGACACCAGAGACACACGTCGAATTACACGTGTTTGTCGACGCGAGCGAGCAAGCCTTCGCCGCGGTGGCCTATTGGAGGATCGTGGACAAATCTATTAGTACGATCCAAGTAATGGCTAAGGCGAAGGTCGCGCCGACTAAAACACTCACAATACCAAGACTGGAACTTCAAGCGGCACTAATAGGAGCACGACTGGCTAACACAATAGTCAGAGAACACAGTTGGAAACCTATAAGAACGATATACTGGAGCGACTCAAAGACCGTTCTACACTGGGTACGGAACGAAAGAGCAAAAAAGTATACTCCATTCGTATCACATCGTCTCGCCGAGATCGCCGAATTAACACAAGTTGAAGACTGGCGATGGGTTCCGACCGCGCTCAACGTAGCCGACGACGCGACAAGGCTTGAAGCAAAGAGAATTACTAATGAAGATCGATGGTTCACGGGGCCTTCGTTCCTGCGAGAGACTGAACTGAATTGGCCGATGGAACAAGACATAAACATCGAAACTGCACTCACGATCACCAACGATGAAGCGATCGACGACGCCGCACTGCCAGAGCTAATTAGATTTTCGTCCTATGAGAATCTGATTAGAGTGACAACAACAGATAACAAGAAACTTCAACTGGAAGTCAAACACATGCAAGCGGCCGAAGAACAATGGATTCAGCGAGCGCAACGGGATTCCTACAATGAAGAATATTTAACGACGCTAATTCCTCAAGGGCAAGCAACGGGCAAGGTACCAGCGTTACAAGAAGGTGACCTGGTGGTGGTGATCGACCACACGTTACTTCGCAACACTTGGCCCAGGGGAGTCGTTGAGCGTGTTGATCCAGGTCCAGACGGCATCATCCGAACGGCGGACATAAGAACGAGAGGCGGAGTGTTCCGGAGACCGGCGACGCGGCTCGCCGTCCTGCGGATAGACAAGGCTGCGAAGGATCTACGCCGGGGGGAGACTGTTGCGGACGGCGACGTATAGTGAATAAGTGTATATATAGAGACTGTTAAGGACGTCGACATATAGTGTAATTAATGTGTACGTAGAAACATGTATAGTTAAGAATTACGTATATAAGTAAAATAAGTCGATGTAAATAAAACAGAAACACCGTTACTATACGAGATGGAGCGATGCGTAAGAATAGGAAAGGAATAGCGCACAATATGAAACAGAGATAGCGAACCTTTGTCTTGCATGTGGTAGAACAGTACAGATGCAACATTGGGACCGAATGCACCGTGTTGTAACGGGATCGTCTAAGAAACAATACGCCGCGCCTAACAATAAACGTGGCAATTAGTTTTGAGACGAAATGTAATAAAAGGAACTTTCTAAGGATTGTAACGGCACTCAGAAATCTCACTCGGATCTTAACACTTGTTTAACGCTAGTTCACGACAGCTCATCTCAGTACATTTACCGCGTCATTGTAAACTCGTCCGGTTCAATAAATAAGAACTACATGGAAAGAAGTCTTTAATATATATAATATACAGTCCACTACTCTGTAGTCAGCTACAAGTATACACAAAAATAAATGCTCCAGTAATTTAAAAATTAACATACATTTGTATATGATACAGATATCTATTATATAAATAACTAGCTTTTGCCTGCAGCTTCATCCGCGGAGAAAGTGTTATCAAGTGTCGTCGCCATCTGTTGACGGTGTTCCAGACAACTTTTCGACAACGTGCAAAGAAAAAATTCCGAAAATAATCCTATGTGCTAATCTAGGTTATCGTTAACCAATGTGCCAAGTTTCATCCAATCCGTTTTGTAGTGTTTCCGTGATTTAGTAACAAACATCCAAATATTCAAACTTACAAACTTTCACATGTATAATATTAGTAGGATTTCATTCAATTTTTCTCTATTTGCTATAAAGCAATTCTTTCTTGAAATGGGAATTTGGAATTTGTGCCCGGTATGGCAATAGGCTCACTACTTATTTACATGGGACTGGTGAAAAGTGAGTGTACTTCTACCTTCCTCTTAGGAGAAATATAAGCGTTATATTTATGTTATGTTAATAATGAAAAATTTTCGTATCATTTGATTAAGTAGACACAATTTATTTAAGTAGGCTTAACATCTTAATTCCTCCCATCTAAGAAAACAAAAATGTAGCTGCATAAGTTTATAGGTCTGTTAATTGATAAGTTAGTATTGGATCGTTACAGAATCTCGGCATTAGGTACCCTAAAAAACTTATCCCAAAATACTTTGGAAAACATATAATGTTGCTTACGGATATTCTATTGTATATCTTACTTACGGAGGCCTTTTCACATCCCTAGTTAAAAAGAGGGTTGCAAATTCAATAAAAGCAAAACGAGGTTGAATTTATTATTTCTTCGTGTTTAAAAGATACTAAGTTTGTTTATGGTGATTTTATGCAGTCGTTATGGCTATGTATTCATTATGGGCAATATTTGCTATTGGTTTAGAGGGGTGCTTTATTTATTTACATTCAGGTCGCCCTTTTACACCTAAGAATTGTTTTTGCCATTGAAAACAAGCAGGACCTACCACGAGCCCTCTGAGGCAGGGTAGCGCCCATGAAATTTTGCCTCTAGCGGTCACCTATCCACAAACCTACCGCGCCCGTCATTACTTAACTCTGACGATAACATTGAATCAAAGCGAGCCATTACCAATGTCGAAACGAACAAAAAAAATTTTAACCCCCTAAACTAGCTCAGAACGCTATATTCTGAAGTTCTAAATTCATTCGGACGAAGTCGCGGGCAAAAGCCAGTTCGATAAACACTACTTATTCTATATTACCTATTCTAGATACGCGACCTTGTATGCTTATAATAAAGTCTTGAACTCTAGTCATCTAGTGTTTTATGAAACGACCATCTTTATTACACTTACGTGGATATTAAAAGATAAGAAACTTACTTATAATATAATTAATGAACCTTTTAATATGTTGCTACGAAAAATTTTATGATTATTAGGTGCTATAACCAAGGTTCATTACACTACGAGTTTAATTGACAACCCCGTTTATATCTGTACTTTATATAGAAGATATTTAAATAGTGACTTGGAATGGAGTAAATTGACAGATTTTATCACTATTCTAAAATATTTTTATATACGGGTAACTTACCGACAATCCGTTAAGGGTTGGGGAGGTCGATTTCAGCAATTTGACTGTAATATTGATGAAATCGACTGATTTTTTTATGATGTACGCGCATTGATCATTCTGTACTCTATAATATAAAGTAGATAATAATTAATAATTATAAATAAATATCTCACACACAACTAGGCGTGAGCCTGTACTCATGCATAGATATTTCTAAATACATACCTTAATAATAGATAATATTAACATCCAGACACAGATCAAACACAAGTGTTCGTCACACGAATGTTTGTCCTGAGTGGGATTCGAACCCACTACCCCTGGCGTAACAGGCATTGTCACTAAAGATTGCGCCAAAGGACCCGTCACAAACAAGTACCTACATACAAGATACATCTATGTATGTAGGTACCAACTCAACTCAAGCCATCAAATTAAGTTGTTTAGTTACTGTGTACATATCTCTCACTCACTACGGTGTAGACCAATTCGAAAATATTATGGTTATTTAGTAGTAGCTCAGACCATGGATTTGCATCAGGTTTATTGCAATCTCTCAAAACTCAAAGTTCACCTGTAATCTGTAACATTGCTGGTGAAAAGGTCTGTCTGACACGTCTGCCAACCCTTCGAGCAAGTACAGGCGTGATTTTACGTTATGTTAGCTGCAAATTAACGAACATGTACCTAAGCCCCGCATAATCTTTTACCGCCAAAAACCATTAAAATTTCAGTTAACAGTAATGTCGCGATAAATTAAACGAAGTCATTATAAATCATACTCCATTCGTAACCCTTTTACACGTCTTTAAGATTAATGTTTAAGGGTAAATTTTAATATAGATAATAATAGGTATGACAGAGAGTTGACTGACCTGGATATCAGGATGCACTTGTACCGAATTACACTTTCGTGAAGTGATGTTATTCTGAGTCTGATGCACCTACATCATCGGTTCATCATCACAACCCTTTCTTTGTCCCACTGTTGGGCACGGGTCTCCTCTCAGATTGGGATGGATCAGGCCTTAGTCGAGGACATTATGAAGAACTCTCAGGCATGCAGGTTTCCTCATGTGTCCTTCACCGTAATAGCAAGTGACATTTAATTTCTTAAATCGCACATAACTTAGAAAAGTCATTGGTGCGTGCTGCTGGGGTTTGAACCCGGACCGCTCGAGTGAGACGCCTCTGGGCTGTCACCCCTATTTTACATCATCGGTTCATAGCAGTATGGAATCAGAAATAAGCCAATGAATTCGATTATATGACTACAATTTTGTGGATTTAAGATAGGAAACGAGCATGCAGCACCACCCATCCGCTGTCGCCCAGGACACCTGCGACCAACTAGACTCAAATAGGGACTGGAATAGTTAGTCCAGACAACATTTGGTGTTAATAAGAACTTTATTTGGTTCTGGTCAACCCAATTAAGTGGACCCAAGTAAGTACAAATATTAATCTGCGAGAAAAATCTGTCTGAATCTGGAATACAGCTCTTCAGTCGGGATCAATGATCACCGCACCACATAACATCGAATAAAGTCAGTAGTCAGGTGCGGGCTTTGAAACCGGACCCTTCCGATTAAGAGACAGCATTGCAGCTACTGGGCTATCAGCGCGGCATGCATCCGGTACGGAATCATGATATTAGTAGTCAAAGATAGTTCATCTAAATTTTCTCACGTCAGCGCATATCAGTTTGCCTAGACATTACGATGGTGGGGTCATCGACCGGTGATCCATCACCGGGACGTGTTTGGCTTGGCGCTTCTCCCACGGGATGTCGTCATAGGGATAACATGAGTAAGGATAAGTGATGTGAAGTAGTCGATAGCACTGCCTTCTGGTTCTAGGACAATGAAAGTAGGTAGAGAGCACCTCTGTATAAATACAATTTAAAATTACGTAATAACTACACGCCTGTATTTTTCTGAAGGGGTAGGTAGGGAGATGTAGTACACCCACTTTTCACCAGTTATGTTTAGGTCTCATGTGGAAGGTGGTGAGCCTATTGACACACACCGGGCACAAATTCAAATTCAAATTTCAGGGCAGGAAATCCAAGTATGAAAAACCGAATAATATTTTGCTCGACCCAAAAATCGAACGCAGGACCTCTGGCTTGCATTTGCTGTCACTAGACCAACGAGGCTTGCGAACACAGATGACTTGCTACTTTTGAGTCACAAACGGACAAACGGATAATAAATATGTAGTAGGTACCTACGCGTCGTTGAAATAATATTAACATATTTTATTAAGTTGACATAGCGCGTATTTTTTTTATGGATATAAGATAGCAAATGAGTTTGCAGCACCTCCCATCCGCTGCCACCCATGACAACTGTGAGAATGTGACTGACTTTGAACAAGACTCAAATAGGTAATGGGATGGTTAGTCCAGTTTGCTGAGATAGTTAATTAGAACATTAGTTGGTCAGTTCGTTAGTGGGTATGAGGACTGGGGACTGTTTGTGATATTAAGTCCTGTTAGTTAGTGTTAGTAATAGTCCAGTTAGTAATTGTTACTAAGAGTCTCGTTCCAAGTAAGTCACAGATGTGTTGCTACCCTTGAGGACTAAGATGGTCGCCATTAAATAAGTGTAACCGGAAACCACACCTTTCCAACCGGAACACAATTGTTTTATATGTATGTCTCTGACACCCATAGTATAGGCTCGCGCCTAGTTTGGAGTCAGATGACCGTGTGTGAGAATGTCCATAATATTTACCTCTGTTCTTCTGATCTCAATGATTCGGAAGAGATGAAAAAGTACTCTCACCAAAGTACCGCAATAACACGAGAGTTGCCATTCAACTAGGACAATAAGGATGTAGGTCGGAAACATATTGCACTTTACAAACATTAAAAAACCCAGTTCCCTGAGAAGGGCCTGCAGATATAACCTTCCCACAGACCCGGAGAATATCTGTCAATCTCCAGATGCCACGAAGCGGAAACGGAAAGACATGCAGGCATCTTGCTCTAACATCAATCTGGCTCACTCTCCTTTTCCGAAGTTTTTTTTTCTTTAAGGTTTTTCATGCACAGATTGCATTCGGGCACCACCTGTTGAAGGGAAAAAATTAACAACTGACTACTAACAATTCGGCTTGCACATACTCTTTTGCTGATTCGAATTTCATTGTTGTGAATATTGAGTTGATGAAATTTTGCCACTAACTTGAGAAGGTCCGAGTACAAATTCCACACACCAATGATTTTGATGTGCATTTTAAATAACAAAATCGTTTAACTCTAAAACACTATTTTGTAAATAACCGAACTAAAATGTCGTTTTTTTTTTTTAAATTATTGCATTGTCATCGGTCTTTGATAATTGTGCAAGTTTCAAATTAATCCGACGTTTTGAAGTGGGTGAAAATCACGTTCACAGATTCCGTTACATACATACGTAAGTATGTTTATATATTTTTTATCTATATATATAAAAGGAGAAGGTGACTGACTGACTGACTGACTGACTGACTGACTGACTGACATATCAACGCAGGGCCTAAACTATAAGGGCTAGAAACTTGAAATTTTGCACAGGGGTTCCTTTTATAACGTAGGGGAGCACTAAGAAAGGATTTTTGAAAATTCACCCCCTAAGGGGGTAAAACGGGGGTGCAAAGTTAGTATGAAACTTTGCCGTTTTTGAAGTCGTTAGACGGGTAGACGTCGTTAATGGGTCAAATTCTACGCGAGCGAAGCTGCGGGCGTCCACTAGTTATTATATAAATTTACATATGTATATATACATACATACATACATATGAACGTGACGTAAGAAAACCTGCACTTCCTTTTTTGATGGACATAGATAGCAACGAGTATAAATCCTCCGCAGCCGTCCATGACAACTGTGACAGATTTTGAACAAGACCCAAATAGGTAAGGATGGTAAATCCACTTAGCAGAGTTTGTTGATTAGAACATTAGTTGGTCAATTCGTAAATATATATGAGGACTTAGAGACAGTTAGTCATGAGTAAGTGTCTAGTTTCAGGTCAGACACTGAGCTTATTTCCCTTGAGGACGAAGATGGACGACTCGAAAGAAGTGTAACCAACATGTCATGTAAGTCCTTTCATGTAAATCTTTAGACTAAAACGTAACACTTATTTTGAGAGGTGTACCCGGGAGCTAAAGTGTTAGTATGATATTAGGTACCTACTTATACTTATATATTGTCTACAAAAACTGAATAGTACTTCCCAAGGTTCAGTTCCAAGGCTGATTTAATAAAACCATAAATAAGTAAGAATATATTTATGGCCCATCACTCCCAGCGACCAGCAACGAATGCTTTCCGTTCGCACTGTATCCTATGAGAGATTTATTAGGTAGAAAAGTGGTAGAAAATAATGAAGATAATACTTGAGATTTTTTACATACAAATCCCTAGTACAGACAGCAGTATTACCATAGTATTACCATGCATATTTTTTTGGTTAACGTTGTGTGTTTTAAGAATTACTAGTGGACGCCCGCAGCCTCGCTCGCGTTAAGTTAGACATAACAATAGTTTCGTTTACACCTAGTAATATAATATAGCCATTTGATTGTAATGTTTTCACACAAAAACTACTGGACCGATTTAAAAAATTCTTGCCATTGAAAAGAAAGCTGCATCTATAGGCGATATAATTTACTAGGTGTAAACGAAACTATTTTTGGTATGTTTAATCCCACGCGAGCGAAGCTTCGGGCGTCCACTAGTTTCATATAAATATGTGAGACGTGAGTTAGTTATGTTTTATGAGGATTAATTATGTATTTTCTTAGACAAAATAATAAACTACTGTTACAAAGGTGGCACGTCAATGTCTACGAAAATAGACGATGCACCGACATACTGATGCTATAAATCATATACGGAAATTAAGCTCGAGCTAACGGGCTTATTCTGGTTAAAGCTTCGTGCTTTTGAATGATATTTTATAAGACTACAGATATTATTATACAGAAAGAATACAGATATTATTATTATTTTTAACAATCAGTTAACTTATAATAATATAAAATATGCTCAGACTAGGCGTAAAATAAAAGCATTTGTTTTTGTATAAATCTGCTTTGATATATTAAATTTATCAAAGCAGATAGAACAAATGTCTTCAAGACAGCTTGGGGCCTTGGGCTCAAAATTGAACCTTGGACTCTACCCAAGAACTCTCTCTGTACTAACTGTTTTTGTTTTTAATGATAGATTCATTAAAAACAAAAAAGAAATCAAACAATGAACAATTGAGATAATTCAATGTTTAACAAATCGTGATAAAACTACTGGCGATCAACGGACCATCTCATCTGCGATCATTCGATTACCGCTCGATTTGCACTTGAATCGAAACTGATTGGACGTGTGTTTTGTTATCTGTCATTAATTTAATTTATATTGACGTGCTCATTTGTATGCGTTTATAAATCGGTGGGCTTAAATCTAAGACTCGGAATACCGTTTGTACGCTTTAAGAATGCACTGACTAAAGAAGGTGAAGAGGTGAATATGATTAAGTAATTTGTGATGACTTAGATCAGCATTGGTGTAATAAATTCACTTTTTTATTTCTTATTTACTCGTTGAATATCGTAATCCTCGGCATTGGTGATATTAAATCAAAACTAAAACTGCCTCTTGTAGCTTTTCCCGTGGCTTCACCCGCGTCTAATAGTTTTCTGTGCTAAATTATCTCTACGGGATTGTAATATGAAAGGATAGTTTAAAATATAATCACTATAACCTGTCTCAACGGCCAGCTACACGAGAGATTACTACTAATTAAAATCTAACTTTACCTGCAGTTCGGCCGATCAAAATCCGAGATATAAATCAATAGATTAAAAAATAATCGGTAGTTAATGACCGATTACAAATCGAACGATTATGTAGTGTTGGGTCCATTTCATGACCATAAAATTTTCCGAGACATTAAGTAGATTATACTTTAGCAACATCCCGAGGTTTAAAAATTGCATGAATATTATTCTTTCTTCTTTAAAAATACTATGTATTTTAAATTCTGAATTTATGATATACATACATCATTTTTAAATGGATTTTCAATTCCAATTAACAACATTAAGTATTGAAAATCTTCGAACTCATAATTATTTTCTAGATCGTAACAAGATCGTTCTCATTCTCAAGAATAGTGACGCGCCGTGTTTATTTTAAGTAACCCTTTTATACGGGAATTATGTTCATTAAGGACCGTTTTTACATGTTTCTATTTTCATTGAAAGCCGACATATGGCGCCTACCCTCATTGTTGAGTAAGATTTGTTGTAACCCTACTCGGAAGTTAACAAAAAACACATCAGATGCCTTAGTTCCTCTTCACGTGTGGACACATAAAAATAGGCATTTAAAAGACAATCGTCAAAGAGTTAAGTGGGAAGTTTTAATTTTAAGTATTCATGTGGCATCTTTGGTGTGACTTTATTTATTTATTTTATTTCTTTATTGTAAAAAACAAAAAGTTTTTACAAAGGGTGTACTTAATTCTCTACCAGCCAACCTAATGACTTTGAATTAGAAAGATAAATAAAAGGGGCAATAGGCTCACCACATATACCTATACATAACCTAAATCTAACACAACGTAAAAGAACTGGGGAAACTGGGGAAATACAGGTGAGATGTTATGTAATATATAAAAGAAAAAATATACGCTTTATGTTTATATATATTTGTATACAATTTTTATTTCGTCAGTCCACGTTTTACAACACTGCAGATACATAATAAAACAACTTGCAAAACTAATAATGGGAAAGTGTATTTCTTGGTTTGTCCTTCTTCTCCGCCTCAACAGAATGATTAATCGTCGTGATTTTTGGCATATATGTAGTTAAAGGCTTGGAGAGAGATATAACCTATTTTATTACTGAACGTTTCGTAAGTGTCTATATTCATAGTTGAAGTTACCGGCTTACTCACGTGTGATTTAAGTCGGAAATAGGCCGACTAGTTTCGATCTATTACGATGATCATCTTCAGGAGTGAACGCGCTCGCGGCGGGGACGGCGTAGGTACTATTTCCGACTTAAATCACACGTGAGTAAGCCGGTAACTTCAACTATGAATATATAACCTACTTTTTATCCCGGAAAATTACATAGTTCTCGTGGAAATTAATAAACACCAGTAATAACAATTAGATTTTTAATCGACTTATTGTTGGTTTGTTGGTTTCTCCTTCTTCTCCTCAACAGAATGATGGATCGAAGTGGTTTTTTGTAAAGATGTAGCTTATGTTGTTTAAAGTTGTAGAGACTTTCGTCATTCGGAATAGTTTGTTTCACGTAATGTCTATCTGTATGCATCCATTTGTGCATATGTCTAAGCTGCCAAACCAACTCACACTTGACAATTTTTTTTATATTTTTTTAAACTATTACCTGCCTGTCAAACATATTACATTACAAATTTCACCGATCGACCGTAATCTAATAGTGTAAGAAAATATGTTAGATAATAATATCAAGTATCTCGCACTGTTTCCATGGAACCGGATCAACATCCGGCCCGCCCCCACGTGGTATCCGGATCCGCAGGTATCCATCGCGATTGTACAAATATTCGCAACGGATGTCCGTTGATATCGAGTTTCATGAACATCATCACTAGATCACTGCACTACTGACATATTATGTCACGCACACTTGAATCATTCATTCGTCACTACATTCTCCGATGTTACAAGTACGAGTATGTTTATGAGAAGCGTGCATTATGGATTTTCTTATTCGGTCTATAGAAATCTTATGAACATTTTTTTCCAGTCAATACCTACAATAACTTATAACACTTCAGTAAAACATTGGATTACGTTAACTAAGTATTATTAAACTGACAATAAAGCTGGAACCCATACACGTTCCACTGCTGGACAAGTTTCTCCCCCACAGATAAATCTCTGGAGGGGTCTATAGTTGGGAGAGTCCAAAACGCTGCTCCAATTTGGATTTGTGTAGAGATTAGTGGCCATCCCAATGTCGAATGTTGTCTTTAGTTAGTTAGAGTTTGATTGTAGTTGTTAGTCAGTTAGTTATAGCCTCAATCCTCTCACCAACTTCTTGCCGTCTAGGTATAACCAGCACAATTACATAACTTTAGCGCACACATCTACGATCGTACAATTCCATTTATGAAATCAATAAAACCAATCTGGACAAATTCAATCGTAAGTTTGACCATGGTTTAAACGCACTGCGTTTCCCACAGTCCTTGAAACTTCACACAGTTATTAAGCCTAGTGAACTAGGTCGAAGTTATCACCTCCCTAAAATGGAAAGTATTTCTCTATTGGCAAGCGCAGACAGACAGACAAAAAGCCAATTAATTCCAATTGAAAGGCCCCGACACTTATCAATTATTAGAGAATACATACTTCAAAGAGGTACTTCAAACTAGACTGCTTTGATGAACGATTCGGTGCCAACTAAGGTATCATGTCTGTGTTCGATATCAAATTGGAACACCGTACCATTTGTACCTGAACTCCGGAACTGCAGACCCATCAGCCATCAGCGTCGGACGATAATGTTCTATCAATCTAGATTGATGGTCAGCCAATGACTGTCGATCTGTAGGTTCGGGTGCGCATCCAACAGCAGCATTTGGCTCATAAATATTCATCACTACCATCTTAAGGAGAAGGGTGTGTCTGAAAAACAGCACTGTATGGGTCATAAGCCCTATTCAGGTAATGCTGAGAGACCTCCTTTTGCCCAAAAACAAGTACATATAAGTTTTATTAGGATATATTTTTTATTTTGGTGTAAATTTGTATTTCAATGTGTTTTTGTCCATATTATGTCTTTTGTTGTATTTTTGTGGCAATAAATGAATTTGTTTTTGTAAATATTTGTGATCGTGGTTAATTATGTTTTTTCTTCCGCCATCCAAAACACAGCTATTGATACGCAGCTTACGATACGATCTTTAGCAACAACATGAATATACGAGGATATCTACAAATGACGAACGAATGAACTTTATCGCATCTATAGGTATAGGTAATATGTCCATAGAACTTTCACCGAGTAACGTCTTAGAGCTCAGTTTGGATTTGTGCCCGGTGGTCCCCTACCTAGGTATTTAACACATGTATTATTATCTATTATCTCCCATTATAAGAGGGACCCGTGCCGAACAGTGGGACAAAGAAAGGGTTGTGATGAGTATGATGATAAGTAGGTAGTATGGCAACACACTGCTCACTGCATATTACAAGGAAGCTCTAACATAACTGGTGAAATGGTGGTGGTGTGCGTTCTACTCTGCCCACCACTTCGGGGATATATTGCCATGATGTTATGTTATTACATGTATGTTCTTAAAACTTTAACGGCCACCTTACCTCGTTACAATCACACATTATTAAGTACTTACTTCACTGAATTAAACATGAGCTACTTTAAAGGTGAACGTCCAGATAATTGTAATTAGATCAGTGATGAAACGAAAGGTAACGAAGTGACACTCATACTAGAATTGCTTGAGACAACAAGTCAACAGTGCATCGCTGCAGCATTCACGTACTTGCACTGATGAGCCACGCAATCAGAGGGTACAATCCTTTCATGACGATTGATATCTAGACGCTCTGCATTTTGTGATTTGTTGGTAAGGTGATTTATCAAGCGGTACCGGCGAGTCCATTTTCAGAATTGTGTCATAGTTATCCTATCTATAAAATAAAATACTTAGAACATGTGCTTTCCTACAGTTAAGTAGATTTACTTATATTAGTTGTGTTTAACTGTAATTGGTTTTACATGTAGCATAAAAAGTTATTTTAGATAATTAAATAAATAACATGCAACTACTTTATAAATACTGTTTGCCGAAAATATGGTTTACATTACCAGGCAAAAAACACACCTTGATGCGTTAAACATTTCATTATTTATTTAATTAAAGTTAAATTTTATTAAAATACAAAAAAACTATCACTTATTAATTCTCATGTATCATCATATACGCATGCAAAAGATATCACTATAAAATATTTGCATATATGCAGTTATCCAGTTTATAAAGGATACAGGAATGAAACTGATAAAAAATCTTTTATGTATGAGCATAATTAGCTAATGACAATGTTGAATGAAGTTGAATCTTCTCTATCCATATTTACTCTATGTACAGCGATATATTTTAAAGCTAACAGAGAAATTCCTGAGCCACGCGGAAGCTAAGGTTTCCTATGCTAATCACATTAAAAATTCGATGGTTTAAATAAACTTTACCAAGTGTACGTTGATTTGATTTATTGGAGTGTTGTATGCTGTGCGCATTACAGGTTAACGCATAATTTATTGCCTCGAACAGTCACAGCTGTTTATATCCAATCAATGACCGTACATTTATGCACCAACAGATTTAATAAAGGTCGTTTTCTTGTTATTTATTTTCTTGTCACCATTGAGAGATACCTAAAAATACACAAAAATAATCATAAAATTGTGTACACGACTGTAAGATTTGCTTATATTGTCATTCTTCGATCTAAGAAAAATTATTTTATTGTACTGTGCTGTGTAACAAATGGTGGTGCGCCGAATAAATAAATAAATAAGATTTTAAAAGACTTTTTTTGAAGGATTCGAACCTAGAGTTGGAGTCGTAAAAACGTCGCTAGCGGCAAACACCTTTCAAAGTAAACATTATACGTAACGTGAGGAACAGAACAACTATAAGTAATGACCTGGAAATCTAATAAAATAAGTGAGCGTTGCATAAAACGCTTCGAGCTGCCGAATAGTAAAAATAGATGATTGATAACGCGGCAGTACAACAATTGCGGGAGGACGGCCACGTTGGAGTGCTGTGGATTTGTTTATACTAGGCATTTCAATAATTAAATAATATGTAACAGAACCTATTCTTAAAAGCAATCATCTTCAACCGACTTGCAACAAAACGCCGACTAACTACTACTAACTTCAAATATAAGGAGTATCAGGACTATTATTGTTACAACTACTACGGTATAATTAACACTCTGCTAACTGGACTTACCATCTCCCTATTTGAGTCTTATTCAAATTCTGTCACAGTTGTCATGGGCGGCAGCGGATGGGTAATTTTGTATGCTCGTTTGCTATGTTATCTATAAAAAAAATTAACCAGCTTATTCGACTAGTCGTGTTTATATTCGCCACGAATATGCCAACTAGCTGCGACTCATAGACGTCCCACTGCTGGGCACGGGTCTCCCCCACAGACACTGCTGCGGGAGGTCTAGCTAACTCCACCACGCTGCTCCAATGCGGATTGGTGGAATATGCCAACTATTTGCGTGCAATTTATTCGGCGAGTTAATCGCTAAACTTTAAGCCGATTATCTCTACACGGGATTAACAGTCTTATCCACACTAACTGAGTTACAGAGGTACTGCTCATCGCCAACCGGTCGCACATCGGCTCGTTCAATTATCATATCCACTTTCTCCGGGTTATGCCATCAGATCCACCGCAAGCGGCTCAGAAATAAGCCTAGTAATTACTACTAGGCTTACGAATGCCTTCGTGTGAAGGAAACCCTTTCTAAATTAAACAGTTTTGATTTTTGCAATTTTAGAGACCGGACTTACACGAGGTGTAAATATTTCAAGCGGCAACAGAGAAGATGCTCTGTTAAAATATGATAAATAAGATGAAATTAATAACACTATTATTCTCAATAGTTGCCTTAGCCCAAAGAAGTGTTACCTACCCGGAATGACTTTGGTTATATACTTTCAAGAAATTACAAAGAAAGGGCTCGTGTTACCTACTTAATTGAAAACATCGTGAGGAAACTTGCATGCCCACAAGTTGTTAAATACGTTTTGGTAATTACCTCTGACAAGTTACAAATCTCCGGGAAGAATTTTATTTGAAAGATTAAATTTTATACTAATTAATTGGTGTAGTTGTTTTTCTGACGTATCCACCAAGGAAAATATTTGGTGTGGGTATGAAAACTTGTAAATACACTTTTTATTCAGTCAGGCCGACATTTTATTTCATATCAACATGAAAGGTGGTTTGACTTCAAAATATTACATGAATAAGCGAATCAATCCGGGTTGGAGAAGTGTAGTAGAGTATGCGCTCTAGAGTGTTCCACAAACGAATTACTCTGATCTGACTTTTTAGTTTTTTTTAGTAAGTCCGTTTTTTGATATTTTAATATCGTTATTTTATTTTTGCTTTGCCCCCGCACCCCTCTACACCGGAATGAAAGAGAGAGGTTAAGCTCTCTTTTTCATCAATCATCATCATCATCAAATTCAAACACAAAATAAATCATCTAAATCGGTTAATAAACGACTAAGTTATCGCTGCACATGCATAAAAAAATACATACAGGCGAACATAGTACCTCCTCTTTTTTTGAAGTCGATTAAAAATGTGTCTCTGTGATTGCGAAGTGTGTGACAACCGCACTAACCACCCACACTATTCGTATGTAACTCTTGTTCGTAGACATTCGTTAATATTTAATTGATTAGTCCAATTGACACGGATATGGTTATGTAACTTGAATCTGGACTGAACGAACAAGTCGGATGATCTAGTTTAGTAAGCCAGTAAACCAATCAAAGTATTTTTTTATGGATTTAAGATAGCAAAGGTGCTTGCAGAACCATCGCTGCCGAACATGACAACTGTGACTGAACATGACCCAAATAGGGACTGAGATGGTTAGTAGGTACAGTTAGCTGAGAGAGTTAATTAGAACATTAGTTGTGTGCGGTAATCGCAGGGGCGATCCTTCGATTTGATGTGTGGACTGTATAAATGTATGTGAGGCAGTAGGTAGCAATCCAGTACCACAATCAGTATGAAAAGATCCAACCAACCTTAACATCCAATGTCGACGGATTGTTCTGCACACAACTGCCTCTTGTTTGACTCACGGCACGGCCGGAGTAGCACCATAAACGTTATGGCCTGCAGGGAAACTCCACGAACGTCGTGAATTCACCAGATATTTTTCCGGGAGTTGACGCAACTCTCCTTAATTTTCTTGTGACAAATGAATGTCAATTTTGGAAGGCGTTTTACTTTTCTTTTCACACCGACCAGTGATAAAGGATTGAACATACCCCTCACCGAAATCAGTGTGATGATTTCCTAATAGTATAGGTGTGTAAAGAATGAGTGTGTTAATAATTTATGTGAATATTTACGAAATAATTCAAAATAAAATAAAGAAACTTGTTTGTGTTAAGAAAAAAAGTTGAGTGTATGAGCCCTAATCTAAATCCTAACCTAATAACTTAATTTTATATTTAGTTTGCATATGGCAATGGGCAGATTTTATTTACCGGTCTTTTATAAACCCCGGTTTGTGTACGTACAGTAACTACACGTACAATGTTATCACAACCAGGGTGAACCTCTTCAATTCTGCCAAGAGGCCACTGCAACGGCTTGGTTAAGTTAGATTTAAGAAGCACTAAATCACCCTTCTTAACATTTGGAATTGAGGTGAACCACTTTTCTCTTTGCTGTAAAGTGTGCAAATAATCATTTGACCATCGCTTCCAAAATGATTGTGATGCTTTTTGAATACATTGCCAACGTGACAATCGATTCATCTGTACATCTTCAAAATTATACTCCGGAACAGTTAATAGATTTTGTCCAATTAAAAAATGACCCGCAGTTAGAACTTCAAATTCATTAGGATTATTTGAAAGGGAGCATAATGGTCGCGAGTTCATAATCGCCTCAATTTTACAAAATATAGTACTTAACTCCTCAAAAGTCAAGGAGCTATCGCCTACTACACGGTAGAGATGATGTTTGGCTGATTTTATAAAGTTTTTTCCACAATCAGAATATAAGCAACTACAGAGACCGCGGCGTGCCACAAAACGTTCGAATGTGGCCAGAAAACATTCGCAAGATAAATCTGAGAGCACTTCTAGATGCACTGCTTTTGTAGAGAAACATACAAATAAACACAGATATGCCTTAGTAACCTTTACATTTCGCCGCATACCTTCTTTTATAAAGAATGGACCACCAATATCGCAACCAACATGGTCAAACACCTTATTGGCCTTAAGCCTAGTTGCAGGTAACGTACCCATCATAGTGGAGTATGGACGACATTTAAAACAAGCCCGACATTTCGACAAAACTGAACGAATTACACTACGAGCGTTTATTATCCAGTATTTATTATTCAAAATGCCTTGCAAGGTGCGCGGTCCTACATGCATGTACAATTTATGAAAATAATCAATTATTAAATTTGTCATGTGACACTTCTTGGGTAAGAGTGCCGGATGTTTTATATTATATGGTAAATCCGACTGTTGCATTCGACCCCCCACCCTGAGGAAATTATCAGGATCTATATATAAAGGGAGATAGTTTGCGAAGGGATGATACATGAGTTCCCTTTGCCAGCATTTGTATTTCAGAATAAAAATAATTATTTTGAATGACTTTTATAATTAAATCATGTCCCTGCTTTAACTCACAAGACATTAGTGAACCAAATGTTCGATCAGATTTTTTACATTTTAAATTATTTATAAAACGAAGACACCACGCTATTATGCGCTCAAGTTTACTAACCGATGAAATTTTATTAAAAGAATGTTCAAGATCATTAAAGTTATTTAAATTGTAAGAAGTAAAGTTAAAAGTGTCTACGTTAGTTTTAAGTTCTGGAATGATATCATTTTCTTTTAAAATTAATGTACTTCTTGGCCAACTATGCGGATCCCCAGCAAGCCATGCAGGGCCACTAAACCATTCGTCCGCTACTGCTAAAAGTTGTTCAGGCAGCGCGCCTCGAGAACAGAGGTCGGCTGCATTGTTCTCACTGTTTACATGAAACCAGCAATTGGGCGGAATCACGTCAACAATCTCGCTAACACGGTTAGCCACGAATACTTTTAGCTTGTACGGCGGAGTCTGTAGCCACGACAAAACTACACTCGAGTCGCTAAAGGCAACTATTGGTAAATTAAAATCTTTAACATTTTGTACGACAAAACGAACTAGCTTCGATAACAGCGCGGCTGCCATAAGTTCAAGCCTAGGGATAGACATTAACGGCTTCAATGGAGCAACTCTTGATTTGCTCGTCAATAGTTTGACTTTGACGTTCCCATCCTTGCCAGTACTACGAAAATATATGCAAGCTGCGTAACCTTGTGACGATGCATCACAGAAACCGATTAACTGCACGTTTACAAACGAATTCACTAGAAGATGTCGCTCAATGCGAAGTTGTGAAAGGATCGGTAATTGACCGATAAATTTATCCCATTTTTGTAACAATTCGTATGGTAAACGGTCATTCCAGCCGAGGCTCAGTTTCCAAAGATCCTGCATGATACATTTGGCAACGAAAGTACACGGCGAAATAAAACCAACCGGATCGTAAATACTAGCAAGCAGCTTAAGTACTGAACGTTTCGTTCCGTCATTATCTTTTAAATTATAATTAAAAGAAAAGAAGTCGCATGAGGGCAACCATGTCATTCCTAGGACCTTTAAGGATGATGATAACGTATTATCTTGGAAATTTATTTGCGTTATTTGTTCTGATTTCATTCGTGTCAGTAGCTCGGGACAGTTGCTACCTGTCCGTCCCGTAACCGTTTTCAACTCGAAAACTTGTATTGGGTCTGACGGTGTATCACACCATAATATGTGTTGATAACACCTATCAGCGGGATCGATGAGCACGGCTCGGTACATCTTTGACACGTCTGCCGTAAAACGTATGTCGTAGAGACGAAAGTTAATAATAATTTTTAAAATATTTGGAAGTAATTTACGGCCGGTCAAAAGATTGTCATTTAGTGACACCCCAGTACTAGTTTTCTGTGATCCATCAAAGACCACACGCAACGGTGTTGTAGAGCTAGAAGGCCGTAACACGCAGTGATGCGGTATTAAATATTTAGACGGCTCCGTACCACGATATAACTCCATATGTCCCAGTGACTCGTACTCCTTCAGAAAATCAGAATAAGCCTTCCGGAACTCAGGTGAGCGCGCAAGTCGACGCTCTACATGCGTGAGTCTCCTAAAGGCTGTGTCATACGAATTACCTAACGGCTCGTGATTTGGCTTTAATAAAATAGGTGAAACATATCGGCCACTTTCGTCACGATAATGTTTCTCAATATATAGTTTTTCAGCGATTTCATCATCGGGATTTAAAGGAACATCGCACGGCGAGGATTCTATTTCCCAAAATCGCTTAAGAGTATCATTTAAATGATCATCAGTGGTGTACGACACCAACGTTGTAGACGCTACAACGTTCACATCCGTGACGTCACAAGTCGACGGTGTAATTAGTTTACCTGTTATAATATACCCAAATACGCTATCCAGCACGGCTGGCATATTGGGACCGATAATAATTTTCTTCCCACTATAAATATGGGGAAAAACGTCACCGCCTAAAATTAAATCAATGGGCGATTGCTTATAGAAATGAGGATCAACTAAAAATAAATTATCATACTGTTTTATTATATGCTCAGGAATTTTAATGGTAGGTAGATCTGAAGTTACTTTCTGAAGAATAACAGCATCAATATTAAAACCAGGTTTATCAGTGTGACGCGGCCTTAAGCTACATGACGTCATGCCGTAGTTCTTAACTAAACCATCGGCTAATCCGCAAATGCTAAACGGACATTTACGTTGAGATAAACCTAAACGTTGTAAGCATGCAGCGGAAATAAAATTGGATTGTGCACCGGAATCAATTAATACGCGACATGGTTGATAGACGTTAAAGTTATCTAAAATATAAACAATCGCGGTACCCAACACCACCGTACTGTAACTATTATTATTATCAGTTGAAGGACCTCCCGACTGGGTGGGTGCGCTTGCAGGAACCGATGCATTACCGGAGTTATAAGAGGAAGCGAGCAACGTTTTCGTTACGTCCTGATGCAACAATAGGTTATGTGGTCGCTCACAAATAATGCATTTAAATTCACTCCTGCACAGTTCAGCAGTGTGATTAGGTTTTAGACAATTATGACATAACTTCAACTCATCAGCACGGCTGATTCGTAGCAAAGCACTCAATTTACGAAATTGAGCACAGCGATATATCATGTGATTGTCTCCGCAATGCAAACAAGATAAATTATTTTTTGAGTTTGATGACGATGCATGCGCGTAATTTTTCTGTGCACTGTTTCTAGTTCGCGCCGTAAACCTACTTACATCTGGTTGACGTTTATTTGGTATGATGTTTTGGTTGCTTGTACTAGCATCATAAGAACTAGAATGATCCAACACTTTTATTTGATTAGTAACATAAGTAATCAATTCAGAGAATTTTGGTATCGACTTCTGATTGATACTTTGTTCAAATGACCTACGAGTGTATGGATCCAAGGCTCGCAATGCTACATGACACAGAATGTAACTATTCAAATCTTCAATATTAAGAGATTGTATAGCTTTGTATGAGTTATCAAAGGTTTCTATGAAATTATTTAATTGAAAGGATGATTCCTTCGCAATAGGTGTAAAGTTTAACATTTTGTCTAAATAATTCCCAACTAACTACGGTTATCTTGATACCTGTCGAGTAAAGCTTGCCAAACAATGTCGTAATTATTAGCAGATATTGGAATACTTTTCACTATGTTTAGTGCCGATCCCTTTATACATGAAATTAAATAGTGGAATTTATCTATTTTCGGTATCTGAGCCTGATTATGAACTAACGAACAGAATGTCTCGTAAAATGTATTAAAATTCTCAATATTTCCATCGAAACAAAACAACTCCAATTTTGGAAGACGTGGTCTAGATTCGATGCACGACTGTGTTTGTTCAGTTTTAACGTTCTTATCATTCGCTAGTAATTTTGAAGAAATCAATTTTATACGGTAATACAACTCATCAAAACTATTCAATTCCTGACTTTGAAATATGGTTTTTCCACCAGCTTGTAACTGACATTTATAAATATCAAAAATACATAATTCGAAAGATGAACGTAACTCATCTATATCCATGACACGCAATAGAAACATTTCTCGAATATTGCTGTCAGTTACATTTAATGACATGTCAGATATTGTCTGTAATTGTTCAAAAATTCTTTGCTTTTTGTTGATTAAAACGTTTAATTCAACATCAGCAATGCACTCCTCGTACACTTCCTGAACCTTCTGACCCTTTTTAGTAGCCATTGCAACGTGCAAATTAAATATATATCAAATAAAATAAAATAATAAAGATTTGCCTACTCTACGTTCGGCTCGAAGGCCACAAAAAATTGTGCGGTAATCGCAGGGGCGATCCTTCGATTTGATGTGTGGACTGTATAAATGTATGTGAGGCAGTAGGTAGCAATCCAGTACCACAATCAGTATGAAAAGATCCAACCAACCTTAACATCCAATGTCGACGGATTGTTCTGCACACAACTGCCTCTTGTTTGACTCACGGCACGGCCGGAGTAGCACCATAAACGTTATGGCCTGCAGGGAAACTCCACGAACGTCGTGAATTCACCAGATATTTTTCCGGGAGTTGACGCAACTCTCCTTAATTTTCTTGTGACAAATGAATGTCAATTTTGGAAGGCGTTTTACTTTTCTTTTCACACCGACCAGTGATAAAGGATTGAACAAGTTGGTCAGATCGTTAGTGGGTATGAGGACTGGGGACTGTTAGTGAGAGTAACATACTCATGTCAGTAATTGTTAGTAAGAGTCTCTTTCCAAGTCAGTCGCAAATGTGTTGCTACCCTTGAGGACTGAAATGGTCGCCTCTAAAGAAGTGTAACCGGAAACCACACCATTCCAACCAGACCACAATTGTTTTAAAGACAATTATTTTGTAGAGGTACTAGGTACCATGGCGGGCGGTGGTACTGCCCCGGGCGAACTCTAGTATTTAATAAAGTTAATGTTTGCTTGGGTAGGACGCGATAAAAAATTGTTATGGTAGTGACGTTTAATTGAGAAAACGAAAAAGACGAACCCAGGACCTCTTGCTTAAGGCTCGCTTAAGGCTACTAGACCTACGAGACAGTCTTAACTACCTAAAACAATAATTAAACACAAACACCTCACAGCTACTTAAGCAAATATATTTTAATTACGCATTAAATATTCCGTATTTGTTATCAGTTAGTAACTGAGCCATTACTTACTTCAAACTGCCTTTATAAGACCATAAAACAAACTATCTTAATTTATTGCTCAAATTGATTTATTTCGTGCGACTCAATTCTAGTATGCGTTGTTATGTGGTCGGAAAGTCGTGTCAGGCTTGCTTTAACTTTTTACGAAGACTTAGCTTGTTGTACCCGGTGTACGGCAATAGGGTTACCACATATTACATATACAGTGTAAACTCCATGTAACGTCACTCTATTTAACGACAAACTCCCTTAAGCGTCGAAATCAATTGGCTTTGGTTGGTTTAGCTTGTCTTTCATACAATGTTTCACTCTACATAGCATTACACCCACTCTCAATAACGACAACAATTGAGTACTTAATAAAAAATACCTTTTAAGTTGCTAAAATTAGTAAAAACTGCGCAGCTGTGTACGATCTATTGTCGCTTTATTATCCTAGCCCGCAATAAACTCGACTGTCGGCATCATGCATACCGAACTTTCTAAGAAATTCGTTCTTTTGTTTACAAATTGGGATTGCTTGTACGTGTAGACTGTTGTTGACAATGATTTGCTAGTGTCTATCTATCTATTGCTAGATATGAATAAAATAAGTAAAAAAATACAACAAAATTACTGGTGCAGCAAAAGACGTCAGACAAAAATAACAGACTATACGCAATAGCGTTCAGATAACATTCTTTTTTATGCAAATAACTACTAACAATTGTCGGAAATAAACTTTTTCTTTTTTCTAATTCTGATGTTTCTTCTCTCCATTTAACGACAACTCTCTATAACGCCATAAAATGCACAGTCCCTTCAGTGTCGCTATATAGAGTTTACACTGTAATTATTATTATTATTACATGGAACATAACATAAATCGTGAAAAAACTACCACAATATAATGCTAGATGAAATTACGTTATTTTTAAGTCGGGCGGTCTAAGAAATTTCTACAAGCTCGTTGACCACTTCGTTCGCACTGGGGTATCGTGGCGGTGCATGCTCCAGGCCTTCTCTCACCAGGTGGTGAGAAGAGACTAACTTCAGTTGTAGCTAATAGTATAATTATGAACAGAAATGTTGCAAGTTTGCACAAGTGCTGTTTGTAAAACAGCACTTAAAATTAATCGAAGATAGAAAAGAAAATGGGTATTAAGTAATGCCACTGCAGCATGGAAATAGTCACAAAAGATCGCTCTTTTGAATCCTGGGTTCGAATTTCCAATGTCATAACTTCGAGAATAATCGGGAATCAAAATTTTCATTTGAATTCGCTGCATAATTTTGACGGGCCCGATGGCGCAATCGGTAGTGACCCTGTCTGTTGCGCCAGGGGTCGTGGTTCAAATCCCACTCAGGACAAATATTCGTGTGACGAACACTTGTATTTGTTCTGTGTCTGGATGTTAATATTGCCTATTTAAGTATGTATTTAAAAATATCTATGTATGTATATCAGTCTCTACCATAATACAGGCTCGCGCCTACTTTGGGGTCAGATGGCCGTGTGTGAGAATGTCCAAGATATTTATTTAATTGTATATTTTTATTGCAATTTCACATATTTCCAACAGGTTCCTAAACACGTAAGTAATAACACCTGACAACTGAACAGGCGATGTGACAGGTAATCTTTATACAATTGCATCACTGCTGGCGATTGACCGGTTCTTGTCCTGATGAAACGGAACGTAGGTATTATGACGGTATTTTCAGATTACAGTCACAACTATGTTTGCTTGCATGATTTGCAACAGTTTGTAAATTAAAAAGACTACAACTCACGCAACTGCTACAGTCTCACGGTCCCGCAGTAGGCCTAGGCCTGTGTTGGGGTGCCGGACACACTTATGAAACAGCACAACTCCATGACCAAATATTTGTCAGCGAAATAAATATCCGGCCGGTATTCGCTCCAGGGATCTGCAGTCACTCACTCAGTCACTCACTCAGTCAATCACTCAGTCAATCACTCAGTCAATCACTCTACCGCGCAACGGAGACGTCGCCGAAATAAATAGGTAAATAAACGCTGAACATACCTCTACCTACTCGTCTAACAAAACCTGAGTCAGTATTATGTTTAGTACAGGTTGGTAGAATTGTCTTAAGGTTTAAAATAGTCTGTTCTTGTCTTACTATTGCTTGCTGTATTAAACAGTCTAACTAATAGATCATATAAAATATTAACATGAAATCAGTAAAAATATAATAGACAATATTCTGAGATAAATAACATGTGGAATTGTGACCGGTTTATGGTAATATGGGACATAAAAACCGGCCAAGTGCGAGTCGGACTCGCGCACTAAGGGTTCCCTACCATTATCTATAAAAACGGCTAGAAAATCTGTTGTATGGGAGCCCCCGTTAAATTTTTATTTTTTCTGTTTTTTAGTATTTGTTGTTATAGCGCACGGTAACAGAAATACGAGTAGGTACATCATCAGTGAAAATTTCAACTGTCTAACTATTACGATTCGTGAGATACAGCCTGGTGACAGACGGACAGACGGTCAGCGGAGCCTTAGTAATAGGGTCCCATTTTACCCTACTGAAAAATGGGTAAGTATACACGTACCTCTGCGTAGGTACGTGTTTACCCATTCAGGTAAACACAGGCGTGGTGTGATGATTTTCCTAACACTGTTAATTAATTTAAATCAAACCATCTTCATGGGACCGTCGCAATCGCCTTCACCGACAACTTTCACACTTCGCACATTGGATTGCCAGTCATAACATTACTCATCTTTAAACTGTTAAGCAAAGTAACAGATCAATCAAAATAACATTTGAAACTATACGATATAACTGTAAAACTTTTAATGTGCATACTTACATAAAAACGTGACAGACTCACTCATTATGCAAAATTATAAGGCTTTGTCTCACCGCTAGCATTAAGCGAGACGCGATTTTCGAAAATTAAATCATTTAGTAAGTATGTAATTTATAAATTACGCATACAGTTTAATTGCGCTTGTATTTCCCCCAATGTGTGTGTATTTTAGTAGTGTAATTTACCTATTTTTCAAGAAATGTTTAGGTCTCATAGAAATAAAATGTGATTGATGGTGAAAAAAATGTCAAAATCAAATAACGATTGTTATATGGAATAAGCCTGAGTAGCATTATCATTTTCGATGTCATTCTGTTTAAATTTATTGCTTGGTACTGTAATAATTCTGCATTTGTGTGAATGTTGTACATGCCTGTAATTGATGTGCAAACCTATCCTATACCTCTGATATGTTACCTGTAAATGTTATGTATGTAACGTTGTTGGCGTGTCTAATAAAATAAAATAAAAATAAAATAAAATTAATAGGTACAATTTTATTCAAACAATTTTATTTACATTAGCAATGCACGAAAATCAAAAGTATTCAAAGTACGTAATCTCGATGATCTACCTAACACTTATTGTCCATCCGTACTAAATATTGTTAACGGGCTCTTGTGAATTAAGTGTATAAACAATAGACATTTAATCTTGAAACACAATTTTATCCCATGAAGACACTTCAAATAATTCTAACGAATCTATCTCTATCGTTTATCGCTTGCAGTTACTTCAGCGAGCTAAAGTAGGTTAACAGTGTGACAGGTGGCTTGTACCAGTGGCATATAATAATGAGCGGATTATTTAATACTTATTAGAATACTATACCTGAAATTGACAACAGATTTCTCGTTTGAATAACAAGATCGATCATTTTTGTCTGCTCTTACATATCAAATATTACACAGGATAGTTGTTAGCGCAACAATGACGGAATCCCAGTGCGAGGGTTTTGTAAGATTGTCTAAGCATAGGTATATAAACTTATTATAATTATTCATGTAAAATCAATTTATTTATTTATTTTATTTATGTAAACACAATACAATGGAAAAATCTTAAATATTAATGGGTATGTACAAGGGTATTTACTTATTTCAAAGTGAAATGTCTTCCAGTATACCCGTTGGTGGAGCAGTCATATTTTACTACAAATGACCCTAAAAAGGCAGACGATCCACATGTACGGAAGATGACGGAAACAGATAGGCAGAAAAGTGATTCGCCTCGCAGGTACATACTTTCTTTCTTAAGTACTACTATTTTAAGATACGATGAATCTACTGAAATGGATCCACATTGCCCGATAATCAATTGATTTACTTCAGTTTGCTTCAATCTTACTTTATAATAATAATAATAATAATAATAAAAGCCATTTAATCCTCTGTGACATAGTTACTAACATATTAATACATTAAGGAAAAGAAAAATACCTAACAATGACCTCTTTATAAATGTAGAATTGCGTGCGTTAAATTATAACATTTTTTGTGATAGTATGTCAAAATGGATCTGATTACAATGTCACTAATAAATAAATTTGTCAAAAATGTTTTCTAATTATGTCAAAATTTTCCATGTCATTTATTCTAGTTCTGTCATATGTTTGGTTTTTCCATGTCAAATGTGTGTCACTAACTGAGGACCCCTCTTTGGGTGAAGGCCTCCTCCAGAGCTTGCCATTTATCTCTGTCTTTAGCTTTATCCTGCCAACTGTTTCCGGCTACTGCTATTATCTCGTCTTTCCATCTTTCCTGGGGTCTACCTTTTTTGCGAGATCCGTCTGGTCCCTGCCACATGGTTGCCGTGAAAGACCATCTCAAGTCTGTCATGCGTGCAACATGGCCTGCCCATCGCCATTTTAATTTTTGTGCATGTTGGAGCGCGTCTATTACTTTGGTTTCCTGGCGAATGTCCATGTTTCTAACTTTGTCCTTTAAGCGTATTTTTAAAATACTCCTTTCCATAGCTCTCTGGCATTTTTCTATCCTTTCTCTATGTTTTCGATTAAAAACCCAGGTCTGGCAGCCATATGTTAAACAGGGTAGAATGCACGAGTCCAATCCTTTTTTCTTTAAGTGAACTGGTAGAGTCGATTTCATGATCTCTTTATAGCTCCAGAATTTTCTCCAGCTAGCTAGTATTCTTCGGTCAATTTCTCTATCATGTCTTATATTTTTAAAGGATAGCATTTTTCCGAGGTATATGTACTCCTCCACATATTCGAGTGGCATGTTGTTTACTAGTATTGGAGTCTGGACACTATTTGTCATAGCCTTGGTTTTGGTTATGTTTAACTCTAGTAGAACGTTTTGACTAGCCAGACTAAGCTCGTTCACCATCTTCTCCATTTGTGAAGCTGAGTTAGAAAATAAAACTATATCATCCGCGAATCTCAAATGACTTAAGCGTTTTCTGTTGATTTCTATACCACTCTTAGACCAGTCCAAGTGTTGTATAATGTTCTCTAGTACAGCTATAAAAATTTTTGGTGACATCGGATCGCCTTGCTTTACTCCTCTTCTTATAGGGAAGGGTGGACCGGTTCGGTCCAGCTTTACTCTACTCGTGCTTTTACAATATATGTCTTTTAAAATATTTATATAAATTTCAGAAACGTTTTGCTTGCGTAGAGCTTCCCAAATACTATCGTGCGAGATAGAGTCAAAAGCCTTGGCATAATCTATGAATACTATGTATAGAGGTTTTCGAAACTCTACATATTTTTCAATGACTTGTTCGACAACATGGATATGGTCAATGGTAGAAAAGCTTTTCCGGAAACCAGCTTGCTCTATGGGCTGATGTTTTTCGATATCTGAACTCAGTCTTTCCTCAATGCACGAAGCAAAAAGTTTGTATATCGTGGGCAGTAAGCTTATCGGGCGGTAGTTGCCGACGTCTGCGGGGTTTCCTTTTTTGTATAGCAGTATGACTTCTGACGTCGTCCAGCTGACAGGAACTTTTTGTTCTTCTAGCACTTTATTGAACATGACCGTGAGTAGGGCTGAGAATGCGTATTTTGCTGTCTTTAAGATTTCGTTCGCTATATTATCTGACCCAGGACTTTTATTTTCTTTAAGCTTCTCGATTTTTTTGAGTAGATGATCTCTTTCAAATTTGTCTATATTGCTACATGCATGACTGTTTTCCTTATGATACGTATTTGTTGACGCTGTTGTTGGTCTACTGTAGAGACTCTGATAGAATGCGGTTGCCGTGTTGACTATTTCTATTCTTGATTGGGATTTCTCCGATGACTTTAGTAGTTGTAAACGGGGTATCCAAGTTTTGTTATCGTTAAGTAGTTTATAAGCTCTCTTAGCGCTACCAGATGTAGAGATATGTTCTGTCAGAATTTTTAACCTGTGTTCTTTGTAGTCTTTTTTTATGCTTTTATGTGTCGTTTTGTAGAGCATAGATAGTTCTTTTTTATCGTCACGTGAAAGTGGACGCTGCGTTTGCAAATAGTGCCTTTTATTTATAAGTTGTTTAGTATGTTCGCTCAGGATACTTGTTTGTTCAGACTTATGGTACTTGCAACGCTTCAAGCCGGCTTGTATGTGGCTTTCCAGTCTTCGGTAATAAGTCTCTACATCGTTGTGTTGGTTGGTGTTGATATCAAATTTTTCCATGTGTTCTATAAAAGAGTCCTTTTCTCTTTGAGACTTAAACGAGCTGGGTAAACTACAAAATTTGTTTCTGCTTAGTTTTGACTTTTTTATGATTATGGTTCCTCTTACTAATCTATGGTCGCTAGGATAGGATAGGTTGTTTATAACTTCTATGTTTGTGAATTGTCTAGGAACGTTTGATAGGATAAAGTCGATCTCGTTTTTCACAAGCTTGTTGGGAGAGATCCATGTCCATTTTGTTTTGGGGTTTTTCTTAAATATAGTGTTCATAATCGTAAGTTGGTGTTGAAGAGCGAATTCTATTAATTGTTGTCCTCTTTTATTTCTTTTCCCATATCCGTATAAACCGGTTATCATTTTTTCAGATTCTTTTGTTATGCCGATCTTAGAGTTGAAATCACCCATTAAAATAACCGATTTCCCTGCGAGCTCGAGAGCATCGTTTACTTGGTTATAAAAAGACTCTATTTCATTTTCTTTTGCGTCGCCTGTGGGCGCATATACTTGTATTATTGATATAGATGATACGTCGAATTTAAGCTTTAATAAGCATACCCTGTCTGAAATTCCAGTAAAGCTCTCTACATTGGTTTTGTATTTCTTTTGGATTAGGAAGCCTACTCCCCGTTGCCCAGTATTTCCTCCGATGTGGCAGAAAATGTTGTCTTTGTCTTCAGTTATTGAATTCCCACGTCTACGGATTTCCGCTATCCCAATTACGTCATATTTTAAATGTTTTATTGCTTCTTTGAACTCTATCAATCTTTCTTGTGATAATAATGACCTTGCGTTATACGTACATACATAGAATTTTTGCTCTGGAGGGTTGTAGTCGTTCTTTCCCGCGGTGACAAGCCGTATTGGTGGTTTAAGAGAGGTCGCTGGTAGTTGCTATGCTCCGTTAGTCTTGTTGTCAGAATTAGTAGGTGTGTCTCTGTATGATCTTGTAATGAACTGGTCCAAGTGTGTCTTGTTTCGTTTCGGTATATTGAAAGTTGTCTGCTTGTGGTCGGCACGCTGTGGTGAGGGAGACATGCGCCGTTTGTAGCTAGTCGGACTCCGATGTTTTTTAGAGTGACTTTCTTGGCTTTTGCTTAAAATAATAATTTTGTCGTATTTTAACACAGCTTTTTCTCCTTGTTCGAGCTTTTTCTTAAGCTCTGGGAGTAGTTTTTTGCGGATTTCTAATATGTGTCGGGGGTAATCCTCTTTAATATAGTATGAGGTTGCATGAAGCGTGCGCCTGTTTTTTAATAGAAGGATTTTTTTACCTAATGTTGTTAGACTGACTGTTATGGGTCTAGGGTTGTCTCCTTTTTTTCCGATTCTCCTGAATGCTTCGAGCTCAGTATTTTCACATGAAACTTGCATGATGTTGTTGAATATATTTAAAATAATGCTCTCTAACTCGTGGTAGCTGCGTTCAGTTTCTTTTATACCAAATATAACTATGTTTTTTTTCCTCATACTTCTTTCTAAAGTTTCTAAGCGGTTTTTTTGTTCATCAAGGGTTTTTTCCATCTGAATATGACGATTTTCTAAGTTTAAGAATTTTTCGTTGATGTTGTTGTTTATTGTTTTTGTAATACTTTCCTTCAATCTTACTTTACCACAGTCTATTAATTATTTCTAATCATGCTGAGCTTTGAAATCACGCCAACCTGAGGAAACCTGAGTGCCTGAGAGTTCTTCATAATGTTCTCGAAGGCATGTGCCAATCTGCCATCAATGCAGCAATCAATCATCATCATTAATGCAATCAAATACCAAGTCGGCTAATCCGCACTTGGCCAGCGTGGTGGACTAAGGCCTAATCCCTCCCATTCTGAAAGGAGACCCGTGCCCAACAAAGAAAGGTTTCTAGTGGTGGATGTAGTTGGTACCATCCCTCTATATGTTTATGTCATTTCAAATATTGTAACCATTAATAAGTTACTAACAGTTTTGTTGAGAATCAAATTGCAAATTTCAATAGATTTATGGTCGTACATTTTCAACACTACGCGATTGATTTATCATAATAGTCACTGAATACATAGAACAGGTTACAAGGTAAGCATTTGGTTGGTTTACGATTATGCCTCTAATTAATTATCATCGCTCGCTCCGGAGATCAAAACCCGATCATTTTATAACGGTGGACACAGGAAATAATTGTATTGTAAATGTTTTACCTTTGAAAGTAATCCTTGAGTTATATTGCTGTTTGAACATCTTTGTATCATTCTTGATATGAAAAAAACATGTCGAAAAAGAATAATCATGAGGCCGTTTGTAGTGCGTTTAAGAAATCAGAAATCTCTTCCTACCCACCGATCGCAAGGCGGTGGGGAGCAAGTGGATTAGATTTGACCACTTATCATCCATCCAGGTATAAAAAGGAAGATATGAGATTGATGTATGATAAGTGTCAAAAATTTAAACTATTTATTTCACTCTCTTATATCTCCCTCTCAACTTCCGGACGCCTCACATGCAATTTCCGTAACGCTCTCGTCAAGCATTCAACAGCTTACAGATAGACAAAAGACAAACAAGTTCCGTTATTGTACACCAAAAGGATAAATATTATATTGTACAACAAAATTATAAAGATACAACATACAACAAGTACATACAAAAATAAGAAAATATTAGAGTGGTAGTACAAATGGTTTACCTTCCAAGTCAAGCGTGTCTAAAGAAGTTTTACTTAAAAAAAAAAAATTATTTAAATTTACCGCTACGGATCGAAGCATCCACGTTAAAATCTTATGACTCGACCCACACACAGGCGTAGGGGCGATTCGAAGATAGAATATTTCACGCTTGACGACCCCGCACGTGCGCACACCGGAAGCGAATCCCTCGTCATCATTCGTAACAGTCGCCGGTCAAGGCTCATAAGTTAACGAGAGTGCGTTGTGAGTTTACGACGCGAAACTCTGGCGTTACTAGGCCAAGGTGCGATCGGTCAGACGTCATTAACGCAACATGTTTTTTGAGGTCCGCTTCATTTATACCTCCCCTGAAAACATGAAATTTAATCATAAAAAACATATCGCCTGTATGCTCAATCACCTTAGTATGCTCAATGACCTTAGGTGACAGCCTAGTGGCTAGCGAAGTCACTTCTCACTCGTAGGAGTGTGGGTTTAAATCCAAGTGGCACGCACTAAGACTTTTCTAAGTTAAATGCGATTTAAGAAATTCAATTTCACCTTCTGTAACGATAAAGGTAAACATCGTAAAACATTACTGGTGATAAATTGGTGTTACTACATACCTCTGCCTAGCCCTTTCGGGAAAATACACGTGTGGTGTTATATTGTGTGTCTGACCACAGAATACATAATAGTACAAGTAGTATGACCCGTAAAACGAATCCCAGCGGCTGGTGTTTTACTACTCAATGAGGAGGGCTATCCATTTTCGAATGTCGAAGTCGAGAATAAATATATTTTTATTAATTTGTTTTGTATTATTTCTTCGCATTTTTTATGAAAATTCCAAACTTTTTTTAATATAGTTTATTTACATTTAACTAAAGTATGTAGGTACCATTTTGTTCGATAACTTTTTGCCATCTTGTAGGTAGGGACATGATCCCATTCCTATAGAAATTTTGGGACTTCTGATCAAAATACCGCGACAAGTGGTTTTGGCAGTCCTCTCGTGATGTTAACCTGACACTACCTAAAGAATTCTGAAGAGACCGAAACAGGTGGAAATCTGAAGGTGCAAGGTCAGGACTATACGGCGGATGCATTAACACCTCCCAACCAAACTCTCTTAATTTTTGCTGAGTGGCTAAAGATGTGTGAGGTCTAGCGTTATCATGATGAAAAACCACACCCCTTCTGTTGATTAATTCCGGCCGCTTTCTCTCAACTTCTTGCTTTAATCTCATCAGTTGTTCGCAGTAGAGTTCAGAATCGATGGTCCTGCCTGGTGGTAACAGCTCATAATGAATAATGCCCTTCCAATCCCACCACACACACAGCATCACCTTGTTGCGAGTTAACCCGGGTTTTGCCACAGTCTGTGAAGCTTGACCGGCCTTTGACCACGACCTTTTTCGCACGTTCTTGTCGTAGGTGATCCACTTTTCATCACCAGTTATCAGCTTCTTCAAAAATGGTTCGGTTTCATAACGTCGTAATAAAGAATCACAAATGAGTACACGGTTCATTAGGTTTCTTTCAGTGAGCTCGTGAGGTACCCAAATATCGAGCTTTTTTGTGTACCCAGTTTTTTTCAAATGCGCCAAAACTGTTTTGTGGTCAATTCCCAGTTCTTCAGCTACGTCGTAACTACTGACATGCATCGGCATGTCATGGAGCAAGATCGCTTGCTCCACTTTTTCAAAAATGGCACCCATTTTATCCGTAATTGGGCGACCAGAGCGACGTGCATCTTTGACATCAAAATTTCCGGATTGAAAACGCTTAAACCAAATTTGTGCTACTCTCACAGACACTGCACTAGGTCCATAAACGTCGCAAATTTTTTTCGCGGCTTGCGTTGCATTTTTACCTTTTTTGTAGTAAAATTTTAAAATGTATCGAATTTCTTCATTAGATTCACTCATCTTGGCGGTACGAAAAACAAATGAAAATCACACATTTTCCTAATTTGAATTTGGAATTATGTTCTTTAAAATTTAAACTTTCAATGATACCAAAACCAGCCAGATACAAATAGTATAGCCAAAGATTTTTTATTACAAGTTCCTACATACTTTAATGCGAAAAGACTTTTTCCCCAACCTATTATTTTATTAATGTATATTTTAATTGCTATTTTACAGCGTTCTGTTATTTTCAATTTTAAAATATACTTAATTAAATTAATCTGTTTGGCTTCATTTAACATTTCTCCGACATATTGCTATAATATCCCAATCGATCGTAAGGCCATGCAAACGGCAGAACTTCCGTACTAAATGAAGGTATTTTTAATTAACTACCTCACATGCCAGATGTCTTATCCCATACATCAGAAAATATGACTAATTTACAGAAACCGTGTTACTTCACATTAAGTCAAATCATAATTTATTGCATTAACTTTAAGGTTCATAATTGTTTAAAAATTGGAAGCCATCGAGAGATGCGCTCGACTGCACTTAGATAATAATATTTTAATTAAACTAAACAGTTATATTTAACAGTTTCTAAGCAATTAATAATTCCTAGCACACTCTTAATGGTACAAACAGTTTCAAGGCTTGAAGTAAAAGAAAACATGCAAATAAAAGCCAAAAATAGCATCTAGTAGTATTTTTCGTAATAAGTTCTGTGGTGGTTGGTCTGTGCTAATTTTGCCAGACCAACTTACTGACTTAATATTGATCAATATTACCCACTTACATACCCACTTTTCACCAGTTATTTTTAGGTCCCATGTTAGGACTTAGTAGCGTCCATAGCCCAAAGGCTTGCGTCGATTCAATGTGATCGAAAGAGTTAAGCAACGACGGGCGCGGTCGGATTGTGGATGGGTGACCGCTAGTGGCAAAATTTCATGGACGCTACCACTAGATCGTATAGTATAAGTTATGTTAAATTTAGATAATCAGTGTGAGCCCAGAGTAAAAATCCCTTTATTAGAGGCACCAGCATCACAAAATGTAATCTTCCCACTCTTGAGTAGGTATCTATTCAATAGGTAAACTGATATCACCATAACCGTCGGTTACGGAATAAACCATATGAAATATAGACCCACGTCCCCAAAGCCATCCACACGTGACTTCCTCTAGCATTATACATATCCTTTGGAGAAACAATAAAAAAATCGAACAATAAACTTGCGGTTGTCTATCCCTAAGACCATACTGTGATCTGCCAAGCAGAACTTGGAAGACACCTCCCGTACTAACTAAGCTAACCTTGACACAAGTTGTACCTTATTACCAACCACATAGAGTTTATTTTCTCACTGTGATAATGTAAGCTCGTAATTTTCTTATGTGTATCAAAAAGTACGATATTTAGATTGAGTAATATGGTTTTTAATACAATCCATTAAAGTCGAATTTGGCGTCTTAATGTCGGATTAATACAGATGTAGCAGGGCAGGGCACAACCCTTCCGTCACGGTGCGCGCGCGCATACGGTAATGACCAAATGCACTGAGTTTTAGTTGTTCTTTAAGCTTTCTTGAATAGTGCAACAAAATCTTTAAAAGTTGTAAAAATGTTATTCTTAGGCGCTAATTTTGTTTATTTAAATTTAATTGTCCCCCTAACATAGGTAGTACCTACGGACAAAAGGCGGACTTAATGCTAAAAGCTTTTTCTACCATTCAACCACTGGGCAATAGGAAATATAGAAATATATATATAGGACGCCATTCTGAATAATAAATTAAATCAAGGTAGTTGAAATAGTGAAATAATTGCAATTTTATCTAATTCATAATCGAAAAAAGTACTGTAGTCAAATGACACGCTTACTAAGTTATATTATGCGTTTTAGTAAAACTGCATGCCTGAGAGTTCTCCATAATGTTTGCCAATCCGCACTTGGCCAGCGTGGTGGACTATGGGTTAACATCTCCCAATCCGAGTGGAGTCTCGTACCTGAGTCAAGGTCAAGGCCTTGAGTCTCTCTTTTTCTCTCTCTCTCTAAGAACTATACATACGCTTTGTTTAATTGAGACTGAACTAACAAAGCAAAATGTCACTCTGCAATGGCGTAACTGGTAATTAATTCAGTAATGCAACACAGCCAGTGGCTAACTAGAGTTTTTGGCTTTGCGCGATCTGATCTATGGCGGTTGCATTGCATAACCAACCGAATTCCTAACACAGTCGGAGGGACCTTGATTAAGAACAACTTTGCATAATAAACATGAACAGAGATATATGATCTTGTCTTCTCTAAAGGGCATTTTGTTAATTTTTGTACCTACTATCTACTAGTATTTCAACTCGCGTCGATCGTATATGATCGATCGAGTTAAGCTGGCGGAGTCGGTTTGCAAACATGACCAAATAGATTTTGATTCCACTATCCAAATTATTATAACAGTGAATTCGACTCGACTAAAGAATAATCGATAAATCGATAATGACTAGGCAATAGTCGATTTTGCGTTTATAATCGATAGATCGATAAGGATGGGGAAATACAGTAAGATTTATGCGAGAGAAATGAAGCCACTAAAATCGGTCGATGACGAACCCAAGTCAATCAATTCTAATTGATTTATGTATCCAAAAGGGTACGATTGCGATTGCTTATATTGCATTATCGATTCTGTTTTGCAAGCACGGTTTCCTTAATCCGTGTCCCATTAAAAACTAAAATCGATTGCACGCCTCATCAATGTTTCAATAAAACATTGCAACTCGCGCTTAGAGTGCGCATAGATGTCAAGATTGTACTGCTACAACCAACAGAGGTCCCACTGTTGGGCACGGGTCTGCAGCATACTCCACCATGCTGCTCCAATGCGTGGTGGGGTTAGTGGGCAACTCTCAAGCCACTCGAGGGTCCTCAACAAGGCTAATTGGCGATTATTTTATAGTTGTTTATACGTGAAGTTTTCCGCTGTCCAACAAGTCGCAAGACAAGTCAAAATAAGAATTCTTTATTTGCTTTGAATAAGGTTGTTACAATGATGGTACATAAGTATAAAAAATTTGAAACTCTATTCTACCTAACCGGCATGCAAATGTAGAAGAAAATATAATATGTTCATAGTCTTAGTAATTAATATATTTAAATTATAACATTTTCCATGTACATACCTACATTATAATATATAATATTAATTGAGAATAATGTCATATGATTTTTTGTATTTTTTTTTATTTATTTTTTTAAACTACAAATTTCATAACACTATAAAAACAATTTGTCTGCAGCCACATCGTCAATTTTCGCTTAAAACAATTTGTAAGAGTCGCAAAGATGATACCTGTACCTACTTCTATATCATGCATGGCAACCTGTAAATGAGACATTGGTGTACAAAAACATTTAAATAAAAATAAGAGCCGGAAAACACGGAGTGAATGTAAGGCACGGATCGTGTTCCGGTAACTCGATATTCCTATATATTGTTTAAAATTCGTGGCCGAAGAATTAAGTCACAGTCACGGTCAATAGACGGACATATCAACTGTCTGGTGGAACTTTTAGATGTCTACACGTTAGTTATGTATTCAAATTCAAATAATTTATTTCGCTATGAGGTGATTACACACGCCTAACGAAAGTCTAGGTAACTACAAACTACAGATATAATGCTATTCTAAACTGATTAATATAAAGCAAAGGATGAGCTATTGATCCTTGAATGAATAGCTAATCCTACACAGGTGCCTAACCTGCCTTATGGCTAATTTACAATAATTACCTACCACTAAGCTAAGCTCTAAGTCACGATAGACTATCTATCTGGTCATCGGCTTTAGGAAGAATTTACAATATACTTATCCTATGCCCTAGTGTATATTATATTGGTGTAACTTTTAGATGTCCACACGTTAGTTACGTATATAGATGTGTGCATACGTTGGTCTGGCTGTCGCATATGCATGCTAAGCTAGAGGTCCTCGGTTCTATCCCCGGGTCGAGCAACAACTATTAGGTTTTTCTAACTTGAAATACCCGGTAGAGATCTGGCTTGGTGCGCGGTGTATGGCAGTAGGGTCACCACCTATTGGGACCTAAACATAACTACATAGTTAAAAGTGGGAGTGCTATACACCTCTGGCTACCCTTTCGAGGAAATACAGGCGTGAGGTGTACAATAATACATAATTTTATCTTTTTATTTTTGAATTTAGTTCACACCATAGGTGGGCGTATTCCAGGCACAATAGATTTTTAACTGTACGAGTATAAACTAAATCCTTAATAGAGACTTGGAGCGTTTGAACTGGACTATCACTAACACAACTAACACGGCCTTGTCTCTAACAGTCCTTCTCCTAATAGGCCTCCTAATTACTAACGAACCTCTAATGTTCTTAAAACACACTGACTGGAATGGTTTTTTATTCTAACTAAAGCTCATTTGGTCACAGTTATCTTTGGCGGCAGCGGTGAGGTTAGGTGGTGTTACATGCTCGTTTGCCACCTTATATCCATAAAACAATGCTAGGCCATCCACCTCTTCGCCGCAACAAAGTCGTCCATTTGAAAATATTACGCTTCGCATTAAAAACTTAATTTTAATCGAAGCCTACCGGCCTCTTTGCTCATAATCTTCCGAGTGTTTAATTACCAATTAAACCGGGCAATGTGAATTAACTATGTGAATATGCATGCCCTTCCCCTCGCTAGTGCATATTATTTCATAAATTCATTTGCCGACCCCATCAATCTACATTTGAAGATAAAATCCGTATAGATAACCTTCATTTTAATGCTCACCTACTGCATCTTTATAACTTAATAGTGTCATTATCCATTTATTTTCGGTTCGTAACCGTTAAGAATAACAGTTCCATTTCCGAGTCGTGTAATTTGACCGCATTATAAAATATGAAACGTTTTGAAATGACAATTTTAATTCGTCTAGCTATGTAAGTAGTTTTAATGATGACGGCAGTCGCAGATATAATTACCTTCTTAACCTCCAAACGGAACATAATAAGTTATAAAAAATCTACTTGTTTCCTGTTTGAATCACAGTTCCCAAATAACAGTTGTACAATGATGAATTTCTTTATAATGTAGTTAATTATGTGTTTACATATATGTATAAGATAAGCTAAGCCCATAGACGTCCCACTGCTGGGGTCTCCCCCACAGACACAGCTCCGGGAGGTCTAGATCATACTCCATCACGCTGCACCAATGCGGATTTGTGGAGAGGTAAGTGGCCAACCCAACGTCGAATGTTCTCTAGCCACCCAAAGGTCTTTGACAAGGCTTAACGATTGTTTTCACTAATTAAAACAACCGGCACCGACGGCTTAACGTGCCCTCCGAAGCACGGTAGCGTCCATGTAATTTAGCCACTAGCGGTCACCCATCCACAAACCGACCGCGCCCGTCGTTGCTTAACTCTTTCGATCACATTGAATCGACCCGAGCCATTGGGCTATGGACGCTACCAGTTATGTTACCATACACCAAATCCAGACTCCGATGTACTACTTTATCAGAATTTCAAGTTAACCCAATAACACTTTGCTAGACCCGGTGATTGAATCCAGGACCTTAGTACTCGCAGGCAGTCCTATATAGGTTTCATAATTAAATCTTCAAAGGATGTATAGAGGCTTAGCACTTTAAAAAAAAATTTATAAGCTTGGTAAGTCAGAGACTTAGACTCGCAATGTGTTACCGCTAGTAGATATGCGCAAGCGCACGAACAGGTAATTGTTATTCATTTAATTTATTATCTAAATCCTATTTATTCACCTGAGAGGCAATTTTAGTTAAGAATCGATACATAACTTATTAAGACCTCGGTATTTTGCATAGATATTGAAAGGTGGCCGTAAAAATGTAAATGCCTAGTATGAAATTTAGTGGAGTTAGAGCGATATACTCGTAAATAAAATACTCGAGAAAAACATCGATAAGACCAGTTAACGTCAGACAAAATGAATTAATTTCTATTTATGTATACAGATCTAACTTTAGTAACCAACTAACAATAGTATTAACTAATGTATTGTCTATTTGTATCAATGTACATTTAACCAAAACAGCTAAATTAAAAAACATTAAATTTACCAAATTAAAATTATACCAACCTTTAAAATCTTTAAAAAAAAACTGAATCTGAAAATTCCTTGGGCGAAAGCACACAAAGCGATAAATCAAAAAATTAGTTTAAATGTGACTTATTCAAATCACAAGTGGGCTCGAAAGGAATATCATTCCAAACAACATCTTTACTAATATTATAAAGCGGGACTTCACTTTATATTAGGTCAAAACCAACTTTGTCCGTAACTGAGTTTTGACACCTGTCTGTAACATACATCATAAGGCTGCGTGTATACGCGGTCCCTTCGAGCACGCAAAAACAACTAGATTCAGTACTTCATACTTAATTTTCAAAATGCGATATCGCTCCACCCCTGTTGACGTGACATTCATATGTCAGCCACGTTCGGCATAGAAATTATAGAAGCGGCTTATAATATGAACTCACAGAACAGATAAACCTCCTTTATCTGTTCTGTGTATGAACTAGTGATCGCCGAGTAGTCGAAATTCGACTGGTTATTCTATGGACAAGTCTGACTAGCGACAAATTCTAATTCTTTTTTTGAATTGAGATTTGCGATAACATGCGATTTCCATGTTTTGTCTTTTATCCTGTGATCGAAGGTTAAAACCGACTGTGTCCCTGAGTTTAAACGCTTCTGTAACACATACATCATAAGGCTGCGTATACATCACGCTATGTAGGTACGCGGTCCCCAAAAGCAATTAAAGACAGTTACACAAGCGTGTGCGCCGTGCGCGTGTGCGGCCGTGGCGTGACGCGCGCTGTTCCGGAGCGTGCGCACGCGCCGCAACATGTCCAACGAATTTACCAGAAACAAATTTTAAGGTATTGTACCGTTTGTGGTTGCTACGCTCATGGTATACAAATACATAAACGCTCTAGGGTCGTAGGCCCCAAGAAAATCATCGAGGTGCAAATCACACCACAAACATAAACATTGACAAGCAAGGACAAAAAAAACAATAATTAATGTTTTGAAAAATTAACTAACTACATATGTATTTCAATTTGTTCAACGGCTGGGTATAATGGATCCTCCTATTTTGTACCATCCTGACAAACCTATACCTAATGACAAATAATAAAACATTTGAATTTGAATTTGTAGTAATTTCACCAAACTAATATTATTGGATACACCTTAGCGTTGTCGTTCGTCGACATAGTTTAAAATCAAAATGTTAATATGTATTACGTTTTACGTTTGTAGGACTATGATATTGTATAGGCAAATGACTGGAAAGCGGAGCCTTAAGACTCGTTAATATTTGGATTGTGCATTTTACATAGAATTTGCCCACAGCTGCACAGTACTGGAATGTGTTACGGCAGAGCCTAGCCCATATCGCGAATCTTCTTAAGCAACCGCACATAGATGCAGGTGGAATGCCCCACTGTTACACAGACTACCTATGAGGTAATGCGTAGGAGTGATTTGGTTGAATCGCCCGTATTGTTACATTAGTAGTTAACTTTAAAACTCGTTTAAAATTCATCGGGAATACGGTACATATTTACATTTTACAAAAATATCTAAGAAATGAGATGCAATAAATAATTTATTCATCATTACGTTTTAATTATGTATATAGGTACCTACAAAAAAAAACTAAAGCAATAAGAAAATGTTTACCGACCGAGAGGCAAATCCATCGGGTTCTGTAGTAAAGTACGAATAACAGTCGCAAAAACTCGTTCGAACGCAGGAAGGGTAAAGACCCTACACGTAATAATTACTCGACTAGTCGACATGCTCATTGTACCGGGGTCATGTTCATACGTAATGCTGGCACAGAATACCCGTGTTTGAATAACACTCGGACTAACTCTGCACTAAGGCTCAGAACACAATAGCTTTCTTTACACGCGACGGCCATTTTACATTTTTTAAATGTTTTAAAAATCGATTCGCATATTCGAACTGAAATATTGATGTTATGTTTATGTTCGAAATTCAAAAAGAGATAATGGGACGTTAATATAACAACATTGCATAATGTAACATATTAACATTTAAATACATTTTCCCCGGAGGTGAATACACTTTTCATCAGTTATGTTTACTCCAAGCTAATAGGTATTTAAACTTAGAAAAACCCAATAATATTATGCTCGACACGGGGATTGAAACCAGGGCCTCTAGCTAAAATAAAATAAATAAGAAAACATCGACAAAATAATGAATTGAATGATGAATTCCACATAGAAGGAATTAAATAACCACACATTCACGCTCAAAACATCCTTTAAATCTGAAAAACCCTTTTTAAAAATTCCTTATTTAATGACACTTTTATGAGCTACATTTTATTCTTATCTGTCACATAATTATTTGTTCTAACACGAAAACAAACTGTCAGTGCAATGATCCAGTGAACGTACTTTAAAGAGATGCTATAAAAACGTATTCAGAAATAATTGCACGTTGGTACGATTGTGACAAAAGTCGCAAGTCTTTTTTTGGCCTAAATATGTACTTGGTGGACATAATAGCGAAAAGTTTTAAAGAAATGCTGCGGACAGGGGTTGTGACCCCATTTTTATAGGGCACTGACCGGACTTGGAGATTTTGTTTTCTTTCATGATTTAACGAACACAAACAAGTGTTACGAGGGCTCTGTTTGCTTCGTTAACAATCAGAGCGTCGTTAACACTGGATTCGGGAATGTTAATTAAAGTGTTAACCTTGTTCGAGGAGTTTAATGTTCGGGACTTTTTACTTTTTTTGCTTGCTCAATATAATGATATTATATACTTATATTATGATATATTTTCTTGTACTGAGCCTCAATTTTTAAATGTTGCTGGTCGACATATGGAGGCCATGACCGCTGGGACCAGTGTTACTTTATAATTACTATTTTTTATAATTTGTGTACTTTATGATTTCCATCTCATTCTCATTTGTATTTGTGTGTATCGCATTTGTGTCTGGTTTAACAACTGTAAACTAATTGCTGAGTAAATAAATTAATTAAATAGCTTTTTAATATTTCAGTTGCATTTCTTGACGACAGCAGATTCATAAATTTTTCCGGTAGCACTTTTCTTATTCTGAGTCTTAAACGGATGCGGATGCAGTCTGAACGCTCGTTTACTATCATATATCCATCAAAATGTTACCTACGTTTATTCTAGACTTACATTACTGCAACTACCCTCTTTTAATAAATATCATAATGCCGTTGAGAGAGCTCGTGAATGATATAAGATGCGTCAAATATTGAAATCTCGTGTTAGATTTATGTATACCAACGAATGTTGTTATTACAACTTTCTGCTAACTGTAAAAGCCATCCTTGTCCCAATTAGTCAAACAGTCACAGTTGTCATGTTGTTCAAACAGTCACAGTTGTCATGGCAGCGGATGGACGGTACAAAATAAAAAGCAGAGTTTTATAGACAACGCTAGACAGTAGCATGGGTCACGCTGACTAAAGGAGTCATATATCAGGGGCACACCACCGGAACGAGCCGACCGCACCACAGGACTACCAGCTACGCTTGACCCTTCAAGGTTAAGGGCACGCAAGCTGGGTTCTGTTATAGATTTTAGTCTATTGCATAAGAATACCATGAATTAAAAGGTAGACGTGTAATATACGCTATAAATATGGCATATGAAAAGTGCATTTTTTGGTTTGTTTGTTGTCAGTACCAGACATATTCTAATAAATCCTAATGTCAACTAAATGTGCCATTTACGAGCACTGAATACTATTTGGGTTGCATTCTACCTCTTTTTACACTTCATGGATGAATGAATACCTACATCTGATAGTAAGTGACTATCGCCTATAAGAAAACTCATCATGACGATGTTGCATGTATACCTATGTAATAGTTTTTTTTTCAAATTTCAAATTCTGTACTCAAACTCTTGTAACTTCTTCGTAAAATATATAGTGAGCATATAGTGTTTTTCTGAAAGTTATGCGTACTCTTAAGGGCAAAAAGCTCTGCCTGAACTAGACCGGGGACCATACTTTAATGGTCGGACCACCAGTGGAAGCAGACCCGTCGTTTCCTGTAAGGCTGAGGACAGGGGATTGAGGTAAGGAGAACTGGAGGTCAGGGTATGGTGGTAAAGACACGCGCTCTTGTCAAGATGACTAAAGGAAATGCGCGTTGGTAGCTCTGATTACGTACATTTAACTACTTATTTATATAGCCCAGTGGGTAAAAATTGGGCCTCTCACTACAGAGGGTCCGGGTTCATATGCTAACTCCACAAATGCGTGAGTCTCTTATCACAACTGATAAGGCTTGGAGTGTACCTACTTCACGACATCCGGTGTGGAACGGGAAGGGATTAAGGTCGCTCGAAGGCTTCCGCCACGATTGTTACCTTGCAATAACAACCGGAATCGATGGATAACGTGCCCTCCGAGGCACATCCTAGCTCCCTTAAAGCCCCCTATACTTAGAATCCCTATGTTTTTAGAAGTGATTAGATAAGTTTGTTTTACTTTTGTTGTCGATCACTTAAATGCATGACTTTATAGACGGCTAAGTGTCTCTGGTTATTGAATGTCGTTCAATCGTTCATTCATACGTCCATTCATTAAATCAATCATTGTTCGTTACTGCACGCTCGCAAACCAAAGCAACAGAAAGGTTATTAAAAAGTTTTTCCGAGTTTTCCGTTCCGCTAGCATTATAATGGCATATATTACGGTTAGTGACCAAGAATTGCAATAGTTCAATGAACAGTAATGCCATAGTCATAAGCGAAGCCGATATGCCACACCATAAGCTTGGCATGGAATGATAGAACATTTTCTCTTGACATGATACATTTTACGGCGTCCGAGCACCACCATATAAGGTAGATGTTCCTACGTTTTGCGGAACAATTTTCCCCTCAATTTGATCTGCGTTTTACCAACAATGGTTGATGCTTGTGTAACTGTTACGTACTCAGCATGAACCTCCCCATGTGGCACGAAGACGTTAGGTTAGATTTAAAGAATTTATTCTCATAAAAAACATAAGTTTTTTTGTATCCATTTACAATGAGATACAAAAAAAAACTTAATAGTAAGTAAGTGTTTGCCTCTAATGCATTTAACATATATGTATATAAATAAATTAATAAATAAAATGTTTCCAATGCACTTCTCTAATTTCTTAACATAGTCACTACATGTTGTTTTAATTTCTAATTCTAATTCATTCTTTATGCATACTACAGAAATGACTCGTATGGATCAACTGAATCAAGCTAATGGCACAATTAAATAGGCGTTTCCATGCTTCGAAAACACATTAAACAGTCGTTATTTTCAATTATTTAGTTCACATAAAAGGAACTAAGTAGGTATGTATTTACTTTATTTAGCAGTAAAAGTAAAAGGCTCCATTAGTAGGATAAGATTTTCAGCGCGGCGACGGCGGTGCGGTTGCACTAACGGGCGACGCGCTCTGCTTGCCGGCTTTCGTAACGATCCTGCAGATAAGGCTGGTTCTGTGTCAAAACGACGTAACTCAGATTTTACACTTTTTAAAAAAAAATATTATGATGATAATTACATTTATCTATGGGTGTTTTCTTTGGGCATCCTTAGAGTATTTTTATAGAATGATTCGTTGTTGAGCCTAGAATCTATCATTGGCTATTTAGTCGGAATAAAGTAATGAAATAGGCCATTACAGGTAATAAGAGAGCTGATAAACATGATGACATGCGTGTCATTAAATAGATGACAGATTTTTTTTTCCGAACAGTTTCCGTTACATCCGGGGCAGCCTTCAAATTGTTTTATTCTTAGTGGAATTAATAAATACATAACATGACTGAAGATTTTTCAAAGGTAAAATCATGCACTGCGGTGTGAATTTTCTCATCAAAAGACTACTTTTAATGAAATATTTTAAGCAAGCTGCGATGCCCATTTCTGTATCAACGAGCAATTTTTAAAATAACTCTTAATAACATTACAATTCATTAACATTGCACATTAACATTTTAAACACATTGAAACCAATTAATCGAGGTCGAAAATTTCAAAAAGTTATTCACTAAGACTTAAAAATGGATAAATTAGAGTTATGCCACTGAAACCTCGCGCAAACACATTGTTGTTACGACTCACACGGCCGTGGCTTTTAACATATTAATTAAACAAGAATGTGATTTATAAAACGAACAATTAGCAAATTCCGTTTCGTAAATCCTACTCGATGCATTTCAGTTATTTTCTACACCTACCTTGAGCGGTTGAGAGGTTATTCGGCAATTTTGGTTAGGTACTTACATAAGCGAATTGATTTTCTAAACGTGTTCTACTTTGCTGCAATATGCCTTTTATAAAGGTAGGTATGTACTTCTACTAATACAATATAAACAACTCGTAGGTTACATTGTTTATTTAGAGCCATATTATTATATTTGCACCTTACACACCTGAAAATCAGTGAAACGGTAGGCCGAGATGTGTACATGCACTATTTAAGTAAATAATTTTTTTGTTCATTTTCATTTATTTCACCAGTTATGTTTATTGCCATACATCATCCAATCCATTTCGAGATAAAAATGGGAATTTCACGTTTGAATATCCCTATAATTATTAAATAGAAGGCGAAATAAGCAGACGTTTCCATAGAACACAATTAACAAATTAAAATTACAATAGATTAACGATCACGACGATAGACTAACGATAGTTAGATAGTTTGCATTTACTTGACAACTGATAGATAAGACATGGAAATTATTGTTCACTTAACTAAATGCGTTAAATCCCCCGGATTAAACGTGTAGGTTTCTACTTACGCAGGCTTACAATGCAACTCTTGGACAAATACTTACGTAAAAGACAATGTACGTAAGCTGCTTTGTGAAGGCCCTAATAAGAAACAAATAGAAAGATTTTTAATAGAACGGGGTTCATTAACAATAACGTGACTGTAGATGGTAAATAGCATTGGCTGTAACTGTTATTTGAACTTTCACGAACTTACTGGAAGATGTCACATTTGAATTAGGAACGCAAGATTACCTAGAGTATGTTAAGCACAGTGGTACACTCGCAAGCCAATACCGCTGCAGCTTAACACTATCGATCTGTTAATGAATGATTCAAGTCAGACAACCGGTCCCCATTAAGCGAACTAAAAAATCCAATTAACGACAGCAGAGCCAAACAACCAATTATTAAATGAAGTTAATTCCAAAATCATGCATCTGCCTCAACCCTTCCGCAGAACAAAAGGAGGTAAAAAGATTACTTCCGAAAACACTGGGGCAAAAACACCCCAATCAAGAACGGACACACATTGTTGCGAGCTGACAATGGGGCGGCATCAACAGTTTTTTGATATACCTTTGTTTACACGGATATAAAGAGATGCTGGAAGCGATTGGAAAACAAAGGCCCGTGTTATAGTGGGATTAAGTATGTGGAAAATGAATTGCGATTGAGAATATTTTAAACGCAAAATGAGTAACTGAGAAAAGTGTCTTAAATCGTTTTCGATTTTTATTCATATTCAAAATCCAATCACAAATAAAAATCGCAATCCCTTTGTAATGGTAACAATTCGATTTGTCACTTGTGTCAGACTATCTCGTCTGGTATTCGGTGACCCCAAAAAATCCCCCCTCGGTAACCCTCAGATTACTGCTATTGTGCGAAAACTGCAGCAAAAGTGTTATGTTAGTTCATCGTGAGAACTACATAGTTGTAATTTCTAAGCACTAAGTAAATATGAATATGGATATAAAAATGTCTTCAAATATCTGATTGATATAAGGAGGTTAAGTCAAAAGTCAAAAGTAATAAAATAATTAACAAATAAATATGTCACCCTAGCTCTCCCTACGGTGCTTATAGCCCAGAACACTGACAGCGGTGCTTCGATGTACAGCTAAGCTAATTTTTTTAACAAAAAGCTGCCAGCCCTCCCCTCGAGCACCAATCTGGCCGACATTTCCGTCATAAATTATGTTAAAAATAATTATACCATAAAATTAAAAATAAAAAAAAATTATAACTATTTTTATATTTTCATGCATTGTCATCGGAACCATTTAAGTGTGCCAAGTTTCAGCTCAATAGCTTCAGTGGAAGTGGGTGAAATATTGATTGCAAGATTCCTGGACATACATACCTACATACATACGAGTGAAGTTAAATAAAAGCTTTTAAAATAAATTTCTACTAAAGTTTATAAAACAATACTATTATTAAATAATGGAGGACTAAACAAATCTCGACTTTTGTCATAGATATTATAGGGGGCGGCAGTAACATGTTCATTTGGTATACAGAATTAACTGGTAAAGAATGCATAACATATGAAGCTCGGCATTTTTGCCTATTATTCTAATAATCCTTGTTCATTAAATAAAGAATGTTCGTGTAATATCGAAGTCGTATCTAGCCAGGTCACTTTGTAACCAGCCGATTGACACGCTGAGGGTGTCGGAAGTGCACAAGGAGGGTACGGAAGGGTACGGGAGGGTAGGGGAGGCTAAGCGCACGTGCGCGCCCTCACTCACCCTTTCACTGTAAATCTGGTGTATCACATTAATTTGTACGATAAGCGGCGCCAATCGGGTTAAATGGAAACCAATAGGCACACATGGACGACAGCTGATAGGTAGTACAAATTAGTAATTATTATATGTTAAAAAATTATAATCTTTTGCCCTTTCACTAGCCCATTGTTGGGCACGTGTCTCCTCTTGGAATGGTAAGGCCACATTCCACCATGCTGGCCATGTGTGTAGTCCACAATCAATGCCCCGCCCCGACCACATTAGACGGAAGCCAATGATTAATTGCAATTGGGTTGCCAAGGTCTACTGTACGTAAACTTAAAACCACAGCATTACAGTTCCACGAAGAGGTAGGAAGAAGTGTGTAATGAACCCACTATGTTTTGGTTCGCTGCGACGTCCAACAGCTGGGTCGTCCCCGAAGACGCAGTGCGGGAGGTCTAGAGCATACTCCACCACGCTGCTCCAATGCGGACGGACCGACGGCTTTACGTGCCCTCCGAAGCACGGTAACGTCCATGAAATTTTGCCACGAGCGCATCTACAACCATCCACAAACCGACCGCGCCCGTCGTAGCTTAACTCTTTCGATCACATTGAATCGACGTGAGCCATTGGGCTATGGACAGATAAATATATTTTATACACCGGACACAACTCTGAGGTAGGTACTAATGGGAATGTCATGTTACGAAAACCCAATATTTTTATCCGACCCGGGGATCGAACACAGGACTTCTAGCTTCGCGCTCACACTTGTGACCACTAGACCACGTCTCTACATTTATCACTACAACTCATCAATACTAAATGTAACTCATTAAAATCCTTAAAGCATCTATTTACAAATCAACAAACACAACACTAAAGATTACATACACGCAACCTGTTGATAGTTGTTAACAGGCAGACAAATTACAGAAATTAGTCCGGAAAACGAACTAAGAACATTTTAAGCCATGAAACTACAAAAGTAGTTTCGAAACCACAAAAACTCGGGATTGTATTGCATTCCACTTAAGACCGATACACATCGCAACCGTCAAAATGTTTTGTACCAACAACTTTTATCTAGATCTATGGCATGCTTCATATTAATAGAGGAAATCGCCAATTGTTTGAAACAATGGTTGCAGGCGGGCTTTGGGGCAAATGATTGGCCGATCTGCTACCGCGTAGAAACGGTTGGCCAATGTTGGTTCATGTTGGAAGATCGATTTGTACTGATTAGTTCTTGACTATCATAATAATTCAATGTTGAATATGGATTCCATTGAAGTATTGAATGTGGAATATGTTCGTTACCACGACACTGGCCAACTGCTTATTGGCAGACTTCTGAAATTTTGCGAATACATAATATTCCGGAGACAGCGTAAGAGGATTTCTAAAAATCTGATTACACTATTCTAGAAGCAACCATCTTAGTCATCAAGCGTACCAGCTCAATGAGTACTGATAATCAGAACGAGACTCTTACTAACAATTACCAACTGGACTATTTCTAACGTTAGGTAACAGGAATAATTGATAGTAACAGCTACTTACGAACTCACTAACTAATGTTCATGTTAAAATATTTTATTAATTGGACTAACCATCCCAATCCGTTCATGAGTCTCATTCAAAGTCTATCACAGCTGTCACGGCTGGCAGTTGATGCTGCCTGCTCGTTTGCAATCTTATATTGTATCAATAAAAATAAACTTATTTGTATCTCATCCACGAAAAAAAAACTCTTTTTTTTCTCTTTTTTATCGAGAAAAATCGGACAACACTATTTTTATATGTTCAGCTAAAATGAAGTGTTAAAATGATCAACCCCTCGGATGCTACTAGATAAGCGGTTTTACAAACACTTACCGGATTTTACCGGTAGAACAGACGTGATGGAGAGCAGATAGCGCGGATGACACTTGACTGCTCTCGGGAATGGCTCAACCCTAATCCACTTTCCCATTGCATATAGCACGTGTCTTTCTGTAAAAACATTTGATGTTATGTGACGTAAATTGTTCAGATTCCAAGTAGTTTTTGAAAAAGCAGTATCTAGGTAATACCAAATGTTTTTAACAGAAAGACACGTGCTATTGTTACAATAATAATGACATAGACATAGGAAAGTCACATAAAATCGTCGATTTCAGACGTTTACACGTAATACGGTTATAAGACAGTTAAAAAACGGTTAAAGCTATTAGTCTAGTCAACAAGTGCCTTTTAGGTCAAAATTTTTGCGCCTTCTCCGAAAATTATGATTGAGGTGTCATTCGATTCGGAATGGCATGTAGATAGTTTTTGAGAAAATGCGAAGCCCGCTCGCAAAAATTGCAATAGTTATAAACAATTAAGTGAAATAAAAAAAGGGGGTTTGGTATTTCGTTAATATCTCAAAAACTATTTGAGAAAATTTAAATTTGACAAAAGATTCAAAAAGAGGAAGAAATTTCCTAAAAAAAGTCTCGACTCACGAAATTGTCGGACTAATTTTTATAATTTTCCCAGAGGGTTGAAAATACGCTCGAAAACGGGTACTCCGGCTTGCGTACGCCACGGCCCCATCGGACCTTTAATGAATAAATATAATTTAAACTTATTAAATATGAAAATTAAAAATTGAAAAAATTCAGGCGCCTGTAGGATAGATCAATGAACAATAATCCGTAATCAAAAATTTTTTATCGCGATTTTTCAAAAAGTTATCCATTAATTAATTAACAATTTTTTGTAGCATGAACATTAACTTTGCAAGTGCGATAATTGTTAAACTATTAATCTGAGATTTTTTTCCTTTCGTGGAGCTATTTTTCAAAGGTCTTAGAATAGATTCCCGTTGGAAAAATTCAAAAATTGTTAATTTTCGTTTTGTTATTAACAATTTACTGAGGGAAAAAATTATAAAGCTTAATTAAACATTGAAAAAAATTCTTTTTTTGTAATATTATTATTGGCCCATTTCCTTATGATCAGAAGCTACTTAAAAATGATTTTTAATAATTTTTATCTCCTATTGTTTAAAAAATTGTTATAAACAAATGCGTTGTTTATGAGATAATTAAAAAATTTTTTTTGATATCATAATCTTTGATGATAATTATGATTTTTTTTTAAAAAATCGTTTCTCTAAAAAAATTTTTTATTGCTTAAAAACGCATTTGTTGAATAACAATTTTTTTTACCACTTATTATGAAAATTAAGGAACCATTTTTTTTTTAAAATCATTGTTTATCTTGATCTTTGATAGTAAAAAAGAAAAATCGATTATTATTTAAATTTTCATTGTTTATTTGATACACAATTTGTTATCAACAAATTAATTATTTCTTTGCATTTTTTTTCTTTTTCTACTTAAAAAAACAAAAACAACCATGTATTATTTTTTGGAAAAAAAAAATCTTTATATTTTTTACTGAACGAAATTCAAATAAATTTTTTTTTTCCAAAAAATAATACCTGGTTGTTTTTGTTTTTTTAACTAGAAAAAGAAAAAAAATGCAAAGAAATAATTAATTTGTTGATAACAAATTGTGTATCAAATAAACAATGAAAATTTAAATAATAATCGATTTTTCTTTTTTACTATCAAAGATCAAGATAAACAATGATTTTAAAAAAAAAAATGGTTCCTTAATTTTCATAATAAGTGGTAAAAAAAATTGTTATTCAACAAATGCGTTTTTAAGCAATAAAAAATTTTTTTAGAGAAACGATTTTTTAAAAAAAAATCATAATTATCATCAAAGATTATGATATCAAAAAAAATTTTTTAATTATCTCATAAACAACGCATTTGTTTATAACAATTTTTTAAACAATAGGAGATAAAAATTATTAAAAATCATTTTTAAGTAGCTTCTGATCATAAGGAAATGGGCCAATAATAATATTACAAAAAAAGAATTTTTTTCAATGTTTAATTAAGCTTTATAATTTTTTCCCTCAGTAAATTGTTAATAACAAAACGAAAATTAACAATTTTTGAATTTTTCCAACGGGAATCTATTCTAAGACCTTTGAAAAATAGCTCCACGAAAGGAAAAAAATCTCAGATTAATAGTTTAACAATTATCGCACTTGCAAAGTTAATGTTCATGCTACAAAAAATTGTTAATTAATTAATGGATAACTTTTTGAAAAATCGCGATAAAAAATTTTTGATTACGGATTATTGTTCATTGATCTATCCTACAGGCGCCTGAATTTTTTCAATTTTTAATTTTCATATTTAATAAGTTTAAATTATATTTATTCATTAAAGGTCCGATGGGGCCGTGGCGTACGCAAGCCGGAGTACCCGTTTTCGAGCGTATTTTCAACCCTCTGGGAAAATTATAAAAATTAGTCCGACAATTTCGTGAGTCGAGACTTTTTTTAGGAAATTTCTTCCTCTTTTTGAATCTTTTGTCAAATTTAAATTTTCTCAAATAGTTTTTGAGATATTAACGAAATACCAAACCCCCTTTTTTTATTTCACTTAATTGTTTATAACTATTGCAATTTTTGCGAGCGGGCTTCGCATTTTCTCAAAAACTATCTACATGCCATTCCGAATCGAATGACACCTCAATCATAATTTTCGGAGAAGGCGCAAAAATTTTGACCTAAAAGGCACTTGTTGACTAGACTATATACGGTATACCACCGAAGATGGCAGAATGGAAACCGCAAGAATATCGAGGCACGTGCAAATCCAATACAAATCAAGTTATTTGTATTGCGACCGCTTCCTGCTCAAACCGCTTGTAAGGTTACAATCAATGAGAGGAAAGCTGATATCGGCATTATCAGGTTGTTGGGTTATTTAAGCTCAATGGATACTAAGCTTTAGGGGTAACTTTTTAGCGAATTTTGTAGCTATACAGTCATATTGTGATTATATAAAGTTGATTTCATTTAAATTTAATAATTTATTCAGATAAACAAAATCCGAAGTGTGAGTTTTAATTATAATATAACTTGAGCTATGTTAGTATTTGATTATTGAATGATTCGTGAGTGTCTATATTCATAGTTGAAATTACCGGCTTACTCACGTGTGATTTAAGTCGGAAATAGGCCGACTCTCTGTACGCCAGTGCCCGCCGCGAGCGCGTTCACTCCTGAGGATGGTCGTCGTAATCGATCGAAACTAGTCGGCCTATTTCCGAATTAAATCACACGTGAGTAAGCCGGTAATTTCAAAAATTTTAGTATTCTTAAAAGACTTAAATACATAAAATAAAAAACAAGCAAACTGGGTTAGTATCATGTAAATTAGTATTATCCGCACGGTTGTAATTGGTAATATCATTCTAGGTTTTCTTCTCCAGTAAACTAAAGAACACCGCACACCCGCACACATCGAGGTCGTTACCAAACACTGACCCTTCCGAGCCGAGTGGGCGAAACATCGCATTAACGATAAGGTCGACCGAATGCACTGCATGGATTTATATCGATCGTGACCTACCGTCCCTTTGCCGACCTTGGCAGTAACTTCGGTGTGCCTTGAACTAACATGGTATATACACATAACATAGCAATAGTTATGAAGCTCTCAGTGCATAAACAGATTTGTAGCCTCCTAAGCCCAATGACTCGCTTGGATTCAATGTGATCGACAGAATTAAGCTAGCGGTCTGAATCCCACTCAGTTAATGTTTGTCACATTATTGTGACTAACACTTGTTTAGTTCTGAGTCTGGATGTTAATTTAATTTAAGTATGTATTTAAAAATATCTATGGATATGGATGGATATACATCAGTCTCTGACGCCAATAGTACAGGCTCTGCCTAGTTTGGGGTCAGATGGCCGTGACTGAGAATGGCCATGATATTTGTAATGTCCATTATATTATAGCTAGACACCCTACATGACGTATTTTTACAGATTCTAAAGTGCGTTTTGCGAACACTGGAAGTAACATATATCTATGTATATTCTGTATATATTTTAGTTCGATAAATCAAATTATTACACTATGTACCATGGTTCAAATGTTTGCGACAAAAGTAGTAGTATGACAGTCGATAGTAGAGTAACATAGCTACTTGACTATTTTTATGCAATACTAACGCTATTGGCATAGAGACAATAATAGCAATTGGTAACTTAAGTGGCATTAACTTAAGTGGCATTAACAAATGAGGATGACTTGACAACCCTACCTGAAAGTGACCATATAAAGGTATTGAACAACAATTATTGACAAGCAACAGTCCACCGAGCGTTTCTTGAGAATTATGCAGCACACGCATTCCCGAGGGTAGAGATCAGGCATCGTCATTGATAAAATGTTTGTCAGTTAAACTTGTGACAACCCTAGGAAAGTGACACTCAATACCTATCTAACTTACCACAGACGTTCAATTGATGTGCAGTCAGACAACAAAATTGCCTCAATTAATTAGCATTCGTAAGTGTTTTTCTCATCTTCAACTTGAATGACCAAAGAATCTTAAGCCCGTCTAATTGCGAGACTCAGTCACGATTGAAGACCTATTACTAATGCCTAGTTTCCCATCGTGACATAAAACTGAATTATGAGCGTGTATACGCCGCGAATAGGCAAACGTAGTGTGGGACGACCTCCTGCTAGGTGGCGCGACGATCTGTGCAAAACGGCGGGAAGCAAGTGGATGATTGGGCTCAGTGGCGTACCTTGGTAGAGCCTATGTCCAACAGTGGACTAATATGGGCTGAAGAGAGAGAGAAGAGAGATACGGTGATAGCGAAGTGGCTAAGACTTCAGCCTAGTTGGGAGTCCATCATTCAAAACTAGAATATTTTTATGGATATTATCTTAAACGAGCACTCTTGCGCTTCTTTGGCTCTTTAATTTCAACTCCTTTAAACGTGTGAAAAAAACTGTACCAACCAAAGCATAACTAGCTTATACTTATGACCTTTTACTTAATTACACTCGTATCCAAATAGCATCTCGAAAAGGAAACAGTACTAGATAATATAATTCCATTATAAAACTTGTACAAAAGCAATTCAGTGTCATTAAATCGGTTATTAGAGGACCCGATGAAATCATTATTTATTGCGCCGAATGCACGCAAAGACACGGCAATTACTAAAGCTTATGTCACGATGGCAGCACTAGCGTTAGTAATAGTTGTCTGATCGTGACTGCGTCTGGTAATTAGATAGGACTTGTGACTAGTCCTCGGGCGTAGTAACGCATTTGTTCTGCTACGAAATTCGAACTACGCAAATTTACATTCAGATCCACGATGACAAACATTGATAGTAGATGCATTTAACAGGTTAAAATAGTATGAAGATGTTATATTTTCTAGACCTATTTAACGGGATCCAGTGAAAACACAAATATTATATATCACGATGACACACAGCAATATTGTGGAAGATAAATGCTTTATTAGAGAAATCAAAGCAAATGACCCGCACTAAAACATTTTCTAAATAAAGTTAACTTACTTCAGTGCATTCAATCCATATTCGAAGTGTTTAACTACTCTGCACGTAGGTGCTTATATTAGACGTTAAAAAACATAACACCCCTATAACCCTTTACGATCGTAACCACATCACAGGCCAGCTATAATAAAACGCGTCAAACATACAAACAAACTGACAAAGTTTGTTTATTCAGCTATTCAGCGCTGGCAGTCAATAAAAACAATAGTGTAAATCAAATCGTTGTTTATTGTAAACCATCGTATTGTTGCCGCGTCAGCCTGCACTCTCCGTTGTCAATGCCGCCACAGAGTAGGTATGCGATAGAGACATCACGAATTATATGGAAAAATTCAATGGTTAAAATCTTTACTAATGTATAAATGGGAAAGTGTGTGAGTTTTAAAACAGTTTTAAGTTTTACTTATTAACATCCATGGCACCTAGTCTAATAGTCACAAAGTCTTTCGGAACTCTCTTGTTGAGTTAAGCCACAGCAAAAATAGTAAAAAATAATGGTTTCACGACTTAAATTTATTGTACACACACAATTATATAAAGAACTCCATACTGAAAAAACAAATGACCGTCGCGCAAATTAAAAAATAACATGTTGCCAAAGAGTTCCATCTTTGAATTACGTAATTGTTTTTTTTAATTTTTTACTGTAAGTGGCCAGTTCTAGAAACTTTCAGAATTACCCACGAATTATGTATGACATCAACAAAGTCTATTGATTTTTGGAGAAAACAAAACAGTATACATTTATATATAGGCATAGGTAATAATGAAATTCTTCGAGTGTTGAAGATTAATATTATTGCAAATAGCTTTTTTTACTTATAGTCTCGCTCTCTATCCGTGATGATGTAGCTACTCTGTGGCTGGATGCGTCACTAGCTCGTGGGACCATCGTGGGCGGGTTTCTTCGCCGTGCCTCAAAGACCTTGGCCACTGATGCCGACGATCTCTATCTGTTTAATTTTTTATTTGAAGGAGATAGCAAACGAGCATGCAGGGTTATCGATTCGCTGAATAACATTCAATAACAAAACTATTGCAGGGCTGCGCACAGGGAGTGAGTATAGTCGAAAACCTTCGGGTTGCTTGAGAACATTCGACACTAGGTTGGTCACTAACCCACTAACTCTACCAATCCATTGGAGCAGCGTGGTGGAGTATGCTCTAGACCTCCCTCAAATTTGTCTGTGGGGGAGACTGGAGTGGGACGTCTATGGGACGTCTATGGGTTGTTAGCAGCAGCAGCAGCTGTTTATCAAATGATCCATAGCTAATCTATAGGTACTAATATTATAAAAGTAAGTGACATAGGCTATAAAATATTACCAGGTGTAAGCGAAACTATTGTTATGTCTAATTCCAGTGCGAGCGAAGCTGCGAGCGTGCTTGCACAGCTTTCTAATGGTAAAAGAATTTTTGAAATCGGTCCAGTGGTTTTTGTGTGAAAACATTACAAACAAATCTTTCGTCTTTATAATATTAGCATAGATAAACGCACACGCTCACACCACCGCGATAGGTCTAAGGCACCTACCTAATAAGATAATAATAAGAGGAAATTAATTACACTTGAGAGTTTGTTAAATTCCAATAAATAAACCTTTTCTATATATCTAAGCTGTAACAGTATTGCTGATGGTAAACAAAAGCAGAAAAAAACACTATTTAACATCCGACCCGAAGACAAAAATTTATCTCAGGAATAAATATCTGCCTCGCCCATGATTCGAACCCGGATCCAGCGATTCGGCAGTCACTCACCACCACGCCACATCATCAGCACATTGTCACTATGAAGCAACCTATTCACAAATAACAATTCAATCACAAACGCCGTTTATTGTTATGGCAGGTAATTCCGATAAATCAGTCGTATTAGCTCCAAGGATGCGATGAGACAGAAATAATGACGTCTCCATTGTGGCTAAACATTGTTTTGAAATAATAATTATGCTTGCTTGCTGCGACCCATAGACGTCCCACTGCAGGGCATGGTCTCCCCCCACAGACACAGCTGCGGGAGGTCTAGAGCATACTCCACCACGGTGCCCCGATGCGGATTGGTGGAGGGGTTAGTGACCAACCCAGTGTCAAATGTTCTTAAGCCCCCAGAAGGTCCTCGACAAGGCTTAACGATTGTTTCAACCATTGAAAACAACCGGGACCGACAGCTTACGTGCTCCGCCAATCCAGAATGGATGAGCTTCTCTTCTATGCCTTCTGAGTTTTGTAAAAAGGCTACAAATCGGACCGTTATTACAATTCAGCTAGCTACCCCTACATTATAACCTTTTTTTGTCCCACTGTTTGTTCCCACTGTTGGGCAAGGCTTTCTTCTCGGTATGCGAAGGCTGAGTCTATTAATCCACCAGGCTATCCAATTGCAAGCAGATTTCTCATCTACGAGTACCCGTGCTTGACCCCACTTAATCCCAGCGTCACTTGGGATTCGAACCCGGGACCCGCGGTGTGACAAACCAACCAACCTAAAACCAATCACTGTTCTGTTGATTATTATCATCATCATCATCTATTATTTTTATTTATCATCTTATTTATTGGCAGACTTCACATGCCTTCGAGAACATTATGAAGAACTCTCAAGCATGCAGGTTTCCTCATGTGTCCTTCACCGTTATAGCAAGTGACATTTAATTTCATAAATCGCACATAACTTAGAAAAATCATTGGTGCGTGCCATTTGGGTTTGAACCCGGACCGCTCGTGTGAGAGGCGAGTTCGATAACCACTGGGCTGTCACCGCTTGATTATTATAATAGCAGTTAATTGTACGATAAATCACTCGTATTTGTTCCAAGGATTTTACGCGGAACGTTCTGAAACACGACGTCTTCATAATGCGTAAACACTGCAAGCATTGATAAGTAAGGACTCCTTAGTAATTATCGATTAACCATGAGATGGTAGTTCGTTTGGATCAATGGTTACAAGGGAACTTAAATATTGTAATTGTCTGTAATACCTATAAACCTATTCTAGGTAATAGGCGTTTGAATCGCACTCATTTATTTGTTCCGCCTTAGAGGAAATAAATGAACAGATTTTGAAGTGATAACGTCTTATAAATTGATGAACATCGACAGCGCATATGAAAAAGTTGTGTTTTTTTTTTGTACATTTCAGCATAAAAAGAGAAAAATATACTGATTCACAGAAAAATATTAAAAACAATATTAAATGAGCGGTTCTCTGCAGATAAATTATTTTCAATAAATTAATTTTTATTCAAGTCAATTCTCCTTTTTTGTATTATATAAAATAATGATTATGACGTTATCACGTAAATCTATCGTCCGTAAACCGACTTAACAGACAACCAGTAAATACATAGCCGAATTGGACCAGCCATTCTTGAGTTATGCGCTTACCAACTTACCAACATTCATTTTTATTTATATTTTGAATTTTGAATGTCATAGGTGTTCGGTGAGTCGATAAGGAATAGTTTCTGAAGTGTCCGTTAAATTCTAGCATATGGAATAACGGGCATTAAATAAGCTATGAATGACTGTATATATTATAAGTCTGCAAATTTTTAGGCGAAAAACGACAATGTCCTCTAGTAGTGCGCGAGCGACGAATATGGACGCAATTACCATATCTAACTATCCGTCAGTTTTGGGCTAAACACGGCGGCCACTTAGCACTACACACACGTCGCGGGTTGAAGTACGAACAATTGCTCTGCTAAACCAACGATTCCGGGAACTGAATGAATGATTTATTCAATAAGAATGTACGACGTGGGAGCAAGAAGTGTTCTTAGTTGAGCATTGGATTTTTATGGAAATTGCGAGACTGTCCGTGTAATAGAATGGTACCTTGGTGCCGGTCGGAATCCCAATGGCCTGACCGATAGCTTGAGGTCGAAACTGTAGTTATTAATGAGAAAGTTATTTATTTTACACCAGCCACATTAGGATGATACTAATAATGTAATCCGTGCTAATATTATAAAGCGGGGGAAATTTTTTTTAGATTTTTTTTTAAGCGCGTTCATCTCTGCATTTCTCTTTCTCATCTTAAGTCTCTCTTATTGTACTAGATAGCTAGATATATATATTGATATTTTTAAAGCAAGTCGGAAGGGCAAGGGCTCTTAAAAATCTAACTAATCGAGTCGAGTACCTAATGATGTTACGTGATTTTCAATTTGGACCTACTTACTTTCAGAAATAAAGTAATTTTATTTCTCACGCTCATTAATTGAATGGGCACGCATTTCAATCTAACTGAATTGTTATGCAGTCAAAAATTGCAGTTAAAACTTAAAATGGTGAAATTCTTGCAGTCATACTTCAAGGCTTAACGATGAATCAAATTGCAATTAGGTACTTAGAAATTAGTTACGAGGTAAGTGTAGATGCTACTTATTTTAAATGGTTTGTTGTTTACGAAAAATGAATTCTTGTTCTGTCCAAATGGATTATTAATTTTTAACGTTGTACCTTTAAATGATCGCAACTAAGGCATCTCAGTTTTATTTTAACGTTTAAAAATATAAATTTTACAATTTGTAAAATATATCTCAACAACGCCTCTCACCAATTAAGCTCTACCTTAAAAACAAAAAAATATATCTCTCAAAACCCAAATACCTTTGACAAATAATTTTATATCAGTGACGGTAACAAAAAAAACAAAAACCCAGAATGCGTAAATATATTTAAAAAATCCGTTTACATAGTCGGGTTTATTTTAATTCATTTATTTTACAACTACATTAAGTATAATAAACTTGAATTACCCAGCAGTAGCTCGGAGGCTCATATCAGGCAGGACTATTACATAATATACACATAAATATTATTTTATTTTTAGTCCAGTTCCCTTTTAATCAACCAAAATCTTGGCTAATCAATATCTTCTAAAAAAATATATAAAATAGGTACTTGTTATTGTAATATTGTCTCCAATCGCTCACAATCCTTCTCCATGACCCAAACAATATAAATGGAATAAAAGTTTTAGCACCCACGCGCGGTAAAAATAGAGGATTGAACCCACTTAATATATCATGTAAGTAGTATACAAGCGAACCGGCGGGATATATTTATTACCATAAACAATTTGTTTATTCAAATATGGAGTATCAAGAAACTCGACGATACAGCCACTGGGGCAGTTGACGTGTCAAATGCTTAAATTGAATGACATGGTGTACCTATTGTATTGTTAGTCACAGTTGTTATGGACGGCAGTGTTTTATTGGTGGTTGCTCGTTCACTATATTACATTCATAAAAAAAATTGTGTAGGTATCTAATTTTCGCATTATTGTATATGTCATGTCTCTGCTCCTCTAAGAATATGCCAAATGCATTTATTACTAACTAGTGGACGCCCGCAGCTTCGCTCGCGTTACACATTCACTAACTTCAAAAACGGCAAAGCTTCATACTAACTTTTCACCCCCGTTTTACCCCCTTAAGGGATGAATTTTCAAATTTTTCTCGCCAAACCATCGCCAAAACCATCCTTGAACTTCAACGAACATTTAACAAAAAGAATTGGCCAAATTGGTCCAGGCGTTTTTGAGTTATGCGCTTACCAACACATTTTGCGATTCATTTTTATTATATAGATAATGACATATTAAGTTCATAAGACTTTATATTGAAAGAACAGCATTAACTGGCATGTTCACCAATATTTCTTACATTAATCAGATAATCGTCACCATATAGGTTGTCGCAATATCTGTGCACCGATGAACGTCATGTCGATTCTCTGGTAAGGTATGTAACACAACCATCACTAGGAATTTTAATAAAAGAGTAACTCTCTCTTTTTTGAGTAATAATTGAATTAATGGTTTCCAACTAAATGTATAAACGATTCTGTAATAGAAAATGCATTTCAGCGAGGTGCAGAGATACTGTGACCGTGTTATATATAGATATTCATTAAGGGACCTTTCTCTTCCATTTTTTATCAGATTGCAGAAATTTCTATGTAATCTATCTACGTAATCTGAATATTCGTAACTTTGGCCACTTTTACATCGATGAAGGAAGTACGAAGAAAGTCCAATAGATATGATCATCCACTGAGTAGCGTTTATAAGACATTTTTGGGGACATCGCGTCTCTTTGTCTCAACAAACAGATGAAAAAACACAAATTGATATGTTTATTTTTACGAAACATCATTTTACCGCTACATAAGTTAAACAAATCTCAAACAAGTGAGAGAGGACTTAAAATCCTTCACCGATGATTCCAAATACGAATTTCAAATTGTGCTCTTCTGGCCCGCTTCAGTAAAGGCTGCTTCGAAATTTGAATTCAGTGCTCGACGTATTTGAGTCTGTTTTGTCTGACGCCATATCTAAAGTATCCAATGCTTGATTCATCTAAGCTTTAACTTTAAGTAACTTGTTATAATGTTCAAATTGCGATGTTAGAAGCAGTAGGTTTTAATAATAACCTGTTTGTAGCCGCCGTGGGAACGAAGTCGGATATGCGAGGTATAATCGACTGTCGGAACAGAGACTGCAATAGTCCAATTTTGCAGCCTTTTACTTAGATTATGTTTGCCGGTACGAAATATGAACTCGTTTGAGCCATCGATTCATTAGTGCCACGGATGTCCTTTGGCTTTTTCGATGCTTGTATTTGATCGCATATTTGATTTCATACACATATAAATAATCTAAGCATACATATTATATCTGTGGTAATCTGTGCTAGGTAGATTTTGTAATGCATAGTGACAATTACTCAGACAAAATCAATTTTAGATTATAATGTCTAATCCAAATTGGCAGAACTAATTCAAGGAGAATAATGTAAATAAATATAAATTAAGTGTAAAATATCGCGTCTTTGTATGGGTCCAATTAGAGCCCGTCGATCATAGTAATCCAATTAAAAGCGGTATATTCAATTTCACTAAGCAATAATACGAATGAACAGGACTTAAAGGGGCTTTATACATATTCAATGCATCAATTAACGTATTCACCACATTGTATAATTACGTAGAATAAAATACTTGGGTCACGTCTGTATAATTCACGTCTTCTCTATCTCGTATTGACGTGTGCCTTTTAACAAGACGACCTTTAAATATACATGATAACCATTTGGCAAACTTACCTAGGACCTTACATTCAGTTTGCTACAGCGCTTCAAACTTTCAGTCACTTCGTAACCACTACGCGCTGCGACCCATAGACGTCCCACTGCTGGGCACGGGTCTCCCCCACAGACTGTGCTGCGGGAGGTCTAGAGCATACTCCACTACGCTGCTCCAATGCGGATTGGTGGAGGGGTTAGTGGCCAACCCAGTGTTGAATGTTCTCAAGCCACCCGAAGGTCTTCGACAAGGCTTAACGACTGTTTCCACCATTGAAAACAACCGGGACCGACGGCTTTACGTGCCCTCCGAAGCACGGTAGTGTCCATGAAATTTTGCCACTAGCGGTCACCCATCCACAAACCGACCGCGCCCGTCGTTGCTTAACTCTTTCGATTACATTGAATCGACGCGAGCCTTTGGGCTATTGACGCTACACGCGAGCCATACCACTACAATACCATTAAACTTTACCTAAGCATACCTCTAGATGTATTTCAGCATTTGTATGCATTGTACGAAATTAAGTTTGAATAAATTATTTTTAGCACTACGAGCTAATGGATGTTGAGGAATAAAATAATCTATTTATAGACAAGATACATAATCTGCCTTAATCAGTATTTCTGATGGATTTAAAACATGTTTCAAAGCATTTGAAACTAATAGCTTATGCATAGAGCGTGTTTAAGGAAAAAACCGACGAATGTCTCTATTAAATCTCACACCGTGAGCTTTACATCACGCTTGTATGTAAACAGGTGCTTAAGTTACTGACATCCGTAATCATTAGGCAGGAAAACGAACTAAAATTTTGATTACAAGGCCGTCCATTACCGGGTTTGTCAAAGGTATACTACTCTGACTGTAAGTGAAAGAGCAGTGTATGTGAAAAGCAAGGATGCTACGTCATCATGTAGACTAAAGGTGTGTGAGTGTTACTTGCGCAAGCGCATGGGACGAGACACCGCTGAGTCACCAACAGTTAGGCTGAAAACACATAATATATATTTATTTATTTCCAAGCCTAATACAACATTACAGGCGTCCCTAATTCGTTAGTGCAGCTAAACATTGAACACAATTATAAAAAAAAACTCCTAAAATTAACTGTAAACAAATTAATGAATCATTTTTCATTCATTTTTTTTTTAACTTAGAAATTTTATAGAAAATCAGAATAAAGAAGATAAATAATATTTATTATGGTATAAGCTATATAGAAGCTAACTATGCTAGGTACGTCACACTGCAGGGCCTGGGTCCCTTATCACAACTAAGAGGACGTCGAGTATACTCCACCACGCTGCTCCAGTATGGATTGGCGGAAAGCCCGAATAACATAAGTTGATAGGCCGCTGTTACTTTTCGATAACAATCTGGACCAACACAGCTTATCGTGCTCTCCGAAGATTGTATTTCCAATTTTATAAATCCAAGATTATCAGGTAATAAGGTCATAGGATATATTGGGATGGTACATATTGTATGTGTCATCCAAAATTCAACCCATTTATTTCCATTCAACACATTTATTGTATTTGATGTAATCATTTAATGTGAAATAGGCCTAACATAGCTTAGTGTGAACCCAACGACCTCGAGAATGAGCTAAAAAATAAACAGTGTTTTTAACTTTTAATTTTTTACTTAGGTATTACCTAATACCTACTTTACTTTGTGCCCCCGAGGGCACGATATTACAATTTATATGTTTTGATCAAGTGCATGGCAAAAAGGAATAATGGTTCTGTTCTGCCTAAACATTGATATACGGGTGCACTGATGACCAGCATTTCAGGACCGGAAAAACATAAAACTGACTGCATTTAAATTTTCGGCATACCTACATGAAAATGAAATTCGAAACGAATTTGAAATTTCGCTAAAGGTAAACATGTTTTTTCTTTTTTATTATAACTGAATATATTATTATGTATGTGTATATGTACGTAATTTAAACATTTATTTTATAGATACTTTTTTATTTGTATCTTTGCGTTTATTAATTAATTTTGTATTGTGTAATTGTAATTTGACAGGCCCGTTGGCCCAATCGGTAGTGACCCTGTCTGATGCGCCAAAGGTCGTGGGTTCGAATCCCACTCAGGACAAATATTCGTGTGACGAACACTTGTATTTGTACTGTGTCTGGATGTCAATATTATCTATTTAAGTATGTATTTAAAAATATCTATGTATGTATATCAGTCTCTGACACCCATAACACAGGCTCGCGCCTACTTTGGGGTCAGATGGCCGTGTGTGAAAATGTCCAAGATATTTATTTTGTTGTGCCTGTTGCTGTCATGATGCTCAAAAGTCTACGTATATTTAACTTTTAACTATTATTTACTTAACAAATCTTTTCAAGGTGCAAAATGACAACATAATTAAGGTAACTAACATAAAAACATTTCTGAATTACAATTTTACATGAGTGAAACAACAAAAAGGTGCGTTACTTGTCCTGGTAAAAATCCATGACACTGATTTTCAGTGCGGTCCTAGCGGAGGTCAGTAGTTCGAAACATAAAGTGCACAAATAAAATTGTAATAGGCATAAAAGAATTGCAATGCAATTAAAAAAAGGAATGACTCCAATAAATAAAGCAGTTATTTGCGTGTCTATGGAAAATTAATTAAGCAAGGTATCGCGGCCATCACTGATGACACTGGCGCGGCGTCTCGCGTAATTAAAATTATGTCCATTAATAGTCTGTACAAGAACATTGTCACCCCGCGGTTACACTGTACGTGACTGTAGCTACTGTTATACGTAGGTCGTTGCATGTAATATAATTATATAATAAGCTGTATTGTTTAACAGCGCAGGCTTTAGTTGTCTATCCTTTAGATCAGGGGTTCCCAAACTTATTTTGTCTACTGCCCACATTGAGAATAAATTATTTTTTAGCGCCCCCATTTTTTCACCTACTTAAAAACCACTATAACTTCAAATTAAGTTAATTAATTATTGTGAGCTATATTAGCGGAGATTAAACATTAATTCTAAACGAGATTTTTACTATAACTCTCAAAATATTAACTTGAAATCTGAGCGCAGTAGGATGCCCCCATTTTTTTTTTCTGGGTCTCTTACCGCCCTTTAGCCCTGCAGCGCCCACAAGGGGGCGTTATCGCCCACTTTGGGAAAGGCTGCAGATGGACGATTGTACTCTGTTAAACATAACATTATATCACGCCTGTATTTCCCCGAACGGGTAGGCAGAGGTGTATACATACCTATACACCAACATTTCACAAGTTATGTTTAGGTCCCGTGTAATAAATATGTGGTGAGCCTATTGCCATATGCCGGGCACAAATCCAGACTCCGAGCTGCTATCGGACATTCCAAGTTAGAAAAACCCAATAGTTGTTGCCCGACCCCGGGATTGAACCCAGGACCGCAGCTAGCTAGCAGTCGCGGTTACGACTAAATTAGTATTGGTTTAATAACGTATTTATTGGAATGGAATTTAGTGCATTTTTGATTGAGCATTGAGAACATAGAATTCTACTAGCTGACCCCGCAAACGTTGTTCTGCTAAAATTTCAGTGACGCGACGCTTCACGTCAATGAACGACGGTTCAAAATAAAAATACTAAAATAGTGTTTAAAAACCATTTTCCAGTGGACCAAATTGTGAATCTAAACCATTCTCGAATCCCCTTGAACACACACAAAATTTCATCAACATCTATCCAGCTGTTTAGGAGGAGTTCACTGTCATACACACGTACACAAGAAATATATATATTAAGATAGTAGCGAAGAATGAATCTTTAAACTTCAACAGCCTTATGGAATTTATTACGTCACATGTACCACAGAATACATAATAGTTACCTGTACTAGTAGAGGCTGCAGTGCTCGCTTAATTGTATAATATTTGTATGTTTATGCAAGTCGAGGTCAGTCGGCTTTGTCGGATGTTCGAGGTTCAATATTAAATCTGTTTTAAAATTCCATTTGGAATGCATTTTAAATGTCAATTTCAATTGAAAACAGTTTTATTTATACCTACAGCGAGTTCGGGTTTGTATTTGTGTAGCTTAGCCACTTGATATTTAAATGCGCAAATGATAAGTGATTGGGATTACTAAAAGAAAATATTATATTGACATAATGTATTCAAAACTTAATTCTAAATTCAAAAATATTGTCCTGAGAAAAAATCAATTCAAATTTTGGGGGGAAATTATATTTATATTATTAATTATAATTATTAAATCACACATAGTACCAAAAAAGTCATCGTGCGTGCCGCTTGATAATTGAACTTTTTTTTATGTTACTCTTTTATTAAACCCCTTGATAAAAATAAAGAATTACATATTTTCCTTTATTCAAGGGCCGTGATATTAATCTTATCTTATTATTTTTGTTTTACTTTATTGTTTTACTGGTATGCTATATATATGTTTGTAGATAATATTATATGTAGTAGGTACCTATATTATATATTAAGTGTATTATTATATGTAGGAATGTGTGATTATATTGTCATTTTTTGTCTGTGGAATTTTGCAGAAGTATCAACCGTGAAGACATCGGAAGGGCCATGTCCTGTTTTTGTCGTGGTCATTAATTGAATTGTGCCACTGCATGCAGGACGCTAACTGAAGAATTTGCAAATTTAGGTCCAGAACTGAACAGTCATCGGCTAGAAGGGAGCTCCAGTTCGATGTCTCGACGCTAATAAAGAACTCTAGCTGGAGCCACCTATGAATTTGAACTTACACCCTCTAGAACGAGAGGCGAGTTCCATAGCCGCTGACACCACTGGCCTGTAACTAAACCATCCCAAAACCGCTAAGCTAACTCTTGCTTGCCGCCCGTCTCAAATTTAATTCGTAATGTTTAAACAAATGGAGGTAAATGTAATGTACCTACACTTGATCGTCTGCAATTACCATTTACTCTGAAGAATCCGCACACGACTCAGAAACACGATCTCATTTAACTGCAAGGTAATTCCATACGTAATACACAAAACCTATTATTGATTTACTATTGACATAATTCAACACGAGCAAAATCCGCTAGTCAATTTTCAACCTTGCTTCTCTCAACTGTCGAAACAAAATAGACTGCATTGAAGCAATTACACTCGCCTGTGTATGTACAAATATTTTCAGCAAATATTAATATTAAAACTTGTAATGGACACCTTAAGAAGCTTAGATAAACTCTTGACTAATCAAACTTCTGAGTGCCACTACGCGACCGACAATAAGTACCTATGATTTAAACCTGATTATAAAATTATAATAATGATAATATCTTCATAGACATTCTCACACGCGGCCATCTGACCCCAAACTAGTCGCGAGCCTGTACTATGGGTGTCAGACTAATATACATACATACATAGATATTTTAAATACATACATACTTGAATAGATAGATAATATTAACATCCAGACACAGAACAAACACAAGAGTTCGTTACACGAATGCTTGTGAGTGGGATTCGAATCCACTATCCCTGGCGTAACATGCAGGATCAGTACCGATTGCGCCAACGGTCCATTAAAAAATTGCCAAATACAAACCTATAAATTGTCATTGTTACCCTTTTTTTTTGGATATAATATAGTAAAAAACATAAAACACCAACATTTCGCTGCCGCCTATGACTTCTGTGAACTTAGAACAAGATTTAAACATGGTAGAGTTTGACCAGGCAGTTAAAGATTTTAACAGAGAAATTGAAAAATGTACTCGTAGGTGATGCATATCGACTGCCTACTGAGCATCAAAACTGTTCTACCATTCTTCTCTACGGAACCAACCCTAATGACCGTAGCTATGAGAGCGCCTCTGACATTCATAGACTAAAGCAACATGTGTACTAAGGGCTACAAATCCTTAGACACCCTCTGTACTCTGAAAGCGCTCATAAAATATTTCTGGCTTTTTCCAACACAGCTAACATAAACAATCAACATAGCTCGGACAGTCTGGCACAAACCGCACTGTCATGAGCACTTCACTTCACTGAAAAGCATTTAAAACACAGTACTTAATAGCGAATACAGCGTCACTCGTTAGGGATCCTATGTCATCTCTAATGGCTCTTTTATTCTGACGTCTTCACAGTAAAATTTCTCCAGCCTTTCATTCCATATCAAACTAAACATGACAAACTGAAAGCACCTTTATTTTAGTGCTATAAGGTTACTTATCAACTGAGATGTGAGGCCATAACAGATTCTCAATAAGGCTTTACGTGGTTTTGAATTCAATTGTGAGATTCGTCGCATTTCACCCAAAGCGCGGCTGCCAAGCGCGTTGCATATTGACGGGTGATCTTCCTGAAGTTTACACAGTGAGACATTATTTACGAACGATCTTCTAGGGTCAGGTGCGAACACTTATTTAAACGCTGACCAATAATAAAACAAACTGAACAAAAGAAGAAGCAATAAAATAGGTAGAATAAATAAATAATACTGATACCTACCAATAATATGCTGATACTATTTGAATTTTTCTTATTGCTGACAAAATTGTAATTTCTGTCAATTTACGATATCTAGATTAACCAATATAAAATATAAAAAACATTGTGTTTAATAGAGCGCAAGTAGCGTTAAAGCCATGTTAAAAACACATCAATTTAATTGATTGATTAGTTATTGATAAAGATTGTGTTTTTTTCTGTATGTGTTTTTTTGTTTTATATATTATGTATAGTGTAAAGTTGCCCGTAATACTGTTTGTGTTTACACTAACGAAATAGGCACAGACCTGTAAAGTTAGCAGTAAGTCAAAATAATATTAATGTAACCTTATTCATGAAAGAAGATATAGGTGTTTACCTAGATAAATGTTTATCTACCTGAAAACAGTATTAAAAACAAATATTAAAAATTAATATTACATTATAAGATGTATAAAATGAATAATATAAGGAAGTAAGAGATTTAAAGCAGTCTCGTTTGACGAAAATAACTTTCTCTCACTCGACTGGATGTCCACACGCATTACACTGAGTAAGTGCTCGATGAGTCTTATTCGACAAAAATAATTTTTGCTCTACAATTACAGTACATCCTACCTATCACCTAACGTGAAGCGTATGAGCCACGTATTTCCGTTATTCCGCATTTGGTATTCCGTTCAGGAAGCGCGCGGCTGTGGGAATATAGTGATGATAACATCATTTAGGTTGATGACACACCACATATCACTCTGCATCTATTACTAGCCCACTGTTGGGCGCAGCATATCCCAGTACTGGACTAAAAAGACCTGCAGACCTAGACCTAGAGTGTACATCACCAATTAATGTCCAAACCAAAATTGGATGTAGCCTATAGGTTAAGTATGTAAGTATCAATTGGTGATAGAACACCTGTAAATGTTGTAAAATTATAATATACTAAATAAATAAATAATAAATATCGTGGATATTCTCACACACGGGGGGACACTATGGGTGTCAGAGACTGATATATATACATAGATATTTTTAAATACACAATAATTGTAAATCCATGACCCAAATACAAATATTTGTCAGCTAAATAAATATCTGCCGCAGCCAGGATTCGAAGCTGGGACACCGCCATTTAAGGTACCAAATATAATTTCTGCAGTGTAACAATTGTTTTAAAACCAATTGTGTTATTAACATTGTGTTCCGTTAGGAATTATGTGATTATTGGTTACACTTTTCTTAAGGTGCGCTTACACGAAGGCAATAATTGCTCGGCGACACGAATGGACCGATCTGGAGCAATTAGTGGAGCAATATGGAGCAGTTTCAATAAATTGCGGCAATTATTTCGGCGATATTGCTTCTAATTGCTCCAGATATTTCATATCGCTCAATGTCGCAGATACGAATTGACGAATATCCAATGGGCTTGGAAATTCCAGGCAATTTTTGTTTGTATCTCGTTCGCACTTGTTTGTTTTGCGGCTTGCCGTCTTGCTTCCGCGGGGAGATGATGCAGAAATTGGTTCTCTCATGTTGGTCGTCTGTTTCGTAATTAATGGGCTAACTTTATTCAAAAGTAATTCAAAGTCTGTTTGTGACATTCTAGTAAAGTTTTTGAATAATATATCATCTAATTCTTTACACAATGAAAACTGCGGCCTCTTTGCCAAAAACGATCGCACCCAGATACGCCTGTTCCTTTTCTTTCTTTTTTGTTTTTGATTAATAATAAAAAAAGCGCTACAAGCCGCCGCAGCAAGAACAAAGTCGTCCATAGCGAGCGAATACTGAAATGTTCGTGTAGGACAGTATTGCCTAGTTGATGAAGTTGCGCCATATCGCTCAATATTGTATTGCGCAATATTGATGCTTGTTGCCGGTGCCGTAAATTGCATGATGTAGTCGTCGTCATAGTATTGACTGGAATTGAGCAATTTTAGTTGCCCGTATAAGCGCACCTTTACTGTTTAACATATTTTAAGATTTGTATCTTTTGAATTATTATTATTCATATGTTTTTATTCAAGTTAATATTGTATTACTTTATATACTTTATTCATTTATTTCATTTCATTAATTCAAAAAACTTTTCTTGAGGCAATCAGCTTAATCCTCAATGGTAGCAAGCACGAAACCGACGCACGAAATCTCAAAAAAATTCAAATTCTGTCTGTCTGTCACAGTTGTCTTGGGCTGCAGCGGATAAGTGTTTCATGCTCGTTTAATAACTTATATCAATTTAAAAAACCTAAGATACTCAAGTGCCTATCTGTGCAACGACACCATCACAAATGCAAGCTACCAATTCGACCACTCAATGTTAGGCACATGTGCCCAAAGGACTGCCCACTTAAGACAGATAATTTGTATACATAAAAAACACCGTTGTTCATCTGTTTATGTAATTCCATCTTACGCAGCATCTGCTTGGATTCGCGAGCTGGCCGGCGCGTGCGCATCTGCCGCCAACATTTGGTAATACGAAAAACTACCTGATAAAAACTTTGCAGAATCTTGGGTTGTAGCGTTTGACTGGAGATCGCTGTGAGATCCTTTAGATATATCTACTTATGTCACAGTGAAGCCTATAATATCGGAAGTGCTTATGTTGACCGCTCCCACAGCACATAGAAAAACTCACAAACATTGCCAGTTAAAAACATTTAAGACAGAGCAATTTGCATTTACAAACCTAGGGATGATTTAAAACGATTATAAATTACCTGTAAAAATTAAAAACTATCTGCCCCGGTCAGTTTTAATGTTTTCTGTGCCCTGGCTTAGGATAAGAGAGTCATAAGTTTCTTTCTTCGAACTGTTACGCCTGCGTTAGCGTTTAAACTCTTATTGGTAGTAATTTAATTTAGAAAACCATACCTAATGATATCATTGTGGATTCTGAAGATTTATACATCCCGTGATATTAATTAATTCTATGCTACAGTTTTGACTACAACAGATCTTTCTAAGTCGCAGCGGTTCATAGCCTGACTATCCCCCCTTCTTCGAATTACTAATACCTACTTACCTTCACTAAAATATAAAGTTCACTAAATGCATTTTTAATAAGGCAATTGTTATGTAGTTTCACAACAAAGTAATTTGCAAATGCAATTCATTTGGATTATAAGAGCGAAAGTGTATAATTTAATTATTTGGCCACATTCTGGGAGAGAAAATGCTTTTGTTTAATTGTTTTCGGTCTGAAGCGTCTACCGGAACTAACAACGAACAACCGATGCCCTCTTAATTTGTTTATACACTGGTACTTATATTTATTATTTTACATTATTAAAAGCTTTTATTTAACTTCACTCGTATGTATCTTGTATGTATGTCCAGGAATCTTGCAATCAATATTTAACCCACTTCCACTGAAGCTATCGAGCTGAAATTTGGCTAACATATTTGTTTCCGATGACAATGCATGAAAATAAAAAAAATGTTTTAAAAAGCTTTTTAAAAAAAAAATTTTAACGGTATAATTTTTTAATTCAAACTTGACACAGCGGTGTCTATCGAACAGTGTCTATCGAACTCGCCTCTCGAGCGGTCCGAGAATGACTTTTCTAAGTTATGTGCGATTTAAGAAATACAATGTCACTTGCTATAACGGTGAAGGACACACCGTGAGGAAACCTGCATGCCTGAGAGTTCATCATAATGTTCTCGAAGGCATGTGAAGTCTGCCAATCTGCACTTGGCCAGAGTGGTGGACTTAGGGCTAATAAATCCCATTCTGAAAGGAGACCTGTGCCCAACAGTGATACAAAGAAAAAGTTGATTATGAATTCAAGCTTGAACTGCATTCATCGTCTATTAACCTAATTTAATCTTTTTTTTTCATCATATTGTTTACCCTGTCATTTCATCCGCAAACATAAATTTTTTATCCCTAATCCCCGTCACTACATTAATTACAATATATAATAGATAATTACATAATTTGAATAACCATATCTTTGATCTTTCAAGTATTTAATTAATCTTAAATGTATTAATAGACACAGCTACACCGATGCTATCATAATGCACTATTGTATGAGAACACAATGGCATAATTACAGGAGCTTATGTCTTGATAAATACTCAAACTGTGTATTAAAATATAACAAGAAACAAGTTGAAGTATTAATGATATGTTGGAATAATAATGTTATTAAATAATTAATTCGTTTTAATTGCGAATCTTGTGCCATGTAATATACAGCATAATAATATAATCCACAGCACAGACAGTTAGTTAAGGTTAGCAAGAAAATATTGATCACTAACCCTCTTGCCCCTACAATAAAAATAAAATCAACGTAAAGGTTACCGAATCATTAGTAGATAAAGTGAATTTCACATTTAAATCGTATTAAAACTGTTTTCTACTAAGTCTTAGATTTACGCTAATCTCCTTACCAAATCAAACGTTTTTTAAGCAAGTCAGGTGACATGAAATCTACCTTAGTAGATATTCATACCTAGATGTTACGCCGATTTAGCATGGTCGCTACACTACATTGACCAAATGCCTCAAGTACTGCTGCCGACGCATCTGCCGCTTACCTGGCCGTCTTCAAAGCATATGCCTGCCTTCTCAAGAAAAAAATCTCATAATGATACAAAAGTTACTCCGAAACCGTGTGAAAAACATCTGCTCTCGAGACTGAATTTGATTCTCGCAAGGAAAAATATTCTTTATGTCATAAGGTTACGGTTTGTTTGGCACTGAATGTTTTCCCGAGGTGGTGTTTTGACAACGTCTTCGGATATCATCGGCCGAGTTCGGGTATCGGCCGGCGCGTGCGCCGCTGCATGGTAATTTCGCCTCAGGGAAATCGCCCCGCACTTTATTCGGGCCGTGTTTAACTCAAATTTATTTTAAGCATGTTTAGTACACGATTATTGTCATTCGCTGCGAATGCAAGCCGTAAATTTGAAGGACAAACACATATTACAGCTTAAGAATACACATTTCGTGATGATTCGTATGCGGGGCACTTGGGATATTACGATAATTTGAAGCGAGTTACAGTTTTCAATAAAAAGTACACACTAAAATGCGCATTTTACTTTGATTTCGTCAATTTGTTGTCGCGACTGCAAACTTAAAAGGAGATAAAGGACAATTTATTTTCTGAAAACAGATCGTTGTTAACTGATTTATTTAAAACAGGCGGGACTAAAATATATTAATACTTGAATCACATACCTACCTGATGACTTGTTTGATTTTTTAAGAACAAAATATAAGGTAAATAAAACTTTACACACATAATGTATAGATAAAAACAGATCTCCTTATCAGATGCCTAATTTTCAAAGTAAAGTAATGACGAATTTTATGAAAATATGTAATTATAACACAATAATCAAAGTCAATCACAGTTGTCATGGGCAGCAGCGGATGGGTGGTGGCTGCAAGCTCGTTGTCATCTTGTATCCATAAAAAAAAATTAGTAATGCATTTGAAAACATGGCCAACTTGCTAAGGCCTGACTAGCAAAACTAACAGTAGATAATGGATTGACGACGTAAGGAAATAAATCATTAAGCCACACAATCGTGTGGTTCAATCATATCTTAAAAACTCTATTTATTTCCCTTGAACTTATCACGATCATAAAAACCGCCTGATGGACAGAAAACTAAAGGTGTTTCACTTTTTTCCGCCAAACATCTTCAAGGTCTGTTTTGGAGCATCTGCTACATCTCGGAAGAATATTTTTAACAACACATCTGCATAATAAATTGATAGCAAAAAGTTGACCTACAAAATTTAAAAAATCAACCAACTTTTGGTTGGAAATTTTAACTAGGACGGAACAACCCTAGCGTTGCGTACGGAAAACAGTTGCCGTTATAAATTGAGACTTGAGTTCATCGTTACAAGAGCTTGTAGTAGGTCAGTGTCGTAATTAGCTGGCATCGTAAAAAGGTGCCAATTTCCGTTCGGATGTCGTATATCCGTTCTTTAAAATCGGCAGTCAGTGATTAGTGTCGCATGTGCTTTGTTTTTTGCGATTTTTAACACACATATTTGGTTGTTCTTTGCGAGTATAATTTATCAAGACAGACAGGCAGCTGGCATTAAAACAGTATGCTCGATATTGTGTGCAGATTGCGAGAGATTCCTGAGCTGAGTGCATCTTCGGGATTTGAAATCGTTGCAAAAAAAATTAAAATGAAAAAATCGTCAAATAGGGCGGTTAATTTTTCAATGTAGGTACTACTTATCAAATTGATAGATTCCCGTATCTCTATTTTCACTTGACAATACATAACTTTTCAGGTTTAAAAGTAGATGGAGACTGCTATCCTACAATCTTTGGTCTATCCCTATATCCCTAGTATGATTTAATAGTAGGGATGCCAAAAGACTGTTACTAAACATACTACTTGTACTATTAAGTATTCATTGGTAATACTAATACGTAACAGTTTACAGGGAAGTAAACACCACACTGACCAAACAAAGTGCAGCCATTGATTTGAGCATTCATATCAACATTATTCACACAGGTGTTGCCGAAGAGAACACCTTGTAGGTATCCGGTGAGCAGTGACTTTCCCACAAACACAATACCGCCTCGGTGCACCTTTCCCTTACAACTTGTCGCCAAAACTGCGCGCGCGCACCTTGTCGGTACGTACGGTACGCCCGCACAACCCTGTTTGAGATTTGAACCCGGATGGACGTGCTTTAGGAGTTTTAATTACAGATTTACTTAAACATAGCGTTCGTTTGTTTGTACCCCAGTGTTGAGTGTTAACACACAACTACTAAAGGCCAATGCCGCCATCATTCTGTTAATAGTATTTATATCTATGCCGAAACACGTGTCCTCGAAAGTAGTGGTACATAACCAGCTAACTGCTACCATTGGTACCTGGCAGTAGGTACTAAAGCGAATCTCTCCGGCACTTTGCATCACAACAATACCATTCCATTGGAGAATGTCTGAAAACAAACCGTTTAAGTAGCACAATTGCATGCTAAGTGAGTTTATACGCTCGTAACAAACGAAAAGACGAACAAAAGTATCGATAAAACTTACGTATGTAGGTAACGGGGCATTAGCGATAGATAAACCCAAGGTCGGAGAGTCAGAGAGTGAAAGACTGACGCATGATAGATTTTTTTAACATTCTGCTGATGTTAACTTTTATTGTTAACAATTATTAATGCGTATCTGCTATGGTTGTTATTATTTTTTAAGTATCTTATTTGATTATGCATATAATAATGTTATGTTGAAAGTATTGATTGATTATTACACCAGAGCATTGGGTGTTACTGATATTGGTAGTTGTAAGATTAAAAAAATCTAAATAAACAAATATGTATATTTTTTATATTTACTGCCGCCCGTAATAAAAGTCCCATGACATTTGTGTTAATACACAAATTCTACCACCTAACAATATCTTTATATCGCTTAACGCTTCTCGCCGTTCAATAACGCTACAGAAAGCGATTAGAGTATACGACTGCGATCGAAATCTAATTAGGTTTTTGTTATCGTTAAGATTGAACTTGTTTGCTGGCAGCTGTTTCTGCGATGCTGTCGCAAGTTTAATGTATCAGTATAACCCGTTTACATCCCGAAATAGATAATTTAGCATGTGATTGTTCCACAAAAGTGTGTTATAAACGTCTGTTTCTCTCATTGTTTTCGATCAATCTATAAAATTGTTGTGATTTTACTAGAGATTTTGATAAATAGGGTTGGGTATAGTTCTTCATCTTCTACTTTGTGATTATAGTTTCACGTGATATTCAAACGTCAAATTCAAATCGTCATTTTAAAATTAGAAGCTTTAAAATTTGTAATTTATCTTAAATAATCTATGACAATGCTTCAAGGATTAATTTTAATATTTTTTAAAGTTTTACAAGTACACCTCACCCAGGGTACCATACCATAAGTTACCTCGCCTTACTTATGGTACAAATTGTAGGTACCTTCAAAGAAATGTCCAGACACAATTATTAGGTGTACAGAAACCAGTTTCACGAAGGCATTGCGGGTACTCCGAAGCGATAAGATAACGAGTGTCGCTTGATGGGCTATCATTCGCGTTTTGTATTGATTAAGAACGAGTTGATACATTTTTAATCAACCTTTTATTGCCTCACGATTGCTACTCGCTTTTTATGTCGAAACGTCTTGGTGCAATTATCGAAAAGTTCGGTAGAATCGAAGTAAAGTACATAAGCAACGGAATTTTTGCTTAAAACATTGGTGATTGAATTCAGTATCTTACTCCAGAGGACCATGGTGGTGTTCTAGTATTTAAATATGTGTGGCTCTCGAAGACCAATCCAACCAACGTCCCATTGCTGGGCACGGGTCTCCCACAGGCAAATCTGCGGGAGGTCTAGAGCATACTCCAACCACGCTGCTCCGATGCAATGCGAATTGATGGACGGGTTAGTGGCCAACCCAGTGTTGAATGTTCTCAAGCCACCCGTAGGTCTTCGACAAGGCTTAGCGACTGTTTCCAACCTGGACCGACGGCGGGCCAGATACCCCACAATTTGTCGAGTGCGATAAACAGTACGTGATAGACTAATAAAGTATGTTGTATGTTTGATTCTTACCAACCATAACAATAGATGCCATTCAAATCATGGATTTAGGTGTATCTATAATCTAAATAGGCCATCGCACTTACGTCGGAGACATTTTGGAAATGATCTAGCGGATAATTAAAGGCAGGAGCAGGCGTAAGAGTTCGGGCCCGGTCAATCTACACCTTTCCATCGGCAGGTGATCTCGAGGCATCTTTGTCGTTTTTTTTTTTTAATTAAAAACATCAAGGCGTCATGTGTTGCGATGCAATCGGACGGGCGACAGTACGCACGACTGATGCGGGTGCGACTCTACGTAATAATAACAAGCATAATTATGACAAAATATTTATTCGCTCACACCCCCTATAAGATACCCTGTGCGGGTAGTGGGAACAGATAAAACAAGAAATTTTTTCAAAGACCAAGTACCATTGTGTATTCACAATATTCCTGGCCGTCGCCACAGAGTTGTCCAAATCAGCTTTTCAAATCATCTGTTTTCGGTTATAATTTTAATTATTAGTTGTTGTTGATCATATCAGCCAAAAAAAATACCTTCAGTAGAAGACTGAGCGCAACTTTAACGCGTTTAAACAGGAAAACTCCAATTTTTTAAACATCAATTGAATGACATTGAAATTGTCGATTGAATAATTCAATTGGCAGCGTGGTGGACGAACATGGCTTTACAATCGAGATTATGTTATGAATTTTTCAGTTAAGTCCTATAAAGAATGTCTTTTTTCAAATCGGTCCTCTTGAAATAAACTTACTAATAACCAAAAAGGTAGCTACATGTACCTAATGCTCAATTCTTACCAAATAAACTCATATCAGAGTTTTGGTTCTTTTTCTACATATCAGCACTAGCAGTAATACATCGGTATTATCCTCTGTGCTTGCGATCGCACGCTATTAGGTCGCATGAAGAGCAAATCGTTCGGCCGATGACATAAAAGTGTGATGGAGTTTCGCTATTATAGCAGCGGCGCGGCACGTGGCACTGCATGGTGGCTTGTTTGTTTTTAAAGTGATCGGGTTGAACAGGAGCTACGGGGGCGAAAAGTTGTTGGGTTGAGTGTGATGCGGGGACGAAAAGACAGACAGGCAGACCTTGAGACAGATACGAGTTAAAAAGTTGCAGCAAAACACAAGTGATTGGGATTTTCTTACAAGATATATGTTACATGTACAAGGGTTTAAATTAAGCCATTGTACAATATGACCAATGGACGTTTCGCTACGCTTGAACAAAACCATGTTTATCACAGTTTAGCACAGGTCAGCATTGTTTAAAGATTCTATCACATATAAAGACTTACACCAACGCAACGGCGAATAAATCTATGTTTGCTTTTTGAACCATTTCTCGGGAAACATGCAATTTTCCAGGACAAAAAGTAACCTATGTCACTCTCCAGACTGTATAGTTGTTAAAATTCTCCGTTGAGGGGGAGAAGAAGGACGAACCAACAAATTAAAACAACAAAAGTATTTAGAGTAGGTAAATATTAAAAACGGAATTTCGTATAAAATTTTTCATTTTATTCAAAAAACAATTTTTGCATGGTCACACACGGCTCCCGATCACTCTCGTGTCAAACGCCCAGCATCTGGGGCAATGCGCTCACATTTTCACAGCAGTTGGTCGGCGAAATATTCTTAGTAAGTAAGTATGCGGATTTTTTGCTAACCATCCATGCTGATAAGTAATTTTAATTAGAGTATCATATGTAGGTAGAGGTACACGCTGTAACTTACTAATTGGCACTGAATTTTTATACGTTCACTAGTGGACGCCCGCAGCTTCGCTCGCGTTACACATTCACTAACTTCAAAAACGGCAAAGCTTCATACTAACTTTGCACCCCCGTTTTACCCCCTTAGGGGATGAATTTTCAAATTTTTCTCGCCGTAAAAACCATCCTTGAACATTTAAAAAAAAGAATTGGCCAAATTGGTCCAGGCGTTGTTGAGTTATGCGCTTACCAACACATTTTGCGATTCATTTTTATAATATAGATATCGTACGGTGTGAAAATTCCATGCGATAAGTATCGAACAGATTCAATTTACATGTTCGTTTCGGTACTTGATAGGTAATTTTGAATGAAATAATCATAGTATAAAGAGTCCTCGCTCTTATACTATGAAATAATGTTGTAATGTAGTAAAATAATGTAGTAATTAGTACTAAGTATGTTATATTGACAGGCGGTGACAGCGCAGTGGCTATCGAACTCGCCTGTCACTCGAGCGGTCCAGTTTCAAACCCAAGCGGCTCGTACCAATGGCTTTTCTAAGTTATGTGTGATTTAAGGAATTAAATGTCACTTGTTATAACGGTAAGGACAAGTCGTGAGGAAACCTGCATGCCTGAGAGTTCATCATAATGTTCTCGAAGGCATGTGAAGTCTGCCAATCCGCACTTGGCCTGCGTGGTGGACTAAAGCCTAATCCCTCCCATTCTGAGAGGAGACCCGTGCCCAACAGTGACTCAAAGAAAGGGTTGTATTGATGGTGATGTTGATGATGTTATATTTATAAATTTTATAAATAACGTTGGGTGCTATCACTCAGTCCCTCGCTTCATTGCAAAATAGAAAACATATCTAGGACTCTATTTTTGAAACGCTCGCGAGACTTAATCGCTCGACTGCGACTCATTATTGTTAAATAGAAACGATACCGTACTACTTTGTAACAAGTGGTGTTAACACTCGATTGACAGGCCAATATATAGAGTGAGTAGTACGGCATTACTTCTATTTAACGATATTAACGCAGTCGAGCGATTAAGTAACGCGAGCGGTTCAAAAATAAAGTCCCTGCACACATCAATGTAAAGTGATGTAAAGTTAAATCCCTTCCATCTATTTAATTAAAATAATAAATTTTTTTGTGTTCCGCTAAATGTGCCGGTGTGTTTATTTATAAAATAACTATACTGTAAAAAAAATTTTTTTTTAAAAAGCTTTTATAACTTGACCTTGAAACCTAATCGTGGTCAAAGTTCATTACAAGACTTTACCACAAGTGCAAACACGACTATGATACGATATTCCATCATGAAGTTCCAGTTAATATCTTCCGGCTCCATCATCAGATCAGTTTGACAGTACCATATTATTGCATTGTCATCGGAACCTAATATGTGTGCCAAATTTCAGCTCGATAGCTTCAGTGGAAGTGGGTGAAATATTGATTGCAAGATTCCAGGACATACATACATACGAGTGAAGTTAAGTAAAAGCTTTTAATTAAATAATAAATATTAAAAAAAAACAGTTTTATTGGGATATGTTAACAAAGGGCGATGATAGAAGCAGCGGCAGTGTCAGTGTCAACGTCAAGGAGGCTGTGACATCGCTACAACGACCATAAACAATCCATAGACTTAAATTACATATCATAAATTAAATATCATTGATTACATATTGATCATGATTATTTCAATTATTGTTTTGAGTAAGTTAGATTCGATTACATATTATTAATTTCTTTCTATAATTCTACTTTTCATTTTGTTACCATAAAGTTGTTGACTCAATAGAATTTGATCCTTAACATCCGTTGTGGTGGCATTCTTACATCATTTTCCAAAATGCATATTATTCATGGCCTGTATTAACTTCGTAAATAATGTTGGAATATTTAATAAACTTTTATCATGAACTATCAACTCATAACTCAAATATTAAAATAATCACAATTCTGTTAAACCATTGTATTTTTATGCTGAGTCAATTGCTGATTTTATTGATTAAATACTCCTTAGGATAATACCAAATTGTATTTGATAAATCTTTTTATACTATTGAAAGACCTTTTTGTATTGTTAATTCAACTTATAGTTAATAAATACGTTTTTGAATATTTTAAATATTTGTATAAAAGCCAGGATTGCCATTTGTAAAGACACATTCGAAATTTGTACAATATATGGTGAAGTTCTGCCCAAATATATAGCTGTATACCAATTGAATATTTAATTTCATTGACCCCATCTAACATTTCAGAAGTGGGATTTTTTTTAAAGTATTGATTTAATTTTTTTTCAATAATGTGGGGACCTTACGCTGCCGGTGTCGGTCAAAAGATATCAAAATCTTCAGATTTTACATCTTCGGATGAGGAACGCGATTCTTTTCAGCATCAGCAGAAGAAACCGAGGAAAACAAGAATTTCACACATGGATGCCGAAGTTGTACCCATATTTGACCCTGAAGACAATTCAAACAACGTTGCCGCCGGAGCCGCAGGCCGCAGGCCCGTCACATCAGGCAATTTCGTCACAAATTCAGAAGAAGCAAGTAAGCAATATGTTTTCTATAAATGATACTTATTGAGCATTTACAAACGTCGGGTACCTACTTATAAATAATGAGGAACTAATAGCGTACATTGATACGGGAAGTAAATGTAATATTTTAACACTACAAACAGCTAAACAATTATGCCTTAAATTTATTCCTTCGTCAATAATAATGGTAGGTTAGGAGGTGCTCAAACAAATTCTCTGGAAAGATCTTTTGTTAATGTGCTTTTTGATAACATATTTATCAGTGATATTGATGAGATTATTGAGTTTATACTGCGTGATGTAGATTTAATCATAGGGCAGTCATGATGATAAACCAGCCAGGAATTACTCTTGTAACTACATCTTGTGTAGCAAATTTTGTTAATTAGATAATTTAATGGATTGTTTTAATACCGCTATGCTCATGAAAAATACAATGTTAATTTGAAACGTAATAATACCTTGCCTCGTCAAAGCTCTATATTAGTTGACATTTTTGTATTCCTAACCAACTCCGTTTATGTTAAGTCAGGTACTATAAGTTACGTCATTCCTAGTGGAATTGTCTGTGATGAAAGCAATTATTAATGTCAGTGATAGGGAAATTAATTTCATTTCAGTGATAGGGAAATTAATTTTTAATACAGTTGCTCAAAAAGTGGCGTATTACAGGGACGTTTAGCGTTCGGGAAGTGAGCTATTACACACTCGTGCTTTTTCTTTACCTTTTCCGAACTCGTGCGTTCTCTTTCCCAACTGTCAAAATAATGTCTATTATAAAGAAAAAACCAACCACGAAGTTTTTACTAAAAAAAAAATCATAGAAGTTTTTATGATTCATGCAAATATTTCTATAAAGAAGCTACTAATTTGTTTCAATATCAGATTTAATGATTTGATTCAATGAGATAGGTTAGGTTTCACTTCATTTCATCGCATTAAATTTCATGTCAATAAAAAAATTCTACTGAAGACTTGGCTGTATGGGCAAAGTTCCCTTTGCCTTCCCAGAATGGGAGAAGAAAACAAAAAAATATCTCTGCAATACTCTGTATTCTTTTACGGTTGGCGCCATTTTCCAAAAATGTTCATTGCGAGTTTAGTTTGTGTTTTTATTATTTTATTAAATTGCTTCATTTTTTCGCAACTGTATTAAAAATAGTTGTTCATTACACGTGCGGAATCGTCATTGCAACTTGTTCCGACTGTCAACCCTCGCCTTCGGCTCGGGTAGACATTTGTCGGAACTCTTTGCAATGACAGGCTTTCCGCACTTGTAGCGAAATATACTATTTTAATACAGTTGCTCAAAAAGTGGCGTATTACAGGGACGTTTAGCGTTCGGGAAGTGAGCTATTACACACTCGTGCTTTTTCTTTACCTTTTCCGAACTCGTGCGTTCTCTTTCCCAACTGTCAAAATAATGTCTATTAAAAAGAAAAAACCAACCACGAAGTTTTTACTAAAAAAAAATTCATAGAAGTTTTTATGATTCATGCAAATATTTCTATAAAGAAGCTACTAATTTGTTTCAATATCAGATTTAATGATTTGATTCAATGAGATAGGTTAGGTTTCACTTCATTTCATCGCATTAAATTTCATGTCAATAAAAAAATTCTACTGAAGACTTGGCTGTATGGGCAAAGTTCCCTTTGCCTACCCAGAATGGGAGAAGAAAACAAAAAAATATCTCTGCAATACTCTGTATTCTTTTACGGTTGGCGCCATTTTCCAAAAATGTTCTTTGCGAGTTTAGTTTGTGTTTTTATTATTTTATTAAATTGCTTCATTTTTTCGGAACTGTATTAAAAATAGTTGTTCATTACACGTGCGGAATCGTCATTGCAACTTGTTCCGACTGTCAACCCTCGCCTTCGGCTCGGGTAGACATTTGTCGGAACTCTTTGCAATGACAGGCTTTCCGCACTTGTAGCGAAATATACTATTCTCAACTCGTTCATGTGGGTATATATGAGAAACACCATAGTGATATTTTGACGGTAGAATCATTGCATGTGTTAGTATCTTTTAGTATTACCTACCCTATATTGTAAAGTGATTTAGTAGATATCTGCGAATTAAGTACCTATACTTGCGCCACGCTCGGAAAAGAAACTATGTAAACAAACCGATATTAGGGTTATCAAAATTCTGGCACCGTGAAATCTACAAATTTTCGTGTTTTCAACTTAATTTCTAAAAATAACATGAAATTTGTATACTATCGGTTATTTCTATGACACAATACACTCGAATCACTTCCATAACGTGTATATTATTGCGTCTATACAAAATTTCATAAACTATCCTTATCAGTAAGTAAGTTACAGCCCTTATAGTAAGCTAAATTCAGGTCTTTAGAACATTTTGTCTGATTTTGCTCAGATTACAATACGTATCTATTAACTATCAGACAAAAGTAAATATGTATGTACCTATACCTACGCTACAGTAACTTGATTTATACCATCATGATTATACTTACTAGTTTTTGTTGGTCACCTCAAACATACTCAAACTTGCTACATTTTATTATCAAAAATAGATTTAGCATTACAATATGGATGAGTAATTTTTACTAACTACGCGTTAAAGTGAAATTTAGAACGCAATGTTATATACTCTTTGGTGCAATTTAGAATTATAATTTGCAAGGTGAATTAATCCCTAAAACAAAAACAAAAATAAAGTCAAGGACATATATAGATTCGCAATACTTAACTTAAAGAAGTTAAGGAATTATACATAGAATATAATCGATTTTAACACGTTCATAAATGTGCGGACGAAAAAAAGGTTATTGTATCTGCCTGTTATCGGTTGCTAGGCAACGTTTGTTGGTAAACATTCTCTACGTAGAATGGCTTTATTATAGTAGTAGGGATTTGGAAAAATTGACATTATTATCAAAATAAAGTCACCTTTTTGCTAAAGATACGAAGGATCTAGAATGTACAGATTTAATTGAAATGAATATCAAAACATCTACCGACAGACCAGTATGCTTCACACCTTATCGTTTATCTTTCAAAGAAAATTTAAAATCTAATAAAAAGAAAGATCTTTTATAAGCCGGACTCGGACAGTTCTTCTAGTAATACAGAGATCGATCGGGAGATAAGTTGTGCTTAACCATATTTTAAATATATAATTGTTTCGGTCAACTATCCTATATTCTGTAAATAAATCTTAATATTGTAATTGCATATCTAAAATGTAAAATGAAAGTCAACTTAATAGGTGGGTAATTATTTATTATTAAAATTTAGGTTAATTAAAACTCAGTTTCACAATTCCTTCAAATCCTCGCTAAATATATTTAGAGCATATTGATGCAATACCTGCATTATTTAAACTTTCTTGTTATAATAAGTTACTGACTTAGTACAAAATATCAGTCTCACAGAATATTATAATGCAGATGTATCACTGATAATAATGTTAAGTGAATATCATTGTAACTTTTTACAAGTCACTGTGTGCCCCATGTACACTGTGCTTGTAGTTTCCTCTGTTTTACTGGTTTCCTGTGTGCATCTGGTTTCCTGTGTGCATCTGGTTTCCTGTGTGCATCTGGTTTCCTGTGTGCATCTGGTTTCCTGTGTGCATCTGGTTTCCTGTGTGCGTCTGGTTTCCTGTGTGCGTCTGGTTTCCTGTGTGCGTCTGGTTTCCTGTGTGCGCCTGGTTTCCTGTGTGCGCCTGGTTTCCTGTGTGCGCCTGGTTTCCTGTGTGCGCCTGGTTTCCTGTGTGCGCCTGGTTTCCTGTGTGCGCCTGGTTTCCTGTGTGCGCCTGGTTTCCTGTGTGCGCCTGGTTTCCTGTGTGCGCCTGGTTTCCTGTGTGCGCCTGGTTTCCTGTGTGCGCCTGATTCACTGTGTGCATCTGATTCACTGTGTGCGTGCAAGTGGAATTCACTGTGTGCTTTTAAGTTTCAACTGCATTCAGTATTCAGAGTAAATGGTGTAATTAATGCTTAAAATAACAAAATTCCCATAACCATAATACATGTTAAACTTAAATATCCACTCCAAAATATTGGTGTACTGTTCGTATTTTATTTTTACAGATTATGGATGGAAGGAAGAAAGCCGTTGAATACCGTGGAGGTCCACGGCAAGGTCAGGATGGTCGAATGTTAACAAAGGGCGATGATAGAAGCAGCGGCAGTGTCAGTGTCAACGTCAAGGAGGCTGTGACATCGCTACAACGACCATAAACAATCCATAGACTTAAATTACATATCATAAATTAAATATCATTGATTACATATTGATCATGATTATTTCAATTATTGTTTTGAGTAAGTTAGATTCGATTACATATTATTAATTTCTTTCTATAATTCTACTTTTCATTTTGTTACCATAAAGTTGTTGACTCAATAGAATTTGATCCTTAACATCCGTTGTGGTGGCATTCTTACATCATTTTCCAAAATGCATATTATTCATGGCCTGTATTAACTTCGTAAATAATGTTGGAATATTTAATAAACTTTTATCATGAACTATCAACTCATAACTCAAATATTAAAATAATCACAATTCTGTTAAACCATTGTATTTTTATGCTGAGTCAATTGCTGATTTTATTGATTAAATACTCCTTAGGATAATACCAAATTGTATTTGATAAATCTTTTTATACTATTGAAAGACCTTTTTGTATTGTTAATTCAACTTATAGTTAATAAATACGTTTTTGAATATTTTAAATATTTGTATAAAAGCCAGGATTGCCATTTGTAAAGACACATTCGAAATTTGTACAATATATGGTGAAGTTCTGCCCAAATATATAGCTGTATACCAATTGAATATTTAATTTCATTGACCCCATCTAACAGATACAAATAACCTACGACATAAATAAGTTGTCTAATTTCTATGGAATAGATACATTCAGACAAGAGCATCTTCCTGTACATGTAAAAAACCTGAGGAAACCTGCGTACCTGAAAAAAGTATAATTTTCTCGCATGGTCAGCATGGTCAACTATGGACCTTGACTCTCATATCAAGAGACCTATGAACTTCATGCTTCTCATATTTATTATGCTCAATTGTAGGCCTACAAACGAGACCCAGCAGTGAACCACGAAGCCTTAACCGACTTTTTTTTTTTAGGATAGCAAACGAGCTTGCAGCACCCATCCACTGCCGCCCATGACATCTATGACTGACTTAAACCTGGCCGGTTCAAACACTAGCATTTGAAACCCAGCAGTTCATCAGTTAAGAAAAAAACGTAAGAGAAAAACACGTGACCTTTTAAAATTACTTAGTTTTGCCCACGTAAACACATGCAGAGCTATTAACATAGAAATAACCGTTCTACGTTAAAGAATTTTTATAAATACTTAGCGTATTTATAAAAATTCAATTCAAGTCAATTCGCAATTGTAAGCTATTCGTAATCAAGACCGCTACGATATAAATATGTAAATATCGCCATGCAAACATACCTACCATTAAAATTAATAGCGTATGAAGATTTAACTCGGCACATGAATTCTTATTTACGAACATAACACTATGTAATTCGAACAGTCCATTGACATTTATAGCCTGAAGACTTGTAATTAGTTCACTTAACGATAAATGATTAAAAAAATTACTAAGTATTAAAATTGCTTTCAAATAAAACACTGCCCATTACCTATAAAACTGTATTTTTAATTTTAAAAGTAAACATGATTTTAAAGTATTTAATAATTTAGTGTTCTATTATTATCTATGTATCATACTTACATGAAATTAACGAAGTAAACTAATTGAAATGCAAATATAATTATATTGCAATATTATTGCCTATGCAATTTATTTTTAATAAATAGGAATCACACTTCAAACCATTAAGTTGTAGTATTTTTAAAAATAACTGGTAGAAAATGCCGCCAGGTATTATAAGTCCACCCGCTGTAAAGACATTTTTTTTTTTTAAATAAAGTAAATAAATAAATTTAAAAACAATAATTGATAGATGATGTCCTTTGTTCTGTATAAACTGTAAAACTTTAATTGATGTGTGTATACACGAACCCACGATACTATGTGTGTGTGTATAAACACCTACATATATATAAGTGTGATAAAATCTGTGTAAATTGCGTTTATGGGTTAGCTACACACTCTTACTCTAGACTCCTATTTTAGACTCTAGCTTCTAGCTACTTATTCTAGACTCTTAAAAAACTCATGTAAAAAATTTAGAAACATTACTACTATGAGTAATGATCTGTTTAATACATTGTTATATGATATGTATAATCAAAAATTCGTTTCTGTATATAACGGCCGATCCAAAGTTTTTAGCACTTCTAAAAATATAACTCATCATTCTGATTTCAATTAAATAAGTCGCCAGTGGCCATATTTAAAAATCACCTTTCAATCGTCGAATAGAACCCTATCGAGGGGTCCAGGTATGGCCAGATGTTAAAAAGTTATAAATCTCTCTGGCCATTGTCTGTGGCCATTTGGACCTTTTTTAACAATTAAGTGGACACATGGCGTCTATGGTACCGCGCGGCCGACAGATGCCATGAAGCCTAACTTAAGAACACCTTAGTTAGAATGTACCATGTGCTAAATGAAATCCTTTTATTCATACTTACCGGTTGTTGTTTGTAGGTACTTATTAAATGAAGGATGTAGGCGCTAAAATAAACAGCGACAAGATTCTGCCCTGTAGGATGCCTTCACAGAAAAATTGTGATTGAATGCTTGGCATATTAGGATATTGACCATTACCTATGAATTTTACGAGTTACGAGTACATATTCAATGAGCAAAATAATTTTAAATAACCATTTAAATTGGCCTATTAAGACTTATGAAATCTTGAGATTCAATGTCTTTCTTCCTTTAGTATTAGGTATTTGATTCAAGGTCAAACATAATAATATTAGGAGAAATAAATAAATCTGAAAGGCATAAATCAGCAACATTATAATTAGTTCAGATACCAAGCCACACGTTCCGGGCCTATTCAATATGTAGCAAAAGCAATAATCTAATATACCTATCTTCCAAGTTGGCCTCATTTTCGTGTATCGATTAAATTAATAACCATTCAGCAAATCAAATTCAAAACACACACTCTTAAATTGAATGTTCTATTAGTTTGGTAGTTAAGTGTGTTTACAGTAAGTTCTATCGGATGTTTAAGACATACCAAATCCAGGATGGAATGTAGTTAACATTTACCCACCTAATTCCCGAGATAATCTAACGTCATTTTGATCTTTTTTTATGAAATACGAGTAATTATCAACATAAACGATCTGTGTGTGTGTCGGAGCATTCGTTGTAGGTAGATCGTATCATATATCACATTAAATTTGATGTACTTTGTGACATTTATAACCGTGCTATGAAAGTCCAAATGAATGGGAGAAAGAGTTAAGTTTACATACATACATTTTCCTTTAAGGTCGCTCATGTTGACGTGCCATTCCCAGATGACAGAACATACACGTACGTGCGGAGGACGATGTAAGGGACAAGAAATTTAAATATCGTAGGTATATAGATAGATACTCGTATAAGCAGTTCAAATACATGTTGCTAGGAAAAATGCCATACTTTCTCGTAACACACGAGAAGCAGGTACTTATATGAGTTCTTACACATATTATTTAAGTAACTAACATAGCTGCGACCCATAGACGTCCCACTGCTGGGCACGGGTCCCCACAGACGCAGCTGCGGGAGGTCTAGCTAGAGCATACTCCACCACGCTGCTCCAATGCGGATTGGTGGAGAACTAACGGTGTAACTAACATAATGTTGTACTTAATTTTTAAACGACTCCAAAAGGATGATATTATCAAATCAATTGAATGTTTTCTTGTTTTTTGTATTTTATAGTTTGTTCAAGAAATTACATTTAAAATTTTAAATTACCTACACTACATAATATAAAATAAGATATGTCGCTAGTTTTATACCATAATTTGTTATGTACGTTGAAATAGCAGGACCTACTTCTCTTTATGTGACCAACAAGATCCGTTTGTTTATCCGTAACTCAATAGAACACTGTGTCAACTCAACTCGTTTAACTATTGACTTATTACAATGTTGAACAACTTGTACAATTTGACGCCGAGTCCTATCTCTAGATACAAAGCTCTGGTTTCAAATTCAGATTGTGTTACTGTTTATATAAAATAAAATAAAAAATAAACGAAAAATAGAAAAAACTATATTAATTAACTGATATTCGTTCATAGACATCAAAAAAAGAATGTACAAATTTGAGCGGATATTAAAAAAAACTAAGGATAGCTTTTCTAATTTTACGGTGAGCTCCTGAATTGGATTCCTAAAAATAAAATTGATAATTTATCTTTTTATTTAACTTCACACAAAATCGAATAAGTATGCAAAGAAAAGGCACCTGATTTAAAAATTAGAAACACCTACATTTTATAATTTTTAAATCAGGTGCCTACATAAAATCAAACTTTACGTACAACCCAAATGTCCAATCGTTTTTAATTAGTTCAAATACCGTAAAACTGTCAATTACACGTTGTTGTGAACGCGGCACTGTTAGTAATTGTAAATCAAAAACAATGTGGCTGAGGCGGGCTTTGAAAGCTCGCGTCGAAAGCTCGGCTAGGTCAGGTGAAGGCAGCTTTGGTGGAATTCCAACACCGTCGTATGACTTAACACACAGGGTTGGTTGGTTGGAATTGAATTTGGACACTGAAAAAATACAGGCGACTACGACGGCGGTCTACCTATATCTCTACACTTTCAAGCCACTTTTGACTTCACTATAACTCAAGATATAGACTTTGCAATTTTGCATTTTATTTATTCAATTAGATACACCAGACGCCAATTACAATAATTTAACTTTATAACAATATCAAACAATAACAATGAAATACTTACTGGTATAATTATATCATTTATCTTTCATTGAATAGGTCAAAGAGGCCTATGTTCAGCGGTGGACACTGCAAGGCTAATGGATGGATGATAGATGGGTCAAGAACCTACAAAACTAAATAGATGTTATTATACTGAGTTCCATTAAATTAATTTGATCGATTAATTACACTTTTATTTCGACGCGCGGCAACCCTAGAATCTGTCTGATGAGGTCCATAGACCAGGAGAAGTAAGCACTTTGATAGTTACGTACTGGCCAGCTACGACTAACGAATTAACACTTACCTGTAACCTGTAGCTGAAGCTTACCTACATTAACTTTCTATATTATAAAACTAGTGGACGCCTGCACCTTCGCTCGCGTCGACCGTCTCGCGCGCCGGGAGGCGCGCGAGACACCTAGTAATTGTTTTTTAATTTACACCTAGTAATGTTATATAGCCTATGTCACTCAGTGAAGATGCAACTGTCTAACGGTGAAAGAATTTTTGAAATTGGTCCAGTAGTTTTTGTGTAAAAACATTACAAACAAATGTTTCATCTTTAAAATATTAGTATAGATAAAATTAATTAAAATTTTGTATAACACGTAAGTAACAAGCCTGAATCGAGGTGGTCCTTGGAATTAAGAGTGTATGGTGAAACGCATAAATTTCCGAGGTAACCCCTTAAATTAGTTCCGCCCTTGGCACGAGTTCATTGCCGCGGCTCCGGCGTCGCCCCTCTGAACTTGACCTACTTAAGGTTTACGCGGCTCAACATTATCGTGGCAACTCTGATAAAAACTGTTGCTAACTAACATAACATAACATCACGTCTGAATTCCTGAAGTGGTAGACAGAGGTGTGGTAGTACATCCACTTTTCACCAGTTAAGGTCCCATGTATTTTATAGGTGATTCTATTGCGATACACCGTGCACAAATCTAGTCTTCGAGCTACTGCTAGGAATTATGAGTAAGAAATCTATACTAATATGTATTATAAAGAGGAAAGATTTTTTTGTAATAGGTATTTCACACAAAAACTACTGGACCGATTACGGTTGTGTTCCCCGACCTAGATTTGATTTGAATTTGTTTTGGACGAACAACACTTTGGTCCCAATTTCCCCTTAGTTTGATCCCGGTATGCCAGTGACATTGGCTACATACAACCCATAGACGTCCCACTGTTGGGCACTGTCCCCCACACACGACTGTGGGTCTAGAGCATACTCCAGCACGCTGCTCCAATCAATTTTGAAATTAATTCGATCGAAGTGAGTTATAAAACGTACAGTTATAAAACATAGAGTTGAAAAACGTAGAATACAGCAGTTTGATACCACGGACTACACTTTTGGTCCTTACTCTATGTTGATACTAACTGAGCTCCTTTCTCCTTATGAGAATGCCACATGTAATGATTCACTAATTTTCCTACATGCAATTGTTCACCTCTGCCCAAGTCTGGCAAGTGCTGCAGTTGGCAGACCTTACACGCCTCTGAAAACAATTGTAAAGACATTTTCGAACAACACAAGTATATGACCGCATCTTACCATTCAGTATTTTATCACAGAGGAATATTTTACCGTTTACAGAAATCAATGATTTCGATGAGTCTTCCGGAGACACGAAGTACTTAAATAATGTTTTATGCTTCTGTCGTGGTTTGCTCAGGACTTGTAGTACATTTATTTACCGTGACGTTCTTTTAGCTATGAACAATTTGTTACATCCATTTCTACTAAGTATAAAATTTATTAAGCTACGTAAACAAGTTGATTTTAAAGTAGGTATAGGTATTATGCAATTCCTCTTGTATTTAAAGAAGAATAAGGCAATTTGTAACTGCGATTTGAGAACTTTGGAAAGTAACTACATACCTCCTTACCCAATATCTATGATTAATATCATGCTTTAATTTTAAAGCAAATGCGAAAATAAGTAAATAAATTTTTATAACTGATTAAAATGTAAACAAGTAACTTTTGTATGATATTCAGAAAAAATAAAACACTACAAATTTATAAAATCAAAACAAAATATTAACTTACAAATTAAAACCGAATAAATAGATAAACACTTAGGTACTTTTAAAATTTCAAATTTAGAATTTATTTCTTTATTTTCCCCCGACCGCCATTTTCGTTGGCTTTAAGGTTATTGAATAACGTAAGTACTACGCAGTCAGTTCATTGTCTTTTTTATTTTATTTAAAGCTTTTATTTATCTTCATTCGTATGTATGTATGTCCTGGAATCTTGCAATCAATATTTCACCCACTTCCACTGAAGCTACCGAGCTGAAATTCGGCACACATAATTGGTACCGATGACAATGCACGAAAATAAAAATAAAAAAAGTTGTAAAACCTTTTAAAAAAGAAAAAAAATTACAGTATTAATTCATTATTTAATGATGTATCGAAGCTGGTATGTCACCAGTGTTACGACAGCGAGCGTTCGGCGGGAGCGCCGATCGCGATCGCCCAAAGGTCGCGTCCGCTCGGAATGTGCACGAGGGTTTATTGCGCCTTCCATGACTCTAGCAGGCCCATAGAGTCACGCGGGTTACCGCGTCCGTGTTTGACCCGCATGCGTACCGCCCGCAACCTAAATTTCATACTTGTTGTTTTGAGATACATAAAATGATTTCACATATGTAAAAAGTGATTTCATAGTAATATTATATATTTATAAGACTAAGCTAAAACTTCCTAATTAAGACATTTTCTGTTTAGTCTATTTCGCCCAGAGCAACGAGTAGGTATAAAATTATTGCACATGCACCCTATAAGACTAAGCTGAAACTTTCAAATTAAGACATTTTCTGTTTAGTCCATTTCGCCCAGAACAACGATTAGGTATAAAATAATTGCACATTACCCGCGTGAGGTTGAGATACGAATGAAAATACACAGAAAACTAAAGCATACATTAAGTAGGTACTTATACTAAAACATAATGAATACTACATAATACTTAAAAATATAGGTAAAAATTACCTATTCAAGTCGAGGGGTCCTAGAAGTTCATATACCATGTAGGTTTTGAAATCACTCGTAGAATGAAATCGTGAAAGGTAATTATTAGTTATCTTAATATTTCACTTAAAATCATTTAACAGTTGGTAAATCTTTATCCTTACATTTCACAGAAACTCGTCCAGGGTAATCATCAAATACTATTTCCCACTAATTCTGCAACAGATGGTCAAACAAACAATACACTTATAGATAGCTAGATCCGCATTTCACAAACAAAAACTGTTTGCAAGCCCTGCACCTGGATACGTCTCGACTTTCGTACGAGCCGTCAAACAAAAACATTAGAATATACACAAGACTCATAAAACACGTGTGCTCCAACTGAAACATTTTGCTATTTGTTTTCCGTGTAACTTAATTCTCCTTTTATCCCGACAGGTAACGCCTAGGCGCCTGTGCGTCCAGAAACAAAAGGATAAACAGTTCACCACATCTGGACTTAGATAATGCTCAATTACTGCCATCTGGAGTTACTAATGACTTAATGCCAATTGTTTAAAGTCCTGACTTGTGTGGCAACCTGCGAAGGCTGGTCTCGGATCTACTATGAATATAATGTGACTAAAGATTAACACATAGAGGACAAGAGTAGTCTTAATTGAGAAAAAGAGAAGATAAGAATGTTTTATGTGATGTGTATTCCCTTCCTTATTTACATCACAAATGGATTAATCGCTATGGCAGCGCCGTCAAGCCAGCCCCAACAGCTTACTGTGTAAGTACGGGGGCGGAGAGGTGTGACGAACCCCATACTGAAACACTGGACCACATTACACGTGGGGCACTCATACATCTGGCAAAAAATAATAAATGTATGTGTATGTTTGTGTGTAATTTACTAATATTATATTTTTTTAAATTGTTACTAACTAAAAATATGGATTAATATTATTTAATATCAGGAATAAAACATATTATTGTTACCTATTATCTACCTACTACCTACCTACGTGTGACTTACAGCAGGTACCTTAGCTGTAATATTAATAAAACTTAAAAACTTTACACGAACAGCGGATATAACTTCTGCCCTTTGACATGAGTCAGTGATACTCGTAAATGTTGGAGATGTTCCGAGATTTACTCCAGTAAGCATTGATTGCAATATTATTAACATAAATGCCACATTGACACTGAATTGTAAGTATTCTCTACAAAAAATTAACTGTTTTAATGTGGCAGCAATTTCGGTTTAATAATACCTTAGCTACTTTCCCTTGGACACTTTCTCACCTGAGTCTAAAGTTCATGTGAATGATGATTGTGAATACGAAAGTGTAGATACAATTTCAAAATAAATCCAGAAAATTTTCTTGCGTAATCGGGTAAAATGTAGCATCCATAGCTAATGGCTCGCAACGATTCAATGTGATCGCAAGAGTTAAGAAACGACGGGCGCGGTCGGTTTGTGGATGGGTGACCGCTAGTGGCAAAATTTCATGGACGGTACCGTGCTTCGGAGGGCCGTCGGTCCTGGTTGTTTTCAATGTTAGAAACAGTCGTTAAGCCTTGTCGAAGACCTACGGGTGGCTTGAGAACATTCGACACTGGGTTGGCCACTAACCACTCCACCAATTCTTATTGGAGCGTGTTGGAGTATGGCCTATACCACCCGCAGCTTTGTCTGTGGGGGAGACCCGTGCCCAGCAGTGGAACGTCAGTGGGTTGTACAATAGCATAGATTTAATGTAATTAACGACGAAATTCGTAACTGCATCAATTTACGAGTATCTACGCACGCACATAACTGCGCAAACCTGTTTTGAATTTCAGAAAATATCTGAGATTTACTCCTGCAAGTGAATGCTCATCATGCACAGCACAGTTTGGAATTCCTAACTAACAGTTAGCCGGCACATGTGCATAGGAATCACGATTTCACGATCGCAAGAATTATAACTCATTGCTGAGTCACTGTCATCTCACGGTCTAAGGCTCGGACTGCACTGGCGGGGATTAAACCGCGAGAGAGAAATAATATTACGGACCTATTTGGTGGAGATCAATCAACGAACAAAGAACAATCACAAACGCTGAAACAGGAAACTTGCAAATCTTAAGCAAATGTTAACTATATATCTATCTATTGGTATACATAAATTCCTGAACAATGAGACTAAACATGAAAAGGTCAAAGTCAAGCAGCAATACTCCATTAAAAAAAGTTATTAAAAGCATTGTCGAAGACCATCGGGTAGCTTGAGAACATTCAAACCTAGGTTAGGAACCTAGGAACATATGAACCTAGGTCCTCCACCAATCCGTGGTGGAGTAAGCTCTAAACCTCCCGCAGCTGGGTGTCTATGAGCCTATGAGATGTAGGTAGGTTAGCTTTGAAATATTTTAATAATAATAATAATAAATATCATGGACATTCTCACACAAGGCCATCTGACCCAAAATTAGGCGCGAGCCTGTACTATGGATGTCAGAGACTGATATACATACATACATACATTTTAAATACATACTTAAATAGATAATATTACATCCAGACACGGAACAAACACAAGTGTTCGTCACACGAATGTTTGTCCTGAGTGGGATTCGAACCCACGACCCCTGGCGTAACAGACAGACTCACTACCGATTGCGCCAACGGGCCCGTCATATTGTATGTATCCACGTCAGCCAGCGTTTTATCGCTTCTCCTCGTGTGTACCGAGCCTACCAGCGATGGGAAGCCTCGGCAAGTGAATCAGTGGGCTCAACGCGTCCGCACACCGCGACTCCAGTTTTGTGGGTCATTACTCACTTCAATACTCGTTCCCGTGTTTTTGTTGCACGTCTACGTACGTCTGGTCACTTGGCTAGCTAGTTTTAAGTAAAAAAATGGCTCTTTACATAGTTGATCGCCCCGTAGCTATGGGGCAGTTTCTTGTGTTTTGTTTTGTGAACTGTGCAAATGTACACTCTTTACTACGATTATCATTGAGTGATTTAAACATAGAAGAGTAACTTTTAATGTCAATAAAAGAACAGAATTGTCATAAAAAATCAAGGTTTAGTATTTTTATTATGCGAGAGTAAGTAAAGTAAGCTGACTTTAGACGTATATAGCTATTCTCCTATGTCTACTAACTACAAACATCTTTAAAAACTGGTCTGTGACAGTGATGGCACTTAGTAAATATGCGCTGGCTTGGCCGGGGTAATACCAACAGTTGACTTACAGTTGAGATACACAAAGTTGACTTATAGCTTTTCAATTGATCGCATAGAGATGTCACTTACATTTGAATGTTGTTTACAGGAATGTTTTAGCATATATTTACAAAAATTACATATATAATTATATGATTACTGACTAGGTCCTCTATACATTTCAAGAACAAATTCTACCCCTAAGTAGTATAAATATGCATAATAAGGGTAGCAATGTGTTCTCGTGTTCATATTTTGATACATATTTTAATATCGTTCGCTGCGACCCATAGACGTCCCACTGCAGGGCACGGGTCTCCCCCCCCCCCCCCCAGTCACTGCTGTGGGAGGTCTAGAGCATACTCCACCACGCTGCTCCAATGCGGATTGGTGGATCGTTATTTAATTTAAGAAATGGCGGACATTAAACGCTTTTATACGTAATGATCATACAAAATCAAATGTCTAGAATAACGCCCGCGAATGTAAGTATTTGCATATATCATCGCTTACAAAACTGAAATATTATTAAAGTAGTTACCTTCCAATAATCGTCTTCACATTCCGCCTATCTAGCCCGCATCCGGGCGAACTTTCGCCGTCCCTTGCTGGGACACTATTTTCGAATCGCTCGCTGCCCAACGAGCGAAAAATTACCAGTCAAATCTCGATCGATCGACAACTCCGTATTGAGTCACTGGAATACAACGAGTGGTATTAATACTCGATTGGCGCGCCCCGGACCTCGCGCGGGACGCCCCGGACCTCCAAGAAGAAGATTCGCGGCCAAGCCGCCACATCCCAGCACTTAAAGAAGGGAAAGGGGAGAACTCTCCCCCTACCAACCCAACACCCGGCACGTATTTACGTGCCGCGATAGACACCTCGGCATGGATGCCTCGCATCAGCGCCGACTCCCCTCGCACCTTTCGGGCGCGAGAGAGACGACCTTCCGAAATGTGTCGCAGTCGAGCGATAAAGTCTCGCGAGCGATCCAAAAATAGAGCTCCTGAAGTCGCGTGCCGCTCGCGAAGGCTTTCGGGGTCGAGAGCTAAATACTTCCATTAAATATCAGCCTTCGCCCGATGCGCGGCCCGAACCAACGCTTGGATTGTTCATCGTTTCCAAGTCGGATCAAAGACGGAATGTTTTGATTTTAGTCAATGCAGTCAGATTCTCGGATTCATTTATTTTTCATTATATTAGGTTTTGTGGTAGTAATAGTAGTTGTAGTAGTGGTAGGCACTGAGTATATCAATGGTGGTAGGTACTTGTATACGCTTAATGTAGATCTTTACATTTTTATCTACAGCTGGTTCACAAACTTGATGCTACCGAGAACATGAGACATGCATGAGAACTAGATATTAAAGAAGAACTACAAATTTACTCTATAGGTAGTACCTACGAGTATGCATGCCGTGCTTCGGAGGGGACGTTAAACCGTTGGTCCGGGTTGTTTGCAATGGTGTAAACAGTCGTTAAGCTTTCTGACTTGAGAACATTCGACACAACTCCCGCAGATTTGTCGCTGCTTTTGGTTTGCAGCTTTTTATTTTTTGGTATGCAATATAGTCTAAAGTTAGTAGTAAAAGTAAAGTTTATATTCTCGTAATTGTTTCCTGATTGATAATTTGCTGTAGGAAAAATAGTTTGTATTCTCCTTAACGACAGGTTTCACTATTCAATAATCTATCTATACTAATATTATAAAGCGGAAGCTTTTTTTTTGTTATTTTTCGTTCCACCTACTGGCACTGGTGCAGCGTGGCAGAGTATGCTCCCGGTTTTCTCAGTTGTGAAAAGAGACTCATACTATGTATAGTTAGGTATGGTACCAATGGTTTGCAGAGATCAGAATGGAACCTATGACTATGTATGGTAAAACTGCCTGCCTAGTACATTATAATCATTGTTTCACAATAATTGTTCTCTACAAGTTGAAACAGGATACCCGTGATATCAAATAGAATACGAGTATCACGGTATTCAGCACATGAATCATCTATGAGAATGGTATTAAATAATCAAAGCTTTTTATGTTGTAGCTACATTCGCGAGAGCTGTACAGGAATGGCTGAGCAATATTTAGTTTTAGAAAAGTCTTATATAATAATTACACTTTGACCTAATTGTTCGATTTACACTGAAATGTAGATGTTTAATAGCCTAAATTAATATTATAAGTTACGCAGCAACCTTCAAGCGAAGATAAGATTTTTTTTTATTATAAATTTACTTAATAAAGTTACCTGAGTAAAACCGGGTTTATCAGTTATTTATCGGTTTACCAGTTTAAATTATAAAGAAAACCTTATGAAACTGTGGGCCTAATTCATAAAAAATAATAAACCTGTTTTACCTATAGAGTGTTTTGTCTTCTTTATTCAAACTATGATAGGCTTAATAATAAGTTATGAGTAGTAGTAGAGTAGTTAATTTATTACGTACTAGTGGACGCCCGCGTAAATATTTAGACTAACTAACAGAAATTTATTTAGCAGTTAAAGTATTTATCCCATGTAATTAATTGCCACCAACGAACAGGGAAGTGCGGGAATATAATTAGTGTGTAACAATTACTAGGTAGGATTTCTTTCACATTTCTATTTTCTCTTCAGGTGATAAAACCTATATCTAACTGTTGATCTTGTCAAAGCCACAGTTGTAATGACTACTGCTCATTACAACGTTGGTAATATATCCACAAAAGCACTCAGTACGATAATTAAAGATTATCCGGCCTCGCTATAAAGTTACGGACAGTTGTAAATGGTCGCAACACAGGTGGGCGCTGTATAGATTTTTATGCTGACTCTGAAATATATCTCGTCTTTATGATTTATCGCGTAATACGTTGATATTCACATATTAACATAGCCACACCTGGATGTATCTGGTTGGTAGGCCACTCTCGATTTCTCGAATAACTTAACTCGTTTTCTTAGTAAAATAAATCACCCGCCATTTGTCTTTATTTTTTGTTTACAGAATACAGCGCAAAGGTTACACCGTTGAGAAGTATTACGTAACTAGAGATGACATCTTGCGTGAGCTATGACTGAATCTCTGTTTACGTCATAAATGTAGGAGTATAAAGTGTTTTCATATTTTTCTTACAGTCACATAAACATAATTAGTAATTCAGAATTTATGTTAATGAGTTATTATGATCTTATTCGAATTAAGTTTGAATTCGAATTAATTAAGTAAAATCAATAAAGATACATGTAATTAGATTTATTAGTTTATTTTTGCGAAAAATAGAAAATCCCAGGCGAGCTTCGTATTCGAAATGCTGCGTGCTCCAAATAGGTATCATACCTGAGACCCAGCGCACGTAATTCAGCAGCGTTACTATTTAACCAAATTGAAGAAATAAACGATTTAACTTAATTTCAACAAAATAATTCCCAATTAAAGTACCTACTAACCGTGTACTTCCCTAACAATTTCCGGTGACGATTACCTAATTGGATATAGTATTACGCACGTGTCGAATATTACATATAAAAAGTTAATACTAGGAACGGTTGATGAGCAGGATTCGAACTTCCGACCGCCCGGGGGCTTCGTGCGTTGCCGAGCACACGCTAACCCGCTACTACTACTTCTTCCGTGCTCAGACACATTAATTATATCAAACCCTTTTAACTAAAAGGTCATTAAGTAGGTACTACTCCTAATCACAAACTTTTGCCAAAAAAGACCTAAGATTTTGTTTTCTTAGTTTGCTTTAGACCTCCAGCAGCTGTGACTCTGGGGGAGACAGTGGGACGTCTATGGATTGTACCTAGACTAATTAGTCTAGAGTAAGTAGATTTTTGTGGAATTTATATTATAGCAGTAAATACATTCCATTAATTAGTGAAGTTATCATTTTATTTGCATTCGAATGGTGTTGATAAAAAGTAACAGTGAAGAAAATTATAGCTTGCTATCAACCAATCCGCACTTGGCCAGCGTTGTAGACTATACCTTACCCCTTTCCTTCCGAAACCCTCTGTTTTTAAATCACTCGTCGCGTATCGAGCCATAAAATTACGAGTAATATCTTGATCGACAGCGGCAAGAAATACAAAAACATTTTTTAATTACGCGAATGCAGTAGCCTTACACATTCGTCTGGTGGGGCGAACGATATAGTAAAAGCAAGGAATATTAATTATTATTTCATGATGATATATCATTTTAATGAACGATAGAAATGCTTGGTGCGATGTATCTCCAACTCCACTTGTTCAATAATAATGTAATGTAATCAAATTATAAAAATTGTAAATTTTGAAAAGAGTAACTATCGAGTTTCTTGCCGTTTTCTTCTCGGTAGCATCAACTTTGTGAACCGGCGGTAGATAAAAAATGTTATGACGTTCATTAAGCATAGATACAAAATATCATAATTATTATGAAAAATAAATGAATCTGAATCTGAATGAAACAATTAAAATGATAATAACTCCTAGTCGAATGTTCGACACGCCGCGAGCGATTAAAAAATAGTGCTCTCGTTCAATAGTAGACCGATAGACTGTGATGATACTGATGATGATTACGACAGGCACAACATGAGTCAAGCAATATGACAAAGAAGCAATACTGCGCCACGCAGCATACTTTAATTTAATAACTAATGTGAATAAATACCTGCACTAGAAGTTCTCACAGTTCATGATCATGACGCATTGCGGCGCCCTGGCCTCTGTGAGGTCATGTAATGATGATTATTATCATTCATAATAATTTTTTACTTTAGTAAAGTACCTCACACTTCCTAGCAGTTTCTCGTTTATGCCAGGTCGAAGATGGGCCTCCTAGACAACCGAAAACCCCACATTTTTGTTATTCGCGTTAGAAGACTGATGTTCTTGTTGAGAGCGGCTTACAAAGGGACCATTTAGGGTTTAATAATGACACAGTAATTAACTATATTCATTATCTACAATTAAATTATTTTATAAATTACAGCTCTTTTATTGCATGTCATGTCATTTTCACCGCCTTCAAAATGTCCGATTTATTTAAATAGTTTGTCCCATTATCCTGACCAGGATTTCTAGCATTAGCGATTTTGGCTTATCTACAAATGACTCCATCCATCCTCTACCGCCCTTGAAAGTCATGGAGTGATTGGGATGGTTAGTCCAGTTATCAGAGGCTTTTAATGTGTACTGTATTCGTTTACTTTACTTCTATATGTACGTTGGTTTGAGGACTGGGACCTGGACTGGGGTATTCTATAGATTCTATGGGGAACCCACTTGTATGAAATTGACATAGTTAACGTTTATATGGGGAAGGAGTGCCTAACATTAATATATAGTCGTATGTATAAACTCAATCAATAAATTAAATCATTACACACACTACCATTGGTTTGACACAAACATATACATTTAATAGTTGAATACGAAGGTATCGTATTTGTCACGTGTCACTTTGAACATTGGTTGGGATTAAGTCTATGATTACAGATATTAATAGTAAAAAAAAAAAACCTTACCTAATAACGTTTAAACTTAAAATTTAAAAAACTAATTATGGTGGAATTTTGACCAGTCGGCAACCACTAGTTTTATTAAATAATCATTTATCCTATCAAATGCCAATAACTATATCATTCTAAGCAACGGTCTAATTCGCACGATCACAGGTATTTGATCACAGGCACAAGCAACACCTAAATCGGCGCTTCCCTGGCCTGATTCAGTCGACGTGTTCGGCTGCCTTTCCAATGCTCGATCGCATCTGTTGACTAATTACATATGCACCTTCTAAACCCTTTGCTTGCGTAACCAACGTTTATTCTAAACAGACCACCTGTTACTTAGGCCAAGCGTAGACGAGAGACTAACTGATGACGGCTGCCAAAATATTTCATGCGGTTCTTTCTTTGTGTATTTACTTTATAAAAATCAGATATTATGACATGTTCTTTAAGGGACAAATCATGGAGATAACACATGCCTACACAGGAGTGCCTTATGCGTATGTGTTCGTGCGTTATGTATACAATACATAATATACAAATACAACAATATAATAAAAACTAAATTAATCTGAATTCAGATTGAAGTCAGCTCCAGTCTCCAGAGTAGGTACTACTAACTATCGAGAATTTCAAATTACAAAAACTCAATACTTTGCACAGCCGGGGATTAAACCCAACCCTTACTCGAATCAACAGTCCAAAGGTATGAGTACACAGAGATTATTAATTATTAATTATCTTAATATTAATTAAAATATTAACCCCCATTGGAAAGTTATCGCGTAATAATAACTGCTAAGTAGTAGTGTTCATAATAGTAAACTGCAATGACCCTTACAGTTATGAGCTGATACTGACTTTAGTGCGAAGATCTCCGTTTTAAACTAGTAGCAATCAATGCATTGTCAAACCTAAAACAGCACTTATAACGCATCTTTCTTAAAACGCAAAAACTAAATCGAAAGCTGTAATTTATTTACGTGTAAAATAAATAGTCAATTTAACTCATATAAAAGTGCAATTCACAAAAAGCGAGTACATATTCCAGTTTTTCGGCCAAATGTTTTGCATATGCTAGCCGAGATTGCTCCACATCAAACATATGCGAATCACGCACCTGATAACAGGCTGGTTGGTCGGCCATCGATACCGCATCGCCTCAATATAAAATCGGCTCTCCATACCGATGCAATGTGTCGAAGGGTTCTGATCCACCGTCCAATATATTAGCAATCTCAAAATCACCTGTTGCCTACACCTGTTCGCTGCAATCACATCTGACTATTCGTCACAATCCAAAACAAACTCTAACTTATTGAATATAAAGCATAGATTATAAAGGAACGATGTTACCTTTTTCTTTCGATTCGGCTAAGGTAGCCGACCGAACAGCTTGGGTTTTCGACTGTTTTAAGAAAAAAACTGATATGAAGCTGATACATTTACAAGTATACGTTTTTTAGTAATGCCGATTATTATACAGCTGGGAAAAAATAAGGCGACCGAGTTAGGGTTGCCAACCGTACTATAATTGTACCTACTATATTTCGTGGCTGCGTACTGAATACTGTTAAAGAAATATAGTACACAAAAATACTGAGCATTGTATTTACATTAATTTAAAAATTGATTGCATGAAATCATACCTATACCTATTGAAGACAAAAAAATATTATGATATTCAAGAAGTTCCTATATTATATTGTACCATTTTCTTCCTTTATTACTCTATTTGCTGATGCTTAAAAGTGTGTACATAAAATATTAAATAAATAATATACAAAAATAACTTAGACTTTTTTTGTTATTTCCTTCTAAATATATTATTTAGAGTGTACTCGTACTTTATATTTATTTTGAAAAATACTATATTTAGTCGAAAAAAGTTGTCAACCCTAGATCGAGTGTCCAATCTGGCGATATGGTTTTTTTAAAAGCATCTGTGATACAATGCTGTATGTAACAGCATGCAGTAAAATATATTTATTATTTATTTATTTATTTAACACTTTATTGCACACATAGAAACAATAAACAATACAGAAATAATATTATTAATCTTAGTAGGTCTAAGGTACAATGGGCGGCCTTATCGCTAAGCAGCGATCTCTTCCAGGCAACCACATTGCAAGGATTATGACATTAATAATTATAATATGTTTAAAGGTAGGGTGCACAATTACGTAAGGAAAAGAATGAACAATATTACACTTATATAACTACATACATAAAAATACATCAACATAACTATAACTACATATGATAGCGAAATACCGTAATGGAAAGAACAATAGGAAATAGGGAACAACAGAGTTAGGTTAAGGATGCAAGGTAGTGAAGTTTAAGTTGGTGTTTAAAGGAGTTCAAAGAAGTAGCTTGACGGATGCATACAGGAAGAGAATTCCAGAGTTTGGCAGCAGTGATAGAGAAGGATTTTGCATAGAAAGAAGAAGAATGTAGTGGGATATTTAGTGTGAGATTTTGTAATGAACGTAGTGGACGATCATGAGATTGATGGAGAAAATTGAATTGGTTCTTTAGGTAAGGGGGAGAAATAGGACTAAATAGCACGCAGTAAAGAAGAGATAAAATATGAACATTCCGGCGAAGGCGAATTGGGAGCCACTTGAGCTTAGTTCTGAATTCAGAAATATGGTCATATTTCCGGAGGCCGAATATGAACCGTATACACAAATTTTGGAGACGCTCGAGTTTATTTAAGTGCTCCTCGGTTATGTCCAGATAGCATACATCAGCATAGTCGAGTATTGGTAGAAGTAAGGACTGAGCAAGCATTATTTTAGTGGGAACTGGTAGAACATTTTTTAATCTCATTAAAGGTTTCTTCATGAATAACATAACACAGGTAATATAACTACACGCCTGTATTTACAGTACTGTACTAGTGAATTAGACCCATCAACAACGTCTGCCCGCGTTCAGGTTGCCCACTTGACTTCAAAAACGGCAAAGTTTCATACTAAATTTGCACCCCCGTTTTACCCCCTTAGGGGGTGAATTTTCAAAAATCCTTTCTTAGTGCTCCCCTACGTTATAAAAGGAACCCCTGTGCAAAATTTAATGTTTCTAACCCTTATAGTTTAGGCCCTGCATTGATATGTTAGTCAGTCAGTCAGTCAGTCAGTCACCTTCTCCTTTTATAAATATAGATTTGCAATAGGCAGACGCGTAATACACGCACTTTTCACTATCTATTGCCATAGGCCGAAAAAAAACGTAGGTAATGAAGAATAAAGAAATGTAGCATACATTTCTTTACTAAACATTTAGAGTAACATTAGATTTTTAAGCTACGAGTAAGTAACCAAATAAATAAGTTAAAGAATGTGACGTATTTGCTAGCAGACAGGCTTCTGTTATTACCTATGTGTTTATGCCTTTCCTATTACAGACGTAACCTATACAGATAAAGGCAACTCATCCTTTACCAGTTAACTTCCATATTAGTAGAACTTTCACTTGGCACTGGCGGTCAAGTCTTGGGCCGCTTTTATTGACAAAATGTGTTATGATTAAACGAACTTCCCGCATGCATTTTATACTTTAACTGCAAAAGAAATTATAACAATAACCTGTGAAATATACTTAGTACACAGATAGTGAATGTGTAATATGAATAGATAAAATAAAACACTTATCTCTATCTAGTTCCGCCGTAACATAACCTGTATTTATGTTTATGGTTACTATTTTCGCTGATGTAATTTTCGACGTCAAAGCAATTCATAGGGACGTCATAGCCTTCTACTATATTCATAACTAACTAATTATACATATTATATAACTAACTATGCTCATTCCACGAAATAAAATGCCTATATTTAGTCGAAAATCAAACTTGACATGTTTTAACACTCTTCATCGAATGGAATGAACCCAAAAGCAGGGATTTGAAATTTGTTTTTATTAAATGGTTGAAAACTATCTATGAACAATTTTGGGCAATTCACAACCTAACAGCAAACCAACTGTTGTAATCGCAATTTGGTTCTACAGTTTGCGTTCAAGGTAAGTATTTATAAACATAACAGTGCTTATGGATCGTAAAAAAATACTTGCATGCAAAAATATAATAACTCGTTAGCTAAATGAGTGTAATTAGCAAATTTTAGTAGGACAAAGGACCCTGAGTGATGATCCCCCTAATGTGAGTGCGATTAGCCTTAGAAGTTGGTCGCATCTGCCTAATACCGTAATCTCTCTTCAATTTCTAATCCTCTTGTACCTACATGTTGTATGGAAATAATTACTTACATGAATTTACATAGTGTTTCCTCTTGATAGCAAGTTTCTGTGTTAGTGTTTAGTTTCCAAAAGGAAGTGAGAATCTCTGTCAACTTTTAACAAAACACATTAGTCTTATTTCTGTATTATTTACCTATATTCCTACTATCGACCTACAAATATCAATTGATAGAGGTTTGAATACGTATGTTTTCCAATTACTACTAGAGTCTGCTTCATAGGTACCAAATACCAAACCAACGCAAAGTCGGTCTGAGATGTGCCCAACATAAAAATCTGAATAAGATAGATATTGCTTTGTAATTGAACTTACTAAGGAAAATTTTGCCTTTTATCACAAACTACATTAATACCAGAAATACTATCATTCTACTTAATAACAACTTAAATTCCCAACATTTAGTTATAATAGGTTTAAATACACAAAAGTTTAACAAACAGTAAACAAAAAAGTATTATAAACAGCCCATCGGATTGCGTATACAAAGTAATGATTACGTTAATAGATTGCGTTGTGATATGATATAATTAATTAAATTTTGTAAACAGTAAGAATCATTAATTTCATGGTTGTACACCCACGTCCAAGCACGATTTCGCTCACAATCTAATAAGCCATAATATGTCACAATATGTACTAAAAAATATCGTTATTAATACAACAAATTGTACATAGCAATACCGTCGTATATTGGTCAAAGCATAATACTAGAATCTCCGTAAGAGAAAAAAAATATTTTTCTTTGTAGTATGTCTTTTTTTATAGATACATAGTTAATTATTCAAAATGTTCTGTTTACTTTCAACTCCACAACCCTTTCTTAGTCCCACTGTTGGGCACGGGTCTCAGTTTGACGTTCACGGGTGGCATTTAAATTCTAAAATCACACATGATTTAGAAAAGTCATTGGTGCGTGCCATTTGGATGTGAACCCAGACCACTCGAGTGAGAGGTTCGTTCGATAGTCACTGGGCTGTCACCGCTGTTTAACCACCGCCGCTTACCGTCTTTTATTTAACCATTCGGTAATCTCTGTAAAACCTTCATTTCAAATACAATGCTGTATTGAATTAAATTTTCTTCTATAATTCTATATTTTTTTTAATTTGTATTTAGGTTCATCATTTTTGATTAAATCATAAACGGAAACCTATTTAAGATAATATGAATGAGTAATCCATTTTTATAATACGACAACTAAATAATAACATTATGTCATAGGAAAATTTAACATTAATGACCAATTCAACATAGGCGGACTATTTTCCCATCGGTCGGCTAACACAAAGTTATTCCTAATTAGAGATCTTAGACTCTAATCAATCAGTAGCCTGGCTCGGGGCTGTATTATCAAACAACCTTTTTATCTACGCTTCATGGCTTCATACAATTCCGTAAATGACGTAAACATAATAATATGTAAGTGGGATACGTTCACTTTTATTAAAGGCCGAAATAAAAAGGATGATCCTTGCTTAACATAATGCAATGGACGTTTTGTTGCCAGGCTTTTGATTGTAAGAACTTTAAGCTAGAAATCTCTCATTCTGATTATGTAACAACTAAGAATATTATTATTATACTAGTGGACGCCCGCAGCTTCGCTCGCGTAGAATTAGACCCATTAACGACGTCTACCCGTCTAACGACTTCAAAAACGGCAAAGTTTCATACTAACTTTGCAACCCCGTTTTACCCCCTTAGGGGGTGAATTTTCAAAAATCCTTTCTTAGTGCTCCCCTACGTTATAAAAGGAACCCCTGTTCAAAATTTCAAGTTTCTAGCCCTTATAGTTTAGGCCCTGCGTTGATATGTCAGTCAGTCAGTCAGTCAGTCAGTCAGTCAGTCAGTCAGTCAGTCAGTCAGTCAGTCAGTCAGTCAGTCAGTCAGTCAGTCAGTCAGTCAGTCAGTCAGTCAGTCAGTCACCTTCTCCTTTTATATACATATATAGATAGATTAAAGATTGTGTTCTATTTAATTCATATAATTTCTGACAGCCTTGCCTATCCTTGTCTTGCGTCCGTGGCGCGGCGGTGTGTAACTAACCGCGGGTTCGAATCTCGGCCGGGACAATTATTTATTTCTTAGATAAATAATGTATATAATCTGTGGTTTTCTGTGGACATTCGAAATTCGCAACACAGACCTAGCCTACCTCGTGCTATGATAAGTGATAAGTGTTTATGTATTTTAATTTATTAATTATTCTTTTAATTTTTTACAGCTTACAAAGCTTACTCATTAAAATCTTTAAAAACTTTACAAAATATTATTCTTTTCATCACGCTCATGCTTCGGCAAGTGATAATTGGATTTTTGACTGATTATATCGTGTCTAGTTTAGTTTTTAATGTGTAACCTGCACATTCGGTGGATTTTATACCTGGGTTTCGTACAATCGGAAACCCGTTCGATGGTCAATAACATAAAGCGGCCAGTTACTCTACATCGACCCGTATGTAGAGTTCCAATTAGTTTTATTACTATGTAATAGTTAACACGCGTGTCTTTATGTCTGTCTGGGCGCACGCGAACCGAGAGGCTCGTATACGGAATTATGCCGTGACCGGGAATTTGAAATCACACGGGAGGAATCTCTGTAGCCTTTAATCTACGAATAGATGCTCAAATTCATTTATTTTTCTATAACACAGCCTACCTAATAAGTATTATTTCCTAGAGTAGGACAAGTCTAGACAGAGGCATCAAGTTGTGTTCCATAGGTCCAGAGACCCATACATTTCAGTGGGATATGGGTGGCTTTTGTTACCACTAAATATTTTCGCTATGGACACGCTTAACTAAAGAAAGTAGTGCAGGTACGTACGTACTTTTAACATCAAATAGGTTTACATATCAATATCGTCATAACTAACAATCTTAAGTTTATTTCCAACCCGCTGTTCAATTGAGGTAACATTGTTTCTCACGAAAATTGCATAGCTGAGACATATCTTCTCGGATAGGAATGTGACATTTTGGGCACCGGGCCAAAATAAAACATGGAAACTTTAATATATTGACCACGATGCGTTCCCATCGGGACAGAATACTTCGAATTTTAATTTCGAGTGCACTTACGAATAACGTGGTAGAACCGCAATAACCGTTCAGGGAAAAGCGAAACCATTGCTTTAACGTAAGGCAACTGGCTGCAAATAATCGATTGATATTAAAATTTCGTCCAGTTAAAAAACTAAACAGGGAAATCATTAGTTGAAAATTTGTGTTAAATATGTAGAGCAGAGGATTTTACAAACAGACGTATTGCATTGCCTGTATTTATATTTTTAACTTTTAATCATTCAATCAATTTAAAATTCGAAGGCCTGACACACTGACTCATCAACGCCCAGCCTAAATAAACCCTTGGACCTAGAAAGCTGAATTATTTATCAGGTGTTGTTTTTAAGACGGAGATGTTCTCATCTCAGTCGATTCCAATTTCGAAAAATCCTTTCTTATTCCTATAAGAAAGGATTTTTCGTAATTCAACAATTAGGTACAGGGGAAAACGGCTGGAACGTTTTTCATTAAGCTCGCCATTTGTACTTTTTTTTTACCCGCACTACTGCGCGACGCAAAGGTATTGTGTTTATATGTAAAGTTCCTTTATAATGTGTTAATGTAAATAAGTTTAGCATATAGATATAACGATTTAAAGTTAACAAACTTTCTCGCTAATTTTCCTACTTAGGTATATAACTTGTTTTATTATTATGTAACTTGTTTCTATAATTCAGTTAAATTAATATAAATAAATAAAAATATAAACCTAGAATTAAATCTCGCTTAGGTACATTTCCAAACTAGATCTCGATACAAAAATCGATTCGTGTATCTCGCTAGTCACAGTACTTACAACATCAAACCGTGGTGATTGCTAACGACCTGTCGATTCGTCACAAAGCGTAAAAAGTATTCCATATAACAACACACGATAGTTGTAAAACTATGACCAATATCGCCATAATAGCACCATGTGGCACCAAAACCCGGAGTAGAGATTAATAAGGTTTAATAAAATACGTGGAGGGACAGGTTGTGCTAAATCTATTAAAACAATGAAAAAATAAGCCATAGATTTAAACGCAAAGAATTCTTGGAATAATGCCGCTAGGACTCATTATTTTTAACACGCTTTTATTAGGTCGACCTGTATGTAACTAACTATGTAATGGAATCTAAAGTAACTATTTTAACCATCTTTCAAGGATCGTAGCTTGATGAAAATTGGCAGCTGTATGTAGTTCTGATGACAATACAATAATTGGTACTGTCGAACTGATCTGATGATGGGGCCGGAAGATATGAACTGGAACTTCATAATGGAACATCGTATCATAGTTAGTTTTGAAATTAAGGCCACGTAATGAACTTATTTTCGGTTTTTACGTGCATTTATAAAGTATGTTTTTCTAGTTTTTTTAAACTATTATTTTCTTATTTTCTAAACAGGAAGTCTAGTAAATAGTAATAAAATCATGAAATATTTTATACTTATTTAAAAGTATACTTTATTACGGTACCTCCTGCGAGATTTGGCCAGGGCTGGGGCTGAGACAGTCGATTCAACTATCATCATCATTACAACCTTTCATTGTCCCACTGTTGGGCACGGTCTCACAATGGAAGGGATTAGGCCTAAGTCTACCACGCTGACCAAGTGCGGATTTGCAGACTTCACATGCCTTCGAGAACATTATGAAGAACTCTGAACTCGCACTGAACTGATGTCGCACGTGTCCCATAGGCGACGGTAACCACTTACCATCAGGTGACCCATATACCTGTTTGTCCATTTGTATTATCCGCCCAGCAGTGGGACGTCTATGGGTTGTAGCTAAAGTGTTCTGTGGCGGTGAAGTCTATAGTTCTCCTGCATTCTTCATCTATGGTAGAAAATCATGCGTAATGATAAAAATAACTCTTTAATACGGTATACGTATAAAACCGTTAATTCATTTAATTACCAGTACAGACAGACCCACAGGCGTTAGTAAGTCCTACGAAGCAAGATTCCTTAGAAATCAAATAAGACGAAGATTCGTGGGAGCCATTCAATAAATACCATTCCCGAATGAGGCGTAACAACATTGTAATCTAATGAACGAATGATTATAATAGAGAAATATTTAGGTTCGTTCCTTAATTACGTTCAGTTTTATGTGATCAGTATTGGGTGTGGACGGTTTACGAGCGGATCGCATCTCAATAAAAAAAAAATTAAGTAACTTCAGAAAATAGGTTCTCAGTTAGTTGAGCCCAGCGAAAGTATGTGGTATGTAAAAATAATGGCTAAATTACGGTACTACTTTAAACAATAAGACTGTGGTTGTCACAGCCATATTTATTACACTGTGGTACAAACGTGCGAAGCACTAGTTTAGTATAAGTACCTAATCAAAATGATATCCATTCACGATTATGCGTTAATTTTTCTACAGTACAGAACTTAAGTCGTTAACTGCATGTAGGTACTATATACAATTCTTTTTCTTAAATAGATTTTAGCTCGACGAATCTATCAGCTAACCTGATTAACTGGTTACCGCTGCTTACAAGCTCGAGAAAATCCTGAGGTCACCATTATGTCGCTGACCGCGAAAGCTTTTATAACTAGAATCACACTCCATCCACACTTAAGATGATGACAACCGACAATGTAATGTGGAAGTATTACTTGTAAGTTCTACCACCAATACATTTATTCGCTGCGAGCCATAGACGTCCCACTGCTGGGCACGGATCTCCCCCACAGACGCAACTGCGGGAGGTCTAGTGCATACTCCACCACGCTGCTCCAATGCGGATTGGTGGAGGGGTTAGTGGCCAACCCAGTGTCAAATGTTCTCAAGCCACCCGAAGGTCTTCGACAAGGCTTAACGACTGTTTCCAACATTGAAAACAACCGGGAACGACGAAGCACGGTAGCGTCCACGAAATTTTGCTACTAGCGGTCACCCATCCACAGACAGACCGCGCCCATCGTTGCTTAACTCTTTCGATCACATTGAATCGACCCGAGCCATTGGGCTATGGACGCTACTTGAGCTATGGACGCTACTAATACTATTATTACATTATTACAAATGGTGTCATCCCTAACGGGCGTCTGGTACATTGCTATTAAATAATTTCGAGGAATTGGGCATCCAGCCAACGTCCCTGAGCCAAGTCCTGGTTTAGGCCGTAATCCACACTACGCTCCTGATTTACCGTTTCGGTACCATCTGTATTCCGCTATTACTCTCCCACCCCCTAAGGTAGGTATCTGCTAAGGAGTATGGGAATGAAGCCCATACTCCTTAGCAGATACCTACCTTCCAATAAGTACCTACATATTATGTAGGTACTTATTGGAATGGTATAATCTTTTTTTTTAAATCTTGTTTTAAATTTTGTTAACATTTGCTTAATAAAGACACAAAACAAAACATAACGTCAATATCGTACATACATATAAATTAACGTCCATTACATACTATACAATTCTTTGTTTATTGACCTCCCGAATTCCTATTTTCTGTGCGCTTTTCCAAAATATATTTCATGAAATTTCACCTGAAACCAATATATTGTTGTTTTACTGTAGCAAATTTATTATGCTTTTGCCTAAAACGCATATTAACTTTTAAGCGATCGTAAGCAAGAGTAACCGAGAATTAAGCGAGCTTAAGGCACATGAACCCGCATTTCCGTATCCACCTACCGACTGACCGAATTCCAATCGATGCCTCGAGCAATTTCAGTAATAAATTTACTCATATTAACGACAGCCAATAAACCGTCGGGCCCATCCAACTCTTTATCGCATTATGTAAATACAATTTCACACCAAAGCCTCGTGCGTGTTACAACACAACTATCTTATAACTAACGCACCATCAATGCACCATCAATTAAAATAAACCGCACCAAACATACACGGAACCACTTTTAAATTATCTGAAAATTTGACAACGCAACAAATTGGATTCTGAACCATATATCTCTGAAGTAAAATCCGTAATAACACCGTCTAAATATAAATTAACGAGTCACTGTTTATGTAAGTACGACAAGATTATTGAAGTTGGTTGAAATTTGAATGCTATTGGGCAATTCTTTGAAAATGCGCATATTGCCTCATGTTAGGAGATTGCATAAAAGTTGTGACAAAACGCATTCTTTGAGTAAATTTTACATTGCTGTAAACATACCCTTAAAGAAACTGTACAAGGGAACTATTTTAGTCTTTTACTTTTTAACTGACAGGCGTTTAAAATTTTCAGTGAACGGTAATGATATTTACAGGAAATGGTAATTTGAAAATGGTGAGGGTAATGAGAAATGGTAATTATAAATCAAATAGCAAGAAGATAAAAGTATAAACTTTTATTTAAAAATATAGTAATAGTACATTATGATACAAGTGCGGTAAGTTGAAAATTACAGCCGAGGCGATATTGCTAGCCCGAGCCGTAGGCGAGGGCTACAAGAAAGCAGAGGCTGTAATTATCAAAGCGCACGTGTGTCATACGACGTTTTATAACATATTTGCGAGGAAATAAATTAATAAATTCATCATTACTTGATGACATTTTCAAATAAAAACAATGCAACGAAAAGAAAAAGCGCGCGGAATAATTTTTACTTCTTCACAAAACGATGCGCGCGCATCAGCACTTTTTTTTAAGGCAAAGACACAAAAACAGCCAGTATTATTTTAAAGTAAATTAATATGTTTTTGTTTTTGTTACAGATAAATTATTGTAATTTATTGTCAAAATTAATTAAATTAAAGAATTAAATGTTTATTTTTTATATTTTATCTCCCAAAGTTAATTTTATTCATAAAATGTTGACCACTTTTCTGACATAAAAACTCTTTGCTAAGATTGAAAAAAGTACCGTTCGTTTTAGACGGAGCATCTTGATAAACCGTGACCTTTTTAAAAAGAAAACATTACATTACAGCACAAGTGCGTTTTACTTTACATTACCGCACAAGTGCTGTAATGAGATACATTACGATATTGAAATTGGTGTAATAAGAGACCCTTTACGAGCAAATGTGTTATAATAGTACATTATGATACAAGTGCGGTAAGTTGAAAATTACAGCCGAGGCGATATTGCTAGCCCGAGCCGTAGGCGAGGGCTACAAGAAAGCAGAGGCTGTAATTATCAAAGCGCACGTGTGTCATACGACGTTTTATAACATATTTGCGAGTAAATAAATTAATAAATTCATCATTACTTGATGACATTTTCAAATAAAAACAATGCAACGAAAAGAAAAAGCGCGCGGAATAATTTTTACTTGTTCACAACACGATGCGCGCGCATCAGCACTTTTTTTTTAAGGCTAAGACAAAAAAACAACCAGTATTACTAATAAAATAAATTAATATTTTTTTGTTTTTGATACAGATAAATTATTGTAATTTATTGTCAAAATTAATTAAATTAAAGAATTAATTGTTTATTTTTTATATTTTATCTCCCAAAGTTAATTTTATTCATAAGATGTTGACCACTTTTCTGACATAAAAACTCTTTGCTAAGATTGAAAAAAGTATCGTTCGTTTTAGACGGACCATCTTGATAAACCGTGACCTTTTTAAAAAGAAATCATTACATTACAGCACAAGTGCTTTTTACATTACATTACCGCACAAGTGCTGTAATGAGATACATTACGATATTGAAATTGGTGTAATAAGAGACCCTTTACGAGCAAATGTGTTATAAAACATTTTTTTCAACAAACTACATATAGATATGTACTTATCAGTCGTCACAAATTATAATTTAAAAATTTTTTTTTAGTGAATTTGCCGAAATAACCAAATAATCAAGATAAAAAACACAGTTTAAATAAACACATGTTTTTCTTTATATTTTAATCAGTCTTGAACATAATTTCTTACTTATCAGGTATTAACACTAATATATAACTGCAGTATGTAGTGTCAATTCTTTCCTGCTACCTCCAAAATGAAATGACTGGACTTCAGAGTGATATTTATAGCCATAGTTCTCACTAAAGTCAATGTGGACTATGGCTTCACATTTCTTCAAGTTAGATTTTAGATCTTTCAAAGCAGTATATTGCCATCTTCTTGTACCTTCATGCTTCTAAAATTCTGGAATCAGACTTTCAAATATGGCAACAGCTTCTTTTTGAGGAGCAGTTACTTTTACCTTTGCGATAACTCTTTTTTTCTTTTCCACACCCTTTGTGATGTACGTCTCTTTCTTAAGTTCCCATTTACTGTATGTTATTCCTTCATCTTTATCTAACAAGTATTCAAGCTTTTTATCTTTACAGGTACCGCATCTACTCAACAAGCATGATGTATTGGAACAACATAGTCTATTAATAACTTCCGCAGAGTCCTTTTCTTTGATTATTTTACGAGAATGCAATACTATCAACAATAGTTCTATGTTCGCATGAGTTTTACACAAACATGTTTCTCTATCACTGACATCTGGTATGAGTACCCAAAATGGCCTTTGCTTGCAAAAATATGAATAATTAACTTTGGTATTTTCTGCTTCAAAAAGTTTATGAAGATTTTTCATAGAATCTAATAAATATCTTCGTTGTTTTTTTAGTCTTGTCCCGGGATATACATTCTTTTTTTCCAGCAGTCATTCTTGAAATGTCGTCTCTGTCAAAAAAGGTTACAATATCCTGTTTTAACTTTTGATAATAGTTTTTTTTTTGTTTCCTCGTTTCTTTCTCTAACAGTAAAGTGTTTAGTTTCAGACAAGACCTTATGCTCTTTTAGTGTAGTTTTTTGATTTCAGCGCCTGATAATTAGTCTCCATCGTTTTTTTCATAGCTTCACGAAACAAAACCTTTTTCTTGACTTCATTTATCTTTGTCTTGTCATTTATTAGTCTCAGAGCTTTAGAATTTGGACTTTCTACTCGTTTTTTCAGTCTCTGACAAAGTTTTCTGTAGTTGTTTAGTTTTCTCTGTAATTTTTGTTTTTGTAATGTATACATCTTTTCTTTTCTCTGCATCATGTACTTTAGTTTTCTTATCTTCTTATTTAAATTCTGAAACATTGGATTATCTTCATCTTTTCTTTGTTCTGGTTCTGGGTTTGTATCGTGGTCTCGTATATCATGCTGTTCATGTTCCTCATCATTATCATTTCTCAAGGGGTCGGTTTCACTATCACTCGGAGTATTAACATCCATAAGTTGTTGTCCTCGTTTCAGTAACACTTTCCTTTGGTAATATTTATTGAAATTTTCTCTCCATTTTTTCCTTTGTAACTTTTTATCTTTTGGTGTCAAATCTTTAATACTTAAAATTTTCTTACTTTCTTTTCTTTTCAAGTACCTCTGCCGTTCCTTCTCTTTTTCTTGAGCGTATTTTTCTGGATCAGACTTAATTTTAGCGTAGGAATCACAATTATAAATTATTATAATTACCATTTCTAAAATTTACTCATTACCATTTAATTTAGAGTAATGGAAAATATGGTAATTATGCAACTGGTAAATAGGAATTCAAACATTTTGTTGAATAAAGAGTTCTTTATAAGGATTACAAAATGTTTGCCTACTTTACTTAAAAAGGGATCTTAAAACAACTTAAATAAACGTATCATTTTAAAAAAATAATCATCTACTCACCATAAAAATTGAAAATGGCGATTAGAGTATATTCCGACAAAAGCAAACCACGACGTGAAAATTTAATATGGCGCCAAAAAATGCGGTCTTTGATGCGTGTAGTTTGGTCGGGCGTCGAGCGCAAACTGGCGCAAACTTGTTTAGGCAGTTAAGGGTATGAATTCTCAAATTTTTAGGTAGTAAATTAAGGTGAATATTTTTTAAACGGTAATTATAGAGTTACCCGAGGACATACTTTAAGGGCATTCATTCTTCTTAATTTATGTTCTTTAAGTAAAATAACTTGTGTATAGGGCTAAGGAAACTATCGTTTTTTAAGAATATTGATCTATAATTACATTCTTTAAAAGGGATTTAGCTATATTGAACAAAAACTTAATCAAAATGTAAAATGGGACACGAATGGTAATTAGAATCTGGATGCTTGGAACCAAATTTCTCTAAATTTAATAAACAAAATATGGTTTCTAATAGTCTAGTTTAGATCTGTAGTACTTATATTCATATGTAGTTTTATCAAAATTAAAATATTTGCACTGTAGAAGATTCTTTACCATGCGCCGCGTAATATGCACATTCTTAAAGAAATGCCCTATTGCGTCTTAAATAATGGTGTTTTCATACGAAGGATAATTTGTAAGCGGGTCGGCGGTATCAAAGTGTTTAAACATACGGAATTAGAAGTATTTGGACATATCGAAAAATTATTATACTTTTTAAAATAGTTTGAAACTCGAATGTGACTGTTTAACTAAATGCCAGCCAGACAAAATGAACGCAACGCTGCTATTAAATTGCTTACGAAAAAGTTTCGCAAAATCCAATTGAAAAGTCAAAAGGAAGTGCAGTATTAGTTTGCTTAATTCCAAACACACGTTTTAAGACCAACGATGAGTTACTTAACCGAAATTTGCCTCATCAATCAATCTAAGCACGAAATCTTCCATTTACCAGACGGGATGTCAATTAAAGATGCGCTTTTAATAACCTGATATGAGCTAACGAACCAGATCACGAATTGCATTTTGTGACGTCCAAAATATTTGCATAAAATGTCAACTGATATCATTTACCCAACTCTACACAGGTCATCTATAATTAATTTCAGTTTATAAATAATTGTAGCGCACAAAAATATCGCGCAAAACCGACTTAATACTTCTTGACTTCAAACGTTTAGGCTTCTTTCAAATAAATTGACTTTTTAACTTTTTATCACTCACTTTTTGACGTAAATACTAATTATAAATCGGATACATGACACAAATTTTAACTCAGTCGAATTGTAACCACAAGAAACAAATTCTCAATGTTTTACCAGTAACAAGTAAAACTTATCACGATTCCCGTTTGAACACAACTTAGATCTAGCATTGATAAGCATTGACGATGCAATTCATTGAATCCCATAACAACCATGTATGTATCTAGCAAGACTCGGAAAGGCAACGCGAAAGTGATTCTCCTTTGCATCAGAATTCCTAAACCAGTGCCATCCTGCTTGACCCGGGGTCGCGCTTTCTACCCGCTCGTGCGACGCGTCAACCCGCAATTAATGGGGACTGGCTTTTAAGCGAACGAAAACCCTTTTTGCCGATAATGTACCTACTCCTACCTAAATCAAGTTCTTTTACCAATGTACATACTCGATACATCACGTTCTTTTACGAATAAATATTTCATTTTACTACATTGTATATCTGGATAGATATACAATGTAGTAAAATGAAATATTTATACGTATACGTATGGATATACGCAGTATTGCATGACACGATGGCATACTTTTTCAAGTCCTAATAAAACGTTAATAACCTCAGTGTAGGTATTTATAAAGTACGTTAACCTTACGTACCTTGCTTGCCTTTTTTTTTCTATGACTGCAGTGACTAAATAATAACTGTACCACCACCACAACCCTTTCTTTGTCCCATTGTTGGGCATGGGTCTCCTCTCAGAATGGGAGGGATTACGCCTTAGTCCACCACGCTGGCCGAGTGCGGATTGGCAGACTTCACATGCCTTCGAGAACATTATTAAGAACTCTCAGGCATGAAGGTTTCCTCACGATGTGTCCTTCAGCGTTAAAGCGTTAAGCGCAGCAAGTGACATTTAATTCCTTAATCGCACATAACTTAGAAAAGTCATTGGTGCGTGCCGCTTGGGTTTGAACCCGGACCGCTCGAGTGAGAGGCGAGTTCGACAGCTACTGGGCTGTCGCCGCACCACATATTATTAAATTATTTTATTATTGTACCTACATGTATAGAGCAGTAATATAGGTACTAGTACTCTGTTACAATTTAATCACAAATTATTCTTCTTTCTAACAAATTCTAAATGTATCCCTAATGAATTAAAAACCATCAATCAATCGCAAGAATCAACAACCACACGTTAAAAAGTAACTTGTTAGTCTAACATACAGTCCTGTTGTGACCTAAGGTCGGACTTTCTACGCTACCGTCACCGCGTCAACCCGTAATTAATGAACGTAACCAAGCAACCCGCTCCGTCTGTATCGAAACTAAAATCCGGTCCTGAATTCAATTATTTTATTGCAAGCGGTAATTGGCTGGAGATGGTTGAATACTCGTTGGAACTGTGTTTGTGTGGGTACGGTGGCGTAAACATCCAGGACAATTCCGATTCGTAAAATTGAATTTTCTCATACGGAATTCACTGATCGAAGAAGCACGGTTTATAGATTCACACTTCTACGCGGTTTGGAATTGCACGGGTATTTTATTAAAAGCTTTTAATTAACTTCACTCGTGTGTATGTACCTACCTACGTAAGTAAGTATGTATGTATGTATGGATGTTCTGGAATCTTGCAATTAATATTTCACCCACTTCCACTGAAGCTATCGAGCTGAAATTTGCACACATATTTGGCTCTGATGACAATGCATGAAAAAAAAAATAAAAAAAAACTTTTTTTTTTAAATATTTTTTAATAATTATTATCAATGCTATAAGTTTTCAAAACATTAACCGTGGACTTAATGGTTTGCTAAGGGCATTAGTGGACAAACGTTATGAACTAATTAGGTAGGTATATACTCCTACGTGCTACGGAATCCTCATTTTATGTCTGTCTTACATGCACTTGACACACACTTATGTGACTTAACAGGTTTTTGAGTTAAAATCATTCTTGAGGTGACCTCTTTAGCCTGTTTTGCAAATGGCCGTTTATATTGAAAACAATACATTTATTATCTGTAACATAGGCTTAACCAGTAATCGTAAAGGTAAAGGGACAAGCTAAAGGTTACCGTTTGACAAATTTGAACGCATTGTTACAATAGTGAGTATATTATACCAATAAATCGGTAAATTAAAACAATTATCATTTCCATAAATTATTGTGGTGTGATAAAGTGCTTTTAGCTCTGAGGCTAGTCACAAATAATGTGTCTGCAAAAAATACCAAATTGTATTTAACCTGTAATAGCAACTTGTAATGGTCTGAGTGAGTTTTTAGGGGTCCGTAGGGTAAAACGGGACCCTATTACTAAGGCTCCGCTGTCCGTCTGTGACCAGGCTGTATGTTAAAAATCAAATGTTAGATTTGATATTTAGATACACGACTGAGAAGGTACGCGGTAGCTACCTTTTTACCTACCTACCTTTTTTTGTCACTGGGAAATGCAATTACGCATCCTCCATACCTTGTCTGGTCAGGTTCGCTGATATCAGAATACCAACTCAACCCAGCGGCACCCTCAGCGTTACTACCGTGGCCACTGGCCAGCACCTACCTACCTACCTGGCATCTTTCAGGTTGCAAGACCCAAGAAACCACCATATACATGAAAAAACAACAACTATAACGCAGCGTAAAATATATCTACTCAATAAATAGGTACTAAATTATCCTAAAGGTACCTCAAACACATTTATTCCTAAACATTTCAAGAATTTTTTCGCTATCACTATCATGGATGCGGGCTACTTAATTCACTGACCTCTGTGCTTGCAACGAAGTTCATTGAATTAAACAAGTTCATATCCATATTACTGCGTTTAAACTCACTTATTTATCGACATTTTTATCATTCACGAAGGTTTTACTGTTTTGTCGCGCGTATTGAATGGTGGGGCATCAATTCAGATTACTGCTGATACGGCTAGGCTGTAGTGTTGTACAGGCAGACGGAATGAAATAGAAATACATATAAGTAAATTTAATAGGTAATGCTGGTTCGGTGAGCGCCCGATTGCGTAACGCCGCATTCTTGTGCGCCAATATGCGTAAGCGCAGCTGAAACAGAGGAAAGGCGTGTAGTTAAACAGAAACAGGTAACAGAGCCCACTGTATGCATTATTTTCATACACGGATTATTGTAAACAAAGCACTTTGATAGAGGATTCAAAGTAGTGATAGTGCATTGATCAATGTCCTTGTAACTTTAACTTTAACTTTGCTGCAACCATAACAGTTTGAAGTTGCAGTTTCGTAAAAAATATGATTGGAGAAAGAATATTAAATAATTTGATTCCAAATAAGGAGTCTTAAAACTATTAAATAAACAGAGTTTAATGTTGGGTAAGTTGGTTAGCAAGTTCACAGACAGTCTAGAGTACCTACTCCACCACGCTGCTCCAATGCGGATTGGTGGAGGGTTAGTGGCCAACCTAGTGTCGAATATTCTCAAGCCATGCGAAGGTCTCCGACAAGGCTTAACGACCGTTTCCACCATTGAAAACAAACGGGACTGACGGCTTAACGTGCCCTCCGAAGCACGGTAACGTCCATGAAATTTTGCCACTAGCGGTCACCCGTCCACACCGACCGCGCCCGTCGTTGCTTAATATATAACAGCTTCATACAGATAGCCAAGTCATTTAAGTTGTGAGATCAGTAGCAGTCTGCTAATGAGTAGGTAAGTATCTAACTTCTATTCTCAATAGACTCAATACCTAGAGGCCTACCTAAGCCTGTCTTTCATATTGCAAACAAACATGTTCCTTTACAAAATGCAATGCACTAATTAAATTAAACAATACATTTGTATGAAATACGAGTCGAGGACATCGATGCGAGATATTTTCAGATCGTATTTGTATTCATGAGGTAAACAAACGACAGGTGGACGGTAGTGCAGAGGACAGTTGAGTTTGTGAAGGCTGTCCATTGGGTACCTATTGCAATTAATTGCCAGGTATTTCTGAAGTATTGTTTACAATCGCTAGTCTATAGTATGTTCTCTATTAGCTGCTTATCCCCCAGGACGGACTATGCATATTTCGCAATTGTTTCCATCTAGATAAGAGATACCCGAGCATAGATATTGCCATCATAAAGACTTTAAATAAAGGATGTATTTTTTTAATTCAAAATATTCAAAGTAAAAACGGTTCTGCCATACGCGAACATGTTGCCCTTTGGAGAAATCACACATACATATAATACTAAAATGAGACTAATACAAAATCGAAATTAAAATTAATTAGTGTTAGGTCTATAAATCGCGGGATAATTCGTTAGATCTTCATTCTTCTGTTGATCATTATTGATCAATATTGGTTATATTGGGAAGATTTAACATAACTGTAATTTACCTTCTAACTGCAACCCATAGGCGTCCCACTGCTCGGCACGGGTCTCCAAGAGCCACAGCTGAGGGAGCTCTAGTGCCTTCTGAAGCACTGAAGCGCCCATGAAATTAAGCAACTAGCGTCACCCATACGACCTTCAGCGGATAGCAACTTCCAACTTTCGCAGTATTTGGGAGGCCGCGCCTAATTTTAGCAATATGTGTGCAATATTTTAAAAATTACTAATTTCGCAGCAATTATGTGAACCCGCCTCATCAAGCTAAACTAATTACCTAATCATCTCTATTCGTGTGTACTCTAAAATTAGTTTTTTAAACGCAACAGTCCAGAAATTAAGTACCAAACAAAGAAACACCACACCCTCAGCCACGCCTAGTCTGTTGCTTCCTCGTGTTGGCAACCCTGGCACACAATTTGAATTTTAGACTTCCACTGCGAAATACGAAAATAAGGTTCAAAATTTTTTGTTTCACATAGTTATGTTAACTTTTATATTAGGTATGTTCAAGTAAGCTTAATTAAAAATTCAATACCTACCTGACCATGTTGTCTAAAAATACTAAATATCTAATGGTTATAAAATATAAGGATGAATGTCTATTAATAATTAAATCACCGGCTTAATGACATGTAATTTAAGTCGGATATAGTTTCGGTCAATTACGAGTACGACGACAATCTTCGTAGAGCGGTGGTTTAATTTAGCCTGTGTAATTATTTATTTTATTTATGCTTATTATTATGTTTATTTATTACTGCTTACGTTGTCTATTATTAAAAATATTGTTTATACCGACCTTTATACCACCCTTTACGTTTTTCTGACCACCCGAAGCTTAAATCAGAGAGAATTCTTTTAACATAAACTCCGCATTTGTAGCTACGTAAAAATGTACATAGAGATTTAAATAAATAAATGTAATAGGTACTAGGTTTAAATATAACCCAGCCCAGGGCTTAGGAATTATAAAAAACTTGGTGGTTTAAAAGCATCAAGTTTTGTGTTGTTTTTGGAACAATAAGTTGATTACACACTACACATAAAACATACTACAGGTTTTACAACTAACAATATTATGTTTATTACTTTAATTTTTCGCATAGATTTATTACTAACTAAATAAAATATACAGAACCATCCATTCAAATTACCTTTAACCGCCGTTTCCGTCTGATAACGTGAACAAGATCTTCGCAGTACATTAAGGTCAGTCAGTTTGATAGCGAGTTACAATGAATAGTAATTATCCTCTAGCCTTCATGATCCACTTGGCATCATACTGTACGGCTGATACAAATTACATGCAGTTGTTGCAGATTTGCATCTAGGTAAATATATTAAGATGAGATAACCCTAGTTTTTAGATAAAATGATAACAGCAAATGCAGGTTATTTATGCACTGATCGAAGTTTCGAGACTAACGTTGGCTGTTTCACACTAGGTAACATTGTGTAGTATGGTAGTATTAAAAAAAAATTATGAAATAATATACATGTTTATGGTTGATGTAAGTACCTATATGTCGAATTTGGGCTAGCATTAATATATGTATATCAGAGCTTTAAAAATGAGTACATTGGTTATCCACGTATTTATAAATCAATAGTGACTCTAATCGTGCTTCGCATAATGGTGGTGGAAAATTATTCCAGCATTTTGTTGAATTAAAATACTTAGAACCTGTCGAGTATAGTACTAGATTTAGTCGAGTACTAGATTTCCGTGGATAGGCACTCAGTTAATTTAAGTCAGCATTTTGTATCGCAACAAGTCAGCATGAAAGAAATATATGTACCTATATAGCATTTTCTTTCAAATAAGGACCATCACCGCTATAAGCTTGCTTGTTTAATAAATATATAAAACCGACTAAAATGTCAGAAAGTTCACATTAAAATATGACTGACAGTAGAAAAAATAACGAAAGCTTAATTTGACCTCACGATTGAGAGCTGACCTACAAACATGATATTCGTAAAAAGCGCTTTATAAATAGCTTTACCTGAGCTTATATATGTCAAGACCGTGATGGTACCTAAAGTACGACCGACCCAGAAAGTGGAACGGGAACGTTTTAACGAGCAATTGTTAGGTGGTAGACCCTCTAACACACATCATAAATATGTGCTAATTATTGCAGGTAAACAAACTGAGGGGCGTCTAAAATTGACATGATCAAGGAAAATCCTAAATAGACTAGGAGTGTATAGGAACAAACTAGAACAAACAACTACCCACAAAAACTTTTCATTAATTTTGCATCATAATCAACAAGTTACTACTATATTGCCTCACAATTTTGTGCTATAATAGCATGAGATTTATAACTTTCTAGTAGGTCTAGCTTTATACTACGGCCTGCATGGGTCCTAGTCAAAAAGAGAAGCCTTAAAATTATTTTTTTAACCTTAAAAAAATTACAGATTAAAAAAAGTAAAAACCGTAGGTCGAAGAGCGCAGATCTTAGAGGTTCACTTGCGTACATGAACACAAGTGGAACTGTGCAATCCGTATACGTTTTGAAATCACATGAATGACAATAGGCATGCGTGATGCTACCTAAAGCCGATGCCCAAAGAATTGACCAATGAGCGACATTAGAATCGAATCTAGAATCAAATTACGTAACAAGTAACAACCGCGACAGTTGAGACGCACGCGCACTGCGTCGTCATAATACCTACGGAGACAAGGCGTGGTCTCGACGACCAATAAAACTGGGTTGGTGCTAGTTACACATACGTGACTTACTCAGGACTGCCTTGACACGAGATTTTGCAATAGACTTTTCGCACAAATTACGAATTCCGCCGACGACGGTTCACTCGGCCGAAGGAATCTTCCAATCGGTTTCAATTTTCAATGTTTTTTTTAGTCATAAAATGTTTACCTCCTGACGATTTCTGACTATTGTTTGTGTTGATGATAGAATCATTCGGCTGAAGGTAATGTAGACTAGGTACCTACCAAATATATTGAAAAATATTTTGGATACCTAATATATTTTTTTACTGATTTCTTACTAATTATTGAATTCTGTGGCTGTACCTTATTGGTTATTTAAAAAAATCCCTTAAAATCCCTTAATTATTTCAAACAATTAAAATGATTTACATTGAGTAGTTGCTCATTTATAAAAAACGGTTTCAATTTATTTTCTCTTCCCCATTCACTTTCACATTCACTCTTCTAGAAAATTTGCGCCCGCTAGAAAACTGAGGCCACAAAACAACAGTAAGTAGGTACATAAAATATGTATGAAACTTAAAAAACAAAGAACCTAAATAAAACTGGTACTTTACCATTTCCGTTAACGCCGACATGATTGGCACAAATTAATCGATATATTTCGATCTTCAATGCTACCCGAATTTCTTTAGCCCGATGCGTTTTAAAAAAAGAAGCTATAATCGCAGCACTGCCTCGGGCTGCGAGGCTCATGAATATGTTTATCACTTCGCAGCACTTATCGGGAAGCAGCTGCCAATGCTGCCAATATTATAATTGTTATGATTTGAAAATTAACATACACATGTAGACGCGCCCTTATCACGCGATTCGATATTTTGGGTAACTAGGTAAGGTTTTTATTACCCAATATAAGTCCGATCGTAAATGTGTAATGTGTATCAAGAGAAGTGTATTGACCCTTATTATTTACCTACTATAGACAACATACCTATTCAATACATAATAATATTATATTACATATAGGTTATATATTCACTTCTTGTTCTTGGTTACACAGTACATACTTTTACCATTGCACCTACCTACCTACTTGTTATAAGTACATACCTAATAATTAGGCAAAATCAGGTTATTATTATTATTTATCGGACGGGGGTGTGGGCAGTTATGCCCACAAGCCACTGCGACCTAAAGAGATCTATTGTAGCTAGCCCCCATAGGTTCAAACCTGATCCCAAAGGCCAATCGCTCGGATAAATCCCAGGATGCCTTTGGGGTCAAGTTCCTTGATTGTACAAGGTGTGACTAGGCTTCCGCCCAGTTTGCGACTTCTATAATGGGCCACTGCAGGACAGTCGCAGAGGATATGGATGGGTGATTCCTCCGCCTCATTACAGAATCTACAGGCGCCAGTGATGGCTCTTCCTATCGTATGTAAGTGTTTGTTTAACCTACAATGTCCAGTGAGGAGTCTGATTAAAATCCGCAGGTCGGTGCGGTTAAGGCTCAACACTTTTTTCGAATGATTAGATGAGAAACCAGATATTAGTGCTTTAGACTGCCTTAGGCCTGCCGCACCAAGCCATAACTCGGTGCTCCGCTCTAGGGCTTGTCTTTTTAGGATGCATCGGGTAGCGGCCTTCGATATGCCCACCATCGGTTCAGGTCCCATGGTGGGCAGTTCGGCCCCTTCCCTTGCTAGCCTGTCAGCGATCTCGTTTCCGTCTATTCCCATGTGTCCAGGCACCCAGCCCAGGGTGACCTTATTCCTGAGAGATAGTTTGTTTAGTACCTGGATGGCTTCAAAGATTATCTTTGAGGTGACTACATCGGATTTCAGTGCCATTAAGGCTGCCTGACTGTCCGAGAGTATGGTGATACGCTTATTTGTATAGTTCATGTCAAGGCTTTCGTGTGCACAAATTATAATTGCATAAACTTCAGCCTGAAAAACGGTGGCGTGGATACCTAAATTTATAGACCTCCCTACCCCCTGTGGTCCACAAAAGGCCCCCGCCCCAGATTGACCACCCTTTCTAGATCCATCCGAGTACCAGATGATATCACTGTTTTTAAGAAGATCTGGAGCCTTGTGCGTCCATTCCTCTCTTGGTGGTATAGTAACATTGAACAGCTTGTTGAAGACTAGCTGCTTGGTAGTGGCGTCGCTGGGCATCGCCATGACTCTGCATGTCATGAGGTCATCTATGAGGGTCCTCATGGCACGTGATTGCCAGTTTGTTCTACCTCCTTCGGCTGCCCGGAGCAGAGATGCCCTGGCCTCTCTCTGTACGTGTATGTGAAGAGGTTCCATGTTCAGGACTGCTTCCATGGCCGCGATGGGGGTTGATGCGAGTGCTCCTGTGATTAGCCGACAGGCAAATCCCTGAACGCTATTGAGCACTTTGATGCATGTTGCCTGGGTTGTCTTATTATGCCAGGTTACACAACCATATGTGATGACTGGCCTTACAATGGTCGCGTATATCCAGTGCATATTTGCCGGCTTGATGCCCCATCTGGAGCTTGTGAGCCGACAGCATATTCCCAGCGCAATTTTTGCTTTCTTAACTACCTGTGTGAGGTGTTGATTCCAGGTTAGTCTTTGATCCATTGTTATTCCAAGATACTTGACTTCCTTAGAGAACGGTATATTTGTGCCGAAGAGGGTCGGGGTGTACAGCCTGTCCAGCTTTCGTCTCCTTGTAAAGGGTAAAATAATAATAAAAAATCAGGTTATCAGTTAAGTATAATATTATTAATACTACCTAGTTATATGTAATGTAATACCAATGTTGACAGCAAGATAATATAACAGGTATGTATCTACCTACTACCCTTTACCTTATTCGTAATTAGTATATGTAGATAGTAAAGAAGCTACCAAAGTAACACTTTATATCTAACCCAAATCCAATGTCTAGGTATCTAAAAATAAAGTTTTTTTTAACTCGGAAGTACCTATGTAAATAATAAAGAAGCTAATTAATTAGGACTTATTACTTTAATATATCATGACAACATACATAATTTAAATAAAAATATGTACCTAATCATAAAAATTTGACAAATTTTTAAATAAAATAATCCAAGTTTTTAAATGTACTAGTTAGGTATGTAGGTATTTTACTTAACTGTTCATGTTCGTAATTAAACATTGTCGAGTAAGCAACATAAGTGAATATTTTTAAGGGATCTTGTTCGCTTCTTCTATGATGCTGAATTCGAAGGTACGTAATCGCGTTAATGCAATAAAGACAGGGGGATGCAATACAATGTTTCCAAATAGATGATAAGAAACCGCATGCCTAGCGATTCTCTTGCGATGTTTTTACAGGCATTACTTACTATGAGCACGTGTTCGAGACGTTCAGCAAAAGGCGGACGGACGGCTGTTTTCCGTGTATTTTCTGGTCGAGGGAACGCGGGGCGAGCGGCGCGAGCGGGGGACGGCCGGCGGCAGATGCGCCGCGCAGCGCCATCTAGCGGGAGCGCCGTCGCCAGGTGTGCGCGGCCCGCACCGCGGCTTCCACCCGCCCTCAGTCCGCCGTCACGCACCGCCGCGATCACACGTAACTCCGGCTGCCACACGCCGGCCGCACGCGCGCGTTTCGAACGTAGTGCACGATACGATACCCGACCGGTTCCCGAAGCCGATGAGCGCGACCAGTGACACCTCTAGTGCCGTGTGACTCGCAGTGAAACGCTCAGTGGAGACATGTGCAAGTGATGGATTACTTATCCGCCGCCGTCGAGTGCTGACGGGCTCCCGTTCCCGTGTATGCTCAGGCGCCGCTAGCGGTCGCGCCAGGATGCGCGCCCCCGCGGTGCTCGTCGCCCTGCTAGGGTTCCTGCCCCAGGTACGGCTGGGCTCCGGGAGCGACCCGCGACCCGCGACCCGATTGTTTACGTCCGGCGGAGATCTCGCGAACGGCGCGCCGGCAGCCGAGGCCGCGCACGACACTCACTTTCCCACGAGCGTGGCGCTCGGACTCCGCCGAGCTCCCTAGATCGTCCTGGATAGCGGAGAGGGTGTAGGTTAGCCGAGTCGTGACCGGCCCGGCCGCCCGAGCCGCGCCTGTGTGTGTTCGATACGTTTACCGGCGAGCACGGAGCACGGAGCACGCTCGGTACATAGTTATAAAGAAAGTTCAGGTTTTACGGGCGGCGCGCGGGGTCGGCTAGTTCGCGAGCCTCTTCGTTTAAAATTAGATGCATTCCGAGGCTTCGCGATGAAGTGGATTTCCAAAAGGACTAATCGCGTCGCCCGTGGCCGGGAATAGCGCAGACGGGCGACCGGCGGGCACAAGGCGCGATATTTCTGGCAGGGTTAGTAGTCCGGTCTAGTTCGGGACTGTTTACTGACCGTCGCTAATCACCAAACGATCGCTTAACTTAGTTGCAATGACAACAAAAATTTCAGTTTGAGGTCATTGATCTATGGACAGGTCAGTTATTACGGCTAGGGTACCGTACAAAGTTATTCGAACACTGCATTCAAAACATAAATAACCATAGTTTAATCCCATAGTTAACACATCATCAAATGATGCAATGTGAAAGAAGTTGTAGTAAAACTTACCGGTACTTATGTGTTACTTATCTTACCGTGTTTACAACGATAGTCTAACAAACATTAAATTTTTAGAAGATTAGGTCTACAAGGCCGTTGCAGTACCCAATTAATAGTTAATTGACAGTAACTTAACAGTTAGGCAACTTTTCAAACGAGTTGGTAATCAAGTTCAAACAAAATAAGCTACAATAAAAAAAACATCTTAATCATTTCAAAATTGCTCGTGAAGTAAGTACAAATCATTGATTAAATATTGTAACGAATGAATCACTGCATCCTTAAGCCAATAATGCTCGCTTTCTCAATCGGCTGATACTACTACGCCTTGCCATTTAACTGTGCCGAAACGTTGTCTGAACTACTGTTACCTATCAACCAGTTAGTCGAGCGAAATGTCAGCCCCTCAAAAATCGATATGAGGCCGGGTGAATGCTTCTGACGACGAATGCAATTGGCGAGGGTCTGAAACCCTATGCGTTAGCGCACGACCATAGAACTACTATTTAAATAATGTTTCGTGTACAGTTACAACTTGCACACAAAAACGTCGTGTATGTGTGTGTGTAACCGGTACCGGGACCTCATCTCGTAGGCATCTTATCGTGTGATTTTCGTGAACTTTTAGCGTTCCATTACTGTACAGCGGCAGTTTTTGCTGACAGGATGCAGTGAAATTACCTCAGACAATGTATCAATTAATTATTAACGACATGCATGTAAAGCGAGGTCGTTTTATTCGCTTTATCGAGTACCTGTCCAGTTTTGAATGCGCAGGTGACTTCTGTAATGAATGACGAAATTCCGTAATAAAAAATGTACAGTATGCACATAAAATTAGGTATTTATAGTTTACTCTGACATGACTTACAATAATTAAAACTTGCATTTGTTTTTTACACTTAACTAAACAAAGTTTTCAGTTTCGAAATCTGTTTCTGGTTCACTGAACACTCAAGTTGTTAATCTTTCATCCCGGTCACATCCTAAAAGTAAAAATTTACTTGTTTATTTATTTATCATCCACACCAAATGCAAAAATCTACAGCCAGTAACGTTCTCAGTGATTTGTTTATGTGTAATACATAACAGCAAAAATGCAAAGTAAAACCGAAAAGCATTCCTATGGCGGGCAAGAAATCAGTGCAAATCAAAAGCATTCGCAATAAAGACATCGCGAAACGTCTGAAACTGATTAATATTTTCATTCTCATGCGCTCTCTTCTCACGCGTAGTCGTAAATACGCTCAGTAACTACGCTCTATATTATAGATTTACTCTGTATGTGTTTTCAAGGCGCTATAATACATTATGAATGAACTGGCGTCGCGAGAAAAAACTGTGTTTTGCGCCCGGACAGGTTTGTTTCGCCCGGGGCCGAGGGACGGGCATTCATGTAATTGTCCCATCGGCTCCTTATAGCGTCCAGCACATCCGCAGGATTCGGCCCGCATTATTCCTTTTTTCGCTAGCCTTACGATCGACCGTCGATCGGATCGCGTGATCGAACCGTCTCACGATCGGAAGCGACGTCGGAAACACGTCTGCCCAAACCGCAACAGAATAATTTCCAATTTTATACAAAATAATTCACCGAAGGCTAAGTCGTAATGCGAGAAATTACTCGTGGATAATACAGTAGGCAGGCATTGCTCTGTGCCAGTCGGCCCGCAAATGGTCAGGTGCAATTTTTATTTGCGACATTGCTGTATTAATGTTGAGATTGTTGAGCGGCTTGGATATGTAGGACATTGCGTGTCGGGCCCGGTATGGAACGTGGCTCTAAGCTCGTTCGAATCGTGATATAATCGATAGCTTGTATTTCAGTGCGTTCGTTACGTTACGGGCCACATTGCAAGCAGGTGCGCCGTCCTCCTCTCGAGACCCCTAGCATCTGCGTTTTCCATAATTTACTCGCGTACACATATTCTAATTGCCGCCGATAATTTAAGCCCAAAGCCGGTTCGTTATCACTGTTCTCGACTAGCTGCTTAATTGGCGCTTTTATAGCTCAAATCGCCATTATAACTGCTCAGCTGGTTGACAGAGTTCAGTTATTCCGGCGTGATGAACTCATGTGGTCACTCACTTCACCTGCCGTCGACACCTGTCTCTAATAAATAAACTTCCAAAAGTTTTTAAGAAAACCATCGATACGGCCAGCTAAGTATGCAACTCGTTTTCCAGCTGCACGATTTAAGTCGGCGTATGTTTTGCGCGGTAAATACTTCAAGTTTAAAGTGGTCTGTTTCTTTACTGCACTTAATAAGAAAATCATAGCTAGTTTTGTATGAAGCATGCGTGACAATGTTAACCAGCCCATTGCAATTCTCCTGGCAATAATACTAATGACAGGTCGATTGGACCGAGCTATTTCGGCGGTCGCACGTATTTTCACAACAGCACAATAATAATTAATCGTCATATGTCATGTTAGTCGCAATAAGCATATAAGTATGTGAAACCATTTAACCCTGTTATTATTTCGTCCATTGTCCAAGGCGGTTTTGTTCTATGTGAACTGACTCAATTATGCGAGAGCTCCTTATACGAAATCTTTATAATCGTCGGTTTTAACTGCTCTAACTATGAGAAACTTAAGTTTCGGGTGTATTGTGATGAGACATTGTGAGGCTGATTGCGATACGTGCGTCAGTATTGTTAAGGGAAAGCAGTTACTAACGACTTCAAGTTGATAAATACGCAGGGCCTACTGAAAACTACTGCAACAAGCTATTTAAATAGATTTAAATCACCAATTACTTTGTACGGATTGACATTTGACGTATCCATTGTGGCTTGGCAGAGCAGTCACGCTTTCAAAAGAGATTAATGCCGACCATTTCTTTGATTGCGCGGCCCTTAAAATAATTTATGTTTCCTTTTCATCGCGACCGGACGTTTAATTGATTCTCGATCCTGTAAAAACCTGGGCAATGGTCCCCATTGATCAGATTACGCAATGTAGCCGAACTGGATGCTGAGGGAAGTTTGTATTATGCATTATTTATTAACACTGGCATAACTACTCTGTCGCGTTTAGATGCGTTCGGATGATTGGAGGCAAGACAATACTTGTAACTTTGACGTGATTTACAAAGTGCGTTCTTATTATATTGTCACCTCTACTGATTACTTACACTCAGAGCAATGACCTTAATGAGTTTTACTTGTACCTACTATAATTATTATAGAACAAAAATCTAATAATTAATTAAAGACGCAGTGATAATAAATTGCTGACTGGGATGCTTGTACGATTTCGTAACTTATTGCATACCAGATTTGTGTAGGTAATACGCGGTAACCTTCTAATTTAAGGTTCTATTGTTTAGAGAGGCCTGACTAAATTATTAAATTCCGAATTGGGTAAATGTGTCAGCGATGCTAGTAACACCGTAGGTTGTGCAACGCTCCTGGCATAGAGAAGAGATGAGTCGGCCGATGTGGGTTGTAAGTTAAGGCCATAGACTACAGACTAATAAAACTTTGTAGGAACTAATTACTGGCGTAGGCGACGGTTAAAAAATGACAATTCTGAAATAGTTAATTTATTTCACACGATAAAACCACCCATGTTACGGATAGGCGCCATTCTATTACTGGTAAGTGCTACACACTTTTGCAAAAACACAAATGCAATTTAAAAACAATTTGCAGCCGTCAAAGTGGTAATGAGTAAACATTGTAGATAAATAAAATAGGACCAACACTCCCGCATTATAACAAAACAAAGAAAACTGTTATGCCATTTTTATCGTATTAGAAATGAATAATGGTATATTGCTTTATAATATGACGTTATGATGTGTAGTAAAAATATCTATCAATGCATCACTTAGTGCAACAACGTAACAAACCATCGCCATCTTTAGTCCATAGACAAATAATCATTGGGATATCTTAGCGATAGAACCGAACGATATCTTTTATCTTGTTAAAATACTTTCATGCATCAACCTCAACACGAAACTATTTTAATAGGTTCCGCATCGAATGCCCGCTTCGGGTTCACACGTATAATCCCTGTAACAATCCGAGCAAGAAGATCTGGTTTACGATACGATACAAGAGTAAGTAGGTACTTGTACACGACTCCCGATCATACCGTACAAGAGGCAACTCCGACGCACGAAATCTCAATTCTCTTGAGCAACGCGCTTAAATAACCGCAAAATACCTTATTATGCGCTTTCCATATACGTTCCAGGCAATCTACGCGCCCATTACCTTCCACGCTCATGGTTCTCCGTTAATTTCGAATTTCGAATTCTTAGATCGTATGTTTCTTTTATCCGGCGCAGCTGCCAGTAACTAACAGAACACAAAGAGATTGCGACTTTTGTCGCGAACGTTGAATTTCAGAACGTTTTGTTCGCTTTAAGACGAACGAGTGTCCTTTTATTTGGCGCGCAAGACGTTCCTTGAAACGGAACGCCCTTTGTCCCACCCGGCATGCGTTCCGCTCACAATGAATTCAAAACTCTAGTTGTTCTGGAAAGTCAGGTCAGAAAACTAATTTGTGTTATGCACTCGAAATCAACTGTGCCTGAAGGACAGTGACAGTGGCCCAATTCTTATTCTTCTCCCTCCATTGCTACGGTCTTGTGACATTGTAACTGTCTATTTAATTCGACGCTGCATGTGTACGAAAATTAAAAAAAAAAACTTATAAAAATAAATCATACAGGATCGTTAATTCCAAATATAAATTTCTAATTGCGAATTAAATGCAGTGGCCACATCGTCGCGCTAAATTAAGACTGTGTTTGGGTGTTTATTTTAACACATTTCGCGCGTGTATAACGGCCGAGATGAAAAACATTCCCCTGTTTCATTATTTGAGCTATTTTTAGCTTGCGCTCAACCTGCCGACTGGACGAGTGTTTACTGTTGGCTTACATACATACAATGATGTTCACATCAACTAACCTTAACTAGCGCGACTTATCCATGCGATATTAAGGCTATAAAAGTTTTGAATTTCGAAACAGAAGCGTGCCCGCCGCCGTGCCGGTAACTCTAACCATAGATCACAGTGACAAAGCAATTTGGGATAAAATATGTGTACAAGCGATGGTCATTGCGCCGCAATTAAAATGATTGGAATTAATGCAAAGCGATATGTTAACGGAGATTGTTGCGCGATGGCGATTAGGTACTCAAAATCAATTTGGACGGTTTTGTCGGGCTGCGCCGGCGCAATCAATGTTACGTGCCAGCGTTACTTTCCAAAGTGTAAAAAAAAATGTTCACGACCCGACGTCCAATGCATTAAAAGTTAAGTCGTATGTTAAATAAATGAGATACACGCGTAGCTTAATTCATTACTCGGCGCGCTCACATAATACGGGCTTTAAGTAAATAGTCATTTCCTATGCGATTGATAACCAAACCTGTCGCAAGAAAATTGATTTGGAAAAACAAACAAGACATCTTTGGTGTTCTCACGATAGGTTTCCTGTTTATTGTACATTTACGTTTTAGTGTTACTTAATTATGTGTAAAATTAATGTTACTTATCGAACTAGAGCAGATTAAGCACTGGTCGAAATACTTAGTTGCACACCGAGAATTTAATAGCCCATTAATTAACGAAAAAATTTTAAAACAAGAAGCGGTCATTACGCTTAGCACCTTTTACGAGACGAACTAAGGCATCAATCATAGAATCATCGCATCAAATCGCCCGGGGATATTATAAAACAACTTATTCGGTAGTCCATAAGTATTATTTAATTGTTATTTTGTGGTTGCCCCGAGCGGCCGCGACCACCGCACACGCACGGCGCGCGCGCATTTTTATTTTTACTATAAACTTAACTCTTCTAAGTTAAAAACCTTCAACTTCCAAACAAATATTAGACATTTTGTAAATTATTTAATTACCAAGGCCGATAAAATCGGTAAGCCACAATTTGATCATAATCTCTGCTACTATGACTGTCTTGATAAACAATACCTAAAAAAGGGGATGTTTAGAGTGCCCCCATGTTTTTAGAGCGTTTTTTTCTCTTCCGTTCCTACCTGAACCACGTGGATCGCTACCACTCTATCCTGCTCTTTTGTTCTCTTTTAAAACGAGAGGGTGTAGTTTTGCGCGAATGAGAAGCGAGTTCAACCCCTAGTGAAGGCAGGAAGTTGGTTGAAATCTGGTGTCTTTTTTACACCGGTCTTTGTTTAATTTACACTGTGGTTAATTTTTCAAATCCACAGACCTACCGTCTGCGTACAGATAAGCGTTGAATGATTCATTGTTCTTTATTTTCTCTTTTTAAAACTTTGACAAGTTCAACTGCAGGTTCATTGAACGTGGGAATATTTAATTGTTCCTCTTAATTAGTTATTTGTTCCGTTTCCACGCAGATGTAATTATTAAAGATAACTGCGCTTATCTTACACGTTTGCACAAATTTCCGTCCATCTCTCCAATTGGAAAATCTCATTACTTTTTAATTTATACCCTAGTTGATGTTATTACTTTCATAATAAGTATTATAATAAGTATTTTTTTTATACTTATATACTTATATATACTGTACTTTCGTACCTAAAGCTTACCTTCAATTTCCTTCGACATCCGTTCAATGCTGTAATAAAACTGTATAGGTAAATCGCTTTACGGAAAACACAGGAAACAATATAGTTTTTAACCATTATGAACACGGGACACCTCGGGCGGTAATGATTCGCTAAGACGTCCACCATAATTTAATACCTACCACTTCCTTCCGATGCCCTATAATAACATCCACTTTCGAATTTTGTCTTTCGAACTTTGTTTTTTTCTTTTTATATTTCAAAGGTTGACATGACACGTCGCGTCGATTCAAAGCGGTCAAATAATAATCGAAACCACAGATTTATTTCAATATTATTTACCTAGCGTAGCGACATGATTTGTTTTTAGGAACTAAATAGCATACTCCATTGCCACTTCAGCTTACTTAGAACCACCTGTTACTAGGATATATAAATATAGGCAAAATAGATACGCTCAGTTAGCTAATTAAAAATAATATTCAATGTCCACTATCCACAGATAAAAAATTAAAAAAAGCGTCTCACGCATGCACGAACCACAAAAAGATGTATAAAGATGACACTTTGTTCGTCGGTTAACACAAGGTGGTATTATTACAAAGCATGGCCTCTTCCCTAATGCATTGCTAAACCAGTTGATCTTATAATATGTGCAACTGCACATTCTTTACCAAGGGTTGGCAGGGCTGCCAACAAAGTTGCAAGGAACATGAAGATAACAAATCGTTTAACTGAAAATAAATTGAAATTAATTATAACTTGATAACTGCAAAATACATACTTACATCATTTATATAATCGCTATCGTTAAGAAGGTAGTATGTCTAGAATACTTTAGACAAAATGTTAACCGTTGGTGCTTAGTAGTTACGTTTTGTTGCTCTGTAACTATTTCTATATTTTAAGGAAATGCTTATAGCGTGATCAACCCTAGACGCATATCTATTTCTTAAGGCTAAACAACTGGCTATTATTACTCAATGCCACAAAAAAGGAATTTGAAGTATTCTTTTGACGTCTACTTATTCTTCAGTGGGGTTAAATCGATAGTTTATAAAAACATCGATTAAAACAACGCAGGGGGCAAATTTACAGCCGAATAAGTAAGAAAATTACGAAAAAAGGAAATGGTATTCGTCATTCATCATAAACGAGTTCGAATTTAGAATTGGGTTAGGGGTGTCACCACCCCACGTGGCCACCCCATTTTTAACCGACCTACATTGACTGCCCAGTAAAACCGTTAATGTCTAAACGAGATCGACCATTGTGACAGTTGAGCAAATACAAAATTAGCTAAATGCATTATAGAGTTTTGTAAGAATTTTAATTTTAATTACGACAATATAATGCGAGATGTGTTTAAATTACCAATATTGCATGTATTTCAGATTATAAATTTTGTTACCATACGTACCATTTGTCAAGAATTAATGCCCCAAACATTTAAAGCTTTACATGTAGACATACATACATACAAAAAATATGTTTTACCGGTAAAACATTTAATATCTCAACAGGATCGATGGAACAGTTGTGCAAATAGTTTGCTTATTTGACGATCACATCTCCGGGCGTCGAAAGCTATATAGCCGACGCGCCTGTTTGTGTTGTCACTGTGATGTTGATAAATTGGCTTAAGCTGTTTGCGCAGACATTGCTGTTTTACGGCAACGACAGCTGTATGATTTCTATAAAAGCCTTATTAATTAGATAAAACCAGTTAAATTGTTAAAAGGTATCATAAATTTAATTCATTGTACCTAGCTCTAGAAGTAAAGTATCAAATTTTTTTATGGGGAACTGTGTTCGCTTCTACAATAAAATACCTGGAAATATTACTTGTCTCCCAGATAATAAATTTAAATCTTACATTAAACAAAACCTCCTTAATAAAGCTTTCTATAAAATGACTACTTGAACGATAGAAATGCTTGGTGCGATGTATCTCCAGCTCCACTTATACAATAATAATGTTATGTTATCAAATTATAAAAATTGTTAATTTTGAAAAGAGTAACTACCGAGTTTCTTGCCGTGTTCTTCTCGGTAGCATCAACTTTGTGAATCGGCGGTAGATAAAAATGTTATGACGTTCATTAAGTGTATGTATCATACAAAATACCATATAATGAAAAATAAATGAATCTGAATCTGAATCTAATCTTGATTTATTTGTTTCAGGTGCTGACATCTGGTTCCTTCGAACTAAGGATAAAAAGTTTTACGAACTCGTTAGGTAGGTTAAATAGTGGCCAGTGTTGTGATGGTTCCTCGAGTAGTGATGCGCCGTGCTTGGCGCCGTGTAGGACTAAATTCCGCGTGTGCCTCAAGATTTATCAAGCTAATATCGATACAACGTCGCCGTGTACGTTCGGTGACATAACGACACCAGTGCTCGGTGGTAATTCCCTGGATGTGCCCAACCTCAACGTGGAAGGATTCAGCAACCCCATCGTTTTCCCCTTTGACTTCACGTGGCCGGTAAGTGAATTTACCTTTGTACCAAGCTAAAGCGAATTATACTTGATCTAATTGTATCTATGCTCAGTAATCGATTAGTGTAAGCATAGCCAAGTCAATTTCCTAGCACAACTAAAATCAATACATCATTAAAGAAACATTAAGTAGCAACCTTACAACAATAAATCAATGTTCGTTGCCACCAACATTCAAATTCTAATAATCCACACGAAGGCCACTAGGAGGCATCCCGTTCGCCCGTAAATAATAGTAAAAAAGAAATTTCGGGATTCCATATTCAAATTTGACAGAAGCGATGACGATAAGAATACTCGATGATTTAACGAGCCAGTGCGTGGGACGATTACAGCATTGAATGGTTCATTTTTAATTAATTATGAAGTCGCTGCCCGTATGACCGGCCATGTTATTAGACGTACTTTAGTCCGTCCTCATTGTGGCCTTCCCATCTTCATCCGCGATTAGAGCGGTGGCCGGTCTGAGTCGTGCTTCGATATTGTAATTATTAGTTATTTATTTGCTCGCGCAAAGATCTATCTCGATTCCAAGGATAACGGACATCTTAATTGGATCTTAGTTACGGTTATTTCGCCTACGTGAATTGCCCATAGTTTACACACCATTGTGGACACTCGAGAGTCGGAGAGGTGTTTGTATATTATTTAGCGGGCCGCTTCAAATGTCGTACCGTCTCGTAATGTTTGAGCAAACATTCGCTTCAGGCCGGCTTGCACAAGATCGGACCATCTGGAGAAAACGTGACATTTGGTTACTGAGCAGGTAGAGTCAGAACACGTGGATAGACGAAACTCTAAACTTTTTTTTCGAACGTGGATGTGCGTCCGGTTCTACTGCCAGTATCATTCCATTTGAATTGGCGCTAAATTGAAACTTCCTGTTTAAATTCACATAGAGTCCATAGTCAGACATTGTGGCGCGATAGGCAATTGAGCGAAAGCGACGCGAAATAATCCCCGTCTATCGAATTTCAGTGACAGGTTAAGCTTAGATGAAAGCCGTCGTATCGACGCCATATGCCGGCGATCTCGTCTGATGGGCGATGCGGTGGAACATCTCCCATATGCCGCTACAATATGCCGCGAATGGAATTTGAAGTCGTGTAGAAATGCGCCATACGTGTAACGACCTTTGACGGGTACAAGGCACGGCTATGAACATTTCTAGGCGCGCCACTTTAGCCCTAGTAGACTTTAATTTTCAATGAGGTCATCGGATGAGGCGTATCTTTTATTTACTCAATTAAAATGAAATCACGCAACGCAGTTAGTTGCCGGTTGCCTTCGCGCAACGTGACCCGCAAAGCAGGTGAACTGCGTTCGAACGGATTTATAACTTATTATAACATTAAATTCACTCTCCAGTGGCCAGCGTCACAATATTTTGAAACATGAGGCGATCGGTCGCGAGTCGCGGAGCGCTAACGGTCCCTATCTCGTTTCAGTCCTGGAAGAACCACGCAAAGGCGACCGACACGACTTTTTACCACATAATCCCCACGGAGCATCGACACCGAAGCTCGCACGTAGATCTGACCCGCCCGATAATAGGTCACAGGAATATTAATATTACTGACAACATCGAACAGTAAAATTATAGTAACGCGGCGCGGGAGTTAACGACGCGTAGAAACGATTTATCATACAGCGTTTAAGAAAGAGATGGCTCACTCCAAAAAGAAATCTCATTTGTATTCCAGCCCGGCTCGGCGCATTCGTTTAACTCTTAAACAATTTGTGTTTGTAAATCACAAGTTTTATAATGTAATGCGCGGCTGGGGCTCCGTTAGCCGGTCCGGATGTCACAGAGGCGAGGACCGGATTTCGAGTTCTGGTACCCGTTTCTTAAATTGGTGTGTTTACCAAAGGTTACCGGCCCAGTGAGTAATTGTGCCCTCGACGCCGGGGGTGTAAACCCTGCGGCATGAACGAGTCCATTCAGAACTGCAAAACCGTTAAGTGAACGTTTAAGCGCGAAAAAATATCGAACACAGCTTGTATTTGAAATGGGAACACCTGCTGAAGAGCGACCGAGATGGTTGGTGGGTAAATGTCAGAGTGTGTTTCCGCGCATGCGCAGGCCCTGCGATGCCCGCGCGCTCGTTCGCGCAGCAACGCCGACCATGAACTATACTTTTTATGGATTAACATAGATCCGTATTGCGTCGGCATTGTTAAGTCTGTTATCTCATCAAACTGTCTACATCTCATTGTTTTGAAGATACGATAAAAACTGATCAATAGTTAGTTTTGTTTCGAATCGAGTTTAGATTACGCGGCATTTTATTTCAACGCCAATTATTTAGTTATTCATCGGCTTCAATTTTATTTGTCGTCAAAATGTGGTACTTCGACAAATATTTCCTCAATGTGAGAACCTGAGAATGGATCGGCCGATTTGGCAAGTCACTTTCCCACAAGGCCCGACGGAGGCCGGCCCACGCCGGGCTACAAAAACTCCTCAATGCACCGCCTTAAGTGACAGTAACAACTTGACAATCAATTATCTGTTCTGTCCCATTTTGAACCTATGTAAACAGAACAAGAAGCATAATCTGCTTCTTGTATTTTCAATTCAAAATTAGAACACTGATTTTAAGTTGGTAACACCTTGAAAGTGTTGCCAGCTCCGGAAGGAATTAATGTCGGTAGCTGGCACCATCAGTTTTTATCATTTTTTACTGTGAGACGCCGGCAAGAACTAGCGTGCTTGGTCATAATTAAGGTTAATTAAATCAAAAGAATCGAGCAGCTTAATCACTTTTGTGTTTAAATATTCGGAGTTAGCAAATATGACTATGAAATATGAATATGTGTACACTTAGTGACGCTATTAAAGCATTGCCGAAATGTAGTTATCTTAAATTGTATTCGTCCTACTTTTGTAGAAAAGTTTAAAGAAAATATGAACTAACCAAGTAACTAATTACAATCATGCAAGCCAAAACTTTTGTAAAATATATTTGAGTGATGTGTGAAGACACAGAGTACCTGATTAATGCATGTGTGCCGTTTAGTGAAGAAATGCGCGTCCATTGTGGATCTAGTAGACTAAGCAACGGCGTAACTAATTCTCGAGATTGTTAGTTATTTTGCATGTTTCGTAAATAGTTTCACGCTCTAAATAATGGGGAAAATTTAAATGAAAGTGTATGTAGCATCTTGCATCGCTACGCTATGGCGACATACCTCAAGTGTGCCGCAGTCTGCCATACGCTGTACGGTACTAATATTTCGCGGAAATTAACGTTGCAATGACGTCAGCGCCGATCCGAATGTCAAAACAATACTGTAAAGCACATGGCGTCGATGAAATACCTTTTCGATCTATTGTCATGCGTGTGAATCCCGCCAGTTCTTGCCCTCGTGGCTTCTCCATTAGAAAGTAATTAACAATCTATACAGCGTAGATACCATAAGAACTCTTCACGCCTTCACGAATTCGAACACCAAACATGATTTGGGCCCCACAATTCGTGTTTAGTTACGACCGAATTGTAATCGTTTAGCGCATTACGATTCAGTCGAAATTACTCGGAATCGATCTTACATAAGTTTTCCAATTTCAAAATCTGAAAACGTCTTCGCGCGCAATGATCATAAAGTATTACTCTATAGTCTATGCTATATGCATAGTATAGTAACGCGATACGTCGACCTCGCTAGTCGAACAAACTTCCGTCTACGGCGTTTTTGTCCGGGAGCTCTTAATAATTTCCTTTATCTCAATCCGCTCACGCCGGGAACCTCTTAAAATACTTACCCCTACATCCGCTTCTTTTAATAATCTACCGAAGCTATGGAATGCCTCATTCGATCTCGTCCCCGCTTCGACACCGTCTTTTATCTGTTCCCCGACGAGCAGCAATTAATGTCGGACAAAAAAGGATTGCAAAATGAAATTCCGCGTAAGAGTCGGCAGGACCGTTGCGTTTCCATCACTCACTCGAGCGGGGTTTCATAAGTTTCAAATTTAGACAATCGGAGCGTGTATAATTGATGCTCGGTTCGATGCCACTGAGCAGGTATTCAGCAAGAGTCAATTATCGACTTTCACGATATTACGTCTAAATAAACTATCGCACAATAACATCGAACATCCCAATTACTTCGAGTGCCGGGCGGGCGCTAAAATAACATTGCATTCAACAGGAACCGAAAAGTCCGATCGTAAATATCGATTAGTCACTGACGAGAGATAAGAAAATAAGCTCATCAACGGAATGAGTAGACAATAAAATGTGCCGGTCGTTACGAGACGCATCGCGCGAGACCTAAGAAAACACTCCTTTTTCGTTTACGGTCAGACTACGTTTAACTGCATTAGTTACTCATAAATTTACGGCTGTAATAAACCAGTTCAAAGCGAGTTTATGACTGGTTGAAATGCAATTTGCGGGCTACATCGTCTACGTATGACAAATGAAGTTGACGGTCGGATTAAAATTTGATTTCAATATGCTTCGGTGCTTTTGATATAATCTGTCAGGGAGGTATGTGGATGCAGCGGGACATCGTGGTTCTCACGTTTGGGGTGCCGAGTCCTCAAATTCGCAATGATGACATTCCTTACGGTCCAGACTTTATTCATCACACGTGCGCACTTTCTAGGAATTCTGAGTCGAGCCGCTCACGTTCGCTCCGCTCGTATCCGCGACCGCGCGAATAAATCCCACCTTTATTTAGTATGGGAGGTGGCGAGGTACTTGCGTGCTCTGTACGTACTTCAGCATTTATGGACGTGTCAAAGGACGTACAGTGTGACCGACGCCTTTGACGTTACATGTGACAAATAGGGCACCGCTTACATCGCTCCATTGAGGATTCGGCGCTCGCGCAGCCCATTTTGATTCCGAACCGTCCACAGATGAACCAGATTAGTGTTATCGCTCTTCGCCTCAGTTGAACCGTTTCAGTACATGTCCAACAATCATCCGTGTTGAGAATACACCGACGCCTATTTGTTACATTTAAATCCACGCTTACTCATCGGCCGGTCGGCATGCAAAGTAGATTAGTAAAAAAGCTGTTGATAAGTATCAAAAACGAATCATGTCCAAACTTGTATTGGGATGCTGCGCATCATTCTCATATAAAATCCGGATGAACGGATCGGGAGGTTTTTTGATGCGGTTTCGGTTTCACCGTATACCCATCTCACGCTTATCGCCCGATCTACGGTGAGCGGCGGACGTCTCCCGAAATTTGTTAACTCCGATTTATTTTTTAAATTCATGCCTCATTCAAATCATTCCGTTGTTTATAGCAGACATTTTCATTTTTGGAATTCTCAGGCCCCAAACCTCCGGCTCGAATGCCGGCGATGCCATGTGAAATTAAAGGCAGTCCTCGTTTTTCCCTTGGCCCGTTTAAAAGTCCCGAATTCCGTCAACGACGTCGCTTTTTTCGCGATGATTGTAATTGAGGGCGATAAATTGTAATGTCGGACTTAAACCGTGCGTAAACCGGACCGGGTCTAGCGAAGAAAAAGTTGTAACGTTCGTTAAATGGTATCTAGCTGCGTTTCGTAAAATAATCGTCACTGATATAAGCCGAAATGTTATACTTTCGAGTTACGACCCGCTTTCCGAGTTTAATGCTTCCCAGTAATGACGTCGGAGTAATTAATCCTTTCGAAATGAAGCTCTGTTAGTTTTTTCGGTTGGTCACTTACGTTTACTGTGTCATTTTGACTGTTTGTGGCAACACTGTAGTTTTATCGTCGAGATAATCGAGATAATAGCTATTTCTTTATAATTGCCGTGTGAATTTTTAAAATAGTTTATTTTATTGCATAGTATCATTTTACGTGGTACACTTTACTATTAAGTTTTTTGATTTCTAACTTGAATAATAATATGAGTTTCATTTCAAAAAGTTACATGAAACTTTCAAACCTCTAATATGTCTATAATGATAAAAGACACAATTATTAAGTGTTAAATTGTATAGCACTGTATTAATATTAGCTTTTAAATCGCGCTTAATCAAATACGCAGAACATAAGTCAATCGCTGGCTGAATACCAAAAGCGTTATCAACACATTATTTATAAGTTCCTTTTTCAAATTTACGCTTCCATTAAGTCGTATCATTTCTGAACAGAGAGGACTCTCTTGATCTTGATTAACAATTTGAAGTTGGAACGTAGGTTCACATAGGTCGGTTGTTATGAGAACGTCTCACTTTTGTCTATATGCACTGCGCAGACGTGCGAGTATACCAATAAGTATTATACCAATAAGTATTATCCAACCAACGAGCGCTGTCTTATAAGACCACATACATTAACTTTAACGTGCAACCTCGGAATTGATTCGCGTTATAGGCCGAGTGCCGCGCTCCATAGTTACTCGTGTTTACCACGAAACTGCTTAGCATTCTAACCGAATGGTCGTGTGTTGTCGCCAATAAACTGTCGACCTAGATATTTTTTTACGAGAATATTTGTACACGAAATCTCTCATTCACACGATCATGTTGCGTACAAAAGTTATAGACAAAACAATGTCGAATTTCGATGAAAAGATGATTCATCGGGTCAACGATTTGCGACACCAAAATAGATTGAGATTAAACTTAATTAAAACCATTAATAATTGGCATTAAATACGGTCGCAACACGTATCGTCCAGACGTCGAAATTTGCATATCTTTTAATTTGACGTACGACGATCACTATACATTATGTCCGTGACTATACCGATTTATATACATATCTGCATCAGTTCCACATCACAAGAAATAAAGCATTGCAATTGCAACCTTATTTCGAAGCTGTAAAATTAGAATTTGTCTCCCACCTGTCTGAATGTAAGTAACTAAATGAAAAAACCTGTCTCAAAAGATGTTACCACACCGGCAAAGTGTGAAATATGAAATCACGACTCCTCCACTTGGTCGGCTGTTTGTGTTCCAAATAACTAGGTATTTTCTCGGGTCGTACTTCTAAAGTGAACTCCGATGCCCTTTTTGTGTAGTTTTATAAAGTAATCTTACATTTCGATATTTACTTTACGGCATTGACCGAATAATCTAACGGTAAATAGCCTTGTCCCATTTTTTCTATGGAACATACCTATACATAAGTCATATTGTATTCAATACGTACTCGTAGGTAATTAGCACTGCCGGTTGCCGCTAACTATAGGACCGTTCTCGAAAAAATATTGTGCCTACATTAAGTAAGGTCAGTTTTTCTCTAATTATTTAACAATTGTTCTTTTGTTTTGAACTTAATGTTCTCTGTAATATCATAAATTACAGTTATGAAAATATACGTACAAACTGGTATAGCACGAAATAATTTAACAACTGTTAACACTTACTTATTAAATTTTAAAACTTGCTAAGCTGCGTAAATGTTTGCTGCTAATGGCTAATGTTAGTTTTTTATACGACACGGTTCCTGTGGGAAAGTTTTTAGATTTCGGACTAGTTTGGCTTGTAGTAACTAATACGAGTATAAAAGTATAGTTAGTGCCATCACCAACAATTCCCACCGACCTTTTGTTCCAATGTGTACCGTAATTGGCGATAATAAACCGAACAAACGGCCATCTGTTGCGATTTCCATTGACTTTTATAACTCTTAAAACAAACAATGGTACAAACACGTGTACGGCAGAGTACCGTCACCTGATTACCGCTTTTGTTGGGCCAACACATCCCAAACAGATGGGGCATCTGTCGCCAGCGCCACTCGCTCAAACCGAAGTGTTTCTTGATAGAGACAGACCAACAATCAACCTTCATGGTTATGTTATGGGTAGCATATCCTGAGTAGTCATATCATAACATAACGCCTGAATTTCCCCGTAGGGGTCAGCGGAATGTGTACAACATCCACTGAACCGACTCACGTCCGCCCATGAGCGGAAGCCAGCGGTGGCCAGCCATGGAAGTCTCAACCAGCATTGATGAACTACGGCTGAAATTCTGCGCACAATAATCCTATAATGCTTACAGGTTGCGAAGTCCACTCCATCCATATTACATACTTCTATGTTGAGAAACACTTGTTAAAATCGGATCAACGCACGCAAATATGGGACGTCGATTAGCATTGCGTCTATAAGTCGAGTTGTTAAGTGTGTTTTCTTAATTGCCGACTTGGCAGCGGGTCCAGTATCGACTGTAGTGCAGTTTAGAGGAAATAGAATTGGCAGGCCTGATGTATGATATGAAAATAATATCTCTTTCTTCCTTTCTTTGTATTGTGAAGCTTAGAGAGAGTAACACTTAAAAATCTCCCCAGTCAAAAGAGTCAAAAATGATATGTTTAAAATTAAAAATCCTCTGGTATCAAGTCTCAAACCGCATTGAGATGGGCCTAGCAAATTCGCTTAACGTATTACTGTATTATTTTAAGATTTGCCTGCCTTTATAATTTAACATTTTCCTGTTGTAGTTAGAAGTCTAACGACACATCAGCGAATAGTATTAAGATCGACGATAACGTCTAACGTCTCTTCCTGATTAATCGTGTCCATTTCAATTGTAAATACTGTATCGGCAGCTCGTCGAGTTTATAAAGACTACCTATACACGTACGCTTACGTCGACGTTGCTTTTTATGGGCCGGCCGAGTCACTGCCGTGGGAACCGGCATATACTTACGATCGGTCTCAGCTGACCGAAATGCGTTCTCCATACTCGATTAACAAATCAATACGCCGTATACTACTACCCACCATATTTGATCGCGCAAACAAATCATAATAATACTCCGGCAACCTCCTTCGCTCCTTATACACTCGCAAGTCGAAACACTCGTGAAAGGAAGATCTGTAAGGCTCAAAATCGCTCAGTCGCGATACCTGCTTGGTATTCAAAAATGGGCGACGACACGTCCGCTTATGTTGTCAGTACTAAACGAGACTCGCTTATTATAAATTCGTCAAAACCAAACGCTTAAGAAAGCTTTTAATTGCGTTAAGAAGACGGAAAAACGCCAGAAAATTCTCTTATGCAGTTTTTGTGATGTAACGCGCCCGGCTAGGTGCGTTGGGAAACGATAGATTTCTACTATTGATTTCTACAGTTTATTGTTCTTGAGATGTACACGTATCAGTTCCTATGCAAATAACTCATTGTTAGTTCTCGCTCATGCAAATTATGTTTTCATTCATCAAGCTAATTGACAACAGGGACATCTGTCAGTCGTGAATCACTCCTTAAGAGTTCGTGTGGTGATCTTATGAAGAAATTAAATGGTGACCCTTCATATCCGTCGGGCGCAGCTGCCGGGCCCGTGACGTGTATTATACCTAATTACACTCGGTCACGGTTTCGCCGGCGCAAGCGCAACGGGCCGTCAAACCAACTCTTCCCGTCATCGCTTATGATGGCGCTCTCTGATTACCTTATTGATAGTGATTGACCCGTTTCTAATAAAGTTTAGTACCCAATTCGTGGCCGCTTATCGCACCTCCAAGATTACGTTAATCGTAAACAATCGAAAAGTTTGGGGCTATTACTCGACCAAACAAATAGGCATGGTCCATTCGGGCCGGGATTAAACCCGTTCCATTTACGTATTGTATAAAAAGGCCAAAATAGTCCATCAGATAATCCCTTCCTACATTAGGCGACGACGCGTTGCGCCGGCAGCATAGAAAAACGACTAAGAAGCGAACGATGTAATCTTTATAAAATTATTTTAGTGTAACTGGTCGGGCATTTAATTGGAGAGATTTTCTGATCGATAAATGAACAACGTGAGTGAAGGTTACGGTGGTTCAGAGCTGCCTTTGAACTCCGGTGAACAGAAATTGTTCGGCATTCAAGAGTGCGCGTACCTCATCCGATCGTATACACGGTTGAAGGTTACATTTATTTTATTTACAACGCTTTACTCGATGCCTTAAAATAATCTCGAGTATAAATTAGATAAATATTACTTGTAAGCTTTATAAGTGTTGCGTGCGTAAGGCAAAAACTTATATCGATCGCAATTACACTAAGAGTTGTATAGTGGAATACTCGTAAATGTTGAATTATCGCGTTAGTCTCGAAGTCGTAGCGGAGGATCGGGCGATGCAGGTTTGTTTTATGGAACGGGAACCGGTTTGGCGGTGGGAGAAATTTCATAAGGCATCTATCTACGTGTAACCGGCAACATTTTCGCATGAGCCGAGTTCAGGAGTCGGAGAGCCATAAACCCATTGATAAAGCGGACGCCACCACAAAGTGTTGACTCGCCTTATCACAGATAATCGACTTTCGACTGCCGTTTCGCCTCCTTACGTAAACATTGACGAATGTCAATATCTCTATCTGATACGCACCCGTTACAATTTTTTTCATCGCTTCAAAAGTCCACGGAAACATTACTCGGGCCATGTTGGGAGAGCTAAGTGCGCCTTATTGCGCATAGTATTTTTAGCCCGTATTTAAACAATTCAACCATCTGCTCCCGGGTTCACCTGTCTATCATGTTGTTAATTTACACTCGTCCGCTATGCCGAGCGACGTCGTAAACTAAAGGAAATATTTGAAATGCTCGCCGCCGCGCCCATTTTTAAAGGTCTCAGCTCGAGATGGTGTATGTTGGATTGTCTTATGCGAAGAACGTATTCGAATGCGTTTTAAAATTCCTATAGAAGATGCTGTTGCAATTGTAATTTAAAAATGGAATAGTTGATGAGGAATAGTAATGTGCTATTTTTTTATTTTGGCGGTGGCACTTACATATTTTTATTTGCTTGGTGATGTCGTTTTTCGATTATAATTGTGTATGTGTAATAGTGATGTGTGGCGATGTTTTTGGCGGCTACTCAAGATATATCTTTTTGTTTTCCAGGGCACCTTCTCGCTGATAGTGGAAGCATGGCACGACACGAACGAGACGTCGAGATCTGACGGTGAGTGCAGCCTAATGCGATTATGATAAAAGGGTCATGAAACATCGAAAATTTGTAAAATTCTCGTCACGTACGTCACGAGTCGCTCACATCCAGGTTTCACTGTAATTCTGGGTGTTTATCGTGCATTTAACGGACACTATGTATATTTGAATGCTTATATTATCATATCGTGGAAGACAAAAATGTTCCCATGGAGTGGACGATTGGCGTTCAAGGCACGCGGGCGGCGCGTGAGCGGCTTCGCAATGCAGGCCGTATTCTAATAAACTCAGCCTTCGGTAGGACGAAAATTTAGTAGAAATGTTCTAATGTATTCCGATGGCCGTTGACCGATACCTAGTCGAAAAAGCATAAAGAATCGCCCTCACTCATCCGCCATTCGATTAGACACGAACCAATTTTCGTGTATTAAACGATTATCCCTAGCTCCTACGAAATTACATGCCTGGGCCGTATGCACAAATAATTTTTGATCACTATCATTCAGAGTAATCGATTTGATAGAATCGGCATTAAATTCGTTTCGTTTGACGATATCACGAGGGTCTAAACGGTCGATGAAGAATCGACAGGTTTGTGGTACATGCGACATGGCGTGACCGAAAAAACGATTCTGAATGAATTGTAACAGTCGAAATACATCAGCATGGTAACCTCTGCGTGCATCCGAATCCATAACGAATCACGAAAACGCCTGAATTTGCATAGCGAACGCGGTCGTTTCGAAAAACAAAAATGGCGGACGTCAAAACGGGCGGCCATCCCACTTCTTAATTAGATTTTCATCCTGCACTCTGACCGACATAATTACTACTCCCGGCGACTGTGATTTACTCGAGAGATCCGGAGATATGGAGGTGTGCCGGCCGGTTTACCGAAAATCATTAGCGTCCGGAGAATAGCTTAAGGACGGGTATATTTTTAATGCGGCGGGAGCGATGGGCGGTGTCGACCACTACCGAGAAATGTTACCAACAGAAATCTAATCAACCATAATAACAGGTTACACGCACGCCGTTTGAGTTCACTCACTATCCACTCAATGCTTAATTAAATCACATTCGGGTTTTTATCTAAGCGAATGCAACTTGAATCCCCGACCCAACGGTTTCGCCTTTGATCCTGAAAGACGTTAGTATTAGCACACGTTAGCTTCCAATTGAATAGACGCGCGACAAAGAATCCAATATATCATAGATAAACGATTGTCCCAAGATGTATTAGCTTCGCATCTTTTGAACAAACATTGGGATGGATGGCTTGCGATTTTGAGCTTCTTTCACCGAAATCTTTTGTACGTTGCCCGCGGCGCGTAGCCACACCTGGTCGGCCCTAACGGCGACCGGTATTGTTTACTCGATGCTAAAAAACTCACCTCCGAAGTATTTTAGTTTACACTTCGTCTTTCGTCGTAGGGCTTGGGCTAAAAAACGGAAGGCTGGATTTATGATGCAGCCAGGATGCACTGTCGACAGATACAGCCCACATGCCGGATAAAAGCACGCTCCTAACCTACGCATTGTTTACTCGCCCCATTATCTTCCTGCCACATCCGATCGATTTGGGGTCGGCACAGCATATTTTATTTCGTTACGTAAATGCGGCAAACTTGAAAAATTAAATACTTAATAAATAAATATCATGGAAATCCTCACACACGGCCATCTGACCCATAACTAGGCGCGAGCCTGTACTATGGGTGTCAGAGACTGATTTACATTTACATTTTTAAATACATATTTAAATAGGTAATATGAAGATCCAGACACAGAACAAACACAGTATTCGTCACACGAATGTTTATCCTGACTGAGATTCGAACCCACGACTCGTGGCGTAACAGGCTGGGTCACTACCGACTGCGCCTACGGGCCTGTCAAGCTTCTAAAAAAACGTTCGCCCTTTTCATTGACAGAACGTTTTTTTAGAAGCTTAGTCAGTCGTTTTAAGTCTCAATTTACATTTTACACACCTCTCTATAGGGAATAGGAGCGTGTGAAAAGCCAGAATTGATAAGAGATTCGTGAAGGCAATTACGCGGCTGGGCGGCGAGTTGCCTGAGGCATCGCTACTGCTCGCCCGTTCAAGATGCATTACTGATACAGTTATGTATGACAGGGGCTTTACTTTGCTTGTGAATTCTTCATCAGCTGCGGTTCTTTTTCTTCTCCAAAGCCTACTTATATATGTCCAGTCTTAGGTATGTTTTGTTAGAAGTGTTGTCAGATCACTGTGGTAATATTGCACAGATATGCTGAATCTTCTAGAAAGTTTGGTATTGACACCCTCAGTACAAAGTTAGTTTTAATTTACCTTGCAAGAACGATGATGGTCTATACATACATACTCTCATTTATTGTAATTTACTTTGCCACTAACTGCCGTAGTCAACTTACCCTGAGGATGATTCGTTTGGGGGCGAAACACGTGTTACACACAAAGTAACGTCTGATACAATTAACCCTTAACACAGCTTTTGGGGGTGCCTAAGCCTGAGCGTAATAACTTCGTGTTTCATGCTTTTGAAAACGCATTTAGCACCAATTAAAACAAGTTCAATTTAATCGTTCAGTTCGCGGATGGAACGGACGGCGAGGTCGCGGCTGCTACGGTACCACTTACCGGCCACGCATTTATAATAAAACGCACTTAGATACCACCCGGTCTGGGTGCTGTCTCTCCGTCCTTAATTGCCTTTTGCAAAACTTCGCTAACGAATCCATTGCACAACGCTCCGAACACGACGCAACGATCTTCCGTATTTCTGAAAAACACTTCTCAACAAAATAAATTATAGAACTAGAATTTTGTGTTGTGTTACCATTTTTTTATTTCTGTTCATCCGGGACTTGGAGGGGGTCAATAACCAACGTGCCATGGGTCTTGTTGTAGTATAGTCTAAAGTTCTTTAAAGAAACCATTCCATACTCAAGTTCCGAAAGCGAAGCGAGAGTCTGTATAGGTCTGTTGGTATCGGTTTGTTTATCCAATGTACGGCGTGACGTCGAGTTCTCTCAAATTGAAATACACGTCGCTCGTACATTAAGTGGACAGTTTTATAAACAAAGCAGGGATGGGTTTGTGTGCTAACGCCATTCACGAAATTCTGTTTCCCACAACGCCGTCTACCAGACTGGTTTGCGTTCGATCCGGAATTGGTAAACTAGTAACAATTTATATATGATGTTATATTGTTCTTAATAAATACGTCAGTTATAATTATAGTTTAAATTATATGTGATGACAAAGGGGCGTATAAGATTGCCACTAAGTTGTATGGTGCAATTAAGTCGCTAATCCAGTCATACGACTAGAGCCGTCCATCTAGCGAGTAATGAATGAAAGCTTGCATCCGGTCCGTATCGATATCGATAGCCCACAGGAAACCCGATCGCGTGAACGTCCACATTTCCGAAAATCGCGTTCAAAACATCCCAAATCGCCGCCGTCCGCCTCCGATATCGGCCGTACGAATTATCTGTTGTTTCGCTTTCTTTTGTTTCCATTTTTTATCGTTCCGATCGGTTCTTTATTTGTAGTGACCTCTGCTACGTAATTACATGCTATCTGGCGTACCGGCGGCCGAGCACGTACAGGCCGGCTTCTTTAAATGCCTTATTTACTGTGTGAATCGGGGCTATATTAATAGACAGACTATCGGGTACACCCTCATTTAATATCGTTACGATGATTCGGTGTAATGAGTGTCATTTCGTGGCTCTGGCGCTGAGTCGACGTTGATAGAAAACAAAAACCGTCGGGCAATTTTCCTTCAAATTGCGCGCGGTTGTTAAATAGGGTTACCTACCTACTGCTCGATGTGAATAAGAGATTTGGATTTGGAATTGGTTATCCTCGATGTTAACTGCAAACGTGGTTCTTTTGTAGTTTGTTTGTGTTGTTTGTTTGCTTGTGAGAACCGATCGTGCTTTGTCGGCGGTCGAGCGGTCGTACTTCACGCGGCGGCAGCCCTAGCGCACCTGCGAGAGAGTGCGCGGCTGCCATAACTCTCCGAGCACATTCGAGCTAAATTGCAAGCCGCCCGCGGTTCCCACACATCATTTTTCTAATTCCCTCCGAACTCTGCACTCCGCGCTCCGCTTTAATAAGATTTCTCTGGAACCGAAGCTATCGTGTTACTTGAACGCCTCCCGTATCATTGTTGTTTGAGCGTTGACTTAACCACCTGCATAGTGAGATCTATTCTTCTCAGCGTTCAATTAACTTTACCTACTACTTAACATTCCGTAGACTTCAGTTATAGCGTCGTCTATAATCCTCTTTTCCGATTATTCTCATTACAACGCGCGACATGCAACGCAACAATGTTGGATGTGAACAAAGAAATCGTGCCAGCGATAGCCACTCCTCCCCGAGCCGTTTATCTGGAAACTGAAATTATCGATTTTCATTCGAATAGCACGCGGAATGCATCGATGTACAATACATTATTTTCGTCAGTCGACTAGGATAGGTACACGTTTTATCATTTAGATTTATTGCACAGATACGATCGCTCGGTGTACGCTTACCCGCTGAATTGTGTGCACGGCTACGAATATTCGTCAGCGGGATAAATCGAGAACCTATTTCGGAGCACCGATAAATCGCCTATTTACAACCGCCTCGATCCGACCCCGTCAAAACTATCAACTTCTTATCCGATCCGACAATAGCTCAACAGCTAAGCACTCGCCTGGATGGCCCTGTAAACAAAAGGGCCGAAAACTCGAGATGCAAGATAACCTGCATCTCATTACCCGATAGGTATCCGGCGAAGAACAATCGTATCGGAATGCCATACGCCACGAAATTAGTCGGCTTCGACCGTTTTTATGTACCTTTTAATTTTGTTTCGCGTCTGGTATAATTTTATCCGCTGTCGGGATTACCGGCTTAGGAATGTATCTTCGAGCGTGGCAAAAAAGGTAAAAGATGGGCATACGCGGAGAGAAAATAAATAAAGGTAGGAACTCGTTGGCGGAGCGGAGTGGTTTCCCAGCCTCCGTGATGAATGCAGTGGCCGATTTTTTCACAAATCAGAACACGGGCAGTTCGCAGTCCGCTTTTTGCTTCAGAGTTATGCAATCCTAGTACATGTCTATATCGTAATATCGTCTTATAAAGTCGTGCCGGTTTTTGTAGGATTCGTTGACTGCTTGTCGAAGCGCCCATGTTTTCGCGGCTTGTATACATTTGTTATTGTTGTCATCAGAATCAGTTTATACATTTCTGACACCATTATTTCGTGTCAGGGTATAGTTACGGGTATACTTCGAGATTATACTTCTACTTTCTCGATGCAAGTTGAGAAAAACGCACAGGTTTCTCGCCTGTTAACCACTAATGGATTGTACCCATTTAATCTTCACTGAACTAGGAGCAGGAATGTGTTCAAAACTCTTAATCAATCACACAACGGGCGCCAAGCCAACGAACCAAAACAGTGAATCACGTTTTGAACAATGAAATCTCACGTTTGAATGCGGGCGTCAAACGCCGATGGTAACAGCCAACTAACAGGTCAATTTACCCCGAGCCCTTTCCCACGCTGATAAAGATACGCTGTTTTACCTAATCAAATTAAGTTGTATTTTATCCTTCGTTGATTACGATCGAGTTAACTGTTTCTGTTTATCTACGAGTATTTTAAAAACACTAGTTTCTATATGATACCACGATATGATTTTATGGACTTCACCTATTTTAAATTTTAGTAGGTACATTAGGACAAGAGATCTGAAGAAATATTGCCGAAAAACTATGGTGGACAATAGTTACAAATGGTTGGTCCTTTTACCAATTCAATTCTGCTTTATATTCTGAAATGTGTGGGAGATCTACCTTGTATTCGTCGTCATATTCTAACCACGGCAGGAATTCGTACCCAAGACAAGTCGGCATAGGACTGTCAAAGTAGGACCTACGTCGAGAGTTCTCTAACCCATGTTCTCTTCTTCCAGACACGCTGATCGCGCGCATGACTAAGCAGAGCATAGCTGACGTGGGCGGCCCGTGGGTGGAAGAGGAGCAGCGCTGGGGAGTGGGCGGTCCGCACCTGCGGCTGTCCTACCGGGTGACCTGCGCCGCACATTACTACGGCCCGGGGTGCGAGGTTCTGTGCCGGCCGAGGGACGATGCCTTCGGGCATTACACCTGCTCGCCGACTGGGGAGATCGTCTGCAAGCCTGGCTGGACTGGCGACTATTGCTCTAAACGTAAGTCTTATTATGATATGTTATAAAGGTCACTTCGGCGGTGGCAAAAAGTAATTGAAAATACGTAACGTGTTGAAAAAATTAGGTTTAAAGTGTTAGAAGTGCAATTTATTAAACCCTCGTTAGGATTTGACGTCGTGTTTTTTTTTTTAAATTATTACTGATATAAAAATCATATAGTTTTCTTGAAGTTGAAGCCTTACAAAGTTTGAAAAGAAAAATTAATGATTAGGTTTAAATCAATCATAGTCATGGCATTTTCATTTAGTCATACAGTTCTCTCATGAAACTTGAGCGAAGAAAAGTCAACACGATCTTCAATTTAATTCAATTCATTCACCACCATACAGCCCTGCTGACGACGGTGACAATCATAAAAAGCGCGCGTTCGTAACTTCCTGGGCGCTCTTAAATAGTCCACGCCATTAAATTCACTCATCCTCATTAAACTGAGATGTGACAAATTTCGGCCTGACATCCTCCCACCAATTTAGGCTGACCTTCTGGTCACGTCACTAACTCGTCCGGGTCAAGTCACATACTTTAGGCCTACTTTTACAAATTTAATCAAATTAAATTAATCCTAACAATAGTAAGTTTAGAAAATTCTTGAATGGTGAATTTACTCGTATAAAAAATCTAATAATTTTGTTCATTATGATAATCTGAATGTGACGAATAGTTTGTAATTACTTTAAAATTAAGTATGCTGTTAAGCAGTAACATTATGTGAAAAGCACTTATTGAATGTAAAATAGAATAATGTTATTAGATTACACTTCCTGTTGACCGGATAATAACTTTGTAGTGTCTTTGCTCCCTATTGTCTGCGAGATCAAAATTTCCTATGAGCAGCTATTTGAACTATGGAATTTTTATTAGTTATTGTTTGGCCACCGAAAATGAGTTTCCACGTGATTATAATTAATTGTTAATTTCAACTCGGGTTCAGTAACTGAAATGCAAGCTATTTGACTTGTAGATGCGTATCTATCCGACGATAAAGTTTATTACGTGGCAATAAACCAAATAGACGAAATTTCAAACTCAGATATAATAGTAGGGGAGCCCAAGAGGGGATTTTGCGGGATACTCAAGCGCGTAAGTTTAATATACAGTGGGATACCTTGTACCCGGTTAAGTACCTCCACCAAATATGAGCCCCATATATAAATGGGGCCGTCAAGGATAAAGGATCAGATTAGTAAAAAAATAAAATTTGTCATCAGAAATTCTTGAGCGCGTTAGATTAAGGTAGGGTGAGTTAATTACATGCTAAAAAGTGTATATTCCACTAATCTTACAATTTGAGAGTAACGTAAAGAAAGGGGAGGGCTACAAAGTTACTCTCAAATTGTAAGATTTGTGGAATATGGGCTACAAAGTTATAGCCCTCCCCTTTCTTTACGTTACTCTCAAATTGTAAGATTAGTGGAATATACACTTTTTAGCATGTAATTAACTCACCCTACCTTAATCTAACGCGCTCAAGAATTTCTGATGACAAATTTTTTTTTTTTACTAATCTGATCCTTTATCCTTGACGGCCCCATTTATATATGGGGCTCATATTTGGTGGAGGTACTTAACCGGGTACAAGGTATCCCACTGTATATTAAACTTACGCGCTTGAGTATCCCGCAAAATCCCCTCTTGGGCTCCCCTACTATAAAGTTCTAAAGGGTGAATGCGGTCATACGAGAATGCACTCGCATGCACCGACTAAAAAGCAGCTTAGTAATGAATTTACGTATGAAAATAAAGAATTATTACTGGCCTCTATTAAAAATAAATGCGGAGCGAAAACGTGATCGTTCTTTGAATGTGTTCATTGAATTTGAAATCGCTTCGTGCTTGTAATTTCCGTTTAACCCCTATGTTATGTGCGCTCCTCTCGTTCTCTCCCGTCCTGTTTGTATGGAGTCATCTCTTCTTTTAAAACCTGAGCAGAGGCTCGGTGGATGAATGAGTGACAAACAATATTCGTTCGGCGCGTCGCATAGCTGGCCGCGAGCGTGTGACCGCGCCCGTGTGGTCTGCCTCCTGCCGCTGGGTTGTAAACAAAAGCAGCGGAGATAGCCGGCATCGCAGTCATTAGCGACATTCGTCAATGTCCGCTCACTTTTTAATGTCCGCTTCGATAATTAATTTACTGCAACGCATCACAACGCCTAGAAATGTAGGCAACGGCTGCAACTCGTAGAGAAAAGCCACCGAGATTAGGCCGATTAGATAGTAACTTTTACCCGTTCCATGCATCGGTGCGCGCCGATTTGCAATTTTAATGAATCGCGATGCGGCGGACGCCCGCCAATAAAAAGGCATCTAAACGTTTCAAACGTCATTACGAAATTCTGACGTATGTTAAGCACATCGCGTCTCTTATTGTAAAACAAAGCGGTGCGTCTCGAGATGCATTGTGGCCGGGCGGATGTCGCGTCGCAATCTCGGCAGCCCCACCTGCCGCCGCGTTCCCACACTCCGGCGGCGCCGCAAAAAAACGCGCCCGACAGAGACGCACGATCTCGTCCGCCGTAGCGCGCCGTCTCGCTCGCGCGCCAGAGCTGCCCGCCCGCCGACCATGCGATCCTAGTACTACACCGCGACTGGATAACCACGAAATCACAATTTTCTGGTAAAAGTAAACAATTGCGGTGGCGTTTGGAGGACATGCCGGCGTTCGTGACGGGACGGATTTCTCCGCGACTCCAGATACATACGATTTCCGACTAGTTAACTTTGTGAACGCGCATCGAACTCGCGCTAATGAGCGATAGAGCCCTGCCAGCCCTATCCCCGAGTTTGTATTGGCGATTACGAAAATGTAAAAGCGAGAGAAGCGGCCATAATGAAATGAAAACAAGGCTCCGCACACACGCAGCGGCGCGCACACACGGGCGGCGCGAACCGGGTCAAAAACACCTTTGAACGAGAACCGATCACCAATCGAAATAAACTTTGTACTTGACCGTGTCATGAAAGTTGCCTCGCATCTGCCGAACGTATCTGGCCTTCTGGGAAAGCTTAACGAACGCCGAAACTGATTTGCATGTCCCGACAACATTATCTGCAGCATCCAGCTCTCGTTCTTAATGATAGGGTAAACATCGAGAACCCCTTCGCTCAATTTCGCCTAATTGTCGGCGAGAGAGTTCTCACGAATATTACCTTCTGTGTTGAATCGCGAATCCCACGCGCACCTAATTTCCGCTTCGAATAGAAGCAGATGTGGGTTTGAACGTTTAAATATTTGCAGTTAAACACGTGCAGTTTGGGACTCTTTTTGTTACCAGAAGGTAGGCTGGTCGCATCGCAATGCGGCGTTGGTTCAGATCGATATTATTCACTGATAATAATTGATAGCCCACCGGCCGCCCCGGTTGAGCCACTTACGGCCCAAATTAGTTCTGGAGTGTAATTTTTACGACTCCTGTTTTACCTACCGCTCGAGGGTCAAGATAAGCGCAGCGAGTGCACTGGAGTGGTAGTGCTGCCGCAACGCGGCCGACACTCGAAATCTCTCTTTGATCTTCGTTCGACCGCTAGTGGCGCCCGATTCCTCTCGTTCATTACGTTCATTACCTATCCTATAAAGTTTTATTTAACAGTAATTGCCGTGCGGAGGTCATGAGAATAGACAACAGACGTCTTAAATTTCATAGGCGAAAGTGTGAATGTTTCGTGAAAGCGGATTATATTTTTTAAATTTCATCTTTTAGTAGCTATATTTATAAGAAGTTAGCGAAGCGAGTCGTAAGCCGATTTGCGGGGTTTCATTCCGGGGGCTTTGTGCTAACTTCCGCGGAGTTTAAACCGAAGCGGATCGCCCGGAGCTCTAAGCTAATCTTCCATTATACCCCCGCGCGCGGCGCCTCTAAGCTCCGAATACGGGGAGATATTGCTTCGTTCACCGCTTCCGTGTTTAATTTGGAACGCGAACGCTCCAGTCATATTTGCATTCGGATAGGGAATTATAGCAAAATGGCGTCTAAGTATTTTTCTAGCGAGTTAGGGGACTAGTAACGGTCGAGTGACGGTTAGACTCCCCGCGCTATCTGCCCCCTTTGTATTCGCTCCGATAACTTGCCCATGCGCACCCGACCGATACGACGCCGGCCGCACTTCTCGTTTCAAAACACTCCATTTTATTTCCAACCGGCATACATTACCGCGCTGCCTTTTGTTATTTACACCTATCTCGTACCCGCTGCGCAATGAATGTGCTCTAACTCGATCGCGCCGCTGGTAATGCATTAATGCATTGCGCGGTCGCGGCACGGCGTAAGTTTTGCTGCGCACAGAACGTAAATCACAAAGTTAACGATGCGCGCCTATTACGTACGAAACATCAAGTCTATGTAAAGTTTCAACTTTTTATATAAATTACCTACGTTACCGTTTCTAACAGGCATAGCGTATCAAACGAGTTACGTCGGGCTAGCTAGAAGTGAGCCAATATTTAAAGTGTTTAATCGAATCGAGGCAATAAAGGATGTTGTACGGTCGCCGGTCGGTACGAAGATAAATCGTGGAGCGTGACCTCGCCCCGGCCGGGACGCTAACGAACCTCTCTCTTTGTTGCCGCGCTCCTCGCGACCGCGAAGACGACTGAGCGAACGCAAGTCTGCGCCGCCGTGAAAATTTATCACACTAAAAAAAAATCAACGATAGTTGTAGCTCCTTTGTCTCTGCGACGCGCTAACGAACCCATTCCTTTTGTTGCAGCGAGATGCCTGCCAGGCTGCGACGCGGAGCACGGCCACTGCCTCAAGCCCGACCAATGCATGTGAGTATCCACTTCGCACCATTGTGATAATCGCTGCACCCTATGCTCACTAAATCATTCATCCTCCTCATTGTTCCGAGAGAAAGGCGAGCTTTATTGTCGCTCGTTATCACGTCGCGCTCGTCTCCTGATTTTGTTTTTTTTTAATTTCAGCTGCCATTCGGGCTGGGTGGGCGAGCTGTGCGACCAGTGCGAGCGGCACCCGGGCTGCGTGCACGGCACCTGCTCCAAGCCCTGGGACTGCATCTGCGAGGAGGGCTGGGGCGGCCTGTTCTGCAACCAGGACCTCAACTACTGCACCAACCACCGGCCGTGTCGGAACGGCGGGATATGCCACAACACCGGCCAGGGCAGCTACACCTGCGTCTGCCCCGCGGAGTACGCCGGCCTCAACTGCGAGAAGTCGCTGCACTCGTGCGCGGTTCGCTCGTGCCTCAACGGCGGCGCGTGCGTGCCCGACGAGGGCGGCGAACTGTCCTGCGCGTGCCCCTCGGGTTACGAGGGAGCCCGTTGCGAGACGCGACGGCTCACCTGCGCCGACCAGCCGTGCAGGAACGGCGGCAGCTGCGAGCCGAAGCCGTCCGGCTTCGCTTGCACCTGTCCCCCGGGCTACGCCGGCGTCGACTGCGCCCTGGAGGCCGACCCCTGCGCCGCCAACCCCTGCCGGAACGGAGCGACCTGCACGCGCGCCGGAGACGGCTTCCGATGCTCCTGCAAGCAGGGCTTCCGCGGCAACCGCTGCGAAATCGACATCGACGACTGCGCCGGCATCGTGTGCGAGCACGGAGGGACCTGCGTCGACCTGGTGAACGGGCAGCGGTGCCAGTGCGCGCCCGGCTTCCTCGGGCCCCGCTGCGAGACCCGCGTGGACCTGTGTCTGGCGAAGCCCTGCGCGAACGGCGGGGAGTGCCTAATCCTGGACAACGACTACGAGTGCCGCTGCCGATCCGGGTTCGCGGGGAAGGACTGCAGCGTGGACGTCGACGAGTGCGCGTCGTCTCCTTGCCGGAACGGCGGCACGTGCCGGGACCGAGTGGACGGGTACCATTGCAACTGCCCGGCGGGGTGGGGTGGAAAATCGTGTACCGTATCGTTAGCGGATTTCGCCTCCAAGCCGGCGGGAGGGCATCTGAGACGCGTGGGCGACGAAGGGGAGGAGGAGGAGAAGTTGTCCGGGAGGCACGTGGCGTTGATAGCGGCGCTGTCGGCGGCCGTGCCGGGCGCGGCGCTGATAGCGGCGGCGGCGGCGGCGTGCGTGCGGCGGCGGCGCAAGCGGGCGCGGCTGGCGGCCGACGCGGAGGCGGAGCGGCAGAACGCGGCGAACGCGGGCGGCAACGGGTGCGGGAACCGCGTGATCCGCAACACGTGGGGCAAGTGCGACGCGCCCGCGCCCGAGTGCCAGAACGCGCACAACGCGGCGGAGGAGTGCAAGCGCAAGACGCTGAACACAGAGAGCGCGGCGCGGCTTCTCGCGGCGCTCGATCCGAGGCTGTCGCGGCTGTCCGCGGATTCTGCCTACTGCGCGAATAGGTAATATGCCAACACTATTTTTTTCACTTACATACGCTAGTATAGGCTAAGCCTTAGTTGTGCGGATATAACAGACGTTGTAGCAGATCATCAATGGTTTGCAATAACGCAAGTTAAATTACATTACCACATCAGCATTTTGTATTAGTTTTTATTCAGCTAGTGAACATAAATAGTCTTGTAGAAAAAAAACGTGGTCACAAGAACTTATCATATTTGAGGACTGATACAGATTACAGATCCATTACTTAATATAGCTAGAACATCTCGTTGCCAATATCATTTTAAAAATAAGAGGTGTATAAATATGCATAGAAAAGTAACTACAATTTGGTCATAATATGTCATGATAGCTTACAAATGTTTTATTCGTTACTTTACCGCCTAATTTAAAAAACCACAGATTATTTAGTTCCCTTGTAACCACAGATAAACTAACCTGTCATCTCTGTTGTTGCAGCGACACGTCGCTAGTGAAACGGGCGCTGGAAGGCGGCGGGGTGTACGTGCTAGACGACCACTGTTTGCCGCCAACGTTCGCGACGCAAGTGTAGTGACACATACGGACAACCTATTTATTATCGGACGCTAGTGCGAAACAGGCTGTGCGCCGCGTGTACATATAGCGTAAAGTGTAAAGTGACCCTGTATAGACGGCTAGTTGTAAGCGTCGGATGTATTTATTTGAGCGATTCGCGCGCCCCCTGTGAATAAAATTGGCGGCGGGTCGCTACGCCCCTAATGTCAGCGGCGCCCGGCCGGGACCACCAAACCCCATGCGGCTCCCATACGCACTAACTACCACAATATAACCAACACTGCCAATAGCACTGCCACTAAGATTAAATCACGGAAGATCAAAAAACATACTCACGCACAATTTTTTTTATATCAACGCAAAGTGTGTACGGAGCCGAATGGGGTTTTGTTGCCGTCTCGGAAACACAATCGGCATATTTCGGTAAAGACTGAACAGTTTGTAGGCGTATAGGTCGCGCGAGGACTTTGTAAATTGCTTGCAACTGCTAAAATTGTATGCAGATAGTTTTTTATCAAGCAGTGAGCAATGTATTCGAATAAGCGTGACTTGTACAGTGTTCTGAATGAGTTTTCTTACTGTCTTGAAGTTTATTTAAACGACCGCTTACCTGTTCGCAACGCGGTGGAGAAAGTAAGACAGCTCATGTCAATGTTAGGGAAGTATTAGAACATTTTTTCATTACACGATACTATATCCATCGGGCCTATGTATTTGGTTCACCAGGGGTTCGGTTCACGTAATCTTATGACGCGCTGGTGTATGTTGTGATGATTCTCTGATGCATATAAGTTTAATGTCATTGGAAAGGGAAGCCGTAGACCCCATTTTTCGTTATCATGTCTGAAGAGATTGTCACTGCGACTATCTTTGGGTCATACTGTTTCGTTGTTCCTCCTGGTCGGCTTAGTATTCTGGCAGGGGGATATGGGATCGTGCAATGTAAAATCGTTCTTGTGTTAGTGTAAATAAGGTTGTGTATGCCGGGCGAGGACCGGGCTGGCGGGGGCGGTGGACTGCGGTCCACGTCAGCGATCTCTGTAGGTAGCGGTGCGGCGGCCCGCGCGCGGTCCACGCGGGCCCACGCCCCATTGGAACGGCGCCGTCTCGCTGTCGGACCTCGTCTGCCCTACTCCATACTGATGCCGAATTCCGACCATCACCTAACTTCAGGGGTTAAGTGACCCCTAGGGTTAGGGTACTCTTCTTATTTGACGTTTTAATATTAGTAGAATAGAAATAAACCGCTAAATATTCCTCTAATTTTAGGGGTTGGTTAGGGGTTTATTTATATTTTACCAATAATAGTCACATAATAAGAGTATATTGACGAGAAATTGTAAATGAAAATCCTTGTGGACTTTGCATGTGACCACCATCAATCCAATAGATCCCCCGAAACGAGACGAGGTCCCCGGCGCGGCGGCCCGGTCCCCCACTGTCCCTCTCTAGACTCGCACCAGTATAGAAGCCAAACCGTGCGTTAAATAAGGTTTTAGACTAATTAATAAAAACGCAACTGTTGCGTTCATCAGTTCTTTACATTGATTTTGTTTTTGTGATTGACTAATTATTGTCATTTGTTCCTATGATTATTATGATTGATAGTGAAATTGTATCCGTTTAAAATCGTGATCTGGTTTTCTTGAAAATCGACATTGATTTTTACCACACCTTTCGCTTCAGTTCTTGCTGGAATGTAGTAGAGACGTTCCGGGCGCGAGCGCGCTGCGGCGCCCCCTATGTCGTTGTAGCACTTAGGGGCCGCCCCACCGGCGCTCGTTAAGAACATCGTATACATTAGTTAGGTTAAAAAGTAAATTGAGTACTTATAAGAAACAAAATGTCGAAACCTAAGTCATTGTGTATAAAAAAAACTATTAAGTTGTAGCGATGTAAGAATATTCTCCATTACTTAAGAGTACTGAGACAATATGAGGGTGTCATCAGGCAACATGGGAAGCGGGTTGTTTTAACTTATTTATTTGAATGGGTAAGCGTCGAGCCGTTGTTGAGACTGCCTGCGCGGCGTAGTCGCCTTGTGAATTAATTTATGTTAAATTACCGTTTTATAAACACTTGTAGATATATTTTGGTAAGTGATAGGTGTTACCTCTTATGTTGCCTTTTGTACTCGAGCGTAGTTTAAAGAAGGTTAAATCGACAAAATTGTAAAATTTATATCAAACTATGAATAGACTGATGATCAATAAATAATGTTCTTGTATTTAATTTTTTAAGATGACAAATGTAAGTTAAAATTTATGTGAACATGAACCGTGACGGATCCTGACAAGCGCCTACTTTGTACTTAATTGATCACAGCGCGTTTCTCTTTCATTTTTCTTTTTGAGAAATTCAAATTTGTTATAATGCGATGCTTCTGAATGTAATTTCGTCTCAGACCAATAAAATGACAGTATTTTATATTTATTTATTAAATGTATCAATAATGTTATTGTGAATTATCTTTAATATTATAAACGAATCATTTTTAACTATTTTTTGAACTTTGTTTACAATTGACTGAAGCAAAATTGTCTTCTTGATTTGTATTTTGGACAATGTTTTACTGAGAATCGTGAATGCATTTATAGTTAGGTGTGAGTATACTGAAAGAAAAATTTCAAATCATTCCATTTTTCATAAGTTACTTTATCTCTTTGAAACTCGTTTTAATTTTCGCTATTTTTCTATTTTTATTATGCATGCGATTCAAGTGATTTGTGATCTTAATTATTGTACTATTTCTTCTAAGTTAGATAAAGTGCTATTCTCCTTCTTTCTAAGTACCTTTTAGTATATTCACATTTCCTTTCCTCTTTCAAAAGAAAAATGAAAGCATACATGAGTAGGGAAGAGATGTAACAAATAATTCCATAGATAGAATCCTATTACAATAAAAGTCATATTGTAATGCTATAGTGGTGATAATTGCCAGCGAGTGTCTGCGACGAATGTGTATTATTATGTGCAGTGATGCAACAAGAAATAAAATGTTAATAAACAATTGTTTACAAAATATTAACAACGTATTTTATTCATACTCCAACCCCATAATTTTTCAAATTGCTCATAATGAGTATTATATGCCTTGATATAATATTGGTTAATAAAAGTAAATACTGAAGTACTAGTATGAGGTATATGCTTTAAATTTTAGGTATGTCAAGTAAAATACATATTAGGTGTAAATGTGAATGTGTATGTTTGGATGTTTGTTACTTAATCACATGGCACATAGGTAGATAACATCTAGCTAGGTTAACGCAGAGGATACTTTTCATCCCGGAAATATGTTCACTTGGGATACTTTTTACGTTTATTGAAAAGTTCTTTGGCATAACGTCAACAGATGGCGCTTACATTAATTCTGAATCTTGTCGTGGTGACTATTACTACTTTCATTCCGGGTTTACTCATAATAATAATAATAATAATAAATTTTTATTTCAGACATAGTCCATGGTGTTAGTGATAATAAACGATCTTACAAACTAATGTTAGTAAATAATAATGGTACCTAATTATATATAAAATTAAAATTAAACTAATTAAAACAATAGCCTACTGAATACGGCCAGCCCTAGACAGTGTGTAGCCGTATCCAGTGGCGCAGTATTGGCGAGTCCCAGCGGTCCGCCAGCGCGCCCAGGATGCCGTTCGAGCTGGTCCGCAGCCTCTGCAGCAGAGACGCGCACCTCTTCCGCATGATGGCATGAAATCCGTCTACGTGCCTGTCCGTGAGCATGCCGGAGGCGCTGCAGTGGCGTGGCAACCCGAACAGCACCCTGAACGCGTTATTATACTGGACTCGCAAGGCGTCGTACGCTCGCCGCGTATATCTCACCCACAGGCTGCAGGTGTAGAAAGATTGACAATACGCCTTAAAAAGGGTTACCTTTACATGTTCAGTACACCTTGCAAACCTGCGGGCAAGCATATTGCAGCGCACGGCCAGCGCCCTGCGCTCTCGCTCCAGATCCACGTCGTCACTTAGGTCGTCTGAAACCCAGTGACCCAGATACTTAAAACGAGCCACCCTGCCCAAAGCAGTGCCCCCGAGATACAAGGGCGGAACACTTGTATAGGCCTTCTTTCCTGCTTTGAACACCAGAAGCTCGCTCTTTTTCGAGTTGTATCGGAGTCCCTGAGCTTCTGCGTACCTCTCACAAGCAGCTAGTAATCTGCGCAAGGCACTGATCGATGGGCTCAGCAACACCATATCGTCAGCGTAACTGATGTTGTTTACGCACACACCCCCTACATGACAGCCAATATTGGTGCTGCCAAGCTCAGCGAGCAGCCTGTTCATGTACAGGTTGAACAGCCGGGGCGAGCTCAACCCCCCCTGCCTCACCCCGCATTCCAACCCATACACTTCCGAGTGCACGCCCGCCCACTTCACTACATTATGTTGGTTGTGGTACCAATATTTCAAAATTGACACGACCTCGCTGGGTACATCTGTCTCTTCCCTAAGTTTTTGCCATAAGATTGGATAGGTCCAGAAAGCAGGCATATACTGGAGTCTTTCTAGCTGTGTAGTACTGCACAGTCTCCTTGAGGCAAAGGATGGCACTCTCCGTAGAAAGACCTGCTCTAAATCCAAATTGGGAGTCTTCGAGCTTGATGTGCCTGTCCAAGTACTTATCAAGGAGACTGTCCAGCACCTTAGCCAGGACTGTGGCCAGCGAGATCGGTCTGTAGTTGGCAACGTCGGATACGTCACCGGTCTTATTTTTCAATATTGGTACCACTACAGTATTCATAAGGTCCTCCGGCAGGTAGCTGTGACTCATACATAAATTAAAATACATAGCGAGGACTCCCGGCAAGTGAACTCCTGCATACTTCAGATGCTCGATACTAAGCCCGTCATGGCCAGGGGACTTGCCTCGTACCATTTGACCTATCACTGACTTAACCTCCTCAGCGGTAAATCTAACACTAACGTCCCCGGCAGGGTGCATGGTACCGAGCATCTGGGTACCGGTACCGCTGGGTGACTCCACTTTGAATTGCTTTCTAAAGAGATTCGCTATATCACGGGGCTCATGCACGCCAGCGACGCTCGCAGGATGACTCCTCGACTTAGGGTTTAACTTATTTGTCGTTTTCCAAAATTTGCCAAAATTTTTATTAGCATGATGCTGTGCTAGTATATCCATCTTTATTTGATTTTCATTATCTTGACAATATTTTAATTTCGACTTGAAGACCCGTCTACTTTCACGCATTTCGTCATACACGGACCCCCCCTTGGGCTTCCCCATAAGCAGCCAGTATTGGTAAGACAAACGTGCCGCCCTGTGAGCGTCGCTAACGTGTTTATTCCAGCCCGGTACAGGTCTGTGTCTCCTGAAAAAAGGACCTACATAGCAGCTCACAGCCGCCTCCCGAAGTATTCGCACAATATCACTGTACATTTGTTTTAAAATGTACCTATGGTTTACATCATAGCAAAATCTATCAGCGCATTCCCTAAAATCTACAGGAAAAGTTAACATTCTCAGTTCAGTTTGACATAATTCCGAGTATTTACTGATCTGTTCTGTGTTCCTTTCACCCCAGATGACTTTATTCACCTCAGGATTAGGAGCCAACAACTTAGGTGTTATTAGTCGCAAATCGCATTCAATGATTAAAGGCAAATGATCAGACCAGTAAACATCGTAGAGGACCGACACAGTACGGACCGAGCGCCTGGCCGCGCCGGTCGTCACACAGTGGTCGAGCCAGCGCCGGCAGCCGTGCGCGTCACTCACAAACGTATAAGTATCTGTAGGTAGCATTTCCATGTCTACACACGACCACTTTTGTTCGGCACAGAAGTTCATAAGTTCATTAGAAAATAACTCACCCGGGTGTGCGTTAAAATCCCCCAGTACAAATACCGATTCCACCTCGCTACTTTCAATTAGTGCATTAATTTCACTCAGACACTCTGTGTATTCGATGAGATTATCGACACTCGCGGTAGGCATGTACACGGATATAACTAAGCTCGACCGATCACCGTGCACTAACTTTACGGCCGCCAATCGAACACTAGCACAGGTTAGCGCAGTAACACACGGGAATACCGACTTTCTCCACAGCAGGGCTACTCCACCGTACGGTCTGCCCCTTAATACTCCGGCAGTCGTGTCTACAGCCGAGGTCCCGGTGAACGCGAAGCCGTCGTCGATGTTACCCAGGTAGGGCAAGTCGTGTGGCAGCAACCAGGTTTCTTGCAGCGCGACGATGTCTGCCTTGAGGCACAGCTTTCTGATACACTCGGTGGATCTCACAATATTCTTACAATTAAAACTTATAAGCTTATAAGCTTCATAACTACTGATTTAATTTTAAACCATCTCTTAAATTTTATGTCTTATTTTGTGTCGAAAACTGAAAATTGGCGGGAAATATTTTGACCTGTCAAATATCGACAAGACAACTCTCCTCGTTCATGTTCTCCTGGTACCGCGAAACAGTTTCCAGCACAAAAGATCGCAATTTTGTGTCGATCACTGAAAATTGGCGGGAAATATTTTGACCTGTCTAAAATTGACAAGACAACTCTCCTCGTTCATGTTCTCCTGGTACCGCGAAACAGTTTCCAGCACAAAAGACGCAATTTTGTGTTGATCACTGAAAATTGGCGGGAAATATTTTGACCTGTCTAACATTGACGTCACACCTCTTCCCGTTCATGTTCTCCTGGTACAGCGAAACGGTTTCCAACACAATTCTACAGCATATTTGGAAAAACCTACGCGCTGTTTCGTTAATTACTAAAAAAAATAATTAAAATTCCCCAATGGAGTGAACCATCGGGTATTGTCTAGTCTATCTAATCCCAACACATTACTAGTAATGTACTACTTCAGTTCTTACGTATGGCGTTGCAACATATCAGGCCCGTTGGCGCAATCGGTAGTGACCCTGTCTGTTGCGCCAAAGGTCGTGGGTTCGAATCCCACTCAGGACAAATATTCGTGTGACGAACACTTGTATTTGTTCTGTGTCTGGATGTCAATATTATCTATTTAAGTATGTATTTAAAAATATCTATGTATGTATATCAGTCTCTGACACCCATAACACAGGCTCGCGCCTACTTTGGGGTCAGATGGCCGTGTGTGAGAATGTCCAAGATATTTATTTTATTTATTTATCTATGTATATAAAAGGAGAAGGTGACTGACTGACTGACTGACATATCAACGCAGGCTAAACTATAAGGGATAGAAACTTTAAATTTTGCACAGGGGTTCCTTTTATGACGTAGGGGAGCACTAAGAAAGGATTTTTGAAAATTCATTCCCTAAGGGGGTAAATCGGGGGTGCAAAGTTAGTATGAAACTTTGCCGATTTTGAAGTCAAGTGGGCAACACGAACGCGGGCAGACGTAGTTAATGGGTCTAAATCTACGCGAGCGAAGCTGCGGGCGTCCACTAGTTATGTATATGCGCACAATGGTGATTAGAACCTGAGTGGTGGCCACCCCACCCTCAGGAGAAAAATTAAACATACCTAATAATATTTTACTGTAGTTGTGTGTTTAAAGGAGGAAAAGAAAATAGTTCTTGGAATAGGTACAAGTACAGTACAGTTCATCTCCACTATGTATCGATGTGTCAACACGTGGTAAATCAATAATCAGACCACATAGTTAAAAAAAAGCCCAACTGCAAAACAATTTAAGTAGGAAAATAAGCGAGAATGGTTGTTAACCAACTCCAAATCGTTATTTATCCTGAATTTAAAAAAAAATCTATAGTATATCATTAGATTAATGATAAAAAAAGAGAAGAAATAAGAAGTTCCTTTGTACACCTGTTTCTATCTTTTGTTTTGTTTATTTTTATTTCATGTACATAATTGTGTACTTACTTTTGGTTTCGGAGCGTGTGTGGAACATTTTTATATAAATTACTTGAATTTTGAAGGATTAATAAATAAATACGAGTAGGTCATTACCGATTTGGAGGCAATTTATTACTGAAGCTTAAAACTAGTACATGGCTCACCGGGCGGGCACAAACCGCGGAGCTTGCATTCTGTTGCATTCTTAGTCTAGACAGGATGGCAGAGGCGTAGCCATAACTCCTCTGACCCTAAGAGGAAAATTATCGGATCGATTGGACAATTCCGATAATTTTTCTTATCGAAAAAACATCTAGGCGATTTTAGCCAGATTACATAAACGAAAAGACATTTTGGCGATTTTAGCCAGATTACCTAATCTAAATACAATTTTGGCGAATTTAGCCGGATTACCTAAACTAAATACAATTTTGGCGATTTTAGCCATAATACATAACCGAAATACACGAGAATACTTAAAATTACTAAATCAAAAGATACGTATCCTAAATTTTCACTGAAGTTATAGTCTTTCTTTTCACTCAAACACTTTCAATCGCGGCACTATGTTTTAACGAAAAGGCCATATATTTCACTTATATATTTCACTTACGTCTAAATTAATTTTGAGTACACTTGCACCGGGTAACTTGCATTCGCGCGTAACTGGGGTAAGGTGATGAATGGTATTTTCATAGCGACGTCATAACCGCAGTGCTTAGTATGTCGTCTTCATCTACTATAGAGGAGCCAGCTCTCTGCGTTAACTTGCTGGACCCTGACGTTCTCAATTTGGACTGTGGTGGACGCAGGGGGTATGGTCATCGTCAAACTTCATAAGCTTTTCTACGCTGGTCGGTTCATAATATAAGGCTTGGTTATCTGCAGTGCATAGGAACTGATCGCCAGCAGAATGTGGACGGATGGTTTTAAAATCGGTAAGTATTTCATTCCTCTCGCCAATAGGTAAGGATATTTAGGGATTATAGCAAAGGATTTATTTTTAGCTTCATTAAAAATTATTAATGAATAAATTTTAAAATAGTTGTACGTCTAATTATCAGTAAGTGGTATTTCTATTATAAATGTTATTTGATTATTTTTTATAAATGATTTTACACATATTTTATGGTCTCCTCTATTTTTAACAAATTTGTTTCTATTGGTGGATACACTAAGTTTTTAGATTTAGAAATTAATTCTAAATGATACAATAATTTTGTAGAGTTCACAATTGATTGATGTACTACAGACACCTTACTTAAAACTAATGCTGTTTCGATTTCACTTAGTCTAATAAATATAGTACGAAAGCTGCTTATCAATCTTAGTTAGGCGATTATGAAAATTAACAATATTCTGATTTATTGTCAGTTATATTTATAATACTATCAAACATTTTGGAGACTAGGGTAAATTTTTTTGGAGTATGTAATAATTTGATTATGAGTCAATTTAGAAATAAGTTAGTAATATTGAACGGCATCATCGTGGTCTAAATTACCAGTAACCATTTTTATAACAGAACCCAATGGATCGATTCTAAGTTTATGACCTTGACTATAGTCCAGGGATCAGTTTGCACACCTGGATTATATTCAAGTGTCTGCAGATGCAGAGCTAGCGATGGTATCGCTACCAACAGGACGCTGCACTACCTGCGGAGGGCGTTTTACGTTTTTAATAGGTATTTTTGTATGTCTCTCACCTACTTGTATAGATAAAACGTTTCTTTCAGCTTGACCCGTAATTATTGCTTCTACATATCTTGGTTTATCTTTACTTTTACGCTTGTTAACATCCTTGGCGAAAATTATTTGTCCTTCCTGAAACTCAATATCATTTTCACCACCTCTCCTTTCCCTATTCTTATCCGTCATAGCTACCATTTTGTCTGCCAAATGCTTATACAAAACCTTAATTCGCTTTGCATGGTCCTTAACCATTTGCTGAAAATATTGTTTTTCTAATTCTATGCAATACGGGCTACTTGTATCGGTATGACCGAAAACAACTTCAAACGGGGTAAGTTCGGTAACAGAATGAATTGAATGGTTATATGCCATCATGACAGATGCCGCATCGGTACATCGTCTTTCATATTTGGCTAATCTATATATTTCTATGATTGTTGAATGAAAGCGTTCTATTAAACCCATTGAATTAGGGTTGTTGGGTGTGCCCATGTGAATTTCGATTTTATGTAAACTCAAGAATTCTTTCATTAATTCATTGTTGAATTCGGTACCAGAGTCAGCACTAATCCTTTTAGGAATACCGTAGTATGAAAAATATTTCATCAAAGCACGGATAACTTCGGGAGATGATTTACCTTGAATTTCAATAGCCTGTCCTAGCTTGCTAAATGCGTCAATAAGAGTTAGATAAGTTTTACCTTCAATGCTAAAAAGATCGATGAATAATTCTTGAAATGGGGCATTCTGGGTTTGTGTCAATTGTAAAACAGGTTTTATGGGTCTCCTGTCATATTTCATTTTTCGGCATGCTTCGCAACTGTTAATGACTGCAGTGACTGTTTCCTGCATTCTATCCCAATAATAATTCCTACGAAGCCTAACTAAAGTCTCTTTGATGCCACGATGGCATGTCTTTCCTTCATGATGCTTGTTTATTAGATTTCTCTGTTCTTCTTCATTTTCTACATAAATTACTCGTTCTGTGCATTCATATAGGCTAATCATACCTTTCATAAAAATTTGGATTATTACATTACTAAATAATCTACGATGTTTCTGATCTTGGAAATAAATAAAATATTTAATTTTTGGCTTTATATATTGTTTTAAGAACTCTTTAACTAATTCTGGATTATCTGTTGGTAAGAAAACTTCTAACACCTTTTGTTTGTCACGCGAGATCTGTTTTACTTGTGTTGTATTCTTCAACCACGAAAAAACTAAAATTTGATTTGGCTTTGTGTCTATAGCCTCGTGTAAAATTGGTATACCAGTTGACTCTTCGTCAACAGCTGAATGAATCGTATCTACCTTACTAGATTCAGACTGTACAGGATATTCATTAATGTTTTCATCATTAAATTCTATAGAGCTAGCTGTCGCTGTTCGACTTAAGTCTGATATTGTTGCCGTTGATGTATCGCTGTGGTTTTTTTCTGTGTCTGTAATTAAAGTATTTCGGTGCTTCCTAAGATTTCTTTCATTTTCATCAACGTTAACTGCTAAGGATGGGTTTTCACTGTCTGAATCTAAAGCGTTAATTTTTATCCTCGACAGAGCGTCGACATTAGTATTTTGCTTTCCAGATTTGTAAATTAATTCGAAGTCAAAGTCTTGCAAACGTAGTCTCCACCGGGTAAGTTTACTACTGGGGTCCTTGAGAGATTGAAGCCACACTAAAGGACGATGGTCAGTGTATATATAAAATTTTTGCCCATACAAATATGGCCGGAAATGTTTGACTGCCCAGACAATAGCGAGCAATTCGCGTTCAATTGTACTATAACGAGATTCGGTATCGCTAAGGGTACGACTTGCGTATGCTACGGGTTTGTCACTCCCAATTTGTCCTTGTGACAAAACAGCTCCTAAAGCTACATTTGACGCATCGGTCGTTAGTACAAAAGGTTTGTCATAATCAGGGTATTGTAAAAGGGGGGCATGCGTTAAGAGTTCCTTACATTTGTTAAATGCGTCAATGTATTTCTGGTCTAGTATAATCTTGTTACGTTTTTTTAGGCAGGATGTTAGAGGTTGGGTGATTTTAGCGAAATCTTTGATGAAACGTCGGTAGTAACCTACAAGTCCAAGGAAACTCTTAATCTCAGTCGTCGTTTTAGGTAGTGGATAATTTAATACAGCAGTAATTTTGTCGTTATTAGGTCTCAGTCCATCTTTCGTAATTGTATGTCCAAGGTAAAGTACTTCTTTCCGTAAGAACTCCGATTTGTCAAGTTGAATTTTCATGTTAGTCGCCCTAATTCTGTCAAAAACTAATCGTATATTTTGTATCATCTCATCAAGGCTATTCCCATAAATTATAATGTCATCTAAATATACCATGCAGTGTAATCCTTGTAACCCACGCAGCACATTATCCATGGTCCGTTGGAACGTGGCTGGCGCCGTCTTTAACCCGAATGGCATTCTAAGGTATTCAAAATGTCCGCGTTGCGTAGAGAAAGCTGTCTTTTGTCTGTCTCTCTCGTCTATTTCAATCTGGTGATACCCGCTTGCCAAGTCGAGTGTAGTGAAGTATGCGCTTTTTCCTAACTTGTCAAAAAGATCGTTTATATTTGGCAGGGGGTATTTGTCATCAAGGGTAATGTCGTTAAGTCGTCGGTAGTCAATTACCATCCTGTATTTGGCCTCACCAGATGCATCCATTTTTTTGGTACTAAATGAACGGGGGCATTCCAAGGTGAATATGATTCTTGTATTACATTGTCCTTCAATAATTTGTCAACTTGTCTGTTAATTTCATTTTGTACAAATGGAGCTTGTCTGTAAGGCTTTACATATATAGGGTCTTCGTGCTTAGTCCGTATGTGATGTTTGACCGTATTAGTAAAAGTTAAAGGTATTTGGTCACAGTAAAAAATGTCTTTGTATTCTTTGCAAAGTCTGTAAAGTTTTTCGCGTTCTTCGTCATTGGTATGTTCTAGTCTGAGTTTATTTAAATTGTCTTCTAGTAATTTATTAGTCTCAGTATCATTCGAAACAAAATTTATATTGTATTCAGAATTCATGTCGTGTCTAGTCACCTGAAAAGGATTTTTAATGATGAGTTGTTTTGGATGGTTTGAATTATTTTGAATCATTGTATAGGCATATCCATTTACACAATTAACAATAGCACTAGGCATACGCAGGCCATTTTCAAATTCTTGAAAGTCAAGAATAGCGTCGCCTGAATATTGATCGATGGGTATCTTAACTCTTCGCTCAGAGCGTGACGGTAAATCGATTATATAATTTAAATTATTATTAATTATTGGAATACATGTAGTGCTAGTTATTAATAATTGTTCTTTTAAATCAATAACAGCGTCTAATTGTTGTAAAAGATCATTACCAATAAGTCCGTCGTAACGTGAATCAACGTCGTACAAATAGAATTTGTGCCAATTGTCACTTACAAAACTAGGTAAGAGAGGAATTTCCATAACTTCGTCGTGTCTACTAGAGGCATGGGTGCTTATTACTTGAAATTGTTCCTTCCTAATAAATTCACTAAAATACTCATAAGCCTTTCGAGGACTAATAAATGATCTCATGCTACCTGTGTCAATCATCATTTTTGCGTCAATTTCTTCCAAATAAATGTAAGGAAGTTTTAAATTGCGATCACAGTTTAGTTCTAAGATTTCTTGTCTGTTGGTGAGGCTATTTCCCGAAAATCCACTTCCTGACTTTCATTTATTAATTCTGATTCGTTACAAGACACATTAGGGTGCTCAGTGTAGTTAACATCATAAAAATAGTCAAAATCATTGGAAAATTCATTGTCAAAATAGTAATGTTCGTTGTAATATGGAGAATCTTCGTAATTGCTCATGGTCAACTCATTCAATCTAAAACCTTGCTGGGGTTTAGGTTGTACTGTCCTCATAGTTACATCTCTATCTTGCAGCAGTGGGTTTTGTGCCGGGGGTTGATTAAACCCAGGTTGTTGTGTTGGTTTGTACCCAATCTGTTGAGATGGCCTATAGCTAAATTGTTGAGGTGGCCTATAGCCAAATTGTTGGGGTGGCCTATAGCCAAATTGTTGAGGTGGCCTATAGCCAAATTGTTGGGGTGGCCTATAGCCAAATTGTTGAGGTGGCCTATAGCCAAATTGTTGTGGTGGCCTATAGCCAAACTGCTGAGGTTGGTAACCTAACTGAGGCCGATAACCAAATATTGGTTTTATTGATTGAAACGGAAGTTGAGGCATCTTAATTTGTGTATTTTGGGGATTATTAAAATTAAATTTAGTATTAGTGGGTAAAGCGGCCTTGTACTCCGAAGACTGTGTTAATGGGTTTGAATTCGAACCAGACCTTTGAACATTACCATGAATATGATTGCGCGTATTGTACTGATTTAGGAAATTGACTTCTTCGAGTACGATACTTAACGCAGATTCCAAAGTGGTGGGTGACTTAAGCCTAACGATGCGCACCATATTTTCAGGAAGATTGTACAAAAATACATTTAGAGCCGTATTATCATAAATAATCGCCTTCGCGCGTTTTAATTCGGTATTTTCAATTAAATTCACTTTCGACATTAACAGCGATCGAACACCTTGGATTCTATTGCAAAAATCTAAAAAGCCTTCACCTGAATTAATTTTTAATGATTCTAATTCAATATTAATACAAGCTTCACTACGTGGGTCTCCAAAATGCTGAATTAGCAATTTCTTTAATGCGGACCATGTAACAACATCTTCTCTCTCCGATAAGAGCGCAGCTGCATCCTCTTTTAATCTACTAGTCAAAACATTAAAGACGTAAAGATTTTGTTCTACACTTCCTTTATACCGCTCGACCACATATTCACATTGTCTCACGTATAAACTTAAATGTCTTTTATTACCGTTAAACATAGGAATTAAATCTGTTATTTCTTTTGGCATTAGATTGACTGTCGTGGTCTCTTCGGTCGTAGTTGTCATGATGAAAGAGTAATAAATGTTCAGAGGAAGCAACTAGCACTTAACATAAAACACTTTTCCTTAAAGATACATATAACACTATAAAACACACACAGTAAAAGTAAAGCAGTAATTAAGGAACACTGAAAAACTATGAATAAAATTTGTAAAAGTTATAAAATTATTCGTATAACAATTATAAGTATTTTATCTTCACAATTACCACATTACGTATAATTTTATGATCGATTTATAAATCAATGATATTATTTTATTTCGTTCAACAAATTATTTAAGTATAAAATTTAATACTAAAATGTGAACTCTCTAACATAAAATTACTCTGTGATATATTCTATGAATTAAAATAGAGATAAGACCATATAATTTCATACGGAGGTATCAGACTAAACAATGTTAGAATGAGCGAGTTTCTATCTCAAAACTAACAATCAAGTAATTCGTATAAAATTATGAAAAATACAGGAGGATCAGGAACAAAGGATTGGCGAAAAGTTTTACTCACCAACCGACCGCTACTCCCATACTCGGCTTCTCCACACTCAGATGTCACAAAAGAATATTTATTTGGTTCGACGGATTTTCTTTGTCTTCGTAGAATTTACGTATAGTTTTCCGTAACGGATTTTGACGGCGGAAAACGCGAAAACTACGGATTTCAAGAGGAAAATCCGCGCCGGCTGCGCCACTTTTGGTTTCGGAGCGTGTGTGGAACATTTTTATATAAATTACTTGAATTTTGAAGGATTAATAAATAAATACGAGTAGGTCATTACCGATTTGGAGGCAATTTATTACTGAAGCTTAAAACTAGTACATGGCTCACCGGGCGGGCACAAACCGCGGAGCTTGCATTCTGTTGCATTCTTAGTCTAGACAGGATGGCAGAGACGTAGCCATAACTACTTACATATTAATATAAATAAAGAGAAGTTGTTGTAAATTGAAATATTTAAAAAAAAAACTATCCTGACAGGACTGGCTTCTAGCTTTTATGTCCTGTTGACTTAAAAGCTGGATCCGCCCTTGGAGACGATGGCAACCTGACGGATTGACTATAGTGCCATAATGGAAGTAATAACAAATAGTGGCTATGCAACTTTCAATCAGATTTAGGATTACTAATGTATAAATCTTGAAGGAAAGGTTTAGCAGAGGTTGATAATTTATAAGTATGTTCATACTATATCTTTTACAGTATCACTATTGACCAGCTCGTAGGTCTAGTGTGGTCGCAAGCGCATCATTTGTTCGCACATAACCTCCCTCTACCCAAAAATTAAGTTGCCTCTACCCTTCATAAACTCTCATAAAAAACACATTCATAGCGTTATATTCTCTTTGTTGTCGCTCTAGTCTGTGGCACAGATTAGTATATTAGTAGCTAGCTACCCTGGTCTGTGGTCTGTACCCACATGCCTGTAAGCGATGGGTCGTTGACGGTTTTTCCGTTAACGAAACGTTAACGTTGATTCACATTCATCAACTAGTTGAATTCGTCAACGAGTTAACGTACTACTGTCAACTACAACGTCAACTTACAACATTCATTCGTTGAACGGTTTAAAAACGTAAACAACCAAACTAGTATAAACATGTTTCTCTCGGGCGGCACGAGCGGGGCGCGTCATTTCACCAATATAGTGATAAGTACTAAGCAATTGTTTTTAAAGCAATTATGGTCCGGTTGGAAAGGTGTGGTTTCCGGTTACATTTCTTTAGAGGCGACCATCTTAGTCCTCAAGGGTAGCAACACATCTGTGACTGACTTAGAACGAGACTCTAACAAGTACTAACTGGACTATTACTAACACCAACTAGCAGAACTAACTATCACTAACAGTCCCCAGTCCTCATACCTACTAACGAACTGACCAACTAATGTTCTAATTAACTCTTTCAACTAATTGGACTAACCATTCCAGTCCCTAATTGAGTCTTGTTCAAAGTCAGTCACAGTTCTCATGGGCGGCAGCGGATGGGTGTTGCTGCAAGCTCGTTTGCTATCTTGTATCCATAAAAAAAAAACCAATTCTATAAATATTTCGAAAATCAACTCTTTTGTATGATACTTAGAGTTCAAATTGTATGACATGACCGTCACTCGCAATTAGTCGCAATCTATGACGTTATTTTCAACGTTAGTTTTTGACGTGATAACATCTTATAAATTGATGAACAGCGCATATGAAAAAGTATCCCGTTCCGCTTCCGTTTCCGTTGTTTTTATTAAATAAATTTTTAATTTTATTAAATTAATTTTACACACGACAACATTGGCGTTTCCATGGCTCCGAAATAGGGATCTGTCAAAATAAATATAAAGACTTCTCTGTTGTCTGTTATCTTTGTATTTTCAATTCTCCTTTTTTATATTATATTTTGTATTGTATAAAATAATGATTATGACGTTATCACGTAAATCTATCGTCCGTAAACAGACTTCACAGACAACCATTTTTAACTTACTCAGTGGACGCTGACAGTTCGTTTCGTTTTTAACGAGACGCACGAGTTAAATTCATAAATGTCGTTGACGAATTCAACTAGTTGATTAATAAACAGTTAACATTACAAACATTAATACGTTGACAGGAGATCAACGGTTGATACAACTAGTTCGTTGATTCAACGCTCATCGCTGACAACAGGATTCATAATTATGAGGGAGACATTTCAAAAAGACATCAACGCGCGTCATTAGCTGCGTCCACACTGAGCACATTGGCGGCTATTCACCCATCAGTATAAGTATTCTTAACGTCCTACTCGACTTGCCACATCATTTCAATAGCTTTTGTAACAAAACTATTTAAAAAAAATTTACGCAACTACAGGTCAAAATAGACTTGGTCGACCCATATGTTCTCTCTCGTAGATAGCAAACGAGCTTGCAGAACCACCCATCCGCTGCCGCCCATGACAACTGTGACTGACTTTGAACAAGACTCAATTAGGGACTGGGATGGTTAGTCCAATTAGTTCAGAGAGTTAATTAGAACATTAGTTGGTCAGTTCGTTAGTAGGTATGAGGACTGGGGACTGTTAGTGATAGTTAGTCCTGTTAGTTGATGTTAGTAATAGTCCAGTTAGTACTTGTTAGTAGGAGTCTCGTTCTAAGTCAGTCACAGATGTGTTGCTACCCTTGAGGACTAAGATGGTCGCCTCTAAAGAAGTGTAACCGGAATCCACACCTTTCCAACCGGACCACAATTGCTTTAAAAACAATTATTACACGGCAGAAATGGTACCAGGTACCGTGGCGGGCGGTGGTACTGCCCCGGGCGAACTCTATATGGAACCAATTAGCTTTCATATAAAACCTATTTGGTTCCCTATAGGCTCTACCACCTAGTAATCAGCCTCACTTTATATTCGTGCAATACTAATGTGTTGCAACCATCTGTTGCCTGTATGCGGTAACTATTGGGGATAATCTGTGAGCTACATATACGTGAAGTACTCAAAGGATAAGTGCTACATGAAAACAACATATTTTCTTATACCTTTTATTTCTTGACTAACAAATTCAATATTTACAAAGTACCTTACGTCTTATATTTAATTCTAATAAATCACTTTTGATAAGTGATAATCAATTCAAATTTACTTAAATGTTCCTATCCATTTTGTTAAAATTTGTTTAAGAAAAGACATTTCATTAAGAAATATACTCAGTGCACAGTAAACATTTAATGCATCACAAAAAATAATGATGCGTTTAATTGTAAATTTGGTTCAATATGAAGACAATTCTCACTTTTTACATAAAATTCAAATAAAAATAAAGTCATCTATGGAGTCCACTAGCCATCAATATTCTTAGTAATAATAACAGTGAGTTCAATTAAAACGTGCGTGTTATATTAGATATTGTATCTTACATTCGTGACTTTCGACGACAAAAGTTAAAAGTTCTATCATATCCTAGCAATAAAACCGTTAATAGCAGCAGCACAATTTTAAGCTTATGAAGACTTGAAAACGAGATCGAATTTTTCTTTTCAGGGATCATATTGACAGGCCCGTTGGCGCAATTGGTAGTGACCCTGTCTGTTGCGCCAAAGGTCGTGGGTTCGAATCCCACTCAGGACAAATATACGTGTGACGAACACTTGTATTTGTTCTGTGTCTGGATGTCAATATTATCTATTTAAGTATGTATTTAAAAATATCTATGTATGTATATCAGTCTCTGACACCCATAACACAGGCTCGCGCCTACTTTGGGGTCAGATGGCCGTGTGTGAGAATGTCCAAGATATTTAAGATATTTATATTCTCCAGTCCTGAATGATTTAATACCAACTTAAGAATTTTAGTCGCTACCGCAGTCGCAGTTTAGACGCGGCGACCGGTTTAGATCTTGAGATATTCACTCGCAAGATAAAAATATACGATCGGTCCTCACATCACATGGGATTCCAACACAAATTTTTTTACAGGAAACCATATAGGTACGGTAAATCAAAATAAGCGGCAAGCCCCAAAGATCGATTTCAGGCCGGCGGCACCGACCGAATTCGCTAACAGACTGTTAATAGCCAAAGTCACGAGACGAGGAAACCTAAAGCGTAGTAAACTTATGCTAAGACTAATTAGACTAACTGTCCGGTTAGTCTCCACTGCGTGGGGAGCGGTCGGCGCTGCCGCGGTCGCGGCCGGCGCTGTTGCGGTCGCGGCCGTCACCGTTCTGTCGCGGCGACGCGGAGCGCGAGCGGTCGCGCGACTGCGACCGGTCCCGCGACTGCGACCGCGACCGGGAGCGCGACCGCGACTTGGTCGCGCGACGCTCCTCGTCGCGCTTTGGCGACGCCTCCTTACTGCGAGACCGCGATCTGTCCCTGCAGAACATTTTGTTCAAGTTTTAGGCGTGAGAATATCAACGGAATGGTATCATGATGAAATACAATTCAATTTTTAAAAGCTTTTATTTAACTTCACTCGTATGTATCTTGTAAGTATGTATGTCCTGGAATCTTGCAATCAATATTTCACCCACTTCCACTGAAGCTATCGAGCTGAAATTTGGCACACATATTTGGTTCCGATGACAATGCATGAAAATAAAAAAAAGTTCTAAAAAGCTTTTTAAAAAAAAAAAAAATTTAACGGTATAATTATTATGAATGGGTTGACCAAAAATAATAGTACATTGATAATTTATGTTACAGTCAAAATAAAACCACTTTTGAATTATGTCCTAAGTCCGTATTCAAAAACACTATACAGATACATTAAATTAGACCCGTAAAATATGTCGATGTCCTTTTTTTTAACCTAACGAATATGAAAGTGATGGGTTGGTGGGCTGCAATTTTGTTTTCCTTTTACGGGAGGATCAGTGGAAAATGGTTTTTTGAGACGTCGGTGAGAACCACTTTTGCGTGATTTTCGTAGTTAAAAATAGTTTTAGTTATGAATTTTGCCTGTAACATACACAAGGAATATTATGATTAAATTTTTTATATTGGGATTGAAATTTTGTTAGTGAACAATAAATTATTAAGTCAGATAATTTGAAATTATTCCAATGCAAAAGGTATCCTTGATTATGAGCACGTGTCAAGCAAAAAACCGATTCATATTAACACGCCAACATAGATCTGTACAAGCGACTAATATAATAAAAACATCCAAGATTGAGACGACACTCTCAGAGGACTGTTTTGCTAACATATAAAATTTTTTCCAGTGCGTTAAGACTACTTAACTAACACTAATATTTGACTACATTATGCTCACCTGACGACGGCCGTGTTTCTTCTGGAGATGCAGGAAAACATCGATAAGAGTTAATACAATGTTTTGTGCCATCAATGTAATGTTATGTTTCAATGATAAATTTTGTCAAACGATTGCCAATTGATGATATTGTTAATTAAACCTGACAACAATGCTTTATTTGACTTATGAAATTACTATTGTATTACATGACTGCTTTCATTTTCTTATTTGTTATTAATACCAAAACGAACGATCAGATAATTTAAAGTTTATTTCCAATAAATATGTACACGACGTTAGTATTTTATGAACTAAATTCTTATTCAGATAAATATACATACATACTTGAATTGTTCAGTGGATCCAATGTCATTCAATAGTAATTCCACAACCTTTGGCACTGTCGTCAGATGCAGATTGAAAGCACACCAAACTTACTTCGAGTCAGCTTTGGACTGCGAGCGCGACCTGGACCTGCGACCTCCGTTCCTTTCGGGCGACTTGCGCGTCTCGGAGCGGTCGCGCGACTGCCTCGACGGCGACCGACGCGCCGACTTACGCGACGCCGACCGCGAGCGACTGCGACCCCTATTTTACCGGTTACGGTCGACAAATCGCTTAAGTTACTATTTTACCGGTTACGGTCGACAAATCGCTTAAGTTACTGTGTACTCCGCTACTTCTACTAGCCGGTTATGATAATGACTTCTGCACAAGTATATTTTCAAATTCAAATTCAATTTATTTGCAGAATAAGGTCAGGTAGTTGTTACAAATGTAGGTCAAAAGTAGCACGCTTATTCTTACCTATTTTAGGCATGCAAAATATTTAATTCTATAAACCTAAGTATATGTGTATGTTTACATTAAAATCAAATCCAATCCAATTTTTATTCACATTTTATTAACGTGTGTGAAATAAATTTCTTTTTTTGACCACCCATCATTAATATAAAATAATGTTTAAAAAGGGCCAAAAACACGTATGTACAGTTTCATTTTCAATGTTAATAATGGTAACAATAAATTTACAATATTTTGTTTCAGAAGTATCGCATAAGTCATTTTCATATACGGTTTTAATACGTTAATAATTATAGCCCATTTCAAACAAATACGAAGAAAGAAATTAAACGAAATACATAGAATATCAAGATTAATAATATATGCATTCGCAACTAATATACAACAGTACTAACCACATTTAATAGAAGAAATATAAGGTTACTCATCGACAAAGTACTATGGTAGAGTACTTACGATTTTAAGTTTTGCTCAGCGCATGATTTTACGCACCTAGCCAAATGAACACTAAGGTTAATTTCGTACATAATTCATGCAAAAGTGTTTAATGTCATGGTTTTATACTTTACGTAAAGAGGATTGAATTATGCATGCATGTTAATTTGGGACGATTCTAAGATTCACTGAAAGGCAGTTATGGAGTTTGAAAATATGAGTTTAAGACTTTCAGCCCTTTCGCTATACTAGTGATAAATGTTGATATCTAACATGATAAGGCGTAGGCAATTAGGCTTTGTTATCTAAAATCGATTAACTTCTTTCCACTACAATCTGCCGTAAACTGTACCTGTTGAAAACCTGTTGTTCATCAGTGGCCAACTCAGTGTTGAATGTTCTCTAGCCACCCGAAGGTCTTCGACAAGGCTTAACGATTCTTTTCACCATTGAAAACAACCGGGACCGACGGCTTAACGTGTCCTACTACGAAGTACGATAGCCGCCCATGAATTTATTGCCACTAGCGGTCACGCATCCACAAACCGATGGGACCTATAGGGTTATGGACGCTATACAATATTCATTTCATAACTGAACCTGAATTTTGTAATGACGACTATAATAACTTCTTAAAAATTCTTCATCCTAAATCCGTATTTCATTTACACATTAAAATCAAGTAAGCAGAAAGAATTTAACATCTTTTTCTATTGTTTTATTTTTGTAATTTTCAATGTGTATTGTTACAAAATTTTCATGTTGTAAGCGTGAAGCTAGTACATACATACTAGTAAGTACCGTACGGCAGAGTGTAGTGGAAGCTTATTAAGTACTTAGGTAAGTCTCGCTGCGACCCATAGACGTCCCACTGCTGGGCACGGGTCTCCCCCACAGACACTTCTGCGGGAGGTCTAGAGCATACTCCACCACGCTGCTCCAATGCGGATTGGTGGAGGTACTAATATCTAATACTCACTTGGATCGCGACCGCGAACGAGACTTTGCCGCCGGACTCTTGCTTTTCGGACGAGACTTTGAGCGAGTGCGGCTGCGAGCTGCGCCTGACCTGAAATAGATGAGGTTGTGTCAGACAGACAGGATCCATCAATTGGGATGTAACGGGTTAATGGTTACAGTAGTGTCAGATAGATGTTTATCATTCAAGAATTTTCAGCCCCGAAAGATGGTAAATGTGTAGTATCATCATTAAATGTTTATAGGTTGTGTCAGACAGGTTCCATCAATTGGGATGTAACGGGTTAATGGTTACAGTGTCAGATAGAGGTTTATCATTCAAGAACTTTCAGCCCCGAAAGATGGTAAATGTGTAGTATCATCATTAAATGTTTATAGGTTGTGTCAGACAGGTTCCATCAATTGGGATGTAACGGGTTAATGGTTACAGTAGTGTCAGATAGAGGTTTATCATTCAAGAACTTTCAGCCCCGAAAGATGGTAAATGTGTAGTATCATCATTAAATGTTTATAGGTTGTGTCAGACAGGTTCCATCAATTGGGATGTAACGGGTTAATGGTTACAGTAGTGTCAGATAGAGGTTTATCATTCAAGAATTTTCAGCCCCGAAAGATGGTAAATGTGTAGTATCATCATTAAATGTTTATAGGTTGTGTCAGACAGGTTCCATCAATTGGGATGTAACGGGTTAATGGTTACAGTAGTGTCAGATAGAGGTTTATCATTCAAGAATTTTCAGCCCCGAAAGATGGTAAATGTGTAGTATCATCATTAAATGTTTATAGGTTGTGTCAGACAGGTTCCATCAATTGGGATGTAACGGGTTAATGGTTACAGTAGTGTCAGATAGAGGTTTATCATTCAAGAATTTTCAGCCCCGAAAGATGGTAAATGTGTAGTATCATCATTAAATGTTTATGTGCTGGGGAGATGTTCATCAGGATGACCATGTTATGAACTTAAGGGGAAAGTAACGGTAAATATGAATTATGAATGTATACAGTTCTGTTATGGGTTTGATCGTACTGTAAGTATGCATTACGGGCGAGCAGACTCTCTCTTGCTTCTGAGTTGTCACCTGATGCTATTGAGCGGACTTTAAAGTCTCTTCTAACCGCCTGGATCAGTTAAGGGTCGTGAAAGACGACTACTATCGCGTTCTACCCTCAGTGGCCTTCCTCAGATCTTGGACTCTGGGGACTCCTTTGGAATGTACCGATGTCAAGCGCGGTGCCCGAAATAAGCTTAGCTTCTAGAGACGAGAACGTATCGTGTGTCGGCCTTTGTGCGACTACAACACAGTCCTTTTTTTGTGGTGGTGGTCAGTGGTGTAGCGTCCATAACCCAATGGCTCGCATCGAATCAATGTGATCGAGATGTTAAGCAACGACGGGCGCGGTCGGTTTGTGGATGGGTGACCGCTAGTGGCAAAATTTCATGGACGCTACCGTGCTTTACAGCCGTCGGTCCCGGTTGTTTTCAATGCTGCAAACGGTCGTTAAGCCTTGTCGAAGACCTTCGGGTGGCTTGAGAACATTCGACACTGGGTTGGCCACTAACCCCTCCACCGATCCGCATTGGAGCAGCGTGGTGGAGTATGCTCCAGACCTCCCGCAGAAGTGTCTGTGGGGGAGGCCCGTGCCCAGCAGTGGGACGTCAATGGGTCGCAGCGAGCGAGGTCAGTGGTGGTCTGAACGCGGGGGGTGGTCAGTGGTGGTCAGTGGTGGTCAGTGGTGTGTGGTGGTGGTCACCTGGAGCGGGAGCGGCGCGAGCGCGAGCGCGACCGGCTGGAGGACGAGCGGGTGCGGCGGCGCGACGAGCGGCGGTCCTCCACGAGCCGCACGCGCCGCCCGTTCAGCTCCGTGCCGTCCAGCTTCTCGATGGCGGCGCGCATGTCAGTGGTCAGTGGTGGTGGTCAGTGGTGGTCAGTGGTGGTCACCTGGAGCGGGAGCGGCGCGAGCGCGAGCGCGACCGGCTGGAGGAGGAGCGCGTGCGGCGGCGCGACGAGCGGCGGTCCTCCACGAGCCGCACGCGCCGCCCGTTCAGCTCCGTGCCGTCCAGCTTCTCGATGGCGGCGCGCATGTCAGTGGTGTGTGGTGGTGGTCAGTGGTGGTCACCTGGAGCGGGAGCGGCGCGAGCGCGAGCGCGACCGGCTGGAGGAGGAGCGCGTGCGGCGGCGCGACGAGCGGCGGTCCTCCACGAGCCGCACGCGCCGCCCGTTCAGCTCCGTGCCGTCCAGCTTCTCGATGGCGGCGCGCATGTCAGTGGTGTGTGGTGGTGGTCAGTGGTGGTCACCTGGAGCGGGAGCGGCGCGAGCGCGAGCGCGACCGGCTCGAGGAGGAGCGGGTGCGGCGGCGCGACGAGCGGCGGTCCTCCACGAGCCGCACGCGCCGCCCGTTCAGCTCCGTGCCGTCCAGCTTCTCGATGGCGGCGCGCATGTCAGTGGTGTGTGGTGGTGGTCAGTGGTGGTCACCTGGAGCGGGAGCGGCGCGAGCGCGAGCGCGACCGGCTCGAGGAGGAGCGGGTGCGGCGGCGCGACGAGCGGCGGTCCTCCACGAGCCGCACGCGCCGCCCGTTCAGCTCCGTGCCGTCCAGCTTCTCGATGGCGGCGCGGATGTCAGTGGTGTGTGGTGGTGGTCAGTGGTGGTCACCTGGAGCGGGAGCGGCGCGAGCGCGAGCGCGACCGGCTGGAGGACGAGCGCGTGCGGCGGCGCGACGAGCGGCGGTCCTCCACGAGCCGCACGCGCCGCCCGTTCAGCTCAGTGCCGTCCAGCTTCTCGATGGCGGCGCGCATGTCCGCGTGCGTCGCGAACTCCACCACGCTGGAACATTACAATAGAATAGAATTAAGAATTAGATTAGAATTAGAATAGAATTTATTTGCCATCAACACAATTACAAGAGAACAAAATAATAGTTTTTAATACCTAACAGTGTAATCCATTTTTGGCCCTAGCATATTGTTTATATTGTATAACCTATTGTACTTATATAACGCTGTTGGATTTCCTAATAAATAAATAAATAAAATAAATAAATAACACACTATGCACAATTAATATACATAACTAGTGGACGCCCGCAGCTTCGCTCGCGTTACACATTCACTAACTTCAAAGACGGCAAAGCTTCATACTAACTTTGCACCCCCGTTTTACCCCCTTAGGGATTGAATTTTAAAATTTTTCTCGCCGTAAAAACCATCCTTGAACTTCAACGAACATTTAAAAAAAAGAATTGGCCAAATTGGTCCAGGCGTTGTTGAGTTATGCGCTTACCAACACATTTTGCGATTCATTTTTATAATATAGAAGATTACATATTGAGGAATCTTTATAGACTTGTGCTAGACGGCCTTCGATAAACTCTGGTCTATACGTAAGTAACAGATGATAGCAACATGGTCAAGAATGCTAAATCTATATATATAAAAGGAGAAGGTGACTGACTGACTGACTGACATATCAACGCAGGGCCTAAACTATAAGGGTTAGAAACTTGAAATGTTGCACAGGGGTTCTTTTTATAACATAGGGGAGCACTAAGAGAGGATTTTTGAAAATTCATCCCCTAGGGGGGTAAGACGAGGGTGCAAAGTTAGTATGAAACTCTGCCGTTATTGAAGTCAAGACGTCGTTAATGAGTCTAATTCTACGCGAGCGAAGCTGCGGGCGTCCACTAGTCTTCCTATAAAAATTCAAGCTTTCATAGTCACAAAAATGAGGTGTCAAAATAAATTATGTTCTTTAAGGCAAGTCCACTAAACTGCAGTAGACAAGTGCGGTAGTTAGTTTATCCTAAATTAGGAAAATACTATTCGTACGAGAATAAAAATCAAACCTCAAAGTTGTCATCAGATTTAAATTTGGCATCAAGGTTTTCAGCCCCGAAAGATGGTTAAAATGCGATATCATCATCAACAACTCATTGGTATGACGACATTGATAATTATGTATCATAATCAAAGTCAAAGTCAAATAATGGATGACAAAAGGATGAGCTATAGATCCTTGAATAAATAGCTAATCCTACACAGGTAGGATTAACCTAACCTAACCTGCCTTAAAGCTAATTTACAATAATTACCTAAACCTAAGCTAAGCTCTAAGTCACGATAGACTATCTATCTATCTGACTAGACTATCTGATATCTGACTAGCCTATCTATCTATATTATATACATATATATTGTTTCACAACTCCAATAATCGAGTACTAAATAATCTTCTGCAGCAATCTTATTATTAATCTTATCTAATTTAGCACATGTAATATCTGGCTGCACAGGGCAAGTGATACATGGTCTATTTTAATCTATCAGGCCAAGTGGTTGGGTTTACCCATTAAACATTTTACCTTTTAAACTCGTGGATGGAGTACCCTTTAGGCCTTCTTAATGGAGAAAAGTGTTTCCCTGCATTAGACCACTAATGGGTGCGGGTGGCATCACTCACAGAAAACAATGCAATTTAAAATTCATGACCCAAACAAATATTTATCTGCAAAATAAATTACCCCAGCCGGGATGCAAGCCCGAGAGACCCAGTCGAGGTCACTCACACCGCACAACTTATACACTAAACTTACCTAGGACTACAGAACTAGGTTCTGAACAACTTACCCCTCATTCCTGTGCTGCTTATGAGCGTCAGCGTACGTCACCTCGCCCGCTTGACGCATATAATCCTTCAAGTCCTGTTGAACAATGAACCATGTTAGTATTATATTTCAAAATATCTAAAAGCGTTTTTCCAAAAGTATCCATCAGATAAGACTTTGGCATCAAGGTATTCAGCCCCGAAAGATGGTTAAATGTACGATATCATCATAGAACAGATGGAGTCTTTTGGAAGTATCAAAGCAGTTATATTCTAGACGCCTAATGGATATGTCGGATTATCAAAGACGGAATCATATTGATCCAATTGAATTAATTGAAAACACTTTTAAAGCCTGTTCTTTCTTATATTGATCTATCAGTATTAACTTTTAGTAATCCAAAGATACGCCATGTGTAATAGGTACGAAGTCATCGATAACATCCAGACTGCTAAATATAACATACACATACAGCTATAGCTAGACCAATCCACACAGCATGATGTAGGTCATTCCGGCTCTTATGTCGTGAAAGAGACAAGTGTCATACAATAGGCCACTAAACTGCCGTCAATTACGTCTATGACCAAACTCTGTTCTGGTTTATTTTCAATTGTTCAAATTAAGGATCAATATGGTTCAAGTGTCTAGAACTTACTTTCCATACATCTCTCATATTCTATACGCAATTCACTGACAAAAATGAGGCTAACTATAAATGATAGAGCATTTATTGATTCTCTCGTGTTGCCGGGTAGGATAGGACTTAACGAAACAGGGAGTTGAACTAAGCAGTTTATGTACACCAAACAGCGCATTCGTGAATGGTTACCTCATTGGTCATTACTGTTTTTAACTTGTAGGTTTGCAAGTCTGCTTGAGGATGAAGTGTATTCTTCAGTCCGCTCCGCCCTCGTCAAGTATGCATCCAGCTCTTCTGAACAAACTTCATCAGTTTTTACTGGTGTATCCTTTTCTGGATCTATAGTAGTAGAGCTCAGTGACATTGACTAGTATCTATTAACCTGCTATTTGTTGTCCATGATGTTAACAATTGTATATTTCCTCATACTAGGTCAGGATTCAAATACTCTGTACAGACAAACATGTCTGTTTGTATTGTTTAACTTAAATGTCCTCATGCTTCTCAAACGAAGTGTTGTCCCAATTGGTGTCAGGTTTTAAAATTGTTTCTTTTCATCCTTGCTTGGCTTTCATGTATTCTCACCAAGTCTTGTCCCATTTGGTGTAAGGTTAGGTTAGAACACATCCTCATGTTTTCGTGTATCCATCAGTCTGTAGTGTTTCAAATAAAGAACATCCTTGCATCATGATTGTTTCATTTCTCTGTCAGACACCGACTTCTCCAGACTCCAAACTCCAAGGGTCTTCTGAGAAACTTTACCACGGTAGCAATGATACCAAAGAGGTAACGCAAACACGAAAAGCCGTTTGGGCACGACGATGCACTATTTTAAATTACCAACAGCTTGCGTGTAACACGCAACCAGCTACCGCGGCTCTATCGTGGACGACAACTTAAACACACAAAATAATGTAAATAATGATAAAATGGGATTGCACATAGCGAGAACGGCTCCAGTTGTGCCCCCTGGTAGACATTACCTTGCGGGGCACGGCGCGGCGACCAGGCAGGGGGCTCAGGGGTCGGGTCACCGGGTGGCAAGTCATCGGGCAGCTCCGTTACCTCCTAACATCAGACCACATCCCACAGGGCTATCGAGGGCTCAGGGCACGAACGCCACCTTCTGTCGTTATTTAAAAATTATACTTATAAGCTCGCATAGGTATGTAAGTTTGTATTACAGCTAAACAATTACTTGTGGAATGCAAAAAATTACTATTTGACATTTAACTGTGTTAAGAAAAGTTACAAATGTAAATTTTACTGCTACTGTAATTTAAATTACTGAAATGTCTTGTTGTATTGAATTAGTAAGTGATAAGTAGTTTATGTTCTGAAGTATTCGATGAAATCTCGCGTCCCGTTGGGTGTCGTCCATGTCTCATGTGGTTGGCGCGCCTTAGCTGCAGGTCAAAATTGAGTTGTTCCAGTATTGCAGCATAATCCCATTGCTTCATCTCTTTAATCATCAGAGTCTTGCATCTCCGTTAGCTGCTCTCCATTGTGCGGTAATCCTCGAGTCTTCTCCAGTCCATGTACAGTCTTGTCCCTGCTCCATCCGTATCCTGGTGAACCCAGTGCCTTAGAGTCCCGCGAAAGCGTGTGCCGTTAGCCCAGTCCTGTGGTGATGTCAGCCCGCCCTCGAGTGTGAAGCTCATCGGACCCTGAGTGATTGGTGATGGGATGATGATGGACCACATCCGCCGTTCCCGTCGGTGCTTACCTGCCAGCTAATGCGGCTGGATAGGTTTTCGACGATAAGCCGATACTCGGTGCGCGTTGGCGGCCCATATCTGTAATTCGTGTCACTGTAAGACAAAAAATCTATGTCAGTTTTTCAACTAAACATATATTTTTCGTATCGTATTAGCTTCTAGCTCGTATATACGGCCGATATTAATAATCTATCTATATGTACATGAATTTGGCTAGGAAAGATATTTGAACTATTATATATTGAGACTCGCTGCTTAACTGTGGTGGGTTAAGACCACAGAACAGATAAAGGAGATAGAATGGAAATGTGGGCGTGACAGGCGCGCCAACAAGTATGATTAAACAATCATACTTCAACTGAAATCACGCGTGCATACTTTTAGTCGCTTTCGGACTGCGGTGGTGCGAAGAGCTGCACGAAAAATATACATTGCCGGTAAAGTACGCAAGTAATCCACGTGAACACATAGTTCGTGCGCAATGTATTCTGTCCTACAGAATGCGATGACGTCACGATGTTCTGTCGAGTTCGTTCGCAGCGAGATAGTGTTGTGAAAGTATAAGATAAATTTTTCGATAAGTCTTGATCTTGAGTACGTAATTAAAGTAGTTTCAGGTGTAAATACTTAATTTCAAGGAGTAGGTGTAGTACTAAATAAGTAATTTAGTACTAATTTATATTATGTATTTATTTTAGGTTTCCAAAGGATCCTAATAACCAGCATTGGATAAATGTAACGGGTAGAAAATTTGGATCCCTAAAAAACAATGTACCACTTTGGAACAACTGTACTCGATTTTGCGCAACTTTGTCGGAACTCAATTATTTAGCAACATTAGTTATCATCAGATTGTATTATATTCTACTGAGAAGCATATTACAGACTTTACCAAAGCTATTAAAGAAAAATAATTTAAATATAAGATTGCATTAATTTATTGTAAAAAATTCGAATACAAAAGAGTCCCCATCTTTGCTCTGCACAAGTACATTCGTCGCGCAACTGTATATATTAAAACTGTACCTGTGTATTTATTTAAGTACGTACACTCACTCTGAAACTTTTTAGTAAAATAAATAATTATAATGTAATTTTTCATGTGAAGATAATAAAAAAAATGCATGTTAATAAGATGTATGGAACAGGCGCAACACCTAAAGGAAGCAAAACTCAAGTTGCATATGTTTTCAGTGTTACTTTTAAAAGATTCATTTATGCGGATGTAGCATTATAGGTACCTACATAACTCTAAACAAGTTTCAAAATATATTTATCGATAAATATGTTTACATCTCTAGTTGGGTTACCAGTAAATAACATATAAAATTGCACGATCAATTTTCTCAAATATGCAGTAAATTTTGTTTCTTAACTTTTATTTATTAATTTCACCGCCGTTAGGCATCTTTTGGCTTAATAAAGGTTAAATAAATAAATAAATAATACAGTAAAATAAAATATACTCTATTTTACTAATCTTGTAGTGGTTCAGTACCTACCAGTTACCTTACCTCCGAATACCTCAAGAATACCTCACACGGATACCTCATACCTTCGAACCAGTTACCAGTTACCTACGTTGTTAATATGAAACATATACGCGGTCGTCAAAATAGTGTTTTAAATAGTGTAGTATGTATGAAAGAAAATGTAAATATAAATAGGTGATTTTACAAATAAATTATTCATTCGACAATCGGACAGATCACGAGTTTCATTATGAATCCTATGAAGAACCTCTAAAATCTTATTATTGCACGAAATTTGTGCAAAACACTTACTGGCAACATTAAGTGTCGACAAGGTCAAAACTTGCACAATTCTACAGCTTGACGCGAGCAAAAAGTATCCTTATTGATTTGATGCTAAGGTTAGTTTTTAAAAGTTGCGATTCTCGTGCAATTTGACCAATGGCTGATGAATATTTTATGTAAAGGTAATAATAACGTGTATCTAAGTGTGGGTAACTGGCGACAGTGGTTTTGTTTCAAAACTGACTCGATGGCCTTTCTAACCTCCTTTATCTGTTCTGTGGTTAAGACTTACCACAAGCAACCTTTTTATGTTTTTTCTTTATCTGTTCTCCAGTAGCCAAATCTATGAATGTATAGATTACTAATTCCTGGTCAGAGGGAACATTATTTCAAAGCTCTATATTGTTTAAACGAATTCTTGCAAACTAAAAATGCATGTAAGTCAATTCATTTATGCAAAATCATTTTCTAACACTCATGCTATTGATTACTAGCAGTTTTTAAGTTATCGATAGGTTTATTTTCTACTTACGGTAAGTAGCTGCAAAGTTACAAATTATATTAGTTTAAGAAAGCCGTTAAAAGTACTGGACAAAACTAAAATAAGAAATTATATCATGAAACCTAAAGAAAAATAAAATCTATGTGAATTTCTGTAAAATTCACGTAATACATCATGGCTGCAAAAGTAATAAAGCAAAAAAATATAAAGGATCTTGCAACAAAAACACCACACTAATATACTGAATAAATACATCAAATAATATGCAATAACTGAAATATCTAATAGACATTAATTTGCTAAAAGTTTAAGACTTGTATATCGAAGATACATTAAGTACAATCAAAGGACATTCACAAGTTTCTACAAGAATAATATTTCAGTGATTGCACATTTTATGTAGTTGTTGTAGTAAATGGATAAAATGTAACTTTGTTGAGTAGTGTAGAATAAAAAATTGTGTTAAGAATGTTATCAATTACTATGTAATCAGTTACATCACACTAATATTGTAAAGGTGAAAGTTTGTGAGTGTATTTGTATGTTTGTTACTTCTTCACGCTCTAACGGATGGACTAATTTTGATAAAATTTGTTATCGACTTTGGATTAACATAATAGGATTTATTTTCCCGATAATGTGTTCGCGGGCAGCATCTAGTCAAATATAATAATAATATACAGCCATAGCATTTGCTGTGGTTTATTATATTTAATAATTGAGAACTGAGTTGTTTTGCCACTCGTACCCATAGAATTGGGCATCGCCTTGATTCAATGTGATTGACAGAGTCTTCTCATGACTGAGAACATTATGGTGAACTACAGGCATGCAGGTGTCCTCACGATTTTCCGTGACTGTTACAGTGGGTGATATTTTTTCAAAGCGCATGTAAATTAGAAACCAATGACTTTTCTAATGCTGCCGTATGCGTGTCGCTTATATTTTAACCCCCATGGGCTGGGCTGCCATTAAAAGTAATATTTTCACTAGATTATATTATTGGGCATTAAGCCCAGCGGCTATCGAACTCGCCTCTCACTCGAACGGTCCGGGTTCAAACCCCAGTGGCACGCACCAATGACTTTTCTAAGTTATGTGCGTTTTAAGAAATTAAATGTCACTTGCTATAACGGTGAAGGACACATCGTGAGGAAACCTGCATGCCTGAGAGTTCATCATAACGTTCTCGAAGGTATGTGAAGTCTGCCAATCCGCACTTGGCCAGCGTGGTGGACTAAGGCCTAATCCCTTCCATTCTGAGAGGAGACCCGTGCCCAACAGTGGGACGTCTATGGGTCGCAGCGATATTATTGGGCATGATGTTTTGTACGTATTGTATGTATAGCAGGGTAGTGTTGAGTGCAAGACATGTGTCGACATGTGTCGACTTGTGTACGTGTGCGTATACAGACGCTGGGATAGCGGCGCGCGAGTGCGGCGAGTGCGGCGAGCGCGGCGCGGCGGCGCGTCGCGCGTCCCGCGGCTGCGGCTGCGGCTCGCGGCCCCGCCAGCGGTCCGAGCCGCGGGGCATGCCGCGCGCGCGCTCCACATGCACCCTACAACACAACCCAACCGGCACTCACTCGTAACGCGAGCGGCCGCCGCGGTCGCGCTCGTAGTAGCGGTCGCGCCGGTAACGGTCCGCGCTGCGGTCGATGCCCCTCGCCGGCTCCACCACCACCCTGCACAACACCCGTACCGCACTGTTACAGCCCGTTCACACCAGTCGTAAGTCGCATATGACTAAAAGTCGAATGCTCCGGTCACCATACACTTTATATGGAGCTGTTCACATTAGATGAGACGCGATTTTTAGTCTAATACGACTCAAAAAACCATCCGACGGGCCAGCGCCCGTTGTAAGACTAAAAATCGCGTCGAATCGTGCTCGCATAGGTGCCTGCTTGTTGCTGTTCACACTAGTCGCGCATTTAATCGACTCGAGCGCGTTGTTACCTCTCTCCCCGCCCCGCTTCCTAGATCGACATTGCTTGCTCATGAATGGCGCGAAACTACGACCTATACGACTCGCGACGCAGTGTGAACAGGTACATCAGACTTTCGACTTTTAGTAATATGCGACTTACGACTAGTGTGAACGGGCTGTTAGCGTCCTCCGGGGCTCGGAACACAAGCACCGGCCGCACTGCTTCAAAACAGTTCGGCTTGTCTGGTACTAATTAAGAGGATTCAACAGGATTGTATTGTCCAGCAACTTTAAAATAATATGGTTCAAATCAGTTCTGCTTAGCTGATACTTTACGGACTGTTTTGGATATCCAACTTCCAGTATAACAGCAAATTTTAAATGTACTGGTTCAAACCAGTTTAGCTCTGAGAACTTTACAGGTTCAGCATGTTTGGTAATGCTTAGCTAAGACTTTACAGGATCGTAGCGTCTATTTTAACTGCAAATTTTAAATGATGCCAACAAATCAAAACATGCCAACAAATCTTTGAGCTTGCTTTGTACGGTAAACAAATTTTGGTCCGGTTTCCGAGCCCTGGCGTGTCTGCCTCTCATCATTCTGTCTCCGAGACCCCCAACTCGCATACGTCGCGCTAATGCGCCCGTCTTGTGTACCCGTGCTTATAACCTTGGGATGATCACCGTAATGCACCAATTTTATTAAATATTCTTTTAGAGCGTACAACGCAAAAAAGTAGTAAATTAATTGGGCCATAATACAAGTTTGTTAAAAAAAAATCATTTATGTTCATGTATTATAAAATAAATAAAATATGAAACTGAGATGTTTGCTTATGAGAAAAGAAACTAAATCAGAATGAATCCATGGAAGAGGATAAAAAACGAAAAAGTCTAGAAATTTTGAATTGCTGAGTGCTACTTATTAAAATGTAAAATGCATCTTTTGTCAATAGAACTTACACAACAGTGACAATACCAAATGTATGTATACTATACTTGCTTAGTTGTACAGTAATGGACTATATTTGCTCACACCAGCTTATCATTACATCTAGCATGTCACAAGATACCTACAATCTACATACATTCTTATCTCATTTCACTTTCAATTTAATTTGCGTTCACCTATACAATATCTGAAATATTTTTTACTAAATAAACTTTTTATGTATTTAAAGTTTGTGAGCCAGTCATTCAAATTAAGTTCAAAGTGATGACAGATTGATTGAATCATTCCTCCTTTTAATAATCCATACAATTCTCATAATGTGGAGCCGGCTGACAAAAACAAATATTAGAAAGAGAACTAAAATTACTGTTAAAATTAAACACAATAAAATTGAAGTGTCACATGCAAACCATTAGTGATCATCTTTATGATATTATTGATTTTTAAATGCTTTTACTTATTTCAGTTCAATGGTTTATATTCAATAAGTGTCGTACCAAGAATATGCAATTTGTGTTTTCAAGGACAAATAATTTGTTTCTTTTTATCAAAAATAATGATGTTTTCTAGGTAAAATCACTTTTAGTTTGTCATTATTTATTATAAAAATAATCTGCTGCACTAGTCCTAAGACATCAAGACAGCAATACCAACTTATAACTGATTCACATTAAATTAATAAATTAATTCTCACACACGGCCATCTGACCCCAAGGTAGGCGCGAGCCTGTGATATGAGTGTCAGAGACTGATATACATACATAGATATTTTTAAATACATACATAAATAGATAATATTAACATTATTTCCAGACACAGAACAAATAAAAGTGTTTGTCACACGAATATTTGTCCTGAGTGGGATTCGAACCCACAACCCCTGGTGCAACAGACAGGGTTAACCAGTTATATTTGCCAACTATCAATTGGAAGCTGTTTATAAAGAGACCCATCTTTCCACCATCCTGTGACCCCAACTTATGGGTAATGGCAGACAGATGTAAATGAGTACATTTACATCTGTCTGCCATTTATCAATTTTAAGAACTTCCCTCTCCTTTCAAATATTAACATGGATACACCATGTGAAAGATTTGAGGCCAACTGAGTGCGAGAACACAAAACCATGCCCACTGCCACTCAATTTACGGAGGTCTTAAAGTTCTTATCTTCAATAAGAACCATGACCCTTATACATTAGCTGGAATCATGCTATTGACCCCCATTGATTTAACATGGTCACTGAGAGTATTAAATTAACTGTTTCTCATAAAAAAATATTACCTTTCTCCAAGTAGTTCCTTTCCATTTAGTTCATAAACAGCATCATCTGCATCTCTATGGTCTTCAAATTCCTGTGGAAATAAAAATTACATACATCAATCAGAATACCAGCCAAATTGGATTATTTTGTTGGGTAAGCTAAAACATTCATAGGAGTTTAGAAGATGAATTTAATTTGATTAGCGGATTCTTGGCTAATCGCATTACAAGATTTATTTTGCTTGCAAACAGAAAAGTAAAAATCCTTGAAACTAAATCGGTAATTTGTTTCAAATATAGATAAAAAATTGGAAATAAGATTCAAGTCATGTGCATTCTGGGCAACTTATTAACATCTTTTCAATTTTGATAAATTCTATTATTATTATTGATTGATATTCGGACACAAAAAAATCTGCTTGCTACAAAATAATCTAAAACAGCCTTCAGATTAATATTTAATTATGATTAAAATAATTACATAAGAATATACTGAGTGGATAATCAAATTGTTATCTACTGCTGGCCATCAAGGTTGACGATGTTATACATTATTATTTTATTTTTATTTATAGTATGAAAAGTAAGAAATTTAGCATGTTATTTTATTTTAAAATCCTTACCTTACCTAACCATGACTTGCAATGTGTAAGTATTCATATACTTATTTATTTTTACACAAAGAAATAGACTCACCACAAATCCATATCCATTCTTGATTAGTATGTCCCGAATCCTGCCAAAGCCCTTGAAAAACTTCTCCAAGTCGCGGTCTCGTACACCGAATGGCAAACCCCCGACATACACACGTGAACCCACCATTTTGACTCAATCTGGAAAGAATATCAATTTGCAGGTCAGTAGGTCTGATGAGATTTAAAAAGATTATGACATTGTTCCAAGGGCTTACCCTTACGGCGTAGCTACGCTGATTGAGTTAACAATTGATCTAACAAACTTTGTTAAAGGCGGGAACGCATAAAACATTGTACATCTGATATCTGTATAAACCTTACATGATTTAATTACGATATGGATCGAGAATCTTCGATAAAAAGATAAGTCGCTCTCGTACATACCATAACCACAAATAAATGGTGTAATTGATAATTTAGTAAGGAATGAAACTAGAGCAGCGATGAGATTTGCCAAGTAGCTAATGAGCTTCTAAAATTACCTGTTAGCCATCAAAATAGATTTGCAATGACTGAATTGGCAAAATCACCTTTATTTTCATATTTATTGGGTAATAACCCCAAAGAATATGGCGACGCGGGAGCTCATACACGTTGCCATAAAATATGTGATGTGATCGACTTACTTATTGGACTACCTATTGTTTGTTATATTTATAACCAAGCTGTCTGAGACTTAATAACAAAATTAGTGAATCGAACGGTAAATTTATATTTCTACATTTAACTATATGAGGAATTTGGCAAAGCCATCGGCAAATCACAACATGGCGGCACGTAGCGTTACCACAAGTTTTATAACTCACCTTTTGAACTACAATTCCAAGCGAACCATTAATTAAATACGTATGTAAGATTCACTATGAACATATAATTTATATCACTTTTTCAATATGATTGAAAATCTTTCAAATTCCAAAGTTGCTCAAAGCAAACACGTGCGTAATCGCGCAACGCAACGTAACTACCGGAAGTGAGTGTTGTTAGGCACACTTTAATCTATGGTTAGGCACAGACAATGAGCAAAGACAATGAGTGTTGTACATGGATTTATAGAAACTACGTAGAACCAGAGGGTTCACTGCAATAAATACTCAAAAATTTTCGACTAAATATGTATAATATTTTTCAAACTACTAAAATGTACATACAAAAAAAAATATTTTATAGGAAAGAGTAAGAAAAGGCAATGATATTTTTGTCAATTATTTATTTTTAAACAAACTATCACCATAGAATAAAGAGTCGCTCCGCTCTACCGAGCGACTCTTTATACTATGCTATCACCATGCTATATATCTTTTTTCTTTTATTGGACTCTTGCTGTTGGTCCTACTGACCTTTAAATCGTCACCGAATGGATTTCTTATTCCATAACGCTATTTTTAATCTTATGTCTCATTACAGTCAAACCGAATGGATTTTTAAAAATTTATTAAAGTACTCGTGGGTAGTGCCATTTCTAAACACTGAAAACAACACCGCCATCACGTCATAAGAGAATAACACTGAACTCTATAGATTATGCCGGAGTGCCGATTTGCAAAGAGAATAACACTGAACTCTATAGATTATGCCGGAGTGCCGATTTGCAGTATTTTGCAGGGCGGTTTGTGGCTCTTTAAGGCCCTGCTTTACGTAGTACTATACTTATAAATCTGTGCCCTGCTTTCAGGATCTGCCCACACACAACCTTGCAGGCAATAAAGACAGGTAGTTATGGTAAAATAAAAATAAATATTTAAGAGATAAAACTAAACTACCTGTGGCGTATTGTGAACGCATCCTTTATGATGTCTGTCACTCTGACTTTTCCCGCTCTCTTGCTTTGGTGATGTTTATCAAGTTAACTTCTTGCATTCGATCGCTCTAACAATAAATTGTGAATATAACATTGTAAGACTGTCTAAATAAACATATTGACAATTGTTCTTATTTCTCTTCGTGAATAAAACAAGGGGTACAGTAATAAACCCCAAAGTGGTGACCAACGACGAACAAGTGGACAAGTCTCGACGCGTCGGTAACAAATACCTACCTCGCGGCTCGTTTTGAAAACTTGCGAGAACACAAGACCCAACTTCGTTCGGCGAGAGGCACTTCATGCCAGTTCAGACACTGGTGCTGGTGCCATGCAACATCTTCGTGCCCATCTACGCGTTTGGGAAATTCCATGTTAAAACACGTGGACCTCATTCGAGTCACATCGATTCGAGAGCGCAAAGTGTGGTTTAGTGCATGTGAAGTGTAAAAGCAATCTTGTATGACAATTTTGTGCATGTTGTGTTTGTGTGTGCTACTAAAAAACTCGCCTGGCAGCTAGATCGTATTTGCAAGTATAAATAACATTCATACTAATTTTACATTTGGTGGTGGCAAAGAAGACTAATTCAAGACTATTTACATCAACATTTTAATTGATTTATGGTTATTGGTTAACATTGATTTAAAATTAGTACTTACACTGGTTATTATTAATTCATAGAATTTATAGAAGTTTATGTGCATGCCTTATAACAGGTTATGTTGTGTTAGGGGATTTTGATCACTAGATTAACAAAATTTTGCATTATTAGCATAACTAATAGCATATTCTTGCCACATCACCCTACTAAATATTGTAATTAATTGTAACTTAATATTCTTATTAATTAAAGTTGTCTTGTAAATTTATTGTTGCTACTACTTGATTTGAGATGGCTGAGGATCTTTCAGCAGCGATGGAAAAGCTCACTGCACAAAATGCAGAGCTGCATGAACATCTCCAACAATTAATAGCAGAAAAATCAAACACTTTTAAACCAGAGGTACATAGGGTTGCTATAAAATTACCTCCTTTCTGGACAGACAAACCAGCTGTGTGGTTTGCCCAAGTGGAGGCACAGTTTGACATTTCTGGTATTGTAGCTGATTCGACCAAATATAATTATGTTGTAGGCCAATTAGACCAACGATTAGCTGGAGAGATTGACGATATAATTACCAACCCTCCACAGACGGATAAGTACTGTAAGCTAAAAAGTGAGTTGATTCGTCGTCTGTCTATGTCGGAGGAGCAGAGGGTACGCCAACTTATAAGCGATGAAGAACTAGGAGACAGAAAACCGTCTCAGTTCCTCAGACATTTGAGGTCGCTCGCTGGCTCAGCAATGTCTGATGACAACATTATCAGACAACTATGGATGAGAAGATTGCCTCAGCAGGTACAAGCGATCCTAGCGTCACAGCCAGATTTGGTTCTTGATAAATTAGCAGAACTGGCCGATAAGATCTGTGAGCTGCATGTGCCTGGTTTGTCTGTATGTGTTGCCAGTGCAGCCCCAACACCACCTATGTTTACCGCCCTAGAACAAAAAGTAGAACAATTGTGCAATCAGGTTGCAGCACTATCCGGGTCGGGTCAGTCATACCGAGATAGAAGGCCAAGGTCCAGGTCACGGAGCCGTTCTGCATATAACCAGTCCAAAGACTCAAAACTGTGCTGGTACCATCGTACATTTGAGGCAAAGGCTCATAAATGCATCAAACCTTGTACCTGGGTTCAACCTGATATGGGAAACTTTCCCAGCAATCAGTAATGGCGACAACTGATTGCGGCATTTACACAGGTCGCCGCCTATTCGTCACGGACAGGAATACAAAATGTCAATTCCTGATTGACACTGGGTCAGATCTGTGCTGTTTCCCCCGTAAACTAATGAACAGTCATTGTAAGGCCTCTGGATACGACTTGTGTGCAGCAAACGGAACAACAATAAAAACTTATGGTAGCCGCACACTCCTGTTGAATTTCAATCTTCGACGAGATTTCAAGTGGAACTTTGTTGTAGCTGACGTTGACACTGCCATTATTGGATCCGACTTCTTAGCATACTTTAATCTTTTACCAGATTGTCACAACAAGTTATTGCGAGATGGATTAACTGGCCTCTCGGTTCCAGCCTCCATCTGCAATAAGAATCATCTTAGTGTAAAGACTGTGAAAATAGATGACAACTCACGTTTCTCAAAAATTTTACTTGACTTTCCAGATGCCACTAAGCCGCCTGGTATTGATCGGATAATAACTCACAACACCGTGCATTATATCCAAACAACAGACGGCCCACCTGTAGCATGTCGACCTCGCCGCCTCGCTCCTGATAAACTGCGCGCTGCTAAAAAAGAGTTCGAGGACATGATGCAAGCCGGAACTGCTCGACCGTCGCAGAGCTCGTGGTCGTCACCGCTACACCTGGTGCCCAAAAAAGACTGCACATGGAGACCCTGTGGGGACTATCGAGCTTTGAATGCTCGGACTGTCCCAGACAAGTATCCTGTGCGTCATATAGGGGATTTTGGCCATGCATTAGCAGGGTCGACTATATTTAGTACTTTAGACTTGGTGAAGGCATACCAACAAATACCAGTTGATTCAGCAGATATTTGCAAGACCGCCATTATAACTCCCTTCGGTTTATACGAGTTTCCCTATATGACATATGGTTTACGGAATGCCGGACAGACATTCCAGCGTTTTATAGACGAGATCGTGAGAGGGCTGGATTTTTGTTTTCCCTATATAGACGATATATTGGTCTATTCTCGTTCTGCAGATGATCACGATAATCATTTGCGAATTATTTTACAGACTTACTCCGGGAATTCCCTCTTCCTAAAACTGCTCAAGGCCTCAGGAGATTTTTAGGTATGATTAATTACTATCGCCAGTTCATACCCCACGCTGCCAAAGCACAAGCACCCTTGGTAGATTTTTTAACGTCTTCCCAACTAAAGGGCTCAAAACCAATGCCCTGGTCACCAGACCTAGAACAAGCGTTTTACACATGCAGAGACAGTCTCTCTGAAGCAACTCAATTAGTGCATCCAATACCGAATGCTCGGATTGGTTTGTTCACAGATGCTTCAAGTACTCATGTGGGCGCTTGTCTCCAGCAGTGGTCTGACCAAAGTTGGGAACCACTTGCATTTTTTAGTAAAAAATTAACTGCAAGTCAAAGCGTTTGGCCTGCCTATTATAGGGAATTACTGGGCGTTTACTCGGCTGTGCAACATTTCCGGCATATACTGGAAGCTCAACATGCTACCGTATATACGGACCATAAACCGTTATTGTATGCATTCTCACAGCGTCGTGAGAAATTACCTCCCTCACAGCTGAACCAACTAGCTTTTATTGGTCAATTTACCACAGACATCCAGCACATTAAAGGGACGGACAATGTTGTTGCGGATACCATGTCCCGCATAGAAACTATTACACTGGAGGAAGAATACGATACACTTTATTCATCTCAACAGTCTGATGTAGAGTTACAGAAATTGATTGAGCTGGATTCATCCAGTCTCAAATTAACACGAGTCGAAATTCCAGGTACGAACCTCTCGCTATTTTGTGACGTTTCAACCGGCAAACCACGTCCTTACGTAACGCCAGACTTACGCCGCAGGGTTTTTACTAAGTTTCATAACTTAAGCCACCCTGGCGCACGAGCAACAACGCGCCTCGTTGCTGAACGTTATGTTTGGCCGTCCATGAATAAAGATTGCCGTGAATGGTCCCGAAACTGTGACGCTTGTCAGCGGACTAAGGTTACGAGACATAACAGTGCACCTCTTAGTACGTTCGACACTCCATCTGGTCGATTCCACCATGTCCACATAGACATAATTGGTCCTTTACCAGTTAGCAACAACTTTCGGTACTGTTTGACAGCTATAGACAGGGTGACCAGATGGCCCGAAGTGTGGCCGATGCACTCCATAACAGCAGAAGAGGTGGCAGAAACATTTACTCGTGAATGGATTGCCCGCTTTGGTGTACCGTCTGTTATCACTACAGATCAGGGCACACAGTTCGAGTCGGATCTTTTTCGCCGACTCATGAACACCTTCGCTACCAAGCGAATCAGGGCGACCGCCTATCATCCACAAGCAAATGGCATGATTGAGCGCGTCCATCGGCAGCTCAAAGCTTCCTTAATGTGTCATGACACATCATGGACAACCGCCCTGCCATTCGTCTTACTTGGCTTGCGATCATGTTTTAAGGAGGATCTCCAAGCAACCGCAGCAGAAATGTTGTATGGAGAAACCCTTCGTCTCCCAGGAGAACTAGTGGTTCCACCGTCTCCATCTGACTCTGTTAACAGTAATCCAACCGATTACGTTAACAAACTCAGACAGCATATGTCGACTACTCGACCATCTCCAGCGTCACGTCATTCGGTTTCAAAAACTTTTATTTTCAAAGACATGTCAAAAGCCACACACGTGTACGTTCGAGAAGATGCAGTTCGACGGCCTCTTCAACCTCCATACAACGGTCCATACGCAGTAATTGACAGGTCTAGTGATGGCAAAACGTTCACCATCACAATCAAAGGCAAGAATGTAACGGTAAGTGTAGATCGACTTAAACCAGCATTTGTGGCAACTGATTCATCTCCATCAGAACTAGTCCATTCAACAATTCCACCGTTACCTCCTCCTTTACCATCCTCAGCACCTACAGTTCCTATCCCTGCTCCATGTGTTACTAGATCAGGAAGGCAGGTGAAATTTAAAAATATTTTAGATTTGTAAATGTTAAGTTTAATCCTTAATTACGCGCATTACAACTTTTGGATATGTCAAAATAAATTTGTTTCTTTGTGTATAAATATTTAACATGTACATCATAATTTCATTTTGTTGAAAATTTGTGAATTGCAATGCTTTTAATTGTTATTCTTATTTAATTATTTCTTTTTAAATGATTGTTAAATCCATTTGAATTTTTTTTTAATTTCAATTTTGCTCATGTATGTCTAGAACTAGAAAATTCGATGTTTTTTTTCTCCGTAGGGGGCTGGTGTGGCGTATTGTGAACGCATCCTTTATGATGTCTGTCACTCTGACTTTTCCCGCTCTCTTGCTTTGGTGATGTCTATCAAGTTAACTTCTTGCATTCGATCGCTCTAACAATAAATTGTGAATATAACATTGTAAGACTGTCTAAATAAACATATTGACAATCATATAGTAGGTTCTTATTTCTCTTCGTGAATAAAACAAGGGGTACAGTAATAAACCCCAAATACCCGATGCCATAGCGAGGATCAGAAGGCTATAGTGGGGATGGGCGGGACATATATGTAGAATGGACAGCTCAAGGTGGACGAAAATAGTAACAGAATGGTTACCAAGGGAAGCTTCAGACAGAGAGGGAGGCCAAAAAGGAGATGGCGAGATATTTTCACCCAAAGAGCAGGAAAGTATTGGATGACCGCAGCAAGAAATAGAGCAGAATGGAGAGGTTTAGGGGAGGCCTTCGCCGCCGAGGCGACTACTACGAGTTATTTTGTGTAGTTTGTTTTGTAGTTTGTAGTAGAAATAAAGGCTTTATTATTAATTAGTTAAGGTATACATTGCGTATGTATTGATATACAAAATCATTATTTGATACTGGTCCTCAGCACTTAAACTATTCAGTTCTTCTTTTTTAAGCTAGGTATGTGTGTAGGTATCTATGTATGTATGTAACAGAATCGTTGAACGTGATTTTTGCCCACTTCAAAACGTGGGATTAATTTGAAACTTCACACTTATCAAGCCTGATGATGACAATGCAATAATTTTTTAGGTGGTAGAGCCTATAGGGTACCAAATAGGTTCTAGATGAAGCCTGTTCTATTCCATATAGAGTTCGCTGTACCATTTCTACCGTGTAGTATTTATTTTTGAATAGGTGTGGTTTCCGGTTATAATTCTTTAGTAGCAACACATCTACGACTGACTTGGAACGAGACTTTTACTAACAATTACTAACACCAACTAACATGACTATCTATTACTAACAATCCCTATTCCTCATACCCACTCAGTAACGAACTGACCAACTAATGTTTTAATTAACTCTCTCAACTAACTGGACTAACCATCCCAGTCCCTGTTTCGAGTCTTGTACAAAGTCAGTCACAGTTGTCATAGGCGGCAGCGGATGGGTGGTGCTATAAGCTTGTTTGTTGTTGTAATATCAATTTTTTTTAATAAATAAAACGAATGCCACATTTTAGTTCGGTACCTAATTTACAAAAGCGGTTTTTTAGTTTTTATTTACTATGTTGTTATTAATTTTACGATTTATATTATGTTACGCCTCGTCCGCTGAAATGACCAAGCCACAGCGAGCATGCCACGTCTATCCGGTGAGCAGGCCGCTCAGGGTAGATAAGCCACGTCCATCTGATGAGCAAGCCGCTTAAGGTGGATTAGCCACGTCCATCTGCTGAGCATGCCGCTCAAGGTGGATTAGCCACGTCCATCTACTGAGCATGCCGCTCAAGGTGGATTAGCCACGTCCATCTGCTGAGCATGCCGCTCAAGGTGGATTAGCCACGTCCATCTGCAGAGCATGCCGCTCAGGGTGGATTAGCCACGTCCATCTGCTGAGCATGCCGTTCACGGTGGATAAGCCACGTCTTCCTAGGGGTATGCCTCTCCAGGTAGATCAGCCATAATAGCAACATCATTTTCTTATTGTTAACCTGTATCTCTATCTGTTCAGTGTTGTTTATATAAATAGTCATTCAATTGATACACTATTTAATCATTAGTTACAATCCATGATCCGGGTCCTAGTCTCTTGGATTTTATTAATTATGTACTCTTTGCCATTAATTATTAAATTATTTAATTAAATATTTAGTTGTCCCAGAACTTTAAAGAACTATGATTATGATTAAATTATTGAGATGGCTATAATTGGTTATATCAAAAATAGTCAGTTCATGTTGTTATTCCTCAAGATTCTTACTAATGATTCATTTGAAATGTCAATTCATTTTTGTATAATTACTGTTATTGTTAACAATTATTAATCTCACTAAATATAATTATAATAATGTTATCCATTTGCACTGCACTTAAAGAGTTGTTATGTTCTACAAAACAGTGTGCGGCTATGATTGGCTATGATTCAGAAAAGGTATCAATTTGAGTAATTAATGTATAATGCATAGAATAATAATTCATCTAATGTATTCAATAATATCTTTTACATATTTAAATAATAATTATGTATAGTGTTGTATGTATAAGATAGAATGATTGTGATAATTATTACTTTTTCATTATGCTGCCACAGCCAATCACAATGATTTTCCATCCCACAGTGGGGCGATAGGGAGGGATATAGGGTATAAATACTCGATGTTGTATTGTTAAAGGTATGAATAAATATTGTAGTGCTCCGTGTCACCCTTGTCATAAAGGGTACGTTAATTGGCTCGTTACCACACCAGTGCGTCAGCAAACGTCCGTTCTCGCCCGTGGCTAATACGTGACTGTTTACGTCACTCCCGTGTGCTCGAGACAAACGTCATGTTTAACAGATTATATATAGATCGCATACACTACATCCCTTCCTTATTATAAATTTAATAATCGAGAACATAGTCCACATTAAGATAGCAAACGAGCTCGCAGCACCACCCATCCATTTGTTAATTAAATTAATTTTTTTTTTTTTTTTTCAAAGTTCACTAACATTGCAATTGGAGAATTAAATATTTCAATCTTGCTTACATATGAAATGCATACTTCTATGTATTTTCATTCTAAGATGAGTTACCTTCTGGTACTGTATACGTAACCATAATTATTTGTCTAATTAACACCAAATGTACGCTTTCAAACGTAAGATTTAGAAAAATAAGCAAAATTTGTTTGTGAACGCCGTGCCCGCCGCGAGCACGTTCACTCCTGAAGATGATCATCACAAGAGACCGAAACCAGTCGGACCATTCTCGACTCAAACCACACGTGAGTAAGCCGGTAACTTCAACCATGAATATAGACACTCACGAATCGTTCAGTAATAAAATTTGTTTCGTTTACAACTGACGTTGGGCTTATACCGGCTGATAGCGTGTACGCAATGGTCTCGCTTATCTTTTTCGCTCTAATATGGGTATCTATGTTATTTTTCTTTCGCATTGCCAATCTATTAAGTATTATAAACCTATGAAGGACACCAGTTGATCAGATCGTTAGTAACAGTCCAGCCAGCAACCGTCAGCAAGTCGCTTCATGTCAGACATAAACACGACACGCGCCGCGTTTGATGCGTTGGTGGCGTATTTGTAATATAATGAGTATTGTTTTTTGGATTAGTCATCAACGGATATCATATACTATATAGTCGCAATTGCAGTCAGTAGGAAGTACTAGGTTTCTAGTTGTGTTTTCACAAAGCCTAAGATTGTATTCGATCTTGTAAACTGGCATGTTACACCATCCGGATGTCGATACTATATATTCAAGCATGTTTTTAAAATGTCCATACATGCATATGAGACTCCGACACCCATAGCACAGGTCAGTACCCAGTTTAGGGTCCATGATTTTTATTTATTTTTTATTTAATAAAGTATCGCTCTAAAAATCCATATGTAGATCTCGTAGATTTATGAAACAACTAGAAATAAATGAGCTAGGTACCTATCTCACGACGAGTAAGTACATTCCTTACTACTACATCCATCCTTCAAAAGTGTTGGATACTCGGCGTGCCGTTTTCTATCACCATTACAATGGCCCTATCCCAATACATAAGTCACAAAAAGGTATTGAGTAAAGAAAAATATCAGTATAAAATAGACATTAATTGATACGGACATAGGCCTTTCCCAAAATGCAGGCCTCCAAAGCAATGCCTACGGAATGTGTATTAGAATTTATAATAAGATATCCGAACCTATACAAAACTTGTTGATTTTTTTTTTTTTTTTTGACAGCATAATCTAAGTGACCCATTAATTTACCTACTATGACATTTGCATACCACAAAGTGGTAAGAGTGAGGGACTACCTTTAATTGTAGCATCAAATTGTGCTACTTAAAATATGGAACGTACTTACAGCAAAGCAGCGTAGTTTCCGACACATAGCATAGGTACCGACAACCTTACCCTTCGACGGCTGAGCAACCATACCCTTCGTTGGCCGCGTTTGGCTTTTTATAGGCACGGTCGGGTAGTTGACCGCTTAGTGAGGGTCGATCGTGCACCGTCCTCGGCTGCACCTTGGACTTTTTCAGGATGTAACTTTTCTTTAGTAGGTAGGCATTATCCAATCATTTGTAACCACTGGCTGTTGCAGCTGTCACCGTAGCACCGCGACCGCCTAGCGCACCTGTAACACGACGCATCAAATGCGCCCGTCCGACGATGCATCTTGTGCAGACACGGGTATTCCCATTACAAGTGCTATATCCGATCTAGGCTTAAGAGTACGTACGCGGCGCCAGCATGGTATGCTCTGGCGGCGCCACGCAGCGCAAGCGTCTCCAGGCCCAGCCTCGCCCTGCGAGAAATCACAGGAGCGGGGCGCTACGTCCGGAACGCGGTGATAGCGCGCGACAGCAGGCTGGACGTGTTATGTATAACCGCGCCGACAATGGGCCACATCCTCACCTAAGAGGGACAGCGCCGCTGCACGCGCGCAACCCTGAAGGCCGACCGCTACATAGAGAGCTGTTGGACCTTCTTCCCTCCGACCATCTAGGGGGAATTCGTGACATACGGCTAGTCGCGTGCGCGACGTACGACTGGCTCTCACGCTCAACAGCGGGGAAGTCACCAACGGGGTTTACCCCTGGAGCAATTTCCCGGATAGAGGGGATCTCCCCTTATTCCGAATTCCCTCAGCGCAGGAGTGCCTACAGCGCCGCGCAAGAGGAGGAAAGGTGACAGACCTGTCTGGTATTCCCACTACGAATCCTGTGCAAAAGGGAAATAACCTGGTGACCATCATCTTTTCCATTGCTTAAATCTTAAAGCAACTGTAGCGTTGTCTCCTTCGAAATTCAGCTTTTCCGGAGCTGGCAATAAGTTTGTAATTTTCGTGGTAGGTAGATATGGGGCGACCTAGAACTGAAGTAAATCTTGGTAACTACAAGTTTACAGTATATTATTAATTCATCCCCACATCTACATACAGTCAACTAGTATCATAATGCATTTACTGCCTGATACGCAATCACGTACGATTTACAATTTCATGTAGGTTCGCACTACCTAAACACATGATCACATACGATTTACAATTTCATGTAGGTTCGCACTACCTGAACACACGATCACGTACGATTTTCAATTTCATGTAGGTTCGCACTACCTAAACACACGATCACGTACGATTTTCAATTTCATGTAGGTTCGCACTACCTAAACACACGATCACGTACGATTTTCAATTTCATGTAGGTTCGCACTACCTAAACACACGATCACGTACGATTTTCAATTTCATGTAGGTTCGCACTACCTAAACACACGATCACGTACGATTTTCAATTTCATGTAGGTTCGCACTACCTAAACACACGATCACGCACGATTTACAATTTCATGTAGGTTCGTACTACCAGTTACACACGATCACGCACGATTCACAATTTCATGTAGGTTCGTACTACCAGTTACACACGATCACGCACGATTCACAATTTCATGTAGGTTCGTACTACCAGTTACACACGATCACGCACGATTTATAGGTTCGTACTACCTAACACACGATCACGCACGATTTACAATTTCATGTAGGTTCGTACTACCAGTTACACACGATCACGCACGATTCACAATTTCATGTAGGTTCGTACTACCAGTTACACACGATCACGCACGATTCACAATTTCATGTAGGTTCGTACTACCAGTTACACACGATCACGCACGATTCACAATTTCATGTAGGTTCGTACGACCAGTTACACACGATCACGCACGATTCACAATTTCATGTAGGTTCGTACTACCAGTTACACACGATCACGCACGATTCACAATTTCATGTAGGTTCGTACGACCAGTTACACACGATCACGCACGATTCACAATTTCATGTAGGTTCGTACTACCAGTTACACACGATCACGCACGATTCACAATTTCATGTAGGTTCGTACTACCAGTTACACACGATCACGCACGATTCACAATTTCATGTAGGTTCGTACTACCAGTTACACACGATCACGCACGATTCACAATTTCATGTAGGTTCGTACTACCAGTTACACACGATCACGCACGATTCACAATTTCATGTAGGTTCGTACGACCAGTTACACACGATCACGCACGATTCACAATTTCATGTAGGTTCGTACGACCAGTTACACACGATCACGCACGATTCACAATTTCATGTAGGTTCGTACTACCTAACATATTCTTGCTATCTGCGAAAACTATTGATGATAGAATAAAAATTAAATAATGTACTACGACTTTGCAGACACCTCATTATTTACAAAAGTGTCGCGATACCATATATCCAACTACTGTAGTTATGCCACTATAACAACTTTTTTACATTTTAAAAGTTGATATAATTTGCTCAATATAATCAAACCACATTATTCATACCTCTGTATCAGTCCTTATCGCATTAAATGATATTTTATTAAAGACCGTTTCAATACCCGTAAAATACAAATTGTTAAAATCGGAAATTCCATTCAAAACATACCAATAACGAATTTAAAATGTCCGTCTAAGGAAAATAATGCATTTATAAAATAAAGCGGTGTGGGTGGCCCCGCGCAGCGTAGTCTCAGATATATTACTTAAAGGATGAATAGAATTGATGAATTGCTTCATATTAGCAACAAATGTTTGCAGTCGAATTAATTAATAGAAACATAGGATATGTAGGTACCCTTCATCTCGATGATCCCCGAAGAGTATCTGTATCCATGTTACATGTCACACATGTCCACAATACAGATTAAAATCTTTTCGTTTTACACCCATATGAGCAATTCTTCAGGTAGGCAATCCATTTCACACAGTACAGATTAAAATCTATACGTTTTATCCCTTTAAGAACAATCCTTCAGGTAGGTGTAAGTACCTGGTTATGAGTTTATGATACAATTTATTTATTTATGATTTTGTTATCACTGAAATAAGAGCCTATATCATCTTGTCTACTTGAAACTTATATAATAATAATATAACTTAATATAATATGCCTTGGCCAAAGGCAACGAGTTTTTTGTAGTAACTTACATAAAAAATGCTGTAAATTCAATCTATTTATAAAGCGTATTTTTTATTATGTATTGGAATGAAATACAACACAGGTAATACAACAAAGAGCCTACCTACTCTTTTTGAAATTCATAGGTATTTGTGAAATTTAAATTTTTATTATAACTAGGTAAATATAAATAAAATTTTATTTTTGAAATTAAAAGTATTTGTGAAATTTGTGTAACGAAAATTGTAATTATTGTGCTTGTATTATTTTTCATGGAAATAAAGGGCTATTTTATTTTTTATTTTTATAATATAATATGCATGTTCTCTGTGTAAGTTGTGCTTCCTTGTAAGTGACATTTTCACTCTGGCACACAACACCATTTAATGTAATTCGTATAATAATCTGTGAAATGTTGTTGGGATGCCTTAACTCTAATAATTAAATAAATACAAGAAATCAACCTATCTAGGTCAATACTTAGTACCGTTAGGTATGGCTTATTAAATTACCAGCTTTAGTTGTAATTCATTAAAATTATTGATTACTAAAGTCATAGCCTCGAATAAATAATAGCATAACTAGTGTTGCCGCTGTTGTTCCGGTATAATATTACTCAAAACAATATAAAACCACCACACAGTTTACGGTAAGTAGTTGTAATGTATTGGAAAACAATGGCGGTTACATACATGTTACGTACGGACAATTCGATTGGTCGCGTAGCGGTCCCACGAACAAGACATTCCGTGCCTAACATTGGACGGGTCTCTCACCACTCTAGATTTAGTTTAGTAATAAGTTAAAATGTAATTTTCTATTGAAGAAAATTAAATAGTTTATAGAACTTAACGTCTCGACCACCTAATTTCACCCTGCCGCCGATATGTAACTTACATACCTACACGATACATAATTCTAAGTGTTCACTGAGTGCGATGCGTTATAGTGAAGAGTAGGACGCGAATCATACATGAGTTTGTAAGAGTAGCCTATTTTTTTTTTTGTAATGAGCGCGCACAATGTCCCACCTCAAATGAGGCGAAGTGTATATTGTTCGTCGCGATACATTTGAAGTACTGACTAGAACAACTAGGAATTCGAACTCAATTTTATGAATAATAAAAACTGTAATAAATTGTTTACAATAATCTGCCGCGATACCTGCCTACCGCATAGCAATGCCGCGACACGATGATTAGGTAATCGGGATCCTTATGGACAGAGGTATGTATATTTATTTTATGTTGATCCATCAGTAATTTAACAATCAATCCTAAAGTAATAAACATCCAATGCATAAAGTTCTTAGACCATCCAATTTTATTTATGTACCTACATACTTATTCAACCTTCCTCTCTTCGTACTTCGAAAAAATATTTTTAATATTTTTAATTTACCACTAACCTTTTATTCTCGTCGCCATATGTAGTGCTCCGTGTCACCCTTGTCATAAAGGGTACGTTAATTGGCTCGTTACCACACCAGTGCGTCAGCAAACGTCCGTTCTCGCCCGTGGCTAATACGTGACTGTTTACGTCACTCCCGTGTGCTCGAGACAAACGTCATGTTTAACAGATTATATATAGATCGCATACACTACAAATATAATAAAACAAGTGTGGAAACTCTGCTCCGTTTTCATTTTATTACTCTCTTACAAATTACTTACAATCGAGTGTGGAAACTCTGTTCAGTTTTATTTTCAGCTTATTACTTTTCAGTACTCTTAACAATCAGAAGTGGTATATACCTAATGAAGCGACAAAATTATTCTGAAGGTATTGGCCGGGGAGTACGCCCACGAGGATGGAAAGATAAGGAAAGTGAAAATGGCGACGATTGTTTTCCACCAGCGCGAAAAATTATCAAGAATTTACTTGAGACTGAAGTCGCAAAAGCAGTACAAGATCTCGGGGAAAATTTAGCGATGGGTCACCGAGACAATCACCGAGCAGCATCTCTAATTCCAGAGTTTGATCCCGCCAACGAAGATTATACGGTCGTGTCATGGTTGAAAAAGATCGACCAACTAGGTGAGATACACGGATGGAACGACAATATGAAAGCATTTCATCTTCAAGACAAGCTCCGTGGCCAGGCCCGCCAATGGTATAATAGACTTGAAGAGTATGATTATTCCTGGGAAGAATGGAAGCAATTGATGGCACGGACATTCCCTAAATCTCGAGATTATAGCTCATTGCTGGAAGAGATGATGCAACGAAGAAAGCTACCCAATGAGACGATGACAAAATATTTCCAAGATAAAGTAGCCATGTGCTACCGCTGTAAACTGTCTAACAAAGCAAGCGTCTCGTGTATCATTCGAGGCCTACCGCCGACGCTACAATCTAATGCTCGTGCATTTCAGTGCGAGCGACCTGAAGATTTATATGAGGCATTTTTATGTGCTATCGACGATTTCCATGGCCCTTCAGATTCACGCATGGCACTCAAAGAGATGAAGTTTTCACAACCACCTCAAAAGAAAATAAGCCCTGAGATACTACCCTGTCCACGGTGTAAGGAAACTGGACATCTTTTACGCTATTGTACACTGCCGGACAAGCGGACTTGCTATAAATGTGGGGAAATAGGGCATATCGCTACTCGCTGTAGAAGTACCACCATACAAACTGAGCCCGCTACGACGACTGGTAATGTCAAGAACATTCAACTACTGCAAAATTATAATGATGTTTACAAGAAGCTAGTGAAGGTAAACGGAACGTATGTCAAATCATACATCGATACAGGAAGTCAAGTGAATGTAATGAGTTACCACATTTCTTCAATATTAAAACTTGAGATTACCCCTACAAACATGACATTGAAAAGTTTCTCTGGGGAATTGGTTCAAAGCAGAGGTGAAGTGGAATTTGAGCTCGAAGTAGACGAAATAAAAATACTATGTAAGGCACATTTGACAAACGTGGACATGGGTGAAATTTGTTTGTTAATAGGACAACCTGTGATTAACTCCCAAAATACATCTTTCATAGTAAGCAATGGTATGGCTATACTTAAACAAGTTCCTGATTTCATGGATAAAATGGATGTAACTGAAAATATTCAAAAATTTCGAGTAGTAACGACATGTGAAGAGTCTTTACCACCGGGCACCTCAATTATTAGAGTCCTTGTACGAGACAATCCGGAGGATAACGACGTCTGTACAGCGCCGCGTCATTTTGAATTTCAGGGTATTTCTTATACATTACCAGCAACGTTGCTACGAGGTAGCCAAGGCCACATAAAAGTAATTAATACTGGGAACAAGAACGTGTTATGGGAAGCCGGTTACATACTAACAAGAGCACGGAGCTGCGACGAACCAAGGACAAGCCAGGTCAGTTGCCAAGCCATATCTTTATTGCCTGAAATGTCAAATTTGCCATGTTCAACAGAACACTGTCTTAGCCATCGTTCCTTGTGTAAATTTTCTCATTGTAATAAATCGTGTATTTGTTCTGACGGAAGTGCCTCTGTCTTGAACGTTAATCAAATAGATGACGTTAGCGTAGGTAACTGTTAGGTACGGTAATGACTGTCTGAAATTAAAGTAGGACATTTAAATAAAAACGAGCAAAATAAATAATTAGATTTATTATTAAAATTCAAAGATGCTTTTGCCGGTAGTACCAAAGATCTAGGTTGTTCAAAATTACTATACATGCGGATTCAGCTTACTAGTTCACAGCCTTTATATCGTCAACCACATAGGTTATCACACAGTGAACAACGGATAGTTAAGTCTAAGGTATCAGAGTTATTAGATGCCGGTATTATCAAAGTGTCGGAGTCAGATTATGCATTTCCTGTCATATTAGTTAAGAAAAAGAATGGCGAAAGTAGGTTGTGCGTTGACTATCGTTCACTTAATACTATAACTTGAAAGATCGCTATCCGTTAAAACTTGCGGGTAGACAATATTTCACTACTCTTCATATGGCCCAAGGTTTATCACCAAAGAATACGTCAGTATATCTGTCTGTATAGCTATTTTCGGAAATTTATTTATAAATTTGCACTTATTGATCGCCCATTATCGAATTTAACAAAAAAAAACGTTGTGGGTATGGAGAATAAATAATACCTAGGTACTTGAAATGACACCACAAAGTTGAAACCATTTGATTGGATAATTGCACGTTGTGCTAGTTCAATTTGTGACGTAAACATTCCGAATCGTGCAAATGAATTCACACAGTCTAAACGAGAAAAACTAACTAAAATAGGTTGACGTGAAAATAAAATGCGTTTCTCATGAAGGAAGTTTATTTAGCAATAGGTATATAATCAATATATAATTATTGTTTACATAAATAAACCTGTGATAAACATAAATAAACATTATTACATGATAAAAATTCGACGAGTACAGGCAGATGTTACATGAAGAATTAATTATGAATTTCATTACATAAATATTTGTTTGTGTTTACGAGTATTGTAATACAATTGAGCAGAGCACTCTTCATTATTAGATCTTCCGCTTCTAAAAATATTATTTTCACAGATAACAGATATCGATATCTACACCAGCTAAAAATCAAAATACACAAACCAACACAAACCAAAGTAACCAATTTAAATTAACTTAATTCCAAACTTTCGTTTGTCAAATGAATCACAGACAATATAGGAATAAAAAAAAAAAAAGTTTGTTTTAGTTTTTTTTTTTTAGCACACTTTGTTTAGCTATGTTTGTTCGTCAATTTTTTTTATTTAAATAAACTTATTAATACTTAAAGCAGAATTATTCATACATTTATTAAGATTTTTGTTTAGTTAAATAAATATTAATCACATTGCCATCTCTTGACATAAAGTATAAATAATTAATGTTGCCCATAATGCACTAGATGACACTGCTTTCCTTTTCTTTATTATAATTGTACTAATAATCTGTGAATAAAGTTACTGTATTTCAACTTGCCTCAAGTGTCAATGTCAAAGGTTTAAGAGGTTATGAAAATTTTACAAGAATATGGACTAGTTTCAGCTGATTCTCTTCGACCGTATCGAAGTATCGCTTCTATGTCTGATAGTGCTTAGTAGTTCTGATGGAAACTTAAAGACCGAAGACCTTATTGAGTTGCTCGAAAGTTAATTCAGTGGGTGCTTCCATTGCGGGAGCAATTTTTTCAGAATGGCCGATTGTTACGCCTCGTCCGCTGAAATGACCAAGCCACAGCGAGCATGCCACGTCTATCCGGTGAGCAGGCCGCTCAGGGTAGATAAGCCACGTCCATCTGATGAGCAAGCCGCTTAAGGTGGATTAGCCACGTCCATCTGCTGAGCATGCCGCTCAAGGTGGATTAGCCACGTCCATCTACTGAGCATGCCGCTCAAGGTGGATTAGCCACGTCCATCTGCTGAGCATGCCGCTCAAGGTGGATTAGCCACGTCCATCTGCAGAGCATGCCGCTCAGGGTGGATTAGCCACGTCCATCTGCTGAGCATGCCGTTCACGGTGGATAAGCCACGTCTTCCTAGGGGTATGCCTCTCCAGGTAGATCAGCCATAATAGCAACATCATTTTCTTATTGTTAACCTGTATCTCTATCTGTTCAGTGTTGTTTATATAAATAGTCATTCAATTGATACACTATTTAATCATTAGTTACAATCCATGATCCGGGTCCTAGTCTCTTGGATTTTATTAATTATGTACTCTTTGCCATTAATTATTAAATTATTTAATTAAATATTTAGTTGTCCCAGAACTTTAAAGAACTATGATTATGATTAAATTATTGAGATGGCTATAATTGGTTATATCAAAAATAGTCAGTTCATGTTGTTATTCCTCAAGATTCTTACTAATGATTCATTTGAAATGTCAATTCATTTTTGTATAATTACTGTTATTGTTAACAATTATTAATCTCACTAAATATAATTATAATAATGTTATCCATTTGCACTGCACTTAAAGAGTTGTTATGTTCTACAAAACAGTGTGCGGCTATGATTGGCTATGATTCAGAAAAGGTATCAATTTGAGTAATTAATGTATAATGCATAGAATAATAATTCATCTAATGTATTCAATAATATCTTTTACATATTTAAATAATAATTATGTATAGTGTTGTATGTATAAGATAGAATGATTGTGATAATTATTACTTTTTCATTATGCTGCCACAGCCAATCACAATGATTTTCCATCCCACAGTGGGGCGATAGGGAGGGATATAGGGTATAAATACTCGATGTTGTATTGTTAAAGGTATGAATAAATATAATAAAACAAGTGTGGAAACTCTGCTCCGTTTTCATTTTATTACTCTCTTACAAATTACTTACAATCGAGTGTGGAAACTCTGTTCAGTTTTATTTTCAGCTTATTACTTTTCAGTACTCTTAACAATTAATTCTATAGGACACGAAAAAAAACTAACATAATATGTAAAAAAAAAACAGTTTTATTTCCATCTCAAAAAACCAACAGGATATTAACCATAATTATCATACTTCCTTTCATTACTACGCACAAAACATTTAAATGCACTTTATAGCATACTAAAATACTCCTTCAATATAGAGTAAAATTAAAGTACAAAAATTAAATGAAATATGACACACTAGAGGCATCGTCCTTATATGAAATTATAAATTGCTTACTATTATCTCTGCGGTTCGAAAATCAATTTCTGTTCTAAATGTTAGTAATGAAAATTAAAGTTCGTGATTTTTATTATCAAATCAAATTTATAAATTATTTTTATAATGAAATCAAATTTATAATTAAAGACATTGCTCTTTAATTTTGATAAACATATAAAATAAATTCAAGATAAAACCGAAACATTAAACCGCAGAGAAATACTTACAATCTAATAATTTACATTCATAATTCATAAAAGTATGTGTCACACAGCACAATCATACAAGCTATTTTGTTTTAAATATTTGGCATTTTCAACAAACAATGTGTAAAACCAGATAATGCTGCATAGTATCTAAACGTACACAGATATGTATTACCAAAGTAAATTCTTTTATTATTATCTGTTGCATCAGTCACTGGTAAACTGCATTAGGTAATTAAAATAACAAATTAACGGGTCAAATACAATGTAGTCAAATAACGTGAAATAATAATATCAGATCTATTTTTGGGAAAGAAAATAATTATCATAGATAAGATTTTTTAATATTATAAGCATCTTTGAATTATGTAGAATCTGTGAATAATGTAGTAATGGTTTAATATTTGTAATGATTGTGTAACTTGCATTACACTAACCGACAGTAGTATTTTTTAAAAACACTATGGGATAGATTTTGATGCAGTTTGCATTTATTCGAAAGTTTTTTCAAGTTTATATGAAAATTGCTAACGATTTAGTATATCCATGTAGTAAATCAAGATAAACCAGTCTAAATAAAACATTACTTTGAGTAGGATAACATAAAAATTAAACATTATATACATAATTAAAATTGTATGAAATATAATAGTATCCATTCATCATTAAAATAAATAATCAAAATATATAACATTCAATAAGACTCGCATGTGTTATACCTATCATAAATAATAAAAAGTTATTAATAACGAACGTATTCACTACATTTGAATAGGATATTGTAACACATAATTATCTCACCTGTCATTGCCATTTAAAAATGTATTGAAATTTCCAATTATTCGAATACGATAAATTACATAAGAACATTTTCTTTATAAGTATCTTCGATCAATGTATATATTATAATCATCCAGAAATAATTAATTACTAATATAAATTCAAATACATAATAATCATCCAGAAATAATTAATTACTAATATAAATTCAAATACATACTGGAAATGAAAATTATTGTAAATAAAATTGAAACGATTTTATGTCAGTCTTTATATTACTCTATTACAATATATTTACTTATGATGTAGGATATATACATATTATTATGTATACTAAAAATCGAATGGTTTTAATTGTTGTAAAGATATCTTACATATATATTTGAAGTAAAGTAGGATATGGATTTTTATACCAGTGTAAAATTGCTATTGTTTACAAAATGACGAATTAGGTAATGCTTAGATTTAAAATGTTCTACAGTACAATTTATTTGGAAAGATCACAAATTTTTCAACTCCAAGTTGTTTTTACAACAATGTGATGGTAGATTTTCAATTCAATTGTTAACAAACATCTCAATGATAAATACATTTATAGAAAAACATAATCAGAGAGGTTTAAAACGAAAAGAAACAGTTATTTAGAAATGTTCATCAAATAATTTTGATGTTATATAATTTTTCCGAACATAAAATTGTACAAAAGAGGAGTAACAAAAATTAAAATCTTTTAAGTATTAGGTAATGACTAAGACGATTAGTAAGAGAGGACTATTTACCATCGAAAAGATGCTAGTAGTTAGGTAGTTAATTTTTTTTAATAACCAATTAAGAGCAAAATATGTATGCGTTTAAATTTCGAAGAATAATTTATGGATACAAGATTAATATTACACACATTTACCATGGATTTATCGGGCCAAAATTAGCAAGTCCAGCTAGTTATAATGCATGCATTTGATTTATTTAGTACAATCATTATGTACCATGAACGCTTACGGAATTTTATTTATGTAATGGAGTAATTATTCAAAGGTAAATGAACAATCTTTCATCGTCTCTTATAATCGTCCATAGGCAAATACTAAGATCGAATCGAAGATAAACTTTTATGTTTAAAATATTTTTATTTGAAATACTATTTTGCATCTGTAAACGGAATGAGCAGAGCTACTTATGAACTACATACTAGGTAATCAAGTCGCTCGAATCTGTCACACAAAGCTCACTCACCTATTTAAGTAACCTATCAAATAATTGTACTAAAATAGGCATGCTTACACACAAACTTATAAATGTTTGTCGTTTTGTTAGTAAAATAATACTAAAACATAGTTAATTTGAACTTCATCTGATACAGATGATCACCTAATTCACTTTTGGAACATTTCTCTATTTGAACTTTACGATGAGCAATTCAACAAATTATGGTGCTAATTAAATTTAAGTTTTCCACATGGACTTGTATATCTACATATGCATGTAGGTATATTTTCTATGAATTATTTAATTGAATTAAAAGGATAAAGCTAAGAAATATAGCAATGTCCTTATATTTTTTTTAGATATTAATGAACCGTATCAAAACATCCGCAAAGGATCGCCAAAATAAAAAACGAAAATGAATTAATTGATTCTTAATAGGTATATTTCGCTTACAAAAACATGTTATACTTATAAAATAGATATGACATGATATCAAGTAGTAGTCCACGTGGAAACCAATATGTCTGATCATAATAGAAATGAAAAATGAACGAAATAGTCTAACTCACTCTAGAGTTTCATAAAATCACCTCACTCCGATAAATTTTATGATTTTCAAAAGAAAAACCAACTTTTTCACGCATCATTAAACATGCAAAAAACACCTCATTGCCTATGATATAAATTGAATTATTGTTATTAAATTCAATACTTTCATTTAGATATGTTAGTAAAATTTTTATAAAAACAAATCCTCTTACATCTTAACGTCGATTCAATTATTCGAAAATAAAATATAAAATTATTGCTTTAAGCAAATTTTTCCCATCTACGTAAGCTTTCTCCGTGCATTAAAATATATCGCACACCTTAAAACTTAACCTTAGAAATTCAATACTAAATTAACGTACAAAATTAGTCGTTATAAGTAATACGATATATCGACATTTCGTCGACGTCACAACTCTATTAATGTCACAACCTTACGTTAGTTTTGTAAGGTGATTGCATAGACTGCAATTTGAACCCATTTATCCGTGTTTCTGGGATGTACTATTTTATTATATCCATTGCCAAAGCAATGTTATCCCATCCTTGTCTTGAAGCCAGAGGCAAGCATAGAAGCTAAATGAACCCATATACAACCAACCGTCAATGTCATGTCATCCACAAAAGTCACGTTCGATATTGAACACCAACAAAAACTGGTTTACGTACCCAATTCCAAACAAGATTCCTTACGAAACAAACAGTTCTTTTCCAGTTTTTAAGTCTAACTCTGTTTAAAAACTGAAATTTGGCGCGTAATCGCACCAACTGTCAAATCCTTAACGCTGGTTACATACTGGACCGTTGCTAACTATTAGGCCGGGTCCACATTTAACCATCATCGACCATAATGCCGGGTTCACATTGGCCAATTGCCACCTAATAAGCCAGGTTCACACTTAACCGTTGCCAAACATAATGCCAGGTTCACACTATATTTTTACTGAGCAAAATGCTGACTCCACACTCACCCGGACCGATCGAAAGCGAGCGAAACTGCAAGCTCACTAACAAAACGCCGCATCACGGCAGTAAAGGCGTCTTCACACAGCCATGTACCAATTATGCTGACGTACCATCATACTCCAAATGTGCAAGCATAACGCTAGGTACACACTGACCGTCACCGAGCGAAACGCGCACACATTTTTTTTTTTTAACGCTTTATTATACCTAAATATGGTACAAAAGGCGGACTTATTAAATTTTCTCCGTCAATGACCCGCGACGACTCCACCCGAATCGTCAAACAAAACGCCGCGTCACATTAACGTGCGTTCACACCGGCGGCAGTTGGGGCGTTAGCGTGTGAGCGAGAGAGTCGAGCGCGTCGCAGCACCTCGGCCGTTCACACCGGCGGCGGGCCGCGCACGTACCGCAGTTGGGGCGTGAGCGTGTGAGCGAGAGTGTTGAGCGCGTCGCAGCACCGCGGCCGTTCACACCGGCAGCGGGCCGCGCACGTACCGCAGTTGGGGCGTCAGCGTGTGAGCGAGAGAGTTGAGCGCGTCGCAGCACCGAGGCCGTTCACACCGGCGGCGGGCCGCGCACGTACCGCAGTTGGGGCGTCAGCGTGTGAGCGAGAGAGTTGAGCGCGTCGCAGCACCGCGGCCGTTCACACCGGCGGCGGGCCGCGCACGTACCGCAGTTGGGGCGTCAGCGTGTGAGCGAGAGAGTTGAGCGCGTCGCAGCACCTCGGCCGTTCACACCGGCGGCGGGCCGCGCACGTACCGCAGTTGGGGCGTCAGCGTGTGAGCGAGAGAGTTGAGCGCGTCGCAGCACCGCGGCCGCTCCACTAGCCAGGCGGCTAGCAGCAACGCGACCAGGCAGAGCTGTATGGGCAGGGAGGAGCGTAACACGCGCCACAGCCAGCCGCCGCGCGGGCTGTAGTCCGGGTCGCCCGAACCGGTCTTGCTGCCCGCCACCGCCACCGCGTGATCGCTGTAAATACAATACAATATAATTTATTGCACCAGAAAAGAACGAAGAAGAAAAAGAACAGAAGAGTACACAGTTAAGAAAAAGAAGTTTTGCAAAAGGCTGTCTTATTGTTTTGCTTATTTCGACAGGCCCGTTGGCGCAATCGGTAGTGACCCTGTCTGTTGCGCCAGGGGTCGTGGGTTCGAATCCCACTCAGGACAAATATTCGTGTTACGAACACTTGTATTTGTTTTGTGTCTGGATGTTAAGATTATCTATTTAAGTATGTATTTAAAATATCTATGTATGTATATCAGTCTCTGACACCCTTAGCACAGGCTCGCGCCTACTTTGGGGTCAGATTGCCGTGTGTGAGAATGTCCAAGATATTTATTTATTTATTTATATTTGAGCAATTTCTTCCAGACAGCCTCGCAAACAAGAGGATACAAGGATACGCTGTAAACAAATTCGTTATGTGTTAGCTACAACACATTGTCATATGCATAGCACATGTGAAGTCTAGGGTGTAATCCACCACGCTGCTCCAATGCAGATTGGTAGTGGTGTTAGTGGCCAACCTAATGTCGAATGTTCTCAAGCCACCCGAAGGTCTTTGTTAACGGAGAGTTTTCATAACGTTCTCAAAGGCACTCAAAAGACCTTTAGCTTGTGAAATTGACATAAATTTCCTGTTATATTTAGGTCCGGAAAGGGTAAACATTTCAACTTACGCATCATCATCGATTTTCAGGTCAGGAATGCTCTGCTCGACCAGAGCGCGGCAGGACTCTTGCAAAGTCTTCACTTCGTTCTCGGTTTGCTCCATACGCTTAAATACCAAACATACAAAAATTTCATCAAAAATAATTGCAAATCCCTATTCTGTAATTAAAACTAGAACGCCCAAAGAATCTGTGGGAGAGATCGCTTTAAACCGATAAGACCGCTTTGTTTAAACTTTGGAATTTTAAATAACATCATATTGTATAGATTATCTAGTCGGTGTACAAATAAAATAAAAAGTAAGCGAATCGAAACTGGGTTTTCTAGGATTACTATCTGTAATTCAAATTTAAGTATGTAAATAAATTATATCATTGTATTACGGAAAAACATGAATTAAATCCGATTACTTTTGGTTTGGTAGGTATCCATTCGTGTCACTATAATAATATCATTGGTTTTCTTCAAATATTTTATAATTAATCAGGCCAACCTATTGATATTGACTATATTGACAGACCATCACCGAATAGGATATACTATCTTGCCGTAATGACCATACCCAATAGGTTGGTAAAGATGGTCGGTCAATCATCTTTCAGTTCAAGACTATCCCCTTCAAATACTTTCAACCCTTACGAATGCCGTACAATGACTCAATTCAATTCAATTTTTCAATTCAATTTATTTATTTGTATGATAAGGTTATATGTACAAAAGATGGTAAATCAAAGTCAAAGTCAAAGTCAAATAATTTATTTCGCCATGAGGTGATTATACACGCTTAACGAAAGTCTAGAACAAACAAACTACTTAAAGAGAAGAGATATAATGCTAGTAAAGGATGAGCTATTGATCCTTGAATGAATAGCTAATCCTACAAATATAATCATACAAATATAATCATACAAATATAACTCACCTTGGCGATGGCTCTATGGGCAGGGGAGTTGGGCGCGAGGGCCGCTTGCAGGCGACGCGCGAGCTCCCGCAACGCGCCCAGGCGGCGCGCGCGCCCGCCGGCGCCCTCGCTGTCGCCGTCCGAGATACCGGAGTCTGACAGCGAGTCGCATGTTGAGCTCCCCTGGAATTTAAAACGTTCGTCAGTTGTACAGCAACATGCAATGGCCAGTTGGTTGCTGCCACGAAACAGAAATATCAGTCAACAGATACTTTTAGTGTTTGTAATCCATACTAATATTATAAATGCGAAAGTAACTCTGTCTGTCTGTCTGTGTCGTTTTCACGCCAAATCTACTGAACCGATTTAAATGAAATTTGGTACACAGATAGTCTAGAGCCTGAGGAAGGACATAGGCTACTTTTTAATCTATTATTATCTCTAATTCCACGCGAGCGAAGCTGCGGGCGTCCACTAGTATGTATTATTTTCAGATGACAAGCTGCCGATGTACAAACTTACTTAAGTAGGCGAATTGGATCGCGCATCAAAAACCTGTCAAATATATAGGCATGAACCACATACTTGAACCAGTTGAACGTCGCGTATGTGGAATATGAGAAAGCCTTCGACTATGTTGAGACCTGGGCGGTGTAGGTAGATAGATGTCTCTGGAGTGGTGCCAGATCGACCATAAATACATCCACTGACTAACCGGAAACTACACCTTTCCAACCGTACCACAATTACTTTAAAAACAATTATGCGGGCGGTGGTACTGCCCCGGGCGAACTCTAAATGGAACCAAATAGGCGATGGAGCGTAGTCTATTGAAGCGTCCACATCTCTATGGCTCGTGTCGTTTCTATGCGATCGACAGAGTTAAGCTACGACGGGCGCGGTCGGTTTATGGATAGGTGATCGCTACTGGCTAAATTTCCTGGCAGCTACCGTGGTTTGGTTACATTAAGACGTCGGTTTCAGTTGTTTTCAGTGGTAAAAACAATCGTTAAGTCTTGTCTAAGACCTTCAGGTGGCTTGAGAACATTCGACACAGGGTTGGCAACTAAACCCTACATATATCCGCATTGGAGGAGCGTGGTGAGATATGTTGTAGACTTCCCGCTACTGTGTCTATTCCCCATACACGTTTCCAACAGTGGGACGTCTATGGGTTGTAGCTTAGGTGATAGAGTCTGTGATGTATGGTAATATAATTAAACATGTAGGCAATTGTAGGTAGTTACCAATGTTTACTTTTTATATTAGGTTGGGGAAAAAGTTTCTTCGCATTTTTTATGAAAATTCCAAACTTTTTTTAATATAGTTTATTTACATTTAACTAAAGTATGTAGGTACCATTTTGTTCGATAACTTTTTGCCATCTTGTAGGTAGGGACATGATCCCATTCCTATAGAAATTTTGGGACTTCTGATCAAAATACCGCGACAAGTGGTTTTGGCAGTCCTCTCGTGATGTTAACCTGACACTGCCTAAAGAATTCTGAAGAGACCGAAACAGGTGGAAATCTGAAGGTGCAAGGTCAGGACTATACGGCGGATGCATTAACACCTCCCAGCCAAACTCTCTTATTTTTTGCTGAGTGGCTAAAGATGTGTGAGGTCTAGCGTTATCATGATGAAAAACCACACCCCTTCTGTTGATTAATTCCGGCCGCTTTCTCTCAACTTCTTGCTTTAATCTCATCAGTTGTTCGCAGTAGAGTTCAGAATCGATGGTCCTGCCTGGTGGTAACAGCTCATAATGAATAATACCCTTCCAATCCCACCACACACACAGCATCACCTTGTTGCGAGTTAACCCGGGTTTTGCCACAGTCTGTGAAGCCTGACCGGCCTTTGACCACGACCTTTTTCGCACGTTCTTGGCGTAGGTGATCTACTTTTCATCACCAGTTATCAGCTTCTTCAAAAATGGTTCGGTTTCATAACGTCGTAATAAAGAATCACAAATGAGTACACGGTTCATTAGGTTTCTTTCAGTGAGCTCGTGAGGTACCCAAATATCGAGCTTTTTTGTGTACCCAGTTTTTTTCAAATGCGCCAAAACTGTTTTGTGGTCAATTCCCAGTTCTTCAGCTACGTCGTAACTACTGACATGCCGATCTTGCTCCACTTTTTCAAAAATGGCACCCATTTTATCCGTAATTGGGCGACCAGAGCGACGTGCATCTTTGACATCAAAATTTCCGGATTGAAAACGCTTAAACCAAATTTGTGCTACTCTCACAGACACTGCACTAGGTCCATAAACGTCGCAAATTTTTTTCGCGGCTTGCGTTGCATTTTTACCTTTTTTGTAGTAAAATTTTAAAATGTATCGAATTTCTTCATTAGATTCACTCATCTTGGCGGTACGAAAAACAAATGAAAATCACACATTTTCCTAATGTGAATTTGGAATTATGTTCTTTAAAATTTAAACTTTCAATGATACCAAAACCAGCCAGATACAAATAGTATAGCCAAAGATTTTTTATTACAAGTTCCTACATACTATAATGCGAAAAGACTTTTTCCCCAACCTATTATATTGCTTGTGTACCTACCGTCTTAAAATCACTTGGATTACATTCTCAAGTAACATAGCGGCTTTTTATTGTGTTCCCCAAATACTCCCTCAGGACTTGGTATCCGTGTTGTTTAGGACATATCAGAGTCCTTACCTTGGTCCTGTCGATGAGCGTGGCGGCCAGCTGTCGGATCTGCGCGGCGACTGCGCCCTGCTCGCCGGCCGGGCTGCGCGCCCGCAGCGCTTGCAGGGTCGCGAGGTCGCCTCGCAACGCCCCCTGTAGTTCCCAACAGTGGGACTTACCTTGGTCCTGTCGATGAGCGTGGCGGCCAGCTGTCGGATCTGCGCGGCGACTGCGCCCTGCTCGCCGGCCGGGCTGCGCGCCCGCAGCGCTTGCAGGGTCGCGAGGTCGCCTCGCAACGCCCCCTGTAGTTTCCAACAGTGGGACTAACCTTGGTCCTGTCGATGAGCGTGGCGGCCAGCTGCCGGATCTGCGCGGCGACTGCGCCCTGCTCGCCGGCCGGGCTGCGCGCCCGCAGCGCTTGCAGGGTCGCGAGGTCGCCTCGCAACGCCCCCTGTAGTTTCCAACAGTGGGACTAACCTTGGTCCTGTCGATGAGCGTGGCGGCCAGCTGCCGGATCTGCGCGGCGACTGCGCCCTGCTCGCCGGCCGGGCTGCGCGCCCGCAGCGCTTGCAGGGTCGCGAGGTCGCCTCGCAACGCCCCCTGTAGTTTCCAACAGTGGGACTAACCTTGGTCCTGTCGATGAGCGTGGCGGCCAGCTGTCGGATCTGCGCGGCGACTGCGCCCTGCTCGCCGGCCGGGCTGCGCGCCCGCAGCGCTTGCAGGGTCGCGAGGTCGCCTCGAAACGCCCCCTGTAGTTCCCAACAGTGGGACTTACCTTGGTCCTGTCGATGAGCGTGGCGGCCAGCTGCCGGATCTGCGCGGCGACTGCGCCCTGCTCGCCGGCCGGGCTGCGCGCCCGCAGCGCTTGCAGGGTCGCGAGGTCGCCTCGCAACGCCCCCTGTAGTTCCCAACAGTGGGACTCACCTTGGTCCTGTCGATGAGCGTGGCGGCCAGCTGTCGGATCTGCGCGGCGACTGCGCCCTGCTCGCCGGCCGGGCTGCGCGCCTGCAGCGCCTGCAGGGTCGCGAGGTCGCCTCGCAACGCCCCCTGTAGTTCCCAACAGTGGGACTCACCTTGGTCCTGTCGATGAGCGTGGCGGCCAGCTGTCGGATCTGCGCGGCGACTGCGCCCTGCTCGCCGGCCGGGCTGCGCGCCTGCAGCGCCTGCAGGGTCGCGAGGTCGCCTCGCAACGCCCCCTGTAGTTCCCAACAGTGGGACTCACCTTGGTCCTGTCGATGAGCGTGGCGGCCAGCTGTCGGATCTGCGCGGCGACTGCGCCCTGCTCGCCGGCCGGGCTGCGCGCCTGCAGCGCTTGCAGGGTCGCGAGGTCGCCCCGCAACGCCCCCTGTAGCTCGCGCAGGGCGCTTTCCCATTCCGCCCACGCGCTCACTGCCTTCTCGAGGGAGAGGAGCTCGTTTGATGTGCTGCGGATAAATAAGATTAACCCTTCATTTTTTATACCACGATTAGTGAACCTTGAATTTCATTCTGGCACAATACAGCGATAATTAAATGGTCACGCTGACAATTCATAAAGTTTGGCACGCACCGTAATGAATAAAACAAAATAGGCTTTTAATTCCCTGTAGCTTGGGATCAGAATTAGTGCTACTGTAGCTATCGCTGTCGTAATAGGCGAATAAATGGGGCTTCTGGCGTGGCGGGAGTTACTGTTCGAGTGGGAAGTCGAGCCATCCAGCCAGCCATCTCAATAAGGAGGATGGTATGTGCGTCCTCAGATTACAGAACGAAAGGCAGATTTCCTCCTCGAAAAAAAGAGCTACCAACGGCCAGTACATGCAGTCAGCGTCACTAACCGCTGGTGCGCGTCGTCCCAGGCGGCCAGCAGTGCGGCCAGGTCGCCCGTGAGCCCGTTGTCGTCCCCCTCCGCCTCGCCGAGCGCGCGCCGCACCGCCACCGTCAGCTTCAGCATCGACACCTTGCATTCCAGCAGGCGGGAGAGGCGCTCCTGAAACAATATCAATATTCGTTAACACCATAGATATTAGGAGTAGTAAAAATGAAGCATGTATACTACAGGCGCTGTAAAAGTGAAACCTCGAAAACAGTTTGGCAGAAATTTGTATAGTATCGTACCTTTATAGTGGAAATATATAAATTAAAAAAAACGTGTCCTCTCCGTACGGTTTTTGTTCGCGCAGGGCAACGAAGAGAACGCCATTTTAATTTGTTTATGAGCACATATTTAGCACTGAATTCTATGGAGGTAGCCATAGTATCTATAGTAAGTATAAAATTAGATTAAATTAAATCATGGTTAACACTGTTAAAATTATGAAAGTCGCGCATTTAGTTGCTTTTTAATGATTTTCGCTTTTGCTGTCGTTTTAGCATAACTGCATTAAAATACCGCAACCTCCTAGATTTCCCAAAATGCACTAGTAGATGCATCTTGGTTACTCATAGATTTTCCATTCGTCCATTGCAAATTACATGATATGTAATTTAAAACATGCCTTTTGAAAATACCTATAGGATATGCCTTCATTATTTAAGTTACCCTGTCCTGTGCTAATATTTTCAAGACCATTTGATTTGGCCACCGATCCAAAAGTGCAGTGTAGTAACCAATTCTACGTGCATACGACGGAAATAGCAAATCAACCTAGATCGAAAATAACTCCACACCACTCACCTTGAGCTCCTCAATTCGTCTGTGCAGCTGTGCTCTGGTATGGGGCTGGGGCGCGCAGTCACCAGGCTCGCATATGTCGTCGAGAGTTGCGCGCAGTGCTGCCATCTCGCGACGCAAGCGCCGAGCGCCGCCGCGGCGTATCGCCGCAGCACGCAGGGCCGACCATCGCGCGGACACGGCTGGTGTGGAAACAGCTTTATGTTATAACAGCTAGTTGACTTTAAAGATCCGATATACAGATTTATTTCGTTTCAAACGGACATTGTTATTTATGACTTCTTAGAGTTGCCCCGTTGAGCCGCCCGTCGCGCGGACACGGCTGGTGTGGAAACAACTTTATGTTATAAAAGCTCGTTGGCTTTATATACATACATATTTACTTCGTTTCAAACGGACATTGTTATTTATGACTTCTCGAGGACTTGCCTAGTTTAGCCGACAATCGCATCTTGCGGACACGGCTGGTGTGGGAACAGCTTTATGGTAGAAAAACTAATTAAAATATATGTATTTAAAATTGTATTTTCACACGTACTGGTTTTCCTATGAGTAGTTAAGTTAATAATTCCGTATCAGAGAACACAACAAATTATCTAGGATTACGGCTCAGAAACTTGGCAAAGGTTTTTCGGCTTGACTACTGAGAAAATTGCACGCTTGATGGGTTTCTAAAATATCTAGCCCGACAGTTTGCTGTTTACTCGTATATCACTACACCTGTTCGCTCAGTCACATTTAACGTTCTGCCCACCTATACTAGCGTATTGCATCCTTTCTGAGAGAAGGGAGTAATTTGATTGACGTCAAGCACCAATAGTCATGTTTGCAAATAGTGCAGAACTATGCGTGTATCGTATGATTGAGTATCGAGAGATAACCCTTATTTATTTATTAAGTAGCACAAGAAAGTCAACACAACAGTCCTTATTGTAGTGTGCATTATACTTATGCGCCATACGTGTGTGTGTGTAACCTTTATTATAAGCTTATTAATTAAATGCAGTTCAATACCGGATTTCGTGTGTTTCACTCACGTCCCAAGTACCATCCTCACATTTTTTATTGGGTTTTATTCATAAAATTGAAAGCTAATCTGAGAAAGTTGGTTACGGGTGTGGCGTGCAGTATATTCTATACTAGTGGACGCCGCTCGCAGTGGTTCGCTCGCATGGAATTAGACTTGACATAACAATAGTTTCATTTACACCTAGTAATATTATGTAGCCTATGTCACTCAGTGAAGATGCTTTCTAATGGTGAAAGAAATTTTGAAATCGGTCCAGTAGTTTTTGTATGAAAACATTATAAACAAATTTTTCCTCTTTATAGTATTAGTATAGACATATACGTATAAAATCACAGACAGGCAAATTAGTAGTGAGGACAAAGTCAAATCATCACCAAACATCGAATGTTCAGCAAAAAACTTTATTGCATCATTCGAAGTAAATTACAAGTACGTATTACTAAGTCCCGGCGTTATCATGACAAGTCCGAAAGTAACGCTGAACCCTGGCATCAAACCAACCGTACCTACAGCTATACATTAACCCACTGACATACACTGCTTTCGGCCCACATACTATGTAATGCCAGACGCATCGGCTGCATGTAAACAAGCTTATTTTTAACGCCTCCGAATACCTCATGCGAACAATGGAAAATACAGAAGCGTAAAGAAAACGGGGAAGATCCTTCTTTATTCATTGATGGCACGTATATTATATACATACGGTTTTTAAATAAAATTAATATTAAGTAAAGGTCGCTAAGGCGACCCTTGTGGGACTCCAAAAGAAATTAACTGCAAAACACCAAAAATTGTTTGCCTTCACAAATAATGTATGGTAAACATTGCACTGTAGGTGACGAACCATTATTACAGATCTAATTACAAATGTTTACTGGTGGAATATGGTGAAAAGATTAATCTATTAACTATGTATGTCCTGAATCTTCAAAAACAAGAAAAATTATTGGTAACGTAGCGATTTAAATTGCCAAAATGCCATTTGTAATACCCACTCGGTTTCGATTCGTATATCATGTATTCGTAAAGGCCATCTGATAACAAAGAAATCCTGTGGAAAACAATGATCATAAATATTAACGACAATCCAATATGGGCAGATACTCGTATCATAAATTACTACATTTTTCTTATTCGACACGGTGTTACGGCAGAATCGTAATATTACGAGACATCAGAAAGTGATGTGGGCAATAAAAAAGAAAGTGGTCATTTGTACCGTCGTCGTCGGTTGAGAGTTTTCTTCGCTTCGTAACCATATGGTCGTCTATCGCGGCGAAGAGTGGAATATGCGTATTCAAGGAAACAGCAAAAGAAAGCAACGCTTCCGTTGAAACTGGTTCGAGAGGGAAGTTCAACAAAAAAATGCTGTTTACAAACATCCATCCTAACCAGCTATTTGCAGTCTATATAATGTAATGTTCACACAATACAAATAATAATAATGAATCTGATTAATTATAAAATTTTACGGAAATGTAAAGATTCATTTTTAGGAAAACCGAAACCCCTCGTAGATTTAAGTCGAATACTCTTGCTCTTTCTGGAGGTTCGTAAAAGACGACGACAGGGAAAATACAAGACACTCTTTTGCGTAGAATAACAACAACTGCGATCACCGACATGCACTAGCTAGACCACATGAGCACAAGAATAAATACCAAACAGAATTAAAACTTCCTATGAGACAACAAATTTCTTACCTACTTTCATAGGTCTGACGCTCGGTTATTGAAATTAAAAAAAAAAGTAACAAGTGCGTGTGATAAGTACCTGCGAATGGACTGAAGGACGGACTGACTGACGGACAGATACCGAGGGAATCCATGTTTAACTCACCATTCATTGGTACTTACATTAGTGCATGCAAAAAAAAAGAATCAATAATTATAATTCAATATAGAAGGAATTATTATAAAATTATACCTACTTACACGCATATATGGGATGTTTGTATCATTGATTCATATATGTTATTCCTGTTGTTCTTTCCAGAGCTGTTGGAATTTTTTGTATTGAACATCAACTGTTAATATTGTGTTTTAAGAATATATTTCTCGTAGAATAACATATTTCTAAAATCATACCGTGCGTAAAGTAGTTATAACATAGATTGTAAGATCATCTTGCATTAATGCATATTGAAGCTGGAGTTTATCTCCAAGGCAATCGATGCGAGATAACAAATGGACTTGTATACTATAAACTATATAACTATAATAGTTAAAGTAGGAAGCGAGGCTCCCGTTACGCAAGATTTCTAATTGCTGATATCATTCGAGTCAATACTTCATGCATCTGACATTACAGTTATACTTTGGTATAAAGGATATCATGCAAGAATGCTATAATTGAATGTGTAGATGGTTTATGCGGACCAGTTTTGTATAGGAAGGTACATTAGTCACTAAGTAAGGAAAGACCGCACTCACGGATGACAAAAATAATAGTTATGTTATTTTGCAATTCAATATTTGTAATGCTTGTTACAGTAATTTAACTAGACAAAATAAATATTTCTTTGATTCAAAATAACGTAAACTAAAAAAATAAACGAAAGAAGATTTAATTAAGACAAACATTAGGAAATAGCTGCGATTCCAAACAGACGGTAAAGGAGAAGCATTGTCATAAAACATTCATAAATCACAGTGATAGCGTTAAACGCAACGCTTGTATTCGGAGCTGGCCCAGCCGGTGTTAAAATAGAGTTCTAAATGTCACTGGGTCCATGAACTTGCCTTTGATGCACAATAATCCCGCTAATTTACGTCAGGAGTCAATGCACTGGGCGTTTCGCGAGTGTCCAGTCCAGATGCGTCTGACTGAAGCGCTTTCAAGTCTCTCAACTTCGAGGACGACTGTGCTATGTGCGCTATACGTCACTCAAGACCGTCTGGGATCTATCCGCGATTCTTATCGAGTGTCAGCCAGAAGTCAGTAACTGAAATCGCCCTTTCAGCCTGGTACTGCCTTTTCTCGTCAAAATAAATAAATTATATTGTAGGCTTTGGTTTTCCTAAAGAAATGTTTCATAATGACATAGCTCTTTGAAATAGTATAGCTCTTTGTGAAATAAAGAGCTCTTGTTTAGTGACGGTGACTCTTATGGTATTGCCAATGTCCATTGGCGACGATGATGTCCAATATTAGAGGTTTCATGTATTTCATCTTACAGTAATCTAATGATGTTTATTCAAGAAAAAAAAACCACCTAATTATAATTAATTGTATACAATAAATCTTTGCCTTGAAAGTTGTTATCACAATGCTAATTTCGTATTCAGTTCAGTAAGCAGTAAACCATTACTGCTACTTAATGACTATTATTTCTTTGATATTTTGGATTCACCGAGTTCACTGAGTCAACTACAAGAGCTGATTTGTAAAACAAGCTTCGAGTACCAAATAAGCAATTTGCGTTCCGGAGGAAGCCAATTTATGTTCCACGGTAACCCTCTCACATCGGATGGACTCATATTGCTTCCCGCCAGGGTTGTGTATATTACAAAAAAGTAAGTAAAGTAGTTGTGTATATTAAAAAAAATCATATTTTTCATCATAATTTATATTATTTTGTGCAATGTCATATCAATTAGTATTAGAAATGTAATCGACTTTTATATATGCCGATCTGTGCATGTTATACACCTATTTTACTCTATCTAGTGTCGTTAAATATATTCTTAAATAGGTACGTTTTTACATTGAATTTTATTTAGACTTCTTTGTCATATGTTAAACCCTAGTTATTACATTGCCCAAAGCAGAATCACGCTGCGGGTAATTTGCAAAATGGAACATCGGCCGCCAAGCCCCATCTGCCCAACCCTCGATCGCGACACACATACGAATCAGTATATTTTTAATTTTGCAAGTCTGATGCGACTCGTGTTACGCAACATTTTGGCAAAGACAAAGGAATATTGTTCCAAATGCATTTTATATTGTGCGTTCTAAAATGTTAAATGTGAACGCGAGAAAAGGCGGTTAGGTAACATGCTAATTTATTATGGCGGCAAAGAGAAGTTGCATGTGTTAGACAATGTGAAGCAGTGAGCACTTAACTAAGGAAAGTCACGGCTATTGTAATGAGAATATCAAATAAAGCGGTAGCTAAAGAGTGGATTCTAATGAATTAAAATGGAGAAAAAGTTAAATCGTAAATTGTCAAGATTGTGTGAATTGTGAATTTAATCGTGAAAACATGAGAGTGCTTTAAAACATCTTCTTTGTTTTCTTCAAGTTGCTTTCGAAAAATAAAAAAATGTATAACCATATGAGGAAATTGGCAGCCTGTTGTAAAACATCCTCGACACGCATTGGTAGTGAAAGCAATTGTATAAGTAAGAGAGTTATGCATAATGGAGTTAATTAATGGCAATCTTTACGAGAAGACAATATGGAAATTGCTTGACGATGCCAATCGGTACCGTAAAATCGAATAACATCAAAACTGTTAGTAAATGGTTAGTATAATATTTATATGACTAAGGTTTCTTCAGCTTGATACCTTACAACGAACACCTATTCTTACTTAATTCTATAATTAATAACAAAATAAAAATAATACTAATTATGTTGCATACTTTAATAATATTAGCATTGCACATATCGAAAGTATGTCAATTTAAAAGTCTATTATAATTTTTATAGGTGTATAAAATTTCTAACCTTGATTGGCGATTACTGAAGGAAGGAAACGCGGTAGCACGCTTATTGCAACGGCAGTAAAAAGCGAACTGTTATTTACGAAGGGAAACCTATTTCCGAAGCATAAATTTTACAATGACAACCTCATTATAATCATTTTATTATCTGAACGACATTCACACGGTACCTGGGTATGGCGGGAGGTAGTTCCAATCCATTACGGCTCTGTCAACTCGGTCGTTTGCGGGAGGCGACGAGGCGGCAAGGTCGAAACTGCACTGGCCCACGTAATAACACTTCCAAATAACCTCGGCCAATCCTTATGACAAGGTGTTAAAGGCCAATTTGATTCAGCTCCCGCATCCTAGATCCAGCGGAAATTTATCATTCAGTTTTATTTGGAGCTGGACCTAGCGCACTGTAAAGCGTCGATTACCTTGCGCCTAATGCCGACAATAATGATAGACGGAAAAGTAGAGGCGCAAATTGTCACTAGACATCGGTCGAACAAAAACAAACCTCGCCACGAAAGTAACTGGCGCAACGCTAAAATAACAAGGCAGCATCACTGCACAATACAGACTGTAACGAATGCAAGGTGACCCTGATATAGCTGCAATTGAGCAGACTATTGAGTTCCTCACCTCACAGTTTTCATGCAAAGACAAAACAACGCTGTATCGACAACAGTGCAATTTAAATAATGTGTGAACCCCGTAAAACCTAATTACAGTTCATTACACCGTAGACGATAGTGACACGGCGCAAGATTAGAAAGTAAATTATAATGTCATAGAATTAACACTTGAGTCCAACACTTAGCACTAAATACTAGCTTTCAAATGGAACGAAATACTTATTAATAAGAACAGTGCAAGAATTGACCTCGCTTTATCCGTCATAATTTCAAAGGTTATCAAGTGTTCAATTTCTGAGGAACCTTAGATTAAAAGTATTGATATAAATAATTAAAAAAAAAATTTCGTGTGATATGTATATGTAATAAATTGCTTTACGATTTTAATTTATTTTGTTAATATGATGATCACTAAACCAAAAACACATTCAGAATGTAAGAAGTCGTCTTATTTATGTTATTGTTATTTTGTTTAATTTTTCGTTAAGCAATAGTCAATAGTTACCTATTGGTATGGTATGGTATTGAAACATTCTTTACCAAAATGAAACAGGAACTAAGTGGATACGTGAGCAAAGTTATCCATTTCGTAACAAATTGAGTCACGTAAGCCTTATGGTGTTCGAGGGATCGTGCGTTTCAAACGAAGGTAAAGCCAATTAAAACCGTAGTCTACTATCTTAAATTACACTTACGTAATACCTTATAGAAAATTAACTTGTAAAGAGAAGCAATCATAATCCCGAATCAGATGATGACATAAGATACGAGTTTTAATGGCATAGATGAAAAATATGAAATCACCAAGGAGATTACGTAAGTTACCGAAACCACTTAAGATTGGCTGATAAGCTTCCTCTGGTCATGCAAATATATTTGCTTGCCAACTGGTAGGCAAAGGTATCTATGTATCTAAGTTGTCCTCTCAATCCTCTCAACCTCAATAATTCTTCAATTTCTCTAACAGCTGAATTTCTGCAGTTACACGATAACAAGATGACAAAAAATGGTCCGTAGGTTGCCCATCTATCGGCCGAATTCGGCCGGCCAACACATATAGTGAAGTATGAATGAGATTAAAAGGGTTAAATGCCAATAGTAATGAATGAGTCGTGAAAATAATTTAGTAACTATAATTTCAAAGTATAAGTGAAATTGATAGTATATTTAAAACATATAGGTAAATTCTTTAGAATGCTTAATATTTCAAATCCTCGAGGTGAACACTCTTGCAACAGGTACTTTGAATAATAATGCGTTGCGTTTGGTGTAAACTTAAAGTGCTCGGTGCATCGGAAAGATAAAACACACGAAGATATATATAATGCACGTGAGGAAATCCTTGCTCAATTAAGATAAGTGTGCAATATGTTCATAAGCTGTTAATTAAAGAGTAAGAGACTGTTGTTAAAATACATAGTGACGCAGAAATATTTTGTAAATATAATTATGAGAGGCTAAGACGTATTTATGAAACGGTTTATCACGCTTTACGGATTAGAGTGGGTATGCAAATTGTACCTACAATTAGCGATGCAGTATGGAAGGGCCGCTGACATGTTAATATCGCCTCGCGTGGGTTTCAGGACAAGTACTGTGGGCGGACCCGGCCCGTACTGGGCAGGTCAAGTACACCTGTTTGCGTCTGTATTGAATATATATATGTCTTTGCGTTGGTTGAATGTAAATCCAACAATATTTGAATGATTTTGAGGTTTGATTTTATAGCCGAACGTTTTAAGATTCAAATTCATAATTTAAATGGCGACAAAAACAGCATCGTGTACTCGTAAACATCGATATAGGTACGAAGTGGAAAAAACGTAAATATGATAAATGCGCTCATAAAATGGCATAAATCTGATTACATTTTGTGTACATTTTTCTTAGTATCGCGTCAATACTTGATGTCAACGAAATGTATATTATGTATGTATGTATAATGTATGTATGTGTATGTAAGTGTTTGCAAACACTTAATAATATGAAGGGAACATCTCTGTTTTTACTGTTATAAAGTAATGCTCGTAAATGTATAGTATAAACAAAGTTACTAACAAAGTAGTAGATACAAAGGTAGATAAACAAAGTAATAAAAGTAACTTACCAACTTCATCATTGTTATTATTCGTTGTGGCAGCCACAGCCGATATAGACATTTTTGACATTTTCAATACTTTTGAACACTTTAAAATATTCTTTTTGCACTCATCACTTTTTTAAGTCTCATTCATAGAGTTTATCACATTTTTGGAGATCTATTTGTCACATGTTTAAACGTGTAACCTGGATCAAGCGCAACGATTTTTTAACATATTTACCTACTAGTTTTACTACACTGTCTATCTAAAGCTATGTCAAAAAATATATAAAGAAATTCAGGAGAAAATGACATAAAACGACATACCTAAGTAGCGAACGTTATGAAATAACTTTATACGAGTACATTTAACAAAAAACTTCTAACAAAGTACCGAATTATAGATAAGTAAACACGCTACTGAAATAGACTGACGCAAAAACCACTTATTCGGTAATAGCCGGTTTTATGTAACCCTATTATCGAATCTACTTTCTGGGACACCAGTATCATTGACGGCAAGGTAATCAATTTGCTTGAGGTGAAAAAGTTCACTCTAATTGACATAATGATTGTTATCTCCAATATCGATAATGGACGCGTAAGATTCGACAGTGTTCGATGAATAGTTCATTAGAATGATTTCTCTTCTTGCTTAGTTAAGAGATTACTTGTACCTATACCTACTTCTTACAGTATCTTAATATATATATTTCTTGTGTAGGTAGGTACGTGCATTGATATATATGTTACCACTAACTCAGTGGGTACGTGTGTATGACAGTAAACTCCTCATATGCAGCTGGATAGATGTTGATGAATTTTTTTGTGTCTGTTCAAGGGGATTCGAAAATGGTTTAGATTCACATATTGGTCCACTGGAAATTTTTTGTTAAACACGGTTTTAGTAGATATTTTTGTATAACGTACATTATTGATCGAAGATAACAATATCCAAATTTTTTAACCGTCGTTCATTGACGTGAAGTCATTTACATGAAGTGTCGCCACAAAGTAGATATTAGGTACAGAGGGTAAGCTTCATAAGAACATGCAAAATTGTTACCTATTTTGGTAGGGTTGTCACAACAGGTTAAGAGAAATTAAAGAAATCATTTGTTAAATAGTTTTATTATTCAGAATATAAAAAGAATACTACAATAAGAACCAATACAGAATAGAAAATAGAAAATAACATACTTTACAAATTTCTCACTCTAATAATTTTATTTTTATAATTTTTATTTTTTAATATTTTATTATTTATTTTTATGGTATGGAAAATTCTAAATCTAATAAGTATATACTTTTTTCAAGTAATGTATCAGGAAACACTCACATGGCATATCAAATCCTAGCTGCAGCGTCAGGTTATAATCTATCATATTATTGTACTCTCACCGAAGTTACGCAGGAAAAATTTCAGTTCAATAAGACATCTGGATGTGGTTCAAATCTCACTTGCAATACTTAAATTTAAAACACATAGTACGTACCAACCCACCCACATACCTACAAATGTTTAGTAAAAGCTTGTAATAATAATAAAAAGGTAAAAACACACCGTGTAGTACACATTTCTTATTAAAAAAAGGATAATTCCGTAAAATAAAGGTACTTACTTGAAAAAGTAATAATCAAATATTTACTTATTTACTTACTATTGCACTCCTTGGGATAGTTAAAGTATGATATATTTTTATTTTTTCTAGCATTATTCATACACACAGTACAATATACAACCATTATTATTAATACCACGTTTTTATATTAGATATTCAAACTTGCAACTAACAAAACCAACAATGTGCGTAGCGATTACCCTGCGATTTTCAACTTGATGTGACAGCGTCAACCGGTTTTTACGTACACGTACGCGTACGCGACAAGCGGCCAGTGGCCACACATAGATGTCCCGCGTGCTTGTAGGAGTGCAACCGATTTGCACGTTCTTATGAAGCTTAATCTCTGTACCTAATATCTACTTTGTGGTGTCGCGTCTCTTTGACATTTCACATGACGGAAAAAACGTTTGCTGGGTCAGCTAGTAGTATTATAAATTATCTTCTTACATTTTGTGGTTTCACAAGGACTTCGTGGTTTGACGTGCTTATCATTAGATACGTTTCGCTATAAATTTATTAGGTATTCAATAAGTACGGTTGTCTGTATCGTGCATAGTATCATCAAGGTAATCATGCTTTATTTGCACTTTTATTACCATTTAAATGATATGTGCCCTTAAATGTTGACTTCTGTTTAGGTTACCTGGTTTTCATCGATACGCAACTTTTTCTCCGCATTTCAAATTCACAATGCACTTCTTAGCTGAGGATTAATTCGAAACATAAAAGAAATATACGGCAGTTAGCGGTAAACGAGATGAACTGGAATAGCCGGTCGGAAAAACCGTTACAGACTGACAAACTCAATTAATGAACAAATTAATCTCTAGATGCCCTCACAATAGAGGACAGAATCGCATCGTCGGGAATCGGATCAACTATGGAACGCACGAGCTATTAATAAGGAATTTTACGACCAACTAATTACACGGTAGCAATAATGCGGATATCGATTAAATTGTTGCTTTCTTGTGATAAATCAATGATGAAATCTTCAACGGTCAAAACAAGCACGATAAAAATCTATGTAGTGAACGGCATATTTATAACATTTTAAAATTTAAGACATTCCTTTTCATACGAAGAGTAATAAACCACCGTTACTGCATCTGCCGGCAATCTAACCAGATATACAACCAAAAATATTTAAAATTAAAATTTTGCTCTAAAATATTTATAAAAGTTCTTTCACCTTTAGTGCTTTTTGCCAAAAACTTCATTGCTAATTTGTAATTTTGAATCACAAAACAGAATGCTAATATTAGCATCGTTTTACAAAACTAAAAGCAGTTTTTAGGTTAAAATTTTGTGAGGCTTTTTCTGACGATGCCCGAAAGCACAAGAACTTATACAAGACATCTTTGTTTGTGAAGATCGTAAAAAATTGGAGAGTGGGTGGTGATTGTAAGTTCTATTTAGCATTTTTTACCACCCAACGACTAAAGATGAGTCTCTATATTTTGCGGTCTACGAACTTCTTTGCCATATAAAACACGATGCGATTTTAATGTAGTAGTTTATGTGAAATTAATAGTTCCGTTAGTTAGGTAGGTATTTTCCGAATACTACCATGGTGGTAGTACAGTGACGATTTGGAGGAAGATGAATAAAGGGCACGCCGTTCCAAAGGGAATTAGTGAAGTGTTGAGTTAGACGTGATGCATATTAAGAACCTACGTTCACGATATTATACTTGCAAATCAATAGATTTCTAGTTACTGATTGAGTCGCATGCGCAGCGTGGAGAAACTGCCTCACGTATGTTGAAGTGAATCCTGCAAGTCAACTTTCGTTGGCGACATGTTGCATATACTTATTATGTATCCGTTTGTTTATATAAGATGTTAATTTTAACCTAAGACCGTTATAATTTAATGTAAATATAAATAATTCACACAATGTTCCCACAGTCGTACAAAACCTTGCGACAATGTGAATAAAAAGAGAGCAAAGAATTGAGTGATGGGTTGTGAATATCGTAACTTATTACTAACTACTATACGAAGTATAACCCTAACAAACAAGTAAATTGATCAATTACTGTAATGAATTATTTATTTAGGTGTTAAGGTCAAGGTGATACGACCTTAGATTGTGTCATTGTCAAATCAACACTTATAGTTGGACCAATCAATATAGGTAATTATTCAAAGTTACCTACACGCTCAACTACAACAACATACATAGGCTCTCTCTGTGTCCTCTACCGTATTTACCACGGTGAGAGCTCCGAGGAATTATATTTCGCTATGAGGTGATTAGCCACGCTCAACGAAAGTCTAGGTACATAACTTAATAGCACCAAATCATCATCAACTCATTCAACTATCGCACTACACGCCAAGGTCTGAAGTTCTATCCGCACCGAATCGACTCCTACAACCGCCGTTCGCTACTCGCGGTTTTTATGGCGAACTGGACTCCTGTGGAATGAGCTTCTGACTGAGGTTTTTCCTTCGAGCTACCACATGGAGTGCTTCAGGAAGAGTGTGAAACGCTCCCTTAAAGACAGGCAACGCACCTGTGATGTCCCTAGTGTCGCACGTGTCCATAGGTGACGGAGACCACTTACCATCAGGCCCGTATGCCTGGTTGTCCGTCTGTATTATTAAAAAAGAACTACAAATACATACAAAATAAGTGGATAGCATGTAGGTAGGCTAGATGACATCATGGCCGCTCCTTTGCATTCAACTAAAGAAAAACATGAAACGCTTTATAAAAGTCTAGACTGCTATTAAAATCTTTTGTAAATACCCATCAATATAGACACGGGCAGTTAAATTTGATTGCGGGATCACGATTAATAGCATCATGATTCTCTCAATTACATACCTACCACTTATTATGTAGATGTCATAATATCTTGTCTATATTTTCATCGCCATTACCACATAAGATTTTAGAAGATAAAATTGTTACAATTTCAAACAATGCTAGTGGCGCGCCGTATTGTTATTCTCGAAATGATAATTGGTATCTTGCTATTGTGATTCGATTAAGTAAATACCTACTGATTTTTCATTGTGATAATAAGATAAGGTTATTAAGTTTGTTTAATTTTGTGGATGGTTCTTAAAAATGTTATCTTATAAGTATTACAAATTGTTAGTTTGCTTGTTAACGATTTTAATGAAAATTATGCATATATAAATGAACTAGTGGACGCCCGCAGCTTCGCTCGCGTGGAATTAGACGTAACATAACCTAAATACAAAATTTCATTGAAATAATGTAGGTATATACGAAAACTTTTATACCTACTAACTTTGCAACCCCCTTTTACACCCTTAGGAGATGATTTTCGAAACTCAATAAAAAACCTTCATAAGTAGGTACTGAATTCATTCGAATAACATCAAAAACGGTAAAGTTTCATACTAACTTTGCACCCCCGTTTTACCCCCTTAGGGGGTGAATTTTCAAAAATCCTTTCTTAGTGCTCCCCTACGTTATAAAAGGAACCGCGGTGCAAAATTTCAAGTTTCTAGCCCTTATAGTTTAGGCCCTGCGTTGATATGTCAGTCAGTCAGTCAGTCAGTCAGTCAGTCACCTTCTCCTTTTATATATATAGATAGTGGACGCCCGCAGCTTCGCTCGCTGAAAATTATGCATATATAAATGAACTAGTGGACGCCCGCAGCTTCGCTCGCGTGGAATTAGACGTAACATAACCTAAATACAAAATTTCATTGAAATAATGTAGGTATATACGAAAACTTTTATACCTACTAACTTTGCAACCCCCTTTTACACCCTTAGGAGATGATTTTCGAAACTCAATAAAAAACCTTCATAAGTAGGTACTGAATTCATTCGAATAACATCAAAAACGGTAAAGTTTCATACTAACTTTGCACCCCCGTTTTACCCCCTTAGGGGGTGAATTTTCAAAAATCCTTTCTTAGTGCTCCCCTACGTTATAAAAGGAACCGCTGTGCAAAATTTCAAGTTTCTAGCCCTTATAGTTTAGGCCCTGCGTTGATATGTCAGTCAGTCAGTCAGTCAGTCAGTCAGTCAGTCAGTCAGTCAGTCAGTCACCTTCTCCTTTTATATATATATAATAGTGGACGCCCGCAGCTTCGCTCGCGTGGAATTAGACGTAACATAACCTAAATACAAAATTTCATTGAAATAATGTAGGTATATACGAAAACTTTTATACCTACTAACTTTGCAACCCCCTTTTACACCCTTAGGAGATGATTTTCGAAACTCAATAAAAAACCTTCATAAGTAGGTACTGAATTCATTCGAATAACATCAAAAACGGTAAAGTTTCATACTAACTTTGCACCCCCGTTTTACCCCCTTAGGGGGTGAATTTTCAAAAATCCTTTCTTAGTGCTCCCCTACGTTATAAAAGGAACCGCTGTGCAAAATTTCAAGTTTCTAGCCCTTATAGTTTAGGCCCTGCGTTGATATGTCAGTCAGTCAGTCAGTCAGTCAGTCAGTCAGTCACCTTCTCCTTTTATATATATAGATAGATATTCGTGAGTTAAAATATAAAATAATCGTTTCTTTAAAATTTTAAAAGGTACCTCCTTAACAACCTTTAAATTTAAATTGCTTGTACATTTTTAACCGGTTTTATTGGGACCATCGACTTCATCTCGGCTTTTGGGCATGCCAATTATCCGACGTTTATTATGCTCAAAAAGAAAAAAAGGGAGATTTTTTTTAATGCCGCGTGCGCGTGTCATGTTTACAGATTATTTTAATTGCAAGATAAACTAAAACTTTAATTAAGCAGCATTATATACAAAAATATTAAAATTACTATTTATTTACCTTTTTATTATTTTTTATTACTATCGATTTTATTTGATAGCCAATTGATATTGACCCCAAAGTTGTTTAGATTGCTATAATAGGTTGACAATCAGCTAGGGCTGCCATCCGTCCGGGTTTCCCCGGATTTGTCATAGTTTGGAGGGCGTCCGGGGAGCGTCCGGGCGGGGTTTTAATTTTAGTCCGGGTGAAACCCGGACTAAAATAAATGTCCGGGTTTTCGATCAGATCCCAGATAATTTATGTAGGTACCTAAATAAAAACTATGGGTTAGGTTTAAGCATGGCATGTGTTCGCAAATACATAAATCGACGGTCCCTACGTACAGGTCAAGTCAAAAACCGAGGTTTTCAGGAGAGCGTAATTTGTGTTCAACACGCCCTAGAAATAATTCTATGACAAATAATAAATATTTTCTTTCTACAATATTTTAACAGTTTTAAGAGCTTTATAATGCTATTTACACATATTTTATTTTTTTACGTTTTCTTGTAAAAACTGATAGATGACCGTTTCTACGCCGATAATAAAATAGAAGTATGTCAGTCATGTCTATGTTACCTTTTTATACGCAGGAAACAAAAAAACAGTGTCTGATATAGAATTTAAATAAAATGTTTTATGAAAATGTAGGATTATGTTACTATTTTTAAATCAATACGTTAAACATCCTGAAATCGTCACCCATGGATATAAAAAGTACTTCAATGACGACATATCACTTTATACGTGGTTTTAGTCATTCGGGGTAGGACTATTCTTGTAATGTAAATAAAGACAAGTCTTTTAAAATTATCAGGTTTGTGTTTTATTAAATAAACAAGGTTTATAATTTATAAGTTCAACATTATTTATTATTAAAAAACAATCTTCTTAGCATCTCAATAATAGGTACATACCTATAGACTCACTGAAGTAGGAACTAAACATAAAAAATCACTAGTTCTTTTAAAACTAAAGAAAATATTCTTAATTGTACGAAAAAATAAAAAGTTAAACATATTTTCATTTAATTTTATTAACTGAATAACTAATATTGGGTTTGTTTATCTTTTATTTAATACCTAAGGGAAAAAAATAAAGCAAAATTACTCAATTGACGTCACAAGAACGATTAAACATACTATTTCATGCAAAAGAGGCTTAAAATTAAAGTTGTTTTTTTATCGAGTATGGAGTAAAATATATTTTAATGAAGTTGTAAGTGGTTGAAAAAAGTATTGAAATGTCCGGGCCGAAAGCTCCAAAATCCGGGGAACTTACGCCTCCGGTCCTGGGGGGCAGGTTTTAGAGATGGCAGCCCTACAATCAGCCATGTTTTCACGGCCTTTATTTATTTTAGCTACCTTGTTTAGTACAAGGTTATCATTTTTAAAATACAATTATGCATTAATTAAATACATAAACAAAAAACGTTTTGCGCTCGTTCAAAAAACAAAACAGCTAGGTAATAAAAAAATGCTTAAATGAAATCAACATTCAAAATTATTAGTTGAAAATGCTCGTATAAATTACGATTACAATTTTCTTTTTCTAAAACTATTTTCTTTCTCCGTTTAACTGAAAGCATAAAATTGCGCAATTTATGGACAGAAGTGAAGTGTACGTATTAACCACAGAAATTGCAAAAATAGTTACTTTTACACCGCACGTCGTGAAATCTTTATATTCGCGCTAGTAAAATAGATGACTGTATCTACCTAGACTATTTTCTCTACTATAGTCAATTAACAAAATAAAAGATCACATTATTTTGACCTGTAGTGTCCCTCCGCGTATATTTTTAATGCAATTGTGGCAATACAAATAGTTAAATAACTGTGAACAGTTATATTTTATATTCTATGGTGATTCCAGAAATACTAGTCTTTAGAAGCAACCAGCAAGCCTGATTTTCAGTGCTGCTCTTAGATCGCTTAGTTCGACTTAACGGTGACTATCAAAATGAAGACATCCTCATGGTATATTTCCATAAATCTAAGAAGTTGGTAAAAGAAACAGATCTGCCATAGGCGCTGTAAAAGTAAAACATCGAAAACGTCCCAAACTGGGACGTTTTTTGTTAACTCTACGAGAACCTACGTCACGCAGGGCAACGAGCACAACGCCATGTTCATTTGTTTATGAGCATATTTTTTATCACTGAATTCTATGGGTCTACTATATACCTACAGAATAAAATCATTGTATGTTTCAATAAATTTCCTTGTAAAGTTTATATATTCCGTGCCACGATGCGTTGGCGGTGCGGGCGGGTTAAGTATTAAGCCTCATTTAAGTTATTACCCACATTTACAAAAGAGAAAGCCTTAAATCCTTGACTGAGTCATGAAAGCAATTTTGCTGCCACTCACATCGACAGAAACAGGATGTCTATTGGGCGTGAACCTGACACTCAAATAGTGTTGTTATTTTTTATTATGTTGTTAAAAAAAGCTAATCAGGTATTATTGTTTATAACGTGCCCGAATAGTCTAGAAATCTAAATCTTAGAAACTTAAACGTTGACGTTAATTTACTATCATGTATCTACGAAAGTAATAAAAAATGTATTCGAGACGCAACGCAACACACTGAACAAAAGGCACCTACTTACAGTTAAAATTATAATGCGTTACATTGAAATGCAAAGGAGATTTCAATAATAATCACCTACTTAGCTGTACAATAGGAGTATTCTATTGAATTCACTGCTTCACTTACTTCAAAGCGTCTACTGGTCTTACGTCTAAGCTCCGAATTGAAATGTGAATTTGGTTGTCATTAGACACCAACACACTTATTTTGTTCACTAAAGCACGGCCGTTGTAAACATGAGGAAGTTAGGTACATCTATACGACAATGTTATATGATTGCATCACATCAATGACCATTGTTTACCAACAATACCATTGTCAAGCCATGGATGAAAGGCATAGGCGTCATGTGGGTGTATCTAGTGTCAATGAACTACAGGAAGTCATAGGTGAGTGTGATAGGTATAGAATACAGGATTTTTTTTATCCATTGCTTGTTGTAAACAACATAATGAAATTACCGATAATGATTTAAAAAAAATGTTGTGAAACGTATTGGGCACTATTCCTAGGGCCTATAGTAGTTATTTAATATGATGGTTTTCTCATAATTTTCTAATAAGACCAAATAAATCTATTTACGCAAATGTTTTCCAAATGCTAATCTATAGGTATTACTTAACCATCTTCTCTAAAAATTTGTATAAAAATATACGTGTATTTGTCCGCTGTCTATATTTATATTTACTTAGATATAAATCATTTTAGTCCAGAACCAAAATACCTGTCTAATCACCACACCAAAGTAATATTTACCTACCTACCTACATTAAAATTACAGTTGTTTGTTTGTCACAAGTAATATTATGTGTTAGGTATGCAAATCTAGGTATGCTATAAATTATACTTATCTACGTGAAGAAATAAAAACAGGGTGTTAAAAGATAATTCAGCGATCGAAAATGGATAAATCAACTGTAGAAATCCCGATTAACAAACGGCTTATGATGTAATTGGTCTTAAGCAAGATGTTTTCCAAGATATAAACCAATCACACGATATGCCATGTATTTTATCACCAGTTATAAGTTGACACGTTAGAAACAGAGAATAGCACGTCAAATAATGCTCGCAACTGGCAAATAATTGCACCGAATAGGTACGTGGTTATACATTTATTTACTGCGAAGGTCGTCTCTGAATAAATATTGTACCAGACGTTTCAGCTTACACTGAATCTACGCAACAAGAATCACTTTCATTTGACTCCTTGCTCACATTATTTGCATCAATAAAACCTGCACTCTTTCCTACAAGCGAAAGTATTATCCACTCGTGCGCATCCAATCCCATTTCACACGAGAAAAATCTCCTTAAATGTGATAAATCTCTCTCCTCAAAGATATCTGGCAGCATAAGGTATTGAAACTAATAAAACCACTAACATACGAGATAAGAGAAAAACAGTTTGCGTTGTAAACACGTATCACTCGCGGACCGATATAGAACGGTGGGCAAGCGCGCACGTCTGCCTTGCCCGGCGCATACAGCTGATCTACTAACTTCACCTTACAGAACACACCTTCAGCGACTAAAGCTGAGCTGAGCTATGTAGTGCCATATCGAGTACGATGAAAATGAAGCTAATAAAGCGCTTAAAAAAGTATGATATCACCTTCGCAATAAAATATTTTATGGGCACGTCTTCATATTAGGAAGAGTGGTTATGTTAATGCGAACTATCGAAGAGCAGTCAAGGACCGAGTCTGGGCATATACGTCATGGACGATCCATTGTTTTTGGAAAAGAATAAGCCCACATTTAGCTAACAAGGTGACATCATTACAGCAATCAATGAGGTAAATTGTAATGAGGCAGTATCAGTTGTCGCTCGCCACATAAATTACTCGGAACAAGGTCGTAGCGCTGATTATGTTACGAGCAGTGAGTTGGATCTCTAAAATAATAGGTCTTCAATATTAGTCTACTAACAATATTAGTCTATAAACCTTTTTTAGAATTATTAATTTTAACGGAATACTAAAGCCATCCTTTGAAAAAATCAAACGTAGACGACTTTTGAAAATAATAGATACATAGCGAAGGTTATTGGAATGAATATTGCAACCAGTTTAACAGTTTCCAATAATTATTTATAAAATACCAACACATATATTACATTTACCCAGAGCTATTGCTTCAGAAAGGATATTGCATAATGCAGTAAGTAACCAAGTGATTAAATGGTCAGGCAAAAAATATCATAACACTTCACAAAAACTCGCAATGCCATAATTCTACGTCGATCAAGTAGATGTTAAAACTTTTAGAATAAATGTTTAGAAAAACATTCTATTACAAGTCTATTATTCCTACTTTGGATACGTACCTATTGAAGTAATTACCGAGGAGCTAGGACACCATAATGATTTATCTAATTGGCGTCGGAAGAAGTATTACAACTTCTAACATCTCACAGTTGTTTTTTTAGCTCTTAGATCATTAGTTTATAAGAATGTTCTACAAGAAATATAGAACATAAACCACGTTCAAAGGCTTTAAATTTATTTAGGTCGTATCTTAATTTATCTCTACTTTACTGTGTGCTTTTTAATCCTATCTGAAACAGAGGTTTCAGTACACCCATCAAACCCACAATCGCTCCCTGCGCTCCTCAACAACTCTTGCACTTCGTATCCCTACTCAGTCATCCAACTTCTTTTCTAAATCCATTTCCGTAACTGCTGTGCGTCTCTGGAATTCCCTTCCCCTATCTATTCGCAATGTCCCTTCTTTGAATTCCTTCAAAAGTCAGATAAAATTCTATCTTAACATTCTTCCTCTTTAATTTGTTTTTTAAAATGTATACTCGTGTTACTCGTTATCTATATGTTTCTCTTCCTCTCCTGTATTTCTTTCTTTCTTAAATATTTTCTTATTTTATTTTTGTGCACCCTACGATTTTTAGACTCTTTCTCTAACTTCTCAACCCAATGTTGCCTGGTAGAAATCGCTCGATAAGGCCACGTTTTGTACGTTTTTTAAGGATTCTATGTAATTGTTCCTATATAGTCTTGGTGTACAATAAAGAGTAAATAAATAAAAATAAATAAATAAATTAGACCGACAAGACAAGCTGTTAATTCAAATAAAAGGTTTACAAGTCAAACAAATGGGTAAATTACAACCAGTTTAAATTGACAAAATTGTCAGTGATAGCTACCGATAAATAAATAATGTGATCGAAGCCATAAATATGACTCATGTCACAGCCTCCACCGATTTGTGTTGGTATTTGATATTTTAAGTCGCGAGAAACTCTTGCCCCGAAGAGTTTCGCAAACTTATTTTACTTACTCAAAAGTATTTGAACACTTATGACCTTGCGACCTAGTCTTTTATTTGAACTACGCTTGGCAAGTGACATTATTCTGCAACAACTGGATTGATATGTATGTTTCAGACATTAATTTTGGCGCTAAAGCCAAGAATGAGTTCATCGTGAGAGCTTCATTCGTACTCGAGACATCGAGACATCTTATTTATTCCAAACCTGTTTCATTGACTCGGAAATATATATTTGCTTATTTTTTTTAGGAAACAAATAATTTCATGAAGTCAAATCAAGTGGTCACTTACCCGTACGCGAGATATAGGGTGATTTAATTTCCCTAACAATTATCAAAACTTTATTAGAAACCACCATATTCTTCAATGACAACGCCTAAACTGCACAATTATCAAAACGTAACTGATGCAAATCATATTAGTGCAGTTTATGCTTGATAATGTGTACATTACCACTTACCATATATTTACCACAAGACGTCATTTCCAAAATGATCCTGATAATTGATGGAGAAAAACTGATGTGTGATGTGGGATGTGAACTGTTGACTGATGTATAAAAATCTACCAGGCATATTTGCGTTGAATAGGTACCTAGATACTCATAAATCAGAAAAAATAGTAGGTATGAATATTTTTTGTCCGTCTGTAGGTAGGTGCCACTAATTTGATTTGACGCGCATCACATTGCATCATCACTAATAGGTACATAACATTAAACAAGTTCAGGAGTTTGAAATTGTATCGTTGCAATGAATACTCGTAAATGCATTTTTAATAATTTTGGTACAGTAAGATTAGACTTAGTTTTATTTGATTTTTAGGTTTTGTATTAAGCGAATATGTAAAACCAACTCTGTAGAAAAAAAAATATGAAGAGATTTTATTTTTGATAAATTTAATAGTAAGATGAAATTTCGCCACGAAAATTGGATATCTTGGGAACTACACGATATACATACATCTTGGAAACTAAACGATATATGTATATATTTAACGTTTTATTTTTACGTTTAATAGACACGTAAAATAAAATAGAAAGCCAACCTTTGAACCTGATCACTATCACATGAAGTGTCATGAAAAAGTTATCTACTAAGGTTTTACTAAATAAAGGTATACGACGTATGCATAAGACGCATTTATCGACATTATTATTGTGCATATATCTGTTTTTAACATCGTAAATTCATAACTCACTTCCTTAGCACATATTTTAAGGGATGAGCTAACGACAAGAGTGATTTAAATGGCGATGATAGACAAAAGGAATAACGATGACTCGTAAAGACTGCAGTGAGTCATTCGCAGACTTTTCTTGCAACTGTGCAAGTAAAACAGCAGCGGAATAGCAAAATGCGGCCTCATTTACTGGGTCAATGCACGTCGCTTTATTGTCCTACTGTGCAGAATAATATTTCATCTAATTTTTCGATCAATTCGTTACTCGTGAACAGCTAATTTTCCAAATTTCGTTGTTTATGGATTTGCGCAATCGCGAAATAGAAACGAGAGCAGATTGCAATAGTTTTTTTTTTTTTTATGGATACAGGATAGCAAACGAGCTTGCAGCACCACCCATCCGCTGCCGCCCATGACAACTGTGACTGACTTTGAACAAGACTCAATTAGGGACTTGGATGGTTAGTCCAATTAGTTAAGAAAGTTAATTAGAACATTAGTTGGTCAGTTCGTTAGTAGGTATGAGGACTGGGGACTGTTAGTAATAGTTAGCCCTGTTAGTTGGTGTTAGTAATAGTCCAGTTAGTACTTGTTAGTAGGAGTCTCGTTCTAAGTCAGTCACAGATGTGTTGCTACCCTTGAGGACTAAGATGGTCGCCTCTAAAGAAGTGTAACCGGAATCCACACCTTTCCAACCGGACCACAATTGCTTTAAAAACAATTATTACACGGCAGAAATGGTACTAGGTACCGTGGCGGGCGGTGGTACTGCCCCGGGCGAACTCTATATGGAACCAATTAGCTTTCATATAAAACCTAAACTTGGAAACTAATTTCCTCTGGGCGTACCTATCTTAGAATCGATCTGAACATTTTTCTTGTAAAAGTGTTTCTGTTTATTCTCCTTCGATATACTAACTTATGTGGAAGCGAATGATGTGGAGTGGAAAACTAAAATCTAATGTAACGAACGAAGTGTGATAATCTTCCTAACTGGTTTTTTACCACAAAGGTGAAGCAGTCACGAATGATTGCTGACTATAATATATATCTATATATATATATAAATTATGTTGGTTTGTGTACGCTTCAAAAACTCAAAAAGTTCTGCACCGATCGAGCTGAAATTTTAGCATGATATATAATCCGCATCAAGGATTGTTTTTATCTAATTTTTGCATCAGTCACATATCCGCGAAAAATATTTTATATCCACAAGTATTGGAAAATTAAACTTATATGACATGTATTCTTTGTTTTGTTTCTCATTATCGAAACCATTCAATCACAATGTACCACAGCGAAGCGTGGCAGGGTACAGCTAGTATGTTTATATAAGTCAACAGTTTATTTTTGTACCTGTCCAATTCATTTAATTTAGTTACATGACAAGAATTATTTAGCTGAATTGTAATTTTATCCCTTTAAAGCTTTGACAGTAGAAATAGGCCAAAAAGAATAAAATGAGCGGGTGGGGTGATACACGTCTTTGGAGTTTATAAACTGGAGTATTTTTAGATAAAGTATCTATTTATATTAAGCTTCCTTCGTTTTAAATGGTTTAAAAGTTACCTGCCTCTTTCGAAGATAAAATGTTTTTAAGTGGTTCAATATTAGGAAGTTAAGTAGGTACTTTAGTTTTTTTCTTTTTATTAGCATCTGATCTTGAGAGGTTTTAAAATATTTATGTAAGTATCCCAAGGGTATATATACAAGAAGAAATTAGCTTACGTTAACAAATTCCTGTCTCGGGTCTACTGGAAGAAATTTCATAACAAATAAGTAGTATCCTTGTACCTTTTTCTTCCTTTGTTTCTCTATGTAATTTATGATGAAAAGTGTGTACATAAAATATTTAATAAGCAAAATTAGAATGTTAATGGATACTTAATTGTGTTTATAAGTTACCTATCCGTGTATCAATTCACTTTTGTATATGGAATATTGGGTTATGTATATTAAAGAATTGTCATCAACCCCAAACCATCACCATCTATCGTAACAACCCTAAAAATTGCCTTACTGTCTGAGTAAGGGTTTTCAACCATTATTCAAATTGAATGAATATGGCAAGGATATATTCCATCAATAATCGTTAATTCTCTGGTGTATTAGTTTCCTAATACTATTTACTATGCTTATACTGTTCAACAAGTTCACCTTAATCACTAGACTAGAACTGCAACAGAAATAGTAAAAAAAATTACATCTTCAAAAAAAAAATGCAACACCGTTGTCATTAGTATAGGTGTCCTCACTTTCGTGGCGGGCGGGATGTTCCGCTTTCGCTGGCAAAAATAACCACGCGAGTGGGAGGCGCGCGTGTTCGCTTCGCCGTATTGCCGCTTCCGGGGTCCGCTAAATGACTTCCGCGTACGAATATGTTCTTTGCTTTTTTTAAGTTCCTGTCACCTAACTATTATTAAAATCAACCCGGTGGCCTATCCTGATGATTCAGCAGTATGTATTACCTCCGACACCCTCAGGATGCATCCGACACTAAAATGGTACCCCAGTGCAATATACTGGGGCGAATTAACCCCCTACTAAATGGGATAAGGTTCATCAAAAAACGTCATTTTATTTATTTATTTATTTAAGTCATTGTTATCATAAAAAAAGTAGAAGAAGACGCCCAAGGTCTCGCATTTTATCTAGGCATATATTCAAGTCCACTTATGGTTATGCTCTGATATACATTACTAATCATTTGTATGTGACTATGTAGAATTCTACATTCCACGCCACGTTATCGCTTCACGCCTTATCGTTCAAAAATTATATGCGAAGTCTGAACCGAGCCTTAAGATTTGCCTTCATACTGTCTTCATAATTTAACTGCATCGTTCAATCGCAGCTTCAGAAAATAAGAGAACTCCGAACATCACCAATGCTGATGTAAACGGTGACAGCTTACCGAGTACTAACCGAGTAAAACATAAGTAATTTCGTCTGAAATAAATAATTTACGAGCAAGTGAACCGCCGGCCGCAGCAGGACCGAAGCCCCAAATACAGAATCACCTTGATCGCGACCGAGATTGTAACAAAGCCTCGCTCGCAAACCGGTCGCGAACCGCTCGGGTTACCGCGACTGCCAAGTGAAAAAATGAGTATAAATTGTTATTATGTGCTGTGCTTATTGACTTCAGGATAAAATGTTTTTTATTCGATTTTTAATTAAACCCAATCATATGTTAAGCCATCAATAATCATAATTTAGTAAAAATTTTGGTGTAACAGAAAAATTTTATTTTAAATAAGTAGACCGTATTTTTGTATATGCGAAAGGAATCGCTTATGGATTTTAGTTTCGGCTGGTTTTTGGAGAAAGAACGAATCACTGTTGTACTCATATACAGATTCTGGGTTCGATTTCGACCCATAGCCCCAGACTAGGATATAGGTACCCACATTATATAGGTTTTTGTGCTGTTATTGTGTTATGGTTGTTATTTTTGATGTCAAACTTTTCTCCACTCAACTAGGGTTTCACTGGTAGAAAATGGAGTACAGCATTATGTCTGCCCATTGAATATCTCTTTACGAGGTCTCAATAAAGTTGTTTATATAAGTAATTAAATATAATGTCTGGCAGATAGCAAGAAAAACTGATGCAAGTGTGTTAAACGTGACGCAAATTTTAGGACTCAGTAAAGAGAGCAGTTATAAGAAAAATCTGTCATAAATGGTCCGAGCCTTAGATTTAAATATTCCAAATCGGACAGTGTCCCAGATAAACCCATACCTACGCATGGTCACCGCACAAGCAAACCGAGCAAGGAAACCGCGACGGGCCGGTCTTATTTTCGCGTGTAACGAGATACTGCGAACTCCACTGCGCCGCACTTAATGCAATTGCCTTCAATTATGCCGCACGAAAAATCTACCGGGCAAACCCGTCCTTGCTCTTACAGGTTTTGGTATAAAAAGGCAGAATAATTGCCTCTACGCTTAGCACGAGTCTCGAATGTTTTTCTCTTGTTAAGACAAGCACGCACGATGCTTTCATTATTCGTGCAACCTATTGAATAATTACTGTAGCTATCAAATATTCAAATAGGTAAAGTAAATTTTTGTTTAAAGTAATTTTTTTCTTTCTCTTTTCAGGTGATAGATACGATCGAATGTTTTAAAATTTTCCCATAGTATCCCAGTCATAAAATAAGAAAAAAAGTATAGATAAGATGATAGCCCAATGGCTACTGAGTCCACGCCGCATTCACTCGACAGGTCTGGGTTAAAATCCAATACGTGGGCTATAACGGGAAAGGAAAACTTCGTGAGGATACCTGCAGCCAATCTGCAAGTCGGCCAATCAGCACTTGGTGATGAACTATGACCTTCTTCCCATTAAGAGACCCGACCCAACAGTGGGACCAAAGGATTGTGATGGTGGATAGATAAGATGTGTACCAACCTCGCACGTCTCTCTGCAGGCTCGTTGACAACGCACCGTCCGCCAACGCCACGTCCAGAAGGTTGATGTTCTCGCGACAACGCGTCACTACCTCCGTCTGCGTCAACAGAAACATATCGCTAACGGGTCGGCTACATTGACGCTGCACTATTGCGCAGACCAAATTCATGTGGTTGATACACAGATATGCGAAATCCGACCTTATTATGGTGTATTAAAAATGTTTTTTTTCATTTAGCTGTTTCTAGGCGTTACCGTGCGTTATTTATTTATTTACATGATCCTACAAAAGATACAATAAAATTCTTAGGTAGGTACTGTTCGTTAGATCATTTCAGATTAAATAAGTCCTTGTTAATTATTAATTTATCTTATCCGCATTGGAGCAGCGTGGTGGAGTATGCTCTAGACCCCCAGTTTCTGTGAGGGAGACCGGTGCCCAGCAGTGCGACGACTATGGGTCGCAGAGAGAGATTATTTACAGAAGTACCTAATTTCTAACCTGAAATCGATCGTTTTTGTTCCTTCATATAATTAAATTGTTCCTCGGTGTTAAGGTGCGGTTTTTTATTTATTTACACGATCCTACAACAGAAACAAAAAAAATTTAGATACTTTTCGTTTGATTTATACAAGACAAATAAGTCTCTGTTAATTATTTATAGAAGTACTTAATTTCTAACCTGGTATCGCACGTTTTTAGTTACTTTATTCATCCGTACAAGACTCTCATAAAATTCACAACATACAGAGTAATTCATGATAAGTGTTGAGAAACTATCAGGATAAGTTTAATTTTATATTTGACTTTCGTTCTGAAAAGTAGCAAGTTCTCCATGAAATAATGTCCTGAAAATTATTCATATTATCTAGCATAAATATTCTCAAACAGAATAACTTTGATGCCCGTTCAAGTTAAATTACTTTACCTATTTCATTTCTTTAACGAACTAGTTCATACTTCCTATTAGCAATCCTTGATGATCAAATACACACATCTTAACTTTGATATCTCTATATATTGTTATCAACAACTGATATGAATCGTTTGTGCCTTAATTATATTCAATAAAGACGAATATCGCATATATAAATTTGTACCACTTCCCTCATCCTAAATTTGGTCTACTTTAATTAAAATTCTAATAAACAGTGTCTATCTATGGACACATTACAGTATTTAATATATACATGCTTTTATAAGCTTATAGTCACAAATATCACTTAGATTTTTTTAACATCAAAAATTTCATAGGCATCATGCTAGGAACCAAATTATTCAAACTCATGCGGGATTTTTTTTAGCAAATTTCGATTTAAGAACCTGACTAAAAAATAAAATAAGCATATTCAGATAACGCCAAACACACATTAGAAAAAGCCAGGCAAATCCCAAACGCATAGACAATAGAATTTAGAATTTGGAAACCTATTTGTGTGCTGTTTTCGAATCTATGTTGATAGAGAAGGGTGTTAATTGACTGAAACTCCATATTCGATTTTCAAACTGACACATTTATTCTTGTAAACAATTATACAAAGATCACTTTACGTTTTAACATTTTGTAAAAAGAAATCAATTAACAGCCTAGCCCTAATCAACATGATTAGTACATTGTAAACATAAATATTACGATATGAGATATTGCGGAGTTCAGTCAAATCACATATTAGTATGCCTAAATTAAGGGTTACCCACTGGTTAGTTACGCCGGCAGTTTCTCGGTAGTCGTACTAGCATGTCCTACTAGTATGACCAGTAAAGCGCCTAAGTCGGGGTAGTATCACGTATTGACTAAAAACCACGTTATGGTGCTAAGTCTGACATAATAAATTAAATAAATTAAAACGTATCATTAAATATCTATCTATGCTTCCCTAATCTGTGAGCCGTGACGAATACGTCAGATTTGACAGGTGTCAATTCGATGTTTCAACTGCAATCGATTATAAAGCGCAGGTCGAAGTGACGCTAAAACGGTAAAGTTTGACCACCGATAACTTTCTATAGTATATTACCGGAATATATCTAAAAGTTAGATTTGACCTAGCACCAAGTTATCACCACCAAAAGGGAGGGGAAATGTAAGGAAAAATAAAAACAGGCAGTTAGTATGAATAGAACTTAACTACACAAACACATTCACAAAACCAATCAAACAGGGTTAGTAATAAAAAATAAAACACACGGAAATAAATTTGACACACAACAAAATAAATATGTGATTTGAATGTTGGGACAGTTTCACTTTCGCTATTAATATACTACATATTACAATATGGAATAATAAAACAAATACAAAAAGATAACTATACAATTAACATTAAAAGTGAAACCATGCCTTTGTAGCGCAAAATTCAATTATTAAAAATTAATTAAAAATGTCGTATCAAGGACTTATGTGACAGCTGCCAAATAAATTTTTGGTTATGTTACGATTTGTTCTAATTTACAAAGTAAATTATATGACCTACGTGTGCTATATCAATTTATATACATCACTAGTATTTGCAACTGCCACTCGTCCGTGGTACGTTATGTTACTTTTATTTTTACGAACTGTGTTTGTCAGACTGTTACGTACTTATGCATTTATACAGTTCTATAAATGCTTACATTTTGTACCTAATATCGACGCACTTAAAGAATGAGACCATTTGACTGGACAAATTGTCCTGAAACAATATGTAATACTTCTACCTACTGAAACAATTGCCGCCAATATTTTTTTCTAATTACAAAACATTCTGACATAATCATCAATTCCTTTTGATTATACAAAATAAGTAACTAATCTTTATTCTTGAAATGTGATCTAGCTATATGTTAAATAAAATAAAAATAGTACCTACAGGAAAAATAGATTAAAATACGTTTTTTTTTTAAATAATGTTTGCGCGATTGTAAAACGCTCGAATCTGACAAGCACAGCGGCTCCCGCGCATGTTTAACGCACGCGGCGATTTGGAAAACGGTCGGCCCAAGAACAGTCAGTCGTACGTTTTTATGCCGCAACTTTTTTAAAGGTTTTTTTAAATGTTCACTCAAATATTTCGTACCCGAAGAGACGCGATAATATTATTGACGAGCGTAATTAGATCCGCGTAATAGGCCATTTTATTTGACTGGTTTCTTGAAAGTAATGTATGTGACGTAATGTTAATTTTTACAAGGTTCGCAAAGTTATTGGAATCCGTCCTGCTAATACAATACAAAAGTGCAATTTTCACTGGCCTTTAAATATGGATGTGGGTAGCATCCTGCACGAATAGTATAAAGCTTTTTCATTGTTCGACTAACGTCATTTCACAATTGAAGGCTGAACGTTTAATGACGTACATTCAGCCTGTCAAAGATTGTTTTGGAAATGTATTTTTTTTGGCATTCTAATAAATTATTACTTTTGTAGCATTAATGAAACTTAAATGTCTAAACAGTTAAACAGCCTATTAGTACACCTCCTCTCGGGCCGACCGCGGTAGCAAGCTAAAGCCGATCGTCATCGTAGGTAGACTATAACCAGGACTTAAAACGCAGCAAAGTGGAGGCAACCTCGCACTAAATAAGCAGTAATGTAAGAGTTAGCGTATCAATTATCGTAAACTAGCTTTTACCCGCGGCTCCGCCCGCGTGGCCAAAGGGAATTAACAATGAGTTGTTTATCATATTTGTGGTGGATAAATAATGACAGTTCCACGATTAAAAGATACTTAGAGGAACCAGAGGTAGTGCTGACCGCAGATAAAGGGTACGTAAGGTACGCCATCTATTAACAACATCCGGAACTAAATATCTATTAAATAACAAAACATCGATATCTACCCATGGGGATGTTTTACCGCGGTAAAAAGTAGCCTACGTCACTCTCCACCCTCCTCACTATCTCCGCACACAAAAACCATACCATATAATAGTTTCGTTGCGACGTGAAAGTCGGACAAACAAACAAACACACTTTCCCATTTATAATATTACTATCGTAAATGAATGTAGACTATAACCAGGACGGAGAACGCTGCGATGGCCAAGCAGAGGCGCGCGCGCATGATCGGGCGTCGCGCAGACACGTCATACTCCCCGCCGCCACACTCCTGCCACGGCGAGAGTCTGCGCGCCGCCTCCTCCCGGCAATAGTGCGGTGCTAGCGTATCAAATGCCCTTACGTAGTCGAACGCGCGCAGCAGGTCCGGCGACGAGTCCCGCGCCAGCAGCGCCTCCGCCGCCTCCAGCTGGCAGCTCGAGCGCCGCACCAGCGACCGGACCTCTTCGCACTCCGACTCCGAGTCGTCCCAATCACGCCGGCTGTGCTTCGGCGAAGACGACTCTCCTTCCGAATCCGCACTGCCGGTGGACCGTCGGCGAAGCTCGGTCAACGCGACCTTTTGCAGCTCACTCTCGCCGCTATCGGTCTTTCGCCGCCTGTTCAGCGAGTCCAGAATGTCGGGCCGATTGTTCACTTCGGTGTACTCGAGCGAGCTGTTCACCTCGTCGCTCGTCAGGTTCGAGCTGTGCCTTCGTCTCGCTTGAACGTTGAGCAGGTCGAACTCGGGCGTGCGCTTGTTTTTCCGCCGGTTGCCCTCGTTGCTCTCGATGCTGGTGTTGTTCCGCGACCTCTCTAAGCTGTCGAGGAGATTCTTCTTGCGTTCGGCGCTCGACATTGACTTCTTAGGTTTTCTGGACGGTGTTTCGACGGGCGAGTTTCTCGTCGGCCGCTTGTATCGGGGTACACTTCGCTCCCTGGACATGTCTGAGGGCGGGCGTCGGCGCCGCGTGCCGCTCGGGCTTTGCTCGTTTTCGGGTTGAGCCGATAGGCTTGAGCAACAGTCGGATTGTGAGTCGAGAAAGGCCCGGTAGTCGTCGCCGAATTCTAGCAGGCGGCGGGCGGCGTCCGAGTCAGGCGCTTCGGAATATGGTTCCGAGTTGTATTTCTCCTGTTAGGACAGAAAATGGAATATTATTTGATGAAATGTAACAATTTATATGACAATAATTTTTCTATTATTTGTTATTTTTTTCTATGTTAAGTTATAGTGATGGTAATATAGGTATTAACGATTATGACATTGACTGCCAAATAATCAATACCTAAGCTTGTGGGGTAGAAAGAACCACGAGGGTACCTCTACCTATGTCAAGGGCACGATAGCACGTAATTCGTTATTCTACGGCAAATTATTACTTCTTAAACGTCGAGGGTACACATGATTGGTAGCTCAATCAGCCTTCCCTATAACTTAGTTTGCTATAAATATTTTCTACCTTGCAACAACCCGCGAGCAAGGCTTACGATGATGTGTGTCTAATGATTCACGCATACAGAACTTCTCTTAAGAAGCTTGCACATACAATAATTAAAATACAAATCTACGAACGTACCAACATCAACGCGTGTTTCGAACCCAAACGCAGCATCTTTAGGGTAAGTTGTCTCTACAAGGGTTATTGGTAGACTGCCACTAATTGACACGCAAAATGGTATGATGCGGTAACTTTTGAAAAACACCATATTTACTAAGATTAATCTAAATCTGCATATATCTTTAGCCAACACAAACAGTGTATAATATCAAACATACAAAATTTCCGAAGTGTAGAGGAAATAAAACCTATTAATCTCGCTGCAACCCATAGGCATCCCACTAATGGGCTCGGGTCTCCTCCACAGACACAGCTTCGGGAGGACTAGAGCATGCTCCACCACGCTGCTCCAATGCAGACTGGTGGAGATTATTATTTATTTTTAGATTTACTATTAATCTCACCTGATAGAAATCCCAAGCCTGCTCCGAAAACGAGCTATGCTCCTCCGTTCCCGCCGTCACGCTCTTATCCACATCAGAATCCTTATCCACACTCAAGTCCCATAGCTGACTCGGGTCTCCCAGACTCAGGGCCAAGAAAGTCCTCTCCCTCTCCATACTCTTAGCCAATCTTGGCCTAACGGAGCCTCCTTCGGGGCCTAATTTGAAGCTCGGAGCGACAATTTCCGTTTCCATTTGCTCGGGGATGGCACGGTCCTCGTTCGAGGATATGTGGGTCTTCTCTATACTGCGGCGCAAGTGTGCTATTGTTGCGAGTTGTTGCTTTATAAGCTCTTCGTCGCTGTCGTTGCCTGACGTCGATGTTGTGTCCGATCTACGGGAGATAATGGATAAAATAAATATAAATAAATATCTTGGACATTCTCACACACGGCCATCTGACCCCAAAGTAGGCGCGAGCCTGTGATATGGGTGTCAGAGACTGATATACATACATAGATATTTTAAATACATACTTAAATAGATAATATTAACATCCAGATACAGAACAAACAAGTGTTCGTCACACGAATGTTTGTCCTGAGTGGGATTCGAACCCACGACCCCTGGCGCAACAGGACAACTACCGATTGCGCCAATGGGCTTGTCAAAATATATTATTAGGATATATAGTGGAACTGAACTATATATATAGATATTCATAGAAACTTGAACATAACGCTTGTATTTCGGGGTTTATTGTTCGGGTACCATGTAGTGGTGAGCCTATTGCTATATACCGAGCACAATTCCAGACTAAGAGGGGGCTGAGAATTTTGCTTTGACACGGGAATAGAAACCAAGACCATGATTTCAGCATTCGCGCTTGTATACTAACAATAATAGAATAATAACAAGGCAGTTAAGAAAAATGAACCAGCTCTATATCACTAAATTAACGTCTTTATGAAGCTCATGATATAATCTAGAGAGCCTCAAAAGACAATATCGGTGTTTTAGAGGAGGATTTGAAGCATATACTATTCTTGCTGTAACGTCCTTTTTATCGTTCAAGTCAGTCTCAGATTCATTGCTACTCCTGAGGACTAAGATGGTCGCCATTAAAAAAGTGTAACCAGAAACCACACCTTTCCAACCAAAATTGCTTTAAAAACAATTATTGCACGATAAAATGGTACTAGGTAGGTACCGTGGTGGGCAGTGGTACTACACCGAGCGAAACTAAATTGACCTAAAGAGGCTTAATATAAACCGAATAGCGGTTCCATATAGGCTCTACCACATAAAGTGTCGTATGGGCCATAGGATAGGCCATAGGCTATGGCCTTAAAATACTAATATAAAGAGAGCACATTTGTTTGTAATGTTTTCACACAAAAACAACTGGACCGATTTCAAAAATTCTTTCACCATTAGAAAGCTGCATCTTCACTGAGTGACATAGGCTATATAATATTACTAGGTGTAAACGGAACTATTATTAGATATGTCTTATCCCACGCGACCGAAGCTAGCACTAGTGTGAAAATAAATAATGATTTTAGATTTTAGATTTTTTTTTTAGATTTTAGACCGATTTCAAAAATTCTTTCACTATTAGAAAGCTGCATCTTCACTGAGTGACATAGGCTATATAATTTTACTAGGTGTAAACGGAACTATTATTAGATATGTCTTATCCCACGCGACCGAAGCTAGCACTAGTGTGAAAATAAATAATGATTTTAGACTTTAGATTTTTTTTTTTAGATTTTAGACCGATTTCAAAAATTCTTTCACTATTAGAAAGCTGCATCTTCACTGAGTGACATAGGCAATATAATATTACTAGGTGTAAACGGAACTATTATTAGATATGTCTTATCCCACGCGACCGAAGCTAGCACTAGTGTGAAAATAAATAATGATTTTAGACTTTAGATTTTTTTTTTTAGATTTTAGACCGATTTCAAAAATTCTTTCACTATTAGAAAGCTGCATCTTCACTGAGTGACATAGGCAATATAATATTACTAGGTGTAAACGGAACTATTATTATGTCTTATTCCACGCGACCGAAGCTGCTGGCGGGCGTCCATTACGCTGCGACCCATAGACGTCCCACTGCTGGGCACGGGTCTCCCCCACAGACACTTCTGCGGGAGGTCTAGAGCATACTCCACCACGCTGCTCCAATGCGGATTGGTGGAGGGGGCGTCCATTAGTGTAAAAATAAAGAATGAAAATAAAGAATGATTTTAGAAGGTCACCTATTCTTCCGACTAGTAGCGGGGTCGCTGGCAGCGCTCCTCTCGTTCTTGTCCTCCATCTCCGGGCTGAGTCTACCGCAGAACGACAGCGACTTCACCAGCCGCTCCCTCCTCACCGCCGAGTGGTTGTGCCGCCTCAGCTTCAGCGGTTTCCGTCGCAGCCAGCACTGCTTGTCGCTCGCTTCATATAGGCTCTACCACATAAAGTGTCCTTTGTGGGTAGAAAATAAAGAATGATTTTAGAAGCTCACCTATTCTTCCGACTAGTAGCGGGGTCGCTGGCAGCGCTCCTCTCGTTCTTGTCCTCCATCTCCGGGCTGAGTCTGCCGCAGAACGACAGCGACTTCACCAGCCGCTCCCTCCGCACCGCCGAGTGGTTGTGCCGCCTCAGCTTCAGCCGTTTCCGCCGCAGCCAGCACTGCTTGTCGCTCGCTTCATATAGGCTCTACCACATAAAGTGTCCTTTGTGGGTAGAAAATAAAGAATGATTTTAGAAGTTTACCTATTCTTCCGACTAGTAGCGGGGTCGCTGGCAGCGCTCCTCTCGTTCTTGTCCTCCATCTCCGGGCTGAGTCTGCCGCAGAACGACAGCGACTTCACCAGCCGCTCCCTCCTCACCGCCGAGTGGTTGTGCCGCCTCAGCTTCAGCCGTTTCCGCCGCAGCCAGCACTGCTTGTCGCTCGCTTCATATAGGCTCTACCACATAAAGTGTCCTTTGTGGGTAGAAAATAAAGAATGATTTTAGAAGCTCACCTATTCTTCCGACTAGTAGCGGGGTCGCTGGCAGCGCTCCTCTCGTTCTTGTCCTCCATCTCCGGGCTGAGTCTGCCGCAGAACGACAGCGACTTCACCAGCCGCTCCCTCCTCACCGCCGAGTGGTTGTGCCGCCTCAGCTTCAGCCGTTTCCGCCGCAGCCAGCATTGCTTGTCGCTCGCTTCATATAGGCTCTACCACATAAAGTGTCCTTTGTGGGTAGAAAATAAAGAATGATTCTAGAAGTTCACCTATTCTTCCGACTAGTAGCGGGGTCGCTGGCAGCGCTCCTCTCGTTCTTGTCCTCCATCTCCGGGCTGAGTCTGCCGCAGAACGACAGCGACTTCACCAGCCGCTCCCTCCTCACCGCCGAGTGGTTGTGCCGCCTCAGCTTCAGCCGTTTCCGCCGCAGCCAGCATTGCTTGTCGCTCGCTTCATATAGGCTCTACCACATAGTGTCCTTTGTGGGTAGAAAATAAAGAATGATTTAAGAAGCTCACCTATTCTTCCGACTAGTAGCGGGGTCGCTGGCAGCGCTCCTCTCGTTCTTGTCCTCCATCTCCGGGCTGAGTCTGCCGCAGAACGACAGCGACTTCACCAGCCGCTCCCTCCTCACCGCCGAGTGGTTGTGCCGCCTCAGCTTCAGCCGTTTCCGCCGCAGCCAGCATTGCTTGTCGCTCGCTTCTACGCAGGACGTGCACGCCTCTGTCATTGTGTTTGTACTTGACACGTGACCCTGAAATCAAGGAGATCATTTAGTATTGATTTTATCAACAGTACTCGTAGCTCAACGATAAAGACTAGCTTTATGAGCTAGTAGAGCTATAATGGAACTACAGATATGGCCCTTGGTACTTCTAAATCTACGTCTTGCCTCATAATGCTGCTTGAAGTTGAGTTCGTATGTTCAAGCGATCTATTTAAGCTAATGAGGAGTCCAGGCCTTAGTCCGCAATACATGTAAAGTGGTAGAACTGCTTCACAGTTTCGATTTGGAATCAATTCCGATATCGACTTGTTCGCCATCTCTGCACCTAAGTAGCCGCGAGCGACGTTGCCGCCCCGCCGAGCTGCGAAAGACTCGACACCGACCACGATCGCGCTGTTGCCACACTGCTTCTTTGATGGATATCCACCAGCACAAACCCCCTCTAGGATTTCTAACAGAAGGAACCATTGTCGCTCTAGGAATTAATAATACCTGTACGGTGGTCGAACTGCCCCGAAGCTTCGAGTTTGAATTCGACGGGGTCACCCTCTGCGGCGACGCGAGCGTGTTCAGCGCTGATTCCGATATCGACATGTTGTGCGTCATCGCCGCATCAGCTGTAGGCGTGGCCGCGAGCGACGTTGCCGCCCCGCCGAGCTGCGAGAGACACGAAACCGACCACGATGGCGCTGTTGCCACACTGCTTCTTTGATGGATTTCCACCAGCCCAAACCCCCTCTAGGATTTCTAACTGAAGGAACCAGTGTCGCAATAGGAATTAATAATACCTGTACGGTGGTCGAACTGCCCCGAAGTTTCGAGTTTGAATTCGACGGGGTCACCCTCTGCGGCGACGCGAGCGTGTTCAGCGCCGATTCCGATATCGACATGTTGTGCGTCATCGCCGCATCAACTGTGGGCGTGGCCGCGAGCGACGTTGCCGCCCCGCCGAGCTGCGAGAGACACGACACCGACCACGGCCGCGCGCTGTTGCCACACCGCTTCTTTGATGGATATCCACCAGCACATCTCTAGGATTTCTAACAGAAGGACGTCGCTCTAGGAATTAATAATACCTGTACGGTGGTCGAACTGCCCCGAAGCTTCGAGTTTGAATTCGACGGGGTCACCCTCTGCGGCGACGCGAGCGTGTTCAGCGCTGATTCCGATATCGACATGTTGTGCGTCATCGCCGCATCAACTGTGGGCGTGGCCGCGAGCGACGTTGCCGCCCCGCCGAGCTGCGAGAGACACGACACCGACCACGGCCGCGCGCTGTTGCCGCCCCGCTTCTTGCGCAGTTGCACCTGGGTTACGGCAGTGTTATACACTATAGCGTGATGTTAGGTGGACACAGTGTTAGGGATATATACATAAAATTTGAGTTAGAACTGAGTGTAAGGTGTGAGTAAAATATATAAATAAGATTTGAAATAATTGAATAAATCTGTACTCAGTCTCAATTTTGACAATTTTGTAGTCGAAAATTAATCCTTTTGATGTATGTAATATGAAAGATGAAAGCAAGCATGATTCGAACATTTTTGTCTAGTACATTTCTGAGCTACATTTTTCTTTAGTACATATGTAGATATTTCTACAAAAAAAAGCAAAAAAATGGATTGGTAACCGAGAAAGAAAAATATTCTAAACTGGCTTTTCAGATAAACGGGTTCGTATAGTTAATATAATATAATAGTTAAATTATTTTGTTCTGGAGAGGTTTAAAAAAAAAAATGTAACATTAATAATAGTCTTTATTTTCAGGTTAAAATAGAGTTTTATGTCATCGTTTCTAAAATGTATTTTTGTCAAATTCGAATTATTTCGCTAATTTCCATCGCATCTCAAAATCACGAAGAGCAAATATACGGGGTGCAGCCAATCCTTGTATTATAAGTAATTACGTGACAAACAGTGCTTTAGAATGTGAAAATTACATTTAAACCTTCAAACATGATCGAATATCGAATGAGAGCCAAAGCGATTAACATTTTTACGTGAAAGTCAATCACAAGATACACAAATACTTGACCGTAATGAAATTGTTAACATACATAGCTGGCAAGCATACAAAAACGTGACTTATATCTCGTTAATAGAACTTATTTTACCTTGGCTTGGTGCGTTGGAGTGACAGTGCAAGTCGAAGTGCTCATGTCCATAGATGAATGCAGATTTCGTTCTTCAGATGTCAGCGAAGTGTCCACTTCGCTCTCTGTGGTGTATTCGCCCGATGCGTCGTAGTTTTCTGTGCCCTGGAAAAGGAGTGACGTTCACTTGAATAGTGGCTTGAAAGTATTGCAAAAACTTAAGAACTATGACTTGGTGAGGTTGAAGTGAGGTGACAAAGTTTTTTGTAAAAGTGCAAGTTATAAGTTATGAATATGTTTCATAATAAATAAGTGCAAGTTGGTTTATGATATATACCTAACTAGTGGACGCCCGCAGCTTCGCTCGCGTAGAATTAGACATTCACTAACTTCAAAAACAGCAAAGTTTCATACTAACTTTGCACCCCCGTTTTACCCCCTTAGAGGGTGAATTTTCAAAAATCCTTTCTAAGTGCTCCCCTACGTTATAAAAGGAACCCCTGTGCAAAATTTCAAGTTTCTAGCCCTTATAGTTTAGGCCCTGCGTTGATATGTCAGTCAGTCAGTCAGTCAGTCAGTCACCTTCTCCATTTATATATATAGATATGAGTACCTGATTATCAGTGACTAACAAAAGATGAGTAGTTTTGAAAATTAAACCCATGACAGTAAATCAAGTGCTTTAGGCAGGGTGAATCGGCCAAATCCATTTTTGTCGTGATAACAAATTGTTTTTTTAGCAATCTTGTATCGGTTAGGAGGATTTGGCTGTTATACAAAATAGGTCGTGTTCAAAAAGCAAACTATAGCAATTTATTCAGTCATCTGTTACAGCCTTTAGTAGGACTAACAATAATTTGGGATAGATTGACAGGATTAACTAACGCTTTAGTTCTTAAGCGCTAATATTAACAAATATTGTTCAATCAATATATTATGAATTATCACATAATATCATGAAAAGCAGAGGATGTTGAAACTAGCTGTTCTAACTAAAATGTTAAAAAAATGCAATAAAAAATACCTGGTTGTTATCGTTTTTGCCATCGGAACTCTGATTCAACCACTCCTTGATCCTGGACATTTTGGCTCGGCTGGCGGTCTTTCCTTCGTCGTCGAACAGCGGCTTGAAGTTTCTACTTCCTTTCTTCTTCGCCATTTGGTGCGCCTGTTTCTGAACCAATTCCTCCGCTTGTATCACCAGTCGTTCGATATCCTTACACCTGGCGTTTTGATTCTGGTCTACCCTTAAAAGATCAGGAGTGGGTGATTCTAGTTTGGGCTTCGGAGACGGGGGTGTTTCCTTCTTCTCTTCATCGATTGGTAACTCGCACTGGATTTCGACGGATGACGTCATCAAGTCCGTCGAGTCCTCGTTAGCAATAATACCGCCACCAACGTAAGTCCATTCCTCTTCGGACGACTCCTCTTGTGATTTCTCGTCGGTCTCAATCATCTGTCTGTCGGAGTCCGTGTCATGATGCTTGAAGTAAAATGTGGCACAGTTCTTTGATTTTCTATTTGACTGATTGAACTTCGACGTATCGATTGGCTTCTTTCGTTTGACTACCGTTGGTGGCGTTTTGACTTCTTTTGGAACCAACTCGATGTGTTGATCGTTGTGTGTGTGGACGCCTGTAAGAAATAGAAAGGAATGATTGTTCGTTCACGTTTCAATGACTATGATAATGTTTGTATTTGTTTGTCAACATGCGACAATTCTTGAACAATACATTGTTGTTGGAATGAGAGTGCGTATTGTTTTTTTATTCAAATCGACCGCTTCGATTGTGCTGTATTTATATGATTTCGTGTGAAAATGGAAAGCCACTGTCGCTTATTAATTGAGAAAAGTGAATTTTGTTGGTGGAAACCCTATATAATCTGGTCACATAATAGACTGATTATTTGCTAAATCAATAGGTACCTCGGTGTCTGTCTTTATTATATACTTAATACGTAATGGTGTGAATTTAGAACGTAAAGAATGTATCCAGATGGATGACTAAAGCCTGATGGACATCAGGCTTTTAATGTTCACTGTCTGACATAGGAAAAGGACCATGTCTGCTCTCTGAGTCAGAAGTTCTGCAAACGACGTGACCAGCCCATTTCCATTTCAATCCGCTAACTCTGCAAACTTATTACTTCGGCTACGTATTACATCTTATCGATTTCAGTCACGTAGAGGAATACCGAGCATATCACGCTCCATAACGTTAAAAAAATTGATGTTCCATCCATTTTGACGGGCCCGTTGGCGCAATCGGTGGTGACCCTGCCTGTTGCGCCAGGGGTCGTGGGTTCGAATCCCACTCAGGACAAATATTCGTGTGACGAACGCTTGTATTTGTTCTGTGTCTGGATGTTAATATTATCTATTTAAGTATGTATTTAAAAATATCCATGTATGTATAACAGTCTCTGACACCCATATTACAGGCTCGCGCCTACTTTGGGGTCAGATGGCCGTGTGTGAGAATGTCCAAGATATTTATATTTATTTATTTTTCTTCTGGCTGGAGTATATCTGTAGTGCACTCACCGTCGACGTGGTCCGCCATGGCGGGCACCGTCTGGTCGGTGGTGCGGCACACGCCGCGGTCGGCGCCTGGCACGCGCCTCTCGTCCCCCATGCCCCCCCGCGCCAGCTCCGACTCGCAGTCCGACCCGAAACCGCGCCACGTGTATCTCACCACATATTCTTGTTCGTCCTGTGAGGAGAGAGACAAAACGCGTGAAACGCTTGAAACGCTTTCTTCGAGGCAGGCAACGCACCTGTGATACCCGGTGTCGCACGTGTCCATAGACGACGGTGACCACTTACCATCAGGTGGCCCTTATATTAGTACATAGATTAAAGTGTTTGTTAGTGTATGATGACGAGATATAGGCTCGTGTGAATGTTACTCGGGCTGACGATGTGTAAAACTCCATTTCAGCAAGAGATGAAGATGGGCCGCATGGTAGTTAAATTATTTCAAATGATTCTTCTAATTAGACGACTTGAACCATGATCTAGACGACAATGTTGGCATACATACGGGCCACCAAATGCTAAGGGAAAATGTAAGCCTGGAATCTGGAAATCACTGGTGACACTGATGTGTCAGTAACTTTGGGCTTGGGCACAGCATCTGAAGACCGAATCAGTTCACAATCGCTATACATACATACAATTTCCTAGATTCGTTTTCGCCACTCGGCCCTTGCCACTGTATATCGCGTCGCAATTCGCGCCGCAGTCTGAATCCTGGGGAAAAACTGACTAGCGGCTGTCCTACGACCCACGGCTTTCTAGTCACAGTATTTTGGACGCTATGTATGTACTAACATATTTGTAACGTGGTTGTTTACGGCAAAATAAAATGATTTCTTTCTTTCATTCTAACTTTTCCATTAATATCATTACTATTTAAGGTGAAATATCTCTAGTGTTACTCACCTCTGAAGCGGACTGCCGGCTATCGGTGCTGCTGCAGCGCGGGCGTACGTTGACGGGCGTGCGCTGGCGGCGCGGCGACCCGCGCCGGCTGAGACGCGGCTGTTTCAACGCCGGTTCGTCGTCGCTGTCGCTGACCACCTCCACTGGCGCGCAGTTCTGGAACGTTACAAGAATCAATTTTTAGAATCAGTTTATGTGTGAATCGTTTGGATTCAGTCGGAGGTTAGAAGCAGACGTGTAACAAACGCGAATATAAGGAGGTACTGATGTCGTTTGTCTAAAAAAAATTGAATGTTGTGCTTCCTTGTAAGTTACACTTTCACTGTGGCACACATAATAATCTGTGAAATGTTGTTAGGATGCAATATTTTATTGCATCCTAACAACATTTCACAGATGTGGATAATACTACGTGGATAATACTACTCCTACGAATAAATAATACTTAAAATAATGAAATTACGTCGACCAAAATTTGATAGTTAAGGCATGTCCATTTAGGTTTGATAAAGAAACCCTAAAAGTCCAGCATTGATATACTAATGATTTTGAGGACGACAATTGTAGGATTTCCTGTATTGCAAGGTTGCCTGTCCACAATGCAGAAAATATCCCGCCGTCCTAATGTCCTAACAATGATGAGGAGATGATGATGATACAATCAATCTGCCACAAGGTTTTGATTAAAAGTGTCGACAGTAATAACAGGTCTCTAGCGCAGCTAGTCACCTCTCAACGTACTCGTAGATACGCGAACAAAAATCGTCTAGCGGTACAGCGACAATTTTCTGATTTCATGTGACGAGAACGATAACGGAACTCAGGATTTATGTGGGATTCTTCGCTAAACTACTTGGATTATACGTGATGTGAGTGACGACGTGCAGATGATTACTTTTTTAAAGAAATATTTGTACATTTTCGACATTTACAACGCATTAAAATAACTGAAACTGTAATTAACAAAAAATGAGTATAAAATTAACAAAATGCAAATATTCTAACAGTTAGATACTAAGCTAATAAGTAAGTCAATCCTTTCACAACCTATACAAAAAGTATGGTCTTACTTATTTATATGGTTCTCTACAATTATAGATTGATTTATGGTAATAGCAGGTGTACCGTGTCTCCATTATTGGATATTTTATCCAAAACATGAGAAGTTCACCGAAGTTCAATATACAATTTCCAAAATAAAGTGTTAGAAATTTTAAATTGACAATAGCAGGTCATAAATATGCCCATTTTCAAAAGTATGGTAATATTTTAAACTTTCATTGCACTTGTGGGCTTTCTAAACGCGATCACATTAATTAATTTATGAGCGTTAGAGCCGTTTTTTAAATCCCTCAAGATATATGGCGGGACCGTAGTGCATAAATTAACCCTCAAATAAAGCGGCACGGTCGAATCTACCCAGCAGTACACAAAATTGAATTAGGTTGGAAGTATTCTAGCGACCACAAATCACCACATAAATCCCAATTTGGAAGTAATAATAGATTTTATTGGATAACCGGCACGTGGATAGCCCTTGTGGAGTTTCTCAACCCCTTCTATTTGGGAGTAAACGGCCATTTTAACGCCACTCGGGGTCATGTTTGCTAACAGGGAGCAACGGGTGGTTGATTGCGCTATTGTTGGCGGTAACGAATCGTGCGAAACGGCGAAATGTACAATGTTCAACTGACTTCAAAGGCAAAATCAGGTTTTTTGACAGACGACCAAAAATACTCGGTTGCGGTCTCTGATTTCGCCGTCAATGAATACAAGATATTGTGCAATATATTTATTGTTATCATAATATTGTCGGGTCCACTGATTGCCACCTATACAATCGATGTTATAATGTTACAATACAACAATTGCAGATAGCTTTGATAGCATTGATGAGCAAAATTGAGAGTTTATAAAGAACCGGATATATCAAGTCTTTACACGAGCCACTATTATAATGACAGTGTTAGAGGTCTTATTTTGAATTGTATAAATTTCAAATTAATTGCAATTTGAATACCTACGTCAGCTTTAATATCAAGAAGATAAGAGAAGTTATTGTGGGCCGCAAATCCACAAAAGCGGATAAAGGCAACCAATTAGCTTGTCAGTAGCAACGGCCGGGTTAACTTTCTGTGATTGTGATTGCCGGCGCCAGCCGTGCAACTCTTTGCTAATTAGCTTCTTTTTGTGCAACCAACAATACTTTACTCTCTCGCGGTCGGTTGCGAGTTTGTTGCAAGTAAAAATCGTGAATTGTGTAAGACGCTGTGGCATGCCTCATTTGGCGTCCGAATATTAATATATCTTGTCAAAATAAAATTTGTACTTCATTACGCAAAGATTGGTAGAATTCAACTGCAGGCAGATTGGTAGATTAGTAGCTTTGAAATCATTACAGATAACTATTAGATGCAGGTTTTCTCGATTTCCAGGAGTAACGTGACCGTTTGGCTTTCTTTATCTCACTGTCGGGCATACTCTTGAAATGGGAGGGGTTAGGCTTTAGTCCATCACTCTGGGTCAGAGACTGTCTTCTGAGACTGGCTTCACTTGCATTCGAGAACATTATGCAGAACAATCAGGAGTGCGGATTTCTTCACGATTCACCGTTACAGCCAGTGACATTCAATTTCTTAAATCCCACGTTGGGCACGGGTCATCCCACAGACTTAGCTGCTGGAAGTCTAGAGCATACTCCACCACTCTGTTCCAATGCGGATTGGTAAGAAGGGTTAGTGGCCAACCCAGTGTGGAACGTTCTCAAACCATCTGGAGGATTTCAACAAGGCATAGTGATTGGGCCGGCAGCTAAACGCTGCCTCCGAAGCACGGTAACATTCATGAAATTTTGCCACAAGCGGTCACCACCCATCCAACTACCGACCGCGCCCGTTAATCAAATAGAATCGACACGAGCCATAGGGATATGGTCGAAGTCTGCAGTCTGTCTAGTTTTACTAGGTTTAATGAATGTCTGTACCTGGTTGTCAGCCTTGGCGAGGCAGGCCTCCAGGTGGCACTGCCACTCGATGGCGCGTAGGTACAGCAGGTGCCAGCGCCTCTCGAGCGCGCGCGCCGCGTCCGCGCCGCCGCACAGCCTCACCACCGAGCTCACGATGCGCCCGTGGCATTCCACGTCCCTCTGCAATACCTGAGGGCAAATATCAACATATTATCACTCTAGATTAAAACAAAAAGGGCAGATACGTTACGCTCTTACTTGCAGACAATCAGAGATAGTGTTTTGAAACTATTTAAATGTATGTTGTAATGTTCTTTAATTTTTAATCTTTAATTTTTATTTTTATTTTTTATATGTATTGCTGTACTAAAACTGTTGTCTGATTACAATGTTTCATTATATAAATGTTGTGCAAACCTTTAATTTAAGTGCATAAAATAGTAAACACCATTGTATCACTAATTAATGTAAAATACTCTTATGTACTTAGTTGGTATGCCTATATTAAATAAATAAATAAAATAAATAAATAAATAAATGTTCTCATGTAAGTGACGTTTTTTTTTGCCTTTATAAAGTTCTTGAACTTTAGGTTTACTTAACTATCGTATCTCATCTGAAAGTCATGTTAGCAATATTTCTCTCGGTAAAAAACATAAACCAGCACAATTTTAACTTGTCTTCGTAAATTACTCAATAAAACCTTCTAAGTCTCCGAATTTTTACCATAAAAATATGTCATAACACAAGTACAAGATAATGAATACGAAGTAATAATTTATTATTACATATACCATGTAAATATCGTTATTCTTAAAAAAATTCTAAACACGACAGCGTCATCAAGAGATGATCACTCACGGAATCCTTAGAAACAGACAAGGATACTCATAATAATAAATAAGGACATCCATAAAACTAGTAAAATTTCAAATTAAAATTCCAACGAAAAATATAAAATGCCTGTCGTGTTCGTGTCCCGTAAATAACACATCGGGCGCCCATGTCGAATAGATAAAAATCGATAACATTCACCAACCAAACAACTCGTTATTCCATACAAGGCGGTAGGAGCATTGAATGCGGCCCTATTACGTATCGGGTGATAAAAAAATATGATTTGACTTCACACAAAAAACGATAGCGGTCCACAAGAAAGCCATGCGCGCTCAGCCAATCAACACTAACAATAAACGTTGACACTGCAGTCAAAGCCATTTAGGAATAGAAAAAATAAAAGACCACGTCGAGTAACAAAGGGCGGAACGTGGCGTTCCGGTGCGCTGAGGTAGTGGCGCGCGCGCACTCGTCTATGACAATAGCAGACAGCATTAGCCACGGTGCTTATGCGACGGTAGACAACATTATAAATTATTGCGGAAAGCGCTATGAAGGAGGTGCAAAGGCAATCAAAAGTTAAGGAGAACAGAGACTAAACTTATGATATAAACAAGAGCGGTTACATCTTTACATCTCTAGAGCGATCTTTTCCATGTGGCCTAGAAATAATACATAATAATAATGTTTATGGATATATTAATGCAAAACATACCTTCGAAAAACTGTAAGTACAAGACAAGATTTGACGAGCAATTGAAGATTTCTTTTCGTATTCTTACTAATCGACGGGACTTAAAATAGTTAATTATGACCTTACTATAATGCAATTAAAGATTACTCTAATGCTTATGTGATTAGGGTATAATAGTCATATACGACAATACTTTTCTTCGTGTTAGTGGGACAGTACACAACCCACCCGGTGACAGAATATATACCTATTATGATTGCTGTAAAGTAGCCCAAGTGACCAGACACTACACTGCATCCTGGGTTAGAGAGAAGGAGAACGGTCGCTACGTGCTACGAGCATTAGCCCGCCTGTCCCTAAAAATTTGTAGAATTTATCCGCGCTGCCGTCGGTAAGTAGTATCTGTGAAGTTAGCTGTTTATGAGTAGGTACAAGTACCACAGCCCACTTTTATTGAGACAGCTTAGCGATCGCAGCGCCTCACTTATTTTGTCCATATTTCTGGGACACTATTTTCTACAGCGGTCGTTCTCCTCTTTAAGCTCTATGGTCTAAGTTGTGTTGGCAGCAACTTTGTAAGGAGTTTGTTATTAATGAACGAACAAGATTACGCTTGGCTTATTTGTATTTGTTATAGTCCATAGCCCAATGGCTTGCGTCGATTCAATGCGATCGATAGAGTTAAGCAACGACAACGAAGCCCAATAGTGTTAATATACAAGATTTAAGTTACGAGTATGAACACAATAAAGTGCTATGCATAAAAATAACTTTGTATACTTGGAGTTAAACGTTCGCAGAATTCATAAAGTAATCATTTTAGTTGATGCGCACGAGCAAGATAAACAAAATTAAAGTGACTAGAATGACGGTCGTGAATGTAACAAATGCATTAAAATATTCAGCCACAAACAAACATTAACCGGTAAAAGTACATCAAGAGCATAATTTGCTTGATGACTTTGAAAGTTGTTATGACGTTCAAATATTTCAAACATTGTATTCGTAAACATAAACTTTTACCCGTGGAGTGCCTACTTAAAATATATTTGAAACTTGGTACAAACAAGTTATCTATTTTACTTAATTATAACGGGTATGACATATTTGCCGCAAATGCATGAGGTTAGATGAACCACAAGACCAATGGCTATCAAGAAGATGGACACAAAAAGGGTCGAAAGTGTGAAAGTAAGAGTTGCAACAAACGACGCGGCGACGGTAGAATCAAGGTTGCATTGTGTCATGATTACGTGCATCTCATCAAGACTTAGCTCGTATCGGTAACGACCCATAATGAGACTTACTCTGTATCGAAGATTCAAATCTAGGCAACAACGATGCATTCGAACAAATTGCCATCGTATAGATAAATGCAACATTCGCCGGCCAAATTACAATTTATCGAGATCGTTGCCGTCATTACGATTCGATTACGCTTGGGAGAACGTCGTCGTATCAAACGAATTATCGTCGGGTCTGGTGTATTAACGCAATCACAATACGGTAATTGAATAAATTTGTATTATCTGATTGTTCTCTGTTTAGATTGCGAGGTGCTTACTCGGCGTCGGCGTTGAGATAACAGCAAAACGGGTCCCGGGACAAGCCATGTGGCAAACTTAGATCATTTGCATTATCATGCCCGCCAACGTTATCAAACCTTTTGTCTGCCGTATTAGATTCGTGTTGTAAATCCACTTGATTGAATATATATAAATTCTACCTTGTTGATATAGTATATTTCGTTACAAGTGCGGAAAGCCTGTCATTGCAAAGAGTTCCGACAAATGTCTACCCGAGCCGAAGGCGAGGGTTGACAGTCGGAACAAGTTGCAATTACGGTTCCGCACGTGTACTGAACAACTATTTTTAATACAGTTGCGAAAAAATGAAGCAATTTAATAAAATAATAAAAACACAAACTAAACTCGCAAAGAACATTTTTGGAAAATGGCGCCAACCGTAAAAGAATACAGAGTATTGCAGAGATTTTTTTTGTTTTCTTCATCCATTCTGGGTAGGCAAAGGGAACTATGCCCATACAGCCAAGTCTTCAGTAGAATTTTTTTATTGACATGAAATTCAATGAGATGAAATGAAATGAAACCTAACCTAACTCATTGAATCAAATCATTAAATCTGATATTGAAACAAATTAGTAGCTTCTTTTTAGAAATATTTGCATGAATAATAAAAACTTTTATGAATTTTTTTTTAGTAAAAACTTCGTGGTTGGTTTTTTCTTTTTATTAGACATTATTTTGACAGTTGGGAAAGAGAACGCACGGGTTCGGAAAAGGTAAAGAAAAAGCACGAGTGTGTAATAGCTCACTTCCCGAACGCTATACGTCCCTGTAATACGCCACTTTTTGAGCAACTGTATTAAAAAATTATTGTCTTCACGATTTTCGTTGATATTTACAAGTTTGCCTAACGTATACAGGGTTATTGGTAATTCGACGTATTCCCGTTAGGAGGTGATAGGGGTGACTATTTGTGATAATTTTAACCCCCATATGCATTATGCAAAAGTGAACCATTTTCGAGTTATCAAGCTTTTCAGCTTTTTTCAAAATAAGTCAGAAATGCAACATCAAAAATTTATTAAAAAAAAAGTATCAATTAAACTCTATTTTTTTCTTCTGATTTATAAAAACGATTAAACAATGCTTATTTATCAACATTAAAACTACAATTATAGGTCCAACTTTAAAAATGCGAGACGATTAACGATATTAATTCAATATTTTTTGAGATTTTTGTCCACTAAAATGCCTTAAAAACAAAAAAAACTTATACCAAACTTGGCTTGCAGATTATTTTAAAAACATAACCGTTTTCTTAGCTTTCCAAAAAGGCATAACAACTATGAACTTATTTTAAAAAATCTGAGAAAAACCGATCACAAAGGAAGCAGGCGGAAATTTGTATTCAAACTAAACTTGTGGTCGTTCTTTAAAATTTCAAAAAAAATAATTAAAAACAATGCCCAATGTAAATAAAACAAAAAATATAAATTAAAAATTAAATTTAGAACCAGTAAAAGTTTAGTAATAATAACAATTAATAATAAGTAACAATTAAGACATTTTGTAATTTAGCCTAATTAGAGTTCTTGCTCGAAGGGACTTCCCCTATTGCGTACGCAAAGTCTCATTCTTTTTCTGAGGTGTAACTTAACTGCTGAAGTGGTCAAATTATTTCGAATCACATTAGCTGCGTTTATAATTTTTGTTTTGAGTTCTAACGCGGATGACACAGGCGAGACGTCGTAAACTAAGGATTTCATGTGAACGCATAGACATAGAAATCAACACACAGACATAGAAATCAACCGGCGTTAAGACCGGACTCCTCGTAGGCCATGGAATGGGTCCTCTCCCTATCCAACGATTAGGAAAATGGCTATCAAGTCATCGCCTAATTGACACCAAAATGTGTGACATCCGTCTTGCTAGTATATCATGTTTTGCCTTATAGCCAAAGGCAAGTTTTCAAGCATTTCATTTGTTAAAAAAAATTCGTAAGCGAGCAAAATTGGTTCATCGATAAATTCTTGCACATATCTTTGTAATTAATAACTAAAAACGGACTGGTGGTTTTCCGGCATTAACCAGGACCAATTCCGTGGCCTACGAGGAGTCCGGTCTTAACGCCGGTTGATTTCTATTTCTCGTATTGTCTCACAATAGTGGAAGTCCGTTCAAGCAAGAACTTTAATTAGGCAAAATTACTAAATGTCTTTATTCTTACTTATTATTAATTATTATTATTACTAAAATTTTACTGGTTATATAAACTTTTTGTTTTATTTACATTGGGCATTGTTTTTAATTAATTTTTTGAAAATTTTAAAGAAAGAACTTAAGTTTAGTTCGAATACAAATTTCCGCCTGCTTCCTATGTGATCGTTATTATTCAGCTTTTTTTAAAATAAGTTCATAGTTGTTATGCCTTGTTGGAAAGCTAAGAAAACGGTTATGTTTTTAAAAAAATCTGCAAGCCAAGTTTGATATAATTTTTTTTTGTTTTTAAGGCATTTTAGAGGACATAAATCTCAAAAAATATTGAAGTAATATCGTTAATCGTCTCGCATTTTTAAAGTTGGACCGATAATTGTAGTTTTAATGTTGATAAATAAGCATTGTTTAATCGTTTTTATAAATCAGAAGAAAAAAATAGATTTTAATTGATACTTTTTTTTTAATAAATTTTTGATGTTGCATTTCTGACTTATTTTGAAAAAAGCTGAAAAGCTTGATAACTCGAAAATGGTTCACTTTTGCATAATGCATATGGGGGTTAAAATTATCACAAATAGTCACCCCTATCACCTCCTAACGGGAATACGTCGAATTACCAATAACCCTGTATAAGTTTAGTAAGCTTTAAAATTTGTTCGATGTAAAACTCAAATCGAAATTGAGAGCCAATAAAAGTGTCGATTCCATTATTTATCATCTCATGAACGGCATTAAGCATCGATGTTTTCCAATCGGTACACAATTTGGAAACCCGTTACGAGAAAAATTTAAATAATGCGTCGGTGTAATTAGCATTGGGAGCAGATTCCAATTTATTGGCTTTCAGTATGTTCAATCTTTTACACATAATCATTTAAAAATTGTAAATGCAATATCGATTACAAAATGTCGCTTCGACGCATTAAAACATTTTAAGAAGTAGATAGTTGATAAGACCTTTGAAGCATAGTTCATGTCTCACTTGTGTTCATTAAAGAATATGACATTACGAGTATGTCACTAACTTATGTATGAGGAAGCTACTGTTTAGATAATGGTTGAGTTCAATAACATTAGGTACTATAATTTGGGTACAATCATAATCTCATGACCTTTTATGATACTAGTAGTCATAATTGTTTAATTTTGCGAAAAAACAGTTATTTTTAAATAGAAAAATGTTACCACGAAAGTTAAGCACACTAAACACTATTATGCCGATTGTTTAAAGTTTAAACAATCGGTATAATAGTTTAAACTTTAAACTATTTTTGGAGTCGTACATTTTTCAAGTTCACAAATCTTGAGATCACTGTCATCGTTAACAAACAAATCGTATGTTTATAAAAGTAAATGACATAGCAGTAGTCATAGCGGGTATTGTTAGCATCGATGCGTGCCTGATAATAAAATTGTTTACGCGTTATGTTTATGATTGCCGGATATTATAAACAGATCAGAGACAAAGGATAGTGGTGGTATCGATAAATTCACTGCTTTGTTCGCATTGTTATTTAGTGTTATTGCTGAAGTAATTTGATCTGCAATTTGTACTTACGGTCTAATTGTTCAATGCCGATATATTAGCGGGAGAAAGGTAAGTTATGTTTTGTACGCATTGTTCCATAAAGGAAGTTCAAATACTTACCTAGGTTTGAATCGTATTGTCCTACTTTAACCTTGAATGAGTCAAGTAATATATGCTCGCTTTTCATTTAGAAGTTCAGGTTTTATTTATACTTTAGTAATTTTTGTTGTCGTTTAAAATTATATGAAATAAAATATAAAATCACGCCTTTGCTACCCCGAAGGAGCAGGCAGAGGTGTGTAGTACACCTTTTTTTACCAGTAATGTCGTATGTAAAAGGTGATGAGTAGGGCTTTCGTAAGTAGCGTCAATAGCCTAATAGCTCGCGTCGATTCTATGTGATCGACTGAGTTAAGCAACGACGGGCGTGGTCAGTTTGTGGATGGGACTACTAGTGGCTAAATTTCATGGGCGCTACCGGCGTTAAGCCTTGTCGAAGACCTTCGGGTGGCTTGAGAACTTTTGAGACTGGGTTGGCCACTAACCCCTCCACCAATCCGCATTGGAGCAGCGTGGTATACTCCAATACTCTAGACCTCTCCCAGCAGTGTCTGTGGGGGAGACCCGTGCCTAGCAATGGGACGTCTATGTGTCGCAACGCTTGCGACTACTAGACCAACGAATCAAAAAAAAGATTTAGGTTACATACTCTCGATTTCCTCCTATTCCTAAACCTTTCTGTTGGCTAATTCATCGGCAGCCTTATTTCAGTTAAATTCAATTTCATTGTTGTATGCGAATAAGTATTCAGCACGAAGTGGAGATCAATCGAAAAGTTAAATACCAAGAGGTGTGATGAAGTCAAAGCCCCTGAACCCGCGACATCGCGTTAGCATTTCGAGATTGATTTCGTGATATGCCGATTTACGAATGATGCCACAATGTTAACGCGAATTGGTATTTATTGATATTCATATTACTACACTCCAGTAAGTAAAACAGATTTGTAAGCAGGATACAGTGGCTGGAATTATGAAGCCCTTAAACTTCCGAAGTAAACAAGATAGGTACTTAAAATGCAGTGACAGATTAACTTGCAGATAAAATATTTTAAAAGGAATATTAAAAATTGGCGTTGTTGTGTTAAAATATTACTATCCACGAGCCTATCGGACTTCCAGGAAGAGGTGTTAAAAAAGGAAATGTAAGGAAAGCTAGACATGCATCGTGTGCAATGTGCAACCTTTATATAAACCAGATATATAATACCAGAATATACTCGTAAGTCTGTCTGTGTGCATTTGAAATTTGAAATAGAAAAAAAATATTTCAAAACGATATGATAGGAAAGTGGCCTAAACTAAGGAAATTATTACTGCATTTAGGTAGAATATAAAAATAAACTGAAGCATTTTGACTGTTACAAATATGCAGTTCAGAACAAAATGAAGCTTATACAAAATAACGAATTAGAACAATGTGCAAATTTCCCTTTAACACAGACTAAAATAATTCCGTTTAACATTTTAAAAACCTTTAATGGATGTTCAATTCAATGGCGCAGTGAAAAAACTTAACTGTTGAATTCGACAGGCGTAACAATTCCAGTAATGAAACGGTTAATTTTAATTCGAATAGCTTTTCAACAATCACGTTTAACTTTTACATTCCATGTTACTCAAGTCATCAAAACGCACGAAAATCTAACAGCTTTTAAATATTCCTTTATCCACATCTACAGATGTAATAATGATAATATCATTTAAACAGTTTTGAATCAAAAGCTAATTAATTGACATAAATTTGGTGATGCTAACATTGAAACATATATATCTTTTTTTTCTATTTGTTGTTTTATTTTTTGAATAGTTCACTTCAAGTTTTAGTGTATGTAACGATTAACTTTTTGATGAGTAAATAAAATAATAAATGTCCAAGGCTTTTCAAGAGCGCTAGTGCGTTGAAAGGCTAGTAGGCCCCCCTGGCGTAGTCACGATCTCACGACTGGTCAAAAGCAAGCTGCGATGCACAATATGAAAAAACTTCACAGTTTAAAAATTTTGAACCATTCGAAAATAACTTTTTCTATATAACGGTTTTGATTCTGTTTTCACAAATTCAAATCATCGAACGACATGAAGTTGTCATTATGTTTATTGATGCATACTTAGGATATCCGTCGAGGTTGAGTAAGCTATCGCAGAACGGCATGAGACGGTCCCTTCACCGCACCGGTGCGAATAAACCGTTCATTACGCCTTATATTGTATAGATACTTCAAGTCTGCACTTGCAGCCACTTGTCTAACCATGATGCACCCTGCGTCATACGATAGGTACTTATCATTTTTATTGAAAACCCAAAGTTCGACTCTAAATCCATTACCATAAAGATTGCATGACTTCACAGATTTTATAACAAGACACAGAGGCTTTGTTTATGGATACAAGGTGATAGAACACGTTTCATTACCTCCCTGTACACTTCTTGTTTCTTTCGCGAGCTTTCAATTTACGATAAAGCGATATGAACAATTTTAATCCCTGGCTTATATGAGGGACAAAGGGACATCAACAAAGCATGATCCGATTTTATTTTGGGTTTTTTCTTAGTGTAAGAACTGTTATTGCCGACATCTAAATTAAACTGCATTACGTGGGCCAAGACAATCTAGATCGTACTGAAAGGTTTTAATTTACTAGTGGTCAGTACTTTATTTTATTTATTGACTCCATAGAGCCTTAACTGAAGTATTAAATGCAAGATTCGCAAGATTATGTCGTGACTTTATTTCATACTTCATAGCAGCAGCAATTAGATACGGATGAATAATTTAGAAATAAATTTTTTCTGATAGAAAAACGCTTAAAGGTAAAAGGAAGTAGATCAAATTGCACGCCTTTTGAAGGACATCTTTCGATAATCTTCCGTAATGTCCATTCCAATGCTCTCTCACAGAAATTATGGGGAAGAAAATAATTAATTCAGAATGATGTGCTCTGCTTCTTTGACATCTTCTATGGCTTCACAAAGGGAATACCTTATTTTTTATTAAGAAGATCACAAACAACAAAAACATACCTTTTTTAGGACAGCGACGTCAAAATTCTAAGCAGAATTATTGTCAGACGCAAAAGAGACGCTAAAGAGAGAGATATTTTTCTTTATATGTTGTCAGATAAAAGATTTGTATGAAAACTGAGATATTAAATCTACCGATTCTAAATAAGAGCGTACACAGTATCACAGTACTATATTATAGATGATAATCTTTTTGGAAGTCCGAGAAATAAAATGGCATGACATTATAATCAACATCAGTGTATAACTACATTAATGGGTTACAATTACCCACTTACAGACTTAATGACCGGTTATCATCGCATCAGTTTTTAAATTGCCACTTTGAACTTATAATTTAAAAAAGTATTCCAAAACATTAAGGACCCCTTTATCATGGTCAGCTATACCGCTATACTTACAATGAAACAAACAGTCAAAACATAAATCTAAAACATTTTTATTATTTTTAAAATATGATCAGGTCTGTGACTGATACCTTATTAAAGATTAAAAAGCATAGACAAGGTTTTTTATATGAGCAATATGAGTATGCAATCGTACAAAAGTATGTTATGGTCTTAAATTGGTGCACTTTAAATTAATTGTGAATTTCATACAAAATTTCGTGTCATGCCGGAGGAGTTCCTTCGGAGCTTATATAAAGAAGCTTACATAAAGAGTAAATGCTTTTACATCTGAACTGAATCAACATTCAAATATTTAAACAAAAGCTAACAAACATTACGAGCTAGTTAAAACCTTGTAAAAATCCTTATTATGAATACAATTTAGTGAATTTTTGAACCTTATTCTTCCTAAGTCTTTTAATTTAAGAGGACTCCAGTCGACCGTCACTTTTGAAGAATAGGTTTTTACCAAAAATATTGCCGTCGCGCTGAGCCCGCCGATCGGACTTTCCATGTGTTAGTGAAAAGATTACGCATGTGTGCGTGCGCCTGGAGAAGCTATCCCGCGGGCCCCGCGGCGCGGCGGCTAGCTCGCATCGCATCGCATGGCCGCGTGGCCATGCGATGCGATGCGAGCGTGGTCCTTTACAGTCGGTCTGATCCGCAAGCTCATAGTCGCTTAGCGCGCTATGGCGCTCCATAGCATAGTTCTCTAGCTATGTTTGGTATTTCTCTACGGGACAGGATTCGCAATGATGAAATCCGTAGACGAACAAAGTTTACTGACAAAGCTCGAAGGATCAGCGAACTGAAGTGGCAATGGTCAGGCCACGTCGCTCGACGGACTGATAACCGCTGGGTAACAAAAGTCCTCGAGTCCATATTGGAAAACGAAGTATTGGCCGCCCTCCGACGAGGTGAACTGACGACCTGAAGAACACAGCGGGAAACCGTTGGATTCAGAGGGCGCAGGATCGGGAGGAGTGGCGTTGATTGAGGGAGGCCTATGCCCAGCAGTGGACCCCAAAGGGCTGATGGATGGATGGATGGAAACAAGATGACGTAAATTTTTTTATGGATACAAGATAGCAAACGAGCTTGCAGCACCACCCATCCGCTGCCACCCATGACAACTGTGACTGACTTTGAACAAGACTCAATTAGGGACTGGGACGGTTAGTCCAATTAGTTGGGAGAGTTAATTAGAACATTAGTTGTTCAGTTCGTTAGTAGGTATGAGGACTAGGGACTGTTAGTGATAATTAGTCCTGTTAGTTGGTGTTAGTAATAGTCCAGTTAGTACTTGTTAGTAGGAGTCTCGTTCTAAGTCAGTCACAGATGTGTTGCTACGCTTGAGGACTAAGATGGTCGCCTCTAAAGAACTGTAACCGGAAACCACACCTTTCCAACCGGACCATAATTGCTTTAAAAACAATTATTACACGGCAGAAATGGTACTAGGTACCGTGGCGGGCGGTGGTATTCCCCCGGGCGAACTCTATATGGAACCAATTAGGTTTCATATAAATTTAATTTTGATGATTTTTTTATCAACAGACTTTTTAACTAGTTGTGTTAGAGAACCAAATAGTGGTTCCACCAGAAGAATGTAGATAAATAATAGAACCACTATTTGGTTCTCTAACACAACTAGTTAAAAAGTCTGTTGATAAAAACATCATCAAAATTAAATTTGTAAGAGTTGTAGAGAAAGTTCTTTTAAAAAATATAATCATCAACGAACTTGAACATAACATTTTTTTTTTATGGGTACAGGATAGCAAACGAGCTTGCAGCACCACCCATCCGCTGCCGCCCATGACAACTGTGACTGACTTTGAACAAGACTCAATTAGGGACTGGGATGGTTAGTCCAATTAGTTGAGAAAGTTAATTAGAACATTAGTTGGTCAGTTCGTTAGTAAGTATGAGGACTGGGGACTGTTAGTGATAGTTAGTCCTGTTAGTTGGTGTTAGTAATAGTCCAGTTAGTACTTGTTAGTAGGAGTCTCGTTCTAAGTCAGTCACAGATGTGTTGCTACCCTTGAGGACTAAGATGGTCGCCTCTAAAGAAGTGTAACCGGAATCCACACACTGTCCGGTAAATGTGCCAGATTCACAGAATCAAAAATTTGACATTTTTAAAGTCCCTTTGAAAACATGGCGTCGGCGTTGGACACTAGGCACACACACACACACACACACACACGCTTAGAGCTCTGGGTGTCTGACGAGTTGACAGCGCGAAGTTCGAGAAAATGTGTTAGGTTTCTTGCATGAATATCACCCCTTGGGAATACAATTTCTATTTGTTGTTTGACACGTACTTTGTTGTTATTTCAAGTGTCTACCTATAACGGTTCATCAGACCAAGGTATCGATCATTTACCATCATGACAGGCCCGTTGGCGCAATCGGTAGTGACCCTGTCTGTTGCGCCAAAGGTCGTGGGTTCGAATCCCACTCAAGACAAATATTCGTGTGACGAACACTTGTATTTGTTCTGTGTCTGGATGTCAATATTATCTATTTAAGTATGTATTTAAAAATATCTATGTATATCAGTCTCTGACACCCATAACACAGGCTCGCGCCTACTCAGATGGCCGTGTGTGAGAATGTCCAAGATATTTATTTATTTATTTATGTGTCCCGAGCCGACAGTATGTGTTAGTCTACTGAAATTTCTTTACTAGGTACACATTTGAATACTAAATAGATATTGATATTAGTCTTAGCGGAGCTTAGTCATAGCGGTGACAGCCCAGTGGCAATCGAACTCGCCTCTCACTCGAGCGGTCCGGGTTCAAATCCCAGCGGCACGCACCAATGACTTTCTAAGTTATGTGCGATTTAAGAATTTAAATGTCACTTGCTATAACGGTGAAGGACACATCGTGAGGAAACCTGCATGCCTGAGAGTACTTCATAATGTTCTCGAAGGCATGTGAAGTCTGCCAATCCGCACTTGGCCAGCGTGGTGGACTAAGGCCTAATCCCTCCCATTCTGAGAGGAGACCCGTGCCCAACAGTGGGACGTCTATGGGTCGCAGCGATTAGTCTTAGAGTTCTAGTGTAAAATATAGAACCGATATTGTCTCATCTGTAAGAAGATGGTTTAATTCGAATATCGATATCGACCAACAACAGCACTAGAGTATCGATATAAGTGAAATGCATCACTTACATGTATACGTATTTACCAGACTGCCTCTCTCCCCCAACCTTACCCCTTAGCGTGCGATAGAGAGAAGTGCAGTCTCGAACTGATTTTAACTACGTAAAATTAAGAAAATCGTCCTTTCGTAGTCCCCTGTTCCCTCCTCGAAATCTAGACCGATTTCAATATTTCTTTCAGTTAAAATGTAGAACAGGGTCTAAGCTATGCCCGTACGATTTGCTTTTTTGGGATATGTTAGTAATTACCAGTTTGCTTGATGTTTGAAAATGTATGTAAAAAAAGTCGATTTTTTTTATTTAAAAAGATTTTTTTTCTCTTCTATTAAGCAAATTATGAAAAAAAACAAAACGTACAGTCATGGCAGAGGTACGTATAAATCGTATGGTATTTTTTTTAATTCTGTAACTTCTATATCCGAGGAGGGAACAGGGGACTACGTTTGTATGGAAAAAGTGTCGACTCATATCCCCTTAAGTATTCGATTATTTTTTCTTTTCCCTTCATTAGTGAAATCGTGTGCATGTGTAGATGTTAATTGTTATTCAATTTTATAGCTTGAATCAGCAATTTAGCAATTTTATAGTGCGAATCATTTTAAATCCTTCTCTCTTCGATCTTGCTGACAGTGCGCGATCCCCTTCATTGAATAACTACCGACTTCCAGTTCTGTAATTGGTGCTTGTAGGTCCTGGGAACTTATCGTCAATTCATTTCAAAGCAGCTTAGAAAGAACAGCATACATATCACATAGATAAGGCGATAAAACTTTGCTAGGACCACGATTACGTGCGTATTTTTCCTGTTTAGAGTATTTACACAAATTGAGCACCACTATGTAGTAGGGTAATCGCTTTGAGAGTTTATTTGAATCCTGCATTATTACGACCAAAATAGCGTTTTCAATACCCCAAAATACGTGAAGTCGGAGATCAAGCATACCAATTACATATTTGAACATCCGGTATTTGTTTGTTTCCTTCCCACGGTGTGTCAAAAAAAAACGTTATGATATCACTACAATTGAATAATACAAGTTCTAAGTTCTTGTTTATTCTAAAAATTCTTCTATTGCTAAGTTATTAACAGCAGCTTAGCTTTATTGACAGCACAGTCAGTAGGTGAGCCTACTTCAGTCCAAGCCATCAGTTACTCGTCAAGGTCCAGGGGCGCTGCGTTCTGCCGTCGGAGTCATCGGCCGCCGACGACGGAATTAGCCGAACTGGGGACGCAAATAGCCGAATGTCCAGAAAATATGCGCTTGCCCACATTTCAGCAAACAAACTCATGGGACAAAGAAGGGGCTGATTCTAAAGTATACACTGTGCTGAGATTTGTTAACATTGCTAATTAAGCGATGTGAATTCATCACTGAATCAAACTAATTGCGGTCAAATCGACGATGACGTTTCTGCAGCATGGATTAGAATTTAGAACAGAATTCCTGACGTTTGATCAAAACAGGTACGATATAAATGTCGTAGTGTAAAAGTAAGGGCACAAAATATATGGTAGCATAGCAATACGTCTATAGTTCGTTTGGCAGCTACATCATTCTTCGGCCAGCGCTGGTTAAAAATTAGGCGCTTGTCGTGACCCGAAAAGCACGAGAAGCCAGCCACAGCATTGTTATCTGAACTCCAGTTCGTAATCGGTGCCTAATTAACCGAACGTCGGATCACGAAGCTTCATGTTCGAATGAATCCTTACGAGAGCGATTAAAAAAAATCGATTGCGTCATTCAAACGCCCGCAATTCCCATGGCGGGCGGTCGTGAGGAATTGATTGCGAGCGCCATAAACGTAAGCATCGGCCAGTGGAGGGTTTAATGAGAGCGTAAACAAAAAAATTGGAATCCAGTTAAGTCCGCTCGTTGCACAAATTGAGGAAGTGCACACAAAAAGCTGGCAACGCTGACCGGGATGAAATTAGTTGCAGTTTGATGGGACGCGGTGTGGCAGTCAAGGTTACTAAATTATTGTCCACTTGGAGCTGAGATTTCATTCTTCTGCCATGTCGATTTGCGCCAAATTTAAAGACCGATGACAGATGATGAGCCAAGCAAAGATTTAAGATGTCCCTTGTTTCGTAGAAAAGAGTCTAAATGTCGAGTGCGAAGTTCTCTATGAACATTCGAATTTATCAAAGCTTAGCCATCATCGCTATAAATGTAAATAGATTCAAATAGAGATGACGTAAAACCAATTGAGATTTTGCACACGATGCGCGATGTTAATATTGACCTGGATATTAGAACGAAATAACGTTTCAGGTTTAACCTTTCTATACAAGCTAGTTGATATCTATGTCTATGGCTTCATTAATTGTGATTGATAGCAATAAAAATACTGCATGAATTGACTAGCATTGTTGTTCATGTCGTCTTATTATTAAGCAATCATTAATGGCATCCTGCATTTAAGTATTTAATCGCATTCATTAGAATCTGTCTAATGTTACATATTTGAGTAGGTAAGTGTGGAATATTTACAAAGTATATAAGGTATTATAAACTTTTGAGAGTAGGTACCTACAATTAATTATGAAGAAGAAGAAGAAAACCACATTTATTTCAAAAGTAGTCAATACAAATTAACACAACACAATTAATAATCGATAAAAAACAATAAAATTTAATGTGCAACTTGATGAAAAGGGGCCGCACTCAGCGTTGGTCGCAGCTGTAGTAGACCACGACCGCTGGTTTTCAGTGCGACCCATTTTGACCCAGTTCTGACTAGTAGTAAACTTATTTTAGAATAATTATATTAAAATGCCACGTAATGTAGAAAATAAAAGACTATCAGAAACAATTTGGCATTGGAATTCACTTCTAGCAGTCTTCGAAGTTTCAGAGAATGTTAAATCTTCTTCTATATAATAAAAATGAATCGCAAAATGTGTTGGTAAGCGCATAACTCAACAACGCCTGGACCAATTTGGCCAATTCTTTTTTTTAAATCGACGGTCCCTACGTATATAAAGACATGTCGAAAATGGCATTTTTTTTTTATTGTATCATTGGCTTTAGATTATCAATGCGCACATACTGACATACGATTTTTTTTTATATCTCATTTATTTACCTTGTTTTACAAATCGTATAAGAGAACAAGTATTATAAATACAACGAATAAGTGTCGTAGATGCGGACATCTATACATATCTTTTTGTACGGTGTTTTAAAATGCGTGCCACTCGGTGCGAACGCGGTCTTGTCAGACTTATCGCCATTTACGGGAGTTCCCCGAACGAGACAGGTCGACTTGGTTGCTTGTTCGTGTGATGAAACAATATTAGTGTTTTGATACAGTTTAGATTTAGTGGTGTGTTATTTAGTTATAAGTACTCATTATTACCTCCAACAATACTATAAATTTTAAGCCAGCCTGATATTGAAGGTCACGGTGTTGTGGTCCGAGGTTGTGACATTTTCCTCTACCTTCCAGTTCTATATCAGGCTGACCATTTCGCTTGTGCAGGCCGTAACGTCAACGAAACTGGAGTAGCGTTTATTTCCCCTTATAGTATCGAAGGTTGGAATGTCGCCTTCGTTGAGTATCTGCAAAACCCATTTCTTCCAACGTGCCATGCATGTCCTCGCCCCTATGGTCTATGATATTGCCACCCCACCAGGGGTTCTTTGCGTTCGCATCACCACCTATTACTAGAAGTTTGGGCTTTAGCTCATCTTTTATTTTCTTTATCTGCTCCAGGTATGGCCCAATGGGCTGGTCCGGCTCAAAGTAGTATGAAATCGCAGTGATCTCCCAGACTCGGGTTCGGATCCCCACCACTACGATGTTAGTCGTGGTATACTGTGGGTACTGGCTTATGTCGAGGTCCTGTTCTAGGACGGCGATGGCAGCCTTAACAGTAGAGTCTCCTGGGCTCGTACTCTGGAAGATCCTTACTCCTGCATAACTTTTCATACACTTTGAGCTGCCCACGTATGGTTCCTGGAGCAGTGCAAAGGCTATGTCCCTCTTATTAGCTTCTAGTAAAGCTTCTGTGGTGGCTAAGTGCTTTCGTTGGTGGTTAGCTTGGATAACCTTGTAAGCCTTTTTGTGCGCGGTATTGACGCTAATATTCGATTGGTCACCTGGGAGGCCCTCAGCAATATGCCGTCATGGAGCGGGCTATCGCATCCCACTTCTTACGAATGGGGCAGTCACGGTCGAAGCTGTGGTGCTCAGTGCTCTCCAATTTCGCCTTGCAGCAATTTCGGTATTTCGGAAGCACCCCCGCCATTTGATCCACGCAGTCGGCTCTTAAGTGAGGACCCCCGCAATGACTGTATGTATAGTAGCCGAGGCACCGTGTACACTGTACTAACGGCGTCTGATCTTCTACTCTGACCCGCTGAAGATCTATGTGGGCGCGCCCAACGTCCATAGCCCTGCGCCAGACTATTGGAGAGACACTAATTACCACATGGCTGGTGTGCGGATTTCTTGCTTTGAACACGTTCTTGACCTCCTCGATGACTAGGTCAGCATCCTTTTCCACTTTTTTTTAAGTCTGTTTCTTTCCTACGTTGATTTGAATCCTATTATTTTCTTCCTTTCTATCCTTTTCTGTCCTTATTTTTTCAACCTTGATCCACACCTCTTTTGCATCTGCTGCTTTTCTGATTTTCGCAAGCACTTCTTCTCCTGTCTCCATTTCGTTTTTCGATGTTACAATCATTGAGTGCAATATTTGTGGTTTTGGTGTCGTTTGTCTTTCGACTCGTTAGTCCTTGCCTCGCTGGTTTGCTCTTGTAGTGATTTTCCAATTTTAAAATTATTAATTGCTAATATTAGACAACAGTGATTTTTTATGTTTAGTTCCTACTTCAGTGAGTCTATAGGTATGTACCTATTATTTAGATGCTAAGAAGATTGTTTTTTAATAATAAATAATGTTGAATTTATAAATTATAAACCTTGTTTAATTAATAAAACACAAACCTGATAATTTTAAAAGACATGTCTTTATTTACATTACAAGAATAGTCCTACCCCGAATGACTAAAACCACGTATAAAGTGATATGTCTTCATTGAAGTACTTTTTATATGCATGGGTGACGATTTCAGGATGTTTAACGTATTGATTTAAAAACAGTAACATAATCCTACATTTTCATAAAACATTTTATTTAAATTCTATATCAGACACTGTTTTTTTGTTTCCTGCGTATAAAAAGGTAACTATGACATGACCGACATACTTCTGTTTTATTATTGGCGTAGAAACGGTCATCTATCAGTTTTTTCAAGAAAACGCATAGAAAACTTAAAAAAATAAAATATGTGTAAATAGCATTAAAAAGCTCTTAAAACTGTTAAAATATTGTAGAAAGAAAATATTTATTATTTGTCATAGAATTATTTCTAGGGCGTGTTGAACACATGTTGAACACAAAATACGCTCTCCTGTAAACCTCGGTTTTTGACTTGTCCTTTTATACGCAGGGACCGTCGAAATGTTCGTTGAAGTTCAAGGATGGTTTTTACGGCGAGAAAAATTTGAAAATTCATCCCCTAAGGGAGTAAAACGGGGGTGCAAAGTTAGTATGAAGCTTTGCCGTTTTTGAAGTTAGTTAATCTGTAACGCGAGCGAAGCTGCGGGCGTCCACTAGTCTATATAATAAAAATGAATCGCATAATGTGTTGGTAAGCGCATAACTCAACAACGCCTGGACCAATTTGGACAATTCTTTTTTTTAAATGTTCGTTGAAGTTCAAGGATGGTTTTTACGGCGAGAAAAATTTGAAAATTCATCCCCTAAGGGGGTAAAACGGGGGTGCAAAGTTAGTATGAAGCTTTGCCGTTTTTGAAGTTAGTGAATGTGTAACGCGAGCGAAGCTGCGGGCGTCCACTAGTTTTAAATATTATTTATTTATTTTCTTCAATTAAAACGGTACAAACCAATAATATTACTTAAAATAAAACCAAAACTTTTATACTTCACGCTCACAGAACTGAATCAAGTCAATTTAAGGAATAAGAACATTATCCATCGATAATACATATATAAAAAAAGAAAAGTTCCGAAATGTACGTTTGGTCATGCATTAATTGTAAACAGTAACGCATGAGCAAATGTGTCGCGTGTGAGACGGCTCTCGGCAAGAATAGGCTAGTCAAATACTTAGAACGGATTTCAAATCACCAAACAAATAATCTTTAATGTTTACCAGCAACGGTGATTTCGATTCAACACATAAACTGGCGGCATGTACGAGTACCTTCAACGATCGAGAAAGAATATAATGATCTTTCATTTATTTGTGAATCGGTTGAAGAATTCCAAGACACGACATAACAAATGCATGATTGAAATCTAATTTGAGACCCCACTAGCTAGGTCTACAATCTATATATAGTCTAGCTAGTTTGATTACGTTTTAACTATCAAAATCCATACCTTAAATTTTAATTCCAGACAGAAAGAGTAAGCAACACAATATACTATACAAGAACCTAAACAAATACAGTTATTTCTGGCAAACCATTGAATTCCGTAAGGCATCGTAAGATCACGACTACCATTCATCAGGGGCGACGACACGATCGCGTCGGATGAATAAGGAGGTCTTATCGAATATGCATTAGCAGATCGATCGAGATATTGCCGAACCCGTGTATTAACACATGCGCATGTGAACACGTTACGAACGAGTCGTGATCGTGACCGAATCAGAACAGAACAGACAGAAGCACGCTCAAAGCTCAAAATTAAAATCTGTACACTACAATTAAATCTGTTGCTAGTTATTTAGTTACTGCATTATGATTGTACAGACTATTCAATTGACGATAAGAGGCGGCGTTAAGTAGACACAAGAACTATAATAATAGGCAACTCACCTCTAGACATGACCGTCACCAAATAAATCAAACTACAATCAAAGCTTAAGAAAAAAACTTGTTTATATGTTATCATCACGTTATCATCTTAATCATTTTGATATGATGTTTCACAGATACAAAAACAACAGTTGTTTCCAGAAATCATATTCGTAAAATGTGACTAAAACTTCTTCAAGATATTCTTCCATTTCTGCGCCTTGTTCTTTGCGCAAGAAGTGATTGGGACGCCTTTAGTTAGTCTCGAAGGTTTTAGTAATGGTTCGATTTTTTCCACAGCTTATCCAGATTTTCCTAATTTCGTTATGGTAACCCTACCCGCTATCTGAGAGCTCGTATCACGCCATAGATTGCAGTCACTCTCATAAGCTCCTGACCGACTTGGTACAGTCCGTGTTTGGAGAGACGGGTTCGCTTTAACGTCTCATTTAAGTGCGGAATAATATTTATGCTCGCACTGAACACCACATTACTTGCCACCTCTTAAATCTTACTATGTTCAAGATTAAAGACGTCGTGAAGACAATAATTAGCTCTTCGTCATAACCTATTTACGTCGTTATGGTTAACGTGAAAGATAACGATAATAGATTTAGATTTAGCTACAGTACAGTAGACGATAAATTAATTAAAACCTACTTTTGATTGTTCTAGCTAGATAAACGTTTGTATTAGCGTTGTACTATCATAGGTACATGAACTTATATAAAAAAAACGCACGTTTAAAATATTTACTAAATTATTATCCCAAAAACTCGTACATTTAGGGTATGTATATTTCATAGAAAGTCATTAACAATTAGATAATAACAATAAATTTAATTTAGACGTGTAACTTTTAAGATAACTGCCAAAGGTTACCCAGGTTCATACTTGCGTAATAATTTCATAACACATTACAGCAGGTATTATTTAGATATACATATATTTTTTATGGACATCTCGATTAAAGTTATAATTGTTTCCGTTTTCGCAAGCTATACATAGCCCTAATTGCTTTCTATAATTGTTTGTAAGACACTCAATAGTATTGGAAATCAATCTGCAAACAAAAAGACTTTGACGCGTACATCCGGTTAATAAGTTGGTATTGCAATTATGTTTGCAATGTTTGTAAAAGAATGGAAAAAAGCGGAACACACTTACAAAAGATAGTAGTTGTTAGATATCTTAATATACCTAGTCAGGTCATAAGTATTGTCACTCAGTAAAAACTTTTCTTTTAGAATGCTGGCCATAAAAAAGTTTATTGAATTCGAATTTCCAATTTTTTCTTGAAAATAAAAATGTATGCTTTTTAGAATTTTACTCATTTTTAAATATGGAGTGGACGCTTAAAGAAGACCGTGTTGCAGTTATTGCGTTGCATCTTTGCGGTTACGCGCCAATTCAAATTTTTGACATATTGAAAAATTTGAATATAACCAAAAGATTCGTTTATCGTACCATCAAACGATACAATGAAGACTCTAGTGTAGATGATAGGTTAAGAAGTGGTCGCCCTCGGTCTGTTAGGACTCCAGCATTGATAAAAGCTGTGAAGGCGCGAATTCAAAGAAATCCCAAACGTAAGCAGAAACTGTTGGCCCTTCAGATGGGGTTAAGCAGAACCACGGTGAAAAGGGTGTTAAATGAAGACTTAGGGCTTCGGGCATATCGAAGAAAAACAGGACATCGTTTAAATGCTCGTCTAATGGACCTGAGACTGAAGAGATGCCGCGCTTTGTTGAAGCGGTACGCGGGAAAAAAATATCGGGAAATTCTTTTTTCGGATGAAAAAATTTTTACCGTAGAAGAGAGCTACAACAAACAAAATGATAAGGTGTACGCACACAGTAGTGAAGAAGCGAGCAACCGTATTCCGCGTGTCCAACGAGGTCATTTTCCATCCTCGCTCATGGTATGGTTGGGAGTTTCTTATTGGGGCTTAACATAGGTACATTTTTGTGAGAAAGGTGTAAAAACGAATGCAGTTGTGTATCAAAATACAGTCCTGACGAACCTTGTGGAACCTGTTTCTCATACCATGTTCAATAACAGGCACTGGGTATTCCAACAAGATTCGGCGCCAGCTCATAGAGCGAAGAGCACACAAGACTGGCTGGCGGCGCGTGAAATCGACTTCATCCGGCACGAAGACTGGCCCTCGTCCAGTCCAGATTTGAGTCCGTTAGATTACAAGATATGGCAACACTTGGAGGAAAAGGCGTGCTCAAAGCCTCATCCCAATTTGGAGTCACTCAAGACATCCTTGATTAAGGCAGCCGCTGATATTGACATGGACCTCGTTCGTGCTGCGATAGACGACTGGCCGCGCAGATTGAAGGCCTGTATTCAAAATCACGGAGGTCATTTTGAATAAACTTTATTGTCATAAGAATCTATGTTTTGTTAAGGTCATTTTGGTATATAAATGATTACATAATGAATAAACTTGTTTCAATTATTTTATATTAAACATGTGACAGAATTTATGACCTGACTAGTTATATAATATACGTGTCACGTTGTTGGACGTTAATGGACGCCTAAACTACTTAACCGATTTTAAATTAAATTTGCACACCGTGTGCAGTTTGATCCAACTTGAAAGATAGTATCCTATCTTTCAAGTTGCTTACATCTTAATTTTAGCCAAAATATTATTTTATTGCAAATTATTTAATTTAATTTTATATTTGAAAACGTCTAACTGACATGCTGTACAATAATGTCATTTCAGCCATCGCCACTTCGTATTACTTTTGACACATAACGTTGCCATTGACGATGACATGGCCAAGGCGTACATTGTTTATGTTTTTAAAAAATGGAAAACGGTCTGTGGGGAAAATTAATTCGTTTGAAGAGTTTTGAAAAGAGCGTAAAAAGCTAATATAATATATAGCTAATTTTCAAGTAGTAGTAGTATAGTGGTAGTGGTAGTAGTAGTGGTAGTGGTAGTGGTAGTAGTAGTGGTAGTGGTAGTTGTAGTGGTAGTGTAGTGGTAGTGGTGGTGGTAGTGGTAGTGGTAGTGGTAGTAGTAGTGGTAGTAGTAGTAGTGATAGTAGTAGTGGTAATGGTAGTGGTAGTAGTAGTGGTAGCTGTAGTGGTAGTAGTAGTAGTAGTGGTAGTGGTAGTGGTGGTAGTAATATTTTATGGCAAAACAACGTTTGCCGGGTCAGCTAGTTATTCTATATAGTTAGGTCAAGAGCTTATTTTTATTCAAACAACAATCTAACGTTGGATGACTATCAACTTATTATGTGGGTGGGTTACTACTTATCAATCGTTATTTTCGTACATATACTTAATTAACAATTAAATTAAATTAAACAATATCACTAACCGATATTGATTTGACTAGACTTGGATTGTAAATCAAACCTTGAAGATTTCATCTTATTTTGTTTATTCTGAAATAGGTATAGAACATGATAAAAAAAAACATAGCTACCATTACGTTTAATGCATTAAATTGAAATAAAAGCGCGTATGATTCCGTAGGAACATATTTCTATTGGTATCTCTTTATCATCCGCATCGCAGTTTTGACTTCTTTAGAGACGATGGTCACCTTAAATCCTTTTTGTGCTTTCCGTGAGTAATCTACAATTGGATAGTTAGTTATATAGTTAGTTATTTCAGTAGATACTCACTGTTTACATTTAATTTTGTTCAATGATACAAATGTCAACCCGTCTTGAACAATCACAAATATCAGGGATCAACTTTCGCAAACCAATTTTGTTATTTTAAATTGAAACACTAATTGCAAATTTTTATTAGTTACTCTTAATGATTGACAAAAGAGATCGCGATTAGTCTGTCATGTTCGACTGTCAATGGATGTTACTTTATTTTTAGAAAGTCTTTGTAAACTGAAACACAACGAATGATATGATAACACCGAGTCAATTCTGAAGTATAATTTGCCTTATCAGGAAGTCATGTTTTTGAATGTCATCTAAAATCGAGAATAATTCACGAAATGTGTTATCGAAGTTATCATCGAGTTGGTTGCTGATAAATTTATTAGACAGTCTTTTGAGTTAAGCTGCTTTTGACTTTCACCATCTATCCATGGACGATTCAAAGCAAGTCGATTTCATACATAAGACTTGAATAGTGTCAAATAAATAGTACCGGCCCTTAATTCGCAATCCATAAGCGATGCTATGTTTTGCTAAGGCGCAGAGTGCACCTTGAGTGTAGTATATTTTTTTTTGTTATTTAAATTCATAGTAATACGTGTTTCTCACTTCTATATTATATAAGATAAAAAAAATTTAAAAAACTGTAGTTTACCATGGGTGTTTTTGTCCTGGATTTAAGACGTATGATACATCAATGTGTGTTCTCCAATACAAACTCGTGCGTTTTTTTGTATATATAATCCAAAATGAGTTAAAAATTAGTAGGAAAGTTCTTACTAAAGTGAAATCAAGTAATTATTTATTTACTTAATAAGAAAATCTTTTGACAAACTTAATACCTATATTGAGGTAGACGGTACAACATTGTCTACAAAGTTGTACCGTCAACCTAAACTCCTGGAAAATAATGATGAAATACGGTAACTATCGGTTTGTTTAAACACTTCTTAAATTTCAATAGAAGAAAGGACGTTTTTGTTTCGGTAATGTCTTTGAGTAGGGTGGCAACTACGTGTAAATCAAATTATTGTTATGTCTAATTCTACGCAAGAGAAGCTGCGGGCGTCCACTAGTATCAAATAAATCGAAATGATTAGACTACTTATAAACTATGAGTACCAGCTAAATAATCAAGAGTTCATCCAAATTGAGGAACTAATGATGAGTGCTTGAGTTTAATTATTTGGCCTTTACGGCCGTTCAAAAATTGCCATAGCGGTCGGTGTTTCACGACCACCAGGCGGGGTATTGGTAAAGTTTTCAACTAGCAATAATCGCACCTCGGATTAACCTCATTGGTTACGATATTGCCGCTGCGCAAAGTTAACAAATTCGCAATCTACGGTTTCTTCTGTAGATTTTACGACGAACACTCGTTAGCGCGATGTAACTTTCAAGACAGCGCCATCTAGTGACTAAATTACAAAACGGACTAGTTTCGCAAAATATAGGATGAATCACGGCTGTTCAATTTGAATAAAGGGAAAACATTAAATTACATGGCATCACCTATCCATTTTTCAACAAAATGTGTTGTTTTAACTACTGATAAACTTTACTTCTAATTTGTTTATGTGGTACAATCGCAAAGCAAAATAAAGAAATGATTGCACATTTTGCGATTATGTATTTCAAGAGAACAAGTGTAACGTGGTAGTGTGGTAACGAAGGACAATCTCAAAACTAGTGCGTGGATAATGAGTGTGTCGAACTATTGCAGTGTATTAACGCAAAGAGGAGCATGGCGAATCTCTCAAATATAACTTTTCATCGCAAATCCACCTGACGTAACTCGCTCCAAAACAAGAGTATTGAAATGAGCCGTGACGGAACGATGCCGTGAAATCGACGATCATGATGTGATAACTTTTGTTGCATGATGAAAAATGATAGAGAATCGATAGTAATCGTAGCGATAGTAACATGGGATGGAAGGGAACAGATTGGAAAGCGGACACAATAACAAAGAAGGAAGTTATTATTACAATTATGCAAGAACGTGTAACTGGTTCGAACGGAATGAAACTCTCTATAAAGCCTAATTAGACCTTAACTGACTTACCACACCCTTTTCATTTTAAAACTTATTATAAATGGATTTTGCAAAAATATGGTAACGGTGAATTAAAAAAGCGAGGAAGCGAGAAGTACAACACATATAGGGCATTTTAAGGACATGGATCTTTTTTTTAAATGTGAAGAACAGTAGGGTACTGTGCCTACCACGTATCTATTTAGACTTTGGACACATTTTCGATATGCAAAGTACATTTTTCTACTTCGGTGTGCTCCGGTTCCTTCAAAATCAAAATTAATTTTTTGATCAAAATTTACAGATGAAGCAAAAACGTGTTTTTCAGATAAATATTCTTAACCCACTCTCTTCCTAAAATTATTTTTAATTTATATAACAACCATTGAAATTTTAACAATCATTATTTTAACAATTTAACAAGCTTTGAAAGTTTAATAAGTAGACAAAGATTTTGACTGTATGATTTTCATTTACCGTCGCAAATTATTTCGAACGTCTTGTGTTCTTCCCACCGTAATATTAAAGCTTCAAGTAAATTGCGAACTAACCACAAATTGTAGATGGTCTTACGAAATACGGAGTGATTCACCGAAATTAAGAGATTGTTTCAACATGCTCATTGCTCATCTTGTGCATTAAAACTGATACACGGTGCAACGTGCCATTCAGAAATGCATTGCAATAATATATCTAGAATCGTAATCATCAGTATGATTATTTTGAAAGTTACGTAAGTAAGACATGATGAACCAAAAAATTGTTAATTTTGGTAATACATAATAGTGCTAGATACGAGTCTGGATCGTATGTTTCTCGTAGCAACAACTTACGACTACCTATGATTATGTTGGTGAGGTGAAACAGTGATCTGTGAATTAAAGTTCAAGGACTGGTGGACTTGATTTATGAATACTTATCGCAGAAATCGAATATGACATAATATATTTTGTCTATAATCATTTCCTAAGTAGATACTTGTATCTGCACATGCGTGTCTACCATCAATCATTTAGTGATTAATAGTTACAAGCAATTAACGAGAGCCTTTGCTGTTAAAATAGTCTAAGCCTTCAAAAATTGCCTTGGATTATGGTGCAACACTAGCAATTTAGGCAAACAGCCTGCCATTGTCTCGCCACCCTCGAGTGAACAGCCACGCCTCGTGACAACTCCGGATATGCAACAAAGGGTACCTTTGTCACGATAAACATTGATCGAAGGCTAAATTGCACAAACCGAAATTATAGTTTTATGTTCTATGTAAGCTTGATGTATTGAATATTTAATTTTAATGCATATTACAAGGATTTTAAAAGCTTTTATTTAACTTCACTCGTATGTATGTATGGAATCTTGCAATCAATATTTCACCCACTTCCACTGAAGCTATCGAGCTGAAATTTGGCACACATATTAGGTTCCGATGACAATGCAATAATATGGTACTGTCGAACTGATCTGATGATGGAGCCGGAAGATATTAACTGGAACTTCATGATGGAATATCGTATCATAGTCGTGTTTGCACTTGTGGTAAAGTCTTGTAATGAACTTTGACCACGATTAGGTTTCAAGGTCAAGTTATAAAAGCTTTTTAAAAAAAAATTTTTTTTACAGTATAATTTATTACAAATTAATGTTGTTAAAAATTCTAAGTTTAAGAAAAAAATTTATGAGGTCAGTTTCTTTCACAGGTCAAACTTTAGAGGTCTTTAGAGACAGGTAAAACATTTTTTAATTTTACCGGTGATTATTATATTCGTATACGAATTATTTACACGTGTTAATTTCATAAAGAGTGGTCATATTTGCTGTACTTTTGAACCATGCGAAAGTATGTTACAACCAACAAATAAAATTAAGAAATATTTTATTATGATGAAAAAAATATTATTCGGTACGAATAGAAAAGAAAAAAACATAGCTCATTTGACGTCGGAACGTCCGACGAACAAACGTCCGACGGACGAATTGAACGTTACGTTTGATATTTACAATTTGGAACTATTTGACGTTTATTATACACCCTTCAGGACCACTATGTTGAATTTGCAAAATGTTGAATTTTTATGATGTTGAATTCGCAAAATGTTGAATCTCAAAATGTTGAAGTCGTAAAAAGTTGAATTTACCACCCGGATCACAATGTTGAATTCCTAAAATGTTGAATTCGCAAAAAGTTGAACTTGCGATATGTTGAATCCTAACATAAATTGCTGAGTGTATGGCATTATTGTTCCGTGTTGTATGGTACTATCTAAGACATGTAGAAATATTGAAAAACAAAAGAAAATGGAAAACCAAACCAATTAGGGACTGGGATGGTTAGTCCAATTAGTTGAGAAAGTTAATTAGATCATTAGTTGGTCAGTTCGTTAGTAGGTATGAGGACTAGGGACTGTTAGTGATAGTTAGTCTTGTTAGTTGGTGTTAGTAATAGTCCAGTTAGTACTTGTTAGTAGGAGTCTCGTTCTAAGTCAGTCACAGATGTGTTGCTACCCTTGAGGACTAAGATGGTCGCCTCTAAAGAAGTGTAACCGGAAACCACACCTTTCCAACCGGACCATAATTGCTCTAAAAACAATTATTACACGGCAGAAATGGTACTAGGTACCGTGGCGGGCGGTGGTACTGCCCCGGGCGAACTCTATATGTTATCAATCATAAGCTACGCATCTATGCCTATAGTGCCATCTATGTTTTCATATGAAATAAACAGCGACGGCAGCGCTTGCGGTATATTTCGTAAATAAATATCTCGAAAAAAAATTGTCTCTCGGAATAGCGCCATCTCGTACTTATTGCAATTTTGGAGTTTTTTCGAGGGTACGCAGTTTTGTAGGAGCATTGTCACTCTTCTTTGGTCCTTACTCTATACTACTAGTAATCGACGCACAGTACCACCGCCCGCCACGGTACCTAGTACCATTTCTGCCGTGTAATAATTGTGTTTAAAGCAATTATGGTCCGGTTGGAAAGGTGTGGTTTCCGGTTACACTTCTTTAGAGGCGACCATCTTAGTCCTCAAGGGTAGCAACACATCTGTGACTGACTTAGAACGAGACTCCTACTAACAAGTACTAACTGGACTATTACTAAACTAACACCAACTAACAGGACTAACTATCACTAACAGTCCCCAGTCCTTATACCTACTAACGAACTGACCAACTAATGTTCTCATTAACTCTCTCAATTAATTGGACTAACCATCCCAGTCCCTAATTGAGTCTTGTTCAAAGTCAGTCACATTTGTCATGGGCGGCAGCGGATGGGTGGTGCTGCAAGCTCGTTTGCTATCTTTTATCCATAAAAAAAAAATTCATTTCACTTTATGTATATTATTGTTGTTCATATTGTTGTGATACAACTTTTTTGCGTTCAACGTTTTGAGATTCAACATATCGCAAGTTCAACTTTTTGCGAACTCAACATTTTAGGAACTCAACATTGTGGGTCCAGTAAATTCAACTTTTTACGACTTCAACATTTTGGGATTCAACATTTTGCGAATTCAACATCATAAGAATTCAACATTTTGCAAATTCAACATAGTGGTCCTGAAGGTTATACACATTCGAACGGGCGAATTGTAAATTCGAATGGTAAAGACTTCTCGTTAAATAATCATCAAAGCGAATTTCAAAAATACGGAAACGTGAGAAACGTATACCGTTTTACGAATTTCTTTTATTTTCATATAAACGCCATGATTACGATATATCTAATGCTTCAAAAGTTTTAGAAATCATGAAAACTTGGAAAATATTCTTAAATTAGAATGCTTTGTATTACATTAGATTAGACGAGTATCGCATAACCTGCAAACATTTTCAACTGTTTGCTATAGATCAGTACGACTGCAAATATAATGTCTAACATACTTCCCACGGTTTTAAAACGCTAATGAAAAATTTAGTTTCAGGTACCAACGTTTCTTCAATGTTTACCTGCACCGATCCGTAAACTCGTAATTTGTTTGGACGACTGTTAAGTGCTGACATGAAAAGCCAATATTATAATCGACAATTTGTTTACTATCTGGCGTTGAGCTTGTCTTAGCTTGGCGGGTATGGTAGGCGGGGATCACGCATTGTGTTGGCAACACGTGCGCGCGCGCCGCAGCTGCGCGTTGGGAAACGTGCAGCCAGCCGCGAGACGCCGCGGTCGAAGGTATGGGGGGTTAGAGGATCAACAATAAATAATATCGATAGCAAAACAATTCATGCAAGTGAGTGTATACAAAAGACCTATCTTTTTCATGATAGGGCTCAGGAACTGGAGGATAGTCGTGCGATATTATGAAGATAGAGAAATGCTGGCTCGAAATAATGGAAAGGAGTAATACAAACTTCGAGAGCGGCACTCTACTACCAAAAGTAACATAATATTACATAGCATCCGATTTTATATTCTAAACAAGAAATAGTGAACAAATAATTTTATTTCAGTTTCGCGTTTGAATCTGCTTCACACTAGAACAATAATCAAATTCTTATGATTTGCAACTCTCGAAAAAACGCTTTTGAATCGTGTGATATTGATAAATATTCGTTATTTAACTAAAACTAGATCATTGATCAATGTGACTATATATAATCACAAATAATACACAAATATAAAATCGCTTCTGCTTATAAGATGACGCAGTACTATCAAACCAACGCTGCAACGGCGCCACAAAAGGACCTGTACGTATTCATCTAGTCTTTCATCCATAGACGTGCGAGATGAATCATGTGTGCCAGCCTTGCATCGTGAGAAACGAACGGTATTTGTACTCGATGTGCGACATTTGTCGAATAACGGAAATAAATATTAAGAGCTATTCATTATACGCGACAGCAATAAGGAGTTACGTGTTAATGTTACTTGAGTTATAAACGAAAGGATTTAGTGACAAGGACATTAATCATACAACAAAAGAAGACTGCAGTGATCTATTAGCAACATTTGGCGAGAGGACAGACGGTGTCCGGCAATCAGGATTTCAGTGTAATCGTAGGATATATCGTATAGTCGAATAATATTATTCTTGTTGTTAGTTATTATTCTATATTAGCCCTTAATTTAAATTATTTTTAATTATGCCTTCCAACAGATTAACAACTTTAAACTAAATTAACTACCTTAAGCTGGCAATATTGAATAATTAATTACATTTATAATCAGGGATATGTAATGATAAAAAATAATTAATTAATACGTTTGACTTGATGCCGTCAAGGGGATGTACCGGAAAGGTTAGTTACTGTTACGCGCACTTCGATATGAATAATTACAGTTATACACGAGCGTTTACTAGTCCAGTTCACCACTGATCTTGTGAGGAAATTGGCTTCATAATTTCCTTTACCCAGCGTGATAAGTGAACTGTTTCTATCTTGGTATAACTGGATAATTTTCTTATGTACTTAGGATAAACTAACTTATTTAATACAAACCAATTCTTGAAGTTAAAACTGGTGGATATTTACTACTACTACAGTATCACTTTTTATTTTTAAGCATAAATTATAATAATACCAGCAATAATATTGAAGGGAACTGCAATCATATTGTTACCATTCACCCTCCCATAGGAAATTTCGTAACAGCATTCTTACCTGTAACAAAGAAATCACAATTCATTGTAAGAGCATTTCAACATTTCAAAATTTAATTGAATTCTTAACTAAACAGTGCTGTACTATTGTGCTATGGCTCACGAGTTCAAGAACCTATACCACCGCCTCTGCACCATTGTTTGAACCACACCCGTTCCATTTCCGATTCCATGGCTGATTTAGCACTGTTTACTCATTTTCGTGTTCCAAGCGCTGAGGAAATGTACGGCTGACATTGAGTTTAACACGAAAACGGGTCCAGGAACACTGGTTGTAAAAACCAGGTGCGCAGGAATTTGTAGTGCCAACAATACGGCAATATAAGAATGTAAATACAAAGTTCTGAACGGTTGCTTTGTTGGAATGAAAAGTTTGAAACAACTTGCTTGGACTGTTCCACAGATTGAAGTGTCTTTCAAACAACTTTAAATTATTAAACTATTAAAAGCTTAACTTATAACTGTGACTTGATGCATCAAAACAGACCAATAGTTGATTCAGATTGATTAGAACTCTGCCACATGACCGAGCGATATAATTCACAATACACAATTACAGTTATTAGTAATCTTAGGTGATATGGTCAATGGATTATAATTCAATAGACAAATTTCACACCCGACCGATAGCATAATAAAATTCACGTAACAGTAGTACATGTATCGCGGACTATGATCGATCATTTGTCAAATGGTGAAATTATCACATCATCCGTATGATAAATGATTGAAGTACTACGAAACGACAGTGATAATGATAATGAAGTAATGATAGACCGCATCGAAGAAATGCAAAACACCAGGGATCTAACCGACGAACGATTGCGCAACCGGCAATTATGTGTATGGCGGCTGGTAACGATGGATTGCAAAATTGAAGGGTAAAAAATTGTAAAGGAATAGAGAGGAGAAGCAAATTAAACTCATTAGAGAATGAAAGTGTATTTATGCAGTAGTCGAGTTGAAAATTAAACAATTATTGGCGCTTACGAGATGTAGGTAGGTTACGAGATACGAGATGTGATTTTTCGTACATCACATAATACATTTGTATTCGTAAGTAACTTAACCACTTTAAACACAATCGTTATTATGTTTGTTAATAATGCACAATCGTATTTTAATATTGCACATAGTTAATACCTAATACTCAATGCAATAAGATTTATCATTTAAGTACTTGATAAAGATCATTCAGCATAATGGCTAATGCGAGAACAAGAGACCTTCAAGCTCAAAGCTTGAAGGGAAACAGTAATTTGCCTACGAAATTGTACTCACAGATTAACATAGACATTGAACAAAGCACTATATAATTTAATAATAATTGCTGGTATGTAATGTTGATAGATAGTTATAATTATATATAATTGGTATCTTGATATCTCAAGGGAAACCTTGCGTATTCATAGTGAACAATAACATAGTATAAACCAAGAAGATGCAAAAGAGCCTAATTAATTAAATTTACAATATATTTTTTACAAATGGAAAATCTCTAAACCAAATTGTGCAACTAACTCATATATTTGATTGTGTATTGTATATGTTCGCCTGAATTATCAAAACCAACGATGTCATCGTTGTTCAATTTCAAAAATGTTCTAATTGCCTTCACAGTCCGCAAATCAGCATAAGTTCATAACAGTAAAGTTTTGTGTACACAACAGGGTTGTTCACCTCGTCTAAGAATTACATCCAATCAACTCGCGCCCACGTCATATTTACAAATGCATCTATGAACTTCGCAAATACCTACGGCTAAAAGGCTAAACACGTAGGTTTAAATAAGTACATAGAGTGCATAGCAAATTTTCCTTTCCTGTTAAAGATTTCAAAAATCCTACCTACAAATCGATGACCTACCCTGATACTACAAAAATTACGTTAACAACGCTAATACGTATATACATGGCTACATCAAGTTGTAAAATGTCTTCTAAAGTAACCGTGGAATTGAAAGTGACTTATTTGTAAACCCTATTGGAAGCCCCGTGATAAACACGTTCTAACCACACAATAACATGACCACAAATTTTTTCGTTGACTAGTCAGAATACACAACAAAGAAGGCGGAATTTCGATCTATGTCAATTCTATTATTTTTTTTGGTCGGTTGCCGAAACTGTTGTTTTATAAAAGATCGTCTTATCAAGCCTGAAAATTACTTCCTGAAATGTAAGTTTTATGTATGTATCGAATAAAAAGTGTTGAATTTTTTGTTAATCGTTATATCAGATACATTTTTCTTTCTATTTTAGATGTTTAAGTTTAACCAAAAAGTCTACAAAACGAGACAAAATTTTAGGAACATCCCAATGACAGTCTACTTGATTTGTTATTGTTATTATTTACATAGTTAAGATGTTTCCAATCTAACTTATCGAGAAAATCGTGACTAAGCGTTAACTATTCAAGTGACAACGTTACGAAGTTATAAACTGAAAAATAAATAAACAAGGTCTCTCATGAAATCGATTAAGTTTTAGAGACAACATTCACAATACTCCGAGCCTGTGTGTGTTCATGTGATGATGTTCATGCTATTATTGATGATTTGCTGAAGACGTTAGATATAATAATGGTTGTAAATACTTCTACTCTATCTTGGTCATGCTAACATGTTGAGCGAAAATTAAAAAAAGCAGGTTGTAGTTGCTATGAAGGAAGTTTATAACAGAAATAAATTATCTATCTTCAATGCTACAAAGAAACTTTTTTTTTTCAGAAAAATACCAAACACAGAAAACTTCTATTAAGTGTTCCAATGGTATTGTTAATTAAATGTAGGACATTTAATGAATTAGCTTTGCCTTTCATAAGACTTCTTTATATCTACTGGTTTGTTTGGTTTCTTTATATCTACTGGTATTTGGCTGATACCTACCTAATGTTACTGGAGACTGTAACATTAGGTAGGTATCAAGTTACAAGCACTGAATTTCGTGCAGTTTAAAGATCATTCAACTGTTAAGACTCAATGACAAGCAAGCTTATAACAATAATTCATCAGTGAAAACGACAAGTTGTGCCGTATGAATAAATCGTAGAGAAAGCATAAGCTTTGATTGGTTAACCGTATCTTATTTCAGTGTTACTTGATGACTTGGAAGCTTGCGCCGGGCCGGTAATTTGGTGTGACTTGGTGATCATAAAATAGTTTTGTTTATTTAGTAGCCATTTGATAAACGTTACGTATACAAGAAAATATAAATTTAGAAAATTAATGAACCAATCAAAGAATGATAAAAAAATGTGAAGAGTATTAAGATATTAAAAGTGAAATATAAGCGTCGAGTACTAATTATAGTAAAATAAATCTATTAAAATAATAGTATTTAGAAATGTATGAATAAATTTAACACCCTATATATGGTTAGCGTAAGTCGCAACTGACTGTCAGTAATAAACAAGTGTAGCAATTTCTAATTGCGGAATTACCGAGCACAATATATCCACATTTTCACGGAAGCATTACAAATTTCCACAATTACCGTTCACCAGTCAGACAGTGACGTTAATTTGCCAGAAGTTGTTGTAGCCGGTCTAGAGATTTAGTGGCTGCGCAGACGGCGGAGCCAGCCAAACTGGGCAACAATACATATGGAGCCCTATGTAACAACACATATTAAGGGCAAAATGCCCGCAACAAAATGTCCTTTTATTTGCACGCTAGTTGTTGATCATGATTTGGACTAGTGTTTTAGTAGGTAGGAACTGGTGTTATTATAATCTAGCGTTTTAACTGTACTTTTTTTTAAATAAATTTTTAGACCATGTGGTAAATGGTTGATTATTTATATATGCAAATTTATTGACATTTGTAAAGAGATAAACAATGGACGGACTTAATGCCTTATAACATTTTCTACCAGTCAACCCTGGTTAAGTGGGAAATTGGGGGTAAAGTTGCAGTTACAGTAACAAATTTGCATGGAAACATATACTACTTTATGTATATAACATACATAAAGTTATTATTACTATTGGTTATACATACGTTATGATTGATATGATTCACTAATAGGTAAATATTTCTTAAATTTTTCTTAGTCGAACATCGCGGTCAGATTATTTTCCATATGGGTTGAACCCATGCAACCAGAAGGCTGGGTGCGGTTAATGTATGCCGTTAAAATAGTCCGTCGTCTGCTCAGTGCCTTAGTTGCTCCCTTTTGCAGCACAGCAGTACTGGTGCCGTGGTGGGCGTACTAGCGTATCTAAATCATGAAGCCACTTACGGTGGAGAAGACAAATTGAGCCATTCTATCTGTTTCAACGTCTGTTTAATGTGCTGCGTTATGGTGGACTACTGAACAAAACTATTCGCGATTAATCTTGCGTTCTCAACGGTTGCGATGATTTGAGACATTTCCTTATCTGTATTTGGTTTGAAACATTCAATAAATATTATCATGTGAATAGACATAATTAAGCATTGAATAATAATAATAATAAAATAATTGGAAATGGACCAAACAAAACTACCTGCATTGTGTACTATTATGTATTCTGTGATTATACTAAGAACATCCAATTGTGCTATCCCGTTCGACATGTGGGAGGTCTAAATCGAGCTTAATAACACCAGAGCTTCCGTCGTTCGGTCTGTAAATAATGTTATTTTTTTGTTTCGTTCAAAATGATCGATACATTTTGAACGAGTCTGATGACGTCACGACTCAGTTAAGTATAAATTAATATTTTAAATTGAATTTAGCTATAGTTATTTAGACACTACTTAAATAACTATAACCTATAGTAATGTGGACTACATTTACGTGCGGTTACGGACATGCTTTAACTAAGGCCTCCCAATCATGCATATAATGTTATAAACAAATACGAGACAAGACAAGCAGGTCTAATTAACGTAACACCATAATGATTGATGACAGCTATTATATGGGCTGACTAGACTGAAACATTTTAGATGCAAATGGAGATTGAGAAATTAAGTTCCCTAAATTACCCATATTTGCTAGAATAAGCTAATAAGAGATAGGATAAGTTAGTAAAAGATAAGAAGCTAATAAAAATAGTTTTATACTATGCGATGATACGGCAAGATTGAATATTAAAAAACCAAGAAGAACAATGATGAATCCATATACATACATGCAAACATGTCATCCCGGATTGAAAGCGTTGAGAAACACAAAGGATTTTTTTTACCCCATCCAGATGGCTTAGACACACGATCAGGGCCAAACGGAAGTTGGGAAAGTAGCATAAGGCACCAGAGCCTGAGATTGCGGATGTAAGATAACCATCAATATCCATTTACTTGTTTTTATCACTATGACGTGATCTCTACATTCATAACTTATGTGGTCTTCTTATGGCTGTAAATAATATTCTAATGAAATATGAAATCATAATTGTCGTAAAAAATAGAAGGACTGATTTATAAGGTTAAAGCAGTTAGCCTGTTATTCCTTTGTATCAGAGCACTTAGAAAGCACATTAGTACACGGTACAAATAAAGAAACATTATATATTTAAATAGATTTCAAATACAAATTCAAGATCCTATTCTGTACTCTTAATAGATTTGACTAATACGATTTAAGGTATTCAATTAAGTTTAATTACTTGACCATTACACACTTCCTTTTACATTCATCAAGTAAGGTCAGTTCGCGAAAAAACGTATAAGACGACCTTGCTACATCATTATGATCTCACGATCATGTATCTATCTGTTGGTTTCATTTGAAAATGTTTCCTGACGTCATCAGTAGTCAGTAGAGGCTATGAAAAAATCTAGTGTAGCTTTTATGTAGGATGTTGTATTTAGAAGAATTTTTTTTTAACTTTACCTACTCCATTATTACGTGGTGGTGTACATAAGGAATAACAAAAGACATAGGTAATTAATTACAACTTAAATAACCTAAAAGTCCTAAAACTAAACAAAGAAAAATTTAAAATGAAGTAATCACAAAATAAATAATAATAATAATAATTCAATAATAATGATAATTTATGTTCATTGAAATACATGAGCGAAATAAACAGAACTTACTAGTCATTTCTTACATAGGACACACACATGGAATGAAAATGGATGAAGTGTTAAAACTTTAATTAGCATAAAATTTTTGCTTAAATATTAACTTCAATTTTCTTGTGTAGATGAGGCTAATCAAATGATATTCTTTTTTTATTCCCATCAATAATGATGAACAGCGGAATAGTTCGCCTATCACTCGAGGGGTCAGGGTTCGAATCCAAGGAGGACGCAATAACATTCAATGTCACTTGCTGTAACGATGAAGGAAAACATAGTGAGGGAATCTGCATGCTAGTTCACCAAAAGTCTGCCAATCCGCACTTAGTCGGAGTGGTGAACAATAACCCCTACCATTCTGAGAGGATTCCCGTGCCAAACAGTGGGACAAAGATACAAGTTACAAGTGAAACAAAGGGCTGGTTGTGCTGTGCTGTGCTGGTTGTGCTGTGGATGGTTCTAAACTGTAAATATGATAATTTTAAGGGTCAGCTGAGTCTGGTGTAAACTATGAGCTACAAATATTTCTATCCACTAAACTTTGTAAAATTAACAGAATAATAAAAAAATTATTCAAATAACAAAAGCTACGAAATAAATAGTACTTAATACGTTACGGCCCAGACGATGTATCTTTCTATGAGATCATTCTCGAGTTTGAATGACTCATACATTCGATTCTAATAACAGTTGAGACTCCACACGCCGCTGGTACCAGCTTCCAATGCCATTGACCCATTTACAGGATGTCGGCTTGCGAATAATTGGATTGAATAATACAATCTTATTCTACACTTGTTCTTTTCTTTCTGTGATAAAGTTAAAAAGCGTACAAATTATCCTTACTAAGTATTTAACAATATTTTTTTTATTTTTTTATTTTCACTTTAATTGAGTAATATGCCTTAGCTAATTAGTATGACTAGTGAATTTTTAAAGAGAAATGTCAAATTTGTCATTAATGTTATTGTAACAAAAACAAAAAAATCTTTAATTTACTTCGGTTATCTACAAAAGCAAAAAAATTTAGATTTTTTAATTTTAAAGACTAGCCTTAGTTTTATAATAATAAGAGAGATTAATATCAAAGAACTTTAGGAGGGTTATAGATGATCATACTAGGTAAAGCAGGAATGTTATAATGGATTTCTAACTTAAGTAAATTGACTTTCTTAGTAAAATTATGGAACAATAGAACATTTAATATGATATATATTAACTTATACTAATAGAACTATCCACAACTTTGCTATATAGCACATAGCCACGTGCTTGCATCGACGCGACGCGACAGTGAGAAAATTGCGCTCGCTGACAATATCGAGAACCGGTTACACTTAATTAGTATTCCAACCAGTGAACCGCTTTTAACGAGGTATTAAATTGCAGCGAATGAGCTTATTTACACAGCTTTTGTCGAACGCTGTCGAAAACAAGACACGTCGCCCCGTAATTAAATAATGAATGACAATTGATATTTAATATGATAATTTAATAAGTAGTAAAAGTAAGTGATTAAAAAAGAAATTAAAATGTAAGACATTTTAATTTCTAATCCAAATAATACCTACCCACCAAAAAAGGAAGACGTTGGCCCACAATTGGGCCAACGTCTCATACATATCAACCTCAATAACTCAAATGAATTTTGTCTTTGAGAGTTCAATTTGTAGCATAAAAGCGAATTGCTCCTACTAATTTGTAAGTCACTGGAACACTAATTGAAATCAATTTATATCCCTGAAATAGATGATGATTTGGCATGAGATCATATCCGTGAAATTAAGTGACTTGATGTCGGCAAGCAATCCGAGACTAAACGTTGCATATTGAATTTCACATATAAATGTGATAAACATACAAGAGAGCTTTGTATTCGTATGTCTTTTCACTAAAATCAGTTTTCAAGATAAGAAATTCAGACAAAATTTTTGTTTTGTTTAAACGCAGTATTAACTAACAGTAATGACATTTCTTCAAATAAAATATGTATTATGAAAACACGGAATAATATTAATATTCGAAACGTTCCTGGATCCAATTAAACTCGTGTAGTTTTGATCAGACCGCCAAAAAATAACATATTCATATATCATTTAAGATTGAGTAGGAGTATTTACATGCTAATACTTATCCAGTGATATTTAATAAAAAACTAATATGTATATGTATTTCACTTGCCTGAGAGCATACATTGATAAGTATCTATCTTGGGGGAAGGGTTCAACGGCGATGATAATGTGGTGTCAGATAATACATAGACCGGCGGTCAATAAACCTTACTGTTTGTCATTAAAGGCCTGTATTTCCATCATTCCATAGACACGCTCCTAGTTTAAGAACCAAACATTTCAGAATTATCGTCCATTCGAACAAGGCGAGGAAATATCTGAGTGTCTTAGTGAAATCCCGATTTCGGACAACCCTGAGTTTAGTATGAATTAAGGCCAAGTGCATTAGCTAGAGAAATGGCCGATGGAATATAACAAACCAGTGGTTCGTTAAAGCTTTGCTAAAATATTTACGACTGCCGTGGTGTCTATATTGTTGCTACAATTTATTATTGAGTGGTTCTGTATAGCCCGTCTCTATGGGTACCGGCTGGTGAGAGAGATATAACACGATACTAAGTCTCAAATTACAAGTCGATAACGTAGCTTGAACACAGTTTTCGCGGTCCTGAGCATTTGTAAGGGTGCCGGAAGGTTACTGGTTGCGCAAAATTTGTCACAACTAATCTCGGAAACAAGACAAAACAAGATTCATAATCTGCAATAAATATAATATGTAAAAAAATCCGGTTTATATGCCTTTGTTTAAATTTTTGTTCCAAAAGATGGTTTCAATTATGTCGGGTGAGTACCGTTACAAGGCGAAAATTGCTGCTAACACGACAAAGTAGCTCATAGAATGTTTCAACCGATAATTGTGCCTATTCACAAGCATACTAATTATTGCAAGTAACGGCCTTGCAATCATAACTGAACTTGAGAAAACATTCATCAAAAGAAAATATTAAGCTCAATGCAAGATGGTTGATTTGAAACAAGATGCAAGATTTTGCTAGATATATCGTTGAACATTTATGCAAGTAAAATTCAGAATAACACTTGTGATCAGATTATCTTATGGATATGTACAAGTATATTTATCTGACACTCAATGCCCTGATACGGATTATACAACACATTGGGCAACGTCATGTAACTGTCATATAAATGTCGGCTACCGCGAACCCTGAGCCATCACAGCTCCCATGAAAGAGAAAGTCGAAAACTACATGACGAGCGAAATTCAACGGTGATTTAGGGCCGTACAGGAAAGAGGTTTAGGTTAATCGACGCAAATTGGCCGAAGAGCAACCGTGAATGCAAACAGCGAATCTGCTTACAAGCACTTACCAGAACTAATCTATTGTCTTTCGATTAGCGACTAGAGTGTCTCTTTAATGGACAATGTTTTTAAGTATTTCTAAATAAGGCACATGTAGTTGTATCGAAGTCGTTAGGGAACGTACCCATACTACGTGACCCATTTAGGGGGGGGGAGCGGAGTCTTTAAAATACTACGGTCAGTCACAGGAGCGGGGGGGGGGGCTCAGGTCTTTGTCACGTAGTCGATTTTAATGAGAGGAATCTCGTATTTTTTCGACCTATATTCGAATATAGCGAGGTGTTTAGACAGTTAATAATTAAACAGAAAATAATTGTTGTGTTTGTAAATTAAGTTACTGTAAGTTACAGACTGTATAGCAATATGTTTTCACAAATGTTGTTCTTTTTCATAATACATAATTCACTAGTAATTTAAGTATGCATGCAGTCTTATGCAATAAAGACGAGTATGAGCCAAATTATTATTTTTTTTCAATTTTTGCCTGTGAAATGATTAAAAATCATAGTTATGAATTACTACGTGAAAACTCAAGGGGGAGGGGGGGGTCTTGGCATATACTACGAATGGTCACCGAGGGGAGGGAGGGGTCGAAAAAACTTAAAAAATAGGTCACGTAGTATGGGTATGTTCCCTTAAGTTTATGACAATGATATTCTTTTTAATAATTAAGTACACCACAACCCTTTCTTTGTCCCACAGTTAGGCACGGGTCTCCTCTCAGAATGGGAGGTATTAGGCCTTAGTCCACCACGCTGGCCATGCGCGGATTGGCAGACTTCATATGCCTTCGAGAACATTATGAAGAACTCTCAGGCATGCAGGTTTCCTCAGATGTGTCCTTCGCCGTTGCAGCAAGGGACATTTAATTTCTTAATTAGGTGCAATACCTGCTTATTTTCTTTAAACCGCCAAATGTTTTTTGTCACTTTTCAAGTTAATGTAATTTTGCTATGATGAATTTTTCACTCTCAACAAGCACCAAGTGCGATCCTAGAATTAAATCGAAGAATGTTAATGGCTTCAAAGCGATATCGTTTGGTCTCCCTCAAAAGCTGAACACGAATCAATTATTGTCCCATCGATAAATCCAACGGTGTATTAGAATTAAGATTTGAATTCACGCTCCGTTCGATTTATGCATCACGTTGTGCGGAAACTATTATCACGGGACAGAGTGGAGTCACCTGTGACAGTAAAATTATCTTACACACGACTTAATTGAATACTAGCAGTTAATAGCTGCGTACTTTCCTTCCTTGACAAATGGGAGGATACGGAAACATTTCTATATTGATGTAGTAGCGAAAATCCGGTATTATCCCTCTGTCACTTTGAAGTGATTGTATTTAGCTATTCGAGCAATTATTTACTGCAAGCAAATGCAACAGTTATACAACGTAAAGAAGCCAAGTTTAAAACCAACCATTAACAAACTTACTACTATAGCAAGGCTCATCTTAGAATGAGATGGGTTTTCCACCACGGGTGTTTGCGAGTTCCCTTCAAATATTTGAAAAAGAGTTATTAAACACTTTTAAGAGATGTAATGATTAAAACGAAAATAGAAAACATTTATTAATTTTTTGTTGCCAACAACCTTATACTGTACTAGCTTTTGCCCGCAGTTTCACCCGCGGAAAAAGTGGAATCAAGTTAAGAATTAGTGTCAGCGGCACCTGTTGACGGTGTGCCAGACAACATTCAAATAGGCAAAGCATCCTAAGGGAACATACATTTCCGGGATGAAAAGTATCCTATGTGCTAATCTAAGTTATGGACTACGTATGTGCCAAGTTTCATAAATATCCGTTTTGTAGTTTTCGCGTAATTTAAAAACCTCACAAACATCCAAACTTACAAACTATCACATTTATAATATTATTCATTTATTTATTCATTTATTCATTTATTCTTATGTTAAAAACATTGGTACAAGTATCTCATCTGCCAAACTGCAGAACAGTTTGTCGGCAGCAGTTCTCGTGGACTTTAACATTAACATTATCATTAACATTAACATTAGCTTGCGGTTGTCGTTGTGTCCGTGGTCCGGCCGGTCCCGGGACCAGTCGGACTACGGACACAGGGACAAGTAGTGCTTCCGCAACATAGTTTTAAGTTTAATCCTACTAATATCTTTATTTTGTTTATCAAAAATATCCTGCGGTAGCTCATTTAAAAATATTGGCGTTACACATCTCCTTTCTCTCTTTCCATAGTAGTTACTGACTTTCGGAACTGTTAATCTTGGTCTATTTAAATTTAAATTACGGGCTGGGTTTGTATACTCTCTTTTCTGTTTGTATATAGTCTGGTGCTGCTGCTCTAATAGTATGCTAATTTTAACTTTATACTCTATTGGTAGAATTCTACAAATTTTGAATAATTTTTCATAGTTTTTGTCAAGTGATTTTTTACTATTTTTATCAACCAAAAGTTTTAGCAATCTAATTTGTAAGTTTTTTATTTTATTTAGGTGAACTGGAAAAGTTAGACCATACGCTCCCAACCCGTATGATATCACTGCTTCAGCTAATGCATAATACAATAAATACATTAGGCTCCTGTTGACCATAAACTCCAAGTATTTCATTTTACATAGGATTGATCTTAATTTATTACATACATTATCCACATGTATATTCCACCTAAAGTTGTGATCAATAGTTAGTCCTAGATATTTATAAGTAGACACTACTTCAAGATAATTACAGTCACAGTTACCCATGTTGCTTCTGTGTAAACAGTCATATGTATGTCCTTTAATTTTGATGTTTATATTTTTTATTTTATTATATGGTGATATTATACTCATACATTTAGTTTTATTAAGGTTAATTATAATTCCATTATCATGTGCCCATTTAACAATATTATCAAAGTCTTCCTGCAGTGCCCGCTGGATTAAGTTTTGGTCTCTGTCGCTATACACAATGCAAGTGTCATCCGCATACATATACGCCTTACATTTTTTTATGACATTGGCCATGGTATTTACGTGCATTATGTATCCGACAGGACCATATACGGAGCCAGTGGGAACTCCAAACTTTACATTACCTATTTTACTATCTGTCCCACATATACGTACTCTAAGTTTTCTCCCTGCTAAATATTCTCTGAACCATGCATTCATGGGGCCCCTTATGCCGCATTCATGCATGGACTGCGGCATAAGCATTATAGTAAGACTAGTAGACGCCCGCAGCTTCGCTCGCGTGGAATTAGACATTCACTAACTTCACAAACGGCAAAGTTTCATACTAACTTTGCACCCGCGTTTTACCCCTTTAGGAGATGAATTTTCAAAAATCCTTTCTTAGTGCTCCCCTACGATATAAAAGGAACCCCTGTGCAAAATTTCAAGTTTCTAACCCTTATAGTTTAGGCCCTATGTTGATATGTCAGTCAGTCAGTCAGTCAGTATGTTTGTCAGTCAGTCAGTCAGCTTCTCCTTTTATATAATATAGATTAGCCATGTTGGAACAACTCAAATTATTAAGTTTAGTTAAATTTTATCAACCTATTATATTATTATGCTAGTTATGTACGCACAATTATTTTACTAAACAGCAAAATAGGATTTGCTGCTGTTGGTTTGAACACGCTAGACTAGACGACGTCTAGTCACGACGTAAGGTAAAGATCACTTGATTTAACTGACCAGTTGTATTTACTGCTAATTTATTGGAAACTTAACACCCGCTTTCAAATATCATTGATATGCAAACTGAACCGTCACAGTAAAATGAATATATTGCACTGGTTCATACGCCCTTGGCCCTGCAGCTCGTAAATTTCTTTCTCTTATGACATTTACTACCGAATTACGTTTTACAACTGTATATCTACGAGTCCTGTCCTGTGATTTATTTACTTTTGTTACATGTTTATAATATTAAGTCCCTGTTGAAATGTTTACAAAATCGACAGAGGTTTTTGAGAAGTCCAAATACGAGTACGTCATATGTGAAGGCTGGTGTTATAACCTGTGCCCTGTGAGTCGTTAATGGGTTAAACCAAACTATTAATCAAGTCTCCGAGTTTCACTTCTCGCGTGATGAAGACGTCTCGATGTTCCTACTGTCATTCTTTATTTAAAAAATAAACCGTTGAAACTTTCCAATTTTCTAAACAATCTGCTGCAGTTTATAGCATAATAAAAATTTGCCTTATTGAAATTTACGATGCTTTAATTCAATTTGTCTACTATGACAACTCTACCTATTTATGCTTCTCAATGGTTTCTCCCGTAGCTGTTACTTACATAAATACATCGTGACAACGCCCATTTAGAATAGGTATTGATATAATTAAACTATACTCGCTAGAACGCAACAGAACATTATGGTCAACGCTCAGGCATGCAAGTTTTCTGACATGTTTTTTAGGTTTCTATAGTCAACAAGGAATCCTTGTTGTTTCCTATCGTGTATTCTTTTCTGATACTATATCAGTTTCCGTACCCAAAGCATTTAATTGCTGATAAACTATATCATTCAAGTCTCTGACCCATCTAAGTTTTTGAATACATACAAGTTTTTATTATTCTAAATTCGGATAAGAGCCAAACAGTGATCCATTTAGTATTCATAACCGTTACAAATTAGCCAGAGCGGCTAAAACCACGTTTCCAGTACAACTGAGCACCTACCATAGTGTTCGGGCACGAAGTACCGTACTCAGTCATTATTGTTTCGCGGTATTGCGACTCAGCGCTCGCCACCGCGCTTCATGGTTGATGGTTTGTAATTATCTGTAAGCTTTATGAAAAATACTTGGGTATATGTGTTTGTTGCCTAGCCTAGTCTTATAATAGGGATCATCAGGCCACAAAGTAGGTATTAGGTACAGAGATTAAGTTTCATAGGAACGTGCAAATCGGTTGCACTCCTACAAGCACGCGGGACATCTATGTGTGGCCACTGGCCGCTTGTCGCGTACGCGGCGAGAGTGGAAAAAACCGGTTGACGCTGTCACATCAAGTTGAAAATCGCAGGGTAATCGCTACGCACATTGTTGGTTTTGTTAGTTGCAAGTTTGAATATCTATATAATAAAAATGAATCGCAAAATGTGTTGGTAAGCGCATAACTCAACAACGCCTGGACCAATTTGGCCAATTCTTTTTTTTAAATGTTCGTTGAAGTTCAAGGATGGTTTTTACGGCGAGAAAAATTTGAAAATTCATCCCCTAAGGGGGTAAAACGGGGGTGCAAAGTTAGTATGAAGCTTTGCCGTTTTTGAAGTTAGTGAATGTGTAACGCGAGCGAAGCTGCGGACGTCCACTAGATATAAATATAAAAATAAATATAAGTATGTATAAGTATAAGTACAAGTACAAGTACAAGTACAAGTACAAGTACAAGTACAAGGACAAGGACAAGGACAAGGACAAGTACAAGTACAAGTACAAGTACAAGTACAAGTACAAGTACAAGTACAAGTACAAGTACAAGGACAAGGACAAGGACAAGGACAAGGACAAGGACAATTACAAGTACAAGTACAAGGACAAGGACAAGGACAAGGACAAGTACAAGTACAAGTACAAGTACAAGTACAAGTACAAGTACATGTACAAGGACAAGGACAAGTACAAGGACAAGGACAAGGACAAGTACAAGTACAAGGACAAGGACAAGGACAATTACAAGTACAAGTACAAGTACATGTACAAGGACAAGGACAAGGACAAGGACAAGGACAAGTACAAGGACAAGTACAAGTACAAGTACAAGGACAAGGACAAGGACAAGTACAAGTACAAGTACAAGTACAAGTACAAGTACAAGTACAAGGACAAGGACAAGGACAAGGACAAGGACAAGTACAAGTACAAGTACAAGGACAAGGACAAGGACAAGGACAAGGACAAGTACAAGTACAAGTACAAGGACAAGGACAAGGACAAGTACAAGTACAAGGACAAGGACAAGTACAGGTACAAGTACAAGTATAAGTATAAGTATAAGTATAAATATATATACTCTAATATAATAGACTAGCTTTTACCCGGGGCTCCGCCCGCGTGGTCAAAGGGAATTAACAATGACTTGTGTATCATATACGTGATTCAGAACTTGAAAATGAATTTTACTAACGCCATCTATTAATAACATTCGGAACTAAATATCTATCAAATAACAAAACATCGATATCTTCCCATGGGGATGTTTTACCGCGGTAAAAAGTAGCCTACGTCACTCTCCACCCTCCTCACTATGTCGACACACAAAAACAATACCATATACATAATAGCTTCCTTGCGACGTGAAAGCCGGACAAACAAACAAATAAACAAACAAACAAACACACTTTCGCATTTATAATATTAGTATGGATATAAGATAAAGATATAGATATAAATCTAATATATAAAATTTCCATGTCACAATGTGTTGTTTGTTGCAGTACTCCTCCGAAACGGCCTTACCAATTTTTACCAAATTTTATATGCGTATTCAGTAGGTCTGAGAATCGACTAACATCTATTTTTCATCCCCCTAAATGTTAAGGGTAGTCCATCCCTAATTTTTTTTTTTTAATTTTTAGACAAATTTTTATTTTTGTATTTTTTTATGATACAACATTAGAAAATACATACAACCCTGAATTTTCAACCCTCTACGATCAACTAAAAATTATTTATATGGCAAAACAACGTTTGCCGGGTCAGCTGGTCTAATATAAAAACGTGGTATTAATAATAATGGTTGTATATTGTACTGTGTGTATGAATAATGCTAGAAAAAATAAAAATATATCATACTTTAACCACACTTTAACTATCCCAAGGAGTGCAATAGGTAAGTAAATATTTGATTATTACTTTTTCAAGTAAGTACCTTTATTTTACGGAATTATCCTTTTTTTAATAAGAAATGTGTACTACACGGTGTGTTTTTACCTTTTTATTATTATTACAAGCTTTTACTAAACATTTGTAGGTATGTGGGTGGGTTGGTACGTACTATGTGTTTTAAATTTAAGTATTGCAAGTGAGATTTGAACCACATCCAGATGTCTTATTGAACTGAAATTTTTCCTGCGTAACTTCGGTGACAGTACAATAATATGATAGATTATAACCTGACGCTGCAGCTAGGATTTGATATGCCATGTGAGTGTTTCCTGATACATTACTTGAAAAAACTATATATTAGATTTAGAATTTTCCATACCATAAAAATAAATAATAAAATATTAAAAAATAAAAATTATAAAAATAAAATTATTAGAGTAAGAAATTTGTAAAGTATGTTATTTTCTATTTTCTATTCTGTATTGGTTCTTATTGTAGTATTCTTTTTATATTCTGAATAATAAAACTATTTAACAAATGATTTCTTTAATTTCTCTTAACCTGTTGTGACAACCCTACCAAAATAGGTAACAATTTTGCATGTTCTTAAGAAGCTTAATCTCTGTACCTAATATCTACTTTGTGATCAGGCTGCGCATTTCGGTTACTTTTCTATTCAACAGTACAAATGTGATTATTTACTGGCCCGTTGGCGCAATCGGTAGTGACCCTGCCTGTTACGCCAGAGGTCGTGGGTTCGAATCCCGCATAGTTTGGGGTCAGATGGCCGTGTCTGAGAATGTCCATGATATTTAATTATTTATTATACATCATTGATAACTTGATGAACCGACCAAAAAGTAAAGGAAATTCATTAGAAATTGAATCAGGAATTAGTGGAAACTTGGGAAAACTCAAAGATAATTAAACAATAAAGATAACATTGGAAAATTATAATTATACTTGCCGGGAATTTTCTTTTTGATTTGATGACGGGATTGGCGGACAGTTTCGTGATTTAAATTTATTTTCCTTCTTTAAAATATAACCTATACTAGCTTATACACATCTACCACTTTATCTAAGTAGTAAACTAACACATCAAACGCATGCCCCTTCTATCAACAAGTGAATGTTTACGCGATGCCCCCGTTCCCAACTAACCCCTAAATCAAGTGGAAATTCGATATCTTGTGTTTACGCTTCACAGATAAGATTTAAAGAAGTAGCGACAAGCGGTGAGAATTTAATTTGAGTAAAAAACTGAATATCTTTAGCACCCTAGTACCATTTTCTTCCTTCCATTTCTAATAATTGCGAAGAGCATTGATGTGAATGCACTATTAAACTCTTCGGCAAATAGTGTATAATTATTTTTTTTATTTACGCTCGTAGTTTATTGTACCTTCACTTAGCCTAGCCTAGTCTAGCACGTTACTTAAAATGAAAATTATTTCTAACATAAGTTCCGTTCAAGTCCATTAGATGGCCATGGAAAGAGAAATGTTCTAAGAAAACATAATACACTAAGTGCGAGCAATAATGACACATTCAGTGTTTGTTGAAACCAAACTCTAAATAATACTTAGATAATTTAAAAATATAATGTAATAATTACCAATGTTATCTAACAGAAAAACAGAAATGGAACATAACAGAAGGCGAATTTTAATAGATCAAAAAAAAGTGCAGACCATCTAATCAACTTTTTGTCAAGGTTTAGTTTAGAATGATCCGAACGATAGATAAAACTATACCAGACTATACATAAATAAAGAAGGCTATAAAACAGGAAATTCATTAATACAATACGATCATCCCTGATCATTCGCAGCAATTGCTGTAAGTTAGCAATAGTTAAGCCTTGTCGAAGAACATCGGCTAGCTTGAGAATCATCGACACTGGGTTGGCCACTAACCTCTCCACCTTGGAGCAGCAGCATAGTTGAGTATGCTCAAGACCTCCCGCAGATCTGAATGTGATAGTCCCGTGCCCAACAGTGGGAGTTCTACAGGGTTGTAGCTTATGAAATTCAGCTAGTCAGCGCTTTGCAATTTAACTGGACTGTAACTGCCACCTTCGTCTATATGTATTTACATGAATAATTATTTACACAAATACAAATTTTATTAAAATAATTATAATACCTACTACCCATCTCTCTTAGACTTAATGAAGAATTTGAAGAACAAACTTTGATGATGACTTGCCATTATTAGATAATTAAAATCTCTGTGTCTGAATCCAAAGACGGGCTTAGTTCCTTGGTTTGTAATATTAATTGAAACGTTATTATCAGGTTGGAGTGCAACAAAAAAGTAATTAAAACCAATTGGAACAGTTCAAGGCAGTATTTCTAGATCACGAGTTCAAGGACGCAAGCAATGAATCTATTGTAGCAAAATATTGTATACAATATTGATTGTGAAAATTACGTAAGACTTTGAAGATACTTTTTCAAGAACCGCTCACAATCACGCGGCTAGAAGCAAATAAAAACAAGGTACATTAGATAGAATTATATTAACTTTTTAACCAAAGATAAAGACCATACTTATCTACTACAGAATATGTATACATAATTTGTATTTACTATGGGATGATCACCCGATAACCAGATGAGAGCGCAACTTCCGCCCCTACCCGTATCCACATTGTTTACACTGAATCACCCTCATTTATAAATCCTTAACATAGTTTAACCAGTGAGAGCTTGGATAGTGATTCTTAAAAAAATTGGAAATCGGCTACAAAATTTCAACATGAAAATGACAAATAAGTATATAGTAAAACCTATAGTAGGTATGTAGTCCGTGGTAAAACGAAAACTTTGAATAAAACGCTTATGTACCGGAGAAATAAGCTTTTAGCTAGCTATTAAACCCTTTTTCTCGTTTAGCTGAAACAAATCAATGATTTAACATTGTAGCGTCTGTCGAATAACCGGGACGACTATCAATATGTAAATAATATAATATAGACATAAAGATAAAAGAGATTAGATAATGGCGGAAAATTTTGATAAATATTTTTTATTATTATTTAAAAATAGACACAAAACAAGTACATTGTGAACTGATTAGGTCAGCTGATATGCAGTTTAAATTCTCGTCGTCATATTCATAACACTGAGTTGCAATGTAAAGAGACAAATATTTTGCAGATTTACCGTGAGTCAACCTTTCTCCACTATTAACGGTACACAACTATAACTATAAGTATAGCTATAAGTAGTAAAAATCTATATCGTATGCAAAATATCTTAAACAATTTAAATCTTTTTAAAAATAAAACTCACTTTCATAGGAATAGGACTTAACGAGAAGAAAACAATACTAGAACACAATGAATGGCCATACTAGTAGACACGGACTACCTTACTCTATGCTAGTAGATAATTGTTCCAGTAATTGAAAAAAGCTTAAGTTGCTATCGCTTCATTGATATCCAAGTGCCATGTTATCGGATTGATATAGAATCAAAATTTTCAAGGTTAAATTGACCAGGGAACAAACATGCATTGAAACGGCATCTGTCGAACGTTACCAGTAATGGGCGAACAGATGTACCAACAAAGACGATACCATGCTTTCGGACGAGGGTCTCGTGACTAATAATAGTTTGATGTATGGCAACAAAACCCACGCTTTTCAAATTAAGAGGGGTGATTCTCAAATTTTACAATTAGTTCTGTTGTGGCTCATTACCAATGAAAGAGGCTTGGTAAGAGCACTTGTAAATGATTGAAAACCATTACGGTTTAATCGTTAAGAATATAAACAAAAAAGCGATTAGACTTGATACAAATGAATATTCTTTAACTGTGAGTCATTTAGCAGTGAAATTCGGATATCGTGTAACAGACGCAAAAGAGAATCCTTCTGATTAGTGGTTATGTTGCAAAGGAGCAAGCATCAGTGGAAATTCCCAAAAAAACGTAAACAAAGCGAACGAAAGTGAAAGCGTTGCAAACTAATGAATCGGGCATCCAATTAGTGGTCATCGAAGGTAATCGTCGTTTAAGGCGGTCGCCGGCTAGGTCGGCTGCGGATGTGGAGTGAGGTCGGGCGCGGACCGCGACGCGACCTTGTTCGCAGTGAAAGACACAAAGGGAAACGTTATAAAATAGTTCGCTCCGATTTCTGTTCGTCGCGGTTTTGATGGGCGAGACGCGTCTCACGTTGTGACCGGTTGCCGGGCTGCGGTCGGGGGTGGCAAAGCGGTGGCTTCAGAAACTGGAGAACAAACTGACGAATGACGTGAACAAAAGGTTTTTGAGCAAGAAATAATGAAATGACTTGTATGCTAAACTTGATGGATAATAGAAAAGAAAAAAGGTTAAATTGATTTTGCAACAGATCCTATCTCCGAGAACGTAAACACGAATCGTTCGCTTGTGTCACCAGAACAAACTACAATTTTAAACAAATAAACAAGTGCATTGATTGTTCCCAGGTACTAATTCTATAAATGCTATCTAGATATTTGTTACCTTGCGTTCTCGCGCTAGCCTTCCTAAATAAAATCTTTGTATATTTCCCAACAAAAACGACAAGCACTTAAAATAATCAATAAAGTTAAATACAAATATAAAATTATAAGTAATAGGGGTAGCTTAGTAAGAGATTACAAATTTTTCTTGTCATCACTCATTTGTCACAATTCAGAAGAACTAACCATTTACGATTAATCGATATAAGCGTATGTAATAGAATTACCGCTGTACAGAGTGTACAGGGGATCAATAAATACGTAGCAATTAATCATTTTGCACCCTATCTATTCATCGGCTAATGATTTTCAATTCCTAACAAAGCAAAGTTTTACGTAGTTTTTTGTATAGTATAGAAGCAATATTTTCTCGCTAATAGTTCCCTAGTGTCTTCTTTCCTATTTGTGAAAGGAAACACTAGAAAACTACTAAACTACTAAACTTGTTTGTTGTCTTATAAAAAGTGCAATTACTGATCGATGGAAATACCTAATGCCATTGATTGATATGGATAATCTTAGCCTCATCACCTCACAAGGTGTCACGACACTCGAGTGCTAACTAAAACTTGCATAATCCCAACTAAGGTATTGTATTGTAAGTGTACGCCGTGCCCGCCGCGAGCGCGTTCACTCCTGAAGATGATCATCGTAATAGATCGAAACTAGTCGGCCTATTTTCGACTTAAATCACACGTGAGTAAGCCGGTAACTTCAACTATAAGGTATTGTACATAATATGTCGTCTTCAAGAGTCACTCATGTTCTGCAATTGGTAAATTGTCTTGTTGCGTTAGACTTACTTACGAATATATAAGGTGTAAAATCCCCGGATGTTTCCTGCGTAGGTACACAGGCAAAGGCAGTATGCGCGTATATTATCTTACCTGAAACAAGACGAAAGAAAAATGTAGGAAATCCAAAGAGTGATAATAAGCGGTGACAGCACAGTGGCTATCGAACTCGCTTGTCACTCAAGCGGTCCGGGTTCAAAGCCAAGCGGCACGCACCACTTATCTAAGTTATGTGCGATTTAAGAAATTCAATGTCACTTGCTCTAACGGTGAAGGCCATATCGTGAGGAAACCTGCATGCCTGAGAGTTCTTCACAATTTTCTTGAAGGCATGTGAAGTCTGCCAATCCGCACTTGGCCAGCGTGGTGGACTAAGGCCTAATCCCTCCCATTCTGTGAGGAGACCCGTGCCCAACAGTGGGACAAAGAAAAGGTTATGGTGGTGGATGATAAGCAAATCCAGCATGATGTATTTAAAATACAAAATTAATCCATACTCAAGAGTCCTGTAAATGTGCTCGTAACAGTGGCTGTAGTAGATAAGTAGCTAGACATACCTCCACGTACCTACCTACCTTATATATCTATACATATACACGTTTCCACCGATAGTTTTTGCAAACATTACACTTTTTACTGTACTTTACATTCTAATTACAGCAAAAAGTTCTTCGCAAACACAAGAAGGTGCCTATACGTAAAATCAAAATATATCATACAATATCACCATGAATAATTTATAACAAGACAGAACGTACGAGTAAGTATTTGGCGGCTCCTTGCATATTACCTCTAGGCGTCACGAATATAATATGTAATAGTACAAAAACGATATAATTACAGCTTTGGCTACGATATGTGGCGTGCTGGCATCATCTTTTGCTGTTTAGAGATTTCGCGGTTATTAGGTCATTACTCTATTGACTGCCTCGTTGGTCTAGGGGTCGCAAGCGCGGCTGCCAATTTTGAGGTCCTGGGTTCGATGCCTGGGTTGGGCAAAGTATTATAATTTTTGGGATTTTCTAACATGAAGGCCCAGTGCCTAGTACCTCGGGAGTCTGGAATTGTGTCCAATGTATAGAAATTTGGCAATAGACCTGTGAACTGACACAACTGGTGAATAGTGGGTGATGATAGGGTGTCCTGCTCTTCGGACATAGGTACAAGTGAACTACTTCGAAGTGAGCCGAAAGCATTTGCTCACCCTGTATAGCTTGGTAGTACCCATGCTTACTTAACATCAAATACCATTTAATGACGTCACTTTTAGAGTGCGAAAGCTTTTCTCCTGGTAGCTATGAACTAAAAAACGGCTATAGGTAATCATACATTTCTGAACATGTATTCGAATGATTGATGGGCTAAATATGAGGTCATAAGTCATAACATAATATCCATAAAACGTGGTAATTAATTAATTTGATTGGTTATGCAAAACTATTAGTGAGGTCAGTAAGTCAGTCAGTAATAAAAAATATTCATACAATTATGCAAGTATCTACTACCAACCTACTCACAGTATAGGTACCTAGTTCATGCATACATTTATACAACCGTATAGATCACAAAAAATAAAGTAGTCGTAGTAAAAAGCAGGCTTTATTTTTTTGTACAATGAGCAATATATTACTAAGGTTTTAAGAGTAGATCTATTGCCATAAGTTTATCATGTCTACAAAAAATTGCAACACCTGCGCTAGGTGAATGGATTCCTTTTAAAAGGGTATCATTTTTTGTTTAGTCTGGCCACATCGTAGGTCGTTCACGTTTGCCATGGCTGTTTTGCAAGTGTAAAAAACAAAATGGCCACTATAAAAGCATTACGTCATCGTAAACAGAGTAATTTTGAAAAGTGGCAATAATGCGAACTGGGCGTTTGTTACCACATTAGCTGCAACCCATAGACGTCCCACTGCTGGGCACGTGTCTCCCACTCCACCACGCTGTTCCAATGCGTATTGGTGGAGGGATTAGTGGCCAATCCAAACTCCAATTCTCCCTATGATTTGTGTTTATATAGCACCAAAGGTAACCTTTAATAAATCCCACTAAATTAATGAAATTGACTGGACTGGAAATATCAAATGGATGCGTCGGGAAAGTAACTTACACCTATTTTATTTATCCATCGGTAATATTTAAGGTATGTATGTAGGTACAATTTCTCTAGCAGGACAGACGGACGTTCGTCATCATCAAACGCTTTTCACAATTCGCAGACAGGCGTGAAAATACTATACGACTGACAAGAAACAAGCCATGATTTATACCTCGAATGTACTTGTGGGTGTTCCCGCAAAGATTGTTAAAAGGTGGTAATAAAATGGGTAGTCGGTACTTTCGAGGTTAAAAACCGATTCGTATTTTGTTACATGCACTGTATTCACTTCGAAATACTTCGGTGGCACGTATTATGTTTCCACATACATAAAAAATGTGTCTTTCGTTTCGTAGAACCAGCTTCGTAAGTGAATTCACTTTTTAATTTGTTTTCGGTGTGACTGGACTCCGTTGATTCCTCCAACTTGCACTTTCGTCGGATTCTACGCCGCATTCGTCTTAGTCAGAGGCAGAAGATATTTTACATCCACAAGTATACATCAGTGATGATGGTATCTTATCTAATCTATCGATCACAACGCAACTGACGGCTCGTCAAAATGATAACACTACAGTCCTAAATGGTTGTTGAGTTTTATGAAAGTATACTTAATAAGCCGTCACAGATTAAAGAATCTTCAAAGTCTAAACTATGCACGTGCCTACTTTTACAGATTCAAAGCCAAATAACTGCACCCACGACAAGGTCTGAAAAAGTGAAGAAATACGATAGTGCTACAGTAATTAGTTTTCAAATGTCGCCAGTAATTTAGTGCTATTTACCAGTCACCAACAAAACAATCAAAAGACAAGTCACAATTAAAAGCTGTACATTTTCTCATCTATAGATTCCCACAAGAAAAGTCTCTAGAATCTGTTATAAGTAATTTACCGCTCATTATTTACTTCCACGGCTCAAACTCAAAGCCCACCGATGTTCCTTATAATGTCAGCTACAACGACGTTTATGGGACTTGTCTGATATAAAAAAAAAACTCGTCGCTTCCAGTGAGCAGTGAAGACAACACCTCAATAGCCCATGTCGATAACTTTCTTCGTTAATGCTTTTACAACAGGTGAGACTGTCTATTTACTTGGAATGCACTCACGAGACACATATTTTAGCACTTGTCCACTGTTTTTTTAACCTATGCCGAAAATAATCTAATGTTCGATTACGTAACCTGCAAAGGTAGATGATGATTGGTAGAGGATGTAACCATCAAACAAAATAGCAAAATACTACGATACAAATGAGTTACTAAACAAATTTAAAAAAAATGGTTGTCTGTAAAGTCGGTTTACGGACGATAGATTTACGTGATAACGTCATATCATTATTCATATCATTATTCACATATTGAAAATACAAAGTTAACAGACAACAGACAAGTCTATATATCTATTTTGACAGTTCCCTACACTGAGCAAGTTGTTCCCTATTTAGTAGCCATGGAAACGGTTGTCAATAACGCCTCATGACGTCAGAGCGAGGTAACGACAAATCACGTCACACTTTTTCGTTCGTGTTGCTGATTTATAAGACGTTATCCCGTCAAAAAAACTAGGGAAATCAAAATAAACGAACAAATAGTTCAACAAAGACAAAGAAGGTCAAACACGATTTCAGTAATCCGATATCTACATGGAAATTTCATGCAAATCGTTGAATCAGAAAGTAAATATTTCTAGTCAATATTGGCCTTCGATTGGCGTTTTGACAATCACGTGGAAAAGATGGTCGTGTGTGTTTCTCATCGTGGTTGGCATCGGAGCTGAATTATTCATAAGATTTTACGTTACCGTTGAAAGTGTAAGTTCAAAGAAAGTATTTTGAGTTCGACATTTCGACAAAACAGCATGGCATTTCGAAAAGGCCACACGACTTTAAAACTGAATATTTAATTGATGACATCCATTGTTATTATATTTTCCAGCTTCATGCAATTTGTATGGATTTATTTTAGTAGATTACTAGCCTCGTAACAACAAATTGCAAAATTAAAGCACTTGTAAAATAATTGTAGGACTTTACTTGTCATGTTCGTTTGATCATTAATTATGTTATATTCATTTTCATGTTACGAGTAATATAACAAATTATCTTCATTCATTAATTTTTTTTAAATATTTCATAGTTTAGTTTTAGTTTAATTCAGTAATAATTAATAACCTTCATTCCTAATTTGAAGAATTTCATCAAATATTAAATGTGTGATTCAGGTTGTAATGTCGTGTGCTCCGACCATCCTAGCACTCATAGTAGCTAGAGATTATATTATTAACTGTTCGCTTTTAAAGCAAAAAAGTAGGTTAATAATTTAGCTTGAGTTATTCTGGATCAAGAAAATAAATCCACTTAGTCCACAATGAATCTGGTTTCTTTGAAAAGGTCAGCTGTTGACGGGAACATCCGGTTAACACCTCGAGTAATTATAATTAATCGTTACAAACGAATGAACATAAATTATGTTTATACGTTCGTAACAGCATTTCTATCTTCTCTTAGGTATCGCTGAAGTTTATAGGGTTACTAGCTGACCCCGGCAAACGTTGTTTTGCCAATCATAATTGAAGGAAATTATTAAAAACAAAAATCGCGATGGAAAAATAGGGCTTGATCGTAGAGGGTTGAAAATTTAGGGTTGTATGTATTTTTTAATGCTGTATCATAAAAAAATTAAAAAATAAAAATTTATCTAAAAATTAAAAAAAATAAAAATTAGGGGTGGACTACCCTTAACATTTAGGGGGATGAAAAATAGATGTTAGCCGATTCTCAGACCTACTGAATACGCATATAAAATTTGATAAAAATCGGTAAGGCCGTTTCGGAGGAGTACTGCAACAAACATTGTGACATGGAAATTTTATATATTAGATAAAAGTTGTGTATTTCAATGTTACTCCCATACGCATTACTTACTAAATATCTCAAGCGATTAAAGATTGTATATTGATTTTGAGTCATAAATGTTTATACCATACCCAATTAATAAATCTCGTTGCAAAATTTTGATTAAATTGAAAGTCTAATCAAATCGTGATTCACTATGTTCACAATTATTAAAGTAGATAGTAGCATTAAGTCCGCCTTTTGTACCATATTTAGGTATAATAAAGCGTTTAATAAATAAATAAATAAATAAATAATATAGTAAAGAAAGTAGTGTATACGAGGTCTATAAGAGGAAAGTAGTGTTTATATTATGTCTTAGTCCTATATAACCTTTATTAGATCGTATTTGTGACCGAACTAAGAATGACAAAAGCAGAATAATAAAAATTTTGTAAAAGTAATTATAACTTGAACCCCTTCTTGCACTGTAAAAAGATCTTCTATCAACTGTAAAAACAATAACGCGCGCTTCACCTCTCACACCGCGCGTGCTTAACCCGTCATTATCTATATTTCCAATTAGAGAGACGGACAGCCGACAGACGAGCTCGACTTACAAATGCCTGCAAATTATACGTTGACCAACAAAAATATAAGAGCAATATTACAGCGCACTTAAGACGAAACTTGAGCGTTAAGTAACCCAGATTGGTTTGTTAATGCGAAATGAAGGGTCGGCTTTTAAGTGATCAAAGGTCGAATTAGCACATGGGTCCAGCTATTAGTAGCAGTTCAGTAGACAGGTACATACATATCAACGAGTAATACCTTATCAAAGGTATTACTCGTTGTACCCGTTACCCGCCGTAACTATAATAGCTTTGCATAAAATCGACATAAAATACAAGTAGGATGCTGTTTGTAGTTAAATAGAATACATGACAATATTTTACGTGAATTCCATTTTATGCCATTGGTTCAGATAACCGTTACGCGTTGTCGAACTAACAGCATTTAATGGGTTATTCGGACGATCCACCAACAAAATGATGCTACCTATAACACAACACAGAGGCTAAACATTGGAGCTTGGTGAATTAACACGTCACGTCCCAGTTAACCATAAATCGTCCCGCGCCGATGATATTATCTGTGTTGAAATTCATTCTGTGCTTATCTATTTGTATTTTACACGCTCATCAACACGGGTTTAGTGTTATTCAGTCGTTTTTGTTCTTTGAGTTACTAAGGCACTTGTGTCATTTTGTGAGATAAGCGAATAGGAGTAATTTCGAACAAGTTTCTGTGGAACAAAGTTATATTAAAATTACTATGTTGTGTTAACTTGTGTTATATTCCTAGACTAGTGGACCCCTGCAGCTTCGCTCACCTGGAATTAGGCATAACAATTTTCGTTACAACTAGTTGCCACCATTTTTTTCGCTTAGAAATGCATTTACGCATCCTGACCTAGTGCCACTCTACTCAAAGAATTCTGTCTTTCGAACTTTATTCCTAGGAAAATAAACGGGATAAAAACATATCCTATATTTTTATTCATTCAACTGTAAACATTTGTTGCAAATAAGAAGCAATTTTATTTAAATTTAAGAAATATTCAGACAAACTTGAATACCGTATCCCAAGGGGACAACTTGTACACTGTTACTACAGTATACAGTGTTTTGTGTTTGCTTGTGGCATTTTAGTTTAGTGTACGTAAGAGGTTGGAACTTGGAGCGCTTATTATTCTTGGTGATTTCGCGGCATACATGTTTATTGTTGATTTATAAGTTGATCGCTTTATCGACGATACTGAGGCGAGTGCTCCAATTGCTCCATTTCGAACTGGCTAGCGACCGCGGCTAGGTCAAACAAAACGGAGTTTTATTGTTCTCGTTCAAGTATAGTTCTCACAGTAAGGCTTAATGACAAACAGCTTTATACAACCATAAAGAGTTCATGCAAAATACATTAAATTCTTTTTAAGTACAAAAAGTACTACGTTTGTGCAGCGAAAACGATAAGGAAATGCATAATATACTGGGTATCATGATTTATTTAATACGGAGGGTTTATTGTTTATGTTGGATATTATTTTTTTCGAAAAGGAAACGAAAAATAATAACTTGTTCAAAGTCAGTCACAATTGTCATGGGCGGCAGCGGATGGGTGGTGCTGCAAGCTCGTTTCCTATCTTATATCTATAGAAAGACTTTGAAAATATACCAAGGAATAAAAACGTAAATAATATAAAATTGCCTCATGATCATAAACCACTCGATAGCAGCAAGGACAACAAGGATGAAAACAATAAAAAGCACAAAGGAGACCACCCGTCATATCGAATATTATTAATTGACCACACACCAGACTTGACTCTGACTCTGAACTTGACACCAATTTCAGAGAAATATTTTACCGCAATCACTCACAAAGACTACCCCACAGTAATCGAGCAGGGACAGCGATACCAAAGCGATGAGAATTTCTAACCTTCTACTTAGAGAATTCGAAATTGGTATAGTTTTTTTAAAGAGTTTGGCAATCGCACTTATCCAACCTGGTATGAAGATATGAAACTAACCATTTCCAGATATTTATTCCGAGACGAGACCCGTACCGTGTTCAACAATACAACATGTGCCAGAGTCAATTATACATATTATACATCGTAAATTAATTATTGCCCTAGCTACTTACATTACCTAGAAACTAAAGTACTAGTTACAAATAGTAATTTAATTATAGCTTTGAATTCACATCACTCTCTCGATTTAGTCTATTCGAGTTGTCACGGTTGTTTCATTTCTATTCCCGACTCGCACCGACGTGGAATAAATGATAAAATTCAACTAATCAACGCATAATTTAAGCTGCATGGGTGGGAAAGTGAATGTTAAGCTGACAAGCAAATGGGCGTATATCATCGGTACACTTCAGACATCAATGTCCACCTTCGTAACAATGTTATTTATGACACCCAAATATTTTACAATTTAATACAGATAATTCAAATATAATGAAAGTAAAAGGTCAGCAAATATGATCTTGTATTCGGATGTATTAAAAGTTTGTGGGTGGTTATAGGTGGATATAGTGTGGTTGATCAGCTGACTTCCATCTTCCAATCCTATACCTAATATAACTGATACGATCAAGAGGTTATCCTTTTGTGTACATATGACGCAGAAAAATGGACTGTATGTCTGTGAAACAGTGTTTTAAAGACTGCAATAAGAGTTGGTAAGGACGCACAGATGTATCCGGCCCATTGCAGGTGGTAAAACACCTTAAACGAGCGCGCAGGGAGAAAAAATATTTTAAAACACCTGGTGCTCTGATTTTAAACAATAAACTTTCAAGGAATGGAATGTACGTAAAAGAAAGAAATAACCGTTCTTATCGTATACAAAATAAACTTTTATTTTGAGTTCCTCTTGCTTGAGGCTATTAGTGGGTTGCATATTGCTGGAAGATTATTTACATTATTTTACGTGTTGGTTTAAATAGAACAATTTTGTTTGGAATTAAGTTTTGCTAAATTAAATACGTAGACTTATTTTAATCAATTCATGAAATAATATTATAAGCCACTGACATAGATTGGCACTGGGATATGCATATTTGACATACATTCCCGAGTGCTGGTTTCTATTCCCGGATGGCGCTACGAATACCCGTATATTCGAGTTAAAGATGAGATTATGCTGGACATTTGCTTACACGTAGGTACCTACTTACCGAGCCTGATACATGCGGTGAGTATATAAGTGTGTCTGTTTGTTTTTGTGAGTATGACCTTGGGAGTTCTTGATTTATTTTGGGGATGGCGCTATCGATATATTGACAGAAGTTTAGACAAAACAAGAAGAGTTCTAGAAGAGAACTATATTGAATATTCCTTGAAACACTAAAACAATATTCAGCTTAATATTTTAATAAAATACATTATAATAATATTCCCGCATTTATACGACTTCTTACAACCAATAAAGAAATCTTATGTAGCACACGCTAAGGTCAACAAATTAAGACTTAACAATAGACAATCTAAACCTAAGCGATGAAGGAATTCAGTGTAGTTTGCAATGCCGTCTGTCCCAGACAAATAATATACACTTAAGTAGTTGAAGTATCAACAAAAGAAGGCACTTTATTAATTCGTTATTTAAAGCTAGACAATGACACAATAGTAACAATGACGAAACTTCTCTTGGAACAATATGAGATGACCTTAAGGTTTAAGATCATTATATTGTCTACTGGATTCTGGAGGCATTGGAGGTCGTACATATTTACATAATTTCAATCGAACTTCACAGAGTTCGTTTGATTGTTAATTATTAACATAATTCATCGACACTATTTCGTTTTGTAAACAATGTATTTCACAGATAATAATACACCAATAACTTATTCAGTCATACACAGATACAACCTTTTGTCACCCTCGCTTCGAACAAGAAATTCGAATAAACTATTGATCTGGACCTCCCCTCCACCAATCCGAATTGGAGCAGCGTGGTGGAGTATGCTCTAGACCTCCCGCATATTTGCCTGTGGGGGAGACTCGAGCCCAGCAGTGGGACGTCTATGAGTTGCAGCTCATAGATCTGGTTGGCTGAATTCAAACCAAGTAATGCGCGGTGACAACACCGTGAAAGTTTCAGTGAAAATACGCGTCAATTCAGCATTGTTCCTCACACTGAGATTGATATCGGCAATCATGCTTGTCTGTGAACCCGCTTTCTAATCTGTCGCTCGACCCGCTTGCTTATCATTTCACGGTTCAACGACTTTTACCTTGTTCTCTGATGTACATTGATGTGGACACACGGTGACCGAGTGTCAAACGGGCGTAAGGCTTATTCGATATGATACTTAATCGATTCCAGGGGTTGACAATTATACGAGTATATTTAGTTAACCAGTTATTCAGTAACAAATTAAACTCTCCATACCCTTTTTTTTCTCGCTGGGAAACGCAAACGCATCCTGCCTTCTCTTTATAATGTTTTTGAAGGCATATGAACTCTGCTACCGGCGCTTGGTTGGCGCGGTGTAATGGACATAGGCATAAACTCTCCTATTCCGCGCAGAGAAGAAACCCACGGGTCTCCTCCGGTAACAGTAACTCCCACCAGTGGTTCATAAAAAGAGTTCTGTTGGAACACTAACTAGAATAATTACTATCAGTGCTTACATACATATTGACATTTCCTCTCTTTTCGATGCCAGTATATTGACTTTTTAGTCACAGGTTGAAAGGTGTCAAGTGAATTAGCCTGCATTTATGAATTCTCCCACGAATGTAAACGCAAATAGTACCTCTACTTGCGTTAACATTCGTGGGAGTGTGGAGTGAATTAAACACTCCAATTTTTATAGCTGAGTAATAAATATTACATCCTGACTGCTGACTACTGACGACCGACACCGACGCGACTTGTAGAAGGAAGTCGATTTGCTACCGAAATAATTACTGCTATGATTGCACAACCCACTATAACAGCTTAATCAGAAATTCTTTAAGCCTGCAATAAATATTATTCATTTCAGACACAACGAAAGCATATACGTAATACGCGTATATAGCATACAACGTAAATAAATTCACAATACATATAATAATTGCATAAAATATTGTTATTGACCTGTTATGCATACTGAGTTGTATAAGATAAGATAAGTTAAATATTATTTTTTACTTTCCACCTTATGCAGACCATTAAAGACATTGGTCGGTTAATTCTTTTCCATTTAAATAGGCGCCACCAACGTTGAAATACATACATGCATAACAAATTCTATCAGCCAACTTTGGACTAAATCGTATTTATGTAGGTAGATCTCGATGACAAATGTAACGCCACTTGCATTAAACGCTAAGTAACGGACAGCAGCCTTTCATTGTGTTTCCCTAAAATACTCCCTCAGGACTATCACCAGGTGCTTGGCAGGTATATAACAGTATCCAGATTTTTTTTTACTGGAACTTTATTTACCTTAGACTTCCTGTCCGACCAGCTCTGCTCTGCTTAAGAAGTAGAATAGCAAGGCGGTCACTATAACAACGCAGACCATCTCGTCGGGGGGCGGCCAATACTTCGTTTTCCGAGACGCGGTCTCCACTCGAGGACTTTTCTTACCCATTATCACGGTTATCAGTCCGTCGAGCGACGTAGCCTGCCCATTGCCACTTCAGTTCACTGATCCTTCGAGCTATGTCGGAAACGTTCGACGCGAAAGGCGTTCGTCTAAGGATTTCATCATTGCGAATCCTATCCCATAGATAAATATCGAGCAAAGCTCTCTTCATAGCGCGCTGACTGTGAGCTTGTCAATAAGACCGTTGCGATAATTACTGAAAATTAACATGACATCGTCGCTATGTAGAGTGTCAATTAATTAAAATCATTCAATTAAAAAGCTAATATTATTTCGCGGTGAGTATTACGAGAAGGATATGAAAGCAAACCGCGGACGGATGTGGATTGCCTTTACTCGTATTATTTCGTAATACTTATAATAATGTGTGCCCACTCTCACTTTCACACGATGTCAAACTTCAAGATGATGATTTTTTTTATCAATAACTCACGCGAGCGTCATCAATTACATTTGTATTGATACGACTAATATGATTTGGAGATCACTATAGCTATATTATTAGAAAGTAACGCAAAATATTTATTTATCGAATTGTAAGGATAAATAGCAAGACGGCTCTGATAAAGTGGTTGGGTATGAAATCACTTACATTGGATATATTAGTAGTCATTTTGAGATCTTCATTGACGACACCCATGTCTTGATTTACACAAAAGAATTCTGATTTGGTTTCATCATTCGATCATCGCATTTATCTCGAGGTACAAAAACGGCACAAATAATTTCAGGACAGTGATTAAAGTCAAACAAAATAAATAAATATCTTGGACATTCTCACACACGGCCATCTGACCCCAAAGTAGGCGCGAGCCTGTATATGGGTGTCAGAGACTGATATACATACATGCATAGATATTTTTAAATACATACTTAACTAGATAATATTAACATCCAGACACAGAACAAATACAAGTGTTTGTCACACGAATATTTGTCTTGAGTGGGATTCGAACCCTCGACCCATGGCGCAACAGGCAGGGTCACTACCTATTGCGACAACGGGCCAGTCTACAAAAAATTAGGTTAACATTCATATATACAATTAAATTTAAGCGATTATTGAATGAAAGGTCTAGGGTTAAAATTATTTTAATTATAGACAACATTATATTCTAAAGCAACGGCTCCACATCCACACGTGTAGGTTGCAAAAGTTGATGTAAAACTCCAGTCTCCACAAACGGAATATTGGCACCTTATGTGTAATAAAATTTCATAAAAGTATTCGAAGATGATTCTGCAGTACCTATGCTTGCGCGGTGACCTTTATGTCAAACTTTTTTATTCGAGAGCTTGCTCTCATGTGACGAAACCGAAATGACTTCGCGGACACCTTAATATATTCTAAATTTATTCATTAACCAACGCGGCGCCCATACTTTATTCAAAGTGCCACATGTCAAGTTAGCATCAAAATCAATTTTTAACATTCAATCATCGACGACGCATCATAAAAGGTTAATAAGTAACAAGCCTAATGATACAAGAACTGTCAATCAAACCTCCGTACACTTGCGCCCACGACGAGAAAAGACATTATAAAACACCCACAGTCAATGAGTCATTAGGGCTTATTAAAATTAACTATCGATCAACGATTCTGCGCGTAGAAGAAAGGGCCGATCAATGTACGCATGGTTGATTCAAAGCTGGTTTCTTAAATCTTACGGTAAAATACTGTCACTTTGTATTAATATTGTACAATGGAACTCTGAAGTTTCATCCACACCAAATCGACTCCTGGCTTTTGACCACCGTGTACTTCTCGCGGTCTTTTTACTGCGAAATGGTCTCCTGGCTAATGGAAGCAGTCAGTTAAACTACCCAAACCGATACAACATCAAATCCAGACATCACGTTTCATTACTACCAGACCACATCCAGGCCATAGTCCATCCACCACGCAGTCTAAGTACGGAGTCCGAAGATTGTTGCGAACCCTTAGGCATGAATTTCTTACTATGTGTTCTACGCACATATAAACATAGAAAAGTTTGATGCGTATACCGCCAGGATTTGTATCTGGGCCCTCTCTAGTGAGAAGCTGAATCGCAGCCCCTATCCCGTCTCACGCTGCCGATTTCTTTTCTTACGTAACTGAAGATGTTCCGTGCCACCTCTCAGGACCCTGATTGATGTATCGATGCGGCGAAAAACAGTGACGGCAAGTGTAAATAAATTATTCAATAGGTCAGTGTAAAAAGAAGGCATCGGAAATTATTTGGCACCAGTGCCTTTAAATGTCAGTTAGCGTTATCGCGTTCATCGCATTATGTAAATAAAAAACAAACTTATTCAATAACGGAACCTTCGATTTATGAATTGGCGATTCATTTATTTATTAGTGATTCGGTTATTACATGGCGCTTGAAGTCGGAATCGCATGGAGAGAATAGAATACAATATTATATTATCAGTAGTAGCTCGAAGCCTGGACTTGTGCCCAGTGTATTGCAATAGGAAACAGCTAATAAATGGGGACCTAAACATCATTATCACACCTCTTTCTTTGTCCCAGTGTTGGGCACGGGTCTCGTGTCAAAATGGGAGGGATTAGGCCTTAGTCCACCACGCTGGCCAATTGCGGATTGGCAGACTTCACATACCATCGAGAACATTATGATGAACTCTCAGGCATGCAGGTTTCCTCAAGATGTATCCTTCATCGTTAAAGCAAGTGACATTTAATTTATCACACATAACTTTGAAAAGTCATTGGTGCGAGCTGCTGGGGTTTGAACCCGGACCGCTCAAGTGTGAGGCGAGTTCGATAGCCACTGGGTTGTCACCGCTTACCGCTTACCTTTGACCTCAACATACTGGTGAAAAGTGGGTCTACTACACGCCTCTACCTACTATTTGGGGGAAACACAGCCGTAGTGTCATGTAATAATGTAAATGTTCTGTATTATTGAATTACGTGGGTATCCACGTAATTACGTAAACGTATGTTTACAGAACATCTTCCTCATACACTCATAATTAGCACACATAATGATGTGGCTTGGAATTATTCTTAAGAGGAAGATTGCCGAGTAAAAGACTACACAATCTACAAGAGCATTAAATATTACCTACACGGCAACCCCAAATTAACGGGATAAGGTGAAGATAATAAGATACAATGAACAAAGAGAAATAAAGAGAGGTGGTGCCATTGTGAAGTGGAAGTTTATTAGTTAATTCAAACGCTAGCTGGCTGGAAATAAATGTGCAGTCATCTCGCCAAACCCCTTTGTGTCACGTTATCTGTGGCCTATAAAGTGCGAACATTATCTGACTTCGACATTGACTTTCTTCCATGTACGTCTGAGTTTAAATCGACGCTAGTATATGTAGAGTGCAAAGATTTAGCAAAACTGAATTAACAGTTATTAAATTAGTAACAGAATACGGTATGGAGTAACATTATACTTGGTTACGTCTATCTGTCTTTCTGTATAAAGCTCCATGAAAAGAAGAATATAATAGATATATAATAATATTACAGAACACACTATATTACAGAACGTGGACACCATACAAAATTAAATGAATATGGAAGTTGTGTAGAGATGCCTAGAAAAAGATAACGCAAACTGGACCAGATACAATTACTAGATATCATAAAAAATATTATGAACTACTGAATAAACATCCGGGATAGAATTTTTTTATTGTACACGCGGCACGAATTGTTCACAATATTTCTTATTCCGAGAGAAGACATGGAGAAGGGCTTTCTTTAATGATTAAGCCTGCCTGCCCATAGACGTCCCACTGCTGGGCACGGGTCTACAGACACAGTTGTTGGAGGTATAGAGCATACTCCACAACGCGATTTGCTTGAATGCGGATTGGTGTCGAATGTTCTCAAGCCATCCAAAATCTTCGAATGTGCATCATTGAAAACGACCGGGACCGACGGCTTAGCGTGCCCTCCGAAGCACGGTAGCGTCCATCAAAATGTGCAGTCACCTATCCTCAAATCGATCGCGCCCGTCGTTGTTTAACTCTTTTGGTCACATTGAATCGACGCGAGCCATTGGCGTATGTACGCTACAACTAACATACAATTTGGTATTTGTTATAGCGTCGCAGTAATTAATTTTTTTAAAGACTGATTGATATTCGCTACATCACTAAATAGATCAAGCGAAGGCGCAATAAACAGCTAGTTTGAAATAAACATAACTGTTTTGCAGCTGGTTCGAATTACAATACCATCAATGTGTCATATGAGATATCGCATCACCGCATAGCTATGTTGGGGAACTTGATTTGCAATGAAACGCGAGTTGATACATTGCGGTCGTCGGTGATAATTACATAGGAAATGATTCTATGAAGTGTCACTGTCCTATAATGTAGATGAAAGTTTTGTGCGTCGTGCGCATGGAAACCATAAATGCTTAACTCATATTATTAAGCATATATTAGTAATTCAAACATGAGAAAGATATTGAGCAAATAATTGAGCTAAGTAGTTCACGCATTATATTTAGGACTAGTGAACGCCCGCAGCTTCGCTCACGTGGAATTAGACAACAATAGTTTCGTTTACACCTAATATTTATCTATAATATAAATTCGACACTAGGTTGGCCACTAACCTCTCCACCAATCCGTATTGGAGATGCGTGGTGGAGTGCTCTAGACCTCCCGCAGATTGGTCTGTGGGGGAGACCCGTGCCCAGCAGTGGGACGTCTATGGGTTGCAGCAGCAGTTTTCATATATCAAACTCATAAAAGTACTTTGTAGAAGTAGCAGTTTGCAATAATATTTTACAGAATCACTTTTGGAAACTGCCATTTTATCACTAGAGCGCATTTCAGGTAAGTTTAACTGTTATTTCATAGTACATTAGCGAAACATTTCCTCGTGACGCGATACAATCAAACACTCAAACAAACATGCCACATTAACTATTACATCATTTAATTGCAGAGATGTTTCAGTTGATACGCGCTCACCGTATTTCCCTTCTTTCCGGTACATGGAGCGTTTAATTTTCGTAGATCTGTTTGTTGGCTACACACCTTTCAACGTTACAAACTACCATTGCTTGTGAATGAGAACACACCATCGACTGGGGAAGTATAACACAAACTTTTTTCTGCCGGAAAGCAATGATTGATTGTATGTATTAAAAATGTATAATAATTATAATGTATTATTTTTATTACATAAGTAATATTTAAATTTTACTCTTTTTCTTTTTATTTGATTTTTCGTTTAATTTTCATAAACGCCTACCGCTACCTCTCACTATCTCAAGGGTTGACTGGTAGACAATGCCTTCAGGTAGTCTACAATAAAGCGTAAAATAAATAAATAAATGATCTAGCTCAAGCTAACTAATCTGTAAGAGTCATTCTATACACCTACACACTTTGACTCCCAAACGTATAATTGCAAAATTCAAAACCAATTCAAGTTTATTAGCATTTAGCATCGTTGCGTTTATAAGATCACAAAATTAATTTAAGTAAATCAAGACAACAGCATTAGCGTAACTGTATTGACAAATCAAAACTTTCATTAGCTTGCCGTCGTGTTTTATCAGAATATTTTATAAGACCTATTATTGGCAATGTTGGGCCACTTTCACCCACGCATGGACGGAAACTTCATGTCGCTTTCAAAAGTGACGAAGGACGTTAAAAGTTCAAGAAAATCACACGCAGTTTGTGGGAAACATTTAAAGTGAATAAGTAAGTAATAGGTAAGTGAATAACATAACATAACAACGCGCCAGTATTTCCCCGAAGGGTTAGGCAGAGTTGTGTATAACACGTTTCACTAGTTATATTCATTTAATAGGTGGTGAGCCTATTGCCATACACCGGGCACAAATCCAGACTCCCGAGTTACTATTGTGTAAAGTGGAATTTCAAACCCAAATTTACTTTACTAATTTACTTTGCCCGACCCGGGGATCGAACCCAGCGACTCTAGCTTAGCAAGCAATAAGTGAAGAACAATGAATGAAAATTATCAGATATTAAAAAAAATTCGTTCACAATGGACTGAATTTGAAAAACGACTAGTCGGATTTCAAATAAAGTCAGTATTCATAATAATAAGGATGGATTAGTTTAACTAACGTTACATAAGCTAATTTCCATCTTGTCAAGAGTCGTGAGTTAACAATTATATGATAATCAATGTATTATAGTAGAAATATAGCCGCAGGCAGAAGCTATGTAAATAAACAAGACGAATAGACAATACAATTTAATGAACATACAAAAGACTCATCACTCAATCAAAGTTGGTTGACCTTCGTATCACGTAAGACTATTTAAGCTTTCGATATCATTAAGAATTCGTAGTATCGAGAAGGTAGTTCCGATGTTTACGATCGTTATTTTTTTAAAAGATCTTTTAAAGAGCTTCAATAACTTACATGAAAGGTTACCGAAGTGAGAGTTTATTAAAATACATTTACTTACACGTAAGAGAAAATATATTATTCATTAATGATATTAATTACTAACGCACCTGACCCTCTGATGAACAACCAGATATCCTGGAGTGTTAAGAAGATTCACAAGTTGTTAACAGCGGGTTTTCATTTTCAACAGCTTTAATATGCAAATAACCGGTCGCTGATAAGACTCAGATAAAGTCCTAAATATGTATGAACCGTAAAGCAACAATAATCACTCAGTGAGAAGCAGGTTTAAATACCGACGAATCTACATTATTCAAAACAAGTACTTTTGTATTATGTAGAATGAAGCATGTTCGTGTCCAGGAAAAGTACAAATTATTATGAGATTATAACATATTAATCCTTTCTACAATAATGTATTACGCTAAAGCGTAAAAAGCGCTAAAGTTTCTATCGTTGATACTGGGCACGAAAGATAAGTGGGTACTATTATTTAAAGTTAAAAAAAAAGTTAAAAAAAATATACAAACCTGGAACATTTCCAGGGACCTTGGGTCTTTTCGATGATCATCTCACGCGCAGCGTACTTTTATAGATTGCCCTACTTATTGAGTCATTGCCGTAAATCTTAAATCCGCATTAATGCTCAAATATTAGAACAAGTTTAGGTCGAAGTCAAAAATACGCGTCAGAAAGGATACATCGGTTTCAACTTTCGTAAAGTATTACGAGTTTGTGTTATATTTTAGTATTATTTTAAACAAAACATCGTTTAAAAGTTCTAGATTCAAAAGGGTCATTCCAAGGGTTAATTATAACCGATTATAATCTGCAGATAAAAGTATCCTTTCTTTATAACAATTGAGAAGAACAATAACTGATTATGTAAAGTTTGAGAAACCACAATATGTAATGGTTTATTGTGTGCATTATCAGAGAGAAAAAGGCTTTGTTATGATAAAAAAATCACAACAAAAGCTTTTTCTGATGATGTTACGTGATCACACACTAATATTGAACTAACATTCCGAATCTAAGAATCCATATAGTGACGATTGCGAAACTAAATCCATTGATCCCAATCAAGTGTTTGCTAACCATAAGCGACCCAGTTTCTCCTCACGACTTATGAAGAAATTTATATAGACTGAGAGGTCTGGATTCAGATCCCAGCGGCATGCACCAATGACTTTTCTTCGTTATATGCATTTAAAAATCAAATTTTCCTGTTGTTATTACAGAATAACAACCGAATACATTTGAGGGAAGTGGCATCCGTTGTCATGTAAACACTGCCTATCTGCACTGCCACTCACTCCGAGAGCAGGTCCAATAGTAGGACAATAGAACGGTAGAATGTGTGATGATATTTAAAATATTGCTAGAAGTACATTTAAAAACTCGACCAGTTGCTAAACTCACCAGGTTGTTTACTCATTCAAACATGGTAAGCACTCGTATTTCGCATGTGATAATTAGATTAGATTACACATAGCGAAACAGATTAAGGTCACTGGAGACGCCAATTTTACTATTGGAATGTCTCGAGTGTCGTACATTATGATGATATTACTAGTGGACGCCCCCGCAGCTTCGCTCGCGTAGAATTCGACCCATTAACGACGTCTGCCCGCGATCGGGTTGCCCACTTGACATTTTTGAAGTTAATTTCATACTAACTTTGCACCCCCGTTTTACCCCGTTAGGGGTGAATTTTCAAAAATCCTTTCTTAGTGCTCCGCTACGTTATAAAAAGAACCCCTGTGCAAAATTTCAAGTTTCTAACCCTTATAGTTTAGGATAATACGTATTAGACGTAACATAACCTAAATACAAAATTTCATTGAAATAATGTAGGTATATACGAAAAACTTTTATACCTACTAACTTTGCACCCCCCTTTTCCCCCCCTTAAGAGATGATTTTCGAAACTCAATAAAAAACCTTCATAGGTACTGAATTTCATTCGAATAACATCAAAAACGGCAAAGTTTCATACTAACTTTGCACCCCCGTTTTATCCCCTTAGGGGATGAATTTTCAAAAATCCTTTCTTAGTGCTCCCCTACGTTGTAAAAGGAACCCCTGTGCAAAATTTCAACTTTCTAGCCCTTATAGTTTAGGCCCTGCGTTGATATGTCAGTCAGTCAGTCAGTCAGTCAGTCAGTCAGTCAGTCAGTCACCTTCTCCTTTTATATATATAGATTTGATATGTTTCTGTTTATAAGAAGTTAAAATATTTATTCTAGTTTTTTTGCGTAGATACCTAATGAGTAAATTTAGAATTTAGTTATGGACCATAGAGTTTTATCTTGTTAATGGTTGACAATCATCACACTTCTTCGGTGACGCTGCCGCGCTGTAATAGTCTATATGACTACATCAAAAGCCAATTCGAAAAAATAACTTTTTTATTTAGTCAATATTGAAGATTACAAACTGTGAAATACTTAAGCCACGGTCCACGGTGGTGGTTCGTTTCAGACTTTGCTTTATTTTCAAATTTAATAAAATACAATTCAATTTTGTTATTTTTTTTAAATATTATTCATGACGTTAACAATAGCAAAATACGATGCAAACATATAATAGCAAATAGGATTCCATCTTGAGTATTTTTTATATGCATACTATGACACTACATTAATGCAATCACTTTTAATATAAATGAGGTCACAGAATTGTGTTTTTCATGTATATCGCGAATTGGCGAAGAACTTGATCGCTCGAACGCCGCAAATTCATTACGCGTTCAATCGGTCAGCGTAATATAAGTTAGTTTAGTTTGTTGAACGGACCAAACTATACATATAGATTTGCTGTAGAAATTAATTTGTTATGGTTTAAAAATAACAACAATGTCAATATTTATCCACCCAGCTCGGCCAAGTCTTGTTAGTTTACGTAAAAATGTGTACGCCAACTATTTCTGTACATCTCTTCGACACGTGTTACGAAATAGCCCAAGAATTAGGTCAACTGGACTGCGTGAGAGAATTCTTTACAAGTGTGTGCGCAATAAAAATGCGTAAACGTAAACATGTATAATATTGATTGGGAATTGAAGAAGGAAATTATTGGTAATTGCAATTCGTCTGTCACTCGCCACCACCACATGCAACTTATCAGTCTCTGCTTGCAGTCGTCCTGCTCAGACAGGGGTGCGTAGATAAAAATTTGGAGATAAATTGATGGTGAGTTAAATTAAATAAATTTTCGATTTTGGATATAAGAATAAGTTAAAAAAAAATGGGTACATGTCGAATATCTTGCTGACTAGACCATTTTTACCTACCTTATTATAAAGGAAAATAATAAGCCATATTAAGTCATTGTTTCAGTGTGCGCTTTAATGAACCATCATAAATAACATTATTATCGGTAACGTCAATCCTGTTTATAAATCAATAGCATAAATGTTGAATTTGATTAACTTTTTAAATTATCAATAATAAAAGCTATAACGAAAGCTACATATGTCACTGAGATAGCTGTTCCATTGAACAAGAAATGTATGTTATTGCAGCATCGCAATATTCATAATGTTTATGGCAAGTGACTCGCTTCACCAACATTCGCGAGCGTATGGGACGTTTTCTCGTAAATTAGTGTATTAATTTGATTTTGATAAGCAATTAATGTAGTCCGCACTTGGCCAGCGTGGTGGACTAAGGCCTAAGCCCTCCCATTATGAGAGGAGACCCGAGCACAACAGTGGGACAAAGGAAAGGTGGTGATGATGAAGCAATTAATAGAAAACTTCAGTCTGCTATTGGATTTGCCCAACACAGTCCTAAATAGGCAATACCTTTCAGAATTTTTGGAGTTTAACCTTTTAAGGGCGTACATTACCACGAAGAACAAATTAATTCTCCTACGCCTAAAAACTATACTTCAGATTTACGCAAAATTTAGCATTGCGTCCGTTAGCCGTGAATAATTTGTCAATGTTATTTCTCTGAAAAAACTCCACTAAAATTTTGTTCTCATACCTCCGAGTGTATGACAAGCAAGTGAAATATAAACGGAAAGTGAAAACGGGGACAATAACGATAATAGCTTCCAACCCGGCGTTTAAATTCTTAAACACCGACGTTATCGTTTTATAATTACGCTGTGAACGATATCATGATAACCATGGGTCTTCTTTCAAGCCTGTACTTAGGGCAGAGCATAAAATTGAAAAATGTCGCCTGCACTAAGTATTGCGGAGGACTGATGTACCTACTTACAAAAAATTCGTGTAATAGTAATAGTAGATTAGTAAAAGATGTAGCGTCCTTAGCTCGCGTCGATTCAATGTGATTGAAAAAGTTACGCAACGACGGTGGATTTGCGATTTGATGCCCTAGCGGCAAAATTTCATAGACGCTACCGTGCTTCGGAGTGCACGTTAAGCTATCGATTCCAGTTGTTTTCGATGGTGGAAACAGTCGTTAAGCCTTGTAGAAGACCTTCGTTTGGCTTGAACATTGGCTGGGTTGGCCACTAACCCCTTCACCAATCCGCATTAAAGCAGCGGACATCCCCCAGAAGTGGGACATCTATGGGTTGTAGCTTAGCTTTTTTAGCAACTTAACTAAAAGCCATGTTGTTAGGGCAAAGACTTATATTTATTATAACTGTAAAATAATGTTCGTTCAAGTGTAGTTGAATAAATTAACGTAGTAGATACAATCACTAAACTGATTATTAAAAATGCATACAATAAGTTATTCAAAAGGTGTGTTTGAAACACGACAACATACATAAAAGAGGAAATATTCATCAGAGTAAGGGAAATCCAAGCATACAATTTAGAGATTTCATAGAGCTTCCCACACCTTGCTGAGTTGAGTGGACAGATAGAATCAAATAATGTAAGCAATTCATCATGAGAAGTGAAATCACAGCCAGATGAGAATCTTGGGAGGATTGAATATGAAATACATAACTTTGTACCGCGTAAATTAAATGGAACCGCGATCGATTAAAAACTACCCGGGAAAAGATTATAGTTGGGCCCAATCACCGGTTATGTAGCGAAAAAGATATCAAGAGATTTTACGTGATTTTATTTTGGGAAAACTAATGATAGACTACAACATAATCCAATTTATTTAATAATATATTGGACTTAAGCAAAAAAATAATAGCTCTTTGTGAAATGCAAGAACTTTCTAACGATTTATTATAATGATTCGCAACTATTACGAGTACGAGTATGTCGAGTTACGAAATCTATTCATTTAAATCAGTTGTGTTATAAAAAAAATACTGTCAGTAATGATTTCATTACGACTCTTGCTAAAACAGCCCCGGGGCCATTGCTCTAGGCAAATCTAGATAGAGGAACAAGAATTACGACGAGCTTCCTCACTTCGTACTAAAGTAGCAGATTATATTAGATTTAGGTACTTGTTTGACACCGACGTATTGATTTTTTTTTAATATGAGCGCGTGATATTAAAATTATATAACTCCAAAAAGCAAACATCTACTCTGTACAGATATGATATTTCAATAGCTTGACGAGTTTCAAACTGGGTACTATATCAATAAGTCGCTGCGTCGGAACCTGGCATTAATGGAGAGCTTTGTACAACTGCTTAGAGGTAAAATGTGTAATTCATCAGTACTAGAGCTGATCACACTGAATGTCCCCGACAAATATGTCTGGGCTCGACGCCACAAATTGTTCGCAGTCCCAGTATGTCAGCTGGCCAGAGTGCAGGAGAGCCCATTGATTAAGGCTCTGACCTTGCTCAACGGCTTAGTGGCTTGGGACCGTGAGGTCGATATATTCTATACACCTATTGCCGTATTTCGCAGGGCAGCAGGAAAGTATCTCGAAACATTTAACAATCGAATTGGATAAATCTGTTAAGATTGTTATGTCTGTGTGTAAATAAATAAGTCTAAGTACTATGTCAATAATTAATCATCCTATTAAAAAAATGATTGAAAGGCTAAGATTTTTAATCAGCATTTTATGTAACGACAGTATACCTAATATGTAGATGATTACGCTACGGTGTAAGTGGCGATCTTTGCTCAAACGTATCTGGCACATGTGACAAATTTATTGTTATTGTAATTGGTTGAGACTCGTTTGAGACAGTTAAAATCAATTCTTAAAATCATATCATAAGGTTCAATTTAGACTTGCTGGCATCAGCAGCAGTAAAAATTTATCTTAATCTTGCTCGTCTCATTCTTAACACCTAGCTCCACAATGTGTGTTCGTTACAATTTCTGGCTTATAGAGAAACAAAAATTATAATGCCAAGTCTCGGGAGATGCCTATAGGTCGTGGTTTTGAAAGAAAAAAAGAATTTAATTGTTTCATGATAACATTCGCCATCAAGTCTACTTAGTTCTTTAATAGATTTGAAGGCAATGCTTTACAGAAAAATTAAAATCAAATGAAAATCATAATCATAACTGTTTTATACGTGTACAATGGATGCAATTTTTTACTATGGACAAAAGTTAACATGCAACATTATTTTTTGTGAAGTTAGAAAAATCTTTACCAGTACTCATTCTTATCGCACTTGTGTAAGTTGTATAACTCCTTACCTGAAAACAAAAAACAAAATCAAATTAGACAAATAAAAAAAAGTAAGCATATATCTACAAATATTTTAGTTTAAAATGATACAGCATGTATTGTTTATCCTCTTCATTATTGAATTACATATTTTGAAGTTTAATTAATTACATAGGCCTTGCTGTCCGAAAATATTCCAGAACATTCGATTGAGTGCGTCACATAACGTCATCAAATGCGGTACCGAAACAGGCGAATAATAATACCAGCATTAACACATGGCTTCCCTCCCACAGCTAGAGAGGACTTTACCGTCATATCGGCGTCATAAACTTGACTGAATAGTTATGATGTTACAAAAGAATATTTTATTATAAACCTGATGTTAGAATATCAGCCCATGTGCACACAGAATATTGCCTTGCTATGGCATTCATTTATTTTTGTGAGAATTTTATGTGGTGCTACTCGTGGATGTTAGTGAAAAATAATGAATTTGGACAACATAATACGTAAGGCATTTAATTAGTAAAATTTTGAATAATCAAAAAATACACGTATTCCGTCAAAAATAAGTATGGTGTTGAGGCTCCCCGTACCTACATAGGGTAAGTACATATATCATCCATCATGGTTATCTAGTGTTACTTGTTAAAACACGACACATGATTGCCATAAATTTCCCAAAAATTATACACAGTATAGAGGCGAAAGATACATGTATAAAGATATCTATAGTTTCGTCAACAAGTCATTAGTTAAAACCCAATTCAAGATACAATCAAGAATACGTCGCATTCGTACACGAATGATAGAAAGCAAAGCAGGCCGACTCACATGGCTTGACACTATCGAAGCGTTCTGAAGTGCAGGTATTTCTGCATGCGATAATGCCGATATGACTTTGATAAAACCGTACCTTCTCTCAATGGCACTACTGGCCTATACTTTTAACCATAGATTGAATAATATTTAGACATGGATTATCTATGCTCCCTATAGAACAGAAACAGAATTCATAGATAAATTACAGGTAAATTCTTAAGAAAAATGATTACGAGTGTTGCAGGCGTAACAGTAGCTGTTACACCTATACCTTACATAGGTCTAGTATGTAGATCTGGTGTGGAGGAACCACGGTAGAAATAAAGCATAATCACGTATGATGGAATTTCTGGCACTTAGGCATAAGGAAGTGACTTCTAGTGGCAAAATTTCATAGACGCTACAGTGCTTCAGAGGGCACGTAAAGCCGTCGGTCCCGGTTGTTTTCAATGCTGGAAACAGTCGTTAAGCCTTGTCGAAGACCTCCGGGTGGCTTGAGAACATTCGACACTGGGTTGGCCACCAACGCATTGTGGAGTATGCTCTAGACTTCCCGCAGCAGTGTCTGTGGGGGAGACCCGTGCCCAGAAGTGGGACGTATATGGGTCGCAGCGAGGTATAAGGAATTACTATTTGGTATGAAGTCGATTGTGTTCCTTTAGTATTGATTAATGGAAAAATATTGAGTACGTGCACATCGACACACCCGCAGCGGGCGGCTTGCCGAGCTCTCGATATCGGACAGCTATCGCGTAATCGTGTTTATAACTCTGATAAGTCTGTTTTGATTAAAATTCTATATTTTAGCATTTTAAAAATTACCAACTAAGAAATTTTGAGTAGATATTAAGTCTTCTTGTTCATATATTTCAGCGATACATTTATATTTCACAAACGAAGTCGCAGATATCTACATATAATAAAACTTCAATACATTACAAATCAAGACCATGCGAAGAGAAAGTAACTTATGCGAAAAAACATTTACCCTTTTTTTTTTTTTTTATCGCTGGAAAATCCTCATGGATACCCGACAGGCGCGGGGGGGCGCTGTCGGGTTATGCCGGACTCTTACCGACTAAAAACCAGCGGTGTTCCTCCTCGCCGTCTTCCGGCGGAGCTGCGGGAACGCTTTCGCACACTTCCGCTGCTCCGACGACGGTTGCCCGGGACTCGGGGCCCATCTTGTGGGGCGCACATCTTGTGGCGCCACTCACCATTCAACCTGGCGTGCCGGAACACGGGACACGCCAGCCGTCTCGGGGGTCTCCTCCAACTGGGCGATGGTACCCCCCGGTTCCACCGCCCGGAGACCCACCTTATGGGGGAAGGCGGCGCTCATGCGCCAGGCGCCTCCGACCCACTCTTTTACGGCGGATTGGGTTGGACAGAGGGTCGTCTTCCCTCACCCGCTCCGCCGCCTCCTTCTGCGCCATAACCACCTCGCAAAATCGGAGCACCGCCTTCCACGCTCTGTCGCTGCCGACCATGGCTCTCACGACACCCGGCAGCGACAGGTCGCCCCCTATCACCGCCGCGAGCGTCGCCCGCGGCTCCGCCCACTCAGGGTATTCGGCCAGCGTGTGCTCCGCTGTGTCCTCTGGACACCCACAGGCGTGGCACACGCCGGTCGGCAAAAAAAAAAAAAAAAACATTTACCCTGCCCTTATCAAACAGTCAAGAAACAGGAGCAGCCTTTAGTTATTTCAAATATAATTCATAACTTTTTTACCCTTGAAATCACTAAGATCTTTACACACCCTAAAATCGTAAACATACATGAACATTTTGTACTACATAAGTAGTAATAAACGGAAGTGGAACGAATCAGTATTAACAAAGACTTAAACAATGGTATGGAAAGAAGAGAAAGATGCAAATTAACCAAGTAAGTACTACAAATTAACTTTCACCATAATACTCGAATTACCAGACCGTCTGGTTAGTATATCAAAATTGGATTTAGATCGTGTCCACAGGCGACGGTAACTAAATCGGTCGATGAAGAGATGTTCGCTAGCATAAAAAATCAAACTCAACACATTAATCAAAACATAACTAGTCAGTTATTACGGTTCGCATGAACTCGAACCAAATTGTATTGGACGTGTAATCACATGGAAAAGCGACCGATCATAATTAAAGCACGAATCGACAACAACATTGTTGGCTCGGAGCTACTGATACACACACTTTGTATCCATTACAAATTTTGTAGGTCGCTTGTGATTCGTTTGACGCATTCATTCAATCACCAGTGGTCTTAAGAAATAATGATGGTCTATCGACAGCAGTACGAAATACTATTCTCAAAGAAGAATAATTGTTTGAAAAAGATTGTCCCTAACAGAGACTAATGTATTCATTACGTTTAAAAATTATATCAAAAATGGGCTAACAACAAAACGGGCACTCATGCTAATAAATAATTAATGCTTAGCTTTATATTTTAACTGCATTTATTGGTACCGTCATAACACTACCAGGAAAATATAACACAGCGAGGTATGATTGCTCAAACTGCGAGCTAAGCGCTCAAGCAGACTTTATTTATTTAGCTGTAAACACACACAGCTTGTGTCCATAGTAGGGCGATTGCGATACGACGAGATACAATTCAGAGGGTGCCCAGTCGTGACTGACGGGCGAATTACGGACCTTTATCTGGAATTGTTATCGCTGCAATAAATGAAAACTACTGATTCTAAATTTTATGGTCTTTTGATTGAGCTAGCCATTTATTGTACGGTTAACGGTTATAACTTTATGCCCACAGACAAAATGCATTTTGCAATTTTTGCAAACTGCAATTTTGCTAATACTAATTTAGATAGATACAAGAAAGGATAACGTTATAACAAAGGAGGAAATAAAGCAGCTATTATGGAATGTATACATAAAAAACAACCCTGGCTATAAATTTAATAGGGTTGATGGTTAACTAAAATAAAATTAATCGAACTAAGTTAAGTAAAACATTCTAAGGTTCCATGAAATATGATGTATGTACATGCATATAGCAAATTTAGCGATATTTTATTAGGAGATCATAATCGCAAGAGTAACGTATGCAAAATATAAAATATATACATAAGGAGATATGTATTTGTATGTATGTTGTATGTATAAAGCGTTAACTACTATCTAAATTGTTTACAAAACGATTCGCCGAACTTCTTTGAACTCTTACTCGTAATGCCAAGTCAGTAGATTTAAAACTAAGGATCATTAACAAAGTACATTCGACAAAATTACATTATTAGGTTACGTACTCGTAGTTCGTGACGAATCACGGTGGATCAAAATATGATGACTGAGAGAAGACCTGTGCCCAACAGTGGGACAAAGTTGTAATGATGAATGATGAAGTATAGATAGCTAGACCCACTAGATAACACTTGTCCGATTTCAACAATGTGTCAGCTGATCCAGAAATACGAATTGCGGTCTTTGCATAGCATCCTGTTTCTGGGGAAAACGGGTCAGTTATAAATACAGTGGCAGTGCAATTACATGCATGTTCGCTACAGTCGGATGCGATTCGGCACAGAACATGCGGTAGTGAGCTAGTGAGTCCATTCAACACAACGTCTTTTGATGGGGAAAACCAGAATTTGAGTAAAATGGTGAGTCATCCTGAAAGGATACTCGTGCTCAATGATCATGATAATAACAACTTCACTGCTCTTTCAATGTGTAATGAGAGGCAGATAGACTTTGTTAGTTAATATTGTTTATTTTAACAATTTTTTTGAAAATAATAACTGACAGATTGAGGGAGGCCATGTCCAGCAGTGGACGAAAAAAAGGCTAATGGATGAAACCAGTAATATTACATAAGTAAAAGCACTCTTCTTCCTTCTATAAACATTAAAATCACCGGGTAGTTTTCTCCGTATTGAAAAAGTGAACCGAAAAGCTAAAAATTTACGACAGTTCGAAGATATCATGGTAATAGGTAAATAAACAAAAGAGACAAGGAACACGACTATTCCTAGAAAGGAAGCTAGCGCCCATTAACACTTCCTCTCAGGGACACGCGGACGGACGTCGCTGGGTTGCATCACATGTATTCAAATTTACGCTTTGATGTCAGCCAAATGAGGAATCATTTGTTGTTAGAGATACCGCAGAGTTTATTTTTACAATATTGGCGGTACGGTTGATGACATAAACAACATTTGAAAGCATTAAAAATTTACTCTGCAAAACCAAAGACGTTGCACTTGCTTAGATTGACTACAGTGTATGTTGCTACAATCTATAGACGTCCCACTGCTGGACACGTCCCCCACAGACAAATCTGCGAGATGTCTAGATCATACTCCACCACGCTGCTCCAATGCGGATTGTTGGAGTAGGAACAGTGTATGATTTGATTATGTCTATTCATTTAAACATATACTCGTAATAAATTTGTAATAAACGGGAAAATGTTCAGGTCAATTATGAGGATGAATTTAATGCAGTAAAGAGCAAATTTTTCAGTACCAAAATGATAGAGAACAAATTAACTGACCACAGCATTATAAATACTTACAGTTATGGCAATTTTGGTGTTTTTGCAATAATTGAGTAGGTAGTTTATATGCTGAGTTATAAAATGGAGCATTAATATTTTATCTTTACTCACTAATTCATTTATATTACATTTTCAATACAGAGTTTATTATACTATCCTAGTGTACGACTGTAATTTGAGTCTGGATATAATAATTAACAACCGCGCAATTTAATTCACTAGTACTATCAGAACGATGGAATTTGACTTATCAACAATAGTAATAAGAGAAAGGACTTTCCCAAATTTCAGTAGAAACATCAATATTCAAACACGAAACGCTAAGAATGATTAACGAAAATTACTTCATCAATTTGTTACTTAAAAGGAACTTAGAACACTATGGAGCTTTCTAATTACTTGAAACGATGAGTGTTTAGATTTATGATGTTTTTAATTTGACATCCCGTATACAAGTATCGTAGTTCTTATTTCTTTGAGTTAAGGTTGTATTTGGTGATTCAGTATCAAATGTATCAATAGCCCTTAATGAACGAGTCCTTTCAGTTGAAGTAGCAAGGTTGAAAAGGTCAGGGTGAACGACCTGTGAGGTGGTTCCTAAGTGTACTAGTTTATAGTTACAACGCACGCCACTGCGGTCGTTTGTACGAGCTTTAAGCTTCTGATACCTGTTCACTTCGCACGTTCATTGTTACGTTGCTACTAATCACAGAGTCTACTAGAGCCTACAACAACGTGGGTGGGATATTTTATGTTTAGCAAGGCATCGACTTGCATGACATTGACTTAGGCTTATGGAAAACCCGCTATATCTTATACAATTTTTACTATTCTATATTTTAAAAGTAAAAACTAATTTTACAGTATACAACGTGAGAAGTAATTACAGTTTTCTGTAGTATTTCATTTCCTTTTCTACGATATTAAATGCTTTAGAACACTAATGTTGACGTAAACAATAAAAGCCATTACAAATCAATTAAAAAGCCATATTTAGATCTAAATTTAGATATCGCGGATAATTTGGAAAATGTGGCGATAATTTGACATGAATAAAGCTAGGGTTGAACTATGTGGTCTAAAGAGCTTTAGAGAGCTGTTTCGTTTTTCAATTATCGTAGTGTAAACTTGAATTATTATAACTGAAGAGTACGAGTGCGTGTATTACTGAAATCGGGATAAACCCTAATTCCACTAGCATATTTACGCGTTTACGCGTTTATCGAGTACTAGTGGACGCCCGCGTGGAATTAGACATAACAATAGTTTCGTTAATCGAATACTAGTGGACGCCCGCAGCCTCGCTCTCGTGGAATTAGACATAACAATAGTTTCGTTTATACCTAGTAATATTATATAGCCTATGTTACTGTGAAGATGGAGCTTTCTAATGGTGAAAGAATTTTTGAAATCGGGTCAGTAGTTTTTGTGTGAACACATTACAAACAATCTTTCCTCTTTATAATATTAGTATAGAAAACAGAAATGTTAAAAGCAAAAGCTGCTTCTTAATAAATACTTAATGTATTTATCTTATATTTCGATAGATCTCATTGTTTAAAAGTTTGTAAGTACCTACCTTTTTAATTTATGTTAGGTTAGGCCGTATTAAATATCTGACAGTGAAAAATATACATGAGTGAGTATTTTTATGTAAACAAGATAAATGGAAAATGCGATACATGTAATTATGTAATTTACGATCAGCAAATGTTCTTATAATGCAGAGGTGTTGTTTGCCTATCTGTTGTTAGTACAGTGTACAATTACTTTTGCGCACTATACTTAGGACTAAACGCAAAAACCGCACTGAAGGGCAAACTCGCTAACAAGCTAATCATAGCATCGGATGTGTACCGATGCTCCTTACATAGTTTTATCGCCCAAGACACGAAAAGCTAGACCTTATGATAATGGCATTAAGTGTAAATTTTGTTGACGTTTGAATGAAATTATAATGCAAGATGGTTAAACGCTTTGATTTCATTCTAAATATATTTCAGATATTATGGATGCTTTGAATTGGAAAATTATTAGGTATACTGCAAAATATTTTGTACATCATCATTTTTTTTAAAATATCCAATGAGAATCATTTTATCAACACGAATCAAAACACTACACATTTAAGTACACAGCTGTTTTTAGGCTTATATCTATAAAGTGTGCAGCCGGAGACCACGAACTGAGTTCAACATTGAGGACAACTACTGATTTATATAGCCTAGCACAAAGCGCATATTATAGTAAAAGAGAGAGATATATAAAGTCGAATGGGTGATTCATTACGCATTTTCCTTGCGTGACGATTTCTACCAGTAAACTTATATCTCAATCTGCCAAAGAATCGAAATCCATTGTTCCAAAAGTTTTTCAGAAATGACATGAGTGGATGAATAGAGCTACGTGCTCGCTTGCTATGTTACATCCATAAAAATCGCAGCCGCTCATCACCTGCACCAAGCGCACCGCACCTGTCTACCGCACGTGGTTGCGTGTCGTACACACGCCTACAACATCACGATACACATAAACATGTATAGTATGTGGCACTCGTTACATTAGACATAGCTTTTATTGCGATAACACAGGGAATGCTGAATGTAGGTGACCTTTTTACCAAGTCATGTTGATACGATAAGCACTTCAGATGTAGGTATTAAATAAAATTGAATATTGCTTCCAAAAATGGTAGGTTTTTATATCAAGGATTCTCCCTTAAGACGTATGTATAATTATGTGAGTTTGACTTGAACACAGAAATGTAACTCACGAAGTTCTTTCAGGTAACACAGATCTGCAGTAGGTGTTCACGTTACTGAAGTAGCTGGCATAACCTAAACTGTAATATGTAGGACACTTTATCGCAAGTAATTTCAGGAAGCTTGCGTTTCATGTGGATAGCGTATTCGCGTGCCTTTGTCGACTGCGGGGACTGGCGTGGAATTCTAATGCCCGGGCGTGTTCATTTAGCTAAGTTTACTCAAGACCAGTAGGCAGTTAAGAGCATTGTAAGGTAAAATGGGTTTGCTTAGTGGCGAATGTGAATGCAAAATGACTGAACTAAATAAACTGTTTAATTTTTATCGGTATTAAATAAAAATCCGAATTAAAATAACTACTGTACCTATTTGAAATGAAAACATGATGAATATAAGTATATAATAATATACATTAAGAATACAAATTAATTTAAAATCAATGCGTCTTGTTACAAAAAGTTCTCAGTACTACAACGTTGACAAACCCTGCAGGACTGATAGGAAGGTGAAGGATGCGAGTAGTAAAAAAGTCCCATAAATATATTCGTCCCCTTGTCACAAGTCGTGACGGCGAGTACCACGCCCCACGGTGGCGCCCTTATGGTGTACTTACGACGTTGATTTACCATTATACAGAGGGCATTTCTCTTTCCAGGTCACCATACAAATTGTCATGATACAACGTAATGGCATGTATGCGGAATATGCTTACTCTTACTTTCCACATTTGGTAAGTTGTGTCGTGAGTCGATTTTGAAATCTTGATATGTTTCATGTTCATTCTAATAAATGATTTTCAATTGAAAGTAATCAAACAACGACCGTCGAAGAATATTGTTTCTTAAAAATAATAGCAAGAAGCAACAAAGAACAAGTAAACATTAAGCTATACGAAGAGTTATGTTGTTAGAGGAAGTATCTGGATAAAATTATTTATTGTTCTATTAGTGAACCATTATTATGTACTTACGTGTACTTCAATGTAAAGAACTCTTGGATGGAAAAAAAATACATACACACACACTCAAACATGCTTAAGTTCTACATATAATATTTGCACTGTAAATTTTAGCTGAACTAAAATATCTGTACTACCTTAGGTAGATAGTATACATTTAAGTTTCTCATTTTAAGTGACTAAGTATGTATGTCTTATGAGAAATAAGAAATAAAACATAAGAAAAATATTTAAACCAAAAAAATGGAAAGACGTAAAAGCCAGACTAATAAGGGAGTCTTCATAGTTTCAAATCTTGAGTCCGCACTCCCCCGCACGTAAGCGCTAGTAGGCAGAATCCTAGTTATAAGCAAATGAGTTTTCCGTCGACGGGGCAAAACTATATGTAACACCCATAAATTGTTGAGGAGAATATTGTAATATAATTTCAAACGTACCGAATAGACTGGTTTGGCGCCCCCTTCCTGCTTGCGATATAAAACCTACTATTATGCCCCATTTCTCCAGTACTGTTCTCATTGAAATCCACGGGTCAATGAACACTTTGAATCGCAAACTCAAACCAATTGTATTCTTTCAAGATAACGTTGGAGACAAAGAGGCGTCAGGACACGCGTATGAAGATCAATGACTAACTCTCTTGAACTAATGGAATATGAACAATGAATTACGAAAGGTCGTCTCCAACATTTAAAGGTTTACTATGTCGTGGATTTAATCTTATCTTACATCTGTAGTTTGTCTAGTAGTAGTAGTCTGTAGTATACTGGACCTAGGAAGCGGAGTAGCAGTAAGAAATTGTGAGCTATTCAATCTTCCTAACGCCAATGCCGCGCGCGCATTATTCATTCTGATTCATGAGGATATTTCGCAATTTCTACAGATATTAATGTTACTGAATTGAATAATTCATCAGAGTTTAATTTAAACTGTTCTGTTAATTTCTCTCTCGCCTATGAAACATAACATTATTTTCAAGCAATTTCGGTATTCGGTATCCGAAACATACAGTTAACCTGAATTTGATTTTACGAGTGGGTACTTTTGTCTGTCGTGTTATGCCATGTACAATGGCATCTCATGTTTAAATAACCTCATAAAGTAGAATGTAACAGAAACCTTATAAGTTTGCTATCTGAAAATACTCACAACAAACAAAATGCTTTAGAACCTTGAACTAATGGACGTGTAGGTGTGGATTCGAGAGTGATATTTGTGGCGCGTTCGACTCGGCCCTCAAGGCCGAGATGAGTTGAGTGAATCTCAGTGTTGATGTGCCACAGGGTTGTTTCTCGGGCCTACAGTTTATGTTCTTAAAGTTTACATAGATAATTAACGAGACTTTGGTTAGTTTATATCATAAACGTTAAAGTAAGTATCGTCGGATGGATTAACAAAGTATAAAATATACCAAACAATACAGTCGCTATAATTCGCGTTTTACTATTTGCTAACTACAACCAATCTCTTCCAAATAATTGTATGTGTAATGTAGAATATGGTATGTAGTTATAAGTGAAAAACTGCAGCGATATAATTTCTCCGCATCCAGCCTTGGCCAGCCTCGTCTCGCTTCATGATTAACACCGCAGGAGGGTCGACGACCGCTGGCCAAAATGGCCGACGCGTACGACCGTTAGTAATCGTAACTCGAATACGACAAATCGATTTGCAATTGGCATTATGTCACTCACTGAGTAAAAACATTATTGCGTCAACGAATAAAACCATGCATGAGTACGTGCACTCAGCCAGGTAAATTGAATATCACCATTACTCTCTCCGCCTCATACGGTGTTCGGAATTACTGTAGCAATCCGTTTGTACACTTGGATCTTATTCATGTTATTATGCCACCTGTTATCAGATCGCGCGATTTTGGTTACGTAAGTTTTGTTTACATGTACTTTCGAATTTCTTATATTTCTATTATTTTTCTTACATATTCGATTTACACTGACTCAGAACTTATTCAATATGTTCAGTACTGAACAGATTTAAACAGTTTTTTTTAATAAGTCCACAGACAATCTTGACATACTTCTCGCTAACCAATTTTACGCTTATAATTTTATACATTGTGAGGTTTTTGTATCTACCCGAGACAGACTGTTAAAATGTGACTAAATCAGAGTGTAGTTTGGAAACAACAATGGTAGCGCAACTAATCGTATGGTGACCTTCAATTACAGAATTAGATTTAGTTTAACCAACTTGTCTCTTCGCAGTCGGTTCGACGGCAAGCTAAAGTTTAGGTCAACTTTTAAGTTTATTATTTAAATTACCGACGAAAACATAATTTTACTCATGTTTACCGCATATACATACCATTCAAAGTAGTATTTGTTTTCAGTCAAGCAATCAAATATATTAATACCAACTTGTTTTAATACGAAAACGGCAAGAGTGTCTCGCTAAATCTTTTTCGCATACCATCGAACTGGACAGTAGAACAAGGCATTTATTAGAGTTCGTAAACCTATGACACGGCCTTAGAAACTCCGTGAAGGCTACCAATCTGACAGGCCTTCAGTCGAAATATCGCCACACAAAAAAGGACTGGGTGCCTTAGTCACGTCTTCGCCTTTTGGTGCGAAGTTATTTTATTTTATTAAAACTAAAAACGTAAGCGTTTTCGTGTTTTGTATGAACCAACTAAATAACATCCGCGTTACAAAAATCAATTTTCAATTTTATTTCTCTTTTTGTAGTGTAGTCAAGTCAAAGCGTTCCACGAAAATATCGAACGATAGACGGAACGAAAAAATATTGTCGAAACTCGTGTTGTTGGCGTGCCTCGCAGTCGTCGCTACAATCAATAATTCATACTGGCCGCTTTCATTCGAATAATGTATGATTTTCAATGTTAATACCACTGAACAAACTGAATCACACTGTATACTCATATTATATTAATTTATGGATAAATATATGCAAATTGTCAATCTGAAAAAAAATCAGAATGTTAAAATCTGCTCAATTCAGCACAGGAAGGATCCAAATATAAAATGATCCTTCAAAACCTATTATCAGCAACAGATCTATGCTTCACGTCAGAAATTGTTGTTGTGGAAATACTTTTAGCAAGATACACCTGTTAGTCCTATTACAAACTACAAATTACAATACACTTAGCTTTTAGGCACTTATGTCCGGAGTCTGGTAGATTACCATTACTTGAGATTAGACAGACCACGCTAAAAGATTTTACACAAGACAAGATATATGTGTCTAAGTATACAGATAGTTATATATATATTATAAACAAAACTACTGATTTAATTAGTGTAAGATAAAAGCTCTCCAATCTAACCAATTAGTAAAACAAGTTAGTTATCAATAAAAATCAAGCTTTCTTTCGACCGGAAGTAATATCTTAAACCTTGTAAGATAAAATAAACAGGTAGATAAATCGTTATTAAATTAAAAACTACTGTAGTTCCCAAACCGGTTATTTTACCATCAATATATTTAATAGAAAGTTAGTTTAATTGTATTTACATTTTGATCATCACGCCCATCAGTTCTAAAGTTCAGATAAAAGTTTCGCGGGACTTTATTCAAAACAATTAAAATTTGAAGAGGCCACAATTTACTAGTTTTAATTAAGATTTTTTATTAATACCGGTAAAGTAACCCACTCTATCTGAGGGGACTCCCCTAACACAGGTTTTATTTACTTTTACTTACCAGGAAAGATCTGTAGCATAACTAATAATATTGTATATTCTGTTAATGATTTGTCTCTATCAATGATTTGTTTGTGTGATTGTTAGTTTGTTTGTAACTGACTACTTAGGAAGCATGAGGGAAATAGCCAATAACCATGTCAGTTTTTCAAGTATATCTATTAGAATTAGAAGTTGAATATTCCGATCAACACACAATTCTCATGTTATCATGTAAAAAATGTGTTCCTGAAATCATCATCTTCCAAAAGAAATAAGCGGGTTTTAAAGAATTCATACACTAAATGAACCAGGCTACTGCATAAAAGATACCGATAGGTATCTATTAAGGCTCGCGTTGCAGCGCTGCCTCGCAATAGCATAATGGATAATGAGTGGGTGCGTTCAAAAGCGCACTTTAGTTCGAGAGAAAATTATTACTAATACTACAAAATTGAAAGGTGGGACTGTGATTGATTGCTTCTATGATCTATTCTTACAAACACCAGGTGTTGGTAATTTGCATTGGCGGGCACCGGCGGCGGGCGATTGAGTAAGAGTCGACGTTTACTTGAATAATGAATCGAAAACAAAAGTCAGGAAAGTCGCATTCGATGCGGTCCGTGCGGGAGATACGACTGATTAATTTAACACGCTAATGTTTGGTTTCCCTGAGGGAAATGATTTAGTGTTACGTTCATTAATGAACCAATGAAGTTCCACAGGCTATTCTTATTTTTAAAGGCTTTGTTTTGAGTATAGTAGTAGCGAATAGGTATACATACGGGCGACAAGGTGCATAGTGATTGCATACATGGTTAAAAGTTGAAAACAGTGTAAACCAGGATTTGCCGGATCAGAATCAAAACATGTTTTTTTAAATTAAAAGTAAATGTCGATCCTACCTACTTTAATGTACTGTAAATATATTATACATTTATGAATATAATTAAATTTACATGTAAATTTACAGAAATATTAATTGATTATTTTATTGCCACGTACTAACATGTGTACGGAAAGCCACTACTGCAATAAATACCTATTCTTTAAAAAATGAGAACGTCTACATCGTAAATTGAATCGTATACTACATTACACACATAAAGTTCTAAACAGCTTTGAAATAAACCAGAAGAAACCACACAAACAGTCAACAACAATGACCGAAACGGGAGCGCGTTAAACCGAACGGAAACGGGCGGGGCACGTGCACATCGACCCTCTCCACTCTCCCGGTATTCCCTCATTAGCCGGAGACGACTAAATGCGACACCAGTTGTTACCGTAATGAAATCGACGCATGTACGCTTATGATCTATATAGCTGCAAATCATAGACGTCCCACTGCTGGGCACGGGTCTCCCCCACGGACAAATCTGCTGGACAAATCTGGTGGCCAACCCAGTGTCGAATGTTCTCAAGCCACCCGAAGGTCTTCGACAAGGCTTAACGATTGTTTTCACCATTGAAAACAACCGGCACCGACGGCGGGGGCACGGCCCCCCACGCACGTGCCAAGCACGGTAGCGCCCATGAAATGAAATTTTGCCACTTGTGGTCACCCATCCACAAAGCAACCGTTGCATTATAATTTACAACGTCACTTGAAAAACAGAACGCAAAACCGAACACTACGTTACAAGTTCTTTCTTTGACGTTAGTTTATCCATAGTGACCTGACCAATACTAATACTCGTCATAAAGTAAATATACGTAGCTAACGTACAAACAATAAAATGGCGGCGATCTGATTTTAACGCGATCAGTTCTCACGCCCCCGTGGGAGAGCTGGGATGGCACAAGTTCAAAACAGTACTACAGACGGAGACAAAGAGATTGCTTAACATTAATCTTTACATTTTTCTAATCATAATATTTAAAGAACTATTTAAGGTATCTTTATTGAAGTTCCATATCAGACGAATTGGAAACATGACCACGCATATTATCTATTACCATTGAAAAATGAGGTGCTTACCGCACCATCATAGTGCCAAGATTTGAGGTGGTTAGCAGGTTTAAAAAAGCTATACAAACTACGACAAACAATTGGCTATTGGCTACTTGAGAAGGCAAATACCTAAAGAGATTTAACAGCAGTAGAAAATTATATGAATACGATGAAAAATGACGGTAAGCATATTACTTACAGTCTAACAGTATTGACGATTCCACGGACCATATGATTTGTTAGTGTTGCAACATAGAAACCACGTGACAAATAAGTAAAATCCCATAAAACAAGTTATATATACAAAACTTTAACAAACAATGTCACGAATGACACTGTGCACGGCGGAAACACGAGCGCGCACTACTGATCCCGATCCGTACCCGGAATCCGGTAAGAAATACCTCACTCGTACATCGTACAGTAATGCGTCGTACTTAACTTTATTTACGAGAAGAGTTTAGAAATACTTAGATGTAACTTTTTTTTGCAGAAATAGGTACAAAATGAATTTTTTGAACCCTCTCAAATTAAACGTACAAGGTATGTATTGATTAAGTATTTGCATACTTAATCAATACAATACATAAATCTTATAGAATAAGACGGAATTAAGCATCCCTACAAGTTGCGCCTAAATTAAGAGTAGGATGTCTAGTTATACATATTTTGATTTGACCGTTGTTTTTCGGTGAGTATAAGAGTATGTCTAGTTATACATATTTTGACCGTTGTTTTTCGGTGAGTATTGTATTCAATGTATGTATGGCTTTTTTTTTTTAATTGGTCATACGCAACGATGCCATAATATTGAGAATGAAACGTTCAGCAAATGACAGCCTGTCAGCCTTAGTAATTAAAAACATACTTACAAATTCAATCTACATTTTTATATCTTATCTTTTGACACGTAATCCCTCTCACTGATGAAAAAATAATTAGCTTACCTGAAACAAAAAAGAAAAATATTGTTATCATTCAGTTATCAGTATTAATATAATTTAAAGACATGAATAGATACAACGAGTTATTGCAACATTGTTTATTTTCACAACACTGTAAAATACATCGATGACAACTCGCTGTTATCACCTTTCTTTGGTGTATCACCTGTATGACGTCAACAATACTTAAGAAATTTGAATTTGTAGGAAACAATGAATTTATACCGAAATTATATTATTATTATTATTATATAACATTGTTGTTATGAGACGATGATTTCTGAGTTAAAGTTTATAATTATAACTTATAGGTAAAATATAAGTGGTTGCAGAAGCACCGTAAGCGGTGTAAGTGCAACCATCCATCCATCCATCAACCTTTTGATCACACTCATCACTGCTGCAAATCTTTGTTTCCGAGGTAGAAATATATGAGAAGCTTGTAAAATTTGCATGTATTCATATATAAACATGTGGTATTAACTGAAGACAAGTAATAACGCTAAACAGCTGAAATTAATCACGCAGGAAACAGCCCGCCGTGAAACTGACTCTCATTATGATCAAATGATCAAAAACAACGAGTCTGTTCAAACTTTCGGTAAATATAGTGAGGAAGGTTCGTTAGCTAGCCGAGCGTATTTACAGGTCGGATTACAAAAGGCTGGTTTGACTGACAGTTGATTATTGAATGAGCTCCTTCTGTTGCAGTGGACGATGATAGATTTAAAACATGAGAGGAAGCGCCGATAGATTATAATTATTTGATTTATATTGTCGCCTCAACAAAGGATTCATTGATAAGTCTGTGTATTAAGTTCATGAACAACTGTCGGTTAATTATACCCTTTTTTAACCAGAATTATCCTATAGTTTAAATATTTAAAACAATTTAACCAACGAACTTAAATTTACTCCCATTGTTACATGATTCTACTAATTATATTAAAAACGTGGAAATTAATCTTAATTTATTGCATATCACATTGTCACAATGACATAATTATAATCTAATTTTTATTCTGCCTCGTTGTTCTAGTGGTCGTCCTAGGTTCGATCCCCGGGTCGGGCATTTTCTAATTTGGCATTCATAGAAATAGCTCGTAGTCTGGATTTGTGGCCGATGTATGGCAATAGGCTCACCACCTAACAAAATTGTGATTTGTATTGTTTATTGAACTCATTGTATCGTCTCGCTGCACGCCCCTGATAGCCCAGTCATATTAGGTAAAAAAAGGGGTCAACCTCGGAATGAAAGATAATAAGCTGCAAATTGGTATGAACCTTTGTTTTGTCATTCTAAATGTTGTCTCAAAAGTCACAATCGTTATCGTGTCCCCGTCTCAAGATATTCAAGGTCAAAGGTCACAAAAATCGGTTTTTCGCGAATATCTGGCTTCCTATCGGTTAAATGAGATTTGCATTTATTATAAAAGTTGTAGGCTATAAAATTCCCTACAACTTTTGTTTAAAATTTTTTTTCATACGACCAACCGTTTTGAAGGTAGAGCGCGAAGTGCACATCGTACAGTCATAAATAATGCAAGGTCAAGCGTGAGTTATGGTTATCAGTACGTTATAAAGTCAATTATTTACTTGGAAATTATAATTATTAAACAATGCCTATTATTTATGTACTAACTATTAATTATTTATATTTAATTAAAGTAAGTAACTTGATTATTTATATATAATTATTCATATTTAACTATTTAAGTATAAAATATTAATGTATATTATGCCGTATTTAATAATAAATAAAAATATGTGTAAAATATATACTCTTACTATCATTTTAACTTAAAATAAAACTAAAATATATAATCCAGAATTAATAATATTTTATACTTAAATAGTTAAATATGAATAATTATATATAAATAATCAAGTTACTTACTTTAATTAAATATAAATAATTAATAGTTAGTACATAAATAATAGGCATTGTTTAATAATTATAATTTCCAAGTAAATAATTGACTTTATAACGTACTGATAACCATAACTCACGATTGACCTTGCATTAGGCCGTATATGACTGTACGATGTGCACTTCGCGCTCTACCTTCAAAACGGTTGGTCGTATGAAAAAAAAGTTTAAACAAAAGTTGTAGGGAATTTTATAGCCTACAACTTTTATAATAAATGCAAATCTCATTTAACCGATAGGAAGCCAGATATTCGCGAAAAACCGATTTTTGTGACCTTTGACCTTGAATATCTTGAGACGCGGACACGATAACGATTGTGACTTTTGAGACAACATTTAGAATGACAAAACAAAGGTTCATACCAATTTGCAGCTTATTATCTTTCATTCCGAGGTGAAAGCCCTAATATGACTGGGCTATGACTCAAACCAATATGTCATACTTGACACAGTGACACTTCAGTTTACAGCCACTGATGCATGCCTATGCTCGAATTGACTAACCATATCGTACTAATTTTGTTTTCATTCCTAACTGTATCTTAACTATTGGTGATTAGTTTACAATATGTAACGTAAAACAATCTTGGTAAAATTTATATTTTATGTTTTATTTGTGCAATTAAAAGGGATCAATTGTACATACCATCACATATATGTGTCATATAATGTTTCATATACATATATCATATATAATGTGTCAAATATTAGCATCTAATTTCATAACGAAATTAACACCTTAAATACCTATGTTGAATAAAATCTTTTCATCAACATATTGAACAATTTCACAATAAGCAAATAAACTAGATTTTAGATTTCTACCAAATCAATAAATAACAACAAACAAGAACAGGAACTCTTTGAGATAGACGTGAAACTCAACACGAGAGACTCAGATGCTGCAACACCATTTGACGCTAACGTCGACGGATTGTCACACGAAACAATTGCCGAAGATAAATACTTGATTTTCACGGAGCGCAGGCGGCACAACCCACGCGACCCGAACCTGACAATAACGATGCATTCAAACTTAGAGCTAACCGTCTAATTAGGCATTACACACAGGTTGAATAGATTACGACTATGAGAGACTGCTCCATTCAAATGTTATCGGATAAGAACTAATTAGATATTGCCGTTGAAATCACGATTAAAGCATTCAAGTTGCAATCAAAAGATTAAATTGTATCATAGGAAGACATTGTAATAAAAGCAGTTACGACATTCAAGATTATGCAGCAAATGTATATATTTACAAGTGAAAAAAGAAAGGAGGCTCTAGCAATGACCAATTATAACTCAAAGCTTCTTCACAAACAATTACATATAGTATTACTTTTAATGAAGACTATAAACTGAAGCATTAGAAGTATTTAGAAGCAATAGTTGTTAGAGTAAAATCCGTTAGTTAAAGCTAACAAACACAGAGAAAATCATAAGACGTTGCCGACAATTCTCTAATTGCACCGACCGGTAAGGTTAGTTTGATTCTGAACGTCTCTTATTTGATTTAAAACGCAGCAATAATTTACACAAGTTGCCTCCACATAATTACCCTCACTTACGAGCAACAATGATCGTTAAACCCACATCTCGCTTTCAAATCTTAACGGAACATACGGCGGGCTTCAGTCGCACGACACTTGAATTTATATTGCAAATATATTTTACAATAATTAACGGAAAGGAACCCCGGTATGTTTATCGAAACGGAAGGTCGAGATAAACTTTCCTTCATTAGAATAATTCATTTATTGTTAGAGTGCGAGTGTGGAAGCGTGAATGGTGATCACGCGAATTAATATTGTCTCTGGTGCACTTACCTTATAATATTATGGATGAGTTTCTGAGCGGAAATTCATCGAATAATAATGTGCCTGTAATGTATAGTCTTGAACTATTTTAAAATTCATCCGTACTCCCTGTACCATTTAATTTTATATTTCATTCAGCTGCCTGGATACATTTCTGCACTGAATTCATTAGACCTTCATGAAAGATCGGGTGATATACGAGTAGGTTAATGAAGTAATTTTGTTGCAACGACCTACCTATTAGCTTGATCAACAATTTTGCGTTCTTAAGATTTACCGAGAAGACTGTCAAAATATTCATGTCACCCCTTCGACAATAATGCATTACAACATGTTGTATTTTGCAACTCTTACCATACATTAAATTCCTATTTCCCTTCTGGTTTATCGAAAAGCACTTGTTTCTGCCTGGAACACTCGGTGCGATCCTAAGATTACATTCCATTAAAGCACTGCACTGAAATGATTGGAGGGAGTACCAGGCCAAGTTAAGCGTAAAGCGTTCAGCTTACGTAACGTATAATTTGCCCTTTAAGTTTTTGAATAAATTTTGGCGCATTTTGCACGTTATTTTTCAGGGCACTCACGGCCTAGTTTGAAAAGATAAAATAGATTTTTTTAGAATTCATTTTTTAGAATAGATAGAGAATAGCCGGTCATACAACTAGAGCCCCGAGCATTACATTACGCTATTCGTTCGTACAAGGGTCTATCTCCTGAAACGATCGAGAGAAATTGCGTGTAGTTGTGTCAGTGCAATGGGCTCGACGATTTGTCTTGCCCGGCCGTATTGTGTGCTGAGCTTAGCCGATATCGCGCCGGAAGACTTTAATATCCAATGAAATGGACCATAAAACACTTTGTTTCGCAAATGTGGAATGTACTGAGTAACCGACCACTGCCGGAAAGAGGTACGCCGCTGAACAAATGAGTTATTTAGTTCCGACTAGAAATTGTAATTTGTTTAGTTAGAATATTTGAACGAGTATAGTAAGTTGTTCTGCTTATTTGCATATAAACCACACTGGACGCATCTATAAGAATTACTACAACTTTAATTAATTAATAAACCAATTAATTTAATATTCAAATGAAAAATAAAGGTCACAAAACGTCAAATTTGTAAGTCATCCAGTATTTAAGTTATAGGTATAAATGTAATATGCAAAAACTCTTCCTCGAATGTCGGTTGTTGAACCACCTTACTTGAGGATTCAATCATCGGTTAAGCTGGTAATTTCAAACGGTTTCGGACAATACTTTATAAGGTTTTGTTATTAATATCAAAAAGAAGAAACAAAATCGAACTAAGTAACCCCAACCCCACAAATACTCATTCTTCTTTCAATTAAAGGCAGTCTTGCAAGCTTGTACTTACTTGTACTTGCCCCCTATTCACTAACTTTAAACACAGCCCTTGCACGCTTGAAACATCGCCCTTCCAAGTTCGCGGGCCATAAATTCACAACCGGCAATTTGGCGAAATCCGAGTGTTTCCACTGAAAAGCTAGCAAAATAACATCTAAGATTCCCTACCAACACTTAAGAACGAGAGAGAGTCTATGTCCCGGGCTTTATTAAATCCCGAAGCGTGTTATTGTATTCGTCCCGAGGCGATAACGATATGACGTGTAATAGCACGATAACTAGATAGAGCGTCAGAAGATGCATGGTGACAGAAAATGATACCCCGTTCCGTCCATTATCCAATTTGCATAGAAAATTGTTCCTTGATAAATAGCGCATTAAAGTGTAGATGTTCGCACCATTAGATAAATCGCATTTAGTATTGTTTGAATAATCCATTCTTAAACAACTTCAGACGTTAGGCACTAGGGACACCAAATAAGGATGTATTACACCCTTTAACACCACGAGACTCGGTTTAGGGAAACAAAATGGAAATCAGTCTTCAGACAATGTGGTAGTCTAGCCAATTTAAGACAGTACAATTTAAGTATAGTTGTATTGGAATACCTTGAATCTATTTGAACTTTTCGATTCATTAATATATGCTGCTATATAAGTACCTACTACAATTCGCAATAAGCAGCAATGTATTGGAGGACGTCGTACAAATTAATATCTTCTACAATAGAAGGATATAAAGGATTGCCATCTTTCTTAGTAGGGAGAAGATACCTGTGCACAACAGTGAGCCTTTAATGTAGCCATATACGTCATTTCACTGAACAAATAGTTTTTACACGTTTAATTTGAATAATTACAGGGGCATTAGCCACGTAACGTAACTAGTTTTCCATAGATACGTAATACTTCTTGATGTTATCCCATCTATTAATAGGCCGACTACTATTGGCGCCACCTGGGTCTCGACGCAGACATGTTTTTCCGGGTTCATTATGTGGATCTATTCCTTATTCAGAACTCGATGATCCTAGCAAAAAACAACATGGTGCAATGATTAAAGTTCAGTTATAAAAGTCATATTATAAAAGTCAGACAACTAACAAAATAAGAAGCACTTGATGTGATATCGAGTGCATTTTGCTATAAGTTATTTACGGTGACAGCCCAGTTTGAGTTTGCTCTACAATCTCAAAAATAATTTAAATAATTCTAACGTATGGGAATAACATGGATTTAAAGATACTACATACGAGTATAACCGTAATACTTATGGATTTCTTGGACAATCATTATATAAGTAGAGAAAATGAAGACAAATCTACGACATACAAAGACAAACGGAAGAATATGCAAATTAAAACAATTCAGCTGAAACAGACGGAGTAGTTGGTGAGGGTAGGGTAGGAAACTATTAAGCTATCGTAGCTAACCCTATTACCCACGGCATCGACAGGATAGATTTATGTTCTAGCACATCGAGAGCGACAGACAAAAATAGAGACGCGAGTTTGACATGTTATTTCGGTCAGAGCTCAGGACCACATCATTGAAAATTGTTTGTAGGAATCAATTTGTCAAGGAAAACTAATTTAGTTAAGCGAAAATGAACTAACATTAATGGGAAGAATATCCTGTCTTCGCTATAGACAGTGAAAATTATTTTTTTGAGACACTCAAATGCAACGAATATGAAACACTTGTCTGGCAGGCGGAGAGGGTATATAGAACGGTATTGTTTTTATTAACGATAATGAGTCGCAGTCGAGCTATTAAGTCACGCGAGCGATTCAAAAATTGAGCTCCAGATCAGAGAAATTACAGCGTTAAACTTTGATTTATCTGTAAAATTTAACAATATATTTCACACTTCTTGTATAAAAATTAGAGGCATAGCGGTTTTCGATGTTTTAATTAATTAATTAATGCATATTTCGTGCACATTTAGGAGGAGCTCCGGGATCACAAGGAGTCAGTATCATCAGAACTTTTCAAGGACTTGAAATACCACAAGACTTACTGACTAAATTAGGAGGCAGTAAACATAAGTCCCCGCCAATATGTATTTTCACCTTTTCTTATGCATTTTTTGTCAGGTTTGATGTAACTATGTAATGGAAGACTTTGATACTTTATGATTAAAACTTTTGATTAATTTAAATACCATGTCAGCCTACAACAAACAAACTTTGTAATTATGCATGTTTGTGACTTTCCTGTTCACAATGTTATTTGTCATGTATTCAATGTCAATTTATGACCGCAAAAACTCTATTTACGGTAACTACTCAGTTTAGGAATATCTTTCAAGTAAAATGTAAAAAACACATATACAATAAATAATTAATAAATAAATATCTTGGACATTCTGACACACGGCCATTCGTCCCCAAAGTAGGCGAGCCTGTTATATGGTGATCAGAGACTGATATACATACATAGATATTTTTAAATACATATAGTACAATAATATCCGTTGAGAACTAGTAAGTAACAAAATATCCTAATTCACGCCACAGTTCAGTTCCACAGTCTAATAAGTAGTTGGTAGCTCTTAGTAATCTTCAGTTCTAAGATCCCATATAGTTATGGAAAGTCAAATACATAATACAAAATAGCGCAAAACAATAATAATTCACGTTGCACATCCACAAAAATCTTTTCCCATGGTCCAATTCTAAAGCACAATTTCTTGGACTATTACGTTGACGTATTGTGTCCCATTCATTTTGTTCTGTCTGTTACCGCATATCCAGTGATGATGTGAATTTACAACATTTCAAATACACTCGAAAATTGCCCAATAACACATTTATGTATTACATGATCGAGATCTTTACAAAGTACTGAACAGCATTATTAAGAAAACTTTATTGCCATGTAAAATTTCATTGCAATGGCGGAAGAAATCGGAGTGGAGCGCCATAGTAAGTTACTTAATAACGTTTTTCTTCCAACTTTCACAACTGTAACATTTTCTGAAAGCGTATTTGTGGGTTTCAAAACTAGTGAAAAAAGAGAAACGTCGGAATTGTAGTATGAGTATCTAGGCCATATTCTATTCGGATTTAAACGAAATTTGAATTTTATGTCAGTAGTTCATGAAATTTTATATTTTAAGGATAGTTTCACTTCTCTTCAGAGAGTACATTCATTTACAGCACTATATTTACAAACATCAGGCAAGGTCCTGAGATGTGGATGGTATGTGAACAAATTCCAAGCTGTGTACCAAATCAATACATCTGGTGTTGAGGAATTGAATGATCGTAGAACTGTCAGCACTCGCAAATACTCCACAAGATATCGTCAGAAGCGGTGCATAAACCCCTGCAGCCTTTCTCTTCACGTTGCGTCTTATGATATGCAGCCTAATCTTAAGATATTATATTTCTAGTGTACATGTGAGTAGCTTCCATAGCCCAATGGCTAGGGTCGATTCAATGTGATCGAAAGAGTTAAGCAACGACGGGCGCGGTCGGTTTGTGGATGCGTGACCGCTAGTGGCAAAATTTCATGGACGCTACCGTGCTTCGGAGGGCACGTAAAGCCGTCGGTCCCGGTTGTTTTCAATGTTGTAAACAGTCGTTAAGCCTTGTCGAAGACCTTCGGGTGGCTTGAGAACATTCGACACTGGGTTGGCCACTAACCCCTCCACCAATCCGCATTGGAGCAGCGTGGTGGAGTATGCTCTAGACCTCCCGCAGCTGCGTCTGTGGGGGAGACCCGTGCCCAGCAGTGGGACGTCTATGGGTCGCAGCGTACATGTGTATGTCACTGAACTCCTTCTAAACGTTTGCGGGGTCAGCTAATATTAATATATTTATATAATAGTGTTATTTTTGCGACTATTTTGAGAATACAAATCGTATGCCAAACATTATTTTTAAAGATTTCAATATCAGCCTACAGGCTATTGTAAAAAAAGATAAAACTATACAGATGCATATTACTATAATATACTATACTAGCTGACCCGGCAAACGTTGTTTTGCCATATAAATAATTTTTCCCGCTTTTCTGTTGAAATTTTTCCTGAATTTTCTTTGCTATAAACCTCACGGAGCCCGAGACCTTTCCAACGAATGCAAAACCGTGGAAATCGGGTCGTGCGTTCTGGAGTTATAGCGTCAGGAAGGAAAACCCGACTTATTTTTATATAGTAGATATGTGAAGATGGTCTAATGGACTAATCAAGCTAATGTTAGTGTTAGTATCAATGACGCTTTCCAATTTAGGATCATCGCAGAAACCAGTGGAGGCGTGGTCACACCGACTACATACAGACGGATCATAATACAACTAGATTGGGCCGCTTTGGCCCGTGGCGGGTCCCCACAAAAACTGACCTAGTCCGAATATCTGCCGACTGCAACGTGTAACGGTAATTTTAGATTACATTTCGGCCGATTCCACTTTCGGAGGTCATTGTTGAGCGCTCGGTTCGCGAAGCATCATTCGCGGTTCGTTAGTATATATCATGGAGTTTCTATGATGGTTAATGACCGTTGAATGATCAACGGTATCCATAGTAACGGTGCATATAGCTCTGAAGCTAATTGGGCATAAAGATGTTGGCATTTATGAGAAAGATGAAATGTATATGAATTACAAAAGACTCGCTGATATTGTGGTAGTTCCAAGGTACGATAATGACCTACGGCATCATACCGAGTAGACACTTCCATTTATAATAGAATCATGTAAAATTTGCTAACTCACAGAGTTGGCCAGTTTGGTGGACTAGGGCAGTCCATCCCTTTTATTCCGTGCCTAACAGTGTTAATATAAAGGATTGGAAGAAAGAAACGTTCGTGGCTTAAGCGGGCAGTTCTATAGTTTTGTAAGTAGGTAGTATCCAGCACTGTAATAGGCCGCTTAGTAGCATGGTTCAGGCAACCAAAACAAACGGCTACTCTAAACAGGCTCCACCATGAAACTCAAACATGAGTCATCAGGGTTTACTCAATCCGCCTGATCGTTAGCTAGCGGGTGGCTCCTTACAGCCTCTTGTGCCTACGAACACTCAATAAATTCAAATAAAGCTCTGCATGCCATTAAAATCATTATAGTAAATTAATAATAACTTTAGCGGCAATTAATACATGACGTTAATGGCGCTTAAAATCTATATCATCCGTGTGCGTATACAGCCAGCGTATATTGCCATCGACGAGAGCATCGTAAACTTTTCTAGATGCCATAAAGATTAGATCAATTCATATTTATTGTCACCTGCGGGCTGTATGGAGGAACATCTTTCAATGTTTTACAAACAACATTTTATTCTATTATTAAAAACCCAGGACGGTAAAATTGTGCCAATATAGCTGCATCATGCAGCTATATAAGCTTTTTAATGTTAGAAGTAATTGGTAGCATTTGGTACGAAAAAAATGTTAAAAAAAAGTAAGTGCAATTAGGTATTAGTTGCTTACTAAACTTGAGACACATACAGACAATATGCTATTGAACCCTTTTGAGTGAGAGGCCTGGTGGCCGAATAATTCTTAGCTATTACCACCTTAACCAATGTAAAACACAGGTTCTGACTTGTATCTAAAAATTCAGTAGATGAACAGCTAGGCGGTGCAAAATACAAAGGCCTTTCAAACACGGAACACGCTGCATTCCAAAACAAATCTCAAAAAGCCGTGCGCACGCGCACAATTGGAGCGAGACTAACCGGACGCCGAAACTGCTGAGATTGCACTAAGGAGGCGAAGGAGATGCTTCGTTTACTGGGCAATTTTGACGAGCAACAAGTGGCACCCGGTATTGCCACATCCACGTGTTGACGACGTCAGTCGCCTTTTAGCTTAGTCACAGTAACAATGTTGAGAAACATGAGTATTTAGACATTTTGTTGGACATCTTCTAAATCATTAACGAAAACGTCAAATTGCTTTCAGTTACTTTCACAGTATAATGTCATAGGGCATTTTACTCTGGGGTAATGCAGCGGATGCTAATATTATTTTTATTTTGCAGAAAAGGGCTATCCGTTGTATATACAAAATGAGAAGTAGAGACTCCCTAAGAGAAAAATTTAAGGAAATAAACATCCTAACCCTTGCATCGCAGTACATCTATGAGAATCTTATGTATACTTATTCGTAAAAATAGGCATCAGTTTGTAAGTCGTAGTGACCTAAATGCCTTACGCAATGTAACACTAAGGAACGGCCACAAATTAGCGTTTCCTAAATGCCGGCTTAGTAAGAAAAGTCGTTCCTTCATAGGAATGTCTATTCTAATATTCAATAAAGTCCCGGCTGCGGTTCAGTCTCTGCCTTTACACAGATTTAAAAAAACCATCAAACAAACATTATGTCAAAAAGCTTATTATAATATTCAGGAGTATTTGGATGATAAGAAGGCATGGGACTGAATTAAACTCTGACAGGCTATCACTATGCTTTTGTATTAATTATACTAAATATTGTAAGCAGGTGGCATATGGGGTGATTCTTGGCATACAAGATTGGCTGTCTCGTGTCTGTCCTAATCATATCATGGTCATACTGTACATTTTTCTGTAAAAATTAATTTGAATTTTAAAAGAGTACCGAGAGTTTTTTCCTCCGGCTTTTTTCTCTCTCGGCCTACACTAGGGCATAGGATAAGAATATTGTAAGTTCTTCCTTAAGCCGATGACCAGGTAGATAGTCTATCGTGACTTAGAGCTTAGCTTAGTGGTAGGTAATTATTGTAAATTAGCCATAAGGCAGGTTAGGCACCTGTGTAGGATTAGCTATTCATTCAAGGATCAATAGCTCATCCTTTGCTTTATATTAATCAGTTTAAAATAGCATTATATCTCTTTAAGTAGTTTGTAGTTACCTAGACTTTCGTTAAGCGTGTGTAATCACCTCATAGCGAAATAAATTATTTGAATTTGAATTGAATTTGAATTTGCTCATCTCAATTATTTATAGAATCAATGATGAAACTGAAACCGAATTCTATGTGCAATTGTCTGGTTAGACCAATGTTAAGATTGTATGAATTGATCTCCCCCACAGACAAATCTACGGGAGCTCTAGAGCTCCACTACATAATTAACTGAGCACCACTTAATATCATCCATCAAAAATTACATGTCAAAATAAATCTTTGAACAAACAAATCAAACTCGTATCTATACTCACCTAGTAGTTTGTATCATCTCGCATAACGTAGAATGTTGTCAATAAATCCGTGGCAAAGGTTTTGACGGCAGCAACTCCAATATAAAATGATGAAGAAAATTCTTCAAAACTTCTAGCAAAATACTATCTTGTAGATTATGTATGTTTGTTTGTACTTATACTTTACGAATAAGAGCACTTTTGTTATATATCACTTTGTTAAAAATTTATTCGAAATGTTCGTCTGCAAATGGAAATATCCTTTTGGTATAAAACTTTGGATCAACATGCAATCGTACAAACCAGTTAGATTTTAAATCATTTTTTAAATAGTTACAAAAGATTCTAAAACATTCCAGTTCCAGGCTTACAAAACATGTTCTACTTTTTATTGGTTGGGAATTTTATGACCATACTTGCAGGGATAATGTTATGCGGGCCCTCCCAACGTACTAAAAACTCCTTTCTTTATGTTTTATTGAAAAAAATACTGATGTAATGATGGTGGAGCAAAAGTGTACAAATAAATGTATTTGTTACCGGCTATCTGTAAAATCCGCTTGGATAATTCGGTATTCTACACAATAATTAGGCACTGTATACATTTATTTTAAAGTTAAAGTGCCTAGGTATTCTAAAAAGACTTAGCTACATGTTATATTTTTCCGTATGAAATATAATAGGTGAATATAAAACATATCATAAAAATATTTGATTTTTATAAGAGCAAGTTGAAGTGCTAATTAAGTTTAAGTCAATAAATAAGCTGACTAGGTACATGGATGTAGAATCAATTATGTACTATAAAACGTGTGAATAAGCCATCTTAAGTGTTTGTAGGTATAATTTGACTTCTCAAAGTGGCTAAATATAAAGAGAATTCAAATAAAACACAAGCAGACAAACCGTCTGGTCTTGAAAAGGTTCATTAAACTGTAATTTTCGGTGTGTGTGTCTCTAAAATATTACGTGACTACAGCAAAATTTTGTCGAATGGATAATGTTCAAACACTTGCCATTCAACAATTGTGTAAGTGACATAAACGCGTACGTGAACTAAATTTGAATATTAACCTGACCATGAGTCAAGAGGAAATGGCGGGTAAGATGAGTCCAGGAAAGAATAATACAGGCGCAAAAAAGTAAGACAATTGCCAATTGTTGGATTGGGTAATTTAAAACTAGATTGCGAGTTTCAGTTAGATAAGAGAATTCAAGCTGATACTCCTGTAAAAAACTTGGCAATGGAGTCACGTTCGTGAAATGAACCAAGCGTGCAACAAGTGGTAAGAAAATACGAAAGAAAATTCAACGGAAGAATCGATTTAACAAGATCGCAGCTTACGTACGAAGAGCTATCTGCTGGCCACTCTTAAAGATTTATAGCATACTAAAGACAGTGTTGAAACCACTATGATACGGTTGAGATGCAATTAAAAAAGTGCCTCAACAAGTTAAGTGGTTTCAATAAAAGCCACGCCGCTCAAGTGCTTGTAAAGGGTCGAAAAAGTGGTTGTGAGCAACAAATATACCGGACTGATCTATATTGAAAAGGATGTACAAGTAGTGTCAAAGTAACTTTCGGAAGCATGAACTGTAGGCATCAAACAACAAGAGATTTTATCTTTTGGAAACAATGTGTAAGAATCCGTTGATATTATGCGTCAATGCCATGCTAGTAAAATGTCTCGGTCGACTAGATATGCAAAGCTCTCTGTTACCCTCGAAACCGAAAGTTGTAGACTGCATTGATAGCGTAAACGGTCAAGGCAAATCAGTTTAGCGAACGGTTAGACTAGAAACCTATTTCCAGCAATAATCGCGCTCATCAAATAATCATATTATCAAACAAAGCGCTTTATAGCCAGTACCGGAGATGTTAAAACAATATAGCTGATGTTATTGGATTTATAAATAATAGTCATAATTAAGTTGAAACCAGAGGTGGCCTTGGGTGAAGTTATAAACGCAGATGCTACAGATTTCGTTCATAAGAAAGACGCCCGCATATGTAACTCAGGATAACCACAACCGAACAAACCGCACACGCAAACTGGTTTGGTGCACTATTATTATTATTAAGGGCTCGTGCCAATATACGGGGCGATACGTGCATCAACACAGCGCAGTTAACGAAGCCCGAAGAAAACAAAAACTAAGAACATAAGTTAAATACAGTTTTATACCAAAAGGACACGACACGCAAGATGCTAAAAACCACTCAAAGTCACGTTTTAATTACTCCTAGGTATAAAATGTCACTTATTCCATGCAAACACTAGCACATCCAATTATAAGGCACTGTCTTATAGGTTAATCTAAGTAAAAAACAGTTCAAAAAGTGTTAAACAAAATTCACGAGTTGAGCGTAACGGACTGTCTGCGTCAGTCGGCCATGCGCTAAGCCGGCGACTTGCAAACTGTTTGTTCCGTTCGGATTCAAACTGAACATCGGCGGCCACGCGCGCGCCCTCCTCTCCATCTCCCTCACTTGTTAAAAATATGTAACGTGCGAAAGAGACGGGAGATATACTCACATTGTAGCCGGCTTATCGCAGGTTAAACTTTACAGCGACATGAATAGTTTCCGAGCGTTAGTCAGAGAGGAACGGAATGATAATTCTTTTTGTGAATTTGGCAGGACTTTTTCTTGTCTTGTCGAAATCGTATTTCGTTTTTGGGCTTCTATTTTGGAATCCGGCATATCGGCAGGCGCAACCGAGCGGAACAGGAGGCGCGAGCCATCAATGTTTATCTGAATGTAGAGGAGGAAGTAACGCGACGAACGACTAAGAATTCTCGGAACTTCGGTTAAATTTAACCATGCCCCGGGAATGCTACAAATAAGATATATACTGGCTCAAGGCTGTTCGAAAGCATCACAAACTCTCGTAAGAAGTGAAGTATGAATGTACCGAAGCGATTTGCGGCCTTTGTTATCTGCCAACACCATTGGAAGACAGGCGTTTGTTTATTTGTGAATGTATGTTCCATAATCTTGTCTGCAAAACATTTGAAAATAAAATATCTGTTCAAGCTGATTTTGATTTTTATAATAACATAGCTGCAACCATAGTTGGCCCATTCCTGGGCACTGGTCTCCCCACTGATAAAGCTGCGGGAGTCTAGAGCATACTCCACCACGCTGCTCCAATTCGAATTGTTGGAGGGATTAGTGGCCAACTCAGTGTTGAATTTTCTAAAGCCACCCGTGAGTCTTCGACAAAGCTTAACGACTGTTTCCAACATTGGAACAATCAGGACCGACGGCTCAACGTGCCCTCCAAAGCACAGCAGCGTTCTCATGGCCTCATGTAGCCATTAGCGGTCACAAACCGACCGCGCCCGTCATTGCTTAAATTTTTCGATCACATTGAATCTATGAAAGCCATTGGCATGACCAGACTCCGTGCTACTACCACTAAGCCATTCCAAGAAAAACCCAAGAAAATCCTAATAATAATTTGTCCGACCCGGTCGAACCCAGGACCTCTAGCTTAACAGTGACGCTTAAGACTACTAGACCAACGAGACAGTCTACACTCGCTGTCTATACTGCTCTTTTTTAGTATTAACTAAAATAAAAACAGATGGCAAGTAGAGATAAACATTAAGTTAGTCTTTAAAAAAGTCCTTTGGGAGGACTTTTTTGTCCCTCACAAAGACGAAGCCACAAAAACATTAACAAAGCCACAAAATATATTGTACATAATGCAAATTATCCCTCCACCAATCCGCATTGGAGCAGCGTGGTGGAGTATGCTCTAGACCTCCCGCAGCTGTGTCTGTGGGGGAGACCCGTGCCCAGCAGTGGGACGTCTATAGGTCGCAGCGAATGCAAATTGGATCTTCAATCCAACCTGAAAACCAAGCCTTGAAGAAACTAAAGCAAGGTCGAGTGGAACATCCTTTATTAAAGACTAGTGGACGCCCGCAGCTTTGTTCCCGTGGAATTATACATAACAATATAGACATAACATAATAGTTTCGTTTACACCTAGTAATATTACATAGCCTATATATTACATAGCCCAGTGAAGATGCAGCTTTCTAATTTATGAAATCGGTCCAGTAGTTTTTTTGTGAAAACATTACAAACAAATGTTTTCTCCTCTTATCTTTAAAATATCCTTTATTCAATCGCTGCGACCCATAGACGTCCCACTGCTCGGCACGGGTCTCCCCCACAGACGCAGCTGCGGGAGGTCTAGAGCATACTCCACCACGCTGCTCCAATGCGGATTGGTGGAGGGGTTAGTGGCCAACCCAGTGTCGAATGTTCTCAAGCCACCCGAAGGTCTTCGACAAGGCTTAACGACTGTTTCCAACATTGAAAACAACCGGGACCGACGGCTTTACGTGCCCTCCGAAGCACGGTAGCGTCCATGAAATTTTGCCACTAGCGGTCACCCATCCACAAACCGACCGCGCCCGTCTTTGCTTAACTCTTTCGATCACATTGAATCGACTCGAGCCATTGGGCTATGGACGCTACAACGCTATCCTTTATTATAGATGGTTTATTGGTTGATTGTTTAGGAAACAAACATAGGGCTAAATATAGTTACGGTTATACTATTTCCTACTATCGTTGTGATTATTATATAAAATTAATTAATTAATTTAACTATTATTATTGTCATTTTCCAGGATTAAGTAACTACGTGCATAAAATTTGGTAAAAGATCTAAAACGTAACTCTCTTCTTGTCATCTTGTCAAGCTAAGATAGTGAATGCTACAATAGGGCAATTAATGATGAACACTTTTAATATTTTTGACACATTTAGCCCGTCTTGCGACACGCCCTCGAAGCACTATTGCTATAAGTGGCTCCGCTCATCCAAAGTTGGCCTCAATTCTCGAACCTTATCTAAAGAGATCTCGTATCGATCATATCGCATATCAAATATGACGTCCCGAAACCTACTTTGCAATTGTATCATCGTACGGTACGCTTTATTATAAAATCATTTACAAACTCACAATTTACATAATCCTTTCCAACCGTGTTACGAAATATAATCAAATCTGCGTCTAATTAAAGATTTAGATTTAGTTTTAATCAGACCACCAGTCGGGTAATAACTGGTGTAAACGTCGGCAGCACATAATACATTTCATAATCATTCATTACTTCCGTAATGTTCACAGATTCATATCTGGAAAGGATCTTTTGAAACGTAGGCCTACTTAATTTTTGTCGTAAATATTCTGAACGTATCAGTTTATTAAATCAATGGCAGAAAGGATAGTGATCAAACTTCTGTTCTTACAAGAATCAATCATATTGCCATTATACAACTACCAAATTCAGGAGGAGGGATTTGATAACGCGCAGATTTAGTGAGATCAAAGACTGACTATAGCTTACGGAATATCAAAGTTTTCGAAGTAAGTTAATTTGTAGTAAATATAACAATATAAAGTTACTTAATTGAAAGGCCTCAGGCAAAAGAGCATAACGAAAACAAAGACGGTAATTGGATACTAGACATGCGTGTATTCTCTTACACTTTCCCCAGCAATAGGTACGTCAGCCACATCAAGGAAGTAAATGATGTCTCCGGCGGGACAATGGAAGAAGATTGTATTGTTCAAACGTGGCTAGAGTAAACGGTGTCATATTTTTCTGATTTTCTCTCTAAACGAAGGTTATAAATCATTAGGAAATTATCTAAAATGAATTAAGAAACTATGTTTCTGCAAAGGAAGTACTTGTATTTACTTTATCTTTTTGTTTCGTAGTTATTAAAGGCCCGTTATTATTTAGTAAATTACACAGATTGACAGTCTCAGTGCAGTAGGTTTATTGACTTTAAAATTGCACTGAACTGGTCTTAAACGCAATGTCTATCAAAACCAAAAACATTCTAATCAAAGCGTTAAAACTAGAACCTACCCACAAAGCTAGGCTTTTACTTTAATAATTTATAATGTAGAAGTTCTTTAATTCTCCGAATGAAATAAAAAAAAATTAATAACCCTTTCGAAAAAGAATTAGCAACAGAGTGACCTTTTCCCGGAACTCATTTGCACACTAACAATAGCATCAACAGAAAGATTTCGAAAGGTACTATAGGGTTACAAAATAACAAAGGTATAATAGATATGCAGCGACACTCAAAATCATGTACTTTCTAACAATGAGAGCAAAACACCTCCGTACAAAAGATTGATGCTTGAGCCGAATCTGGACCGAGAGTACAATGCAGTGGGCTGATTTAGGAAAGATGGTACCGACTTTCACTCGGCCCTTCGGACTCGCGAAGCGTATCGCATTAGGGACACATCTCTTTTCTTTTTCGAATCTATATCTAATGACACCCATCGATCAGATACCGCGATTGTTGGTTATAAAGAAAACGATGAATTAAAAGCTAAAGAGGAATGAACTATCTAATGGTAACTCAATGCCCTTATGATTCGCATCAAATTTATGCTTTCAAATTAATGCAAGTTGTAGTGACTGGATTCAATTTAATAAAATCAAACGAATGAAATCCATCGTAGTAGTGGAATCGTGTGAATATGTCAGGGTTAAAAACAAGATATATATAATTTAAAATATGTAATTTCAGTATCAAAATATCGTCATTCTGATATGAGAATAATATTATCATCCAAGTCTACATTTAGAAACAGGCTATCAGGGTTTAGTAAGAATAGTTGGTCTTACTCCAACATCAATATACTAAAGTGTAGATAGTCATCTGATAACACATCGATTTGTCATGTCACAGGAAAAATCACATAAAATTACAACACGCCTGTATTCCCTGAAGGGATAGATGTGTGTACACACACTCACTTTTCACCAGTTATGTTTAGGTCGCATGTAATATGGTGAACCCATTGCCATACACCGGGCACAAATCATGACTCCGAGCGAGCTAACACTAGACTAGCGATTTCAGGTAGAAAAGACCGGGAATCGAACTCCGGACCTCGAGCATTAGCGCTTACGATCAACGAGGCAGGAAAACTCATAACTAGTTAAACTCACTTTTATTTTATTTATTTATTTATTTATTTACATATTATTTATTTTTTGCCTGAAAGAATCTGTTAAAAGTATTACTGAAGGGTCATTACCATTTTTGATTATTAATATCACGGACTACATTACATTGGTCCTTACTTTATGCTAATATCAAAGAATTTGGCACAGGTAATGTAAGAATGGAGCTAGTCTTCACCCAGAGAAAAGGAACCCGAGCCACCCAGGTGTTTCGACCGATTATGAGTTTGAATTTAACGTAATATGTAGTATGATCCCGCATGATACCTGGAGATATCAGTGTCTATACTTCCGGTATCATCAATCATGTCTATCTATTAATAACATAATATTAATATTGGATACTAGAAACATCTTGGGTTGTTCTTGATACAAAATATAAATACCTTGATAACTGTTATCCTTCGACTTGTTGACGACTTGAATTTTTAAGTTTGGAAGTTAAAGACAAATGCTACACATACGAGTACATATCTGTACCCGAGGTACACATAAGCCCACGGACTTCGGGTAGTGGATATACTTATTTACCGTTAGATAAATATCTTCCCCGGCCAGGACTCGAACCCGGCTTGGTTCGTCAGGCAGCGGAGTCGTCAAATGATACATTTAATAAAGGCTAATGATGACAACGACTGGATATGAGACTTAAAATAAACATGATACAGTTTTAGTGAGACAAAAAATTAGCACACAAGACACACACACAGCAAGACACTCGTGCTCGTCTAAAACTTTTCAGCAACTTGTTCATTGTTGAATTTCCTTGAATCAGTCAAGTCTTTGCAGTCTTTCACCGCCAGCAAGGTGCGCGTGCCGTCTGTACAGTGGAAATAATTGATTTTTAACGACAAAATGATTAACGATTTCGTCAATTATGCAATGACTTATCACGATTTGAATGGAAAGTGAATGTGTGAGTCTTGTGCGAAAAAACCTGTCGCACTTGTCGGTCACTATGATATCACATCCATGTTATCGCATGATGCAAACATTAGACCAGTAGCGCTAATTTCCATATCTAGTTTATTAGCAAAAAAGACCTATTTGGATTTATATTCCACTTACAGGCTGTTGCTACGAGTCCGCGTGTAACCAAGTATTGATGCCAATGTCATCTAAACATTTGAAATGTCAACGGTTAAACTACTGAAAGAGAATTACGCACGTTACTATGCATATCAATGGAATTCAAATTATACCTTGCTTTCAGCTCGTGAGGCATTTATTTAGTTTAGTAGAAAAATCGAACATCTTAAGAATTTTAACTTTCAATTGATCCTTAGAAATATTCTGGTTAATGGCTGGCAAAGCCATCACCTTACTTGGGTGGAAATGGTGCTTAGTTAAATACGTGTGTAATATAGAATTTTGATGAGGTGGTAAACACAGTTTCATTTAAAACTAATTGAATCACCGTAGGTAGCACTCGCGTAAGAAGCTTAAGAAAAAAAATTTCGAAATAGTTTGAAAACCTTTCGAAGTGAATAAAGATTATTATTATTGTTAGCAAACCAAGCGCCACCTTTTACGTTTCTAGCGTTATGAAGATTACCATTTGGAACAGTTGGTCTTTATCAACCTCATCTGACTAACCACCAACTCGATCTACGCATATATCGCACCCATTGTTAATTTCGATTTAGATAAAACACAATAACGGTAGAGGGAAACCTAACTATCCTTTCTTAAACAGTGTAATAGACGTTATCTGTTCATTTATATCGAGTTACAATTACTCTTCGCTTCCTCGAGCCAAACGCGTTGTGTAGGCGTTTCCGTATTGCGGATAGATGGTGGATGCTCTGCGACCCAGAGAGTGGGATGCGAGTAGATGTGACTGAAACTATCAACCCATGTTTGGCCAGTAGTGGACTATGACCTAAACTATTTCGTGCAGAGAATGGCCGATAGTTAGATGTGATAGAATGTAACAATTCCGTAGCTCCCAAAGAACAGTGACTAAAGACCAGAAGTTCAGGTCATCGGTGAAGAATGTTTGTGAGGAATGAAACGTCGAGCAATTTTTTTATGGATAGTACAACCCATCCGCTGTCACCTATGCCAACCTACATTAATAATAAAAGTTTTTGAATTCAAATTGAAATGATGCCATCAGAAAATGAAAATGTTATGACAGGACCGAGGAATAATCTGCCTGCGGATAGATATGATTGCGTTTCATACTAGTAGGTATATATATATATATATATATATATATATATGTATAGCACGTGGTAGCCACATCCATCATCTGAGCTACAATCACTTTGTATATATGAACAAGATAGAATTACGTTAAAGATATTTCTAAAAGTCATTGATTCTATGGCGCGAACGGTATTACAGATCAGCCATATGGAAAATTGCAACTTTCTCAAATGTTCGTTCCCATCGTGTCACATCACCAGTCATATGTTACAGCCAAAGATGTAGCATTACTTGAATATTAAAATAAAACCGTTTAAAAAATAAGTTCGCATGTGAGAAAATATAGTGCCCATAGATATAAGAAGTAGGTAGTAAAGAAGCAGATAGTTTTTGAGCACTATTTTTAGCACTGAATTCTATAGAGGTATAATCATTGGATTAGTAAGGCTTAAAGTTACTGTATTATCAGTCAGCATGTTATTGATGTTTTATACGATTTGAAGGTCCTTTACTAATTTCACAAGATTTTATTTAATAATGAAACCATGAGGGCAATTGTTTCCTTTTTACTACTATTTATATCTATTTGTGACCCGATAAATTTTGTCAGGTAAATCTTACTATCCTACTAATATTATAACTTCTACCAATCCGCATTGGTGCTCCAACACAGTGGTGGAGTATGCTCTAGACCTCCCGCAGCTGTGTCTGTCTGTGGGGGAGACCCGTGCTCAGCAGTCCCAGGGTTGCAGCAGCAATAAATGATAAACTTAAATTTGGATGTAACAAACATCCAATCACGCTATAACTACAAAATGGATTTGGATAAAACTTGACACATAGGTAGACGATAACCTATAATAGCGAATAGGATTCTTTTCATCCAGAAAAAATGTTCCCTTGAGATGCTTAACACGTTTTTGAAAAGCTGTCTGGCAGAACGTCAACAGATGGCGCTGACACTCATTCTTAACTTGATAACACTTTCCACGGGCAAAACTGCGGGCAAAAACTAGTTGCCAATAAAGATTTTTTAAATAATAAAGCTTTTGTCAAGTAGTAGCGATATCCATTATTTTGCCACTATTGACATGTTACCATAAGTGCCTGATACACAACTACACCACGGTATATTGTAGTGGGCCTAGTATCGATTGTAAATGATTATCAAAAAAGACTCATCACAATATGTTTAATGCAAACCGTCTACGGGGCGCCGTATATTAAGTAACACGTCTACGAACTCTGAATAATCGGATATGATTAGTGCTAGATCCGCGCTAACAATTCAAATGCGCGTGATATATTCGTCCTTATGATGGATGGTTAAAGTTGAAAATAGATTAATTCGCGAGTCGCAGTAAGATGCAACGGCGCATCGGTGGCGGTGGGCGGTCTTGCATCACAAGTGCGGTTGTTCATCTCGAAAGATGTTGCTAAGTGCAGTAACCTATATTGTGGGGTTTTGAAAAAAGATGGTCCTGGTACTGTTCAAATGTTACATTTTTCCGCGCATGTGTTGTGTACATACATTGATGAGTGATCTCATTTATAGATTGACCATAAAAGTGCTTTCATTAATGCCAAATTGATTCAGATCAAATAGGCAACCCTAGCAATACATAGTTTGCAACAAGTTTGCTCGCCTCTTGTTGGAGATCAGTTTATCAAGTAAATAACAAACATTAGTTTCGTACATAAGAGACAACCGGTTATTTTCAAAATTGTTGTCATGGGCGGCAGCGGATGGGTGGTGCTGCAAGCTCGTTTGCTATCTTGTATCCGAAAAAAAAAAGAAAAAAAGATGTATCATGACTTTCCATAAAGTGAGGCATAAGTTGACCTGACTGTCTGATTTAAAATACAGATAAATTCTAGATAACTTAATAGATTTAATAGATTTCATACTAAATAGGCTATCGTTTAATCTATGGTTAAACAGCCACAAGCTGATGAATATTAAACAAACACCGTTGAATGTAATACTTAGCTGCAGGCTGCAGGCGAGCACATGTAAATCATTCAAGCACGTCATGTAATTTTAGGCTTCGAATTTTAATTACAATGTTAGCTAATTTTAAATTTATCGCTGCGTAAGTAGATAAATTACATTATAGTATCTGGCTCTTGCAAATGTTTGATTTTTAAAGCGTAACAGCAAGAGTTATTGGCCCTACGGCAACGCAACTAATTGAGAGACATAGTAACCGCAGGCATTTCCGATTGGTATGGATCGAAGACAAATGATTTAACAGAGCACTAACACTGTAACATATACGTGTAAAGTAAGATTCAAATAAGCTTACAAAACTGTAGAAGAGAATTATTATACATTTTACCGTGTTTTTAACATACTTTTATTAGGTCCACTTGTATGTAACTCACAATGTAAGGGAATCATTGAGAGCTAATTTAACCATCTTCCAAGGATCGTAGCGTAATGAAAATTGGCAGCTGTATGTACTTCTGAGACACATTCAATAATATGGTACTGTCGAGCTGATCTGATTATGGGGCCGGAAGATATTAACTGGAACTTCATGATGGAATAAGGTATCATAGTCGTGTTTGCACTTGTGGTAAGGTCTTGTAATGAACTTTGACCACGATTAGGTTTCAAGGTCTGATGATGAAGCCGGAAGATATTAACTGGAACTTCATGATGGAATATCGTATCATAGTCATGTTTGCACTTGTGGTAAAGTCTTGTAATGAAATTTGACCACGATTAGGTTTCAAGGTCTGATGATGAAGCCGGAAGATGGGCACTGGAATTCCATGATGGAATATCGTATCATAGTCGTGTTTGCACTTGTGGTAAAGTCTTGTAATGAACTTTGACCACGATTAGGTTTCAAGGTCTCATGATTTCTTTTTTAGTTGGATTTTTTATAAAAGTGTGTTTTTTTAGTTTTTTTAAACTATTAATTTATTTCGTTTAATATTGATGTGAAAGTGTGCTACGACGGGATTTATAACGATCGTAGACGAGTCAAAGTTAATTACATTGCTCGTTGAGCTAGCAAGCTGAATAGGCAGGCCACATCGCTCTTAGGACTGACAACCGATGGGTAAGAAAGCTTCTCGAATGGACACCACGACTCTGGAAAATTCAACTAGGTGGACTGATGACATGAAAAAACAGTCGGTAACCGCTGTATTCAAAGGCATTGGACCGGAAGGAGAGTACCGATTAGGGGGGGGGGGGGGGGTATTTCCAGCAGTCGACTTCAAAAGGCTGATTAATGGATGGATGGATTTCAGTGAATACTCTGAATGATGTTTTGGTCGGATTCCACGAACTCCATTCAATTTGATTATATAATTATATAGTTGTAGACCGTGCAGACGTCAAAAATTTGAAATCGATATGATGAAATCGAAATGATTCGAATAAACCATTAACTCAAAAGCGTTGGGAATATGGCAGCTGTGTGTAAAATAGTTGTCGCTGGTAGATCTAAAAACCTTTAATATTGAATGGACATTTCCTATTGGCCCTAATGGCCTTTACAGCGTCACTGAACAGTAAGTACCTACTAACTTTATGAGCAACCAAAACACACCATGGATCAATTCCCGTCAGTTACCCGGAAGATAACGCTGCCGATCGGACGGGATCGATGCAGCGGTGTCGCGGGGGGTCACGGTTCGACGCGTCGGCGATAGCTCGTAATACGTCTGCATTGAAGTAACAAGCTGAAGGCGATTATTGACTGACTGATCCGCTGCTGTTTCATCACAATAATAATTGTTTCAACATTGTGACCGCAAAGCTTAGTTCAACCTTTAGACGTAAGTAGGTAAATAGTGTTAGTTTTATAGTACAGATAGTCATAGATAAGCGACAAAACCCACAAACAGTATAGTTTTATTGAAATGAGTTGCTGTTCTGAAGCTTTCTGTAAGCGTGACGCAATGCCTCCGCCGTTTCCCTACTTCGCCCGTCTTCAAGCACAATCATACATATAAGAACTATCATGTACCTACCTACCTAGCTACTTGAGTTTGATCGTAGGCACATGACTGCTGCAACCTATAGTCGTCCCACTGCTTGGCACGGGTCTCCCCCACAAAATGATTCTGCGGGAGGTCTAGAGCTTACTCCACCACGCTGCTCCAATGCGGATTGGTGAAGCGGTAAGTGGTAAGTGGCCATCCCAGTGTCGAATGTTCTCAAGCCACCCGAACTGGAACAACCGGGACCGACGGCTTAACATGCCTTCCGAAGCACGGTAGCACCCATGAAATTTTGCTACTAGCGGTCACCCATCCACAAACTGACCGCGCCCGTCGTTGCTTAACTCTGTCGATCACATTCAATCGACGCAAGCCATTGGGACACAACAATCAAATGACTAACCTCCATTACCAGTCATGTCCATCCTAGATAAAGACCTGCCTTGACCTAATCATCAATAGTGTACATTCTCATATTGTCATCGCACAAAATATCTATCGTGTAACCATTGATTGCACATATCAACTCTGTATAACGGTCAGCGGTAGTCTAGTATTATGTATTTCACAAGGTATGCACCATATAAAAAATTACAAAAATATAACCTTGGCACCAGATATTGCATACTATCAAGCTTATTAAATCAATACTTAAATCGCTATCAGGTCGTATTTTAAACCGAGTACTAATTACATACATTAGGGATCATGTATCCGGTGATAAACGCGGGCGGATAAACACAGGTTCGAGTCCCGAGCCCGCCACGACAACACATTTCCATTGCAGTGGAACAGTTGGCGTGTAAACAAACCGCTGACTGAAACGTAAACAGACCAGATGTTAACATATCCACGGCATCGCAAAGACGACGGGATAAAGCTAAAGTGAAATAAAGTCGAAAGCGCACTGAAGCAGCGCAGCGTGGTGAAGCGCAGTAGTAGGTACGCCCCAGGCGTTTTCAGTTGTCTCGTGCAGTGCAATGGGACGCTCATGAATTGAAAACAGGCTAACATAAATAAGTACTTAGTAATCGTCACAGCCCATACCCACAACCATCCCTCAGTCTTTTGAGGTTAATCATAAGAGTACCTTTAGACGGGCCTTAAAAAAGACCCTATACCGTAACAAAACTTGCATGATTTTTGAAATAATCATGAATCATGAACAAATGCTTTTCCCAACAACATCCAGTTCCGAGTATAGCTAAGTGCCTCTAAACGCGGAAATAAACATGGAAGATGCAATAATTACATTCTGTTCCCACACGCCTCTTCCCGTACTAGACAAACAAACGCTGGGTCAATTATATTCGCAATTTATGGTGACAACAGAAGGACAACAGGCACAAACAAACAGGTATATTATTATACGTGTGTTAAAGTTATCCATAAGGAGGAGATGCAAATATAAAAAGATATATGAGAAAAAAGAAAAAGTGAAATCGAAACTAAATATTACTTTAGTATAAGATACGAGTAAAAGATGCAATTAAGCTATAAATGTCCAAATAAGCGAAACATAATTTATTTAATTCATTTGATTTTGATACTCATATATATATTCGCAATCAATATAAAAAATATACGAAAACAATACAACAAATTAGTGTGAAAATATCATAATTAAATTAATATATAATAAAAGCTTTTAAAAATGAACAATGAACAGAGAAATGGAAAAATCATGACGCAAGCGCTTTTCACAACAATGACATATTGAGAGTGAAATGTTTTAATCTAATCACGATCAAGACAATACCGACAATCACAATGCGTTCACTGTCGGACAATTAAACATTTATTTCGATCAACAAATCTAAATCCCCAACAATAAGCGTACGTATAGATAATGACCAACATAATAAGCTATTTAAAACATGATTAAAATTCACGAGCTTCGTTATACCTCTCAATAAAGCAATTCAATTTACGAGCTAATTTACAAATCTAATCACGCAAATCGAGCCGCACCTAAGTGTTACGAAATTCGCAATTGATTTTTTTAAATAAAAACAAGTCGTGTCAAATTCGACAAAGAAATTGCATAATGAGACACGTAATGTGAGCCATGAAGTGTGTAAAGGTCAATTTTATGGGAATTATGCATTTAAAAGCTTTCTAACCGCTTTGCCTAATTTATCAAGCTTTTGAATACAATCGCTATCAAAATTACCCAACGGTATATTATCGTTTGAATAATACGCTCGATTTGCTTCATTATCTTTACGTATAGCACGGTAGAATGATTGTCGAACGTTTACTATGTTTGTATTCCTATCGATTGATAGAGCAGCTGGTTCCAATTCTAACAGCTGTTTACTTTTAAATTGTTAAAAGACTATGATTTTATAGTCCGACCGTTCGTAGCCCAAATGTCGCTGAGTGGATTGATTCCTCAGGTATAAGGAAATGTATAATAGTGTAGTGTAAATATAATTTCACTAGTTTTCCCTACAGGGAAGGATGTAGTACAGGATGTAATATACTACATCTGTACTGCAAAAATCCCATCGATCCAGAATTAAGTTGAGTAGAAAATGAAGGACAAACCAACAAACACACATTCACTTTACCCGCGGCTCTGCCTGCGTTAAATAGTTTTTTACCGCTACCGTAAAAAAGGCAATCATGCAGGCAGGCTTCATAAATAAAAAAAAAACCGTATATGATACAAAACTTGAAGACAGTACAATTTTCTTTGTTGTAACTTGTAGTACCTAAAGTATTAGCACCTAAACTCTAAAAATTCACATAATTACCCTGTTCCGCCACGGCTATGATCAGCTGTGAAACATACCTGTAACAATAATGAAAGCCATAATTTTAAACGGCTCGTAATAATTAGAATGGTTTAATTAAAAGGATTTGATAACGGAACGTATTTCATTGCTTTGTTTCCAAGTGTATGTTAATAATAGTAATACGAGTAATAAATAAAAGCTTTTAAAAAAAATACCATCATCTCCTTGCCTTTGTTAAACTCACATAGTTATTTAACGTAATCATTTAAACACGAATTGCAAAAATAAGCAGAACTTAATCTGCCTGTCGGCGCGGTTATCACAATTCTTATATCTGTTAAGAATCATAACCATTTCAGTGACCCAATATTAAGCATAGATCTAACTCTTAACTATTTTCTTGGTACCGCGCAAAACCGTGCCAAAATACCTGAGTTTAGAAGCGTCGAATTACCGCGTGGTTCATGACACTGTTAGGCCATCTATCGTGATGCTGGTGAACTCACGAATCAGCAAATCATCCAACGGTGTTGAGTAACAAACGACGTGATTATCGCTCCCGACACCTCGCCTAGTGTGAAATACGTGACGCCAGAATTACGTCTATGCTCTGTCAATTTGTTGGATCATTTGTTTCCATAACATGTATCATAACAACAGTCAGCAGTCTATTTAGATCTTGGTATAGACCACCGACTACACAACCTTACAGACCTAGAGAATATTAGCAGGTAAGGCTATTAACTAATGAACTTAAGATTCAATTTCTATGATTTTTCTTTTCATAAATATTAAGTTGAAAACTAATGTCAGGGTCTCCATAAATTTCTCAAGAAACTGTATTTGTTCTTCTGGGCCAACGTGTCTTATAGCCTGAATTTAAAGATGGGAACTATGCATATTAAACCAGTGATGTCAAGTAAAATTTGCTACCAGAATTTGAAAGTTGAAGCGACAGAGGCAACGAAATTGTTGAAAGTGAATAGGAATAGGTGACGCAACATCATTGTTTGCCGGCATACGACAACACAGACATCAGGGTCTTCGCCCATCGGCCTGTATGACAGGAGAAACTTAAACGCAATGTCAAGGAAGGCTCGATAAATAATATTACGGTAATAATTCACGATCGCAGTGTTCCTCAACGCTCGTTGGCGACAAGCCTTTCATCTCGAGCCTTTTTCGTGTCGTTTGATGATCATGTTCGTCACCGATGACCGGAACCGACGCCTTAAAGCATCAAGCAAAGGTAGCGCTCATGAAATTTTACCACTATCGGTCTCCCATGCATAAACCGACCCTGCCCGTCGTTGCTTAACTCTGTCGATCACATTGAATCGACGCGAGTCATTGGGCTATGGATGCTACGATTACATACATTTGATAATAATTTTTCAATAATTCAGTAACTCTCTGTTTGACGTATTAAATCGTATGCCTAGGCTTTCATATGTATGGCGACGATATACGCAGACCCCCTTGCATCCTTCCATCCTTGCATACTTCCATGACCGCGACACATTATTTACATTTTAAATCCGACGAAACTTCTAGGAACTTTGAATAGAAAATGAACTGACAACACAGACATCCAAATCACATCGGACAATATGACGGCGGCGGTGTCTAGGAACTCTAGGAAGGCTCGATAAATAACACGGGCGGTGATATATCAAGCGTGGGTATTTCCCGACGCGATGGCGACACGCCTCGCCTTTGAGGACCTTTGAATGTGTCGCCACATGTTCTCTTGAATGTTTCTAAAGATGACAGATGTTAGTTACACGCATTTCTATGCCCTTCAACATTGACAAAGCATAGGCCATTGGAGCCTTTGTTTTTCATGTTTGATTGTATCTCCATTTATTTTTATATTAGCACTTATACTGTACAATATAAATATTTTTTGAAAATATTGATCGTCTATATGGGCATCACGTATATATCCGTGGACGGATATGGGTACTTTGCTCCCGAAGAAAAAATGCGGACGTTCCCTTGGAATACATGTAGGTAATTAATTAAAGACTTTTTCAACCGATTTGAATGAATGGTTTTTTCTCCTTACAAAATTTAGTAATGTATATACCTACACGATTTTCAGTATAAGCTTTTGTCGCCTTTGTTACGAACTTATCAAACTCTAAGAAAATTTTCACTTATTGAAACAAAAAATTAAATGAAATAAAAACAAAATATTAGAACCTACGGAATAAAACAACTTGAATTTAAAAAAAGCTCCCGTACAAAATGCAAAACAAAGCTTCTTCGCATGAATAGGACAAATCTGAAATCTGAATTAAGAGTTGTATAAGCGCGAGAAATTTGCACAATAGTGGAATAACTCTCGAAAATTATCGACGGAGCCCCATAAACATACGGTCGACGCCTCACATGGCGGTTTGACTGAGTTATGCACTGGGTCGAACAGCTTTCCTGCACGTTCGACCTTACATACTCGTACATAACATATTATGACATCACATATATCCACTTTTCTCTAGTTATAGATGGAGCTGAAAAGCTTATTTTCACACACTGATCCTAAATCAGACTCCGAGCCTACTAGGAAACTCAAGTTAGATACTTTGCCTGATCCGATATCGAACCCGCTAGACCAATAGATATGAGTTACTTCGAGCTTGATCTTAAAAGCGGCAGTATTAAATGCGATTTTGGCTTGGGTGAAGATTTAAAACTATTATTAACGGGACTTTTTTGATAATATATAAATTGAAAAAAATTAAAATAAAATTGAAGAATATCAATATTTGAATGCCCGCAAGTTATTCTTTTTATACTGTAATAAAGTTAATGTCAGCAATCCCACCCACAAAGACACAATATGATATTTTATTTAGTAGGTCCGACATGAATGTAGTTTGTACCTACCAAAACCTAAGGCTAAAAGTTTACGTACGCTGGAAAAGTGAAATAAGTATCGTCCGTCCCATAGATTTATCATTACTTTTCTATTAATAAATCTATTGTCCGTCCGATAAACTTCCCTCTCGCCTTCATGAAAAAGATGTCATATTATTATTATTTGTTATTTAGAAAACTTAATTAAAAACAATTATCAATCAAATTGTAAAATATGCGTGCAGGTAATGTACGAAGTAGGATTATAAGAAACTAGAAAAATAAGTGTAATCTGAACATAATTTTTGTCAGGACACCCACAGACACGACTTTGTTACTCGCTTATTGAGAACATTACCGCACCGTGAATTAAACAACATAAGATCTACATGATAAAATCATGTTAACCAACAAACGATAAAGAACTAAGGGTGAGACCAGACGAGCGTTACTTTTTCAACCGAATACATGTACTGTTAAGTAAAATATAAGTAACAATAACGAATAGATGATTTCACAAATGAATACAGTTAAAAGCAACTTTAAATAGGGAGGCGAATGACAGGTATGGGTTTTATACATTTAGTATGGTGAGTTTTATATTAATTCGCCATCTATGTGATACGCATCAGAGCGCCTAGGTTGAGTGGTGACTTTATGGAGAGCGTATAGTGTAGTCCAGCAGTAGACCTCAAAGAGTTGCTGGATGGATAGAATTACTTAAAAAACTAGCTTTTGCCCGCGGCTCCGCCCGCGCGGTCAAAGGGAATTAACAATGAGTTGTTTATCATACATGACATATTTGTGGTGGATGAATAGTGACAGTTCCACGATTAAAAGATACTAACTACTTAACCACTATACTAACTACTTCTAAATTGTTCTAACGCCATCTATTAACAATATCCGGAACTAAATATCTAGCAAATAACAAAACATCGATATCTTCCCATGGGGATGTTTTACCGCGGTAAAAAGTAGCCTACGTCACTCTCCACCCTCCTCACTATCTCCACACACAAAAACCATACCATATAATAGCTTCGTTGCGACGTGAAAGCCGGACAAACAAACAAATAAATAAATAAACAAACACACTTTCACATTTATTATATTAGTATGGAAGTATGGATTTAAGGAATGTGCAGATTTAAAAAAGAAACGTTTTAATTAATACTGAACTAACACAAATAAATCACTGCTCAGCTCGTGTGAAACAATCTTAATTAAAATCCTAAAAAGCTCGCGTAACTGTATTACGCTAAAGCACTTGCTCGCTTGGTCGTGAAAGTCCTACTACGCGTTCAACATACAAACATTTAGTTTTATATTGCGAGCACGTACAAGCCATGAAAATAAACAAGCACTTAAAACGACAACGTGAGCTTTACGCGAGACAAATAAGCTTTTTACGATCCTATAAGTAACAACCCATTGTGTTCCTGTAACTAGAATTGACAGTATTACCAAGTCATTACAGCAATTTGGTCCACTATCCATACTTAATATTTGTGAATTTACCAATATTAATAATTCAGGGCTTATTCTGAGGAAAAAAATACCTGCAGTATGAAATCGTTCAAAAATTATTGATTAAATTATTTTGCTAATTTGCCAAAAACAGTGACTACGTAACAATCAAAGCCGGAAATTCAGGAACAGACAGATTTCTATGCCAGTGGTAAGTGTACCTTTAGAATGTCTAATAAGGCCTAACCCGTAACGAATTAAGCTATCATTAGAAACAAGGAAACAAACACGGTGTTAAGGAACAAAAGCCTTCATTAACATAGCTATCTCGTAGAAGGAATGAAGTAGAAAATAATCATCGTAATATAGCACAGACGTACAGTACAAGAAAAGGGAAAACAGACAAGCAATACTTACGGAAAATTATTTAAACACACTACTACCACAACACTTCTTTCCACTACCTACAACTCATATTATTGAGGCATGCAGGTTTTCTCACCGATTTTAAATCGCATATAAGTTCAAAACGTCATTGGTAGGTGTCGCTTGTTTGAACATAAGACCCCTCGAGGTAGAGGCGAGTTCAAAAGCCACTGGGCTGTCACAGTTGCATAAAGTAAACCAAACAAAAACTACATTACCTAAACACTAATACCATCAGACCGATACTTAAAACCAATAATGGTACGTCGTAATGAGTCGTTAGTACAAATCGGCTTTGAAAGCGAGATTGAGTCATTTTACCGTTCGCACGATGTAGTAAACTATAGTGCAAAGAGTTAAGGCAGTAATCAAATGCTAGATGCTAAATTGCTACGTAGACTGTTTTCTGTTTTCATCGATTTGATTTCTGAAACTTCAAGTGGAAATAAAAAGTATATCTAAAGCAGAAAGCAAGAATTCTAATCACTGATAATATTAAATTTAATTTCTTCTGGGTTAATTGATCAGCGAATAGCGTCATGCTTGATGACTGAGGAATATCGACCAATTTGGTCGACTTTTTTTTTTCGAAAAGTATCATTACGCTCAATAATTAATAATTTAGAGCACAGAAATAACAGGACAGGTATAAGGCGACGATCGCGCGACTGATAAAAAGAGCAATTGCGACTTCGTCACGAATCTTAGTCCCGGCGTCATGAAGTGAATGTACGACTTCAGTATTACAGTGACAACAATTTCACTTTGATGAGTGTACAAAAATATACCAAAAGAAAATATTATTAAAAATAAAGATTGAAACCTAACACTAAGAGAGGAGCTCAAATTGGACAGCGCACGAAATATACCTGTGAAAAGTAATAAATTTTAAGTCCTCATTATTCTGAACCATGCGACTATGGAAATGAAAACAAGTTAGAGCAGTCTTATCAAAGATTTCATCATAAAAGTAATTTAATTCTCATCATGTTCCTGAACTGGTACAAAGCGGGCTACAAGAGACGAAATATAAAATTAAAAATTGTACGTTGTAAAATTATACGCAATTAGAATACAATGTTTCTCGAAAATCGTTTTGTAAAAGCAAATTATCATTCATTGACCTAACCTAACTAAAACAATAAATATAATGAATGACTGCTTTGATGCCAAAAATCTTATACTCAATCCCCAAAAAAATGTGTTGTTATGCCTAATGTTAATCTTCTTCTTAGTCGGACACTCTTGTCAGAGTGGTCGTGGTTGCGCTGACGAGGTACACGGTGTGGTGTTCGGTGGGTCGTTAACATTTCCGAGGGTAGCTCTCCTGGCGATGTGCTTCCATTTCTGACGATTAGAGGCGTCGCGAGTACACTGGACCATGGTGGACTCAGTAGCTTTTTTGATGACGTCTATCCAGCGGGTTGGCGATCGACCGCGTGCTCTCTTGCCTTCCACCTGGCCCTGCACTACCAGTCTCTCTATCGAGTTCTCATTTCTAGAGATGTGACCAAAGAACTTCAGTATCCGTAGTTGCACAGTTGACGATAGTCTGTCTTTAATACGAAGCTCTTTGAGAATGGATACATTGGTGCGAAATGCCGTCCATGGGATCTTTAGGAGGCGTCTCCAGCACCACATCTCTAATGCATCGATTTTACGGCGATCCTGCAGTCTCAGAGACCAAGTTTCGGCTCCATAGAGAAAGATTGGAAACACAAGGCATTTCATCAATCTGACTTTAGTCTTCTTGGTAATTCTCCTGTCCTTCCAAATCTTTCCCAGCCGTTCTACTGTAGATCTGGTGATGGCGCACCGTCGTCTGATCTCGTCGCCACATCCTCCAGTACTTGATATAGTAGAGCCGAGGTATATATAGTTCTGTACCACTTCGCAGTTAGCTATATTGTGTACGTTGGTTCCACTTTGTTCAGCCCGGTCTACTATCATCATCTTCGTTTTGTCTCGGTTGATAGCAAGTCCGAATTGGAGGCTGGTACATTCTAGACGGGCCAGAAAGTTTTCCATGTCTTCTCTAGTCTGTGCGAGAAGGGTAGTATCATCAGCGTATCTGAGATTATTTATCACGCGTCCCCCAACCGATATTCCTTTGTCCCAATCTTCCAAAACAATGCGCATAATGTACTCTGTGTAGGTGTTGAAGAGTAATGGCGATAAGATGCATCCTTGTCGTACACCGGCCTCAGTCTTAAAGTTACTTGAAAGGGTATCATCTACTCTTACCGCTGCAGTGCCGTCTTCATACAGCCTCCTCAAGAGAACAATTAGATGGGGCGGTACACCCATTTCCGCAAGTATCTTCCAGAGGTGTGTCCATATGACCGTGTCAAATGCTTTGCGAAAGTCCACAAAGCATATGTAAAGGGTTGTATTGAATTCTCTGGCCTTTTCAATAATCTGACGCAATATTAAAATTTGTTCGCGAGTGCCTCTTCCCTTAACAAATCCGGCTTGCTCGGGTGCGATTTGCCTTGAGAGGTAGGCCAACAACCTTGTGTTAATTATGTGGAGCATCACCTTACTTGCATGAGATATTAAGGATATGAGTCGGTAATTGTTGCATTTCTTGGTGGACCCTTTTTTATGCAGTGGAATAAAAATGGATTTCGACCAGTCATCAGGCCATATTCCGGTCTCCCATATTTTACTGCAGATGGTATATAAGACATCGACTCCAGATTCTCCCATCGCTTTGAGGACTTCAATTGGAATTTCATCGCAGCCTATGGCTTTATTGCATTTGAGATGTTTAATTGCTGCTCGTACTTCATCCCGCATGATGTCGGGTTCACGGTCACGTATGTTGTGGGTAGAACATGTGAAGCTTGGTGCGAAATTGCTGGAAAATAGTGATTGGCAATATTCCTTCCACACATTCACAATGTCCTTTATCTCCGTAACCGTTGTCCCAGCGGAGTCCTCAATAGCCCAAGTCTTAGGTTTAAATTGGCGTGTTATGTATCGTACCTTATCATGCATATCTTTGGTTTGATATTTATCAGAGTGCTGTTCTAGTTCATCACATATCTTACCCAGATAGTTATTGCGGTCACGTCTGCAAGCAGCTTGTATGATAGCTGACTTGGCATTTAGCTTCGTAATGCTAGCACCACTGGCTTTAAGTTTTCGGCGCTCTTCAACCAAATGCCAGGTGTCTTCCGTCATCCAATGCTGTCGTTTTGGTAAGACGGTTTTCGGCTGTGACTCTGCAAACGCCTCTACAATATATGTCTTTGTCGAGGTCCACAAAAAGTTAGAGTCGTTGTTTCCGACTCCTGCTTTCCATGCGGCATGTCTGCTCTGTATCGAGGTGGCGAATGCCTTTGGATCTTTTACCTCCATTCTTCTAGGAATTTTAATTTGTCTTGCTCTTTGCAATTTCAATCGCAGGTTTCCAATGAGCAGTTGATGGTCGGAATGACAATCAGCACCGGGTAAGGTATGCGTATTGGTGCGTATTGGTAATCTGAATCTAATCCAGATAAAAATGCCAATCTTTATTATATAACGTTAATAACTTGGGAAAAATGATGTTCGTGGTTGAAGACAGACGGGTAACAGTATTCGAGACGAGGGTGAAAGCAATGATGTCGAGGTCAATGGGCAATGTGCAGTGAGCAAATAGCCATTCGTATAGGAACAGGCAGCTGGATTGGCGTCAATCTGATTACTTAACTGAAAGTTTCTTAGATAAGGTTTTGCAAATGCTGCTACGCATAGACATAATTCGTTATTCAATATAATTATTAGGTTCATTTAAATATTAATTAAAGTATATTAATTTTGATAATAGCTAAGTGCAATAAAAATAATAATGGTTGTCTGTAAACGATAATTTTACGTGATAACGTCATAAGAAATATTATTAGACATTGTAGCATTGATATTAAATTCTTTCTAACTATTTTAGCAAATAAATTATTTCTAAACTAGCTCTATTGCTATGGGTTACAGACTAAAATTGAATGAATACGCTTGGCGTAATACTTGGCGGTACGTTTAGCGTAATACTTGGCGTAACACTTGGCGGTACGAATGGCGTAACGGGATGATGAAAAAGTGTGAACTTTTTCGTATGTGTTGGCGTTCATCGATTTATAAGATGTTATCACGTCAATTATGCATGTAGTAAAGTAGGTAGTGAGATTTTCTCGTATTTTTTTAGTTTTTTAGTCTTCTCCGTATAACCTAAAACCGTTACTAAAAAGTCAGCAAAGCAGAACCACGTGACATTTGCATCCGCCCTTACAAAAATGTATAGCTGTTGCCGTTACAACTAACGGTTACAAATGACGGTAGGTCACGTAGATGGCTGAGATGTTATGAATTCGGATGTGAGTGAAACTAACGTTAAGGCAGGACTATGAAAATACTTTTAATTAAAGCGAAACTAAGGGCTTCGTCAGGGTTAATTATAAACGGAACCTCTTGTCAATGCACCGACGACTAACAAATCGTTAAGTGAATTAATGATGGCGGGACAGGAAACGGCACAATGGTGCACACACCGGATATCGAGATTAAAAAGGGTCCGACCTTGTGCTACGTATAGATATAGGGCAATTGAAGTTGGGTCAATGAAACTGAGAATAGACATAGAATCAATGAAGCGGAATATGTATTACATGATTATTTCACCAATCGTTTACAATATTTGAGCACAGAAAATTTCACGCAGATTATAAAGCATTCACAGTTTAAGCAGAACAAAATTTGACTAAAATGATTAACAAAGTACGTGTGCAAACGAAACACCTGAAGCATTGCAGCAATTTACAAAGCTATAATCTCAAACGAAAATGAAAACTAAGCGTGAATTAGAGGTTACAGGAGGAAGGAACTGAGAGAAATAATTGTAAGCTCTGACAGTAATGACCGGTTTATGGGCGAGTTGAGAAGTCGGCCTAATAAAACGGTTTTCGTTTCAAATGAAACAGTCGCCGGTCCAAGCATTATTTTATACGCGAATTATTGTTGCTCAAACGTCATAAAATCAATTATAGCACGAGCACGATCTATCGATTGAATACGGACATTTATTGAAAGCTGCAATGGATTAAACGTTTCAAGTAAATCAATTTTGCTTCTCAGTTATCGAAATGAACGATTACGATACATTAGTAGGCGGAAATTGGTCCAATATTGCCTATTTTTGAATGGTGCTGTATGAGTCCATTTCGATTGTATAACAGTAATGGTGATCTAAAATACGTAACAATGATTTCGATTGTTTACTAAACGGATACTTCATTTTAAGCAATAATTTTGGCTTTCTTGTAAACTATTAAAACTGCGTTTCATACCTACGTAGTAAGTCAATTAAACCATACTCAGTTATTATAAGAGGTTTCCTGCACGTGCCACAATTACATAACAGTTTGAAATACGACCGGGGTAATGTCGATCGCGATAGCAAGTCGAAGGCGACTGCAAGGGATTTATGCTTGCCGCTGATAATGCACGCTTGCGATAAATAGCAAGTGCTGAAAACATCGAGTGCACGCGCAGCAAAGTGATTGCCTCACTTTGAACCACGAATAAAAATACAATCGAATTATTTAAAAAAAAAAGTCTTATTACTGCTTTGATCATCCATCCATCAGTCGTAACGTCAGTTTCAGGAGATCCACTCATGGGCTACAAATATAAACATTCAATGCATTTATTTAATGCATGTATATATGTATATGTGGTCCAATAAAGTGTTTTGTTTATCTGTGAAGTGCTGATAACTCGCAAATCTTAAAACACAATCACAATTTTATACCTATAAATTAAAAGAATCTCGCCACCCTGAGATTATTCACAAACATAACCTGAACAAAGCAATAAATAAGTTCGAGCCACAAGTAATCGATATGCGGAACGATAACGTTTGTATCGGTTACCCTCTCCGCAAACGAGACATTATCTTCTATAATATACTCATCGATTTTCTAAAGGGAATCATTTGAATATTGGCAGTGAGAATTTCGAAGTTGAATTTCGTAACCTTATTTACTACTTTAATAGTGCGTTTTAAAATGTATGCAAAAGGAAACCTTGCAAAAAGGTGAAAGCAGCATACTTTGTAACATAGTATTAACAAAGGTTTAATGGTCAATAATTTTTTTTTAGTATTGGCACAGAATAAAATGAACCTACTTCCAGTAGTTAACAAATCGGTTAGTAGTAATGTTAAGAAATTCTACATATTCAAGGAAGTCAGGCGAAATAAGTCATATTATATTATTTAGAGGGTTGTAGAGCTGACTTGAAATAATTCGAAGTTTCCGCACTAAACTAGTAGATATTATAAAAAAAATATTATCCATAAATGGATCAGCTTTAGGAGGCTCACTGATGGGTGTACTTCATGTCACTCCCAAAAAATGCAAAGGCATTTTATTCAGTTGGGCAATAAACAATTTATAACAACAACTAGAAACCTGCATGCATGCTCGCCATTTGTTTCGCTTTACTATTTTACTGTGGTTCAATAGAATTTAAATATAAATGTGATTCAAGGACTGCGTACCAAGGACTTCTACGACTACATTAGGCTGATACGCGGCCATGTTCCTAGATACGAGTACGCCTGGAAAAGAAACGGTAATAAAGTTGAGTGTTAACCGCGTGAAAGTTTAATAAATTCAAACCGATCTAAAACGCTAAGCTAGGACTGCGGCCATTAAAACGATCGCACCAAATATGTACCTGTTGATATTATCGGGAGTGCCTCAGTTGTAATTGTATCTCTGGTCCATATGGCTAAGATATGGAAGTAATTTAGATTGGAGGTAAATATTGCAAAAGATAAACGCCGTGTTATATGAAAATGAGACTGTAAGCGAGAATATTAATTTTTACATTAATTAGGAGGAAAGAGAATAATATGAACAAATTTACTGAAGTGCTAATGTCAAGGAATATAGTCTTAAAGATATAAAAACTTGATTAGATAGAGGTTTATAGAATATGCCTTAGTAAAATGATTATGCCGTACTATGGTGACTTAAAAGTGGGTACCTATATAATTAAAATATAAGTAGACGTTACAACTTTTACGACTTACAAGGTATTGTAAAGTTGTTTCACTAAAAACAGGAAAACCGTTATTATCACAAACTAAACCAGCCAGAGTCGTAATTGTAAAATGAACAAGCGACTTAATTACGGGCGTCGAAAGGTGGTGGTGTGAAGTTGTGCGGAAAGTAACAAATCTCTCCGAAGATAGGGCGCGGTTGGAATTATGGCAGTGAGCCTACAATAAACATCTTGGGAATCATTTAACTACTGAACGCGATTCCGGTGACGTGAAATTTAGTGCCCAACTACGAGTAAATACGAAACGGCGGAGAAAAAGGTTTTGTGATATGGATTTATTTATATGCCCAGTAGTCGGTTAGTTCGCATCGAAAGCAGGAAAAGGTGAATTGTGTGATAGCTTGTGCAGTTATGGATTAATTTTGATAGAAACATAATTTTGAATACAAATACGAAAGTTCCTCCGAAATGTTTCGATAGCCTTTATCGGATATTTATTTCTCCTGTAATCAAATAACAAGTCTCGTCTGAACGTGACACTGATAACATAAACTCAAGCCTTTATCAAACGATTGATAGAAAGTGTTTTTTTCTTTTTATTTGCTTTAAATAAATTATTGAATACTTACAATACTTTCGTGCTTCAGAGCACCAAGTATCGCGCTATTATCGTTTTACATTCGTTAAGATTTATCAAGTGTGCGTCTTACCGCTCCACCAACCCGTGCCCGAAACAGCGTGATGGATTATGCTCCAACCCTTCTTTAGCGGTAAGAAACCCTAAGTCGAAGCTATTCAAGAACACTAAGTCAATGGTCATTGTCGGAACTGATAGATAAGATTAGAATGTAGACCATGATTCTTCTAAGTAGAAATAGCTCTACGTTGTTCGCATCGGAGCTCAGACAGCGGATATTATGCGCGTAACTGATGGAAATATCGAAAATGATACTGATATCTCTTCCCGAGACATCAACGAGGAAATCCGGCTGATCGTTATGAAACGAGGTTCCAGGCAAAATTTGTTGTTGAGAGAAAGTTCGGATTGTAAAGTAAAATCTCCATCCAGTAGGGGAAATTAGCTTGGATCGAACGGAGCGGGTAGCTGACGGGAAACGCGACCCTTCACCTGTGGAGTGCCGCGATCCTATGAAGATACGAGCTCACTCGGCGATAATTGAACCGCAGATAGATATCTTTATCGCTGGCTTATGCTTCGTAAACAGAAGAGCATAGAGCAAGATTGAAAGTACTGGAAAAAATACCTAATATTTTATAGTTGCAGCGATCGAAGGTTGCATACTCGTATTTACTCCACACCCAATCAAGTTACCGATGAGTTATCGCCCGCTATTTTGCTTTTGAGCAAGTAGTTATTAGCTGCGACTTGTATTTGAATAGCTTATTGATAGCATATTTATACAATGTAAGGAATGAAAGAGCATTAGATTCACGAGATGATTACGACAATATGTGACGCGGTCATTTGTAAGCATAGCCAGGTGTGGGAGCTTTGGCGAAAGTGCTTCCAGAGCTGGTTTTGTATTCAGGTAAGAGTTCGGCCGTAAGAAATGCTCTAATCATTTCCATTTGACAACATCGTTTGTATTTGTACCGGAGCGTTGCATATCGCGATCTATGTCGGTTACCGTTGCGTCATTTGTATCATTATTTGTAATTGGCCGATGAAACTTCTATTCATATTCGTCTTTTTATTTGGCACCATTAAGTGCGCATGTTTAGGTAAGCGGCTACTTAGTAAGATGACGAATCTAAAAAGTGGGTCAAATAAAAAATTACAACATAGAAAAGTGGTGAGTAGTATTGTAAATAAGAGCGTATCATAAGCGATCCTTTTGGCGTTAAGATAATAACAGTGAACAGTCCGTAATTATGTCGTCATACATTCAGAACAAGTCACAAAAATGTAAAACCGGAAGTACGCGTGAAGTGAAATACAACCTTTCACACGACTCATATTTTACATCACATGGTTTAAATCCGTTTAAATTATTGACGAAAAGCATCGAATTTTATTAGTTTAGATTTACAGTAACAGAAAAGGGGGCCACAGGTAGGAAGTGATGTTTTTATAAAAATCTGCCAATTTAAAAAAAAAAATGCCATGTTTAGAGTTACATATCGAGGCTGAAGATGTTTGTTCTATAGTCTGTAGTTGTTATCATCATGTTTTGATTTTAATTGGTTGTAAACAAAAAAATCAGGAAGTCTGGCAGTAATAATCTGTCGGAATACACATAGTATGTATTTATGCAGTCAGTTAGAGCAATTGCCGAGGGCAATCCAGGCGAGCATTGTTGGATATTTTTGCTACACTACACTATCGCACTTACCTATCCTAGAGCCACTTTCGCGAGGCTTTCTAAATCTGCAAAAAGATTAGCCAGCTCGCAAATAACAATGTTGCAATAACGAAAAATGGGCTGTTTCTCTCGGGTATAACACCCACAAAACCGCGATATGTACAGAGAAACGGTTCTGTGGTTGAGCTTTATGGAACAAATAAGTGTGCCTGAGGTCAGTTCAAGAGCAGGCTTATTAGCTTAGTCAGCGTGCTAGATCAACTCATAGGAAAGTAAGGAATCATGATCAAGACATCGCGGTTTTTGCAAATTTCGAGAAAATTTTTTTTTGAAGATGCCGATCCAAGCCACCCTCGGTTCAACAGCGAAGCGCAATGTGTGAAGTGCATCAATTCTGGCATCAAAATCAAGTTTTATTCAAGCTTATTACCCGCAGTCTTCACCTTACCACGACAGGCCATTGTGTGTCTTATGCCAGGGCTACATTATTGGGTTTCGACATATCGACATATCGGGCGAATATTCGCACTATCGCGTTATATGTAGCTTAGTAATTCGTCGAATCGGGCGAACACGAATGATTCACGCATCAAAGGATTTTGTCGCGACATGAGTGGCTACACTTCTACAATGTTTTTATCGCGACAAGGCGACACGAATATTCGCGCGATAGTATGGCCCCAGCATTATGCGGAAAACTTCGTGACATTCATAGACATTCATAACAGCTAAAATTTCAGCCAGCAGTGTGTGCCCGCTTACATAATAGAATCGCGAGCCCTCCAGCCACGCAACGGGGACCGCACATAATGGCATTCTGTACAAATATCCACAGCGACCTCTGCCCCGTAGCCTCTAGCCGGTATTGCGGAACGAATGCTCATATCAGAATTGTAACCACTCGCCTTATACAGGGGATGTAATGGGCTACTAAATTGTGCAGCGGTTAGGTTTCAGCTTGCAAGTCGGATGTATCGGGTCTCGAACCACATGACCCATGGAAGGCAGGATAAGGAATATTTCTCATTCCTTTTCTAAGCGCGACATTGACTACTGCATTACACCGATTTTCACTTCATGATTGCCTTTTGATGATGGATAGAATTCTTGGTTCAGTTGAAACTAAATTATTTAATCTGGGACATAACCTCAGGTGGCCTACGGTGTGCCCGTTCATAGAAATTAGCGTTTCTCAGAACTGCTAAGGCCGCTAACATTTGTTACGTTCGTATTACAATTACCGGCACTGCGAGTGCATTCTGATGTTATCGCGTTTTGCGAGTGAAATATTGACCGCTGGCCCGAACCTGACTCTGAACGGGTCCGATGTGTAGTTGCCGAGCAAGCCGCACGCGCCCAGGTGCAAGTTACAAGTTTATCTGAAGGGATGTTTGGTAGTTCCGATATTTTAATAACTTCTCAGTAGTATACGCAACTTAATACGCACGGTTAACATGCGTATTAACGCATGTAACTATACACAAGAATACGAACTTTTGTGCGGTTGCAGAGCAGTTGCAGTTGGTCTGAAAATCTAAATTAGCTCATTTTGATATTGCTATTGTTGCCTGTCCCATAGGAAGTAAACAAACCGTAGAGCGTACATACGGTACAGTCCGAACCGTAGCAACGTATGTATGGTAGGTACGCGTAGCACGAACTATCTACAAAACATGTAATTTGCAGCTTTATCAGCGCTTGGGCCTACATTCTGCTATGTTTTGCCTGCTCATCTAACCTGTTGATTTTAATCCTAAATATTGAAACCCACCACATTTCTGCGCATACAGCCCGCTTAACTCATCCCGCGTCCGTCACAAACACAATCTTCCGATCTCGCCTCCTTCGCTGGACACGGTAACTACTGCCATAAAACCCAGCGTCCTACCGGATACGCAGAAATACAAGCAAATGCTGTTATCGCGATATAATCGCGCGTCGGCGGCGTCGATCGTCGCACGAGAATTATTGTCCGAGTCTTACCTCTGAACAACGATTCGTCGAGCCGATTAATCACACATTTCCTAGCACGTATAAAAATACTGCCTGGGTGCGACTAGAACTAACTAATTAATGGTTATATATTTTATGAATTACGTATACAAATTTTCAGCAAGCATTCAAACTCGTAGCTAAGCAACTAACAACTCAAAAACTACAAAACGGACTTAGATGAAACTTGGTACACAGGTTAGAACGTAGGATACTTTTCGCCCCGATATATGTTCCCTTGGGATACTTCGCACGTTTATTGGAAATTTGTTTGGCACTAATTCTGAAACGCGGTAACTTTTTTATGTCGTACGTTCGTTAAATAGACCGGGTTTAATATTACTGATTTAATTTTAAACTAACCCTTGAATGTTAGAATAGGTTTCGATTCTGTCGATAATTTTTTACATTTCGAATTATACGCGAACGGAGCCGCAGGAATAGCTAGTAGTAATTATATAATGTAATATGATATAATCAGTTTCTTAATAGACGTAACCCTGCGTGCCGCTGCTAGGTAGCTGACGGAGGTCAAATGTCATCGCTGGAAATATCTGACTCCATTCTTGACCCCGCTCTCTTTTCTGTACGAGTAAGTTATATTAGGTTAATTTCATAGAGTTAATTGTATCAGGGGTTACTTTGCGGAAACCCATTTTTATAAAGTTAATCTACGAGAACATATCCTTTGCATCCGCGAACAAGGCGTATGAGGTGTAAGCTTCCATGCATAGTTACTGCACCTCCCTCCCTCCCACTAGGAAAGGATTTCATCATTGCCAATTTGGTCGCGAAGAGGAATACCGAGCATAGCGAGCTGAGCAGAGCAACTAAGCTTGAGAATGAGGTCGACGGTAAAGGACTACGCCTCAGATCAATAAGTCTTTATATGTGAGTACTAAGTCTTGAACCTACAAGAATATAGTTGCAGATGCATTGCTACGCCTGAATATCGTGACGATCCCCTGACGCCAGACGTTGGCAACATTCGGCGCCACTATACTTTCCCCGCCAGCATCGAATGCGCGGCGGCCACATCAATCGTTACGATCGGATCGGAATTAGCCCGGATGCCATCACGTCCTGCGGAACATTGAACTGGGGTATTTGTAACGTGAGGTTATCAGCATCGGGTATCTGACGGTGTCAGCAACACGTGCCTAGTTCTGAAGTTTGTAGTTTACGCAATTTCGACTGGCAAAATTTCTAACTTGGGCTGTGATTAAGATCTTTTTTCCTCTATGGTCTTGTCTATTCGAACCGAGACGACCGTAACACGTTGTTATAAACAGCATTTTCATAAATAAGGAAAATAATGGAAGAAAACGAAGGTCAATCATTTGATTCTTCAAAATAATTACTTCAACTAAAAAAAGCTATTCTAAGCTTAACGTAGGTTTAGAACGTCCTATACCACGCCGCTCCAGATTATGTAGCAGTTTAAGTTAGAATACAAATACTTATTAGCCAAAAATGTATTGTAATTAGACAGAAGTGGCATCATTCTTCGTTAAAAAAAACTCCCTTCCTTAATAATATATCATGAAATTTTATTAATTAGGACATTATGTTATATGTAAGTGCCAATTACATGATGTTCTAGCGAGTCTCTGATTCGCAGTTACATTACAAAATTTCACAATCCTTATAAGAAACTGTCTGCTAAACTACCTGAAGGCACGTTTAAAGCAGTTCTTTGCAGTAACCAAAGAGATAATTAAACATTTGGAAAACTCCAAATAGGAAATCAAGTATTTATTACGCCATGTCAAGCATGGAGAACGTGTAACTATTTTAAAAATGTCGTTTTTATTAATGTTTGATTATAGCGAACAAGCAGCTGATGGTAAGTAGTCAGCGTCGCCTATGAACTAAGCAACACCAGAGGAGTCGCCAATGCGCCGCTGCCCTGAAGGAGAGCACACCGTGAAAACCTCAGATGGAAGTTCATTCCCCAGTTTACCAAAAGGATTGCGCAAACTAGTTGGCATACATGCGTTTGAGTTGCTTTTACCCAAATGAAATAGAATTTATAGACTTGGTAATTATGACGTCAATTTACTCAGTTCGATGAAAATATTGAAATATCTCAAGATAAAAGGAGATAATAATGTCTATAGGAATTGATAGATTGCTGCCACTCATAATTACCTCCCGAATGATCCCATCCCGTTCTCTTCAAAACGAAACAACAGGTAGTAAGGCACCTTCATAAGAACCTCCATCCATATGCACAGACCCTTCTCATTTCGCACCAAGCGCCCGAGGGAGCGAAAGCTACCGCTACCGAAGTACCGAGTACCAGCGCGGGCCGATCTTACACATCGATAAATTCATTAATCACTTAGCTACGTACGGCCAGCAGCAACCGAACGTAGCATTTTATATCGCAATTTTATAATACATGGAAATAATAGAATGGATAATACATGCAAAGAATATAATGGAGCAATTCTTGCATCAGCTTGTTGTCTTGTTTTCTTTTAACGCACACAATTATTAAAGTCGCATAAAATAAGTGATTTATGCGTAAACCAATTGTACTTTGACACGTTTTTTTTCTTTGTTTTGGGAGCGACGCCGGGTTATGTGGGACTTTGACCCACTAAAACCCGCTCGATGGCCTACTCCGGCGCTACAGAAGGGCTCCGGGAGCGCTTGTAAAACGCGCCGGTGCTCTCCAGCGCTGCGCCCAAGACGGGCTCTTCCCGGTTTACACAACGCATGATGCAAAGTTTGAGCTCCCACTCTCACCGCCCGCAACCCCAGAAGTACCCTTTTAGTCACCTTTTACGACAGGCAGGGCCTACCGTAGCACTATTCTGGTCCCGAGGTACAGGCCTGACACCTAATTTATCGATTTTATGCCTATAATATGGGTGGTGCTTCAAACGAGCTTGCAGCTTAAGATTTGGTAGCGCGGCGAGGAGCAAGTGGATGAGGAGAGCTGGAGATCGGGCTCAGTGCTTGGGAGAAGCCTATGTTCAGCAGCGGACTAATGTGGGCTGAAGAGAGATAGGGATAAGATTTTGAAAAATTTGGATGTAGTAAGGGATTTTGTAAATATGTCCATTATTTTTTATGCTGACCGTACGCCATCCGCCTGTTTGTTTACCTAAGGCAACACCCGATCTGATTTTGACGATGTAATTGCTGGAAATCGATCCTTATGCGGTAAACATCGATTTGAAATCGATACAGCCATTTGGATCTACCAAATCGATTCATTACTTGCATTACTTGCATATTCAGTTACAGTAACATTAAATCTTGTTATGGTTTACTGCGATTACGTTTTATGGTTTATGAATAACGTTCAAAGGAGTAAGATAACGTAAGTAAGCTATTAACCTAGATTTAAAGTATGTTCTACTGAGATAAGGTTTAAACCTTTACCATAAGACCATATTGAAACGATACAGGCTTCAGGTATCGTTTGTGCCCTTGTAGCCATTTCTAAACTGTTCGCAAGCGTGACTGTTAAACAAAAGGTACTGGATTGGATCATTTTAGAATTGGATTAAAGCCTTCCGCATTCTTATGACTTTACGGAAACCGCCCAAAGGACCACAGAACCAACAACTATCTATTCGAAATAAGATTTCTTAAGGATGTATTCCACCCTGGTTCTTGATTGGAAAGCTTAGTCTAACCTGTTTGTCGGTTTTTTCAAACGGCTTAACATCGGTATCTATGATCCTAAGCTGACACATAAGAAACAGTGATAACATCGATAAAATAACCACTTTACTCATGGGATTTATCATGAGACGATGGACATTTTTCAATAACATCCTCGAGATCAATAATAAACCATGATGTCTTATTTTGAACCGAATTAATCAGAACCAGTAGGATAATATTGAAATTTTTATGTAACGTTAACGTAGATGTTTAACTAAACGCATAGATTTAACCTTTAATTGCAATCAGCTATTACTAAGTACTTTGTACCGAAAACCATCAATTGTATAGATACTACACATACAAAAATCATAAAATAAAATAGTCTTTTAATTCCATGAAACAGTGAATATACAACCACTATAATTACATATTCATTGCTTAAATACATTACACAATTTTGTATTTACTTCATTTCAGTACAATGCTTCAATACCTAGCATCACTTTTAAATATCTTATTGGATTTAGTCTTATTACAATGAAATGCAAATTATTACAAATACCTACTCTTTGTTGTATCACCTGTGTTGTACTTCATTCCTATACATAATAAAAATACGCTTTTTAAATAGATTGAATTAACAGCATTTTTATGCATGTTATTACAAAAACTCATTGCCTTTATATTTATAATTGTATTGACAACACCGCACGTTTATAGCTCCTACGAATTTATCTACTTACTATCAAAGTAATGATCATGCAAGCGTTGTAATAGCATATTTTATAGACTATGGTAAGCTATTTCATGGTATAGTGCAGTAGACTTACGCAATACTTCCCGGTACGTTATTTTAATAGTCGTAGGCAAAGAAAGTATCTGATACTGCGTAGAACCCTTGCGTTTACGCTCATGGGCGTATTTTCACCGTGCAACTAACTGGGGTCATGGTGTGAGGTCTGTCTGTTTAAATCCCATAGTTATCAACATTGTTAATCTCCATATGGTACTTGTGCTTGCTATGGCGTACTTAAGGCGTAAGCACGCTGGCTTTTAACTAAGATAAAACCTTAAATTCTATTGGGGATGTTTGTTGTACCTACTAGCAGCGCAACTACAGAGTTCAGCATTTATGCTTCGACCGAAGCATAAATGCTATCTATATATAGTTAAATAAAACTCCTTCTCCTTATTGACTGACTGACTGACCTATCAACGCCCAGCCAAAACGGCTAAACCAAGAAATTTCAAATTTTGAGAGTAGATACTTCTTATATCGTGGAGCTCCACTAGGTTTTTTGAAAATTCCACCCCTAGAGGGGTAAAAAATGGGGTCAAAGTAAGTAAAATATGAGACGTCGTTATTTCTCAATGAAAATTAAAAATTTCGAAATTCACGCGAACGAAGTCGCTTGCAAAAAATGCCAGTGCTTTAATAAAACTTGAAGAGGAACTTTTGCTGTACATTAAATATTTTTTTAAAATTTCAATAACGAGTTATACCTGAAAAAATCAATACTTTTAATAAATATTGATTTTTGAATTTTGATTAGGTATGAAAAGAAATCAATATAATAGGTGCATAGAAGCATATGTAATAATAATTCCTGTAGCTATCCGAAGTTATTATTCATGGATATAAGATAGTTTCAGATTTTATGGGAGGCAGCGGATGGGTGGATCAGCATCCTTGTTTCCAACTTTCTTTATGCATTGGTTTTGCTTTGACGCACGCACAGGTTTAGTAACTGAAGCAAACGGGGTATTGCCCCAATTTCCTTTGTAAACCACCAGTGGAATGTTGAAGAACTGGTTTAAGTTTAACCGAAAAATTCAGTTTACCTACTTAAGACGCTGTAGACCCGCCGAGACCGCGTTTGCTAGTTTTTTGAATCCATGGGAAACATAAAAAACAGTGATTTAAAATTCTAAAAATAATATATGTCTTATTTAAGAATCTGTCGAACATCCAGTCGGGTTCAGTAACACAATTAGATTAACTTTACTCGATATAAAAAAATCCCAAAGTTACCCCTTTTTCTAATGTTTAATCTATCTTATCAGCTACAAAACAAACGTTTAATTTTTATTTTTATATAAATGAAAAGATAGTAAGATTGTCTAGATCTAGTCGTAGATTTTATCTAGATAAAATGATTAAAATAATTACTATGTTGAAATATCTATCAAATGCGCGAGAAATCCAGGCAGCCCAATCGCGAGTCATACTTCAGTCGCGCGTCGGCGATTTGATCCGTCAAATGCAGCTCATAGCTCATGTCAATAAAATGCCACAGTAAAAGTAAAACAGTAGTTGGTAGGTGGTAGAGCCTATAGGGAACCAAATAGGTTTTATATGAAAACTAATTGGTTCCATATAGAGTTCGCCCGGGGCAGTACCACCGCCCGCCACGGTACCTAGTACCATTTCTGCCGTGTAATAATTGTTTTTAAAGCAATTATGGTCCGGTTGGAAAGGTGTGGTTTCCGGTTACACTTCTTTAGAGGCGACCATCTTAGTCCTCAAGGGTACAGTCACAGTTGTCATGGGCGGCAGTGGAAGGGTGGTGCTGCAAGCTCGTTTGCTATCCTGTATCCATTAAAAAAAATTTGTGTGTACTTATGTACACGCGTTAGAATTTATACTTCTTTGTATAACCTTTGCAAGAACAACCTGCACTGTCGATGTCTTATTTCAATCACCATGACATTGACGTTGTCACAAGAAGAACAACTGAAAATAAATAATTTTCGAGGTGGAAACTAGGCTATACAAGGTATTTAATACATTGAAAGTTTTATTATAACGCATTAACTATCTAGTTAAATAAAGTTTATTTAAATATCACAAAAAATCACCGGAATGAGCCCGCAGACTTTGACAATTGAAAGTGTACACTGTCAAACCATTTTTTGACAATGTTGACTATAGCTAAATTTTTTACACTTTATTACTTCAATTCTTAATTTATTATATAGTTGACGTTTTGATTTCTTTTTTTTATCTTTCTTGTTTCCAATATAGTGCATTCTCACGTATTCATATTTTTCAATCACAGCTTTCAGAAAACTTACTCTGTGGTTAAATATGGCTGGTTACTCTAGAGAATGTTGATGGATTTCTTTAAAAATATTAATGTTTATGAAACCTAACAACATCTCCAGGAATTCTAGAATAAATTAAATGTATTATACTAAAAATCCAAATCAAACTAAACATATTTAAATCTATACATATATAAAAGAAAGTCGTGTTAGTTACACTATTTATAACTGAAAACGGCTGAACCGATTTGGCTGAAAATTTGTGGGGAGGTAGCTTAGAACCAGGATACTTTTTATCACGTTCCGTTTGATTTTTTTTTATGTCAGTTGAAAATTTGACAATTTGAATTTTTGAAGTCGACAGGTGTGTTTGTTTCGAGTTTCTATAGGCTAATAATTGAGCCGATATTATCATTAACAATACCATACTGCGACCAAGACGGTCAAATCTTTACTGACAAAGACGCAATGCAAATAGGATTCGAAACATTACGAATCAAAGGACTGAAGAAGAACAACAAATTGTTCTTGAAGAGCGCTTGTTGTAGTATGGCTCAACAAGTTCTCAATCACAGTGGATTAAGTTTCCACAATGTGCCCAAGAAGTAAACTCTATTAAAAGAAGGTGAGAAATGGCATTCTGCTTAGCAAGATACCTTGTTACGACGCAATTATTGGACAATGTAACGTCAATTCTAATTTCAAACGCAATTGTATTCAAGAGTATGAAACCAAATAACACTCAAGATGTGATTGGAATCACATTGATGTTGGACAATAATTGATGTTGTTTTCAAGAGAAAGAGTCCTGATCTGGCACCGTATGACTTATTTTGTTTCGTATAATAAATTTCCTATTTAATCCTATCCTATATTATATTTCTCTAAAATAAAAATCTGCTGAAAGGGATACAGTTTTTATCGCTGGAAGACGCGCTAACAGCGTTCGAGAAGGCAGTGGAAGGGGTGTCTGCGGCGACTGGAAAAAATGTTTCGAAAATTGGTTCAGACCCATGAAACTTTGTAAAGAGGATGGTGGAGGGTTCTTTGAAAAGATTTAATTAAAATATTTTATCCATAGAAGTTAGTTTTTTAGTTTCTCTAAACTTTCTTTGTGTTCCACGTACATAAATAAATAAATATTTATGAACAATCCCACCACGTTAACCTAGTCCCGTGGTAAGCTCGTAAGAACTTGTAATACGGGTATCAGATAACGGAAATAAATGTAAGAAATTTTATATTACAGAAACAAATGTCTTGTCCAAGGCGGGATTCGAACCCGGGAACCCTTCCTTGGGTGTCGGCCGTCAAACATACAATATAATAAAATAAAGGTATAGAATATTAAGATTAAGAATATTAGATATTATAAAATTGTACCATTTGAAGTAAATACACTTTTTTACAAATAAATATTTTTGCATTTGTATTATCTTTCCTTCTGTTAGAATACTGTAGTCATATTGATATCACTGTACTGTGACATCTGTGTTACGGCCGCCTGCCGAACTTTTGGCGTGTAACACATTGACAGCTCCCCGCGGATTGCCCCGCACCTCACCCCCTCAAATCGGCTCGAACGCCGGAATATAGGGCCTTAAGTTAAGCCTTTTACAATCAATTTAATTACGGAAAGGACCAAGTGTAAATGATTGTTTAGTGAGAACCTTTAAGATGTAAGTCGTTAATTATGAGACAAATCCATACTCGTAGTAGGTACATGAACACCTACTTAGCTTGCAAGGTAACGCCTGCATTGACTTATAAATAAAATTATGTTTGCCATTTCGGATGCTGAACCCAAGAGCCGTCAATCTTCCAATATTTTTGTTGAGTTCTTCATAATGTTCTCGTAGTCTGCCAATCCGCACATGGCCAGCGTGGTGGACAAAGGCCTAATCCCTCCCATTTTGAGAGGAGACCCGTGCTCAACAGTGGGACAAAGGAAGGGATTGTGATCATGAATTTATGAGTTCGTTGTGTTAAATCGCATTAGTAGATTACGATGTAGACTCGCATTTATGTTCAAAGATTGCATCACAGAGTAGCTCCTGTTTAAATTTCAAGAAAACGTTCCACCCTAAAAGTAATAAAAATGCTTAACAAGGATGTAAAACTATTATTTGTATTAATTTCCCTGAAGAGCCGGTGTTTGTGGATGTAATTTTCATTTTATTTGAAAAATCCTATCACATCCACAGTTACAATACAAAAAAAATCACCCCTTGTATTAGAATTATAAAGATCAAACTACTTGTTCTTTGTGTTAATTGAATAGAATAGAATAGAATAGAATAACAATTTATTTCGACAAATTAACACAATTACAACAAAAATATGACTATAACATAATACAAATAATAGCGAGATCTGCCGAAATTGGGCCGCACTCAGCTATGGTCGTGGCGAACCACGACCGCTGGTTTTCAGGGCGACCCAGTGTGTGTTGAGCAGTTCGGACAGTAAATCTTAAATTATTCAAACAAAGCAGTACATTCTTTAAAATAAATTAATTTAATGGTTCAATCTATGGTTCTACATTACTACGACACGAGAATTTAATAAAATAAAATATATTAATTTAGCAAAGTTAACCTACCCACCTACTTACTAACTAATAATATATAGGTACCGGGTACAAAGGGTAACGAAACGGACCATACGGGTATTGCAGCAGCTATTTGGTTATTCCACCTGTAATTAGTGTATGCACTAGTTTGAGGGTGTGTCTCTCTATCCCTGTGTGTGTGTGTGTGTGTATGTGTGTGTGAGAGAGAGTGTGCTTGAGTGTGTGTATGTAGTAGTATGTGTTTGTGTGTGCGTGTGTGCGCGTTGAGTAATATTTTTGAATTTATTTTAATTGCGCTGTAGCAGTGTTTGTGTATGGAATTTGATAGAGTAAGTTAAATTTGAACCCTATAAGTAGTTAAGGGTCAATTTTTTGTGTCTGTCTCTAGGGGTTTGAGGCTTTAATGACTGGCCTATCTATAGCATTCATATAATATGAAACTTAACTTAATTAAGTTATGAGAGAATTAAGAGGAATGGAATGGGCGAGTAAGTATTTCTTCAATTAATAAAAAATAAAAAAACCGACATCAAACTTAAAAGTAAGAAATAATAGATTAGTTCGTTTATTCACGTATTGACATTCTGTTAATATAAGATAACAGTCGAAGCCATCACAGTCCTTCTGGCGGCCTAAAAAATTCCAACAACCGGGCTGGCCTCTGCCTCACGTCTGGCTTTCCGCTACACTAAACCACACATCACGTAATCGATTACCAGCAATTACTTCACGTCAAATGGGTTCACGAATCGCATGTCACTTTTCGACAAAACGGTACTCAAGCAAAGTTGTGTTCATGGTATCTAAACAATGTGAATGAATGAATGGACACGAACATGTATCAGCGGTGCAGAGAAAACGAAATCAAGTAGGCAGTGTGTCGAGTAACCGTGACTTACCCAAAGACTTACCCAACGATTTCTAATCACGAATCGCTACTGGCTGAATCAGCAAAAGAAGACTCGTTCAGTTTTCATGACTTTCTATGACGTTATGGAACTTGGTTCTGTATAAGTAGGTTTAAAGAAATTTTATTCTCAAAAGACACACTGTCACTTACATGAGAACATAAATAACGTACTTAATAAGTTCGTCGTCGCACTTTAGTAACAAATGATAAGTGTTATTGCTAAAACGATATATTTAAGACTCGTTTAACGTATTATTTTTATTGTCAACACTTAGTATTGCTAATAATGTACTGAGCAAGTTCCTTCTTGAATAAGCTAAACGAGTTTATATTTTTTATGTGTGAGGGTAAATTATTATAAACCTGTGCACCTCATCATTGTTTTGCCGTAATTTGTTCTAATCTTTTGTATAGTGTATAGTGTGTAGTCAGAAATTATGTGAGTCGGCTTGTTACTGCGCAGTAACCGACTAGTACGCCTGTGTAGAGTTTCGGGAAAAATAAATCAAAAGTGATCTACGTATTGGGACTTTTATTGATGACATTAACTCCCTTCGCCCGGGGTACTAACACAGCCAACGAGTTACAAAAATTGTACCTCGTTTTTAAGCAATTGTGTGTTGTCTTCCGGGTAGAATGGAGTGGTACACACTATTTTAGCGACCATGTTAGTTCTTAAGCAACTATTCCAACTAACTTTAACTGAATATCACTTTATCACTTGTAATTCCTAATTGAATTCCACTTAAAAGCAATATTTTTATTAATTAAATCATTATTGTATTTGTTTTATTATACAAAATTTTAATTGTTGTACATAGTTCGCGTCGACTTAATGTGATCGAGAGAGTTGGAGCAGCGTGGTGGAGTATGCTCTAGACCTCCCACAGATTTGTTTTAGGGGAGAATCGGGAAGACCCGTGCCCAGTAGTGGGATCTCTATAGCTTAGCTTTTTCTAATCACAATTTGTTATTAATTAATGGTTAAACTTGTCCACCGCTGGCTTCAGAAGGCACAGGACCGGTCGGAGTGGTGTTGTTTAGAAACATTCCTTTACAAGTAATCTTTGGATTCAATTCAACAAAGTATCACTAACTCCTGGATGGAAGAGGTAACTGCATGTAAAACGATTTGACGCGGGCGGACCCGCGGGGAATTCTTGTACAGGAATAACGCAGGTCATATATTAAATTAGGGTATCTTTTTTTAAAAGCTTTTATTTAATTTATATGAAACTGAGTCACCGGACATAAAAAATGTTTGGTCCTTTTTAGTAGATTTCATTCATGCTTGACCATTAATCATGTTTCAGGCAACAAACAGATTTACTGGATTTTCTATGGTTTCAGGTTTTCCCATACCTTCCCATTGTATAAAAAGCCTGCATGGCGTATTTTTCATAGAACTAATAATAACGAAAGAGCGCAGAGACAGAGAGACAGCTCGCGGCATGACTATGTAACACGAATGTCATCTATACTAATACTAGCTGACCCCGCAAACGTTGTTCTGGCATATGAAATGTCAAAGTGACGTGACGCTGACGTGAAGCGTTAAGCGTTGATGAAGGACGGTTAAAAATAAAAATACTAAAATAGTGTTTAAAAAACATTTTCCAGTGTAGCAAAATGTGAATCTAAGCCATTCTCGAATCCCCCGTCGAACACACAAAAAAATTCATCAACACCTCTCCAGCCGTTTAGGAGGAGTTCACTGTCATACACACATACACAAGAAATATATATATATTACTAGCTGACCCGGAAAACGTTGTTTTGCCATAATTTTGTCTAAAAAATAAAATAAAAAATTTAGGGGTGGACTACCCCTAACATTTAGGGGGATGAAAAATAGATGTTGGCCGATTCTCATAGATACCGGATAAGCACAAAAAATTTCATCAAAATCGGTCAAGCCGTTTCGGAGGAGTATGGCAACGAAAACTGTGACACGAGAATTTTATATATTAGAAGAAGAAGATAATAAAGAGGAAAGATTTGTTTGTAATGTTTTCACACAAAAACTACTGGACTGCTTCAAATACTTTCACCATTAGAAAGCTGCATCTTCACTGAGTTACATAGACTTTATAATATTAATAGGTGTAAACGAAACTATTCTTATGTCTAATTCCACGCGAGCGAAGCTGCAGGCGTCCACTAGTTTTCAATAATTTCGGGATGTAGATGTTTTACAGTATACAAAACGCGTTGTGAGCTAAAATGAAATTTATTCCGCTCTTGACTACTACATAGGTAACTTAATAATACATATAGAAAAAGTAAAACACAGTTAGCAAATAAATCAAGGTGTTGCAGACTAGGCCAAAAACGTAGCACATTTTTCGTAAAACTTTTCGCTCGCCGTTTTGGTCTTTAGACGTAATATAAACATTGGTATTCGGCACTTAATATAAACATTGCAACAATATTCAGTTACCAGAGGCACTTATACCATAGTAGGCACAAACTTCCTAGATATACTTATCATGTAACAAATACTAATGTAATAATTACTAGGTGGTAGGGCCTATAGGGAACCAAATAGGTTTTATATGGAACCAATTAGGTTTCAGAGTTCGCCCGGGGCAGAACCACCGCCCGCCACGGTACCTTGTACCATTTCTGCCGTGTAGTAATTGTTTTTAAAGCAATTATGGTCCGGTTGGAAAGGTGTGGTTTCCGGTTACACTTCTTTAGAGGCGACCATCTTAGTCCTCAAGGGTAGCAACACATCTGTGACTGACTTAAAATGAGACTCCTACTAACAAGTACTAACTGGACTATTAATAACACCAACTAACAGGGCTAACTATCACTAACAGTCGCCAGTCCTCTTACCTACTAAAGAACTGATCAACTAATGTTCTAATTAACTCTCTCAACTAATTGGACTAACTATCTCAGTCCCTAATTGAGTCTTGTTCAAAGTCAGCCACAGTTGTCATGGGCGGCAGCGGATGGGTGGTGCTGCAAGCTCGTTTGCTATCTTTTATCCATAAAAAAAAAAACAGCAGCACCACAAATCAACCAAATAATCACGACCAATTTTGATGAGGTCGTCATGTATGATGGCAATGTTACATCATCGTCAAATGAAAAGCCCACTCCGATCCGCATTTTCGGAAACGAACCGTAAAAATTATTTTGGTTTCACGCACAAAGTAGGGTACACTCATTAAACAAAGTGAGGTTGGAAAAGACATGGAGGAGAGAAAATCTCTAAAACTACACATTTCTGTTATTATTTTCTATGTATAAAAAATTATATTTTAACAGATATTTAAAAGTCTTAGTCGTAGCAATATGGATTCCGACGAAAAATTGCTATTTTTGTTACTTATTCGCCGTCGACTTAGAAGACAAAAACTACACGCGCATCTAAAAAAGAGCTTATAAGTTCGTATTCTAACGCATCTTCGGTTGGGTGTGAAAGATTGAATGATTTATTGTATATTGTCTGTTCAGGCGTTACGCGACCGATAATACGCGACGCATTTTCCGTCAGATATGTACCGACCCTCAAACGCTAGTTTTAAAACGCGCTATCTCGCTGCAACGTACCTGGTGCTCTCTCAGCTTCCTCCGGAGCTCGTGATAGGTGGCGGCGCGCGCGGCGGCCAGCGACGGCGGCGGCAGGCGGCCCTCCATCACGTGCAGCCATCGCCGCAGGCAGCGGAGCTCGTGCGCCGGCTCTGCACACGACAGTCCAGATTAACTTTACCAATGGCCAATCGCTGCGAACCATAGACGTCCCACTGTTGGGCACGGGTCTCCTCTCAGAATGGGAGGGATTAGGCCTTAAGCTCTGGTTTCCTCCAATGACGCCACCGCTATCTAGCGGACGTAATACAGCGGTGAATGACGTCACTAGAACGTTGTCTATATAAACCAAATTGCGCGGTTTTTTAGAGATCGGTAATAGACACCGTAATGTCAAAAAGCGGTACCGCCATTTGCATGACGGTCGTCTTGTCGGTGTTGAATGATCTGTGAACGTTTTTTAGATAGCGGTGAAGCCATTTGACATGTATGGCACACGACTTTGTTGCAGGGTTGCCAGAATGTTAATTTTGTAACATTTTACGTTACTTTTGATCCTCTCATATTACTTCGATATTACACGACTCAAAATGTTACATTTACGTTACTTTTAGGACTTATTAAAATTACTTAAATATTTTCCAGCAAATAATAAATAATCGTGAAACGGAATGCATCTATAAAAGTTTTCGGTTTTGGTTCGCTTAAGTTTGTGACCTGACAGAAGAATTGAATTTCCTTTTTTAGTTTTTGTGTACCTGAGGACGTGCATATCTTGCTGGAGTATGTCCGAAACGCGGCTGCCGCACTGTTGAGGGTACTAATATCCTTAAAAAAATATTAGTAATCTTAACATAATTTTGTCTAGCCTCCTTCTAATAACGTAACCTCATTCTAATAACGTAAAATTGTTAATTAAGCTTTATTTAATTGCATTCTCGGATCAGCTCCAATGATTTTTTTGTTTTGTGTCTCGTGTTACATTTGATTATCAGGCACTGGCAACACTGCTTTGTGGTCTGTTCTCCGTAAAAAGACGGCCGTCGAAGTCTCGAACAGTCCACGTACCTACGGCCGTCTTTTTGCGGCCATCATATTGCGTTCGTATAATGACGCCAACGTTTTCTGAGGAAACCAGAGCTTTAGTCCACCACCGTCACCGTGTCACCGCTACGGCCAATAATGACCAATAATTGACGCCAATGAAGAGCACGTTAAGCCATCGGTCCCGTCGTCGTGGAGTATTTCCTTCGCCGGGTGGCCTGTGGCTCTATCCGAACGGAGGGTCTACGGGTTTCTAGGATATCCGCGCTACCCGGGCAGTTCTAACGTGCCAGTGAACACGCGGCGTTGTTTTTAAATAAAGCAACAAAATATAGGCTGCGCCGTTGGGCATAATATATATTCTGTCCCGATTATGTATTTTCAATAGTAAAACAATCGGTAAACCTTATCGAAGACCTTCGGGTGGTTTGAGAACATTCGACAATAGGACAACTAACCGCTCAACCAATCATTGGAGCAACATGATGGAGTATGCTCTAGATCTCCCGCAGCTGTGTCTGTCGAGGAGACCCGTGCCCAACAGTGCGACGTCTAAAATGGTTGTCTGGAAGAAATCGCTACTGTAGCGATAAGAGACCGCCTTTTGACCACCACTGGTCATCGTTTGTGTTTTTATAGAATGTCATTTAATGTTTTACTGTGGTGTACAATAAAGAGTAGGGTGAGTGGGGGGAAGATCGAACGGTTTTTTGATGAGATGAGCAGTGTTGTGTTTGACGTCTTGTAGAACAGTAAATATTAACTTAAGCTAAAATTATTTCTGTTGTGAATAAAGTACAAAGAGCATATTTTTATGTCATATCGATAAATCCCTGTTTTATTGACTCGGAAGTAAAAAAAAATTAAGTATAATGTATTTATCGAAAAAAAAAACAGGGGGAAAGATGAAAGGGTGGTGGGGTAAGATCGAAGTAGTTTCTAAAATCGTTCAATTGATGAGTTAGACGATATTGACGGTTAGTAGGCTACAGTTTTAATTGTCCTGACACTTCAGGAGTGTCTATAATATCAAAATACCTTCAAATAACACAGATAACACAAATTATTTATTTTTTATATTTCAATCTTGCCCCGCCGGGGAAAGATTGAACTAGAGGTTCTCAAACTTTTCACTTTACTTGAATAAGGTTATACAGAAAATGAAAGATATCAATCATATAAAATATTTTATTGTTATTGCCAAAATTACGTACAATGTACCTTTTACATTTTACAACAAATTAACTTCTTAGTGGCTGCCATGTTTCGTCTGGTGAGTGAGAGTTCCGGATTCCCGTTCCTTTTCTCCTTTCCTTAAGGCCACCCGAATGTTGACGTTTGCTAGATAAACCTATGTGATGTTGCATTTTTCTAGGAGCTGTGATGTTGAATTTACTAGCGAGTGTCTGGTGGTCTTTCCCCTTTCTTTAAGTTCCTACTCCCATTCATACGATTCCTATATCTTATGAGAAGGCAACGCACAAGTAACACTACTGTTGTTTCTTTATGGGTAGCGGTGAAATCACTTAGCCATCAGGTGACTCGCTTGCTCTTTTTGCTTATACAGTTATACATAATATACAAAAATAAAAATAAATACCTTTTAGATAATATTAGTTGTGCCGCTGACAATTTATATAATGGCTGTAACAAAACAAAACATTTTTTCAGGTACACTTTGAGAACATGAAACCATTAGTATGACTTTTGAAAACGGGGTAAGATGAAAACTTTTATATGTTTATCTTACCCCGTCAAATATTGGCGGGTAAAGACGGAATGTTACAATAAATCCTAAAATACAAAAAGTAGCGATATTTAGACATAGCAACTTAACTACCAATTAAAAATAATAAGTATGTATACAAATAAAAAACTCGTACCTACCTCGTAAATGAAGATACACGACACGGGGTAAGATAAAAACACTTGACTTGCTCGCATAAAATACACAGATAATTCGTTTTATCACACAACCGATCCCTTAAAACGACAAGTGCCGATTGAGGTGTGGGACGTAAAAAAATGGCGGTCTTATGAATGTTGCCTGCATTGGATAAATTACACAAATTCTGTCTTTATTGATGCCTTTTTGTGTTACCCCGTTTTTCATCTTCCCCCCACTCACCCTATTTGTATTTGTCTATGTGTTGTAGCTTGCCAGTTTGGCAAAACTGGCAAGAAACTGCACAAAATAGAGATTCCTGGAATTTATTGGAGGAGGCCTTTACCCGTAGAGGGGTCCAGTAATTGCATATGAATTAGATCTAAGATTAGGCTAACTTTAAAGTTTATATTATTACAGTTATAAGTTATTAGTATTAAGTTTATATTAAATTTTAAGTTTAGTGAGTTAGTAATAAGTTTCTTGGTTACTGGAACAATTAAAGGCTTTTTTATTTTTTTTTATTTATGTGTTGTAGCTATTATGATGAAGAGAGTGTACGAACCGACGGTGTCGCAGTCGCCGTCGCGCAGCTGCTGGTCGGGGCTGAGCAGCAGGCGGAGGCTATCCCACTTCACATTTAGGTGTTCCATCCGCCAGCTCACCTGTTAAAAATATTTCTCCTTGTAAGTGATTATTTTGTTAATCTTTTGGGAAATTAAATATCTTAAACCGTAAAAATATTTCAATTAATCAAAAATATTATAAACACTTGTAGCGTCCATAGCCCAATGGCTCGCGTCGACTCAATGTGATCGATAGAGTTAAGCAACGACGGGCGCGGTCCGTTTTTGGATGGGTGACCGCTAGTGGCAAAATTTCATGGACGATACCGTGCTTCGGAGGGCACGTAATGCCATCGGTCCCAGTTGTTTTCAATGCTGGAAACAGTCGTTAAGCCTTGTCGAACCTTCGGGTGGCTTGAGAACACATTCACATCCCCGCGATAGGACTGTACATAACATTACAATTTAACACTCGTGACCCGAGAACAAATATTTATCTGCGAAATAAATATCTGCATCCCAGCCCAGATTCTAATTCAGAGTCACTCATCGCCACGGAGACGTCGAAAGTAAAAATTCAATCAGATAAATAATAGTTCAATTAATCAAAAATATTATAAACACGTCAGCAGCCCCCAGTGGCTATCGAACTCGCCTCTCACTCGAGCGGTCAGAGTTGAACAAGCAGTCAATGTTATGTGCGATTTAAAATTGGAACGGTGAAGGAAACTGTGGGTTCCAATCCGCAGTCCCATGTCTAACGGCGGCGGGACAAAACAAAGTATGAGGTGTGTTAATGGGACTTATGCAAGTAATCTGACATCATTTGAAAGTTTTAAAAAAAAGAGTTACTATAGGAAAATTACAAAATCACTTTGTATTTTCAATTCATTTATTATTCTTTTGATGAAATGTTATGCACATTTAGAAATTTATTCTTATATTTTAGAATTATAAAGGATTAAGGAGGTCACTCGCAGAATCCAACTCGGATGGGCAGCGTTCGGGAAATTAATAAGGCATATCTTGACATCCAATATACCTGAATAGTGCCTGAAGTCGAAAGTGTTCGAGCAATTGTGTTGCCAGTGATGAGTTACGGATCCGAGTCGTGGTCCTTTACCGTCGGCATAATAGACAAGCTCAGAGTCACAGAATCAGAAATAATGAAATCCGTCGACGAACAAAGCTCACCGATATAGATCGCAGAGTTAGTACGTTGAAGTGGCAATGGGCAGGCCACGTCGTCCGCAAGGCTGATAACCGGTGGGGAAGAAAAGTCCTCGAATGGAGACCTCGACTTGAAAAAAGGAACACAGGCCACCCTCTGAACAAGGTGGACGGACAACCTGAAGAAGGCAGCGGGAAACCGCTGGATTCAGAAGGCACAGGACCGGTCGGAGTGGCGCCGATTAGGAGAGGCCTATGTCCAGCAGTGGACCTCTAAATGCTGATGATGATGATGATAAAGGATTAAAAAAACTTGCAAAAAAAGTTTATACACGCGATATTTTAGGTGTCTCCGTATAATAGGCATGATGACAGTATTAAAAAAATAAAGATTAAATGGTTTTAGCGGAACAAGTATGTTGAATAATTCCTAAAAAATGGTCAAGTTTTAATAAAAACATTGAGAATAATAAGATTTGCATTAAAATAAAAGTATAAAATACAGCAATCGGCCATGTTGACTGAAAAGCCTGGAAACGTCAGTCAGAGCGGATGACGTCATGGTCGAGTAAAAATGCACCGGCCGCTTGGGCTTCTCATATAAATACCACGGCATTTTCTGTTATAATATCCAGGCGTGACGTCGATGCGGACGCCATGACACCTACGAGCGTTTTCGCGCTAAATTTAAAGTAGATAGGAAAAACTGCAATAATTAGCGTTAAAACTCAATTTATTGCTGAAATAATGTTTTTTTTTTCGAAATATTGGATGTGTACCTGCATTATACAAGGCAATTTCAAAATCTGTCATCATGCCTATTATTATATAATTTACTAGCCTCAATGTACATACAAGAGGCTTCTCCATTTGCAATAAAGCACAGACAAGAGCATTCATTACGCAAAAAAGTATACGCGCGATATTTGGGGAGCCTCCCTACGGACTCTAGCCTCGATGTTGCAGTAAAGCACAGGGATGAGCATTATACGTAATGAAAGTTTTCACTCGATATATGGGGTGCATCCATATCATTAATGCAAGCTATAAATCAACAGCAAAGCACAGTTATACACGACTACACACGCTTCGAAAAACGAGTAACGAACGCCCGTATAAAACGCCAGTCAGAAATCGCACTTATATAAACCGTGAAGGGCTATTAGCCGTCGTCACATCGTTCTACTAAAGAATAAATAAAGTTTATACATTAGTAGAATCGTAGTCACCTCAGCACTGGCCTCCGGTATCCGCTCGAGAATGGCCGCGGCCTGCTCCATGAACTTGGCGCGCCGCGGCTCCACCGTCGCCAGTTCCGACATCCGGCTCTGAAATAACCAGTGCACATGTTAAACTTAACTGAACCACATCAACACACGTACAGGGTTCGAAGCGAGCCACATTGAAGGACTTCATGGCATAGACCAGTGATGGGCAAACTACGGCCCGCGGGCCAACTCCGGCCCGCGAAAGTATTTAATCCGGCCCGCCGAGGGTCCGTCGACATGGATAGTATATGGCTACTATTCTGTGTATATGGCCCGTTATAATTACGTTTTGACGGTCGAGAAGAAAATGTAGATTCTACTTAGAAGAATAATATAACCAATAGCTTTTTTTTCCTCTATGGGAAAAACAAAAACAATTCCATATGTCTCACACGCTTAACAAGGCAGAGCCTTCGAATAAAAGTTAAATTAATTATTATATATTTAGGGTAAAATCCATAACATTTGTCTGTAATGCTGTAATGTTTTTATATTAACATTACACAAAATGCAACAAATACACAAAATTCTGGCCCTCCTCTAGAATTTCTAAACCTTTGTGGCCCGCCATTAAAAAAGTTTGCCCACCACTGGCATAGACCGATAAAAAACCTGAGAGGGAAGTTTGCTCCACAATTTACATGTGCACGGCAAAATAGATACAACAGAAATAGCGCAAACAGTTACTGCTCGAATTCATTTTGGGGTATCGTAGGAAACCCCCAACCAGATAATCCAAGGAAACTACTACCGTTTGGTTTCAACTACAATGTAGCAAATGGCACAGCTCGCTGAACCGGCTGATCGGCTGCGACCATTGTCAGTTGAAGCCGAATTTTGTATTCAGAAACTCACGATTCTCAACTTCTAGCTGGCCAAGTTCTCTGGACAGATATATCTATAGGTCCCCTCATTAACGTGTCAGCCACTGGCACAGCTCGTCAAATCCGCTTATCAGCTGGCAGAGCTGCCACTGACGGTTTAATATGCACGTTTTATTCAGCAAGGCAAAGCAAAGTTCAGAAACTCACCATTCTCAATTTCCTGCTGGCCAAGTTCTCTGGACTAGAATAGATCTCCTCCTGAACGTGTGTGAGCCACTGGCACAGCTCGCCGAACTCACATATCAGCTGGCTGAGCGACCACTGGCGGTTGAATGTGGACGTGGGATTCAGTAAGCGCGGACCGTTGTGCAACGCGGACGAATTGTGCATCGTCAATTCGCCGTTTGCTTCCTGGAATTAGAGTAAACATCGTTTCAGAATTGGCATTATTATTTGCAAAATGGCTATTCCTCAATTGAATAGTTCGTTTGCCTCAGCGTGGAGGAATCTTAACCTATAGTCCGCGAATGTAAACAAATATACAAAAGAGATATCAGAAGAGGCACTGAAACATTCACAGCTTTGCTCAACCACATGCCTCTGTGAAAAAGCATTATCTGCTCTTGTATATACTAAAAACAATCATAGAAACAGATTATAAGTGGAATCCGATTTGAGATTACAACTGAGTAGTAACAACAACCCAAAAAAACATAATTTGGTTGCAATAAAATAAAGTTGTTGTGCTTGATTTCCTAGGGGTTAGTGAAGTGAAAAAATTCAATGAGCTCGCTGCGACCCATAGACGTCCCACTGCTGGGCATGGGTCTCCCCCACAGACATAGCTGCGGGAGGTCTAGAGCATACTCCACCACGCTGCTCCAATGCGGTGCAATGTTAGTGGTCAACCCAGTGTCGAATGTTCTCAAGCCACCCGAAGGTCTTCGACAAGGCTTAACGACTGTTTCCACTATTGAAAACAACCGGGACCGACGGCTTTACGTGCCCTCCGAAGCACGGTAGCGTCCATGAAATTTTGCCACTAGCGGTCACCCATCCACAAACCGACCGCGCCCGTCGTTGCTTAACTCTTTCGATCACATTGAATCGACGAGAGCCATTGGGCTATGGACGCTACAATGAGCTCACCTTGCATGAATCGATGATCTGGTTGTCCATGATGTAGTCGTAGTGGTGCTGCAGCAGCGGCCAGAGGTCGTCGCCCGCACTGCCGCCGCTGGCCGCCGAGCCCCAGCTGCGGCGCCACGCCTCGCGACACGGTTCTTTCCTGGAAGTACACAAAGAACACAATAATACCACTTTTAGCAGGAATTTTCAAACGTGTATCAAAAGCCATTCATTGCAGTACAATTATGTATTGTGAAATGCCCGGCAGCAGCTCGAAGTCTGAATTTGTTACCGGTTAACTGAAGAGTAGCGAGTCATTTTTTTTTTCTCTCTCAGCCTACACTTGAGACATTAGGTTAAGTCACTTGTTATAATTTTTAATAAAGCAGATGAAATAAAAGAAAAGTGATAGGTTACCGTTTTTTGGTGAGGCTGTGGTAGGGGCGCTCGAGCTGGTCACCGGCCGAAGGCGGCGGGGGCGCGCTGCGCAGCGACGACAGCGAGAAGCTGCTCTTCATTGCCGAGTGCTCGAAACCTGGAAATCACAGACGCAAGCATCTTTGAATAATCGGTATTTTTCAGATATGTCTAAAAGACAGTCACACGGGCGACTTGGTCACAAGTCACCTTCGCTTTTAGACACGGGCAACATGTTATCTTGTAGTGTCCATAGCCCAATGGCTTCGAAGATTATATTTGATCGACAGAGTTAAGCAACGACGGGCGCGATGGTTTTGTGGATGGGTGAACATAATATTTCATGGGCACTACCGTGCTTCGAAGGGCACGTCAATAGTATAGTATCGAAGACCTTAGAATATTCGATACTGGGTTGGCCACTAACCCTTCCACTGCGGATTGCATTGGAGCAGCGTGGTGGAGTATACCCTAGACATCCCGCAGGATTGGGTCATCTATAGCTGTAGCTAACATGTTATCTGAGATAATTATAAGACCTCAAATGTCTGACCGGACGACGCCAAATTAGACTAGGTTGGCCGGCTGTTCGCGCTGCCAGCCGCGCGCACGGCGCTGCGGCAATGGGCATCACTGTCGAGGGCATTAAAAATAATCAACGACATTGCAGTAAAACACGGGGACTTTGATATGTTTCTGTGTACAGTTTAAAAGTAGCTGGTCGACATATGGAGGCCATGACCGCTGGCACCAGTGTTACTTTATAATTATAATAGTTATCTTTGTAACTTCACGTAAACGTAAACATAATTTTGTGTAATCCATGATTTAGGCCAAGGCTACACGGGCGGTTCTCCCGCCGCGGGAAACCGCTCGACAAAGCTGCCGCAGACCATCAAACTACACGGGACGCGGTTTATCGCTGCCTTTTGTTCATTTCAACATGGATCCGCCAATGATAACTGCGCTTGCAGCTCTCATATTAATAGAATATAATAGAAGGTCCCGCGCAGAATGACGGCGGGATAGCGGGAAACCGTCCGTGTAGTTTAAGCGTCGGTTATCAGCGGCGGTTTGACGCTGCATGCGGCGGTCGTATTTCTCCCGCCTGTGAGCCGCGACGGGAAACCGCGCAGTGTAGTATGCAGCATACAACTTCATATTAAATTGTGTCCAGTGCGGTTCAGAAGCGGTTTTCCGCGGCGGGAGAACCGCCCGTGTAGTCTCATTTGTATTTGTGTGTTTCGCATTTGTGTCTGGTCTATCAACTGTTAACAAATTGCTGACTAAATATATAAATAAATAAATAAATAAATAAATTCTCAAATGTTTAACTATTTGGTCGTGATTTTGTGTTTAGTAAACTGGTCTATTAAGTGAACTTGATCTTAACCACACTAACTTTCCCCACTCCGCTAACTCCGAGTAATAATCGATATGGAACATTGGAAACTGATTCCCGCGGCATTAGATAACCATACTGCTGGTAAATAGACCATACTGCTGGAAACTGATTTCTTATTCACCTATAAGCCCGGTCAAAATAGGCATTCAAGGTTACATTACTTCGCACAAAGCTGAAAATAGGCATGAATGATGGGAACACTATAACAACCAATTTGTAAAAATCACCATCGATACGATGTGTGGAAAAAAAATGATATTTTTGGGTTTTTTTTTTATTTGGATAAAAATTGATTTATTTATTCATTTAATTAATGTATCCTTACCCCTATTCTCAAGCTAATTTGACTGACTAGTATGGCTCCGTTCGCGTAGGCAATGGACGTGACAAAATCTAACAACATTTGAAGCACTCCTAGAACAGGTTTTCGAACAGCTTGGAACACGCTTGTGTCATGTCTGTCATTGCCCGGTACCTTTATTAAGTTTTAATTAGATTTAGTAATAATTAGAGATACTTACTTGTAGACATGGTGACTTGAATTCTTCGGGAACTTCTAATAAGATCGATTTATTTTTAAATCAACATTAGCATTTCCCATAAGCCTTTGTACTGTCTCTCCTCTTTGTACTTATTGAGCCGTTCAGTTATCTGCTTCACGCTCTTATTAATTAAGTATTAATTGCTTCTTGTGTAAAAGAACTACAGCGACTAGATTCGTTAATATTAAATATATAGATTACAATAAATATTATAGGGGTCTCAATCATGTAATCTTGAAATTAGACTCATGAATATGAAGCATGTTTTGGGTGTTTTGGTGAAACGATCGGTGGTCACATTTTGCGTTTTGATGTCCCTTTTTCTTCTCCTCTCCTTTTTTGATCTCTGTCGATCCTGGAAAGAATAAAAAATGTTGATAAATATACGGAAAATATAACAGTTATTCTTGTAAAACCAAGTCGCGCCAGTCAATCGTAAATTCGTAATTCTTACTGAGCAAGCCCGCTTAAAACGCGTCTGTTTGGGATTAGTTTAACGCAAACGAAATTCATTCCAAACTTGCTATCCTAATCTCAACTACTTTTATCGGCTGACTCACGTCAACGGGAGTCGGCGCATCTCAAAGACATTTATTACTGGGGGAATCTATTTCAGACTTTTTAGTGTAATTTTTTGGGTCATAAGCGTTAGTAAATTCTATTCCTACAGAGTTGTGGGTTCAACCCAAAGTGGATATATAAATAAGGAAATTGAGCACTACAGACATATACCTAACCTACGAGTACAAGCAGTTTCGCCTCAGATCTCACTCCGGACATGGAGCGGCATAATTGTCATAAACACGTGAAGATCTCCGATATTTATTGCCTTATCAAGTTCAGTCACGAATCACGATGCCGCAGTTCATATGGAAATCGTATCATTAGCGGTGGCATTTCAAAATTTCCTGTCTCCAATCTCTTTTGTATTTGTGCCTTATATTATTGGATCCCATTCTTTACACAAGCTACCACGAATGTTGATTGAGAGAAGATAGTTCTTTTTTAATAAAGATCGAGATCAGATTTAGAGCAGCACATCCGTTACAGATCTGGTCTTTCGTGATTGTAAAAATTCTTTGCTTGTTCGAATGTTCCAGCAACCACAATATTTAAATTGAAACACGAAAATTGTTCGGTGTCCGAAATCACTGCGTAACCTCTACAGTCGATGGCGATCTACTTGTCTCTCTATGAAATCTATAATGGACATGGGCGTTTTATAAATTAAAACGTTTTGCTAAGACTCATATGAGTGTACACGAGAATAACACGTTGCAACGTGCACAATACGCTTTCACCGAGACAAGAATCAATTGTTTCCTACGAAGGGCGAGAGGCAACGCTGAAATGGAAAGCCGACAGTAGAACGTGATTTTCTTTTATAGCTTCACACCAATTCGCCGATTCGCAAGACAAATCGTCTAGACACGCGATGCCGGAGGCAGCCGGCTACGATCGCGTACCCTGTAGGGTTCGGGTAGCGGTTGGTCAAGATACTTATCATATTTGTCTACGTCGTTAATAAAACATAACGTTGTTTACAATAGGCAATAACGCCCCTCACGGCGGTGAAATGCGGCTCCGATTTCTTTGCCATAAACGTGTGGTGTAGTACAAGCAAAGTTTTAGCTTTCTAGGTCAAAGAGAAACTAAAGGGCTCGCAAACATAGACTGACATATGTCCAAGTTATGTTTTGATTCCGTTTTCCACAGTCAAGTTAGAACTATTGTACCCTTTGTTGAATCTTTTTCTTCTGTCATTATACCACCTTGCTTGAAGTGACTCGAAGGTTTCAGTATTAAATGTTTATTGTTTACATGTTGAATTTTTACATATTTCTGTTAAAGTTCCGTAGGATTATCTAGATATGTCAAGTTTAATTAAATTCTTAATTGAACAGGAAATCTTACCTGTCAACATTTCTTTTCTGATTATGAACAAATGTTCACCTTTTACTAGTCAAATATTTGACTAAATGTTTCATCTAAACCCTGCTCACTAAAAATAACTCAGTTTGGTCATATACCACTTCAGTACCAACTACTAAAACAGACATGCGCAATTCATCCCAATAATTTACCGACAGAATTATCTCAAGTATCGCAGGAATTTAGTAGGCAAAATTGTATAAATTACAACAATTTGCACTGCGCAAGCGACAGAAAATCGATCCTATTCAATAGATCGATCGCTTGCCGATTATGAGTCGTTATGGGCCAGATAAATTGCCGAGCGATCAACCATAATAAATTGGAGTCGTTATATTCTCACTCCAGAATCAGAACGTAGAACGAGAGACGGCATCCGTCGCTACCAATGCACCGGTAGTGCCCCATCTAATAATAACACAGACTAAAAAATAAAATGTGAGAAAGTCCAACAAAGATGACTTGAAAGAAATGCCCACGGACGCTCTTCTATCACTAAAGTTGATTGATGACGACGGAATTAATGATAATGACTCTATTTTATGAACCGAAAATATATCATTACCTCGGGACTAACCAATTTCGTAACACGCGTGATTTATAGAGTAATGGTGAGAAAATATTAAGAGCATTAATAGCATTGTTAAAAGCAATAGGTAATCAGAACTTAAAAGCTTTGGGGTAATAAATTTAAGTCTAACTGAATAACTGGGAGTGATTAATAAGAAATATATTAAATTATACACAACTACCTGAAATGCTTTTAATACATTGATTTATCAGACGAAAGATTTTAAAAATCTTCATGTAGTTCAACTTTTTCCCGCGTATTTTAGTCTACCTGGGCCACCCTGAAAACCAGCAGCCGTGGTTTTTAGCCGTCTAATGGCACAGACTCAGCGTAGGCCTATAATGTCATCAACATGTTCTGTTAAGTTCTGTTCCCTATGCCTGTAGTTTCATGCAAAAACATTTTTACTAGCTTATTGAACATGGAGATTTCTCGCTCAAATGCTGCACGCAGCCAGTATTATGTGAACCGATTCTAATGCGTAGATTACCCCAACAAAGGCATTCTAGTCCAATTTGGATTATACACGATCACATTAAGATTTGATCCGTATTACGGAAAGCATGTTCCACGCTTAGCAAACGTTTACTTTCTAATAACCCATGAATAGCATCGAGTGGATCGAATTGACCCCACGATATTATACGACAAAATTATATGTATTGTAACGGTAACCGCAGTTCGAATTTATGGTTAAGATAATAGAGGTACGCGAGCAGAGCCGTGTGGCGAGGCAATGTCCAACCACACATAATGAGATTCTGTATTCTAACTTCTATGTATCCTGCGACCACATAAACTGGGAACATCAAGGCCATATCGCTCAAATCAACGTTTGAGTAGCTCCCATTCAAAATCAAACAAGTAAAACTTAGGACAGGTCGTCCAATGCATAAATATAACCTTAGAATTCATTTCGTGAATTATAAAGAAAAAATCATACCTACTCGTAAATCTTCCGGTTTTTGTAATGCTCGTAAATTACTATTAAATAAAAACTTGAAGTAAATTCAAAGGTAAATTGAATTAAGTACGTTTCGTAACAAATCGTAGGCAATGCTGTACTATGGTATATATGGTATGCCATATCTTGAAGAATGAATCAATCTTAATTAAATATTGCATAACAATTCCATTGAATTATGGCCGAGGTTAAACATGGCCATAAGTGCCATTAAAAATACATAGATTTAGAGAACACTTTTATGTTGTATATTAGACAAATTGTACAAACAAAACTTTGTAAGATTTGAACATAAGACAAAAACAGTAATTGAAATTTAAACAGTACGAATGTAACGACTTAAACAATTCAAAGTGATAAATGACTTATTTAATTTAACCGAGAAGAAAGTAAATTACATCCCATAACATTTGCCTTGATTACCGTGCGAAATTACAACTTAAACAATACATTGACCATCACTTCCGAAACTTTCGCCGGACAAAAAGTTAATAACAAAATAATTGCATTAAAAATTAATTTAAAAATTGTAGCTTTACAAACCAACGCACAATTAACACTTTTCAATATTGATCAACATCTGACATGTATATGAATGAAATAGAAGGCTTGCTTTGATATTGCTACGCTACAAAAACATCTGGATGAAAGGTGATAGCGTGATAGCAAGCTGAAAAGGCAAATAGTCTCGTCACTTTGTTAATGATAAATCGAGTTCAAGCATCAATCATTCTCACCTACTAACACAGGACACATGGTTGACCTACAAAAATATCTCCATGTAACTTTTATTTCTCGTTCTAGATGATAGAGCAATATTTTATATCGATAAAAAACCAATAAATAATGTGGTACGGTACATCATGTAGCAGAATAATAGTAGGTATGATGTATTTGCCTTTTGGGAGTTAAGTGTTTGCACAGTATTGATATCGAAAAAGAAATGACTAATACGTCAAACAATTCTGAAATACGAATCTTTTGTTATATATCTAATCAAGCGAAGCTGCGGGCGTCCACTAGTTTATAATATTTGTAGGATAATTAGATACCCTGAATCATTTATGTAGGTACATAAATTACCTATATAGAAAAGAAAATAAGTATATAAACCAGTTATGTAATCTATAACAAATCCATGACGCTAGTTTACGCTCACATAGACGCTAGTAATACTTACTACTTATATACTTACTACTTATACTAATATAAAAATATTCTTTAATAATATTTTTATAAAGTAAAATACTTTCACTTTTTTTTAATTTTTTTGTTCAAATCCTGCCATGATTCTTTCGGGAAGTGCGACGTATTGATGTTTTGGCCAAAACTCCCACGGACCAGAAACGGATGGTGATTGAAATGCGAAGATGTAATTGATAAAATATTTACGTTCACACGCATAATTAACACTTTATTAAATGAGATTATTGAACCGGTGCATATACAAAATATAGAGAGACAGATGCCTAATTTATTTCGAAATGTGTAAAAATTCCATTGCACTTATAATAGATACAAGTGCAATAATTATAAATATGTACTAGGAAAGTTTGGTTTTATATTTAATCGTGATCGTCATACTACTGCTATGGAAAGAGAATGGAAAATCAATTATTACTTGCATATATAATATTTAGAAATCAAACATTCATATCGAATTACTTTTTTCGTTTTCTTTTGTTATTTGTAGTTATACCGTGCAATCAACTTCTTATATCTATGCCGTGCAGTAAAATAAAATAAATCATACTTCCGAAATAAAGCATTAAGTTACCTCAAACTAAAGTCCCTACCAAAACAAACCTACCCAAAACAAATAAAACTTCGAACAGATAACGGAGTCCCAATATTTTGGATTCCCAGAAAGGTCTGAGACTCAATCTTTTATGAATTCCAAACTACCTTTAATACTATGTAGTTAGTTAAAGATAAGATTTTCAAGGGGAGCTGCGGACAATAGTCTTTATTTTATTTTTTAAATGATAGCTCAGTAAGAATTCCAATAACATCTCTATCCATAGTATGAAAACCCGAATAGCAGTTTCTGAGAAAAGCCCGAACGAACATTTGTATCTAAGTATGGACGGTACTAACTAAGGCTTTAATTAATAAGATGTAATAACTGAAGTTGCATGACTTATATATCGTTTATATCTGAAAACCACATGCACCGTCACAAACCTGACGAAAATTTACTTCGATGAATCATCGACAAGCTTTCGATTTCAAATATTTGCTTTAAATGTCACGGGCAACATGCTACATGCGCATGCCAGTGACACGTGCTCATTGCTATACCACTCGTCCCCATAACAGTTAGTCACAGTTGTCCAAAGACTGGTTATCCTGACAAACGAGGCAAGGCAGATACATGACAATTGTCCGGTGAAACTGCGACTTCCCGTCTTGTTTAAACACGTTGACAACTGGATACTCACTCGACTGGATTTTGCTTCTCATTGGACTCAAACATGTTTGAACATCTTTGAGGAAGCCAACATATATTAGTAGATATAAAATTTCTTTTCTTTCTTTTTTTTTTTTAAATTCTATTCTATTTGTATTTTAAGTGTGTGTACACACTTAAAATACTTAAAATACAATTTTAACGTTTATTTATTTATTTATTTATTAGGTTCGACTTTGATTTTATTAATTGACACTTTAAAACTGTAAGGCCAAGGCTACACGGGCGGTTCTCCCGCCGCGGAAAACCGCTTCTGAACCGCACTGGACACAATTTAATATGAAGTTGTATGCTGCATACTACACTGCGCGGTTTCCCGTCGCGGCTCACAGGCGGGAGAAATACGACCGCCGCATGCAGCGTCAAACCGCCGCTGATAACCGACGCTTTTAAACTACACGGACGGTTTCCCGCTATCCCGCCGTCATTCTGCGCGGGACCTTCTATTATATTCTATTAATATGAGAGCTGCAAGCGCAGTTATCATTGGCGGATCCATGTTGAAATGAACAAAAGGCAGCGATAAACCGCGTCCCGTGTAGTTTGATGGTCTGCGGCAGCTTTGTCGAGCGGTTTCCCGCGGCGGGAGAACCGCCCGTGTAGCCTCACACTAAGGTTTATAATACAATACAATGTATTTTGACTATTGGTTTCGATACAAGTTATGTATATGAGCTTTTCTGAAAGAAGATTTTCCATGTTAGTCTCCATCTCAACTCTATATATAAACAAAGCACATTGTTTTATTCTTTTTCAAATAGTAGGTATATAGGAACTAAATTCAATTTTGAAACTTGACTTTTGCACTCATTACCCCTTATTAGGCAAATACTAATTTAAATAAAGCTAAAAAGGTAAGAGCAGTTGCCGACTTTCAATTAGGAATGTTTACTTTCCTTCCTATTTCAAAAACAGAGACGGTTTGTCTTAGTTTCCCTGAATGCTTTTGCTGTGCAATCTACTCAAGACTAGAAAGTAGAAAGACTTACATCTTCATTCTTATCGTCATTACTTCTGTATATTTTGACTGTCTCCATACATCATCCTATCAACAATAAAGCTTTACTGCACTGTTATTGTGCTACAGAGTTCCTCGTAAAAGGGTACATCGAAAGGTTTCTCAGTGTTATGTAAGCCAATCATGATCTTCGTAACAGGCAATTTGACATTTATAAGTGCTGTCATGAAAACATTAATCTTTAACATATTATTCATATTAATATTTGCACCCTTTTGAAATGCCTTATGTTACATCTTAATTGCATCTTAAGTACTAAGTTAACCAATTATTTGATCTGATGGGTTGAATAATTAGTTAATTTCAAAATGTCCAGTAACAAAATTAAATATAATAAACTGTCAAAACTTCATATAAAAATATATAGATGATGCATGATAAAAGAGTTTATTTGAAAACTAAACATTAAAATCAGTCACTCAGCACAAGAGCCAGTCCTACGCTACGAGTACAATGACGTAATTACGGCCCAAAAGGATATCACGGTAACACAAACCGGTAGTTTATATTATACAGGTGTTTCCAAACCTTACCTCATAGATAGAATAAATATATTGGTATATTTAACAATGTTATGGACACAACCTTTATCGTGAGCAAAGTCGCAAATCAACTTGTTATGTTTGTTAGTTGAAGGACAAATATTGCATACAAATTTGAATCACTACCTCAGAACCGACATAGTTAGGTCGACATGTCAATGAAATGCAATTTTCAAGGTAAGCATAACTTGATCCTACGCTCAAGCATAGCTTCAGATGAAAGAACTCTTACGATTAATACTTTGTCTTTAAGAAAATGTGTCTCAGAAACATACATCTCAAGCCAAAATAGCGACGTTATGTAATTTTGTACGTAGAATTACAGCATTTAAAGTGTAATTAAATCCGAATCCTCTCCTAACAGCAATCAACAAAATCGAGAAGCAACACTTGTCGAGCAAGACGAATCCTGGCCGCCGCTGCGCCGCTGCTTATAAAAACTTAGTTTTTGTGGACAGGAATGTAGGGGAGAATAATTGACTTCGTTTTGGATAATATCGCTTCGGAGATTTTAAATTGCTGCCCTAATATCTTCCTGGAAGCATCGTGGTTAAAATGCACTTAGTAAATAAATATTTGAATCGTTATGATGACATGGTGGTCTTTACAATCTTGCATTGAAATGCAAGAATATAGTATACAAATTGATTTAAAATATATGCAACAGAAACTTGCCTATGCGAAAGAAAGCTTAGAAAATGCGAAAGTTTTACTAGGAAGTACCGACGTACTATTTCCATTCATTAAACGAAAAACGATCAATCACTTTACCATAATTATTTGAAATAATACATGATAAATAATCATCCAATTATTCAATATGTTGCGTGTCTAAAGAGCATCTCGCTTTACATGGGTTAAAAGTTGAACCCCATCCAAACATAATTACTAATTACTTTCGCTTTCGGCATATACATTATGACATAACAATATGGAGAGCACGAGTGGTACAGATAAGACAAGGCATGCCTCTATTTGTCAAAGTCGATTTCTTTTAAACAGATAACATCTCATTTATATCAATGTGCGGAGCCTTTATTAGTTTGTACCGAGATAAGTATCACAGATATAGAACGCAACGTGTAAGAATTCGTCTCAATGAAATGGGATGTGTTTCATCGAATCCAGGTAACTAGAAGCTTAGGAAACCAAAATATAGCATGTTTATTATTATATTAGATCCGCGTTTCAATAAAACACAAACATGTACTGTGGAGTAATATCGCACTGAAGACAAAAGCTATTCAGTTGAAACTGAAAACAAACAATTAATTAATTAATATTTCGAAATACCCTTAGATTTCATTTACATAATCAAACCACAGCAGCTAATAAATTAGAAAGTTATAAGTTTAAGAATTCTATCGCTTATTACTCTATGGTGAGACTTGAGTCCAAATCGTATTGCTACAGGTTTTTTCTCAATGAAATTTTAGTAAAGATAGCTCGGAGCTAAATCTATTTATTTCGTTTAATTTGTGGGTGTAGGCAATAAAAAATCAAAAGCTACGATAAGTACATGATAGCAAATTCAATTCTCGTGTAGAAAGTGGTTTTATAGACTTTTATAGTACTTTTTAAACCTACGAGTACAACGATAAATTATGGGTGGTAAATATGACACATCACTTTATTTGGGGTTGCAGTATAATATAAATGATAAGTTGTACGTTTTAGTTAGTTACATTCACAAATTAAACCATGCACTAGTCACTAGTGTGTAAATTGCATTTAGCTATTGACCAATACATTTTTACTAAACGAAGGAGCAGTGGACCCCAAAAAGCTGATGAATGGATGAACAGCTGACACTTTAGTACAATTTGGAATATCCTAGAGTTCAAGACAACTGTTATTAACTCATGATAAAAGTTATTCTCATCGCACTTAGACTTATATGCTACTCATAACTAAGCTGCAACCCATAGACGTCTCACTGCTGGGCACGGGTCTCCCCCACAGAGAAATCTGCAGGAGGTCTAGAGCATACTCCACCACGCTGCTCCAATGCGGATTGGTGGAGGATGCTAGTCATAACTACTAAAATACACAGGTTTTAGAAATACCTTAACTATTGGTCAGTAAATAAGGAGCTTAATAAGGTGTAGTGAATTCAGAGCAATAAACTCTTATTAAGGAAACCATCAATAGTAGGGGAGCCCAAGAGGGGGATTTTGCGGGATACTCAAGCGCGTAAGTTTAATATACAGTGGGATACCTTGTACCCGGTTAAGTACCTCCACCAAATATGAGCCCCATATATAAATGAGCCCCATATATATTTGAGAGTAACGTAAAGAAAGGGGAGGGCTACAAAGTTGTAGCGTAAAGAAAGGGGAGGGCTACAAAGTTGTAGCCCTCCCCTTTCTTTACGTTACTCTCAAATTGTAAGATTAGTGGAATATACACTTTTTAGCATGTAATTAACTCACCCTACCTTAATCTAACGCGCTCAAGAATTTCTGATGACAAATTTTTTTTTTTTACTAATCTGATCCTTTATCCTTGACGGCCCCATTTATATATGGGGCTCATATTTGGTGGAGGTACTTAACCGGGTACAAGGTATCCCACTGTATATTAAACTTACGCGCTTGAGTATCCCGCAAAATCCCCCTCTTGGGCTCCCCTACTACAATGGTCGCATTAACAGAGCAAATCGTAAACACGTCAGTGTAATCTATTAATCTTGAAAAGACTTATTGGGTACTGTTTAGTTTAGTGCCTGAACTGGACTAGGCTGGAATTGGAACATTCATTTTCATGATTATATTTTATTTAAAAAAAACATTGTAACTTTTGAAATGCTAAATTTGTAAAGTCTCATTGCTGCTAAGCTAGAGGTCCTGAGTTCGATACCTGGGTCTGGCAAATTGGGTTATTCTAATTCGAAAGTCCTTGTTGTAGATAAGAGTTGCTCCCGGTGTAGATACGGCAATAGGTGGTAAGCCCATGCTCTGCCTGATATTAAAGATTAAAAATTTTATATCCTTTTTTTGTTCTATTTACATAGTTCGTGTAATCTGTACATCAAATAGATGCAGCGCTAGATAGACTTAACTTGATTGTCTTATGGGTTCGACGCTTTACCACAAGCTATAAAACAAAGTGCTATAAGTCGTCTCAAGTCGTAAATTTAATCCACAAGAAGCTTAATAAAATCTTGAGTGGGATGAATTAAACACCGGCTAGGCATTTCAAATGAAAATCAATTTGAATAGCTAGTCCAATACAACATTTAATTACAGGATTTCCAACTGTTTGCCTTGCCATCTTAACGGTCGTGAGCTGCCTTCAATGCGCCCAAGGGCCCATTTCAATTGAAACTATCTTTACTGATTTCACTTTCTATCTACGTTGTCAAAACACGACACTCGAATGTTTACGAGATAATACTTGTCTAATGAGTATTGCAATAGTGGTTGTTGCCGATAAGAGAGGTGTATTTTATTTCCTTTCAACTACCACCACCACCACAACCCTTTCTTTGTCCCACTGTTGGGCACGGGTCTCCCCTCAGATTGGGAGAAATTAGGCCTTAGTCTACCACGCTGGCCAAGTGCAGATTGGCAGACTTCACATGCCTTCGAGAACATTATGAAGAACTCTCAGGCATGCAGGTTTCCTCACGACGAGTCCTTCACCGTTACAGCAAGTGACCTTAAAACGCACATAATTTAGAAAAGTCATTGGTGCGTGCCGCTTGGGTTTGAACTATCACTGGATGGACGGTTCGAGCTCCCACTCTTGCCGCCCGTGAACCCGGAAGGCCCCTTTTAAGAGGCGACCTTTTAAAAGGGGCCTTCCGGGTTCACGGGCGGCAAGAGTGGGAGCTCGAACCGTCCATCCAGTGATCCCGGGAAAGACAACGTTGTGTGTGGCTGCACAACGTTGTAGCGACATCTTTGTCGTCCGAGACGAGCCTGTCATGGACACAGCGCTGGAGGGCACCGGTGCGTTCTAATAGAGATCCCGGAGCCCTCCACAAGCGCCGAGGAAGGCCACCGAGGGGGTTTTAGTGGGTGGAAATCCCACATAACCCGGCGTCGCTCCCACGATGTCCGGGTACCTTTAAAAGGTTTCCCCCTCGTAAAAAAAAAAAAAAAACAAAAAAAAAAAAAAAATATATATATATATTTTACTTGTTATCGCTATATACTTTCAACTACAAATAGGTACATTACGTTGCTACTATTAAAGATTAACGATGTCGCCTTCTGTACATATATTGCAAACATCCAATCCCATCGGAATGCATCAGTATGCGCGCAAGGCACCAGGGTTGGCTTACAATTAATTGGGACCCCAACCCACACACGGAAGAAAAGTTAGTAGAAAAAATATCTACACAACGCTTCAAAGTTACCAGCAGGCTAACATCAGAACTTAAGGAGTAAGAAGTCATTCAACTAAAAATGTCCGCTCCATTCAACAAAATCTTCTAATCAAACACCTATAGATATCTTAAAACCCAATCATGTGTCTTATACTAAAGTAATAAAGACAAGTTTTATTTAAAGATGCTCTCTAGATGATTGTTTGATCAGCGATCGCTGTTTGCTTTCGCTCAACAATGGACTATGTGGTAGGTAGAACATTTGAACAAGGGAATAAGATTTTTTAATGAGTGTGACAGGTACAACAAAAGCGAAAAATGGGAAACCGACTGTTGATCTCTACTAATATTATAAAAACTGACATACCATCAAAAACAGTACCTACTTAAAACGCTAATAACTAATTGAACTCTAGACTAAACCTAATCAGAATCATTAGTTAGTTAACCATTGGTTAAGATTGCTTGAAACGTGCATTGCTTGTCGTAAATTAATAGAATGCGGAGGCGTCTGTCTGCACATAATTTATTACGGGATTAAAAGAAAAATAATTGAGTTTTTTTACAAATAAACAAGCATAGCACATTGATTGTTTTCTTACCCTTGGCCTCATAATAATTACAAATGATATAAACAAACATGAAAAATAATGACACATCAATTAAAATGCTTCTACCATTGTTTTGTTATGATTTGATTAATGCATCTCCAACGAAAGTAAATTTTAAAGTTGTTGAAATCTACACAAAACATAAAACTGTGCAAAGCCATTCTTTGAAGACAGCCCTACTAAAGGGGCTGTAAAATTTAGAATTCGGTTAGCCATAATCATGTAGCTTACAATACCCTTGCGTTTTTACATTAAACCCACAATAATTGATAAAACACGCGAGTTTAACTACCGGAATATATTTCGTAGCGTAATAAAGGTTGCTTACAACACGTAGGGATTTGAAGGCAGATTTACCTCGTGAATAAGACTCAAAGCTCAAACAATTGACTTGATGTTAAAAATTGCGTGGAGAGCTTATTACTTGTTTAGATCTTACAATTTAAAATATGTGTTACAGTTTGATTAATTTGGCAATATGATTCTAAGACTGCATGACAATAATCCATCCATCAGAAATTGTTTTTATTATTAGGGCTGCTTGTTATTTCAAGCGTATCAGGCCTTTCATTCCAAATTACTTTTTTCATTTCGTTTAAACACAAGATTTAGGTAGGAAACTAGCGTGTACTCGTAATATAGACGAATACAAAGGTAGGAATCAGCAAAGTCCTCAGCATTTCGCGTGACGATAGCTGTAAGACACGCAACGACCACTGACGAATTTAAATTAGTTTTAAGCTATTGCAGGTCCACAATCACTTTTATATGTTAATATCGTATTTAAATTACGGTCGTTTCAAATCAAAGGCTGTTACTAACTGTAACTTCTTTGAAAACAAATTTAATAAAACATTATTTCCGCACATTAAAACAATAAGTTTCTAAGTTGAGGTATAATTTGAATTGAATTACTTATTTAGTACATACTGTTTAATACTAATAACACTTCGCGGTTTTATTAAGGAAGTGATCAGCGGTTTCTGAAAGATAATTTAGATTTGATGTTACTAATATTTAAAATGTGGACGCTGGAGGACGTTCAATTTATGGAGTTCATTTTCTTGAACCAACATAATATAGTACGGTACGGACGTACTAAGTACCCATAATTATCACAAAAAATATTCTAATGTACCCATAAATAAATACGCAAAAAACAACAAAAACGAACCAAAAAACACTAAAACTATCTCTCTTGTTAAAAGTTCTCAAATTAAATCCTGTTTTAATTACGTACACCTACAGATAGAGCGCCTACATCAAATGCATGCTGGTTGCATCATAAAAGATCAAGTTTATCGACCCAATCAACAACACCCATGAATCGAGTAATTAAACATCCATTTCCATCGAGTGACCATCGCAGCATCGCACGGAACGAGCAACGAGGCAGACACAGTAACAACCTAACAACAACAAAATAGGTCGATTAGAGCATGAAGACGTTACAACGTACAATCGAGTTGACTCGATAACAATCGTACAATTCAGGTTCGTATTAGACACGTGAACCGTGACGATGCCGCCTCTTGATCACTTAAAGTTTCATTAGTCCATTGCACAACAAATGCATCTAACATTAGGTACGCATAAATATATTATAAGATAATTATGCTATTCCTTTGTTGGTTGCTTGAAGATTGCTGATCTATTATGAATGTAAATAATGATTTATGAAGATTGTATTTGAAAGAATCAACAAACATTTTTTATGGGTTTAAGATACCAAACTAGCTTTCAGCACCACCCTCTCGCTGCCGCGCATGACACCTGTGCCTTTGAACAAGACGAATAGGGGGGGATATTAGGATATTGTTAAATCCAGTTAAAAGAGACAGCTAATAAGAACATTAGTTGGTCAGTTCAGTTCTTTAGTACGTATGAGGACTGGGCGGCGACTGTTAGTGATATTGTTAGTCCTGTTAGCTGGTGTTAGTAATAGTCCAGTTAGTAACTGTTAGTAAGAGTCGCGTTCTAAGCCAGTCACAGATGCGTTGCTACCCCTGAGGACTAAGGTCCCCTCTAAAAAGTGTAACCGGAAACCACAACTTCCAATCGGACCACAAAATTTAAAAAAACAATTACTACACGGTAGAAATGGTATTAGGAACCATGGCGGGCGGTGGTACTACCACCAAACAGGCTTAACGTAAGTCCTATTCGGTTCGATATAGGATCTATTTTGTCGTATAGGCTTTATTTACTAAGGATATTTTTTTAATCAATCCTGGGTTTAGACAACTCTTGCGAGATATAAAACACACTCAGTTTTCTATTTACAGATAGAAAGTATTTACGATAAAAACAAGAACAATTCAACAACACTCATTCGAGATGAATCGAAAACAAAAAAGTCTTACCACTTGTTACTAGAAATTGAAACTTGATAGTATAACACACATAACACCTCTTACTATCACATCAACATACATTAAATGGACGACTTTTCCATCTTTCATTACAAAGACCTCATCAACGATGCATATACAGTCGGTAATAATGTATCATCGCCACTTTTGAACAGACTGTAGTACAATGACCACAATCTTAAATCTTATTATAATATCACATTACACATTCCAACAGCAAACGCTAGAACGTAACACATTTGAACATCCGAGCAGACACATCAATATGCTTGCAAGCATCTGCTTACTAGACGACTGGTGAGATTATGCAAGAATCTGCACAAATTCAACTACTGAAGGATTCAACGCCTGGTTTAAAAATAACAGCACTTGTATCTATATCTATATATATAAAAGGAGAAGGTGACTGACTGACTGACTGACATATCAACGCAGGGCCTAAACTATAAGGGTTAGAAACTTGAAATTTTGCACAGGGGTTCCTTTTATAACGTAGGGGAGCACTAAGAAAGGATTTTTGAAAATTCACCCCCTAAGGGGGTAAAACGGGGGTGCAAAGTTAGTATGAAACTTTGCCGTTTTTGAAGTCAAGTGGGCAACCGGAATGCGGGCAGACGTCGTTTATGGGTCTAATTCTACGCGAGCGAAGCTGCGGGCGTCCACTAGTTAATTATAAGTACATTGGTTGGAGAATCAATGATGATAATTATGAATAGATCTGACTGTCCAAGTTTACAAGAGACATGCCTCGAGAGGGACACTCCTTAGTTTCTACCACCATCGAAACTAATCCATATAATTTTACCGTCACCGTTCCACAACGTCATGCCTTTGAAGATGGAAATGTCATCTACATTAAACGTATTTTTCATGCGGCGTTGAATTTTTAGCTAGTGAAATTAGATTCCTTTTGAAACAGATTTAAAAAAAAATTATGATACGGTGTTCAGCTTCACATAGCAACCATACTTAACAGTCCTACACGTCTTCACACATTATTTATTATTCCATTCACACTCAACTTGACAATGTGAGTCATGTTTTAGCCGCATTTGTCATCAACTACCTACTGGTTAACAGTCGAATGCTTAAAGAAAATCAATCATGTATATCACTGTGAGATGTAGTGTTACGAGACGTAGTGAAATCGTTGTTTCACTGTATCATAGCTTTTACTTTTATCTGTGCTTTTATGCAGGACATTTCTTGTGTCCGATCCAATTACTCTGTAAATTCCGATTATCATACGAATAATCAAACACCTAAAACAAGTTTACTGATCTACTATTGTTTTTTATTTATGATCTCAAATCACTCACGTAAAAGAATTTGTCAAAAAAAATTACCGCTATTAAAGGTATGAGGTTGAGTAAGAACTCTTAACATAAGAAGGCTCTTGGTGAACAATTTTAAGAATAATCTAATGTTTTAGTTACGCTCATGAACTGGAATTTTGTAGTCAGCTTACTGTTGTATCGTTGTCATATTTCGTTAAGAAATCATTTTTCAATTGTTTCTCTACAACAACAATAGTCAGGGAATTGTATAAACAAGTCGAACGTCGTGGCCCTGAACATTCATCAAAGTTTAACGACACTTCACATAAAACATGTTCTGGAGCCACCTCGACACCTTTGAAATGTATTTCATGGTGATTTCATGCTTTGCCCCTTCAATATCATCCACAGAGAATTGCTTTCTCTCAACGCCGCGCCCTTTACACAATGACCCAATAAAATATTGAAAGATGAACCTAGACCAGTGCGCCTTGTATACGCAAGTGCCGTTTGAAGAATAATGCATGTGATTTGCCCAGTGAAATAATAGATTTATTATTTGGACGACGACGTTAACAAACGAATCATAATACCACAGGTACTTTAAATAAGTTAGACCTTCGAATGAATGTAGTAAGAGCCTACTGAGAACTTCATAAACTGCTTTTCATATGCTTCATAGGTTTGTCCAGAACTATACTATAAAACATAAATCATCAATACAAGGTAATACGATCACATATTTTGAAGCTATGGATTTCCGGTTGGGAAAGTGTGGTTTCTGGCTAACCTTTCTTAGTGGCGAACATCTTAGTCCAAAATCGTAGCAACCCATCTGTGACCCAACATTGAACGAGGCTCTTTGAATCTCGTGTGTTTATCTAAAAACTTGTAACTGTACACCCGCTTTTCACTAGCTAATGTTAAGATCCTACAATATCGGTAGTGGGCTTGTTTCCATACACCGGGCAAAAATCTAGATTGCTTGATTTTTAGATCAGATGTGTCTGTTCCTTTTGCACAAACTTGGATAAGCAACAGAATCTATGATGCATGAATCACCGCTGGCCATAGCTATTTCATAACAACTGGGCTGTGTCGTGATTCACGACACCGTGATATTTATAACATTCAAACAATCATCAGTATCAGTAGCTACAGCCGCCTCTTAAGTAACCTCTAAGCAATGCTAGATCATACCATTTTCTAAATTAAACGTCTAATTTATACACATAATGATTTTACAGTCATGATTACTCTTTCACCGGGCTTCTGATAAGCACGGTTATTGGCCAACCCTGTGTCAAATGTTCTCAAGCCACATCCCAATTACCACACCAACATACAGACAGAGCATCTTCAGGGCATGGAGACTCCACAAACACTCAAAAGCATATACACCTGGGATGTTTACACCACATACATGATGTCTACTTTGCAACAGATAGTCAATAATTTAACATTGGTATATAGTAAGCCAATAGTTTTAACATATACTATTTTTAAGTTTACTGTTGTTCTACTCTTTTTGTACGGAGTCGAGGATTGACATCCGAACGTCACACGGTTTAAGACTAGTCATCATCATCATCAACAGCCTTTATTGGTCTACTGCTGGACATAGGCCTCTCCTAAACGACGACACTCCGGCCGGTCATGTGCCTTCTGAATCCAGCGGTTTCCCGACTAAGACTAGTACGGCCCTTAAAAAGAATTGATTCAAAGTAGTTACATCGAATGAATAAGAAATGGATTTCAGCATAGTAACGCTGTAGTTAAATAAAATAGAACATGTTTCTTTAAAGGCAAAATATAGGTACTACATAAACAGAACAACTAACGAGAACCTGATACTTTTTATAATGAAGGTGAAGAAACGGCTCGGCCGGTGTCCGATTGCGACGAGTTCGGCCTCAAAGCGCATCTTCAAACATACGGCGAATGCCATAAAGGACACCGGACACCGTTGGCATAGTCAGCAAGTAACAGTGTCGCCTATATTTAACGGAGTTTTCAGAGCGAGTAGCGTTAATTGCCACCGCACGGAACCCCACCTGCTTTCTGGTAATGTCATTGTGCGGTTAAAAGGCGAAGATGGAACCGTTATTCAGCTATTCAGATTATTTCCAAAGAATTTTCCCAGAAGTCACGGCTCTTGGTTCAAACAACTGAGTTTCGTTATAATATGGAAATGGACAAACATTCTTTATGTAAATATAATTATGTATAAGCAATTAAATAAATTAACAAGAAATGTTCATACATATTATTAAAAACATAAAGTGTAAAACGTTGAGAACTAGGCGTGTGATAGGGGTCAAATGTGTAAAATCAAAATGCACTGTTATTTGCACTTAAAACATTATACATATCTTTATATCTTTAATCTTATTCATATCGTTGCCGTTAGATATGTTTAAAGTTCAAAAAGTGAAGAAATCATAGCTGTCAGCACATCAAACAAACATGGATTTCTTTGAATTACTTACTCAGTTATCGTTTGGGTGGCCACAATGCTGTTATCGGCTTTCAATCGCAGAACGTTCAGAAACCGTTGCAAATAATATACTGTACATTTATTACATTTGATTCTTTACCTACTTACGGAACCGCTAGTGAGGGCACGTCGGAATACGAATGAGCGTTCGAATTTCTGACAAGAGACATGTAAATGCTAATTTATAGAATGCCTCCTACAAATAATCTACGTGTACATTGTAGCTTCGACAACGAAGTCAAGGTTATAGATGAGTTAAAGATCATATTCATCATGATTTTGATACTGTTTTCCCTCTCGTTCACGGAAAATCTGCTTTTTTGGAGATAAGTTGGCAAACTCTCGATCTAGTTGTCAATTGTCGCCAGTTTTCCGCGGAATTGCACTGTGACCGTCATTTAGGGCTGTGATGTGTTTGTGGTATTATTAATCAACAGTGGAACCAATTGACATTGTCGGATACTTAATCCGGGTTTAATTGTTATCATGGTTCAATGACTATGGTTGACCTATTGCTCTATATTCAATCTACCACAATAGAATAGAAAACATGCATCGGATTTCTTTTTCAGTACAGTTCCACTTTTTATTTTCAATTACATGACATCAATTTGGATTATAATACTTAATTCTAGTATAATAAATTGGTCGGAACCCATCAGTACTTATTTATTTATTTATATATATTTATTTATTTATGACATACTTAGGTGGCACTGAAAGTTTTAAGAACATTTGCATTGTAGGCAGATAGAAACATTGCCAATGAAAACTTCTTTCTTTTCTCTCTTTCTTTCTTCTTCTTGCTTAGAAGTCTTTGGTTACCCTAATGATTGCATTCATTTTTATTTGTGAATTGGCAGCAGTTCTTCCAAGTCCAAGTCTTTCTAATCCTCAAAATAAATATATGGCGAAAATGTCCATGATTTATTACGACTTTCGTTGTATTCTTAATCAACAACAAAGCTATGATAGACTTCGATTGGCATTTATTAACGAAGCCCCATCTTGCGCCACTGTTGACAATTTATTTTATTTATTTATTTTGGTTTAGTGAGTTTAGGCGTGGGCGTAGCAATCTCATTGAAACGTCTTCGCATGGACTGATATCGCCAAATATTAGAAAAGTTCAAGGTAGATGAAAGGACAGTTACCGCAGATTGGTATTGGTAGGTATATATATAATTGTTGTTTTGGAAAATGTTCGACATTCGCGCCCTCGAAGCAGGAACCTCCTAATGCTTCAGCGCTCTTCGCAAACGAACAATTGAATATTAATCTATGGCAGGTGGATCAGATCAGTCATCCGCCATAAAGTAACGACCTGGAGCCCTGGTACTTTCATTTATGCACAAGAACCAAAATAAAACTTCGTATTATTCACGAGCCCTGAAGATGCAGTGAGAGCGTTCGAAAAAAAGAAGTAGACTTCCTTAGGAAGAATGACAAAAACACACTTCTTTCTTTTCTCAGTGATTCCATCGACTGCGAAGATATACAAAGGAACGGAGACTACTACGAAAAACGTTTCGTTTTACCTTCTATTTTATTCATATACGTCGTAACTCGAACAACTGTAAAATAAGAGCGAGACCTTACAAACCAAATTTATTACGAAAATCAATTTAGGTGGTCTGACACTAAACAAAACAGATAATCATCTGAGTTATATAATTCTAATTGCTAATAACCAAGCTACAAAGTTTATGAACAGTATTGGGCAATGAATACCATGCAAATTAACAAGAGAAAGAGAATGGTGATTCTATCAAATGAATTTAGGGCTGCCATCCGTCCGGGTTTCCCCGGATTTGTCATAGTTTGGAGGGCGTCCGGGGAGCGTCCGGGCGGGGTTTTAATTTTAGTCCGGGTGAAACCCGGACTAAAATAAATGTACGGGTTTTCGATCAGATCCCAGATAATTTATGTAGGTACCTAAATAAAAACTATGGGTTAGGTTTAAGCATGGCATGTGTTCGCAAATACATAAATCGACGGTCCCTACGTACATAAGGTCAAGTCAAAAACCGAGGTTTTCAGGAGAGCGTAATTTGTGTTCAACACGCCCTAGAAATAATTCTATGACAAATAATAAATATTTTCTTTCTACAATATTTTAACAGTTTTAAGAGCTTTATAATGCTATTTACACATATTTTATTTTTTTACGTTTTCTTTTAAAAACTGATAGATGACCGTTTCTACGCCGATAATAAAATAGAAGTATGTCAGTCATGTCTATGTTACCTTTTTATACGCAGGAAACAAAAAAGCAGTGTCTGATATAGAATTTAAATAAAATGTTTTATGAAAATGTAGGATTATGTTACTATTTTTAAATCAATACGTTAAACATCCTGAAATCGTCACCCATGGATATAAAAAGTACTTCAATGACGACATATCACTTTATACGTGGTTTTAGTCATTCGGGGTAGGACTATTCTTGTAATGTAAATAAAGACAAGTCTTTTAAAATTATCAGGTTTGTGTTTTATTAACTAGACAAGGTTTATAATTTATAAATTCAACATTATTTATTATTAAAAAACAATATACCTATAGACTCACTGAAGTAGGAACTAAACATAAAAAATCACTAGTTCTTTTAAAACTAAAGAAAATATTCTTAATTGTACGAAAAAATAAAAAGTTAAACATATTTTCATTTATTTTTATTTACTGAATAACTAATATTGGGTTTGTTTATCTTTTATTTAATACATAAGGGAAAAAAATAAAGCAAAATTACTCAATTGACGTCACAAGAACGATTAAACATACTATTCCATGCAAAAGAGGCTTAAAATTAAAGTTGTTTTTTTATCGAGTATGGAGTAAAATATATTTTAATGAAGTTGTAAGTGGTTGAAAAAAGTATTGAAATGTCCGGGCCGAAAGCTCCAAAATCCGGGGAACTTACGCCTCCGGTCCTGGGGGGCAGGTTTTAGAGATGGCAGCCCTAAATGAATTGCATACGAATATGCAATTCGCAATCAATCAATATGACGCGGAACAAATAATTTGAAAATAAAATGATTTAACGAGCAAAATTGGCAAATACCATTCAATATTTAATAGATAATTATTAGATATTTTCGATCAATTACAATACAAAAAAAAACAGTGACCCAAGTCATCTCAATTAAAATAGGTTAGTGAGGATTACATTACCTTTAAAATTGATTATTTCTAGGGTAACTGGTCAAAGAAAACGATGGTAAGCTGACGGTCAGGCAACTTTGTGGACTCAATGCAATACTGTTGCGGTTTTACAAAAATTAAAAAAATAATTTTAATTCGGTTGAACAAAAAAACTTAAAAAAAGATTTCTTCAGTGTTTATCTACTCGTATTTACTTAAGTTTCATTATGCTCATTCGCTTTTTTTGCTAGACAACTAAACCAAGCTTTCATAACTAGAATGTTTACTTTTTCTACACAATAATTTCGCAATATATTCCACTTACTCAGAAAGTTGCGAGAACAGTTGGTTCCATACTGGAAGAGCATCCGATTCGTCGGTTACAATGGTAACGTAACGTTTCGGAGGTTGAACCGCGGTTACATCATCTGCAGAGTATTCAATAATCAAGGTTGGTTTATGAGCCGCATTCTACACATTAGAGAAAATTTGGTATTACATTTCTTGATAGGACACTGTTTAAGCTTAACGATACAATAATAACGAGTTCTATATTACTTTCAATTCGTAATACGATATACGTACGGTAATACGCTATTCCGAAGCGGTTCAATAATTTACAAACATTTGACTGGAAGGGCCACGAGATGGTAAAGGCAGGTTACATTATAACAAACTGACATCATCACACCAGCTGTCGTATGACGTCATTCCTCGACAGCACGGACTCCAAAACGAGCCTCGACAATAAAGCGACCTTTATGACACGGCCAAGGAGTTTAGCACTTTAAAGGACTCTGCTCACTAAACCGTATCATGAACGTGTTAGGCATGTGTCAGGCAAAAAAATATTCTTTGTATTGAAAAGTATGAGACTAGGTCCGTGCCACCGTCGCGTGCCAAGCGACGATAATATTTTGTCGCTGCCGATACACTCCGCGCATGACTTTGCCGCTCTTCTGTTGCTAGTTGCCATTTTGTTACCGTCAGTGTACGAAGTACAAACATCATACAAACTTTCAAACCCCATTTCGCCCCTCTAAAGGTTCAATTTCGTAAAACTCGTTCTTATTCCTCGCCTACGTTTTAAAAGGAGCACCTGCAAAAAAAATCAGCTATCTAGGTCCAAGGGTTTGGGCTGGGCGTTGATGAGTCAGTGTGTCAGGCCTTTTTGTGAACTCCTCTTTATAGAGCGGAGATCTCCACAACGATATCGCTATTAAAAAAAAGTCTCACTATTAAACAAGTCGACGATCACCAACGATAAGAACAGCTTAGATAATGTGATAATAAAAGTGCGCGTGAGCTTTGCAGTTTATTTAATTTAAAAAGTTTGGTAACTTTGAATTTCTTCATTGTACAGACTGAGAGACTGGTAGAAGCTTGTTTCAACTAATGTTCTACAACCAAAACTAAGGCGCCTGGCTAGTTTACACAACAAATCATTACGCGTAGGTGGTATCACGCGAACAGGTACAGACGCAGCCCATAGCTTTCCACCACTACGAGATATCGGCAGGTTTGCAGCTTGTCTAAGCACTTGCCTATCAGTTGCCAATTGCCGTAAGTTGAAAGATACCGCGATAAGCTAAACTACGCTTATAGTTTGTTCGACGGCCGCTGTCTGTGTCAAAATGAGGAAGCCGGATGGAGGTTAGAGAACTATGATATACACAGTGATTAAGAATTTGCCTTAGTCAAAGGGTCTAGTTTGAAGCGCGGCAGCAACACGGAATGGACGATATACGAGTAGTTTACCACGGTATGAAAAAATCCTTAAAAATACAGAGATGGGAAACAGTTTCTTTAACAAATAGCAAAAAAAAACAATAAAGGTAATATAATATATTTCAATGTATAAGTTTTCTTATATTATACCCGCTCTCCTCTAACAACTTGCTGCGAATCAGGAAGCCTTACAAAATAAACGTTAGTTCTATTAACATTTAAGCATTGCACATAGCTTTATACGTACATCCATTGTTAAAAGCAAGTCTGAGAGCTACTCACTATAAGGGAAAAGGGAAAAGTTGCTACTTGCAGATTTATTATTTAAACTTATACCTACTATATTATTATACATAGACCTAATCAAGAGGTAACAAGTAGCAAAATTTGGAAGTTAGTGTTTGAAATTGAAAACTCCGCTTATTTTCACCTAGATTTTGCCCGCAACTTCGCCCGCAGAAAAAGTGCAATCAAGTTAAGAATTAATGTCAGCGCCATTTGTTGACGGTTTGCCAGACAACTCAATAAACCTGCAAAGCATCCCAAGGGAACAGTGCAGGATGAAAAGTAACCTATGTTCTGATCTAGAAAATCGTCTACCTATGTGCCAAGTTTCATCCAAATCCGTTTTGTACTTTTTGCGTGATCGAGCAACAAACATTCAAACTTACAAACTTTTACATTTATCATAATAGTATGTTCTTAATATCTTTTTGGCTCTGAAGAACTCAACAAATTTTCACGTTACGAGTACGCGTTGAACTTTTGATTTTGATACAGTTAGCGAATACAAACACGTCTTTAGATAATAATCTAAATAATAAAGACTTTTAGCTCGCGAATTGACTGCGCATTGTGTATCGACGACTTCTTTAACGACTTATATATTAAGAATCCATAGGATATATAAAATAACAGGGACCCGAGAAGAGACCCATACCTGACAGAGTGATTGGCTGTTTAACAGGACTCGGGAAGAGACCCGTGAGATAATGGGAAAATAAACTGGTTGGGATGAGCTGCAATAAAGGTTTTAAGTTCGTTAGGTTCACGTTTAAATCACTTTTGTATCGCATTTAAAATATACTTTATCCATAGAAAACGCGAAACATACTCTTAACTATTCCGTTGTCTGTAACACGCTCAGATACGAAGCAAAGTGTATCGGACCAGCTTATCAGCCGGTTGGTTGTTCAGATGTTTATTGCTGCAACAGCCAGTCGGACAGATGCTGGTTAAAGTTCAGATCGTTCCCGCGCTAACTGATGACTAGTGACTCCGACTAACTACACCGTTGGGTTTATTTGAGTTTATAAGAACTATCTTTGTCATTTTCTTTATGTACCTTTGAAATAGTGTATAAAGGAACTCTTTAGACAAGTGTGTATTTTATTTAAGAACTTGAACCTATTCAAGGCATAGGCTTTTCCAAAGCAATAACACTCTCGTGCCACCAGCTGATAATAACCATAAGCATACCCGGCGAATTCTATCTTATGCTTGCCTATCTTCAAAAATTATAATTATACTAGCTTTTGCCCGCGGCTCCGCCCGCGTGGTCAAAGGGAATTAACAATGAGTTGTTTATCATGCATGACACATTTATTGGTGGATGAATAGTGACAGTTCCACGATTAAAAGATACTAACTACTTAACTGCTATACTAACTACTTAACTAAATTTTCGCTAAATAAACGCCATCTATTAACAACATCCGGAACTAAATATCTAGCAAATAACAACACATCGATATCTTCCCATGGGGATGTTTTACCGCGGTAAAAAGTAGCATACGTCACTCTCCACCCTCCTCACTATCTCCACACACAAAAACCATACCATATATGTAATAGCTTCGTTGCGACGTGAAAGCCGGACAAACAAACAAATAAATAAACAAACACACTTTCACATTTATAATATTAGTATGGATTCGACCAGACCAAGCCGAGGAAGGTCGAAATCGACCTCACTCAAAGTTTGGCCGGATGAATGCTAATGACAAATTTTTAGATATGTTTCGGTTTTTGTGCCAAGCATAGCCGTCCCACAGCGGTGACAGCCCAGCGGCTATCGAACTCGCCTCTCACTCGAGCGGTCCGGGTTCAAACCCCAGTGGCACGCACCAATGACTTTTATAAGTTATGTGCGTTTTTAGAAATTAAATGTCACTTGCTATAACGGTGAAGGACACATCGTGAGGAAACCTGCATGCCTGAGAGTTCATCATAACGTTCTCGAAGGTATGTGAAGTCTGCCAATCCGCACTTGGCCAGCGTGGTGGACTAAGGCCTAATCCCTCCCATTCTGAGAGGAGACCCGTGCCCAACAGTGGGACGTCTATGGGTCGCAGCGATAGCCGTCCCAATTTATATATTTATAAAAAAAACAGGACAAGCTAAATAAAACCGTTTAACAACTTAAGGTATTGCTTCTCCGTTTCAGAATGTAACAGAAACAAACCAAAAGATGTATACAACCGACGGTATGAATCCACAGTGTATATTGAAAGTTTACTTAGCGCAACCATTGCGTCAACTAAGACCTGCAACCTGCAACCCGAGCACCGATGGACCCCGGCGGCTGCGGCCGATTCAATTCCCGCTGATTATTACTATGATACACTTAGTAAAGGTTAGGTTTAAAGCTCGACTATATTTGTAAAACGACCTTAATTACTTCGACCAGGCAGACCTACTATGAGGTTCCTTCATTGCATGATGTTGGTAGAGGTAGTAAGAGGTTCAATTATATTGCGTGAATGTAAAAATTTAACAAAACGTTGATAAATTGATTGCCAATTGCTGTGCTGTCATCTTCTGCAACTTTTCAAGATAATTTGAATCGATTTTTTTTTCTTCACTTGTGGGCCTAAACAACTCCTTGCTTGGAAATAATATTTTTCTTCCGGACTCAATCTTGCTTATAATATCAAAAATAGCGACCTAATACAACAAACTTGAATAAAGGCATAAGTTAAGCAAATACATTAACAGATTAAGATAAACATAGCCGTGGTTGATCATGAATAATTCTACCTTAGTGCACTGGGTCAAGTTGCAGGCGCAAGTGACTCGTGAAGGCCAACTAACATACGAACAGAAAATACCATTTTCATTGGATTCAAGTTCAATATCTTCTGTATTATTTTCAAAGTGAACAGATAATAGGTTAATTTGTACGATATCGTTTTATTAATGGTTACTTTACTAACACACTTTATAACTTTATTTATTTATTTTTACTAGTTGAATGCCACAATAAAGCTCTACGATAGTTTTCAGTCACAATAAACGATCGTAACAGAAATACGAGTACCAACACCTACTCAAAAGTATTATCCTCTCAACTGTACAACGTACCAGGCTTGCTTTAGTGCTTAGTTTAAAATTAAAATGTAGTTAGTAAACTACATTTTAATTTTACACTAAGCACTAAATATCTAATTATTGTTATTTCACGTAGACAAAAAGAGGAAATACAATAATAAACCAAATGACGCCATGTCGACTTATTAACTCAATTAATAAGCTTTATTCACATATGTGTTCATTTAATTATGCATTGGTCCCATATGTGTTCATAGAAACATAGAAATCGAACATGAACTAATTATTTCCAAGAATATAAGAATTGTCTTGCTGTTCAATTCTAGTGGATTAGGTACTTAAAATAAGTAAGTGGTTTTCTTTTACCACTTTTGGATTGTGCTGTAACGTGAAAAAGCTATAGTAATAGTGAATTAGCTTCCACATTGCGCATACACCATTACCTACCTATAGTAAACATCATGGTTTTTTTAAAGCTAACTAAATTACTCGTAAGTAAGTCTATAAAAAAATAAGATAGATATTAGCCAGTAGCACAGATGCTGTTTTAATTTTTTTAGACCATTTCTGTACCTATATACAATTTCATAGAAATACACACGTTCAGAAACGGTCGATATAGTATGAAAACATCATTGATTAATCGACTAAACTCCCACCCAGAGAAGGAATTATGGCCCACCTTGCAATTACAGAGTCAATTGAAATTAATAGCGCCGGTGATAAAACGGCGCCTTTAGTTCGTAGGGTACTTAAATTACAACGCCGCTTAAGGTGAGAAATCTATTTTAATGTTCATGATAATATAAGAAAGATTTGACAGATAGTGGTTTGTTGTCGAGCTCACCAAGATTTACAGAAGTTTAACTTTTAAGATATGCGTCAATTTTGACAGACAAAGTAAATTGTCTATGAATTGATTTAGAAGATCATGTAAGTATACATACAATGAGTCCAGTTCGATTAATACAACCTAGGCATGTGCTAGAAGACCCAGATGACCTACAGGATGTCTCCCTACTTCAGTCTTTGATTTCTTTTGGTCTCTTTTGGTATTAACAAGATAGTTAATTCAGGAACTAAATTAATTTTACTGAGTTAATAAATAAGGAAGGTAAGAATGCTATAGTAGGTACTTTGCCGCAATCTTACTTTCTTACTTCTCAGTCAAACTCACGGGAATGCGCGATTAGATCGAGAACGCACGCATACGCCCTATTTGCATATTGATAGTTCTTATCGGGCTCTAAACACAACATATGTAATTACGGTGCAAAGGCCTGGGCAGGTGCTTATCACGGTCCACTTCCTGTTCGAAGGCGTTCCTTTCGAGGAATAGTAGAAGATAATAGTAATAGTATAGGCGTGGCGCGTGTGTTCATGTATCAGTATCTAATGGTCATGTTTGCTGGAAACAATCTTCTAAGTATTAATGCTATACAAACGACTTGCGTTGCGTTAGTTCTCCCTGTTCGGTGACGTTGTAAAGGCCAAGTAGGACCATGAGCAACTGTCTTTTTACGGAATGCGGCGTAGGTAATTTAGCGTTAGATTTAGTTGCCATCACCCGACACTGCCAAACTACTCTTGAACAGAGACCAATTAATTTAGGAGATCTCAAAATATAATTAAAGAGATTTTCAAAAAATTAACATAGTCGTAGGTACAGCCGACCTCCGGAAATCGTTATTACACAACTTATATTTTTTCAAACTTAACATTTACACCTTGTCAAGCATGGTATCGGACCATGAACTGACTCATACAAGAAGATCAATTAAACAACTAAATTATAATAATAGTTTGAGTGACATTTCAAAACTCTCCCCGGATAACATTTTATGTAAATGTCAATCAATCGATAATATATATCATCCAAATTGATCTGATCGATTATTAAATCGGTCAGTGGTAATTACGACTGATTAAACTTAAAGATAAAATAAATTAAAAAGCTTAAAAGTTTGTATACGCAAGCGTACGCAAGGCATATTGTGTGGTAATTAAATAAACCAGATTTTCATCTAGGATATTGCTATATATAGATACATAATTTATCTTGATAAATGTGTCGGTTGAAAACCAATTGGTCTAAAGCTAGTGTAGGTTCAATATTAATAATACTTTATGCGAAGTTGCGGAAGAGAGGTGAATGCAAGTAATATTATTCCATCACTTTCCCTGACATTAATTAAGATTCAATTGAAACGAGGGAGGAATTCTAATTGGTTAGTTTGTGCAAATCGGCAAATGTACTAACTTACGATAGAGGAACGATCAATTTACTCGTGTCGATTGAGTTCCTAGTTTCTCTTTTTACGCACAGTATCTTTGCTTGTTACAACCACCAATAAACAATGGAGCAGCGTTGTGGACTTAGCTATGCTATGGCCCAATGAGATAGGAAAGACCTGCAAGTTGTTGATCATTTATGGATTAAAGTTGCAGTATTTTTATATATATTTTATTTCTTTGCTTATGCAAGTAATTATATCTTCAAACTTCAAACATAGTCGATTTAGGGCTATGAGAAGTATTTCATGAAGAAAAATTCATAAGAAAAATCAGAGTGATGCAGATAGCTATTACAAAAATAGGATGACAGGAGTTGTTGTTTAATTGCATTATATTTGGAAAAGCAACGTTGGTACGTAGCTTTGTAAGTACAAAGCATATAATATCAATTTATTTATATTATATTACATATGTAAATTGAAATTTCATGCCGACATACCATTTCTTTTAAATGACTACGTATCCTAGAAATATAACATACAACGCCACTCTAAGTGTACCATTAGCATTGTACCTAAGCATTGTAAGCATTACCAGGAAACTCTGATGAATGAGCCTGTATTAAGGGACGGCATGACCACCATCGTTCTGAGCAATAACTACGTGGGAAAGGAACCGTTGTGATGGGTGTCCCTCGGTATCGTCGTTTCAGCGATGAGATTGTTTCTTTAAAGGAATTAGAATTGGGCTGCTCCAAAGGAAAGTATTTATGATAATACTTTTTTACAGGTTGAGCAATTACATGGATAGAAAAAAATGATGATGCATTAAATCGATTGTAGAATATCCACGTCTACATGCCAAAGACCGTGACCACAGGATCAGTGAAGCGTAGTGTTTTATACTGATTCAATGCTTACAAAGGAGATTTGCTGGACTGGTGAAGCGCGGTTCATTGCGCGCCCATTATCCTGAAACAGATGAGAATAGTCTATATGATTATTATGGTGATGATGATAGTTACAAACAGATTAAGCTTACTTATTGAAAGTAACATACCAGATGTCAATCACAAAAAGTTAACCGATTCCTAGTTAGTTGGTGAAGTCTCATACAAATTAGACTAGCACTATTGTAAGCGGGGACCAAATAAGGAGATTTTCGCTACCACAATCTGACCTCCAAGCTGGGACCGTATTTGAATCACACTCGCATAGGAAATCGCCAAAGCGTCTACGAATTTCATGTTGTCCCTATTTTTGAAATTAACTCGCGCGACTTATCTAACGAGTGTTCCGTACAATTCAAATTCTAATTTCGCCGGGCAATAGAATGTGTGTAATAGTTTTCATTCGCTGTGTTTAAGTTTAATTTTTACTTTTCGTAAGCCGACTCGTTATGAAATTTGCAAACGAAAATGTTTCGTATGACGAATATCTGAACTCATATCGTTGAAATTCAAAAATGGTGGCCCTGTGTCGTGAGCGCATAATGGCCTCTAATGCGCCGTATCTGTGCAGTGTAAGATTGCCTTGTCGAGAAAACATACGAGGTGTCAAGTACGTTTCTAGGTCAAGTATAATAATGATGCGTCGATCGCGACGAGGGAAAGATTTTCTTTGTTGTTTATTGTGTGGAGTTAGTTTTTATTTATGTCAATAAGGTTATTAACTCTTTCATTTATGTAAGGAAAAGAAAATTCAGTTAATTCATTAATTTATTACATCCATTATCTACTTTATTCAAACTAATTGTAATGCTGCATTTGGAGAAAAGACAGTGGAATTGCTCGTTTTATTTGGGACGTACCTACAATATAGAACGGACGGAATAGGACGTGAAATATAGGTTGCCTACGTTTTCAACATTGAATATTTTTTATAGATTTAAGATAAAAAACAAGCTTGCAGCACCACCCATCCGCTGCCACCCATAGCCACCCATGACACCTGTGATTTGAGCAAGACTCGAGTAGGAACTAGGATATTGGTTAATCCAGTTAGCAGAAACAGTTAATAAGAACATTAGTTGATCAGTTCATTATGAGACAGAGGCTATTAGCAATTAGTGACAGTGCTAGCCCTGTTAGCTCTTGTTAGTAAGAGTCTAGTTTTAGGTCAGTTACAGATCCCTAAGAATTAAGATGGTCGCCTCTAAAAAGTTTAACCGGATTTGATGGCTTTATTTTTTTATATAGTTTATGTCCAACAGTAGAGTATTCATTGTCAATAGTTGAGGGATGGATAGATGGGATGTTTTGACAGTTATAGACCATGTTTATTACTTCCTACTTCACGGCTTTCATCTACTAAATCACTCACAACTTAGACTAACAATCCGAAACTCTTAATACCAAAGCGTTATAAATCGAAGAGGCATTACCATAAAAGTGATGGTAAACCATAAAACTTTATGTGTTTACTATTAAGTCTAAAAGAGTCGGCTTAAAACCAATGCAGGAGCACCTTCTTACGTAGGTACACACATTTTCTTTGTAGCAAGCATAAAGAAACAGTGCTTGTGTAAACTCAGGGTTGGCAAGAGAGGTAAAATAAAATTGTCATAAATTAAATAAATTATATTACTTACTTTAAAAAAATACTATAAAACACGCTTCTGTAGATAAACGAACTGAGCATCTTAAAATCTAATAATCCTGAAGATCCTGGTCAGGATAATAGGACAACTATTTAAATTATTACATTGTCATCGGTCCTTGATAAGTGTGCAGTTTTAAATTCATCCGACCGTTACAATATTCCGTTACATCATACATACATACATACATATAATAAAGCTAATAAAAAGTAAGCTAATAAAAGTGTAACAGCTGGTGGTACATAATGGCTTAAAACGCACATACGTATAACTTAAAACAGAACCCCATCCAAATCGGATCATCACAGAACGGGGTCGAAGACAGAACCATTTTTGAAGTCTGTTAAGAAATCATTTCCGCTTATTTTTTATATACTGTATTTGAACAAGAAAGGTTCTAGATTGAGAGGTCGAATACAACCACTGGGCTATCACGGTTTACATTGCATTAAATTACATATTTTATAAAGCCTAGCATAGCGGACCTGCCAAGCCACGGCCGGTAATCTATTCATGTTTACCAAAAGGAGCGCCGGATTATTCTCAGGAGTAAAGTGAATGTGTTTGAAATTGAATCACGCCATAAAATACGATTATTCAGTACGCGCGGATTAGTTTAATGATTTATTTGTACTGCTTACAAGCTAGCGGGAACGGAACTAGCTAATGTGAGAGTATACCTTTGTGCGCACCCAATGTGTATTAGTCCCGAGCGGTCTTATGAGGACTTAAGTGTCTTCTAGTGTCTGAATACGGACGTACTACGGACTGGCTACGACTGACTTACTAGTCTTTTAAAAGCAAGTGATTTTAATGTACACTTACCTATAGGGAACTAGCTTGTACCGCGGCTCCGCCTGAGTACAAGTCGGATTAATACCGAATATAGCAGTAGTGTAGCGTTCATAGCCCAATGGCTCGCGTCGATTCAATGTGATCGACAGAGTTAAGCGAAGACGGGCGCGGTCGCTTTGTTGAATAGTTGACCGCTAGTGGCAAAATTTCATAGGCGCTACCGTGCTTCGGAAGGCACGTTAAGCCGTCGGTCCAGGTTGTTTTCAATGGTGAAAACAATCGTTAAGCCTTCTAGGTTCGTCGAAGACCTTCGGGTGGCTTGAGAACATTCGACACTGGGTTGGTCACTAACCTCTCCACCAATCCGCATTAGAGCAGCGTGGAGTATACTGTCGACCTCCCGCAGATTTGCCTGTGGGGGAAATCCGTGCCCAGCAGTGGTAACGTCTATGGATTGCAGCTTAGCTTTTTTTTAAAGCAATAATTTCTCCTTAGGTTGTTAAAGGTTTGGAGCAACAAAAGTTAAGTTTATGATAAGTGTTAAGTTAAATAAATCGAACTCATGGAATACTTAATACTAATAATAGGCGAAGGCCTAAATCAACGGGACGTTTAGTCCGAATAACTTTGACATGCTTTTCATAACCGTTAAATACGAGCAGGCACACAATTTCAATACATAATATTAATATTATTTTATTACTTCCAGCTTCTTTGCTGGCCGGCCGACAGGCGCCCTGCGGCTTCCGGCATGTTTGCGGTAGTGTGGTCGACGTGACATTCAGAGCAGATTAAATCATGGTTTCAGGTCTTGCCTGAAAGATTATGCCTTACTACTTACACAATATACCATTTTTTTATTATTATATTCTCGTATTTGCCCTTATTAAATACGGATAGCACTGAAATCGGCGACGATAAAAAAAAAAATTCTATAGTGAACAGCTACAGATCAAAGTCATAGAATAAAGAGTCGCTGTCAAAGTGGTGTTTGTTGTGGCTAATTTGGCAAGCTTGTGACATGCACTACAAAACTGTATGTAAGTAAGTTAGTAATTTCGTAACTTTATTTGAGCGTAAACTTGAATAGATCTTAACAAAATACTACAAATAAAATTGATCGGACCTACAAACAAAGGTAGGTCGCTTCTAAAGAGAAGCGAGGAAACGCTCATGAGAAGTATTTAGCCTTCTTCGCCAGTGTGCCTGTATTCTTAATATTAGTACATCTCATTATATTATCAAGCCAGGTGACCCCCCTTCTTCCCCTTTTCCCATTTATTTTTCCCTCTAATAACTGCCTTAAAAAATTATACTTGTCATTTTTACATAAGTGACCAAATTCGATATCTTCAATCTTTTTACTGATAATAAAACTTCTAACTTCCTCTTCATTCTATTTATTACTTCTGCATTTCTAACTTATAACCAAATTTCAAATGCCTAGCAAAAAAAGATTAATAATTATTCAGTTGCTTTATTTACATTATCTAGACAACCATTTCATGGTTTTTCACATAGCAACTATAAAAACTCGCGAATTAATCAACGAAGTGGAAACAGCAAAAAAATCATGCGAACAAACTCCCACAGTTAACGCCTCCATCTAAACTGGGCCACCCAGTAATACAACCCGAAAATAAATAACAATTTATCGGTCAAGTGCGAGTTACACTCACTGGCGGGGTTTTGGTATAGTACATACCTACTATTGGTAACGGTTGCACGTCGGACATTTAAAAGCGTAGCAAATAATTTAACTTGCATCATAGCTCCCCCAAATTCACCATATAAATTATCGGGTGTCATTTAAGAGCATGATGGGTGATGCTTAGGCACTTCGCGGACAATGTATAATCCCAATATTATTAGGCAGTATGCACTTTTTAAGATATCATAGCACTCTTCGAACCAAAACTTTATGTATGTAGGTATTCAAAGTCAGCTCGCATCAATGATGCTTATTGCTTAACAATGGTTATTTCATTGAGCTTGAACACTGACAGTAAATAACCCTAAAAACGTTACCATGATGTCAATATTACAAGCCGTAAATTGTTATACAAAACAGAATAAAACTACTATATTATTAAGTACAAACATAAAAACATATAAACAAGCCGTGTCCGATCGTGTTCGCATTGTGCTGCTCGAGTGAATTCGATTGAGGCGGGTGTCGTGAGAAAATTCGTGTCAGCAAATATTACGAAATCGGTAACCAGCTCACAAAGACCCATGGGAGTAAATTAGCGAAGTTAACCAAATTGTAAAATCTTTGGGTTTTTCTTTAATTGAAGTCCCATTTATGTTTGGTGTCACTCAATCGATAGTAGTTACGCTTATCCTGCCTGTGAGTTCTATTTCTCTAACTGCTAACAGTTTAGCAGCTGAGCAGGCCAATTCATGTGCATCCATTCCCCTTAGACATTAATTCTCCTTAGAACTTGACTTTTAATTCTACTTACAAATATCAATTGCAGATGATCGAGGCAGTAGGTACTTATTCTTCATGCTGCGTCGATCACGTAAAAAATATGCCACCAAAATATTACGACACGGTAGCCGGTTCTAGCGCGGGCCGATAAGCAATGTGGGTTACTGACACAACTAACACCTTAGTCACCTCACAGCGCAACGTGAACAAACAGTGTTGAATTAATAGCACGCTCGCTTCGGCCATTTATCAATGGTTCGTGGGAAACACTGGAACTATTCGGTCTCTTGTGTTGTGGCCCTAACACATGGAAACTACATCGAAAGTTGTACTGCTGGTCAGCCGACTGTTTAAATTAATTTGCAGCAAGAAGAAAGCCACAGCCTCGAATATGAAGCTAGAAAAGTTTTTCTGCTACTAAAAAGCATTTCCATATGCATACCACTGCGCACTTAATAGTAACTTGGCCTATACAAGTGCTATATCCGATCTAGGCTAACTGACGTACGCGGCGCCAGCGCGGTATGCTCTGGCGGCCAAGCAGCACAAGCTTCTTCGGGCCCAGCAAAATCTCGCCCTGCGGTAAATCACAGGAGCGAGGTCGGGCGGAGTCGCGAGCGGAGGTCCGGACGCGGTTATAGCGTGCGACTGCAAGCTGGAGTCGCTGGATGAGTTTGTGGTCCGGTTGGCATGTGTTATGTATAATGCCGATAATGGACTCTCCCGCTCAACACCGGAGAAGTCACCGACGATGTTTACCCCTGGAGCAATTGTCCGAATAGAGGGGATCTATAGAGGGGATCTCCTCTCGCTCCGAATTCCTTATACGCAAGAGCGCCCACAGCGCCGCGGAAGAGGAGGAAAGGTCTGTCTGGAAAGTAACGCTCAAGATAAAGCATCGACGTTCCTATTCGTGGACGCTCGCGAGGTAAACATAAAGCAAATAGAATAGGAACGTACAATCGATTACAGCGTGCCACAAATAAATCTAAATTGCGAACCGAATCCAATGAGACGGCTCGGCTCGGCGTGCCACTTACGCCAATCTTAATAATTCTATGCGATTGTACCATGGTGTTTGGACAGATACCACCTTTATCTATATTAGTAGAAAGTGGTCGATACTGGGTTATAGGAACGACTTAATTCGTAGATTCCATTATTGGGATAAGTGAAGTGCTGAGATAATCCATTTTGATAGGTTCGGCCAAATTAGTTGGTTCTCAATTTGAAGGTGTTACTTTACTTATTCTCGATACTTGTTAACCTTAACCTTATTTAATTCTATGAAGAAATAATCAGGCCCTTAAGTGGAATAGACTGTATGCCACTCACTTGTGCGATATTTTTTATGAATGAATAGTTTAGAAAATTAAGAAGAGAAAACATTCTAGTCATTTGTTTTAAATATAAAATGACAATAAACGGTTTGGGCACTCTCTCGCTGTCTGTCTGTCTGTCTGCCTGTCTGAAACCGGCCATAAAAATAGTAATAATAATTGATGTAATAAAAATAAGTCAACATCAAACAATCAATCATCCAGAAGGGTCACATTAGCATAGTAAATTACGTCGGTAAAATTATATGTCATTAGCTAAAAGGCGATCTCGTAATAATATATCTAAACACCGAACGTTTGTCTGGCCGCTTGTGGGGTTCGCGTATCTGCCTGCGGCGACATTAAGACGCTGTAGACCCGCCGAGACCGCGCTTGCTAGTTTTTTGAATCCATGGGAAACATAAAAAACAGTGATTTAAAATTCTAAAAATAATATATGTCTTATTTAAGAATCTGTCGAACATCCAGTCGGGTTCAGTAACACAATTAGATTAACTTTACTCGATATAAAAAAATCCCAAAGTTACCCCTTTTTCTAATGTTTAATCTATCTTATCAGCTACAAAACAAACGTTTAATTTTTATTTTTATATGGATGAAAAGATAGTAAGATTGTCTAGATCCAGTCGTAGATTTTATCTAGATAAAATGATTAAAATAATTACTATGTTGAAATATCTATCAAATGCGCGAGAAATCCAAGCAGCCCAATCGCAAGTCATACTTCAGTCGCGCGTCGGCGCTCTTAGACGGTGGACCTGTGTCAGTTTTTTCCGCGCAATCATATATTTAATCCGTCAAATGCAGCTCATAGCTCATGTCAATAAAATGCCACAGTAAAAGTAAAACAGTAGTTGGTAGGTGGTAGAGCCTATAGGGAACCAAATAGGTTTTATATGAAAACTAATTGGTTCCATATAGAGTTCGCCCGGGGCAGTACCACCGCCCGCCACGGTACCTAGTACCATTTCTGCCGTGTAATAATTGTTTTTAAAGCAATTATGGTCCGGTTGGAAAGGTGTGGTTTCCGGTTACACTTCTTTAGAGGCGACCATCTTAGTCCTCAAGGGTACAGTCACAGTTGTCATGGGCGGCAGTGGAAGGGTGGTGCTGCAAGCTCGTTTGCTATCCTGTATCCATTAAAAAAAATTTGTGTGTACTTATGTACACGCGTTAGAATTTATACTTCTTTGTATAACTTTTGCAAGAACAACCTGCACTGTCGATGTCTTATTTCAATCACCATGACATTGACGTTGTCACAAGAAGAACAACTGAAAATAAATAATTTTCGAGGTGGAAACTAGGCTATACCTAAAAGGTATTTAATACATTGAAAGTTTTATTATAACGCATTAACTATCTAGTTAAGGCGCCTAGTTGGGCTAAACGACCTTGAGAATTCAGTGCACACATTCAAACAAACGACAACAGCGCCTCTAACGGTAAACTTCAAAACTACCACGGCATACATGAATGAGTTTGTCTATTAATCTGGGGATTTGAAATGAAACAGATTTAAAATAAAACAGATTTAATGACACTTTCGTTAGTTTTAATTTAAAAATACTTTTTTAAATCATCTTTTGTACTAAGGGAATATGTAAGGTGCATTGGGGTAGTTCCGATAGAAATTTATATGAGATGAGCAGAGGTTTATGGTGTGGTTGATTAACGACGTCTGCCCGCGTTCAGTCAGTCAGTCAGTCAGTCAGTCAGTCAGTCAGTCAGTCAGTCAGTCAGTCAGTCAGTCAGTCAGTCAGTCAGTCAGTTGGTCAGTCAACCACCTAGCTATTCAAAACAAGCAGCAAGCGCACCGTAAATAGGTTCTACCACCTAGCTATTCAAAACAACAGCAATCGCACCGTATACAGGTTCTACCACCAACGCGCGATAAGGAACTTCGTTCCAAAAGTAAAAAGTACTCGTTTGATTAAAATAAATTAATAGTTTAATAATAAGAAAATAACCGGAACATCCGTCAGAATCAAAAAATGTGAGTTACTCCCTAGGTAGTCGCACCTAAAGAAGTTTTACTTCAAAAATATTACTTAAGACTTGGTGTAAACTAGACCTAATTATTAAGAGTATGAATGCAATCAGTCAAAATATATACCATCTTCATCATTTCGGAAATAATACTTTTTTTTCATTGTCTTTCTTTTACTAGTTGTACCTTCTTTGCTATTAAACTATCCGGAACGTCATCAACATCTTTTTTTAGGCCTAATAAAGACGAACTGTTGTTGTTTTCTTGTAGTTTTTAAGAAGTTGATAGAAAAGCATATTTCTTCATGATTTATTATTTCTTCTATGAACCCAATATAATATTTCCATATTTTTTTTTATTAAATATCTGACTGAGCACTGAATCATTTAATTTGTATATTTCATTCATGGCAGGGTCTTCTGGAGTTTCACATACTAAATCCTTATTTTCCAGTAGTAGTTGCCCTTCTATGTCGTTTTCTTATAATTTTGATCCTTATTTCTTCTTCCTTATTCCTTCTCTATCCATTTTAATTGTTGAGTCCTCTCCAGTGAATTTCTTTCTCCGAAAAATATTCAAAGATATCGTAGGTAGTAAAAACTTGCCGAAGCAAATTAAAGCGCTGAGCGCTGCATTAAAAGCAGAGACAGCTAACTTGACAGGTTAGCATCGGACATCCATTTTGTATCAACGTTGTATCAAATTGACAGACGGAATCGCTCATTGTCAATGTCATGTCATCATTCACATGCGCATTATGATAACTCTAGCGGTTTTGACAGCGCACGCCAGAATAGCTCGCAGATGGTAAATTTTTTCCTACTTACTTAACACTAATTATCGTCATATTTTGGACAATTCACACAATATCTTTATAAATTGTAGCCTATGTGTTATTCTGATGTATAAGCTATATTATTGTTAAGTTTCACTAAAATCCATTCAGTACTTTTTACGTGAAAGAGTAACACACATCCATACATCCATACTTACAAATTTTCCCGTTTATAATATTAATATAATACAAGGTGTCCCAAAATTCAACGATAAGCGAGAGCCAGTGGATGGCCCCGCTAATGACTACTCCAGGAAAAAAAAAGAAAAAAAAATTATCTTGATTTTTTTTTCAAATTACATAATAAAAATGGAAATTCTTAGAAAATTGACACCCCTCATGATATTTTTAACTACCATGACCACAATTTTTAAGATATTTCTGATTTTTTTTTGTATCCACGACCTAAGTAATACTGCTATCTTCAACAAATCTTAAAATTCCTATAATGTCTGTAGTTTTTACACAATAAACAATTAAAATCATTGTTTTCCCTAAAAATTTTAATCAAATTTACTTTCAGTCCATTAATATACTTTTTTTTGTGACTAGTTTTCCAAGAGTATTATACCATTTTGGAATCTTGATTAGTTGCGTCAACTTTTAAAAAAACTTGCCATAGTAGTGTCCATACTTTTTTTTACACCACAATGAGTGAAAGTGGACTGAAAGTAAATTTGATCAAAATTTTTAGGGAAAACAATGATTTTAATTGTTTATTGTGTGAAAACTACAGACATTATAGGAATTTTAAGATTTGTGGTAGATAGCAGTACTACTTAGGTCACGGATACAAAAAAATCAGAAATATCTCAAAAATGTGGTCATGGTAGTTAAAAATATCATGAGGGGTGTCAATTTTCTAAGAATTTCCATTTTTATTGTGTAATTTGAGAAAAAATCGGGATATTTTTTTTTTCTTTTTTTTCCTGGAGTAGTCACTAGCAGGCCCATCCTCTGGTTCTCGATTATCGTTGAATTTTGGGATACCTTGTATATTAGTATATCCATTATCGGAATCACCCCAATGCACCTTACAGGTAAGTACCTACAGACAGATACATAATTTCCCCGTTATTGATATTATCTTCGGATTCTCTTTTCCTGTAATAAATACATATTATGACATACATAAATATTATTAGCTTTTTATTTCATTGCATAAAAAAATAACAAAAAAATATAATATAATAACTTTTTATTGCATAAAAAAATAACAAAAAAAAAGTCATAAAAAAATAAAAAAAAAATTGAAAAAGAAAGAAAGTGTAACTGGGATTTGAACCCGAATCTCTAGAGCGAGATTCTTACTCACCGCAAACTCCCAACTACGCCATTTACAGCTATACGATTTAGGTTGAAAAACTGTGTACGTATCTATCTTTTTGTACTCTGCAGGACTGCAGAGAACAATGAAAATTAATTGACAAAATTTAAATCTTTACGTCATTCATGTGTGTGACGTTTGCTTTATATGAACACTTTTGATTTATTTCCCATGTTTATTTACAAAATAGGAGTCCGTTTACGCCCTTCTAACTTAAAAAAATACTTATAACGTTAAATTATTTATATAAATTAACCTAATGTAATAACCAATCAATAAAAGTAATGAAATAACGTTGGAATCTTGCAGAAATTTGAATTTTTGAAGTCGACAGGTGTGTTTGTTTCGAGTTTCTATAGGCTAATAATTGAGCCGATATTATCATTAACAATACCATACTGCGACCAAGACGGTCAAATCTTTACTGACAAAGACGCAATGCAAATAGGATTCGAAACATTGCGAATCAAAGGACTGAAGAAGAACAACGAATTGTTCTTGAAGAGCGCTTGTTGTAGTATGGCTCAACAAGTTCTCAATCACAGTGGATTAAGTTTCCACAATGTGCCCAAGAAGTAAACTCTATTAAAAGAAGGTGAGAAATGGCATTCTGCTTAGCAAGATACCTTGTTACGACGCAATTATTGGACAATGTAACGTCAATTCTAATTTCAAACGCAATTGTATTCAAGAGTATGAAACCAAATAACACTCAAGATGTGATTGGAATCACATTGATGTTGGACAATAATTGATGTTGTTTTCAAGAGAAAGAGTCCTGATCTGGCACCGTATGACTTATTTTGTTTCGTATAATAAATTTCCTATTTAATCCTATCCTATATTATATTTCTCTAAAATAAAAATCTGCTGAAAGGGATACCGTTTTTATCGCTGGAAGACGCGCTAACAGCGTTCGAGAAGGCAGTGGAAGGGGTGTCTGCGGCGACTGGAAAAAATGTTTCGAAAATTGGTTCAGACCCATGAAACTTTGTAAAGAGGATTGTGGAGGGTTCTTTGAAAAGATTTAATTAAAATATTTTATCCATAGAAGTTAGTTTTTTAGTTTCTCTAAACTTTCTTTGTGTTCCACGTACATAAATAAATAAATATTTATGAACAATCCCACCACGTTAACCTAGTCCCGTGGTAAGCTCGTAAGAACTTGTAATACGAGTATCAGATAACGGAAATAAATGTAAGAAATTTTATATTACAGAAACAAATGTCTTGTCCAAGGCGGGATTCGAACCCGGGAACCCTTCCTTGGGTGTCGGCCGTCAAACATACAATATAATAAAATAAAGGTATAGAATATTAAGATTAAGAATATTAGATATTATAAAATTGTACCATTTGAAGTAAATACACTTTTTTACAAATAAATATTTTTGCATTTGTATTATCTTTCCTTCTGTTAGAATACTGTAGTCATATTGATATCACTGTACTGTGACATCTGTGCTACGGCCGCCTGCCGAACTTTTGGCGTGTAACACATTGACAGCTCCCCGCGGATTGCCCCGCACCTCACCCCCTCAAATCGGCTCGAACGCCGGAATATAGGGCCTTAAGTGTCTTACATATTACACGAGGTACTGTACTGTACTGTTTCCATAGTTGATACTAAAAGATGATATACCTAAACGACGTGTGAATGGCCGCTCACGTGTTTAACACTGCCCGCGGCCATCTGCGGTACCCGTTGCTGGTCGGTGCCAGTAGTAACGGCCGTTAAGTGCCTTGCACACTACTCGTGGTAGATCGCATAAGACGTTAGACTTGCCGCTTTAAGTAAAAGTAGATTTGCTATTGATATATTATATCAACAATGCGCGATTGGCTTGGGTATTGGATTGGGTTGTCGAACTACAGCATGCTTCAATAATTCATCTACAATCATAAAATGTAACCCTAACTATACATATATCTTATATATATATAATGTTAATACGCATACCTATACCTACGATGCAAATTTTCCTTTCACGTCTAATACTAAGTAATTCATGTAATCCACAAAGGGCATACTCACGCAGATGAACTGCATATTTAAACATTTTTAACATACACTACAAAAGCTACACATGTTAAGCTAGTGGATACTCATCTGAATGAATCTTAATGGCACATGAGAGAGACCATTATTAGCAAGCAGGCGCGGCTGAACGAAATCTGACAGCTTGCTAAATTTCACTTTCCGACCGGGAAATAGATTGGAACGGACCGGTGAATGATTTATCGGTCATATCAATCAATACAATGAATCCCTTGTTTGATTGATAAGTTCTAGAAAGCTTGACTTAACGTTCTTTGTGCCCACTGTTCGAACTGTAGTTACTTTAACGCTACGCCTATTTGACCCGTTTATTCTCGCATTCGTTTACCGTCGGTGAATACTTGATAGTATACGGATGTCGAAAATAAATGTATGTATTTACTGTTATTAATAATGTGAGTTACTGTTTTAACAATCGACATAGACCGTTAGGGAGTTATTATGAAATGGAACCTTTCGATATCCCATGTGATTAATAGTGTTGATAACATAAGTCATGTGAATATGTAACACGATTCTTAACGATTTAATGACAGGTTCAATCAGTAACTTTGACTGATGTAATTAATTTTGGAATACAAGAATAACACTAAGACCAGGCCTCGTCTAACAGGCCACGTCTAACGGCCTGAGGAAGACTACTAGAGCCAAAGCCACTCGTCAAACCACAGTCTATCGACTGAATATCTAAATAAGTAGTAAAATGTATTTCACAAATTAGGTCATTTGGAGTCACTTTGTACAGCTTCAATACATCAATAATTACGTTTCCTTGTTGAAGAACTGGATGATTTCCTGCTTTCCTTTAATGAATATGTCATTAAAAATAAACACCATAAATAAATTATGAATGATTTTAATTATAAAACTGGAGCACTACGGCACCATTGGAACGCGTTACAATGAAATCGAAAGTCGATTCGAACGAATCGAGGCCCTTTCAGAAGGCACCGTCCAATAGGCGAGGAAAGTAATCGCGATCCGTATGATTGTATCGCGTCACGAGTGTACTTTTATATAATAGGTACTGTAAGAAACACGAATACATTTCATGGTGTCCTTTAATGTTACAGCTATTACGTCGCAAATTGGATGGGCGTGAGAAAATAAAATGTTTCTCATATAGGGCTGTCAGTAATGTCTGTTTCTTAATCTAGAAACCGCAGTCTCTTATATGTACTTCATTGAACAGCTTAATATAGAATAAAATAAATAATCAGGTTACTGGACTTACTGCCTGTTCAAAAGGTGCTTCTAATAAAACACAATCATTTTATCATAACAATGAGCAAAATTCTACCTATTAACAATTTTATGTGATGCTCAAATTGTGTTTACAATTTTTAGCTATTTGCAATTCTATCCATCAGCCTTACTTAATCAATTGCAAAACAGGCCCCCTTAGGCGATGCCACTCCTCCCGGTCCTGTGCCGTTTACATTCAGAAATTATTTGCAATTACATAACTACTGTAGGTAACTCAACTTCAATCAAATTCACATTTACTCCAAGTTAATTTTAAAAGTGCCAACCCTACACTAATACAAGACACACAACTAAAAACATGATAGTGCGCTCGCGAACAATATGGCGTGCTCGTGCTGAGAACAATATCCTCGCGAAGATTATTTAAAACCGGCCTTACTTTCGCCGTCTTCTCGACTGACGATGCCTGCGTTAGATTACACTCCATCTGGCTACGGAATGTGATGACGGCAAGGCATTCGTATCCGCTACTGCCCACTGCTGGGCATGTGTCTCTTTGCACAACAAAGGACCAGCAAGTCGGTGCGTTGTTGAATACAACGTTGTTTCTCTTTTGTGTGATCATTGTTCATAATTACCTGACAATAAAACCAAAACAGGCTCACTGCTTTATGCACAAAGGCAAGAGAATCGAAATCAAATGATCTATCAAACTCCATCCTTGCAACCCTGTCAACGGGCTGTTGTGTCTTAATTAGTGAATCGGCTTGCGAATACTATGGTCCAAGAGCTGGCATCAATTTTTCGGTAGGTATTTGAGGCAAGCTGAAAACTTGTCCAACGCCTCTCCTATTATACCCCAACACGGAACTGCAGACCTGGCTGGTGAGTAGCGGGGCAAAATCATTTTTTTTTTTAATTTATATAGGTTTTGATTTTGTCCCGCTACTCACCAGCCAGGTCTGCAGTTCCGTGTTGGGGTATAATAGGAGAGGCGTTGGACAAGTTTTCAGCTTGCCTCAAATACCTACCGAAAAATTTGGGCCAGCTCTCCGGCTACTATGACACTGCAGCGTTAAGTAATGCAGAAGGAAATTGGCTGGCATTTCCCGGTGTCAAATACGTCAGGCTACATTAATAACCAAAATGTCCAGAAAAGGCACCATAATTTGGTCTCTGAAAATGGTTCATTACATATTTTACCAGCCAATACAAGCCGTTAATTTTTGACTGCTTTATCGATCCATATTCTCATGAAATCTTTGAAGATGAGAGAGAGATAGAGAGAGAGACCAATGAAAGTAATATTTACATTATCCGCAAACTGGATCAGGCGACCTCAGCTTATATGAAATTTAGTTAGGCGTTCAGCCTAACTATGTTGTACGACATTTTAATAAGAATTTGTCTTCATTTGTTTGATTTAATATCATTTTTTTGAAACGATTATGAAAGGAACAACATAACAGAAACAAAAAGCGTTTTACCTTGTCACTTAAAACGATTAAGGTCAAATACACAATCTACAGGTATAGTGTACAAAAAGTAATCGACATTCAGTAAATAAATTAATCGAGACTTATGTGTTTTATTTGTTGAATACAGTTCATAGAAATGACAATTTCTAAACACATCTCCAACCCAGTAAACTATATTTCTTGTACAGTTTACAAGATTGCATTAGATGCTTTTACGCTGTGAAGAATTATCGATGTGAAAGGTTTGTAGGTAGTAGTAGATAGATAGTAAATGATTAAAGTTCTAATATCCATTGATGACTTCCATTGGCGAATGTAATTATGAAGGTAACGAGAGAATTTTCATAGTCAGTGAAAGCAAATATTGCGTACACTTTCCTATGTATTTTCATTAAGAAAGCTTTGTTGTCAGTATGTAGCTTTGTATGTTCGTGTGTCTAAAATAAGTGCTGGGGTAATTATCGTCATCATTATTTACATCAATATTTCACACACAAGTCAGGTTTGAAGACACAACGTTAAGGTAGATGTTGAAGTTAGAGATACCACACTACATGTTCAGATGTTTTCTTGTGCAGGTGAATGAAAGTGATTAGTGTGTTTGTATTAGCGATGATGCGCCTGGAATTTAAATGAACCCATGGACGTGATTGGCAGATCCATACAAATTCTGGATCAGGAAAATACTATTGTAGTATCATGTGCAACAAATGTTTTAACGAAGCTCGCTGCGAACATTTATTTAGATAAAACGTGTTTGGAATTAATTGCAGGCAATCGTCGCGGCGGATGAACAGCGTACAGTTAGCGTGCCAACATGGCATGGCAACTACGACTATATCTCGGATACTGTAAGGAACCACGATAATGGAGAAATGGTAAATTATTTAACTACGAGATGTTATTAACGTTATCAATTGCACAATCAATATTTCCTACATTCTAATAGGTGGTAGACTTTTGATGAATCCAGATTTGTGGGATCACGAACGTTTTGTCATATTCTTTTTAAAATGAGAATTTAAAACATACGGTTGGGTAGGACTACACAATGCTTTAAATTCCCGTTTACCAAGTCATAAAGAGTTCCAACTCAAAACACAATTCTAGGAATGTTCTATAATTTGATGAAAGGGAAATAATTCCGGAAGCAAGGTGTTACACGAGTAAGATAGATTACACGATCGGCCGCAATTCCGCATATAAAAAATCTGCTTAACGGTGGTCCACTTATCGTATCGTACAATATCTTGGTAACAAGCGGACGATCACTCTCATCGAACAATAAGAGGATCCGTCGGATGTACCGCATGGCGACCGCAAAACCGTTCATCGTGACGTCACAATCAAGTTAAGTTACATCGACAATGCACCTGATACGACTTCCGCAAATACGCAGCAACAAAATATATTATATTTTACATTACTAGCATTTGGTCTCCGAATTGAGGAGAAGGCTCGCTCGCACTAAGTTGTTACCTTTTAAAACCTAAGTTGGTCTCCATTAAGCAAGGTAATAGAAGTTGATGCTTACCTGAAAAAGAACAAATTATGTGGTTAGAAAATTGTACGAATTAATTTACTGATTTAAAGGATAATAGTCATAGAACGGCCTTAATCGAACAAATGTCCAAATTTTAGCTTTAGTGATCAAAATGTATGTCTTTTTACCTAGGGGTAACTTGTATACGATCGCACAAATTTTGATCACTTTGGTTCGTGTACCTATATTAACTTTTTTGCCGTATAGTATTCAAAGTCTTTGGATTTCATTATAAAATACGTTCAACCATCGTACAAAGAATTAAATGATAAAATATAAATGAACTCTACTATAAACTTACTAGTCGGAGTAGTTAAGACCTTTTTTCCAGTCTGGCTTACAGAATTATTGCCGGGAGAAAACCACTGCGCAACGTCAAGTACTTACTATACTCGTAACTTAGTTGAAGGACCATTATCTACACAAGTTCTCTTTAAAGATTTAATTATAACGCTAATATAACCTCTGCATACGAATACATTATATCCAGAATTCCTGAGGACTGATAAGACATACTATGTCGACATATTCTTATCAACACGTCTATCGCAGGATTTTAATTAATTTAGGCCGTGATTAAGATAATTTATGAGCTGAATGCATGACGAAATTAGTTTTTACTAGGGTACTAGGCTGGATGACATTTCATAGATGCTTGTTAAGTTGCTCATTTGTTTACAGATACTTTCGGGACTATTTCCCCCCGAAGAGCTTAGCCTTAGAGAAGGTCGTGACAACCAATGCTATCTACTCTTACAAGCGTAATAAAATTACAACCAAAATTATTTGCTATACCTACTGTGTGTTTTTAGTAAAACCGTTTGTGGTAAACCGATGAATATTTTTAATGCATTTGGTCAGATCCTCAGATGTATTGTAATGATTTCTGCAGTTTTCTATTCTTGTCTGCACTGTACTCAAAGTTACAGCATTTAAAAAAAAATTTAATTCCAAATGGAATAGACACCGAATTTAACTCTTTCTTCAAAGATAAGAGCAGGCAAAGTTATTAACATTATTTAAGGCATTCAAATACTTAAGTATTGGTTACCTAAACATAATCAATATCTAGTAATCTCGATCAAAAGCCCGGTCCAATACCAGATATCATTAATCAAATACCAGAGTAGAAAATGAAATGGAGAACATCATAAACTGTAGCGCCCATTCTAGCGAGATATCGAGATTATTAATACCCCAATTACCGGTAGAATACCGATACCAGCGCTGTGGACATTGCACAATACCCGTATTTCTAGTTAAATAATTTAAATTGAATCACATTGCAGCAGCCGTGGTGCGCAGGAGTTGTATTACGTCTATTATAAATAACCATAAGTAACTATATTACGAGAATATTGATAAGTGTTAAATTGGCTAAGTTCTATGCAAAATAAGCTATTAGTTTCTAAATACTAAATAGGATGTTATTTTTCACCCTGCCTCGTTGGTCTAGTGGTCCTGGGTTCGATCCCCGGTACGGACAACCACTATTGGGTTTTTCTAACTTGAAACGCCCGGTAGCATTCTGAGCATTTCAAGTTAGGATTTGTGCCCGATATATGAAGGGTATACTTCAACACAAATCTGCCTACCCCTTCGGACAACCATAGGCGTGATGTTATGTTATGGTAGAAATAGAATGACAAAAATTACACAACCACAAAAAACGGCGTAACCCGACGCCGAAAACGATTGCTAGATTTGCCTAGGGTATCATGTCTCCACTAAATTGGGAGATTAATAATTTTCTAACTATAAGATTTCAATCAAGAGAGTCATTTATGAAACCTAACCAAGGACTTCTCGAGTAAGAAGCCAAACCCTCTTCATATTTGTCAAATAAATGCTTTTGTGGGCCAGAAATTGAACCATTCAAAATCTAAGGTAACGTATTTGCCTACCTCAACGCCTTAGAATATAAAAGTTGTCCACGCCCACAATTTCAAATTCCTCTAAACTTGTTCACCGATAATGATATTAGCGTAATAAGTACGTATATGTACAGAATGATGCAAACTTACATAAACATTTTAATATTTTATAGATAAACCACTTTTATTTCGAATCTATAATTACTTTATTACCTTTTGATTGACAAATATCTTGGCTTTTTGAATCGGTAAGTATAATAATTCTTGAGATGACTACTTTATGAAATCATTACCCTTTTGCATGGCATTTGTTTCGGGATAGGTTAACGTAATAAAGACAACAATAATAATAAAGTAATGCAATAATGATATTTTAGCCATTTGCTATTTTAGTGTGGGAAAGAATTGGATTTTTAGCCGTTTACCCATTTAACTACAAAGGCTTTTCTGATTTCTCACTTCGGGAAATAGAGGAGCGCATTTAGATTTCAACTTCCAGCTAGTAGAATGTAGTTAATGAAAATCTACATGCACCATTGCCTTTTTACTTTAGAATTTAGAAATAAAATGATATCAAGAGACGAACAAAGCGAGAATACTCTTTAAACGAGTTCTTGTACCTATTTTAAATGATATATCGCGTAACCCTGTCACTCTAAACTGGTTCCCCAAAAGCCGGAAATCACACGCTGAGGTTAGAGTACCTACCTCAGTTTCAAAGCAATCGCACGAGTTAATACAGTTACATGATATATGATAGAAACTACACGCGTTAGTGTTGACACTACAACGGTTAAAATCGGCCCGCTTACCTGATTCCAAAGCAACAAATCAATCCTCTTGTCTTTGAAACTGAATCGTTAGCGATACACTACCCAGTTTCCCTCTACTTCCCGTTGCGTTTCCCAGGCTTTCCCAAGCTTCGACCGGTTCTATGTGATCAGTCGCGTCAATAACAGATGGGCTATTAACATAACACTGTATACAAACATCTTACAAGCATCTATTGCAAAAACTGTTTCACGCAAAATGATTATGAAGCCTGTCTAACAATGTTAGCGCTGTCCGCCGGTAGTGATTGCCTAATGAAACGATCACATCTAATTTGTTAACGAAATAAAACACATGTCTAAGATCATTCTTTTATATTGCTAGTTGTTGGTGCCATAGTTTTACTTATCAAGCTTATAACAGTAGGTACTGACGTATAATTTACTTTACCACGGGACCAGTTTATGTTTAGGTCACTTGTAATAGGCGGTGAACCTGTTGCCATACTTTGCATTTCAAGTTACATTTTATCTGCATGCTCATAAATTTAAGTATTATTTTTATAATGTATACATACAAGTTTTCCGTACATAACGCAGTATTCTCTATCACTCGACAAACTAGCTGCCAGTGGAAAGTTGACCTGGAGCTAACGTTACGAAGCACGTGCGACATCGCCGAGATCACACGCAACATGTCACATTTCGTTTTCGTGTTGTAATTTATTTGATGGATCCGACTAGACAGGAGGTGTTAACTTCTTCAGTGATGCTCTCGCTCATGCAGTGTCGCTCGTTAGCTTAATCAGCCTGTCGGTTAGACCATTAATTGCATGAATTTATTGAGCGAAACGTGGAACTTGACAATTTAAATATTACCTTTGCTGATATTACTTATATGTAGCATACACAAAATATATTACTTGAACCCATTCTGAAGTTCTATCAACTACTGTACAACGTAACTGACGATCATGATCCACGTAGACATTCATAGACGCACCCGGAGGTATGGTCTGATTTGCAGAAATTTCTGACTAGACTAGCCTAATAGACAGTACCTATATCATTAAAAATACAAACCAAGCCAAGCCAGGAACTTTCCTCGACATAGAAAACACATACACACCACATTCATCTGGCGGCGAGGCGGAAATTGTCTCTTATCTCATTTTCTATTCTTACCTGCTGCGGTGTCGACGACATGCAACGTCGAGCGTAGTGAATATGCCAATTACTTTTTACGCTAGCGTGCGGCGTACATGTGACTTTTGCACTTCACATGGTTGTAAGATTTTAAGCAGAAGAAATTTATGTCATGAAAATCGTTCCTGTACAGAAAAATACAAACGAGCACGCAGCCTGTAATGTGCAACTGGTACAAACCTTGAACAAGTCTCAAAAAGGGACTGAAAGTGTTACTCCAGTTAATACTTCTTGGATTGGATGTTGACAGTACATCAGTCATTCACATGCGCTCTAGAAAAGTCTGACCGGCATTATAACCAGCGAATATCATACGGACGACGGAGGCTCATAAACATAATATTGAAAAAAGTCCACAATCACTGTAAAGAAAGCCTGACCTTCAGTGACCTAGCTATTTTAGTTCTGAGACGAAACCCACTGTTAATAAACATAAGATGTTCATCAAGTTGTTCATACCATTCAATTAATAAAGACAGCTCTTACAAGGCAGCACAAATGGCCTTTCTTCGTATTCATTTAGCGTTTTTTATGTCGTATTTACCTAAACTTTGTCAGCTGCTAAATTTGGCCTCATAAATATCTGCTGCACTAATAAAATAGAGTAAAGAATGCAGACAAAAACTAAACTGAGCTAAGTTTCCTTGCTTTAAAAACATTTCGTGTGCACTCTGAAATACAAGCAAGCCAGGTGAAGTGTCAACTTGAGCTTTTTTTTGTTAAACGTTGTGAAGGTACATGCAACAATAGGTGTGCAAGGTCAAGGACTTGTAATAATGATAATGAATACCTCATTTATTTTATCTGTGGGACTCAACTCCGTAAATTAGGTCTATTAATTTTTTACTTGCTCAAATAATGAATGTGATTATTGGTGTCACTTGTGTCGTATTGGATAAGTGCAAACGACTGACACCAGACTGACACAGACAAATTAATTAGCCGTAACATTCGATGTCTGTGTCTGATATTTTTTTAGCTCTGTCTGAAAAGAAACATGAATCTGAATGTAAGAATCGGACTAGTAATGAGAAAATTATTTATACGTTCTTCATTCCATTTCGTTATTGATAGGTGGGAAATTCGAAGGGTTTAATATATTTTTTCTGACCCGATCGATCAAAGCACAGGTAGATAATAAGGGTTACATTACAAAAAAAATTACGGTTTAACGAAGATATTCTTTTAAAACGTTTTCCCATTATATTATTATTTTTTACGACATTATTTTTTGACTAATTAGTGGCGGATGGAGCCGTTCACAACTTCACACAAACGAGGCGACGAAGACGTCACTGCCGGCTGTTTTCGGCGGAAGCGGACATTAGGCGTCGCTGCCAATTTCCTAAGTCTTTGACTAACTGTCTCAAACCTGAGATTCATAAGTCCTCGTCAGCACACAGGGAGTTGAAATTTTACGAACAGGTTAAGTTCTGAAGATATTGCATTATCGTCACCATGGTTTACCAATAAAAATTGTTATCTGCAGTTGATAAAGGTACATAGTTAGCAGAAAGACACTTCTAAAATGTACTCCAAGAAAACAGCTGGAGTGGTGCTAAATACAAAAGTACCTATCGTGGAATTTCCATTCAGAGTTCTTCCGTAAATAAACGGAACAAATAGTTATTATGGCACTTTATGTCCAGGTATGACCGCTTGATCATGAACTATCATTCTAATATCTCTAAGTGTGCCATAATGTTGGGTGGAGTGCGTGTGGGACCGTAATGGAGTATATCCGATCGGCCATTTATATCAATCACCGATCCCTGCGTCCCCTTGTTTCTCATATTTTACTGCTTTCCTGCTAGTAAATGTAAAAGGGGCCTTCAGAAATACTTTCATAACGTGCCTTTAGGGTTCCTTTTCCCTAATATTTTTCTTCATTTATTTCATAGTATATTCACCGCAACTGCTCAGTAAAAACTTACCTACTTTTAATTACACCTTTTAACTTAATCTATGAATACTGTAAGGCAAGGCCAATTAGGTTAACAGAAAGTCTCAATGTCACAATGTCACCAAAATATATGATTTTATAGCAATGTATAACGAGTTTGTCGATATAAATATTCAAAGTAATTCCACATGTCACTTATTAGGGGTGTACACAAAATATACAAGAAATTATTTTTTAGACTGTAATAATACAACAACACTAAACAAACACAACTTGAACAAATTAAGAGAAACGTATTCACCATTAGATGTTTCAATTTACAAAATTATTAGCTTTGTTTTATTATTTCTGTTACCTAACTACTTTCCGACTCACCTGCGAAGACACTTATTGTTATGAAACGAACTAATTGCCGGGAAGATGAGATTTGCAAGCAAGGAAATTATGTAGTGATAGTGAGATAACACAAGATTATAATTTGAAGACAGACATTAAATTAAATCAATTCAAGCTCTCTTTACACAAGAAATTACACAAGAACAAGAACCTAGTCACATAACAACCAATCCAGAGACCAACCGAAATTATCTTGTTACCAAATTATAAATACCAATATATCTTGTTCATAGAATCAAATAAAAGTCCTAAATAACAGGAACGTGAGTATCTTAATAATATTTTTCTATTTTTGCATAAGCAAACATCCTTTTACTTAATAGATACAATCATCCATTAAAAACTAGCTTGCAATTGCATTCAAAAGTATAACGTTAGCATGAGAAGCTTTGTATGGCAATTATGATTGGCTGTAGTAAAAGAAACCTTGCGGGCACAGGGTTCAGCGACCGGAGCAGGCGGGGCAGCAGAGCAGTTTGCCTGCTCGATGCCCGTGTTCCGGTCTAGAGGGATCCGTGAAGGTCAGATAAGCACGCGCTTAACGAGAGTTCTCTTTTTTTTCACATAGTAATCAAGTTTTTGTGGCTCACCTGCAAGTCTGTTGTATTTTCATAAAATATTCTCAGAAGAAAGCCAGCTGTTTACTAATCGGACAATTTCGAGTTGACCTGTCGCTGTAGCATTGGCCTAGCTGACAGAATTACTAAAAGTCTGTTCTTGGAAAATGCTGTCGTGTCATGATGGATAGTTAGTAGTGGAAAGTGTTTATTTAAGTATACATTTACCGTGCAAAAAGAAAGGTTAAATTATTTCATCTAGGGACAATTGACGGGCCCATTGGTGCAATCGGTAGTGACCCTACCTGTTGCGCCAGGGGTAGTGGGTTCGACTCCCACTCAAGACAAATATTCGTGTGACGAACACTTGTGTTTGTTCTGTGTCTGAATGCAAATATTATCTATTTAAGTATGTAGCATGTTAAAAATTAATAGGTTTCTCGTAGCCACCATCCAAGTACTCAAATTTCCTCGATAAATGTTACAAACGATACATAATTACTTCACCCGGAGTTAAACAATAGTTTGATCAGATCCCCATAAATCATGAAAGAAAGAAAGCGCACTGGTAAGCAATTGACCCCAACCGACGTTTGTCTGATTGAGTCATTATGATCACTGATCCGAGAAATCGTTTTGACCCTGAAGTGAAGATCGTAGTAAGCAATTATATTAGAACCGACATCTTAAGTCTCAATATCGTTAAATAGAAAAGCATTATAAGATTAAAACTTTTATTTAAACATTTTTTCCATAAATAAATCATATTTAAGAACAAAACAGAACAAATATACACAAAGAAACAAAAGAGTCTAAAAAGACGAGCCGGCTAGAATCTAGGCAAGACAAGGCTATTGACTATTGTTCGTTGCGAAAGGTGATAGTTCCGTCGTGGTTCTATTGAAATGTTTTATCAATGAAAACCCGGATATAGGCACCGTGATACGTGACTCGTTAAGTAGTGGTATAGTAGTAACAGACTAAAGATTAGATAACATTAGCTTCTTATTCTCTCGAATAGAAGACTTTTCGAGGAATAAGTGAAGACATAAATATCAGAATAATTCTATACAAAAACGGTCAGCCTGTAACATCAGAAACAGTCCTATAACTAGCTAACCAACTGTGCTCTAAAAGACAGATAACCACCAGCTAAGATATCTCAACCATACCGACTGAATTTGTGATGGTCCTTCACTGAACGGTTACAACTTTTTTATAAACAGTGCACTCTATGGAATGGAACTTTCTTCTGAGGTTTTCTCGGTGGACTATATGGCATGATATAGAATTCTTCAAAAAAGGTGCATAAAAAGCTTGTCGTACATAGCTTATCTCGTTATGATACCTTCTTTCATATTCATAATGATGCATCTTATATTACGTACAAGCATTTCTAATCATTTCAGTTTCATGACCGAACCTAAAAGCCAAGATCAAGATGAAATCATAGCGAACGAAAAGCCGGAGGTGGCTCTAAGTATACATGGTGATCACGCGTATCAGATGATTCAGTTTAAAGTTATTGCAATCGTTATGGTATGGCGGATGTCCGCTGCACTACATATATACGGAATGAATTAACTCGAATGAACGAACGTGAGTATGGGCGTGTCTTTGTCGTACGCAATAAAGAGGCTTTAACGTACCCAAACTACATAAGCCTACTTTACAGTTAACGTAAATCTTAAGTACAATTCTATTCCTCTTTTACTACTTCCTGTATAGTAAGCGAATTGCTTATCTTAATATATATATTTCTGTGTGCATGACAGTGAACTCCTCCTAAACGGCTGGATAGTTGTTGATGAAATTTTTTGTGTGTGTTCAATTGGGGGATTCGAGAATGGTTTAGATTCACAATTTGGTCCCCTGGAAAATGTTTTTAAACACTATTTTAGTATTTTTATTTTTAACAGTCGTTCATTGACGTGAAGCGTCACTTTGACATTTCATATGGCAGAGCAACGTTTGCGGGGTCAGCTAGTATCAATATATTTTTTCAAATAGACTAACTAATTTTGTTAACTGCAACAGACACCATTATGGTCACATAAAAAGTGATAATAAACTTAATATACAAAATTACCGATGATGGACGATAGATTTGTGACTCTAGATAAAAAAACGTATCTACTAAATTATTTGGCGGCTTTGATGGCTATCATGGATCGGAGACCAAAGCTTCAAATTACAAAAGAACGCTGATGGATGGATGGATGGATGAATTAATGCACAATTTACAAAAACATCAACAATTTCAGTATGTATGCTTTTTTTTAGATCCAGTATATCTTGCAAAATTTCGTTCGTGTATTTCATTAAGGCTTAATTGACAAATAGTGTATAATGTAATGTAACATAAGAATTTAAGACAATCAAGGCGTTGAAATAAGTATGTAACGAAATAGTTCGTCCTAATCCACGTATAAAATAAGCACATTAATGACACTTTGACAGTTTACCTCAATTTGGTAAGCCGTGGTAATTGCTAGAGTTACATAATTAGGCCTCCTGACATACCACGCTCGAAACCATTGTCATTAGCTAATAATTTTAACTACGAGAACGTGTCTTGGAGCAGAGTGGAAGTGCTGTGACATGCAATATATCACGCAAGAACTAAGTGAATAGCGTCTACTCCGAGAATTAATCAACATCTGCGGCTCTGTCAATAAAACCGGTAGAAGCGGTCGGTCAATCAAAAATGGAACGACACAATTGACAAGGAGATAAATAATTCTTAAACTTTGAGTGGCTTTAGATGACACAAAAACACTCAATATCTATGGCTGTTGTATTTAAGTTTTTGACTCCATAAACCAATGAATCTGCAGATTCTGACTTTGCATAGAGTGTAACTTGCATGTTGATGTTGGGAAAAAAGTTTAATGATCCTTTTTGATCATATTTCAAATAACCTCACAGAAGCTGAATACATTTATTTACTCACAAAACTCTTACAATAAAATAAAGTACTAACCACTACAATTATTTTGCGACCTGATTTAAAAGAATTTTTTTGCGCATAAAATACAATTTGCATCGACATCAAACAATTACAATAAGGGCAGTGACATGAAACACAGTTGTTTTATTATGTTTAGTGAAAAAGCGGTTTCTTGTGCTGACAGGATACTTTTCTGTAATTTTTTCATGGCAAATAACAAAGGCAAACAATTAAATGAAAATAATACACAAGCTTCGTACAGCTTCGACCGAGGTACAATGTTGCAAATGATTCGTTAATCATACCCCTACCTCATTGGCATCACATAATTTAAGCACTCAAACTTTGATGAATTTTTTTATAGATAACTAAAGGTGGGTCGCATAAACTTCTGGCTCCATAGGCCAACAATTAATCAATCAATCATGTCAAAATTTACACACTCAGTCTTAGATGAGGTTACTCACTATAAAGCCAAATGAAACTACGAAGCTACGCTAGTAAGCTAAGTTAACTCGTTTGAGGTGTAACTTGTGCTTCATGCAAAGCTCGCGCGTTGTCCTGCGCACGCGCACCGGAAAAGGGTCAGACTAATGAACTTCGGTCACAATGGCGCAGGCATCGCGCGCCTCGTTCGCATCACTCACTGCGTGATAATGTGACCATTATATTTATATCGATTGACCATCCGGATGACTCATTTCCAGTTTAGGAAATTTAAGCTTCAAAATATATGAATATACCAGCTGACCCGGCAAACGTTGTTTTGCCATATAAATACTTTTTGGTTGATCGTAGAGGGTTGAAAATTCAGGGTTGTATGTATTTTCTAATGTTGTATCATAAAAAAACACAAAAATAAAAATTTATCTAACAATTAAAAAAAAAAAATTAGGGATGGACTACCCTTAACATTTAGGGGGATGAAAAATAGATGTTAGTCGATTCTCAGACCTACTGAATACGCATATAAAATTTGGTAAAAATCGGTAAAGCCGTTTCGGAGGAGTACTGCAACAAACATTGTGACACGGAAATTTTATATGAATATAAGAAATGTTTGCAAGTGACAGACTTACAGATAGATACACGCACCTCAAGGCTACATGAAAATTCTTAGGTCTTTAATTTTCTATTATATTATTTACATGTTTCGCTATGTAATTAATGTAATAAACTAAGAAAAGGAATTATTAAAAAATGGGGCAAGGTATTCACAAAATAAATATTATGTCACCCAACATACCTAGTGGCATTGTACCAAGACCGCTGGCCTGTCTATAATTACGAACAAAAATCGGGGTGTCGTCTGTCAGCCTTAGATAATGTTTAACCTGGTGTGTAAGGGGAATTTGTTCACAGTAAAATAAATCTCTATAATTATAACAACGTTTTTTAATTTCCCGTTTTTTTCTTCATTCATGTGGTCAGTTCTTAGTCTATTCAAATTTACTTTTATAATTTATTCTCTAACATCTATAAACAATGAATTAAGATAACTCCGCATCTAATAATAACTAAAGCTTCTGGGAATAATAAACTATGCTCAGTACTCTGTTTCGGCAATCGGTACTCACCTTCACTATAATTACAAGATAAGCTAATCTGTTGTTTGCAGCTCGGATGAACGAGGATGTAAGATTTAATATCATCCATAATGGGGATCGTTGTCGACTCTGTTCTCAGGGTCATGTTCTTCACATATATCTGTGAACCTAATAGGCCGAGAAGTCGACGCCTAACAAACCATTTGAAGTCTTTATCAAACGTAAACATAAGAAACTTATACGACATGTCGCACTTAAAAAACCTGGGCAATTTCATATAAACAATTTGGTTGTGTTCGGCAAATAGAGTTAACCCCATGAACATTGCCGATTGGAGGCTGCGAGTTCCGTCGGCGGCTCCGTTCACTGCTGGCTGGACAAGCTAGACTTCTACGGCTCTGCGGCTGGACCTACTTGTAAGTTCTTGTTATTCACGTCGCGGTTATTTTGCCCGAAACACCGTTTATTCAGACTTGAATCCTACGCAGTCGGTAGTGAAATCGAGGGATTAAGCAAATGGGATTTTAAAAAAAAAATGAAACAACCGGTCAGACCAGAGTCGGGAACAGACAAACTGATTTAATCTTAGTACCAAAAATGATTCTACACAAACAGCTTAAAGTAACATTACACCTTATGCCAACGTAACTAGAATAATAAGTTCGAGAATTCATAAAGAACGAATACATCTAAATATTTATATTATTTTATTTTATTTTATTAATATTTGGGAAACATACAATATATTAAAAATGTTAAATATAGAACAAAGTAGTGATGCAGAAATCAGCGAAGTTTCCACTATTAAATAAAACAGACTAAGTTTGGAGTATGAAATTATATCTATATTATAAAAATGAATCGCAAAATGTGTTGGTAAGCGCATAACTCAACAACGCCTGGACCAATTAGGCCAATTCTTTTTTTTAAATGTTCGTTGAAGTTCAAGGATGGTTTTTACGGCGAGAAAAATTTGAAAATTCATCCCCTAAGGGGGTAAAACGGGGGTGCAAAGTTAGTATGAAGCTTTGCCGTTTTTGAAGTTAGTAAATGTGTAACGCGAGCGAAGCTGCGGGCGTCCACTAGTTATTAATAATATCAACAGTCAACAGTATATTTTGTAAATATTGAATATTAAATTAGTACTTATTAGATAAAAAACAAATTTTAATGTGTGGAAACATTAGTAGGTAAGTAAAAATGTCTTTAGTTTCAAGCGGCGTCCTGGGTTGCGTAAACGTTAATACAGTAATTAGTATGAAAATGTTTCGTCTCGCTCTACAGACTACTGACTGTTAAGTTTATTAAGTAACTGGAATCCACTCTCCAATACTCAGATTTAAATTCTGTTTACTCGACCCGTGTCAAATTGCCGGCTCATCACTATCGGAAACCAAAGATTAAAATTACAAAAGAATATAATCTGTTTCTGCTGCATTCATAGAACATGTTTAACTAAATTTGAGACTTTTTACCACCACTTTTTAAGGCACGTTCAAGTCATGCGGTGACTGAATAAAATATAGATCGATTCTGGACCTCACGGTCTTAAATTGGTTGAAAGTGAACCTGGTTCAAAAACCTCGCATCTTCAAAAAGCGCTGGAGCTGGCTGGTATTTACTTACTTGGAACTAGCGTTGTTTTTTTGACGAGACGAAAATATAATAAATTAACAAGTCACAGTCATAATAAGATTACATACCTACATAATAATATTTAATCCTCCTTAGCAACAACTTGGGAATTTGGGTTTTCCTATAAAAGTACTGCTGTACGTGTTATGTTAATAGTATTCATAATACGAATATAATCGTAACAGATATTTATTATTAAGCAGATTGTTCATATAGATAGTTATTAGTTTTTTCAAGAGAAAAGTTAGTAAGAACTTAATATGAGAATTCTTAAGATCCCCTTTAACTTCGGTAAAGCTTATTTTTTTTAAAACAGTTAAATTTCATCATTATCATATTAGTACATGAACGTCACGCCTGCGTGCATCTTAAACCAACCTAATTAGCGCAGTTAATATTTGACATTAACATTGAAATACTGACAACGTAGTAATAAGTTTGAAGTTATAATCCACTACATACTAAGTACTGAGTAAAAACGAGAAACACGAGGACGCCCCGGCCGCTCTTGGTTAATGTGTATTCTGTGTGAAGATTTACGATTTACGTGTCTTAACACAATTTGAATAAAACAGGTTAACAGCGGCTAAGAGTAGAGGAACCTAGCAGTTAAATAAGTCATTCATAAAAATCGTGTGACAATTTATATTACTCGAAAACTCCTCAAGAAGCTTAAACACAAATGAGAGTGTACGTATGGAAAGGTTAACACGTTCATAGGTAAGAATAATGACTCATTGTAAAAATAAATTAGATAAATTTACCTTGATATTCTTTTTTATATTTATTTTGAGTTTTTTTAATTTGAATCTGTAATTGTTTGTATTACACATTTTTGGTACTAATGCTATTAAATAGTGTAGCTCGTATCAACCTTTCGAGTTAAAAAGATTCAGTTATATTATTGCCCGATGGTTCAAATACACAATACATTTTATTATACCTAATATAATAACCCTTATTCGAAAGCGCAAGTATTGTCGTAAGATTTAATCTCAGCTAGTAAATAAAACTTTCCCGTTTCCAGCAATTCACTTACAGCGAATCGTTCCGTCGAAAGCTGAGCGCGAATCTTCACGCAAATCGTTCAAATGGTTCGAATCGTGATCTCTAGCTTATGGATATTTAGTGGTGTTCGTGCCTCCGAGGTCAAGCTGTGCGCACAAACAAACATTAGCCGCTGACGGTGACTCCGGTGACCCGGTGAGATTGTGACTGCCTGCTGAACGAGCTGTAGGTATACGAGTTAAGAACACCATAAAAATTTACAAAGGAGAAACCATGTTAGGTTTAATGTTTTCTCCTAGTTTCTGCACATTTTTAAAAATTGTTTCATAGTCGGTCGTTTGTCCTAGATACGTGTTATGATGCATAAAATTTATATACATAATTTAGTAGCTTTCCCCGCAGCTCCACCCGGGTCAAGTTACGGGCTATATTAGGATCTTTTTCTAAATTACGAGTATAATAAGAATAGCTTTTATCGACGGCCAAGATAGCCATCGATCGATTTAAAATCGATTAATAGTTTATTACCTTTTGACTAAAATCGTCCATTTAATTTTGTTCATGATGTTTAGTCCATTTCACGGGAACCGTGTAATTTCCCAGGATAGAAAATATAGTATGTAACTCTTCTTCCCGTATGCTACATTAATGCAAAAAATCACTTTGATACACCATTCCGTTGAGGAGGAGAAGAAGGACAAACCAATAAAAATCGAATGATTATTACAGGTATTTGTCCATTTCCACGGAAATTGTGCCATTTTGCGGGATAAAAAGTATCCTAGTTATAAGTTTCGATATTCACGAAACAAACAAAACGAGTAAATACTTGTCAGTTTCTATCAATCTTATCTTTGAAGATAATTAAATACAGAAGTATAGATCTCAATTATATGAGAACAGATATGGGAGATTTAGAAATCGAGAACCAATCACTCCAAAATTAAACTTTGGCCTCAAATAACGTGAAGTTCCATAAATAGGCATCGATATAAAATTGACCTCATTCACAAACCCTACTAGCAAAATAAAATCCCAATACTACTCGTACATGCAACGTGCGTAGGTAGGAACTTAAGAAGCAAACAAGCTGAGTTTATTTAGATTTAAAAGTGAACGGATATCAGTAAGTTCCAGTTTTGAGCAATTCGCAATTCGCATACAATGGCGGCCCCACTTGTTCGATCGCAATTAATAAACGCTTTGACCCACTATCGGGCATACACTTGAAATTGTCGAATCATTCTATCTAGTATTAATTAATCTGTTACTTGCAAGCTTACATTCTCCGCTTTGGGACATGGTGAATATGCGTGACCATTTCATAACCTGTAAGTCACTTTCTTTTTATAATTCAAGTGTCAATGTCACTGTTACAAGTTGATGTTTTTCCGTAACAGTATAAAAAACTTGCTATGTTCAGTATTAGCACAAAGTAAGTACACAGGAAGCCCGCGTATTAACGTTAGTGAGAAAACACGTGGAATAAGAAGCGCTAGTATATTTTCCTTATCTCCTTCCTTTATCGTTTTGGTTTCGAAACGTAAAAAGCAGAGTCATAACAGAATTCGATTGGTAAGTAACGTCGAATAAGTTGAACATTAAGAAGTTAATAGAAGCGCTAATGCGATTGTATCAGGTGAAGTTATGACTCGCACTCGCTTTCGCGTCAATAGACTGAATGAAGTGAATGACTTACCATAAATCAATGCATGGACAGGGGAAATGCAATGTCCATCAATACTCCGGTAGTCTCATGAACTCGATAACAAAACTCTTGTCTCGCGTCCAGTGAATCGTATTAGTGTCGAAATGTAACTGAATTATCACTTTCCACTTAAAACATGCATTTTCACTGCACACAACACTTGCTCCTTTGCACACACGGGAAGCTTACACACGTTTCCTCACAGTTATCTGTTAAGACTCTAGCGTAACAGAGTGAAGCAATATCACCTTGGAATTCGCAATGCGAAATTTTGCCGGTGGCAAGAGGCACCGTCGCAGTTTAAAAGCGACAGTTGAACCGACTTTACCGGTCGAAAACGTTCCAAATTCGTATCGGCAAGTCGATTTCCGATTGAACCGACGCGTGGGGTGACGAAGCGAGTGAGCCGCGCGGGCAGCGCCAGCAAACTGACTGAGGATTGAGGCGCCCCGAAGGCCCGGTGCCACGGTACACGACCACGCGACGCATCAACGAAACGAGTAACTTTAACGCTGCCAACTTTGAAGGCTCACTAGCCGCTACAACCCGAGAACGCGTAATTGACAACTACATAGAGTAGTATAGCCAACTTGCGAATATGCTCGTACGCTACAAACATGGACATGTCACCTGGACAAGGCTTTCAAGAAATGACATTCATCGCGCGCAACGATTACGCAGTTGTTTTAGTCGAGCGCGATATAGGCACAAAGTAGACATTAGGTACAGAGATTAAGCTTCATAGGAACGTGCAAATCGGTTGCACTCCTACAAGCACGTGGGACATCTATGTGTGGCCACTGGCCGCTTGTCGCGTACGCGGCGAGAGTGGAAAAAACCGGTTGACGCTGTCACATCAAGTTGAAAATCGCAGGGTAATCGCTACGCACATTGTTGGTTTTGTTAGTTGCAAGTTTGAATATCTATATAATAAAAATGAATCGCAAAATGTGTTGGTAAGCGCATAACTCAACAACGCCTGGACCAATTTGGCCAATTCTTTTTTTTAAATGTTCGTTGAAGTTCAAGGATGGTTTTTACGGCGAGAAAAATTTGAAAATTCATCCCCTAAGGGGGTAAAACGGGGGTGCAAAGTTAGTATGAAGCTTTGCCGTTTTTGAAGTTAGTGAATGTGTAACGCGAGCGAAGCTGCGGACGTCCACTAGATATAAATATAAAAATAAATATAAGTATGTATAAGTATAAGTACAAGGACAAGTACAAGTACAAGTACAAGTACAAGTACAAGTACAAGTACAAGTACAAGTACAAGTACAAGGACAAGGACAAGGACAAGTACAAGTACAAGTACAAGTACAAGTACAAGTACAAGTACAAGTACAAGTACAAGTACAAGTACAAGGACAAGGACAAGTACAAGGACAAGGACAAGGACAAGTACAAGGACAAGGACAAGGACAAGGACAAGGACAAGGACAATTACAAGTACAAGTACAAGTACAAGTACAAGTACAAGGACAAGGACAAGGACAAGTACAAGTACAAGTACAAGTACAAGTACAAGTACAAGTACAAGTACAAGTACAAGTACAAGTACAAGTACAAGGACAAGGACAAGGACAAGGACAAGGACAAGGACAAGGACAAGGACAAGGACAAGGACAAGGACAAGGACAAGGACAAGTACAAGTACAAGGACAAGGACAAGGACAAGGACAAGTACAAGTACAAGTACAAGTACAAGGACAAGGACAAGGACAAGTACAGGTACAAGTACAAGTACAAGTATAAGTATAAGTATAAGTATAAGTATAAATATATGTGGGATAGTACTTAGTACTATTTAACAAATGATTTCTTTAATTTCTCTTAACCTGTTGTGACAACCCTACCAAAATAGGTAACAATTTTGCATGTTCTTAAAAGCTTAGCCTCTGTACCTAATGTCTACTTTGTGATATAGGTGTGATGTTGACTACCGCAGAGATAACGAATTAAACCGCATAGAGATTAACCATAAAAGCCTAATAACCAGTCGGTCTGGTTTGGATGGTACTGCCTAATTAAAAATTATAAACCGAATGAATGGACACCAGCATTGTGTAAATGTGTAACTAAAATACTTAGCCGATGTTAATTTTAATATGTATAGAGATCCCCAGATACTCGGACTTGTAAACTAATGAAAAAGGTGCTCCTTAAATACAATTTACATTATTATTTACAATATTTTTTCTTGCTGCAGCAATATCGTCTTAATATCAAAAGTTGGCATTGTTTTTAGCAGGAATAAATTAAGTATCACGATATCCGTTACAAGCAAAATTAAGCAACAAAGTAAGCCACGTCATTCGTACAACTAACAATAGCAAATTTTACAATAAGGCTTTTATTAGTTTCATAAATTATTTTAATCACACACTTAGAAAGAATGTAATCAAACAACGACCGACCTTTGGTAAGGAAATATTTAGAGTCATTCTCTACAGTCAGCCCTTTGATGTAAATAACGAGAGAACATTCAATTCTAAAAATATCTATATATATAAAAGGAGAAGGTGACTGACTGACTGACTGACTGACTGACTGACTGACTGACTGACTGACTGACTGACTGACTGACTGACTGACATATCAACGCAGGGCCTAAACTGTAAGGCCTAGAAACTTGAAATTTTGCAAAGGGGTTCCTTTTATAACGTAGGGGAGCACTAAGAAAGGATTTTTGAAAATTCACCCCCTAAGGGTGTAAAACGGGGGTGCAAAGTTAGTATGAAACTTTGCCGTTTTTGAAGTCGTTAGACGGGTAGACGACGTTAATGGGTCTAATTTTACGCGAGCGAAGCTGCGGGCGTCCACTAGTACTTGAATAATAAAATACATTTCTGTCAAATTAAGCACCATTTTATTCTGATCAAAATGATCATATTCCTTTATACATTATGCAAATTAAATACTACAAGCACCGTCAACCTGTTACCTTAGAGCAGAGGGACGACATTGGAGTATGAAAGAAATTCACAACAGACTTTTTATACGCCCTTGTTTTAACTTGAAGTTATAACACGGGATAAATTTAAATTCTGTTCAGTTGCTTCATTACGAATAGAATTTATAAAAATAGTGATCGTACTAAAGCAGTTTTATTAAAAAGAACATAAGAATGGAAGAAAATTTAACATATTCCAGTAATAACTATAAACCATCATTGAAAGTACTGGTGCGTATCCAAGACAAGTTTGGCGCATAAAATTTACATGATACCGCCAGCATTTTCATATGGACAGTAAAGAAGTTATTTCTATAGTTTATATATACTTAGCCTCTACAGAGTGTTCTGCTCTATTATTATTTTAAACAGTTAGTAGTGGTCCAGTATTTTTATAGTAACGAAATAATAACATAACTTTATATCAGACATCATATGGGTGTGAGAACACTAATTTGATTAATTTATTTATGATTGACTAGCTTTGCGCGCAATTTCGCCCGCGGAAAAATTAAACAAGAGGTCATAATCTTTTTGAAACTAAAATTTCGTTCCGATTTTTTCGAATCCACAGCAAACACGTGAAGTAGAAAAGAGTCGCTACCAAGTTTAAGAATTAGAATCTGCGCAATCGTTGTGCCAGACAGATTTCCAATAAACGCATCTATATGTATCATATGTGCTAATCTAAGTTATCATCTACCTATCTGTCAAGTCAAAAAATCGGTTTTTTAGTCATCAAACTTTCACATTTATATTAGTATGATTAACGTATCTACATTCTGCAATGATCTGCAAAATAGATATGCTCAAGATTGTAGCTTAAACCTACGAGTATGAAAATCATGGCTAGTTAGTTAGTCCTAAATTAATTGAAGGATTCCAAAAACGCTATCACGCTTTATACACCTGCCTTGCTATTAATACGAGTACCTTAACTTATAGCGTTCCCACAACGCGATTGAATGGCATAGAAGTTTACTTTTATAAATTCCACTGGACTATTTTCGTCAGCGCCGTGCTGCCCATGCAACCGGGTTGTGGTTGCAGAGCAAGTCTAATTAAGGCATGTGCATATTACAAACCGCACTTTAGAAACTGGATGCATAGCTCATCTCGTATCTACTCGTATGTGAGCGGAGGACAAGTGTTTAAAAAGCGATTCTGACTTTAATTTTTATTTCATATCAACATTTTAACATTTTACATAAATATTTGGAATCCATAAAAACCATACAAGGTTTGTCTAGGATACCGAGCCAAAAAGATGTAGATGAGTATTGATGACAAACGTTCACAGTAGCAGTTATGTATATACATAACTGCTACTGCTGTGAACGTTTGTCCCACTGCTATGCTCGGGTCTCCCCACAGACAAATCTGCGGGAGGTCTAGAGCATACTCCACCACGCTGCTCCAATGCGGATTCGTGGAGTTGTTATTGGCCAACCCAGTTTCCAAGCCACCCGAAGGTCTTCGACAAAGCTTAATTATTGTTTTCACCATTGAAAACAACCGGGACTGATGGCTTACCGTGCCCTCCGAAGCACGGTAGCGCCCATAAAATTTTGCCACTAGCACCCATCCACAAACCGACCGCGCACGTCGTTGCTTAACTCTGTCGATCACATTAAATCGACGCGAACCAGTGGGCTATGGACGCTACTACCATATAACTTCTATTCTATCTACATATTAATTTATTTACTTTCAACGTCATCAATTAAATGTTTGATCGAATGTTAATACCAACGATAATCAGGATGCTATAGCTACATTAATTATGTATATACTAACCATGAATCGAATATTCTATAATATATAAATGATATCTAGCAATGTAAAAAATAATTGACTAGTCGTAACAGATTCCGGAAACTATGACAACACTCGTATTTGTCACTTCTCAAATCGTTAATCTCTTATAACTACTTTTTTATTCCTAACTGTTAAAATTTCCCCTAGATATGTAAGTAATACGATAAGTCGGTAGGTAGGTACTTGCGGAAGGTGGCTAATGTGGCTATAAATAAAATTGGGCTACTTTGGGGTTCTGTAAAACCCGTTGCATTATTTTAATTTGACAGTTGGATAGACTATTAGTAACTATTTATTCACATGTAATATTATCACACGCTATATTACACTGTATCTGATATAAAACGCATGAAGGATTCAGGAGGCATTTCAAACAGAAGTATTTTCTTACTAAGGCAAAGTTTATCTAATACAACAAACCCAGAGAAAGCATGTATATAGAAAATGTTTTAACATCCGTAACTATACCAAAGTAATGATCACTCCATTCAAGCCAAGATAAAGGCATCATTAACGAAGATATTATAAACTGCTTTAACATTTTCACACGAACCATAAACAAGAAACGGATAGCGAGTCAACTTTCAGGAGGCATTAACGCCATCGTCGGTGGATATGATCCTCATTATCCGCCGCAAAATACGGTTAAAAGAGCACTTACAAAGTGTAGAATTTATTTGGGTCACTTATCTAATTATGAAAAGACAGTGAGTGATGTGTAGATAAACATCGAGTTGAACGTATCGATTATTGCAAAGTTCATTCATTTCATACCGCATACTCGTAAAGCGCAGAGTTGATGGATGATCATTACATAATGCCCGATGATGGCGTAGAATAGAAAAAAGATAAGATCATAGCAGTCACGATCCCAGCTAATCCCGACGGCGATCCCTCGGGGAGCGTGTAATAAGACTTGAATGACAGGGTCTCTGTAATAACTGGTCGCCGCCTGACTGATTCTTTAGAACATGACTGACTGGTGGCCTCACCTAATCTTTCATCCAGCAATTATGGATTGTACGAAACACACATTATAGATAGGTACTACATACTACATTTATATAAGATAAATAAAAAAATTACATAATTCAAAACTTTGTATAAAGCAGCCTTTTCTACTCCATTCAAGTGAACATGAAGATATGTATTCTAGTAGGTAATACAATAAAAACAAAAAATAAACTGTCAATATTTAGTTTAGAATGTTGAAATAAGTAAATAAACTGGTAGTTCGATGTTGTCACATGCGGTAACAGCATATTATGCAATAACAAAAGCTTCTTGTAAAGCAACAAATTGAAGCATCGTGATGCTCAGAATCGTTAAACGCTTCGCGTGAGAATCATAAGTGCTTCCGTATAAAGAAATTGAGCGATAACATATGGGATCATATATTTTATACAGGTACGTGCATATTTGATTTGCTGAAGTTGTCTCAAACTAAAGAAATGTTGAAAAAATCGAGACTCCTTATAGTAGGGGAGCCCAAGAGGGGATTTTGCGGGATACTCAAGCGCGTAAGTTTAATATACAGTGGGATACCTTGTACCCGGTTAAGTACCTCCACCAAATATGAGCCCCATATATAAATGGGGCCGTCAAGGATAAAGGATCAGATTAGTAAAAAAAAAAAATTGTCATCAGAAATTCTTGAGCGCGTTAGATTAAGGTAGGGTGAGTTAATTACATGCTAAAAAGTGTATATTCCACTAATCTTACAATTTGAGAGTAACGTAAAGAAAGGGGAGGGCTACAAAGTTACTCTCAAATTGTAAGATTAGTGGAATATGGGCTACAAAGTTGTAGCCCTCCCCTTTCTTTACGTTACTCTCAAATTGTAAGATTAGTGGAATATACACTTTTTAGCATGTAATTAACTCACCCTACCTTAATCTAACGCGCTCAAGAATTTCTGATGACAAATTTTTTTTTTTTACTAATCTGATCCTTTATCCTTGACGGCCCCATTTATATATGGGGCTCATATTTGGTGGAGGTACTTAACCGGGTACAAGGTATCCCACTGTATATTAAACTTACGCGCTTGAGTATCCCGCAAAATCCCCTCTTGGGCTCCCCTACTATTAGCAGTAAGCAAAACAAATTTGCAGTTAGAACAGAATCAAGGTGAGCAAATACAATCAATTACGTCGCCAGTGTCAATTTATAGGTTGCATATAATTTGTGACAAATATCAAATCTAAGCCCGAAAAAAAAAGAATGAGATGAGGTAATCTTCAGCAATAGTACCACACTTCAAATTGTACACCTATCTGTTCCCTCGGCCCTAGGTCATTATAATAGTAGCCTTCATTACAAGCATGTTTCACTTCGAAACTTGATGGACAGGTTTTCTTGTCAGAACTAAACACAGCATTTAGCCGAGGGGATGGTTATACACACGTCAGAACAAGAAAAGCCTGACGATTCCAGACAGCTCTCTTGTCTGTTTCTAGTAGATTTATATTCAACAGAGACCATCCATGCACAAGTGGCAATAACTGTCCCGTCATAATACTCGTGTAGGGGCCCAACTGTAAATGGGGCGTTATTACTTATTAGGATAGGAGCACAAATAAAAAATTATGTACAAGGAATTTACAAAAAATTAAAACAATACATATTTGAAAGACTATAGTTTTTATACACTAGACGAATTATTTGTAAGAAAATAACAACCAATACTTATAGACAAATTCGGCCTGCTCGCACTAATTTTGCCATACTATTACCCTTTAAGGACGAATACGTGTCATATGTTCAATTTTATCAACATGTACTCGTAAAATATGCAATAAAAATATTGAGTATTGGAATTTAGGTTTATTTGTATGGACCACGTTTAGACTTAACGCTTTTAAATGTGCCAAGAATTTACGTTCAGCTTTAGGCCACAACATAAATAGTTACATATTAACCGGATTATATAACCCGGGTTTAAAAAGCCGGTAAACTGCGGAACCTCCTCCACCACGCTGCTGCAATGCTAATTTGAAGGAATGTATGATTATGTGTCAGCCTACTAAAAAATCAATAAAATTACGCATGTAAAAAGGTCGGTGAAGCTGAGAAATGTTTATCTACTACACTATCTATAATGTCTGCTATACTAACGGTAAGGTAAACTTACCTTATGCAAATGAAATTCGTAGGTGTTAACTATCTATCATGGAAATAAATAAGTGACTTATGAACTCGATAAAGAATATATCTTGTCTCGATCTATTCAAAGCGAAACAAAAGTTTAAGTAGCAGGTCAGAAACAATTTGTGTGACTTTTTTTATAGAGAAGTGGAAAAAGAGAATAGATGAAAGTACCTTGTAATGAAAATTAAAGCCAAGCTGAGATCCATATCGCATTGAGGTCGTTATTATTTCACACGATTGCTTAAATTCAGAACCACGCGGCTTTTAACAATCGCATGGTCTGATTTCATTCAGATAATTCCGTAAAACTTTTCAATTTAGAATAGTGGTAGGTTTGACCGAGACCTAGCAAAAACAAATATTACTACTCCTAATATAATTTCTGATTTTCTTTAGGATTATTGCAGTATACCATATATTATATTAATTTTATTGTGTAAATTAATTATATATACCTATATATTAATATAAAAAACAACAAATAAAATAATAGTTTATTTGTTGACGTGTAAATTAATTTTTTGTCCAAAACTCCTGATTCCTAAAGAAAAATACATAGATTCACAGCAGGTATAATGTGACATACTACTGTGATAATTGTACCACCTGGGTACACACTGCTCCATAGTACAATTAGCGAATTCTCGCACGAATTAGAGTCGCGGTCTACAGTGCTGTGAGAGAAGTTCAGAAGAGCCGCTGGACGAAACGACAACTTAAAAATTATGAATATTGTTCAAAATGTATCGTCCAAGCAACAGTAATGCCCCCCTTTGAAACAAATCCTGCTTTGGGATGAGCAATCTTTATGATTTTTTATCGTAAATAAAACATAGTAACACATTCCAAATTAATTTAATAACTGATTATGGAGAACCGAAAGAGCCGGGTATCCGATGATCGTGGAACCGGTTCTATTAAACCAATTGAGAACCAGATAAGTACTCGGTTTTTACGGACCTGGTAAAACCGGGTGCATCCACTATTATTAACAGATTAGTATTTTTACATACTAGTATTTACGCAATGGGACCCAGCATTTTCAATCACCTACCAGACGAATTAAAGAATTTAAGTTTGACACGCTTCAAAAATAAACTAAAAATATTGCTACTACATAAATGTTATTATGACCTTAAAGATTATTTTGCTGACAATTTCACATAGAATATTTTGAATTTTGACATTATAGAGTTATTTGACATTATAATTTTATCTTTAAGCAACTAGGCGATTATGACATTAAACTTAAATTGTAGGTATGACATGTAAATTATTGACAATAATATTATGTATCAGATTTTAACTAAGATTTGTTAATAATTTTAAATTTTGCACGCCTTTTAGGTATATTACAGAATTTACAGAGGACAAATAATATTTGTAACAACTATTTACTTATGTACCTGTAATAATGCAAATAAATGATTATGATTATGATTATGATTACTATTCATGACGCATAACCACATAGAAAGCATGAATTACAAAAAATAAGCAGTAATAACCATCCATATGTCTCTTAATAAGAGACACAAGCCAGCACGACAAATGCTCACTCAGCTGCTAACCTTTGCTCGGAATGTCTCTATAGCAGATGCACTTGCAAAAACGTAGCGGTAATCGGCAGATGTTACAAAATACTACTGATCTAAATAAAAATAAAGTCAGGGAAGGAGCGCGTATCAATTATAGTACCTAGTAACTACGCAGTTATGCTTATTCCTAATGTCCTGCCGAGGGGGGTTTAATGGGAAGAGATTCTTGAACATGTATAATATATGTGAGAAAACCTAACTAACGGAAATTTTAACCTAACTAAACGGTTTAACTACAAAATTTGGTATAAGTAGTTATCAAATACACCTGTCTATAGGTCTCTCACATTACGGAAAGGGACACCTGCGAGACAAATTGGTTGCAGTCATGGCCACTAAAACATCTTTACGCCGTAGCATTCCAAACAAAAAACGCATCTTGGAATTCATAGAGTATTGTTAATGACATCTACAATGGGGCAAAAAGTGCAGAAGTTCATTCACGAGATGCTTCGAATAAAAATGTCGTGCTTAGCTAGAGCTGAGTATCGTTAAGTTGTATCGATAAATGTACCGATGCGTACTGGCGATTCTTTATTTTAAATATCGATTCTTGTATTTTTCATGCATAGATTCAGATTTCAATCGATAAGATTCGTCAATGTTAATAACATCGATTGCATTGCATTTGCATGTCCTAAATTATTTAGGTTTATTTATTTAAAAACATTATTGTCACTTTAAAAAAGTTAAATGTACAAAAGGCGAGCTATATGCCTGATTGCATTATCCCTAGCCTAACCCTGGGTGGTATAGAAATGGTGTGGTTTACTTCATGTTTAAATTACGATTACCATCATGAAAATCTTACACGCGCACGGCACGAGACGCTGGCGGTGATGAAAAATCGATTAATCGGATTTTCACCCAACAATACAGTATAGGTTTACTTATCTGTTCAACTACTTCCGAGCGCAAAGCTGCAAGGTTATCCACTTGCCGGTATTCGTCTAGCTTTTTGCAATCAAAGCACCATCTGTCTTCTAATGAGCGAAAATAGCAAACTAAATTAACGACTTATTGTGGTATACTCAGCAACTCAATACATGGCACGTTTCTTCCCAGAACTTATATATACAGCAACGCGAGTTGACGGATTGTTTTCGGTCCACAAATTATATTGTTGATCTTGTAATAACACCGACCCACACGCGCTGACGAGGACCGTAGAATTTCCTTTAGTAGGCACTTACATAGGTACATCCAAAAAGAACTGGAGCTTAGCAAGATAGAGGACACGCTTGGATTTTTTATTATTTTCTTTAAAGCAAATAATCCAAATTTATCCATTAGCAGCAACCAACCAAACTCTGCCATTAACACTGAACATCGTAAATCATCGAAATTAAATAAAATTATGCCAATAATACTTAGGTACTCATAGAACGTTTAAAAAATAATAACTGAACGAAAAGCTGTTTGATTTTAAGGACATTTAGGGTTATTAGCAAATATGTAATAGCAATGAAATTTCATTGGCTATTAAATTTGTCAAAATATAAAATTTTGACTTTCATTCGATTTAAACTAAACTCATAAAACTTTAAATACGGCCACTCTTTTCAATCAAGCATAAATACACCTTCATCTATATGACTGACCACATCGTCCCGTCCTCAAACATAAAAAGGCAATAACAAAAAATTATACCTACATATATTCTTAAAGCTAAATCCGCCAATATAAGGCATTTTAGCTTTACATTTTAGCCCGACATGGGTTCAGCTATAACACATATTGACCAGACCTATCTGAAACAATTATCACGGCATTTCTGTCGTAATGCTGAGCACCAAAAGCATTCCATCAATACATGCTGCACATCTTCAATCACACCGCAAGTGTTGCAATTTGGGGATGGAGCTCTTTTAATTAGAAACGCTAAATTTTTCAATAGAATATGCCGCAGCCGTAGCCTTAACTTTAGAGCTATCTTAGTGAAAGACAGTTAACTTCACGAAAATCCTACACAAATTACGAGTACAAACACAAAGTGTCATGCCTGATGGCTAGATGGCTACATATGTAGTTCCGAAGACATAAATAATGTATGTGAATATTGCAACACGAAAGGCACTATCGCGTTAGTTTACTATCTAGTTACAATGGCTTTGCAATCTTAGATAGGGTGTGTCGCAAACCGCAACGAATCTTGCTTATTGTTTGACATGTGACTACACATGGAGGTGACTTTCGAATACTGCACTCACTCTGGAGCACTAAAATCTGATCGTTACTTGTTTTCAATAGATTCGATATAGCTGATAGCGAAGGCTGAGAGCCGTAGGAGCCCACAGGCGTGCATGCCGCTAACAGCTATAGCACGCTATAGTCTACGAACAATGATTACTAACATAGGCAACCTAGATAAACTAGAATTCATTATAAATACACTTGAGAAAATTCGAAAAATTACTGACCGTTACATATAATAAAACTAACGAATCCGCATTTAGTACATAAATCGATCGGTAGTGGCTTTGAGGAGGGTGACAACCAGGTGTACCTAAACGAAACTATTGTTATGTCTATATAATTCTACGCGAGTGAAGCTGCGGCCGTCCATTAGTTACAATAAAAAAGCGTTAGAAGCCGATGGAATGGACATAAATAGCAGCTTAAATCCGTTTTTCTTCGACCTAAAATATTACCTAAGTAAGGAATAATGAAAAAATAATAAAACGAAATAGAACATTTTGCTTTTACTAATAAAATCATGCACCTACCTACTTTATTGAATCAAGTCCTGCCTCAGATTTTGTACTGCGTACCTATTTGAGAGCACGGTCACTTTAAAGCCTTTTTAAAATTCATTAATACTCTTATTCCTCATACCTTAAAACTGTTGGCTGTATCAAATCGATTACATCTGGGCCATGATTTTCAATTGGTGCAGGTTTCAGTTTTGACTCGCCCGAGGCATGTTTAATTATGATCCACTGATTAAGCCTATCTAATGGCGGCTTATTAATACGGGAATTCTAATAGTGCAGTGCGCAGACCGTTCAAGTAGAACTAGCATAAATAACAGGATTGTGTACCTATATTTACTTTTAAATTCAATATGAAAATTGACTCCCAGCCTAATGGACAGTTTGTTACAAATTGTCATTAAAACTATGAATTATTTTATCACAGCCAGTAATATTTTTACACATAGTTGTGATGTGGCAAATGACAATTAAATATACTGTTCTCAAAGGGTAAGGTAGAATCTAGTAAAACAATTTTTGCATTGAACATGTCAGGAATGCGAAGATTAGCGATGTCAAAAAGTATCGATTTATATAAAAAATCATAGCATCCTTGGAATTAGATTGCGCAACAGAATTTTGCAATCATTTAAGAGCCGTGCAATTAAAATTAAATAGATCGTAATTCCAAACACAATACACGACAACAATATCTCAAATGACTTTACTGGTTATGTTAATCGAGGAACACAATCCAACGTTTACGATTAAAACGTGAATTATACTCGTGTAAGCAGAATCGAGCCTCAAGGCAGGGTGATTAAATTAGTAAGGACAATATTACGACCACAACAATATTATGTTGATCTCTTTACTGGGGGAAAACGATTTTAACGTTAGGAAAACTGCGAGACGGTATTTGGAATTATTCAACGTGTGATATTTGATTAATGGTTGGCTCCATAGCGGAGTGTAAAATAATATAATCAGTCTTAGTAATTCTACATTAAAATTACAACTCCCGAACTGAAAATTCGATGTAACATGAGACATTCGAAAACTGGGCCCAGAAGCCGCAAAACCTATTTTGAAGTAGAGCACGATGGCAGTAAATTTTCTCTAGTAGACCACTTACTTTGACCTTTGTATGTAGTAGTATTATTCTCTCTATGCTTTGACTCAATATCAAAGTCGAGCACTAAAACAAATTCTGGTTTCTAGTTCATCATAATCAAAGAAAATCTAAAAGATATATATCAGTCTCTTGAGCTGTGGTGTGGGTTGGAATCCGAAACAACTGGCGCAACTCGAAACACGGCTACGCTTAATAGGAAATATTCAAACGCATGACGCGTGCTTCTGGGACAACCACAAAACCATTGTGATATCATGCTTGTCGCTAGCATTACAGCAACAATGTGATATGAATAACGAAAAGCGATATGATGACACGGTGACACAACCTGTATCGGATATATCTTGACTTCTATTGTATACGAAAAGGAAAAGATGATGCAAGCCAATACAGATCATCTTGCAGGGTTCATTAAGTCTGTTTTAGTATGACTAATTTGGATCCAACATAAACCTGAGACATAAACATAAGCGGTGCGGAGGAGTTCCATTCATGCCTGCTATTTTGGGAAGAAAAAGATTAATCAAGTCAAGTGAAATCGAAAGTACTAGTGTTATACGCGTCATTGATACAGCAGTTTGGTAAAGAGACTAATGCTAATATGCTCAATACAATTGCAATGTTAACAAAGGAAAAGATAACATTGTAGAAAGCTTTTTGTCTATGTTTTTGTCAAGTAATTGGCGACAGCGACATTACGTAAGTTACTGAATATCCAGTTACCAAAGTTATATTGATCATAATTAAATTCAGTGTAGAATAAATTCAAATTGAAAAATATCTTAGATTGAAAACAATTGTTACATTATTCGACAGTCATATTTTTATAATATAACTTATATAATATAACTTATAATATAACTTATATTTGTATAACATAACTTAAAAACAATAAGCGAAACAAACAACGTGTAGTCTTTATAGTTAAATATATATAGTCTAAGATCCCGCTATACAACGACCTTCACCGAGATGTTTATTTAATAAAACGTATTTTATATTCAATTTAATATGTCAATAAATATAGTACATATGGGTTGGCTAACTAATTTCAGTCCAGGATATGATTAATTAATAATTTAAAAAAAAAATTTTTTTAAACATTTCACCGGTTTGATTATTAGACAAATTCTATACCAATCGAAAGTATGAAGCCCACAGATTATGCAAACGTTAGGTTGGCTATTCTTTTCCGGTCACAACTCTCGAGTAGCCAGGTATAAACAGGTAAATCGATCGATATCGCATTTTGCACCGGTCTGATTATTGAATTAAAATTAAATGAAATTGAAGATTATTCCATTATGAACACGGTGGTATAGGGTTGACTGCGAAAAATCAGTCCCGAATTCCAGTTGTCGAATTTTTCGAAAATAGCTGAAAAGGTTTTACTTTTCCTTTATTATGGGCGGACTTTAAACAGCTGCTATGCTGTGTCCTCTTCTATCGCATGGGATGGTTGGTTGGGACCTCTCAGTCGCACACATTCACTCGCAGCAATATCTCACTTTTGAAAATTCGACAACTGGAATTCGGGACTGATTTTTCGCAGTCAACCCTATACCACCGTGTTCATAATGGAATAATCTTCAATTTCATTTAATTTTAATTCAATAATCAGACCGGTGCAAAATGCGATATCGATCGATTTACCTGTTTATACCTGGCTACTCGAGAGTTGTGACCGGAAAAGAATAGCCAACCTAACGTTTGCATAATCTGTGGGCTTCATACTTTCGATTGGTATAGAATTTGTCTATTAATCAAACCGGTGAAATGTTTAAAAAAATTTTTTTTTTAAATTATTAATTAATCATATCCTGGACTGAAATTAGTTAGCCAACCCGTATGTACTATATTTATTGACATATTAAATTGAATATAAAATACGTTTTATTAAATAAACATCTCGGTGAAGGTCGTTGTATAGCGGGATCCTCTACTAATACAAACGTCATCATAAAGCAAATGCAAATAATATTCACTTAAAGTGTTTAATTGATAGCGATCACTATAAAAGACGAAGACTTACGACGCGATTGCCTTCTGGAACTGGTATCGGATGAGTTTTATTTCCAGCATGGTCGTTTGTGATACCTACTTTGGACGTATTATGTATGAATGATATATGAAAATATGCCCCCAACACAGGAACCTTTGAACTTGGGTCTCTGCGGATTGACGGGCGGGATAATTTAATGTAATGTGACCGCAGAACATAACGAGCTGTTAAGGCGAGGTTTCAAAGATAACTGTTGTTCTTGAATGTGTTTTATTCAAAAACTTTAGATAATTATTTTGAAGTATGTGACCCAGGCGCTCACTCTTTACACGACAACGTTCACTTAGCTTGTAAATTAGGTACATAACTTAAAAAGAAAAACAATTTGATTGGTCATGTTAATAGTTTAGTTTCCATTTGTTCATAGTTTAGTTACTGTTTAGCTATAGTTTAATTATTAGATCCATTTAATTTAAGCACTCGCCTACTCCCTTCTACCTACTTGTGGTCAGCATACTGTTCAACAATACTACATTGTATACATACTATGCATCATGCACGGCAGCCATCGCGCTCTGTCTTTGGGGCGTTCCTTCGTCCGCGATTTATCTCAGATCTAAAATGATTTATCTTTAATGCGCTCAACCATATAGCGCTCGAGCTATATAAGGGTGGGGAAACTAACATAGCTACATTATAAAACACCAGTTCGGTCACAGATCAACAATGTCATACAGGAGCATACTAAACGGTCACCATCCCATTTTGTGCGTGCACACATTGTAACTTATTTTGTTTCCATTCTGAGTTAAACATCGAAATTTTATACAAATAGCAAATAGACGAATATGAATAACACAACCTAGTTGTTATTCTATTTAGATTGTACATGTAGTTACTGTACACTTAAAGAGGCTAGTTTTAATGTTAAATCATGCTCATTTACAACTCAATCCTAAAGCGGTAGATGCAACAGATGGTAATGACCCTAAATCAGTGCTAAACAGAACTATTACGGTTCCTACGCGTTATACGCCCAGGCAATAACCATACGCAACAACCTTGTTGAATAATAGTAACTATTACTTATGGGAGTCGCTACATTTATTAACAAATTATCATAAATTAACGTTAAAGGGGTAAAGTGGCTAATCTTCTTCCATTAATCCTTGAAATCATATGCAGCTGGAATGTTTTGCAATAAGGCTTTAACAAGTTTTTTTCACTGCCAAAATATGTTTTTGTCTATACATAAGAGAGTCGACATCGGTTTGCCTAGACTATATCGATAGTTAGTTGTAGGTAATAGTTATATGATTCTCATAGCTCTGCTTAAGGCAGCATAAATTGAAGCTAAACAGATCATTTGAGTATCAACGCAAGCATTCATTTTTCACCAACTAGCATTCGAATCTGGATTCAATAAAAGAGTTACGTTGTACTGTTAACAAATATGATGACTCCCTCACTGTACGCTACGGTCCCCTAATAGTTATCATTCGCATACAAAAAGTGAACAAAATAGAGGTGAACATAAGTGGCTAGTAGGCGTAACAATTGTACAGTGATTAAATGCACTTCACCGCACACACCCACCGACATGGCCTATCACTTGACGAATTCTCCCTTTGTCAACTATTAATAGCAGCTGTTAGCAACTATGGAATGAAATAGACCGGATGAACTGATTTACTCATACTCACTGAGTTCTGATATTTATCAATACACGCATGGTAGGTCTTGTGGAGAAAATATTGGAACACATTACTAACCTAGTCCAGTATAGGTACCTACATAAATAGATAGCAATAATTAAAGAGATTACTTGAGCGGTCTTGAATGAATGAGCGAATCGAAAGATACAAAAATAGTATGATTAAGTGCACGGAAGACATAAAACCGAATCAATCGCGGAGTAAGCGAACGTTAGCTATTTTAACGCCATCTTACCGCATTGTATTTCTATCTATGCTGCATCCTGTAGCACATACTTAATCATCCGTTATGGTGGTTTAGGGATTCGCAAAATTTCAAGTGTCGCTTTACCAGCATTTCTATCTTCCGTCCATAGTTCAGCAAATCTCATAAGTAAAATTTTAAGGGCATCCCCTTCAAACTTTGAGATTGCTGGCTTGGAAGAAGCTAGAAACGCTTTCTTAATTGCATGCCCAGGTCAAAATTTTCCAGTTTCTACTAATTCACAGAGGAGCTGGGATGACATAATCTGTAAGTCTACTTTTGAAAATCTTTTGAGCTGTAGTACAGGTTCGGCGCGTGCTAGGCTTTTGGCCGTGGGTGCGCATGAGTCCGGCTACTGGCTTCACGCGTACCCTTCGCCAAATACAGGCACATTTCTTGAGCCTGACACGCTCCGAATCGCAACCTGTCTACGGCTTGGGGTTCCGGTCTGCGCTCCTCATAGATGTCCCTGTGGCAGTGATGTCGACAAGCTAGGACATCACGGACTGTCATGCCAAAAAAGTGCAGGCCGCTTCTCGAGACATGCTGCACTTAACGATATCATACGCCGGTCCCTTGCCACCGTCAACGTGCCAAGTCTACTTGAGCCGACTGGTATTGCAAGAGACGATGGCAAGAGACCGGATGGTATGAGTTTGATTCCATGGAAGATGGGCCGGGTGCTGGTATGGGATGCAACCTGTTCAGACACACTGGCCCCTTCCCATCTACATGGAACCAACAACAGAGTTGGTGCGGCTTGTGAAGCGGCTGAAAAAGCTAAAGCGTGCAAATACAGGGGTCTAGGCACCGAATATGATTTTGTCCCATTCGGTGTCGAGACCCTTGGTCCGTGGGGTCCTAACGCTATGAGGCTTTATAAGGAAATAGCAAAAAGGTTAGTCGACATCACAGGAGACCGAAGAGCTGGCAGCTACCTAGGACAGAGAATTAGTATAGCTATTCAAAGGGGGAACGCTGCCAGTATCTTCGGAACCTTGCCTAAAGGGACTCCTTTTAATGATATATTTTAGTAATTTTTTTTTTTTTTTTAGGTTTATTTTTAAGGTTTTTTTTTAGTTTAGTTTAGTTTTCATTAGTTATGTTATTGTTAATATTATTATGATTATTAAATAATGCGACATATTAAAAAAAAAAATGAATGTTTAAATATGCACATTCTTCCTCTTATTACAAAAATATGTTTTAATAATGCCCTATTCGTATGTACACCTTATTTTCGTATTTATAAAGTGTGGTGTAGTTCTGGTATTTAAGGTTCAAAATACCAACGAAGATAAAAAGTTACAATGCCCTTTGAAGCAATAATTATATACATATAAAATATCATATAGTGCGGCTATATTATGCTAGTGAAGTACGGATTGAGTGCTCGACCCGATTTTCAGAAGCTCTTCAGCTTACTAGGATTAACAAGATTCCATTTATTAAAAAGAACTACGGACCAACTACTTATAATTCGTAGCGAACACAAAATATACAACTCTGCGACAATCCTCTGACAAGACAATTCCAGAGCAAAAAATGCTCCCCTCCTTGAAGCAACATCAAAATTTCAAAACCAAAAAAATATTTTAATGCGACACACTGTAGAGTTATACGGTAGTTATAACCTAATATCCTAATACAAACTGTGCTTAAAAGCTGTGCAACGCCCACGTTCATGGCGCCTCATAAACATACCAGCCGGACGATGGTGTTGATTGTCCATATATCTTTATGGCTAAACTTATCAAAATGCTTCTCGTATATTTATTTAGCAAACGGAAGGCAGCTATGAAAATATAGGTGCATGTTGGTATAGGTAGGGTATAGAATACCTACTATATACTACGAGTTTAGGATTCCTCTAAATAGGCGCAAAATATATCTGCTTGTCCATAGCTCAGTGGCTCGCGTCGATTCAGTGTAATCGAAAGAGTTAAGCAACGACGGACGCGGTCGCTTTGTGGATGGGTGAGCGCTAGTGGCAAAAAATCATGGACGCTACCGTGCTTCGACGGGCACGTTAAGCCGTCGGTTCCGGTTGTTTTCAATGGTGGATACTGTCGGTAAGCCTTGTCGTACACCTTCGGGTGGCTTGAGAACATTCGACACTGGGTTGGTCACTAACCCCTCCACCAATCCGCATTAAAGCAGCATGGTGGAGTTTGTTCTAGTCATCCCACAGCTGTCTGTGGGGGAGACCCGTGCCCAGCAGTGGGACGTCTATGGGTTACACCAACATTGTATCGATCACTCCTCCATTACTCGTATACCATAAAATGACCGCCATCCGTTTCTCGATATGCATAATGAATTGAAATCTACGGCTCGGTCATCATTATCCAATTATAAAAGACACTAAGTAAGACAAATACACAGCTGACAACCCTATTGTAATCCCTTCACGGCGTCAAACTGTGAAATTCGATTCTCGCTGTTGGGCATTGAGTTAACAATAATGACTGGATAATTTATTAATATAAGAGAAATACTCGTACACTTACATTAATAACTTTGGAGTCTAATAGCATCCATTGACGCTCTACATAAAGATAATAAAGGAAGTCAGGAACATAAAACGTATCCTTATAAGTTAATCGCTATAAACCTGCAAGCGCCTCGCATTCGATGCAAGTCCACGGAGTAATAAAGAAAAGCTATCCCAACGAAGTGGACATGACAGAAATACGATGAGTGTAGCAATCGTTCCATTAGTTGGAATCTAAAAGTTTCACGAGCTCAATTTTTCACGGCGGTATGCTGAAACTTCCTCCTAATTTATTTCAAACAATTTGTGGTCGACTTCCGCGTCCAAACTGGGAGCCCGCGGCTTGTCAAATTAATAAAATAAAACGTACGGCCACGCTTTACGGCTTCCTTGTAGCTTGTAGCCAATAAAAGAAGAATATTTGTTTAAGGGAACGCAATCGTAAAAGCCCCTTTTAACCCAATAACCCAGTCATTTGAGTTACATTCATTATTTTCGGAACTGTTCAATTCAACGTATTTCGCTGCGACCCATAGCCGTCCCACAGCTGGGCACGGGTCTTCCCCACAGATACAGTAAAGACGAATGTTTTGGTTAGTTTTAAAACAAAACCTATACAGATAGATGCCTTTTGTATTTAAATATTTTACTAATGAAAGTTGGTGATATTCAAGTTTTTATTCTATATTAGGTATCAATAGAATATGAATTGCTTGGTATGGAAATATAAGTTAAAAGATGTCTATCAATTCTTCGTAATGAATCTTTTTTTTTTTTGTGACAACAACGCTGTTTTAAAGTGACAGCATGTAAAAGTAAATACGCTTTGTTTGATGATGCACTACATTAATATGAGCATAACTACATTTGAAACTCAGTTACTATCAAATTAAAGCTCAAATTACGATAGCAATGACTTGTGAGAAAAGCTTAATAAGTTTGTGCCTATGAAATATTTTGACTGACAATGATATGCGATATTATGTGTACACCGAAGAAAGTGTTTGTGTGGTCATTGAAATCACAACATATCGGTGTAATAGTATCACGATGCATCTAATGTTTACTTAATTTAAATATTATAAAGGTAAAAATTTATTTGGTATACGGTAATGATAGTGAGCTAGTAAATAAAATTATATAAGAGAAAACGAAAGATAAGCGAAAACGTTTTTTTACATTTTTGATGACATCCATAGTATGTATTGTGGTATCATTAAAAAGGAAGGGTAAGAATTAAGATAAAGATTTACAATTGGATTTATTATATAAATATTGGCAGTGTTTTAAACAAAAAATAAACCACTTTTAGTATATTTCTAAAAGTATATAACAAATCGAATGTCTATTGCCGAATTATCGAATGCCGCGGGGCTTGGGGGACGCTCCAGCAAGTAGAAAACTGTCCCAAAGTCCAGTGCGATTGTAAGAACAACTCCGCGCACTTCAGTTGTGTTGGATCTCACTCACCTCTGGTTTTGCAGAAGCACTGAGTGGGATTGTGTGACACAGGGACCACAGCACCCTTTCGCCACTCCCTGTGTTCGGGGTCACATGGCTTTGACAGATTGAATTCTTACTTAATCTGTGCCAAAGAGAAAAAAGATCACAAATTAAACTTTTTTTAATGTTAGATTCCGGACGGATTCCGGTCTTTTGACCAAATGTTGTGATTTTGATTATTGGTATAATCTTCAGTGTAGCTTGCCGTTGATAAAGGCTTTAGGTCCTTCTTATATGTATTTGAAAACATACCATAATGGTAGAGGTAATACTGCATGAAAAACGATTTCACGCGGGCGGATCCGCAGGGAAGGTAGTTACAAAACAGAATAATTATAAAACTTAAAATGTTCAAATTCAAAACCCAGGAGAAAATGTCTACAGCTTCAATAGTCTAAACATAATATTTCATTCTCCTCCATCAAACAACAAGGCATTAATTAACATTAGTTACCACCTCGTAAAATTTATCGTTGCGGTGATCGAAACTAAACGCTAGCAATTTTAAATAGCCTTTTATAGCCAGTTTAATTCGACGGTTACATTTTACCGTTTTCAAGAAAAAAGTGTTTACTTGTTGAGGAACTTGCAAAAGGACTTAAAGCTTATTCACCAATCTGCAGATGGTACTGTACAGTGGCGGATTTACAAATTTTCCGCCTGTAGGCTATTCAATTTTTTCCGACCCTACTAACCTCCGAAATTCGATACCCTAGTTCGCTATCATATTATTTAATAGTTACGTACATTTATTGTGTCAATAAAATTGCAATTTTATAATTAGTGCTCTAAAATTATATTTTACAAAGCGTTTAGTACTTTTCATATTTAGACGTTACAGTGTTCACTTGTTAATATACAAAATATTATGTTTTTTTGTAAAATTTTCGAGATTCATTTTCTCTATATGTAATATGTATATTATATATTTTTTTGTATGTAAGACAAAACAATTTAGACCAAATTTGCCGCCCCCTAAAATCTGCCGCCCTAGGCTTCAGCCTACTCAGCCTGCTGGTAAATCCGCCACTGGTACTGTACTCTTTTTAATCAATTTGCTATCAAACAATAATGCGTAAAACGTTAAGAAAATATTAGTTTGCTACTAATGTTTTCTTAATGTTTCTGGAAATTCAGTATTCAATTGAAATTTGAATATTAACGAAGTATAAATATCGCAATTTCTTCATCGCATTTCTATATCCAGCCGCCCGCTCCTCACAACAATATCCTGCCAAGCATCTTAACCACATAATTGGCCAATCGGACGTATCTTCCTGGACCATTTGTTGATCCTCAATATGATCAACGTGAACAAGCCTCGCTAGAAAATCGATATAACATATAATTTCCAAAGTATCATGTGTAAATTGTATAACACATGATACTTTCGGGTTATATTTGAAAGGAAGCAGCAGAGAAAACTTACATACTCGTATACTTACATATAGAGAAAAACAGAATAAATGTACTTGTATGAATTACTAGTATGAATGCTAGAAAGGATATGTTGCGCGACTAATTACTTTTAACGCTGGTATAATTCATATAAAAAATATAATTCTGTAGATAAAAATAGACGTCGTAAGTAAAGTAAAAAAACAACATAATTCAAAAATTAAGGTCAACCAGCATATTAGGCTTACTTGTGAACATTATCCGTGAAGCACATGCCGCAGGTGAGCATATGAAATACCATGAGAGATACCTATGTCGCACGGTGCATAATGAATGTCTATTTAAGACATTCATCAGGTGTATTGAAGTACACCTGCAATGCTAACCTATTGTAATCAAAACTACTCGTACTAAAAATATTTGAATAATAAGTAACACGAATTATCTCGTTTGTTCTCCAAAATCAGTAATTACTGCTTAATAGTAAACTGAATATTATAATATTTTACTTGTATAAATGTAAGCCAAGTGCTGATAGTCACAGCAACATAACATAACATCACGCCTGTATTTCCCCGAAGGGATAGGGCGAGGTCAGTAAACCAAATGTTTACCAGTTATATTTAGGTACCTACCATGTAATAGATGGTGAGCCTATTGCCATACACCGGACATGAATCCAGACTCCGAGATAGGTTAGATACTTATATAGGACTAGTGGACGCCCGCAGCTTCGCTCGCGTAGAATTAGACCCATTAACTACGTCTGCCCGCGTTCAGGTTTGCCCACTTGTCTTCAAAAACGGCAAAGTTTCATACTAACTTTGCACCCCCGTTTTACCCCCTTAGGGGATGAATTTTCAAAAATCCTTTCTTAGTGCTCCCCTACGTTATAAAAGGAACCCCTGTGCAAAATTTCAAGTTTCTAGCCCTTATAGTTTAGGCCCTGCGTTGATATGTCAGTCAGTCAGTCAGTCAGTCAGTCAGTCAGTCAGTCAGTCAGTCAGTCAGTCAGTCACCTTCTCCTTTTATATATATAGATAGATACTACCTACCTACTAGATACCTTTTGTACCATATTTAGGTATAATAAAGCGTTTAATAAATAAATAAATAAATACTACTAGGAAATTCAAGATAGAATAACCCAATAATACTTTAGTCAACACGGCGATCGAACCCAGGACCTTATAGCTTAGCAGACCAACAAGGCTGACAATAAAAATGATGACTGAAATTTGGTTTTAGTTAACATAGCAACGTGCTTGAGAGTAGGTATAGGTACAAACAAGCTATCATCAAAGGATGTATCCACGTCATTCATTACAAAGGCACCAGGAGACACCGGACACAAATAGATTGGATGATCGTTTCCTGAATGAAAGTTTGTCAACAGCAAACCCGCTACCGTGGCTGGGCAATATATCATGTTGTTTCTATTTTAATGTGGCAGATTACAATGACAAATGCACTCATAAAGGATTAAGAATTGAATTTATTACAAGATCTGGTTGAAACATTTTGTATGCCTTTCGTGATAATGTCAATTTGTATCACAAGCAAATATTTACGTTTGATCTTAAAAGTTAAATATTAGTAATGAATTGCTAATCTTAAAATCTATTATTATCTTTATCTTAATTTTAAGAAACATTGACATTATTTTAACTAGTTTAACCAATTATAATTTGCTCTACAGTAAGATCTGTAATGTAAGCCAATAAAATAAAGTAACAGTCGATAGTGAAAACGTAAAATCTATGCAGTAGTAAAAGTGAACAATTTGTTACATTTCTATTGCAAAGCAATAGGATCAAGCTATCAGTACTATCTGGCCTGGCACCGTCCTTATCAAAAACACACAAATCGTGCCTTAACTTTCGCATTGTTAGAAAACCGATGGAAATAATATAGGGGCAAATTAAATGTCCCAGATACCCATCATATCAGGGCTATCGCCTTTTGAAAGGCAAGACATACGTTCAAACTCACGATCAAGCTCCGTGAATCACTTTCTCGAATACTTAGGACAGGATACCTTAAAATCACAACAGTATTGTTAGTGAAAAATTTGAGATGTTACTACATACCTATCTAAAATACATAATAAGAAACCAGATAACATTTTATACATATATTTGATACGCGCTGAACTGCTACTAAATAAAACTAACTGTTCAAACTCTTCCTTTTTAGATAGAGTGGGACAGTTAGGAATGGGAACCACTTTCACCGTCCAATTTAATGAAGTTTATTATGTTGATATCCACTTATCTTACCTACTCATGAGTAGTGACGTAAAATAATTCCCGCTATCAGCGACTGTCTCTTCAAGTAATTGAGTCACATTCGCAGAGGCGTTGGTAACAATAGAACGTTTCCTTATACACGTTCCTGACTTCGTAACCGAGCCCATGTCATAAATTCTCATGATCAGGCTTTCTCATGTCTTTCAGCTGGTCATTTAGCAGTCATAGCGTATAAACGTGAAAGTGTTCGCGAGACAAATGGCTAGAGCAATGGTTCAGGAGTAATAAGTCTCGGGGCACAATGAGTGTGGGTGGTGCGAAAGCGAATACGATTACTTATGCACCACTTTGACTTCCATCGACACTTTTATCGCACCAATCAAAATTGTCTGTGTTTTGATATTTCCTACTTAAATCAATGTTTATATTTGAGATTCCTAGACTCATACCTCGCAATAGCAGAGATATTGCAGCAATATCACGAAGACTCTTGTAGTCATTCATTTCTATAATAGGTTGGTAAGTTTAAAGTTCAGGGCTGATTACAATCTGGATGACCTACAAGAAACAATATTTAAACGTAGATATTTTGAAAATCAAGAACACGATCAATCATTTTAAAAATAAATCAATTTCTTTCGTAATATTTATTTTAGTGTGGTTGGTAGGCAGTAGATTAGTTCTGGTATTGGGTGTAGAAGGAAAGGTAGGGAAGGAAGGGTAGGTAGTGACATTCTCTCATACTTTGTAGTAGTAATAATAGTTTCGTTTACACCTAGTAATATTATATAGCCTATGACACTCAGTGAAGATGCAGTTTTCTAATGGTGAAAGAATTTTTGAAATCAGTCCAGTAGTTTTCGTGTGAAAATATTATACAAACAAATGTTTCCTCTTTATAATAATATAGTATAGACAGTAGAGAAGTAGCAAGCTTTATCAGTAACTAGTGGACGCCCCGCAGCTTCGCTCGCGTAGAATTAGACCCATTAACGACGTCTGCCCGCGTTCGGGTTGTCCACTTGACTTCAAAAATGGCAAATTTTCATACTAACTTTGCACCCCCGTTTTACCCCCGTAGGGGGTGAATTTTCAAAAATCCTTTCTTAGTGCTCCCCTACGTTATAAAAGGAACCCCTGTGCAAAATTTCAAGTTTCTAGCCCTTATAGTTTAGGCCCTGCGTTGATATGTCAGTCAGTCAGTCAGTCAGTCAGTCACCTTCTCCTTTTATATATATCAGTAATAAAAATCTCGGATATTTTTTTAAGGTAGAGTTATTAATGAAACCCATAAACATAACTCATACAGGCTACGAAAGAAGCAAACAAAATCAAGATTCGCATCTATTTGCACCTTTGAATTTCCTTGATCAGTGACTGAATCATCAAGGGTCCACAAAAAGAGGAAAAATGCTGAATATAGTTTTCCACGACGTATTTTTAATTGTTTAGAATGCGACATCTGACACCTACTAAATATTTAAATCTATATACCTACCTAGTTATTTAGTTATTATTCAAATAAAAATAAGAACAAGATACACCAGTTACTACTTAATAAAGCACATAACTGACATAACATAGAAAGCAACATTGTTTATAGTTTACAAATTACTAAGCTTCAGAGCATATTTGCCTAATGCGCCTACAAATGTTTCGCATTGGCAAACATTTGAATTAATCTCTTTACAAACCTTGGTAGTTTAAACTGGGAAATGAAGACTCACTGACTTCACGTACCTAATACGAGTATGTATGGCATCATCTTGCCATATCCAAATATTTATTTGGAAATTGAAGAAACTATGGAAGCCTTGTTTGTCGTTTCTTGACAGAAATTCATGGTAATTGTGTTCACATTTTCTTTCTGCTTTCTAAGTACTGGTAGCACAACAGTAGTACTTACACTTTTCAGTGACTTTTCTTTAGGTGTAAAATCTAAAGCTATTCTTGTGAGTGGATATAACTGTACACTTTACAAATGGATTATTTTCAAGCACTCGAATGATACTTTCCTGACATTCTTTTTGTTTTTACTGAAATTCTTTACTTTTCACGATAATTACAATAATTGATCTGATAATATAACTTTCAAATTCACCCTCCGCCAATTTCACTACTCAGTTTACCGACTAATCGACAAGGTTATCTGACCTGTGTCAGAATGGAACCATAAAGCTGTTAGACAATGTAAGCAATTACGAAGTATCCCAAGCAATAGTGGAATACTACACAATCTTGATACGTCAAACTGTCATGTTGGTGTATTTATTGATTTTTATAAGAGTTTAAGTACGAATGAACACTGTGTGTTGCGCAAGAGAGAGCCAGGCTTAGGTACCTACTATCAAAAATAATACAAGGAAACTGAGAAGTGGTTACAGTTTTCATTCCCGGTAAGGTAACTATCGTATATGAGAGCGATACTCCTACTCATATGCGTAGTCTTTATACTTTTTTAAATTTTTTATTTATACAATCTTATTGACACCTCAAAAGAGATATACAATGGGCGGACTTAATGCCTTATGGCATTTTCTACCAGTCAAACCCATAATTTATATTATCAATATGTTACAATATCTTCTTAATATAATACGAGTAGGTATGTATCTTCTTAATAAATCTTGGACATTCTCACACACGGCCATCTGACCCCAAAGTAGGCACGAGCCTGTGTTATGGGTGTCAGAGACTGATTGTGTATATCATTTTTAAATACATACTTAAATAGATAATATTCAATAATTTATTAATACATTTTCAAACTGCACTTGGTGCGTATAATGGAATATTGCCAATTGCCATACCCTTCTCATTTTCATTCAGAGGAAATAATCGGCCATTAAAGCGTTGAGATAATTGTTTATCTGTGCGAATTCTAGATAATGGCGCCAGTCCCGTAACGTATCTAAGTATCGCTCGCTACTGCGTGTAACAAGAAACATAAGCATTACATTACGCGGTCGAATGCACAACAAACGCTTCGTCGGCGTTTGCAGCGGACCGTGGATACTGCACACTGCGCATGTATGAGATCAATGGCGCTTAGGTCTCGTAGTTTTATGTGGTCATTCGTACCATCAAGAAAGTACCTATACATTGCTTGTTTAACGGCGCTAAAATGACGGAACTCATCGGAAGAGCGACACGGGGAAAATTTATCTGGGGCCGTATTCCGAAAAATCTTTTAAATTGGTTTTTGAACCACTTTGAACCACAATTCGATTGTGCGTTTCAATAATACCAACACTGACATGAAAGTCTAGTAGTAAATGGGACGTCTATGGGTAGCATTGGAACGTCTATGGTATGGGTCGCAGCGAATGTGTTCTATAACGCATTCCGTGTTAATTGCTTGAATCGGAACTAACGCGTGTTAATGCTGCTGCGACAACGCATGGCATCGTGCGGCGCGATAGTTATTGACAGTCGAGGAGCGGTTTGCCTTTACTTGCACGTAATCTGTGTTCACCTCCATACGTCATACCCGTATTTAGAATGTATAACACAACTAGCACGATGATATATACCTACCAAACATAAATAAACAGTCTTTGATCCAAGCAAGTTACCAATATACTTTGTCAACGTTGTTCTTGACTAGATCGAATGAACGTACGTATACACGTGCAACCATTGATATATATGTTACCACTAGATTAGCAATCACCGCGCTTATGCCTTGCCACAGGCCATACGCCAACTGGCGTATGCGTAGCTAACGTCAGTTCAGTGCTCTGTGTGACGCCGGCCGAGTTGAACTGACAGAAAATATTTTCAAAATGGGCAAATGCACAGTGTAAATGTGCGATTCAAGATCACAAAAACTTAATAAGTCCACTAGAATTACTTTCCACACGTAATTTTATTATTTCTGTGTTTACATCAACGTAAAAACCATTGAGTTAAATATACTAGAGAAGCAAACCTCATCAGAATGCCTCAAATATAGCGTAACCACTTTTTAAACGCGACGACGTAGCTTTGAAATCACTAAACATTTGAATGTAAACATATATATGTCTCACTTACACAAGTCACAATAACAATACCGTCGCGTAGATTAGACAAAGATCGCAATATTAACATGCAATTACGGGAATCGGCGCGACAGGGTTGCCTACTCACGCGAAGTTTTACCCAATTTTTTTAAGCCACAGAAAAGTTTTAATACTAAATTAAATTAACTTTAAAATATTTGAATTACATATGTAAATAGGATTTTGATGATCTGAAATTAATGAAATCATACTCCGCTTTATAACATAAGTTTTGTATACAATTGCCTTTTAGACTCTTTTTTGTAAGTTTGAGTAAATAATTTCCTTTCGTAATACAATCTTATTTTAAAATATTTGCAAATTTTGGAATCTATACTAATATTATAAAGAGGAAACATTTGTTTGTAATGTTAAAACACAGAAACTACTGGACTGATTTCAAAAAATCTTTCACCATTAGAAAGCTGCATCTTTACGTTCTGACATAGGCTATATAATAATAATATACATTTGTGTTTTTGAATGTATGTTTGTAATGTTTTCACACAAAAACTGCTGGACCGATTTCGAAAATTCATTCACCATTAAAAAGCTGCACCTTCACTGAGTAACATCTTCACATTTAAAAAAAAATAGGGATCCTTAATAAAAATGCAATAATATTACCCAAGGTGTGAAAATTACCTAAAATATTCTTTACATCGCGTGCGCTGCGAAAACTATTGATGATAGAATAAAAAAATGTACTACGACTTAGCAGATCACATCATTATTTACAAAAAGTCGCGATACCATATGTCCAACTACTGTAGTTATTCCACTATATCTACTTTTTTACATTTTAAAAGTTGATAACAGTGCCGACAATAATCAAACCATTATTATTCATAACTTTGAATTAATCCTTATCCCATTAAATATTATTATATTAAAGACCGTTTCAATACCTGTTAAATACTTATTAAATTATTAAAATCCGAATAACGAATAAAAAGATATAACGAATTTAAAATGTCAATCTAAAGAAAATAATGCAATAATAAAATAATACGGTGTGGGTGGCGCCGCGCAGTGTAGTCTTAGATATATTACTTAAAAGATGAATAGAATTGATGAAATGCTTCATATTAGCAACAAATGTTTACAGTTGAATTAATTAATTAAAATGTAGGATATGTAGGTACTTTTCATCTCGGAGGGTGGCAACTAGGTGTAAACGAAACTATTGTTATGTCTAATTCCACGCGAGCGAAGCTGCGGGCGTCAACTAGTTTGCCACCACTAAAAGGGAATGATCAACTAGTATTGAGGATATGTGATCTCCCGGGTGTATCGCAAATTCTTTTAATATTTTGTAAGTAGCCAGTCTGTCTCTTTTCTCAATAATCGAATTATTTCCACCCACTTATCACGGCGTGCTGCATCTTTAGGTACACTGCAACGTTGTTATTATTAAAAAAAATATATATTCACTTATTCCATAATTTAAAATTCTCCCAGAATTGTGGGGATCTAAAACTAAGTTTTTAGTGGTCACACTGAACCTATATTTCAAAATTTTACAATTTATTTATTTTATTGCATTTTTACGTTGATGTAAACACAGAAATAATAAAATTACGTGTGGAAAGTAATTCTAGTGGACTTATTAAGTTTTTGTGATCTTGAATCGCACATTTACACTGTGCATTTGCCCATTTTGAAAATATTTTCTGTCAGTTCAACTCGGCCGGCGTCACACAGAGCACTGAACTGACGTTAGCTACGCATACGCCAGTTGGCGTATGGCATGTGGCAAGGCATAAGCGCGGTGATTGCTAATCTAGTGGTAACATATATATCAATGGTAAAAACGCAATAAAATAAATAAATTGTAAAATTTTGAAATATAGGTTCAGTGTGACCACTAAAAACTTAGTTTTAGATCCCCACAATTCTGGGAGAATTTTAAATTATGGAATAAGTGAATATATATTTTTTTTAATAATAACAACGTTGCAGTGTACCTAAAGATGCAGCACGCCGTGATAAGTGGGTGGAAATAATTCGATTATTGAGAAAAGAGACAGACTGGCTACTTACAAAATATTAAAAGAATTTGCGATACACCCGGGAGATCACATATCCTCAATACTAGTTGATCATTCCCTTTTAGTGGTGGCAAACTAGTGGACGCCCGCAGCTTCGCTCGTGTGGAATTAGACATAACAATAGTTTCGTTTACACCTAGTTGCCACCCTCCGAGATGAAAAGTTAAAATGTAGGATATGTAATCCTACATTTTAATTAATTAATTCAATTGTAAACATTTGTTGCTAATATGAAGCAATTCATCAATTTTATTCATCTTTTAAGTAATACGCGGCTGCGCGGCGCCAACCACACCGTATTATTTTATTATTGCATTATTTTCTTTAGATTGACATTTTAAATTCTTTATATCTTTTTATTCGTTATTCGGATTTTAATAATTTAATAAGTATTTAACAGGTATTGAAACGGTCTTTAATATAATAATATTTAATGGGATAAGGATTAATTCAAAGTTATGAATAATAATGGTTTGATTATTGTCGGCACTGTTATCAACTTTTAAAATGTAAAAAAGTAGTTATAGTGGAATAACTACAGTAGTTGGACATATGGTATCGCGACTTTTTGTAAATAATGATGTGATCTGCTAAGTCGTAGTACATTATTTTATTCTATCATCAATAGTTTTCGCAGCGCACGCGATGTAAAGAATATTTTAGGTAATTTTCACACCTTGGGTAATATTATTGCATTTTTATTAAGGATCCCTATTTTTTTTTAAATGTAATATATGTTACTCAGTGAAGGTGCAGCTTTTTAATGGTGAATGAATTTTCGAAATCGGTCCAGCAGTTTTTGTGTGAAAACATTACAAACATACATTCAAAAACACAAATGTATAATATTATTATATAGCCTATGTCAGAAAGTAAAGATGCAGCTTTGTAATGGTGAAAGATTTTTTGAAATCAGTCCAGTAGTTTCTGTGTTTTAACATTACAAACAAATGTTTCCTCTTTATAATATTAGTATAGATTCCATAATTTGCAAATATTTTAAAATAAGATTGTATTACGAAAGGAAATTATTTACTCAAACTTACAAAAAAGAGTCTAAAAGGCAATTGTATACAAAACTTATGTTATAAAGCGGAGTATGATTTCATTAATTTCAGATCATCAAAATTCTATTTACATATGTAATTCAAATATTTTAAAGTTAATTTAATTTAGTATTAAAACTTTTCTATGGCTTAAAAAAATTGGGTAAAACTTCGCGTGGGTAGGCAACCCTGTCGCGCCGATTCCCGTAATTGCATGTTAATATTGCGATCTTTGTCTAATCTACGCGACGGTATTGTTATTGTGACTTGTGTAAGTGAGACATATATATGTTTACATTCAAATGTTTAGTGATTTCAAAGCTACGTCGTCGCGTTTAAAAAGTGGTTACGCTATATTTGAGGCATTCTGATGAGGTTTGCTTCTCTAGTATATTTAACTCAATGCGTGCAACAGTGAGATGGTACTCTTGGTACATGTCTACAGTCATATTCCTACTGCGAGTATAAGTGGCGATAGTGCAGTAGTTAAGACATCAACTACTTAAACTAAAGGTTCCGGGTTTAAATCCCAGGCAATCAAATGAGCATACTCGACTAGGTCGATAATAATTTCCGTTACAATAACACATTTTATCAACGTTACAATTTGTTATAGCTAAGTCGGAAATGTTTTTTTAATACAGTTGCTCAAAAAGTGGCGTATTACAGGGACGTATAGCGTTCGGGAAGTGAGCTATTACACACTCGTGCTTTTTCTTTACCTTTTCCGAACTCGTGCGTTCTCTTTCCCAACTGTCAAAATAATGTCTATCAAAAAGAAAAAACCAACCACGAAGTTTTTACTAAAATTAAAATCCATAGAAGTTTTTATGATTCATGCAAATATTTCTAAAAAGATGCTACTAATTTGTTTCAATATCAGATTTAATGATTTGATTCAATGAGTTAAGTTAGGTTTCATTTCATTTCATCTCATTAAATTTCATGTCAATAAAAAAATTCTACTGAAGACTTGGCTGTATGGGCATAGTTCCCTTTGCCTACCCACAATGGGTGAAGAAAACAAAAAAAAATCTCTGCAATTCTCTGTATTCTTCTAGGGTTGGCGCCATTTTCCAAAAATGTTCTTTGCGAGTTTAGTTTGTGTTTTTATTATTTTATTAAATTGCTTCATTTTTTCGCAACTGTATTAAAAATAGTTGTTCAGTACACGTGCGGAACCGTCATTGCAACTTGTTCCGACTGTCAACCCTCGCCTTCGGCTCGGGTAGACATTTGTCGGAACTCTTTGCAATGACAGGCTTTCCGCACTTGTAATGAAATATACTATTCTTCACACAACGCAAATAACCACGTGCTTATAAGGTTTCACTAGGTAATGTGGGCAATGCATTGCACAACATCGTAATTTCTTTTATGGTCATCGGGTCTATGTTCATTTGTTTAATCTGTGGGACCGTTAGTATTGTTCGTACAATCAAGGTGGCCGTAATAAATTTCAATACAACTCCGTGCCGTTGTTTCTGCGTTGATAGTCTTTTATTTGGAGAAATTCAATTTAGGACGTATGTACGCCCATTCGTTTGAAATGCAGATTAAAAACTGTTAATGAGGAGCTATAATTTTAATTAAAAAACATATTCGTAACTACCTACCCTTGACTACAAATTCTTATTAAAATATTCCTCCTTAGACCTTAGATTTACTATACAAGGTACTGGGCAGAAACCAATTCAAAACAAATAAATCTTATCAATTTTTGAATATCTAGCTGGAACCTGTTTCAGATAATTTTTGGAACAGTCTAATGAAGCGATTTTGAATCTGCATTTACTTACGAGTAAATCTTTGCATTGAAAATATCATACACAATATAATTTGAAAGATAAATACGCTCGGGAAAACAGTCATCAGTTCAAAAATTATTTGCATTGCAGTACGGGCCCGGGCACGTAAAACGGTAGAATAAAACGTACCATGTATCTTAGACGCAGATAAAGATCATATATAAGCACCATATCTATGAATCGGTACTGACGAGGTTGATCCAAAATACCAAACTAAAACCAGTCAGGATAGATTTATGCTGATTACGATTAAAGCTTATTCATCAACAGATTTTACTAGAGAAAACAGAGATCCATAATGTGAGTAAGAATGACTTGTGACACCTATTATTGTGTTGTTTACTTTGAGTGTTGTCATTCTCGTAACAAGCTCTCCAAATGCAAATTTACATAGTTTTGTCAGTAAAGTCATTCAAACTCATTAGCTTTCAAAGTAGTGAAAGCATGTGGCACATACGAGTACCTACTTTTAAAAGGAATATGTTTACTTCTAATAGATAAGATAAAATCAATAACAACTTAATAATTACATAAGTAGTTTCATGCACAAGGAACTACAAAAATCACGTAACTTTATTTCTTGTCGCCTTACGATTTTTCCGAATCCTTTTTAAATTACATACATTTAATAAAATTTGAAAGATTTTCCGACTCTTATTACTTTATATTATTGCAAGGGAAATGTATCGTCGCAACTACACAGATGACAGATCAATATCGGAACAATAGTGTTATCTGCCGCGCAAGCACAACAAGTTTGCCGCTGTCCGTATCCCGTTATTATCATCACAATCGGACACCTACGACCACGACCACGAGCGACGACCATTCATACAAGTTTCTCTACTGGGGGCTTATTATGAGCTCTTAGTTCCAGGCAGTTTACGGCCGTAAACTGGACTGCCTGGCAATCACGTATTACGAACTCTTAATTCCAGCCAGTCAGCGGTCACGTGACACTTCGCTAGCTCTGACTGGCTTCTGGATGGATATTGGCCGGCAATACCGTATTATGAGCTTCCTATTGACATTACTTTTCAAGTTTATCTGTCTTTAAACTGTCAAAAATAACAATTCAGTTTGAGGTGTCCGTGGATAGCTTTTATTGAATTGTTCTCAGCTTTTGTATTTAATTTGGTAATTCTAAATGTGTGACGAGCTGGAAATTTTCGAGTTTACCGAGGTTGACGCCGCTCGCGAAAAGGATGAAAAAAGAGTACGCGGAAAACGTGTCTGAGAAGAATGTAAGCCATTCGATAAGTTACATGACCGTGAATTTCAAGAAAGATACCGTTTATCAATGGTGGTGCATCTGGTGGCCCGCCCCCCGTACGGTTGCTGGATGCCCGAATGGTTGCAACCCTTTTTTTCAGCTTAGCCTTGTAATCTACTCAATACTGAAAAAAGACGGGCTTAGGTATGGCTTTATCTACTATACATTTTCCTTTCTTCCTGTGTTGTTTCTAATATTTATTCCGGTTTTGAGTGTGTATGTACATAAATGATTAAATAAATAAATAAAATATTGGTTTTTCACTATCATTATTTTCCTATCATGATGATTTAGGAAGTCAGTCAAATTAGTTTTTATTTACTACTTACACTAGACCAACCCTTCGAAGTTTTAAATGCGCCGTCTCCTAGGGATTTTAGATTTTCAGCTTAACGACTGTTTTCACCACAGAACAGATAAAGGAGGATAGAAAGGCCATCGAGTCAGTTTTGAAACAAAACCACTGTCGCCAGTTACCCACACTTAGATACACGTTATTATTACCTTTACATAAAATATTCATCAGCCATTGGTCAAATTGCACGAGAATCGCAACTTTTAAAAACTAACCTTAGCATCAAATCAATAAGGATACTTTTTGCTCGCGTCAAGCTGTAGAATTGTGCAAGTTTTGACCTTGTCGACACTTAATGTTGCCAGTAAGTGTTTTGCACAAATTTCGTGCAATAATAAGATTTTAGAGGTTCTTCATAGGATTCATAATGAAACTCGTGATCTGTCCGATTGTCGAATGAATAATTTATTTGTAAAATCACCTATTTATATTTACATTTTCTTTCATACATACTACACTATTTAAAACACTATTTTGACGACCGCGTATATGTTTCATATTAACAACGTAGGTAACTGGTAACTGGTTCGAAGGTATGAGGTATCCGTGTGAGGTATTCTTGAGGTATTCGGAGGTATTCGGAGGTAAGGTAACTGGTAGGTACTGAACCACTACAAGATTAGTAAAATAGAGTATATTTTATTTTACTGTATTATTTATTTATTTATTTAACCTTTATTGAGCCCAAAGATGCCTAACGGCGGTGAAATTAATAAATAAAAGTTAAGAAACAAAATTTACTGCATATTTGAGAAAATTGATCGTGCAATTTTATATGTTATTTACTGGTAACCCAACTAGAGATGTAAACATATTTATCGATAAATATATTTTGAAACTTGTTTAGAGTTATGTAGGTACCTATAATGCTACATCCGCATAAATGACTCTTTTAAAAGTAACACTGAAAACATATGCAACTTGAGTTTTGCTTCCTTTAGGTGTTGCGCCTGTTCCATACATCTTATTAACATGCATTTTTTTTATTATCTTCACATGAAAAATTACATTATAATTATTTATTTTATTAAAAAGTTTCAGAGTGAGTGTACGTACTTAAATAAATACACTGGTACAGTTCTAATATATACAGTTGCGCGACGAATGTACTTGTGCAGAGCAAAGATGGGGACTCTTTTGTATTCGAATTTTTTACAATAAATTAATGCAATCTTATATTTAAATTATTTTTCTTTAATAGCTTTGGTAAAGTCTGTAATATGCTTCTCAGTAGAATATAATACAATCTGATGATAACTAATGTTGCTAAATAATTGAGTTCCGACAAAGTTGCGCAAAATCGAGTACAGTTGTTCCAAAGTGGTACATTGTTTTTTAGGGATCCAAATTTTCTACCCGTTACATTTATCCAATGCTGGTTATTAGGATCCTTTGGAAACCTAAAATAAATACATAATATAAATTAGTACTAAATTACTTATTTAGTACTACACCTACTCCTTGAAATTAAGTATTTACACCTGAAACTACTTTAATTACGTACTCAAGATCAAGACTTATCGAAAAATTTATCTTATACTTTCACAACACTATCTCGCTGCGAACGAACTCGACAGAACATCGTGACGTCATCGCATTCTGTAGGACAGAATACATTGCGCACGAACTATGTGTTCACGTGGATTACTTGCGTACTTTACCGGCAATGTATATTTTTCGTGCAGCTCTTCGCACCACCGCAGTCCGAAAGCGACTAAAAGTATGCACGCGTGATTTCAGTCGAAGTATGATTGTTTAATCATACTTGTTGGCGCGCCTGTCACGCCCACATTTCCATTCTATCCTCCTTTATCTGTTCTGTGGTTTTCACCATTGAAAACAACCGGGACCGACGGCATTAAGTGCCCTCCGAAGCACGGTCGCGTTCATGAAATTTTACCACTAGCGGTCGCCCATCCACAAACCAACCGCGCCCGTGTTTGCTTAACTCCTTCGATCACATTGAATCGACTCGAGCCATTGGGGTATGGATGCTACACAGTACATTTCCAATTAACTATAAAACTATGGAAAGGTTTTAAATAGCTGTACTTAACGAAATATTAAACAATGAAAAAACCTACGCCATTCCAATTATTTCAAATGTGTAATTCTGTATTTATTATGTATTTATTATATTATTATTATTTTGTATTTATTACTCTATAGAGTAGAATCTAAGAATGCACCTAATCAATAAAATTTAAACTCGAAAACTTTAACGTAGAAGTAGTTGAATTTCCGCCGAGGATTCGTGATCGTTCAGAAACATAATTTCATTCAATGACTTAAAATCATATAAAATTATTTTAAATTTTTTCCATATTTTTATAATTTTCCATTATTTTTCATCACGAAATACGTATATTCACTACTCATGTAATATTTCACATGAAACATTTAAATTAATACCTAATTTGAGCATAAAATATATAAACCGTAAACTTACCGATTAATATAAATGACGTTTTTGAACGTTTCGCTTGCTGACATAAAACATCCAGAGACAAACTATCCAGCCAAAAGCCGTGCAGAAGTAGGTACCTCATAATACGAAATAGAGCGATTCAGTTTAAGCCCGTAAACTGAATTGCCTGGAACATGAATGGTTTTTTAAAAGTTCATAATACGCCCCCTGTTTAGACAACTGGGCCCTGTGTGTATCATTCAAATTGAATTTAGGTGGGAAGATTTTAATTAAGAACACAGTTGTCATTGACGTTTGTCACATTTATAATGTGATATCATTTAATTACTTCCATCCATCCATCAGCCTTTTAATGTCTACTGCTGGACATAGGCCTTCTTTAGTCGGTACCACTCCTGCCGATCCTGTGCCTTCTGAATCGCTGGATTCAGTTCGCTCGCTGCGACCCATAGAAGTTCCACTGCTGGGCACGGGTCTCCCCCACAGACATAGCTGCGGGAGGTCTAGAGCATACTCCACCACGCTGCTCCAATGCAGATTGGTGAAGTGGTTAGTGTCCAACCCAGAGTCGAATATTCTCAAGCCATCCGAAGGTCTTCGACAAGGCTTAACGAACTTTCCATAATTGAAAACAACCTTCAGCTTGAACGAGGGTTACCGACATAGCTCGTCGAGTAAGCAAGCTAAAATTAATTACTTACTCACTAAGGGCAACATTTTCAAATAGATTCGGAATGTACTTATGTTTAAAATCAATGAGATTCTTAAAAAACCTGTGGCGTTGCTTAAATCTCCGTCCTTAGTAGGAAAATTTGTATGATTTTTGCAATATAGATTTTAATCGCACCCAGGAAATCGAACCCAAGACCATCTCCACTAGCGTCATTATTGTAAAAAAATATTGGCTAAGCTAAAACACAGACCGTTGAAAAGGGTATAGAAATAATATGTTTGTCTACGCTATATTCGTCTTTACTTAAAGCGTTTGGAATTCAGTCTTTATTTGGAACGAGTGGGTTCACTGAACTGTCTCAGCAGCCTACAAGGCCGCCGGTAATGTCCTCGTGGTGACTAAACTATAATAGACGTCTTGTGCACTGACCGTCTTTAGTGTCTAATTACATTAAAACTAGACATCGTGATTGCTACTCAGATTATGAATTAGTTATCTACCTTACCCAATTATGGTTTACTGCTTTTTTACTCTGTGTTCCTTGTTGTAAATAATAATAATAATATAATAGATTAATTCATTCTTAATTTCAGGCAAGGAACCCATATACTCGTACATATCATTAATTTACAATTCATTATCATACAATAAAATACAATTACTTGACATTTTAGAATAATTTAAATACTTAATAATAATATTAACATAATAATAAATAATTAACAATAATCAAAAATAATAGAATTTAATTACAATTTTACAGCTTGCGCTCCGGCATTGGTACGGCAAGGTGCCTCTCGCAGCGATGCCGGAGGTAGCAGCGGACAAGCCGCGATCTTCAGCAGTTTTGTGGCTACCCCTACTCTATGTACCAAAGACGCGCACCGATTGCGCAAGGTGGTGTGGAAGCAGTCGGGCCTACCATCCGAAAACATCCCTGAGGCACTGCGACATCTGCAGCCAGCTGCAGCCCCAACAACACCCTGAATGCATTAGTGTAGAGGACGCGGAGGTCACTGTACCTTGTCTTATATGCTATATCAATTTTCTCTTCAAAATTCTGTTAATTTGACGGGCCCGTTGGCGCAATCGGTAGTGAGACTAACTATTGCGCCAGGGTTCGAATCCCACTCAGGACAAATATTCGTGTGACGAACACTTGTGTTAGTTCTGTGTCTGGATGTCAATATTATCTATTTAAGTATGTATTTATAAACATTGTATGTATGTATGTATATCAGTCTCTGGCACCCATAGGTTCGCGCCTGATTTGGGGTCACATGGCCGTGTGTGAATGTCCAAGGTATTTATTTATTTATTAATTTTATTTATTACTCTAATATAATTCAAATATAACAAATTCGTATCGTATCTATTACACAAATAAACCTTAAAATTTCAATAAGTTACTTACTTAAAATTGTGTATCGACACACAAAAGCTTATCAATTTTAGTGTGTTATATTTATATTGCACAGTAATAGTAGTAAATTAATGACCTTTTCATGCAACTGAATAGTGCAATTAGTCGTTTGTAACCTTGGGCGATTTGTGCAGGTGTTACTAGTCCTAATAATGCGTATTACCAGTACATGATATACAAGTTTTAATTTGTATCCGTTTGAACCAAACCAAAACCTTGTACTATTTATGTATTCTGTGCCAAAACACAAGTCCATTAAAACAAGGAATAGCTGTATATTGTATTTTTTTAAATATGTGAAGTAAGTGAAGTCTTAAGATCTTAATATTATTCTATATGAGCACATGTCTGATGAGACGTGGCTCTAATTTTACTAATTCGCTCGTGACGCCATATAAACCAAATTTTATGCTGCTATATATTATAATGTTGTTTTATATAGATAATGTCAAGTCTATAAGTTACATGAGTAGTGCACAATGAATTGGCAAGATTATTTTAATTCACTTACTGTATTTACGCTTAGGATAATATCGTTTTTATTGACAAAGTTTGGTAATAAGTTGACAATGTAACCTAAAAAGCAGAATACTATCTAACTAAATCAATGAAAATTACATACCTTATGAATAGCTCATCGTCATTCCATTTTATAAGTGTCGCCAAATACCTGTTAACAACATAAGAAAAAAGGTTAATTACAAACAATACTTAAAGACTAGAATAGATCAGAATTCAGGACATTCATCTTCAAGTTATATGTCATAGTGTCGGGTCCAAGCATACTGCCCAAGCTTCCAGCAAGCCAGTGCATTCTAATACAGTAGATGACCGCAGCGCAGCGCTGGCTCGCTGCCAACTGTCTGTATAATTCTGGCTTTCCTTTTAGGTGTTTTATTAATTTCACTTTAAATATATTTTACTAGTACACGATCATCACTACCATATCGCTAAATGCAAGTTTAGTTGCGAACGAAGATTTATTTTGATAAGTGAAAAAATGTTAATTATTTATTTCTCACCTACCTTGCTTACTTGGCATAAATAGATAATTAAACACGTTAGTGGTATGCAATAGATTTGTCCAGTAACATACAGATTTAAACAAAATTAACTAACATTAACTAGAATATTGATGATAAGTGTTCAACTTGCGATGATATTTACTTTTCTTACAATAAACATAAAATTTTAATATCTTCTCTAAACGATTTTTTTCAGAAGTGTAATCAAGATTTTCGAAAACTGAGATTGAGCTGAAACATGGCTTAATCCAAGTTTAAGACATTTTTAAATAATTTTCATTAAAAAACTGCAGTGGTAGAAAGATAAAGAAATTTTTCCGATCAAAACATCTAAAACCACGTTCTCATAACTTTCGCTATTAAGATCTGCAGCGCTCAGCTAACAATGTTAAATGGCGCGTGAAATATCTAAAGGGCGTGTACCTTCCTGCTCGGAACAATAAAATTTACGACATTAACATTTAACAAATCGTGCTGAGAACTACTCTAATTACCTACAGATACATAACGCTAACCTAACGTGACATTTTCACTTTGATTTCAATTCGCTTTCAATTGTAATACTTCGTATTCAACTATGCTTTATAATACATATTTCATAATTATGTGTATGAAAAAAGCAATAACGGCCAAGAAATGTCAATCATAAGTTTTATAGAATAAAAAAAAATGCTATCAATTTGAAACCATTTAATGTAAACAAGTAACATCAGTAAATGATTTCTTGTCGTTAATGGCGTTTATGCTCATGTGTTTATGTAAATGGTATTGTTTACATTCAAAATCTCATAGTAAAAAAAACAGCTTGCACCGGATCACAAAGGTACAATGCACAAATAACGTTCAGACTGGCCATTACAATTGAAACTTAATCAGCTTTCGAGTACTAAAGTAAAGCCAAATTGAAAATATGGAGAATTGAGAAGACTGCTTATGGATAACTAGTGGCTATATATATATATATGGATAGCTTCGCTCGCGTGGAATTAGACGTAACATAACCTAAATACAAAATTTCATTGAAATAATGTAGGTATATACGAAAAACTTTTATACCTACTAACATTGCACCCCCCTTTTACCCCCTTAAGAGATGATTTCGAAACTCAATAAAAAACCTTCATAGGTAGTACTGAAATTCATTCGAATAACATCAAAAACGGCAAAGTTTCATACTAACTTTGCACCCCCGTTTTACCCCCTTAGGGGGTGAATTTCCAAAAATCCTTTCTTAGTGCTCCCCTACGCAATAAAAGGAACCCCTGTGCAAAATTTCAAGTTTCTAACCCTTATAGTTTAGGCCCTGCGTTGATATGTCAGTCAGTCAGTCAGTCAGTCAGTCAGTCAGTCAGTCACCTTCTCCTTTTATATATATAGATTATACCTCACTACACCAAAACCTAAGAACTAAACACGGAAACCCTTCAAATGCAATAGTTTAAAATAGTTTAGTGGCTGTATGTTTAGTATAAAATATTTGAGAAGCTTTCTAAAACTGTTTTAATTTGTAAGTCAGTTTCCAATATAAACCGTTAATTAACTGTTGACAAGTCGATAATTAGCACAATACTGATCTACTTCGATTACATTGTCTTCTATATTGAGAATCTTTTAAACAATGATCTCAAGGTACGTGGGTCACACAGTATTACACACAGTAACTATACACTGCTAGAATAGAAAATTCGAAAATAAACATTTTCCGATCCTTATTATTAATGGCATGCTCATACCGCTACCAAAAATATCATCGGTTTTCATCAAAGGGAATCAGGAAAAGCAGCAAAATAAAAATTATAAGAACACCTGAAAGAGATCGATCATCTAATTATCTTTCGTCGGACACAGGCCACCAGCTAGGTACGATAGACAAGTGAGAAAACTGATATGCTGACACAACCACATAATCTGCGGTAACCCACTTAAAACATAACACTGGCCAATAGCCTCAAGACAGAAAATACTATGTCGACGAACAATTGCACATTTGCGGCAAAGCAATGAGGACTTACCCATTAATGCTCGGATGTGGAGCAAAGTTAGCTGCAACTGCCTGTAAAATATTACAGCGAGTTTCGTTTTGCATGGTGAAAGATGTAAGAACAAAGCGGATCCACCATATAAAGAATACCAATATCCACGGATATAAATAATACCAATCTTCAACGTGACGGAATGGACATATTCTGCTTTATTTATGAAGAAATTGCTTTGATGCTAACGTTTGATAAAAAACATTGACGATTATGGATTGACCTTGGTCTTAATCTATTGAATTAGGTAAGTAATCTACATTTGCCCTTTACATTTCACATTTAAAGTAGCCTATACTAGGACTATCCAGAGCTAAATCATATAAATATGCTCTTTTTTAATTAATTCTAATAATGTCTTTCGGTCATGACTTAAGCTTATGCAAGCTTGCAGGCGGGTCGTAAGATCACGAAGCTCGATCAGCGATTGGATACGCACTTCCTTCCTTCACTTGCTATTGACCTCACTAGAATGTTCGCTCTTACGGGAACTCAAAGGGTAAAGAAGGAATTATAACCACGTTTGTCACTTAAATTTTATTATGAATAAGATTATTATTTAGAAATTTTGAGATTTAAATCTTGACATAATTGATTTGATTACAAGTAATCCAAAATTCAGATCATTTAATCACACACTTAAACCTACAACAATTTGTCTTTTTTTGTTTAATGAGGACTACCAAAGGAGACACCATGGCTGACGCAAGCATCTTAAACTTCATGCATCATTGGCTTAACATTTTAAGAGTGTTACAAATGATGCACTACTAAATTCTAGGCACAATTGAAAAAAAATAACTAGTTTTTTATTCACGGTAATCAAAATCCACTTTATTTTAATCGTGCTTCCTTGCCTTCTTTAGGTTCGTCTTTTTCTCTTTATTACTGTCTATGAGACGTTTTATGTAATGTGGAAAAGAAGGGCAAAACATAAACTACTTGAAGAATTTCTGTCGTAATTGTTATCTTTTCTGTGCTATTGGTCATGTCAGCGCCGCCCTCTTCTTTGTTCTCAAAAGATACATCGAAGTTAATTAACGGACGTTCGACGTGAAATTTTCGCGTTCCAAATACAATTACAATGCCTACCTAGATGTATAGGGCGGAATACAGTTCAATGGGACTAAATAATTGTAATTAGCATGAGACTCGAGGCATAACTGTTGAACTAGATACATTATTCAGCAGCCATTTGGGTAATTCTAAAGGAACGGTTGCATTAAACGAGAGTATTGGTCAGTTCCATGGCACTATCGTAAGAGCATCGGAATTATTCTGAATACGTTAAAGATAAACAATCAAGAATGTACGAAGTAACAATTAACAGCGTGAAATGTGAAGTAAGCACAGATCAAAAATACTCAAAGAGTCCAAATTCAATGATATATACGTAACATTCTTGATATAGGTAACATCTATCGGTTTTAAGAAACTTCACCGGTGTATCTTTAGTTTTTAACCCATGCGAGACAGTGGTTATTTCAATCTACGCGTATCTCAGGTTAAAAATATGATCTGTAACATGTTGTGTGTAAGATGATCTGTAGAACTGCAAAGATATTGCAGAAAATTACAACATGTATCAAAGAAATAAATAAAGAATAAGAAAAAGAATAGAATACATATACATACCAGGATAGTACGCAGGAAGACATTTCTTAGGGAAATATCTTCCTATACATATTTTAAGATTGTATTTCCTGCTCTTGTGTACATAAATGTAAATAATTAAATAAATTAAACTAAATGTTTTAAAGCGCTTGTCCGATCCGATCGCGCCTCTAACCTGTAATTCAAAAAAATACAGTAAGTAGCAACAGTACCTAACTCTACCAATAGATTCAAAGCATCTCAATAAACATGAACATTAAACGTCCTTCATAAAACATATCCCACTGACACGAATATTTGATGGCAACTGGGAAAGCGTGTCCCTGTTTAACATAATGAACATAATGAATTAAAATAAATTGTCATCGACCTCAACTTTACGAATGTTAATAGTAGGCTTAGCATTTCCACGCGTGTGCAGACTGCAGACAAATGGGCACTTTTGGTTCGACCTTTACGACTGAACTAAATCCATGATGCGAGGAGTGAAGCAAAGTGTGGTGAAGATTTAGTTATAAGTAACACGCCCGAGTTTGACCTGGGAACTCATTCATGGAATTTTATGACACGCGGATGAAACAGCAGCTTTCTCTTCATTTAGACATGAAAACTTGATTTAGAACACTCTTCTAGATTGCCTTATATTATACATGCTTACTCTTACTCTTGTAGGTATTTAGGTAAATAGCTAAGTTCGGATGGAGATTCCAGAACTCGCATACAGGAAAGGTATTTCACCTAAATGAGCGAGTGTACGTACATTTTGAAACCGCCACGTAAGCAAATAAATATAGGTAAAAACAAATGTCACCTTTTATTTTTTTAGACTAAATAACGCACTGCCATATAACCAGCCGGAGTGGCAAGCACTTATATCTACAAACATTTTAAAATCTCTCGTGCTTTGGCATGTTTGTACACCTGTTCCAGTTTTCAGTGTTTATCTAGCAATTGTTTCGCCATCTAAAAGAGGGCAACATCAAACAAACCTTTATACTTTGAGCACTGGAATTGTTCAACTACAACTGTACAAGCAAGCAAAATACGTATTAGAAGCACACTTATTGTTCTACTATTCCCGCGCAAACTCTTTAATAGAACTGCAAAAACAATTTTTGGCATTTTTGTATGGCAAAAAAATTTCATCAACCTTTGAGAGATTCCAGAAATGACTGAGTTACTATGATTGTTTATCCAACCTCCGATTTTTTTTTAAATTTTACAATAAAATTTTTTTAATGTTTTAAAAATAATTAACAACGTCAACATATCACCCAAAAAAAGAGTGAAAAAAACACGAGGTGAAAGAAGAAATTCAAGTAAAGTTCCGGCTTCACAATTTTGGCACCGAACACTAAAAAATGTTTCGGACATCTTTGATGTTTCGTCAGCGGTAATCAAAAGATCACTGCGAGCTAAAATAGAAATCTTTAAAGGGAAGCAGGGAGCTATTATGAGTAACACAAGCAAACACTTTGTCCTGACAACTTCACTCCAAACTGCATTCTGTTTAGACTACCGATTTTAAAAGTGGCGATTTATAAAATAAATATAATCTTATCTTCAACCACGGAAATTCTACTAAATTTAAGTAGTTGCCATGTGCGTATAGCTCTAGACGTATAAAATATTCCAAAAGTTATTACCTAATTCAGTAGAGATTTTGCCGGATAAAAAAGCCCAATTTATTTAAAGCTTTTGTTTTGTACAAAAATCAATTCAAGCTACCCCAGTCAGCAAGTTGATGTAATTCAAATTTTAAAATAAGGGGAACCAAATGCAGTTTTAGGGGCCCATTCCAAATAACCGATGCATTTTGAGACGAAGTCACGCTGCGCGGTTAATGCGTAATGACGTATATTAACATGTATGTATTACACCATGGCACATAACTGGTGAAAAGTGGCTGTATATGTATACACACCTCCGTCTACCTCTTCGGGTAAATATAGACGTGATGTTATGTTAAGTATGTAATAATAAGTACCTAATTGAAAATTGTGAATTTTTAATTAACCTTCTATAACTTTAAATTATATTATACATACAGACATTACAGTTACACATAATACAACTTCAAAGGAACCACAATAAATTGGATGTCTTACGAAGCCCGCGGCAAATATACAATAACTGTTCGTGCAAGACTTGTGACTTTATGATAATTCTACCAAAGGCACGAATCTAACTGATGCATGAGTTAAATTTAAAATAGCTTATACAAATACAAAGCTTAGTAATTCGGTTCTTGAATATTGTATTGGCGAATCGCGATTTGCAGATATACTCCTACATAGATCTGGTATTGGTTCGGTGAAAGTAATTTATTGAAGAGTTCAAAAATATTGTTGTTCAATACATTGCATACACTCTGACACACAGTTGGTTCTGCCGTAACTCACTTATTTCTATAAATCTATGCTAGCTGACATTTAGCTTTCGCCGGCATTTCATGTCCATTTCTGCTTTCTGCTGTCAATCGCCATCTAGGTAATTGGTTCGTTTCTTTCTTTAAATTCATATGTGAATATCTATCGGAATACTATCTAGGCATGTAAGTACCATGTATTAACGACTACACAAATATGTACTAATATTTTAGTTGAACGAACGTTGAAGTCAAAACATTTTAGTTGAACGATACAAACAAAACTTCGGCGTTCATCCAAGTTCCTCACAGATATGTACCAATAAGAAAATGTATTTTAAAGACGGCTGTAAATAGTATAGCTAAGAAAAACTCAAGTCGCCATTATTAATGCGTACCAAATGCGTGTGTTTATAGATGTTTACAGACAAGATAATAATCCAAACTGATACATGGGAATGACTCCCGCAGAGATCAACGATAAAGTAAATAAACAAAACACGACAAACTGATTAAGTTTAGTATTTTTATCAATTAACGATAGCACACAGCGCTGCTGCGCATGTGATATAAGTAGAGGCATATATCATGATCATTCATGACCTAGTTGATAAGTTTCTGTAATTTGTATTAAACCCTGAATCCATCCATCCATCCATCAGCCTTTTAAATCTTGTGTCTACTGAATCCAACGTTTTCCTCTTCTTCTAGACCCCGAATGCAGATAACTAATTTGTTTGTAATACTTACCCAAAAACCGATTTTCTAGGTTCAATGATAAGCCTGAGCACAAATAAATATATCAATACCTGAGTATTACTATTTAGCGACCTCATAATCAATCAATTGTCCACCGGAAAATACGAGTAAGTATCTCAGAAACTGCGTATGATTCTTGTTTTGTAACACTAGTTTTACCTTTTTTTTTTTTTTTTGTTTAACGAGTGGGAAACCTTGAAAAGGTACCCGGACGTCGTGGGAGCGACGCCGGGTTATGTGGGACTTTCACCCACTAAAACCCACTCGGTGGCCTACTCCGGCGCTACAGGAGGGCTCCGGGATCTCTTGTAGAACGCGCCGGTGCCCTCCAGCGCTGCGCCCAAGACGGGCTCTTCCCGGTTTCACAACGCTGTGCAGCCACAAACAGCGTCGTCTTTCCCGGGGTCACATCGATGGACGGTTCGAGCTCCCCCTCTCACCGCCCGCAACCCCAGAAGTCCCCTTTTAGTCGCCTTTTACGACAGGCAGGGGCTACCGTAGCACTATTCTGGTCCCGAGCTACAGGGACGAACACTAGTTTTACCTACGACAACAATGCATATCAACAGCAGGTTACGAGTACTTCAGTACAGATCAATATTAGTACCTACTGGGGACAAACACATGCGCATTACAACTTTCATTAGGTATTCTGATGCCATCGATCTGCCTGAACCTTGGGCCTATACTTGATAGCTACAGCACATATACGTCCCATTGTTGGGCACAGGTCTCTATTTGAGCATACTCCATCACGATTGTTTCTACAATTGAAATTAACCGGGACCGATGGCTTTAGTGTCATCCGAAGCACGGAAGCACCCATGAAACGTTGCCACTAGCGGTTACCCATCCACAAACCGACAGCACTCAGTCGATCACATACGATCGAGGCGATAAATTGGGCTATGGGCGCTTCAAACTTGACTTGACTATCATTTCAAATTATTTGACGATTCTTATTACCCACGAGTGTTTTTTTATTATGTACAAATGTTACAATTCTATCGAGATACTTGTGAGCCAAAGACAATGTGAGACCGGGTGATAGATCAACCAATGCCTGAACGGATAAAAGCTGCTATGGACGCTCCCATCCGCGAATACGCTAAGAATCTAGCTATTAGAAAGGAATGACAACGGGTTGTTAGTACTTGTTAGTCGTACTCATGACGACCACGACTACATTGCCAAAATCGTAAAGACGTCGATTTGTTCAAAGCTTAGTCCTTGACAACCCTTGAATTTGTATTGTTCAACCATTAAAATAAAATCAATTGATGCATTGATATTGATATTGTGCTTGTTGTTGTTTCAAGTTTTGGTATGAGTGTGTATCAGGTCAGAAATAAAGAGCGCTTACTTGATCCTGTATTCGATACAACGCGGCAACGTGTCGTCTTTTATTTTAGCACACCGTGCGTGGGTCCAGGCATGCTAAAATGCATTTTATCAGGTTTCATCAAACATTCGTTAGTTACTCGAACTCGATGTCAATTGCCAATATAGTCACAAAGTTGAAAAGTCGCAAACTTTTCATCTTCTGCTAACCTGATAAACAGAATGCGTTAAGTTAAACACTATTATGGCATGGTGTAGAAAGGCGGAAAATCGTGAGAGATGTCAGATTGCGAATCGACATCAAAATGAAGCATCGTATGCAGAAATACCGGCAGTAAGTTGCTCTGAAATGCCGAGCTGTTAGAACTGCTTGCAGCTGCGGCTTGCGATTGCGGCTCTTTCGATAAGAAGGTACCTGCAATATATTCCTTGTCTTACATAGTTTTATCAAACATTTTTATTAAACTAGTGGTAATTTCTTTCGATTCTCAGTTACGACGGTTAGATTCTTCTATTATCTATGAGCAAACCTTAAGCGAATCCAGTTCTTATAAGTAGCAGACTTGTTTCATGAAACAGCAACCACTTTTCGTTTATTCAACGATTAGACATAGTCGGAAGAAACTTGCAATTTGAGATCATGTTTCAATGTCCAGAGATGAATGTTCTTCGTGTCAGATGTGGAAGAGGAGGAGTACTAACCAACAAACACACTTTCCCATTTACATGTATATGTAAGGTTACCTAAATTTTCAAAAGTTATACAATTCATATCATTTAACCTACACTCAAACCAAATACAGCTAGTGTAACGTAATAATTATATTGAAATAAATATTTGTTTTATTGTTTTAGGTATTAAATACTTTAGTGTTTGGAAAAGTATTTTCTATGATCTAGCAAACCTACACACAAAGATGCGCGTGTCACTACAGAGCCAATGCTATGCAATGACGTCTACGTCATTCTACGTCATTCAACACATAAGTATCTGCTATGTGAGGCTATGTGGTACCTATTCTTGAAAAAGAACGCAGTGTCAATAATTCTGATAAAGGATATACCTAAAACTAATTTTAAATATAAAAAAATAATTAAGAACTAATGCATGCGTGCATAGTTATACATACATAACTTTATATGATGCATATATCTTGTGACAGAGAGCATTGCAAAACGCTTCAGAGTTTTCTGTAATTGCAAGCAGTATGTTACTAGTCTAAGATCCCGCTATACAACGACCTTCACCGAGATGTTTATTTAATAAAACGTATTTTATATTCAATTTAATATGTCAATAAATATAGTACATATGGGTTGGCTAACTAATTTCAGTCCAGGACATGATTAATTAATAATTTTAAAAAAAAATTTTTTTAAACATTTCACCGGTTTGATTATTAGACAAATTCTATACCAATCGAAAGTATGAAGCCCACAGATTATGCAAACGTTAGGTTGGCTATTCTTTTCCGGTCACAACTCTCGAGTAGCCAGGTATAAACAGGTAAATCGATCGATATCGCATTTTGCACCGCTCTGATTATTGAATTAAAATTAAATGAAATTGAAGATTATTCCATTATGAACACGGTGGTATAGGGTTGACTGCGAAAAATCAGTCCCGAATTCCAGTTGTCGAATTTTTCGAAAATAGCTGAAAAGGTTTTACTTTTCCTTTATTATGGGCGGACTTTAAACAGCTGCTATGCTGTGTCCTCTTCTATCGCATGGGATGGTTGGTTGGGACCTCTCAGTCGCACACATTCACTCGCAGCAATATCTCACTTTTGAAAATTCGACAACTGGAATTCGGGACTGATTTTTCGCAGTCAACCCTATACCACCGTGTTCATAATGGAATAATCTTCAATTTCATTTAATTTTAATTCAATAATCAGACCGGTGCAAAATGCGATATCGATCGATTTACCTGTTTATACCTGGCTACTCGAGAGTTGTGACCGGAAAAGAATAGCCAACCTAACGTTTGCATAATCTGTGGGCTTCATACTTTCGATTGGTATAGAATTTGTCTAATAATCAAACCGGTGAAATGTTTAAAAAAATTTTTTTTTTAAATTATTAATTAATCATATCCTGGACTGAAATTAGTTAGCCAACCCGTATGTACTATATTTATTGACATATTAAATTGAATATAAAATACGTTTTATTAAATAAACATCTCGGTGAAGGTCGTTGTATAGCGGGATCCTCTACTATACGCCAACTTGATAAATGTCACTTGCAACCAACGGGCATTTTAATGAATTTCTCTATGAAAGGTATTCAATTACGTTCATCGGCATCATGTACCGCCTTAGTGAATTAAATATAATATGTCTCAGCAATACGAGAACGCAAAGATCTATAGAAATATATCTTTGAACAATTTTTCCTATACTGAATTTGTTTTACGGAAGTAGAAGAGAAAGGTCCACTGATAATCGTCGATAGACAACGCAACAACCACATTAACATAATACAAAGTGAACACATATGACATTATGAGGTGATATTTTCTTCAAAATACAAAGCCAACGGAATAGCTGCCGAATATGGCAGGCAGTTGTGATAGAGCGCTCATTTCACAAACTAAGAAGAAATTATGACTATTTAAGTCGTCGCGATGAAGTCGTTTTCTACGTATGGTTAATGGTGCTTTGAACCGACCGCTATGTCATGACTTTTGAAATCAGATCCAGAATCGTTGAACTCCTAAAATGATTGCAAGTCTCTTTCAACATATATTATACACAGGTACAAATATTCATACCTTATCCCAACGGGGTAGGCAGAGACCAGACCATCTTCTTCCACTTGCTACGGTCCTGAAATACGTATTTTGGTCCTTCCACTTTCATCAATAAGTCCTTTCAATCACTAACAAAACTGTTTTTCTTGTACAAATATAAATAATGAGCTTTTGTACAAGCTGGCAAAGTTCGGAAATGCAAACGCATCTTATTGCAAGTTACCGAAATAAAATCGTATCACATTAGTTCACATATTTTCAATTTGACACAAATGAATGAATGCTATGAAATTAACCATGTAGGCAATAATAATAAAAAATCCTATCTTATATAATTAAAAAAATTAAGTTAACATAACAATATTATTTCTATGAAATTATTGTAATTTTTTGGGAAAATTGTGTAATTGTAAATTGTATAAAACTATTGTAACTATAATTGTAATTAATTAATTGTAACTTGATTCATTTCATATAAGAATTGTAAACAGTTTTTGAGTAATATATATTGATTGATTGATTGATTGATATTAGTAAAAATATAATGTAAATAAAATTGTACGAGACCCCGAATGAAAACTTCCACATACCTCCTTAAACCTCCCCCACTCAACGTCACAAAATGTTTATGACGCATAAACATGCGACCGCCGTGTCACGCACGAAATTATAATAAATATACGTAACAAACCAAAATATTAATGGGATTAAAAATAAGGTGACAAGCTTTTTTGGAATGGGGTAAGATGAGATAGTACGTTAAAAATATATTAAATTGAAAAATAGGTAATTATAAAGGTTTCAGTAATATGCGTTTCATTATTTATTTTAGTACGTACATACAAACTGTGGGAAAAATTAAATTAAACAACAGTTGTAATAGGCACAGCTTATTCCTATAAGAAATATGCTATGTGTTTTTAGCAATCGCATCTCAACTGTTGTGTTGATGTAATTCACCACAATTGTCTGAAATCATGAATCACCAAAATCTCTGCTGAAAATTAAACATATACGAGTGACATGTATAAAATTACATATATGTATAATATCTATACATATATATATATGATAAATGACTCTGATTAAAATTTAGCCGAAAACAAACTACATATTAGAAAATAACTAATATTTTCTTATTAAATCTTGAACCGATCAAATAAACGCCAACACGCGCTCAAAGGTGAATAAATTTAACCTCAAAAGCTGTATGCGTTAGTAAATTACCACGCTCTAGTATCCCGCCCCTTCTATTCCATTAAAACTAATTAACAGACCTAAATTAGAAGGCGCCTGCGCTTAGCGAGTCGGTTATGCGCCCTTGAAGCAAGTTCAATTTCACTGAGTGGGATCTATTTGGCATGCTTTGCTATCTGCTGCGCTTGCGCAATCATCAGCTGTTATTATAGCTCATAACTGTCCGTTTTAGAATTCAATTCAATTATGCCTACCAGAATAGTTTAATTTATAAAAATAAACAAGTTTTCATAAATGTTCTTAAAAGACTTTTTTTTTTTTTTATGGAACAAAGATAGCAAACGAGCTTGCAGCACCACCCATCCGCTGCCGCCCATGACAACTGTGACTGACTTTGAACAAGACTCAATTAGGGACTGGGATGGTTAGTCCAATTAGTTGAGAGAGTTAATTAGAACATTAGTTGGTCAGTTCGTTAGTAGGTATGAGGACTGGGGACTGTTAGTGATAGTTAGTCCTGTTAGTTGGTGTTAGTAATAGTCCAGTTAGTACTTGTTAGTAGGAGTCTCGTTCTAAGTCAGTCACAGATGTGTTGCTACCCTTGAGGACTAAGATGGTCGCCTCTAAAGAAGTGTAACCGGAATCCACACCTTTCCAACCGGACCACAATTGCTTTAAAAACAATTATTACACGGCAGAAATGGTACTAGGTACCGTGGCGGGCGGTGGTACTGCCCCGGGCGAACTCTATATGGAACCAATTAGCTTTCATATAAAACCTATTTGGTTCCCTATAGGCTCTACCACCTTTAAACTATGCTTATGCAGAATAAAGAGTAAAATACACTTACAAAAAAGTGTGTGTACTTATCTACCTACACGCGTTAGAAGTTATACTTCTTTGGCGTAACAAGATAAAAATCTTTTCAAAAATTTTATCTTTCGCCTTATTCTACGTTTGTAGAAAAAACGACACTAACAATAGAAAAAAAGTATTTAATACATTGAAAGTTTTATGTAGTTAAATAAAGTTTATTTAAATATCACAAAGAAATTATTTCTACATTGACAGCACCTGACTAGCAGACTATGACAGTTGAAAGTGTACACTGTCAAACCATTTTTTGACAATGTTGACTATAGACTATAACTAACTTCATGGTGTCGGTTTTTTGTGTAATTTACTCTCATCATTTTTCCCTAACGCGCCAAAAGAAGTATAACTTCAATAATAAAAATAAAAAAGTTCTTGAATGCCAAAAATGCGTCACGCCATCGAATTATAATTTTAATTAGAATTATTAACGTTTAAATATGTCATATCGTTGGTTTGAAATAAACTGAACTGACTAGAGTGACGTCCGTGTTTAATTAATAAGAATCCATACTAATATTATAAATGGGAAAGTGTGTTTGTTTGTTTGTCCGGCTTTCACGTCGCAACGAAGCTATTATATGGTATGGTTTTTGTGTGTGGAGATAGTGAGGAGGGTGGAGAGTGACATAGGCTACTTTTTACCGCGGTAAAACATCCCCATGGGTAGATATCGATGTTTTGTTATTTGCTAGATATTTAGTTCCGGATGTTGTTAATAGATGGCGTACCTTACGTACCCTTTATCTGCGGTCAGCATTACCTCTGGTTCCTCTAAGTATCTTTTAATCGTGGAACTGTCATTATTTATCCACCACAAATATGATAAACAACTCATTGTTAATTCCCTTTGACCACGCGGGCGGAGCCGCGAGTAAAAGCTAGTAATAATTAAACGAAACTCAATCGTGCCTTCAAGCGGGTTGCTCATGCAAATCAACACCCACTCGTGGTCAAGTTTACTCGAACAAGTAAATCGAACGTTGCATTTGGTCGTCAACGTATGACCACGGCTGTACCGCCGACATGACTACATCGCGTGCAAGTGCAACATTGAGTCTCAATGCTCTGTGCATGCAACCGTACAACAGTTCGGACAGCCCTTACAAGCAATGAGTCAACAACTCAACACATACTCACTTACTATACCTTGATAAGCTCTTTTGTTTACCGGACCGTAATTAGGAGGAAATTTCTTTGTTCTCTGACCCGAGTTGCGCTACTCGAGACAAAAAGGTAAGCTGTACCATGACAATCAATTTCTTACAAAGAGCCATCGTAATAATAAAGTTACGAAATGCTTTAACGAATTCTCATGTTAATTTCGACTGCGCTTTTATCTAATATAATGATATCTATTATTAACAATAGTGTAACGAAGTAGTGTTACTATTACCACTTCGTTACTCCATTGTTATTATTAGTAATCACATTGTAGTAGCTTTGTAATTAGGCAACGGAAAATTGAATTACGCATCAACAATATGTTAATTAAAATTTTAATTCAGAGTAACTAGAACTAGGATTATTGGGCATTATGAAACCTATAAGGAGCTATGAGGTAACCGGCGTATGTTTTGGATGGAGAAAAGGAAAACGAATTCTTAATAACCTAATAATTAACATGTACGCGTTGTTGTGACGGCTGTTGAGGAAGCTGTTTGATTTTTCATCATCATTTCACATCGCTCTAACGGATTAAGGTTTAAAGTACATACTCCTCACAACGCCATCTCATTCACGCGGATGTGTTTCATGCCGCAGCTGGCTTTTCATTCCGAAGGTAGAAGGAAGAAGAATATTAGAATTGCATAAAACGAACAGTTTGTAAAGGAAGGATTAAAAGCGTCAAGACGCGATAATGACGCGGAAGACCGTAGACAATGCGGCGTCGGTGCTGGCTGCTTAGTTATAATAACTTCGTCGGACACATACATAATATACAGTTTATTCTAAAATTATATAATAAAGTTTACTTTCAAATATCTAATACTTACTTATTTTTTAATGCGCCTGGAACTAACAGTCGAATTTAATAATTTCTTGTTGGGAATGATAACCCTATTGAAGGTTTTAACAACCAGCAACACGAACGGTAACGTACATCATTAACTAATACTTATTTAGTCTCTGATTGATAGGCTATTTGCTATCATCAAATTACTTGAAAAGAATGACCAACATGAATTTGGTACCTTTTTTTTTTTTTGTTTTACGAGTGGGAAACCTTGAAAAGGTACCCGGACGTCGTGGGAGCGACGCCGGGTTATGTACAACTAGCTTTTGCCCGCGGCTCCGCCCGCGTGGTAAAAGGGAATTAACAATGAGTTGTTTATCATACATGACACATTTGTGGTGTATGAATAGTGACAGTTCCACGATTAAAACATACTAACTACTTAACCACTATACTAACTACTTAACTAAATTGTACTTACGCCATCTATTAACAATATCCGGAACTAAATATCTAGGAAATAACAAAACATCGATATCTTCCCATGGGGATGTTTTACCGCGGTAAAAAGTAGCCTACGTCACTCTCCACCCTCCTCACTATCTCCACACACAAAAACCATACCATTTAATCTTCGTTGCGACGTGAAAGCCGGACAAACAAACAAACAAACACACTTTCCCATTTATAATATTAGTATGGATTACAATTAAATCTACAAAACTGCAATATAATACGATCATGATCAGACAAAATAAACCTCAATGCGATATCTAATATTTAATTCGTACAGAATTAATTACAGATGAAAATGGCACTAAATGAATCAGGCAAAGATTTTTCGTTTAATAGTTAGTTGTTTCTTATTGAATTACGTAAAGCAGTTAACACAATATATTCGTTAAGTGATTCATGCAAACCATGCCTGAGTGGTACTGCGATAGTAATTAAGCTTAGAAAGTGGTGTGTCTGGTACAGCCCTGGGCAGCATTTCTAAATTGGCCACCACGCGGAAGGTCACCAACCAGGCGACCACTGATAAATCAAATCTTGAGGAGCGCAGCAAAATGATCTAAATAATTCCGAATGTGAAAAGTTGTTGGCACACTGTTCAGTAACATACTGAACTAATAAGGGAAAGTCGAACTGGTGGACTCACAACTCACACTTATGATGTAGGTACTAGGTACATACCAGCATTATCTCCAAGAATGAATGGAATCCCGACCCATAATCGGAACAAATGTACAAAATATTATATACTAACTAATAGGCTCCACTATACTAGATATACAAGGTGTCCCAAAATTCAACGATAATCCTGAACCAGAGGATGGCCCTGCTAATGACTACTCCAGGAAAAAAAAGAAAAAAAAAATATCTCGATTTTTTTTTTCAAATTACATAATAAAAAGGAAATTCTTAGAAAATTGACACCACTCATGATATTTTTAACTACCATGACCGCAATTTTTGAGATATTTCTGATATTTTTTTTGTATCCGTGACCTAAGTAGTACTGCTATCTACCACAAATCTTAAAATTCCTATAATGTATGTAGTTTTTACACAATAAACAATTAAAATCATTGTTTTCCCAAAAAATTTTGATCAAATTTACTTTCAGTCCACTTTCACTCATTGTGGTGTAAAAAAAAAGTATGGACACTACTATGGCAAGTTTTTTTAAAAGTTGACGCAACTAATCAAGATTCCAAAATGGTATAATACTCTTGGAAAACTAGTCACAAAAAAAAAGTATAATATTTCTAAACAAGAACCATATTTCAAAAATTGTTCTTGTCGATTAGTAATAACTTTTACTTTGTGCCTAAAATAGGTTTTTTGGTGGTGAAAAATGTTTGAGTAGATCCTGTCTTTGAGACAACCCCAATAGAAGAAGTGTTGGGGGTTTAGATCGGGTGAAAGGGGTAGTCATAAGATAGGACAAAGTCGCCCGATCCAACGCCCTGGATACTCTTGGTTTAAGTAGTCTCGCACAGGACGGGCATAGTGAGCTGGGCGACCATCATTTTAAAACCACATGTTTTGTAAATCACTTAAAGGCACGTCTTCTAATAAGTCTGGCAAGTTATTTTGTAAAAAGTTCAAATAATTATTTCCATCTAAGTTTCCTTGTAACTCATAGGGCCCAGTTAAAGTTAAACAGTCCAAAATAATGCAAAGTCAGTTCAATTTGCAGATTACTTGATTCACACGTCAATTGAATACTTAACGGTGTACAGTAAAGAAAGAAGCAGAGCGTACTGACTGCTGAGAACAGCAACTTCTCTACCTGCCCTATTGTTATTTGATAACGACATCTACATCTACCTCTGACTAACATGTAATCTCTCTCTATCTATCTCTCTCTTCTAAATTTGTTTGACTACGCACATGTCCAATTTAAATCCAAGAAATTTACAACAAAAATCATATTTTGGGCACATGATAACTATCAACAAGTACAATTTATGAAATTTGGTTCTTGTTTAGAAATATTACACTTTTTTTTGTGACTAGTTTTCCAAGAGTATTATACCATTTTGGAATCTTGATTAGTTGCGTCAACTTTTAAAAAAACTTGCCATAGTCGTGTCCATACTTTTTTTTTACACCACAATGAGTGAATGTGGACTGAAAGTAAATTTGATCAAAATTTTTTGGGAAAACAATGATTTTAATTGTTTATTGTGTGAAAACTACAGACATTATAGGAATTTTAAGATTTGTGGTAGATAGCAGTACTACTTAGGTCACGGATACAAAAAAAATATCAAAAATAACTCAAAAATTGTGGTCATGGTAATTAAAAATATCAGAGGGGTGTCAATTTTCTAAGAATTTCCTTTTTATTATGTAATTTGAAAAAAAATTGAGATATATTTTTTTTCTTTTTTTTCCTGGAGTAGTCATTAGCAGGGCCATCCTCTGGTTCAGGATTATCGTTGAATTTTGGGACACCTTGTATTATATATGCACAATATATGTACCTATGAAGAAATATTATTGAATATAACTTCGCTGCGACCCATAGACGTCCCACTGTTGGGCACGGGTCTCCTCTCAGAATGGGAGGGATTAGGCCTTAGTCCACCACGCTGGCCAAGTGCGGATTGGCAGACTTCACATACCTTCGAGAACGTTATGATTAACTCTCAGGCATGCAGGTTTCCTCACGATGTGTCCTTCACCGTTATAGCAAGTGACATTTAATTTCTTAAAACGCACATAACTTAGAAAAGTCATTGGTGCGTGCCACTGGGGTTTGAACCCGGACCGCTCGAATGAGAGGCGAGTTCGATAGCCACTGGCCTGTCACCGCTATAACTTAATAAAGTATTATTGAGAAAGAAGCATAAAACAAAAAGACAAAAAGTAACTATTCCAAAACGTTTTGGTAACATTTTAATACGTATAAATTTCCCCTTATACGGGTAAAAACTTTTTTAATTGGGTAACTGATTCATCTTTTCCATTAACCATCATTTAAATCTGGTTTATTAGATAAAAAAATGTAATCTTATTCAAGGTTTTGAGGAAAATATTTTCCACACAGTATGAATCTAACTTTATGATAACTTCTTGCGTTATCTCGTGCCGATAAGCGAGCTGTAAACTCATGATATATGATACAAAAAATTAGGCAGAGTTACTACCGTGTACATAATATGAACATTTTTAACTTTAGACATTGTGAAAATGTTTTCCTAGAAAATGTGACGACTAGTTAATGTATTTTTACATTATAATACAAGATTTATATAATTTTTGAAGGTGTAGACTGCACCTCATCTCTCAAATGAATAGACAAAGCCTTTCCATTGCCGAGTAATGGAAGACATTTTAAGGCACAGCAGTGACCCTTGCATTCTGTACGGTAGAAGAAACATCTTATTGACTTATCTATTTATTTTAATGATTGATTGCAACCGGTCTATACTGAATGTTAGCAAAAAGCTCGTATCACTTTCTATTACAAAATAATTATACTGTAAAAAAAATTTTTTTTAAAAAGCTTTTATAACTTGACCTTGAAACCTAATCGTGGTCAAAGTTCATTACAAGACTTTACCACAAGTGCAAACACGACTATGATACGATATTCCATCATGAAGTTCCAGTTAATATCTTCCGGCTCCATCATCAGATCAGTTCGACAGTACCATATTATTGCATTGTCATCGGAACCTAATATGTGTGCCAAATTTCAGCTCGATAGCTTCAGTGGAAGTGGGTGAAATATTGATTGCAAGATTCCAGGACATACATACATAGATACATACGAGTGAAGTTAAATAAAAGCTTTTAAAATAATCAGTTTGAAAATAATTATTAATTGGCAATTTAATACTTTGATCGTAATGGAAAAATAAAACATGTGTTGAGACAATACTCCATTACTCTTTTTCAGGAGATATTTTCCAAGTTCTCGAAGCGTTCGTCGCTACAGATATTTGTGGCTTCATCTTTCCTTCGGTAGATGGGTCGCCAAACAAGTGTTTCATGTATTCAAAGTACACTTTTACCAACAAGTTCTATTTCATCCTCTTCATCACCCTTTCTATCCAATCAAGATTTACCATCTCCTTTTGTATGGCTTGTGTTTATTATAGGATCTAGTTCTTCTATACAAGAATCTACCGATATACCGATCTGATTCAAATCTTGGCGTTACGGGACCGGTGAGTTGGATTCCAAATCGACATTCCCTCGGCAACCACCAACCACCCACGCGGCACTACGCAATTGGAATATAATAAAGTATGCAACGGTTTATAGACAGACCCACCTGGACCGGAATGTTGACGGGGCGATGGAAATACATGTACAATTTGTAGCAATTTTACCAAGCGGCCAGATTCCTCTACTTCAATTTGCTAAGAACATATTATTTCAACCAAGTAGCAACGCACGCTTTTATGTAGTTGTCTGATGGCACAGAAATTATCTCGCGAATGTATATCACTGGATATCCAATCAGTCTACGGAATTTTCTTTCGACTGTGAAATCTTACATAATTAGAAATTTAATATCCATCGCAACCAGATAACGAACCTAATACTGAGGTACGGGATACTACCTACCAATAATGCTACGAAGTCTTTCGAACCGCACAAAAGTACAGTTACGTCTATACACGCAATGGTTTATTTAACAAGTAAAAATCTGAAGTAAGGCCGGATGAATAGACACTTAGCGACATCAATTAAGCGTTTTTCTCTGCCCATTGTTTTTACGACGCCGGCAAGTTTACTGTTATCTTCAGCGTCACCAGACACGTGTAACATTGTTTGACATGTTTCGTAAATTGCCTAAACAGTACTTTATCACTAAGGAAACTGGTATGGCCTAAAGGGCCGACCATACAGTAGGCTATGTTTATATTGACATGCGGGGTAGTTAGTTGCATAAGTTTTCATGAGATGAAATTCATTCATAACGTACGATATGACTTGTCAAACAAACAGCTATTAATTAAGCCATTCCTATGAACTTATCGATTGGATCGATATGTTCGATGATTGAGTGAATGATTACATTATTTTTGTTTGAGATTTACAGCAAATTCGAACTGTCTAAAGTTTTCATTCATGATGACAAATTCAGCATGAAAAATTCAATCATCGTCCAATTGTTTTGTGGTTTGTTCTGTGGTGTGGTTTCGAAATAATTTTGAATTATTCACCGGCCGGTCACTTTTAAGGTCTTCGTTGAATTGACAGTCTTACTTACACAATACGAATTTGACAACGATCGTAACTTCATCGAGTCGTAAATCCATCCATTAACATTTGTTACACAATTGCCCCGCTGCTCTTTTAATTGGAATAATCCCAGACATATTACTAATCTAAGCCCAGTCCTTAGGCGAGTCTTGTTCAAAGTTTGTAACAGAAAGCATGGGTGTTAGCGGATGGGTGATCTTTCATAATATTATTCCATTGCTTTTTTAAATAAATACCATTATAATAACAAACATAATGCAATGCACACGCTCAGGATTTTTTTCCAAAAGAACGTCTCTTTAATACGAGTGTACGCACCATATACACATTAGTAACTAACTCAATGGATGGACTAAGTTATGGTAACTGAGTATCCATCGCAAAATATTCGCAAGTAGTTACTAATCGTGCGTCTCCTATTCTTCAGAGAATCACCTTCACTTTACCTATGCATTTGTCGCACAGCAAGACATCGCCTTACCATAACCGGGCGGTATTACCTCCCACGCTTCAATTTTCGCCTGTCATGGCTTCTTAAAGGTCAGGTGGGGAATGAAGGGGCATTCGAGCGTGTAGCACCTCTGGCCTCAAGCACGGCTTAGTAAGCCAGAAGTTATGTTACTTATGAAATTTTTTCCAGGCTTGGTGACTTGCTGGAGCTAACCCGGATCACACCAAGAGCAGTAATTAAGTAGGGGAGAGGGAGGCAGTTTAGAACAGAGGCAGTTTTGAATTATCTGTTTTATGAACGGATCCTTTATCATTCCTAACCTCTGAAACCATTTTAATACTGGTAAAACCATCCTAAACATCTGTCAGATCCAAACTAACGCCAGTCCTGAGTAAAGAAATTTTTTTTTATATGTAAGCAAATTACTGACAAGGTAAGTGTTATTTTCAAGTTGTTATTATTTTATTGCGTTGTTTATATTATATCCCGAGTATTACAAATGAAAATTAATTTGAACTCAAGTAAGTTTTTTGTCCAGAGATGTTTATTTATTCTAGGTGGTGTTGGGGCAGATTTGAAAAAAATTGCTGGGGCACTTTTAAATAAAGTACCTAACCAAGTAAATACACACCCATCGTGAGATTTTAAAATTTTTAATTGGTCTCTTGTTTCAGTCATCATGGTAAGAAATTACAAAAAGAAAAAAGAAAATGCTGTGAATGAAGACGATGCCGAAAGAGCTGTATTGTGTGTTGTCTAAGCTATTAATAAGTTAGTTTAGTCTTGTTCAAGACAGCCCCAGACTGTTTAGAGTTTTATAGAATTTATTTAAGTAATAACTAGTGTAGGTATAAATGTCTGTTTTCAATGATAATATAAGATGTAAATAACTTAAATATAGTGTTGATTATATTCTAAGTTACGTGGTTTTTATTTTATCCTGGTTTTTCAATACTGCCCCTAGGGATTTCAATAGTGCCCCGCAGATGGGGCAGATTTTAACAAAATAAGGTTTTTAATAAAATGTAAATTGCGTTAGTTTGATGGTTCAAAATAAATAAATATCATTTTTATTATTTAGTATAAACCCCATATCTATTTATAAAATATAATACATCCTGATATATACCACCATATGAGAAATATAATTTAATAACTAAAAAGTGTTCAAAGGTGCCCCCCCTCTCCCCTACTTTTGTATATTTATCACTCTTTTTCTTGCGCTTCAGTGCTTCGAGGGGCACGTTAAGCCGGCGAGATAAAAGTCGTTAATCTATGCCGACATAAACGACGGCAGTATCCGTTATCTGAGGTAATCTAGGTAGAATGATAACTCAAAACAGGAAATGGGAAACCATAGGATTTAGAAAGCACAGGACCAGCATTGCAGAAGCATTGTTTAATTAGGTCCCACAATGTACTCTAGAACCTGACAGATGGATAATATAAATACAGTCATCAGATATTACAGAATACATATCAGAGAACTCAAACCAACCAACCCCACACAGCGCACAATTTGATATTTTACCAGATTTACCACCAACACACCACTGTTTCATTCTCTAATCTCAAGTTATTTAATTAAAATCGCTTCAAAATAACTATTACCATCACACAATTTATCATTATACAATGCACTGTGAGTTACATGCAGGTAATACAATTAAATCCAGAAAACCCTAGCTAGTGTGGAGGTAACAAGATTATAGGTTACTGACCTGTTGCTGCCCACTTTGCTTGGAAAGTCTTTAATGTATTTAGTACTAGACTTTCCATCTTGTTAGATGTAGGCTTTTTCAAAACAGCAAAAGAAAATATGTAGACAAATAAATAAAATAATAAATAAATCAATAATTTGGCAGTCAAAAACAAACTATAGAATTACAGTGCTTAATACAGCACATTCAAATATAGGTAGTATGTATACACCAACATCACAATTATTGTGGGTAGCACATATTTTATTTAACAAAGTCTTAAAATTGAACTAATTTGGTAATTATTTCTTCAACGTAACACCTCAAAACACATTTACAGTGTTTTTTTTATGATTTTTCTAGCTGTTACAAATGATACAACTATAAAGACTTGTGAATAAAACAATTGTCAGCCAGCGAAATGGGCAATACACCAGCAGGTTACATAATAATGATGATTATTATTATTATTTGAAGGAAAGGGGCGTGGGCCAATAAGAGACAGCAATCTAAACAGGTCTATTGTAGCCAGCCGCCAAAAAGTTCATACCCAAAGGCCAATACAATAATAATGATAGGATTTTAAATAATGAATTTCCATCAACAAAATCTGTCTCTAGATACTTCCCAAATAATTGGTGAATTAATAAAACCAGAAAAAGACCAGTTTACATGTCTGTGGAACTCTCCACATACATGTAAAATGCTTCTTTGGGCATAGGTACTCACCTATGCCCAAAGAAGCTGTTTATATACTCGTACTCATACTATTTTGTCTGCCACATTGTCTAAATGGTGCATTGGAACCAAACCAAAATTTATTGATCTAACATTGAAATTTGACCTATTAACTTATTGTAGGCATGTTATTTGTATGGGCCTATTCACCAATAAGATTGAAATTTGACACAAATTCAATGAGCAAGTACTAGGAGGCACACTGCATTGCAAGGTCAAGGCAACCCACCTGAATAAATAAGGAATGAGGTTGCACTTGATTTGAACAGTGTGCATTGAATTACATGACTCTTATCCTTAAAATACAGGTGCAGTTAAAAGTTACAGATCATTGCGTATGCAATATGTACTTCAAAGGAGATGTTCACGAAATGTATGGGGGCTGGTACTAAATTTGTACATAAACAAAACTTGGATGTGGAGTAAGCGAAAATTATTCCGATTGTGACAAAGTTATGAAAATAAAAAAAAGTTCCACCCTTGTTTTTTTATTTGTGTTTGAATTTCAGTAGATAGATAAAAAGCTTGCCACACTGGGCACCTTAAACTTCTGGCAACTCTAACCTGACACTACTGACTGTAACTAGTAGTGACATTGAGTGATGAATTATCGTTGACATTTTGTTTTGGTTTTGATTTCATTTAAAAATAATTCAGACGACTTTCCGACTCCGTTCCGCGCTGTTCGTTATTTCGTTGTGCTCTGTGTTTACGCCGCCGTCGCCGCGCTACCGTGATCAATCCTTTTATAACAACCTCTGCTTGCCTACCGGACTCCGACCTTATCTCTCTATACGACAACCTGGCGCTTGCCTACCGGACTCCGACCTTATCTCTCTATACGACGACCTGGCGCTTGCTTACTGGACCTCCCGATTTGTTCTATCAAAATCTTTTGGAAAGAAAAGGTATGTAACAACGACATGTACCTATAATATGTAGCTATCTATTTTAGAAGATTAATATTTGTTTGCTTAATTCATCAGATTATGTAGTATAATTGCTTTGATTTACTATATGCTCTCATGCAGCCAAACAAGTCTTCCTTCACTAACAAACAAATAGGTGTATTCTGGGTATACATATCAAGTAAATTCATGTATGAATGTAGTACATGTAAGGATTTGCTCATAGTAAGTTAATCGTGATAAGTTTGTTACAATAAATACATTGCACTTGCTTCTTGTACTGATTTGTTATATTTCAATTTCTAGATACCAACCTTACAATTACAATGGCTGTATGTATTAATTGCCATATTATTCTACGACCTAACCACCAGAGGAATGAATACCATGCTGAGGACTTCAGTGAAGACTTTGTCGCAATAATTGAAGAATGGTGTGGCCGTGAGGTATAGTTTTTTTTTGTTTTTATGTTTCCTCATTATAAGTTACAACAATCTATAAGTATTAAGATTATTATTAAGCCTTTTAAGTATGTAATATAGATCACATGTTTTATTGTTTCAGATTTCTGATAATGATCAGTTGTGCCCAGAGTGTGTGAATCTGGTAATTCAAGAAGCCAACAACCGCATTGCAGATCCTCATTGTACATCAAACAAACAACTAGGACATACCTGTGTATGCATATCTTGTGGCATTTCTCTATCAAGCCGTACAGGGAGACGTCGGCACAGACTGCCCGAAAATTGTGTGGAAAGAAACTATTTAGAAAATCAAATATTTCCACGGCAGGTAATAAATTATTGAATTGCCATAAACTGTATAGAGTAGGAAACAAAAATTACTAAAATAGCTTTAATCATGATAATTTTATATTTTTCTAATTACATCTGTTTATATTTATAATTATAATATTGCAATTTTCAGATTCCAAATGAAGCTTGGGTATGTTATGCTTGTTGGATGAGAGCTCATCGAAATGCACCCCAGCCTCTGCCATTGGAACATGGTACAACTGCAGAACCTGCTGTATTAGAGGTCCTAGTTGATACCCACGAACTCAATGAATCCACTTTGGATTCAACACGTCCTTCAAGCTCGGTGACTATCCCGAGCTCTGAAACAAATTCTTGGACTGATCAGTTGCCTAACAGTCAAGGTTCAGCGAGAGCAAGGGAAACTATAACCTTACACAATTTCACTCGCACTCTGGATACACCAAATCATTGTTTTGTGCCAGGCTGTATGAATACAGAGCGCCTACGAGTGCCAAACTATATTAAAAGATCAATCCTATCTCAGCAAAAAATATATGTTACTCAAAGTGCTAGAGTTTGTCAAGAGCATTCCATGTTATTTAACTGGGACATTCTAAATGAACATGAGTTCTCTTCCACTTTCAACGCTATTCATTTAGAAAATATGTTGAATTTATTACATACAATGCCAGCTGGTTGTGTTCTCAATTTCGAAAATATAGAGAATCTTTCAGATAGCTTATGTCATTATTGGACAGGTCTGACTGTTGCAAAGTTTTTAATACTGTTTAATAGCATTCCTATGGGGACTGTTTGTAAAAAAGCTAAAACTGCTCTGGGTATGTATTTGGTGAAACTTAGAACAGGAGAATCATTAGCACGAATGGCCACTCTGTTTTTAACTTCTAAGGTCACTGTTTCTAATTATATAAAAAAGGCAAGGGCATGTTTAACTGATTTTTATGTACCCATACATTTAGGTATTGGCCATATAACCAGGGAGCAACACAGTGCTCGTAATCTTTTAATACCTCAAGGACTATTTGGGACTGAAGCTAATAATCCCATAGTGATCTGCGATGGTACCTATATTTACTTACAGAAGTCATCTAATTATTTGTTTCAAAAAAAAGTTATAGTTTGCATAAATTCAGAAACTTAATAAAACCTTTCTTGATAGTAGCATGTGATGGCCACATAATTGATGCATATGGACCTTATGCTGCGACTAAGTCCGATTCTGATATTATAAAAGATATATTTCAAGATGAAAATTCAAATGAAAGGTCTTATTTCCGGCAAAATGATATTTTCATTTTGGATCGTGGCTTCCGTGACTCAATCAGTTTTTTAAATTCTTTAAGATTCCATGTACATAAACCTGAGAGCATGGAAGCAGGTGAAAAACAGTTGTCTACTATAAAGGCCAACAAATCGAGATGGGTAACATTATGTCGCTGGGTGGTAGAAGTTGTAAATGGTAGGTTTAAACGGGATTTTAAGTTATTCAGGGGAGACTATTTTAATTTAGCATCAAAACATTTAATGGCTGATTTTAGAGTTGCTGCAGCTATACTTAACTGTTTCCATCCCGTTATAACCGACCGCCTTGATGCCCAGGCCATTTTAAATAGAGCACTGGAAAGATTTAATGTTCGTAACACATTGGCCACTTATGTTATAGAACAAAATGTTAATAGACAACGGGCCAGTTTTGTATCGATAGATGGCCAGCTCCCTCAACTGGATGTGTTCCCTATGATGGAAATGAGTGATATTATTTTATTTGCACTAGGCATATATCAAATAAAACAAGCCCGATCTTATTATGGGGAACACATCCGAGAAAATGGAACATTCAAAATAGAAGTTGACTCCAATCTACATAGACATTCAGAAAATACATTGTTGTTAAGGGGAAGAATAAAGTCACGTCATCAAGGTAGCAAAGTGTATTATACATATATATTGTTGGATTTAGATGCTGACATCAATGATTGGAGTCAACGAATTACTCAATATTACTGTAATTGTATAGTAGGTATGCGTACAGTAGGGAGCTGTGCACATATAATGACCATTATATGGTATTTAGGATGGGCTCGGCATCAAAATAATATTCTACCACCAGCAAGATTTTTAGATGGCATTTGTGTGAGAGAAGATGTGGAAAACGAAGTTGAATAAAATGTAACTTTTCATAAAGTCTTTTATTATTGCCTATTCTCCATGTAATTGCACACATTTTATTTATGTATGATATCAGCTTTCTATTATTAAAACGTGATGCCTACAAAATCTATTTTCTTGGCTGTTTGTTTAAATGGCTTTCATAATATACAATGGGTTTGATAATAAAATACTATTGTGCCTAGGTTATGATGAGCTTAAAATCCTAAGACATTATTACATATTAGTCATCATTATAGTCTTCATTCCGAATTATGCAGAAAGAGAATCCAGGTTGTGTGATATCCAGGCTAGAGCGAGATACGAGCAATCGGCGGTTCAGGCCTGCGATTCTCGAGGAAACTGTGAAGCAGATCCTGGTCATCCTGGTCGTAATTACTGGTTTTAATAATGTAGTCCACCAATATTTTGCACTGATTCGCATGTTCAATTACTTATTAGTGTGTTGTAATAAAAAAATTGAATTATTAACATAGTGTTTAGCAATAAATGCACTTCGCAGAAACCAAACCAATAAATAAACCCATCAATATTGACAATTGACTTTGATTGATTGACAGTTGTCATTGACAGTTACTAATATCAAACTAGGATCTATTGTCGTTTCGTTTCTTCATGATTTTGGTTTACAATTCATATTATTATTTAGAACATTATATTTATATAATAATTACGTATTAAAAACATAATAATAATAAAGATGGACCTCAGTTAAGTTCATAATTCGTGAAAAGGACGTATGTACCTGTTAGAAAACAAACATTGCTTTCCATCGACGTTCTAATTATCCCGAACATACTGCATCGATTTTCCAAAATATGGAGGGACAAAAAAATATAAATCTTAAAATTTCAAGTAGATTACAAAATATGCTTTCAAATGAAACATAAATTACGGCTGTACAGAATATAGTACCACTTTTGAACATCTCCTTTAAATAACTTATTTGTATGAAAATTATTTATGTAAACAATTGGTTAACTTGGGTAACTTATTTTCTTTCAAGAACATACTTGAACTTAACAGCGAGACTAAAATTACATAATTTAGCTCTGGTAAAAAACAATGCACGAATGAAATGAATTCCCTAACAAAACAGACGGTATTGACGCGAATCGATAAATAATTATGGTTGGACCAGATGCAGTTGCATTGTAATTGCGATTCGCGCGAATTGCATAAACGTCAGAACTACAAAAAAGAAAAGACAGAATCACGCCAGAACTTAAGGACGAGATATGGTATTATTATAGCAAGCAATAAATGCCCAGAAAAGGCAATATTCATACACTTAATTGACAAAACAATAACTTACCCGGCGACAAGTATAGAATGCAAGCAGCACTATTCATATAATTCAAAACTAAAACCAACACAAGATTTGTTTTTACACTGCACTAATAAAACAACACAAGCACACCGATTACCCGATGGAACAGCTGGTTTACTTGATTTGATACTCATCAAATGCATTGGAGAAGAATCAAATACTACCAAACAACAGTAATCGAGGAACTGAGAAAAAAGCGGAATCCGTCTGCCAATGCACACGCACATAGATAGGTAGACTAACATGCATGCTTTACATTGAAACAACATTGCTAATGCTACGGCTACATTAGCGGGCGAAGATTCGTATCGTGTTGGCGCGACAAAAACATCGTGTTCGGGCATAGGCGATTTTCTTGTCTACATTATGGCGGGCGAATTCGCTAGAATTCTAAAAAGCGATCTCTACATACCGCAGGGAGATAGGCGTGAGTGTATAAATAATTTCACTTTATTTCAGCACACGAATGGAAAGTATGTTAACTGACTTAACCGCAGAGTCTGGCATGGAATTCCCTGGATTTTTACGTATGTCAACATCTGACTTTGAAATACTACTACAAAAGCTCGCACCATTAATTACAAAAAAAGATACGAAATTCAGAAAAGCTATTCCAGCTAAAGTGCGATTGGCAATAACACTACGTTATCTGGCGACAGGATACACATTTTCGAAGTCGAAGCCTACATTATCTTTTCAAAATATCTCATCAACTCATTTCCAAAATAGTACATGAAGTTTGTGCAAGTCTTTTGATCGTTTTGAAAGACGAGGTTAAGGTAAGAAAAACCCAATATTGTACTCATAGTTTAGTTTTATTTCAATAAGTACATACCTATGTAAAATACAATTTTAAGAATCAAAAATAGTAATAAAAAAATGAACCTTCAATCATTAAAAAATCCTTATATAAATGATAGTGAACGCCCGCAGCTTCGCTAGCGTGGAATTAGACGTAACAACAACCTTGTATGTATCGGCTGCACGTTTTGTTCGATAACTCGATTAATCATGCATACTCGGAAAACCATATTATGTATATCATTCATAAGAATATCTCTTGTATTTGGGTTGTTTATTTTTCTTATTTTGCTAGCAATCAATTTCCCAAACATTTCATATTCATCGTTTACGCTGCCTTTAACGTGCTCAAATGCCTCTTGCATCTGCCTCTTCGCATGTAATATTTCTGAAGGCACATCAATTCTTGCTCTCTTATTTGTAGTTTTTAAATTAGGCGGAGGAGTTGGAGTCAAGTTTTCACTATTGCGAATAACTGCATTTACTTCCTCGTCACACTCGGCATGCTCTTCCCGTAAACTAACATTCTGAAATAAAACAAAAATATTGTTTCAGCTGCCTGCTAATGAACAAGAATGGCTGCAAAAAGAAGCTGACTTTCATGATATCTTTCCACATTGTATTGGAAGCATTGATGGGAAACATGTTGTTATTTTATCACCAAATCACAGTGGAACTGAATTTCACAATTACAAGCATACATTCAGCATTGTCCTAATGGCTTTAGTGGATAAGAAGTATCGCTTCATGTATGCAGATGTCGGTTGCCAAGGACGAATTAGTGACGGTGGAGTATTCAGAAACAGCTCATTATTCGAGAAACTAGAGAGAGCTGCTCTTCATATACCAGGTCCTTCTGTGCTTTCCGGTTCTGATATCATCGTTCCTTATGTATTTGTGGGGGATAACGCGTTTCCATTACATACAAACATAATGAAACCATACCCTGGAGATCATCCAGAAGGAAGTATTAAAAGAAAATTTAACACGCAACTGTCAAAAGCCCGTATAGTAGTTGAAAATGTGTTTGGAATTATGTCTGCCGTATTTCGGGTACTCAGAAAGCCGATAGCACTTCAACCAGATCGCGCCTCTAATGTTGTAATGTCTTGTATACTACTACATAACTTCCTAAGAAACAGTACATCATCAAATAATATATATATACCACCAGGTTTTGCAGACACTATTATAGATGGACAAGTAGTTGCAGGTACATGGAGAAATGAGCAACAAGAGGATACTGCTTTGCGCTCTCTTCCGGCGGTAGCTAGACGGGGCGCTCTTTTACCAACACAGGTCAGGGATCAGTTTGCCGAACATTTTTTCAGTCATTAAAAAGTTTTTTGTTATTATTTACTATAATACTTACGTTTTAACACAGAGAAAATATCATATGCAAGTTTCAATCTACAGTGTAAACTCTTTATAACGTCGTTCGTTATAAAAAACTTTCTATAACGAAGAAATTAGTTCAATTTGGTTGGTTTACCACAAAACCCATACATTAATTCACTCTTTATAACGCAACAGCCATTCTCTTTCACGAAGAATTTTTCATATTTAGACATCAACAACATATTAAAATAAAACAAAACTTATCTTTTGAAGTGCCGAAATTTCTAAGAAAGAAACCTGAGGTCATAAACAGCCATCTGGCTTTTTTTATTGTTAATTGCCATAACACGTGTGCTTTTATTCTTAGATTACATTGTCTGTGGGAAATTATTGTACTTGTTACTAAACGCACCATCGTCACCTCCCGTGTATTAACAGTCGTAAACCAACATTGACATTATAAAAATGGAACCAATACCACAGAATACTAAATACTATTAAAAATACACAACAAATATTGGCATAGCAAAACACTTAAGGCAAAGTTAACAGAATAAATGTGTTTTGAGTAATTTAATAGTAATAAAATTAAAAAGTAATGTAATATGTATGTTAAATTTGGTTTTTTTTTCCTCGTCTTTCCTTACGAAAGTCTTTATATATATATATTTATTACGAAAGAAAATGCTCGGTCTCGTTATAAAGAGTTTACACTGTATATTATATCAATTTATAAATAAATACAATATGAAAATAAATAAGCGTGTTTCACTATTTACCTGGGTATCTATAGTCGGACGACAGTCTTATATAGGCTGAAGAAAACTATGTATCGCCGAAAAGGCAAACCAATTTGTCTGGTATACGTCGTTGGCGCCAGCTCCTGACTTAATCGATTTCTTAATTTTATTGAGATGAGCTCTGTAGTATGCCATCAATGAATCTTTTTTCTTTTTCATTTCTTTTACTGTGGTAGGCCAACTGAAGCTCAGTTGGCCTACCACAGTAAATAATTCGAGTCAGTTTTTAATTCGAATCCACGCATCATGTACCAAGTGTTTTTTTTATGGTTGGGGTACATACTAGGATTCCATATGATACTCTCCGTTTCATAAAATTGAATAAACTCTAACACTTTTTCGTTACTTCACTCCATAGTGTACAAAAAATACAGGCACGTCCGCCTTGCTTCAAGTCTGGAAGACACTAAATTGACGTAGGTGTAGCCACCCAAGCGAATATTGTCGCGACAAATCCCTTTGATACGCGCCAGTTTACCGACAGCTCCCCGATACTACATCGTCTTCGCCCGAATACTACGCGATGACACGATGTACCCGGCCACAAACATCGCGTAAACACGAATATTCGCCGTAGCCCGCTAATGTCCCAGCATAACTGCATTTGGGTTCGAGGCAGTGTTGCCAGTGGCAGATAGTCAAATGTAACATGAGACACCTCAAAAAGTTACATTTTCACGACAAAAGTTACATTTTCATATTTTATGTGGAAAACAACACTAATACTATAATAAGACACTTTATTACAAAAAACTAATAATGTTTTCTGTCCCATTAATAAATCTTCGAAAGAATCGTGACATTTTTTGATCAAATAATTGACTGATAATCCTAAAAAAGAAAAACATAATATTATGTATAATTAATAATGTGAAAGATATACACCAACAAATTTAGAAACGTATTTCAAAAGCTAAAATATACAAAATCAAGGGAACCAAAACCAAAAACTTTATTGGATGCGTTCCGTTTCACGATTATTTATTATTTGTAGGAAAATATTTAAATATTTTAATAAGTCCTAAAAGTAACGTAAAAGTTACATTTTGAGTCGTGTTACATGGAAGTTACATGAGAGGGTCAAAAGTAACGTAAAATGTAACAAAAGTTACATTCTGGCAACGCTGGTTCGAGGATAAAAGGGCGCTTTATAAAGCACGGTATATCGGGGCGGGTCAGGACTTTGGTTTGGGTATCCTAACATTATTTTATGCATCGTTTTAGTGTAAAAAAGAAGGTAACTAACGTATCTTCCTCTTTTTAAGTCTTTTTTACATTAAACATGATTCTAATTGTAATTTCAATACAGTAACACACAACACAACACAACAAGTTGTCAAACCAATTTTAATTAAATTATTGTCTTGTATGTGAAACTCCAAAGATTTTTAGGTTATAGTACATAATAGTATTACTTCGTATGCAAGTTGCTTATTTCAATTCAACTCGTGAAACTATAGGTAAATGCCTTGCCTGCATAGAGAAATATTAATTGTAATTAGTACTATAGATCGTTGGGTGTAGTTTTTTTCTTCTTCTTTTGGAAAGGGTGTAAAGTTGTGGTTCTTTTCTTTCGCAGATTCCACAGACTAGGTAGTTTTTAATTCCTTACTTAGGGATGCAAGATTTTTAAAAATATCGATATATCGATATTTAAATATATCGAACTATGTCGATATTGATATATCGATATATCGGTCTAGTTGATCGATATATCGATATTTTTTTCTTTTTTAAAGCTTTTCAATGAAGTAATATTCATTATATCAAACGTTTACTGTACCTATAGTAGTTTGATTTTCAATGCCTTACCTATGTGAATAAAAACAGAACTTTGAAGTATAACTCGTGCTTTTTTAACCGCTTTTTTATTCAGAACTCCATTAAATATAATGTATGTACTCATCATAATAAACCTCCAATGTATGACGGTTAAAAAAGCACGGCATCTATGGTATTAACTTAACAGTTTACTAACCGCAGATTAGAGTAGAAAAGATTTTGTAGACAGTGTTGCCAGTTTAATATTTAATTAATAATAATGTTTATTTTAATCAAGGCGGTTCTTTCGATATTTATTTATGATATATTGAGTTTTCGATATTGATAAGTATCGATATCGGCTTATCGCCGATATCGATAAATATCGATATGTTTGGCATCGATATATCGATATTTATCGGTCTTCCGATATATCGTTGCAACCCTATCCTTACTAATGTCGAAACTTGACTGTGGCAAATTAACAAAAGTGCATTCTTAGGAATAAAAGTAATGTTTGTCTGTAAAGTCTGTTTAAGGACGATAATTTGTACGTGATAACGTCATAAATAAGAAAAAACCTTTATCTGAACTGATAAATAAAATAAAGCTAATTATGAAGGTACCAAATGCTATAAACAATAAATTAAAGACGGAGACAACTTACTGTGTCTTGTTGTTCAGCCCCCGTAAACAAAGTAGGCCGCGCAAAAATATCGCCATCGCCATCTATGCACTGCCGGGTGATCCGTTCCTCGATCGATGCGGAATAGTCACACAGTCATATCTTGTTTGTTACTACAGAACTGATTCAGTGATTCAGTGGATACTCACTAAAAGTAAATTGTAATAAACCACAGATCACTAAGGGAAAGAAAAATCGTGAGCAACGACACGAAAATAATGTCGTGTCGTCTGGGGTAAAAAATATTTTGTAGTTCTAGTTTGTTTACTTAAGCGCCATCTGTGGTTGATTTAGACAAACTGACAACTCTACCCAAAATAATTGGTACCGACATTTATTTTAAAAAAGCTTTCTATCAATGATGAATTTATGAGCTACTTGAAATTAAATCTTCACTTCCAATGTACTGCACTACGATTGGCAGTGAGGCTAGGGCCTTAAGTCATTAAAGGCCTCTGACATGGCTTAACCACTATGCTTATATATATATCTATGCTTAATATGCATACCAAGAACGAAAGCGCTCAAGAAAAGTCATAATAGTCATATCACTACCTTTTTTGTAGTTCTACTTACACCCTAACGTTAGCTGCTAGAGAATATTTTAGCAGTAAATGCCTGTGCTATACATAAACTTTTAAATAAATAAATAAAAGTTGCCATTTTACGATTGCAGTCACCTATCCTGCAGGTTGAGACCGGTTATAGCTTAACACTACATATCATTGAAAATGTTTTAGGAGCATGGCAGGCTTTGCACACTCTATTTTCTACATTTTAAGAATAAAACAATATGCATTTTAGAAGCTAGTTTACTATATGTAACACATTATAAAAAGTTATCCCAGTTTTGTCTTAGGTGTAGCAAAGTTTCTCTTTCTTGACATTTTCTTCCGCATTGTTTGCATTTGTTGCAACTGGTTGTATACTTCACCCCAAACATCAGTTTGATCTTCAATCGGTATTGTTTTCCTGTAAATAAAAATTTACTGTGTTTATTTGTAAATAATTGTTAAATACCTTCAAAGAACTGAAATTACAGAATTAATCACTCTGCACTCCACATTCGACTATGTGACATGGCCAACACTGCCAGCCGGGGGTTCCAGGTTCGAATTCTTGAACTCTTCGAATGTTTGTACATACTTTGGTTTTGGATGTTACATTTTCTTGTGTTCTAGATGTATTTTCAAGAAAAGAAAAGCTCAAATATAGCAATTATATTTTAGAATTTACCCACCTATACTCCTTCATCAAATCATACTTCTCCCAAGGAGTTTTTCTCAACTCCCTTCTGACTCGATCCTTCTCTGTTAAATACTGTTCTATGTTTGATATTCCTTGGAGGTCTTGTCTTTCCCACCTCTCTAGCCATGGTTTTGGTTTTAATTGTACCTGTACATAAACACACGTATTTTGTACTGTAATATTACTATAATGTTTCAAATTAAATAAAAATAGTTTTATTTAAAATCTTTGTTGTGAAATACTGTAAATTATTTTACATAACACAGTACTCTCCACAAATACCAAAGCAATCGCAATTCTACATCATGCTAGAAAAACTAGTTTCATATTCTACAACTACTAACTAATTCGTACATGTATCTTATTGACATTTATTTGAGTTCAAAATGGCAGTTCTAAAAATCATCACACTATGTTTTGCAATGTCTGAAAAGGAATGAGCGAAATATGCATGCAACGAAACTTTATTATTTGCATGTGTTGTATGTGAAAATTTGAATTTGGCAGGCATCAAACCAGACTGAAAAGAACTTTTATTGTTATAACAGCTACAGTTGTTAACTACGTGCAAAACGATTAATTGTACTAAAACCTTCGATTATTGATCGAAGACTAAAACCATTGTTATTTTCTGGTATTTAAATTTCAAATAATTACCTTTACAGGATTGACAGGTACAGGAGTTCCCTCGGGTAGTAATTCTGGATCCATATCAAATGGAAATGTGCTGTATTCTGGCAAAGCATCTCGTAAATAGAACAATTTGTCATCCAGACGCTTTTCCAAACGCAAAACTTGAAGTGCTTGAATAGTAGGATCATAAAGTTCATACCTTACCTGAAAATAGGAATCTAAATTTTAAATATTCTAGTATTTTAAAAGAAAAAGTAACACCAATATAAATATATGAGGCCGAAGGCGGTAAGAAAGTATAGCTCTGACCTTGTGTGCATACAAAAAATATCAGACACGTCAATCACATTGATACCCAACCCTTACCTAACATGTATTAAAATTAATATTGATTTGTTTAGTAATATTTTATGATCCAATGATCCAACACCATGTTTGCCAAGAACAGATTGGAAAATTTCACCACAAAATAGTCACCACATACATTCATAGATGGCATACATTTAACGAGATATTATAATAGAAGTTATACATTTAACATGTTTTTATACTAAAAAGTTTTCCAATGCTAAATTTCAGTGTATTACTTAGTAAAACGGTTCAAAGATATTCTCTTCAAGTGCACACTATGTATGTATTAAAAAAGCAAACATACTTCAACACCCTGATGGTCTATAACATTCCTCAATGTGAACTCAGCTCTGAGACCTGCTCCTTTTCTCTCAATACAGATACCGACAAAGCGATTGATTTTACCCTGAGCATGGGGGTCTGATGTGGTCACTGCTAATATTGAGCCTGGAATCATAGAATTTTTTATGGTTAAATTACTACTATTTGTTACAGTTTGTACAGTACATATTTAGATTCAGTAAGGCTTACAACTATCATAGCTAGAAGACTAAGTTAATGGAAGAGGCAATAGGCAAGCCTAATCATGTGCTAAGAAAAGTACTCTGACCGCTGAACTGAAAGCAGAGAGACATTCATAGAAAATAGCAGAAAATTGGTGGGTTCAGAGGGAGTCGTGCTGATTGAGGGAGGCCTATGTCTATCTGTGGACTATAAAGGGCTGATATGAGCTAAAAAGTATGTAAAAAGGAAAGTAACAGTTGCTTTTAAACACTTACCAACATAAAACTCTGGTATTTCTATCTGTTTTCTCCGATTCAGCATATCGATTCTTTCAAGTTTTTCTCGTAAACTATTCCTCCATAGCGGGTTGGGGTCTGGAAGGAACTCAGGGTAGACTTTTCTGTACTCCAACATAGGATTTTGAAATCGTGATTTGCGTCCTACGTGCTTCCGTACTTCAACTTCTTTTGAATCTTGGACAGGATTTTCTATTTTACCCGGTTCCGGTATAGTGGATAAAGATCGACAATCTAAGGGATACGTAAAATTAGATTATTTTATTTATATAAATTTGTATTGTAAATGAATTTGGAATAAAAGTTAAATATTATAACCAACCTGAACCCCTTCTGAACAACCACTTCGTAACAGAGAATACATCGGCACTTTTATTCCTTATGGTAAAAGCCATACTGTTTGTTTAATTTAGCAGTAATCCTTGAAGAAATTGCAAACCTATATCTATTTTTCAATATTTGTATTGGCGCTTAAACGAGACTTTTTTCATTTTCAATTTTCAGAAAATGCTTTTTTTTATACGTTAATATTGAGCGATATTGAGTGCAGTGCTGCCAGATCAAAATACCCATGCAGCGCTAACAGTGTTTCAAAAAGCGCTAGATTTTTATAAATTCAGCGTATTTCGCGCAAAATTTAAAAATAATGGTAAAAAATAAAAACTGGAGATGAAAAAATAATAACTATCGTACTAATTAATTTTAATCATCATCCACATTATATCTTAACATTAAAAATCGAAAAAAATAATTATCATAATTATGTTATCTTCAACGAACGCGAAGTCGAAGGGCCAGGTTCATCAATAGTAATGTCTATTTCATTTTTTTGTTTATATTTTGCGGACTTTCTAATCACTTGGAAGCTGATAATCATAGCAGGTGCTATTGACAGCAGTTAGCCTGGTTCTTATTAGCAGAATGGCGTTAATTGTTTTTAATTGTATTGAATTTCGTAACATAGTTTTGACGGCATTCAATAAGCTGAATACACGTTCGATATCAGCATTTGAATGTGGTATGTCAGTAAATTAAAAAGTCATATATTTTTGAATAAAATTGTAAAATATGTCGGTAAAACAATTTTTAAACGTGTTGACAATAGAAATCAAAAAGCGCTAAATTATCCGCTAGGCGCTAAAATTTTTAGTTCTGCGCTAGGCTCATCAAAAAAGCGCTAGATCTAGCGCCGAAAGCGCTAAAATGGCAGCACTGATTGAGTGAACTGAACTGAACTGACACTGACAGACAGAAGGGACTGACCCACAGAACACTATTGGACTGACCACAGAACAAATTAGCTAGCTACTAATATATTAATCTGTGAAATAAATGTACGAACGAAAAGAAATATAATCACAGGGAGGGACTGACCCACAGAATGGATATAATATTTATATCTACATATATATACAACGTACTTTTTTACTTTACTTTACCAATGAATCCAAAGTAATTGGAGCTGCCTGCTTGGGACTGACATATTAAGAGTACACTTTTTTTATATATTATTTACAAAAACTTAACAATCATAACAGAGTTGTCCAATTTGATTGATACGTGATTCCAGATACTTCCCTGCTGCCCTACGAAACACGGAAATAGGTGTAAAAAAATTATAATTAGAAATAAATCAGCAAAAAGTTATATTTATGCCATCATTGCTTAGGTTAAACCCTGCTACCACCGCATGTCTTGTCTATCAATCTTATTACACTCCATAAGCCTGAACCTGCTTTAAAGTATTCCGGTATTCCATGATAAAGGACAGTGAAAGTAGTATTAGAGATTGTGTATTGCACTGACTGTTTTACAACAGCTTAGATAATACTTCTATGCATTATTACTACAAAGAACATAATGTGATATCAACCACAATTAGGGTTGGCAAAAATCGTACATAAGAAATTAAGAATTAAGTATAATTTATGTCATCTATCTATAAGCAAATAAATGTTGCTAACTAAGTAAAAAAATAAAATAATAAATTGATTGCATAACTAAAACTAAAATGCAGTTTGCTGGTTATTTAGTAAATTAATCAAATGTCTTGAATTCCATGATAACTGTATCATATTCTATTATGGTATGTATTTCATTATAATTTCATCTTCTTCTTGATTCCATGATAGAGGACAGTGAAAGTAGTATTAGAGATCGTTGAGTGAAAGTGACAACGTCAACTTATTCAACTTTATTCAAATGTATTGTTCTGTCATTGATAACAGAATTATAGAGGATGGAAAATAAGGTCGCGTGAATTGAAGCTGATTGTCTCTACAAAATGGCGTCAACTCCACCCATCAACCGCCTAAAAAACCGCCCCCTGGCCCTTAATAGACTCTTATAGCATAAACTGTCTAAATCGATTAAACGTTCAATTAAATTAAAAAAATGTGTTGTATATGTGGAGGAAAAACTAACTAAAAAACAGACTATCTAGTGATAACGTCCTAAACTTGACTCAACTTGATGAATGAACAACTCGGTGTTTTTTTAAAATGGCGTCCAAAACCAGCTTCAAGGCGGTCCTTTGGTACAACGTAAGATTTTACTAATTGAATTGAATGTTTGACCTCTGTTGTACTTTTTCTACAAGTACAGATTGTTACGTGTAAGAATGAAGTAGTTATATTTTTGTTATTGTTGTTCATTTTTGCATGATATTTCTATAAATGAAAAAATATATAGGCAAAATAACCCCCGTATTCATGAACATTACTTGGCTGAGTAACTGAACAACACTATGCAAAGAACGCTAATTCTCTATGCGCTCCTCATGTCGAGCCATCCAATTCATAAACAACACTCAAACATTACTTAGCTATGAGGTCTCATAGCGTTGAATTCAGCTCTGTGATTGGTCCATTTGATATGGCGAAGTTCACTCTAGTGTTTTGACAACTGTCAAAGCATGTCTATGTCAGAGCAAGCAGCAATAATCGTTTAAAGGTAAGCGTCCACTTGTCGGTATCGCACGCATCGGACGCATCGCATCAAACGGATAAAAGTTGCCTCTCGGTCGGAGCAACGGTGTCGGCATTGCCGATGTGCGATGCGGACAGGTGGACGCACTTATATGAGTTTATAGACAAATAATACTACGATCCGTTGCGTGCGATGCGTCCGATGCGTACGATACCGACAAGTGGACGCTTACCTTTCATTTCCCATAATTGATTTGTTTGTCAAACTCTTCCTCACAACTGTAATCCATTGTTTTTAATAGGTAGAATTTTGTAATAAGTAACTCCTTTTTCCTTTACAATTTTGTAAGCTTAAATAATAACCTCTAATTTATCCAACGTGCAACCACCCTTCTTTGATATTTCAATTTTGACGTAAATGACAAAACAATTCGACGCTATGCGTTCGTTAAAGTAGCTCAGAAGCTATCTTAGCTATGCGTCCCTTTTGACAGACGCACAGTAGCGGATTTCACTTAAGTATTGTTTATGAATTGGTTTGAATGACCCTATGCGCTCGCGAGTACTGTGAGACCTCATAGTATCGTTTGTGAATACGGGGGAGTCTCTTTAGTTCTGTTATCAATTTGGTCTGTGAATGTCACCACAGATTATTATATAATATAGCTAGGTAAATTAAATGTCATTGTCATCGTTGTGATCACAAACTAATAAGGTGGTTGTGATCATTAAATAAACTCTTTGGTTGTGATGTGATGTGATGTGATGAATTGTGATATACTAATCCACAGATTTATAAGTATAGTACTACGTATAATTCTGTGATTGTGATGTGATGGTGATGCGAAAATAAATATACATAGTTTGTGAAATAAATCTTCCCGTGAGTTTGTTTTGTTGAATTACAAAGAAGCAAGCATTGAATTAAATCAGCATAAAGTCAAAAACGGATCGGAAAGGAAAAGTTTACTGGTAAACCATCGACATCATTGTTGCTTTTAAATTGGTAAATAGTTATGCCAATTATTTTTCACCTATATATATTTTTTTGTTGCGATGTAATTAGTAATTTACTTACATTTCACTTTGTCATTAAGGGTCCCAACATGCCTATTGGATCCATGAATCCTCAAGGCGGTATACAGTACGTAAACAATCCTCTGCAAAGCCCGCAACTACAGTCTTCGTCGCTGCAAGGTTCGCCGTCGCAACACAGTCCAATGGGGTCTCAGTCTCAGGCAAACAAGGAAAATCGGGGAACTGGTGATCAAAATACTGTTCAGGTAAGGGAATGTTTTTACATATTATGTTTAACTAGCGTTCATAGTTTTGAGCATGACATTATGACATGAGAGAAACAATTTTGATGGCTTTCTAAACATCTGTGGTACCTATACAGTTAGTGGTAAATCAATGTATAGGTTTAGATTTGGAGATTACCATAGAAAAACTAAAAAGAATAATGCATGGTCTTGTATATTCGAGGCCTTGGGCAAGGATATAGTGATGTGCAAAAATAAAATTATTTAATTATAACAATAGTTTCGTTTACACCTAGTAATATTATATAGCCTATGTCACTCAGTTAAGATGCAGCTTTCTAAAGGTGAAAGAATTTTTGAAATCGTCCAAATATATCAATTGATGATTCATTAGATAAATGTCTTATGTTTTCAGCCACTGATAAGTAGACCGCGCCTTCAAGAGTTGGTGAGAGAAGTAGACCCAACTCTTCAACTGGACGAGGAAGTAGAAGAAATGCTCCTACAAATGGCAGATGACTTCATCGACACTACCCTGAATGCGGCCTGTGCACTGGCCAAGCACCGCCACGCACCCGCCGTGGAGCTGAGAGATGTCCAATTACATCTAGGTCAATACTTAATTATAACACGAATAATGATAGGATGCAAATTCTGTATTTTCGAAGCACGGTAGCGTCCATGAAATGTTGCCACTAGCGGTCACCCATCCATAAACCTACCGCGCCCATCGTTGCTTAACTCTCTCGATCAAATTGAATCGACGCGAGCCATTGGGCTATGGAAGCTACAAAAAAAAAGGATGTATAATGTAATAACTAAATAAAATCTATATATATAAAAGGAGAAGGTGACTGACTGACTGACTGACTGACTGACTGACTGACTGACTGACTGACTGACTGACATATCAACGCAGGGCCTAAACTATAAGGGCTAGAAACTTGAAATTTTGCACATGGGTTCCTTTTATAATGTAGGGGAGCACTAAGAAAGGATTTCTGAAAATTCACCCCCTAAGGGGGTAAAACGGGGGTGCAAAGTTAGTATGAAACTTTGCCGTTTTGAAGTCTTTAGACGGGTAGACGTCGTTAATGGGTCTAATTCTACGCGAGCGAAGCTGCGGGCGTCCACTAGTTTATAATATTGTAAGTACTCAAATGTGTAACAAAATTATTTATTTGTTTCAGAACGACATTGGAATATGTGGATCCCAGGGTTTGGCAATGATGAGCTCCGTCCATACAAGCGAGCAGCGGTGACTGAAGCTCACAAGCAGCGGATGGCTCTCATCAGAAAAACTATTAAGAAATATTAGTTCTAAGCGTAGTGATTTAATTAATTTTTTGTAAGTTCTTATCACAGACCGAACTCTTGACCAAATATAATAAAGTTTAAAGTCTATGTGAAAAAAGACCCCATATCTAGCATTTTTCTTCGAATTTCATCATATAATGACCTCATCATATGACCTAAGAGAACCATTAACAGTCACTAAAGAGTAAAAAAAAATTTTAATATCCATGACCCGAGTAACACTGGGATTCGAACCCGAGATCCGCGATCCGGCAGTCAGATCCATTCACCATCGCGCCACGGAGTTCACTCACCATCGCTCTTACTACCTCTTCAGGGAAATACAGGCGTGAGTTATGTATGTTTCATTTCCTATAACTTCTGTATTTTTAGGTTTGAAGGTAATCACGTTAGTGAAATACAACAAGAAGGCCATAGTGGTTATACTAATAGGACTAGGGTGAACATGCCAAATATCGGCCCATCCCCTTACACCTTTTTCACTTTGTAATGCATAATACCTCCGGCGTAGTAGCGTTATGACTGCGGCACCGGCCCACTAGTTACATGTCGGCGGCAGGCAGGGTGAAATTAGGTAGACGAGACGACTTTTACTATAACTAATTTAATTTTCTTCTATGGAAAATTACATTTTTACTTATTACTAAACTAAATCTAGAGAGGTGAGACCCGTCCAACGTTAGGCGCGGGAATGTCTTGTTCGTGGGAACCGCTATGCGATACCTGCAGCGGTTCTCGGATCTCGAGATGCACAGCAGTGCTGCCATTTTAGCGCTTTCGGCGCTAGATCTAGCGCTTTTTTGATGAGCCTAGCGCAGAACTAAAAATTTTAGCGCCTAGCGGATAATTTAGCGCTTTTTGATTTCTATTGTCAACACGTTTAAAAATTGTTTTACCGACATATTTTACAATTTTATTCAAAAATATATGACTTTTTAATTTACTGACATACCACATTCAAATGCTGATATCGAACGTGTATTCAGCTTATTGAATGCCGTCAAAACTATGTTACGAAATTCAATACAATTAAAAACAATTAACGCCATTCTGCTAATAAGAACCAGGCTAACTGCTGTCAATAGCACCTGCTATGATTATCAGCTTCCAAGTGATTAGAAAGTCCGCAAAATATAAACAAAAAAATGAAATAGACATTACTATTGATGAACCTGGCCCTTCGACTTCGCGTTCGTTGAAGATAACATAATTATGATAATTATTTTTTTCGATTTTTAATGTTAAGATATAATGTGGATGATGATTAAAATTAATTAGTACGATAGTTATTATTTTTTCATCTCGAGTTTTTATTTTTTACCATTACTTTTAAATTTAGCGCGAAATACGCTGAATTTATAAAAATCTAGCGCTTTTTGAAACACTGTTAGCGCTGAATGGGTATTTTGATCTGGCAGCACTGATGCACAGTCAGCACAACACTGTATCTATAATAAAGTCCAATTGACTTGTCCGTACGTAACACGTCCCTCCGGAAGATCAGCAACTATTGTCGAACCGTAGTCGACAGTATTGCTGAAGAGCCGATCACGAAATGGAGCTGGAGTGGAGTTGAGTAGAAAGGTGAAGAGAATGAATATCGATGATTGTAATTTCTTGAGAACGCCTGATTCTGGTTTCTTCTAAACTTTGGTCTCCATCACACTGTGGTAGAAATTTAGATCCGTAGCAGAGTATATCCGTAGACACAGATTCGGATACTGGATTTGGTCCAACTTCGGGCATTCAGCCTCTATGTGCAAATTAAATACATGTCAGTGATCACTTTAGGGTTAGATGGATAAAAGAAAGGAAATTGGAAGGAAAGCTTTATATATATAACAGATATAGTTTTAATTAATAAAAATATGCAAAAAGAATAGTTTTTTTTTCTCACGAATATAATATACTGGAATATTTTTGCTTAAACAAAACTCATCTTCAAGGAAGAAGAGACGAAGCAAGTATTTTATTTAATAGTTGAAATTAATCTCTTGAATAATTTTTACAGTAGCAAATTTTATTCGAAAATTAATAATAATTTTTCAAATTGTTAATATTCAATGTAATTTATAACTACTTTTAAACAGAATGAATTCCGTATTATATTACCAAATTTAATTTTTAACACTAACGGTCGTATTAATAAACATAGACTAGAGCAAGAGTAACTTTAAAACTTGTCGTAAATAAGATTTAATGAAATTCATTATTAATAAACATGGAATAACGAAGAAGTAAGCTACTCCGAGTCTTATCTCAGAATTAAAGATAGTCCATGTCGCTACATAGTTTAGCGATGGTTTAGCGAGCGATTAGGCGTGCATTGACAACATTGACGTTGACTTGACGCGTTCTAAACGTCATTGATATTTATTTAGAAACTTTGATACATCCGTAGGTTTTGGTTCTGTTCGTTTTTAGTTGTTAAAGATGGATAGAGATTATTTTATTGATGATTTGATGGTGATAGACGAGATACGTGAGATGGAAAACCAAGTTCCACATTAGGGAACGTACCCATACTACGTGACCCGTTTAGGGGGGGGAGCGGAGTCTTTAAAATACTACGGTCAGTCACAGGAGCGGGGGGGGGGGCTCAGGTCTTTGTCACGTAGTCGATTTTAATGAGAGGAATCTCGTATTTTAATCTCTCGTAATGTGATTAAACAGAAAATAATTGTTGTGTTCGTAAATTAAGTTACTGTAAGTGTAACTGACTGTATAGCAATATGTTTTCACAAATGTTGTTCTTTTTCATAATACATAATTCACTAGTAATTTAAGTATGCATGCAGTCTTATGCAATAAAGATGAGTATGAGCCAAATTATTTTTTTTTTTCAATTTTTGCCTGTGAAATGATTAAAAATCATAATTATGAATTACTACGTGAAAACTCAAGGGGGAGGGGGGGGGTCTTGGCATATACTACGAATGGTCACCGAGGGGAGGGAGGGGTCGAAAAAACTTAAAAAATAGGTCACGTAGTATGGGTATGTTCCCTTATCTGCGAGACGTGTGAAGTTGTATAAAACTCGTCAAAATCTATTGGAACTTCATGGTGCATCGCTGTCGCTGCGACCCATAGACGTCCCACTGTTGGGCACGGGTCTCCTCTCAGAATGGGAGGGATTAGGCCTTAGTCCACCACGCTGGCCAAGTGCGGATTGGCAGACTTCACATACCTTCGAGAACGTTATGATGAACTCTCAGGCATGCAGGTTTCCTCACGATGTGTCCTTCACCGTTATAGCAAGTGACATTTAATTTCTTAAAACGCACATAACTTAGAAAAGTCATTGGTGCGTGCCACTGGGGTTTGAACCCGGACCGCTCGAATGAGAGGCGAGTTCGATAGCCGCTGGGCTGTCATCGCATGGTGCATGAAACTGAGCTTAAATCTAAATACCGATTTTCAAGATAATACTGAGAGGGAAGAGATGGACAACCGGGCACATAAAAACAAGGAAGTCAGTTGAAAGATGTTTTGTAGTGTGGAAGTCCTGATTTAAATGTTTACTTCGAGACTTCACAACAAAATTAGAAAATACCAAATTGTACATTGTTGCATTAGCAGTACTGCACAATACAGCCATGTACAAGCATGATATGCTTGAGGGTGTAGAGGAGGAGAGCATTGTTCCTGTGATGCAGGCCATAAATAACTGTGTCAGAGGTAATGCAGCACGGGCAGCATTTATCGAAGAGAATTATTAAAATAAATAGACCAGAATGTGAAGGAATAAATATGCATATTTTATTGAATAATTTGTTATTGGTTTTATTTCTTCTTCTTCTACCTTTAATGAAAAATTGAAACCACATGCATGTGACATAAGACCTATTATTTACTTTTTGCAAGGAATTTCGTGATTAATAATCAATTTAACAAAAACTGTTTCGGTGAATACTTATTAGGTACTTATTCTAAATTTCTTTTTTTCATAAAATTTCTCTTCTCTTTACAAAATTGCTGCTTTTAGATTTTCCATTTTTAATCGCTTTTTCGCCATTTCTCTTAGATTTTCCATTTTTAGTGCACGCTTCTCTTCCGCAATTTCCAAAATTCTCATATTAGGTATGTTGTTCATCTTTCAACATTTACCTAATTAAAGTAAATCAATTTTAAATTTTACAAGTAACAAACTGCGAGGAGCGAGGTTACGGTTAGAGTATGTAAAATGTACTCTGTGGTTAAAAACGCTTTAAATTGACTAAGCTGCACTGTCACTGCACGTCCAGTTTGATGTTGTCAATCCCAAAATATGAGCTATCACTGTCATTTTAATGCATGAAGTCGTTCACTGACTCACTCTTTTTACTTTTAAATTTTAAAGGTTGCCATATTTTACTCGTTCAACCCGGAATAAGAAATGTATTGTTAGTCCGAGGCTACTCCATGTTTATTAATAGCATTGCAATTACGAAGTTATTCCTAGGTTAATCAAGAATTAACTAGTCCAAGTGTAACTTCGGATTACGCTTGGAGTAAGCGATTTTTATTAATAAGGGTGTAAATGTTTTAATGTGTAATTTTAACACTAACGGTCGTATTAATAAACATAGACTAGAGCAAGAGTAACTTTAAAACTTGTCGTAAATAAGATTTAATGAAATTCATTATTAATAAACATGGAATAACGAAGAAGTAAGCTACTCCGAGTCTTATCTCAGAATTAAAGATAGTCCATGTCGCTACATAGTTTAGCGATGGTTTAGCGAGCGATTAGGCGTGCATTGACAACATTGACGTTGACTTGACGCGTTCTAAACGTCATTGATATTTATTTAGAAACTTTGATACATCCGTAGGTTTTGGTTCTGTTCGTTTTTAGTTGTTAAAGATGGATAGAGATTATTTTATTGATGATTTGATGGTGATAGACGAGATACGTGAGATGGAAAACCAAGTTCCACATTAGGGAACGTACCCATACTACGTGACCCGTTTAGGGGGGGGAGCGGAGTCTTTAAAATACTACGGTCAGTCACAGGAGCGGGGGGGGGGGGCTCAGGTCTTTGTCACGTAGTCGATTTTAATGAGAGGAATCTCGTATTTTAATCTCTCGTAATGTGATTAAACAGAAAATAATTGTTGTGTTCGTAAATTAAGTTACTGTAAGTGTAACTGACTGTATAGCAATATGTTTTCACAAATGTTGTTCTTTTTCATAATACATAATTCACTAGTAATTTAAGTATGCATGCAGTCTTATGCAATAAAGATGAGTATGAGCCAAATTATTTTTTTTTTCAATTTTTGCCTGTGAAATGATTAAAAATCATAATTATGAATTACTACGTGAAAACTCAAGGGGGAGGGGGGGGGTCTTGGCATATACTACGAATGGTCACCGAGGGGAGGGAGGGGTCGAAAAAACTTAAAAAATAGGTCACGTAGTATGGGTATGTTCCCTTATCTGCGAGACGTGTGAAGTTGTATAAAACTCGTCAAAATCTATTGGAACTTCATGGTGCATCGCTGTCGCTGCGACCCATAGACGTCCCACTGTTGGGCACGGGTCTCCTCTCAGAATGGGAGGGATTAGGCCTTAGTCCACCACGCTGGCCAAGTGCGGATTGGCAGACTTCACATACCTTCGAGAACGTTATGATGAACTCTCAGGCATGCAGGTTTCCTCACGATGTGTCCTTCACCGTTATAGCAAGTGACATTTAATTTCTTAAAACGCACATAACTTAGAAAAGTCATTGGTGCGTGCCACTGGGGTTTGAACCCGGACCGCTCGAATGAGAGGCGAGTTCGATAGCCGCTGGGCTGTCATCGCATGGTGCATGAAACTGAGCTTAAATCTAAATACCGATTTTCAAGATAATACTGAGAGGGAAGAGATGGACAACCGGGCACATAAAAACAAGGAAGTCAGTTGAAAGATGTTTTGTAGTGTGGAAGTCCTGATTTAAATGTTTACTTCGAGACTTCACAACAAAATTAGAAAATACCAAATTGTACATTGTTGCATTAGCAGTACTGCACAATACAGCCATGTACAAGCATGATATGCTTGAGGGTGTAGAGGAGGAGAGCATTGTTCCTGTGATGCAGGCCATAAATAACTGTGTCAGAGGTAATGCAGCACGGGCAGCATTTATCGAAGAGAATTATTAAAATAAATAGACCAGAATGTGAAGGAATAAATATGCATATTTTATTGAATAATTTGTTATTGGTTTTATTTCTTCTTCTTCTACCTTTAATGAAAAATTGAAACCACATGCATGTGACATAAGACCTATTATTTACTTTTTGCAAGGAATTTCGTGATTAATAATCAATTTAACAAAAACTGTTTCGGTGAATACTTATTAGGTACTTATTCTAAATTTCTTTTTTTCATAAAATTTCTCTTCTCTTTACAAAATTGCTGCTTTTAGATTTTCCATTTTTAATCGCTTTTTCGCCATTTCTCTTAGATTTTCCATTTTTAGTGCACGCTTCTCTTCCGCAATTTCCAAAATTCTCATATTAGGTATGTTGTTCATCTTTCAACATTTACCTAATTAAAGTAAATCAATTTTAAATTTTACAAGTAACAAACTGCGAGGAGCGAGGTTACGGTTAGAGTATGTAAAATGTACTCTGTGGTTAAAAACGCTTTAAATTGACTAAGCTGCACTGTCACTGCACGTCCAGTTTGATGTTGTCAATCCCAAAATATGAGCTATCACTGTCATTTTAATGCATGAAGTCGTTCACTGACTCACTCTTTTTACTTTTAAATTTTAAAGGTTGCCATATTTTACTCGTTCAACCCGGAATAAGAAATGTATTGTTAGTCCGAGGCTACTCCATGTTTATTAATAGCATTGCAATTACGAAGTTATTCCTAGGTTAATCAAGAATTAACTAGTCCAAGTGTAACTTCGGATTACGCTTGGAGTAAGCGATTTTTATTAATAAGGGTGTAAATGTTTTAATGTGTAATTTTAACACTAACGGTCGTATTAATAAACATAGACTAGAGCAAGAGTAACTTTAAACCTTGTCGTAAATAAGATTTAATGAAATTCATTATTAATAAACATGGAGTAACGAAGAAGTAAGCTACTCCAAGTCTATTCTCAGAATCAAAGATAGTCCATGTCGCTACATAGTTTAGCGATGGTTTAGCGAGCGATTAGGCGTGCATTGACAACATTGACGTTGACTTGACGCGTTCTAAACGTCATTGATATTTATTTAGAAACTTTGATACATCCGTAGGTTCTGGTTCTGTTCGCTTTTAGTTGTTAAAGATGGATAGAGATTATTTTATTGATGATTTGATGGTGATAGACGAGATACGTGAGATGGAAAACCAAGTTCCACATTTACTGCGAGACGTGTGAAGTTGTATAAATTCTATTGGAACTTCATGGTGCATGAAACTGAGCTTAAATCTAAATACCGATTTTCAAGATAATACTGAGAGGGAAGAGATGGACAACCGGGTACATAAAAACAAGGAACTCAGTTGAAAGATGTTTTGTAGTGTGGAAGTCCTGATTTAAATGTTTACTTCGAGACTTCACAACAAAATTAGAAAATACCAAATTGTACATTGTTGCATTAACAGTACTGCACAATATAGCCATGTACAAGTATGATATGCTTGAGGGTGTAGAGGAGGAGAGCATTGTTCCTGTGATGCAGGCCATAAATAACTGTGTCAGAGGTAATGCAGCACGGGCAGCATTTATCGAAGAGAATTATTAAAATAAATAGACTAGAATGTGAAGGAATAAATATGCATATTTTATTGAATAATTTGTTATTGGTTTTATTTCTTCTACCTTTAATGAAAAATTGAAACCACATGCATGTGACATTAGACCTATTATTTACTTTTTGCAAGGAATTTCGTGATTAATAATCAATTTAACAAAAACTGTTTCGGTGAATACTTATTAGGTACTTATTCTAAATTTCTTTTTTTCATAAAATTTCTCTTCTCTTTCCAAAATTGCTGCTTTTAGATTTTCTCTAAGAATTTCCATTTTTATTAATCGCTTTTTCGCCATTTCTCTTAGATTTTCCATTTTTAGTGCACGCTTCTCTTCCGCAATTTCCAAAATTCTCATATTATGTTGTTCATCTTTCAACATTTACCTAATTAAAGTAAATCAATTTTAAATTTTACAAGTAACAAACTGCGAGGAGCGAGGTTACGGTTAGAGTATGTAAAATGTACTCTGTGGTTAAAAGCGCTTTAAATTGACTGAGCTGCACTGTCACTGCACGTCCAGTTTGATGTTGTCAATCCCAAAATATGAGCTATCACTGTCATTTTAATGCATGAAGTCGTTCACTGACTCACTCTTTTTACTTTTAAATTTTAAAGGTTGCCATATTTTACTCGTTAAACCCGGACTAAGAATTGTATTGTTAGTCCGAGGCTATTCCATGTTTATTAATAGCATTGCAATTACGAAGTTATTACTAGGTTAATCAAGAATTAACTAGTCCAAGTGTAACTTCGGATTACGCTTGGAGTAAGCGATTTTTATTAATAAGGGTGTAAATGTATAAAACTTATTACATTTTATTGAAGTTAAGTTATTTTAAATTACTATTAGGTACACTATTTTTTAAACGTATTTAGGATAGGACTTGGTACGAAAGGACAAGGATAAGAGATACATTTTACTTTTATTTATATTATTTTAAGCGAGAAATTCTTTAATTTATTGAGTTGTAGTAAATTTTTTTATCACCATTTCTTAGAAATTTAATAAAGCAATCATACTTATTTACCTATATATTTGCAATTAATATATTAAACTATTTTTTTCTGAAGTGTAATTGTTCTAAACTTCTAGTTTAATTTTTCACAAAGTTATAGGTTGTGCTGACTTAATTAATTATATTTCATAAATTTTTCGATTGATTCTGCTGAATTTATCTATAATAGTTAATTATTGAAAAATAAAAAATATTTAAAATATAAAATATATTTTAACACTACATACTTTAGTTTTCCGTTTATTAAATTTTAATTTGATTTAAATTTACTATATTAAATTTATTCACTTTTTTACGCCTCTTAACTATTAAACCGCGAAACTTCAGGTGATCGTTTGTTGTGCCCAAACCGCGAATCTGCGCATCATAACATGAAAAAAGTGTTTGTTTAATGAAGCGTGCGTGAAATAGTGTGGTTTTAATTATAAATGCTGCAATAACTGGTAAGTGAACACAATAACTCCATATTATATTGGTTAAGTTACTTTTAAGGATAGTTTGTTATTTGAATTATTAATATTTACCCAAAGAAAACGTCTTTAACTATTTCGATGTTAGATACGAGTTATTAGAAAAAGACCAGATTTATATTAAGAGAAGAAGTTGACCAAGTTATTAGACGAAGATTGCAGGGATTTTGTCATCTGGTCGGATGGCTGCACTGCACAGAACAGAAACTCAATAGTTTCTAATGCCCTCATAAGATTAGCAATGGACAAATAAATAACAATTACACAAAAGTATCTAGAAAAAGGTCATATTCAAATGGAGGTTGACTCCGTACACTCATTGGTGGAAAGAAAGCTGAAAAATGTTGAAATTTTTCTTCCATCTCAGTATGCCTCAATTACAAAAGAAGCCAGGAAGCATCCTTCTCCTTATCAAGTGTTTCAACCAGATTACACCTTTTTTAAAGACTACAGTCTAAAAGAATACCAAATTTCTGATTCCATTCGTCCTGGGCGTTCTGCTGGAGATGATTGCGTAGTGGATCTGAGGGTTTTAAAGTATAATCCTAACGGCACGATAGAGTTTAAAAAACACTTTAAAGATGATTTCAGCCCACTTCCTCGGAGACCGAAACCTATTTCAGCTGTAGTAAATAGTGTACCTCCCCTGTATTCATCTAGACTGCCTATATTTGACAGTAAGTATCAGCACTTACAGCAATTAAAGAGTGTGATACCTGCAGATTGTCACTCTTATTACGATAATTTGCCATCTAAGAAAAAGTAAAGTTTTATTGATCTCATTTTTTAACAGACTTCAAAGTGCAATAAAATTATTATTGTACTCTTAAGCAATATTTTTATACATTTTGTTTAATACATTATTTAGTTTTAACTGTTAATTAGTAAGTAACACAAGGTATTTTTAACATCGCTGCGACCCATAGACGTCCCACTGCTGGGCACGGGTCACCCTCACAGACACTGCTGCGGGAGGTCTAGAGCATACTCCACCATGCTGCTCCAATGCGGATTGGTGGAGGGGTTAATGGCCAACCCAGTGTCGAATGTTCTCAAGCCACCTGAAGATCTTCGACAAGGCTTAACGACTGTTTCCAGCATTGAAAACAACCGGGACCGACGGCTTTACATGTCCTCCGAAGCACGGTAGCGTTCATGAAATTTTGCCACTAGCGGTCACCCATCCACAGACCGACCGCGCCCGTCGTTGCTTAACTCTTTCGATCACATTTAATCGACGCGAGCCATTGGGCTATGGAAGCTACGCTATTTTCATACTTAGCTATAAAGAGCTATTTTTTTAACTTTATGGGGATTTAAGGTGTTATTTTCCTGTATATTGTTGATTACCTAATGTACCAATGATAAATATGTGCCAAAAATTATACTGAGAAATTGACTGAATAAATACTAATAAGATTTTGATTGTGTTTGTTTGTTTTATTTCGGCGGACAATTCCGCGTAAGTGACATAAAAAAACTTATTTTGATTTTATTTGTGACGATAAATCCACGAAAGTCGATTTTCTAATTCATTAATACATATTTTACATGACTAATGCCTACAATATTAAGAGGAATATTATAATTTGACAATTTAAAAGTTTAAACAATAGAAAGTCAAGTGGTTTAGTAAATATTACGTTTCTATAAAATCCACTACACCTACCTTACGCAGTTTTAAACACTGTTAATTCCGCGGTTTCAGAATATCACCGACATAGTGGACATGCATTAAGAGTAAATTATACTGGAAAAATCTTAGAACATTTATCACAATAATTATTCTAAGGGAAAAATCCATTGATATTTAAAAAAAACTCGTGTTTTTGTAGGAAATTTGTGCGTTATATGCTAGCAACACTATTTTAATTGGTTCTCTTTTCTTTTTGTCCTATAGATTTTTAGATATCGATCGTATATCGATTGCACCTTTCCTTTTCTATCCGCGTGCTGCTTGACATTAGTTGACATCTAAGCATGTAGCACTACCTCAGTAGACATCATAGATAATTTATTTAATATTAAAAGGAAAGTAGACATGAATATTACGGACTGACATGACAGACAGAAGAAAAAATTAGTTCAGCATCGTAGTATCCCTTATTAGTTTGTGTTCAGCATTGACAGCTGTATCAAGTGGGTGTGTTGTGTCTCGGTATTGTGATATTGAAGACAAGATGCCGAAAAAATTAAAAGTTGTTGTTAAATCATTGTATTCGCACGAAATTCGTAAAGATGTGAGTTTGGAAAAGTTAAAGTCACTAAAGTTAGAAGAGGCATGGCCTTTTATAAGAGATGAAATTGAGATAGAAATCGGCAGCAGTCAGTTGGTTTGTATTCCACACATAACCGAAGCGGATTTGTACAAAGTTACATCCTTATTCGTACAAAATACGAAGGAAACAAATGGAAAAATGTTTACTCCTCTGGGAGAATTAATTAAAAACGTAGACAAGGTGAGATCGAATCCTGAATACGTTAAATGGCTCGAGGAAGGCAATTTTCAAGACGCAGACTTCAAGTTTCCTCATGAGAGCGTAAAGGTAACTAAAAACGTTTTTTTTAAAGTATATAGTACAAACCAACGCGAGCCGTAACAGGCACGTTACGTGCGTGTCATTGCACCACGAATAATGAACATGACCTTGATTTGTCCCTTTTAAAAATATCCTTCCAGGTTTAAACGTAGGTACAAAATTACTTGCTACTTAAAAAAATAGTAAGTTATATAATCATCAAGTTTGGCAACCTCTTTATATTTTTTGTTAAACTGGTATTAAATTGCTCAAACAAATTAATTAATTTAACAGTTCAAATTGTGTAACATGGTAAAGGTTATTGAAGTGGGACATGCGTTATGAGATACTGCAGTATACACAAAGTAATCATTAAATTACATACTTCTGTTTACACATTATTTTCTTTATTCAACCATTGAAGATTAAATAGGGAAAATAAACATTTCGAGTATTTCTTTCAAATGCAGTGACTAATTAATTGAATGGCATCATTATCAATATCTAGATTTTAAAGATAAATATATAATTAGCACTACAAATAGTCCACAATGTTGCTCTATATGTCTGCATAGTATTATCAAGTCATGATAGTAGAATTAACTAAAGACACAAACATTCCAAGATTATTATGTATTAAGAAGACTCCATAAAGAAGACTCCAAACCATTGCTAAAAATTTTAAATGTGTGGTTTTTAACCACAAGAAGTAGTGGTCCAGTAAATTATCTGATTAATAATTCTTGTAATAACAAATTTACTGTCTTAAAGCATTGCCAATCTATTATGTGATTAACAATTTACAACTTGGAAACAAAGCTTATTATATTTTGTCTCATACTAAATTGTATTATATATATATTATTATACTATCACTTTATAATATAAAATAATGATTATTAAAGGACAATGCAATAGTTAATAGTTCAGAAACATTTTGAATTCAAATCTAGATTTACTATTGTTTTCTATTCTTATTCTATTGTGAACTAGTAAAAAGTGCAATGCATCTCATAAAGCATTGGCATGCTAATACATTTGCTAACTATAAGTCTTGTATACTTGTATCTACTAACTAAGCTATTTGTCAAGTATCGGGCTAATTCTAGATAATACACTAGACCTGCTATGTTAAATAATTATAATGCACTAAATTGTACTAAGAAAAGATTTTGTCATATCATAATGGTGTATCAATTTAAGGCTCAAGTGCAGTATGGCTGACTTCACAGGCCCTTGAGAGCATCATCATCTTTTATTCTTCATGATGTTTTCGTACTCTATAGTTAACACCTTTATGAGCCATATAAATGCTAGGGTTGGGTTTTAAATTGCACCCCACACCTTTTGTACCACCAATAAATTAGCCACAAAGCTATCACTAATTGATCTCTCTCTATAATATACTATAGTATATCAGAATTCATACCATGATTATACTTAAATAGAAAATATGTCATAACAAGTAAAAGCAATATAATGTAATAAACTAATCATGAATCTTTAGAACACAGCTGCTATTTGAAATGACATTGTCCCAGTTACAAAATGGATCAGTGCTGCATTTTAACTATGCAATGTGTAGTCTATTTCTAATTCTAAATACAACTCACTGTATTGTAGTATTATATACAATTTATACCAATGAACATGAACATTCCAGCATTCTAGAGGTGAATGTATTTTAAAGGATCACAATTTCTATTTATATAATGTTTTAAAATTTCAAACTGTTAACAGATTACACTGCAAGATGAATCCATCAAGAACAAGGTTAGAGTAATCATGATCGGTTTCTCAAAGACGTCCGTTGCAAAGAATAAGGATTTAGTCAAAAACATCTACTTGGATGTAAAGAATAATAAAGGTAATTTATTCTAAACACACTTTATTTCAATATAATTTCTAATTATACAAGGGAATTATGGTATGAAAATCTATTATACCTAATGCAGTGTCTACCTCACATAACACAAATCCTCTGTTCTCTATGACCCTCTTGCAGCATTCCCATTTCTTTGATTACAAAATAATCTTGAGAGGAGGCTGGTCATAAAGTATTATATTATGTTTTACTAACTGAACTAACTAACATTGACTAAAAGGTCTAGTTGTCATTAAATCTCTTCTATGCTATGCTCCTATCCTACCACTCACCGTCGCGCGACTTTAGACATTATCATGATCAGACTCTGGATGTTGGATTGGTGACCACCGGTGGTAATATTTTTCGAGCTCTTCCATGCAAAAGACAGCCTAAAATCTGCTAACATTAGTTTGCCACTACAACTTCAACCAATCCGCAATGGTGCAGCGTGGTGGATTATGCTACTGTAGTTACTTAGTTGCGATGGTACTAAGTACAGTGGGATGGTTAGCTATTTCCATGAAAAAAGCAGGTTGTATTGCCTTACCTTATTTACCTTTGTTTTCAGATTTGGTAGGCAAGAAATCGGTGTACATGATCACTGATGTCCTCATGGCAAAGACCATCGAATTCAGAGTGACCCGGCAGACGTCGTCACGGATCTTCCACCTTGGGAATGCATCCCCGCTGGTGTTTGGCTTGGAAGAGTTCCTTATTGGAGACGACGGGATGCTAATGGCGAGGGTAAGTGGCATTCACATGGGATCACAGTCAGACACGTTTTACTGTCGGCCTCATTCGCAAACTCAAATTCGCTCTGCACTAATCGCTATTTTGCTACGAGATATGGTTCGCAACGGTGAAATCCGCAGACGAACAAAGACTACCAATATAGCTCATCGAGTTAGTTCTGCTAATGTCGCCGATGGGTACCTAATATACGTCTTCGATTGGAAACCACGACTTGGACAACGGGGCACAGGCTCCAACTAAGGGGCTGCTGACCTGAAGAAGTCAGCGGGAAACCGCGGCATTCAAAGGGCATAGAACCGGGAGGAGTTGCAACGATTAAGGGAGCCTATATCCAGCAGTGGGCTAGTTATAGCTGATGGATGGATAGATGGACAGTCAGACATCCGAATTCCAAACAGTGTCAACCTAAGACGAGGTCCGTACTACCGTCACTGAGCGGATTTTAGTGGGGAAAAATGTCCCATAAACCGGCGTCGCTCCCAATCCTATTCGTTAAACAAAAATAAAAAGACGGTAGGAATATATTCTCGTGAACTATATTTATTAACTCAGTCCTTACTCTAGGACTAAGACATAGTCATCATTACTATCTAAAACTGATGAGGTGACCTTTGCTGTCGTTTATGATGCCGTCATTTATGAATTGTATTGGTTTCTGTGTGTGCCTACAGTCATCTACACACCTGCAGCACAGGTGTGTAGATGACTGTTTAGTTTACGTTGAATTATCCTTATCAGTGTTTATCATACGTGATTCTAGAATCCGGTTATCAAAGTGGCTGCGCTAACTTAGCGCTTACACACTTTAGAACTTAACCTAATTATTGGGATTCCACACATTGGATTCATGATTAAATTCGGCATATATTACTAGGTAAGTTATTCATCCACAAGGAAAATAATTCAACTTAAAACTTGTTTCGACTCGGGAGCACGTAATAATGAAAACAATAATTGTTTAGGTGGCACGTAATTTTTCTCTCGCAAAAACATTCAAGGTTCGTTATTGTTGATCGTTACTCAGCCACGGAAGCGTCGTCATCGTCACTCGTCACCCATTAAATTACCGACGGCAGTAGGGTAGAGAGCCATTAATACGCCATTTTTCCCATGACACATGGGTTTAGGTCCTAGTCCCATGTGGAGGTGAGAGGTGATCCTATTGCCATTTATAAGTTACACCGAGCGCAAGTCCAAACTCCGAGCGACTGGAAATTTCAATTTAGAAAAAACCAATACTTACTAGTACTTTGCACGAACCTTAGGACCTCGAGCAAAGCATTTACGCTTGCGACCAAAAGACTGTCAGTTACTAGTCGGTTATATAAAAATATATGTATATAGTAAATAATAATAAAGCGGTAATGCATCGGTATAGCCTTTGCAAGTTTGCCGTTTGTAGTGCTCCGTGTCACCCTTGTCATAAAGGGTACATTAATTGGCTCGTTACCACACCAGTGCGCAGTAAACGTCCGTTCTCGCCCGTGGCTAATACGTGACTGTTTACCTCACTCCCGTGTGCTCGAGACAACGTCATGTTTAACAGATTATATATATATCACATACACTACATCCCTTCCTTATTATAAATTTATTAATCGAGAACATAGTCCACATTAAGATAGCAAACGAGCTCGCAGCACCACCCATCCATTTGTTAATTAAATTAATTTTTTTTTTATTTTTTTTTTCAAAGTTCACTAACATTGCAATTGGAGAATTAAATATTTCAATCTTACTTACATATGAAATGCATACTTCTATGTATTTTCATTCTAAGATGAGTTACCTTCTAGTACTGTATACGTAACCATAATTATTTGTCTAATTAACACCAAATGTACGCTTTCAAACGTAAGATTTAGAAAAATAAGCAAAATTTGTTTGTGAACGCCGTGCCCGCCGCGAGCACGTTCACTCCTGAAGATGATCATCACAAGAGACCGAAACCAGTCGGACCATTCTCGACTCAACCACACGTGAGTAAGCCGGTAACTTCAACCATGAATATAGACACTCACGAATCGTTCAGTAATAAAATTTGTTTCGTTTACAACTGACGTTGGGCTTATACCGGCTGATAGCGTGTACGCAATGGTCTCGCTTATCTTTTTCGCTCTAACATAATATGAGTACCTATCTATGTTATTTTTCTTTCGCATTGCCAATCTATTAAGTATTATAAACCTATGAAGGACACCAGTTGATCAGGATCGTTAGTAACAGTCCAGCCAGCAACCGTCAGCAAGTCGCTTCATGTCAGACATAAACACGACACGCGCCGCGTTTGATGCGTTGGTAGCGTATTTACCTCTTGTAATATAATGAGTATTGTTTTTTGGATTAGTCATCAACGGATATCATATACTATATAGTCGCAATTGCAGTCAGTAGGAAGTACTAGGTTTCTAGTTGTGTTTTCACAAAGCCTAAGATTGTATTCGATCTTGTAAACTGGCATGTTACACCATCCGGATGTCGATACTATATATTCAAGCATGTTTTTAAAATGTCCATACATGCATATGAGACTCCGACACCCATAGCACAGGTCAGTACCCAGTTTAGGGTCCATGATTTTTATTTATTTTTTATTTAATAAAGTATCGCTCTAAAAATCCATATGTAGATCTCGTAGATTTATGAAACAACTAGAAATAAATGAGCTAGGTACCTATCTCACGACGAGTAAGTACATTCCTTACTACTACATCCATCCTTCAAAAAGTGTTGGATACTCGGCGTGCCGTTTTCTATCACCATTACAATGGCCCTATCCCAATACATAAGTCACAAAAAGGTATTGAGTAAAGAAAAATATCAGTATAAAATAGACATTAATTGATACGGACATAGGCCTTTCCCAAAATGCAGGCCTCCAAAGCAATGCCTACCGAATGTGTATTAGAATTTATAATAAGATATCCGAACCTATTTTTTTTTTTTTTTTGACAGCATAATCTAAGTGACCCATTAATTTACCTACTATGACATTTGCATACCACAAAGTGGTAAGAGTGAGGGACTACCTTTAATTGTAGCATCAAATTGTGCTTCTTAAAATATGGAACGTACTTACAGCAAAGCAGCGTAGTTTCCGACACATAGCATAGGTACCGACAACCTTACCCTTCGACGGCTGAGCAACCATACCCTTCGTTGGCCGCGTTTGGCTTTTTATAGGCACGGTCGGGTAGTTGACCGCTTAGTGAGGGTCGATCGTGCACCGTCCTCGGCTGCACCTTGGACTTCTTCAGGAGCATTGGTTACACCACTTTTCTTTATCCAATCATTTGTAACCACTGGCTGTTGCAGCTGTCACCGTAGCACCGCGACCGCCTAGCGCACCTGTAACACGACGCATCAAATGCGCCCGTCCGACGATGCATCTTGTGCAGACACGGGTATTCCCATTACAAGTGCTATATCCGATCTAGGCTTAAGAGTACGTACGCGGCGCCAGCATGGTATGCTCTGGCGGCGCCACGCAGCGCAAGCGTCTCCAGGCCCAGCCTCGCCCTGCGAGAAATCACAGGAGCGGGGCGCTACGTCCGGAACGCGGTGATAGCGCGCGACAGCAGGCTGGACGTATTATGTATAACCGCGCCGACAATGGGCCACATCCTCACCTAAGGGGGACAGCGCCGCTGCACGCGCGCAACCCTGAAGGCCGACCGCTACCTAGAGAGCTGTTGGACCTTCTTCCCTCCGACCATCTAGGGGGAATTCGCGACATACGGCTAGTCGCGTGCGCGACGTACGACTGGCTCTCACGCTCAACAGCGGGGAAGTCACCGACGGGGTTTACCCCTGGAGCAATTTCCCGGATAGAGGGGATCTCCCCTTATTCCGAATTCCCTCAGCGCATAATGGTGACCATCATCTTTTCCATTGCTTAAATCTTAAAGCAACTGTAGCGTTGTCTCCTTCGAAATCCAGCTTTTCCGGAGCTGGCAATAAGTTTGTAATTTTCGTGGTAAGTAGATATGGGGCGACCTAGAACTGAAGTAAATCTTGGTAACTACAAGTTTACAGTATATTATTAATTCATCCCCACATCTACATACAGTCAACTAGTATCATAATGCATTTACTGCCTAATACGCAATCACGTACGATTTACAATTTCATGTAGGTTCGCACTACCTAAACACATGATCACATACGATTTACAATTTCATGTAGGTTCGCACTACCTGAACACACGATCACGTACGATTTTCAATTTCATGTAGGTTCGCACTACCTAAACACACGATCACGTACGATTTTCAATTTCATGTAGGTTCGCACTACCTAAACACACGATCACGTACGATTTTCAATTCATGTAGGTTCGCACTACCTAAACACACGATCACGTACGATTTTCAATTTCATGTAGGTTCGCACTACCTAAACACACGATCACGTACGATTTTCAATTTCATGTAGGTTCGCACTACCTAAAAACACGATCACGCACGATTTACAATTTCATGTAGGTTCGTACTACCAGTTACACACGATCACGCACGATTCACAATTTCATGTAGGTTCGTACTACCAGTTACACACGATTCACAATTAATGTAGGTTCGTACTACCTAACACACGATCACGCACGATTTATAGGTTCGTACTACCTAACACACGATCACGTACGATTTTCAATTTCATGTAGGTTCGCACTACCTAAACACACGATCACGTACGATTTTCAATTTCATGTAGGTTCGCACTACCTAAACACACGATCACGCACGATTTACAATTTCATGTAGGTTCGTACTACCAGTTACACACGATCACGCACGATTCACAATTCATGTAGGTTCGTACTACCTGACACACGATCACGCACGATTTATAGGTTCGTACTACCTAACACACGATTTACAATTTCATGTAGGTTCGTACTACCAGTTACACACGATCACGCACGATTCACAATTAATGTAGGTTCGTACTACCTAACACACGATCACGCACGATTTATAGGTTCGTACTACCTAACACACGATCACGCACGATTTACAATTCATGTAGGTTCGTACTACCTAACACACGATCACGCACGATTTACAATTTCATGTAGGTTCGTACTACCAGTTACACACGATCACGCACGATTCACAATTAATGTAGGTTCGTACTACCTAACACACGATCACGCACGATTTATAGGTTCGTACTACCTAACACACGATCACGCACGATTTATAGGTTCGTACTACCTAACACACGATCACGCACGATTTACAATTTCATGTAGGTTCGTACTACCAGTTACACACGATCACGCACGATTCACAATTCATGTAGGTTCGTACTACCTAACACACGATCACGCACGATTTATAGGTTCGTACTACCTAACATATTCTTGCTATCTGCGAAAACTATTGATGATAGAATAAAAATTAAATAATGTACTACGACTTTGCAGACACCTCATTACTTACAAAAGTGTCGCGATACCATATATCCAACTACTGTAGTTATGCCACTATAACAACTTTTTAACATTTTAAAAGTTGATATAATTTGCTCAATATAATCAAACCACATTATTCATACCTCTGTATCAGTCCTTATCGCATTAAATGATATTTTATTAAAGACCGTTTCAATACCTGTAAAATACAAATTGTTAAAATCGGAAATTCCATTCAAAACATACCAATAACGAATTTAAAATGTCCGTCTAAGGAAAATAATGCATTTATAAAATAAAGCGGTGTGGGTGGCCCCGCGCAGCGTAGTCTCAGATATATTACTTAAAGGATGAATAGAATTGATGAATTGCTTCATATTAGCAACAAATGTTTGCAGTCGAATTAATTAATAGAAACATAGGATATGTAGGTACCCTTCATCTCGATGATCCCCGAAGAGTATCTGTATCCATGTTACATGTCACACATGTCCACAATACAGATTAAAATCTTTTCGTTTTACACCCATATGAGCAATCCTTCAGGTAGGCAATCCATTTCACACAGTACAGATTAAAATCTATACGTTTTATCCCTTTAAGAACAATCCTTCAGGTAGGTGTAAGTACCTGGTTATGAGTTTATGATACAATTTATTTATTTATGATTTTGTTATCACTGAAATAAGAGCCTATATCATCTTGTCTACTTGAAACTTATATAATAATAATGTAACTTAATATAATATGCCTTGGCCAAAGGCAACGAGTTTTTTGTAGTAACTTACATAAAAAATGCTGTAAATTCAATCTATTTATAAAGCGTATTTTTTTATTATGTATTGGAATGAAATACAACACAGGTAATACAACAAAGAGCCTACCTACTCTTTTTGAAATTCATAGGTATTTGTGAAATTTAAATTTTTATTATAACTAGGTAAATATAAATAAAATTTTATTTTTGAAATTAAAAGTATTTGTGAAATTTGTGTAACGAAAATTGTAATTATTGTGCTTGTATTATTTTTCATGGAAATAAAGGGCTATTTTATTTTTTATTTTTATAATATAATATGCATGTTCTCTGTGTAAGTTGTGCTTCCTTGTAAGTGACATTTTCACTCTGGCACACAACACCATTTAATATAATTCGTATAATAATCTGTGAAATGTTGTTAGGATGCCTTAACTCTAATAAATAAATAAATACAAGAAATCAACCTATCTAGGTCAATACTTAGTACCGTTATGGCTTATTAAATTACCAACTTTAGTTGTAATTCATTAAAATTATTGATTACTAAAGTCATAACCTCGAATAAATAATAGCATAACTAGTGTTGCCGCTGTTGTTCCCGGTATAATATTACTCAAAACAATATAAAACCACCACACAGTTTACGGTAAGTAGTTGTAATGTATTGGAAAACAATGGCGGTTACATACATGTTACGTACGGACAATTCGATTGGTCGCGTAGCGGTCCCACGAACAAGACATTCCGTGCCTAACATTGGACGGGTCTCTCACCACTCTAGATTTAGTTTAGTAATAAGTTAAAATGTAATTTTCTATTGAAGAAAATTAAATAGTTTATAGAACTTAACGTCTCGACCACCTAATTTCACCCTGCCGCCGATATGTAACTTACATACCTACACGATACATAATTCTAAGTGTTCACTGAGTGCGATGCGTTATAGTGAAGAGTAGGACGCGAATCATACATGAGTTTGTAAGAGTAGCCTATTTTTTTTGTAATGAGCGCGCACAATGTCCCACTTCAATTGAGGCGAAGTGTATATTGTTCGTCGCGATGCATTTGAAGTACTGACTAGAACAACTAGGAATTCGAACTCAATTTTATGAATAATAAAAACTGTAATAATTTGTTTACAATAATCTGCCGCGATACCTGCCTACCGCATAGCAATGCCGCGACACGATGATTAGGTAATCGGGATCCTTATGGACAGAGGTATGTATATTTATTTTATGTTGATCTATCAGTAATTTAACAATCAATCATAAAGTAATAAACATCCAATGCATAAAGTTCTTAGACCATCCAATTTTATTTATGTACCTACATACTTATTCAACCTTCCTCTCTCCGTATTTCGAAAAAATATTTTTAATATTTTTAATTTACCACTAACCTTTTATTCTCGTCGCCATATGTAGTGCTCCGTGTCACCCTTGTCATAAAGGGTACATTAATTGGCTCGTTACCACACCAGTGCGCAGTAAACGTCCGTTCTCGCCCGTGGCTAATACGTGACTGTTTACCTCACTCCCGTGTGCTCGAGACAACGTCATGTTTAACAGATTATATATATATCACATACACTACACCGTTCATTCCGTTTTTTCGCTACCACTGCAATATTCATTTTGATACATTAGATTATGTGATTTTTACTGTCTATTAGTTGTATTCATTAACGGATTTAATTTAAATAATATTTTATTCGATTCGATGTGTTAAAGGTTCAAGAATAGATTGTTATATTGTAGATTTAAAACATATTTCGCTGCGACCCATATGACTTCCCACTGCTGGGCACGGGTCTCCCCACAGACACAGCTGCGGGAGGTCTAGAGCATTCTGCACCACGCTGCTCCAATACGGATTGGTGGAGTTAGTGGTCAACCCAGTGTCGAAAAAATATTTACGAATATAAAAATATTAACCTATAATCAGTACCTAATAACTACGACAAGAAAATTGAAACATTCAAATTTATTTTGAATTTTTTTTTGCACGGAATTTCAATGCTGTTTAAGCACTGTTATTGTTATGATACGGTAGCCATTTGTAATATCAGCTGGCGGGCACGTGCCGGTCGCCAATTAGCTTCCCCGCAATAACCAGTGGAAAATAATATTTGCAGGATCAATTACGTTACATTACGCAACGAACGATCTTCAGGAAAGTTCTACAGGCAGGCATAAAGGCAGTATTAGTTTTTACAGACTTCTCCTATTTAGTAAACAATATTAGTGTGATATTGTTGTAATTTGTGATTTAAAAATAAGGAGACAAATTAAGAAATATTTCAGAACAAATATTGCATAGACATTTTAAGCAAAAACAAACTAATAGTTCAATAAAAAGTAGTGCCGAGATTTTACCAAATGATTACTTAACAAGAACAGACTTAGTTAAGTATTTGGTAAATGGAAACTTACGGAGCAGTAATCGTGAGTTCCACGTTCGTATATCTATCTATGACATTTAATTAACGTCAGTTGTAAGAGTTACAGTTTAAATGTAATTTTTGTAAGATCGGACCCATCGATAGCTCTTTATAAGCCGTTGCAACTCGGATACAAAGTAATTATAAAGCTTTGAAAGACTTCGAGCTACAACATTCCCACATTCACAGACACTTAGGTACTTTTATAGATTATAGCCTAACGAACAAGCAGACATGCCACCTGATTGTAAATAGTAGGGTACATGCCACGTAGGCCACTAAAGTCTCCACCATAATCAACTGCAGTATGGTGGTGGAGTACACTCGGATCTTATGACCTGATAGGAGAGTCGTACGTGCCTTACCCCTGTGTCATTGAGTGTTGTGTATTAAAGGTTTCAGTTACGGATGCAAGTCATCCGTAACTACTTCATTGGAATCGATACAAAAATTAATTTCGAGCTTAATGCGTTACACAATTTGGCAAGTTTCCAAGTGCCTCCACACTACAATAATTCTAGGAATGGCACTGTAAAATGAATTGGTTATTTTCCTCTATATTTTAAATCAAATGAGTCATCACGACAGTTTTATGCGCTTGCTCAAATAAAAATGATTTATTAGACCGCCAAGCGTGATTATTGATCGCTTAATAAGTAACATAATCTATTGAAAGTGAATATACCTAACTCACGCGTTTGCAATGTGTTGATGACGTTATTGCTACACGCGTAGGGCATGTGCATTCTCATTTTCAACGAGTGCCGCGAGTGTGATTTAAACAAGGTGCGTGCGTCTTGACATTGGATTAGCCAGGGCTGCCTCGGGGGACAACTGCATGTCATTATAAATATAAATATCTTGGACATTCTCACACACGGCCATTTGTCCCCAAAGTAGGCGCGAGCCTGTGATATGGTTGTCAGAGACTCATATACATACTTAAATAGATAATATTAACATCCAGACACATAACAAATACAAGTGTTCGTCACACGAATATTTGTCCTGAGTGGGATTCGAACCCACGACCTCTGGCGCAACAGACAGGGTCAGTAGGTACCGATGCGCCACAGGGCCTGTCATTATTTTGTGATCATCGGTGTCTCTATGACCTTCTATATGACGTGGCTTCATTTTGTAGTAGGTATCTTTTTTTAAAAGCTTTTATTTAACTTCACTCGTATGTATCCATTATTAATGTATGTAAGTATGTCCTGGAATCTTGCAATAAATATTTCACCCACTTCCACTGAAGCTATCGAGCTGAAATTTGGCACACATATTTGGTTCCGATGACAATGCATGAAAATAAAAAAAAAGTATTAAAAAGCTTTTAAAAAAAAAAATTAACGGTATAATTGATTATGCTATTTATGCTGGTGTAAACTGCGACACCGAGAGATAAACAGTTAAAAATTAGACTTAGATAGTCTTTTAGGTATAATTAGCTGTTGCCCGCGATAAATATAGCTTATGGCACTCGGTTACTATGTAGCTTGTGGTCTACATATCCAATCTTGGCAGTAACAATCCATCCATTAATCAGACACTGCTGTACATCTCCCAGGTGGCTCCGACATTTTCAACAAATTTTTATATTTCATTTTATTATACACAAAAACCTAACGGCGATAATTGCAATAATTCTAACCTTCAATGCTAGTAAATGTTATTATAGCCAATTAATTTGTGTCTACTTCAAATATCGCTTGAAAAGACAAGACGGAATGTGTCCTAAACTCCTAGCTGTGATGGTAGTAACACTTAATACTGAACTGATTTAATTACGACCTTGAACTATATTAACATAGCGACAATGACTAGCTGATGTAAATCGTTAAGTTATTCTGCATGTCACGCTTGTTTGATAAATATTTATTGAGTTTTAGTTTACTGTATCTGAAATTGAGTGTCTTCTATTATATAGTGGCTATTCAGAGTACTGAAGCTGACGTAGGTACCTAGGTTAGGTAGGTACCATACATTACGATGACAAAACCATGCGGCAATTAAATAGTTATAGAAGCTTAAATTTAAAATCCAATATCTGTGTCTTTTTGCATTGTATGATCTTGCTAAATAAATTAATGTAAACACACTCACACTAGAGTAAATAAACCTTGGCCTGTATTACGGCTGGCTGACACACACAGAAAACACAATTCAACATCCATGACCCGAGAACAAAGTTATATAAAAATCCGCCTCGACCTGCAGGCTCCATATCAATCCATCCATAAGGTAGTACCAAAGTTACCTATGATGCAGTAGCATCCACCATCACCACAACCCTTTCTTTGTCCCACTGTTGGGCACGCGTCTCCTCTCAGAATGGCAGGTATTAGGCCTTGCAGTCGCATCTTTCCTGCTAAAACAAATTGTTACGAATATTCTCTTGTACACTAAGCTTAGGTAAGCTTGCCAAACCAGTTGATCCGGACATTTGGTTAAAAAAAGCCCGGACACCTTCAATATTTAGTTTAACAACGACAGCGGAAAGGATAGTCCTCGTCAGCATGGGCGGAGCGGAAACACAACAAATGTAAAAAAAATCAGATTTAAAAAACCTAACAAAAGCCGCACGTCATCAATTTGTTGGAAAACGCACCCAAAAAGCTTGATTGTGTCCGGCTTTATCCGAACTCCTGCCAACCCTACTTTTAGGTGATTTATGTCGTAGATCAGATCACTATATACTCGAATGACTATAAACTGAAGATAAATCGATAAGCCGATACCTACCTTGATAACCTTGACCGTATCGACTTTAGCTCCTTTGTGTACGTATTTGCGTTCCTGTATATATCCTGTATATATTGCGTATATTCCAAATAAACATGGTAATGGTAATTAAGACCTAACATACTACATATAAATAAAATGTTAACATAAAAGTTTTATTTAGTATTGATCAACTGTTTGAAGCTGAATTTTACCTCTTTCTCATATCATACGGAATATGAATTTAACATTTCCTTTCACTTCCGGTTTAGGAATACCATAGAGGCTTTTTATCAGATAAATAAAAAAAACTGTATAGGATTTTAATATTGATTGCCGCTTTTAAAATCCACCATGCCTGATGAAATTTATAAAAGCTTGATTTAAAATCAACATTATTTATAAATTATCTAAACTCAAGTCTATCGTCAAGCTCATGTTTTTCTATGTCTGTAGACGATAATAACTAAAAAGTTAATGTTGAAGTTTTCGAAGGTCCTAACATTACTTATTTCTGCCACTATGGGAATAAATATATTCATTATCAATTGATAGTATTAGGAGTAAACCTGCAAAATAATATTCTAATAGACACATCTGTTTTCGGAAACTGTATCTTCTTTTTACATCTCACTCATTCACACTTGGAGAGACAGCAAGTATTATAGCCGTTTCGTCAAGCGTCAAGCCAAAGGTCAAGCGTACCCATAAAAAAACTTGACATTCATACATATTTATTTGTACAAGGAAATAAAAATATTTGATTAGATTACTTTATTGTACTGAACTTGTTCGGGGATTCACTAACACAATATATGTATTTAGTCTGATAACTTATAATGATAACGTTGGTTTATCATCGGAGGTGTGTCTGTATGTACTTGTAAATCAAGAAGATAGTAACCTACCTATGAGTAAATATTGCGTCTTACTTTATATAATTATAAAAAGTATACTTCTTATAATATTGATGGAGGTAATACAAGTTTCATAAAATATCATTTCATGAATATCTTTCAATAAATTGTCAATCGCCGCGACCCATAGACGTCCCAATGATGGGCACGGGTCTCCCCACAGACACGGGAGGTCTAGAACATACTACACCACGCTGCTCCAATACGGATTGGTGGAGTTGTTAGTGGCCAACCCAGTGTCGAATGTCCTCAAGCCACCCGAAGGTCTTCGACAAGGCTTAACGATTGTTTCCACTATTGAAAACAACCGGGAACGACGGTTTTACGTGCCCACCGAAGCACGGTAGCGTCCATGAAATTTTGCTACTAGCGGTCACCCATCCACAAACCGACCGCACCCGTCGTTGCTTAACTATTTCGATCAAATTGAATCGAAGCGCGCAATTGGGCTCGGGACACTAGTGTGGCAACTGGCAACGCATAAAATACGAATAAACAAAATGACATTTATTTATTAGTCGAATTTTTTTTCTTTTAATCAATACCTAAATAAATAAGTAACATAGAATATTCGGTATTAGGCCCACAATAACTGTTCATTACATCACTAGTAATTATGTAATATCAATCGACTAAAACACAAAAGTAACCCATATATTCCTTTTTTTTTTCTTCAAAATATACGTATACGCCGAGATAGTATACGTCATATTCCATACCAATCCAACTATGATTTAATGGTCTTTAGGTCTTTACACATCGGATCGGTTTTTTCCAATAAAAAAATAACAGGTTCCACCGAGATTTGAACTCGGATCGCTGGATTCAAAGTCCAGAGTGCTAACCATTACACCATGGAACCTATATACGATGAATACTATTGTGGGTATTGCTTAGCAAAAATGACAACACTTTTGAGTACACTTGAGCAAATAATGAGCGAAGAGAAAGGCATGCTCTGATGTAGTCCGTTTGTAGAACATTGTTTTTACATCCAACTCACAATATTTAAATATGTATCATTAAAAACGCAAGTAAAAATATTTAAGTTAAATTATTATTTAAGTTCAAATACCTACCTAATTTGTACCGGTAGATAGCTACGAATCGAACATAATATGAATCTATTCGGATTATAAAGCGATAACTTTTTTTACTGTTGGTACACAAGTAAGTATAAAACATTTTGTGTAGATTGGTATTTGGTACATAATTCGTAGACTAAGTAAAGTAGAAATATCCATTAAGGTAGTACATAGTGTAGTAGATACCGTAGGTATATGATAAATAGTTAAAAAAAATGTATTAGTTATGCACATACTTACTCAAACACATTAGGAACACACTAGGAAGTGGAAACATCAACTTTACTTTCAATTGGCAGTTAAGTGCGTACACATCATAATTATTACGATCCAATCTTTCTGGTGTTCAGACGGCGGAACACTTAACCGGCCTGCGGCATGCCAAGAGTTAGCCACTTCGCGGCACAAATCACCCCCAAAGGCACCGCGTTTACATGAGAAAGGATACTAGCATCCATATGTATTATTCATTTATGATTTGGTCTATACTGAATCCGACCTTTTTCGAAACCAACCAAGTAAGTGCGAATGGGAATGTTGGTGGATCCGTGCCCAGAATGAGATAGGAGAGGTAGAGAAAGATAGGTACTACTTAAATAAAACAGATTTTTATACACCAAAATATAAAAAAATATGTTAATCAAATTAATTTTCCTACCTATTCTCCCTATTATTCTAATGAACTTATGCCAGATACGTACTAAATAATTATAAATTGACGAGCAAAATCGCCTCACTCGAACGGTCCAAGCGACGGCCAATGACTTTCAAGTTATTTGCAATTTAAGAAATTAACGCTGAAACGGGGAAAGAGAACATCGTGAGGAAACCTACATGTTTGATAGTTCTGCAAGATGTTCTCGAAGGCATGGGAAATCTGCCAATCCGCACTTAAAGTAGTGGGATACGGTACCCCATTTCGGGAGGAGACCCTTTGGTCCTCACTGTTGTAAATAAAGGGTTGTGGTGGATTAATACTACTGCATAACTTTTTATTTTTTTATTTCAGGAACCTGTGGCAATCAAGTCCAAGTTCCTCCACTGGCAGAAGCTGGATCCCTCTGACCATCTTTACATCCCTGACAAGACAGAAGTAGCATGTGAGTAGAATTCGTATTTAGAGCGTTTTTCTAGCACATTAACAGGCTTATTATATGAGGCCACTAGTGAATCGCTTTAGGATATCGTAAAGGGCCATTCGACCCTACAATCACCACTAGCTATGTGTGCTACAATTATACTTAAGAATGCTTGATGATCGATGCAGATGATGTATGATTACTATTTTCTCGGTATCATTTAATTTAACTGAAATTTACAAATGATGCACACTTGATGCACATATGATTTCTGGATTCAAATTCTTGGTTGCTAACAGCCTATCAGGCCACTAACAAATATAGCTTCTTAAATATTGACAAATTAAATCCGTTAAAAATTAATATCGCAGAAGTTTGCGCCTACATGTTATTTCATTAAACACTCATTGAATGTTTAAAAACACAAATGTTATGACTACAGAATCAGTAATTATAACCTCCAATTCTAAACAATGTGGACGTAAAGATGGTTGACTATTTTCACATCATGTTAGCATCGGTTCCATGGTGTAATGGTTAGCACTCTGGACTTTGAATCCAGCGATCCGAGTTCAAATCTCGGTGGAACCTACAATTTTATTTATTTCACCAGATTTGAAGATAAATTTTGTTTAATTTAATTAGAAAAATATTACTGACAATGATATTGAGATGAAATTAAGATTTGTTGACTTAACTCTGCCAGACGAAACGCATAGGCACAAAAATTATATTGTTTTCTTAATATTTTTTTTTTTAAATATTTCTGCTTGAAAGGCAGCTGGAATATTTTGTATCGAATACGATGCGTATTCGCACATACTGAAAGCTAAATGCATTCTTATCTAGGAATATTACGGCATTTAATTTACTATGCTATTTTAGCACGACTTGTATCTGTATTTGCGCCCTTACCTTTTGTGGTAAAAGTTTGTCATTTTTACACAAATATATTTGGTAATTATTTAATTTTTCGCAGTATTATATTAAGGCAGTTCGTTTGCTATGTAGTTGTGGCGTAGACATGACAATATTGGCTTATTTAAATTAGGAAAATATCGACTATGACAAGTGTTTAGTTAGAGTGCTGTTTAACACTTATATACTTAGTATTATTAATGCAAGCTGTAATAATAATTGATGATTTAAAAACTGAACATTCCAAATCTGTTATATTTGTCGTGAGTTATTATTAAAATAATATTTTTGGCCACTACTTACACAGACTGTGATTAAAATTTTGTTTTACATTGTTGAAAGTATTAAGTGATATCAACGTGATTATTTTATTATGTTATGTAATGTACTTAATGTAACACATTGTAATAGGTGTTTAATGTTGAATGAACATTTTGATCTTTAAATTTAATTAAATGGTGTGTGTACTAATAGTCTTGTTTTATTTAAAAATCCCTAATATGCCTCTTATATACTTTTCTTTGGTAACTCTCCTACGGATTATTTCGTTCTACGACAATAATAGGGTCGCCCTCAAACCATATCCGGACCTCTTGAAAATTTCTTTCGTTTGATATTATTGCGAGACCGACGCACGCACCAGTCTCGGGATATACCCTTATATACCCTCTACACAAGAATATATACTAAGCAGAATGAAAACTTCTTAAGAGACAACAAAATTTTTGTCTACTTTCATAGGACTGTCCCTCGGTTATTATACTCGTGGCTTGTCCTCGAGATTAGCAATGGGTATATTTGTAGTAGATTCCAGGCGTGGCCAATCAGCACTATATTTGAGATATTCTAATTTTATTTTTTACTAGTGGACGCCCAGCAGCTTCGCTCGCGTTACACATTCACTAACTTCAAAAACGGCAAAGCTTCATACTAACTTTACACCCCCGTTTTACCCCCTCAGGGGATGAATTTTCAAATTTTTCTCGCCGTAAAAACCATCCTTGAACTTCAACGAACATTTAAAAAAAAGAATTGGCCAAATTGGTCCAGGCGTTGTTGAGTTATGCGCTTACCAACACATTTTGCGATTCATTTTTATTATATAGATTTTGTATCACTACCTACCTACAACCTTCATTACAGTTTCAGTGCTCCGCCAGTCAGCATGCGTTAAAAATTGTGTTGCGTGTTTATTTGTTCCGTTACAAAATACAATAAAGTTAGCATGTATAAAACTATGAGTCTATAGCTAGAAAAAATTTAAAGTTGGAACAATAGAATGCGCACACGACGCAAAGATCAACTACGATCGTCGAGAATATGGAGATCAAGAAGGCTATCATCGCGATCGTCACGTACTCGTAGCTCTAGCTCCGATTCGCGTTCAGGTTTGTTCACAACATAAATAAACAAATAAATAAAAAATAAATTCATAAATAAATAACAAAGGCGAGTGTGTTACGTACGGACAAGTCAATTGGACTTTATTATAGATACAGTGTTGTGCTGACTGTGCATCTCGAGATCCGAGAACCGCTGCAGGTATCGCATAGCGGTTCCCACGAACAAGACATTCCCGCGCCTAACTTTGGACGGGTCTCACCTCTCTAGATTTAGTTTAGTAATAAGTAAAAATGTAATTTTCCATAGAAGAAAATTAAATTAGTTATAGTAAAAGTCGTCTCGTCTACCTAATTTCACCCTGCCTGCCGCCGACATGTAACTGGCGCAGTCGGTAGGATGGGCTGGCAGGCTCCCCAGCCAGGGTTGCCGCCGGTCCAAGAAGAACCTACATCGTCGTGCTGCTGCAGGGTGTCATAGTGATCCAAACATTGACACGACTTAGTGAGTCGGGACGACCGGGATACAATGACAAATACGTAAGTGCATTAAATTACATGAAGTGATTCGCCTTACCTATTTCCCATTTTAATCCAATTCTATCGCAGAATTAAAAGACATTCGATTTCACGGCTTCCTATTGGATAATCGGCCCGGCCAACATCACAGAACGCAGCCAATCACTACAACGAAGCTAAGCCCGCGAAATCTCGATTTTGCTACTTTTGGAAATACGCTGTTTTAAACACTGTTAGTTCCGCGGTTTCAGAATATCTTCTAGTAACTCTAATTCTGAATTCTGACATACAGAATTATATTTTATACTGGAGAACTACCTATAACTATTGTTCTCAATTTCTCATCTGAATACATGGTGCAGGTTTCATTACTAAAACTAACAAGGTATACAACTCATACCTATCCCAAGCTGTTAAACCAGAATGAGGGGACTGTCTCGGGATTCAAGATTCAGAGCAGTGGAGGTGGAGTAACGAGAATAGTCATTTTCTAGCAAGTTTGAGACATGGTTATCCTATTTCGTTTTCCTCCAATCAGAAATATGAAGACATTGTTCATCATAATGCAGACTGTTTTAAATTTGAAACATCTGAAATAAAGGCCTGCGTCTACGCTTTTTTACAATGCCACGATTCTTTATTTTAAAACATTTATTGCACAACAAAAATGGTACCTACGTGTCTAGGGTGGACTGTAAATACAACATAATATAGGTTAGTCTTGCAACTTTTGATATAAGGAAAAAAATAGGTAGTAGTATAAGAACTTCATATATTTCGAAGCTATCAGATGAGAACATGTTCATTTCATACTTTAACTTACATAACATGTAAATTTTTGTTTAATACTTACAGCATACATTTTATTGGAATGTGTATTAATAGGTTTATGAATTCATATATAATTTAATAAATAATGCTGTGTAATAAATATTTTAATAATTATAACATTTATTTTTGTATTTTGCTAAGGCAATTCACAGTACAGCATGTCATATTTTTTAATAGAAAATGTGACATTATCAAACAAGTAAATAATTTACACTATCAAGTTTCATAACTTACTTCTATAGAGTTAATATTATCTTAAAATCATGCAATGAGACAACAGATACAATGGAGCTTCAAAAAAGCCAAGCCTTATAACTTTAATACAATTAATTGGACATTCCAGGATCATTAAAGATGTAACCCTTTTCATTTAGACACATTGCATTTTTTTACATATTTTTTTAGTTTTAATCTCAAATCTGTATCCAAATAAATGATTTCTTTTTACATATGTTTTCTGTTGAATCATTAAAGTGAAAATTCTCTACAGAATTACAATCAAAACATAATTAAAATAAGCTATATAACAAATACAACTAATGGTGCATACTATTAACTAATAAAATAATTCTTTCTTTTTTAAATATAATAAATCAACCCAGCAATTTATTCATCAAAACTTTTCAGTTTCTTACAATCAAGCTAGTAATGATAATAAATTGAATACATTGGTGTACATTTTACTTTTGTAATGTTGACTGAAATACTGATGACGCTGACATAAGATTTTCGATGTACTGGCCTAGCACCTGATTCTCTGAGCGCAATTTTAAATTTTCTTCCTTGACAGAGTCCACTCTTTGAGACAGATCTGAAATAGAGTTAAATACATATATAAATTACATTTTTTTTTTACAATTTTATAGTCAATATAGTGAATATAATAGAAATTCTACTTTTAGAATAAATACATGCCTACAGACATATGACTATACTATATCAATAATTAAGAGAAGATCTAATGAATTAAACAGAAGCTCTATGTTGTTATGAGCTCTCTGTATCATGTTCAAACAATGCGAAAAAAAGCAATAATGATATCTTACCATCCAATGTGTTCTGAAGTTCGAGTACTTGTGATATGAGTCGCGCCTTTTCCTCTTGTTCATCGATGCCTGCATCAGGCTCGAAACTCGGGGGTCCGTTCAATCCAGGGCTGGAGGAACCTCCTGTATATGAACTTGGTAATGAGTCCATTGAACGGCCATGATCCAATCTGTTGCTTTCATCCTCGTGAATTATTACTTGAGGGTCGTCATCTGCTAACGGTATGTTGTCATCGTTACACTTTTGTATAATAGAGGACATATTATAGCTCTTTGATGCAAACTCGCGAATGAACGCTAGTAAGCTATGTACGAAAATTAGGTCGACTTACAAATCATAAAATCGATATTTTGTTTTACTTCACTCACTCAGCACCAGGGTGTTTGCGGTTAGAAAAAACCTACTCGGAAGCATAGACAATAGATATTTGGAAAACCAACCACATTTAGGATGTATGCAAAAACGTAGACTTTGCTTGCTGCGAAATGATATTAAATATAGTTTGGTTATACTGATTTTGATTCCAAAATTATACAAAAGATGGTATTATTCTACACAAGTAATGACGTTTTTCAATTCAGTGTTACCAATGGTTTTATTTTTATTTTGGTTATTTTATATATTTTGATCTGGTAACATCAAGTCAGATTTATAAAACAAAACATTATGTACTAAATAAACCATAATTAGTAATATTAAGTTCAGAAAATGGGTCCAGCAATTTTGAATATTGTAATTTAAATATTGATATTCCATAATTACTGTCGTTGAATTGTAGGAATGGACTGTACAAACGCCATTTAGTTAAATTTAAAATGAAAATTCAAATGTCACATGTCAAATGTGTCATTAATTTCATTAATATTAGTTGTAAATAAATGCATTTTCACTGTTTTTTACGATTTTTCCACCTCACGACCCGGTGATAAATAGGATTCCGAAGCCCCGCATGTACGTCTACTTACGAATAATAATATGTAATACTTATTAATATCGATGTCGTCAAAATCTAGTTCCGAAGCATAACTGGACTTCTGTTCATCACTTAAATTGAAGAACAGTTTGAGAAGAATGAAGAATGATTTGAATCCTGTGCATGAGTCGAGTCAGGTTCACAATTTTCCTCAGGTGAATGAAGACTGCTTAAATTATTTATATGTAGTCCTGCTTCAAAAGTGACTCATATCTTGTACAGGATGGAGAAGTATCCTATACCAGAGGCTTCGAATGCAGCCAAAGAAATTTTAAACATGAATGAATGTTGTGTTCTCTGACAATTTCAGGGCCTTTTTAGTTCTTTGTAAACATTGGTGTTTTACCTAAGCTTCGTATTACTGTAGTATTATAAATTAAACAATAAATTATCGTATAAAATTACAGTCTTCTTATTTTTATAAAATAGGATTAGTTACTAATGCTCTAAAAGATGGCATATTGTATTTGATCTTAATGAATTAAGAGCTAACTAATTCTATTCTAATTGAAACATTAAAAGAAAATTTAAATTAAAGGTGCCAAGGTGCAGAAAAATGCATGAAGTTTTCCAAATTAAAAAACAGATGGCGTCACATTCATGGGCCATGCACAAGCCTTGAGCGCGGACTCTATTTCAGTTATATAAAATGTACTCTGTGCTCAGCACACACACACAATGTCGTCGTCCGTCTCCGTCTCGTTAGTATATACTTTATTCTATGCTCCGCAGTGTTGCCAGAGGCAGATAGTCAAATGTAACATGAGACACCTCAAAAAGTTACATTTTCACGACAAAAGTTACATTTCTATATTTTATGTGGAAAACAACACTAATACTATAATATGACACTTTATTACACAAAAACTAATTTCTGTCCCATTACGGTCAATCTGGGTAACTTTGGCCCAAAATTATATTTCCGATTATTATTATTTTTTACAGATTGCCTTAATTGATAAAAATATAATTTTACAAATAAAAGATAGAAGGTATCTTCGTAAACGTATTTCACCCGCCTAAATGTGTCATTTGTCAATGACAAAATTCAAAAGTTGCCTTTTTCGTAAGTGCAATAAAGACGGTACTTTTCTCAGTGTTAAAAAGTAGCATTCAGCGCTGTTCATAATAGGTTTTGAATGGTAAGTTGCAATGTATTGTGTTACCAACTTGTCTGCCTATCATTTAATAATTTTTTTGCAATATATCGAATTTGATATAAATATGTATGTAGTACATTCGATATCGTGAAAAAATCTTTTTGTCCATACTGAAAAAGATATCATGCCTCAGGACGAATCTCTCTAATGACAAAGGTTACATATAGTTGGATTTGGCCAACGAATCGACCAGAAATAGTGCTATTATCAAATAACAATATCATAAGTCTTAGATGAATCGTAAATAACTCGAAAAAGTAGTTATTTTGAGATAAATGATGATTTTTGGCGATGGAATGGGATGATTTGAAAGGATGACTTTACAGCATTTTTTTATAATTAAGTTAAAATTTTATTTTTTAACAATTATTTAGATATTTTGAAGGGCCATAACAGCCTGATTTCCTATTTTTCCTATCAATACCAAATAATAAAAGATTTAATAAAAAAATATGTTTCGTAGAGTTTGATTGAGAGATATGTTTCTTTGGATGTAGATTATATATTTTTCTGCTAGTCTATAGACACGGACGCGGAGCGGGACTACATGTATGTCAAAAATACCTAATAACCTACATATTATACGCGAGTGGGTGAAAGCGATACGACGAAGTGACACTGACAGATTCCTGACAGTTTGGTCACAAAATCAAGGGAACAAAAACCAAAAACTTTATTGGATGCGTTCCGTTTCACGATTATTTATTATTTGCTGGAAAATATTTAAATATTTTAATAAGTCCTAAAAGTAACGTAAAAGTTACATTTTGAGTCGTGTTACATGGAAGTTACATGAGAGGGTCAAAAGTAACGTAAAATGTAACAAAAGTTACATTCTGGCAACGCTGATGCTCCGTCTCGTCTGATGATGACAGATCACTTCAAATTTGACAGTGACGGGTTGGGTTTCTGACATCTGTTTTAACAGTAGAAATTAATCTTATTTTATGTATTTATTATTTCTAGCTAGTTTGTGATAGTAAGTAAGTAGGTAATGGTACCTACCTACTACACAACAAATAATGAGACCTTTTTGCTTTGTTTTGTACATGCTTTGTGCACTGCAAATCCGTGACAAAAAAAAACAAAGAAATTGGAGCTGCCTACTAATAGGGCCTATCATGGGAGTGATTCACTTTCAGTTGTTATTTTATTTTACATATAATGAAATAATATATCTAAATGAACAGCCATATTCGAGTAATTTATCGCAAATATAGATATAGTACTATTGCCACTAGCCGTCACATACCCACAAACCAGCTGTGCCCGTCGTTGCTTAAATCTGTCGATCACATTGAATCGCCGCGAGCCATTGAGCTATGGATGCTATCTGGAGTGGATCCAGTAATGTCTTTGAGGAGGGTAGCAAACTAGCAACTAATAAACGGAATGTTTCTGTTTTGCGCGAGCCAAGCTACGGGCGTCCATTAATACTAAATTAAGATTAGAAAATTAGTTTAGATCTACTTTGCAACGACCCGCGAACAAGGCATACGCACGATGGTGTGTAATTTCATGCATATGGAACTGTAATTTCAAGCAAACTAATTATTATAAGGTCATGTTTTTCACTGAAAAATAAATCTCTACTGGTTTGTTATTTTTGTTTTTGAAGTTGTGTGTAATTTCATCTAACATAGTCACCCTACTAAAACAAGCCAGCACGAAGTTTCAGAGCCTCTCTTGCGTTTTATGACGTGAGACTCCTGATATTCCCAAAGTGGACCTATTACTTCCATGACCTATATAGATTCAGCTTAATCTTATTAATTTATATAAGTAAGTGCTGCCAGGCTAATATAATTTCCTGTTTTTTTTAAATACTAGTATAATAGGTACTTGCGAATTTTAAGTATAGGTATCGATTTATGTGTAGGTAACAATAGCCATGTACTGCATGTAGGTTACTTCACTGAGTCTACTTAAACGGGTTTCCTTCTCGGGTTGAACCAACTAAGCATGGCTAACTTTTCTTAAGCGCGTTTTACGAAAATGAATATCCCTTGCACAAACGGTGAAAGAAAACATTTTGAATTTTCCTTATTGTTCTTTATCTAGTTAAATCTGCTGTTTTTTGAAAGTTTATGATCTAACTAGTTAAATAAATATTTAAAAATTCCCGCCACGGATCGAAGCAATCAAATTATATCTTAATTATGTATCTGCAAAGGATCTGTTTATAATCATCAGTATGTAATTAAAAAATATAATAATACGGGAAAATAAATATTTATTTAGTCAATTTCGTCTAAAAGGGATGAGGTGTCTGAGAAATCGTCGGTGTCCATCATCTTTGAAGGATTAATAACATTATTCTGCACGTCTTGTACAAAATTCTTTAGCGCCAGTTTTATGTCCCAGTTGCAGTCTTTTAAACGCCTGTAACATAAAAAATGTAGTTAGCCTAAGCCGATATTTGAATCTCAATACCGACATCACTTGTAGAATATAGCTATAGCTAGAAGAGTGATACTTTTTATCCCGGAAAATTGCACGGTTCCCGTGAAATGGACAATGGACAACACGCTTAATGGACAAAACACTGTGTCCATTTCACGGAATCCTTAGATTTTTACTCGATTCTCAATTATCGACTGATTTTTCATCGATTGATGGCTATCTCTAATTATGATCGACCGGAATGCAAAGGGAAGCAAGATTTTGTATAAGTGGTAATTTTAAAACATGTAGGTAATTATGCACTTTTGACGCAGGCGGAGCCGAAGTGAAAGTTAGTTAAAAATAAATTAACTGATTAATTAAGTGTACCTAAGTCTAGCCTACATTGAATATATTTGGTTTAGCTAATTGCTAAATTGCTTTTTTTTAAATTAATTTTTCCTTCTTATTTCATAGGTACCATCTTTTTCCTTCTTATTTCGTACCGTTTTTTATTACATATGCGCTATCCGACCGGAGGGTCTACGGGTCTAACGGGGATGTCCCCTTTGCCCGGGCAGTTCTCACGTGCCAGCGAGCACGCGGCGTTGTTTTTAAAACAAAAACAACTAAAAATTGGCTGCGCCGTTGGGCGCGCCGTTAGGCATAATATAAAAATGATAAAAATAAAATAAGCCTGCGTACATTCCGTCGCCTGTGACTATCTGTCTGCTAGTCACTACCGGGCCCCAGGTGGTCGGGGTCCGTTGGCCTTATGAGCTCCCGAGGGAGCGGCCGCCCTTCAGGTGGACGCGCGTGCAGCGGGGCTATCCCGTGGAGTCCCCACAGGGGGAACCATTGTCGGCTCTGGCGAACATACGCCTTGCCAGGTCCCCCACGAAGGTCTCCAGCGACGGAACCATCAAGTCACGCGCGATCACGTCATTCCTGACGTAGCGGCCGGCCTGAGTAATGACTCGCAGACACATGTTCTGCTGGGCCTGCAGTCGAGCGCGTGACGTCTTACAGCCCGTTCACACTAGTCGTAAGTCGCATATGACTAAAAGTCGAATGCTCTGGTCACCATACACTTTATATGGAGCTGTTCACATTAGATGAGACGCGAATTTTAGTCTAATACAACTCAAAAAACCATCCGACGGGCCAGCGCCCGTTGTAAGACTAAAAATCGCGTCGAATCGTGCTCGCATAGGTGCCTGCTTGTTGCTGTTTACACTAGTCGTGCATCCAATCGCCTCAAGCGCGTTGTAACCTCTCTCCCCGCCCCGCTTCCTAGATCGCTACACATTGCTTGCTCATGAATGGCGCGAAAGTACGACCTATACGACTCGCGACGCAGTGTGAACAGGTACATCAGACTTTCGACTTTTAGTAATATGCGACTTACGACTAGTGTGAACACACTAGTGTGAACGGGCTGTAACAGGCTGTGTGAACGGACTGTACGGCTTGACTGATTTTGATGAAATTTTTTGTGCTTATCCGGTATCTATGAGAATCGGCCAACATCTATTTTTCATCCCCCTAAATGTTAGGGGTAGTCCACCCCTAAATTTTTATTTTTATTTTTTAGACAAAATTTTTAATTTCTATTTTTTTATGATACAGCATTAGGAAATACATACAACCCTAAATTTTCAACCCTCTACGATCATTATTTATATGGCAAAACAACGTTTGCCGGGTCAGCTAGTAATTATTATAAACGAAGCAACCTGTATATTTTAAATTTTGCACACAATATTATATCATTATACTTACTGCTCACATGCCGTCATACTCTTTTGTTGGGTGATGTGCATGAATGTTCTAGTTAATGCCAAAATATCAACTTTCTCTGGATTCACTAGAGATAATGTGTCCATATTTCTAATAGGTTCCTGTGACAGAAATAATAACTTACATATCCTGCTGGATGAAATTTCAACATGAAATAAGCAGTGCCTGTGTACTTCTTTTTCCATAACTATTTCTCAATTTAAATTGTTGTTGTGTACCTATTATGTTTTTAAATTATATTTTTAGTTGTTACCTTGAATTTTGCCACTTGGTCAGGTGAAGCTGGGATGATGGTTAGCATTTCTTTTGTGATGAGGTAAGTTGAGGTAGCATTATTCAAATCAATTGTGAAAAGTAAAGTTCGTCTGAAACTTAAATGTCTCTCGTTTATGGGTAAATTATCTTTATGTGTGTATTTTTCTTTGAAGACACCATCCACGACCATTAATAAGTGCTTTTTCTGAAAATATGTACATACAAAATTGTAGATAGATTTTGCAACAACACAACACAAAGCTTGCAACAACACAACACAAAGCTTGTAGGTGGTAGAGCCTATAGGGAACCAAATAGGTTTTATATGAAGCCTATTTTGTTCCATATAGAGTTCGCCCGGGGCAATACCACCGCCCGCCGGCGCCACTGTACCTAGTACTATTTCTACCGTGTAGTAATTGTTTTTAAAACAATTGTGGTCTGGTTTCCAGTTACACTTATTTAGAGGCGACCATCTTAGTCCTCAAGGGTAGCAACACATCTGTGACTGACTTGGAACGAGACAGTTACTAACAGCAATAACTACCACAAACAATCCCTAATCCTTATATCAACTAACGTTTGACCAACTAATTTTCTAATTACCTCTCTCACTGGACTAACCATCCGCATCCTCGTCCTAATTTGAGAATTTTTCAAAGTCAGTCACAGTTGTCATGGGCGGCAGCGGATGGATGGTGCTGCAAGGTCGTTTGTTATCCATACTTCCATACTAATCCATACTAATATGATAAATGTGAAAGTGTGTTTGTTTGTTTGTCCGGCTTTCACGTCGCAACGAAGCTATTATATGGTATGGTTTTTGTGTGTGGACAAAGTGAGGAGGGTGGAGAGTGACGTAGGCTACTTTTTACCGCGGTAAAACATCCCCATGGGAAGATATCGATGTTTTGTTATTTGCTAGATATTTCGTTCCGGATTTTGTTAATAGATGGCGTTAGTAAAATTCATTTGCAAGTTCTTATCTTAGTATCTTTTAATCGTGGAAATGTCACTATTCATCCACCACAAATGTGTCATGTATGATAAACAACTCATTGTTTATAAGACTCAACAACTCATTTTTTACCTCTATAAGAGATGGGGTGTACTTACAGTTCGCCAAACATTTATACTCCAAACTATACTAAAAAAACACTCAGAAATAAAGTATACCCCACAAGCCCTTGATGATATTCGCCGGAAGGATATAATATGCGCCTCAGTGCCGATTAAGACATCGATGTCGCTCAAATTCTATTATTTTCTAGGACCTTACATATATAATAAATTAAACAAGGCACTCAACATTTATCCGCTCCATACTAAAAAGTGCAAATTGGCGATCTCTAACTATCTAAAGGCCCTTACCTATGAAGAAACTGAAGATTTAATACACTTGGTAACTTAATTATTAACCCCATAGCTTTGCTAGTAACCTTTGATAATTATAATGTATATGTTTAAAATTCATCACACACATTATGCACACACAAATTCACACAATAATACTCACACACGCACTCATATCACTATATTAAACATGCACACATTACCTTTTCACATACACTCCTCACACACAAATTTAATACTAAGTTGTTTATATATGTTTGTATGTTTAAATCTTGCTCACCGTAATTGTAACTTATAGTTAACCGTCAGTTTAGAGTGTACCGAAAGTATACTAAATCGTCCTGCGGGAGGGCGCTGGTGAACTGAACCACAGGTTTTTGCAAACCTACCTCAGTCACCAGGCTCTCACAAAGTATGGTTCGAATATGTACACAACTTTAACTAGTTAAGACTATTGTAATACTTCTGTGAGAGCAAACAAATAAAAATCTTTATCTTTATCTTTATTCCCTTTGACCACGCGGGCGGAGCCGCGGGTAAAAGCTAGTCTTATATACATTTGTGTTTTAAATACCAGAGTCCTCTTTATTCGTTGATGTACGCCACATAGTACACTCGAGGGGATTTAGCGGGTGAAAATCCTACATAACTTGTAACCAACAGTTTTTCAAAACTTTATACCCAAGCAAACTATGAAAATATAATGCCAACTGAATGTTATAATTTGAACCTGAATATAATAATCAATGCTCGCTTACCGTGTGTAGCATAACATCAACACAGAATGAAGTAAGGTCGTGAACAGATTCAGGCAAATTGCTCAGCATTTTGGTAACAGATTGACTACCTGTATACTCAATGCCCTTCTTTTGGTGAGGGTTAATCAGGTTGCGGGCATTTTGTTTGTACACAACAGGCCACAAATTTGAATCTGCACCTGAAAACCATTTTTAATTGAAATAAAATAATTTTTTTGAAAAAAGTGAAATGTTTAAATGCTACTTCATACATAATTTCAAAATTCTAAACAAGGAAATGTACATTGAAGATGCAAGCCAAAAGATGAAGTAGCAACTAGCTCATCATATAAAGAAATATATAAAATCAAATCTCTCTGACTAAATGCAGATTCTCTGCAGTTGGATGGGTGATTGTAACATTTTTCAATCTTCAAGCATGATTTACATGCTTCATCACAGATACTCAGACAAACTACATACATCACCTACCTAAGTCAGCGCTCAGAATCCATTTAACCTTAGCATTGTAGAACTGCTGTAGTTTCTTGCAACGAATTTCAGGGTATGAGTCATAATGAGTAAAATATAGAGTAACGAATTTCTCTACAACAAGCTTCGTCCTTCTTTCCGGTGTTGTCAAATAATTCCTATAGAACGGCAACATAATGCCATGTTTATTGAGCTCGATACCATCCTGTAAATTAAAGTTTAACATTGCCAGTCAATTTGTTTACTATAAGCATTAATACATGATAACTTTCACTTAGTGGTCAAAATTAAACCATAATTCCATTCACAAATTCATTTTCATTAAATAAATGTAGCATTTATCAAAATACTCATCTCATACATTAAAATGTATTATATGTGTTTCATACATTAAATTGTAGTTCTAATACTTCATGTCTACATCAACTATTATAACTATGCTAAACACATTCTGGAACTTTGTCAATTTTATATGCATTTATTACATTGTAAATGGGAATTTGGTTGTTGGTTTGTCCTTCTTCTCCGCCTCAACGGAATAATGTATTCACATTTGAATACATTATTCACACACACACCTTGGCTTACTTATTAATGTAATGAGCCTTTATGAAAATGTGATATAACTACAGACCTAAACTGAAACTGAGATTTACTTTACATTAACTTACTAATTCTTGCAGCCTTGGAAATCTCAAAATCAACTGTTTTATATAAGATGACACATCCATTTCGTCACAAAATGGGTTCCCTTCCAACCAAAGCTTTTCAATTCTACTGCTGACTCGTTGTAGTTCTGCTATAGATGGAATCTGTAAATATAAAAGAAAAGTGTGTATTATGTTGTTGGCTTCATTTGATTGGAGTGGAACAGAGTGTCTGAATTTGTTTTCATCAGTTTAATCGAATCTATCAGTTTAAGCATTTATCTTCTCCATTACGAGAATATTATTAGTTGTTATATTGAGACTATCAGGTGATATAACATGCTCAATTAAAGTACAAGATTAATTTCTAAGTAGAGATTAAAGAATAACTACATATCATTATATTTGAAAAATATTATAATTATAGTAACCTGTTTAACCTACCATATTGTTGCTGAAATTTATAGCAACTAGATCACCTTTGATGAAAAAATTTAACAATTCTTGGGGAACGTGGCTGAAACATTTAAGACAATTTACTATTATAATAATCAGGATATTAATATATTTTTTAGTAATAGTGGACGCCTGCAGCTTCGCTCCAAGTGAAATTTAGACAACTAACATATCTACTCATCCTTGTCAAAGACATTACTGCTCAAACTATCCTTTGAATTTAATCATAAGGGGCATTATCGGGCTAATATGTACTACTTACACATCCTATATTTTATTAATTTAACCAGTCAACACTTGTTCCAAATGATATGATGCAATTTTATTGAAATTTAAGTAATATTCTGTCTTCTGTTCTATATCCCAAGGCATCCTCATTAATTTTAAGGCTCAGTATATACTGATATAAAATAAGTTGGTCAAAATAAGTCAAGAGGTCATGTTTATCTAAATAATAATTTCTTCACTTGACTTACAAACATAAATTTTGAAAAAAATAATTTCAGAATCAGTATTGATTACTTAGATAAAAGTTTCTTCAAGATTTATTCAATGTACAGATGCAGACTCTTTAGAGTTTTGTGATATGTATTATATATAGATTATAATGATTCAACAGAACATACCTTAAATTATTGTTACTTAGATTAAGAGTTTTTGTATCTCTTCCTATCCTTAACATGACTATTTTAAAATCTGCTAAAAGGCCTATCTTGTAGAAATGTACTTTATTCTCTACAAGCTCTGAAATTTAAATTTACGCAATTAAATCAATGAAGTTTCAATAAATTGTATATAATTATGTTAATTAGTTATGTATTACTTTGTACCTTGATCTTTACAGAAATTTGATAAATCCAATTCACAATTTTCTTTAAATCTCCGGCTGACTATGCCTGCAACCATATCTTCCAATGTTATTTGGTTTCCAAAGCATTCTATCGAAGTTTTATCATTGTAGAGCACATCTATGTTGTACATATTCCTGTTGTATGGAAATATAAATTCCAACCTAACAATCTTCAGGATAAGTCTAAGGTTATTTGTATAGAATGAAGATAACTCATTGTGAGTATTATACTGCACCGGGATGAGAATACGCCCAAAAAATTTGCTTATGGTATCAAATAGGCTAACATCTGTGTCAGCCCAGTGAAGGATCTGAAATTTAAGGAAAAATCAATGAAACGTATAATGTTTTATTAATTACAAGTCATTATAAAGTTTTGAAATTATAATGGTCTGGAAGTGTTGCAAATCCAAATACAAACCATGATTTTGTGGTAGACGTGCTTATGACATTCTTCTTCACTATTTAAACAGTTTTCAATGTAGTCTATGATGGTTTGAGTAGAAGTAGATCTATTTAGCAAGTATTTTCTGTAGCTATCTGGTTGGTACATTTTAGCAATATTCTAATTCATAAAAGTTAAATTAATTTCGACTTTTTTAGATGAACTTAACTTTTGTTTTGGAACCACCTGACAGTGACAGGCCAGGTGAAAGTGTGACACAGTGTGACAAGTTACATATGACGGCACGTCATAGTTCCTGCCGTCAGAATCGTTAGAAAAGAGGGAAGAACGTGGGTGAATCGATCCCTCTTAACGGAGCGTCGAACTGTGGTGGCAAGATGCCTCTACGTAGTATCTCTATCTAGTCTGTGGAAGGCTCGCCCTCTAGAAGTTATGGTTATTGTTGGGCTAGAGAGGAATGGCGGGAAAGTAGAGGAAGGCGCTTGCACCACGGACGGGACGAATCGTTTATTCTAACGTCGTAAAGTTATTTTGATTACTAATTAACAAAGTGCATTTCAATTACAATATCAGTGTTGACTAAACGCGTAATTAGTATGGAAGACACTGATACAGGCCATCCTGAGCCGACATCAGGCGTGGGATTAAAAAATGGTCAAACAGAAACCAAAAACTTATTATCAATTATGGAGACCTTGTTTTCACGAATAATCTCCAATGGCCAAACCCACATCCACACCAGGACAAAGGTTGTATTTTGTTACTTACTACACGATTGGAAAAGCTGGTAATGTATCTACAAATTTGCCAGACCGGAAGAATAGGTAATGGCGAATTCGATTCAATGTAAAAAAAAAAGGAGTTCAATAATAAGTGACCATCAGTACTCAAGTTCATCGTTGGAGACATCTGGTGAGCAGTTCCTTTTTCTATTTGGTATCATCATGTTAACTTCTTTGCGAATGTCATAGTTTCCGGGTACAGTACAGTATACAGAAGCCGTGTATATCATAAAGGTATTTGGGGTGATGATTTACAATGTTTTTCTCAAATCATAAGCACATTTAAAATTGGTAAGATTTTAGTAGATTATAATGTTTCACATTGTTCCTGACTGTTAGTTCTGTGCCTGTTATTTTAGATAAAGGTTTTACCGCACAGATAACTTTCCAATAGATTCCGCATACAAGGGAACCGTAGCGCACCATGCGTGTGTATTATTATTGCACTAATAAAAATATGAGCTTCGATGCTTCGCTCCAGTTCTTCAGTGCTGACCAAGTATTTGACCTGTTCGCGAGCCGTTCCTTTGTGATTTCCAACTGTTATTCTTGCTTATTTTTGTGAATACAAGTTAGTTATAATTACATCAAGACACTTCACACAGACAATTTTCATATTGTGAAAAATATTATAATTGTGAATAGAAACTGCAACACTGAGATTTTAAAATGTATCTCTGTCTGTTGAAAATCGCTATAATTAGCAAGTGTAATGTTACCTACCCATTTTAGTATCAAAATCACTAAAGGTAAGTCTGTGAAAATATTAATGAAAAATTGCCGATTTGAATAAAAACTATTAAATAATGTCCTTGAATTAATATCGATAATATGCTTTCTCAGTTTACCTATATCACTACGTTTCGATGTTTGACCTTGAAATAGCCAATCATAGTGCATTCACAGAGTACATTTTACATACTAACGCATTTGCATGCCCCGCGCGTCCCGCTCATACCGCTAAAGGAGATTGCCCACGGAGAGTATCGCTAAATCTAAGTTGTGTCACTACTTCATGAAATCAGTAATTCCTATTATTAATTTAAACAATTTTTGTAACTATTACAAAATAACAAATTCTCCGGATAAAAACTGACCAAATTAAAGGTCTTGCTTTTGACCATTTACTTTGTCGCCATCTTTGCCAATTGCCACTGCAAAAATACGATTAGTGGTGGACCAAGGAATCGATAAGTTAAGTGAAATTCGATTATTCATATAATATGATGAATGAGCAATCGATGATAAAATCGATTACAATAACTTTTAGTGGAGCATTTTGATGGAGACTTCTTATGGTGCTGTTATTACTACATTTAAGGCAATGGATTAAAAAAATAATAGTTTACAACTACTAAGCCACTGACAACATTTTTAAATCTATTCTTAAATGACCAAGAAATTGGTTATTGAAGTTTAGTCTGTATGTATACGATCTCACTAATAATTATCGATCTTCAATTTATTGCAGGATAAGCTACTACTCACAATAGTAAATATTTTCGTTTTTAACATTGTTGCCCGATTAATATTAAAGCTTTAATTAATAAGTAATAGGATTTAATAATTGATTAATGTTCTTAATTAATTAATAACAAATAAATTAGGGATTGCATAGTACAAGGATAACAGTGATCATGTTTAAAAAATGACCTCCTAAAGTGGCGCTGCGATCGCTTCCATATGATATAAATATAGCAGTTTTCAGCGGACTGATGTGTGCCGACGGTGCCGAATACCATCGAGAATTCTCGGCACGCATATGGAATTAAACTCACAACAACTTTTTGTCGCTAGGTTCTTAAAACAGTCCGATTTAAAAGAATTCATCCAAACGACGTAGCGTTCAAGATCGATCTGTCGATCGATTTCAGATCAACATGCTTAATCGATTTTTCGATAAATCAATCTCCTTTGGCGACTTCGAATCGGAATAAATGATCAATCATGTGGTAACAATTGGGGGTAATCTGGGTTTTGCCGTGACAATTGATAATGATCAACTAATATTTACGTACTTACATAAAGCAAGCTGGTTTTGTGAGAGCGAGATAGGTGAACCGGATTTCCTTCAAGTTTATTCTGATTTATTAGGCGAAGACAGGGATTCACTTTTATAATTCTTAAATAAATAATCCGACTACTTCATAGATGGTGTACTTACCTAAAGCGCGTCAAAACAGGATTCTTAGATATCAAATTAATAGATCCTCACAAAGTTGTGCAGAGATTACCCTATCGATTGGCACCGGTAGAAAGAAATATTAGATGCAGGAATAATCCGCGAAAGCTCCTCTCCTGTTGCTAGTCCAATACTTCTTGTGAAAAAAAAAAAAAAAAAAAACAGACAAAGTTAGATAGAAAGTATAGAAAACCATTAACTAACTTCGGTATTGGAAAATGATCGCTACGAACTTAAAAGTCTCAGCGGGTCAAACCGCGTTTACAAGCACGCGCACGAGAGTTTGTGCTCAGTAACTCGGGGACATACCGGCATATTTGAAACCACCGCCAATCCGGAGAAGGCCGTGACGGCACCAAAAGATGTGCCAACCTTATCATTCAAAACGTCACGGATGAACCAGATTCAGACTCGGCATCTAATATGAGCCCGACATAATAGACGTTCAACATGAAATCGAAATCCACATTCAAAGGATTGCCTATAACCTTTGGGAAAGGTTGATCGATTTAAAATTTTACTGTGATAAACGAGTTATGCTAACCATTTTTGTTGAAGGAATACGTTAATCCGGATCATCAGCATTTTGAATACGTGGTACGATGGTTTAGTTGCAATCACAAGTAGCTCGTCAAGCTATCGAGTGATGAAAATATGAAAACGAGAGGATTGCTGTTGAAATTCAAATTAAGGTCGAGCCTGGTGTGACGGTCCATTGCTGGACACCATCAGAGTTCTGGGTTCCAAGGTCGAGCCTGGTGTGACGGTCCCATTGCTGGACACCATCAGAGTTCTGGGGTCCAAGGTCGAGCCTGGTGTGACGGTCCCATTGCTGGACACCATCGGTGTGACGGTCCCATTGCTGGACACCATCGGTGTGACGGTCCCATTGCTGGACACCATCAGAGTTCTGGGGTCTAAGGTCGAGCCTGGTGTGACGGTCCCATTGCTGGACACCATCAGAGGGTCCATTCGCTGGACGGGTCCATTCGCTGGACGGGTCCATTCGCTGGACGGGTCCATTCGCTGGACGGGTCCATTCGCTGGACGGGTCCATTCGCTGGACGGGTCCATTCGCTGGACGGGTCCATTCGCTGGACGGGTCCATTCGCTGGACGGGTCCATTCGCTGGACAGGTCCATTCGCTGGACGGGTCCATTCGCTGGACGGGTCCATTCGCTGGACGGGTCCATCACTGTATGCAGCACGGTAGATACAAAAATGTTATTACGTTCGTTAAGCGTATACAAAATGCCATGTTGTGAAGGATTAATGAATCTGAATCTGACACTATCAAAGTTTTGCGGCCAATTGCTGGATGGGTCCACTGCTGGACAACATCAGTCAATAATAATAATAATAGTTTTGCGGTCAACTCGTGCCATGCGAAACATGCGGTCTACCTCTAGACGCTATTAGTGATTTGGGTACGTTATTGGACACCCTCAGTATTGTGGAATCAATAGTGGTTGATAATAGACACCATTAGTGTCTCCTGCTGTAGTTTTCCTAATCCCTGGTTTCTCAGGCTGGACGAGCGGATTGAGTGATCAAAACCTTGTCACAACAACGTGCCAGTGTTTTACAGTGTTTTTGTTGTTGTTGTTTGTGTTTTACAGGACAACGTGAACAACGCCCGAGGACGGTCGAAGGTCAGTCCGGCCGTGACGGCACGTCATAGTTCCTGCCGTCAGAATCGTTAGAAAAGAGGGAAGAACGTGGGTGAATCGATCCCTCTTAACGGAGCGTCGAACTGTGGTGGCAAGATGCCTCTACGTAGTATCTCTATCTAGTCTGTGGAAGGCTCGCCCTCTAGAAGTTATGGTTATTGTTGGGCTAGAGAGGAATGGCGGGAAAGTAGAGGAAGGCGCTTGCACCACGGACGGGACGAATCGTTTATTCTAACGTCGTAAAGTTATTTTGATTACTAATTAACAAAGTGCATTTCAATTACAATATCAGTGTTGACTAAACGCGTAATTAGTATGGAAGACACTGATACAGGCCATCCTGAGCCGACACATATAAAATGTACTCTGTGCAAGTTACAATAATTACAGAATACTAAAACCATAGAGGAAAAAACGCACTCATAAGCATAGAAGTAATCGTAGACGGAGAATGGAATAGACGAATTACGAATACGAACTTATGAGCTGTCAAAGTTGTTTATCAACTTAATTTGATAACCTTGAAAAAACCGGCACGCGCCGCGAAACAAAAAATAGTATAATTCTATTTCGTTTTCTCATACCATATTTGCATAAGTTAGTCTCTTTCTTGTGTGAAGGAGATGATAGCTATCAATTCGTCTATTCCATTCTCCGTCTACGATACTGAACTACTTGTACTAATTATTCTGTGACAGAACTGAAATACGTAAACGTAAATAAACTTTTATTTAATCTGTGACTGAAATTGAAATGTACACTGAATGAATTTCTACACTAAATACACTAAATACAATAGCAGTCTGGCGAAACTTAGTTTAAAAAAAGCTAGTATGAATGAATGCATGGATCTTTTAAAGGCGACAGAATCCGTCAATCAATGTCAGTTTACTGTTCTGTCGAGTTCTCTGTTTTATAATTAAAATTAAAGCTGTTTAATAGTAATTTGCGTCGTTATCGTGTGTAATAATCTTTATACCTGTGCAGTGATTTATATTTGATAAATATTTTAAATACGCCACCTGTAAAGTGCGAGATATGTGGACTAAGGACAAGTCGGGAGGAAGACAATAAACGAACATTTATGGCTCAATTTCCACTGGATGAAGATCAGTAAGTATATTTGACGAATTTAACTATACTCTAAATCAATGTATCTTATCACTTATTGAATTTCAGGACATAATATTTCTAAATAAAAATGTGGGAATATGTTTTACGCAAACTAGTGCAGTGCAGTTTTTTATCGACTATCGATTAATCCATTTTTGTATCAGTGCTATAAGAAAAGTTTATTTACCCTCCATCTCTAAGTAAATTTCCTCTTTAAACTTCCTCCTTATCTAATTTCATTAAAATCAGTTCAGCGACTGAGCTGTGACAAATAGGAAAAAAAGGTTTTTGCATTAATGGTTGTGATGATGATGATGATTGTGTTCTTTGACCCTCTCCTATATACTTGTGCAACCAAGTCGAAACGTCGCGATATAGTTAAAATAAATTAAGTATTAAAAATTTTATTTTAAAAAAAGCTTTTTATAACTTTTTTTTATTTTCGTGCATTGTCATCGGCACCAAATATGTGTGCCAAATTTCAGCTCGATAGCTTCGGTGGAAGTGGGTGAAATATTGATAGCAAGATTCCAGGACACACATACATACATACATAGATACATACGAGTGAAGTTTAATAAAAGCTTTTAATAATAGTGAATAAGACAACCCATTCCACATTTGTTGCAGAACCTCCAGAATCAACACACCCGGAGTCCAGATCCTTCAGCGGCGGCGGAAAATGAATTAAATATAATTTCTTAGTTATATACTATATTGTAATAAAATAAAATTATTAAAAAACAATTTTTTAACTTGATTTTTTATTTGAGAAAGGAGATGTTCAAAAGTGGTACTATATTCTGTACAGCCGTAATTTATGTTTCATTTGAAAGCATATTTTGTAATCTACTTGAAATTTTAAGATTTATATTTTTTTGTCCCTCCATATTTTGGAAAATCGATGAAGTATGTTCGGGATAATTAGAACGTCGATGGAAAGCAATGTTTGTTTTCTAACAGGTACATACGTCCTTTTCACGAATTATGAACTTAACTGAGGTCCATCTTTATTATTATTATGTTTTTAATACGTAATTATTATATAATTATAATGTTCTAAATAATAATATGAATTGTAAACCAAAATCATGAAGAAACGAAACGACATAGATCCTAGTTTGATATTATTATCTGTCAATGACAACTGTCAATCAATCAAAGTCAATTGTCAATATTGATGGGTCTATTTATTGGTTTGGTTTCTGCGAAGTGCATTTATTGCTAAACATTAAGTTAATAATTCAATTTTTTTATTACAACACACTAATAAGTAATTGAACATGCGAATCAGTGCAAAATATTGGTGGACTACATTATAAAAACCAGTAATTACGACCAGGATGACCAGGATCTGCTTCACAGTTTCCTCGAGAATCGCAGGCCTGAACCGCCGATTGCTCGTAACTCGCTCTAGCCTGGATATCACACAACCTGGATTCTCTTTCTGCATAATTCGGAATGAAGACTATAATGATGACTAATATGTAATAATGTCTTAGGATTTTAACCTAGGCACAATAGTATTTTATTATCAAACCCATTGTATATTATGAAAGCCATTTAGACAAACAGCCAAGAAAATAGATTTTGTAGGCATCACGTTTTAATAATAGAAAGCTGATATCATACATAAATAAAATGTGTGCAATTACATGGAGAATAGGCAATAATAAAAGACTTTATGAAAAGTTACATTTTATTCAACTTCGTTTTCCACATCTTCTCTCACACAAATGCCATCTAAAAATCTTGCTGGTGGTAGAATATTATTTTGATGCCGAGCCCATCCTAAATACCATATAATGGTCATTATATGTGCACAGCTCCCTACTGTACGCATACCTACTATACAATTACAGTAATATTGAGTAATTCGTTGACTCCAATCATTGATGTCAGCATCTAAATCCAACAATATATATGTATAATACACTTTGCTACCTTGATGACGTGACTTTATTCTTCCCCTTAACAACAATGTATTTTCTGAATGTCTATGTAGATTGGAGTCAACTTCTATTTTGAATGTTCCATTTTCTCGGATGTGTTCCCCATAATAAGATCGGGCTTGTTTTATTTGATATATGCCTAGTATATATATACTATATACCATGTTCCAATGGCAGAGGCTGGGGTGCATTTCGATGAGCTCTCATCCAACAAGCATAACATACCCAAGCTTCATTTGGAATCTGAAAATTGCAATATTATAATTATAAATATAAACAGATGTAATTAGAAAAATATAAAATTATCATGATTAAAGCTATTTTAGTAATTTTTGTTTCCTACTCTATACAGTTTATGGCAATTCAATAATTTATTACCTGCCGTGGAAATATTTGATTTTCTAAATAGTTTCTTTCCACACAATTTTCGGGCAGTCTGTGCCGACGTCTCCCTGTACGGCTTGATAGAGAAATGCCACAAGATATGCATACACAGGCATGTCCTAGTTGTTTGTTTGATGTACAATGAGGATCTGCAATGCGGTTGTTGGCTTCTTGAATTACCAGATTCACACACTCTGGGCACAACTGATCATTATCAGAAATCTGAAACAATAAAACATGTGATCTATATTACATACTTAAAAGGCTTAATAATAATCTTAATACTTATAGATTGTTGTAACTTATAATGAGGAAACATAAAAACAAAAAAAAACTATACCTCACGGCCACACCATTCTTCAATTATTGCGACAAAGTCTTCACTGAAGTCCACAGCATGGTATTCATTCCTCTGGTGGTTAGGTCGTAGAATAATATGGCAATTAATACATACAGCCATTGTAATTGTAAGGTTGGTATCTAGAAATTGAAATATAACAAATCAGGACAAGAAGCAAGTGCAATGTATTTATTGTAACAAACTTATCACGATTAACTTACTATGAGCAAATCCTTACATGTACTACATTCATACATGAATTTACTTGATATGTATACCCAGAATACACCTATTTGTTTGTTAGTGAAGGAAGACTTGTTTGGCTGCATGAGAGCATATAGTAAATCAAAGCAATTATACTAATATGATGAATTAAGCAAACAAATATTAATCTTCTAAAATAGATAGCTACATATTATAGGTACATGTCGTTGTTACATACCGTTTCTTTCCAAAAGATTTTGATAGAACAAATCGGGAGGTCCAGTAAGCAAGCGCCAGGTCGTCGTATAGAGAGATAAGGTCGGAGTCCGGTAGGCAAGCGCCAGGTTGTCGTATAGAGAGATAAGGTCGGAGTCCGGTAGGCAAGCAGAGGTTGTTATAAACGGATTGATCACGGTAGCGCGGCGACGGCGGCGTAAAAACACAGAGCACAACGAAATTACGAACAGCGCGGAACGGAGTCGGAAAGTCGTCTGAATTATTGATATTATTATTATGAAATCAAAATCAAAACAAAATGTCAACGATAACTCATCACTCAATGTCACTACTAGTTACAGTCAGTAGTGTCAGTGTCAGGTTAGAGTTGCCAGAAGTTTAAGGTGCCCAGTGTGGCAAGCTTTTTATCTATCTACTGAAATTCAAACACAAATAAAAAAACAAGGGTGGAACTTTTTTTTATTTTCATAACTTTGTCACAATCGGAATAATTTTCGCTTTCTCCACATCCAAGTTTTGTTTATGTACAAATTTAGTACCAGCCCCCATACATTTCGTGAACATCTCCTTTGAAGTATTTACTAATGTTATCGATCTTATTTTATCGACAACACTAGCATCCCTATTTTTTGGTTCACGTTGGCTACATTGGGTGAAGTTTTATAATTTGGTTAGGTTGGCATTGAGCCAGTCCATGTGTTTAGTTTTTTGATATTGTTTTATTTTTTTACTACGGAGTCCCGTCTCTAAAAACGTAGTGATTACTTGCTCAGTGTACAATAGTTTCTTCTTTGAAAATATAGTTTAAACAATGAATACTACTATTTTAAATGCGTGTAAAATAGCTATTTTTGTTTTGATTTTCATGAGTGTTTTTTCACACGTAGTAGTAGGTGATTCTGCACCAAAGAAATTACAAATTGGAGTAAAAAAAAGGCCCGCAGAATGTAACATCAAGAGTAAGAAAGGAGACTTGCTTCATATGCATTATACGGTATGAAGATAAAATAATTTCGCTAGTATGTTACTAGTACCTACTAGTGTTTGAAAATAAAAAAAGAAATATTTATTCTTGATAGCATTTTCTTTCAGTATACCTCCGAGTCCTCCGACCACCAGTGTTGAGCACATATGAAGAAATTTGCACATTGTACACTTCTAATATAATTGCTAGGAAGTATTCAGTTGTTGAAGATGCGGATGCATCATGAAGGGATTTGTTCTATGAGCTGTGGATCCACACAGCTCATAGAACAAATCCCGCCAAGCCCTGCCCTAGCGCCACGTGATGATCCGCTCACATTGCGCGGCGCGCTACCGTGACTCGTCCCAAACCACCAAATTGACCCAAAAATTCTCTTTATTTTATTCAGTGCTCAACAACGGTGCATTGAGTTACACAAAATGATACTAATACATATATGATAATAATACATAGTATCAACATTAAGTGTTAAAAAATGTAACAGTTTTTAGTAAAAGATTCATTGTTTGCACATTTGTGTTATAGCCAAAACTGAGTTATTCTGAATCTGTTTTTTTTTAATTGTTCCAGGGTACCCTTGATGATGGCACTGAGTTTGACAGTTCAATACCTCGAGGGAACCCACTTACATTTACTCTTGGATCTGGCCAAGTTATCAAGGGCTGGGACCAGGGTCTACTCGGCATGTGTGAGGGGGAGCAAAGAAAACTAGTCATTCCCCCGGAGCTGGCCTATGGAGAGGCAGGAGCTCCTCCTAAAATACCAAAGGCTGCAACACTAACATTCCATGTCGAACTTGTTAAAATTGAAAGGAAAGATGAACTTTAGAAGTAATAACAAGGTCATATGGCATTGCATATTGCATTTATTTTTATTATTATGAGGAGTGATTATTGAAAGTTTATTTCCGCAAAATAAACATGTTGGCAGTTCTCTTAAATTTCTACAACTGGTATTACGAATTAAGTGTATTGAATTTGTAAGCAGGAACTAGAATTATTGTAGTATGTGTATTATTAGCCATTGCATTGTAAAAGTTGGGGAATCATAAATTTATTAAACACTTAAATATGTATTCACATAACAGATTGGTACTTTTCAGGAACAAGATAAATGTTGTGAAAAATTATTTTGGTTTTTATTATCTACTTATTATAGTCCGGTCAATTTAGACAATTGAAATAAAGAAAATTCCGATAGAGCCAAATCTTCGTAGAGACCTTAGGTTTACCACAAGGAATAAAGTGTCAAAAGTCCCCATCAATCCCATGTGTGCGTCGGGACTTATTCGGGTCCCAAGGTCAAAATTTTAGGTTTTTTGGATTTTTCTCAAAAACGGTAAGTTTTATCGAAAAAGTACCTGAGAGCAAAGTTGTAGATCTTAAAATTCTCTATAAAAATGGTCCCTATGATTTTTTCTCTAAGACCCACTATTTCCTAGATATTGCGCTTGTAAGAATCATGTTCTACATAGTATGCACATTGCACACATATGCCACGTATATACATATTTAGGTACTCAAGCAAGCAAAAATGCCTACTCACTCGTGTCTCTTTTATGTATACATTATACTATTCTAAGAAAATTTACTCTAAAATGACCGCCAGTCCCTTACCGAATGCCCTCTACTTGAATAACAGATATTTAACATTTGTAAAAAATACACGAAACAAAAAGCAAGTACAGCTATCTTGTCTTCCTCCAACATCGGCATCTGCTACTCAACATTTGTTTCGAGTATACAAGTTCAGACATGGCAAGGCAATGAACTGAACCCTGAAGACTGGGGTTGGAAATTGATAAATAATACTTTGGAACCGATTCGAATTTACTGCCCCCTTGTACCCCCCCTTTAAGAGATGATTTTCGAAACTCAATAAAAAAACCTTCATAAGTACTGAATTTCATTCGAATAACATCAAAAACTGCAAAGATTCACTAACTTTGCACCCCCGTTTTACCCCCTTAGGGGTGAATTTTCAAAAATCCTTTCTTAGTGCTCCCCTACGTTATAAAAGGAACCCCTGTGCAAAATTTCAAGTTTCTAGCCCTTATAGTTTAGGCCCTGCGTTGATATGTCTGTCAGTCAGTCAGTCACCTTCTCCTTTTATATATATAGATTTATTCCATTCCGTGGATACTGTCCACGGAATGAATAACATAGTATCATCCACTGGATACTCTGGATTAGTCTGGATAGTACGTTGTAAAGAAAGTGGAGTTCGCACGTAGCATTCCTACATAAAGTACGGATATATACGGGAAGTGGGAAATAGTGGGAATGGGAACCCTATTACCATAAATCGTCTGTCGTACTACTATAATTTAATGACAGTGACAGATAATTGACGACAGAACAGACACAATTTCAATTTGACACAAAACACTTTTTATACTTGTTCACTGAGACGCACGGCTACATTTATTTACTTGCGAATGTTGAATTCAACATTCAAAAACAAATTATTTGGTGCTTTGGTTGGTTATAATGATAAGGGCATCGTGAGAATAATATTTTCTTGGTGCTCAAAATGGTGAAAATAATATTTTTGCATCCTGATCTGGGCATCGGCGGCGCCGAGCGATTGGTGATCGATGCGGCATTGGCCTTCAAAAATAAAGGACACGACGTCGCTTTTTTCACCAACCATCATGATCCTACTCATTGTTTTGCTGAAACCAGAGATGGCACTTTCCCCGTCACCGTTGTGGGTGATTGGATTCCACGGTCAGTTTTCGGAAGATTTAAGGCCGCGTGTGCATATGCGCGAATGATTTACGCCGCTGTGTATTTATCGTGGTATGTTATTCCGGTGGAAGAGCCTACATTAGTTTTTTGCGACCTGATTTCACTATGCATTCCTTTCTTAAAAATGGCTAGAGGTCCCTTCCGCATCGTATTTTACTGCCACCATCCTGACAAGCTGCTATCCTCCGAGGGTGGCATCCTTAAGAAGGTGTACCGAGCACCTCTCAACTGGCTTGAGGAGCTAACTACTGCTCAGGCAGACAAGGTACTGGTTAACAGTAAATACACAGCCAGAGTGTACAAAGATGCATTCCAAAGAATTAAGGACATACCTGATATTTGCTATCCTTCAATAAATTCGGAGTTCTTTCAATCAACTGTACCCAAACCATTGAAAGAGGTTGTTCCAGTGGGCACTGATAAATTTATTTTTTTGTCCATCAATAGATTTGAACGAAAGAAAAACCTTCAGTTAGCTATTAGAGCTTTTGAGTATTTAAAGCACATGTTAAGTGAATCAGACTGGAATAGAGTGCATTTAATTATGGCTGGTGGTTTTGATCCCATCAATTTAGAAAACATGGAGCATTACATTGAACTGACAGACCTGGTTGCAGAATTGGATATTGAAGATAAGGTGACATTGATGAAGTCACCCAAAGATGTTGAGAAAGTTTCATTGTTGTTCCATTGTAAAGCACTCGTGTACACACCATCTAATGAACACTTTGGCATAGTACCTCTAGAAGCTATGTATTACAGCAAACCAGTTATTGCAGTAAACAGTGGTGGGCCTACTGAGACCATAGTGAATGATGTAACAGGTTTCCTGTGTGACCCAATTAGTGAAATAGTTGCAAATGCTATGGCTAAGTTGGTATTGAATCCAGAACTGGGTGAGAGACTTGGGGAGTCTGGTCGTAAGAGGTTTGAAACTAAATTTTCCTTTGAAGCATTTACTGAGCAGTTGGATGGCATTTTGATGAGAGAGAGACAAATCATTTCTGAAGTGAGAGCTATTGAGTATGACCAGAAGAAAAAAAAATAGCATACAGCTAACACTCCTACAATATTTGATATTGTTTGAGTGTTAAAATCCTCAAGTGTTAAAGTGGTGTATCTCTATGATTGAATCTTACTGTGTTGTTAATAGTTTATGAATAGCTTTGAATCATTGACAAGTTGTGGATTTCAATAGCTAAAGCTTTTTGTTTAGTATCTATGATTGTTGTGATGCTTAATGTAATCTTTTGGAGCTATAATGTGCATTATTGATCGAAGTCTATAATTGTAATCAATAGTACTATAGAAGTTGGTCTATATTTAGTGTGTGTCAAATAATTGAAACATATAGGGAGTTATAAATTAATTTAACTGATCACTACTTCAATATTGCTAGAAGTTTATAATAATATGAAAAACTTTTAGGCCTACATGACTACTATATTTCACTGGCAGAATGTGTTTTAAAATCAGGTTAAATTTATTATAATTTATTTTAAGTGTGAAGTAAAATTGTTAATTTAGGTAATAATAAATATAGTTAATACAAAAAAAATTGTCTAGCTTCTAAGAAATATTTAAAACACTGTTTTTATCTTTTAAACAAATTTTCCATTTGATTCCAGTGTGCTTTTAACTAAGTAATATCTATTATTTTATATTTTAAATCTTATAGAGAACATTATATTCAAGTGCTTACATAATAAGTTAGCTGTTGATTAATTGTAATATATATACATATATGTATATTAAGTATTAATAATTATTATATTGAAATTGGAGAATTGTATGTTAAATTTAAAAAATAAAAATTTAAAAGCTGTTTTTAAGTGTTAAATTTAAAAGTGTTATGTTTTGTTTGCAATGCAGTATATCCACATAGGAACTCATATTCGAATATTGTACGAATTTTCTGTTTATCCATAGCGCCAAAAATTACCACAATTTTATTTCACAAAAACAAAACACTACATATCTAAAAACAAACGACTGTGTTTTAAATTAAAATATCACGGCTTTAAAATAAAATTTCGTGGAATTTCGAATTGCGCGCTAATCCACAGATAATTAAATCTGAAAATGCTGGTTATAAAATTTCCAATTTCATGGTAAAGACCTATTATTATTATCCCTAATATTTGTAACCTGACATGCTTCTGTTGAGATTATAATCAGCTTTTCTGAAAATAGCAGATTCACAATTTGTTACTTTGTTGTACGTAATTATAAATATACAATGGCGTATGTATGTACATGTTTTCTTTTGTGAAACCCCTGCATTTATTTTTCAAAGTAATGTATATAGATTTAGGAACTGAACTGAAATATAAAAGTTCCACATATATGTTTGAGCACTGACTACAGGCCACATCACGCCATAAATTATTTTAAAATATGTAAGTAATAATAATAATTATTAAAAAATTAAATAAGTAGTATTAATAAAATTAGAAATTAAATAAGTAGTAATAATAATAAGTCATCAAAAAATGATTTTCGTGGGACTCAGGCCCGACTAATCTGTGGCCCCGACCTACGAATTACATTACTGTCATATTAAATACTAGTGGACGCCCGCCGCAGCTTCGCTCGCGTGGAATTAGACATAATAATAGTTTCGTGTATACCTAGTAATATTATATAGCCTATGTCACCGCAGTTAAGATGAAAGAATTTTTGAAATCGGGCCATTAGTTTTTGTGTGAAAATATAGATATTTCATTTGGTATTAGCTTCACGTGAATGAATTAAATTCAATGAATGTAGAAAGTGCATTATTTGTTCTTTCATTTGACGCATTAATTAAGTAAATCGGTCCAACAAACTCGTAATACCGCTCAATATACAAGTCCGGCCGCCATCTTTATGCTCCATCCATCAGCCTTTTTGGCCTCTGCTGAACATAGGCCTCCCTCAATCGCCGGTCCTCCCGATCCTGCGCCCTCTGAATCCAACTGTTTCCTGCTGTCTTCTTCAGGGACTGAGTTGCGAAAAGTCATAACACGGGTTTTCTAAAACCCGCAACAATAATGTACTGTGTGACCCACGACGTACGCATTGAATCAAGTTGTCTTCGGATGAAAGTCCGTTGTCGGCTCAGTCTATATAGTTAATTTTGAATACTTCAAACCAAGGTGGCTATACAAAATTAAATGATTTTGATGAAATAATGCTCTTCTGTCGTTGTTCCTTCTGTAAACTTTCTTTTTATGGTAAGTTGTTGTTGAGGTGGTTTGGTTGTGTTCGTTCTCTATATCGATCGAATATCAATGCATTGCTGGCCGCGAGGCGACGACGAAAATAAATATAATGAGTAAATAATCCTCTACCAAAGGAATAAAACGCCATGGAGAAGGAAAGGAGAGAGGAGATGCATTATACATATTTTTCATATAAAATTAGTGTCACTGATATGCGGGATTAAAGAGAGCGGGATGCACTGATTAAATCCGCTTCCACTTTAAATCCATCTAGCGGTCGAAATGTAATACCGTCGATTGTTTTAGACGAATGCCAGGAATAACTTTTACATCCCAGAACACAACACTTCAACTTCACAAAGGAAACAACACAGACGTCCTAATAACAAGTGTAACATCAACACTAACCGAAGCCCCCTCCCACCGCACTGACGTCAGAGGAAAAAGACCAGGAGACAAACTACAGTCACCAACTCCTCTCTTCTGTTTATGAAAAAAATACAGAAGATAAATAAAATAATTTATTATTAAATACACTTATTCCGTTATAACTTTATCGGTCATATCATACACTCTTTCGACTGTTTCCTGCGGAAGTGGGTCCAATAGTTCAATTTGGAGGTCGTATTGTTGGTCGAGACCCATGTAGCTGTCGCTAATTATGTATATCGTGTATATCAGACGACCTGTGGAAACAAACATAGATTAGTAAAACTTTACGATATTTGCCATTTATGAATATGTAAGATTCAGATTCATTTATTTTTCAGTGTATGTTTTTATTTGTATACGCATAATGAACATTTTTTATCAATCGCCGGTTCACAAAGTTGATGATATCGTTAATCTATTATACTTACTCTTTTCAAAATAAACTGTTTAATAATTGGATCAAATCTTTAATTTTGGGAAAAATAATAGAAATCACATGGTGCCAGGTCTGGACTATGTCACTAGCTCGCTCTACCTTTTCAGGAGCCAAAAATGACTGTCTTGCTCGCGGTGTGCTCTGAAGCATTGTCATGGTGCAATAGGATGCGACTTCTTGGTCGTTTTCCCCGAACTTTTTCAAAGACACAGGGCAAACAAATGGTCGTGTACAACTCATGCTGAGTTGTAACTGTCTTGTAAAAAATTTAACTGAACTAAACTATTTTAAAGCATAATAGACTAACAAGACCCTACCTGTCCTGTCTGCCAAGGCAAATAGAAGTTGGCAGAGCCTACTAGCGCCGCTGTATCTCCGTTACCAGCGTTTACTCTTGGTATATAGATACCGATACCACAACCTCCTGTTTGTGGTCGCTTGTATTAAACTCATACCGCCCGCAATTCCAGAAACCCCTTTTAGTCTCCTCTTATCACGGGCAATATCGTCGAAGCTCACTTGTCTGCCCAACTGAGTAGAAGGTCTGCATCTCTACTGTTATTATGTACTCCTGGTACATAGATACGAACTCACCTGTCTGGCGAGGCGTGTAGAAGGTGAGCTGGCTGGTGCCCCTGGCGGGCACTCGCTTCAGGGCGAGCAGCTCGCTGTACTCCAGCGCGCCGAGCGTCAGGAACCAACCCTCACTCTTGCCGCGCGGGAACCGCGGGCAGAGGACGTTACTCGCGTTGCCGCTGCGCCGCTGCATCTCCATTACCAGCGTGTACTCCTGGTAGAGATACGAACTCACCTGTCTGGCGAGGCGTGTAGAAGGTGAGCTGGCTGGTGCCCCTGGCGGGCACTCGCTTCAGGGCGAGCAGCTCGCTGTACTCCAGCGCGCCGAGCGTCAGGAACCAACCCTCACTCTTGCCGCGCGGGAACCGCGGGCAGAGGACGTTACTCGCGTTGCCGCTGCGCCGCTGCATCTCCATTACCAGCGTGTACTCCTGGTAGAGATACGAACTCACCTGTCTGGCGAGGCGTGTAGAAGGTGAGCTGGCTGGTGCCCCTGGCGGGCACTCGCTTCAGGGCGAGCAGCTCGCTGTACTCCAGCGCGCCGAGCGTCAGGAACCAACCCTCACTCTTGCCGCGCGGGAACCGCGGGCAGAGGACGTTACTCGCGTTGCCGCTGCGCCGCTGCATCTCCATTACCAGCGTGTACTCCTGGTAGAGATACGAACTCACCTGTCTGGCGAGGCGTGTAGAAGGTGAGCTGGCTGGTGCCCCTGGCGGGCACTCGCTTCAGGGCGAGCAGCTCGCTGTACTCCAGCGCGCCGAGCGTCAGGAACCAACCCTCGCTCTTGCCGCGCGGGAACCGCGGGCAGAGGACGTTGCTCGCGTTGCCGCCGCGCCGCTGCATCTCCACTACCAGCGTGTACTCCTGGTACAAAGGATACAGTTTTAGGCCATTTCAGGGGGTTATAATCGGACTACGCATTCTATGCATTAAATGGTCTATTCGCAAAGTGAAATATTCTCGAAAAGATAGATTATTAAAATTGAATCATTTAGTACAAGGCATAGTTGTCGAACGCTGAAGACTAACGGCGCAGAAGCGATTTTTTGTAAAAAGTGTACGATGCGCAAATATATTTGCCAATTGCTCTAGCTAGATTCATAACTGGACCTGTATCATTTGTTAAATGTTCTACATTATGATTAATGTAGAACATTTAAAATAATTATACGGTTAAAAATTTTTTTTTTTAAAAAGCTTTTTTAAACTTTATTTTTATTTTCATGTATTGTCATCGGAACCAAATATGTGTGCCAAATTTCAGCTCGATAGCTTCAGTGGAAGTGGGTGAAATATTGATTGCAAGATTCCAGGACATACTTACATACATACGAGTGAAGTTAAATAAAAGCTTTTAAAATGATATAGGTCCGGGGATGCCTATGTCCAGCAGTGGACTAGATGAATTTCAAATATTAGACAGCCTTTGGAAGCTGATGGATGGATACACCCAGTCTGGGCTTTATTCAAAGTCCAGGCTGGGCATGTTGCATATCGCCGGGATTAAGCTTACCTGGTCAGCGTGCAACGGCGTCCAGTGGTCACGAGCCGGCGGCTGCTGCAAGCGGCGCTCCTGCTCCGCGTCGCCGTCGAACCACAGCCCGCGTACGCTCAGCTTCACGTCCAGAGTGGGCATGTCGCATATCGCCTGCGAGTATATCATATACCCAGCAAACGTTGTTTTGCCATATAGATAATTTTTAGTGAATATGTTTTTTTCCTGAATTTTCTTTGCTATAAACCTCACGGAGCCCGAGACCTTTCCAACGAATGCAAAACCGTGGAAATCGGTTCGTGCGTTCTGGAGTTATAGCGTCAGGAAGGAAAACCCGACTTATTTTTATATAGTAGATAGTGGACGTCTGCAGCTTCGCTCGCGTAGAATTAGACCCATTAACGACGTCTGCCCGCGTTCGGGTTTCCCACTTGAATTCAAAAACGGCAAAGTTTCATACTAACTTTGCACCCCCGTTTTACCCCCTTAGGGGGTGAATTTTCAAAAATCCTTTCTTAGCGCTCCCCTACGATATAAAAGGAACCCCTGTGCAAAATTTCAAGTTTCTAAGCCATATAGTTTAGGCCCTGCGTTGATATGTCAGTCAGTCAGTCAGCTTCTCTTTTTATATATTTAGATTATTACAATCATAATTTATTTGATTAACTGATATAATCACCGGTAATCTCGCTGCGACCCATAGACGTCCCACTGCTGGGTACGGGTCTCCCCCACAGACACAGCTGCGGGTAGTCTAGAGCATACTCCACTACGCTGCTCCAATGCGGATTGGGGAGGGGTTAGTGGCCAACCCAGTGTCGAATATTCCCAAGCCACTGTTTCCACCATTGAAAACAACCGGGACCGACGGCTTTAAGTGCCCTCTGAAGCACGGTAGCGCCCATGAAATTTTGCCACTAGCGGTCACCCATCCACAAACCGACCGCGCCCGTCGTTGCTTAACTCTTTCGATCACGTTGAATCGACGCCAGCCAGCTATGGACGCTACTACCGGTAATCTGTAGGGAATGAATTGACTAGGAATATATGAGTTGCGGCCATATGTCGAAATTTGATATGAACTACTTACCAAAACGGGTAATAATTGTTATTGTAACATTGTGTCATCTTACCAATGAAAAACTATCCTTAAAATCATGTATATTTAAGTATTTTAAAATAGAACTCGCTTCTCACTCAAGGGCGTCTTATGCGACCTACCAATGAATCTTCTCAGTTATGTACCTAAGTTTTAAGAAATTCAATGTTGTGGTGAACGAAAACATGGTCAGTGTGATGTATGAGAATATAAATATGTAGGCAACTGTAGGTAGTTACCAATATTTACTTTTTGTACATTGCTTGTGTACCTACCTTCAATAAACACTTGGATTACATTCTCAAGTAACATAGCGGCTTTTTATTGTGCTCCCCAATTACTCCCTCAGGACTTGGTACCCGTGTTTGTAAGGACATACCAGTCAGCATGGCTGAGAGGTTCAAAGCATGTGAAGCCTGTCAATCCACACTTGGATAGCATGGTGAACTTTGGCCTAACCCGTCCTATACCAATAAGAGACCCGTGCCCAGCAGCGGGAAGAAGAAAGGGAAAGATGGTGGTGATACTACGCGTGTAATATTTTTTTAATAGTTATGTATATGTATTTTGGGTCGTATTAATGAGATATTATTCACATATAATCGAAGAGGTATGCCAAACTATTCATAGTTATGAGCGAAAAATTATTCATAATTATTCATATTTTGCTATATGATATATGTAATTATAACCAAACATTATCATCTAAACTGACGGGCAACCTAAACGATGTAATTAATACAATAATCTATATATATATAAAAGGAGAAGGTGACTGACTGACTGACTGACTGACTGACTGACTGACATATCAACGCAGGGCCTAAACTATAAGGGCTAGAAACTTGAAATTTTGCACAGGGGTTCCTTTTATAACGTAGGGGAGCACTAAGAAAGGATTTTTGAAAATTCATCCCCTAAGGGGGTAAAACGGGGGTGCAAAGTTAGTATGAAACTTTGCCGTTTTTGAAGTCAAGATGGCTACCCGAACGCGGGCAGACGTCGTTAATGGGTCTAAATCAACGCGAGCGAAGCTGCGGGCGTCCACTAGTCTATTTATATTTAGAAACTTACCTTATGAATCTGCTCAATCTGATGCTCTTCAAACTCCCTCCTCAAATGCTTTGCCAGCACCTCATAGTTTCTCGCGCAGCCGACTTTGACCCCGTTCAGTGTGCTGCATGGCTTCTTCACATCTCTTGCCATGTTCGAGAACATGTACAGATGCTGGGACTCCACGTGTGGGAGTGTTGTGAGTGGGCAATCATCGGGCCAGCGCGCCTGGATGATGCTTTGCATCATCATCTGGCAGGATAAGCAGACGGAGAGCCATCCGTTCTCCGCTGAAGTGTCTATCATGGCCTGTGGGGAAAGACTAAAAGTTGTAGCATAACAGCGGTGACAGCCCAGTGGCTACCGAAAACGCCTCTCACTCGGTTCAAATCCAAGCGGTACGCGCTAATGACAATGAATTTATGTGCGTTTTAAGAAATTAAAATGTCATCTGCTGGTACGGCGCAGGAAAACATCGTGAACCTGCCTGCTTGCATGCCTGAGTTTTCCATAATGTTCTCGAAGTAATTTGAAGTGTGCCGTTGTTTTAACCCAAAGAGTTCAGTATGTCTAGTCAAAAAAAATTTGATGAGTACGAGTCATTTCGACAAGTCATGTATTATATGTGTCACTATATAGTCACTACACTCTATCAATATATGAAGCTTAAAAATGATGGTGTATGCTCTCTGAGTGTGATGATGAATTGTGATCAAGTTTCACACTTGATCACAATTGTGCACATTTTGCTTAGTTTTGTGTTTATAAAACTAAACACAAAACAATTATAATTATTTATCTTTATTCTTAGCGTAGTATTTTTAAGTATATAAAAGTGTATAAAAAGTGCATAAAAGTATTTTTTATGGATAGGAGATAGCAAGGTTGCAGCACCACCCATTCCATGACAACTGTGACTGACTTTGAACTAGACTATGAGAGACAAGAGACTTTGACCATGGATTTTTTGTAGTTTTATGTGTGAAATTTTAGTTGTACCTTTTAATATTGTTGTTTAAAAGTGTGTTAATCTTTCATTATTTTTTTTAAAAGAATTTTTGATCTGATTCCTAATGACATAATCTAACCTGAATAATCCTAATGGTCTGATCCAGCACTGATTTAGTGTCGGTGAGGTAGTCAGTATTGGGCAGCGGTAGCCTCGTGAGGTGGGCTTGGAGTAGTAGGAATGCCTTCACGTTGGACGAGTCCAGAGTCAGAGAGTCTACTGGCAAACGGCACTGTTGAGAAAGTTCCCTGGAATGAGAAATATTGGAGTTAGATTTTGCAAGTTAAGTCAAAATCAATTTATTCAAAGTTTTACAAGTTCAATGTTATGCTTTCAATTATTCATAGATTTTATCATTCTACACATAAAAAGCAAAAACATAATCATAAATTAATAGAAATACGATGAAGAAATGGTAAGACTTAAGCAAATTGCCGTGGCAAGCCAACAGCCACTGATTTCAAGGTACCTTTGTTGACTTGTTCATTCGTGCGTTCGTTCCTTTGCGAAGCCTAAATTTTGTTTTAGAAGTTAAACATTTTTTGTTAAATAGAAGACGGTTCAAACCATTCTCCTATCCAACTGTTACCCCACAAGCTACTTGTTCGGTGCAAGCTGTCCACAAGCTGCCCACAAACCCATAAGCCGTACCTACATTGCAAAAAGTTATAGTTTATTACATGTACCACATAATTCCCTTACCCATTGAGCACGTCTTCATTGTGCCTCACAGGGAGCGTAGCGAACTCTTCAGCATCGGCTAGCACTCTCAGTAGATCGTCGATGCCAAGGTCGCCCTTGAGGTTAGAACTGAAGTGCGCCATTGTCTTGTGGGAGAGATAGTAATAAGACGCGATGCGACCCATCCATGTGCTGTGGATCGTGCGTTGGTCCTGGTACACAAAAATAGAGTAATCATTTAATTTTTAGCCTGTCGGATAGAGATAGAGAAGGAGACAGAGAAAGAGAGAGTATAGAGAACGGCATCAAAGTCTAGCGCTGACCTTGAAATCCTTGAATACGCAGAAATCAAAATTAAGGTACCGTCAGGCATAGGTAGAGCGAGCTGTCAGTTTTAAGCGCTGATTGGTTCGCCAGCCTTATTATATCGCCTGTACTGATACCCTATGCGCTATCCCCTCCGGATTTCGTTCAGCGCTAAACTTTCGCTCCGCAAACTGTATATCAACGTCAAGTAATTCAGGATGCCTAATTTTTTCTTTCCTTTTCATATATGTATGTATTTATTTTTACACACACATATATCCACGCCCGGTATATGCATGTGATAAGGGCTCGCAAGTGGCGGACACACAGGAAACACCACAATATCCAAGTAATATCAGCCCAGGCCGGGGTTCGAACCCGGGACGCGCGGTTCGGCCGTCTCGGCCACGGCGTTGCCTAACAGAGTGTCGAGAGAGAGAGTGCGAGAGAGCAAACAGTCTAGTGGTTTTTTGTTAATTTTGGATTAAAATTGGTAATTGTATAACTTACTAGTGGACGCCCGCAGATTCGCTCGCGTGGAATTAGACATATCAATAGTTTCCTTTACACCTAGTAATATTATATAGCTTATGTTACTCAGAAGATGCAGCTTTTTAATGGTGAAAAAAATTTTGAAATCGCTCCAGTAGTTTTTGTGTGAAAACATTACAAACACGTCTTTCCTCTTTATAATATTAGAATAGATATAAGGTAAATTGTTACTAACACATATTATAGAGAAATCCGAAATAAATCAGAGTATTATTATTACAAAAAAGTACTACCCACCTCTTCCATCTCAACACAGCCAGCATTGAGCAGGGAGTCAAGCGAGCTCTGCACCAGGCCGGACAGGTAATAGTTGACATCCTGCGGCTCGAGGCTCTCCAGCTTGTAGTAGGACGGGTTCTTGAGCAGCCGCCGGAAGAAGTATGTCCAGGTCAGGTAGTCTAGAATGTCTTGCTTTGTTTGCACTGTGCCTGCGAGACAATATACAGAATCAATAACTGTACTATAATGCTGGTCGCATTATCGCGCGAATATACAACATTGACATTTCTTGAATTAGATAATTTAAGAATTTTCTTATTATTTAAAATTTAGCAAAGTTAATACCAATTCTCCCCCCACCAATCCGCATTGGAGCAGCGTGGTGGAGTATGCTCTAGACCTCCCGCAGCAGTGTCTGTGGGGGAGACCCGTGCCCAGCAGTGGGACGTCTATGGGTCGCAGCGAATACCAATTATTTGTACATTGGTGAAACCAGTAGAGTATGTAGTTTTAAACCCTATTTCAATAACAAATAAATGCATTCGAATTTAACTACTTACAAATTTTGCCAATCATTTTTGTTACCTATGTATGCAACGACACAAATATACACGTAATAAATATATTAAGTACACACAGTATAGTATATTTCGCTACAAGTGCGGAAAGCCTGTCATTGCAAAGAGTTCCGACAAATGTCTACCCGAGCCGAAGGCGAGGGTTGACAGTCGGAACAAGTTGCAATGACGGTTCCGCACGTGTACTGAACAACTATTTTTAATACAGTTGCGAAAAAATGAAGCAATTTATTAAAATAATAAAAACACAAACTAAACTCGCAAAGAACATTTTTGGAAAATGGCGCCAACCATAAAAGAATACAGAGTATAGCAGAGATTTTTTTTTGTTTTATTCACCCATTCTGGGCAGGCAAAGGGAACTATGCCCATACAGCCAAGTCTTCAGTAGAATTTTTTTATTGACATGAAATTTAATGAGATGAAATGAAGTGAAACCTTACCTAACTCATTGAATCAAATCATTAAATCTGATATTGAAACAAATTAGTAGCTTCTTTTTAGAAATATTTGTATGAATCATAAAAACTTCTATGAATTTCTTTTTAGTAAAAACTTCGTGGTTGGTTTTTTTCTTTTTAATAGACATTATTTTGACAGTTGGGAAAGAGAACGCACGAGTTCGGAAAAGGTAAAGAAAAAGCACGAGTGTGTAATAGCTCACTTCCCGAACGCTATACGTCCCTGTAATACGCCACTTTTTGAGCAACTGTATTAAAAAATATATTTATAACACATTTGCTCGTAAAGGGCCCCTTATTTCACCAATTTCAATATCGTAATGTAAAGTAAAACGCACTTGTGCTGTAATGTAATGATTTCTTTTTAAAAAGGTCACGGTTTATCAAGATGCTCCGTCTAAAACGAACGATACTTTTTTCAATTTTAGCAAAGAGGTTTTATGTCAGAAAAGTGGTCAACATCTTATGAATAAAATTAACTTGGGAGATAAAATATAAAAAATAAACAATTAATTCTTTAATTTAATTAATTTTGACAATAAATTAAAATAATTTATCTGTACCAAAAACAAAAAAATATCAATTTACTTTAATAATAATACTGGCTGTTTTTGTGACTTTGCCTTAAAAAAAGCTCTGATGCGCGCGCATTGCTAATTTGTGTACAAGTAAAAATTATTTAAAAATCAAAAAATTCACTCAATCATCGAAAATAACGATGCATATCATAAAAGAACAATATTGATCAGTGAAATCGTACGATATGACTGTTCTGTCGTGGTTCTGTGGTGTTCCGCGCGCTTTTTCTTTTCTCTGTAGTGTTTTTATTTGAAAATGTCGTCAAGTAATGATGAATTTATTAATTTATTTCCTCGCAAATATGTTATAAAACGTCGTATGACACACGTGCGCTTTGATAATTACAGCCTCTGCTTTCTTGTAGCCCTCGCCTACGGCTCGGGCTAGCAATATCGCCTCGGCTGTAATTTTCAACATACCGCACTTGTATCATAATGTACTATTATTACATGTGTGCATGGGACCTATTTGGTGCGAAGTTTTATCCCGGGAATTATAGACGTCATGTTGTTATGAATTGTTTAGGTTGAAATGCGACCTGGATTACAATCTATCTATATATACAAAAGGAGAAGGTGACTGACTGACTGACTGACTGACATATCAACGCAGGGCCTAAACTATAAGGGCTAGAAACCTGAAATTTTGCACAAGGGTTTCTTTTATAACGTAGGGGAGCACTAAGAAAGGATTTTTGAAAATTCACTCCCTAACGGGGTAAAACGGGGGTGCAAAGTTAGTATGAAACTTTGGCGTTTTTGAAGTCAAGTGGGCAACCCGAACGCGGGCAGACGTCGTTAATGGGTCTAATTCTACGCGAGCGAAGCTGCGGGCGTCTACTAGTTTTTTATAATTTGTATTACATATTGTCACCTCTAAAAGAGAACAATGGGCAAATATTATTCCATTTCTTAATGAGAATGTTCGTTTGCGTCAACCATGTGATTTTTTTGTTTAGTTTCAAATTTTTAAAAATGCAATATGTAAACTTGGATGGAAATGTACCTATATTCCCGACGGTTTTGATGTTTCGCGTTTAATCAATTGATAATTATGTGTAGATTTGGTAGGAGTGTTCCACTAATTATTACATAATCCGTATCGTATGTTAAAAAAATTCATACTGTTGGTAAAATTGTAACTCAAAATCAAATTATACCGTAAATTTTTTTTTATTTTAAAAAAGCTTTTTAAAACTTTTATTTTTATTTTCATGCATTGTCATCGGAACCAAATATGTGTGCCAAATTTCAGCTCGATAGCTTTAGTGGAAGTGGGTGAAATATTGATTGCAAGATTCCAGGACATACTTACATGAATACATACGAGTGAAGTTAAATAAAAGCGTTTAAAATAGAATCCAGTTTGTGGAAACTGCTTTCCACTTCATGTAATTGTCCCATACCTTTACACACAAGTTGTGCTGTCCTAATTCTAACCCGATTTTCTAAGCCATTTGACCCAAATGGACGTGTCACGTGTGGGAGCTTCTGTACCTTCATGAAAGTGACAAACAAAGTACCTACTAATGTTTTATGCATACAATTTCGTAATTTCTGATTTTATACCTACTTAAATTATTAAGAAAGGCACCTGGCACAATCATAAACAATCACAATTGCCAAATTTTGCAATGCCCACTAAATATAATAATAACTACTCTACTACATCTTTATTACGGTAAAAGTGATAATTGGTAATATAACTGAAAACTAATAAAATATTCAAAATAACATAATACATTACAAAATTAAGATGTAAGAAAAGACAAGAGCAATCTATTTGTAAATGTAACAAGCCGCTATCGCTCGTAACGTATTTTATTAATGTTGCTATCGACCTAAGCTATCTATAAACCTACTATACCTATAGGAAACTTTAATGTCGTCCGGTCGTAAATTAATTTGAGCTTACAGATACCGCAAATTGACATCTTTAATGTATATTATGTAAAGTAATATAAAATAACATTTAGTATGTAAAAATAAACAATGGACCTGGTCCCAACTGCGTCACTGGTAGTGGCAATACTGCATACTTTATCTATATATATAAAAAATTTATGTTGGTTTGTGTACGCTTCAAAAACTCAAAAGTTCTGCACCGATCGAGTTGAAATTTTAGCATGATATATAATCCGCATCAAGGATTGTTTTTATCTAATTTTTGCATCAGTCACATATCCGCGAAAAATATTGTATATCCACAAGTATTGCAAAATTAAACTTATATGACATGTATTCTTTGTTTTATTTCTCATTTCGCAACCATTCAATCACAATGTGCCACAGCGAAGCGTGGCAGGGTACAGCTAGTTACATAATATATTGAAATTAGATTGCAATCGACATTGTTATCAATAGCACGCCAGCTAGTACATACCTGCGACAATCTCGGCGTTCAAGTGGTCAGGCAGCACGCTTAATAGACTGGACTCAACCGGGAATGGCTCGTAGAGGAATTTCTTATAAAAGTTTTTCTTCTGGTCATGCACTAACACTACTGCTACACCCTCGTTGTCGTACTGGTAAGAAAAACAGACATACATTCAGGTGAAATAATTTAAAACAAAAACTTGTTCGTAGTTGTTGAAGTAGTCTGCCTGCTCGTTTGCTATCATAAGATAGCAGCTGCCGTCCATGAAAACTGTGTCGGATAAAAGTAGGTCACAGAAGTGTTTCTACCCTTGAGGACTAAGATGAAGCCATTAGAGAAGTGCATCAGAAACTACATATTTAAACTGGACCACAATTTCTTTAAAAACAATTAGGTACGACACGGTAAAAATGGTACTAGGGGTACCTAGGGTGTAATAATTGCGCACGGTAGTGCGCGGGAGGTACTGCCCTGACTATGTTGAACCAATCTTCACATAAACCTGTTTTAGGTTCTACCACCTAAATTCCTCTCGGAATCTCTATGACTTTAATGATTTAGATAAAGAAAATAATTTGTTAATTTAATTAAATAAAACAACGTACTCTGTGATGAAAGCTGATAGCAGACGAATTTAATTTATGTAAAGGGCAGATGTGCACAGATTATCCAGACACTATTTAAAGACAGATTAAACAGAGATCAAACATACCAGTCATAGATAGAGCTAGTTTGCTTATTTGATGTTACCATTATTTATTCTTAACTATTTCTAACATAATGATACCTGCGGGCGGCCAGCACGGCCCATCATCTGCAGCACATCAGTGATCGGCATGTCGACGTACCGCTTCTGCTTGCCGTCGAAGTACTCCGTACCCTTGATGACCACCAGGTGGGCGGGGAAGTTCACACCCCACGCGAGCGTCGCCGTGCAAATCAGCACCTTGGGGTTGAGACATAAGGTTTACTTTTGTTGGTTTATGGTTGTTGTTGTTTATTTAATTATTTTTTATTGTGTGTACCTACATTGAGACAAAATAAAGGTTTTCTTTCTTTTCTTTCTTTCTTTTACTTTTGTTTGAGTAGACAAATCAGAAGTCGTAGTATTTGACTTCTCTGGAAGTATTGACAGAAGTTATAGTAAAAAGAGAAAGAGTGTGAAAACGCTCCCTTCAAGGCAGTCAAGGCACCTGTGATACCCTTGGTGTCGTAAACTAGCTCTATTGCTAAAGGTTACAGAGCTAATTGAATGATTACGCTTGGCGTAACACTTGGCGGTACGGGAGATGAACACTTTTTTGTACGTGATTATAAGACATTATCATGTCAAAAAAAATTAGGAATATAGGAAGTGAGTCGATTAAAGTTCGAAGTGATCAGTTCAGATGCAAATTATGTAAGTTATTACTTGGCAAAATACTTTCTAGTCCGGTTAGATATTTATAATATTTATAAATAATGTTATGTGTACAACTGAAACTGTGTAATGTAATATGCTGAAATGTGATAAAAATAAATGTATCTATCTATCTATCTATCTATCTATCTATATTATTTATTAATAATTTTTCGGTCACGATAGATGCTTTTAGGCATCGTTTTGGACCATTCAACAAAGCTTCTGATTAATACGATATTTCAACAAACACATTGACATGGCTATTTCATGTCAAAATTAAGGTATCGCCTTGCGCGGAGAGAGCGTGTTGTCAGTCGTAAACGCTGATTGATTTGCCAGCCGAATTATATCCCCGCATTGATACCCCATCCGCAGCTATCTCTTCCGAATTTCATTCAGAGCTAAACATTCGTGTCGACAGCTGTACTAGAAGTGCGTTTTTTTTTTTATGGATACAGGATAGCAAACGAGCTTGCAGCACCACCCATCCGCTGCCACCCATGACAACTGTGACTGACTTTGAACAAGACTCAATTAGGGACTGGAATGGTTAGTCCAATTACTTGAGAAAGTTAATAAGAACATTAGTTGGTCAGTTCGTTAGTAGGTATGAGGACTAGGGACTGTTAGTGATAGTTAGTCCTGTTAGTTGGTGTTAGTAATAGTCCAGTTAGTAGTGTTAGTAGGAGTCTCATTCTAAGTCAGTCACAGATGTGTTGCTACACTTGAGGACTAAGATGGTCGCCTCTAAAGAAGTGTAACCGGAATCCACACCTTTCCAACCGGACCACAATTGCTTTAAAAACAATTATTACACGGTAGAAATGGTACTAGGTACCGTGGCGGGCGGTGGTACTGCTCCGGGCGAACTCTATATGGAACCAATTAGCTTTCATATAAAACCTATTTGGTTCCCTATAGGCTCTACCACCTACCAATAGCAGTAGAGCGTATGCAGCTCACCTGTATCTTCTGATTAATGAACAGCTCCTCAACAGTGCACCGGTCCTTCTCGTGCAAGCCCGCGTGGTGTATCCCGATGCCGAACGCCAGCGTCAGCTTGAGATTGGGCTCGCGCACGCTGGCCAACACCTGCTCCATCTCCGTTTCTTGCATGTGGAGATACTCACCTGTATCTTCTGATTAATGAACAGCTCCTCAACAGTGCACCGGTCCTTCTCGTGCAAGCCCGCGTGGTGTATCCCGATGCCGAACGCCAGCGTCAGCTTGAGATTGGGCTCGCGCACGCTGGCCAACACCTGCTCCATCTCCGTTTCTTGCATGTGGAGATACTCACCTGTATCTTCTGATTAATGAACAGCTCCTCAACAGTGCACCGGTCCTTCTCGTGCAAGCCCGCGTGGTGTATCCCGATGCCGAACGCCAGCGTCAGCTTGAGATTCGGCTCGCGTACGCTGGCCAACACCTGCTCCATCTCCGTTTCTTGCATGTAGAGATACTCACCTGTATCTTCTGATTAATGAACAGCTCCTCAACAGTGCACCGGTCCTTCTCGTGCATGCCCGCGTGGTGTATCCCGATGCCGAACGCCAGCGTCAGCTTGAGATTCGGCTCGCGTACGCTGGCCAACACCTGCTCCATCTCCGTTTCTTGCATGTAGAGATACTCACCTGTATCTTCTGATTAATGAACAGCTCCTCAACAGTGCACCGGTCCTTCTCGTGCAAGCCCGCGTGGTGTATCCCGATGCCGAACGCCAGCGTCAGCTTGAGATTCGGCTCGCGCACGCTGGCCAACACCTGCTCCATCTCCGTTTCTTGCATGTGCAGCCACTGCTTGGGATTGTCCTCCGCTGCCAGGTACGCGATCAAGTCGAGGGCTGTTAATCTGTCAAAATTACAATATGATTCTGTCAAATTGTCAATTTCATATTTAGTGATTCTAACAGCCTTATAGGCAATCAGCGATTGTATTAATATGGATGCTGAAAATAGTGACATTATTTTACAACTTGCGCGAATACTGTATACTATTGCATTTTTAATCATTCATACGATTTTTGTTCTGAAGCTAACCGGAATTTGAATAATGCTCCATGAACCATAAAAGGTGCCAAAGATTGTATGGTGAAGTTTAAATTTGGCCAAACTTTTTATTTAACCATGTATTTTATGGTCGTAAAATTATTAATTCTGATAAATCCATCACCTTAAACGTTCATGCTCCAACTATTGTTGATGGGAATTTAGGAAAGGCGCTTAGCGCAAGCTTAGCTTAGAGCGCAATATTTTTTAAGAAATAACATCTGTATTTTGTACCTGTTATTTGACAATAAACATACTGATTACTGATTAGGTGTAGTGTCAGCAGTTGACATTGAAATGCCGGTAAATTGAATGCTGTAGTGCACACCTACCTGGTTTGTCGCCTACTGGAGACGAAGACGAGTTGACTTTGAAATGCCGGTAAATTGAATGCTGTAGTGCACACCTACCTAGTTTGTCGCCTACTGGAGACGAAGACGAGTTGACTTTGAAATGCCGGTAAATTGAATGCTGTAGTGCACACCTACCTAGTTTGTCGCCTACTGGAGACGAAGACGAGTTGACTTTGAAATGCCGGTAAATTGAATGCTGTAGTGCACACCTACCTGGTTTGTCGCCTACTGGAGACGAAGACGAGTTGACTTTGAAATGCCGGTAAATTGAATGTTGTAGTGCACACCTACCTGGTTTGTCGCCTACTGGAGACGAAGACGAGTTGACTTTGAAATGCCGGTAAATTGAATGCTGTAGTGCACACCTACCTGGTTTGTCGCCTACTGGAGACGAAGACGAGTTGACTTTGAAATGCCGGTAAATTGAATGCTGTAGTGCTAACCTACCTGGTTTGTCGCCTACTGGAGACCAAGACGAGTTGACTTTGAAATGCCGGTAAATTGAATGCTGTAGTGCACACCTACCTGGTTTGTCGCCTACTGGAGACGAACACGAGCGTGGGTGCACATGGCGAGTGCGTGCGGATCGCTTGGAACGTGGGCTTGTTCATTGTCATCATGCGCGGGCAGTAGTGCCGGCCCGGGTGGCCTGATATGTGCACCTGCAAGTTATTATCAGGCCTTAGGTTTATGTTTTATACAAACTAGCTGTTTCGTGCGACTTCACCCGCTTAAAAAATAGCCCATAGCTTTAATTTAGTGAAAGAGTTTTCAAAATAGGTCTAGCAGTTTCTGAGATAATTCCCTATTCACAAATTTACAAATACTAACCCTTTAATTTTAGAATAGAAGTACAGATAGATAGAAGTTTAGACACTCACACCCCGCGGTACGCCTGGGTTTGTGTTGCGGGTGGCGGAATAAATAGAAAACACCAAATTTATACATCCATGTTCTGAGTACAGATATTTCTCTGCGAAATTTATTTATTCTGATTTTTGTTTTCTATTTTAAATAAATATCTGCCCCAGCTGTCACTTATTTATTTATTTATTTATTTAATACATATTTACATGTAATTTAACAGCTACGGCCAAAACATTACATGTATCATTAAATAAACTAACTTACTGACTAAATAACTAATAAACATATTAAATATTATTATAACTAAGATATACCCTACACAGTGACATAAATAAATTCAGGCAATTATAAAATATGTCAGCGTCTTGAGCCCTTGTGCCCATTTGTCATTCAATACCCCGCCACGGAGTTATCATATCATGATACATAAATACGCTTAATGTCATAAAATTTTTTATCTACCTTCACGGAATGCAAAAGGCTGGCTATTAAAAAACACGGATAGTTGAAAACTCTCGGACATGTAGTTTTCTTCACGTTTCAGAATTAAAGTTCTTAAAATATGTAGTCGTGTGGAGTTGGCCAACCCGCACTCACCTTTTCAATGGGGCCAATGATGGGTCGTGAGTAAATTTATTTCAATAAATATCATTTACAAAACAGTTAAAATTGCTAATTTAAATATGATGACATCTTAAACGTATTAAAGCACACATAACCGTTTTTTTGTTCAATGAGTATTAGTTTTGACCATGATTACCTCTAAGGGCACAGGTCGCACCGAGGGCCGGAAGTTGTATAGCCCCATTTCTCCTATATTGAGCCAGTTCGCTAGGTCCTTAGCGTTCGCAAGAGCTGTAGAAAGCCCTATTATTCTGAGGCGTCTTGATGTGTGTGACTCAATAAAGTTCGTTCTGAAAAATAATTTACTTCATTAGAATTATGATGTAAACTTGTAATAAAGGCACTTCGGGTTTTTTAGCTACTTCTGTTTAGTTTTAATATAATTTTAGTGGGTAAGCCAGCTAGGGTAGAGTTTAGGATCGGTCCGAGAAATGGTTTTAAAGTTGAAAATCTATTTTGTAATCAATTAGAATAGCACTAAGCTCCAATTTAGCTTAACATAATTAAGTCAAGTATCTCTTGCTCTCATAACAGTATTTCATCAATGACATATTGCAAAAAGACTAAATAGTCTGCCCTCAGATTTGTATAAAATTTAATTTCTACTCTATTTAAACCACAATAAGCTTCAATATACCTTGACACAATCACCTCCAGGACAGGACCTCTATCCTCCCCTAACAAGTGTATCTCATCTATGACTATTAACGCGACGTCCTGTACATAGTTCCTGGTTTGCCAGGAACGACTGATGCCGTCCCATTTCTCCGGCGTTGTCACTATGACTTGGGAATTCCTAATGGCTCTAATATCGGGAGAAACATCACCTGAATAGATTAAATATTTTATTAAAGGTACACCGCGGGGTAAATACAATATGTACTAATATATATCCATGTTTAATTTCAGTAATTTCGGAAATAATTTAGCGATATTTCATATCGGGTGAGTGGGGGGAATACGATAAATCTCTGTTTTATTGATTCGGAAGTTAAAAAAAATTAATTACAATGTATTTATCGAAAAAAAAAACAGGGGGAAAGATGAAAGGGTGGTAAGATCGAAGTAGTTTCTAAAATCGTTCAATTGATGAGTTAGACGATATTGACGGTCAGTAGGCTACAGTTTTAATTGTCCTGACACTTCAGGAGTGTCTATAATATCAAAATACCTTCAAATAACACAGATAACACAAATTATTTGTTTTTTATATTTCAATCTTGCCCCGCCGGGGAAAGATTGAATTAGAGGTTCTCAAACTTTTCACTTTACTTGAATAAGATTATACAGAAAATGAAAGATATCGATCATATAAAATCTTTTATTGTTATTGCCAAAATCACGTACATGTACCTTTTACATTTTACAACAAATTAGCTTCTTAGTGGCTGCCATGTTTCGTCTGGTGAGTGAGAGTTCCGGATTCCCGTTCCTTTTCCCCTTTCCTTAAGGCCACCCGAATGTTGACGTTTGCTAGATAAACCTATGTGATGTTGCATTTTTCTAGGAGCTGTGATGTTGAATTTACTAGCGAGTGTCTGGTGGTCTTTCCCCTTTCTTTAAGTTCCTACTCCCATTCATACGATTCCTATATCTTATGAGAAGGCAACGCACAAGTAACACTACTGATGTTTCTTGTGTCTATATAGGTCTATATAGGGTAGCGGTGAAATCACTTAGCCATCAGGTGACTCGCTTGCTCTTTTTGCTTATACATAACTAGTGGACGCCCGCAGCTTCGCTCGCGTGGAATTAGACATTCACTAACTTCAAAAACGGCAAAGTTTCATACTAACTTTGCACCCCCGTTTTACCCCCCTAGGGGGTGAATTTTCAAAAATCCTTTCTTAGTGCTCCCCTACGTTATAAAAGGAACCCCTGTGCAAAATTTCAAGTTTCTAACCCTTACAGTTTAGGCCCTGCGTTGATATGTCAGTCAGTCAGTCAGTCAGTCAGTCAGTCAGTCACCTTCTCCTTTTATATATATAGATATACAAAAATAAAAATAAATACCTTTTAGATAATATTAGTTGTGCCGCTGACAATTTATATAATGGCTGTAACAAAACAAAACATTTTTTCAGGTATACTTTGAGAACATGAGACCTTTAGTATGACTTTTGAAAACGGGGTAAGATGAAAACTTTTATATGTTTATCTTACCCCGTCAAATATTGGCGGGTAAAGACGGAATGTTACAATAAATCCTTAAATACAAAAAGTTGCGATATTTAGACATAGCAACTTAACTATCAATTAAAAATAATAAGTATGTATACAAATAAAAAACTCGTACCTACCTCGTAAATGAAGATACACGACACGGGGTAAGATAAAAACACTTGACTTGCTTGCATAAAATACACAGGGTAGGATAATTCGTTTTATCACACAAACGATCCCTCAAAACGACAAGTGCCGACTGAGGTGTGGGACGTAACAAAATGGCGGTCTTATGAATGTTGCCTGCATTGGATAAATTGCACAAATTCTGTCTTTATTGATGCCTTTTTGTGTTACCCCGTTTTTCATCTTCCCCCCACTCACCCTCATTTAGAAATTACCGAGGGATGGCAGTTTCCTTGCCCAACGTATTTTATATAAAAAAATGTCCATTACCTGTCAGTTCAACGACCTTCTTTCCGAGTTGTTCTTCGAGTCGTATCTTCCAATCCTTTATTCGCTCTTTCACGAGCGCTTTAAGTGGTGCTATATATACAACCTGGAATATTTTAATATATATGAAATAACGGTAGCGGTAGCGGTAGGTAGCGGTAGCGGTGACAGCCCAGCGGCTATCGAACTTGCCTCTCACTCGAGCGGTCCGGGTTCAAACCCCAGTGGCACGCACCAATGACTTTTCTAAGTTATGTGCGTTTTAAGAAATTAAATGTCACTTGCTATAACGGTGAAGGACACATCGTGAGGAAACCTGCATGCCTGAGAGTTCTTCATAATGTTCTCGAAGGCATGTGAAGTCTGCCAATACGCACTTGGCCAGCGTGGTGGACTAAGGCCTAATCCCTCCCATTCTGAGAGGAGACCCGTGCCCAACAGTGGGACGTCTATGAGTCGCAACGACGATTGAAGTAAAACAATTATAATAATAATAATAAATATTTTGGACATTCTCACACACGGCCATCTGACCCCAAAGTAGGCGCGAGCCTGTGTTATGGGTGTCAGAGACTGATATACATACATAGATATTTTTAAATACATACTTAAATAGATAATATTGACATCATAATTACAGTGATTACCTTACCTTACATCCAGGGTACTGATTGAACACCCTAAACATGGCTATCTCAGCGACAATGGTCTTGCCCGAGCCAGTGGGTGCCCCTAGCAACACATTGCTGTCAGTATGGTAGAGGCAGTGGAATATCTGTGTCTGTATTGGGTTGAAGTGCGTAAATTTGTAAAGGAGTTCGTAGGATGCGTTGTTTAATGACGTCACCGGGAGCGGCTGCAGTTCTAGTAAGTCTGAAGTATATAAAAAAATATATTTAATTCAAGCTTATTTATTACTTATTAACCCGAGAACTAGTGGACCAATTTAGTTATCATTTTCTTAAAGCCTACCACCTCTTAACTCAAAGTGAAATCAATTATTTCGCTATGAGGAGATTGGGCACGCTTTACGAAAGTCTAGGTAACTACTTAAAAAAAGAAGATATATATATATATTCTAATGTAACTAATTTAATTATAAACGCTCTAACGTTAAATGTTTTATATGATTGGCTATTGATCATTGAATGAATAGCTAATATAGCCGGGAAATGGACCTTTAGCACCCAAAGTTCGTAGGTGTTAATTCATTGTTATAAGGCCCAGTTTTACCTGTGTGCGGCGGATGCGTCTCTGGAAGTATCAAGTGTTGGAATGTAAGAGGCAGGACACTTTCGGAACCTAACCACCTGTAATCAGATAAAAAATCGGTAAAATAACTATTAATAATGCGTATACAATCAATGCCTGGCCTGTTTTGCGGTTGGCAGACATGCAGATAAAAAACACAACTGAATATCCATGACCCGAGTATAAATATTTATCTGTGAAATAAATATCTCCCCCGGCCGAGATTAGAACCCGCAGTTCGGTAGTAAGCGTCGCTTACCACTGCGCCGAGTCGGAAAATAGTAAATTAAGCTCGCCCTTTGTGTATTTTACTTTTGTAAGTTATCAATAAAGTCTTTAAATAAGTAAGTAAAAAAATAAATAAATCATGGCATCCTCGACACTTAGCGCCTTCTTCAATTTTATGGTAAACTCTAACAGTTAATAAAAGGGTGTCACAGAAAATAAAATCTTTATATATAAAAGGAGAAGGTGACTGACTGACTGACTGACTGACTGACTGACTGACATATCAACGCAGGGCCTAAACTATAAGGGCTAGAAACTTGAAATTTTGCACAGGGGTTCCTTTTATAACGTAGGGGAGCACTAAGAAAGGATTTTTGAAAATTCACCCCCTAAGGGGGTAAAACGGGGGTGCAAAGTTAGTATGAAACTTTGCCGTTTTTGAAACTGTTAGACGGGTAGACGTCGTTAATGGGTCTAATTCTACGCGAGCGAAGCTGCGGGCGTCTACTAGTCTTTTGATAAATTACCTTTCTGAAGTAGCTCGGATGTAGTATTGCGGAGGCAACGGCTCAGAGATCGGTATCGTTATGACTAGCTCTTGAGGTTCTTTTGTTATGACCTGCAACAAAATGAGGCTAGGCGTCACCCATGCACAAACCGACCGCGCCCGTCGTTGCTTAACTCTGACGATCACTTCAAATCAAATCAATATTTATTTGCTGAAATAAGGTACATATTACAGTCGGTTGGTTATTTATACAGGTATATCTTATTTAACCCTCTTAAGGGTATGCAAATTTATTTAAAGTTAAATATAATATTTTAATCTTAATTAATTAACAATGTCAATAGCAGTATAGTAATTAACAATGTCAGTAGAGCTATATAATGTCATAAATACGTATCTGCCTTTTGCCTATATATGCATAAAACTGCCTGTCAAAAATTGTATGTACTGCTGTTGTTATATAAATAAATAAATTTCCTAAATTATACAAAGTTGTCACTATTTAAATATTCATCCATATTATAATATACTAATGTTGACAGAATGTCTTTTAGTTTGTGTCTAAGAACATTTACAGGCATACATTTTAGTTCATGGGGTAATTTATTAAATATTTTTATGCACATACATTCGAGGAATATATTTAATTTTAAAAGGATTAAATCTTTCGCCTTTTACAAGGAACACTCACTTGTTTCTTGGTAATGAGGAAATACTCGTGATAGTACATTATGTCCGTGTCAGGATCTTCCACCCATATCCAGAACGCTTCAGGCGCCTTGCCGTGGTATTTGTCGCTCCACCTATAAACGATAATATTAACCGTTACATCGCTTGTTATAAGTCAAATATTATTTGAAGGATTGGGGGAACCTCATACAGGATTCTACGCAGCAATATGCCCAGCGTAATTATTTTTTAAGGTATTGCTTTGTTAGCCAGTCGGATTAAATACACATAGAAAATTAAAGGGAGCATCCGCTGCCGCCCATAAAAACTGTGACTGAATTTGAACTTAAATAGGGACTGGGAACTATCCCAGAGAGAGATTTATTTTATTTTTATTTTATTTTATTTGGAAAGCATACAGTTACATAACAGGTTAACATTTACAAATAGATATCTTTACACCATTTAATTGCTTCCGCATATTACGATAATAATAAGTCTCATTGATTTACAGCACGATTCGCGTCAATGCTGCATCCACCTCTCTAGCAAAGAAAACTCGCCCACACAAATCACTATCTGCCCATTGCTTATCTCTTCAGAGGCATCAATAAAGATGTATAAATAAATAAAGCCTGAACTTGGTGTAATTTTAGTTTGAAGTAAAATGTGAACGAACCTGAAGTTGGGCGTAATGGTGAGCCGTATCCGTAGCACAGTCCTCGTGATCGGGTGCAGGCTGGCCTCCATCTCCAGGAGGGGGAACTCGTCCGCACACTTCTTCACGAGGCCCTGCGTTGATATGTCAGTCAGTCAGTCAGTCAGTCAGTCAGTCAGTCAGTCAGTCACCTTCTCCTTTTATATATATAGATAAAGCCTGAACTTGGTGTAATTTAAGTTTGAAGTAAAATGTTTTCGAACCTGAAGTTGGGCGTAATGGTGAGCCGTATCCGTAGCACAGTCCTCGTGATCGGGTGCAGGCTGGCCTCCATCTCCAGCAGGGGGAACTCGTCCGCACACTTCTTCACGAGGCGCGCCGCTTTCGGGTTGCGAAGCAGGTCGCCTATAAGTAATTTTAGTTTGAAGTAAAATGTGAACGAACCTGAAGTTGGGCGTAATGGTGAGCCGTATCCGTAGCACAGTCCTCGTGATCGGGTGCAGGCTGGCCTCCATCTCCAGGAGGGGGAACTCGTCCGCACACTTCTTCACGAGGCGCGCCACTTTCGGGTTGCGAAGCAGGTCGCCTATAAGTAATTTTTAAGTGTAATTACATACTAATTTGGATTCATAACTTTAATTCTTACGTGCTGACCCTTAGATAAAGTCAAATAATTGCAGCCGGACGACTTACCACGTCACATCAGCATGCTTTGAGATACCAACCTGTTAAATATGAGGAAAAACCCAAGGGAAACAAGCAGATCTGTTCACATTTCTTTACTTGACAAATCACACTGACATTGCATTTTCTTCTTTTTAGCTCATACATAACAATTCCTCTCCCTAGTTTTTTAACTAAATAAATTTAACTCAACCTAAATTAAAAAAACAAATATAAATAGACCATTAAAATATACAATTAAACAGTTACTCAAAAGTTATAAGTTGATTCAAAAGTTATAAGTATTTCTTATAATCAACGGGTGGTCTAGGACGCCTTAACCATTTAAAATTTTGTTGATATTGCCAAGCTCCATACTCGCGCAAGCCGCACTGGCTGCAGCTCCCTCGCGCGCACATCTCACGTTCTCCGCCAGTTCCACTGCTTTTACTAACGTCAAACTTGAAAGGTCTTGTGCATATAACTTTTCCTTCTCAGCACTTGGAGACAATCCTAAAATAAACTTGTCTCTTAACGCTTCTTCCACATTGATAAAACCGCAGTGAGCAGTCAATCCACGAAGTCGTGCTGCCCATTGTGAATGCGACTCTCCCGGTTGTTGGTAAGAATTGTAAAAGTTGTGGCGGTCAGTGAAACCCAAACGCTTAGGTGTGAAGTGTCCATCTAACAGGGACACTATCTCCTTGAACGAAACTTCCACTATATCCTTGGGTAAACATAAATCTGATGTGAGACCATACGTTTGTTCCGTGAGTGCGCTCAACAGGATTGTCCGTCTTTTCTTTCCCGTCGGGTCGCTGACGTCCGTAATGTCATTTGCTATAAACCATTGTAGTAATCTATTTTTATAAAATTTCCAGTTTTGTATATTGTGATCAAAACTATTAAAAATTCCAAAACCAGACATTACGGCAATAACGCGTAGATAATCGTCGCCACTGTTAAATATGAGGAAAAACCCAAGGGAAACAAGCAGATCTGTTCACATTTCTTTACTTGACAAATCACACTGACATTGCATTTTCTTCTTTATAGCTCATACATAACACAACCGATGGATGCTCTAGAGTTGCCGATTAGACATTATACTATAGAAGGCAAAGCGCACAATGTCTATGGGGTGGAAATACATACTTTGACATACCAGTTCTAGGTAGGACGGTGTAGTTAGGTAACATTATGTGCTTTTTGCGTGAATTAAGAGATAATGTTATAATTAGTTAATAATAAATTTGGTTATGAGAAAGCTAGGTACAATTTAGCTAGTTTAAAATTAGATGTTTCTTTGTTTAGAAATTTAGATATATTTTTGTCATTCGTTGCTCGTGTAGATTCACCTGATAACAAAATAAAAACTATAATTTTAATTGTACCTAGTTCCTGCCACTCCATATCCCGTATCTGGTCCGGCTTGAGCATTGGGTACTCGATCCGCGAGAGCACCTCCGGCGGGAAGCAGTTGAACTGCCGCATGTCGCTGTAGAAGTCCCACAGCTGGAGCTCCATCATCTTCGCCATCTTGAGGTACAGGCCCGCCATGTACGCGTTGTTCTTGCGGAGCGTCATCTCGAACAGCGCTCGGACTATGCGGACGGCGTTCTGGAATAATATGATGACACTTCTTTTAAATGTTGTCTAGTGGCTAAATTCGGCCTTTAATTCGCCCCGATTATCTACGGTGATAGCTTATAATAATAATAAATCTTTATTCAGGTTACCAGTGACCCATTTAAAATAAATCTTACAAAAAATTACATATAACAATTTTTAAATATCACAATTACAGCAAATCCTCAAAATAAGTTAATATTTAAATTTAAAATTTCATTACAATATAATTTACAAAAATAATAATAATAATAATATAAGTAATAAAAAAATTTTAAATTAAGTACATCGTCAAAAAACAGAATAATTTTAGTAAAATAAATTAGATTTAATAATTTAGCACTATAAATAGTAAAAATGTTATCTTCTTATGTTTTTTCGGATTTTTTTGCAGATAGATATTTTGCATCTGTATAAACAGCCGTTAAACAATAACTCACTCGATCTTCGGCACTTCTTATCTACTCTCTTTTCATCGCCTTGCGCAGACCAATTAGCATCTAGAAGATCGTCAGTTAACCTAGTAGACTATTTACGATTGCTTTGTCGCGTTTTCCACTCGAGCTGTCATTTACTCCAATGGTTATCGGTTTTTTAGATGTGGCCAGCCCATTGCCACTTTAGGTTGCTTGTTTTACGCGCTATGTCTGTACTATGAATCATTTTGTTAGGATTTATCCCCTAAGAAACCCCAGGGACCTCACGGTAAGTGTTCAAGTACCGTGGGGTTGGTTTATAAGCTTATGATTACTAAAACCTTACCCTAATTAGCTTACCTGACTTATATAGTTCAAATCCGACTGCAGCGAAGACACATTGACTCGTCCCCTTGACAAGTAAGTTTGCAGCAGTATGTTGATCTTCCAGTGTATATCTTCAGGGGGGTCTTCGATGTGTAGCTCGCAGTATTCGTCTTTGAGATGCCATAACTCGCTGAGTTCTTCTTTTCTTAACTGTAATTAAATTAATGATTCAAGATTATCATAGAAGCTGGAAAAGAAAATAATAGCTCAACAGTAGTTTAAAGTCGAAAGATGGAATGATTAATTACAAAATGATTGATGTCTTTGATCTCCCAATATCATAAAAGTATGATGAACAAATACTACGGAAACTTAAAATAATTAAACAATCTTTGCTTGATTTTTATTTGCATCTTTATTTGTATTTGCATCGTTCCGCGTTCCAATCTAGAAACAATATTAAACCGCCAAGATGAAGCTTTTGTATAAAATTTGCGTTGAAATATAGCTTAAATCATACAAGTCCATAAAGCGCGGCAGCTTATGTTTTAAGATTATTTTTTTACTATGAAATTTTAGAACGATCTAAAAAAGAGATATACCTAGAGAGATATACCTATTTTCCTTGGATTTTCTTTGTACAAAATTGTTTTTACCCAATTTGGTCTAAACCTGGCCAATCGATAAACAACTTTTCCTGTGTTGCCCTACCTTAAGCGCTAACTTACCTTCAACTGCTGGAAGTCGGAGCACCTGGTAAGCATTTCCAAAACATAACCCTGCGTCATTGACTTGCGAACCATCGAGTTGAACACCTCCATAGTCTCGCATGTGATGTAATAGTGGCTGGCGGTACGACCCAAGTCTGTGGGGTGTGAGAAAATCCATACTAATATTATAAATGTGAAAGTGTGTTTGTTTGTTTATTTATTTGTTTGTTTGTCCGGCTTTCACGTCGTAACGAAGCTATTATATGGTATGGTTTTTGTGTGTGGAGATAGTGAGGAGGGTGGAGAGTGACGTAGGCTACTTTTTACCGCGGTAAAACATCCCCATGGGAAGATATCGATGTTTTGTAATTTTCTAGATATTTAGTTCCGGATGTTGTTAATAGGAACTGTCACTATTCATCCACCACAAATATGATAGACAACTCATTGTTAATTCCCTTTGACCACGCGGGCGGAGCCGCGGGTAAAAGCTAGTTTCATTTATAAATTTATATGTTTTACATGTTTTCAAACATCCCAAGCTCTCTCGACAAAGAGGCTAGAGAGCTCCAGAATAGATATGCCATGCTTGTCTTTTGTTTATAGATTTTAGCAGGCCACCTGATGCTATACGGTTAAAAGATCGCCGAAGCTTTACTGGGGTCATCAATAACCCGAGTGGACAGCGCGAAAACCAGCGATGTTTGTCTCCGGACCCCAGCTAAATACTGCTCAGAGTCAATTTCTTAAATTTTTTCAATTACCACCACCTACCACCGTATGTACAAAACAACATCATTGTATTACAATAAGTACTTCGTGCTATTACAGTGAACTTGTTATGTTTTTTGTAATAAAATTGACAGTTTATTTGTAATAAATTCTTCTTGTTTTAATTCTGTGGTATCAAGGAAAAAGGAGATAAGTACATACACTTAAACTTTTCACTAGGGGCAAATAAGAAAAGAACTCATGAGTTTTATTAGAAAATTGTAATTTACTTAGTGTAAAATAAATCTTAGTGGCACTTTTAGTATTTATTCAAACAATAGTTAGCATTACGAAGTTATTACTATAAAAAAATAATAAAAATAATATTTTTTTATTAAAATAATTGACATGTCCCATTTTGCCTTATCGAGAAAAAAAAAATTAATTACATATCTCGTTTATTTATTTTATTACATATAAAATGATGCAACTTTAAATATTGCAACATTTTATATGTAACAGTTACAGTCAAAAAGCTGTCAAAGGAATCACGTTAGACATGCTTTAGACATAATTAAATTCTTCTATGTCAGGGTCCACATCATGACTGTTTGAATTGGAGTTTAATCCATACTAATATTATAAATGTGAAAGTTTGTTTGTTTGTCCGGCTTTCACGTCGCAACGAAGCTATTATATGGTATGGCTTTTGTGTGTGGAGATAGTGAGGAGGGTGGAGAGTGACGTAGGCTACTTTTTACCGCGGTAAAACATCCCCATGGGAAGTAATCGATGTTTTGTTATTTGCTAGATATTTAGTTCCGGATGTTGTTAATAGATGGCGTTAGTGAAATTCATTTGCAAGTTCTGAATGTTAGGAGACGCTAACAAATGATACATGTAAATGCAACTAATAAATTGAATTGAATTTTGAATTTGAAATTAATATATATTATATTCCTTTAAGTAGTTTTAGTTAGTAGTAGTTAGTAAGTTCGTAGTAGTTAGTTATTTAGTGTTTCTGTATTGCTGTTTTTCTGTATTGTATTTGATTTATAATGCCTCGAAAACGTAAGTCCAGCCTTCAAAAAGTGTCCTCTGAAGCATGTGTCCAATGCCCAGAATCTATTATTATATCTATATCTAGCATTATATCCCCAAATGGAAAGACATGTAATATCGTCTGCAGTAGCGTATTAAAATAGTACTCTGTTCTGTGCTCAAGCCGTGTAGTGCTTGAAACACTTCAAAATCGTTAGTATTGCCTGCACACGTAAGCAGGATCGGTGGATCCTGCATCAATCTTCACCAGCACATTTCTATTGAAGTTAGCTTAAAGCTCCAGTAGTCAGTTTACGTACACTTTATCTGCGGTCATTCTCTAAGTATATTTTAATCGTGGAACTGTCACTATTCATCCACCACAAATGTGTCATGTATGATAAACAACTCATTGTTAATTCCCTTTGACCACGCGGGCGGAGCCGCGGGTAAAAGCTAGTTATTTATAAAATTCGTGGCAATCACTGTCGATTAAATCTACTAAGGAGATCCTTTTTCTTTTCCTGGCTTACAGGCAATGGTTTATGGTAACATTTCTGAGGATTTAAAAATTTGTGATCAATTAGCATGTCGGGTATAAGTTTGCTAATAGAAAGAAACATAGCAGCGACGTGGCTGTTTTTGTTTTGTCCACCACATGTATCCGAGTAGAAAGTAATTTCTTTTATATTAGAAGGAAGTGATTTTAGAAAAAATAAACAGACAGGAAGCTATTTGGTTTGCTCCACGGCCCTCATCCGCTTCGTGCCACATATAGCAAAAACTTTTTTGCTAAAGCAATCATATAATTATGGTTAAATTAAAGGTCCATAGTTGCCGCTTGTAAAATACAACATTAGTTTTCAAGAAGGGTATTGGGAGACATTGTTGGAGGTCAAAACAATAAACTCTCTTTCCATCGTTGCAGTCCTCCTTGTCTTTCTTTTTCATTGCATAAGCTGAATCCGCTTCCGATTGATGGACCTCAAGTTCTTGTTTAAGAGTTTCTGCATCTTGCGGTAAGGCCAATTTAATTTTCATTTTGTACGAGTCACACATATTACAAGTGTTTAATGAAGGTTTTTTAAAAGATAGACCCATAGTGCGAAAAACATTGCCAAAAAATGACTGGATTGTTAGTAACATTTACTTTATACAAAAACAGCCAGTATTACTAATAAAGTAAATTAATATTTTTTTGTTTTTGTTACAGATAAATTATTGTAAAATTAATTAAATTAAATAATTAAATGTACCTATATACGAAAAACTTTTATACCTACTAACTTTGCACCCCCCTTTTACCCCCCCCCCCCCCTAAGAGATGATTTTCGAAACTCAATAAAAAACCTTCATAGGTACTGAATTTGATTCGAATAACATCAAAAACGGCAAAGTTTCATACTAACTTTGCACCCCCGTTTTACCCCCATAGGGGGTGAATTTTAAAAAATCCTTCCTTAGTGCTTCCCTACGTTATAAAAGGAACCCCTGTGCAAAATTTCAAGTTTCTAGCCCTTGTAGTTTAGGCCCTGCGTTGATATGTCAGTCAGTCAGTCAGTCAGTCAGTCAGTCAGTCAGTCAGTCACCTTCTCCTTTTATATATATAGATTTCTGTCAGAGCAACACACGATGTGTCCACGCACATTGTCATAACTGATGCAAAATATCGTCGCGTACTTTAGGTAGTCGACTCATCTCACTATGCATAACTTAATTATTTGTGCTAAAAAGCGCGATACTGAGATAACTCGATTTAACTCTCTTTACTTAGTTGATCTTTTTGATGTTATGACTAATCCCTTTAAGTACTTTGGTGTCTGAAAATAAAATATACAATTTATTGACTCACCTCCTTATTGCCGTGACATATATTAATGTTTTGAAGCAATAGGTGCGAAAACCACATTTTTCAAAATTTTTGACTCATCTCCTTTTTCCTTGACACCACACAATTGATGGCTGGATGGAAATAGATCTTCGATCAAAGAAGAAAAAATATGTATACTATATTATTATTGCATGTTAATGCAAATCTTGTCACCACCAAAAGGACTCTCAATTCAAAAAGCGCAAATTTTTTCGATTGTCTGTTAAGTTATTCATACAAATACCAGTCGAATTTAGACTACTTGGCATCACTTGTTTCACTAAACATAAAAGCAGTTTCTAGAATATCTATACCGTATGTGGCTGACATATGAATGTCAAGTCAACATCGGCAGAGCGAAATCACATTTGAACATTGATGAAGTATAGTTGATGTAGTCTAGTTTTTGACGTGATAACGTCTTATAAATCGATGAACGCCAGCAACACGAACGAAAAAGTGTGACGTCATGCGTCGTTACCTCGTCATGCGTCGTTACCTCGCTCTGACGTTACCTCGCTCTGAGGCGTTCCATGTAAGGCTTGAAGTGCAAGCGAGAGCGCGGAACGAGCGACAAAGGTAATGATTCTTTTGAAAAATGCTACCATTACATCAGTATTTTCTTAAGACGTTGTCACGTTCAACTATCGTCAGTAAACCGACTTTACAGACAACCAAATTTTTTCTTCCGTGATCGAAGGGACAGATGGACGGATGTACGACCTGTGACGCAGAGGTCGCCTGTGCGCTCGTTGTAGCGCAGCATGTGCGTGCGGTCCAGCTGCATGGCGGCCGCCGTGATCAGCTCGCGCCGTTTGGTCTCGAGCATCGGCTCCTCTTGTACGTCGTTGTACGTCAATCCGTACACCTGATTGGATAAAAATAGAAATGGATAATTTTTTATTACACATATTACAGAATATAATGTGTAGTGTTCGACTAATGAGGATCAGTACAGTTATAGCAAATTCAATAGAACTAGTATCCACGTTATTCTCTAGGACATAAGAATGATATTTCTTTTTGAATTATCCAAATCGGACCATTACTTACGAAGATATTAAATTATAAACTTTATGCCGTTCCTGCTGCTAAGTCAGTGTACGCGGATGCGTGTGACGTCACTGTGACGGTCCGAGCGCAGTCGGTAGTTGGTACTCATAGTTCACGGGGCGGCGGCGACGCGGTTGGTCTTTTATTTGCAGTTTATTTAAATAAAGTGTTGTTATAGAGTGTAATATTGTGATATTTAAATATAAAACATACTTAATATGAGTACTAATAAAGTAGAAGCTGGTTTTGTGCAAGCTCAATCAGATAATCTTCCAAAAGTGGATTCTTTCATGGTATATATTACATGTGCTGTTTATTAAGCAAGGTTGTCGAAATAAAACTCTATAAAAGAAACGAAAGCATTTTTATTTTTACACTTTATTACTAAATAGACAATCCTGTAAATTAACTAAACCACAGGCTATTGATACAATATTATCCAAAATATTTATATATGAAATATCGACACATGCGTGAGGTCCGATCATTTTAAAGTCTCTCAACTTCCCTATGCTTCTTTCAACGTGAACTCTAATAGCAGCGATTCTCTTGGTTTGCAAAACTTCCTCTGCTGTAGGTTTTGAGTTGGAACTCACACTAGGCGGCCTCAGGAGTGTTCAACCTCGTTGTTCCAGTAGTAGTAAGTTTATCAAACCGTCAGGTGTTATTGAAACCAAGTACTTAATAGTATTGCAGCTTTTATATTGAGACCACGTAAGCGCTTGGTGTAAAGCGTTGCTAGGTTTCTCGATTTGAATTTCGAAACAATCGATTATTGATATTGCTTTAGAATAGCGCTTAAGCTATCGGCAAGTTTTCCCTGACATCATCTGCTGATGGCCACGTTATAAGCTGATTCAGGCATAGTGCTACTTTTGGAAGAGTCTTTTTATAATATTTAGTCACAGAACTCTCAGAGAGGCCAAAATGTATTGCAAGCATTGAGTTAGGTTCATGCCATCGAATTTTTCGTAAAGTCACTAGGATTTCAACAGATGATGTTTTCTTGAAGTTTTGTGAATGTTTAATACAAAAGTATGAATGGCCAGGAATTCCTATCAGTAATTTTGGATCTCGAGATATGGCCATTAGAGCACCCTGTTGCATATGCTTATTGAAAAAATGTTTGTTCATCTCTTTTGTTATTTCCAAATCATTCGACTCGATATCACTAACATTAACACCAAAAGAACGAGTAATGTCACTTGAGTTTGAGTTGCTGATTGTGAAGCTAACGTTTGGATCAAGATTTATAGGGATTTCTTTCTTTTTTACTATGCGTTGTTTCCATTTGATTGGCGTATTATTAGATTTCGTTTTCATTTTTGGTTTCATATTAACCTGCACTGCTTGTGTTTTTAGACCCGTCTCATTGTTTTTTGATAATACATCTATTTCTTCAGGTATGTGAAGGGGATCATTGTTTTGGACGTTATTTGAGTCTTGATTATCACACTCTACTACTTCAATGGGATGCAACGACAGGTCTTCGTGTCCAATATCTTTACTTAAAACTCTTTCAAAATATTCTATATCTTGTCTTTTTTTAAAACCGGGTCTGTCAATTTTCTTTTTTTGAGGCTTTTGACATTCAAACTTATGAGGCAAAACTCCCTTCTTCAGTTTAAGCTTTCCTCCAACAAACTTAAACTTTATGTAATTTTCCATGTCTTCTTCCAACTGAAATATAAAAACTATTATCAATTTATTTTCTTCTAACAATATGGCATAGCTGAGGCAGATTTATAAATGCACCGCTGTTGTGTCAATGATTAAAAAATATTATCCTTTACTCCTTGCTTTTTACCCGAGTACGTCCCTGTGTCAATGTTTTGACCTTGGAATATTATATAGAAATCGGAACATGTGAATAGGTAAGTACATAGGTTTATCCACAAAACTCAATTAAAAGTAACTAGGTATATTTTTATTAATACAGCAGGCTTAATAAGAGAATACTTAAGTAAACTACACGTAATAGTAGGTACCGACTTATTTCCATATCAACTAAATAATAGGTAGGTATAGTTATGTAGGTACTTACATCGAAATGATCTTCGCAACAATGTCTTGTAGCCTGGGCAGAAGGTGGAGTTTTATAATCTCTTTTCACAACGGCATACCATTTTTTACGTAGTTTTGGGTCTTTAGGCACGTTAAAAAAGAGTTTTTCAGGCGTTTTAAATGAAGTATTTGTACATTTTGGCACTATACAATATTTATACATAGTTAGAAAGGTGAATTAGATACAAATCGGACACTTAATTTGTTTCAAAGACACAATTAACCAATGAAAACACCTGAGCGCCTTATCGCTGCCAACGGCTAACTGCCGTGGACCGTCAGAGTGACGTCAGAGCCTACCGCGCCGGCCGTAAATGAACTCCGCTAGTAATTTGATAATAACTTCGTCAATTTTTGTCGTAGAACAAAACTTTTTGCACTGTATTTTAAGGATTTCTTAGCTCTATAAATCTGCATTCTCAACTAAAAACGTTACGGATCCTCATTCCCGCCACAAATGGGTATATACTATTTTATAACAATGTGTATTATTTTGGGAGAAGTAAACCAAACTTGTAGTTCCATCACTTTTATAACTGTTTTGGTTACCGTAATGTTTTACAATAAGGTTGTATTTGTTAATTAAATACTGTAAGTAAAGTATTACCTACTTAATGCTATTTTGATTTGGTTTACTTGAAATTATAGTTTATAGAATAGGGTTGATGTTCATCTATGCCTTATTTATAAAGGTCTCATTGCTCTGAGTGTCTAGAGCATACTACACCACGCCGGTCCAATGTAGATTGCTGGAGGGGTTTCTCAGGGCCAACCCAGTGTAAAATGTTATCAAGCCGTCCAAATGTGTTCGAGAAGGCTTAACGATTGTTTTGCAATTAAAAACCACAGTTACCGACGGCTAAACGTACTCGCCGAATGTGCAGAGGCCATGCTCATGTTTGCTACAAGCTGCACTCATCCACAGAGCGACTGTCGGTCAATAGGGCTATGAGCGTGTCGGTCCAAGCTTAAAGCCAAGCCTTATGATTATTCAAACTTTTTATTCTTCCTAATGTTGCGTTAGATGTTTTGCCATAGTTTTAATTTTCTTTTGCAATATTACAATAAACCTTTGCTGACATGTTCCATCAATAATTTCACGTTTCGTTTTACTTACCATAGGATTGATGCGCATCCGAACGAAGAGATAGGTATAGCTGAGCCATTCCACAGCTTCGTCTATGTTAGTCACCGTTCCAAGTGCGACCTGAAGAAAACAGAATAAGTCATTTAAAAATTCAAAGCCTTTTTGATCCAAAACGTTTTAATGGTTTTATAATCACTACAAAAATTTCAATTAGTCAAAAGCTGGGCTTCAACATAAACAGAATAACTGATAATGAATATACCAATATAGATGTTACCTTCCGATATTCACTGTTCAGAAAAGTGCACATTTTGTTGACATTAGAATATGTTACGTATTGATAAGAAACTAAACAAAATGAGCTGAAATTTAATTAGATTTACGTGCCACTTTCGCAGCGCAAATCACCTATCTACCATGTTTAAACTTCATAATACATATTTCTGAACCATGATTGACAGAATTCACCTCAGCATTCAAATTATCAGCCAGCAAATTAATAAAGTTGCTTTCAATCGGAAACTGGTTAGTCATTGATTTGAGATAGTGCGTTAGTTTGTCATGCGACGTGATAATTATGCCCGTTCCCGACGTGTCGAACTGCGGGCGTCCCGCGCGCCCGAATATCTGCAGTACGTCCAGGATACTGAGGTCCACGAACGTTCCGTGGCTTTGGTCGTATATTTCTGTACCCTGAAAAATAATAAAAGTACTTAGGTGATTAGCGCTATTTGGGTGACAGCTGTTGGCAAAATTTCATGGGTGCTACCGTCGTCCTAGTGCACGTTAAGCCGTCGTACTCGGTTGTTTTCAATGGTGAAAACAATCGCTAAGCCTTGTTGCAGATCTTCAGGGGGCTTGAGAACATTCGACACTGGGTCGGCCATTAATTTCTCCGCTAATCCGCATAGGAGCAGCGTGGTGGAGTATGCTCTAGACCTCCCGCAGCTGTCTGTGGGGGAGACCCGTGCCCAACAGTGGGACGTCTATGGGTTGTAGCTAGGTGATTAGCAAAACTTCTCTGCGCTATGCGCGGGATGACTTAACATTCTACGGCGCGGGTAAACTTTGTTTAGTAATTAATCTTGACGTTGTGTTAGTACCTCCATTCTCAGCGGAGTAAGCCACAGATTACTACAATTTTAGCTATCTAGAATAAGAACATAAAACATATAGAGAACATAACAATATTCTAATTTTGTGAAGAAAGTGAAGCTGGGTGGCTGACCTAATTGATTTCTTACCCTAATAATAACAGCATGAGCGGGTAAATTGACTCCCCAAGCAAGAGTGGAGGTGCACACTAGCACTTTGATGTAGCCCTCGGAAAAATACTTTTCCACCATATTTCTGAAAACAAACATACATCATGTTTATTTTGTAACATACAAAATCAAATATATTCATTCCGAGACTTCATAGAACTCAGAGCCCCTTGCATGAAAGTAACGTAATTATTTAAATAGCTACACTACGCTGTCTATTTTTAGTATCCAACCAAACACAATGGCATTATTATTATACTCAGTATTAGATAAACTCCGATTATTACTCGTGTTTCATTGCATTGATATATGATACAGATCCTATCTTGTAATAAAGCTCTTATTGACGGAAAGTGCCTATGAAAGGGTATCTTCTTATAACTAAGACTTTAACCATATAAGGTAGCTCCAGTGCGGATTGGTCAAGGGGCAGTGCTCAACGCGTATATCGGCCATATTTAGTTACACCTGAATGCCTCTGACAAAGTTGATCGACAGTTTAATTGTAACACTCGAATCGACTTAGTGCTCTGTCTGAAGCACCTCTTCTTTATGTCATGTATCGGACATTGGTTGATAAGATTTTTTTCTAATCTCGCTTTTGGTGCGTTTTGTTGCATCTCGGTAAAGGTGCGATTTAGGAAATGGAATGTAGATGACATCAGTTGTGCCGGTAAAGGAAACATCGTGAGGAATCTTGCGTACCTGAGTTCTCCGTAATGTTCTCGAAGGCATGTGAATTCCGCCAATCCGCTTTTGGCCAGCGTGGTGGATTATAGAATAACCTCTCCCATTCCGAGGAGGCCCGTGCCCAACCGCGTAACAGCGAAAGGGTAATGGTGGTTACAATGACTGAAGCGCCGAAACTATCTCACAAGTCAACATACCGGTCACTCCTCAGCATCCCAGCATGGTGGCACGCAAAGCCGCTGGCGAACAGCTCCCCGAGCACCTTGTTAGGGCTGCTGCATATCGACTTCTTGGCCTTCATGAACCCGGCGGAGTCCTCTGGCTCGAAGTGCTTCAGATGGCCTTTCCAACCGCGTAACAGCGAAAGGGTAATGGTGGTTACAATGACTGTGAAGCGCCGAAACTATCTCACAAGTCAACATACCGGTCACTCCTCAGCATCCCAGCATGGTGGCACGCAAAGCCGCTGGCGAACAGCTCCCCGAGCACCTTGTTAGGGCTGCTGCATATCGACTTCTTGGCCTTCATGAACCCGGCGGAGTCCTCCGGCTCGAAGTGCTTCAGGTGGCCTTTCTTCTGAGCGAGCTCCTTCAGCACCATCGCCGTCATGTGGGTGGCGTTGCGCGCGTGCACGAACACCATCACCTGGTGGCCCTTCTGCACCATGTCTGACGCTTTGTCGTAGCATATCTCGTTCATTATGTTCATCTGCGATTTTTTGTTAGATGAAATTATATGATGTTTATTTTAAATGCAACATACTTACATACTCGTAGATAACACAATAGTTCATTTAAATTATCAACAACATTATTCTTAAAAAGTAGCTAACTACATTCTACAACTAATATCTATGCTAGCGGTGACAGCCCAGTGGCTATCAAACTCGCCTCTGGCTCTCGAGCGAGAGAGTTAGAGGCTTAGAGTTAGAGCAAATTTTCATGGGCGCTACCATTCTTCGGAGGCCACGTTAAGCCATCGGTCCCGGTTGTTTTCAAGGTAAAAAAAAAAGGTTAAACCTTGTCGAAGACCTTCGGGTGCCTTGAGAACATTCGACACTTTCTTGCCCACTAACCCCTCCACCAATCTGCATTGCATGCTCTAGCTAGACCTCCCGGAGCTGTGTTTATGAGGGAGAACCGTGCCCAACAGTGGGGCGTCTATGGATTAGGGTTTCTAGGACGTTTAGGAAACGAGCTTGGAGCACCCATCCGCTACCTCACACCTGTGATTGACTTTGAACAAGACTCAAATAAGGACTGGAATAAATCAAATAAGTTATTCCTTATTTATTGTTGGTCAAAACTAACATTTTTCTATATATTGTTTGTGTATAACTCATACTCACTTGTCTAAGATGCCCACCCCCACCACTGCCGACGTCCTTAACGCCAATGAACTGTTGCTCCAAAGGCACCGGTCGGAAGCGGGAATCGAAGTAGAACAAGCCCTTGTGAGGGTTCACGCGAAGGAATCTGGTAACAAGTTAAATGAACTAATATTTTATTATTTTTGTATGTACTTGTTGTATGTTGTATCTTTATCTTTTTGGTGTAGAATAAAGGAACTTGTCTGTTTGTCTGAACGATGTCAAATAATACGTTAAATTATTTCAAACATTTATATCGTCGGTATAGCTCAAACGTAAAAATTGAGTAGTTGAAAGAAAATGTATACTTTTGAATAATAGTAACAATATTTGTTGTGAATTTTATAGAAACACTGTTTGATTTAAATAATTTATTATGAGAAATGTTAGTTTTGTCGATATTTCGCCCAGATTATTGCAGCCAGTCTGTGCGCTGGCGACGGGCGGCATACGACATAGCCTTTCAGAGTGGACGCAGGCATTTTTGTTCGTCAAAATAATCTAGTTCGTTCGATCGTCGTCAAATCGTTCTCATGAGTATCTGATTATGGGGATTTATATACTCGTATATATTGATAGCTCTACAGCAGTTGCAGTTTGATAATTTAGTTACTATACTATAGAACAAAAACTGTGAAATGCAACATGTTATTTTACTCTTAAAGTGAGGGGAAGCCAAACGTTTGAGGTCATTTGCAGCTATGAGTGCCTTAAACCGTTTCATCATCAACATCACAACCCTTTCTTTGTCCCACTGTTGGGCATGGGTCTCCTCTCAGAACGGGAGGGATTAGGCCTTAGTCCACCACGCGGGCCAAGTGCGGATTGGCATTATCCCTCGTAAAACAAAACGTCACCTGGCAACATCGACGTAATTGGGCAGCGTGGCCGACAGCCCGACGATCCGTATCATGTTCTGCGACGACTCGACCTGCCGCAGCGTCCTGGCGACTATCGCCTCCACTATCGGCCCCCTGTCGCCGTGCAGCAGGTGGACCTCGTCGATGATAAGCAACTTCACAATCGACGCCAGCTCTGTGTCAGCTGTGGAGACGGAATTAAATATTATCTGTATTTATTTATTTACTTATTTATTTAACCTTTTATTGTGTATTACAATATGGCGGACTTAATGCCTAATGGCATTATCTACCAGTCAACCATGGGCGTTGGTGAAATGTATCAAGCTAGGATGGACGCCGGAGGACTTTCGTTTAAAAAAAAAATTGAGTACACTAAACCTATAATAATTAATTAGGTATTAGTAATTTTTTTTAAATAAATGCTACGCACTGACTCCTCTGCCTTTAGGTGGACACACACAAGACATTTTAACATCCATGACCCGAGTATAAATAATGATCTGCAAAATATCTGCTTCTGCCAGAGGTTCGAATCCGGGACCCGCGGTTCAGCAGTCAGAGTCACTCACCACCGCGCCACGAAGATATCGTTAATTACTTCGTATCGTACATAAGAGCCTGGTCGAGCTTTTATTTATATACATACTAATATTATAAAGAGGAAAGATTAGTTTGTAATGTTTACATACAAAAACTACTAGACCGATTGCAAAAATTCTTTCACCATAAGAAATATATAATATATATTATTACTAGGTGTAAACGAAACTATTGTTATGTCTAATTCCACGCTGCCGGCGTCCACTAGTAAATTTATATGCCTTTTAAGAAAATAAATACATATTTATGAAATGAAATGAAATTTTGTTTGTTATTTACTTCTCGATGACGAGAAACAACTATGACGACGATGAATGATGGTAATAGTTACGTAGTAATTATTAAGTAATATCACTTACTGGCTCCCTTTCGCGTGACAACGTCCCATTTCTCCGGCGTGGTGACAATCATCTGCGTGTTCTGCACTTCGGTCTTAGTCAGTTTCATGTCTCCCGTCAGCTCGCGCACGGCTATGCCGAGCCCCTTGAGCCGCTTGCCGAAGCTCGCTGTCATTTCAGCCGCTAACGCCTTCATTGGCGCTATGTAGATAATCTGAGGGTGAAAAGATTTTATCTTTAAATAAATAAATATAAATAATAAATCTTTATTCAGGTTACCAGTGACCCATTTAAAATAAATCTTACAAAAAATGACATATAACAATTTTTAAATATCACAATTACAGCAAATCCTCAAAATAAGTTAATATTTAAATTTAAAATTTCATTGCAATATAATTTACAAAAATAATAATAATATAAATAATAATAAAAATTTAAAATTAAGTACATCGTCAAATTCAAAACAGAATAATTTTAGTAAAATAAATTAGATTTAATAATTTAGCACTATAAATAATAAAAATTTAAAACATTTTAATTTTACTTGTGATTAGGTAGATTATCATCATCGGTAGATCATTATTTTAAACATGGCACCACTAAATGCTGGAATAATATTCCACCTTCCAATATTTAGTATAACTTTTTTTATCACTCCTTGTCACTTACATTTCATTGAATTTTAATAAACTTCAAATCTTAGTATAGTGGGCGACTGTTTGCGTTTCAAAGAATTATAATTTTTTTTGAACATTCATTCTAACATTTCATTAAAATTTAATAAATTTTAAATCTTATTCTTTGCATCCTCTGATAAGTGCCCTCTTCATGCAGCAACGGCAATGTGTTTGGTGTCTAATTAATGTAAATTATACAGACAAAGTTAGTAAATTAATACTCAGTAATATATGTATGTACGTAGGTAACTTATTGGTGTGTTACATAAGCAAAGGAATTAGAGTTTAGACCTCAGATAATAAATCGATTTTGTGTCGTAAAAATATGTTTCTTTTAATTTAGTTTGATGTTTGGAATCACATATGGCCGGTGCCCAATAACACTCATTCTTTTAGTAACAATACGTGATTTGCACGCGTCGAGGCGTTACGGTAGTGATGCGCAAGCGATCCCGTGACGCCTCATTCGGGCGCTGAAGGTGCCGCTGGGTTTTAGTGGGTACTTTAGTTGAGCCCCACATACCACATACCTGTGTCTCTGTGACAGACAGGATGCGTTTCCCAGCGAAAAAAAATAAAAGATCCCAAAGAATCCTAAACGAACCCAAAACGTCAAGCCTGTGCCTAGTCAGGGGGAAGTGTACAAACTCTTAAGTATAACTCGCATCAGTTTGCTATTATAGCTTCTTACTTATTAGTGACTTCTTACTGACCTTGAAACTATTCTTCAAGATGACATTATTCTCAATGTGCTGCTTAATCTGATGAACCACAGTCAGGAGAGCTATGTTAGTTTTACCGGCACCCGTGGGAGCCGATATAAGTAGGTTTTCGTTGGTGTTATACGCTGTTTGGAACACTATCGATTGTATCCGGTTCAACTCCTTTATGTTTTCGAATGCCATTTGCCCGATCTGGAAATGAAAAATGTATTAATAAACCAACCTAACATCATCCCTGTATTTCTCCGAAGGGCACCACTTAACCAGCTGCGTTTGGGCCTATTGCCATACAGCAGGCATACGTTCAGACTTCAAGCTACCGAGCATTTCAAGTTAGAAAAACCAAATAGTTGTTGCCCGACCCGGCGATCGAACCCAGGACCTACTTATTTTAAGACTGCACAATTGTTATGATTTATGAATATGGGGATCTATATATAAATAAAAATGAATGTTGGTAAGCGCATGGGTGGACCAATTCGGCTAATTAATTTTTTTGTATATTCCTTAAAGTCCACGGAAGGTTTTAATACTAAAAAAATCGAATATTTGCTCATTTATTTCTTAAAGGGCGGAATAAAGTCTAATTCCACGCGAGCGAAGCTGCGGGGGTCCTTAATATATGCTTTATGCTATATGCACATTGTATTTTGCATATTACGGCTGTCTTGCCACAGATGCTGATTTGCGGAGCGAAGCCATGTTTTCAAACATTTAACAAGCTTTAAACCTTCAATTGACAAGGCCTGATCGCATCTTGGTAAACGTACTTTAAAAACTTACTTGGCTAATCACACAAGTGCGCGCGTGTACATACAAATTTAAACTACATCTATGGTACCACGTGGTTCTAACATAAAACATCTAAACAATTCATACTTCGTCCAACTCTGATACGGGGACCCGTTTGTTTCCAACTTCCAGGGGCGTCGGATCGTTCTTGGGTATAATAACTTCTTCGTATTCCTTATTGTCTTTCCTCACAGCATTCTCTGGGAGTATGAGCTTCATTCCCGATACAAAACCTAAAAACAAGTATTAAACACATACATGACATAAGGTGGACCATGGAAGGCCATGCTCCTTGGAAGGCCAACTATAAAAAAGTCATATTTATCGTCATGTGATGACAAATTCCTTCCACTCATACAAAGCTTTGATGGAACTTAGGACCCAGACACGGCGACGAGTCGCTCGCGTCACTATTTTGTCAATACGGGCCCTCGTTTCGTAAACTTCGATCGTCGACGTTAAAATTGTAATTCGCGCGCTCAGCAAAAGGTAAGTTTTTATGTGAGTAACCTATAATTATCTTATTCTTTTTACTATAAATTGTTTTATAAGGTTTTATTATACTATTTAAGAAAAAAAAATTTTTCTTCCATTTCCGTTAAAATATCGGTTGTGTTCCTATGAAAGCCAGTGGTTCCTTATAAGGCCAATCAAAAAATTTGACAGTTGGCCTTGCTAGGGTACGTTTACTAGGAACTAAGTAACTAGGAACATTTACAAATAATGAAAATATGAACACTTAGTTTTCAGTTATAAATACGTACCTACCGAGAATGTTGAAACAATGTTTTATGTATATAATTTCATTCTTTATAAGGATTATTCAACTTTTTAACTAAGGCTGAACTTCTAAAATTATTCTATTACAGATATATCTTTAAATTTCTTTAATGAAAAAGATATGTCTGTAAATATTACTAGAAGAATAAGTCTATAATTGAACAGATGATTAAGTTTTACATGCATCATTTCAGATTTCAGGAATGTCAGGTCAAAACCTTGAAAAAGAGGTAAATACCTGGGATGAAGATAGTTTAAGACGTGCCATGGAAGCAGTACAACTTAGTTTGTAGTGTCTATTATTTTATTTAATATAAAAAAGGTTTTCATAGATGATAATTGTTAAGTTTGGCCTTCTTAGGAACATGTTGGCCTTACAAAGAACGGACCCCTAAGAAGGCCAACAAAATTATTACAATTTCACTGTAAAATGCATTGGCAACTTATTTGTTATCGATATAATAACTCATTACTATATTTTTTTAATAAATTCCATTAATATATGCTTAGTTATACGATGGTGGTCAAGGAATGTTCGTTGAGTTTTTCAAAGAAGATTAAAATATGTTAAACATTTAATTTTCCGTTTATATGAAAGAGCTTTTCATGTAGTTTTAGTAAAAGCGGATATTTTGATTATTTTAATTCTAGTTTAGAGCTGTACGACGGATTTATAATATTGGCCTTGTATGGAGCCCTGTTCCTTGCAAGGCCGTTTGGAAGAGCTTTATAAAAGTTAAGTTTAACAAATAGTGATTACATCTAGAATAAAAAAAAGTAATTTATATGTTAAACAATAAAAAAAAGTGTTAATTAATAATGTTGTTTCTTTCATTTATCCAGTAAATGAACTAATAAAAACTGTTTATTCGTTAGAGTGGCCTTCCATGGTCCACCTTACATAGCTACAACCCATACACGTCCCACTGCTGGGCACGCTCCCCCACAGAAGCGTGCCCAGCAGTGGGGGTGCCCAGAAGTTCTTCGACAACGCTTAACGTGCCCTACGAAGCGATAGGGCCCACGAAGTTTTGCCACTAACAGTCACCCATCCACAAACCGACCGCGCCCGTCGTATGATGAACTCTCAGGCATGCAGGTTTCCTCACGATGTGTCCTTTACCGTTATAGTAAGTGACATTTAATTTCTTAAATCGCACATTATTTTAGAACTTAGAAAAGTCATTGGTGCGTGCCGCTTGGGTTTGAACCCGGACCGCTCGAGTGAGAAACGAATTCGATAGCCTGGGCTGTCACCGCTGTAACACATGTGACACATTCCTAATATAAATTACAAAATTTTTGTTCTGATAATTTTGTTTGTCTGATAGTTCTCCAAGATGGAATTCTATAGCGATTATTTCCTGCTGATAAAAATATATGCTTACACATTGAATGCTCACAAGGAATGTGTTTCTGACACGATGCTCACATAGAACACAACACAACATGACACGAATAAAAAATATATATCTGCATAATTAATATTTCACCCGGCAGAGATAAGAATATCCATGACACATTCGGCTATCAAACAGACCAATATGCCACGGAGTCGTCGAAATGAAAACTTTTAAAAAAAATTGCTGATTTTCCCCTAGCACATCTTAAAACATTGAATTAATTTTTACCTGCAGAATTTTTAGCGTCTAGAGATGAGTCGTAAACATTTGGATACTGTACTTTGGTTTGGAAGTATGATATCTTTTGCAATACCGGGTCGACGTCTCTCGCCTTTTTTGATGTAGAAAATGGTACCACTGGTTTAGTTAGCTCTGCTAATCTGTAACGAATTTTTTTTATTAATTAATTGTGAATTAAAGCCTTAAGCGATAAGACCGCCAATTGTTCACCGAATTGTGCTGTAATTTTCTGTCTGTAAGTGTTTTTGCAATTATGTACAATAAAGTATTTTTTTATTGTATTGTAGGTATAGTCTTTCTTTACGGCAAGCTACACCAAAGATTACCACTAATCAAAATTTAAAAAAAAATTCTTCATCAGCAGTTCCGCCGATCATAATCCAAGATGTTAATAAAGGCTAATCAATCGATTAAAAAATGATCTATAGTTAACTATCGATTAAAAATCTAGATTTTTTCAGTATTTTGACCATTTTACGTACTACTATAAGCTTGGAGAGTAATATAGGCTACTTTTTATCCCGGAATATTGTATGGTTATCTGTGCCAAAATCACATCGATCAATCACTCCGTTAAAGAGAAGAGGAACAAATGAACAAACCAACAAACAACACTTCTCCATATATATGTTCTATTCAGAGTTCGCCTGGAGCAGAATCACCACCGACATTTTTTATTATTACAAGCATTTCTGTTGTGTAATAATGAAATTGTTTTTATAGCAAATGTGTTCCAGGTGTGGTTTCCGATTGGAGACGACCATCTTGGTCCTCAAGGATAGGATATTGTTTGTTTCACAGTTGTAACGGCCTGCCCACAGTCTCTGGCGGTGCGACTAGAGGCGCGGCGGGCGGCGCGATTTGCGGTGGTATGGCACAGCTACACTAGGCGCGACCGCGGCGACGTCAGCGGGGGACGTATTTAGAGAACGGTTAAACTATTAAAATGCCTCTATCAAAAGTGGCTTAGTATTGCGTTCAAACAAGTGCGTTCTTAGCTCAAGATATCATTCAGTCAAGAATAGGAGCGCACCCAGTTAACCAGAAAAGCAAATAACTTGGAGAATTTAACACTATTATGAATATAGGAACTATCCCGATAATTTTTTTTAATATACGAGGGCAAGCATAGCAACTTCTGATTAAATAATAATAAGTTCATTTCAAGAAAATTGTTTCACCTCTAGAACAGCTGAATTACAAAAGTTGTAAAAGAAAAATAACAGCCAGTAAAGAAAAAAATATTAAACTATAGAATAAAAACAAAGAAAATAATAAAAACATAAAAACAAAGCCTATTAGCTATTTAGAAATGTGTATGCGCTCTCGGATTTTGTCGCCTACATCCATTATTTTAGGAGGCTCAACGCGCGATAAAACCAACATTATTTGTTTCGGTCGCGCGATGCTGAATGCGTCCACCGCTGCCGCCATTTGTTTCTCTCGCAAACCGCGCCGCAGGTCGCGTCGCCGGTATTTATTTATTTATTTATTTATTAATATTTAAAAAAGTTATACAGGTAAACTTACAAATTAGAAGGTGTCTCATAAACTCACATGAGTTGACTCACATGAGCTGCGGCATACTTCATAGATTGTCTACTATTTGTTTTCGCCGCTTACCGCTTGCCGCGCCTCACGCCGCGCCGCAATCCGCGCCGCTCTGGGCTGTGGCCCGGCGGTAATGCCTCCAGCAGATGAGTGGTGCTGTTTGCTCGTTTGCTGTCAGAATGTAAATTAAAATTACACGAAAATACCTCTTAGCCCTCATCTGTGCAATGTTAAGCTCGGGTTCTTCTTCATCTTCATCATTCTTCCTTCCTTTAGACTTCTTCTCTTCTTTCCTCACAAGCTTAGCCAACATTTTCTCTTGTTCGGATTGTACTGACACCTGACAAAGGTACTGAGGCATTTTGTTTTCGGGAAGCATTGCTGCAACTAAAAAGTATATCAACATAAAATCTTGGTTGTATTGATTTAAAAGTCAATAATACATTGCAAAACCAAGCCCAAGGTCGATCAGGCAGGCAGTTTAAATAGTATGTCGACCACACAGTTTAAAAAGTATGTGTTTATTATATTGCTATGGTAAAATGGCATAACCTGTACAGGCCTCTATCATACATGTGTAAATCAGGCTCCTATTGTACATGTCATTACATTATTATACATATTACACGTGTATATTTGAAGTTTTGTTGTATTGCCTTGTTACCGGGTGAGTTAAGTTAAGAAGAGTTAAACCAGCACTTTTGGTTGTAGTTTTTTAAGTCCTACCTTATAACTAGCGAGTTTACTAGGCGTCTCAATGTTCAAACGGCGACGTTTGTTACCGTCTTAAGGGGCGTAATAAATACAGAAGCAGTAAATTTGTTTGTAAAAACAGTAAACAGCAGTCACGCAGCAAGTAGCACAGACATTTAGTTTTGACAACATAATTTAAGCTATAGTGGTGATAATCCTATTCAGTAAAACAAAAGAACTAAGCTCTATAATGGCAAGGTGTAGATTGGCAGACACTGTCTTACTTACTTTCTGTTATACTCGGTTGTGGAGGCGGTGCTTTCAAACTGTCAGTGATCTCCTGTCTATGCTGCAAAATTTCTTGGATGAACTCAAACTTGTCAAAGCCAAGTAACTCAAATAGATCATTTTGCATATCATCGTTAGTCCGTGGTGAGTTGAGAAACGTTATTATCGACTGAAGGATATCAGACCCAGATATCCCTGGTATGTTCTCATACAGTTCTTTAACTTTAATTTCAAGCCAGGTCTTGCTAAACTGAAAATATAAATATAATCTCAGAAGCGTGGAGGTGTCGAAATTTTTGCAAATAAGCATTAATTATAATAATAATTGCTTAAATACACATAAAATTAATAGTTAAAACATTAACAATGTTATTCAGTGAGTTGCTTCTATTCAGGTTCTCATTAAAATTAAAATATTTACAGTTTTAGCTTACTTTAGATGTTGTAGGTTTAGGAACACTTGTAGATACTTGATTATTCTTTATTGTATCATACTTCATGGAGAAATCTGTTACAAAATCACTGGTTATAGCTGGCTTCTTTGTCAGTTTTGCCAATGGTTTCTTAGCTGGCTTGTATGGAATATAGACACACTGAATATTTTCTCCCCACATCTTAATATTTTCCTTGTTTTCAGCTACTTCTTTACGGATGTAATCCTTTGTTTCTTCTGAGATTTCATTTGATATTTTAAATACAATCTAAACGAAAATTTTTAATAAAGTATTTAAGTTGATGGGATTTACTAATGTTTTTGATTGATATAATTTAAAGTAAAAGTAATTACAGTAGTAGAAAACAAAACAATTTAAACAACTGAGTACAAATATTTATATGCGCAATAAATATCTGCCAGTCCACAATTAGAAACCTCTGTTCAGCAGTCAGGGTCTCTCAATACCACGACAGGGAGTCATCGATGATGTTGTGATGAAATTGTAGTCATCAAGGGACTTCTTGAAAAGTGGCTTTTACCACAGAATACTTAATAGTAAAAGTACTTTTGCTAACAATACTAACTGGATTAGAACTAACTCTGACTAACAATATTAATTATTGTTATTAACAACCTCCTTTCATCCTCTTATTAACAAACTGCCTTTCTCTGTTCTGTTCTGTTGGAGACTGAATACTTGTAAGCTATATGTACATAAAACAATGTGGTAATGGTTGCCTTTGCTATTGCTTACCTCACAAATCTTATTAGCCATTGAAGACTGGACAGTACCAAACATTTGCCTGAGCTGGGAAAGATGTTTTAGCATTACAATATCTTGATCCATAAACATTCTTAACACAACCACTGTTGCATCTTCAATTATGTTATTAGGTTGGTCCCCCGTTATAAGTTTAGATGATTCTTTAACTTGGTTTAAAAGGTTCAATATGTTTGATGAGTCTGGTTCATTTTCCTTTATGTAATTGTAGATGTCAGTGAATGATTTATACCTAAGAACATAAGTAGTATGTAGTATAAAATAAAATTTACAAAATTTACAAGTCTCACTGATATTTAACTGCTATAAATAATAGAATAAAAAATTGTTTTTTGACTTACATACCTCTGAACATTTTTTGAAAGATTTGATATATTAAGTTTTACTAGATCTGCAGTTGGTTTCAAACAGCGAGGCTTGTCGAGCTGTGTGTGTGCTCGTAGAGCTCTTGTAATGCGAGGCAACTCCAACATAGTTATATTTTGCATAGAAATTAATAAGATGGTAAGTTAGGTAGTAGTCACTGTCGTCCAATCTCTAGCTAGTTTGTGCTGTCGTCTACGTGTGACACACTGTGGTGAGGCACTAGTGCACGCCGTGCAGTTCAGCAAGTATTCATTAATCTAAAACTCCTCAACCAACAGATACCTTGACAGCTAGAGAATGAAAAACTAATACGTAATTTTAACCTTTAGGCCCTGTATTCAACTTCTACAATGATATTGAGGCTTAGAAAATATATTTGTAATTTACTGTATTCAAGTGAGACACATTGAATACAATTTATAACGCACGATTTTATTTTAGTTGAAATGTGTGCTATGATTTGTTATTGACACATGAACAGAACAAACATACATTGACAGTGGAAGTAAACATATTTTAATCTATGGTAAACAGCTGTTGTTGGCAAAGTAGTACTATACATATAAATCTGTGGTAATAATCATTGTTAACAGAACTCTGTTAGCAAAGAGTAATATACACAGATTAAGTAGAGATGGTATAGAGAAGTTGTGGGTGACACAATGACATTTCTTTTTCAAATATTGCTTGTTAACGCTTTAACCATAAATAACACAAAAAGAGGACAAGCCAAAACGACGGAAAACGCACGCGTCGACAGAACTCAACCCCGTATTCACAAACGATACTATGATGTCTCACAGTACTCGCGACCGCATAGGGTCATTCAAACCAATTCATAAACAATACAAGTGAAATCCACTACTGTGCGTCTGTCAAAAGGGACGCATAGCTAATATAGCTTCTGAGCTACTTTATCGCACAGAGTACATTTTCTTTATCGAACGCATAGCGTCGAATTGTTTTGTCGATCGAATTGTTTGACATTTGTCCTAAAAATATTCGTTATTGAGCATAGAGTGCAAAATTTAATTTCGTTGCAAATAGAGCTAAATTAATCTCGAAAATCGTGCCCTTATGCCTACCCTCATAATAATAATCTGGGTGACCTATAACTACATAAATTATTATCTAAACACAAAACATATGAGTACGTTGCTGATGATATATACATACCTAGTTAGTTAACGTATCGACAAAATTTAATTTATGTTGATATTTGTAGTAGTGTTCAAATACAGGTACACGCGGAACCCGCAGCGGATTTTGCAAGAATTGCAAGTGAGCGTAAAACTGCGTAATAATATTATCTTTTTGCTATATTTCATGAAAAGGAATACTTAGGTACCGTCAGTTTTTAGGGTTCTGTGTACAAAAGATTTATAAACGATTATGCCTCCGCTGATGTCTGTTTTGTGAGCTTTTTGGCTAAAATAAGCTTATAGCCTTCCTGCATATGGTTTTATTTTATTTACCATTTAGGTAAGTATATAACTTCGACGCCCTTATCTGTAGTAGACATTGATATATATGTTACCACAACTCAATGGTAGTAGATATTAACATGAAATGACCGATGAATCTTGTCAGATTTATGCTAACCGTACTGGTAGTACTCACTTAAACACATATTATACTGACTAGAATGAGCCATGCTAGTGATCGTTCATATTTTCATTCATATTTCAATGGGAATACTCAGTAGCCTACCTACATATGGCCGACCGCATGTAGGTAACCTTCATGATTTACATGTAAGGGACACGGTAGTGCTAACCCCAAATCGAACAAATAAACCAAAGCACAGCCGTCCTTTTCTGGTATGTAATATTCTTATCAAAATTTGGCTCACTTAAACGTTAAGTATTTTATTATTGATTAGCTGAACCAGACAAGCAAGGAGGAGGAAGGAGTACCTAACTAATATTATCTAATAAAATACGCAGGAAATATTTAAATTTGCTTTATTTTATTGAAGCAAAATTATTACATCATTTGGTTAAATATTTAGGTACATATAGAATAATATACCTACAGTTTAACATTATATAAATTTTTGATGATTACACTGATTATGTACTTCAATTGTATAGCGTGAATTATTCAAATAAAATAAAATTTTGTGTCTATCTGCCTTTAATTAAAAGTAGGTAAGTACGTACTATGTATTTAAACTCTTTCAATTTCATCAGTAATTTTTACTCATTTTAAATCAACAAAACTGATTCAATATTTTCATTATAATATCTATAGTATCTATCCTTCTAAATTGATAAAACTACACTTTGTTAAAACAGTTCATTTATTTTACGACAGGAATGCCGTGCCGTTATAGCCGTTCATATTAAAATAAGACAAATAAAAGTTAAAAAATTCACTGTTGGTTCTTGTGTAGGTACTTAAATTAATAATATACCAATATGTTTAAACGCCAATGTTACATTTTAGGCGCATATATACCTACTACTAAACGTAGCGGATGAGTATATACCTATTTCTCTATAATTTATCATCCTCTAAAATCTAAGCTAGTAAATACGGTAACATAAGCTTACAATAAATAAATAAAATAAACACTTCACACTTGTATTAATCTAAAAGTAAGTATTTGTGATTCATGTACCTACCTATTTATGTGTAATGAATGTGGGATAACCATTGCGATGGAATACATAAATATTACACCACCATCTGCTATATTCAATTAGGACCATCAGAATGATTATCCATATTTTCATTACCATCAAAAATGTAATAAGTCAAAATTAAGTATATAACATTATTACGTGTATTTATTTCACGCAAAGAGCATTAATAATATTTTCAGATCGTTTATAAGACTTTCTATACGTTGGTAGTTAGATATTTCGGTAGGTACTTACTAGGTACCTACATATTTATGATTTTATTACAAATTGCACGCGTCATATCGGTAGGTATATTGCGTTTTTAGAGGTTGGTCATTGTATACCTATGTATATTTTTCGTAATTCAAATTGTTGAAATGATGATATTTTGTTGTATCATTAAATGAAAAATGTATTGAAAAATTCTCACAAAACCTACCTGGCTCTTGGGAGGCTTTGAAGAATTAGTTACATTTAATTATTTGAAAACATTATTAACCCTTTTTGCCGTTTATACACTTAGGTACTAATACTTATCCTAAATCTTATTTTAACTTTTCTGGTGTGTTTTCTTTTTACCTTACAGTGAATATATTTAGATACTTAGGTACATACTTGATTTTCGGAATGACACTAAAAAGCCCTTTTAACGTTCTTAAAACATATTTTTTCTTCAAAAACATTCTGTTTTCTAATAATCATATTATGTACTATATCATTTTTTTTATCGTAGGTACCTGTCACCTATCAACGAATTGAATACATAGTTTATTTGGTTTGTTTGTTGGTTCGATGGATTGATTGATAATAGTAGGTAGGTAAATAAGCTGTTTGGAATCCTACTTTCATATTGGGAGATAATTTTAAGGTTTTCAATGACGTTTGAAATGTTTTATTAAAACCTGAGTCTTATCATTAGGTACCACAATTTTTTTTCCATCTTCGATTTAATCAAGTTACGAAAATCTACTTTAACGTTTAGCTTATTATTAGGTACTTAATTCAGTAATAAATTAGTTTCCTAATAACCACATACTAATCAAACATTAACAAACCTGGTGCAGTTAACTCATAAAACTCGATTTTTGAATAAATATTTAACCATAATTCCATTAATTTAACTGCTTAAAAACTACACGATTAGGCATAGTTCGGCCAGCTTTCCATTTTATGATGGCATTTTATAGAGTACCTATTAACGTTTACCCAGTTACGTTAACTCTAAAAACTCGCTACTTTTAAACATCTATTACTATTTCTTTGTACAATTTCTAAGTATGAAGCTGTTTTTACATCGATTTTACATACAGAGAAGGTTACAAGAAGTGGATTAAAATAGTTTTTCATGTATTGGCACTATTGGCCAGTGGCAATTATGATAATATTAAAAGACAGCACAAAATACTTAGGTGGATAAATAGTGCCTAGTAATAAAATTACAAACAACAATTCAATAGATACAAATTTTCGTTTTAAATATTAAATACGTACGGTAAGTAGGTATATTAGACAAACGGCTATAGGTACATTTATTTGACTAAAATGACTAGAAAATATTTCAAACATTTGTTTTCTAACGATATTTTATGAGTTTTGCAAATATTTCTATAATAACTAGTTTATTTTATTTTTCTAATAAACATCTGATGAAATATAAATATTTTTCCACAGTTAATTATAAATTATTTTTTGCAAATATGTAGTATGTATGTATTTAACTTTATGTGTTATCAATAAGCTTTATCTTGGATTATTTGGCAAAAAAATAGGTACTTTTTTAAATTATCTATATAGGTATGTAAGCTTGTTGTGCTAATACACAAATAATGTATCCTACTATAATTAATCAAATATCACTTGAATACAAAATAAAGTCTAATTATGTTCCTTTTGAAAGAAATATGGAAATAATTATACATGAATTTAACTATGTACCTATATTGTTTTTACAATACAATTAAATATAAATTTTTCGTACAGTAGGTAAATATCAAATTGAACCAACACCTAATTTATAACCACCAACAATCTATGAACCTATCCAACGTCTAAAAAGTGATTTTAAGAAATATACAAGCAGTCAAACATGCAAATAGGTATTTATCAAATTTCAATTAGGTATCAAGCTGGAGTGATACTGATCGGTATAAATCGCCCTGCTTCTTTTTATAGCTATTTAAATTGCCATTCTTTTCTAGAAACTAAGTGTCTCCATAAAAATGCATACAAAATTACCTTTTCAAGAATTCCGTGGCAAAATCAGTGAGAATTTGTAAGGGCGCTTTATACAGTTCAGTCTTATCCACATTTAACAGCCGCAGAATAAAAAATATACGAGGTACAAAAATAAATTGGTAGCTAAGTTTTAAGAAATTTGGTCCAAATCTAAAAACAAAACAATTCGAAGTTGATTTGCTACGTGTACACTGAACACAATTTTAAAACTTGAAGATATGGTTTTCGGTAAGCCTTACATATTTTTATGTATAGTAAGTAGCAACTTTCTGATGTTCGCCTCATTGTAAAGTATTATTAACAAAGAAAGATCATCTAAAAATATTCTATTCCTCATAATTCAGGTGATAGTGATAAAAGAAGTCGTGTCGTAGGACGTGAACATACAAAGATATAACATTTTAGGAAATACGTTGCACGAGATAGATTGGACAGACGCTACGGTAAGAAATATTAGATATTTCTCAATAAAAAAAATTAAGTATTAAATATCTAAGGGCTTGAAGTAATTGCGAAAGTTGTTAAAACATGCTGAAATTAACGCGGCGCACGTACCTGGAAATATTTACATCGTTTATTGTTATTAACAAGAGCAATGAAAGTAAATAAACCTCTATTATAAGGTTGCCAGATGTAAAAAGGTCAGGGACTAAACTCGATCTATAGCGCGTCAGTACTCGAAAATGTAACACGAAAGCTCCCTGGGCGCGGCGCCACCTACAGAGGTCTGCAGTTGTTACAGGGTCATAAATACATAACTCTACTACTCTTCATCAAACTCAAATTTCTCTGATCTTCATTCATTAGCTCCACGTCGCGCCCTCTGTAGTAGGCGCCGCGCCGAAGAAAGAAATTTGAGTTCTTAGAGAGTAATAATTAGGTACGAAGAGTTCTTCCATAAGTTCGCTTATTTTTCAGGTTCTCTATTAAATGATAGTAGGTACCCCCAAATTAATAATCTGTACCTATTAACAAGAAAACTAGGTACGGTTTGAGATAAGTGAGATGTTAAAATTTAAAACACACTTAAACAAAATACTGCAGTAAATAATAATTTTACAGTAGGTATCATCACTATACCTCTTCTTTTCCTCCGATAGTGTTTACAGACCTAGAAAATATAAATTAAAAATTATTAGTAACACCACGGTAGCACGGTAACACTTAATCAAATATCATACAGATACAGCACATACAAGAATTTTTTGAGATAGGTAGGTGCATTAGGTTCCTGAAAAAATTTAAACTTTGACCATAAAAGCATATATTATAAAGAATATTCAATTGGTCACGTATCTGTGTCAAATTGGTCTAAAGGAGAAAATTTTGTCCGGGATACCATCAGACTTATAAATTTCAATTTACAAGTACATATTATATTTCATGTAACCAATAATGTAAGCATCCTAATTTATGAATCACGTTAGTTAGGACGATGGAGTTATAGTTTGAAAAAAAAAAGGTTCGTAGGTATTAAAAATGGTTACATAAATTTGGACATATTTTAGGTCGGATCACTTATAGCAATTTAAAAAGTCTAGGCACCAAATACATTTGTTATTATAAATTTGAGTACCTACAGTATTTACGGATGTCAAAATACCTACATAGGTTCAGGTTTAGAGTAGGTATAGGTAGTACTTAGAGGCAAAGTTGCAGACAAGAAAACTATATTGCGAAAAGCTCATCAGAATCAGAACGTGATGCGGATATTGATATTGCTATTTAATGTTATAATAAATATTGTTAACAATGCATTTATCTTATAGCCACATCACCATACATTTTTCATAAGTAGTTGTGCTGCTAAATAAATCACATACAACTTCAATATACGTAATACCTTCTTTAGTACCTATTCATCTCTTTTGTACCTACTTATAATTAATAGGTTATTCTGAAAATTTATTTACCATGAAATTCGACGGACTTAGTGGTATTTTTCCTAAAATTTGCTTTTTATCAGTAAATCCGGGTGAAAAATGTTTGGAGTTGGAAGTCATACATTGATTGTGACAATCTTTTTCAAAGTATCTACAAGAAACGACCAACCACGTTACAACATTTTGTGCGTCACAAATTATGATGGTGAAATGGAGTGAGTGACATGGGGTAAGACTTTTAAATATGTATATCACAATGTACACATTTATTTTCTATTTACTATATCAGTTGTTGGTAGTAAAGTTAAAAAAGAAATGTGTACTAAGAGTACGTATACGTACTGATAAAATGGAAACGAGTAAGTACTAAAGGAATGGTGAATAGGACAAGAAAAAATAGAGTACAGTCAGACTCAGGAAAGGTACCTTCATGAACTAAAGGATCTTATCCGAAAATAAATATACCCTATCATGTAGCAATAAAGTCAAAATTTGAGGGTTTTCAGGGTCTGGCAAAGTGTACGGATAAAGTTTCAAATAACTAAGTGCTACTAAGTCGACATTAGAAAACCACCTAGCATTTAAATGTGACTGGTAAATCGTTTTAGATTATACGATTAAATCGCTTTGCTTACTGAATAAAATGTCTCTCGTAACGATCCGGCAAGCAACGGTTAAGCTGAAATTTCGTAAATATTGTTAATAATAATATTATTGATGTTCGATCAATGTGTGTTTCTATCTTTTTCAGTAAAACGGACTATTGAGAAAAACATTCTGATTATCTCTACGACACCGATTTTGAGACAGTTGAATTCGTAAACGTTCAAAGACTTGTCATAGCTTGCAAGAGGATGTAAGGAAAAGATATATAGAATAAGAATCTGGAGACGAGGTGGTTCTTGACACGGTGGACTGACAGCCCGAAGAAGACCCAAAATACCTCGTGGCACAGTAACTTTTTAAGTACCTACCTAGCGTTGAGTTAGAGTTCAGTAGATCTCTTAATACTTCTTGGGTAAACAATTTTAAGTTTTGTTTGTTGGATAAGAAACTTGGCTAGTTAAAGTAACTAAGAGGAGTGGCCTGGGCCCGACGAGAGGATAGTTACAATAATCCTGAGCATGTTGACAAAGCTGCTTATTGCGCATCAAAGTAATTAAAAGGTGTGTTATATTGCAAACTAAAGCCCTCAGGATATGATGTTTTACGGTATAGTATCCAATATACAAACACAATAAGAATAATATAAACAGCACAACTACATATTTATACAATTAATTTTAATTAGCTTTCAAACATGTTGCCGTAATTTTTCAATAATTAAATTTTAAAAAAGATGTTTAGTTTAAATAGAATCAATTAGTATTGAAAGAAGATTGAAATTCAATTAAAATTAATCCAAAGGTTTACACAGTCCGAACGGCACGAGAATATAAGAGAGAGATACAAATAGACATATATACGAAGGATTAAGAACAGTGAAAGCCAACATATCTAGTAACATCACATAACACTGCCCAAATACCAACATAGGCAAAGAAAAATTATAAAATAACAACATAACAACATTATAAGGTTATAACTTATAAAATAACAAGAACTTCTAAATTAAACTTCGATTACCGATACTGTTCACACAAAGTTGGCTGAAAATGTGAGAAAAAATAAATGCATGATTAGTCTAAGAACTTTTAATGTAAACAACATAAGAACGATTCTAATGCGAATAGGTAAATGAATATTGTATGGCTATTATTCACTTACCGATGATAAGAGCCAAAATGATAATTCCAATAACAGCAGCGATTATCATCATCTGAAATAGTTTGGGAACGTTAAATTATTACATAAGAACGCATAAAGTAATGTGAATATTTTAGTAAAAAATGTTATAAACGAATTTTTGCGAGACTGAGATTGGCAAACCTTTAAGTTTTGCAGCCAAAATTTGCTCTTTAACTTGCCAGCCTGTTGTTCGAATTGCGATGCTCCTTGCTGCAGGGCATCTGCAATTATAACCATGAATAAGTAACAATAGACGTCCCAGATACATTATGGAAAGATACGGGCTTTCTTCCTAAGATACTTCAACTGAACTATAATGATATAGACACTGGATCATGCAGTGCCTGTATCATTTCAGCTTACATAACGTTCAGCTCTCGATAAATTATTAATGTAGTTTAGAATCTGTTGTATTGGTGCAACTACATCAAGAAGTGGATATTAAATGATTAATGTAGTCTGCCCTAATTAACACACAGACTGACCAATATTTTGAAGCATTTTTACAAAAATAGTATATTGTCAATAAATACGTAACTAGTAACAGGTGTTTCAATTTCGATATTTTAGTTAATTTTAGTTAATAATTGTTTCAAAATAATGCTCGCCATTAAAGGTACTTGTGTATCGCTATCCTTCTCTTTTGCTTGAACAAATAGCATACGAAATCACTTTCAATTTTTAATTTATATATGTTCTCGCATCACTTTCAAATACTTTCAATACATTTTTTATCTTACTAAGTTATATATAAAATACTTTTAATCCACTGGACAGATGGTTGATGGTCGTTTCTAATTCTAATCATAGACTTTATGAAGAACTTCAGCTTTTCGCATCGCGCTTTGCTCTTAGTCGACTTACGCAGATTGTCGGACTTGCTCTCAAACTGTCTCAAAGGCGGATAAAGTTTTCATACTCGTGTAATGATGTATTGGATTCACATTTTAGAAGCTACCTCCATTCTGTTAAATACTCATAGATTTAATACTTGTAAATACTAGGAAATTATTCTTATATAATGTTAATGTTAAACTACCATTAGAGGCGTATCTCTAGGCTCTTAATGTAGAAGATGATGGAAGTATTCAAATGTTTTCACGAATTTGAATAAAACTCACCGGCTCTGTCATCAAGCTCCGACAGCTTTTGATCTCTCTCCAAAACTTTCTCCACGTTCGTTTTCATGATGTCAACCACCTGCGAAGAAGTTTAAAGTAGGTAAATAAAAGTACATCATTTGAAGTCTGTAGGTAACAGCGAGTTCTCATTACCGTAGATAGAGAACCTGTTTAAATTATTAATCAATCAGCTTGAACATTAATATCTTTATTAATTGGATTCAATAAACATTCGGTGTGAATTCTAATAAAAAAACGCCTAAATCCGGTTAGTTATTTGATCTTTCCACAGATCCAACTATAATTGTAATCCCTAATCACACTTGAAACAATAAATATCAGATCGAATTATAATCCTTTTGGGAAATACGGCCACAGAAAGACACACAAATATACAAACGTTAAATTTATCACACTACTCTGTTTTTGTCAGGGTTAAAAAGATGACTACGATACTGCGTACCTACTTCCTATTGTGTTCTAGAGAAATGAGGAAAACGGCTGTAGTGGGACGACGAATCTTCAGAACACTCTTCAGCGATACGGAGGAGAACAGACAACTAACAAGCACTCGACCCGTTTTGCGCTTTAGAAAATCTCGGAACAGTAAGAGTAATCTCTCAAAATCCAACACAATTAAGTTTAATCATAAATGTGACTTGGAGATGAAAACTTAATATAATATTAATAGATTGGAATGAAAGCTAGACTAACTACACGCGTTACGTTACTTAATCTCCCTACTAGTGCTGTCATTATCTTTATTCTTATTATTTTGTTCTTTTTATTTATATCTACTTAAATTTATCAATTTTCATCGTAAAATTTGTCAGAAAGGACATAATATTATGATCCTTTCTAACACATTTTACGGACAGGACTTGTTTAAGGACGTAATATTATGTCCTTTCTCGATAAGCTGATTTTGAACCCCATTTGTCCAATAAAGCGGTGGTAGCGAAGCGAAAATCATCAAAATTTACAAAGCCACCAATTTTCAAAACTGCCCTAAAACATTATGTTTTGTTTTAACTTTATTTAGGAGAAGCGATAGTACATCTCTATTAGAAATTATTATCAAGATTATTATTATTTTTCTTTTGACCCCGTTTTTGAGCACCCAAATGTTTTTATTATTATATCTACCTCATCGACTTGCGCTTGCGTCTGTTGCAAGCGTCGCTGAGCAGCAATTTGCTGTGGTGTCTTGGGCCCGCCCACGGGCATGTCATCGCTGCTTGGCGCCAATCCTCCTTCTGTCGCCCTGCAAAAAACATCACTCAATTCAAAAAACTAACCTTCGAACCCACGCAGTTATTTCTTCAGAAGAGTTAACCAGTGTGGTAACTATCATTATTATTATATTTAGCATTTTTAGTTTTATAAATAAGTTATGGGGTATCCTGCCTTTTTTGTATTGAATGGAAATAATGTTTGTAGGTACCTATATAGCCCCATCCACACGCTTGGCAAACAATGGCAAACAGCCAACAGCAAACAGCAAACACGGACGTGTGGATGGGTGTTTGTCGTTGTTTGCCTGTTTGTGTTTGTGTTGGGCAGTGTTCGGCATCGGTGTCGGTTTTTCTTGCCAGATCAAAGGATGTTCGGCAAACAGTTTGCGACGTATCCACACGTTTGGCAGCGATCAGTAATGCGCGCGAGCTTGCGGGAGGCGGACGTATTTACTTGCCATATTCATGGGCATATAAAGAGAACATTCCACCCTATTATTGATCGAAGATTCCACCCCATTTAAAAACTGTACCTCAAGTATTCGAATTCGATGGTAGCAAAATTATTTATAACAAGTGATTTTAAAAACTTTTAATTAAATTCACTCGTATGTATGTCCTGGAATCTTGCAATCAATATTTCACCCACTTCCACTGAAGATATCGAGCTGAAATTTGGCACACATATTAGGTTCCGATGACAATGCATGAAAATAAAAATAAAAGATATAAGTAAAAGATCTTTAAAAAAAAAATTTTTTTACAGTATAATTTATGAATAAAATCTAACTATATTGATACATTTTATTATTGCAAAATTTTCATCGGAATCACCATCGTCTTCGCTTTCTTCTTTTTTTCTTTTTTCTTTCTCTTGCTTTAATTTATAATAAAAATATGTCAACCCGAAAGTAATAGCTGCCACAAGCTTGTCGTCCGCCATGTTTGCCGATTCGGAATGTTATGAACGTTCGCCAAGCATGTGGATGGCTGTTTGTGTTGGGTGATTGTGGTTGGTGTTTGGGACTTTGCTTGCTGTTTGCGGTGTTTGTGACAAACAGCCAGCGTGTGGATGGGGCATATGTTGAAGTTTGAATAAAAGATTTCAAAGATAAGCTTCTATGGCAGTCAAAACTGTCAGTTTCAATAATATAGAATAACAAATCAAGCATCGGCGTTGATAAAATTGGCAACTATACCTAGATAGATATTTGACATTTAACCTCGATATATAAATGCGTAATATATGTATACATATCTGGTAGCCAAATCCAACGAAAGACGGGTTCTTAAGAACGCGGCGAACGTTAGTGATTGATTACCTTCTTGGCTGTTTATAACCGATTCCAACTGAGATTGAATAGAGATTTAAAGTAAAAGTAGTTCAAAAATATAAAATGCAGAATTGGCTCGAAATATATGAATAGTTCAATGAACATTGCTACGAGAATTTTACGACTTAGCAGTATTAGTTCTAGAGTCATTCACTAAATGTTTTATGAAGTCCTCGCACAAGATATCTAAGCGAAGAAAATAAACAGATCAAGTTTGGCTTGGCTTCAATTTCAGACTTTGTTATAAATTATTTGAACGCACGATACGTCGAATAAGCTCTTATGATATTTGAATCAACGTCAGTCCTACAAGCGTGGTGTCATCAGGTGTCCACTCTTGCGTCTCTTGCTGACTGTGAGCTATGTCGGTAACCTTAGTTCGTCTAATAAAGGACTGATGAATAGATGTATGGGGCTGTAAGCCGTATTATAAGCCGCATAGTGCTTCTAGGTCTTGGGCGTGTGTTTTTAACGTTAGGTAATATTTATAGACCGAGATGTACTATTAAATATTCTGTGACCGAGATAAGTAGGAAACGTTTCAAATCGTTTTAATTTTCGAAATTCACTTTCAGAACACTATTAGTGTCCGTTTCTATACGAGATTTCTGAGAGATCGTCACTTGTCTTAGCACATGGGGCAGGCATGGGGCAGGTATTTCGCCTTGGCTAACCGCTAGTAATTTTTTTTTTCCGCTTGGAAACTGATATATTATTGATCTTGTATGCTAAATACCGAGTGTCCAATATAATATAGTTATAGCTAATAAACCATAAATCATCCAAGCAATGTAGTGTGTAGTAGGTATGCCTTATTAGCTATGAGAAGAGAGAGATTGGATCCCTTCTGTGCAGACAGACACATACACTAATGGATTGTACATATTTCATTACAAATCGGTTTGATCTTTACCATGGTATTTTTTGCTACAGGAAAATCACGTTGGACTAAATGGATCTGAGAGCTTCTTTGAAATCGATTCTATCTAAATATAGGAGAGGTAAGATACCTATCAAGGACAATAGATTGAAAGCTTCAGAGGCACTCACTGTTCAATCGAATAAATCGTTTGAAACGTTTGACATTACTTTTTTCTACCAAAAATAAGTATAATGGAATAGGAATTCCCTATGGAATATAATTGTTTCCCGGATCATAGTTTCCTTCTGTATGAGCGGGAAAAACTGTAGATAACATTTAGCTCACTGAATGTTGCTTAAAAAAATGAAAAGATGCATTCATAGCTTTCGATCCCAGGAAGACTCTGAGCTGAACATAAAGAAGGTTTGTGTTGGCTATTTTATATGGTTGACTTAGGTTATGTTTTTCGTTCCCCCGGCACAGTACCCCACTAATCGAGGTAGCAAGTATCATAATTGCTTAGTAATGTATAAATTAATCCGTGTCATCTTAGCACATCTTAGTCCTCAGGGTGGCAACGCACCTGAGACTGATTTTGAATGAGACTCTTCAGAAACTTGTTCAAGGTCTACCACACTGTCACAGTGCTTCGTCGTTTGTTATCTTATATCTAAAAAAAGTTACCAAGCACTCACGTCAGCACAAAATACTTGAGAACGTATTATTTCGGCAGTAGGTAGGTAACTATGTATAAGTAGTAATATTCGCTGCCTACGTAGTGCCGAAATAAAGATTGCTTTAGGTACGCAAACAGAAACAGAACAATTATTCAACCTGCCTAACAACTTTTCGCTTGGTAAATCAACGAGAAATTTGATGCGAGAACAGAGTTATGAAATATTTTCACAAAACCAACAACAGACATCCGAGAATGAGTGCCCTGCAAAAACCTGCCCACACAATTTTTACAATGCTGGCCAAAAAATAGCGAAGTTATACATACCTACAATCTAGCTTGGTACTTCTCTATCTATTATAAAACCGAAGGGGAACATTCTGTACTTTGAATATTTTTGAAAATTTCAATTCAGGGACATTATAATATTAACTATACGTTACGAAAGTTTGTATGTTTTTTTTTCAAACCTCTACATAGGTACATATTTCAAATTTCATTCTTATTGAAATTATACGAATACGTGTTCGTCAGGTTTTGTATATTTTGCAACTGTAAACGAACTGTCGGCAATGTATAAATCTGGGCGAGCGAAGCTGCGTGCGTTATTATGTTAAGTCTGTAAAAAATAATTCGCATAAGTAACTTCTATCGGTAAGTATGATGGTTATTTCCGAACGCAACCATCAAATAAAATCAAATACTTGGGGGGTAGGAAGTGACAATTATCTTCTGCCGACTACGCGCGTCAAGTCCGGTCGAGCTCCCGTGTTCCCGTCGATTTCGCCGCAGAATAAGTTACAAAGTAGCAAAAACATTATTTGAGTGTCACGTATTAGTGCATCTACAGTGTTACGTGAATATAGTGAATCGGCAAATCATCATATGGACGATTAAGAAAGGTCGGGGCTCCGACGCGTCATCACCATCTCGACGCGGGGTACAGTCGAACCAGGTACCTTTCCACCCTATCTTTCTTTATCCAACAAAGTACATATATTGAAATCAGTCAATTTAGCCAAATAAAGAAGATACCTACCTATAAGTATGTATATACCTACTATTTCATCATACGCCTCTGTAACATTCAATTCGAACTTTCTGATTACATCGAGTCAATAGAACTTTATAAGGTGTACCTGCCCGCATATGTCGTTCAACGCAGCGTGGTTTAAATTCTAATTAAAGTTGATTTCCATTTTGTAAGGGGTAAGTATCTTTTGTAATCAACTTGCTACTAGTTCATAGCAAGCTTTTGTTCTCATTATGCTAGATATTATAGTACGTTAGCGTGTGGTCTATATCATTAGCCATGTACAGGAAAGTAACCAAATATGGAATAGTACCCCTAATACATATAATATATATTATAGCAGCCAATTTGACTGGCAAATATAATATAAAAAGATTTTACCAGGTGATATAGGTAAATGGAATTACATATAGTAGGTAATTAGTTTACGTACCATTCAACTTGGCATGCTTTAGGTAGGTACCTACCTACTACGAATCAGTGTTTTAATTAAAAAGTTATGTCTTCAGTATACCTAACTCAACAAGTTGAGCTACAGTTGCTGATTTTGGCAGCTATTCAGGTTAACTGGCATTGAAAATATTTTTTATACCAAGTCGACAGGTGTATATTTTATTCCTACCAGTCATTCCTGAATTATGATTGTCATGAAATAAAATTAAATGAAATTTTTTATTACACTATATGGCGATTGTACACACTCGTCTATTATAAATAAAATCGAAGTTTCTATAATACAGATACTTACTTAGGTATATATTATATCTAAGTTAGGATAGTAAAATAAACATCTAATTGACCACTGAGATTAGGAACATTACAAACTTATTAGGTGATCTTCATCAACTTCAGTATTGACATCATCGACACCAGCATCACTTAAATATTAAAAAAATACGGAGGTTAAATAAGATAAGTCTAGCCTACAATAAGACCGTGTGGATAGAATTGCATTAAAGATCGACAATATGTGTTTTCTTCTGCTAAGAAACTCAGGATCTTGACGTAGGTACTATTTTAAAGAAAGATAAATTTATCATAATAGGTGTAATAGGTATATGTAATTGCATGCGTCGCAATATGAAAACACTAGGCAGCAAGCAAATTCATAATTTAAAATTGACTATTTTCGGCTATTGTAAGCTCGTATACTTTTCACGATTGAACGATTTTCTATACAAAACTTTACACTTTAGTTTTCCGAGTTATTTGTTCATAACTACTTAGTCAACCGTATCGCTATCACAGATGTGGCTTAAGGGTTTGCCGGCAGATGCGATCGATATTCCATTAAAGTTCGAAGCCGAAATAACACCGAACCTATTTTACTTCGCAGCTATTCTAGTTTACTTATTTGTACTTATATTTTACTTATTTGTACTAAGTAAAAATTATAAAATAACCTGCCCATGTGAAAAAGGCAGCGACCCTTTTCTAATTCAAAAGTATGTATAGATTTATCACTTTGAAATTATTTAATGTTACGACAAAAGCAATTTAGCAAGAATAATTAAAGGCTGGACAGATTGCAGGTTTGTTAGAGAATAAAAATTAGAGGAAATTAATAGGAAGATATAAGCTTTAAGCTACAATTTACAATCGAAAATCAAAATTAAATAAGTGCCCAACATTTTCGAATATATTCGAGTACAGCATTATAATATGGCAATGCTATGGCGCTCCGTCTAAATAAATTTTTTGGTATTGATGGAATTGAATTTTCCAAGGGATGACAGCAAGGCGACCCTCTCAGACCAGTTATGTTCTAAAGATAAGCTAAGCTGCAACCCATGGACGTCCCACAGCTGGGCACACACTGTGGGTTAAGCCCATAAGCCTTTGTAGCTAGCCCTTATAGGTTCAAACCTTATCCCAAAGGTTAATCGCTTGGATAAATCCTAGGGTGCTTTTGGGGTCAAGTTCCTTGACAGTACAAGGTTGTACCCAGTTTGCGAATTCTATTATGAGTGATTGCAGGGCAGTCATAGAGGATATAGATGGGGAGGATATTCCTCCGCCTCATTGCAGAACCTATAGACCTATATCACCTATCAGCCTCTGCTGACTTTTCCTGTTGTATGTAAATATTTATTCAACCTACAGTGTCCAGTGATCAGTCTAATTAAATCCGCAGTTCGGTGCGGTTTAGTCTCAAAACTTTCTTGGAATAGTTTTGTGACAAACCAGATGCTAAATGCTTTTGATTGCCTTATGCCGGGCGCACTGAACCAAAGCTCGGTGCTCCACTCTAGGACTCTGGGATTGTCTTTTTATAATGCATCGGGTAGCAGTTTTCGATATCGATATCGACCATCGGTTCAGGTGTGCAGGTCGACCCCTTTCCTTGCTAATATGTCAGCATTCTCGTTCCCATCTATTAGTATGTGTTCAGGTACCCAGCCCAGGTTGAACTTAGTACTAGTAGACTTAGTAGGTAGGTCTTTACCTACCTGCTAAGTAGCAATAGTTAGTAAGTGGTAGGGTAGCTATTGTCCTATATTATAATATTATCGTCATCGAAAAGAAAATCAGATTTGCTGAGTATCAATCAAGTGCTCGACACTATACTAGCATTTAAATTCTTGTCTTTATGTCTGTACTATGCAATATATTTACGAAATTTAGATTTATACTTAAAAAAAATGGTTTAATTTAGAAGGCAACTTACATATTGTCGGCTGTTGCGCTGGGCTCGGGATAGCTTGGAGGCGACTGTCAATCGATGGCGGCCAAATCAATAAAGCACTACAACAGTCTTACACGCAAGTGACGTCCAGTCACTGATAACTTGACAAATGTATCCTCTCCGACTCCCTCAGCCACAGCTCAGAGCAAAATGAATGTACCTTATGAATGGGACGCTCGCTAATTTGCCTTCGAGCGATCTGATAGCGATCTATTTTTAGTCGAGCCTCTCCCTATCAAAAAACTACCCCAAATTGCGCTCCTTACAATCACACGCCCGATAAAACTGGTATTCTGAACTAAAACAATGTAGTGACCTAAAAGATCTACGTTAAATATTCGAAATATCAGAATATACAGGCAGAAAAGAAAACCTTCCGCGAATGGGTTTCCCGATTTGTATGGGAGAGGGCGCGTCAGTACTTTCCTTAATATGTACGAATAGTCTAAAAATACTACAGGATGATCAAAGTAAATCTAAACCTTGTTTATACTGTTTTAAAGTTGCAAGTCGAACTCGTCGGGGCTTAAAAGTATTAGTGTGCGTTACTAACGGTGTTACAGTGTGTGTGGATTTTGGCGCATGCGTTGTCGTAGCTGTAGGTGGCAAAAATCAATTCGCTGGACGTGGGAGTTACGTAATTACGGGGACAAGTTTGCATCGGCGACTGCCCCTAATTGGGGTTAATAATATTAAATGAGAATATCCATCCCAATTTGCTTCGGAAGAATGACAAACTATGTTACCAAGGTTTAATTGAAAGAATGAGTTGGTGTACTTAATATTACAACAAGATAATCATTATACCTGCGATGTCTCATTATTGTTACTCATGACGTATGTGAATGTATGTGACAATCCCATAAATAGATAAGGTATGTTCTATGTGCCTCCGGCCGTGGGTAGATTTTTCTGTCTTTATAGCGTATTGGCTGAAAAGCGAAGAAGGGTGGAATTTTCCGTGCAAACAGACAGATTACCGATAGGTACGCTAAGATTATGGGAATTCTTCGATCAAGGAAAAATAACGGGGAGTTGATATTAAGCGCTTAGTGGTAAAACGAGGTCTTTCGTAGTTATTTCTATTATATCTAGGTAGGTACTATTGATCACAATCACTAACCCTTTCAATCTCCCACGGCCGGGCAAGAGTCTCTTGTCTCTGGAGTCCTAATTGGCAAACCATTTACAGTCTCCTCGGATGGATGGATGGATTTAAGTTTGTCTTTACCACCCTGGTTAAGTGTGTATTAGCAGACTTTAGTATGCCTTAGATAACATTGTGGTATTCAGATTACCTAACCATGTTTTCCTACACTGTTAGAACATTTTACACACATTTGACATCTTTGCATGCACATAACATAGAAATTGAATTCGGATCCCCTCGAATGCTTAGATAAGAAGCTCAGATTTTGAACGGAGCCCACAATTAGTTTAGTCGCCTCGCGCTCAAAAGTTTTTTTATAATAATATAGCTTCGGTAAGTTTTTTTTAAATAATATAGATGGACAAACAGACATACGATACCCGACGGTAAGTGCTCACCGTCGCCTATCGGGGGTATCACAGGTGCTTTGTCTGCTTTGAAGGGAGCGTTTCATACTATTTTTGAAGCGCTCCATGTCGTAGCTCGAAGAAAAACCTCAGTCGGAAGCTCAATTCCAGGAGACCACAGGAGACCAGTTCGCCGTAAAAAATACCGCGAGAAGCGTACGGTGGTTGTAGGCCAGGCAATTCGGTGTGGATGAAACTTCACAGACCTCGGCTCGTATTGCGATAGTTGAATGAGGTTGGTGGTATTAAGTTGTGAAGTTCCTCCGAGCACTCACCATGGTAAGCACGGTAAAGGACACAGAGAGAGCCTATGTCTCTCCGGAGAGATTGGGAGATTTACCGGTAAGATTGGGATCGCCAACAACTCGGATCGCTCTTCGCTGTATGGAGTCAAGTGGATTCAGGTCAGCCGGAGCACCCGCCCAGAGGTGGGAGCAGTACAATTACTCCATGTGCGGCTGCACTTGGGACTTATGCAATAGAAATGCCGGTGTTTGGCCGTGAAATAGTATTGCGCCCTGTTCAGCACACTGAGCTTCTTTGCTGCAAGTTTGGATTTCTTTTCCAAATGAGCAGTATCGTGGTCATTGCTGGAGATTTAGATGCCCAAAATCCTGATCGATTTACTGATGGTGAGTGCTGTGTCCTCAAAACGCGGAGCTACGACGTATGGAGTTTTTAGCGGAGAACGCGCAAACTTGTGTCTTCGAAGGGTTAAAAAAAAGTTTAAAAATATTGAAAATCCTGACTACGTTACGTCTAAAGTAAACCTATTGAAACGTTGTAACAATAGTCAGTACAAATAAGTCAACAAGTAAATAAGTCCATGAAAGCTAACAGTTTAAAGCTAGAATGCACTGCAATGAACAGAAATATTTCTGGAAACGAAGATTTATTTTCTTGGAAAACTAATTTACGAGGATCTGGGCGAGCTAGATCTTTGACCTTTGACTTCTTAAAGGACGCACGCACACAAACAAGCCATTAAGATTTATACTACAAATCAAGTTTTAGTTTTGAATTATCTAGAAAACGTTTGAACATTTTTAGCCACACTGGAAAAATAAAAAAAGCTATGGAAAATACTTACTATACCTATCCTATTTTCACGGCCCCGCCTCGTTACAGTTTTATTATAGGTGTAGATCTTAATTATCTTTATTAAAATATCTTTCATAACAATCAGTAAAGTTCTTTGTAGAATCCAGTATAATAAAGTTAGTTAAGGGTGATATCACAATTTTTCTTGTATTTCAGGTATTTGAGCGTTTAACTCGATTTTTAAGTGTGATCAATGTGATCATGGTTTAGATAAAGCCACAAATTTAAAAAATATGTATACGACCGTTAAAATTTGATTACTTCTCATGGGAGTGTTCTATGTAAATGTAATTTGTTTACATAAATCAGTAAAAACCTTGTCTCTCTAAAGGATGTTTCATGAAACTTTATGGGTATGTTTTGATGATTTGTTACATCGAAAATATAATAATTTAATCTAAATACGATATAATAATATAAAACTCTTTGTCCTTATTGACTGACTGACCTATTTATTTATATAGAGGTATACTTATGCTATCGCAGACTTTTAAATTGATTGATTATAGATCTATCTATATTTTTGTAGAACATTGTAATCTTAGATTAGTGAAGTTTAATCTAAGATTGTAATAACCTATGACGAAGCAGTAAGACGGCGCACGCAGATTAAATATTTTTAGGAGCGCTTGCTCTTCCGACTTGCTTAACAAATATCAATAGAAGTGAAGTCTAATTCTAGATAGCCAATACTATTCCTCATAAATGTTACTATGTAGTACAAAAACAAAAAAACAAAAGCAATTTAAATATGATTGGTACCACTGAACAGATAAAGGAGGTATTGGTACCTACTTCCAGAGATTAGCGCTTTTAAACAAACAAACAAAAAATCTTTCCCGTTTTATAATATTACCATAGGTATATATTCTTCTATGCCTATCGTGTTTTACAAAAGGTAGATATAATGTTAAATGTTAGATTACACAATGTTAAAACACTGCTCATCTTGTGTAACATTTAAGAAAATACGCGCTTTCTTCTGTATATTTACGCCCTAAGGGTACGAGGGTCAACAATTCAACGTGGGATGAACATTTTTCCCTCGTAAATTGTGTTGGACATCTTGTGAATGTTTATTTTAGTTAGCGAGTTGAATTTAAAAAAGATATTTGTATTTCAGGTCAACAATTCTTACTTTAATTTGTAGCTATGAATAGAGACATTTTCTTGTTTTTATACATCATTCAGGATAAACTATGATATAAGTACATAACTTTACAGTAGGTACTCGGTCACACTTGGTCCAATGATATATGTAGGACTAACTTTTACCCGTGGCTTCGCCCGCGCGGTCTAAGGGAATTAACAATGAGTTATTTATCATACATGACACATTTGTGGTGGTTATCTAGCAAATAACAAAACATCGATATCTTCCCATGTGGATGTTTTACCGCGGTAAAAAGTAGCCTACGTCACTCTCCACCCTCCTCACTATCTCCACATACAAAAACCATACCATATAATAGCTTCGTTGCGACGTGAAAGCCCGACAAACAAACAAACACACTTTCACATTTATAATATTAGTATGGATTTTGGGCTCCTCAAAAATCCCGTGAACCCTCAACGCGCTAATACTACAAAGCGCCACCGCCCGCTGTGGCGCTAGTGTGCGAGTTGCCAACCTCGAACTAACATGCCATGTGCGCGCGCTCCGCTAAATATTAATAATTATATTTATATCAAACTAAAGTGAAAACTGTACTGACTAAGTGTATTGTGTTGATGTGGTTATAATCCGGACGCATCTCAAACGAAGAAATATCCTGCAAAGGCAACGGTGAGTGAGCCCAAAACTTTTTAAAATACCAACTGAGCTATCGTACGTATAGTCAAGTAGAAGTTCATAGAATACTTTTACTACTACTACAATCGAGGGAACCTATACCTACAAAAGTTGGTGTCGGTTAAATTATTTTGTAGCTTAATGCGTCATGAAAATCTCATATCGCTTTATGCGAAAAATCTCAGCGGAGGCAATAATTTATTTATATTTAGCAAATCTGCAATTAATTCCATTTCACATACATAAAAGGTGATTTATTGTTGATAATAGTAATGATATAACTATTAATTACCTATAGTTTTAATTTTATAAATCTAAAACATTTTGTTAAAATCCTTTCAGTGTAAGGTTCGGTAGTTTAAACATTTAAACACTCAAGCAATATTACTGAGAAAATACCTACTAGGATTCTTCGAGACTTTTCAATGAAAATGTTCATACATACTATTACCCGCCTGGTCGACGCGCCGTTTTATTCGCTTAGCTCAGACTAATACCTATTATCTCGTGAAATATTTTGGATATAATGTATGTTATGTTTGTCATGGAAGAAATAATAAGAAGATAGGTAACAATATTGAATATATTACCCGTAACAAGACTAAAAATAAAATATAAATCAAAATTACTCAACTAGTTTTTTCAGACACTCCCATTCGCTGATTCATAATTGTATTCTCTACGGGATTTATTTTTCTGCGTATTTTTAATTTATTCCTAAAAATATTCATAATACATATTCCACATTTTTTTCTTGTAAGTTACCTTTGTACTTTTTCTCTGTGCCGTTAATTTTAACCGCCCTATGTATCGTTGATGCTGTTTTTTTAGGACGATACAGGTGTTGTGGCGATATACGTTGGTAGAAGGTTGACATTTTGATCTGAACACGTGCGTGGTAACCATGTGGGCGGCGGCAGGAGTAAGGTATCTGAACAACTTTCAGACCTTTCGGATGATTGCAAACACGCTTAAATAGGGGCTATTACAAAATTGAAGCGCTCAGTTTTAAGACTATTGTAAATACTAACATTATTTATAAGCTATCACCTATCTACTAACACAATACGGAAACAATAATGTCAGAAATTAATTTGTTTAAAATATAATATAAATTTATTTATAGATTTAAAGGACTACATACGAGTACAACAATTGTTAATGATATATAATAGCATATAATTCTTATACATAAATCACAATAAGGTACTAATTAAAGAAAAATTTTGCAAATAATAACAGTGATTTACGAGCGGTTTTATTATCCATGTCATATTAATCCTTACGAATGAAAAATACTTCATACAATTCTCGGACAGAATGTTGGTCAAAGGAAAACATAATAGAAGCAAGTTTGGGGGAAACTGCAACTGGTTAAACGACGTATTGTGGCAACATATACGCGGTCAATGCTTAATATGCAACCCTGAACTCTTGGCGTAGTGCTGAAGCAACATGCGTGGCTTGCATAAGACACGCACTACGATTTACGCGTTACGAGATGTCTCAACAATGATGATCTGCTTTGAATTGTATGGTAACTTCAATATTTTAAATGCAATAAGGTAAATCTATACTAATATTATAAAGAGGAAACATATTTTGTTTGTAATGTTTTCACACAAAAACTACTGGACCCATTTCAAAAGTTCATTCATCATTAGAAAGCTGCATCTTCACTGAGTGACATCCTACTAATATTATAAACGGGAAAGTTTGTAAGTATCACGTAAAAAGTACTGTATGGATTTTAATGAAACTTTACAATAATACCTATAGCTTATACATCAGAATAACATAAAGGCTACAATTTATATATGTAGATATTGTGTGAATTGTCCAAAATATGACGATAAGTGTCAAGTAAGTAGGAAAAAATCTACCATCTGCGAGCTATTCTGGCGTGCACTGCCAAAACCGCTAGAGTTACACATAATTACTCGTATGTAATGTATGATGGAAATGTTACAAAAAAGCCCGCCACAGTATATATCTATAAGCCATTATAGCCAAAAAATTGAACCATAACTACCTACAATAAAATTGATAATTTCTTTCAAATGCACATTTGGTAGTAATAAATTGATTCCTAAATAAAAAAAATAGATACTTTTATCGCTAGGTGTAAACGAAACTATTGTTATATCTTATTCCACGCGAGCGAAGCTGCGGGCGTCCACTAGTAGGCCATATAATATTACTAGGTGTAAACGAAACTATTGTTATGTCTAATTCCACGCGAGCGAAGCTGCGGGCGTCCACTAGTATTTAATCTAGGTGTAAATTCGACCATGATTCTATAAATATGTATGTATTTAAAAAAGGTCCAGGTTTCTGCAACTCTTCACCATTAAAACTTTAACAGCTTTAACTATGCCTTTCACATTCCTCCTTCCGCGTATCAATTAAAAGGATTTTTCTCTTCACGATTAATATAGGTACCTACTTACTACATAGATTTTATCAATTTTATATTAGGTTTTTTGCTTTTCAATGACTCATAATTAGTTGCTATGTGCATTCCCACCCAGTAATGCCACAGAGAAACATATACTCCACAAAAACCCGCTCACCTCGTATCCGACATTGCTCGCGCTCAGTACGACTTCCGGCGCCGACGTCCGCTTCCGGAAACTGCATTCGCTGTTAATTACGAACTCTGGGAAGCTCATAGCATGACTTCCAAGCTATTTGCAGTTAAAAAAACTTAAAGTAATAATGTGGTGTTTATTTTTTAACTTTTATAACACTTCTTTCCCTCCCATATTGATCCAGTACCTAACTTCCAGTTACCAAAAAATCTACACAATTATCTTCTACGCAATCTTCTTAATGCCATGTTAACAGTCATTACATTAGATAAGCACATTCTTCTATTACTTACACAAAAATTGTTATTTTGTTTCAGGCATTTAATTCATTGTTAAAGACGTATCCCTATGATGAATCTTATGAAACATTGTTTGCCCAAAATATACGAATTTCGCGTAGGTACTACTTTGATGCTTCTTTCTTTATAAGTATCCTGTGCATGCAACCGATGAAAGAACCTACTTATTAATAAACATGTACCTACTTAATCAGTTGCAATATAATTCATTCAAATTTTGTAAAAAAAAAACTGGTAAACTTGCATTGAAACCGAATGATCTCTAGGATTTAGAGGTGTGGAGGCCTCGGGCAACAACGGAGTGGAGGCCCCTTGGCCCCAAATTATTTTCCAAATGAGATGAACAACATTTTTCAGTCGAGTTTTTCAATCAATAATTTGAAATCGAGTAGATTATTTTAGTATTTATCAAACATATAAAAATATAGAAAAATTATTAAAATTATATCATGTTTGTACAAAGTTAAAGGTGAAGGTAAAACAGCGAAAAAAAGAAACAAAACAAAAGTTGTTTACTAGTGTTTACTAGTCGGACTATGAAACTTTTTTTTTTCGAAGTATATTGTGGGGGCCCCTCTTTTGTGGAGGCCCGGGGCTATAGCCCCGATTGCCCTCCCCTAAATCCGTCCCTGTCTATAGCTAATAATGTAAATTATATATTGCCGTCTCTAGAGTAAATAATAATTGCACCAATTGAGACATGGATGGAATGTCCGTATGAACTAAGTATACATAGGTATCTACCATCACCTTTCAGTCGTCGTAGAGTCTCTTATGTAGAAGCGCGAGCGAAGTTCTTCTGTGTATCGCCATTAAACACACATACCAACTCAATACGATCGCATAAAGTGCTACCCTAAGCGAAGTACCTACCTCACGATTCGCCGCGTTACCATAAGCACCTCATCACATAGTTGATCGACATAAGTAAGTGAAATCTTAACCTCTTCCTACTTATCTGATCCTTTCCCGTGTTCCGTATCCTTTTTTAACTTAGTTTCCCAATTTTTTAATTTACGTCATTGGCAAATAGTAAACGCTATTGCCAAAAGAAGAAAAAAAAAGTGAAATCTCGTAAGTATATTATCTGAATAACGTTAAGTACGCAAAGCTGGTTGGCGAGCGAGCGCAACCTGCGCAACGCCATGAGTTCAAGGTTGAGCCCTTGAAGTCACCTTCACACGTGGGCCTATGAAGTCCTAAACAAACTCGAATGCACGAGGCAGGTAAGTAGGCCGGTAAATTTCGTCAGACAAAAAACTGATTAAAATGTTACAGGCTAAAATGTTAGTTAAGTTGTTTTGAATACCTAACGAATTTTTGTGTTAAATATTATAATTATAATTTCTCATGTAAGTGAATATGTGATTCTTAGTGAGAATAAAGTTTCTTTAACCATAAAATATTCCCAATGAAAATGGAAAGAGTCACTGTTATTTTTGGTTTACCTGCTATAAAAACTTGTGGAGTAGGTACATGCAAAATTTATTTACAAAGTCAATAAACAAAATCCTGTTTTAATAAAAACAGTTTGGAAAATATAATGCTCCTATTTACAGAGCAAGCAAACGGTAACTGGAGGCAATTTTATTAAATATTTCATTTGCGAAATCGATTTTTCTGTAGGTACTGTGTTGCAGTCGTACACTTAGGAGCAAAAGACTTAAGGGTGTAGATTCAAAAATGTCATTTTAATATCTACAACATTTTGGTTCTAATTAATAATAGTAATATTAATAGCCTCTCTCTCTCTAGCCTACTAATTTTTAAGGTAAAAGTGAGGAGTATTTAATTATCGTCTAGACTAGAATTTGGTAACCATAAGTCAATCAGTCAATAAAATATTTGCTCCTTACACTCATTTTATAAGCAACCTATGGCAAACAATGCCTTAGCAACTGTATTATGTATAATATAGTCGAGGAGATTTTCTGTTCGTAAGTGTACCTTTGTCAAGAGAATAGTAAAACACCGATCAATTTGCTACAATGTTTGTAGTCGTTTTCTGAAAACATTTCAGCGAGAAATATGAGTTCAACAAAATGAACTTTTAACCAGCTTCACCTACATACGAGTACATTTTCTTACTATTTAAATATGTTCATTTTCCGTAATCACATTTAATTGGATCGCGAAGAAATGTAATTGACAAATTCATGGTATTTAATTAATAGGATTAAAATTATACCTACGATGAAGTGGCTATTTGGTCTTTTACGTGAGCATTTTATATTTTCTTACATTATATTTAAGTAGGCTAACTGGCTGGCTGAAAACTGTTGAAAACCATTAGGCTGAATGCATGGCATGCACCAATAGTTCCCATGAAATAAATGAAATTATTAACGATTGAACGATAACATCAAATCTCGATCGGATTCTGATCGTTGGAACTGCAGTTAAACCTAGATTTTGATTAGTGGTCGTTCTTTGGAGTAGCTTGCATTCCAAAAAGGCTATTTTTATTTTAAACCCCTTAATAGTTCAATTCTGCACGGAAAAAGTTATTATATTATAAGCCACGGGTAAAGCTATGATGTAAATAAACTAATGACACATTACAACACATTGGTTGTGTTCTACTGAGCACTGAGAACGGCTAAGGCTTAGTGATGGACCATGGATGCATTGGCAGAGTAACACTTTCGAAGAACAGTTTTGATGTAACAAATTTTGTTCACCTACGAAATCTCGTAGCAAGGAAAATGTAGCAGCTGTAATACATATCTACCTAGGTAATTTACCTTTTTTACGGTATTTTTCCAGTCACTTTATTCATTCCGTCTATTCAGCATTTCATATGGGTAAGTAAACTTAATATTTAATCTACATACTTCAGGTTGTAACAGATTTTAAAGTTAGTAATTTAGACATGATAACTTTTAATCCTCATAGTTGAAGTTACCGGCTTACTCACGTGTGATTTAAGTCCGAAATAGGCCGACTAAATTCGATCTATTACGATGATCATCACAGGAGTGACGCGCTCGCGGCGGGCATCTGATCATTGTAATAGATCGAAACTAGTCGGCCTATTTCCGACTTAAATCACACGTGAGTAAGCCGGTAACTTCAACTATGAATATAGACACTCACGAATCGTTCAGTAATAAAACTTCTTAATCTATTAGAAAAATAAAAATACTCGTTAAAATGACAATTTTGATTCGGCATTAATGATGTTAATACTTGCACAATAATTTACAGTCAAATACTTTATATTATGGTCATTTCATAGTATAAGAAAAACAAAAGGTCCAAAGGGGTTATCGTAAATCTATAGGTACCTACCTTAATATGTTAATACGACATTGCAACCACCAGTAGAAAATTCGAGCGTTTTCGAATACCAGCTGCCTTTAAATTGAGCTGGCGAGCATCCAACTAGACAATAAAGTAAGCTTTAAACTTGAAAGCTTACAAATAGAAGTGGCGAAGGCACTTTCAGTCGGAGGCACTTTCTCTCCTACTTTAAAAATTATCTGATGTAGTATTTTCTTTTTGTTGTAGCCAACGAGCTTTGGGTTTTTGTTTGGTTGTGGTGTTTTTTTAACTATCAGATTAAATACGTTTCAACTTTACTTGTTAGGTTTTTGACTTCCGACCGTCATCTAGCCTTAACGTATAAAAATGAATTAAGCATATACTACAAATGCTCTTTATTTGAAATATAAATAAATCTGAATCTGAACCAACAAACAACAGCGCCTCACATTAATGAACTCAAAATAATAGACGAATTCGAAATACTTTATTTTTAAGTCAATTAAAATCTCTGATAGAATTCAGATTTGGCTCTCTCGGATAGACCACTACTCGCATTTTAGCTACAGGTAGATTAAATGAAGAAACATCTTTATTATTCCCCGTGGCTTGCCGCTCGTTCAGTTAACGAAATGGTTTTATGAGGAGAACGAAATTTTCATCGCAAGTAGTCGGGAAACTGGCACGCGGTCAATATCACGCTTACCTCGTCTGTGTTCTCGATTTTTTTTAATAAGTTTGTTAAAATGAGAACAAGAATGTGCTACAGAAGAAGAAAATATTAGGTATACATACATAGTTGATTTGACATATCATACATAATCTTACTTTAACTGGGATTTTAAAGCGGATCTCCCGAGTAAAAATTTACTACTTTACTAATTCAGTAGAGTCCGTAGATATCGTAAAAAAAAAGCGACAACGTAGAGACTAAACAACCTTAGTAGTCAACGTTTACACATTTGTAATTTATTACTTTTATAGTAAAAAAAATGCAGCTTATTTGCAGTTTAAATTTATCATTTACCTATGTGTTGTTTTAGCCACTCCACTGGTGTCTGCTAGCAGATATCTGCAATCACACTTGGATACCAGAGTGCGGCGAGGAAGACGAACAACCACATACCAGAAGACTATTCATAGACGAATGTGACTTGTATGAATATAATTGCGATTTCGAAAGAGGTAGTTACTTTTAGTTTCTCATACAGATGGCGACCTGCTGGCCCTGCTGTTAGATCTGCTTTTTACCGTACTGACCTTAAATATTTTGTGGGAAATATAAGATCATGGTTAACATTCATGCTATAATTCTTTATGTATTCTTAGTTTTTGTCGACGTTTTGTTCTTGGCCTTTGTAGAACACACCTGTTTACTTCACAATAAAAGATGATTTTCGATGATCAAAACAAAACAAAATCTCTTATCACATATTTTAATGGTTCCAGATTACGATATGGTAAATTATTCAGACTGCTTCATGGCAGCGACGGGTTGCCCCACACACCAACCGTGCCCTTCACATCCTCCGTGTCCAAATCATAATTATCACAGGATGGGTCAAAAATTCAAAAGTCCAGCGCGGAGGTTGCAGACACATTCACGCACACGTCGCCCTAAGACCACCCCCGATCTGCCGCCTCACATGCTTAAAGGAAAAAGGCGGTATACCCCGAAGCCTATAAGAAGACGCCGTACTACTACGATGACAAGTACTAAATTAAAGGAAACGGTGAAGAAAACAATGGCGACTACTTTGCAAACCGTTATTTTAAGAAAAGAGAGGATAATCAAAAACGGTCGGACGTTTGTTAAAGTTGTAAGAGGATTAGTGAAAAGAACGAGTGGCCTACTAAAGGAGTTTGATGCACCTGATTTTTTGGAGAATTAACAATAGAGTTCGAAAAATTCGGTGGAACATCGTAAAACTAGACTGCCATTAGGTATATTGCTAAAATTTGCAAGAATTATGCAAATTTCTGAAAAATGTAAACTGCATACGATTAGGTGTTGAGTCCAACGGATCCCATGTAACTCGCAGAAATAAAATATATTGCTAAATATTTCACTTTATTCATTTTTCGCAGTCTGAAAGAGAACAGTACCTACACCCAGACAGCAAGCACTCGACTCTAGCTATGCCAAATATAATTTCGTGCATACAATACAACCACTTAACTAAGCAACGGTATCCAAGTTATGTTCAATTAACCCCTGTATAACTCTACGAGTATACAGACTTCAATTAAACCTGTAACCGATGGACAGGAGTTAAGTAGTCGCTTTCCCACAGGTACCGCACACACGCTATCAGCTCTGTCGAATCATTTAATTTTCGTTGTAAAGTCAGTGTTTTTAGTGAATAAACTATGAACTTAGTAAATTGGCGTAGTTTCTTTTAACTAAACGTTAAAAACCTGATTTAATATGAATTTCGACTTTCATTCACTTGAACTTTTGTAATGTACCGTATGAATAATAAATAGATAATAACATAATGTTTGCTCAGTTGATTTATTAATTTTAGTTTACCGAACAAGTAGACCACCTGATGTGAAGTGGTTATCGTCGCCAATGAACACGACCAACCAGAGGGTTCGTCAATGCGACGCTTTCCCCGAAGGACAAGAAAAGAACCCAAACCCAAACCTCAGTAGGAAGCCCACTTAAATATTAGCAGTTACACGGACTTACAAATAAACTAACAAATAAATAAATAATACTAAATGAATATCATTCTCCATTCGCCATTCTCACACACGGCCATCTGACCCCAAACTAGGCGAGAGCCTGTACTATGGTCAGAGATTGATTTACATACATAGATATTTTTAAATACATACATAAATATATAATATTTATATCCAGAAATAGAACAAACATTGAACAAAGTGTTCGTCACACGAATTTTTGTCTTGAGTGGGATTCGAACCCACGACCCCTGACGTAACAGGCAGGATCACTACCGATTGCGCCAACGGGTCCGTCCCTACTTGATGAATTACTTCCGTTTAGTGATGGACCTCTTTAAATCCAGTCGGAGTAGATGCAATTTCAGTTTCGATGCGACAGATGCAGAATGATTGTTTGCATAATATCCTTGACTTCCTATGAGCACACATAATTGTAAAGTTAGGTAAAGACACACTTTATACCTTATTTTTATCACAAAGTGTTACAGAAATCGATAAAAATGCAATTGACTTTAAATATTGCTGGCACGAGTATGCTAGCATTTGAGAGCTATATTTTGGTTAAGAAAAATACATTGAACACTGCAATCCCGAATTAAACCTATTAAAATTAAAATGGATCTAAGAAAATGTACAAATTTTTGTTGATGGGTGAGTCATTATCATATTATCCAATGTTTGTTGTGTAATAGTTCTTAGATACACCGTTATCGCCATCTAGTTGTACCCAGCAACTGGAGATAAACAGCTATTTGAAGTGTAAACGTTGAATAAATAATGTGGTAAATAGTCACTTTCCTTTTAGTTTCAGGTTTGTTACCACGGCCCACGACTCTGCATTATATATCCGTAAGCTGAACCTATTACAGTAATATGTATATAGTCAGGTTTTTGTTAGGTAGATTTTAAAGAGCTATTATTAATTTTTTCAGCCCTCTTCTTGGTGCCAACTTGCTAGTATTTGTAACCATACTGATATTCCCGAGTGTGGACAACAAACAAAACAACATATTGATGTGAGAAAATTTATAGATGAGTGTGATATGTTAGAGTACAATTGTGATTATCATAAAGGTAATCTGTTAGTATTAAATTAATGAAAAAGTAATAAAAACATTTGATTATTGGTTAAAATATGCGTTTATTCTTTTCAGATTATAACAAAGTCGACATGTTGAACTGTGAACAAAATCCTACGAAGTTCAATGCGACAACTGAGATTAACACAGAAACTTTGTTAACAGAACCCTTACCGATACAAAGTACGACTCCATTAACGGCTCAGAATACTGATTCAACATTATTATCTCGTTCATCGCCATTAACAACACCCGTCACTGAAATTATAACACTATCAATTCCTCAAACTACACATAGTCAGATTGAATCCACCAAACATCCTTCAACGAGTCTTACAAAAAGAAATTGCACAAGACATATAAATCATACTGCTACAACAATCAGACCAACTGATAATATTGCAACGATTCCAATAATTACTCCTACAACAAGGACTCATGATTACAGTTTTAGTACCCCTTCTGATCCAAATCCATCAACATTAGTAAAAGCTACAACAAAGACAACATTGACGTCAGAAACTACTTTGTCTTCAGAAAAACGTTCATCTGAAAGTATTCTTTCAACTCCTTTACGAAAATCATCTTTGTCAACGGAATCTTCAAAAAATTTAGTAATTACTGAAATTTCTGTTTTGAAACACAATTGTACTAGATATCAAATTCATACAACGACAGCAAAAATTGATTCAATTATTAGAAACACGACAACGACAACAACAAAACTTAGTACTCAAGAAATTCTCGGTACAAGTAAACAAGATTTAATGATCACAACTAATTCCACCACACGCCGCAACTGCACTAGAAATGATAATGATACACTGACAACCAAAATTGTAAATACACAAAGCAATATACCCGATGTAAGTACTTTAACAAATCTTACCACGCGACGTAACTGCACCAGAAATTGTAATGATACACTGACAACAAAAATTGTGTTTACAGAAAGCAATGTGCAAATTTTGAGCACAGATGTTATTCCAAATACAAGTTATCAGGATCCAATATTCACTCCACCTTTACGGCGTAATTGCACTAGGAATGCTATTAATACACTGACAACGAATATTGCACCTTCAGTTAGCGATGTGACAAATTTAAGTACCACAGCAGTTCCAGGAACAAACGATCAGAAGACAAAAGCATTTACAAATCTTACTAGACGACACAACTGCACTAGAAACACTAGAAATGATAACCATATATTCACTACAGAAAACCCAACAACAAGGAGCAATACGCATAATTTGACTTCAAAAATAAATAAACAAACAATCATTCCTTCCACACGCCGCAACTGCACTAGAAACGGTAATGATACACTGACTTCAAAAAATGTATCTACACAAAGCAACGTGTCCAATTTGAGCACAGATGTTATTCCAAATACAAATGATCCAATATTCACTACAAATTCACCCTTACGACCTAATTGCACTAGGAATGCTAATTATACACTGAACACAGACCATGCATCTACAGTAAGCGACGTGCCAATTTTAAGTACCGCAGTCGTTCCAGAAACAAGTAATCAGGAGACAATAGCTTTTACAAATACTACTACAGCATACAACTGCACTAGAAATGATAACCATATATTAACAACAGAAATTTCGACAACAAATAGCACTACGCATTATTTAACTACAAAAATAAGTAAACAGAGTCCAGCAAACGCAACCACTCCTTCCACACATCGTAACTGCACTAAAAATGATAACCACAAAGTGACTACCAAAATGCAAACCACTTCTAAGAAAGAGACACAAATAAGCACTGAAAAATTTACAAAGCCGATAACAATAACAGAGGCATCTAGTGCTACTGTGGAAAGAACTACAATCAGAACTACTGTCCTTAACGAGGATGCGAAACCGAGTCCAGTTCCATGTGAAAACTATCCCAAAGAATGCAGAAGACCCTCTACATGGGAAACCACATCTCAGGGGGAAACCAGAGACTTTTATCAAATTCTAAGAGCCAGATTTGGAAATCGTATCAGAGTTTTAAAAGCTACGACCCATTGGCCTGCCAGAGCACCATTTATTGTCAACGATCAAGTCGGAACGTTCATGTTTGGACGACATGATGAGAGTTAAACGTTTATCTTTTACGCAACAGATTTTTTAAATAAGTTACCTTTTTCGTTCTACAATGGATGTAAATTATTAATGTAGGTTAAGCCGGTTAATACCACGCTACACACTCGTAGGTACCCTCATATTAATTTCATATGCCTATAACCTTCGATGCATGTATTTGAACTTGACCTTGCACAGTCTTAATAAAAAATTTAAGCGTATACATTGCATGGAGATTCATTTGCGTAATAATATCTACGAGGTTTTAAGGTGAAATGCCCGAGACAAGAGAGAGATCGACCGAATCAAGCAACGTCAGGCGCGGTCGGTATGTGGTTGGGTGAAGAGGCTACATTTTTTGGCTACTTCCGAGCTTCGGATTGCTCAAAGAACGTCGGACCCGATTATTTTTAATTGTGAAAATAATCGTTAAACCATATCGAAGACCTTCGAGTAGCTTGAAAACTTGACACTGGGTTGGCCGCTAACCCTTCGACCAATCCACATTAGAGCAGCGTGGCGGAGTCGCATTCTAGACCTCCTTTGGCTGCTGTGCAGGATCCAACAGTGGGGCCTATGGGTAGCTTAGCTATTTATTTATTGGTTATTTAACCGCGTGTGTTCGTCACTCATGATTCTCGATTGGAATACAAGTCTAGTTTCGTTGAAGCAGAAAATCGACCTCAAATTTTTTAACTGGGCTTTTAAAGCTGGGACGTCTGCCAACTTTAATGACTGTCCCTAGAACGCAAACAAAACGAAAGCCTCAAATTGTCTCAAAAGAATGCTAATCTGAAAAGAACATCTATAAGCTTTGCAATATAATTGATAAAACCTCTGTAAAGCTCATAGCCGATAGGAGTAGGTAGCACGTAAAGGTAGATGCAGTGGCCAAGAATTCTTTAAACTCAAGACTTCAAATTCCGGTGGTATTCTAAGTTATTCACCAAAGACATTCTACCTAAGTTATGTACCAGTATATTATTATGCGTTTTAAATATTATTGGAAACCCATTGTTTTAAGGTTAGTTTAATATTTTGCAAATTAATTTTTATTTCTTCGTAATTTTGCAATAACAACTCGCGGACAAGGTGTATGATGGAGTATCCATACTCCATACTAATATTAGAAATGTGAAAGTGTGTTTGTTTGTTTATTTGTTTGTTTGTCCGGCTTTCACGTCGCAACGAAGCTGTTAAATGGTATGGTTTTTGTGAGTGGTGATAGTGAGGAGGGTGGAGAGTGACGTAGGCATTACCTCAGGTTCCTCTAAGTATCTTTTAATTGTGGAACTGTCACTATTAATCCACCAAAAATGTGTCATGTATGATAAACAACTCATTGTTAATTCCCTTTGACCACGCGGGCGGAGCCGCGGGTAAAAGCTAGTAATGCATATTTTTAACTCTCATTCCGAGAGGATCTTTGCTCAATTGTGACCCAATAAAAGGGTTGTGATAAAGATAGAAGTAGGTTTCGTAATCTCAATACTCAAATTGTCTTATCTTGCAGTGCAGCCCTTATTAAAAACAGCTTACCTACTTACGCCACGTCATGGCTGCCAATGACCACTCCAGTCTATCGTGCACTTACATCAGGCACTGGAGAGTTTACCAGTTTAAATAGGGCCAATAGATTTTAGTATCTGTAGAGTATATATTTTTTTTATTACATCAAGTCAAGTCATTTTTGCTCTAGCCCTATAACGCACCTTGGGATGCAACTGTTGTAGCAGGACATTTAATAGTAACAACCAAAAGGATCAGGCTTCGATTTCTAGGTTACGTATGGTAGTTAGTTAATAGTTGACACATAGAAATCTTTTATATTTATATATAACAAGGCAAATTTAATTACATACCTACTTTTTTTTTACTTTGGACTTTCCAGAAAATGACTATCCAAGTCAAATAATAATAATTTTTACGTATAGAAATATTATCAGTCAAGCAGGATCATCAGGCATAGATTCAGGGATCATCTAAATATCAACTAAATATGACCATACAGCTAATGTACAATCGAAAAAAAAGTAACTCAGTTAAACTGAGTTCTTATGTACGAATAGATCGGTAACTTGAACTAAGTTCTTATACACCTACGATGGAGTATGTACAATGTGTGTACACATTGTACATACTCATTATTTTATTATGATGGAGTACTAACGTAGGTACGTTACTGAAGGCAAAGAGTTTTAAATGCTTAGTTGTAAATAAGTAATAAGATACTTACAAACTTCACTTATATAACAGCTTACATAGTATTCAATGTATTTGCATATAGTATTTATATGAGTATTAAAATGGTTGTTTTGTATTCACGAATTGTCAATTGTGCATCAACGTCCTAAGGTCACGTATTGCATAAACGGTCGTGCCCACTGCAACCTAAATAAACCGACAGTTTAAAGCCGTCAAGAAATTATGTGATCAAAATGACATAGCCATGCGGCAAGTGTAGAGTTTGATGACGTGACCAGTGACAAAAAATAATTTCATGAACGCGTTAATACACTAGCCATAAGGGACCCACGTTGATAATAACCCACTAGTTACCAATTCGGGTCCTTGAGAGGCTTAGTTTAGTAGGTTATTCCGGGTAGCACGCACTACTGTCTTTTTAAGGTGAGGTAATCTTGCTTCAGGGTTTACCTAGATTAATGATTGAGTGTCGATCGTGTTTTTTTTCTTTCTACTCTGTGATAACCCATAAGCCTATTATAGTCTGTGAGGAGACCTTTACTCTATATTGGCAAATGAAAGGGTGGTGATTATTAGAATTGATTGCCCATTACCACTCTTCGCCAAACCGCACTGGAGTCATGGATTGTAATAGAAGTAATTAATGGGTTGCAACTGCAAGTCTTAACATTTCTGCCACTACAAAAATTATTGTTCTCGAAGCTAAATTGTTGGTATTTAGTAGAGACTGAAACGACAAGACGTTCACTGGACAAAAATTGAATTGTAAAACATCCTTCACTCAGGGAGTGTTGGGCTCACACGGGGACAGAACAATTTAACATTAATTTAAAGAGTGGCCCGTTGGCGCAATCGGTAGTGACCCTGTATTCTGCGCCAGGAGTCGACTGTTCGAAGCGCACGACAAACAGTCGTATGACGAACACTTGTATTTGTTCTGTGTCTGTATGTAAATATCTATATAAGTATGTATTTAAAAAATCTATGTATCAGTCTTTAACACCTATAGCAAGCTCTGCCTAGTTTGGGGTCAGATGGCCATGTGGGAAAGTAAAAAAAAGTGTATTTGCCCAGTAACCATTGTAACGGACCCAGCCAGGATCTCTGATCAACGTGTCAACTAGGTTATATTTATTACAAAGTTTATTAATCTGGCTAATATAGGTAGGTAACTGACCCGTAATTAATTGCCTAAATATACACACGTGCCACAAACCCGTGTAAGGACGATGACCCCTCGAGGATATACATATATATGATTTTGTTGGGTCAATCTAATTTTTGCAAGAGAGCCCAATGTTTTTGATCATGTTTTATTGGATAGGCATGATTTAACTTTTAATTTAAAATGTACATGCCTAAATAGTGAAGTAACTTAAAAATAAAACAGAAAATTAAATAAAAACGTAAAAATGATTATGCTGCAACACGTCAACAGCTATACAGCTACAGCAATACATATTATAGTTAAACACAGCAGATAAATTTTGGTTTTTACGGTTAAGGTACAGAAAATGAATTAGTCTGCAGCCCCGACAGCGAATTACGAGCTAAATTACAAATGAAACAAAGCAAGAACAATAGCAAGAGACCTGATGGAATGACGCTTGTACCGTGGCGTATGGGTCGCTTGTATGTCCATGAGACTGCGAATATAGCTGGTGAGCTGGGGCCGCAGATGATCAGGCCCAATTTCTAAAGCGCCTCAAATACAGTTGCATTTTAGGGAACGAATTTGTGGCGCTTGCGGTAAAATCATTGGGTCGGCTGACATTAAAATTTATGAAGGACATGTCGACCAAATTGATCTTTGCTTCAGGTGATTTCTGGCTAAAAAAATTAGCTTAGCTGTACAACGAGGCAACGCTACCAGTGTTCTGGCCTCTATGCCACACAGGGAGAGCTTGGATGACATATTTATTTTATAACTAATTTTATTTAGTTTTAGCTTTATTTTACTTACCGATTCATTATTTCTTGAATACCAAATCATTGATAAAATAAAATAATAAATTAAATACCAAAAAGTACTGAAATCCTATATTTCATGTAGTCAATCCTATTAATTCCTTTATTCATATAACATTCAGGTACTATGAATAGGTATAATATGTACCTGCTATCTGCTAACAACGTTACCGCATCGTATAACTTTAAATGTCAAGTGAATGTACAGCCTCACTTATTTATTTTATTTTACCCCACTGTATCACCAGACCATGCTAACGTATTGTGCTCTTATTCCAACAAGCTTAAACAAATAATATAACGCCTGTATTTTCCCGCAGGGTGTGTTGTAGTCCACCTACTTTTCACTAGTAATTTTTAGGTCCCAAGTGGTGAGCAATTACCATACACCGGGCACAAATCCAGACTCCGGACATTTCAAGTTAAAAAAAATTAGATGCTTTTATACAAATGCTGTATCAATAAGCCCAAAAGTGGAATCTTGCAGAATGGCGTTTATTTTTCAGGATACCTCAGTAGATTTGATTTTCTACTTTATGGTAGGTAGTGATCTAAGAGTGATTCGCAGGGATTACCATCACAAGCCTTTCTAAGCTCCACTGTTGGCATGTTTCTCATTGGTAGGCCATAGACAACCACATTGGTTCGTATTGGCAGAGCTAATCTGCCTTCAAGAATACTATGGAGAACTCGCAAGCATGCATTAATTTCTCAAGACGCACATGATTTTAAGGTGTCTTGAGGCGTGCTGTATGTGAAAACAGTGCAGTGAGAGACCGAGTTTGATTACTCGGCTATCACCAAGGAGAGAGATGTTAAAGTTTATAAAACCAAATTTTGACGGACAGAGCCGCAGGTGCGACCAAGTATTTACCTACTAACGCATACAGATTAAGTCACATCTCGGTCGTAACATCTTACATCATCGACCCACTCGTACATGCTTGCCAAATGTGATTACGCTAATATGTACTATGTTTGTATAAAGCTATTAAAATTAAACCTGTATTGCTGGCCGAATTATAATACAACTAATTAATAATATAATAAACCTTATGGGGATTAATTTGAAATATAGGTAACTTACATTTTTAACCTTAAATTTTTTTCTTCTTGTGAATAAAAAGAGTTGTGGGAAAAATCAAATGATACGTGGACAAAGACGCAGGATAAGTCTATATTATCCGATATTATTTTTATTAAGATTTACTGTAATTTTAGACATTCGTTGAGTTTGTCCAATCACCTGATGGTGAAAGGAATTATTTATAAAGTTGGTTTAATCCAATTTGCAAAATCCGCGAGCAAGGCGTGTGTGGTGTGTGATGCTTTTTAATCGACTTCGAAAAAAAGTAGGAGGTTTTTTTGTACATATAGGCAATATTATGCCTTGTTCGCAGGTCGTTCGAATGTAGATTAACTAACAATGGATTCACGCAAACGCCTGATAATATTAAGAAAAATATAATTTATTGCATTTTAAAGTTGGGCAAAAATGGATCAGATATAAATACTATTATTTCTATAACTTATAGAGTTCAGTGGCTATAAAATATTATTTTTGAGGCTGCACTACGAGAAAGTTTAATTGGATGGCCTGTCGTAAAGGTTTCCTCAAATAAGTTTCTGGCGCTGAGCAGTGCTTGACCTATTCGTAATAACCTTTAAACTGCAGTGCCATATCTTTAATGACATTAACTGTTTTTGTTTCTTTGACTCTTGCTATCTTATCAAAGAATGATAAAAGCAAGCAACCATGATGGACAGCAAGAATAACCATCACCACAAAACTAGGTTTTTACTAAAAACGCAAACACTTCAGCAGTATAACAGTAATACAATATTATTGTCCGTACATATAAATGTAGGCTTTAAATTGGGGTGACAATTGAGTTATCTAAAATAAGGACCCTAATAATTATTAAGTGCAATATAACTAATGAGAAATGTTTGTAGATCGCAAAAAAGTAGTCATTATTTTTTTTTTACCTTTGTCATCGTAACTGCTCTAGCATAATTCATTTTAATGGAGTGTCGGTATCATAATGATTACAATTACACACGCAATTATTTTAATAATATAATTTGAAGTGCGCAACTATCGTTGCAAGAAAGCATAACGAATTGCTTTTAAATTGACCAACTTCACTAAGGTAGGCACTATTTGTATTATCTGTAAAATAATGGCAATTCTAGACTTCTGATTTAAGAGAAATAAGAGCCCCGTATTAGACTTTAATATTCCTAGCGAGTTTTTGTTACGACAGCCAAATCGTAGTTATTTCTCAGATATTCCGCCAATTTTCATCTAAATTCGTTTTACAGTTTGTTCGTGATTGAGTAACAAACATCCAAACATTTAAATTTATAATATGTATTAGTAGGATTGGAGAGGAAACCCAAATGTCATATAAAATTTAATGTAACAAGTTTTAGCCGCAATGTATTTGCCAAATTAACTTTTTTGGTGGTATTTATAGGCAAGGCAGGGTAAACTTTCATTAATTTTGGACTCTTTTAACGTCTTACCTTCCAGCGGATGTGTGAAGAGGCCATAACCGTAACTCCCAGCGAACTAACCTTGATCTGGATTCAGCAAAATAATACCGCACACTTTATCACATGACTGCCGACATCACTAGTAGGTATGTATCAATTAAATTCACCCTCGTTGGATTGCGGAATACTGTTAGCTGTATCTGATATCTTTTTACTCATATTCTAAAACGGTCACGTCCGTTGGTATTACAATTAGGTACATTGCCAAAATAAAAAAAAATACAAGTTTAGTACCTACTGTCATTGTGTAAATCTGTAGTTTAAAATCATTGCTTACCTTTGCTTACGGTTTTTCATTCCATAAAGTAAGGTTATATATCTAATGCTTAGTTTATAATAAGTACCTAGCAGTTCTGCATTTTGAGCCTATAGGTACGTGGAAACTAGATTTAGTCGTATTGGTGCTACAAAATGTTTACAAAATGCATGTCTGATATTGCATTCTATGTATTTGAAATCCTATTTGTTAACTTATCTTAACATTACGCCCTACGCCCTTATTTCACTAAAGGGAGGCAGCTAGGCAGAGATGAGTATACACAAAAATCCTCGATTGCCTATTTTTTGGGTACACCTAGTGTGGTAATTTTACTGTCTTCTATAAACAGGTCAGTGGATAATTTACATTCGTTTAAAATCAGTAACTTTTATGATGTTTAGAATCCATGTTTTCTGAAGATGACTTATCTATTACTGTTGTATGCATGTCATCGGTTGCTAGGCAATGCTTTGTCATTATAAAGACTCGAGTCTTAATACATACTCAACTAAAGACATAGAAATTGGAGTTTACCTTCAAAGAAATTGGAGTTAGGGCAAACTCCAACTTCTTTGAACATAGACCAGGAAGCAGGAAGCCATAGATCAAACGGAAATGTTGTTAAGTATCTAGTCGTGGTTTATATCGCCTAAGGGCAAGGCGACCGAGTGCACTATTGAAATGTACTCACGAGATCATGAGCAGTTGCTGTTTAAGGGTCAGGTTGTATGATTTATAATCCGGCGTTCAGCATTATGATTCGGTATTTTATGGTTAGCAATAGTCGTTCTAAATAGATAATATACAAATAAATAAATTAATTGATTGATTATTCTACCCTATTCGGTGACGCCCTAAAGGTCTATATGACCATATAGCAAATACCAATAAAAAAATTAATGGTTGTCTGTAAAGTCGGTTTACGGACGATAGATTTACGTGATAACGTCATAATCATTATTTTATAAAGGAGATACAAAAAAGGAGAATTGACGTCTGTAGTCTAAACTTCAAAGTATTCTACAGTACAGATAACTAATCACAGACAACAGACAATTCTATATATTTATTTTGACAGTTCCCTATTTCGGAGCCATGGAAGCGCCAATGTTGTCGTGTGTAAAATTAATTTAATAAAATTAAAAATTTGGAATAAATTGCGGAACGGCATACTTTTTCATATGCGCTGTTCATCAATTTATAAGACGTTATCACGTCAAAAAACAAGATAGTTTTAGCAGATTCTATATAATTTTGTTCCAGCCTGAATGATGTAATGTAATGTATACCTCAAGGGTAGTAACGCGTCCATGACTAGTTTCGAAAAGAAATATTTATAACCACTAATAATAGCTATTACTCACTAACCGTATTTTCTCTCATAGTCTGTATATTTCCGAATACTGGTCAATAAATTTCCCCATCCAAAGTTTTTTTAATAGGCTGATATAGAGAAGGCTGTATGTTTTAACACAAACATATTATAAAATAAAAAAAAGTCAAGCCGCCTTGAACTTGTTTGGACGTTTAGCAGTATCTGATTGATGGATGGATTGTTACTGCCAAAAGGATACGAAGACCATAAACAAAAAACCGAGTCTATTCTATTCGACTATTTTTAACGCAGGCAAGTCGCGGGTAACAACTAGCACTTGTAGAATATGTTCATGGTTTTTACAGTTTTTATGAGTGACAGCGGATCCATCCATCAGTTGCATGATTATTATCTTTTCTAGTTATGTACATAAAAAAATTATTACCTAAAAAATTGTCTTTTTATGTAATCATAATCATGTAGTCGTGTAGTCATTGAATTAACATATTATGCTTATAGCATATAAATAATCTAACGCTTATAGATTAATTGCGGTGACAGCCCAGTGGCTATCTAACTCGCCTTTCACTCGAGCGGTCCGGGTTTAAACCCCAGCGGCACGCACCAATGACTTTTCTAAGTTATGTGCGATTTAAGAAATTAAATGTCACTTGCTGTGACGGTGAAGGACACATCGTGAGGAAACCTGCATGCCTGAGAGTTCATCATAATGTTCTCGAAGGCATGTGAAGTCTGCAAATTCGCACTTGGCCAGCGTGGTGGACTAAGGCCTGATCCCTCCTGTTCTGAGAGGAGACCCGTGCCCAAAAGTGGGACAAAGAAAGGGTTGTGATGATATAGATTAACTTAGTAAGTAGTTATATTTATTTTACACAGAAAACTTATAATTGTATGACATTTTGGAGCACCAATCATTCACATGTTATTTAAAAGTGTTTTGGAGTTTACTACGAAGTATTTGGTTCGGAACCCAAAACATGTCCATTGAGCTGAATTAAGCGCCTCGAGCTGTTAAGTTCCGGAAGCGAGCAGAAGGCTGCCAAAGGCTATATATTGCGCTCGCACTATGCGCGTGCGCAGACACTGTTGACAGTTCAAGTGACCGTGACTTATAATGTAAGTGCTGTGTTTAGTGATGTGCTTATGTTGAAAAATAAAATAGATGTAGTGTGGAAATAATACGCGTTCTTCGTCCGCCTATGAAGTAGTGGTGGACGCTAAGGCTTCTCAGTTGTGGGAAGTGGCCCGTGCATGTGGGCCGTTTATGGGTTGTTTTGTGTGGAAATAAGCTTTTCGAAGTTCGTTTTCTTAGGTCTTGTTCACAGTGATATACGGCCATCCTCCCAGTGTACCTATGTCGTGAAACGGAGTTTTGGTGTAAAAGTGTAACACTAATGGTTCGTCCCTAATAGCCACCCATTCCTTCAAAACCGGCTTGTCTTTTTAGCGGTTTTATTTAAATAAAATTAATGTCAAAATTAAAATACCCCGTGGCGCGGTGGTGGGTGGTGGCAGATATTTATTTTGCACTTGAGTATTTGCACTCGGGTTAAGGATGATAAACTGTGTTGTTCTCTATAATATGTCAGCCTCTGTTGAGAAACACAGGCTTACCGCTGGGGTGTGAGTGTGATAGCGTTTATATGTACCTAGTGTACGACCAAACTTTGGTTGAAATGGGAACTAATTGGTTAACTTTCAACTTTTTCTTCCTTGATCGAAGCTTTCAGCGCTATTTCACCACGGAATTAATGAACACTAAGTTATTTAACTAGTCATTATTTAGCTGTCGCACTCAAGCTCGTAGACACAGAAATCTTAATAAAATGCGATTTGTTGAATTTCAAGAGCTATTTATGGTATGAAAATGAAAATGAAAATGAGAATACTCGCAATAGTTTCCTCATAGTTGGTAGGAATGTTTTTATTTGCTTCTTGTTTGATATAAAATATACAATAAAGAGCAATATAAGATTAGGGAGTTACTATTTGTGTTCTTCTGATACAAAATGCGAATTGTGTACTCGTGGAAACATTATTCAGATATCTGTTTATTTTGGTTTGGTGCGAGACAAATAGATGTAAGAACCATGGATGTGAGAAAACAAAAACAATCAGTCAGTCCCAGAATACAGAACCAACATTCAGCATAAAGCTGTGATGACAAACATGTTTACATACATTTCTCAGTGAGGAGACGCTTCCTACATCAGTGAAGACCTGCCTGTTGTAGAATATTTTTAACATCAACATTGTTCTATATTGCGGTTGTGTCCTTTTAACTTGAGCTTTACCCATTTCATGTAGGTATATTCAGTAGGCAGTGAATCGATCATCTGTAACTGAGGCATTAATATAGTTTTAACCGGTGTGTTCCTTTGATCTAACGCTACATATATTTAGATTTAGCTAACTATTAAAGTTAGCTTTGTCCCATATCTGTACATTACTATTGTATATGTGGCTTTATTAACATTCCAGTAGTAAATAGTACTTTAAGTAGTTAAGATGTGACATAGATACCTACATAATCATTAGGAACTAATGTGTAATGTAGGGTTCTATTTAATAGGCAAAAATAGTCTTCTCCTTCAGAAATTCTTGTGTGCACACGTTCATAGGCGAAGAACACCTATTAAAGGGCCGGTATATTTCGTTAATTAAAAATAATCTATGAAATAAATGAATTGTTGTTTTTATTAAATTGTGTCTATTATTTGATTGTTGTTTTATTTCAGCACAAAATGCGTTGCGTTATCATCCTTGCGATCGTGATGGGTGTGACGCAGGCCCGGCCTGGGCTGCTATTCCCCACGGGGCTTCAGCCCATCGGAATCCAGTATGCCCAGGAATCCGCCCCTCCAGTCCAGCCCCACCCAGCAGTAGAACTAAACGCTGCCAGCGAAGCCCTTCTCCCTCCGGAACTGCTCAAATCAAAGGACTTTTACGACAATCCGTCGATTGCCGAGGCCTTGGCTAAGGAATCGTGGTTCACTAACAAGGAAATGCAGGTGGTGGAACGAGAGGCTGAGAAAATTCCTCGAGAACGGATTTACCATATTGTCAAAAGCGCTGGTTTCTTGGACAACCATTAGGAAACAGCAGCCCTAAATCCTATATTACCGTTAGATTTGGGCGTATCAATCAGATTGTCAAACTTCCAAAATGAAACTCATAATCGGTTATGACTTAGTGTGTATTTTTTATCAACTTTTTAGTGAACTCAGTGGTAGGTAGTGATAAAATTATGTTTTCGCATGTATCCTTGGCACGTTCACCTTGTTAAGCTTTGTACAAAGGCATAAGTATTAAGTAGGTATGTAATCAAAATTTAATTTCTTTGATGTAATATTTTAATGGTTTTTGGGTAGAGCTTAATTAACCTCGTTTGGCACTGTAAATAATTGCACCTGTAAACAATATACGTCACCTTGTAAAGTTTGTAGATAGTTTTATTTTTAATGGTTAAAGATTATTTATTCCTCAAAAATTTTAAGGTAAATTTTATGTGTGTGTAAATAATAAATTTATACTTTATTACTTAGGTATATGTAATCTCAAAATATAAGATTATTTAATTTAAATTTTATAATAATGTTTAATACTAGCTCAGATTAAGTAATATGGTAAAAGTTTATTTAAGTTATGATAGATGTTTTTGTGAATTAAAAACTGAACTGTGATCTCGAACAATAAGTGCGTTATGTAAGTTATTGTTCTGTATACTTAATAATTATGTTATGTTAATTTATTAAATAAACCAAGTGTTGATATTAATTTGCCTGATTAATGATATTTATTTTTTACGAATGTGTTTAAATCTGCTGCGTGATATTTATGCCAAAGTAAGTAATGATATCTATTCTATCTAGTGGCGATATAAAAAAAAAATACATAATACATTTTATAATTTGTAAATAAATATTTAACGTAACGTACTTCTCGCTTTGGTTTGAACTGTAAAGTTTATTCCAAGCAGCGAAATAATTTTGAATTTGAGTCTTGGCAAAAGAATTGCATGAAATATTTTTGGTTGGATTCATAACAGTTTAATGTATTAAGTATGATAAAAGTAAAATCAAAGTATGTATGACTAAAACCCTATAAAAAAATAATTTCCTCATTTTAACCCATTTTCGAACATATTATGACTCTGGGCACTGATCTTCATTACTTATCGCAGTTTTATTTGAATTTAAAATACTTTTAACACGTAAAAAAGTATGTAAACGTAGTATTTTCTTATTACTTCCATGTACCAGTCTCCCGAAGAGCAGAAATTCACACTAGGTTCTGAGCAGCGCAGTCGGCCCCTCCATAAGCTGGCTTCTTAAAGCTTCTACCTCTCTTGCACGTCACCCAACACTCGTGCACGGGTTTTTGAACAAAATCTGTAAAGATATAAAACAGCTGCTAAAAGATTATTAAATTAAATATTCATATTTCAATTCAATTGGAAGGACATGGAGTCCTATACTTTTGTCCTAATTCGCGTTCGCTTCGTTCTTACCACCGATTACCAGATTAAATTAGTGTAATCGTAGAGGGATGGAAAAGGGTGTAAATGATTGCTGGCCCGTTCGAGACATTAGTTCTATTTTTGAATCGCTCGCCACGCGACGTCATGCCTACGACTAATATTTGTTTAGTTAATAGAAACAATTCTGTACTAATGTATTGCTTCTGGAGTCCTCGTTGAAGTCGATGTTTGCTTCTTGTAAGATGGTTCTTGTTCTGGCTTGATGGTTGATATAATTGCATCTACAATTTCCAACCGGAATCCCGGCCCGGAACACGCTTTAAAAGCAATTGAGTGTTTTGGTACTGGTAAAGGCATTTAGGACGGTGAATTATCCGTGGCACTACCGCGCTACCGGTGGTACTACCGATTTAATAGTGGTATTGCCATGCTGCATGCAACATGAGATTCATTATTCGAATGTAATGAGAGTATGACATTTTGTATACTCGTGGTCATACTGACTCACAAAATAGTATGATCAGGAGGAAATGGCGGATTAATTAATACTTTATTATTTAACAACATTGTTTAAAAATAAAAAAATCACGCTTTTGTAGATAAGAAATTATTGTATTGTCATCGGTTATTGATAAATATACTATGTTTCAAATTAATCCGACGTTTTGAAGTGGTAGAAAATCACGTTCAAAGATTCTGTTACATACATAGGTACAAATGTACCTACATACCATGATAGTGCGTGTTAAAAAAAATACATTTTATTGTTTTCTTTGTGCTTTGAATAAAAAAGCTAAGGTAAACGAGAACCTGCACTACTGGTACTACTACTACCCGACGGACGAACAGTATGCTCTACTAGCTCTCGTACCTTTCTTACTGTCGCAGTTGAACTCGTGCATGTCGCAGGTGTCGATGAAAGTGCGCATCTCCCCGCAGGAGTCGATGCCGCACATCGGAACCTGATCGTGACGGCAGATCTCAGCGATTTTGCACTCCTCTTCTAACTGAAAAGCAATAACTAGAACTAATATATAAACACTACTACTATATGTACTACAATAATAATAGTTACTAATATAATAAAACTCAGTAACTTGTGTAGTGGTAATTGCAGCGTCCAAAGCCCAATGGCTCGCGTCGATTCAATGTGATCGACAGAGGCGACGGCGGTCGATACCGGTGCAGATAAAATATCGACTAATTATTTAATACTTATTATTCAACTGGCAATTTACTACATGATTTAACTCAGGACAATGCAAGCGTTAGAATACTGAAATTTAGTAAACTTTAATAGGCCTTGTTAAATAATTATGAGCGTCCCAAAACATTCAACACAATGCAGCAATGGTTAGAAAACATAAAAGATAGAATAATCTATCCTTACTTAACCTATCCATAGCCTTCTAGATTGTTTCCTCTAGAGAAGGCTAGGGAAACCTAGAATAGGTTCAACAATTTACCTACTCAATGAACCATAGGTTCTCCTATAGTTCATTAAGTAGGTAAATTGTCCAAGATACCTACAATTTAATTTACCTTTGCTCCATCGATGTGGCTGTAACAGTGTCTTACTATCGTAGATAGATATACAAATATTGGGAATTTGATTTTACCAAACATTTTAATACAAACGATATACTTTTATGCATGGCAGCATACAATCGATCTAAGGTTTAAATTGAAACTATTTGTGCGATAAAACTCAAATGGAAACTGTAATCCCTACAAAAGCATATGAGATTAAAAATGGAACAAAGATCGAAAAAAACTTCCAACATATTTTTAGTAGGTATCATTTTCAGACAAGAAGAGAATCCTGAAATTAATCTATTTTCTACGTTTAACTTTTACCCGCTACTTCGTCCGTGATATTTTTAGTAACGCGAAAATTAATCTGTTAGATCAAACAATTGAATTTTAATAAATGTTAAAAAATCCCAAAAATTAACTCAGTATTGAGAGGAGACCCGTGCCTAATAGTGGGACAAAGATAGGGTTGTGATTATGATAATGATGAACTGAATATTATTTGGAAACATTATATATTTTATCTATTTGAGAAACTATGGATTTCATAGTAAGAGTTTCCATAGTACGGAAACTACCGGGCATAGGGCATTTATAGGACGGGGGTGTGGGCAGTTATGCCCACACCCCCGCCCACAAGCCACTGCGACCTAAAGAGATCTATTGTAGCTAGGGCATAGACGTTCTATGAAAACAATATTTTTCTTATAGTGTAGGTACTTTGAAATTTGGTATTGTAGCTGTACATTTTGATCTCTGCATCGCTCAACTTATGGCCACATGGGCTACACCGCTTTTTTAGTCGTTCATTTATTGTATTAAGTAATAGTACATAATTAAGTTTATTTTCACTAAATCCTACGAGTTACTCTGTTCTTTAATGCCAACATACATATTTATTTATTGTATACTAGCTATTGTGAACGTTAACCTGTTGTGTTCTTTTCCTTCAACCCTCTTGAGGCTTTAATAATTCGTTTGAACGCAAAGGAGGAGGAATAAAATAATCACAGTCAGGTTACCCCGAGGGAGAGGGTTCTCACCTGTGGTTCTCACAAAGAATGTACGAATACCTAATATCGTAGGCGGACTGAACGCTGTTAGATTTTTAACCCCCGAGGTTTTTTAGGGGTGTTATAAGGTAAAGTGTGTGTCTGCGTGACTCTCTCTGTGGCATCGTAGCTCCTAAACTAATGAACCGATATGATATGATCAAGGTGGCCGCTAGACCCAATAATTCAAATAATCGACTGGTTTAATTAAAATGAAAGCGAATTATTTTTAATGCTGCTGCTGCAACCCGTAGACGAGACGTCCTACTACGGGTGGCCCCCATAGACAAATCTTTGAGAGGAAGAGAGCATACTCCACCATGCTGCTGCAATGCGGATTGATGGAAGGGTTAGCGGCCAACCCAGTGTCGAATGTTCTCAAGCCACCCGAAAGTCTTCGAGAAAGGTTAGCGATTGTTTTACAATTGAAAATAACCAACGGGTTAACGTGCGTTGCGAAGCACGCTCCACCCCGCTGCTTCAATAGTGGAGTGAGAATAGTAGAGTGTTGTAATGGGATTACGTTATAAGCTGTTTCGTTTAATTTCAGTTATGAGGAAGATGTCGATAGAAAGTTATAAATAAGTTACACTCTTTGCAATTAAAGTCTATTTGCTGGTTTGATGTTGACATTGCAGTCGGTTCTGTACTCCGGCTTCTTAAAGGAGCGGCCGCGCTTGCAGGTCACCCAGCACTCGTGGATTGGCCGCTGCTTGAAATCTGGAAATGTCACATACTGATTTGAAGCAAAATTAGTTTTTGACGCTTGACCTTTAGCAATCTGACAAGGGCTTGAGTCGTTTGTATCGTCCGATGTTACTTAACTTGTGCAGTGACTGATAGTCGCAAAATTGGCGCTTCCATGTTATGGAAGATACCTAAAGCAGTTGGTCCCGCTGGTTGTTAATTGTTAAATAATCGCTAAGCCTTGTTTAAGACCTTTGGATGGCTTGAGAACATTCGAATACGCATTGGACAATTAATAATCAATAATTCGGAACAATTAAACAGGCCTTGTTCAGATTGCCTCCTACCAGGCTCCCATAACTCATTAGTACCTTTCTTACTGTCGCAGTTGAACTCGTGCATGTCGCAGGTGTCGATGAAAGTGCGCATCTCCCCGCAGGAGTCGATGCCGCACATCGGAACCTTGTCATGCACGCATAGCTCCGCTATCTTGCATTGTTCTTCGTTCTGGAAACATCTCGATATTTATTAAACTAGGTTTTGATGCTTCAATGTAGCTTTGAATATTGAACTCTTTTGTCCCTAATATTCTGTATTTTTTTTAAATTTTGAATCAAAATACAGAGTGGTATTTAAAGGTGCTAAGTAAGGTAATACCTATGCGTAGTCGAGTAGGTACTTAAGTGTTTTTAACACCCGGTAAAAAAAGGGATGTTAAATTGTCTGTCTGTCTGTTTGTGCACCCAAAGTAGGTCTAGCACTTTAAATAATTTTGACTAAGCTTTTTTTTCCTTTTAAAAGTTATAGTGTAAGCTTTAGTTGTAGGGATCCAACTAGATTTTATATGAAACCTATTTTGTTCCAGTTCACCCGGGGTAGTACCACCACCCGCCACAGTACCTAGTACCATTTCAAGGTAGGTTTTTCGCTTAGTTATATCCACTAAAAAAAGACTTGATTGATACAGTGATTAGTTATTCAAAAAATGTTGAGTATCTCTGTATACTTACTTGTATTGTTTCACTATGCGCATTCACGTATGCTATTCGTGTGACATAAACAGCTGGAATAAGCAATGCAATATCAGACAAGTACACAAAAAAAACACAACTTACACAAGAATAAATATAATTGTACATACTTACCTTATATTAATAAATTATGATGTGTTTTCACGAGCCTATATTTAGCGGGTCATATAACACAAATTATGATAAATAAGTAGCCAAATACCAATTACTTCACTCACCTAAAATTAAGAGCATCATACAACATCTTACTCTTCTGTCTATTTAACTTCTGCAAAACATTTCCATAAAATCAGAAATCGAATATGAGAATTTCTTATCGTAACAAAATATTTACTATAGTGAGAAATATGAAATCACTGTTTAATCGGAATTTAATACAAAAAAATTGCAATAAAAATTAATATCGGATTTATATATTTTATGTACTTACCTTTCCTTTTAACCACTTTATACAAAGGCGCTATAGTAGTAGGTACCTACCCATAAGGAAAGATGGTGGATATAGTGAGAATTGTGGTTAACAAAAACCTTGTGATTGGACCGTGGTGGCTCAGTTGGTTAGAGCGCTCCCAGTACTGATGAGAAGGTTGTGGCTTCAAAAGAAATATACATATAATAGAGAAATGTATTAAGGTAAAAATTTGAATATAAACTAGAATCCCTGATAGCTATAGAATCTACTACGTAGCTAAATAAGTACGTTTGAGAATAAAAATGTGTTGCCTAATGTGTCAACATCCTTATGTGTTTACGTTTTAATAGATACAATTGATAACTTCTAATTTAAGCCGCCGGCTAAACTTGTAAATCCTGGAACAAAGCCTCTAATTAGCTTCGCAAGGCGTGTTTAATACGACAGCTATACAGCAATTTCTACGAAGACCCGTATTAGCCTGTAATCCAATCTCGACAGGCTTACTAGCTATAAATCACATTTTCTGATACATAGCCCGATTGATTATCCTTGATCGTTGAATTGAGAGTTATATTATGTAATTTTTTCAACATCGCGCGATGGGCCTGCTGAATGGCTAAGGACCGGCCACGCCATCTCAATGATAATCAATATCATTTTTTGTCATACTTAGTTATGCATCCTTCATCCATCAATTGCAGTACATGGGATATAATTTTATGGTAGTGAAAAGTGAACGTTTATGAGTATTATATACGCAATATTTAATGTTATCTTTTCTCTTTGAAGTAACAAATCTGCTAGAATTGGACTGTGATTCTGAACTATAAGATTATAATATAAGAAATGCTAATGGATCTAGACTGCTTGTACATTAAAATTATTTACACTATAAGTTACATATTCTTTGCATCATGAGCCACTCGTGCGATTCTGAAGCGTAAGAACAACATGGAAGTCTTAAAATTTGGTAAAAAATTTATAATCTACAATTTGAGTTGTATTGAGTCTTAATCTTTTATGACCTTTAATTCTTCTTATTTTAGTACTCACTTTTTTCTTCTTTCTCTCTTCTATCAAGGTAAATTTTATACATGTAAGTATTTTAAATTATGTAACCTACTTTGATGGTCATTATAACCTTAAGGTTATCTCGTTTTCAAATAAAAACGGAATAATAAAAGTCTATCTATATCATATTTTAGCGACGGTAATGTTGCCACTGCTTGCGATGGCAAATGCAATATCAATTGAAACACTTGACGATAAAATGATTTATCCTACAGAACCCCACCAGGTAAGCCATGATTAGCTTTTATTTCTGGATTTCCATTTAGCATTGGTTTTACTTTAGTGGATGGATTAACTGGATAGTAAAAATCGTATTTCGCAGAAAATAACGAAGAGAGATGCTCCGTCTACGTTGCCTGTTACTGGATTAGAACAAAGAAAATTTTACCAGTTCGTCGAAGAAAAGCTTATTCAACATTCTCAAGCACTAGAGCATCTTATAAGAATTACTACTGACGCAGTCAGCGCTTTGAGTGGCCTTGCCGAGAATATAAGTCGTAACGTTGAGCAGCCGAAACTGCCAGAAAAAGTAGAAGCAGATAACGTAGATGAACGCACTGGCGATGAGGACGAGGTACATGAACATCCAATTGTTAAGTTTGGAAGAAAACTTCCACAATACGGTGTCTTCTTTAAAGATCTTATAGTCAGAGACTTTGTGAATCATGTTGATCCTAATCCAGTAGTCGCAAAAAGTGACGATTCTAAATAAATTATTCTGTAAACAGTCTTAATACATCAAATGATAATCAAGTAGGTTCCAGGTTAAGTGTTCATTGGTAAACTTACTTTCGCTGAGAAATTTGCTCTTCTTTTCTTTCACAATAAAATTGTTCTCTTTGTTTCAATTATGCTTTTTATTTCTTCCTTATTCAAAGGTTTCATGATGGGTTTGTTAGTTTAAATGAATAAAGTGATGTAGCGAAGAATAAATTTTTCTCACATTCTATTTCTCAATCATTTTCTCCTTGGCCCATCACTGAATTCTTCTCTGCCATGTAAGAACTTTTTTTCTTTTCAGTCCCGTCGTTCTTACTGGGGGAATCATTGGCAAGGAAATAGTCTTTCTCAAATCAAAACTTCGCCTAGTCCATGGTGTTCAGTGGCTATTTTGTGTCACAGGACGAGGAGCCCTGTGTGCGGGTACGATGATAGATTCGGCTATGGAAAGTTTGATGACTTGTGCCACATGCTACAGGTCAATTGCTACTGGAAATACAGTAAGTAAATTCTTGAATTAGTGAATGAATGAATGAATGAATGTGCGAACGACTCATTGAATGAATTATTTTTTCAATTTTTAACATAATTAATTAATTACATATTATAATTATTATATATTATATATACCTATTTTGTATTATTACCCAAAAAGTTTTTCAAGTTGTAAAATTTTGTTCTTATCGATCAGAGCCAGAACACAAAATATTAGAGTAGTAAAATAATAAGTGCAAAGTTAAGAAATAGCAAATAACAATACAATACTTTGTACAAAAAAAAGCTCATACGTTGTTCTGTGTGGATTAAGAGATCGCTTATAATACCTACTTATAGCTTGTACTTAAGTTTCTAGTTATTGTCTGAAGTGAGTCTGATGGGTTATGGAGAGAAGGTTAACAAATGTGTTAATACAATTAAATCAATCAATTATTTTTTTATTTCTTTCAGATTTTGCTCTCGTGCCTAATTGTAGATCTACTTTATACTAACAGCAAATTTTGGGAAAAGTTTAAATCTTCTTGTATCAAATTGAACATGTATTTTCATAAAGTCTAATATAAATCACTATCCAATTTTATTATTGTGTTATCCATTAATTATCCTATTCTTCGAGTCAGTTCCTTTGGATTTGGACAAACTCCTTCTTCTTCCTTGACGTGTCTGAAAACTAAATAAAAAAATTGTTAATTTTGCTATTCAAACTTCAAAACTTATGTTTTAAACTTGTTTGCTTATAGAAGCTAAGCTACAGTTGTCAGTCAGGTCTAGAACATATTCTACTACACTCCAATGTGAATTGGTGAAGGGCTTATCTAGAGACCAATCCAGTGGCGAATATTCTCAATCTTCCCGAAGGTCTGCGACAAAGCTTAACGATTGTTTTACAATTGAAAATAACCGGGACCAACGGTTTAAGGTGCCTTGCAAAGCACGCTCCACCCTGCTGCTATAAACTGCTGCTATAAACTAATAAGGATTAGTGGAGGTAGGCCAAGTTTCGAATGTCAAGTTCGATAAGGCGTTCGATAGCTTTTGCTACTAGCGATCTCCGTACTGACCGTACCCAATGATACTTAACTCGATCGATCACGTACAATCGACTCTTACCGAGACGACTACTTACTCGACCTTATAGTTTAGGCCCTGCGTTGATATGTCAGTCAGTCAGTCAGTCAGTCAGTCAGTCAGTCGCCTTCTCCTTTTATATATATAGATAACAACATCGTTTAAAAAAACTGAACCATATGCTAACCGAACTAAAATCCTAGATTTTTTATATATATTTTTTTAATTATTGCCTTGTCAATAATTTCAAATAAATCTGACGTAGCGAAAATTACGTTCAAAGATTCCGTTACATACCTGCATACGTAGATAGCTACATACCTACATACATACCAAACTAATAAAAGCGTGTTGGCATACTTTACCCATATTGTATTCGCATGAATACTCGTACAAGTCGCATAGATCGAGAAATGTTCTAGCTTCGTTGACGGATTTGCCACAGATTATAACGGTGTCATGAAAACACGAGTATGCGTGTTCACACAGCTTTTTAAGTTCCGTCTGTTGAAATTATTGTGTTCTTTACAAACATGATGATTTCATACAAATTATGATGATTTCTTAGTTATTTATTTTTATTAACTTAATAACTCAAATTCAGTACAAAATTAAACTTCACTTAATGGACGTACTTGAGTCTTTGTATTCTGTGATAATAGTAAGATACTATGCTTGCTTTACTTCTACCACAGAGAAATGGTATGTGCTTCTACTATTAAATTAAGCAAGTCGGTGACAGGAACTCACGAGATTTACAAATCTACCCAAGAAGAATCACCACTACAGAAAATAATTTAAATTTTCTCCATTGTCCGTAAGAATTTAGATTAAAGTAACGGAGCCAGGAAAAATAGCCTTCATGATTACAAATGGTATACTTAACATTATTTTTTATAACAGTAAGTACATAATATTTGACAAGAACAAAACAACAATAAAGTTTAAATAACATGGGCGATGTTCGTGTTTCATACATACCAGATGAGCTTTATCACCTACTAAGTGTGCACTGACGATTAAAAATGAAAATTGTAATAACATTACCGTCAACATAACTTTATTGGAGTGATACTGATTAAAGTGCATTTTAAACTATCTTTGGCAACGACTTTTGGAGGATGGTGCAATGAGCAGCATTAGAGCCTTGATATTTACCTTATACAATTGCCGGATGCTAAGAAGTTGAGCTAACATTATTAAACGGATGTGTTACAGAAGTTGTTTTGACCTTTGAAACGGTTGTGAGAATTGGCTAGCTATACGGCTATTGTAATAAATGATAGGCTATTTGTAAACGTTCAGAAATATCAAAACATATTTGTGTTCCTTGAACGGAACGTAAACCATTCAATCCTAATATGGCACCACATTGCTTAGGTTCAACTTCAGGGCCGGTATTGCGTTTATCAGCTAATAGCATGGTCATCTTCAATGAAGATAGCTGTAGCCATTATGCCATATCGAGTTGGCTGCCGACAAACTGGCCTACAGTTTGGCTGAAATTTATTAACTATGTACCTTTTTAATGGAAAAAAATAAATTAAAAATAAAACAATGCTGGCGCCTCATGGAGGCGCAGAACACTGATTCTTTCCATCCATTCTTATAAGAACCATTACCTTGACATAAGGCCTCCCTAACTCAGCGCCACTTCACATGGTCTTGTGCTCTGCATCCCGATTTCCCATTGTCTTCGCGCTAGGTAATTGTTAAAGTTAAAAATTATTATTTGGTGTAGCTCAAAGCATTTTCAGTTATGTAAGGAGAACGAGTGTCTTACAGAGTCACTATTCAGCGCTATTGGTGCCTAGGTACCTAGATCTAATTTATTATGAGCGTCCTCTCTCTGAGGTCCTCTCTATTTATTTTTGCTGGACTGCGCGACGCAAGGAAGGTATTGTTTTTTTTATTGTATGTATTTATGTTTCACCCTCTATGGCGTTCTAGAGACCAAAAGCATCAGGCGATTTTGCTGATTCTTAAGTCAAACGTTTTGTCATAGCCACGCGAGTTTCACATGACAGTAACTAAGATTCACCACAGCGATAACCAGACTACATTATTGTCTAAATGAAAACCAAAAAGTCAAATTCAAATTCAAATTCAAATAATTTATTTCGCTATGAGGTGATTACACACGCTTAACGAAAGTCTAGGTAACTACAAACTACTTAAAGAGATATAATGCTATTCTAAACTAATTAATATAAAGCAAACAATATAGTCGAGTACTATATTGAAAATAATAGGTATTTAACGATCATTTTATGGTTCCTTTTACAATTTTTCATTTTAAATAACGATTTAAATATGATTAACAACCATTCTCGCTAATTTTCTACTTATTATCTAGCAGCCGGGGGTAATTTTTTAAATTATTCAAATTGTTACTTTATAAATCAATGCCAAATACAGGACCAATGTCTCCCTATACTGTGCCATTGGGTTGCTTTTATTCTTAGCATTTACTTTGAATATCTGTCTAAGTCTCTATGGAACAAGTAATACGTGACTTTACGTGAGAGAGTATTGAGTATTCGTGGATAAAACTTTATATCAGAGAATTGTGCATTGACGTCATTTGCGGATGCTCTATTTCAGCTCGACTCGCTTAGAACTATTTAGAGCAGAATAAGCGCGGAATGGAGATGAAATTAAAGCATAGCTACAAAAATATTGTTTGGGAAACTGGAGCTTCAGATATAACAAAGCCCAGATTAAGTAAGTAAATAAAATAAGTTTACCATTCATTATTATACTGGGATAGGCTTGTAATTGACGGGCCCGTTGGCACAATCGGTAGTGACCCTATCTGTTGCGCCAGGGGTCGTGGGTTCGAATCCCACTCAGGGCAAATATTCTTGTGACGAACACTTGTATTTGTTCTGTGTCTGGATGTTAATATTATCTATTTATGTATGTAATGTATGTATTTCAGTCTCTGACACCCATAACACAGGCTCGCGCCTACTTTGGGGTCAGATGGCCGTGTGTGAGAATGTCCAAGATATTTATTTATTTATTTTAAAAATAAAATTGTAACAATACTTGCATAGATCTGGTTGGACGCAAGGTTGTGTTTTGAGAGAGAATGCAGCGACCCTGACAGTGTCTGTATCGAGACCCCCGGCCGCGGGTCAAAGACAAGTACAGGCGACGACAAAGGTAGTGTGTATATATACACCATAGAGGAAATAAGACACTACACTAACCATTTCGAGACACTTTTGACCCTACCCTTCTCTTTCTCTGAATGACATGAGGTTCTACAAAAAAGCAAAAGGAACACCTGTTCTGGGTCAGCAACTTTACATCAGTTGAATGATATAAAAATTATAAATTAGTATTTTATAATTCAATGAAGCCCAATTGCATATCGATTGGCGCAGCATTAAAATTATGTGAATGAAACGCCTGACAGTCACTTCCACTCTTGAAAATAAACAGAATTGCTCTGTAGCTGACCATTGATATACCTATCAAGTAGAAATGTGTTAGATATCTCACCTGCATAGAATTTAGTATGTAATCGCAAATGCCACAGTACCTTGTTGGCGTTATGCGTCTCGTACTTACTCGTAGTATCTCTCTATACTGTAGCGAAACTAAGCAAACCTTTCAGTGTACTTATTTCATATACCTACCCTATTTATACGATGTAACGTAAAATGAAAATGCGATTTCATTGAGATACATTTTATTAAGTAGGGTAAAGATAAAAAATACAGATTTTTTAATTATATTACGCCTGAAAAATTAGGAATCAATCAGTCATCGTAATAAGTGTTGGTAGGGCGGCGTGATACTGTCAACATAGATTTATCTTCAGGACAGCTGGTCTGTCTATAATCTGAAAAGGAAATAATTTTAACATAAGTATTTATTTTATACTTATACCTTATTATTTAGGAGAAAACGGTAGCGGGAGAGTTGAATTTGGTTGCCAGGAATAATAACAATTTGATGGAAAACGCTGGCAATATATTTATTGTTGTGTTCCTTCCAGTGGCCCACCTTCTAAACGATATAAAGACACAATGTTTTTAGCATTAAGTCCGCCTTTAGTACCACAAGCTTTTTGGTATAATAAAGAATAAATAAATAAATAGAGAAAAAGAAAATGTTACAGCAGGTACATTTATTTGTTTAATTTGACCTTCAAAACCAGTGATAGTTTTTTTACAGCAGGTCACATTATTAACACGTTCGTGATCCAGACACCATAGAACTTTTATTGTTATGACGACTATAGCCGTTCGCCGCGCTCGAAAGGGTAATATTGTCAGCTTCGTTCTTTGCTTAAAGGCACATACTTAACATAGAAATGTAATTTGTGCATGCTGCAGGGGTTGGGTTGGCATCCGGCCTCTCTAGTGAACGAGCGAAGTCTTAGGAGCTGTGGCAGGTTGGCAGGACTTACTTCTTCTTCGAATGCAGTTGTAGTCGAACATGTCACATAGGTCCCGGAATCCCATGACGTCACCGGCGTGGCTCACACCACAGATGGGGATTCGGTCATGGTTGCACACCTTTGCCATACCGCACCATTTTGCCCCCATCTGAGTGATAAAAACATGCGTCATTAACAGCTTTAGCGCTCGCTATATGAATGAAGCATATACAAACAGAAAAAACAACACAATTTTACAACTCCGACCCAAGTACAAAATATAGGTCAGCGAAAAAAATCTGCTAGGATTCGAACCCAACACCCGTGGTTCTGCATTCGGGGTTCACGACAAAGTAGAAGTTGACTCACCAGTCAACCAGCGTTGATCAACATCATGAACATCATGAATTATATAGGTACTAGCTGACCCCGCAAACGTTGTTCTGCCATATGAAATGTCAAAGTGACGCGACGCTTCACGTCAATGAACGATGGATAAAAATAAAAATACTAAAATAATGTTTAAAAAACATTTTCCAGTGGACCAAATTGTGAATCTAAACCATTCTCGAATCCCCTTTCACTCACAAAAAATTTCATCAACATTCTATCCAGACGTTTAGGAGGAGTTCACTGTCATACACACGTACACAAGAAATATAAATATATAATTATTTACTTTTACTCGTACCTTACGTCCCATGGTGACGTCTTCGTTATCGCGCTCCAGGGGAGGCCCGTGAGCGGTGGCTGCCATTAAACAGCTTACGATAATTCCTGCGAAGTATTTTGTAGTTAATGACGATATATCGAACACACGTGACCCGCCGACAATGACCGCGTCTTGACTACTTGACGCCTTACGGCTCGCGTCGATCGACTGTGATCTATCTACGGTGATTAACAATTACCAATTAATGGCTTATTGTTCTAATAGATAGAGTTTTAAGTGGTAGAGCCTATATGGAACCGAATAGATTTTATATTAGGCCTGTTTGGTTCCATTTAGAGTTCGCCCCGGGTAGTACCTACCACCGCCCGCCATGGTACCTAGTACAATTTCTACGGTGTAGTAATTGTTTTTGAAGTAACTGCGGTCCGGTTGGAAAGGTGTGGTTTTCGGCTTACACTTTTTTATAGGAGACCAAATTACCTACTTCTTTCAATTCTTCCTAAACTTGACCACTTTCCAACAATAGCAATCTGTTCTTTACGTAGGTACTCGTATCTCAAACCTTATAAAAAGCCCTTACCCTAAGAAATTGGAGCTTGGTACCTACTAACAAACCACGGCAAACACTGTGTTTTGGTGTTGGGCCCGAATTGAAACTAGATGAAAATATTTTACTTTGTGACACTTATGAAAAGCCAAAAAATAATAAAAAGCTTGAATATTTACCAACTGCTAATTTACACTCCATTTGTATTCTCGTCATTACTCCGTGGAAGATCTGACAATAAATGGTGTTAGTTTCAAAGTTTCCTTGGGACTCTGTTTATCGTCTTTGCTTACTGTTTACACTATTTCGTAATCAAAACTTCCCGTAAAATGGAGAGTTGGCTATTATATGTTTATATCCTATTGTCTAAGCTATGGAATATGACTACATTTGCTTCTTGCTGCTTTAATGAACTCTGAAACGCAAGTAGTATTTAGTATCTAATAATACGGCTAGTGGTACGATATAATGAACACAATTACACATTACACGTAAAAAATATTTTGAAACAAGCTTTCAAATTCATTCAATGCTCTATATACTTTGAAGAAAAAAATAAAATGGGACATTAAGTATATTATGTTGATAAAAAAGCCGACTTGAAGAGCAAGATAGAGCAAGCTGGTTTGTACTGGACTAAATCGGTTTATCTTAATTAGGTGTGAGGATATTGAGGATATAGTATCTACCTACTAGTTTGGTCTAGGTCAAACTGACCTATTCTGGGATAAGTCAGTTTGTACACTAGTACGAGTATATCCTTAAATAAACTTAGTAACTAATATGGCAAGATAATAAGAGACCAAATAATGTTCTAATTAACTCTCTCAACTAATTGGACTAACCATCCCAGTCCCTAAATTTAATGGAGTCTTGTTCAAAGTCAGTCACAGTTGTCATGGGCGGCAGCGGATGGGTGGTGCTGCAAGTTCGTTTGCTATCTTTTATCCATAAATAATTCCTGTAAATAACACCTTCTTAATATATATTCAACTATCATCTATATTGTAACGAGCCTCCTTTCCACTACATATTTAACTTTACAAATACTTACTGGTCTTATATTCACAGTTGAATTCGAGCATGTCACAGAAGTCAAGAAAACGTTTTACTTCACGTGTGGTAGGCTCGATGCCGCAGATTTGCTGCTTGCTGTGAGTACATATGAACGCGTCGAGGCATGTCATCTAGATTTAAAAAGAATTTGTGTTATGGACAAGTCTCAAGCATAGATGCATTGCCATGTGTCAGCGAAGTTGTGATATTACAAGGAAAACTAGCGAGAAACATCCACTGCATCTGACACTGTAAACATAAATACAGAGTAAGTACATAGCATAATAAAGTACAGGGTTCTACTTTTTAAAAGCTTTTATTTAACTTCATTGTTTATCAAGCCAAGTATTTCGTTCGTAGCTGATGTACTTAATGTTTCCTACCTTTCGTTGAGCGTCGACATCAAAAGGGAAACTTAGTTTGATAACTATCAAAGCGCATAATAAGATTAATGCCATCTGATAGCTGCAAAACAAGTGTTTCGGAGATGGTGTTATCACTGGTTACTTTCAGGACGCGAAATATCCAATCGGGTATTTTTCGAGTTACTTGGAATCATCGATTATTATTTCACAAATATTAGTATTGTTTTAAATTTATTATTTTTTAATTATGTTTTGCTGCGACCCATAGACGTCTGGTCTGCTGGGCACGGGTCTCCCCCTCAGAGACAATTATGTATCTTCTGAATACTATAATTTCAAAATGGAGGAATTGACGTCACTTTGAAATCGAGTTTTTCTATTGCTCTTATATGTTTCTATTCAAATTATAAAACATTTCTTGCTATTTAATCAAACCAGTTCTAAGTGTTATCAGTCAAAGAATTACGAATTATCAACAGTGAACACGTGTCGCAGGAAATTGATTTTCAACGTATAAACCTTTTATGGACGATAAAAATGACGTTATTCGATGTTCGTAAAGTTAAAAAAATACTAGGCTTTGTCTCATTGTTTCTCGTCCAGGAGAAATTAGGCTCTCATTTAAATGAAATAACAGTGGTTCACCCTGTATCATGTGGGACCACAAAATACCACTAATAGAGAATCAGCTGCTTGTCATTGGCATAATTAAATACTGTACATGACAGGTTTTAGATGAGTTATTTTCTGTGTGTAATCGCTACTAATCTCATGTTACATATGAACTTACTAATCCTAGTCGGCACCAATAATCTCGGCCAAATTGTATAAATAATTGCAGCAGCTTACATAAAACATACAAGTACATACAAACCAACATAATATAGCATCATGATTATAGCGAGGAGAAAAACTTATTGAGTACAATAAAACAAAACCAGCGTGTGGCAGTTACATGTAACAAACATAACTTTTAATATTGAAGAAATAAATACAACAAATGCATATTAAAAAATTTCTTTTTGGTAAGGATAAATAGCTGTTTCGGTTGCCCAAGTAAATAAGTTGCCAAGTACCAAAATTAATATTTATGTATCACTACATAACAACCGATATAGGGTTGACATGTACAATAATGTACATTGGGCATGATCCTAGTCTTGTCCATGTTCATTTTCAAACCCACCCTCTGTGAGGCACTGTTCAAGTTTCCTAGCATGGTGTTGAGTTGGCAAGCTGAAATGGCAATGAGCAGGCCACGTCGGTCGCAGGACTGACAAGCGATTGGTAAGAAAGGTCCTTGAGTAACTACCATGACTCAGGAAACGGTGCACAGGCCGCCTTCCAACTAGGTGGACTGATGACTGAGCGGTTACCCGCTGCTGGATTCAAAAGGCACAGAACCGGAAGGATTTGAACCGATTGAGGGAGGATGTCCAGCAGTGAGTCCAAGGCTATAAAAGGTTGATGGATGGATAGATCACCATAACACTTTCTTTGTCGCACTGTTGGGATCGGGTCTCCTCTCGCAGGGTTAGGGGTCTTATTGAACCACGCTGGTCAAGTGACGATTAGCAGATTTCACATGCCCTCGAGAACATTATGATATATATCCTCAAGATGTTTACCTTAACATAATATAGAAAATAATCCAAATTACTTAATAATACAACCTCTGTTTTTTATCTTAAGGCTAAGTAATCTTTATTCTCATTAAAAATAAAAATTCATTTACACTTAATCAAAAGTACGCAGGTAACATAAGTAATTTTTTTTCTAAGGAGTGCTGCTGGCGGTCATTATGAAGAAGGCAGTTGCGAAGATTGTGCCAAAAGATGTTAGAAATTTCATTTTATATTTTTCTTTATAGTCCCGAGGAGTAACTGATTTTTCCTCAACTCGGATTTAAGATGCTAATATGATTATGAGCTGATGCCCGCGACTTCTTCCGCGTAGAGATAGATTTTTCTATTCAGAGTTATTGTTACTGTAGATAGTGTTAACTACTGCAATGTGAAATAAGAAATATACCGAAAAAAACACTGTAAAATAGTGCTGAGTCTGAAAGGGAATTAGTTTTGCAATAAGAAATTCAAATTGCCACGTCTAAAGAGTGAAAAAAAAACAACAGTCGAACATAGAAAATCCTCCAAAACAAACAAATATTTACACATGGTTTTATTAGCTTCGCTTGAATTATTTACCTAGTCTATGTATAACAAATGTTCGAATTTGAAATTGGCCACTTTATGCTTGATTTCCAACCCTGCAATAGACAGATGACGTTATTATATTATGTAGATTTAACCAACTTGTATTTTGCTGGTTGACGAACTAATCGATCTAAGACGAACGACGAGAGAAGACTTTAATTTTGGATTGCTCTCATTTAGGAATGTTTGATTGTAGATTCAATGTACCTATTTGAATTGATGAAGTAATGGCCCAGTTTCCTTTTGAATTTGAGCTCTTTTTTACTAGTCTGATTCAATATGATTAGTATCAATGAAATTCATGTCACTTCTTGTGTTTTATGAATTTAGAATAAATGTTATGAAGCCAAAACTTGTATTCACAATGCAAGAGAAAAGTGTGGAGAAGATGAGAACGGCAATGTACGCAGATTTTTTGACACCTGTGATATAAAAGAATACAACTGCTTGCGAGGAACTGGTGAATATTATTTTGGTTTATTTCATGTTTATTACAATATTTATTGAATGTGATGGGTGACTTATAGGAGGTATTGTGATAGGTCTCAATACATAATCATACTCTTAGACGAATTTAATCGGGACTTACCTAAAAGCTAATAATAAATTGATAAGCTTAAGTAAAATTTTGATAAATTATCGACGAGAGAAGAAGTAGGTAAGTAAATAAATACGTGATTCCACCAATCGTTGTAGTGAAACACGCTCCAGACTTTTTCAGCTGAGAAGAGAACCGCCACCTGTAATAGGCAACTGTAGCTAAGCTACAACCAGCAACCTCAACTTAGCTTTTTAGATACCTATATTCGTGTATTGAAGCGCATGAAAGAAATAATTATGAGTAGGTAGGTATTTAGTTCTGTAGTCTGAGGTACCTATACTATACACTGTATATGAGAAATCCTCGAGTTGTAACATTTTTCCTTCATCTTGCTAGGGCATTGATTTTGTGAAAATTGTATTTGTGATGCGTTTGCAACATTTGCAAATTCATTATCAATAAACGTTTCTAAATAAGAAAGAGTATCTAAGTGTTTAGTTACATAACATTTACACAGTCATGTCTCTTAAGAAAATATGTTTCAGATTATGTTAAAACTGACATGGAGAAATGTAAATCTTTACCACCGATTGAGGAAGGTGGAGAAACTGTCCGACCAAATAACCCGACGGAAGCTGACACTACCAATGAAACGGTGATCCATGTTGATGAAGAGTCACATGGGGTAGAGCAGGATGAAGAGTCTAATAATTCGTCTTAATTATTAATTAGTCAAAGTTGTTTTGTTGTAATTGGCACATTGTACAAATTCTGAACTATTCCTATATTTCTGATAACTTGTAATCCTGATCACTAAATTGTTTGAGGAAAATGATGACTGCAAACTTCCGAATAAAACTGTACAATCAATGTTTGTGTAACATAGAAATAAACTACATATTAAAATTGAACCTTCTGTCTGTAATTTCAAAAAAACTAACATTAATTTAACATTTTTGGAATTTTGGAATTCTGAGTTGTCTGGGAGCAGATTTTCTATGTAAATTCTAAATAATTGATAGTTACCGATAATGGAAGCATAAAAATACCTTTATATAAACATACTACCTATCATAATAATATGCTCTAAGTCTATGTCAGTCTTACCACCACCAGATACCACTAAAACACTGACAGATGATTTACATAGAAAATCTGCTCCCAGACAACACAGAATTCCAAAAGAACTTTAGAGCCAGGCAGAATTCTAGTGATCAACGAATACTGGTGCTGGCGAGCAAGATACTGTCGACCTGATGAAGAGACTGTATGCGCGAGAGACCTACTTCTCAATCAGTATAAAGGATTCAAGAACTTTTGCCATTTGTTCAAGCACAACTGCCATTTTGGACATGGTAATAAATACAATTATTTGGCGATAAACAGAAAGCAGTTGCTTATTATAAGCCGTCAAATGCATTGTATGCACTATTTCGAACAACACTTGGGGGCCCAGCTAACAATGTTTCGGAAAATGACGTGTTTAAATCACTAGTTTCCGTGCCAGTACTAAACAGTGAATTTTATCGCAACGAAATATTGCAATAAAATGTTGTTTAGGTACCCCAATCCATAAGCGCTTCGATTTTGTAATAGCTACAAAATCGAAGCGCTCAGTTTTAAGATTATTGTACCAACATTTATTTTGAACACACCCAAGAGAAATAATAAAAGTTTCTCGGATATTCATTTTATTAATATTTTATAGCCTTATCTAAACCATAATCACACATCAAAACTCGAGTTACGCTCAAATACAAGAAAAAATGTTTTAAATACATTTTTCCTTTTTAACTGCATAGCTATCTTATTATTGAAATAAAAGAGTTACAATTAGTTGTTGTGATTGAATTTAAAAGAGTTACAATTACTGTATAATATTTACGTTTTAACTACCTTCCAGATTTTACTGCAACGGGTGACGTTAAGTGCTGGCAACGATTAAAAAAATCTAACTTACGGTATTAATGTTACGCTTCTGTTTTGATTATAATATCATGAAAGAAACAGATTAAATGTGTAAAAGGTTGCCAAGATCGACGAAAATAACCAATTCTACTCTACTATAGCCTGAAAAGTTGCATCTTTTGCAGTTAATCTGACCTTATCTGAAAATAATTTGTATATACCTAAAATCTTTAATATTAAATTAAATTAATATTTATTTATTGCATATTAAGTTTTTCACTAACATACCATGTTTATCAAAGATGAAATGTTAATAGTGATAATGAAAACAAGAAATGTCTATAATCTGTTATTTTGTTGTTTTCTTTTAATCCCATACAAATCGCGTGATCGGAGTTCGATAATGAGGATGATCAAAGGGCAAGAAATCAACTAAAAGAAGTAGCCTCACGAATTTTCAATGATGTAGTCTAGTTAGTCAGGTATATAGCTCGTCAGGTTAACTATCTGACTGTTACTATATATCTACTGTAGACTGCTCACATTTATCACACCTACACCAATAGTAGATACCCACCGATTATGTTTATTTAGGGATGTACTCGTATAGAATCTCTCCGGTAGTAGTAATCTAAAACAACTGTGTTTTAGGAAGTAAGAAATCATAAAAAAACAGTTATATTGATATAACGATTGGGATTATTTATCGTCTCCCATTTTATTCTCCATATCGCCACTTCTATAAATATTGGTTGCCTGTAAAGTCGGTATACGGGCGAAAGTTTTACGTGACAACGACTTTGAGTGGTAAAATAATTTTAATGTGAATATTCATTCGTATAGTAGTATCGTCTCGTATCGTATCGTCTCTCTCGCTCTTAGGCGGGCTAACCATGCCCGAGTGGAAGGGACGCGTGCCTCTCACTCGCTCTCATTGTGAGCGCATAACGTGAGCGGAGCGTAACGCAGTTTCTTGAAGTGTCACCCGGCAAACCAATTTATAAGACGTTGTCACGTCAAAATGTATTCGTTATATATTTAGGTATGCCTTGTTTTGGTACCTACATTTCGCATGTTATGTAGCTTTTTATTTCATCTTTTCTTTACCAGTCCTTCAATCAATTATCATGTGGCGTTAAATACAAATATGTGACATTATATTTTTTGTAAATAAATTATGTAATAAAATTATCTGTTATATACATTTCAGATGAACAATCCAATAGTTAAGAAGAAGTTTGCTGATTTCCACTGCTTTAAGCTAAAGACTTGCACACCAGATGGAGGCAAAGTGTGTGCGTTTGATGAATTTGGCGCCCACTTGGCTGAGTTTGAGGATATGTGCACGTATCACAAGGTCAACTGCAATGGGAAGGGAAGTGAGTATTTTCAACGAGAATGCTCTTAAATATGTGCATATTATTATATTCTGTTGGATTTATAGTCCTATCTCTTCCGTCCGTGTCCTTGAGATTTATTTATCATCTTTCTTTATTGCCGATACCTGTGATATTGTAAAGCGTAAAGACGCAAGCTACGCATAGGAGACTTTGTACGATATCTTGGTGGAATTTCTGAACGGTGAACTCTGGCCTTTTCCATCGCCCCACCTTTTTCTTGTGTTAGCAAATTATTCTCTCGTTACTCAAGGGTATGTGCGCGCCATCTATGGTAAATTATTGGAACTTTAAGGTCCACAGTTTTGCTCGAACGAAACTGGCTCCAACGTTCTCCGGCAGCTTGTAGACTTTCTTGTTCGTTACTATAATAGTTTTAACATTAATAGATAGATGGCATCTTATTCCGTTAGCACAAAAAGTATTGTAGGCACATTTATGTATCTACTGTGCTTGAGATACTTATTTTAAATTACAGATTTTACGATAAATCTGTTTATTATTTATATAGCCAATACAAACCTATACTTTTCGTACGTTTTTAAATTGGTACTTTTGTAGAAAACAGATATAATTACGTTTATAAATACATAGGTATACTCATTTCTATAAAGAGCACCTACTTATACAAGTTGGAATGATTTTGAACGCTATTTAACTATTCTAAACAAAGCTTATTTCCGACTCCTACCAATAAAGTACTTAGGGTTGCCAACAAAGCCAAGCGGCACGCACCAATTACTTTTCTAAGTTATGTGCGATTTAAGAAATTAAATGTTTTATAGCAAGTGATGATTGAATTATTGCATATTCGCGTATTATAATATATTTCTTCAACAGATATAGTACTGTTGATGAAATATTAATACGCAAATAATTATGCAATAGTACGCAGACTTGAAATTTAGTACAATACTATATAATATAGTACCGTTGGCAACCCTAAAAGTTCTATACATGTCAAGATTTTATCATAATCGAATGAGTCGATTAAAATATTTGATGGAAATCAAAATTTTAGCACCTTCTGCACCTAGGTAATTACATAATAGGTAATATGTTTTCCTTTACGGCGTTGGCAATGGAGTGTATAAAAGTCACTTACCCAAGTCTGGCCAACCTTAATGAAGTTCCTGGAGTTCAGACCGGGAGCTTCCGAGTAAGCAGATTAAATCATAAACAATTAAACATGTAAGTAAATGTACTAGACCAGCGGCTTGTAACGCAGAGAAACTCGAAAGCATCTAGGAAATAATTAAAAAATTATCTACATAATGCATATTTAGTAGTAGGTACCTTATATCTGTCATTATTTGGCAGGTTTATAGACATGGCTTTTATTCTTCAATATTTAGCATTATTGTATTGTTTCAGTTTATTTAATCGTTGACTTAGACATATGTTTAAGGCAGAAAGATTTCGACATTGCAAGTAACAACACGAGAAAAGAGTTGGTATTATAAAAAGGAAAATGAATAGAATGAATTCTTCGACGAATTAAATATATTCTTTTGAACATTCAGGCAGTTTACTTTATTGCTGCAACCCTTGTCATCAACTTAGAAGTTGTCATAAACTTATTTCTCACCAGTTATGTTTGGGTCCCATGTAATAAGTGCTGAGCCTTTTGCCATACACGGGACACTAATCCAGACTACGAGCTACTACTGGGAATTTCAAGTTAGAAAATACTTAATACTTTGCACGAGCCGAGGGTAGAATCCAGGACCTTTAGCTTAGCAGTCGCGCTACGACCACTAGTCCAACAAGGGAGTTTTTTTGTGGTCCTATATATTTATCACACTCTTTTAATTAGCACACTCTTGGCCACGGGCTGCTCTCAAAATGAACTGGAGGTATGGATGGCTGTAGCCGACCACGCTGGCCAAGTGCGAATAGACGGACTTCACATGCCTTCAATACCTACTGAATAAGAACAATATAACAGCTCCGGTACAGAATACAGGCTGGCTCTTTTGCGAAGTTATGAAAATATTAGAAAGATTTTTTGGGTACGTTGGATTCTTCACAATGTTTTTCTTCACCATTCACCGTTACAGCTTGTGATATATAACTCACGAATATATCGCACATAATTTAGAAACTACTGCTAGGATTGAATGTAGACCATTTGAACAGGCCAGGGTTTCCCGGCTGTTTTTCACTAATGCTTAAGTAAAAATAACAGATAATATTACATAATATATTCAGCGATTTTCGTGCACAGATAGCAAAGCTCTTGAGAGAAAACGTGAGAAAGACGATTGCATCTATGATTTTCTGTGATCTGAGTTACAGTTTATTCTTGACGTGAATTACTGTCACAGTGAACGGAATTAAGCAGGTATTGTCTGCACAGGGACTGGCCAGGTGTACCATAACTTCACCGTTACATCCTTCCTCTAGAACCATCAAACACCCCGACTTTACATTTAAATCTTAGAGGAAGCCGAAGTCGGCACTCTTTGTACCTATTTCTAACGGTTCCATAGGGCACATCGATTAAATCTTTGGTCACACCGTTACCGATCACATTTCTTTGTATTTTAATTAATATCAGTTTTAAAAAACCAATTTAAATTCAGTTGGGATAGACGGCACGTGTTGAAGGAGCGTGCGTATAAGACGATTAGGAAGGGTGAAAACAAAGAATAATATTATTTAGTAATCAGTCATTCGTTGTGTAGGCTCGAGTCGTGTATGGGCTGGTAACACGTGGCAAAAGACATGAAAATCGTGCGTTTTGAAAGGATTGTAGAGTTGTAAGTTGTCGATATTTCGTATCGATAAAACGACCTCCTTTTAACAGAGTACAGAAGATGAATTGGAGCGAAGACCGAGACTGTGCAACGATTTCAGTTATTTCAATTTTTTTTCACTCTAGTCTTTTCTCAAAGTAAATATTCTTCTGAGGAATCAAAACTGATGTGTTGATTTAATAATTCTACAAGCCATTAATGGATGACATACATAAAATTATTAAGTTTAACGTGTGTTTTTTTCTTAAGAATTTATTTTGTGTTGGTTTTCATTTTATTGCTACATACAATTCAAGAAAATCTATCTGGTACAATTTTAGGTAGTAGATATTAAAATTTTATAAAATTTCAATGGGCAATGCGCCTTCAAACGAATTTGTAATTTTTACTTATCTAGGCATCGATACTATCTCTCGAAATCTCTAATGTTGAGCGGTGGTCGTGCACTACCCCGTCAATTGTTTTCAATATCAGGTCATTTTGATTAACAGGAATAAATAAATCTGCTATTTCTTTGACGGTGAGCCTTTACGTAAGCGAGGCACGACCGCGGTGGTATCAACGCCTGCATTTTTGCGGCCCGATTATGATGATTGCGCATATCATTACAGCTTTTCTCGTTATAATTGTTATGCTTTATCGTTTAAGGGAATTAAATGTGATAGAAAATGAAATAAAATAGATTAAAAATCATAATCTGTTATTGATCTTTAGTTAATGATTAGCTATTGATCCTTAAAAACGTTAAAAGGTTTAAATTTTCGCTGAAATTAGTGTCATATAATAATAATAAATATCATGGACGTCTCACACACGGTCATCTGACTAAGCCTGTACTATGGGTATCAGAGAATGATATACATGCATAGATCTTTTTAAATAATTACTTATAAAGATACTAGTGGACGCCCGCAGCTTCGCTCGCTTGACTTCAACTTTGCACCCCCGTTTTACCCCCCTAGGGGGTGAATTTTCAAAAACCTTTTCTTAGTGCTCCCCTACGTTATAAAAGGATCCCCAGTGCAAAATTTCATGTTTCTAACCCTTATAGTTTAGGCCCTGCGTTTTTTTTTAAAATCCAATTTAAAGGGCTTTGTCGCTGCGTTGATATGTCAGTCAGTCAGTCAGTCAGTCAGTCAGTCAGTCAGTCAGTCAGTCAGTCAGTCAGTCAGTCAGTCAGTCAGTCAGTCAGTCAGTCACCTTCTCCTTTTATATACATATATAGATTAACATCCAGACACAAGTTCATCAAGTGGGATTAGAACCCTGGACCCCCGGCGCAGAAGGTAGGGTCACCACCGATTGTGCCAACGCAACGGGCCACTCTAGTAGACATCCGTTTTTTGCATGTATGTACCTAGAGTAGGGCCTGGAGAGTGACTTAGGGTACTTTTTATCCCGGAAAATTGCCGGGTAATTATGTACAAAAACGATATGGCGCGGGCGGAGCTGAGGAGAAAACTATATTTTCGGAATCTGTATCGACTACCTACTTATCTCCTGATAGTTTTTTATAAACTACTGAACCGATTTAAATGAAATTTGGTACACAAATAGTATAGAGCCTGAGGAAGGACATAGGCTACTTTTTAATCTATTATTATGTCTAATTCGACGCGAGCGAAGCTGCGGGCGTCCACTAGTATTATATAAAATAAAGATTTACTCAATGTACAGATAGGGACATAATAATATAGATTATGTATATATATGTATATATATTACAGGTTTGCTTCCAAAGCACCGTTTCTCGAAGATTTGTTTTGATGAATTTCCATCTAATTACTTCGCGAATCCATTTGCCTGATCGTACATAAAATAATATTTTATAGTGTTTTCTGAGCTCTTCTACTAATTACTTGGTAAAAGCAAAGGAGGTAAAAGCCCATGAATTTCTATTCATGGGCTTGTACTGCAATATTTCCTGCAATATATCTGGTTCTAGATAGAACTTTTGATATTAAAGGAAATATTGCAGTTTTTTTTTGTAAGTATATTTGCATTAATTACATGTATAAATTCAAATCAATTGTCAAGTCGAATTAATTGCTTATTATATTTAAATTTACGTTGGTAGGGCGATTTAAGTAACAAAGGAGAGAAGGGAAACAATCGTCAATATTTATAAACCTTACAGGAACAGTGCAATAAACTTATTAATTCTTTAAGTTATTTATAGAAAAAAAAGATACCTATGTAGTTTAGGTTCCTTCCTTTTCGTCCGAGTAAAATTTAGTAGGTAATAATTAAATTGAACTTTTCTTTTCAGTAGTGCCTATACTTATTTCTGAAATCGGATTTTTCATAATTGAAACTTAATATTTTTTTAATTTCAAATTGCCCCGAATACAGACTTTTTTAATACGTTTCTTTATAGACCTGACATAAAATATAATTAGTTACGTTATGTGGGGCGGTACCTACTAATACGAATTTATTATAAGTATGTAGACGTTGAAAACTGCTGTGAGTATACGCACATTGTCTATGAATGCATTAATTAAGGGTATGTTTCATATTTACTAGTTATTACATTGTCAAAAATAAATATACCTAACACATCCAAACCCATAAACCATTAAGTTAAAATACTTTAACACCGAAAATTAATAACTTGATATGAAACTACCGTAAAACAATACAAATGACTGTAGACGTTGAGTGTAAATTGACGTCACATTTTGTTTCACGAATACTTAGCATTGCGTTTTGAAAATTCGCGAGGGAATTAAAAAAAGCCACTTTTTTGTCGATAACATTTCTTTACTAAATTATGATAAACCACAACCACACCTATATTTCAAAAATATAGGTGTGGTTTTTTAGCAATACATAGATATCAAATAAAAATATTTTGTGCACTATAAAAAGTGTTTTGACATAGAGCTTCCGCTGTTTATATCGTTCAAAATAAGTGACAGTCCCACTCCGAACGCATTTCGCAAACTTACGAGCACCTTACATATTCTCTTGGTTTTATGCACACAACACAAGTGCATCCATACTACATTCACAGTAGTAATAATTAGGACGTATTAGCGTTTTGTGCAATTTTAACATAAAAAAAATATATGTTTTTAAATTGGTTAAAGTAATTTTTTTTTATATTTCGCATACGAAAAATTCACGCAAGTGTATACAAGTGTATAACACTATTATACTTACAATCAGTAAGCCTAAAGACAAATGATTAAGGTTGACCTAAACATCCGTTTAACCTGTCCTAAAGCACCTGTGTCCTAGAAAACTGGTAACAATAGTGTGGCTACTAACAAATCCACCAACTACCAAACTTTCGTATAGGTACCCACATTATGTTAGCTCAACAAGGATAGGATGCGCTTGCTGACTTGCGTCATCACTTGCTATTCACACGAGCCTCCGAGATCTCTACGTTTCAAATAAAACAATGCAAAACTTCGTCGTCACCTGTCGGGGTGCGACATTGTCACTCACTTTAATAGTCATAGAAAGCGTTTATCCGCTCCTCACAATGATATAGTTAGAATGCCCTACCAATACGTGATGGGACATAATCTATCCGCGTTCCTATTTTCCTTTTTAAACGGAATCCAGGATGTGGGGATATTTGCATGAATATTTATCACAGATATTGCCGGTTATGCCGTAAACAGCATTTTAATGCATTTTTATCTGAGTCTCGTATTTGCGAGCGCCGCGCGAGTGGCGTTTTATAGTTTTTTTAGTGTTTGCACGTCGAGGTTAGCTATGATATTATAGTCTTGGGGTTTTTTATCTATTGTCTTATTTGGTGGAAAAAACTGATAAATTATTTTTAGTTTTGTTATGTGTTATTGTTATGGAGATATTCAAGCATAAAAGCAAATAAGTATAGTTTTTAAAAGATATGGTTTGCATAGGAAATGGAAATCAATTTTGCCGTCACAGCATTCGTCATGATATTTATTTGGCATTTGGATATTTTTATAAAGAGACCTAATTCTTTCCTATCCGATGTCCTTTAATATTTTTAAAACCGCCTAAAAATACCGCCTTAAAAAAAAAGTCGTATTGGGTACTTACATTCCATGAAAAACATTCCTTTTGTGCCTTTTTAGAACAGTAGTAAGAAAATCTTTTTGCGTGGTTGCTTTGTATAAATTACATCAATTGGATTTTTAATGTTATCTTTATCTTAGCCACCAAACTGCTTTATGAGTAGTGGAAAACCAGATTGCCTGCCGTACATGACAACTGTGACAAATTGGAACAACATACATACAACAAATGACATTTTCGTAGTTAGTAACAATTGCCTTGTTATACAGTTTTCTTTACAACCCCGTCTACACATGAATTGTTTTCCAGGCCACTAATACGCATCTACATAATACAATGAAGTGCATTTCCCACGCGCTTGTAGTGTAATTAATTAATTAGATTTCTGCTTAGGAGCGTTGGCTCGCATTATGCAGGAGCGCGCACTGATTGATTTCTCAATGAGTAGGTATAATTGCTATACATTTGACTACGAAAGTAAGTGTGGTGTACGGTTAATCTAAGAAAGAACTGCCATACCCATTTCTGTCGTGTTATCATCTTAGTGTCTTTTTAAACAATCTATACTATATATAAAAATGGATAGGTGCTCGTTAATCTCACTAAAAGTCGAACACTAAAAATTTGAATACATTGTGGTTTTTTTTGTTCGTTTTATTTCAAGGTTTAAAAACATAAATAATAGAGAAAACCATTTATAAAATAGTATAATATTATGACGGTAATTTTGTATGGAAGATCCTCTACTGACATGCTTTACAACACTGTCATTTCAGCCGTCGCCATAGATGGCTTTCGTGGCATTGGAGGGAGGGGCCCATAAGCCACTGGGACCTAAAAGATCTATTGTAGCTTACAATGCATACGTGTCATACAATGTTTATAATAGTAAGTACCTATCTATGTAATGAAAAATGGAAATGGTTGAGTGGGTTATAGGCTCTACTATCTACCATTTAATCCATTTTATTTCAAGAAGAGAGCTGAGGTCAGTAGATTGATAGTGGAACGAGTAATACCTGGCAATGGTGATTATCACATCTTAGAAGTTAGTTATGTGTGTTAGTCTCTCACAAGTTAGATGTAATAAATGGATTATAAACAAATTCTAATTTTTAACGAGATTAAGATAGAGTCCTGCAGAAAACAGCTTCAGTGTCAGGTGTAATTAGCTGTACTTATTCTTGCAATATCATGGAAGATTACAGCCAATTAATATAGTTCGAATCAATCAGATGAAATTATACTAGTTATGAATTATATTAGGATTATCGTGTCTTCTATTTCTCAGCCAGTCTAATCAGATTTGACTATATTACTATCAAGGAAAGTGTGACCACCGTAATTTTAATATTATTAGGAAATGGAATTAGTTAAAATAGACGATAAGATTTTTTTTGCTTTCCAGCGTTATGCTTTCCGGATTTAGCATAATTTTCATTGTAGATTTTATAAATGAATGTACCATAGAATTCCAACAACCATTTCTTAGATCAACACGGTACACGAGAGTTGGATTGAAACAAATCACATTTTATTCAAAACAGACTGAAATTGATAGAAATGGACAAAATTATTCAAAATATTCCCGTGCAACTTTAGAATTATGGAATTAGAGATAAATGATTGGGATTTGTAAATGATGGTGGAAGGTGGATCGCCGTATTGTACCTTGTTACAGTGATCCAGGGTAGGAAGAATCACATAGCAAGTTGGACATCAATAATTCATCACAAACGCCGTCAGTCAGACTTGCTTGCAATAACAATGGATCAGAATAAGCTGAAGCTTTCGCATTGTAAGTCACAACGGTTGGGCGTTTAATGTTTGAAGTTTTGATGCATCTACTTGCATAACTTCAGCCATTATGAAAATCGGCCCAATACCGCTACTATTTAAATACCAACAGAACTGGTTGGTTTCTTATAGGGATTATATTATTATGAAAGACAAGATATCTTTATTAAAGTAGACAGGTATGCTTTGATATTGTATAATATGTTATTTTATAGGTAACTTGGTAGGTTGCAATAGAGTTTACCGTGTTGTGAAAGAAAAAAGCTACTAGAAAAAAAAATATTTTTTTTAAAAACCTTTTTATAATTTTATTTTTATTTTCGTGCATTGTCATCAGAACCAAATATGTGTGCCAAATTTCAGCTCGATAGCTTCAGTGGAGGTGGGTGACATATTGATTGCAAGATTCCAGGACATACATATATACATACATACATACATACGAGTGAAGGTAAATAAAAGCTTTTAATAAAATATCAATATTTTAACACCCAAGACCTGAGTGTAACCGGGACTTGCAGCTCCCGGTAACCGACAAGCTTGCCACAGAGTCATAACAGGAGGTGAAGAAGCTTGCTGCAAATGCAATACAAATGTATTTACCCAAACGATAACACGCTCGTGCCTTTAAATTGTGCTACATATCAGCGCTCCCAGCTTTTGTCCAATTGACGGCTGCAACGCCACCAATTGCTCAGACCCATCACTTTGCTACTGCGACAACGTAATCGTTCTAACACCAAAGAAACAACAGTTCCAAATAAACTGGCCATAGGCTAGGCGCTTTACATCTATTAAGAAGTTCGATAGTTGGCCTTCTAATGCAAATGGGTGCATTTTAAATAATTCGCGAAACTAATGCAAGTGCATTGAGATCGGTTAATGGATGGCAGCTTTGGTAATACGAAGCATTAGCTATTTACGGCTGAATTACAATGCACATGCCATCTACCGGTTCGGTTAGTTGCAAGTTAAGTGCGATGTCTCTGATTGAGCCCACTGTGCAGACTTGCATCCCTTTTTGCATGATCGGAATAATTTAATTTCAGGTGTGGTGGATATATTCGATGTTTGAATAGCGATTGAATTTGTATTATTTATAGCTTAGCTTAGATAGAAGCAGGCGTTCTAAAAATATCTTGGCGCTTTGATGAGAAGAGTTTTCTCCGTTTAAAACCATTTGCTACAAAACCTCCTTGGTCAAAATCACTTACTACAAAACATTAATAGATCGGTACAACCTGGAGATAATCGTAGAAGGGTCCAAAAACCGCTGACTAAACTCGCTGTCGCAGATAAAAATTGCCGTCAAATGGTATACAAAATTTATGATAAGTTACCTCAGCAGATTATAAGCATCCAAAACAAAAATTGGATTAGACATTTATTTAACTGGCTATGTGAAGAGTATTTTTTATAAGAGTGATTTGAAATTAGAAATCACATTTATCGATGTAAATTATGTTATTAGTAAAACGTCTTTGACATTTGTACACCACACTGTACTTAGATACAGTTTATATTACTTTGTAATTATAACTTCTTATTCAGCAATTTAAAACAGCTGATGATCTTATGGAATCTTTACTACTTTATTAATCTAGAAGTAAGTTTCTTTTTCATAAACGAGGCCGGTGATTGTTCAGGAATAAATCGGTTATTCTTTCATTCGATATCTATATATGGTTTGGTGGGTATCTATATTTTAAAACATGCCAGTGAATGGGATTGAGTGAATGGATAATATCGATTTTTGTATTTTTGAGATTTATTAAATTTTTAATTCCGTCTTGTTACAGAATTTTTGCATGAGGTTGAGTCTTTTCCAAGTCTTTTTCAAGGTCCACTTCACTGGTCACATTATAGTGGTCGCCTACCGCGACCACTATAATGTGACCAGCTTGGCAAAGGAATATTACTGAAAAAACTATCATAAATAGTGACTAACAGACTAACAATTCTTTCTTCCACAGTTCATAGGCTTACGCTGACCAACTATCATTCCTTTTGTTATGCTTACTTTCATAGTTAACTTTATTTATCTTTGGTTACCTGTAAGGGGTGGCAAAGACTAACACTCAAGGATCGTAAAATAAAATAAAAAATATGGGTCGTAAATGTTCTATATTTATTTAAAATAAAATTATTTATGTACACTTACTATGCTATAGGACGAATTTATTTACAGTTAAAACGTATATTAAAAACTATTCCTTTGGAATGCAAAAATATTTGGACGGGACCGTTATTATTGTTACACAAATACCTACAACAATAGCATTGTTCTTATGTAATAAGTGTAATAACCTACGTTTAAAATACTGATAAATACTGATAATATTCAAACACACATAAATTTGCACTAAGTAGGTATAATTAAATTAAACAATGCACAGTTTCACAAAAATACCCCAGACAAATAAAAAATATACAGGGTGAACGGGGTATAATGTTTAAATCAATAGTACAGTAATCAAGTTCAAGACTATTCGCCGTTTAAATAAATTACGTTTACGTAAATTAAATTATACGTAAATTTAATTTACAATATAAACATTTTGATGCATGAACGTATTTTTTTTTGTGTGTAAGTGAAACCTATTTTTACTAAATTTTGAGCAAATTTAAAAAAGTTCGTCAGTAAACCACTTGCTAGTTTATTTTATAATACAAATAATAATATTGTTTTGATAATTATTTTCTAACATTAGATCTCCATTCTTAAGTGACCATAGCTCTCTCGGGTGGAGCTGGTATATTGTAGGAGAAACGTTGAACGTAGGACACTCTCTGGTTGGTATCTGACCAAGGCGGGCTGGGGTTCCACCGGTCCATGCCGTCCGTGCCCTCCAGGGCCACAGGCGGCATTAGTTTCATGCGTTTTGCACGGGGATAGTCGATACCTGCAAGACAATATAATACAATCTATAGGTAGGTGGTAGAGCCTATAGGGATCCTACTAACACCAACTAACAGGACTAACTATCACTAACAGTCCCCAGTCGTTATACCTACTAACGAACTGACCAACTAATGTTCTAATTAACTCTCTCAACTAATTAGACTATCCATCCCAGTCCCTAATTGAGTGTTGCTCAAAGTCAGTCACAGTTGTCATGGGCGGCAGCGGATGGGTGGTGCTGCAAGCTCGTTTGCTATCTTTTATCCATAAAAAAAATATATATATAGCTAAGGTTGACAGGTAGTATAGGTGACCGGTCTAAAATCATAAATAATTGTTATGAGAATATTTGAGAATCTGTACCTACTTTAGGGTTTAAGTAATATAAATTATATAAACACAAGCCGTTTAATGTCCTATTTTTTGGTACGGATTTCCTTTCATAATCAAAGGGATAAGGAATAAGGAGGCGTAAAAAACTAAGTCGCAGAATTGTTTCGAAGCGAATGAAATAACAATTTCATGATAAACCACTCCAACAGAATAGCAAAATAATCACAATCCAACATTGGCTAACTATAGGTCAATCATGATGGAAAGGTTAGTCCATAGTCTGCCACGCTCTCCCCATGTAGATTAACTTTACTACTATTATACTAAGTTGACAATAAACTCAATAATATACTAAGCTGACAATATCTCACGTAAAATAAAGTTAAGAATACCTTCAATGATAGTGCTGGTACAAGATTCTTGCGCGTTGTACATGACCCTCGGATCTTGCTCGAAGTATTCAATCTTGCCGTGCGGATACATGTACATGTTGCTGTTCACTACCAACTCTGGTGGCGCGTCGTAGTGGTGAGGTGATCTGTTACGACAGAAAACTTTAATGAGAGCCATTCCGCTTCGATTCGTCACTAGGGGCGCTGCCGTAGACTATGCAGTAGGTAAATGAATGAAATGTATGTTCTTGCTTGCAATGTTTTATCACAGATTTTCTACTATTTAATCAGTTACAAATAGGCGAATGTTTTAGTGATAAATAAATATTAATTACGATATTATTGTATTAAAACACTTTCAAGGTAATAAATTTCACTTTCGAAGACGGAATGTTAATTTTCAGCTAAACAGAAATTATACGGTAAAAAAAATTTTTTTTTAAAAAGCTTTTATATCTTTTATTTTTATTTTCATGCATTGTAATCGGAACCTAATATGTGTGCCAAATTTCAGCTCGATAGCTTCAGTGGAAGTGGGTGAAATATTGATTGCAAGATTCCAGGACATACTCGTACATACGAGTGAAAATAAAGCTTTTAAAAAAGGTGTATTTGCGTAAAGGCTCTGAAACTTTATGTCCATACAGGTCTCAAGTTTTTTCCGTTGCTGCTGACAACAGTTATATATATAATTACTACCACAGATAAACTTTAGTTACTTATCTTACCTTTCTTCACTAATAGTAGACTGTGGAGAATGCGTAGAGTAGTCGACGGGGCCTCTATCGGTGTATATTCTTTCACACCCCGTATATTCTTCTAACGGTTTGTTGACGTAATTGGACACGTGGTACCCGTATTCCATTTCAGAGCCATCCACGTACTGATATTCTTGGTACTGATCCTGATAACACTGATCTCGTCTGAAAAACTTCTGGCAACGTGGGTCGAGCATCCCGCAGGGTTGGTTTTGGTACCCGTAGTATTGGTAGAGCCAGGAGTTGGCCAACATTATCGATGCTTCTTCTTCGCTGTGAGAAAAATAGTTTATTATAATAGGGATGATGAAGTTATCTTCATTATCTGGTCTCTTCTGATTGGTAGACTGAGACAGCTTACTGTTTGTTTGTTGGAGATTTTGTAGGTTTTTTTTACCATTGAAAAACGGAACCGACGGCTTAACGTGTCCTGCGAAGCACGGTAGCGCCCTTGACCTTTGCCACTAGCGGTCACCCATCCACAAACCGAATGAACCCGTCGTTGGTTAACTCTGTCGATCACATAGAATCGAAGCGAGCCATTGGGCTATGGACGTTACCACCTACTTGGTTTAATTACTATTATTTACTGCCTGTTTACCTCAACACCTGGTTGGTGGCTACAATGAACTGGCGCGGCGTGTCCGCGGCGTCCTTCACCTGCAGCACCATGTGCACCCACAGGAACTGCCCGCTGCGCTGCTGCAACTTCACCAGCAGGATGCAGCATTTGTCTTGCTCCGATTGGGTTACTGCAAATTGTTTAATCATTAGGGACTTGGTGAGCAGACAGTGTCCTTAAGCATCACTACGACGCGACATACGCACATCCCTAGACGACGAACAGCACGCGCGTCCCACCTGCCGCACTGCCGCACTTGTCCGGACACTCTCGGTCCGAACGCGCGCGCTCATAAAACTTTGGAAGTACTTTGCAATACATCAGAATACAGTCCACTCGTCTTTTCATTCCCGCATCCTAACCTACTTGCCACAGCGCTATCAGACAGGACGTGCGAATGGGGCCCTACACAAAAATAAAACACGCTAACTCAAACACACCCCCGAGGTAGGCATAGGCCTATGTACTATGTGGTGGACATCCACAGAAAACAACACTACTTAACATCCATGACTTGAGTGCGAGCATATTTATCGGACAAATAAATATCTGCCCCGGTCGGGATTCAAATTCGATACTCGTGGCTAACATTTAGGGCCACTCGCCAAAGAGCCATGGTGTTGTCAAATTATTCTCACATTCTCACTAATTCTCCCTTCCTATTTAGGTTTATGCATTATTACTTCTTCGTCTTCTATTATCAGCTTTATAATGATCTACAAATAGACATCTATCAACGGATGAAATTTCTAAAACCAGGTTCTCCTATAAAGATGTTCTATTTGACTTTCACATACTAGATTATACTAGATTATAAATACTTTCTATCTAGATTCAATCCATTTCATTTGTAATCAAAACATCAATGCATTGTTTATGTTTGCTGTTATAGTCGTCTTTATCGGATGAATCGTGCTTATTAACACCGATCTTATTAGTGGCTTGCATTGCAACTGTCTGACCGATACGTGATTAAGTGAATGTGTGCGTGCCTGGCATAATAATAATAGGTAAATAATCAAGCTTTCTCATTAGTATGTTGCATTGCATATGTTGATATAAGGTGAGCTACGTATATTTGAAAATTACTCCTTACAAGAGAAATTACAAGGTTTGATTGTGAAATTAAATGGGATTATCTTACTTAGATCAAAGCCTTTAAACTTTACGGAATAAGTACCTACATAGCTGCAACTACACCCTGCAATGTCGCAAACTTGGGCACGTAGCTAATTAGAATAATATTATACAATTATTTAAATTAAGTAAGAATTTACCTTCTCGTACGTATAACCTTCGACACATTCTTAGATCATTTTAGATTAATAAAATGTCACTTTTACAGTCTAGGTAAAATAAACTGTAGTTTCGCAACTTTTGTTAGGTTATGGTTAACTTTACTTCTGCCCTTAGAAAGTTCGACGTGAATTTGTTGAAACGTGATTCATGTTTGTCTAAGAGTAGATATGATAAAGAGATGGTTATCCTTGAATGAAAAACGCCATGACGTACTTTAATAATGTACAGTTGCAACTGTCATTTTTGCATGTTTATGAAGTACTATATTTTTCCCACAGCTTCGGTCCAAAAAAAATTTAACTAACGGTCATAATCTGCACAGAAACAACATTAAACATGCATTGTTGTTAACCAGGATATCGTCTGCTACTAGACTAAGTTGGATTATAATCCTATAATTTGTAACAGTGTAATCCATTTAAAAATTGGTGCCAGCGCCATCTGTTTATAGCTTCATGCTGTATGGCACAACGTCATAAATAAGGGATGTTGTGCGTGTTTAATGTTGCAAAGCATCCTAAGGAAACATATTTCCGGATCTGGCAGGATGCGTAAACGCATTTCCCAGTGAGACAAAAAAAGTTTACCATCTATGCACCAAGTTTCATCCAAATCAGTTTTATAGTTTATGCGTGATTAGTACAAACGTACCTATTAGGTTACAAAAATACAAAGATTCAAATATCTAACATAAAAACTTTCACATTTATAATATTGGTAGGAAATACACTTATTGATCGTAATAGTCTAATACAGGTTCCCAAAACTGTAAAGATAAAGGACACCAGCCAAATACCTTTTATTTTATGCAACAACATATCATATGATTACAAATCAACACTATTTTTACCTTAAAGTTTTAATGTTCGGTATTATGTCCGACAATTGTATGCGTATATATGACCTATATAATTTGTTTTTTGTATAAACGTAGGCTGAAAAGCCTGTTTAACAACGATACGTACGGAATAATTTTGGCGGAACCCTGATTAATATTAAACGGAACCCCTAGGTTCCGCGGAACCTAGTTTGTGAATCCCTGGACTAATAAACTAGTAAGGTGTCCAAGCTATTAAACTGATCTAGGTACTCGTAATTGTAAATTGATCTTATTTTCAATTTACAAAAAATATAAATATTATAGTTAAAGTTATGAAAATACTTACTTAATCTATGTTTAGTCTGTGCGTCTCGTAAACTGTCCCAGTGAAGGATTTGGTACCACGAAATATCAGCTAACTCGGCCTTCTTCCATCCTAGATACCATTCTCCGCTGAAACAAATGAGGCGTTAAAATGGTGCATTGGAAATCAGATTGCAATACGTAAAACCGTAGATTTTGGAAGTAGTTTGTTTAATGGCGGCTAATGGTTGGACTTGACTGTCAAAAATCATCATTCATTACATAAGAAATAGGCATTATGTTCTATTTCCACTTACGTCCCCTCGCTCTATATTTCTGTCGTGTAGCAGTAACTCGACCGTATATTTTGCCAATACATGGACACACATCTTATTTAACCCTCACAGGGGTATGCAAATTTTATTTATAATTCTTCATTATAATATTTAAAACTTAATTAATCAATCGCACATAACCTAGAAAAGTCATTGGTGCGTCCGCGAGTTCGATAGCCACTGAACTGTCACCACAAGTACAGTATCAAGTTACTTACTTAGTGTCAATATGCAGTATCTTCATGTCCATAGAGTGTATAGTGGTGAATACGTTGGTAGCGCCATGGACAATGCACTCCCGCGTTTCGGGCATGGCTAAGGGCGTACACGAGGCCAGGAACACGGGCTCGTTGCGACTGCACAGGGGGAGGTAGGACACGTAGTGTCCTCGGACTAAGACGACCTATAAAACATTATAAAGTTTATAATCTATGGCTTTTGGGTTGGTATAAATAAGTTAAGTCCCAAATAAGTTAAACCTATCCTAAGACAGTCAAAGGCTTTTTTTTAAAATGCTAACTTACATAAAAAACATTATTTATATTTATAATCTATGGTTTTTGGGTCGGTTATAGTCCCCAAATAGGTAAAATAAAAAATTCGTTTTTTAAAATGTTACCATAAACAGAATTAGACCAACAAAAGATTAACCTGAGTACACAAATAAATAAATACTGAAGTTTATCTATAGTTCATTGTTACTATCTCAACAAGAACCATAAGTAGGTACCTATATCTTGCAATTTTAAACCGTTATTAGTTAGTTTGTACACAATTATAACTGAAACTACGAAACACTTTGTCAGCTAGAAAATTGTTGATACTTAATTGACATGTCTACTTACTTTTTGGTCGCCAAATCTCATTTGTCTCCTGGCGTTTCTGGACACATTCATTCTGCAGAAGAAATGCCTAGTCTTTGGTATGTTTTCAGTCTCTCCGTTGCTCCCTCTGTTTAGTTCTAATTGGACTACTTGGTGGTCCTGCCTGTCTATTATATCGTAGACACTGTCTCCGTGTATTAGTAAATCTTCCTGGAAATAAAGGCAACATTCAAAATTTTGTTACGGTTTTATATAGTTACTTAGTAATTATGATTTTAATCAATATAAAAAATTGTGAATGCTAGATCATTAATTATTTATTATGAGGAAAGTAGCCTAACCAGTAGTAGGTTAACCAGGACTATGAGTACACATTTTTGAGTTTTATCTAGTTATTATAATGCCCCTGAATGGAAATTTTGAAAAAATATACAATGTACAGAAAATGTTCCTTTTCAGATTTATTATAGTATAGATATCATAGCTTACTGGAATCGTAGAAATTATTAAAGGTGTTAATGAAAGGTACGTACAGGTGCGTATGGATACCATAATAAGAGAACCTATCTACGAGAAGTATAAATTAACTAGGGTATAGAGCAGAAAAGCAAAGGAATACCATGGGCGCCTTGCGTATTAGTGTTAGCAACACCACCTTACCGACTGAATTGTAAAGATTTCTTTAAGTAGGTAGGTAAAATTCCGCAAAATCCAGTTTAATCAAGAATTAAGTTCTTTTAAAATCAAGGATTAAGTAAAAATAATTATACAAACCATAGAATGCCCCAAATATTCGGCTGCGTTTTCCGAAATGTACAATAGTTTTCCATTTTGTGTCATCATCATCATAAAACCATTCATAGCCTGAAAAACATTGTAAATGTCAGCGATACTGATTTGTGACAGTGAAACACACTGTAAACGGTCGTAAACTTGAAAAAATACCTTTGAAAATCCAATATTAGGTGTGGGAGTAGGTTGCTCTTCGTACTGATAGCTGAAATCGTGACTCTTGAACACTAAAACAGAAAGAAAGACGGTATTATGGGTGAAGTAATAGCAACGAGAGATAAGATAGCGGACTAAATGCATTTTAAACGTCTTAATACGCCGATTCGTGACTGAAGGTGAAACAAAAAGTTTGGGAGACGGTTTGAAAATACGAGGACGAGATTTAGGATAACGCGCACGTGACGGACCTGGCTGAAGATTTGGAGCATGGGAAGCGAAGGAAGAAATGGCTGCTTACATATGTGACGTGTTTACATACAGTTTTATATGTAATTGAATTTGCAGCAAGCCTGCCTGTAGCATACAGTAAGCCTGTAGGGGCCGGGCGTACTTCTGCAGCGATGTATAGTCACCCACACTCTTTCTACAATCAGTCGATAGTGGAAAAAAATCTTGTTACGCTTCCGTGCAAGAAAGCATGCTAAACCGTTTGTCTCGGTTGTTATCACCAGAAAATAATTAGTTAAATGCATCAGTGAAATGCGACTTTCAACCGGCTTCACCTAAGTAAGAGTTGGGCAGCTAGGGTGCGCTCTGGATTGCTCTGTCTAGATGTATTCGACGCCTGACTGTATGAAAGAATAATGATTAGGCTCTTCTAGTATTGAAAATCAGTGTTGCGGTGGTATGACACAACTAGACTGAGTGCAGACCCATTTGCTATTTTTTATTTTTTAGTAAATAAATTCTTTCTTTCTTTCTTTGTAATACCTTGCTGGAAGTAGTTCATCTTCCGCACGTAGACGCAGACGAGCGCCATCAGCTGGAGCTGCGAGAGCCGCTGGCGCGTGGAGGGCGGCAGCGGCAGCAGGTCGCGGAGGTTGGAGATCTCCGCGTTGATCAGGTCGCGCCGCATCTTGCTCGCGCCTTTTGTCGATTTTGTAGGTTCGAATCTGTATAAAATACGTCATTATTATATTACTGGTGTTATGGAAGTGATACAGAAGGGAACATGGTATTCATAAAAAAAAATTATTTTAGATATAATAGTACATTATGATACAAGTGCGGTAAGTTGAAAATTACAGCCGAGGCGATATTGCCTGTAATTATCAAAGCGCACGTGTGTCATACGACGTTTTATAACATATTTGCGAGGAAATAAATTAATAAATTCATCAATACTTGACGACATTTTCAAATAAAAACACTACAGCGAAAAGAAAAAGCGGGCGGAACACCACAGAACCACGACAGAACAGTCATATCACCTCCTTTATCTGTTCTGTGGTCATATCGTACGATTTCACTGATCAATATTGTTCTTATGATATGCATCGTTATTTTCGATGATTGGGTGAATTATTTGATTTTTTTCTCAGCCATTTACAGCAAATTCGAATTGTCTACAGTTTTCATTTTATAATTTAAATAATTTTTACTTGTACACAAATTAGCAATGCGCGCGCATCAGAGCTTTTTTTAAGGCAAAGTCACAAAAACAGCCAGTATTATTATTAAAGTAAATTGATATTTTTTTGTTTTTGGTACAGATAAATTATTTTAATTTATTGTCAAAATTAATTAAATTAAAGAATTAAATGTTTATTTTTTATATTTTATCTCCCAAAGTTAATTTTATTCATAAAATGTTGACCACTTTTGACATAAAAACTCTTTGCTAAGATTGAAAAAAGTACCGTTCGTTTTAGACGGAGCATCTTGTTAGACCGTGCGTTTTACCTTATTAAAAAAAAACCCGTGCGTTTTACATTACATTACCGCACAAGTGCTGTAATATAATTTAAAACGCACAAGTGCGGTAATTAGATACATTACGATATTGAAATTGGTGAAATAAGGGGCCCTTTACGAGCAAATGTGTTATAAAGTGTATTTATTGTTTTCTTCAAACTCAATTCTCAATTCGAAAGAAGTGACCAATCACATTATAGCTATACTTAAGCTTCTTATTTTCTAATGAATTGTATGACAATATTTGAGTAGTAGCAGTCGTGGAGTGTTTCTTTTAATACAAGGCAGACTTTGGTATGTGACTCTGGTTTATTAATGACAGTTTCCACCATCGAAATACCCCATTAAGTAAAATTTTAAAGTCATTACAATGTGCCAGATAAATAATTCTAACTGAGAGACTCAGAAATGATGAAATTGAATTAAGTTAAGGAGTATTGAATGATAATGTCCATGATGTTAAGGATTATCGTTTTTATTTAAAGTTATAACCAACCCAACCTAACCGCTGCAGCCTTGCTTGCTACGTTAGAATTTTAAATAATCGGCATAATTGGTGACATTGTTTGCCCATTTTGAAATTGGAAGAATATTTTATAGCCTCATGTCTAATATATTTTAAAATTGTCCCTAGCACACGAAGTCTATTAAGCTTTTTCTTCCCACTATTAATCCATCTCCGATGTCGTCTCATCGAATAAGCAATGAATTTTTACTCGCGTCTTGACTAGGTAGTTTCTAGTTCGAAAAAACGAGGGTTTTTCCAGTATTTGTAGACAATGTGCGGATACGGCGTTCCGGACAGGTGTGTTGAATATCTCGATTCTATTAGAATGTGAGATTGAACAAAAAACAGAAAGTAAAAAAAAAGCAGTTTGTTTAGTACTTACTTTATGAATAAAGTTATCTATAGACAAGTCACAAGCTAATGTTCCTAGGATACGAATACATACTGTAATACGACACATAAAAAGCTAAAGGTACAAATAACAAGATTATTATTAATCATCTAAAATAATACAATGTGGAATAATTTAACTTAATTGTGATAAGGAACCTTAAGTCAATTTACAAAAAAAATTCTTCTGAACAATGGTTTTAATAAAACCGCATCTAAGAGGATGCATTGATTTATGACTGTGAGTTCTTTTAGTGATGAAAACCAAACTCCAGTGAAATTTAACGCAACGCACATTATACCTAACAGGCGGAAAATGGTGGAGTAATACGTGGAATAATACATTAGTATATTCTTAGTGTGACCTAATCCTAGTTTATGCCATCTGCCTGCATAGCAACCGGATAATGTAAGACAGCGAACTTTCTTGCAAAAAGTCATCAAGATTAGCTTAAATAACTGTACCTTTAAGTTCAACACAGCTCACGTCCCTAGCGGCACTTGGTAGTAATTTAATGTAAAATTAATTATATATAAATCACAAATAATTAAAAGTGCGTTGTCCATCCTAGGTTTACCCCTGAACTTCCAGCCTGACCAATGACTATTCTTATTTTGATTACTTGCATTTTAACCATTAAAAAGATGTCTATAATATTCTTAAAATTACTTTTATGTTCACTCTTTTTCACTTAAAATTATTTTTGAATTGGAAGAAAAAGGAAGTTCAGCGTACTTCTATCTATAAATCCTATTAATCATAAATTAATATCGTATGTAATTAAAATATAAACTAATCATAAGTTTAAAAAAATGCTATGAAATTTATACTAAAAATGTTACAGTCAAGAAAATAGAAGTTTTCTCCGCACCCGTGTTTAAGTATCCTTGGAGCAGCCAGTAGCCAGCCGCTGCATACTCGTTTGACAATTTTATACTTATCATAATAAAAACCGAATTTTTTTCTAGCAGTGATTAATCGCGCTAATTGGTCGCGGTAAGTTACCAAGCATTCTAGGTTTAAAGCTTCTCACAGGCTTTGTTACATACTATTTGGTTTTGCTACAGCCAAGACCAGAATTTGCTGGATGTCTATTAAAACATTAAAACACACATCTACTAAGTCAACTCTATGTAGAGTTCTAATCCCACGTCCGAAAGTGAAGGAAGTAGCGTTCCTGGCATGTTAACATCGCCGCCGACCGGCACTCGCCGCGCGGTTTCTTTCATCTCACCTGGGAGTCCCTTGCGTAGGGTTACCACAAACTTTTATTTTGTATATCTATTATGAAAATATTTGTTTTATCCGCCCACTTATTATTTATAGTTTTCTGGAATCACAAGTCAAATTATCATGTCTTTTAGTGCCATTATGCAATTTGATCTTATTAGAAAAAGCTGATGAAACCAACTACAGAAATAGTATATTTCATTACAAGTGCGGAAAGCCTGTCATTGCAAAGAATTCCGACAAATGTTTACCCGAGCCGAGGCGCAGCGAATACGCCACTTTTTGAGCAACTGAATTAAAATAGTATATTTCGCTACAAGTGCGGAAAGCCTGTCATTGCAAAGAGTTCCGACAAATGTCTACCCGAGCCGAAGGCGAGGGTTGACAGTCGGAACAAGTTGCAATGACGGTTCCGCACGTGTACTGAACAACTATTTTTAATACAGTTGCGAAAAAATGAAGCAATTTAATAAAATAATAAAAACACAAACTAAACTCGCAAAGAACATTTTTGGAAAATGGCGCCAACCGTAAAAGAATACAGAGTATTGCAGAGATTTTTTTTGTTTTCTTCACCCATTCTGGGTAGGCAAAGGGAACTATGCCCATACAGCCAAGTCTTCAGTAGAATTTTTTATTGACATGAAATTTAATGAGATGAAATGAAGTGAAACCTAACCTAGCTCATTGAATCAAATCATTAAATCTGATATTGAAACAAATTAGTAGCTTCTTTTTAGAAATATTTGCATGAATCATAAAAACTTCTATGATTTTTTTTTTAGTAAAAACTTCGTGGTTGGTTTTTTCTTTTTAATAGACATTATTTTGACAGTTGGGAAAGAGAACGCACGAGTTCGGAAATGGTAAAGAAAAAGCACGAGTGTGTAATAGCTCACTTCCCGAACGCTAAACGTCCCTGTAATACGCCACTTTTTGAGCAACTGTATTAAAAAGTAAGTTTCGATGTATCTTGGTACTACTTATTTAGTAAGCCGTTAAGTTTTGTTTTATCTTTTACACACTCGTTAAATTTTATTTGATGTTAGTAGAAATTCGGGAAACAATTCATTATTATTATTACGATTCAAATAAAAGTGCTCCACAACACGAAATCGAGTCAAATTCAAGAATCGAAAATTCAAAGTTAAATCGACAACCCTATTTAATCACCAATCCTTTGTTAACTCATTTATTTTTATTTTATTTGAGTGATTAGGTTTTTTGGGCATCCTTTAGCCTGTGGGAAAAAATGAACGATGATTGGTGGCTGTCGTTTAGTTATTAATTTAATTGAGTTTTTGGATTGACTGATCGCTGTTTGTACAGGTTGTGTTTGATTTTACAAATTGTTATGAATCAAGATCAAGCTTTTCTTCGTGCTGTTGGTTCCTATAGTCCCAGCAGAGTATAGACCATTTGTATTTATACACTGCAACATAGATATTATATATTAAACTGTTAATCATGTATGTATTGAAATTGTGTATGTTTGTAGAGTAACTCTGCAATACAAATGTATTCTATTCTATTGTATTCCAAAAATTCCTATGTATGTACAAATGTATTCTATTCTATTGTATTCCTTGACTTACTTATCAATAGATACTTTATTTAAGTAGTTTATTACAATAAGCTTACGCAATTTTGCCGCAATCGCAAAATCGCAACTATGAAAAAAATATTTTTTTGAATATAACTCATATCTATATTAAGTATCATTATTATACAGTTTTCATTTATATGTTTATGTATTTGAAAGGTGACCTTAAGTAAAACACTCACGAATCGATAAAACTACTTAACTATTTGATGACCATGGTAATCTTTTTCAGGTAATATTAGGTGCATTAATTATCAAGGTAGCTCAGTATACAGGGACTCGCAAGCATTTTAAGGGTAATAAAGGTAATCATTACACTTTTTCGGCCTTACTCTCGTTCAACGAGAACGATCTACAAATCTATTTCTAGCGATAAGGAACTTCATTACCTTAGTTCGTTACAAACCATTATTAGGTTTAGGACTATGCAAAGTACTTGAAGAATTGTTAAAATGACTTTGTTTCTTCTGAAAGGGCTAATTATATTTTACTAGGTTTACTCGCGGCTTCTCCCGCGTTTATTCGTTTTCCGTGCAGAACTTTACTGTCTCTGCCATTAAGGGATGGTTTAATATATCATCATCACAACCCTTTCTTTGTCCCACTGTTGGACACGGGTCTCCCACAGCTACGGGAGGGCTAGGTAGCAGCCGCAGAAAGGAATTGTGTGTAAAGCTAGATTTCGGGACATCTATGTATGCTTAGCAATGCTACGTATGCTTAGCAATCATCTTTAAACAAAAGAAACATATTATCTAGCTACTAGTCGCTGGAAGCTTATTTCAGTCCTTTATTCTTGTTACACCCATTTACAACCGCCGTAATATGATTCAGCCCCAATTCAGCCCCAATCTACTCGGCACAGCTTTTTAATCAAACGAAAGGTGACGTGTAATAGGTAGGTAATCATTTACTGTGGTTGCGGACAAAAACTGGGCATTCCTAGCATACTTCTGGCGTGAAACGACGTGAACATTTCACGGTGTACGGCGGAGCGTGTAGAATTCCGCTCGTTATTTACGAAGCGCTCTTTATCCTACGCCTCTTCTTATCGTTGGTTTTAGGCAAAAAATTGTTCCCTTTACATAGCTTTCATTTATTATAGATTTATCTTTATAGTTATTACTATAAAGATAAAGCGTGATCTGTGTAATTTTTTGAAGTAATGCGCGGAAGGAGGAATTTTAGTTTCAATACAGTTTAAATGTATATGGAGAGGTAGTGCAGCAATAAAACAAATGAACAATGTTAATAATAATTGCCCTTCATTCAATATTTGAGTGTGAGTAAAATGAGTAGGTATGTACCTAATATGTATGAAAAATACACAAACTAAGCCGTTTTAACTGCGCAACTAAATCCTCATTGCCTTATATAATTCTGACAGGCCCGTTGGCGCAATCGGTAGAGACCCTGTCTGTTGCGCCAAAGGTCGTGGGTTCGAATCCCACTCAGGACAAATATTCGTGTGACGAACACTTGTATTTGTTCTGTGTCTGGATGTCAATATTATCTATTTAAGTATGTATTTAAAAATATCTATGTATGTATATCAGTCTCTGACACCCATAACACAGGCTCGCGCCTACTTTGGGGTCAGATGGCCGTGTGTGAGAATGTCCAAGATATTTATTATTATTATTTATTATTGCCTTTTAACTGTATGAGGTGCGGTTGTTGGTAAATAATTGCAGATGAATTTAGATCACTCGGCGACCTCTAGTATATATTAAGTACATTAATGTTTACCTACCAATAGATAGATGCGACTTCATCAACGTCATTTAAGTTTTTTGAATGGTCGATATATTTTATACAAACCAAACCATTTATAGGTTAAAATTTTAAAAACAATATGATTTTTTATGCAAACTTTGAACCTTTAAAAAAATTATTTTAAATTAAAAAAAATTTAACCCTCCTTCACATATCTAATAGGTAGGTACGTGTACATCTATATTAATATTGTAAAAAGCAAAGATTTTTTTGTGATATTTTCACCCAAAAGCTACTGGACCGATTTCAAAAATTCTTTCACCTTTAGAAAGCTGCATCTTTACTGAGTGACATAGGCTATATAATATTACTAGGTGTAAACGAAACTATTGTTATGTCTAGTCTAATTCCACGCGAGCAAAGTTGCGGGCGTCCACTTGTAGTTAAATATTTTAACTCAAAAATGAAATTAATATTTGTTTTAGATTAATTTTAAATACGACTAACATTAAATCTTAACTCAGTTTTCGGCGCCGCGTCACATTCACCTGAGAATTTTTTTCGTTGTGAAAACTTGACACCCCTTCTACACCCCTTTTGCACATTATTTACCTACTATATGTCTAGAGTAGCTTAACTATGCATAAGCATAGCATTTTCATTTTTCTCTTATTTCCTTAGGTAGGTGTGTAACTTACATCGGTCAACTGGATCCGGCCTGCGCTGATCATTTTGAAAGCCCATCCCAAATTGTAGTGTATGGGTTCAAGCAGATCTTGCTGTGTCAAGCAACACCAGATTACGTATACGATAATTCTATCAAAGTCCAAAGGTTTGACATAATGACGATCGAAATATTTTATCCGAACGATCGCATACTATCGACGGCTCGAATCGACGTTGAACAAAACTGAAGTCGAGATAGAATAATCGATTTTATTTTTTGGTCAGTTGATAGTATGACTGTGTGGATGGAATCTACCGTTTATTGAAGACGTGGCTATCTCTTATCCGCTGCAGATAGTACGGTTATAATTTAACTTGGTACATCAAGTTTATAGCAGGTTCATTTACTGTCTGGTTGGAGAAAAGCAGAACAATAGATATTTTGAAACTTTAGTCTTAAGGAAATATTTCAAGTACCTCTTTAGGTACCTACTGTGCTGTATGTTAAGCATCATATGGACAGTGACAAACAGAACTACTTATTGTAAAGGTAAGCTGTACAAGAGTTGGTCTTTCTTACTCCTCAACGGTAGCAACGTATTTGTGAATGTTATACCAGTAAGGTCTTCCTGACTTTTTTTTTTATGGATACAGGATAGCAAACGAGCTTGCAGCACCACCCAACAGCTGCCGCCCATTACAACTGTGACTGACTTTGAATAAGACTCAATTAGGGACTGGGATGGTCCAATTTGTTGAGGAAGTTAGAATATTAGTTGGTCAGTTCGTTAGTAGGTATGAGGACTGGGGACTGTTAGTGATAGTTAGTCCTGTTAGTTGGTGTTAGTAATAGTCCAGTTAGTACTTGTTAGTAGGAGTCTCGTTCTAAGTCAGTCACAGATGTGTTGCTACCCTTGAGGACTAAGATGGTCGCCTCTAAAAAGTGTAACCGGAAACCACACCTTTCCAACCGGACCATTATTGCTTTAAAAACAATTATTACACGGCAGAAATGGTACTAGGTACCATGGAGGGCGGTGGTACTGCCCCGGGTGAACTCTATATGGAACCAATTAGCTTTCATATAAAACCTATTTGGTTCCCTATAGGCTCTACCACCTACAAGACTTATTATTAAGATCTCTTGATGTTTATAGGCATATTAGTGGGACAGTAAAAGGGGCTGTTGGTCGAAGTTGATGATAGTCCAGTTAGTAATTTGTTAGGAACTTTCAGAAGCTTACCTTAATGCGCAGTCACCCATAAAAATAAAAATAAAATGACAAGATAGAATATTATTTATAAAATTTACAATTCTGACGTTGGTGTAAAAGTGTATTAATAGAATCCCCACGAGTTTAAACCAATATTAAGTAGCACAAGAATAGGCTGGAATGGAATAAAATAGACGCAAATTAAGTATCATTTTATATAATGCGTAAATATATTTCCGTACAAGGTGACCGTACTAAGCATATTTGTATTACGTAATTCAGCTACAACTGTCACAAAATATGTACGTTTCATTCCTTCATGCCAATTTAGTCCTTATTCGGTGATATTTTCAGCTGAAAACATATATTATGTCAAATAGTTTTTGTGTATTTTTCTCGTTATCGCTAACTACGTCATGCTTATGAGCACACTCAACTCAATCTTCTCGATCAACAATTGCCTGCCTATGGCCGCGACAAGGTGTTTTTTGTGTTGAAAGTAATTAAATAATACCAATCATAACTTTTCACCAGCTTTGTTTAGGTTCCATTTAATAGGTGGTTAGCCTATTGTAATACACCTGTCACAAATTTAAACTCCGAGCTGCTGCTGCAACCCTTAAACGTCCCACTGCTGGATATGGGTATCCCCCACAGACTCAGCTGTAGGAGGTCTAGAGCATACTCCACCACGCTGCTCCAAACCGTATTGGTGGAATAAAGGAAGGAATTGGATTGGGTTAGTGGCCAACCGAGTGTTGACAAGACACCCAAAGGTGGCGACAAGGCTTAACGACTGTTTCCACCTTGAAAACTACCAGAAGCGACGATTTATCGTGCCCACCGAAACACGGTAGCGTCTATGAAATTTTGCCACTAGCGGTCACCCATCCACAAACCATCCACGCCCGTTCTTACTATCTCGGTCGATCAAATATGAACGAAGCTATTAGGCTATGGGTACTTCAGTATTTTTATATATTTACCTAGTACATCATTGGTCTGGGATTAAAGATTAAATTATTATCCATCAATCCAATAACTCCTCCACCTCTGAATGGCATTAGATCAGCGTAGAGGATGCTCTACTAGAACATTATGCTCTAGAACAGTGGGAGAGACCCGTGTCCAACATACATAATATATTTTACTAAAGCACATTAAAATGTTATTATAATACTTTGGTGGCGTCGATTCCCTCAGAGTCTGGAGCTGGCGGCTCGGTCGGCGGCGCATTAACAATTTAATTTCAAAAATCGTGCTTTCCCTAAACTATTTGATTCATAATGATGACAAGCAATTAACAAGGCTATACAAATGCATATTATTAGTTTTAAACATTACTACCACATAATCTTATTTTACTAGCAATTATATTTACACTCGCTATGTATTTACGATTTAATTATGAGTTAAAAAAACGTATTTGTGAATTAACTTACCTATGGCCTTTAAGATTTGTTTACATGTTTTGAAGGCTTATGATGTCAGTGTTGTCGAAAAGTTAGGGCAGTCTAGCATAAATATTTAATCATCTAATAAAAAAACATTGAAGAAATATAGCCAAACCATAATTTATTGAACAATTTCATAAGACTCACCTAATAGGAAGAACTTGAAATAAATTACTATTCAGTCATGACTGCGGTGATAATTCTGATCACGTCACTCCTAATTCTTGTTTTCCGTACGGTTTTGTTCTTATAAGAAATCTACGTCATCCTCAGCTGCATATTCAGTATACAAGACGTAATAAGTAATAATGTATGTATGCGGGAACATTATTAAGAACTCACTGACAACAATTACCACGCTAACAAAAATTACTTGTGGTAATTTTTATTGTGTCATTTTGTATAACTATCTTCTCAGGTGATTTTTGTAGGCGCCACCCTAATGGCTGTTTTTAGGTAGGTACGAAAAATAGAGAAGTGCTAGAAAATTTGTCAGGAAGTTTATAAATAATAAAATAAAGGAAACAGATTTTTTTTAGATAAATTGACCTGGTAAGTGGTGACCTAGGTCAAGCCTGCCATCATCCCCAATTTTTTTTTCGGAATCGAATAGAGAAAGGAAAATAGCGGATTGGCAGACTTTCCATGGCTTCGAGAATAATATAGATAACTCTCAGGCATGCTATATTATACTGAATAATTTGCAGATTTTATATTTTAACGAAGCAAGTATCTCAATTATGACAAGGTGTATCTGTTACCGGCAACTGTTTAACCCGGTATTCTATAAAATACCTAGGCAATGTACAGAATATTTAAAACGTGTAGGTAATGTATGGAATATTATTTATTTTATACTTTGCCTATGCGTTCTATACAATATCTATACTCAGCCGATAATGTGTGTAAAAGACAAGAAAAAGGGAAGGGGGTAATACGGTAACCGTCAACGAATTAAGCTAAACGTTATTTTCTTTAAAGACAACTACATTATAATACTAATCCCTGATATCAATAACTATCCATTTTAATCATGTTTACGTGCGCCAGCTCCTACTTCCGGATTTAAGATGAACTGCAAAGTTGATTTTAGGCAAATGTAACGTGATTTCATCATCACCTTATGTATATATTAATTAACCCCAAAAACAAAAAAACTCAACAAACCCGCGGCAACGCTCATCTTAAAAATAGCAAATGTAACGTGAGTTCATCATCACCATCACAACCCTTTCTTTGTCCCACTGTTGGGCTCGGGTCTCCTCTCAGAGTGCGAAGGATTAGGCCTTAGTCCACCACGCTGGCCAAGTGCGGATTGGCAGACTTCGCATACCTTCGAGAACGTTATGATGAACTCTCAGGCATGCAGGTTTCCTCACGATGTGTCCTTCACCGTTATAGCAAGTGACATTTAATTTCTTAAATCGCACATAACTTAGAAAAGTCATTGGTGCGTGCCACTGGGGTTTGAACCCGGACCGCTCGAGTGAGAGGCGAGTTCGTTAGCCACTGGGCTGTCACTGCTTATACCTATCTACCTATAAAGTTACGATGAATAACGTGAGTTATTTCATCGTAACTTTATAGGTAGATAGGTATGAAAAAAAAAGAAACTTCTTCGGCAACGCTCATCTTAAAAAAAATTTTTTTTTAATGAAGTTAAAAGGCTGAGAGATCTTATTCAATTTTTTCTATTTCATTTTATTTACTCGTGTACCAATATTTTAGTAGATAATTACATATAAGTTTACGGTTTTCTACTATGTTGTGGCCTTAATCATCATCTATCTAACAACTTCTCATTGAGACTATTCTTGTGAGCCAAAATACGCCAGATCTCCTGTTAGTTATCTACTGAGAAATTAGGCATCCTGCTGACTATTTAATATTGCACCATCAGTTCAAGGTTGGCATGACTTGGAAATATCACAAGAGTAACAGTATGTGCATAAAATTACAAATCAATCGGATCTGTGAATGTTAGTAAGACCATTTTGTCAAGTAGGAAATAAGCTGTATAATAAGCTGAATATGATTATCAAACGCCTAAGCAGCCGATCTTCATAAATCGTAGCTAATAACTAGATAGTTCACGTCAGCTTAAAATAAAATACAATTATCAAAATAGGTCCATTCGTTTAGCAAAAACGATGCCTTTATAACACTTTTTGCATCGGAGGCTAATAAAATTGATAAATATAGGCCAAAATCTACTTATTTTACACAATGCCGATGGACCAGCAAGTATGTACTTTATGCAATCCCAATCAAATTTGCATGTATTGGACAATAATGTTCATTTCATACATTATCTAAAAGGCCCAGGTATTTTATACATTGCCTAGGTATTGTATATAATACCTGAATTATAAAGATTGCCTGTAACAAATCTACGAAATAATAAACCGTAGATGGTAAAATTGATTAAAATTAAAAGATATGCTTACCGTAAAAACATCTTGATCAGATCAATTGTCCTTTTTTTTCAAATATATACTAAGAGGTCACTTAACACTATCTAATTAGATTCCATTCCAAAATTGACTAATTAACTTATTTTAAAATTACATCAAAACAAAACGACCACGCAGTGTGGATAGTGAAGTAACAATAAGAAAAACAACCCTTCAAAAACTTCACAAAATAACGTCATAATATTTAAGCAATAAAAAAACCATAAACCGCACGACACGTGTCGAATGATACAACTGAACAACCTCACAACGCAGTCCCGAACACATTAAAAAATAATTTATTATTTAAATTTCAAACTAATGATATCGCGTCAATAGGTGCGTGAGCTTTTTATTAGAATGAGATTAGGAGCGATCCTGAAGCTCCGATACTTCCGTGCGCGAGCGCATCGGAACAACGACTATAAAAAGCCTCCACTAAACCTCTCTTTCCCGCAAGCTTTATTTTATTTTTTATCGAAAAACATGCGCTCGCGCCTTAACGAGTCTCGTCGCGTGGACACATTCAATTTCGGAACAGTTTTAAGCACTTTTGACTTGTCATCCCAAAAAAGTATACTTTCGTTTGAAAAGATAAAACTTACTGTCAACGAACGACTTCATTTCAGGGATCCGTTCGCGCAGTAGAGTGAGACGGATAGATGTTGCTACGCACGTTTTTAACTTTGTAGTTTAGTATGAAAGAAATAGAAAGAGTCGCCAGTAAGGAGCATTGCTCGAGATTAATGAGTTCGAAAGAGACGTAGGTAATGTTGTCGTAATTACTATACTTTTGCGTAAACGAGATATCATAACGATTCAGTGAATGAACATTTATTAGTGATATTTTTGTAATGTGCGCAGCTCAGCACGATGATTTGTGGTGTAGGTGTTATGTCTAGATTAGGAGTGATGTTAATTGGCTTTTAATGATGAGTGGTTGGGCTGAAATTAGACGGTTGGTTGGTATATGGCTTTTTAATTCTAGAAAATGATAATCTAGAAAATTTGCGAATGGTATTAGCTGCTAGATGTAATTTATATTAAATGCATATGATTGTAATTTCGTACTTACGTTACGTTATTACGTACTTACTTACTTGCCCATGATGATTAATTTTGTTTAATTAACGCTCCCATCTTCGAATGTGGAAAAGGAATATTTTACTGATCTTTTTGTATTTTATTATATGATAGATTATTTGACTAATTTCTGAATATTGATAATCAAAATCATCAGATAATAATTTTTATTAATAAATATTTACTAATATATAAATGGTTGTGTAAAAGTGTGTTTGTTGGTTTGTCCTTCTTCTCTGATTTTTTGTTGTTTGTTTGAGTATGTACAAGTAATCCTGCACGTAAAACGATGGACGGTTAAGCGGCGGGAAAAGTTAGTATTAGGTAATTATATTACTTCTCCAACGTAATTGAAGACTATACTATTATTTGCTAACTTATCCGAACCATTTAATTTATTAAACTCAGTTTTTTTCAGACTTTCCCAATTTAGTAAACAATCTTGTCTTATTATCGTAATTCTTAATTAAACAATAAAAATAAAAAGGGTAATAGAATAAGTATCCATTTAATACTAAAGCAAATTTTTATTTATCCACTATTAATTAGTCTTTGTCATACGTTTACCAAATAAAACACAACGGAATGTATTTACATACGTGTTCTACGTTTACGTATTAATGTATCTAATGTATCTACATGTATCTACAGGTATCTACCTACATTATGAATTTCTGTTGAAATTTATGTCAGCTTTTTTTCATATCTACATTTTTAAATATAAAAGGAGAAGCTGACCGACTGACAGACATATCAACGCAGGGCCTATACTATAAGGGTTAGAAACATGAAATTTTGCACAGGGGTTCCTTTTATAACGTAGGGGAGCACTAAGAAAGGATTTTTGAAAATTCACCTCCTAAGGGGGTAAAACGGGGGTGCAAAGTTAGTATGAAACTTTGCCGTTTTTCGAGTCAAGTGGGCAACGTGGGCAGACGTCGTTATTGGGTCTAATTCTACGCGAGCGAAGTCCACTAGTTTTATATAAATTTTTTGTCCAAAGAATTCATATGGCATAAAACCCCTAGCCATTTCACAAATGGATAATAACAGCCTTTAACTTTCTTTGACGAAGCCCTCCCAGTATCGCTTTGGGTATAAGATTAAATAAAGTTGAAAATAATCTTACCGCCTGAAGGTTGCTTCTGGGATACGCTGCAGAACCTGACCGCTGCAATCAGGATAATCTATACGTTTATGTGAGATCCCAGATATATTCGTGGCGACAGGCCAGTTGCAAATTTGGCCTTTCACTCGAACGTTCCATTTTAAATATAGAAAAAGACAATCCTTTCACCTATAAAAAATACTTACTAAATCAATATAGAAATTGTCAACATAGAAGTTGTTGACGAGTATGTTTACCTGGGATAAGTGGTCCAGTTGGTCAAAGGTCGAGGAAGAGGTCACTCGAAGAATCCAGCTCGGCTGAGCAGAGTTTTACGACACACCTCATCGGAAATGCCTCAGCGCCTGAAGACAAAAGTGTTCGAGCAGTGTGTGTTGCCAGTGATGACATATGAATATGACGTGATCCTTTATAGTCGATCTTTTTCGCAAGCTCATAGTCGCTCAGCGCGCTATGGAGAGAGCTATGTATTTCTCTGCGGGATAGGATTCGCAATGATGAAATTCGTAGACGAACGTTACGATAGCTCGAAGGATCGGTGAACTGAAGTTGCAATGGGCACGTCACTCGACGGACACATAACCGTTGGGTAAGAAAAGTCCTCGAGTGGAGACCGCGCCTCGGAAAACGAAGTATTGGCCGCCCTCCGACGTGGTGGACTGACGACCTGAAGAAGACAGCGGGAAACCGTTGTATGCAGAGGGCGCAGGATCGGGAGGAGTGGCGTCGATTGAGTGAGGCCTATGTCCAGCAGTGGACCCAAACAGGCTGATGGATGGATGGATGGATGGAAATCAATATAGGTTCATTCGTTTAAGTTCAATGAAGACACGAACAGACATTCAAATACACTGTTTTTGTTGGGGGTTAAAAACTCTATATCTCATCCGAGGTATCTTTCAAACGTGATAAAAAAGTTTAAAATAATCACGTTGCTCCCGGGCTACGCCGTATCGCCGTAATCGGCCCGACTACCACACTAATGTGGGAACACTGATATTTTATTATTTTTATACGTCGACCTTACGTCGAAAACGAATATTATTCAATTTTTAAAACATTACTTAATAATAATTTTTCAGTTTAGTTGAAAAGAACATAAAACTAAACATGGCAATCGTGTAAATATATGTATATATGAACATTACTCACATCGTTAACTAGAAGGACAACAACGATAGCCGATAGAGAAAAAAGTCCTTCAATGGAGAATAGCATTGCACGACTGCACGAGTAGGTAAGCACCTACTGAGTGCCCTCCTGTTATTGGATCTGACCTGAAGAAGACAGCTAGCAACCCACAGAGTAACTACATTATTATATACTGAAATAGAGACCAAGCTTCGAGCGCCAAATGCACGCATAACTAGCGCAGCAGTCAGTTGGTTTTTCTGACTTGAAATTCCTAATAGTAGCTATTAATACAACATTCGATTAACTTATCACAATTGGTTGTAATACACTTCAGCTTACCCATTCGGGGAAAAATGGAGTGATGTTGTTAAGTTACTGATCTTTGGTCTAGTCCTGGATTCAATCCCCGGGTCGGGCATCAACTATTGGGTATTTCTAACTTGAAATGCCCGGTAGTTGATCGGTGTCTGGTGTTGTGCCCCGTTGTGGCAATAGGCCCACCACCATGAAAGTGAAATATAGGTGTATACACACCACAGCCTAGCCTTCGGGGAAATACAGGCGTGATGTTATGTAATGCTTAATTTAACAAAAGACTTGTTCGATAGGGAGGTCGTCTCCGAGTTTAATTATTCGGTCCAATCCATTCGTAATAATTTGCGTCGGCTCGTCAAACGCGGTGACGCGGCGACAGCAGGCATTAGCGCGCGACGCACGCGCGGGTTAAACTGCGACACGTGCGCTGCTAACCGCATACAGGGGGATGGTTTTAGAAGATTTCACACTACCGCCGTTTTATTGACTGGCCCGTTGACGCAATTGGTACTGACCCTGCCTTCTGCGCCAGGGGTCGTGGGTTCGAATCCCAATCAGGAAAAACATTCGTGTGACGGACACTTAGTATATAAGTATTAATTAAAAAAAATATATGTGCATACGTATGGTTTTTTGAATATCAAATATGAATGTAAAATGTTTGGAATGTTGATATGAAATTTAAAAAAATACATAATATAGTGTAGTGTAGTAAAAGTTTTTACACCCACATCCACATCATCAAAAACATCTGTTTTGTCTCCAAACAGCATCTTTTGTTATACCAAAATTATTTAGTTTATAATTTAAAATGGAATCAGAAATTGCGTATTTCAAATATAGTAATTAATGAGACTGAGAGTGGAATGGCCGTTTGCCGTATCAGCATATCTGTACGGCTTCCACTCAATGCTTGCCAATTGCCAATAGATGTTTTACCCTGAATACCTTTTTACCTGAAGTAGTTTCAATATAAATTTTCTGACATCTAATTTTAACAAGTACCTACATTTTCCCAACACCCTGTAGAGAACGCCGTCACAATGACGACGTATTTAACGTTAACAGCAGGGAGGTCCTGCCAAAGGTGCCGGCATGACTCCCAAAATCACGTGCCCACCCCAATGTAAACAATAGACAAAAGCCCCGACGGGTTATTAAGCTGGCCGATTATCATCAAGATTATGGTCCTTCATACTTGGAACATCAGAGAAAAAATGTTGCTAGTAGTCACTACTCAGGTTGTAGCGCACATTTTTTGTTTGAGGTTGCATTTTATGCAGCCCTGAGGTCAGTGACCTCGGCACCGGAACGTCCTTCAGTTCAGATTACCTTTCAGAAATACCTATTAAGCCAAAATTATAATTATAATTGACTACTACCTTCAACCAGGCTGCTCCAATGCGAATTGGTGGATCTTACTATGTAACAAACAGTTTCTTGCTCAGCAATGATCGCATGAGGGAATGAATTATCTTGTTTTACGGAGTAGTTCCGCTGTGCTTGGAAGTCCTAGGATGGAAAAATGATTGAAAAATGTTCTCCTTGCTGTATACATTAAACAAATCTAAATAAATAAATAATATTATACATTAGGTATACTTACTTGGTTACTAATCATTGAAAAATCAAGTGATTAATAGGAAAGCCAAACGTTATTGTATGAAATCAAACTGAACAACAATCTTCACATTTTGTGGACAAAAACAGCTGATAATTCACATATTTCTTTCTAATAAACCTGGAAATAAGGATGTCACGAAAAAAGAGGGAGCTTTGATTCCGTGTCGATGCCTTAAAATTAAAAACGCTTTCAAGATCGTCATTTACGATCTTATATTACATATTGCCCTTTTAATAGTGTTCTAGAAACTGTTTTACAGGTTATTGATATAAATTAACTTCAGTTAACACCACTAAAAACCGAAACGTTTACGAAATTATATATGTGACGGCATACGACACGTGCTCGTCTGAAGTCTACTTCCGCAAGGCGAAAAAATCAAATAGAAGTAGGACTCAGTTATGTAAGTCAGCACAGCGCAACATGGACACTGATGGTTGAGAACCACAGGCCTAACTACAGCTTTCCTGGATGCAATATTAACTATAGGGTTGCTGAGTTAACCTTGCACCGTATAATTTTTGTTACAGCTATTTGAAAGATAACGAAATCCAAAGTAACATTGTTTAGTTCATTATAGAGGTGTTTCAAATTATTTCGACAGTTTCGTGGAAATGTAGGTATGTCGACATAATAAAACTGAAGAGTTTGTTTCTTTGAACACGTTATTGTTTATTATTGTGTATTAGTTACGTTATATTTGTATATATTTGTATATTTGTACTCGGGTCATTGGAGTTAAATTAAATAAAAAATAATGTAATAAAATAAACGATACACACACCCGTGGTAAGCATAGTTAGGTCTTGCGGCGGCGGGCACACACAGAATAAATAATTTTTATCTGCGAAATTAATATCTCCCCGGGCCGGGATTCGAAGCCGAGACCTGCGGTTCGCCAGTTAGTCACTCACGATCGCGCCACGGTCTTGTATAAACTTATTCAATTATACCTATATTGTATTGCCAGTACCACCCATATCTAGCAATTAAAACTGAAGAGGTAGAATCTCCTCCAGAGACAAGACAAGGTGGCAAACCTTGCGAATCAAAATGTTCCACGACTCGATGAGAAGTCTAAAGCTATTTGAAACCTTTGCCATTTGTCTCGGCCCCAGATTTTCAAAAGGCATCATGTATGGTTGTCTCACTCGTTCGTCCCTGTCCTTGACCCCAGTGCACCTGTCCAAGACGTGACCTCCGGGCTAATCGACGAAATCGCGGGCGGCCGCTCGCTTGATTTAATGCGCTCGCTAATTATGGCTTGTTCAAATTGTACCTTTCTCACGGACTATATGGGCCCGGTTGATGCGACCGGTCGGGGTTGCGTCGGGTTTCGATGCGCGATGGAGGGGTTATTTATTTACAGGATTTTTAAGTTTTATTCAAATCTTGCAAGCTGACACATTTTGGTTCAGACCCGAAGATACCGCATGGCAATCCTATAAACACTTAAATCGAAATACACAGATGCATGACTAATTAATAAATGGCCTTTTTTATGTAGACAGTATGGCAAACGAGCATCCAGATCCATCTCCAGACATCCGTGACATTTGTGATATACATAGGACAATGTTGAAATACGAGCTGACACCATAACTAAAACACATCACCATAACCAACAAATTAGAGACACAGGTCTTAGGATCCAGGATTAAGGTTCAGCATTAATCAAATACCACATAAAGTAATTTATGAACATTTTTCTTTAGCCATCCTCAATTTTTAACTGAACTTGACTTAACTAAAACATATCAATAGCAGTCTTGTGGTACGAACCTTACCCGTCTGCCCTAACCTGTTACCCGTTCAGCCATCTCTTTCCATCCTCAACGATCACCGAGCAAGCTGTCTCGCTCAGTAATCTCGGGTCAGACTGGAGCACATTACCGTAATGGTACTTAAACACATATTTAAGTAAAGAATCTTTTTGCGTAAAAAGATGCGTCTGCGCATCAGTGCTGGCGTCGTTCATGGAAGGTTTCAAATAAAAACATAGGCGAGTAATTTTGTAGAGATATGTATTTATTTTGCAACTATTTTTATTTAATTAATATTATGAATAGCTGATTTCCGTTGTGGCTAAGCAAATCCTGAGCATTGTATAAAAATACCTATGATCCTTAATCGATAGCCGCTCTCTCTTCTCAAGTCTTAAAATGCCCGAAACTCATGTTTTACCACGCTGCTCGACTTTAAATTGGTAGAAGGCTTTTTGAAGAATCTGAATATCAAGGTTGTTATGACCGAATACAAATTAAACACATTATAAAGACATTTTTATTATTTTCTGAAGGTTTTAGGATTTTTTATAACGTCATGGCTCAACACTATATTATGTATACCTAGCTTAATTTTGGTAATACACCATAAAATATATGCTAAAGAATTCTTGACTGTTATATCAATATTAGTCGCATACAATATATTATTATACATACTATACAATACTATAGTCGCAACCTGATTCCAGCTGAATTTATTTTGTAGTCAGCTTTATCTGATTTATTTCTTTTGAATTCTGACGGTTGAGCGTATTATTGACCTGCGGGCAGTACAGGACAGCCATCCATGTCATCGACGTGTGCAAAAACTGAAAACCGAACATTAATTTAATTCTTGTTAAGTGGTTAAAACTATCAATCGAATAATGAAAACTCAAAGCTCTACCAAGACATCTGTCGTAAATGTTAAACAAGAAAATGAAACGAACTCGAAATGGTTTTACAGATAACAGTAATAGAAATATTAATTGGAACGTTAGTTGGTCAGCTGTTGATTAGCATTAGAATCGGAGTATTTTTTGTTATTTAAACAACATTTAATAGTCTATATATCCAATGTTAACAAAACATTTATTTAAAAAAAAAAATTCTTACATAGAAGCATAGTAGGAGGAGTATTGATTGTATCCCTCACGCTCCGAGAGGAGACCGGTGCCCAACAGTGGGACTAAGAAAGGGTTATTTTCATTGTATATCGGTAGCAATTTTCACACTATGGTATTACTAAGGGCTCAATTTTACTATTTAATTTTAGTTAAACTATGCCTTTTAGTGTTATGCCAGTTAGATAACTGTTTGTTAAAGTCCTATTTTAATTAGGTTACAGGTGCGTTGAAACACATGTGGTATTACAACTTACTTTGATTGGTGTCACAAGCGAACTCAAGCAAGTCGCAAAGATCCATGAAAGTTCTCTTCTCGTCTCCCATCTTGCCACACACGGGAATGGTGTCGTGGATGCATGACTCGGCTAGGCTGCAGAATTGGTCCACTTTATTCTGGAACATAATTATTATTATAATATTAATACGTGAAGCAAAATCTTTGGACGTCTTTTAATTAAAGCAACCTGAACGGATGTGTATGAAATTTAGCACAGTTTATAGTCATGATCTTCCACGGATTTTTCTAGACTGTTGTATTTTTGTTCTAATTGTTCAAATTTTGCATCTATATTGTTGTTTATTATTTGTGGTACGCTTTGTTTCATGTCTCGTATTTCCATTGTTTGTTCATCAAATTTTTTTTGTAGATTTCTCATCATTGCCGTAAGTTCCTCCATTTCGATTTATCCAAAAAACTATTGCAAGAGAGATGTCAAATACGTAAATGGGTATAGTGGTGCCCTCTCTATTTTATAACCAAAACTACTGTAGATGTCATGATTTGAACGATGATGACCAATCTGATTTTGGCAAAAGACAGAGAAAGGTGGAGAAAAATGGAGGAGGCCTTTACTCGTATAGAGGTCCTTGAATAAAAATTATTAATATTAATTTTATTAATTTTAATTTTATATAAATTTAAATATAATATAATACAGAAATACAGTAAAATATTAAATACATATAAATAAATTATCTACATATTGACTTTAATAAAAATGAAATGACTATGGAAATACGTAATAATATGTTAAAATAATTATTATTGATTAAAGTTCTTAATTTGAAATTTTAAATATCGAGTATGTACATGACGTGTTTTGTAATGATATGACAAGGAATAAATAAAGGCTTTTGTATTTGTATTTGTATAGTCATGATACCAGATGTGTCTCAATAACGTTCAAACTTAAAATTTGCTTTGAACGTATCAATATCAATATCATCAAATAAAGGGTTGGGCTAGCGCCCAATGAGCCCGTACTTCTCTCGAAATGAGTAAGACCATTAGATATAGTCCAAGGACAAAGTGTGAATCCACTTCATATAAATACGAGAAATGGATTATAAAGGCATGCGGCGGCCTAGTCAGGTTTCCCTTCGTAAGGCCATATACAGGGTTATTGGTAATTCGACGTATTCCCGTTAGGAGGTGATAGGGGTGACTATTTGTGATAATTTTAACCCCCATATGCATTATGCAAAAGTGAACCATTTTTGAGTTATCAAGCTTTTCAGCTTTTTTCAAAATAAGTCAGAAATGCAACATCAAAAATTTATTAAAAAAAAAGTATCAATTAAAATCTATTTTTTTCTTCTGATTTATAAAAACGATTAAACAATGGTTATTTATCAACATTAAAACTACAATTATCGGTCCAACTTTAAAAATGCGAGACGATTAACGATATTACTTCAATATTTTTTGAAATTTTTGTCCACTAAAATGCCTTAAAAACAAAAAAAACTTATATCAAACTTGGCTTGCAGATTATTTTAAAAACATAACCGTTTTCTTAGCTTTCCAAAAAGGCATAATAACTATGATCTTATTTTAAAAAAACTGAGAAAAACCGATCACAAAGCAAGCAGGCGGAAATTTGTATTCGATCTTAACTTATGGTCTTTCTTTAAAATTTCAAAAAAAGTAATTAAAAACAATGCCCAATGTAAATAAAACAAAAAATATAAATTCAAAATTAAATTTAGAACCAGTAAAAGTTCTGTAATAATAACAATTAATAATAAGTAACAATTAAGACATTTTGTAATTTAGCCTAATTAAAGTACTTGCTCGAAGGGACTTCCCCTATTGCGTACGCAGTCTCATTCTTTTTCTGAGGTGTATCTTAACTACCGATGTGTTAAAATTATTCCGAATCACGAATCAATAGGGGAAGTCGCTTCGAGCAAGAACTTTAATTAGGCTAAATTACAAAATGTCGTAATTGTTACTTTTTATTAATTGTTCTTATTACTAAACTTTTACTGGTTCTCAATTTAATTTTATATTTATATTTATTGTTTTATTGACATTGGGCATTGTTTTTAATTACTTTTTTGAAATTTTAAAGAAAGACCATAAGTTTAGTTCGAATATAAATTTCCGCCTGCTTGCTTTGTGCTCGGTTTTTCTCAGTTTTTTTAAAATAAGTTCATAGTTATTATGCCTTGTTGGAAAGCTAAGAAAACGGTTATGTTTTTAAAATAATCTGCAAGCCAAGTTTGATATAAGTTTTTTTTGTTTTTAAGGCATTTTAGTGGACAAAAATTTCAAAAAATATTGAAGTAATATCGTTAATCGTCTCGCATTTTTAAAGTTGGACCGATAATTGTAGTTTTAATGTTGATAAATAACCATTGTTTAATCGTTTTTATAAATCAGAAGAAAAAAATAGATTTTAATTGATACTTTTTTTTTAATAAATTTTTGATGTTGCATTTCTGACCTATTTTGAAAAAATCTGAAAAGCTTGATAACTCGAAAATGGTTCACTTTTGCATAATGCATATGGGGGTTAAAATTATCACAAATAGTCACCCCTATCACCTCCTAACGGGAATACGTCGAATTACCAATAACCCTGTATATAGCTTCGTTAATATAAAGTTTTGTTTATTGTCGTAGATTGGGATTTAATCTTAGATGCCTATTCTGATTAGTCCGGAATCACTTTAATTATGTTGGTATGTACGTAACTGAAGTAAATTGCAGGGTAATTTAATCTAAGCTCTCTTCATATTGCAATCTCTTAAATTACTTATTATATTTTATTGATATTACCTGCATTGGTATAATATCATCATAAACTGCACAGATAAATTACTGAGTTACTTAATTGGTCGATGAAATTACAATAATTATTAATGACTTACCGATGGTGTCACCGCGTAGTCAGGGATGTGACCACTAATTGATGAAATGAGGCACATCCATAAAGTGTCTGAAATAGAACGTTATGTAAATAATGCGAGGTATATTAATAAAAAGGATGATTGTAAATCTCATTGATTTTAATCATACATGAATGATTTTTCACCCCCTTCAAAACGTCGACCTAATTCGATATTTTGCACACTTATCAAGGACAATGCAATAATTTAAAAAAAAATCTACATTTCAGTTCAGTATCTACAAAAGGGTGTTTTTTAGTTTTTTTATTCATACATAACAAGCTAGTTTTTTATGTAATCCTTCGACGTCAGCGGTTAAAGCCTTGTCGAAGACCTTCGGGTGGATTCAGAACAACCGGTTTGGACTCCAAACACATAATTAAAGAAAACTAAGCGGAACATAACATGAGGTAAATACGTAATCTAAAAACATAAATAAGCAGTGACAGCCCAGTGGCTATCGAACTCGCCTCTCACTCGAGCGGTCCGGTTTCAAACCCCAGCGGCACCAATGACGTTATGTGCGATTTAAGAAATTAAATATCACTAGCTATAACGGTGAAGGATACATCGTGAGGAAACCTGCATGCCTGAGTACATCATAATGTTCTCCAAGGCATGTGAAGTCTACCAATCCGCACTTGGCCAGCGTCGTGGAGTAAGGCCTAATCCCTCTCACTCTGAGAGGAGACCCGTGCCCAACAGTGGGACAAAGAAAGGGTTGTGATGATGATGATGATGATGATGATGAAAAACATAAACAGAGATAAGGACCAGTCTTTTGATTTAGAAAATACCTATATATTGTGTAATACGTATACAATTATCTGACATTCATAAATAATTATTGGATTGCGAACAAAATTTATAGAACGTGCAATTAGATACCGTCAGTCAATATGTAAATGCTAATTTTAACTGAGTTGCTTTTAATTAAGAAAGTGATGTAACTTATTCATGAAATTGAATGTACTTGTTTTATTCATAAATTATTGAAGGAGACTATTTCGATCGATTTCTTATTTATGATTTTTTCTTGATAGTCTTGTTGGTCTAGTGTTCACGGCTATGAAAACTGCTATGATAGTCCTGCGTTCGATCAGGAATAGTATTATTGGGATTTTCTAACTGGATACTTCCTTACTACGATAGAAGCCAGCTCATCGAACTTGGCAACATCCAGTCAGTTTCTTAGTCTGATATCTATTCATATAACTTGTTACTCCCAATCTGTACTCGTAGTTTGTGGTCTATGGCATTGGGCTAACCATCTATATCACTTGAAACTTAAACATCTGTTGAAAAGTGGTAGGGTCTTACCTTTGCCTTCCCCTTCAGTGAATGATATTAATTTATGGTTCTAGATAGATTACATTGACCTTTGGATTTTTAATTTGATTTAAGTAATTTTAATCTAGACAGCATGCAACTGATTAATTATACCTACGCGTAGCCAGTAATTAAACAAATAGGTAATACTCACAATTAGTTATGAGCGCAAACCACATCCTGATGGAGTGTTGATGCGAGATTCGATAATATCCGACGACCATGATTATCCATGCGGTAGTGTTTGTGGCTTGTTCGCACGTTTTCACGTTGTGAAAACATATGCACGTTTTCGATGTTACATTAATTTGAATCAATATTACAACAGTTTAGTGATTTAAGTGACGACAGGTGATGCGACGGTCCTGAGTTTGATTTGTTGAATGATTTGAGTAATTTCATAATGGCCACTGCACAGGAAACTTTAGCTTTCAAGTGTGCATGTAAGCGTTCCATGATTTAAAAAGTATTTTTAGTGTAGATCTATTAGCCCTATTAGCTAGCTACTTACTTAGAAAGTAATTTGATTTTAATCAGATATTTACAGTAGATTATAAGGTTACATGCGCATTTCTCGATTATGGAAATAATCCCGTCCGGATAAAGAATTTCCGGTTCCGGTTGGCGGACCAAAAAATAACCCAATTTAACATACTGATGAACTCAACATCAGTGATATGAACTGAATGGTTTATAATTATTTTTTTCAGAAGATTTCACGTAACAGTTTTATTCGTATGTACGTTAGTACACAATTTCAGGTGACTTGAACTTGAACAAAGGATCTTAATTTAATTATAAGTAAGCTTTGCGAGTATACCTATAGAAGAAAAAAGAGAGTTTAGGGCTCGGGAGTTCTAGCAGTTTGTTTTTCAAAAACTGACAAGGGACTCACGTTCCAACTATCGAAATTCGCTCCAAATGTTGAGAGCCGCTATTCAGGTTTTATTGATGTTCTACATAGTTTTCATGATAAGGTGTCTGTTATGGCATAATATCCTGTTGGCTTCTCTATTGTTGTAGACCTTGTAGACTGTCAGCAGACTCGAAACAGAGCGTAGTTGTAAGTCGACTAAGTCACTAGTGTTCTAGAATGTTATTTAGGCGAATTTTCACAAGTAAGTATTCTAGTGTAACTATCTAATTAAAAAATTCTTTAAGTGTTGGAATGAATGTTGAATGAAAGGAAATAACAATGTACTCCTAAATTGATTGTTTGAGAACAGATTGATATACAATATTATAACGGCAAACTGAATTTAAATAATAAAGATAATTATTACTGGCGTAGTTTATGTTTGAGTATATAAGGTGTTATGTGTTTATGTCTGTTTATCATTGACGTACTCGTATTAAAACACGTTTTGCAGGTCTTATCATTCTTGGATTTGCTGACGAAGTTTGGAGTCATGTTGAAATTGAAGCCGAAGATTACTTCTTTCCCCTAGAACCGGTAATTTATCTTATTTATCAAAACAAGGTACACTACACGAATTATATAAGGATATTTTTATATACCTATAAAAATATCCTTATATAATTCACTATTCCAGAGACTCGATCAAGGAAGACATCCATTGATTGAAGTTCCTGAGTGTATTTTTATGCACATCCATATTATAAAAGTTAAATAATTAACGCGTCCTTTCCTTCTCATTAATATTGTCGATATTGTATGATCGGAATTTGATACATTTCGCAATTCGTAGGTAATAAATTTCTGCAAAATGGCCGACCAGTGCCAGCACGACTTCGTGGCCATCTGTGGGCAGGACTCATTGGGCATCACACGCATGTTCAATGACAACTGCGATTTGTATGAGTACAACTGTGACGAGAAAAAACGTAAGTGTGATAACGTAAATACTCGTATGTGGCGTTTTAAGTGGCTCAAAAGAATTTATCAACACACGCGAAAGAAGGCTTTGCCTCGCACCTTTTTTTTATCGGTTATCTAAGATAACATCAGGATCGGGAGGAGTGGCGACGATTGAGGGAGGCCTATGTGCAGCAGTGGACCCAAAAAGGCTGATGGATGGATGGATTGAAGATAACATCACGCTCGTATTTCCCCGAGAGGGTAGGAAATGTACCTACACATATTTATGTTCGGCTTCCATCACAGGCTTCTATGTAATCTTCATAGCTTACCTATGTGTGGTAAATCCACTACTACTAGCCAATATTGCAATGGAATTTCCATCGACAAGAATCCTCAGCGTTCTTAGAATCTCTGATAGACCGCAGCCACCTCCAGGCTCACCAACGAGGCACCTGTAACAGACACGAAGCCCATGAACAGCGAAGTCAATTTTTCCAACAACGAGTAGTTGTTTTTAAAGAAATTGACTTCGATTTATGGTCGGTTGTTAAGACCAACTATACAATGACGACGTTTCAACGGACATAATTATGAAGCGCTATTAGTAGTAGTAGTAGGTACATAGTTTATATGTGCAGGTTTTTTATAAGTAGCAAGATCAAAATATGCTGAATCTTAAAATGAGACGTTTAGTATCGAACATAATATCGTCGTTTCGTCGGTTGGGCGGTTGGCACTTCGTCTATTGAATCCTTAACCACAGAAGCAATTTTTATCCGCCTGTTACGGCAGGCAGGGAAAACCTTAGCACTATTCTAGTAACAAAAAGTGTCATTGTTAGCAGTGCAACACGCATTGTCTTCTTTTAATTCCCATTCCTTTTTATTCCAGAATACCGGCACGTCAAAATGGTGGTTTGCAAATACGAAGCGGCGGCAGCTGAAAGGGTTGAATAATAATATAGTGTCAATAGTAAATAAATTATATATAAATAAATATCATTGACATCCTCACACATGGCCATCTGACCCCAAACTAGGCAGAGCCTGTACTATGGGTGGTAGAGACTGATATATATGTAACATAAATATTTTTCAATACATACTTAAATAGATATTAACATTCAGACACAGAACAAACACAAGTGTTCGACATACGAATGTTTGTCCTGAGTGGTATTCAATCCCTCAACCCCTGGCGCAAAAGTCGCTACTGATTGCGCCAACGGGCCTGTCAATGTTTTAATAATTTAGTAAAAAATATTGGCTTAGTAAAATTCATTTAAGTCCTCTAACAGGCTCCTACTTCTGCAACCAAGATAATGACATTACAATGTAATCCTACGTAATGCCTTCTGAAACTTGTCTGTCTACCTTGTAAATAATAATTACTATACAAACGATAAAAACGCGTGGTGCGAAGTTCACTTTATATTCATTCACTGTATCAAATTTTTCAATTGTAAATTTTGAATAGTGTTACTACATATTTACCTGTCGTCTTCTCGGTAGAATCGACTTTGTGAACCGTTAGATAAAAAAAAAATGTAATGGCGTTCATCGAGCAAACAAATACATAATGTAAAATAAATAAATCTGAATATAAAACATGTACAACGAACCGCCGAAAAATGTTTTGTTATTTTTGAAAGTAATCTTAATATCAAGTCTGAATTAAAGTTACGGTACTTAAATCTAGTAAATTAATTAAGGATATGGACCCCATTTTGGGTCATTCATTACGATACATAAACAACTCTCCAGGTGCCTTCAAGGCACATTAGGTTGCTCTGATCTTCATTATTGCCATAATTCCAGTGACCGTACCGGACCGTTTAGCGTGTCTTTGTAAAGAGTGGTGTCACCTGGCTACTGTTGGTTGAAATTCGGCGGTTTTCGTCTACCCGAGTTATCAGGGATATGGTAATAGGGCCGGCGGGTGCGGGCAACATGAGTTGCATCTATGTAAGCAACATACAGGCGGATCGGCAATGGATTTTTACTTCGTTGTAGAACCTCTTACAGAGCGGTTATGATGGCTGACATTCGACCTGTCTTGGACTTGGTTTCGGATGGGGGCATAGGACCGTTGAAGGAGCTGTGGAAGATGCAAGGTGCTTTTAAATCTTATACCAACATTAAAACCTATTAAAACGACAGTAGGTAGGTCAAATCTGGTATAATTGTACTTGGACAGGGTAACCCCTTACTCGTCTAGGTTTCACAATAATCCGCCTGCTCGAAACATGCGCATAGGCGCATTGGAAAAATCTGAGTCAGTAAAAAGTCTCATCAAAAATCATCGAACAATAATTTAACAATTAAAATCATAAATTATAAGTCTATAAATAAATAAATGATTAATACACATAATGTGTTCATTAACAAAATATCAAATATTAAATTAATAAAACTAGTAATTAAAGTAGTAATGCTTCTTGCTATTTGGCAGTGCTGCCATCAGTTGGTAACAAACCATTTACGTTTTGTCCAGGGAAATTAGTGCGGCAGCCGACAGTAGAAGATGCATAAAGTAGGTAGGCTCTTTCATTCCCAATGCACACTTTTACTTATGACAAGAAGAAAAGAAAAATGTAGGCACTCACCGCACATATTGTAATGTTAACATGGGTATTGATTTGAGTGACCCATATTCCGGGCGATTGCTAAAAATGCGGCATTTGTCTTCAGATATCTAAGATACGTGAATAATATATAGCCGTGTGAAATTGTTTGAAGCTCATAGCGGAATAGTAAGCCCCTTTAGCTATGCTCATCATCACAACCTTTCTGACCCTTTAATGGGCTACTGTCCCCGTAAGGCCAAGTACGGTGTTAATAGGAAAATTAATTGATCCGTCTGAGAACTATACGTGGATGGACTGTTAATAACAATTAATCATGTGTTACTGTAAAGTATATAAGTTCTAAGTCAGTTACAGATACGTTTTTACACTTTTTACCCTTGAAGAGAAAGATTTACCTATTACATATTAACCGCTAGTGTAACCTCTGCCCCACCTTTTTAAAAGGAAAGAAAATGAACGAAACCGAAAACGCTATTTTTTAAACTTTATTTTTTGAATACTCGAGTATCCCATCCGCTCCCGCTCGTGACAACTGTGACAAACTTTTAATAAGGCTCAAAAATGGGCTGGGAGAGTACCTAAGACTGGTTAGTAAAATTTTTTTACAGGAATTAACTTTAGTATGTCAGTTACTTAAAACCACCTTAAAATTTACCAGTTTGGAAAAGACCTCATCCTGTATACATACTTTTAATGGTAATGTATTGTGTCACAGACGGGAGAATACATCAAAGCTTGATATGTAAATAGCCACGCGTGCTTCCTTTAGGGAAGGAATCTCGGAAATGTATCCACTAATTGTAGATTTATACCGATCACAACTTTTTATTGGTCTCTGTTGATTACGTTACTCTGTTGATTTGACATGCTTTTGAAAATAAAGGGTGTCAATTTTCCTGGCCTAACCAATATCCTAGTCCTTATTAGAGTCTTGTTCAAAGTCAGTCACACTTGTCACCATAGGCGGCAGCGGATGGGTGGTACTGAAGCTCGTTTGCTATATTACATCCGTGAAAAATGCAGGAGTTTTATAAATATACTACCGATACGATGGTTCATAGATCGTTAGGGCAATGTCTTCTAAATATCTCCTGCCGTAACAGGAGATATTTAATCATTTAATCGAGAAGCAATAATACTACATATAATACGACATTGCCTAACGATCTACGAACCATCGTATCGGTAGTATATTAAATCTCTTTCTCTTAAAATTAAAAAAAAAAACCTCTTCAAGGCTCTTATAATTAACATAACATAATAAACAGACTGACTCTATTGATTAATAGAAAAACCGGACCAACTGAAGATGATCCTTCTGAGTATCGGCCCAACGTCCAATTAACTCGTAGCTTTCAGATAACCGAACAATGACTGACCACTCCGCAGTGAGAGTGCTATCGACTGGATAATTGACTATTGTGTTCGGTACGGGCTATCTGTATCAAGAGGGTTTGCAAGTTTAAGTCTTAACTGGCCCGGCGGCGAAGAAAAGGACTGTTTTTATTATGGATGCAAGGTAGTAACCGAACACGCAGCACCGGTCACCCATGCCACGGTTGACAAATCTGAATGACATTCATAAAAGTCTGGGCAGATGTGTCCTGGAGGGCTAAGAGTCACCTCTATTGGTCCTACATGGGAAACCAAACATTATTACAACCAGAAGGTATGGTATGAAGTAGATTAGTTGGTGGTGGTAATTCTCCAGGAAAACTCGTAATAGAACCTTCATTATTATAGATTCCATAAGTAACCTTTTAAGGGTTCTATATAGGCTCTGCTGCAACTCATAGACGTCTGGGTAAAGGTCTCCCCCACAGACAAATCTGCAGAAGGTCTAGAGCATACTCCACCACGCTGCTCCGATGGAGGGGTCAATGTCCAACCCGAATGTTCTCAAGCCACCGAAGGTCTTCGACTAGGCATAACGATTGTTTTTACCATTGAATACAACCGGGACCAACGGCCTAACGTGCCCTCCGAAGCACGGTAGCGTCCATCAATTTTTTGGCACTAGCGGTCACCCATCCACAAACTGACCTAGTTGGTTAAATCTATCGATCACATTGAATCGACGCGAGCCATTGGGCTACTAGCACTACTATAGGCTCTACAACCTAATATATTACGCTTACGCTAACAGACTAGAAAATACAATGTAAAAACTTTGCAATTTTGTAGTGGAAATACTTAATAATCTTATATTAAATAATAATCTTTAATTATTTTTAGGTCTCATCTAGTGACAGAACCGAAATATATTCGTTAGTATTACAGCTATGTAGTACTGTTATTTTGGTATCAGTACACTACCACTATGTAAATTAGTAATTAAGTATCATTCTCATTCAAAGCTGATCAGATAAACTTGTCTACCCTTTTCTAACGTCTACGGACTAACGTCTCTCATACAACCACAGATTTGTTTGGAGACTGACGAGTGGGAATTATACACGTGTTCTACCACCTGTCAATTCTAACGCGCAAAAAATAGGAGCTTAAAATGTTTACACTCACTAAAAATATTTTCAACAAATACTGTTTACATGGGCTTAATTCTAGGACACCTATTTCCATTGCTCTATTTATTTGATACAATTCCAGGAATATGTAACACGGGAATATGTGTGTTGTTGAGCATATTTGTCAGAGACATCAAATACACGGGAAGTTAGTAGCGTCCGGACGACCGCTGTTTGCTCTCGCGTTTGTTTGCGTGTTCATCCGTAGAAGTTGAGAGGAGATATATGAGGAGTGCTATTTGCAGGGATGCGAACTTTAAAACTAAGTCAAACTATACATTTGTGACACCATAAATTAACATTACGTCTGTATTTCCACGAAAGGGTTGGCAGATGTGTATAGTATTAACACTTGTCACATGTTGGTTTAGTATGAACTGAAAATGGTGTACAATATGGAGATAATACGCAGATAGTTATTAATACCAGCATTTAAATTAGTTACACACACTATCTGTATACAGTATATTCAAGAGTGCGACAGCCAGTGCTAGAAAATATTACTGTAACTAGAAAAAACTACTGATGAAGCGTTTCGATTTAACAAAAAAAAAATCACTTTGTAATTTCAGTAATTTATTATCAAATGAAAACGTGAAACACAATAAGTGTGCAGTTTCAAATTAATTCGACGTTTTGAAATGGGCGACAACCACGTTCAAAGATGCCGTTCACACGTATCACGTAAATAGTATTTTTTAAATGAAATATCGCTTTAGAAATAGCGCTCAGTTGTATGCGGCACGTCACGCAAAATGTTTAAAAATTATGAACATTCCTTCATTTTCTTGTTGTTCAACTTGTTGAAGAAGGTTAGGTACATATTGTTTGTATTAGATTTCGGAAATAAACTATGAATATACATATTACGTTTAGCTATGTTGTTTTTGATATAAATGTAATGAAAAACTACAGACGATTTATTATTATAACTTGAAAAATATACCTATGTCAGTGGCTGACAGCGATTTTGTGATCAGAGTTGGAACGATAGGAATTTTAAATTATAAAATCTTCGATCAATAATTATTGATCGAAGTGTAAAATAATTATTTTCATTTAATACTTTTTTAAGTAATTCTTCATTAATATAGATTAACTAATAGATAATTGTTTCAGTAATTGTTTCATTATTGAGTGTACAAGTTAATTTAAAACCAACTGATTGCCGCTACTTCGTCGATATTAAAGACTTAACATAATACCGGTGATACATCAGTAATTGAGAATTCATTTTCTGACTACGAAGTTTAGGTGTAGTTATTAAAACAAAAATTACAATATTAGTGGGGTTTTTATGTTGGGCTCATAGTTATATAGTAGTAAATAAAAACACCGTTTTATAAAAAAACACCCTTTTGTAGATAAACGAACTGAAGATTTTTTATTTTTTAAATCTATATAAATACATACCTACATACATAATATACATATCAAGATAGTAAAAACGTGTTAAAATGTAGCAGATCTGCCGAAGTTGTTGTAAAAGTGAATCCTCGGAAACGTCACAAATTGGTTCGTTTTCTAACTACGTAGCGCAGGGTAACGAGCCAACGCCATGTTTATTTGTTTATGAGCACATTTTTAGCACTGAATTCTATAAACGTGGCGTAATAATAATGTATACTAAGTAGAAAATCATTGAGTGGAATGTAGTCTTTTGTAACTTAGAGCAACCCGCAGCGGCGAGGCGCTAGCTCCTTGTACCAATAGCCAGGCGCGCAAACAGCGGTCGCCTTGTTAACCTAAAAAGTTAACAAGGATCGGGTAGCACTTAGGCAACACACGCTAACATGGTGGACAAAGCCTTGGTATGTTTACCTCGCCTAGTTGCGGGTTAAGTGGGCTAATTGTTGATAGAATGTCCGCAGCACCTGACGTATGTAGGGTTAAGTTTAAAGAGAGATACATGTTTACCATAAATTGATACAAAATGTTACACTACATCCTCTTATTAGGGAGCTCTGTAGTTTGCTAACCTATATGCATCGTATAAAGAAATCTATAGATATTAAACCGCGTATGTATCCGCCCAGACAGTATGTACTAGGTATAGTTGCATATACATAGTTGCATGTGCCATTTCGAGGTCCTTGTGACATAACTAAAAATTCTGACAGATATTACATCAGTATCAAAAGGTATCAAAGAATACAACAGCTTATTTAGGGATTGTTTTTACAGAAGTCTGATCATACTCAAATGTTTTGGGAAACAGCTCTAGGACTTAACGACAAAAATATTTTTATACCGATATTCACTTCGTCATAAACTTGAATTGACACAAAACAGTAATTAACACGGCTAGCAACACTTAATCACCGGGAGAGACCACCATTCCGCCGAAAGTTTTGAATGCCGATGGTTTGAAGTACAAGTGTTTATCACACATAGACTAGGATCGAAATTTCGATCTCCATTGATATTACTTTAATTATTATTTTTAAAATAAAACTGCTGTTAATAGATTGTTTAACTACGTCTATTTGCTTAGTTCGCATCCTACCCTTGTTCCGATCCACTTCTTCACTGTAAACTTGTTCATGGGCGCCTAATGCGCGCGCAATAAAACAATAATACGTTTGGAATGCTGGTATGCGTAGTATGGATTTGATATATCTCAAGAATTTGCGATTACATTATTCTTATGTGTACGATCTATGATCCTTATTTATTATATAATCTAGTAACTTGTATCTAGTATGGCAAGTAATTCCATACTTTTACTCGTGACTGTAATTTTGGTGTTTGTTGGGTTATTAAATTTTTACGTTGATGAAAGGATATGGATAAAGCTAAAGCTAAATATTGAGATACATATTCGAATCTGAAAAGATTATTACAATTTTTATTTTTATTTTATATATCTATTTTTGAACACATGTTGTATCGTAATTTAAATCTTAATGTGAGCTACAAATAGGTTTGTGACAAGTATGGATTTGTCATGTTTAAGGCTTCATTCATAATTTTATGTTATGGAACAATAACTAGCCAGCAAAAAATATTTTTAATGACGTTGGTAGGTCCATACAAGCCTCGCGTATGACAAATACATTAAGTATAAATTTTATAAGCCCATTAAAATTGGGGCGGTCGGCCGCGAGCAAATTGTTGTGAGCGTCGGCGCGGGCGCACAAAGGATGCCGACTAATCAATTGCTGCACCAGATTTATTCTTAAATTGCTCGACAAAATTTGTTTAGTCGCATACGGCTCAAGTCAGGGCTTACAAGCCGTATTTTTTCATTTCAATTTTTAATCGTTCGTTTCTGGCATTCCAAAAACACCCAAAGATATCAAAGCAAACGATTTAAATAAGGTAGGTATTTGTTAAATGAAATAATATTTACAAATACTTTCAGATACTTTCAACACAAATTATAGGCGGCGGCGAGCCAACTTTCTATGAGGCAGTAAGAAAACGACACGCGCTTGCATTGGTTGAGACTACGCATTGCATACGTGAGACTCTGAATCGGAAAATCAAACCAAAGCATACGTAAACGAGAGTTCGAAGCGCAGCGAGCGATTTAAAAATAGAGCTCCGTTCCGCTCACCCGCTCTCTCCCGTGATCACCGCACGGTGCCCGCTCCCGAGCAAAGGCGGTTACTTAAATACTACCATTTATTGTCTGAGCACAAAAAATGATCTGAGAACACTCTGTTTCTAAATCACTACAAACCCACTTAGATTTTGATTTCTGTTAATGATTTTGAATTTTCTAAAAATAGTTTTTTTTTTCCTTTTTGTAGTCAATCCCAAAGTTAAGCATCAGAATGTAAGTTATATTCAATATGATATTTAGTACACATAATTACGTAAACACCTAGTAAGTAGCCTAAAAAGAAATTGGTTATCCAATCAAATATAAAAAATACTGTTTTTATTATCAACTAGCTGACCCGGCAAACGTTGTTTTGCCATATAAATAATTTTTACTGAATATTTTGGGAGAACTTCATGTAAGTGTGTGGACTACAACTACCCCTACCAATACCCCTACCACTACCCCTACCACTACCACTACTACAACCACTACCCCTACCACTACCCCTACCACTACCCCTACCACTACCCCTACCACTACCCCTACCACTACCACTACGACTACCATTACTTATAATCGAAAACGTTCAATAAAAGTAGGAAATTATTAAAAATAAAAATCGCGATGGAAAAATAGGGGTTGATCGTAGAGGGTTGAAAATTCAGGGTTGTATGTATTTTCTAATGCTGTATCATAAAAAAAAAATTATCTAAAAATTTAAAAAAAAAATTTGGGGTGGACTACCCTTAACATTTAGGGGGATGAAAAATAGATGTTAGTCGATTCTCAGACCTACTGAATACGCATATAAAATTTGGTAAAAATTGGTAAGGCCGTTTCGGAGGAGTACTGCAACAAACAACACATTGTGACATGGAAATTTTATATATTAGATTTATATCTATATCTTTATCTTATATCCATACTAATATTATAAATGCGAAAGTGTGTTTGTTTGTTTGTTTATTTGTTTGTTTGTCCGGCTTTCACGTCGCAACGAAGCTATTATGTATATGGTATTGTTTTTGTGTGTCGACATAGTGAGGAGGGTGGAGAGTGACGTAGGCTACTTTTTACCGCGGTAAAACATCCCCATGGGAAGATATCGATGTTTTGTTATTTGATAGATATTTAGTTCCGAATGTTATTAATAGATGGCGTTAGTAAAATTCATTTTCAAGTTCTGAATCACGTATATGATACACAAGTCATTGTTAATTCCCTTTGACCACGCGGGCGGAGCCCCGGGTAAAAGCTAGTCTATTATATTAGAGTATATATATTTATACTTATACTTATACTTATACTTGTACTTGTACTTGTACCTGTACTTGTACTTGTACTTGTACTTGTACTTGTCCTTGTCCTTGTACTTGTACTTGTACTTGTCCTTGTCCTTGTCCTTGTCCTTGTACTTGTACTTGTCCTTGTACTTGTACTTGTACTTGTCCTTGTCCTTGTCCTTGTCCTTGTCCTTGTACTTGTACTTGTACTTGTACTTGTCCTTGTACTTGTACTTGTACTTGTCCTTGTCCTTGTCCTTGTCCTTGTCCTTGTCCTTGTCCTTGTCCTTGTACTTGTACTTGTCCTTGTCCTTGTCCTTGTCCTTGTCCTTGTCCTTGTCCTTGTACTTGTACTTGTACTTGTACCTACTTGTAATTGTCCTTGTCCTTGTCCTTGTCCTTGTCCTTGTCCTTGTCCTTGTACTTGTACTTGTACTTGTCCTTGTCCTTGTCCTTGAACTTGTCCTTGTCCTTGTCCTTGTCCTTGTCCTTGTACTTGTACTTGTACTTGTACTTGTACTTGTACTTGTACTTGTACTTGTACTTGTACTTGTACTTGTACTTGTCCTTGTCCTTGTCCTTGTCCTTGTCCTTGTCCTTGTACTTGTACTTGTACTTGTACTTGTACTTGTACTTGTACTTGTACTTGTACTTGTACTTGTACTTGTACTTGTACTTGTACTTGTACTTGTACTTGTACTTATACTTATACATACTTATATTTATTTTTATATTTATATCTAGTGGACGTCCGCAGCTTCGCTCGCGTTACACATTCACTAACTTCAAAAACGGCAAAGCTTCATACTAACTTTGCACCCCCGTTTTACCCCCTTAGGGGATGAATTTTCAAATTTTTCTCGCCGTAAAAACCATCCTTGAACTTCAACGAACATTTTAAAAAAAGAATTGGCCAAATTGGTCCAGGCGTTGTTGAGTTATGCGCTTACCAACACATTTTGCGATTCATTTTTATTATATAGATTTTAAAATTTCTCGGACATTATAACGAAGTATCCGAGTAAGGTTTTGCTTTACATTATTATTATTATGTTTTGTAATAAAATAGAGGAATAAGTCCAGTAATTTGCGAACCGCGAGCGAAACTACGGGCGGCCACTAGTTTTAAATAATTCTGGACATAGTTAAATCTATAATCTGCAATGCTAATTAACGTTCAGTTATCATCTGGACATCATTATTTATCGTTATCTCGTTTCATTAGGTACTTGTAATGGTTAGCTGCTGTACTTGTAACAGTTTGTTAATGACAAAGTTAACCCTGTGGCTAACTAGGAATGGATACTTAGATCTGTTATTGTTAAAACAACAAAAATCACAAGAGGAATAAATGTCTGAATGTAAGTAAATTATTGTACATAAACAGTAAGTATTTATTTAGAAAAAAATAAGTCATTGCACGCTTCCTTTTTGTTTTGATTTTAGGATTGAGAAATTACGACTAATTCTTATTTAATTGCAATTTGTTTTGCATTTATAAATACTCGTAATTTTATTGGAAAACCGAGATCGGAAAGGCGTTTGATAAGAAGGAAAGCATGACATGTAAACATGTAGTTGACAAAGGAGCTACCGAAAATCCGCACAGTGGCTGCTTAGGTAGTTATGCTAAAATGTATCCTATTTTAGATTATGAGAATATGACATACCTACTCACATTCCTGTAGTAGAAACTTTTGGTATTGTATTTTTGTTTCTTGTCTTATTAATCTATAATCTTTAATCTTCCTAAAACTCAAATTCAATAATAATTAATTAAGTAGTTTCTTAGAAGATATATTTTTTATCCACGCTTAAATTATAAATAATCTTGTAAGCTAATTCTCTATGTAAGCAACATATCTGCCTTTTTGCGTACCTACTGCTTACTTGTACATATAATATCGTGCCCATTCTTAACAAATGGGAAAATAAAGAAATTGAATTCAATATTATATTGACACGAATCATTGGTATCTTGAATGGAAATTGTCGTTTTCTATGCATACTTGGATGATCACATTCATAGAAGGCATGAATCAAGGCACGTGTGGGTCCACCCGGACCTACCCCACAAGTGCGGCAATCGATGGCCCACGCAGCGAGGCGCATGCGTCCTCCCACGATGCAGTACTGGCGGGCACACAAGGCATTGGCCAAGTGTGTAAAATAAAAAATAAAATTTATATTAAGCTCACATAATTGTTACTTACACGATTGGTAGTAAAACCAGTTAAATCACGTTTTTGTAAGAAGATAATTACAACTAGAGCTAACATTCTTATTTTATAAGAACAAATGTAATAATTAATAAAAGAAAAATAATAAGGCAGAGGGCGCAGGATCGGAAGGACTGGTGACGATTGAATGAGGCCTATGTCCAGCAGTAGACCAAAAAAGGCTGATGGATGAAATGAAAAAAAAATGTGTGCACCCTTAAAATTTTTCGTTTTAATGGTTTTACAAATTGCATAATTTTATTTTAAAAAGTTTGCATAGGTAGTTGCAGTATTAAATGAAAATTTTTAATTAATGGTAAAATCTTTTGTATTATGCAGGTAAAGTATACATATATCTGATGTCCTCGTGTATAAGGTAACAAGAACCTATTATTAAGTTACTGGATTAAATTGCATTGGTATTTTATTATTAGTAAATTATTTATAATATATAGTATTTATTTTTATTAAATTGATTATCAAGCACTAAAATTGACAAAGAATCATTTAAAAATGAAATAATAATACGACTAAACCAGTCAACGACATTATACCCATGACATACACTTAATACCATCAGAATTATTACAGAAGCCTGCCAAATACTATATACATTTGGCGTGTTGAAATTAGTCTGACCTATTTCACGCGGAGTCACTAACTCAAAAGCTCTTGTGCAACTCTTCTGCGTGCGATAGTACTGCGGCCGGGTTCATTCGTGCTTTGCGGCATCCGCGATCGCCTGAAAGCTCCGCGAAAAGCTCGAACCTTCTCTTCTTCTGATAAATTAATTAAACTGAAGTTATATTTTACTTCTTGATCGTTCAGCCTTCTATTGAGGCCGGATAATCGAAGCAATGTAAGTACATTGGGAGATTTACAATTGATTACGTTATTGTACAGTTCAGTTGAATCAAAAACAAAGTGATTTCATTTTGCAGATAAAAAGTAACGGATACTAAGTTTTTTCTAACATTCTAAATCAGATTAAATATAAAAATAGACTTTTCTATATTTGCTTCTAATTGTTGCTGGCGAATTTTTAAAGTGAGAAGTGTTGAAAATATATGTTGATATATTTTCTGTGCATTTAGAGAAAATATTTATATTATGTAGGTTTCTTTTCTATACATAATAATTTGTTAAATTATTCGGTATTTCAAAATATTCATAATGTCATATAAAATGAAAAAAAAATCTTAAAAATCCATGTGAATCAGATAATCTTATGTTTACTTTGATTATTGAATGAATTAGCATATTTTGGTACTCGCCGAGCCATTGAACGATTTTTTTCTATGTGGTGAGATTTTCGACTCAATGGACATTCGCTTCTTTGATGCTACTTCTTTGGATATAAGTAATTGTTTTCAGCCCCGGAAGGAAGGGAGTTATAAATTTAGTGTGTAGGTTTCTGTGGACAGCAGACTGTGGCATTGTAGCACCTAAATATCGAAGCAATTATATATTACTTCCATGCCCATGATTGAACGAGATTGTCCATAGCCATGTATGAATCAAGAAAATTTGTCCTTTTGACAATTAGCTGTTTTCAAGTGTCTGATGAAATAAAAGCAAGTTCCATAGGAAGGACACGCAGTTTCTCGCCAAATACAATGCATGTATCGTATTTGGAATCATTAAAATGTCTATATAAAGAACCAGAAGAGTGATCAGGGTTTGATTATGGAGAAATGGAAAAAAAATATTGGCTTAAGACTTATACTATATATTACTTGGTATAGAGCTGATATTCAAACAGTTGAGCAAATGGTCTTAAAACTTAGCTAAGCACACTTAAAAATTTGACACACATACACGTCAAACTTATAACACCCCTAATATTTCGGTTTAAAAAGTAAATAGAAGTGTATAGAGATATGTGTGTGACATAGCATAACATCAAGCCGTATTTAAGTAGTAGGCAGAGGTATGTTGTAATACCTACCTACACCCACTTTTCACCAGTTATGCTTAGGTCCAATGTAATCTATCTATATATATAAAAGGAGAAGGTGACTGACTGACTGACTGACTGACTGACTGACTGACATATCAACGCCGGGCCTAAACTATAAGGGCTAGAAACTTGAAATTTTGCACAGGGGTTCCTTTTATAACGTAGGGGAGCACTAAGAAAGGATTTTTGAAAATTCACCCCGGGGTAAAACGGGGGTGCAAAGTTAGTATGAAACTTTGCCCTTTTTGATGTTATTCGAATGAATTCAGTACCTATGAAGGTTTTTTATTGAGTATCGAAAATTATCTCCTAAGGGGGTAAAAGGGGGGTGCAAAGTTAGTAGGTATAAAAGTTTTTCGTATATAGGTACCTACATTATTTCAATGAAATTTTATATTTAAGTTATGTTACGTCTAATTCCACGCGAGCGAAGCTGCGGGCGTCCACTAGTTGGTAAATAAGGTGGCAAGCCTATACACGGGGCACAAATCCAACGAGTACGAGTCTTCATGTAGCTTTGCAGTAGTTTTTGCGTACACTACACCAACGAGGCAGGAAAGTGTATGATAGTTTTGATTTTATTCTTAAATAGATCGACAGAGGCCATAATTACCTTCAAGACAAGTGATTAGTGGTTAAACATGGATGTTAGCCAACAGGAGTCCGTTGTAAAGCGGTTCTTCTGACAATAGCTTTTGAGAGGGATTGATACTTTAACTAACTGTGTGGCCTTCTTACATATTAACGTGTTGTTGTGGCACTTTGCCAGCTGTTCTATCGATTCGTGGAGTAGTGCCAGTAAGTAGTAGGTATGTTTTTAACGAATTTGCCATATAAAGATGTCTATTCAGATCCATTTTACCACGGGTGCTGCCATTCTTGTAGGTCGCATTGAAATTAATTTAAATTTTGAACCCGTTCTCAATTCAAATAAAGGATATGGCCATACTTTTACTGATGTGGTGCTCATATTTCAGCTTTTGAATGATGGGTAGAAAATGAAACAAAAGCGAACGAATAAATTTTGCAGCAGCGCCTTAACACTGCCGCAGTAGCTTGGTCAGAAATGAGTTTTTATGCTGTAGACAAAATACATTGGGTATTAAAGCCGACGAAAATAGGGTGTGGTATAAGCCTGACGTGTATATGTCACCGGAAAATAACAAGAACCGTAAGTTTATAAATTTCCTAGGCAATTTATAAACCTTCGTAGGATTCTAAACGAGAGATAAATTGTATTATTTTACGCCCACATTTTCGCAAATTGATAAACTTACCGAACTGACGCGTAAATTAATAAGTAGGCAAACATTTGTTGACGAACTGAAATTTACCACAGAGCTACGAAATTTTTATAGTGGCGATGACCAAAATAGTAAGAACGACTACTTAACGCCGTTCATTTTTAGCTAGCTGGTAAGGGGGAGTAGGGGGCGGGTAAGCGGGGGGCACGGGGGGCCGTAGGCCCCCCGAAAAAAAAAGGGGGGCTCGGGGGGCGAAGCCCCCCGCCAAGAAAAAACGATACAGTCAACTCCAAATTTTGTTAGGTTAGGTTCAGGTTTGTCTATGTTTATCTACGCAAAAAAAGGGACCCCGCGAAGCGGGGTTCCGTCGACATTTGTGACAGAGTCCGACTTGTCTCACAAGAAATAAAATTCCTATTATTATTATACAATTTGTTTTATTTAATTCCTTCAATCAAAGCAAAAGTAATTTAATTTTTCATTACTATTTAAGTACCTACTGTTTTGTAATCGAAACTGATAAAGTTACAGTTTGGCAAGTCTGATTGTACCTAAGTCTATGAACACAAGCATTGCCACTGTCAACATTGACCAATCAGAGAGCAGTGTGTTATTTGCCGTATTTTAAAGAAGCGTAAAATTAAAAGCTCTTTTGTGATTGGTCAAACCGTTTAGAATCTTACGGATTGATATCCGTTAGTTTATAAATTTACCAAGAGACGTCGCAAATTGATAAATTTGCGAAAATGTGGGCGTAAAATAATACAATTTATCTCTCGTTTAGAATCCTACGAAGGTTTATAAATTTCCTAGGAAATTTATAAACTTGCGAATCTTGTTATTTTCCGGTGACATATACACACGAACACATTGCTTTGTGTCTGTCTATGACAGGCTTGAACCCATTTTCATATTTAAAAAAAATATCGAAATCGAAGGTTTTAGAATTCTAGAATGTTTAACTATGATTTAATAAAGTCTGCTCAGTCACATAAAGATCATTAAAAAGTTTCTTGTTTAGGTCGGGAGTTTTCAAATATCTTACTAGGTATTATTATAAAGACACTAGCTGAACCGGCAAACGTTGTTTTGCCAATCATAATTGAAGGTAATTATTAAAAATAAAAATCGCGATGGAAAAATAGGGGTTGATCGTAGAGGGTTGAAAATTTAGGGTTGCATGTATTTTCTAATTCTGTATCATAAAAAAATTAAAATAAAAAATTTCGTCAAAAAATTAAAAAAAAAAATTTTGGGGTGGACTACCCTTAACATTTAGGGGGATGAAAAATAGATGTTAGTCGATTCTCAGACCTACTGAATAGGCATATAAAATTTGGTAAAAATCGGTAAAGCCGTTTCGGAGGAGTACTGCAACAAACATTGTGACACGGAAATTTTATATATTAGATTAGGTATTTACATAACATCCTCATTATCTTGTCATGTAACTAAATTAAAAGCATTCAAATTATATTCCTTAGACCTCAGCCTAAGACATTGATTGTTTTCATCAATAATTGGGATTAAGAAGTCGATTAATTTTAATATATCTATTTATATTTTCACTTCATTGCCCTCATAAACTAAGTTTAAAAACCGCAATGGAAGCTTATAATGTAGGTTGTGTGTACAAAATAAAAATCAATAACTCTTTCTATTCACACGACAGCTCATAAAAGTTTCAATACCGATTCGCAACGTACCATATTCTAGGCTCCTTCTAACTGAATATCTTTTGTTAATAGACGTATTGAATATATATATGAAATTGAATTATTTACCACTATACAATTTCAACATCAATGATGAGAAAAATCGAGAGTTATACTTAGAGAAGCTATGTAATGATGTAAGCTTCTATGCAAGATGACCTTGATCTTCTTCAATTGAATTTATTAATTCTTTACCCGCTATCCTATTTGGGCAATTTCAAAGGATATCTTAAAACAGATTTTAAGTTAATTGGTACATTGGCAACTCCTCTGGTGTTGCTTATGTTCATAGGCGACGGTGACTATTTACCATCAGGTGGCCCGTCGGCTTGTTCCTTTGGCTAAAATCTATAAAAAAAAAAAAAAAACCATAACTTCCACATACATTTAATTTTATTTAGTTGGTAGTCTGTGGAAAATTAGTGTACCTATGCCTGCGAAAATAAACAAGTGTAATAAACGTGATTTGGATAAACACGTATTTTTATTTCAGTGTAACACAGGGTGTGACGTGTCTCAGTGAGAATAACTAATTCATGAATGATCATCAAAAGTGTTTTCAAGATATTTCATTATTAGCGGAACTAGAAACGTCTGAGTGGCTTTTCTTCGAAGTATTCTACTTAAATATTTATCGTTTGGAATACATAAACGTATTTTACAATAGGTACTATACTAACTAGCTTAGTACAAAGCTGTACTTTTTCTCTCCAAAAACGCTTCCACTTTATAATGCTATGACAGTTAATTAAATTACTACATGTACATAATGATTTTTAGTGGAGTCTAGTACCTATACTGGTGGATTTTAGTGGAGTCTAGTATTCAGACGGTGTGATTGATACTTCTAAATAAATCTAGTATTTTTATTACCGCACTGTGTTGGGTAGTTGTTGCGATTTTTTCTCAGAAGGAGAGGAGATGAGTCCTTTTTTAAATAAAGGATTGTTTATATTCTGTTACATTTTTTGTGACAAGAATACCTAAAAAATACAAACCTCTCACTATCGTTTTGACTGGCAGATAATGTCTGAATTAAGTCCGCCGTTTACGTTACAATAAAATTTAAATAATAATAAGGATTATATTTTATTCAGGTCAGCCAACGGAGCAGGAGGTCCCCCAGATGGCCTGGCGCCCCCGGAGCCCCAGACCGGGCCGGATGGGGAGATCATTGGGGGCCCCCGCACGCCTCAACAGATCGCTGCACAGAGGCGGCTACAGCAAACGCAGGCGCAAGTCGACGAGGTACTTTGTAACGGAAATTTTAAGAGCTTATACGTATAAGCTGCGTGGTAGACTAAACTCTTCCATTCTGAGAAGATACCCGACAACAGTGGGAAAAAGAAAGGGTGACTCTAATTAAAATATGTGTGTTCCAATCCTAGCAAGCACAAAATACTTTTCTAAGGCTTACATATTTCAAGGCATTTAAATTCTATTTGTTATAAAGGCGAACATATCTTTCCTGCATGTAAGCATAATGTTTTGAAATAAATATAAGTGAGTCTTGAGACCTACGCACACCTTAGCACATGTTAAGGAAAGTGTTGTTATGGCGATAATGGTTATCATTGAATTAAATAGATTTTTTAATTTATGTTCAAACTTAATTCATATTGGATGCAGTTGTCTGGATGTTTTGATTCAATATACTCAAATTAATGTGTTGTGTGTGTGTTTTCAGGTGGTGGACATCATGAAAACTAATGTCGAGAAGGTACTCGACAGGGATGCGAAGTTATCAGAGTTGGATGACCGAGCAGGTAAAATAAATTAAGCACACACATTAAGTTAACACCATAGCACCTACTTCTCGAAAAATGTGATATCATTGACATAAGCCAAACGGTTTCATCACAGCCCTTATGGAAAAGGTTAAGGGAAAACTATACTACAAGGTACTAAAAGGTTCATACCAAGTTTATAATCATTTTTGAACTGCAAACCTACTCGTTACAGCGTCAAATACCGGAGCAGCTAAAATACATCTAACACGTAAATGAAGTAAACACCTTGACGCCAACTACATTCAGCCCACTCTACAGGCAGTCCTTCAGGAATAACTTTCTACAATCAGTTTTGTCTCGTGCATACGATTTGTAAATTGACTTTCATGGTTTTATAGGGCGAGTATCACTACACACCCACACACTATACACAGTGCCACGATGACACACTGAATACCCATCTCCTCTAGTTTTTCTCGCAGATATAGGTAGCCATTGTTAATCAAAGCAACCACAAATTAACCAAAGATTGGCTTTTACAACTACTAGATATTATTTTTAAGTTATAATCAAAAAATAAATAAAATATAATTTAACAGACGCACTGCAGCAGGGCGCGTCACAATTCGAGCAGCAAGCAAAGAGTCTGAAAAACAAGTTTTGGCTACAAAATCTGAAGGTAATGAATTTGGAATCTTTTATATTTGACTTTAGGCGGGTAGTCTGTATTTTTATATTATGTCTGGGTCATGGATTTAAAGATTCGCAAGGCGGATCTATTACTTCCATGGTCTTTGTATGGACCAGGGATTATAATCTGTAGGGTAATGACAGAAAATCCACATAGTGGCATTGAAACGAAGGGTTAACATGTATTTTAATATCCATTTTGCAGATGATGATTATAATGGGGGTGATTGGAATCGTTATAATTGGCCTTCTCTTTGGTAAGTTGTCTTGATCTAATAAATCAATTTGGAACATTGATGTTGCCTTGTGGATGAAGCTTGCAATGTGGGTCTAGATATGTGATAACGTTTGTAAGAGAGTAATGAGATGAATATTGTTGATTGGTTTTCCATTTTATTAGAAGGTTATTATTGAATTTTGTTCACCTTTTGGTAAAGTCCGTTTGGCTATAACGACCATAAAATGATGAAAAAAATCTATCACTGGTAAATTTTATTGATAACGTAAAAATATAAATTAAAATGTTTCACAAAACAATTTTCATCTCATGTCTAAGACTAAACTAATCTTAAAGTTTGATTTAACATAATTAGTTTCTCAAATCACATTTTGTATATCAATGTGATACTTTTACTAGACAAAGTTGAATGTCTATGAAATAGATTCAATATAATTTAATATTTTACTTTATAATTGGCGATTTCATTTTGTTTCTATTGGCTGCTATAATAATGTTCTTTTAAACAAAAAAATATCTCGGCTTATCTATAAAATGTTAATGAAACTGCTCGTCTAAAAGAAAGTAGTAGTGCAAACGCGAAATTAAATTTAAGTGAAAAAATAAATTTATCTTGATATGTTAAATATAATTATTTATCGACAAAGTTTAATTTTGGCGTTTTTATGTTATTCGATGTTGTGACGTGACGTGTGAACATAGCGTAGCGTAGCTAGACGCTTCGTGGCATATGTTCTGCTTACGGCTGTTTGCAGGTGATAACATTAAACAAATGTTTGGTTAGTTCGATACCGTGGCACACCGACTATGAATGCCCCCCCGAGCGTAGTCAGCTATAACGGCACTCTGACAACTAATTTAAAAAATTGTAAGTATTAGCCACTGTCTTCTTCTTTCACGGCTTGAATGTTTTGTAGAATTCTCATGTACATATTATATAAGCATAATTATTACTTAAAGCAATTCTAGTATCAGCATTCTACTTATTTTACAGTAAATTTTCATATTAATTAATTAAGAAAAAAATTGTAGTTAAATATGTATGCCAATTTCATATTGATATTTTTTTTTTAATTGCTGGTAATAGAATAGCTTGACTTCGAATGTTTTAGAGGGTGAGTATAAAATTTAATAGCGGAAATTAATATCCACTAATATTTCTTAACCCCATGTAAATCCACGTCATGTATACGTAACACATGTAATTTGCTAATCATTATAGCGAATTTGATCTTGATCTTGGACCTGCTTGTAAATTAATATCTAGTTAAAAATTTAAAAAATAAAACTTCATAGGTAATCAGACATAAATCATAATAATAAGATCTGCATCTGGTAAAAAGTCTGCAGGGTTTTATGTTAATAAGTTTTATAAATTTAAGCAATTAAATTTGTATTGTAATATTTGATGCTCGTACTTACATATCAGAATACCAACAGAGGGTACTCTTGCCAGGCTATATCTATATGTATATGTAAATAAGAAAGTACAAAAATATCATAATACATGCATAAAAGTCCAAGTGGAAACACCATTGTTTTCAATGTGAGAAACTAGTATAGCTACTCGTACATTAGGTACTTACTCGTACAGATACAGATTGAATATTTCAAGTAGGCCTGCTAGGCTTCATTCATCCTGTATACTCACACTGTTACTATTTTCATTTGAAATTACTAAACGGCCAAGACTAGACTTAAATTTACCTACATTTTTTTTTATTATTTTCCATCAGCTTTCACATGCATACGAAACTTATAAATTATCTTAAAATGTTTGAATTAATTGTAAAGCAACTTAAATTGTGAGTATTAAGAGAAGACATCAATTCCACATTATAATTTATGCGTGAGTTTAAAATTTGCTAGTTTTTTTTTATTCGGCTTAAAATAGGTGTTATTCTCACAACAATAAGCATTTAAATCATTTAATAACTTTAAATTGTAGGTATAGGCTTACTAATTTTCAATAGATTTGATTATTTGATATTTTAGCACACACATTTATTGAATTACAGGCATAGTGGTAACATATATCAATGCATAATTATGTCTTAATTTATAATTAATTTTATACAAAAATAGAAACGGAATTTAAAATCGATTCCGTTAATATTATCAGACTACATTTTGTGCATGAAAGAATCGTCTCATTATTTACGTTGCCGATTTTTTTCTTTATTTATTTTTAATTTTATTTTTGCGATCTTATTTTTGCAATGTAAGAATAATTAGGTACCTACTTAAATTTTAATTTAAATGTAGGCAATATTTTCTCAATAATAGTTAAAATAACGTAACTATCAGGAGCGCTCAAATTCATATAGCTCGCGTCGTGGTATATGATTATCAAATTAAGCAATGTTGGGCGCAGTCGGTATATGGATGGATGACAGCTAGTAGTTAAATTTCAAGGGCGCTTCCGAGCTCGGATGGCTCGTAAAAGCCGTCGGTTGCCGGCCAGCTGTCCAGCAACCCGCATTGGAACAGCGTGGCGGAGTGTGCTCTGGAGTTCTAGAGTTTATTTATTAAATTTATTTAAATTTTGAAATAGTTATAATCATTTTCAGTGCACTGATATATATAAAGATTTTACAAATATTGTAAACACAAGAAATTAGGTTTATGTAATCATTAGTAGCACATTTAGAGTAGGACTGACATTTAGCTGACCTTCTGTCTTAATTTATGTTATCTGTGATCTGCTTGGAGCGCACTATTTCTTAATTTAACGGTAGTAATGTCGCGATGTTTCTACACTTCTGGTTAGTTAATAATGTTCGGGCAAAATGTTTTACTTTTACTTGAATATTGCATATTTTGTTTAGGCATTTTTATATCCAATAATTGTTGATGAATTATGAATATGAATTAATTTAAAATTTGAATATTTATCTGAATTGTAGTTAGTAAGAAGCAATGAAACCAGCCTAATAGTGAGCCTGATGTTGTATTGTGTTTTTATTTCTTCAAAGTTATAGTTGCTTTATACATAAATTAATTGCGTTTGAGTCATTATTATTAAAATTTTGGACAGAACTGAGGACGTAAAAATTTTAAGCTGAATTAATACATAATTACATGTAGACTTTTTCTTTTTTGAACTTTCACAAAATAAACATACTCGTACCTGCAAATACTTACCATCACTACTTTTACAATTATTTAGCCTATGCACATCCAACATATACCTCACTTTACATTATTAGCAAAGATTTATTATATTTTTGTAGAAAAATCATTACCGATGTATAAAATTATATATTCTAAAATTGAACTCTTATGGTTTTCAGGAAAATACATGTAACCATCATCCATCTATCGAAGTTGTTGTGCTCCACTACGAATTAAGAAGATTGTTCCAGTATTTAATTTGATTAAAATACTCTCGTATATTTCTCTAAAGAGTAGAAATAGGAATAGTAATACGAATTATAGGTACAAATACCAAGAAGTATTTGTATAAGACATCATTAAACCCATATTAAACATATAAACAATTAGCTTTATTTAGAAAAGATTGTAGGGAATTTGATTTAGGTGAGCTTATTAAAAATATTTTAGTAAAAATAACAATAATAATACTTAATGTTAGCATTAGCGTTAAACTACCCAAGGAACCTAACAGGTACCGAATATGCGGTGTAATAATATTTTTAATAATGCTCTATGGTTTGAAATATGTAGCCTCCGATTACTCTTTTCTAGAAGCGACCAACTTAGTCCTCAAGGCTAGCAACGCATTTGTTACTGGACTATTACTAATATAAACAAACAGATATACTATAACTGTAACTAACAGTCCCTGCCCCTATAGCCTATTGCTACTAACGATTTGACTAATTAATATCCTGTGTTAACTCTGTAACCATCCCATTTCCTTATAAGTCTTGTTCTAAGTCTATCACAGTTGTGCTTGTTCATGTATCACAAGGGAGTGAGAGTTTATTATAGAAACATTATTGTGATCTTATTTTTGTTTCTATGATTTTAACGTAATTTTAGCTCAGCTCTCGTTTGATGTAACTAAACTGAATAACGCAGGTATGGACAAAACATGCATGTTTCCTTTTGTTAAATTTTTCCAGAAGGAATGTTAGAATCTTGAAGGTTAGTTAGATATTAAATCGATCATCCACGGCCATTTTGTCGGTCTTACATTTAACATTTCCGGGAATTCAATTCAATTTAAGCAGAATGTTCAAAAAATGAATTTAATATTCTAGAAATAGAAATGTAATATAACTGTATACTTCTAGTTAAGCATAGTTACGCTAACTGTTACTATAAGCCAAAGAAAGAGAGCATGCACTTTAATATTGGAAGTAAAATTATGTATCTCCCACAAACTAAGTAGAGATACTGACGTATCAGACGGACTTCTTTAATATATTAGTTTTGGTGCGTAGAACATAAACAGAAAGTTCTTTCGAAAAAAAATTGATTATAGAAGGAGGCTGTTTGATTGTAGAGCAACTTACGCAAAATTTCAGCCTTTCCTTAGTGTATTATTCAGTATATAACGTTTTTGAAGTTATTACGTTTTAAATAGAAAAGGTGATCAAAGGGTTAATTTTTGAAGAAATAAAATAACCAGCAAATTTTTTTACATAGGTACCATAGACACAAAACGCAAGAAGACAAATATCGGAACAATTATATAAAACTCACCTACCCTTTTGATAAAATGATGACAAAAATCACCCAATTACACATAGGTAATCTTGTTGGTTGAACACTAATGTTAATATTTCTTGCGTGAATTGAATATGAAATCATCTTGATTATTATCAAGCACTTGTTGTGTTGACTTATCTACACCTAAGACAACAAACTAAGCGTCACACAATGAAAAAGTTCTGTATAGGTAAAATGGTCTGAAATTTCTGTATAGGGACTAATGTTTAATGTTCTTGCTCAAATTAGTACTTCTTATAATGCCTTTTTCGCAAAATTATACCGATAGATCGATTTAAAACAAATTACAACAAATGTTTTCTATGTTTACTTTCCTGTTATGGCGGACTTGTGTACTATCTACCATCATACCAACATGACATATCGAAATTCGCAAGAATGACGTCATGATGAGTAGGAATATAATAGGAGGGGGAGGCGAATCGTCATGTTCTAAATTATAAACTGTCAGCTCTAGCCATTGCTATTAACAAACATCTATGCTTAATGATAACGTGGTGTGATATCTTCCAATTTTTGTTATGGAAACACTTACCTGCAATTATTTACAAAAAAAAGTATATGCATTTCATGTTATAGTACATCACTACACATGAGTTCAAAGTGAGCAAACATGCGTATATTGTACGAATCTAGGTACCAATTTACTGATGTTTGCGCGCCTGTGAGTGTGAGTGACCGAAGCTCTGTGAACCGGAGTAAAGCTTAGAAGATGGTTGCTGGTGTAAATTTCAATTACTATATTTGTTAATTTTTATCAATTACTAACTAAATAATTAAATTATTAACAAATTCTTTTTGTTCAGGATTATAGTGAAACCATAGATGTATGTATATAAACTTATATTGATTTTTCTATTATATCGCGATTAAAAAGCAAAACACTGGAGAAATTAGGTAACTACCTACTCAAAGTTACTAATTGTACGTTGGATTAATAGCTTTTATATTATGTTTAGTAAAATGTTCTAACATATATCGATTTAGTTATTTTAATTTAGTGTTAAGTTAATTTTACATATAAGTACTTACAGGAATAGACAAGGTGCCATTGACAATATTAGTTCTTTAATAATAATTAGGGATGGGACGATAGAAATACGGTGTCCATATTGGTATTTCTTGGGATGAGACTTCTTTAAATTTATTAAGAAATTGTCTCGTGGCTTGATGCAAATATTTAAAAGGAGTTAATATAAATAACCTAATATTATATTAACTAAAACTATCTAAGAAAGAATTAACTGTAAGCGGGTGCTAAAAATTCTAATATTTACTTTTACAAACTTGTCCTAACCATCACTTTATGAAAGTAAATGTAAAAAATAACCAAGCCTTGATTATATATTTTAGTGGATGGATAAATTTAAACGGATTCATAAAAACTCAAATTTTTCAAATATCTTGGATGATTTAATGTATCTGTTTAATATAATGGCTTACTTAAAATAAGTTATTCGTAAACTATATCTATTAGAAAAAAAATCGATACTTTCCTATTTTGATTAGTTAAATACATTATTATCTAGTATAAACCTCGCTACGTTCATCAAGTGACCACGAAGAATGCTATGTCGTTAAGTTACCTATCTAGGTATATTTAAACAATACTGTTATCGAATATAAATATATTATTCTTACATTTAATTATTTTGCTGTTTATTCAATACGTATCTGAATAACAGATTGATCTATAAATTTTGTTTGCCTGGTGCAAAGGGTTGTAAGTAATGATATTAATTTTTTAATTAAAAAATACTTAGGTATTTGTTATGTATGATATTTTTATTTATTATTATACAAATTATCTACCTAAAATTAAATTAAATTGTCTTAAAAATATAAGCAATGAAAATGTCCCGACACGTTTTTTTTGTTAAAAAACAAGCAATTAAATTATTATTTCAAATGTTTTCAAAGCCTACTAATATTTTTTAGTATTTAGTTTAGTATGACTCTCAAAATTGTAAGTAGCAAGTAGATAGGTATGTTAATATAATATTTCAATATTATATTACAATCTCTTTGATGAAATAATCATGTGAAATTTAGATAGGTATTGATTTAATTTACGCACTTAATGAACCACTTCTTATTAATACAATCTCTCGATTGGCATGTTATACATCTTTACTTCAAATTTTTCTTTAATAGTGTTGTGATTATGTCAATTGAATTTTAACGTTAATGTATTACGAGTATAATTAAAACTCAATGTGATTAAAATGCATGATGTATAACGATAGTTTGTTTTATTGTATGACCCTCAGACAACTTAACAACGTTTAAGTAAATTATATATGCATGAGTACATTATTTTTTTAGTTTACATTGATGAAAATGCTAGAAATCAAATCAGCCGCAATGTCTAGTTATCACCGTCTTGTTCAGTTTTCAAGTAGAATCGTTTAGGTAATGATTAGGATGAGCTAAACAAAACGATACTATCTTATAGATTTATTAGAAATATAAAAGAACTGTAGAGATTATTGAAGCTATTCTAAGTATCACAAAGAAATTAAATATTACGATTAGATTTGCAATTGGAATCCTTTGATTAGAGTAGTAACTATTAGAAGATCTCAATATGAATTTTATCAGGCAGTTGGCAACTTGGTACACCCTCATAAAGAATCGTTCTCAAGTGCTCCAGGTCCCATTAAAGCTACGATATGATGTGTTATCGATAAGTCACGTAACGTAACACTTCTATAATTTAATATTTAGCAACAACACCAAGACTTAAGACACGACGTTAACGTGTTAATAGTGCAATACAACGAACAATCTCCGTAAATTGATAAATTTAGTCCTGTCACACTAGAATGGATAGGGTTAAGTGAAGGGTCGTACCAATCTCAACTTTATCTTAATCTCGTCAAAGTTTACTTTAACATAACTGATAGTCGACGCTTGGTTCCGCAAGCTCTTCATAGACTACCATGGAGAATGATGTGAGAGCTCGCGAGCTTTCTCTTTGATAGTTGCCCGCCATTTTGACTTACAGTAATAGCAGGTATGACGTGAGTTATGCATTCGTGTCACTGGAGCTTAAATAATGTCGGTAGTGTTCTTAATGTGGGGTTAAATTAAAAGGGTACTAACGTGCGACTTAGCATACTCATCGCGTCGAGAACAAAATACAAGTACCTAACATTATACCCATTCAGGGCGGAAAGCTGGCTACAAACAAACATTAGGGAGGTAAGTAGGTACCGGGTACTAGAAAAGAGCAGTGTGAGGAGGCCTAAAACATGGTAACGGTTGATAGAATACAGTACGTAGGGATAACGTTTAATGTTAAACAAAGAATAAACTTGTAAATTAATTCGGTAGTCTTCACACATCTTAATCTATCGTTTTAATGAATCACAGTAAACAACTCCCCGCCTTTTAATATCTTGTGAACGAATAAGAACTGTCATTATGTCATTCGTTCAATACGTCATCTCACAATCGTTTCATTCATAATTACAAACATTGAGTCTCTTTAATACCTGCTTACTTAATAAGCTGTGTAAATATATAGATTACCTATAATAATATAGCTGTAATAATAATATCTAACACGGTCCTTCGATGAGGGTTGTTACAACGTACAGCGGCCATAACGGGTGTAATCGGAAGACCAAACATTCACCAAATGAAGTAGATTTACCTAACAATCAATAACAAATATCCATTTGATACACCATCATTAAACCAGGTAGATGTATTTGATTGCTAGAATAGTATAGTGAGAAATATGTAGGTACTTATGCACGCTTTCTTACACTTCTCTGAGACGAAGGTAAATGGAAAAGGAAAAAGATTTAATTTTAAAGTGATACAAAATCAGCCCAGGAACACGATATTTCGTTCAACAGACAGTCAATTATTTTCGCTGTGGGAACTGTCTAAGAAAACAAAGCGTGTTCAGTTACAACTGTTCTTGAATTGCGAACTGAATCACTTACCATATGCTTTCACTTTGTATTGCGAACATAAGCAGTAATAGCCCAGTGGGTAAGGATTTATCTCACACTCGAATCCTGATCTGAATCAAACATCAGCTACATACACTAAGTAATGTGCATTAAGCAATTGAATTGTCTCCTGCTACAACAGAGAAAGTATTACGTCTCAATTACCTGCGAGTTCTAACGCTAACTTAAATATTCTAATTTGAACCATCGAGCGAGCGCTGGCGACAACTGGCAAAACATTGATTGAACCAAACTCGAAAGCCTTCGCAAGGTAGCAGATGATTCTGATCGAGTTCCAACGGTAGGGCCAGCGGTCCACATCTGGAGCGGGTTTGTTGGGTGTAGTGTGAACATTCGCAGCATTATTTAATTGCGTGTCGGCGGGCTGCCGTCAGCTAGGAGGTGCCCTTTGAGGAGTTAATGGGACGGATTGTAAAACATCTACAGTTGAAAAAAAAAACATTGTAAGTATTAATAAATAAATATTTAGTAACCCATGCGTAACTGAAACTTTTGTTCAACTCCTTCACCAATGGCACAGCTATTTTCTTCACTGAGAAAGCAAAGAAAGAAAGGAAGAATGCGAATGGTGGGATTAGTACCAAATGACTTAAAATGTTTCTAAGCACGGAGGTTAGAAAAATTTTAAGTTTCATTTATCTGCCTGCTGAGATCAATATTACCTACCGTATGAGAACCTATATAATTAACTTTAATTTCTTTATATTTGTTTGGTTTGGCTATGGGGTGTAGATAGCTAGGAGCCCTTATTCTGATCGGATATGCATTTGTTATCTACTACCTACTTCATCTAATTAAAACATTAGTCTATACAATCAATCAATACCACATAATAGTTAATACAAACAAAATACTTAGTTGCTGTCTACAGTCCGATTTCCACACGAAGGCCAATCAATCTATCAACGGTTAAGGTGAAGAGCATATTGGATTTTAAACTCAAAAAACCAATCCTCGATTTTTTGAGTTTAAAATAATAAGTGTGATATTTTAATATGATCACTGTTTAATCTGCGCTGTGAAAATATGCGTTAAGTGTTTTATTCGACTAAGTACGTAAAGTATAGTGAGATGGGGCAAGGCTAATAAAATACATATTTATTCTTTTTATAATGTCTGTTACCTGACACCGTTGTTGGTGTATTTACTGACATAGTACCTACCTGTTCTTGCAATAATAATGACGAAATGTTATATTGTTCAGACAAGAAAATCCCATAAACCCTTTACCGCGGAACCCTATTTCACTATCAATCTTACCTTACGAGGCTAGACTGCGGTAATGGGGCTGTCAGGTGTGAGGCATTTTTAATTTCTCCATTGCAAATAATGTTTATTTCTGTCTACAATCTGACGGGAGAACATAACTGCAGAATTAATACAAGATGTAGACTTTATGCTATGGACGCCAACAACCAAGTGGCTATTCAACTTTTCAGGAGAAGGACCGGGTTTAAATCCCACCTACCATAGTAATGACATTTCTATAAAATGTGGGTAGGTACCATAAAGCAATTAGAATACCGTATAATAGAAGATCATAGGTATTTCTAAATACATAAATATGATTTTACATTTAAAACAAAAGAATACAAGACAAAACAAAGTAGAAAGGTCTTTGTTCGCCAATTATTAACTTGCTGTAGCGATGTAAGAAAATATCGCCAGGAATATTGCATTTCGATAGTCCTCCATAATGCTAATAAATAATTGATTTATTTTTGAACACGTGAATCCACCAGTCCGGAATATGCCAGTGTCCTTATCTTAGACTCTTGTTGTCACCCTAATGTTTCTTGCTGGAGAGTCAGTCCTTTCCATTTTGAGTTTTGTTCAAAGTTTGTCACTGTTGTCATGGTGGTCGACAGCGAATGGGTAGTGGTGATAGTTTACATTTTATATCCATAGTAATTACAGTTGTGGCTTAATAATAAAAGAGAAATTGTACATGAAGCGCAAAGTGCAAACTTTGTACAAAAGTTTGTACTTTGACAATTTGTAGCTTGTGATACTTGATTAAAAGGGATCGCATTCAGCATTAGTAAAACAACGGCCCCTGTTTTTCAGTGCGACCCGCTTCGCCACACAGTACGGACTAGTAGTGTATTAACACTAAAATATGACATAAAAATTGTTAAATTAAAATTATTAAATAAAAATTATACCCTTTTTTAAGTAAAAGCTATTCATCTATAGTAACAGCATCATATGGCGTATAATATCCCACGTGTGCCCCCGCGGGTACAATCGACCGCGATTATACGTATTACGCGACCCCGTAACGAGGTGCCTGCAAAGGCTTTCCCTGTAATAGGCCCAGCCGATATAACCATCTGACAATCATACTTAATCTTGAGTGGTCTCGTAAGCATGCAATTGAGCGAGATGGTCTGAGTTCGATTCTTAGTCGGGGCTGACATTTACATTATCATCTTATTTTCGAATCGAAGAAACCAGCGCAAAATAATGAGTGCTGGTATGTGATATGTATTTGAATTGCGCTGCTTTTTTTATGGATACAAGATAGCAAACGAGCTTTCAGCACCACCTATCCGCTGCCGGCCATGACAACTATGACTGATTTTGTTCAAAACTACAAACAAACGTCAAACAGCACTAGAGAGGAGAAAGAGAAGATGCATTATTTACTAGTGTAATTCATATTATTTAATCATGAATGTTGAATAAATGAATATTGGTAGCAATCATCATATATTCGCTACTTCTCACCTAGTACTAAGCAACAGGCGTGGGTCGGGGAATGACGGGAGAAAAGGTACAGTCGCATACAACAATTCTTCTCCTGTTCGTACTTCGTGAACCTAACAAAACTACATTACACAACTACACAAAATGGATCCAGCTACCATTGTAACACTCAATGGCAACTCAACTACCACAGAGTGGATGCCTAAGCGTTCAATCATAGTCTATCATAATCGCATCGGATCAGACGCTGCCGACATGATAAGGAAACAATCGCAAAAATGACTGCAATTCAGCCCCAATATAATGCACTTTATATTGTTTATGGAAAACTAGGTGCAACTGTTGCTCTTGTTTATAAAACATTTGGCTCAGAAAAAAATGTTAGCTAAATTGAAAAGAACTGTACAGTACTTTGGGTGCTAGCAGTTAGTGTAAGTATAGTATTAAGGATGACACTGTTTTCCATCTCTTGGATTTTTTTATAAATGAAGTCACAAAACAGACGGCTGTGCTACTGAATTATCCTGGCACCTATGGGCCACATATCATAGAAATATTCCTATCATTATTATTGAATAGATATAGATAGCACTACCGTGCCGTGCGCAGCACACGATATGAGTTGGATCAAAGAAGCTGGATTGGTGAAGTGACTTAACTACTTCTACTTTTTTGAGAGGACACATGAAAACGAGATAACCGCAGTCAGTATTCTAAGTTTCTAACTATAGCGAGCTTTTGAGTACCTTTATAATAGTTAAGTAGGTACACGTGAGACAAAATATGGCCGTCACAATTTTGAAATCATATAGGTAACCTTGCTCAGGACCATTTCACTTTCAAGTAGTACGTAGCCGGCGCCAACGCGGCGTGTTTTTATTTTCTGCCGATATACGAAACATTGACCTTATATTCGGATTAGAATATCGTAGAATGTAAAAAATGTTTTGGACCTCAGAGATCCATAGCACACAGCTACTGGCGCGTGTCGGTGCGTGCTAACTGCACGAGATGAAACATTCCAATATCCGATTGTCATGATTGTACCGAGTACCTGTGGTACAATACACGTAGCATGTAGTTACGCAAATTGGAAAATGTATCTAACTTGTATCAAATCACTGAAATCATATATTTTTGTATGTAGCGTTCATAGCGCAATGGTTCGCTTCTATTCAATGTGATCGACAGAGTTAAGTAACGACGGGTTAAGTGACGTCGGTTTCTGGATAGGTGACCGCTAGTGGCAAAAAATTCATGGGCGTTACCGTGCTCCGGAGGGCACGTTAAGCCGTCGGTCGGTTATAATGACCATAGAATCATATTACCTTGGCTTCTGTTTGAAAATAAACAAATAGGTACATACTTCGCATGTTTCTGTACAAATTCTAATATTGTCCAATGATTAAACGATTCTAATCGTTTAATTGCTAATGTTGCCATTTGTAGTTTATCTCAGATCGCCAGATAAACAGCCACGGTAGTTTTAGGTTATTCGAACCCTGTAACCGATTAATTGGTACATGCGGAAGGTGTGAGCAAGATAACGTCTTATAAGGAGCAGCTATAATGTAAATCCAAATGTGTACACAAGACTCTAAATTTAATGAATGGTTATGTGTGTGTGTGTTTACCTATTTGCGTTAAAGATTATGCAATTTATAACTTTTCTTGTACATATTCATTTACAGAGTAGTACCGTTTTCATTTAGAGAGTACTACCTTTTGTAACAGAGGGAAAAGTTGAACTTTCTCGTCTAGTGGTACCACCGCCCTTTTAATGAGCACGAGTCTCTCATAATCGGAAGGGTAAGGCCATAAACCACCATACTCACCAGGTGCAGATTAACAGACTTAACATGCTTTCGAGACCATTATGGGAAACATTCAGACATGACGGTTTCCTCTCGATGTATTCCGTCACTTAATAGCAAGTGATATTGAATGTCTTTCATCTATCCATCCGTCCATCCATCAGTCTTTCAAAGTCCACTGTTGGACATAGGCCTCCATTAATCGGTGCCACTTCTCCCGATCCTATGCTTCTGAATCCAGCGGTGACTGACTGTACGGTCTGACTTTTTCAGGTCATCAGTCCATCTAATTGGAGGGCGGCCTGTGTTGCATTTTCGAGCCGTGGTCTCCACTCAAGGACCTTTCTAACCCATCGGCGATGGCGTCCATCCTACGAGCGACGTGGCCTGCCCATTGCAATTTCAGCTTGCTTACTCGATCAGCTATGTCGGTAACACTCGTTCGTCTACGGATTTCATCATTTCGAATCCGGGCTCGTAACGAAATATCGAGCATAACTCTTTCCATAGCAAGCTGAGCGACTTTGAGCTTGCGAGTGAGTTCGACGGTAAAAGACCACGTCTCGGATCCATAAGTCATCACTGGCAGCACAGACTTACTGTCTAGTAAAGACTTATTGAATGTCTTTAAACGCAGATAACTCAGAAAAATTACTGGTTGGTATCGCTGGAAATTAAACACAGACGTTCTTGAGTAAGAGCACGGACTACACACTATGTAAGAGGCTGAGTTTTAGCCAGGACCATCACCACATTTACCATACAGGCTACACGCCGTTAATGAAAAGCAGTCTTGCAAGGACCCAATACCAATAATAGCCGCTACATCAAGGCATCGACTCCAGTATTTACTGTAACGATGTAACTATTAGGACTAAGTGCCTCTGTTCCTGCATCACATGATGGGCTGCGAAGAAAGATAAAATTTTACGACGTCTCAGTACTGCGATTGTAATAAAGCTGTTCACGGCGAAGAGAAAGTTACGCTGAAAACAGACATGGCTATTGCATTTGGTCGGCACAATACTTTTTACAAGCTTCTCTTAAAAATATTTGCATAGATGTAACTATTACGTAGTAGTCATGGAAGCGGTGACAGGTGCTCTCATTGGAATGTGTATTCAAATCGAAACGGCACGCACTAATAACCTTTTTTTGTTATGTTTGATTTAAGATAATTATATAATGTACACCTACTGTAGGTAACGGAAAACATCGTGAGGAAACCTGCCCATTCCGAGCGGAGAACAAGGAAAAGGTTGTGGTGGTGGTCATGGCTTCGCGGTTTGACTCGCTATCAACGGACTGCTCTAGTCCCAAGTTGTACGGGTGACGGAAAATGCTTACTAATATGTATATAAATAGAAAAGTGTGTTGGTATTTTTTTAGGTTTGTCGGTTTGCTTTTGTTGATCGACGTCATTATGTATATGTAGTGTAGGGCCTTGAGATTGAGTGACATAGGCTACTTAATATCCTGAGGATTCCATGGTTCCCGGGAAATACACGCAACACTGAAATAATTTTGTCGGTTTGTGTTTCGTCATAGCGCGACAATTTCAATTGGTAGAGCCTATAGGGAACCAAATAGGTTTTATATGAAAGCTAATTGGTTCCATATAGAGTTCGCCCGGGGCAGTACCACCGCCCGCCACGGTACCTAGTACCATTTCTGCCGTGTAATAATTGTTTTTAAAGCAATTGTGGTCCGGTTGGAAAGGTGTGGATTCCGGTTACACTTCTTTAGAGGCGACCATCTTAGTCCTCAAGGGTAGCAACACATCTGTGACTGACTTAGAACGAGACTCCTACTAACAAGTACTAACTGGACTATTACTAACACCAACTAACAGGACTAACTATCACTAACAGTCCCTAGTCCTCATACCTACTAACGAACTGACCAACTAATGTTCTAATTAACTTTCTCAACTAATTGGACTAACCATTCCAGTCCCTAATTGAGTCTTGTTCAAAGTCAGTCACAGTTGTCATGGGTGGCAGCGGATGGGTGGTGCTGCAAGCTCGTTTGCTATCCTGTATCCATAAAAAAAAAAAAATTCAGCCGCACCAATCACGGCCAGTATTTGTATTGATGGTGATTTATTGATTATTTCGTAATTTCATTTCGTTGTTGCGCAATTTTATAAATTATAAATTAAGTATTCTGTTTAAAGTGAATAAAATTGATTTCTTGATTATTTTGATGACTATTTAAAAATATTATTTTTTAATGAAAACCGATAAATATTATGTATACTTATGTAAGTATGTATGTAATATATATATAATGGAGAATTGTAATAGCATAAAGAAGTGGAGGGTACTGTCAATTGCAATAAAAGGCGGGTCCTCTCCGGTTCTGTTTTGAATGTCGCTACATCGTTACTATCGATATTTTATTGACCGTCAAACCGTCAAACAAAATTTTGCACTTATATAAATAGTAAGCAACTAGCCAGAATTAACAATGTTTTGTACGCAACCTTGGGTGTGTTATTATGGTGTATTCATATTTTTTTACCAAGATCAAAACTTTTAATGAGATTATAACTGAGATGGATATTGTTTAGAAGAAACACTAGAGAGAGAAGTGTGAATACAATATTTACCCTTAATATATGTGTGAGTTTTGTTTCGCATTACGAGTATGAGGCTAGAGTGGCCGCCACATATTGATAGCATCGTCCGAGTGACATAAAATTGTGCCACCGCTCAGCTTGTGTCGAGAAATAATTCTCAAAGGTTTAGCCTTTGAGAATTATTTCTGAAATGCTAGATGCGGTTTTATTTATATATGAATGCAAACAATTTAGATGCATGTTTTTAATCTTTGTAAATGCTGCCTGGTGCTCACCTGCTGCTGTTTGGCGAAAGGAAATGTCGTGAGAAAATTAGCATTTTCATGATGGCGTGTGTAAGCTTTCTGCTAATCCGCACTTGGTCAGCGTGGTTGGCAATGGTGACACCTCTCTCTTGTTTCGAGAGGAAACTCGTACTCGTGACTCGATGAAAGAGTTTTCTTGTACGTTTTGTAAGAGTATTTACTGAATATCACGTAATTTGATAAATATAATATTTATAATAATAGTCACTTCCAGTCACAAAGTATCTTGGTACTGGATTCGTTCCTAGGGTTGTACGTTAGCGGTAGTTATAGGATAGGGCTCGCTGGGTCACGTTTCAGAGACAAAGCCTATGGCTTATGTCTTAATTAAGGGACCACACGAGTAAGCTCCACAGCTCACAGTTTGAAGGAATTTGCACCATTTGAAAGTGTCCTTTGAGTCATTCAAGCTGTTATAGGCAGTTACACGTATTGTGTTATGAGCGCTACTGCGCTTTTTTTTTAAAAGTTCTAAACCATTTTTAGTAATGTACAATACACATTTTATACACTTACTTTGATCCTTAATCAAGGTTAGGTACTGCATTTTATAGTTAGGTAAAGATTATAAATGTGTAATGAAAATGGAATTTTAAAATTTATTTCTAGTAGGCCCTCATAAATTTACGTATAAATCAATAATTCTCACCTGAAACTGTTTGAATTAGTAATTTAGTACATCCCAAGACAAGGCCTTTTTCAATTTCATTACAAATTCATTTTTTGTAGTGTACGATGTGTAAGCGAAACAAGAAACATTAACAATGTGGAAAATTACCTAAGGACTGTGTGTGTTTTTTATAGTAGCGTCCATATCCCAATGGCTAGCGTCGATTCTATGTGATCGACAGAGTGAAGCAACGACACTGGATGGGGAAGCAATCCACATTGAAGCAGCATGTAAAGACAAACATGGATTAGACTCAAATTGCTGTAGAATGTGAGTCAGACAACAGCTTGTACTGTTGGGGTTATACCTATCACCTAATCGCACTGTGTACGTAGTGTTGAAACAGTTAGTTAATTAACTGCGGCTCTGTAAGTGCACTTACCGATTTACGACACTCCTTGCTTGAATTAACTTTTCGTGTTTACAGGCAAATAATGTGTTCTCTTGTTACATTTGACGCAATGCATAATGAATGCCTTGTACCTATATTTTGTTTATAAGGCGTTGACAGTTGAGTATAGTTAGCTTTAACTTCCTATTTGTAAGACGTAAACGATAAGATTATGTCTCCAAGATGTACATCAAAACTCAGACCTAAGTCTAAGAGATAGGTACCAGTTAATCTTATCAATACTCATGCATGCTATTTTTACAGCAGGTGTAACTAAACTAAATTGATAAGAAAACAAATTAAAGACACAATAATAACAAAAAATAACCTCCTTTGGATACGATTAATTTTCGCGATATGATTTACAAGGTTAATATGTAGTTTTCAGCACCTAATGCACATGCAGCCAGAAATCAATGGTGAAAGACTAAACTTAGTTAGCTCGACTGTTTTCCTTGGAATCACCATTTGATTCTAAGTTGCAGTGAGGACTCCATATCTATGTACCTACATACTGTACTGTTGGATTAGCTATTCATCCAATGATTAATAGCTAATCCTATATACAATATAATTTAACATTTATATATAATTTACTGTAAGATAGGGAAATGGAAATAAAGGCTTTTTTATTTTATTTATTTTTATGATATAATTTAGCGTTTACAGGTAAATAAATTATTAGCTATCAATTTTTATACGAAACTTCATACCTGATTTCGAAATTATAAGTCTTACTTACGTTATTATATAAAATGTAGGCTATCTAATCTCATGAAAAAAAATCTGGAGCTTTGATACCTCCATTCTCAAAAGCTTCGAATTTATATTAACTATGGTTTACGAGTGTGTACCAACATCGTTCATTGTAACTTACACCAACAAGAGAGTTAAACAATCATCAATTCGGTCGAGCAGCCTATTGTAATGCGATATGACATGGTAAGTTATTGCTCTGCAGTTCAGAATTTAACTTGAAATCTACAATATTGTTAAACTATAAAAGCGATCAGTCAATAATATTTCCTAAGACAGGTATTATTTGAATTTTGCTTCACCAATTTTTAATTGTTAAGTAATTTACTGTAAATGTTTCTTTTGACACAACAAAACACATGTTATTTATTTCATAAGGAGAAAATATAATTGTAACATGATTACATGAATTTGTTCCAGAAATTAAGTTTGTTTTACATACAAATTTACTAAATTTTAACTTGGCATATGGTTAACAAATAAAGGTACTTATAGTATAGTAAGCTTAACCGTTATCCTGTATATTATCTATAAGATATATAGTTCGGGCTAACACGACATCAATTCCTCAGATATTATTTTATGCTCCCTTTCAATACCTAACTGTCGACAAGTATGGCAAACGACGTATTGTATCCGTTTAAATCGGTATTGTCTTGGGTTAAACTTGCTTGATTGAAAGCTTGGGACCTTTAAGTGGCAGAACTTTGAACTTAGTTTTCAACTAATTTTATAACTATATATTTCCATTTAACACTGTTTATACTTTTTTACTACTTTTATTTTGTTTTTATTTTGAGAATCAAGAACTTTTAACAATCTTATTACGAGTAGGTACATTACATCTTAGTACATTACAGGGAGGAACACTTCCTCAAGAGGAGCCTGACAAGCAACAAAATAATTTTGAAATAATTTCCCAAGGGGCCAGCCAAAATTATGTTAATCCCATCATTGCTTAGGTTGAGCCCAGCTACTACTGCAAGTCTATCAATCCTTTTACATTCCATATTATATACATACTTGTATAGATAGCAGTCCTCAAACTCCTTACAATGTAAGGTTTCACTATGCCCTTCACCGTTACAGAAAGTGACATTTAATTTCTCAAATCCTACATAACTTAAAAAAGTCAGGTGCGTGCCGCTTGGGTTTGAACCCCTATCGCTCGAATAAGAGGCGAGTTCAATAGCGATTGCCAGATTGGGCTGTCACCACTTAATAATATAAAGTCAACTCACCGGAATGTGCGACAAAATTCTAATCGAATGACGCGTACTGACGCCCATAATAACCTTAGTTTAATTTTAATTGACCCAGGTGTAAAACCTAATTAATATGTCGGGGTGTGTCATAGCAACTGGTCACAATGTTCAGCACGGTACACGAATATGACAAGTATTGTGATTACTGTAAGATAAAGAATGGGGCACCTACATTATGAATTAGGGTAGCGCACACGAATCAGGAGGGTAAGGCTTAGTTCACGCTAGTATTAAGATATGGTTTTTGCCAATGATATTATGAAGTATAAAAGAGGCAGTTAAGTTACCTTCCAAGTATTCAAGTCAAATCAAGTCATTCAATAATTGATATATGTATTTATACGGCACCGGTAGAACATTTTAGGTATAACTGAAGAAACAAAGGTAATCCATAATATGGACGGAGAGGATGAGTATCCTATCCGAGTAACTGAACGAATATGAGTATATTCTTGAAGAGTCCCGTTCCTAGAAAAGTGGAAAACAATTCTTTGCTATTAAATAACTATGGCAATAGTATGGCAACTATAATATCACTCACAACTCTTATGTCTCTGACGTTATTGATTGTAAAGGTGATTATAATATGTGAACTGTGGTAAAAAATTACCATTGGTCGATGTTTTCTCGAACTCTCAAAACAAATTCAAAAATGTTATCAGGCAAACTCGTTTATAATTTAATTTATAGTTATTTTGAGATGAATTGTTTATTTAAGTTTAGTATGTTACATGAACTTTATTCAATCTTGGCTTTTACCTAAAATATTATTTTAGTTAATATTTTACTGTAGAACTATATTAGTTAGAAAAATGTTTGGATTACAGTTTTTTAAAATGTTAGATGTTTCAGAGTAAGTTTTGTTTTTATGCTAAATTTGATGCATACCTTGTTACGTGGGCGACTAAATAAATGTCTTTTTAAAAACTTATCACTTTATTACCACAACTATATTATAAACTTATTACTAAACACAAAGAAAGAGTCAAAGAAACAGAGTAATAGTGAGGACTGGAATCGGGGATAGAATGTGTCGGGTTTTGGGGATGCGTGAGTATTTATATGATTGGGAAAGGAGGGGATAGCTGAGCGGCGCGGTGAGGGGTGTGAGGGTTGTTAACTAATGAGTTAATTACTATTTATTACATAAGGCTTATTTACTAGGCTTATGAGTCTAAAGGTTAGTATATAACAATATGTAAATAAAATGAGTAGACAAAGAGTTGTTAGTAGGTAGGTATATCTTAGGACTATCTTAGGACTATGGGATGTAGTGGAGGGCGTACGTAACACCTCCCCCCTTAGAATAAAGATCGGGGCTTCGTTGAAGTGCCCGATTTTTTAGGGATTTCAGCTTCTTCTTCGTCTTCTGAAATGCATGATGTGTTAGATATGGAAGTCATTGGAATTTCCACATTCTGCCTTCTTCTTGAGTTGTCGAAGCAGTTATTAAAGATTTGGATGCTTCGGGGTTCTTCACCGTTAGGGTTCCAGCATAGAGGCCAGAGTCGACGCCAGGGACAGCATTTGCAAATAAGGAATGTAAGCATAGCTATTCCGAGTGCGATAGTGGAGAAGGATAACGTTGATATCGTATTGTTTTTAAACTTCTGCTTCTGTTCTTCTAGGATTCGGTGTTGGTTGTTGATTTGGTCTTTGATTACCTTCAAAGCGTCAAGAGGAACGTTCTTGATAGTAATAGGTGAAAGTTCCGGAGGAGTTGATTTGAGTTTATCATGAATGCAGTTATCTTCGAGGTCCACTGTGATTATTGGGTGTGTTAGGTTTGATTCGGTGTCCTTTTCTGCGCTCAGGGTGATGAATGCAGTGTAGAATTTGCAACCTGGATTCATGGAGATGATGCCTGCGTCTGAAATTTCTTTATGTTGAATGTTATCTCCACATTCGATAACACATGGAGTACGTTTCTTAAGTATGAAGATCCACTTGTTGTTTTCTATTGCTTGAAACGTGTCGATGTGGGCGGAGAATGTTGTTGGTTCGCAAAATGATGGTAGTTCTTTGCTTGTTGCCTGAAGTATCGCCATTTCACAGTTCGGTCTCGAGTTATAGTTATAGACAGGCAGGTTTCTACATACTCTTCTTCTCGGCGCGAAGATTTTGCAATTGTCGAGGTAGCTCGAAGACACGTAGTGTTGACGTGTAGATGAAGTGGCAAGATAAGTATGCTCGGGGAATAGGGTGGAATAAAGAGGGGAATTGGCATGTTTGATTGGTATGGAATACATATGGAAAAGGGAAAACTTTTCGTTTTTCACTAAAGGAAATTCTATTACATAAACTAGTTTATTCATGTAGATGTAGGATGTGATTGTAGTCGATTCTAGGATGTCGTGTATGTTTCCTATTGTGATAGGTGCAACAAGATTGTTATTAGATCTTATGTGACTTGTAGCTAAAAGTTCCTTGTAGATACGTACAGTAGAGATGATTGAAGGGTGGATCGCCCCTGACTTAATAAACAAGATGCTTGTTACAATGTCATCTAGTTCTTTTTGTAGTGAAACTACTGATTCTAGAAGTTGAATAGAGATAGAAGATATTTGTTCTGATGCTTGTAAGTCGAATATAATTTTGTTGGTCTTATTTAAATAAGAACTTAGTTTTTGGAGATTATCGTTGATCGAATATTCGTCATAGGATATTCGTAAAATAGTTTCATTGAAGTTAGTAATAGTCGAAGAAATAATTTGTAGTTGTTGATTTAGAATTTGATTTTGGTCTAACTGTTGTTTTTCTAATGAATCAATACATTGATCATAATATTTTGCATCTTTTGCGTCTGGAGTGCCTATGAGCCATTTTAGGACAGTGCTCAAGCCATCTATTAATTCTCGTTTGACACGGTGGTTATTGGTATAGTAACTTAATTCACTTAATCTAGTTTCAATTTTATCAAAATTAACTTTAATAAATGAGTTCGTCGTATAAACGCTAGGTGTAGTATATTTATAATTATTAACTAGGGATTCGTAGTTAGTGATTAAACGTTTTAAAGAGTCGCGTGATAGGGTTAAGGGTTCTAGGTTTCTATATATGACTAATTTCCAAGAATTTTCCGCTATAAGGACATCACCAAGAGGTTGATAGTAGAATCCTGATTTAGAAGGTAATTGATCTATTGTGATAGTACTTCCATCAACACTTATTATTGTGGAGTACCTGGAATGGATAAAACATTTTGTTGAATTAGTTTATTTGTTTTAAATTTAGCGATGTAGAATGATTTTGTAAATATATAGATTTTGTAAAGAAGTATGTAAAATAAGAACTTAACTATAGAACATATAATAAAACTAAAATAGGGATTATTCATAATTTCGTTAAACTTATTTTCTAAGTGAGGTGGCCTGTGTGTAGAATGAGGAATAGGGTTTGCCATCTCTGGGTGAGGTAACCTGAAAGGATACCATTAATTTTCATTATTTAAGTCTAATACAGGTCTTAACCTATTGCCATGCACGAGTTGGGTTTTTCCAGACTTTTTAATCAGATAGTTTTCATTAAAACCTTTTCTAATAACTTCGTATGGTCCATCCCACTTACTATCTAGATTATTTGGATTTGGAACTTTGAGCATAACACTATCTCCTAACTGAAAGTCAGCTATATTTTTTATATGACTATCGTAGCGTGATTTAGCTTTCTCTTTCGTAATATTAAGGTTGCGTTGAGCTATGTCGCGAGATATTTTAAGTCTTTCATTGAGATCGTTAAGGTAGTCGTTTGTTGTATATTCGCGACTTTCTTTAAGAGTGTATAATAACCGAGGTTTGTACCCAAATAGAAGTTCATGGGGTGTGAAGCCAGTGGATTGGTTTAGTGACGTATTATGGCACATTATTGCAAGTGGTACGATACGGTCCCAATTGTGCGATGTTTTTGTAGAGTACATTCGGATGTGATCTCTGAGAACTGCATGGAATCGTTCTAGGGAACCGTTGGTTTGTGGGTGATATGCTGTACTAAATGTATGATTAGAACCTAATAACTTGATGAGTTGTTTTATGATATTATTAACAAATTCGCCACCTTGGTCTGAATGGAAACGTTTTGGAATACCATAGTGTTGACAGAAAATGAGAAGGGATTTAGCAATTGTAATAGCTTGTTTATCGGGAATGGGGTAAGCTTGAACGAATCTAGTTAAATCGTCTTGTAGTGTCAGTATATATTTATTACAGTCACCTGTAATATCGGAATAGGATACTAAGTCAATAGTGACTCGTTCGAATGGTTCTGTGGAAGAAGTTGTAATTACCATAGGTGCTTTAAATATTTTTCGTTGTATTTTGTTACGCTGGCATGTCTTACAGTTGTTAACGTAATCCTTTATAATATCTGTCATGCCTTTCCAGAAATATTCAGATCTTATTTTTCGTGTTGTTTCTACAATGCCTCTATGTCCTGACAGAGGGTCGTCGTGAAAGGTTTTTAGGATTTCAGGAATTTCTTCAGGAGCTGGATGTTTGATCCTACTTTCACAAATAGTGATGTTACATTCATAGTAATCAGCTAAATATGCAGTAATATGCAATTGGTCGTTACCTTGTAACTTACATGTGGGATCGTTCTTAAGATCTGGGACGTAGAGAGTTTTTATATTGTGGTTATGTAAACAACTTAAGAGGGTTTTGAAATAACTTTCAGAATCCCATGGGTCAAAGTGGGTCGGTCTTGTGCATCCGAATATTATGTTTTGTTTGGTATTTGAAACTAATAAATCTGTGTCGTAGAGTGCTTTGGGTTTGTTCAAGTATGGGTCCACTTGAGAACACATGGAAATAGCTTTATTGAAAAGGTCGTTCTTATCTGAGAGTTCGCATGAAATAGGAATAAATATGTCTTTGTGTCGTTCGTCTAAGAGGTTGTCAGGAGAAATATGGAGATTAGGAGTGTCAAAGTTATAAGTGGAGTTTTCAGCGAAGTGGGTATAATTTATTTGTAAATAATCGTCTGAAGTATCTTGAGTGGGTATTGGGATATCGGATTCAAGTGTGGAATTTACTGCATTGGTGTTCATGACAGGAGGTCGTGATAAGGCATCTGCGTTAGTGTTGTTTTTACCTGCTTTGTAAATAACTTCGTAGTCGTATTCTTCGAGTTTGAGTCTCCATCTAACAAGACGACTACCTGGGTCCTTGATTGAAAATAACCATGTTAAAGGTTTATGGTCTGTTACGATTTTAAACTTTCTACCAAACAAGTAAGGTCGGAAATGTTTTACAGCCCAAACTATGGCTAGCAGTTCGCGTTCAATTGTAGAATAGTTAGATTCGGCTTTATTAAGAGTACGAGATGCATATGCGATTGGAAGGTCTTTACCAACTACACCTTGAGATAAAACCGCGCCAATGGCGTGTATAGAAGCGTCAGTAGTTAGAATAAATTCTTTTGTGAAATCAGGGTATTGCAAAATAGGCGGACTAGTGAGAAGTTGCTTGCATTGTTCGAATGCTGTTTGTTGAGATTCTCCCCAAATGAACGGGATGTCTTTCTTAAGGAGACTAGTAAGAGGTTTTGTTATTTTGCTGAAATTAGAAATGAATCGGCGGTAATATCCTGTAAGACCTAGGAAAGCTTTAATGTCTTTACAACATTTTGGGGTTGGAAAATTTTCGACAGCCTGGATTTTGTCTGGATTGGGTTTAACACCTTCATTAGATATGATATGACCAAGATATGCTACTTCGTGTCTTAGAAATTCGCATTTATCAGGCTGGACTTTGAGTTCATATTTCTGTAGCCTAGAGAATACTTCGCGGAGTTTTTGTTCGTGTTCTTGTAAACTAGATGCGAATACGACGATGTCGTCTAGGTAAACGAAACATTTTTCGCCTTGTAAACCTGAGAGTACAGAATCCATTACACGTTGGAAGGTAGCAGGTGCATTCTTAAGGCCAAAGGGCATCCTTTTGTATTCGTAATGACCATAAGGGGTGTTGAATGCTGTTTTAGGTATGTCTTCAGGTTCAACTTCTAGTTGGTGAAATCCTGAGGCAAGGTCTAATGTAGTAAAGTATTGAGAGTGTCCAAGTTTGTCTAGAATGTCAGTGATGTTTGGAAGAGGATAGCTATCGCCTACAGTTACGTCATTTAGTTTACGATAGTCAATGACTAAACGCCATTTTTGTTTCCCGGACGCGTCTAGTTTCTTAGGTACTACCCAGATGGGGCTACTCCAAGGAGATGTACTAGGTTGTATGATATCTTGTTCTAGCATTTTTTGAACTTGAGTTCGGACTTCGTTTTCGTGAACTTGTGGAAACCTGTATGTCTTAGTATGAATGGGAACGTTTGATGTTGTAGGAATTCGATGCTTTGTATGATTACTGAATGTAAGGGAATCGCCTTCTATAAAGAATATGTCAGAGTATTCAGTAATAATTCTATCTAATGATTCTGTTTCTTCAGAGTTCAAATGTTCTTTTCTTATTAACTGCATAACTTTGTTTTGTTTATCAACGGAGTTTAAATTATTTATCATAATGGGTTGGTCGATAATTGATTCAATATGGTTATCGTAGTCATAAGGGTGTACATTAATAATAGGGGTGGTGATTAACTTATCGGTCTTAGAAGTGTTTACACAAGTTATAGCAAATGAGTTGTTTACGATGTTAACTAATGCGCTGGGAATAATAACATCGTTATCTAATGTTTGTTTTTCGACTATTGCTATGCCTGAGTTAAGACTATTAGTTTTACATCTAATTACTGTTTCGGATCGATTAGCAAGGAATTGTTTATTTGTACTGTCATTCTGATTATTGGGAAGCAATTCGTTAAGATAGTGAAGTTTGTAGGTTTTATCTTGAATACGCATTGTTTTCGACTGTATGTAAATGTTCACGTTGAATTTTGTCATGAAATCATTACCGAGAATACCGTCTGCTTTTATATTAAGATTAGCTACATGGAATTTGAATTTAGGGAAGTTATCTAATGATATTTCGGTGGAGCCAAAACTGTTTGTAGTTGCGTGTGAACTTGAAACGCCTATTATAGAAACTATATCTGAGTCGTTAATATGAGCTGAGCCTATTTTATCCCGTCTTATAATAGAAATTCCCGCACCGGTATCAATGAGGAGAGTAACAGGATGTTTTTCAATATAGAAAGTACAGTGGAGTAGGTTTTCAGGAGGGATATCATTCAGAGGAGAAATAGCATAAGATTGAATACTAGGATTTGAATTATCAGGAATTAATTTCTGGATTTCGGAGTTAGTTGAGTTAGTTTTAGATTTCGGTTTAAGGATTTTGCGCTTAGTGTATTTTCGATAATTAGTAGAAATTGTAGGCTTATTAGGTTTGTTAGACTTAGTGAGGTTAGTAGAGTCAGTGGAATTGGTAGAAATAGTAGAATTATTAGATATAGTAGAATTAGTAGAGTCAGTGGAATTAGTAGAAATAGTAGAATTAGTAGAAATAGTAGGTTTTATTGGGTTGGTAGTGTCGGTACTGAGGGTTTGGGGCTGGTTACCCTGTTCGTGAGTTACCGATGGGATTGGTAATGCAGTCTGCGTTTCTGCATCTTTTGTTTGTCTACGATAGACTGGGGCTGCAGTTTGCGTAGCTGCGTCTTTGTATTGTCTCCGATAGACTGGTGACGCACCATGCTTGTTATTTGCAGCTTTTGTTTGTCCCCGATGGACTTGATTTAATAAACTATTATTTGATTGAGACTGTGTTGTTGTAGAGTGGTATTTATTTATTATTCTAGTTGGAGGTTCTCTATGTTCGGGAACGAAATCTGATCGGTCGTTGAGCAGGATACTGTAGCGGTTTCCAAGGAGCTGCTCATCTCGTTGGTCGCTTCGGAGTTTAAATGATTTATACGCGTAGGTGGTGCTGGTAAGGCACGCTGTATGGGGAAACGCGTTGGGTTGTTTGGAAGACTGTGTGTTTGAGAATTACCACGGATGTTATTATTGTATGCCCTTTTTCGACACTCAGAAATAGTATGTCCTATGTTTTTACAATAGCTACATGTTTTAGTATTTGATCTAGAATTATCTGGACGGAAAGGAATAGAATTATATGTTTGTGGTGATGAATTGTATTGTGTAATTGATTTTGTTCTGGCATGGTTTGTATTGACATTTTTGAATAGGGCTTGCCTAGCTGCGTTCATCATCCTAATCTTGTCCTCTTGCATGGCAAACCGTCCTGCATTGGAGAGACAAGAAAATCCTTTTGTTCGAAGCATGGTTCCTATTTCGGAGCTAACACCGTTTATGAATACGCTTAAGGCGGTCTCTTCTGTGGTCGTTACTCTACCGGTCAACGTACTATCGGATATCTCTGTATTTAATTTTTCTATTATTTTACTTCGGCAAAGGTCTACCCTGTGGAAATAATCTGTTAGACTTTCCCCGGGTTTTTGGAACATAGATTGTAATTCAAGATTTAGGTGAGCAATAGTTTTAACATTCGAGAATTTTTCTATGAGATATGTTTTGAGATCATTCCAACAAGCATATTGTTTGCAATGTACGTCGGAAGCGCCCGTGCCTGTTATGTTATTTAACGCGTAAACTAATAATATAGCTTTATTGTCTTCGCTTGCTAATTTAAACGCGGAATCACATGATCTAATGAATCTATACACCTGGTTATGTTGTGTGGTGTCAAATGATGGTATGAGTTTGAGTAGGGTGTTTATGTCTAGAGCCATTGTTTTGATGTTTGAGGTTGATGTGTGTGGAATAGAAATTTCGTCAGATTTTTCAGAATTTTGTTCGGGTTTTATAGATAGAGGCATAGGGAAGATATGGTATATATGAGTTTGTAATAAAATAGAATAACACAATAGTAATGGAGTAACAAAGGATCGAGCAGACAAATTAAGCCACTTACCACAGTAACAGGATAATGTTCAGGATCATCGCAGGTTCGGCGTACTTTCAAAAGCCTTCAGCTACCAGGCGTCGATCTTCTTCGATGCCCGTTTGTACGTCTTTTTCGCGAATTTAATCCTACCGACTGCGCCAAACTTGTTACGTGGGCGACTAAATAAATGTCTTTTTAAAAACTTATCACTTTATTACCACAACTATATTATAAACTTATTACTAAACACAAAGAAAGAGTCAAAGAAACAGAGTAATAGTGAGGACTGGAATCGGGGATAGAATGTGTCGGGTTTTGGGGATGCGTGAGTATTTATATGATTGGGAAAGGAGGGGATAGCTGAGCGGCGCGGTGAGGGGTGTGAGGGTTGTTAACTAATGAGTTAATTACTATTTATTACATAAGGCTTATTTACTAGGCTTATGAGTCTAAAGGTTAGTATATAACAATATGTAAATAAAATGAGTAGACAAAGAGTTGTTAGTAGGTAGGTATATCTTAGGACTATCTTAGGACTATGGGATGTAGTGGAGGGCGTACGTAACAACCTAACGTTTTTCGTAGGTACTGTAACTGAGGTAACTGAGGTACCTAACACTTAGTTTGAATCAATGCATGTTTTAAGTTATTGTGGTGGTGTTTATCTTGTTGGTGTAACTAGTATTTTTCTTTCAGTGTGATCTAATTTCAAGTTTCATCATAATTTCTTCAAGTTTCTTGTGTGTGTAGGCCCTTATTCTCTTGTATGCACAACGTTGAACATTTTGTAGTGCAGACTGAACGGTAGGCATATTTTATGACTTGTATTGTATCGGTATAGCGATTAGATTAATTCGGAGTTCAGTTATTGCACCCCGCTGCCTAGTAACTAATATTTTATCCGTGCGGCTTTGATATAACCCGTATTTAAGAATTAGGTACAGACTCGTTGTAAAGAATTCAGAATTTTGCTCGTGAGCAACGCACTATTCGATACTGTTTTGATATTTTTAAATCAATTCTATTTTTCTCGTCGCCTTTTACGATGCCTAACTGCAGATGAAAAGTGATATTTTCTTCCTTTTTTCTTTTTAAATAAACAAGCTTAAAACACAATAGGCTCCGATTAGTATAATGATTTTCAGGGTTTCAATAAAAAAATAATTGACGACTTTTACATTTTTTTTGCATATTTTTTATACTATATGAGCAAAACGATATTTCATTGATAAAAATTGATAAAGGAAATTGATAACAATACCCAAGTCATGTTGGAGGCAAAAAGGAATAAAGAAACATAATAAAAACATTTAACCTGTTTAGAAGTTACTCAAATGTCCACTTCGTTTGAGCACACATTCATTTTCGCTATAACAAATAAATTATGACATTGTGCCCGTACAATGGGGTAAGGTATTAGCCGACTCTTTACAGTCATCCTTTTACGTTCCTTACATTAATTATAACACCTCTTTAAGTTTAAATTTATAGCGTTGTTTTGTTAGTCATTACTCGGTTTAAGTGTTCGTTTCGTTTATTTTTTTGCGCGAGGCGCTTGCGTCGGATATTGGGTGTTTATGTTGTTATAATTTATTGCTTCGAGCGGTGTTTTTATGTTCGAAAGCCTTTAAAGGCACGTGGTGGATTTATTGTGGAACGTTTCAATCTGGGCGATCTTCGGTGCCTACGGTTTTTGTAAGCCTCGTCATTTTCTATTTGGTCGGTATTGATTCAACTCGCGTTACGGTAAGGCTTGCAATATGGGCCCGTATTGTGTCGTTTTATGAAACTCATTGGTTTTTTTTTTTAATTTGTTGTTGTCTATTTTCTCATTAGTTTGGTCTCATACAAGGTTTTTTGTTATTATTGAAGAACAAGGTTAAAATAAATCTCGTTGGTCTAGTGGTCGCAAGCGTGGCTGTGAGCTAGAGGTCCTGGGTGTCATTCCCGGGTCGAGTAAAGTATTGGGTTTTCCTATCTTGAAATGCCCAGTAGTAGCTCGGGATTTGGAATTGTTCCCGGTGTATGGCAATAGGGCACCATCTATACCTTGACCTATTTATACATGGGACCTAAACATATCATGCTAAAAGAGTGTATACGAATACACATACCCTTCGGGGAGAATAGGGTGTGGGTGTGATGATATGTCATGGACTTAAATTACAGTTATTTAGAGGGATGGTGTGTGGGTTAAGCCCATAAGTCACTGCGACCTAAAATATCTATTGTAGCTATAAATTACAGTTGCTGATCATCTTAATTATTAAGTTTTATGCGTTAAATTTGTTCCAATAGATTCTGTGCCAATAGCTTAGAAATCAATACAGATCGAAGAGCGTAACCAATTAAATACGTTGACATATCTATAAAGAGCAGCAATGTATCAATATCGAACAATTGTATATAAATTAGCGATTCTGAAGGTCCTACCTCAATACATCACGGAGTTACACGTATTGCTGGCAGCATTGACGTTAATGGGTTTTCCGATACGAACAGAACTCGTCAGTTTTGTCTAATCTAAGTACATAAAGATGTGCCTAATAGATAAGTATTTTAATTTTATAATTATTAACAAAAAAATTAAAGGATTACAAATTTCTTTTTCTTTATGTTGTATAATTTTACAATAAATTCATGTGTAGGTACACTGGCCACAAAATAAAGTAAATATTATTTTTATAATATTAATGCATACCTACTGACTGTAATACCATACCATAAAATTAGATTTACATAAAAAATTATAATACGGCCAGGCTCAGTACCTAAACCACATTAGGCATACAGGCTCTACCACGTCATATGATTATAACTAAACAAGCATTGTGCAACCTCTGTAGTCTAATAAATAAAAATAAAATTATACAAAGAATAAGTAAAAAGTACCCATGTAGGTAGGTATGTTACCAGTTTAGGACTCCCTGATTTCTGTGGTAGTTACAGGTACAATGTCTTGTAGAAATCAGAGTAAAAAGTATTTTCAGGAACCTAGTGTAACATTTTTGTAATTTATAAGCAAATTATAATACAAAACAATACAATATAATTTATAGCACCAGAAATAGAACAAAAGAGATAACAATAAAGATAAAAAGTTTTGCAAAAGGCTGTCTTATTGCTTTGTGCAAAATAATTCATCATTTGAAATTCTAAAAACGGCTAATACCGACTCGTTCCTTATAACAGCGAACGTCATCATTTGCAATCTCACCACAACCCTTAGTACTTAACCCTTAGTACTAGTAAAGTACTCGTTCTACGTCCTACTTACCTACTCAGTGGTTCTTGGTATTCCTGGACATAAAAATATCTACTAAAGATGAGATACCAATCACACGGCGTTGAACAATAATTATTAACTCCAGTTGAGAATGATACTAAGCTATTATACCTGATCAAGGATACTCGTGCCTCAGATGATACCGATCTATGCAGATAGGTGTAGCCTGTTAATGGCCGTAATAATTAAGTCAGAATAGGGTTATTTATTGCAATTTTGCAGCGCATATATTACAGTGCATTGTTTGTAATGCTAAGATTATTTGATAATTTGTAATTACTTATGGGATATTATTAATCGGGTAATTAATAAAAAAATAGCAACTCATAATTGTATACTTTAATACATAGCCATGTTGCGAAATTATATATGTATTTTCGAAATATTAATGTAACTGGCGATGATTAATGAATCACACAAAATGAATAAAAAAGTAAAATGAGCTGCTGAAAGTGCAAAATAATTAAGATGGTGCAGCGCGAACGAAAAACGTCAAATTATGTTAGTGTGTTGACGTCTTTTGACAGTAAACTGTACAGAGTAGGCATGACGCAGGGTGAAACCTATTTTATTTTTAACTAGCTTTTACCCGCGGCTCCGCCCGCGTGGTCAAAGGGAATTAACAATGAGTTGTTTATCATACATGACACATTTTTGGTGGATGAATAGTGACAGTTCCATGATCAAAAGATAATAAGGTTAGAAATTGCAAATTAATTTTACTAACGCCATCTATTAACAACATCCGGAACTAAATATCTAGGAAATAACAAAACATCGATATCTTCCCATGGGGATGTTTTCCCGCGGTAAAAAGTAGCCTACGTCACTCTCCACCCTCCTCACTATCTCCACACAAAAACCATACCATATAATAGCTTCGTTGCGACGTGAAAGCCGGACAAACAAACAAACACACTTTCACATTTATATGGAATGGATTTTTAATATATCTACGACAATATAGTGGTCGCCCGCAATGTCACTCGCGTGGAATTAGACATTGAGAACCATTGATATATAGGTATGTAGAACTTACAACCTTACAACTCACATTCCAATTTATATGGTTATCACACCTATATTTCCTAGAAGAGTTAGGCAAGGTAGGTCCAATTTAATTGGATGAGACTATTGCTATACACCGGGCACAATTCTAAACTCTAGCTCCTACTAGAAATAACTCAAACTTGGTCCAAAACAGTAATTGTACCTAGGATCTCCCACTTTCCAGTCATGCTTGCGACCACTAGAACAACAAAGCAGATCATTATGACGTATTATTACCTACAGAAAATATATCTACTCATAGTAATTTAGAGGTCAAACCTCCTTTCTGTGTCAAACATAACTTACTCTTCCCTGGGGAACCGTTCACTTCAACCTACCAATCCCAGATTAAACCGCATCGATGATATAAGCATGGGTTGGACATTTCCATTGGGCTGCTGAAATATTCTTCTCAGGCTAAGTAGAAAAATGTATCAAATAATTAACATAGTGGCGCCAATAGAACACAAGATGTGATATTCGATATTTAAATTAGAATAAAATAAACTAACTGTTCAGCGTTCAACTCAAAACTAATTATTATAATCAAGCAATAAATATATATGTAATACTATATAATATTAATACAAATCAAGGAACATAAGAATAAAATTATTTTACAGGTTTCACTTTGTAATAAAGTAAGAAAACGTCTTTTTTCTACCAACATAAATTTTAGTAAAATTTTATTTTTAACTAAACATGCACATTTATAATGTAATTAGCTTTGGCCAGTACTACTCATTTCATTCGTGTAATATATATTTTTAAATCAATTGTGCTTCGGTTGGGAAGCAGGTTTATTTTTAAATATATAAATAGATAGCTATGTGTATGGAGATATATGTATAGAAGTGGAGGCGTTAGTTATAGAAATATATAACACAACCAGAAGCCATAACAAAGAGCATTTCGGCGTAGCGCGTAATCTACGGAGAGCACCCGATTGTTTATAAGCAGTGCATACGCGATGCGCGATACGCAGAGTTAATCTAATCTAAGCGATGCGCAGACGCAGCTAATAATAAATTTTATATACAGAATTATTCTACATGTAGGTAATGATCTAATCTTACCTTACTTTCTTAGGTCTTATTTTATGTACTTACATTGATTTACTGAGCTAAAATACCTTAAGAATTGAAATTACTCGTTCACTTTGAGTTTGTTAAATAGGTAGGTACTACTCGTCGATTGAAGAGAGATAGAAGATAGATTTTTTTTTAAATGAAAAACAAATCTCTTTTTATCATTAACGATAATTTGATGATATGACTCCCTCAGAGTTCGAAATGACAGTATGCCAACTGACAGTACTAACATCATCATCATTTTAAAACTGTGTGTATTTTAAACTTTCATTCTTACTGGTGTATACGTATTATGATTTAACAGTATTAGATTTTCCACATTTATTATTTGACGAAAATCATAGCAGCCCGAACCTATCGATTAACTGCCCTTTATGCATATCTCTATTTATGTGTAACCGAGGCTCATTCCCAGACCACCAGCACCGGCACGGTAGCCCGAGGTCGCGGGTTCGATCCCGCCGAGCATAAATATGGTTTCGTCTACAATAATCCCGATCATTTTCCGAACATGTCTTTGTAATATTTATTGTACGCGTCCGCTACCATTGTTTTGTCCTCTTGCTCTTTTTACTGGCTACTTACGCGATCTTTGGCTAAGGAATTATTGATACAATTCAGATGATATAAGGGCTTCGGGAACGTATTGTTTGTGCTCCTATATAACCTATATAACCATGGCCAATGCTTTGGAAGACTGTGCTTTTAGGTACTTTTATACTGATATAAATTACGTCCTTATAATTTTTTCTTTAATTTACAGAATTCAATAGACAATTTCATGGTATTTTACCTACACGTTTTTCAGCCTGGTGAAACTTCAAATTTGGTTTTGTTTAACTGAGATATTGTGCACATTAATAAAAAGCTAATTTTTGAGTCTATGGCACAAAAAATTTTTTGTAATAAAAATTAAAAACCCGAATAGGTTTAAATAAATTAAGATTGAATAGCTGCATGCGTTCAAAATCAGTCACTTCAACTTAAAGAAGCTTCAGGTGCCGCCTGATGATCGACCAACGCTGAACATCTCTCATCTCTCTTACGGTGAAGGTTAACGTGGCAATGTTGGTTACCCGCTGGATATTTGAAATTCTCACTTTATAATTAACTTTTGAGATCGGTACAGTAGTTTTTGTATGAAAACATTATAAACAAATGTTTCCTCTTTATAATATTAGTATAGACAATACATGGGTTTCACCATCCCTCGTTACGGCCTGTTACCACTATGGCTATGCAACATAATGTCAAATCTTTGTGGTATGTATTCAATATGTATTATATCAAATGGTATTTGTGTAATGTTTTATTTTATTAATTTAATATATTTCTATTGCATAATAATATAAAAAAAATTGCTTTCTGCACTGGTTCTCCACATAAAATTTTATTGTGCTATATTTCATTTTTCATATTTCATTTCATTCGTAAAAAGGGGTCGAAAGATTTTGCTTCACGTATTAGTATTATAATTCAAAAGACTGGTGGTGGTGAACTGATAATGGTTCGTAGCCACGTCGGTACCTTGGTCGGCATTTGAAGCTCTCGCTTTATATTCCACATACAGCAGTTTCAGCAGCTCTCGTTTCGCCGGCTAATGAGTGGCCGCCGGTGTTCATTTCAGCCAGACACCGCCGCGCCACGCAGTGCCGCTATGCATCTTGTATGAGATAAAAGGGTTATTCTCAAATATTACATCAAAATTTAAAAAAAATATAGAATTGTTTTATACAACTCAACTCAATTTTGCTTGTTCATAGTTGGGAATATTTCAAGCAGGGTAAACAAACGTCTGCTAACTAGTTAAACGAAAAACCTCTATAAATCTAAATATAAATGATAGAAAACTAAAAATCAGTTCTTTTTTAGATATGGTATTTTTAAAGATACGCTTGAATATAAGAATAAATATAAACTCTATCTACAATTTAAAAAAATAGTTTATGCTTTTTCATTGTCATACAAGTAAGTTTGTTGTGATGAAAATATTTTTGTAAATAACTTTTAATTAGGTTCATTAGGTAGGTAACACTACCTACATCTAAGAATCCGTCTGTTCTATCATAATTGTTCACAAACTTGAGCGTTTATAATAGACTAGTGGGCGCCCGCAGCTTCGCTCGCGTGGAATTAGACATAACAATAGTTTCGTTTACACCTAGTAATATTACATAGCCTATGTCACTCAGTGAAGATGCAGCTTTCTAATGGTGAAAGAATTTTTGAATTCGGTCCTGTTGTTTTTGTGTGAAAACATTAGAAACAAATCTTTCCTCTTTATAATATTAGCATAGATATTGTTTTTAAAATAGATATTATTTTTCAATTTTCTTGTCTTGATTTGTATTTGAGAAAATAAAGTGGAATAACGCTTCCATATCCAGTTAGTTCAGAAGATGCATTGCGTATCGCGGGGCTACAAATTGATGGGCGCGTCACAAAAGATGCCGCCGTCTCCCTGTCACTTCGTCACTCCATACGCGTAACATTTTACCACGATAAACTGACAACTCATCTCGCTACAATACGCGAAAATATCAACCCTATCACTCATGTAATAAGAAAGTATCGCTATCAAGAACACGGCAAAACACTTGGCAACAAAACAACCGTGCATTTGCAGCCTTATAGTTTGATCGGACGGGCATTATAAACAGTGTTTGTACGTAAAAAGAGCGGGGAATCTTCTTATTCAGTGGCAAAATTGGATGATAAATAATAGCGCCGCGAAATAACAAAAAACTGGACGTCGTTACGCTTTTTGTGTGGTCAATGTGTGGCAAAAACATACATTGATCTTAAATTGATTGGCTGGTGATTAAAGTCAGAAATATTTACTAAGTCGCATACAATGGGCAGGCTGTCAACGGTTAAGCTTTTTAACATTTAGGGAGAAAATCTTTTGAGGAAATATTTTTTTTGTGAAATAAGCGGCAAGCTGGCGTGAAGCTTGATAGGTGTTAAGTGGCCATTAAGTGCAGAGGATTTCTTGATCGAACAGAAAAGTGCGCAAGGATCATTAACTGGTCCATGAAAGCACATTGTATGGATGCCTCAAAATGAAGAATGGCGGAGTTTTTTTTACTGATTTGATAGTTTGGTAGTTTGGATTAGTGGAGAACATGGCCCATAAACTAATAGCCAAAACCAGACATACTTCTTATTATGTCGTTTCTTTATTAATTGCGGTTCTTGTCTAATTTTAAACTGTTGTTAATTGTATCAGGCGTTACTTTTGCGGAACTCCATTATTACAAACCAAAAAATCAATCTACTTTGCAACTTGTTAGATTAGTTGCAAAGTAGATTGACTTTTTGGTTTGTTAAACTGTTGTATATATCCTGAAATCTCCACTGGGAAATCAAAGATATGTTCTGAACCTTAAGGATGGTATGCTCACCCGTTAAAATTTTAACGGATGACTTGTAAAAAAATTATATAATAGGTTCACCCGTATCTAGTAATTACAAATTAATCTCTGGGTCGGGTATTATCTTATATATAAAATTTACGTGTCACAATGTTTGTTGCAGTACTCCTCCGAAACGGCTTTACCGATTTTTACCAAATTTTATATGCGTATTCAGTATGTCTGAGAATCAAATAACATCTATTTTTCATCCCCTTAAATGTTAAGGGTAGTCCATCCCAAATTTTTTTTTTTTAATTTTTAGACAAATTTTTATTTTTGTATTTTTTTATGATACAACATTAGAAAATACATACAACCCTGAGTTTTCAACCTTCTACGATCAACCCCTATTTTTCCATCGCGATTTTTATTTTTAATAATATACATGGCAAAACAACGTTTGCCGGGTCAGCTAGTTACTTATATATAATGGCACAATTTGTAGTGTTTTTTTTTTCTTGAAATTCCTAGTAGCTCGGAAATAGGCTCACCATCTATTACATGCTACCTTGTGAACATTGGATGTAAGATACACCTCTGCCTTTGGGGATATACAGGCGTGATATTATAATTTATATAAAAACTTAACGACACGTCAATGAAATTCTGCCAGCGCGTAGCGTATTGGGTAGGTACCGTATAGAGACCACATTTTTCGGCTTTCGAGACAGCCAAAGTCAGGAATGTGAGAGTACCAGGAATCTAAAGGACAATGACAATAGTCAATGAAAATGGAGTTGCAAGGTCCGATTTAAGCTACTACCTGTTAGGCACGGGGGTCTCTCACGACCACAGCTGCGGGAGGTCTACAGCATATTCAACCACGCCACTCCAATACGGATTGGTGGAGAGGTTAGTAGCCAACCCAGCGTCGATGTTCTTCAACGAGGCTTAACGAATGTTTAACAATTGACCGAGACCAGTGGTTTAACGTGCCCTCAGAAGCTCTGAAATATCCAGATCCAAGCCGATCGCGTCCGACGTTGCTTAACTCGGGCAATCACATATCGACGCGAGTCTTTGCGCCATGAACGCTTTAAGGTCCGATTTATTCACCACAAAATCTTATATCGCCAACGACAAAGGAACATTGTTGGGTGCATACCGAAGTTGTGTATAAAAAGATGTAATATGGAGAGGAAATGGAAAGTGGGATGGTGCGCGTAACGCGAGGATCCCTCGTACGCGCCGCTATGCGCTGCGATTCTGTCCGCTAGTGATGGACAACTTACTTTATAGAAACTATCGATATACGTGTACCTAATACATATTTTGTTATATTGGCTTGTATTATGACTTTAACTTCATGATTCTTGCAAGTTAAATTGATATACTTAGAATACTGTAATCTGAATACTGAACTCTGTCATTACAATAACACAGATATCAATAGATTTTAGTTTCTTAGTGTATGTGTTTTTATTGTAGATAACTACATAAAATAGGTTTTTTAATACAACACAATTGGATGAATTATTATTCTTGATAGCGAGTTTGGCATCAATAAAAAACTTAAGACAGTGCGAATTTGCTGTAAATCCCAAAAAAAACCTCGTTCACTGAATTATCGAAAATAACGATCCAATCAATAAGTTCATATGAATAAAATAAAAATCATGAAAATTCTTACGAAATTGACCCACAGATCCATAACGTGATCTGTCATTAAAGTCTCGTTCCAAACCTCGTACAGATAGGTTGATATTGATACCCTTGAGTAATCACATAATGTAAGGATGACAACATGTCATAGCAAAACAGAATTAATATGAAGTAAAATATCTTTGATTTTGGAAGTTATCGATATCCCGTCCAACCCTACATTCCCCATTCGATCTTTTATTTGTCCGCATGAGATTCCATGTGCGTCGAATACGTACCTTGTGCGGTATAAAACAATTGAGTGTGCACGTGCCTCGGTCGTGCGGTGTCCGATCGCCGATTACTTTGTAGATTGAATAGTAACCTTCGATGTGTAGGGATATGGCGATGTAGGTAGGTAGGTGCAGTACCTAAGTACCATATAATAATATTGGATTACTTTATTATTATTTACTAATTGTAATGTGTTATCTTTAATGTTACATTCAGTCTTCGGTACTTCTCTCGTCAGCCCTACATCACTCGATCCAACGTATGTACTTATAAATAAATAGGAGCATTAATGAGTTAAGCGTTAATAGAAGTATTTAACGCAAAATACAGCTTTCTAGAGCCCTAGATATACTAAAAATCACAATGAGTCATTCCAGAAATTTGCTTTTTACTCCACTTTTTATCTGCGAGTTTGATTAAGCATTCTACTCGGTCACAATTGCCGGTCCTTTCTTGAAGGGACTCGCCCAATTTATTTATAACCTTCGAGGTGGAGGTCGGTTGAAGTAGGCTGTGGATGAAGACAGCTCACCCTGGCTGGCCGGTGGGCCCACGCGATGAGGACGGATCGCATCGATTCGGTTACACCTCGCTATGTCAGGAATTTTCGGAAGTAGTTTTTGAGTCGATTAACACAGTCGTGAGCGACCATGCTCTTTTTTCCTTTTTCATCGCATTTTGGTACAGGATTCTGGCCTACTTAAAATTGGAGCGATATTTTTTATATTAATCGGGATTTTATCACAGATTTATCTTTATTTTATTATTTTAGATCATGATATTTTACTAACTCCAAGCCTGTTAAATTATGATGATTTTATTTATTTTTATTGTACCACATACAAAAAGTAGGGGGTACAAATGGCGAGCTTAATGCGCATTCTTTACCAGCCAAACATTGGGCTAACCAGCCAATCACGAAAAGCGGTTTAATTTAATTTCTTAAACAAACTTATAAATAACATATTATTATTATTTAATTGTTTTTCACCTAACATAATATTTTTATTTAAGCTTTTTTAACTATTTCTTTGGTATTCAACCGTAGGTATAGCCGTGGATTACTATTTATTTCTCATAAAAGTTAGCTCAAGTAGTATATTACATCCGAGGTAGAACGAGGTTCTTCGTTCCACCACCACCCGATTCGAGAGATAAGTCCATAGCTTACACGCTGTTCAACCGCGCTTCACATGTTTTCGAGAGGATTATGGAGAACTCTCAGACATGCAGTTGCTCACAATGTTGACATTTAATTGCAACTTATACAAATCATTGAAATGGTTCCAGGTCATTTATTCAGCTGATATAAGTACTTGATAAATGTACTAGCGGACGGGGTATAAAAAATTAATGGACCAACAACATTTCCGGTAACATAAAGAAACATCATCTGCAAGCATTTTTGAGCTTAAAATAAATAACAGAATGCGGTTTTCATTATATCCATACTTAACTTCTTTTGGCGCCTGCACTATTGCAGTTTGTTATAACAAAAGTCATCGTTGCCACTGGTATATAAACCCGTAGCCACTCAAGTAAAAGGCCTTTAAGCCTCCGCTGCAAACCAGCAGCGCTGTGGCTCGTTTGAACGCGACAATTAAGAGCTATGCCTCCATTTTTTTTTAATTGCAGGCACGCCAGGCGCGCACGCGTCACAGCCCGCTGGCTGGCAGCTATGCGGTTTTTTCACATTTAAGCACTTAATGAATTTCACGCGGCACTCATTGTGGTCAGTTTTTACCGAACGACTTAATTGTGATCATGTTTGAAATGGATGCCTTGGTATTTGAAGGCGGGGACCCAAAATTACTGCCTCGTTGGTTTTGTCGCAAGCAAGACTGCTTAGCCTGGTGCAGTGGGTTCAATTCTCGGGTCGTTTTGATGGGTTTTTCTAACATGAAATTTTAAGCCCGGTTGTTGCCAAATGTTGCCCGAAAATTGCCAGACGCAATAGGCTCACTAAACATATAACATGAGACCTAAAGATATTCGTTAGTGGTATAAAGTGGGTGTACTGCATTACTGTTTACCACTTCTAGGAATACAGGCGTGGTGTTATTCAGTAATTGCAAATTACAGTGAATTGAAATATGTAATATAAAGTAATCAGTAATATTAATTCATTAAATTAATATTAATGACTTTAAAATTTGAACTCAAAACCAATGTTTAATAAAACATCTTTAACATTTGCAAGCCACACGGTTTAATGTGATGGATATTATTTTATAAAAAGAACTTTTATACAATTTTATATTGAACCCATACCCCTCAAGTGAGAAGCGAGTTAAATAGCCACTGGGCCGTCACCGCACATGAAATATTATGTTACGGGTACCTACGCTACCTACCCATAATTTTACCTCTACCGTACTACTATTATGCATTCTGTTCCTGTGCCTACCATTCGGACAACAACAGCTTGATAAAAATGTAGCAAGAACAGGAAAAAAGCGAACTGAATCACATAATGGTTCTAAAATGATCTTAGTTTTCCGCATCTCGGTATCTCGGGCGCAGTAAATCCGAGCGCGCCACGATGCTACAAATTACGCTGAATGCGCGATATGCCAGTATCGGTTGCCATGGCGACGGCGTGGGAACCCCGCGCCCGCGACCTGACCCGCCATAGGTGCACTGGTCTCTGGTCAACGCGAACAGGATGATCCACTTTCATCTACAAGTAGAAGATAAGTTATTTACTTATTTATTTATTACTGGCATACCAACTAAGTACATAAGAATCTTTTACAATTAGTAGTAATACAGTGGCTTTACTATTTTATGCACTTAAATTAAAGGTTTGCACAACACAACATTGTTATTATGAATACCTACATTATATATTAATCAAACAACTACAAGTAGGTAATAGATTTTTAAAAGCCTTTTATTTCTTGCGATCATTAATTAAATGTAAAAATAAAAAGTACAAACCAAGTATTCGGTGTTTCATGCATGAGCGTATAGAGTGTCTAGTAATCCTGCTAGTGTCTAGTAGATACATAGCTACTACTTCGTAGAAAAACGTTATGCTTATTTTAGTTATATGAAAATATATTTTGAAATCTTTTTTTATCGTAATCTATACTGATTAAACTGCACACAGATTCTACCATGCACAGGCTATTCATAAATCTATTCTTATAAGATCCCGCTGTACTGAGTCATTCAATTCCCGAGCACTGAGATAAAAGATGGAGTCCAGACGCAAATATCTCGACCAGCATTTGTCTTGTTTCATTTCCACTTTTTAGACGCTTTAACGCAGGCAAAGTTATTTACTGAACTTTCCGCTCTAACAACTTTTAATTTATTTGGGTCACGCCATAGAAGAGAATTATGATAGTTTGACCACTTTCCTACAGTTATAGGACAGGACAGTTATAGGCACTCTAGTAACTCATATATCAATTTTCATGTACATATATTAATTATTGAGAAATGATGAAGTTTCATACAAATTTTAACCCCATTTTTAACCCTTTTAGTGGTGAAATTTTCAAAAAACCTCTTTATAGTTGTCTACGTTATAAAAAGCACTTTTTTCTTTGGTTTACGAGTGGTAAACCTTTTATAAGTACCTTTTATTAGAACATCGTGGGAGCGACGCCGGGTTATGTGGGATTTCCACCCACTAAAAACCCCTCGGCGGTCTTCCTCGGCGCTTGTAGAGGGCTCCGGGATCTCTGTTAGAACGCACCGGTACTCTCCAGCGCTGTGCCCATGACAAGCTCGCCTCGGACGAGACGTCCAAAGATAAGCGTATAAAAATCACCTACTGTCAACGTTTCTAATTTCTAGCTTTAGCCGTTTCGGTTGGGCGTTGCTAACAACTGACTGACTGACTGACTGATCTAAATCAGTCAGTCAGTCAGTCAGTTAATAAAGTCTAAGAGTTTCTACTAAACTAAATAATAACAAATATGACAAGTTAATGTTGTATTCTGTGTTAAGTCTATGGCTCATTCTCAGTAGGTACGCTGTATCGCTATAAATCTTAGTAATTGCTAGAGTCATTGAAATTCGCGATATTTGTTATTCGTAGATTCCTACTTACCTGTTTGTAATTGTTGCGATAAATGAGAATGATAAATTCATACTTAGATATGAATATTTAATTTTTCTATCGGAAATCCCTTTATGCAATGACTGTGCAGATCTATAATTGAGATTTACGCGATAGATAAATAGGTACCTACTATTTATTCTAGTTAAGTCAGGTATCTACTATGAAACATGCAGAAAGCAAGCTGTAGGTAAGGACATCCTCACACTCGGCCATCTTACCCCAAACCACAGAATAATAGTACAACAAACTAGGTAGAGCCTGTACTATGGGTGTCAGAGACTGATATGCATACATAGATATTATTAAATACATATTTATATAGATAATTAACATAAAGACACAGAACAAACCCAAGTGTTTGTCACACGAATTTTTTGTCCTGAGTGGGATTCGAACCAACGACCCCTGGCGCAGAAGGCAGGGTCACTACCGATTGCGCCAACGGGCCAGTGTTAGATTCCCTTTACTAGAGTATCTTGCTAAAGTGTATCTGATCTAGTCAAATACCGATATCGATTGGATGCAACAGTAAAAATCTATATTTCAAATTTTATATCGATTAAAATTTGAAATAAATCGTTGTAGACATTTCAGTACTCAACATTATTTTCTTATGGATATAAGATTATTGTCAGTCTAATAGTCGCGACGGCTAAGCTAGATGTCTTGGGTTCGATCCCCGGGTCGGTCAACAACAATTGGGTTCTTCTAACTTGAAATGTCTGGTAAAAGCCGGAGTATAGGATTGAGCCTGGTTTATGGCAATAGGCTCCTACCTACCTTTTCGGCACATGGGACACATGGTACATCTGTTTACGCCTTCGGGGAAATACAGGCGTGATGTTATTTTTAGTTGTAGTCTGTGAGTTTTTCCGGTGAGTTGTTCACAGAAAATCTTGCAAAATATTTAACAGGAATACAAAATACTTATTACTTAATTATCTACTTCCAATCTTCCTTAAATTGCTCGGGTCAACGACTTATTATTTTAATGTTGATCTATTTAACAAAAAACAGTGCGTAAAACCATTGCATTCATCGGTCAACACAGATGCGTAACTCGTTTGCACTGTGCGGGAGCGGGACGGCTGTAGTTTGTTATTGCGTTTCAAAGTGGGCAGTCTTTCGCGGTGATCCGTGACGACTTTCCGTTTGAAGAGGCAATGACAAACGCCGCGACACTGTTAAGTAGTGTCGTCTCTCTCACCCACGCCTTTTTACGAGTGTTGACAGGCACTCGGTGTAAAATTATCAGCATAGTGATTATCAGTTTTATGTTGATGGCTCTAATTTATACGTGTTTCACACTTGGTAAATAATGTTTAGTTTGTGAATATGCCAATGACACTTAACATAAATTGATTATCGAACTGATATTTGAAACGTAATATTATTATGACAATAGTTTCGCACTAGATTTGAATAAACTCCAGCAATCTGCATTGGAGCAGCGTGGTAGGGTATGCACTACTCGCAGCTGTATATGGGAGACACGTGCACAAAAGTAGAACTACAATGGGTTTTAGCTAGCTAGCTAAATAAACTGGTTTACTAATTTGCTTTTATACATAATTAATTAAATATTTTTTCACCTATCTTGTCATGCCGTATGTAATAAATTTAACCTAAAAAAATTATGTTATGAGGCCTGAGTTCGTTGATGTCTTTTATACAAAGTAGAAAGTAAACCTAATATTAGCTTTAGTTCTTGTTTCAAATCAGTCTAGAATGTATCTAATAATAATGTATATGTGCCCGTCTACACCACACCTACGAGTAGGTACATAACTTGAAAACAAACTTAAATTCCTTTTTAGGCTTGACAATTAGGTACTTCTTATCATAAATCTTGTGGGTTATAAAACGTAAAAAAAAATGCATGAAAAGTAGGGTTTTTCCTAGTAGGTATTACATGCTAAGTTATACTTATGATTGTTTCCATAACAACTTTCATTATACAAACTTGTATAGTTTTGTATGGTAATAGCTCAGTAGTTAAGACTTCGAACATCAGCTTGAATGAATTCAAAATCACACACTTACCTACTATAACACACACTTAACTATAATTTTTTTAAACAAAAAAAAGAAAAATTATAAAGAAAAAAAAAGGAAAATTATTTAAAAAAAAAAGTTAAATTACCTTTAAAAGTTGCTGGTAAGCACAACCTCAAGTTGTCATTCAATTTGGTCAGGTGGTGGTCACATATACTTTCTTACTTGCTAGATAGACATAACTAACTTACTAAAAGTTACAATTAATTTTAAGTGTGGGCAGTGAAATTCTAAACCTATTCTCCATAATTAAATAGTATCTACTAATTTATAACAATTTTACAGGCGTGTCTTTGTATATTTGAGTGTATGTGTACTTAAGTGTGTCGTATTAGCCAGATAATAGTAGATGCTGAGCTGAGTGATCCAAATTTGACCATAACTGTAACGGTGAATTTCTGATACTAAATGTTTTATTACTGAACGATTCGTGAGTGTCTATATTCATAGTTGAAGGCCGTTTACAAATAGCCGTAATAGATCGAAACTAGTCGGCCTTATTTCCAACTTAAATCACACGTGAGTAAGCCGGTAACTTCAATAAAATTCTGATAAATGATTATTAGTCATCTTAAACACTGATAGATGGCGTGAGATGCTCCGGAAATCCGCAGTTATCAGAATAATGTTCTCAAGCGCGAAGTATAAGCTTATCAATTCTTTGTTAATCAGTGTGGTAATAGCTTAACTCTTCATGTAACGAGAGTTCAACTTAGTTTGAAATGTAAACATTATTAATTAAAGGTCAAATCTGAAGCTGTTCCATTTTTCTCACTAAAAATCCTCAATTACTAAAAATATTGCTGTCGATTAACAAAAACGACATTTTTTATTTTTCATTCTTCCTATATTTTTTAATTATTTTGAACACTCAACAAACCAGTTTGACACTTGAAGAGTGATCGTACTCACATCATTTCTTATGTTATGATGTCTCTGGTTAAAGAAAGCTGGGAAAATTCTTGAATGTTAAATACTTGCAACTGAAGCCTAATTATGTTGTTTGTTTGTCCAGTAATATAAAAAATATGTCAAAAGGTACAAATTATTTCGTTACGGATAGTGTTCCGAAAGCACATACAATATTCTTTATTACAATACGTTGAGCTTATCAACCAATCCCGGAACCAATCTACGGTTCAGCTTAGAACGTCATTAATGGCACACACTAGGCATTAAGGTCATCGATAGCTATTAAAACTTGCAAGCTGTAGTGGCAATGTACTGACCATATCTTCCGGAGGACTGACAATCGTTGGAATAAACCACTGCTTGTAGCTTCCATAGCCCAATGGCTCACGTCGATTCAATGCGATCAAAAGAGTAAAGCAACGACGGGCGCGGTCGGTTAGTGGATGGGTAACCGCTAGTTGCAAAATTTCATGGACGCTGCTATGCTTCGGAGGGCACGTTAAGCCGTCGGTCGTGGTTGTTTTCATTGGTGGAAACAGTCCTCAAGTCTTGTCGAAGACCTTCGGGTGGCTTGAGAACATTCGACGCTGGGTTGGTCACTAACCCCTCTACCAATCCGCATTGGAGCAGCGTGGTGGAGTATGCTCTATACCTCCCATAGCTGTGTCTGTGGGGGAGACCCAGCAGTAGTGCGTCTATGGGTCGCAGCTAAGCTAATATTCCTGGTGATCTTAATTCTTAAAGAACGCGAATATCGACCGTAGTTTTCCACGTAAAACAGTCCCATAAACTGCAATCGTTACGTAGACGAAGGATTAGTTGCCGCGCCTAGCCCGAACCTCGACCGCTGACAAGCCGTTGACGACATTAATCTTAAGCCTCACACGTAACAATAATTTCTAACTCGGACACAACAGGCGAGTTCATTAAAGTTCGAACCCCCTTTCTATCTCGTTAGACCGATAGCCAGATAACAGTTAAGTAGATCTGTCGACTTACGATCACACAAAAAGCCTTACATATTCACCACGCTCCATAAAACTCCATCCATAATCCAACGGGTAATCCCGTTCCGAAAAATAAACGAACGCTCCAAACGTCAAAACGAAAACAAAACTAAGCAACATCAGTCAGCGATGATGCTATTGAACGTAGCCGTCGGTCCGCTCGTCCTTTCCGTGAGAAAATCGTATCTAATACATCCTATACTAGAGAGGCTGCGAAGGTTTCGTGGGTCGAAAAGCGCGCGAACGCAGTGCTGCGCCGATGCCCGTGCGCACTACACGCTGACGCGCGTGCGCAAGCGAACTGTCATCCGCGTTGACAGATCCGGATCGGAATTGACCCCCGTCGTCGGTTGGGTTCAAAATGAAACGCATGGTTTCCGATCGTTTCGGCGTAGATCTCACTTAATACGTTTTACAGGGTTTTACTTTTTTTTTTTATCCCCTCTTTTGGAATTCCCAATTTTTTTAAGACTGTGTCATGAACAAAAACATTAACGAAACTTTGTGGTAGATAGGAGCCCTTGTTACTAGGCATGTGTTGTGTTCCACATTTAGTGCTAAACGTTCAGTAAGGTTTACCTAATTTTTGTTCAATCAATTCAGTGGTTACAAGGGCGTGAATTTTGACTCGTTGCAAGTGTCAACTTAGAGGTGTAAATTTTTTTATTTGGTAAAATACTTGTGAGACAATTTATTACTGTATAAGGCCACTGAAAGGATTGGTTACATCAGAACTGGTCGCGGTAAGCTTATTTATCAATTTACTATGATTTCACTTTAACCTATGATTTCAAAATGATAACGTGCAAAATTAGGTACTTAATTCGGGTGCTAGCCAAATGAAAATATAGAGGTAAATTTTTACAAATCTTACAATTTTCTTACACACGTATCTTGTCGTCAAAAATAAATAGAATAGGTATATAAATATGAAGTAAAAAATATGCAAATCTTTACGTTACATACCTTCACAGTATTCAGCGCTCGCAAAGGGCACATTTTGTTGACATAACAATCTATAAGAATATGTCACGTAGTGACATGGAAAAACAAAAACAAATATGATAATTATAACCATATGAATTTTGCACATTGTCAAGATTATTTCGCAAGAACTTAACAGGTATACTTCTGAAGAGTAACTCTCTAAATGCTAACACTAATCACTCTGATTTTATATTTTTTAAAGAGATTAATGATATAGTTGAATTGCTTGTTATAAAAAAATTGCGTTTCAAATATTTATATTCATTACTGTAATAAATGATAACAGTAGCTAGTAAAAATATTTTCGTCAAGCCTATAAGACTATTGAAATGCACGACTTATGAAAGCGAAAGTTAATGGAACAGACTTGACAACTAAGCTTTATATTGAAAAAAACAGATCTGCCATAGGCGCTGTAAAAGTGATGCGAACGAGCACCAAGCTCAAATGAATGAATCATATCATATCAATCATAAACAAATGAACACATTTGTTATAAATAATAAATAATCATAATAATAAATATGTTGGACATCCTCCCACACGGCCATCTGACCCCAAAGTAGTCGCAAGCTTGTGACATGGGTGTCAGAGACTGTTAAACATACATTGATATTTTTTAAATACATACTTAAATAGATAATATTAACATCCTAGCACATATTTTGCTATCACTGAATTCTATGGAGGTTATCTATAGTATAAAATCATTGACTAATAGATAAACTATAATAAAAGCTTAAATTTAAATACTAAATAAGAGCTTAGTTTCGCTTAAATTTTCATGTGGACTTACGCCCGACAGTAAAGTACGTTACGTTAATTTTTTGCGAAGTATCAGGTTCATCCACCGCCTTTGATAATGATCCAATAATATGAGATTGAATTTGATTTAATAAATAACAATCTTGTAAGAATAAATAGACCAGAATAAATCATTGGCTGGCGGGCATTTTTATTTATTACTTTAAACCATTTTTAAATTATTACTTTTTAAGTCTCGGTTTCAAAGACGTTTACTACTAGACGCGCTGTTCAGAATTAAGTTTGACGCTCGACGCAGCGAGGTGTTTGGTAAAATCGTAGCACTACTTTTTTAGAAATATCAGTTTAAAAATATAATTACCTAGTAGTAAACAGTTTGGTTTTTGGTTTGTATGTTAATGTCTATACCTATATTCTGCAATCCTTTTCGTTTTGTGTCTATATTATATTTAAATCACCATTCACGAGGATAAAATATAGGATAAAATACACCGTAAGATTGTTTACTAAACGAAGGCTTCGGTGCAAAGAGAGAGTGAGATAGTAATACTGTAATGGCTATAATAAATATATATTTTGTAATAATAATTTTCCGTACTTACAAAATTTATATTTATATTATGTACGTATAATTTGTGTATATATTTATGTTTATAATAACTTCACGGTACAAATCCACGGTATAATTAACTGCCTACAATACAATACAATACAATACAATATCATTTATTGCACCAGAAAAAGAATACATTAGGTACATCTTTTCACCAACGCCCATGGTTGACTGGTAGATAATGCCATTAGGCATTAAGTCCACCATATTGTTACACGCAATAAAAGGTTAAATAAATAAATAAATAAAATAAATAAAATAAAAAATTACTTAAGTACTAATTATTATTAGTACTTGAATTTCCACAAATAGTGCAATTAATGACTCAGTAACAAAATAGACATTAATGCGCTTTATGCCATCTTGAACGTCAGGAGCTATTTAAAAAACTGTTCGGCTCTCTCGCTCGCAGACGACAAATGAGGTAGAGAGAATTAACCCAACCTCAGTGTGAAATTTTAACTGAGAAACAGCCCGTCTAGTAGTATTCATAGAAGTCTTGCTCGGTTTTCATCTCAAAACCATGAATGCTGAAAGAGTAGTGAGGTGCTCCTCTTAATCCACATGTCAGCACATCTAACTACTAAGTACTTGCACAGTTTATATCTTTTATGGCTTTCTTCATTCCTTTGTTTTACGAGGTCCTAAAATCAAACGGACCTTTTAGCTTAATTTCAGCCTTATAACTTTATATCAGAACGACCTATTAAGTAAAACAATACTTTTATTGACCCTTTTATCAAAGAAGGTACGGGTCTTCCCTTAAAAATAGGCCACTGCGCTGATGACCAGACCGCATTGGAGCAGCGTATTCTCTATAACTACCTCAGATGTGGCTGTGGGTGAGACACGTGCCCAAAAGTGAAACGCATATGGGTTGTAGTAAGCATTTGTAATAGAACTATCCTGCGACAGAAACTCTCATAAAGTTAAAACGAGTACTGTTGATGTAATTATCATGGCACGCTGGAATTGTCAGTACTCAATAGTTGTACGTAGCAATAATGGAATTAATGGAATTAATCTGAACTCAATAGTTGTACGTAGCAATAATGGAATTAATCTGTACTCAATAGTTGTACGTGGCAGTAATGGAATTAATGTAATTAATCTGTACTCAATAGTTGTATGTAGCAATAATGGATTTAATGTAATTAATCTGTACTTAATAGTTGTACGTAGCAATAATTAACCCAAACGGTGAATTGTCATCGTTGTCATTGTAACAATTATTGGGGAAAAAAAACTTTCTTCTCGACTTAAACGTAAATGCGTGGCTGTGAAACCACCTTTTGCTTATATTAGGAAGTGCGCAACCAGCAAATCACGCGTTATTATGTTGTCAATTGAACACAATTCACAAGAGTAAATAAAAACTGAAGCGAGTAAAAAAGCAGGAAATATATCTAAGCTATTTTATGCCAATGAAGTTAAAATATGCACCGTTAACACCTATTCACGATAAAAATAACTCGTATTCATTCAAATCAATTATAGACGCTGTTTTGTTACTTATATCTTTTTATGTTTATAAATTGTCTGTAAATCGAATAGTAAATACATCTGATTTAGCTTAATTTTTTTTTCATTAGGTATATCGTTTTTGTATACGCTTAATGAACGTCATTACATTTTTTATGTACCGCAGGTTCACAGAGTTGATGTTACCGAGAATAAAACGGCAAGAAACTCGGTACTTACTATTTTCTAATTTTACTTACTGCGCACTATCACCTCTACCAATACGTACGTTATTTGGTTATATTCAGACATCTTCCTCTATATCTATAGATACGTCATCGTCACAACCCTTTCCTTGTCCCACTTTTGGGCACGGGTCTCCTCTCAGAACAGGTGGGATTAGGCCTTAGTCCACCACGCTGGCCAAGTGCGAATTTGCAGACTTCACATGCCTTCGAGAACATTATGATGAACTCTCAGGCATGCAGGTTTCCTCACGAAGTGTCCTTCACCGTTACAGCAAGTGACATTTAATTTCTTAAATCGCACATAACTTAGAAAAGTCATTGGTGCGTGCCGTTGGGGTTTGAACCCGAACCGCTCGAGTGAGAGGCGAGTTCGGTAGGCTGTCTATAGATTGGGTATAAAATATTTCTTTCGGTATTTTTATCTCATTAAGGCTTAATAGGTCAGACACACATGAGTCATCGTTGGCGCGGACTTTTTTGTGCGACTCACGGATTATCCTAGGTCGGTTTCAATCCTACTTACAATCAATTCTTAGAAGCCTTTAACCTATCATTTGTCAGAATCAATAGCAAGTAAGTGGGTTATTATAAGCGAGAATAATGAATAATATAAATATAGTAAAGATTATTTTTAAGTGCTAGTTTGCAGAAGCCCGTATTTTCCCGATGCATAGATATTACTTTGATTAATTCAGGAAAACATGGGCTTACTTTGCGAAAATCTACTTTGATTCTGGCAGTTTTTCCAGTATCATTCATCTTCTTATGTCGTCTATCTGAACTATATAGTCGACGCTCGACTTACTAGTTGTAGCATAGAATATTATGAGTAAATTAAAAAAAGTAAACTGTAACGGCAAAATATAATTTACTAGTGGAAGCTTCGCTCGCGTGGAATTAGACATAACAATAGTTTCGTTTACACCTAGTAATATTATATAGCCTATGTCATCATATATTATAGCGTAAAATGCCGACGAATCTGCATGGTGAAGATCTAGCGTGGCAGCAGACCGTTCGGTATCTGGGATGTCATATGGATCCTAAACTCACGATGAGTGCCATGGTGGTGCATGCGCACCGCCAGGCGCGAGCCGCGAGAGCGATGCTCCGGCCCGTGTTGACATCCCGGTTACCATAATACGATAAACTTGGCAGACATACAAGTGTTATACACATACACCCGTAGGCACAAGATCTATTAAGTAAGCCTAGATCAGATGTGTGTTACATATCTGATCTAGGCTTACTTAATAGATCTTGTGCCTACGCTACGTCTGTTTTTGTTATTGTAGTATTTTTGGATTCCTCAAAAATTGCTCTGCAACCCCGGCAACCTTTCAGTACTATTCACTTTCTCTTTCTTACGATATACTTACTTATACGAAACATTACAAAACCCTAATTTAACCGTATGATCTTTTTTGTATTTGAATTACTTTGAATTACTACCTATCTACTATATAAAAATAAGTCGGGTTTTCCTTCCTGACGCTATAACTCCAGAACGCACGAACCGATTTCCACGGTTTTGCATTCGTTGGAAAGGTCTCGGGCTCCGTGAGGTTTATAGAAAAGAAAATTCAGGAAAAATTTCAACAGAAAAGCGGGAAAATCTTTTTTCACATACAGCGCCATCTCTGATACATAGCATGTACTACAAACAAATATTTTAAGTAGATGGCGCCGGTGCATGATAGGTAGTGGTAGGGGTAGTGGTAGTGGTAGGGGTAATGGTAGATGTAGGGGTAGTGGTAGTGGTAGTGTTAATGGTAGGGGTAGGGGTAGTGGTAGGGGTAGTGTTAGTGGTAGGGGTAGTGGTAGTGGTAATGGTAGTGGTAGTGGTAGGGGTAGTGGTAGGGGTAGTGGTAGGGGTAGTGGTAGGGGTAGTGTTAGTGGTAGGGGTAGTGGTAGTGGTAGGGGTAGTCGTAGTAGTAGTGGTAGTGGTAGTTGTAGTCCACACACTTACACAAAATATTCAGTAAAAAATATTTATATGGCAAAACAACGTTTGCCGGGTCAGCTAGTATTATTATGAAACTAGTGGGAATAAGTGTCAGCCCTACGTATATACGTAGGCAATTATGACTCCAACGGGGCCGAAGATCACTTACTGTAGATATTGTGTACTGTGACGGGACGGAACTGCATAGTAACATAAAATATATGTATGTAATTTCAAATATCTAGAAAAAAGTTGTATTTGAAAGTGCGGATTCATTTGTTCTCGCTTAAACATTTTAATTACGTATTTAGGCTTTCATCAAAGAGGATACCATCGCCAATAGACAACTACCCACTTAAATAAGATGTAGCTTGTGTGTCGAATTAAGCAATAGATTTTGTTTATATCGGTAATTACTTTGAGATAGTAACTCGTTTCTTCTTTAGAAACCAGTTTCGTTAATTATTACTTAGATGACTCTGTCCTGCTAACATTTACATTTTTTATCAGAACATGGAAATATTTAGTTAGCATTGACAAATAAACATCGATTAATCAATATAATCAACCAACTAGATTTTATTGAAATGAATTGTGACTAATATCAAATACAAACCAGCGAAACCAGAACTAAATATCAATTTTAGATACTACGGGGTCGCCCTGGAAACCAGCGGTAATGATTCGCTGCGGAAAATGCAACGTAGGTTTCCTTTTGCCAGCGTACCTTTACACATTGCGCATATATGGAAGGAAGGGAAGATATTATGGCAAAGAAAAGTCATACAAGTAAATCAGTGGCTCAATGAGAGGAATGATCTAATTTATAAGTAAATTATATACCAATAACTATTCCAATAAACATTTTGTTATTTAGGATCGTACCTTTATGGCCCAAGTCTAAAAGTAAAAGATTCATACCCTAAATATAATATGTTTATTTTCATTCTCTGGTATACTCATCACTATCATACTCATATACACTAAAGAAGGAGCATTTCCATCACTACTTAGTTTTACTAATAAAAAACCTGTCATGGCCACTCATTGGAACGGCTACAAATAAAATTAAATGCCCAATTCTGCCCCCTGACCCCTGCTCCGTGAAACGCAATTAAATTTCTTTGGTCTAAATACTCGACCACTCAAACAGGTTCCATTTTCAATTTACTAAGCTTAATTTACGCAATAGATATGTGCTGTGCTATGTTACACGATAAATTGGACATGTTAGTTGGCAACACCATTAATTTAATGTCACAATTAATAACAAAGAAATTCGAACGCTCGAAATATTTTCTCCATTAATATCGAATATTTCAGATAGAAATCTATAAATAAGGCTTTTAGAATAACATAATAAATATTAAGATGGCAACACGGTAATGTTTTTAAAAACAAAATACCCGATGAAGCCCGTCGAGCATCCGCGAGCAAATATTTAAATTTCAATTCGAACGTCGCATATCAATGGGGAGCCATAAGCCACCGAGCTTTTTTTTCTTTTTTTTTCAAAAAGCCGTAGTGGCCGCACAGAGACAATAAAGAAAAAGGTATGGAGGAAAGAGAAAAAAAAAGGCAAACAGAATCTAGATTCGAAACACTGGCTGATTCGAGGCTGGAAACAAAAGAAATCGGCTTCTGCCTGACCGAGATCTTGGCGTACGCGGGCTCTGCACGTTGCCTTCTTTTTATTTTTTACTTTTTTATTTTGCATCCATGTGATTTCTTTTCCCATTGCATCACATTAAGACGGCCTATCGAACGTCAGTAGCTATTTTTGATGGAACCAATTAATTAATTTCTTATTGTTATAGTCAAGCTGCTGTTCAAGCTGCAACAAGCTGTTCCCGCGAAATTTCTAGCTTTTCAATAATTGTTGTTGTAGTTAGTCCGCCTAATTAAGGTTTTTTGAATAGCGTTTAGCTTAGTAGTGTGTGGTGTCCTAACCTTCCAAAATTATATTCAAATATAACCATCTGTAAGAACCAAAATGATACATTTAAAAATGCAATGCTATGCGGTGTGCCCGCAAGTTAAAAAAATAATGTAACTATGTACATGTTTTAACAATACATTAGTATGTTAAAAAATACAACAACAAAAAAATTTATTGCCACGGAGCGAAGCAACCACCTTATGTTGTATCACATGTTAAATAGGCTTGCAATTATTTGTAAACGTCAATAATAATAAAATGCAGAATTTCAATGTAAGTCCTGATATTGTTCATGCGAAAATGTATGATTTATGCTCAGAATACAGAACTAATCAGCAATGGGAGGATTTATGCTGATTTTTTTTTGGATATTTTTCCGATGTTTTATTCTAATATCCAGACAAATCCAACAAATAAATAAATTCCTATGAATCAGTAAATCCATTCTCGAGATATCATCAAAACGGCCGACCTATACGAAATGTATGAAAAAGTGAATATTGTTCTGCGTTCCCAATAGCAGAATAGCTAAATATTCGGAACACAGGCAAATTCAACAAATCTAAGATCATAAAAATCCGTCCAACCGTTCTTGAGTTATAAGTGGCGTAATTGTCGTAACTAACCCGACTTTGTTTTATCTAACTAGTGGTTTTATCTAGGTATATAGATTTATTAGACATTTTATCATGGAAATAACGAGTAATATGTACTAATAATCGGGAATCAACGAGAATTGAGCCTAAAGTTACTTGACCTAAGCATAACATGTTTTTTTTTTCACATGAACTATGACGGCACGGAAATTAATCTAAGTGCTACATTTACACACTTCGATTCTCGTACATTACTCATTGGTGTACTAGGAACTGATAAACTTCATGATAAGATGAGTAAGCAAAAGCATGCATTAAAACCGGAATTGAATCCTGGTCCAAGTAATGATTTTCCCACAAACAAATGAGATGATCTAATCATAGTTGAAGATAAAAACAAATAAATATAAAACGCTTGGTTAAATTGTTAATGTATTTACAGAGTTATTATTGTCGATGTTGCAGCTATAGCTAATAAATTGATAGGAATATTGAATCAATAAATAATAGTACCTTTTACTTCAGGTCATGGTCAAACACAGTATCTTTGCTAATGAATATATAATTATTCCGTAGTATTTGTTATTTATTAGGTACCAACTATGAGAATAAATGCGTGCTTAAGTGCATTTAGTGATCTTAATCTACATGGATACATCACATCTAAGTTTTATTAAACAAACAATATAATACAATACAATACAAAAACACTTTATTGTAAGCCAAAGATATTTCTATATCTTTTCTTCTTTGTGATACAAATTACATGTATATAGCTCGGACACAGCGCATAAAAAGGCAAGAATTCGCTACCTTCGGTGACCATTCAACACTCCTAACGGTCTTTTTACCAATATTTACGCAGTTTTAACACCCACATTAACAGAGTGGTGTAGAGGGCGCGGGTAGCCGGGACCAAATTAGCACCACTACTTAGCAGTGGGGATGGACGCAGGTGGTCCTTGTTTAAAGAGGTCTTTCTGACCCCTTATTACCGTTTAAAGGGAAGCGTTAATTGGTTCCAAGGACGTGCATTAATTTGTACGGATGTACTTGTACGTATGTGGTTAAGACGCGTGGTGTTTGGTTAAGCGATTTTTTTTAAATTGGTTTAGTACATTATGTATTTCTATCGATTCAACTCATTCTCGGTGGAAGGGTTTTAGACGGTAGGGGGTAAGGTGGGTTAATGTAGTCCTACAGCCTACTAATGGTTGCCACCCGTGGCGTTTTAGAATTCAAATACGCTTTTTATCAATATAGCAAAGCAATTTGCGTCCATGACAACTGTGACAGACTTTGAACTCAAATAGTGACTGGTATGGTTAGTAACTGGTATCTTAATCTTGAAATAGAATATTAACTGTTAATAAAGTTAATATTCTATTTAAACGCACTCCCAACAACAATGCCGCACTAGAAATTCCTGTATGGTCAGATGGACGTATCCAGAAAACCACACGATTTTGCCGTTCTGACCCGACCGGGATTGAAACCCAGGAGGAGTCTTCAATTTGGTGGACATTTTATATATTTATTTTTTACGTAGCATTTTAATTACATTTTCCCAATCAATTCATGCACTATAAAATAAGAGTAGATAATAATATGTTATCTGGCACAGAGTATGCACTAATTGCTGAGTTTCGCATCAGTGCGACGTGTTTCAGTAGATTCTAATGTCAACTAAATGTTCCAGTTACGAACAATGAATACTAAACATCGCTGCGACCCATAGACGTCCCACTGCTGGGCACGGGTCTCCCCCACAGACGCAGCTGCGAGAAGTCTAGAGCATACTCCACCACGCTGCTCCAATGCGGATTGGTGGAGGGAATACTAAACATATGTCTCTTTATTTACTTGACAAATCAATGTTTTTCCAATTGAAATAACATATACAATACAAAGGAACAAACCATTGTAACGCTGGTTTGCTTAAATTAATTTTTGAAGCTTATCAAAAGAAGGCTATTTTGTCTCGGTCAGATACGGCGCATCATTTCAATGGGCTTCTTTCTATGAGCGACAGGAAAGTAGGAAACAGGATTTCGAAATATGGACGTGGTATCGTTCGAAGCAAAGAATGCAGGATACAGATACATAGAAGTCTTTGATTTCAAAGAAATTTCGTAATTTGATTTTTTTTTAAGATCTATTGTTTTCTTACGGTTATATACCTATCCTAGAAAATAAAAGGTGACATTGACGCTATGAGGTGATGGGCACGCTTCACGAAAGTCTAGGTTATTACTAAAAAAAGGGATATATGCTAATCTAAGTTGACTTTATTATGTAACTAATAGTGTATTTAATTATAAACGCTCTAACGTTAAATGTTATATAGGATTAGCTATTGATCATTGGATGAATAGCTAATCCTACAATAATAATATGTACCTAATAACTTTATACTATGCAATATATACATTAGACCTTTAGTTTATGGGTCAGGCTTGTAGGTTTCCTCACGATGTTTTCCTTCCTTCCGTTACAGCGGATCACATTTAATTTATTAAATCCACGTAACACAAAATCGTTGGTTTGTGCTGCTTCGATTTGAACCCGCACGCAATGAGTGAGAGGTGAGTTCGATAGCCTGGGCTGTCACCGGTATTTTACTCATTTTATAATAGCTAGGTACCGCATCCATAGCTTCGACGCTCAACTAACACAGCCTAATCGTTAGCCATTACGTCGTGCCAGAACTAATGCAGTCTTATCATAATTTGAATCGACATTCTCGATGGCTTTTGAATGACAAACTTGTGTTTTCTTACGGTTATTAATTTCTTAGCTGTAATCGTACTTACTGGGTTTGCCGTGTACATTATACGCGCAGGGCGATCACCTTTGCTACTGAAACAAATTTTGTAGGTGGTAGAACCTATAGAGAACATAACATTACGTATGTATTTTCCCGAAGGGATATGCAGAGGTTGTTTGTACACCCATTTTTCACCAGTTGTTTAGCTCCCATGTAAAAGGTGGTGAGTTTATTGCCATACAGTGGACATAAATCCAGACTCCGAGTGCCGTGCAGTTGAAGTTAGAAAAACCCAAATAAAAAACAAAAAAATGTACCTATACCACTCATCCACATAATTACTTGGAAAAACTTTAAACTACCCGGGAATAGACACCTATAGCAGTGGTATTAAAGAGAAGGACAAGCTTTTTTCCACCACATAATTTCACAATAGGAATACGAATCTTAGAGGTAACCAATTAAGGTACCACTACAGGGTTCGGGTCTCATAACTGAGATAGTCTGGAGCACACCACCTCTGCTACTACAGTACGGATTATCGATTGGGCTAGCCTAACTATCGGAAGTTTTTTGGTTGCCCTAATGCCAGAGCTGACGGCTAAGCGTGCTCTTATAAACACGGAAGCGCTCGAGCCATTGTACGTTATAGTCTATGTAACAAGTTAAGTTATTCTGAACCTACGTACTTATATAAAGTACAACAAATTTACTTATTAATGAACCTAAAACTAAAATACCTTAAAAATATAAAACACTAACTAAAATATAACAATAAAAGGTGTCCCTTTAGGTAAGTTAGTTAGTCCAGTTAGTTCCGAAGATACTGGCAGCGTTCCCCCTTTAAATAACTACAAAAATATATATAAACTTATATGTGCCATAAAAATGGGACGTGCAATATTAATACAATAATTATGAAAGTTCAATTAATTTCTCCAATTGCAGTGTTGCCTTATCGAAGTTATCTAAGACCATAAACCAATGGGTCATCTAGGTATTTAACTTAAATCTACTGTTCCTAGCGACCTAAGTAGTTATAAAAGTCACGGCTGTTTCCATATTGGCATATTGTGAACCTTACATGGTTGGAACTTGGAACCTAATGACCTACGACATTTCAACCGCTACGTCCGTCCTATTCTATTTCAGTAAGTGGGAAACGGTTAGAAGATCACCATAATACAATATCGAGTTGTTTCATTCGATTTGTAAGTGGCTAGAATTCAGTATCTACTGTAGTTTCTCATATTGTTTCTTTAGTAGCGCTTTGTCGATTCGTTACTTTTTTGTTTGGAACGCAAGATGATAAATTTTGTCGGTGGATTGTTTTGGCACGAGAGATATTTGCGAGTGGAGTTTGCAATTCAATGTTCTGTTCGAGGTTGGGTATGCCAAAAATTTGTTTGCGAGGAGTACACTCACTACGTATCTACCTATCATCCTCAAAGACAATTTCGAAAAAGAAATACATAGAGAAGCATAAATGCATTTAACATTATCATATAACCACTTACATAAGTGTATTGTACACTGTATTGAAATTAAATGTCTAATAAGTAATAAATCGCTTTTTTTTTGTTACGCTATTACGTAACGTTTATCGAATGATAGTAGTTGTTGTAACCCAAAGTATTCACTGCTGCATCCGGAGTACCTCAAGGGTCATATTTAGGTCCATTATTTTTAACATCTTTTATATTGACATCGTCTTAATTCTTGATATTCGTTGAAGTATTAAATTTGTAATGGGCTGTGAATTCAGCAGAGGATGCATTGTCATTGCAGAACGATCTAGACAATCTGATAATATCATGTGATGTAAAGGGAATGAACTTGAATTAAGATAAATATCACATTATACGTTTCGGCAAAAAAAAATCTCTAACCAGATCCTATCATTAAAATTAGGCTCCACATATGGAGGTCAGCCACATTCGAGATTTAGGAGTCATATTGGATAGTATGTTTCGTTTTAACCCGCACATCGATGATGTCGTAAATAAGGCTTTTCATTTGTTACTCTTCGTCCTACACTACTATGAGTAATGTAAGAATCTCAGAACTTAAAACAATTTACACTTGTAAGAAGCATCATAGAATCTGTATTCTATACCATATTATGGTACCTATGTATATAAAACGTTTAAAGAGTGTACAAAACAAATAAGTAAATATTCGTCACAAGAACTATTTAGTAATACTTAACTCGAAAACAATTTTCGATAATTACAAATATAAGAGAGTCGTAAAGAGAACAATTTATCAAGCTAAACAAGATTTTAAGTGATAGCTGTTACGACTTTTGACAAATAATGGCTTAAAAATTATACACCAAAATGTGTTCCATCACCGGACTGAACGAGAGTGGATGTAATGATCTTAAACACGCCCTGACTACGCCGTGTACCAATATTATTGACCCGCTGAAAACAGTAATTTGTGCTATGGTCAGGGCGATGTAATAAAAACAGACAAGGAATAAGTCATAATAGATTAACGTTATCGTCGCCTAAATTATTGAACAGACTATTGATAGATAGATAGTATAACATAGATAGTTTTACAATTAATTAAGTGTTCAATATGTAATATACAACTACAACATAAGTATTATTAAACAATAATACATAAATTGTAGTTGTAACTACCTACCCAATTATGAATGAAATTAAGGTATAAACAAAGATAATAAATTCAAGCCACTCACAATACGTAGACATCATCGTTTATGAAACACATTAAAGAATATCAAATTGGCAAATCGATACAGTATAAGTTCTCTTTTTAGCTGTCAGTAAGTAACATCTGAAAAACATAACAGGAATAATAATAATTTCAAGCAACAAAAAGGTGTTAATTGAAAAATAATGACATAATTATAAGCAAAAACACAAGCAGGTAAAAGACACTGAATGCACAAAGCAAACGGATTTAAATTTAGCACAAAAACATGGTGCGCTCCGATTTGTTGAAACATAAAAGGCAAAAACTTATTAAGCACTTTCCTCGTAGTCTCCGCGCCGTAGTCTAAACGATTTATACGCTGCAAAATTAAAAATATTCTTTTTTTCTACTTTAGAAGATTTTTGGAGATATTTTAGCTGTTACGTTCAATATCTTACCTGTAACCTATAACACACAAAATCAAGACTAAATTTAAAATATTTTTTTAACAATAACAATAAGATGTTAACTTTGGTGTAGTTTGCGGTCGAAATTGGCTACAGTTTTAATATTTTTTAAACAAACTTTAATAGATAGAGGTAATTGTAAAGTTCTGCCCTGAAAACGATTATCGCGGACGGAGCTGCTACTTATTTACGCATTACTCATTAATGGACTGAAAGTAAACTAGTTACTCTCTTGCGGTTAAACAAGTGTTCAAAGTGACTCGTTTCAACTTGACACCTTCACATGATTTGGCGAGCTGTATGTAACTCGGTAGCGATGATGCTCCACCTATGCCCATTTTGGGAGAGACTGCTTTGTTATTGGCTAAATAATAATTATGAGCTCTTTGATTTCTTGTGGCGTATATTCTTTCCTTAGAACATATCACTTACCTTTTAGGGAATGACCAATGTTGTATTGGTTGGACGTCATGTGTGAAGACTAGTCATGTACTAACTACTCATATTCACATATTCATTCACTATCGCGCAGATCGAATATTTTTAAATCGTCCATCCATCCACCAGCCTTTTAGTGTCAACTACTAGACATAGGCTACTAGACATACTATAATTTTTTTTAATCAACTTTAAGCGCTACTAACTAATGACATTCGCATTGTAACGGTGATGGCTTTGACGGTAAATATCTTGAAAATCCCGAATGCTTTAGAGTTCTCCTTGGTGTTCATTGAGACATTTGAAGTTTGCCAATTCGCAATTGGCAGCGTGGTTACATTCCACCTCTCCCATTTTTAGAGTAACAGCAAATATTGAAGGGACTTTGGTCACGGTGCTGTTGGTGGTGGATTATTGTTAAATACCTGACAATTGAAGGGGGTTGCCCTGCAGCAGACGGCGTCCTTTTATTCATTTTAGGTACCTACCTACTTAAATTTTATACTAATTTTATGTAACAGTTGGTACCTACGTAATTTTTTTCTTCATAATAAAATATATTTCATCTTCAAAACAATTTTGAAGTCGTTTTTTAATGTTTTCTATCGATGTTTAATAAGGAATATTGAGTAAGGAGATTTGTTTGGGGCGAACGGAGATGTCTTTTGAAAAAAAGAATTGCAAAATAATGATAATTAATAAGACTGGTTTTATTGGTGGCTAACAATCGACTGGCTTACTCAATTATGAATGGGGAGGCCGGAGTTGCACAAATGCAATGTCACCAAAATGCAGAGTCAACGTCTCGTCGACTTCATTCGGTGAACAGCTTGTTTACATTACTAGGAAAAAACAGACCGGGAGTTCGACGCTGGTGGTATAACTAAGGAATGATGAATGTTTCTGTTTACAGGTATTTGGTGGCTGCCAAGCTGGGGGGGTGGTTAGGCGCTAATGATGAGAACTATAGGGGCGCGAGGGGACGCCACTCAGAGCGTACCACACTCTCACCTACCTAGCCACCATGTTCACAAGGTAACTGGGACGGTTTCCCATTTAAACTGTTATTAATATGTATTATCGTTGTAAAAGTATTGAATAGTTTTGGTAGGTGTAGCGTCCATAGCCCAATAGCTCGCGTCGATTCAATGTGATCGATAGAGTTAAGCAACTACGGGCGCGGTCGACTTGTTTTTTAAGCCATGCTTCGGAGGGCACGTTAAGCCGTCGGTGCCGGTTGTTTTCTATGGTGAAAACAATCGCTAAGCCTTTTCGAAGACCTTCGTGTGGCTTGAGAACATTCGACACTGGATTGCCCACTAACCCCTCTGCCAATCCGCATTGGAGCAGCGTGGTGGAACTCTGTATGCTCTGAAACTCCAGCAGATTTGTCTGTCGGGGAGAGCAGTGGCATCTATGGGTTGCAGCTAAGTTGTTTTGGTACTGCCAGCAAGGCTAAACAAACACGGGGTCGTCCTGAAAACCAGCGGTCGTAGTTTACTGCGGCCAGGGCTGAGTGCGGCCCCTTGTCGTATAGATTTGACTAAATTTTTAGTTTATTCTAAGCTCTTTTAATTTTATTTATTTTTTAATAATCAATCGAAATAAATACATTTAGTCACATTCTTTAGAACTCTAAATTTAGTTTGTTAAAAGGAATCGTAACAGTATACTTAATTAGGTTACTTCAATATTTATTTATAAATAGCCTACGTACGTTATTGGGTAGTAATAACTACTTACATTTTGTGTCACGTATATTCTATACGTATATTCTGATTCATACAATCACAAAACCAAAGTACTTAACGGAAATTGGCCCAAATTATAAGTTGCAACACAATCTGTTCTTGAATTTCAGCTTTAATGCTCTGTCAACGATGTCTACGATTCAATATTCAAACATGCACATTAACGCGAGTCTAGACGTTCATGGTACTCGTACATGTCACGCGATTCCAATGAGTTTTTCGTGACTGTACGCCGCTGTTACACCGTGAACTGTAGCCGTTATACGGCTTTGATTGATTGAATTCTCACCCTACTAGAACAAGACGTGTTGTGTGTAAATGTGTCATTTTCCTTGAAACATAGACGGGTCGTTGGACCTGCGTGATAGAGATTGAACTAAACTCGCTAAATATTTGTTGGAACATCCTTTTCTAACTGGACTAACTGTGTCAGAGACTTTCTGAGACTATAATGTTTATCATAGGGTGCTGCATGGTCATTTGCTATCTTATAATCATACTAATGGACGCCCGCAGCTTCGCTCACGCGGAATTAGATATAATAATATATGTTTATTTTACACCCTTACAATTTTTTTTACAAACTTTGAATGCCATATTTATTTATATCTAATCAACAGCCTATAATATAAATTTTATGCTTCTAGTTCTGAAAATGACAAAACTTTCATAGAACCTTTCAACCCCCTTTTCAACCCCTTACAACACTTTTTTCCAAATAAAAAGTAGCCTATGTCCTTTCTCAGACTATCTGTGTACCGAATTTCATTTAAATCGGTTCAGTAGTTTTGGCGTGAAAGCGACACAGACAGACAGACAGACAGAGTTACTTTCACATTTATAATATTAGTATGGATATATAATATATAAGTGTGAGTGTAAGTCACTATCGTAAGCGTGGTAACTAGCGGTGAGTGAGCAGAGGCGCAAACCAATAATTTTATGCCAAATAATTTTCAAAGTCCATTTATCGAAAATACTTATACTACACTACATAAAGTATCAAAGACAGTTAAGAAATATATTTTTTAGGTTTGCGTTGCTACCGAACATGATGCTTTCAAAACCTACATTACGATATAAACAAGTTATTATTTCAAATTTTGATAAATTACCATCGTATATCATCTACTTTCCTCTCATCGGCAGGAACTCATTCTGTGATAATTATATAATATTATAATATCACTTGGTGATTTTTTTTAAATAGGTCTAGTCAAACGAAATTTTTACTTGTTAAGTAAATATCTAATAAATGTTTGTAGTTTGCGTTAGTCGGTAGAGTACACAACACGTTACGTGCGAGCGATAACACTGCTAAATAATGACGTTTCGTTTCCAACTGAAAAGTTTACAATATGACGTCGGCACATGCTAAATTACTTATAATAGGCTAGACTTTGTCCTGCCCTGGCACGCGTTGTGGCTATGCCAAATAATAGGCACATAGCAATAATATTGATAAATATTGGTAGCCACAGTCATAATTTCGCTAGGCCTCGCCGGGTGGTTAGCAACAGGCTTAGGCTGGGAGCTGACGTCAAAGGACAGTTTAGTGCGACAAGACAGTCGCATACAACAACGCTTCGCGACATTTCTCTTTTTCATACTTCGTGAAAGAAGAAGTGTTCAAAGAATTATCCTCGAGGAGAGACGGAAAATAGGTAGGTACTGGCAACCTCCCGACTAGGGACCCGATGTTTTGAAAATCACCGAAATGAAAATCACTGAATGAAAATGAACATTTTGTATTTAAGGCAAATTTAAAAAGCATTTATTGCCAGTCAACCCTACGTGATGGCGAGAATTTTTACATTTCAATTTTGTGCATACATTTATGACGTTTAATTTTTCACACTACAATCTTTGGTATGTAAGATTTTGAGAGCTGGACTTGTAAATTCGGAGCGGCCGTAAATCGAGGCTCCGCGCATAACTCAAATTGTCTCAACTTACTTTTTGTTCTTACGGCCGTTCAAAATAACGTAATGCGCGTAAGACCATTACGGTTTTAAGGCTGTGGGCACACTGCGCACTCGCTTATATCTTAAAATCTCAAACTGCGGATTAACATGCGATAAGCATGCCTTGGCAATGAAACTGATTTTTACAAAAGGACAACACTGCTTATATTATGAAAAATTAAGAGATGTTTCGAATGGATTATTTAGTCTAGAAGGATCTCGGATATATAATTCTCATTAAGTAGATCAAATAAAACTTTTATGAAGATTTCACAGCATAGCACAGTCGCAATCAGATTTACTACGAACACTATAATTGACATGTAAGCTAGGAACTTTTTAGAGCCACTTTTAGTAATATTATTTAATATAACACAACAGCACTTCACGCCTGTATTTCCCCATGGCGTTAGGCAGAAGTGCACCCACTTTTCACCAGTTAGGTATGGGCTGGGGTAATAAAACAACTATTTGACCCTTACAAATGTAAGCCCTTAACGATGAAAAATCGTACTTAGGTACTACACAATCTACAACATGAAAACAGTCTATCCGGCCAAAATGACGAGTTTACGTTTTGTTGTGAACGACTCCTAGGTATTTTATTTAATGCCAGCTATTTATATTAGGATACGAGATGACTTGCCATTATTGCCAGAAGTATTTACCGAGGCATTTCCAAATTATACCAAACGACATACATTATAGAAAGCGGAAAAGTAATGGGAATATTTGAGTGACTTTCATCTTTTTATCGATATATTTTTCTTTCAAATTTAACACGTCTATTTTTATATTAGCGACGTTAATTCAGTAATAATAAATGGGTTTCAATTCTTTTAATTTAACCGTTGCTATCATTAATGATTTACTTAGATCGAAATTATATTTTTGTAAAGCGTGACTAGGGTAGATAGTAGGGTAGTGTTCCCCCTCGAAAAAAAAATTGTAGTGGTGTAGAAACGTCCATCCCTAAAGTTGCATGGCAACTATTGAGTAATCTGTTCATAAAGTACCATTTTATTGGACCCCTAAGTAGGAAAAGTAGACAATCCTGTACCATACAATCATACTCGTACCTATAGAAATATAAATCTGCAATTATTGTATGTTGTATGATACGTTTCGTCACGACCTTGGAATTTCCGTAACTTATCGTTCTTTTTCCGTTTGTATTTGACCTCTTACGCTGAGAAGTCTGGATAAAGCAGTGGCACGTAGGCGTAACACAAACGTTGTTACGTGTTGTTTAAGCTTAGCATTTAAAATGCCACCAGCTTAAAAGGGACTTGAGAGTTCTTTATATTATTCTCGAAGGCATGTGAATTCTCCGCTCCTAACGTAGTGGTGGTTTTACCTCTGCAGAAGAGACCCATGCACAATGATCGGCCAATAAGAAGGTCGTATTAATCAGGAATCGTATACAGCTTAAAGACGATAATGACAACATGACTTTGACCTCATAAAAATAACTCGGCAATCACTCCTTTTAGATAGAACATTGCTAACAGAATCTACTAGTTCAATACTAATAAAGTATGACGCATAATGTTTATTACAATCTGAAGATATAAGACAGGCGTACCTATGCGAAGACCTATCAAAGATTACAATTCGAGCCTTAAGCCTATCTATAAAGTATCCCAAGGCTAATTTTACTAACCCTTAATCGAAGATTAAAATTAGCTGTCAGTTAATGAAGTTTGTGGTATTGGATACAGGGTTGCCTTCGACTTTTTAAGTTACGAGTAAGTATTTAAATTGTTTTGTTTTACATGGAGTACAAACATAAGCATAGAGGTGAGGCGAGTCCCTCATTATTTTTATCACATGTAGCTAATTTATTTCAAACCAATTATTAGCGCCTTGTGTAGACATATATGCGCCGTATATGCATAATATATAGTTACTGTTGAACTAGCAGGTTCCATAAGGTTGACCAAGTATAGATTGGCAGACTTGACAAACCATCGAGAACATTTCGGAGAACTCTCAGAAGCAGGTTTTCTCACGACATTTTTCTTCTTATAGCAGGTAACATTTTATTCTTTAAACTCCATATAAATAGAAAAATCACTGATGCATAGTGATTGAGACTGATGATTTCAGCGCGTGATTTCAAGTGAGTGGTATATTTTTTGCCATTGGGCTATCATGTTTTTGGCGTGCGTATCGAAATCAAATTTGCGAATTCGACGACGAGATCACTGAAACGGCCAGATGTACGTGCATTTGTTACTGGCAGCCCACAGAGCACCCCCTACAGAGACCGTTTGCAAGGCAACCGAAGAACACAACGCATACTTGATTTAGCAATAACTGTGTAAAACTATGCTAGGATTCACGACATTAGTGTCGACCAAGTTTTTGTGCCAAACGCGCAGATTTCAAAAATTGTTTTTTTGCTCAAAAAATCGTTCATGGTTTCCTGTCCTGTGAAATGGTGTGGAAAATCAGCTAAGACATGAAGTTACCTAAAGGACGACATTTCACCGCTATTTAAATCATATTTATTTTCGAAATTTGCAAGAATTGCACCGGAGTTCAAGTTATACTGGTAGGTAAAATACCAAATGTAATGAAAAATTGCGCGTGTTAGTCTTTTTACAAACATCCTTTTCACTCATTACCAAATTTATTTTGTTGTTTCTAACTTTGTTGAAATTCACAAAAGTCCTTTTTTTTTACTTTGATAAATCCAATCACAGCGCATCGTTTCGTCCCCCATCCGCCGCGCCTCCCGCCAATTTTAGTGAAGTCAATCAATTAAGTCAGTCAATCTCGAAATAATTTGCACTAATGTGTAATCTACTTTAGGTGGATGATCTGTGTTGCAGCCCTACGCTGTTGTTTACCGCCTTGGATACACGCTGCCAATAGCTGTATAATTGTTTTGCACGCTCATTTGTTGTAATTGAAATAAATCTTGAGCTTCATATTTATTCCGCGCTTTATTGGTTTGAATGCTAAACTGCCAGTCTGTTTGTCGGCTTACGAATTTTTAAATACACAACTATATCGTAACGTATAGATGTCGTTTATAATCTATGACTCTCATAGAACATTTAAATTTACTCTTTGACTAGTTTAATTATTTTAACTAGAACACTGCTAGTAATAAAAAGTAACTGGGTCCGAATTTTTTAATTTAAGCTTTATACGATTTTTTTTATGAGACTCATCGATGCATTGGACATTTTCCTATACGAGTGACATTCAAAAATTGAGCCCCTGAACTTTTAATGTTAACAATAAAGAAATAGGATTAAATTGCTAAAATTATAGACATCATCCCCGCACTAACGTGCTGACCAATTAATGGTCTTATTAACATCCTAACGAACTGGATTAATTGGTATTTTCTGAATCTTGTACAAAGGTTGTAACAGGCGGTAGCTGATGGGCGCTGCGCGTTCGTCTGATATAATTTCTATTAAAAAAATCACAAGAGCGCAACCGAGATCTCTCGATAAGAAGGCCGAAGTTTTAACTACTCAGCTATAAGCACGCTAGTTACTTACGCAAACTTACTATAAAGCAAACGGGTATTATCTTCAATCAACAACAATGGTAATAATGGTGCCTTTACAATTCCGAGGGAGACGTGCCTCGGTGTAGACGGTATTGTGTGACCTTGAACCGCGTTGAGACGATCAGGAAGCGACACAGACTCATGCTTATGTAGAGTTTAGAACTTAGAGAAATATGAACACATTATTATAGTTATCTGTATCTGCGTGACTTAGATACTTTAAGTTGGCTTTACCTAGCTAGTTTTTGATTCAACTAGCTCCTTCAAATAAGTATGTAGCGTGATTGACTTATCTTATGTTTCTACATCTGTGCTGGCATTTATTTTTAAAGAAATTTGATTGAAAAAGACAAAGATTGAAAAACTAAACCAAGGATTCACACTGATTCATCTCGTGCGTACAGGTCTATTGTGTGATGCGATTTGACAAGAATGAATGAATGAATGAATTAGCGAATGACACAATTGGCCGGAGGTTATTTTTTATATTCATCATAACATCTTGTTGAGTCACTATGTGATGCAATGACATTCGCTTAAATATTGCTTTGTTGGATGGAAGAGCTTCAAACATCATCTGGGGCGATCCTAACACATTCGTTGTCCCACTATGGATTCAGGCCTCTCAGGATTCCCATTCCGGGAACGGGCACAGGCGATATGGCAGATTACACACTCAGCCAAGCAGGTTTGCTCACGATGTTTTTTTTTTCGAATTCAAATTCACAATATGTGAAGTCCAGGACACTCGGTTCTTAACCCGGTACCTCCATTTTAAGTTTTTGGAACCAAAGACAATCCTAGGATTATATTGACACGGCAACAATAAGGTCTGAAAGGAGCAAACGGAAGAGAGAAAGCCCTCGCTGCCTCGTGATAGAAAAACATTCTGAAATTCAGGCAATGATGCATTATCCCGTGGTGTCTCATATTATCGCAAGGTTCCGCTAGATTTTAATGTGAGCATTTCGGCATGTCAGCGAGTGCCACAATTACGCTAACTCTGAATACCATAATTATTTATGGTAATAATCATAATTAAGGTAGCCAGGTAACATTGTGTGCACCAAGGCATACAAAGTTGTAATTTGCGTGTGTTGTGCATAGTGTTAGGATTAGATAGGGGTAAATTAGTAAAATTTAAGGTAGCTAGGTAATATTAGGTACACTATTTGTAATAGGTACCTATATTACAAATAGTGTACGTTGGAATTATGTATGTTGGAATTTAGCCAGCGATTTTATATAGACTTTAATAATTAAAAACTTGGATAAGTATAATCACCTTAAAGTGAATTATAATTATTTCATTTAATTACATTTAAATTACCATGAGTGATGGAAAAATCGAATTTTTTTATTAAACGAACATCTCATGGAAATAAAAACAGATACGTATCCATGTACAGCAACTATCGCGTATCAAAAATATCCGAGACATGGGTTCAATTAATAACCATTTACCAAACACATGTATTTAATATTATGGACATTTTAATTATGACAGTCAAGCAGTCTTTGCAAAATGCAATTAACTGTATACACTCCACAAAAGTTTGTGCTAGGTGAAAAATCTAGCACTTTAATTACATGGTGTTAAAGGTGATATTACCGTACCTACTCATGCTAGTTGGAAAAATGTGTTACCCTCGTACATTTCACAGTGACTGACATGCCAAAGAGGTTTGTTTTGAAGCTTTATTTCAAACGAGAAACCGACTGGTTTTTATTTAGGCTTTGTACAGACTATCGTTTTTAAAACCAAAGATAGATAAATAAATAGATTAATTTCGATCTTTGCCAAAACCAAGTTAGTATTGAGCTATACTAAAGCGCTTATTTGAATGAGTAAAAAAATGTAATTAATGTTATGTTTTTATTATTATTTGCCCTGTGTTTTTAGGTAACCTAATGAAAATCAGTATTCGAATCTCCGATTATCCATGCATGCGAATATAGAAACATACATGCAACTCATGTCATATAAAAAGAAGGTTTCATTTTGCTAGTGCAAATAAAAATATAGATAAAAATTAGTTTTACGGCACAAATTTACCGCAGTTAAATATTGAATAGCCACCTGTCTACACGTAGCCTTAAGCTACTCAGGCTACTAGAGAGAGAATAGGTAAAGGTCACTTTTATAATTCATTGTCATTAACTAATGCGTTATTTACTGCCGACTTCAAAAGAACCGCTTGTGACAGCCATATATCTTGACGTATGTAATCGTATGTATAGATATTGAAATTTGCAACAATCAGTATTGTTACTATGTACCTGTACTGTGTCTAGAACCCACCCGAAAAAAGAGGGGTGTTATAGGTAAGTTTGAGATGTGTCTCTGTTTCTGTCAGAGACATCGTAGATCGCAAACGGATGAATTGAAAGTGTTCTTAGCAATGTTATTTAATAAGTCTTGCCACACCTCACTATATGTAGATTTGATCCCTTGATCATGTTAACTACTCGTATGTAGTGAGTACTACATATAAATAAAGTAATAGCTTAACAAGTCCTATACGAGTGTGCACACACACTCGCATAGGACTTGTTAAGCTATTATTATTCGTCCCAATTGCAAACGCTCTGATTTAAATAGCCTATCGGTACAGGTATCCAGTGTGATAGCGATGCCGAACCGGAACTTGATTTAATGTAGTCACTGATATTGGATCCGCATTATTTATTGCCGCCTGCATTCGTGAGAACGGAGCTCTATAAGACAGTCAATGATCTACACGTTATTTTGGTTTAAAAATATGTTCAATTAAAATTAAAGTAGTCAACTATATTATTAGTAATCGTTCTATTTTGATCAATTCAATCATAACTATTTTTTTAATAACCAATATTGTACCTTGTATAGTAATTCAATAATCAAGGCATATTATGTCTGCTAACAAAGACGTGGCCTCTTTGGTAGTAGGCATATGCCATTTATCTTTGATATTGGTATGCGATTGCCATTGATTCAGGGTAAACTGATCACACCACTACCAAAACATGGGACTGTCAAAACTGTTAGGTCAAATACAGCTGACAGCGGCAGAAATACACAATTAACAAGATCCCGAGTATTGCCTTAATAGATTTATGTACGTATTGATGCATCAATCAACAACCGCTCGCGCCTGATCCGGCTTAATTGATTGATCCATTTCTGCTCGCCGTCGATGCGATTGTTCTCATTAAACCTTGGTACAAAGGCAACATTGTTATTTATATTCCTCTCCAATCTATAATTTAAATAGCCACATTATGTATATGCCTATATTATATTTTACGTGATGTTTGTAGCTATGTCGGCCACGACTATTCAGTCATGAGAAGACTACTTGAACTTGTTACATATGATTTTTTCAAATATTTTCTATATCGCTTGCTAACTAACTTATAGCAATAAAAGTCTACGAGTGTATGCCACATCGCAACAACTCAGCTCTCTCAACTCAACTCTATGGCCCAGGGCTGATCACTAAAGAGGAGACATCGGGAGGACACCAATAGAGAACATTTAATTTTATTAAAAAGCCATAGAAAAACTAAAGTAAAAGTGTTAATTTTTTGATTAATTTTCAAAAAACTGACGTTATCACTTAAAATTTCAGGTTTAAAAATCATCACATTCTAAAAAGTCTTGAACGCCAAATGACGTCATTGATACGGATGAATACGCTTAATGCTTAGGAACCATAAGTCTTTGGTTGTCACTTGCTTGTCAAACTCTATTCTTATCTGTGGCAAAGAAAATATAATACATTCGACTGTAGCAATGACGTCACAAATAATTTTTCGTTTTTTTTCATCTAAAAATTTGAAACATATTTTTTCGATCTCAGGGTGCAAAAATAAAGAAACGGTCATTATAGTTTCACGTGTTACAATTAATTTTCAAATTTTGTCAACTAAGGGAAAGTGCATAATTTCAGCGGTTGACTGTAAACTTCTGATAGATAGATGATGGATCATGCAAACTAGAATAATCATTCATTTAGTTTCATTTAATAAAGGAATCAAAAATAAAATGTAAGACTGTTTTACTTCATTTTTTTTTCATAATTAAATACCTATAGAAGCGGTAGTCAGTTTGAACAATAAAGTAGTAACCATACCTACCATGTAGAACAATCCAACGTTAATCTATCGTTAACGTTAATCTATCGAACCCTATCGATGCTTTCAAAGGCTTTTTGTCTTGTCTTTCCTCGTTTTCTTTGTTACAGTATTAATGAGAGATTATCTGTCGGATTATTTCATACCGTCTCTTTTGTTTTGAGTGTTAAATTGAATCATATGCGATATTACTATCGCTGTTATAATCTAATCAAAGTTCCGATCACAATTCGGTTCGACATTGTATTTCAGAAGCATTTTACCGATCGTTATATGCTTACCAGGTTGATTAGGTGCATGGATTTAAAGCCCACTGTTTATCCCTGGTCTCTTCAATAGCCACTGTTGAAGGTTTACATCGTTCTCCACCACGCTTCAATGCAGATTGGTGGAGGGTTTAGTCACCAACCCAGTGCGAATGTTCGCAAGCCACCCGAAAGTCTTCGACAAGGTTTATCCATTTACAGTTATTAACAACCGAGGCCGATGGCTTAACGTGCCCTCTGAAGCACGGAAAATACAAATGCAGTGTTGGAATACGAGCGCAACATTGATTTTATATGTCTGTGCGTCCGAGAAGTATTGAACGTCTTATCTACAACCCATCCATTATTGTCTTAGATCGAAGTTAAAAATTCCGAACCACACGTAATTTAATCTAAAGCAGCTAAGTAATACTATAACCTTCGTCAGAAAAAATTGCGGCTCGTAGTGTTGTTAATGCTTCCTACAATTGAAAATTAAATTAACCACATTATTTTCTTAATCTTTTGTTATTGGCTCAGTTACAGCAACCTTTAAACCTAATTACGGAATTCAAAGATTACTTCAATTAGCATAAAAGGTATTGTATCATTACATATACCAGTTATTGAACTGCAGGCTTTAAGTGGTATATTCCTATGTAGCTCCAACCGGATATGCCTACCTGTTGGGCCTTGACTCACAAACCGTTCGAATACTATTATGTCATTTGTTTTGACCCTTGTACTCAACAGTTTTGTATTATTTTGCATTGAATAGATTACAAAGCATGGATTAAGAATGTTACCTTCGTTTTTTTTAATGGATATAAGATAAGATATAAAATCCGCTGCCACCCATGACAACTGTGACTGGTTTTGAACAAGACTCAAATAAAGACTGGGATGGTTAGTCCAGTTACCTGAGAGAGTTAATTAGAATATTAGTTGATCAGTTCGTTAGTGGGTATGAGGACTAGGGACTGTAAGTGATAATTACTCCTGTTAGTAATTGTTAAGAGTCTCGTTCCAACTCAGTCACAGATGTGTTGCTACCCTTGAGGACTAAGATGGTCGCCTCTTAAGAAGTGTAACCGGAAACCACACCATTCCAACCGGCCCACAATTGTTTTTAAGACAATTACTACACGGTAGAAATGGTACTACGTACCGTGGCGGGCGGTGGTTCTTTTTATTTTCATTTAGGTACTACTAAGTGTTCCTAAAGCAAAAAATGTATTATTCTGAACTACTTTTACCCGCTGCTCCACCCGCGTACATCGTAATCATATAGTAAAATGATGAAACAGGTACTAAAATCAACTAGATAAATCAAAACATTATAACCAATTTAAATATCAACTAACAATTGGCCAGCGCAGTGCAGTATGGTTCTTCTCAACTTATTCTCAACCTTGCAATGATATTTTGTGTCATTTGTATTGTTGAATATGGTATTTTTTTCCTTGATGCCATGGTAGGTAGGTGGAAAACATGGTAGGTACATATTAAACCAGTATTAAAATTCATTTATTATGTTAAGCGGATATCGGCTTAAACAGAGAGCTCAAAGACTCTAGCTACGATACGCTAGATACAAATTTTTTTATAATCAAATATTATTCAAAACCAGTTCTCAGCCATATTTCTTCATTACGCGGTGTAATGAGTTAATCCCGTAATACAATAGTTTAATTAATACAAGCGGGTTCATTAACATACGATTGTGTCAAAACATTCCAATCCTCAGCGCGACTGTCAACCATATGTCAAAGATGTCGCGTTGCCGCGTTGGTCCCTGATACTAGAGAAGTCTCAGCTTCGGGACTGGTGTGTACACAAGTGCATTCGATTTAGATTTCCACTAAAAGGCAAAAAAATGTACTGAATTTCGACGAACGCTTTGAAATTTGAAAGTAGAAAATGGAATTTTAGAACGTCTCATAAAGTTGAAATATACCTACGTTACAGTATCCGGCAGTAAAGGAACACAAAAAGCCTTACTCTTCCTTACCTTAATAGGTAATGAACTGAAAAAACCCAGCAGCAGAGCTCTCAATGGCATTTAAAATACACTAAAATAATTTTATTTTAACAGTCAAAATTAATGCACTTCGTGATTCTACTTTAAATGATATCATTAGCATTAATGTGTCATATCATCATCATTATTGTGTCTTTATGTCTTACCTAAAACCAGAATTAAAATCTTCTAAGACTTGTCTCCTCGACATTACATAGACCTGCTGATCGGCTCACGTCGATTTTTCAACGGACATTGATACTGTCCACGTGCCCGAATTAAATACACCATCTGATTGTACACTTATTTGTACCAGGCCTGATGATTAATGGTATAGCGGTGCATTTCTTAGCGGTGCATTCTTCTCAGAACCCTGATAGCTGCGACTTAAAATCGGCTCACCTCGTATACGAGCATTGATTAAGGTTAGACTTATTCCTAAACCATCATTATGACAAACGACCCTTTCATTAACACTGTTAGGTAAAGGTCTACTTTCGGATTGGAGGGATTAGGCCTTAGTACACAACGCTGGCCTAGTACCTACGGTTGGCAGATTTCACATGCTTTCGAGATCTGAGAGATTTTCCGCTTTAAGTATTGGATTGTCACTGCTACATACTTATTCATTAATAGGATTGTAATTATACATACGTACTTTTTACTAACTAAATTATCCAGTTAAAGAATTTGGCTGGAATAGTCGCATTTCATGACGTCATCAAGATATTCTGATATCAGATACGTCATACGAGTAGATCTCTAGTCAAAGCTCATACAGATTCTGCCACCCGGAGTGAAGTTACGCAAACCCCATCAAAAAACAATGGCCCATGAACAATTAAAGCGATCTCGATACAAAATGTGTTTCCATTAACATTTGAATGAGTAATGATCGTATTTGACACTATGAGAACCATTTGTGCTGTAATGGTTCGGTTATTAGCACGCAATTAACCTTCGTCTGTCATATCGATGTTTGTTTATTGGCTTTTTTAATGGCCTACTTAGGGCCACAGGGCTATTGGTGCAAAAAGTTGTGGGAAATGTTTAATGTGTCTAATGATATTAAGCTTGGCATTAAAATTATTGTGTTATGATGGTATGTCTACAGAATGTGGATAGATATCTTATAAGATGATTTTAGATGATATGATTAGTTTCACTTGTGATTTGATCAGTTTTTTTGGTGTCGATGTAAGAGCCTTATGAAACTAGCGAGCTGCAACATATAAACTTCGCTGGGCACGGGTCTCTCTCACAGATAAATCTGCGAAAGTCTAGAGCATACTCCACCATGCTGCTTCAATGCGGATTGGTAGAGGGGTCCGTGGCCAACCCAGTGTCGAATGTTCTCAAGTCACACGAAGGTCTTTGACAGTATCACCATTGACAACAAGCCTTCCAACTACTCTACTCACATGTCTAAAAACGTTATGTTTATTGTAGTAATAAACCTCGTTGATCTAGTTAGTGGTCGTAACCGCACCTGCTGCAGAGGTACTCGTACACGGTAAATACAGGCGTGATGTTATTCTATGTGTTGGATTATAGAATTGCATACCCATTCTACATTCTTTACATAGTCTGTGCAGCTGATTGACTCTGTAGTCTGTGCCCGTGCCGTCTCTCTCTTGGCTCTCCGCTTGACCTGTGTACGCGCCTCATTATTCCGTTTGTAATTAATTATTATAACAATAAATAGTCTCAGTCAGTACATTCCACCTTTCATTGCGAATAACCTGCCTAACAGGTTATGGGCCCAGATATATTTTAGTGGAATATCAGTTTTCGTGAAAGTATAAAATTTTATAACCTCTGGCCACGCGGTCGCGAAAAAATTTTTTCTTTCGTAGGCATTTCTTTCAGCTTTTTCAGCCCAACATGAGTAATAATAACATTTCTATTGAGAAATTGAGAGGTAGAGAGAACTGGACCACATGGAGTTTTGCCGTAAAAGCCTTATTTGATTATGAAGAGCTGACGCAATACTTGGAAAGCGACGCAGTAACCGATGAGAAGATGGATAATAAAGCTAAGTCTAAGTTAATATTGTTATTAGATCCACAAATCTATGTTCACATTCAGGATTTCAAAACAGCCAAACAAGTATGGGACAGCCTTACCAAAGCATTTCAAGACTCTGGGTTAACAAGGCGTGTAGGTCTTCATAAAGACCTAATAAATACAAGCCTTGAATCTTGCAACGGTATTGAAGACTACATAAATAAAATAATGAGTACGGCGCACAAATTAAGATCTATCAAATTCAATATAGATGATGAGTGGCTTGGCACATTGATGTTAGCAGGTTTGCCCGACATATACAAACCTATGATTATGGGTATAAAGAACTCCGGTATAAAAATAAATGCTGATCTAATTAAAACAAAATTATTACAAGAAATTAAAAGTACAGGTTCAGAAATTAGTGCATTTTATACAAGTTCTAAAAATTCCCATAAGAAAGGTCAGCCACCTCCGAAGTCAAAAGGTCCAAGATGTTTTTACTGCAACAAACATGGACATCTCAGTAAAAAATTGTTGGCATAAGAAAAATAAAGATAATAATAAAAGCTTTCTCGCAGCCTTTTCAGCAATGACTGCGAATGACTCCACAAAATGGTATCTCGACTCGGGTGCCTCCATGCACATGACGATGCACCGGGATTGGCTACAAGACGAGACCGCACCACCTGTCAAGACAATAAGATTGGCAGATGATAAGGTATTATCAGTTCTGAGCTGTGGAACGGTAACCGTACCTATACTTAACACTGTGGGAGGTTCTAATGGAACCATACAGGTGAGAAATGTTTTATATATTCCGGATTTGTCCACAAACCTATACCTCTATATACCTCTCTCATCCTGTATTGTGATAATCAAAGCGCTATTAGTCTTTCAGGTAATGACATATACCATGCCAGAAGCAAACACATTGATGTCCGCTACCACTTTATGAGGGAGAAGATCCTTAGCAATCAAATAAGGGTGCATTACAAGAAGACTGAGGACATGATTGCTGATGTCCTCACAAAAGGCCTGCAACGTCACAAACATGAAGCCTTCACGAGCAGAATGGGTCTACATTCAGAGGAGGGTGTTGGATTATAGAATTGCATACCCATTCTACATTCTTTACATAGTCTGTGCAGCTGATTGACTCTGTAGTCTGTGCCCGTGCCGTCTCTCTCTTGGCTCTCCGCTTGACCTGTGTACGCGCCTCATTATTCCGTATTCCGTTTGTAATTAATTATTATAACAATAAATAGTCTCAGTCAGTACATTCCATCTTTCATTGCGAATAACCTGCCTAACACTATGTTACAAACTAGTGGGCGCACGCAGCTTCGCTCGCGTGGTATTAGACATTTACTAACTTCAAAAACGGCAAAGTTTCATACTAACTCTGCACTCCCGTTTTATCCCCTTAGGAGGTGAATTTTGAAAAATCCTTTCCTTTAGTGCTCCCCTACGTTATAAAAGGAACCCCTGTGCAAAATTTCAAGTTTCTACCCCTTATAGTTTAGGCCCTGCGTTGATATGTCAGTCAATCAGTCAGCTTCTCCTTTTATATATACAAAGCCTATGTCAGTGAAGATGCAGCTTTCTAATGGTGAAAGAATTTTTGAAATCAGTCCAGTAATTTTTGTGTGAAAACATTACAAACAAAATCTTTCCTCAATAGTATAGATGACTTGGATTTTTTATCCCTATTTCATTCATAATATCTGACAGCTCTCTGGTGTTGCCCGTGCGTACGCAACGAAGACCACTTATAAAATAGGCGTATGTGCTTATTCGAAACGTTAAAATTGTCAAAAAATTATACAGTAGCTATAAAGTAAGACAATAATTTGATTCGCTAACTCAGCGCTCACCCACCTTATTTTGCGGTAAAAATAAGTTTCAATAAACCAAGCATTGACGCTGGGCGGCAGGTCGTCGCTCGCGGCACAATGGTGTACTCATTAGTACTCTATTTGCATGCACTAATTATTGCGACACGAGCTTGTACTACACTGTCGGACAGCCCGTCACGGGGTTTACTGAGGCTGGGACCTTCGATTCTTATTCTAGAGAGTGTACATTCTATGCAAGATAAGCTTTTATAGTGGATCATCCATAGCCCAATGGTTTGCATCGATTCAATGTGATCGACAGAGTTATGCAACGGTTCGTCGCGGTCGGTGTATGAAAAATTTCATGGGCTATACCGTGCCTCGGATGACACGTTAAGCCAAACCTTTGGGTGGCTTGGGAACATTCGACACTGGGTTTGCCACTAACCTCTCCACCAATCCGCATTGGAACAGCTTGGTGGAGTCGTAGTATGCTCTAGACCTCAAACAAATACAGGGATAGACCCGTGCCCAGCAGTGGGACGTCTATGAGTTTAAGCTACAAGCTAGCTCTAAGCTTTTAGTAAAACATTTTTTTACAAAAAGCTAGATCAGATGTGGTTACGATCTGCGTGTGGAAATAAGTGGGTAAGAAAAGCCAAATGAAATATAGTGTTTAATGTAGCCTGATAAATAAAGATATAACCGTAAAAAAGTCAACTTTAGTTTAAGGTATAGGTCATGCTGTGATATATTTTCCCTTGCATAACTCAGATACACACTTATATACCTACTAAATATTTTATAAGCTTTTATTAACTTCACTCGTATGTATGTATGTATGTATGTATGTCCTGGAATCTTGCAATCAATATTTCACCCACTTCCACTGAAGCTATCGAGCTGAAATTTGGCACACATATTAAGTTCCGATGACAATGCAATAATATGGTACTGTCGAACTGATCTGATGATGGAGCCGGAAGATATTAACTGGAACTTCATGATGGAATATCGTATCATAGTCGTGTTTGCACTTGTGGTAAAGTCTTGTAATGAACTTTGACCACGATTAGGTTTCAAGGTCAAGTTATAAAAGCTTTGTAAAAAAATTTTTTTTACAGTATAATTATTTCACCATTAGCACAGAATACTTAATAGTAGGTACCATTAGTCTATGTCCAACAGTGTACTCTTAGTATTCATTTTCCGCCAAATTGTATGTACTTTACAATGTTCATTGTTCTGTTATACTAGTGATGTGCCCTAATCCACAATATTGCCATACTGGTACGCTTCGCAACCTATGAATATCTGTTTTTTTAAAACCAAAGCGCTCAATCTCAATGACTCTTGTCTGTGTACTACTTTGTAAGAAACATTTTATTAAATATCCCATAGCACGGACTACATACATACAGTCATCGACCACCTGACATTTTGTTCACTCCCCGTTCAGTTATCTCACGGTATACAGCGATATAAACGTCAAACAGTGTGTTCTCGTATGAGGAAAATTGGTGCCCCGAGCGCTGTTTAGCGCACTTTCCTCTGCCAATCGTTGCGAGCCTATCATGATTATCTCTTTATAAACAAGCTGCTATGTAATATCTTGAAGTTTATTACGGTCTGTGTTTCTCATTTATAGGTCGGTTCTAAGATTTTGAAGTTCAAATACAAAATACCAAAGAATCACCTTGTGTTAAAGATGATATACGAATCAAAACTCAAATAAGAGAAGTTTTTTAATCTTGATTTGACCTCTGAAGCAAACAAATGTGAAAAGTAAGAATGCCTGCGAACTTCTTTGTGAGTAATAATATAAGTAAGTACCTAAGTAGGTACTTTCGTATGTAAGTACATATAATTTACCGAAAACCGGAACACTGTCGGTTACTTCTCCTAAAGCCTTTGTGGAGCAGAGTCAAAGCGATGAATAGTGAAAAAAAACCTTTTAATGCCTAAGGCATCGAAAAATCACGTTACAAAACCGTGAAATATTGGCTTATTGAAGTTATGCGCAGAATTTATCACAATCGACCGACATTGCACGACATTCTTTCAGCGATGAGAGAGAAATTTAAAATTCCCACGTCAGAGAAACGTTTAACGATCCCGTGGGCTTCAATCAGTGGCACAAAGGGGTAAAATCAATGAGTGCGTTTGTTCGCGGCTCGGTTATTAGCTAATAAAGTTGCGCACGCGATCTCTCGGTACTGCGCCTGTACGTGTGGTTTGCTGAGCCTGAGATTGAAAACCTGTTTGCTAAGAAAAAAGTTGCGTTAATATTTAATGCAATGGCTGGTATCATTTACTTTTTTTTAAATCAAACGTCCGTCAAGCAACAACATTCAAGTCAACATTGTGCAATATTTCAAATGTCTCTGCTTTCAGTTTTAATATAAATCATATACCTACCTATATTTGTAATAACCTAATTTAGATATGTCAATGTATTTTTCATATCGATAACCGTCAAGTATTTTGAGTAGTCCACAGTAGTTCTTGAAATTCTGACAGTTCTCAATTTTTTAAGTGTATGGAGTAGGTAAACCAACTTGCAGTTGCCAGTGCGGTGGACGGTGGCTTTAAGTTTTTTTAATCTGAACATTCAGTTTTACTAACACTAACACTCAGTTCTAAGTTGATGGATCATTGAGTAACTAAACTATAACACAAGCCTAACATACACGCGGAAAAGTTTTGCGTGCCTCTGTTTTCTCACGCCTTGAGTTGCTCTTGAACAATTCATAATTTAGACAATTTTCTAATATCAATTTTCGTTTGGTCCAAGCCACACGGCAAATTTACCGTAGTATAATTATTTCCTATTGAGGAAATATTTATTACGCAGTACTACACAGTACAGTACGCGAGTACTATGTACTCGTAATTAATAAGTAGTTAGCAGTTGGTAGTAGATATTTCATGAATTCTAAATAGGAGGCCAAAATCAAAATAGCGACAATCACGAATAGATTCTGCTCACCTTTCGAATTTATTGATATCACTCGTAAACTATTCAATACATTTTGAAGAATCAGTAATAGAAATCCATTGCTATCCCGCTGTGTCCGTCCGTGAGACAGCAGTGAATGGACTTATTATATTTGTGTAAAATTGACAAAATCGTCATCTTGTCTATTCTTGTTTTTCCTCCAAAACTAGATTTGGTCAAAACTGCGATAAAATATGTTAAATTTATTATGTATTATTTATTATTACATATAATTTACATAATAATAAATCTAATGAAATCAGAAAAAGAAAATAAACAACATTTATATTTTTTATTTAATTTAGTTTTAATAATTAATCAGCGCATCTCCTTAAGAATGACCGAATAATTCCTGGTAAAATAATAACAGAAAATAAAACCATACATACATACAAAAAATTAAAATTCTAGTAAGTAAATAAAATAATATAATGTAAGTAAAAAATAATAGAGGTCGCCCTTCTCAAGGTGGACTTTGAAAAAGACGGCGGCAAACCGCTTGATACAGAAGGCACAGGATCTGTCGGAGTTAAGGAGAGATTTATGTCCAGCAATAGACCTCAAAAGGCTAATGGATGAATCGATGGAAATAAATCGTAATGGGAGGAAATTTGGTTTGGATCAGCTGTTTTTGACATCACATCTCTCTTAAAACCTTTCCGCGCTGTCGCTCGCGTTCACAACTTACACCAAACACCGAGGGTTGTGCTCGGAAACCGCAACAACGTTCGGGCCGCACTCAGTACACGGCGAGCCAGTACTGGGAACATTCCCGTACCTCCGGCTACGGCTAACCCGTAGACCTTACATAGCGTTAGGTACGTTAAGTATTACTTAAAAACCGATATACCTTATGATAGGCCAATATGATTGTTTATGTGGAAACTTATCCTATCATTGCTACTATATTACTTTTAAAAAAATAGGTAGGTAGGTACTCCAAAAAATAATACTTGTACATAATATCTGAACTTAAGCCAAATTTATAAATAGGTTATTTGGTAACTAATTTTAATTTTTAGCCCATTGATTTCCCTATGAATGAAGTTCGAAGAACATAATTCAATCGCTAGTGTATTTCAGGAGGAAGCAGCTATGTGAAAACGTAACCATTGTTATGTCTAATTCCACATGAGTGAATCTGCGGGCATCCACTACTCGTAGTCTGAAATAAAGCCAAATTTATAAATAGAGAAACTGAAAATACTACAACTAAATAATAAAACAACTCTACAATTATCTGATTCAACGGTTTTCATAGACTATAACTAAACTTATTACGATCAGCAGGTGTACGGTTTATTATGGCTTTACAAAACTTAACACTTAATTGGCGACAAAGTTGGCGTTATCTCACCTGAACGCCATCGACATTATGACACTAAGTGCCAATCACAGACACTAATTAGACTTGCATTTAATCTATTATCATACTGTTGTCCTATGCCTTGTCTACACGACACGAATAAAATGCCGTGACTGACTGTCGCTGATATTGTTTTTATTTAGGTAATGAAAATTCTTTTTCGGTGAAATGCTTAATCTAAAATATTGTAACTGGTTGTTGATCGGAGTCACTGCTTTTGTGTGAGAGCTAGCCGTATTGTTACTATGAAAAGTCTTTGTTGGAGCTCTAATTTTAGTTTAACCTTGTTGACAAATCAAGACAGATAGATGCTGATTTTTTTCCCAAGAGATTTAATCGCCACTTACTGTTAGAATACCACGTGTTTTAAAATTGCTTTTTTTACTTACAATATTTTATTCTTTTAAAATAGATGGATAAGATAATTCAATGTGAAATCATTAGTAGAAAAAAAATAACAGAGTGCCAAATCAATGCGCTTATCTCATATCGAAAATCTAGTCGCAAATCATTTAACATCAAGGTTAAGTGGTTAAACTATAATTACAAAATCGTTAACTGTCTAAATGTCTCAATTTATACCAATCAATATTGAAACGAAAGTGCATTAGTAAAAATATGCCTATTGCCATTAGTTCACGGCTAGAACCCAAATTATTTGAATGGCTATCATTTTTGAGGCATTCCTCTGGATTGAAATTTCGGCTATATAAATAACTGTTCTACTACAAACTGTAAACGACAAGCGATGTATTCATCGTGATTTTTGTGTTGGGGAAAAATAATATAGTCATAGACATTCCAAACATTGAAAGAAAAAACATTATTCTTTTATTTTATTTATTTTTATTTTTATTTCTTTTATCATTTTAACTTAACAATAGGACTTATAACTACATAGCAAAGTAAAATAAGCGGCATATGGGCCAATTACAAAAAAATAGTTCTACTAATTTAATAAAGTATTAAAAAAAGCGAAGACGAAATACAGCTGGCGTAACAAAATTTGCATGTAGCGGATGTTATGATAATGAAAGCTAAGTTCTCGCATATCGCTATCAGACAACACTCGAGCACTTCCTTGCTTGCCTCACTGCGCCAACACGGAATTGCGGATCATTAATCACGGACCAGTTAAATGAAAGATACAAGTAGTTTGTTAACTCAAGTATTTAATGTCCCTGCCTCTGGGGGGTATGTCCCCATTCATGTTAGTGTGTAGTTGATCAAGTAGTAACGACTTTGATCAGAGTTACTCGTACTTAAATTATATTGAGAAATCAGTCAGTGTAGGTACAATAATAAAGGTTCCTATTAAAATCTGATACTTTATATATCGTAAGTCCATTTCCGAATGCCGTTTCATGATTGTCACAGATTTTATTGGTAGCAGAGAATAAACCTAGTCCTCATCCTAGAGTAATAAAATGCATTAGAAGATTATTATATTAAGTCAAACCAATTAAGAAATTGAGTCATTGTAAGACGTATGATTTGATAAACCTATCGCTAATTGAAAGAATTAATAGGAATCTCGGAATAAATAGCTAAAGTTACCATGACTAATGTAGTTCCCATAAAAATTTACCTCTAAAACAATTGCTGTTCGTATGATTGAATTTTACTTCAATAGCCCATTCAAGGCTGTTTGGTGTACAGATTTACGAAATTAAAATAATTTTGTAATGACCAAGAAATAACATTGATTTATTTTTGATATTGATTGATTTTGGAACTACCTTGTGTGTTTATCTATGTACCTATTACTACAACAACTTTGCTAACGTACCGGTGTAGGTAATTTTTTATTACGTTCTATAAAGTTCTATTATTTTTATTACCCGACTGCGCCAGAAGGAGGGTTATGTTTTACTAGTGTGTGTATGTATGTATGTACCTATGTATGTATATTTATTTGGCATGCTTAGCCTAAACGGCTTGATGGATTTTAGTTTTTAGAGGTGTCGTTTGATTCATCGCATTTGTGAGAGTGACATTGTGTAGGTATATCAAAATTATGAATCATGGCAAATTTTTGGCGCCATGCTGTCTTAAAAAAATTTTGGATGGATGGATGGAGATGTATATTTTATTTAGTTGGCTGATCACAAAATATTCCAAGTTTCCATTAAATTCAATGAAACTTGTTAATAAATCATCTTAGGAAGGAATTGATCATTGCTACCGCTTGTCAAATCAATCGTTGGAATAACGTTTTCGAAGAATTGATTGATTTGCAATGTTACATTTTTCAGCACTTGGATTTCTATACTTGAATTTGATTTATGTATATCACAAACCAAACAAAATGCTTTTGGAATTTTAGTTTAAGTTTTCCTCTTCGCTGCGACCCATAGGCGTCCCACTGTTGGGCACGGGTCTCCTCTCAGAATGGGAGGGATTAGGCCTTAGTCCACCACGCTGGCCAAGTGCGGATTGGCAGACTTCACATACCTTCGAGAACGTTATGATGAACTCTCAGGCATGCAGGTTTCCTCACGATGTGTCCTTCACCGTTATAGCAAGTGACATTTAATTTCTTAAAACGCACATAACTTAGAAAAGTCATTGGTGCGTGCCACTGGGGTTTGAACCCAGACCGCTCGAGTGAGAGGCGAGTTAGATTCGCGCTGGGCTGTCACCGCTAGTTTTCCTCTTATAATCAAATAAACCATAAGATGAATCAATTCTACCTAAGTAAATTTATTTTTACCTCGCATCGCGTTACTTTTTAGTTTGTAGTAAAATAAAATAGTAGATAGGTATAGTGCATGAAAATAAAAAGGTTTTTTTTATAATTAATTAATCTGTTATATTTAAAATAATAATTTAAGTTTCTATGTCAGTTATTTGAGAGGTAGTCAAATAGTCCTTCGTTTTGCAATTTCAATGCAATTTCGCAGTTCATATTTCAATACTGAATATTCATCAAAATTGTGTGACGTTCAGGTAGTATTTGGTCTTAGGTACTCGTAATTAATGTTTCCGAATTGATGATATTGCATGTCAGTTTAGCACATACCTATTACATTACTTATATATCTATTAAAAATTATCTAATTTTGGAATATTTTATTTGATTTTGATCAAGTCAGTTTCGTTATACGAGTAGGAACAATTATTTTACGATCACATTTTATTCACACACACAAATCAAGGCGATAATTTTTTTTTATATTAACAAACACGGGCATAAGAAAATCGCACATCTGCCTCCGCCCTAATCCCAAGCTACGGTGATGCAGTCTGATTGAGTTTACTATTAGCAAAACTAATTACCCGCGTTCCGATCGATTGAAGCAACGCTATTTTTAGCGTCATCACGTCATAGGATACTCTCGAACGCCTGAACCTGTTGTTTGACCCGAATTTTTCACATATATTCTCATACTCCTTGTTAGGCACATCGATTGGTACTCTATGTGCTCTGACTATTTCATCCAAGACTCAAAATAACCGTCTCTTGTCTGTCAATGATATGATATTTTATTATACATAGCTTTTAGGTACCGAGCAGCCTAAGTACATTTTAGAGTAAACTAACTTCACAGTCATAATATCTAACTTCACATACTCCTCCCACTATACATCCACTTATCGTATGGCTTAGGGTTGGAAGGTGGCAGTTTTTTTACATCAGAAGGTATGCCAGGTGCGAGGCGAACGTCATAATGGAGCTTTAGCTGTGTAATGAAGGCATTGGTTAGTACCAGAGGTGATCTTGGAGCCTTTCAGCGCAGAAAGTCCGCTAAGGGGATTTTAGTGCGTAAACACACATACCCCGGTATCATTGAAAACTTAACCCCTCGTGAAACAACCGCTGTTTCTTTTCTTCTTTTCTTTAAAATTAGAAGAATTAAATAATGCGTGTATACAAAGCGGTCCACAAGCGACATTTCAAGTCGAAATTTAAGGTAGGTATGCTGCGCGGGGCGAGTGGGTCGTCAGTCGTAACGTAAGCGCTGATTGGTTCGCCAGCCGTATTGTGTCCCCCGCAATGCTGGCCCCATGCGCATCTATCCCCGACGGGTTTGGTTTAGAGCATTTTCGTGCCGACACTCTTGCAACATATACTGTCCAGGCAGCTTCAAACGATCTTCTTAATCATAGCCGACTCTTGGCCGCAGGTTCGACCAGGGCAAGTCGACGAAAGGCGCGAGCAAACTGCGCCGGGACCTGATCAACGCAGAGATAGCCAACCTGCGGGACCTGCTGCCGCTGCCCCCCTCCACCCGCCAGCGCCTCTCGCAGCTCCAGCTCATGGCCCTCGTGTGCGTCTACGTGCGCAAGTCCAACTACTTCCAACAAGGTCAGTCGACACGAAGCGACGCTGCGACGGGTCCTGAAAGATTAAATTTTAGAAAAGGTTGAGGAAACCTGCATGCCTGAGAGTTCTTCATAATATGCAGTGTATGTATGATGCTTTAAATAGGTTAATTGTTAATGGTCGAAAATTACGTTACCCAAATGACCTATCAAGTTAGTCGTATGTTTTGTAAATATACAAATAGGTATTCTCAAAGGCGTGTGAAGTCAACATGCACTTTGCCTGCATTATTAAAATTATGCCTACAAAATGAGAGCTCCATGTATTGTTTCCTGAGCGTTGATGGTAATAGTACAGAGGAATGACATGCACTTTATATCATTATATATTATGGTAATATACATTAATGGTATCTCGCTGTCGCGTATTGGTTCTTTACATACGTATCTTGCAGTAAAGCGTTGTAACATGCGTAGCAAAAGCTTTGGCAGTTCCAAACCTGTTTATTCCATAGCCTTTGGTGTTTCTTGCCAAGTAAAATACATTAAACTAATGTTAATATTATGTAAAGGCGAAACCCAATGGAAGATACATGTAAGATTTACCGATGGTTCGTCATGGTATGTTAAAAGACCATAGGTTATGCTAGCATTGGGCTAATCGCAGTTGAGATCAACACGTAAGGAATTTATCGTGGAATAAAGTTGTACTTCAGAAATATATGCCCGTGAATACATTTAAATATACCATTAGAGCTACTACAAATGTGTGTGAATTAGCTGGCGGCTGCCATGTAAATGGTTTTAAACAAGCTTTAATTTTATTTGATACGCTTGATGTCATTATATGAAGCTATTATAAGCACAATGCGATTAAAACCGTTTTTACATAATAAGCCAAATTACATTTACAAGTTATATCTACTTGCAAAATAAATATTTAATTTGTTCTGGTAATTTAGGTTCAACTGTTGTCAATTTTGTGTGGAGAAAAAGCAAGTTAAATTAAATTTCGTCCATAAATTCAAGATGATTTGCGTTACTACGTATCAAGCATTGTAGAGTTTTAATGTTAATTCAATATCTTGGTTAGTAGTCAATCTTTTTATTTTATTTAGCCCACTGTTGCTTTCGAGTTTCCTCTCGGAATGTGTGGGGTAAAACCATGGTTCATGACCATGGTTCATGACCTGGTGAAGTGTGGATTGGCCAACTTGATATGCCTCAGAAATTATTAAAGAGAACTGAAGCAGGTTTCTTCACGAACTTTTTTTTCATCGTTACAGCCGACACTTAACTGCTTATATAATATACGCATACGCATTACATACAAATACCATTAGTGCCACTACAGGATTTGAACGCGGTCCCACTCCAATGAAAGGTCAAATTATAACCACTGTGCTATCACGACTATAAGTAGGTAAGTAATATTAATTTACTTCTGAATCTCAAATGGACTTGAACCCGGCACTCCTCGTCGGCGGCACGACGTGTTGACAGGCGCTTGCGAGCTGCATATTAAAATGTATTTATTCACGGTTTACGAGGTTTAAAGGAGTCTAACTTGACCTTATCCCATTTACCCGGGGTTGGCACAGATTAGTCATCTTACTGCATTATGTCAGACGTCAGAATCAAGAAATCCTCTTAGATATCTTATGAATATCTTAGTATTTTCATAATGTATTAGAAATCGTTGGTAATTACCTCGGGAGTTTGCTGAAATACACATAAAATATCTAACTTTGGGTGAGTAGCTAAGGTATTTTCGTACCACCAAATACAGTTACGGTAAAGGTGGTAGAGCCATGTGGTAGAGCTTATAGGGAACCAAATAGGTTTTATATGAAGCCTATTTTGTTCCATACAGATATATCCTCCATATAGATACTCAAATATGGAATCGCATTTAAAGATAATAATAATCGTTGACGGGTGATCTTCTTTTAAATAAGAAAGTTTAACATATTTTATTCACTAAAATATGCAACTATATAGTCCTTTAGCTCTTCTTCTTCAAGGTTACCAACTCCTCAATAATTGTACCATTGCCTTGAGAAAATAAATGCCCAGCGCAATCAGCTTCGGTAGACAAAATAGACCTACAAGTATGTGTTGTAGATGCCAAAGAAGGACTTACTTAGATACTTTGCTATAGCGATTACACATTGGCGTAATATCATAGATAACTGCTCTCAGTCGCAAATGCCTTGACCGAATATACATGGGCATTTAGTGTTTATTACACATAACATAACACTTTCAGTAAAAAATAATTGGTGGCCTTTCTGTACCTAGTTCACACCTAGCTTTAGCTAATAACAAAATGATTTTCTTCAAGCTCAATTTAACACATTATGTCAAGGTCGCGTTACATACGCAACACGAATCAAATCCCTATCCCAGCCTTGAACTGAACGTCGAAAATCGATAATTACGCAACGAAATTCGACGTTCTCACGATCTGGAATACAGTTACTGACGCGTCATTGGCATAAAAACAATGTGAATTCAGTTTTGATAGGAAAATTAGAGGAAATTGGCGAGTCGGCTACCGACTGATTGTTATTGGCCCTAATAGTGCCTTCGGGGAATCGAACCCGGGGATGTCACGCCCGCCGCACGCTACCGGCCGGTTCACATGGAGAGGTGCTGTTGACTGGTCACTCGAGTAGGAAGGAGTAGGCAGGTAGCAATCGTGCGAAAGTTCCAGGGAATTTTAATGTCATGTCGTACAGTAATTCACGAGGATTGGCGTGTTATTATCAAGCGCCAAACGTTCAATTTGAGTTAAATGTTTACCGTGTGAACTCAAACTTGGGCGTATGAAGTTATTGATTGTCTCTCTGTTTACATTCTTTGTACAATTTCATTAATGTTTGATATGTTTTGCAATAGGTGCTAGCTATGGATCCTAGAAAAATACCCTAAAAATTCAGATCGAGATCTTTAGATATGGGCCATACTTTCCAATTTAAAGAACATTTTTACGAACCACACTCGGTCTGCACGGAGACCAGGGATCAGTGAACTAGTATTAGAATGATGATGATGAAATTGCAGTTGAATAAATTAATTATCGTCAAATTGAACCCGCCGTAAGCCACCGGGCTAAGGATAGGTTGGATAACCATTTGTAATTTTCGAATCATCACTGGTAGCCAGTAGTACACGGCATTCTCTGGGGCTACAGATTATAGGTTCCTCCAATGGCCGATAATCGTGAGAAACGTTTATTTTTTTCTTCTATCTAAAACTGATTCAGCCAGCGCACCGCTGTTGTTATAGATGAAGCCATTCTAAATTCTTTAAATGATAAAGGATAGAAAGGTATATCATACTTTATTTTAACGCCAATAACTCTGCGCTAATTGGTCTACTATGTATACAGGAATGTACTATAGGTAAGTCTACAATTTCAGATTTCCACTAGATAGCTACAACTTTTTCTTCCACTTCTCTTCCACAGCACTCAGTATACCCTACCACGCTGCACTTTTACGCATTTGTGGGGTTTTAACTACATACTTTTCAATAAAAATATTAGCAGTATGCACTTAAAAATTAAAACAATCAATTTAAGAACATCATTTATATAGAAAATAATTTTGGCGGTAAAAAGTATCATTACTTCCAGGCTAAAATCTCGTTACAAATTTCAGGCGTGATAAAGTAAGTAACTGACCACATTAAAGTAATAATATACAAATCAATGAAGTAAAAATAAAGTAACCTTTCAAAAGGGAACGAAATTAAAAATAAATATTAGGCAAAGAACATACAACAGATTCAGTTCAAAACGCCAGTGCAATAAAATGGATTGTTTTATTCAAATTCTCGCGTAGCCAAGCTGTAGGTACGTAGGAAGAGACGCTGCGCGGGTCCTGATAAACCGGGATGCTTAGCAATCGTGGGAAACGGTGCGCATATCATTTGTTCAGGTACCTATTTTCTAAATCGCCTTTGAATTCGCCAGTTTGTTTTTTCTATTCTGTATTTTAGTAGTTTCGATGAAAGCCCAGTAGCACAATTCTTGTTATTTTGTAGGGTGGAGAAATTTAAATGTCTATCGAGCGATTATTTTTAATTTTTTTATAATATAGACGGACAAACAGACATAAGGACATACTTATAGGCAAAGCTGAGGACACAAGAGTCACGCTGGACAGACATGATAAATTTTTCAATTTTTTGTTGTTATAGCGGCAACAGAAATACATATCTGTGAACATTTCAACTGTCTTACTAACGGGCGGACAGACGAACAGCGAAGTCTTAGTAATAGGGTCCCGTTTTACCCTTTGGGTAGGTACGGAAAAAATAATTTTATCACAATTATAAAAAAAAAAGAAATATTATTGGTGTGTCCGTTCTTCCAGACACGAAAAATAATCCATTTCAAAAACAAAATTCAATAGGTACCTACCGTAGTTGACCAGGAGCGTTGGCACTCCTGTTTTACGTTATCAAGCCATATAATTCTTTAGTCTGTAGCCTCCATAGCCCAATGAATCGCGTCGATTCAATGTGATCGACAGAGTTAAGCAACGACGGGTGCGGTCAGTATGTGGATAGGTGACCAGCTAGTGGCAAAATTTCATGGGCGCTACCGTACTTTGGAGGGCACGTTAAGCCGTCGGTCCCGGTTGTTTTCAATGGCGAAAACAATCGTTAAGCCTTGTCGAAGACCTTGGCGGGTGGCTTGAGAACATTCGACATTAACCCCTCCGCCAATCCGCATTGGAGCAGCGTGGTGGAGTATGCTCTAATCCACCCGCAGATTTGCCTGTGGGGGAGACCCGTGCCCAGTAGTGGCATGGCAGCCATATCTCAACACTGTTACAAACACAAAACACATAGGTACAATACTTACTTACCTGAAATAACTTAATTGCGACGCTCTTGTAGAACAAATTAAAGTCGAACTCTATTGTAATAACACGGTTACTTTATAATACCACTTGACCGAGAAAGACGTCGATACCATCGATACAATGCACATTACCGATCAGGCATTTACAGCGTAATTAGGCATAAGAAAGGCGCATACATCGCTAGTTCCCATGGTGGTATGCAAAAATTGTTGAGAAAATACCAACCGTGCGTGCCCGCTAATGCGCTGTAATTTCAGCATTTAGAAACGGGAGGCGTCGCTTTTTTGCCGCCGAGTTACGAGAGGCGAGATCGGCAAATCGATTTTTACAAGCTATTTTAAATTTGGAATGTTTACAGTAGATAATGAAGTCTTGCAAACTCAAAAAACCATTGCCTCATACCACAAATTAAACATCGGCGGCGGCGGTGGAATGAAATGTTTACTTTCATTAGGCACTCTAGGTAGTTTTTTATGGATATAAGATAGCAAACGAGCTTGCAGCACCACCCATCCGCTGCCACACATGATAAATGTGACTGACTTTGAACAAGACCCAAATAGTGACTGGAATGGTTAGTCCAGTTAGCTGATAGAGTTAATTAAAACATTAGTAGGCCAGTTCGTTAGCGGGTATGTGTACTCGGGACTGTTAGTGATAGTTAGTCCTGTTAGTTGGTGTTAGTAATAGTCCAGTTTGTAATTGTTAGTAAGAGTCTCGTTCCAAATCAGTCACAAATGTATTACTATACTTGAGGGCCAAGATGGCCGCCTCTAAAGAATCTCCGTCATGTTATCGCATGTATATTTTATCTTCATCGCTTGTAGCGTGTAGGTTGATCTCCTAAAGTGAAACGCGCCTGTACGACTGGGAATCGTAAGGAGCACCTGGATCGCGTGGTTTGGATTTAATTGCGTGGTATTACTTTCTGCTATCAATACTGCGTGTTTTATTGGAGGTGTTTTGACGATTCTCTTGAATATCTGCTTACTTGTTTTCTATTGTATTTGATTTTTGGTAGGATTTTTTGTATAGTATTTGTATTCGTTTTTAAGTAATAGTTTTTTGTTTTATTGATAAGATAGCAAACGAAAATGCAGCGCGCATTTAGACTCATAATAGCAAGTTGAAGTGGCAATGGGCAGGCCATGTCGTTCGAAGGACTGATAACTGGTGGGGAAGAAATGTCCTCAAATGGAGACCACGACTCGGAAAAAGGAGCACAGGTCGCCCTTCGACAAGGTTGAAAGGTGACCTTAAAAAGATTGCGGGAAACCGCTGCTTTCAGAGGAGAGGCTTATGTCCAGCAGTGGACCACAAAAAGCTGATGGATGGATGGATTTGGACTCATAAGAATATAATACAAAATCGGTTGCTTATAGAATAGGGAAACGTTGTTGTTTAGCTTACAAGGAGATACTAAACATAAGTAGCTCACAGCCTTACAGCCTTGCGAAAAGCCTAAGCCTGTGTTGCGTGAGAGGGCGTTATCTGCGAAATAAATATCTGCTCCGGCCGGGATTCGAACCCGGGACGTTTCGGCGGTCAGGGGGCACTCACCACCGCGCCATGGAGTCGTCAAGTTTTTTAATCAGCCTTTAAACAACATCCATCCCCTTCAAGGATATAGATCACTCCTGCATTTTCCCGGATCTACTGTGTACATATTTCACGATTTACTAGATCCTTAGGTTAATGCTTATAGGTCCTTAGTTTATTACGTACCTACTAGGAATTTCAAGTCAGAAAAGCAAAAATATACTTCAATGTACCTTTTAAGTTAATCAATTCCTCTTATTCCGAATAGGTACCTAACTACTTTATACGTGATCCGAGAATGCACATTCTCACACACCTACTAAGTGTGTGAGAATGTGATCCTGCAGCAATTACTCACAGCTGCAATCTCGGAATGTTACCCACTACAACATTTTGTTTTCCATTCCTACAAACCCTGATACATGTACTTACGTGAAGAACTAAACGCTATACTAAATAATTACGCACTTAAGGGCAATTGGAATAGCGAATCACTTTTTCTTTTTCGCATAAGTGATTGACCACTTAAGCGGTAGGCGATATTATAGAATTAACACAGAAACAGAATCACCGTCGACCATAAAGTATTTGTGTCGCCAAATCAATATTACGCACGTAAGGACCCTTTAACATTACCTACAATCTTTGATTCGAACATAGGTTTCAATAAAACTTTTACGGACACGACACTGGCCAAGTGCAGGTTGGTTGCCTTCACTCGCTGTTGAGAATAGTATGGATAACATGAAGTTAGTAGGTTCTTCTTATGTTTGCTTCTATAATCCAAACTATAAATATCTAGGACCTCTGGATAAGAGACCGAATGCCTTATCCAATAGACTGTAATAACAAGAAGACGAATGAATAAAATTCTAACACTATCGAAAATAATCAAAGTGATCCTAGTTCTAATCCCAAGATTCTGATTCGATCTTGATTCAATTATTTATTTCCACTTTAAATACCTATATTTTCAGATTTGATGCAATAATAAAATTAGATGGTAGGTTTTGGATCTCGCCAGGATTCGCTCAAATTCAACTAGCTGCACTAAACATTATAGGTAAATAATTTAAATTAATTGTATTAATATAGCGTAAAATGCGTTCGGTCTTTTTTTCGAATTGACTATAACTTTATGGTCTTATTGACCTTTACGGCGTCACCTAACAGGGGTGCGTTCGGTCGCATCGTGTGTCGTGTAGGACGGCTCGCGACGATACGCGCTAAGTGATCGTTTACAAACCCGCAAGATTAATTACTCACCGCCTGTGTTTATGGCCTGCCTTACTAGCGCTGTTAGGAGAAGACACTATTTAAAGCATGTCTTCTTTACCCATTGGAAAAGTGTGAGATGTTGCGGACTCAGTGACGTCAAAAATGGCGGGAATACCGCCTTTTACACTATAAAGCAGTTAAGTAAATAATCATTTTGGGCGTTTTTCTTCAAAAGGTCCGAGGTTAAAATTTCAGGAAGCGCCGATTACTTTCCATGTATGTGGTTCTTAATTGTCTTTGTAAGTCGTAGAACATTTATAGGATACATCTAGGGCAGCACTGTCACACCCATATCTGTCCTGTAATGCCCGTGAACAGATTATACCACCCGGAATAAGCTTTACTAATAATCGTAAGGGCAAAAGCTATTAGCGGGAAACCAAACGTGCAGTATAGGTATATTTGTTCCCAGTGAGGCTCACGCATGTTCCGTACCTTACCTTTCTTTACTAAGGTATTGCTCAGATAGCTATGCAACACCACTCCTGGAATAGTACATTAGAAGCAGTATGTAAATTGCTACTAAGAATATCTATTTTCTATATTCATTATTTTTACTCACCATAACATATTTTAAAAGCGTTTATTTAACTTCACTCGTATGTATCCATTATTAATGTATGTAAGTATGTCCTGGAATCTTGCAATCCGGAATCTTTCACCCACTTCCACTGAAGCTATCGAGCTGAAATTTGGCACACATATTTGGTTCCGATGACAATGCATGAAAATAAAAATAAAAGTTTTAGAAAGCTTTTTAAAAAAAAAAAAATTGAACGGTATAATTATTATTTTTATTTATCATTTTGAAATCTAAAATAAGTTTCACGCCTTCGCAGTTGTTCTAGCTCCTAAGGTTGATTACTTCTGACTTCCTCAGCCACAAAAATACAACTTTTCTTGTGACACAATTTTGTGTGCCTCGAAATTTAAAAGTGAACTTAGCAAAGACTGAATGAAAAATAATTATTTAATTTGTAATAATAATTTCGTGTGCAAATATTTTTAATTTCAATTTGAATTTAAAACAACTTTTAACGTCATAAATACAACGTAGCTTTGTACGATATCAATGCTAATGCACTAAGTGGCTGTTAAACATAGGTCTCCGGAATAATCACCGACTCCATACAATCATTTATAATTGCACTACGATTTGAAGTGCAAAGCAAAGAACTACTGTATAAATTGATAATTCCTGACAAAAGTGGTCGATGGCATTGGACTTAACTTGTGGTTACGCTTTGACCTTTTGGGGTCCCTTCTTGTGATTAACGACAGAATGTTTATTGTGAGACATTATTTCTACCTATGAAAGATAATTTTCTTACTTGAAAATCATATCACAACGGTAAAATTGCTTACTTTCTCGCACAATACTTACAAATACGACTTTTATAATGAAGCATTATGGATTTATTTGTTTAAACAAATAAATTAAATATTCAGTATTCAATAATGTGCAGTACATTAGATGAAGTTTATTACCGTCTAAACATACACAATAAATACTTATCGACAGCTTAACACTCGACATACGCATAAATAATGTACGTACAGACGTACAGACGTTAATCCAATTAGCGTCCATGGTGCAGTGTCTTATTAGCATAAATTTGAATTTTAAAACAGGCAGAAAATTACTTCTAACTAGTTACGGAGTTACAGGTGTAGACGCTCGAACATACACACGATAACTAATTATTTGTAATCGATTTTTTAATAGAATATGGCATCGGAGTTTCCGTATTCATTTAAGTACATTCTCATCGTTCTCCTTATTCAATTTTTTGAACTTCAACCTGAATGTTACGTATTTAATTAATCATTACAATTACTTGCTGTTTTTATATTCAAACATAAAACAAAAAAAATACCTGCAATTACTCGACAATAATCCTGCGTTACATACAAATTTAATGATACGGATTCAAAATTTAAACATGCAGGTAAATTATGGCGTCTGTCGTAAATTATTAACGTCGGGTATATACGAGTATATAGACGGTATAAAGTTTACAGAGACTAGGCTGAATTCCCTATATACATATTAGGAAGGGTCAGCTGCAATGGTTGTGTCCCACAAGTCAATAAATGAATATATTGTAAATATGCTTAGTAAGTGTACCTACTGCAGGTATTTCTTTTCACGCCACTTCGAAAAATTTAAGCGGATGACAAATAATAATACCCTTAAAAAATATATTTTTTAAAAAAGCTTTTTAAATCTTTTTTTTATTTTCATGCATTATCATCGGAACCAAATTATGTGTGCCAAATTTCAGCTCGATAGCTTCAGTGGAAGTGGGTGAAATATTGATTGCAAGATTCCAGGACATACATACAAGATACATACGAGTGAAGTTAAATAAAAGCTTTTAAAATACGGCAAGTGACAGCAGTGATCCTGAGGCTAGAGAATATTACATTGGCGACGAGGATGGGATAGTGAGGAATTCTCAGGAATTTTAAGAAATGTATAAATGATTTATGTAGAAATTAATTTATTTTCCAAAAGTGACAAAAAAACCTGACACGGACTACATTGAAAATATATATAAGAGTTCTTGGCTCAGGCGTGTTATGCTATATGCAGACAAGTAGGTAATTACGTACAGTTATTGCTACGAAGAAAAAACTGCGCTGTCGTTTCGAATAAAGCTCGCTCCACGCTTCCGATAGCTTGTCGGAAATATTCTACGATCAATGACAAACTACCTCACTTAAGTTTTCAACCGTTACTAATGTATTTTAAGCTTTGATATTAAATGTTTATTGGGTCACGAGTATCGGTCAAGGCGCAGAAACTGGCGCTTACAACGTTGCTCCCCGTGCACGTCGACAACGAGATTTATGGCAGTATTTGCTCACCATTATTACTCACTTGTTTTACAATTGAACATTACTTTTGATAAATTCTCGTATGTTTTATGTTTCCAATAGACCTGTCTTGGAACCTTGAATTTGTAATTCTCTTCAGCTGCGAGCGTTGTAATGCAATGAAGCTATAAAATAATTACGGATCCATTTATGTATTAAAACTTTAACGTTCTTTAATTTCATTTCAACAATTAGATTCCATGCATCCATCCATCACATCCATAATTTTTTATTAATTACATCACTCCGACTGCTGGTCCTGTGCCTTCTAAATCCAGCGGTTTCCCGTCGTCTTCTTTAAATCGTCTGTCCACCTTGAGGAAGGGCAACTTGTAAAATGGAGCACAATTTTACAAATGGTGGTCTCCATTAGGGTAATTTTCTGCCACACCGGGCGAACCCTGCGAGCGACGAGTATGTCGGTGAGCTTTGTTCGTCTAAGGATTTCATCATTTCTGATTCGGTCGCGCTGCGAAATAGCTCGCTCCATAACGCTTTGAGTGACTCTGAGCTTAAGGAATAGGCCAACGGTAAAGAACCACGTCTCGGATCCGTAAGCCATCACTGGCAACACACTACCAATCTTTACAACTTGTCCAAGGTAAATGTTCTCATCGACACCTTCAAGAGCAATGTTATCAACAAATATCAATTAAAATCAATGGAATAGGTGTGACATGCACTTTGAACATGACTTTTGTCTTGTCCATGTTAATTTTCAGACCTACCCGTTGTAAGACACTGTTCAGGTCTCCTAGCATGGATCCTAATAGGAATAGGATTATTTTCAAGACAATTCAGTGTAACCATTCTGGTATATCAAAACCTCTCGTTAGAATTACCGAGTTGCGTGTTTAAAAGCGTACACCAATTGGGTCCAACTTTTGCCAATGACCTCTTTTTTTAACATTCGGTAGTAGCTTATGTAACCGCCTAACGATTGTGCTGCAATATTCCTAATTAAATTAATTGTCTGCTGAGTTGTTCCAACAACCATTAACTACAGCAGTGAGGTCGGAAACAATTATTTTTCATATCGATTGTAGCAAATGAATAACATACGCAATTCGAATTGCCTGGAGATGTTAATCTTATGGCAGTCTGCCTCGTTGGTCTAGTGGACGCAAGCGCGACAGCTAAACTAGAGTTTCTGGGTTCGATCCCAGGGTCAGGCAAAATTAAATGTCATCTGTGGTAACGGTGAAGGAAAAATTGAGAGGGACCTGCATGTCTGAGATTTTTCCATCAAGTACTCGAAGGCATGTGAAATCCAAACCGCACTTGGCCAGCTAAGGCCTTACCAGTCCCAACCCGAGAATAGACCCGTACCCAACAGTGGGACGAAGAAAGGTTGTGGTGGTGGCTTTGTCATTTTCTCGTAAATAATTAACCAAATTAATTTTTCACCAATTACAGCATTGTTTCTTTAATTTTCGTATAAATAGGTATAAATATCAAAAAATATGCTGAAAGAAATTTCATAAGAAATAAGTACCTACCCTTGTACCATTTTCTTCCTTTGTTTGTTTAATTTATGTATTTTATACTGAAAAGTGTGTACATAAATTATGAAATAAATAAATATTCAAATCACCCATTCTTATCTCCCAAACCACAGAATATATTAAGGAATAGATAGAAATGCGTCGTCGATTCGTAGTAAAGAATAACTTATCTAACGCTATGCTTACAACTTCAGAAATCTTCCATCTCTTGTTTTTGATTTCATACATGTTACGTTACACATATTTTATAATTAAATCCAGTGATATAGTAAAATACTTAAAATACATATCTATCTACGTGATTCCTGTTATGCATCCAATTTAGAGTCAGTATGCTTAAATGCATTTTACTATTGATTGACTACTCCACCTAGTTGACACCTTGAAATTAAATATGTACATATATTTCTATTATCATGCAATTTCAATACAATTAATTGTATTGTTAATTCAAAGACAATATCTTACGGAAACCTAACGGTATTTTAATGCTAATTATTATCTTAACACGACACAAACGCACTCACAACATAGAAAAAAAATGATGTATAAATGAAATAACAGAAAAAGGCATCTAGGCTGCATCCTTTGCAGGGCACTCACTGGTGGATATTTGATGAGAGCGCTTAAAATTTTTCCCCATAATTTTTCATCAGTATTGCCTTCTGACGCGCAAATCGTTATATCATAACGTATCCGCAACTATTTTCTTCCCTAGAAATATTAAAACGCATGTGATATCGAATGTTAATAATAATGTTACTCTTTAATGAATTCTAATGAGTTCATCACTACAGATTTTTATAAATATACGTTTATAGAACTGAATAAAGATTCAATTACTGTCTGCATTGTGACTGACTAGATAGGTTTAAACTTACACCACGTGTTGGTAGATATTGCTCTCGCGTCTTGTTCGTTTGTAATAAGTTTTTTTTGTGTGAGTAATAAACGATCCAAATTCTTCGTAAGTAAAGATATCAAAGATAACTTTGTGCGTTCGAGTATTTCTCAAGTGTTAAGATACGCTATCAACAAATCCATACATCAAATCGAACACGAACATGGCATGGCCGCTATTGAAAGCCTTTGATTCTCACTTTCGATTGTTTTATTAGTAACACGGTTCCGTTGCGACACAGAGGTCACTTAGATGGATGTTTCTATCAATGCCTACCATTGATACTGGCCAAGTTGTTATGACATACAACAACATAAATATTTAAATGGCTAAATTGAAGATGCAAAATCGAAGAATATGATATGATAGTGATACGATTTGGCAGATATTTATTTGGCTGGATATATTTTATGCGCCATACTCAACAAAGTGTTTGACTTCGTATGTAATTTTATTTAAAGGACGTAATTCCTACATTAGCCGTGTTACCTGACGTGTGTTATGGAGTAATCGATACAATATTATGGTGTTATCGATAGGTATGCTTAAAAATAAAACTAAACCGCTTTCGTGATTTTCTGGTTAGCCCAATGATTGGCTGGTAGAAAATGTTTTATGTAATAAGCTAGGCAGTAAAGATAAATAAATAAATAAAAAAATACCGCCTGACACTACCGTGTAACCAGGCGTATAGTTCTGAACCGTGGACCTCCCTAAGATTGAGGCCAATGTTGGCTACTGCGCCTCGATACCTCGTAAAGGCCCTTAGCAGCGTTTACTGGCACTGGTTACATAATACTGTCCCTCGATTTGTCTTCAATCTATGCACAAAGCCAACGGTGAAAGCTAGTCTCACTATCTGAACTCTGACCTTTCATACAAATTGATCAGAATTAGTACATCCATTATTCAATGAAGTCTCAAAATACAGCCAACTATTGTATTGTATCTTTGTCCTTGCACGCTTCAACAGACACACGGACAAGACAGATTGGACAGTTCTATTTGTATTGACACGCCAGCGGATACATAATTAAAATTGATGACTCAATCGGCAAGGTGCCTTAATAATTATTGATAGGTAGATTAATGAAAAATAAATATCATATGCCATTCATTCATATGTTTACGCCGCAATTTTTATTTGTCGAGCGCTGACAGCCAATTTAGAGGGCTCAGATGATTTATTTGATATATGAATGCACGTGATTGCGAATTTCGTAAAAGTTTGACCTTACGCCACTCGCATTTGATTAAATCCCCGTGCTCAGTCAATTATTCACTGATTAGATTTGCCTATATGTTTACCTACGTACTGACAGATAACATCAGTTTATAATATGCATAGCTCGGCACAGTTTTAAATCAATTTTTATGAAGCTCATATCTACGGCTTCTCAAGCGTAGGAAGATTTTCATAAGAAAATAAGGAATTTGAATTAAACCATTCTCTGAAAGTTAAGTTTAATCGATTATTTACCATCTAACTAAACACAGGAATTTTAAATAAATAAATACACTAATTAAAAAAGGGGTTTTTTTATTTTTAAAGTTGTGTTTCTGCTGAGATAGTTAAGGTTCTGACCCAACGACAAGTCTAAAACCTTCGAGACATATAAGGATAACAGTTACAGTAACTTTTTATTTAATAAAAACAAATAGGTAAGTTACAAAATTCTTGTAGTCGAGTTTGAACCCGAACCGTATCGATTCAAAAGAAAGAATTACAATAACCTAACAGTGGATGTAATTCATGTAATAATGAACATTTTTTTTTTTTTATGGATACAGGATAGCAAACGAGCTTGCAGCACCACCCATCCGCTGCCACCCATGACAACTGTGACTGACTTTGAACAAGACTCAATTAGGGACTGGGATGGTTAGTCCAATTAGTTGAGAAAGTTAATTAGAACATTAGTTGGTCAGTTCGTTAGTAGGTATGAGGACTAGGGACTGTTAGTGATAGTTAGTCCTGTTAGTTGGTGTTCATAACACACATAAATCAGTAATTCAACTACCAGAATCTTTATCCATACACCTTCTATCCATACAATACAAACATCCATTCTACACCTATTCTTACCTACACGATAAATGCATTCACAAAATAATACTGGGTTATGTAGAAGATCTGAACAGATGTGGGTAAAGTTATCTATTGTTCGGAGTTCCTAGTTTATTACGTTACGAGTTTGGTTTTATACCGCGGTACAGGCAAGGAGATAACATGGCTTAGATAATTTATAATGGAGATCCAAATCTGCCATATCTGGCTCAATACGCTTATACTCCAGTGGTGGTGTGCTGTTGCTTTGACTTAGTAAAAACATTACATTTGTTTAAATCTTAAACACTAAGAAACAAGAATATTAATGTGCACCAAATCAGGTTAATAAATGTCAATGGAGTATAAATTTAAACTACTTGCGGGCTAAATATAGAGCATAAATTGATCAAATTTAACTTCCCGACTGTACCTTTGCCGGCCATATATCAGGCACCATCGCCGCCCAACGGTTATTCTATCTAATTTCTAATCTAACTACAACTTAATTAATAGCCACTTGTTGAAATCGATTTCGAAGTTGATTTATAAATCGAATGACCTGTATTTATGCATAAGTTCCGAATACATTTTCATCTAATAAAATAACGATCAGTGTTCATTTCAGCAGGTTTCCTTTCATCCTCCGATAATTATGTAGGGAAGATAATGTTATTGCAGATACCAATAACACATCCACACATGCACACTTTTGTTACCGGCGTAGCTTTTGCGTAGTGATTTCGGTATTGAAATTTTAATATAGAGAATAGGTATTTGTTTGCACTTTTAAAGAATTCGTTTTAAATAGAAATACGTAGATTGTCAAACACTTGAGACATATTTCGTACGTATTTAACTTGAAGCGTAGCCTGTCGTAGGTACTTTGTGAGCCTAGGTACATCGTGGATAGCTAGATAGATGAGTATCGCCTGTAAACTTAGTTGAAACAGAGGTGTAATTATATAGCTTGGCTGTGACCCATATTCGTCCTATTGCTGGGCACGGTTCTCTCCCCTAACACAGCTGCGGGAGTTTTAGAGCACCATCACGCTGCTACAATGCGGATTGATGGATGTAATTGTATAATTTTTGGTGAATAAATAACCTAAACCAATTATTGACTTTGTTTTGCTTGGTCACCCGAAAGCAAGTTGAACCGCATCATCATCGGATATATACACATACACGATTAGCCCGAAGTATCAGGTCATCTCGAAATCTTCTTGTTGATGTACGGGCCCAATGTGGCAAGTCTCATGCCTCATATGGCAGTAGGAAATAAATTGTAAGCGATTCAAAAAATGCGAGTTTTACCCATAAGTACAAAACTTAGATTAAAATGTTATTCATTTAAAAAATACCGCCATAAACTTATACTGCTTTATCCAACCTTCAGCTAACCGCGTCGTTAGCTACTAAAACGCAATTTTAAAATTATAAATCGCATGTAATTTAAATGCCAAATAAATAAAAGGCGTAACTGTGAACATGAACACTCCTCGTTCATAGAATCCAAACAATAAATGTCTGGGAAATCGATAATTAAGCACTAAAATTAATTGGGCACTTCACTCGATGGAAATCCACTTCCGAAGTCATGTTAGTGGTAGTTTATTAATATGTTTAACTTTTAGAATATAGTTAGTTGTTTGGTCATCATAAATTTCGACGATAATTGCATGTTAAATTTGATTTTTAATGATTACCATTGAGATTATAATAACTCTTTTCAGTGACAACTCCATGGCTGACAGTCCAATACTCACTGTATTGGACAGTCATGGATTTAATATTGGTCAAGGCCGATGTTAACTTGGCATATCTTCTATCTGGCAATCCAGTTATGACCTTCGTTCTTTCAAAAGTAGTTCTTTCTAATAAAACCAATCATAAACTCTGTAAAGAGCCGAGCTTAAGCATCGCTGACATTCAATGTAGATTTTATTAGGACTTGTTGAACTATAAACAGAAACAGAGTAGGTTTGCTACCAGAGTAGGTTTGAAACTAAATTTACTAATAATAAATATACAATAACTAACTGTTCCTGCGAACTTCGTTATATATATTAATACTACGTCATTGCGTGAATTAGTTTTTTTTTTAAAAGTTATTTCTGTACTAACATGAAAATCGCGTGTCAGCGGATTAACAAGTAAAGGATAATTATGGAACACATTCTTCTGTGGCTGCTCCTTGTAACATTAAACTTTAAGCAAGTTAAGACAAGCTTTATTCAACACAAGCTGTACTTACCTACTCCTTCTACTTAGTTGCAAGAATTTAGTATTTAAAACTAAGGTTTCCGAACAGACGCAGCAAGTTGCAATCGTTAAACTAATTAATTAGTACGGCGGCCGGCGATCGTTCGGAAACGCGCTCGCGTACGCCCGCTATCAATTCTAAGTGGCGTCCATTTATCTGTTATGCTGTCTCTACGCTGCACCGAGTCAAGTCCAGTGCCTGGATTTATGGTACAAATAAATGGGGCGACGTGACGGAGGAACAGGAAGCAATGAGTGGAACAAACCGAAAGTATCTACGAAAAAAATTGCATACCTACTTTCTGCTCAGGTTCTTCTAATATATAAATACCTCGTGTCACGGTGTTTGTGGTCGCACACCTCGAAATCTCTCGAAAACTTTATTTTATTTTACATTTCTGTGATATTATAAGGCAGAACAACGTTTGCGAGTCAGCTAGTATCAACACCACCCATCCGCTATCGCCCATCTAGATTATGATTCATTCAGTTTGTAATGAAAATTCAGTTGTAAATGATGATCCAGAAACATTAGTTGGTTTGTGTAGGTGGTCAGAATAACCGACTCAGTAGTTGTGCTGTGATGGTGAAAACCTCAGTTCGCTGTGACAAATGGATGCATTTACTGCAGAGTTTTCCCATCAGTGAAATATTATGTGTTTTAAGGTAATGTCGGTCGGTTAGCCACATACGTCATAGTTAATCTGCTTGCCATACACTAATGCTTTGGCGTACATAAAACATGGACGCGATTACGTGAGTACAAAGGTAAACATCGTCTATTTTGACTTGGTTTTATTGTGGCCTAGCTTTTGTCGACGTCATCATCACAACCCTTTCTTTGTCCCACTGTTGAGCACGGGTCTCTCAGAATGGGAGGGATTAGGCCTTAGTCCATCACGCTGGCCAAGTGCGTATTGGCAGACTTCGCATGCCTTCGAGAACATTATGATGAACTCTCAGGCATATTAGTTTCCTTTCCACTGACGACTGTCATCTTAAATCCAACCATAAAATTGCACTGTCCTTATTTAAAATTTCAGTTTTTAAGTCAATCAAATAATAAACACATTTAAACAGTGAAATGAGTTGGTTTCTGACTTTTTCTCGCTGAACTAAGCATTGGGTCCTTCAAAATGGCGTAAAAAGAGTCGTCCTTCAAGGCCAGCGAAGCAATGGAAACTTTTTTATAGATGTTAGATAGCAAACTAGCTTGCAGCACCACGCATCCGCCCATGACAACTGAGACTGACTATGAACAAGACTAATAGGACTAGAATAGTTAGTCTGTTAGGAGAGAAATTAGTTGGTCATTTCGTTAGTGAGTATGAGGATTAAGGCAAGGACTGTTAGTGACTGTTAGTTGGTGAAAGTTGGTGTTAGTAGTAGTCTAGGTAGTAATTGTTACTAAAACTCGCCTAGTGTAGCTGAGCTTGCGACGCACTAGGGATTCCTCTAGTATTGAACTTGTGTGAATAGGTGCAATTCTGCTTGGTAGTTACGTTATAATCAACGAAAAATGTTATTACATATATACCTACGGATAAGGATCAAAATGTTCCTATATAAAGTTTTGTACCCTTCGGCCGTATAAAATGTAAACAAACTCAATTACAACCAGGTGGCATATCGCTTCCATTAGCCGTCGCAAGCCTAAGGCCACGCTAATGTGACGGCCGCTTCACACGGCATGACAAGCCAATTTGGTTGACGCGTGTGAAAAGCTAATTGCGGTTGAGAAGACCTCAGATGTGTGGTAATCGTTGACAGCTCGTTTGTCAGCCAACGAGCTTAGAGACATAATTGCTAAGTCCTAAGCAGCAACCAGCTACTGACTGACCTTTCAGGAACAGGGGTGATTCCATTTGAGACTACCCTCCATAGCAAAGTGCAAGCTAAAATAGAGGGTAGGTTATCCAACTTCAAACAGAAAACAGCTCAATAAAGATTCTTGTATTGTATTGTTCTTCGAATTCGAAACTTGTCACAGCCGTCGTTAAGAATGCATTGGGAATTCCCTGGGTTTGATCCCCGGGATGGGCTACAAATATTTCTACTAACATGAAATGCCCGATACCAGCAATATAATCGTGATGTTATGGTACGATTAAATTGAATTAACAAAACGATAATGAACCCATCAACCAGTATCTTCTATCAAAACCCCTAATGCCAACCAGTAGCAATTACTACTACCGCTATAATATAGCCTTAGACTAACCGTCAAATAGTAAATAAATGATAATTTACAAATGAACCCTTCAAAACGACCTTAATTTTATGTTTACTTACCCAGTGTACTCGTACCTATTATGAAAAAGTAAAATTTAAACTCCGTTTAAATTCACGCGCGTTATCTCGCGGATTTTATTTTTTTACTTTCGATTATCTCGTAAAGGTAGGTCCGATTGACATACAATTTTCTTGGTGATGAAGTTACTTTCGTTCGTAAGGATTAAAACACAATGCATAAAATACTTTTCCTTAGCGAGATTGCAATCAAAATAAGCAAAAAAAACTCTCCCGCTTTATAATATTAGTATAGACAACTTTAAGCAAAGGTTTAAAATGAAACATATCTTGTCTCCTCAACTGATTGGTTCAAAGGTTTTAAAGAACCATCACCTACCACCACCAGTTCCCACAGATCAGTGTTCACATGTAGTATCATTAATAGACGAACCAACTGACAGACAATAGACTTATTTAAGGGCGAACCCGAAAAGGCATCGCACGACCAAGTCCTCGTGCTGGGTTAGGTTAGGACCATTTCTTTTGTAATTGCCTATAGAATTTGCATAAGCTCCCGCGTACAAGTTGCCTGGGCTTTCGGTGGCTTTATGTGGTATTGTACAGGATATTTATCGGCGGTGTTTGTCACGCCTTCAACCACGGCAGCGTAATAGGCCTGTTCCTAACACTAATATTGACTTACCGTTAAGATTTTTTTATATTTACAAGATAATGTTCCACATTAAAGTATTCATTAAATTACTTTGATTGATACGCTTGTTTGAAAACTAAATTTAATCTGAATCTTATTTATTTTCAGTGATTACTTTAAACATAATGTGTTTTGTAATTACTTAAGGCTCTATCTGAACAAAGTTAAAGTCAAAGTTAAATTATTTATTTCGCTACTAAGGTGATTGCGCACGCTTTACGTAAGTAGCTCCTAACAAAAGGAGATATAAAGCTATTTTAACAATATGAATAAATAGATAAATATTCTATTAAGATAAACTACCCGATATGAATATACTTAAATACGAAAAAAAAACATAATTATAGTTTTAATTTTTTTTTAACTTTTTAAGAGTTTCTATCTATAGGATGAGGGAACTATGTAGGAGGTAGGAGAATTAGAGGAAATAGGTAGGTACATTTCCTCGACTTGATGCTTTATTAAATTTTACTCCAAAAAAATTTAAAATAATTACATTACCTAGGTATTTCTTTTTTCCTTCACTAATAGCTAATAAGCTAATAGCCAATAAGATAATAATAACTTTTCATTTACTAATAGTTACAAAACAATCAAACACGTTTAATACTAACGCTAATTACAGAGTTGTCATTATTACTAATAATAAGTAATCCCTTTGATTAAACAGGATCACCTAAAGTTATGGCATACAATAATAATAAATAGACACGAATTCAGTTAACCGCCCACACTCAATTAACACGTCTGCAAAAGTTATGCAAACCAGTTCTATTATCCTCGCGTCCATCCGAATCCGAATAGACGGCGGTTTAACCGAATAAAGTGGTCAAATTAGGCTCGGTTCGGACTGGGCCAGTTTTCAGTCAAGTTTTAAAAAAACCCAAAACTTTTTTGGGTATTTTGGCTAACCATCCATCCATCAGCCTTTTGAAAGTACACTGTTGGCCAAGCGTATTCATTCAATTTTAGTCTGTGACCCATGGCAATAGAGCGAATAATCGGTTGCACTAATTAGAGTACATGAAAATGACACCGGCTTTTAAACATACACAAGTACTCTACAATAAGTCTCAACTGCGTGTTTCAGGATACAATTTTGCAGTGCCATCTAGTGTGCAACCATTGAATCAGTTCAGTAGTAAAAAACAAGATATGACTGTGTACCATTTACATCGATTGAGGAACTGATTCACCGGCAGTGCATAGATGGCGCTAGCGATATTTTTGCGCGGCCTACTTTGTTTACGGCGGCTGAAATTTGCAGTGGTATTCCAACAAGACACAGTAAGTTGTTCCAGTCTTTAATTTATTGTTTAAGCATTTGGTACCATAATAAATAGCTTTATTTTATTTATAACTTCAGATAAAGGTTTTTTTTCTTATGAAGTTACCACGTAAAATTATCGTCCGTAAACCGAATTTACAGAAAATCATTAATTTTTCATTTGCACGTCTAGTACCTTCCAATCCAGGCCTAAGCCAGGCAGGTGGTTGGCTAAATTGAGATGTTCGTTAGGTACGTAATGTATGTATCTCGTCAATCTAGGCCCAGTTATTCCGAGCCCGCCACCGCACTCCATGTGTGATTATGCCTCGCCTTCCACTGTCTCAAATGATCCTGAAGCTTGATTCTCTGAAGACTTTTAAATGTTTAATGGAGTTTTTTCTTTGCCAGTGGGTAGGTACCTAAACTGGTAACTACGAGTAGCATCAGATTTTTTACGCTTTAATTAAAAATATGTGCAAAGACATCGTAAACCGCTAATGTAAGTGTACATTAACATCATACCGAATTCGATTGCTACCTTTAGAATATTAACAATTCTTAAATTGATTGGGTGATTTAATTTTTTATAAAATCCTTCATAAAATCCATCCATCCTTCCACCATCAGCCTTTTTGGGCCCACTGCTGGACATAGGCCTCCCTCAATCGTCGCCACTCCTCCCGATCCTGCGCCCTCTGAATCCATCTCTCTGTCCAATTCTCCGCTGTCTTCTTCAGGTCGCCAGTCCACTTCGATGGAGGGCGGCCAATACTTCGTTTTCCGAGACGCGGTCTCCACTTCAAAAAATGGAACTTATTAATTATTAAAAAAAATTAAAAATACAATTTGAAGTCATATTTCTCTAAACTCATACAAAATCCTGCATTTGACTAAGACAAAGATAACCTGAAAGCAGAATGTTCCCAACGAAGATCCCATGGCGTATTTTCGGCAAAGAGCCTGGGAAGTCAATTTGTCCGAGACAAACCTGGCCGATTATCGGCTAATACAAATATAATCGTTCCCTCGTCCGCGTATTAGTCAGAGTCATCGCAAATAGCCCTCACGATCCTCTAACTGATTCTAATGCGTCCACATTTGTCTCGGCGCCCTCTCGCCGTTCCACAAATTATTTTGTTACATTAAACTTAATGGGAACACGAAAACGTTAGCGTTGGTAATTAAACTTCTCGCTATGTGTTCTGTGATATAGTTTCATCCTCATACGATTTAAAGATATCCTATACGATGTCCCTTGTCAAGCAAAACTTGTCCATGACCACGTAAAATATAAAATTAAAATCTAAATACACATACGTGTACTTAATTTACAATATATTTGTAGATTTGTACACTAACCACGGTAAAATAAGGGGACCCTTAGTCGTATGAGTTATGACTTATGATCATTCTGTATTTACATTCCTTAAAAAAAAACTAAAAAAACACGCTTTTTTTTTAAATTGTTTTTTAAACTTTTGCGTTCTTTATAAATTTCAAATTAATCCAACGTTTTGAAGTACAATATATACATACATACCTATATACACACCAAGCTTATAAAAGCGTCTTATAAAGAATGTGTCGGCGATATATTTGTTTAAAATATATCGCCACCACATTAATTTTCCGTGTTGTGTTGTTTGTAAATCAGTTTTCTTTCTGGTCTGAAAAGAATTAGATTCAGATAAGAGCCCATCACACATGCATGATGTTCAGCAGTGTTAAGCAGTCATGACAAAAACTATTTAATGCATGCAGCATTAAAATAATCTTATTTGAAATATCAGTACTGGTTCATGTTGCCATACTTTAGATTAGAATATGAAATCCAACACGAACGCGGTAACAACGACGCACAGCGTGCATCCATAATACTCCGACTAATGAATGCCATCTAGTCTCGTATGAGTTAGTCTCAATAACTTATCAATATTCTGATCCGTCCTCCAGAACGCCTTTTGAGATAGTTTAGAAAGTGTAAATCTCCTTATACTGCGGCGGGTCCATTAGTGCGGGTTTCAAGTGATATCTTATCGCCGTAATCGGGACTGCTCGGGTATTGTTTATCGTTCCCGGCCGAGAAAGTATCGATCGATTAGTCGATTCATTACGAATGTTTGGTGGTCATGCAATGACATCGATTTTGTGATGAGCAATTTTTATTCACTATGTGTTTCTTACAACCAGAATGTACGTGCTTATGTTACTGTAAAATATTGGACAAAGTGATAAATTATAAAGATGTTTAAATCTACTGAATAACATTCTCTTAATCGCTTTTAAAATTGAAATTATGTCTCGCTTATCTGATTTTCTTACATAAACTCTCACATTCTAAAGGATCGGAGATTGCTAAAAAAGACAGATGCAATGACATTCGTTTATATGAAATTTTATGCAAATCAACTCTGATTAAATCTTATTTCTAAAATCGTTTGTAGCTATAATCTTCATTATGTTCTGTTAAAAAACTATTGAGTATGTAAAACACATAAAGTAGCGGTTTAGAAGTAGAACTTAAAGCTGTTGATAACCGATCTGCAGATCGTATTTAATTGAACAATGCCCGTGGCTGTTCTACCGTGGAGGTGGCGCAATATTTTGATTGCCAGTGATTGATTCCAAGTAGATAATGTAAACATACGCTAACTATCGGCGTCGGTTACCTGAGGGCAATGCAGCAATGTTGACTCTCCACGTATTTAACAGCCAGTTCGAGCTCGCGGCACCGTATGTGGAACGGGTAATAGGTTTTGTGATCTTTTAGACGTTCATTATGATCTGTATGTTTTGCTTTAATGTTCTGTTTCATGGTTTTTATGTTTAATTCTAATTTTAAATAAAGTGTTTCTTAAACCTTGAGTAATGTAGTCCATGCTTAACACTTAAACTGAGAGGCTTTCTCGTTCAATGTTTGAAACGACAGAAACATTTTAATGAAGATCACTAATGAAGATAAGAATAATAATAATAAATAAATAAATAAGAATAAAAATGTTTTTATTGCCACACAAATCATAGAAAAATTACATATTAAAGATACATTTAAAAAAATCTTGAATGGGCAACAGGAGTTGGCTCAGCTTCAGCTGACATAGGCCTGCAGGTCCTACGCAGCGCTGTTTTTCAGCCAACCCCTGTCCTGCCAAGATGTCACTTTTCCGTAAATACATTATCTAAATCTTATCTAATTATCTATTCACATTGCCGAAATGTAATTGTAAGCGATCCACAATGCATAAACAACAACACACACTAACAAATTTATTTGTATATTAGGTTTATTTATAAGCTTAAAAATCTATTAATAATATTCACAAAATGCACCAAATATCGCCATGTAACTGGCTCGGTGCTGCTGTCTCGTCATTGAAGCAAATGTTTACTTGATAATTTTACGCTTACCATTTTCGGAGTGCTAAATAGCATTTGTAGTCTTTCAATAGCTATCTGCTAAGCAGTGGTTCACTATGGTCTGTTCTAAGTATGTATCCTTATCATTAGCTCATTATTTGGTGGCAGAATCTGTGTAATTAGAGCTTTGCTCTGCTTTTCAAAACTGAATCTCGGTAGAATAGTAGGTATATGAAAACACTTATCACACTATTGGAAGCACACGTAATCGCGTGGGTAGTACCAAGCATTTCGCAGTGTCGTAAAAAACAACTGTGAAAGTATGATCTGTGTGATACATGGATATCTTTATCACTACAAACTGTGACACACGAACAATTCGTATCACAATAGAGAGCAGAGATTGATATCGAAACGAGTAGGCCGGACAAAATCGACGGTCGTATAATTTTGTCTTATGCCTGTCTGTGTCTCACTCTTAAAGGCCTTAGCCACTAGCTCAACTAATGTTAAGGCTAATGTCGTGGCTGGGGTTATTGGCAAATTCTTCACCTGAGCAGTTTCGTAAAATACGTTATATATTATTTTTTTTTGGACACACACACGGCCATCAGACCCCAAATTAGGCGCGAGGCTGTACAATGGGTGTCAGAGACTGATATACATACATATTTTTTTATGTACATACTTAAATAGATAATATGCACATCCAGACACAGGTCAAACACAAGTGTTCGTCACACGAATGTTTGTCCTGAGTGGGATTCGAACCCACGACCCCTGGCGTAACAGACAGGGTCACTACCAATTGCGCCAATGGGCCCGTCAAATTATTATTTATTTGTGCAACATACAGTCCAAGTCCCAATATCAGTTTCAATGTGGCTAGGATGTTAAAGGAACAAGATCTCAAAATGGCATAAATATCTGACATTGCCTCGTTAGTCTAGTGGTCGCAAGAAAAGCTGAGCAAGAGGTCCTGCCTTCGATCTCCGGGTCGCGCAACAACTACAACTACAATTGGGTTTTTCTAACTTGAATTGTCCGGCATCAGCTCGGAGTCTGGATTTGTGCCCGGTGTATGACAATAGGCTCACCACCTATAACATGGGACCTAAACATAGCTGGGAAGTGGGTGTTACATACCTCTGCCTACCTACGGCAAGATTCGGGCGTGATATTAAGTATGTTATACAGTGAGTTAAATAGTTGCGATAGATTTCAAATGCTATTTTACGCGTTGAAGTCTATCAAAGAAGGACTGCTCTCAAACTATTTCAATTTATGCTATACTTAGACTTCAAAACATGCCAATAGTTCGTGATATAATGCACTCATTCCATGGAATGCTTCTGAATTACAACTTGCAAGTGTACATTCCCCATTATAATGCGGCATTTCACATCAGTATAACGCTACAAGTTCTTATCGCAAAGCATTATGTTCGTATTAACTGTTTTACGATACCGTAGGTGTCTCTGTCGCTAAACGATGGCACACGATACATCGTAACTGCTTTTTCTTCAGCTGTAAATGGTTCGTTTTTACTAACAAAATATATCGCAATTCTATGTATTTGATTATACAACGCTCATAACGCTTGTCCCAACTTATTTAAAGTGTAACAGTGTACCTAAGTCTAAGAAATTTAATTATGTTTTGAAATTAATAGCACTATACATCAATTTTATAATTTCAACATGTCTTAACGATTGTTTTATAATTGAAAACAACCGGGACCGACAGGTTGACGTGCCCTCCGAAGTAGGTCCAGAATGGCCCTATAAATTTGGCCACTAGCGGTCACCCAGCCACATACGGACCGTGCGCGACGTTGCTTTACTCGGTTGATCGAAATACGGTCTTCGCTAAGTGTGTTAGTTAAATAAATATCTATATATCACATGCTTGATATCTTAAAATAGTTAAAAATATAACAGTCAGATGTGTTCATTATTCGTGTGATTCGAAAAGAACTACGTAAGTATTATGATAATAAGAAGATTAACTCTAGTTTCTTTGTTTCAGTTTTCAAACGCTTTGACATCAACCAACAGCCGTCTACTGCTCCCAATTTCGGTTTTTCTAAGGTACGTAATGAGTTTTGCCTTTTTTAACTTTTGATGGAAAGCAAAATTTGTAATTTGGATGGGAGGGCCGCTAGTGGCAAAATTTTAGTTATTCGCACTAACCTCTCCACCAATCCGCATTCGAGCAGCGTGGTGGAGTATGCTCTAGACCTCCCGCAGATTGCCTGTGGGAGAGACCCGTGCCCAACAGTGGGACGTCTATGAGTTGCAGGAGGCCCAAATCCAATTTCCGAGCACCTGCTGTTAATTCTAGTACCAAATCGATATCAGATTTAAGTTAGCAGTCACGCTAGCAGACCACTATACGAACGAAGTATTTGGCTAGGTATAATAAACACATACAATTCCGTAACCTATTTACAGTTATTCAAATCTGTATTTAAACAAGCCACTGCCGCGGACACGTGATAGCGCGAGTGAGGCCCACTTACCGCCCACATGAACATTCATTAATTTTTTCATACAAATAAACATCGGCTCACAAACTCACTCTACAATTAAACAGTGTTTACGGTTCCATAATTTGTGTTTCCCACGCTTGAGTGGCAATTTATGCCGCTTTTATGAATTCTGTTATCATTTCTGTCTCTTTTTCTCAAAAACGTCAGTACGAGAGTGAGAGAGACGAGAAAAGCGCATTAAAATTAAAGTAAGGCAATGTTAAAGGGGCGGGACTGTAGCAACCACTTATTAACTGCTTTGAGGATTTTGATCATTTGACGCGATTTCAAGAGGGAAGTTAGGTATTGTAGCCTGTAGATATTCAGATGTAGATCTATGGACTGTACCTCTAGTATTATTATTAAAGAGGTACCAAGAAAACATTCAATAGGCTAATGATAGCACAGTAGACTTTCAGCAGGAAAAAAAAAATAACTACCTACCTATTTATTAAATATAGGTATATAATGTGTGTGACGTACATATTATAGTTATTTAAGCCAACATCTTTTTATGTCCTGTTGTATCCGAAATTTCTAAGACTCTATCAATCTTATTCCGATCTAATTTTGTCAATCTACATCCAGTAGATTACATTTCGTAGTAATTTAACTAACGAATATTACCTTGTAATGCTGTTTTGGCATAAAGAGATTTATAATTTAATTTTATTATTTTATTATTTATCTATGCATTGCCTATGATGGTAGATAGGTATACTGATTTTGCTATGATGAACGTTACCATAGGGAAATCGCTGTACCGATTTCAATGTAATTTACAGCCGAAGATGGTAAAAATGCTTTATAGGTACTTCATTACTTACCGTTTATTCGAATTGACCGAAGCAACAGCAAATTCTAATTTTGTTTACGATACAACTAAACCCAACTGCACCGCATGTTTTTACCTAGGTTTTGGCGTACAAAATCTAATACCTACTCCATATTTTATGACAAATCTGATAATATAATTAATTAAATTAAAATTATCTTAACACCTGACTAGACAGCCACTATTATTTTAACATTTTCAGAGCGAAACTAAATGAGAACGATTTAATCATAATTGGTTTTACTTACCATTCGTCATGTTTCATAATGATTATAATTAATCTATCTGTTATATTATTTAATATCGAATGTTATTTTACTGTTCACTGTCTAAAATGATTAACTGTTCATTTAAATACTGGAAAGGACCTATTAATAAGGCTAGACTGTAATACCTATGTATGAAAAAGGGTTAAACTTACATATAATGTTGCTTAATGTTGCTCTGCTTGACTAATATATCCCATCGAAAAAACAGAGCAACCTTAATACAAGCATAATGAAGTAGCATAAATCGTTCAATCAAATGAAACAATCATGTTACAATTTATGCAATAAAGAAAAAGAAATTATAAATATGGGAGTAGGTACCTACATGCATTTCAGGAGTTTTTGAAACGATTAGGTTAAACTGTTCTCCAGTCGTACACGAACATTCAGTCGTATCCTTTTTATACAAATATCATGTTATCTGTATTTATTCAAATTCACTCAGGTTTCGCAAAAAAGTGGTGGTCTATACCACTCGAATTCTAATTTCGCCTGGCAAGAGATTGTCTAATAAATGTCAACTGCAATTAAGTTTCATTTTTACTGTTTGTACAATTCACTCGTAACGAAGTTCGCAAACGAAAATGTTTCATATACGAATAGCTTATATCTGATTGAAAAACCGGGGCTTTATTCCCTTTATTTATATTTCACTAGTGGACGCCCGCAGCTTCGCTCGCGTGGAATTAGACGTAACAGAAATAATGTAGGTATATACGAAAAACTTTTATACCTACTAACTTTGCAACCCCCTTTTACCCCCCTTATGAGATGATTCTCGAAACTTAATAAAAAACCTTCATAGGTACTGAATTTCATTCGAATAACATCAAAAACGGCTAAGTTTCATACTAACTTTGCACCCCCGTTTTACCCCCCTAGGGGTTGAATTTTCAAAAATCCTTTCTTAGTGCTCCCCTACGTTATAAAAGGAACCCCTGTGCAAAATTTCAAGTTTCTAACCCTTATAGTTTAGGCCCTGCGTTGATATGTCAGTCAGTCAGTCAGTCAGTCAGTCAGTCACCTTCTCCTTTTATATATATAGATTTCTCCACTAAGCTATGGTTCCGCACAACTCACAGAAAGTCTATTTTGACACAATGAGCATTTACGCTAATTCTGCTTTAGAAATACACCTCGGCACAATTTTCTGGTTTATGTGACAAACGCAATTGTGCGGTGAGATCGCCGATGCGATTGTGTGCCGATTTAATATATTCTCGTCGTTGGAATCGACTTAGTTTTTACTTGATTCGACTTATCGTATCTACACTCTGCTTAAATTAAAATAAATATATATCTTAATATATAAATTTCTTGTGTACGCGTGTATGACAGTGAACTCCTCTTAAACAGTTGGATAGATGTTGATGAAATTTTTGAGTGTGTTCAAGGGGATTCGAGAATGATTTAGATTCACAATTTGGTCCACTGGATAATGTTTTTTAAACACTATTTTAATAATGTTAATAATTGTAATAATTTAATAATTTTAATAACTATTTTAATAATTTTAATTTTTGACCGTCGTTCATTGACGTGAAGCGTCGCGTCACTTTGCCATTTCATATGGCAGAACAATGTTTGCGGGGTCAGGGGTTGCTAGAGGTCCTGGTGTAGTGCTCCGTGTCACCCTTGTCATAAAGGGTACGTTAATTGGCTCGTTACCACACCAGTGCGCAGTAAACGTCCGTTCTCGCCCGTGGCTAATACGTGACTGTTTACGTCACTCCCGTGTGCTCGAGAAAACGTCATGTTTAACAGATTATATATAGATCGCATACACTACACCTGGGTTAGACCCCCGGGTCAGGCAACAACTCGGAGTCTATATTTGTGCCCGGTGTATGGGAATAGGCTCAGCACAGTCACCACCTATTACTTGGGACTGAAAAATATCTGGTGAAATGTGTGTGTGTACACACCTCAGCCTACCCTAAGATATTATTGCCTTTGTAAGGCGTGGTCGACGTCGAAACTGTCGTATCGCCACCACATCGCAAGGAATAAAACTCATCCTTTAATATATTCCCTCCATAACTCAGATGTATCGCGGTCGCGGTGAATAATAGAAACTGGAGCGAGAACACTAAGACGAAGGGTCACCCTACACTTACTTACTTATCGGGTTACTTAATCTGGGATGATGTGCAATATTAGCTTAATTTGATCCCAATTAAATTACTAGTTTCATCTTTACGGCAGCAGAAATAAATATAAATATAAAATATTTCGTTTATCTCTTAAATTTACGCGTTGGAAAAATTAGGCATATAACTAGTTAATAAATTAAACTGTTGTCTGATGTCTGAAGTGCACTAGTGATACAACACATCTGGTGGCATCGTTTAACTAACGGTCAGAGGTACGGCATTAAGTAATAAAACTAAAAAATTTGTTTGGAGAAACAGTAGCAAAAAAGTATAAATAAAGAAATAATTAAATAAAATAAATAAAATTTAGTTATTTAGGTAGGTACTTCCATTATACGGCACTAAAAAGTCAAACTCTTAATTTCTTTTTTAGACCGTTATAACTACTTTTAATTGAAGTTAATACCTTCCTTATCTTATTACTTCTTAGTAGGTATACTAGAACAAAATAAATTATTATTAATGAAAATCTTATATTATGGAACGCACAACTTCCCGTGTACGCTTAGCTTTAGTTGATCTAACTATTATTCCGGACAACATATGAATTCCATATACAAATGAAGTACGAAAGCGAAACGAATTTTTTGCTCGTTAATAAAATTAAATGCAGATATCGCGATCAGGCCTGCATGCTTGGGAGTTTTCTTTGATAACTCTGAATAATTTAATACTTGATTTTGTACTGTCCCTAGATTTTCTACGATCTCCAAGGTACCCTTAAACTGACTTTGCAGGTTACGGTTTAACTAGGTACATACATATCAAACTACTGTAGTTTACTGTTAATCGCATATCGTTATAAGAATAATCACCAATTTCTTAATACATCAGAACATAGACAAAGATAGTCATGTACTTAGACTTGGTAATATTTTGTCTTACTATCCAGAGCTTTAAAATATTGTTCAATTTTATTTTATTTGTAGAAAAAGTTATTTTAATACCTTGTGCCTTGGGTTAAGCCCATAAGCCACTGCAGCCTAAAAATATCTAATGTAACTAGCCCCCATTAATTGACCTGATCTCAACTCTCGGCTTTGATCGTAACCCAAGCTCTCCGTTTTGGTCATACAGTAAATTGTTTGTTGTCGACAGGCGCTGAACGGCTTCCTGATGATGATGACTCAAAATGGCAAGCTCTTGTACATATCCGACAACGCGGCGGAATATCTCGGACATTCCATGGTAAGTGCGCCCACTGATCTTCTCTCTAAGTCCCATCGATCTTGGTAGTTTTCCATTCGCTTGTAAAACTTAAATCATGAAAAACACTTACCACTTACTAGTACCAGTTTACTTCCCGTGGAAAGATAATAAGTGCTTAATTAAGTTAGTGAGATAGTAAGTATTAATTACGCATTAACGCGGCCAGTACACTACACACACTGCATGCATTGCAAAACATCGCAAATTGGTAAATTAGAAGAATTTTAATGTAAACCAAATCTCGTCAAATCTGCTCTGATTAATAAGTATTTTACGTATCAATCAGTATACCTACTTTACTTGCAGAATAATCCTGCAGGTATATTTGATGTTACAGAGTTGATGTCCACTTAAATACGTAAATCACAGGTGTTACATATAACTTTTTTTTTTTTTTATGGAAAAAAGATAGCAAACGAGCTTGCAGCACCACCCATCCGCTGCCGCCCATGACAACTGTGACTGACTTTGAACAAGACTCAATTAGGGACTGGGATGGTTAGTCCAATTAGTTGGGAGAGTTAATTAGAACATTAGTTGGTCAACTTCCATGGTGATCAATAAATTGGAAATTATTTAAAAAGCATAAAAACATCATACTTTGTATTAGTTAAGTACTGAGAATTTTAATTGTAATTAATAAAAGAAAAAAATTGATTAAAAAACAGAGTCACTTAAAACTTCGTAACGAAGTTAGCCAACACATTAGATTATCAAACTATGTAATACTAATGTTGATATTAAATACAACCTCAATAAATAATACATTGTATGTTATTAAACACTATACACCTAGTGTCAGAAATATGCTATTATCATTTAAAATAGATACTAACAGGTCTACCAGTGTATTAATATTTATTAAGCTTATGGTACTACTCATCATTATGTCAAAACATTCTGAACTTTACAGGTCACTGATATTATATTCATAAAAAGTATATTAATCACAACAAGCGGAATAATAAGCGGCATCCTCTCTTTACCAGCCGGTGACTTCAAAGAAGGCTAGTAGTACACCATATAGGCTGTATTTGCATTTTAAGCCTCCCGCTGCCATCGGCCTAAATTTATTTATAGAAAGTAGATTAACCAGAGCTACAATCAGAATTACATACATAATGCAAATCAAATTTCCGCTATGTTACTAACACTATACCTACCTAGTTTAGACCCAGATCTGCAGGCGGGTTCATATCCCAGCTGGGAGAGATATTTATTTTGTAGATAGAGGGATAGATATTTGGATTTCTCATGGATGTAAAATTGTGTTATTTTTTGTGTACACATTGTTTATATTAGATCGGTTATACATATTTAATAAAAACAAATGTATCACAACAATAATAATATAAACAATATGAAATAAAAAAAATATAAGCCGTACAAATTACTAGTCTATTAAATAAACAGTCTGGTTTTTCTTACCCGCAAAAACCGTAATATATAAAAGTCATTGACTTGTCTACATTTGCTCGCTTGCTTGTAAGCAGAAAAGTCGTAGTAAGGATTCGAACGCTGAAACTCTGGAGTGTCTTAATCAGCAATTATGGCGTAAACAGCATCTGTTTATTAGTAAGTGTATAAAATTACATTAATATTGACTTCAAGTGTGTTCGCTGGTGGGCCGGATACCGAATAGATCCTCGTTAGCTGCGCCCGCGCAGGTGAATTAATCACTTGGGCTTATTGTTCGCCGCTTGATACAGGTTGATATATTTTGATAAGCAATTATAATGCGCAAATATAAATTGAATCAATCAATAAGACATTTGCATTATTTTAATCGCTGTGACGGAAAAACTAGCGAAGCGCGTTAAGTCTTAATACCTGAAAAACGATAATACGCTTAATGGTGGAGGGAAATGGTGAGGTTATGGTGAGGGAAGTTTTTATAATGTTCTCGAAGACATGAGAAGTCCAATTTAACTAGTAAATATCAAGACCTAATCCCTCCGATTCTGAGAGGAGACCCGTGCCCAAAAGTAAAATTTTGCAAAAAATTTTAATAAAATAATAATATGTACGAATGTCGAAGGCAACGTGAATAGCAACATTATGGCGGTACTTTGTTACAACCTGTACAATTTTTTATACACCACGGAACTCCAATGATGTACATAATACACGTCAATAGTTCAAATTGTGATTAATAACTCACTGTTGGCAGGTACGGTCGGCACTGGACTAGTTCCTTATCTAATCTGTTTATAGTTTTAGTTTCCACTCGAACAGTTCGATTCTGTGGCCGCGTCTGGACGCACTGTCAGATGCATGATACGCGAGATAACCAACGAGTCGAGTAGACACATCTAACATCCGGCTGATACAGAAAAAATATTCAAAGGACAAGTCTATTTCATCGTTATGTTCAAGTCATATTGGGATTCTACATAATATTTATCACATATTCACTATTTATTATTAAATATTCACTATTTATTAAATAACTAGTGGACGCCCGCAGCTTCGCTCGCGTGGAATTAGACGTAACATAACCTAAATACAAAATTTCATTGAAATAATGTAGGTATATACGAAAAACTTTTATACCTACTAACTTTGCACCCCCTTTTACCCCCCCTTAAGAGATGATTTTCGAAACTCAATAAAAAACCTTCATAGGTACTGAATTTCATTCGAATAACATCAAAAACGGGAAAGTTTCATACTAACTTTGCACCCCCGTTTTACCCCCTTAGGGGGTGAATTTTCAAAAATCCTTTCTTAGTGCTCCCCTACGTTATAAAAGGAACCCCTGTGCAAAATTTCAAGTTTCTAGCCCTTATAGTTTAGGCCCTGCGTTGATATGTCAGTCAGTCAGTCAGTCAGTCAGTCACCTTCTCCTTTTATATATATAGATATAGATACAATGATCACTGATATGATATACTGATGATATCACTTCAATTCAATCGTTCCCATAATTACAATCGAACTTTACTAAGGTCGTTTGATTGTAAATTATTTGAAAATGATGTACCTATATTTGCAAATCACGTATCTATCCGTTTGCCGTATACATTAATATCGTGTATGGTAAACGAATAATGTGGTTTGAAAAACGCCATAAAATTGACTTGTAAGAAAACTTTCAATGAACTTTTATTCCGGAATCTACAGTTAAACGGTTTTTCCTGTTGCCATTTTCTCCTAGTCCCAATTCTCATAGTTTTTGACCAGGTAGTATACCGAATCTTAACCTGTTGTTTTGTTTATCGAGTGGAAAACATTTTAAAGGCACCCGGACATCGTGGGAGCGACGCCGGGTTATGTGCGGTTTACACCCACTAAAACCCCTCGATGGTCGTCCTCAGCGCTAGTAGAGGGCTCCGGAATCTCTTCTTTTTCTCTCTCTCTCTCCAGAAGCCCAAGACAGGCTCGTCTCAGACGAAACATCGGAAATGTCAGCATCCACATGTAAACAAATGTTTCTAAGCTTAACCTACTAACACCATTCACAAAATTTGATGGGCCCGTTGGTGCAAGCGGTAGTGACGAACACTTGTGTTTGTTGTGTATCTGGATGTTAATCTATATATATAAAAGGAGAAGGTGACTGACTGACTGACTGACTGACTGACTGACTGACATATCAACGCAGGGCCTAAACTATAAGGGCTAGAAACTTGAAATTTTGCACAGGGGTTCCTTTTATAACGTAGGGGAGCACTAAGAAAGGATTTTTGAAAATTCACTCCCTAAGGGGGTAAAACGGGGGTGCAAAGTTAGTAGGTATAAAAGTTTTTTGTATAACATTATTTCAATGAAATTTTGTATTTAGGTTATGTTACGTCTAATTCCACGCGAGCGAAGCTGCGGGCGTCCACTAGTATCTATATATATAAAAGGAGAAGGTGACTAACTGACTGACTGACATATCAACGCAGGGCCTAAACTATAAGGGCTAGAAACTTGAAATTTTGCACAGGGGTTCCTTTTATAAAGTAGGGGAGCACTAAGAAAGGATTTTTGAAAATTCACCCCCTAAGGGGGTAAAACGGAGGTGCAAAGTTTCATACTAACTTTTTGAAGTTAGTGAATGTCTAATTCCACGCAAGCGAAGATGCGGGCGTCCACTAGTTATCTATATTATTGTATTTAAAAATACCTATGAATGTATATTAGTCTCTGACACCCATAGTACAGGCTCGCGTCTAGTTTGGGCCGTGTGTGAGAATGTCCATGATATTTATTTTAATTTAAAATTAAACTACAAAAGTTGACAATGTTGCCATAGACCAGTGACTTATATATACCTAGTCCTGTAAAAATATACTGAAATATTTTTGCCAATAGCTTGTTAATAAATACCGTATGAAACTCCAACTCACACGCCTAACCCTGTGATTGAGCTGGGTTCAATCAAACGGGTTACAAGCTTACAAGTAAACAATAAAAGCGGAAGATGGTTATCTACTGGCGAACTACCCGGACGGTCTCCGATTGGCTGCCCTATCTCACGACATCTGACAGTCCGTCCGAACGGGACATCACAACAGACTTATCCAACTGTTCGGAAATACAACTGCATATACAAAGCGTATTGGTAAGAACAGCTATACAAATCAGTTGCAATCGTCGCTCTGTTTGTAGTGGAGAGAAACATCTTATTTATAAATCCATGAGCTTGAGTTTCGGACGTACTGACTGACAAATGATATAGGTAGGCCTTCTTCATTTCCGTAGTTCGAATTTAGTGTATGATGGATTTCAAAGTCATAGACCGTGCACTCCCACTGATGTTCAGCAGTAAACTTTATCAGGCTGGAGTGTAGTTGTGTATGCTTCATATTATGAATTTGATCACTAATAGACACACAGGGTTTTATCTGGTAAGATTAAAATCAGTTAACTTCACTAAATCCAATAGCTTGCACTCAATAGACATCATTAAAAGTCCTACTAGAATATTAAAGGTTACAAGAAATTAACATTACACATTACTATGTTGCAACACCGATTTAACCAGAACATAGGCACTGCTAATTGAACTATCCGCATAATTTATCGATAAAAACCGTATCTCTTTCGTACTATCTCTTACTCCAAACAGTTTACCAAAGTCCATCTCAATCGGTCCCATAACTCAAGCATCGGCTATTCCCACGATACCGTTCTTATAAGCCCGTAATGTAATGATCGATACTGATCGCCATCCTTGCATCAAACACCAAACTGAGCCCTAACACTTTTAACTTTAAGGCCAGTTTCCTATAAATCGATCCTAGGCTCCAAGCAATATTTTATTGTTATTCTGCAATTAAGATTAATGATAAGATTTTAGAGGCAGTAAGTGCTTAATCCAAACATCTAGTTAAAAACAATGGCGGTCTCGTTAATATGCCATTTATAAGGGCAAATTACTGTGTGGGAGTGACCTATTGATGCATGGCAATATTAATGATCGTCTAAATTGAGTGAACAAGTAGATAAATAATGTTTAAGACAGTCATTTCATAAAAGTTTAACATTTGATCATTAAAAACGAGCCAAGAAATGTATCCAAATAAAATTCAATTTACTCAAAGGATTAAGAACTTCAAGCTGTGCAATATTAATCAATCAAAAGTTAACATTACATGCATTGAATAGTTTAAGCACAGTAACATCAAGTAAATGATATTAACAAACATTATTTTCGAGCAAAAAATATAGTACAAAAAGCTATAGTCCGAAATGTTGACTTAACTACTCAGGTTGTTGGAAAAATAGTAAAGTGTTCGTTTCCGTACGCTGTACCACGAAATATTAAATTTCACGTTAGGATTTAAGATTGTTATTATCAAACCCCAAATGCGGTCGGTCCAAGAGGCGTACCCCAACCTCGATTGTAGGAATGGTTTATTGTCTATCATTACGCTACGAAAGCCATATGTATTTCGCCGTAACTCTCTCTGAACCTTATGAAGTTGTGAAGCCCCTGCAAACCACACACGTTGAGGCTAAGAGCCGGCCATAAACAATAGAGAACGCACAATTCAATATGCAAACCGAACAATGTAATGATAATACCATAGACAATGCTCTTTCGTCGCGCTAACCACCGTGCCGATTTATTGATGCTAACCATTAATACCTTTGTAATAACACAACCATTGCGATGAGATCTTCAAAATTAATACGGCGTATCCTCTCTCATGTCTAGATGTTTGGAATGAGAGAGACAGGGCGGATCAACTTAGGCTGGTTAGGCTGTTCGGACGTTTCCGCGCCTACCCCCGCGGCGATACAGTATTTATCACTGTTATTGTGCGACTGCCCTTTTGTGGCTCTGAAGGAATATCAGGAATGACTTCACAAACGTTGACGTGTCACTATTGTTCGTAATGTCAATTGTTATCGAGTAAAGGGCAGCCGGTGCAATGCGAAAGGACGTCTGGGAGTGTTAAGATCTTAATCAGTGACAGGTTTCGCTAACGTTTACGTTCAATTCTCATAGTTTTGACATTTCAGATGTTACGACAAATGGTACTTGCGGGTATTCTGTTAACGCCTTGCTCAGAGATCCGAAGTACCATAACTCAAATTTCTCTCAATATATTAATACTTAAAATTATAGAAAATACAAGTCAAGGAATTAAAAACTATAGAATAATTGAAAAAGAAAGTATTATGAATTATTTATACAAGAACAGCTTCGACCTTGCTCCCTGATAAACGCTAAATACAGTATCACAGATTTGTTTACGAATATCAATTTAACAGCACATTCGTTAGTATTATTTTATGCTCCGCTCTCTGGGAAGCCAAACCTTTTCTAAATGCTACAGAATGTCACGGTAAGGCTACACTCCCGGTTAAATATTATCGCTCAGTAAATTGAGTAATGCCCTATCTGCCGGTAGAAATTAATACGCAGTAAATCAAAATGTACACAAACATTCATTTGTAACGCAATTACGGTGAGCTCCACACATCATTAATCTACATATCCGGAGGCTTTAGTGTTTGTATAACACTACGAACGTTTGTTAAGAGACTTTGTTTCGTATGAGGATAATTATTCGCAGATAGAGGTATGGTAAAAAGGAAGGTTTGAATAATGTGATATTAATAAAGTTTTCTGATTTCAAAGGAATTGTAATTATAAAAAAAAGGGACTGTACTAATACGGTATTCAAATAGAATCATTGATTTTAAAAATATAAATACTTTATGATCAGTAGCTACTAACTATTTGAAATATGTACTTCTCTAGGGGCGTCCAGAGCCCAATGGCTCGCGTCGATTCAATGTGATCGACAGAGTTAAGCAACGACGGGCGCCGTCGGTTTGTGGATGGTGAAAACAGTCGCTAAGCCTTATCAAAGACCTTATCAAAGAATATTCGACACTGGGTTGGCCACTAACCCCTCCACCAATCCGCATTGAGCAGCGGGGTGGAGTATGCTCTAGACTTCCCGCAGATTTTTTGTGGGGGAGACCCGTAAACCAGCAGTGGGACGTCTATGGGCTGCAGCTTATCTTTACTTCTCCGGGTGTGAATTTATTCAAGGATAGAACCTTAATTACGTCGTACAATTATTTTTACTATGCCGTACAATATCGTATTTCAATTTTTAAATAATTTCGGTAATTATAGTCACATAAATTTATTTCTCCGATTTTAATAATAAGCTACATAATGATAAATGTTTGTTAACTTAATGCTACTGCACTGAGTGAAATATATTATAAATAGGTAGATTTCTAAGCATAGTAATTTACGAAAATAAGTATTACATGTAAATCACTGTGAATTTAGTTGTAAAACGTTGGCGCATTTATGAATTGTTAATAATTTGGTTTAACCTTATTATTTACGCCTTCTTTCATACGTGTAAGTAATCCACCGTGAACGTTACTATGCACAAAGCAATCCACAAATCAGACAAAGTACGTATTTCACAATCGACAATAACTAGAGCAATCATCTTTCGTATCACCAACCCATCTTAATGTTCTTACGCACAGATCTAGTATCAAACAGACTGGCCCTATAGTACCTACATTTGATGACCGATTTGCATAGTTTTATGGCACCCGTTTTAACTTGGCATTTATTGTACCGGTGATAAAATGGAAATTAAGCTGTAGGTAGATAGAACGAGGCAGGTACTTAGAACTGTTCCTATTACCAGTATCGTAATTGGCTCAAATCCATTTTATGCACAGTATTAAACCCGTAAGACAAAATACATTTCATTCAACAATATAAAAAGCACTCCAAAATTAAGTACTAAAATTTTTGTAATCTTTGAAGTTACGAGTAGTTCCTTTAATTAAGTCTTTACAAAAACATCTCTTAAATAGAAGGTTTAGTCTAGTCTAGTCTCACAGTAGTTGTGTAACTGCTCGAAAAGATTCGAAATCTGGTCATCATATAAACACTAACAGTTTCATAATTAGTTAATTAGAATATTTTTATGTAAAAGTTATTTGTTTCCAGCAGTGGCTACGAAATGGGATGTATCACGTAATTTTATAGTTTATTTTAATTTTATGGTTAAATCATAGAAATCACTGCCACCTGAGAAAAATTTAATTTATCTGAGCTTGTCGCATCTACAAAATACCAGCTCTATGGTCTAACGGTTGGACCGCACAATACAAGATCAATTGAAAATAACGAAACCTAGTGAAAGCGATCTTGAAAATAATTCAAGAGATGTAAAGATAAATTCAATGGGCCCACCGCAGCGATCAGGATTACACATAATGTAAAATTACACATCAAACATTTTCTTAGCAACCTTTCCAGAGAAAGAAGATAATATTCCTATTGAATGTACAAAAGAATTGAATTAGGCAAGTCCTCATTTAGTTCTTTCTCAAAGTCAAGTCAAACTGCCGGCCTGACTGAAAAATATTTCGTAACGAGTCCATCTGCAATGGAGCAGTTTAGAGTATACTCTCGACCTCCCTCAATTATGACTGTGAAAGGTTCCTGTGCCAATCGAATTACTATTATTTCTACTTTTTATTTTTGAAGTAGATTTTTTGATATTTTAACTATATATATTCACGAATCAAGTTTCAGAACCCTTTTTTTATGGACTTATATTTTCTATCAAGAGATTGGTGGTTGCGATAGATCTATCATAGATTTAATTTGAACAAATAATTTTACATAGCAAAATAAACATATTGAGAGTGGAAACCATACGGATAGATTCAATGGGCCTACCGCAGTGGGATACTAATGCCGTAAAATAAACAGAATCCGATGAAATGAGCGCTATCGAATCGTTTTGTTGTAGCTTGCATACAAATCGCTCTATTGACGACTGTATCTGGATTTGTATTAGGTATAGGACATAGGAACAGGTAGGTATTGAAACGCTGCCAACATTATAATTTTCCAACATTATCGTCTTGCTATACGTACCTACGTAAGTATAGTACGCTGAATGTTAGCGTTTCTCGTTCAATTACTCTCGTCCCTAGATGGCATATTACTGCATCCCTTCCAAATAAAATAATTATGAGTACCTAGGTATATGACTAAATTTATTTTTGAAAATACCTATAACAGAACAGCAGCCAATTGCACTCTTGTCATGACTTCTTAGAACCCTTTTATTTGACTGGCCCGTTGGCACCGGTAGTGACCCTGCCGGTTGCGCCAGGGGTCGTGGGTTTGATCCCACTCAGGACAAACATTCGTCTGAAGAACATATCAGTTTAGTCTGTATCTGGATGTTAATATCTATATAAATATGTATTTAAAAATATCGATGTATGTATGTGACACCCATAGTACAGGCTCTGCATCGTTTGGGGTCAGATGGCCGTGTGTGAGGATGTACATGATATTTATTTATAATTATTATTTTTATAAGCCTGAAGATTCTGTTCAACTAGGAAGTTAATTGTTAGTTCAGCAAACTTGTCGCAATAACAAGAATTAGATACACTCAATTATAGCCTTGAATAATTAACATCTTTCTTAGAACTACGTTGTTTGTCTCCCATTGCATGATTGAAGGGGTATTGAAAACATATATTTACGTACTAAGATATTATCTGTGGTAATACCTAATGATAACTCTGCGCTTGCGCAATATCTCGCAATGTCTTGATTACGGTACTTCGTAACTCAGATATTTGCATTCGGCTCGTTTTACGTGTAACAAATGGAAGTTGTAACTAGTAATTCGTTCGATAAATTTATATGGATTTGAACGTGTCACGTGTTACGACCAAGAAAAGCCAAGTATTCAATACTTGGCTTTTCTTGGTCGTTTTGTGAGTAGACTTATTAAACCTAATCACGTGCGAACTAATTTTACTTAAACTAAGGGATAGGATATTTTAAACAGAATTTAAAACAGCGATGCCATGAAATATTTCCTCGTTTATTTCTATTTACATATTCATTCTTCAGCAAGTATTTTTAGAAATAGAAATACATATGTAGAAATAGATTTATTTTCACCAGCGAGCACAGCATTACAAAAAAATAAACATAAATCTAAAGAAAAAAAAACTATAATAAAATAAAAATAAAATAAAAAAAGGTGTTAAAAAAAAGGACTTAAATTATAACTGTGATACAGGTTTTTATAGGTTTTTTTTAATTATATTTTAAACAGCTGCTGCCCTCATTGAAAAGTTGGATCGCACTCAGCTTATGCTTTGGCATAGTACCTTAGCTGCTGGTCATAAAGACTATCCGATTCGCTGTATTCATAAATAACTTACTATAAAAAGATCAATATTCCAATGTAGAAATTTAACAAATTCCGTATAAGATCTGCACTATTATCAGCATAGTCTTAGAGAATCATTTAAGGCCCCCCATGCGATGTGTGGGCGGGCGGCGCGCACAATTACGTCTTAACGCGAGCGTGCGACAGGTGGGCGGAGCTGTGACGTGCGCGTGACGTCAGACGGGCTGCGCGGATGCAGGGCTGCTACTATAGGGCTGGTAATAATAAATAAAATAAAAATAAAATAGTATTTATATACCTATACCTACTACATATATAACTAGCTCTATTACAGTTCTAATTTTAGTAGTGGGCTAGTATATTTACTTAATATTATTTGTCAGTATTGTTAGCTTAGAATACTTTCTCCTGGGACATAGGAAGACTTTCAGCCCTTTACCTCTTTGAAAGACTTCTCCAGCTTCTTCCATAAATCTCCAGCCTTTCCTATGGTCAGCCAGGTTTGGTACTATGATGTACGGTTTGTAAGCAATGCCTATAAATCTGATCTGTACCAATTATTCTGTGTCTGTACCTAATAATGCTATGTAATATTTCTTCAAGTTTTAAAAAAATCAAAGCGTCAAGCAAAAATAACTGTTTAAAAAAAACAAAATCTGATAACCCTAAACTTGAAATAAACTTCAAAATTTGTCGGAGATTTTCCAGAGTTGCACGCGAACTATGATTTAATTAAAGTTAATAGAACCGACCTAGGTTAATTGAAATTTGTTTAATATTGTTCAGAAAATAACCATAATTACGGTACGATTTTATTAACCTTGTCCAACCAAGGGCACTGTCAGCTTGTACAGATTTTCTGTACCATTATAATGGACTAAGATTATTCTGCGAAATCCTTTCTCTCGCGTCTATCTCGAATTCGAAAATGATTATTTTCGAAGCAAGTACCGGAAACTGCAAATACTTAACATACTTACGTTTTGCAAGTATTTTTTAGGGATTTTTACTAGTTAGGTAACTACAACAGTTATAACAGGGGTGACCTAGATATTCCTTGTTATAAAATCTAAATGTAACTTAACGTAACGTAATGCTTGGGGAAAATTAAGGAAATTTTTCCATCGGCAGTTCCTATACCGACTCAATTATACAAGTCGGTTATCATTACCTACATTAGTTATCGCCCTAGTAGCTTCAGTTACAGAAAGACCCACTGGTGGCTACTCCAGCTTTGAACCATTCTGAAGATAGCTTAACTTTGACAACTTGACTGTTTTTATTGGCTTGATTAGATAGCAATCGGGCATGTAGCTCGACCAACCTGTTGCCTCCCTTAATACTACGTAGTATAAGTTAATATCGACATTAATTGGTCAGTTCATTAGTAAGCATGAGGGTTATAGTAAAAGGGACTGTTAGTATTAAAATAACTCGCGCAAATATAGCTTCGCAAGCTTCAAAATGATAGAAGCAGAGGTGCCGTCTACGATTAAAATAATACCTTGCGGTCGGTGCGCTGATGAAAGCGTAGAAGGCAATCTGCTTTAAGTATACGCCTCTTTAAAAATAAAAGTTACATTGCGGCGACGGTTCTCAGTTCCGCAATTAACATTTTCCTTTCTTTTGTTTGGTGTCGCGCGTCTAGGACCACTTCAAGATGAAGCTAGGATACGAACATATTGAATCGCACATATTGTTTTTAATATAAGTTGAAGGGTTATCGCTGCAACTAACAATTACTAACTGGACTATTACTAACATCCCCAAAGCCTAAAATGTACAAATTCGCTGCGACCCATATACGTCCCACTGCTGGGCACGGGTCTCCCCCACAGACACTGCTGCGGGAGGTCTAGAGCATACTCCACCACGCTGCTCCAATGCGGATTGGTGGAGGGGTTAGTGGCCAACCCAGTGTCGAATGTTCTTAAGCCACCCGAAGGTCTTCGACAAGGCTTGACGACTGTTTCCACCATTGAAAACAACCGGGACCGACGGCTTTACGTGCCCTCCGAAGCACGGTAGCGTCCATGAAATTTTGCCACTAGCGGTCACCCATCCACAAACCGACCGCGCCCGTCGTTGCTTAACTCTTTCGATCACATTGAATCGACGCGAGCCATTGGGCTATGGACGCTACCGAGCCATTGGGCTATGGACGCTACAAAATGTACAAATGTACAAATAAATAACTACAAACATTTTACAACATAAGAGGAAATTAAAATATATGTCAAGTAACACATAATAACTGAAACATAATAACTAGAACAACATTTTATTGCCCTGCTTGTGTCATAAGTTCCGTGTGCGTTGGCTGTAATGTCGTCAATGTAAACCGATTTTATATTAGTGTTTTTTTTTTTGTTAAAAGCTTCACTAGTATGTATCTATGTATGTCCTGGAATCTTGCAATCAATATTTCCCCCACTTCCACTGAAGCTATCGAGCTGAAATTTGGCACACATATTTGGTTCCGATGACAATGCACGAAAATAAAAATAAAAGTTAAAGCTTTTGTTTTAAAAAAAAAAAAATTAAAAATGTGTTCGTGTATTGAATGTTCGTCTGTGTCTGTTTGGTAACAGGAGGACCTGCTGATCCACGGCGACAGCGTGTACGACGTGATCGACAAGCAGGACCAGCAGGCGGTGCGGTCGGAGCTCGCGCGCGCGCCCGCCGACGGCGAGGACCGGGTGTTCCTGTGCCGCATGAACGTTGCGCGGAACGCTCGCAGGCAAATGCGCTTCGGGGATCAGAAGGTACGAATGTCACCATTGAATGTACAGTGAAAACATAACAGTGTACGTTGCTGTATGAGAATTTTTATTATATCTTCGTCTGACATCAGTTAAATATCCTTTAAAAAAAGTCCTTAGTTTTTTAAGGCTGAAGCATTTCATGATTGTGAGATCTTTTTTAATTATTTTGACAGTTTTATATGCAGCGTAAGGGCATATCTTAAAGCGTTTGTTTTTCTTAAGACGCTGTAGACCCGCCGAGACCGCGCTTACTAGTTTTTTGAATCCATGGGAAACATAAAAAACAGTGATTTAAAATTCTAAAAATAATATTCTAGAATATGTCTTATTTAAGAATCTGTCGAACATCCAGTCGGGTTCAGTAACACAATTAGATTAACTTTACTCGATATAAAAAAATCCCAAAGTTACCCCTTTTTCTAATGTTTAATCTATCTTATCAGCTACAAAACAAACGTTAAATTTTTATTTTTATATGAATGAAAAGATAGTAAGATTGTCTAGATCTAGTCGTAGATTTTATCTAGATAAAATGATTAAAATAATTACTATGTTGAAATATCTATCAAATGCGCGAGAAATCCAAGCAGCCCAATCGCGAGTCACACTTCAGTCGCGCGTCGGCGCTCTTAGACGGTGGACCTGTGTCAGTTTTTTCCGCGCAATCATATATTTAATTCATCAAATGCAGCTCATAGCTCATGTCAATAAAATGCCACAGTAAAAGTAATACGGTAGGTGGTAGAGCCTATCGGGAACCAAATAGGTTTTATATGAAAGCTAATTGGTTCCATATAGAGTTCGCCCGGGGCAGTACCACAGCCCGCCACGGTACCTAGTACCATTTATGCCGTGTAATAATTGTTTTTAAAGCAATTATGGTCCGGTTGGAAAGGTGTGGTTTCCGGTTACACTTCTTTAGAGGCGACCATCTTAGTCCTCAAGGGTAGCAACACACCTGTGACTGACTTAGAACGAGACTCCTACTAACAAGTACTAACTGGACTATTACTAACACCAACTAACAGGACTAACTATCACTAACAGTCCCCAGTCCTCATACCTACTAACGAACTGATCAACTAATGTTCTAATTAACTTTCTCAACTAATTGGACTAACCATCCCAGTCCTTAATTGAGTCCTGTTCGAAGTCAGTCATAGTTGTCATGGGCGGCAGTGGAAGGGTGGTGCTGCAAGCTCGTTTGCTATCCTGTATCAATTAAAAAAAAATTGTGTGTACTTATGTACACGCGTTAGAATTTATACTTCTTTGTATAACCTTTGCAAGAACAACCTGCACTGTCGATGTCTTATTTCAATCACCATGACATTGACGTTGTCATAAGAAGAACAACTGAAAATAAATAATTTTCGAGGTGGAAACTAGGCTATACCTAAAAGGTATTTAATACATTGAAAGTTTTATTATAACGCATTATCTAGTTAAATAAAGTTTATTTAAATATCACAAAAAATCACCGGAATGAGAGAAGAATCTAGAGAATGTTGATGGATTTCTTTAAAAATATTAATGTTTATGAAACCTAACAACATCTCCAGGAATTCTAGAATAAATTAATTGTATTATACTAAAAATCAAAATCAAACTAAACATATTTAAATCTATACATATATAAAAGAAAGTCGTGTTAGTTACACTATTTATAACTGAAAACGGCTGAACCGATTTGGCTGAAAATTTGTGGGGAGGTAGCTTAGAACCAGGATACTTTTTATCACGTCCCGTTTGATTTTTTTTTATGTCAGTTGAAAATTTGACAATTTGAATTTTTGAAGTCGACAGGTGTGTTTGTTTCGAGTTTCTATAGGCTAATAATTGAGCCGATATTATCATTAACAATACCATACTGCGACCAAGACGGTCAAATCTTTACTGACAAAGACGCAATGCAAATAGGATTCGAAACATTGCGAATCAAAGGACTGAAGAAGAACAACAAATTGTTCTTGAAGAGCGCTTGTTGTAGTATGGCTCAACAAGTTCTCAATCACAGTGGATTAAGTTTCCACAATGTGCCCAAGAAGTAAACTCTATTAAAAGAAGGTGAGAAATGGCATTCTGCTTAGCAAGATACCTTGTTACGACGCAATTATTGGACAATGTAACGTCAATTCTAATTTCAAACGCAATTGTATTCAAGAGTATGAAACCAAATAACACTCAAGATGTGATTGGAATCACATTGATGTTGGACAATAATTGATGTTGTTTTCAAGAGAAAGAGTCCTGATCTGGCACCGTATGACTTATTTTGTTTCGTATAATAAATTTCCTATTTAATCCTATCCTATATTATATTTCTCTAAAATAAAAATCTGCTGAAAGGGATACAGTTTTTATCGCTGGAAGACGCGCTAACAGCGTTCGAGAAGGCAGTGGAAGGGGTGTCTGCGGCGACTGGAAATTTTTTTTCGAAAATTGGTTCAGACCCATGAAACTTTGTAAAGAGGATGGTGGAGGGTTCTTTGAAAAGATTTAATTAAAATATTTTATCCATAGAAGTTAGTTTTTTAGTTTCTCTAAACTTTCTTTGTGTTCCACGTACATAAATAAATAAATATTTATGAACAATCCCACCACGTTAACCTAGTCCCGTGCTAAGCTCGTAAGAACTTGTAATACGGGTATCAGTTAACGGAAATAAATGTAAGAAATTTTATATTACAGAAACAAATGTCTTGTCCAAGGCGGGATTCGAACCCGGGAACCCTTCCTTGGGTGTCGGCCGTCAATCATACAATATAATAAAATAAAGGTATAGAATATTAAGATTAAGAATATTAGATATTATAAAATTGTACCATTTGAAGTAAATAGGTACACTTTTTTACAAATAAATATTTTTGCATTTGTATTATCTTTCCTTCTGTTAGAATACTGTAGTCATATTGATATCACTGTACTGTGACATCTGTGCTACGGCCGCCTGCCGAACTTTTGGCGTGTAACACATTGACAGCTCCCCGCGGATTGCCCCGCACCTCACCCCCTCAAATCGGCTCGAACGCCGAATTATAGGGCCTTAATACGTAAACGTGATGTGTAGTTTTATAAAAAGCATGAGAGAAGAAAGAAAGGGGTATTAAAAATATGAGAATTTCATTTTGAATTCAGCCAACTAAATTACCTAGATAAAATAATAAATTAACTGTTAAAATTTCAACTTTGACTAGACATACTCGTATTTATATTGAAATTGTAGCGTCAGACAAACGGGTCTAATGTTGAAATATCATAAACGTTATTGATGAGAGCGTAATTAACAAGTTTACTTTCAAAATCGTTTAAGTGAATATTAAATTACAACACATTTATCTTTAAGTGAGTTTTGGTTCCGTACTAATAAATAGCTATTTGTGTAAAATAGTTTTAACTTGGAAAAGCCATTGACAATTTTGAAGAATAGTTTGAATGAAAATGTAAAGTACCTATAGAAAATATGGTTTTTTTTTAATCATTTGTTTTGCATTTATAAAATTCTTTACAAGTAGGTACGAGTATAATAATATACGAGAAGTTTGAAAACGTTAACTATTTATTGAATTATTTTTATAATGTTATTTCGTATCGGTATGATTTAATTTCACCCCATAGGCACATTTGTTACAGACTGATAATTTCATTCACTTTTTCTCTGCTTTATGTACCTGAATAATTTCTCTGAAGTAGAGAGTAGATATTATTGACTATAAATATTATTTTCCTGAAAAAAATTGCAATATTTGATATCTTAAATGATTAAAAACGATGACGAACGATTACAAACGATAACGATATAAATGTTCAGTTGTTCTCGTAAGCCTGCGGAACCCTAACTTCTAAACTACATAATAAAAGGTAGGATCGCCCGGCGTACAAATTGATAGGCATCAATGGAGTGAGGTTATTACAGGTAATTGAATGCTCATGAAGAAAAGTAGGCACTGGTGTGAAGACGTAGGTTTCCGATGTAATTATTTTACAACATAACTGCCTGCCTTATCGCGATCCGCGTCGGCATTATGTTAACGATAGTTTCACACTGGAAGATATTGATTATAGCACGTGACAGGTCAAGTGATTTTTTAAACATGTAATCATGACCACAGGTAAAAAAAGTTCCTTCGTAATCATAACTAATAATAAATATCTTGGACATTCTCAGAAACGGCCATCTGACCCCAAAGTAGGCGCAAGCCTGTAATATGGGTGTGAGAGACATACATACATACATACGTGCGCACGTACTTTTAAATACATACTAAAATAGATAATATTAACTGTGTTTTCTGTGTGTCCGCCACCCGCAACACAAGTCCAGGTCTACCGCGGGAGTGTGGTGACGTTTATTTTTTAAATTGTATTGAAATAATATACGTAACTACTAGTATTTAATTCGTTAGTATAGTGGTTTCAAGCGCGACTGTTTAGCTTCTAACTTGAAATGTCCGGTAGCAGCTTAGAGTCTAGATTTGTGCCCGGGGTATGGCAATAGGCTTACAACCTACTACATAGGATCTAAACATAACTAGTGGAAAGTACAGCGATTTTGGTACACTGATATGAATCTCTTACGGTCTCCGATTTCTACCAGGGGCAACAGTAGCTCCTTCCCAGATTTATCTAAAATAGACACAGACACAAAAAATGCTCCGGTAAGAAAGAGAAAAATGCCAGACTCTGATTTTGCATATGAATTGAACGAATTTAAGATGGAAATATTGGAGAAGCTTAAAGAAAACAACAAAAATCAAATGGATAACATACATACGATTGGTCACAATATTTCCTCAATCAATGAAATACTAAAAGACATGAAATCTACAACTGAAAGACTAATCACAGAAAATGGTCTACTCAAGTCCCAAATTCAAACGTTAAATAATACTGTAAAAATAAACGAAGAAAAAATTACATCTCTCCAGAATGAAATAAAGCAGTTAAAACCCAATTCCTGCCCACTTCAAGCAGCAGAGCCATCTACCTTACTGATGTCATGTGAGGATGCAATACTAGAGCTACAAGACCGCGCTGAAAGAAGTAAGAACATTATTTTAACAGGCATTCCGGAGCCAGAGTGTAAAGATATGATTGAAAGACGCGAAATTGAACTATCTAAGGCATATAATATCATAAAAAGTATTTATCCAGAGTGCCCAGAAGTAAAAAGGGCCTTACGTCTAGGTAAATACGAGGGAAAGAAAACTCGCCCACTAAAACTCTGTTTTGATTCACAAGAAATAGTCAAACATCTATTACGAAATAAATCAAATATTAAACAGGACGGTGTGCGTATCTACTCGGATCAGACGCCTTATCAACAGAGGTATATGGCAAATCTTGTAAAAGAACTACATCGACGTCAAGAAAGTGGTGAAACAAACTTAATAATAAAATACATCAAAGGATTACCCAAAATAATTAATAATAAAATAATTAATACACAACCAAAAAACTAAATTCTGAACAAAATAAAACGAATGAAGGTGACAAAATTACATACACACTCACAAGCAGCTACAAGGACGTAATAACTTCTACAAAATCAATAAATTTCTTATACGCGAATGTTCGCAGCATCGTCAAGCCTGGTAAACTAGATGAGATCAGATGTGTAATAGAATCATTTAAAACAACCTTACATGTGATTATATTTACTGAAACATGGATAAAAGATGAATCAGAAGCCCAAAGATTAAACTTACCAAACTATATGCATTATTATAACTACAGAAAAAACTCAAGAGGTGGTGGAGTATCCATATATGTACATAACGACCTGAAACATGAGGCTCTAGAAGATCAAATTGAAAATGGCAACCACCTACTATGGATACACATAGACAAACTTTCTTTGGATATTGGAGCTGTATACAGGCAACCAGCATCAAATATTAAAAAATTTCTTGAAACCTATGACATGCATCTAACAAGAAGAAAAAGAGCTATAATTTTTGGGGATCTAAATCTAAACTTATTGAGTAGAGAGAATTCTATAAAGGAATACAAGAGGGTAGTAAAAGAAAACGGTTATAAAATTCTTAATAAAATTGATAAGACTTACTGCACACGTCAAACTCAAACATCCAAAACTATTTTAGACCACATTTGTACAAATCTTCTACACAATACATTCAATATGTCTATCATTGAGAGTTCTATGTCGGATCACAAACAAATTTATTTAGAAATAAAGAGAATCAAACTGGAACGGCCAAAGCGAGTTCAGTATGAGGCCATCAACTATATCGGTTATTATAACACGGTTAAAAATTTAATAATTTCAGACAATCAATATACAGACAATAAATATAACGAATTAGAATCAATTCTTACGCAAAGTCTAGCCAAAAACAAAATTATAAAAACAAAAATACTTAACCTTCCAAAAAATGACTGGATTAATATGAACCTCATTAACGCAATTAACGAAAGAAATAGTCTTTGGCATAACTTAAAGCAACATCCGGGAGACAGTGAGCTCAAAGAACGCTTCCATAATATAAGAAAAACGGCTCATACAAATATACAAACTGCAAAAAACAGTTACTATCATACTGCATTTCAAAATTGTAAAAGTAACCCTTTGAAAATGTGGAAATTAATCAATAGTTTAACTCAAAACTCAACGAAAACCAACTCTGTTCCTCTTAAATTAAATACTTCAACAGGCCAAATTACTAATACTATAGACATATGTGAGGAATTTAACGCTTTTTTCTCGAATATAGGCTCGGAACTTGCAAACAAAATCACCAACAGACATGATTACATAGCTTTTTCACAAACCAGTGATCATGAAAGTAGCACTAAATTACTGCAATTCAAACCCACAACAATTGGCGAAGTAATTAGAATAATCGACAACTTGGATCCAAACACAAGTACTGGCGTTGATGGGATCAGTACAAAAATGATCAAGTGCGTCAAAAATCCTATTGCTGAATACCTAACATGTTGTATTAATAAACACCTAGCCGACGGGACATTTCCTGATTCCCTGAAGGTAGCGAAAGTTTGTCCGATTCACAAATCAGGTAACAAAATGGACCCTGGGAACTATAGACCAATATCTGTATTACCTACTGTATCAAAAATATTTGAAAAAATACTGCATAATCGCCTCAGTGAATTTCTGGCATCCAAAAACTTTCTTTATGAAAAACAGTACGGTTTTCGGCCAAAATCAAACACACTCACCGCAGCGATTGACTTAGTAACTAGAATCAAGCTTAATATTGACAAAAAGAAGATAACACTTGGAATATTTATAGACCTAAAAAAAGCATTCGACACAGTGAGTCATGATATACTTTTATTAAAATTAAAACATGCAGGTATCGCAGGGACAGCTTTAGAAGTAATCAAATCATACCTATCAAATAGACACCAAATTGTTAAAATCGATGGACACCAGAGTGCTCCCAGATTAATCACACACGGGGTTCCACAGGGATCGATTTTAGGGCCGTTACTTTTCTTAATCTACATTAACAACGTACACGACATTGGACTTAAAGGAGATGTTACATTATACGCTGATGATACTAGTCTGTTTTATGCTGGTAACTCAATCAATTCTATCATAAGAGAAGCTCAGTCGGATCTAGACCTTATAAATAGCTGGCTACTGTCTAATTTGCTTACCATTAATATATCAAAAACAAAATTTATCATATTTACAGCTAAAAACAAAAAAATAGGAAATTTTAACCCTCTTACAATCAATAATGAAACGCTACAGCAAGTTGACAATGAAAAATATCTGGGATTGATTTTAGACAAACAACTTACGTGGAAACCTCACATACAAATTATTCGATCTAAGCTAACATCATTGGCAGGTGCACTACGTAGCATAGTACGATGCCTCCCAAGACGTGTCCGCTACATGGTGTATAACTCACTAGTAAAATCACATATTGATTATTTAATCGAAGTTTGGGGTACCGCAGCTATAACTAATTTAAAATCATTGCAAAGATCTCAAAACAAAATTATCAAAACATTGTTTCAGTATGATTTCTTGACGCCAACAAATAAAATATACAAAGAAACAAAGATTATGGACCTAGCACAAACATACACATATACCACATGTCTTCTTGTCAGGAAAATTTTAACAAAGGATATACACACAAATATTACATTTACAAAAAAGATGACAGTAACAAAACGCATAACGCGACAAGCAAATAACATTTGTTTGATCTCACCTAGGACAAACTACGGTAAGAAAAACATCTTGTATGAAGGCGCACAACTATATAACAAGCTCCCAACAGATATTAGACAAGTAAAATCGTTTAACACATTTAAAAAACTACTAAAAGAACATATTTACAAAAATGTATCTATAATCTAATGAAACAAAATAAAATATAAATAAAAGTATTAATAGTTAGTTTAGTTAGTTAATAAAATCATTATAAATATAAACTCGTCGAATTAGCACAACAACTCACCCACGAGCATGCACTCCACACACACCACACATACACATACACATACACACACACACACACACACCACACACACACACACACACACACACACACACACACACATACACACACACACAGGTACATAGGTACATCCATAAACTCACAATTCAACACATCATTAAAAACACACTCACAAAATGGCATACTACTTAGCACTTATAAAATTAACATTGATAATAATAATATATGTCAATCAAACCTTAATTATACATTCAATCAGACTAAGATTTTATCCAAATAAAGTGCCTTTGTTAAAAAAAAAAAAAAAATTTACTGCGTATTAACAAAAATGCTAATAATATTATATTAAATTAATATATATTACATACGCTTAATTTTATACACATAGGCAAATACACATCACTTAAATACATACTAAATAAATGTATACAAAAGCGTAACTATAAACTTACCTATATTAAGTAAACTCGCTCCCGCTACGTCGACGCTCGTCCGCTACACGATGACCGATACCTTAGCAAGCGAGACTATTTTTTGTTCGCAACACGATTGACAACATAATGTATTCTTTTACTACCTACCCTCAATATGATATCTTTATAAACATTGTAAGTGTATAATTTTAATAATATATGTGCTTATTACGCTTAGCGGCAAAATATTGTAATAGCTTAGTTTCTCTGTAAGTGAATTTTGTAATTCTTAAGAGAAATAAAAGTCTTAAACCGTAAACCGTAAAGTAGGTGTGTACTCTGCCCTCCCCTTCGGGGAAATACAGGCGTGGTGTTATATATTTTAATACTATAAATATGTAATCGTTATGTATGAAGTTACGATTTCTAGTTGTAGTAACAAACGGACCCTATCCTAACCCTAACCGGACCTCACAGTTACCGAATAAATAAAGGCCAAGATTCAGCGCACATTTTCAAAACGTATTCGCACAAGTAAACATGGGCCCTTTGCATTTGCATTTGAAACACCACATTTTATATTACTCAACGCCTACACGCAATAAGAGGCGAGGTTTACCATAATATTTATTGTGAAAAGGCACTTGGTACACTCCTGTATTGTTATCTGGTATATTTTTGGCATTTGTTATTATTTTTTTTAACTATTAATTTATAAGTTTTATAACACCCTTAACGAAGTCTCGTAGATGTAAGATTTTGTGGATTTAAAGATGAAATGCAAAACAAAAAACAACAATATGGACACAGTTGCGAATTCTCATTGCAACCGAATTTTGGTTCAGTTTACGTCATTGATTTAATCAACTAAAAATATATTAAATCGTTCACATAATTACAATCGAACTTCACTAAGCTAGTTTGATTGTAAATTATAGTGCGTATGGTATATTACCCTCATAATCATCCATCCATAAATCGAGCGCGCCCGTCGATGCTTAACTCTGTCAATCACATAAAATCGACGCGAAATATTGGGGTATGGACGCTCCATTCATGCTTACTTCATAATAAGCTAGCAGATGGATGATGTAGTGATGATGATGGTTTGTAGTCATGAGGACTTGTCCGTCGTCATCTTATAAGTTACGGTCACAGCACTGAGTGAGAGAGGATGTTGTAGAGAAACAAATGCTCTCAATACTCGCACTTATAGTAAGCGATTAATATCCCGACGCACGTGCTACCCAAGTCACTTGTTTGTAATTCGTACGTAGTGAATATAGGTGGTACGTACCTACTGGGAACTCTCTCCGTGAATATTCTGCCTTACTTCATATTATCTCAAGATAGCTTAGGATTGTGGTTTTCCACATAACAGTAATAAAACTATGATTCAAGCAACAAAACCTTTTCATATTTAAATCAGTAGTTTAAAAACTGGGATAGTGAGGTGGGGTAAGACAAACACTTGGGTCAAGACTAACACTGTTAAAAATCTCATAAAGTACATTTAAGGTTTTCCTTATTTGCTATATTGGTTCAGCAACGAACAACGGTGTCGGGTAACCGACATAATAAATTAGAATATAATCTATACTTTAAGAGATATTTAAAAATGTCAGTCTTTCCCCATGTGTCAGTCTTACCCCACTTCACATATTGTAATCATTTTCAGTGTAAAGCCAAAATATACTTCTTTGGCGCGATACGACGGTCTGTAATGTTGTAGCGTAGCACATGTGTATCGTAGCGTAATTAAATATGCCTTTTTCGTAGCAAATGTAAACAATGACTATTCAATAAGGCAACGCTGCAGGCAAGATACAAGGCGTATACGAAAAATGAGTAGACAAGCGAATTTATAATGAAATTATCAATCTGGCCGTAGGCTTCGAGCGACCCTGACTTCTGAATGAGATGAGAGCAGATGAAATAAACTTGCAGTTACACGTTGTATTTTAATTTTTACGTCATACAACTTTATTATAGATACAACAGATAGATCCAGATACATCCACTGCCACCCTTCTGTGATACATTTTGCACAAAACTCAGAAAGGAAACTAGCAGTAATGGTATCTTAGTTTAGGTGGCATGGACCAAATATATATAGATTCAACCTCTGCCTCCTAATGATACAAAAAGCATACAGTCGAATTGAGAACCTTCTTTTTTCAAAGTCGGTTAAAATTGTTTTGGATAAGTGCCATAGGAAAGCAAAAGCTTTAAATTTAATTCGTATAAAACTACTCATATTAAATTTGCAGTATAATCTCTTTTCCGTGTTCCATGAATCGAAACCACTGACTTTAATTTTGAAATGTTATTGGGACTTAATGAAATACCTCGTTGCTAATCTGTACATACACTACTAGACTACTTTACGCATTATAATAGTTTCCCTGAATAAGTATTGCACAAGTCTGAATAATATCAATAAAAACTTATTAGTGTTACAACAATCTACTACAAACTCAAGCGTGTTCTGTTAAAACAATGAATAACCTATGGCGATATCCCTTCCCGATATTGTTGAATAAATCGAAACCAATACCTGTTTTTGGAATAAATTCACTTGTTACTCGGTTGCCTACATAATCTGCGCCTAAGCTTAAACTGACAACATTTCAAAATTTATTTTGTAACACGTGAAACTAAAAATACCGTTTCTTTATTTTTGCACCCTGAGATCTAAAATATTTATTTCAAATTTTAATATTACTTCGTTTCGGAAAAAATAAATAAAAACGAAAGAATTCATGATTATGTCATTGCTACGGCAGAATGTATTAGATTTTCTTTGCCACCATGTTTAATGTTTTAAATTGATGTCAGTGATTAAAAAGTCTAATAACACAAATGTAATTCTAAGAACAGATTACAGTTTGACAATAAAGTTACAACCAAAGAGTTATGGTTACAGCAATAAGCAAATTCAGCAGTACCAATGACGTCATATGGCGTTTGAGACTTTTAAGAATGTGATCATTTTTAAACAAGAAAATTATAGTGAAACCGTCAGTGTTTTGAAAAATGAAAAAACAAGTGTGCCTTATTTTTTAATTTGCTTTTGAATTAAAAAATAATATAAGTATGTTAAAAATATAAAATGTTGTCAATTCTCTGTCCGTTCGAATTTTCGCGTGAACAAAATAACCTGTTAACTTGCTTTCATTGTCTCTACATCTGTCTCTACATTGTCTTTAAAGTAACACATAACTTACCTATATTTCGTTTACAATTCCCAATCCCATTTTGAGTCATGTTTACTTTGTCACAGTTGTCATAGATGTTAGGTAGGTAGTGCTGCTATTTTGCTACCTTAAAAATGTTGGTGCAATAAAACCACTCATTTGAATATACGCAATTAAACAGGCGACGCATAGACCTTTGAATCCGTTGATCGGAGGCTGTACGCAGTCATCGGTCGTGTCATCGCTCGATAAGCCTCATTAGTGGCGTCTGCCTGACTGCATCGGACGCCGCGATGTCCCGCAGATTGAGCTAATAGTCCGAGCCTACTTGGCTCACCAAGAAACTGTACGCTTATGCCCGGTTTCTGAGGTCCATTTGACGGCAGTTTATCTATTCATTAGCGCTATCGTTTCGATAACTTTTCAAATTGTGTTTCTGAACAACCCAATGTAAGATAAACTCCGTTTATAGTTAGACTAGTGGTCCGCCCCGGCTTCGCACGGGTATTTTATATAAAAATCAAAATTATAATAGGTACACACACTATAAACCCTATTTGCGTCAGGTTACTAAAAAAATAAAAATTTAACACGACTTTATTTTACATATATAGACTATAACAATAGTTTCGTTTACGCCTAGTAATATTATATAGCCTTTGTCACTCAGTGAAGATGCAGCTTTCTAATGGTGAAAGAATTTTTGAAATCGGTCCAGTAGTTTTGGCAGCGCACGCCAGAATAGCTCGCAGATGGTAGATTTTTTCCTACTTACCTACTTGACACTTATCGTCATATTTTGGACAATTCACACAATATCTTTATAAATTTTAGCCTGTGTGTTATTCTGATGTATAAGCTATATTATTGTAAAGTTTCATTAAAATCCATTCAGTACTTTTTACGTGAAAAAGTAACACACATCCATCCATACATACATACATACTTACAAATTTCCCCCTTTATAATATTAGTAGGATAGGATTAGTAAGAATTATACCTTATCAACAGCCTAAAATTTAAGTTATATGCTTCTAGTTTTGAAAATGACAATACTTTCATACAACCTTTCATCTCCCTTTTCAACCCATTACAACACTTTTTTCCAATTAAAAAGTGTCTATGTCCTTTGTCAGGCTCTAGACTGTGTACCAAATTTCATTTAAGTCGGTTCAGTAGTTTTGGCGTGAAAGCGAAACAGACAGACAGACAGACAGACAGATACTTCAAAACCAAACGTCCAATTTTAATCATTCAAAGACCAAATATTATCTACATAAACTGTAAATGTAGTCCAAAAAAAATTCAAGATAAAAAAATGGTTGTTGTGCCTCACTCGACATAGATAGGTATAGTGTGTCGCGGTTTTTTTTATAGATATTTATAAGATCTACGATTAATTAGAATATTTTATGGTTCTATCTTTTATATTTTAGGCAGCGTACGCAAAATAAGTAACTTTTCTGGTTGATTTTTTACACCTTGTCCGAAAAACCCAAATATCTTACGGAACCCTATTTTTTCCAAAATAAAATTTAGCCTATGTCACCCGGGGATAGTGTAGCTTTCCAACAGTGAAAGAATTTTTCAAATCGGTTCAGTAGTACACCTTGTGTCCGAAAAACCCAAATATCTTACGGAACCCTATTTTTTCCAAAATAAAATTTAGCCTATGTCACCCGGGGATAGTGTAGCTTTCCAACAGTGAAAGAATTTTTTTAAATCGGTTCAGTAGTACACCTTGTGTCCGAAAAACCCAAATATCTTACGGAACCCTATTTTTTCCAAAATAAAATTTAGCCTATGTCACCCGGGGATAGTGTAGCTTTCCAACAGTGAAAGAATTTTTCAAATCGGTTCAGTAGTTTTGAAGCCTATTCAATTCAAACAAACAATCAAATCTTTCCTCTTTATATATTAGTATAGATTAACTTAACAGACGAAATATGGCCGTTTACCGGTTCGTTAACTTTATTTGACGTTTTTATTGACGTTTTTATGACAAATTACAAAAACTTTTAAGGTATTATTGCCTAAGTACGTGTTAAATAGTATTGAATTTTAGTCTAGAAATCCCGGTGAAACATTTTACAGTTATTCGTAGGACATAACAATAGATCAATACGAGTTCTATTATGGACATCGAAATATCGAAATAAATTATTTTACTTTGACTTTTGACTTTGTCAAAAGTGACTGACAATTTCGGCTCTAAACATTAGAATTGTAGATATTGTTCACATTTGACTATGATGCACAGATGCTAATAAATACCAAATTACAATATTTGGTAAATAAAACAAGGTGTTACTACTTATTGACTATGGAAAAAATATTTCTTACAAATAAGACTATTCCTAGGGTACAAACTACAATGAATATCTATTTTAAACTTGATCTTTTGAAGAGACTCATCTAGTGGCAGTTTAAGGTACTCGTTATCAGATTCATAGTTAATGGAAGGCTCTTCGCGTGTTCAGAAACCCAGTGACAGTTATCCGACATATATCTTACGTTTAACTTTATTGATTCAATAGCTGTTGATAATATAACTGAAGAGTTCAGAAACCGGCCATTAGTGCACTAATGCCCGGTTTCTGAGGTCCATTTGACGGCAGTTTATCTATTCATTAGCGCTATCGGTTCGATAACTTTTCAAATTGTGTTTCTGAACAACCCAATGTAAGATAAACTCCGTTTATACTTAGATTAACTTAACTGACGAAATATGGCCGTTTATCGGTTCGTTAACCTTATTTGACGTTTCTATGACAAATTACAAAAACTTTTAAGGTATTATTGCCTAAGTACGTGTTAAATAGTATTGAATTTTAATCTAGAAATCCCGGTGAAACATTTTACAGTTATTCGTAGGACATAACAATAGATCAATACGAGTTCTATTATGGACATCGAAATATCGAAATAAATTATTTTACTTTGACTTTTGACTTTGTCAAAATTGACTGACAATTTCGGCTCTAAACATTAGAATTGTAGATATTGTTCAAATTTGACTATGATGCACAGATGCTAATAAATACCAAATTACAATATTTGGTAAATAAAACAAGGTGTTACTACTTATTGACTATGGAAAAAATATTTCTTACAAATAAGACTATTCCTAGGGTACAAACTACAATGAATATCTATTTTAAACTTGATCTTTTGAAGAGACCCATCTAGTGGCAGTTTAAGGTACTCGTTAACGGATTCATAGTTAATGGAAGGCTCTTCGCGTGTTCAGAAACCCAGTGACAGTTATCCGACATATATCTTACGTTTAACTTTATTGATTCAATAGCTGTTGATAATATAACTGAAGACTTCAGAAACCGGCCATTAGTCATTTAGCACAAAAAAGTGTCTACATGAAAATGTCTAAACTCTACTAATAATGTACTGGCGTGGTTTTCAGTAACACTTTCCTTGAAACCATTTTAGTCTGCTTTAACGCATATCCGAATACGTGGATACGTATATACGTATCTATGATCGCCTTTGGCCAACAAGATAGTGTATCTACTACCTACGCTTATTTATCCAGCATCAAAACTTGTCTACGTTATAAAATGTATGGATCACTATGGCTCAAACGATTTCAATTGCTAAAACTATACTAATAGTATAGTGTGGTTTTCGGTCACACTTTTCTAGTGGTGATCTATCTGTATAATTGTGAATGAGACTTGTTCAAGGTCTGTCACAGTAGCCGTTGTCATATAAATTAATTTAATATTAATTGTCATGTAAATTACATGTAACGGAATAATAAATAAATAAATAAATAAATAAATATAATCGTTTGCTATTTGCTATCCATAAGGTGGCTTGTGATATATGTAATCTGTTACTTCCATCGCTTTTATAAGTACATATATCAATTCCAGCAGTGTCAACTCAGTTTTAAACACTTATTTCAATAGTCGAACGTTAATCCGTAGGCTCCACTGCGTCAAACGAGAAGTGGAATCATATTTATTTTATTTCTTCTCTACGAGTTTGTTTCCGATTCCGGGGGAATGGCAAACATTAATTTCTGTTAAAATGTTTGCGATTGTTAACACATCACATTCGTTGAAATTAAAAGTTTCGAGTTTTAATATATTTTTTGCAAAGTTTGTACGATTTTTTTAACTAGGCAGATACTATTTTTTATTCCTAATTACTTAACTTGGGTGTAAAAGCCAGTAAACAAACAATAAATCGCTCAAACAGTATAATGAATACTATCGCTGAAGTCAAATAAGGTCAATTTGTCGTCGATATGCTTGAGATTTATCCTCGACGAGTTAACGTTAAGTGCTAATTCTTCATTACCATGGGCAAATGGGTTCTGTAGAGTATCATTAATATCGCCTGCCAGATAAAACACGGTCTTTCCCAACCAATCAGCAGGTTGATCTTGTTCATTTGTCGTAGTCTGCGCTGAATGACTACGTGGGCTTGTTTGTGACATTCGTTTTTGTCTCGTTCAGTAAGCATAGAAGGCAAGGATCGTTTGCTGTAGTGTATACTCATAAATCTACTGTTTTGTTTGGGAAAATAGCTACTTACTAGAGAATACTATTGATAATTAGAAGAAACCAATAGCGGTCAATAGCCTATCCATCCATCCATCAGCTAGTCGAAGTCCTGCTGGACATAGGAGTCCCTTTATCGGTGCCAAAGCTCTCAAATCCCATTAGACCTATAGCATATACCAATATCTCTTCAGACCCAATGTTCCATCTCTATACCGGACGAGGATCACTTTCGGGCTTACTAAATTAATGGTGCAGTCAAGCTATGGTGGTATCCATCATGTTAAACCATACCACAACACAACTCATTGAAATGTCTCAAAGGTGATGATTTTACGTGTTTTGTGTCCCAACGCAAGCCTTCCAGATGACCGCGTTTCATCTGCCCCATGAATGTCAAAACAACATACACTGGTCTTGTTTGTTTTTCCGTATATACGTGGCAAGAAATTTCTAACCCCGTTTCTAAATGTAAGGAAGAGGAACAGATCGTGTGGTTCTCATAGGTATTTGTGCATTACAGAATCTCGTATTAGAACGAAGCGGCATAGAACAGTTTCCCCCACATAAAATAAATACATAATGTTATTTTTATAGTCTTTAATTGTATATAATATATTATGTAATTGTAAATGTATTTTCTTTCTTCATCTTCTTCTTCTTTCTAATTAAAGAAGATGAACTTGAATCTATGTATAATCGTATAAGAATTACGGTCGAATTTTAACGACTCTGAGTCCACTAGTTAGTTCTAATTCGTACAGAAAGTGATTGAATCATTTACATCCTTGCCTTCGCCCCTGATTATAAATAAGGAAATTTCTTGCTCCTCTGATAGTTCACGACATTCCTGTAATGTCAACCAAGATGCAAGATTTCCTTTAACTCTTGTATCACAGATTGTACAAGCTGTAACACAAAATAGATGTAGATAAACAATGGTTTGCGGCTGTATACATGAATAATATCTATCAATTTGTATAGCTTCATGTAAAATTCACGACTTGAAAGATTTTGATTTTGATTCTAACCGTATTTATTGATTAAACTTTAAAAACTCAAAATCAAATCATTTTTACAACCTATACGGTAAATTGTTTACACAAACAAGTCCCATGAAGAACAAATGCTAGAATGAATTGTTTAATTTAAAGTATTAAAACTATATCAAATGATATTTAACATACCCCACAAACATAATTAAAACACCACTTAAAATTTGCTTCCTTATTTTTAAAAGTTTTACTTCATGTTCAATTTTTTTTCAATATCCAGCATAGCTGTATTATCCCCAGGAATTAAATTACAATATTTAATAAAGTTTAATACAGAAATTGCAAAAATTATTTGTAAAAAATGATTCTTTATGTGATTATTTATACAATATAAAGTTATTGAATTGCTCATCAATAAGTTATCTTTTTAAATTTCAAATATAAAACACATACTTAATATATGAAAAATATAAAATTATAAGTAAAAAAAATAATGTGGAAAGAAATATATGTATAACTACTCTAAGCAGAATTTTTACCAATTAGCAGGCATATTATTGAACACAGATTTTCGCAAGTTAATGTTCGAACAGTCACGATCTAGCTAGACTAACAAATTTTACAACATAATACAGGTTGTTCTACGGAAAGTATTTTAATTTATGATCATTTGTACTAAGTTAGTAGTAATGCTTAGTTGAGTTAATGGCAGAAGTCAATAATCAGCCGGTAAAGAGTAAATGTAGAGCTATTTTCAAGTGAATGCGTGGTTAATAGTTTTAATCAAAATTAAATAATTATGTGTAATTATTATTATTTATCATTTATTAGATATATATTTACGTGGGTGTATCAAGTTAGCTTTCAGGTTAATGTTACAATTAATTATCATGTCGGTCGTGGCACTCTAGTAGAGTTCCGTAGTAGATATCAGGTAATCAAATTTAGCAACAACCAATTTACTTGGAAATAAATGGGAAAGTTGTGTGATGATTATAATAAGAGCTCATAAACGTACGTAATGGCAATCGTACGTAACGTATTGAGATGGTAGATGTGATATATATATACAGTTGTATTTCACTGACATAGCCCTACTTCGAAGATCACATCGAAATGTTATAATAAGCAACTTAAAAAAAATTATATAATTTCAAGTTTTTACTTGATGTTTACGTTTAATATGAATTTAAATTACAATATATAACAAAAGCCTCATTCTCCTATCAATTACGACTCGATATTTAACGAACATCGTACAGTGATCAAACCATCGATCACCCAATCACATACCATTCTTGACCACATTTGCCATTAAACATTAAACAACCGTCACTCAAAAATAAACTTAGCATCATTTTAATAAGGTGTTTTTTGAACTGACACCTTGAATATATTGTCAGAAGGAGAATAATCCATTTCTCTGCGGCACATATAGGTCTAATCGTAGCACATTCCAACACACAAAACATCACAGACGTTAAGCATCATTATACAATGACAAAAGAAACTTGCGCAACTGCTTGGATCGTACGATCTGTTTGTACGGTCAGCAGAAACGATGCGGAAGACGAATGTCATTGCTACATACAGGAATTTTATCAAGATAATTGTTATCAAAAGCATATTGTACTGCAACTTGTGTTGTATTGAAAAAGGTATGTATCTGTTGGTGCGATTGAGAATTAAAATGCAGAAACAACTGTGACTACATCAAAGAGCTAAAATAAATTTAACAAGCAGTTCTATTTTTCGTGCACAATTAATCAATTAGTTCTGGAGTTAAGGTGTTAGGTACATCTAGAGTTAAGAATGGTCGAGGATTTTTCCAGTCATTTAATAACGTAAGCTATTCACTAAAAGTGAAGTGGCGATCTCACAATCTTAAATTAAGCCTCTTAGATTAGTTACTTAAGATAAATCAGGTTAAAATTATTGGATAACCTACAACACTATCCTATCACGTTCTTTCATCACATCACATCATACTGCTGGACATAGGCCTCCCCCAATCTCCCAAGACTCGTCTCTGAGCCCGATCTTCGTCTCTTCTCATTCACTTACTTAAATCGGCGCACCGCCTAGCAGGAAGTCGTCACTACGCTTAAACTATTAAGTTTTTATTTACATAGTAGAAATAGTGGGAGTGTTTCGTTTGATTTCTTGCAGTTACAAATGCAATTGATATTCAGATGTTCTTCTTCTACAATAGCAACATGCACCACAAAACAAACATTACGCATTCGATCTACATACAGCTGCGGACCGTACAACGATCGGTTCCAGCACTAATCTCATTCCATATTACAATAACAGCTCCGATGCCGCTGGTACATTCCGCGCAATAACGACAATATCCTACATACATTTAACATTACATCGCCAGTGACGCTCAACGTTTTGTTTCTGTGTTTCTCGACCTCGGATTCTCTTGTTTTCTACTAAGCTATGGTTTCCTATAAAAGCGGAGCTACGGCTACAAACATCACTAAATGTTAGCTATGTAAACAACATAGCGGTCTACTTGAATAAATCTTCAAAAAGTGCAGAATAAACATAATTTAACTTATACTTCATTATAATAATATACTTCTTTATTATGTTGTATCTAGGTGTAGGTTTTATTTGATTTCTAATTTTAACAAATCATCATATCGTCTCGCATCGTCAATTTTAAAGCAGAAGTTAATAATTAAATCCAACGTCATAATTAGATAGTATTTTTATTATTTATGAACGCCAAAAAGCTTATGCGAAGCTGTTAAAATCTCTAGACTGTTGATTAACGTTATCGCTTTCTGAATCTGACCTTAGCACTTGTTGGTGCTTTAGAAATAAAATTCGTTAAATGATAGAACGGAGAATGATGTGATTAAGCATGTGTCTCACCATTTTGAGTGGCGATAAAGAATTAATTTTTTATATTTTGTAAAATAGATTTTTAGTAGCAAACGAGCATGCAGCACGGCCCATTCTCTGTAATAAATTTGGAACAAGATTCAGAAAGTGACTGGCAGAGTTAGTCCAGCTTGTTAGGTTAAGGATGTTAGCCAAAGGATGTTAACGAATTGACCAACTCAATTATGTTCCTAACATTAGGCTATTTGAGTAGGTGGACTCTAGCCGGGCACTAAAGGAGTGCAATTATTACATTACAATCAATTATATTAGTTAGTTAGCAATAATCCAGTAAGTAATTTTATTAAATGTGCCGTTATAAGCCGGTCGGATATACATTGTTATCCTTGAGGACTTCCAACCGTCTGAGAGGACCGTCTAATAAACTATTTATTTATTCATTTTCAACTGTATTTTTTAGCTTAGCTTTTTCCACGAGCCACCACTAGAAACACCATAAATGTATTTGTATTATTCGCAAGTCATCGCTGGTAATACGGCAGTATACCTAATCAGGTGAATTCAGGTGATATCTTGTCAGAAATGTATTGGTAACCCATTAAACTCTAACCTTGAGACGATTTAAATGGATTTATTTGTTTTCTCTTCGGAACGTTTGGCAGGCGTTGTTGTGACAGACACTCTCTTCAGTGCATTAAGTAGTGTCTCCTGTTTTAACCTTGCCTGATGACGATTTGTCTGTTTTATTAGGATGGGTTCCTATTAGAAGGGGTTATATACCTTGCTTCAGTGGCATGGCTTAAATTACCATGAAAGGCGTGCGCTTTTCATTTACATTGCATGTTTTAGTATGAGCCTTTTTTAAATCATCGACCAGACTAACAGATACATTATATCTTTTTGTAACTAATTACTACAATTATTGGCCCTTATGCTAAAACGGCCAGACGTCCCACTTGGGCACCTGTCTCCTCTACAGACACAGATGCGGGTGGTCTAGAGCATACTCCAACACGCTACTCCAATGCAGATTGGTGGAGGTTTTAATGACTAACCCAGTGTCGAATGTTCTCAAGCAACCCAAAGGTCATCGACAAGGCTTAACAATTGTTTAAAACAACCGCAACCGACGGTCTAACTTAGAAGAACGCAAACGCCCATGAATTTTCTCCACAACCGCACCAGACGTTCCTTAACTCCTCAAATATTTTTGCCACTATCGGTCAACCCATCCACAAAACAACCGCGCCCCTCGTGGCTTAACTTGGTATATCACATACGCTCGATGCTAGCCGTCTATGAACGTTTCGTCCTAAGCAGAGTCTAATCTTGAATTACATTACATTACCTTACATTTAAGAACAACTTAACAAAAGTTACAACCATTTATCTTTAAACGTTTAATCTCCATTTTATCTACACTTTTTATAGTTAAGTAGTTGAACAAGTCGCTAGAAAGTCCATTTATTAATACTCGATTAACACCACTTGTTATGTCCGACATTTATTGGCTTGTCACAAAAGAACCGCTATACTAATAGTTTTATTATAAGTATCCATAACCCTGCTGCCGCCATCATCACCTATTTTGCATACATTATAATACTAATATATATAATACTTAGGTTATAAAGTGAATTGTACGTTATTTGTATTGGTATAGATATTTCATTTAAAATAGACACTTAGGTTAAGAAAATTTAAAATAATAATATTAGTATCTTTTTTTCTAGGAAAATTCGGTTATAGTTATAGACAATAAATATTTTGAATCAAGTTAACAAAACTAATTAAAATCTGATAAATATATTCGAGTAGGTAGGGAAGTGTTTAAACTTAGCATGAGTTCAATATGACATAGTAATTTACCAGTAAACAGAAAGATCTACGTAGATACGACAAACAACCCATACGCGTTAAATACTCATGGCCGAATCTGAAACCAGCATGTCCCATTGATCACATAACTAAATAAACAGGTATTTCCCAATAAACCTTCGGCCGGCCTTCGTAATTAAAGAAGACGCTTGCAATTACCGTAGTTTATAGATGCCTCTAATTATATATATCCAATGTTTTCTATAGATACGGTGTGACGAAAGAGGCCTCATTGCACTGGTCATTACTGGAATTAATATACCTACGTGTCAGTTCGAGAGGTTCCATCTAATGATCGACGTTCGATTTTTATAGAACCCGTGAGAACAGCCAAATAATATGTCTCTGATAGTATGAAATTTTGCTCAATAGGCTAATTTGTTTGGAGTATCATTCGATACGTACAGTAATTGATACGGCTGATAATTTGGAGGCATGGAGAGTAATGGCCACTTACCGACGATGGGTGAGCCGGATAATGGTGGTTACGGTGCTTTAATAACTAATGAGTATTAATATTGGTTAAGCGGGAATCTATGAAATAATGAATGAGTTATTTTTTTGTTAGAATAATTTGGTTCATAGCGATACGTTATATCCTCTTATTCGATTTAAGTCGGTACGTCTTCAGGATTTCTAAACCAAGCCATGACTTATAATAGTAACAAACAGTTTGATATTAACAGTCCACCACCGACACATTGGCGAGCCCGGTGTTTCATATATCGTAAGACAATTGTGACCACAGGATATCAATAATTGGCCTATTACAAAGCTACTCTGAGCAGGTCGCATCTCAAAATGACAAGAAAGCGCCGATTATTTTCCTTCACCGTTAAAGTTTACAAAGTTTTTGATTGCCAGTTTCTTTAAATTTGTAGTTTGGTTACTTGCTTAAATTTAATTTACTTGGTACTAACCGCTCAGTTACAATTTCGTTACCCTACACCTTTACAGCATCTGAAATCTCCGGTAACCTCTTTCCAGCCACAGCGTGCCTTATTTAAATTAAGCCGCTCGCACACCGCAAAAACATTCAGTGTGGCGTCGTTAGGCTACCCGAAGATGCATTTATTTATGAAATGTAAATTCATCTGATTGTAATAACAAAACCGAGAGCGACTGCTCACTGTATTAAGATGTATTATTTGCATACCGCATACTATTGAGGGAACGTGTGAACGTGTGTGTTACGGTCGCCTTAATAGCTTTACTTTTTCGCTTTGTCAATCCTCTCGTCACCGCTTTATGCTTTATGCTCGTGTGTGTAAGTCTATGCTGGTCTTTGGAACTTCAGATGCTACTTCACAATTCGACTTACATATTTTATAGTTAATCTATAGGTAAATGATACGATACAAAATAGTTGTACTTATCTTCTTTTTTTTTTTTTAATTTTAATCGCGTCTCATTTGAAAAGGCAATGTTGCCGGTTACACTTTAGTACATCATCATTCATCATCAAAACCCTTTCTTTGTCCCACTGTTGGGCACGGGTCTCCTCTAAGTATGAGAGGGGTAAGTCCACCACGCTGGCCAAGTACGGATTGGCAGACTTAACATCCTTCGAGAACATTATAATGAACTCTCAGGCATGGCAGGTTTCCTCACGATGTGTCCTTCACCGTTATAGCAAGTGACATTTAATTTCTTATATCGCACATAACTTAGAAAAGTCATTGGTGCGTGCCGCTTGGGTTTGACGGGTTCAAACCCAAGACCCAAGACCTTTTGTGTAAGAGGTGAGTTCGATAGCTGTCACACTGTGATATCTGTCACCACTTTGTTATATGTTATACCTTTAATAAAAGTTGTAAAAGGCGGTATTAATAAGAAAATTATTTTCTGTCAGTCTGTCTGTTTAAGGCATATAACGGCAAAATAAACAGCTGCCTCAGACGGATATCAAACCAAGACCACTTACTCGTACCAACGCGTTGACGGAGTTGTTTTCATAACTATTATTTATAACACAGCGAAAGTCTTGCAGAATAGTCGCATAAAATTAACTGTCCAGCCCATAAACATTATTGAGTTACACACGATAAAAGCGTAACGGGTTTCTAAGTGTTAAATCGTTACTGAAATTATAAGGGCCATATTTCACGTTCACTCGTCTGAGTACTTTAGAATGTGATAGACCACCGCGTCGACAATATCCTTAAGCGGATACGCACTGAGCGAGAAAGGATGCCCGACTCATATATATACTCGTACATCCATCACTCTTCGAAGATTGCTCGATTGGTCTGTGAGGAGCGAAATACGAGTGAGTTCGCATATCTATATATATAAAAGGAGAAGCTGCCTGACTGACTGACTGACTGACAGGGCAGGGCTATCAACGCAGGGCCTAAACTATAAGGGTTAGAAACTTGAAATTTTGCACAGGGGTTCCTTTTATAACGTAGGGGAGTACTAAGAAAGGATTTTTGAAAATTCATCCCCTAAGGGGGTAAAACGGGGGTGCAAAGTTAGTATGAAACTTTACGATGAAAATAGTTGTCTTATGTCATACATTATCAAATTAAACCTGTTTCTTGTATTCAACCCTTATTTCTTTACTAGTTTTTGCAGCTTCGCCGCGAAAACCGTGTAATCAAGATACGAATTAGTGTGTGTTTACGGGGTGCCAGACAAATTTCCAATAAACGTGCAAAGCATCCCAAGGGAAAATATTTTAGGGTTGAAAAGTATCCTATGTGCTAATATAGATTATCGTCAACCTATGTGCCAAGTTTCATACAAATCCGTTTTGTAGTTTTCAGGTGATTGAGAAACAAATATCCAAACATTCAAACATCCAAACTTACAAATTTTCACATTAATAATATTAGTAGGATACCTACCTACTACAACACTCAAAAACATTACCAAAATCTTATGACTGAAACAAAAAAAAACTAAATGACAAAAATAATAAAATGGCCCTATGTCATCATAATACATTCACTCTCACCAATAGTCCTTAATCAGTTCATATCATCATCCATCTCGCTTTAAAGTATGAATATTCAACAACAAGCCAACATCTAGTAACATCGGAATTCCACTTGAGGACGAACGCGTGCTCGAAGCGATCGTTGACCGTTACAAAGGATCGTTTAGGAAAAAATAAATCAACGAGGTGAGAGATCCTTTGTAGGGCTGCCACCTAATCAATTTTAAATTTCTCAGAAAAGGTTTTCTACAACGTCAGCTTTGGACGTCTTAATGGCAACCAGCAAAGTGGTGGTAAAAGTAAGTTTGAAAGCAGCAATAAAACATTATAATATGCGACAGAATACACACGTAACATGCACAAATTGGCTAAAAGCTCGACAACATGACAACCCTAATCCTGACGTAACGTATCGTGACTTCTCTCGTCGAAGCGTGACTTCTCTGACCGATCTTAAGTGTGTACCTTATTCATAGTAACTTCCCATCTGCCTGGATCGATATCGTGTCAGTAAGTAAATTGCATTTTGACATGCTCGTACTCGTATGTTGAAAATTAACAAATTTGCGTAATTAATTATGCTAGAAAACGAATTATATTTCAATGTTTTTCAGTCTTAGTATATACTAACAAACTATACTATATAATATAGACTACTTATGTGACTAACAGACTTAATCTAATCATCGATCGTTAACAGATACCTACGGTTAAAACAGTGTACAACTTCTTCATATATTACATTTTAATAAAAAACAGGTGATAACTGACGTCACTCTTCGATGCGTGACTCTTTTGACCGATCTTGAGTGTGGGGCTTTTTTGTTACTTTACATCATCACGACAAGTTAATCGTTGGAAAGTCCTTTGAGCTATTTTTGCAACTGGACCCTCGAGATTACAGTAACAATTAAACTTATATAAATTACAATTTATTCCTAATTTCCAGGCAGAAAAGATTGATTGCGCCGAATCACCTAAGGAGATCTATGCCACTTTATTTCTAATCGGTGAGCCCGATGAATAATACGTATACCTACAGCTGATGAATTTCAAAAGTATATTCAAACACAGTTTGTAATCAATACCTGAGCTTTATCAGAATTATCCGTAGCCTCATATTGTCACGAGACAATAGAAGAAATTATTATCACGACTAATTCATTGCCCAACGGAGAAACAATGATTATTGATACCTATTGGTAGTCAGTAGGGCACGAGTTGTCACAACGTCCAATTTGAATTGGCTGACAACTCATTTCATTCTTGACCATCGTAAGTTTGCCCGTGATAAAGCGGGGCGATACATGAAATTTAATCAGAGTTGTCCATTAATTCAAGCCCAAGGACTCATTGTTGACTGGTCAGTATGACACGCGACCTGGTCACGACAATGAATGTGTTATCTGTGGTAGAAAGTGGTCTGTTGTTCACCTCTGTGTTTCGGTTGATGAATTCAAAGTTCGAAACAGATAAGTCACGATTGATTGCCCGGCGCTGTCATACCTACTCAGTTCACAGATAGATTAGATAAATGGTGCAAATTAAAAGGTTTTGGAAACGTGTTAGCTTAAAAAAAACATGGATGTTAGGTGTAACGCTTATAGCTATATATATTCGTAAATATACTTGAAAAGTATCTATCCACATCATTCCATATGTTGGATAAAGAAAGATAGGGAGAGATTCTCTTTGAAGTCGTCCATTTGTTGATTTCCTTGTTGAATTTTAAAACACATATTGATAATAATACACGACGTATTTAGTAGGTTTATTCACTTTTCAATCGAACAACAGAGTCCGACTCAACTAGACGCGCGCAGTAGCAAACGAACAGATGAACACGACTAACCTCAAGTTTTTTACTGTCGCGAAGTAGAAAAAGGGTAGGTCGGATAAGTTGCGTTCAGAAATAACCATCAACTTAATAACATGCTGTTTCTGAAATACTTTTACAACCAAATTTTTTTTTAAATATATCTATAGGACGCCCGCAGCTTCGCTCGCGTTGAATTAAACATAATAATGTCTAATTCCTCAGGCTCGAGACTATCTGCATTTGTAGTTTTGGCGTGAAAGCGAGACAGACCGAGGTTACTTTCGCATTGATAATATTAGTATGAATAAGTTCCACTGCTACCACCTGACCTACCAGCCCGCTCCCTTCTCCAACCTGGGCCACTCCTCGATGCCTTGTCGGCTGTGTTCCGTCGATGCTCGATACGCTAATCTGCTCTCATATCTGGGTGATCTATCGCCATAACATTTTGTTTGGTGGGAGGACACAAGTCCACGTACCCCTTGCCCTGCGCTTAATCGAGGAAACTTAGTTCGATAGTAATTCGGTAGTAGTAATCAAGAAAGATGGTCGCTTATTAATTAGGTAGGAACGTAAGTATTTGGCCAAAATTCGGTCTGTCTCTGGAGGGGTCAAATCCAAGCGGTACGCATCAAATAGTATTTTATGTTATAATCGTTTTAAAGGACCTAAATGGGTAGAAGTCAAAATAATCGACCGCAACTCACATGAAGTCCGGGTAGTAACGTTACCCACCTGATAAGAAAATGTTACTTACAGGAATAATAGGATGCTTTCACATTGAAACAACAAATAGGTAAATATTTTTATTTATTGTTAGACTGACACAACTGTACTAAATGTATTTTAACAGCAATAAATGTTTTTTAACAAGTCCTATTAATAGACAAGAACCACCGAAAACATGCTTTAAAAACTACAACCTACTCAAAACAATTACTTATGCAGTAAAAATAGCAAAAAAAAATACTTTATTATTTAAAAAGGAACTTTAATATATTTCTTACAAATGGTAACTTAAGTGATAATTATGTAATTCTTTAATAAAAATATATATAATCATCGTCGTGAAAAAATACAAAGTCAGTCTTCTTCTTTTTCTTTTTCACGGTATTTTCTTTGTCTCTCAGCATTCGACATTGGCGCCATCTAAAAGTAAGCGTGTAAAGTCAATTAGTTTTAATTTATGAACAAATATGTCCAAAAAGGTCCATTCCATGAAATATAAAAATAATATTACTTAATAGATTATTCCAGAAATCCCCACCAGTTCTTATGCTTGTATATTTCATGCATATATATATACATATTATATAAAAATATAATTAAATAAAAACCGATCGACGAGGTTTTCGTTCGTCGAAGATGAAATGAGGTTTTCGTTCGGAGTGAACAACTCGTTATTGATTGCAGGTGCAGTTACTATACAAACTGATTTGTTTTACCAAGTGTTACTCACAAATCTATAAAATCCTGTGAGTAACATATAGCAGTATGAACTAGCCCTAAGTCGTGTTACGTTAGCCACAGGAATGAAAAATATGGATTATAACCTATAAAATGCATCGTCATAACAACAAATATCTTACCTTGAAAACAATGTCTCTGTTTTGTATGAGCACCAAAACGTATTTTTTCAGACTGTGTATCCAGACCCGCGTAATTCACTTTAGAAATTATCTCACTCACTAGTTTTTCACAGGAATATTTTGGACAATTTTTTTTGTGCGCTCACTTTCTTCAACCAAAACTAAATTAAGTAACAACTAAGCGTTCTAAAAGACACGTGATGTGATGTAACAATGTTGTTAGCATAAAATATTATTGCGATATGTTAGAATTCCTTTTCGGGAGCGTTTAAAACACCGTTATCTACCTGGAGTTATTCACAGGAATGATGTTTGGGATTTTTTTATAAACAGTAATTAAATAATTATAGACAGTAAATTAACGATTATATTAAATGAAAACAAAAAATTAAGTCACCGGTTTTTACATAACAGTATATAATATTGCAAAAAATTGCCTAGTATTGATTATTTTATAATATGTACATTTTCATTACGCAATAGGACACTTTCATTTTGTATGGACCTGAAATTAGTGACTTTAGTTTGCTAATTTTTTTTTCGGTAGTTAGTTATATTCTAAACATTATAAAATGTCTTGTTTTACTGGAAATTAATTGTCCTTTAAACAAAATTAGTTTATAACATGTTATGACCCGAACTAATTTTTAAATAAGCTGAAAACGGTCGAGGACACATATTTTTTTAAATCATGTACGATTATTTTGACCTCTACTCAAATATCATCTGCTGTAAAAGTGAAAGAAAACCTTTTGATAAACCTGCTTTATACATGTGTTATATGTATAACTATATAATATTATCTCTCATCCTGATGCACAACGGTGGTTGTGGTGGTGGTATAAACGCTGTAGGTTTCAACATTCAAGGTAGACTGCTTTCTCTTTATCTATTTCACAAATAATCTAATTTTCCAACGAGAATCCGTCCAACAGACACAATCAGAGTACTTTTTTCATATTCTGTTTTTGGTACCCTATAGCGAGGTTATGGCATGTGACGTCATTCGTGCATAATAAGGAACTACGTGACCTGTGCTCTATTTATACGTGTGATACAATCTGCTCACGTCAGACTTCCATTGAATGTCTCGTTAAACTAGATTAAACTTTTTTACGTAACTCCAGCGCGCTTAAATATTTCGTACCTACGCTCTTTCTATTCGTTCATATAAGGACCTTGCAGAATATTCTGAAGTAGGTATTTTAGGTTAACGGTAGGTAAATTCTCTTAAATTTGGGGGAGGTTTTAAAACCCATAAGGGTAATTATTGGGAACAAAATATTTTCAGGGGAATTAAGGGATTTTATTACCAAAATAATTATTTGGTAAAAGTCGTGAAGATATAGGTCGCAGCTAATGCGATTTTATACTAACACAAAGTAACGAACTGGCTCCGAAGATGCAGTTTGCTCTTCGTTGCTCTGAATTTTGAGTGGATTTCCAGAGTGATTTGGGGACATCGCCAAACGTTCATCTGGCTTCACTGGTGACAGGCGCTATCCGTCAACACAATAATAATATCTTATGATATTATGTACCACAAAAGGTTCTATGTAGCTTTTTGGTAGTTGTGGTTGCTAGGCAACCGATTACAGCTTTTTGTTTACCTTTATTGAACAGAGTATAGTACCTACCTACGAAACCGCTGTGAGTAGGTCTGTTTAGTAGGTACCAACATAGAATCGTAGTAACATAGTAGGTAGTATTAAATCAAGGTGTAATCTAATTAACGTGTTATTTGTCGATCATTATATGAAGAACAATCGAATATATCGTGAACGTAATTTTGTGTACTACCAACAAAATATCGGCAAAGATTACACACATTTCTCAGCATACTTATAGATAGAGGCTTCATATGAAATTCACTTAACGTGTAATTCAAACTGTTTTATTATCCACTCAAGCTAGATTTATGGTAGTTGGGCAACCGAAAGTTGGTATGAATACGAGAGCTGAACGCTCGCGAATACAATAAAATATATACCAAGGCCGAATGAATCCGGATTGAAGACTGCTCTTTGGGCGCTTGAACTGTGAACTATTGTGTCGAACTTCGCTTATCTACCTATTGTTGTTAAAACTTTGAAGAATGTCAAAGCGACACGCCCAGAGCTTTTTAGGTCAGATCAGACGTATAAAAGCGCAAGTATTTAAAAATAGAAGTGATTTTCAGTGAACTGACGGCCTTCACATACTTCGCATTCGACTTTTATGCTTGTAAGCTTCGGGTCTGAATGATCATCATCATGTCCGTCAGTAGCATTATGACATGATGAACTGCAATAGTAAATGATTCGCTTTTGGAATGTAAATAAGGGTAGGTCTCAGATTGTAGTCTGAGGGCAAGTTGAGGAAGTGGGCCACAATTACGTATAGTTTGAACTATTAAGTATTCTGTGGTAGGTATAGTCAAATAACACCTACTAGTCAGCATAATGACATGATGATGACATGAACTGCAATAGTAAATGATTCGCTTTTGGAATGTAAATAAGTCTAGCTCTCAGATTGTAGTCTGAGGGCAAGTTGAGGAAGTTGGACACAAGTACGTATAGTTTGTACTATTAAGTATATTGTGGTATAGTCAAATAACACCTATCGATGTTCTAACTAAAGCAATTATGAATTGAGTATTTGCTTCTAAACCTTGTAAAACTTTTACTTCACCTGTTTGGTTGGTTTAGTGGTTGCCAGTGCGAATGCTTAGCTAGACGTCCTGGGTTCGATTCGCTGGTCGAGCAAAGTATAATTGGGCTATTCTATATAAAAATTCTCAGTAGTAGCTCGGAGTCTAGAATTGTCTTATTTGTATGGCAATATAAGATCTAATTATAATCTGTGATAAGTAGATGTACTAAAAGTCTTTGCCTACCTACTGCTTTATTTGTTCTGTATATTGTATTAGTATAATCTAGATACCTAAGTTCCTTTTTAAACATTAAAGGAATGTGGATTTGGTTGACCCCGTTACGTGTATGTTATTGGTTCTAAGAATTACTTTTAAATCATATTAAAAGTAGTTCACTAGAAATAATATGAACCAAGCTCTTGGAATACGGAAACGAAACGGTCTTTGTCACTAAATGTCAGCTCAAAATACGAGCAAGTCAAAATAACATGAGCCTGCAGCTCATAATAATAACTAAACCGAAAGTAGACATAATTTATTGCACAGGTTAAGTTCCAATTGTTCACAGATTTATATAGTTAAAAACCGTTTCGTAAACTATATTTGAAATAATTTTCATGAACTAACTAGATACAGTATGCCTAATATCGATTATATTCACTTACTTTAATAAATAAATAAATAAATAATTAAATAATATTATTTTAGGATTACCAAAATATAATCCATCAATTAATTAAGCGATGGACCCATAATACGTTCTGTGTACACCGACTGACATAAGCTGTGCGGTGACTGCATTCATCTAACACTTCTTTAGTTATCAGGGAAGGTATTATCCCATATTCCCATCCCATCAGTACCTAAGCTATTAGTATTGTGTAATAGAGAAGTACAGAGGCACTGTCCGAGTAGGTACAGTCGTCAATTAAAATTAACGTTGTATTTCCCAGGTGGTGCTAGTCCGAGGCCACTACGTGTCCTACCTCCCGCTGTGCAGTCGCAACGAGCCCGTGTTCCTGGCCGCGTGTACGCCCCTCGCCATGCCGGAGACGCGGGAGTGCGTGGTCCATGGCGCCACAAACGTGTTCACCACTGTACACGCCATGGACATGAAGATACTGCATATTGACACCAAGTGAGTGGCATAGTTTAATATATGTAGATATATTGTGTAGCGTCCATAGCCCAATGGTCGCGTCGATTCAATGTGATCGAGTTAAGCAACAACGGGCGCGGTCGATTTGTGGATGGGTGACCGCTAGTGGCAACATTTCATGGGTGCTACCATGCTTTGGAGGGCACATTAAGCCGTCGGTTCCGGTTGTTTTCAATGGTACGCAACGCTACAACAAGCTCAAACAAACACTAAGCCTTCGGGTGGCTTGATAACATTCGACACTGGGTATGCTTGGTTGAAAGGTTAGTCAACCAATTCTTATTGGAGCAGTGTGGTAGAGTAAGCTCTGGAGACCCGTGCCCAGCAGTAGGACGGCGACCAACTGCTGTTACTGTAGCAAGTACTCCCACCTGGTACACAACGCTACCAATGTATCAACCTCTGCATACGTCATAGACATGAAGAACATCGACACCAACCACCAAGTGTGTAAGATCAAAACTAATTAAGCAATTGAAGCTTAAAATAAGACGCTTGTTACTCGACAGCTTTAGTTAAACGTTTATTTAACTGACTTATGCATAAAGATAAATGTTTTGTTTCATGTGCACAAAAACATGTGTTGGTATCATAGTTTACAAAAGATGTATCTTGTACATGTCGTAGTAGGAGACCTTCGGAGAGGCCAAGGTATTGTTAAAACAAAGGCCGATCCATATGATTAAATTATATTGTTCCTCTGCAACGGCGTTAGATGATTTTCTTTATAAGTACTTCCTCTTACATAGACTATGATATAGTATAGTCGTTCAAGGTTTGACGACAAAGTAACTGATGCTTAAATAGGGTTACCATTACGTAACAACGCCCTCGTTAACCAAGGAAGAAGTTGTGGTATAAGAATTTATAAGCTGAAAAGACTCCAAAAGAAACAATTTACTTTGCCCGGGGAAATATATAGTTCAATAAGTCAATAACGTAAATAGATACAGTATTTTCAATATCGCGCTTTGTACGAGTATGTGTAAATCTCACTAGAATGGAAAAAAAATGTTTTAAAATGTGACAACCCCAGCAACTGTTGCAAGGACCCGCCGTCTATCAAAGCGAAGCAGATGTATGACAATGTCTCTATTGAGGCCGTTTCATATTCATGCACCGTCACCGCGTCCGCGCTCGGTGGCACGAAATAATAAGACGACAGAATAGATAATATGCAATGGTAAATGCATGGGCCAGATGAATCGTCACTTGAGGTAAACGGGCAGAACAGCAGGTTACAGGCGGTATGCCTGGTTCGAACGCTGGTAACGAAAGAAATACTTCATGTCTGCGATAAAAATAAATCATCGGAACCAAATATGTGTGCCAAATTTCAGCTCGATAGCTTCAGTGGAAGTGGGTGAAATATTGATTGCAAGATTCCAGGACATACATACATAGGGGAGAGCGGGGCTACAATTAACAGAGGTAAGTATTAACAAGCAAATTTCTCTAGAACTATACCTAGTACTTGTCCAGTACGTGACTTAATTTGTCAATTAGATCGCGCCACATGGCACAGTACCGGTCAGTTGGGACCCGCGCGTCATTTGAGTGATTTGTGTTCCGGTCGATATTTTTAAGCAGGTAACGATCATTTTACAGTTCACAATTTTTTGATTAGCACATGAATTATAAAGTGTAATGATTACATTTTTTGTTTTCTTAGTAGCATATTTTATACTAAACAATTCTACGTTTAATATTTGACATAACTATTGACCAATATTTTATTACGTTATTTAAATATTAAAATGTACCTTTGGGGCTATAATTAACACATCAGAGGGGCAAGTATTTACGTGTTAATACCTACCCCGGATTTGGGGGCAAGTATGAACAGGTTACCTGAATGTTTGGAATGATTATTTTAAACTATTTTTTTTACTACAGCATGAGAACTTATAAACGAAAAAACGAAGATATAACAAATCTGATTTTGCGCCATCTTTTTCACGGACCGCCCAAACCCCAGCGATAAAAAGTCATTAGTCTCTGAACCCTCTGTTGATAATGATGTTGATATTGATGATCTGTCACTGAATTTAGAAAACCCTGAAGTTTTAGACAATGTGCCTAATAATATCTAATGAACCAGTAGCTGGACCGAAGAAAAGTGCTAGTGATTTTGAAGGAGCTATCAGTAAACTTCTCCATAATTTTTACGAAGGCATGTGAAGTCTGCCAATCCGCACATGACCAGGTGGTGGAGTAAGGCCTAACCTCTCCCATTCCGAGAGCCCTTGCCCATTAGTGGGACAAAAATAAGGTGGTGGTATCGGGCATGGCTATTTGTAGTTATCTAGCTACTCTACCCGTATGTAGATTCAACCATATTCCAGAATTCAAATTTTGCATTATTCTGAACCGGTGATAAATTGGTGATTATGATGAAAGCGATCTAATTTTCAATTTGCATGCCCTACAAAGCATTATTTCAAAATGTGAGCAAACATTATTAGAGCGATCCAAAGTAAACAGAATACTAAATGCAGCACCAATTCGGAAGCCTCTTAACTCTATTCATCGTTAGAAATAGTTACTTACAATATTGTAACAGTCTGTCTTTAAATTGAAATATTTACCTACTTCTCGATAGCTCGGGATTCAAATCCCTGGAAATTTTTATTTATATTTATACTAGTGGACGCTCGCAGCTTCGCTCGCGTGGGTTTAGACATTCACTAACTTCAAAAACGGCAAAGTTTCATACTAACTTTGCACCCCCGTTTAACCCCAAACACAAGCGGCACGCACCAATGACTTTTCTAAGTTATGTGCGACTAGTGAACGCTCGCAGCTTCGCTCGCGTGGGTTTAGACATTCACTAACTTCACAAACGGCAAAGTTTCATACTAACTTTGCACCCCCGTTTAACCCCCTTAGGGGGTGAATTTTCAAAAATCCTTTCTTAGTGCTCCCCTATGTTATAAAAGGAACTCCTGTGCAAAATTTCAAGTTTCTACCCCTTATAGTTTAGGCCCTGCATTGATATGTCAGTCAGTCAGTCAGTCAGTCAGTCAGTCAGTCAGTCACCTTCTCCTTTTATATATATAGATTTGTACTTGTACTTGTACTTGTACTTGTACTTGTACTTGTACTTGTACTTGTACTTGTACTTGTACTTGTACTTGTACTTGTACTTGTACTTTTACTTGTACTTGTACTTTTACTTGTACTTGTACTTGTACTTGTACTTGTACTTGTACTTGTACTTGTACTTGTACTTGTACTTGTACTTGTTCTTGTACTTGTACTTGTACTTGTACTTGTACTTGTACTTGTACTTGTACTTGTACTTGTACTTGTACTTGTACTTGTACTTGTACTTGTACTTGTACTTGTACTTTTACTTGTACTTTTACTTGTACTTGTACTTGTACTTGTACTTGTACTTGTACTTGTACTTGTACTTATATCTATATCTATATCTGTCTTGCCCGGGGAAATATATAGTTCAATAAGTCAATAACGCAAATAGATACAGTATTTCGATATCGCGCTATGTACGAGTATGCGTAAATCTCAATAGAATGGAAAAAAATGTTTTAAAATGTAACAACCCCAGTAACTGCCGCAAGGACCCGCCATCTATCAAAGCGAGGCAGATGTATGACAATGTCTCTATTGAGGCCGTTTCATATTCATGCACCGTCACCGCGTCCGCGCTCGGTGGCACGAAATAATAAGACGACAGAATAGATAATAATGCAATGGTAAATGCATGGGCCAGATGAATCGTCACTTGAGGTAAACGGACAGAACAGCAGGTTACAGGCGGTATGCCTGGTTCGAACGCTGGTAACGAAGAAAATACTTCATGTCTGCGATAAAAATAAATCATCGGAACCAAATATGTGTGCCAAATTTCAGCTCGATAGCTTCAGTGGAAGTGGGTGAAATATTGATTGCAAGATTCCAGGACATACATACATACCTACATACGAGTGAAGTTAATTAAAAGCTATTAAAAAAGAACACGATTTTTAGATAATCGGATTAAGCATCTAAAAATCGCTAATCCTGAAGATCCTGGTCAGGATAATTGGACAAACTATGTATTTAAATTATTACATTGTCATCGGTCCTTGATAAGTGTGCAAAGTTTTAAATTAATCCCACGTTTTGAAATGGGTGAAATTCACTTTCAAAGATTACGTTACATACAAACATACCTAAATACATACATTCATGCATACATACATACATACCAAGCTAATAAAAGCGTCTTAAAAATAGAACGAAATGATTGAAAAATAGAAAAATATTATTTCTTTTATTCATCGTACATTGTAATTTATATTAAAAATAGGCCGCGTGAAACTCGATGAGCTAAAGAAGAATCCTTTCGTATATTGATACGTTTTAATACATAAAATTCCTCATACAACATTATTCCATGTCCCTTGCCGCGCCCATCAATCCCATCTCGACGACACGTATCGCGCCTCGCGCCTCGCGAGCCGGTGAGAGCTGTTTGTATTTGTAGATATTGACATGTTAATATTGCATCGGAATGAATTTTACTCAGTACTGTTCTAACAGTTGAAAACCGATCCTCAAATAGTTCATTTTGGATTTTCACTAGTTTTTAGCAATGATTTTTAGTTTAGTTGACTATAATGTGAAAGGTCCTTTGCTCAATTACTTTTTTTTTTTACTTTGCTCAACTGTTTACCGGGATTAGTTTAGCGTACCTACCAATCATCACCATCATCATCAGCCTTTAGAGGTTCACTGCTGGACATAGGCCTCTCCTAAACGACGCCACTCCGTCCGGTCCTTCTTCAGGTCATCCATCCACCTTGTCGAAGGGCGGCTTATGCTCCTTTTGGTTTTAGGTTGTGCCAAGCTAATCCGGGCCTAAATCCAATATTTTCTGTCATATATGCCAACCCGGGACTTGGAATACAATCCAAAAGCTAACCAGTCAGCTGTATTCGCTGGTGTATTGAATACCTGGTCATAAATATCGGTGTGTGGATACGACATGCATGTAAATTTGTAGTTCATTCTAGAGAAATAAACGCATATTTCTCCATTCCTACATAATATCAATATTTCCATTGAACAAATCTGCTACGAGTAGTGTATTGCCGTCAAAGTTGTATGGAAAACGTGCAAGTAATAACAATTTAACAATTCGTAGTAATTTTACCTTCAATGAATGTATCAAAGCAAGTAAAATTCTATTTACAAGTAGATAGTTAGTACTTACTTGGGTAAATTTTAATATCCAATTTTTCAACCTTCTAATTTTTAACTTCAATGATGAAGTCGAGTATCGAGTAGTCTGGAAAATATTTTATATAATTTATCTTACTATCTTTACCTTATTGTCAAACGTAGTAGATTAACCTATAGGTATCGCGCTACAATTAAAAAATTACAATTAAAAAAAAGAGTTAATGTTTGTAAATAATTTTTCATTGGTACTTTTCAAACCTTTTGCAAGGGTCATGACTTTTAAATTACCTAATACATATTATAATAAAATTGTGATTAATTTATGTACCTATTGAGTGATTTAAATGCTACCGAATTTCATACCACTGCACTGGTATGTTCCCCACCAGGTAGGTATGTATTGTCTGTATGAATATAATTATGTATGGAAGCCGTATGTTTTGAAAGCAAGCTCGTCACCTGCCCAGAAGGAGACGGACTTTGCATACAATGACGAGCTTACAAGCTCCCGTGGTACGATGAATAGGGCCTGTCTACAATTGTGATGAGCAAGTTTGTAATTTTTCAATTTCATAAATTCTAGATAGCATTTTCATTGTCTGCTATGTTTTGAGAAATTTACATGGATGGGTAAAGCCAGTTCTTGGCAATAATTTGCAGCTATATATCTTGTAAGGCCAAATCCACACTATTACTACAAACTATTGCCATATAAGTATTAATTCTTACAGGAGCGCCTACAGTGCCGGGCAAGAGGAGGAAAGGTCTGTCTGTCGGCCGTGGGATACGTTTAGAGTCTAGACAAAGCAATCGTGCTACCGAACACTCGATCGGTACTAGATCGAGTATCACAATTAAGTGACGCATTGTTCTAACAAATATGGAACAGACTAAAAAATATTTTTTTTAAAATGTGACATCGGTAGTAACAACAGCATTTCGCGAGACTTCAAAGGCGAAGTGGTGTTACATTTAGGAGTTCCGCTGTGCTATTATTTAGTTAGTTATTAGTTTGCAGTGTATTTTAGCAGCTTACAACCCTAGTAATATTGCTGCAAATAAATAAATCAACAAAGTTCCCTTTCTTCCCGACAGCGGCACTCCCTGGCACCACAAATACCACGGCTCGTGGGTCACTTTCACTTGTGTTTCCCGATACCATATTCGGAAATTCATTCGACACGGAACTAACCTGAACAAACTGTCACGGGCTGGCGAAGTTAGGTACCTACTTGTACCGAAACATTATGCTGAAATGTGAATGGTTAATACTACCTACTAGATATTCTAACAAGCTAGCCGAACTCGCGACATCTAACGGCTCTAAGTTCTTAAAATAGCATTATAGCGTGATGTAGAAAACATTCTTTATGAATAAGGCTATCAAAAAAAAATAATCATATCCTACTATAGTTTCAGAAATAAACGCGTACAAACCAACTAGTTCTTCAGCTTTTATTATATAATCGTAAGTATAAAATAATCAACAGCTAATTACAAGTATATTCGGCTATCCGATAGACCGACCGCATGTAACCCTTAAACGGTAGCGTTTATTGCTATACATACTGAATTACTAGTACTATAGTACGAATTTTTAACCACTGCTATATAATTTTAGCGTGAAATTGTCGCGGGCGTTGGCTAGTTAACAATGAATCCACACGTGTGCAAGAAGCTTTAGTCTAAGCTCATAATTTATGTCCTAAGCAAATCAAGCATGGAAGCTCACGGAGTCTCACGCACGCTCGTATGTCATAACGTCCATAGTATTATATTGCATCTGACCGCTGTAAACATCATTGTCCTGTCTCTATTAGACGTTATAAGATTTGTAATGAGCTCACCGCCATATAATATTTACACCATATTTCGCGTGCAGGAGAAGAATTCAACTTTTCAATAATGGAAACAAACAATTATTAATGACTGTGCTTGACTTGGAACTAAAATTTTTGTCCAAAATAGTAAGTGTAAGACACAAATCGAGTATTTTTTTGTTTTTTTTTTAAGTTATACTTCTTTTGGCGCGTTAGGGAAAAATGATGAGAGTAAATTTTTACGTTGCGCGCGCACAACGTCACGAAAAACCGACACCATGAAGTTAGCTATAGTCAACATTGTCAAAAAATGATTTGACATTGACACTTTCAATTGTCAATGTCTGCGGGCTCATTCCGGTGATTTTTTGTGATATTTAAATAAACTTTATTTAACTAGATAATGCGTTATAATAAAACTTTCAATGTACTTATTAAATAAATACCTTTTTTCTATTGTTAGTGTCGTTTTATCTACAAACATAGAAAAGGCGAAAGATAAAAAAATTTAAAAGATTTTTATCTTGTTACGTCAAAGAAGTATAACTTCTAACGCGTGTAGTACACACACACTGTTTTTTTTTTACTTTTCTTCCATAATTTTCATGCAGTTGTGGTTGAGTGTCTTTTCAGTAAAAATCTAATTTAAGTATCTTTTTCTCACATTTCGATAATTAATTTTTTTTACTTGTGCCATATTTAGCTAGTAGTATATTTAGTGCTGTAAAAATTAAGCAATAGTTTACTTAAACTTGACCCAGTCAATTGTTTACAAGCACAATTCAGTAAGATTGGCTGCCACTTAGTAGGCTGTCCTCAGATTTTGCGACAAGTGGTTATTTCGAAGTTATAAAATTCCTATCTTTAATCGATTTTGAATTTTAATCCACTGTAATAAGGATCATTGAAATATTTATCTGAAGTGTACGTGTTGGATTAATCAAGCGTATCTATTATGTTTGCGTTTGTCTCAAACATCTGTGTCGAGAGTTTTCTTCTCAGTTTAACGGGGTCATGGGTTTAGCCTTTGTAATATAATGCGCGAGCATACAAAGCTTTACATGTTAGCTAAGTGAACGCAATATTTATTCTATAAAGTTATATGAAGCTCAGAACTAAATTCGATTTCAGAGAGGTATGTTTAAGTATAACCCTTTTTTGAAAAATTTCCTACTTACTCGAATATTACACTATAAACGTAAAATCTTTCAACTTGATCATAAATAAACCTTCAGAGGAGGCCTAGGTCTAATAATGGCAGCCACCGAGACCATTAAAAGGTGGATTTGTCTATAGAGTTAACATTAAACTATACTCGTACGTTCAAATTTCAACAAGACAAATTATATATACGTAGTATATTGGTCAATCAACTTTTAAGTGTACATCAATGAAAAATTTAACTTTTTTAATTTTATTTGAAAATGTTTATTTTTTAACATATTTGCTGTAGATATTTGGTTATATTTTAAGAATTCACATAGAGCAGAACAATTTATTTGAATAAAATGTAAATTTGACTCCGAAATCAACATGACTATTTAAGACAGTCCCTTGGACAACTAAACTAAATAGGCTTCTGCATTTGTGTACAAGTAGTTCAGCGAATGTAATATCGTCTTTATTTATTTATCAAAATTTATTAAGTGTCCAATTTAATTTAAAATTCTTTTTTTTTTTTTGTTTGGATGTAGATTCTAAGCTTATGTCTATTGTGTTTATGTGAATAAGAAAGAAAGAAAGAAAGAAAATCTTTATTTTGTCTTAAGAGGATATCACAAGCGAACAAGTCGACACTTTTTCCATACAAACGTAGTCCCCTGTTTCCTCCTAGGATAAAGAAGTTATAGAAGAGAAAAAAATACCATACGATTTATACGTACCTCTGCCATGACTGTACGTTTTGTTTTTTTTCATAATTTGATTAATAGAAGAGAAAAAAAATCATTTAAAATAAAAAAAATCGACTTTTTTTACATACATTTTCAAACATCAAGCAAACTGGTAATTACTAACATATCCCAAAAAAGAAAAACGTACGGGCATAGCTTAGACCCTGTTCTACATTTTAACTGAAAGAAATATTGAAATCGGTCTAGATTTCGAGGAGGAAACAGGGGATTACGAAAGGACGATTTTCTTAATTTTACGTAGGTAAAATCAGTTCGAGACTGCACTTCTCTCTATCGCACGCTAAGGGGCTCAGCGCGACGGCAATATTTTTGGTAAAAACCTATTCTTCAAAAGTGACGGTCGACTGATATCCTCTTAAGGGTACATTAAAGCCCCTTACAATAGTAGCCCCTTTTGCATACCCTGCTTTTTTTTTCGTGCAGTCGTATTTGCGGTATATAAAAAATAAAATAAGAAATAAAAATAACTTTAATGACTAACATAACATATTAAATTAACATAACGCAATTAGCAATGACAATAAAAAAAAATTAAATAAACACAAAAATTAATAAATAAATTTTTTCTTTCTTTCTTTCTATTCGAGGACAGCAAAATACTCAAAGGTACGTCGTCAACATCGCTGAATGTGTCGTTGCAAATATTTGTCAGTGGTGCTTGAATGGGACTCAATGGCATATCTTGAGGTACGTCTTCGTCAGGGTCCACAGGGGTTGGAATGTTCCTTGGAACTGGTATCGGTGAGTATAACTTCGGACGCAAGCATTCGCATAATCCTCTATAACAGAAGCAACTCAAATTTCTGGACATTAGTTGGCCGTGGCTCCTTGAAAATATTTGGTGCACCTCTTTTGTACCAGGCAAAGGCAAAAGATTCTTTGGTATGTCCATCTGAATCGCGTCGATCTCTTCTTTTGTTACATAAAATAATTGAATTTTACTCGACTCTTTGAGAACTTTATAAAATTGAAGAGCATCAGTAACGTCCGTTCCTGTTGCCACTTTTCTATCAGCTGCTCTTTTTAAGTATCCCCCAATACCGTCTGCAGGGCCTTTGCCATGCCCGGCTTCAAAGAACGACCAGCTAAAAGCTTGGAAGCCGTAGCTAAATGTTTTCGTGCAGGCCAAATAAAAATTTGCTTTTTGACGATATTGCGAAAATGGGCCATCGGAGAAATCGGTTTAAAGATCTTTATTTTCTCATTAAGATACAAAATATCACTTACATGAGAAAAAATAATTAAATTATAAGGTAGAAATACATGGGCCCGGTGTGGGTAGTTTTGCTTAATAATGAATAGTGTCAATTCCAGGGTAATTTTCAATAATCTTAATCAAAATGGGATGCAAATGCAGCTGGCCCATATTGCAGCTGGTTTATGAATATTGCATGAAGAAATAGTACAAAACGATAAAGCTTCATATTTTTTATCTTTATCATATACGTAGACCACAACTGTGTGAAGAGTGATTTGATTACGAGAGCCTCCAAATTGATGCGCCTGAATTTCTTCGGTACATTCACAAGTATAATTTTCGCTGAAATCAACTAATATTACAGCTTCGTTTGCTCTGATCTCATCAACACATTGCCGGAAATTTTTAAACTGAGTTTTCATATTAAAAATATGTTTCTTTATAGTCTTCAGTTCCTCTTGAAAGTTCTTCACCATGTTTTCTATAGTATCTTCTTTAAGTCTCTTCACGTTCTTTACAGCTTTCAATTGCTTGTCGTTTTTCAGATAGCTTTCTTGTTCCCTCACCCATTCAAACCACTGTATTTTGCCTCGGACACTGTCACTATTTATCTTGAATTCCTTATCCCGGCACTGATTACAAGTACCAAACATGCACTCTTTTTGAGTGCTGTCACAGGCTGTCTCCGATATCAGTGTACTTAGATCATAAGCACTAATAACTCTTTTTTGTTTCAGAGCCATTATCTTAGCTACTGGATTAGTATGTACTTTACAAAGGCACATATCTCTTCCATCAACTGTTGGTGTTACTACGTAGAAAGGGCGTTTTTTAGTAAAATAGAAATATGAGCATTTAGCGTCGGGATTCTCTGATTTGAAGGCTTTGAACAAGTTTTTCATTGAGTCCAATAGGAACCGTTTTTGCACCTTTTCTTTGCCTTTAGTGATGGTTTCTTTTTTGCCGGCAGTATTTCTAGATACATCATCTCTTAAAAAAAAGCTATTAATTTTTTTTGATCTGAATTACGCGTGTTAATACTTGTTCTGAGTCTTCCTTGTAAGCCCAAACAGTCTTTTACTATTTGATGCTTTTGCGCACCTAGTTTCGCGAAAATGTTTTTCAGCAAATTTTTACCTTTTCTGGCTTTAACTTTCCTGTAATAATCTTTGATAGCGTTTGTTAATATGCCGTACTTTTGTTTTTCTTCAATAATTTTTTTTGTTTTTCTTTTAATTTAGTTAATTCTTTTTCTCTCCGATGGGCTCTCTTTTTATATTTTTCAAACTTTGTCTTCCACTTCTTGCTTTCAGATTGCAATTTTACATTTTCTCTATATAATTTAGATCTGTCTCGTCGAATTTTTTTTCTACCTCTAATCTTAGCATTTTTCGAAGACACAGCAGGACTAGGAAGTGGTGTCGTCGGTTGAAGTTGATTTTCGGGATTTATTTCCTGCAGAATGGACGGAGAGCTTTGAGGTGTATTCTCAATTATATTCCTAACAGCTTTTTGGCGATTTCTCTGTGACTGTTTTCGTAGCTTCCCTATAATTCTGCATTTTTCTTTATCTTCTGGCGGCATACTTGAAATTAGTTTTTTATTCCTATGGTAGCTTTCCCTTTTTTTTTCTCTTTCGCTCAGCTAATTTCTCCGGGTCTGCTTTAAGTTTTTCTCTATAGCGTCTTGATTTTTCTTTTTCCGTCAAACCCATTATCTAAAAATAATAACAAAAATAATTTAGAATAGAGAACTATTAGACTATAAAAATGTGTTAAGTAAGCTAACACACGTCCAGAAGTAAAAAGTTGAAATTGGTCAAAATATCAATCTAATTTATATTAAACAATAATAAATTCTCTAGCCCTTGTAAAAGGATCTTCAGTGACTAATTATTGAATGAAAAAGTATTGCTTTATGTTAATTCTATCATTATTGTACCACGGACAACGGTTTTGGTTGTTCAAGTGACTGGTTGTCCGAGGGACATTTATGAGTCTTTGCGCTCCCTGGTAATAAATAATGATATTTTTAATTAGGTCTTACGCGCAGTGAAAAATATAGATTAAATAGAATATATTTCACTTTAATTTACTACGATATATGAAATACTTACGTTTTTGTGCTGGTTGTCCGGTATATACACAATAAAGCCACGCACTTATTCAAAACACTCTCGGCCGATTGGAGCCGCGCCAAAAATGAAATCAAAACTGGCGGCTGGATGAGTGTTGTCACCAAATGATCGACTGTTCTCAAGGCACTGATCCGTAGGTAGCACATACGAGTACCTACATAGGCACCTAGAATACCTACATCGCCGTTTGGAGATATTTCGATTAATCCGTAGGTAGCACATACGAGTACCTACATAGGTACCTAGAATACCTACATCGCCGTTTGGAGATATTTCGATTAATCCGTAGGTAGCACATACGAGTACCTACATAGGTACCTAGAATACCTACATCGCCGTTTGGAGATATTTCGATTAATCCGTAGGTAGCACATACGAGTACCTACATAGGTACCTAGAATACCTACATCGCCGTTTGGAGATATTTCGATTAATCCGTAGGTAGCACATACGAGTACCTACATAGGTACCTATTGACTCCGGCCATTTGTACAGCCCCGAAGTAAGTTTTCGTGCTTTGTAAAATCTGTTATTACTCTTTAATTTACAAAATATAAGTAAATTAACGACTAGTATTAGAATCTATGTATATCACACAATATAAACCTTAATGTATAAGTTAAATAGTGTTCAGAATTTCTGAATTATTTTGGTTTTGAAATAAAACAGTCTTCAGGAACAATTGTACCATTTTTGTCGGGGTCAATAGTAACGTTACTATTGACCCTATGGTACAAATGACCCCGAGGTGAAAATAAATTATATATATATATATATAACATTTTTTGAGCCAATAAAAAATCAACAGATTTTTGTTTTAACGATTTGCTACCAAAGTAAATAGATGGGGAAATATAAATTATTATCAAAGATTATTTCGGTTTATTTTATTGTTTTCTGGAAGACTCGCAGAAATATGACAGGGGTTAAATGTAACATGGGGTTGTTAGTAACACACAAGTTTTACATACAAATTGTCGTTTTTGATTTTTGTTGATTATTGTTGAATACATCAAAGAAATGTACGATTTAGATATTATTTAATGACATAATATGCCTAAAATTGTGATTTTTTAAAGTAATATATTAGCTTTTGATCAATTACCAAGAGAAGTATATATAAGTTTACGCTCAAAATGTACCTACTCGTATCAACATTACTGATAACGTCTTGTGTAATAAATGGCCTGTAATTATAATTACACGTAAGATTATATTACAACCAAAGCTGTTTTACCAATTAACTGTAGCCTTTCTCAATATAAATATTAAATATGAATGTCAACTTTCTTTAAAAATAGAACATGATAAATACCCTGTCAGCAGTACATAACGAGATCTATATTTTATTTTAAGGTTGACTTTTATCTAGATTAGGGTATAAATTACAAAATCTAATTGGTATTCTTATCTTGTCAGAGTTTTGAAGTTACGAAGCTATTAATTATTCTGTGCTTATTCTGACCTTTTTGAAAAGTAGTAATTACAATCACATCTATTTATTACACTACAATTTTGTTATCTACTAATATTAGAACACCAGCTAAAGCTTGGCACCCACTTGAAGCTATCAAAAAAATTATATTATATAAAATAGGCAGATTAGGCTGACTTTGGCTGCATACCGACGAGGTCGGAATCACTGCAAACCAAATAAAAGGATAATGAGTTCACACAAATAAAAAAGTCTGCTGTAATTCGGATATTAATCTGGTGTTTTGATCTTTGGCCAATCAAGTATCTTATGCTTGACAGGAACAAACTGAGATTTTATTATTATTATTTATAGGACGGGGGTGTGGGCAGTTATGCCCACAAGCCACTGCGACCTAAAGAGGTCTATTGTAGCTAGCCCCCATAGGTTCAAACCTGATCCCAAAGGCCAATCGCTCGGATAAATCCCAGGATGCCTTTGTGGTCAAGTTCCCTGATTGTACAAGGTGTGACTAGGCTTCCGCCCAGTTTGCGACTTCTATAATGGGCCACTGCAACAAACTGAGACGCAAATAAATATAAAAATTATTTCATAGCGACACTTCACATCAGTTTTCACACACACAGCATTCAAACGACAAACATATCCTGCAGTGATAATTTATATAGAAATCCACCGGCCGCGAATATCGCCACGCTACAACGAAGCTATAATATCTTGCAGTGTGCTCAAGCTTGTTCATTTATACCATGCACCGAATAGATAGTCGATTAAAAATAATGATAGATGTAATTAAAGTGAACTTGACACTGGCTAAACAAATATCTCATGGGGTCATCTCGGCGATCAATCATTAAGACCTTGTCGATATCGTTTCGTTATGGAATGTATGTATGTTTGGTTCCGCCGTTTTTATGGTATCGTGAGTGATAATTTCACGGTACCTACTCCCAAAAGCCATAAATAGTAGCTACCTTAAACGGAACGAGTTTTGATGAGTCGGAATAAATATGGAAACGATGAGGTCGTTATTATATCTACGACTCGTGCCATATAACACTGTGGCGAGAAACCCTGACTGCAAAACGTCGGATCCCGGGTTCGAATCCGGGTTGAAGCACGCAAACGGTTCAGCAGACATATTTGCAGACAAATTTCAAAACTATCACAGAATTTTAATCATGTGATAGTTTTAAAATTTTGTCTGTTACTTGCTAAAAAGGGAATGTCACACATTTGCGTCATCCATCTGCTCAAGAATGTAAATGAAAAAAAAAAAAAAAAAGTTTTTAATTTATAAATATGTATCTAAATTATAGCTACGTAAAATTAGATTTCAAACATTCCAACTTAAAATTTAAAAAAAATATTATGGTTGAATTTTGACCACTCAGTGAGCTAGTAGTAATAAAATGAATTGTCCTGTGTCCAGTAGCGAGTGGCACCTGGGCTGGGAGCGCAGCTCGCTGCACGGCGTCAGCTGGTACCACCTGCTCCACCCCGACTGCTGCAAGGAGGCTCAGAGCAAACACAGGCTAAGTGAGTATTAACTACTACCAGTATAACTTCCACTTTATGTGTTTATAACTTGCGCAGTGGAACAGAGTAGGGAAAAACCTTAACGGCTTTATTCTGCACGGTACGTTTTTATCGTGAACGTCCACGGCAGTCCAGGTCGAGGACGTGCACGGTAAAAGTTACAGTCTACAAAAATGTCTGGATCGATATCTGGGATCGATCGCCGGGTCTGGAAAATTCCTAGTTCCTACTCGGAGTTTGGATTTGTATATGACAACAGGCTCACCACCTATTCCATGGGCCCTTAACTGGTGAAAAGTGGGTGTACCTCTACGTGTATTACACACATCTACGTATCGCAAGGAGAAATACAGGTGTGGTGTAATGTTCATGGCAAAATATACAATTTAATAATATGGATATTTTATACTTCGAGGTGCAATAAGGATATAGGCATCTCATTACCAAATAACAACACGCACTTTAAGTTTTAATTCTGCCTAGCCTTCAATAAGAAAACGAGAGGAATCAAACAATGAGCATTTCCTATGCACAGGTTATCTTAATTCTACATTTTAATGCTCGGAATATCTTTTACAACAACCACACTAAAACGCTTTCCTATATCTAGTGTTACTTATCTCACTAATTTTATAGAACGTACATTCACTTATAACATAGCATTTTGTAAATTAAACTTAAATTTAACTTTGTACCTACTTTGAACACGACTATTCGTACCATTTATTAATTACACTGACACAAACAAGACGGCTTAACGTGCATCAAAGGGTAAAAGCCATCATTCGTAGTTGTGAATTGTAAAACAATCGTTTAACCTTGTCGATCATCTACGGGTGGCTGGGGAACATTAGGCTCTGGGTTGCCACTAACCCGTCTATCAATCCGATTTGGAGCAGCGTGACAGAGTAGGTAGGTTTCAGCTTTGGCTGAGAGGCAAACCTGTGCCCACCACTGGAACACCTGTGTTTTAGCTTGATCTAATATCTAAGTTTGTTGAAAAGTTGCTTGAACAGAAACAATTGCGATACAAATTAAATATAATAAAAACAAATTTAAGAAATCTATTAGATTGCTACACTGCTATTCCCACGTTACGACTGAATCGTATTTAAAACGCACAATACGCAAATGTTCAACTGCAATGTTCCAGCCTAATCGACTTCATGGCTTTATTTCGAAAGCCCGATAGAGGCCGGTGGCGCAATAATAGTGCATGCAGTGCCTTTTGGATTTAAACGGATTTTTATATCATCATCTGCATAATCATCTGATTTGATCTTCCTTATTACTCTTAATTCATTTCGCCAAACAAGAGTTAAGTATATTAAGAAGTAGACTTAGTCTTGACTTAAATCATTGAAGAACGCTGTGCCTGTTCTAAAGTGGGACTTTACAATACATTTTGTATGTGACTGCCGACTTATTAGTATGGCAGGATAAATTTCACATCGCGATTTATTGTTTGTTATTTATTATTTATTTATTAATCTTTATTGAACCACATTCAAAAGGCACAGGGTACCAATGGCGTACTTAATGCATAAAGCATTATCTAACAGCCAATCATTAGGCTGTCCAGAAAATCAAGAAAAAAATATTTTACATAGACTTTCCACTGGCGACACTTACACTCTTTCTTTACTGTTTCAAACTCGCAGAATCAGGGTCGGCTTACTTCAATAGTTGAGATTACGAAAGTACTTAGTATATATTACAGAATTCTGACAACCTGGACAGATCACATAGATTTCAGCTCAAACGCCTGCTGAGCTGCTATTTGTGATTGATGACGTGTGCTTAGCTCTAAATAACTGACGATCATTGGATATATACTCCAGAAACACAACATTCACACACACTGATACGAACTTTCTTGACTTTAATATCTTATTTAAAATTGCGTTTTTGATACCTTTCATAATACCTTCCTTTGTTGGAAAACAGGAAAAGCACGGTAGATATAGTAAAACATTTATTCGTCTGAGAATTTATTTTCAACTGGGTAAAAAATGCGTCATATTGAGATAGACTAATGAAACTTGACATCTTTTGAGCAACTTCAAGCCATGCGGTAAGAATAATCAAATGATATTTTGTGATTTGGAGTGTTTCATTTTATTTCATTCAAGAGTAACTTCAAAGACTTTGCATTCAAGCCTGATAATAAAGAGGACATTGGAGTTTCGTCAAAATGTTGACGGTATAGCCAACTCAAGCAATAGTCATAAGTTAATTCAATGCATTGTTCATTCGATGCTTCGATATCAAAAATACTCATTCAGACTCCAGTACACGATTCCTTTATACAAAGCGTTTCCCCGCTCAAGTAATATACATAGTAGGTATTATTCTTGCGAAATTAACGCATAATAATTTTCTACTGTACTAAATGCAATAAGAAATATCTATTAAAAAATTTAAAAACGAAAACGTAATACACCGTAATATCTGGTTCTCACCATCACCTCGGGTCGACTGGCAGAGAATGCCTACCGGCATTAAGTCCGCCCTTTGTTAAACCCTATTTTAAGGTTTACAATAAAGTTATAAATAAAATAAATAATAAATATACATAGATAATTGGTACAAACAGACGTAACCATTCCGCAATACACCAAAAGGCCTTGTAATGAGATTACAGGCTGTCACGTGAAGTAATCAGTATCGTATCCATCTACCAGGGATTACAGGAAAGCCATCATCGATAACCTATGACAACATTTGGGGCCGAAACCTAGAAACGAACACGTCGAGAGAAAGTTGACACTTCAGAGCGTGATGCATGTATGAATGATCCTTCGAATACGTGACTGATTTAATCACTCAAAGCTCTCGGGTTCTCGAATAGTTCTCAAACAAAACTCTCTAAAACGATTCTAAACTCTATTCCTCACACGCGAAATACCAAGAATAAGAAAATTGTAACTTAAAATGACAATACGAATGATTCGTGACTTCACACTTGACGGAAATGAGATTCGGAATTAGAACACTTTCAAATATTGTGTAAAGGAAACAATACAACGTTGCTGTTCACACAAAGATCAAATTATGTAAGTAACAAGAAGACAACTAACAATTTAACACTGACACTATTATAGAAGTTTGATGCATGATCATTGAAATTACGTCTTGAACCCAATTAGTGAGAGACAATATTATTAAGCGGTGACAGCCCAGCGGCTATCGAACTCGCCTCTCACTCGAGCGGTCCGGGTTCAAACCTCAGTGGCACGCACCAATGACTTTTCTAAGTTATGTGCGTTTTAAGAAATTAAATGTCACTTGTTATAACGGTGAAGGACACATCGTGAGGAAACCTGCATGCCTGAGAGTTCATCATAACGTTCTCGAAGGTATGTGAAGTCTGCCAATCCGCACTTGGCCGGCGTGGTGGACTAAGGCCTAATCCCTCCCATTCTGAAAGGAGACCCGTGCCCAACAGTGGGACGTCTATGGGTCGCAGCGAATATTATTAATGTTGATTATTCCACCAAAGTTGTATCAACTTATAGGTATCGTTTTAATATAATTAGGTATTATTAATTTCTTAAACGTAGCAAAGTAGCAACAATTGATCCCATTAACCATATTGTACAAAACATCGTATCATACTGTAAAATATTGATCGAATAGAAAAATAGACAATCAACAGTGAGTACCCAATTAAATGTTGTTGCATGTTAATACCATTAGTTAAACATCTTAAAGGTCTATAACAAAAACTAACAAATAAAATTCGGGTAGAGCATACGGCATAGATACCTACTTATAATCGGTATATGCTTATCTTATACTACAAGTTATCCCAGTCAAGCGCAATTGGTCGTGGTCAATCTTTCTTTGAGTTAAACTAGACTGTCCATGAGAATGGTTGATCTTGCTATTCGCCCAGCTAAATGATATATGCTATTCGAGGTTAGGTTAGTAAGTAAATTCTCATATTACGAGTATCGGAGCAGCGTGGTGAAGCAGGTCAGGTGCGCATAATGTTGTTTGAATAATCACAGTAAAGTAATGAAATTGATTGTATTTAATAAATATTAGGAGAAACAAAGGGAAATTGATATAATGCAGTTTTAATACTACAACACAATCAAGCGTGAATAAGTTGCAGTCAACGATGGCAACCAGGGGTCGTGTTAACATAACAAATGCACAAGCCAGATTGTCTGGGAATGCATGTCATCATAGTCACCCTACGACTACTTTCAAACCAACGTTGGGAATTGCACAAATGGCATTAACCCTCATTACTTTACAAACCTGAGCCCAATTACCTACTTTAATGGCAGAATTATATTTGTGACTATTTTAAATAAGATAATAATATGAATGGACTCGAAATCGAATCGAATTCTTTAGCTGATATTATGGAGATTTCCCAATCATTTTTTATAGTAAAATTTCCGGAAATTTCTTTTTATTTATTTAATTTTCAATAAAGGAAAAGTAATCAATTAAAAACATTTTTTGCTTTTATTTAGTTGACGGTTGTTAAGCAGTGACGGCCCCGAGTGCTATCGAGTTTAAAAGCCACTGGGCAGTCACCGCTATAGTGCTGTCAACGTGATTCTCACCCCCTTAAAAACGTCGGAATAATTTAAAAATTTGCACACTTATCAAGGACAATCCAATCTTCTATATAAATAAAAAAGAATATTGGTAAGCGCATAAATGCAGGACCAATTCGGCAAATTTTTTTTTGTATGTAGTCTAAGGTCCACTGAAGGTTTTAATACTAAAAAAGGAATCCAAAATCTGCTCATTTATTTCGTCTAAGACAGAACAAAGTCTAATTCCACGTCAGCGAAACTGCGGGCGTCCACTTGTAATTAATAAAAATAATCTACATTTCAGTTCAGTTATCTACAAAAGCATGTTTCTTATTTTTTTTTAAACGATGTTGTTAATTCTATTTGGCCTGTAAGTCCTGTAAGGCCCATAGTCGAGCACTTAAATCTTTATTTCTTCTGTCATATAAAAGCTTGCTACCGTTGTTATACATATTCTATTTTACTTACTAGGTATTTTTCGCCCACCGCACATTTATTTCAAAAAGGGCAATTTAAGCACAGGATACCTATTAGAATCAGTCTGTTCCATAATTCACCTGCACTATTGCTAGTCCCGAGAACAAAACGACTGGCCCTAGGAATATGCCAGAAGCCGTAGTAACTGTCATAGTGTTACCCAACCTCAACTATGAAATGAGCCACACAACTCCAGGCAGGCAGCAGGCAGCAACAAAGCCAGACAATTCTGCTGTCAACTCCCGATTCAATAGTTTATTCATCGCATAGATTAACTAAAAGATATTAGCATTTAATACCATTCTTTGTCCACAAACTGTCACAGTGGATTTATTAAGTATCGCAATCAGATATTGGCATGTTTCGTGGGAATTCCAGTAATTATTAGCATAAGATAAGATAGCATTAGAATTACATCGCAAATAAATTTATTAACGCCTACTATACGCAGGGATTTCGCCGCATGGGAGCCCGTTGGTTAAGATGCAAAATGGGGATTGCTCGCTTGAAATGTCAAAGTGCGAAATATGATACATAATCTAAAATGACTAATTGGGCAGAAACAGCCTCCCACTCGGAATCTTTACAACGAGCCAATGATACTGGCAGGTGTCAGAAACAACCCAGTTTATGTTCCACGGACCGCTCCCACGGCACCACAGAATAGATATACACCAAGGAGCACGGCACGCAGCCACGTGCACAGGGCACGGTGCTAGTGCAATTTTCAGATAGTAGGTAGGTACACCTATCCTGTGTGAAGTACCTCATTGATAACTTCACTGACGACTAAACTTCCTTTGGTTTGAAAGATTTATTTCAAATATTTTTTATTTATTCCGTCAAATATACAATTAAAAATACATAGATATTACATTAGTTTTTCACTACGTGTATTATGTACAATTCCTAGTTTTTTTATTTGTTTATTACAAACACTGTTAACACAAGAAAAGACACAAAACTTTTTGTGTGGTTTTAAATACCTAGATACATTGATTTCCAAATTACTTTTTTAACTCTACAACAACTAAACAATTGCTGTCAACATTGTATCCTATTGCAATAATCGAAACGATCGTATTTATCGTTTAATCGAAGGTCCTAGATCGATACGGATGTCCTGGAGAGCGAATATAGTGCATATTTAATTGCGACCTTAGACCGCGCCATCCATATTTATGACCGGCATGTCACCGGGGCAAAGCGCTACAGCGCTTGAAAGCTAGTTAATCGCATATTTGCTTTTCTAATTTATGTAGGTACGGTCGGATTAAATAACGATTGCAATGAAACTTCTTACGAGGGACGTAGGTGGTCTGGGAGCTGGTGAGGTGTTTATACCGGACGGTTTTAGAGCGAAATAAGGAAATCAGGGTTGGCAACTTGGAATGAAGCTGAAATTAAATAAAACAATTTTAAAATCAGTTTTTTAGATATTTTATAGTTAAATACTAACGATGCATAATATAAATAAAATAAAATAATAATAAAATACTGACAATGACAAAGACTTTTTACTTGTGCCTTTCATATCGATGACCACTTAGGTAGGTAATCAAGTGTCTGCTTGTTCGTTGTGCTGATTACATAGATTACTATAAAAAAAATTATGGTGAAAAAACAGGACTAACGAATATATTAATAAGTATTTATCAGCTTATTTTCCTATTGATATAAAAATCTTATATACTTAAATTTTGATTGAACTCTATATAATATGAATCTACCTACAGTACCTAATAGCTAAGTAGTACCTACTGCATATTGGTTGAAACTATGTAAAAATAAAAATTAGCTAAATACGAGCTAATTCGTAACTAACTCTAATACCTAATCTAAACAGTGTCCAGTCATCAGCATAAGTGTTCCTTGCCAGTAGATATGACGTTCGTCTGTCTTATATACATCAAACACCTGGGTATCAATATTTTAAAACGTGAAAATTTACCAAATTATAGCCACAACACCTCAGTAAGATGGAAATAGTTGGATAGAATAGTTGGAATAATTTTACAATCATATATTGTAAAATTATTCCATTATCAATAAGGTTTATACAAAATATATAAAACGTAGGCAGCAGAAAGAAGCCAGTACTATAAGAATGAATATTGTAGGTACAGTGAATATCTCATCTTATATAACTTGCATGCTGCCAAGTCTAAATGCAAATAGCCCGCAGTAATTTAAATCAAAACTGACTGAAATTATTCAGATTCTTTGAAAGCTTAATAGCGAACCGATTAACCCAAGAAAAATAAATCTAGCCAACAAATTTAGTTAATATGGAACGGAAACTGAGTACATGCAAATAATTCATTGGAATCCATAACACAAAGACTGGTGTTATGGATTCCAATGAATTATTTACGGAATAACCATTGAATTTACATATTTCTATGTAAGATAATGTTTTGTGCAGTTATGTTTATGCATAAATCATTTGCAGATAACTACTTAGTCATATCATCGCTTATTAAGATAACTTCATTTCTTGCTTAATACGACAAGATGGTTTTATCAGCACGGAACTTATTTTGTAGCATCATGTTTTATTTTGTAGCACTAATTCATAGTTTGAATGTTGTGAATATAATTTGAATAAAATAAAATTAATAATAGGTATGCGAATTTAATATTTTAGTATTAGTAAAATTATCAATAATATCAAAATTGATAGCTTGTTATAGGTAATATTGCCAATGAAAACAAACAAGAAACGTATGTCTTTGTTATTTGCTTAGGTCCATGACTTTGATCTTGATCCAAACAAAACTATTTTAGATATTAATATCTTCGGCTTGTTTTTATACCTCTTCTAATGCTACAAAACATTTCAAAATAAACTCAAACCTTATCATATTAATCAACAAACAAACGGGCCATCTATGACAAGGCGGTAGAAACCTGAATCGTTCCATAAACGGCTATGCGTCAACGGAGCCCCATCATCCGCAGGCCATATCTGGCTAAAGTAAATTGTTGTCATAACATCATTGTCATGTACCAACACCTACCTTATTATTCACCAATCAATTTTCGACTCTACCGGGGTTATGGTAAAGGTCATTTATGTTAGCCTACGGAATGAGCTTTGTCACCTTTACGGAATGCTTGTCTATTTAGGCAGTGCACGTTAACTTAAACTCGATAATCTGTTCATTAACAATGGACCAATATTAGATCCATTCAATTATTACCTACGATTCACACTCAATCAGCTTTGAATTAGTGATTGGCTGTTTGTTATATCACTTCTTACAATTGATACTTTTTGTCGGACTGTTATCGCGGCTAGCATCTACAGACGAGTGCAAAAAGTTTATTAGATAAATGCGATGATAGGAAAGATGTTTTGTACCCTACTGTTCGTGATTAAACTTTAAAATTTGCAAGGCGGTGAACTCTTTTTGCATTGTATTTCAATAAATAAATACATGGACACTGCAAATACTTAGCTTGATTTTCCAATGTATTGAGTGCCCTTAATCAGTAGGAGTACCTAAGCACCTAAACCAACCAACTACTAGTAAAATTTATACAGAGCTAGAAGACTGTTCTTCGACAAAATAAAGTGGGATAAAAAATTCCCACGCGGATATGTACTACACCTCAAGCTTTTATTCGCTGTCTTATATAGTAAAGTATAATAGGTATATGTAGTCTGTCAACAACTATAACGCAGATTACCATCCTTAATGTGCACTGCGTGACATCTTAAGTAGCTAACAGTAAGATATCGTGTAGAAACAGTTCAATTTCGCTAAACTAAACTTTCTCACCTCACTTTAGATTTAGTAACGTTATTTTCAACATACGGTTGCATCACTGCATGAAGCCGAAAGTATTAAAGTGATGTGTAAGATATTCCTAGGAATTAGTTATGGATTCGAGGCTGCCCTAACCTAATTCATAAGCTCCAAGACATTTAGCGCGCTATGGAGGAAACTGATATCATGCTGCGATGACCGATGATAATCGTAGACGAAGAAAGACTTACCTCCAGTTATACTTTGCAAAATTGTATGTGACAATAGTCGGGGCACGTCGTTATCGCAACTCTAAAATGTAGTTTTGATCACCCTTCTACAATCAGGAGAGTCAACCTTTGAAGACAGCGGAAAATTGCTGAATTTGGGCATAGGACATCTAGAAGAGGAAAGAAGGCGTCCTATTCCACGGACTACTTTTCCTCTATCTATGCTATTACAAAAATAATGGAATTCAAAGGGCCTAATAAGTCTCACTTTTTTTTATCGATAGATATTTTGTTATAGATTCAGATTCATTTATTTTTCATTATGATAATATGGTATTTTGTATACGCTTAATGAACGTATTAACATTTTTTATCTACCGCCGGTTCACAAAGTAGATGCTACCGAGAAGAACACGGCAAGAAACTCGGTAGGTACTTACTCTTTTCAAAATTTTCAATTTTTATAATTTGATCAAGGTACAAGGTTATTGAACAAGTGGAGCTGGATATACATCGCACCAAGCGTTTTTATCGTTCAAGTAGTCATTTATTTTATAGAAAGCTTTATTAAGGAGGTTTTGTTTAATGTAAAATTTATATTTAATCTCTGAGAGACAAGTAATATTTCCGGGTATTTTATTGTAGAAGCGAATATACATACATCTCGACCAGGGAGGTACAACCACCCACAGTAAACTACCATTGTGAAGATTTTGCGCTCCGCACAAGTGGGTGTGGCAGTACGAGTATGTAGGCTAGCACACGAGGCGTTTAACTGAGACATCAAGCGTTGTAACCATCTGCGATAGAATAGGGTTGACTTCTCATGTTTCCTTTGTCTTAACATTAATCTAATCTAAACTAATCTAGGTATGGCTATGACCTAAATCATATACGCTACACATGTAGGTAAGTATTTATTATGATAATCAGTTTGCGGTTTTTGTGCATTAATATTTATTTATATTCTTTTAGACAAAAAATCTTGGTAAGTCGAAGCAAGTTTATAACCTTTAACTTGAACCAAAAATGATTTCAGAAAACCCCTTTTAAGATGTAGGCATCCTTGCCTATCCTTGATAACCACAAAGTTAGCTATCATTTTTTCGTGCGCAGTCATCCCCTACGAATTTTGTTCAGAGCTACACTTTCGTGTCGATTTTTACAACATTACCTATTTCGCAGTAACGCAATCGGAGCAAGAGCGCTCCTGCATCGCACTGCTGCGGCTGCAGCGGCGCTGCGGGCAGTTCCTGTGGGTGCACGCCGTGCTGCAGCTCAAGGACAATCTGGAGAACTCGCAGCGGCCTGTCATCGTGTGCACCAACCAGGTGTTGAGGTCAGTCCACCACCACCACAACCCTTTTGACCCAATGTTTATTGGGCACGGTTTCCTCCCGGAATGGGTTAAGCCGTAGTCCACCACGCTGGCAAGTAGGTACGAAATTGCAGAATTAAATGCCTCTGAGATCATTATGGAAAACTCTTTGATGTGTGTGTACGTTTATTTATTATGTATTTAATATTATTATATCAATATATTGAACCTACCTCAGTTTTTAATATCAACCAGGTCTGGCTGGTCGAGAATTGGTACTATTAGGTTTTAAGCCTGCCCTCGTAATTTAATGTAGTAAGTAATTAAGTTTAAAGGTAAGAATTTTAATTAGTAATTAATTTCTGAAATAGCTCATTGCATAGAAAAGTGGTGCGTGCCACTTGGATTTGAACACGGACCCCTCCTTCTCCTAATCCTTCATTCACTCACTTTACAGTAACACATTGATAGATTAATGTTAAAATTGCATCAGTCATGTTTATAAGGTAAATACATAAAAATAAATCACTTCTAATATCGCGTAAATCAGAAATAGTTAACTGACATGAACATAAAATTTTATTTCCATTGCGAAATGAATTCCGGTCGAAGTGCGATAATCTCCGATGCAGGATTATTGTATTGTTATCGTTTGATACTTGTAGTTAAGCCATAATAAATATAAACAATTTTGTTTGTAATTTTTACGCTGTTGCATTACATCATGATACTTATAATAATTGACATCGTAAAAGCATGTAAGCGCAGGTTAATACGATGGTATTTATGTTGAACAAGCCAGTGCCTTCGAGAGCCTATTATGATCACCGCTTTAATAATCCCCGTATGGCAAACAGTAATTATGAATTAACCCGTAATTGGAGGGATCCTCTATTCACTCGATCGGGCAATCGCTGTCGAATAGCCGTTTACAGCGTTGTGAAATTCTTGTCTCCGTTTTGAAATTCTTATAAGTTTTAGAAATAAAATAACAATAAAACACATTTAAAATGTAAGATAAAGTACCTACTACCTGAATATGTATCTTCCTGCATGTTATTTACACATTAGTTTGGTCTTATGCTCTACAGGTCGGAATGTTATTGTGTTATTCCTCGTTCTTGACTAGAATATTCTTATGTAATAAAACTCAAAAAAGTCAATGTAGAGAAAAAATGATTTTACTTACTACTAATTCAAAACACAACCACCTTAGGAACCCCACTCTTTAGGTACATCTATCCTGAAAGCGTTCTGAATTTCTAGAAATTTCTCTACGTTACAACTCTTGGGTGAAACTGTAGATAAAAGAACTTTAGTCCATTCCAACTGAATGACTGAGCCAACAAAGTAACATGGCTTCAGTTTTTATTTTTAATAACTGCTTGTGTAAGCAAAATCTTTATATTTATAGCTAAGTGGCCAAGTGCCCGTGTTAGTATAAAATAAAACATGCCCTTATAAAATTAAAAAAGAAATCAACGTACGTTTAAAGTAAATAATTTTCTCCTCCTTCCAATATAGCCTGCACCGTAGGTCTAGACAGACATAATCGCCACTCGTAAACAAAACCTTTAGCCACACGTGTGACTAATCCTTTTTGCTTGCATTGTGTATAAAAATACAATCCTAAGTGGCGGTTGTGCGAGCAACTAATTGGCTTTAAAGCTGCTCTATTAAGCCGGCCGATAATTCCGCCCGACCTGTGCTCGGCCGACTTTGAAAAATGGCTGCCATAACTTAACGCGGTCACTTACAGACTTCCCTATTGAGATATCAATACTAGATGACGTCCAACGACGTACGGCCCGCGTAAACACAGCCCCTTACCACGATACCGTCTCACTTACAGACGTTGCGAGTGAATAGTGTAAATCCTTGCAATAGTCGATTATTCTACGCAACGCTCGAGTTTCGTACGCAAGCGGCGCGGACGTCTGCGCCCGTGGTAATGGCGGGCAGAGAATAAATATTGTAAGGGGGTGATTTATTAAGTCGAAGCGGGGCTCGGGCCGATCGGCGCGCCGATGTTACTATCGGGATGGTTGAAATATGCCTGCAGAGGGCTATTGTTGTGATGTGAGAAACGGTGTTTAACAAGCGCCGCGGCTGATCGATGGCCAACCGCGTCGTTACTCCCGACTATATTTTATAGCGCGAAAATACATGAAAACCCGCTAATTTTCGAACGCCTCGACGTAGTTTCTGTTGCGTGAATTTAATCCCGCGGCAATTTCGTTGCTCTTGAACCGCTAACGAAAACAATGAGTTTCTATCATACATTTTATAGGACTTTAATATGAGTATTTTTACCGGGGTTATAAGATAAGTATTTCTAGTTATATTTTACCATTATTTAAAGGTAAAATACTACTATACTCTTAAGGAGTGCAATTCATGGGACACTGAAGGGCACGAGTCCAAGGGCGACAACCAAGAACTCTATTTGAAACAAAAATTAACTTTGGCACTCCGACACAAAACGTTAAAGTTAAATTCAACAACAAGACAGTGACAAAGCGCAAGATGGACACATTTGTCCAGCAACAAAGCCCAACACCAATATATCTCCCTATTAACAGAGCAAACATTTATTATTCAAATGAAACAAGTCACGTCCAGCCGTCAGAGGTATTATTCAGTGGGTAATTCTGTAACAACCTCATTATGGCCGTACAGTGACTAAGGGCTGGGCAAATTAATCGGCAAGTAGGCGCTAGAGATAGTAAATCTAAATTAATATTGCAGTAGGTCCTGCTGACCTGAACAATCAGTGGGACAAAGGGTCTTGCTCCGGTCTACAGCTTAATCTGTTTGGTGCAAGTAATGAGATGGGAGTGCAAGATGTATGGCAACGTATATCTATTCAAAGCCGGTACAGTAATGTTTTAATTTGCATTTTAAACTTCAGTGTTGTCTCATAGATTAAGTGGTCAGCACTGAAAGTGAGTCTACTTGGTTTTTAGTTAGGCATTTATCTAATATAAAATACACCATATTGGCATATTGGCTTGCGCCACGAACTGAAAGGCAGAAGTATTGTATTTTACTTAAATTAAAAAAAAACAGCCGTAAGTTATTTTTAACCGTAGGTACCTACTATTAGGTCGGGTAAAGTTAGTTTCTAGTTAAAAGAATGTCAGTACCAACTAACTTATTCAAATATTTTTATTAAGTAGATAAAATTAAATCTTGATAATTTGTTTAAATTTGATTGTAGCAATCGTACTAACATAAAAATATGAGTAGGTTTCTTACGACTTTACCACCCTACCTACTGTGCTAAAATTTTCTTTGACAAGCATTAACGCTCTCGCCACGTAACAATGACATAACAATGCTACAAAAATATGTTGCTTCCTTATTAATGCAGACATAGAGCACTCAGTTTTTCAAGCAGGTACCTAACTGTACAAAATTATCAACTAATCAACTCAATAACGCTGAATGCCTTCGCGCTTCAAACTGCGGCCATAGAATAAATAGTTTGAGCACGCCTCCAATATCCACGCCGTTCTATGATAACAATTATAAAATGGTTTATGTGAAATGGACTTCTAAAGACTGGTGGATGGATGAATATCCATTGCAAAAAATTCTTGTCCATGTATAAATCGCGGTGGCATTGTTTGGGCAATTGCGTCGTTTGTCACACTGCGCTAACGCAGCTGTGTTGCGCAATGGATTCATATCCCTTGTATCTTTTCACTGACAAATGCTTGTGCTTTTAGAATAATCAGATCCATGAGTCTTTAAGAACATTTTAGACTTACGTGAAAACGTTTAATGAAAGTCATTTAATTTTTTATCTAACCCCGGTTCACAAAGTTGGTGCTACCGAGAAGAACACGGTATGAAACACGGAGTTACTCTTTTCGTTTAAGTTATCATTTATTTTATAGAATGCTTTATTAGGGAGTTTAATGTATTAAAATTTTTTTTCTGGGAATTAAGTATTAAAATATTACCTATAATTTTAGGTATTGTATTTCAGAACCAAACACAGTCCCCTATAAAAAAAATTTGATACTTTACTTAATCTAGGACTAGGTACCTACAATTAATTTATCTTTATTTCTTGTATTAAAGTTATGTACCTAGATATACTTTTTTACAAACAAATCATGATTTTTATTAGCTTATAATAATATGTACTAATTCAAGTAAAGTATTCTTTTCCTGATTAGCGACTAACATTTCTTATCAAAATAAGAAATGTAATCCAATAAGTGACAAACTCTATAGATAAGACTTCACGACACTTCGGTACATTTGCCATTACTTTTGCCATTAGGGTGTGGATTTTGGAATTCTTCAGTAGATCGGTAGATACGAAAAAAGTTAAGGCCGCACAAAAAGATATCACAAACACGACTGCGACAAACTTTTTGACCATTTTCCGAGTATGTATATGGCTTGCTCTTGATCATTGTTCAGTAATCAAGCAAACAACTCCCAATTGGCATTTGTCGAGTCGAAGTATAACGAGGTTCTTCGTGTATAAGTTTTGTGAACACGTGCACAACAACATTATATTAAGCGGTTGAACGACAACAAATTGTCAGCGTGTCGCCGCCTACGTCATGTCGGAGAGATTTATGCGCTCTGGCGACGCGGACGCGCAAATTGGCGGGAACTAAGATATTCTGTTATTTCAGTTAGCTGGGTTATGCATAAGTTACAGATATGATAAATTACATAGAGAGAAAAGTTTGCAAATCAACAATAATTGCGTGGAATAACGGACGTATGCACACTATAAAACAATAACATTGCTTAATTTGTGGATGAATTGGAGAATACTATGAAAAAAATCTTTGCGAGTTTTTAACAATAAGTACTCGTATAAGTATATGTAGTTACATAATTAGTTACGTCCGCAGAACAGAAATAAATACCTAGATAGATGTCGGTACCTACTTAACACAAAGTCACCTCACTGACGTCCATTAGAACTAAGCTAAAATGACAGACCTTTCCACTACGCTTTCAATAAAGAGCTTTTGACTACCTACTCGATGCGTAATGAAGCACGTTTAATTCGAATTCGAAGGTCGAGCTCATTAAAGCCGAGCGTGTAAACACGGGGAATTCGTTTATCCGTATTTAATGTCTTTGGTTTTCCCGTTTGCCCTTTTGATTCTGGCTTTTATCGAATTGTCGGTTTACCGGCAATGTACATACCTCCTAACTTGCTTAGTAGTTGTCGGGCCTGTGAGCTATTCGGTAGGCACACTCTTGTCTGATCTTGTTTCGATAAAAGCTATGTATGTACCAAGTTTACCTAAACACGTACAAATAAATCAAACTCAATTTTGAGATAGGACGTAGGGTAAAGAATAGTTCTGATGTTTATGAACTGAGTATGGTTTACGTCTGAGATTGGATCAGCCGGTTTGTGTGTAATAAACGATAGTTTATTGAAAATTTATTGTCGAAGACCTTCTGGTGGCCTGAAAACAGTTGGCTAAGGGTTGGCAACTAACTACTCCACCAATCCCCATTGTAACAGCGTGATGGAGGTAGTATTCTCTAGACCTCCCGCACCTGTGTCTGTTGGTATAGGCAGGAGCTACCAACCTGAGAAGTAATGTGGTTATTACTTCCCCAAGCCAAATTCTCAACTAATAAAAATTAATTTTATGTAGGTAGAGTCGTTAAATTGAAGCGCTCGAGCACACGCGGCAGTAAAGATGATCAAACGATCGATAGTATTATGGCGGCCCATGGTCGGCGTCAGTTGGATTGCATAGGTGACCGCTAGAGGCAACATTTCAAGAGTGCTTTGAAGCAGGTGCTTCAGAGTACACCTTAAGTTAAAGGTCTTCCGTCGGCTTAAAAACAACGACCAAACAACTACCCCTATGCCAATTCGCACTGGAGCTGCGTGACGTGACGACGGTCTATCTACGCCCCAGTTGTTAGAAGAAACCAGTGCCCTTCAGTGGGTAACAGCCGGCTAATGGGTTACAGTTTAGCTTTATATTTCTTTTAGTTTATCAGCTTGCCCTTTGCAGCCAGCCAGCACCTAGTTCCTGTATTTCGCAGCAGAAATGCCAAACATTTTATTCTTGCACATCTAATTTAATCTGTAATATATACTAGGAAGGACCAGATTTTTGGTATTTTTTTAATTTTATCTCCGTTTCTATGTATGTAAACTTTCGGGGAAAGTTTTATATTATTAAAGGGACTGTAATAAACCATGAAATACCTACTAATTACCTATTATTGATTTTCTATCCTTAGTACTGGGTACGCTCTACCTACCTAACAGGTGGCAGGTAGGTAAAGCACATTATTGTTTCCCAAATAAATTTAATAATAAATAACAATTAAATTAGTATAACTACCTCAGTAGGTTATTATTGAAACGCCACGTTTGCCTTAGCTAAGCCTTCCAATATAGCTACTTGGTATCTATGCAGGTCCAGGAGTAAGTCCAACTATGTGACATTTCCCTGCATCCACTATCTAAAGGTTGCCTACTCAAACCTCACCGAGTTCGCTAAAGGTTACATTAGGACTTTTGTAGAAACCACGTACAAATTTAATACCACCTTCGAAGTGGTGTCACCGAGCATTATTGCCGTTTGTTAGAATTCTCCCATTCTCCAATTTATATCCGTATCCGATTACACAATGGGTTTATTTTCAGTTTAGTGCCTTATCCTTATTTAGAAGTGTTACCTAGCTTTGCCTCCGGAATCCACAACAATTTATAGAGCCGAGGAGTACCTATATTTGCAAATTTATTAGTGAGCAGAAAAATTTACCCAGAAGCACAGAATAATAGTACAAGTACCAGAAGTAGGTTTGTTTTGGTGGTGGTTTCTCGTTCGTTCGAGATGCTAGAGTAAAATAACATTAATTACAGCTATTATAATCTAAGTTAGTCTAGTTAACCTATAGATGTACCACGACGTGGGACTCTCCCACAACATGAGTTGCGGGAGGTCTAGTGCATACTTCACACTGCTCTAATACGAATTCGAATGTTCTCAAGCCACCTTCTTTTACCATCAAAAACAACGGGACCGACGGCTTAACGTGCCCTCCGAAGCACGGTAGCAGCGCCCATGAAATTTTGCCACTAGCGGTTTTCACAAACAGACCGCGCCCGGTTAGCTTACCACTGGGTCTATCACATACGATCAACGCGAACCATTGGGCTATAGACGCTATCATACCTTAAGTGGAGAGAGAATATCACTTACAATACACAATTTAATCAAGTTTAATAATCACGGTAGTGGTGTGGTAGAGGCTAAGGTAGTGTTTGAAGACTCTATAGGGTCTTAGGTCTATACCAACTTGTAAAATGTTTACAATGAAAGGGTCACCTGCTGCGGTCCTTAGAACGCTCTAAATTAGTTTAACTGTAAGTATCTAGTCGAGTGTAAGAAGAAAAACATGATACCTACCGAATCAAATCCGTTACCTCAATAAAGTAGTTCAGTCACCTTATCAAGTCTTTTAAACAAACACAAGCAACAAAAAAAAGCGTTAATTCGTTATTCACTTAAATAAGAGATAAGATAAACTATAGCCAAGATAATGCTGGCTCGAGCCAAGTTTATTGCAGCTTTAAACCTATTAAAACTTACAATACAAATCTGAACAATTATCCCAATCATAGATTAGTATTAAGATAAGCCAACGACAAACGCGATATTACGTATATATAATTACATCGCAGTGTCGTCAATTGTAATGTTTCTTACACATACAAGTCTCGAATGTACGATACTACTTAATATAAACATTAAACTTTAGTGGTGCCCATTCCCAGTACCGACTAATGGCCAAAGCATGTAACAAAGTCTTACTCGGTGAAGTGCGATTCTTTCTACAATAAAAACATATGACTCTCTAAGTTATTCTCATTTCTATGTTCCATTACAATAATCACAATTTCACATTAAAACCGCAAAGATAAGAATATCTTGCAATACATTAAGCTAATAAATTAAATACATTACTGACGAGTAGTAATAGCAAATTCATTAAAATGAAATACGATTAATTCATAGTTGAAACCGGCAATTCATTGAATTCATAGTTGAAAAATTCATAGTTGTTACCGGCTTACTCACGTGTTTACGTCCGAAATAGGCCGACTAGTTACGGTCAATTACGCTGACTATCTTCAGGAGTGACGCCGGAATAAATCATACGTGAATATGCCGGTAACTACAACTATGAATATGAATATAAGACGAATCATGCAGTAATAATATAAGTTTGTCTTACTTTCTTCTTTATGATAGGTAAATACTTTTATAAATAAATAATAAATACCATGGACATTCACACACGGCCATCTGACCCCAAATTAGGTTGTTATTATTAAATATTTACCTAATAGATAATATTGACATCCAGTCACAGAACAAACAAGTGTTCGTCACACGAATATTTGTCCTGAACGGGATTCGAACCCACGCCCGGAACAGGTAGGGCCTCTACCCAACGGGCCCGCCACTTTTCAAACGTAGACAATCCTAGCTGAAATAGATCAATGAACTGCTGAAGGACAGTGATATTGACAATTAAAAACGAAATAAATTGGATGTTGTGTCGAAGCTGATGACTTAGTTTCATGGGTTTATATAATTATCCCAAGCCAAAGTATATACTTTGGGTAGGTAAACCTTGAGACTTATGAGTTTAAAAAAGTACAAATGGAGGAAGAAATTATTTTTATATTTCGCTCCATTAAGTAATATTTCCTTGTCAACAGTGAGCAAGAAGCGGTAGTGATGAAGGCGAATCCATGGCTGTACCACTACTACGCCGTGCAATCTAAGTTGCACTACGGCTTGGCTTACGAAGCGGCTACGAGGATGTATGGACCGCCTCCGCCGGACATCCAAGTATACCCACCGATGCAGTACACGCCGACTCCTCCAGTCTGCATCAACGGGACCCAAGCGGTGATGATGCCAACCACTGGCATTCAGCCCCACATACCGCAAGTTCCTGCTCATCTCACGCCGATACATTATGCTTATGAAAGACCGGAAAACGGTCCCGTGGACTACTCAGTATCTCTTCAGGAAAACAGGTACACGATAGTAATAGATTTGCATATTTTTAACACGTTTCACAATCACAAAATTTCCGAATAAGGTGTAACTACCGTTAGGTTATCATTGTGTGCTTTGACTTTCTGCATGTTTAACATTAGTTTCCATTCCAGGTACACCAATGTACGAATTGAAGATTCAAGAGTTCAGCCTAATGCCAAAAGGAAAGGAAAGCCTCTCGACGAAAAGCCAAACACTCCGGTTCCTATTATATCCCCACGATTTACGTCATCTGCTGTTAACTCTAGCGGAGATACGTTAGTTGCAATATCTACGGGTTCCATTGCCAGCAGGCGTCCAGGGTCTAAGAATTTTAACATAACAGAGACAGAAATGGTTGATCAGTGGAATCCCAGTCCTACTTGGTCAGAATCGGCGTTGCAGAAAGTGCCAGACGTATGCCACCAGGACTTGAGTCCTTACGTAACGACAACGCCTCCTACACCTTCAGGGACTCCATCCGCCTATACTCATAATTACAGTCATACGTTTGTTTTCGACTGGTCACCAGAACAATATGTTCCTCATACTAACAATAGATGTAGCACAGTAACCACAGAAAGTTCCTATCAGCAGAATTGGAATAGGAGTCAGAGAACAACTTTCGCGAACAGTGCCGAAAGTTCAGTCGATGAAAACTGCAATCCTAATAGAATAAGTTTACCAATGAGGGTCAGTAGTCCACCGACAGAATATGTTGTTAATAATAGGGAAGGAGAGATTCTCAGAAGGCAAATTGGTGAGTTTACAAGATCGTAGCTAAACTAAGAATCGACATTATATTAAACCTATAATATCGACAGGCCGGTTGGCGCAATCGGTAGTGACCCTGTCTGTTGCGCCAAAGGTCGTGGGTTCGAATCCCACTCAGGACAAATATTCGTGTGACGAACACTTGTATTTGTTCTGTGTCTGGATGTTAATATTATCTATTTAAGTATGTATTTAAAAATATCTATGTATGTATATCAGTCTCTGACACCCATATCACAGGCTCGCGCCTACTTTGGGGTCAGATGGCCGTGTGTGAGAATGTCCAAGATATTTATTTATATTTATTTATACTGTGGTAGGTATCGAAAAATATAAGTAGAATACGAGGTCTACTACCTTTTATCCTACTTATATTTTTCAATTCGAGTTAATACAAAACTAAATTGAATTTAGACAGGCATAAATTCAGACCTTTATGAGATTCCGTAAAGACTTGTTTTTCGAGGAGACGAGAACCAATCTGTAATTAATTTTAAATATTTAAAAAATTACCTCGCTAGATAGTCGCTATCTGGCTTTGACATAAATTTCATTCATTCAAACTATTCAATCGGGTGTTCGCACACAAAAATAATGTTCTCGTATCTACCTTTAAGGTATCTAAAGCTGTGTGTGAGTTAGTGTAAGGGTAGTAAAGTTAACTGAAAAATATCTTATTGTTGCAGATCGTCCGCATCCAGACTCACCAGGTGCCAAAAAACCTGCATTATAACTATAGCATAATTTCCTATACTAGGTATTAATAGTTAATTATTTTGTTACCCGGTATTTAGATAGATTTTGATTTTATTGATGTCGTAGAGAAAAGCTCTGGAACTCTCCTGTGATCTTTGTGTTTGTAAGATTTTTTGTAAAGTAGATTATAGTTTGTATAATTCCTGCAAATAAATTGTATAAATAATTGATTTTCTGAATAAGATAGGTACCTATTTAGTATATAATAAAGTTTTTAAGTGTCACATAGAATGTGACTAGCTTATTTTATTACTGGTAGAGAAGCAGTGACAGCGTTTGTCTTCGATAAATTAAACAATGATCCAAACCCAATTTCATGGTTTTTTGTTTGATTAGTTAATAAATTATATTAAAACGTTTAGATGCTGGGTGATTTGACTCAAGTGTGTGATGACAATAGGCTACTTTTTAATTGAAAACAACTGTTGTAAAGGGTTGAAAAGGGGGATGGTTGGTTGTCATTTTCAGAACTAAATTAGCAGCATAAAACATAAAATTTATATTTTAGGCTGTTGATTAGATATGAATAAATGTGGCATTCAAAGTTTGTAAAAATGTTACCCATGGGTTTAAAATAAACATAGGGGATAACACATTTACGGATTCATTACAAATTTGTATAAGTAGCTAAAGTTAAGAAGAATCTATTATTATGTCTAATTCCGCGAATAATTTAGCGAAGCTGCGGGCGTCCACTAGTTTCAATATAAGGGGAAAAATTGAAGTTTGCTCATCCCATATGGCTATGGTAGACTACGACCTTACCCCCTCATTCCCTTAGTGACACCTGCCCAACAGAGGGACAGGAAACGGAAGGGTTGTCGTGGATTTTCGACTAACGCAAGCTTTACTAAAAAAGAACGATAATAAACAGAAAAACTAAAAAGTTCAATAAACCTCAATATATAAATAAACAATTGTTTTGATTGAATGTTCATATTTTGTGATTGGTAGTTATTCCTGTTTTGCGGTGATTTCCATAATAATACCTAATACTTAACTTATTTACGTTTATGTAAGTAGATATGCTCGATAAGTACCTACGATTATATATTATGTGCGATTATAGTTACTTTATATTGTAAATTTTTTTCAGTGTACAGAAATTATTGAAGTCCTTCCTAAGTTATGCAAGGTTTTTAAGATCAATATTTATGGCAATTATTTAATAGTACTAGTACTTACTAGGCAATAAGAAAGTGAAATGTACAAAATATTCAACTTGTAAACTTACATAATTTAGTAGTTATAGCCAGTCCAAGCTGGGCGATTAAGCGATTATTTGTTGATCAACTCAGAGAAATAAAGAAATTATGACGATAACTCTGCTTTTATTTTTGTTAACCATACTGCCTAAGAGTGCTATTACATTATAAAAATGTTCATTGTACAACTGTATCTTGTACTTTGGAATGCTTGAGGTTTGAGATATATTTATTCTTATAAGAATTCACTTGCATGAGAACATACATAATAAGTATCATAGTTTACAAAACTGGGATCATTGCACAACGTTTTTAAATACCATAATTACACATAAACCAAAAGCTTTTCCAACATTTCCAAATTTAAAAATATTAATAAATAGGGTTATTACGTTACCTTCTATCAAAAAAAAATGTCAATTCAAAAATTAAAATGATAGGTACTTTATTTTAGTTGTATGTGTGGTGGCCTTAACTAGACGAAAAATAAAAGACAACGCGCACTTTCGTATAAATAAAAAAAATGTCTCAGTCTAAATACGGTGTGAACCGTACCACAACTACACTACACGACTAACTACAGTGAAGGATTTAGGAGTTTTAATGAAATCTACCGTTTGTCGATCACGTGTGTGATACAAATCTCTTGGATTTGTAATTTTGTATTAAGACAATTCAGGGACCTTGAAAGTATCGCTGCGATAGCACTTGAAAGCAACTCAGTTATCTGGAGTCCACATAAAGGAAAATACAAACTCAAGTTAGAGAAATCTCCAAAGTTTTTAAGTTAAGTTTATCCTAATTTTATGCGACACACTTGAGTTGAGACGTGAAATAGCACTGATGGAGCACATCTATCGTCTAATTAAAGGCGAATTGTCTAGGGTTCAACAGTTCGATGCTAGAATTAATTTCGATAAACATTCCTAACATGAACAAAACACCCAGGAAGAAAAAGTTATTTTCAGTTCCACGGTGTAGGCTGGTACTGATCATGAGCTGATAACGGTGTCCTGGATTGGGATCCAAACCTAGATTTTGTTCCACTCGAAACCTGAAAAGTTTGCCAGAACTGCGAGCTGGTATATTTCGACTTTAGGTTTAAATTATGTAAACGCATTAGCATAATTTTCTGTAATGTCTATTTAATATTTTATCTTTGTATATAGATAAATAAACAAATAATAATAAGAAATCATTTATTTCTGACATTGTTGTTTCCATATTGTGATATTAGATGACAGCTTATAAATAATGCAAGTACAATAATCTTAAAACTAAGTGCATCGATTTTGTAATAGCCCCCTTAATAGGCAAGAACTTGATTGACATTACCATGAAGTAGGTATGTTTATTTTTTTTAAATTCACAATATACCTATTTAAATTTTTTAAGGATATTACTTCTAAAGTCTACCTTTAGCGCAGTAGATTCTTGTTAAAAAAAATTAAATTGATTTACTTAAATAAAAAATTTATTAACTTAAATTATAAAAGTTAAAGTTAATCTGGTCTTAAACGCATATTTCTTAAAAGACAGAGATCTCTTGCAGTGTCTTTTCTGCCGTAAGGAGTGGACAAATCATACAGTCTTAAAAGTAAACCAATATTGAAGTTATCTGGAAGAGCCTTGATAAGAGTTGGCACTATTTCAGAAGACATTTTTTGTAACACCAACTGGGTTCTGTCCTGCCCACATTGAACCATATGCAAGAGGAACTCAAAAATAAAATGAGTCTGTTGTGTCACATCTCCATGTTTCGCCACTAACTGAGAAAATGTTTTATACAAGGAGTCCAAGGCTGATATTAAAGGCTCCTTTAACACTACACCTGAACCACTTTGTCCCTGGGTATAATACATATTGGACTCTGATGAGTTATCATTTAACCTTCTCACCTTGCTAGAAGAACACAGTGGATCCAGGTCCTCAGAATCATCATGTCTGCGTTTTCTTGTCGGCTGCACTTTGACTAAATTACTATGCTCGAGGGCAGCATATATAGAGTAGACTGCCAGCTTAGCCAACACTGCTGATTGGGGCTCTACTAAATCTTCATTTAACTTAGCATTGTACAGATATTGAGGCAACACATGTAACAACAGAGCTTCAGTGCACTTTTCAATATCCAAGTGAAACAGTGCTAGCATAATATCCACAGATCTGTCAAGGTCATCTTGATATCTAAACTTGAGTGTCTCTTTAACTAAATTGGTAACAAACCAAATTGAACCTCCTGTGTTAAGCAGATTCTCAACAATATGTGTCGCATCAATATGAAGATAGCCTCTGTTGCTGATATCCTCCCAAACAGTTTGCAATTGTTCCAAAATTGGTTGGCGAGAAATATGTGTTAAATTCATGCCCTTAGTTTTTGCTGCAGGAGTCTGGCGTATATCATAATGCATTTTGCGAATTATCAGGCCCATTAAAAAAGCACGTTCTTTAAAGTTATCTGCTAGCGTCCATTCAGCTTCAGTTGGAAGATTCAAAAACTGCTGAACCATGTTCAAAGGTTTTAAATATGCATCTTGATGAACAACATTTATATATGAGCACAACCATACTGATGCACACACAGCTAAACTAGTCATCTTTTGCCTCAAGGAATCCAACATACGTTTGACATCTGCAGGCGTAATTGATCCTTGTTCCCAAGCAAATAGAATTTCTTTTATAGCACCACTTACATTAATACATAAGTCATGGGGCTTCAAGTTAGTATTTTTAAAGTCAAAGTCTGGAGCGCTCAAATGATGAATGAAAATATCAACCAACTGCGGATCGCATTTCTGTAGTATTTGCTCAGGTGATTTGTGAACACCTTTATAAGCCATACAATCTCGCACCCATTGCTCAAAGAACGAATCTCCATTTTCATCGAGTACTGCCTCCACACCATAATCTTGTACAATGGATACCAGAAGCAAAAATGATATATCAAATATGTAAACTTTAGACTGACTGGCTCCTTTCTCACTAGCAGAGAGTAGTGCAAATTCATTGAATTTTATAAGCCTTGAGACAAAGACCTTTAGCTTTCCTTCCACTGTTGCAACTGGCAAAATTGTATCCAAAGTGGTGCCACCAACTAGCTGGCACAGCATAGAGTAGAGTGATTCCTGTGTTTTAGTAAAGTCACCACCCATAGTTTTTAAGATTCCAGCCAATGTTGCCTCGGCTCTGGACAAAAACGCAGGGACAGGACCTTGAAGTCCAGTTGGCTCAAGCTTTAGAAGCTTAATATCTTTGGTTTCTCTCTTCTGACTGAAGTATGCTAGTTGGGTTTCTGAGACCACATTGAGTTTAACCAACGCTTCCAAAAGTGAAATGAGGCTGTTACATGAATTTTTTGCATCAACAACATCGAGAAGAGGGGTTGCCTGTAAGAGTTTCTCAAATGCTTCAATCACCTCGACTGAGCTATCTCCATCTTTATTATTAGTGCCACAGGCATTTTGGATGTAATGTATGACTTGAGGAATCTTTAGGAATGTAAATGCAGCCCACAATGCCTGCCTTGAAGTATCTTTGCTGGAATCATTTAATGAAATGAAGCAGGCTCGGATCAGTTCACAATAAAGTCTAGATAGGGGGTAGCCCTTGATTCTTTGAACCATCATAATCTGGTTTGATAGTTGTTGCAACTCAGAATTAGGATTGCCAACTAAATTAATCGCAATCAATGCTTGCAATACATGAGCCACAGGTTCCTGTCTCATGTTAAGAGGGGCTATCTTGTCAATATCCATGTTGCAAAGCTTTTGAAGAGTCTCATGTATTGTAACAGGAGCTTTGAACTGAGTATTCATCATCATAAAGGCTGTTATTTCTTGACATTTTTTTGTAACCTCATTATATTCTTCTGGGTCATTCTGCTTAGCCAAGTAAAACATAGCCAGTAAAAAGTCAGTATGGACTATGGAATTAAGCAGTGAAGTGGACTTTTCTAAAAGTTCTTGACTCTGTATTAGGTTTGAGGCTGGATATTTGCTTAGAGAGTAATGGTATACTTGTAACAACCACAATATGATGGATGACACAGCATAAGCTAGTATTTCCTCTTCCATTTTACCTCTACAAGTAATGCTGTCCAAGAAACTCTCCAAAAATTCTAAAAGACTCAGAATGCAGTGTGGTTTGTGAAATGCATCAAACTTTGAGACTCTTTGTAAAACCGCTGCATAAGATACGAGATGTGACGCTAAAGAATGCTTCAGGTATGATATAACTAGCTGATTCGCACCACAACCTACCATGGCTTGCTGAAGAATACAATCAGCTAGGTTATAAAGGTCTCCACTTACACCTCTAGGTAAAATAGTCTTGATATTTATTCCCCATTGAATGTCCGTCCACCGTTCACGCCATGCTTTGAGGATTAAAGCCTTCAGTGAACTGGTTTTGCTGGTAATTTTGGACGCATCCATTTTCACCATCCTATTGCACTAACTCACTGTTACTTTTATACACAATCAATACATTTCGAGGTTACTTATTTACTGTTCAAAGATGTTGATCATCTTTCATCAATATAAACAACATTTCAATAAAATTTTTGCTGAAATTTTACGACAGACAGAAAGTCAGAAACTAAAAATGCAAAGCAAAGCACGCAACGCAAACGTCAAAGATTTTTTTTCTATGCTATAAGACATAGAGATATTGGCTTTATGATCTATCTGTGCTAAATTGACATTACCTTATTTCATAGATAGAGAGAGGGTAAGTAGATTAAATATTTCAATTAAACATAAAATCACGCCTATATCCCCCCGAACGGTTAGCCTAGACTTAATATGTCTACTGTCTAGTACACCATATTTACAGCTGTTGTGTATAAGTCCCACTTACTTAATAGCTGGTGAAAATATTATTACAAAAGAGAGGCTGTGAAATGCATTATCGTCACCCAGTACATACAAAAAGCCTCAAATAAAGATGACTCTTAAAACGGGTATTCCACCGCGTACGTCTATTGAATTTATCTTTCAGTTTTATTGCTGTCTGTGGTTTAATAAAACAAATTACTAATAATAATTTAATAAAAATTGTATTTTTGATATGGTACTATTACCCTAAAATCAATTCGTAATTTATCATCATTTGGTCGGACATAAACTCGTAGACCCCCTTTTCGCCAGTATCCCTGGCCATGCTATGTCACCTTACGTCATGTGATGTGTCAATTTTATTACTGTTTATACTGTCATGCATGCATGAATTATGAATGATAGATTTGTTTCTTTAAAAACGTGGAGTTGAAGTTTGACTAAGTTTTTAAAGATTTGTAAAATGAGTTTCCTTAATTATAAAGAAAAAATTGACGAAGGTGATACAGTTATTCTTTACTTAAGTAATAATGTGTACGCTGTTGATGTAAAAAAGGAAATTACGAATAAAAAAGGTGAATTGGTGGAGAATGTTTACCAAACACAATTTGGCGCGTTAAAAGTAGCAAATCTTATAGGTGCTGATTACGGGAGCCGGGTATGATCCTTCCTTATATATCGGTATATCCTTCCATTATTATTAAATAGTTATTTCACCAAGTACCATAGTTTTCTTCAATGTATTTTTTTATTTTGTGTTATGTGAAGACAAGGTTAGGTATGTACCTATGTAGGAATATAATTTCTGATCAAAAGTATCAGATAATATACTTATTTATTTTAAATTAAATAAACAAAGAGTATATGTATGTACATAATATGCAAGTATTAAATAGTAAATAATTTCTAATAACTAATAACTAGCTGAAATAATATTAACTGAATAACTAAAATAATAATAACTAGCTGACCTGGCAAACGTTGTTTTGCCATGTATATATTTTTTACTGAATATTTTGGGAGAACTTCATATAAGTGTGTGGACTACAAATACCACTACCAATACCACTACTACTACCACTACCACTACCACTACCACTACCACTACCACTACCCCTACCTCTACCACTACCACTACCCTTACCACTACCATTACCAATACCACTACCACTACCCCTACATCTAACACTAACACTACCCCTACCACTACAACTACCCCTACCACTACCACTAACACTACCCCTACCACTACCACTACCCCTACCACTACCATTACCACTACCACTACCCCTACATCTACCACTAACACTACCCCTACCACTACCCCTACCACTACCACTACCCCTACCACTACCTATCACGCACCGGCGCCATCTACTTAAAATATTGGTTTGTAGTACATGCTATGTATCAGAGATGGCGCTGTATGTGAAAAAAGATTTTCCCGCTTTTCTGTTTAAATTTTTCCTAAATTTTCTTTGCTATAAACCTCACGGAGCCCGAGACCTATCCAACGAATGCAAAACCGTGGAAATCGGTTCGTGCGTTCTGGAGTTATAGCGTCAGGAAGGAAAACCCGACTTATTTTTATATAGTAGATTTATTATGGTATTCTCGACCAGCCTGCCTAAGTCAGATTCTAATATACCAGATATTAGAATCTGACTTAGGTACTGATAAATAGATAAGTATTAATTACATTACATTACAAGATATACTCATGTCGAGTCAATAAATTATTTACTAGGTAATGGAAAAAATGGTACCATTTTATTATTAAGTCTACGGTTCACTAATAAAATAAAAATTGCAGGTTGAACTATCCAAAGGTTGGGGCCATGTGCTACAGCCAACTCCAGAGCTATGGTCGCTTACCCTGCCCCATCGGACACAGATCATCTACACCCCTGATATTAGCATGATCATTCTGCAACTTGATTTAGTTCCTGGCAGTATTGTAGTAGAAGCTGGTTAGTTTAATTTTAAATTTTATCATCTTTTGAAACAATTTTGTGTGAGCCAGTGTGTCTGCCTAGACCGGGATTAGTACCTGTGATCTACAGTTTGGCAGTCAAAGTTACTCACCTCCCTACCACAATGTTTTCAACTCATATATTAAATTCTAAAATACAAGCTAGACCACCATCTGCTGGCACCCCTAACAAAACTAAAGCAGGACTACTCCAAGGGTGTATTATAAGTCAAGTTAGTCTGTTAAAAGAAATATTTGTTTGTCAGTACATATTCAATATTATTAGCATTATTGACCAGGTGGACAGATAGCCTGAAGAACACAATGGGAAACAGCTTAATTCAGAGGGCCTATTCCTCGTTGTGGGTCACATAAAGCTGAAGGATTGATAGAATTTTATTTAAGATTCACATACATACACAATTCATTTTTCAGAAATTGATTTGGTGTTAGTCTTGATGTTACTGGTCTGGTCATGGTTGTTTCGTTACGTTTACCATTTACTGTTCTGGTACATTGTGAGAATGATTCTCAGGTATACAAGTCGGCATGAAAGTCTAGGTTTAGTTAGATAGCTACAGCTAGATGCGCTTACATTATCACTTGTTCATCTCTATAACATACCTAGATGTCATCATGTAATAATCATATCATATAATAAGATAAGTAACATGATTTATTTCTATATACAGGAACAGGGAGTGGGTCCTTAACACATGCTCTCATACGTAGAGTTAGGCCACATGGACATGTCTATACATTCGACTTCCACGAACACCGGGCCAATGTGGCTCAGGAGGAGTTTGAGGCCCATGGTTTAGCTGAATACGTTACTGTGAGTAGCTCATTCACTTAGTAGTTCCTATTTATTCTTTAGGCCATAATAAAGGGGTTTGGCCTCCTTCAGGTTTAAAGTTCTAAATGTTTTCATCGCTGCGACCCATAGACGTCCCACTGCTGGGCACGGGTCTCCCCCACAAACACTTCTGCGGGAGGTCTAGAGCATACTCCACCACGCTGCTCCAATGCGGATTGGTGGAGGAATGTTTTCATAATTCAAGCAAAATTAATGCGTACGAAATTAAATCTTAGTTGTTTAACCTGTGCTTCTGCCGTTAATTTCTTCTTTCTATCCAGGGTTTGGGCTACATTAAATTTTATGTCTTCAAGAACATTATGGAGAAATCTCATGCGAGTCTAATGCTGTCACTGCATCAGGTGACATTTAATAACTTAAAACGCACATAGCTTTATCATTAGTGAAATTCATTGAACCCAGACTCACCATCGTCGATGTTGTATTTTGCTACCTTTTCATTTGTCTTGTTAATATTAGGTAAAACACCGAGACGTACTGGCTAATGGATTCGGCGATGATCTGGACAGCAAAGCTAATGCGGTCTTCCTGGATCTCCCGAGCCCGTGGACCGGGGTGCCTCATGCCGCGAACGCTATCAAACAGGAAGGTTAGTGGTTATGGTTAGGTAGTCAAAACAGCGTAATGTAGGTACGGATTATTGAAATTGGCGAAGAGCTCGACAGGAAAACTAGTTACATGTCGGCGGCAGGCAGGGTGAAATTAGGTAGACGAGACGACTTTTACTATAACTAATTTAATTTTCTTCTATAGAAAATTACATTTTAACTTATTACTAAACTAAATATAGTGGTGAGACCCGTCCAAAGTTAGGCGCGGGAATCTCTTGTCCGTGGGAACCACTACGCGACAACTGCAGCGGTTAACAAGCTGATGCCGTCTTCCTGGATCTCCCGAGCCCGTGGACCGAGGTGTCTCATGCCGCGAACGCTATCAAACAGGAAAGATCATTGTGTTTAATAAGTCTACCACCAATCAGCCACCGTTGCTTCTTACTGCTTACTATGACATCAGACTATATTTGAAAAGGCCTTCATCTGGTTATAATTAGATGTGTTGCTTAATGTATATTTTTGAGTGATCGGGATGGTTAAAATAGGAATGCATCTCAGATTCTCTTATTATTGGCCAGATAGAAGCACGTAACACTTAAAAGTACAGGTATTAGGAACTTTTGGAAGAAATTATTTCTAGTGAAACATAGTTCGGCTTGAAGTTATGTGTCCAGCAAAGGTATTTAAGTAACTACCTACTATATTTATTAGACTTATTAGTATTTTAATTTTGTTATTTATGTACGCTTGACCTAAGGATATTGGTCGCCGCAAACGCTCGTGATATCACAAAAATGCCACCATGATGCCATCTTGCAACTTCGCAGCCTCGAATTACGCACACAACATACACTACGCAATCATGCCCTTATAATTTGTGCGTATCTAAACCACACAATCAATGCCTTTCAGATATATTAATTTGATAAATGCGACGCACCCGTAAATTAGTTATTGCAATGCGTAGGACCAAAGCCCGACATGCAAATGGAATAGCGACTTGTTAATAACTCAGTTTACAACTAACTAAGTACCAACTGTTAGGCAATGGTTAAGCTTTTAATTGACAATAACATAATTATAATACTGTTTGCATGTAAGTAAAATCACAATGTAAGCATAGCTTAGTTATATCTATAAGTGCGGAAGTAATTAATTAGTCTATCTTGCTGCATAAATATAATGAGACGATCTTACTTCTCTTGGACCAATTTTGAATGGAAGCATTACTAACAATCAACGGGCCAACTCAATCGGTAGTGACCCTGCCTGTTACGCCAGGGGTCGACGGTTCGAAACCCAGTCAGGACTAATTCGTGTGATTATGTATGTATGTATACACATACATACATGTATTTATGTAGGTATGTATTTACTAATATCTATGTATGTATATCAGTCTCTGACACCATAGTATAGGTTCGCGCCTAGTTTTGCGTGAGATGGCTGTGTGTGAGAATGTCCATGATATTTATTTATTATTTACTAATCATTCCTCGCGGCACGAAAGTTTAGCTCTTAACGAAATCCGCAGGGGATAGCTGTACATGGGGTATCAATGCGAGCGCTTACGTCTGACCCGGCGGCAGATGATACTTTAATTTTGTATTGTGCAAACGCGAGGTCGGAGCTAAACTTATGCACCGGTCCGTTAACTAGTGACAAAGTAATGTTGACCATAACCTTCGATGATCGAAGAAAATCTGCTATCGAAGAGCATAATTAACAATAGCTTAAACTGGTGTGTAGATTGACGCTAAGGGCAGGTATGTCAAACAGTAGTCATCCAAAAGCTTAGGTAAATAAAAATCAGATCGACAGCAATTGTTACGGTGTACCTATACTCGTACATTCCACCCGCCATGCCTATGTAGAATACTCAAGGTAGAATAGTTGGTATCAATGTCCACAACGGTGTGCTTAACCCCTTGGGGCTACCACGAAAACTCATTCTTTAGGTTGTCATGCAAGCTCTGTAGGCGTCTATATAAGCTTGTGGGTGCTCGAATCGTCCAGCAAGTGACCTTGGAATGAAGAGTGTGTGTCGATTTCACGTCTCTTCTAGGTAAAACATAGGTTTTTAATGCAACTGTACATTCCAACAGAGACCTGAATCACAGTATCGAAGCCCTCCACAAGCGTTGAGGTGGGCCACCGAGAACTTGTAGTGCATGAAAATCCTACATAGCCAGGTTTCGCTCTGACGTTATCCTTAGGTTTTACTCTCGTACAAATAAAAGGCGACCATCTCTCGATTCCATCTCGCAACTCTCAACCAGGTTAGTATGTAGTATACCTAATCCTATATAGCTTTTGTTTAAATTATTCTCATGGCTTATACCTAATCCTATATAGCTTTTGTTTAAATTATTCTCATGGCTTAAAGGTGATCTTTAAAAAATCAAACACTCAATCGCAATTGTCCCGTAATTATATTGCTAAATTACACAAGTATCAACAGATAACATTCGTAAATGCTCACTAGAGCACTTATATCAGATAAGCCATCGCTTGTTCGTAGCAGGAAATGCTGGTGATCCTTATAAATCGGCAAAATCGATAGCCATCTGATCGCTCGGTGTCGATTATTCAGATCCCCCGTAAGTTATTCGACTCTATTCATTAAATTCGCTTGTGTCGAACCAGATAACGCGTTCAAAATCGATGCATCGATTTGAAAGTGGTTTAGCTTCGGTTTTGTAGGGCTGACAACTGAGGTAGATTTGTGTTAATCTAACTCTTTTCTGCTACTTACTGCTGATAAGCGTAGTAAATTCTTTTTTCCATGCAAACTTAGGTACAGACCTACTCAATTGTATCTTTTACCTATAATTCATTTGTTTTGCTGGATTTCAGTTTAATTTATTAGCGCGAATAAAATTCAATCTATATATTTATAAAATTAAAAATTATGTTTGTTTAAGTTGGCGAACACTACGGTTTTATTATCCCATGATTGTTTTACAGATTAGTCAACTTCAACAGATTTCAACAATCATGGAAATAAATCTGGTCGACTGACATGAAGTGAATGTTGTGAGAGGCAAAATATGTAAACATAACTTTACCTGCCTAAATTACCAGGATGAATATAAAATTCCCGTCCATAAGATGTACATAAATCTGTGTAATATTCATTCGACCATTTGTGTTTGAAGATTGTTGAAGAAGAGAGCATAATCGACAACTCTCGCTGATACGTGATGTCTGCTGCACTTATTTCACCTATATTCATTCGAGGAAGAGTTGGTGCGGATGCTTTAACAGCAATAGGCCCACCACCTGTTACTTGCCACCGGTGCGATAAATACACCTCTGCCTACGCCATCGTCGGCAAATGCGGGCTGAATGTTATGTAAAATCTATCAACTGTTACCAATGCTGTATAACAATGACTTGGTTGCCAACCCTAATTCCTTTTGCCTAATTGGTATCTGCTTACACCCGCCCGATACACATCTGAGTCGCGGTGACCACTAACAAATGACACATTATTTGTTAGTTATCCTCGAAAGTGCGAGGCTGTCCCATTGTTGAAGACATTGCCCTATAAATCCAGCGTAATCTTTGTTACAGGCCGCTGAGATTATCTGTAACGCTTCAATAGCCTGTAACCTAACAATTCAAGAGCATTCGCTGCAAATCTTTAACCTTTACAATATAACTAACGTGAACACTCGAGATAAAAATTTCACATTCCATTCCATTAGGTTCATGTTCAGTAATTTACACAGAATAACTCTACTAATTTTTTAACACTACACATTATTTAATTCTTAAACAATGCTGGCTCTCTCCATCCTCACGTCTTAAAGGACGTTACTAAGGGATATATGCCATAAGGAATTAGGTCCGCCCATTGTATATCTCTGTAGAGGTGTCAATAAAGTTGTTTAAATAAATAAAAAACGTACGTGGTACTAATATGTCAAAAGACAATACCACAAGCACGGAACTCATTTATAGTCTATGCTTATATACCTAACGTTAACAAATCCAAAATGGTTACCTAAGTTAATAAGTAGTCATAATAATGCTAGCAGTATTTATGAGGCAAGAACCGTATCACACACCGGGTTCTATCTGTATATGTGTACCGGGTTCTATATGTATTCTGTGACCGAACTTAAATTTAAATAGAAAAATGTTAATATTTTAAATAAATAAATAAATATATTAATCAGTTTTATTCACTCTTTCGCAAGAATAAAAGGGGATTTGTATTTTGTCATACGAATATGTACTAAAATGTTTGATGTAATCTAAAATAGATGAAAAATTTACATGTCTGTTAATATTATTAGCCCGCCTCGTTGTTTGAGCAATGGTATTTTTTGAATAAAGCACAAACAATATTACGATATAATAAACGTAGCGTTTGATGTTAGTGAATTATGCTCCTCATGTTGTCTCTCTAAAAGCAATCAATCTCCATTGATATGCATTGACGGAGTGCTATCGTTACACATTTGTGGCTATCTTTAATGGACTTATGGCTTCAAGTTGACGTGAACTTGTGTAATCTAAGTAATGCTGCGTATTGACTGACAGCCTAAGGTGTTCGGAGTGGTGAATTGATTCATCTCAAAGGTATATTTCGTTACACTTTGCCAGTCATTGACGGCACGGCTTTTTGATTAATGATTGTTTTTTCATTATTTTGGTTTAGGAACATCAAGCCTTTTATAAATATGCAGACATCTACTCAAATTATTCGTAAAGGAGCACAAGATTCACACATAATTTATTTCTCGCGTATTCAATCTTTGTATCTGAATATTATTTCTCTATATTTGCTATCAGCCATCAGGAAAGAATCAGTCGGGAACCATTTCCTTTTAGACGTGTTCGGTCACGTACGAATATAATTCGTTGAATGGACTATAAGCATCTATAAAGCACTAAAACTCTACCATTACTTATTTTAGTTTAGTCTAAGTTCAATGTATGAACAATGAACGAAATACATGGCCTCAATTACGATTGCTCGGATTTGCGAGTCTTACAGCGTGCTCGCAAACAAATACATCTTGTTTATTTTAAAAGTAGTTTAGGCTGGAAATCCTTAGACTAAATAACAGGTACCTATAGCGAGGGGTGATGGTGATTACCCTTTTAATGAGATATTTAATTAATGATCAACTTTATTATTATTATTTTAATTTCATAACATAGGTATGTGAACGTAAAATCTGTTTGATTAGTTATACTAGTTAAGTACAACATTGTAATAGATTCAATCGTATGTGCAAATAGGTACCTATATCATAGCCAGCATTTCACGTCATTATTCTTGGTATCTCACGTAAAGCGAGAAGCAGAGAAATCAACAAACGCCGATGTAACCACATGGTATAACCTAATATTATATATGTATTTCGTATTCAAATAATACATGCGCTCAAATGAGCATAATAAGCGCTGACGTAATGCGCCTTGCCCGAGTAATGGAGGGTGGTATAGCATCAGTCCGTGGTAATGACTGTAAGTACTTGTAGTTTTGTAATTTTAAACATAAAACAAACCTTAAAGCATAACTGATATTTAGATAAAGTGTGTGTGTTTGGACTTTGGATAATCGAGAACGATTGGAAAGATCCATATAATTGAAACCTTATGTTGTCCTAGGTGGGTATACTACATATACGTGTATACTACAATATAATGTATGAGCGACTAATGCGTCGATTTCAGGGCATTTTTGTTATAATTATAGGCAAGTATGCTAGGTTGTCACTAAAAATATCCCGCCTAAATAATAAAAAAGTTCATAGTCGGCAAATGTGTTTTTAAATACTTTCGATCGGAGTTTTAACAGCGGCAGCGGTTATTGCGTTTATTTGAATAAGACAGTTGTTCGCAATCATCAACTATTTAGGATCATTGCAAAAATTCGCTCTCAAAGGATCTTAACTGTCCTGTTCTTTGCGATGGTCTTAGCAATAACACTAATTTTTTGCTTATCCTACGACGTATGCATTAGTGTTGGCCTTATTTAACTTAGTACTCTTTATTTTACTTACTACCACGCCTGATTTTAAGGGACTCCGTAAGTGACTAGTGTATCGAATGCCGTAATATCTTTAAAGTAGGAATACCTACTTAAACCCACCTTTTGATATATAGCCATGTATACTATACACATAGGTAGGTATAAAAAAAAAGTTAAATACTGAACTGAATTTCCTCTATCTTTAGTACATTTTTAAAACTGTAACAATACGATTCTAACACCAACCTATCGTCAATATCTACAAGCGTGGCTAACAAGCACTTTAGACCAAATTCGAAATTGTATAGCATTATTTATCACACGTCGACCGTTGTCCAAATATGTCCTATTAATAAATGGCCAGACGAGGTATGATGGTCCGACTACAATGGATTATAACAAAACAACAAATGCATGAGAAATGCTCCATTCTCTTTGTAAACCTCGTCTCAGTGCATCATATGACTTACAGTTATTATTGTATGTGGTGGTGGTGGTTATTGAGTTACATAAAATATATGAATTTCATGTAGCTTTTGCATAGTTGAGTCAGGTATAGTATACGTATCTTGTAAACTTCTTTAGAATTAGTAGTAATTTGATCGTTTAAAAAACTTATAAATAAAAGTTGCTAAGAGGATAAAAGTGTGATCATTCAGCAGAAACCATTAGATTAGGCACCGACGTATCCCAGGCTGACACGCAGCAATCGCCACCCGACAGCCTGGGTAACAAAAACACGCGAATAAAAAGCGTTTATCTCGGCAAATGCTTTACAAATAATGTGTTACTCGCACACAATCGCCGAGCGTTGCTTCACGGGCCGTACGCCGTACCGCGGCTGTCGCGGCGTAATCGTTGCATTCGGAACACTTACAAATGTCCGAGCTCGGAACATGACATATCAATGTAACAAAACCCTCTCCCATGGTGGTCTAGGCACAGAGCAAACGAAAGTCTAATAGGACAGCCCCTTAGCTCAGCTGTCGCTTTTTGGACGTTATCTGCAGGTGAAAAATTGCACCTTTTGTTGTAAGTTAGCCCGGAGGAGCGCGCGGGCACGACGTTGGACGAGAATAAGTGTCAAAAATTAAAACGTGATAACTCGCCAATTTGTAATGGACAGGATTTATACGCGCGACGATGCGTTCTTAATATGGAAGTATTGTTAGTCCGGTACCTACTTATTCCAGCCTCAAATACAGGACACGGGATTAGAACCCATTTGTTTGGACAATATTAAAATATTAACGTAGAACTTTACGAACATTAGATTAGTTTAGAACAGTGGTGGGCAAACTTTTTTAATGGCGGGCCACAATGGCTTAGAAATTCTAGAGGAGGGCCAGAATTATAAAAAATACATTTTGTGTTAATGCTTTTCATATAATTTTATAAACACAAATATTACAAAATACCTTTTACCCTAAAAAATATTAATCAATTTAATTCGAAGGCTCTGCCTTGTTAGGCGTGTGAGACATATGTAATTGTTTTTGTTTTTCCATAATATTTTCGAAAGCTGTTTCAGGGGGCCTCCTCCTTTGTTGCTCGAGGCCTCCACACCTCTAAATCCGGCCCTGCGGGCCCCTCGGCGGGCCGGATTAAATACTTTCGCGGGCCGGAGTTGGCCCGCGGGCCGTAGTTTGCCCATCACTGGTTTAGAAGAAAATACGAAAATGAGCCATAAACTTTTACACGGACACAAATGCATTAAACTCCCAAACGCGCACGATGTTGCTTCACTATGTCAATCGTTCAATTCAGTACCAAGCTAAATGACGAGTAACAGTTAACGGCTGAGACTAGGGATTAATAAACTTCTCTAGTTATGAGATACGCGTTGCTTTAGTCGCCTAATTGCTTGCTTGTTACCTTGTTACGGTATAATTTCTATAGCGCTTACTGCCATCGTGAGTACAACTTATTTGTGCTGAATTTAATTGCTTTGGATTGCATAGTTATTATTATGACCACTATCCTGCGCCTTTCTCGGTGTAAAATTATGTTTAATTTTTATTATATTATCTGAAGCACGTTCAGTATTAAAATTAAATGATGGTCTACTATTGAACCCATTTTTTTCACTAGTAATAAAAGCAGTATGATTTTGACGCACTTTCTCCGGATAACCCTAAGATGATGATGAGATGATGAGAAATGGAAAAAAAAAATTACAAACAGAAAAACCTATTTTTCTGAAATAGTCCTTTACGTACACGAACGTAGTACACAAATAGTATCATTTACTAATCTCAAACGACACCCGTGTATCGTGAAGTTTGAGATGAATCAGGGTCTGCTTTTTACCTTTCATCGGGCGAGCAAGGCAGGCTCATCAATCACGGGCGGGTAGTTAGCGATCAAATTAAACGCTTCGTTAAGATGCCAGATAGAGTAATCGGCGCGTGCCGGGCCACGGTGACATGACGCCACTAGGCCTCCGCGCACGTTCATACAACCGGATTGAGAGGTCGCCATGGCTATATTTACCATAAACTGTTTTCCAATCAGTGAGTCCTAAAGAGATGTTGACTATTTGAAGGTTTACGCTCCGCCTGTGCATTGCTGCTGTTGATCAACAGCTTAGAGCAGAAGCTGACATATTTATATTTATTTTGTTTAAATGTAGTAAGTCGTAATTCTACAGAATTATTGATAGAAGGACGTGTGCCTTGTCGGAAGTAAATGGACTTCAGTGTCAAAATCAAAGAACGATTATTATTGGTCGTCTGTGCAACGCCCTTAAGCTAGTGCGTTTAATAGATAATTTATAGTTCAGTTAGTAATTACTAAGCGTTTTTCGGGAGTAAATCGACCTCAGAATGTCAAAATCAGTAGCGATCGTTTGTGCAACGCCTAAGGCAAATGTTTGTTACTTCATTTATGCCTATGAATTACAAACTCTTTTAATTACCAAAAAGCTATAATTATAGATAAGCATCAACGAATTGCTGAGCTAGACACTCGGCACAACACAATGCTCCTCTGAACTTGAATCAAATTCCCTTAGGCGTGATAACAATCTTATATCCTTGTTACTTTCTTACGAGACGTGTTATACGTGAAATAGTCACATGTCACGGCCCGTCCCCCGAGGCCGTACTCGAGCAATTTAGCCTTTGCCAACAATAATGCTATTAATAAATAGGTATTCGTACGTACGTATTTTTTCATACAAACTTCGTACCCCAATTTCGTCTATTCTCGATTTTCGGAAAATATAGTCCTCACTATGTAAAAACGTAACATCTATTTTATTTTTACTTACAATATTTTAGGCGAAGAAGTGATTCTGATTGGTATAACAAGGGGCTTGTCGCTGTCGAAATATTAAATTTGTTTTTGTCACTTCAATACCAACTACTGAATGCCGCTGAAAAATTATCTGCTTATCGATTTTGATAACTATTGTTACATGATTAGAGTTATGCGCTTGCGTAACAATAGGTTTGGAATTTGACGGTGTTTGGGTTACTAAATCAAACACTAGTCAATTAAGATAAAGCTTAGAGTTCGACAGCTGGACAATACGCGTATGACTAATCAGATTTGTTTACCTTGCTGAACTGCAGACTTCGGGCTAGGCGGACGCGGTAAGTGAAACACTTACTACATGAACTACCCATGTACTTAAAAATATATACACATTAATACGTGAAGAAGAAACATTTTCGCCTATTATTAATTGCATGTAATAATTGTAAATGTAGAAATATTTGTGCATTTTAAATTGACAACTAGAGCATGTACGTGGCAATTTAAATGGATGCATAATGTTATGTAAGTGGTCCCCGTGGCTGATTTAAGTGGATTTTAGTAGATCGCTCGATTTTGGGTTCATTCGGTCATAATGTTATTGCTACATCATTCGAGGTAACGCACTACGAAATTCCGAATCACAGCCCAGTGGTCAATTGCTTGCAACTTGTAAAAAGTTTTTCGCAATTGACAACCGCTTTGTGACCACTGACACTCGAACTCTTCAATTGTCACTACTGTTACCAGCTACAAGAAAGACAAGGAAATCTCTCGAGTCTGGTTTTAGGAAATCACTCACAAGGTATAGATTTAATTTATTAAATCAAATTAACATAAGTATGAAGATTGAAGCAGATAATTAAACAGGCAAAACAAAAAGAACTATTTTCAATTTGTCAAGCAATCAAAATATCATATCAACGTACGTTATCGAATGTACTATCAGTATTTTAATTTTGATATAATTAATCGCCACCATTAAGATTTATCGAGAGCAATCTCCGTATTAGATCTAATTGATAGAGCAATTAAATGTGCTGAGAAATAGATGCCATTAATATCAAATCCTGTTTGGACAACAGTTGAATCTACGATAGTAATGCGTGCGTTTGTGTTTAATTATAATAAGAATTACTATGGTGTAACCTGAGGTGTAGGCGTTGATAGCGCAATGGTTGAGAAATAGGGAGACCCAAGTTCATATCAAGGCCAGATTTTTGGAGTTTAGCGACTCCATGTCGCAGTGGTGAGTGACCCTGACTACCGAACTACAGGTTCGAATCCCGGCTGGGGCATATATTTATTCGCAAGATAAATATTTGTCTTCGTCTTTTAATTTATATGTTATTCAACTGTTATAAAAAGTATACTAACTCAATGTTTTAATAATTTTCAAAAATTCTGAAATAAAAATAAAGTTATAAATAATTTCATTGTAAAAAATCGTGGCGTGCTTATTATATTATATTTGTATACTAACTCACGTAGAGTTACAAGAGTTATTGATTGTTGTAAATATATAATTAGACAAATAAGTACTAATTATATATTTACAACAATCAATAACGAGCACCCCACGCTTTTTTACAATGAAATTAATTTTCTTTTCATAAATTTATTTTTATTTCTTGTTAGTTAAATTTTGGTTGATTTTTTGTAAAATTTTATTTGGTTTGAATAAGTACCATAATGTGTTTTGTGAATAAATGTGAATAGCCTAGCATGCACATAGCATGGTTTATTAGTTTATGTGAACATAAATCATTTCGCCAATTCCTCCTAAAGAGATATTGTTTATTAATTACCAATAACTTAAATGTTATTATGAAACATAAAAATATATTGGCATATTAGTGTCTGGAATTCGAAACCCAGATATTTCTAGATAAAGGTCAATTCTTAAGCCCCTTGTTGTGGTTAGAAGGTGTCCTTCTCGATCATTAAATTACCGCCATATACGAGTATTGGTTGTTGTTGAACTATATAATCAGTCACTACTTGAGCCCTTTAGTAATTTTGCCATAAATGTGTTTTAAAGTGCCTATTAATCTAATGACCCTTTTAGACGGACAGGCTGCAGAAACATATTTTTTGTGTGCTTACCACGTTTTAGAAGTATGTATTTCTACTTATAAAACATCCAACATTAACTTGAATTTCAAATTTTATTAAATATCTTGTTTTCACTGTGTAACTACTGATGTTTATCATTAGGAATTATGTACACTTAGGATTTCGTACCACCGAGCTGTTTTTTATGGATCTATCTTCGTTATTTTTTATTATTTGCTGTGACAGCGGCCACAGTAGCGCACGCATTCTGTGAAAATTTCAGGTTCTTGTTCCGTTTAATATATAGAGCCCTATGAGTGCTGTGATAGACAGATAGCGGAGGCATATTAATAGGGTATCGTTTGTCATCCTTCGGGTATTATGGGTAAAAAAATTCGCGGTAAAGCATCAGCTTTAAATAATAATAAAATTGATTTAAGATAATTTTAATGTAACGTCTATTCTGCCGACAAGCTCCAAAACAATTATGCGGCAGTAAGTCACCTCTGCCTGTCAAAACACAAAATTATGACTTGTGGTAAATCTTACTGTTTTTAGGTCACTCGCGTATTTTCCTACGCCACAGCGATGAATTTATGACGTATTAAAATTAAGTCTGTATAAGTAAACTGTTATTGTAATTGGACTGAATTCCTTTGTTGTGATTGGTAAGCCATGAACTGTGAGGTTAGTAGGCGTTTAATTTCAACTAACAGCTTATAGAGTAGTATATGCGTATTACTGGTTGTAAATATTTTAACCAACTATGTTTACAATTAAACATGTAAGTTGATTCCATACTAACATTCAGCCTGTATTCCTTAGGCCGTCTCAGGGATTCAATGTATTCATCAAAATTGGTTCGCTAATTTTTGAGTCCAACGCGCATAGTGTTATTATGAACGGATATATAGTCTTATAATTTACGTCTCAACTGTACTTATTTCTTCTAGATAGGACTAATGGGACTAATTTTGTCTTGCGTAAACAACTTATGGCTTTATGTCTTAGTCTAGCAAGTAAGAAAGTATTTGCGAAGAAGAAGAAACCATCTGACCATACTGCACAGCAACTTGGGGCTGTGCTGAAAATCAGCGGCTGGCTGAGTACATAATTTGTATTTTTTACTATTTAGTTTCTTATTGTTTGTTTGTGCCTATGTTGTAGGGCAAAATAAAGATATTCCTATTATAATTCTTATAAACAGTATTCCAGTTCCATTGAACTACCTACTGGGAGAAAAATATCCCAGTAGTCCCATATTGGAGCTAGATAATAATCTTGAATGAACTATCATCAACCCCTGATAGATTATTTTAAGGTTTTTAATGTACAGATTCCTGGTTAGAGTTTTATTATATTTTTGTTTGCCCCCAGGAGCTCTATTTTTAAATCGCTCGCGTAACTTTCAGGCGACACAATTGTAATTGTGATGGCACATAGAAAATATAATAATTGCTTCATAAACTAAATTGTGTGCCAACATTGTGTTCGTTTTGTTTAAATAAATAAATAAACTTGTTCTCGCCGCCCGCCCGATTAATACCACTCTTTGCATTCCAGTGACTCAAAAAGATTGAATTGTCGATCTCTATTATGAAATGACATGTCATTTTTCGTTCGACGCGCGACGAGCGATTCAAAAATTAGAGCTCCATATCGCCTTTCCCTCAGTGACCCCTCGCCTTGACTGGCCGCGCCCTGTTGCGGCTCGCATACCGTACGCGTCGCCCTGTCGATGCGGACATTGTATCCGAAACGTATACGTATATCCGATTTTAGTACTATGTATGTATGTTCCCTTGTACTATGTATGATTTAAGACTAGTGGACGCCCGCAGCTTCGCTCGCGTGGAATTAGACATAATAATAGATTAAAAAGTAGCCTATGTCCTTCCTCAGGCTCTAGCTAGACTATCTGTGTACCAAATTTCATTTAAATCGGTTCAGTAGTTTTGGCGTGAAAACGACACAGACAGACAGACAGAGTTACTTTCGCATTTATAATAAATATAAAAATAATAAGAACACCCACATTTGTTAACTACCCACCCGCGTTGCTTAACGGTGTACTGGATTGGGATCCATGGCTAGACTTGTTTCATACACCTGCTGATTTTCGCTAAACTTCTAGCGGATACATTCAAGAAAGGATAGCAGGTAACACGGGGACAATGTAAACTCAAGGTTTAAGTACCTGGCATGTTTATGTATGTATGTACATAATTGTAAAATAAATAAATTTCTCCAGTTATGTTTAGGTTCCATGTAATAAGCGGTGGCTGACCCTATTGCCTAATGGGTGTATCACACATTTCTGCCTTCAACTTCGGGAGAATATACCTAAGCGTGATGTTATGTTATGGTAATATAAAAATATAGCATAACAATAATAATAACAATAGTGTTTTAGCAGCTTTTTCGGGGTTTAAGTCTGGCTTAGTTTTTAAAAACAGTCAGCTATGAAATTTATACATATTACGAGTATTATGCTCGCGTGATTCATGTGCTTTAAAAAGTATTTACAACAACTACAACCCTGACTTTATAGTTTTTTAATAGTTAAAAATCTTATTTTTAATAAAAAACAAGGTCGTTGTTTTTACTAATAAACTATCAGACATTTTTAACGAAAGTCTCATAAATCGTCGTAGTCAAATGATTTTCTTGCTAGGCATAAAGTTCTTTCCCTTCAGCAAGTCTTAAATAGGTATTCAATTTTATACAAGTGTATCTAATGTTTAATAGCGTGTTTAGTCTAAGTACCCGAGGCACGATATTATGGCGTTGATTAAACGCGAATAATATCATATTTCACTTCCTCACTCCGTGAATTTAATAGATAAAAATAATAAATCAGTTTTTAATCAAAGTTCATTAGTGGTGTTATTTGTATTTCGCAGGCTATGATTTATTTATTATTAAGGGCTCGATCAAGTTTCAATAGGATTTGCTGTAGCCTCGAATGTGGCTGTCGTCTATGGATAATTTATATCATTTGCGGACGTTGCTTATGCTGTTTATGTAATAAACTCGAAGGTTTTGCGGGACTGACGCTGCTAGGTGCGTACATCGTGAGGATCTAGATCGCTTGAGAGTTATTTCAAGTGAAATTTTGGTAGGCACAAGCCTTCACGCATGTAAACAATCAATATGATGCAAGAATAAATGATTTACCTCGGCAAATTTATGTATCAGCCGTGATGCAGTCGCGGGTATTCCGCCTCTTTGGGTACAAAACTTGTCACTCTTCATAATTTTATTTTAAAGCAATGCTTAAGTAACAACTTGTTTAATTTTTTTTAATTTTTTTAATTCTTTTTATTTAATTTTATTGCATTGTCATGCATTTCATTGTGTGTAAAGTTTTTAATCCAACTTTTAGAAGTGGGCGAAAATCACATTCAAAGATTCTGTTACATACATACATAAAATTTTAAGTTATTAAAAACTTGCTTTTCGCGACCCGGATATCGAAAGCAGGACCTCTAGCTTTACAGGCATACTTGACGACGAAACAGTTGAATTAAATACCATTAAAAGCATGCAATTATGATATTACCCACATACGAGTATATTTCTTTTAAAGGCTTTACATTCAGAAAGGCCGCTACTAACTTGTTCTGCCGAGCCAGTAAAGAAATCAAATATCATTCCATTTAAGACCTAGCCACGGTAACTGGGAAAGAAGGCCTTGATTTAAACTCATTTAAATCGATTAAGGCAACAGTTCAATAGGAAATTATGCTTTGAATTCTTCAATCGATGCCCCCATTCTATGCCGACTGGATTTGCATCAAACTGGTTTAGGGCACGCTTATTCATCAGCCTAATTATCTCCTTAAGGATGTAAAACGTCGTGTCATTAGGTTAATTAAGCAGATAAATAGTCGAGATGAAAACGAGTAATGGTTTCCAACTTAGATACTTAGTAAGGAAATAGATAGACTGCAATCTATTAGCGACCTTCTGCAAACTGAGGCCTGGATCATACTCCACGTAAGTTACAGAAATCATTGGTGCGTGTCGCATGGATTTGAACCCGGACGGCTTAAGAGCGGGGCGAGTTCGATAGCCTCTGGGCTGTCACTGCTATATGATGTGACGATCCACTCACATTGCACGAATTGGCGCGGCTTGCTAGCGCGCCTCTTCTTCATACCACCACAACCCTTTCTTGTCCCATTGTTGGGCTCTTCTCAGAATGGGAGGCCTTAGTCCACCACGCTGCTCAAGAGCGGATTCAGGCATGCAGGTCTCGATGTGTCCTTCACTGTTACAGCAAGTGACATTTAATTTCTTAAATCGAGATACGATTCGCTCGAACAAAAAACTTCAACGCGCTAATGCGGGTGGCATTAGCTCGTTTAAGTCTGTAAGAAGTAGTTCAATATTAGGTCCACTACTGTTGGGCGCGTGCCGCACGTGTTTCTTCCATATCTTCTCACAACTGAGAAGACCAGAAGCGTACTTCACCACGCTGCTTCAGCTCGGATTGGCGAAGGGTTTAGTAGACAGCCTAGTCGAATCTTCTCAAGCCACCCGAAGGTCTTCGACTAGGCTTTACGATTGCTTTTATTGAAAACAACCGGGAACGACAGCTTAACGTACCCTCCGAAGCACGGCAGAGCTCATGAAATTTTGCCACTTGAATCGACGCGAGCCAAGTTGCGTGCTGGAGCGTCAGGTAAGCCATGTCTATTTAGCGTCCTTAGCGCTAAATAGACATGTCGTACTGTACGATAGCTCCAGCCCGCAAGTTGAGACCACGAAAGTTTCTTATTACTCATGCTATATTTATACCATGTCATAATATTGTGGTGGTTTTTTGTTGAATGACTAGTCCCATGCTATTGATAATGCTTTCAAGTAAATTAAATGTTCGCTATGCATGCTAACTCCATGGTAATACAATCCAACAACGATTTGAATAGTGATTGATATCCTCAATTTTCATTACAACTCAAAAACTGTGTATTGGATTTATGTTTCAAAAACGTATCTACAAGCCCAATTAATTCTCGCTTCACAGCCTACACAGCGTGAGCACAGACTTCGTCCAAGTTTCGCGATAATTATTCGTACAAATAGACAATAATTCGTCCAGTACAAGTTGGGTAGCGTGCTCGTAGCCATTTGCCACTCGGGGCGCGCCGATCGCCCGAGGACACACTCCAAATTGTTTTAAAACATCCAACGAGTATTAATTGCCGGCATAAATGAATTTAATGCGAGCAATTACCTTGATGATGAGAATCATCTAAAAGTATTGTGCGTTGGCTGCTTTACATTCTTCTACATTGCTCTACATTGACTATTTCATTAACATTTTTTCCTATACTTGGGTTCGAACCACGGGGTAGCACCAGCCAGGGGTAAAACCAGCGGTCGTGTTTAGTTGCGGGCATTGTTGAGTGAGGCTCACCTTTTCAGAAGGTTCTGTACTTAGATATGACCCATAGACGTCCCATTATTGGGCACGAGTCTCTCCCAAAACTTCAACTGCGGGAGGGCTAGAGGGTCCTATACAGTTTTCCTCATTAAGTTTTTAGTGCAATTTTTTGCCGAGCTCTTAACTTTATTTATTGCAGTATGGATTTGTCAATATGACTATTTTATTTTATTCTTGTGATACTTAGTAATACATGTGTGGACTGTCAAATACCATTTTCCATTTCTTCCGTTAATAATGTTAAGATATTTACTATGGGCTACACGACTTAATCTATCTGTGTACTACTGACGACTTGCTTTGTATACGTTTGTAGACAACGAAATTATTTAATATTTAGGGTGAAATATTGATATTCTCAATTTCTCATAATGAGACTACAATTAAACTAATTGTTTATAAAAGATTGTGTTCCACTTGGAATTGCGTGGATCCCGTTTACATCTTCAAAAATAGCAATGCATCTATCTATCTTATGAGTTTAGTTCAGGGTCTGGTGTTACATGCATTACCTGATTTTCACTAAAACGTGCAATGAAAACGACGACGAAAATGAGTTAGTGAGCAATGTGAGCAATTATTGTTCAAAATATATCAGACAAAACGCCTTTTCAATTAATATTTAATACCTATGGTGGTAAAAAACTCTAACAAAAATGATATGCAAATTATTTCTATTCGTATCAAAACATCTCGTACATTGATTATTTATTTAATTTGTACTTACTAGCTGGTACTTTACGGTCCCGCATATAAATACCTACGGGTCTTAAATTATGCAACTGTCCCATTTTATCGCATAATCGTTTTAATATTCATTGAATTAATTAAGTGTAAGTAAGCTTATTAACGGTCAATACATTGCATTGATACAGGCATAAGCAACAGTCATTGAATCGCTATGGTGAATGCTAATGTCTGAAACGTTTGATAATGAGTCGGATAGCAAATTGATATTTTAATTAACGAACTAGCGTACATTAATAGGTATTAATTAGCATATAATTATGTTCCTTGTTCATGATATATTAGTTTAGGCTGTAGAATACATGCCTAAATTTTTTATTTCATTATTTATTATGTATATCATAAATTTTTAAGGCATTCAATTTTACTTAAAACGCCTAATGAAAATAGTTGTTGAAAATGTAACCCTTGTCTATAGGGTTTGTATGTACTTATGGATATAGATATGGATCTTATGGATCTTTGGTGTCCGAGAAATAAATCTTTCATTTCATTTCATTTCAAAAGGCACAAAACGGGGCATGAAAATATCCCTTACTTTTTTATTATATTTCATGTAAAGCTTGCATTTATGCAGTGCGTAGTTTCAAGACACTATGCAAATACATTACAAACGTGACAGCATTTTTTAATGTAAGACGAAAATTTCAAGAAACATTTCTAGCGAAATAAAGAAGAAACATTGGCGCGTTAATATTCGCACACTAGCGTTAACTGGAACAATGTTCTAACCTTCCCGGGACGCGTGTCTAACGTCGCATAATAACACGTCCGTGGGCCTCTCCGGTCGTCACGCGACTAATCAATTGGCGCGCTCCGTGATGTCTTCATCAGCCGCCCGGGGGCGTTACGCCCTGCGCTTGCGCACCTAAGCTTGCAAGCTTTGCGCTCTTGGACTGAAAACAGCACATATTTTTAACTTTACACCGTACATATCATCGTCCTCAATCGGATTATTAAAAAGAATAGACCAGTATCTCCTTTCAAAAACAAAAAAAAACTGTAAGTAACTGTCGGTAAACTGACCAGTGTGGCCATACTCGTAGCAGACATCTTACACTTATCATATCTTATGTAATATATGTTTTTCGTACGATGATACTAAGATATCACTTATGATGATATTGCTATGCCTAATACCCTTAACTAGAAACTAGGTCAGCCACAATTTGCGCCATGTAATGCAGAAATAAAACAATGACAGTGCAGTGACTAATGGGCGATTGGTGCAACCTAGACATTGTACGCCACATATTCCTCAATGCCAACCTCTACGATTAACTAGCGGGCAAATGGCAACATTGTAAAAGCTTTCCTTGTGTGCAGAAAGAGGCCTTAATCCCGTATTTGTATTGCTATAAGGGACGTGTCCCTGTTAACTTTAAATGGGTAGTTGTTGAAGCATTATTATATGAAGATGCGGGCTTCAACAACTTATTAAATATTAACTTACTAGTTATAGAACTAACTTCTATAACTAGTAAGTTAATATTTAATTATTTATTAGAATTCCCACGAAAAAATTATTATGAAACTTCATAAGCAACCAAATGTGATAGTGAAAGTTACATGTCAAACAAAAGAAGCGATAAAAGACAGGGGAAGTCCAGAAACTTTTGTGACCTTCATATGGGCAGTAGTTTTCTAGCACATAGCTTCTACTTCTTTATTATTAGTGAAAACTTCTGTGTGGGTTCATTAGCCTTAATACTGGTGTAGAATTTTAAGAAGTTGATGAGTTAAGCCATTTTGAAAAGCCGTTCACACGCATCAATACAAACCACAAAACAAAACGCAAAAACAACAGCGCGCTATTTACCATAGTGAGATTCCGCGGAACGCTTAGGAGGGTGAACGTAAACGCTCGGGATTTATTTAGCCAATTGAAAGCCCACTTAAAGGAATCACTGGCCGGCGAGGCAACAAATCCAACAAATTGAACAGGATCGGCAATTACCGAAGACAATGCGTGCGTGAGACCACGGTGAGACCGGGCGGGGCGCACGCAGCCGCGAATTAGACTCGTTATCTGGGGCTCGGGTAATTAGGGGAGCGTTCCCACGGCGGTACCCCCGACAGGTGGATTCCTACCTTATTATTTCTAACGGAGCCCGCCGAAGGTCAATGACTGCGAATCGCTCCTTTACCTTAACCCTTGCATCGCGGCCGGTGTGATTGGAGCGAACGCTGGAAAATTGCGAATTTGTTTTGCACGGTTGTTGTAATCGTTGTTACTTACAATTTCAATGTGAACTGATGAACTTGCAATCCGAAAATTATATAGCTTAAGCAAAAGAAAGAAAGGAAAAAAGAAAGAAAATTGTTTTATTTTCATCAGCAATTAGGTACTAGTAAAATACATAGATAACAAGTAGTAGATTTAAAAAATGTTAAAACGGATTAAAATTGGACGCCCTCATGGGGCCGCCTCAATGGCCGTGGCAAACCAACAACCGCTGATTTTCAGTATGATACCTTTTTTATCATAGTTTTCTATTGAAAATAATTTCACTGTTTGAGCCTGATATCCTATTCAGCACTTCTGATAGAGTTAGTAGAAATATACATATACATAATAATTACTTTTTTATGAAATGATTACAACCCTACATCGTTCTACTGTTCTTCCGCTATATGTCGGGTGTATAGCCGTTGCTCCTCGTATTTAAAAATTTGTATATACATACCTATATATTAATATTTGTATATAATCAGCTCTGCAGCAGTGACCACACAGCGCCCTACGCTACATCCAAAGACTTACAATTCACATCTACACCATTCAAGTGGTCTGCATTGAAACTGGAGCGAATATTAAGCCGCCCAAATCAAGAGGATCGTATATCAGGCTCTATACGAGTACAGTGGTGCAGCCGAGCGCGTCGCGTCGCCCTTATGTCGCGTGTCGCGCCGGTGCGACATGTCGCGGGCTCCTTATACGCAATGAATGGGCCTGGTGTGCGTGTAGGCCGGTGTAGAGCCTTAACGGAATATGCCCGTGTAATTAGGAAATCTCTACTTTTATTTATCGCCCACGCCGCAACCCGTATGCTAATTTCGTAAATTGGCGCAACTAAACCCCGACCTATCTTAAATTTAAGATTACTGTATTCGTATAACTTGACCTCGCTGAATGGTCACTGATCGGGTTAGTAATTTAATTTTGTAAGTTTTAATATAAATATAACTTTGAACGACAGATTTTTACTGCATCTAAACAATACTTGGTAACTCTATGTGAAAATTCGTTATAAAATGAAGTTATAACCGCTGTCAATGTTTCGTATTTATTTCTTTAGTTAAGTACACGTACTTTAAAGTGGTTCGAGCAATAATTTCACGTAGATAAACGTTTGTTACGTCCGGGCGAAACGATTGTCACGTCGAAGTAAAAATGCTCTTAGGTTGTAACGTTGGCTGTCGACAAGTGTACCGAAAAGTTTCTTGCGGATTAACGATTTAATTCGCCGGTATATTTTCATCACGAGCGGGACGGTACGCGTTGAGCTCCAATAGATCATTAAGGGACGTACCAATTGCTCAGGGCGCGCGCGAGCGGATAAGGCAATAAAACTCATTCACACGTTCGTCAACGTTACAGGTGCCTTATTAAAAACGTGCAGTTTACTTCTGAATCGATTTCGATTCCACGGGCTTATCGATTTATTTCTTGATGCTCTCGATTGAAATTAATACTCACTGCCAGCTGCGTTTACGCGCCCGCGCCGATTTAGATTTAGCGTTAGTATTCAAATTTATTCGTGTTCCATTTTACGTACGCCTTGCGTTTAACTTCAGTTGCGTGTGATTTATTTAGGGTCACCGTATTTAATAACGACTGTGTGCGGTGCGGCTTTTAAATATTCATCTTAAAGCCAATAAGCTAATTAGGCTTTAAGAGTTACTGTTTCTATTTGACATCTACATCGGACGCGTTCACACAGCTATAGCATAGCTATGTGACAAAAACAAGAGTCCGAAAACAAATCCCGCAGTCTCTGGAACACTTTGAAATGAAGCTCCCACTTACTCTCTGTACTTGTATAGTTTTTGATAAAGTAGCAGTTCCTTTAACTTTATTATTATGAATACCTAGCCAAGCAAAAGCTAGATAACAGTAAGAACGAACTATTAAATTCCTTTTGACTACAACCGACGTGCTATCACAACTCATTAACTCTACGTGTTTAACCTGTGTTCCCCACACAAGCCTTCCGAATTACCGGGTCCATATCTGGACCAGTGAAATTTAAAGAAATATATAATAATAATAATAAAATGACACTGATAGCGCACTAAATAATACCTAATGTAAAGTTAAGCAGTGTGCAATACGATTCCTCGAAGGCAGAACACCCAAACCCATATTGATGAGAGCGGGCTGATTTCCAGAAATAAATAGCGCAGTATTTATAAAGTTAAAGCGCCGAGAGATCCGGCCGCCCGATTGGCGTACTCTTGTACTCGTATCACTTGTAAAATACTTTATTGGCTCCGGAATACGCCTGCTTTGGAATGGCTAGTAATCCTACTCCCACTTGTTACAAACAAGATATTGTCCCTGGCTCCGTCCATATAAAAATTAATTTCTTCCGATATAAATAAATATATGTAAATAGCATGGACATACTCACACACGGCCATCAAACCCCAATCTAGGCGCGAGCCTGTATACTCGTAATGGGTGTCAGTATATTAGTTATTCAATTGAATTTAGAATTGTATCTATAAAGAATGAGAAAATCTACACACCAATACGTAATTATGAATAACATAATTTTAAGAAATTTTAGTTTATTTGCAAAAAAAATTACTCGTGTAGTTTTTCTTACCTATTGACTAAAATTGTATATTTCATTGTGTAAATCTGAGGTGTAAATGTGACTACATAATACTACACTCGTTTTAGATTGGCCAGTGGTAAATCCGTTCCAATCGTAGGATAGCGGATACAGTAACTTAGGTTATAAATGTTAGTACTTGTAAGATGTTTTAAAAAAATATTTATATTAATTCGTGTTAAATTTTGCAATCGTTTTACTCATATATCGTGTTTTCGCTCACCAGTGGGCACTCATTCATAACGCCATTAATTACGACGATGTTGGCGTTCGACTTTTTTGTCGGTTACCGATAGTAGGTACTAAATTATTCATGTTGGCGTTCGACTTTTTTGTCGGTTACCGATAGTAGGCACTAAATTATTCGGTTGCCAAATCTGCTCAATCCCACTATACCATAGTGAGAAACCACTAACGGAGTTAGTTTTCAGTGTAAAGGAAAGAGACAGGATTCGGGTGTTTTCTTCGTTTTGGCGATGTACACCCGCGCCTCCCCGCACTATCTGTATCAGCGGTGCGCTATGGAGCGGCAGGCAGCGCCATCTGCTTCAGTTTGCAAGGCAGACACACTAGTTGATTTTTAACACAATTTGTTTAATATAAAACATAACCTACATGATAAATTACGCCGTAGCGATTATAAAATAGAAGCATCGAAAGTACTTCAAGAATACCCAATGAAACGTGAGCCTAGTAAAGATGTTTAGCGTAGAAACTAACTAAAAAGTATTCACTATAGATATAGTTCGAGAATTACGATCTCATCATATTTAAAATTCAGTTGTCATTTATGGAATTGTGCAAATTCATGTTTTTATTTAAGTTCTGAGAGACGAGTTATATTTTCAGGTATTTTATTTTAGAAGCGAACACAGTTCCCCAGAAGAACTAATTGATATTTTACTATAACTAGGTTTTTTACTGCCTATTTTTCTATAACGTACAATTAATTTATCTTTATTTCTTCTATTAAAGTTATGAACAGTACTTTCTTGACAAACAGCTTATTATTTTTGCGAACAAACATAACATTTAGCTTAAATAAAAAGCTTCGAAGTAAATGCCATTGTTAAGCTGGTAGGTCATCACAATACTTCGTACCAGTACTGTGTAAAATATTAATATCACAACTACAATAACAATAGTCACTGCCTTTTAAGTAGAACAATATCATGGAATTGCATCGTTTCGGTTGTCAAATAAGCCGGCAATTTTCTGGAACTTGATGTCGACTGATTCATTGTGATAATTTAGTACCTATTTGAATAAATTGAATCTCTGCGCACGGAACGTTGGGAACTATTGGAAACCTATTATTTTACATCTTCAACGCGAACTTCTATCCCAGGTTGGTATTCACTATGTAGTGGTAGTATATAAGGGTAAAAATACAAGTTAAATTTAAATATTAAAATTTTTAATTAAGCAGATAATAATAATATAGCAATCTGAATTTAATAACCTGTTGGTACCTCAAATTATTACTAAGATTTGTGAAGAAATTTCAAAATGTTTCTAATTAGTTCGCGCGGGAAAAAACAGTGACGTAGATACTCTATGAGACCGTTATCTACAGGCTCTGTACTGGTATTTCCCGCTCACAGTAAGGCAATGTTTCAACCCGCAACCTTTGAACTTCTCGTCTAGAATATTCATTCCTCTGTGAATCCATATCAATTTGCATTTACAAAAACAGCTGTGTCTGTGGACTCGTGCCCAGCAGTGAGACGTCTATGAACTGCAACGAAATAAAAAAACAATATTTTTTGTTTGTTTGTTCGTATTATATGCGTTGTCGAACTGTTCATCCAATTGTGATAAAACTTGTCACAATCATGCCAAGGAGGACCCTGAGATGACTAGAAACTTTTTATCCTAGAATTTACCTGAGGGAACCATGGATGCAGGATGAAAGTTTATACCTATGTAAAAATTAAAGTACTTGTTATAAAACAGTTCAAATTATTTAATGTGAGAGAAGTCAAATTATTTAAATATGAATAGTGTGTACCGCGCGAGCTAATGATACACTGATTAACAATATTCGGCGCAGATAGGAGTGAGTTACTCGCGGGGGCGGGGCGCGATGCTAGATTGCGCGCGCGTCGATTTATACCGGCCCCGCCGTATTAACTGATATCGACCGCTAAGTATTAGAGATGGGACGAGAGCTTGTAATTGGAAGAAACATTCGAATTCATTTCGTATGTTCAATTTTACTGTAAATTTGATAAAGATATTAACTTTCGCTGTAGCGTTAATTAGCCTAGTAGGGGCTGACAATCGGTCAATTAGGCGATTGATGTAAATTATATGTCACCTTACATACCTATCGGTTAAGGAAACCTGCAGGAATGTTCTGCATAATGTTCTCGAAGAATTTTAGCCCGCAAACCCGCATTTCAATAAAACTTTAGTATACTTTCTTATTACATATAACTTTATATTACTTTATAAGTGTATATCATCATCATCATCAGTCTTTTTTTGAAGTGTATAACTTTTGTATACTTCTTCGCTAAAACTTTGAAATCCTTACACTAATATGCCCGTGATTTTCTTCAACAGCGGACATCTCTAGCGAATATGCCATTATTATATGCGAAACAAATAATGCTCTTTAACAGTTACGACCACGATTGTGCGATGCTTTTTATTTATTGCTGGGAAAGGAATCTCGATTTATTGCAAGCGGTGTACCGTAGATATTTTCTAATAAGTTCGATTAGCTCTTATTGATGGGGCTGATAAAAATATGAATTGTTGGCCGCTGCGCCTGTTATTACAAATTCACGGGCGAACGAAATAAACTTTGACCTAGTATTAATTGTGTTAAGGCGTGTGTGGAAATAGCCGTCAGTTGTTATAGGTGGCGGTTGAAAGTAAGTAAGTCAGTCGATGTTGACATGAAAAGTATCCGTCAAACCACCAGCGTTTTAAGTCAATTTCTGAATAAAATTCTCCCCGAATCGTCGCCGCTCCACCCGGACCTGCATTCCGAGTTCTGAAATGATAGTTCAGGCGCCCAATAAATACCAAGTTTTCTGCTTCGCAAGTCTCCACTGGAAGACTTTTTTCTTATCGGTTGTCTGTCCGTAAGTAAGGTACGCTACAGCTACGTTACATCCATAGATATATCAGTAACGTTTGTCCATCTACCGGCTTTACCGTTACTGATGCGGTCGCACTCTTTGACTTGCGAACTAGACTGACGGTAAAAAGTCTTGTATTGTATTTTTGACTGAATTTCGATATCAATGCTTCTCCATTTCCTTTTTTTACAAAGCTTAAACAAAGTAACCGCTTTTCAAAATTCATCACCGAATAATGCCACTAATATAAGTTCACGCGAAGAAGAAATTTTAATCGCGGACAATAACGCGATTAAAATTACAACTTGATATAAGTAAAGGTAATTAAATGTGTTTGTATATGAAAATAATATAGGTATGTCGAAAAAATACCTTTTTTAAAATCTTGTGCATGAAAATCCAAATGAAGTACCGCAAAAATGAAGGACCTACCTACGTCATGTGGTCTCAGCTCAAACTCTAGGCGTGGCGCCGTTGTCCTTTGTACTTACTATCAAAGGCTGTTATTATTAATAAAGGCATGTCTCTCGCTGTACATAAACATATTGAGTGCATTCTACTAGCTCGTGGCACACCAAAGTTCGCAGATTCTGTTAATAATTTCCGCGCAGTCAATCAATCTCTGACACATTTCCTGTTAGATATTATTATAATATAATGGTAGCGACAGTAGCCGCTTACTATTCGGTGATAACTAAACTGTACCTACTCATTTAGATTATGTATAACAGTTGAATGTTGACGGAGGTATCGACATCGATATTGATCTGAATGACTTTATGAAAATCTCCAGTTCAGCGAACCGCCAGGGTATTGGATTTCGAATTGTCATTAAGCGATTAATCGAACATTTAATCTATTGTGGTGGAGTATGCTTTAGCTAGACCTAGGCAGCTGTCTGTGGGGAGATGCGTATCCAACAGTGGGAATTCTATGGATTGTAGCTAAGTCGTTTTAAAAAAGCTTTTTAAAACTTTTTTTTTTTATTTTCATGCATTGTCATCGGAACCGGAACCATATATGTGTGCCAAATTTCAGCTCGATAGCTTCAGTGGAAGTGGGTGAAATATTGATTGCAAGATTCCAGGACATACATACAAGATACATACGAGTGAAGTTAAATAAAAGCTTTTAAAATAGACTAGGTTGATGTTTGCAATTGACAAATGCGGAAATAACAAGTACTGTGTGTCAAAACTGCATTTACATTAATTCAGAGAGGCCGTAACAAATGCCAGTTATTGTAATTAGGTACGGCTTCACATGTCGTTCAGAGACCTCATATGCACTCAAGACCACTGTGAAAATCAATTATAGTTACGTGTTTTGGAATGGGCCTACCATGTACCTGACAACTTAGCTTAGGCTTAACTTAGGATTAGTGGTTTATTTGTATTCTTATCCGTAATGGCTAAAGATACCTGTTGTTGTGTTTACTGTAGTAAACACAACAACAGGTATCTTTGGGTTGTAACCCACCATGACTCTTGATCAATGTATGGCAAGACAAATCAACGTCTACAGACTCTGATATCAAAAGAGCATGCAGCATCATTTGTCCGCTCCAGCCCATGGCAACTGCGATAAACCTCGAATAAGACTGAATAACTATACTGTAAAAAAAATTTTTTTTTAAAAACCTTTTATAACTTGACCTTGAAACCTAATCGTGGTCAAAGTTCATTACAAGACTTTACCACAAGTGCAAACACGACTATGATACGATATTCCATCATGAAGTTCCAGTTAATATCTTCCGGCTCCATCATCAGATCAGTTTGACAGTACCATATTATTGCATTGTCATCGGAACCTAATATGTGTGCCAAATGTCAGCTCGATAGCTTCAGTGGAAGTGGGTGAAATATTGATTGCAAGATTCCAGAACATACATGAATACATACGAGTGAAGTTAAGTAAAAGCTTTTAATAATTATACACTAAAAAATATTTTTTTTAAAAAGCTTTTATAACTTTTTTTTATTTTCATGCATTGTCATCGGAACCTAATATGTGTGCCAAATTTCAGCTCGATAGCTTCAGTGGAAGTGGGTGAAATATTGATTGCAAGATTCCAGGACATACATGAATGAATACATACGAGTGAAGTTAAATAAAAGCTTTTAAAAAGGGACTGATTATTATTGTTAACAAAATAAAAGCATGTTTAAAACAATAGACTGTGAGAGTTAGTTGGTGTAGTAGGACTGGACTGTTAGTCACAATTCGTCCTGATAGTTGTTATTCTGCTTAGTGCTTAATTACACTGAGTTACTAGAAAAAGCCTTTTATATGTATGTATTCTCAAAGATAAATTCATTTTGCATACATTTTAATAAGGTATCCAGCATTACAGTAATTATGTCGCTGCGTAGATGGGCTATCAGTCGTATCACGCATGTCCCACCCTTTGTTAAAACGGAATGAAGCCAATTTATAAATTCGTCTCCAACACGAGCGTCATTAATTATGTTGCTGGCTGGGTGGCTGAGAAAAACTTACTTCACTCATTTCGCTATCATTACAATCGCATGCCGTCCCTTTCTCTCTCGCACCAACATATAAAAAACATTGCAATCCACCCTGCGTAACAGTTATATTAAGATCATTGTAACTTCAACCTAAATGTGGTACTGGATTAGGTAAGGTTTACCCTGTCGAGATGACGCAGTTATGGGCTTTAGGGTTGTCGATTTCGGAAGCCGTCTCTCTCCTTTGTTTTGCCCAGCAGCCTCCCGGCGTTAATGGTGTTATCTTAGCCCTCGAACGCACCACCTCTCCGTATATTTCTTTATCTTGTCCACTGTTGGCGGTTACCACAAGTTTGTTTTTTACTCATTTGCTAATTTCGAAAATGAGAAGGCGCTCGCGATCACATCTACGCCGATCGTAGATTTAGGCTGGCGCACATTAATAAAATTAACGAATGCTCTTTAAATTAATTGAACTCACCCTACTCGGAACTCGGTTATCCTGGATCGGACGTTTTATCCAGCCAATGACCTGCGTGTACGCTGTACGTATGTGTATCATATGGTGTAGGAGGACAAGTACATTCACATGGATTTAGACTATATCGTACTAAATTATCTAAGAAGCGCATAGAGTAGAATTATTAAACTTTTGATGTGTATAAAACTTTAGAAGAAGTCTAAAGTTGTAGTTGTAGTAGTCTTATTGAGGGTTGCTACGATGGATTGGTCCTTATCGCTGCGACCCATACATAGACGTCCCCACTGCTGGGCACGGGTCTCCCCCCCACAGACGCAGCTGCGGGAGGTCTATAGCCGTGGAACGATTCAGAGAGTATTGTATATTATGTACATTGTTTTTGTTTAACATTTCAAACTGATTCAGTCCAGACTGAAGAATTACATGCTTAATAATGCAGGGAGGGTCAAGACAGTGTGGCTCGATTCAGATGTCCGGGTGTGTATAGAAACTTTAATTACACTAATATTGGTGCTGGATATATTTCGCAGCAAGCGTTTGCAGTTGGAATGGTTTAAATAACGTTTACAATGAACAGCGTGGAGCCCGCGGCGGGGGCGGCGCGGCGTGCGGCGGCCACCCCGGCGCGGCGGCGCTGGCCCACGTCGCGCCAGCTCTCCTCTATGACTATGAATACATCAGAAGATACCTTCATTACATATGAAATGGCACGCGATACTTGGTAGAATGTATTCAAGGTTCACATCGCGTAACCACCACGCTAATTGCCGTGGGTTGGTAGGCAGTTTTAGGCGAAGTACGAATACCCAATAGTATCTACCAATGCAAACAGAAAGAATAAGAAAAATGTTTATTGAAAAATTGCTGAATTAGAAATAGAAATATTTATGTAGATTTATTTTCACCAGCGAGCACAGCAATACAAAAAATCAAACCTAAAAATGATTACATTACAACATTCACAAATATAATACAATCAAACCGACAATACAGACACATAAAAAATAGGTACAAAATTCAAGTGAAATCTATTATTTTATGCGTAAAATTTAGAAGTGTCTAGGTACGTTATATAGTTCAATATTTACAAGAGCGGTCGAACAATGCCTGGCCCGGTTCAATGGTTAGTCATCCCGGCACAGAAGCGATTGCGTCAGACTAGGTCAGGGCACAGGAATGCTGGCTAATTGACAGATTGTCGAGGACATCACCACGGGTCAATTAGGACACACGTTCGCGAGTTTGTATACTCGCAAGCTCGCCGTGCGTTATTATGTCGCTTTTTGAACGTTATGCCGTTGAAGAATGTTGGTTGCCTAACATTGAAGAAGAGCTTTGAATGAGCATTGCAGATAATCATAATCACTCCAGATCGGGTATAATATTGGATACGTGTACAATTTGTAGCGGCGTCATTTGGTTGCACTGCTTTTAGTGCCTTTTTATACCTTCCAGACACATAGCGTGACTGTACATTTTTAATCGGGTTCGGCAGGTTTGTGTCTATTACATTATACTACCTAGTAGACTAACTAAGATAGTATTTAATGGCTACTCTAATGCATTAGTATCTGCACGCATGAGACATTGAAAACTCAACAAAAAACATAGTGCACATATTCTTAGATCAACTTGAATTCAGACGTACTAATTTAGAGCAGCTTGATCTGCCAGTTATGAGTGGTCGCTTGAAATAACAATAGCCGATGATATAGTTAGATAAGCCGCGGGGCTCATTTGCATTGCGCTTGCGGCGACGCGGCCGACATGTAATTTGTAGGCGACTGTACCTTTGCTTGGAAATTTGTAGCCAACTGTACTGGACGTTGTGGTTGGTATATGCCGGTTTGGATAGGTGAACTATTTGATGAATCATTTCGTCTTTGACCTTTCGGCAATCCTTTAGCAAAATCCTACTAATACTAAAGCTAGACTTCAAGCGGTTTCATCCACAGAAGCTGTATTTTTTCATAATGCTATGTCTCATCATTTCTTTTTGTGATATGTGAGTGTTTGTTCCTTATGTGTTCCTTAATCCTTTTCCAAAATCCTACATTCTAAATTTGGATTCCCTTTTTTGCGTGTCAGAGTTCTTTTTTCTCCTTTCATATTGCTTAAATCTAACTTTCCTAATGGCACAGAATAATCTAATGGGGAAAAAGTTCTTCGGTCATTATCATACTCTGATGTACTGTACAAAGGTATAAGGAGGTAAATTAAAATTGTAGACGGATTCGCAGAACTTTCGTATTTTAGTTATTGTAATATTCTTGTTTATAAGTTAGGTATTTTTTGTCTGATTCATAAATCCTATGTACGAGTAGGTACATACACATATAAGATGTGCCAACGCAAAATATTCGTGTAAATATTTTGCTTAATTGGCGTTGGCGTGCTACAAGGAAATCACTTGTATCTAACACAGTAATATACAGCAAGACATAGCATAGGTCAGGGGTTGACAACTTACCGCACGCACGCTTGGTTAATAGTTCATACGAAGATTAAAGGCATGAATCAATAGCCAACGCTCCAACTCTTACATATTATATTTAGGTATATAATAATAAATATAATATTCCTAATAAAGTCCACAAAGTATGGAAAGTCGAATTTATTATATGTATTTTTTAATAATTAGTTAATAATGAATGAAAGACGGATTGTTTTTTTATTATTATTTAATTTTGAGTCATTAAGGTCATGAAATTAATTTCTTTAATTCTTTCTTTTCAACTAAATAATTTTCATAATTTCAGTAGGTACTAGACAATCTAAGATTCCAATACTAGATTATTAGGGACGTGGATCTTATTGCAGATTTGGATGGTATTAGTTTTAGCTACCAACAAGATGTGTCTACAGATTCCTAAAACGAGTTTGTTGTTCTTTTCAGTTGAGAAGTCTTCAAAATTAGTAGAATTGGGCTATTTGACGTCGATGGAGTCGAATACCTTCTTATTAATTTTCAGTATCACATCTCAGACGTAGACTACGCAAGCTCGAGTCTCTTTTCTCTCTTCGAGAAGTGGAAACATTTGGCTACTTCACCCAACTAAATAGTTGTGCTGAGAACCGGAGCGAATGAAAATAATTGATCTCGGACATCGTCATAGGCAATAGATAGTATAGAATTGAGTGTAGTAATAAATCACATGGTGTTTATATTAACCGGCTTAACACTAAGCCCCAGAGGTGACAGCCGGCGCACGTGCGCGGGTCACGGTCGTAGTGTTAATTTAATTACTATCCTAAAACTACTTCTGATAAGGACTTTTGTTATAATTTTAAGCAAAATAATAAAAATTTTGAGATGATTTGCTTTGAATTAAGTATATTTATTATATCAACTGATGGGCAAAGTTGTTCGAGAAATGCCCGAAGATCATTTTCTATAGAATTCAGATTTGCAACTTAGTATAAACTTTGAAATTTTAGTAGATTGTGCGATTTTACTAAATTACCCATGTTCAAGTGAACATTGTTAAACATTCTTTATTAATGTATTCAATGGGGATAATTATGGTTTACACCGACTTTAGCATTTGCCATTGATGTTTATTGCTATATAGCGATAGCCTCGATACTACACACCGTTAAATCTTTGAGAGGTCATCAACTTAGATCCTGGTATAGATTTTGTAACGATTTAAAGTTATGCAACAAGGGCTTTGTGTCTAAGTATGTACCTACCCCATTCAATCACGTGATGTAAGGATGTGTGTGCGCGTATCGACAGTCGATAGACCTACAGGAAATGTTAGGCTGACATAGAATTTGAATTAAGTTGTAGTTCAAGTACTACACAAAATGAAAAAACTTACTAAATTACATTTTTAAACATAACACGGTCAGTGTGAATAATTATTAATTATTATTTAACATACATAAAATTCACCAGTATTTACCTACTTTTAGCTTAACCAATGTATTAAAATATCGCTCCTTTTGTATTTAAAATTTCAAAATGATTACAACTAATTTAAGCCTAATATCGAATGAATACAATTTCCCAAAATAAAAATCTAACAAAATATACCTATAACTTACTTTATAATAAATATATTGCTCAACGAATGGTTCCGAGCGAGTGCTCCGGAAGCAACTATCGACGGAACTGTCACATCACTAAAGTCGGTACTGTACCTACTTGTACTTACGAATCACAATGGCAGATAGCCGCGTCGCGTCACTAACAATACCGGACAACGCTTTGATGCATTAGCTGAGATAAAGTAGGAATCCTAAGCAGAGAAATCACATACGGAACGTAATCAGGTCGGCCGCGCGGGCCATATTGTTCCATCATGATTAGATTTTTAAGTATGTCGGTAATTGCATTCGATTTTATTAAAAGTAGCATTACTTTATTATCTAATCTTGTTTGGAAATATTTCAAGTACTGAATCTTACCTGAACCTTACCTGCTACTATCGGACCATTAAATAAATGCTACCACATAAAAAATCACAGAAAAAAAAACATGTATACGTAGTATATTTATATGGTGGTTTTTAAATTTATAATAATATACAAGACACAACTTTCGAACGGCCAGCACGTGGTATCCCCGAGTGATTGGTCGATCATCTTCTTGCAAGTGTATACCTACGTTATTTTATAACTCAGACATGAGCTATTTGATATGCCTCATATAAACCTGGCCGTAGGACACCCTGTATAGTTTAGTTTTACTGGTGACCTTGGACATATAATAAGAGTCGAGCCATATGGAAGCTGTCCTTAGCAATCTGTCAATTAGCTCGCGTACCCGGGCTTCAGACCTACCCGATCCGTCGCAAACGCCTTTCTAACCGAGAATGACTAATGGCTATTGTTATCCTTGCCCACGAGCAAAAGCCTTGGCCATTGAAATGTTATCACTACCCACATATTAAATAAACCTATCTTGCAAGATGCACTTTCGATATAAATGGTTTTTATATGAATTTATCCAAAAGTTAAACAACAAACAGCATCATTTCATTGATTTTCCTGTGCAGTAGGTAGGTTCTATCTATTATCTATCTATATATACCAAGCATGTTGTGCTTTATGAAGTAGCTTCTAATGAAATTGATATTCCAGTAAGCTTACCAATCTTGGTTATCTTACTGGTCTTTTTATCTAAAAAGATATATCACAAGACTCAGCAAGATATGTTAATTTACATCCTACCTATGTTAAGATAATTTCACCTTCGTAGTTCGTACTGAGTCCGACAAATTCTTACCTAAGAAACAATAGAGGTTCGCGGACACCTCTAACCTTTCCAACTGGGTTTCCCTCGACATTCAAGAAATTATCAGTTTCTAATTTAAATATCGGTATCTAGATAGTTAACCGGTCGTCATCGGCGATTAATTAACTTTAATTAAACATAGCGTCTGCGTTAGGCGCCACAGGCGAGGTGCAATTCTAAATGCCGCGCTGATCGACACGAGACCCTCAACGTGACTACCGATGCATTAAGATAACGCATTACATATTTCGCAATATTTGTGAATGCTCACACCGATATGTTCCATAATGTCTTCATTAGCATCTATTTTCGAGACCTGTGTAATGTAGGTAGTACCTACCTACATTACACAGGTCTCGGAATGCCACAAACATTTTTGCAGTTAGTTTCAGTATGAAAGATGTTGTTAGATACACTTATAGACAAGGCGATCAAACTTGACAGAAAACTATAAGAATATCCTTGTTTGAAGTACCTCTGAAGATAGCAGGTTCTTTAAAATCAGAGCATTCTAAATCAGTTTAGTTTCCTTGTTATCATACATTTTCTACATCTAGGATGCAATAATTGCATCATTTAAATATACCTAAGCAAGTGATCTCAAGTTTAAACTCCGGATTTTGTTAAGGAATTGCTTACCAAATACTTGAACACATTTGGTCACTTCTAATTTCTTAATCGGCTCTACGCTCTTAACAAGGTTTGATCTTGTTACGTTGTTAACATCTAAACCTTGAGTGTATCATGCTAATGCGCCGCTAGCTGGACTAGCCGTCATATCCCGAGACACCCGGTACACATTTAAAAACGAAGCTATTTGAGAATCGCCCCCCGCGGTGACGTGCCTGGGTTCGCTCGCCAGATTGGCAGAGTGAGTGACGTCCGCTGTCCTTATTGGTCGATAAGATTTGACAGATAAGGAGTTCGGCGGCGGAATTAAAGTAGATGTCTCTCGGACATTTACGGCTTGTAAAAATCTACGAACGGTATCACTGGAACAAAAAGTTGGTGTGCAGTGGTCTATCGGCTGTACAACAGTCGATCTCTCGCATCTATCATATGAAATTGAAAACATCTGTCGACATTGTTGTATCGGCAGTATAACAATATGTGGTATCAGAGAGTTACGGACGTATAGATAATGCTGATACGTCGTAGTAACGTACAGGTTAAGTAATAACGATTCCATCGTTCATTTTAACCAGCTCGTTTCTATTACATTGTTAGAATTGATGTGCCGTCATCAGTATCAGAGGTAGGGTCATCGACAATACGCTCTTCAAAAATTCAATAAAGAACAGGTTCAAATGAATGAAAGTTGTACTGTTACTAGCTGTAGGTATTCGGTGTATGCTGTAAGACAGTTCATTTTGTGCGTTTGAAACACGTGTTTGTGAACCTTCTACAGACTGTCATGTGGTCTTTACATGTCAGTAAGGATGTAAATGTAAGAAGGTGGTCTTTACATGTCAGTAAGGATGTAAATGTAAGAAGGTGGTCGCATGTTTAATTTTCAGCAAGCTTTAATCTTAGTTCGCTCTTCTACCTGAAGACTATTCCAGAACGCGAGTATTTGGGATAGAGTAACGGGTTGAGCAAAGTATTCTTTGGTTATTAACTTGAAATCACCTGTAGCAATTAAAAATGGGTCCGCCTCCGCCTACCCTTTCGGATAAAATAATGATGCGATGTTATGTAATGTTATATCTGATCCACAGGTGGCCGTTTCTGTTCGTTTTCGCCGTGCATCGAGCAAGTTCAGCGCACTTGCCTTGCATTGCAGCAGAGCGGCTTCCAAGATGTAGCCACAATGGAGGTGCTACAGACCGAGCTGAAAATCAGTCGCCGGACCGTCTCCGTGAGGGATTTGTCCTTCTTGAAACATAAGGTAACATCTGCTGCAGACTATTTCTATCTACCTTATATGATTCAACCCGACGGATTCGAGTACTAGGGCTCTGTCGAATTGATTTAAAATGAACATAACGTTTACATATCCTTACCATATTTACCCCCGCGATATGCCGAAGCCTGTGTTGCGGTTGTGTCTGTGTTGCAAGATTTAAAATGGAACTTGTGAACTATGTGCGTCAAAAATAAATCGAATCCTAATTGGGTATACTCCACTTTTCCCAATTGCCTCGATGTTCTATGCGAATGTGTTTAAACTATGTTTTTCACTTGATGTCGTCCTATACAACATCAGGCAGAGAGCAAGTGCTTTAAATACGTAAATATCGCAATGTTGGCCGCCCATTGGCCTCCTCGCCGACACATTAACTCAACTAAGTTACGACGCTACTCGCCACAACTACTGGAATCGATCAGAGACTAACAAGCCGATAATTGACAGAATACTAAGGTATCTGGTACATGCGAGCATAGTGCGAGTTAGTTGCGAATGCCCCGCGCATGTGGTCTATGCATCACGTTGACAAATCCGGTATATATCATGTAGATTACCAGCTTGAACTGGTTTCAGCTAATTTTGTTGCCGTTGATCTCAGCTTCGTCTGTCTTAATATGATTTATTCGCCGATAGCGGTGATAGCTAGTTTTGATTTTGGCATTTCACTAGAAAGAGCCAAGGATGAATTCTCAGATACACAATAGTTCTAAGTTTTGAATGTCTTAACGGTAAAGGGAAATAAATTAAGGACCCCTGCAGGCCAGATAATTCTCCATATTGTTTTCAAAAGGTATTGCCAGTCCGCACTTTGAAATTAGAAAAAAAAATTGTGCTGATAGTCTGAGTTGTGGATATTGGCTTCTGTTATGGACCGGTGAGCATAATAATTAATTTTGGTAGCTTGCGTTTGTTGATGTTTTTTTCGGATCCATCCAGTTTGAATGTGAGTACAATTTTGACAAATGTAACCAAAATAAACTCCAGCAAAAAGCAGCATTTCATCAGGACTGTAAAGTTACTTCTGGAATGTAAAGTAAGTTACACTGTTGGGCATGTGTATCTCTCACGGCAATAGCTGATGGAAGTCTAGAGCTGGACCACGTTGTCCAACGCGTGTTTAATACCATCAGTTTTAATACCATACTGACTATAAATTCAAAGTGATAGAAAACCTAACCTTTCCTAAGCGTTTATCTATCCCCAGATTACTGTGTATCAAATAAGAATTAATCATGTTCATAACACGTTATGTAATAGAAACGGAACGGCGCGAGTAATACGCGTGTAAAATCCGTGCTCGCATCGCAACACCCGTGACGTTTAATGAGCGTATGTGTAGGCCGGTAACAAAATAGTGCGTAGCAGAATATGAAAAAAAAAATTCATCTGCTACACATTTGAAATCCATCCATTCCACTTGCACTTCGGGTTCCTCGCTGCCTCTTAATTAGTGCAATGGTTAAAATTGTGAGTCTCGCCCATAATAACTGTAGACTGTAGACAGTGAAAGAATTAGGCAACATTCACAGATCGTAGATATTTTAAAAAAAGAATTACATCTGAGACTATCTGCTAATAATAATATGCTTTAAAAGAGTATCGGTTTTAATAATACAATGTTTAAATTAATATTTATAATAATATTATGGGTCATAATGGGCAGACAATAGGCTGCAATAAATAAATAATACTAGTAATATTAAGTCATTCCGATAAAGGCTTAATGATACGCTTAGTATATATAGTAGGCGCAGCAAAATTCAGTGAGAAGCGTGGCGAAACTCGCCGCCCGTCAACATCAACTGAACGGGTGCGGATGTCTGGGTTTAAGGCGCGTTTACGCTAAGTCATTCACCGAATTCAGTCAGAGATTCAGACTATAATTCTGGAGAGAGAGAATAACATAACATCACGCCTTTATTTCAAGGAAAGGGTAGGCAGAGGTGTTTATAGGTCTCATATCCTATTACCATACACCAGGCACAATTCTATACTCCGAGCTACTGGTAATTTCAACTTAAGGAAAATCCAGTAACACTGCCCGACCCGGCAATCTCTCTGTAATTGAGAAGTCGCTATTGCAACCACCAGACCACTGCAACATATTATGTTAAAGTAGACTAGAGTAAATAATTACAAAATTTATAAACGTACAAAAAGTTTAAAAAAGAATTATTTATATTAGTTTGATATTTCAGGTATTTTTTTAAATTCATTTTATAAGAAATCCCATTCAAAACCAGTATCACACAGTCCAGTGAAGGCTTTGGCCTCCAATTCAATACAGTAGCAATCGTTCTAGCTTTTGCCAGCTGTCAGCTCTGAATCGTCCTCAAGATCGATTTAATAGCGTTGATTTATCGAGTGATTGATGAAAGCGGATGAATATAAATAGTCCGTCGCTGAATCCGGTTGCGATTCCATTTCGATATACTATCGCCACATAAACGTTCTGTTATCGACTAGATTATAAATAGATCGTATTGGCCCCTAAGGCCCTCTTTGATGGTAAGAGTACAAATATGTATATCGCAGGGCAAAATTCACAAAATCAACCATTTCATTTATGTACTTTGTTAAACTTATATTACAGTGTTTTTATGAAGAGGAATTAGACTGGACTAAAACCTATTAGGCTATATGGCTGATAGTATGGCCAGTGTCAATTCCAGTTAATTGACAGCCAACTACTGCTGTAAACTAATTTATATAGATTTGCAGCCAAGCGTTTTATAATTTCCTCTGTGGAAAGCTTGATTTGATACGGTGTATAAAGTTTGCTTGCCTAGGACCTATCTATCTATCTATATAATATAAAAGGAGAAGGTGACTGACTGACTGACTGACTGACTGACTGAATGACTGACTGACTGACATATCAACGCAGGGCCTAAACTACTAAGAAAGGATTTTTGAAAATTCACCCCCTAAGGGGGTAAAACGGGGGTGCAAAGTTAGTATGAAACTTTGCCGTTTTTGAAGTCGTTAGACGGGTAGACGTCGTTAATGGGTCTAATTCTACGCGAGCGAAGCTAAGGATTTTTGAAAATTCTCCCCCTAAGGGGGTAAAACGGGGGTGCAAAGTTTGCCGTTTTCGAAGTTAGTGAATGTCTAATTCCACGCGAGCGAAGCTGCGGGCGTCCACTAGTATTTCATAACAGCCTTCAAGATCAACTAATAGCCTTATGGTTACCTAATTTTTGACGTGATAACGTCTTATAAATCAAACAACAACAAAAGTGTGACGTCATCCTCCCGTCCGTCCATCCATCGTCCATCGCGTAACGCCAAGCGTTCCGCCAAGCTTGCATTCATTCCATTTTAGTCTGTAAACCATAGCAGTAGAGCAAATTATTGGTTGCACTAATTATAGTAAATGAAAATAACACTGGCTTAATAACATTCACATTTACGTATTTTCTTATGACGTTATCACGTAAAATTATCGTTCGTAAACCAACTTTACAGACAACCATTATATTTTTCTGAAGGAAGATTCTAAACCCCTAATTAAACTTAATTTTGACAACAATTACGCAAGAAACGATTCATTAAAATCTGTCCATACTACAATAAGACATGCAATACAATCTAATGAAATGTTCTACATTTCCATTAGCACTATTGTTCCACAGTATGTCACTTTAATGCGTGTATTATTAAGGTTGCAATAGCGGATAACAATTTTGGCATAAGGGTGTCTTGTGCCTTAGAAACTACCATTGCATTCTGCACTGCTGTACTTGCGTGTTATACGGTAAGTTTTACTATGACTAGGATTATTCGGCATCAGGCACAGACAAGCAAAACTAGACTATATGTGAGTGCTTTACGATGCATATTGAAATAGCATGAGGTATATATCGGCAACATATCAGTACTGCGTTTGTAAACTTCACGTTCGCCGTTTGTCGCGAGCGGTCACGCTTCGGACGGTAGCCAAATACGTAGAGCTGGCCACGCAGTGAGATGCTTATCGATATTTGCAAATATCGACAAGGCTCAAATCTAAATATTGAGAGCTGACAACAACAGATGTATAGCTAGTAATTACTTGAAAGTAAAGTTATTTACGAATGATACAACAAACATTACAAAAATACGCATAGGTACATTACATTCAATGAACTTTGTCCTACATTTCTCTCTGTTGCTATCTCTGATGGGCTGAAAAAGCGTTATTTAGTTATTTACCACAGAAAGCACCTACATTACTGTAAATTTACTGAACCAAAGTATTTTAAATTCGATATTTTGATATAATAATCTGAAAATACAAATAGATGAATTAAAATATTCGCCTCCAAATCCACGGATCTTAAGTCTATTATTCTTATCTATATAAAAGATACGGAACTCTTGTTTTTCTAGAAAAATTTTTTTTATTGGTTTTTACTATTTTCCGGATAGTTGCGGCTTTAATAGTTAGGAACTTACTATGGTAGTAAACAACTACCTAATACTCTAAGACGAGTGTGCCAAATCATGTGACTCTTCATATTCGAACTTGCCTGAAATTAAACATTTTTAAATCGTAGTAACATGCAAACTCGTTTTTCCTAAGGAAGTATTTAGTTTAAGTTTGGTGCAAATTACGCTGCAGTATATTTTATTTAGTCATGCTCATTAAATCATAATAATTATTGAAACGTATACTACGTATTAGCTTTGTAATGTTATCAGAATGCTATTATAATTCCTTGCCTATTATAATTCCTTTCCCATTTGTTTAACTAATATACAGTTATCGATAAATATCGGAGCAATTATATATATATATAAGGTTTCGGTTTATCGATAAAATCGCCAGTTGCCATGCCTAAAACAATGGCTAACAGAATCCGTGGGAAAATCTGGTTGGCTTTTTAAAATCTATGTTAAGGCAGGCTTGGTATGCCCATGCATTACTGGTACGTCACTTGATTATACCTCGCATTATTTTATGCCGTATACGTAAAATTACCTATTTCGGGGTGGCCCAGATAAGATCGTGTTTTAATGAACAGATACTGGCGAGTTATCACGTAAAATTGCGACTGGAATTGTGACTGAGTTACACTACACCGGTTAGATTACGAATGTTAAGTGCGAATTGTCGAATAAATTATTCAGTATTTATTTGGCTGTTACATTTGCCTCGGTCCAGTTTTGATTTTGAGTCTCACAATTTGTAAAGCAATATTTTTTCTGCTTCGGTGACGTTAAAATGTAATGACTAAAATAAAATTTTGTTATACAATATAACCATAATAGTTATATGTAAATAATTTCAAGCGGTGACAGCCCAGTGGCTATCGAACTCGCCTCTCACTCGAGCGGTCCGCGTTCAAACCCCAGCGGCACGCACCAATGACTTTTCCGAGTTATGTGCGATTTAAGAAATTAAATGTCACTTGCTGTAACGGTGAAGGACACATCGTGAGGAAACCTGCATGCCTGAGAGTTCTTCATAACGTTCTCCAAGGCATGTGAAGTCTGCCAATCCGCACTTGGCCAGCGTGGTGGACTAAGGCCTAATCCCTTCCATTCTGAGAGACCCGTGCCCAAAGAAAGGGTTGTGATGATGTGATGATGATGAAATAATTTCATTACTACCGGCGACATAACTTGCATTACCGGTGACTAGACTGCACCTGTATCCCCACAATATTTTAATACACCCAGATTTCACCACTAACTTAACAAACACATACGACTGGATTAATAAGGCCACCGGCGACCGAATCTTTAAATAATATAATTTAATATATTCATTAAAGTTATTTTTGTCACATTCTTTTAATTTGTTATCTATCTGTGCATAATTATGTCTGTCTTCTATGTTATTCGAAAACTTATCTGTGGAAATTTTTAATTGGCCTTCATGTATCTATGTGTATTTTGTAAACGTATTTTATTCAGCTGTAAGTTTCCCATAAATAAATAAATAAAAAATAAAAAAAAATAAAGGTAACCCCTAAGAAAATTGCCACAAATAAGGCCACGTTTTTTTTTTTATGGATACAGGATAGCAAACGAGCTTGCAGCACCACCCATCCGCTGCCGCCCATGACAACTGTGACTGACTTTGAACAAGACTCAATTAGGGACTGGGATGGTTAGTCCAATTAGTTGAGAAAGTTAATTAGAACATTAGTTGGTCAGTTCGTTAGTAGGTATGAGGACTGGGGACTGTTAGTAATAGTTAGCCCTGTTAGTTGGTGTTAGTAATAGTCCAGTTAGTACTTGTTAGTAGGAGTCTCGTTCTAAGTCAGTCACAGATGTGTTGCTACCCTTGAGGACTAAGATGGTCGCCTCTAAAGAAGTGTAACCGGAATCCACACCTTTCCAACCGGACCACAATTGCTTTAAAAACAATTATTACACGGCAGAAATGGTACTAGGTACCGTGGCGGGCGGTGGTACTGCCCCGGGCGAACTCTATATGGAACCAATTTATGCGTTACATGCGATTTAACGGAAACTATTGACAAAATTCGGGACATTCTTCATTTAATCTGTCAAATTATGGCAACTCTACAGCCTACAGTACCCGTATAGCTCACGAGATGTAGTGGCAAATCACAATGATAGGTCATGCATACTTACTGCACTGTCAATGCCAGAGGCAGTCGTTGCAGTATTGTGGATGGGGCTCGGTTCAAATTCAAATTCAAATTCAAATAATTTATTTCGCTATGAGGTGATTACACACGCTTAACGAAAGTCTAGGTAACTACAAACTACTTAATGCTATTCTAAACTGATTAATATAAAGCAAAGGATGAGCTATTTATCCTTGAATGAATAGCTAATCCTACACAGGTGCCTAACCTGCCTTATGGCTAATTTACAATAATTACCTACCACTAAGCTAAGCTCGAAGTCACGATAGACTATCTACCTGGTCATCGGCTTAAGGAAGAACTTACAATATTCTTATCCTATGCCCTAGTGTAGGCCGAGAGAGAAAAAAGCCGGAGGAAAAAACTCTCGGTACTCTTTTAAAATTCAAATTAATTTTTACAGAAAAATGTACAGTATGACCATGATATGATTAGGACAGACACGAGACAGCCAATCGTGTATGCCAAGAATCACCCCATATGCCACCTGCTTACAATATTTAGTATAATTAATACAAAAGCATAGTGATAGCCTGTCAGAGTTTAATTCAGTCCCATGCCTTCTTATCATCCAAATACTCGTGAATATTATAATAAGCTTTTTGACATAATGTTTGTTTGATGGTTTTTTTAAACCTGTGTAAAGGCAGAGACTGAACTGTTCGTTACCGCCGCTCATATCGGAAGGTTTGTGACGTAGGTACATTACAAATGACTATTTAAAACACGTAACTGGGTATACTTTGTTACAAGCACATTGAGACTGGCCCGTTAGCGCAATCGGTAGTAACCCTGCCGTGTGCGCCGGTGGTCGTGGGTTCGAAACCCACTCAGGAGTGAAGAACACTTGTGTTTTTTCTGTGTCGGGATGTTAATATCTATATAAGTATGTATTTAAAATAATATTTATGTATGTATTAAATGTATTAAATGAAGTAAGAATTAGAACAGGCCTTTTTTCGACGTCTCTTAATTAAAATCTTGACAAGATCTAAAAGATATTAAATAAATTGATATAGGATTACTGTTCTTATTGAACTGTCAAATTATTAGTCGCAAAACATAAGGGTATCACTAAATATGTATATGAAGTTAAGTTATAGTACAAGTTCCATATATGTAGTTCCGAAATGCTGGTTCGGAGCATGAACTTACGTACCTGCTACATGAAACTGGATGAATTTAGTAAAACACTTCCACAAATGTACTCATTTATTAAACTTGTCACCATTATTAATATATTTGGAATTTACACTTATGAGAGCTTCGGGCAACAACCAGTCTAATTGTAAATCAACAGCAAATTGCAAGTCTAGGCTGAAACAGTCCCCGTAACATAAATTTATAAATTAATTAAGATCTGGACAACCCCCGAGATATAGATCGGCAACAGCATCGGATATGATTTATGCGCGCGCGCAGCTGCGTTAGAACAAAGCCGACGATCGTTCCCACATTACTTACTGTGACTGATCGACGCTAAGATGTCTGTTGTGTAGAGAAACACCGATACAGCGCCGTTGAGGTGTTTGTTTAAGATTGTATATTGCAGGCCGGTCGCTTACATCTGAAAGCTATACAATTGAGACAGCTAAGATTATTCCAGTATAGAATTTACTGACAGAGCATAGCTTTATGAGTGACCAATTTCATTCATGCAGATACCAACTAAAATGGATGAAATTGATTATATAAAAAGGCATGAAATTATACCATTTCTTAAATTACAAAGTTTTTTTCTCGAAGTAAATCATAACCTGATACTCGTATATATGGCAAAAGACTGCTACATTCAATTAGAATAGTTACTGAATCCCCAAATGAACTGCGAGACAACAAGCAAATTGTTATTTTATTGAGTTTAAAAATGTAATAAGTACATACTTGAATTTATCTTCATTCTTAAATGGCCCAGTTACAATTAACATTGAAGTGTAGGTACTGAAGTAACATTAATGTTGATAAGTAGTTTTGTAATGCGTAAGTTATTATGGAGATGAACCAATCATTAAATATTACTCATTTAGTCGTGTCATCAATGGCTTCCTTATGTTTAATCTAGGTTACCTGGAGTTACGTGAAACATCTTATTAGTCTGTAATAATATTTTAACAACTCACAACTTACAATTATATCGGTGGAAATTGTATAGCATCACCAACATTATGATGATCCTAACTATGAATAACAGGCTAAAAGTTATTAAGTCCAGTGATTAAATGACTTAATAGTTTGATCTTCAAATGCTTCTAATTGACTATAACCCTATAAAAGCGCATTGGTATTTAAGTCAAAATGTTCGAAAAGGTGGTCTTAACCTGTTCAAAATCCCTTTATAAAATCTAACACGATCCTTTGGAAATTATACTAGTTGGACCAAACATGTCGTGTGTGTACAATTGTAGTGTATATGTTACGATACGATGTTCTACCGCGAACATTTTCGTTCTAAGGTCGCGTCTAACTTTACGGTCACTAAAGAATTTACACAGTTCCGCTTGTACTAGATACGACAGCATAGCCAAGTGTCGTTCGAAACGTTCGTACATAGAACACTTATGCCGTATAATGGACTCTTAAGAAATAATTATACCGTTAAAAATGTTTTTTTTTTTTAAAAAGCTTTTAATACTTTTTATTTTTATTTTCATGCATTGTCATCGGAACCAAATATGTGTGCCCTCGATAGCTTCATTGGAAGTCGGTGAAATATTGATTGCTAGATTCCAGGACATACATACGAGTGAAGTTAAATAAAAGCTTTTAAAAAAAGCGAACGCTTATATACTCGTACTTGAACTGAGATTTTACAGTCAAAATTTTCCCATCGGTATCATAGTTTAAAATTAATGCTATGAAATTGTAGTTAATAATTTTAAAGTCGTTTAAAATTTACTTGGTCTACTTTACCGTAAGGCAAGGAGTGTAAATATCTTAGTTTTACGGCCACATCTAACTTTACGGTTACTTTATTGAACACCCATAGGTTTGAACACTCGCTTGCAAAAGGTACGAAAGTGTCGTCACTTACATCGTAGGTTTCAGATAAAGGCTATACGTACTTATTTATTGTAAATGTTTTGTTTATAATGTAACAATTATTGTTTTTTAATCCACTGTAGGTATTAAAAGTAATTAAACTTTACTGTCATTCCTCTAAGAAATTTATCTACAGTAATTATCACAAAAACTTCGTGATATTGAAGAATCTACAGGTAAAGTAATAAACACATAATGACAAGGAAAGTAATGATTTTGTCCAGCTCCATCTATTATTAAAGACAACGAAATTATACTCGTAGAGTACGCATTGCGTAGTCAGACATAGAATTTATATTTTAACGCCGGGAATAACGATCTTAATATACATATTTCAAGTCGATTGAACTGAGGTGTAAATGTCGGTGATATAGCTGTCCCCGTGAAATACGTTGCGTATTCAATAAAGAAAGTTATTATGCTTGATTTTAATGTTTGGACAGTAAACCTTGTGGAACAGAACAAGTTTTATTGTGATAACATCATTATTTATTTTAAATTATTACCTACAGAAAATATCGCTGTGTTATAACGTCAGAAGCAACATTGTGGTAAAAGAGACTAATTAAAGGTGGAATAAGGGTAATGATAGCTAAGTACTCGTAGTTGTGCTTAACACGACTCCACTGAAAGTAAGAGATAATCTCAGCTTCACTATAAGCACAGTATAAAAACTAATAAAGCATATTATTTTCTTTTCAGTATCGACAACTTTTCGAATCGGGGCGTGCGGGGCGGAGCGTGATTACATTTTCACTTAGAAAATGTAATCACGCTCATCATGCATGCCATAATACAAATGTAATCTAAATCTACATAAAAGTGATAGTGTTTGCATGGCACCTATATTCCCTACGTACTATTATAAATATCATAGATGGGTAATTAAATTAGATAATTTAGCATTTCGCTTAGTAAACATTGAACGCCTGTCGATATAACATCGTCTCGGGGCTAAGCATAACCCCCATAATATGCATAAGCACCTATTGTTGGATCTAATCGAAATTATCTTGAAATCTCACGCCGAAGAGAAATTTCTATTACAACGCGGCCTGTATTAAGGTATCTGATTGAGAAGAGTAGACTCAATATATCTTTCTGGGCGTTAATAGCGTCGAACTATCGACTCCCCTATTATTTTGTCAAGTTGCGAATTTATAGTTCGCGGCTGTAACGGTAAGCGGTGTCGTAGGCCCGGGAAGCGGGAACATTCGCCATCCGATGGTTGTTGTAAAGGTCGTCTTCATACAACAACTGGTGATATTATCGGATTTGTACTATTGGTAGAAGCGGAACTGTGTACCTGCTAAAAGGGGCGATGCATTAGATGCTTTATTTATAAAGGTGTTGCAGCGATCTCGCATGTTTTCGTTGTTTCGAAGACTCACCGACTCACGTCACTGATTCCTCGCTCGCTAGTTATTGGATTACTTGTAGGCTTGTAGACATTTAAATAAGCAATAGGGAATCGATCCTGGTATGATATCGAAAGGGAATTCACAGATATTGCCGTTTTATATTGGCATTTTGTGTCTTCGCCTCAGTTGTTTTCTGGTGTGCCTATCAATTTCTGGGCATTGCATCACCCCCTTTATAGCAACTCTCTCAAGGAATAAATGTACAAGATTTTTGATTTAAAGTAAGAGGGCGTTGCTCAGCAAACGGCGAGGCGCTCGAATCAGTCTTGAATAATTCATCAAGAATCTGAAGAACCGAAGTTTTCTTCGTAGCACGCTGCCAGATCTTAAATGTTTACCATGAATTTACAACTATTTACACATTTTTTCTATAAAATTCAACTTTTGAATATCTTAAATATGGTCTAGATTAAAAAAATTCAAAGTAAAGTCGAATTTGCGGTAGAAATTTTCATATTTGACTCTAAGTTAAGTTTTTACCTATTAATGCAGACCTAAAAGTTATTTTCAATAATAAACCAGGTTATCATTCACAAACTAAGCAGATGTGCAAAAATGTAATAAGAGTTTGTTTGGCAATATAAACTTGCTTATGACGACGAAGTCATATATGTTTGCATAGCAACATCATAAAGTGTCGTGTTAAAGGCGCAACGAGTCAACACATAAGTTTCGCCGCGTCGCGTCGCCCGTAACGAGCGATTTCACGGCGCGAGCGCATCCTTTATCCACGGCTGTCGGTTCTCGATCAAGCCGCCATCTTGCCTGCGACAGATCTATTGCGTCACACTCACAACAATATGGAGGATCGTGTTACACTGCCCTTAATCTCTTTGTTCTTCGATTCGCGTGAACGAAACGTCTGCGGCAGTGAATGGTGTTGGTAAACATTATTGGAATTATAGCGAGTGTTTAGTATAATGTCAGCCGCGCTTTATAAATGATAGACGGATTTCAATAGGAAATTGGGTAACATGACCCGGTTACGTGTTAGCATCTTTTCAATTGGTCTTGCGAAATTGTATCCTGTGCGATTGATGTCATTTAAACCACAGGACAATACACAGGAGCTGTGGAGCTTTCGCTACTAATTTAATCCATCCGATGGGGTAAAGCGCTGAACTACCCTAATCTGACCGATTCTATGTACTCTAATTCTGGATTTAAGTACTTTGAAAATTTTCTTCTGCGCTAATAACAACCCTTCCAACGACTTGCCTCTTGGTCAGAAATGTGTTACCACATAAAAATTAATATGTTATATTATTTGAATTAGTCGCGTCTGATTGAGAGAGTGTGAAGACAATGTTTGGATACGCGTCCCACGAAACAACGACAAAGCGACGAGATCACTCATATTGTAGGATCACCTGGAATTTTCCCTTATCTGGTCCATTGCTGGAAGCCTCCTCTAGCTGACTGTCATCATATTATGCGCTCTGAATGTATGTGACAAAGGGGTGGATCAAAGTCTTTTCCACCATTATCAGTAATTCAAAACGAAGGTTGCTACCACATTCAAATGATATTCCGACATTAATTTGACTACTAGTGGCGACTGATTGCGACAGCGCGAGGTCCACGTCGTCGCGGACCGGACAGTGTTTGGACACGCGTCCCGCGACCGACAACGACAAAGCGACGCGACGCGTCGATCCCCGATAAGATACGATCGCCCCGCACGCGCCCCGATCCGGATTGCGTCCGACCGACGCGATGTGAAATTGAAACCGATTTATCTACACCTAATGGCTTTCACGATTAATTTGCACGAAACCACTACCGCTGATTTAATTATTGGAAAACGTCGCTCCCCATGATCTTTTATTAGATGGAGTTTCTTTAAATACGGTCCATTTGCAATTCTATGCTGGCAGTTACCGTCTACCACGTGACGTCTACCGCTAACGTTGAATGATTGGATGAAATAGACTAGGACTGTCACTAGATTAAAAGTAAATTAAATATTGACTGAAATAATTGATGGGCCCGTTGGCCCAATCAGTAGTGCCTGTTACGCCAGGGATCTTGGGTTCAAATCCCACTCAGGACAAACGTTCGTGTAACGAACGATTGTGTTTGATCTATGTCTGAATGTTAATATTATCTATTTATGTATGTATTTAAAAATATCTATGTAAGTATATCAGTCTCTGACTCTTATCATTGAAAACATGCCCTTAATTATTCATAGTATAACTTTTTTTATGAAACATGTATTACGACTACCTCCCTAAAAATTTGTGATCTATTCCTAGCCATAGTAAAATTATTAGCGGTTTCCACAACAGATAACAAATAGTCATTCCACGTTCGATTTCGACGCAGCCATAAAAGGCTGGTAACGAGCAACTCACTTTCAGATTTACAATGTTAGTATGGATGGATCAACACCGTCCATAAATCTAGCTTTTGCAACACCGAAATAATTATATCTAGTCCCATCCCGGCGCGCTTCGTCTGAGTTTATTAAACGAGGCATCATCTAGGCCACGCCGGTATATTTCAAAATTCGTGCATCATTTACCATGTTCGTATTTATATATGCCACCGTTAAGTGAGCGGTTAGAGTCAATTTGGTGGGTAATCCGATTTACAGTGTGCACCGTGTGAGTGAAATATGGCTTGAAGGTTATTGCGAAATGTATAAAAGTTGACTGCAAATCTCTACACACTCGATTTAAACTGAGAAGATCTGGATTATACTCCCCCATACTGTTCCAATGTGTTAGTGGTGGGAAAATTTCTTGCCTAAAATACGCACAAATTATGGCATGTCCAGCATAACTTATGAAGGTTCAAAAATGTATAACGACCTGCCAGAGAGTATTACGAATGTACACACTTTTGGTAAATTCAAGGTTCTATTCAAAATATACGTCTTCAATGTAACTGAATAGATAAAAAAGTATACAAATGAAATAGTAATATTTTCAAATATATTTAGTCTTTGGAATAACATTATAAATAGTAAAATAAAAACACTCAAAATACTTATCAATAATTTTAACACAACGCACGCATCCACACACACACTCAAACGTGCTTAAGTTCTACATATTTTTGCACTGTACATTTTTAGCCGAACTAAAATATCTGTACTACCCACCTTATTTATCCATTTTAATTGACAATTACTGTAGGTATCTTCCATTTTAATTGACAATTACTGTCTTATTAGACATAAAATATCTTTAAACCGAACACTTATCTTGAGATACTCGCATGCCGGAGGCCTAAACTCAACATAACATCGCGCCTTTACCCCGAAGAGGTAGGCAGAGGTGTGTAACACACCCTCTTCTTACCAGTTGTTTAGGTAATAGGTGGTGAGTCTAAAACCCGACAATGGGATGGCCAATCTCCAATTAGCACTGGACCAATTGGTGGAGGATGCTCCAGGCCTTTTCAGGCAATGGGACCCTAATGGGTTGCAGCCAACCATAGACCTAAATATAGGTTCGCTCAAGTTAGTACCACCGCCCGCCATTCACGGTAATTTAATTTTTATTTAATTACTAGTCCGAACTGCATGACAAAACGGATCGCACTGAAAACCAGCGGCTGTGGTATACTACTCCGTGGCCAATGCTGAGTGCGATCCATTTTTGTCAAGTATTACTTCGACAAACACTATGTATTATGTTTTTACTTTTTGTTATTTGGCTTGCATGTTATTTTAGTATTTAAATTATTATTCTTTGTATTGTATTTTTATGTCGTTGCAATGCTTGACGAAATAAATGATTTCTTTCTTTCTTTCTTTCTTTCTTTCTACTTAGTATACCATTTCTACCGTGTAATCATTGTTTTTAAATCAATTCCGGTTACATACCTTCATCCTCAAGAGTAGCAACGCATCTGTGACTGACTTTGAACGAGGCTCTTACAATTACTAACTGAACTATGACTTACACCAACTGACAGGACTAACAATCACACACAGTCCCCAGTCCTTATAACAATTAATGAACTGACCAAATAATGTTCTTGTTAACTCTGGAGTCTAACTGGGCTAACCATCCCAGTCAGAATTCAGTGTGATCGACAGGGTTAAGAAAGACCAGCAGGCGCGGTAGTTTGTAGATGGGTGGGTGACCGCTAGTGGCAAAATTTCATGGGTGGTTCCTGTTGTTTTCAATGGTGAAAGCAATCGTTAAGCCTTGTCGAAAACCTTCGGGTGGCTTGAGATCATTTGACAAAGAGTTGGCCACTAACCCCTCCCCACTAACTAATCCGCATTGGAGCAGCGTATTGGAATCTAGACCTCCGGCAGATTTGCCTGTGGGGGAGACGCGTGCCCAGCAGTGGGACGTCTATGGGTTGCAGCTTAGCTTTTTTTATACATAATAAAGGTCTGTGCAACCAACCAATTGCACAGGGCTTACAGTGTCATGTGATGTGCGGCAGAGCAAATAATTGTTACTTAACACTACGTCACTAGGTCACCCGTAAAGCTTTCGTCCGAGACAAGTGGTTCTTATTGATCGTTGGATAATTATTAATGCCACTCACCTAATGACCACCGATAACCGGGATACTGATAAAAACGCACAAGCCAAGCCAGGATTCCGTTGAAAATAATGCATAATAGTTTGCATAATGTGGTAAAGATAGTTAAGAACTAATAATACGAAAGTAATCTTACGTCAAGTACTGTTTGAATTCAGTGCATAATTCTGTGAAATTAAATCCGAGCATAAAACAACAGCTATTTCAGAACAACAGCCATTAAAGTTAACCCAATAGTTCTTCGAAAGCATCGTTAAGCAAGTTATTTTAGATGTGTTGCAATCATTTTATATGTATGTACAAGTACAACTGTATTCTAGTCTACAGTTTATTTTCAATAAATTTTTGAACTATAATTAATTTTATTTCTTAATAAACGAGTTAAACGATTCTTACGAAACGAGCTTTCTTAAGCTCGTTTCGTACTAATTATAATTCAATCTATGTTTGTAATAAGTAAGTAAGTTTCTAAGGAATAGTTAGTATGAATAAATATGTTCTTACTTTGTATAGAAAAAACTATATAAACTAAGAGTGTGTTATAAATTATAGACCGCAACTACTTAGCGACTAGAGTTAGATTTTATTGAATAATTTTAATATTTTTCAACTAAAACTGTATATCCATTTTTAGTAATCCTATTGGACTCAGGTCGAATCGGTATGACTGTGTTTGAGTGAGCTGTGGTTTTATTAGCGGACTAGATAGGAACTTGAATGGAAATCTAAATTTTGTAATTCGATGTTTAAACTGCTAAAAATACTTCGAAATGCAACGGTAGCTGTTTACGGTGGCCCATCGTCGTGTGATTATATCTATGTTGATTCATATGCATTTATTTATTTGAAAAAAAGAAGTTGTCGGATGTACGCAAGAATTAAAAATAGAGAAGTATCTACTGTCGCAATAATTTGTGAAACAAATATCAGCTTGAACACTACAAGAAAAGGCTTGACAAACATCTATTCTGCAACACAACGCCAATAAGAGCAACGCGAATAACTCACCCGTCTGTGTCGCACTCATATTAGATTTTGGCGCGACTTCTCATTTGCGAGTTGGATTTACGACAGCTGCGGGCAGGATAGAGTCGTCAGTCGCATGTACCGAGGCGGTGGGTAATAAATTAGCACGGAGAGAGGAGTGCTCAGTGTTTCCCACGAACGGGACCGTATCAAGATGCGCTGTGCTCGGGTTGTACCGCGTCCGAAGCGCCGAGCCATCGAAACGGGGACAGCGAAATGCTTTATTTTCTCGCTCGATTTATTCCATGTGACATTCCCTTGCGTTTTGTTAACTGTCAGTCGCGCACACTCGTAACAAAGTGCCTTTAGTTTGTTACCGGAGATTTTATGTTAACTTATCCCCTCGGATAGGGATGGTCTGTGAAATATGGATCGACTTGGGCCGTGTTAATTTTTTAATGTTGGCCGTTTGCTCTTGCCGTATTCAGAGCAATAAAGATGCAATCCAAGGCAACATAACTATCTGTATCTTTAATAGAATATGCACTCTAGTTCGATGTATATCGACATTTTGTAGATTACTGCTACTGTGTACTTCCGCCTTTTGTGTTCCTTATTATGTCCAAACAAGGTAACCCGATATCCCGATTGCCGAATGCCGCCTTGTTTCTGGCAAAGTAACCACTACAGATAGATTAATTTAGGTAGCGTAATATAACATCACTCCTGCAACTCCACAAAACGGTAGGTAAAGGCGTGTGTGTATTACCAGGTGTAATAGTCTATTAAACAGTATATTTAAGGATACCCTATCGATTCGCCGTGAACTTAGTTTTTAATTTAGTTTTATATGCGATGTGTCCTAAGTAATCACCATATTAAGAATAAAATTATTGTCCACTGTTCCTGTATTTAGATATAGCACATATCGCCCACGTCACCTAACAAATATTCTGTAATTAAACGGCAGCGCCAAGCGAAACAATGGCACCGATCACCTTGGCCGTGTAAATGTTAATTAATTGAATAAATATGATTAAGCACCACATCCGTAATTGTGATAGATCGTGCCCAACGTCCACTGTGGAATTCGACGTGGGCCAACCGGATGGAAATTACGATATCAAAGATCACGACACCCCGATTGTGACAATCGCGACATGTCGCACGCACCACTTTCTGGTGACGCACTGAATTTTGGTAGCTGGCTTTGTTCCTGACGGTGTTGTACGTGCTAGGAATTAATTATCATATAACGGTATGAGGTAAGAGCCTGTATGCACCTATTCTTGCACGTTTCCATAGGCGACGGCTACTCAACACCAGGAGTCGGGTGTGCCTATCTCTCTCTCTCTCCCTAGTCTTTATCTTAATATTTTGACTTAGGCCACTTGCCTGAAAGTTTAAAGCTATGTGAGTAGTCAACTTAGCCATTCCTCTTAGCAAAAATAAATATATTAATCGTTCTATCGATTCACAACATCGAACAATCCAGCAAATGATATTGTCATGCTTCTTATAGACGTCAGCGTATCTATATGAGGACAACTAGTATCTTTTTTGACTATAGGTTCATCGCAAGTCACAAAATAGGGAAGAAAAACTCAATGATGAGATCCACTTAATTTCACCTTATTGTGATTTAGGTATATGCTAACCCAGACTATTATTTAGATTGAGTTAAGATCTATATTTTTCTAGATAGCCTATTCCTCATAAAAGATTTTTTTAAATTGGACAGGTACTTCCAGAGATAAGCGCATTTAAACTAGGTAACAGGAAAACAAAATATCTCTCCCGTTTTATAATATTAGTATAGATGAGGCAAAATTTAGGTAAAAAATCATTTCTATCATAATTGCAGCTTAGACAGAACATGGTCAAAACACGTCCCTGTCATAAACCGTTCCAATTATAATTGTGCCCTGTGACGTTGTCGTTGAATATACTTGTTTTATGATATTCTAATTAATATTTCTGGGTATCTACGCAATGTGTCATATTGTTAGTGATATTTATTACAGAATAATATATTTTATGTTCTCATAAATATCAAGTTGTCGCGCTTATTTATGGCACTCATACTATGGTAGGTGCCTAGGAAATCGTAGTGGGGTGCCCAGGGTCTTATATAATTGACAATACAAAATTAAATGTTGATTATTTTATTTGAGTTCCTCTCTTTTCTCTATTTCTCTATTCGTCTATTTTCAGTTAGATCCGGTATCACATATGAGAAATGTAATCTTCCTATTTTTGGTTTTATCGACATAAAGTGACTTAAGCTTGCTCAACTCTAAATACACTTGTGTAATATTTTTATCCCTGTCGCTATGCGTATCAAACTAAAATTTTGAGCCAATTTGAGTTCAATATAAATAGCACAAAAATGTGCCTGTTTATAATGTGGCCGATATTTCTACATAGTCGACTTGAGTCTGGTGACCCCAAACTGGTGGCAGTCGGTTCGTGACCCGCCGCGACCCCGATCTACTAACCGACGTCGGTACCATTGTCTTGGCGAGACTTGGCCCAATTTGTACGCGTCTACGACTAACTCGGGGTGGGCATTGGCTCTTATGTCGATGGGAATCATAACCATATAGTACATTTGACATTACGGTTCTATTTGTTACAGAACTCATTAGTGCACCTACTTTTTAGAGATGTAGGTACACCTAATACTTTGATCCTGGGAAGAGTCCTATGATCAAAGTTTTAGGTCATAGTCTAATAACATAAACGAGATTGGAATGGGAATGTGATGCAAATCCTCTGGCATACAGCTCGGGACTAGAATGAGGCTACTTTATCCCCCTGTCCGTTGTAAGAGGTGACTTGAAGGGGACTACTACTACTAGGTACTTATGCGGAGATCGGGAAGAGCTTGAACAGTTCACGTTTCTTCCGCGAGGAGCCTGTCATAAGCGCTGGAGGCTTCTTATAGCGGCTTCCCACGATCCGCGATTCTGCAGATTATCACGGTCGGCCGACGAGGATTGAACGGACACACACCCCTAAGAACTTGCCTGCGCTTTTACAGACGATATCTCTTCGGTGGAAAAATCGACGCGTGGGAGCGTCGTGCGCACGAATACATGTCCTTCCGCAAAATCACGCATCGTGTGTAGCCGCCCTTCGAAATACCGGAGTCCTCCTCCACAAGCGTTGATTAGTAGTTTTCCATCATCATCACAAACAAAGGGAGAGATATGATTCTCATCGTATTATGGGTGGCAGTCAACTATGAATACGATTCAAAACAAAACAAAACTAGTTTATTTTACAACTTTAATCTTTAATACAATACAGAAGTCTCATCTCATCCTCACCACATATTTTTAATCATATAAAGTATTTACATACATACATATACATATATGAAATATTTTCACACTATTAAAAATTATTGATTCGTAACTCCTTTCTGTCTTTTGTAAAGTCATAATAATGACATTCCTCCCACTGATTAGAAGGCCGCCTACTACAATATACCTACCTGCTTTAAGCCTATAATTAAGCATACAATTTTAATAATTTATCTCCATCATGATCTTGATTTGCCGGTAATCTCGCCCCAACGGTGACTTGGGCCGTGTTATGTATCTACTGATAAGGTTATCTGACGATGACGAATAGTGAATTATTATCTGGCACCTAATTGAAATGTCCAGTGACAGCTGGCACTCGCGTGTGAGATGCTAATAATTTTAAAGTAAATTGAGAGATAATTCCATATTTTAGTAATCATTTAACTTATTTCTTTATCGTTACATTGATTTAAAAGAACATGTATTGATGTTGGTAGTTGATATTCAAGTATGAGATTGTTAATGTAATGATATTATATGTAATGTTGGTATTACATAAGGTCAGATGTCAATATCTAAGATTAATTTAAACCTGTGTATTTATTATAAAATGGTTCATTATTTATGTTATATTTATTTACTGAAAATTGTATTGATTTGAGTAGTGGATTGTGTTTGGAACGTTGTAAGTAATATTATAAATACATAATATTGCTTACAATCACAATCACATGTTATTATAGTCAAATTAAATTCAAACTGTTTTTAATAAAATAGTTGAGAACTGTTTTCTTATGATCTGGTCGTTTAGTTTTGATAAGAGAACTTGTATTGAATTGAGTAGCAGCATTTATGTTTAAAAAGCTATAATATAAGTACATTATATTATATAAAATAACATTTAATAGTATTAAAATGTAGTTTAAAGCGTTTCTGATATTGTAGGATTGTGTGAAAGCAATCCATTATAAATAGGAAATGGTACACGGAAGTGAGGCTATATGAAGAGGCGTGGCAAAAAGAGGGTATATAAAGGCTGCCCATGGTTATGCAGAGTATTCGCAAGTTGAAAAAGTGTTAAAAGGAGGACGTCTCGCTGCCTCTGAGTACATACATAATTCAGTCTAAAGTCTAAAGTACTTAAATTGTGTAATTGTGTGAAGTAAATGGTATCGACGACAAAGTTAAGTATGGTTTATTAAAATTGTATTTAGTACAATGTACTTTGTTGTTTTAGATCTTTGTGGAATTTCAGAAACAGTAATTGTTGAATATATTATTTAATATATTATAAATGATTAATCCAGTTTGTTGTGTTGAACAACCTAAAACCTGACTGTGTATGTATTAGGTTGGGGAAAAAGTTTCTTCGCATTTTTTATGAAAATTCCAAACTTTTTTTAATATAGTTTATTTACATTTAACTAAAGTATGTAGGTACCATTTTGTTCGATAACTTTTTGCCATCTTGTAGGTAGGGACATGATCCCATTCCTATAGAAATTTTGGGACTTCTGATCAAAATACCGCGACAAGTGGTTTTGGCAGTCCTCTCGTGATGTTAACCTGACACTGCCTAAAGAATTCTGAAGAGACCGAAACAGGTGGAAATCTGAAGGTGCAAGGTCAGGACTATACGGCGGATGCATTAACACCTCCCAGCCAAACTCTCTTAATTTTTGCTGAGTGGCTAAAGATGTGTGAGGTCTAGCGTTATCATGATGAAAAACCACACCCCTTCTGTTGATTAATTCCGGCCGCTTTCTCTCAACTTCTTGCTTTAATCTCATCAGTTATTCGCAGTAGAGTTCAGAATCGATGGTCCTGCCTGGTGGTAACAGCTCATAATGAATAATGCCCTTCCAATCCCACCACACACACAGCATCACCTTGTTGCGAGTTAACCCGGGTTTCGCCACAGTCTGTGAAGCCTGACCGGCCTTTGACCACGACCTTTTTCGCACGTTCTTGTCGTAGGTGATCCACTTTTCATCACCAGTTATCAGCTTCTTCAAAAATGGTTCGGTTTCATAACGTCGTAATAAAGAATCACAAATGAGTACACGGTTCATTAGGTTTCTTTCAGTGAGCTCGTGAGGTACCCAAATATCGAGCTTTTTTGTGTACCCAGTTTTTTTCAAATGCGCCAAAACTGTTTTGTGGTCAATTCCCAGTTCTTCAGCTACGTCGTAACTACTGACATGCCGATCTTGCTCCACTTTTACAAAAATGGCACCCATTTTATCCGTAATTGGGCGACCAGAGCGACGTGCATCTTTGACATCAAAATTTCCGGATTGAAAACGCTTAAACCAAATTTGTGCTACTCTCACAGACACTGCACTAGGTCCATAAACGTCGCAAATTTTTTTCGCGGCTTGCGTTGCATTTTTACCTTTTTTGTAGTAAAATTTTAAAATGTATCGAATTTCTTCATTAGATTCACTCATCTTGGCGGTACGAAAAACAAATGAAAATCACACATTTTCCTAATGTGAATTTGGAATTATGTTCTTTAAAATTTGAACTTTCAATGATACCAAAACCAGCCAGATACAAATAGTATAGCCAAAGATTTTTTATTACAAGTTCCTACATACTATAATGCGAAAAGACTTTTTCCCCAACCTATTATAACCTAACTAAAGAATTAATTAATGTTTCAGTAGGTATATTTGTTTAACCATTTTGTTGTCAATAAGCTTAACTAATTGTTAATGTTGAAAAGAGGTCCTACCGAGTTTCTTGCTGTGTTCTTCTCGGTAGCAATAACTTTGTGAACCAGCGGTAGATAAAAAGATGAAATATATTAATAAATGAATCACTATTGAATCTGCATATTTTATTAATACAATACTAATTAATCTGGAATAACAGTCTTAATAGTTTTCCTTTAACACCTACAGTAAAATACTAAATTACAGTTTACTTTACAGTTAGTTGATGAAACATAATTTCAGAAATCATTTATATTTTAAGAAATCATTTAGATTTCAATTTAACATCAGAAGTGGTGGATAAATTACCTGGTTTGCTCACACTAATACATTTTTGTACAAGTTCTAGATTTGATCACTGACTGATTGAGACTGTACAAAGAATTCAGCACCATTAAAGTCTAATGATGGCAACAAGCTACTTGTGCAGAGAGTTGAAGTCACAACACCGAGCTAATAACTTAATAGAAGTTGGTAAAAGAAGGTTGACCACTACCTTCATTAGCTGGAACTCAAAGGCCCTACTATGACTTTTTATTTTATGCAACCAGACGACTACCTACATTTATTTTTCCATTTAAAGATAAGTATGCTCCTGTTACCTCCTAAAATTCTGATATTTTGAATCTTGATAAATATGTAGTGCCAATTAGTCGTGGATTCATTTTAAAGAGGGGTATTCATCGCGGTGATGATTTGTTTTATATGATTGAATTACTAATTGTTTCAGTAAGAAAATGTAATCTTGTTACTAATTTTATGACCTAGGATAGGATTAGACAATGTCACTTCTCCTGGTCATTTAGCTGCTAACTTCACCAATCAGTCTTGTGAGAGAGCCGTTCATCCATCAGCTTTTGGAAGTTCACTGCTGGACACTGGGATATGGTTAGACAATGTCACTTCTCCTGGTCATTTAGCTGTTAACTTCACCAGTCAGTCTTGTGTGAGAGCTGTGCTCAGTTGATCTCTAAGGGATCTTCCTTAGAAGATTTATTTTTTTTCTTTGTGCATAAGTTTTTGAAAGTAGGTATCTACAAATAATTTTGCAAAAGTATACATTAAACTCCAGTATAATATCAAAATGAATACATAAAAACTTTACATCATTTGTATGTATGATCACATTACTTGTCAATTTTGGTATGGTTCTGTCATTTGTTTGTCTGACTGCTGGAACAGATTAGCTTTGGAAATAAACAGTTTTGTACATATTTGCGTAAAATGTGCGTTTGAGTGTCTGTGAATAAGTAAATAAATAAAAACATTATTTTTGAGATTGCTCCAAAAATGTTATGTATCTGAGTAGTGTTGAGCAGGACATACAAGAAGCATTACATTTGACCCGGACATGGCGTAGTAATTTGAGAGCGGTTCGAAATTTTAATACGTACTACTTCAAATTTTTGTCGCGTTACGTTTTACTACTGTACAACTACAATTGTACTACTGTATTATATACAGTATATATTACTTACAAATGTACTGCTGTACTGATTCAAATTTTTGTTTTTCAAACAGACTGACGTTATTAAACTACCCACCGCCCGTCCGCCGAGCGCACGTACTACTTGAGTCTCCGCTTATTTTTTATTTATTACTTTCGAATAAGCTAACAATTTGCCATAAAAGTAATATAGTTTGATGGATAAAGTTATTCGGTACTCAATTAAATTGTGAATAAACTTCGATGTGGTCTAAAAAAGTATTTCTGTATAGTGAGTGAAGTGTTTTTGTGAGTTGTTTGGTGGCACCTAATGTCAATGTTGTTACACGTCATTTCTTACGTATTGCAAAAAAGTGTGACAATATCTATGCCAGTTTTTCGTCGCTTCGACTAACATTCTCCGTGGCTGTACGCGTTAAACGTTACTCTTACACGCCGCAAAACCCAGGATCGAATCTCGGCGAAAAAAATTTTTACAAATGTTAAATATTTGTATGACAAATAAAATTGTTTGAGAAAAAATAATTAGATACCAAATTAAAAGTAGCGAGTAAAAAATTATGAGTTTCGAAATGGAATGCGCAACATGCTTAGCTACATTGAATGACGTGCCTTCACTACACTGTTCACGTTGCGCAGCAGAATATCACTACTCGTGCATGAATTTCACATTGAACGATTACGAGTGTATGTCAGAAGAGTACAAAACAAACTGGATTTGTGTATTATGTCGCAGCAAGGAGCGAAAAGGAGGAGACAACACTAATACTCCTATTCGCAGCATTTCCCCAAGTTCGCCACTGCACGAAAATATAACACAACGAAGCAAAACACGCAGCGCCGCGGTTGCCGCTAATTGTTCTTGTTTATCAGCTAACAATATGCGAGACATAATACGTGAAGAATTACAAAGACTGTTTAACCAACAGATTCACCCGCAACTATTAGAGGTTCGAAATGCAGTTACCTCCCTCGACTCATCTATGGCCAAAATTAACGAAGAACTAGAGCAAGTTAAGGCTGACCTAGCCTCACAAGCCCTTACAATACAAAGCTTGAGATCGGAAGCAGACACATTGAGAGCTGATAATACATCGCTTTTGCTGCGTGTAGCTCAAATGGACCAACAATCTCGCTCCTCTAATATTGAGATTCAGTGCGTGCCAGAGAACAAACAGGAGAATCTGATCAATACTGTGGTGCAATTAGGCAAAGTTATTAAATGTCCTTTAGATGAGAAAAACATTCACTACTGCTCTCGTTTGGCTAAGATGAATAGTTCAAGTCCACGTCCTCGCTCCATCTTGGTTAAATTCAACAGTCCTCGGCTGCGCGATGAGTTCCTCGCTGCAACTGGCAGATTTAACAAGAATAATCGCGATGACAAACTCAATACAAGCCACCTGGGTGGTGCAAAAAAGAGTGCAATATACGTCGCAGAACATCTTTCTCCGGAGAACAAGAGCTTACATGCTGCCACAAGAAAGAGGGCTCGAGAGCTGAGCTACAAATACGTTTGGGTTCGAGATAGCAGAATATACATGCGCAAAAACGATGAATCGAACTATGTACATGTCAAAAGTATAGACCTTCTCAATCGTTTGTCATAATGACGCTAAATTTACCTTATTGTTACTAAAGGGCACGTTTAAATGTTACTATCAAAATGTTAGAGGGTTGAATACAAAAACTATTGATGTTTTTAACAATGTTGTGTGTAGTAATTACGATCTGATAGTATTGACAGAGACTTGGTTGACCAGCAGTGTTTGTAATAATGAGTTATTTGACGACAGGTACATGGTATACAGACGTGATCGGGAAAACACCGGATTCCACCACGGAAAAATGGGTGGCGGTGTTCTCATAGCCGTCTCTAAACGGTTTAAGTCTTCTCGCTTGAGTTCTCTAGAATCAGACTGTGAGGATGTATGGGTAAAAGTTGATGTATGTGACAACTTGAACAATGCGGTTTCATTATATATATGTGGTGTATATATACCTCCTCCTGTTAAAAAACATATCCTAGAGCATTTTATCAATAATTCCAATCGCGCTCTTGAAAATTTGAATGGAAACATCATGGTCTTTGGTGATTTTAATCTGAGCAGTCTTTGTTGAAATAAGTCTAGTGACCACATACTTAAACCTGTAGCGTCAAATAGTTTATATAATAGCATGCTTATTGATTTCATGTCTCTCAACAATCTAGCTCAACATAATTCTTGTTTGAATAATAAGAACAAACTGTTGGATCTCGTAATGAGCACAATGAATGTCACTTACGTAAGTGTGTGTGCCGACCCATTATCTGTGATTGATCCTTTGCATCCTCCTATCGAATTTTATTTTGAACTCGAAAGTCATAAACACCTCCAGCCGAACGACGAACCCAGATTTTTATTTTTTAAAGCTGATTATAGTAAAATTTTAGATGAACTCAACAGTATACCCTGGAAGAAGGATTTATCATCTTGCACTGGTGTGGACGATATGGTTGCATACTTTTATAAAATCCTTCGCTCTGTAATTACTAAACATGTACCAAAATCCCAGCCTCGCAACAACAAAAACTACCCAATTTGGTTTTCTAAATCATTAATTAAAGCTATCCAAGAAAAGTTTAAATATAGAACCAAATACCGCAAGTATTGTAACCCTCGCGATCTATTAACGTTTGAGTTCCTAAGAGACAGATGTGCAAAAATGCTTAGCATCAATTATAAAATTTATATACAACGTTTAGAAAATTCTCTTAAGTCCAATCCGAAATTGCTGTGGAGCTTTATTAAGCATAAAAGAGGTGGCAGAAGCACATATCCTGCTCATATGTTTTCTGGCACAAAATCTGCATCCACAGGCTCTGATGTTTGTGATCTCTTTGCAGAACAGTTTTCTTCAGTCTACAACACGAATAAATTGCCCATTTCTGACGAGTCTTTTACACCTCCTGCTTCTAACATTTTAATTAATATCTCAGTTACAGTGGACCAAGTCTATAGGGTATTAAAAAGACTTGATCCTACGAAAGGCGCAGGATCAGACGGAATACCTTCGATCTTTGCCGTCAGATGTGCCAGCGCTCTTGCATTGCCACTTAATCTTATAATTAACAGGTCCCTTTCCACTGGTACATTTCCTACAGTCTGGAAGGATGCTCTAGTTATACCCCTGCACAAAGGCGGAGATTCAGGTTCTGTAAAAAACTATAGACCTATTTCACTTATAACTGTCTTTGCTAAGGTTTTTGAAAAACTTATATGCCCCATACTTACTTGGCACATAAAACAGCTCATCACACCGGAACAGCATGGGTTTATGAAAGGACGTTCCACAACTACCAACTTAATATCGTTTGTCCAAGACTTGGCTATGGGTGTTGATCAAGGACTAGCATTTGATGCAATATACACCGACTTTAGTAAGGCCTTTGACACAGTACACCATGATATTTTGCTACATAAACTATCAACACTTGGAATAGCTGGTAATTTTCTAAAATGGTTTAGATCTTATCTCACGAATAGACAGTCAGTAATAGTAGCTGGGGGATTTAAATCTAAGCCTTATACTGCTCTCTCTGGAGTTCCACAAGGTTCTCATCTAGGGCCGTTACTCTTCAACGTTTTCATTAACGACATTGGCAAGTGCTTTCAAAACTCCAAATTTTACATGTTCGCGGATGATTTAAAATTTTTCAGAACAGTAAATTCGGATCAGGACGCCTTGTTGTTGCAAAGGGACCTGGATAATCTTGTATTGTGGTGCTACTCAAATGGCATGAAATTAAATGCTGAAAAATGCAATGTAGTACGCTTTACCAGGAAAAAGACGGCTCTAAGCAGATCTTATTGTGTTGATGGCGGGTCTCTGAATGAAGTTGATCACATAAGAGATCTGGGTGTCATTCTTGATAGTAAATTAAGATTTAATTTACATATTGATAGCATAACAAAAAAAGCGTTTAAAATTCTGGGGTTTGTTCTACGTAATTGTAGAGAATTCAAAAATCCAAGCACCAAAATTGCAATCTTCACAGCTTTAGTGCGGAGTGGCTTGGAATATTGTAGTGTTATCTGGAACCCATACTATGATTATATACAAGAAACGTATCGAAAGTGTACAGAAGCGGTTCCTGTGGCACTTATCATACAGCTGTTATTTAGCAAAAGCTTTGCCAAACTATGATAACCGTCTAGAGTATTTTCACATGAAATCGCTTCTACACCGTAGAAGTCTTCTTGATATGGTGTTTTTGTATAAATTGATAAACGGCCACTTTGACTCTCCTGACCTTTTGTCCCAAATACACATTTTATCGCGGTGGAAAAAACAAAGATTTAAGAAATATACCCCATTTATCGCGAAAAGTGCGCGTTCTAACCTTGGATTTTATGCTCCCCTTAACAGAATAGCAAGGCACTACAATGATCTTCACAATAAAAATCTAGGCAATAGCTGTGGTAGTCATTCGGATGGAGGAGTGTCAGGCACTAATCCAAAAACTAAAACATCAGAAAAACATACAACAATAGATATTTTCTCAAACAGCTTGTTCTCCTTCAAAAAATCGTTATCTATGCTATGATAAATTATAGAAAAACGCATGCATGAATAATTGTTTTAATTTTAATTTTACTCAAGAAAATTTTTTACTCAATTTTTAACCTATTTTTGTATTGTCTTTATTTACTTTTGCTTTGATATTAAAAATTATTTCTGTTTTGTATCGCACTTAATGTACTTTTTCTCCAAATTGTAATATTTGTATTTTTTAAATTGTATCTAAGTATTGTATGGTATGTGTTGCTCATGTTTACAGTGTTGTTTGCGCCTATAATTGAGGTGACACTTAAATTGTTTTTATTTTGGATGTATAATTTCATAGTTTTACATGGTGTTCGCTTTGTTGGCGCAACTTATTAAATAAATAAATAAATAAATAAATAAATAAATAAAAAAAAAAAAAAAAAGTTTTTGTACAATTATCAGATCCAGATAATAAATTTAATTAAATGTCGCGTAATACGCATAAACTTGGACGTTTAGTGATAGATACAAGTTCCTATAATATTTTTACTAGAGTACCTACCAAGATTTATTTAAAAAGGTGTAATCAATCACACATTGTAAGGTAGGGCAATACAAGCATCAAGTCATTTTAGTTACTACTTCAAATGTATCGCGACATTCACGACGAACATTATGACACCTCGCCTCATTTGAAATGGAACATTGTACTGGCTCAGTAAACTTACACTCATTTTTAATTCGTGTCCTCCGAGTGGGTGACTTAAATAGCAGTGTAGGCACGGACCACACTGTGTAGGTAGTGTATAAACTAAAAAAAAAAAAAAAGTCAGATTGGCCGAGCGAGTTTTGGATGTTTGTTTGAGCCACTGAGCAAGTAATTGAGTAGTTGATAGATACACGACAAATAATTCCTCCCGATTGTGTTTATGTATTTTCATGGATGTTGATAGATACACGACAAATAATTCCTCCCGATTGTGTTTATGTATTTTCATGGATGGAACTATACTTGTTGGTTGGTTGAGGAACTAGCGTCTCATAAATTCGCTCACCATTAAAGCGTATTGTAATTTATAAATATACTAGCTGTACCCTGCCACGGTTCGCTGTGGCACATTGTGATTGAATGGTTGCGAAATGAGAAACAAAACCAAGAATACATGTCGTATAAGTTTAATTTTGCAATACTTGTGGATATACAATATTCTTCGCGGATATGTGACTGATGCAAAAATTAGATAAAAACAATCCTTGATGCGGATTATTAATTCATGCTAAAATTTCAGCTCGATCGATGCAGAACTTTTTGGAGTTTTTGAAGCGTACACAAACCAACTTATCATTTTTATATTTATAAATATATTAGCTAACCCCACAAATGTTGTGGTGACATATGAAATGTCAAAGTGATGCGACACTTCATGTGAGTGACTTCGCGTCAATGAACGACGGTTTGAAAGGAAAATTTGGATATTGTTAATAAAAAAAATGCTGAATGTGTTTGAAAAACATTTTCCGGTGGTCTAAATTGTGAATCTGAGCCATTCTCGAGTCCCCTTGGACACATACAATCTATCCCAGACGTTAAGGAGTTCAGTAGCATACCCAATTAGACAAGAGAAATAATAAAAGATTTCAATTAAAAGATAGTGGGTCCTTCACAGATTGAGTAATAATTTAATATGATATGTAATTTATTTCAGAGTTGTTTTTATACTAACCAACTGGTCCGTGTGAGATGATAAGTTGATGGGTCAAAATGTTGAATTGATGACTAAAAGCCATGGTATAAATATGCTGCGGTTCCGGCCTGGTGTTCAATCTAGACATTGCGAAGCAGCACGTAATGGGATTGACGCGACAGCCCGACGAACAGACCTGATAAGTAAATGTGTGATGATATTGATGGTCATGACTAAGTAGTAAAAGAGGTTTTTGGATGCTGTGTTTTCGGTCTGGTAATCAATCTGGACATTACGAGACAGCACGTAATGGGATTGATCACATGGTTATTCACATAATCACATAACATTTGAACTAATATTTTATTTTTATTTTAGATTTATCATCTACCTCTTTATATATTGATTCATGATTAAAAATAACAGGAGACCATGACTAATAACACTATATTGATGGTCATGACTAAGTAGTAAAAGAGGTTTTTGGATGCTGTGTTTTCGGTCTGGTAATCAATCTGGATATTACGAGACAGCACGTAATGGGATTGATCACATGGTTATTCACATAATCACATAACATTTGAACTAATATTTTATTTTTATTTTAGATTTATCATCTACCTCTTTATATATTGATTCATGATTAAAAATAACAGGAGACCATGACTAATAACACTTCGAGAACGAAGTGAATTATCAGAATGGCCGTGTGAGATGCTAATAATTTTAAAGTAAATTGAGAGATAATTCCATATTTTAGTAATCATTTAACTTATTTCTTTATCGTTACATTGATTTAAAAGAACATGTATTGATGTTGGTAGTTGATATTCAAGTATGAGATTGTTAATGTAATGATATTATATGTAATGTTGGTATTACATAAAGTCAGATGTCAATATCTAAGATTAATTTAAACCTGTGTATTTATTATAAAATGGTTCATTATTTATGTTATATTTATTTACTGAAAATTGTATTGATTTGAGTAGTGGATTGTGTTTGGAACGTTGTAAGTAATATTATAAATACATAATATTGCTTACAATCACAATCACATGTTATTATAGTCAAATTAAATTCAAACTGTTTTTAATAAAATAGTTGAGAACTGTTTTCTTATGATCTGGTCGTTTAGTTTTGATAAGAGAACTTGTATTGAATTGAGTAGCAGCATTTATGTTTAAAAAGCTATAATATAAGTACATTATATTATATAAAATAACATTTAATAGTATTAAAATGTAGTTTAAAGCGTTTCTGATATTGTAGGATTGTGTGAAAGCAATCCATTATAAATAGGAAATGGTACACGGAAGTGAGGCTATATGAAGAGGCGTGGCAAAAAGAGGGTATATAAAGGCTGCCCATGGTTATGCAGAGTATTCGCAAGTTGAAAAAGTGTTAAAAGGAGGACGTCTCGCTGCCTCTGAGTACATACATAATTCAGTCTAAAGTCTAAAGTACTTAAATTGTGTAATTGTGTGAAGTAAATGGTATCGACGACAAAGTTAAGTATGGTTTATTAAAATTGTATTTAGTACAATGTACTTTGTTGTTTTAGATCTTTGTGGAATTTCAGAAACAGTAATTGTTGAATATATTATTTAATATATTATAAATGATTAATCCAGTTTGTTGTGTTGAACAACCTAAAACCTGACTGTGTATGTATAACCTAACTAAAGAATTAATTAATGTTTCAGTAGGTATATTTGTTTAACCATTTTGTTGTCAATAAGCTTAACTAATTGTTAATGTTGAAAAGAGGTCCTACCGAGTTTCTTGCTGTGTTCTTCTCGGTAGCAATAACTTTGTGAACCAGCGGTAGATAAAAAGATGAAATATATTAATAAATGAATCACTATTGAATCTGCATATTTTATTAATACAATACTAATTAATCTGGAATAACAGTCTTAATAGTTTTCCTTTAACACCTACAGTAAAATACTAAATTACAGTTTACTTTACAGTTAGTTAATGAAACATAATTTCAGAAATCATTTATATTTTAAGAAATCATTTAGATTTCAATTTAACACGCGCATACCATGCAGTTAGCTACAACACGTGCACGGTAAGCAATTGTACTAGTGGTCTCGGATTTGATTCCCGGATTAGGCAGACGTTTTCTTTCTGTTCCTTCCAACCCTTTCTATGTCACACTATTGGGCACTGCTCATATAGGGCGGTTTAGAGGCCATATTCAACTTCAAAAACACTATGAAGAACTCTCAATCCCGTTGGTTTCCACAGGATGTTTTATTACACCGTTACAACAGGTAATATTTAATTACTGGTGCGTGCTACTGGAATTTGAACCCGCAACCTCTCGAAGTAAAGTTCAAAAGTACTGGGCCATCACCGCTGTATTTATCCGACAGACAAAATACAAAAACAAGTGCTACTACCACTTCTTTAAGTAATTTTTCTCCTTATTGGTTTCTTTGTCATTATTTTTTGGAGTATCTCATTCTGTTTTTTTTTTGTATGGATGTGAAACGAGTACGCAGCACCTAACCGCTGCCGCTCATGACAACTGTGACAGCCTTTGAAAAGTCTGGGATGGTTAACATAAGTTGGTTAGTACGTAATGTATCTTTCCCTTATAATTAATAAAATAAAATATTTAATATAATATCGTTTGCATTTAATGGAGTGTTGTAAGGTACATCGGTACTGTCGCGATGGAGGTCGCGTCTACGCCGACACGTGTCTATTTGACCAGTCAAGCTTTACTTAAAATAACCTTTGCGTCACCGCTCCATTGATTGATAACAATAGTTTTGATTGCGGACTCTAGTGAAATACTCTCCAACGTGTCGGCAACACCGCTGAACAAAGCACATAGAAGCCGATTGCCCAACGTTAATGAGCACATTCGGCGGCCATTGTCTTAACTCTGAGTAGGGTTGTCACACGTCAGGGTTGACATTGTAGGATACGTTTGCGCTTGTCAGGGTTCCTGAACAAAATGTCAGAATGTGTTAAGTAATTATGATATGACATCGTTAAAGTTCACAACTCTGTTGTATCTCTCGCATATACTTGTAAATGTTTTAAGCATATCATTGATTGACCATATCCATCAACAGTCTCTTTAATTTTGAAATATCTAAGCAAGACTTCAAAGATTTCTTACCTATTCAATTTTTTGTAATTTTTTTTTAACAAAATTGATAGTCAGTAATCTGATCAGTCACGGGTTAATAACGACCTTACTATGGAATGGATGGATGTAATTCCATTGAATTTCTAAGCTTGTAAGCTTACCGCAACTACATAAGATTGCCGTCATATACTGTACTATATTTGGCTCAATCGCAGAAAATGCCAGGACTTTTATTCAACATCTGGCGAACCTAGCAGCAAGCGATTAATGATATTGGTTGACTTTCGACCTCCCGCGGTACGATGAAGATCACAATCACTGGCTTATCGATGATTATGATTATGTGTGTCAAGCAAACTCTGTTTAAAGCTATCCTGACAGCGCTGGCGCGATTGCCTCTGGTTATCTGAATCATGCCGTAACTTCACCTTGTTAGTACGTCGTACGTTACTTAATAACGGTAACAGAGGTGAAAGCCTAGTAAAGGATTCGGTAGGATCTCATTCCGGAGTACCTATTTTGACTTCAAACGACATGAAAACACAAACGACACATGACCAGCTTTTTCACATTTCAAGCTGGTAATAATGTACCTACCTAATAAGAATTTGCAACACTAAGCGGTTATCAAAAGCAATAAGCTGTCTCTAAACCCAGATCTTATTATTTCTTCTCTGCTTCCAAGGACCGCCACATCGAAGTTCATTCCACTATCAAAAAGTCAAAGTGGATTATGAGCTATCATTACTACCTACTATTACTATCTAAACCTAAGCTCAATGGACACAACAAAGTTGTTAGAATTAGTGACTCATACCCAGAACCTGCCTAGAGGGACACCCTTATTTACATCTAAATTTATAATGTTGACTAACATTATTCGAGTCAATAATGGCAAATTATTAGGGTGGGTGACGGTTAGAAAATATGATCTTTCTAGCCGCGTGTAGATCATGAGATCTTTTCTTATGACAGAGAGCGAAAGTAAACTCACAGACAGATCATCGATTCGGAATGTTGTACTACGTTACATCAATGATACAACAAAACATTATGTTAGTCTTAATCTGATGTTAAAGCTTCACCTGTAATCGGCAGGGGAGAAGCTTTCCATTCCAACTTACAGCTGAGGTAACAATGGAATGAATGGGAGACTAAATTATAGGCCCATTGCACTACTCACGTCTACGAGTTGTTTTCTTGGATCCTCAGTAATCGTATAGGCTGGAACTTCTTCCAGCCTCCCGAGCATCCAAAACAAGTCGGTTTTTGAAAAGGTTGCCGTACAATAAACCACATACAGACTCTGCGACAGGTTATACAGAAGACAGGAGTATAACTAGCCGTTTTGTGTCGCGTTCGTGGACTATGAGAAAGCCTTCGATCCTATCGAAATTTGAGACATGGGAAAATGTTGTATAATTAGTCTAAAAATAATAAGCCTACACATATCCAATAAACGAAATTGGCAAACTATATTTTGAATTTATGTTTCACTTGGAATGATTACCTAACCCTTGAATCTATAGGCGAGTTCTGTTAAACGAGATCATAAATTTTAAATTATAGCTGTTTGTTGATTTATATTTTAATGTTAGTGGTATTTACGAAATACTTAGGTACTTATACTGTTTATTTAATTTAATTACATAAATGAATAACAAATATAATAAATAACATAGTAAATATTAAGTTGTATCTAATACTATAAATAATTGCCAACCAACACATGCCTAGCATTGGAAGTGACTAAAAAGTTAGCAAAGAAAATGTTTGTGTCAGACAAAATATTTAAAACATAAAATAATATCTACAATCTGTCTGAGTATTGTGAGAGTTATAGTGACGATCTAAATCTTCTTTTTTACAACTTCTTATAATAATATCAATAACTATAATTATTTTAGTTGTTATTGAATGTTTCCTAAACATTACCTTCGAGACACTAAGTTCAAGTGAGATCAAGTTAAGTCCCAATTAGAAACGGCAGAAAACAGCCCCGTAGTTTGTACTGCAGGCGATAATATCTCAATATCAGGCATCGATTTAATATTTGAACCGCGGCTACAAATCATTTCGGTGTTGGCTCCACCAGATAAGACATTGATATTGTTAAGGTAATTACCTAATGGCTTAGTAATTCTGGATAAATACTGAAAATATTTATTGTTCGATAAGAAATCCTTGTCATTTTGTTTAGTATTAGTCCCCAGTGGCCTATAAATAAATTAATACCTACGTTTATAATTTATAGCATGAATTTTGCTACAAGCGAAGATAACAAGGTGTCTTCTGTTTGTATATTTAATTAATTGTCTGCAACGCAACCCATTAGTAGCCCTACAGGGCACGGGCCTATTTTTTCACAACTGAGGTTTGGACTGGAGCGTACTCCACCACGCTGTTCCATTTTGGACAGGCGGATTGTATGTTTGCTGTTTTAATTGAGGTATTATTTTGATATCTATTATTTGCTGTATTTTCGAAGATGCTGTTTAGGCGTAAACTCGGTTCACTTAGGACATTATATCGGCGTCTCGATAACAGATGGCGCTCTCAAGGTTTCCGAAACGCGATGGCGACATTATTGCTTACGAACGCTGGCCCGCTAAAGTTTTTAATGGCAATAAGGTTCATTTTGGTGGTAAATCTATATATATAAAAGGAGAAGGTGACTGACTGACTGACTGACTGACTGACTGACTGACTGACTGACTGACATATCAACGCAGGGCCTAAACTATAAGGGTTAGAAACTTGAAATTTTGCACAGGGGTTCCTTTTATAACGTAGGGGAGCACTAAGAAAGGATTTTTGAAAATTCACCCCCTAAGGGGGTAAAACGGGGGTGCAAAGTTAGTATGAAACTGCCGTTTTTGAAGTCAAGTGGGCAACCCGAACGCGGGCAGACGTCGCGAGCGAAGTTGCGGGCGTCCACTAGTTGTTGATATGTCTTGAGCGCATAAATAAAAAATAGTAACTGTTGAACCTGGACTTTAGTTACCTATGTTATTGGACCCCTCAAAATGCAATTTTAATGATATTTGTTCTACAAAACAATTCACAATTAATCATGATGAAAGCAAACAGTACATAACAATCTAAGCAGAGATTGGAACAGAAAGGAAAAAAAAACACCTGAAAGGATTTACTAGACCAAAAAAAGTTCTTTTCAAAAGTTCATCCAATATCGTAAAGCAATTTTGGAAACGGAACGAAACGGTGTTGACATAATACAATTATTTCATAATATTTCCAACCACAATAAAATTGTGTAATTGATCTATAAATAAAGTGACTTCCTTGTGCGCTGCGACGTAACTCAGTCGGAAGAATCGTGATCCCACGGTTAGGGAGACAATGGGTAAAGTATAGTTTTCACGGCAATTATAAAGTATCTAGTGGTTTTTGTGAGACTTGGTTTGTAAAGGATAACTGTGCAGTTTCATTGAGAACTTTTGGGAGTGGTGTCGTGACCGCCGCTGTGATGCCCCCAGCCGGGTCACGACTCGGCTGCCGACTGACCTGCCTGTTGTCCACTGTTACATTAGTTACCGTTTGCCGACACCGACACCATTTTCGGTATTCTTAGGAAACTCACTGAAACACTCTTTTATTTAGCTAATTTAACTCCGTTTCGTACGTATGTATCATTTATAGTAATTAATCCGTACGAAATAGATTAGGTTTAATAATGGATATTATGTACTTATGTATACTATACACTACAAAATATGTAATTGGGTTTGTCAAGATGAACAGTCACAACTTTGTATAAACTACCTTGTTCAAAAAGCATTTATACCTACTAACACTCAGAAGATCTATTCTATCTATCTAAGATTTCCTAGATACTAATAAATATGTAATTTTTTTTTTTTCTGTTTTACGTACTTACCGTATTTATTATTATTACGTACGTATTCGATTGTTTTCAAGAAAGACAGGTTTATTTATCGGATAATAATAACTAATAATCCCATAAAACAACATAAAGTTTTAAGAAATAAATCTACTAATCATTAATTGAAATTAATTCTATTTTCCTCTTAGGAGAACGTTGTATAAAGACGATTTATGGGTTGTAGAATTAAAGCCATAAATAAATTATGTATACTACACAGGACAAGGTCTAACATAAGATTCCTGGCATTTTAATCTTATCGTTGATTGAATTTCCAAGATACTAATAAAGTATCAAGTTAATATATATTTCATCTTAAGTCCGTGGTATTTTAGGTTTACGTTTACATCTGTCATATCATAATTATTTTACAAACATTAAATTAGAAATATTAACTTTATTTTTATTTCATTTATTTTTAGGAGATTTGATTATTAGTAGAACTTTGAGGTGTAGTTTCTACGAGTTTTTATGATCAATAATGTAGTGGTGCTGTAATGTCACTAACAGTGGCATTTGAGTTGCTCAGAATAAATCCAAACAAAGGGGAATATATAGACATTTCCAGTGTCAGTGGACAAGCGCACGAACTAGCAACCTCCGACACAAAAGGTCCAGACTGAGGCGACAAAAAATCGTCACAATCCCAATCGTGATTCGGCGGGAGACAAGACGAGATGCCCTGTGAAAACGCTACGTGCAAGAATTTTCGCGGTACATTCGACGCGCCTTTAATGGAAGCTAAAATCGGAATTTTAAACTAATTATTAACTAAACCATCAATGCAACTAGTCTGTCAGAAAAATAATCAGCAATTATTATTATTACCTCCAGGAAAACAAGAGAGAGTGAGAATTAATAAATGATAGAAATGTTACAAAGACAGAAAATGAAAATTTGATCAAGATTTTTATGTTAAGATTTCATTAATTAGATAGACTATATAAAAATTGACACATAATTTTTTTTTTAAATAATTAAATTAATCTCGTAATTAAATTAATCATAAACACTTAACATTGTCTGTATTACTTCGTAAATGAACGCTAAGTATGGTTGTTAAGGTAAATGATCTTATTGTCATCGAACAACAGCACTGACAGGCACATGCACTTATCATATAAGACAAATAATGTTTAACAAATAATTAATTGCTCTGAGTGTTAGATCTACATGACCCTTTTACTGTATTTATTGTTAAACCAAAGGTTACCTAAGGTACAACAAGGGTGATCTAAAAATAACCTGAATGTTATTATCGCTCACGAGATGGCGCTGTTCAGAAACTGAATCACGCTAACGAATGATTTACGTACAAACTATAAGATGAGCTGAAATCATCAATCCTGTTAACTTTGCGCAGAGGCAATATCGTAACCAATGAGGTTAATCCGAGGTGCGATTATTGCTAGTTGAAAACTTTACCAATACCCCGCCTGGCGGTCGTGAAATACCGACCGCTATGGCAATTTTTGAACGGCCGTAAAGGCCACATAATTAATTTTAATGAAACAGAAACAGTATTTATCTGAAGAACTACGATTCAAAGCTCGTCGTCATAGGTCCAATAAGATTTGGGTTTTGAAGACTATTTTATCATATCTCAAGTATATGTCGAGTATCTATCTGGTCTTGGCTTGGGCAAAAACAACCACAGTCCTCACACTCTATAGGTCGGTTAGCAACTATCCGTTAACCATAGCGATTTTAATTCCACATATGGTTTTTACGTGTACATTTTACTTTTGTAAGGTGACAATAAAGTTTTTAAACAAATAAAAATAAAATATTTGTGAAAGTTCTACTCACGTCAAGTCATACCGTCACGACGTCATCTTGGTATGTCTGCTCTCTCTCCGATAAAAAAATCACCAATAAAATTATTTTTATCAAAATATGCCATGTTGCGCCCTACGTCGGTTCAATACCAGTTATGGTTAAGGAATGCAACATGACGTAAGCTTATTTTCGTAAGAATTTGTAAAACTGCCTGTTAAATAAAATAAATTCATTAAGTTCCTGAGATTCATATCGATAAAACATATTATCGATTTATTTTTTTGCAAAATTATACTTACGATGATTAGGTACCTACCAGCTGAAATTTAAGAAACCTGTGCTCGGCACTACTCAGTGTGCCAGTTAAGGGTTATGATTATTATATTTTATGGAGTTTACATACTAGGCAAACGAATACAATTTAAATTCAAACGAAAATACTTATGTTAAGTAATTTTGGTTTCCCCCGAAATTCACTCTCGAGAAATGTAGACAAATAATATGTACAAAAATAAAATCTTAAAGATTGTTTTTACAATTAAAACAACAAAAAGACTGAAGGCTAACGTTTAATGGGTTAAATCTCCGGGTCAGGCAAAGTACTTTTTGGGATTCTCTAACATGAAATTCCCTGTAGTATGTCGGAATTTGAACTTGTGCCCATTGTATGGCAGTAGGCGCGCCACCATACATGGGATGGGACCAGTGAAAAGTGGGGATTTAACCCATTTACCGTACCTATTACACACCGCTGCATTCGGTCTTTAGGGAAATAATGTAATTTAATGTATAATGTTATGTTACTCGTAGTTGTTAGAAAGTTCGTCACAGATGCTCGATACCAATAATTATTCTTTTATGTAGTTGAAATGCCGTTCTTTTTACACATATTTTCAAAATGCAGCCTGCAAGTAAGTTTTATGTATAAAGAAATAAAGAATAACTTTTTCAAGACAACTTGCAGAGTTCATCTGCGCGCTCCATTCCAACAATTGCAACATGACGTGACAAAAATAGGAAGCAGCTTCACTATAAAGTAGGTAGTACAATTAAAAATTATCAATGCCATACACGCACACTTATCGAGTATTATGAACTGGTTCTTAATAATATGTAGCGTATTAACAGTGAATGATCCCTGTAAATTACCCGAAAACAAATGGCCGTGACAAAAAGGATTGTAACTAGGGCTGTCACCGTTTGGCGTTCACAATGAATTGTACGTGTAAACATCTTAATTTTCATCAGCTTTGTTAAAATTTTGTAACAATACGACTAGTGTTAAGTGTTGCTAACTAACATCCTAGCTGTAGGTCAATCAATATTTATGTTAGAATTAGCTATCGATAAATTCTGGTATTATTTAAGTCATCTTTGATTTAGATTAATGGAAACAAAAACTTGTAAAATTACTGAATGAGATTTTGCGTTCATGTTGCTCTTCACAATACATTATTTGGATTCTTGTGACCTCACCAGAGAAGCGGCAGATGTCTCAAGTGATGTTTTACTCCTCTAGCACATCACGCCTTCAACTTCAAATATACAGGAACTACCTACTTAAAAACTTCTCTATTTTTTTTAACATCTGTATACCTACGTACCTTCTGCCAGTGCTCACCAGTAGGTACGACAATTACTTGTGGTTTATTCATTATAAACTGCTTGTTATTAATTTATATTGGTGAAATAACCATGGTGGCAACCCTACAGTCAATAAGTCGAGCACTCCACAAGATTACGTTTTGATCCAGATTTAATAATGTCACGTGGATTTGACATTTACTTGGGTGAAAGTGGGCTTATTATACGAATCGATTGTTAATCGATCGGCCGGCACGCATAATCGCATTAGCGAGACGCCGGGGGGTCCGTCGGTAGGTACATTACGAACAAGGATCAATGGGTGTTAATATCGGGATTTGTGGTCGAATAGATGTATCGATTTGTAAATTATTTAAACCTCTAGGACTTAATTCAATTCAAACAATAGATTGTGTCATTTGCCGTAAGTGTATATACTGACTACTTGTTATATAAAAACAAATTATTTCACCACTATATGGCCATATGTTTCCAGTTATATGTAGTAGAACAAAATTAATCAATAATACCCGTGCGGTATAAACATCGATATGAAAGACACATAGTGATGCATACAAAATGTTGCGCCATAATGACACTGTCAGGTCAAATCGCTATTTTCAGTTTTCTAGCATTATTACGTAGCAAACAATACGTTATCGACTTTTTTTTCTGTGACTGATTTTTGTTTGTTATGGCTATATGTGGTAAAAATGTCAAATATCAAACGAGCATACAAGTTAAAGGATTTATGTTATTAAATGTTCGTATTGCGAAGAGTGGGAAGTTACGAGTACCATATTATCATTTATTTATTTAATTGTCATAAGCAAAGGTTAACATTGAGATGACAAGTAGTGTTACATTAGCTTCCAGTGTGCTCAGCTAAGGAATGGTATACAAATTTAAGACAGTTATGTGACAATTATTCACTATACGAATATAAATCAATTTGAGTAAATTACTAAAATTCCATAATTATATCAGTAAAAAAAAAATAGTGTGGTATATAGTCTATCTAATATAAATTAATTTAAATAAAAATAATTCTATTTGTGAATTTTTTAACAGAGAGACAGCAGACATGTCTAGACGAGGCGCAACGTCGTGACGGTATAACCTAACGGCTGAAGTTGTATTTTTCTGCTGTTGCCGGTCTATGCTGTTAAGTCTCTAAGCTCTGAGTTTAAAGAAACTTAATTCTCAATTATGACATTGTCAAAAGTATTTCGAGGCATACATGGTTGTTATAACTCCTCTTTAGTCAAATATTATGAGCTAGATAAGAATTAAATTACTGCTTTAAAAAATATTAATTAAAATCGTTTTGGTTAACCAATGGTTGCTAAGGTATAGATTGTGATGACTGTGGTTGTTTTTAAGACAACCCAAAGCCCAGTATCAATAATGCATATCATGACCAGACACTCGACATATACATCTTAACTTGGCAGATAAAAGAGTCTTCAAAACTCAAATCAATCAATGTGATTACAACCTTAAACTTAAGGCCCTATAATTCGGCGTTCGAGCCGATTTGAGGGGGTGAGGTGCGGGGCAATCCGCGGGGAGCTGTCAATGTGTTACACGCCAAAAGTTCGGCAGGCGGCCGTAGCACAGATGTCACAGTACAGTGATATCAATATGACTACAGTATTCTAACAGAAGGAAAGATAATACAAATGCAAAAATATTTATTTGTAAAAAAGTGTATTTACTTCAAATGGTACAATTTTATAATATCTAATATTCTTAATCTTAATATTCTATACCTTTATTTTATTATATTGTATGATTGACGGCCGACACCCAAGGAAGGGTTCCCGGGTTCGAATCCCGCCTTGGACAAGACATTTGTTTCTGTAATATAAAATTTCTTACATTTATTTCCGTTATCTGATACCCGTATTACAAGTTCTTACGAGCTTAGCACGGGACTAGGTTAACGTGGTGGGATTGTTCATAAATATTTATTTATTTATGTACGTGGAACACAAAGAAAGTTTAGAGAAACTAAAAAACTAACTTCTATGGATAAAATATTTTAATTAAATCTTTTCAAAGAACCCTCCACCATCCTCTTTACAAAGTTTCATGGGTCTGAACCAATTTTCGAAAAAAAAATTCCAGTCGCCGCAGACACCCCTTCCACTGCCTTCTCGAACGCTGTTAGCGCGTCTTCCAGCGATAAAAACTGTATCCCTTTCAGCAGATTTTTATTTTAGAGAAATATAATATAGGATAGGATTAAATAGGAAATTTATTATACGAAACAAAATAAGTCATACGGTGCCAGATCAGGACTCTTTCTCTTGAAAACAACATCAATTATTGTCCAACATCAATGTGATTCCAATCACATCTTGAGTGTTATTTGGTTTCATACTCTTGAATACAATTGCGTTTGAAATTAGAATTGACGTTACATTGTCCAATAATTGCGTCGTAACAAGGTATCTTGCTAAGCAGAATGCCATTTCTCACCTTCTTTTAATAGAGTTTACTTTTTGGGCACATTGTGGAAACTTAATCCACTGTGATTGAGAACTTGTTGAGCCATACTACAACAAGCGCTCTTCAAGAACAATTTGTTGTTCTTCTTCAGTCCTTTGATTCGCAATGTTTCGAATCCTATTTGCATTGCGTCTTTGTCAGTAAAGATTTGACCGTCTTGGTCGCAGTATGGTATTGTTAATGATAATATCGGCTCAATTATTAGCCTATAGAAACTCGAAACAAACACACCTGTCGACTTCAAAAATTCAAATTGTCAAATTTTCAACTGACATAAAAAAAAAATCAAACGGAACGTGATAAAAAGTATCCTGGTTCTAAGCTACCTCCCCACAAATTTTCAGCCAAATCGGTTCAGCCGTTTTCAGTTATAAATAGTGTAACTAACACGACTTTCTTTTATATATGTATAGATTTAAATATGTTTCGTTTGATTTTGATTTTTAGTATAATACAATTAATTTATTCTAGAATTCCTGGAGATGTTGTTAGGTTTCATAAACATTAATATTTTTAAAGAAATCCATCAACATTCTCTAGATTCTTCTCTCATTCCGGTGATTTTTTGTGATATTTAAATAAACTTTATTTAACTAGATAATGCGTTATAATAAAACTTTCAATGTATTAAATACCTTTTAGGTATAGCCTAGTTTCCACCTCGAAAATTATTTATTTTCAGTTGTTCTTCTTGTGACAACGTCAATGTCATGGTGATTGAAATAAGACATCGACAGTGCAGGTTGTTCTTGCAAAGGTTATACAAAGAAGTATAAATTCTAACGCGTGTACATAAGTACACACAATTTTTTTTTAATTGATACAGGATAGCAAACGAGCTTGCAGCACCACCCTTCCACTGCCGCCCATGACAACTATGACTGACTTCGAACAGGACTCAATTAAGGACTGGGATGGTTAGTCCAATTAGTTGAGAAAGTTAATTAGAACATTAGTTGATCAGTTCGTTAGTAGGTATGAGGACTGGGGACTGTTAGTGATAGTTAGTCCTGTTAGTTGGTGTTAGTAATAGTCCAGTTAGTACTTGTTAGTCGGAGTCTCGTTCTAAGTCAGTCACAGGTGTGTTGCTACCCTTGAGGACTAAGATGGTCGCCTCTAAAGAAGTGTAACCGGAAACCACACCTTTCCAACCGGACCATAATTGCTTTAAAAACAATTATTACACGGCATAAATGGTACTAGGTACCGTGGCGGGCTGTGGTACTGCCCCGGGCGAACTCTATATGGAACCAATTAGCTTTCATATAAAACCTATTTGGTTCCCGATAGGCTCTACCACCTACCAACTACTGTATTACTTTTACTGTGGCATTTTATTGACATGAGCTATGAGCTGCATTTGATGAATTAAATATATGATTGCGCGGAAAAAACTGACACAGGTCCACCGTCTTAGAGCGCCGACGCGCGACTGAAGTATGACTCGCGATTGGGCTGCTTGGATTTCTCGCGCATTTGATAGATATTTCAACATAGTAATTATTTTAATCATTTTATCTAGATAAAATCTACGACTAGATCTAGACAATCTTACTATCTTTTCATTCATATAAAAATAAAAATTTAACGTTTGTTTTGTAGCTGATAAGATAGATTAAACATTAGAAAAAGGGGTAACTTTGGGATTTTTTTATATCGAGTAAAGTTAATCTAATTGTGTTACTGAACCCGACTGGATGTTCGACAGATTCTTAAATAAGACATATATTATTTTTAGAATTTTAAATCACTGTTTTTTATGTTTCCCATGGATTCAAAAAACTAGTAAGCGCGGTCTCGGCGGGTCTACAGCGTCTTAAGAAACAACCTTAAACATGAAAGCCACGACTGAACGAAATTTGTAATTAAAAATATCATTTTGCCGTTTTGTATTTGATATTTCAAATTGCTGATTTTTAATTCCTATGACGTGCTTTTGACCGCAGGTCTAATGTTAATTTTATTACATTTGTTGTAGTAGCCGCAAAAGTGACTGCTAAGCTAAAGGTCCTCGGTTCGATCCCCGGTTTGGGCAACAACTAGTAGGTACATAGTAAAACCAAATTGTTGCTCTATTATTCAATAAAATTATTAGGAAAGTGTTCTTTTATTTGAATTTATGTCCTACTTAATAATTCAAGAATAATTTAAGTCCCTAAATCTTTATTTAGGTACCTTAGAATAATACGAACTATATAGAATTAGATTTCATTACAAGTATCGACAATACGAGGCGTCTTTTATTAATGTAGCTTTAAAGAAAAATATACCTGTAATATAATTTAGTGACGTCAAAACCCTTCTCAACATTTGATAGTGGTCGCGCGTGTATAGTGTAGTGGTTTTGTTTCGGACATTTGTCTTCATACACTAAATTGTTGATTAATTGTTACTAAATTGTAAAAAATACTACCAGTCACTTACTACGTTAAATTATTTACCCGTATGGCTGAAAATCCCTTTGAAGTCTTATAGCATAACCACAGAGGAATAGGCAAGTCATTATTATGCTGTAGCATGCCTCTTTGCATATCTTTTCTGTTCATGGCGGGAGGTGAATTTAATATCAAATAATATATCGACTTATTACTTTATTTTTTTCAAAGGTTTTTTTAGTGTTCTTGTCAAACCATTCCTCTACCAACTATTTCGAAAGTGATATTCATTATGTTTAACAAAAATGCGGCTTGATACAATTTGAGACAACGAAACCAAAGAGTGCATAAGAGGGACTGCACACTCGTGATTCATAAGCTCTCCTTACTGACAGATGGCGGCGTAATGGCGCGATTGATTTACGATAGCGGTCGATTTATCGTTGCGTAAACGCAGCGGCGCCACGTGTGACTGGGATCGCTTTGCAATCACGTACGGTGATTTTATGCATAATAATATGTGACATAATCTTTGGGGATAAGTGCCGACTGAAAGTACGATGGTTCGGTTCGGCACCATAATTGATGCTTTGAATCGGTAACTTTGTAATGGCGACGGTTACGAAGGAAGTAGGTAAAGTTTAGCCTACCTAAATTTTTTGCAATAATAAATATCGCCTTTTTGCGGATGTGCAATGCAGAAGCTAACCAACACCCTTAGTGATCAAACTGCTTCAGACCTTCGAATATAAGAAAAATAATATTAATTATTTTGTGTGCCGTAGTTAAATGCAGTGCAATAAAAAATAATACTTCGTCTACGATATTGCACCTCAGACGAAAATACATACCAAGCTCCCAGGTGCTGCGTGTGTGGCAAACAAGAACGTGCCTTGATTGTAATTAAACAATGAAGGAACGGACATTATCTCTTAATTTGAATACAACCACAATTTATTGTGCACCGGGATGTAATTTGTAGAGTAGTGCGCGGCTTACCCGCAATATCTCAGGCCTCCGCGTAGGAAATGTTGTAAGAATTCTGCATATTTATCACCAATAATATATCATGATTAATTTTGGAAGGATAATCTAATTCTGCGATACAAATTCGAGCCTACGATTTGATACCGTTCAGGTGCAAGTATTGCGCGTCTAGTCCCAGTCTAGCCAGTTCTCTCGCTCAGACTCACGCCATTCGCTAGGGTTGTCGACTGTGAAAGGAATTATCTAATTTATAGTCTGTCAAGCGCGACACCATGCGTTGCTTTCAGCAAAATTATTTATAACGAGTACAAAGTGTTAAGAATTACGGTATAATTTATCATTTGCCAAATGTAAACGCTGATCTGTTGAGTTGATTTCTTATCGCATATTTAAAATGGCTACAAAAACAAGTAATAATAATTTTACTAAAATAATATTCATGATTTAGGTCTTTGCAATAAAAATTATTGTCATCATAAAATTGATTCAGCTGGATTATCATCTCCTATGCTCCTACGTGTATGGGACACGTACAGAAAAGACTCTGACAGAATCCGTTGAGTTAAAGACAGAAAGGCATTCTACGATAGTAGTCTTAATAATGTGCTGATACCGAGGGATCCGTGGCCGTTAACACCAGATGAACTGTGCACTCCAGCCACCGTTAGATACATCGTTAGCATAAACAAATGCGCTTGAAATCGACGCACGCGGAGACGTATCAAAAACAACTGTTTTGACCGCTACCGATGTTTTTTTACGATATCTCCGATGCGGTAAAGCCTTTATTTATATCTCATTTGTGGCGTGTGGTTTAGGGGACCAACGTCTAAATCCGATGGGCGTTTATCTCTCTCAGACGGCAATTTCGACAGGATACATGCCCCCGAGATAAAATGTATTTTGTCGCCATCGCTTTGGCAGCTGCGTCATTTTATCGCCCGTTTCTTTTTCCTCTTACCATCTTTTCGGCACCTCTTCGCCGAAGTGCACTCTCGAAATGTTTGCTTAAATATGATCATTCAAAAGGAATATTTCAGGTATCAGTATTTATGTATTCAAATGTGTCAAATTGAACATTAAATTATTATGAAAATTATCAACAATAATTTAAAGTGTTTTTCCTACCTACCTTATGGAAATTCATATATTATTTTAACCTGTAATTACTTAAACTTAACTAATGTTTGAACAGTATCTAAGCTTGGCTCTATGAATTAATGTTTTTAAACCATGCACAGGTACCTACCGACGACATAAAAATGTACAACAATAGGCGCACCACCTTATTACATATTACATACCTCTGCCGCGCCGGTGAAATACTGGCGTGATATTATGTCATGGTAAAAAAATCCTTCATACGCTGCCGTATATTTCCATCTACAATTCCGAGCGCGGCACGGGCTAACGAGTAATTACTTTGAGTGTCAATCTATATATATAAAAGGAGAAGGTGACTGACTGACTGACTGACTGACTGACTGACTGACTGACTGACTGACTGACATATCAACGCAGGGCCTAAACTATAAGGGCTAGAAAGTTGAAATTTTGCACAGGGGTTCCTTTTATAACGTAGGGGAGCACTAAGAAAGGATTTTTGAAAATTCACCCCCTAAGGGGGTAACACGGGGGTGCAAAGTTAGTATGAAACTTTGCCGTTTTTGAAGTCGTTAGACGGGTAGACGTCGTTAATGGGTCTAATTCTACGCGAGCGAAGCTGCGGGCGTCCACTAGTAAATAATAAACTTGCCCGCGCTGAGTGCTCGTCCATCTCTCTTATCTCAACGCTTAATGTCCCTCTTTGCTGCCCGTTCTTTTTTTAAAACTCTTTTTCATTTTTCCTCCACGTCAGCCAGCGAGAGGTTAAATTCTGTGTTGACAGCGCGAAGGTTTTATGTTTTAATCTGGACTTTATGTTCGTTCAATCGGCGGTGTTAGAGCATTATTTTCTTATTTTACGTGTGGTATACGGTTTATCTAGTTTATGGTCGTTTTAGGTTGTATATTATGTGCGTTGAGTTTAATTTATTTTGTTGAATTGAATGTGATTTTAGAGGTAGAATTACAAAATCAGACTAAATTAATAGACTAAAAAAGTGGAAATTCGATGCAAAAAATTACAATTCCTTTCCCTATCCTTGGCATACCCTATCATTTGTCTAAGTGTGGATTGGTTATCTTAAAGGGTAGTGAACAGCGGACATTTATTGATAAATATTAGCATTTATAGGCTTCAACCGTGATAGCCCAGTGCAGTGTTAGGTAGTTTGCCCTAAAGCCTAGGCTTAAATCCGGACTTGATTTGTCATTAAAGTAATTGTCTTCCGGCTAGAACGGTTATCTTAGTCCTCAAGGGTAGCAACACATCTTAACAACAGGCTTGGAACAATACCTTCATACGTTATTGCAATTAGTCACAGCAACGCGTGGCAATCATTTATTTATAATATAAAAAGCCTATGCTCTATAGATGAAGGAAAACATCATGAAGTAACCTACCAGATAGTCCTCCATGATATTACTTACTAAGTTCTCTGACGAAATATGAAACTATTCTAACTGTATTTCGACATGCGTAGGTAAAACTATTCATATGCACACAATCGTACATATTTTAGCCGTAAAACTAAATACCTTTATTTAGTTTGATTCGAGAGCGGCGGAACAAAGAGCCGGCGCAATATAGGTTCGGCACCAGGGGGGCATTTAGCGAGCTCTAAATGAGAGACGACATCGTCTGCCCTGTAACTACAGGTTGCTACAGGCCACCGCTAGGCGCCACCGCGATTGCACCACACTGAGATTGTAACTTTCACAGCCCCTGTTTCAACAGATGTACAATTTAAGGTGGTGATGACTTGTGATGTTACAGTGGCAAATTTAGCGTACGTTGTTCATTTCTAGGTAGCTATTTCTTTTAAAGTTAAAACAAAATGAAATGTAGCTGTAACAGTGAAAAAAAAAACATCGTGTTCTACGAAGATACTAAGGAAGTTCGTCTGGCACTCCGTCAACGGATGGTGCTGACACTAATTCTTAACTTATTTTCTCAGGCGAAACTGCGGAAACGTTAGTCCTAAATAATTAGCTGTTCTGTTCTACAGGTTCTGCTATTGTTCTTTCTGCACTTGGTCGAACCGAACATTATGTCGAGTAAAACAATTTGTTTAAACCATGAAAATGATAGCATATTATATACATCCCATAGGGTTCCCACAGGCGAACCAGAGCGTGAAATGTTAGTAATGTCTTTATTTGGGCGCGACGCCCGAGCCCCGCCGTGACATCGGTAATAGCGCCCTGAACATGTGAGCAGTACTGAGCCCTGACCCGCTTGCGGTACACTTAAGCTCGCAAGCTTACTTGATACAACCATGTTACATATTAAGATATTTCAAAGATTATTTTTAAAATAAAGATATTTGTTAACTTGGGCGCGACGCCACGACCCCGTGACTTGCACGCGGTAGGTTCAGACATGCCCGTACTTTATTTTGGGCAAAGCTTGATATCGCCCAATACGACATTTAAAACCTTACAAAATCTCAGAAGCAAGCCTATTAAGTTATAAAGAATTTAATCCATAGAGGCCAACAGAGACTTAAATACAACAGTGTAACGTAGAAAAAACATCTTTGTTGCAGTTCAGTCTTAACACCATCGCCATTTTCATATTAGATAAATTAAGTTTTAAAAAAGCTGTAAATAATTAAATAAATATTGTAGCCACAGTTTACAATTTTGTGTGCGACTGTCCGGCCCCATCAAACACGTAGCGTCGAGTCGACAGGTGTCTGCTGAAGCCCGCTGATCCCGCGTTTAGCAGGTGATGATGGGATGACGCCATCGGGGGCCGCATTATCGCCGCCATTACACGGCTAATGATACACGCAATTACTGTCCGCCAATGACAACGAATACCGATGCGGCTATTTGTCTTTGCGCAAACATTTTGTTTTTGTTGCGATATAATGTTATTGGGTACTTCTATGCAGAAATCACTGCGTTCATGAATAGTGTAATTCTAACTTGTGCCAGCGAAGGGATCAGATTTGATTGATCCATTATGTATTTACGTAATTATTTAACTCAACATGCATTGCAGGCATTTGTACGTAAAATACTCGTAAATATCAAAAATTAGATATTTATAACCACTAACAATTCTAATGACCTATGTACTCAAAAGTTAAAAAAAGAATAGGTTTTTTGTTCAAAGAACAATGTTATAACATCCTTCTCGATGAGAGCAGTACTAGTATATTATATCAACTACTACGGCTTGTATGAAGTAGTGAAGTGGTATGAATAATTCAGGAGTCTGCTACTCAGCAGCTCGATTCATCTAGGAGTCCTACCTTTTGAATACCGCTTGACATGACTCTCCCAAAAGACGCCACTATCGGTCTTGTGCCTTGTGAATACAATGGTTTTGCACTTTCTTTACATCTATTGTACATCTATGTTACAAATATTGTATGCTGGCATATTGGCTTCATTACACGAGTACTATTCACTATGATAACAGAGCGCCGAGAGCCCAGTGGAGGAGAAACCGAGCGGCGAGAAGAGCTACGCGGTGGGCGCGTGGCCGAGCACCATGGCAGGCCACACTGGCTACCTCACCGTCGCCACGCTGCCGCCGAGGTTCATTCGCGGTACGTACACAAAACCCGTGCGTATAGCTCGGTTAACATATCTACAAGTCAGCACGAAAGTGTGCTCTGGGCCTTGACAGCGTCCTTGAAGACGTAAGCGCTGATTGGTTCGTTAGCCGTAGGTACTATGTCAGCATTGATACCTCATGCGCAGTTTTCACCTCTGAATTTCGTTCAGACCTAAACATTCGTACTGAAACTTGTACTTTGTTAAAAATAAAACAAGCTCTAACAGTGCTGAGTGTGAGCTGAGAACACACCCGTATACAAGTAAAATTAAATCTGGTTTTTTTCGCCAAGATAATTAAAGAATCAAAGAAATCATGCATAACCCACCAGTTTCCTCTATGTGTGTACCAAACTAATATTAGGCACATAGGATTCCCTATATTGCAGGTAGCAAACATCACTATAAAACATGGAAACAAATCGAGTACGAATTAATATTTTTCTACTAAATAAATAAATGTCGGGTCGGGATTCAAACCCGATAAACTGCGGTTCGGTACTAATCCCAAAGTAATTTGAATACTACATATTTTAAGTGATTGTTTGTCATCTATTACTTTTCCCTCTTATTCATAAATAGTATATTTCATTACAAGTGCGGAAAGCCTGTCATTGCAAAGAGTTCCGACAAATGTCTACCCGAGCCGAAGGCGAGGGTTGACAGTCGGAACAAGTTGCAATGACGGTTCCGCACGTGTACTGAACAACTATTTTTAATACAGTTGCGAAAAAATTAAGCAATTTAATAAAATAATAAAAACACAAACTAAACTCGCAAAGAACATTTTTGGAAAATGGCGCCAACCGTAAAAGAATAAGTACAGAGTATTGCAGAGATTTTTTTTTGTTTTCTTCACCCATTCTGGGTAGGCAAAGGGAACTATGCCCATACAGCCAAGTCTTCAGTAGAATTTTTTTACTGACATGAAATTTAATGAGATGAAATGAAATGAAACCTAACCTAACTCATTGAATCAAATCATTAAATCTGATATTGAAACAAATTAGTAGCTTCTTTTTAGAAATATTTGCATGAATCATAAAAACTTCTATGAATTTTTTTTTAGTAAAAACTTCGTGGTTGGTTTTTTCTTTTTAATAGACATTATTTTGACAGTTGGGAAAGAGAACGCACGAGTTCGGAATAAGTAAAGAAAAAGCACGAGTGTGTAATAGCTCACTTCCCGAACGCTATACGTCCCTGTAATACGCCACTTTTTGAGCAACTGTATTAAAATAGTATATTTCGCTACAAGTGCGGAAAGCCTGTCATTGCAAAGAGTTCCGACAAATGTCTACCCGAGCCGAAGGCGAGGGTTGACAGTCGGAACAAGTTGCAATGACGGTTCCGCACGTGTACTGAACAACTATTTTTAATACAGTTGCGAAAAAATGAAGCAATTTATTAAAATAATAAAAACACAAACTAAACTCGCAAAGAACATTTTTGGAAAATGGCGCCAACCATAAAAGAATACAGAGTATAGCAGAGATTTTTTTTTGTTTTATTCACCCATTCTGGGCAGGCAAAGGGAACTATGCCCATACAGCCAAGTCTTCAGTAGAATTTTTTTATTGACATGAAATTTAATGAGATGAAATGAAGTGAAACCTTACCTAACTCATTGAATCAAATCATTAAATCTGATATTGAAACAAATTAGTAGCTTCTTTTTAGAAATATTTGTATGAATCATAAAAACTTCTATGAATTTCTTTTTAGTAAAAACTTCGTGGTTGGTTTTTTTCTTTTTAATAGACATTATTTTGACAGTTGGGAAAGAGAACGCACGAGTTCGGAAAAGGTAAAGAAAAAGCACGAGTGTGTAATAGCTCACTTCCCGAACGCTATACGTCCCTGTAATACGCCACTTTTTGAGCAACTGTATTAAAAAATACATTCCATAACATCATGTCTGAATTTCCCCAAAGGGGAGGAAGAGGTTATAGGCCACCCACATTCAACCATTTATGTTAACACTCCATATGGCCTTACCTTACCTTACCATACACCAGGCACAGGTTAAATTCCGAACTAGAATTTCAAGTTAGAAAAGCTCAATAATACTTTTGGCCGTCCCGGGGATCGAACCCAGGACCATAAGCTTAGCAGTCGCGCTTGTTAAACGCACTGGACCAAGGAGGCAATCACAACAAATGAATAAACGTATTTAAGCTGTGTTTTGTCCTTTTTATTCTATTGAAGGATCTTTATTATGATTTTTTTATGAAAATTTGTTTTCGGGTGAGTCTTTAATGTACCTACTCAATTTATTTTCAACAGATAAAACAAAGGGCGCGAAATTAGAAGCGAATGACGACGTACCCAAATCAACAGAAGACGGCGACAAAATGTGCACAGAATAAAATATAGTGCTATTTATAAAATCCATTATATAATATTTTTAATTAAAAATGTATGTTTTCTTTACTTTGTTGTTTAATTTCTCATCTAGTGGTAAGGATGTTTTAATAAAACAAGAGAACATAGATTATTTCTTTAATAAATGAAAATAATGACTATGAAGTTAAACTAAATCTTAAACCTAATTAAATAAGATAACGTATATAATAATATGAGTTAATCTAGGAAACCTCTATATCGGCAGTGTAACAGATTTACTTTTGACAAAGTTCTGGTTGAATATAGCAATTTTGCACGTCTTTATTGCTTTATTTAACCAGTAACCTGTAGGTAATGCATTTAAAATTTGGCAAACTGGATTTAAAATGCGAAAAGTTCTGTATCACAGCAAGTTACATTTCTAAATCGTCTTTCAATGATTGTCTATCACATTCTAATTTTTTTATTTTTTTTAAATAAAATAGGCGTTTGTTGATAACCGAATATCGCTAATCCTGACGATCCTGGTCAGGATAATGGGACAAACTTAAATAATTGCATTGTCATTGGTACTTGATAAATTTGCAAAGTTTCAATTATTCCGACGTTTTGAAGGGGGTGACAATCACGTTAGAAAATATTCGTTACAAACATATACATACTAAGCTAATAAAAATGGAAATAATACTCGAATTGACCTAATAATTTGTTTTAGATCTGTGTTTGCAAAAAACTTTAATTTTAAATTCCTGTAATAAATCAGGTATATTGGTCTCAAATCAATAAACACGTGGATCAAATCTACTTTATATTGTAGTTCTTTCATAACAGTTCATTTTTATAAATTTGATAAATTACTTCAGTACTCAATGTTTATATTGTGTTATATAAAAGGAACAATATTTGATTACCTATTTGATAGACATTCACGGTACATTTAATAGGAAGTCGTATACCTAAGTAATATAAGGTGTAAAGATAAATTGTTATTTACTCGACAGTATTAGTATATAATAAGAATTGCTATGCTATTCCTCATATTTTTTCATTAAATCTACTTACTACAATAGTTACTTTGTGCTATATAATGGATATAATATTTAGTATAATGATAATACGAGTAGATACATTATTTACTTATACTAAGAATAAAAACTAAAGAACATAAATCTAAACTGATCCAAATATATAATGTCGCAAATATCGCAACATCACTGGATTCCAAATCACAATGTATGAGGATACATGACAATACACATATGCTTGTATAGGGCATATTATGCATTTTTTAGTTTGTCTAACAACGTCATATAAAAGATTTTTTTTTGGAATACTTTATTTCCAAAAATGTCAGTATTGACTTTTACTACAGGCCTAATATCAAGAGATTCTTATGTAATTCTGTGGCAGTTCGGCCTATAAACTTTTTAAACATCTTACCTTACAATCTAATCGAATAAATATCTACTTTTTAAAATAATCTAATTTCTCTAAAGTTAAATAATATGTGGATTATTAACTAACTAATCGTTTGCTCTATAGTTTATACAACATACAGAGTGTCAGAAAGGTAAAAATGCATTTGGAATGCAAATACTATTCAATTCCTGGATTCTAAGGCGATGTCTTCAATGTGTTCCTAGAACATTCTCGCTAGATGGCGTTGGAGATAGTTTTGATGTTTTTGCCAATTCTCAGTTTAACCCTTCAAAGACACAAGAGTGCGCGTTCTCCGCTAAAATCATCAGTAAATCGATAGGGGTTTGGGAGTCCAAATAATACCCAAATAACAAAGCCTAGAGATATGGTAGACAAGTTAAAACACTCCCCACTTGCCCACGTATTATCTCATATATCAATGTAATATCGCTCAAGATCAATTTCAGTGACTATGTATCTGTCTTTTTGAGTGTTCTGTTTGATTAGGCCTGCCTGAATTGGTCTATTGGGAGTCGCTAAAGTTTGTGTTAATGGTTTTTCGTGATCAGCGCCGCTTCGAGCTTCGTGCGCAACTATGATGTTAGTCCATTGAAAAGTTACATTTTCGGTTGCGTTTTTTAGAGGACGCAATTTTATTTTTTTGATATGTAAGGGGGTCAGTGTAAAGCTAAAACCAAGTTTGTGGGGCCGCCACCCTTGTCCCACGGCCGCCATCTTGAAAATAGGGGTTGAAATGGGCGAAATACTCAAGTTATAAGGGTCAACTCTCGTTAAGAAACAAAGCCGTTCCACTTGCAAACTCTAAATGTAGTACATATTTCGCTTATAACTTTTTTTATTTATAGTTCTACGACAAAAAGTTACTGAACCAAAGTTGTAGAGAATTTAATTTGCAACAAAAATGTTGACAATTTTTTTTTTATCAGTTTAAGAGATATATCGTAAAAACCATTTCAACCCCTATTTTCAAGATGGCGGCCGTGGGACAAGGGTGGCGACCCCACAAACTTGGTTTTAGCTTTACACTGACCCCCCTACACATCAAAAAAATAAAATTACGTCCTCTAAAAAACGCAAGGTTAGGCCTAAAAAATGTAACATTTCAATGGACTACGTACCATTAATCGGTAGCGTGTCCTAGCGGAAGTCGCTGAAGTCGGTCTTGAGCTGGATGGTGGGGCGCGCGGGCCGCGCGGTGAACAGCGGGCGCTGCGCGGGCGGCGGGCGCGCGCGCGTCGCCTGCTGCGTCTTCACCGCCGCCTCCAGCTTCGCGCGCAGCTCGGACGACTGCTGCATCATTGTTTTGAATTCCTGTAAAAGAACACATTAAATTTTAGTAGAGTCTACTTACCCTGAGGATGCCTTGTTTTGGGGCGAAACACGTGTTGGTGTGTGTATGTTGGTGTGTGTATTCATTTATCGCGTGTGCATGTTTTCCTGCGTGGGAGGGAGGGAGGTGCTACGTGCATGAAAGTATACATACATCACCATACGTTTTTGTTCGCGGATTGTTGCAAAGTAGATTAATTCTTGGTTTGTACATTAAATTTGTTATTTCCGTCATCATTTTCGTCACCAATTGGGAACTTATATATTCTACTCGACAGAGCAGAATATAAAAGCTCCCCTCCACCAATCCGCAATGGAGCATCGTGGTGGAGTATGCTCTAGACCTCCCGCAGCTAAGTCTGTGGGGGAGACCCGTGCCCAGCAGTGGGACGTCTATGGGTCGCAGCGATATACTGCGCAAATGTTTTTGGGCAGAGGTTGAAACTTAATAAGGAAAGCACTTATAATTTCCTACCTATCGAGCTAGTTTTTGAAATTTGGGAAATAAATTCCAATTGCAAATGTCAACTATAGTTACGATTATGGTGTAGGTAACTGCGACTAGTTAGACCTACAGTCGGATAACCAATACACGCCTCTGTACCTTTCATACCTTACTTAAGTGTGGACGAGTCCAGCTCATTGGATCTGTGGATTTAAAAAAAAACTCGAGCCAACCTGCGGATACTTGGGCCCGACGCGCATGAGCCACTGCAGCGCGAAGTCGTGCAGCGTGCGCACGTGCGCGCCGGCCGCCGCCAGCTCGCCCGCCTCGCGCAGGTACGATATCACTATGGGCACCAGCAGCCACAGCAGTTGGATACCTGCAGTTTATTTTATTTTATTTTATTTGGAAAGCATACAGTTACATAACAGGTTAACATTTACAAATAGATATCTTTACACCATTCAATTGCTTCCGCATATTACATACTTGTACAGCTCAGATGCCTTTATAGCATAAACAAATAACTAGAAAGAAATCAGACTATGAATTATACATAAAACAGTTTAAATAAGAAAAGAGAGATTAACAAAAGTATTTAAACAATTAGGAATGTTGAACTTTACTTAACCAATTAGCCGCCATTTTGCTCTTTATAGCCTTGTAAGCCGTGTTAACAGTATGAATATTACTTTGACAAACTATAACACAAGCTTTGAAAGAAAGAACCTTGTATGTACTGTTTTGTATATTTTTTATAATATTGGATTCATCTCACCTTTATGATGATCCTCTATGCAGCAATAACAAAAGAATTTGATGAGATCACTTTTGAGTTAATAATTATTATGTAAAAGTTAAGGTATTTCACCCATATTTTTTGTACTAAATAGCAAATAACATCAAAAACTAATCAATAGGGTGCACCGAAATAAAGCCGCGACGTGCGCGCTCCGACTCATTGGTTGCACTGCTGCTGCCTACGCCCAGTGGACAGTCAGGTTGATGAATGTACATATATAATAAAAATAAACTCTCGCCTGGTCGAAGCTGCACCTGACGCAGAGTCAGCTGGTCACAGAGTGCTGTAGCGGCAGCAATGACAGTTCGCGCCCGGTCCATAATCGACACTATGTAGTGTTGGTCATGTGCTGGGCCGATGCGCGCTTGCCCACAACGACACGCGCCGCATTAACTCACATTTTTTCAATGTTTGCGGGCGATTGGGGAATCAGATGTCAGGCGCGACCAGGTCATCGAAGGCGCTGACGGCCTTCCCAAGTGATTGTGAGGAAGGTATAGATAAGTTGATTTATAAAAAAACTATTGGACGCCCGCAGCTTCGCTCGCGTAGAATTAGACCCATTAACGACGTCTGCCCGCGTTCGGTTCCCTTGCCCACTTGACTTCAAAAACGGCAAAGTTTCATACTAACTTTGCACCCCCGTTTTACCCCCTTAAGAGATGATTGAAACTCAATAAAAAAACCTTCATAGGTACTGAATTTCATTCGAATAACATCAAAAACGGCAAAGTTTCATACTAACTTTGCACCCCCGTTTTACCCCCTTAGGGGGTGAATTTTCAAAAATCCTTTCTTAGTGCTCCCCTACGTTATAAAAGGAACCCCTGTGCAAAATTTCAAGTTTCTAGCCCTTATAGTTTAAGCTCTGCGTTGATATGTCAGTCAGTCAGTCAGTCAGTCAGTCAGTCAGTCAGTCAGTCAGTCAGTCACCTTCTCCTTTATACAAAAAATGAGAGGTGTCAAGGGACACCTGGATGTAACGAAGTTATTGGATATACAAGTTATATCATTTCTCACACACCCTGTATACAATGTTCATGTCTCACACACCCTGTATACTATGTTATCATGGAGGTAACGACACATGACGTCACACTTTTTCGGATGTGTTGGCGTTCATCGATTTAATAAACGTTATCACGTCAAAAAAATCAACTCACGCGCCGAGTCAGGCGCGGCCTCCACCAGGTCGTCGAGCGCGGTGACGGCGGCGATGGCGGCGCGCGCGTGCGCCGCGTCGGCCGCGCGGCGGGCGGCGTGCGCGCGCGCCACCAGCCGCGCGGCCAGCGCGCGCGCCCACCACGACACGCGCTCCGCGGGCGCGCCGCGGCCCCACACGCGGCGCACTACGGCGCAGCATCGACTGAACACCTGGGACACAAAGGGAAGGCGGTTCTGGTTTCAAATTTTTTTTTTTTATGGATACAGCATAGCAAACGAGCTTGCAGCACCACCCATCCGCTGCCACCCATGACAACTGTGACTGACTTTAAACAAGACTCAATTAGGGACTGGGATGGTTAGTCCAATTAGTTGAGAAAGTTAATTGGAACATTAGTTGGTCAGTTCGTTAGTAGGTATGAAGACTAGGGACTGTTAGTGATAGTTAGTCCTGTTAGTTGGTGTTAGTAATAGTAATTCTTCAGTTAATAATAATAATTCAGGCGATACGCACTAATGACTCAGTTAGGTGCGTTTTGAGAAATTAATTTCACCTGCTGTAACGAACAAGGGGGCCTAGACAAGTGGCAAAACGCTAGTAGAATAGAAATAGAATAGATTAACAAATGTATGGGATTGACACTCGCTTACGACTAATTAGTCGATAGCGAATGTCAATCCCATACATTTGTTAATCTATTCTACTAGCGTTTTTGCCACTTGTCTAAGCCCCAAGGACAATATTTGTGAGAAAATCTGCATGCTATACACGGGGAGCAGTTCTTTTCACTGAAGCAGTAAGATGAATCTAAGGACAATATTTGTGAGAAAACCAGCATGCTATACACGGGGAGCAGTTCTTTTCACTGAAGCAGTAAGATGAATCTTGGACAATATTTGTGAGAAAATCTGCATGCTATACACGGGGAGCAGTTTTTTTAACTGAAGCAGTAAGATGAATCTTTAGCAGTTGTTACTCAGAGCCACTGAGCAACCTACGTAGAATGCATACCTCATTGTCGCGCGTGTCGAGACACTGCCGGAAGTGGTTGATGCAAGGGTAGTGCAGCGGGGGCGCGGCCGCCGCGCGCGCCACCACCGCCGCCATGCCGCGCGCCGCCGTCACAGGTTCGATGCGCTGGTCGGCCTCCTCTGCACAGTAAAATATAAATTTAAAAAAAAATCTTGTATAACATGCACTTAATCCTACTAATTTTAACTTATTACCTAATTTCCCAGTTGTTTGGCATGGGACCCCTCGCACATAATCCAATACTCTTCCAATATAAATAATAATATCAATATCAGATACTAAATGCAATGATAAAATATATATACAAGAAATCATGTATAAAATAAAAAATAACTAAGAAAATAACGCACTCTTATTCGTAATCAGACAACTGCAATAACAGAGAAATATAAGTTTAAAATTCAAGTTGGTTTTTATTAATTTTCACTGATATGCAGGATACGCGCTTAATTTGGACCATTGAAGCATCGGGATGGACAAGGCACAATGGCCATATCCAAGTCGGCTATGTCCATTGAATATTTAGATTATATTCTAAACATTTTTATGACTTGCACGCTATAATGATTAGCTGAATAAGTTCCACTTATATTAAAAAGTACCACGACGATCTACGAGCTGGGCGAGCGCGCTCTGCAGCAGCAGCTAGTGCTACGCGTGTATGTTCTGCTGCACGCGCGCCGTTCGGCAGTTTGCTGCATGCTGCAGTGGGCAGCAGTTTGCTGCATGCTGCAGTGGGCAGCATGACCGTACCACAAGGGGCCGTAACACAGGATGGCCGTATCGCTAGACTGTCTCACAGGATGGCCGTATCGCTAGACTGTCTCACAAGAAGGTAACACTCACCAGCCTTGACCCGCTCTACGAGCTTGGCGAGCGCGCTCTGCAGCAGCAGCTCGTGCTGCGCGCGCGTGTCCTGCTGCACGCGCGCCGTGCGGCAATTTGCTGCATGCTGCAGTGGGCAGCATGACCGTACCACAAGGGGCCGTAACACAGGATGGCCGTATCGCTAGTCTGTCTCACAAGAAGGCAACACTCACCAGCCTTGACCCGCTCTACGAGCTTGGCGAGCGCACTCTGCAGCAGCAGCTAGTGCTACGCGTGTATGTTCTGCTGCACGCGCGCCGTGCGGCAATTTGCTGCATGCTGCAGTGGGCAGCATGACCATACTACAAGGGGCCGTAGCACAGGATGTCCGTATCGCTAGTCTGTCTCACAAGAAGGCAACACTCACCAGCCTTGACCCGCTCTACGAGCTTGGCGAGCGCGCTCTGCAGCAGCAGCTCGTGCTGCGCGCGCGTGTCCTGCTGCACGCGCGCCGTGCGGCAGTCTGCTGCCTGCTGCAGCAGCAGGATGCCCGCGTCCGCCAGGGTGGCATCGCCCCTGCTCTCGCGGAGGATCTCCGTTGCCAGGTAAAGAATCGTTGGCAGTAGGGATAGGGCACCTGAAAATATTTTCTCTCATTATAATTATATATAAATATTTTCTCTCATAATAGGAGGGTAGTCGTGACATAAACACGCAAATTCAGTTTGCAGTTAGTTTATAAGTGTTTTATATTATTTAAGTGTATCTATAGTGATTAAAAATGGATTAATATCTCACAGAACCCTTAAGCACTAACCTGCTAATCAAGTTTCACCACTTTGTTTTCTATTTACGGACTTTCAACAGTTCCAACTATCATAACCTCTACCATGGAAATGCAACTAACTGACAATTTTGAAGCACTACAAAAGTTGGTCACATCCCACATGAAAAGGTACGAAGAGAAGCTGGAAAAGCATGTCAAGGCAAGTTCTGGTCCCGTGCACCTCGATATTTCTTCACTTTCAGAAGAGTTTGGGGAGTTTAAGTCATTTGTTTGTGATGTACTTTGTAAATTAAAAACTCAAGTAGAACTTTTAACAAGAGGTCTCGACCGACACGAAACTATAATGAGAAGAAAAGTACTGCTACTGCACGGCGTGCCTGAAAAGCAACAGGAAAAAGTGAACGAGACAGCTATTAACATAATAAATGGCCAGATGAAATTGACAGAAATAACCGCAGGGCACTTGCGAGTCTGTCATCGCCTAGGTAATCCAGGCAGCAAGAACAGGCCTATTCTTGTTAGATTTTATAACCTGGAGCACCGCCAGGACGTGTGGGACAGTAAAACTAACCTAAAAGGCAGCGGTCTATCTGCGTCAGAGTTTCTTACTCACCCTAGACAAAAAACATTTGCAGAAGCTCGGAAACATTTTGGTGTCAAACAGGTTTGGACTTCGGACGGAAAGATAGTTATTCTCCTGCCAAATAAATCTCGCCGAAAAATAGAATACATGAGTGACCTGGATGAACTTATTAGGCAGTTCCCTATCGACACTCCTGCCACATCCGATCTACAATGTCCTCTACTAAAACAGCCCAAACTGATATTTCAGAACAAAAAGGTCGCAGTCGCCGGCGTCGTTAAATACTATACCTGTACTTTACAAAATAAGTCCAATACTGTGTTACTTTGATTATACACTTAAAGTCAATGTAGGTAGATGTTGTTCTTAATACTTACGTTTCATTCCAATCTATTCCATGCTTTTAGATATTGTTTTTTGTACTTAAATGATGTGTATCTGTCTAATTTATGTGTATTTTAACGATCAGCTGATGGGGATGAACCCAATATTGGTTAACTGTATGGTGCGATTCATGTTGGTTCCTTTCTACATAATGAATAAAAGTTTTTTTTTTTTTTGTTATAATACACAATAACACATTATAAATGTGTACAGGGACCTGTCCAACAATATCTTTCTATCTTATTTTTGTTTTATAAAATTACAATAAATTAATCACAGTAGGTAGGTACTTACTTATTTATGATGTTATTGTTATTGATTTGTTTTAGTTTTATTTTTCATTAGAGAAATCAACATCTATCACCATAAAACTTGAATGTTTCACACTAAAGAGAGTGATTGTCAACACATAACTAAAAATTGCCATTATATAGCATACCTATGTACATATTTAACATATTCGTCGGTATAATGTTAAATAAACTAAGGTATAGGTATATCAGAATGAATTAACACTTTATTTATGCTAATAAGCTGGTAACTATCATTGATAATTTTTGTAAGTACATCACTTAGTACCTACCTTACCTCTTGATTAAATGTATGTAGAATTTTGCTGCGAGTAGATTTACATTATAGATAAGGCCTACTATTACAAATAAATGGTTAAGAGGTATATCTTATACTAGTGGACACCCGAAGCGTCGCTCGCCTGGAATTGGACATCAATGGTTTCTTTTACACCTAGTAATATTATACAGCCTGTGTCACTCGGTGAGGGTGCAGCTTTCTAATGGTGAAAGAATTAACAAACAAATCTTTACTCTTAATAATATTAGTATAGATCATTATTATATTTCTGATCTACTATCGAATAGAAGTTTTATTATGACTATTTGTATCTGTATAATTTGCAACTGTTAGGTACCTACCTACATTGGTAATCTCAGGATATTTTTAGGATAAAATGTTATACCTATTCAACTGAAATCTTTCCATTTCACCTGGCAGTGGTTAGTGTGAAGGCGGTCTGTATTGTTGATTTTTGGAAAAAATTCTCATAGAACATTATAGGTATATCTTAATATACATATATATATATATATATATATATTTTAATTATTATTAATATTTCTTATTTTATTTTATTATTATATTCGTAAATTGATTATATACTATGTCGATAAATATAAACGATGAAGTTAAGCTCAATGACAGTTTCTATTCTTGCTCTTCTTCGACTTGTAGCTTTGAAAGTGCAATCAGCGATTCCTGCCCAACCTCTACTTTGCTTGATGAATTATCTACGGTCTTCTCAGGGCACAGTAACAATTTTAACGTTGCTCACATAAATGCACAAAGTATTCCTGCTCACTACCCCGATCTTCTGGCATCTTTTAGCTCTGCTCACCTTGACGCGTTACTAGTTTCCGAATCCTTCCTTAAACCGTCCCTCCCGTCTGCTCTTTTCTCCCTACCTGGTTATGTTTTGATAAGAAACGATAGAACTGGAAAGGGCTGCGGTGGAGTTTGTTTGTACCTCCGTGCTGATCTACCCTACAAGGTGATCAAAGCTTCCCCTTCCCAATACTCTGAATCTGCCGAATTTTTGTTCATTGAAGTAACTGTTCACAACAATAAAATTTTGCTCGGTGTGTTCTATTGCCCCAACTTGAGCATTGATTATTTCGATTCCCTCGACGAGATTATATCCGATCTGCGCCCTTTATACGACCACGTTATCTTAATGGGAGATTTCAATACATGCCTAATTAAAAATGATCATAGGTCTTGGAAATTAAAATTTCTTATTGACGCTTATAATATGAAAATTCTTCCTCTCTCCCCTACCCATTACTTTCCGAATTGTTCACCTTCCTTACTTGATCTGATGATCGTTTCCTTATATGGGAATGTCGTTACCCACGGTCAACTCTCTTCGCCCTTCTCTTACCACGATCTTATATACCTTTCATACCGTGTTCGATCACCCAAACGCAAATCTCAATATCTTGTACTCCGAAACTTCAAGGGGATCAACTTGGAGACACTGAAACGCGATGTTGAGGCCATTGACTGGGCTCCGCTGCTTGATAGCAATAGCATTGATGAGAAAGTGAGTTTCTTCAATGAGAAAATGCTTGGTTTATTTGATCAGCTTGCGCCTATCAGGCGGATTAAAGTCAAGCACGTGCCTGCGCCCTGGTTGACATCGAAGATTAAAGAGTACATGGGGAAAAGAGATCGTGCCAAAAGAAAATACAAAAATTGCCCTTCTGAAGAAAACTTGTCCAAATTTAAATACTTTCGTAATCGGTGCAATCGTCTGTGTAGGGATGCAAAGAGACGCTATTTCCACGAAAATCTTGTTAATCGTAGCTCTGCCGAGGTCTGGAAATTTTTAAAATCCGTAGGTATAGGGAAATCTGCTTATGCCGGCGGTTATGACGTAAATCCAAATGATCTCAATACTCACTTCTCTAAATCTCCGATTCATTTGGACTCAGTGACTAAAACCAACACGTTATGTTCACTTATGAATATACCAAAACCCTGTTGCTCTCCTTTTGACCTCGCTGTAGTTACGGAAGAAGACGTACTTAAATCAATAAAATCGATTTCTTCGGCCGCGGTTGGAAACGACAAACTTAGCTCTAAAATGATTTACCTCACTCTTCCGAGTATACTTTCTATTCTTACTCACATCTTTAACTTTTCTTTAAGTAGTTGTACCTTTCCTTCCACTTGGAAGTGTGCACATATAATTCCTCTACCCAAAGTTAGTAACCCATCTTCGTTTTCTGAATTTCGTCCCATCTCAATATTACCTTACCTTTCTAAAGTACTCGAGCACATTGTTCACCGTCAGTTCTCCGCTTTTCTAATTGCAAATTCTCTTCTTAGTCCCTTTCAATCTGGTTTCCGACCCGGTCATAGCACTGTGACTGCGCTGCTAAATATAACTGATGATATCCGCCTTGCTTTAGAGAACAAGTGTCTTACAATACTCGTCCTGTTAGATTTCAGCAGCGCATTTACATCCGTAGATTTCGATATCCTTGCTGGGATCCTCAGCTCTATCAACGTCTCATCTTCTGCCGTCTCTTGGTTTAATTCTTATCTTCGGGGCCGTTCTCAGCGTATACATCATAACGAGTTTACCTCTGACTGGTGCAACCTTACCGCTGGCGTGCCTCAGGGTGGCGTTCTCTCTCCGTTACTTTTCTCTGTTTTCATAGACTCTGTCTCAAAATGTATATCTTCCAACTTCCATCTCTATGCAGACGATTTGCAAATCTATCGGCACTTTACCCTGTCAGAAATTGAAAACGCAATACTGAATATGAATCAGGACCTCAGTCGCATTAGTGATTGGGCTAAATCTTTCGGTCTACTCATTAATCCTAGGAAAACCCAGGCTATAATCATTGGTTCTAAATATTTTCAAGATGCGTTGAAACATAAATCAGTACCGGCACTAGAACTCGATAAAACTACGATCCCCTACTCCGAGACCGTAAGGAACCTAGGAATTGTTCTGGACGTTAACCTATCCTGGAGGGCTCACGTTAGTGAAGTAAGCCGCAGGGTCTATTTTGCAATTCACTCTCTCAGATGTCTTCAAGGCTTCCTACCATTTAAGACAAAAATATCCCTCTGTCAATCCCTTATCCTTCCATTAATAGACTACGCCGATGTTTGCTATTTAGATGCCACAGAGGAGCTTCTTAACAAACTTGAGCGCTTGCAAAACTTATGTATTCGTTTCATCTTTGGTTTACGGAAATATGACCGTGTCTCTCAATTTCGCAAGGATCTCAAGTGGCTCCCAATCCGCTATCGCAGGAATACTCGCATTCTATGTCTACTATTTAAGGTCCTGAAACAACCTTGTTCTCCTTCATACCTTCGAAATCGCTTTAGATCGGGGCGTCCCTCGAATGCACCTTGCAGGACACATCTTAGAACTCTTCTTAGTTGTCCTAGACATAAAACGACTTTTTACGGCAAATCATTCACCGTTCATTCTGTTATATTGTGGAATTCTCTACCACCAAGCATTCGGCAATCAACAACACTTCGCATTTTTAAAAGGAAAGTCAAAGAGCACTACTTTTCTTTAGCATCTTAACTTATATATTTATAATCGATAACTTTATTTTTGTATGTAATAATATATATTTATATATTAATTTATATATTAGTATATATATTTACATAATATATGTATTGTATATTATATATATTTATTCAATTCGTTATAGGTATGTTTGCTTATTTATTTATTAGGTATATATATTGCTTTAATATATTTAATAATTTAAAAATATTTTCTATTTTTTATTATTTGTTTTTAGTTTTAGTAAATTTAACTTTATTTTGCATTTTGTACACACTGGATTTGTTCTTTAAATCCCCTCTCCACTCTTGGGTCTACTGGAAGAGATTTCTATTAGAAATAAGTGGAACCCTTGTACTAAATTTTATTTCTTTTTGTTGTTTTTATTTTTTACATAGTGTGTGTACATAAATAAATAAATAAAAATAAATAAATAATTTGGATTTACATACTAAGATAGAAAAAGATAGATAGAGTTATCACAACAGAATTATATATTCGCAAATAGACTTTTCATTGTCATAAGGATTCGTTAGGAAATCGAGCAAGTATTGATGTAGTCATTAGATTTGATTTTGATATAAGCTTTTTTATATAATATTTTTGTCACATAGTTTGAAGCATTCGTGGTAGTGGCAGTTAAACTTTCAACATATCATATCATGTTAGGCACTTCAGTCATTCCATACCTTGAGGACTAGTGAGCGTGGTGAGCTCGGACATGGAGGCGAGACTCTTCACGAGCAGCGTGTCCCCGTGCACGCCCAGCCCCTTCCTCACGCCTATCACCCCCACGGTCCCCTCCTGCTTCAGGGGGCTGAGCGACGGCAGCCGCCGCACCAGGAGACAAACGCAGGCCTCCAGGCAAGCGAACACTAGGGATTTCCCGGGCGGCAGGTCGCCCGTGGGCCCGCCCTCGCCTAGAGTGTGCACCACCTCGAGAACCGACTGCGGGATGCTGCCGTCTGTGGCCTCGTCTGGGGCCAGTTCTGAAAAAATAAGTTATTCATTCATTTAGTCAGCAAGTTGTTTACAGTTAATAGACCAGACACAAATGCGAAACACAAATACAAATGAGAATAAGATGGAAATCATAAATTACACAAAATTATGAAGTTAAAAAGATAATTATTATAATTATAAAGAAACACTGGTGCCAGAGGTCATGGCCTCCATATGTCGCAACTTTTAAAAATTGAGGCTCGGTACACTGAAACATATCAAAGTCCCCGTGTTGTACTGCAATGTCGTTGATTATTTTTAACGTCCTCGACAGCGGTGCCCATTGCCATTTTTAAGGTAAATATGGCGTACAAATGTTTGTATGTGTAATGACATGACTTGGTGAAAGATTTCTCTACGTGATGCATTACTCTGAACATCTTGTAATGTGTATGTTATATAAAGGTGTACTCGAATAATAAACAGTTACTAACCAGCATTCATGCCTTTTCTCACTCTTTAAAAATTGTATGTAGTTTATAGAGCGTAAAAAATAAAATTAATTAAAATTTATTTTATTTTTTTGTTAGCAATAGAGGTGTAATGTGTATCTATATATATAAAAGGAGAAGGGGACTGACTGACTGACTGACTGACTGACTGACTGACTGACTGACTGACTGACATATCAACGCAGGGCCTAAACTATAATGGTTAGAAACTTGAAATTTTGCACAGGGGTTCCTTTTATAACGCAGGGGAGCACTAAGAAAGGATTTTTGAAAATTCACCCCCTAAGGGGGTAAAACGGGGGTGCAAAGTTAGTATGAAACTTTGCCGTTTTTGAAGTCAAGTGCCAACCCGAACGCGGGCAGACTAATTCTACGCGAGCGAAGCTGCGGGCGTCCACTAGTGTTATATAAAGGTGTACTCGAATATTAAATAAACAGTTATTAACCAGCATTCATGCCTTTCACTCGCCTCCTAAACAACACCTTATTAGAATCTCTCTGAGCGTCACCTTTGATCTTGGCGTGCATGGCGGCCTGCAGCTGCTCGCGCGCGCCCGCCACCACCAGCTGCAGCACGTCCGCCGCCAGCAGCAGCGCCTCGACGCTCTGCTGCGTCAGCCCCGCGCGGTGCCGACCTGCCGTACACTCGCCGTCACCTTTGATCTTGGCGTGCATGGCGGCCTGCAGCTGCTCGCGCGCGCCCGCCACCACCAGCTGCAGCACGTCCGCCGCCAGCAGCAGCGCCTCGACGCTCTGCTGCGTCAGCCCCGCGCGGTGCCGACCTGCCGTACACTCGCCGTCACCTTTGATCTTGGCGTGCATGGCGGCCTGCAGCTGCTCGCGCGCGCCCGCCACCACCAGCTGCAGCACGTCCGCCGCCAGCAGCAGCGCCTCGATGCTCTGCTGCGTCAGCCCCGTGCGGTGGATTATCTGGCACACCTCTATTGCCAGGGCCCTGGCAATTAAGAGCGTAACATTTTGTGTAAACGTGAGTGGCTGCAACCTCACTGTAGGGCAACATTGACAGGCCCGTTGGCGCAATCGGTAGTAACCCTGTCTGTTGCGCCAAAGGTCGTGGGTTCGAATCCCACTCAGGACAAATATTCGTGTGACGAACACTTGTATTTGTTCTGTGTCTGGATGTCAATATTATCTATTTATGTATGTATTTAAAAATATCTATGTATGTATATCAGTCTCTGACACCCATAACACAGGCTCACGCCTACTTTGGGGTCAGATGGCCGTGTGTGAAAATGTCCAAGATATTTATTTAAAAACATGTTTTAGGTATGAACGACAGCGCCCTGTATAGGGCATGCCTGTCTACCTGAGACTGAAATGAAATTCTGAAATGCGTAAGCGTAAACGGGCTGAAATCTGCAATATCCGGAAATCCTTACGTGAATCCTACAGAAACACTGCTTCTGGGAATAGCTAGGCTGGACGCCCACGCACAATGGCCCGTTATGGTCGGGCTGGGTGCGCTGATTTCACACTTATTCGCTGCGACCCATAGACGTCCCACTGTTGGGCACGGGTCTCCTCTCAGAATGGGAGGGATTAGGCCTTAGTCCACCACGCTGGCCAAGTGCGGATTGGCAGACTTCACATACCTTCGAGAACGTTATGATGAACTCTCAGGCATGCAGGTTTCCTCACGATGTGTCCTTCACCGTAATAGCAAGTGACATTTAATTTCTTAAAACGCACATAACTTAGAAAAGTCATTGGTGCGTGCCACTGGGGTTTGAACCCGGACCGCTCGAGTGAGAAGCGAGTTCGATAGCCGCTGGGCTGTCACTGCGTCACACTTATTATATGACCGTAAATATATAGCTTTTAATTAATATATGTATATGTCATTTAGTGATATCTCATATCCTAACTCCCTCGTTCAAGTCTGAAAATAAGCTTTAAATTTCATCCTACTCAACACATAATTTGAATGACCTAAGTGACGACAGTTCAAAAGCTCCCTTGGCTTACCTGTCTTTAAGCAGCCTTGCCCTGTTCTCGGGCGCGTCGAGCAGAGTGACCAGCGAGAGCAGTACGGAGATAGTGTTATCCACGCTCATGTCTCGCTGGGCACACAGCGCCTCCATACAAATACCTGCATAAAACATATGTATGTATGTGTAAAGAAAGTCAAACGAGTAATACTTGCGAATCAACAAAGAATAAACATACCAAATAGAAGATGGAACCGTTCGTCAATCGGTTCAAAGAACTCAAAGTTGCCGTTTTCAGTTTTTGCACCACGATTGTCATTTTTTTCTGTAAAAATAGAAATAAAATTTTAATCGAGCCTTTTCAAGCAAAGGAATGAATGACCAACCACAGCCATCGGAGAAGTCTTAACGACACAATGCACCCCCTCTCCTTTACTCACCCATAGAAGATAGCACTAGCTATTTACCCTGTACAGTGTTCAGAGTAAATAGCTAGTAGTAAATGTTTTTTCTTATTTTTCTATGTACTTGTTGTATGTTGAATCTGTGTCCTTATGGTGTACAATAAAGGAACTTGTCTATCTGTCTGTACAGGTTCTACCATGCGGCGGCTCGTCGCTGCGCTGGTGTCATCTTTGAACTCGTTGATGTTGGCGTTGAATCGCAACGAAGCAGACTCAACTGGCCCCGCACGCGTCTATTGCACCTCCAGAGGGACCGTATACAGGTTCTACTACGATAAGATCACTAGTACTCCGTTGAGGTAGGTGGTAGAGCCTATAGGGAACCAAATAGGTTTTATATGAAAGCTAATTGGTTCCATATAGAGTTCGCCCGGGGCAGTACCACCGCCCGCCACGGTACCTAGTACCATTTCTGCCGTGTAATAATTGTTTTTAAAGCAATTGTGGTCCGGTTGGAAAGGTGTGCATTCCGGTTACACTTCTTTAAAGGCGACCATCTTAGTCCTCAAGGGTAGCAACACATCTGTGACTGACTTAGAACGAGACTCCTACTAACAAGTACTAACTGGACTATTACTAACACCAACTAACAGGACTAACTATCACTAACAGTCCCCAGTCCTCATACCTACTAACGAACGGACCAACTAATGTTCTAATTAACTTTCTCAACTAATTGGACTAACCATCCCAGTCCATAATTGAGTCTTGTTCAAAGTCAGTCACAGTTGTCATGGGCGGCAGCGGATGGGTGGTGCTGCAAGCTCGTTTGCTATCCTGTATCCATAAAAAAAAAAAAGGTAGCCACATTTAGGGTTACGCCACTCACCGGTGGTGTCGTCCTTGGCCTCGTTGATGTTGGCGTTGAATCGCAACGAAGCAGACTCAACTGGCCCCGCACGCGTCTATTGCACCTCCAGAGGGACCGTATACAGGTTCTACCACGATAAGATCACTAGTACTCCGTTGAGGGGACAACATTTAGGGTTGCACCACTCACCGGTGGTGTCGTCCTTGGCCTCGTTGATGTTGGCGTTGAATCGCAACGAAGCAGACTCAACTGGCCCCGCACGCGTCTATTGCACCTCCAGAGGGACCGTATACAGGTTCTACCACGATAAGATCACTAGATCACTAGTACTCCGTTGAGGTAGCCACATTTAGGGTTACACCACTCACCGGTGGTGTCGTCCTTGGCCTCGTTGATGTGGGCGTTGAATCGCAACGAAGCAGACTCAACTGGTCCCACACGCGTCTATTGCACCTCCAGAGGTATACAGGTACTATACAGGTTCTACCACGATAAGATCACTAGTACTCCGTTGAGTTAGCCACATTTAGGGTTGCACCACTCACCGGTGGTGTCGTCCTTGGCCTCGTTGATGTGTGCGTTGAATCGCAGCGATGCGGCGTAGAGCAAAGATGGCCACGCGTGGGCGTAGTGCTCGCGCGACGCCTCCGCCGTCTCCGCCGAGTAGAACGCGCCGCCACCGTGCGGCAGTTGCGATGCGAACTCTGGGAAGGGGTTTTTATCATGTATGTTAGTAGCCTAAGTCATTTTTAATTTAACCAATATTATTTGTATTTCTATATAATATAAAAGGAGAAGGTGCCTGACTGACTGACTGACTGACTGACTGACTGACTGACTGACTGACATATCAAAGCAGGGCCTAAACTATAAGGGCTAGAAACTTGAAATTTTGCACAGGGGTTCCTTTTATAACGTAGGGGAGCACTAAGAAAGGATTTTTGAAAATTCACCCCCTAAGGGGGTAAAACGGGGGTGCAAAGTTAGTATGAAACTTTGCCGTTTTTGAAGTCGTTAGACGGGTAGACGTCGTTAATGGGTCTAATTCTACGCGAGCGAAGCTGCGGGCGTCCACTAGTGCTGTATAAAATATGAAGTTTCCACTAGTGTGCATTAGACTTCTGTTGTGAGGCTACCCATGCTGAATTCTATGAGATCAATTCGAACTAGGGTGGCAGAGTTCGTCCGGAGCAGTACCACAGTACAAACTAATATTCTAATTAACTCTCAGCAAACTGCACTAACCATCCCAGTCTCTACTTGAGTCTTGTTCAAAGTGAGTCACAGTTGTCATGGTCGGCAGCGGATGGTAGTGATGCAAGTTTATATCCAATTTAAAAAAAAATATACGTACAACCATCAACAGTATAGACTCACCAGGCGGCAGGCTGAGCAAGGCGTGGTCCTTGAGCGCGGCCAGCCAGTTCTCGCCCAAGTTCTCCAGCTCCGGCTCCACCAGCTTCAGCAAGCTACAACATCAACAGGTATTAGGGTGAACCTATGCAACCTACTGTAACAGAACTTCGGGTGGTTTAAGAACATTCGACACTAGGTTGGCCAGTAACCCTTCCACCAATGGCAATGGAGCGGCGTGGTGGAGTATTCTTAGACCTATCGTTACTCTGTTGGGGAGAGGTTGTGACTAATAGGGACTATGATGGTCAGTTGCTCTGTCCGTTCGGCAGGAGCGGGGCCTATTAGTTACTCCTGTTAGTTAGTGTATGGTCGACTCTATAGAAATGTAGCAGGAAGAGTTGGTTGAACTGATTGGCTGGTAGAGAATGCTTTTAGCGTTATTCAAATTCAAATTCAAATTCAAATAATTTATTTCGCTATGAGGTGATTACACACGCTTAACGAAAGTCTAGGTAACTACAAACTACTTAAAGAGATATAATGCTATTCTAAACTGATTAATATAAAGCAAAGGATGAGCTATTTATCCTTGAATGAATAGCTAATCCTACACAGGTGCCTAACCTGCCTTATGGCTAATTTACAATAATTACCTACCACTAAGCTAAGCTCTAAAGTTAGTTAAGTCCTCCCGTCTGTATATTTTTGTAGCTGTGCATGAAAATAATTAAAATTAGTAAATAAATAAATAGTAAGTGTTCTCTATCACGCATACACGTCTCACCTCTCGCCCTTAGACTCGAACTCTCCGTACTCGTCGTCCTCGGGGGCCTCGTCGCTCGCGTTGTCGATCTCATTGTTGTTCTGCTGCACCTGGTGGCGCCACCTGGCCAGCTCCGCGCAGCTGGTGACCGACTTGGCGTCGCCGTGCAATCGCTTCACGTAGCTGCCCGGCGCGCTGTCGTTGCTCACCATCGCCACTATGTACACCTGGCAAATTAGAGATGACACGTATTTACCTCTCGCCCTTGGACTCAAACTCTCCGTACTCGTCGTCCTCGGGGGCCTCGTCGCTCGCGTTGTCTATTTCATTGTTGTTCTGCTGCACCTGGTGGCGCCACCTGGCGAGCTCCGCGCAGCTGGTGAACGACTTGGCGTCGCCGTGCAGTCGCTTCACGTAGCTACCCGGCGCGCTGTCGTTGCTCACCATCGCGACTATGTACACCTGGCACATTAGAAATAGAAATAGAAATAGAAAAAACTTTATTTCACATTTACAGTACTCTACAAACACATAACAATAAGCTATAAAATTATACAAGTACATATAAGGTTATATACTGCAGTAGTAATGTGAAACACGTAACGTACTCAGCTTTGCTACTGCATTAATGCCGCAACGCTGGTTTTCAGTACGTCCGTTTTTGTCGCATAGTTCGGATTATAGTGATACATATAGGTTAAGGCATTGTGGTGTAGGCAGTGATATTTTTAAAATAATTGGAAAACCAAAAAATAAAAATAAAAAATTAAAATCTTATACATAAAAGAAAGAAAACATTATATAATAATCATAAAAATTGTAAAAAAAAATTAGAGATGAGACGTATTTACGCTAACTTGGTTTAAAATCAGGGCTTCGCTTCGAAGTGGGGTGCCCTGGTACGGCCGCAAAATACTTGAATTTGAAAAAAAGTTGCAAGTGTGAAAGACTTGTTGGCCTCTCTTCTATTTCCTATAATATAATGCTATCTATAGGCGATGCCCAGCCAAACTACACTCATCTTCAAAATCTATCATTATATTATTATGGTGGTAGAAAAGTTTTCTACCAACAAATCTTGAAATAATTCTTACCACTATAAGGATTTAATACAAACGCTGAATATCCTAAAAAATTTTTTTAGTTACAAAAGGTTTTAAGAGTCCTTCATATACTCACTTCAGCCCACGCTTTAAGGATTGAAAGTTTTTCCAGTGTTGCCATACTCTCGTTATAAATAAGAGTTGTGTTGCCCTTCTTGTTCAGTTTATCCAAACTCGTGACCAGTAATTGATGAACTCTGCAATCAACAAAAGTTGTTAATGAAACTTCATAGAGTCTACGACTTAAATAGCGTCACCAAAATTATTCATATAGTCAAACGAAAATTGGTTTAATAGTCGGCACAAAAATTTGCTCTGAAAAAAATTCGGAGGGGTGTACCAACTCGTAAGCGCGTAGGGCGAAGCAGAAATAAGCGCAATAGAACTCATCTAACGTATGAAAAAGAAACCTATCTATATATATAAAAGGAGAAGGTGACTGACTGACTGACTGACTGACTGACTGACTGACTGACATATCAACGCAGGGCCTAAACTATAAGGGCTAGAAACTTGAAATTTTGCACAGGGGTTCCTTTTATAACGTAGGGGAGCACTAAGAAAGGATTTTTGAAAATTCGCCCCCTAAGGGGGTAAAACGGGGGTGCAAAGTCAGTATGAAACTTTGCCGTTTTTGAAGTCGTTAGACGGGTAGACGTCGTTAATGGGTCTAATTCTACGCGAGCGAAGCTGCGGGCGTCCACTAGTTAATGTATACCTCCTCAAATCGTTGATATCGCGCGCGACCCCGCAGCCAATCCAAGCGGAGCACACGTCGCAGGCGGCCGCCGTCACGTGCGAAGCGGTGTCCCCTGAAAACGCCGGCCGCACCGCCGCACCCACCTGAATCAAATAAATTAATAGACAACTTTTGTCTTTACAGAGTAATGCAGCGTCCATAGCCCAATGGCTCGGTTCGATTCAATGTGATCGAAAGAGTTAAGCAACGACGGGCGCGGTCGGTTTGTGGATGGGTGACCGCTAGTGGCAAAATTTCATGGACGCTACCGTGCTTCGGAGGGCACGTAAAGCCGTCGGTCCCGGTTGTTTTCAATTTTGGAAACAGTGTTTAAGCCTTGTCGAAGACCTTCGGGTGGCTTGAGAACATTCGACACTGGGTTGGCCACTAACCCCTCCACCAATCCGCATTGGAGCAGCGTGGTGGAGTATGCTCTAGACCTCCCGCAGCTGCGTCTGTGGGGGAGACCCGTGCCCAGCAGTGGGACGTCTATGGTCGCAGCGAGTAATGCAGCGCTTCCGCAGTGTGCAAGTGAATTATGAAGCTTCTACGAATATCTTAGAGCAACAAAATCCTGTGAAATAATTTTGATTATACGGACTGGCATCAAAGTCTAGCTCTGCCCTTGAATGCGCAGAATGTCAAATTAATAAGGTTTGGCGCGGGGCGAGCGGGTTGTCAGACGTAAGCGTTGATTGGTTCCCCAGTCGCATTATGTCCTTCGCACCGATACCCCATGCACAGCCATCCCTACTGGATTTCGTTCAGAACTAAACTTTCGAGCCGCGAGGAATACCAGATTAAAATTTTAAAAAATGGCGAAATGAGTCAAATTATCCCGATCATCAACCGGAACGCGCAGCGCGTTCAATAGTGCCGGCCGTAACGCTGTCTTCAGCGCTTCACAGATGCTATGGTGGATAATAAAAATCAAGAGTCAGGTGGAGTGGTCAGGTGTCACAGAAGATACGGACCTGCGCCTGGTACTGCTCCAGCAGCAGGTGTCCGGGGAAGTCGGGCTCGGGCGCGCGCGCGAACTGCTGGACGATCATCTGCAGCGTCCTGAGCCCGCACAGCCGCAGCGCGTCCGACTCGCCCGTCGCGCCCACGAACGCCATGCGCACCAGGTCCGACAGGTGGAGACACAGGAAGTCACCTAAGCCAGTAGTAATGCCACGTGAAACTAACGAGAATTTTTAAACAATCAAATCTATATATATAAAAGGAGAAGGTGACTGACTGACTGTCTGACTGACTGACTGACTGACTGACTGACTGACATATCAACGCAGGGCCTAAACTATAAGGGCTAGAAACTTGAAATTTTGCACAGGGGTTCCTTTTATAACGTAGGGGAGCACTAAGAAAGGATTTTTGAAAATTCACCCCCTAAGGGGGTAAAACGGGGGTGCAAAGTTAGTATGAAACTTTGCCGTTTTTGAAGTTGTTAGACGGGTAGACGTCGTTAATGGGTCTAATTCTACGCGAGCGAAGCTGCGGGCGTCCGCTAGTACTTGATATGTATACAATACGGCTCCGCCCGCGTCATATCATTTTCCGTGCAGAATTACCACTACCATCAAGTTATAGTTTTAAATATAATAAGTATTGTATATACTTTCTCAATGGCAAGCTACATCAAAGATTACCATTAATCCAAATCTAGCTTCACCTGCAAGTCGGCCAATCAAAATCCGAGATTTCGATTTTTCAATAGATTGAAATTTTTATCGATAGTTACTACTTATCGATTAAAAATTGAACGATTATTTTAGTGCTATTGTCTCTCGAGAAGAAGGACAAGCCAACAAACACACTTTCCCATTTATATATGTATTAAAAAGCAGGAATTTCTACGTCAGTGAGTACCATTCGGATCCTTCTCCAATTTTTCTTTAGCCTTGACCAAATCAAAGTGCGCGCCGTCACCAGTCGCTTCACACGCAGCCATTATCTTCTGAATGCATTCCATTGCGAATACCTGACCAAATGAAACAAAAATTGAAAATAGGTACGAAAAAACGAATTAAAGCGTTTATAGCTCATGGCTCGCGTCAATCGTACGTGATGGACAAAGCTAAGCAACGTTTATTGTACTTAGGGTACATGGATGGGTGAACGCCAGTGCCAAAATTTCATGAGGAATCCGTGCTTCGGAGGCCAGTTTAGACGTCGGTTGTTCTCATCTGTAAAAGCGATCTTCGAGCCTTGTCGAAGAACTAAGGGTAGCTTGAGAACATTCGGCAGTGTCTCGGCCTCCCATGAGGCATTCTGGAAGGGGGGTCTGATGACCTACGTGGTGGAGTAAGCTCAAGACCTTCCTCAACTATGGCTGTGGGAAAGACCCATGTCCAGCAGTGGGCCTATGCGTAGAAGGTCGCCTTCCACGTCGAAGTCGGTCTCTGTTGCCTATGGTCGCACCCATACCTAAGCCAGAGACAACTCACCCTCGTGGGCCAGCGGGACTGCACGGCGGGGTGCGTCGTCTGCTCGGACTCCGCGTGGAACTCCGCCTGGTCGTCGTCGCCTTCCACGTCGAAGTCGGTCTCTGTTGCCCATGGTCGCACCCATACCTAAGCCAGAGACAACTCACCCTCGTGGGCCAGCGGGACTGCACGGCGGGGTGCGTCGTCTGCTCGGACTCCGCGTGGAACTCCGCCTGGTCGTCGTCGCCTTCCACGTCGAAGTGGGTCTCTGTTGCCAATGGTCGCACCCATACCTAAGCCAGAGACAACTCACCCTCGTGGGCCAGCGGGACTGCACGGCGGGGTGCGTCGTCTGCTCGGACTCCGCGTGGAACTCCGCCTGGTCGTCGTCGCCTTCCACGTCGAAGTCGGTCTCTGGGTTGTTGTTGTCCTCTATGGGCAGTCAGAATTAACATAGACAAAAATTGTATAACCACTATAGAGACGTCGTAAAAAGAACAATTGTTTCTGTCCTGTCACAAATCACCATGTGTTGTGGCGTTGTGGTGTTGTCACGTGTGATTTAAGTCGAAAATAGTCCGACTAGTTTCGATCTATTACGATGATCATCTTCAGGAGTGAACGTGCTCGCGGCGGGCACGGCGTACACTGACTAGTCGGACTATTTTACCGGTAACTTAAATCACACATGAGTAAGACTGTAACTTCAACTATGAACATGCAGATTTCCTCACGATGTTTCCTGCGCCGTTACAGCAGGTGACATTTAATTTCTTAAATCGCACATAACTTTTGGTGCGTGCACCTTTGATTTTAACCCGGACCAATCGAGTGAGAGGCGATATCCACTGGGCTGTAAACATGTGGACTAGTGGCTAAGTAACGCATTTGCGTTAATTGTATCAGGCATTACATTTCGGTATCCCTCAGGGGAAGTTGACTCTACGACACTTAGCTATAGCTGACTATGCTCCATTAGGGGGCGATCACACCAGGAGACATCAGAAGGACAGAAGCACATAGTGCGCCTTGTTCGCGGGTTGCAAGTAGATTAAAACTAACAATATAATGGTGCGTACAGACTATGTAACATATTATGTATATAACTTGAGTTTTATAACACGTCCACATTATGTAACCTTGTTATTCAACATTGCAACATAAAACAATACTGTACACATTAGAATAAAAATGCAATAAGTATAACAATGTTATATAACCATTGTCGTTTGTTGTTCTTCAGTGCTATCCACAATGTCGACACATTGTTGTACATATCAATAACATGTTATTATAATATGTTTTATAACATTGAGTGTCCACATTATCTGAAACATGTTATATAACAATGTTGTATAACATGTTATGTTACATAGTCTGTACGCACCTTAACATTTGCCCTGTGCGAGTCAGCGACAGCATGCCTTGTACGCGTGTCTCAGACTCACCCATGCGCACGGTGAGCACGCGCTTGGCGAGCACGAGCCAGTCGCGCGCGGCGCCGGCCAGCAGGCAGCACGTGATCGCGTCGCGCGCGTGCGACAGCGCCCACGCGTCGCGCTCCGTGTCCAGGTACGCGAACAGAGCGCCCGGCAGACCCGTCTCCGTTATTACCACACCTGATGGTGCAATTGTCCGGGTGTCTCGGACTCACCCATGCGCACGGTGAGCACGCGCTTGGCCAGCACGAGCCAGTCGCGCGCGGCGCCGGCCAGCAGGCAGCACGTGATCGCGTCGCGCGCGTGCGACAGCGCCCACGCGTCGCGCTCCGTGTCCAGGTACGCGAACAGAGCGCCCGGCAGACCCGTCTCCGTTATTACCACACCTGATGGTGCAATTGTCCGGGTGTCTCGGACTCACCCATGCGCACGGTGAGCACGCGCTTGGCCAGCACGAGCCAGTCGCGCGCGGCGCCGGCCAGCAGGCAGCACGTGATCGCGTCGCGCGCGTGCGACAGCGCCCACGCGTCGCGCTCCGTGTCCAGGTACGCGAACAGAGCGCCCGGCAGACCCGTCTCCGTTATTACCACACCTGATGGTGCAATTGTCCGGGTGTCTCGGACTCACCCATGCGCACGGTGAGCACGCGCTTGGCGAGCACGAGCCAGTCGCGCGCGGCGCCGGCCAGCAGGCAGCACGTGATCGCGTCGCGCGCGTGCGACAGCGCCCACGCGTCGCGCTCCGTGTCCAGGTACGCGAACAGAGCGCCCGGCAGACCCGTCTCCGTTATTACCACACCTGATGGTGCAATTGTCCGGGTGTCTCGGACTCACCCATGCGCACGGTGAGCACGCGCTTGGCCAGCACGAGCCAGTCGCGCGCGGCGCCGGCCAGCAGGCAGCACGTGATCGCGTCGCGCGCGTGCGACAGCGCCCACGCGTCGCGCTCCGTGTCCAGGTACGCGAACAGAGCGCCCGGCAGACCCGTCTCCGTTATTACCACACCTGATGGTGCAATTGTCCGGGTGTCTCGGACTCACCCATGCGCACGGTGAGCACGCGCTTGGCCAGCACGAGCCAGTCGCGCGCGGCGCCGGCCAGCAGGCAGCACGTGATCGCGTCGCGCGCGTGCGACAGCGCCCACGCGTCGCGCTCCGTGTCCAGGTACGCGAACAGAGCGCCCGGCAGACCCGTCTCCGTTATTACCACACCTGATGCGAAAGGATATCATTTGGTAGGTGGTAGGGCTAATAGGGAACTAAATAGGTTTCATATGAAGCCTATTTTGTTCCATATAGTCATAGATTTAACTAGATAGATTGGCAATGCAAAAGAGAAAGAACATAGATACTCATGTGAGAGCGAGATAGATAGGCGAGACCATTTGCGTACACGCTATAGGCCTGTAGTGACCCAACGTCAGTTGTGAACGAAACAAATTTTGCTTATTTTTCTAAATTTCACGTTTAAAAGCGTACATTTGGTGTGATTTAGACGTAAATAATAATGGTTACGTGTACAGTACCAGGATGTAACTCATCTAAGAAAGAAAATCCACAGAATTATACATTTCATATATAAGTACGATTGAAAGATTTAATTCTCCTATTGCAATGTTTGAGAACTTTGAAAAAGAAATTATTAACAAATGGATGGCTAATAAAATGACATTTCAATATATAAATGCTTTGAATGCATAGGAATTGAATATAAAATATTATCAAATACGTGAATTTCTCGTATTTCTCACCTCAATCCTATAGAGTTTGACTTAATATTGACAACCGCTTACAGCACACATGCACATTACACGCATACTCGTGTAATTAAGTTTTGGTCTCGCTTTGATGTTTCTATTGCCAATCTTTTTCTAGTAATAAATCTATGCATATAGTATAGAGTTCGCCCAGGGCAGTACCACCGCCCGCCGCGGTACCTAGTACCATTTTAAAACAAATATAGAAAAAGTTTGGAAAGGCATGGTTTCCAGTTACACTTCTTTAGAGTCGACCATCTTAGTCCTGAAGGGTAGCAACACATCTGTGACTGACTTGGAACGAGACTCTTACTAACACCAACTAACCGGACTAACTATCACTAATACTCCCTAGTCCTCGTACCCACTAACGAACTTACCAACTTATGTTCTAATCAACTCTCAGCTAACTGTCCCTATTTGAGTCTTGTTCAAAGTCTGTCACAGTTGTCATGGGTGGTGCTGCAAACTCATTTGCTATCTTATAACCATAAATAAATAAACGAATAGCGGCTTTACTGCTGTCATACATGCAGTAAAGCAGGGCAAGCCTACAGGCCTATAGTAATCATGTGCGAATGTGGCCGTACAGCTTACCGCAGTAAGGCTTGGCGGGCACGTGGTCCTTGGCGATGAGCGCGTGCCTGCACACCTCGGCGGCCTCCTTCTGCGACAGCTGGCGCAGGCAGCACAGCGCCGCGCGCCGCACCGCCAGCTCCGGGCTGGACAGGTCCCGCTGACACAACAATTACCATTCACAATAACAATAACAATAATTTTATTGTAACTTCTACATTTTAAAAGCTTTTATTTAACTTCACTGGTATGTATGTATGTATGTCCTGGAATCTTGCAATCAATTATTCACCCAATGCACGAAAGTAAAAAAAAAAGTTATAAAATGCTTTTTAAAAAAAAACTTTCTTAATTTACTTAAATGTTATGTATGTACTTATTGTAAAATAAATTTTACATTTATTCTCGATGGCCTAGTTGTTCGCAAAGTTGGAGGTCCTAGGTACGTATCCCAGTTTCACTTGGATCGATACACAACATAATATTTAATAGTTGGTTACCGGAATACGACGGCACGTTTCAAAGTGTATTTGTTACATGTCATAATGAATTACGATAGTAGAGATAGGTACATTCCTTATTCTTTAATATCGTTCAAACTCGAAATTAAAAATAAATAATTTTGGTCTATGTTCGACAACTTGGCGATCACTAGTACTATAGAAAAAAACTCACACAAAGATGCGGCACAAGCGTATGCAGGTTGATATGCTTGGGCGCGAACATCTGCAGCTGCTGGAGGCAGCCGATGGCCTCCGCGCGCGCGCCGCCGCCGCCGCACTCGTGCAGCGCCGCGCACGCGCACAGGAACCGACCCACCGCGGCGCCCCCGGACGCTGGGTACGAAATAACTTTGACCGTTACGTGGACTGAGACACAACTGTACATAAAATTAGTTTTGCGGTTACACCAGGACTAATTAACCTACCTTTTTTTTTATGGATACAGGATAGCAAACGAGCTTGCAGCACCACCCATCCGCTGCCGCCCATGACAACTGTGACTGACTTTGAACAAGACGCAATTAGGGACTGGGATGGTTAGTCCAATTAGTTGAGAAAGTTAATTAGAACATTAGTTGGTCAGTTCGTTAGTAGGTATGAGGACTGGGGACTGTTAGTAATAGTTAGCCCTGTTAGTTGGTGTTAGTAATGTTTGTTGGTGTTAGTAATGTCCAGTGTTTGCGAACTAAAAAATAGTATATTAAGAAGCTACAGCTTTACTTTATAGGTCTGGGTTCAAATACAGGCACACGCTTTAATAGTTGGTTACATACGGCATGGTGTTTGTCACTTTGAACATTTGACTATGTCTATAAAGACTTAAAAGGATGATGGATGATGGTTATAGACTTAATAAAATAACAAGTATGAATGTCGTATTTCGACGACCCACAACAACTAGTTATTATACTTGTTGTGCATACATTATTCAATTAATTATTATTAATGTTCATTATACCTTGTAACTCTGGTCCGACAACAGTGATAAGTGCAGACAGGAGTCTCCCGATGCTCCTGTGCAGGTCCTCGAGGAAGGGAGGTGAGGTGAACAGCAGTTTCAGGGCCAGGTTAAGCGTAGAGTCCACGTGGCCACGGAACATAGGCCCCGACGCGTCCACTAGCACCGATAGGGCGTGGAGGGACCACACCTGTTGATTGATAAGTTTTTTGGCGAACAAATTTCTACATACAAACTCTTACGTTAAGATGAGACTATACTTACTAAAATAATGTGACTTTAAAATACAATTGCATAAGTGGCTGCTACTCAAATGCTTCTATAATGTGAATGAACTATTAGATAATAAATTTTAGAATAATTTAGGTATTAAGTGTTAGTAATTTAAATTAATACAAATATTATATTGTCGACAATTCAATTACTTATTAATTTTTGACCATTTTTAACTAACCTTACAATAAATAAATGTTATCTAATTTTGCATGCCATAAAAATGGCAAATGTGAGGCACCTATATATTATCTGACCATCCTAAAGATGTAACCACATCCATACTAATATTATAAATGTGAAAGTGTGTTTTTTTGTTTGTCCAGCTTTCACGTCGCAACGAAGCTATTATATGTTATGATTTTTGTGTGTGGAGATAGTGAGGAGGGTGGAGAGTGACGTAGGCTACTTTTTACCGCGGTAAAACATCCCCATGGGAAGATATCGATGTTTTGTTATTTGCTAGATATTTAGTTCCGGATGCTGTTAATAGATGGCTTTGTTAATTCCCTTTTCCCACGCGGGCGGAGCCGCGGGTAAAAGCTAGTTTTGCAAATAAATCATTATCATTATCATTATACACATTGAAAAAGTAATTGGGATAAGCGCGCCATATTATCGTAGCTTCAGTGTACCTGCACTTCAACGGCCGCAGAGTCCTGCGCCAGAGCTCGCAGCACCGGCAGCGCCGCGGCGCTGGAGGCGGCGCCCCTCGCCCGCTGCACGGCCCCCACCGCGGCCGCCGCGGCCGCCCGCGTCGGCCGGCTGGCGGACGTCCGCGCCAGGGTGATCACCCGCTCGCTGAGGGCTTGGCTCTCCATATTATCGTAGCTTCAGTGTACCTGCACTTCAACGGCCGCAGAGTCCTGCGCCAGAGCTCGCAGCACCGGCAGCGCCGCGGCGCTGGAGGCGGCGCCCCTCGCCCGCTGCACGGCCCCCACCGCGGCCGCCGCGGCCGCCCGCGTCGGCCGGCTGGCGGACGTCCGCGCCAGGGTGATCACCCGCTCGCTGAGGGCTTGGCTCTCCATATTATCGTAGCTTCAGTGTACCTGCACTTCAACGGCCGCAGAGTCCTGCGCCAGAGCTCGCAGCACCGGCAGCGCCGCGGCGCTGGAGGCGGCGCCCCTCGCCCGCTGCACGGCGCCCACCGCGGCCGCCGCGGCCGCCCGCGTCGGCCGGCTGGCGGACGTCCGCGCCAGGGTGATCACCCGCTCGCTGAGGGCTTGGCTCTCCATATTATCGTAGCTTCAGTGTACCTGCACTTCAACGGCCGCAGAGTCCTGCGCCAGAGCCCGCAGCACCGGCAACGCCGCGGCGCTCGAGGCGGCGCCCCTCGCCCGCTGCACGGCGCCCACCGCGGCCGCCGCCGCCGCCCGCGTCGGCCGGCTGGCGGACGTCCGCGCCAGGGTGATCACCCTCTCGCTGAGGGCTTGGCTCTCCATATTATCGTAGTTTCAGTGTACCTGCACTTCAACGGCCGCAGAGTCCTGCGCCAGAGCCCGCAGCACCGGCAGCGCCGCGGCGCTGGAGGCGGCGCCCCTCGCCCGCTGCACGGCCCCCACCGCGGCCGCCGCGGCCGCCCGCGTCGGCCGGTTGGCGGACGTCCGCGCCAGGGTGATCACCCGCTCGCTGAGGGCTTGGCTCTCCGCTTCGGTGATGCAGCCGCAGAGGCGACCCGCGCAGGATGCCGCCGCCGCTCGCACTGTGGCGCTGGTTGACGAAAGGCCAGCCTATAAAAACAAAAACAATTAAATCTATTATTTAAATTATAGTTACGTTTTTAATTATTAATTTATATTTTAAAATGAATCATTAATAAAAATATATTCTCTAAAATAAATATTTAAAATACATTGTATGTTGTAAACTGTTTGATTAACCCTAATAAGTAATACTATATTATGACGAGGTTGATGAGATCCACAGTGAGTTTTAAAGAAGTCCTGACAGCTTGTACTTCTAAAACTTCACACACTAAAAACATATCAAAATGTCCTAGTGTGTGACCATGACATTTTTATGTTCCTTCCATTTTCATTTCAAAATATGAAGCGCGCCATGTTATCGTAGTTTATCTCTAGCTGCACATCCACGTTCAAACGTACTTTTAAAATCTTCTTGCTTCTGCGTACACATGGTGTGCGCGTGCAATACACATTATATCTACACCTAGCGTTTTTGCAATTTATACTAAAACTAGCTGACCCAGCAAACGTTGTTTTGCCATATAGATAATTTTTAGTGAATATTTTGGGAGAACTTAATGTAAGTGTGTGGACTACTACTACCACTACCACTACTACTACAACTACCACTACCACTACCCCTACCACTACCCCTACCACTACCCCTACCACTACCACTACCCCTACCACTACCCCTACCACTACCACTACCCCTACCACTACCACTACCATTACCATTACTTATAATCGAAAGCGTTCAATAAAAGTAGGAAATTATTAAAAATAAAAATCGCGATGGAAAAATAGGGATTGATCGTAGAGGGTTGAAAATTTAGGGTTGTATGTATTTTCTAATGCTGTATCATAAAAAAATTAAAAAATAAAAATTAGGGGTGGACTACCCTTAACATTTAAGGGGATGAAAAATAGATGTTAGCCGATTCTCAGACCTACTGAATACGCATATAAAATTTGGTAAAAATCGGTAAAGCCGTTTCGGAGGAGTACTGCAACAAACATTGTGACATGGAAATTTTATATATTAGAAAGAATATTATAAAGAGGAAACATTTGTTTGTAATGTTTTCACACAAAAACTACTGGACCGATTTCAAAAATTCTTTCACCATTAGAAAGCTGCATCTTCACTGGTGACATGGGCATATAATATTACTAGGTGTAAACGAAACTATTGTTATGTCTAATTCGACCCGAGCGTCCACTAGTTTTAAAATTAAACAACTACACCAAAAGTAAATTTTAGGTAGGTAAGAAAAATGCCATATACGAGTACACTCACGATGATGAGGTCTGTGGCGACGGCCTTGACTGTCTCCTGGCCGAGCGCGCTCTTGTGGTCGGCGAGCGCGCGCAGGGCGAGCAGCAGCGCCGTGTACACGTTGATCTGCACCGCCTCCTGCCGCGCGCCCCTCGACATCTTCACGCACTCCGCAAAAATGCCATAATACACTCACGATGACGAGGTCTGTGGCGACGGCCTTGACGGTGTCCTGGCCCAGCGCGCTCTTGTGGTCGGCGAGCGCGCGCAGGGCGAGCAGCAGCGCCGTGTACACGTTGATCTGCACCGCCTCCTGCCGCGCGCCCCTCGACATCTTCACGCACTCCGCAAAAATGCCATAATACACTCACGATGACGAGGTCTGTGGCGACGGCCTTGACGGTGTCCTGGCCCAGCGCGCTCTTGTGGTCGGCGAGCGCGCGCAGGGCGAGCAGCAGCGCCGTGTACACGTTGATCTGCACCGCCTCCTGCCGCGCGCCCTTCGACATCTTCACGCACTCCGCAAAGATGCCATATACACTCACGATGATGAGGTCTGTGGCGACGGCCTTGACTGTCTCCTGGCCCAGCGCGCTCTTGTGGTCGGCGAGCGCGCGCAGGGCGAGCAGCAGCGCCGTGTACACGTTGATCTGCACCGCCTCCTGCCGCGCGCCCTTCGACATCTTCACGCACTCCGCAAAGTGCTCCAGCATTTGTTGTCTGTAATAGATAACTCATATAAACAAAACTCCATTTGCGTCAGATTTTAATATTATTCATTTACTTACATTAATATAAACGGTACGAAACCAATAACATTGATTAAAGAAAATACATTCACACTTCACAATCACAGAACTTCTGACAAACTGACAATATATCCCTCCATTCATCCGCAAATAAATAAATAAATAAATATAAATAAATATCTTGGACATTCTCACACACGGCCATCTGACCCCAAAGTAGGCGTGAGCCTGTGTTATGGGTGTCAGAGACTGATATACATACATAGATATTTTTAAATACATACTTAAATAGATAATATTGACATTCAGACACAGAACAAATACAAGTGTTCGTCACACGAATATTGGTCCTGAGTGGGATTCGAACCCACGACCTTTGGCGCAACAGACAGGGTCACTACCGATTGCGCCAACGGGCCTGTCATGACAATATATCCCTCCATTCATCCGCAAATAGATCACATATGCGTCCAGAAGAGCTTTAAGAGCGGCTAGAACTGATATGGATGTAAGACACTATACAGTGTTCGTTCCGACCGGTGCTTGTTGGCCGCCTTGCAGAAGATCTGCGGGAAGAGCGCGACGGAGGCGTCGATGACGGCCACGCCCAGCGGCTGCGCGCCCGTCCGCTCCAGGAACAGCCCGCACGGGTCGTGCTCCAGCGCCCCCGACCCGCTGGCACTCAGCGGCGATATCAACTGCAACGAACATTTATTAAGCCTATTAATTCCTTGTCTTTATATTTTTTTATGTAAGCTAAGCTAAAATCCAAAGACTTTTCAACACGGGTCTCCAAAACAGACACAGCTGCAGGAAGTCTAGAGCAGCCTTTCCCAAAGTGGGCGATAACCTCTCCTTGTGGGCGCTGCAGGCCTAAATGGGGGCGGTAAGAGACCCAGAAAAAACATGGGAGCATCCTACTGCGCTCAGATTTCAAGTTAACTCTTGCGAGTTATAGTAAAAGTCTCGTTTAGAATTAATGTTTAATCTCCCGCTCACAAATTAATTTAATTTGAAGTTTATAGTGGTTTTTAAGTAGGGGAAAAAATGGGGGCGCTAAAATATAATTTATTCTCAAAGTGGGCAGTAGACAAAATAAGTTTGGGAACCCCTGGTCTAGAGCATACTCCACCACGCTGCGCTGCTAAAAGCTGCAGTTGGTTGAGAGGTTAGTGGCCCACACAGAGTTTAATGTTCTGAAGCCACCCGAAGATCTCGACTGGGCTTAGCGATTGTTTTAACTATTGAAAACCACCGGGACCGACGGCTTAACGTGCCCTCCGAAGCACGGCAGCGCCCTTGAAATTTCGCCAATAGCGGTCACTGAACCACAAACCGAACGCGCCAGTTGTTGTTTAAGTCTGTCGATCACCATTGAGCCTTTGGGTTATGGACGCTACACTTTTATGTGTAAAACATTTAAACCTCAAATTTATAACTTTATCGGGTGTGAAACATCAACGAAAACAAGTGTCTCACCTGTTCTTCAACTTCCGCGTGGTCCGTGTCATAGATCCAACCTTCCTCACCCAACAGTATAGCGTCGCGAGGATACATCGCTGTTCTTAGCATACCTTTAAGAATAATTTTTAAAATTAGAACTGCCTCTGTAAATGCATATAATGTGAGTGTGCATGTGAACAAAATATGTTTAAAGGTGCTCATTCACCGGGAGCAATCGCCTGTAACGTAACATTTCAGATTCAACTTAAAGTATTTGCTTGTAGTGGTAGCCACAATGTTAGGCGAAGTGAATGTTGTTCGTAGCGCGGCAATATTAACGCAACTATGTTATTTGCCTAAGCTTCATTTTTTTCTATCGGTTGCCATCATGGCTACGTGTTCTGTGAAATAGTTAGCTAAGATATCAAGTGACCAAAAAGAAGTGGTAATTAAATCACCAGTAATTCACCATTTCAGCGGTAATTTAATCTAAATAAAAAATGATATTTATTAATATATTGTCTGTAAAAAACGCGCATTGATCTATTTTTTCACTCATTATCCAATTAATTATGTTGTCTCTATCTTGGCAGTAGGGCAAGTACTTGGTGAATTTCAAGTCTTGAAATAGCCAATCACAGCGCATCGTTTCGTACCCCGCCTATTATAGTGAACACAGTCGAACAAATACTCACTAATGCGGAATGTATTGGGGGATTATCTGTAGTAGTATTGTTGGGTCTTGAAATAAAACTCTTCTAATTTTTTTTGTTTTATTTCTTCCTTACATATAATTATCACTATAATTTCTTCCAATTATTTATTCCTAATTTTCTTCCTATTATTTCTTCCTATTATTCTTCCTTTTCTTGTAGTCTTCAGTGGTGATCATGATTAAACTACGATATTCTATTGCTTAAGTGCGATTTACGTTCGCGCATCTAGCGGGGTTTACGCGGAGCGGCGCCTTCCCGTTCGGCCAATCCGCGCGTAGTGAGACGTATTCTACCTTGCGATGTCCGTTCGCATTCCTGAGTGCGACGTATTCTACCTCGCGATGTTCATTATATTTTTTATTTATTTTGACCTTTTTTATACACTTTGTACTTATTCATTATAACTTAATGCTAACTTATCTATGAGTTTTTAATCATTTTTATGAACTAATTAATACAATTTTTATCGCTTAAATTATACAATTCTCCTGATATTCCTAATAATTAATTTGTACAATTAGCCGTCCGTAATGAGTATAGTACACGTACCGGTGGCGACGGTAGCGCCGCTGGGGTCCGCGGAGCCGGCCAGCTCGGCGGCCAGCAGGCGCAGCAGCGGCGCGGCGGGCGCGGCGGCGGTGGCGCCGAGCGCCGCGCACGCCTGGTACAGCCGCAGCCGCAGCAGCGCCGCCGGCGCCTTGAGCGCGCCGCCGTAATTGCGCACTACGCCGCCGACGCTGTTTGAAAATAATAAATATATATAGTAAACTAGCTGACCCCGCAGACGTTGTTCTACCATAAGAAATGTCAAAGTGACGCGAAGCTTCACGTCAATGAACGCCGGTTAAAAATAAAAATACTAAAATAGTGTTTAAAAAACATTTTCCTTTGGACATTGTGAAAATTGTGAATCCAAACCATTCCCGAATCCCCTTAAAAAAAAACTTAAGCTCGATCACATAAAAAAATATGATGAACTCTCACGCATGTAGGTTTCCTCACGATGTGTTTTTCACCGTTACAGCAAGTGACATTTAATTTCTTAAATCGCACATTAACATGGTGCGTGCCGCTTAGGTTTGAACCCGGACAGCTCGAGTGAGAGGCGAGTTCCATAGCCACTGGGCTGTCACTTGTTGAGGAAACCTGCATGCCTAAGAGTTAATCATAATGTTCTCGAAGGGATGTGAAGTCTTCCATTCCGCACTTGGCCAGCGTGCCCGTACCCAACAGTGGGACAAAGTAAAGGTTGTGATGATGATGACCTAAAACAATAGTATCAGTTCGTACTTGGTGAGAACGGCGATGGCGCCATCTATGGGCTGGGCGAGCCGCCTGGCGGTGTCGTCGTGGTGCGCGAGCGCCGGGCAGTGCACCAGCAGGCTGTGCAGCGCCGACAGCGCGCCCGCGCGCCCCTCCAGGGTCACCTGCCGCACACCGCGTCCGATACTACTGTTACTTTTGTATTCATTAATCTTCTATATAATAACTAGTGGACGCCCACAGCTTCGCTCGCGTAGAATTAGACCCATTAACGATTTCTGCCCGTGTTCGGGTTGCCCAATTGACTTCAAAAACGGCAAAGTTTCATACTAACTTTGCACCCTCGTTTTACCCCCTTAGGGAGTGAATTTTCAAAAATCCTTTCTTAGTACTAGTGCAAAATTTCAAGTTTCTCCTTTTATATATATAGATTTATTTTCGTTCGCAAGTAAGTAGGCCCGTTATCGTTACGGTCTAAGACGATTCTTCTAGTATAAAACATTCATAATGAACAAAAAACGTGAATCGGCGAGAAAAGTGGCACAATATTCGTAACTGTGCTCAAGATCGTCAGGCGATAGTGTTTTGATGCATTGCAATGATGGAAAAATATACGTAAAAGTATTGCTGCAAGATAACATTCGTTGTTTCGTTAGGTCGTGTGAGAGGCCTTATACATTACCTACTAGTGGACGCCCGCAGCTTCGCTCGCGTGGAATTAGACGTAACATAACCTAAATACAAAATTTCATTGAAATAATGTAGGTATATACGATAAACTTTTATACCTACTAACTTAGCACCCCCCTTTTACCCCCCATAAGAGATGATTTTCGAAACTCAATAAAAAACCTTCATAGGTACTGAATTTCATTCGAATAGTTAACATCAAAAAAATGGCAGTTTCATACTAACTTTGCACCCCCGTTTTACCCCCTTAGCGGGTGAATTTTCAGAAATCCTTTCTTAGTGCTCCCCTACATTATAAAAGGAACCCCTGTGCAAAATTTCAAGTTTCTAGCCCTTATAGTTTAGGCCCTGCGTTGATATGTCAGTCAGTCAGTCAGTCAGTCAATCAGTCAGTCACCTTCTCCTTTTATATATATAGATATAAATATAAGAGAAGCTGACTGACTGATTGAAAATTCACCCCCTAAGGGGGCAAAACGGGAGTGCAAAGTTAGTATGAAACTTTGCCGTTTTTGAAGTTAGTGAATGTCTAATTCCACGCGAGCGAAGTTGCGGGCGTCCACTAGTTGTAACTAAAGTAAGTATAGCCTTTTAGAGGTTCTTCATAGGTAGTCGTAATGAAACTCGTGATATCTGATCGTCGAATGAATAATTTATTGTTAAAACCACCTATTTATATTTACATTTCCATACTTAGAATACTACACTATTTAAAATGATATTTTGCAAGCGAACGTCCAATAAGAATTCGCCGCAGGGCGATGTCGCGCGCGGGGCGCGGGGCGCTGCTCCGCGACAACCCGAAGTAATAAATAGAAGCGGCGCGCCGAACGCGGAACGGAATCAGTTCCCGCCTCGCGCCGCCGCCAAAATGACGAGATGCTCCGCCGCCGATGCGCCGTGTGTCGTAGTTCGCGTGTTCATCCTCGAAGACCCGATGTGTGGAAATGAAGAAGGAAGCTGGTGTTCTGCTTGATCTGCCTGCGCGTGCTTCGGATTAAAAACCGCCTTTTTCAAAGCGAATCGGTCGGCCGACGTCTACACGATGTTTTCTTCTTGTTTCTATAACCGACGTTGGCAAGGTTGCTCTTGCCTTCAAACCGCTTTTTTCAAAGCGAAACCTGTGCCTGAAGAAGTGCTGCGTCCGTGCCCCATGTTTCTATAGACATACGTCATACACGTACCAACGTCTTTTTCAAGACGATTGCGTCACTGTTTCATATTAACAACGTAGTAAGGTAACTGGTAACTGGTTCGAAGGTATGAGGTATTCTTGAGGTATTCAGAGGTAAGGTAACAGGTAGGTACTGAACCACTACAGCCTTTAACAACTTTTTTTAACTAATCAAAATCTAACATCACCCGCAGTTTGACCGACCACATCAGTCGATCGACAGATAATGATCGATTAAAAATCCAACTATTCATTCAATGTTTTGCCCATTTGCCATTTGCCCAATTGCCCACGAACCATGCAATTTTCTGGGATAAATTTTTACGATTACGATTTAGATCAGTGATGGGCAAACTACGGCCCGCGGGCCAACTCCGGCCCGCGAAAGTATTCAATCCGGCCCGCCGAGGGTCCGTCGACATGGATAGTATATGGCCCGTTATACTAATTACGTTTTGACGGTCGAGAAGAAAAAGTAGATTCTACTTTGTGGAATAATAGATGCATAACCTATAGGTGAAGCTAAACTAGCCGCGTAGTTCATGTGTTGCGTATTATGGGCAGGGCCGGATTTAGAGGTGTGGAGGCCTCGAGCAACAAAGGAGTGGAGGCCCCCTGGCCCCAATTTATTTTCCAAATGAGCTGAAAAACTTTTTTCAGTCGAGTTTTTCAATCAATAATTTATTGTGAAACCGAGTAGATTATTTTAGTATTTAACAAACATATAAAAATATAGATAAATGATTTCTGCTAATATTTAAGAACAGTATAATCATGTTTGTACAAAGGTAAAGGTGGAGGTAAAACAGCAAAAAAAAAAAACAAAAAAAAAGTCGTTTACAAGTGTTTACTAGTCGGAATATGAAACTTTTTTTCCGAAGTCTATTATGGGGGCCCCTCTTTTGTAGAGGCCTGGGGCTGTAGCCCCAGTTGCCCTCCCCTAAATCCGGCCTTGAATACGGGGCGCAAAGCGTGGTGAAATAAGAGGCGCGGGCGGCGGGGCGAGTGAACTCAGTAGCCACACAGCTGGAAACAGCTTTCGAAAAACAAAAACAATTATATTAAAAGCTTTAACACAAAATGCATTTTTTCTAGAATTCTGGCCCTCCTCTAGAGTTTCTAAACCTTTGTGGCCCGCCATTAAAAAAGTTTGCCCACCACTGATTTAGATGTTCACTATCGGGTACCATCGCAACGTGCGGGTGAGTGGCGTCCCCCCGCAACCCGCGTTCGACTGAGCATGCGCAACAATTAAGTTCAAAACGACCATAAAGTTCGAAGAGAACTATGAAGGTGATTAAAAGAGGATAATTAGCGTTGCGGATGGCGATGCGTATGGAAGAGAGAATTTTTTAATCTTCCTACAGAGAGCGTAAAATTGTGTGCCAATGTTATAAGAGTCACTAAATAAGTCTGCAATCAAAGTCTCTTAATTACACTAACCTGCCAAGTGAAAGCATCTCCTCTGGCCTTCTCCGATTCCAGCTCCTTGGCTGACCTGGGGAAGCTATTCCTCCACAGCAACAGCATCCGGGGCAAAAGTCCACGAACGACGGGAACTCCTGTGGACAAATATTTGCTTGAAAATATTAGTCTAGGATCTAGTAAATAATTGAAGCGCATAGCTCTATTGCTCGCGTTGTGATCGAACAAGCTTCTAAGTTGAGCTTCGTCAAGCGCAACCATATAATTGCTTGCGCGTTTGTGCTTTGGAGGGCTCGTTCAGGCATTAGTATCTATGTTTTTCAATACTAAAACAATTGTTAAGCACCCAGCGTGCAGATGGCGCCGACGATGAGCCAGCCGGCGTTGGTCCGCGCGGCGGTGAGCCGGCTGCTCTGGCCGGCCGAGCGCAGCAGCTGCTCCGCCGCGTTGAACGACGCTCTCTCGCACACGGCGGCTGCACTCACCCAGCGTGCAGATGGCGCCTACGATGAGCCAGCCGGCGTTGGTCCGCGCGGCGGTGAGCCGGCTGCTCTGGCCGGCCGAGCGCAGCAGCTGCTCCGCCGCGTTGAACGACGCTCTCTCGCACACGGCGGCTGCACTCACCCAGCGTGCAGATGGCGCCTACGATGAGCCAGCCGGCGTTGGTCCGCGCGGCGGTGAGCCGGCTGCTCTGGCCGGCCGAGCGCAGCAGCTGCTCCGCCGCGTTGAACGATGCTCTCTCGCGCACGGCGGCTGCACTCACCCAGCGTGCAGATGGCGCCGACGATGAGCCAGCCGGCGTTGGTCCGCGCGGCGGTGAGCCGGCTGCTCTGGCCGGCCGAGCGCAGCAGCTGCTCCGCCGCGTTGAACGACGCTCTCTCGCGCACGGCGGCTGCACTCACCCAGCGTGCAGATGGCGCCGACGATGAGCCAGCCGGCGTTGGTCCGCGCGGCGGTGAGCCGGCTGCTCTGGCCGGCCGAGCGCAGCAGCTGCTCCGCCGCGTTGAACGACGCTCTCTCGCACACGGCGGCTGCACTCACCCAGCGTGCAGATGGCGCCTACGATGAGCCAGCCGGCGTTGGTCCGCGCGGCGGTGAGCCGGCTGCTCTGGCCGGCCGAGCGCAGCAGCTGCTCCGCCGCGTTGAACGATGCTCTCTCGCGCACGGCGGCTGCACTCACCCAGCGTGCAGATGGCGCCGACGATGAGCCAGCCGGCGTTGGTCCGCGCGGCGGTGAGCCGGCTGCTCTGGCCGGCCGAGCGCAGCAGCTGCTCCGCCGCGTTGAACGACGCTCTCTCGCGCACGGCGGCTGCACTCACCCAGCGTGCAGATGGCGCCGACGATGAGCCAGCCGGCGTTGGTCCGCGCGGCGGTGAGCCGGCTGCTCTGGCCGGCCGAGCGCAGCAGCTGCTCCGCCGCGTTGAACGCCACCTTGCCGCGGCCGTGCGGCACGCCCAGCGGCGACAGGCGAACTGACCCCAGGATAGCCGACAGCGCTGCCGAGTAACCTGAAATTTATATCACCGTTATGCTGGGGCTACATTAGCGGGCTACGGCGAATGTTCGCTATGGAGTGAAGTAACGAAAAAGTGTGAGAGTTCATTCATTTTATGAATTTCACATTTTATGAAACGGAGAGTATCATATGGAATCCTAATGACTTGGTACATGATGCGTGGATTCGAATTAAAAAAAAAAGCTCAGATGGCCTACCACTAAATAATAATAATTAATAATTAATTTAAATGATAATTTACTGACATATAATGCAAAGCCACAGTTTCCTCCACTTTTAAATTACCGCCTACGTCTCGGCCGCATAACAAACTGAATCCGGCACGATGCATCGCGTCAACTCGACACGAATCTTCGCCCGCCAATGTAGACAAGAACATCGCCTATGACCGAACACGATGTTTTTGTCGTGCCAACACGATACGAATCTTCGCCCGCTAATGTAGCCGTAGCATTAGAATAGCCTAGAATCGATATCGACATTAGAACAAATGTAAATCGTATCGTGTTAATAGTTAACCGGAGATCCTGTGCGGCGTGGGGCGCGGCACGTCGAGCGCGTCCACGCAGCGGTCGAGCAGCGGCGCGACGAGCGCGGGCAGCGCCACGCACACGCAGCGCACGCCGCGCGCCGCCGCCAGCCGCGCCGCCACGCACGGGTGCTCCAGAACCTACACTCAAAGATATGAATCGCTGCGACCCATAGACGTCCTACTGCTGGGCACGGGTCTCCCCCACAGACGCAGCTGCGGGAGGTCTAGAGCATACTCCACCACGCTGCTCCAATGCGGATTGGTGGAGGGGTTAGTGGCCAATCCAGTGTCGAATGTTCTCAAGCCACCCGAAGGTCTTCGACAAGGCTCAACGACTGTTTCCAACATTGAAAACAACCGGGACCGACGGCTTTACGTGCCCTCCGAAGCACGGTAGCGTCCATGAAATTTTGCCACTAGCGGTCACCCATCCACAAACCGACCGTGTCCGTCGTTGCTTAACTCTTTCGATCACATTGAATCGAACCGAGCCATTGGGCTATGGACGCTACAAAGATATGAATAATTCCCTGCAATGCCAAAAAGTGAAAACGTGTTTGGATGTATATTCTGTCTATTAAAGTGCTTTTTTCAAAGCATATTATTGCTCACTAAGCCAAAAGTTTTACTTTATAAGATATGAAACATTTCATTTGAACTGAGCATTTTAAAAACTGTAAAATGAAATATGTAAAGATAAAATACAATAATTATCTACACAGTGTACGTGTTTTAAATGGGACAATATGGGGAAACCTGAAACCATAGAAATACAGAGAAAACAACCAAACTATTTTATGAAACTAAATTAGACCCCATAATTTATTTGGCATGTTAGTTGCCACTGAAAAATGCATTTTTATGGTGATCTCACTCAGCTTCATAGAATGATCATTTCATTGCATCGGAAGAAAAAAATAGCGGTAGAAGTTGGTCAAATTTAATACTAATAATAAAAGTCAAAGTGGTTGAGTACCACCTGATTAAATAAAAATAGAGTTCATCTTTTCATACGTCTATCTTCTATAATTAAAGATTTCCCTATTCTGTCCCAATAAAAACACACTGTATTATTGTCAATATCACATGGTTTCATACCATTATTTAAAATTCATAGATCACACTATAACAGTGACTATATGCGGGCTTGTGACTTGATCTTAATACCGAACCGCGCCCATCGTTGCTTACCTCTGTCGATGGCATAGAATCGACGCGAGCCATCGGGCTATGGACGCTACAGCACACCCATGAGCGCATTCACACATAATCTCAGTTCTTGTTACAAACAGTACATACGGTAAATATGGTATCGATCATGTTGAGCGATGTATCGGACACCAGGTTTTGCACGGATGTGCCGAGCTGCAAGGCTAGTTCTCCGGCTTCAGTCAAGGCGCACACTAGCAAGTGTTGACTGAACAGCGTTTCCTGGAAGTAAAGAAGTCAAAGCTATCGACTTTGGATATGATACGAAGCTAAGTAAATGTCTTATTCGCGTGTCATCATCAAACGTTTCATTGGCCCTTTGTAGGAAACGGTCTTCTCTTGGAATAACAGAGCCATAGTTCACCATGCTGGTCTACTTCAAGACACAGGTCTTCTCACAACTGGAATTGGCGGAGGGATTAGCACCCAAGCCGATTGTCAGAAGTTTTTATGTAAATTACAGATTAGGTCTGTTAGTGCCCTTTGAAATCGTGCAGATTTCACATCTTTACCATTACAAAAAAATATAGTCTTTTAATAGACTAGATAGATCTATGTCAGGTATCTACCACTTGGATTTAAACCCCCAGACCTAAAACATTAGCCACAGGGCTGTCAACTGTCACTAACCTGGTTACAGTCCTTAGCGTTCTCAGGGTTAAAGTCAATGCTGTTCATTTGCTTAGCCACAATCTGAATGATCTCCTTACACGCCGAAGCCTGTGCCTTCTCTCCTAACATCTTCCCCAGCGTGTTTCGCAAGATGTAGTTTATGCACTTCCTAAAACCATGATAAAATAAAGATGCAAAACACTCCATCATGAATATCTTTAACAGTTAAATGGCGTGGGATGATATTATGATATTAAATAAAATAAATAAAATAAAAATAGCCTTTATTTCTACTACAACTAAAGTACAACTTTAACACTTATAAAATTATTTAGATTTCTATAAATACTATTTCTACGTTTATTTTATATATACTATACAATACTACTATGCAATACACACTATACTATTCAAGACTTCTATATAATTAATTTAATTAATCACTATAATTAATTTTTAAGATAAAAAAATAAGTGTTCAGTGGTCCGAAAAATTTAAACTATTATGTAGTAGTCGCCTCTTTGGCGTAGGCCTCTCCTAAACCTTTCCACGTATCACGTTCTCGTGCCTCTCGCATCCATAGGGGTCCGCCGTATGATATTATTACCAACTAAATGACATTTGCTAAATAAAATGCAAAAGCAAAAAAAAAATACATTTTGGAGCTTAGCAGCGACTGGTATTCAATTCAGTTATCATTATTTAAACCTGCAGAAAATGCTAGTATGTATAGTTAAAGTACTATAATTGGGTACCTTAAAAGATTTTATCCTCGTTCAAAAGGTCTATTGCATTACGTTATTACGAACTAACCTGGAGTAGACCGCATCGACGTGCGAGCTGGCAGCCTTCGGGTTGGCGACGAGGTCCAACACGTGCGTAAGAAACGTGGTCATATTGCGCTCCAACCAAACTCCGCCCATGTTTTGTACGAAAATCACGTATGCCTGAAATGATTTTTTTTTTGTTAAGGATTTAGCAGACAGAATTAATAAACAGCAAAATTCATGACAAAGAAGAGTCTAGAATGGATTTTCTTATATTTTAAATTTGTTATACAAATAAAATAAAAATTATCATTACAAAACACTGTTAGTCCTGTAGTTAAGAATTTGGCATATTATTATTATAAGTATTTGAGACCTCTGAAGTATGTTCAATTTATCTCACAGGTAGCAGTTGCCCGCGACTTAGTCGGCGTGAATTTCAGTATTTTGAGAATATCAAAATAGTTTTAAAAATATCTTCGAATGTATTGAACGATCTACATTCAAAGATCTTTTTAAATTGTATTCGACCCGGTATACCGGTATCCGCAACCGCGTTTGGTAGAGGTATATACCGCGTGGGTTTCGCTCAAATATTAGTATGAAGTTCCGCGACAAGAGCGAAACAGTCCGTATCATGGCACCATGGGTAGATGGTAAGTTATCGCTCCCGCCGGCGAAATCTGTCTGTGGATGACTGATGGAGTAAAAACTTAATATCTGACCTGAGCGAAAGCCGCGCGGTAAATTACGCACAGCGGTAGCGAAATCCGTGTTGATATGAACAGTAGTATTAGCGCGTACCTACTCGGTTTTCCCTACCGCATGCGGTAGCGAATACTGCTTAGGTCTGAATAGGCCTTTAGATAAAAAAAGTTACTAGTTAAGTAACTTTTTGACAAATGCTGCCGCTTATGAGCAAATAAACATTGTGTTAAGACGTTAAACCCTTATTCAGTAAAGGGACAGTGATGGGGATTATGATATAATACTTACATGCGTCACACAAACTCTGACTTCCCTATTGACCCCCGAGCCCGATTTGATTATTTCTCCCTTCAAGAACGAAGTACCGCCGCGCAAGAACGCCCCCATCAGCAGATTCAGAGCTTCGTCGAGAGATATCACATTTTTGGGTGGATCCTTTTTGTTCTGTTGCACTAAAATATGATAATACAAAATACTTGTATACGTTCAATACTGAATAGCATAGAAAAAAGTCTGAGGAATAAATATCTGTCACCTCAAGTAAGCATGATTGAAGCCGCGTTCTTCGACTTTTTGTCTACATCGATAATTGGTTTGGACATATTGGACATATTGTCAATAAAGTTGAATAAAATAAATAATTACGTAAAGTATAAGGTTTATTATACTAGGCTATTGAACTCACTCGTCTGCATGCCCATTTTCATTTTATTGTTAGACAAGTTGGTCGCCTCCCCCGCTTGCGTGGCCGCAATCAGCGCGCCCAGAAGGTCGGCTACGGCACACCTGCAAACAATGTCTACGTTTATACTTCATATTCAGCATATAATAATAATTGCATTGAATACTGTGATGCATCCGACTAAACTATAACAAACAGCAAGCGGATCTTTCTTAACTTACAAAAATACCACACAAGTACCTACCACCACAGAAGGTCTGGCTCATATTTATGAATCAAGAAGGCCACATGCAGTCTCTGCAGTCCAATAACAATCCCATGCTGATGGATATCATATACATTGAACAGGGATCTGTTCAATGTAGCTGAGGGAATAGTAGTGCGCAAACATATCACGCATTCGCTCAAAAGGGCCGAGTGCATCCCGTCGAATCTCTCAACAAAACCCTTTTGCAGAAATGAGAGGGTGTTATAAATACACTACTCCAACAGTCTCGTACTCTTTAAAAAAGCATGAAGCACCTAGAACCAGCCCATTGTTATGTGATGAATTCAGTAACGAGGGCGGCAGCATGTGCCGCACCACTTGGAACTGTTATTTGATGAACTATCCGTACCTCAGAGCGTAGTCGCTGGGGTGCGCGGCTCGCAGGCAGGCGGCGGCGATCGCGTCCACGTCGGCGGGCGCCAGCCGCAGCAGCGGCAGCATGTGCCGCACCACGCTGGCGGCGGCCGCGCAAGATATACACCCGAGACTAAACGAGGAGTCTCCAACGGAGCTTGCCACAGTTATTTGATGAACTTTCCGTACCTCAGAGCGTAGTCGCTGGGGTGCGCGGCTCGCAGGCAGGCGGCGGCGATCGCGTCCACGTCGGCGGGCGCCAGCCGCAGCAGCGGCAGCATGTGCCGCACCACGCTGGCGGCGGCCGCGCAAGATATACACCCGAGACTAAACGAGGAGTCTCGAACAGAGCTTGCCACAGTTAATTGATGAACTTTCCGTACCTCAGAGCGTAGTCGCTGGGGTGCGCGGCTCGCAGGCAGGCGGCGGCGATCGCGTCCACGTCGGCGGGCGCCAGCCGCAGCAGCGGCAGCATGTGCCGCACCACGCTGGCGGCGGCCGCGCAAGATATACACCCGAGACTAAACGAGGAGTCTCCAACGGAGCTTGCCACAGTTATTTGATGAACTTTCCGTACCTCAGAGCGTAGTCGCTGGGGTGCGCGGCTCGCAGGCAGGCGGCGGCGATCGCGTCCACGTCGGCCGGCGCCAGCCGCAGCAGCGGCAGCATGTGCCGCACCACGCTGGCGGCGGCCGCGCGCACGGCGGTCGCGCGCTCGCTCAGCAGCGCCGAGCGCGCGGCGCGCGACACCTCGCGCAGCGCCGTGCCCGCCGCCGTGCCCATGCCTACGCAGATCTATAACGAACGCTTTTAAAGTCAGATATATTTGTCGGCGCTTCATTTGATGAGACTGCCAGTATTAAATAAAGTGGTTGTCAATGTCGCTTTTGATGCAAGAAAGATGACACTGTTGCCGCTCTGACACAACTCCGGACGCTGGTGGGCAGATTGGTTAGCGATACGACTGATGAAGAACCAAAACGAGGAATCAGGTCGCATCAAGCGTGCACATCACGTGTTCGGTGGAGTGTCGTTATTAATACCCTTTATAATATTGTGATTGTAACGTTAGGTTATTGATTTTTAATATTCACACCCACTTTATCCACGCCTACTGGAAAACACATAGGATATGTGTTCCCGGCCATTGAATGGGGTATCTGATGTGGACCATGCGCCTATATATTATTTGTACCTAGTTCTAGACTTGTACTATTAAGTATTCTGTGGCAAAGTATCAATATATGTATCTACAATAAAATACCTGAAAATATTACTTGTCTCTCAGAAAATAAATTTAAATATAACACTTAACAATACCTCCATAATAAAACATTCTATAAAATAAATTACTACTCCAACAATAAAAACCCTTGGTGCGAAGTATCTCGAATCTCGAAGTATCTCCAACTTTAAGTTTAATTATAATTAAATTATTAAATTGTAAATTTTTAAAAGAGTAACTAACAAGTTCCTTTTTTGTGCTCTCTTTTCTTCTTCATTCTTGCCGTAATGACAACCGTTCATCATGCGTATACAAATACAATATTATTAGTAGGAAATCGTAAAAATTTACTGCAAATCAAATTAAGTTTATTTGGCAGTGGAGTGGTAGCAATAAATATAGCACCACCAAATGCTGGAACATTCTACTTTCCGTCAATAACGTTTCAAAGCTATTCATAAATATGCCACACTGAAAAAGCTACAGGCATGTTCTCGTAAGAGCAGCCCATCATGCGCCCCTTGCACGGATTGCACATTGCTGCTCAACTTTGAACGCGGTTGGGAGTGCTGACCTTCTCCAGAGTGTGCATGATCTCGAGGCGAGTCTGCGACTCGGCGCTCTTGAGCGAGCGCACGAGCGTGGCCACCGTCTCTTCGTACTTTAAGCTGAACTTTGAACGCGGTTGGGAGTGCTGACCTTCTCCAGAGTGTGCATGATCTCGAGGCGAGTCTGCGACTCGGCGCTCTTGAGCGAGCGCACGAGCGTGGCCACCGTCTCTTCGTACGAGCGGCCCATCATGCGCCCGAGCTTCTCGTACATGCTGCCGAGACAACATATTGCCGCTCTGGAAGGAAGAGTTACTTTTTTAAGTTAAACTACTACTAAAGTAAGTTACTATCACGAGATAATAAGAATTCGATTTTATTTTAAAACGTAAAGAACAAACTTCACAAATAAATTTACCACAACAATAAATTTTATGCAATCAGGTAGAGCTATTGCACTCAAAGAAGTCAAAAATCAAAGTGTGAATTACCATATACCCACTGCCTATTTAGGTGATAGATGGGCTATATAGGTGATGATCCTCCAAACTAACAAAACATCTACGAAACAGCCAACATTAGAATCTTTATCACTACATTTCAGCCTTGATAGAGACCATCAGGTGGTCTTCAATCAACTTGATAATAAATGGATAGAAAAATGTATATACTCAGAAGAATGTACAAATGGTTGTAATTATTTTTCCACTATTGCTATAATTATTGTACTAAAATAATATCATAATAAAACTAAAAAATGCAGATTTTCAGTAAGCCCTTGAAGACAGTATAATTGTCATGCATCTAAACATAAGTTACTCACAGTCTTGTTGGTAGATAAGAAGGTGAATCATCCTTCACTTTGATGATATCATTGCACTTGTTGACTGTATCAAACAGCAGGAAAGTGTCCCCAACAGAAAATAGAGTTGCGAGGCATCTGGCAAGCAGCTTTCTGGCTGGAGCCCCAAGGTTCTCTCGGAGCAAGTTCACCAATTGTGCAACTAACTTCTGCTGGCAGCTCTTTATGTCAGACTAATGGAAGAAACATGTGAAAAATGTCTTGAAATATTAATTCATTTATCATATTAAATTTGACAACTTTTAAATTGTATTTCAACATATTGTTTTTTACTTTTAATCACATTAATGTATTGTCGAGCAGTGTAAGAGGCCTTTGAAGATTAGAAGGTAATACCTTATGAGCAGCAACTAGAACTTTGTCTAGGAAGCGAAGCCACTCAAATATGAAGTGGGGTTTCTTATCATCAGGTAACTGTTGCAAGGCAGTCTCATTCAAGGTGAGAGAATGTGACACTTCCATATCTGTAACAAAATAACTGCTGAAAATTGTTGTTTCCTGAACATATTACTCCTTTTTTTCTTAATATTTTAATCCCAGCAAAAAAGAAGTGTGTTGTGTGTGTCTGTGGTATCGTATCTCCTATATGAATACACCAATTTTGATTTTTGTTTTAAATTTGATTTATTTGTTTTAAAACCTAGTGTATTTTTATGATGAGTGTACAATACAGGTGTGATGTTATGTTATGTCAAGCAAGATAATTGTTTGAATAATAGTTCTACTACAAGTAAAACAAGGAGATATAACCACATAATTTATTGTATCATCCGGTGTTTCATTAATTTAGAACAAAATTGTATACGCAACCGATTTACCAGATGATTATATTATATATTATATATTTACCAAATGTAAACAATGGCGCTAGGGAATCTTTTTTTCTAAATAATCATTAAGTAAGTGCTAATTAAAAATACATACAACTTAGAAATACCTAATCACCTAATTTTATAAGAAAAGGAAAGGTAAGAAAGTATTAATATAATCTAAAATTAACTATGGATTTTATTACGATTTTATTGCACTTACTTATTATTGCCTTCTCGTTGCTTCTCGTCTCGACACTAATTGCACATCACAGTATCACACACAACTACCCACTAGGGAAGGGAAGAGGTATATAATACATTTATTAATTAAATTTTACTTTACAAAGATCCTATTTTTATATAAATCCAAAAGAGAAATAAATTTATTTATTTATTTGTCGGAATCGAAATCCATTAAAACGGATAATGTTTCAGGTTTCAGCATACAGACCAGTATATAAAATGTACTCTGTGATACAGACTCATAGTGATTCAGTTATATAAAATGTACTCTGTGGTGATTACTTGCTCAGTGTACAGACTTATATTCTCTTTGATACAGACAGCGTAAAAAAATTTACTTGTACTGGGTCTGGTTACTGTCTACGGGTTACTGGTACTCTGTAGTCTGTGCGAAAATGTCAGTCCAGTCAGTCAACGTCAAATCAATTTGTCAAGCAATAATTTAACCAGTACCACAGACCATATACAGGGTTACAGGTTAAGTCGACCTATTCCCGTTAAGGGCGTGTAGTTTACATCGTTTCTGACTAATTTGACAATAAAACACCCTATCATAAATCTAACCGTTTTCGAGATATTTGAATTTAATTGTTTTTTATAAAATATACCCGATTTTCGGCTATCAGCTTAGATATTTTAAATTGTGGAAGTCTTATTATTATTATTATTTGATTTTTACATGTAAAATAAGATGCTTTACTACCTCAATAACCAATATTGTTTGTAAAATGAATAAATAAGTCATTGTAGATGATTGAAACTCATACAAACTAATAAAAATTTAGAAAGTTTATTTTTCTATCAATAAAATCTTTAAAAAATATAATGGCCCCCGTTTTGCAGATGTACTTAAAAATATCTACGTTTCATCAGATATCCAACGAGGTATAACAATCTAGTTATAATAAACATTCATAGAAAAAACTTAGTTTAATTGGCTACAGGGAAGGCAAACAGAAGTTAAATAAAACGATAGTGAGTACAAGATACTACTACATTTATTAAACTTTAAAGCTCCAACAAAACATCTTTAAGTCTAAATTTCATGCTCGACATGTCCGGCTCTGTATTCATTCATTCCATTCCTTTTTTTAGGTGAGGGGTTAGTAGTCATAGTCACCCGCGCGTGGCTAGTGCTGGTTGGTGACCGCAGTTACATTAAATTACGCTACTGAGATCTCTCAGAAGCAGCATCTACTGCTGCCCATCCCTTGTACTTTGCCACAATGGTGGTGCATTTTGAATTTCATCTGGAATACAGGTAAACAATGAGCTGTCCACAATTGCCCAGCCAGTAGCAACCACTAATAGTCCTGCAGCCCTCGCCTATTCTTTTTAGTGATTAATAACAGGATGAATTTTCGTGAGCAGGTTCGGTTCGACGAGACGCCCAAGTTCTTCTACTGACAATTCTCGGTAGAGGTAGCTAATGTAGTGCGCAGGTATAGAACATGTCGATTTGGTGGGGTGCAGAAATTGTCTGAATAACCGCATGGTCTTTTTTTTTTATTTTATTTTATTATTTATTTATTTATTTATTTATTTATGTACACACATTACAAAGAAAATCTTAAATACTAAAGGATATGTACAAGGGTACTACTTATTTCAAAGTGAAATGTCTTCCAGTAGACCCGTTGGTGGAGCAGGCGTTAAGAGAGGCAAACAAGTGTGTCCAATATAACAAATATAATTATAATAAACTAGTGGACGCCCGCAGCTTCGCTCGCGTTACACATTCACTAACTTCAAAAACTGCAAAGCTTCATACTAACTTTGCACCCCCGTTTTACCCCCTTAGGGGATGAATTTTAAAAATTTTCTCGCCGTAAAAACCATCCTTGAACTTCAACGAACATTTTAAAAAAAGAATTGGCCAAATCGGTCCAGGCGTTGTTGAGTTATGCGCTTACCAACACATTTTGCGATTCATTTTTATTATATAGACTAGTGGACGCCCGCAGCTTCGCTCGCGTTACTCATTCACTAACTTCAAAAACGGCAAAGCTTCATACTAACTTTGCACCCCCGTTTTACCCCCTTAGGGGATGAATTTTCAAATTTTTCTCGCCGTAAAAACCATCCTTGAACTTCAACGAACATTTAAAAAAAAAAATTGGCCAAATTGGTCCAGGCGTTGTTGAGTTATGCGCTTACCAACACATTTTGCGATTCATTTTTATTATATAGATAGATAAGTAAACACTAATAATGAATAATTTCAATTAATTTTTATATTGAGGTAATTGGACGGTAAACTCCGAAAAACAATTGTCCTACAAATCGGATGGCTTGACTGGAGCGTCCTACACTCCGAATATGTTCAAATAACGAGATCATCAAATTTATTGATAACAAGCTGATTTTTTGTATGAAGATTGATAAATATTTGTACAATCAAATAGTCACACAGTCCTACAAATGTAGTGGTACGATTTCCCAGTCCTACGTTTAGAAGTTGTCCCTTCTACGGAAAGACTTTTTTCATTAATAACAACTGAATTTTAATTTTTTCCTATCGGGAATAAAGTGTAGAACACAATTTTATCACTGTCCTACATAATAAACGGTATGTATCTCCAGAAATAAATATATTTCGTTCAATACTCATTCAACGCATTTGAGTTTGGAGTACACAAAAACCTTCAGAAAGATGTGGTAAAATCTCGAAACACATATTAAAATAATTATAGGTATATTTAGATAATACCTACAAATATTTATATTAAAAGAAGTTCATATTATATTCGACAAGTATGAGACACCAAGATGTTGTGGTCTAATGACGGGAAAAACTGAAACTAAATTATGACAAGTGCTACGTCTATGAGGTGTCCGATGAAAGGAAAATAAAAAAAGTCATTGACAACAATCTCACTTACTATCACGAAGAAGCCGACACTAAAATTGTGATTATTGCGACGTAGATGATTACCTATGATGATGTTGAAGACGAAACTGATGAAGCGTCAACATCGAAATCCGACGACGATTGAATTTATGTATATTGAATTATTTTTATAATTGTATTTCTGAATTAAATAAAACGAAATAATGTTATTTTCAATATTTTTGTAGGACTAGCGGTACATACCTATTTTTTTGTAGGACATTGTTTGATTTAGGCAAAGAATGCAGTAACTCACCTAATTTTATTTTTGTCCTACAGTTATCCATGAAAAAAGTCTTACCGTAGAAGGGACAACTTCTAAACGTAGGACTGGGAAATCGTACCACTACATTTGTAGGACTGTGTGACCATTTGATTGTACAAATATTTATCAATCTTCATACAAAAAATCAGCTTGTTATCAATAAATTTGATGATCTCGTTATTTGAACATATTCGGAGTGTAGGACGCTCCAGTCAAGCCATCCGATTTGTAGGACAATTGTTTTTCGGAGTTTACCGTCCAATTACCTCAATATAAAAAAAAAGACCATGCGGTTATTCAGACAATTTCTACACCCCACCAAATCGACATGTTCTATACCTGCGCACTACATTAGCTACTTCTACCGAGAATTGGGTATTTGAAAAAAAAAAATTATTGATTTTTTTAATTTATTTTAATACTATATTATTAATAATATTGATATTTAATGCAAAAAACTTAAAAATGTTTTTTTTTCAATTAATTATAAACAATTAAAAATTGATGAAATTTGAATAAAAATCACGTGACTATAAACGCGCCATGATTGGTCACCATATTTGTGACGTCAAAATGTTATATAAAGGAGGATGGCCATTTTGGTACCCCATGTCCAATCAAGATGAATCACGCACCGCACCGGTACCAGGTTCCATACATTTTTGCCCATCATCCTTTAAATATTTAACAATGAAAACTAACATTATGACGTCACACGCGCTCGGGTTTGTTCGGGAGTTGTCGGCGTGTCTTCGGTACTGGATTCAAAAATTATTGAATTGAATTTTTATTTTGAAATAACTTTTGAATTAATGCGAGAAAAAAGAAAAAAAAAATAGTTTTGTTATAAAACTTATATATGATCTTTTCATTTATCACATAAAAAAAAAATATTCAAATACCCAATTGTCAGAAGAAGAACTTGGGCGTCTCGTCGAACCGAACCTGCTCGCGAAAATTCAGCCTGTAAAAAACAGGCGAGGGCTGCAGGACTATAACAAAAAAGTGGATGAGACATTTTAGACAACAAATAGTTTACTTAAGTTTCTTTCACTCTTCACGGCTTTTCCCATATCTCAATACATTATTGTTTTTATTAATATTTGATTCTGTGCGTCTTATGTGCAAGATTTCTTCTGCGATTCATCAATCGTGGGCCCCTAAATCTGTGGGTAGAGCTTATAAATACTCTGTGGTTGGGGGACCTTTGTATCAAATTGTCAATGTCAAATTCTTTAACTTCGCTAATCTGTGGTTAAACTCTAAAATAAAACCAATTTTTCTTCCAGTTGACTAAAATTTTGCAAAACTTTAGAATAATTAAAAACAATACGGTGAAATTCTTAATACCCAGGTTATATTGATACTGTTCAACAAGTTGCTGCTCATTATCTACTTTCAATACTCAATAATTACCAGCTCAAAACACGCCAACGCGCTCGTGCGTGAGTCTAACGTTTACTATGTCTCACGCAGAAGTTAGTATACGTCAATGAATAACAATATGAGTGCACAACAAAGTCCGGCAAACATGCAATCCGTTGTAGATAGAGATAAGATTTATACTTGGATTTTGGAGCTGTGTAATCCTGAAACTCGTGAGAATGCTCTCCTGGAGCTTAGTAAGAAACGCGAAGTCGTACCTGACCTGGCTCCCATGCTGTGGCATAGTTTTGGAACAATAGCGGCTTTGTTACAAGAGATCACTAATATCTATGTGGCCATGATTCCTCCTACTCTAACAGCCCACCAGAGTAATAGAGTCTGTAATGCCCTTGCACTGATGCAATGCGTGGCCTCACACCCTGAAACGAGATCAGCCTTTCTTCAAGCCCATGTACCACTTTTCCTCTATCCTTTCCTCCATACAGTGTCCAAAACGCGCCCTTTTGAATACTTACGTCTAACCAGTCTTGGTGTTATTGGAGCCCTAGTTAAAACCGATGAACAGGAGGTTATAACATTTCTTTTGACTACTGAAATAATACCTTTATGTCTTCGTATAATGGAGAATGGATCTGAATTATCAAAAACTGTAGCCACATTTATACTCCAGAAGATATTGTTGGATGATAGTGGCCTATGTTATATTTGTCAGACATATGACAGATTCTCTCATGTTGCGATGATATTAGGTAAAATGGTGTTGTCATTGGCTAAGGATCCTTCTGCGCGCCTGCTAAAACATGTTGTTAGGTGCTATCTCCGTTTATCAGATAATCCCCGCGCTAGGGAAGCTCTAAGGCAGTGCCTCCCTGACCAGTTACGAGATGCCACATTCACTGCTTGTCTCCAAGAAGATAACTCTACGAAGCACTGGCTAGCACAACTCATAAAAAACTTGGAAGCGCAGCCCCCGCCGGCGAGTCCAGCACAACAGAACATGTGAGATTCAATGTTGTGGCTATCAGCCCTTTGCAAAATATGCAAATAGTACCATATGTCTTAACCTATGCTATAACTATGTCATTTTACTGACTAACAGGTTGTGCAGATAAATGGGATGGGAACCTGCAATGGTGATACCAGTGGAATCTTGGGAACCAGAGAAGAGATTTACCAAAAAAGACTTCAATGCTATTCATACACAGTCTAAATTTAAGTGGAACTGAAGTGATATCATAGCAATATAACAAAATTATATGCCTGTAGTTGTATAATTAAATTCAATAACGATAGCTACTTTTGTATTTTTTGTAGAGGGCTTATGAACAATACTAAACAAATTGCATCGTTACTGTTATTTATTAAGTACATTAAATTTACTTATGACTTGAGCATACAAATATTTACTGTAAATCCAAGATGAGGTTGTAGGCATTCATACTTGTACTGTGTTTTAATTCCACCCCTATTGTTGTCTTTGACTAATATCTCTCTAAAAATCTCAAATTCATAAACTAGAGAAAACCAAGCTATATACTGCTAGAGTTGTTATTGTGTTCTAAAATTATCTAGGATTACATAATTATTGCTAGTGGAGAGACTGCAACAGATCACTAATAACATATCTGTTGATATTAAAAACCATGTATTTTTTATTGTAACAATATGTACCTACTACTACTTTGCCTTTATAAAATATCATCAATGGGTCTTGTATTACAATGTATTATTTTTTTAGGTACAAAACAAGATGAAAAGCACTAATTTTGTATGCTGATGATGTAATGGATTCTACTTGAAATAAAAGTTTTCGTGGATTATTTTGTGTTTTTCTTAGCATTTTCAACAATTTTAATCTGTATACTACATTTAAATTGAATAAAGAATGAAGTTTAATTCATGTATACACTACATGTACTATAAAATAAATAGGTCATAAAAATTGAGGTATTATGGAATTTATTTTTCTAATTTGCATTAATTTCACTTAATATGCACATCATAACAAATCTAGTAGCTGAAAATTTTAATACATATAGAATATTCCTACTGATGTCTATTACTAAAAATCTGGACCTTTGGAGGGATAGTTGGATAGAGCCCAACGTTTTGCATTTTGGCACATTGTTCTGCTTATTCTACTTGAGGATTGTGGAGTGCTCTGGTAAGAGAAGCTTAAATCTAGCTCATTACTCCTCTTTAACAATAATCTGTTACTTATTTGAGTCCTTAATTTACTATTGTGATTCTCAACAAACTGAGTGCTACAATTGGTGGTGTCAATGCTATGGGTACAAGCTTTATCCAATTGCGAACAACTTTTCATGAGTGTCTGTACCTGTTTAGCACTAGTTTTTAAATTGTTTTTCTTCTGAAAATGTTTACAACTGCAATGGTGATCCCTTTTACGAACATTTGTAACACAGTCATTGTCACATCTCAGTGGACCTGAGACTAAAGTGTTTACTGCTGCATCTATAAAATTCTTCTTTATTATAGTGTCTTTTGATTTAATTTGATTAATAACAGTTTTACTGCTCGGTTCCAACTGGCTAATAACCTTCTTCTTTTCAACTACCAAAGATTTGGTTGGTTTAGCAAATCTTATTGAAGAATTCATAGATTTAAATAATTTTCCTGAAGGTACATGCCTTACTATCTCACTAGACGATGGTGCCAAGATGGGTTCCACGATGTCATTACAGAGCTTTTGAGCAATCGTCGGCATTTTTAAAACTACAGTAATAATGGATGTCAGGTAAAATTTTAGGCCATTTCACCTTTAGTCATTAATATCGTATAAGTTCATATCTAAGTCAGAAAAATACATTGTATGTCGCTTGCCATTTTCAAAAGAAAAACTAAGAAGCCATTGATTATTTGGTTGCATACATATTAAATAAATTTACTTTTCAATTGAATTTTATTTTGAATTCGCCGCCATCAGCCTGGCCGATGACAAGGGTAATGAACTAGCCGTCCACAGAATAGATATACACTTCGGCACCACAGATTAGGTAGAGATCACAGAATAAATATACGTGGTAGACATACAAGTATAGCCCACAGAGTACTCGAGCTTGGGAGGCGCAAATTTTTTTTTGATGTGAAACATCTATAGCCGCACGTAAAACCGATTTCTGGCGTGGCGACGCGTCGGTATATGATGGTATATATTATATATATACAGTCTTTATGCAGTAGTGTGTACGGTGTGGCGACGCGTCGCCATACGCAATCTACTGTGCGATTGTCTCCCACTCGATCCGGCGTATATTATCGTTTTGTATTTAATGAAAATAAATGTTTATGCAATAAATAAACAGTCATTGTTATCTGGAAAAAAAATATTGGTTGCCTGTAAAGTCGGTATACGGGCGAAAGTTTTACGTGACAACGACTTTGAGTGGTAAAATAATTTTAATGTGAATATTCATTCGTATAGTAGTATCGTCTCGTATCGTATCGTCTCTCTCGCTCTTAGGCGGGCTAACCATGCCCGAGTGGAAGGGACGCGTGCCTCTCACTCGCTCTCATTGTGAGCGCATAACGTGAGCGGAGCGTAACGCAGTTTCTTGAAGTGTCACCAGGCAAACCAATTTATAAGACGTTGTCACGTCAAAAATCGTAATATATTATTATCATTAAGACATATTTAGTTCCTATCGCAATCTGTTCTTTTCTGCATATTACTTTTACAAACAATGTTTCACATCTGCCAGGCGTCCCGTGACAGCTCATTTTTTTTTTCATCATGCCTTATTTAGTTCCTTTCATAATCTGTACTTTTGTGCCTAATACTTGTACAAAATAATTTCGATGTTTCACATCTACCAGGCGTCGCGTGACGGCTCACAATTTTTTTTTTTATCTAATGCTATGGTAATTCATGAATGACCTTGATGACCATGCCAGCTTCATAAGGAGAGGGAGTGGTTGCTTGCAAGCTCTCACAAAAATGTACTTTGTAGACACAAGGATGTAGTACATACTATACTATTCTTATACATATAGCTAGCTGCTAATATATTAATCTGTGTTCTTATAAACACAGAGTACATTTTCTTATATATTTGTTATGTGTATATATCTCTATGATCTCAGTTGCTACATACGTAGTATTCCATTAGTTTGTGGTTGCTACTAATATATTAATCTATGGTTCTGTTGACAGTGACAATGACACAGGTCTTGATCGCCTCAATTCGCTTCGCGTCAATCAACTCAACAATTCAACAACAACTTTCAACTGATTGATCACAAAATATGCAACACAGTTTTTTGTTTTGCAATTCCATCCATCCATCCATCAGCCTTTTGAGGTCCACTGCTGGACATAGGCCTCTCCTAAACGACACCACTCCGACCGGTCCTGTGCCTTCTGAAACCAGCGGTTTCCCGCCGTCTTCTTCAGGTCGTCTGTCCACCTAGTCGACCTAGTTTTGCAATTTTTCCTTGAATTTAACTCTCAGATCATGAACCTTGTACTGGTTTAACTAGAGAATAGAAAAGAAACGAAGATTATACCTTTTAAAACTGAAACTGATAAAATCATTGAAAATGACAAAGAATCCACATAATGAATTAATCATTTTTAATGATGAAAATTGAAAACGCAAAGGTATAAATGAAAATTATTCCAAGTTAATGAGTCATAGTTTCACGTTACACCATAATCTAAGATGTGGGTTTTTGGGTATGGGTCGTTAGTTTGGAAAGTTGACTTTGAATATGAAGTTAAAGTTGTTGGTTTCATCAGAGGCTACTGGCGAAGGTTTTACCAACACAGTATTGATCATAGAGGAGTGCCTAATAAGGTTGGTTCCAATATGAGTATGCACAAATAAGTTATCTGTCCATATTAAGATTTTTAAGTTATTAAATATCACATGGTGTATCGGATTTGAAATGATTCAGTCAGTATGAAGAAATCTGTTAGTATAGAAAATCTGTCTTAGAAAACAGATCCAGTCAGTTTTCTTAATAAACTGTATATTAAAAGTATGTACATACTAAGAATTACTAAAAAAATGACTGATGCTCATTCAATTTCATTCAAACAAAAATAATCGGGAAGCAGAAGTTGGTTGAATTTGAAGTGATTTTTTGAGTTGGCTTAAGTATCCTGCGGCAGGGTTAGGTACAGTGAAGAAATACAGGTTATTTTTGCAGGTCTAAACTCACCTAAAAAACCTTGATTCCTTACCTCCTCCCCTACCAAACCCTTAACTCTCTCCTTGCCACAGGATATAAAAGAATTACCCTTTATTTCTTTACTTTTCCATTTCATACTTAAAAAACCTTATACTTTTATGAGTTGACCAGCATACATTTTTTTTCCAAATTTTCACTTTGTCCATTCACTAAGTAATAATGAAATAAGTAGAATATGGTGGAAATGTAATTTAAGGAATCATTAGGATTCAGTAGATAAAGTTTTTATTAAAAAATATTATTATAAAAGAATTTGCTGTTATATTCCAATTAATATGTGTTAATTATATTCTATTTCAGCCAGGAAGAGTTGTAACACTATTACCTACTGACAATCCGGGTGATACTGTGTGGGGGGTAGCATATAAAATAAGTAAAGAAAATATAGAAAAAGTAACAAAACACTTGGATTTTAGAGAAAAGAATGGTTATTCCAAGGAATCTGTTCTATTCTATCCTAAGGACAGTGGTTTGGAGCCTTTTAGTTTATCATTGTATGTGGCAACTCAGGATAATGAATCTTTTGCTGGTAAGTATAACAATTAGTTATATTGAAGTGTTGTTTTGTTAAAAGAGTTGTTCAGCCTTAGTTTGAATTCTGCATACTGCTTTTATTTTTAAATCTATGCATAAGTTGATAATGCAAGATTTGTATATATTGTACATGCAAAGTTTCATTAATTATATTATCCTGTGTATTTTTTACCTTACTATTTTTATAGTCTTCTCAATGTAATCAATTACATCTGAATTTAATTTTGTTACATTCTTTTACATATAACTCATTTAATCGTTATTCTAAAAACATGTGACCTAAAAAGATGTATTGTAGCTAGCCCCCAAAAGTTGAAACCTGATCCCAAAGGCCAATCACTTGGACAAATTGTATAATGCCTTTGGGGTCTAGTTCCTTGATTAATTGGTTCCATATAGAGTTCGCCCGGGCTAATTGGTTCCATATAGAGTTCGCCCGGGGCAGTACCACCGCCCGCCACGGTACCTAGTACCATTTCTGCCGTGTAATAATTGTTTTTAAAGCAATTGTGGTCCGGTTGGAAAGGTGTGGATTCCGGTTACACTTCTTTAGAGGCGACCATCTTAGTCCTCAAGGGTAGCAACACATCTGTGACTGACTTAGAACGAGACTCCTACTAACAAGTACTAACTGGACTATTACTAACACCAAATAACAGGACTAACTATCACTAACAGTCCCCAGTCCTCATACCTACTAACGAACTGACCAACTAATGTTCTAATTAACTTTCTCTAACTAATTGGACTAACCATCCCAGTCCCTAATTGAGTCTTGTTCAAAGCCAGTCACAGTTGTCATGGGCGGCAGCGGATGGGTGGTGCTGCAAGCTCGTTTGCTATCCTGTTTCCATAAAAAAAAAAAAAAAAAATACAAGGTAATAAACATACTAAAATAGATAATATTAACATCCACACAGAATAAACACAAGTGTTTGTCACACAAATGTTTATCCTGAATGGGATTCGAACCCATGACCCATGTTTGATGCAGATGAAAAGTATGAAAAAAATGCTGCTCTATTTTCAGGTTCAGCATCAATACAAGAAATAGCTGAGCAAGTAATCAGATGCCAAGGACCGAGTGGATCCAACAAAGAGTATGTGTACAATCTGGCTGAAGCAATGAGGCAGATAGCTCCCAATATTAAAGATGATCATCTCTTCGGCTTAGAAGCAGCTTTACTCCAACTTGACCCAGAGAAAAGATAGACCAAATTCTAACCAATGTACATTGATGTAATTAATACAGCAAAATAAAGATAAAAAATCATTCAATACAGATATAAATCAGATACTGCATAATCTCAGGCCTTGGTTTGTCTGTTTATTCACCAAATGCAAATAAAAATTTATCCTAAGATTATTTATTCATATACAGGGTAAATTTTTTTACATGCTTAAAAATTATAGCTAGTAATTTATAGTTAAAGTTCAGCTAAAATTATCTAAATGTTATTCTATCAATGACACATAAGACACAGAAAATCGGCAGTTGCTTTTGGGCCTTTTGAATTTTTCTCATATATTTTCTCATAAACACAGGTTGTTACTTACTTCTGTTTGTATCTCAACTTGAAATGAAAATGTTAATCCTATGAAGTAAAGGTATTTATTATAGTAAAGGTAAGTATATTAAGTATGTATGTATGTAAATATGAAAAATAAATATAATTTAAGTAAGTATGTTAGTTTTTCCATTATTTCTGGGCCAACCTATATATTTTAGGCTAGAGCCTGTGATAGCAAGAAAAAATTACAAAAACGCCGTTAATTCCATTAATTAATGTGTAATATGTAATTATGTAGGTATATTTAAAGATACATAGATTTAGATAGATACATTTTTTAATGACATTCAAAACTGTTGGTTTATATGTTTGGTCAAATGACCTTTTTTCTTGACCTTCCTTATGACTCGCTGATAAAATCTTTGCATAACATAAATTATACATTTTATTTAAAACACAATTGTTTTTATATTTCATATTTAAAATTATACTACATTATGCAGGTAAGTTGTAAATTGGTTGTGTAATTTATAGGTATTATTTATTGTTATTTCATGTTGTTAATTCTCATATAGGTATTGAGAAAAAATGATAAAATTGTTTAATCAAAACATTTATTAAAAACCTGACTTTCATTCACCACAATAAAATAATAGTTTACACTTAAGTATAAACAAAAATAACAAATCATATACGGAAAATTATTCTGTTGTAGGTTGTGGTAACTAAGTAACTATCTTTATGTACTTCTATAGAATTTTTATGACGTTGGTAATAGATAAAAATAATTACATAGAAAACAATGTGAGTCATTAATATAATTAATACATTAGATACAATACAGGAAAATTGATCACATGCCATATTTCAACAAACTAATAATAAATTAATTTAAATATTAAGGTTATAACGTAATATTTTGTTAATTAATATCTACAATTTCGACTTGGTCGTTAGGGAGTGTCACATGGCACTAACTTATCAGTCCCTGATAAGTCTGATAACCTACCATTGCATTAAGATAAAAAATAGAGGAAGTCTGGCTTTCGACAGTTTCGTATGGCAATGTAATTATAATTACCTACATACAGTGAAAAAGCAGTATTTTTTATTACATTACTATTGATTTGCATCAATCATTATCTTAAGATTACGCATTGACGTCATTTACAAGCCGTATCAATACAGAAACATTTATATAATCTTTGGCACCCTTGCAACATGCAATGAGGCTATGCAGTAGTTTAATAGGTACTTTAGTGTCGTATGTTACTTTTTATCTCCCTTGTTACGTCCCAGAAGTTTATCTAGAAAACTTCTCTTCCTTTTAACTTTTTTGCGATCTTTTTTATGATTTTCCAAGTCGTCGCCTTCTGCAGTCATTTTTTCAATCATTTCTGGAATGGTTAAGTCTGTAATTGTCTCGAGCGGAGCTCTATTGGCAGTAAGGTATTCCCTGCTTGTCTGCCTTTGAATGGGGAGCAACTCCGGAACGTAATCATTTTCTTCCGCTGCTATTAACGAAGCCTTCGATTCGTTCGGTTTCGTATCATTTTGCTTCGGTGATTCACTTGCTTCTATGACTGCGGGACCGTTATGTTTTACTTCAGCCTTTATGAATTCCTCATTCACGTTTAGATCCGATGTTTTTCCAGACTCTTCTTTTTTCTCGAAAACTTCATCGTTGTCTGTGCTATTAATCCTTTCGTTTGAAGCCTTGCTGGAGTCGATGGCATCGGAAACACTCGAAGTGGACTTGGGAACCGAGCCGACTACCCTCGGCCGTGGCCTGGTCGGCGGCAACGTCCAATCCACCGTTTTGCGCTGAGGAGAGTAACGTTTCACAAGTTCCTCGAAGAGCTTATGGTGGTTGATTTTCGTAGGGCTTCCTTCACTTGGCAAACTTTGATGTTTCGATGATGGGCTGTCTTCAGGATCTTGGTTTTCTTTACCGCACGAGATACTGTCTTCATCGGTTGGACCCAAATCGAGGATCACCTTGCGCACTGGCGTCGGCGTTGTGTACGGCTCAGCAAATGGAAACTTATACAAGTTAGGACTTTCGATTTTGTATTTAATTGGCGATGTGTTGTTTGCTGGCATCGATGCGCGAACGCCGCCGCGGGTGAACGTACTCTCGTTTGGATCGTGTAGGTTTGAATTTAAAAACTCTCTTCGCAACTTGGACAGGCGCCGCGTCCTCTCGGTCATGGTGTGCCTGTACTCAACATCGTCGCTCTGGTTCACCTCGGAGGTGAAGTTGTCGGAGTACTTCCGCGGCCGGAAGTCGAAGTGGCCCCGGTCCTCACTCCTGGTCTCGCGCATGCTGGAGTAGCCGGTGGTGTTCCTCTTGAAGTTGGCGGTGGTCTTGCCGTGGTTGGAGGTGACGATGGGCTCCACGTCGCGGTACACCTGCGTCACCGGCGATGGCAGCGGCACGAACACTGTATCGTGCTTGTCGAACACTTCGCGCCGCTGACTGAACTGGTCCACTCCGATCATCTCCCGCGTCCTCACACTCGTAGGCGATTTGGTCGCCATTTCCGTTCGATTACAAACCACAACACTTTTGTTATTGATACTATTTTCCTGCTAACACTGTATTTCTATTTTAGTAACACACACATTATGACTTCACCGGTAACATCGCTCCTATAAAAGAGTACACGTCTACACGTTAAATTGGACAATAAAGGTAGTCCGCTCGTCCGTATAAGGCGGGCCGTTCGCGATATAATGATGAGTGATCAATAGAGTGGGTCCGATAAGATACGGGCGTCGCAGCTCGTACCTACTTGCTTCCTTTATCTTTCAGCAGTCGAAACAGTTGTGTAAATAGAAACGAGTGAACACAATCACGTTCGTAATTAATAGCGAACCGAGTGAAAGCAACGCGTCGGCTTGCGATCGGCGAACCTCATTCATTATATAATGAATATTAAACAAATGTGCCGAATACGAACGACACACTGACTTAGCTGCCGTTTGTTAATCTTGAATATATTATTGACACTTTGTTCCACGAGTGCACGTACAGTACACGCGGTTTACAGCACGGCGATCTATTTCACATTCATGAGATCGGACCACAAAAACTAATTAGGTACATTGTTCACAAATTAGCTTCCCACTCCTAATATTTTTCAAAGAAAGTCGTTTATTTTGAATAGTAAATTGTTAAATAACGCATTTGTTAATTTTCTATGAACACTTCGCGATACTCATTTGATATTTACCGGTTAGTGAGCGTTAAACACTAGATAAATAAGTAGGTATGTACATGGAATGAGTTTCACTGTAATTTTACAGTTGTTTTAAATAGCAGTTCGTTAGTGCTGCCTCACGGTCCAAACTGTATTTACGATGATATTTATTTACAAAAGTCTCGACGGTCGTAATTTAGCACAATTTCAGCAACAAAACAGACTTCTCAGTCGTACACTTTTAACTGTAAATCACACGCCCTCATTTGCTTTTTGAAAATTTTACACTTTCTTCACAAAATCGGTCTTCAGTTTCCAGCTACCAACCGGATGTAGATAATCGTTCATCCTCAATAATTGACACAGTTAGATCGCGAATAGTTGCAGCTGAATCGACGAGACTATTCGCAACGATCTACGTTCTACGTAGAATACACATTTTCTCGTCTTCCTTGAAATCAGAGCATGATGCTCACTAAAGTTTTAAATGTTGTTTGTAAATATCAACACGGCGAGTCACCAAACAATCACAGAATAGACGTACGGTCGCTGTGTGGGTTCCGTCAAGCACTGCCGATTCTGCCGCTTTATTTTTAAACGCACTAACGATTTTTTTGTCATTTTTCCCGGGATCCGGAGCTAATTTTATTTATATACTACAACTACGGATATATCTGTACAATCGATTCACGAACAATGTTGCTTTGGAACACCGGATTGCGTTTACTCATTGTGATGGTTTGTATGGAAGTTTATTGGACCCTAGAATGCGTTATAGCAATTTGAACGGAATTTCGACAATGATCTCATTCAATTTGCATAGGTAGAGGTTGTTGTAATCTGAACAAATATGGAATTGAAGTGGGTAGGTACGTCATAGTCATAGTTAGACTAATACCTCTCCTTTGCATAGCTTAGTTTCGACCCATAGATGTCCCACTGCTGGGCACGGGTCTCCCCCACAGACACAGCTGCGGGAGGTCTAGAGCATACTAAACCACGCTGCTCCAATGCGGATTGAATTTGGTGGAGGATAGCCTTTGCATAGATATAACCTACTTACCTAGACGAATAGTTTAATGTAGGTACTAAAGTACCTACACTAATCTATGCAAGTGCATTATCGGTAAACAATTGATAAGGTTTCACTTAGCCATTAATCGTTATGCCGAGATTACAATCTAGAGAGCAATATATAGGCACTGAGATTTTACATTATTATTTACAATTACCTATGTTATTACAGCAACATACTTCATTTTACGCATAAACAATGAGCTGAAGAAATGACCCTTTCGACTAGGGGTACTATCTTCTTCGATCATGGAAGAAAAAATAGTAATAAATACCTCACTTCGTGTTTATTAGTGTCAGCCAGCACGGACTACACACTATCCTTACTCTATGGTGTCAGTAAATAAGTACTTAATGATTACCAACCGTCGAATCTAACAATGAAGATGCCTCATCTAGCAAAGTTATAGTCAAAGTAAAAAGCCGATGAACGTACAATAAATAGGTAAATTATTATATTTTTGATTTGATAATCAAAACCTTGATTGATTCAATAAATTTCGTACCTACATACCCTCGTGCTTCCAACGTAGGTACACCAAATAAAGTACTTATCCTACCTACTACAAGTACTACATATCTGAGGCAGTGGCTTAAATATTTGTATAAGATATAAATAACTCACCGTTACCTATGAGATAACAAAAAGATCTTAGCATCAATAAAAATAAAACGACTCGGCTCTTCTGTTTGTTTGATCTTAAAAAAGTTAATGGCCTTGCATAAAGTCACTGTGTGTCATACAGCCAAAAATGAGTCGTGGCAAGTTTTAAACGAGACGCTTATGTAATAATATAGGTATGTAGGTAGGTATGTGATTCATAGTAGGCTATTTTATGGGCTTAATGCCGCGGACATAAGAAGCTTTCTAAGCTTATTTCGCTCGAATCCGGCTTTACAATGGTGAGTGTTCTCTGGAACTTGAAGATCGAAGAAAAAGTCAAAGTCGCCATTCTTCGACTTTCGCATGACATGACTAGTACTCGCCGAAGGCTAAAGTTTCATCCACACTGACTGGGTTCTTGGCGATCCTTACAAAACGGTTCATGCAATCCTTTTTGCCACTTACTTGTACACTGTGGAATTAACACCCTTCTGAGGTTTTCACGTTGGGCTTTGAGTTAAGGCATGGGGTTCTTCGAATAAGGCGTAATAAGACCTCTCCTTCCGGGTGACCACTTACCATCAGGTGGCCCGTCTGCTTGCCCGTTACGGTAACACAATCTTTATAGAGTATAAGACCGTGGTTTGAGGAAAAGTACCCTGAAAATTGATGATGGCAAAGTTACTGAAAGGAAAAAAAAACTGCTTTATTTTCAAAAATAAGTTAAACTGCATTCAAAGATTTTTGAAAAATCATCTGCTTGAGCTGGGAATCGTGGATCGAACAGGTGAAATGTGAAAAAAGAAACAGCCTAAACTATATGATATCTACCTGTGATATCTACCAACCGAACGGGTCATTCATACGGATCAATTTCTTTTGAAGAAAAATATATAAATTACTTTTCCTTTATCAACGGTCTTTTTTACCACACTGTATAAAAAAACATGTTACGGTGTTTTAAAAGAGTCAGTCCATTTTATTTTTAAGCCTCTAGTGTACGTGTCTCTATGTAGCGTAACTCAAGCGTAAGTGACTCTAGGCTACGGAAAAGGTACCTACCTACTACCATGCACAGAATAAAAATACTCAGCTGGTGGTCAGCTGTAGGGTCCATAGCCCAATGTCTCGCGTCGATCTAATGTGATCGACAGAATTAAGCAACAACATCAGTTATCAGTGCCGATTAATGTTGTTTAAATACATTTGCTAAATCATTAGTTTAATATCTAATGTCAAACAGAATTCTGTTAAAAATAAAAATTAATGAAAGTTTTGATGGTCATTTGCATAACTCTTGTTGGTAGGAGGTTGGGAGACATAGACGCAGGTGATAGACCTACTATGATGCCATACTACCTACTTATGCTACCCACGCATGCTGCCTAATTAGCTTGTAGCTACGAGGTCCATGCTAGCTAAGTAGTTTTAGTAGGTACCTTCTATTTCTTATGATACAACTCACAATAGGTAGGTACTCTTTTCTAGAGGCGCCCCTTATAGTCCTCAAGGGTAGCAATGCATTTGTGAACGATTTGGAACAAGACTTACTAACAATGACTTACTGGACAATGGTATTATTAAACCCAACTAAGAGAACTTTATTTTGCGACTAACAGTTCGTACATGATTGGTGGTTCTGCGTGCTTGTTTCCAATCATGTATTCTTAAAAAATAAATCGCACAGTCGCAAATAATCATAATCGAACGCATCGGTGCCCACACAATCTGCATACGGTTTCAGAAGCCCAGTCACACAGCGTCGTCTTTCCCGTGGTGACGTGACGGATCCTCTTCTTCACGTCAGGGTTCAGCTCCCTCCCTTTTCGCCCGCCACCCCAGAAATCCCCTTTTACTAGTCTCTTACGACAGGAAGTTGCTGCCGAAGCATTATTCTGGTCTCAAGCTACAGGTACAAAAGCGCTCGTGGTTTTACCTTTCACACAATCAATTTAGAAATAAATTGATTGTGTGAAAGTTTATATGGCTCATGTCAGAGTCATCAGTTCCCGGATGAGTCCGTCAGAGGCAGTCCAGTCTTTTTTAACAAGAAAATAAACAGGAATAAAGACATAAACGTAGAGCTTAGTATAAGCTGAGAAAAAAGAACCACGCCATTTACACCTAACTAAATGGTTCGAAAAGTTTAATCCTATCTAATTGTGACTAAGACCTAGGAAGTAAAATTGCAATTACCTACCTACCATTCATGTAGAACAGTGTAGGTAAGTCTAAACTGAGTGAGGTAAGTCAACTATGTAATAGATCTCTGCTGAATGCATTAATGAACTAGGCAGGTAGTGCTCGAGTAATCGTTCAAGCGTTAAATTGCTGTCTGCGCTAGCGTTGTTGTAGCGAGGTATATAGGTATACTAATACCACGGACTCCATTACCTACTAATGCCGAAGTCATAATAATATGTGCACCTGTTCGCGTTTGACCCGCGTTGTCGACATGGTCTTACACCTCCTATTCCATGAGAAGAGAGGGACTCGTGCCTAGCAATTTAGCAAAGTTTTTATGATTGCGAAATAGTTAGTATTTATCAGATACACACCATTGGAAATAAACCAGTTGCGATATGTGCAATATTATATCTTAGGTACCTACTTTACTTTTCATGATAATATAATTGATCGAACTGATGATAAGTAGATAATAGCCGGTGTTACCGTTATGCAACGTCGGCTGTAGAACTGTGACAATCATATTTGCTATTTACTAGTTACTTTAGTTATTTTATATTACACAATGATGTCTGTTCTTCTTTATTTTATTTTTTTAATTTTATTGTTAAGTAAATGTACCTATGTAATGTTTACTGTAGAGGTGTAGATAAAGTAGAAAAGTCAAACAAAGACGTTACAGCCTAACAGGTTCATTTACCGCGAATTTGCCTACGCGGGAATGTGACAGTGAATGTATATTTTTTATTTTGTTTGTTACTGAGTTCAACCGCCCGATAGCAATTTATCAATGATTTTTTCAATGTGGACACATAAAATACATACGATACGTTGATAAAACCACGTAGAAGTGGAATAATATTTGCATACCTACAATTTACATAATTCTAATACTCAGTACCTACGTATCCACTTTTATTGTTATAAGTACCTACCAATAGCGATGTGATATTAATTGTTTTGTTATTTCCTTGAAACAGTGTTTTTGCTATATACCTATGGTTTTATTTATTTTGGCAAATGTTTGTATTTTCCGTTCAAATAATTAATAAATAATTATACCGTTAAAACATTTTTTTTTAAAAAAGCTTTTTAAAACTTTTATTTTTATTTTCATGCATTGTCATCGGAACCAAATATGTGTGCCAAATTTCAGCTTGATAGCTTCAGTGGAAGAGGGTTAAATATTGATTGCAAGATTCCAGGACATACATATTACATACTTACTTACAAGATACATACGAGTGAAGTTAAGTTAAAGCTTTTAAAAACTGTTTTCCTAAAATAAAATAAGAAATCTGTGTCAATAAATCAAAATGTACTTGTTGGTAATTAAAGTATTTCTTAGTATAATTATAGTGTTATGATAATTTCATTTTTATATGTTCGATGTAAGTATGATGCAATAAACTTGAACGGGAAATGGAATTTAAATAATAAAAGTAATCTTTAATGATTTTATTAATTGATTCAGTGTTTTATTACTGCTACTAATAATCTTAATAACATCTTAATAAATCTTAATTAGATAGATACACCAGTCTTAAAAGAAGTCATAAAAAGTGTGCGAAAACACATTATGTTGTGAATTTAAATGAATGGTTTTATTATAAATTTTATATTGATAAGGGAATATAAGTATTATACAGATAGTTTATAACACCTGAATATGACTTCTGTAATAAATTATTGTTAATTATTACTTAGAGCTGACTCGTTGTCGTACTACTGCAGTAAAACATCACTATGACTTTAAATATGGTTATAAATAATTATTACCATAGAGTAAGGACCAAAGTAGTCCGTGGTATTACAAAGTGACATTAGGCCTTGTCAGTGTACTCAACTGAATTATTAGTACGACTTTATTGATAACAGAGCAGACAAGATTAAAAAAATATATAAGATAAGATTATATAATATAAAGGTCATAATGTTTAAATAGAAGGTACAAAAACATTACCTAAGTGGCGTTCAGTGAGTATTGTTCTCCATGAGAGCATAAACGTCATCTCAAGGAACGAATCGCCTATATTTCGATTAATGGAAAAGACGGAAGACAAATATAATAAGACATAGACTTCTAGACAATTTATATAATTGCTAGTCAGTTAGAACTTTCAAGGCTATTTATTGGCTTATTAAATTTTTATATATGCATAATAATAAAGGGTATCACGACTTCAAATTAGGCGTGGAAATAAAAATAATCCAATAGAGTGGATTCCATGGTTCAGTATTTTTCATCTTAATACTAAATTTCATCGCCGTACAGTGAAAACTGCGCTATGTACAAAGTTATGTTCGACCTTCGTACTACGTTTTCACTCTACGGCGACGATTTAAAAAAACATTTAAGAAGCTCACCATCTAAAATGTCGTTTATTCGATAAATATAGATTTCATTTACATAATAAATAACTAACCAGTTTACTTTAAGACTTAGATAGAATTTCTTTCATCGCCAACTCAATTTTGAGCTGTATACAGGCAACCCTTTCTTGAAATATCTGATTTACTAAGCTCAAACGCTTTTGTTCTAATAGAGTGTTTTCCTTCATCAGTCTCTGTCTCAGCTCTTGTTCTTCTGGTGTGTAAGGTTCTCTAGTTTCCTTGTTAGGTTGTAAGTTTGCTTCTTGTTTGTTCTTCAAAGCGACATGACTCCTAAGTTTGACTATTTCGAACTGTTCAGAGTTGATTTTCGCTTGCAGCAAAGATTTCAGTTGAAGGTATTCAGCGTTTTCTAATTCAAGTCTTAGTACCTTGAGTTCTTTCTCAGTGAACTTGGGTTTTTCTTGTGGAATGTCCGCTGTAGGTGGTGGTATGGTTTCTGGTGTGGTTTCTTTGACTTCTATGGGCTTAAAATCAAAGTTGTCTTCAAATTCGACTGGGAATATAGGTTCTGGTACGTTGGGAGATTCGTTTTGTTTATCTTGGAAGGCATCGGGAGCTGGTATTGGTGTTTTGACTTCTGGATCGACTGGTTGTGTTACTTGTGTTGGCTCGGTTGGTTGGGAATTCCGCCTAATAGAATCTGTCTTCTTTTCCTCTTCCTCTTGTCTCTCGTCCAGGGAAAGCTGTTGAGCCGGCATCGTGTTCGGTTCCACTGACTTTTGAACCGACCTGAGCTTTCGCTGTAAGAAATTTTTTACAGTTTTACATTTATAATGTAATTATCGTATACAGCAAGAATATTCCGTGTCGACACTATTGCAACTCAAAGGCAACGCAACTCTAAACTTTTACTTAACGATCTCCAGAATTGTTACTTTAGGTTTAACAAACATTGAGACAAATTACAAATACTTGCATGCAAAACACACCTTTGCAGTTGTTGGCAAATAAATAAATAAATAAATAAATATCTTGGACATTTTCACACACGGCCATCTGACCCCAAAGTAGGCGCGAGCCTGTGTTATGGGTGTCAGAGACTGATATACATACATAGATATTTTTAAATACATACTTAAATAGATAATATTGACATCCAGACACAGAACAAATACAAGTGTTCGTCACACGAATATTTGTCCTGAGTGGGATTCGAACCCACGACCTTTGGCGCAACAGACAGGGTCACTACCGATTGCGCCAACGGGCCTGTCAAAAGCAAAGCACCAACAGTTTTTAATTAGCTACCATAGCATAGTACATACGGGCCACTAATGATACCGAGTTATATAAAAAGAGACTAAATGAATTCCTAACGTTTGTCACAGATGTCACAGATGTCACGGGTGGTGGTGGCTCACCTTGAGCTGCGTGACGATCCGCTGCGCCTCCCACAGCTGCTGGTCGCGCGCGCTCGTGATGAAGCCCGCGTGCATCTCGGCGTGGATCTGGCTGAGCAGGGACTCCTGCTTGCGGAGCTCCTCGCTGATCTCGTTCGCGGTCTCCGGGAAGTCGGCCGGGATCGATAGGAGGGGAGGCACGTATCTGCAAATTAGTAATATAAAATCTTTTAATAGACGGGTTCGGTGATGAATGTCTATTAACACAAACTTTTTACAACAAAACGTTTATTAAACACTAGTGGACGCCCGCAGCTTCGCTCGCGTGGAATTAGACGTAACATAACCTAAATACAAAATTTCATTGAAATAATGTAGGTATATACGAAAAACTTTTATACCTACTAACTTTGCACCCCCCTTGTACCCCCCCCTTAAGAGATGATTTTCGAAACTCAATAAAAAACCTTCATAGGTACTGAATTTGATTCGAATAACATTAACGGCAAATTTTCATACTAACTTTGCACCCCCGATTTACCCCCTTAGGGGGTGAATTTTCAAAAATCCTTTCATAGTGCTCCCCTACGTTATAAAAGGAACCCCTGTGCAAAATTTCAAGTTTCTAGCCCTTATGGTTTAGGCCCTGCGTTGATATGTCAGTCAGTCAGTCAGTCAGTCAGTCAGTCAGTCAGTCAGTCAGTCAGTCAGTCAGTCAGTCAGTCAGTCAGTCACCTTCTCCTTTTATATATATAGATTACATATGAAGATACATTTAAAAAAATCTTGAGTGGGCAACAGGAGTTGGCTCAGCTTCAGCTGACATAGGCCTGCAGGTCCTACGCAGCGCTGTTTTTCAGCCAACCCCTGTCCCTGTGTTGTTGGGCGGGACTAAATTGTGCGGGGATAAAAATATTTATTTCTATACACAACGACATTATAAAGCTTCTATTAGTTGATGAGCTACAATTTCTTTGGTAAGAAATTAGTTCTGATCAAATTCCGCAATATGGCCACACCTCTAGGATTTAAGCTTAAGCATACCCAAAAATTAATTGGCTAGTTAACGCCACCGACTGACTGACTACGCTTGCGCTTTTAATGGTTTTTTGATGCACAGGATACATTTAACATTTATGACCCAAGTGCAAATATTTTTTATCTGCTATGTTTTTAATTCTATAGGTAAGCCCAGCTTATGGGCATGTATTGAAGAAACGCTTCTGCACACCTCACGTATACCAGAAATAGCTCGCACGTCAATCTAATTCCAAAATACAGTTGATTATTTAAACGGCAACTGTGTCACTCCTAACTGATATAGCGGTGAAAGCTCTGAATTACACTTTAGAGGCGACCATCTCAGTTTTCAAGGGTAGCAACACATTTGTGACAGACTTGGAACGAGACTCCTAATAACTTTTACTACTGGCTGCGACCCATAGACGTCCCACTGCTGGGCACGGGTCTCCCCCACAGACACTGCTACTCCAATGCGGATTGGTGGAGGGGTTAGTGGCCAACCCAGTGTCGAATGTTCTCAAGCCACCCGAAGGTCTTCGACAAGGCTTAACGACTGTTTCCAGCATTGAAAACAACCGGGACCGACGGCTTTACGTGCTTTCCGAGGCACGGTACATCCATGAAATTTTTCCACTAGCGGTCACCCATCCACAAACCAACCGCGTCCGTCGTTGCTTAACTCTTTCGATCAGATTGAATCAACGCGAGCCATTGGGCTATGGATGCTGCATTTTTACTACTAGTTACTACTAATTACTAACAGGACTATCACTAACAGTTCCTGCCCCAGTCCTAGTGCCCACTAACGAACTGACCAACTGATGTTTTTATTAATTTCCTCTCTGATAACTGTACTAACCATCCTAGTCCTTATTAGACTTTTTCAAACTCAGTCACACTTGTCATGGGCGGCAGCGGATGGATGGTGCTATATACTCATCAATTGTACATCCATATAAGAAGAATACTTACTTAGACAAGCGAACTTCAGGAAAAAGTTGTTCAGCTTTAGTCACGAAGTAAGCGAGCAGGTTCATAGACATGTTCAGCGCTGGGCCCATCGCAGTCGCTATCGTCTGTATGCTCGCGTGATTTGACTGGAAACGTAAAAAAAAGTAATGTTTGTAGAGTCGGTTTACGGACGATAATTTTACGTGATAACGTCATAAGATAACATCTTTTCATTTCAATTCAATTTATAAATCGGACGCGTGGGCCGTCGGAGTCGATGGTACAAATACCAATATACTTTATTGTACACCACAAAAAAAAGGAATACTAAAACAATAGATTGAATGAATACGCTTGGCGGAACGCGATGCCGTAACACTTGGCAGTTCGGTTGGCGGTACGTTTGGCGGTACGGGTGTAACTTCACAATTTTTTCGTATGTGTAAGCGTTCATCGGTTTATAAGACGTTATCACGTCAAAAATATTATTCGTTTGTATATTCCGGCATATTCCGGAAAATAAGTTGCAACGCGTCGATCTATGCTCCCGACATTCTAGATTTCTAGATCGACCTTCAGGGGGCGCGCATGCAGCGGCCCTATCCCCCTTAGATGAGGAACACTTTTTTTCGGATGTGCTGGCGTTCATCGGTTTAAAGACGTTATATTATTCGTTTGTATATTCCGGCATATTCCGGAAAATAAGTTGCAACGCGTCGATCTATGCTCCCGACATTCTAGATCGACATTCAGGAGGCGCGCATGCAGCCCTATCCCCCTTAGGTGGGGATGCGGCCATCGCCGTTTTGCCGCAACAGCCAGCCGCCGCAGCCACTGACCTGCTCGTTAGCGAGCACGCTCTCGGCCTATCCCACTTAGTTGGGGATGCGGCCATCGCCGTTTTGCCGCAACAGCCGGCCGCCGCAGCCCCACTGACCTGCTCGTTAGCGAGCACGCTCTCCAGGTGGCGCACCAGCCAGCCCAGCAGGCGGCGCTGCGGCGCGGGCAGCCGCTGCAGCAGCGCCAGCACCGCCGCCTCGCGCTGCGGCTCCGCGATCGCCGTGGCCTGCTCGAACTGCCCCTGCAGCTCTTGGGTTAATATAGAGTCAGGGAGTTCGCTGAAATCATATCGATCATTCATTAATTAGTGATTTTTTATCCATACTAATATTATAAATATAAAAGTGTGTTTGTTTGTTTGTCCGGCTTTCACGTCGCAACGAAGCTATTATATGGTATGGTTTTTGTGTGTGGAGATAGTTAGGAGGGTGGAAAGTGACGTAGGCTACTTTTTACCGCGGTAAAACATCCCCATGGGAAGATATCGATGTTTTGTTATTTGCTAGATATTTAGTTCCGGATGTTGTTGTAGACCTTACGTACACTTTATCTGCGGTCAGCATTACCTCTGGTTCCTCTTAGTATCTTTTAATAGTGGAACTGTCAAAGTCTTTGCCACTAACTAAACTTTTTTTTTCTGTGTTCTTTTTTTCATGTGCCCAAATCAAATAACAGACGTTGTTTACATATAGCAGGAAATACGACATCAATCAGATTGTATCTGGTACTAAACTATGTTGGTAGAATAACACACAACTACTATCTAGGCAGCAGTTATATTATACGTATACTAGTAGCTATAGATGAATTATACTCTTAAAAAAATATTTTTTTTAAAAAGCTTTTATAACTTTTTTATTTTATTTTCATGCATTGTCATCGGAACCTTATATGTGTGCCAAATTTCAGTTCGATAGCTTCAGTGGAAGTGGGTGAAATATTGATTTCAAGATTCCAGGACATACATGAATGATTACATACGAGTGAAGTTAAATAAAAGCTTTTGAAAAGAGAAAAACGCAGGTAAAATGAACTGAAAGTTACCTGATGAAGCTCTTCAGTATGGCGCAGGCGACCGGAACGTCCCAGTGGTAGGGGAAGGTGGGCGCGCGGTCCCTGTACAGCTTGCGCAGTTGCTGCAGCTTGACCTTGTCCGCCTCGGCGCGGTATATCGAGGGGGACTTTACCTGATGAAGCTCTTCAGTATGGCGCAGGCGACCGGAACGTCCCAGTGGTAGGGGAAGGTGGGCGCGCGGTCCGTGTACAGCTTGCGCAGTTGCTGCAGCTTGACCTTGTCCGCCTCGGCGCGGTATATCGAGGGGGACTTTACCTGATGAAGCTCTTCAGTATGGCGCAGGCGACCGGAACGTCCCAGTGGTAGGGGAAGGTGGGCGCGCGGTCCGTGTACAGCTTGCGCAGTTGCTGCAGCTTGACCTTGTCCGCCTCGGCGCGGTATATCGAGGGGGACTTTACCTGATGAAGCTCTTCAGTATGGCGCAGGCGACCGGAACGTCCCTGTGGTAGGGGAAGGTGGGCGCGCGGTCCGTGTACAGCTTGCGCAGTTGCTGCAGCTTGACCTTGTCCGCCTCGGCGCGGTATATCGAGGGGGACTTTACCTGATGAAGCTCTTCAGTATGGCGCAGGCGACCGGAACGTCCCAGTGGTAGGGGAAGGTGGGCGCGCGGTCCCTGTACAGCTTGCGCAGTTGCTGCAGCTTGACCTTGTCCGCCTCGGCGCGGTATATCGAGGGGGACTTTACCTGATGAAGCTCTTCAGTATGGCGCAGGCGACCGGAACGTCCCAGTGGTAGGGGAAGGTGGGCGCGCGGTCCGTGTACAGCTTGCGCAGTTGCTGCAGCTTGACCTTGTCCGCCTCGGCGCGGTATATCGAGGGGGACTTTACCTGATGAAGCTCTTCAGTATGGCGCAGGCGACCGGAACGTCCCAGTGGTAGGGGAAGGTGGGCGCGCGGTCCGTGTACAGCTTGCGCAGTTGCTGCAGCTTGACCTTGTCCGCCTCGGCGCGGTATATCGAGGGGGACTTTACCTGATGAAGCTCTTCAGTATGGCGCAGGCGACCGGGACGTCCCAGTGGTAGGGGAAGGTGGGCGCGCGGTCCGTGTACAGCTTGCGCAGTTGCTGCAGCTTGACCTTGTCCGCCTCGGCGCGGTATATCGAGGGGGACTTTAGTCCGTGCGCCTGTGGACAAACACCATTCGAACCCATTGGAACGTCGTCGACGTCAACGACAGCCCAGTGGCATTTTTGTTATATTATTATGTATGTTAGTCTTTAAGGTATTTATGCTATGGGCCTTGATATGCAATAAATGATTTATTATTATTATTATTTAATTGTCCTCTCACTCAGCGGTCCGGGTTCAAGTCATTTAGTCATTTATTTATTTGCTTTGAAAAACACCGAACTGTAGGTACATGGTATTCAGCTAAAAATTAGCATGCAAATATATTCAGAAGTATCTGTACCTATAAAAGCGGCACCAAGTTTTCGGATGTAAGAAATAAATGACACCTGTTGTAACGGTGAAGGAAACATTGTATGGAAACCTGCATGCCTGAGTTCTCTATAATGTACTCGAATAATGTACTTGTTCAACGTGGTGGAGTAAGGCCTTCCGTTCCGAGAGGATCCGTGCCCAGCAGTGGAACATAGAAAGGGTTGGGGTAATGATGAACATAATTAATTTTTTTTATCTTCCGTCTGTTCACAAAGTTGATGCTACCGAAAACTAAAACAACATAGGGTTCACCCGGAGCCATTTCATCTATAAGTGAAAGGTATGAAAAAGTTGTGAACCATACTAAGTGTAACCATACTAACTAGAACTAACACTGATTGTCAAGACTACCTAACTAATACTACAGAATACTTAATAGTACAAGTAGGTACTAATACAGACAAAATTCAATAGGACTGATGGTCAATAAGAATACCTACCCATAATCCTTATACTAACAAACAGGTACCATGGTATCAACCAATTTTTTATTTTTTATATATAGCGGTGGTATGTTGTTCTGATCAACACAAGAGTCACCAATGCGTCGCCTATGATCCCTTGATAAAACGTTAAAAATGCATCCTTCTGCCGATTGTTTCCTGATGAGAAACTGTTTTAAATGACTGGTAATTTTTACAAACAGTTATCATAATGCTGTGCATATCACCATAACAATACGCTCGGTGGAGTAGGTACGAGTACCAAAGTAGAGCGGACAGTCTCAATGTTAGGCTAATGGCCGCGGTGACAGCACGTAGGCCGAATATGATTAGTCACGGTCAAATGTTCCTACTTTGTCCTTTTGTTACGTCGCTTACTTTTAAATTGCCAACTGTTTTTAACCTCTGACTAAAAGAGGATTGTTTATAATAAAGGCTGAGGCTGCGTTGCGTGGGGTATGTTGTGTATAAACTTTGCCTTATGTGGCTGAACCATATTGATGCTACCAAACAGAACGTTTTTATGATAGGATACCCTATTATTATATTATTTTGTTTTGTATTGGTTCTACTGGAAGAGTTTTAGCAATGAAATAAGTAACACTTTATAAGTAACACCCTTGTACAATATTAAAATCTAATCCATATGCTGAGGAAGCCCGCATTCCACCACGCTGCTCCACCGCTGATTGGTGGAGGGGGTTGAGGCCAAACAAGTGTCGTCAGTCCCCAAGCCTCTAGCTAGAGTTTAGATGGTCTTCGACCATCTAGACTCGGGTTTTTAATCGGTTCAGTAGTTTTGGCGTGAAATCGAGACAGACAGACAGAGTTACTTTCGCATTTATAATATTAGTACTATGGATTGTTTGTCATAACCATTCACACTACAAGGTCCCTACAAAGTTATAAATGTTTAGTGATAAGTCGCTGGTGAATCTTAAACAAATAAATAAAGTATTCATCACCACAACCCTTTCTTTGTCCCACTGTTGGGCTCGGGTCTCCTCTCATAATGGGAGGGATTAGGCCTTAGTCCACCACGCTGGCCAAGTGCGGATTGGCAGACTTCACATACCTTCGAGAACGTTATGATGAACTCTCAGGCATGCAGGTTTCCTCACGATGTGTCCTTCACCGTTATAGCGTTATAATAAAGTATTACTCACTTGCAAGTAGTCGATAGCGTCGCGTACGACCAGTGGCAAGCCGCTGTCGTCGTGGCAGCGCGCGCGCTCCACCACCTGCTGCAGGGGCACCCCGAATATCGGCAGGGCCACTGGAAACATGACGGGTTTTACTCAACACTTTGTCATATCCACATCGTGTACTAAATAGTAAAAAGATGTCGAAAGTATACAGGTGTCCGTAAGTAGTGGGACACCGGGACATTGGTGATAGGATCATTATCTATCGAAACAGTGTCCTTACAGTTTAGTAGTTTAAAATCTATATATATAAAAGGAGAAGGTGACTGACTGACTGACTGACTGACTGACTGACTGACTGACTGACATATCAACGCAGGGCCTAAACTATAAGGGCTAGAAACTTGAAATTTTGCACAGGGGTACCTTTTATAACGTAGGGGAGCACTAAGAAAGGATTTTTGAAAATTCACCCCTTAAAAACGTAAAACGGGGGTGCAAAGTTAGTATGAAACATTGCCGTTTTTGAAGTCGTTAGACGGGTAGACATCGTTAATGGGTCAAATTCTACGCGAGCGAAGCTGCGGGCGTCCACTAGTAGTATATGATTTTTTAAACATCATTTTAATATTCACCTAATTTCAACATAGAAATTAAAATTTTGTTAAAATACTTTTAATTTTTATCACATTTTTTTATTATTTAAAGAGCTTAAGAAAACGTGTCTGCGTAACTGAAAAAAATCTATCATAATAATATCAGTACCTAAAAGGCATGAATGTTAGTTTGAAGAAAGGTTCAAGATCGAAATAGCTCTTGTCTATAAAAGCATATTGTGCGGAACAATGTATGGAAACTTTAACTGTTACTACATTTTTAAAAGAAATCACTACAAGACATTTCTCAGTTTATGGAAGACTACAAAATGCTATTTTAGGTGTTATGTTTGTTTTATGTCATCTTAGTATTTTAGTTAACATGGAATGGAAACTTACACAATATTTATCCTGTGTTATTATCATTGTAAAATTGTAATTTGCTAAATGTTATGTATGAAGTAGTTAGAAGCCCCCTTACCGCCTAGCGTAAAACCATTTATGAATGGATTCATGTCATGGCACGTTAGTTAAAATAAAAAAATAATCACAATACACGTCCCTCGTAGAGTGCGACGCGTTCCAATTTAAAATTGCTAAGTTTTAACTGTGTTATCAGCTACCTTGAAAACATATTATTTTGCTGTTAATATGAGCATAGATAAGCTACTGTTTTATCTGTAGGTATGTTATCTTTTTAAATTTGGCGCGCCAAATTAAACACCTCCTGAAGGTGTGTTCTATTGAGGTAGTCTGTGTCAGAGATTTTGTCCGTAATTCTGTATGGTGCTTATAATATAAGATATTTTTACTTGTTGGACACGATATACATTAGTTATCGTGTAAAATGTTTATTTAATTTGCAAGATTAGCCTCCCATTACTTTGTATATCTCATAGATTAATGACCAAATGATATTAATGATACAAATACAGGTAAAGTTGAATAAACTGAAAGATTAAAGATGAATAAACACCTGCAACCGAGGCAACCGGCAATGAATCAATCATTCGATCCTCCAGTTGATGGATGGATTAGAATTAGTGATGCAGGTAGTAAATATCAATAGAACGCTAATATAAATTCGAGTGCCTCAGTGGTCAAACCTTGGTTAGTCTTGTGCAGTGTGGTTTCGGATCATGACAATTAAAATTTGAGACTATCATTACATATCATACCGTTGGCGTTAAAGCCTTTATTTCACCCATCACGCCTGTTTTTCCCGATAGTGGTAGACAGAGATGTGTATTTGCACTTTTCACCGGTTATATTATTACATATGTGTCCCATGTAATGTTTTACAACAAGTGCAAATGGGATAGGAACCAAATCTAAACCAGGGTGGAGCTTATGCACATCCAAAACGGCCATTTAATAACCAGCCAGAAGTTACGCAAGGCTGAGCGCGTCATCTAGACACAATTTGCGCTTCCGAAGGCGCTCTTACTCGTCGTTCTCCCGTTTACCTACGTACCTACTATTACGTGAGCCCAAATGGTTGATCGGACGACGTCTGACTCGAAAGGTGAGGTTCAATTCTCACTTATCCCAAAAAATGTTGTGTTTTATGATTATGTTAGTTTAATTAACAGCATATAAAGAATTATTATTATATTACTATCTATATATATATAAAAATGTTATGTTGGTTTGTGTACGCTTCAAAAACTCAAAAAGTTCTGCACCGATCGAGCTGAAATTTTAGCATGATATATAATCCGCATCAAGGATTGTTTTTATCTAATTTTTGCATCAGTCACATATCCGGGAAAAATATCGTATATCCACAAGTATTGCAAAATTAAACTTATATGACATGTATTCTTTGTTTTGTTTGTCATTTCGCAACCATTCAATCACAATGTGCCACAGCGAAGCGTGGCAGGGTACAGCTAGTTATTTATATATATTGAAAATTATTAGTAAGTAAGTTTATGTAAATTTATTGCTTTATTGCATGGTGTGCAAGTTTATTCTACCACTCATTTACATGTGTCCAGTCACAGGTACGCTGGAAGATATTTCTCAGGGAAATAAGCGTTACCTTTGTACATAAATCATATTTTAAGATTGTATTGTATAAATAAATAAAATTATTGAATAACACAAAAAAACCGACTGCGTAAACTTAATACATTAATTGGAATGATAGAAAAAAGTTAAAAAATTAAACATGGTTGACAGCGTTCACAAACACAATCGGAGGCATCATTCGATAACAAAATCACAGTTAATGTATTTGATACCTCCATTATAACTATGTAAAATAAATGTTTAACATGTAAGTTTGAATTTTTACGTTACGTTACTTTACGCTGTCGGGTTTTTTTTTTTCAAGATGCAAAGATGCAAAATTAAGTCACATCGCTGCTACGTTATATTATGTACCGCTTGTCTATTTTTGCCCTAGTCCAGACAAACCCAAGTCAGCGTGCTTGAAGGGCGAGCTCGTGAGGGTTTTTTTAAAGTGTTGTGTTATTCTTAAGTAGTGTCTCATAATTAAAAAAGCACACTCAGTTTTTTTCCACAGACACAAGCAGACTGATGTCGAGGTTTAAAATAGATTCTAAGTGGCTCTCGTTTCTACTTTTGGTTGCTGCAGTACATCTTGATAGTTAAAATAGCTTGGAAGACAATATTCTTGAAGCGAGATTAGGGTCACATACGTGGGTTTGCATAGGTCTATCGTACGTCTAATGTCGGTGACGCATAACTAATATAATACGGGTTTAATTAGCAAGTCTAAATGTATAATTAGAGATCAATTATGTCCCTGCCGTCAATCAAATCTTAGGAAATCATTATTGCACAGTAGTTAGTCAACATAGGTGAATATTTGTATTTGTAATCGTATGTGGTAAGTACAAAGTACACCGCCCGTTCTGAGTGAAGACCCTTTCCCAACAGTGGGATCTTTCTATGTCCGACTTTGGGTTGACTTGATTATATTGTTTTCTGAGTGTGTCTTATCTTTATATATATAAAAGGAGAAGCAGACTGACAGACTGACTAACATATCAACGCAGGGCCTAAACCATAAGGGTTAGAAACTTGAAATTTTGCACAGGGGTTCCTTTTATAACGTAGGATGGGTCTGACTGACTGACTGACTGACATATCAACGCAGGGCCTAAACCATAAGGGTTAGAAATTTGAAATTTTGCACAGGGGTTCCTTTTATAACGTAGGGTGGGTACCTAAGAAAGGATTTTTGAAAATTCACCCCCTAAGGAGATAAAACGGGGGTGCAAAGTTAGTATGAAACTTTGCCGTTTTTGAAGTCAAGTGGGCAACCCGAACGCGGGCAGGCGTTAATGGGTCGAATTCTACGCGAGCGAAGCTGCGGGCGTCCACTAGTTCTGCATAAAAGTGAACCGAGGCTAAGCGAATCTTTGTAACAAATACAATGTCTACTCACACAACGCATATGCACATGTACAAATGTTTAATACGCTTAACATCAACCTACTAAAACTACAATCACCCTAAGGTAGTATTTCATTCATTCTGAAGTAACACAATTAAATTCTATAGGTCTACCTATAGAATTTAACGTATTGTAGGTAACTGTATAGATACAGTTGAATACGTTGAAATAGGTACGTCCCAATAAAACTGAGTTTCTCCAAGATTGGAAAGTCCACGTATATTTATTCGCAAGCTTATGCGAAACTAATGGGAAGACTTGATGTGTGAAAAATGGTTATTGCTTCAAGTAAAAGTGTAATATTGATCACTTCTTGATGATATTAGTTGAGCACATTGGTTAAGCATAAAATTACTATTTATTTATTTATTTAACCTTTTATTGCGTGTAACAATATGGCGGACTTAATGCCTAATGGCATTATCTACCAGTCAACCATGGGCGTTGGCATTTGTCTGTACACTATGGCGGTAGCCAATCGAGAGTCAAGTCGAGGGTTCTATTTCCAGTTAGTGTTGATTTAGAAGATTCAGATAGGAGTTTATTATTCCGTAGTGGTTGACATTCGGCTTCTTACACCTGGTTAAAATCGAACCCAGTGGTATGATGAACTGAACCCGAACCGAACCGCGGGTCCCGGATTGGAATCCCGGCCGGGGCAGATATTTATTGCGCAGATCAATATTTGTACTCGGGTCATGGTGGTCATCAGTCGGTGTTTTTTCTGTGTCCGCCACCCGCAACATAGGCGCTTAGGTATACCGCGGGTGTGAGTGTGTAGCGTTTCATAATGGTAGATACCTACCAATGACGTTTCTAACTTATGTACGTTTAAAAAAAATTACACCTTGAGATGTATTGCGTTATAAGGTAGCTGTAAGATGTACCTAATATATAAGGATGACTTCAATTAAAATAAACAGTATTCCAAAAGCACTCGTTGTTTCAATTAGTCTGAAGCGCCAACCTCACATGGCGACCGTGGCGTATGCGCAGTTGGCAATCGACAGTTACATCGACATCAAATTCAGTTGGTGGACGAGCCCAACACCGACAATATAACAGACAACGGTTGTAGTAGTGGCGGAGGACTTATCCTAAATATTTTTGTTGTTGCTCTCCACCTCAGTAAAGGGTCTGTCTGAAAACCAGCTACACGGGTCTCTAGCCCCGCAGTAGCAAAAGCTGAGGCAACTCCTTTTGTCATTATTATGTACTTCGTCTGCTTATGTACCCAACTGTATATGTACCTACGTATGTTGTCAAAATTTTTTTTATAACTTTTGTTATATCTAACTGCCGCCAGATACAGAGGCGTGCGGAACTAACTCGTAAGTTATATGGCGATAATACGATAGACGTTCGCTCAAACATTGTATACCTATGAATGATGACAATGTTGAAGTATTGGATTACTTAAGTATTTAACACCGTGTTATTTTCTGTAGCAAATCCGAAATCGAGAAAATTAATTCGTTTTTTTGCCGAACCATTTCGACCTCGTTCAGATTAAAATTTCAACACAATCGTGAAATCAATTCACGATTATTACTGCAATTGTCTACGTATGTCGTGATTCGAAATGACATTTATTTATTTACTAGTTTTCATTACTTTTGATGGTATGTATATCTTATTCACTAGTATATTACTATTCACTTGATAATTCAAGTTACAAATTTTATGTAATTGCATGCGTTTCTAAACCTTGTCAGGATATGGACAAAAGTTTTATTGTACCTATTGTGTAAGTAAGTAATATCTAGGATATTTAATAAATAATAGTGAAATCTTCTCATGATATTATTTTAATCAAACGTAACTACCATTGTTTGTAATTCAATCAATTAATGGTTGTGAGCGATTATATTGCCACTTGTATTCAATCACACGATTAAATTTTTAGGTGGATAACATGAAAAATAAATAAAACAAGTTTTTAATTCCCTCACCTCCCAAAGTGAAGATCTCCTCAAAAGGAACTCCAGAGGTTACAGTCGAAGGCACTTTTGTAAGTTTTTTATCTTTCTTATCTTTATCCTTTTCTTTCACCTTCTCCTTATCTTTTTCCTTGACTTTCTCCTTGTCCTTCTCTTTCACTTTATCTTTTTTGTCATCCTTTAGTTTTTCCTTCGACTCGAGCTTGAACTTGGCCTTTTCTTCCTTTTCCTGCCAAAACATCTTTGTTATTATGCGTTAGAAATGTTTCAGCGTCTCATACACAATTATAGAACATTAGAAAAAAAAAAGATCATCAAAATCATCAAAATCAAAGTTTCAACGCGAGACAGTTACTATAAATTCGTATAAAATTGGGAAACCTTCGCGAACACGCTGCGCAGGTGATTCATGTCGCGGTTTCAAAACTCAACTGAACAAACGATGGTTTTGTCGTGTTTGTGCATCAAGGCCGCGATTGTCTACAGTTTAGTAAAGCTGGATTCACGATACGCCGCGCCGAGTGGTCAATCAAACTCTAAATACATTATTTAGATAAAAATTGCTTAGCTAGAGGTCTTGGGTTCGATCCCAGAGTCGGGCAACAACTATTGGGTTTTCTAACTTGAAATGCCTGGTAGCAACTCGATGGCAATAGGCTCACCACATCACTACCTAAATATATATAACTGGTGAAAACTGGGTGAACTACATACCTGCCTAGTCCTTCGAGGAAATACAGGCGTGATGTTATGTTATGTAAGATGATTGTGCACACTCAACTAAAGCGTACTACCAAGCTAATTAAAGAAATCTACACAATACTGGGATCAAGGACTAATAAATGACATTTTACCGTTAGCAGAAATCCGCATAATTTGGCATTAATGCTATCTAGCTTCGCCGCAGTTTATGTTAATCTTAAGTAACCTATGAATTTTGGCAATTCACTTAGGGGTCACAACCGTAGGTGACATACTACGTGACCTGCCGTACCTACTTCAGACTCTTCCTTTAGCAATCCATTATGACAATGTTATCAAAGACAGTAGCCACAAAATTAAACATGAGTTCGTGAATTGAACTCAATTAATATAAATAATTACTGCTTTCTCGCCATCAGAATATGGAATTGCGGAGTCAAACATTTATACTTGCTTCTTCATAGGCCACTGTCGTGACTTCCGATTACACATTACTAATAGCCCGGTCACAATATCTGTGCACCTGGGGTCGGTGGACGGCATGTTAGTGCTCTGATACGGTGTGCAAAACAAGCATTACTAGGAATGTTAATAACTACAATTTACTTTTTTCTTGTGTATTGATTGAAATAAAGTTTTCTTACTTAATTTATTTATAAACGAGTATATGTGATAGAAAATGTATTCCAACACGTGCAGTGATGCAATATATCTAAACCTCGTCTCTGATCGGGTTATAATGTAAACAGACTAAGTATGTTTTCGAGTTCGTTATGCCTAAGGATAGCAGAGGCCTTTTCTAATACTCTACCTATATTTCAGTACAGATCCCGAAGATGTCATAAAAGAACAAGGGAACGAAAGGGAAAGGGAAGAATGTTTTATGGGGTAAGTAAAGTATGATAAAATTAATAACGTACAATATTAAAGGTAATTAAATCTATTTGGCGCTCCCAGTTCTAGCGTGAATATGTTTGTTGGATTACGTCATAATGCAATAGGTCACAGTCAGGGTGTGGTTGTTATTTTGCCCGTGAATGTATAGAAACGTTCATAAAACACTATTAAACTGAGAATATCTTAGAAACCTTTTAGCTATAGAAACATATTCATGAAATTGTAGGAACAATGCAAAATCTATACCAACGCCAAGCTTCAGTTGGTAGATGATAGTCTTATAAGAAAAGGAAATTATTGACGGATTTAATAAAATAGATATTTACTTAAAAGAGTATGGCGCAAAATAATAATATTGCTTTATTATTCGTCTGTAAATGCAATAATTTCGACAATAAAATACTAACTTAGGATATGTTATTGGTATGAGTCCAGAGTCTTCCAGAGTTTGCAACCCATTTATGGCACACTATAGAGTATTCAAAGTGCTCCAGTGGGATTTCTTGGAAGAGATTGTGAAGGCAGTAGGTGCCAATGTGTGTCAAAAGTTTTAAGGCTAACTAGCTCGCCAAAACAAAATACAATACAATTTAAAGTATCAAATTACAAATGGAATACATCTTATAACAAGTGTTGCAACAGGCTGTCTTATTGCTGTGAGTAATATTTTCCAGACAGCCTAATAAACAAGTAGTCCATTGAAAAGTTACATTTGGGGTTGCGTTTTTTAGAGGACGCAATTTTATTTTTTTGATGTGTAGGGGGGGTCAGTGTAAAGCTAAAACCAAGTTTGTGGGGTCGCCACCCTTGTCCCACGGCCGCCATCTTGAAAATAGGGGTTGAAATGGTTTTTACGATATATCTCTTAAAGTGATAAAAAAAAATTTGTCAACATTTTTGTTGCAAATTAAATTTTCTACAACTTTGGTTCAGTAACTTTTGTCGTAGAACTATAAATAAAAAAGTTATAAGCGAAATACTCAAGTTATAAGGGTCAACTCTCTTGTTATGAAACAAAGCCGTTCCACTTGCAAACTCTAAATGTAGTATTTCGCTTATAACTTTTTTATTTATAGTTCTACGACAAAAAGTTACTGAACCAAAGTTGTAGAGAATTTAATTTGCAACAAAAAATGTTGACAATTTTTTTTATCAGGTTAAGAGATATATCGTAAAAACCATTTCAACCCCTATTTTCAAGATGGCGGCCGTGGGACAAGGGTGGCGACCCCACAAACTTGGTTTTAGCTATACACTGACTGACTGACACTACACATCAAATAAAATAAAATTGCGTCCTCTAAAAAACGCAAGGTTAGGCCTAAAAAATGTAACATTTCAATGGACTAAAGAGAGAAATTAAAAACCAGACATGTGAACTTTTAGGACTTATTTTGTCAGCAATCAAGTACAGCGATTTACTAACAGTCCTTAGGAATTGGTGTAGTGTCCCTTAAATCTTTATTGGTTGATAATGAGTGAAGCCACTCAATCATGAGGGCTTCAATTGACTACTTACAATTTTTTTTAGAAAAGTTCTTTACATAGATACCTCTAAGTTACTTTTAAAGAACTTTACTATACCTCTATACTCTACACTATTATACTTAAAAAAAAATTAAAACAAGTGAAAATCCAATAAATATATCAGATCAATAAGTTCAAGAAGGTCTAAATAATTTCATTGTATTGTGTTGAACATTTGGTAAATAAGGCAACCTGATCTTCTTGTTGATCTTTTCAAAGGCTGCAATGCAAATGATATTGATTATTTAAAAAAAATGTGTTGATATCCATGAAATTGTTCTGAGAAGTAGTTTTATGTTCTTCTTTTAAATGTATTGTAGTCTGATTCATGCATCACTTAGAATGCAGTAACCACACACCACAAACCACGTTTCACAATCACTTTTTCTTCTGAACCATTTCCATTAAGTAAAGATGCTTTATGATTACTGCTATGCTATGATTATGATGCTTTTTGCAGTATAAAGCAAATCTTGAATAAAAATAGCTTTTTAAAGAATGCCAATGGATGGCCTAATATTGGGAATTTAGTTAACAAACCTATTATTTTTTTATGTAATAAATAAATATCTTACAGATTGCCATTGACCCGAAAGTAGGTGCGAGCCTGTTATATGGGTGTCAGAGACTGATATACCTACACAGATATTTCTAAATACATACTTATATAGATAATATTAACATCCAGACACAGAACAAATACAAGTGTACTTCACTCAAATATTTGTCCTGAGTGGGATTCGAACCCACGAATCCTGGCGTAACAGGCAGGGTCACTACTGATTGTGCCAACGGGCCCATCATATAAGTTCAGTTTTTTATAATATTATGTTCCGTTTTTGGTCTTTCCTTACTATAATTAATTAATAAAAAAATTTAGTACTATAAATAAATAACATAGATAATATACATACATAATGACATACCTTGTCCTTTTCCTTTAATTTTTCACGCTTTTCTTTTTCTTTTTTCTCTTTTTCTCTTTCCTTTTCCCGTTCTTTCTCCTTTTTTTTCTCTTTCTCGTTGAGCTCTTTTTGTTTAGTTGAATCTTCTAGAACTTTCTCTTTATCTCTTGATTTCTCACGCTTTTCTTTACTTTTTGTCGGAAATTTGAACGATTTTGTTTTCTTCGATTTTGATGGACTTCTAAAAAAATGTTTAATAAATCTCTATTAAAAATACACCCTACACTACACATTTTTTACTAGAAGATAGTTCTTAGAAAAGATATTCAGTACTTGATGAATATAGCTAAATACATATTAGCATAAGTAAAACACACTTTTTTGACTACTGTGTTATATATGTTGAGCAGAAGTTTGTTCATTAATTTATTGAATTTTATTTCGTCACATTGCTACTATAAAAATGTGAAAAATAAATAAACATAAGAGAAACTAAAATAGATTCACAATTATATCATCCACACATCACATCATATAAAGTAAAACCACCCTTTTGTAAAGATATATTAGATTGTTTGGGCTACAGTTGATATAAAGATTGTTTTGGGCTACAGTTTACAGCAGCACCAATAGTGAGAATACCTCAAACAGCATTTATCATCTCATGTTTAACTTGTTAAACATCTACACATCTTTACAGATATGCACAATAGATGTGTCAGTTTAAGACAAAAAATATGTAAATATTGTAAGCCTGATAGGTCGAGTACTAAATAATTTGTATGTAATAATATGACATTAGAGATACTCACATCAGTAGTAAGTATTTAAATCACATCTTTTCATTATAGTACTACATAATAATAATATGACAAATAAAATTACTTAGTGTCAGTGTCCTCCTCGGGAGAACTCTCTCCCTCTAGAGCTGCATATCCTCGGTCCTTCTTGGATTCTTTCTTCTCCTTTCGCCTTCCTAATAAATCCTTTTTACTGGGCTTGTCGTGGTCTCCTCCATCGCTGACTATGAACATATAACATTATAGTAGTCAAAGACTTGATTTTGTATCATATTCAATAACCCACTTTGGCTTAAAATCTATTACGGTTAATCAAACTTACAGTCACTCTCGTTACTCTTTCGCCCTGACTCAGAAGCATACAAGCCAGGAAAGTCTTTCTCAACATCTGGACTTTCAAAGTCCATGACCTCCGAATAAAATACCGACGTAAATGTAGTAAATAACAAAATGTTTCTTTATTTATAACAATACATAAAAATAATAAAAAATTCCCGTTCAAATGCAAATTTTTATGAATGTCAATTTGACATTATAAAATGTCATGTCCTTATTAGTTTGTGGCTTTGATAACAGAATTACAGAGGAGGTGTAATAAGGTCACGTGACCTGAAGCCGACTGTCTTTATAATATGGCGTCAACTCCGCCCATCAACCGTCCCCTGGCCATTGATAACAGAACAGTAGGTAGTCGTAGTAGTAGTGTTGTACTCATAGAGTCAATACAGACGATAAAACGTTTAATTAAAGTAAAAAATTAAATAAGTTTTCTCCAGACAAGCGTCTGATCTAGTGCCGTGTAATAACTACTTCAAGAAGTTAGTTGCATGATTAGGACTCCTTGGGCTTCAGCTATACCCTAGAAGCTCAATCATATATCAAATTGACCTATAAGAAAAAAATACCCGTATCTTAGTGTGATACGCTTTAATTTGCATTTATTTTCATGTAATAGATTAACAAATTAGTGATGATATAAAGGAAACATATAATTATACAATTAATGGTAGGAGGCATCAGAATTAAAAAATTTTATGACTATGTTGTCTTCGTAAAGTTATGTTGTATTGTGTTCTATAAATTAATATTGTAGTTTTTACTTCAGCAAAATTATTGTAATAAAACATGTCGCATGTTAATAACATGTAGCCTAGGTAGTAAAACTAGGTACTACAAAAAAAACGTTAAATGCTTTTAAAATAAGCATAAACTGGTGCAAAAGTTACACAAAGCCCAAACATACGTAAAAATTACCTACAAAATGGCGGGACCTACCAAGATGGTACAGCCTTTTTTTTGTCAGCTCTCGGTGGCCACTGAATTGGTTCAGATGGTCACCGCGATCGAAACAAGCATGCGGAAGAGAAAACGAATATGCGTTTTCGTATGGGTCAAAATGACGTAGATTAGGCTTCTAGGGTCCACTCCAGTGACTATCGAACTCGCCTGTCAATCAAGCGGTCCAATTCCAAGCGAATCAAATTTAAACAATTAAATGCGATTCAATAATTTAAAATTCATCTGCTGCACGGGTGAAGGAAACGTCTTACAAGCCTGCATGCCTGAGAGTTCTCCATAATGTTCTTGAAGGCATAAGCAATCTTCCGTTTAAACCCAGAAAGGAGAAAAGTTGCGGTGAAAAGATAAATTAAACAATTGTATGCATAATTATTTTTTATTAATGTCGGAATGATATTAATTTCCTTATAAAGTTTCTTTTCGACACATGTTCGTCATGTTTTTTTCCATAATACTAGTATCTTATTTCTAAGTAATTAAAAATAACGTCTATAATCAAAAGTAATTTAAGAGAACTCTCATGTTCGGTGTTGCGATTGTTGAATATGTCCAAACGACGCACAGGTGAAACCCAACTCTCAACTCGATGATGACACAGGAAGCCCATTGATAACAAAACTGTTTTTATAAAATGGCGTCCGCTTACCTGCAAAACCGGCTTCAAGGCGGGTCTTTGTTGATACATCGTAAGATTTTACTAATTGAATTGAATGTGCGACATTACTTGTACCTTTTCTACAAGTACAGATTGTAACGTGTGAGAATGAGATAGATATATTTTTGTTATTGTGGTTCATATTTGCATGATATTTCTATAATGAAAAAATATATAGGCAAAATAGGGCCTATCCTCTTTAGTTCTGTTAACAATGGTTTGTGGTCATGTCTCAAGTCAACTCACTCAAGATAAGCTGAAAACATACTATCGAACGCGGCTGACGGACGCGCTGGTTAATGAATGTACACTGAGCTGTGCAAACTATCGGACGTAGGTAACGTAAGTCGCGGACGTGACCTTGAGGTGTTCGGACGTCCGAGAGATATCTGGGGCGCTGGATGTTTTTGTCAGCCGAAAACGTCCTCGGACGGTATTTCATAGTATGCACGGGGTGCGGGACGACATGTTTCTTCGTCTACAGTTCTTTGTGGAATAAAACGTAGTGATTAAGTACTCTGTTGTGGAATAGGCGTTGAACGCGTCCGCAAGCTACGTCCCAAAATACTGTGCACACTTATCAGCCGCGTCCGTCAGCCGCGTCCGATAGTATGTTTTCAGCTTTACACTTATCTGTCAATCAAGGGCAATAGAACATTTTCATGAGTTTTCATGAGATAAACATTGACATAACATCCATCAGTCAAACCAAAAAATTATGGGGTCTATGGGTCCCCAAATTTTCTCATTTTACCCGAGCAGATACTTGAAGAAAGACAGGGGTGGTGTAGTTATTGTCATTCATCGATTTAAGGCGAGCTAGCTAGCAGTGCGATGCAATTTAATAACCCCCAGATCGTTGCGGAGACTCGACGTGCTTTTTTCTTGTTTTGGCCTCAATGTAGTGCGGCAAGTTACGGTGGCCCGACTGTACCGAGTTCTGGGTGGTCGACGCTGCCAATGCATTTAGAATTGAAACCATGAAGGTTTGTGCGGCGGCTTCCAAGTTCCACCCCATGTTATGTTATGAGAGAGAGAGAGTATCGTACGGGTATATCGTATGCCGTAATGTTTTGTTTACGTGTCAATATGTTGTCATGTCATAATGTCAATCAAACAAATGTCAGTTTGAGAATTTCAGCTGATGAATTTGTCATGTTAAAGAATTATATTTTCGGGCAATAATAATTTGAAAATTACGGAAGTAATTCTGTTTTAGTCTCCTCATGTTTGGTATGATTCAATTATGAAAATAATATTTAACCACCTTGACGTATTTTCTGACATAGCTAAATATTTTTACTGTTTTCCATAAGTTAAGTTATGGTAATTGTTATGATTGTTATTTTCAGGCGTAAACCAATAATTCCAAATGTCATGGTTTGCGGAGCTGGCCGGAAAGGCTGAAAGCCTTTTGAACAACTTGGACGAGCAGACCGGCGCAGCTCTGCGAAACCATAACTCATTAAAACAAAAAAAACATGAATATCTTCAACCTGAATCATCCGGTCAGAAAAGGCGCTCTCCGATTAAAAATGTTAAAAAAAATGTACCTGTCCCTGATAACCGATCGTCTTACACCCCCTCAAGAAAGTGTTCACCAACATCTCATACGTCAAGATCACAAGTAAAAGAAACTCAAGATTATTCCAATGTGAAAACCCGTAAATCGCCTACTAGGAAGTCAAACACTCAATATACTTTAAATAACTGTCCGAGGACAGTGATTGAGGAGCATGATGATGATGATTCATGTTTTGACCATTTTGGGTTGAGACAAAGGAGTAAGTTTTTGAATTATCTCATTGCTTTCATTTCTAGAATTGTATGTCAGAATGTAGTGTAAGATGCTTGTGATTCTATTGTACTGTGAAGTGTTAGCTTCAGATATAATGTGTAACATAGTAAAACTGTTATTTGAAATATAAACACTAGTGTAATGTTTTTTTTAAGGATACAGTCTGCCCTCTGATCTGGAAATTTTACAAAATGAAAGCTATACATATAGGTTGCAAAATTTGGAAGTGGAAAATGCTATGTTGAAGAATGAGCTCAATGTTGTAAACAGAGAAGTGTCAGATATGCTTAACAGAGTGAAGAAAACAGAAGATGGTAGTGTATTATTAAATTTCTTGAACTAGGTGAAATATTTTGTTAATAGGATTGTTGAAAAAAGTGAGAAATTTAAAATTTCATAAAAATCAATATTGAGAAGGGTTCAATAATCTGTTATAATTATGTAAAGTTCCTGCTGTCCCAGGTTTGAATCCTGGCCGGGGTAGATGTTTATTTGGCAGATCAATATATATTTATACTCAGTCTTGGATGTATAATTGTGTTGTCTACACACACAGGCTCATATAGGTGTACTGAGGGTGTGTGTGTGTGTTAGAGTATATTTATTTATCTCATAAAAAAATAATTTCAGAATTAACTGAAACAAAGACAAAACTTAAGAAAGAAGAGCTCTTGAATCATACAATTAATTTGGAGAAGGAATCCTTAGCTGCACAGTTGAACCAAGTTCAGTTGAAACTGCACGAAGTGAACAATGTTGAAATTAATAAGTATAAGGAATGTAACCGGGAGTTGGAGACTGAAACAAGCGCTTTAAAAGACAAAAACAGAGATTTGGAGGACAAGTATGATTTTATAATGTTATATCTTCTAAAGGTTGGCTGCAACCCAATAGTGACCTACAGTAGGGAACAGGTTCTTACTAATTTGTTCTTAGCTATCAGCCAAACAGGCACAGGCTCGTTATTCTGTCGTTTGTCACCCGTGAGAGATGGTGCAGCGTTGGGGAGATATCCCATGGGAAGTCTCCCGTTCCCTGAACTCTTGCTACTCTTAACGCTCTCTTAAATGCCTACCCAATCTGTGATGTGTTTGCGATGAATGGAAGGCGATTCTAACCATTTGCTTGGAGTTCTGGAGAAGCCAGTGTGCTATAGTTGTTTAGATTTGTAGTTTAGTTATTAATCTGTAAGTTGTATTGTTTGGTAATGTTAAGTTTAGTTAGTATAAATGGACTGTGGTGGTTCTAATTAATTAAATAAGAGAGCTGCCACCACCCTAAACACCACACTGCTAAAATGCTTATTGATAGAGGGGTTAGGGAACTATTGGATTAAGGGGTTGTATTTAGGCTTTCCGAGGATTTGATATGTTACAAATTATTATCATACAATAACAACTGGTAACAACAGCCTTATTCTGCAATAAAAGGCACAAGATGGCTCAAGTAATTCTCTTCTGGTGGTCACCAATTACCAATCCAACTGCTTGCTATATAATTATATAGAGTATAAGCACTTTATAATTAAGATTGTTAACAGATTTAAAAATACTGTTGTATTGTTACTATCTAATCGTATGCATAATGGCATTTATCAACTGCCTTACAACTGTCACCGGATACCTGTGCAGCTTAACTTTAATCGGATGCTCATGAGTTGAGCTGCACAATCATGAGTGGCAAAACTGGCTTTATTAGTCGCGTGGCTATTTTTGCACATGGCCAGTTTATCTTACTTGAAATTACCAGTAGTAGCTTGTAACATATTTTTGTGGCCGGTGTATAGCAATAAGCAAACTACTATTACTTGAGTCTAAAACAGAACTGATAAAAGTGGGTGAGTAACCCCCTTCAAGTAAAAACAGGCGTGATATTATTTTGTTCATCTATTGTTACAGGATAAAAAATCTAACGGAGCAATTGACGAGTCAGGAAAACGCACAAACGAAATTGGAGAATGAACTACGTCACGCACAAACAGTGAACAGTGAACTGCAGGGCGATCTAGACAAGAGTAATGCGGAATGCCGAAGATTAGAGAAAGATTGGGAGGCATATAAACTTCGGGTGAAAGGAATGCTGTTTGCTAAGGATAATGAGATCAAGAAGTTGAGAGAAGGCTCCGACTTGTCAGAAGACACTAAAGTATTGATGCAACAGTTGGAGGCATTAAAGTAATTTGTTTTGTGTTCTTATTACAATAACTAGTGGACGCCCGCAGCTTCGCTCGCGTAGAATTAGACCCATTAACGACGTCTACCCGTCTAACGACTTCAAAAACGGCAAAGTTTCATACTAACTTAGCACCCCGTTTCACCCCCTTAGGGGGTGAATTTTCAAAAATCCTTTCTTAGTGCTCCCCTACGTTATAAAAGGAACCCCTGTGCAAAATTTCAAGTTTCTAGCCCTTATAGTTTAGGCCCTGCGTTGATATGTCAGTCAGTCAGTCAGTCACCTTCTCCTTTTATATACAGGGTTACAGGTTAAGTCGACCTATTCCCGTTAAGAGCGTGTAGTTTACATCGTTTCTGACTGATTTGATAATAAAACACCCTATCCTAAATCTAACCGTTTTCGAGATATTTGAATTTAATTGTTTTTTATAAAAAGTACCCGATTTTCGGCTATCAGCTTAGATATTTTGAAATGTGTAAGTCTTATTATTACTATTATTTGATTTTTTCATGTAAAATAAGATGCTTTACTACCTCAATAACCAATATTGTACGTAAAATGAATAAATAAGTCATTGTAGATGATTGAAACTCATACAAACTAATAAAAATTTAGAAAGTTTATTTTTCTATCAATAAAATCTCAAAAAAACATTATGGCCGCCGTTTTGCAGACATACTTAAAAATATCTACGTTTCATCAGCTATCCAACGAGGTATAACAATCTAGGGTTATAATAAACATTCATAGAAAAAACTTAGTTTCATTGGCTACAGGGAAGGCAAACAAAAGTTAAATAAAACGATAGTGAGTACAAGATACTACATTTATTAAACTTTAAAGTTCCAACAAAACATCTTAAAGTCTAAATTTCATGCTCTACATGTCCGCCTCTGTTTTGCACACATCTTCGCATTCTTTTACGAAGTCCACTTTAAATGGAGAATACTACGAAAATTTCCTGCGAGACCTAAGTGACCTACTAGATGATTTGCCACTCAGTCTGATTCGAGACATGATTGTGGTTTCAGCATGATGGCTGCCCTGCACATTTTAGAAGTGTCAGAGAATGGCTGGACAAAAATTATCCAAACAAATGGATTGGACGAGGTGGGCTTTTACCCTGGCCAGCCAGAAGTCCGGACCTAACCCCCATGATTTTTTATGTGTGGGACACATGAAGAGTCTCGTGTACAGTGAGCCCAACCCAACTTCGTCAGTTCAACTGACGACTGTATTGAGAGACAGGATAATTAATGCGGCGAATGAAATGAGAAGAAAATTTACTACTGGTGTAGTAAATAAAAAGTGGACTTCGTAAAATAATGCGAAGATGTGTGCAAAACAGAGGCGGACATGTCGAGCATGAAATTTAGACTTTAAGATGTTTTGTTGGAACTTTAAAGTTTAATAAATGTAGTATCTTGTACTCACTATCGTTTTATTTAACTTTTGTTTGCCTTCCCTGTAGCCAATGAAACTAAGTTTTTTCTATGAATGTTTATTATAACCCTAGATTGTTATACCTCGTTGGATAGCTGATGAAACGTAGATATTTTTAAGTATGTCTGCAAAACGGCGGCCATAATGTTTTTTTGAGATTTTATTGATAGAAAAATAAACTTTCTAAATTTTTATTAGTTTGTATGAGTTTCAATCATCTACAATGACTTATTTATTCATTTTACGTACAATATTGGTTATTGAGGTAGTAAAGCATCTTATTTTACATGAAAAAATCAAATAATAGTAATAATAAGACTTACACATTTCAAAATATCTAAGCTGATAGCCGAAAATCGGGTACTTTTTATAAAAAACAATTAAATTCAAATATCTCGAAAACGGTTAGATTTAGGATAGGGTGTTTTATTAACAAATCAGTCAGAAACGATGTAAACTACACGCCCTTAACGGGAATAGGTCGACTTAACCTGTAACCCTGTATATAGATATTATAACTAGTTTTAGCCGAGTGGCTAAACTACTCCGCTAAAACTCGTTCACATTAAATTAAATTAAAATTCGTTCACAACAAAAATAAATCATAAAACAATCAAGTTGAATTCACAATTCTATAGAGTTCAAGATTCAAGTAGATTGTTTTATAGTGTGATGTTTTTTTGCGATTCCAATATTTTAATTTATGTATTTTTCATATATATGATTTAATCCTGACATTAGAAGTGTTGATAAATACTTATAATATTAATATAATACAATGATTCTAATTATCAGCACTTATCCCAAAGATTTTTTCTTACTATCTATGCCAAATTTTACATTCCTACTTATGTACAAAAACATTTATTTTCAGATATTAATAAATGTATATATCCTCGATATTACACGATTTTAAAAACAAATCCGCTTTATTCAAAGGGAGGAGCGCGATGAACTATCAGAAGCGATATTACAAGTGCGCAACGAGTGCAACGAAATGAAGGAGAATATGAGCCAGTTGGACGCGCGGCATAACGCCGCCGAGCGCGTCGTGACCGCCCTGAGGCATGATTTGAAAGAGGAGCGGAATGCGAGGAACCGCGCCGATGCACAGTGTCACGCCATGCAGAAGGTTAGTCAAAAAAATGCTTACCTTGATGTAGTAAACAGATCCATACTTAATATTATAAATGAAGGAGAATATGAGCCATAGTTGGACGCGCGGCATAACGCCGCCGAGCGCGTCGTGACCGCCCTGAGGCATGATTTAAAAGAGGAGCGGAATGCGAGGAACCGCGCCGATGCACAGTGTCACGCAATGCAGAAGGTTAGTCAAAAAAATCTTACCTTGATGTAGTAAACAGATCCATACTTAATATTATAAATGAAGGAGAATATGAGCCAGTTGGACGCGCGGCATCACGCCGCCGAGCGCGTCGTGACCGCCCTGAGGCATGATTTAAAAGAGGAGCGGAATGCGAGGAACCGCGCCGATGCACAGTGTCACGCAATGCAGAAGGTTAGTCAAAAAAATCTTACCTTGATGTAGTAAACAGATCCATACTTAATATTATAAATGAAGGAGAATATGAGCCAGTTGGACGCGCGGCATCACGCCGCCGAGCGCGTCGTGACCGCCCTGAGGCATGATTTAAAAGAGGAGCGGAATGCGAGGAACCGCGCCGATGCACAGTGTCACGCAATGCAGAAGGTTAGTCAAAAAAATCTTACCTTGATGTAGTAAACAGATCCATACTTAATATTATAAATGAAGGAGAATATGAGCCAGTTGGACGCGCGGCATAACGCCGCCGAGCGCGTCGTGACCGCCCTGAGGCATGATTTAAAAGAGGAGCGGAATGCGAGGAACCGCGCCGATGCACAGTGTCACGCAATGCAGAAGGTTAGTCAAAAAAATCTTACCTTGATGTAGTAAACAGATCCATACTTAATATTATAAATGAAGGAGAATATGAGCCAGTTGGACGCGCGGCATAACGCCGCCGAGCGCGTCGTGACCGCCCTGAGGCATGATTTAAAAGAGGAGCGGAATGCGAGGAACCGCGCCGATGCACAGTGTCACGCAATGCAGAAGGTTAGTCAAAAAAATCTTACCTTGATGTAGTAAACAGATCCATACTTAATATTATAAATGAAGGAGAATATGAGCCAGTTGGACGCGCGGCATAACGCCGCCGAGCGCGTCGTGACCGCCCTGAGGCATGATTTAAAAGAGGAGCGGAATGCGAGGAACCGCGCCGATGCACAGTGTCACGCAATGCAGAAGGTTAGTCAAAAAAATCTTACCTTGATGTAGTAAACAGATCCATACTTAATATTATAAATGAAGGAGAATATGAGCCAGTTGGACGCGCGGCATAACGCCGCCGAGCGCGTCGTGACCGCCCTGAGGCATGATTTAAAAGAGGAGCGGAATGCGAGGAACCGCGCCGATGCACAGTGTCACGCTATGCAGAAGGTTAGTCAAAAAAATGCTTACCTTGATGTAGTAAACAGATCCATACTTAATATTATAAATGAGGAGAATATGAGCCAGTTGGACGCGCGGCATAACGCTGCCGAGCGCGTCGTGACCGCCCTGAGGCATGATTTAAAAGAGGAGCGAAATGCGAGGAACCGCGCCGATGCACAGTGTCACGCAATGCAGAAGGTTAGTCAAAAAAAATCTTACCTAGATGTAGTAAACAGATCCATACTTAATATTATAAATGAGGAGAATATGAGCCAGTTGGACGCGCGGCATAACGCTGCCGAGCGCGTCGTGACCGCCCTGAGGCATGATTTAAAAGAGGAGCGGAATGCGAGAAACCGCGCCGATGCACAGTGTCACGCAATGCAGAAGGTTAGTCAAAAAAAAGAGAAGAAAGTTGAGAGGTGTCAAGGGACACCCGGATGGAACGAAGTTCCTTTCGATTAATTAGTCAAGGAATTGTAGTTAATAAAATTTTTTTTTTAAGTTATAATAATATTTTTTTTATTATTAACAAATATAATGTAATATAAACTTAATCAGTAGGCTCAATTTTCGTAATAATTGGCTTGTGGCAGACAGACAGACAGACAGAGAAACATGCGCACGCCGCACAGCTTACTATAGCTTACTATAGCAAAAAGTGTCGTGACAACTTTTCGTAAGAATTTTTTCCGTCTAGCCCTCTTTCACAACGCGCGATAAGGAACTTCGTTTTTTTTTTATTTTATGGAAAAAAGACTCGATTAGGGACTGGGATGGTTAGTCCAATTAGTTGAGAGAGTTAATTAGAACATTAGTTGGTCAGTTCGTTAGTAGGTATGAGGACTGGGGACTGTTAGTAATAGTTAGTCCTGTTAGTTGGTGTTAGTAATAGTCCAGTTAGTACTTGTTAGTAGGAGTCTCGTTCTAAGTCAGTCACAGATGTGTTGCTACCCTTGAGGACTAAGATGGTCGCCTCTAAAGAAGTGTAACCGGAATCCACATCGTTCCAAAAATCTTACCTAGATTTATCATCGTTCCAAAAATCTTACCTAGATTTAGTAAACAGATCCATACTTAATATTATAAATGCGAAAGTAACTCTGTCTCTTTCACGCCATAACTACTGAACCGATTTAAATGAAATTTTGTACACAGATATTCTAAAGCCTCAGAAAGGACATGGGCTACTTTTCAATTGGAAAAAAGTGTTGTAAAGGGTTGAAAAGGGGGATGAAAGGTTGTACGAAAGTATTATCATTTTCAGAACTAGAAGCATAAAATTTATATTTTAGGCTGTTGATTTGATATAAATAAATATGACATTCAAAGTATGTAAAAAAATTTCCCTTAAGGGTGTAAAATTTTACGGATTCATTACAAATTTGTGGAGCTAAAGTTAAAGCGTTAAGAAGAATTTATTATTATATCTAATTCCACGCGAGCGAAGCTGCGGGGCGTCCACTAGTGTATAATAATTAATAAGACACCTTTCCTTGAATCGCGGCATTGCACCGTCGCGTTGAGATCCGTGTGCAAAGCAAATACTGTAGCAAATACAAAATGAAAAAATTCGGACGCACACCATCCGGTATCATCCGAGTAATATGTTTAATGTAAGTTTTATGTATTGCTGTATTTACGCTGTATTTTACTTTGCGTTCTGGTTTTTAAACTTAAGGCCCGGTAAGTAGCCAATTCTAGCAAATCATAAATGGGTTCTTATTATCATTTTTTTTACAAAATACACATACTATAGTGTTGAAAAAAAAAAAATCAGAAAGCGTCATCATGCTACCGAGAATGCAATTATTTGGAATATATACACGTTTGTATTATGTTTACTCGCTAGAAAAAAAATAAGGTCTTAAAAATGCGTAACAACAGTTTTATCTCTCATATTTGAAATCCAATTACCATAAAACTGGACTGTCATCAATTGAAACGGTGACAGTACAGTGGCTATCGAACTCGCCTCTAACTCGAGCGGTGCGGGTTCAAATCCAAGCGGCACGTACCAACGACTTTTCTAGGTCATGTGCGATTTAAGAAATTAAATGTCACTTTCTATAACTGAGAAGGACTATTCGTCAGGAAACATGCATGCCTATATAATATTCTAGAAGGCATGTGAAGTCTGCCAATCCGCACTTGGCCAGCGGACAAAGGCCTAACCAAAAACCAAAAACCTAAACCATTTACGTTGAGGTCCTTTTCGAAAGGTCCTGTTGCGGTCCTTTTTATAGTGTCAGTTAGAAATACTATCTTGCAAATGTGGTAGGTAATGGTAAAAATTAGTTTTTATTGTGGTTTACCACTTTATAAAAGTAGCTTTTATTTACTTTGGAACAACCCGCGAGCAAGTATGAATGTCTATAGTACTTTCATGCATATAGCGCGGCTCCTCCCACATAAGAAAGCATGCACAATTGCACATACAATAATTAAAAAATACACCAACACGAGTTTCACCACTAAACAAAGCATCCTCAAGGTATGTTGACTCTACGACGGTTAATGGCAAATCACTTTAACCGTAACATTCAAGTATTTACAATTATACCTAATCAATGGTATTTCTACCCATAAATTGTAAGCAGGCGTTACTTCTAGGACTTCAAAGCGATGCAGATAGAGATGGGTCAGACGATAGCGAGCCTGCGAACCGCCCTACAGGACAAGGAAGACGAATTGCAACATCTAAGGGACACGAGCTCGACCGCGCCCACCTCAGACACGAGCGCTTTGAACGTGGCCGATTACGTCACGCGGGACAGCATAGAGAATGATAAGATCAACTATCTCACCGACACACTGGTGCAGCGGCAGGGCAAGATCGACAAGTTGCTGGCCGATAACAATGTGCTCAGGATACAGCTCGAGAAACTGGAGGTGAGGTTGGTTTAAATAAATAAACGCTCACATATCCATCAACACATTAATTCCCTGTTACTGTGTCTTAGACAGACGAGGTGGACCAGAGACCTTAAGAAGTGGCGTCTTTTGAGCCAGTCAAGCAATGGACTGTAAAGGCTGATGAATGGTTGAATATTACTTACTATTATTTACACATAACATCTGTCTATTTCATTACTTTCAGTCAAAGTATAAAACAGAAGTGTCCTCTCGCCGAACGAACCCCAACCATAGCGTGATCCACGTGCAAGAGGATGCGCGCAGTCGCCGCTACGTGCCGCCCTCGCCGCTCTCCCAGCTGTCGGTACGGCTGGGCGTCGTTCTCAAACGGTTCCCTCTCTTCAGAATATTCATATTAATCTACATGGTAAGTATAGTGTATGTGTTTGACACGTGTAGTGTACTCCTAACTATGTGAATGTAGTGAACGTATATCTTTACGACTTTACGTAGTTAATTATTATATCGGCTCGCTGCAAGCACTACGTCTTTCACCCGCGCCCGTCAGTCTGTAACTGACTCACCCCGCGCGCCCGCGCAATGCTTGGACGAGACGACAGAGAACTACGAGTATATTTATTATTTACTAGTCAATATACTACAACACGCATGTCAAATTTATTGCAATTAACACACACGACAGCACAATCTTAGTCGCAAGATTTTCGTTATATTGATAACGAACTCGACTTTAAGCAACTCACAACTCACAAAATTACGCTCATTTAGCCTCACACTAATTGTAAAGGCAAAACTATGCTGAAAAAGGTCTCCGCAGAAAACCAGCAGCCGCAGGATATTCATGTCTTATAGCACAAAACTGAGCGTATTAGACCTTTTTGCTGAACTTAATTAAAGTGTAAAACTGTGTTCAGTTAATTAAATAAATACACTCCTCTTCTTTAGATGGCATGCAGGTTTTCTCATTTTTTCCTGCATCGTTACAACATAATTTGATAGATATATATATTTTTTTAATTTAATTTACTTTTATTTTAACCATGTGAAAAGCCTATAACGCATTAGTTTTAAAAAAATAAACTAGTGTAATAAAATGTTGTTATTTTTTCAGCTAGGCCTGCATTTTTGGGTGATCACCGTTCTGTTCACCAGCACGCCTGAAAGTTACGCGACGAGACCAATCAAGTCATGAAAATTTATTAAATTTAGTGATATACTCGTACTTTCACTAAATTTTAAATCTAAATTTGGATCACACTGTACCTTAAAATAAATAAATTTATTTTCGAAAAATAATTTGTACAAAAATGTATAGTGTATGTTTTTGTAGATAAGTTCTATGATTATGATTTTATAGTTGTAGTCGAAGTGTCGAAAATTGCAAATTTTATAAAATGTTTTAGTTCACTTATGTCTTATGATAACATACCAATTTTTTTATGTACTACTTGTTTATAAATATAATATTTTTTGTTTAATAAGCATATATTTATACTAAAAAAATATAATATTAAATTATTATATGTATCAAACTGTGTTTAATTTCATATAGGGGAGGGATTAGCAATTTTCACATAATTATTTAATAAAAATCAAATTAGCAATATAATCAACGTTTATTAGTGCCGGGTGGGCAAATTGGAATTCAATACCGATCGGAGATTCCGATTTTTTTTTCACATTTATTGACCTTCTGTCTATCCCTGCGCGATGGAATCAAAAACTACCGAACCGATTTCAATTAAAATGAAGAATTCAAGCAACTCCAATTAGCTCAATAGACTCGACAACCAAGCTGACTGCAGTCTGAAGCTAGCTTAGCCTGTTGACTTTTCATAATTTTCAAATAATTATTATAATAAATCCCTCCCCCCCTAAATAATATTTTTTTGAAAACATACATAAGTCTGAGAACTTCCTATTCATAAACCACAGAGTATTAATAAGCGACCGAATGAACATTTGGTTTAAGTTTACATCACAAGAATTAGTTTAGATCACAAGAATATATGTCAAACAGAATGAAAACTTTGTTCTAATGCCGTGCGGCGAGAAGGTAGGTACCTAAATCAGTTTGCGTGACCTGTCACCGACAAGGCGCGGGGGTGCGTGCGCGCCTACGGCCAGCTTTGTGAGCGGACAGGCGCAGCTGTACCAGCAGCGACGATATACATTACGCTATGATTTGTAACAATCACCAAGTCTTGTTACGATTATGCCAAACTGTTGTATAGTTTCTTTATATAATGGTAGGAAAAGCAAGGCGATTTTTTTGTTTTTTGATATCCAAAGAATTTTGTCAGGTAGGTAATAATCAATATCCCTATATAATAAGTTATGTAGGTTCCTTCTGTATTGAATTATTGATACTTCTTAATTGTGTTTTAATGAACAAGCACCAATGTGTGGTGTGGTGGGTGACACATGGATTACCTCAGTATCTGGCCGTCCGTCAGTCCATCCTTCAGTTCCATAGAGTTAGTAATCATTGCAAACTGTCGATACGCCCTTGTCCGTTTTTTTCAATTTCAATACCTAACCGAGGGATTATGAAAGTTGGTAAGAATTTTGGTATCTCATAGGAAGTTTTCATTCTGTTTGGCATTTATTCTTGTGGTTTACATTAAGTAGCTACATGTACCTAATCTAATAGTGTGTTGCTATCAAATTGTTATTTTTCAATTAGTTTTCATTTGCTTTCTTTAATGCATTAAATATGCATTAGTATGACGTTAGCACAAAATACAAGGGAACCATTAAAAAGTAATTAAATGTTATCACAACGAATAATTCAATATTATTACGATTTGATTACAGATACATTAATTTATTTTTCTCGTTAGGGACAATTAAAATTTTTAATTTATAAATGATTTCTAACCTTTTATGAAAACGTACTAATTAACTAAGTACTAAGATTATTGAATTATAGTGGACGCCCGCAGCTTCGCTCGCGTGGAATTAGACATTCACTAACTTCAAAAACGGCAAAGTTTCATACTAACTTTGCACCCCCGTTTTACCCCCTTAGGGGGTGAATTTTCAAAAATCCTTAGTGCTCCCCTACGTTATAAAAGGAACCACTGTGCAAAATTTCAAGTTTCTAACCCTCATAGTTTAGGCCTGGCCTGCGTTGATATGTCAGTCAGTCAGTCAGTCAGTTATTTTGTACCACGGAGTGAACAAACAAAGTCAGTGTCACTGAGCAAGTAATCACTACGTTTTTACCACAGAGTACCTTTATATATACTGAGTTTTTACGGATTCTGTCGCCATTAAAAGTTCCATGCGTTTTATACTAGCTTTTTTTTATAATAAGCTTCGCCAGACTGATCAGTGTGCCGGACTGTGCCGCACCACGAGGCGCAGCGCGACGTGCGGAAGGGGGAGGACATAGATAAAACAGCACATGTCACAGAGGGGACAGTGTTTATATTTTGTCTATTGCGTTGTTTTAAAAAAGAACGTATGAAAATATTAAATTTAAAATTCAATAAAAATTAAAATTGAACTGCAACGGAAACTAAGCTTGTTCGAAATATGCACTTACAAAGGTAGTGTATATTTTACTGTGGTAGTGTGACATTACATACATACTTCACGCCCACAGAACAGATAAAGGAGGTGTTCTGTGTTCACATATACTGTCTCGCACAAGCACAAGGGTAGCTAGACACTAAAGTCTCTACATAAAATGTACTCTGTGGTCTCTACGCCTAATATCATACTTTTTTTGCCGTTTACCTACGTAGATTGCTATTATGTACTGTGATCAACTTTCGCTTCATGGTTTAAACGAATTGTTGTGTATTTATTTACGATTGCTCGTATCAAATGAGTTCTATGATATGATATATCATGTATTAAAAATGATCAAAAGAATGTTGAACTAAGGATGTAATTACCTCCTTCTGAATAAAATATTAAAAGGTATTTAGAGTAATATAACTAAACTGTATTCCGACGACATTAGTTGCGCCACTTTGTTTTGAAAACTTTCGTTTAATAGTTTTCGTAACCATGCATAATATAAATACGTTTTCTGTCGAATACGACAAGCCCCGTAGGTATATTTAACGGTTATCAGCTTATGGTGCTGCAATCTTTCTGTAGTGGTTAAATTATCCACACATACTTCGCATTTTATTGACCGTGTCAAGATCAGTGAAATGTACACAGATATGTATACCTATGTGCTCAACCAAATGGTAATTTTTTGCATCTATGACAGATTGCAACGAGTAACGCCAGGTTTCTTCACTCCGGTTATTTTGGATAAATTTTTTTCATTTTTTCCTGTAATTGTTCACCCATTTACTGCCGATCATGCCTGTGATAAGCACCGAACAGTATCGTACAAGGGAACTAGGCATGTAAGTTCAGTTAGTACCTATAGGATGTTAATAAGAATTTTAGTTGTTCAGTTCAATTTAGAAATTCGATAGTGTAAGAAGGTAGGAATATGTAGGACTACAGGTGAAAAGATTTAATTAGTGAAAAGAATGCACCAATTTATTTATAAATATAGTCATGTGTGAAACTGTTTAGTGTAATAAAATAAAATCTATCTATCAATGTACCATTATCGTGCGATAATGGAGTTGTTACGTCGTGTAATTGTTACGTGTGTAACGGGTATGAGGACTGGAGACTGTTAGTGATATAATAGTCCTGTTAGTTGGTGTTAGTAACAGTCCAGTTAGTAATTGTTAGTAAGAGTTTCGTTCAAAGTCAGTCACAGATGTGTTGCTACCCTTGAGGACTAAGATGGTCGCCTCTAAAGAAGTGTAACCGGAAACCACCCATTTCCAACTGGACCATAATTGCTTTAAAAACAATAACTACACGGTAGAAATGGTACTAGGTACCGTGGCGGGCGGTGATACTGCCCCGGGCAAATTATATGGGACATAATAGGCTTCATATAAAACCTATTTGGTTCCCACCTAACTGAGCTTTTTTGCTGAGCTAAATGAGCTTTTTTTTGCTGAGCTAAATGAGCTTAATGAGCTTCCTTATGAGGTTTTCACAGAAGGTTACAACGGATTACATTCAAAAGAGCTCCCCTTCAGGGCCGGCGACGCATTGACGACTCCTCTGAAGTTGCTGGTGTTCTTAGGCTACCTACGGTGACCGCTTACTATCAGGTACCTTGCTTGTTCGCCAAGCTATAATCTATAAATATTAAAATTACATATATGTAAATATGTAGCGGGTTTTCCATAATTACGCCAATATGTCCATCACGGTCCATCCCAGATTATTGTTTAAACACAGATACATTGACCGCTGAGTTCGGCATGCTATCTTCACTCTACGTCAAACCGGTTACTTCTATATTAAACCTTACTCTAGTCCACCAACAGTGTCCATTTGCACTTTGCCAAGTAAACACGTAGAATACCAGCGCTTACATTATCATGAGTTTAATCGTTAGTTTTAGTGTATAACTTAATGTCACACCACAATACTGAATATGATTAAAAGTTTTTGAGTGCCTGATTTCCTTAACTTGTTATATATTTGTTCTTTGTTTTTTATATACTAGTTACCTATACACAGTTTTTCCTTATCGACGGAATTGTTGACAAGATGAGGATGTATCTTATATTTCTTTTAGGTAAGTTTTATTAAACCGTTACCAACCAACTAGTTTGGCATTCAAGTTCGTCTTGGTCTCTGAGTGGACTGGAATATGAAACAAAAATATAAAAATATATTTATCTTCTGTACTTACCTACCCGTGATACTTACTTTATTCATAAAAGGCATGTTGAGATGAGATATATATCCAATCCTCAAAAGTAAACACTAATTAAGAACACTATGTACCTACATATTTATTATTATCGCTGTCTTTTGTTTTGTTACATAACTGAGCTGTGTCAAATCAAATAGGTACCTACCTAATTATCTATATAACAAGGGAAACATGGGATTTCCCAACATAATAAATAATTGCCAATGACGTCAAGAATATTATTTGTGTTATAGGCAATCAATTCTTCGTAAGATGTAAACTAACCGAGTTTTACGTTTTGTTTTCCGCAAGGTAAATTTTGTGGCTTATTTGCGTAGAACAACTCAAACAAAAGGTAGATAAACTACGTAAGGTCACAGGTTGTCCGCAGTTCGCTAATATGTAATGTCCGGAAACTCAGCTCGATAGGTAAAAACCTATGTAAAAACAGGTAAACTAAATCTACTTTGGTAGTGAGATATAAGTTATCATTTAATAATATATAGGTATTTAACCAATAAGAGGGCAGAGTTCAAATTAATGATGGGCAGATAAATATTAGTATTATCGAGAGCAGAGTATAGTAAATGATTTAGGTTTATATTATTACATATAAGCTTTTATTTAACTTCACTCGTATGTATGTATGTCCTAGAATCTTGCAATCAATATTTCACCCACTTCCACTGAAGCTATCGAGCTGAAATTTGGCACACATATATTAGGTTTCAATGACAATGCATGAATGTAAAAAAAAAGTTATAAAAGCTTTTTAAAAAAAATTTTTTACAGTATAACTATTACCTTTACTATCTATAGTATAAGTATGTTATCTATGGACTTATACAGACTATCAATGCTATTTCAGGCTATTTAGGCGTTGTATACAACGTGCTACAAAATTAAATTAAACTTACTACTATATAATAATATAGGAAATAATAATGTGACATTTCATAAAAATGCGGACATTTTATTTAATTTAATTGATGTTAATAGTATTTTTAAAAATGACTTTTTTTTGACCAGACAGGATAGATTGTATCTATCAAATATATTTTTTACACAGTTAGCAAAGTTGCTATCTTATAATTTACAATTTGACATAAAAAATAATTTATGTAATTTGACCACTGCTTCTATTGAGCAGCATAATATACTGACATTATGTAGTAATACATGTAGTACTACTACACATTCTATGACAAGTTTGGGCGGTACCCAAAGCAATTTAAATTAAAAACTACGACAACAGAGGCATCGGTCTCTCGCGATCATTTATGTAGTAATAGTAATAACAACCACCTGTCGAGCTTAGTATTAAAAGATAAAAATTGTCTAAACTTGGTGCATCAAAACATGCAAGGCTTACTAGGCAAGGAACACGAGTTAGAACTTTTTTTAGGAAATTATAATATTGATGTAATTTGCATTACAGAGCATTGGCTGAAAGATTGCCAAATTGTTTTCAATTTTGATAAGCACCAAGTTGCGAGTTCGTTCAGTAGGAAGACAGCGATACACGGTGGCTCTTTAATCATTTTAAAAAAAGACCTGACATTTAAGGTCCGTAAAGATATTGTGAGCCTTTCCATTGAACGAACTATAGAGATAGCCTGTGTAGAGCTAACGCATTGTATTATAGTTAGTATCTATAGACCACCTAGTGCATGTTATGAAGAATTTGAATTAGTTTTGGAACAATTATTATTAAAAGTATCAGGAAAAAAAGACAAGGACATAATAGTGTGTGGAGATTTTAATATAAATTTATTGGACAATACATCTTTAAGTGTTAAGTTTCTATCTTTATTTAAATGTAATAATCTTATTAACCAGTTCTTAGAACCAACTCGAATAACAGATACCACAGCAACATGTATTGATAACATTTTCACAGATGGGACACCTGTCTACTCGGGTATTATCCATAAACTCAGTTCTGATCACTGTGGTCAGTTGGTTTCTTTTAAGTATAATAAGGATAAACAGGTTAGTAAGAGCAGTGTGGTCGTTCCTGTGACTGAAAAACGAATGGAGAGGTTTAGGAACATAATGAAAGACCGGATTACAATACCATCTAATGAAACTGTAAATGAGCAATATAGTTTATTATGTTTTCATATAAATAACGCCTATAAATCTGTATTTACTGCCAAAAAAATCTCTCCGAAGAATTGTAAATCGTTCAATGATTGGGCGACTACGGGAATCTTTAGAAGTAGGCAAAAGTTATATGACCTTTTACACGAGAAGTCATATAATACAAGTAAAGCCTTTAGCGACTATGTAAGAAATTACTCTAAAATATTTAAGGTAGTTTGTTCCACGGCTAAGTCAATGCACATAAGAAACAAGATTAGAAATAGCTGTAATAAAATTAAAATGACTTGGAATATTATTAATGCGGAAACTGGAAGAGTCAGAAAACGCGATGGTGTCAGTGAGCTTTTCATTGCCAATTCTTATATTAGAACCGATAAACAGATAGCATCAGCATTTGAAAAGTACTTTGCTGACGTTCCAGTTTTAACCACTAAATCGCTGGGGTCTTCTCCCGACGTCGCTGAATCGTTGCTTAAGAAAAATGTAAATGCATGCAAAGGTAATTTCTCTTTCCGACCCACAGACGCCAATGAAATTATAAAAATATTTAAATCATTAGAAATTAAGAACACCACAGATCTATGGGGTATATCGGTTAAACTTATAAGTACAATTATAGATGTAATAGCACCCCACCTAGCTTTAATATTTAACAACTGTATTATAAGTGGAGAGTTTCCTGACCTAATGAAGCAAAGCAAAGTGATACCTTTGTTCAAGTCCGGAAATAGTACAGATCCAACCAACTACAGGCCGATTTCAATTTTACCGGCTTGTAGTAAGATATTTGAGAAAGTAATTCTTCAGCAACTTCTTAGCTACTTTACAAGTAATAAACTCCTGCATAACAAACAGTTTGGCTTTACAAAAGGCCGTTCAACAACTGATGCGGGAGTTGAACTATTTACTGATATTATCAATGCTTGGGAGGATTCACTAGATGCACTGGGCATATTCTGTGATTTATCCAAGGCAATTGATTGTGTACAGCATGAAACCTTAATCAGGAAACTCAATCACTATGGCATTAAAAATACCGCACTGAAACTTCTGATTTCTTATCTCAGCGAAAGAACTCAGAAAGTCGAAGTAAACGGTACAAGATCGTCTGGGTCTTTAGTACAGATGAGGGTCCCACAAGGATCGATTCTGGGTCCATTCCTGTTTTTAATATATATTAACGATCTACCATATATGGTAGAGAATAATAACGAGATTGTATTGTTTGCGGATGACACCTCATTAATTTTCAAATTAAATAGGCAACAAACTAACTATGACGATGTGAACAATGCTCTCTCTGAAGTGGTGCATTGGTTTAGCGTTAATAACCTACACTTGAATAGTAATAAAACCAATTGCATAAAATTTTCAGCACCTAATGTGAAACAAGTAGATAAGCAACCAGAACTAAATGGTGATAAACTGAACTTAGTTAGCTCGACTGTTTTCCTTGGAATCACCATTGATTCGAAGTTGCAGTGGGGACCCCATATCTGTCGACTGGTGGATAGACTAAGTTCTGCAGCTTACGCGGTTAAAAGGATACGCTGTTTAGCGGATGTCGATACCGCTAGATTGGTCTATTTCAGTTACTTTCACAGTATAATGTCCTATGGCATTTTACTCTGGGGTAATGCAGCGGATGCTAATATTATTTTTATTTTGCAGAAAAGGGCTATCCGTTATATATACAAAATGAAAAGTAGAGACTCCCTTAGAGAAAAATTTAAGGAAATAAACATCCTAACCCTTGCATCGCAGTACATCTATGAGAATCTTATGTATATTCGTAAAAATAGGCATCAGTTTGTAAGTCGTAGTGACCTAAATGCCTTACGCAATGTAACACTAAGGAACGGCCACATACTAGCGTTTCCTAAATGCCGGCTTAGTAAGAAAAGTCGTTCCTTCATAGGAATGTCTATTCTAATATTCAATAAAGTCCCGGCTGCGGTTCAGTCTCTGCCTTTACACAGGTTTAAAAAAACCATCAAACAAACATTATGTCAAAAAGCTTATTATAATATTCAGGAGTATTTGGATGATAAGAAGGCATGGGACTGAATTAAACTCTGACAGGCTATCACTATGCTTTTGTATTAATTATACTAAATATTGTAAGCAGGTGGCATATGGGGTGATTCTTGGCATACACGATTGGCTGTCTCGTCTCTGTCCTAATCATATCATGGTCATACTGTACATTTTTCTGTAAAAATTAATTTGAATTTTAAAAGAGTACCGAGAGTTTTTTCCTCCGGCTTTTTTCTCTCTCGGCCTACACTAGGGCATAGGATAAGAATATTGTAAGTTCTTCCTTAAGCCGATGACCAGGTAGATAGTCTATCGTGACTTAGAGCTTAGCTTAGTGGTAGGTAATTATTGTAAATTAGCCATAAGGCAGGTTAGGCACCTGTGTAGGATTAGCTATTCATTCAAGGATAAATAGCTCATCCTTTGCTTTGTATTAATCAGTTTAGAATAGCATTAAGTAGTTTGTAGTTACCTAGACTTTCGTTAAGCGTGTGTAATCACCTCATAGCGAAATAAATTATTTGAATTTGAATTTGAATTTGACCCCATAAAAATAAATAATTAATTATCAAAGCCAAAAATTTTGTCAACCCTAGTAAGCTGTCATGTCAGGGAACAGTCATTATTTAACAGAAAGGCCTACGTACTTATTTTACCTAATACATAATTGTCTACTTTAGTAGTTTTTCTATTTTTCATTCATAAATGTTTGCTACCTCAATACAAAGATGTCATAATACTCAAGTAAGTACCGACTTCAAATAATGTTCGTTCTCCGGACCTCACACCCTTGAACTTCTTTTTGTGGGCTTATGTGAAGGACAGAGTGTATTTCTCCGATTGCCCAACGGTTGCCGAGATGGAACAATATGTAAGATGCCATATTTACGATGTGATGTGAGATGTGAGTGATGTGACCATGGATGTGACACCAATATTTTTTGGACATTCCAAAAATAAAATGCAACATTAAAAATTCAGTTCTTTTTATTTCGAAGAAACAGAAAACCATTTCTGTTTAGGGATACAGTTCACGTAGAGTAATCGTGTCTTGACTACGAAATATTTTCGCACGCGTACGGTAAATTTCAGGGTGTTCGAGTGTTGTAGGCAGTGGTCGCAAAAGCAACTGCTTCGCTAGACCTGGGTTCGATCCCCGGATCGGGCTACAACTGTTGCTTTTTCTAACTTAAGTAAGGACCAGATAAGTAAGACACCTTAGTATATTTTAAACTAGTGGACGCCCGCAGCTTCGCTCGCGTGGAATAAGACATAATAATAGATTCTTCGCGATAACTGTAGCTCCACAAATTTGTAATGAATCCGTAAATGTGTTATCCCATAAGTTTATTTTACCCCTTAAGGGTAACATTTTTACAAACGTTGAATGCCATATTTATTTATATCTAAAATACGTCTAACAAATAAATTTTATGCTTCTAGTTCTGCAAATGACAATACTTTCATACAACCTTTCATCCCCCTTTTCAACCCTTTACAACACTTTTTTCCAATTAAAAAGTAGCCTAAGTCAGTTCTCAGGCTCTAGACTATCTGTGTACCAAATTTGATTTAAATCGGTTCAGTAGTTTTGGCGTGAAACCGATTCGGAGGCGCATTGGCGGAGGCGCATTGGCGATTTTGTTATACGAGAGAGAATCAGAAATACGAGTATATGAGCCTTCACTCATATATTTCTGAACGGTTGAACCAATAGCAATAATAATAATAAATAAAAGACCTTACTAGTTATCTATCATTGTGGAAATATAATTTCGCATATATTTAGTAGGTATGCTATTACTCATATACCAATTGTCAGTATATTTCATAGTTCATACTCCTCATATTTAGGTAGTAGCTACGAACGAATGTCCCCTCTGACGCTCCCAGCCCCTGTCCTTTTTGTCACAGGCGTCAAGGTTGTAACACTTGTTATAGATGGGTGCTGCGTGATCGTTTCCTCACTTAGTATCATAAACATATAAAAAAGCTTATCTACATTACACAATGCTTTCAGTACCAGTCCTATGTGGCGGTGCGAACGTACCACCTGTGGAGATCCAGAATGTGTTTGGGAGTCCCGGGATCCCGCCTCCGGTGTACCCTGGCGTGGCTCCGGCTCCGGCACTGGCCCAGGCTGTCCCAGTCACGCCGATCGCCCCACTAAATCAGAACCAGACGATAAGCGAACTAGACTACGGGGACCTCATGGACGAATACATTCCCACCGACGCCGATTATGACAAATTTGACCTGACTCTTACTAAGGTAACCGTTTTAAATAAGTTTCCTCCTTTTTAATTTATGGAATTAAGTACATCAGTCTTACTAGTAATAAGTAATCCGGAAGACCACCATTACGAGGTACCTTTATACTTAGGATATACGGAATCATAAATGAGTAAGATTCTATTAATTTATTACGAAAAATGTTTAAAAATCTCTTGAATTTAATGGGAGGTATCGCAGATAAATTGTGTTTTTGAATTTTCATGAACATTAAATTATAGATTTCTGATAAAATATATATTTTGTTTTACAGTATTTGATCTAAGGGCTTTCCTCACTCGAAACACGATAACGTTTACTTTATTGCATTGAATCGCAGGTCTGAACAGGAATCAAATGTCGTTTTATTTGAGTTAAAATAAAGTTTTATAAAATAAAAATTCCTCATTTATTTTGAGAATGTATCCATTAAATTGTTATTTTATTCTACGATGCGCCCGCCGCGCTTACCGCAGCAAGCTTCCATTCCTCTTTAAATTTAATTTAAATTATTTAAAGTAATTTTTTTCTCTATTACTAATAAATATATAATAATATCATTCCTTTGTGCTATAAGCTGTGCTATTAGTATAGTCACATAAGGAATTACTCGAAAATTACTTTTTGCAGCAAAATGTATCTCATTCCTCTTTTCCTTATTTTGTTTATGCAATTGAATACCATAAGACTTTCTTAGATTGGAATACAATGCTACAACTAAGCCGTCATGACGTACGTATAATGGTCGAAGTTATTTTTTGTTATATTTCATACTAGCTAACCCCGCGAACTTTGTTCCGCGCAGGAAATAAATGAGTATATTTTTGATTTTATTTTTATTAGCATAGTACAGAATATAAATAAAACAAATTAATTATTTTAATGATTCTTTATTGACCATTTATTTATATATTACCTTGTGATAGACGACATTTCTCGTTTTATTTTTGTGCGCAAGATCAAATAATGCAGATGGTCTTGAATTAATGTTAATAAATTATTAATTTGACTTAATCTGGAGCGTTAAATGTGCGTTCGTGTTTTCCAGATGGTTGTTTATCCGTTCTGATCACCACTTTGTAGTCCTCATTTGTCATGGGCTCCAAAGCACTCTTGAACAGCCTGACCAACGCATGAAGTTCATTAAGTATTTGCTGCAGATCTTGTTTAATTGCTCTTTTCATTGCTGAATCTCTTGACGTCGATCATGTTGCCCATGCAGTATAATTGTAAAAAAATATTTTGTGCATCTTCGAGAGGTTGTAATGATCCGATTCAATGGTAAATCTGTCTGTCCTTGTATCTACAAAATCAAAAGCAAAGTCAGTATTACTGATTTATAAATATATTTTTTATAATTTGCATAGAATACATAACATAGTAATAATTATAGTATGTTAATGTTCTACTATATTCTTTGTAAGTACAAAAATTAAATAAATTAATACATACCTTTAATGTCGGATTAAATCCTCGTTCTTCCATTATGACTGCCCCAAATCAGGTCATTTGGAAACAACTATTATATTTTCGAATGTTTGCTAGAAAATGTCGTGATTCTGGTGTTTCGCCAAAATCGCCAAGAAACAATGAATGTAATGGTTCAGGTGGAGGACAGTAATCAGTTCTGAAATCGTATTGAAACGCTGCTCAATTTAAATCAGTACTTGATAAATTTCTTCTTGTTCTTCTAAAATTATCTAGTTCTTGAGCCGTTTCAGTGGCTGCCTCGCTTTGCTCTTGTGATTGAGAAGCACGAAGTCGCCATACTAACGCGGCGCTCTTCACGTGCCCTTTGATTCGCAATGTTTCGAATCCTAGGTGGATTACGGCTTTGTCGGAAAAGAATTGATTGTCTTGGTCGCGGCATGGTATTGTTAATGATAATATCGACACAATAAGATAATAGAAACTCGAAACAAACATTTAAAATGTACTCTGTAAAACAAACACATCAATTTCAGTTACCTAGGTATATAAAATGTACTCTGTGCACATCAACTGGTCGACTTCAAAAATTCCAAATTGTCAAAGTATCAACTGTCACTAAAAAATAAAATAAAACGGAACGGTGTAAAAAGTATCCTTTAACAGTCCCCCGGTTCTAAGGTATCTCCCGACAAATTTTCAGCCAAATCGGTTCGGCCATTCTTGAGTTTTAAATGGTGTAACTAACACGACTTTCTTTTACCTATATTATAGATTATATTCTTATTATTATTTCTCTAATTTTATTTAAATTAGGCACACCAACTTAATATGATACACGACACAGTATAAAAACATTTTAGATAAATCTTACAGTCGTGTACATTATAAATACAGGTTATCACAACATTCACATTGTTACGCTCTGTTACAATTTTGATTAAAGTTTTATTAGAATAGTAATAAGATTATGACCATGACAAATAAAATGAACTGACAAGACTAAAAAAATAGGAGTGTGGAAAAATTATAAAACTAATGAATGGATTTCTCATTCTAGAGAGTAGCATCTCGTTCTGGAGAGAACTTCTTGCTGTCTCCGCTTGGCCTTAAACTTTCCATGGCCATCCTCGACGAAGCCGCCACGGGAGCCACTCAAAGGGAACTTGATCTCGTTCTGGACTTCGACAAAGACAAGAACCAAGTCAGGAACAAATTCTCGAGAATATTGGATTCGTTACAAGTCAGTCATATCGATTATTATTTAAAAATATTTTATCAGTGTTACTATCCATTTTTTTAATTAATTTTTTTTAAATTAACAGATGGTATACGTCTTACAAAATGCAATGGATAGATCTTGTTACTTATGTAGACAATATTGCGTAAACGCTTTTATCAAAATAGCTATCATTAAAATCACAATGTTAAATGTTATCAAATGCTTGATTCCTTGAAACCAATTTCTGTTAATAATTAAGTATTTAACAATTTATAGATACATACAAGCCTTATATTACTGGTATTTAATAATGATAATAATGAAAATGAATGGTATTGGTTTAATTTACAGACGAAATCAGTGCAGTACATTCTCAACTTAGGCAGTAGGATTTATGTTGGTCGGCAATCGGAAGTACCACAGCGTTTCGCATCCATTGCCAAGGAATTTTACAAAACCAATATAGAGAATCTAGATTTCAGCCAGCCCTCGTCTGCCGCCAAAGACATCAACGACTGGGTAGCAAACAACACTGCTGGAAAAATCTCGGATTTGGTTGACGAAGGTGAGGACGATTTGTTTACTTTAAGTCTGGGAATACATTTCCGATTTTTCTCTCCGATAGTCGGATCCGATAGTCTGATCAGACAATCTTAAGGCACTCGTGCCATACATTTGTTTGAATACTGAATACACATACGATCCGATAGTCGGATCGGACGTCCGAGTATGAATGGCACGAGTGCCTTCAGCTTGTCTGATCAGACTATCGGATCCGACTATCGGGGAGGAAAAAACGGAAATGTATAGTGTCTAACGGTTGACGGATTTGGTGTACGCGTACGGTAATTATAACAATATCCTCTGAACTATATTTAGTACATGGACAGTGAATGTGTTCACATATGGATCCAATATTGCTAAGGTAATATTAAAATGTATAACGGTTAATTTATATCGTCTTCAGTGTAGTGTGTAGTCTTTATTTTCTTTGATTTCAATAAACTATTTGGGATGTAGATACCTAGGCGATAATAGCAGTGCATCTTTTTTGTATATTTCAAGCTCCATATCTAAACAGTAGGTAAAGTTGTACTACCTAAATCTATATATATAAAAGGAAAAGCTGACTGACTGACTGACATATCAACGCAGGGCCTAAACTATAAGGGTTAGAAACTTGAAATTTTGCACAGGGGTTCCATTTATAACGGGGAGCACCACAGAACAGATAAAGGAGGATAGAATGGAAATGTGGGCGTGACAGGCGCGCCAACAAGTATGATTAAACAATCATACTTCAACTGAAATCACGCGTGCATACTTTTAGTCGCTTTCGGACTGCGGTGGTGCGAAGAGCTGCACGAAAAATGTACATTGCCGGTAAAGTACGCAAGTAATCCACGTGAACACATAGTTCGTGCGCAATGTATTCTGTCCTACAGAATGCGATGACGTCACGATGTTCTGTCGAGTTCGTTCGCAGCGAGATAGTGTTGTGAAAGTATAAGATAAATTTTTCGATAATTCTTGATCTTGAGTACGTAATTAAAGTAGTTTCAGGTGTAAATACTTAATTTCAAGGAGTAGGTGTAGTACTAAATAAGTAATTTAGTACTAATTTATATTATGTATTTATTTTAGGTTTCCAAAGGATCCTAATAACCAGCATTGGATAAATGTAACGGGTAGAAAATTTGGATCCCTAAAAAACAATGTACCACTTTGGAACAACTGTACTCGATTTTGCGCAACTTTTTCGGAACTCAATTATTTAGCAACATTAGTTATCATCAGATTGTATTATATTCTACTGAGAAGCATATTACAGACTTTACCAAAGCTATTAAAGAAAAATAATTTAAATATAAGATTGCATTAATTTATTGTAAAAAATTCGAATACAAAAGAGTCCCCATCTTTGCTCTGCACAAGTACATTCGTCGCGCAACTGTATATATTAAAACTGTACCTGTGTATTTATTTAAGTACGTACACTCACTCTGAAACTTTTTAATAAAATAAATAATTATAATGTAATTTTTCATGTGAAGATAATAAAAAAAATGCATGTTAATAAGATGTATGGAACAGGCGCAACACCTAAAGGAAGCAAAACTCGAGTTGCATATGTTTTCAGTGTTACTTTTAAAAGAGTCATTTATGCGGATGTAGCATTATAGGTACCTACATAACTCTAAACAAGTTTCAAAATATATTTATCGATAAATATGTTTACATCTCTAGTTGGGTACCAGTAAATAACATATAAAATTGCACGATCAATTTTCTCAAATATGCAGTAAATTTTGTTTCTTAACTTTTATTTATTAATTTCACCGCCGTTAGGCATCTTTTGGCTCAATAAAGGTTAAATAAATAAATAAATAATACAGTAAAATAAAATATACTCTATTTTACTAATCTTGTAGTGGTTCAGTACCTACCAGTTACCTTACCTCCGAATACCTCCGAATACCTCAAGAATACCTCACACGGATACCTCATACCTTCGAACCAGTTACCAGTTACCTACGTTGTTAATATGAAACATATACGCGGTCGTCAAAATAGTGTTTTAAATAGTGTAGTATGTATGAAAGAAAATGTAAATATAAATAGGTGATTTTACAAATAAATTATTCATTCGACAATCGGACAGATCACGAGTTTCATTATGAATCCTATGAAGAACCTCTAAAATCTTATTATTGCACGAAATTTGTGCAAAACACTTACTGGCAACATTAAGTGTCGACAAGGTCAAAACTTGCACAATTCTACAGCTTGACGCGAGCAAAAAGTATCCTTATTGATTTGATGCTAGCTAAGGTTAGTTTTTAAAATTTGCGATTCTCGTGCAATTTGACCAATGGCTGATGAATATTTTATGTAAAGGTAATAATAACGTGTATCTAAGTGTGGGTAACTGGCGACAGTGGTTTTGTTTCAAAACTGACTCGATGGCCTTTCTAACCTCCTTTATCTGTTCTGTGGGGAGCACTAAGAAAGGATTTTTGAAAATTCACCCCCTAAGGGGGTAAAACGAGGGTGCAAAGTTAGTATGAAACTTTGCCGTTTTTGAAGTTAGTGAATGTATTATTCCACGCGAGCGAAGCTGCGGGCGTCCACTAGTCATAGATATTTCCTAAGTCCTGCGATAAAAGAAAGTAAAAGAGTTATGAATTTATAAGATAAAATAACTTTTTATGATTTATTACTTTTAAGCATTTATTAAAGACAAATTCAAATGATCTTATGGTATCAGAGTTTCATGAAATATCAAAGGAAACTCGTATGTGTTCTATTGCACGATACGCCCCTTGAAACTCATTCTACATGTTTCGCATGGTTTTTAACATTTCAGATGACGTCTCTGGAGCGATTCTATTGGTCATTAACACGTTGTTCTTCAAAGGAACCTGGCGTTCCCAGTTCATACCGAACGCTACTAGGCAAGACCTATTCTACATCACACCTGCAAATGCAAAGGACACTTCCTTCATGAACGTTAAGAACAAATTCTACTACGCAGACTCAGCGAGATTCAACGCAAAGATTTTGAGGATGCCGTATTTGGTAAGTGTTTAACCAAGTCATATTATTGTCATTGAATATAAATTAGAATACTTAATAAATAGCAGAACCTCATTCGAATTGATTGTTTTAGAACTATATTTCAATCCTTTGCAAAACCGCAATACAGACGCTTAAATAAAATTTTAATTCAAACTTCACTATACCAAAAAGTTTAATAAACAAATGAGTTCCCAGGTGAGCTAGAGGATTTAAAATTCATAAAAGAATTTAAGCTTTCATTTGACTAGGTATTCGGTTTGTTACCAACATGTCGCATTTCCAGTGATGTTTAAATATAAAATTCCATATAAGTCATGAAAATTAATGAATCTGAATCTAAATCTGAATCTGTAAAATGGGAATTAAGATAGTTACTTCCACAGGTTTACTCAAATTCAAATACATAACATGAAAACGTAACTAACGTAATAAACACAAATCAATGTTAGATGGAAATACATAAAAATATAATTACTTTAAAATATAAGAAGATTAACCTTTTCAGGGTAACAGATTTGCAATGTACATCGTGGTGCCCAACGCCCTCACTGGCCTGGATGAGATCTTTAACGACGTCACCGGCCTGCGCTCGGAACTGCTGAAGCTGAGGGAACATTCCGTGCAAGTCTCTCTGCCCAAGTTCCAGTTTGAGTACACTTCTGTTCTAGATGACACTTTAAAAGAGGTGAGCAGGAAATTTTTATTTTGTGTCCATTTATTATCAAAGTCAAGTTATTGACTAACTATGATAGATAGACTTATCTAGTTTAGTAATTTGCTTTAAGATTTTTAAGGCCTTTGGCGCATTTTCTCGTAAGAAAAATGTTGTTGTTTCTGGTGTTGCTCATGGTCATAGGCGACGGTGACTACTTACCATCAGGTGGCCTGTCTGATTGTTCGTTAGGCTATATCCTAATAGAATATTTAAGATGCTATACCTAATCTATAAAAATAAAAATAAAAGTAGTGCAGCTAGATCTTGAAGGAGTATCACAAATTCACTGGATTACCTACTAACAGAAAAATCAAATTCATTTGTGCACTACAATAGTTAATACAATGATCAGGATATGTGTCAGAAATGTTAAAAATATAATAATCACCCATATAATATATTACTCCTCAGATGGGCATAAGGCAAGCATTCGAGGATACAGCGTCGTTCCCTGGCATATCCCGAGGGCAAAACTTGCAGCAAAGGCTAAAAATTACGAAAGTTCTGCAGCGATCGGGAATTGAAGTTAATGAGTTGGGTAGCGTGGCTTATACGGCGACAGGTATGTGTTGGCATCACGGTATCAATTGGATTCGTAGGACATGGGCTTCTCACAGCTGAGATGACTTGGAGAATTCGGTTGGAGGGAACTCGTCTCTCATGTTTCAACGCTATTTTTCAACGAGGTTCAAAAGGGGTTTACTAAAACTTTCATCCATTTTTCGAGTTATGAAAATACGAGTATGTTCCGGATTTTTATAATTTAAGAGATGTTAAAGTTTAACCTGAGTAAACCTGACTTGTTGAAATTGGGACCGACTTTAAAAATAAAATTTTACATTAGGTACTCAGCTCAGGTACTCATTTTTTTTTTTTTTTTTTTCATTTTTTTTTCATTTTTCACCGCATAAGCAAATGCAGAAGTGCATGCGTGACTGGAATTTTAATTACTCCCTGTTTTAAGTGACTTGGTTTGGCATTTGTTTGTAAATCGTCGTCATAAAAACCCTTTTACCGAGCCACTGTTGACATACCACGCTGGCCAAGTGCAAATTGGCAGACGTCACAAGACGTTGTTGGGAACATGGTGAACTCTCTAATATGCAGATTTCTGCAAATATTAATCTTCGTTTAAGAATGATAATAATATGTCAGTTGACAGCTGTTAAAGGAGCATCTGACGTTTAACATTCTTAAACGAACATATATTTGCGCACAGTTTATGTGTTGTGGGGATTTTATTTCAGACCCACTCGAATCAGCAATAATTATCACCTCTAATATGCCTATGTTTTTTTAGAAGTATCGATCATCAATAAATTTGGTGAGGATGGCGCAACAGCAGAGGTGGTCGCGAACCGGCCCTTCATGTTCTTCATTCAAGACGAATCCACCAAGCAACTGCTGTTCATGGGAAGAATGTCAGACCCTACACTGCTCAACGGCTCCTTCAAACCGTCAACGATTCCATGAATATCGAGAATAAGACAGTTTTAAAATTCCTACCAACCCGAAGGTTTTTTTTTTCAAAGTTCAATAAAACATTATGTGTAAGTGTTACTATGTCCGCAGTTGTGTACTCATTGGTGCTTGCGATAGGTACCCTTTTACATTTTGTTCGATAATAAAAACTGATGACTGTCTTTTCTAAATTGTTTATGCATTCTCACCCTTTCTGTCTTAATTTTCAAACAACAAACTGATTTTCTATATCCTGTATAAAAAAAAACGAATGAATTAATATTTTAGAGACAAAACAGCAAATTATATAATATTTAAGTAAAAAATATCTTCTTTAAATCAGTTAGGTCAACATACCTTGTGGAAAATACCACCTGGAAAATATTTAATAAGGTTTTTTTTTAATATCATTTTTAAGTAACTGACTGTTTAACTTACAAATTCTGTACATTGTGATTAACGATATATCTACTCTTGTGTAGTAATATATGCAAAGCATTAATAGGATAAGGTTGAAATAAAATAAAGTTAGTCAATTGGTAGTTAGGGTCCAGCCCATTCAGTTCCGCAATAATTTATGAAAGACCATACCAGGTTCTCTCTACACCACCCCAGCAACTAGCAGTCTTATACCAAGTCATAGATTTAGTCATTCATAGCTTAAATAGACGTAACTGTCGAACTGTCCATTTCAAAACAGAAAACGTGACAACTTAGACCCTTCTTTCAGTAATCTGATAAGTTCTGCATTAGAATCTACGAGCGCGAGATGGTCACAGTTCGTCAATTCTGAATTCTGACGAAGCCTCTAAAGTTGCAACCGATCGGCGTAAAAACACGTATTGGTAGGTGGTAGAGCCTATAGGGAACCAAATAGGTTTTATATGAAAGCTAATTGGTTCTATATAGAGTTCGCCCGGGGCAGTACCACCGCCCGCCACGGTACCTAGTACCATTTCTGCCGTGTAATAATTGTTTTTAAATAATTTTAAAGCAATTGTGGTCCGTTTGGAAAGGTGTGGATTCCGGTTACACTTCTTTAGAGGCGACCATCTTAGTCCTCAAGGGTAGCAACACATCTGTGACTGACTTAGAACGAGACTCCTACTAACAAGTACTAACTGGACTATTACTAACACCAACTAACAGGACTAACTATCACTAACAGTCCCTAGTCCTCATACCTACTAACGAACTGACCAACTAATGTTCTAATTAACTTTCTCAACTAATTGGACTAACCATCCCAGTCCCTAATTGAGTCTTGTTCAAAGTCAGTCACAGTTGTCATGGGTGGCTGCGGATGGGTGGTGCTGCAAGCTCGTTTGCTATCCTGTATCCATAAAAAAAAAAACTACCTAAAATTCAACGCTATACCGGACTATACCTCTAAAATAAAGTTGTTGCCAGTTGTATCTCAAATAATAATCAATTTTTGGTGGTAGGTTGGTGAGTTACGAGAAACTGCCCTTTTGTCATGAATTCAATGACGAAGTTACTAATGACAGAACACTTAGTGAGTAGGAATCTGGTTGACATGCGTTATGGATAATAGGATCTATCTTTGCCAATCAGAATCTTCGTTTCTCAAGCGCGGTTACGATTTTCTATCCATATATATAATCTCTCCCTCAGTAAAAATAGGGCTGTCAATGTGACGATGGATGGAAAGGCCATCTAAAAGAACACGCTCGTACTAATCTTTGTGAACGCACCTTGATGTTTTCCTGTCCTCGGTCGGCTACCCGCTCTAGTATGATTCATGCCTTGCTTCGTCGTTAATCCTTGCGACTGTTATTCGATACAGAACTCATTCTACATTCACAAGCAATTCGCATGCTATTTGTTTATATTTCTCGTTAATTTGAAAGACGTTTTTAAATTCGTGCGCCGTTTGATTACTCATCGAGTCTGTGACATAGTTATCAGTTTTATATCAAAGTTTACTAAACGAATTACTGACAATGGATTTATTTTTACTAATGGGTATGTATTTTTATGTAACAAATCGATTAATTTTATATTTTGTATTATGATTCAGTTCAGTTGTAGTTACTTTTACTCGTACTTTAATTTTGTATAATTTAAAATGATTGTTTTTATACAAATTTACTAAGATTTTTAAGACTAAACTTTGGCCGGTAGATTTGGAGATCATCTTGTGCTGATTTTAAACCGGTTCTATTTAGATTTTTATATTAATAAGTAGATAATATTATTACCACAAAAACCGGACCGGTATGTGAAGCTAATAAAACCTTGATTATAATTTGTACACTGCTAGACATAATAATAATCAGACAATAGAGAAACAAGACCACAAGAAAAAGAAATAGTTTTGATTGGTTGCGACAGACCAAACTTAAGGACCTATTGCTTGGCTTTCTGTTTCGGTACATAGTACTTGTGTTGATTTGTTGAAGCGCATGTAGGTAGGTTACCTTTGCCACAAAAAAGTAATCACTTATGATTCTAACAGTATTCTGTGATCCGACCCGCGTGAATCACTCATTAACTATACCTAGACCCTTTGATGACATATTACTTATTAACCTAGACCATTGATGTAATCCTTTGCATTATGATTTTACTAGTTGATATTCTCACATCGATCGTATGTGATCGACCGAGTTAAGCAACCAGTTAAGCAGTTAACGTTTGAAAGGGTAACTGCTAGTGACAAAATATCTTGAGTGCTACCGAGCTTCAGAGGGCACGTTAAGCTGGTATTTCTATGGTAAAAAAACAATCGTTAAGCCTTGACGAACACCTTCGGGTTGCTTGAGAACATTCGACACTGGGTTGGCCACCATCTATGCTCCACCAATCCGCATTGGAGCAGCGTGTTGCAGTATGCTCTAGACCTCCGCTTTGTCTGTCGGAAGAACCCTACCCAACAGTGGGACGTCTATGGGTTGTAGCTAAGCCTGTGAACTAAGCTTCGGTCGAGTAGACATGGAGAGAGAACGATTATTAAGCTCCTAAACTTATGTGTAAGTGTTATGAAAATACAAGTACCTATTAAAAATCATTAAATTTTCAGCGTTAACGTTAACCATTTTTCAAACTTCGAACTGCCAAAACAGACGACGGAATGGAAATTCGCGCCTTAACTTTTTTGACGTTGATCTACTTCGCTACATTACAGAAGATAATAAGGAGAATGTCGTAGTATCTCCAGCCAGTATCAAATCTATTTTGGCGATGATACTGGAAGGAGCTCGGGGGGATACTGAGAAGGAAATCAGAGGAGCATTAAGACTGTCACCGAACAGAGAGGAGTACCGGGAAGAACTGAATCAATATTTAAATATGCTTAACGTACGTTACTTATCTTAAACTTCGCGACCACATCGAAGTTTCTAATCTATACTCTAAGCTCTAGCGAGACCGCGTCTGTACATTAAAGAAATCTTGAAAAAAAGCTATCAGGATGATTACCTAATCGATATAGATTCTGAAAATATTTTTTTTCAAATTTATTGTCTGTCTATTTGTCCCTACGTGCACGATGGAATCAAAAACTACCGAACCGATTTTAATGAAGCTTGATACAAAAATGCACTGAATGCCTGAGACGGATTTTTACTATTCATCAATAGGTTCCCCTGGAAATACAACATGTTTGTCTGGAACATTTCTCAAACATTAAGTACATTACATAATATGTATATTTTAATTTTGCAGCAAAGGTTTGTTATTTAAATTAATCGAATAGTTACGTGTTTCTCCATTTTTCTGTATTTAGTTTGATAAAAAAAAAAAAAAATTACTTACTGTATTAATTTTTTATTTTTCAAGAGGCGTTCATGGAAAAATCATGGGTGTCCATGTTTTATTATATGTATTCAATCCATAAAGGGTTGGAAGATAATTTTAACTGAAGTGAAGAATAATAATTGTTTAGACATGAAAATAGACGGATTTTGACCAACCTATATTTTGTGTTATCATTGTAGGCGTTCCCGGAAAAATACGCGATGGAAGTTTGTTTGAATATTTCTTATAAGAATTCTTAATTTCAATAGAATTACTTCATTAGAATTACTTACTTTGCAACAAATGTTTACAGTTGAATGAATAAAAATATGGGATATGTCGGTACTCTTTCTCCAGGTGATTTCCCCAGGAATCAATTTAGAAGGACAGAATTCGATCGATAGTGTCTTTGAGGAGGGTAGCAACTAGGTGTAAACGAAACTATTCTTTTGTATAATTCCACGCGCTACTAGCTTTGTTTAACTACTAGTTTTGATTAAAAATCTTCAGATAGAATACGTATATACGTAGGTACCTAGTGTTATACATGGAATAAGTATGGAATACTATTTACCTACTCAAATCAGCTGACTTCAACCGGTTGAGTAATTGTGTAACTCACTGACAACTCACACCAATTAATTGGCTTGGTAGATAACATTTATTGTTAGTTCGGGTTTTTTCCCGTAATGTGTGTCTTCATTAAATGTGCCCGAGATGACGATCCTAGACACATCTAACGATTGATAGGTTCTAGGTACTTTTAAACCATTCTTAACTTGTTCACGAACTAGTACTTTTACTTGCATCGTTCCCAATGGTAGGTCATCGATATGTCCACAAAACAATAATTGTGGTATATCCAGGCGCTCTAGGTTTTAATACCTATGTCTTACAGTGTAAATAACATGAGCATATTATTATGTATACTGAGCTGCTAATGCTTCTAGCAAGTGAGTCGTCAAGAGGCAAATACCATTAAAAATGTTCAAAACTTTGAAGTCACGCAATCGCTTAGCTTACACATATTAAATAAAAACTAATTTCAGACGAACACAACTGGTATACTGCTTCACAACGCTAACGCTGCGTTCGTGTCTGATAAGTTGAAGCTGAAACGTGAATTTGAGGTGACTCTGTGGAAGGTGTACCATTCGGAGGTCCGCATCACCGACTTCAGGAACCCGCCCACCGCGGCTGACCGGATCAACAGCTGGACGAGCGCCAACACTAACGGACAAATCACTCATATTGTTGAGCCTTGTAAGTTTACCTTACGGAATTATCCGAAGGTCGACCACTCGGAAGTTCATCACACCTTCCTTAGGAACCCACCCGCCGTAGTTGACCTGATCATGTTGAACGAGCGCCAACACTAACGCACACATCACTCATGTTGATGAGCCAGGTATAAATTCACATTGTGAATGTTGCTTAAGATACCTAGTGACATCAGGTCGGTCGGGCAGAATTGATAAGGAATCTTTCATAGCAAGTATAGTGGACAATGTGTGGTAATTATAGTTTATCATATAAAACTTGCTACATAAATTTAAGTTTCTCACTAGCGATGAAAGTCCAGTGACTGTTTGGGAGGATAAGGGTTCAAGTCCCAGCGTCACTCATCAATGGCCTGCTAAAATAATGAAATAAAAACATCAGAGGGAACCTGCATGCTTGAGAGTTTCTCATAATGTTCTTGAAGGCTAGAGAAGACTCATCCTAAAAAGTGAGTCAGTGTAAGAGTGATGATGATGAGGAGTCTTAATTTCAGCCGACATCAGCTCCTCATCAGACATTGTGCTATCTAACGCCCTGTTCTTCAAGGGAATCTGGCAACATGCATTTGACCCTCGCTTCACACACAAGGACTGCTTTTACGCCAGGGGAGCTTGCATCGACGTAGCCATGATGTCTCTATCTGCTGAATTAAACTATGCCTATGTTGAAAATTTGAGGGCACACGCCGTGGAACTGCCTTATGAGGTACTTTCTTAATTGATTCTAAGTTCTGATTTTCTACTTCGATTTGCCTCCTCGTTTTTGTCCATAAAACATTTACTCGTAGTCAGTTGTTTTACTAAGTTTAGATCTATCCCTAGAAATAAGGAACCCACCTAGAATTACAGGGATTCTTAAGTTATTCACGGGATCTAGCGACCGTAAAGACATTTTAAAACCACACATACAATTTTAAGTAAAGACATAAAAACGGAGGGATAGTATCTTGGTATTCCTCAAGGGGTCATTATACACGTCAAAAAAAATACCTACATAAGCAAGGAATATTTCCTGAGCTTAAATATACACTTAATTAATCTGCGCCGGAACTAATGTTAATCACCTTCTTGGCTTACTGGTAAAAAGAACATAAGACGTAGTAATACGAGTATATGATATATGATAATATGAAATGGACAGACAAATATCACCTCCGGTTGATTCTTCATTTTGTTAAGATGTTATGATCTGAGATTTTAATCAACTTTGGAAGACGAAATATTATAATATGACGTCGTACAGCAATTAACTCAATATTAACACCGACGTGACTGACAATTTTCAAGGTTTACCTGTTACATCTATTCTAAAAATATAAAACGCGTTTGTTTGTTGGACAATAATAAGCAAACCAAATTATGAAGAGAATGATGAGTTGTTAACATTTAAGGTCAGATATGTAATAAGTACGTACCTACATATATTGTTTTTCAAAAAAGTCCAAGGAGTAAACTACTTCTGTCAAAAAGTTTTGTGAGTACTTATAAAATTCAAATATAAGTACATATATGAAAGTAACTTATGTTATTAAACGTTCTTATCATTTTAGAGCACCAATCCACTCGTAGTCGTTTTTGGTCTTTAGTTATTTATTTAACATAGATTTCATGCGGTATCCATCGAGTGCAAAGGTTCCAAACCTTATGATATACATGTCAAATGGTTCATTCATATGCCTATTATGTATGAATTTGCTGACAAGTATTTTTATTGTCGTATCGTTGTGTATTGATACTCATTCTTCTTCTATTATATAGTAAGCCTCGAAAAGTAAACCTGCCGATGTGGTAGACTGTGATTTAAAATATATTTCACGAACCTACTAATTCTAAAATGCAAATTATTGTAAATTCACTCAGTACTCAGCGAAATACAATAGAAATATTTTATTCTAAATTTAAATTTCATTGAATTTTTCAGGGCAGACGTTACTCAATGATATTGCTGGTACCGCAAGACCGCGATGGGCTAGCGTCGGTCATCAGAGATCTTCCATACATGAGTCTACCTCAGATTTCCCAACTGTTGGAACCAAATGACGTCTATTTGTACCTGCCGAAATTCAGCATCGAGTACGCTGAAAATATGGTTGCTGCGCTAAAAAGTGTAAGGGATCGTTAGTTATATTTATTGAGTCATCCATCCATACGTCCTTTCATAAGTCTTTTTAGGTCCACTGCTGGACATAATCTCTCTCTCAAACGTCACCGCACCTGACCGTCACTCGCACTCAGGCACGGGTCTCCACCCGTGCCTGAGTGCGAGTGCCCTGCGTGTCTGAGAGGAGTCTCATGCTGGCTGAGTGTGGATTGGCAGACTTCACATTCCTTCGAGAACATTATGATGAACTCGCAGGCATGCAGGTTTCCTCACGATGTGTCCTTCACCGTTATACCAAGTGACATTTATTTTCTTAAATCGCACATAACCTAGAAATGTAATTGGTGCGGTCGTCTGGGGTTTAAACCCGGACCGCTCGAGTGAGAGGCGAATTCGATAGCCACTGGGCTGTCACCGCTGCTGTCATTTTTGTTTGGTAGGTACTTATTTATTATTGGGAAATTCATTGGGTACAAATAGTTAGACCATGGGAACTGTTCATCCCCGTGGTACCTGCAACTAGTCGACAGTAGTGGCACGTAGTATGGATTTGTACCCGGTATTAGGCAAATGGCTCGCCCTTATTACATGGATGGGTAGGGACGTTTTTACTGGTCACAAGTGGGTATACTACATAACTCTGCAACACTACATGCCCATCGAAGAAATACGGCGTGAAGTTGTGTTACGTTTTTTCCAGATGCGTATCAACTCCCTATTCAGTAAAGACGCAGACTTGTCCGCGATGTACGAAGGCGGTTCACCCACAGTGAACAGCATCCTACACAAGGTGAAGATGTCTGTGGACGAGCACGGAACAGTCGCCGCAGCAGCCACCTCCGCCATGGTCATACCTCTCATGGGAGGCGAGGTACAACTGCGTGTGGACCGACCTTTCCTGTTCTTTATACGGGACAACGAGTTTGGACTCGTTTTGTTTGAGGGCAAGATTGAGGAGCCAACGGCATTCAGCGAGGCATACATCAAACCGGGTAAAAATAGTTTATATATTACATATTCGATCAATCGATTGTGATCATACATTAATTTATTTTAATCCACTCCTTCAACAGTAATAAAATGTTGAAACAAGATCAATAATGAAACAAAGTTATATGCAACATCAAAATATCCACGTTGCATATTGCCGTGCATGGAGATATCGATATTGAATTCGAACAGACGGTACTGTGGCATGAGCCGTTTTTATTTAAAGTTTTTAACAATTATAAAATGATAATTATCACTAATTACTTTTTAAATCAGAGCTTCAAATTTTTTATAATTTATAGAAGGTAACATAAACATTAGGTACTTTATATGCAGAATATGTAAAAAAATATGTCCAACTTTTCAGTTATCCAACAAGATACATTGACCAGAAGTTATGAATTGGAACTTATTAAGATCTGTTGTAGATTATTGTCATTTTATGGTTATTTATTGTGAAGTTTAAGTTAGTTAGTTACTGTGTTTGTTAGTTACTTAGTTATTGTTAGTTTCATTTAAAAACTAATTTAAAAACTGTTGGAGATTATTGTCATTTTATTATGGTTATTAACTGCATATTGAAATGTAAACGAGCAGATGAAAATAATAACAAAATAATAAAGGTTTTTTTTAAAATTCGCGTATGCGTATCGCAGATATGTGTTAAAAAACGCAAAATGTCAAATAACTCGAAAATGAAAAAAAATACATTTGCAAAGGGGCCATAAGGGTCATTTGGTTGCAAATCTTAATCGAAGCCTCTCCTACATACTCTTAACGGATTGCCGACTAATTATCAGTAACCCTAGTATACTATTTATCTGTATTGTATTGCTATTATTATTATTGTGTATTCCAAGATCTTATGCTGTCGCGCTACACGCCGAGCTCTGAAGTTTCATCCACACCGAATCGACTCATGGCCTACTACCACCGTACGTTTCTCGCGGTCATTTTTACGGCGAACTGGTCTCCTGAGGTTTTCCCTTCGAGCTACGACATGGAGCGCTTCAAAAGGAGTGTGAAACGCTTCCTTCAAGGCAGGCAATGCACCTGTGATACCCCTGGTGTCGCACATGTCCATAGACGACGGTGACCACTTACCATCAGGTGGCCCGTATGTCTGTTTGTCCGTCTATACTATAAAAAAAAAGTGCTTAAACATATTTTTATAGCAGTTATATTTTCTGTTTCAGAGCCTTCACTATCGGCTAGGAAAAATACAAGAAATATTCCCTTCAAGAGAATATTTGGGCATTAAATACAAATGTATATTTATAATTATTAATTTTTGATACTTGAGTTTTATATCTGTCTTTTTTAAAAATATTTGAAAATAATTATGGACTTACGAATTATTTTGGTGTTTTATTTAAGTGGATCTAGCGGTTTTATTTAACACTGAGAACTGAAATAATTTATGTTGATTAATTTATTGTATTTATTAATTCCGAGAGGAGATCCGTCCCCAACTGGCGGTGGGATGAAGAAAGGGATGTGGTTTATGTGTACAAAAACAAACACACACAATATAAAACAAAAAAAGCTTCGAGACACACGAACTGCGTCTAGACAGAGAATTATTTCAGGAATTCTTTTACTGACTCCTGGGTTTTTACTTTTATAAAACATACAAAGCCAAGAGTGCTTATTTCTTATCTACCAATTCGTCAATTTTTTAGGTTACATAACGTCCTGTGGCTTCGCCGTGTTTGTAAAATGATATTGGTAACTACTTCTCTTTTTTTGTTCGAGTTGAGGTTACCGCAAGGTCGTTTCAAAGAGTCATAAAATGCAGTATAGGTATGGGTAAAAAACTAGATATCGCTGTCTGTGAATTGATTTGCAATAAGGCTTGACAGGTTTACAATAGTTTACATTGGGTGTAACTCGCTATACTCACTAATAAACCGTAGCACAAGCGGTGATAGCCCAATGGCTGTCGAACTCGCCTCTCATTCGAGCGGTCCGGGTATAAACCCAAGCGAACCAATGACTTTTCTAAGTTATGTGCGATTTAAGAAATTAAATTTTACTTGCTGTAACGGTGAAGGACACATCGTGAGGATAATAATGTAAAACCTGCATGCCTGATAGTTCTTCATAATTTCTCGATGGCATGTGAAGTCTGCCAATCCGCATTTGGCCAGCGTGGTGGACTAAGGCCTAATTACTCCCATTCTGAGAGGAGACTCGTGCCCATCAGTGGGTCAAAGATAGGGTGGTGGATACAGTAGCAGCAGAATTTTTTGATGCTTATGATTATGCTATCGGTTACCAAGATGATGATGATGTTATGTTATCCGTTTACAAAAGGGCAAGGGAAAATGGAAATGACGGAACACGGGTAATGGCGCAACCCTATCTTAACCAATCATGTAGGGTGCAAACAAGACTGCATGTAAAATCATTTCTCTGCCATGATCTGGCTGATTCCGTAGAGATAAACTAAACTTGACGTGTTTTCAAATCTAAATGGGGTTAAGCATATAATAGTTTGCATTATAGGCACAGAATACATAATTGCTAGAGGTATGCATGTTTTGGCTAGGTCGAACCGTTAGATACCCTTTTTAATCATTAAGCGAGCTTTGACCTAAAATTTAATAAACTTGGAGCAGCCGAAAATAAGAAGACAAGTTTAAATCAGTGATTGAGTTCAGTATTTGTGAAAGCACATGATCGTATTTAGGCCCTTCGATAACGATGTTGCGAATAAACATAAATGAACAGTAACATTAAACAAAACTGGTGAAATGACTCGAGTACAGTGGGTTCTGGGTTTTGAAGAAGAAATAGGATTTTGCTCCGTTCAATCACAGATAATCACAGTATACCTACATATTATATTTATACTTACTGTGATTGTAAATGTTGGAATTATAAAATTTCCGGTAAACAGTCTGACACACGCGAGCATTCGTATGTGCTTCCGTTTTTTATCGGATATATGGAACCCTAAAAAGAAAGGAGTGCTGCCAATAAGTAGGATATCGTTGATGTCGTCCGGAGAAATCCGGAGAGGTGAAGTGGTTAACTGGACCAGTTCGATCAGACGGCGAGAAATCCTAAGCCCCGAATAAATTGACTCGCCTTTCCAGACATCCTCAATTAATAGTATTTGCAATAAGCATTACCTAGTTACTTCTCGCTCACACAACTTTTAGATCGATGACATAGATGGATACACGAGCTGAACAAGAGAGCGTTCAAATCCTTATGTCCATCAGTGAAAATAAAAGCATGAATTAGGTTTACCTATCCTATTAGCTATATATATCTGCGTGTCTGCGATTTATATATCAAAATATTATGATAGGTTAGGTAGGTTAAGTTCAGCGTTGCCAGATTTTTTTTTGCCATGTCGGGATTTTGGAACATTCTGAGTGCAAAAAGCGGGATCTTTCGTCGAAAGCGGGAGATAGTAAAAAAACGTATATAATAAGAATTTGAATTCAAATTACGTTTAGGTACGTGACAATAGATGGCAAAAATAGCCATAGAAAATGTATTTTAATAAAAATGTTTTAAATCAGATTTACGAACAGAAATCAAAATCAAAAAAGTTCATAAAAAAAATATGGTTTCCTTCGGGCGTTTCAAACAATAGTCAACATGATATTTCTGTGAAGATTTAACGTCTTTTAAATTTTCCTTTTTCTCTTTAATCAAGACGAAGAACTCTTCACAGGATAGCTGTAGATTTAACTGGATGAGTAACTGCCCACCACAGAACGGTCGAGTTACCGCCGAAAAGCGGGACATATAAGTTTGATATAAAAATCGGGACGTCCCGCCAAAATCGGGACATCTGGCAACGCTGGTTAAGTTCCTCTCTTTATTTGTTTAAGACACAATATTTTCTTGCTTTACGTTAATTTTAAATGCGTAGTCGGCACTGATTCCAAGAAGGGCTTGGAATGTCCAACGGATATCGAGCATACTCGTACCTACGAGGCGTTCATTTCTTTATTTTGTGGCAGACGATCGCTACTGGATTACTAAAATAAGATTTATAACAATAGCAGACAAGGGTTACAGACAAAATATTACAATGACACAGAAGCACTAGTACGTAGTAGTAGTAGTAGTAGTAGAAAGAATCTATAAAAAAGTAAGCATGCACGAACAAACGCAGATATATACACACATGAATACACATACATACAAACACACACATGCGCACGTGGGCAAACACCTTATCCAAAAATTATGTTATGTAAAATACGAAGTTAATAAAATTGTTATAACATAAGTCACAAATAAATGGGTTAGTATCGATGAGACCTCCTTCTATCTATTACACCGATAATTGGGGAGTATCCCTAGATTAATTACAATGTTAATGAATAATTAGGTACGCCTGTACCAGCATGACCTTTTCTGATTTTGTTTTTGATTTCTGTTTTTTTAATTTATTTAAAAGACGAATAAGACTCACGAAATTTAAAGTTGTTAGGACAATAAGTAACACACGAGTTGATGTATGAAATTTTAAATGACATTTGCACATACAAATGGGCCTATCACGGTACTTTACACATTAATTTATGGCGTCGTAAACCAATCAATTGGCAGAGCTGTTAACGGATATCTTAAAATGGGTCGCCTGCATCTGCGATCATAAATACTTATATCTTGTATTCAAATTATATCCATTTAGCTTTTAACGCCACGCCTGTGCCATGCGTATATAAATTGAAGTAGAAAACGGTGAATTTTTGCGTTACTATTACGTATCTTCTTTCTTCGGCAATTTCTCGATATTTTTTTAAAATTAAAAGCTTTTATTTAACTTCACTCGTATGTATGTATGTACTATGTCTATTTGTAGAATAGCCTCTGCGGAGGACTGTGTTTACTGTTGTGTAAGACCTGCTTCTGTAATCGTAGGAGGAGTTTTGTTGGAGGGAAGAGGCTGGGGAGGTGTAAGAGTCCCGGGGGGAGAGGAGTGCGTGTGGCGCTGAGGGTGGAGTGGTGAGCGGAGTGAGGCTAAATTCGTCGGCTGCGGGACCGGAGGCTCCGGATTCTTCGCGCCTCTCCCTATTACTAACTTAGACACCTAATTTAGATTTAACTTATTAGACGCTAATTTAATTAAGATACCTTGATGTAAGTCAACTTAAAGTAATTACTGGACTGACAGGTCAGAGTAGGGATATCGGTGGGGCCCGGTCCGGACGGACCCCTCTGACAAATACCTAGGCAAGTGAGCAGCCAAGCACACCGACAGGCCCTGTTTTTCTTTTCTTTATGTTTAACTTAAAAACAAATTTAAATAAATTATTGAAGTTAAGTGGATAAAAAAAATAAATGAAGTTAAGTGGATAGAACTGTGTTTCTATTTCCCCCCACTATTCCTGCTACTGTATGTATGTCCTGTATGTATGTCCTTGAATCTTGCAATCAATATTTCACCCACTTCCACTAAAGCTATCGAGCTGAAATTCGGCACACATATTTGGTTCCGATGACAATGCACGATTCAATAATTTCCGCCATTTTTAATCCAATGTGGCGGACGTTACAAAATGGCGATTTATAATTTTTACAGCAATTCGATATGCGTATCAAATGAAAGAGTTCAATGAGAAGAATGCAATAAGTAAAGTAACGCCATTCTAAATTCAAAATGGCGGACGTTACAAAATGGCCATTTTTAATTTTTACTGCAACCCCTATGATACCTATGGGTATCAAATGAAAGAGCTTGATAAGCAGTACACAATACTCGTAAGTAAATAAAGTAACGTCGTTCTAAATTCAATATGGCGGAAGTTGCAAAATGGCGATTTGCGCAACACCCAATGTTAAGGTGCGTACGTACCAAGGGCTGAATGGTGTGGGGAAGATGTCATGCCGCTAACGTACAATCTCAAGAGACCGGGGACCCTCCTGTTGTAATGTTACCCTTACCTCTCTAAACGGACCTCTGGGGAGGTGGACCACTCCTTATCCGATATTCGTGGGACAAACGTCCCAAGTGCCAAACACCCAATGTTAAATATCATATTTCTTCTAAGATTTTAAAAGACTAAAAAGTAGAAAATAATATTATACAGTAAAAAATATTTTTTTAAAAAAAGCTTTTCTTAAAAAAATAAAAATTTACTAAAATGTAAAAAATAAGATGTTGCTAAAATTGACTTAAACTGAAAATAACTGAGCTATAAATTTTGGGTTTTAAAGGTATTTCAACCTAATTATACCTATATTTGACGTAGGTATTTCTTCACGGTATTTCTATATTCATATTACCTAATATAAATAAAAGCTTTGGCGTAATTAGAATTTAAGAATTTTCTAGCATTATATCATATTTTCTCCGTCTGCCTCATTCCACTTCATTCTTGATTCAACTATAATATCAATCTATTTCAATCCTGATTCTGTACCGGAGTTTTTTAACAAAGTATATCTAAAACAATAGAAAATACAGAAAATATGTCTTTATTCTATTGTTTCACATTCTGATTTTGAGTCCTTTGAAAGGGGCAATCTGAAGCCCTAGAAGACAGGTACATTATTCTTAAGACAATTGCTCTCTTTCTTTTTGGTATACTTGTAGCATGGCTTATAGTATACAAAATGTTACCAATTCAAAGACATGGCGTGTAAACATATTTTTATCAATAAAGGTATGAATAATTCTGATTTCTGGGGAAAATTATCGTATTTAAAAAAAGTACACTGTAATCCTGCCAATAAAATGAAATTCCAACTTTTGAAATGTAGCAGCAATCCCTGAAAACTATTAATTTGCCTAACGTATTATTTTATTTTTCTTGCACAAGTTATGTTATTTTCCATCGACGGTCAAGCTGTTTTCATAATAAACTTGGCATCGTTCACACCGACCTTTCTCTGCTTCTACGCCATTTCTTCGTTTTCTTTTGTATTTCATTCGATTTCGCGCGCTTGGTACAAGTTGGTGAGAGACTCAGCAATGATTAGAGGTGAAACGACGTTACCATCATTAGTATCATCAATAATCATCTTTGCATTTCTAAATATATATCACACTGTAATTTTGTAACGTGGTATTTTGAATGGTAGGTATATCGTCCTGTGGGTCAGTGGCATAATTATTCTAATTTTGTGGAAGGCTAAACCCTATACCTGGCTCCTACCGATATCGTATTTGCATTCCTTTTTTAGGCACATGTATTTTGGGTCATTAAGAACTCGACCTCAACATTGAATGGGATTAGGATTCTGGTAGGTTTCAATAATTCAGGCTGTGTTTGAATTAGTGGTGGATAAGATTTAGTTTTGTACCGTATTCAAATTTATTTTATTATTTTAAATTTTATCAAACCATAATGACTTTATGCCATATGGCATTTGTAACCTACAAACGGCACACATAATGCTAAGTGGCATTTTCTCCAAGTTAGCCCAAGGTGTTGGTGAAAATGCTATATTGAAAGTAAACAAAATTTAAGTAAAAAAAAATCGCGTGCACTACATAATATAATAATAGAGTAGGTAAGTTATGATACATACATAAATGTAAATCCTAACACATTTACGTCTGTTTTACACCCCTGTCACATATTCCTAATTGAGATGAAACCCCATACGTGCGCTTCTCTCACTTTTAGTGTATTCGTATTTTACAACTGGTATTGGTATGGAATGCATTAAAGAAATATATAAAAAAGAAAAACAGTTTAATTACCAACCTCAGAGTTGAGAATCAGGTAATCTCACGATCAGGCTTATCTGTTTGCATGTCGGCTAATATATTTATACTGACAGTGCCCATTTCTGTGCGTGCTGTAGTAGAATCCAATATAACTGTTAAAATGTTGATATAAAGCTTGGAGGGCCGGCTTCCGCGCACGTCACTCTCAAGCGGGCATTGCGCACGCGCACCCGTTCCCGTTCTCGTGACGTTTTAAGTTTTAAAAAAAGTGTGCAGTTTTGTTTGTGCATTATTTGAATCATGTAAGTATTTAGACATAAAGTTAGAACAATATTATTTTGTGTTTTAGTAAACATCTCTTACATAAGATAGTTTTCAATAAGTGTGTCACTATGTTGTATAAGTTCTTCTAGTCTAGAGACTCTCTGACATAGATGAGGTATTTTGATCAGGTATGTAGTTATGTAAACTATACAAGCAAGTACTTATACTAAGAACAAACATACGCACACTCAGCCGGTTTAATATAAATAAACTATGAAATATTTAAGGCTCACTATGCTGTCATAGCAGAGGCATATGAGATCATTCAACATTCTAAAATAAAAATTTCAAATAAAACCTCAAGTACTGTTAAAAAAGGGGCGAAGTTTCTGACACACAGTATAGTCGGTAGATATATAGCTTTCCTACAGACGTGTCATGGTTAAAAGTAAAACTAGGTACCTAAACTCTTGCATTGATTTGCTTGCAGGTTGGGCTAAAGTTATATAAATTTTTGTTAACTAATAAAGTATTTTTTAGTTTTTTACACAAATAGTACTTCTATCTTGCTGGGAAAGTAGGTACGGTAGGTAATTTTTTTTTCATATATATAAGATGCTTGGTGGGTGGATGAAAACGAGCTTGCAGCACCACCCATCCGCTGCTGCCCATGACAACGCATGATCCGCTGACAACTGTGAATGACTGCACAAGACTCAGCCACAGTTGACTGGGATGTGGTTGATATTGATTGATAGGACTGAGATGGTTAGGTTAGGTTAGCTGTCAAAGTTAATAAATACATTAGATGATCAGTTTATTAATGGGTAAGAGGACTGGGAATAATAATGCAGTACATATTATTTGTTAATTAAGAAGAACTTTGAAATTTTCCGCTTCCCAATTTAGCAAGTCTCCAAACAACTCCTATTATTAATACATTATCTTACCAAGAGGTAACACCCTGAGGTTACACCATCAGATACCATATATGGTAGTGTGTAGAGTTGTGAATTATTTTGGCCCGTTGGCGCAATCGGTAGTGATCCTGTCTGTTGCGCCAGGGGTCGTGGGTTCGAATCCCACTCAGGACAAATATTCGTGTGACGAACACTTGTATTTGTTCTGTGTCTGAATGTTAATATTATCTATTTATGTATGTATTTAAAAATATCTATGTATGTATATCAGTCCCTGACACCCATAACACAGGCTCGCTCCTCTTTGGGTTCAGATGGCCGTGAGTGAGAATGTCCAAGATATTTATTTATTTAATTTTAATGATTATAGAAACTTGGCCTGGTGAACTACCGTGTGCTCTGTTACAGAATAAAAATATACTTGACGATACCTATCAAATCTGCAACATCCCATATATTTATTTAATTTAATGTTTATATTCCTGGTCAGACTATTATAGTTTTACAACAATTTACATAAGGAAAGCAACAAAACTCACTTATTATATTTTATGACAACTACACGGTGCATGTCCGATAAAAAAGGTGTGCAATATGTACGCAACAGAAGTGAAACTTTTGTATTACTATACTAATATTATTTATAATTTATTTATCGTGCTAATATCTGAAAGTACCAGTCCGATTTAAAAAAATCTTTTTATATTAGATAGCCACATTTTTGAGGAATAGTAAAGACTATCTAGAATTAGGCTTCACTTTTCAGCTCTCCGTAAATATTGATTTTTGTGAAGCAAGTCGGAAGGGCAAGCGTTCCTCCTACTGCTTCGTCATAGATTATTACAATGTTCTAGAAAAATATAGATCTTTACTCAATTTAAATGAAAGTCTGCAGTAGCATATACCAATCACAATTGGAGAAAAATTATGCAAATTCAAACAACGATTTACGAGCGGTTTTATTATGCATGGCATATTAATCCATACGAACGAAAGTTACTTCATCATCAAGATAATTTTATGAAAATTAACTTGGTATTTTATATATAGTATATCAATTGTATAACGTAAAGTTAAAAAATATATACCGAGAGAAAACGCGCGTGAAAAGCGTCACGGAATTTGAATTTTACTTTTTGTTAATACACAAGTTAATTAAACATAAAATTATGGTCGTTTTGTAGGGTTAATTTGCAAATTACCATTTACATATTTACTATTTGGTTAGTCTAATCTAAGCCTATTAATATAGTGGTAGTAGTGATTGCTATTAGTTGGGGTTAGGGGTTTTGGTAGAAGGGACTGATTGATGGGTTCATCGTGAAAAACAAAACGTTGTTTTTAATTCAATTGAATCATAAGATAACATCTCCATTATATTTCCGAAGGGGCAGGCAGAATTGTGTTGTAGTAAACCTACTTTTCATTAGTTGTGTTTAGGTCTCATGTAATCAAGGCCGGATTAGGAGGGCAAACGGGGCTACAGGCCCGGACCTCCACAAAAGAGGGGCCCCCACAATAGAGACTTCGAAAAAAAAGTTTTATATTCCGACTAGTACCTAAACACTAGTAAACAAAATTTCTTTTGCTGTTTTACCTTTACCTTAAACCTTTGTACAAACATGATTACATTGTTCTTATTAACAGAAATCATTTACCTATATTTTATATGTTTGTTAAATACTAAAATAATCTCCTCGGTTTCACAGTAAATTATTGATTGAAAAACTCGACTGAAAAAAATTGTTTATCTCATTTGGAAAATAATTTGGGGCCAGGGGGCTTCAACTCGTTGCCCGAGGCCTCCACACGTCTAAATCCGGCCCTGCATGTAATATATGGCGATCCTATTGCCATACACCGGGCCCAAACCCAATGACCCGCGTCTATTCAATGTGGTCGACAGAGTTAAGCAACGACATGTGCGGTCATTTAGTGGATGGGTGACCGCTAGTGGCGAAATTTCATGGGCGCTACCGTGCACCGGAGGGCACGTTAAGTTAAAAACACGCTCCCGGTTGTTTTTAATGGTCAAACAATCGCTAAGCCTTGTCGGAGACCTTCGGGTGGCTTGAAAACATTCGACACTGGGCTGGCCACTAACCCCTCCACCAATCCGCATTGAAGCTTGAAGCACCGTGGTGGAGTATGATGCTCTAAACCTCCCGCCAATTTGTGTGTGGGGGAGACCCGTGCCCAGCAGTGGGACGTCTATAGGTTGCAGCTTTTATACCTACTTTCAGTTTATTGTGATTAATAAATAAAAAACAACATGACAACTATAATTCATAAAATTATTATTTTTTTCAGTTTATGAAAATTGCATGGTCCATCAGCAAAATGCGAGCATTCATTATAGGTGAGTTTGCCGTTCGTAAAAAAAATACAATAAGATTATGAATTTTTGACTGTTAGCGGTAGTTATCGAGTAGTCTATCGATTGATACTCATGTTTCATCAATTGAAATGTCACATTCGGTAACGGAGTATGAAAACATCGTTAGGAAACCAGCATGCCTGAGAGTTCTCCATAACTATCTCGAAGTTTTGGTAAGTCTGCCAATGCGCACTTGGCCAGCTTGGTGGACTATGGGCAAACCCCTCTCATTCCGATAGAAGACCCAAGTGTAACTAAGAAAGGGTGTGAAAAGTCGGAAAGTGTGATACCAATCGGAAAACATTAATATCCCGATAGTTAGACACCTTTATCAATGGTTAATGAGATCCCTTTGTCCAGAGTTTATGGAAAATTTAAAATCGAGGTTAGAGTTATTACCAATCTGCATTTTGGGTTGGGAGTTTGTGAGCTATGTGAGCTATTTACAAGCTGTAATATGAACGTTTATTCACCACTTTGGTATATAAAGTGAATTCATCTTATTACACACTTTGTGAGTCCTCGTACCTCTTTCGCTAGCTCCTAAATGTTTTCAATGTTTTCAACATCAATTAGGACGTACCTACCAGTAGGTACCATTCATACCAGAACCATGCACCTCGAATCAAATGGCACTACATGCCATACATGCCATGAAGGGGTGTTATTCCTTTTTTTCGCGTCGATCGTATGTTATCGACCCACTTAAGTAACACCAGGCGAGGACCGAGGAAAATTAATTAATTAATTAGTTAGGCCGTCGGTCACGATACTTCTTCGTTCAAAAGAGAATCATCTCCCATCGATGATACTTTTTCTTTCTTACAGAACATGTATGGCATTATGCGCATTATGGCTAAATTTAGTTGTAGATTTACATCCGTCGGCAAGCGTGCGTCGCCTGACGAGGTATTGTCGGGACTCGACGTGAGAACAATAAAAATGACAGCATTCATGTTGCATTCAACTCTTAGTGGAGAAAGACTGACTCCCTAGGTTACAATGCTCTTTTTCCCTCGCTTTATTAGGTTTCATGTATTTTTAAACATGGCCGTTCGTTACTTGGTTGAAAATTCATTAAATTTTTCTATATGCATAGATAGATGCTGCATAAAAATCTTATGCGTAATAAATAATGCAGAAAAAGAAACATATTTTAGCTGTTTCCTTTGAATCTACTTTTGTACTTACAGTGGAAATGAATTGGTACTCGGCAAGCCACATCGCTTGCTGTATTGATATCTAATGGTTAATAAAAGGCAGACTAGAACTTGCACATACAGTGACACACACCCCCGATCCACGATTCGATTAGGATGACTAGGCACAGAGTACATTTCACATACTGAAATGACTAGGTGGATCGATGACCTGAAGAAGACAGCGGAAAACACAACAACACACAAACAATATGTATCACATACCTATAGACATAGACACATACCATAGACATAATTTTTTAGGACACACCTTATTGATCGGAGATATTGATAAAATATCAAATCTTAATACTTACCTACTACAATTTAACCTACTCTTATGTAAAAATAAAAATAAACATCGATATAATCATATGTAGTCAAATCAATATAATATAATCAATCGGTTATATTTCATTTGCGGGCTAGGAAATGTTTACTTTAAAATAGTTTTGTAAAGCCATCTATAATAATAACAACAACGATAAAAAAAACGCTTTTAATTATATATTTTTTTAAATTATTCCGTTGTACTTAATCCGACGTGTTGAAGTAGGCGAAAATCACTTAACAGATTCCGTTACATACATACCTACATACATACATACATACATACATACATTTATATTTACAATAATAACATACAATAAGTTTATTAAAAAAGTTAAAATAGATATTTGAGAAGAGAAACATTACGGGATTGCATTATTAGGCTTATAATTTTGTTATATTATGGCTGGCAGCTAAATTACTTTCCCGGGCGGTATGCGCTAGCTGATTGCTACAGATTGTACGATTAGCAAAACAAGAAATGTATTTGCACAAAACTTTGAAAATAAATTCTAAAATCTGATAAAACGATAAATATGTAGGAAGTAAACCGTTGATCGAAGGTAGTAAATACTTTAGTTTTCTTATGGGCAATGATATGGAATTTGACCGTTACAAAAGTAAAATCTAAATTACCCAAAAAAATATGGAAATATTAATTACTAGTGGACGCCCGCAGCTTCGCTCGCGTAGAATTAGACCCATTAACGACGTCTACCCGTCTAACGACTTCAAAAACGGCAAAGTTTCATACTAACTTTGCACCCCCGTTTTACCCCCTTAGGGGGTGAATTTTCAAAAATCCTTTCTTAGTGCTCCCCTACGTTATAAAAGGAACCCCTGTACAAAATTTCAAGTTTCTAGCCCTTATAGTTTAGGCCCTGCGTTGATATGTCAGTCAGTCAGTCAGTCAGTCAGTCAGTCAGTCAGTCAGTCACCTTCTCCTTTTATATATATAGATTTATATTATTTGGCCCCGTGGCATAGTACCTACCTACCCAAGATGCTGGCAGTATTTCCTCTCTGTATTGCAATACTAATATATATACGTTGAGCGAAAAAGATGTCAGCTCTTGGATCGCCGAGATACGGGATCTCAGAGACAATAAAAAAAAAGTGTGTGCGTGTAACCTTTACGCGCGATTGAAGTAAAACTTATTATAAGTTATTGTTATTGTTATTTTTATTATTTATTATGTACAACCACCTAGATATTCAAAATAAAACAGCAAGCGCACCGTAAATAGCTTCTACCACTAAAAAGTGTCAGAACTTTTAGTCTTAATTTTTTATTTCTAGCCCCCTTTCGCATCACGCGATAAAGAACTTCGTTCCAAAAGTAAAAAGTACTCGTTTGATTAAAATAAATTATTAGTTTAAAAATAAGCGTCACATCCGTCAAAAAAATAGTACTCGTTTGATTAAAATAAATTAATAGTATAAAAAGAAAATACCCGGAACATCCGTCAGAATCGAAAAATCTGAGTTACTCCCTAGTCGCGCCTAAAGAAGTTTTACATCAAAAAACAATTGTGTCTTGTGTATTACTTCAGTGTTGACATTACATTGTGGTTTACTATGTGCATTTAAATAATTTAAATCGGACCTAATCTACCTCAGAATACATTTCATATAACGTTTTCTTACATTATTAACTAAGTTTTATACTTTTTATGCTATCCGTACAAAGAGTACAATAGCTAGGGTCAGTCCAGTACGTTCACCGCTCGCTTGTGCTTTACTCGAGCAAGACTGTTTTTACTGTACGGAAATATTTGCTGTAATTTGTTTAACTAAGCCTGCAATTAGCTCATATTTATGATAATAATGTTAGACTAATAAGCGAATTTAACCATGGCTTAAAGCATTTACGGTAGGTACGGTATGTCTACTTCAATTCAAAGGTTGATTTTTAAATCGTATACGTTTGACAGCTCTAAAATTTGTGATTTCCAGTTTTCCTCAATGTCTCACGTTATTTTACAGCAAAAATACAATAATATATTTAATTAATTACAGTTCTTTGTTGTCGGCCTTGTCTAAGCAAGAACCTGTTTAATAATAGTTTTATGTAATTAGAAGCTTAATAATAATACGAGTTAACTACCTCCATACAATTACGATTATGCTCATTCTATATCTGCTGCACTCACGCGTGGCTGGCAAACAAAACTGTTTGGTGTTGTAAAAATTGTTGTATTAATTTAAATTTTGCTTCGTAGAATTTTTCCTACTCATTTGCTTATCCAAAATATAAATTATGTACTACTAGTGGATGCCCGCAGCTTCACTCGCGTAGAATTAGACCCATTAACGACGTCTGCCCGCGTTCGGGTTGCTCACATGACTTCAAAAACGGCAAAGTTTCATACTAACTTTGCACCCCCGTTTTACCCCCTTAGGGGATGAAGACTGATGCAAAAATTAGATAAAAACAATCCTTGATGATGATATATCATGCTAAAATTTCAGCTCGATCGGTGCAGAACTTTTTGAGTTTTTGAAGCGTATACACAAACCAACATAACATTTTATTTTTTCTAACTTGGTACACTGACATAATACTATTATACCCACTCTGACAACTGATGTATGTACTAAATTTTTTTTAAAGATGCAACCCTACATGTACCACCTTTTTGTGTAAAATAAAAACTTGTGGTATTAAAACGATAAAAATAAAGAATTAATAAAAGAAAATAAAATATTTACGTCAATCTCAATGAGGATTTCATAAATGTTGGTAGATACGTTTATCTGCTAGCCGACTGTGAAGACTTTCTACTTTACTTGGCAAATGTTGCTGTCAGGGTGATGATCACTGCTTGATACTATCTTTAAATCATATGTTGCATTTGATACAGTTATTGTAAATGCAAGTATACCGCTACGTGAGCACGACCTACTTATGCGCCTGTCTTCACCCGAGAACCAGTCTTATCGATAGCTTAGCACAGTTACATTGAGATGCTATCTTGTCTTTAAACATGGGTGCTACCTTGTTTTGATCGTAGAAACTTAGCAAACAAGTTACGAAGTAGACCAGTAGAGTTCATAACATAGTTTTTTCGCATAAACAAAAAAGGTTAATGGAATAATTTATTTGATTTTTATCTTATTTCTCTAGTTTATTATGTGAACGTTATATGTCAGCATGTATGAGGTATTATACTGTTTAACTTCTTTCTTCTTCAAAATTCAAAAATTATTTAATATTTTTGGGAAGTTTACTTTCAAAAAATACTTTAAAATATTTATTTGGTAATTTCATGACATTAGGCATACAGTTTTCGAGGCCTACTGGGTAAGCTGTAGTAGGAGCCTCGCTCTTACATACCTAAATTAGTTAAGTAACAATTAGTAAAGTTTTTAATAACACATCAACGTAACACAATGGTTTTTTTCTACTATACAATTAATGTATAGTTAAAAGAAGTAACATTACATTATTATATTATATTTTAAATATGTGTAAGATTTAATGTAATGTCTTATTATAAAAGGCAATTTTTTTTGTTGTGTATTTGTGGTTGTCTGCTGCTGTAATGCATATGGCATTAGATATGCATAAGTATGTACACGTATGTAGTGTAACCTCTAGTAAGTAAATACTAACATGTTGGTAAAACTAGGTAGGTATGTGGTTGTCTCAGTGCGCAAAGAAGCTGCCCTGACATTAATAGCTTTGACGTGCTTCGACAAAAATCTGTTTTAGGATATTTAGGATGTTATCAGCGATTTTGTATTTTCAATCTATAAAGTATTGAAAAAAGTGATGAAAATTCAGACTATGAATAATAATTTGCTGAGACATAACGACGTTGCCCTAGACGTTTTTATTTTTACACTAGTGGACGCCCGCAGCTTCGCTCGCGTTACACATTCACTAACTTCAAAAACGGCAAAGCTTCATACTAACTTTGCACCCCCGTTTTACCCCCTTAGGGGATGAATTTTCAAATTTTTCTCGCCGTAAAAACCATCCTTGAACTTCAACGAACATTTAAAAAAAAGAATTGTCCAAATTGGTCCAGGCGTTGTTGAGTTATGCGCTTACCAACACATTTTGCGATTCATTTTTATTATTTTTACATATACATATTATAATTTGTCATTTTGTTCCAGTTAACTTTAAGGTCAGGTTAGTCAACATACCCTAAAAATAAAGAAAGTTTCCTTAGGTTTCACGGGGTAGAGTATGTTCGTGATTAAAATAGGTAGCAACTACAAACGAAACTACCGAAGTCTAAATTCACGCGAGCGAAGCTCCGGGCGTCCCTGTAGGTATGTACTGAATTCTAGAAAATTACCAAAGGAGATGTTTTGGATTTTGAACAAGTGTTTTGCTCGTTTCTCTATAAACTGCTGTCACTAACTAAAACCAATCGTTAAACATGGACGTTCCAGCCGTAAACGTGCGATTATTAATTAAAAGCTTTTATTTAACTTCACTCGTATGTACTCGTATGTCCTGGAATCTTGCAATCAATATTTCACCCACTTCCACTGAAGCTATCGAGCTGAAATTTGGTACACATATTTGGTTCCGATGACAATGCACGAAAATAAAATAAAAAATTGTAAAAGCTTTTTTTTAAAAAAAATTTTTTTTATATTTTTTGTCTTTTCTTATTTTTTCAGTATTGTTAGCGGCAGTGAGCTACGCGAACGCAGGATGGCTCCGGCGGGGGCGTTTTGCTCATCCGAAAGAGACCAGCTTCATTGGCGAGGCCAGCAATGAACTTTCTACGGCTATTTTACAGGTGAAAAACCGAGATAGTACATAAGAAAAAAGGTGTACTTTAGGAGAAATTAAAAGTGTTAGCCTTGTCCCATGTTATGATGTGGGGACCTCACTAGGCATTTTAGTAGAAACTAGCATACAGCGCTTATAAGAAAATAATAAAATTCTTAATAACTGCGAGAATCGCTGCGACCCATAGATGTCCCACTGCTGGGCACGGGTCTCCCGTAGGGGAGACCCGTGCCCAGCAGCAGTGTCTGTAGAGACACTGCTGCGGGAGGTCTAGAGCATACTCCACCACGCTGCTCCAATGCGGATTGGTGGAGGGGTTAGTGGCCAACCCAATGTCGAATGTTCTCAAGCCACCCGAAGGTCTTCGACAAGGCTTAAGGACTGTTTCCAGCATTGAAAACAACCGGGATCGACGGCTTTACGTGCCCTCCGAAGCACGGTACTCGTAGCGTCCATAAAATTTTGCCACTAGCGGTCGCTGCGACCCATAGACGTCCCACTGTTGGGCACGGGTCTCCTCTCAGAATGGGAGGGATTAGGCCTTAGTCCACCACGCTGGCCAAGTGCGGATTGGCAGACTTCACATACCTTCGAGAACGTTATGATGAACTCTCAGGCATGTAGGTTTCCTCACGATGTGTCCTTCACCGTTATAGCAAGTGACATTTAATTTCTTAAAACGCACATAACTTAGAAAAGTCATTGGTGCGTGCCACTGGGGTTTGAACCCGGACCGCTCGAGTGAGAGGCGAGTTCAATAGCCGCTGGGCTGTCACCGCTTAGCGGTCACCCATTCACAAACCGACCGCGCCCTTCGTTGCTTAACTCTTTCGATCACATTGAATCGACGCGAGCTATTGGGCTATGGCTATGGGCATTAATTTATTATATATTTTGACTATAAGTAAACAGAAAACAAATATTACCAAATATTTCTAGCACACGTCACATAAAATGATGGAACAAACGTTATTTGTCTTTACGATTTTAGGAGACGGTCAACTTTTTAGAAAGCCAGAAGCCAAGTCTTTAAAAAATATCTTTTTTTTTTCATTTTCAGGGATACATCGACGATGAAAAGAACATTGCGTTTTCCCCACTCGGCTATTCTGCTATCCTCGCTATACTGGCTGAGGGCGCAACAGGGGAGACCAGACAACAACTCGTGAAAGCATTACACCTGCCTGAAGATCCAAACTTGACAAGAAAGACATTCCAGTACATCATGGAAAGACTTAAATTCCGAAACGAGTATAAATTAAATCAACCAGAACTGAAAAACTACTTTTACATTTACAAGAATTACACAATTAATGATGATTACAAGAAAATTTTAGAAGACTATTATTTAACTGATGTTAGGTCTGTTGAAAGGTATTCTGAGAAACTTGAAGAAGATGACGATGAAGTAAAAGTGGCCGAAGAGACGAAAAAAACTGAAGATATTGCTGAACCCGTACTACCCAAGGAAACTGATGAAAAACTTATTTCTTTCGCTGTTGAAGATAAACCAGAGAAAGTAGACGTGTCAAAAGTTGAATATAAGCCTGCAAAAAACATTAAAGAGAAAATAAAGTTAGTAAAGACTTACCCCAAAAAAGAAGAATTTGGTGAAGACGAAGAAACGATGGTGGCCGTTGAAGCCAGAAATCATGCAAGAAGTCTCAGAGTATTGCAAGATAAAAATGACATCACTTCAAGCATTTCCGTTAACAGTGTAGGAAATAAATCTAGTAAAAGTAAGTTTAAACCTTCTGTAACGTATCATAATACGAGTACATAGGTATTATATTTTATTACTTGCTTGCCTGAACAAATAATGGATTAAACTTGGGAATCTAATGAATAGTTATCCTTCCTTTTCTTCAAATGATAATTGATTTGAAACATAAAACTACTCATAATTTTTTTAGAACTGAGCACACTTTGTGATATCACTTTTTCTTTTATTTAAGTCTTGTTTGTATTTTTAATTACAGCTACAAGTGCGTTGATGCTCATCTTTAACGGCATGTATTTCCGTGGTTCTTGGAAAACGCCTTTTGCCACGATCGAGCCCGGCGTTTTCTACAAGTCGAACACCGAGAAGAAACAAGTGCCCATGATGAAGTCGCGCGGCACTTTCAAGACTGCTCTGCTGCCCGAACTAGACAGTGAAGCTATTATTTTGCCTTATGATGTAAGTAATTGTATAGTTATGCAACCCTGTAGACAGATATAAAATGTCCTAAATGTAGCTAGCTAACTAGTAAAACAAGGAGATAAGATATAATAATAATTATGAGCAATACAGTGGTTACCGTAGGTACTTAATGGTTCAAAGAGGCCTTTGGGTGGTTTAGAAGCTTCCGAATATCGGGTTGGCCACAAACTCCTTGCAATATATTTGATATTATTTTAATTCTCTTCTTCTCATAAATCTCTTATACTTAGTAAATTTTTCTTGACGTAAAATTAATTGTAGGTTTATCATCTGCGTAAGTCCACTAGACTTTATAAGAGCTTTCAGTCCCACAGATTCTATTCTAACCGTTAAACTAAATAATATTTAAGTAAATAGGTAATTTGAATATTTTTTGTCTATTTTACAGGGAGACCGATATGCTCTTTTGTTGGTCGTTCCACGATCCAGGGACGGCCTGACCCGCCTTATCGCAGATCTGCCCGCTACGTCCATTTCCGAAATTCAAGAGAGTCTCCGCCAGGAAGAGTTGTTTGTTTCCATTCCGACATATTACGTCGATACAACAACAAAGCCTGTCGCAGCTTTGGCAAAGGCAAGTAAAAAACTGTTAAAATTTAACGAAAATAATATGATTACTGAAGAATTCTTACTTTTGTGTCTGTCTTTGGTGAATTTTCGTGTGAATATTATTTGAATTGAACAGGCTTAGGACCACCCAAGTTATTTAGTCTGGAGACCAACATTATTTTTGCCAGAAAATCTCTCAATACTGCGCTAGTATGTATACAATTCTGAACAATTTCTGAGTACTAAGCGATGTAAGGATTTTTTTGAGCTCTTCTGTGCTTCAGAGGGCACTTAATGTAGCCGTCAGAGCCAGTTGTTATTGCAATATATCAGTCGTTACCTTCGCCTTTCGCCAGTCGCCTTTGGGCGGTTTAGAACATTTTATCGGGTTGGCCACAAACTCCCGCCAATCCGTATTGGGGCAGTATGGTGTATGCTCCAAGCCTTCATACTTGTGAGAAGAGTTAAGAAAGTAGAGATCAGTGCCCTACAGTGCTCTAAAGGGTTTAATCACACTATAAATACCTATACATATAATTCCTCTGTGGATTTAGCTTAATTTATTTTTTATTGTTTTAGTTCGGTGTGAGCAGTATTTTCGGACGAGAAGCCGAGCTGTCAGGGGTGTCTGCGAAGGAAGGCCTCTTCGTGCAGGAGCTGGTGCAGAACGTGGCAGTTCGCGTCGATAACGCTGGGGCAACCACCTCTGTTATTGGAGGTAAGTACACATTTTGGTATATCAGTTCGTCAAAACGCGGTTTAAACCTTTAGGCTTTTGCTTAGGCAAATCTTTGTCTGTTGTTATCTGCGTTGACATAATATATCATTAGTTTAAAACAAAGAACTTAGGAGTTCGCCTATTGATCTTTGATAGATTCAATGAAAAGATCACGAAGAAACCTCCATGCCTTCTCCAACTACAATAGATCTGTTGAGGTCACAGAGGCTTATGGGCTGAACCCACACGTCAATGCCTTCTATTGTCATAATTTACTCAATGGGGTAGTGGTAATGGTAGCAGTGTACTTACCATAGCCATAATTCATTTCCAACACCACCACAATTTAATGACCCACAGATGGGCACAAGTCTCCTAACGAAATGAGAGGCGGAAGTCACACCACTATTCTACCCAAGTGCGTGTCGGCAGACTTCTTAGGCATTTGAGAACCTTATGAAATAGCAGATTTTCTCACGGTGTTTTTCTTTTTTTTTTCCATTGTTACACTCACACTTAATTTAATTGGCATGTATACCTACTATACTTTTATTATTATCATGTATTGGTTGAAACCGCTGGGATTAGAGCCTCCTGGACCCTTTCGAGAATAAGCTAATAAGCTGGACTATTATTTTGAGGTCCAATGCTGGACATTACATATGCCACAATATATATTTCCACTGTCTTGGAATTCGTAATTATTAACAATACTAAAGTGTTTCGTAATATTATTTAATCTATATCTGTACCTTAAATCTATCAGCCACTTATAAGTGGCTATGATAACACGGAAGAATTCTTGGCGACTATACTTGTAAGAAGTGGTTTAAGAAAGTTGAACTTTTTAACCGTCTAAATATTTATTTTTACAGCTTCAAATGGTGTAGTGGAGTCTTTGAAGAATCTGCCTCTCCACGAATCTGAGACACCGCGTCGGTTTTGCGTAGAGCATCCCTTCTTGTTCTTCATCGTAGACAAGATAGATAACCTAGTCGTCGTCGCTGGAAAGGTCACTGACCCTGAACCTCCCGAAAATGAATGAATTTATACTAAAGTACATTCTATTGATTACGATTAGTTCTTCCGCGAAGTACTGCGGTTAATTTGTCATGTTTCTATGAAAATGTAAAGATGTCTCCATGCTCAAACAATTAATTCTATGTATACCTTGATCTACTCTGTTATTAATAAGACACGGATTTTTATTAGATTTCCATCAAAACCGTAACCACTGATACAAATGTTAATGTTTCGTTACAAGAGACTTTTTAATTTGATTTTGTTAAGTCAGTTTTACGATTTCCACTTTTACTGTGAGATTCGCAGATTTCCGTTCAACCAGAAGCATTTGATAACGAAAAAGTACACAGTGTAGTTTATAGTCACCTAGTGTAAGTTTATTATTTATTGTGGGCGTTGTGATATGTTTAAGATTAAATTATTTATTTTTTACAGTAAAGTGTTGAATTTATTTCTTATTTTGTAAGCCTTAGTGGATGTGATTTGCGACTTTAACAAACGAATGGGCGGCGAGAAGCTGTTCCAGCATTTCGTGGCATTATACTTAATGTACTGTATACGGGACACACCAAACCATACGACAACGGCCTGGTATATTAGTGTGAGTTAATGTCGCTGAACCAACGAGGCTTCTCAAACAAGTATGGTGGGGACTTGTCTCGCCAAATAGCAGGCAGGTTAAATGTAGAAGCTGCCTCTAGAACTTCATTTTTAGTCTTCCTCTTCAAAACTACCTGATTTTAGCTTTAGAGGCGTCGTTAGTTTCGTCTCAATTGTGAGAGTGATATTGGGTATATCAAAATTATGAAAGTTAAAATGGCCGATTTTTGGTGCCATATTATGTCTTCAAATTATTTTAAATTATTATTATTTAAACCAGAAAAAAAGTAGGTACCTACCTGCAAAGTAAATTATTACCATAGATTTTGACATACGTACTTATTTATTTATTGAACACCAACAAAATGTACACAATTGAACTTAAAAATTATCTTTTACATAACACCTTTCTATGTGCCATTATAATTACAGTTGTAGACAAGATGCAAACAAAACAGGGAGAGTAAACTTTAAACTAACTAAATGTAAAACCTAATTTAAATTTAAATGAAATAAATACATATACAATACATAGGAATTGAGCAAAAAATAGACTATAGGTATATATAATACTAGTGGTCCGCCCCGGCTTCGCACGGGTATTTTATATAAAAATCAAAATTATAATACACACACATAAACCCTATTTGCGTCAGGTTACTAAAAAAATAAAAATTTAACACGACTTTATTTTACATATGTAGATTATAACAATAGTTTCGTTTACGCCTAGTAATATTATATAGCCTATGTCACTCAGTGAAGATGCAGCTTTCTAATGGTGAAAGAATTTTTGAAATCGGTCCAGTAGTTTTGGCAGCGCACGCCAGAATAGCTCGCAGATGGTAGATTTTTTCCTTTCCTACTTGACACTTATCGTCATATTTTGGACAATTTGTGTAAATTATCTTTATAAATTTTAGCCTGTGTGTTATTTCGATGTATAAGCTATATTATTGTAAAGTTTCATCAAAATCCATTCAGTACTTTTTACGTGAAAAAGTAACACACATCCATCCATACATACATACATACTTTCAAACTTTCCCCTTTATAATATTAGTAGGATAGGATTAGTAAGAATTATACCTTATCAACAGCCTAAAATTTAAGTTAAATGCTTCTAGTTTTGAAAATGACAATCCTTTCATACAACCTTTCATCTCCCTTTTCAACCCATTACAACACTTTTTTCCAATTAAAAAGTGTCTATGACCTTTGTCAGGCTGTGTCAGTTTGTATGACTGTGTGACTTTGTGACTGTGTACCAAATTTCATTAAAATCGGTTCAGTAGTTTTGGCGTGAAAGCGAAACAGACAGACAGACAGACACTTCAAAACCAAACGTCCAATTTTAATCATTCAAAGACCAAATATTATCTACATAAACTGTAAATGTAGTCCAAAAAAAATTCAAGATAAAAAAATGGTTGTTGTGCCTCACTCGACATAGATAGATAGGTATAGTGTGTCGCGGTTTTTTTTATAGATATTTATAAGATCTACAATTAATTAGAACATTTTATGGTTCTATCTTTTATATTTTAGGCAGCGTACGCAAAATAAGTAACTTTTCTGGTTGATTTTTTACACCTTGTGTCCGAAAAACCCAAATATCTTACGGAACCCTATTTTTTTCCAAAATAAAATTTAGCCTATGTCACCCGGGGATTGTGTAGCTTTCCAACAGTGAAAGAATTTTTCAAATCGGTTCAGTAGTTTTGAAGCCTATTCGATTCAAACAAACAATCAAATCTTTCCTCTTTATATATTAGTATAGATATACTTAGGTGTATAAATTATAGAAATATCATTTAGGGGTGATATTTTTAAACTTTTTAATCCGTCTGAGGATATATCTATGTTTAAGCTTTTAGATAGTTCGCCATATTTTCTAATTAATCTATTACGCATGTTGTCCGAGATTAGATTTGCTTGGTTTGGATGTAAAGATATTATATTTTCTACAGATCTGGGTATCTTTGAGGGAACTGTAAAGTTTAAAATTTGGAGAAGATTAGGAGTATCAAAAATGCCATTCGCAAGCTTGAATAGAATCATATCTAGCATTTTGCCTACGATCACTTTTAAGCAATGTCATTCTAAAATGAGTAGGTAAGCCTTGAATTATGAGATTAAAATTTTAACTACAAGTTACAAGAGTAAGACAATTGCCATGCAAACCTTTTCTGGATTATTTCTAATATTTTAATAATATTATGGACTTCATAGAATGGGTTCCAAGCTATACTGCAATATTCCAATCTACTACAGACCTATGAGTTGTATAGTAAGTATTATAATATGATTGTTTTGAGATTATTACCCAGCAGAAATAGTAACGGTGGCACCATAAATCAATTTAAGTGCTGCAATAGCTTCTATATTACTACAGTAAACCTATCATATTCTATTACCGTGATATTACCTACCTACTTATGTACTTAAACTAAAAAGAGGGTATTTTCAAAAAATATATGTCGACCAGATATTTTAGTAAATGTGACGCCATTTTGTAGTGATTAGCGTTGGTTACGTTGTGTGTCGTGTTTTTAGAGAATAATTTTTCAAGAAAGTTTAAAATGGACACGCAAAAATCACTAGACAAAGAAAAGAAAAAGGAAAATATGAGGCCAACTACTAAAAAGTCTAGAATTCCTCTACCGTTAAGTCATTTGCCTCCGCTGCCAGAAAATATATTGAAAACGAGAAGAAACATTGAAGCTGAGTATAGAAATCCACTGAAAGTGATAAGCAACCAACAATATACCAATTCTATTGATTCAGCCGGACCAAGTACTAGTAGAACAGTTTCAAATGAAATCATACACCCTTTTAGATTAGACACTCGACACGTAACTCAAAGGCAAAGAAATGAGGAATTGGATTGGAATTTTGAAGTTTTCAAGGATATAAAAGAACGAATATCATCATCATCGTCATCAAGTGATGAGAGTGGCGATGATAATGTTATACCAAATAGGGAGAGCAATGTACAATGCATAACTGGTTTGCAACAAATTACCACGAATAGAATCACCACACCAATTCAGCATTTACTTGGGCCTAAGAGAGTAAAGAATGTCAAGAGGAGTCTCAAACGACCTCATAGTCAAGAACTCCAGGGCATTTCTGTCGCTCCAGAAGAAATGCACAAGAAAGAAATAACTCAAAGTTGCCGAATTGCTTCCGATGGACGATTACAGGATGGTAAAATACCGGCTAAGTATTCTTGTAAGTTATAATCGGTGTATCCTATACCTATTGTTATTATAGTTGATAAAGTTGTAAGTTTATTAACATTTGTGATTAGAAGTGACCTGTGGCATTAAATATACTTGGCTTTTTTAATCTGTTACATTTATGGTTTTCGGGAGAGTCAGTTTAATAACTATGTATAGTTTTGTATGAATTTTTTATACCTTACCTTACATTATAAATGAATTTTGAAAGTACATAAGTTATAAATATTAAATACTAGGTAGTGGATGCCCGCAACCTCGCTTGCGTGAAATTAGAATTGTGAAGATAATTGGGTCATTTTGCTTAAATATATTTCCAATCTCTTCAGTCAATATTGGACAACAAAATTGAATAAAACAGATGAACTTGATGTTTGGTTATTATATCAATCAGTTCACAATTCAGTCAAAGTTTTCAACAACTTTTTCAATCCTTTGTTGCAAATATAAAACAAAAACTACAAAAAAGATTTATTCCAGACTCTTAATAAAGTGCCTTCATTCTCAAATCTAGGACAAAATGCATACAAGTTCGTCTGGAAACGCGTCTTGAACAACTTCAGCAGCGTCTTGTTAATATTAATTTGACCTATTCTTTTGACGACTCCGTAGCGCGTGATGATCCTTACTGCTGAAATGCGGGTCCGGAGTTAGAATCCTGGCTGGGGCAGATATTTATTTCACAGATAAGATTTATACTCGGGATGTGTTTGTTATATTAGGTGGTTATTTTATTTTTATATTTACATTATATTGAAAGATTTGTAACCACGTATTCTATTTATGTATATTGGGAAAATTCGTTACAAATTTGAGGCAATTATGTTGAACTTTCAATGGACACATTCACATAAATCCCGATACAAGAATTCAGATACAAGAACCTTCATTATTTCCCGATCCTGTCCTGAACAAGTATCCTGAAACCATATAGGGTTTATTGCATAAAATTGTATAGTTAATTCAGACAGACAGAGACAGCGATATAAACAAAATTGCCACAGTATCTGAATTCAAATGTTTAAAACTTGGGTAAATACCAGCACTGATAACCAATTGATGATAATTAAATTAATTGCAGTTACAACGCCTGTATCAAGTCTGGATCAAGAATATTATGTAAGTGACATGTACAGTCACTTGATGAGTGCTGAGAATGAGCTCAACCTGATCATCCCTAACTTATCCAGCATCACGCGTGCATGTATCATTAACTGGTTAATAAAAGTAAATGTAAGTATATATGTACTTATAATTTAATAATAGGTACCTAAAATTTTTCTCTTCGACTGCATCGTTGATCTAGTAAGTACGACTGCTAAACTAAGGTTCCTGGTGCGGCAAAGTATTATTTGAAGTTTTCCTAACTTGAAATAAAGTAACTATGACCGCCTTTGAATGGGAATTAATCTCTCTGTGAATGGGTGTTGCTGCATGCTCATTGGCTATCTGATATCCATTATCTCTTATAATAATAATATTACCTTATATCCATATCCAGGGTGGTGCCTACAACAGGCTCAAGTACTCGTTACACTACAAGACCTCTGTTGTCCCTTACCGACTGTTGAAGTTATCCGAATCAGGAGTTAAATATAGTACATGTATATTGCTCCCTTAACCCACAGATATTAGCTTTATTACTTATCAAAGACTATAGCTATATATAGTTTCGTAATATAAGTGCAGAAAAGTGTTATTGTCGAGAAAACAATGGATTGCATGGTAATAGCCAAGAGGCTGAATTTCAATCACTCACTCCAAAGGGTCTTCCATAATGTTCTCGTAGGCATGAGATCTACCAATCCGCTCTTGGCCAGATAAGGTACTCACCACTCCTATTCCGAAAGACCCGTTCCCAACATTAAAGCACTAAAAGGTTTTATTTTGTGTTTTGCGGTGATGGAAGCTATGAATTTGCGCTTTTCAATGTGCTTAATAAATTTGTAGGGTCCGAATAAAGATCCAGCGATAACCCAGACGGCAGTCTGGTATTTCGACAGTTTGTTGACTTTGGGGTATGTGAAACTGGACAAGCTACAATTGGCCGCAGCAGCGTGCTACTGGATAGCCATAAAACTCCACGGGCCAGCACTTCGGGCCTCCAGGCTAGTAAAATACGCGAACAACGCCTTCACAAACGAGCAGTTGATTTATACAGAACGTTTTGTGTTGAATAAATTGGTAAGAGTATTCTTGACTTTGTTCTTTTTTTTATAATATAGACGGAAAAACAGACGTACGAGCCACCTGATGGTAAGTGGTCACAATCGTCTATGGACACGTGCGACACCAGGGGTATCAATCTTTTCTTTTGAATTAGGAACGATTTACGAAATTAAGTAATTTTTGCATTAACATCCTCTGGTAACCGGCTAGTCCTTATTTAAGTCTTGTTCAGAGTCTGCCACATTTGTCAATCCGAGAGGAGATCCGTGCTCTATAAATGGGCACTAAAGGCTTTTATTGGTGATGAAGTCTCAAATAAATAAAAAGTAAGTTCTTACAAGTGAAATACTTACATGATTGAAGGCTGTGGAACATCTAAACATTATCAGGGGATCCATAGTGAAGATGCGTCGTTGTTAGCCGGCAGGGTTGGATGACCGCTAGTGGCAAAATTTCTCGATCTTGGGTATTTTCGTAAGTCCACAGTCGTCATGTCGGCGACTATCGGGTGGTCTAAAAACCCATTGTAATACTTATGCTTACGAGTGCGTTACAACCACAGGTTACAGCATTGTAAATGCATATATAATATAATACTATATGCACTGTACTCGTATTTATAACAAACCTAATTTGTCACTATATTCAGTTTAAATGTACTATTTTTTTTTAGCGTTTCCCTCTCCAGCCTGTTGTGCCTCAAAATTTTATATCATATTTGTCCTCGTGGTGCGACACCACGTCTCCAGAGACTATCGAGATTGCCGCCACATTTATTTGTCTGTCGGGACAGATGGTGAATAAGGCTCTGTGTTCTAAATATCCTTCAGTGATTGGCGCTGCGGCTGTCAAAAATGCTCTGCTGTTGTTAAAACAGAGAGATCTGCTGACGCGTCTAAAAGCGTGTCCTTTGTAAGTTACTCTTTTATTATTTTATTTTTAACCTTCACTTGTTGGCATGTAGCTCCTAACGGGTGAACAGATTTTGATAATACATAATCATAGCCATTTACTAACTAACTAACTCCTCACTAAATATTGTGTTTGAGTTTACTGGAATTAATAAGTTTCAGATAATTGTGGTAGATTGTTAATGGAGTAGGAAATTTAGGAATATTGGAATTATAACTTCTGAGAAATTTTAATTTTGTAATAGTATCTACTTACCGTTAGTGGCGATTCGAAAAGCGATAGAGTTTTCCTTTTTCTCTGCGATTGATTAATATCAATAATGTGGTACCTATCTTCTAAAATATTAATTTTTAATGAATATTTATAAGACACCAGAATGATTACAGTATGACTGTACCTACATGAAAACATTGAATGCGAAAAAAATCTTAACTAAATACCTATGTAATGATTAAAATGACATCGTAGCAAAGCCAACATATTTAATAATATGTCAAAGAAAAATGGTTACTGTGACAGTGAGTTATCCTTATGTAGACTAAATTTTCACTAGATCGCATACATTTCTTTACGCCTTTTCAAAATTTAAACTTCATTTTCAATTAATAATACCTACTTCATTTTTAACTACTTTGTAAACCAGCAATTGCCTAAAACATTTTTACCTTTTTACAAATTATTGAAAATTTCAGTCCTTTCTCTTCTTTTATTAGTATGCCCTTATTATCTTCTATATAATAAAAATGAATCGCAAAATGTGTTGGTAAGCGCATAACTCAACAACGCCTGGACCAATTTGGCCAATTCTTTTTTTTAAATGTTCGTTGAAGTTCAAGGATGGTTTTTACGGCGAGAAAAATTTGAAAATTCATCCCCTAAGGGGGTAAAACGGGGGTGCAAAGTTAGTATGAAGCTTTGCCGTTTTTGAAGTTAGTGAATGTATAACGCGAGCGAAGCTGCGGGCGTCCACTAGTCTATATTATAAAAATGAATCGCAAAATGTGTTGGTAAGCGCATAACTCAACAACGCCTGGACCAATTTGGCCAATTCTTTTTTTTAAATGTTCGTTGATGTTCAAGGATGGTTTTTACCACTAGTTATTAAATGAAAATGAATGAAACTTGTATCAAAATCCGTTGCTTGGGTTAGAAGATCTTAAAGGAGTGACAGACAAATAAAAACAGCGACTTTTCTTTATTCTATTTAGAGATGCTGAAAAATTGTAATACCTTCAGAACATTTTACATTCATAGAAAATATAAATAATTAATTTACAAAATAACTTCTGGTATCAACATCCAGTTCATGGATAGGTTTTTCACATTAATTATTTATGGAATGGTTTTTTTTTTCCCTAACAGATTTAAATCAATCGAGGAAAAATCTTCATATATGGATTTCGTGGGTTCCGTGCAAAGGAGAGCAGTTCGTTTGATGGGTGATTTGTCGTATGAGTACAACGCACCTCTCGAAGTCTACGGACAAGGACCTCATAACATTGCGCAGAGGGTATTGGAAGCCGCGAGTGATCTGGCCAAAAAACACAAGGAACTAGTGAATGAATTTTGATTCTATAAATATGAAGGGCAGAGCGTGTTAGAACTGCGATTGATTTGGCCATGAGAGCTATAATCACACCACAGATATGATGTATGCTAGACCCATGAGCTGTATTTTTGAACCGCTCCCGTGACTCAATCACTCACTGCGACTTATTAACTCGATCGTCTGGGAAAAGTCCGTATTTTTAAATCACTAAAAACATTTTATGGTTCTATCTTTTATATTTTAGGCAGCGTACGCAAAATAAGTAACTTTTCTGGTTGATTTTTTACACCTTGTGTCCGAAAAACCCAAATATCTTACGGAACCCTATTTTTTTCCAAAATAAAATTTAGCCTATGTCACCCGGGGATTGTGTAGCTTTCCAACAGTGAAAGAATTTTTCAAATCGGTTCAGTAGTTTTGAAGCCTATTCGATTCAAACAAACAATCAAATCTTTCCTCTTTATATATTAGTATAGATATACTTAGGTGTATAAATTATAGAAATATCATTTAGGGGTGATATTTTTAAACTTTTTAATCCGTCTGAGGATATATCTATGTTTAAGCTTTTAGATAGTTCGCCATATTTTCTAATTAATCTATTACGCATGTTGTCCGAGATTAGATTTGCTTGGTTTGGATGTAAAGATATTATATTTTCTACAGATCTGGGTATCTTTGAGGGAACTGTAAAGTTTAAAATTTGGAGAAGATTAGGAGTATCAAAAATGCCATTCGCAAGCTTGAATAGAATCATATCTAGCATTTTGCCTACGATCACTTTTAAGCAATGTCATTCTAAAATGAGTAGGTAAGCCTTGAATTATGAGATTAAAATTTTAACTACAAGTTACAAGAGTAAGACAATTGCCATGCAAACCTTTTCTGGATTATTTCTAATATTTTAATAATATTATGGACTTCATAGAATGGGTTCCAAGCTATACTGCAATATTCCAATCTACTACAGACCTATGAGTTGTATAGTAAGTATTATAATATGATTGTTTTGAGATTATTACCCAGCAGAAATAGTAACGGTGGCACCATAAATCAATTTAAGTGCTGCAATAGCTTCTATATTACTACAGTAAACCTATCATATTCTATTACCGTGATATTACCTACCTACTTATGTACTTAAACTAAAAAGAGGGTATTTTCAAAAAATATATGTCGACCAGATATTTTAGTAAATGTGACGCCATTTTGTAGTGATTAGCGTTGGTTACGTTGTGTGTCGTGTTTTTAGAGAATAATTTTTCAAGAAAGTTTAAAATGGACACGCAAAAATCACTAGACAAAGAAAAGAAAAAGGAAAATATGAGGCCAACTACTAAAAAGTCTAGAATTCCTCTACCGTTAAGTCATTTGCCTCCGCTGCCAGAAAATATATTGAAAACGAGAAGAAACATTGAAGCTGAGTATAGAAATCCACTGAAAGTGATAAGCAACCAACAATATACCAATTCTATTGATTCAGCCGGACCAAGTACTAGTAGAACAGTTTCAAATGAAATCATACACCCTTTTAGATTAGACACTCGACACGTAACTCAAAGGCAAAGAAATGAGGAATTGGATTGGAATTTTGAAGTTTTCAAGGATATAAAAGAACGAATATCATCATCATCGTCATCAAGTGATGAGAGTGGCGATGATAATGTTATACCAAATAGGGAGAGCAATGTACAATGCATAACTGGTTTGCAACAAATTACCACGAATAGAATCACCACACCAATTCAGCATTTACTTGGGCCTAAGAGAGTAAAGAATGTCAAGAGGAGTCTCAAACGACCTCATAGTCAAGAACTCCAGGGCATTTCTGTCGCTCCAGAAGAAATGCACAAGAAAGAAATAACTCAAAGTTGCCGAATTGCTTCCGATGGACGATTACAGGATGGTAAAATACCGGCTAAGTATTCTTGTAAGTTATAATCGGTGTATCCTATACCTATTGTTATTATAGTTGATAAAGTTGTAAGTTTATTAACATTTGTGATTAGAAGTGACCTGTGGCATTAAATATACTTGGCTTTTTTAATCTGTTACATTTATGGTTTTCGGGAGAGTCAGTTTAATAACTATGTATAGTTTTGTATGAATTTTTTATACCTTACCTTACATTATAAATGAATTTTGAAAGTACATAAGTTATAAATATTAAATACTAGGTAGTGGATGCCCGCAACCTCGCTTGCGTGAAATTAGAATTGTGAAGATAATTGGGTCATTTTGCTTAAATATATTTCCAATCTCTTCAGTCAATATTGGACAACAAAATTGAATAAAACAGATGAACTTGATGTTTGGTTATTATATCAATCAGTTCACAATTCAGTCAAAGTTTTCAACAACTTTTTCAATCCTTTGTTGCAAATATAAAACAAAAACTACAAAAAAGATTTATTCCAGACTCTTAATAAAGTGCCTTCATTCTCAAATCTAGGACAAAATGCATACAAGTTCGTCTGGAAACGCGTCTTGAACAACTTCAGCAGCGTCTTGTTAATATTAATTTGACCTATTCTTTTGACGACTCCGTAGCGCGTGATGATCCTTACTGCTGAAATGCGGGTCCGGAGTTAGAATCCTGGCTGGGGCAGATATTTATTTCACAGATAAGATTTATACTCGGGATGTGTTTGTTATATTAGGTGGTTATTTTATTTTTATATTTACATTATATTGAAAGATTTGTAACCACGTATTCTATTTATGTATATTGGGAAAATTCGTTACAAATTTGAGGCAATTATGTTGAACTTTCAATGGACACATTCACATAAATCCCGATACAAGAATTCAGATACAAGAACCTTCATTATTTCCCGATCCTGTCCTGAACAAGTATCCTGAAACCATATAGGGTTTATTGCATAAAATTGTATAGTTAATTCAGACAGACAGAGACAGCGATATAAACAAAATTGCCACAGTATCTGAATTCAAATGTTTAAAACTTGGGTAAATACCAGCACTGATAACCAATTGATGATAATTAAATTAATTGCAGTTACAACGCCTGTATCAAGTCTGGATCAAGAATATTATGTAAGTGACATGTACAGTCACTTGATGAGTGCTGAGAATGAGCTCAACCTGATCATCCCTAACTTATCCAGCATCACGCGTGCATGTATCATTAACTGGTTAATAAAAGTAAATGTAAGTATATATGTACTTATAATTTAATAATAGGTACCTAAAATTTTTCTCTTCGACTGCATCGTTGATCTAGTAAGTACGACTGCTAAACTAAGGTTCCTGGTGCGGCAAAGTATTATTTGAAGTTTTCCTAACTTGAAATAAAGTAACTATGACCGCCTTTGAATGGGAATTAATCTCTCTGTGAATGGGTGTTGCTGCATGCTCATTGGCTATCTGATATCCATTATCTCTTATAATAATAATATTACCTTATATCCATATCCAGGGTGGTGCCTACAACAGGCTCAAGTACTCGTTACACTACAAGACCTCTGTTGTCCCTTACCGACTGTTGAAGTTATCCGAATCAGGAGTTAAATATAGTACATGTATATTGCTCCCTTAACCCACAGATATTAGCTTTATTACTTATCAAAGACTATAGCTATATATAGTTTCGTAATATAAGTGCAGAAAAGTGTTATTGTCGAGAAAACAATGGATTGCATGGTAATAGCCAAGAGGCTGAATTTCAATCACTCACTCCAAAGGGTCTTCCATAATGTTCTCGTAGGCATGAGATCTACCAATCCGCTCTTGGCCAGATAAGGTACTCACCACTCCTATTCCGAAAGACCCGTTCCCAACATTAAAGCACTAAAAGGTTTTATTTTGTGTTTTGCGGTGATGGAAGCTATGAATTTGCGCTTTTCAATGTGCTTAATAAATTTGTAGGGTCCGAATAAAGATCCAGCGATAACCCAGACGGCAGTCTGGTATTTCGACAGTTTGTTGACTTTGGGGTATGTGAAACTGGACAAGCTACAATTGGCCGCAGCAGCGTGCTACTGGATAGCCATAAAACTCCACGGGCCAGCACTTCGGGCCTCCAGGCTAGTAAAATACGCGAACAACGCCTTCACAAACGAGCAGTTGATTTATACAGAACGTTTTGTGTTGAATAAATTGGTAAGAGTATTCTTGACTTTGTTCTTTTTTTTATAATATAGACGGAAAAACAGACGTACGAGCCACCTGATGGTAAGTGGTCACAATCGTCTATGGACACGTGCGACACCAGGGGTATCAATCTTTTCTTTTGAATTAGGAACGATTTACGAAATTAAGTAATTTTTGCATTAACATCCTCTGGTAACCGGCTAGTCCTTATTTAAGTCTTGTTCAGAGTCTGCCACATTTGTCAATCCGAGAGGAGATCCGTGCTCTATAAATGGGCACTAAAGGCTTTTATTGGTGATGAAGTCTCAAATAAATAAAAAGTAAGTTCTTACAAGTGAAATACTTACATGATTGAAGGCTGTGGAACATCTAAACATTATCAGGGGATCCATAGTGAAGATGCGTCGTTGTTAGCCGGCAGGGTTGGATGACCGCTAGTGGCAAAATTTCTCGATCTTGGGTATTTTCGTAAGTCCACAGTCGTCATGTCGGCGACTATCGGGTGGTCTAAAAACCCATTGTAATACTTATGCTTACGAGTGCGTTACAACCACAGGTTACAGCATTGTAAATGCATATATAATATAATACTATATGCACTGTACTCGTATTTATAACAAACCTAATTTGTCACTATATTCAGTTTAAATGTACTATTTTTTTTTAGCGTTTCCCTCTCCAGCCTGTTGTGCCTCAAAATTTTATATCATATTTGTCCTCGTGGTGCGACACCACGTCTCCAGAGACTATCGAGATTGCCGCCACATTTATTTGTCTGTCGGGACAGATGGTGAATAAGGCTCTGTGTTCTAAATATCCTTCAGTGATTGGCGCTGCGGCTGTCAAAAATGCTCTGCTGTTGTTAAAACAGAGAGATCTGCTGACGCGTCTAAAAGCGTGTCCTTTGTAAGTTACTCTTTTATTATTTTATTTTTAACCTTCACTTGTTGGCATGTAGCTCCTAACGGGTGAACAGATTTTGATAATACATAATCATAGCCATTTACTAACTAACTAACTCCTCACTAAATATTGTGTTTGAGTTTACTGGAATTAATAAGTTTCAGATAATTGTGGTAGATTGTTAATGGAGTAGGAAATTTAGGAATATTGGAATTATAACTTCTGAGAAATTTTAATTTTGTAATAGTATCTACTTACCGTTAGTGGCGATTCGAAAAGCGATAGAGTTTTCCTTTTTCTCTGCGATTGATTAATATCAATAATGTGGTACCTATCTTCTAAAATATTAATTTTTAATGAATATTTATAAGACACCAGAATGATTACAGTATGACTGTACCTACATGAAAACATTGAATGCGAAAAAAATCTTAACTAAATACCTATGTAATGATTAAAATGACATCGTAGCAAAGCCAACATATTTAATAATATGTCAAAGAAAAATGGTTACTGTGACAGTGAGTTATCCTTATGTAGACTAAATTTTCACTAGATCGCATACATTTCTTTACGCCTTTTCAAAATTTAAACTTCATTTTCAATTAATAATACCTACTTCATTTTTAACTACTTTGTAAACCAGCAATTGCCTAAAACATTTTTACCTTTTTACAAATTATTGAAAATTTCAGTCCTTTCTCTTCTTTTATTAGTATGCCCTTATTATCTTCTATATAATAAAAATGAATCGCAAAATGTGTTGGTAAGCGCATAACTCAACAACGCCTGGACCAATTTGGCCAATTCTTTTTTTTAAATGTTCGTTGAAGTTCAAGGATGGTTTTTACGGCGAGAAAAATTTGAAAATTCATCCCCTAAGGGGGTAAAACGGGGGTGCAAAGTTAGTATGAAGCTTTGCCGTTTTTGAAGTTAGTGAATGTATAACGCGAGCGAAGCTGCGGGCGTCCACTAGTCTATATTATAAAAATGAATCGCAAAATGTGTTGGTAAGCGCATAACTCAACAACGCCTGGACCAATTTGGCCAATTCTTTTTTTTAAATGTTCGTTGATGTTCAAGGATGGTTTTTACCACTAGTTATTAAATGAAAATGAATGAAACTTGTATCAAAATCCGTTGCTTGGGTTAGAAGATCTTAAAGGAGTGACAGACAAATAAAAACAGCGACTTTTCTTTATTCTATTTAGAGATGCTGAAAAATTGTAATACCTTCAGAACATTTTACATTCATAGAAAATATAAATAATTAATTTACAAAATAACTTCTGGTATCAACATCCAGTTCATGGATAGGTTTTTCACATTAATTATTTATGGAATGGTTTTTTTTTTCCCTAACAGATTTAAATCAATCGAGGAAAAATCTTCATATATGGATTTCGTGGGTTCCGTGCAAAGGAGAGCAGTTCGTTTGATGGGTGATTTGTCGTATGAGTACAACGCACCTCTCGAAGTCTACGGACAAGGACCTCATAACATTGCGCAGAGGGTATTGGAAGCCGCGAGTGATCTGGCCAAAAAACACAAGGAACTAGTGAATGAATTTTGATTCTATAAATATGAAGGGCAGAGCGTGTTAGAACTGCGATTGATTTGGCCATGAGAGCTATAATCACACCACAGATATGATGTATGCTAGACCCATGAGCTGTATTTTTGAACCGCTCCCGTGACTCAATCACTCACTGCGACTTATTAACTCGATCGTCTGGGAAAAGTCCGTATTTTTAAATCACTAAAATGGAAAAAAAAAACATTCGATTGGCAGGCCAAGAGATAAATTAATTAGTATGGTATTTTTTTCTATTTAACGAATGTGTCGCAGTCGAGCGATTAAGTCACGTGAGCGACTCAAAAATAGAGCCTCAGTATTTAATATAAAATTAGTTGCACTAAGTAGAATGGCTCAATATGGAATCGCTGCTGCCGATCACGAATTTTTGGCTCGACGCACGGCGAACTATTCAAAATTACAGCTCCTATGGGTTTTATAAGCCATGAATGATATTGATATATGAGAGAATAAAGGTTGTTGGCATTAATGTGATAAAAATAATTAAATATCTGCTGCTGCCTTATGTTTCGTCTAGTTTGATGTAAATTGTAAATGGATGGTAACAGTTTATGTAAACGTCTTAAAAATACTAAAATTAATAACTACTAAAATTTATATTAATAATGTAAAAGTTTCTTCGACAGAATTGGAATATCCACGATTTAGGTAGAAATATATTATGTAGATTAGGTTTTATTAGTAGTTGACTTTGATGATCTTAGAATAATCCATGGCAGGCACATGGCATACAATTAAACATATCAGGCAGTGTAGTTAGGAAACGTTTTCTTATTATTAATATGTATATTTAGTTAGTTTCTCTGCGTTTAAAGTAATGTATCTAAAATAATGTTCCTATTTAATAAATTATCTGGTAGTTAAGTTAAGTAATTGATTGTAATTTATAATTTTAATTTAAAATAACTCAATATGTAAACAATTTATTTTTTATTTTTAATTATTGAATAAAGATTGATTAATTGAATTGAATTTACATCTACATTGTTTCCGTAGTTTCATTGGAGTAGCATCCATACCTCAATGGCTCACGTTGATCCGCTAGTGGCAAAATTTCATGGGCGCTAGCGTTCTTCGGAGGGCACGTTAAGCCGTCGGTCCCGGTTGTTTTCAAAATTTCAATGGTGAAAACCACAGAACAGACCTCCTTTATCTGTTCTGTGGTGAAAACAATCGCCAGGCCTAGTCGGGCCCCTTGTTCGGGTGGCTTGAGAACAAACGACACTGAGTTGGCCACTAACACCTCCACCAATCCACATTGGAGCAGCGTGGTGGAGTAAGCTCTAGACTCTAGACCTCCCGCAGATAAATCTGCGGGAGGTCTAGAGTCCATTTTTGGCCAGTCCAGATTTGGCCATGAGAGCTATAATCACACCACAGATATGATGTATGCTAGACCCATGAGCTGTATTTTTGAACCGCTCCCGTGACTCAATCACTCACTGCGACTTATTAACTCGATCGTCTGGGAAAAGTCCGTATTTTTAAATCACTAAAATGGAAAAAAACAACATTCGATTGGCAGGCCAAGAGATAAATTAATTAGTATGGTATTTTTTTCTATTTAACGAATGTGTCGCAGTCGAGCGATTAAGTCACGTGAGCGACTCAAAAATAGAGCCCCAGTATTTAATATAAAATTAGTTGCATTAAGTAGAATGGCTCAATATGGAATCGCTGCTGCCGATCACGAATTTTTGGCTCGACGCACGGCGAACTATTCAAAATTACAGCTCCTATGGGTTTTATAAGCCACTAGTGGTCCGCCCCGGCTTCGCACGGGTATTTTATATAAAAATCAAAATTATAATACACACACATATACCCTATTTGCGTCAGGTTACTAAAAAAATAAAAATTTAACACGACTTTATTTTACATTATATAGATTATAACAATAGTTTCGTTTACGCCTAGTAATATTATATAGCCTATGTCACTCAAGATGCAGCTTTCTAATGGTGAAAGAATTTTTGAAATCGGTCCAGTAGTTTTGGCAGCGCACGCCAGAATAGCTCGCAGATGGTAGATTTTTTCATACTTACCTACTTGACACTTATCGTCATATTTTGGACAATTCACACAATATCTTTATATATTTTAGCCTGTGTGTTATTCTGATGTATAAGCTATATTATTGTAAAGTTTCATTTTAATCCATTCAGTACTTTTTACGTGAAAAAGTAACACACATCCATCCATACATACATACATACTTACAAACTTTCCCCTTTATAATATTAGTAGGATAGGATTAGTAAGGATTATACCTTATCAACAGCCTAAAATTTAAGTTTTATGCTTCTAGTTCTGAAAATGACAATACTTTCATACAACCTTTCATCTCCCTTTTCAACCCATTACAACACTTTTTTCCAATTAAAAAGTGTCTATGTCCTTTGTCAGGCTCCTGACTGTGTACCAAATTTCATTTAAATCGGTTCAGTAGTTTTGGCGTGAAAGCGAAACAGACAGACAGACAGACAGACACTTCAAAACCAAACGTCCAATTTTAATCATTCAAAGACCAAATATTATCTACATAAACTGTAAGTGTAGTCCAAAAAAAATTCAAGATAAAAAAATGGTTGTTGTGCCTCACTCGACATAGATAGGTATAGTGTGTCGCGGACATTTTTATAGATATTTATAAGATCTACAATTAATTAGAACATTTTATGGTTCTATCTTTTATAGTTTAGACAGCGTACGCAAAATAAGTAACTTTTCTGGTTGATTTTTTACACCTTGTGTCCGAAAAACCAAAATATCTTACGGAACCCTATTTTTTTCCAAAATAAAATTTAGCCTATGTCACCCGGGGATAGTGTAGCTTTCCAACAGTGAAAGAATTTTTCAAATCGGTTCAGTAGTTTTGAAGCCTATTCGATGCAAACAAACAAACAAACAAACAAACAAACAAACAATCAAATCTTTCCTCTTTATAATATTAGTATATTATAGATATTTATAAGATCTACAATTAATTAGAACATTTTATGGTTCTATCTTTTATAGTTTAGACAGCGTACGCAAAATAAGTAACTTTTCTGGTTGATTTTTTACACCTTGTGTCCGAAAAATCCAAATATCTTACGGAACCCTATTTTTTTCCAAAATAAAATTTAGCCTATGTCACCCGGGGATAGTGTAGCTTTCCAACAGTGAAAGAATTTTTCAAATCGGTTCAGTAGTTTTGAAGCCTATTCGATGCAAACAAACAAACAAACAAACAATCAAATCTTTCCTCTTTATAATATTAGTATAGATGAATGATATTGATATATGAGAGAATAAAGGTTGTTGGCATTAATGTGATAAAAATAATTAAATATCTGCTGCTGCCTTATGTTTCGTCTAGTTTGATGTAAATTGTAAATGGATGGTAACAGTTTATGTAAACGTCTTAAAAATACTAAAATTAATAACTACTAAAATTTATATTAATAATGTAAAAGTTTCTTCGACAGAATTGGAATATCCACGATTTAGGTAGAAATATATTATGTAGATTAGGTTTTATTAGTAGTTGACTTTGATGATCTTAGAATAATCCATGGCAGGCACATGGCATACAATTAAACATATCAGGCAGTGTAGTTAGGAAACGTTTTCTTATTATTAATATGTATATTTAGTTAGTTTCTCTGCGTTTAAAGTAATGTATCTAAAATAATGTTCCTATTTAATAAATTATCTGGTAGTTAAGTTAAGTAATTGATTGTAATTTATAATTTTAATTTAAAATAACTCAATATGTAAACAATTTATTTTTTATTTTTAATTATTGAATAAAGATTGATTAATTGAATTGAATTTACATCTACATTGTTTCCGTAGTTTCATTGGAGTAGCATCCATACCTCAATGGCTCACGTTGATCCGCTAGTGGCAAAATTTCATGGGCGCTAGCGTGCTTCGGAGGGCACGTTAAGCCGTCGGTCCCGGTTGTTTTCAAAATTTCAATGGTGAAAACCACAGAACAGACCTCCTTTATCTGTTCTGTGGTGAAAACAATCGCCAGGCCTAGTCGGGCCCCTTGTTCGGGTAGCTTGAGAACAAACGACACTGAGTTGGCCACTAACACCTCCACCAATCCACATTGGAGCAGCGTGGTGGAGTAAGCTCTAGACTCTAGACCTCCCGCAGATTTATCTGTGGGGGAGACCCGTGCCCAGCAGTGGGACGTAAGAACTCATAGTTTCAGCTACATTGTTTGACTAATTGAATTTTCATTTTTTTTGATGCAAAATTTTAACCAAAAATTGGTAGGTAAATGTCTACATGTAAGTAGGTAGTTTTGGTAGTTTTATTTTGCCAGGAAATATTTTCTATACCTACTTTGTCTCAAAAATTTTCTACCTACGACGGTGAAGAGAAAGTTCTCGTGCTCAGTACTTTCCCTTTCTCTTATCCTGTTCTAAAATTATCTTTAAACCATCTTCGAAACACATTTTTGATATTTAAGATTAATGTCATTTCAATATGTAACTAATTTATTTTCATAAGAGCATGAAATATTCGTTTAAGTACAAAATAGAATTCATGCTGTTTTTCAACTAAGTCATATCTTTGACTTGTTCTTAAATAGTGCCTAGGCATAACCGACAAAGCAAATAGTACGTGGCACTTAAAAAATAATATTATTATACTGTGGTGAGACTAATGTGAGACACATCAAGGAAACAAAACCGGCTATAATGGAAATACCCCCGACCCGGTGCGCTGTGTTAGTTAAATTTAAGAGGTCTAAGTATAAATATTTTGTGGTTCAAATATGCACCTTATAAGTTCTAACTTAAGTTCAATTTAAATAGGAGTAAGTAGGAGTTGTTGACTTATATATCTTGTTGGTATTTTATCGTGTTTACGGTCACTCTGACCAAGCCACGGATGATATTCTGTAGTCGCGAGTAAAGTGGTGCAGTCCATGTGTATGCAAATATCAAGATTAGTGATAATGTTACTAGTAAAACGTTAATATTTAAATAAGAACTTAACAAAGTTAAAAATAAATAAGTACCTTGTTATCTGTGAACAAGTGGTGATAAATCTTAATCATGAAGCTGTCATGCAGTAAGTTTTGTTCGCATGTAAATCAATATTTGTAAGGTTAAATGATTTTTATGAAATGTTAATTTTGCACTATTTAAAAATAGCGTAATGTGATTCCGAAAAATTTAATTGCGGCGCCTTATAATGAAATCGTCGATGTAAATAAGTCTAATGTCGTGTACACTTGTACAAACATAATCATCAACTCATGATGAGAGCCCCGCTTTAATCACATCTGCTAAATTTTATGAAGGAGTTTTGGAAATTATAAGGATTAACAGTAACTTAGCAAGTAACTTTTAATAACTTATCATCATACATTGTTTGTTATGTTTAATTGGAATTACATCACAACTACGTTAAAATTATTTAGCTACATTTGCTGAAGATTTTAAGATTTTAACCTTGACTGGAAGATTAAATTCAATATTTTCCTTAATATCGGGTTTGGTGGCTAAATGTGTATATTGGTACAAAATAATTACCTGAAAATGCTATGATTATTGTTAATGATATTATCCTTTTTATGTTACAAATTTAATTCCAGCCGTAATTATATGTTTTTTGACACTTCGGGTTGAATCACAAATATATTTCAAGGATGATGAAAATTCGCCTCATATTACGCGGACAGTATATAGGAACACGTTCGGAATAAACTATCCTATAAATAAACAAATACTTGTCCCGACTGAAAGCAATACAGCGAAACCGAGTTATGATATTGGTGTTGAAAAAACAAAGGTTACAGATACAGAATACGACAGCTATTTACAAGCGATTTCCAAAAACCAAAACGGACCTAATCAGCAACTCGCAAGCCGTAATGACGTTGCTGATAATGGACGCATTCACTTCGAGCCAAGCTTGGATCTGAGTCCCCCACCTTTTGGTGCTGACAGTAGTCCAAATTACGAGTACTTTTCATCGCAGCAGAACAAGGCTGCCAACCCGTTGTCCAAGCCAGCAGCTTTTGAAGCAGCATCAGTACCTACTTCACAGTGGAATACTAAGATCGAACAACCTGAACAGGACAACACCAGACTGAATAATGTGACTGTCGCTATGTCAAACTTTGGTTTAAATTTGATCAAGGTAAAGTGGTATATTAATTAGTACTTAATTGTATTTGTAGTGTTATTGAAAATATGTAAAAATAAATATGTTATGATCATCTGTGCCCAATCATTATTGACCGAATGTGATGCGTCTGTGCTGGAAAGTAATCTACCTATACTTCGAATCCGGTACCTACATGAAAAAATGTACAAGATTCCCGGTCGACGCTTCAAAAACGGCCACACAATTTAAACCACGAAAAATTTAGTGGTCATAATTCAAATTAGTACGGTTCAACCATAGCCAACGTTAAGACGTCAAAATGCCGCAGTGCGTGTTCAAATATTGTAAAAATAACCACCGGAATATCAAGATTTCTGATGGAATATCCTATGCAAATTAATGTAGTTCACAGATGAGCAGAGCTATTATATCAAAGTTTTTATTTGAATATTCAAACTGATTTATCCTCATTATTTTTCTTCTCTATTTTTCTTTGTATGATATTTGTATACACTTAATGAGTCATTGAATTTTTTATAAACTGCCGATTCACAAATTAGCATCACTTACTGAGGAGAACACGGCAAGAAACTCGGTATAATATACGGTAATAAGTATAAAAAGTTACAATATTTTATTATATTTTTCTCAATATTAACAATTTGATAACTCGATACATTATTAAAGTGCAGATGGACATAATTCGCACCAAGGTTTTTATCGTTTAAATAGTCATTTATTTTATAGAATGTTTTATTAAGGAAGTTTTATTTTATGTTAGATTCAAATTTATTTTCAGAGAGACATGTACAATGTACATAATATTTTCAAGTATATTATTATAGAAGCGAACACAGTTTTACTTAAATGATTTTGATACTTTACATAATCTAGAGCTAGGTACCTACAATCAATTTTATCGTTATTTCACGTATTAAAGTTATGTACACTATTTTACTTTATAAACAAATTATGATTTTTGCGTACATAAATAACATTTTCATAAATATATTGACATGGTACAAATAAAATATTTAGCCCCGCCGCACATGCACCCACTCGCATTGGTCTTCACGAGCCGCGTGCGAGTGGCAGTATTTATTTCCTATGGCACAGTACCGAACTCCGCATTTGCTCGCACGTGTCGATGCAGGCACGTACATGAGCGTGTACGCGCGTGCCTTAGGAAATAAATACTGCCACTCGCACGCGGCTCGTGAAGACCAATGCGAGTGTGGGCATGTGCGGCGGGGCTAAAGGACTGAAACTGCTCTCGCAGCAATTCACGCTTTTATATGCCGTAAATACTCATAATGCCTCGTTTTTGTAAAATAAAGATTATACATATCAATGTTAGCACCACAGTACGAGGACCGAGGCACCACAATACTGTAAATAGTCGAGTTGTTGTGGATTCCGGTTACACTTCTTTAGAGGCGACCATCTTAGTCCTCAACGGTAGCAACACATCTGTGACTGACTTAGAACGAGACTCCTACTAACAAGTACTAACTGGACTATTACGAACACCAACTAACAGGACTAACTATCACTAACAGTCCCCAGTCCTCATACCTACTATCGAACTGACCAACTAATGTTCTAATTAACTTTCTCAACTGATTGGACTAACCATCCCAGTCCCTAATTGAGTCTTATTCAAAGTCAGTCACAGTTGTCATGGGCGGCAGCGGATGGGTGGTGCTGCAAGCTCATTTGCTATCCTGTATCCATAAAAAAAAAATATCAGCGAGCTGACTGATCTTTTTGATTGCGTAAGCAGAAGAACTTATTTTGCTGGACAATACATAAGTGGGGTGCCCCCCCCCCCCATTAAAGTTCAGAGTCCATGGTTATCCTTAGGAAAACTGTTTTGTCCACAAACTGCAGTGTTTCATTGTTAAGGGTGATAACCGTTGCCGGAATTTGTGCAATTGTGCATAAAAATAAAAACGGTCCTAAGATTGTGGTAGGTACATTAACAAAAGATCCAGAGGATTGACACCTGTTTACTTGAACTCGTTGCACTCTATTGGCTAAATAAGATCTAACCAGACTTAGAGAATATTTTTGTAAACCACAGTAGATATTCTAATTTTAATACTTAATTAATAAATAAATAAATACTTAATAAATAAATACTACTTTTATAATACTTTATAAATAAATACTTAATAAATTTTGTAATTTCAGTCCATAATCCAGTTAGAAGCGGGCAATTTAGTTATATCGCCAACGTCAATTGCTACGGCGTTAGCTCTCCTGCAGCAAGGGGCTACAGGAGAATCGCAAGAACAGATTTCGAGAGCACTGCAGATGAAACCGGAAGTTTCTGAAGAAATCTTCGGTACCATCTCAGCAAATATGCGGGTAAGTAATCATCATGCCCAACAGAACTCTAACTGCAAAGCCACATTTGAGTTGACTCGTACAATGTGTATTGTGACAATTGATGGCAAAGTTATTAAATGTCTGATCTAATAACTATCGAGCAAACCCATTCGCTGTTGTCGTCGACAACCGTGTTAAACAGGGTTTATTGGTCTTGTTAGAGGAGTTAGTGATAGTCCATTTAAAAATCATTTGGAGACCTGTTTCACTCAGACACAGGTGCAATAGTTATAGTTTACTAGCTTTCCCCGCGGCTCCGCCCACATCAAACCGGTATCCGTGCAGAATTATCTCTTCTATCCAGGGATGTTTTAAAATATAATAAGTATAGCCAAAAATCACTTCGATATATCTTTCCGTTAAGGAGGAGAAGAAGGACAAAGGACGAGACCAACAAATAATCGACGAAAAATCAAATGATTATTACAGGATTTTGTCCATTACCATGAGAACCGTGCAATTTTCCGGGATAAAAAGAATATCCTGTCAATCTCCAGGCCCTACACTATATTTATGCAAATTACGTCGATCCATCATTCCGTTGAGGCGGAGGAGAAGGACAAACCCTCAAACACACCTTCCCATTTATATATGATTGTGGATAGGTTACTTTATTATTTTATAATAGTCCTATAAGACAAATTTTATTTCCAGAAACGAAATTCTCGCAACATCCTGTCCATAGCTAACAACCTTCTGGTGGCTGAGTCATTTGAGCTGAATCCCGCATACAAGAGTTTGGCGATCAAAAGTTTTTGGAGTGAAGTCACACCTATGAGCTTCGCCAGACCTTCGGAAGCGGCCCGGAAAGTCAACGAATGGGTTGCATCTAAAACTAATGATAAAATAACAGACTTGATAGATCCAGGTACCGCTATAAGCTCGATTTAATTTATGGATGGTAAAATCAAATACATTCGTTCTGTATCAATTGAAGTCCTTTGTGTGATCTGGTCAATAAGTCAGTTTACATTGGTAAGTTAATATTACAGTTCAGTGGTGAGAAGGGACCTGGCCCTGCAATGGGTAGCAACCAAAGGTCGGGTTGATTTACTAAATTGCGTCAGGAACTTTCGACGATAGATTTCTAATTACATAAAATTAAAATGTATTGAAATCGCCTGATTCCAATGATTTGTCAAATATAATAATATGTATCTGCCTATCTACTAATTAGTTTATCTATTTGTTCTTGATTGTTGTTTTATTTTTTAATTTCAGCTTCTTTATCTACATCAACTCAGCTTATAATTGTAAACGCAGTATACTTTAAAGGTCTGTGGGAGACCAAATTTAAACCTGAAAGGACACAAATGGATGAATTCAAACTTAGCAATGGCGCAAAGACGCGTGTACCATTCATGCATACTAGGCACTCCTTTAGAACGGGATTGGACCCCAACACTCGAGCGTTAGTTACCATTCTTCCATTTGAGGTAATTATAGAAAAAAAATTTCGAACTAAATAATTTCTTCATTTGAAAAAGATTTTATTTCTACGTTGTAATTTCACTACACATTATGAAAAAAATATCTTCATACTTATCTATCCTTATTTAATATGACTGAGTAGCTAAATCAATGAGCTTAAATATGCTCATTGATTTTTTAATGTTTTACATACAAATTTCGATAAATATGTAATTATGTACTTCTTCTTTCACAGAGCCATCAATACTCATTAATGCTTATCTTGCCAAAGAAGAACGACAATATCGTAAATGTTTTAGCTTCAATCACAGCAGACCAATTACTAAAGTATCAAAAGTTTGATCATATCGAAATCAAAGTTGAGATACCGAGGTTTACCATGAAAACCGACACCAATCTAAACCCTGTCTTGAAAAACGTAAGTTATGTAGAATTTGTCTCAACCATAACCTCAAAGATGACCATGTTTTCTACATCTTTAAGTTTCCTTATTTTGTTTATTTATTTAATCTTTAGCATAGTTACGAAAATGTAAAGCACATGCAGACTTAATGCTTATGTGAATTTCATTAAATTTAATCACAAATCATAATTTCACAGGTTGTAGTTTAATTTATTAATTAAACTACGAACTTACAATACAGCAATACAAAAAGATTTTATTGTATTGAGTACCTAATCATATGATTTCTTTTTCAGTTGGGGATTACAAATATCTTCAGTTCAAACTCCGATCTTTCCGGGATTGGATTGTACCGCAATTTTTCACCTCAAATATCTACAGCAGTACATTCAGGCTACCTATCAGTTGACGAGCAGGGAGTAACTGCTGCTGCCTCAACAGCCTTCGCCGCTGTAGCCTTGTCTTATGATGACTCCTCAACTACATTTAGAGCTGACAGGCCTTTCATAGCGGTTCTGTGGGACAATCAATTTTCAATACCACTTTTTATAGCTACGATCGAAGATCCATCATAATGTGATACTCAATGAGGAGTAAATAAAACAGGATCACTAATAAATAAGTATATTAAATTTAACAGTCTGATATATTAAGTCTTTTCACTTACGTCTAACTCTTGAACGAAACAGACGTTTTTCTCTTAAATCTTTTCAATAAATTAATGAATGGATCATTGGCGAATGTTCGAAATTTGCCACTAAAATAAGACTCAATTTCTTGTAATGTTTTTCCTTCGGTTTCTGGTAGAAAGAAATATAGGAAAATGGCCCCGACGTAGGCGAATACTGCGTAAGTAGCGAAGGTTCCCCATAATCTAACTTTGATTTCAAGGTCTATAAAAGTTTTCGCTCCAATGAAAGTGAATATGTAGTTGCTAGCTGCTGCAATGCCTTGAGCAGATGCACGAGATCTGGAAAAAATTAATGATTTATTGAACTTAATCTAACAATCTAGGAGTATATAAGAAATGTTATCGTTGAATTTAATGCATTACTTTACCTAAAAGGAAACACTTCCCCAAGCAGCACCCAAGGTAATCCAAATCCAGTAAATGCGATAAAAATATAAAATAATGCCATAGGAACGTAGCTTTTCTCCTCTGGAAAAGTTTCCTTGTCATAGGAGAAGACAGAATCACTGAGAGTGTTTCTAGCGTAGATACTGATGGCTGTGCAGGACAGGGCGGTGCCCAGCATAGCGGATACTGCCAGCTTGCGTTTGCCGAGTATCTTGATGAGTGCAACCATCAAGAAAGTGGTGACGAAGGTTATCACGCCAACCATCAACTGGAGAAAAAAACATTTAGAAATTGAATTCATTTGTAAAATATATTTAAAAAACCTGACGAACAAGCAAATGTAGTATGCAGTGAACAGGGGAGTAAGAGTGAGAACGATCTACTTCTTTGTGGTGATATGAGTGGCCACCATCATGTCAAACACCACAACGACCCTTTTCTTGTCCCACGGAACTTGCGGATTGGAAGACTAGACTAGGCAGTTTTTTTACGATGTTTTCCTTCACAGTTACAGCAGATGACATTTAATTTCTTAAAACGCACATGACTTAGAAAAGTCGATGCATGTGCTTGTCGCTTGGGTTATACCCGGACCTGCTATCGAGAGTGAGAAGCAAATTCGTCACTGTTCCGACATCATACTATCCGCATCCAGGGAAAAAAAGTTTTAATGAAATACGATAAGTTTGGTCTGGTTACATAATTATAAACTCATAGCTTGTTAGATACTGCTAGTTATATGTAATTTTTTAGTAAGTATGTACTTATATTGAACATAAACATACAAATACTAACCGCAATTTGTCTCCCGTCTTCAGGCATTCCTAACGCTCCACAGACGTTGACTAAATTTGGGCGCATAGCGTTGAAACCACTCATCACGTAGAAGAGAAAGTAGAGCATTACCAGGCACAGAGGTCTCATTGTTTCCTTCGACAGCATCACGTATTTGAACTTAAGAAGATTTCTGTGAACGAAAGAAATTTCAAAGTATGACATGGTCTATCTATAGTGTACTCAAAGTGTAGTAGACTCAAATAGTGACTAAACTGCATTTAATTAGCAGAGGCTCTCAACTAAACGCATTTAAATAAACATTGGTTGATTAGTTCGTTAGGTATGAGGACTGGTACAGGGACTGTTAGTGACAGTTATTTGGTTGGTCACATATCATATTCGGTTCGGGTTCTTACTGAAATATGTATCTTTTGGTGTGGTAAATCTTAAGAATACACCTAGTGCGTCGCGTTGCGTCACCTCGCGTCGCTTCTCTATCCGAACGGTACAAATGGTACTAGAAAGTACCGTAGCGGGTGATGGTACTGCCCCGAGCGAACTGTAAACAGTACCTTTTTCATATAGGCCACATAAATACCAAAATATTTACCTCATAAACCAATTCATATCATCATGGGGACACTCCTTAGTATCTAAAGCGCCGGTCTGATCACAGATGGCGCATCGGTGCAGCTTTTGCGTGTACACTGTCAGCTGATGGAACTCCTGCCGTACGTGTTCTGGGGTGGTCCACCCTCGCAAATAGCACAGAGATTTCAACGCATCCTTCTCTCTGCCTCTCGATAGCAGCCATACAGGAGTTTCAGGCACCTGAAATTTAAAATAATCACAGTAATAGTAGGAAAGAATACTTATTAGAATGTGGTACTGGTAATATGCCAACTAAAAGAAATGTTAATAGACTGCAGTGCAGCGCCAGCAATGCTGCAGCGGCCAGTGGACCCTGGCATTATCCCTATGGAATAGTCAAAAGACTATGGTGGTAGCGTAATCATGATTACTAACTTCAGTAGCGATGCTGATTGTTGGAAACTCGAACAAGGCTTACAGGCTAATGTAATCAACAACTGGTTCTGCTTATTGCATACATATCAACATATTACAGAATTATTCTGTTTCAATTTAATTAAATTTACTGTATTAATTGTGTACAGTCTGCTACAGTAAGCAGACTTAACACAGCGGTGACAGCTCAAACTCGCTTCTCACTCTTTAGGTCAGAGTTCAAATCAAAGCGGCACGCACCTATGACGTTTCAAAGTTCCGGCGACATAAGAAAACTGCTGCAACGGTAACGGAAAACATCTTAGGAAACCTGCATGCCTGAGATTTTTATAATGGTCTCGAAATTAAATGTAACCTGCTGTACCAGTAAAGAAAAACATCTTGAGGAAACCTACATGCCTGAGTTCTCTATAATGTTCTCAAAGGCTGCCAGCCGCACTTGGCCAGCATGGTGAGCTATGCCTTAACCCACTCCAAGAGGAGACCCGAGCTCAATAGTGGGAAAAAGAAAGGGTTGCGGTAACTGGTGGCTTGAAGTTCTTAAGTCCTACCAGAAGCAAACAGAGCATGGAAGCAATGGGCGCGACGAGGCAGATGAGGGCAGCGGTCCGCCAGCTGACCACCGTGCCGAGAAAGTACATCACAAGCACTCCGCAAGACGTACAGAACTGTGTGACCGTGCACAGCGCCCCCCGGATGGATGGCTCACTGGAATTTGTTTTATTATTAGGTAACCTAACAATATTTATATTATTGTATTAACATTAGCATGCCCGATGAGCTAGGATAAGAGGTGATGTAAAATTTAAATTTAACACTTTATACCTTGACTTGTTCGTAAAGTTTTGATTGATTGATTTATTGATTGATTGATACTTTGCCCGTAAAATGGAGCACTAAAATCTGATGAGCAAAGTTTGACCTTAAACGTTTTTTGTAATAAAAAAATATTGCCTATTTTAAACTAGTGGATATAATGTTAGCAATGTCTCCTACGGGATCGAAGATAACTTACTGTATGTACATGTGGCACAGTGTTGGTCTAGTATCAATACTATTAGGATCGTTAATAATTTTTTTTAATAATACCGATGGACAAACAGGCATACGAGCCACCTAATGGTCACCGTCGCCTATGAAAACGTGCGACAACAGGAGCGTCACATGCATTTCACACACTTCTTGAAAGCTTTTCGAAGCTTCTTCTCCACGTCGTTGGATGAAGAAGGAAAAACCTCAGTTCGAAACTGATTCCATAAAAAGAGTCATTACTAAATGTTACAGATTATAAACTAAGTAACTCATCTAGTGTTAATCTGCAATATTTTATTGACAGTAAATATAGGCCGGGAATTTAAATAAAGATCACATCTTATCAAAAACAATAATACAGTTGAACCTTGGTGTGATAAGGACAGACACGGGACAGGTAAGCGTGTGCGTCAGATGTATAATTGTATCCTATCAAAACCAAATAAAAGTAAAGGCAAACACATAGAACATTGATCTTAGTTCAGATTCTGTAAATAAAACGAACATTTGATTGAAATGATAATCATAACTGAATTTTCAGAGGAATTGCTTTACTTTCTCCGAGTCTTAATTACTGAACTGATGTCTGACATAACATATTTCTCTTTATCCTTTGTAATAAATTTCTTAGAAGATCTGGAATATAATATATATAGTTGTTATGCTTATGATGTTCAAAATTTAATTTGTAATAATTTAATACCTATTCAATGAGTAGGTGGGTCCGTACTTACTACAAAACTTAATCCTTAGCATAGTCGATTTTGAAATTCTTAATACCAAGTCATTGCGTAATTTCGTATTAGTTCAATTTTTACCCTATCTATTTTTATTTTAATCAATTTGTCAATGTTACGAAATACTTACGATAAGTTGAATTTATGAACGACTGGTTTGACGACTTTGGCCTAAAACGATGTTATCTAGGATGTCAAGGTGATGGGTTTTTGTTTGTGTTTTGATGTTTTGGATGTAACTTTTGTTATACGATTATATATAAAAATGAATGTTTGTTTTTTGTTCGTATTGTGCCGAGTGCCATTACCGCTCCTTCAATGCCAGTAATTAGTACATTTATGGCTCTCTGGAGTTGGCTATAGTATACTTTTTATCCGTGAATATAAGGAAGTTCCCCTGGGATACTGTATCTATTAATTTTAATATCAATGTTAAGAATGATATAAGGAACACCAACCTGATTTCTCCTACATACGAGTTGATGGGGGCTTCCATAACGCCCGTTCCCAGACCAAGGAGAGCATTGGCTATGAATAGGGACGGAAGATCCCATGCAAAGTGCATCAGAGTCCAGGCTATTAAATGTGGTAGGTTGACTAAAAACGTAGCTCTCTTTCTACCAAAATAGTCCACAATGGGACCGGAAAGCAGTGCACCAACTGGTTGAGATAGAAATGAAATACTACCTGTGAACAAAGTATATTTTTTATAATACAGACAGACAAACATGCTAACAAAAGCGTTTATTGTTTGCATGTTTGTCTGTCTGTGTTATAAACATTATCACTAATAAACAGTTGATGGCATTATAGAGAAACATTAAGTCAATTAATTAAACTAAAGCTAAATAAAAACAGTTCCTGAAGTAGTAATCAACTTTTCATATTTCAAGGCCCAGCAGCTAAGAGTTGTGCTGTGAAGGATGAATATCGAAAAATCAGGTCTTATTCCTTGCCTACTTACGTCTTAACAGCAACACCTGTGAAAAATGTAGGTCTAAGGATTGACCTGCATTGAGGACTTGGCGTTGAAGAGACAGTCGGGACTTTGCATTTTATATATGACTAGTGGACGCCCGCAGCTTCGCTCGCGTTGAATTAGACATTCACTTACTTCAAAAACGGCAAAGTTTCATACTAAATTTGCACCCCTGTTTTACCCCCTTAGGGGCTGAATTTTCAAAAATCCTTTCTTAGTGCTCCCCTACGTTATAAAAGGAACCCCTGTGCAAAATTTCAAGTTTCTAACCCTTATAGTTTAGGCCCTGCGTTGATATGTCAGTCAGTCATTCAGTCAGTCAGTCAGTCAGTCAGTCACCTTCTCCTTTTATATACAGGGTTATTGGTAATTCGACGTATTCCCGTTAGGAGGTGATAGGGGTGACTATTTGTGATAATTTTAACCCCCATATGCATTATGCAAAAGTGAACCATTTTCGAGTTATCAAGCTTTTCAGCTTTTTTCAAAATAGGTCAGAAATGCAACATCAAAAATTTATTTAAAAAAAAGTATCAATTAAAATCAATTTTTTTCTTCTGATTTATAAAAACGATTAAACAATGGTTATTTATCAACATTGAAACTACAAGTATCGGTCCAACTTTATAAATGCGAGACGATTAACGATATTACTTCAATATTTTTTGAGATTTTTGTCCACTAAAATGCCTTAAAAACAAAAAAAACTTATATCAAACTTTGCTTGCAGATTATTTTAAAAACATAACCGTTTTCTTAGCTTTCCAACAAGGCATAACAACTACGAACTTATTTAAAAAAAACTGAGAAAAACCGATCACAAAGCAAGAAGGCGGAAATTTGTATTCGAACTAAACTTATGGTCTTTCTTTAAAAATTCAAAAAAAGTAATTAAAAACAATGCCCAATGTAAATAAAACAAAAATTATAAATATAAAATTTAATTTAGAACCAGTAAAAGTTTAGTCGCTGCGACCCATAGACGTCCCACTGTTGGGCACGGGTCTCCTCCCATTCTGAGAGGAGACCCGTGCCCCAAAGTTTAGTAATAAGAACAAATAATAATAAGTAACAATTACGACATTTTGTAATTTAGCCTAATTAAAGTTCTTGCTCGAAGGGACTTCCCCTATTGCGTACGCAGTCTCATTCTTTTTCTGAGGTGTAACTTAACTACCGAAGTGTTAAAATTATTCCGAATCATATTTGCAGGACATCCGTCTTGCTAGTATATCATGTTTTGCCTTATAGCTAAAGGCACGTCTTCAAGCATTTCATTTGTTAAAAAAATTCGTAAGCGAGCAAAATTGGTTCATCGATAAATTCTTGCACATAATGCAGAATAATTTGACTACTTCGGTAGTTAACTTACACCTCAGAAAAATAATGAGACTTTGCGTTTATTTTTAAAGAAAGACCATAAGTTTAGTTCGAATACAAATTTCCGCCTGTTTGCTTTGTGATCGGTTTTTCTCAGTTTTTTTGAAATAAGTTCATAGTTGTTATGCCTTGTTGGAAAGCTCAGAAAACGGTTATGTTTTTAAAATAATCTGCAAGCCAAGTTTAATATAAGTTTTTTTTGTTTTTAAGGCATTTTAGTGGACAAAAATCTCAAAAAATATTGAAGTAATATCGTGAATCGTCTCGCATTTTTAAAGTTGGACCGATAATTGTAGTTTCAATGTTGATAAATAACCATTGTTTAATCGTTTTTATAAATCAGAAGAAAAAAATTGATTTTAATTAATACTTTTTTTAAAATAAATTTTTGATGTTGCATTTCTGACCTATTTTGAAAAAAGCTGAAAAGCTTGATAACTCGAAAATGGTTCACTTTTGCATAATGCATATGGGGGTTAAAATTATCACAAATAGTCACCCCTATCACCTCCTAACGGGAATACGTCGAATTACCAATAACCCTGTATATAGATTCTAGGTATATCTCATATTCACATTTCACTGATTAAACCATCAAGGCCAGTCTCCTCCGTTACGTTAAATCTGCTTTTTTCATCATAAGAACATTTTGAGTAGGTATCCTTACCAAACCAAGATGCTTGAGTTTCATCCAAGGACAATCCCTCGCTTGCATTTAATAGATCCGGAAGAGCAATAGTGGCAAAGCTAATAGCCATTCCTAAGTCAAGTAATAATAGATTAGGAGACATACATGCTATCACCTGCAACAAAATAGAAGAAATGTAAAAAAACACATAAGTTCCATGTAATACGTTGTGAGCTATTGACATACACTGGACACATATCCAGACTCTTAGCTGCTAATTTCAAGTTAGAAAAACTCATATCCCGACCCGGTAATCAAACCTAGGACCTCTAGCTTAGCAGTCGCAGTCATGACCACTAGAGCAACGAGGAAATTATCACAACGGACCTACTTACTGTATAACCATCGCCTTTGAAGTCTTGCGAAATACTGACTTTGCGACAGGGAAATCACAAGAATTTTAAATTTAAATTTTTTGTTTCCTATTTGTTAGTTCAATGTGTCACTCAAATGTAACACTCGATCTGCTAGTACCGAACGAGTGCTTGGTAGTTCGATATGGCTTCCTCCCTTCCTCGTCTCGCAAACCCCGTATGTAAAACAAACAGTTAACAAGGTTTAACCGTTTGTTATAGGTATTTACAATCAAGTTAATCATGGATGATTGGATTTTGTTTTAGATTAGAATGAATTAGATTTTTTCCGCTAATCACTACAACAACATACAAGATATATTATTTTTTGACGTGATAACGTCTTTTAAATTGATGAACAGCGCATATGAAAAAGTATCCCGTTCCGCTTCCGTTTCCGTTGAGTTTTTTTATTAAATTAATTTTTAATTTTATTAAATTAATTTTACCACGACAACATTGGCGTTTCCATGGCTCCGAAATAGGGAACTGTCAAAATAAATATATAGATTTGTCTGTTGTCTGTTATCTTTGTATTTTCAATTCTCCTTTTTGTCTATACTAATATTATAAAGAGGAAAGATTTGATTGTTTGTTTGTTTGTTTGTTTGCATCGAATAGGCCTCAAAACTACTGAACCGATTTGAAAAATTCTTTCACTGTTGGAAAGCTACACTATCCCCGGGTGACATAGGCTAAATTTTATTTTGGAAAAAAATACGGTTCCGTAAGATATTTGGGTTTTTCGGACACAAGGTGTAAAAAATCAACCAGAAAAGTTACTTATTTTGCGTACGCTGCCTAAACTATAAAAGATAGAACCATAAAATGTTCTAATTAATTGGAGATCTTATAAATATCTATAAAAAGGTCCGCGACACACTATACCTATCTATATCGAGTGAGGCACAACAACCATTTTTTTTTTTTTTGGACTACATTTACTATGTAGATAATATTTGGTCTTTGAATGATTAAAATTGGACGTTTGGTTTTGAAGTGTCTGTCTGTCTGTCTGTCTGTCTGTTTCGCTTTCAGGCCAAAACTACTGAACCGATTTAAATGAAATTTGGTACACAGTCTAGAGCCTGACAAAGGACATAGACACTTTTTAATTGGAAAAAAGTGTTGTAATGGGTTGAAAAGGGAGATGAAAGGTTGTATGAAAGTATTGTCATTTTCAGAACTAGAAGCATAAAACTTAAATTTTAGGCTGTTGATAAGGTATAATCCTTACTAATCCTATCCTACTAATATTATAAAGGGGAAAGTTTGTAAGTATGTATGTATGTATGGATGGATGTGTGTTACTTTTTCACGTAAAAAGTACTGAATGCATTTTAATGAAACTACAATAATATAGCTTATACATCAGAATAACACACAGGCTAAAATTTATAAAGATATTGTGTGAATTGTCCAAAATATGACGATAAGTGTCAAGTAGGTAAGTAGGAAAAATCTACCATCTGTGAGCTATTCTGGCGTGCGCTGCCAAAACTACTTGACCGATTTCAAAAATTCTTTCACCATTAGAAAGCTGCATCTTCACTGAGTGACATAGGCTATATAATATTACTAGGCGTCAACGAAACTATTGTTATAATCTATATATGTAAAATAGTCGTGTTAAATTTTTATTTTTTTAGTAACCTGACGCAAATAGGGTTTATGTGTGTGTATTATAATTTTGATTTTTATATAAAATACCCGTGCGAAGCCGGGGCGGACCACTAGTATTGTATAAAATAATGATTATGACGTTAGCACGTAAATCTATCGTCCGTAAACCGACTTTACAGACAACCATTTTATTTATGGTCTAAGAGCCAGTGAACGGATACCTGTATGTATTTGACCAGACTTGGGTTTTTGTACATTGAGACCCCTATACCTACCGTACATGAGATGGGGATTCACTAAGCCCAAAGTGGTGGACGCGGCTAGTGCGCAGGCAAGACAGGTATCGATTTTTGGCTATCTATAAATGCATTTGACCACGTCTGCCGTTTTGATATTTGAAAATATATTATTATTATTAATGGAAAATAACAATGGCAGACCATTATCACGCGTTTTAACATTGTGGCAGACAATTTTGAAAATGTAAAAAAAAAATTTTTTTTAAATTAATTGACCAGATCTGCCATCAATATATTTTATTTATTATAGTCTTAAAAACTTATGTTGATAACGGCAGACGTATTCATTGCGTATAAACATCAGCAGATAACAAAATCTGAGATACTACCCGGTCAGATGTATGCATATATACCTATAGCTATCTTTGTTCTTTCTCCCATGTATTACTATTGTACTCATTCTAGTAGCCTATAGTATTTTTTCTCATAGCTACTAACATTCGTCGGAAAGATTCTAACTATTTGTCCGCTATTACAAAGCTTCAGACATCAATGAAAATTTCAGCAAAAAAGTGCAAAATTTTGACTGCAACCTCAATTCCACCGTGTAAGAGTGAACTTTACCAACAATTTCTGAGAGCTCATTATATTTCTATGATTTGGAAAAATGCTTACAAAAAGCAACCTACTGCTTTAAAGTACTTTAAACCCATTGGATTATGGTTGGATTGAGCAGGACAACAAATTAGTCTTCAAATGGTTCGAAGGAGATCAACTTCCATCTTTTGTGAGTGACTTAATCACCGATGTTCCTGGTAAGTTGATAAAAATCAATTCTTTATCGAATATGTTCGAATCAATTTACAAATTATTTATATTTTAAAATTCACGTTTAATTTTGCAGAATCTGATTCAATGGATGATGAAGACGAGTTCAATGATGATAACCATGGCTCGGATGATGATGATGATGATGATGAATGAAGATCAAAATCAATAAATATATATACCTATATACATACATATTATACATACAGTATACTTTATTATTAAAGATTTTTTCGTAATGTACCTATCTCCTTTATCGTTTAACTTTAAAAGTTTAGTATATAGACTACATGCAAAGTATGAATTTCATTAAATACAGTGATTAAGTAAATTATATTAATGTAAAACTGCTATCATAATATATAGACATCTGACCGGGTAGTATCTCAGATTTTGTTATCTGCTGATGTTTATACGCAATGAATACGTCTGCCGTTATCAATATAAGTTTTTAAGACTATAATAAATAAAATATATTGATGGCAGATCTGGTCAATTAATTTAAAAAAAAAATTTTTTTTTACATTTTCAAAATTGTCTGCCACAATGTTAAAACGCGTGATAATGGTCTGCCATTGTTATTTTCCATTAATAATAATAATATATTTTCAAATATCAAAACGGCAGACGTGGTCAAATGCATTTATAGATAGCCAAAAATCGATACCTGTCTTGCCTGCGCACTAGCCGCGTCCACCACTTTGGGCTTAGTGAGTCCCCATCTCATGTACGGTAGGTATAGGGGTCTCAATGTACAAAAACCCAAGTCTGGTCAAATACATACAGGTATCCGTTCACTGGCTCTTAGACCATTATATTAACTAAAGTTTTGAGCGTTTTTTTTTTGTTTACCCATATAACATTTTTATTAACAAAACCATCTCAACGAATTTACAAACATTCATCGACATTCGCAATTTACGAATTAAGGATTGAAATATTAAGGATTATAATATTATTATAATTGAATTATATTTGGTGTTGTTTGCGCATCAGTATGCCCACATAGGAACTCATAATCCAATTTGAAATTAAAATACATAACACGGCTATATAATAAAATTTATTTGAATTTCGAAATGCTGGTATAACATGTCTAATTTCATAGATAAAGACGAAAAAAAAAAAAGATTATAAACTTAAAAAAACCATAGTGATTGACAATTATTTTACTGCGGTAAATACATCGCTGCGACCCATAGACGTCCCACTGCTGGGCACGGGTCTCCCCCACAGACGCAGCTGCGGGAGGTCTAGAGCATACTCCACCACGCTGCTCCAATGCGGATTGGTGGAGGGGTTAGTGGCCATACTTACTACACTATTATTTTAAAATACACTATTTATTTTATAACACACAAATTATTTATTTTTACTTTAAAAAATATTAATTTGTCAAGGTCCCTTGAATTTAATTGAAAGAACCTAACATGCGTCGTAAATATTTGCTCAATCCTTTTCTTAATCCCGTGTTAATGTTATAATAAAAATTAACCATATGTTTTAATTTGTCGTTAAATTTAGCAACCTAATAATTTAGACTGTCATACTTTTGGCCTAAAATCCATTTAATGGCTGTCTAAGAATAATATTCGGAAATTTACGGAGACTTAATTTAAACCACAGAAACGAAATGTTCAAAATTCCAATTTCTCGATACAGACAAAGTGACATAGACGACTAGAGACTAAATAAATTAAATAAACAAACAAATCTTACTTGTGATGCCACAGATCTCAACCGGCTTACAGCCGGAAGCGTTTCATCAATGTTTAATTTGTGAACCATATTACCGCTTTACTTCGTCAACTTTAACGTAAACTTTTATTTAGGTATATATTAAACACAAAATTAGATTTGTGATATGGAATTCTTCATCTCATTTCAATTTACCTCATCACTGAAACACTGAACTTTTTACACTAAGTATTTTAAAGCAACAGAAATATTTTTCAAAATAGATATAAAATTCGTGTCAGAAAAGAGATCGTGAGCGCGCGTTCTCGAACGAAGTAACCATGCCACGCCAGCTGGATGTCCGCGCGGCTACAATGTTTCTGTAAACGTTGGTACATAATCGTTAAGTTTTAAACAGGTACATTTCTTATCAATTAACTACACCGAGAGAGCATTAAACTTTGGCTACTCATTTACTTAAAGAAGATCTGTCTTTAATCTTTGATTAACTTTGTCTTTTGTAGGGTGGATCTATTACTTTCATGTTGTAGGGTTACTAAGTACAGATTAATCACAAGTTAGAATCACAGGTAAATTGAGTTTATATGGAGTTAACTTGGGAACTATAACAATTCGTGTTTTATTACCTAACTGAAAGGAAAATTTGTCGCAACACGATTTTGTGGTGCATTGAAGTGCTGATAAAGAAAATGACGTTTTAGAAACTGAAAAACTATTGGTACCACAATTGCTAGTATTGACTGTATTTGGTGTTGCTAGAGTGTATTAATTTAAATAAGAATGTAATCTACTTACCCGAACAATGTTGTTAATTATCCTCCGTGAGTGTCATCATACACATTATATTTGTAATCCAAAAACACCCATGGATTTTAGTTCTTTTTATTTTATTATAATTTGATTATTATATTTTCCTTTCAGTCGTCTCAGCAGCCACATGGGCACAAGGACATTTAACATACGTAATATTTTTTTTGTTTGGATTTAATATTGTTTAATTGAGTATGGAATGTGTTTAATTGTTTGATATTAATATTAATAACTAAAATTGGTTTAACTGTATTAGAGTAACTAACAATATTAAGGAGTTTAAATTCCGAAATAATAAGGTAACCCAGTTAGGTATCCCAAGGGAACCCAGTATCGGGATAAAAAGTGGGTCAGCAGTGTAGCATCTTTTTTAGCAGTTTCTATCTGTATTTCCTATAATATTTTGGGTACTCGTACGCTGCATTTTGAATAAATAAACTTTTTAGCTATTTCTATAGTATAGCTCGGGACCAGAATAGTGCTACGGTAGCCCCTGCCTGTCGTAAAAGGCGACTAAAAGGGGACTTCTGGGGTTGCGGGCGGTGAGAGGGGGAGCTCGAACCGTCCATCGATGTGACCCCGGGAAAGACGACGCTGTTTGTGGCTGCACAGCGTTGTGAAACCGGGAAGAGCCCGTCTTGGGCGCAGCGCTGGAGGGCACCGGCGCGTTCTACAAGAGATCCCGGAGCCCTCCTGTAGCGCCGGAGTAGGCCACCGAGTGGGTTTTAGTGGGTGAAAGTCCCACATAACCCGGCGTCGCTCCCACGACGTCCGGGTACCTTTTCAAGGTTTCCCACTCGTTAAACAAAAAAACAAAAAAAGGTATATGTATGTATTTCTATTGTATAGTATTAATTATTATGTATGTTAAATAGGCGTTTCAATAATTTGCATTGCACAGTCTGGAAAATAAATAGGTATGCCGCTACTGCTGTGCATGGTACATCGTCGATTTACAATACAAGTTTAAACCATTCAATGACAAAATATTGCGAAATGACTAATCATTGACTTTGAAATTCCCCTTGTGAAATCAGCCTGCCTTGTTGGTAGTCAGTGTAAGTATCTATAATGTACTTACCTAATAATCGTATGTATCAACTGACTACCTGTCTCAATGTTAGTGTTAATAATTTTATTTGCACATCTGTGTGAAATATTAATATAGATTATTTGTAATACTTGTAGATTATTTGTATAACATATATTATATTGGCTTATCTTGTTGGTCTAGTGGTCGTTACCGGGACTGCTAAGCTAGTGGTTATGGGTTCGATACCAGGACCACTAGTAACTATTGGGTTTCGAAGTAGGTAATAAAAACAACATTTCACTTATTTAAAATATTTCATTGTGATATAACAGTAAGTAATAACGCCGACGTGTAGACTCAGGAGATACCTAGTTAAAATGAATCGCAATCCAACATCCTTCAACAGAGAAAACATTTTGCGCGTCCACACCACACAAATATGGAATAATATAGATATGACTTTGTTTGCCTGATGACAGAGACCATGTATATTATTATATTTAACAAGTTCATGAATCATTCATGTAAAGTTTACTGAATACCGAAGTGAAATCTCTGTCTCGGCATTAAAATCCGTGGGATAAACCACAATGGAAACACAATGGAACGGACGTTGCCGGACGTAATTGTTTGCTCAGGTAGATTTTATTTATTTTGTGGTTTAAGATTTCCCCATAGTATCCCATTTAAAAATAAAAACACACTGTATAGTAACAACACAGTCAGCACATTGAGCTGACTGGCAAACACAATTTTTTAGGACTTATGTAGTGTAGTGGATATTCATTTTTCATATCATTCAGGAGAGTTTCGCTGATTCCGACGCTCTATTCATGTATCTGGATTATTTAAAAAGGTTTAAGTTTTCTTGCTTATAGCCAATGAACTATTGCAATATGGCGTCAACCTGTATACACGACAGTCAGGCTGTATGCGCGACGTCACCCGACGGCTGCAGTCGCTGCGGCTTCCTCGACCTGTGCGACATGTACGAATACAACTGCGACTATAATACGCGTATGTATCACATTGAATATACTTTACATCATACTTTTCCGCTCACAGCAATATGGCATCAACGTTATAATATGTATTATGTACATTTCAGACTATATGTGCAATGCTATAATTGCGTTTGTTCATCGTTTTTGTTTTTAATTCGAATTAAGTATTTGTAGGTATATTTAATTATTTATCATCTATAGATTTTTTGTTTTTTATGTCTTACAATAATAAACGGTGGTTATATGATCATCGACCTATAAATTAAAGGACTCCACGCCACGAACATCCGAAATGACGCACCCAAAGCAAGCCGAAGCGTTCGTGCGCGCGTCTCACGCGGCGCGACAACACCAGAATCTGTGTATTTAGCTACTGTTTTACTTCTCTCAATACATAATTATGTAGAAACATAATCGGTAGGATCGGGTGCTTCACTTTCGGTATAGACGACGCAGTCCTTTTTTATAGGTTTATCCTGATTTTTATTAGTACCACTCCATTCTTCTCATTTATATTTTGTAGCTACATCTAATCAAAATTTTATTAAATTAGCAAAGAAACACCGGATGTAAATAAGCAGTAAGTAGGTAATCTCATATTACTTTCTCACTTTCTCCATATCCGAATACCTAGCGATAATGGGTCTTATTGATGTCAGACTAGAAAGATAAGTAAGTAGGTATCACCACTGAATATGTCACAAAACGGGGTTAGTGATATGATAGTAGAAGTCAATGTCACATCGAGGCATTTTTGTAGAAATAAAAAAAATACTCCATTTTTATGCCATAAATGTCGCTACCGGTTATTTATTAGGCTAAATAAACTCACGTAAAATAAGTAAATAAACAACGATTTAAGCTGAGTTTTCTTAATGTTTTTATTCATTATCACAATTATCATTTATTAAGGTTAAATTGATTTAAAAATAAAGTGCAATAAGTGGTTTATTAGAAAAAATGTTATCACTAGGTATCCTTAACTACGATTTTTTTAGATTTGTATGTGTGTGTGAGTGTGTGTAATCGAATTTATAAACGGCACGGACCTCCCACACCTAGGAGGTCTGGACCCACCACGCTGCTGATATGCTCCACCACGCTGCTCCGGTGTAGGCCTCTAGGGGTTAGTGCCCAGCCCAGTGTCGAATGTTCTCAAGCCACCCGAAGGTCTTCAAGTCTTAACGATTGTCAATCAAGATAGAACGGTAAACTGGGACTTGGGCAAAGTTCGTTTTCGGCACGCATCGTTTGTATCAAAATAATATGTGATCATCTTGATTAATTTTCGTGGTTTTCACTATTTAAAACAACCGGGACCGACGGCTTAACGTGCCCTGCGAAGCACGGTAGCGCCCACGCAAATTTTGCCACTAGCGGTCATCATAATCATCATCACAACCCTTTCTTTGTCCCACTGTTGGGCACGGGTCTCCTCTCAGAATGGGAGGGATTAGGCCTTAGCCCACCACGCTGGCCAAGTGTCGATTGGCAGACTAGCGGTCACCCATCCACAAACCGACCGCGCCCGTCGTTGCTTAACTCGGTCGATTACATTACTTGGAACGCTACACGTATTTGTACTTGCATCTCCAATTTGCCGAAGAATTTGTAATTGGGATGTTACGTTAATACAAGTACTAAGCACTAAGTTTAACCTTTACCTAACTACATATATAGATACACAGCAATATAGGCGCAAACGAAGTAGGTACCTTAGTAACGACGTGAGGAACGACTAACGTAAATAAAATCCGTACACAGAAACTATAATAATAACTGTATAAATTACTGCAACATGCGACATCATTCACGACAATCCAAGATTATCTGATAGATCTATGAGGATTCTGCTAAGTTACGTAATTCGTTCTATTTATGCTGATTGCACTTCAGTTAATCTGTTTAACTACACGCTCAGGATTAACATTTTCCATTCCTTATGACATTTTTAAACAACTTTTCTTACGGCAGTATAAGGTACGATTCTCCGGGTCATCAAATATTATATCTATTTAAAAAGTCACAGCACTCTTTTCTTTTTTGCTGCTAAAAAGGAAGACGGATCAACTTGGATGCACAAACATATAGGAATCTTGTAACATCAAAACTATGACCATTAATGACTGAAAGCATTTATTTCAGTGTATCTATACAATATATTATGTATAAGGCTATTTTTTTTGTAGATAATAAGTATGTGGATATTTTTATACCTATGTAAGGATACAATACAATAGATTATCTTAGCTACAATAGATCTTATAGGTCGTATTGGCTCGTCCTTGTAGCTCGGGACGGCAGTATAAGGTACGATTCTCCGGGTCATCAAATATTTTATCTATTTAAAAAGTCACAGCACTCTTTTCTTTTTTTGCTGCTAAAAAGGAAGACGGATCAACTTGGATGCAGAAACAAATAGGAATCTTGTAACATCAAAACTATGACCATTAATGACTGAAAGCATTTATTTCAGTGTATCTATACAATATATTATGTATAAGGTCGTATTGGCTCATGGACTTAACCCACACACCGTTCATCTAACTAAATAATACCTAATAGATGATATGTATTTGTGTAGTTTAACATAAGTGTTGTAAATTAGTTGTATAAAATACTGGTCTAATTTATTATACTACCTATGCTATTTACATATTTTTATCTGGGTTTAAGTAGTTTATCAGTTATCACCTGCCTCACTTTTTCTTTATCCATCCAGGGTTGACTGGGACAGAATGCCAACGGGCATTAAGTCTTGCCCTTTGTTACTTTACTTTTTGTAATGGTGACAAAATATTTAGTAAATAAAAAAGCCGAGACAAGCAGATTCAATAAATGTTGTCATTAAGTCATATCATTACGTGTTATCTGCAAGTTCTGCAACCAAACTAAGTGAAATTATTGACCTAATCCAATTCCACTAAGTACCATAAAGAAAGAATCTGTGCTAGTCATTAAATCTATAGACTCAGGACTCAGGAAAGCAATAAACACAATCTGCTAAACATCTGTTGGGACAACTCGTCAGGAAATTAATGTTTTATCAGTTAGTGTGCTAAATCAACGAAAGAATGATGATTGCTTACTTACTTAAAGTTATTTTTTAGTCATACTTTACCTAGGGTGTAGATAAATTTAATCTCAAAATTGTGTTAAGTATTAAATTTTGATCGTAGACGTAATAAATGTAAGGCCTGGAGATGGGCATAGGATTTTGTCTATCGATTGATGGCCATCTCGGATTACCATCTAGCAAGATTGATTAGTAATAATTTTTGGTGTAGAGCTCGCCGTTGATAAAACTTATACATAGGTATTATATTTTAAAACATCCGTGGATGATAAAAATAATTTAATGAGCGTAAAAGGACTTGACGCGGGCGGTGCCGCGGGGAAAGCTAGTGAGCAAATGAATCTTGGTCCTACTACAATAGTATTGTAGGTAAAGTTCTTTTTTTTTTTCCAGAATTTGTGACTAAGGCGGCATTGGAGTGTTCAAATGGTGAACCTGACAACACATGTTGAAAAAAATAGTTTTAATTATTTAATACACTTGACGAAAGTAAATGTTTCAACATAAATTATTTAGTTTACAAATCTATAAAATGCAAAATTTGTGGTTTCCAAATGGGTTGGTATATTTTTAGTTCTCTACAAACAAACTTTCTACACACTTTCTAGCTAGATTATGGTGTGCGGTGACAGCTCAGTGGCAGAGGTTTGACGTCCGAGGGTTGACTTGACTTTTCTATGTTATGTGCGATTTAAGAAATTTAATATCACTTGCTGTAACGGTGAATGACACATCGTGTGAAACCTGCATACCTGAGAGTTCTTCATAATGTTCTCGACGGCATGTGAAGTTTGAAAAATTAATACATAGGGCCTTTTTTTATCGCTAGGAAATGGTTTTACATCCCGTCCTGCCGAGTAGGTGGGAATCGCCGAAACATGACGGAATACCCACTAAAACCCCTCAACGTCTTTTAAAGCGCCACGGAATCGCTAGCGCATTACTACTGTGGCACTTTATTACTTTATTTGTGACATATTAGTTATGAGACCAGCAAAAACCGTCTATGGTGGAAGCAGAAGGTGCGCAAAGTTCCTTCTTGTGACCTCCGGCCTTCTGTGGAACGGATCCGCAAGGGCGTCGTGTTCACACGCCCGTTCTGCAGCCTCTTTTATTCCAATGGACTTGCTCGCAGAACGAAGCAATATGCAATATCCCATGCATATTTCGCTGCCGAGCATAGCATTAACCACAATCGAAATCAATGAGGTTAATCAGACCTGCGATTATTGCTAGTTGAAAACTTTATTCATAGGTAGGTCGAGGAAAAGACTAGATTAATAAAAAAAAATATAATCTCATCAATAAGTAAAGTAATGAACACTTCGATTTGTACTACTTACAAAATACTATTAAGTTTAATACATCTTGGGTGTCGAAGCATTTAAAATACCTGATGATCCAGTAGGTATTTAGTTAAGCCATACAGTTTTGGTCACTGTTCATACATTTAAAACACTATGAAACAAAACTAGAAAACTCGTAAATATACAGACATAGTTATAGAAATAGTATAATACACTTCATTTATTCAACCACACAGGACTTGAGGAATAGTGATTAATACTAGGAAAATTATATGACACAACCGAATTAAATTAATTGACTAGCATTCGTGTGTTAGCCTGAGGATCGTTGTCTCTTCTTTTCTTTCTAAAGGCATTAATTAGGAAATCGTCAGCGAATATTTTTTGGTTACCCTTATAAAAGGCTTCTATTTCAAGGAGGGATTTGCTCTCCGTCTCTGGTAAAAAGAAATATAGGTACACAGTACCGATGAACCCTAAAGTAGCATACAGTGCAAATGTACCACTTAAATGTAGCGTTGCCTCAATATTGTAATTAGTTTTTGACGCAAGAAATATGATAACGTAGCTAAAAGCTGCAGCCAGACCAGTTGCCATCCCGCGACTCCTGTAAAAATAAATATTTGACATTTCATCTCACAGTCTATTTATTCTCATTTTACTTTATTCCTTTTAAAACTCTAATGAACTTCAAGTCCAATATTAATTCATAAATTTATTCACCATTGAAAACAATCGGTACCGACGACGGCCCCATAAAAAATGAAAGTGTTTCAATTGTCATGCGCGCTACAGCGGTCACCCATCCACATCACCGAACATGCCCGTCGTTGCTTAACTCGGTCGATCACATAGAATCGACGCAAGCCATTGGGCTTTAGACGCTACAATAGGATATAGCCTTACCTGAAAGGAAACACTTCGGACAAGAGAACCCACGGAATTCCCATACTGGTGAAAGAAACCAGAAGCATGAATAACACGACAGGTAAGATCTCTTTCTTTTCAGTAAATGTATGAACTTCGTATGAGAAGACTCCTGTGGGTAAAGAGGTCCCAGCGTATACGCTCAGTGCGAGACTACTGCAAGCCGTAGCGAAGAGGGTTGTGAGCACAAGCTTTCTTTTGCCAATGGTCTTGACAATAGTGGCAGATAGCAAGTTGGTTGCTATGAATACTGCTCCAACGACAACCTGAAACCAAAAGCGTAAAAAATAAACATTAAATTAGCAAAGTACTTTCGATTCAATAACAAAATTTACATTTCAATCAAGAAACCAAAAATAATGATATTTATAACATTTTCTATCACCACCTTCATACTTCTATTGTTCACCTCTGTTGGGAACGGGATTCCTTTATGAATAGGAGGAGACCCGTGTCTTACAGAAGAGGTGCCCCATAATAAGGTCTCTCGTACACTCACCACAATTGTTTTGGAATCGTACTTCATTTCCAATGCCTTGCAAACGTTCACCATATTGGGTCTGATTGGTAATAAACCGCTGGCCGTGTGAAAAAAGAAATAAGCCATCACAAGCTTAAAAGGTCTCATGGTTTCCTTAACAAAAAATATGTGCTTGAATTTCAAAAATATTTTTTTAAATATATTAACAGATGTGTGTTCGCATGGATACATCTCAGACTTTTGTTCTTTGGCACATATCACACATTGTCTGATGACGTCATTGTACTGCAGGAGCTGGTCAAATTCCTCCTTAACCTGTTCCGGTTTGGCCCAGCCTCGCAGACGACATAATGAATGCAAGGCTTCTTTTTGTCTACCCTTTGACAGCAGCCATATTGGAGTCTCCGGGACCTGAAAATATAGCACATATACATTTCAAATTTATCTGTGTAAAGGTATTTGTGCCGTTTTGAACACATTTAGAAAAGGTTAAGCTAGGTTTAATTTACCAAGGTAGTATCATTTGTTTGAAAAAACCGACGGTATTTCTATTCTTAGACCATTTTTCTATGGTTGGTTGAATAATAATATCTAGTTAATATATTAGAATTATACAAGTATATATTGTATGTGCGTACAAAATATCCGAGACAGACGATTCCCAACGAATTCCGACGACTACCTCAAACACATGCGGGTGGCGAAAAATGTTAAAATGTTTTTACTTTAGGATTCTCCACTTCACCTTCATTTAACCGTTAAATTTTAAGGCGAATCTAGTGCCTTTTGAACTGATTCAATGCGCAATACATATTTCCATGTTGCTTCAAATCGCCAACGAACGAACACTGCTCATGTTATTTTTTTGTCAACATTGGGTAAAATACTATCATTTGTTTGTTCGGAAGTACATGAAACTAAAAATCACAACCACGCACATATATCTGTTATATTGAATATTCTAATCGATTGATTGACGCTTGCAACATTAATTAGCAATTCCAGCACATAAGTGGGCAATGCAAATTGACACCTTCGGTAAAAAAATATGTACGCAATAAATTTAATTCGTTTAGAAAGTAAAGCAAATCTAATTTGATCACTTGAAACAACTTTTTGGGGACTGCAAGTTCTCCACAATGTTTTCATTACGGTTGATCTTTATAGCTAGTTATTAGATAGATTAAGAGAAAAAATTAAAATAATTTAACACATAGCTCGGCGCGCCGCGCCAGTTGCATGAATGGCTCCTTACTTACTATTAATCTATACTTCTATACTAATATTATAAAGAGGAAAGATTTGATTGTTTGTTTGTTTGTTTGCATCGAATAGACTTCAAAACTACTGAACCGATTTGAAAAATTCTTTCACTGTTGGAAAGCTACACTATCCCCGAGTGACATAGGCTAAATTTTATTTTGGAAAAAAATAGGGTTCCGTAAGATATTTGGGTTTTTCGGACACAAGGTGTAAAAAATCAACCAGAAAAGTTACTTATTTTGCGTACGCTGCCTAAACTATAAAAGATAGAACCATAAAATGTTCTAATTAATTGTAGATCTTATAAATATCTATAAAAAAGTCCGCGACACACTATACCTATCTATGTCGAGTGAGGCACAACAACCATTTTTTTATCTTGAATTTTTTTGGACTACTTTTAAAGTGTATGTAGATAATATTTGGTCTTTGAATGATTAATCCTTAAAAATCTTTATCCTTATCCTTTATTAAAATTGGACGTTTGGTTTTGAAGTGTCTGTCTGTCTGTCTGTCTGTTTCGCTTTCACGCCAAAACTACTGAACCGATTTAAGACGCTGTAGACCCGCCGAGACCGCGTTTGCTAGTTTTTTGAATCCATGGGAAACATAAAAAACAGTGATTTAAAATTCTAAAAATAATATATGTCTTATTTAAGAATCTGTCGAACATCCAGTCGGGTTCAGTAACACAATTAGATTAACTTTACTCGATATAAAAAAATCCCAAAGTTACCCCTTTTTCTAATGTTTAATCTATCTTATCAGCTACAAAACAAACGTTTAATTTTTATTTTTATATGAATGAAAAGATAGTAAGATTGTCTAGATCTAGTCGTAGATTTTATCTAGATAAAATGATTAAAATAATTACTATGTTGAAATATCTATCAAATGCGCGAGAAATCCAAGCAGCCCAATCGCGAGTCATACTTCAGTCGCCACAGAGTACATGTCAGTCGCGCGTCGGCGCTCTTAGACGGTGGACCTGTGTCAGTTTTTTCCGCGCAATCATATATTTAATCCGTCAAATGCAGCTCATAGCTCATGTCAATAAAATGCCACAGTAAAAGTAAAACAGTAGTTGGTAGGTGGTAGAGCCTATAGGGAACCAAATAGGTTTTATATGAAAACTAATTGGTTCCATATAGAGTTCGCCCGGGGCAGTACCACCGCCCGCCACGGTACCTAGTACCATTTCTGCCGTGTAATAATTGTTTTTAAAGCAATTATGGTCCGGTTGGAAAGGTGTGGTTTCCGGTTACACTTCTTTAGAGGCGACCATCTTAGTCCTCAAGGGTACAGTCACAGTTGTCATGGGCGGCAGTGGAAGGGTGGTGCTGCAAGCTCGTTTGCTATCCTGTATCCATTAAAAAAAATTTGTGTGTACTTATGTACACGCGTTAGAATTTATACTTCTTTGTATAACCTTTGCAAGAACAACCTGCACTGTCGATGTCTTATTTCAATCACCATGACATTGACGTTGTCACAAGAAGAACAACTGAAAATAAATAATGTTCGAGGTGGAAACTAGGCTATACCTAAAAGGTATTTAATACATTGAAAGTTTTATTATAACGCATTAACTATCTAGTTAAATAAAGTTTATTTAAATATCACAAAAAATCACCGGAATGAGCCCGCAGACTTTGACAATTGAAAGTGTACACTGTCAAACCATTTTTTGACAATGTTGACTATAGCTAAATTTTTTACACTTTATTACTTCAATTCTTAATTTATTATATAGTTGACGTTTTGATTTCTTTTATTTTTTATATTTTTTTTTTTTTTTATCTTTCTTCTTTCCAATATAGTGCATTCTCACGTATTCATATTTTTCAATCACAGCTTTCAGAAAACTTACTCTGTGGTTAAATATGGCTGGTTACTCTAGAGAATGTTGATGGATTTCTTTAAAAATATTAATGCTTATGAAACCTAACAACATCTCCAGGAATTCTAGAATAAATTAATTGTATTATACTAAAAATCCAAATCAAACTAAACATATTTAAATCTATACATATATAAAAGAAAGTCGTGTTAGTTACACTATTTATAACTGAAAACGGCTGAACCGATTTGGCTGAAAATTTGTGGGGAGGTAGCTTAGAACCAGGATACTTTTTATCACGTTCCGTTTGATTTTTTTTATGTCAGTTGAAAATTTGACAATTTGAATTTTTGAAGTCGACAGGTGTGTTTGTTTCGAGTTTCTATAGGCTAATAATTGAGCCGATATTATCATTAACAATACCATACTGCGACCAAGACGGTCAAATCTTTACTGACAAAGACGCAATGCAAATAGGATTCGAAACATTGCGAATCAAAGGACTGAAGAAGAACAACAAATTGTTCTTGAAGAGCGCTTGTTGTAGTATGGCTCAACAAGTTCTCAATCACAGTGGATTAAGTTTCCACAATGTGCCCAAGAAGTAAACTCTATTAAAAGAAGGTGAGAAATGGCATTCTGCTTAGCAAGATACCTTGTTACGACGCAATTATTGGACAATGTAACGTCAATTCTAATTTCAAACGCAATTGTATTCAAGAGTATGAAACCAAATAACACTCAAGATGTGATTGGAATCACATTGATGTTGGACAATAATTGATGTTGTTTTCAAGAGAAAGAGTCCTGATCTGGCACCGTATGACTTATTTTGTTTCGTATAATAAATTTCCTATTTAATCCTATCCTATATTATATTTCTCTAAAATAAAAATCTGCTGAAAGGGATACAGTTTTTATCGCTGGAAGACGCGCTAACAGCGTTCGAGAAGGCAGTGGAAGGGGTGTCTGCGGCGACTGGAAAAAATGTTTCGAAAATTGGTTCAGACCCATGAAACTTTGTAAAGAGGATGGTGGAGGGTTCTTTGAAAAGATTTAATTAAAATATTTTATCCATAGAAGTTAGTTTTTTAGTTTCTCTAAACTTTCTTTGTGTTCCACGTACATAAATAAATAAATATTTATGAACAATCCCACCACGTTAACCTAGTCCCGTGGTAAGCTCGTAAGAACTTGTAATACGGGTATCAGATAACGGAAATAAATGTAAGAAATTTTATATTACAGAAACAAATGTCTTGTCCAAGGCGGGATTCGAACCCGGGAACCCTTCCTTGGGTGTCGGCCGTCAAACATACAATATAATAAAATAAAGGTATAGAATATTAAGATTAAGAATATTAGATATTATAAAATTGTACCATTTGAAGTAAATACACTTTTTTACAAATAAATATTTTTGCATTTGTATTATCTTTCCTTCTGTTAGAATACTGTAGTCATATTGATATCACTGTACTGTGACATCAGTGCTACGGCCGCCTGCCGAACTTTTGGCGTGTAACACATTGACAGCTCCCCGCGGATTGCCCCGCACCTCACCCCCTCAAATCGGCTCGAACGCCGGAATATAGGGCCTTAAATGAAATTTGGTACTACACAGTCTAGAGCCTGACAAAGGACATAGACACTTTTTAATTGGAAAAATGTGTTGTAATGGGTTGAAAAGGGAGATGAAAGGTTGTATGAAAGTATTGTCATTTTCAGAACTAGAAGCATAAAACTTAAATTTTAGGCTGTTGATAAGGTATAATCCTTACTAATCCTATCCTACTAATATTATAAAGGGGAAAGTTTGTAAGTATGTATGTATGTATGTATGGATGGATGTGTGTTACTTTTTCACGTAAAAAGTACTAAATGGATTTACAATAATATAGCTTATACATCAGAATAACACAATATCCAAAATATGACGATAAGTGTCAAGTAGGTAAGTAGGAAAAAATCTACCATCTCCGAGCTATTCTGGCGTGCGCTGCCAAAACTACTGGACCGATTTCAAAAATTCTTTCACCATTAGAAAGCTGCATCTTCACTGAGTGACATAGGCTATATAATGTTACTAGGCGTAAACGAAACTATTGTTATAATCTATATATGTAAAATAAAGTCGTGTTAAATTTTTATTTTTTTAGTAACCTTACGCAAATAGGGTTTATGTGTGTGTATTATAATTTTGATTTTTATATAAAATACCCGTGCGAAGCCGGGGCGGACCACTAGTATCGAATAAAGCTGAAGAGTTTGTTTGTTTACACGGCCTAATCTCATAAACTACCAGTAAGATTAATATCCTAGTTCTTGAGGAGGCTTTAGGGTCACCCTGCAAAGGCAAAAACAAAAAAAAGCAGACAAAGTCGCGGAGTATCAACCACTAGGCAGGTATCTATAAATAGAGAAAATGATTTTGTCTGAAGCTCCGCTTATGTAAAAGCATTATGTTATTCAATATTAGTTTATTCAATAAACAGCATAACAATATAAAAAAAACATTAATAGCATTAATAGTAAGGTATCTGTGAATTTAAATTTAATGATTATGTTGAAACGTAAGGCCATCGTGAAGTCAGGTAAAGTGGTTCTTGTGATATTACACATATTATGCTGTGTCATAAACAGATACCTAGTTAGGTACTTATCTGCCGCATAACCTCCGATTAACCAACTAGAAAACTATAGTAGGTACCTACTTATCTGATGTCGCGTCAACGACTGTATCAAATAGGTAACATACCTATCTACTTATCGTACACGACGTAGCTTCGTGAGATGCACACATCTTTATAATCTATACTAATATTATAAAATGGGAGTGTTTTTTTGTTTTGTTTGAGTTTTTTGACGTTTTTTTTACTTTGTAAGTACCTACCAGTCCGATATAATTTTTTGTACTAGAGAGCTACATTCATGAGGAATATCTAGAATCAGACTTAACTTCTCAGCTTGTCCTAAATATTGATATTTGGCAAGTCAGAAGGGCAAGCGCTCCTAAAAATCCTCGTAAATAAGTTATTACAATGTTCTACAAAAATATAGATGGTAATTCACTAGGTAATTAAACATTAAATTAGGGTCGTAAATTATCATAAGTAGTACATATTTTAGTAAATAAATAATGTTTTGTTAGTCTTAATGACCGTTTGTTTCGTATTCAATTTAATCATAACATTACATTAAGCTTGTGTTTCTCTGAAGGGGCAGGCAGAGGTGTAGTAAACCCACTTTTTATCAGTTATGTTTAGGCGTTTAGGTCCCAGTAAATGATGAGCCTATGACGACTTTTATCCCGTTAAAACATCTTCTATTTGAATTTCAAAGGGCAGAGTTCTTTCGGTTTTTTCGATGATCTTTTATTTTATTTCGAAGGACAGGAACTGTAAACTTCGTTGATCGAAGACTATTTGTCACTAGTGGACGCCCGCAGCTTCGCTCGCGTTACACATTCACTAAATTCAAAAACGGCAAAGCTTCATACTAACTTTGCACCCCCGTTTTACCCCCTTAGGGGATGAATTTTCAAATTTTTCTCGCCGTAAAAACCATCCTTGAACTTCAACGAACATTTAAAAAAAAGAATTGGCCAAATTGGTCCAGGCGTTGTTGAGTTATGCGCTTACCAACACATTTTGCGATTCATTTTTATAATATAGACTAGTGGACGCCCGCAGCTTCGCTCGCGTTACACATTCACTAACTTCAAAAACGGCAAAGCTTCATACTAACTTTGCACCCCCGTTTTACCCCCTTGGGGGATGAATTTTCAAATTTTTCTCGCCGTAAAAACCATCCTTGAACTTTAAAAAAAAGAATTGGCCAAATTGGTCCAGGCGTTGTTGAGTTATGCGCTTACCAACACATTTTGCGATTCATTTTTATTATATAGAAGATTTATCTAACTAATCCATGCAAGCGATGCTGCGGGCGTCCACTAGTTTGTCTTAATATGTTTAACCATAGGTAGGTAATTTATAATTTCAAGAACTCCTATATAAATGATTTTGATATGTTATTTCATTAGGTATATATATTTATTTAATTTCTAGATTTTTACGAAAAAAATAGATTTAAATTGTTTAAAGGTCTCGGTAATATACGAGTAGATAAAATTGAGATAAATTTACACGAGAAGTCCATTTTAATACCGGATTTAAGGATGGAATGCTTCTAGTAGTCTGTGTCTGAATTACTTTATCACCAAATTCAGTAATATTAAATAAACAAGATATCTTATCGTAACGTATCTGATCTTATTATTTACCACTATAAATCAAAATGTAGGTTCTATCTGCAATTTAAGTAAGTTCTCACGATATTTTTATTATTTTTTTCGGTCGGATAATATCTGCCATGTTGGTAAAAATATAAATAAATATCGTCTTCAGAATCGCAACCCCTATTTGATTTTTCAGCTTGATCCTGAGTCTAACCTTCAAAAATCCTTAAACACACGCCATACATTTTCACAGCTTGACATACATATAAAGAGCTAAGGTACTATCCACTTAATAATCCAGATAGGTTATACACTAAAGAGCTTTACTTTTGGTATTTTAATACTTTCGTACTTACAAATAAGACGAGGACCATAGTAGCGAGCGGCACAATGAGCGACACAAGTGCAGCCTGCCGCCACGGCAGCACCGTGCCCAGAAGATACGCCAGGAACATTCCCGTTGAGGTGAAACTGTTGGTCAGCGTTGTCAGCGTACCGCGGATCGAGGGGTCACTGAAACAACAAGACACATTGTGGGAAATCGCGATACCCATATGGATCTTATTGATATATTAATAAGCATATCGCTACGACCCATAGCCGTTCCACTGCTGGGCACGGGTCTCCGAAGCACGGTAGCGTCCATGAAATTTTGCCACTAGCGGTCACCCATCCACAAACCGACCGCGCCCGTCGTTGCTTAACTCTTTCGATCACATTGAATCGACGCGAGCCATTGGGCTATGGACGCTACGATAAGCATATTATTATACCACCAACAAACCTTGTGTTTTTACCTCAAAAATCAGTTGAAATCTAAACGGTACATAAAGCCGTAGTAATTATTTAGTAATCTGCGCCTGAACCGTTTTGCAATGCAAAGATACTGCTGGTATGTGTAAAAGGACCTTTTGTCTGAGAGGGGTTAAGTTCCAAAACCAATTGAGAAACAAAACCATAAATAACATCATGCTGATTATATGCCATTTTGAGGCAAACAACAGCTGTAGTCCTGTTGTATTTGTTGTTTTCTGTGTCTGTTTAATGTTTTTTTTTCTTTTTGTGTGTAGGTATGTGTTATGTTATTTTGTTTTGGTGTTTATGTTATTGAGCTTGTAATTTCTCAAATAATGTATTTCTTTCTTTCTTTCAATGTCTCACCTAACTTCCCCGACGTATGTGACTGATGGCGCTTCCATTATCCCCGTGCCTATACCCAGTAAAGCGTTCGCAATGAACAGGGAAGGCACGTCCCAGGCGTAGTACATAAGCAGCCAGGCGATAAGATGCGGTATGTTCACTAGAAATAGCGCCTTCTTTCGCCCGAAGAAGTCCAGCAATGGGCCAGAGAATATACTGCCAATTGGCTGGCAAAGGAACGCCATACTGCCTGAAATATAAAAGTGACAACTGTATTTGACCTTGTTAAAGGTGACTCAAATAGGCACTAGAATGTTTAATTGCAGTAGTTGGTTAGTTCGTCATTTTGTCATTTTCCTCATCAAATATTTCAGTCAAGCATACGAGAGTATTCATGCGCATGTGAAAATGCATAAATTAACACGGCGAAAATACTGCTGCTATTAAATGAGAGAAGGCAATGTAGTAGAAGTACCTACTTCAAACATTTTACTAATACACACAACTTCGATAATACCATAAAACCACTATTAAGCAAGTTTTTTGTTTACCTACTAAGTGAAAAAATCGTCTTATTAGGCCTTACGAAATATTCATCATAAAAATGCGTCAATGATTAACGTGGTCGATATAATTAGTGAATTCATTTTCTTGCCTGATATCATACCAGTTAAACGCATAATTAAAACAGCTTTAGAACCTTAGCTATGCCCATCATAAACAGGAATAGGCGTTGAATCTATTAACGAAATCTTATTTCCATCAATTTTCGTATTTTATCACCAAAGTGCTGTTATGTAAATCGGTTCAATATTCAATGTCTATATGCATATACTTATTTAGGAAATTCTAAATTTCAATCATGGTTATAACTGATATAACATGCATTTTCTCTTTTTGTTTTACCATTTATGGCATAGCTGCATAATTCCAAACAAAAACAAACAGAAAAATCTTATTTGCCTGATAAAACAGAATATGATTCTTAATTTATAAGTAATTCCTTACTTTGCCTTTTTCGCTTTGATTAATAATAAACCCAACTACTGCAGGAGCCTAATATTGTATCTATAATTTATGCCCTTCAGAATGAGTTAATTAGGAATAATATATGGATATAAATATATGTATGAATGATACAAACACCCCATATGCATGTAAGTATATAATTTTATAATTATTCCTTCTATAATGAATTTATGATGCTACAGTGTGTTATTTTTATGGAATGGAAGCACCTTACATACTCGTATGGTGGGTGACACGTACATGGATACGCACTGGTCTTTTTTTTTTAATTTCGATAATCGAGGGACAGCCCTATAAAAGTAGGTAAGAATTTCGTTGTCTCGAAGTTTTCATTCTGTTTAGTATTTATTCTTGTGGCTCCAGATAGTTAAACGCTGTACTGTATGTAGTGACTAGAATCTACTCTAAATTATTGCACTAGATTAACTGTTTTGGAACGCCCAGCTGCATCAATTCATGCATTGTGCATTGTTGTCAAGGCCGAGAAAGTAGGCAATTGCCGACCTCGTAGATTTTGAATTACATACTACTTATTAGAACTTATTTTATTTGCAATAACAGTTCGCAATATCTATTTTGGTGGTTCTTCTCTAATCGTATAGGTTTGTTTTTGTTTTCTTCAAGTCTCAAGCAGTTGCACCAGTCTGTATATATTGTCTAATTTATCATTTTATTATTTGCTCAATGGTGCAGCTAACTGGCAATTCTTAAAAGAGGCCTAGATGCAAAGCAAAATCTTGTCTACATTTTATAAAATTATATTAAAATATAAATGTAGTAGATTAATGTAGTAGACGTTTATTGATATTATATAAATGCAGTGTGAGACAAAATTTGTGTGTCAATTCAATAAAAGTCATGATCGCAGCTAGTAGTCATAAAACTGTGTGTGCATGTGCCTACATTCATACAATACATCCATGCTTCGAAAGAAATACCTCCCCACGCCTAAATTAGATAACATTCTTATTTATGGGGCCATAGATAAAAACCTGTTGATTAAAATAAAGTGACATAGAAAAAAGAAACCGTTACGATACCCTCCACGAATATAGATTATCTTCTTAATACGCTGGCTGAGGTATTTTATAACAGAGTTAAAACGGTTTTTTTTATTATTATTTTTATTATTCCATATATTATATACCATAGATTTCTAACAATAAAAAACTTTCAAAGTGCGAGCCTCTGGGGACTGAACCCGGGAACACTTTCGAGTGACACGTCAGTGGTTACAGTGTATCAGTTTATTTCAATGTTATATCTGATAGCTGTGGCCGCGACATCAAATTATAGCTAATAAGAAAACGAGCATGTTATGATGTCTGATGGATGAGCCACATCCGCCAACGGCCAGTTGTTATCCAATCTGCCAATCGACTGATAACAAGATACTCCACATCCAATGGAAATAGTGATCAGTTTAGTGGATAGATTGATTCATTCCATGAAATTTCCGTTTACATTTTCATTTCAACATACGTTAAATCATTAGAAAAACTGTCACTTTATTTTAATTGAAAAGAAATGGAGAAACAAAACATAAAAATTGTAATTCTTTCGATGAAATGAATGTCAAAGTAATAAATTGGTAAGTGGTAGAGTTGAAGTTTAAGTTATTCAATTTCAAACTCGGGTGTCCGTCCGTCCAGACCTGCTCCGGCCACTAGCCAAAGAACCTCTTCTTCCGTGTTTCTTTGGCTTATTATTTATTGGGTAATACTATGTACCTTGCACTATGATTATATTTTTTTTAATAAAAATTAATAGCAAACAGTCGTTAGTTTTAGCATTAAATTGCATACCTATGTGTATTCTTAAATCTTATTTATATTTTTTTGTCTACCTTATCATTAAATTATGAATTACGATACGACAAAAAGATGCTGTAAGTTAGCACTAAATTAGACAAATCAGAAAAAAAGGCTGTATAGCTCGTTTGCCGATTTTGGATTGTTTCATTGATTCTATTAAACATCGGTCAAGTGCGAGTCGTATCTGCTCACGTAGAGTTCAGTAACACCAAGTGATTTTTTAAGTTTACTTGCAAGGGACGCCATTTGAGATCTAACTTTTTCATTACATATTTGTTGTGATGGCGGCCACAGTAACACGCACCCTGTGAAGTTTTCAGAGGTATACCTACGAGTATTTTTGTTCTAGACCAGAGCCAGAGCCCTATGAAAGACAGACAGACAGCGGAGACATATTAAAAGGGTTCTGTTTTATTTCCCTCCACGGAACCCTAAAAAAGGCACTGCTTCAAAGGCATTCAAAACCCCTCCGGCACTCGAATGTTAATTTGTCGGGACATTTGTAGAAATCGACATAATGTCTACAGCGCGAGAAGTAGGTCCCTGGTCCAAGTCAATAGGCAACGGAAACAGTAACTTGTTGTTCTACGATTGAAATAAATGGTACCAACCAAACCAAGAGGCCTGTTTCTTGTTGATGGAGATTCCCTCTTTAGCGTCGAGGACGTCGGGCAGAACCATGGTCACGAAGCTGATGGACATGCCCAGACCCACCAGAAGGAAGTCCAACGCGAGGCATGCTTGCACCTGCCGAGAATAAGGTTGAGTATAGAAACAACACCAAACAAAACAACAAAAACGCAAATCGTGTCACCAACATGGCCAAAACAGCTACCTATCATGTTTCGCTTGTTTGTTGTTGTCGCTGAGTTGTTCATAACTATATCTATCTATATATATAAAAGGAGAAGCTGACTGACTAACTGTCTGACTGACTGACATATCAACGCAGGGCCCAAACTATAAGGGTTAGAAACTTGAAATTTTGCAAAGGGGTTCCTTTAATAACGTAGGGGAGCAATAAGAAAGGATTTTTGAAAATTCACCCCGTAAAACGGGGGTGCAAATTTAGTATGAAACTGCCGTTTTTGAAGTCAAGTTGGCAACCCGATCCCGGGCAGACGTCGTTAGTGGGTCGAATTCTACGCTACGCGAGCGAAGCTGCGGGCGTCCACTAGTCATTCATAATCAGCTATAAAATTGTTATTAGGACACCTCTAGCTATACCTATTAGTGCTGCTCACGTGGTTGAAATTCAACTATATTTGTATAAACATTTACGGTGTCATTCATAAAATAAATAAATCTATTTTATCTCTATATTGTTTTTTTTTATAAAACTAAATTCAGAATTCTATATTAGATATTCTTTTACTTTTATTTTCCATTTATAATTTGTTTCTTATGTACCTATACTTTTTGTATAGCTACAAAAACTTTATTTTAAAATTTTGACATCTTTATTTTTGTTTGACATAGGTACCTACATATTACATATATTGATAAGCAATAAAATCTATGTCAAATTTCAAGTTCATCCATTACTTATTTAAAAAAGCGAAATGTTTCCTCGTCACAACCCACCCGCCGCGGCTACAAGGTACGTCCGTAGATATAATGACGTAACCGTAAAATTCACATAAACGATATAAATTATGGTGCAATTTAAAACGAGAAATCTTAATTTTTAATGGAGCACTTACAACGGTTAAATCATAATCAATTTACCAACTTGTACTAAAATTAACACTTGTATTTTTTCATTCTGATTTCGCGTCGCATTTCAAAAGAATCTTAATTCAGGTACAATAGACTGTTATTAACACATAGTAACCATTTACCACGATTTACCAATACGAACTTTGCCACCACAGAACAGATAAACTGTGTTTGCCACCAACGGTTAACTTACCCTGAAGATGCTCCGTTTTGGGGCGACACATGTTGGTGGTTGTTCGCGTGTTGGTGTATATTTTCATTGTTATATGTGCATTATTGTGCATGCTTTCCTATATGGGAGAGACGGAGGTACTCTAAGCATGAAAGTATACACCGACATACACATTTTCCGCGGGTTTGTTGCAAAGTAAGCTAAAACTAATTTTATTACAGTGGATTTCCGCATAGTAACGCCTGATAGAATTGACTAAACTACGCATTTTTTCCAAATAGAATATATTAGAATGAAGATCTCGTCACATTTTGCTTTTATTAGTTAGCTTTATGTGAAGGATTTGTTAGTATTATAATGCTGCATCACACTGGCCGAACCGGTTTGTAGGTTCATGGTATCATGCATAGCGATGATCCGCTTAGTTCAGGAATTCACTATTTACCAAGGACCTGCCCTCGCTATAATGTAAATCAAATTACATCTTCTCAAGAAACAACCGTCTATAAACCAATTAATTTGACATAAATTATGCTTCCGTCTCATGTTTACCAAAGGCTAGGTGTAAAAAAAGGTCAGAACAGCCTAACCGCAGTCAGAGGCCTGTTTAAAAGATTTAAACGAGTCTTTGTTTTTCCTTTTTGGTTCGAAACTAACGAAGGATTCGTCGTAAAAACGGAGCTCTGTCGAAGTTGAAGTGGATGGACGACTTGCTCGCTTTCGTCAAATCAAATCATTAAAAAGCCCATAAATATCAGTTTGTACTTTTTAAACATCTTTTCGTGCGGGCGAGTTGCTTTTATTACAAGTTGAATATTTTTGTGACTTGTACCTACGGGTATATCTGTTCTAGGGTAATTCAAATTACATCGTAAGCAATAAAAATAACATATTATCTATCATTCTTCTGCCTAAGATAATTTAAATTTAAAATATATTTTAGCGTGGCCCCATAAAAGCACATTGAATTATCGATATTATTGTGCATGTGTGTGTATGTACATATAAGAATAACATACGTAGGTACTAAAATACTAATTAAAACTTATTAATAATATAAATTAAAGTTAGGTATTAGTACATTAATAACATGCAACTTTGTTGCATTTAGATCTCGATTATGAGCTGCGTATCCGAACTGACCTATATGAACATGAAAATACGCAACTTGACTTAGTACTTTATATATTACAACATACCTACCAATTATAACTAGTCCATTAACTTACGAGTATCTTTTTAAACATGTCCTCGTATTTCTCTAATCTATACTTACCTACATATTACTTATTATAATAATTCTCTAACGAGTTTCTATGTATGTACCTATACATTGAATAAATCTTGACTAAAAACTATCAGTGGTTGATAAGTAATCGATACAAATGTCGATTTTAATTTAATTGTCTATCTATCTATCCCTGTGTGCGCGATACTCAAAAACAATCGAACTAATTTTGATGTACAAACTTGCACTACATTATATATAATCCTGAGAAAGGAAATCAAACAGTTAAATCTAGGAAAATAAACAGTTATCCTTGAAATACAGGATCAAGGTTTGTATGGCATTTTTCTCAAATACAGATAATTCTGATTCATATCAAATTTGCAGACAAGGCTTCCTATTTAAATTAATTGAATACGTCCGTAGATTTTTTTTTCTATGGGGTTGCTTAATTATTTACCATCATTTAAGCTTTAAGCAAAGCGGTGACAACCCAGTGGCTATCGAACTCGCTTCTCACTTGGAGTACATCACGCACCATCGGCTATTATATGTGCTATATAAGAAATCAAATATCACCAGCAGAAACGGTAAGAACAGTAGAAAATATCGTGAAGAAACCTGCATGGCTCAGAGTTCCCAATAATTTCCAGTCATGCAAAGCATGTGAAGTCTGTCAATCAGCACATGGCCAGCGTGGCCTAACCCCTCCCATTCCAAGCCCGACAGTGGGACAAAAAAAGTGTTTTGGCAAGGGTGGAGCCAAGTTTAGTCATGTTTGCCGCTGATGGTAATTTTAATATTTACATTAATTTCACTTAATTATACTTTGTTAATGTTATATGTAGCGTCCATAGCCCAATGGCCAATGGAGTTAGCAACGACGGGCGCGGTTGGTGGATGGGTGACCGCTAGTGGCAAATTTTCAAGGACGCTACCGTGCTTCGGAGGGGCTGTTCTCAATAGTTAAAAACAGTCGTTAAGCCTTGTCGAAGCGAAGACCTTTCATTTTTTCTTTTTTTTTCGGGTGGCTTAAGAACATTCGACACTGGGTTCACCACTAACCCCTCATTGGAGCAGCGTGGTGGAGTATGCTCTAGACCTCCCGCAGCTGTGTCTGTGGGGGAGACCCGTGCCCCCAGCAGTGGGGACGTCTATGGCTCGCAGCGATACTTTGTTATAGGTACTTCCAAAAGGACTTACCTGAGATAAGACTATCCTCGTCCGGGTCACAGATTTGTCTTCGTTTTTCTTCGTAGTCATTTTTATTAAACAGAACACTTAACTGTTAGTTCAATTATGCTTTTTAATGTCTTTGGTTAACACATCTCTATCAACCATTAGTTGGAGCAAGACATTGATTTAGATGTTCACATGATCATATCTCTACATATTTATACTGTAGATGTCAATAATAATCTGGATATAAACAGATAATTTATAATTACAGTTTGCTATGATGTGTTATTGTAGGCACCAACTGTTTGTACGAGATTTGTGTTTTAATTAGATCACTATAAAACAATAACAATGGGAGTAAATGAACGCACTAGCAAAAGTCAAGAAACTGGGTAATATTATCATTGCGTGAACTATGCATTTTACCTGTCATAAATACCTGATATAGAAAAAAAGATATAGATAGATATGGATAATACACATTTCTATTATTTAAATATTTTTATAATTATTCTTCACGGAATAATTTAGAAATACAGCATTAAATAAATATATCGATACATTTATATCTATGCTATGTAAATAAGTACTTATTATATACTACTAACCTAAATAGTTACGTTATTAAAATAAATATACAAAGAAATGAGTAATTTTGAATGAAAAATAAGTAAAATATATTCTGCACAGTTAAATATATGCGTTAGTTGTAAAACTTTGAACCATAAATTCACTTTATCTTACTTTACGTACCAACGAATATTTGTAGATTTTCCTCAAGATAGCAAAATGAATGAACAGGTATATAAATGGAATACAGTTCGCAATTAATAAATGTCAATAAAATAATTTAAGCGAGAAAAACTTCTTACTATGATAGAACTACTTACAAAAAGTATGATTTAATTCTACTATGATTATTCATCACAATTATTTACATGAAAAACTACTTAAACTCTTGCGTCTTCAACAAAAATCATGTCACTGGCCATCTCATAACAAGGGCCATCAACAAAATAGAAACCTTTTTAATTAGCAACTGAAAACGATAACGATATATTTTTACTAACGACATCTTTAAAATATATTCGATAAGACTAATGACTGTTAAAAAACTAAAGTCGATTAGCATTAGGCCGTAAACATTCTTCCGGATCGTCTCCATGCTGTATGCTTGCTTAAAAACTAACTTCTGGTCTGACCGACCAACTATAGGGGGCGCAACCAGTTAATTTTATTCGTATAAATACATCCCAACTAAAAAAAACTTGTACAAGTAATATGAAATGTTTATTATAAAATAAAATATTTACTATACACTATAATACTGCACAATGTATAAACAGCTGACTTTTTTTTTTATTCAAACTGTATTGCATAATTTACAATTACTTATATCACGCCTAAGTCCGAAGCGTTATGTAGCGTCCATAGCTCAATGGCTCTCGTCGATTCAATGTGATCGAAAGAGTTAAGCAAAGACGGGTGCAGTCGATTTGTGGATGGGTGACCGTTAGTGGCAAAATTTCATGGACGCTACTGTGCTTCGGAGGGCACGTAAAGCCGTTGGTCCCGGTTGTTTTCAATGGTGGAAACAGTCGTTAAGCCTTGTCGAAGACCTTCGGGTGGCTTGAGAATATTCGACACTGGGTTGGCCACTAACCCGCCACCAAGCCGCATTGGAGCAGCGTGGTGGAGTATGCTCTAGACCTCCCGCAGTTGTGTCAACGTGGGAGACCTGTGACGTCTATGGGTCGCAGGGATTTACCCAAAATGGCAATCAAACTATGCTAGGCTAGGCTAGTATTTACCCTTATTTAGTAGTAGTAGGCACCCACTTTTCACCAGGGTTTTTCAAGTTGTTTAAGTTCCCATGTAGGGTCCCACACTGCTTTACATTGCAAGAAAAGGAAAATATTGTGTAATTAATTACATAAAAACTTGTCTACCATAAATATAATCTAGTTTTTTAACAGAACAGACAATTATAAAATTAAACATAATGTTTTATCATGTCGCAATGCGCGTACGATAAGTAGAATATGTACACAATAAGTTGATTGACAGTGCACTTGAATGACTTGGGTTTCAATTTAACTCATGAAACAATCGATATGTAAAAAGACAATAAATTAAGCACACCAAGCAGTTTCAAAGTTGCGACATACCTACTTAACAAAATTTCTATCAAACCTGAATTTCTTGCTGTTCTTTACATTTTTGTCACAAACTTATATTAGACAAAATTATACGCACTAATTTGATTTTGTACCTACTCGATCATGATAAGACATTTACTAAAATATAGTATTTAGTACCTTGGGTGCCTGTTAACTGTATTATCTGGGTTCTCCCATCTACCAGAATGGTGCGTACTAATAATTTTATCCATCCATGCATCAGCCTTTGGAGGTCCGGTGCTGGACCTCAATATGCCTCTCCTAAACGACACCATTCCGACCGGTCCTATAATGTTAAAATGGTACCTAACTAAGTAATTATATAATTTTCTAATTAAATTTTAAATTGGTTTAATTTGTATTAAATTTTGTACTTCAAGTAATTGTTGAGTTGTTATTCTTGCCGTCTCAGGCCTTCGGTATGATATAACGCCGAGAACTAATATTAGCTAGATAAGTAACTAAACATTCCAATATACTGCATAGCTTAGTGGTTAAATTATTCCTGAAAATGCTAGGTCTCCATGCTGTTATGATCGATATACTAACAACTTGAAAGTAAAATTATAAAAGTCCTTTGTCTTTACAAAATATAAGATATTTCTTACAAATAAAGTATAATTTTCTATACAAAGAATCACCAATTTTTTGTGTCTCCCCTCCCCCCTACGTTGACTTATATTTCATTGATTCGTGTACATATAGATGCTAATAATACATACTGTAAGCGTTTGTCCGTATCTACAAATTAATCTATCAATAACTTCCAATTGAAAGTAATAGAACTTTTGATACGTACACATCAATCGAATCAATCGTCTTTTTATCATAAGTTTGTAGATGTTTTTTTTATGTTATGATGGTCTTGATTTTATTCGATACTCTTACCGCATGAAATTCAGTAATTTCATAGATACATTTCATTATCTTCTTTAAATTTTACATTATCACACATTCACAGTCATTTCAATGCAATGAATAACAAGCATTCGTAGAATTTCATTCAGATATCATTCATTTCAGAGAGTTCATCCTTCATTTTTGCAACAATATCTATATTTTCTATATTGTTTCCTGGGACTTTGTCACAGTGTTTAGTCTTTACAAATTATTCGAGGTGATAAGTATGTCATACCTTACATTTATATATCAGTATGATGATCTGTGGTTGTATGATCAAGGCATAAAGCGAATTAAGAGATCAAATAAATATCTATCAAGGTTTTTCAATTTTGTAATAGTATTAGTAAAATTTGTTAAATTTTCGACTAGTTCTGTTAACTCCTATACCTTGTCCTCCTGCCTGCAAGCCATTAGTAGCCCACTGCAAGAGACGGGCATCTTCTCACAAAAATTAAAACCTCGAGCATTGCACCACCCCGCTGCTCCAGTGCATTTCGGTGGATATAAAGCATTAGTTTGCGCGTTAACTTGAAATAATTCTGGTAATCAATGAATATGGTTTATGTATATTGCTCTGGGAATCGATCTATGTGCCTTCACGGTCGCATTAAAAAGCAATCTGCTTAAAAACTAGGAATAATAATTGTAAAATACATACAAGAAAAGTCATCAAAATAACTAAAATTAACTCATCGCCTTCGTTATGTCACATTTGTCAATAAATAATAATTATCACGTTATAACTATAAAGTTGAAGCCATAACGATCATAAAACAAGATTTATGAACTATTAGTTCAATCGTGTTACTTCTCAGTAGCTACTACTGTTCTGATTTAATTTAATATTTTAGATTGCTTGATAGGCAACGAACGGGTTACTGGATGATACCTAACTGAGAGTTAAATAAACCAAATGTACAATACAAAAACACTACAACTCACCTATGTACGAGAAGTGTTTTGTACGGTGTGAATTCCTTATAGACGATTTGCTTTCTGTGATTGAGCTATTGAGTTTCGGTTATTAGAAAAATATCAATGTCAAGTTCAAAAAAGCTTAGGATATGTGTTTAAATGAGCCAAAGGATGGCTATGACTTCGGTTGATGTGAAGAATTTAGGAACCTAAGGAAGTACGGATGAAACTTTTGGTAAGCAATGGGACGTTGTAACTAGTAATAAGAAATCTGATTTAGCACATAGTCTTTCTAATATGCTTATTATATAGCAAAAAAATAATGCAAATTTTAACTGCAATACGTAAATTTTTTTGTAAGTGTTACAAAGTTATAAACAAAATATTTACAAAGTCAGGTAAATTATATTTTTGTCAAAGAGTGATTTAGATTATAATCACGTGTATGAAATAAAAAGTTCTTCACTTGGAAGACAAGCCTCAAGTAACTTTAAGGAAGTCAGATGCCAAGTATAAAAATCCTTAAAAAAAGAATACGCCATACCCGAGACTACCTTTGGTCGTTGGAGAGAAAATTATATATATTTTAAAACATTTGAATTAATGCTAGGTATACTTATTCACAAGAGGACTCATCGAATTAATATAATGGCTGTTGGAATGGATTGAAGTTGTCCAACTTGTACATTGTGCATAATATTGTTTGTGCTCCGAATACCATCAATAATTTTAGATACGATGCAGGATATGCTTGATGCAAATGGACGAAACATTCTCGTGAATATCTTCAAATCTTGTAATTTCCTGATATCAAAATGTGAGATATCAGTGAGATGATTTAAAAAAAGGACGTTTAAAATGTAAAACGTGTCTGATTATTTATAAGAACTTTTAATGTTATCTTAAATTTTATTTTTAGATTCATTTTACCATAATTTTATGCACATTGTAACATTTATTTTCTTTTTACACAAGTGATATTATTTTTTTATTTTACGAGGAGGAAACCCGTGAAAGGTTGAAACACAATAATATATTGTATCAGAAATTGTAAAGGTATACAATAACAGCATGGAAAGTAATGGAGAACTTCTGTAAAACTTGTAACCATAAACCTTACACCTAGATTGCACAATCGGTAAAGTGTGTAATTACAAACCTCCGTCTCCACTCGTATTAATAACCGATCACTCCATTCAGCCTTAGCCTTTAGCCTGCCTGATTAATTAGGTTAAGTATTTGTTGTCTAGGTAAGTATACATAAGTATCACTCATAAAATACTTCGCAAAGTATTTAATACACTACCGGCTGTTCCGCTCAAATTTTTGTTCCTGATTGAATTACTCTCTTATTTAGTTACGTTTTGTTTTACTGTTAGATAAAAGTAGCATGAAAGTCTTAAGTCTACAAAATAATTAATAAATAATCCATACTATTTAACAATTATTTATTTAATTACTATAATGTAATGTTAATGAGCCTGGTTGGTGTCAGTAGAATTTAGCTGATTTAATTGATTGTTCATTTGCGAAAAAGTTGAAATCCAAAAAAGGCAGTATAAAATACATGATTGTGTAAGTTCGTCGTATACTTTTAACGATGCGAAATTTAATATTTCACTTGTCTTGTCAGTGGGACAGTTTTGTTGCTTTATGACGAATCTTACAAGATTAAATAAAAAATGTCTAGAATTGACAAATAATTGATATTTATTTAAATGAACCCTACCACTTATGTACGGTAGAATATATTTGTTCAACGTCATAAATAACTTTGCCGTGTATATGTATAGCTATTTAGACCGAAAATTAGCTATCAAAATAATCAGTGTATATAATGACACCTGAAGGTCATTGCAAGTATATCGACTTTTACAATTTTAAAAACAGGAACCAAGCAAATTAGCTACTTAGATTTGCTTGGCTAGTAAAATAGTTACATAGACTTAATTATGTATGTACTTTAGTTATTTATCTATGTATAACATTTAAAATGGTAAACTGGTTAAACAACTTAGTTATACGAATTCTTAAATGCATTCTCTACTTTAACTTGGTGAAACCTCTCAGTCTGATCTTGGAAATATAAAAGAAATAAAACTTCCCCTAAAACCAGTTTGCTTGAGACAGAAGAAAGTTTTCTGTTAGCACCTTCTCTTTTACAACTTCTTATATCTATGATAAGCACCATTATTTAACATAGAGCTTTAAAATTAAGAAAAAAAAGACGCCTTTTTCATTCTAAGAATAAGGAAATGGTATATTTTTCATTTACATTAAAAGTTCTCACAGAGAACGTAGCAGTTCTCGAATTCAGTAAGGCATTTTGAGTGAATATTAACGTCATCAAAACAAAGTATTGCATAAGTTCAATTAATATTTCTATTTTTTGTAGAAATACCTACCTAATTGGTTTTTCAATTATTGATTAAATACAGGAAAAGTTCTTGAATCCACTCATCTGAGGCCACAATAGCATGATAAACGACAGTTATGACACAATAATGTTCTCAAAACAATGAAATCAGTTTCAAATCAATCAAGAATTTTGAATTTATTAACGTGACTATTAAATATTTAAAAATAAGCTGATTATGTAACACACGAGTATGAATATGAATGTGCATCGAATATATTTTAACTATGTATATTTTCATTTTACTTTTCCAAATTAACAAACAAAAACAAAGGTTGAAAAACATAATTAAATATAAGTTTTGTTTTTTGTTTTGTTTTGTACAAGCCAGATCCTAGCTATATTACAATATTACAATATAGCTAGGAATAGCAATATCGTATTTTTATACTTCATTCTCAAAAGGCTAATGTTGTTTCGGTCATTATGAAAAAATTTCTTGTTAACTGACACTTTTAAGCAAAAACCAGTCCCGTTTACTTGCTATATGCGGCCACCTGCTTATTTGCGAGTGCAAAAATGGATCTCAATGATCCATTTTTGCACTCTTTATGGAAACAATCCATTGAAAAATTGGGTTCGTTTTAAAAGAAAGCTGTGGTATAAAGCAAAGTACGTCTAACTAATATTTATTTTAGTGGTTGGGTTGATTGATTAATGCGCTGGATTTGATGGCCTGGGTCTGGCTAACGACTTGTATGTAAGCTTGTATCTAATAATTTTTGACAAAGAGGTTTTTAGTTTACTTGGACTTTCAAATTCGTGTTAGGTAGCAGCCATTATTCGTATTCCAATTTGGAAATGGTAATCTAAGATAATCCATTTCATATCGCAAAGAGCAATAACGTAATACGACCGGGATCTTCAAATATTGGGTAAAAGAATTATCTTGTTAGATACAGATGACTAGTTTAGGTCTTAGGTTTTTGTTTATCCTGAAATAAGATATGTGTTGTGGTTACGTTGATATAGAATAATATCGATGGTTTTCGCAGTCGTCGGACTGGACAAGTGCTGGAGGCTGGGAACTAAAATTGTTTGATCACTCACGTTGATGTGTCCTAGGTTCAAGCCGGAGCAGAATGAGCTTTAGTGAATGAATAGGTTCATGTAATACCTACTTACTTAGTATATTAATCTAACTATCATCATCTAACTTATCATTGTGCAATAATTTACATATTCATATTATTTAAATTAGGTGTAAATACACCTACCGATACATACATGCAAATTTATTTATTGAATAAGTTAGGTGAGTACTAGTTAACTAGTAAAAAAAATATTCAAAATACATATTTCAAATATTCATAAAAACTATTAGTTAGATTTAGTTACTTGCCTACTCACACATTTTTTACATAATAATATGCTAGTTATTACAAAACTGTATGTAGTGTAAGTATGTAAACTGTATGTAGTGTCTTGTCTCAATTTGCGTGGAAAATATTTTCATAGTTTTTCCATATTTTCATAGTTATTGACAGCTTTAAAATTTACGAAATGATAAAACTAAATACTTATTTAATAACTGATTGCTAACTAAAAGACTTATTCTTATTTGCTAAAAGACTTATTCTTATTTGGTACTGAGTAATGAAGAATACTGATCTCAAGTGGAGCTCCCTGCTGCACCGTATATTTTGTTTGTATTTTATTATTAATAAATTAATTTTTATTTAACCCTGAAAGACAACAATTGAAAAATATTTGAATGCTTCTACAAGTTTCAATGGCAAACAAATAAACAATTTGTTTTACTAGCTATACTTAAGTACCAGATCCCAACGCAATGATCGAGTATGACAAGTAAAATAAATAAAATAAAATAAAAAAGCCTTCATTCCACATTTTTGCTTTCACAATTTTAATTTATTTATTTTTTAATCTTATTCTAGGTAGAAGTCGCCTCTTTGGCGTAGGCAATGACAAGTAAGTATTTATCCAAATCTAGCTTCATAGAATTGTTACCAGCATCCGAAACCCTAACCTTAACCGCAAAGGTTAGGACTGATCTTAAGGTTGAATTATCCGACCTTGGATGGTTGGATGCTAAAGTTACTACTAGGTTTATTTCTGCTATATTAGCCTACCTATGTTATGTAAGTATGTAGATACTAATCTTCGATCAATAATGTTCGAAGATACTAATGAAGTATTACCACATTACATACGTAACAACATGGAAATATGTACTAAATTATAATATAATTAATATACCTATCTACTTATAGCCAGAATAAGGTAAAGCAAAATCCAAATATAACAAAATATGTAATTAAATTACGACTTAAACTTAGTTTGAAGAGTTGTTGAAGTTTTCTTATAATTAATTTTATTAGACCAAAGGTTCTTATAGTTTAAAGCTTCAACCTAATAACCGGCTTTAACGAGACACTCGCTTCCCACAATATTCATAATTCTGATAGAAATATAATAGCTTTATAATACGAAAGAGATGTTACCTAATGTTGTGCAATGTACCTATATGAAGTCAATATCCTATAGAGTTAACATAATGAGCGGCTAACTGGATCTTCAGACATCCACGCACACCACGCTAAACGCCGGTATTTTTTATACGAAACTAATTATCAAGGAATTTCAAACTATATTCTTTTTAATTTCTCACCAAATAATTTTTTAACAAATTTCAATTTTACAAATTTTAATTTGTATTAATCAGAGCAGATCTAGGTAAAATAAATCCGCTAAATCTGTTTTCTACAAATCTAGCTGTTTTCCTAACGGTGGATATTTTGGATATGTAAATTACCACTGCAAAATTACTAATGTTATCAAGTAAATAAATACACCGCATTTGTGGATAGATGCAGTTTGAAAGTTTCAATATGTTCATCAAGCACACTTTCGATCATTCAAAATCTCGTAGTCAAAAACATACAAACACTTACAGATTTGGTGATATTATAATCTATGTACAAAATTATTTTCATACATAGATTAAAAATGGTGCCTACTAATAACCAAAGAAACTGAAGCACACTTAAACTTTTAATTTTGAGTATAACTGTTTTGTTTCCACTGCAGTTTTATTTCAATGTTAATTGACATTAAAGTGCAAATAAACTTTGCGATAAATTGTACGATTATTAAAGTTTATGAGACTGAAGTAGTTTAATTTATATAAAAGTAAGTATTCGATCGCGAGCCTCCCGAGCGATCGCTCCAGCGTTGGAGCGTCTTAAGGCGATGATTGGTTGGGTTAGGACTGATTCTTGACCACTTGGTAACAATTCCGCTGACTTCGCAGCGCTGAGCCGCACAAGAATTAATGTCGCCTCGGAAGGACGTTCGGGTGAATTTGCAGCTATTTCATGACACAAACAATATGTGTTGCGTTTCATTTACACTTCTTATTTTAATTAACTAACTATACGAAGCCGTTGGAGTCAGTTATGGGTTAATGGAACCTAGGAACCTACTGGTTCTTTTGTGTATAATAATAAATTATTTTTTAGCAACCAATCAGAGTAAATCAAGTTAGTTGTACATACTTAAACCTTATTTAAAATCAAATGAGATAGCATTCAAACAGTATAAAACCATGAAAATCTTTATTTCATCAGAAATATAGTAGTTATGTAATACAACACATTAAAAAAGGCTTACAAGTACAATTACGAGAATTTCACTGCTATCAGCGGTGCCGGACTAAAATAATAGTACGTGATAAACAAAATTATTACTATATAGGTAAGTACCACATACTTCTTACTGTTCATTGTCATCCGTATTGAAGTCAGTTTTATAATATTTTAATGTCATGTGATCATCTCCTATTTTATATTTAAAACTCTTCTCAGTGCAGTTGGTTGTAATACAAAACATATCAAGTAAGATCAAACGAAACGGAAACTGGCAGAAAATTCTGATATACACAACAAACCATTTTATTTCGGGGTCAAGTTCAGCGCTGATAACTAATATTACCTACTTAATGACCGTGTTTGAAGATTCGCAAGAATGTTTCAAATGTTTTTTGTTATGTAGATATTTATTCTTATTCTTTATTATTATTTCTGTGCCAAACATAATTTCCTGCGATTAGATGGTAAATAAAATATTTGTCTTTCTTGCAGCCGTATAAACTCGGTCCATGCTTATTGTCTCGCGCCTCGCACTGAATCTGTACCTTAGAGGATGCACCCGATTCTATGCGGTTCCTAAAAAAACGGGTTTTCTCAATTAGTTCAATAGAACCGGTTCCACTATGATGACACCCGGTTCTTTGTGTTCCCTATAATCAGGTATTTGAAAAGCGTTACTGTTTGTTTACGATCTTATTATCTTTGTCCTACTGTTGGGCACGTTCTCCTCTCAGAATACTGCCGTTGCTCCGATATAATTAGCAGAACTATAACTGATATTAAGAAGAAAGAATTAAGAATTAATGAACCAAAGAATAGCTTTTTTTACTTAAGTATACCTAATGAATTTTAACCCTAAATGGCGAAGTGTTGGAGCCGGCTTGGAGCCAATTATTTTAATTATAACGGCATATATTGACCTGCTATTAAAGTACGCATACGTTCACGATGTCTATATTCGTGTAATTCGTCTATTTATACATAAAAAATCCAGAAGACGGGCTTACCCGATGAGGTACTGAAATCCGTTTATTTGCCCTTTTTTTTAAACTAGTGTTTATTTTATAAACCAATGACTTTAAAGTCAATTTAATAGTTTTAAGTATGTAGTCAATTAAGTATTTAATGACCGGATATAATAAAACTTGAATGAAATATTATAGAAGCGGCCCAATTTGATCAATGAATCGAATATTTAATAAAGTCTTCCCCGAACTGACCTTATTTTAAATTAGAATGATTAATTATATTTGTATCCTTAGAATAATAGGCTAGGAAGAGGACAAATTGTATCTTGTTTTGTATCCATATAAATACATACCTAAAGATAAATAAAGATGATTTGATTTGATTTGATTAATATTTGATTGACCTGTTGTTAGGTATATGTATAGCTTAGCTTATCTATCCATATATACGAGTATAAAACAAAATCGTGTTAGTTACGACACTTATATCTGAAGGAAATCTGGACGGATATTTATGATCTTAGATTTGATAAATACATATATTATTTCTTGTTATAATTATATGTATATTTAATGTTTTTTTTATTTAACGTCCAAAGGGGAACCCTTTAGCTACCCCTGCCTAGCTCGAGCTTGTGGACTGTATCTACCTATTTATATTCATCGAGAAATTGTTGCTCAAGCTATGGTATAAACCTAAATAATATGCCCGTAATATATCGACAGGCCCGTTGGCGCAATCGGTAGTGACCCTGTCTGTTGCGCCAAAGGTCGTGAGTTCGAATCCCACTCAAGACAAATATTCGTGTGACGAACACTTGTATTTGTTCTGTGTCTGGATGTCAATATTATCTATTTAAGTATGTATTTAAAAATATCTATGTATGTATAGTGACGGCGCCATGCTTCCATGGGTGAGCATGCCCAGTTATGACTTGCCCATGAGTACATATCCGCATTTTTTTTAATGTTGTCCCAACATTACGATTAGGTACGAGCTGCAGATAGCGAAAATACATATTCACAAAACTTTAACATCCATGACCTGAGTATACAAAATATCTGTCCACACTGGGCACGGGTCTCTTCACCTTCTCTTGGAAATCTTGGAATGAGACAGTCCACTGAGACAGACTCACCATCATAACCGAAACATTTCACATGAATGAACTCTGTTCCATACAATAGCGACATCTAGTGAAAAATACTATATGTTCGAATACCTATCGACTGCGTAAACCATTCTAGTAACTGGTACATTTAAAGAAACACAGATGGCGTAACAGGTGACGAATATTTAAAACAAAATAAAAATACGAATAATTTACAATTACTCTTTCACCCTACAGCTATTATGACATCATAACAAACTTCAAACACTTTTACACTGAAACCACCAATACATATTGAGCTAACTTGGATGCAAACTTATACTTAAATATTTTACCTTTTGCTCCAAGTCACTACTGGAATAATTTTCACATGCTCTCAATGAACAATAGTCTCCAATATAGCACTAAAATGTCCAATTTTCAATTATACGTTCACTTTCACATCTATGAAGCTACAAAAATTAAATTAAGCAAACTTTTAAGTTCGTTGCGTGTCCAATCATAGCGAAATAATTCAAATAAATTATTTGACTTTGACTTTGATTGAAAAGTTTTGACATTAGTTGACGTTTGAGCAGCGTGGGGTTGCCATGTCTTAAGACTAGATTTATCCCATAATCTTTCAAATAAATAGTATAGAACTTTTAAATCCAAGATACAACTATGTGTCCAATATGTACCACTAACCAGATTTTAAAACGTCTGAATACATAATTTACTAATAAATCTAAATGGGTACTTAGAATCTTATCATGTCTAGTCTAGTACGGTTAAATGTAAATATATTTATGTTATACCATTTAGATTGTGTTATTCGGGTTATTTTAAAATAAAAACGCAAATTACATCAAGATAAATTACATTTATTTTCCCAGTTGTGTACCAACAAACTGCCCATCATTTTTAAATTTTACCCTAAAAATAGACAGCGCATTACACTCTGGCAAACAATCAGGCTTCTACCAAAAGTTTTCGATCATTAGTTATGATTTTTCCCGATAGAGTCTATCTTTGTCGTTTTGTGTACGTTAGACAGAGATGTATATGCTGTTCCTATGCCTATATGTATATAGACTGCGAACCCGGGCTTCGTAGGGTTTGTTGCGCTAGCTAGGTTATTGGTTGCGCGCATAAACTAAGAGTCGCGCGGTTTATAGGTGATGAATGATTGATGTAATCTGTTGCCTTTAGTGACGTTACTAAGTGGGTTCGGTGTTAGGCAGTCCTGGGTTTTTTGATTCTAAGACTGTCAGACAGTCTCTGACACCCATATATATCACAGGCTCGCGCCTACTTTGGGGTCAGATGGCCGTGTGTGAGAATGTCCAAGATATTTAATTACATTGTTAAATAAGTGGATACACAATGCATATTATATACATTATATATTAGTACAATAGGTATCAGCATAGTGCAGGTAATGATTACTAGCACTGATCAATATCATCAGTTACGACGTAATTAAATAATTAAGTAAGTACTCAAATGGCAATATTATATTAATAACTATTATCGTTGTTTTATACTTATTAACATAGCTCTATAATTAGGTACAGCCCAATGTCATGTCCTATTCGATGTTCATTACAAGGACAGAGATTTAAAGAGACAATCGTTACAATCAAGTTGGACACTAATACCGCAATCAATCCGCACTCGATTATTATGGTGAAATTGTACTATTATGAATTCTGGGGTTGTGCGACAACCCGTGTACAACAGTGGGCAGGTTACCAGGTTAGCTGGTAAATGGTAAATGTTTGTTTCGTAATAACATTCACAGTACTTACCTAGATAAGAATAAAATATAACGAAGATAAGTAAAATATGTTTGGTGTGCAACTATGTGAAACACTAATGAAATGTCATGTTAGTATTATAGTCTGTCTATACAGTTCAATACTTAACCGGTCCAGTAACTCATATTTTAGTAAAATTACCAGTTGTGTCACTGTCGTTTTTCGCTAAATAAATAAACATACTAGTAGTAGTAGGATACCTCAGAGAAGCTTAGATTATTAATATGTCAGAAGGTATATACCTAATACCAATTGTTAGGGTACGTGTTTAGTCTTAGTTTTAATAATGTTCTGGCCCAATATTTTTGTCGGACATTGGCGACAGCTGTGCCATAAATTATAAACACAATGAAATGTACATGATTTATTTAATTTAATATCAGAAATTCTGACACAAAATAAGAAAGATAGATACAGACCAAAATATCTAACAAAAAAATTGAGATTCTATCAAAATGCAACTAAATGCAAAATATAACCAAAAAGCCAACATCACGCGGTGTTCCCAGGCGGTCACCCATCCAAGTACTGACCGCGCCCGACGTTGCTTAACTTCAGTGATCGGACGAGAACCGGTGTGTTCAACGTGGTATGGACGTTGGCGATAGCCATGTCAAAAAATATAAACAAAATGAATTGTATACTACATAATTTATTAAATTTTATATCAGAAATTCTTAAACAAGATAAGTAGGTTAGAAACACACCAAAATATCTTACAAAAACATTGAGATTCTATCAAAATGCAACTAAATGCAAAATATAACCAAAAAGCCAACATCACGCGGTGTTCCCAGGCGGTCACCCATCCAAGTACTGACCGCGCCCGACGTTGCTTAACTTCGGTGATCGGACGAGAACCGGTGTGTTCAACGTGGTATGGACGTTGGCGATAGCCATGCCAAAAAATATAAACACTATGAATTGCATACAACATAATAATGCCTCCTGTGTGGCGCAATCTCTTAGCACTATGTTGAACTAAATGTACTTTTAAACTTACACATACACAGCATCCAAGCAATATTAGTAGTTATAACATGCTTGGTAGATGGCGCTGAACTAGCCACAATAATCGCAGTTTCTAAAGACTGTTAATTCTGTTAAGTATGTACGCCAGATCGCTAAAATACTCGTTTCAATGTAATAATTTGAATTAAAAGCATGAATTGCGAAAAGGAAAACTAAGATACTCTAAAAATGCAAAATATAACCAAAAAGCCAACATCACGCGGTGTTCCCAGGCGGTCACCCATCCAAGTACTGACCGCGCCCGACGTTGCTTAACTTCGGTGATCGGACGAGAACCGGTGTGTTCAACGTGGTATGGACGTTGGCGATAGCCATGTCAAAAAATATAAACAAAATGAATTGTATACTACAAATTTATTAAATTTTATATCAGAAATTCTTAAACAAGATAAGTAGGTTAGAAACACACCAAAATATCTTACAAAAACATTGAGATTCTATCAAAATGCAACTAAATGCAAAATATAACCAAAAAGCCAACATCACGCGGTGTTCCCAGGCGGTCACCCATCCAAGTACTGACCGCGCCCGACGTTGCTTAACTTCGGTGATCGGACGAGAACCGGTGTGTTCAACGTGGTATGGACGTTGGCGATAGCCATGTCAAAAAACATAAACAAAATGAATTGTATACTACATAATTTATTAAATTTTATATCAGAAACTAGTGGACGGCCGCAGCTTCGCTCGCGTAGAATTAGACCCATTAACGACGTCTACCCGTCAAAAACGGCAAAGTTTCATACTAACTTTGCACCCCCGTTTTACCCCCTTAGGGGGTGAATTTTCAAAAATCCTTTCTTAGTGCTCCCCTACGTTATAAAAGGAACCCCTGTGCAAAATTTCAAGTTTCTAGCCCTTATAGTTTAGGCCCTGCGTTGAAATGTCAGTCAGTCAGTCAGTCAGTCAGTCAGTCAGTCAGTCAGTCAGTCAGTCACCTTCTCCTTTTATACATATAGATTCTTAAACAAGATAAGTAGGTTAGAAACACACCAAAATATCTTACAAAAACATTGAGATTCTATCAAAATGCAACTAAATGCAAAATATAACCAAAAAGCCAACATCACGCGGTGTTCCCAGGCGGTCACCCATCCAAGTACTGACCGCGCTCGACGTTGCTTAACTTCGGTGATCGGACGAGAACCGGTGTGTTCAACGTGGTATGGACGTTGGCGATAGCCATGTCAAAAAATATAAACAAAATGAATTGTATACTACATAATTTATTAAATGTTATATCAGAAATTCTTAAACAAGATAAGTAGGTTAGAAACACACCAAAATATCTTACAAAAACATTGAGATTCTATCAAAATGCAACTAAATGCAAAATATAACCAAAAAAAACATTACGCGGTGTTCCCAGGCGGTCACCCATCCAAGTACTGACCGCGCCCGACGTTGCTTAACTTCGGTGATCGGACGAGAACCGGTGTGTTCAACGTGGTATGGACGTTGGCGATAGCCATGCCAAAAAATATAAACACTATGAATTGCATACAACATAATAATGCCTCCTGTGTGGCGCAATCTCTTAGCACTACGTTGAACTAAATGTACTTTTGAACTTACACATACACAGCATCCAAGCAATATTAGTAGTTATAACATGCTTGGTAGATGGCGCTGAACTAGCCACAATAATCGCAGTTTAAAAAGACTGTTAATTCTGTTAAGTATGTACGCCAGATCGCTAAAATACTCGTTTCAATGTAATAATTTGAATTAAAAGCATGAATTGCGAAAAGGAAAACTAAGATACTCTAAAAATGCAAAATATAACCAAAAAGCCAACATCACGCGGTGTTCCCAGGCGGTCACCCATCCAAGTACTGACCGCGCCCGACGTTGCTTAACTTCGGTGATCGGACGAGAACCGGTGTGTTCAACGTGGTATGGACGTTGGCGATAGCCATGCCAAAAAATATAAACACAATGAATTGCATACAACATAATAATGCCTCCTGTGTGGCGCAATCTCATAGCACTATGTTGAACTAAATGTACTTTTGAACTTACACATACACAGCATCCAAGCAATATTAGTAGTTATAACATGCTTGGTAGATGGCGCTGAACTAGCCACAATAATCGCAGTTTCTAAAGACTGTTAATTCTGATAAGTATGTACGCCAGATCGCTAAAATACTCGTTTCAATGTAATAATTTGAATTAAAAGCATGAATTGCGAAAAGGAAAACTAAGATACTCTAAAAATGCAAAATATAACCAAAAAGCCAACATCACGCGGTGTTCCCAGGCGGTCACCCATCCAAGTACTGACCGCGCCCGACGTTGCTTAACTTCGGTGATCGGACGAGAACCGGTGTGTTCAACGTGGTATGGACGTTGGCGATAGATATGCCAAAAAATATAAGCACTATGAATTGTATACTACATAATTTATTAATGCCTTAAGGCATTAATAATACCGATACTTCTATACGGTGCGGAGACTTGGTGCTTATACAAAACCGACATAAAAAAACTTGACACATATCATCTTCGGTGCCTAAGATCCATCCTAAAAATTAAGTGGCAGGACCGAGTGCCTAACACTGAGGTTTTACGTCGGTCTGGTATGTATGGCATGGAATCTCTGCTCATGCAGCGCCAGCTTAGGTGGTGTGGACACGTCATTCGCATGGAAAAGCATCGTTTGCCTAAGACTGTATTTTACTCCGAGATGGCTGAGGGCAAGCGGAAGCGCGGTGGCCAGCATTTGCGCTACAAGGACGTGTTAAAGAGACACTTGAATGCTTGCTGCATTGAGCCTTCACGTTGGGAGGAGCTCGCTACACAAAGGTCATCTTGGCGCTCCACCATCTATAACAAGGTTAAAGACTTTGAGGAGGCACGACTTAAAGCTCTTGACGCAAAACGCCAAATTCGTAAAGATAGACCAAAGCCCTCCTACTCGTACACTTATAACTCGATTGGTGAACTGTATTGTTCACCGTGTGATCGAGTTTTTAAAACCAAATTTGGTCTAGCCAGCCATATAAGAGCTCATGCAAGAAAATAGCGGCATTCAATTTTGTCGCATTAATAATTAGTTAGGGTCGCCGTCATCGAAATCGATGAGGAGGACTATATATAATTTATTAAATTTTATATCAGAAATTCTTAAACAAGAATAAGTAGGTTAGAAACACACCAAAATATCTTACAAAAACATTGAGATTCTATCAAAATGCAACTAAATGCAAAATATGACCAAAAAGCCAACATCACGCGGTGTTCCCAGGCGGTCACCCATCCAAGTACTGACCGCGCCCGACGTTGCTTAACTTCGGTGATCGGACGAGAACCGGTGTGTTCAACGTGGTATGGACGTTGGCGATAGCCATGCCAAAAAATATAAACACAATGTATTGTATACTACATAATTTATTAAATTTTATATCAGAAATTCTTAAACAAGAATAAGTAGGTTAGAAACTCACCAAAATATCTAACAAAAAAATTGAGATTCTATCAAAATGCAACTAAATGCAAAATATAACCAAAAAGCCAACATCACGCGGTGTTCCCAGGCGGTCACCCATCGAAGTACTGACCGCGCCCGACGTTGCTTAACTTCGGTGATCGGACGAGAACCGGTGTGTTCAACGTGGTATGGACGTTGGCGATAGCCATGTCAAAAAATATAAACAAAATGAATTGTATACTACATAATTTATTAAATTTTATATCAGAAATTCTTAAACAAGATAAGTAGGTTAGAAACACACCAAAATATCTAACAAAAAAATTGAGATTCTATCAAAATGCAACTAAATGCAAAATATAACCAAAAAGCCAACATCACACGGTGTTCCCAGGCGGTCACCCATCCAAGTACTGACCGCGCCCGACGTTGCTTAACTTCGGTGATCGGACGAGAACCGGTGTGTTCAACGTGGTATGGACGTTGGCGATAGCCATGCCAAAAAATATAAACACAATGAATTGTATACTACATAATTTATTAAATTTTATATCAGAAATGCTTAAACAAGATAAGTAGGTTAGAAACACACCAAAATATCTAACAAAAAAATTGAGATTCTATCAAAATGCAACTAAATGCAAAATATAACCAAAAAGCCAACATCACACGGTACACGGTGTTCCCAGGCGGTCACCCATCCAAGTACTGACCGCGCCCGACGTTGCTTAACTTCGGTGATCGGACGAGAACCGGTGTGTTCAACGTGGTATGGACGTTGACGCTAGCTATGTCAAAAAATATAAACACAATGAATTGTATACTACATAATTAATTATTAAATTTTATATCAGAAATTCTTAAACAAGATAAGTAGGTTAGAAACACACCAAAATATCTTACAAAAACATTGAGATTCTATCAAAATGCAACTAAATGCAAAATATAACCAAAAAGCCAACATCACGCGGTGTTCCCAGGCGGTCACCCATCCAAGTACTGACCGCGCCCGACGTTGCTTAACTTCGGTGATCGGACGAGAACCGGTGTGTTCAACGTGGTATGGACGTTGGCGATAGCCATGCCAAAAAATATAAACACAATGAATTGCATACAACATAATAATGCCTCCTGTGTGGCGCAATCTCATAGCACTATGTTGAACTAAATGTACTTTTGAACTTACACATACACAGCATCCAAGCAATATTAGTAGTTATAACATGCTTGGTAGATGGCGCTGAACTAGCCACAATAATCGCAGTTTCTAAAGACTGTTAATTCTGATAAGTATGTACGCCAGATCGCTAAAATACTCGTTTCAATGTAATAATTTGAATTAAAAGCATGAATTGCGAAAAGGAAAACTAAGATACTCTAAAAATGCAAAATATAACCAAAAAGCCAACATCACGCGGTGTTCCCAGGCGGTCACCCATCCAAGTACTGACCGCGCCCGACGTTGCTTAACTTCGGTGATCGGACGAGAACCGGTGTGTTCAACGTGGTATGGACGTTGGCGATAGATATGCCAAAAAATATAAGCACTATGAATTGTATACTACATAATTTATTAAATTTTATATCAGAAATTCTTAAACAAGAATAAGTAGGTTAGAAACACACCAAAATCTCTTACAAAAACATTGAGATTCTATCAAAATGCAACTAAATGCAAAATATAACCAAAAAGCCAACATCACGCGGTGTTCCCAGGCGGTCACCCATCCAAGTACTGACCGCGCCCGACGTTGCTTAACTTCGGTGATCGGACGAGAACCGGTGTGTTCAACGTGGTATGGACGTTGGCGACAGCAATGCCAAAAATTGTCAACTGATGACACATAGTAGATAAACGGAACAAAGACAAAGCATCTTAGAACGTGCAAAATTGTTACCTTATTTGGTAGGGTTGTCACAACAGGTTAAGACAAATTAAACAAATCATTAAATTTTGTTAAATAGTGTATTAATTTAAAATCATAGAATACTTTATAAATTACTTATTTTAATAATCTTCTTTTTATAATTTTTATTTTTTAATAAATTATTGTTTCTTCTAATGGTTTTGTAAATTTTGAATCTTACTTAAAGATTTTCATGTAATCTAATGGGATACACTCATGGCATATCAAATTTACAATAGGTATTTAATACGTTGAAGTATTTCGTTGCCAACATAGACAATATTTATTTCAAGATCGAAATATTCGCGAAACTCTAGCAATTCAACAAATGCAAATAAATTATCAGGAGGTATAATTAAAAAAAACCAAATGTACGTTACCAGCATTAAAATCCTCATTAATAGTTCGTTTCTGTTCGTTTTCTACTGAGGAGACAATCCTGGCTGCAGCGTCAGGTTACATTAATCATTATTATTGCATTTTCACTGAAGTTACGCAGGTATACTACATTTAATTTACAGCTCAATCAGACATCGGGACGCAGTTCAAATCTTACTTTTTCAATATTTGAACTTAACACACATACCTACCTACTACATACCAACCCACCCACATACTACAAATGCTAAGTAAAAGCTTGTAATAATAATAAAAATGGTAAAAACACACTATGTGCCCTCTTCTTATTAAAAAAGGATAACACAATAAAATAAATTACATACATCATTTTCAAGACTGTTTCCTTTTATAGATTCCCTAATAGATTGTTTGGTGTCAACCCTGATTTTAACTCCACGATTAGGCACGCAGCCACGTGCAAGTGAGCTGAGGTCGTCGCTTCCTAGCGATACGAGCGGAGATTGAGGCCACGCCGCCGCCGCGCCGCGCCGCCTGAATGGAATGATCTATTTATATCTACTTACTGCCGTATGTTTTCATTTGTGTAATTTAAATTGCAAAGGTGCTTGAAGTCTTGGTTGCCTAGTTTCCAGAATTCCCCAATATTATTTGGGAATCGGGGTACATATTATGTTTCGAGTCGACCCATAAGCCATTGCAACCTGCATTCTCTAAATTGTTCAGAATTTCTTAAAGTTCAACATGATCACAGGTTAGAAAATCCATACTAATATTATAAATGCGAAAGTGACTGTCTGTCTCGCTTTCACGCCAAAACTACGGAACCGATTTAAATTATATTTGGTAGGTACACAGATCATCTAGAGCCTGAGGAAGGACATAGGCTACTTTTTAATGGTTTAAGATCTTTATTATTTCTCATAAAGAATTAACAATAATTCACTTACTGAGAAATCATTAACAGTAACAAACTTATATAATAGCAAGCGTACAGAAAATAAATACTAATAATTGTACATATACAAAACAGAATATTTAACTTGAGATATTAAGTAGCTAGCGGGTGTCCTCAAATTTAGTTATACCCTCATAATGCGTGATTTTAAACTATTCTTTGTGACTACGCGCTACGCGATAACAAATACATGGATGTACAAAGTGATCGACAACTCTGGATGTGGCATTTTAGTTATAGTTGCGTGAATGACTTAATATGGGTAACATGAATGTGTTAGTGTTATTGGAAATAAATACAGTATATTAGAGAGTAGTAGTGAGATATATGAGGAATTTAAATGTAGTAATAAATATAAATAATATATAAAGGTTATAACAATGTTACAAAAGTTAAAATTGCTAAATTAATTATGTGTTTATGATATGAGTTTTTAATAGTCTTTTAAAAGTAGCCAAAGTTTTAGCATTTTTAATATTTTTAATATCTGTGGGTAATTTGTTGTAAATTTTAACGCCTTCGTATTCAATATTTTTTTAAATAATCTATTATTATATCTAATTCCACGCAAGCGAAGCTGCGGGCGTCCACTAGTATTTCATAAATCATAAGTAAGTAGTACATTTGAATGTGTGTGTTGGTTCCATGTTGCATAGTCTAGCACTAGTTTTTACCAATTTTCTATCCACCCAAATAATATAAGTTCTAACCTAGTAAATCGTTGAATCTAAGGTCACCCGGGGCGAAAGCGACTAAAAAAATTTATATTATGACTTTGCTTCCTTCCACCCTTAGCTACTTAATAAGGAGGGTTATTTAAACAAACTTAATTAATTCCTCACCCTTCATTGAACATTTTCGACATAAAGTACGCTACAAATAGGCTTAGGTTTTTTAGTAATTTATATGCTTGTTGATTAAGAACACTCAAAGTTACATTCGCCCCACATTGGGGCTAATGCAACTTTCAGTTAAATAACCTGGTTGCAATCATTATCTAGATGTTAGGAATAAGAGTACATGTAGTTTCACACAACAGCTATCCAAAAATGGAATCTAGTCAATGGGAATAGGGTTCAGATTCAAGAAAAAACAATATTAGTTTTTTTTGGGGCGAATGCGACTGTCTTCCATACTGGCTAGTGTTGTGATAGGTACATACTACATATCGACAAAATTTCGTAAAAAAAAAATCACAACAAGCTTTTCTCGCGTATAAGCTTTTTCCCTTTTTCTTTTATAGTTTCGAACCATCTGGAATAAGTAACAAAATTTTGATATTGTTATAGTACACATTTATTTAGTCGTTAATAATTAACTATTTATACTGATTTATTTATTTATTTATTCTGGAGTTTTGTGCATATCTGTCGAAGAACCGATAACCGCTGGAGAAAACGAGTTCTAGAGTGGAGACCACGACTTGGAAAGCGTAGTAAAGGCTGCAGGTAGAAACTGGATGCGTCGAGCCGAAGACAGGGCGCGATGGCGTTCATTAGGGGAGGCCAAGCAGTGTAGGTTATAATTATATACTTATTTATGTAGAAGTAGTTATTATAATAACGTATTAGTAAATTTTAGATCATGTAGTGTATTTTATGTTTTTATTATAAGTAGGAAATTATGTATTTTACGCGTACGCCTAGTCCGCGTTTCTATGTCACTTCCACTGTTCTAGAGGTATGGTGGAAGAGATTTCTTTTAAAAATAAGCTGCACTTGATGTTCTTATCGTGTCTCTTTTATAAGGCTTTCTTTCTGCTTTGTATGTGCACAATAAATTGTAAATAAATTAATAAAATTTAAATAAATAATAATAATGTACCTATAAATAATAAACAAAATGCAAAATTAAAAAAAATATTTCATAGGTTCATAAATATTTCATATTTCTAGGTAAACATTTCAAGCAAATAAGTACCTATTAAGTGAAATTCACTTAAAGAAATATCGACACGTTGAAGAGGGCACCCCTTACCAAAGTACTCGTACTAAATACGTTATCACGCTTATAAATGTATTTTCATTGTCTTATTGCTCGTAGCCTCGTTGGGTGATACGTTTGATGGAGAAACGTGAACCAGCGGTGAACGTGACGGTACCACGTCACCATACCTGCGTGTCTTCGCGTGGCCCTGAGAACTGAGAATTCGATTCGTTCGCGTCCACGTCCACCCACACACGTGACGTCGGCTCATACAACCTTGTTGGAAACAACGTTGCTTCATAGTTGTTAAATAGTTTGTCTAACAGCAGCAGACATTATTTCAGAGTTTTCCTGCACCGTAATATCTTTTACTTACAATTTAATCTCTTAAACCGCACATAACTTAGAAAAGTCATTGCTCATTGCTGTGTACCGTTAGGATTTGAACCTGACTCTTTCAAGTAAGTGAGATTACAGCCGCTGTTACCGCTCCACGTGTGCGAAGGGAAACGGCCTGGCGAATCCATCCTTATAAAGGGGTTCTTCTTAATGAATCACTTCGCCACCGTACGTTATAAACCGAGCATGCATGTTACGAGTAATAATAGAACATTTTACCTTTAGTTGTTCCGGTTGTACGTAGTACCTAGGTATATTCTTATCTCTTCGTATTTAGTTAGGTACCTAATATGTGTAGGTACCTGATATTTTTAAAAACACTGAGATACTAAAAGTAAAGTAAACGTAATTTTTCTACGTTAAGGTTGTTAGTTTTTTCTAGATACATACATACCTACATACATGCATACCAAGCTAATAAAAGCGTGAAAAAAAGATATTTTTATGTGAATCCTAAGGGCCTAAGGGCTTAGTTCCGACCGGAGCCTTGAAATGCTGAAACTCCGGAGAAATCCAACATAATATGATGATCCTAAGTCTCCTGATATAAAAACGGCAAACAAAATTTGAATGCACCACGCACTACATTACTAAAGATAAAAAAATACTCAATAACATTTCTTAAAGTAAACAGCTGCACAAAAACGTGAAAGTTTAATATACATAAACGAAATATTATCTTAGTCACGTTATATTGCTGTCACGTTTGCTGACGGGAAGTAACCGGCGATAAACAATTTATTATCTGCGGTGTCTGCGTTACGTACTGTGAGCTGTGGCGTGTCAATTCTGTTTACAAATTTGCAGGCACCTACTGTACCTACTGTAGTACCTATTTTATCCTGTGTTCGATACACACCTCTGGCCTCCATAACTGGTGAAATGTGAGTGTATACACTGTATACAGACCTCTGCCCACCATAACTGATGAAATGTGAGTGTGTATACACTGTATACACACCTCTGCCTATCATAACTAGTGAAATGTGAGTGTATACACTGTATACACACCTCTGCCCACCATGACTGGTGAACTGTGAGTGTATACACTGTATACACACCTCTGCCCACCATAACTGATGAAATGTGAGTGTGTATACACTGTATACACTGTATACAACCTCTGTCCACCATAACTGGTGAAATGTGAGTGTATACACTGTATACACACCTCTGCCTACCACTTCGGGGAAATAATACATAACAACATAAGTGGTTGTGAGAACCGTGCGGTGCGACGCTAATGGATTGCACGTTGCAAGCACTATGCAAAGAGCAGATTTGACCCCTTTGTGAATTATTAATAACCTCTGGGTTGGCGGTTTAAGGATTTTAGGAGCGCGAGAAGTTAAGCCTAATTCTAGATAGCATTATACTATTTTCAGGAGTTTAGCTATCCAGTACAATTTTTTTAAATCGGAAAGGTATTTCCGAAAAGAAACAAACTAAACAAAAGATGTACATAAAAACTAAAAATCAAAAAACCATTAGGCCAATGCTACACGGGCGGTTCTCCCGCCGCTGAAAACCGCTTCTGAACCGCACTGGACACAATTTAATATGAAGTTGTATGCTGCATACTACACTGCGCGGTTTCCCGTCGCGGCTCACAGGCGGGAGAAATACGACCGCCGCATGTAGCGTCAAACCGCCGCTGATAACCGACGCTTTTAAACTACACGGACGGTTTCCCGCTATCCCACCGTCATTCTGCGCGGGACCTTGGCGCTAGCTCGTCGTTCGTGCGCTTGCGTGGCTAGTGTCGCGTCAAAATGTTCGATACGGAGCGTTTTATTGTAGAAATACAAGATCGACCTGCTTTGTATGATGTGCAGTCGAAGGATTACGCCAATCGTGAACTAAAAGCGAAGTTATGGATGGAAATAGGACAGGAAGTGGTTGAACATTGAATGAAATATTCCCAAAGTTAAACGATTACTTAGCACTGGTTCCACCCACACATTGCGCTTTACTTTATTTTTTAATAATTCTATTAATATGAGAGCTGCAAGCGCAGTTATCATTGGCGGATCCATGTTGAAATGAACAAAAGGCAGCGATAAACCGCGTCCCGTGTAGTTTGATGGTCTGCGGCAGCTTTGTCGAGCGGTTTCCCGCGGCGGGAGAACCGCCCGTGTAGCCTCACCCGAATAACAATCAACAAAATCTTGATCGATTTGTGATTGGCAGAACTGCGGGTAAAGCTAGAATTGATTAGACGATTTAGAGGTAAGTACCTAATCTTTGGTTAGCTTAACGTTGAAAAGGCTCTATAAACACGTAAAACGATTTAACGCAGACAGAGCCACGGGTAAAGCTTTCAAGTTTTCAAATTATATTAAAAATAATATTATATAAAACCTCGTATTCCAAACCAAAGGCGTTGCTATTTTCGTCTAGACAACGCGTCCGATTTGGAAGGCGCGTGTCGGCCCACGTGCCGAATGCCTACCTAAACATTGTGCACGTTTCCAGCCACCTTGTCTATAATTTATTTTTCTTCGTACGTTTTCAGCGCATTTTATATTTTGTAACCTTTGGGTAATGTATGTCTGCAATTGCATGACGTCATCACTACGCAACAGTTAAATGACAATAAGTTATGGTACTTATCAATAATTATAATAATTGAAAAGTAATCTGTTTAAAGTATCACAAATTACAATACAACTTTTACAATCTTTGGTACAATATACATTTCTCATATGTGTTTCTATATTCCGTTGTGATATGAATATGTAGAGTAAATAATCAAAGTGAAATTATGGAGCTCGTAGCGTCCATAGCCCAATGGCTCGCGTCGATTCAATGTGATCGAAAGAGTTACGCAACGACGGGGGCGGTCGGTTTGTGGATGGGTGACTGCTAGTGGCAAAATTTCATGGACGCTACCGTGCTTCGGTCCCGGTTGTTTTCAATGCTGGAAACAGTCGTTAAGCCTTGTCGAAGGCCTTCGGGTGGCTTGAGAACATTCGACACTTACCACCAATCCGCATTGGAGCAACGTGGTAGAGTATGCTCTAGAAGACCTCTCGCTCTATGGGTCCCAGCGATGGAGCTCGTACAATACACATTATATTATGTTATATACAGCGGTTGTGCCGCGTATCTATGTAATTCTTATTACATCTAAGCATGTCCCATGGTATGCTATAGAAATAACGTGATATTTTATTAGTCCATTTATTACTTCTCTGTCAGTCAAAGCAAAGGAAAGAAAGGAAATCATCTGAATTTCTACTTTAAATTGAGAGTATATAAAGTTCCACTTGAATTTTAAAAATATAAAGGTAGGTACAGAGGTATGGAGGCCATTTACTTTTGTAACGGTAAACCCACATATCATAGGTAATTAATGAGCTCAAAATCGTGGGGAACTATCAAGCTTTGTTCAAGAGCCAGACAATGGGGCAAAGGGAAGAAATGAATGAAGTAAACCTACCTACTTAGGTAACCTAGAAGCTACATAGCTGACAGAGTAGATAATAGTACATTTGACACTGGGTTGGATACTAACCCCTGCATCAATCCACATTGGAGCTCCGTGGTCGGGTATGCTCCAGACCTCCCGCAGATATGTCTGTGTCTAGTAAAATTCTCGTTCAGAATTAATGTTTAATCTTCGATAATATAGCTCACAATAATTAATTAATTTAATTTGGAGTTTTATTTTTTGTTTTTAAGTAAAAAAAATAATTTATTCTCTAAGTGGGCAGTAGACAAGATATAAGTTTGGGAACCCCTGGTTTAGACTGTTTAGTAGAGAATGGTCGGTCGCCGGTCGCTACGGCGCGCGGCTTTGGACTCTGGAGTGATACGTAGGCTATTGACAACAAGTGTGTGTGAACGAATGTGTTGAACGTAGTATACCTGCCACGCCACAGATTAAATAATATGTTGTTATTAGTTATTTCCCTACTAGTAGAAACGAGTCTAATTAATGTAATAGTCGTCAATCCATCAGCCTTTTCGAGTCCACTGCTGAAAGAAATTTGGCCAAAAATTAGACTGTGATATATTATGTGTGATACAATATCATACAATATCATTGTAAGTACTGTGATACAATATCATTTTTGGGTTTGATGAAAAAAAAATTTTGAGTTTCAGTTCTAAGTATGGGGAACCCCCAAAATTTATTGTAATTCTTTTTCTGTTTTTGTGTGAAAATCCTGTTGCGGTACATAGAATACATCTACTTAGCTACCAATTTTCAACAGTATAGTTCTTATAGTTTCGGAAAATAGTGGCTGTGACTTACGGACAGACATGCATGAGGAATCCCAAGGGTTCTGTTTTTTGCATTTTACGGAACCCAAAAAGGAGTAAGTAACTTGCTTGCACCCTCACCCATGTTGGTTCGGTATCGGGTGATGTCGGCTGTGCAAGTGTGCACTATCGACCGTATAGACGGCGGGCGGCGGGCGGCGCGGCGGCGGCGGCGGCCCCTCTAGTCACGTGTCCGCGGTCACGTGCGTGTCTGTCTGCACTTCTGCAGCCTGAGCCCTGACACACATCGCACGCTGCCTGCTCACTGTTGACGGCGGATTCACGTGTATTACGTTACGAGTTAACTTAGTAGATACGAGTAAATTTTATAGTAGGTAGGTATACATTCTTCGCCTTTGCCTATTTACGCCGAATTACATTTACTTCGTTTTAAAGTTTTTGTGGTCCAGTTGGAATGGTGTGGATTCCGGTTACACTTCTTTAGTGGCGACTATCTTATTGCTCAAACGATAGCAACCTTCGATCAATAATCGATAAAAAATCTATTAAGTATTGATCGAAGATAGCAACATATCTGTGACTGACATGAAACGAGACTTTCTTACCTACTTACAATTACTAACTGGACTATTACTAACGCCAACTAACAGGACTAACTATCACTAACGATCCCTGGTCCTCATACTAAAGAACTGACCAACTAATGTACTAATTAACTCTCTCAGCTAATTATACAATAGCTAATTATAAACTAAACATCCTAGTGCCTATTTGAGTCCCTTGTTCAAAGTCAGTCAGTTTTCATGGCGGCAGTGGATGGTTGGTGCTGCTAAGTCATTTTCTCTCATATCTTCATAAAAAAATGTGACCGGAGGTGAATTAGCTTGGATATTCAAAGAGATATCGCTGCTAGGATTCCGGGCACTATTAATTTGTGTAATAGGATAATTACATATTTTATTATTGCATTGTCATCGGTCCTTGATAATTGTGCAGTTTCAAATTAATCCGAAGTTTGAAGTGGGCGAAAGTCACGTTCAAAATTCCGTTACATACATATACATACATAGCAAGCTGATAATTTATCAATAATAAAAAAATATAAAATTTTTAATATCAAAAAAACAACTTTGATAACTTAATCGTAAGAAATAATACATAGGTAGGTACTTAATAATTTCGGTTTTATATAGTTCAGCTATAGCCACTATAGCTGAACTATATAAAACCCACAGGTGTCCCACTAATGGGCACAGGTCACACAGCCATAGCTGAGCTAGGCTAGCCAGCATAACTGGTCTAGGTCTAAAGAATAGTTTACCACGCTGTTCCACTTCCGATGCGGATTGGTTAGTCAGGCCAGCGCAGCGGCAACTGAAAAATATTGCGTGAATAAACGACAGTGCCCACGGTGGATGTTGCACGCATTATTTAGGTATTATGGAGGCAAAACCGATTCCTGCCTACGTCCATCAAGGTCAATCAATTCAATAAGTACCGCAAACTCTTATTTTTCAACAGTTCACACTGCAGGCTACGTGGTTTCATACTCACATGTCAAGTCAATATTAGCATAGACTACCTATATACTGAGGAACTCTCATGCATGCAGTTTTCTGATGTTTTCCTCACAGTTGACTTTTAATTTTTATGCTGGCTGTATTGTAGGTATATTAATCGTGTGATCGTACCTAATCTCAAATTAATTTGCTGTCTGAACATAATTTACCCTTTTTGAGTCTTGTTCAATGTTTATGACATCCTTAGAAAAAAGATGAAAAAATAGCAGATAGTCAGATGAACATAGCAAACGTTTAAACGGTTCTTATCGCGTTAGTGATTTTTATTTTTGTCATCTGCTCTGCTCATTACCTAATATTTACACAGTGTTTGGTTAGGTGTTTACATATTTTTGAAAATACAATGCATAGTTCTTGCATACATGAAGTTATGACGTAAGAAGGTGGTGCGACGATCTGCGCAAGGCGGCGGCTATCCAACACTGGTCTAATGTGGGCTGTATATATAATGGTAATAGGCTCATCACCTGGGTCCTACACATAACTTTTGAACAATGGTTGGACTACAACACACACCTTTCTACCCCTTCTGAGAAGTACAAGCGTTATGTTATGTGTCAACACCAAGTGTATTATACCTGATTGACTTATTCTCGTATTGTTTGGCACATGTAGTAAGGATGCATAGTCCTTGCTTTTTGTTATTTATGGCCACGTGAGGCAGTTATAAATTGAACATAAGTGGTCTATTCAATAATGTATTAATATTGGGTGGCCACGTGATAGCGTCAAATGTTTTCAATGTTAGTTCTACATCGTATAGGTGTGATGTATTGACGATGTCAATGTGGCAACGTGAGACTGGCCATGAGGTAAGACATGTGCAGTTCCGAATCGTGGCCACAACGTGACTTAGGGCTGCTGCAAAAGGTATGTTTTATTTTAGTTCTGCGTAATTCCATAGATGTAGTTTTAATGTGTTTGGAAAGCGCGCAGTTTACAATAAGTGTATAACCATTGATTTATTACTACTATGGACCTACGTCCATACTAGTAATAAATCAATCCGGACCTTACCGTCCGCGTTAAAAAATGTTAATTATTCTAGATTTCCTCGAGACCCAATAAAAACAATTAGTTCACACTGAGACAATATGCATGTGCATCCAACTACCACATTCATGGAATTTCTAGTCTTAAAAATATCTTTATTAAATACACAAGGCATTGATATAATAGTTCTCTACATAATTAATGCAATGCAATGCAATTGATTAATGCAATGCAATTTTGCTATTGAAGTTTGGTGTCAATTAATGTAAGTCTATATTAACGGTATTAAGCGATTTTCCAAATTGTACTTATCTACTGTACTAGATATTGATTGTTTTTGTCTGCGACCGTTACAGGCCGGATGCGTAAAAGCATTTCCCAGTAAAAAAGGTACAGTAAAATACCATTATTATGTGGTTTCCGGTTGCACTTCTTACTTCTTATGTGTCTTATAAAAATATGAATCTAGGTTTGCGATACTATATCTATAAAATAAAGTGTTATAAAATTAATCCGGTAAAAACTCTTTTTTTAAAAAGCTTTTACAACTTTTTATTTTATTTTCGTGCATTGTCATCGGAACCAAATATGTGTGCCAAATTTCAGCTCGATAGCTTCAGTGGAAGTGGGTGAAATATTGATTGCAAGATTCCAGGACATAGGACGCAGCAGTGTCTGTGGGGGAGACCCCTGCCCAGCAGTGGGACGTCTATGGGTCGCAGCGAGGGCTGGCAAAAGAATCGATCAAACTATTATATCAAAAAGTCTGCAAATAATTATTATAAAATTATCATTACTATGCATATTATTTATTTACATAAAGATGAAGTGGGAAGTTTCAGGTTCAACATTCAGAGGTCAGAGGCTGGAATGATACCAATTAGGGCTTAGAGCTCTATGGTTAGGTAAAAATGTTAATTCAGTTTCTCAATTTTTTAATCATAATATACTTGGGAGCCGGAATAAACACCATTTTATTGCATGTAAGAATTTTTCGTTGATACATGATAAAACAAAATTACACATTTCATTGCTTAAAAAATGTTAGTTAAAATAAATAATAAAAAATCAAATACTCAACCCTGGGTTATTTGATCAAACTCAATGTGAAACGGTATTATTATTTCATAAGATTTTGTATGATGCGCATGAGTCTGGGCTCACGGGAAGCTAACACCACAAAATACATACTGTTAATATCATATACTAACCCAGTACCAAATTATCAATGTATGTTCTTTCGCTGTTATATACCTACATAACAAGTAAAGGTATTTATCTACGAGTGTTAGCAGGACGAGTCACAGCAGTGTACAGATGAAAAGTAAAACGGTAGGATTGAATAACCAAATTACAGCTACTATATGCAAAATAATTTTAGATTCATCTGAATTCGCATATCACATTTTAATACAAACTATTCCAAATAGAATGAAGGTTGATTCACTTTTGGTCTCTCACTGATCAACTGAACACACTAGTAATATAAATTATATTATTGCACGCGTTAATGAATTACATCGTATTTTTGTGAAATAACAATTGGTATTGAGTAATTAAAATTTTGCTAGACTGAAGAGGGCTTGACCTTTTTTATTGTCTACAGACTTGTCCGGACTACGAGGCTACTATCCATGTCGTAGATCGTACGTACTACGTATCTACATAAAGGTAGAGTGGTAGAGTCGTTAGGAAAATATATCACTTCCACTTTCTACTTTGGCAGTTTTAATTTATAAACAATTTTTATTGAAATAAGTAGGTAAGTATAAGTTTAAAGCATAATCATTGGACAGATAGTCATACAGAATAATTAATAAATTGAAATTTGTTAGTAAGTAGTAGCATTATACAATTCTAAGATTATGATTATTTATTTTCAAGATTTTTTGTCTTGTACCCTAATTTTTTAGTTTGTAACAAATTAGAGGAAAAGGTAGGTAGGTACTTAAAACACAGAGGAATTATATGTAGGTACCATGTGCTATAGGTATACCTTAAATATGATGTCACGTTCGGCACAGGTCGATAAGTCGGAGCACGTACAGGTAACTAAGGATACATGTACAAAATTGGATAGCTACATGATTCAAAACATTCCACTGTTCCACGTTTGCACGTTCCACGTTTGCCTCGTGATTTTGGTACTGGTGTTAATAGCCTTCAGCATCCTCAATGATGTAAACTGACCCACAGTAAAATAACAAAGTGAAATAATGCAATCGTACATAAATCGGAGCAGAAGAAATATCTTGGACTCACATAACAAAAATTCGTACAAAATTGATTTCATTACTTAGCTGTATAAGAAGGCTACTGAAATGCATAGGTACCACCGAAAATACGTGAAGCAATATATATTAGTAAAACCCCACATAGAATATCTGACTGAGATATGTGCATCAAAGACATATTACCGCTTCAAAGAACTAAAAATAAGTTAGTAATAGTACTCTTTAACTTACAAGGGATGTATACAAAAAGACCAAGATTTTTAATATAAAACAACTATATACGTATAAAATCTGCATGCTTGTAAGAAATATTAACTATACCTACTGTAAAAAAATATTTTTTTTTAAAAAGCTTTTACAACTTTTTTTTTAATTTCGTGCATTGTCATCGGAACCAAATATGTGTGCCGAATTTCAGCTCGATAGCTTCAGTGGAAGTGGGTGAAATATTGATTGCAAGATTCCAGGACATACATACATACATACATACATACGAGTGAAGATAAATAAAAGCTTTTAAAATAATAAAACAAACTATAAAATCATAAAAAAATATATTTAGTAAACGTAGGAAAGATGTTACAGCTACCCCGAATCCGCACAAATTATGGTGACACTTGTATAGTAAACTCTTAAATTTAGCAAAAGTTTTAATGCTAGTTACATTTTCCGGTACCTACTCTATTATACATTTTCGCTCCGTCACGTGTTATATAAGTTTCTCATTTTAAGTGACTGTATGAATTACTGTAGGTATGTACTCGTATGTTTTATGAGAAATAAAATATCTTTAACTGAAACCGAAAACAACTGGGACCGACGGCTTAACGTGCCCTCAGAAGCAGGTATCATATACCATATTTAATAATAATGGTTATTTATCTTAATATAATCATTGCAACATTAAATATTGAAAAAGTTTAGTTAAGTTATGAAAACCATGGAAAACATTGTTGTAACAAGAAACGTTCTCAATCAAAATCTTTAATACTGAAACCGTTTCGAAACAAAATCACTTAATCCGTCGGCGAAGTTGAACTCAGACAAAGACACAGACCAATTTAGCTATGAGGGCTAAAAAGAGACCAACGGATAATTTCTGGCACGTGAAACATGTCGGCAAACGAGGGCGTGGGACACAACGTGACGAGAAAAGTAGCAACCATTAACAGCGTTACAATAATACATTTTTATCGCTATTTATAAAGAAAGCAGGCATTTTTACATAGGCTTTCATCCCCTTGACAAGGTTACTTGCTTTCTTAATTTATGTAAAACTAGTGGACGCCCGCATCTTCGCTCGCGTGGAATTAGACATAACAATATTTTACACCTAGTAATATTATATAGCCCATGTCACTCAGTGAAGAAGCAGCTTTCTAATGGTGAAAGAATTTTTGAAATCGGTCCAGTAGTTTTTGTGTGAAAACATTACAAACAAATGTTTCCTCTTTTAAATATAGGCTAACATCGACGGTTACAGATAAGTTGTCCGTTGTCCCTATAGCTCGGGAATAGTGCTACGTTATGACTACTGGCGTTGAGGGAGCTATTCGTATTTATGTTTGCTTTGATTTGATGCATTCTTCTAAAATCTAACCCTTTAATTAATATTTAATATCTCAATGCTAAGAAAATTCGAATGACCATCTTGTAACCAAAACTCATCCCGTTTTGGCTAATTCGTAATTACTACCCCTGAGAAGCTCATTGCTCGTATAGATATAAACAAACGAAAAATAATATATAAGTAACTAGCTGACCCGGCAAACGTTGTTTTGCCATATAAATAATTTTTACTGAATATTTTGGGAGAACTTAATGTAAGTGTGTGGACTACAACTACCACTACCAATACCACTACACCTACTACTACCACTACCCCTACCACTAACACTACCCCTACCACTACCCCTACCACTACCCCTACCACTACTCCTACCACTACCCCTACCTCTACCACTACCCCTACCATTACCAATACCACTACCCCTACCCCTACCACTAACACTACACCTACCACTACCCCTACCACTACCACTACCCCTACCTCTAACACTACCCCTACCACTACTACTACCCCTACATCTACCCCTACCCTACCTATCACGCACCGGCGCCATCTACTTAAAATATTGGTTTGTAGTACATGCTATGTATCAGAAATGGCGCTGTATGTGAAAAAAGATTTTTCCCGCTTTTCTGTTGAAATTTTTCCTGAATTTTCTTTGCTATAAACCTCACCGAGCCCGAGACCTTTCCAACGAATGCAAAACCGTGGAAATCGGTTCGTGCGTTCTGGAGTTATAGCGTCAGGAAGGAAAACCCGACTTATTTTTATATAGTAGATTACATAGCTGTCATTATACGTCAATTACATAGCTGTCATTTGCGTTTTGTTATTCCGAGTCTGATTCTTTTTTGTTATACCACGTTTTATAGTGACTGACGTTTCATGTCAAGTCACACGGGAACGCTGTCGAACGGGATAAAAAGTATCCTATGTCCGTCTCCTGGCTCTAAGCTACCTCCCTACCAATTTTCAGCCAAATCTGTTCTGCCGTTCTTGAGTTATAAGTGGTGTAACTAACACGACTTTCTTTTATATATATAGATTAGTTGATCATAATGTTTAAACATTTTCAAACGTGTTGGCAAACGAAATTCAACGAGCGATATAACGACAAAGAAGCACGTTGATGATACACAGATTTTGACAACGTGACTTGACTTCTTAAATTATACCACAAAATAGAAATCCGATGCTTAATTTGTGTTTTTTATGGTAATAAGTATTTATAAAGTTTTTATGGTAATAAGTATTTATAAAGTGGAAAAGTTTCAGAAGTTGTGCGCGTTGCGTTAATTATTCAATCAAGCATTAACCGGATCATTGTGAACTAAAAATCTCTTTATAAAAACACTTTGTTTGATTCATAATAAAGACCCAAATGTTTTTCACTCTTTGAGAAAGAGGAGTCGCTTCTAGAGCATTTACAAGCAAGCACGTTGTGTTCAATTCAACCAACGCTTGACAAACGTGGGTTGCTTGGTTGCTCGTAGCAACCGAAGGATGCTTCACGGGTATAATATACTCGTAAGACAGCGCTGTCGCCTTGGACGATAGGCATAGCTCGGCATAGTGCACTATAAATTAAAGATAGTGCATTTAAATAAAACACTTGGACGAAGAACACATGTCTCTCAACGTGCAGCTCAACGTGACGCAGCCCGGTCCCTGACCTGCCCCAACATCGTGCGGTTACGTATACATACATACATTTCCTTCATTTAATTTTTATATTAAATTAACATTGCATTACACAGCGGTCATGTAGCCCTTGGAGCTACGTTATTTGGCAACGATTTCATAAATCTCTACTACCTGCAAAACATTATTTTGGCCACAATCTATTTAAGTTTATTTGCAAAGCAAGCACTGATTGATATATTTTCACATTTATTTATATCTCAGAGAAGCGTTAACCAACTTAACATTTAAGTTAAGCACAGAAAAAGAAAATCAATGTAAGTAACTTGTGTTAAACCTACTCTCATAACGCTTGCCATCAAAAACATGGGGCCTTTCAAATTTGAAAGTCAAATATAAGGTCGGCTTTTTAGGTAAGTACTTAGGTACTAATTCTTAACATGATTACACTAGTAGTAGTATTACTACTAGAAGCTAGTAAGTTAATAAAACTTCGTGTTATCAAGTGAGTTAGGATCGTTAATCGGTATAATAGGCATTTGTAAAAAATACTTTCTGTGAGATTGTGAGAATAACCAGTCATTGTCATTTATGAGCACGTTATGAGTCACGGGCTTACGGGATCATGGCTCACGGGCGCCACGCGCGGCTCATGGGTCGCGTTGCGCGGACATGCCTGTACTACGTCATCGCAATATGTGCTACGAGTTACGATAGTAGAGTGCGCGGTGATTTTCCTTTACAATAGAACCGAATGCAATACGCATGCCAGCTGCTTTTCGTTCAAGTTATGTTTAGCATTAGCTCGGAGTACTTAATAATATACAAGCTACGTACCTACAAATGTAAGATTTAACATATTATTATTATGCTGTTCTCTCTATGTACCTATGTGGTGATATCAAAGTAGATCTACGAGTAAGACTTCAGCCTGTACTCGTACTTTACCTTTAATTTTGAGAGAATTGATCAATGATAAATTTGCTCCCTAATAATTATTTCCGTTCTTCTTCTTTATCTGCATGATTTTAATTGAAAGAGTTCAAAATCTGTTAATAATTTGGATAATTGTGGTGTTCATTTTAAAATTTTGAAAATATTAACTTTTTTTATCACAACAAAAATAGGTGTATAATAAATTATATTGAGCCGATGGTGAATAGTGATGATTTAAGCAATTAATTTTCCGCAAAATCGAACTGATATTAACGATATTCATAACGATGTGTAGATATATTATATTTATACCTACTATTCATTATAGTATTTATAGCGACTCCCAATCTAAAATTAGTGCGTTGTGAAATGAGTCCAACGTTTTTTCAACGCGCACGTGTTTGCCCATGAGAGTGCATCGTCTGTTACTGTTTTACAATTTGTCTAATCGTGTTCTACGAGTATGTAGCTCAAGAGTAAAATGCAAGATACTCATCTACATGAAGCTGTATTAGTCTCGTGGCCAGAATTATTAACCGAACACCAAAGTTGCTGTACCGGTTTTGGTCGGTGAGTGCAGGGTTGACTGCTGGTGGTAATGTTTCTCGAGCGCTTCCGTTCCTTGAACGCACGGTAAGCTTCCACGCAGGTCTCTGTTTTGTTATATAATAAGATTAGTCGCTAAGCCAAGTCTTCGGGTGGTCTAAAAAATTGTAGTACCAGTAGAGTAGCGTGGTGGATAACGCTTCAGCCCTGGGCATTTCAGTAAGAAGTGGCTACAATCTTAGCTAAGTGTAACCTTGTTTAATTTTTTATGTTTAAAACGACCGGGGAATCTGAAAATAATAAATTAGTAAATATAAACATATTTATTTATGGACACTATGTATACCATGTATACTAATACTATAGATAGTTATTCAATGACAGTAAACAGTATTTTTAGTTACAAGGTGTGTTTATCTGTGGTTTATCTAGATATATTATGTGGAAGCGCCTTTGCTGCGGGTTACCACAGTCACGAAGGGAGATTACCCCGCAATGTGGGAGATAAAGATCACTTTGATATTAGCTGCAAGTAAAATAATCCGTATCTACTTTATTATCTATCACAATTTAAGCGTAATAACATTTTAAGTAGATACGCAGTTCATATGTTTCGTGCCTGCTGCTGTGATTGGATATTGATGTAATAAATATCAGGAAATCGGAATCAAAGTTTTTATAATATTAATGCATTTGGAGTTGACGCGACCTTTCTCATCCAAAACCGTAGACAGATTGCATTGCATATATGTATGTGTAAAATTACCTTAATTTCCTTAATTACTGTGGATATAAACTTATATCTAAACAGTTAACGAATCTGTCTCCATTTGTATGAAAACTAAGTGTGCCTACTGTGATGTCATAAGAATATTTTTGTGTTGGGTATTCGCCGTCTGACACCGGTGACAGCCCAGTGGCTATCGAACTCGCCTCTCATTCGAGCAGTCCGGTACAAGCCCCAGCGGCACGCACCATTGACTTTTTTAAGTTACGTGCGATTTAATCCGAAACCTGCATGCCTGAGAGTTCTACATAATGTTCTCGAAGGCATTTGAAGTCTGCCAATCTGCACTTGGCCAGCGTGGTGGACTAAGGCCTAACCCTCCCATTCTGAGAGAAGACCCTTGCCCAGTAGAGGCAAGGATCACATTACAATTACAGACCTTGAACTGAGCTTGGCTCACGGACTAAATAGAAGTTTTATAGGGTTTCAAGTAACTTATAAAAGTTCTTCACCTGTCACAGGTAATTTTCATAAGTAAATTAAATTTTTCGCATGATAATACCACTTTCCGTCTCACTCTAACGCTGCGCGCATTCATTCACGCCACGCGAGGCACGAGGCGTCGAGCCTTCGATTTCGATCCGTAGCGCCATCGTTCGTTTTAATCTTACTCCGTGTTCGAATCTCAACCAGTTCACACGTCTCTTGTTATCGTCTCTACATTTTGATATTTCTAAATTCGGGACTCTAGATCCCAAGTGTTGTGTTGATAACAAACTGTGTTACTCCAGCGACATGTGTGAGAAGAGGACCAGGAAAGTTAAGAAAGGTTTGTGTTACTTTTTCCGCCGTTCAATAATAACAGAATTCCGAAAGCTTGGCGAAGGCAGAGGCACTGACCTACCGCACCCAAGAGAAGGTATCATGTGTAAATTTACATAAAATACTGCCTATAGCATTCAAAAAATGTATATCATTTGGTATCAATAAAGTATTATTTACAACTTTATTCATACACACATACTTACACAGTAAATATTCGTATAAGTAACATGAGAATTCTTCGATTAAAGTCTAAAAACATGTTTCGTACATACATTGAAGATTTTTTCAGTAGAGCATTACCAAAAAAAAAGTGTATTAGTACATTTCTCAATTGACTTTGGTTGACACCGCACCTACCTAACTTCAAAATATGAAACAAAATGAAATGTTTAGGAATAATAATAAGTATCCTTATTTACAAAAGTTTTGTAAATAAATATATACAATAGATAAACGGCTCTACATAAACTTAAAGGTCTCATTGCTGAGTACAAAACACAACAATCGTGCCGACTAACGCATGGTACTTACTAATTTTGTGCATGTATAATGTTTGAACCTAAAGCCATTTATAACGCCTACTTTGATGCAAACAGTGCTTTAGCTAGCAAGTAGGTATACGATATTGTATGACGGGGTCATTCACCTGAACCGCTCTACATAGAGACTACATCCTGTAACAAATGCTTCATAAATATGCTTTTATTTGGTAGTAGTTTTAGCTCTTTTTAATCATACAAATGTATATAATATAAATTTTAATATTGTATTAATAAAAATAAAAATAAAAGATGTGTAAATCATCCATTATACATAACTGTATAGGGCGTTTATGATATAAAAATAGAAAGTAACTGCTTAATCCAACGATAAAGTTTTTCCAACCTTAAGATAATTTATAAATCCAAAAATTTCCTTTTAAAGTTACATAAAGAAGACATTGTTACTTATACATATTCTAATGATATACCTACGCATAGACAGTAGACACCGACAACCGACAATACAACAATTCATATTGCGCTAATGAGTTTATATTAAAGTATAGTATATATTACCTCTTTACTTTACTGATATTAGCAAATACATGTAAAACCTAATTTTGCGGTTCAGTCACCGCACCTTAAACAATTTAACGTCATGAATTTGATGTCACGTGTGCTGACGAATCAACAATAAAACTAGTACGAGCGGTATTTTCTTCATTTTAAGTAAAGAAATAATAATACATACATACTTAAATTACTTGTTAAGCGCTTATAAAAATTCTTATGCAAAATTAATAGATATATTCCTATACAGAAATTAAAATACATATTTAGGATGGTGTTAAATTCCATAAAGGTAATTTTAAAATCTAAGTAGGGTCAATAAGGTACCTATATAACTTACTACTTAAACAACTAAAACTCCATCGTAAAATGATCCCAAATAAAAAAACCTCCATTCGCTGTATACCGATTTATAGGTGTACTACCTACTTAGGCTCAGATTAAGTTCTGTAATCTGAGTGCCTAGTTATAAGATTTCAGTCACAGTCGGAGTCTTTCGTTACTTCGTTAGATAAATACGAGTAAGCTCCTACATTCCAGCGGGGAAAATAATGAGAGAATACAGCCAGCCCACGCAAACGAGATAACAATCCAATCGCCTACTCTTTGACATGTCTTAGAGAGGGAGATCTTTACTCTTAATCTTCGAAACAATGAAACAAAATGCACAGGGAGTGAGCGCATAACCGCTTATTATATGAAAATTTACATAAGATTTAGTCCTCTCTCGACAAAACAAGCTTGGTTATAAATTCTCTGAATCGGAGGTCTCACGTGGCAGCACATGAGACGTATTTTTGCTTACGGCTGACTGACGCTTTTCCAACATTATGTACTTACGCCACTGTGACGGGACTGACTAATGACTATAGTCTACAGCTCGTAACTGCAACCAGTGTTTATAGTTACTCCATTTTAATGCATCCAATGGAATGTTTTCAGAATTGTTGTTATACGAACCGAAGAACGTTTTAACCTTCAATATGAGCATTCATGCGCAACTTGTGAAAACTCTTTAATCATAAATTTTTAGAAGCCATTTCAACCTATTATGCTGAATATACACAGAACAATGTGATAAGTCTTAATTTATTTATTTTCAGGGTCTCATATAACGCGTCTGCGTGAGGCGAGACGACTGCAAAGGCTGCGGTGGCTGGCCCCGCCGGTGTCCATTAATGATGACTCAAGCTCTTCAAACTCTTCGGCAGCAGCAGTGCCGCATCCGAGACCGCCCCAAGTCGACAAGGTAGCCCAAAATCGCGTCATACTTGAATTGGCTTGGAAGACAGTTGCGCTGATGCAAAAAAATAGAATAATTCAGCAGAAGATAATTGCATTGCAAAAAGAAACTTCGGAATATGTGTCGTCTGTAATGAACAACCCTGAAAACAGGGAAAGGATCGAGCAGTACCGTCTTCATGGCCTGACACAAGCGCAAATACGAGCACATATCCATGCTCAATGCACCCAGAGAATGCCATGCTCAATCCCTATTAAAGTAGAGCCTAACTCATAAGTCCACAGCTCCACCCTGATATTTATGTAATGTGTGAATGATTGACTTGCAAATGGTTTTTAATCTTATTAATTTATCATCATTCTGTTCGTAGATTTAAGAATGTTATACTGAACTACGAGTATAACTATAAATATGTACCCCTTTTAAATTGTACACATAGAAAAACATACAATAGAATTTTGTTTTGTTTAATGCCAGAGCGTGTCAGTTTTAGAGGTACTTTTAAATTCCATGAAAATCATCTTGCTTAAGTACCTTATTAAAAACACGTGTATAAATATTGCTTTGTTAAAAGGGCTTTAGGCCTTCACTAGATTTCTAATATTAAACTAAGATTGTGAAGGTCTGGGGGAATTGAGGCCTCTTTGTCATAGTTGCCGATATCAATATTTCTTTATCCATACCAGCAATATTTAAATGCAGTGTCTTATTCTAAAATGTTGTGCTTAGTATAGGTAGTAATAAGTACTTCTTGTTGTAATCTTATTATGAGGTTGTAATATGAGAGGCTGGTTAATATTAAAAAATAAAGTCAGTTAAAGTAATTTTAGTTATATGAAAAAGTATCGAGACATTTCCGGTAGATATAGGTATCTATGTATGTATTAACATACTACATTTGTAAATGGATTTAAGTCAATGGGACAAAATTAACTTTAGATGCTTAATTTTTTTAATTTTCCTATAATTAGGTATAATTATCATATTATCCATTGTTTAAATTTGATTCATACAATTTGTAACAGAGACTGGATCGTGTTATTCAAGTACCGACACAGGTATCTACTTATATTTATTATTCAATTATGTGTATCAAAATGATTTGCCTATTTAGAATAGGTACCAAATGTGACTGAATAAATCTTGTTATAAACATACCTTATATAATTTAGTAAGTAAACTATTTTGAGACTTGATTATAGCTATAAAATAAAATATAGAGAAATGGTTACTGAATCATTTCTATGGACAGAAGACATTAGCAGCCTATCTTAATATGTATAGAAAGATCATGGTGACCCATCATTTTCAAATGTAGCATATTATTCAATTTAAATACCGAGAATGGTGACACAACCAAACTACAAACAAGAGTCGTGTAATACGACGTGTCATATGAACTTATTTGACCCATGTTTGTACTTTGTTTATGTATACTTAAAAACAATGGATCAGGTTCCAAGAGTTGCATTGGAATTTTGAAACTTATTTATTTTAATAACATACGACATTAGTTAGACTCTTATAATCTAACCAGGTTTTCCCTTGTCAAACTTTATTTAAATTGCATTTAATAGATTGTACCTACTTAGTTCTTTAAGCAGATCTACTTCAGTGTGTTCAATTCATGTACCTAGTCGTTTAAAAGTAGATATCTGTTCGCATGGTTAGTTTGAGCGATCGTGTGGGTGGCACCTTTATATTTTATCATAAGGTATTCGGTCGTATTTTACTCTTCGATCAGTAAATACTTATCTAACCGAGGAAATTTCTTATAAATAAAATTCATAACCATTCAAGGAAACTTTTGTGCCTACCTAGTATCACTTATCAAAAAATGTAGCGTGTTAAACCATTAGAAATTTTGTTTGTCTGTAACTAGTGTTTCAATAGTATTTTGTTAAATGTTTTCTTATATTTCTTTATTATAGGTAAACTTACTTACCTCCCTGTAAAAAAGAAATTTAATTTCATGAGTTATTTAGGTAGGTACATAATGCACTTAACTTTTCACTAATTAAAAATTCCTGAATGTAAAGCGTAAGCTTGAATTTGGAAAACGTGATTTTCTTTTTTAACCTACTAAACTATAAGTAATTATGTGATTCTTTGGAAAAGTATTAACGGTTTTATTTATTTATTGCACAATTTCCCTGTGTAATTATTAATAGGTAGGTACAGTAGTGAGTTATTTTTATTTGATTCCTAGATAGGTAATAATGTTTAGCTCTGAGGTTTAGCTTATATGCCATAGACTGTAAGATTTGAAAATAAACTAGTCTATCATTAAAATTTGATTTCAATTATTTTTGCTATCTACGTAAATATAAGTACTATATTTACATGATAATTGCTCCTCTGCAATGGTCACTTTCCATTTATCCTATCAAAAATTTTCGACAGCGAGAGCCGTAGTCTTACTGCCAATTGGTTGCTTACAGGTTCAAGTTTTGTTGTAGCGTCCATAGCCCAATGGCTCGCGTCGATTCAATGTGATCGAATGAGTTAAGCAACGATGGGCACGGTCGGTTTGTGGATGGGTGACCGCTAGTGGCAAAATTTCATGGACGCTACCGTGCTTCGGAGGGCACGTAAAGCCGTCGGTCCCGGTTGTTTTCAATGTTGGAAACAGTCGTTAAGCCTTGTCGAAGACCTTCGGGTGGCTTGAGAACATTCGAGACTGGGTTGGCCACTAACCCCTCCACCAATCCGCATTGGAGCAGCGTGGTGGAGTATGCTCTAGACCTCCCGCAGATGCGTCTGTGGGGGAGACCCGTTCCCAGCAGTGGGACGTCTATGGGTCGCAGCGAGGTTCAAGTTTATTTCCGTTTCGAAATTAATTTTATTTCAATTTCATTAATTTATAGACAGTATCGACAGTATCGAGTAGAGAGGGGGGAACTGTATGTGATAATAGATCTTTTTCTTAATTTTATGTACTACTACATGGTTCTACGTTGCCACGCCCTTACGATGTCACTGTTATTTATGAAGTAAGTTCTTTATTTTATCACGACTTTTCGTATCTTTAACATCACGATATTTGGACAGACCTTTCCTCCTCTTGCGCGGCGCTGTAGGCGCTCGTGCGCTGAGGGAATTCACAGTTAGGGGAGATCCCCTCTGTCCGGGCTATTTCTCCAGGGATAAACCCTGTCGGTGACTTCCCCGCTGTTCAGCGTGGGAGCCAGTCGATCGTTGCGGACGCGGTACGCGCGCGCTGTTCCACTAGCTAGCCGTTAGTCGCTACTTCCCCCTAATTGGGTAGGTATTTGAATATTTTTTTTTTATGTGATAATTGAAAAGATCATATATAAGTTTTATAACAAAACTATTTTTTTTTCTTTTTTTCTCGCAATAATTCAAAAGTTATTTCAAAATAAAAATTCAATTCAATAATTTTTGAATCCAGTACCGAAGACACGCCGACAACTCCCGAACAAACCCGAGCGCGTGTGACGTCATAATGTTAGTTTTCATTGTTAAATATTTAAAGGATGATGGACAAAAATGTATGGAACCTGGTACCGGTGCGTGATTCATCTTGATTGGACATGGGGTACCAAAATGGCCATCCTCCTTTATATAACATTTGACGTCACAAATATGGTGACCAATCATGGCGCGTTTATAGTCACGTGATTTTTATTCAAATCTCATCAATTTTTAATTGTTTATAATTAATTGAAAAATAACATTTTTAAGTTTTTTGCATTAAATATCAATATTATTAATAATATACCTACTATTAAAATACATTAAAAAAATCAATAATTATTTTTTTTCAAATACCCAATTGTCGGGGGGAAGAAGATCCAACAGCTCTCTAGGGAGCAGTCGGCCTTCAGGGGGGCGCGCGTGCAGCAGCGCTATCCCCATAAGATCCGATGTGGCCAATTGTCGGCGCGGTTATACATAAAACGCGCCAACTGGATCACAAACTCATCCAGCGACTCCAGCCTGCAGTCGCGCGCTATCACCGCGTTCCGGACATAGCGCCCCGCTCCTGTGATTGCTCGTAGGGCGAGGTTTTGCTGGGCCTGAAGACGCTTGCGCTGCATGGCCGCTGGCGCCGCCAGAGCATACCATACTGGCGCCGCATAACTACATAAACCTAGATCGGATATAGCACTTGTTTATGCAAAGTTTAGTTCGCAGTGGAAACGAGTGGAAACGATACGATAGGTGGTTAAGTTTCGACGAGGTACCAACTTATTAATCTCTTGAAGGAGCCGGTAGGTAGGCAACTAGGAATTTTGGAACTCTATAACGGAATAACATAATTATCATGGCCGTGTTTAGGCTTGTTCGAATAAAATTGTCTTATTAAGCAATGGCAGGAAAACCTGGTGGTGGCTTATGATTACCGGTAAGATCGAAGGAAAGAGGCCTAGAGGACGAAGCCCCTTGTTGGTCCGATCAGAGCCGGACATCTCTTGGGACTACTTTCCACAATGCGTTAAAAGGCGCCGAAAATCGCAACAAGTGGAGAGAGATAACAAGGAAAGTGCTTAGTGGTGGTCACGACCCTCAGCAATGAGGAAACCGACTTTTAGAGAGAGAGATTAAGCAATGACCACAAAGATGTAAGCATTGGCGGATTTTCCAACAGGCTGAGTAGACTGAAGTCTAGGGTGGCAGATTTTAGGGGGCGGCAATTTGATCCAAATTGTTTTGTCTTACATTAAAATAAAATTAGATTTACATCGAGAAAACGAATCTCGAAAATTTAACAAAAAAGTAATTCAATTCCCCGCGTGTTCCGTAGATTAAAAGCAACTAAAATGGTTGGTTCTAGGTAAATATTTAACAGTAACTGTATAGAATGCATTTCCATTTCGCATCAAAAGGGACGTCCTTTGAAAAAATAAATTAGGTCCATTTACATTGGACGATCGTTTATAGACGCCACTTTTCCTGAGCCTCTACATAGGCTCTTTTGGTCCTAGGAACCCGTAGATCAAAAATAGGTGGAAGTCCTAGAATGGTCCCAATGTCGGCGAAAGTATAATCAAATGTTCCGGGCACTTCCGGGTTATTCCACGGCAATTAGTTTGTGCACGGCAGTGTGTGGCGCTGGCGCTTTCTGTAGCAATGTATACCACAGACAGACTCAGAGTAGGTACTTACACTGTACCACAAACTAGGGATAACTTAACGTATCTGTACTGAAAACTTTGACGCATCATTTGATTGATTGACTTGACTGACAGACAGACTGGCGTTTTGTCATGACCTAGAGAGAGTTGAATTTTTTAAATTCATTACAATAATACATTTATTTACACAGTAAATTGATTTTATATGCACCTAATCAATAAGTAAAATAAGATACTAGTAACCATGAGGGCACTAATACAACGTGTTATGAATGCAAAAGTCACGGGTAAGTTGTTAATTCTCAATTAGTTCTGTATTCTGAGAGTTGAATGAATGTTGTAGTATTTCTAAAATAACCTATCATTTGTATTTAAACTAAATTCGGCATTAAGGTGCCCAGCAGGAGCTGGCTACACGGAGAAAATGACCTATATACCTAAGCAAATAAAACTAATGAATTTCCCTGATACAATCTAAAAATTGTGCTATATTTGTTTTGCAGTAAACGATGAGTTAATCAGTAGTATAGAGCAGGGTGCCTGTGTCTTCATAGGAATATCAAGTACAGATACTGTTAAAGATATGGAATATATGTGAGTATTTGTATACATAATTATTATTTTAGTAATGCTAATGAATGAGACACAACATTTCTTGTAAGCTTATAAGTATGTTGTTGCAATGTGGATTTTAACAGAATCACTGCATCTATGGATAAGCCTAAGGGTTGTAGCTTAGCTTAGTTCACCCATCCACATGCAGTCTGAAACCGGTGAAGTTTAATATTATCAGTCAGTTTCCAGAGTCATGTGACTACAAGTGCATCAATAATAATAATTTATAATAGCTTGTGTCCTATAGTAAATTAATTAATTTTTTCATATAATTATGTACTAGGTTGATAGTTGTGTTGCTGTTGGATGGATGGATAAGTTATAAAGGCTGAGGGATGGATAAGATGATAACAAGATCGCATGTAAAATATCTAGAAGCACATAGCAAGTAAAAATTGTGGCATGTGTGTATTTGTGGCAGAGTCCGACTTGTATAGTGCGAAATTAAAACAAATTTAAATTCATGCATAACTATTTAATCAGTATCTCAAAAACTACACATCTTTGAGTAGTGGGAGTGGTACTAGGGGGTACCTACCCTCCCCCATCCAAAAAAGCCACTAAATTGACGGTCAATAATCAAAATTATATTATATGTATAATTTCAGAACCCGTAAAATTTTAAATATCAAACTATTTGATGATGAAGAGAACAAGAAGTGGAAGAAAAGTATTGTTGATAAGCAGTTGGAAATACTCTGTGTGAGCCAATTCACTCTGTATAATACATGGAAGGTAATTTATCATTTGTTATGTACTACTTTTATTACTACTACTGCTATACTAGAGGTCCCATTAAGGGATGGTTTAAGCTATAAAATTTATAGCCTGTTTTGAAGGCAAGCTACGCCAAAAATTACCACTTATCAAAATCTATCTTAACCAGTAGTATACTCAGAATACGATCAAGATTTAGATTTTATTGATAATTCAGGACTAAAAATCTATCGATAGATAAGACTCAATTAAACAAATGACTATAACAGTGTTATGTCCTGTTTTCGAGAGCCATGCAATTTTAAATTTTAATGAATAAAGCCTATGGCACTTTTCAGGCCTTATTCTACATCTATGCAAAAAATCTATCATTGGGTTGAGTGAGGAAGAAATGAACAACAAACCACCAAATCAAAAAGCCACAAACAAACTTTCCCATTATATCATAGTAAGGGTTACTATACAAGCTAACTACAACAACATCCTTTCTATCCTACTATCTTACCTTTTTTGTTTCTGAACTTGCAAACTTTCACAAATATCCTATAATCATAAACGTGTAATGTTACATTTTCAGGGCAATAAACCAGATTTTCACAAATCAATGCCTGCAGAGCAATCCAAAGTTTTTTATGAAAAGTTTGTAGAAATGTTAAGAAATACATACCAACCTGAAAAAGTTAAAGGTGAGTTGAATTTAAAAAAAAAAATTAATGAACATTAAAATATGTTTCGGATTAAATCGTTTCATCATTTTGTGACATTATTAATTTTGTACAATACAAAACCTCAAGACCTGTGTAAAAGTTTCTCATGCCACCCCAAATAAGTTGGTGAGCAATGTCGACGCCTTGACATGCCCTCCGAAGCAAGGAAACGTCCATAAAATTATGTCACTAGCCATCTATCTATTCACAATACCACATACCGAGCGTGCCGACCATGCTAAACTCATAAACGAAAAATAGACCAGCATTGTAGACTATAAAAAAATAAATAATAATAACATCATGCCTTTAATTCCCCGAAGGGGTCGACAGAGGTGTGTAGTACACCTACTTTACACCAATTATGTTTAGGTCCAATGTAATATGTGGGTGAGCCTATTGCCATAAACCGGGCACAAATTCAGACCCCGAGCTGGTAATGAGTAGTTGTTGCCCGATCCGGGATCGAACTCAGGACCTCTTTCCCATAAAGAATGTAGATATTCAATGAATGCAGAAACATGGTATCTATGGATGTATCCGGGTTCAAAATCCGGGACACGCGTTTCGGTAAACTCACTATCGCTCTCTACCGCGCCATGGACTGGTGTCGGTAATTATGCTGGTGTAGGTACAAGGTGAACAAGAGACTAAAAATACCAGATTATTATTAGAATTAAAATTCTAGTATTATTAGTCTTGTTCAATGGGTGGTGCTGTAAGCTCATTGGCAAATGAGTAAGTAAGATGGTAATCTTAAATCCGTAAAAAAACTTTTCGTGAGGAGGGCTGTGCTAATTGGACAAAATTAAATGTAAGTAAGTACTTGTTTAAAGCATAATTATTTTAAACGATCGTTTCAGATGGACTTTTCGGCGCCTACATGCAAGTATCTCTGCAAAATGACGGGCCTGTGACGTTCTCACTGGAGTCCCCGGACTTCGCCCCCAAGGCAAGAAAGACCGCGACAGAAGTGATTACGACAGAAACAAAAAGTAAAAAAGAAGATAACGGATAAGATTATTGTTTTTTAGGTAAAGTGATTCATTTGTACTAAGATTTCAATATCTATAATATAAAAATGAATCGCAAAATGTGTTGGTAAGCGCATAACTCAACAACGCCTGGACCAATTTGGCCAATTCTTTTTTTAAAATGTTCGTTGAAGTTCAAGGATGGTTTTTACGGAGGAGAAAAATTTGAAAATTCATCCCCTAAGGGGGTAAAACGGGGGTGCAAAGGCATGCAGGTTTCCTCAAGATGTGTCCTTCACCGTAATAGCAAGTGAAATTTAATTGCTTGCCTGTCAATTTTAATTAGGAATAAATATGTTAATTTAGATTAGTAATAATGTAATTTAGATTAGTAAGGAATAAAAAATAAAATATCAATTACACTATAAATAAAAAAACTTTATTTGAAGAAGTGGTTATTATCTATTAACATTTTTGTTAAAGTTAGGCCAGTGTTCCAGCATTATATGGTAGTAGTGATAAAACGTTTTTACAAAGATGATATGCCTACGCTAAGTCTATTATTATTTGACCAGCTATAGGTACAAGACATCGTCATCATACGAGAATGCACTACGATTTCTAATCCCCTAAAGAATACTGTTAACAGATAATCGACCAAATTCAAGTCTATTTTTACACTTTAACCTAAACGAGTAGAAAATAAACTAAAAAATTTATAAACAGACAAAATAAATGCAATCTATAAACCCTCTATTTTTAAATATTAGATATTATTAATATAATGTACTTTAACAAACGAGATAAAAGGATCCTTAAATAATGTCAATTAATTATAAGTTAATAAAAGTTATCAATTAGCCGAGTGCCGCATGATTACTATTTCTATACCGTGAAATATAGATATATAATCACTCTTCCTGCATTACCTTTACAGGCTTACCCAATCGTACTCTGATTCTCAAAGAATTTTCACGTCATTACCGATCAAGGCACTATTCGTTTTGGTATATTGCTGATACGTATCCTCACTCCTAATTCAAGATATATCAATCCGTAAACATGCGCATTAAGTATTGATTATTACAATTTCCATGATCTTATTTAAAAAGTGGATGGCTGACAACGGGAGAGACTTGAATTATAATGATTATGTATGTTAATCGTAGATGTAAATGATAAAATTGTGTTACCTATATTCACGGAACACTGTTGTAATTTCAAATCTCTCGAGTTCTCTAACCTCCCGTTTCGAACTGTTACTTTTAATAGCTATCGAAATATTACTATTACAAAAATATCTATAATGATAATCTAATCTAAATTATTCGAATAAGATGGTACTGGGACAGGCTAAGGATTTTTATAAACAACATATACCCCTTCAGTTATAATGGACGTCATATTTTATCTGTGCAAGTTACTAAGTGTTGCCAATGCTACTTGAATTTAATTTATTATAAAAAGGAATAATAATAATAATAGTAACTTTAAGATACAAATGCGTTTGTTTAAATTTCCCACCGTGTCGTAGTTAGTTGATGTGGGATCGCACGTGGATTTTGGTTGGTTTCCGCGGTGGTTCGGTTGTCAGTTGTATTTGTGGTGGTCCGCTTGAGGTGGGTCGTGTTTACCAAAGGCCGGACGAGAAGCCACCGGGTGGTACGCGGCTGTTGATCACGTTGCTGTTACCGTTTAAAGACGTCACCATGTTGATCTGTCCATTCAATGACTTGTAGCCGTCACCGGTGATCGGGTTTCCCTCTGAAAAATCGAATTGCACGTTTAAAAATTTGTTTTATCTGTACTCTCTAGAGATCGGCGATGAAACGTGCGCACAAAAAGTGATGATGTAGCATATTTTCGTGGTGAATGTTGCGAGCTACATAGGTAAATGAAGTTTTACTGCGAGATGTTTTTAATGGAAGATCAATATGCAGATAAACTATCTAGATTATATTTCTGAGATAGGTGGTCAACTGCTGTACTTAATTGCTATGATCATCAAACTCTTAAAATTAATAACGGTTATAATTCTAATCTTAAACCTTTTATTAAGTTGACTCCAATCTAATATTCCATCTATCAAAACGACCCAGCTAAAACGCGTCTTTCTCACGCGCTAAGAGAAATGTGCTTACAAATTATTCGGTGAACGTGATATTATTGTTATACTTACTTAAAATTAATTCTCCTAAATTCATTTCCTTAAAATAACAGCTGGGACCAACCTGGCAACCATTGAAAGTTTAAAGTATTATTTTGACACCAGCTCGTTTTGATAGATTGTGATCATCAGTAACTAATTTTAAACATCGTCAGCCGTCAGCAGTCAGAAATTAAGGTTAAATGTATGTGTATAGCCAAATCACTGCAGTATAGCACAACACAGGCTGGTACAGTCAGAATGAAGGTACGCAATCAAGATTGAAACTTTGTAAAAGGATTTTATCATGACGGCCAACAGCAAATTTAATTGTTTCAAATGCGAATGTAATGTGATCTTCTTTGTAGATTTTACAATCACTACGAGCATGAAACACTTTCTGTGCACTAATTATTATGACATGATCTTTGAAAGTAGGTAAAACTAACATAAAGAATAAATTTCACGTAGAACATCATGCACACGAGATTTATCTTATCGGTATTAACATGAATCAAATTTAGTTCCTAAAGGAAACTATAGTAAATAAACTACAAATATTCGCTAGATCTTTTAAAACAGTGTCTAAATCACTAAAGGATATTCTATCTCATACTTTACTGCTAGGTAGATACCTACTCAAACAAGTTCAAATTCTACATTTGGGAGCCTTAGATAATAGGGATAGGAGGTAGATACATACAACATTGCGTTACAGGCTCATAGCAAGACAAGATGCGTGCGACAGTTAGGAAAACAATAGATAAACAATCTTTTACACACAACATAGCACAGTCTTTACACTAAGGCTTTAGCCACAAGTTCAACCATACAGTGCAGTACTTCTGCATCTTGCGAGAGGGAGAGAAAAATACTTGGCGTGCACGTTGAGCTTACAGTCAAAGGCTACGCGTGTACGCAGATGACAGTCTTCGTAAATATTCATAAAATTGATACTAGAAACACGGCTTGAATTTTAAAATTACCTTGGTTACAACTATTAGAGTTGGAGGTTTTACTTGCGTTCAAATAGCTCTTTTTATTACCTTAAATACACTTAGTAACACATTTTATAAATTCTGCCATCTGCGTTCTACCCATAATAATTAACAATATCACATATGAGTGTCTACCTTAATGGAAATTTCACAACAAGCTAGATAAATACAAGTAATGTTTAACTATATATTGATAATAACAGCTTACAGTTGATTTAATTTTACAGGTACATCAACAAACTATGTCAATATAAAATATAAAGAAAGCAAATAATAATATTGTTGTGAGTGCTTAATTAACTAGACTAGAAGGAATCGTCTTACAGTTCTTTTTAAAGCAAATAAAAATATTCACTTATTGATTTAGTTGCACCAATTATTTGCGAGACACAAAAAGCTTTGATCGGTGATTTTTATCTATGAACAACAATAATTGAAATTCAGTGCAAATTGCTCTCCTTCAGTCATGGCAATTAAACACCCACCCAATTCTCTTCGGCGAACATAGTCTACATAGTACGTCTTAGGTTTCAAGTCCTCTGCATGCCGTTTGACATCGAACAGGTATCCGGGGACGTATTTATGGAAGATAGGCGGAAATCCTGTCAGGGTAGCCGGTCCGGGAGCAGAGGGAGTTTGCAGCGGAATCACGTCCGGAATCGGACCGTCGCGCTCATATTTAAACAGGGTTGGAGGAGGATACGTTTGCGCGATAACGAACGGATCTACAGGGCCGTCTAGCGTGGCCACCGGGTCGTACTTGTAGTCGAGCGTAGGTCTTTCACCTAGAGCGGAAGTCATGCCGACAAAAGCGTACGGCGGCAACGGACCGTGGGGATTGCGGTGTTCCTTGGGTTCGAGGTAGTGTTGGGCCGGGAAGGGCGGCCAGTGTCTATCGAGAACCGGCTGCGGGGACAGCGAATCTGGATCGATCACAGGGTGATCCTTGTACGGATCGTCGGTACTGAGACCGAGCAGGGTGTAAGGAGTTTGGCGGACGACCGGCTGGGGCTTGGTGGTCGACTCTACGTAGTAGTCAGCTGGCTTGGGCGGCCAATCGCGAGTGAAGTAGCGGTGGGATGGCTGGGGTTCGAGGTAGGGGAGGTCGGTAGGAGGGTAGTCGAGCTCGAAGTCGGGAAGGGTCGGGTCGGCACCTCGCAAGCTGGCGGCCGGGTGGCGGCGGCGCTGCGGTGGCACTACCACTCCGTCACCGGTCACTGGGTTCCTCTTCGGTGGCGTGTATGATACTGACCATTTACAGAACAAACAGTTTTTATTTGTACCACTAGTGGGCCAGGGTCGACGTTTCCAAAGGGAGACCCTACCCTACCACAGACAAACGTCACCGATTTGCCTTCTCATTTCAGGCGTTATAATTTGGGTTAGTTAAACAACAGAAGTCGTTAAACTCCCATTGCGATGCCAATAACTTCGACTAATTCTAGACTATTGAGGTTAACCATTATAAGGAAACGTTGACCCTGCTCGTACATGCCTAAAATCGAGCCCTATTCGACATTAAAATTTTCGATATATGTATATCTAGACATTGATTAACTAAATATTATGTATGTTACATGGGTTAAAACATCACGTGCTTCTATAAATCTCAATGTTATTGTTTTAAAACCATACTGTATAGTTAAGTTGTTTAGTAAATAAATTAACTTTCAGGCAAAGCACTGCTATTATCGTGATGTTATATTAAGTGTTCCATCAGAGATTATTCTCGAATAACGAACACAACGTAAGTATTAGTTTCCTGCTTGGTAACTGGATATAAATTGAAATGTTTGCAGAGAAGTGTATCAGAGCGTAAATCGGTAAATAGTTATGTACGAGTATAGTTAAGAAGCATGATCATCCTAGCGTGCTTGGTGCTGAATGTGCTCTGGGCACGCGAGCGTGGAGTGCGCCCGCGCGGAGGGTCGCAGCATTCCGGGTAAAGGATAATATTTGCGAGCCCTCCGCACGGTTGCAACGTTCGAAAATGGAATGAAACGCATAAATTCGCTAGCTTGTTTATTTAATACAATTTGTAATAAATAATGAATTATTAAATATATTTTTTTTAAAAAAGCTTTTCATAACTTTTTTTTATTTTCGTGCATTGTCATCGGAACCAAATATGTGTGCCAAATTTCAGCTCGATAGCTTCAGTGGAAGTGGGTGAAATATTGATTGCAAGATTCCAGGACATAGATACATACGAGTGAAGTTAAATAAAAGCTTTTAATTAAACAACAGTAAAGATAATTAATATAGGTACATGATTTTTATCATATAGTGCATCATTAATTCTTGTTTCTGTTTATAGTAACTAATAAGTCTATTTTTGAAAATAGTAAGCTAAATAATCGGCGCCACATCAAGAACGAGGTCTCGTTATAACCAAATTCTTTTTTTAAATTTTTGATTCTTTTCCGCTAGAACGCTGCTAGCCTACTGAATTCTAAAATCACAAAATCTAAATCGAAAATTCAGGTTATGATTTTGGTACAGTCGTAAATAAAAGTATGAACACATCCGAAAATCTGTTTGGGTGGTCTAACTTTTCTAACTAATTATCGCGCGCACAATACGTCGCTCGACACATTCCATTCGACTTTCGAACATCTCCCGAGCCCCATAGCGTCGGCAACGTGCTGCCATCGTGCCTACATCAGAATCGACTCACAGTGCTCGGCGACCTCCGTCTCACCTCGGCTGGGGGTCGAGGAAGCGCTGCCGTTCATCTTGGAGGGTGAATGCGAGGGGCTGCCCCCGTTCATCTCTGAGTCGCCGAACTGAATGTGGCTGCGGATCGTGTCGGTCACCATCGGTGCTACGTGAGAGTTGTTCACCTGGAATATGCAATGGTTCAACTGTTAGTACATGAGAGAGAGTAAGTTACAATGCATTGAGGGCATGATGGATACAAAAATATACCTAAGTTGGTACTTAAACAAAAAATAAACCTAAATATAATCTTCCGCTGTCTTATGACCACAGGTTTATAAACAGTAGCTTTGTAACTTCTGCTCTAGGTGAACTTCTAATGAAGGGACGTTCTTATTCGTGCATTAGTAGATCGTACGTATAGTACGAACATACAAAAACACACAAATATAGCTTTGCTAACCCAAGTACCTACCAAGTTCGGAACTAGTTTGTTTCTACAAAAAATCTATGCAGTTTGGTCTTCTCTACCTATCTCATGTAGACTCAACTCCATAAACAAGTCGCGAGCCGTATCTCTGCAAATTTATGTCTCGGTCTATTTTGAAAATAAACTTTGGGCGTATCCGAAGGAACTGAAAGTAATCTGCAACGCTGTCACACACCTGTCGCGACCACAAATTATAAGCCGTCCGTCTACGCTGCACCCTAGTTCCGAAATTGCCTACGTGACATTAAGATCTAGGATCTGTCGCACATATAAAGTTGATTTATAAATCACCAATACAGGCTTATGATACAAACTAGCATTTTGTGTAAGCTAAGCCAAGCAGGGGAGGTATAATCGGTCTATGTGTAAGTAGATAGACTATGGATCGTAATTTCGAAACATTAATAGGTACAATATAAGGTCTTTCCCCTCTAGTAGGGGTGGATTTTGAAATGAAGGAATTTGTTAGGGTTTCGACGCGACTCGTATAAGAGTTTGAAACGACACGCAACTTACCTATACACGATGGTACGTGGGGCCGAGCCGATGTTCAAACAAAGTGAAACCAAACACATCCCGGCTATCTTTTTTGTTTATTTTGGTTTGAACTTCCGGTTTTTTGTAGCCGGTTATTGTTTACGTCTATATGCGGTTACAAAGCCTGACTAAACATCGAAATATGAATAAAACTAGCTACCAAATGGTTAACTTTTATATTGTGGGGTTCTGCGACTCAAATCCCAGTAACATGCGGCAATGGTTTTAAGTTTTTGTTTAGTATAATATTAATATCTAAGCAATGAATTGGCCACGGTTCTGTAACGGTAGAAGGAAAACATCGTTAGATATCTTGTGGCTTCGAGCTCAGAAGAAAAAACAAGATAGTTACTGCAGAATAGCGCAAATCGTGTTAGAACTAATTTAAAAAAAAATATCATTATAAATTAAACTAGTTCATATATTTTTCATAGAATAACCAGTCGAATTTCGATTACTCAGTAAAAGATATTGTAGTATATTGACTAGTAAATAATAAATATACTCTTAGTCCTCTGTCGTCTCGTCCAAGCACTGCGCGGGCGCGCGGGGTGAGTCAGTTACAGACTGACGGGCGCGGGTGAAAGACGTAGTGCTTGCAGCGAGCCGATATAATAATTAACTACGTAAAGTGCATAAGATATACGTTCACTACATTCACATAGTTAGGAGTACACTACAGATATAATTTATATGCCGAATGTGGTTGAGTGTCATGTCAACAGCGACAGCTCGAAATAGCAAATGAATTTTAATGAAGAATACTGTATTTAGGTTTTCTTCCGGTATCGAAGACCTGTGATGGGTGTGTTGTAGCCTTAACGATGCAACTCTCGAGTGCCCTCTGAAACCTTACCCTTGTATTCTTCAGATTATCACATCGATTAAATAACTGCGCTTTCTTCTGATATTTCGCTGGTCTCCATTCGAAGGCCTCATTGTACCTAGATTTGGTAATGTATATCCTGTACCTGTCCAAACAGCCTGGAGTGCGTGTCGCGAGGCCTAGTGGGCGTGTCGCGCACGGCGCGCGGCCGCGAGCCGCCGTTCCTCACGGGGCTGCCGCCGTCCGCCGCGTCTGCGCCGAAGATCTCGCCGATGCAGCTCTTGGGGGCATTGGGAACTCTGCAACGAGGCAAAACACACCCAACTTAAAATTCGAATGTATCGACCGACAATCGTGCTTGAACGTTGAATGGACGGAACGAAATTTCGCCTACAAAAAACCATATCTTAGATTACCTAAAACATAGGATACTTTTCCTGGTACCGTTCATCCCATGGGTTGAACGAGCAAGCTGTTTTATTGATGAGTTCGTCATCAACAACTTAGAAAATATCTATCAATAATTTAAATTTAAACCAATGTTATAAAACCACTACTCCGCGTAGACACATTCCATTTGCCAAACCACGTAACATTTAATCAATCATAAAATACCCACATATACCTCAAAGACATATCATAATGTAATTACAAAATTAACCTTCAGTTGACCAATAACGCCTGACTACTTAGTGTTCACAAAGATCGAAACCCGGAACTAAAGCATGTACTCGTAATACATTGACTCTACGACAACCAATAATCCTTCAAACCGGACTGACCCGTCCCCGTCTAAACAGATACCCTTCTTGTGCCGTAGAAATTCGATATGCACTCTCATTAAAATTATACATAGGATAATAACGGACCGAGGGCCGACACCTGAGTGAGCATGGACAGTCACGGGAGGGGCCCGCTTCCGCAGGGAGCCGTTGGTCAACCACGGCAGATCGATAGCTCAATACCATAAAGCGAAGGGTAAAACGTCAAAAGTTCGTTGACTCAATGTTAGCTAGTATCTATTTAATGATAATCAAAATTGACTGCCTCGTTGGGCTAGATGTCGCAAGCGTGACTGTTGAGTTATGAGGTTATGGCGTCGATTCCAAAGTTTAAAAAAAAGTATAAATAGGTAGGTAATGTATCTATCTTGAATTTTATTAGCTCGGAGTCTGGCTTTGTGCTCGGTTAAAGCAATATGCTCACCGTCTATAACCCACATTTCATACATGGGACCTGGTATGTAACTCTGCATACGTTTCTGTAGAAAAACAGACATAATAATAAAATATTGTTTCGAGCAATGATTTTTTTATTCTCTTCTCTTTTACTACTTCTTATATTCGGTTTTGATGATTTTTACGATTGACGGGTTGACATTCAACGAACAATAAATAAGGAATAAGAATGCACATACTTTTACTGATATAAGGAAAAGCGGGTGGGGAATCCACGACAAGGTGAGTCACCCAGCAAAACCATTCGGTCTATGAACGTCAACGATAAAATATCAGTGACAAACAGCGGACAGCAATAATTCGGACAAATAAAAAATGTATAAATATCTAGGTATGTACATCCAAATGAGCAAAAAAATATGTTTTTGTTAATTATTAATTTTTATACAAACTTTATCTTTTCTTCCATTAAATTTTTACTGTGTTATACGCTTTCTGGGAATCCATTTTTAAAAGAATGTAGGTAAGTGAAAAGCTCATTACTCCATTAAATTGAAATAGGTATATTATTTTTGGTTATATATTTCTTTATCGGTATATAGCACAATAGGTTACAATAGTATGGTTATATATAATAGTATGGTTTCCAACTATAGTCCCTCGACCAGAAACCAGAAAAAACTAGAAAGTCGGTACCTACTACTATTTACCTACGAATGTACACTTAGATACCTACTTAGACCACTTAGACTTTTGTCGTGTATTGGTACGTAGGTATGTAAGTATAGAGACAAGACAAAGATTACTAAGAAAGTAAAGTATGAAGAGAAATCAATGAAATACAAAGCTATATTTAGCAATAGGTACTTATTTGAAATGAACACAATTATCATGCAATACTGTAACGTATCTCGAATAGGTGAGTATCTAATAACTTCATCGAAAATTACCCGTATTGGAACACCCATAGAACCGTATTCTAAGCGTTCGTCGGTGATTATAAATCTTGACGGTCAGTTAATTTGAGCTCGCGATGGCTAGATAGCGTTTAGTTCGAAGCGCAAATATGTGGATTTATAAGTGGGAACGGTTATCGTTCACAGCATCAGAGACGGCGGGCGGCGCCTAACGAAGTGTCTTGTCTCCCGATGGCGAGATGTCAATTTAGAGAGTTAAAATGAACCACAGTCGACATTTACAGGTTCACATTCACACGCAAAAATGTTTATTCCGTGATCATTCGGAGCGTGGGATTGAATTAAATAAGCGCATAATACTGTACTAGACCCATCGTACGATACTTTGTGGTTTATACCTAACAAGCTATTCCCGCGAACTTCGTACCGCCTCAGTAATTGTTGTTGTATCTTAGTTCGCGTAAATTAGATATCTTTGTTTTATGTGCGTCGATAATTTTAAGTGAAAATCAGAAAATTAATGTAAAGACACCAGTTGTTCTGTACAGTAGGACACGTTTAACGCATCTGTAACGAGCAAATAGATAAGTAGGATACTTAAATAAAAATACGAAGTAAATGAATACTATAATTATCGAACAAAAGTAACGCGTTCTCCTCCTCAATTCCAGTTTACTGTGCCCTACACGATGATGCCAATATTCTAAAATGTTGATCTGCGTATGCAATAAAGAATATGAATATATAAAATAGAGTAGAGAAATAGAAGTCAGAATTGCGAACAGGGTTAATTTTCCCTAAACACACACTGTTTTAAAGTTCGGGTAGAAGAGATGTTTAGCAGCGGATGAGAGGTGCATGCACGTTTGCTATTTATTTATACCTTTTTATATCAAAATATAAAAGAGACAATCCAAAGTGATGGTTCTCTATCATATTTCGAAATCAAAATACATCACACACGCAGAAAAAATTTAAGCACGACATAATAGACGACTTGATATAGTGTAAACGTCAGTGTAAATAATCGGAATAATCTGAAACAATCGAAAGCTGATTGATCACATGTACATATATGGTATGCTACGAAGCGGTTACGTCGGACCGTGCGTAGGGTACCTACGTTACAACCGTATCGAACGACGAATGCTTCGATAAATGATTGGTCTTCGCTTAGCGCAGCAGATACCGATGATTTATCTATGACCAAATGATTATTTAACTCTTTCAAGTGACAATCGACTAATGAGTAGCTTAGCTTCTAGCTAATCTTGGTGCATCGCTCATACGTGACGCATTAGACGATGCGAGCGGAATGAACGATCATAATGAAAGTGCGGCCGTATAAGATGAAGTATACCCCGTGCCTTTGATGTTGAGCGCCGAGAAGTACCTGCGCAGAAGCGATTATTTGGGTCTATTTGGTGGTATAAAGTGAAGAGCGCGGGCGGACACGCCATTTTCTGCAATGTGATTCGATTGTCGAGTGGCGCTGGGGCTGCGCTTGCCGTGATTCGTTCTCTGAGCCATAGTATAAAATGTCTGAGCTGTGCGGACGCGTCATGCGACAACTCGCATTGGAGTAAGTGTTCGATGCGCAGAGTTTTGCCGAGCGCTCAAAATCCAAGGCACAGAGTACACAACTACGATCCCAGTTTGCGTGGCACGGGTGACGGGAATCGATACTGCGCCAGTGCGGCTTCTCAGTTCCTATTCACATTATGCAACAACCGTATCACTAGTCTGGCACATACCAGAAAAAATACATACATTCAAGATGGCAGAGCCTATCAGTGCAAAGTTCGCCCGGTCCTCCAAGGTGGTAACAAGTACGTACCATTTTGCGCGTAACAATTATTTTTAAAATTATTTTCGCCCAGTTGGTCAGGTGTGGTTACTAGTTAAATTTTGTTTGGCGACAGACCATCTTAGTCATTACGAATAGCAACGCATCTGTAACCTACTTGAAACGCGAAAGGACTCTTACTAACAACATCTACTCGTACTATCTGTATTACTATCACTGGCTTTACCTGATTGTCACTAATAGTTAATGCCTCTATATTTCTCAGACCTACTAACGAACTGACCAACTAATGTTCGTCTTAACCTTAAATTGTCATAACATCATCTACTGGGGTACTGGGTGGACTAACTTACTGATTCTTGTTCAAAGTTTGCCATAGTTATCATGGGTAACAGGGGATGGATTGTGCTGACTTGTGCTAGAAGCTAGTGTGCTATCTAATATCCATTAAAAAAAAACGATTTATAGGGGACATAAGGCGAGCTCCACCGACGACGGGCCGGCTTTAGCCAGATTTGCATCTTGTGTCAAGGTCTGCCCTCGCTCCGGTTCCATAATATATTACGGGAATATATTAAAGACGGTATTCAAATTCAAAATTGCTGTCTTTGTACAAAGCTCCGCAATTTCGGCAGCAAGATGGATGTCTGCTGTAAAACTTCAGAGCTCGACCGTGCTTCATACCATAAACTTAGAATATGTAGTTTAAGGCTCTATAGTTTTAGGACGGTTTGATGCCATTGTATGTTTGACAATTTAATTGTTATTAATTCTCTTAACGTAGGTTAACTTAATTGATGAGAGTTATTCGTCAAGTTTCTAGATCAGTAACATCTAACTAAGCCATAATGTCAATGTAACCGAATAGTTATGAGTAGAACCTCAAGAATATTATCAAGCTTATCTCGAAGATTGCAAATTGATCGCATCTCAGCTCAACACGTAGCGGCCTAACTACTGTGGGCAAATAAATTAGATACAAATTTGCCATCGATCGCGTAGATAACCTCAACGGCGTGTAATGCGTTTGCGGAACACCGTAATGACTTGCCCACGCATTAGCGCGACGCCCGGAGGCCGCCGCCGCGCCGCGCCGGACCAATGCACTCCATTCATACTAAACGCCGTGCATTGCATACAACTATGGCCAATATAAGAACAAAAATATCCCTTTGCGTGTACAGATAGGCAGCAATTCTAGTGGCTAAAGTATAGATTTATGATTTAAGTCAATGTAGCCAGGGCAGCTTGCTTTTCTTTAGAAGAAAAAGGGCGCGTGCCGCCGCGTGCGGCCGCGAGCAAATCGATTGAATTACGCATCATCACCGTGACCACGTAATCAAGTACGTGCCCGCCGGGAGCCGACAGCTTTTGATTGAAACAGGAATCTCTCCCTTGATTTTCGTTGATCTATTTCGATAGAAAATTGTTTTTTATTATGATGACGACAAGCTTACGAGTAGAGATAAATAATGACTTGAGTGTGCAGCCCATAATAATAGACTCATATTAAATCTTGACAGAATGGTTAACTTATGTCTCCTTTATAGAGGGTGGACATTCAAACCACAGCAACATATTATAAAAGTTAAGGATCACCTCTCAACCGATAACTTTTGGGGCAATACGGTGCCTCAGGGGTTTTAAGTTATGAGGAGACCAATCCTCGGAAGTGGTTCATTGATGAAGTTTGAAGACAAACCATTTCAATAGTTCTATTCAAAAGTTCATTGCTAAAATATCAGTTAGGTACACTGAAATTGTAAACGTGCTGAATCCAAATTAGTTTGGAACTTGAAACAAACGTCAGTTGCTTTACAGTATCAGATAATGACAGTCATATGAAGACCAGAAACTGCAATAAATACAAGCGAACGCGCTATCTCTAGCTAGTTGGAATTCCAGTGGCGCACGTATTGTAACACAAACATTTTAATCATAAACATTCTGAATAGACCATGTAGGTAGTCCAGTCCTATAATTAGCCGAGTAGAGAGTGCGTGAGAGTAAATATGTTTTGTAACACACAAAGAAATGCGCTTGCGCCGCACGCAACGGAGAACCATCGACCGACAGACATGGTTCTGGCACGAGAATAAACAGCTGTCAAAGAGGATCCGTAGAGAAAACAGTCGCCGGAAGATATTAATAAACTATTATTATGTGGAATGAAAACATAAAATCCGTTTAGACCATCACGCGACTGTCTGTATGTTTCCTTTGATGTGAATTTAAACAATGCACAGTTGTGCGGCTACGAAAAAACATAGACACGAGTGAACGTATCTTTACAAACTTAGTGATTTACAAGTTAAATAATTATATCACTTATTATTCCGTCATTACAAATCGGCGACTGGAGAATTTTTTTATCGTAGTTAAAAATTTATTTAAGGCGAGGTATCGCGGATCAACTGTGTTTTTGCGCTTGTATGTTCTCAAGCTGTCACGAACTGCGACTGCGTGTGTTTTTATAGCATAATTACAAACGTTATATCCCTGAACTCTGCATGCACCGACCTGATTAATAGTGTCCCAAGCAGGTATGTATAGATACGTCATGCGATGCCAACGGACGACTCGCACGTCCAGCGAGATGCCGAGAGGATAGCGCCACTTACTAAACAGAGCGCGCTATGAATCTATTGAGAGTAATTGACAGGACGAAAGATATGAAAATCATTCTTATCGAAGACGATAGTTTTCACCTTATACCAACAGGCCAGACAGCTTCACGTGTCCTCCAAAGCACGGTAGTGTCCAGGAAATTTTGCCAATAGAGGTCACTCATACACAAACTGACCGCAACCGTCGATGCTTAACTCTGTCGATCACATAGATCGATGCGAGCAATTGGGCTATAGACTGTATAGACGCTACTATGTATTTACGTAATAATAATGTATTCAGTCCGTCTATCCACTATAAGACTCAAGTGCACCTTGGACATAATTGCGTAAACGTGCGTCATTCTTTATTTTTAATACACCAAGGAAGATGGACTGTTGGACAACTACGAACTTACTGGGAGGAGCCCTAAGTGCGTTTTGCAAGAGTAATGAGAGCCACGTTAATGATATCCAAGGTAATGAGAGCTCGCGTAACTTTATCATACGCGCAACGACAGGAGAAACCGTTCTTCGTTTTCAAATGAAAGGCAATACATTACGATGTTATAGAGAGCATAGATTGTATACTTTCACGGCAATTTGAATTTAATGGTGTTCATGATAAACGGTTCAATTCCGAGGTTTTTTTCTTACGCGGTGGTAAATGTCTCCGACTCGCCATCTGTTCAGGTTGTTATTCAATTATTCTGCTAATGATATGACAGCCTTTTGTCAATTATCTATTTTAGGTATATAGATATTTTATATGGAGTCACATAACATAACATCGCGGCTTCATTTCCCCGAAGGAGGCAGAGGTGCAGTACACGCACTATTCGCCAGTTATGTTTAGGCATTTAGGTATGGGATTTAAACAAAAGGAAAATAATAATAGGTGGTGTGGTGAGCCTATTGCCATATACCGGGAACAAATCCAGGCTCAGAGTTGCTACCGGTTCATTCAGGTAAATTAAGAGCATCGTTAATTAATTAACTCCGCGTTAATTCAATAATTCCGTCAAGCAACTGGTTTTATGTTTGTGAAATGTATCAGCTGGAAACTCGATTCAGCATTAATTAAATTCATTTGTAAATGCATGTATCTAAGGTTAATCACTATTTATTAAGCTAGGCTTCAAAATATGTTGACAATATTTCCTAATTTTTCAGGATATGAATTTTCGGAGGTAATTAGTCAGGCAGACATTAAACTTCTTAAATAATTTTGTTTTCCACAAACAATTGAACATTGCTAACCTATCTTCCCACATAGCGCGCATGCCTAGGCAGGCAGTTTGGTTATTTAGAAATCGACACGGAAACGAGAGCTGTAATTGTATAATTGACCAATCTCCTCATTCCTCACCTTTCGATTGTACACCAGATACAAATAGACAAACTCTCCACAGAACCTTCTACTACAAAAAACAAATTAGATGAAATTACACATACTGGGCAACGAGGGGCTTACGTTACGCTTGGCTTCTCGTAGGCACTGCTCGCGTCTTTATTATTCCACATTGTTAATGTTTCTTGTTCTGGTTACAAATCCTAAACTAATTTGATTTTGGGCTAATAAGTGAAAAATCTTAATATCTTCATATTTATATATTTATAATCAAAAGGCATCAAACAGTATCATGTGAGAATTATTGTTAGGTATATAAAATTTATAAAGGTGTACTAGAAATACATTTTTAGATTCCATTTACATATGTATTTATGCTAACCTATTTAAAGAAATAAGTATTAGATGCCCTTGATAGTTTATGTAGGTAACTAATTAGTTTTTAATAAAAAAAAGTGTCTCTACTCTACGCTTTTGGTACCAAATATGATCTCAGAATACATAGTTCCTGCATCTGATAACTGGTGAAAGTTCATGTACTACACGCCTATGTCTCTACCCCTACTTCGGGGAAATACAAGCGTGGTTTATGTATTGGTAATTTTAAAATAGATCAGATAAATTACAATCTGTATCAATAAAATATCTATCTATCCAAGGTGTAGGTTCACACTTGGTACACATATATACGTACCATGTATGCACAAGTTTAGCACATGTCTGGAGGTAAAAATGCATCCCTATTGTTTGCCGCCGATGAACAGATTGACACGTTCCTCCTTTGAATATATTGTGCCAGGATTTTTAACCTCCGACGATGTTTAGCTATCTATGCCTTACATGACTGCTAACTATACTGGCAACTTCATTATGTGATGATATAATTAATAAAATGTTGTCCATTAATTTTTAATTCACTGGCAACTTCTGCTCCACTGATTCGAGCTATTTCATTAGACGACTTTTATGGAATAACAGACACGAGGCGGATGTAATGAAATAGCCCAAATATTTTAGGCGTCAAGTATGGATTTACATTATAAATTAGTTTAACCCTGGTAGTTCGTTTTTAGTTTTGGCAAAAAAATATTTTCTATCATACCTTATTATTTTTAACTTGATCATGTCGTTTAATTTATTTTATATTAAATAATTACTTCAATACTTTATGAGCAAAGAACGCATGGGTCACTTCGAGGTCAATAAAAAAATTCAGGGTGGCTTTTACAGTGTATCTGGCATGATTGCAGGGGCTGTGAGGTGTTTTTGGGAAACACTGCGGATGCGAGCTGGCAGCACTTGTACATCGGGTGCCAGTTAAATCGGACTGGTACTGCGTTAGACCTGCTTTTATTTTAAACATTATAATGGTTCCCTGACACAGTAGAAAGACAATTACAAACAAATCATATTAAGTAAGTCAATGTGTAAGAAAATACCATCAGCTTAACGTTACTTAGTTCTTGCGCTCGTGTAGAGTAAGACATTATCTTGCGTCATTTATAGTAGCCACGGATTATTATTACGACTGGTGGTGCATGCCATTAGCTATCACTATGCGCCGATTGTTTCAAACGGAAAGTTATAATTTTATACCGTGCAATAACCTTATTATGTTTAGGCTTGTGACACAGACACAGCTTTTGAGACCGTGTCTACGCGACGGTGACCATTTGCCAGTTTAAATGGGAAATTAGTTGGAATGAATGAATGAATGAATGAATACATTTATTTATTTATTCAAGCATGTGTACATATTAGGTGTTATTGAAATATGTTTAGAACTAAATACTCTACTGGTTATACCTGTGTACAAATATTTAGTAGGTATTAATTAGGCTACATTCTTTATCATATGACATTATTTTAAGTAATATACCCAAAGACCATTTAACCAATGAACACATATAGAATAGATAGAATTTACGTGTGCTTCTAAACAAATTCAAATCCTTTCTGTCCTTGTCGACAAAAACAATGCTCTCCAACACAATAGACTGTTTGTTTTTTGTACACACTTCATGTTTTCTATTGCTTGTGACATAATGTTTACAAATGTACCTAGGTGGGTAAATCATGCATTTTTGTTATTAATATTTTATTATAGAGTAGTGGACGCCCGCAGCTTCGCTCGCGTGGAATGTGACTCGTGTGCGCTTACGTGCTTTGGAAGGCACTATAAACCATGTAATTTTTAAGTTGGCAAAGACGCCTTCTATTTTTGGCGGTACTGGCGGTACTTCCAACGAAAATATCAGTAAATTTTTAAGCCATGCAATTAACAAGTTTTAAAACAGCACGCCGCGCATACACAGACAAAGGGTCTATGTATTAAATTTCTAATATCGCCAAAGGCATGCACTGTAAGTTCGTCCGGCTCGAGTTTACATCCAAGTGTTAATAAACCAAGCATTCGTCTTTGTTCCTTCGCCTTTTTCATTTTTGCCAAGATCACTCGCCGGGAAAGTGTATTCGCAAATAGTTATCCAGTACAATACGTATCCTTGAAGGCTTATGCGCTTCCATAGCTGCAGGCCTACGAGCCAAGCTTTTGTTTCCGTCTTCGTATTTTTCTTTGCACTCGTAACGTTTTCATTTCAAGTTTTTATGTTTGCTAAAGCTTATTTCCTACACCTCCCTACTACATTTTATCAAAAGATTTGTAATTGATTTGAAAGCAGCTTTTTACCTCTTAAGTAGTTTCACTTTTAATTTTCAAGTTTAATGCAGTTTTTTTTTTCAGGTTTTACTCACATAACAACAGAATTGTTTATTAAAATAACAGTACAAATACTTTTTACACATTAGTGTCAACTTGATGAGCTTTTATTACACTATTGAGTTTTCACTGTGAATATTAATTTAATTGTACAAAGCATTTTTTTCGTCTCAATAATAGCAGAACGAAAACTCGGTAGACCTGTAAAAAATTATAGCTTTCGAATTAGTCATTTCGAAGTGTCCAAAACACCGTCAGTCCCTTGGCAGTTGAAGTATTGCGTAGATCTACTTCAGGCACGAATCTCGGCCATTAACCCGGCCGCTCGTCTAGCGAGCGTCTACGACCTTTCTTCACCACGAACGCGAACGAGTGGCTAAAAGCTTGTTCCATTTCCATTGAATTACTAACACGGTTTAGCCGCTAAAAGCCCCATAAAGAAACTGTAATGCATCCGAACTTTCACGATGGGCTTGTAAAATCGCACTATCCCGGACAAGTAATTGTATCGATCGATGTTTACCATGAGCATTAGTTCAACGTCGGCTGACGTCTGAAAGATAAGATCGGATCTCGGCTTTGTTACCGATCAAGGCGTATCATTCTCAAAGGACATGACATCCGATGGTTATCGGTAAGAGAAATCGATATATCGTTGCGAATTATGGTCAAAATTATACATACAATCAAACGGATTTGTAGCGTGATACATATCTATGAAAATGTGGGCGTGTATTGCTATTGAATCAACTTCCTTCTTGTCGTACCTACGTACGCACAACAATTATTGAACAGTTATTATATTAATCTAATATTATAGATCTTCGTCGTCCCTATATAAGAACTTCATCAGCAGTTTATTTTTATGCTCTTCTGTAAAATAAATTACATTTAATTATAACTTTGAAATAGGATTGAACGTGTATTGTATAGTATGAGTAGGTACACACTATTTTGTATATAAAATATAATCTACGCTCCTACTCCAAATTTTCCTTGCGAAGATTATACACGGTTATCATTTTGCAAGTTTTTATAAATTTAATCATGATTCAAGTTTTATATCCCTTTTGTTTAAAATACTTACTCATTCTCTCACGCGGTCACAACAATTAGTGTAAATTTTTAATTTAACCTTGAAGAAATAAGATTTTGAGTATTTCTTAATAAAACAATAGTATGTTATGTTATTATATTAATGTTATGTTATTATAAGGGTAAAATAATAAAAAGGTCAGGAAACTGGACCTGCGCAAACGAATATTCAGGGAACCTAATCAATCAGGGTCCGGACTTAACGGAATTGAATTTTTGGCGAAAATCCAACTCGGCCAACTTTGCGGCTCGACTCGAATTACACGTCTACATAAAATAACTCAGTCTCGCGGTGTTTTAATTTACTTTCCAATTGCAAAACCACGTACATATCTGGAAAATTACATATTTTCACGTAAATCACTGCCGATAATCATCTATCGTTGATTTTAGGGCAGATAAGATTATTTTATTTGTATACTAACTATTCCTTTCACCCTGAAATATGAAAGAGAAAAGGAGCTTCTCACGAGTAATAAGTAAGTAGGTAGTACATAAATACATTTCCTGTAATGTTAGTGATAAGTTGTGTTTCTTAAATAAAATAAATAAAAATGCACTCAACATTTTATTGCCTTTATTGGTTTAGTTTAGTCGAACTTCTCTCGTAGAATGCTAGTTTTGTTATGTAAGGCTATATATATTTATACACATATCATATACACGTTTATATACGTTTACAGTTTCTTGAATATTTTGGCGAGTGATGGCCTGGTCGTAAAGTCAAAGAATCGATTATCGTCGATTACACCATTCGGGATCATTTAACTAACAATCGCAATTATACGATTTACTAGACAATAACTTACAAGCAAACGATCGCGTAGGATGCTGAATCATCGGAAAGCCGAGCGTGTAATTGAGTTTCGGTCTCTCTGATGGCTCGATTGTGACATTAATTGATGCAGTTATTTCTTTAAACTGCCATAATTAATTAAATTGCCTCGCCCGTGTGTTCAGGCTGATGAGTGAGAGAAAATATCTGACGTCAATCTTTTTTTTATAGAAACAATTTTCAAATAAATAATGGTATCAGACGAAGAACCCATGTATGTAATTATCATCACAACCGCTGCACTGTCCCACTTTTGGGAATGGGTCTGATTGGTCCGGAATAGGTACCTTACATACACTACAAATATAATTTTTAATATTTTAAGATTAAACAATGTACATGGAAAAGTCTGATGGAGAACGTTTCAAGACGTTCCTCATTATACCATATAGCACTCTCGCCAGAAGATGCAAAGTTAACGGAAATGCAAATATTTGTGACGCTCTAATAACCCGGTGCTACTCGAAAGATCGTACAGCGGGATAGTTTGCGATGCAAATATCCTACTTGCAGAGTTTTCGATATGTTTCCTAAACATTTTTTGACTCCACTTCCTACCTAGGTGGCACTGAAAGTTTTTAAAGGCTGTTAGATGGCCGGTTAGAAACAAGTTAGAAACATTGCTAATGGAAACTTCTTTTAAATTTCGATTTTAGAACTCTTTGGTTACCTAATGTGACATATTGCATTCATTTGTCATTAGTTTTTGTGAATTGGCGGCAATTCCAAATGTCTTGTTAGACCTCAAAATGAATTTAACATCAGTGCTGTGCGACGCTTGATAGAGAAAGATATGAGAGAGACGTACCTACCAACCAACAGATACGGGCAAGCTCATAAGCTTGCCCGTATCTGTTGGTATCAGTCAAGTTCAAAAATATTACACAAACATTTAGGCGTCAGGAAGCTTTGCACTAGATAAATTCCACATACATTGACCGAAGACCAGAAACGCCTTCGCATAGACTGTTGTCGCAAAATGTTAGAAAAGTTCAAATGACGTGACTCGAATGCTATACTTAACATCTTCACAGGTGATCAGAGCAGGATATATATATATACATAGAGGCACAAACCCGAAACCAAACGACAATTTGCTCAGATGGAAGGACAGTTACCAGTGCAGACTGGTGTGTTAAAAAAGGACTTTCAGTGTGCCCCTAATGTACGAGTTCCTACGTGTTCCTGATAAATTGTATGTGTATTTAAACGAAGTATGATTAATGCATTGATGTGCTCTTAAGATTGTTGTAGATTTTCATTTGGGAATCAATTCGATACATAAATTAAAACATTTAAAATAAAGATGTAGTAGTGTGTGTATGGGTAGTGTGTAATAATGTAATAAATAAAATTGTACAGGGCGACCATTTTTGTCACATTTTTACTGACGAATAGATGACACTCGAATTTTGTCTACTCGGCGAGCTCAAAACGACCTAAATATAATTTTCAAATAACACTACAATCCACATCATGTCCCTAAAATGCTCCGCGAGCTTGCATTTTAGAATTTATTGCAATCACGTCTCTGCACTCCAAATTAGCGATACAATAATGTTCCATACAATAACATTAAACACAACAACATGACTATATCGCAACGTGGGAGCTTAGATTACCGACGTGTCGACAAGGTGGCGAAATTGCATTGGAATTGTGAACTACGCGATGAAGACATGCGCGATTTGCGGACGTGTGACCCGACACTGACCGCAGGCGTAGCGGGAAAACATGAGCTTGTTCTTGCATGTAATAAGTACCAGATAATAAAATATTCCTTGCATCGATGAAGCAAGTCATCTTAAAAACAATATTAACGTTTTACGTTTAAAGTTACCATCATAGGTAGGAATTGAAAATACCGATCATTTTTATGGAGAAGAAAAATATGAAAGTTGTGTTGAACTTTCCCACTTTTCTTATCATTTTTTAAAACAACCTTTTCGGCTGGTTTCCTTTTTCTACGACGTGGTCTGTCTTTGATGCTATCGGTTAGTCCCTAAGATGTATTTTAAAAGGGCGATATTTTATCGACTTCATGACATCAGCTTTTTGGATTTCTACAACATCGGACTACACAGGTAATCCACTTCCCAATGTTTGTAAACAGATAACAGCCAAACCTTCAACGGGGACTCATCGCTTGGTGATTAAACGAAGCCATTCCGTGTGACCTACCGTCTTTAATTCAATTATATCGACAGCACTCGACAAATCTGACGGTTTAAAACGCACTATGTCTTCACAGATACGTGGGATTTCTCACGTATTCGTGTTATATGAAGTAGACTTCACAACTTAAGATGTCAAAACTCAATTTCCTGAATTATCGATATCTACGAGCCACGTAGCAATCGCTACGATTAACCCACGAAGATCGTTTGTCAAAGTCGTCATAATATCGATTATGTATTCATAGATAAATAATTAATGTGAATTTAAGGTACTAATTCGGTGTATGCATACAGTATACATACTTGAGTGGATTAGTTACAAATTGATAAGCGTCATTCAACTGAAACCGGCTAAAATATTTACCTACTGCATGTAAAGTAAAGGATATTAGTATAAGAAGGACAAGAGTTTAAATATGGCATGAAAGATTCCGTACTGATATTATCGATATTAACGGCGATCGTAATTTAACAGCATATAGTCGTGATCACAACATCCCGCGGAGAAGTCCACTCCACGTCCACGGCTGTTGTTGGTGGTGTGAAATATGAGGAGAAATGTCCCCGCCCAAATCTATTACGATCGTGTGGGTGCTTTCTACAATGTTTTATTTACGATAGCGACTAGTGGATGGGCGACCAACTACTGTGTTATCGCAAATTAAACGCCAGCGACTTATTTACGACGTCGCAGTCGCCGCGGGCCACGTGGGAATTGCCCACCGGTACGCATGTGCGCGAATATCTCACTCCCACGGATTTACTTGGTAATGAAGCGACGCTTCTTACGATGTTAGCGGCCATCTCATTGTTACTACGTCTTTGATGCATACCTGAAACAAAATAAAGTTTTATGAATATAAATTGAGGCTATGTTCGCTAATAAATTACCTACATCAAAATCTCAGAATATGTTTCTTGAATGAATAAAAATTCAAAACACAAGGTGTAACAATATAAATATTAATTAAAAACCGTCGTAACACCGAAGAAAACTTAAAGATACGTAACAAAAGTATGTTCTTAAAAAACACTATCATTCCGCCATTTGACTAAAGCCTTTGAAAACCCTTCCCTTGCAATACAAGCAAGTGTGTAATGCAGATTGCTTATCACACTGGTCGCGTCTTGATAATAAACTCATCGAGTGGTTCCGGTCGCTCGGCGGCCACTAATCGGTGACTGAGCATGAGCATGCAAAAGAACCGTACGGCACCGACTGATCCGCTCTAAATGTGGCCGAGCAAAAAGCGGTGTGCAAAGAAGAATCGCGAAAAAACAGGCACGGGACTAATGACAGTCGCCGGTAAAAACGGTTGCCACATTTGACGTAGAACCCGAGGCGACTATTTATTTTTACCACATACGAAATGTACAGGAGAAGAAATGGCGAGCTTTACTTCTTATTTATCCAAACAGAGATTTCAGGTTATTAATAATTACACGTCGCCCGCCCCGCGAACCCGACTCATCGTACATCGTGTCCCAACCTACCATGTAATTTCTAATGAAGATTATTTTTGAGTCACGCGTTGTAGCAGATACATAATAAGAGTACCATACATAATTTACAATCCGATTTAATACATAATTTACAGTTCGATTGAAATTATGTGAACGATTTAATCGACTTTTCAACTTTAAGATATAGTCTAAAAATTCATATCAAGGATGACTGATAACGCTATCAGTAAGTTTGTATTTTATACATGTACTAACTAGCCTGATTTACACTGTTATTCGTAATTGATACATAATTTACCACGTATAAAATAGTATCCAAAAAGTCGGATGAATGGTTCACAATATCTGCAGTTTTTAAATCACTTGCTTTGTCATCAAACTTTCACCATAGACAGAAATCGACTTTCAACAATTGTTTGATTTGTTACAACTGTGAGACAGGAAAGTGTAATTGAAAACGCCAATCCGTCGGCGGTTCTAAAGTCGTAAATACTTTTCTAATTTGCAGATTTCATGGATATCCGAATGAAAATTAAATAGACTATAATAATGTTATGCTGAGTTTGAAATGCTGAATTTGAAATGGAGACGGTTTCGATTGCTTTACGTTTATCGACAGAACGGATCGGGGTAGCGACGCGGAACGAATCGTCCCGAACAAAACGATCGAACGGAAGCAACAAGACGATTGACCACAGCGCTCCCATTCGCAACGGGAAAGTGTGAAACAATGTATCGTGATGAAACTGACGATAATTTCATATGCGTACGGTGCGTTCTAATTTACATGAATTCCTTTTACGATATAACTATCGCGTCAGTTTTCATAACATCAAACGGCGGCTTTGGTTAGGTATACCATAGAGTAAGGACCAAATTGTAGTCCGTGGTTATATATACCTACTACTTAGTAGGCAGGTATTAACTATATACATATTATTATATAGAGTTGCACTGCTCAGTCCCGTGTAAAAGAATATTAAGTACACTGTTCTCGTATGGTTAAGTATCTAGCTAAGTACGGAAGAATATGCTTTTCACTAGGACAATTTAAGAATATTTGTTTCAAATAAACAAGAACTCTAATAACGTCGGCGGTATCTTCCGTGACCAAATCAATAGAAAAAATGGAAAAAAAATCTTACCGAGCTAAAACATGAATTTCCTGTGTTTACTGTTCGATATTAGATTATTTTAATATGATTTTATTCAACTGACTTGAACTATGCAATCTATGCAAACATATTACAAAGTTGATGTCAGTTCGATATTTATGGTCTTTGACAATAAAACCTAAGTAACGTTCAAACTGTATTTAGTACATATGTAGTGCAATGTTTAAAAAATAATTAAGTATGTTCGAATTTCGACCGCTCGGCAAACAACCAGTATACATATATGTATATATGTAGTAGATACATATATGTAGTAGAGTATATATACGTATACTAAAATTCACTTATTGTAGTAAAAAAAGTCATCCAAATCTCTCCAATTAGCGTGCGTGTCAGAGTTAATGTCACGAATGTTACGATGCAGACACTTGACACGGGGACACGAGCCCAGCGGCCAGACCTTGGCTCGTGTCTGCTTTTTATCAACCATTGAAATGCTATCAGAAATACACGCAAAAAAATTTACACCTGTTTTTGCTCAATCTAGATTTAAAGTTGAGATTTAGAATGTAGCCGTGTGCCAAATACATTTTTACTTTAGTCTACTGCCGTACTTCTTTAATTTCCTTTACCTCTTGATTTATTGAAACATACCCTTTAAGGTGAAGAACTATAATCAACGCATGTTATATTTAGTACCTACCCACTCTGAATCGAAAGTTTGTAGAAAAGACAGGGCTAAATCGCTTAGCCTAAATACATAAAAAGCTACAATACACTGTTGGGCACGGGTCTCTCACTAAGCTATAGCTTCGGCACACTGCTCCAATGCGATGGAGGGGCTTGTGGTCGAAGGTTCCCCAGTGTCGAAGGTTCTCAAGTTCGGGCAATCACGTAGGATCGACGCGAGTCATGGGGCTTCGCTTTGATGCGAGCGGAACAAGACGGACAACGCTCCTTCTGTTTACTGATAACTCTCATCAATGTACTCATCACTTATTTGTTTATAATGCTTAACTGGTGGTAACTTAAACCTGCGATGATCATATTTTCATGCATTGTTTTATTAAAGTTCTTGCTCGTAGTCATATACGACTTGACTTATATACGTAGTGTGTATGTACCTCTTATTACAATAATAGTAAATGTGTATGTAGGTACGCCTATTCCGGCCGCATTTTGATGTCTCGAATCTCGATGTTAATACTTCTGTTGATTACTATGGATACAGAACCAATTTATTCTGTGGGATATAATTATGACATGCAATAAATAGCTTACTAGCAAAACGATATATTTGTACAAAGTTAACGCTAGTAAATAAGAAATCATTGCCGTTAAAATGAAACGAATCAATATTAATGATTAAATGTTTAAGTAAACCTTAGAGACTTAGGCGAAAGTATTTTGTATACATTATTGATCACATGTTGCATAAATTCATTAATCACTGCGCAAAGCGTTTGGAGTTAAACCGATATAATTGACAGACCATTAAGTATTCAGAGTGTCGAATTACATGAAATATGAAAGTTAATATTATAGATTGACTACTAAGTTTGCATATCATGCCGGAAGGCAGGGGACAACAGCAAGTGTGTATTGTATAAACTTTTGGTATATAAAAGCCTAATAATAATATGGAAAGAAAATGCGTGAAAAAAGTTCGTGACTGTCCCAAAAGCGCAAACCACTATCTGAAAATACGAGTGGAAAGACAAAGTAAATGATACAAGTTTTACTTCAGTATGTTATTTCCTTGAATTCACAGTATATATTGTAATATCGGGTTAATGGATGCGAAATTTGGTTGTGTTAGTTCTTGTAGCGGATAAGTTCTGGTTTAGTGAAGATTTTACAAGCGCCACAGAGTTGAAATCTTCTCTTTTAACTTTATACGTAGGATCAAAAATGCAAGCCAAATGTCGTTATTTTATTAGTCGCTATTGGTAGGCTTCTCTGCAATGATTTCATCCGCACTCTTTTTTTGTCCCACTGTTGGGCACGGGTCTCGGGAAAATGCCTTATTCCACCACGCTGGCCAAGTGCGGATTGGCAGACTTCACATGCCTTCGAGTTCGAGAACATTATGAAGAACTCTCAGGCATGCAGGTTTCCTCGCGATGTGTCCTTCACCGTTACAGCAAGTGACATTTAATTTATTAAATCGCACATAACTTAGAAAAGTCATTGGTGCGTGCCGCTTGGGTTTGAACCCGGACCGCTCGAGGGAGAGGCGAGTTCGATAGCCACTGGGCTGTCAGCGCTGTCTGCAATGATTAAATTGAATGTAAATAATGCTACGTTTATCGTCGTGACAAAGAATAACAAATGACTGTTGTGAACGTGATGTTCTCCCAATAAATTTCCAGTATACAACACAAGATAAAATATATCTACCAATTGTTAGAGAAACGTTTTAAATCTTTCTATAACAGTTCCGCGGTCTATTTAATTTGATAAGGCCAACTCAATCGTGTCTTGTACTTCGACGTACATATGCAAACAAAGTGGTTGCAGTTTTACTCTGGTTTTACGGGGCGTACGTTTTTCATCGGCGATGGACCGGCCAGGCACGACTCGGCTTGTTTTGTCAATAAGGATTGCGCATTTTTTTGTATCACACGCAGATATTTACAGGGATATACTTCCAATGAAGAGTTTTATTTATTTTTTCACCTAAAGCACACGAGTTTTACTTTTCAAGTTTGTTTACCCGTATATACGAGTAAGTATATAATAAATAAGACCAGTCGTTATTTCTTTTGTCGTCTGAAACGAGCAAATTAATAATCGTGAATATAAAATGCCTTTAAAAATCATCGGGGCGTCTAGATATTAACAGACTTCTGATGAGTACATTTTCAACATACACTTAGAAATATTTTTGTTTAACATTTAGCCAAAAGTTACATAATATAACGTAGGTACCTACTATGTTAAAATTATGTAACTTTTGGCTAAATGCTTCTTAATATTCAAGAGATGTCCACATACTCTTGAATATTAAGAAGTATTCCAATACTTAGGTGAGGTTAACCTATTTAAGTATTCTAGTTCTAAAACGGACAGCATGACTGAGGTAGTTTACAAAATAATCACAAACTCTCATTTGCAAGCCTTCAACTTTACTAAGTCTAAAGTGCGAAAACTGCGATCTCGTGTCTAGGTTTATTCTGTTTCTGCATTTACCTGTTATGTAACTGTTATAGAAAGCACTTGGCTCATTAAGCAATTTGTAACAGAACCAATCCGCGGTTACATCATGACGAGGTGCTTGCGCAAAAACGTTCACGACCTAGGAATCTGTTATGAGGTTTTGACAAAAAAAAGCATCTTTTGTTACATTATTGAGTCTACAATATTCGGAACTTTGATGGCTAAGTGGCATGTCGCAATGCTGTATGATCTGGGGTTCGATTCAATTACAATTTCCAGTCGAGTATCACGTGAGGTCTTAATTTTTTTATCAACTGCGATTTCCAAAAATATCCTCGATAAATATGTTTGAATTTGAAACCTTATCGATTGATGGCTACTTGAGAGGGATCGGATATTAACAAGTGGCACTTCGATACTCAGATCAATCAGTCCATTGAATAGAATGAATGATAGTATTGATTGAGATTGGACATTCTTTAGAAGTCAAGACATCCCTCACAGACTTGATCAAACAGTTCATAAGAGCCTTCATTATTCATTAGATTTGGAAAACATCCATCTTTAGCAAAATGAAAACGAAATAAAAAACTAATCTATAAATGCTATTCACAGTCGACTATTGAAGTCCAACAAAGATACCTTAATTGATTCCGTCATCGGACAAAAGAAGGCAAGAAATGCGTTCAATATTCTTCTAACAACGAAAATAACTACATCAAAATACCTTTGCTTAGTGTTTAACAGAAATGGTAGAAGCATATTTGTCTACAAATAACCACTTATGGAATAGAAGCATGTGGCGAACATGTGCCTATGATTGCCACGGCGGCCGAGGCGCTTCACTCCACTTCTAAATTAGGAATACCTATACGAGTATAAATATGTATTCAAATAGACATCCATTTTCTTTACGTGAAGTTTTATAGATAGAGATACTTTTCACAGCATTTCCTTCGTAGCACAATTTTGATATTATACCATAGCATTGCTATGATGCAGTAAAAGCAGCTCTGGCCGCGGGCCGAGGTTGTATTGCTTTGCTAAATTTAGCCATTAAAATTGGCCAAAATGTTTGTGTGGTATCGATATTGTGATAGTAATTAAAACGTACTCTGGTAATTACAATATAGCAGTAGTAATGACTATTTCAACTACCATTCTATTTTGTTTTTTATCTCTACTTTTCAAGCGTGTTGGAGTCACATGACGTCGATTTTTTTTTCATCTAAAATATGCATAAATGCATACAAGATATATTTTACGTAGAATGCGTAGGTGTACCTATGCATATCGAAGTAATGAATATTTACAAGTAGAGTCCAGGATGTGTCCAAGATACGAGATATTATTCTAGTCTAGGGCATGTGTTAGTATTTGTACGTGGGCTCTATAATTAGAACCAAACCAATAACGACGCTGGTTCTAGTTGGATGACTATTTCTGATGGTGTTGCGGACATCACATACATTATTTACAATCCTTTTTACTGTCTATCGGAAGTCAATTTAATTAATTCAGAAACACATCTGGTACCTGCGTAGGAAAAACACTTTATCACCCTGCATACATAACGAAACAAGATGAAACCATAGTGTTCTCAATGAACTATTCATCTTACCGGCAAAAAATGCGCGCGGAAGTAAACACAGATAAATATTTTAATAACTAATTTGACGGGTAACCCGTCGACCCCTTCCGCCTTGAGACTTTCACATCAACGGTCCGCGGCACAATAGACAATAGTGCACCGAATTAGCCTTTTTACTGTGAGAATAACACTAGCTCCATTCACGTTAACTGAGTAGTTCGAGAGGCCTTATGAATATTAATTCTATACGGCTTAGCCACTATCGCGTCTCAATCACTTCAGATTTAGCAAATCATCCTTTAATGCTCCACTGGGAAACGCCACATGTGGTCTACTGAAGTTAGTTCGCGTTCCTTTTGACCTACTACAGACAGTTTTTGTATCAAGTTCACATATGAAAACGAAATATTTTCTTGTAATGGTCTACTGCAAATGCATTTTTTTTACTTTAACCCTTTAACTACCCACTGAAGACACTTTAATATATCTTACATGCTCGCTTGGTAATTTCTTTATTGAATTACTGTATAATGTAATGCATCCGAAGAGTCGGTTGTCCAATCAAACCGTGACTGCTTGAATTATTTGCAGATACTCGTAAGTAAACGGTTCTCTAAGTATTCGGTTCACATTTCTTGACCAGCGAACTAATCACGAACTCGACATTTAAATTTAACCATCCATCGTGATTTCATGGAGATGCATATACAAGTTGGTAGGAATGTACCGACTCATTTAATTTAAATCGCCATCGATCGAAGGGATAAAGTGCGAGAGAGAAAACAGCGAATAATGGGTAGCATGTAAGCAAATTAAATAAAAGCCTATGAATATTCACCAATATACTGGTTTAAATTATTCACACAATTGTATATTTTGAGAGAGAATGTATGGCAACAGGTTTCTAAATAATGTCCAATTACCTTTCCTGTGGTTTCTTATCTTTATTCCGAAATAAAAATACAGGAAAGTTAAAATAAATGTAGCCGTAAGCATCATAATATTTTACTTCTCTGGTAGTACTAGTTTTTTTGGCGAAGTACCTAATTCATTTTTAAATGAAAATATTACTTACAAATGTTTCAAAATATGCAGTCAACACTGAACACACGCAACAAACACAGCAATGACAGTCCTTTTTATGTCCCACTGTTGGGTATAGTATATGTCTCCTCTCGAGATTTTCCGTCACCGTTAACATTTAACATTTTTCTTTAAACGAACCTAATAAATCTAAAAGTCATTTGGTGCGTGCCGTTCATATTAACACCCGACCCTCTCGAATAAGAGGTCGAATTACAGCCACTGAGCTATCATTGCTTCCGAGTCAATCAACAAGAAATACTGCACTGATAAAACACTACGGGTTGTTTTTCAATTAATGCCAGCTGGTTTTGTTGACTTAATGGAGGGATGTCAGCTTAGATTAGAATATAGTGGAGAGCAGCGGAGTCGTTTAATAGAAACTCTAATTACGGCATTGCCTCGATTGAAGATAATTGACAGATCGATAGATATTGACAGATAAGTGACGGTTCTCTGGCTGTATACAGCTTTTTACGCTCTCGGTTTAGGGGTTTAGGCTAGATAATTCATTGACCATTAATTTACGTGCTGACTTAATAATACTAATATTAATAATACTAAATACTAATAATTAATTCAATTGACAGATTCCAATCCAAGTCCAATGCTTCAAATTTATACTCACTCAAATAATTTTTTTATATCTGGTACTTACTCTTAATTTTATTTAGTGTAGGTATAGGTACTTGTTAACTGTCTGTGACCGAGTTTAAAATAAACAAAGCCCTATATAAGTTAACTCCCAATAAAGTGGTGAGCGGTGATGTTGTAAAACATTGAGGTCAATCGTATTTCAATAGACAGTTCACCCGTATATCACTTTCCACTGAAAACAATCACAAGCGAAATGCATTATCAGAACGTCATATAAAACAGCGGGCAAAATAAACAATGCCTTGTTATCTCGGACACGACTGTTTGGTCTCGTTTTTCTGTGAAGCGGACAAAAACACGGAAGAGGGCAACACCTTGGCGGACTTACTTAATCATAATCCAATGGAAACGTGATTCTGCAATGATTCACCTTTAAAAATTATAGCCGCCGCGTATCATAAATCTAAGGGCGTCTTGGGGCACAATTATTATAGGTTGCTGATTGACTTCCCAGCCGTGTGGAGGGGCGATCGCTGTGATAGCATGAATAAGCCATGTACACGCTTTTTTAGGATACTGTTGGGCTAGTCAGGTAATAACGATTTTCCCCATAAAATTGCAAGTGCACCGAAGCTCAATGTTTTAATTTATACTTCTCAAATTGTATTTATCAAAAATTCTGTTATTTTTATGTATAATGTACCTATATAAGTATGTAATGTGTATATGTATGTATAATGTATATATGTATTTTTATGTGTTAGTTCTGTATAAGTAAAATTTTAATTAAATAGTATAATTTTAATTGAAAAATAAATCCGTCTAAACTTTGCTTCCCAATATGGAATTATTCATATTGAATCTAGGGAAATTTCGTAACTTAGGTAGGTACCTCATAAATTTTGACAGCTAGGTAAGTTGGCTTTATTATACCTACTGGTAATTTTCCTTGGAATAATAACTTTTTTCATAAAATAGTAACCGATTGAGTTAGGTACGCATAGTGTGGTTTCGTGTTGTTAAATCTATACTTGATGAATAAAAAAAAGCTCAATGCGATAATACAATTATCTTCTTTCAGAAAGTATTTTATATTATTAATTGTAAGGTTCGTAGTTTACTCCGCTGCACGGCAAATGCCAAACGCAACTGGAACCGCTTGACGCAGTCGGCGTGTATGGAAAGTCCACCATTAGCTGACGGGGTTACTAATGGTCTCCAGACGATGACGCGACCCAATCATTCACCGACGATATGCTCTATCTGCCAATCTAACAGAACAGCTCGCTCACTCGATCAGATCGCAGCTGGACAAAGCGTCTAATTAATATCAGTCTGGTTAATCGCATACTAACATACTTTCCATTTGGAAACGATCTGTTGAATCATTGGTAGAACCAGGCAAAACTTAAGCCACGTAATTGTGATTTAACTGTAAAAGTCTCAGCCGCTGACAATTTGCTATGACGCCCGACTTTGAGTTTCACTGATATGACAGTAGATATACGTATACGAAAACTTCATACGCGATATTCGCCAGTTCTTGGTATCATAGATCCATCATTAAACTACATTCTCAAAATTAGACGGAACACAATAATACTGACGGATTTTTTTTGACATTTTAGAAAATTCTGTGTGGTCAGACGATATACGGATAATATCTGATATTGATTTCGGGTTCAGGATAAATAACATCTTGAACCCGAAAAATTGGACAAAGTTTTGGCCGTAATACTATGAGACAAAAATCATGGTCATAGGCTCTTTAATAAATAAAATAAGCAAATGCGAATTACATGGCAACTGCATTAATAACAAGTGCCATGCAAGCGAGAAAACGGACATCTTTATCTTCAATTTATTGTAAAACCTAAAACACAATAAACACGTATTTCAATTGATGTACGATTCGCCGACGTCGACGGTCCTATCAAGTCAATTATAATGGTTCTATCACATGGTTTTACTTGTACTTATGCTTACTCGTAAGTAGGCTAGCTACCATCAATGTACATCGTGTCTGACGTTAACAACTTACGCTTTGGACCCCCAATGAAATAACCGTTCGAGAGATTAGTCCCGTTTTCGAGTTCCCGGTTATTTCAATTAGCTACGTTTTAAATTTTAATTAATCTACAGCCATGGGCAAAATATTATGCTTTATGGCAAGAGGCGAGTAAGTTAAGTATAGCGTTACTCACTTCATATACGTCTCGCGGGAAACATTGTGACGCTATAAATTGTATTACGAATTTAAGCTAACAAGCTACAACCTTTAAATGCCTAAGGGTCCAACAGCAACTGTCCATTACAAAAGTTTCTATTGTCACAGCATTCATGTACCATGTAATTATACCACATGGCAGTTCGATCGCTTACGATTGACGCAAGCCAAGACCTCTTTGAATGGAACTTAATGCATATTAATAAAGAAAATAATGGGTTAGCTAACTTGAAGTAACTGAATATTGCAGCACGATCAATCACAAGAGCGGCCGCGACGTGCGCTGATTTCATTACCGCTCATCGCATCGTCGAGCCATGACCGCTCGATATTATTGTCGAGTGAAAGTGACTTATCTTAATTAATTCATTCACCGAACGCCCATATTATGCAGAGTCATGTAATTGAATACTGTAAGTAATACAGGCAAAAAAGGTTCATTAACCGAGCGACGATTGTCAATGGTGACTGATCGAACAGATAAAACCGATGTAGTTGTGGTCGGAATTTGGAAGGGGTTATCTCAGTGACAAATATTTCTTATGTGTTCCGACTGTTCTGGAGCCAAGTTGGAGCCTTTTGGAGCTCTGTTTTGGAGTCCTAGTTGTTAAACATTATGAATCGAGTCGATAGACTACAGTGACAAGAGATACGCTCCAGGCATCCACAGTTGTGAGAGGATATGCTTACAACATTATTATTTCGCTAAGGATATGAAATCAACACATTTTACTCGGTAATATGTATGAATAAATCACGAATCGAATCCTTTTCAATAAACAACATCTCATGGTTTTAACTTGCGCATTAATGAACAGTACCTACCCTGCGACAGTACCTAACCTAGACTGTACGTGCAAATTCAGAAACTTCTTTACGTTCCCAGGAGTGTTGCCGAGAAAGCTGAACATCCGTATTAGATCCCTTGGATCCCTTGGGAAGACGCTTGCGCTGCGGACGAGTGCATCGCGATTATTGATGATCAGCATGAATAAAATAACATGTATAATAGAGTTATATGATTAAATATAAAATAAAAAAGGTATTTTGAATAACTACATGATATATTAAATGAAAGATTTTAGTCTTCATGAAGAGTTTCATATGAAGAATACCTATGTTAAACTAGTCGTGGAGTCGAGTGGTACGAACTTTTAACAAAACCACTAGACTATAAGACAATGTAGGTAACATAACTGAACGTTGGTTATAATATGTAGTAAGTAGATATCATTATTCAGCAGTACGAGTCGGTACCCGCTAACAAGAAGTGGCTTTAATACGTAACTAAGCTATTTAACTTAATTGTAGTTGACTTATGAATAACTTCTCGGAATAGAAGGCCTCTATCAAATTATCAAATATTCCTTCAATACTAAATGTAGTCTACAATGCTTGCAAATCAAGTGAAAAATTCAAACGGAAACATTTAAAACATGATCTATATCGGTGAACAAACAAAAGAGTAAATAAGCTCTCTCTAGAGCCGTCACAGATCATTGAGCAGAAATTACATGAATAATACGGACGGTGGGACATCGTTAAATGAATCCTGACATGCGTGAAATATCTCACCTTTCGCTAATAAATCTGGTGCATTTTCTAAAGCGATCGAACGTCGCGGCGCGGGCGTGTCGCCGCACCGAGATAAGCGTATTAATTAAGTTTTAGTAATTTATATCTTTATTATGAACCTTGGTAATGGTGTATCGTGAATCGTGATTGGCAATAAAGCAAGGCTTTCCCAGATTGCGGTGCTACCACATAACGGCAGCCGTTTACCGTCAAATTGTCTGTCTGTGAATCGACGGTTCGTGCGTGATCGATGACCAAACTGCCTTTATAGTTACACTGATGAAGAAACATTGATTAAGTATATGTATATGTAAAGGAAAGTTTTTAGGATCTTAGGTTATATCAGCTGAATTAATGAGCACGAATTTCTCAGAATTAACTTCCACCTGCGGCTGCGGGTTGACAACAATTATCAGCTGAAACACATGAAAACATTAACTTTCCCCTGCAAATGCTTGTCGCCCAGTCATTACATAGGTCTTGCAACAAATTAATCATCTAGAATTCTAGATGGCAAAATAGTCACAGACGTCCATCCTACCAGCTCGCACGACGACCGGTTAGACCCGATCATGCTTATAAATTCCAAGTGCAATCTTGTAAGCATTAATGAAAAATTTACCCTTGCGATTACTCGAGATAAGAAATGTTAGTGTCAAACAAATTGATTATGATGAGTAGTAACTAAAGGCAGCTCCGAGCTGTATTAAATCAGCGACCATAAATAGCTAGGGCTTGATAGAAATATTGCGACAAAATATAGTTACAATCTCTTTTAAAAGTACGAAGAGAGTGGTTGATTGAGATTTCTGCTTGAGCCGGAACGAAATGAGCCTTGCGTAGTACTAGCACTACCAGTACTTAACATAAAGGAAAAGCTCCCAATATAGACGATTCACTGAGAAAAATAATAATAGGACCAAACAAATTTACGTCGCACGAATTACAGCTCGATTAACCAACTAACCCCATATAGATTTTTGGTAATTTTATAGCTGGAATTATAAAAACAACGATGCTAATGGGCATTAATATTAATTGACAAACAATGATATCATCAGTCACTTTTCAATACAATAATAACGTGAAAATAAGCAGCATCTCCCTCTCTTCTATTCCAATTATATGGCCGTGCCCTACAGGGTTTACGTTTAAAAATTGCCATTTTAATCATGACTGCAATTAATAAATATGAATATGAATTTGAATTATCCAATACTTAGGACAGGTAACGCTATTGCATAGGTATGTACGAGTACACATTAATGTTCCGGGCAATATACATCCTTTACTGACCTATATGCGTTTATGGGTTTATTGGTCTCTCATTATTTGACGTAGCAAAAGAGTACTCGAAAGAGATTTTTTTAACGATGTATCATTTCGGAACTGTATATGTATATCATCTATCATCTCGGAACTGTTACTGTTAATATTAATTTGTTGTCTGATAGATGTGGGAATTATTGTAAATATTATACACAATAGAATTCCAAGTGCCGAGTGCTATATACATATACCATTCCGCACGTCAAGTCGAATCATGGTCAGCACGCAACATGTGGCGCGGCGTGGCGGTCACAGTCGGCAGCAGGCGACACCGACACCGCGTTACGTGGTACGTAGGTAACATTACCGTGGCGTTACCGTTCAAGCGGGTCCGTACCCGTCTGCGGTCAGATTCACCAATAATCAACGACGTTTATATATCGTTACCATTTCACAGTATAAAAAATAAAAACAGCCTTGTGAAATATAATGTTGTTTTATTACTGATTATTGAATTGGCCGACTGAACTCTTCGATAGATCGATACACTGTGACGATACCGACTATTATTACTCAGACAACGACGCGCCTGCGAGATGAAACTGGTGTCCTGCAGTGAGACGCTAATGTGTTGCCACTATCTAAACTTGGCTTCGAGTTAGGTCAGCGCATCCCAGGGATTTGAACTCTGTACCTCTCGATAACGAGGCCGAAATCTTATCAATTCGTTCATCAGTTTTACAGCACTTCACCTTGTGACCCTTTAATTCTCGGATCTTTTAAATCTTGACAAGCTGTTAAAAGCTTTTAAAACGGGCAGGTAGGTATACAGTGTTATGTCTTGAAATGAGGTTAAAATGTCATCACCTCATTTCTACAGTATTTGAAAGGGTTCAACCATGCGGTTGGTCAACCCTCATCTGCGATTCCGCATATAAAATGAAACATTTTTTTAGCAATCATTTGTTGCAGGTAATAATTTATATTATTTATTTTATTTATTCAACTTTATTGACACCTCTAAAGAGATATACAATGGGCGGACTTAATGCCTTATGGCATTTTCTACCATGATTACATTAAATCTAAGCCAAACCAGGAAAACATGTAGATATATTTTTAGGTCTCCCTTGATGAACCCCACCCGAAAAAATCCTCCCCAACGATCGATCTTTGATGCTCCCAGACCCTGGCGATATTTATCTATTACCTGCTGTTGTTGATCGATGCAGATTATACTCGTATAATAATATGTAGAATAGAACTTTCCAAATTCCCCGCTCAGCAAAATGTAGGACACTTCAAAATGTTTGGAAGGATACCTACTGAACCCTTTATGACGCACTGTAGGTACTTAATTACACCACAACCCTTTATGCAGGCATCTTCTCTTGGAAAGGGAGGGTCAAATATAAAAGGGAAGTTCGCCGCTCTGATGACAGACTTCACCATGTCTCATTTTAATTTCTCAAAATAAATCCCCGGGGTAAAACGGGTGGGTAGAGGTGATAGATAGATACCATAGAGTATGTAGTCCGTGCTGATACTGATACTATATAAACCCACATTCCATCAGTTATGTTTAGGTCCCATGTAATAATGGTGTACAACACCGGGCACAAATCCAGACTCCGAGCTGCTACCGGGCATTACAAGTTAAAAAAAAAACAATAGTTGTAGCCCGACCCGGGATCAAACCCAGGATCTCTAGCTTAGCAGTGGTGCTTGCGACCACTAGACCACACCAGATTAATGGTGAATTACTAAATAATAGCGGTTCAAAGTTATCCTAACTAACGGCGTGAATCGTGAGGGTGGTATCGGCAGATTGCACGACCGTCGCCTCTGCCGCCCGCCTCAATTAAGCCGCGGTACGGTACGATACGACACGATACGTCGTCCGAGATAGTACCTCCGAGATGACCATTCCTCCTTATCTAACCGACTGCTACTCATTTATCAGCGCCGAGTGCTTTCTAGTTGGCAATCTGACACGATTCTCACTGGAAGACTTGAGTTGTTAACTTTGTTGGTTTAGAGAGTCGTTGTAAGTTTTTCTTGGAACTAGCATCAACCTAGCCCACCAGCCCAACTGTATTGAAATAATTTTTGATGATCACCATTAATTCGATCGAAATAGATAAGCTATATCCTATATCCTTTGTAATAATTTTACTTGTATTCATTTGTTCCGTTTTATGACCTATCTTCAACACATAGACACCCCACTGTTAAGCACGGGTCTCCCCAACAGACATAGCTCACGATGTGTCCTTCACCGTTAGGTACAGCAAGTGACATTTAATTTCTTAAATCGCACATAACTTAGAAGTCATTGGTGCGTGCCGCTTAGGTTTGAACCCGGACCGCTCGAATGAGAGGCGAGTTCGGTAGCCACTGGGCTGTCACCGCCTTAAAACATACATAGTCTCTATGTCTCTATCTAGTAAGGTCTTCTACTGAGTAGATAAGAAGGAGAATAGGCTTAATTCATCTCTAAACGTATTTACCTGAAACTCGCTCCCGACTTGCCTCCGCCGTAATGCTTACCGTAGTACACAGCTGGGTAATTATCCAATTAATATACCTGCACCGGCGATGATCGGTAATGATTAATTGCCGTAAAATTACAGTAGTAACATGCCCGAATGTGCCAATTACACGAGGGTGATACTGATTACAACACGGTGCTGCCTACCTATTTGCAGGACTTGCATGTTTAGATCAATGTTTGAAGGACTGGCAGTATTAATACTGTAAATTCAACCCATGCAAAACCCACCACAAAGTGTCTCCTATATATAATACTAGTGGACGCCCGCAGCTTCGCTCGCGTAGAGTTAGACCCATTAACGACGTCTGCCCGCGTTCGGGTTGCCCACTTGACTTCAAAAACGGCAAGTTTCGTACTAACTTTGCACCCCCGTTTTACCCCCTTAGGGGATGAATTTTCAAAAAAAATTTCTTAATGCACCCCTACGTTACAAAAGGAAACCCTGTGCAAAATTTCAAGTTTCTAACCCTTATAGTTTAGGCCCTGCGTTGATGTCAGTCAGTCAGTCAGTCAGTCAGTCAGTCAGTCAGTCACCTTTAAGTTTTATATATATAGGTAACGTAACATCACGCCTGTAATCCCCCGATCCACTTTTCAACAGTTTTAAGATGAATAAAATTCTTAGCTGACCGCTAAATAAACCTATATGATATTTCTAATTTTTTGGCACTGTTTTATGACGAGATTACCATACGACCGTAAAAGTAACTGAAGTCGGTATAAAAAGCATTGTAATTTTGAGTCTGTTAACTGTGGTAGCAGCTGGGAGATAAATCTAAATGTTTAAATTACATCACGAGAAAAACATTCGCCTGGATGAAACTGGATGACACCTTCCATGACGGGAAAGTCACTCACAATATATCTTTAATGTGACTGGTGTTGATACACCAGTCGCTTCCGCCCGGTATGAGTTTCAGCGCACACTGATAGCTCAAATAGAGTTTCAATTAAAACTAGTCCACGAATTCAAAACATTGTTAATAACATACCATTGTCGTATCGAAACCTATAATATGTGTCTCATAATAAGTCATAACATATTCAGTAAGAATACGTGCTATTATTTTGCATCACAGTAAACCGTTGCACTTTCGAACGGTTATTTAACTACGATGGAACCTTTAGGGAATTTAAAGGCAGCGCATGACAATTGGTCGTTGTTTTCAATATTAATTGCTAGACATGGTCGCTCTCTCATTTCGGTCACGTATCAATTGCATCCTTTACATGAAATAACGGGATGTTTTATGGGTCGTTATTATATCGGATAAATAGCGGACTATTTGGGTCATGTATGCCCTTTCACTTATTGTTTGATTCTTCGAAGCGTATAGTTTAGGACATGCCGTCATGTGACATTAACCTCAGTAGGTACGGTGAGGTGCGGTAATGTTTTGAATAAATAATTTCAACGCCAATCTGTTACCTATCGCATTCCAATTTACTCCTCCATTTCTAATAATGAATAACTTATAACTAAGTTATTGCTGACAGCCAATAAGTTAATTAGTAGATTTAAGTTTAGGACTGATGTCAAATTCCCTGAAATCAGTTTTCAATTCAATCATTCATTCAACCATTCAATCAAAAATTTAATTCAGATGCAAATTCAAATTTTCCACAGTTTTTTTTATAAATTACTACCACACGCTACCACAGCTATCCGTAAATAATCGAGAGCGTATTTAGTATCGTAGACATTGCGTAATTAGTTGTAAACTTGTTGAAACACACCCATCCTTAAAATACATTGAAGCTTTCATTCATTACGAATAGGTCAATACAACTGGCTATTATTATAACGTTTGTCGTATGTCAATGAACTTCCTACTATTGACAGTGATATTTAAATATTTAGAGAGCGATTACAATAGGCCCTCAGGTCTATCATGTTTTGAAATGTACTTTTTACCTATCCGGTCCGGTTATATTATCTATACTCTATACTAATATTATAAAGAGGAAAGATTTGATTGTTTGTTTGTTTGTTTGCATCGAATAGGCTTCAAAACTACTGAACCGATTTGAAAAATTCTTTCACTGTTGGAAAGCTACACTATACCCGGGTGATATAGGCTAAATTTTATTTTGGAAAAAAATAGGGTTCCGTAAGATATTTGGGTTTTTCGGACACAAGGTGTAAAAAATCAACCAGAAAAGTTACTTATTTTGCGTACGCTGCCTAAACTATAAAAGATAGAACCATAAAATGTTCTAATTAATTGTAGATCTTATAAATATCTATAAAAATGTCCGCGACACACTATACCTATCTATGTCGAGTGAGGCACAACAACCATTTTTTTATCTTGAATTTTTTTTGGACTACACTTACAGTTTATGTAGATAATATTTGGTCTTTGAATGATTAAAATTGGTCGTTTGGTTTTGAAGTGTCTGTCTGTCTGTCTGTCTGTCTGTTTCGCTTTCACGCCAAAACTACTGAACCGATTTAAATGAAATTTGGTACACAGTCTGGTGCCTGACAAAGGACATAGACACTTTTTAATTGGAAAAAAGTGTTGTAATGGGTTGAAAAGGGAGATGAAAGGTTGTATGAAAGTATTGTCATTTTCAGAACTAGAAGCATAAAACTTAAATTTTAGGCTGTTGATAAGGTATAAGCGGTGACAGCCCAGCGGCTATCGAACTCGCCTCTCACTCGAGCGGTCCGGGTTCAAACCCCAGTGGCACGCACCAATGACTTTTCTAAGTTATATGCGTTTTAAGAAATTAAATGTCACTTGCTATAACGGTGAAGGACACATCGTGAGGAAACCTGCATGCCTGAGAGTTCATCATAACGTTCTCGAAGGTATGTGAAGTCTGCCAATCCGCACTTGGCCAGCGCGGTGGACTAAGGCCTAATCCCTCCCATTCTGAGAGGAGACCCGTGCCCAACAGTGGGACGTCTATGGGTCGCAGCGATAAGGTATAATCCTTACTAATCCTATCCTACTAATATTATAAAGGGGAAAGTTTGTAAGTATGTATGTATGGATGGATGTGTGTTACTTTTTCACGTAAATAGTACTGAATGGATTAAAATGAAACTTTACAATAATATAGCTTATACATCAGAATAACACACAGGCTAATAAAGATATTGTGTGAATTGTCCAAAATATGACGATAAGTGTCAAGTAGGTAAGTATGAAAAAATCTACCATCTGCGAGTTATTCTGGCGTGCGCTGCCAAAACTACTGGACCGATTTCAAAAATTCTTTCACCATTAGAAAGCTGCATCTTGAGTGACATAGGCTATATAATATTACTAGGCGTAAACGAAACTATTGTTATAATCTATATATGTAAAATAAAGTCGTGTTAAATTTTTATTTTTACAAATACTATATAATACTATTTAATTTTACAAATAGGGTTTATGTGTGTGTATTATAATTTTGATTTTTATATAAAATACCCGTGCGAAGCCGGGGCGGACCACTAGTATTACATATATTCTGCCTCGAATTAGCCCTCGATGCATGACTTAAAATATTTTCACTAGTATAAGTTTAATCTATTGAATCTATATATGTTAATGAATTTAAGTTTATAGATAAATCATATTAATAATAACGAAAATAGTCATTAATTACTTTCGAAAATTAGTTCTTCTCAGTATAACTTGGAAAAACCGGCTTGTCGAGAGTATCTTTGCACCAGACACCACAACCACTCATGGCTGCACTCCATTGCTTTGCCTTAACCGGCTCGTTGGAGAGAAGCCAGAAGTTCCGATTCTTCCGGTACTCTTACCAATGTAGTAGGTCGTTCTTGAACAATACAATACAAATCTACAAGCTATCATTCAATACATACTTGCAGAGTCATCCAAAGCATATTAATTATGCTGAGCAAACAAATACATTAGGCCATGCCGTTTCAGGGAACACGATATCTGTGGTTTTCTCATGTTTTTCCAACTTTCCTAGCGTAAACCTAGATTAAAAAATAACCCTATTTTTGTCACAACATACGTAGCGAAATATATCCAAATCCTCCATGCACCCGCTGTGTTTGAAGCCAGTACCCCCTCGAGTGAGAGCCGAGTTCAACAATCACTGGGCTATAACCGCTATCACTACTATCCGTACTTAGGTACAACCTATTCTGATAAAATTAAGTTTCTAAAGTTGTAAGTTGTTGCCGCTGTAAGGCTTCAACCACGGCGTCACGAACCAATCAAAATCATCCAATACAAGCACTTACACAAAACAGACATGAAAGTGCTCAGCTCTTAGTTGCCACCAACTATCTTTTATTAAACTCATAACGAACTATGATAAAAAAGCACGCTAGTTCATATGAAAACGTTCGCATCAGAGAGCATAATAATATTTTACTGCAGCTGTCTCCATAACTCCTAAAGATAAATCACGTAACAAAGCAGGCTGTATATTCATAAAAAGTAGGTACCTACTAGTATTTTAAAGCCAATTGAAGATTACAAGTTTATAGTTAGAGAGTACAACCCGCATTCGCAGCCCGTATCGCAACGTGTCATGTCCATTATCAGATGCTATGCCAATCTCGCCGCGACTTATGTACCGACAACATTGTTACCTAACAATGTTTGTCATAACAATCTCGTATGAATAGATGTCCGAACGAAATGTTCACACACATCGCTCCACTCTATTGACTGTAAGATAGATCGGGGCGATAAGTGCAGCTAATAGATTATTTATTATTGTTGATGTCTTAGGTTGATGTATTTAAATTACGGATTAGAATGTACGATGGGTTTGATTCACTGCAAGTATGACTTGGAGTTTATACAGGGGATTCGTTTCGTTTTACAATCTTATGTATATCTATTTCTTCTTCTATGTCGTAACACTCATACACTCAGTAGTTTTGTTGCCCGTAGCAGACTTTATGCCTATTACAGGTGTTTTATGTAAATAGGTTTGATTGATTCTGTAGGTCACTCGCAAGAGCGACTTTTCGCATTGTCAGTCAGACTTTAAGTCAACTGTCAGGTATTCAGCAATGTAAACAAAATAAATGAACCAGAGATAATCGTACAATTCCTCGTCATCATTTTTTGGTTCCGTAACCAAAAGGGTAAAACTGGACCCTACTACTAAGGCTCCGCTGTCCCTCTGTTCGTCTGTCACCAGGCTGTATTTCATGAACAGAAAAAAAAATTATTTAAGGGGTCTCCCAGACAACAGATACGATTTTTTTGCCGTTTTTATAGATAACGGTACGGAACCCTTAGTGCGCGAGTCCGACTCGCACTTGAACGGTTTTAACACTCTTTTATTAGCTTGGTATGTATGTATTGTAACGGAATCTTTGAACGGCATTTTCACCTACTTCAAAACGTCGGATTAATTTAAAACTTAGGACACTTATCAAGGAACGATGACAATGCAATAATATAATTTAAAAAAATTATAAATCTACCTACATTTTAGTTCAATTATCTACAAAAGCGTGATATTAACACGCTTTTATTTAGTTATTTTAAAACGATTATTTTGAAACTACGGTTAAATAAAATACAGTTTTTGTGCGTCGACGATGAACCCAGACATTTGCATTTGGTAACGGCGGTAAGTAATGCGCACAGAAATAGACTGCACAGTGACCATTAATTCTCATTACCAGCCACATTCACAACAGAGGTCCCACCCGAGCCTGCAAGTGCACTATTTATAGCTTCCTCTATTACCAGAGGTGGTTTTATAATATGGATTACCAAAATAAAATCACCAATACACGGAAAACAAAATGATCATCCAAAATTTGTTTGGTCCAAAAGTAAATAGGTTAATTTTTAACATAATTTCATCAATGTAAGACGTAAGAACATTATTGTGATTCATAGGAACACAGCTCGTCACAACGGTCAGAGATTTTATGAAATACATTTTGGCAAAACATATTTATATGCCGGGTTCGATAACGTCTTGTAAATGGATGACCCTACACAAAAAAAAAGTGTGACGTCATCCTGTCGTTCCGCCATCTCGTACCGCCAAGCGTTACGCTATCGTCTTGAGCCAAGCGTATTTATTTCAATCGAGCGAATAATCGGTTGCACTAATTATAGAACATGAAAATGACACCGGCTTAAAAACATTCAAATTTACGTATTCTACAAGTCGTAGTAGTAGTAGGGGAGCACAAGAGGGGATTTTGCGGGATACTCAAGCGCGTCAGTTTAATATACAGTGGGATACCTTGTACCCGGTTAAGTACCTCCACCAAATATGAGCCCCATATATAAATGGGGCCGTCAAGGATAAAGGATCAGAATAAGAAAAAAATAAAATTTGTCATCAGAAATTCTTGAGCGCGTCAGATTAAGGTAGGGTGAGTTAATTACATGCTAAAAAGTGTATATTCCACTAATCTTACAATTTGAGAGTAACGTAAAGAAAGGGGAGGGCTACCCCCTTTCTTTACATTATCCTTGACGGCCCCATTTATATATGGGGCTCATATTTGGTGGAGGTACTTAACCGGGTACAAGGTATCCCACTGTATATTAAACTGACGCGCTTGAGTATCCCGCAAAATCCCCTCTTGGGCTCCCCTACTATAGTACATTTACGTATTCTACAAGTTTTGCAGCGCCATCTAGTGAGTGAATCAGTTCAGTAGTAACAAACAAGGTATGACTGTGTACCATTCCACATCGATCAAGGAACTGTTTCACCCGGCAGTGCATAGATGGCACTAGTGATATTTTTGGGCGGCCTACTTTTTGTTGGGCGGCTGAAATTTGCAGTAGAATTCCAACAAGACACATTAAGTTGTTCCAGTCTTTAATTTATTGTTTAAAGCATTTGGTACCTTAATAATTAGCTTTATTTTATTTATCAGTTCAGATAAAGGGTTTTTAAACGGTTTTATTTTCATAAGATGTTTACCGACTTTAACATTAATTCTTGCAGATTATTATTCTTAAACATTAACTATTTATAATCATTCAAGAAAACAGAAAAAATATGGTAATGCCATACTACCTGAATACTGGCTTCGTGTACCAGTTAGCTCGCATCCAACTAATTAGATTAGACCATTAAAACAACAGTGTGTAGGTAAAATATTTGAAACACTTTCTCGTACTTACCAGTTCCAAGAATGTGGCAGTCTTGGCGGTCTTTAATAAAGAGAAAAAGTGAATGCCTTACCTGAAAATAGAAAACGATATTTAGTAACACATTCCGCTGAGGTATTACAACAAATTAATTATGAATACATTTCTCTAAAGACCTGGTCGGGTTGGAGGTCGTTCTTAGGTCCCTTGAAAGGGAAATTGGGCATTTGGACACGTGTTTATATGCATAGATAAACGATATCTAAAGAAAGTTGTCGGAGGAACGCGCACCTGTGAATAATCTGATGTGTGACAAAATATTTAATTTTCCACTATTTTATGTAAACATGAGATTGATTATTAAGGTGTCTAGATAAATGGCTCATTTAGTTGATATGAAATGCATACATTAGGGAGTTGTAAAATGTGAATGTGAAAAGCTATTATATGACACACAGGGTGTGTCGAGAGAAAGGCTTGGATGTTTTTCTATTTTCACGATATTTAACTTAATAAATAGTGTAGCTCAAAAAAGTCCTTGGTATTTTATACTATGCTTGAAAAAAGTATTCGGTTCATAAGCCTAATTGCTTGAAGTTTGCTTGAAGTCAATTGTATTGGCAAATTAATTTGCTTTGACCCCAGAATATTCATCTTGAAGATCTTGAAGCATCCGGGAGCTGAGTGCTCCCATATGCAAAATGGTACTTCAAAATACCAGCATGAACATTCATTTCCTGATTATGAAGCTCGTAGTCGGAAAAATTCACATGCAAAAAAATTTTATGCAGGGATATTGCTTGTTACCAAGTCAAATTATTCTACTAGTTAAGAGTGCTTTTCGTCGTTGGACGTCGTATGTTCTCCAAAAGTTGAGGTTACAATAGATATAAATCATAGAAATCAAAATAAGTTCTTGCTACCTTGTACATTGACATGTATAAGTTACGAGTTACTGAAATTGTTTCTATGAATAAACTTCTATTACAATACTTTATATTAATAAAATTATAATATTTATAAAAAAAAGATTCATTCATAAGTAATATCTTTTTGATGTGTTCAATATTTATATCAAATTTAATAGTTATAATACCTACTCGAGTTTAAGTGACGATCACACCGCTAGTGTATTTTATCAATATTTATGTGGGTTTTGCAAATCATTGCTAGGTACGAATAGGTACCTAAACTAGATGTTGCTGGTAAGTGTATCAGCGTCATCAATGAGTTGTGTAAATTTTATCTGGCGTTCTTGTTTCGTTCGAACATAAACAGTAATTACGGAAAATACACTTTTAATACCGGAAAGCCGTTTATTTTAACTACCGTTTTCATGTTGACTGGCCATTTAAAAACGTTTCTCTCAATGGTTGTTAGACGTTGTCTTGCTAATAAGCCAAATAGACATGTAGTTTGCTTTCTTTTCGTTTACGTAGAAATTTAAACAGCTGATGTGGAATAAAGGTTTCACGTAGAATTATTAATAACAAGTAGGTTTTATTACTGCAATTAAACTTTCACATAATAATATATGTATTTGCCTTGTCTGGCAACTACGTTTTAACAACAGCCCTTATTACTTGTTACTCAAAAAAAAATCATAACATAATCGCTACATAATGATTTTGATAAGACCATAACATTCTGGATTATAGTTATTTTTAATTTCATATTGTTGGTAGACAACTTGGTAACATTAATCAGTTGCATACACGCACTCAGGATTCATTTTAAACTCTAGCAAGCATGGATCCGTAAAGTAACTACAAAATATAATAAAAGGATTTTTTTTAATTTTACGAGATTAAAATAATGTTCAAACCAATAATGGTTAAATTTCGTTCAAATTAAAAGTCAAAACTCTGTCTGTACCATTTAAAAGATAAATATATACCAATGGAGTTAAAAAAAAAATCATTGCGTGAATATTAAATAGATTAAAGGCTAATTACATCGTAAACATATTTCAAAATGCACGGAAACATTCAAAAAGGTGCATCGGTGAGGATGCGATTGTGCCGACATAGCGTCTATTCAAGAATAGGAATAGCAATTTCAATGGAGTTACCAAGTCTGCGATCTAACGAATCCTAGTGCCTATTCATAACGTGCAGATAAAATATCCATAAATCAAAATTGAATTCGGAATGCTAGTTCAAGTTAAACAATGGTAGTCGCGACCATTGGGAACAATGAACGGAAGAGCCGTGTACTTTCATTGATTAATGCCAGATACGGTTACGTTTTAAAGCTATATTTGCCAAACGGTCTTCTTCCGTCGAAACTCGCGACATATCATCTGAGGTACGTTCGATAGACTCATGTCCACGCCCACTAAAGATTGTTGTACACAGAAAGACAAATATACATTCTTATGGTGTCGTTGTTGCATACAGCATTCTTTACTTCCTTTAATATTGTTTACCTTTTTTTTATAACATGGACAGACAAACATGTATACCCGCCATCTGATGATAAGTCACCGTCGCCTATGGACACGTGCGATACCAGGGGCATCATATGAGCGGTGTCGGCCCTCGGGGACGCGATTAAAATTATTATTGAAGCGCTCCATGTCATTAGCTTTTTAAAAATCCCTCAAGGATTCTTTTGGTGTCTTCTTTGCAGATACCCATGTCATAGGCCACTATAAAAAACTCCATTGAACAGTTTACGCGGCACGGAAGGTTCTTCAAAATTTTTCTATGTTATCGAAATAAAATCACAGTTTAAACATCGAATGATGATGAGAATTGGGAAGTTTCTAAAATTTGTAAATCTCTTCTATTACCTAGCCAGTTTGTGCCATACGGCTCCCAACATGCAGTCCTAATGTGATAATTGTTTTCGCTATTCAGCCGGAAACTATAGGCATTGTTGTAGTCAGCAAAAAAGCCCTCTTTAATGACATCAAATTATGCTTTGAATGCAGCATGCTTGGTGCTGGTAGGAAAATCGACAAAAATATGCCATTCATGCATAACGTTCAACAATGAAGTATTGTTGGCGAGCGGTGCCGTGCCTCGCTTGAACACATACCACGATAAAACAATACCCTATGTGTAATCTCATAATACATTTTGATTTTTTTTAAATAATATTCATGGTGCCATTAAGCATGAGTGTACTCTCCCTCACTAACCTGTTTTTAAACTCTTTATTGGGCACGTAGGTAAATCAACAATCACTTCAATTGGCCTATAATAATAACAGTAACTACTATAAAAACTACTGTGTGATATTCTCCCAACCACAGTTTATAATTCTTCATCCGGTGAAAACTGTATTTCATGTGTCCTAAAAACCCAGTATTTAAATAGATGTCATATCCTTTTTAGAACTATATACCTACTCGAAGTAATAATGAAATAGTTTATATGCTAGTTAAACTTTTTACACACTTCATACATTGGTACTGCTTTCTTTCAAAAAAATTTTATGGATATAGGATAGCAAACGTACTTGCAGCACCACCCATCCGCCCATAACAATTTTGACTTGATTAAGACTCAAATAGGCACTGGAATAGTTAGTCCAGTCCAGTCTCAGCTAACTGAGAGAGTTAATTAGAACATTGGTTGGTCAGTTCATTAGTGGGTATGAGGACTATTAGTTATAGTTAGTTAGTTGGTGTCAATAATAGTCCAGTCAGCAATAAGAGTCTCGTTTCAAGTCAGTCATTTAGTGAAGAAGTGGAACCATTACATGACAGGCTCTGCTATATTCCTGGCAGTAGAATCATAATAATATGTTTGTTAAATCGTAGTAATTATTTCCATCATAACATATAAATAGAGAACAAATAATTGTATAATAAGAATAATCTCTGCGGAAAACTAACAAATGTCAGGACAAATTGCAAGCTATTTGTGCTAAGTGCTGGGCGATGTAATTTATTTTTATCTAGGTACAAGCAAACCCGACTAACAACGCTATAAAGTTGCTTACCATAGCTATTTTGAATACGGTTATTACCACTAACCTGAGGGAAGATTGTTTTCTGTTGCATTTATCAAGAAGTCCAAGTAGAAATCATGGGCAATATAAACCAAATTACGACCTTGGAAGTTAGATAGAAGACAAAATGTGTACTTAAAAAATATATGAATAGATTTGAACTACTCGACAAATACTAATACTAAATATTTTACACTTTAAGTGTAACACACTACCTACCTAACATAAATTACAAAATATGCACTTTTTCGTAAAAGTATCTATCGTAGGTACTCTTTCATTAGCTCGTTTAATAACTACAGAAGTCTTAGGAATTGTCGTCATGGTTGGTAGAGGAATTTAATCTAAGCCAGTAGATATGTATGTGAGTACTATGTAGCGAAATACTGAGGCGTATGAAAAGTGAATGAATTAGTTTACCCATGTTATAAAATACTGTGCGAGTTTTAAGTTCCATAGTGTGTTAAAATATAAAAAAGTCATATTTGCTAATGTTAAACTGAACTTAGAATTTAGATTAACGAACTTACTATTTTTATTTATCAAATTTATACTAGTTCAATCAATTACCTACTACTAGATGGCACAGGATCGGTCGGAGTGGCGTCGTTTAGAAGAGGCCTATGACCAGCAGTGGACCTTGAAAGGCTGATGGATGGTTGGATTCTAGTTCTGCCACGTGGTAACTGTACAAACGCAACATCGTTATGAGAACTATTTCTTAATTTATGTAGGCGTAAGTAATCCCGATATCCGACTAGCATGTATTATTCTGCTTGATGCAGACTACCTACCGGTAGTTACCTAAAGTATATATCATTTGTTTTCAAAGTGGGCGATAACACCCCCTTGTGAGCGCTGAAGGCCTAGAGGGGCTAAGGTGATTGTGGTTTTTTGGTAAAGAAAAAAGAAATTGGGGCCGCTGAAAAATAATTAACTTTCAAAGTGCGCCGTAGACCAAACAAGTTTGAGAGCCACTGAGGTATATTTATTTATTTATTTATTTATTGTAAAAAACAAAAAGTTTTTACAAAGGGCGGACTTAATGCCTAGCAGCATTCTCTACCAGCCAAGCAGCCAACCCAATGTGATGGTGAAAATAAGTGGCAGGTGTAATGCAATTCACAATTATGATTTATATATAAAAGCAAATCTATATATATATATATAACTATATATATCATAGTTATATATCATAGGTATTAGTTAGGGTGTCCGCATCCTTAGCATATATCATCGACTTGGCCGTCTAATAGCTCAATCGCTTTAACTACCCGTCGGCAATAATATATTCTCTTCTAAAAGGCTAATACATTCATTCAAAGTATTAATTTTAGTGGGAAACTACCATTCAATACAGCTCGTAACAGTTACCACAGCGAGCCCCGTTGACTAATGACATTGAAATGGCAATTTGCTACGTGCAGTATAACCGATGGTTAGTAGTGTGGTTAGCCAATTAAGATAACATACTTTTAAATACAGCTGAGATTCTTATGTTTTATAATAAAAGCATTAGGATCCTTGTTGCCAAGTATACATGGGCCAAATTGCATTCCGTTTATAACGACCCTAATATTAGTACCTACAATTGAGAAGATGATCATTCAAAAACTTAAAAAAACTCCTAACGGACGTAGAACATAAAATAACATCAATAAATTAAAAACTTTTACTTGTGCTATTACCTATTATAATTTATCGCAGCTTAGATTAAATCTCATGTCCATCATAGAATTATAATTACCCTTGAAAGTATAAAAAAATCTGCCATATCTCAATTGCCAATCAATGACAAAGCAGAAAATAAGTCCATTACTCTACTACTTACGTCAATTGTTTCGGTAGAAAATTACTATGTTCAGTCAGTGTAAGCTTACCCTCACTTAAAGCTTAAAAGCGTCACTAATAGAGAAAGTTTCTAAATAAAGCACTAACGCACATTCTTTACGAGAGGCAAAAACCAAACGAACCACAATCACAACAAATACGTCGCAATAGACCCCATGAATGCATGTAACCGAGGCGTGGCCTCTAGTGCAAAGTACTTAAGTATCTTATTGCTCTAAATGAGCAATATTCCTTACGAAGTATGTAACACGTTGTTTCTTTTTTCTTTGTGGAACTTTTGACATGCCGAGAATGAAATGTACTTTTTAGCGCCTCCGATTATGCTTTAGAAACCTTATTACGTACGTTTCTTTACGAGTTAAAAAAATTACTAAGAGAAATGTTTGATTAATTTTTCGTTTTATTGAAATCTGTAAAGGTAGTAATTAAACCATTTTTTATAAAAAAAAATGTTATGTTTACCTACCTTATTATTCCTAATCGTGTATGAGAGAAATGAGCAACAATATTTTTTACTGTATCACGGCACGCATTTGAAACGCATCCGCCGCCGCCGCCGTAGATACGTTCCGGACTTTTGCCCGCATTTTCATAATAAGTATCTCTCTGCCAGCTATCGACATGCGAGGCATCGAGAAAGTCTACATTTTCGAAAACATTTTATTGCCACTCTTACAAAAAAGATTGAATGAAACAATACCAATGTTCTTCGAATTCCTCGATATCTGTTAGTCAAGAAATGTATGAATATATTTCGTATGCATGAATTTTTATGTAGATATGTTTACAAATATGTAGGTAAGTATAAAAAAAATTTAGAAAATAACAGAAATGTTTACTTCTATCATATACTTCATATTTAAAGAATTGTCAATTTGTTTACGTGTAACGTCACTTAGACTAAGTATAACTAAAATTACACAATGGTTTACTAAATACTTCTGAATTTGATTTGTATTGAATGATGCAAGATTATTACAAGCCAACATTATAAGGTGACTGAGAAAACAGTCAACGAATTTAAAAAGTGCAGTTAAAAATCAACATTAAACTTTATTCTACTTTCAGATTAGTTTAAGTATCTATTCGTGTCCATCACTTTCATGTTTAATAATTAACAACCTCCTGTGATTACAATTTACAATGATTGTTCGGAAAGACTATCGAAAGAAGGAAGTTAACGTCAAGCAATCCCACCAAATTGAGCGCCATTAAACAATTTGTCGAAAGTACATTTTTGAGACAACATTCGGCACCATAATTATAGGAACATAAGGAAATGTTCAATAAAAGAAAAACAACGACGAATTAAAACAATGCGTATATTACATTTACTTTAAACCATTTGAGTTTAACGTAAAAGTAGGTATATACATAAACTTTTTTAAGTACACGAGTACCTACTGAATATCTGGTACAATATGTATATTGCTATGCTACAACAAGTAAGTTATGTGGTGTAGGGCAGTAAATAGAATACTAGCATAGGACTTAACTAATCTTAACTTTGACTGGCACAGAATGCTTTAGGTAAGCATTAAGTCCGCCGCTAATATTTTATAGGTACAATAAAGATATAAGAACATAAATAAACTTAGGCGTATGAAAATTTCAAAATTAAGAACGGGTTCTCTCTAGGTCAACTGCAAGTGCTCTCCACGAATACATTTGTGATTTTAACAAAACATAATAGTTACATAGCATAAACAAAAACAACATCATAATGTCAACAGGAAAAGCCATAGTCATTCAGCAAAAACGGCAATTTGTATTCGATTGACCCAATGGTGTGTGTAGTCGAAACGATGTTGAATCTTGTTAAATCGCCTGGTACACGTCTCGTGAGCACGGTAGCGAGCTAGCGAGCGAGAGATTACAACGGTTATTCGACAACTGCTTCCGATTGCGGTCTACTTACAGGGTTGCCTGCCACACTTATATTTTAGACGCAATACACGAACTAAACAAGCTTAGTTGGTCTGTGGAATTACGATAGTTTCAGAACCAAGGATTTTTTTTGTTGTGCTCATTAACATCCATGACATTATGGACATTTGATACTTAATAAGTAAAGCAATGATATTATCAGTTTTACAATGCAAGATTTTTAATATTACTAACGTATGTAACGAAAAAGTAATTCTTTTTTGGATTATCTCGCTCAATTTTTCATCTATGACACGCAAATGGATACGAAGAAAAGTACTTATTTATTATATGCGATAAGAACACGATTGGAACGAGACACATAGGAATTCGGTTTGTAGACATTGTTGTTGCATAGGGCTCCGGCAAATACGAGTATTATCCAAAATTCATGTTAATCGATCAAATATGAATAGTTATCCACCAAGATTTTATCTCCATCGAATTTATCATCTTAAAGCAATACACTTTGAATGACCAAGAACCTTTCGGTGCTTCCTTATATTACCTTACTAAAAACACAATTTTACGCTTACAATATAAGAAGCATACACCTTAAATAAAATCATCCCACTACACCGCGTATCAACATACTTAGAATACATTTTGAAAGTGACGTCCGATTCGTCACACAAGTATCATGTTCCATTTTCACATTGTACTGTAGTCGTCACCGGTATTCATTTCACACCGTGTTACGAGTTTACGTGTAACAAAAAAATGTAGGTACATCTCATTTGCTTGTGTTTGCGTTTCATGAACGATCAATCTAACTGTCGCTACTCCGTTTGTGTGTGAGCATGCTGATCTCAATATCTGAATACACTTTTACTTTTTTAATTCCTATTTATATTTTGACGTTGAAGTCTTTTTAAAGATTATGAAGCACGCGCCATATTTTATAACATCATAATTATAATTAATTAGATTCGGTAATTCGGTAGTGTTTCTCACCTTTTTTAACACACTTATATTAGGTCCACTTGTATGTAACTCACAATGTAAGGGAATCTTTGAGAGCTAATTTAACCATCTTCCAAGGATCGTAGCGTAATGAAAATTGGCAGCTGTATGTACTTCTGAAATGTATTCAATAATATGGTACTGTCGAGCTGATCTGATGATGGAGCCGGAAGATATTAGCTACTTTAAAGTGGAAACTTTGAGAGCTAATTTAACCATCTTCCGAGGATCGTAGCGTAATGAAAATTGGCAGCTGTATGTACTTCTGAAATGTATTCAATAATATGGTACTGTCGAGCTGATCTGATGATGGAGCCGGAAGATATTAGCTACTTTAAAGTGGAAACTTTGAGAGCTAATTTAACCATCTTCCGAGGATCGTAGCGTAATGAAAATTGGCAGCTGTATGTACTTCTGAAATGTATTCAATAATATGGTACTGTCGAGCTGATCTGATGATGGAGCCGGAAGATATTAGCTACTTTAAAGTGGAAACTTTGAGAGCTAATTTAACGATCTTCCAAGGATCGTAGCGTAATGAAAATTGGCAGCTGTATGTACTTCTGAAATGTATTCAATAATATGGTACTGTCGAGCTGATCTGATGATGGAGCCGGAAGATATTAACTGGAACTTCATGATGGAATAGGGTATCATAGTCGTGTTTGCACTTGTGGTAAGGGCTTGTAATGAACTTTGACCACGATTAGGTTTCAAGGTCTGATGATGAAGCCGGAATATTGGCACTGGCATTCCGTGATGGAATATCGTATCATAGTCGTGTTTGCACTTGTGGTAAAGTCTTGTAATGAACTTTGACCACGATTAGGTTTCAAGGTCTGATGATGAAGCCGGAAGATGGGCACTGGAATTCCATGATGGAATATTGTATCATAGTCGTGTTTGCACTTGTGGTAAAGTCTTGTAATGAACTTTGACCACGATTAGGTTTCAAGGTCTCATGATTTCTTTTTTAGTTGGATTTTTTATAAAAGTGTGTTTTTTTAGTTTTTTAAACTATTAATTAATTTAGACTCCAAAATTAAGACAGTTAAAACTGATGTGGTTGTCAGATGTTGATCATAAACATAAAATTATTCAAACTAGCTTTGTTCTAAATTTTTACGGTTTCTTTTACTATCACACTCTGGGAGAGGACAAGCGAGAGCCCTTAACGGGTAATAATGTGGGCTATCGTAGCAGATCACACTTTTCGTGCGCAGGCGCAGCTGTCTTCGTACTATGCGCACGCGTCGATCCACTTCACAGTTGCATATTAATTCGCGTTCAGCTTTTCCCAACAATATGTATTTTATTCAATTCCAATTATGTATTACACTTATATTCGCTTAGCCAAGGTTATTTGTTATATCCCAATTACCTGACCACGACTGCAAACTGTTCTGTTTCATAAGATTTTGGTATAGAATCAGTCTTCACACCCCGAACCCTGTCCGATCATCATCATAGCAACTTTTTACCCATCCTTATAAATTTAGAAACCATACATTTCAGACTTATATATCTTTACGGGTAAAGTTACGAGTAGCTACAGTTAGAAACCCAACGTTGATTCGCAGATTTCTCAAAATAAGACATGAAAAATTATATGTTTCATTAGCTTAATCTACTTAACACGTACATCATTTTTTTAATAATATATATACGTTTGAAATCGGTAGGGACATCTAAAGGGTTGTTTGTGGTAAGGTGGTGATGTTGAACTTAGATCTTTACAGTCACACAAGTACTTGAGTATATGTTTTGTATGCAAAACTAAGGTTGTGTCCTGAGTTGCAACGATCTAAATAAATAATAAATAAATAAATAAATATCTTGGACATTTTCACACACGGCCATCTGACCCCAAAGTAGGCGCGAGCCTGTGTTATGGGTGTCAGAGACTGATATACATACCTACATTGATATTTTTAAATACATACATAAATAGATAATATTAACATCCAGACACAGAACAAATACAAGTGTTCGTCACACGAATATTTTGTCCTGAGTGGGATTCGAACCCCCTGGCGCCCCTGGCGCAACAGACAGGGTCAGTACCGATTGCGCCAAAGGGCCCAATAAGATATACCTAAGTCTTGATACCGAAGTTGTTTCCACTGCATTGCGTTATTTCATTTCCATTTGCAAATGCCAACGAGTCAGCGAAGCTTATTATCAGTATGCATGTTTGTAGTGAAGTATCAAAAGACTATAAAACAAGTGGCTCAGAATAAAGCTTAGAAATTGGCTCATTAAAAAAAGTAAATTCTATTATGAATGCCATCTAAACTGAGTCTAGCTTCAATAGTCTGTTTAAATGCCTCTTATGATCTATCAAATGATATTCTCGGCTACAATTGATTACCTACCTACTATGCCGCGAATGTTATCTTTTGATGATAAATAATAATCCAGTAAAAAGCAGTTTCAAATCAGAAAGTAAAAATGTGAAAGTATGTTTTGATAGATTGTGTATTATGGAGCAGAAGGTTTAATTTAGTGCAGAACTCCTTAATAAGAAAATAAAGCAGATTGCACATGATGTGGCGTAATCGGCTTGATTCTGACTGGGCCCAAATATACTTTAGGATATATTTCATTGTCTTAGGAGAAGGGTTAACTGAATATTAAATTCATATGACCAATCCAGCAAACGTTATACGCGTTAAACGCGAGTTGAACGACCTGTGTTGCGGGTCACACACAGAAAACAAGACAATATGATGACCATGACCCGAAAACAAATATTTATTTGCGAAAAAAATATTTGCCCGGTCGGGATTTGAACCCGAGACCCAGGGTTCGGCAATCAGGACACCACGACACACGCAGTCGTCGATTATTAGCGTAGAGCGTATACAATAACATCTGTACTAACATCACGTAGGTACCTACCTACCTTATGCTGATGGCATGAATCATTGTATTGATTGCAATCATGTATGTTTATGTAGGGTAATGGAATGAATTTAGAGATTAGACGAGGAAGCGTCGTAGCTGGCCGAACACCTGCCCAGTTCCCGCGGTGGCAGAGCAGTCTACGCGACTCGACTGACGATAAATTGCAATGTTATAGTAAAAATAAATAACGCACCGCAAAGCAGAGATTTTATCCCTTTTTTTATGGATAAAAGATAGCAAACGAGCTTGCAGCACCACCCATCCGCTGCCGCCCATGACAACTGTGACTGACTTTGAACAAGACTCAATTCGGGACTGGGATGGTTAGTCCAATTAGTTGAGAGAGTTAATTAGAACATTAATTGGTCCGTTCGTTAGAAGGTAAGAGGACTGGGGACTGTTAGTGATAGTTAGTCCTGTTATTAGTAATAGTCCAGTTAGTACTTGTTAGTAGGAGTCTCGTTCTAAGTCAGTCACAGATGTGTTGCTACCCTTGAGGACTAAGATGGTCGCCACTAAAGAAGTGTAACCGGAAACCACACCTTTCCAACCGGACCATAGGTAATTGCTTTAAAAACAATTACTACTCGGCAGAAATGGTACTAGGTACCGTGGCGGGCGGTGGTACTGCCCCGGGCGAACCCTATATGGAACCAATTAGGTTTCATATAAAACCTATTTGGTTCCCTATAGGCTCTACCACCTAGAACTCTTCGACCTCTTCCACCTAGAACTTTCTAACTCTTTTGAGCTTTTTGCATGAGAGCAAATCTCGACGAAATTAATATTTCTTCCAGTACACTTTTTACATAATACTGATGATGATACTGATGATGAATACTTACTACATTTTAAAGAATTTAAAGATAAGAAAATTATGCATAATAAATAGATTGATATAAGGAATTTATTTATTTGTAATTATTTTGTGACACCTCTAACGATATGTAAAATATGATAAAATTTAGTTCGTTTTGTTCCATTTCCGAGCGCTGAATAGACCTCACAAAGACATAAGCCGTACTTTGAAAAGAAGTTCTCGTTTAAAGTCTCGCTTTCAAGTGCTTTCCATTTATAATTTTTATGGTTATCTTATAATACGTGAAGGTCTGTCTACTAACATACACAGAAAGCTGTGGATCTTTCTCAGAGCAATGACACCTTTATTCATAAATCCATGGGCTCTTTAGATCTCATTTTCAAAAGATACGAGATGACATTTGTATTTTAATTTAAAAAAAAAAATGGATGCATTTACAATTATTACAGTTGTATAAAAATATCGATTGGAAAATACGCGTCATAAAATAATAAGTGCTTGTATATTCCATATAACTGTAATTAGGTCCGCGTGCGATCGGTGTAAGTTCACTTATCTTATCACTGATATTTGCATGCCAGTGCAATGTGTCACACCGGTGCATGCGTGAGTGCTAATTAAATTTTTACTACCTCTAGTAATCTTAGTTCTAATAACAGATAGACAGATAGAATGTTACATTCTACTGCTATTAGAACTTGTAAACCTTCTTATTTACTATCGCCGCAATTATCTGTGGTTCAACCAATTGCTGGATCCAAGGTTCTAATTTTTGATTTGTCAAATTTTTATATTTTGACCAAGTATATTTTAGTCGCCAACACACTTCTCATAAGGTAAACCTGCAGAATTTAATTTAATTCTTGATACAGCCACGGTTCTGCTTAAAACTATGTAGCAGTATATTAGTGAGCTTTGGAATAGAAAATAATAATAAGATGTGAAAGAATGAAAATAACTCTATTTTACATACAAAACATTTACTAAAATCATCCGAGCTTGTGTACACAGTATAACTGAGCAAGTGTTAGAGATAAATATAATTTTACATTAGCAATTAGTCGATGCAACACGGCTGATATCTGGCCCCGGTGAGTGCCTGCCTGCACAGTGTGCGCGTGCGGTGGTCTAACGGGCCGGCGATAATCGCGGACAGATTAAAAAAACATCGCGCAGGCGCATAACGGATCGGGCGATGCGCATCGCCCGTCATCGCGATTGCAGCTGCGGCCGCGCATTATTGAGCTTAAGCTGTTGAAAAGCTTACACACAGAACTAGGACATCATGTGTTGCGGGTAGCGGACACACTGAAAAAAGCCTTTAACGTTTAATCATGCAAATAGTAGTAGTATTAATAGATCATTTTAATTAAATTTATAGTATTTGCATGCAAACTCCACAACCCTTTAATATATCTTTTTTTCTTTATTTTACGACTGTTGGGCACGGGTCTCCTCTCGAAATAGGAGGCGTTAGTCCTAAGGTAGACTTGCCTTAGTAAACATTATGGAGGACACTCTTTCATGCAGGTTTCCTCAAGATGTTTTCTTCACAATTACAGCAGTTGATGTCTGATAACTCTCCTCTATTAGATATAGCAATAAGAAAACAACTCAATAATAATGAAATGTATCACCTTTCATAATATGTATACAATACCAATAAATGATTTGAATTAAAGCTCGGTATCTCGGCAGAGGACACAGTTGTCCGCAACCGAGCAGCGCGCCACGAATGTACCAAAACTTCTCAAACTTATTACCGCTACTTAACTAGATGACCCGACTGGAGAGCAAGAGGCTCTTCGCAATGCTAATCGGTCTCAGTCAGAGCCGCTACTGTTGAGCGGAATGGTCAGTATTAATTTTTTTTTTGGAATTAATATTAATTGCGAAAATCGGTTAAACAACAGAAAAGATTTTTTAAGAAAAATACTTGTTTTACAAAAAGTTTACGAATTTTTAATATCAACCATGATGTATGTCAATAATTTGCTTCTAACTAATTAATAATTTGGACTATCTTAAATTCTTACTTTCTGAGTGTGAACCCTAAACCAGACACGAATCTCGTGTACCATAGTAGAAAAGTTAATTTCTATTCAGAGCAGACCACCACGACCGATACAGTTTATTGCACTGCGATGAAATATTGCAATTTGAATCCAATTCTATTATTCATTTACAGTGATTCATTTACAAGAAATGCTCTGTGGATCGATATGTTGAACCGATATCAACTTATCGATAAAATATCGAACTAATAGAGATCTAATGGACCGTTGAGAATTGAGAAAATCGATAAAAGTTTTAATAGCGACTACCAAATGATATCAGTCGCCGTAATTGCTGCAGTAAAATATTGTTTAATATCATCGGTGCAGAATCGATGACATTTTAAAGGGTATGTAAATTCTAGTTGGTTGAGCATTATTCATATTGTAATGTACGGTGAATTAATTACAAAATACTTCTCAACACAGAAAAATAAAAACATGCCAAGAAGGACAAGGAGAAGCAAGACACCTTTTTGTATAGATGACCATGTAGGTCGCTCGCTCGCTGCGACCCATTGACGTCCCACTGCTGGGCACGGGTTTCCCCCACAGACACTACTGCGGGAGGTCTAGAGCATACTCCACAACGCTGCTCCAATGCGGATTGGTGGAGGGGTTAGTGGCCAACCCAGTGTCGAATGTTCTCAAGCCACCAGAAGGTCTTCAACAAGGCTTAACGACTGTTTCCAGCATTGAAAACAACCGGGACCGACGGCTTTACGTGCCCTCCGAAGCGCGGTAGCGATCATGACATTTTTTTGCCACTAGTGGTCACCACAAACCGACCGCGCCCGTCATTGCTTAACTCTTTCGATCACATTGAATCGACGCGAGCAATTGGGCTGTGGACGCTCACCATGTAGGTACTAAACGGAAATTCTAAGTTAACACTAATATTTGATATTTAATTTGTAGCAAAGAAGAAAATCGTGCATCTGATAGAATCTTTACGGGTCCAGTTCAACAGTCATTTCCCAGTACACCGCAAACGTAAACGACACAACATTGTAATTACCCGCTTTTCTCTGGCTCTGTCATAAAAAGCACTATCAGAGAGAGCATCGGTGATTTACGCAACATAACATTAAGCTTGAAGCATAACTAAATTCCTTTTATGCGGATAATAGGTTAACGTCTCAAAAACCTGTCGAGCCTTTTCATTATTAGAGCTATAATATAAAATGCATTGAAAGAGCCCTTTGTTACACTGACGCGTTGCCCGTGATTGATGCTCGGAGAAAGTCCAACGCCTATCTACCATTACCTACTAAAGGATTTTTATGATACCTTAACAAAATGCAAAATGGTGACGTCTACAATCTACATGTATGTCACAAATGTATAGTGTACACTTGCATTAAGTTAGTTACAAGTAATTAGAAACTCGTTATTTGATTATTTTTAGTCTTCGTTAACTGATCTAAGCAAAGTCATCCCTATGTAACCATAATCACGTGTCTATTTTACTTAATTTGTTTTTATTATAAATCCAGTCCAATTTTATATTTTCAATAAAGTTTTATAGTATGTATAGATAAGATTGAATCCAATCAAATATGTACTAAGAACGTTAAAAAAATCATACGGGTTGGTCATTAGATAAAATAGTAATAAATTATTTACACTCCTTTATTTTTGCGACATTTGTGATACTGCGAAAATTTCGCATTGTAGTATAAAAACATATTTGTACATTTTTCATCATGCCAAATAGTCATGATACAAAACAGCATGGAAATCTTAATATCCGTTTTATGAAACACGCGACCGACGGCCTTGGACTCAGCCCTACATTTTTGCCGAATATAAAATATGTATGTAACGGTAGATATATAAATTACTGCCCCGACAACTTCCCAGTAATGTACATAGATTTTTCATCATACAAGTTTTACGACCATTGATATCAAAGAAGCATAGATATGCCATATACATATACAATTTTGCTTCATTTAATGACAATAGATATGTCATAGGCATGTCACTTTGTTTTGTTTTACAATAAAGAAAGAAATAAATAAATATGCAACTGTTTAGGTTAACAAAGTATTCGTTTGTTATGGCGGCCTGTCTATGCCGTATAGTAAGTTTAATGTCTTTGTTAACTAATTACCTTAACGTCTGTACATAGGTACAGAGTATACATAAGACAAAGTAAAGTAACAAGTGAGTTATTAACCCATTTGAAAACAATAACGACTGCTGCAGGAATTTCAACTTAGAAAAACCTACAATAGTCACAGACAGATAGACAGATTATTTTCGAAAAACCCAATTTTTGAGTTCAAACTCGTTAATAATGCCTCTGAATTGAAATTATGAAATAAGATTCTATGTACAGATAAAGTTTAAGTTTTCTCTTCAGCTTTATTAGAGTAATACATATAGATAATTTATTACGGTACTAATAAATCTATTTTTATCAATACTTTTAGAGGTTTTCTGAGAATCATTGCGACTCTCCAGGTAATGGTTCAGTTTTGCTTAATGTGGATTACAAAATGGCTCTATATCATGAAATGTCATCAGTCAACCCGTTCATCTACGAGTAAATCATTTTTAAAGCCATTTAGTAAGCATCATTCTCACGCATGGACATATACCTAAATAAATACACATTACGTATATATTACAGTGAAATCGCCGTTAAATGTGTGTTATTTTATCCATATTAGAAGTAAAATACTGAGAAAAGGCATTTATAGAACGGTCTTGATCTCCTGTAGTTGTTTGACGATGCTTTTTAAGATCCATTGATTATCGCTTCAATGCAGACAGTACGGCTCAATCATCGGTTTTTATAATGTCGCGGTCTTACCATCACCATTTGCGATGTTATTTGTCTAGAAAAAAGCGTTCGTTCGAAGATTAAACGCATCCCGGGCAGGTGACATTCGCATAGCAACACGCGTTTGTAACTGGACAAGCACGAGCTGGAATTTCAAACGTTTGATCTAGAAAGGAAGACAAGCTGGTTGGGCAGCAATTATTTTTGACTGGCCCTTTGGTGCAATCGGTAGTGTCCCTGCATGTTACGCCAGGGGTTGTAGGTTCGAATCCCACTCAGGACAAACATTCGTGTAACGAACACTTGTGTTTGTTTCTGTGACCGGGTGGTCTTATTATTTATTTAAGTATGTATTTAGAAATAGCTATGTATAACAGTTTCCGACATCCATAGTACAGGCTCACGCCTAGTTTGGAGTCAGATAGCCATGTGTGAGAATATCCAAGATATTAATTTATTATTTAAGTAATTTTTTTTTCTTGGTAGACATAAAAGATAATGGCATTAAAAACATTAAAAGAGCAATGCAGCCGTGAAGGCGACTGTAATCAGGTGGGCTCTTCGTGTAACTACGGCGCAACACTTTTCTTTGTTAATAAGCATCTAATCTATCAAGGATATGCATACCTTCATATTAAATTAATAATCCAACTTTATGCAAAGATTTATTTGTTTCACGAAATGCAAGCTCCGTTTGCCGTGAACATTGACGTTTACTGGTTCAAGCTTAGCATTTTATTAATACGCGAGACAAAAGCGTTCGACCCTTTTTACGAAATTTAAGTGGACGGAGGTGTAAGAAATTTCGTCTAGTTAAAATTAATATGCAGATTTAGTGTAGAAAGCTAACATTTTTATATAATATGCATTAGAAATACATTAATACAAGAAAAATAGACACACTATCATTTGTTTGACATAAACAAGTATATAATAGTTATCTGGATATGAACAGCATGTCATGTTTGTATGAAACAAATTCACTTTGAACATTGGTTTGTACTAAGTTAGTGATTAAAGTAATAACTTTCTTAAGTCAAATTTAAAACTTTAAAAAATAATTATGCTTACGGTTACGACGACCACTAGTAAAAATTAAAATTCATAACAGAAATATAAAATTAAGTGTCGAGTGTTTACGGAAAACGTCAAAGCTCTTATCGACCACTAATCGGAAGTGTCTATGCATAGAATAACATCCTTAATTCTTGTGAAAGTTGTTAAACATTACAGAATACAAACAGCAGTAAGTACCTTCCTACCTAATTGAACTTACATAATGATAAGAATAATGAATATTCATAAATAATTGATATTTGAAAGCTACGCTGCTTCGTTGGTCTAGTGGTCGTTACCACAATAGCTAAGCTAGGTCCTGGGTTCGATCCCCGGGTTGGGCAACAACTATTGGATTTTTATAACTTGAAATGCCTGGTAGCAGCTCGGGGTTTGGATTTGTGCCCGATTTATGGCAATAGGCTCACCGCTATGGCATCTTAACATAACTGGTGAAATACGCACCTCTTTCGGGGAAATAAAGCTTATGAAATACCTATGTTATGATATCCAACATTTTGAAAACCTATGTATTTTGTGATTCGTCTTACGTCTTCTATATACGTATAATATATTATGTATAGATATGTCTATGGCATATCTTTGTAGATACAGAAGCTTGATTTCTCACAATTTCAACAAATTTCAAATTACTCAAAGAGAAGATGAATGAATGCAAATAAAGACGTGCCATACACTGAGTTTAATCAAACCACGTGAAGAAAAATAAGTCGTTTCTAATTTAGACTTCAATATTTTCATAACTATGTTTACATAAGTCTAGTCGTACCTATGTCGCGTGCTGGAACTGGGCATAATATAAATTCTTGTGGACATGTTTGCTATGAGTAAATATTAATGTATTTTTATTTAAGAATGTCATTAATGTTGCTGGGAGAGTAACACGCTTCCCACAAATAGCACCAAGCTTCCTTTCGGGTTTCGAAAGGTGTGGTATTCATGTGGTACACCATGCGACTACGTCCTTCCTCAAAAGTTTACATCTACTTTAATTACTTACAATTTGCCTTGTATAACAAGTCAATTGTTCCCATTTGACTTGTTTTACAAGACTCTATTCCCATAAACCTCATAAAGTTAACACAGTAAAACTCCGAAAAAAAAAGAACTAAGGGTCTTAACTATAACTCATTCACTAACCCAGTTTTCCTTCACTCGTGTCTCAGATCCTTGTTAACCTAAAAAGGTTTGAGACTAAGAAGACTGGCACAAAAATGTGTTTTATTTTTTATTAGATGTACCTATACGATACGTCGAACATCAGTATATCAATAAAACCAAAGCGAATAATAGATACTTCTGTCGTAAAAATTTAAAGTGCATTGCATAATTGAGCCGTAACTAATTTTACTAGACACACAAACGATATGAATTAAGTAAATGTCCCGTTAGATGTGGTTACTGGATCAAACATTGTGGTAGGGTAACTATTAAATATTCTCAATTTATAGATTGTCTTCGAGGGCCCATTTTATAGCTTTACGCAGAGCACATAAACATTGATAGCTTCGGGTACTTGCTCTAATCATCTTATGTTGAAATCCAATAAATACATAAACTGCATCCATCTATCTATGGCCTATGTGGACCTTTTGAGGTCCACATAGTCCACTAAACGACATCACTCCAACCGGTAATGTGCATTCTGAATCCATCGGATTCCCGCCGTCTTCTTCAGGTTGTCAATCCACCTTGACAAATAACTGCAAATCTACTTTAAATTCACAAATAAAATTAATGTTTAGTTTAAATACATTATAACAGTTTCGACAAATAGGCTAAAGCTGAAAAATGCTTTCACTTAACTACTGTAAATGGTCCCCAAGGCACAAATACGAGTTCTAGATTTTTCTACATTTCATTGCGAATCGGCCTTGTGGGTGTTTAATAGTTTGTTATCACAGTTTAACCGTTTAACATGGTTTAACGATGTCATATATCTTTCGGGGCGTACCAAGGCCGTTGCCCGCGTTCCCCGTGACCCGGACTCGTCTGCGTGAACACCAAATATAGGACGTAATATATAAGTATATTACGTCCTATATTTGGTATAGTAATTATAGGATGCTCTGTGTAATGTGCACCTGAATTTTAACATTAAATGTTTTCAAATAGTTCAAAATCGATAGTATTGTGTCAGGTGCTATGCTATGTATGTTTAGATAATGTGCATGTTTCTATGGCAACAACGTAAAGTCAAGTTAGATCATAGTCATTCAATGTTGTTAGCATAATTTTTAGTTATGTACTAGTATAAAAAATACTGATATTATTTTTGATATTCTTAAAAAAAGTTAATTTTAACTGAAAGTTATGATTACTTAACATTTAGTCGTAGGTAAGTAACATTCAACCCAGACAAAAACTAAAATTTTAAACAAATTAATCCAAAATGCAGTTGAAAGCAAATTATACTCTAAAAAAATTTTTTTTTTAAAAAGCTTTTATAACTTTTTACCTATTTTATTGTCATGCATTGTCATCGGAACCTAATATGTGTGCCAAATTTCAGCTAGATAGCTTCAGTGGAAGTGGGTGAAATATTGATTGCAAGATTCCAGGACATACATGAATACATACGAGTGAAGTTAAATAAAAGCTTTTAAAAAAATACAGGTCACTCTACGCAAGTTCAGCGAAAGACTTCTACGTCATATTATTATTCGCTGTGACCCATAGACGTCCCACTGCTGGGCACGGGTCTCCCCCACAGACACTTCTGCGGGAGGTCTAGAGCATATATCACGCTACTCCAATGCGGATTGGTGGAGGGGTTAGTGGCCAACCCAGTGTCGAATGTTCTCAAGCCACCAGAAGGTCTTCAACAAGGCTTAACGACTGTTTCCAACATTGAAAACAACCGGGACCTTACGTGCCCCCCGAAGCACGGTAACGTCCATGAAATTTTGCCACTAGCGGTCACCCATCCACAAACCGACCGCGCCCGCCGTTGCTTAACTCTTTCGATCACATTGAATCGACGCGAGCCATTGGGCTAAGGACGCTGCGCTATATTATTATTATCAATTAAATAATATACGTAATTAATTTTATTTTCGGGTATTTTAGGGTACCTATGTCTACAAATATCTTTCTACTTATTTTTAAGGCTACATAGGGGTTTAGCTTTGCAAACCCCCGTCTCGTCTGGGCGTCTCGCGTAATCGCAGTGCTTCCTATAGATATGCTAATACCCTGTAGTGGCACGCAATTTTAGGGGCCATCGAAATACATACCGCTAAGCTGTAAATGTTACGCAATGCGATCAATACACTGTGATCTGTGAAATAACATAGTCCTAAAGTAAGGTAAGGTCTTGGGATTTAAAAAGATGTTTCTTATACGAGTATATTTCCTTACAACTACAAACGTTTCTTTTAAATGTTGATGAAAAATTGATAAATATAATATTTTTATTATTGATTACTTTAGAAATGAATAAGTAAGGAAGATTATTTAAATAAAATTCAAGATTTTACTTCAATTGGCTCACCCCTTACATGGATCGTATAAGATAAATAAAAATAAAGATAAAATACAGGTGTGTATTTGTTAGGAATATATCAATTGATCAAATGCCAAAATCAGGTGTCAAATAGACCTAATATTTAATCCTCAGGAAGAAAAGGACTCTACAAAGTAATATATTACTGTATCTTAATCTTATTTGTGCTTATATTGTACTTGCGAGATATAGATCCGCGTAGATTATTGGTGTTTTCTGCTTGTCAGTACACAAAAAACACGACATAATGCGTGAGCCGCCAGTCGGCGTCGCCACCCTTCTCCCCTTTGACAAACTAGGCAGTCGGCTATGAATTTTAGGATTAAAATCAATGCCAAACAATACAGTTCATAGCGACAAGTGCTTTTGAGGGGGTTGTTCGAACTGAAGTCCCACTCTAGTTTAATTATTCGGGGTACCCACCAGCTTACTATTAATTTGCCGCGTATTATCGTCTCTTGTTTGTTGTTTAAAACATTTATGTTCAAACATATCTGACAATGGTTTTCCCACGCGTGCTATAAATAAATGAGGAAAATTTCGGGAACGTGTATTGAATTGTACGTATAATACGTATTAAGTTAGTAGGAGTTCGTTTATAGATATTTTTATATAATTGGACAATAATCAATATAACACAACGTTACCAGTGTTCTAACCCACGCTAGTGCAAATGCAGTAATTAATTATTGAAACTAGCCTAATAAGACGCATAGGAAGATTCGAATATTAAGTAGATTCGAAAAGTAAGTAACACATGTTGCAGGTGTTTCGTCCCAGTAAAATACAATTTGGCATTTGTAATGCCCACTCAGCATAGTATTTTATTGATGTGATAATTTGTCATGCTTAAAATTAATGCGTTCCATAAAAATTGCAACTTTGCGTAACGTCGGAATCAACATGTTGTATCGATATCAAACATTTTGTTACACTAATTGAGCACGTATCTAATTTTAATGTGTTTCCATACCAATATATGTGAATATATCACGCGTTTAATGGTAAATGAATTATGTAACTTTATCGGCAGTAGCGTTTTTTATGCTGAAATATTCGGATTGTAAAAAGGTACGAGTTACATAAAACTGTAGTAACATTACAGTTACATGTTTATCAAATTAAGCTACGGTTATAAAAATCATTCACTGAATCATATTTCTCGTACTGTAGATATTATATGAATATGTATACTTGAAGACGATTTTACAATTGAAAATTACGTAGGTACTACTTGTTAATATGCGTGCGTGAAAAATATGAGGAGCTTTATAATATTTTTAGAAAACCCTTTAAAAAAAAATCAAAGTATCTTGTCGGGTCACAGTTGATGCGCTCACAATGAAAGGGTGTGCAGTGGTCGTATCAGCGCTGATCCCCGCGCCCCGCATAATTGCGCTCACCTGCCGCACTCACCGCATCCGTCATTGCTTATGGGCTTACAGTGTGACTGCATCTATATGACTATAAGTAGTGCCCATTTTAGGGTGGATTGTCTTCGTTTGAGTCTGTCGTTTGGTTATACGACGCACAAAATTACAGAGATCTGAGGATTTTTGCCAACACAGTTTGGAGTGTCAGTGTGGTGCAAGATTAATTAATTTTTTTTGGTAGAAATTCCTAAGAAATGAGAACAAAAGAAGAAATTCCTAAGGTAGAATTCCGAAGAAATTCATCATTCATTCAATGTTTAGACTACGCAGAATATCCCTTAAACGTTAAAAAGTAACCTGAATAAGAAAAATCTTTAGAAATTTGTTTTTTACCCTAAACAAATCCATATTAAGTCCAAAAAAGCTCACGTAGCGAAGAAAGCGACAAAATTACAGAATATTGGCCGTGACCTGACAATAATAATGCACCCAACGAGCAGGACCACAGCTAATAGCTCCCAGTCTTTTATCTATGTTTATATTGTGCGCACTTGGCGTATCTGATATGCTGAGCACTCGGAACCGCATCCGACGCACTCAGGCGGTGGTGCTCAGCGAACGGTAAGAATTTACAGTAGGAGCGGCATTCTTCGACGTTTTTTTATCACGGATTGCGATACAATGCGATCCGGCGCTTCAACGAAATTGTCCCGTCATCGTGGAATGTGGATAAGAATTACATTTTAACTCACTCCGCTGATGGACACGCGTCGACGACGTAAAAAACCCTTTTATGCATTGCGAGCTTTTTCTACGATACGTCTAGCCGACCTCCGCAATATCGGAGTTATTATGATGGAATTAACTGTTCTTCTGAACATAGTTTTATGTGCCCTTTTTACTCAGACTATCTTTACAAAACAATTAATGATTTATTAGAAATGAATAAAAATTGGAATTCTTAAATCTCTACAGATATACACTATATTGATGTCGATATAAATAGTGACTAATACAACATTTTCAACCATTTTTTTTAATTGATCGGATATGTTTTAGTGTTGATACTTCAATCGCTACGAGTATGTTGGAAAAATAATTGACTTCATATTGAAACTATTTTTCATTGTCGGGCTCATATGCATTTTTTTGCGCTTTACTATTTAGTACTATCCACATTTTGCTTGGTCCTATAACTAATATCCTATATTATAAGGTCCTATAAATAAGGAATATTGGGTAGAATTTGGTATTCAACTGTTCTCGATGGATTTTATTTCACTAGCGAGAATTTGACAAGCCCGTTGGCGCAATCGGTAGTGACCCTGTCTGTTGCGCCAAAGGTCGTGGGTTCGAATCCCACTCAGGACAAATATTCGTGTGACGAACACTTGTATTTGCTCTGTGTCTGGGTGTTAATATTATCTATTTAAGTATGTATTTAAAAATATCTATGTATGTGTATCAGTCTCTGACATCCATATCACAGGCTCGCGCCTACTTTGGGGTCAGATGGCCGTGTGTGAGAAAAAAAAATTGCCTTGTATGGTGAAATCAGTAATCCTTATTCGTTGAGCAGAGAAACTAAATAATACTACTAATATTTATTGTAAAATGTTAACTTAATCTGTAGTACATATATGCATTTTTTTGTACCACGAAATTAACTACTATTTTCCAGACTATTATAATTGAGTATATTTCATGTAAATTTATATAAAAAGCTTTTCAAATCGAAACTAGTAAAATGTACCTATAAGTTATAACGAATGTTAGACGCACTTAATACGACGCTGTCATAAAAAGCCGTACACCAGCTTTCCGCCCTAAACATCTAGAAGTTCACGAAAGCTCCAACAGCTGGCTCTGGAAACTAAAGTGATGCGGTCTGAAATGTCTGAATGTCCGCATTGAAAGATTTATCACTTCTTAAATTATAATGTTGTATGAAATAATAAATACAATACAATGTGGGTAAAATGGGCGTCTATGACAGATACTGTTTATTTTTTTTTTTTTGGTCTTGGTGGTGAAATGAAAAAAAATTTTGATTGACAAAAAGCATCATACATACAAACAAGTACATAAATAAATTGAGAGATACATGAATACGAAGATTAAAGTTATTCATTTGTCAAATATTTGTTTAAATTAGTGAAAATTTAAAATGTATCAAGATTTTTTCAGGTTTTTTGAATAGAAAATAAAGATTCGCTGAAATTATTTCTTATTTTTTTTATCAACTTGTTACTCGGAACATCACGATATAATATTCAGTGGTAACCATGACCTTAGCAAAACAAAGCCTCTCGGGGATCGCTGAAAGCTACAGGCGCAGCCTCCGCGCAGCGCACTGAAACCTCTCCTACGTACGTACCTGTTCTTTCCATGACCGATCTTGTAGAGCTCGACGTGCTTGAACTGGGCGTAGGTGGCCATTGCTGTGAAGTGGTGCTCGTGAAACACGGGGATTAACACTGAGTGTGCGGGGTCACTGCGCGATACCGGCAGAGGGATAGATCGACGGGCGAACGGCGCGACTGTCGTCAGCTGACTGAACGCGCGCGGGCCAGTACCCTCGCTTAAGTCGATGGTTCCACCCTCCGCCCGCGCGTCAAGAGTGAATCGCGCATGCCCGCCGATAATCTGCTTCCGTGCCGCTTGTTTTGCTTTTTTCAACCGGCCAGCACCTGGCGCTTGAGCCGTCCTGCCCGCCCGTGACATATGCCCGCCGGACCAGATGACTCGTGTCAACAGACACGGGGAACTGGTTTCGGATACAAAAACTTCTTGTTGATTGACATGAAACCGGTCGCTTCCGCGGAAGCCATGTAACCGCCCCCGTAATATAATAGATTAAATTTATGAAAATGAAATGTAACTCAACTCATACATAGACGCAACTAATAATGACACCATTTTATATTTCCAATAGTGCAAGACGAAACCGGTAGATGTGAATACTGATCGTAAGTTATCACTGTCTCCTGTACAGTGGAGATAGCATGGGCCTTGGCGCGTAACAGCGTATATGAAGTTAATATATTCCAGCTACATGGCTACGAGCTTTCGTAGAACCTGTACTCTACCATTCTGTGGAACGCCTTACGGATAAGATAGATTCGTATGTCACATTTACATAAATACTAGCTGAACCGGCAAACATTGTTTTGCCAATCAAAATTATTAAAAATAAAAATCTCGATATAAAAATATGGATTGATCGTAGAGGGTTGAAAATTCAGGTTTGTATGTATTTTCTAATGTTGTATCATAAAAAAATACACAAATAAAAATTTGTCTAAAAATTAAAAAAAAAAAATTAGGGATGGACTACCCTTAACATTTAGCGGGATGAAAAATAGATGTTAGTCGATTCTCAGACCTACTGAATACGCATATAAAATTTGGTAAAAATCGGTAAAGCCGTTTCGGAGGAGTACTGCAACAAACATTGTGACACGGAAATTTTATATATAAGATAAGACCGCCCCGGCTTCGCACGGGTATTTTATAAAAATTTAACACGACTTTATTTTACATATATAGATTATAACAATTGTTTCGTTTACGCCTAGTAATATTATATAGCCTATGACACTCAGTGAAGATGCAGCTTTCTAATGGTGAAAGAATTTTTGAAATCGGTCCAGTAGTTTTGGCAGCGCACGCCAGAATAGCTCGCAGATGGTAGATTTTTTCCTACTTACCTACTTGACACTTATCGTCATATTTTGGACAATTCACACAATATCTTTATACATTTTAGCCTGTGTGTTATTCTGATGTATAAGCTATATTATTGTAAAGTTTCATTAAAATCTATTCAGTACTTTTTACGTGAAAAAGTAACACACATCCATCCATACATACATACATACATACTTACAAACTTTCCCCTTTATAATATTAGTAGGATAGGATTAGTAAGGATTATACCTTTTCAACAGCCTAAAATTTAAGTTTTATGCTTCTAGTTCTGAAAATGACAATACTTTCATACAACCTTTCATCTCCCTTTTCAACCCATTACAACATTTTTTTCCAATTAAAAAGTGTCTATGTCCTTTGTCAGGCTCTAGACTGTGTACCAAATTTCATTTAAATCGGTTCAGTAGTTTTGGCGTGAAAGCGAAACAGACAGACATACAGACAGACACTTCAAAACCAAACTTCCAATTTTAATCATTCAAAGTCCAAATATTACTATCTACATAAACTGTAAATATAGTCCAAAAAAAATTCAAGATAAAAAAATGGTTGTTGTGCCTCACTCGACATAGATAGGTATAGTGTGTCGCAGACATATTTATAGATATTTATAAGATCTACAATTAATTAGAACATTTTATGGTTCTATCTTTTATAGTTTAGGCAGCGTACGCAAAATAAGTAACTTTTCTGGTTGATTTTTTACACCTTGTGTCCGAAAAACCCAAATATCTTACGGAACCCTATTTTTTTTCAAAATAAAATTTAGCCTATGTCACCCGGGGATAGTGTAGCTTTCCAACAGTGAAAGAATTTTTCAAATCGGTTCAGTAGTTTTGAAGCCTATTCGATGCAAACAAACAAACAAACAAACAAACAATCAAATCTTTCCTCTTTATAATATTAGTATAGATAATAAATATTGTTACTTGTGAAATACAAGTTTATATGTATTTATGTATATAAGGTCCATAAAGAGGGTTCTGTACTATATAATATTGTTAATTTTTAATTATATAAATTAACATACATATTAATTTTGGCATCCATTAAACAAGCAGACGGGCCACCTCATTTAGTTTTCATGCACCTATTTTAAAACACCTTATATTATTTTGCGATTCTACGAAAATGAATACAAGTAGCCCGACTCCTAAAAGCATCGAAGTGGTCAAGTGATATGGTCCAAATGGGATCTTCCTGCAATCATTAATATTAATTAATGAATCACGCACTTGCTGCATAATTGGCTTCTGTTTATTAAGTAGGTACTTGTGCGTTTCCTTGTAGGTACGTCGTCCATCGTACCTACATGTCAATGAAATACATGATTAGTTTCTTGACACTTGTAAACTGAAGGTTTAGTTTATACCTACTCGCGTTTGATGCGGATGATGAACGTTTTGAATTGATTTATACTATTGTAAATGTTTAAAACTACTATAACTTTTTTATAAATTTACAAATAATAAAAAAATGCTATGTTATTCATTCCTATTATTTCATGAAATATTATATTACAGTTGTAAACTATTAACACTACAGTCCTTGAGTTATTGAGAAAAATCAAATAGGTGTGCTATAATTACTATTTACAGTAATTAAAAGATAAGAAGTCAGAACTCGTAGACAATACCCTGTTACAGTACATCACAAACACAACCTGTTGTTAAAAACTGTTTTAGCATAGCTAGAAAAGTTATTAGCGCACCAGAAGCCTAAGCAACTTGAAAATGCATTACGGTGGGAATATGTTGTTTATGTACCTGCACTTAAATCACTGCATGTCCACTTAAGCAGTGAACCGTAAACATCGACTAATGTGCGAATAAAAATATACGGACAATTTTATTGCAACAAAACGTACATTGTACAAGCAAGTACTTATGGTCTCATCTTCAGTCATTGCAACTTTGCATTATTTTTTAAATGAAACTGTCAGTCAAACTTCATTATATCTTTATTTAGAATCTAAAATTATTTTGAGCACCTAAGTACTAATCACAATGACATATTAGTACACATACTAATTAGTAATTAATTAATTATTAATTATAAAATAAAAAGATTGAATTATATAACATCACGCCCGTTAAGATTCCATGTAACACATGTGATGACCTTATTGCCATACAACGGGCACGAATTCAGACTCCGAGATGCTACCGGGCATTTCAAGTTTGAACACCCCAATATAGTTGTTTCATGACCCGGGGATCGAACTCTAGCTTTGCAGTTGCGCCTGCGACCTTTAGACCAACGAGAGTAATTCAAAATTCGAACAAAATCTTACTAGCGTATACCGCGGCGGGCACGCTACAAACTTACACACGTATGTATGACCTCTGAGGGAGCGGTGCCGGTGCCATCCATCTTCGGAGCGGCACACGTCAAATAGGCGGGCTTCCCTGTTTCAACACCGCACCATTACTGTACGTATACAATTTGTTCCACTATTTCACGCGAATCATAATCAAAAGGCAATCAATTCTCAGCCTTATGGATATTAACATAAAAAACAAGGCACCGCGAGATGCGTGGTGTCAAATTATGGACGAAAAGCAAGTCGATGCGCTCCAGGAATGCATAATCAGAACTACGCAACATTCAAAATTACGCATCAAAGTAAAACTTCTCTGAATAGAATTCTAGTTGGTATGAAGATACGTCTACTAACACATACAAGAAAAGATAAAACTTAGATGTATTTTGTTTAGTTAGTAGCGTGAGCGTAGCTGAGTTGACCATGGACCAACTATTCTGCCCCTGATACCAGTTGTGAATAACCTAGGACTGAAAAAAGAGCCAGTATATCAGATATTTTAATACGAAAATAGGAGTATCCTTGCTTGATGGACTTTAAGTTTATTTGAAGTTTGATAATCAAGCATTAAAACAACATCTGTTTATGATACTTTTGATGCTTTGCCACTTGAACAATAGCCAAGTCATATTTCCTACCAAACCTCTAGGCCTGCTTCAGGTCGGCCGTTAACAACATTTGAAGTTTTCCATGGAAATCAATGTTTGGACTGTGTTTCCTGTGTTGCTCTGTTACGTTAGATAACATCAATTATTGTTTGTCCGACAAGTTCCCTGGAACTGTTTGCTTATCATGCTGGCTGAATATGCGATAATAACAAAATAGTTTTTTGATCAAACCCTCATTGCACTGCAGCTAGTGAGACGGGCATGGTGAAATTAAATGTTCAAAAGTGTGTTTTACCACCGCCCGTACCGTAGCACTATTCTGGTTCCGAGCTACATGGACAGATAATTGACGTACTTACTGGTCAATTAAATGGCAATGTCGAGTCTAAAAGTTAAATGCTGCCTCTTTAAAAACTGTAAGCAAACAAGTTTCTAAAATCAACAGGTCAAGTATTATTAAAAACTAATATTTATAAAATAGTCACGCGTTAGAATCTTTGATTGACACATGCGTAGCTACGAGTAAGTAGGTAGACACCGCAAAGCACACATGTGATACTCGACGGTAGAAATGTTCGCTGACGATGCAAGGCAGGCCACGGCGCTTCATCGCGCGTCAACGCGCTCGCACCACGCATTAATCACTCTCATCTATCTATGACAACGATTTGGAACCCAATTCAATCGACGTGTGTATCTACGATTACAACTTTCACGCGATACCGTTCGCTTCCTTTGTCTTGGTTCCGTAAAGGAAAGTTAAAATTTAATGTCAATTATAAATTTTGCTAATTTTGAAAGTAGACATGGCACATAAGTCGATACCTACGTCACACGAAGGTACAATCTACCATCGGAAATTATAAAGCCAAAAGCGCAAATAAGATATACAGGGTTATTGGTAATTCGACGTATTCCCGTTAGGAGGTGATAGGGGTGACTATTTGTGATAATTTTAACCCCCATATGCATTATGCAAAAGTGAACCATTTTTGAGTTATCAGGGATTTTAGCTTTTTTCAAAATAAGTCGAAAATGCAACTTAAAAAAATTATTAAAAAAAAAGTATCAGTTTAAATCTAATATTTTCTTTTGATTTATAAAAACGATTAAACAATGCTTATTTATCAATATTAAAACAACAGTTATCGGTCCAACTTTAAAAATGCGAGACGACAAACGATATAATTTCAATATTTTTTGAGATTTTCGTCCACTAAAATGCCTTAAAAACCAAAAAAACTTATATCAAACTTGGCTTGCAGATTGTTTTAAAAACATAACCGTTTTCTTAGCTCCCCAACAAGGCATTACAACTAGGAACTAATTTTAAAAAAACTGGAAATAAACCGATCACAAAGGAAGCAGGCGGAAATTTGTATTCGAAATAAACTTAAGGTCGTTCTTTAAAATTTCCATAAAATTAATTAAAAACAATGCCCAATGTAAATAAAACAAAAAATACAAATTTAAAATAAAATTTAGAACCAGTAAAAGTTTAGTAATACCTAATAACAATTAATAATAAGTAACAATTAAGACATTTTGTAATTTTGCCTAATTAAAGTTCTTGCTCGAGGGGACTTCCCCTATGACGCAAGACGAATGTCCTGCACATTTTGGTGTCAATGTTATGCGATGACTTGATAGCCATTTTCCTAATAGTTGGATAGCGCGAGGACCCATTCCGTGGCCTGCGAGGAGTCCGGACTTAACGCCGGTTGATTTCTATGTCTGGGGTCACATGAAATCCCTAGTTTACGACGTCTCGCCCCTGTGTCATTCGCGGAAGAACTCAAAACAAGAATTATAAACGCAGCAAATGTGATGCGGAATAATTTGACTACTTCGGTAGTTATGTTACACCTCAGAAAAAGAATGAAACTTTGCGTACGCAATAGGGGAAGTCCCTTAGAGTAAGAACTTTAATTAGGCAAAATTACAAAATGTCTTAATTGTTACTTATTATTAATTGTTATTAGGTATTACTAAACTTTTACTGGTTCTAAATTTTATTTTAAATTTGTATTTTTTGTTTTATTTACATTGGGCATTGTTTTTAATTAATTTTATGGAAATTTTAAAGAACGACCTTAAGTTTATTTCGAATACAAATTTCCGCCTGCTTCCTTTGTGATCGGTTTATTTCCAGTTTTTTTTAAATAAGTTCCTAGTTGTAATGCCTTGTTGGGGAGCTAAGAAAACGGTTATGTTTTTAAAACAATCTGCAAGCCAAGTTTGATATAAGTTTTTTTGGTTTTTAAGGCATTTTAGTGGACGAAAATCTCAAAAAATATTGAAATTATATCGTTTGTCGTCTCGCATTTTTAATGTTGGACCGATAACTGTTGTTTTAATATTGATAAATAAGCATTGTTTAATCGTTTTTATAAATCAAAAGAAAATATTAGATTTAAATTGATACTTTTTTTTTAATAATTTTTTTAAGTTGCATTTTCGACTTATTTTGAAAAAAGTTAAAAACCATGATAACTCAAAAATGGTTCACTTTTGCATAATGCATATGGGGGTTAAAATTATCACAAATAGTCACCCCTATCACCTCCTAACGGGAATACGTCGAATTACCAATAACCCTGTATAGATGACTTATTTCAATGATTTAACATTTTCACATAGATCATTGCGGAAAATTTTCTATTAGGTTATAGTATTGGTACCTACCTAAAGTTATAAGTAAGTGTGACCAAGGAATAAACTACTTTTAATACTTACGCTCAGTTGGAGTTAGTAGGTATGTGCCTGTACAAATAATGTAATATCTCGCCATTAGTGTCGTATGTCTGTGAGACCGTGATCCGAAAAGGCCAAATGACTTTTTAACAGGCATTATTTTGTGCGACTGTCGCGATTTCGAGGAGCTGCCTTATCCTACGTTATCTTTGTCCCAGTTTTCTCCACCAAAAAGCAGACGTACAACTAAGAGTTATGGGGGCGAACCACGGGCGAACCCTGTGCGTGAGACACGGGTCATCAAATACGAAGTGAAATGGTCAATGCTTAGTTATTTTTCATTTTTTATAAGGTTTACTTTATACTTCTACTTTATTTTTTTTATTGCGTAACTGTATAGTTTTATAAAAATAATAATATTGAAATATGAAAAAACCGAGTTCAGAACTTAAAAGTAAGAACTAATGAAACAGTTGTTTGTTAACTGGCTATATACACTACAACCCTTATATAAATTGATTGTACCTAGCTCTAGACTAAGTAAAGTATTAAAATCTTTTATGGGGAACTGTGTTCGCTTCTACAATAAAATATTAATATTACTTGTCTCTCAGAGATTAAAATCTTTCTATAAAATAAATGACTACTTGAACGATAGAAACGCTTGGTGCGATGTATCTCCAGCTCCACTTGTTTTATAATAATGTACCTTTATTAAATTAAAAAAAATTGTATATTTAAAAAAAAGTAACTACCGAGTTTCTTGCCGTGTTCTTCTCGGTAGCATCAAAGTGAACCGGCGTAGATAAAAAAAATGTTATGACGTTCATTAAGCGTATACAAAATACCATATAATGAAATAAATTAATCTGAATCTGAATCCCTCCAATATGCACCTCCAACAGCCACAGCTGAGGTAGGTCTACTGAAGCTGAGGTACTTACACCACTACGTTGCTCCAATGCGGACTGGTTCGTTAAATTCACGGAATATTTTGAAGTTAGGCTGACTTTCATGTTGATATAGGTGGAGAAATCAGGCAACACACATAAAAAAAAAGCACACACAGTCGAATTGAGAACCTCCGCCATTTTTCGTGGGTCGGTTAAACATAGAAATCATTAATGATATTCTGAAGTAGCTGTCTCATGCCGGCTTTAATAACATGCCAACAGAGGCAAACCACAACAGCCAAATAATATAATCTAATTACTTAATTGGTGAGCTGGAATATACCTATAAATTAATTAATGTTAGATACGTACCAACGTCATAAGGAAAATAAATTTACAAATATTTTGCACCGTTTTGAAAACGTCTATGAAGTTCGTAAAATATATTTAGTTGCAAAAACGTCGATAATTTTTAAAATTTAGTCTTTTAAAATGATGACTGAATTTAATAATGCATTTCTTTAATTACATAATGTAAATTAAAGTCTAAATAGGAAATATTAAACATCCAATAAGTTAAAACTTTCGCAAGTGTCGAGAAAGTTTGTAACCTACTCGTGACCGACAGGACATAAAGATAATTTATCTTAGGTATGCGTAATCTATATATATATAAAAGGAGAAGGTGACTGACTGACTGACTGACTGACTGACTGACATATCAACGCAGGGCCTAAACTATAAGGGTTAGAATCTTGAAATTTTGCACAGGGGTTCCTTTTATAACGTAGGGGAGCACTAAGAAAGGATTTTTGAAAATTCACCCCCTAAGGGGGTAAAACGGGGGTGCAAATTTAGTATGAAACTTTGCCGTTTTTGAAGTTAGTGAATGTCTAATTCCACGCGAGCGAAGCTGCGGGCGTCCACTAGTTCCATATAATAGTTTTAATGTGTATGGAAAAATAAACACTTGTGGACGCAGAACCACTACCTACCACCACTTTAATGCAATCGGAGCATTTGACGATATATTAATCGAAAACGGCATGTTAAATGAATGAAAACAACACTTCTCTCCGTATACCTATATATATTGAAACACACCCTTAAATTATGCACTATGAGACAATGTGCATGTGCATCTAACTGCCACGTCCGTGGCAATTCTGCAATCTTAAAATAAAACATTCAAGCGAAGTTGCACCATCATGACTTTGTCAGGCTGATGATAATAGTTATTTGACCACTTCTGCTGCGACCCCATTGACCGTTATCGGGGATCCGTAGCGGACCTTTGCCTGCATATTATAGGTATGAGTCAGGCTGAGGACAATAGGCAGCGATTTGCGATTCGACAGGAAGAGCGAAATGAAATAAACAAAACTTTCTTTCAAATGTAAGCGAAAATTCGGCGAAAATCTGGTGATGACGTGGCTACATGCTTCATGCGATCAAATCATCAATCGTGGTAAACTATACGCATAATGGAGCCTATACATACACATATATTTTTAATCGGGCAAGAGATTAACTTACTTAATAAATTCGCTTCAATTTCGCTACAGTTTAACATACGTTTAAGGGCAGAAAGCTTGTCGGGTTATCGCCGAACGTACCTAAGCGTTATCGCGGACACTGTTCGTCCTATCGCGATTCAACCGGAGAAAAACAATTATCCATTAGATATTAGGTACTTATTTTATAAACCGAATAATTGCTATATCAAATTTTCCGTTAAATGGTCACCATTCAACTCACCACTTATCACGATACGTTACTTAGTACATAAATTACCTATATTACGTAAATTATCTACATTTCAGAACCACCTATATACGATATAACTGGTTATGGATAAATGAAATGTAGATAATTAGATAATATTTAAGATAGGTAATATTTTATATATCCAGAGATAAGTAAAATGTAGATAATTCAAGTTACTTTAGAAAAACTGCTAAGTCATTAAAATATTAAGCACATACCTATCAATCTCGAAGAGACAGCAACGAACACGCAGACAGTTTAATGGTCGAACGTAAATTAACAAGAGCCAGGGAAAGCCATTCAAAGTACGGCGACGTCTGTCCTAATGCTCTTAACGAAAAATGGACAAACAATGGACCCGTAGAGAGAACACTTTCATTCTACAAGTATATAAGACAACGGTGTTTACTTTCAATGAATTCATTGTATACTTAATCCGCTTGAAAACTGTTTAAAAGTCTTACATGGAAGATAAATCATGCTGTCAACTATGTCTTTCTTATGGTTAGGAGGACACACAACACTGGAGTTGTTGCAGTTGTCGTCATTATTAATTATCTACTAGTGGACGCTTGCAGCTTCGGTTGCATGGATTAGATATTAAGAAAGTTTCGTTAATGGTTCCTGTCCTTCTAAAGAAAATAAAAGAATTAAAGTTCAAATAGACGATGTGATAACGGGATAAAAAGTCAATCCATCCGTTTAGTATACTTAAATGTACATTACATACTTTAATAACGACATCGTATAACTAAATACACGCTTTTGTAGATAACCGAACTAAATGTATTTATTTTTAAACGGTTTTATTTAGTTGGTCTTGTGATCTGGTGGTTGCATATGCGATTGGTAAGGTATGGGGCCTGGAATTTTTTTTACTGGCCAGGGGATCGCCCCATTTTAAAATAATTGCATAGAATGATAAGCTCGTAACAAAGCAGTATGACATTTAAAAAAAAATATAATGTCTAGATTACCGAAATATAAATTATTCAAACGTTTTATTACCACACGTATAGCTACAAAAAGGAAATAAATACTTGCAATAACAAGCAATGAAATGAAATGCTTATAAGTTATTATAACCATTATCAGATCAATGAATATCGAATTAACCTCGATAAATGTATTGTAAGCAAAACCTGCAATAGATGTGGTTGGTACAAAATGAAAAAAAAATATGGAAAAAAGAAAACAAAGATTCAAAATAGGTGAATCACTTCGATCGGTGTCTCGATTTCGGAGAGGAAGGAACGATTGCTTCACAATTGCGTAACGAATCGATTTGAATAAATTTAAATTAGTGTTGATTTGACGAAATGAGAGCAGACTCAATCTGTGACCGGGTGAAAGGTAATTTTATAATTAATCTACGGTCAGCGCTGACTTTTTACAGTTATGAATTATCTACCTATGTTCAAAGCCAGTGAAGCAAATGCTTTTTCAAAGAAGATAAAGCGGGTAACTAATTCCACTATACGTTCTTTAAAGTCTTAATATTATTTAGCCTCGTTCTTTAGTTTTTCACAATTCATTAGTCGGTCGCACAAATCATAGGCAGCGTCACTCGTCATTAGTTTCTATGTAGCCGACAGTCCCCTGTATAGGACATGCCTGACGGCCGATGATAACTACGTAATGCTTCACAACAGGCCAAAACCCTGGAAACGTTGAGGTTCGCAAAGTCCAGAAATATCTACTCACTTCTGGGCGGATGCACACCTAAGCACTATGGCTCGATTACGACGATTATCTTCAGGAGTGAACGCGGTCGCGGCGGGCACAGCGTACAGCAGTCGTAATCGATCGAAACTAGTCGGCCTATTTCCGACTTAAAATCACACGTGAGTAAGCCGGTAATTTCAACTATGAGTGCTCATAACTAATCTGAATGACCGTTTGGTCGAAAAATGCAGAGCTTTATCCATAAATTTATTTTTGCATCTCTCTCTACAATGCTGATCGTATAACTGCTGTTCATTTTAATGTCTACAGAATATTTTATTTTGCATCTTCTGGCAAAACTATTGACCGCAAAACCGCAAGCGATTATCAGGTAGCTTCGAAGAAATGCTAGATAAGGAGAGAGAGCTACTTTCATGAGGGTAGTTATATTTGTAGAGAAGAAATTGAAGAAAGTAGACAATAAATTAGAGAATTAAGAAGTTGTAGTTGAATGTTTCTCGTAAGTCGTTAAGTCAAGTTTTTGAAGAACATGAAGTCAAATAATTTCGTTCTTTTTTATGCATGTATTTTGTTGAGAAATTATAAATGTTTATGTATTTGTTTATTTGTATTTGTTTATTTATTTGCTTACAATAAGGTTTTTACAATGATGGCAAATTAAAAAAAATTAAACTCTTATTCTACCTAAATGTAGAAGAAAATAATTATAATAGCGGTAATGTTATTTTTATATCTTTGGAGGTTCTTTTGTAGAGATTTTTGAGTTTTTACTTGTCAGTCACGAGTAAGTGGTTTTTTATTTTGCAACTCAGAATTTTGTAACATAAGTTGCTTTGTTTCATTCATTCATGTAAGTATGTATGTCCTGGAATCTTGCAATCAATATTTCACTTATGTGAAAGTGAGGTATAATTATGCGTATACCAATACCAATGAAAAATAAATATAAAAGGAGAAGGTGACTGACTGACTGATTGACTGACTGACTGACTGACTGACATATCAACGCAGAGCCTAAACTATAAGGTTTAGAAACTTGAAATTTTACACAGGGGTTCCTTTTATAACGTAGGGGAGCACTAAGAAAGGATTTTTGAAAATTCATCCCCTAAGGGGGTAAAACGGGGGTACAAAGTTAATATGAAACTTTGCCGTTTTTGTAGTCAAGTGGGCAACCCGAACGCGGGCAGATGTCGTTAATGGGTCTAATTCTACGCGAGCGAAGCTGCGGGCGTCCACTAGTGAAAAATAAATTAATCTGAATCTATAGATGTCATAGTGTTGCATTATTTCGATTATCGCGGCAATTATAAGGGAGGCTATGAAAATGTATGGCGCAGGCTGTGCTGTTCGCTACGCCTTTCTTTACTGTGCTCGCAGATAACTTTACCGCAGAGACGAGTGAAACTCGAATGCTCGTTTAGCTATAACCAATGACAAGTACCATTAAAATGTTATTAGTTCCTCTCAACTCATTGCATACTGTAAAGTTTCAGTTCAATACACCTAAGATTTAGTTCGTTAATGCGTTAGTAGGTATAAGGTATTATTAACTATAGGAGTTGTTGTGTTGGTGACAAGGAGGTCGCCGGTAGTATAGATATTTCTATATAACATAATGTCTGAGATAAAAAATATTAAGCACGAGATGTGAAACTGCAGCTTTTTCTTAAAAGTGCCTGTGAAGTTCAAGGTATTCAAATATTTCTTAATTATCTTCACAATTTTATTGAACGACAAGGTATAAGGGGTTTGCGCCTCACGATCGTGAACTAAGTACCTACACAACGTTAAGATTTCTTGGGAGCTGAAAAACATTAGACTTGTTCGTTTTGTTTTTCCTTGGATAGCTAATTTTCTAGCCTGTCGGTTAAACGGTCTGTTAAATCAGGTAATTACCTACTACGACAATTTGCTGGGTTACACTCATTCTGTACCTACTCAAATTGCAGAATTCATAAACTTCTAATGATAAGCTAGGTTATGTCACAGATTAGTTTATTAGCTTTCAAAGATTATTATTTTGATGGATGTTAAAATAAATTGTTATGAATAGACCGTCAGCCTCATTCTCAAGCACAAAGTTAAGCCGATGAAAATAGAGAGCAATGCTGGGTCTTTCGCAACGCCACCGAATTTTACTAACTACCCAATATCATATCTTTCAAAAACTGACAACCAATAGGTATGAAAAGTACTCGAATGGAGACAAGGACTCGGAATAGAACTAGAACTAGCTGCCGACAGGTGAACCGAAGACATTCTGAAGAAGACATTATGTTTATCGTTCAACTCATAAGGCACAGTGACAGCAGTGAACCATAACACGCCGACTGAGGATGAATACAGATTCAAACAATGACATACATTTTAATGAACATATTTTCAAAATAAATATAACCATTTTTTTTAAGTACATAAGAAATTATTGTTATCTATAAATCTACATGTATGCAGTAGGTACTCTTTCTTTAAAATATTTTTAACATGTGAAGAATATAGTTTAAAGTAGGTAAGTACAGAAGAGAGTGTAGTCTTGTCTACCGGCAAAGCAATCTGTGAGAACGCGTAATTACTTCTGTACGTCTAGCTAGCCAATAGACTAGAACTGAAATTACAAACTGTAATACACTGATACCCGATAAGTTTTAAAATACCTCTAATTTCCTCACACCTGTTGCGGAGATACGAGATAGTAATTTGACCGGATTATTGTTAGGCTTGCACTTAGATAGCAATTATTTCCCATTTCGTCTGTAGGTAGTAAAGTAACTTTCCTTGTAGGAAGATATATTTTTTAAACGAGATGTTTCATAATATTATTCTACTAACAAGACAGGTACTTTTTTTTGTAAAAGAAAATATTTATTTATTTCTTCCTTAATAAATAATAAATAAAAATAAAATAAAAAGCCTTTTATTTCACACCAATTCGAGCTTAAGCTTATTTCTTCCTTACTATACCAAAAAGCTTGTGGTACAAAATAATCTACCAGTTGACCTTTGGGCCAAGCAGATAAGCGCAAAGGCGGTAGAAAAGTAAATTAAACCTCGCTGCGACCCATAGACGTCCCACTGCTGGGCACGGGTCTCCCCCACAGACACTGCTGCGGGAGGTCTAGAGCATACTCCACCACGCTGCTCCAATGCGGATTGGTGGAGGGGTTAGTGGCCAACCCAGTGTCGAATGTTCTCAAGCCACCAGAAGGTCTTCGACAAGGCTTAACGACTGTTTCCAACATTGAAAACAACCGGGACCGACGGCTTTACGTGCCCTCCGAAGCACGGTAGCGTCCATGAAATTTTGCCACTAGCGGTCACCCATCCACAAACCGACCGCGCCCGTCGTTGCTTAACTCTTTGGATCACATTGAATTGACCCGAGCCATTGGGCTATGGACGCTACTAATTAAACCTAACATAACAAAAATATGTTAAAATTAAATAATAATACTATGTAATTATATATAAATTAATTAATTAATTATGTGTATTTGTATTATAATATACATATTTAAATAAATAATTACATATTTATAATCATAAATGAAATAAACAAAATAGATTATAAGAACTAGGAAAATTAGGTCGAAAATATTATACAAAACTTCAAAATAGTATTTACAGTAGAAGTTTAGAAGTAGATTGTATGAAAATGTTAACCTTTCAGTAAACAATGAGTCAAATTAATTATCTTCTTTGGATAGTAAAGGATTGACTGGGATATCATTCCATTACGCGTTGCAAACCTTACGTAAAGCCAGTTTATACTAATCTCACAGATTGATCACTTCTACAGCAGATACATACCTAATACAATATAATCAGTACATTACAGCATTTGTTAGGCACAAAGTTGTTTTTCCTCGTAACATTTCAACAGCAAATTGTCCGGACCAAAGACCGCCTTGTAGAGATCTAAGATAGGCACTGTATTGTGTCTTCTTAAATGCGCTTTAAGTGAATGTTTAAACACATTATGCATTAGGTATACCAAAAAGCTCAGCGTAGTGAGTTTGTCTAACAATAAAATTTAGCATATTCTAGGGAGTGTTGCCAATTGCTGATCATAATTGAATCACAAGAAGATATGGCATGGATAAACGTGCATGAGCTCCTTCTCTTGGAAACTATCATAAAAACCTTACAATGTGAACGAGCCATTATTTGCTTTGACTACTGTTGATTAGATATAAATAAAGTTAACGCGTTAAGAAGAATGTATTATTATGTCTAATGCCACGCGACCGAAGCTGTCATCAATAAATGTTTGTGTTAACTGTGACTGACTTTATACAAGACTGATATAGAACTGTATAGACGCATATAAACATCAAATCAGTTCGTTAATATTATATGAAGACTCAAGGGGCAAGGAATGTTAGTGACAATGATTAGTCCTGTTAGTTGGTGTAAGTAACAGTCTCGGGTTGGGCCATAACTGGGCGAATCGCAGGGCGGCATCAGTGCGTTCTTAGGAGTTCCCGGAGCCTTGCCAGATGCGCATCATGGCTGACGAAAAAAAAGTAATAGTCTAGTTAGTATAAGTAAAAAAAGTAATAGTAGTCTAGTTATTATTAGTAAGATTCTGATTGCGTTGCTACCCTTAAGGACTAAGATGGTCGCGTTTAGAAAAGAGTAACCCAACAAATCTCTTTAAGACTCCAACCGAACACAATTGCTTTAATAACAAACATAACACGGCAGAATGGTACTGGGTATGGTGACCTTAGGCGAACTTAAAAATTTCAAAAAAGTACCATTTTCTTTCCTAAATTTTTCAGTTGTATTATAATCATTATTATTCGCTAAGAATTATATTGGTATACATAGAATAGACAGATTAATGAAAGCCATTACACGAGTTAGTGCCTAACACTCGCCATGCATCCAAGCCGCGCTACGTGTAGCTGTCAACAGATTACGCCGTTTCAACTTACGATTACCTGTACCCTATAATTCACGTCAGTAATTATTAAGATAGATGGAGACGAGACACAGCGACATACCTGTTTAAATCTCCTAATAATCCTGCTGTAAATCTGTTTTTATATATATCGATAGATAGATGAATCAGTCCAGAGGACTAACGTATCAGTCGCTGTCTTTGAAAGTCGTTTTCAGATATTTTCCTTAAGATTGAGTTATATTGAGTTGCATAAGAGTCCACCCACTCCTTCCATTCCAAGAGGACACCCGTGCCCAACATTGGGACCGTGAAAAGATTATGTTTGGACACCATTCGAAAACGTTTCTTCCATCACAATTTTACCTTAAGACTATGAAAACTTAGACTATATAAAATAGACCTTGCTTGGATGCCACAATAAGTAATCTGCTTCACGTTTAGAATCCATTCAATAACATAAACCTCTACTCTTGCAGCGATTTCCTACTATTCCGGCCTCGAATGTATGTACGAACTTTTTTGGTAGATTGTAGCCAGTATCGACTTCTAACTAAGTAGCTACATCTCCAACTTAGCTTATTAAAATAAGGGTTAAATCTCCTACCTAAATCTACTACCAAAAAGTTTGGGAATCTCTGCCCTGATATTTACGTCCAAAACGTAGGAATTGCTCTACGTACAAAAGCAGCATGAGCTTTGCATGTATCAACGCTATATCTTCGGTCGACAGTGAGTTATGCATAAAGATGTTCGAGACAAATACAACACCAGTTGAAGTTACGCTTGCGGCTTGTGGCGCTAAAACAAATGCAAGATGAACTGGCTAAAAACACGCGACTATGCAGTTTCCTGTATAGCTTAAGATAAGGCTTTGAATGGGATAAACAATGTAAGAAGGAGTCCCATATCAAATAACTCGATACCAGTAAATGTATTCTAATACCTACTACTTCTACACGTTCAATTTATTTTATGCTTCGGCCAGAAGACATTCATTATTATATTCTTAAGGTGATATTGCCACACACCGGACAAAAACAAATATATTTTAAAGAACCATATAGAAGTCCTTCCCTTAATTAGCGGTCGCGTATGAAACCACATTGCGCTTTAGTACCTAAATACTCAGATTTAATAAAATATTTTGCAACAACTGCGAACAGTTTCTTCAAACAGCTTTCACAATCAAACGAAGCTTTCAATCATTTCTATGTGGACTGCATACCGATACCACAAATCATCTCCATCGGGATAAGTCAAAGCGAATGAATCAATGCTTTTGCTTTCAAAGAAACGCTCTTACAGTGAGTCGACAACTTCGCGGCTCTTATTAGCTGTAACGAAAGCAACACTAAATCTTGCAACAAATAGATAATTTATGTGTGTGTGTGTGTGTGTTACAAATATTGACTATTCGCCCTCTAGAATGTTGGCAATAATAATATAAGATTTTTGTTAAACACTTGCAAAAAATGTTGATTCGAACATTTAGAACCCCGATTATGAAGCCAAGATTTCAACTGGTATTCTTGTTTGCTCATTATGTCAAGCCCTCGCAAATCTAAAATCTGTTTAACTAGGCCCAGCAAGTACTTAACTTACTCTGTCAGTGTTACTTTATATAATAATTTGGTTATTAACTAAATATAAAATCCGTGCTGTTTCAATAAATTAGCACCGCTTTCTATAGCCTTGGCTCCCGTTGTGTAGAGGTAATTTTACAGTCTACTTAACCTCCTACTTGAGACCCGTCAAAAAAGAAAGTTACATGCTGCGTTAAGCACGGGAATTTGCCCAAATTACAGTTTAGTCGCGTTTTACCATAATTGGGATTCATCAAAATCAACGCATCAAGCGAGAGCGACCGGCGGCCATGACACCCGCTCACAACAATGACAGCAATTTAGGCGGGAAAAGTGGACTTTCTGTCTGGCTAGTATTATTAGGATATGTACCTACTCCGCTCTGGTACATAATGGTATGGACAAAAATTTAAATACAGAAGTCTATTGATTTTTCAAACACGGTAGGAAAAAGGAACATCGGTAGATTAGTTTAGGTTAAACTACCGAAAAATTAATATTAAAAAATTACAAAAGCTTTGCGCGAAAGACCAAAAGATGGGCGCGGTCGGTTTGTAGGTCATCATCATCATCATAACCCTTTCTTTGTCCCACTGTTGGACACGGGTCTCCTCTCAGAACAGGAGCGATTAGGCCTTAGTCCACCACGCTGGCCAAGTGCGGATTGGCAGACTTCACATGCCTTCGAGAACATTATGATGAACTCTCAGGCATGCAGGTTTCCTCACGATGTGTCCTGCACCGTTCCAGCAAGTGACATTTAATTTCTTAAATCGCACATAACTTAGAAAAGTCATTGGTGCGTGCCGCTGGGGTTTGAACCCGGACCGCTCGAGTGAGAGGCGAGTTCGATAGCCACTGGGCTGTCACCGCTGTAGTGTAGATGGGTGACCTCTAGTAACAAAAATTTCTTGGGCGCTGCCGTGCTTTGGAGGAAACAGTTAAGCCGTCGGTCCTGGTTGTTTTTAATGGTAAAAACAATCGTTAAGCCTTGTAGAAGACAGCCCGAACCCGAATCTACATTGGAGAAGCGTGTTGGAGTATGCTCTAGACCTCCCGCAGATTTGTCTCTGGGAGATACGATGGATACGTGCCCATCAGTGGAATGTCTATGGATTGCAAGCAAGCAAGGTTATAACCGACATTATTAAAATGTTCTCTGAAGTGTTAGGAAAATATTGTTAACTATTATAAAAATTATGATATTTTATATCTTAATAATATATATTTCTTGTATATGACAGTGAACTCCTCCTAAACAGCTGGATAGATGTTGATGAAATTTTTTGTGTGTGTTCAAGGGGATTCGAGAATGGTTTAGATTCACAATTTGGTCCACTTGAAAATATTTTTTAAACACTACGAGTATTTTAGTATTTTTAACCGTCGTTCACTGACATGAAGTGTCGCGTCACTTTGATATTTCATATGGCACAACAACGTTTGCGGGATCAGCTAGATTAATATATATTTATATTTTGTACCTATAACCTTACCTACAGATTTTATAAAAGTTGCAGCTGAATATGGCGAATGAAATGTACGGATCTAACGGGTCGTGAAATGCTCCGAAATGACAGATAATGACGAGAACGAGATTTAAAAAAATACCGAAATTAGTCGCGTCGGCATCCGTCATCGCCACCGCTAACGATTATGGACGTACTGTACTCTATTGTACTTCATTTAAACGATGTACCATAAACTGTCATTTTTTACGTTCACAAAGAAACCTACTTTTCATAAACGGGATAATAATAAGCGGTTTACTAACCTACTGATGAAAAACTCGTCCGCCAATCCAAAATCACATACCGTAGAGCCACACAACACATAGAGCCTCTGGTTTAATAATGTATGATTTTACTAGAAAATGCTATGTATATCAAGTTTAGTAATAAAACACACCTTTCCTTTAAAATTGTTGCAATAGTTCAGTCAGAAAACGTGGCTCCAATTGATTTATTCAGACTCACTTTTGCAAAAATACAACTTGGCTTATTTAATTATATTTTGAACTTTTAATATCCCGAAGGGTGGGTACAAAGTATTTTATTCACGTATTAACATTATATATTTACTTACTTACTGCTTTTTCCCAGTATTCATTAAATTCCAATTACTTCTTCGACGTTATCGTAATTAAGATAAAGCCCTCTGTCTACTAGTAATTAGTATCGTAACATTTGCAAGTGGAAGCTATTCTTGACCAAATCTCAATTAAAATCTGGTCGTGACGAGTTTATCAGAGTCAGCGGGCGTAACAGAGTGACATAATAATAATGACACTTCCCACAGTTTTAATGAATGACTTGTACTATTAAAATATTTGCATTAAGATAGCAATTCCACTACTACGCAACTCCTGTCTTCTTCCGGTATATTTTTCTTTTTATTATTATTTTTACTGAAGTTACAAACATACACTGAACTCCTTAACCTTATTCTTTCTTATCTATACTAATAGTAACATAAAAAATGCAAAGCTGTGTGTGTTTGATTGACCTACTTAAAGGAATAATAGATCGAGGGGTTATTTTGCCAGGAAGAAGAACTACTTAGAGCAATAGTAGTTTTGTTACTAATGCTAGTTTGACTATTACCACGGTCCTTACTCTATGCCGGTTTAGGTTATAATTTATAGAGTAAATAATTTTCGTTCATTCTATCGAGAACACAAAAGTTTAATATTTTTGCTGTTCTTTTCGAATTTACAACAGCTAAACACAACCATTCAAATATTACCCGAGTTTCCTGGTTCTTAAATAAATAAGAGTAAACCTTAATATGAAACTCTTTAATAAATTCGATCTTCAGATACTGTCCATCTAAATACTTAGTGATAATTGTACACTGAGAGCTTCAATTACGGTACATTAATTGTATAAAGGTAGTCATTTGATTGGGCTTATGATGAATAGGCGCGCGAATTCGCCTGCAGGGCACAGTTGTAATGTTCGCGCTTTGCAGCTTGGAGTTAAATGCTTGTGTTATTACTATATCTGTCCTATTCAGAAATCAGTTGTGTGACTGAGACAGCTAACTAAAATTATCGAGTTAAGTCAGGTTCAGCATTAAGACTGGTTGGTACATGGCTGGTACGCGATAAATGCTAACCTCTACTCCAACAGGTGTTCAGATGAAGACGTGATAGGAACAAGCACTTAGAAATTTTATTGTTAAATCCGAGTTTTACTACAACATAATTAGCACTACTCACGCTAAACCTGCCATAATGTAATTGAATGAATGTTGCTTAAAATTTAGGAAATGCTACAGTTTGTATAGGTATAGAATAAAATCTGTACATTTTGCTTTCGCCGATTCCTTCCTGAGTTCACTGAGTGAGTTAATAAATAATCATGCTAGCTTAAGAAAATACTGACCTCGAATGTGAAAACGACTGGTATGAAAAGGCCAGAGTACCGTGTAAGGGGAGAGCAGTAAAATAATTTAAGACGAAGTTTATCTGCCTTCTCAAGCAAAAACACGGAAAGATAAGAAGTTAGCAAGACCGTGCGTTGTAAGGCAAGCATCGGCGAACGAGAATTCTCTGATATTAGCCACTAGATATATAGCCCCGTCATTTTCCATATGTCTTGGAGTAGGTACATCGCAGATATACGTAAGTTATCAGTCAAATGTATATCTTATGGCCAAGCTCGTAGAGCTTACGTCACGTGTTATTATAAAATGGTACGAATTTATCAAATACCGTGTAGTTAACATCTGGCGTGCCCTTTATCCGTACTGTCTGAATCTAGCATTACTTAATGAATAGCGCGTTGCGAAGCGCGAAATCCCATCTAGCAGATAAAGTTATTACGTAACAACATTTTAATTAGGTTTGATTGAAAGCAAGAGAATACTCCCGCAGCGCGATTAAGAAGTATACCTTTGGACTGATCGTCATTTAAACTTAGTTTAGGTACCTACTTTGTTTGTGCTGAGAACCAATTAGATAGTAATTTTCATTTCTGTTCTGTGGTGTATATTATTTTATTTGGTAAGAATAGAGGTAACATAAGAATCCATATGCAGGATATTAATGTTAAAGTGGAAATTAGCAATTGTTTGTGGGAGTAATTAATACATTTTCTAATATTCTTGTATGACAAGGTAGGCATCGATCACATCAGTATTTGGTAATGGGTATTTCTACCAGCCACATCTAATTAATATTATAGGCGAAAGTTTATGCGCGTGAGTGTTTGCATGTTTGTTACTTCTACTTCTTCACGCTCAAAAATTTGATATAATTTGGTATGGGGGTGATACCCTGATACCATGGATTAACATTGATAAAAAATCTATTTCAATATTTTTTCAGTAGGTATATACTCTAAATATCACGCCGGCGAAGCCGCGGGTAGCAGTAAGTAATACATATAACCAACAAGGATTGAATGGTAAAAAAGCCATTAGGCATTAAGTCCGCCCATTGTATTTAGAAGTGTCACTAAAGTTGTTTAAATAACTAAATATTTGGGCGCACATTCACGTAGAATCAGAGAGCTTCGAACTGTAAATTTCACATTTAACATTTTCTCTTGGAATATCCTGTACTTACATTAAAATCTCTAAAAACTAACCTGTGGGCAACATATTTCAAGAAAAATGCCTGCCGAGCGTACTCGTACTCGTACCTGCTCTCTATTTTCTCTCCTCGTGGCACTTAGTGAATTTTAAGAGCGACACCTAACGATGTTTAATTGGCACTGAGGTGCTAATAGCTCGTATTAAATCAAAGCGGTAAAATATAAGAAAACTCAACACTCAAACGTTTGAAGTACCTAAATACTGCATACTACTAATGTACCTACTGCTTCTGCATAATACTCGTAAACATTCCAGTAACACTTTCAAAGACGACCACCCTAGTCCTCACTATATCTAAATATATAAAAGGAGAAGCTGACTGACTGGCATATCAACGCAGGGCCTAAACTATAAGGGTTAGAAACTTGAAATTTTGCACAGGGGTTCCTTTTTTATCGTAGGGGAGCACTAAGAAAGGATTTTTGAAAATTCATCCTCTAAGGGGGTAAAACGGGGGTGCAAAGTTAGTATGAAACTAAGCCGTTTGTGAAGTCAAGTGGGCAACCCTAACGCGGGCAAACGTCGTTAATGGGTCTAATTCTACGCGAGCGAAGCTGCGGGCGTCCTCTAGTTATATATTATTATATATATATACATCTACTTACAAATCGAGTACTAATCTATATATATAAAAGGAGAAGGTGACTGACTGACTGACTGACTGACTGACTGACTGACTGACATATCAACGCAGGGCCTAAACTATAAGGGTTAGAAAGTTGAAATTTTGCACAGGGGTTCCTTTTATAACGTAGGGGAGCACTAAGAAAGGATTTTTGAAAATTCATCCCCTAAGGGGGCAAAACGGGGATGCAAAGTATGAAACTTTGCCGTTTTTGAAGTCAAGAACCAGAACGCGGGCAGACGTCGTTAATGGGTCTAATTCTACGCGAGCGAAGCTGCGGGCGTCCACTAGTATAGCATAAAATACGAGCAGGACGTACGCTTTCATCCAATCCCAATCCTAATTTCCTTAGTAGTTTCCCACTTCCACTTTCCGCTTGATACGGACGTGAAAAATTACTATACTTAGGTACGCATACATTTGCAATTTCCCCTGTTCTCATGCAAATGTCGGCTTGGTATATTACCGGACAGCTATTCGAGTTCACATCCTAGTCATTTTTAAACTATAAATAATTTTAAGACTTAGGTATATTGAAAATCATGTTTCCAAAGTGAATTGAATAAGTCTACCTTAGGCAATGAATAAAGAAATTCATTTATTCATTCGATTACCAACATACTGTGCACCAAAAACTATTATTCAAAAATACAATATAATACAACTTAATCTAAGTATCAATTAAGCACATTTTAACTCAGTTCAAACCTTGTCATCCTGGGAGAGCCCCACGCTACGTAATTACGTATTAGGATTAGGAAAATTACGCATTGACAAACAACTTGTGGATTTAAAAACGCAGTGACCTTATTGAACAGATTTATCACTGTTATAGAAATATTATCATTTTATTAGATTGACAAAAAGTCAATCCAAAAAAAGAAAGGCTGGTAGAAACTCAAGTCACTTTCTAAACAATACTTTTTACAAGAGCCTCAAAACTTGTCCATTTGTTTATCGCACAAATCTCCAGCCTGGCGCAATATCGATCGGACGGACAATAAATCATTGTCGAAATAGTTCCACTCCACAAACTATAATATTGTGCACTTTCTTATAAATATTTACTAATTGTGGTCGTTACGATAGCGTCGTGGCTCATCTTATCTTACTCACGGTCATTACATCTAAAGCGTTCAGTCGGAAAGTTTGAGGTCCTACCGTGTGTACGGTGACTGTAAACGAATTAATATGTTAGCAGCAAATAGAAGTAAATTGTATTAATAGCAACAAGTAGGAATAACGTAAATGTATAACTGTAAACGCATAACAGATTATTACCTAATTGAGAATCGGAATCAGGTATCATACAAAGTTCAGTACTAGTGGACGCCCGCAGCTTCGCTAGCATGATTTAACGAAAGATTCATTTTCGATTGAGGTTTAATAGAATACATTCATGTGCATACTCCAATAACAACATCGTTTAACAAAAACGAAAAACATGCTTTTGTATATGCTATGCTATGGCGGACTTTTATTTAGATTGAGTAAAGATCTATATTTTTGTAGAACATGATAATACCTAAGACCAGTGCTAAGACGAAGCAGTAAGACAGCGCACTTTTTTAAGGATTTTATGGATTTTTAGGAGCGCTTGCCCTTCCGACTTGCTTAACAAATATCAATTTATGGCAAACTGAGAAGTGGAGCCTAATTTTAGATAGTCTAATTATATTTCTTGTATCTTATATTTCTATGTGGCTTGGTAGTCACATTTATAAGAAATATAATATAATTAGTATCTAGTACAAAACGATATTTTTAATGGTGCTTAGCATAATATTAGCGCGTTTAAACAAACAAAAAAACAAAAATCTCTGCCGCTTATTGCCGCGTAATATTAGTATAGATAGATAGATAACTGCTTGTATCTAATGTTACCGAAAAGACAAGAAGACAAGCAGAAGAGATGCTTAACTAGAGAGCTAATAATAGATATTGTGTTTCAAAGAACGTTTGCACTTAATTTTAAATCGAATACTGTTTATATCCTGGGCTGGCGAACGCTGTGATAAAGTCGCCATTCGTATACGATGAGACACGTACCCATCTATTGCACTGCTTACTTTTAATGCTGTAAGCTTTTACCTACAGCGACGTCGCAGTCGCGGACCGGTTGCGGTGTTTCACATGGGCAATTTTATTAACTGCAAATAATAAACGAATTAATGAGTACCATCCTCCTGAAGCTTGGCAGAACGTCCTTAAGCAATATCTGTTTCCGGTCTTCTATGACACCAAATAATTGTGTACAATCTGAGACGACACAAAATATCATCGGATGCCAAGGCTAAGACTTTTTGAAATCGGTAATTTTAAATATGCCGAGGGGTTTATACGGGGCAATCTTCTCGATATTTTACACAATTTACGAGTGCTTTTTAAGATCACTAGCTACCACAATAATCTGTGGCCAATAAATGTGCAGGCTGACCTTAAACCTATTTAACAATATTTGAAGTTTCTTAAATTTATTCACTTAGAAAAACTGAACAAAAAGACGAGCAATTAAAATTAGAAAGCGAGCACATTTTTTCTAGTGTATTTTTACAATTGTATATAGTGTAGTAACTGTATTAACCAATTATTAATCCGCGTCCAATCATAATTTCAATAGATACTAGCATAATTTTCTACCTTAATATCAATTACTAGTGGACGCCCGCAGCTTCGCTCGCGTGGAATTAAACTATCACTAACTTCAATAATTATACTGTAAAAAAATTTTTTTTTTAAAAAGCTTTTATAACTTGACCTTGAAACCTAATCGTGGTCAAAGTTCATTACAAGACTTTACCACAAGTGCAAACACGACTATGATACGATATTCCATCATGAAGTTCCAGTTAATATCTTCCGGCTCCATCATCAGATCAGTTCGACAGTACCATATTATTGCATTGTCATCGGAACCTAATATGTGTGCCAAATTTCAGCTCGATAGCTTCAGTGGAAGTGGGTGAAATATTGATTGCAAGATTCCAGGACATACATACATACGAGTGAAGTTAAATAAAAGCTTTTAAAAACGGCAAAGTTGCATACTAACTTTGCACCCCCGTTTTACCCCCTTAGGGGGTGAATTTTCAAAAATCCTTTCTTAGTGCTCCCCTACGTTATAAAAGGAACCCCTGTGCAAAATTTCAAGTTTCTAACCCTTATAGTTTAGGCCCTGCGTTGATATGTCAGTCAGTCAGTCAGTCAGTCACCTTCTCCTTTTATATATGTATATAGATTTGTATAAACTTAATTATCTATACCTAGTATAATGTTCCGTTTTACAGTAATGTCTATTAATCTACTTTCTTGAGTTTATCAATATTAAGTGCTCGTAGATCCGTTGAAATTGAAAGGAATAATAAGTAAAGCGAATGAAACTCAAGCTAAGAAATTCTCAAGATTTATTTTCTTTTGATGCTATCAAAATGTGTGAAAATACGATGCCCGTGATAGTTCATGTTTTATTCCACTCAATTCATATGTAGGCATGGGCCTACTACACTACCTACCTCGACAGAATTGGTTTCTTATACCGCCACTTGCCTTCAGCGCTATTTTCACCTTATTGCACTCAACTGTATTTCTAAATAAACCACATAAATTTATGTCCCATAAAAGTATGGACTAGACATAAACTACACTATAAACCGACCAAAACAAAAGAATTTACTATCAACGCGTTGCTGGGTAATATACCCGTAAGTATTAGTAAAACTAGGCGAAGCTTGCCGGCTTTCTTCAACAATATTACACCGATTACAAGATTGTCATTTTTTCAATTTTTCATATACATACATAATATTATGATTTATAACGTTTTCTATCTCATGAGAAGGAATATACATACTCATAGTAGACGACCATAGTAGTTAGACCAACTATCCTGCATCATTTTCTTCCGTATTCTAAAATATTCATATTGTCTATGTAATATAAGAAAATATAAAACTGTTAAGAAATACGTTTATAAAATAATTAATATTTACAATTTTTGTAGACCCAGCATGCGCTCTATCTACCAAAATATAAGACGCGATTGCCATCTATGGCTACACAGTAGGTATCAATGAAATACACGTATTTAAATTTCACCTTATGCCTTGGGTATACACAGACTTACGTAGATATTATTACATTCACGACCAAGTCATTTTCGTCTTCCGGTCAAAATAATAAAATCAGAATTACATTCTGCAATCACCAGAACGTGGAGCAAACTTTCGATTGTAAAGTGGCACTGCGAGTACGAGTGCCTATTGATTTCGTTACTTATGATTTTACGTTGCGTAACTGCGTTTTTAATGAAAAATTATAGATATAGAACTCATTTATTTCGCTGCCTGTTCGTCGTCCAAATGTCGCGTTATTAAATTTTGATTTTAGATTACAACGAGAAATAATGAGTAATGTCCATTACAACACTATCGAAATTTGTTTAAATCTAATTAACCACGTACTCGTATAGTACATAACTTTCTGGTTTTTTTTACGACAGTCGTAAATCTATAGAAAAGCGTAAAACTTGTAATTTTGTGTTGATAATATCGTAATTTTATTTATCTTTTCCTTTTATTTCGTTTTAAAAGTTCATGTTTTTGGAATATTTACGTTATTTTATTTTTAAAGCATGTGTAGATATTATTGTATAACGCGTATTGTTATAACTGGTATTTCAATCTCTTCTCTTCAATCTGTTCTTATTTTTTTGTATCGTCGGTATCATCGTTTGTCATGATTCATCGTTTGACATGATAGCTGCAAAATTCTGAGGCTGCAACCATAGAGCCAAAAGTATTAAAAAATAATTCTGTTTCATATTACAGACTTGTCTGTGTTGATGGAATGATTACGCTTAGTAAGATGTGCATGAAACTTAGAAGCTTTCTAACTTCTAACGCCAGCTACCAAGCGCTAAGCGAATCGAATGTGAAAACGGGGCATAGGTCGATAATTCGCTTCTGTGTAATACATGCCAAATGGAGCCCAATCATTACTTACTATTGCATCTCAGTGTCTATTATATTCCGATAGCACTGGACCTCACTTTCTGTGTTCAATTTATTTAATAACAACTTTCGCCCAAGACCTGATAGGAAATCAGAAATTCGTGCAGTCGAATCATACGGTTTGAATATTTATGCAAGTAAACCCACTACTTTTTATTGTATAAGAACAAAATCAAAATGGAAACTCTTTGGTTTTAATTGCTCACCACTAACCCATATTTTATACTTAGTAAATGGTCAACTCTTGGTAAAATATGTGTTCACTTAAAATTTAAATGAAATACCCATATATTGTCTATTAAACGACTATTAATTATTATTATTTATGACACCCACCACAAGCAAAAGAGTAGCGGCAGCGACTCTTTATACTATGGTAGCGGTTTGACTGAGTAAAGAATGTCTAGTCATTAGTCCCGTCGTTTGTAAACAATTTACAATAAAGTTTAAATAAATAAAAGAAAATATATAGGTATTAAAGTTTAACATAAAATAATAATAATTTAAAATACTAATAATGAATATATTTCATTCACCACTTTAACGTAAATTCAAAGGAAGGTAAGGACCTATTTCTTATCAGACAATGCATTTAAGACTCAAATGCGCCTTTATATATTAATTGAAAATAACATATTAACAACCTTAGAAACAGTTTTCTTGAACCTAGTTGAACAAGATACCTTCTGCTGTATAAAACTTTAGATTGTCACACTTGTTAGATGAATTATAATTTTGCTACATTCATATTCGCCAGCGACAGACGCTAATGTTTTAACACAAGAAGGACTTCTATAACTAGAACGTTCAGAGCTATGGATACATTTCTGTTGCATCATTGGACTAGGGTTTTCTCATCAGCCCCGGCCGATGCGTCCGCTAATAACCGTGCGTTGCAACAGCAGCGAGCGGACGAAAGCCGCTCGTAAAGTTACGAAACGAGAACTGTATACAAATAAACGACAACAAAGGGCTGGCGGTAGGGGCTCCAGATACACGACATTCAGCTGGATAGTTCTGTAAGTACATGAAATCTCTTCCATGTATACCTACTCTATCGATCCACTACAAGCTACCATTAGTGAAAAGCAGTTGTTTTCACGGATACCTACATTTAACTCACCAGAACCATGTATAAAATGATTTAATTTCTATCGCATGCAACTGGTGGGTAGTCTGTGTAGATAAACAAGGCAAAGGCGAAAAACTTTACTATAAAATCAATACTAGATATTGTTATTGAAAATTGATCAACATTATTATTTGACTATGATTAAATATTTCAGGATTAGCCTTCAATTTGGTTTCCAATCAGTAGCCATTATTTGCCTCAGTTAGGTAATCCAGCCGTTAATCATACCGTGGTGGTCTTCTTAAGCTATTAAGAAACCCAGCTTAGAGCTGAATTTAAAATGTTCTATAACTTAACATTCAGGATTATCCTCCTATTAGTTCTTCAATTAGTAACCGCACCTTCAACTGAAATAGGCCGGCACGCTTCCTAGTGGATCTGAGCGCGACGAGCCCAAATTACTTACGGAATAGCCGCATATAGCCGCGGGCGTCCCCGCTTCCGCGAACATCTGCAAACTCCACAGTTTTCAGCATTTCTGTCATAAGCTGCCATAAATAACTAAAATAAATGAATTACAAAAATGACAACAGCTAAAATTTATAATTTATATAAGTATACGTGAATTTGACTACTGGTATTATTGTATTTTACCTAAAAGTACAGTAGTTGTGGTCGACGTAGCCAATTTTGACTGAAATTAAAGCATAAAACTCACATCTAAGTACTTAGAGCAATTAGAAAAATTACAAGCAAGTTTCGCAAAACCCCCGTACCCTCACGCAAAGACATGTATTTGTATTGTTCTGGTAGTTTGCCAACGTAGTTTTTCCTTAGTGGCTCGGAGCCTCATCATCCAAGTTCAAATCCACACATTTGCTTTAAAAACGTGACTGCAACGTCTAGTGTTAAAGCTATGATAGATGAATTTAATTAAAAGGCTTGTATTCAAATTAAACCACATCATTAAAAAATAATCAGGCAATGTCCATTCCGATACATTTTGTATATTGGCGATTGCGAAGTATTCTCGAGATTACTACGAATGTTTTGGACCTATTCAAGAATCACACATTTCCACTTCTTCTTCGGCACCTAATATACCTAAAATATGAACGCGGAAATATTCATGTTGTAACTTTACATTAATCATGATTCATGATTTTGTTCTGACCATACATGAGAGAGATCAATCTGAGTATCATGCTTTTCTTTTGTTGTAATTGCAAACAAATGCAATTAATCACTGCGCAGTTGCGTAGATAGCCACTTGACCGCATTACACGTATATTTTATTGAAAAGATTTAGAACTACTGATGTGCATCCGGCGATACATCTGCGATAGTGGATCGTAAAATATATTATAATTGATCTAAAGATAATTTTAGATTGACTACGCTTAGAGTGGCTTGCTCAACTAAAACCGATTTTTTAATTATGAATAACAGTATTCGTATAGGTTGTAGGTATATTATTTGTGAAGAGAGAGTAAATTAAATTTTTCATATTTTAATTTCATTTTTAATTTCATAAAACATTTTATCTGTTTTTTTGTGACTGGGAACATGAGTACCGGGATCAGTATAAAAGCTTAATCTGCAATCCATAGACATCCCACTGCTGGGATCAGGTCTACAGACAGACAAATCTGCGGGAGGTCTAGAGCATACTCCACCACGCTGCTCCAATACGGATTGGTGGAGGTGTTAGTGGCCAACCCAGTGTTGAATGTTCTTAAGCTACCCGAAGGTCTTCGACAAGGCTTAATGATTGTTTTTCACCATTGAAAACAACCAGGACCGACGAAGCACGGTAGCGCCCATGACATTTTGCAACTAACGGTCACCCATCCATAAACTGAGGTTAGTATTTGTTACTAAATTATCTTAAAGAAATAAGGACAGCTAGTGAAAAATAATCGTATTAGTGATAGATATGATATGAGATATATTATGTGAATTAACTCCTTAAAAATCTTGACCCATAAGATTTGTTATGTTGGATAAAGGTATCCAAAATCCTCGATCTGCCACTGTCATTGCTATCCCCAGATTTATAGTAGCAAAGGCAGATGGAACATGCAAACGACAAAGCACTCATATTATATGTTGAGTGACGTCCGGCAGTGAATTCACTATTGCGAACATACAAAATGAGCCGCAAAAACATTTTTGTACCTAAATAAATTACAAAACGGTAATAATAATTAATTATAAATATTAACAAATCCAAAGCCGATGATTTCTTGTCAGCAATACATCATTATTTATTTTAGCCTCTCCGATTAGACTGTCAAAACACTAGAAATGTACTTTGGTATGTGCATGATAATGTATGTGTTAAAAATCCGGTACCCCTATTATTAATTTAAAAAAAGAAATTTATATTCGAGCTCTCATCAGCGAAACGCTCTAATTGATTGCGAACAGTTTCACCGATTTCGGTCTCATTGATTCAAGTAACAACGAAATAAATTGGTGTCAAATGATACTATAGGTATGAGAATGTAGGTATCCAACTCAAATTTCACTACGAGCAACGGCACTAAATATGCAACTTAATTACATGCGAATTACAATCGCGTACATAATGTAAATAAATCATAAATATGTATGTATGAAAAGATATCATTTAGTTCATTGCCGGTAACGCGAACGGGGGTATCTCGTTATGGTTGATACAACATCAAATGAACCAAAGATGTCATACAATATTTTTATAAGTTTATCTATACTAATATTATAAAGAGGAAAGATTTGATTGTTTATTTGTTTGTTTGTTTGTTTGCATCGAATAGGCTTCAAAACTACTGAACCGATTTGAAAAATTCTTTCACTGTTGGAAAGCTACACTATCCCCGGGTGACATAGGCTAAATTTTATTTTGGAAAAAAATAGGGTTCCGTAAGATATTTGGGTTTTTCGGACACAAGGTGTAAAAAATCAACCAGAAAAGTTACTTATTTTGCGTACGCTGCCTAAACTATAAAAGATAGAACCATAAAATGTTCTGATTAATTGTAGATCTTATAAATATCTATAAAAAAGTCCGCGACACACTATACCTATCTATGTCGAGTGAGGCACAACAACCATTTTTTTATCTTGAATTTTATTTGGACTACATTTAAAGTTTATGTAGAAAATATTTGGTCTAAAACTGCTGAACCGATTTAAATTAAATTTGGTACTACACAGTCTAGAGCCTGACAAAGGACATAGACACTTTTTAATTGGAAAAAAGTGTTGTAATGGGTTGAAAAGGGAGATGAAAGGTTGTATGAAAGTATTGTCATTTTCAGAACTAGAAGCCTAAAACTTAAATTTTAGGCTGTTGATAAGGTATAATCCTTACTAATCCTATCCTACTAATATTATAAAGGGGAAAGTTTGTAAGTATGTATGTATGTATGTATGGATGGATGTGTGTTACTTTTTCACGTAAAAAGTACTGAATGGATTTTAATGAAACTTTACAATAATATAGCTTATACATCAGAATAACACACAGGCTAAAATTTATAAAGATATTGTGTGAATTATTCAAAATATGACGATAAGTGTCAAGTAGGTAAGTAGGAAAAAATCTACCATCTTCGAGCTATTCTGGCGTGCGCTGCCAAAACTACTGGACCGATTTCAAAAATTCTTTCACCATTAGAAAGCTGCATCTTCAATGAGTGACATAGGCTATATAATATTACTAGGCGTAAACGAAACTATTGTATATGTAAAATAAAGTCGTGTTAAATTTTTATTTTTTTAGTAACCTGACGCAAATAGGGTTTATGTGTGTGTATTATAATTTTGATTTTCATATAAAATACCCGTGCGAAGCCGGGGCGGACCACTAGTCTATAATATCTTTATGTAGGTATAAACATAACATTTCATATTTTTAACCTAAGTGTATTATAATTAATTAGATATGTAGATGAAATGCTGATAGAAATAAATGGTGATAATAATATTAAAGCGGAAAAACTTTTTATTCATTTCAGTAAGTTGTTTAATTAGGTCTAGTGGAAGGTCTAATCTGGACTAACATGCAGTTTTAGTTCGTTTTGAAACTTATGATGATTTAACATAAGTCAAATGATAAAACCATGTTTAATATCATTGGTATGCATGAATAAGAACGAGATGTACATACTAAAAGTAGGTATCAAAGTATTAAAAGCGTAAAACACATGCAAGGATTAGTACACTAACCCACTAATTTACTATTATCAGATGCAAGCGCGCACTACTTACTTGGAAACAAAAGCGTTCCATCTGCATATTATTCAAATATAAACCACATAAAAATTATAACGGCAAGCTGCATTAGAATCTGCAATGTTTCACCGGTGAGTGAAATATAATTTATTGCACATTTCATGCGATTAGAATAATTCTATTGGCGTTCGATTTTAATATCGATACTTATGAGGAGCTACCTTCAAAACTTCCATTCGCCTCGCCCGATCACATTTCTCGTAACGCTCACGTCATTCACCAGCTTACTCCCAAGCTTATTTTAAAAAAATGGACTTCCACTAATGTCTTGTTCTATTATTCTGTGCTAGTGTTTAATAAGATTTAATTTATTTTCTGAGATAAATAATATTTTCTGTTAATTTATTCAATCAATCAATTTTTCTTTAGTTAATGTATTATAATAATGTAATGTATTCCACATTACATTATTTTTCTTTACAAAAAATTGTGTTTGAGGCACATGGAACACGTTAATATTGCAACTTTCCTTTTTTGTAATTCTTCTTTCTTTTTTTTGCCATTCTTCCTCTTGCTTTCCGTTGCTTCAAATCTCTTAATTTTCTTATAACGTAATATATTATTATCGTCCTAAATTATGTATTTGTAGTAAAATTTCTTTTTGTTCTCCAAATATTTCATTGAAGTACCTAATCGTGAAAAAAAAATTTATGTCTGTCGAGCATGAATTGTACAAAGGTATTTGAATATGTAAAGCTTGTTCTGAATAAATAAATGTACGGAATGCTCATTAGGTATTTATTACCAATTAGAAAACGTACTAGTGAACAAGTATCTCAACCTGATAACCTGAGTTAACAAACATTTGCTAGGTGGAATGCCGCTCTAAAAATGTTTTTATGCAATCAAAGCTCTCTATTTAAAAATCTCGTAATGGGGCGTTAATGATGTTAAGTGGAGACAATAATTTAAACTCTATTTAAGTATTCACTAGGATTTAGAATCAGGAAACCCGTTTGTTGGGATTCATTGGGACTAGCTAATCCTGGACTCGGGCTTTCGGTATTTTTTGTAGTTGGACAGAGAAAGGGTTGCAATGATAATTATGAATAAGTAATTGGTTTCCAATAACTGTGATAATTTGTTCAACACCGTCACTGCCAAGGCCTGCATGGTTTAAATGGTTTTCTCTAGGTATATGTGCTGCAGACTGCAGTAGCTAAGTGGTCGTGACGTTCATAAATAAATGATCGATATTCAAACTATCTGCCAATCTGGCTCGTTAATCACCGTCCGTCACATACTGTTGCCCCTGCTCCTTATAACTGTTCATTATCCCGTATCACCATTTACTTCGATCGACTTTTGTTGTTACATCCATCCTAATCATCACGGATTTTTTTCCGAGTAGAGCTGAAGAAGCACCTCATTTTTTAGGAATATTTTGAGCTTTATATCTATAATGGGTAGCCGAGCTAACAATTTAGTAATCTGGATTTTATGAATAGTTTAGAGTCTAAACTATAGACGTTCTCTGAAATTTTGAATGATTGTTAAAATCGGAGATCGATCTCTTTACCCATGAAATAATGATTAGGTGATAAGCAGTGCGATCCGTCCGTGCAGTAAGGCTGCGAGGCGGGCGGGGTCACTGACCTCGTGCCGACGGCGCATTGTTCCGCGAATGCGTCCGCGCACGGAAACGGGAGCGATCCAAGAAGGCTACGTGTGGTGTGGATGCGCTCCTTTGCTTCCTATCGAAGCCATAAGTTAGGTAAGCGAGTTACTAATACAGAAAATCTGACCGGTTTGTTTGATTTTAATGTTTGAACGCACTTACCACTTTGGAGTTGGACAAAAATGTTGGATTTTATATACATATTTTAACATCACGGTACACCCTTTAATTACAATAACGTTAATCCATCAATAGCATCAATAGCATCTTAAATGAGTAGGATAAAACTCCATGGCAATGACCATTTATAAATTGACTTGCCACTACCTGACAATCACAGTTGATAAAAATAAGTTGAAGTAACTTGACGGATTTACAATTCGCGACAGACTGGGTCAGATAGATAAATAATTCGTAAAAGGTTTTCCGAGTAATAATTGGATGCTTGATCCAATTTTTAGGTCGTGAGATTCGTCGAGTTGAGAGCATTGAAAGCGTAGGTAATATCTACCTAAATAGTACCTACCTACTCACTGCGGCATGAAAATTGGTGAGTCGAAAGTGGAACTAGAACTACGACTATCCGGGAAATTACCAGGTTTTAAACTCGTAAGTGGTTTGTCGACATTGAACCTATTCGCAAATACACCTATGGACATTATATTGCCTATTAGTGAAAATCTTGTTTTAAAGTAAACTAGGTTCTCCTTATATCTACCAACTTCATGTACCCAATAAACCTACTAGCATACTGTAATTTTTTAAAAGAAAGGTCAAAATAACAATTGAGTCACTCAAATCAGTCAAAATATTAATTAACTCGCGGAAATTACCGAAGGTTGACAAAAGCAACAATAAGTCTATAACAAATATCTATTTCGCCTTATCCACTGTTTCATCGATCCGCGTATCTCTCCCGGCATCTGTCGAAAGTTATTTGTGGCGTAAACAAAACTGGTCCACGTTAACTATCTTACACGAAATAATTAGATACGAGCCTGCGAGATCTATCATCGCTCGTAGGTAGGGCTGCCCACTGTCATAAACAGTTAGTTTTAGAACGTTACGTAAATCGCGTTACATTATCACTTATGTATATTGTAGTATTGTATTTACTTTCTAGCTAACGCAGAGAAAAGTGCTCACAAACCCGCAATGTTTACTTATCAATTTTATTTACTCATACCGAGTAAATAATAAACACATCACCAGAGTCACTAGACTACCAAAGAGGAGCAAATCCCATACAAAAGTAGTTTATAAAGTTAGTTAACTAATCTACATTCAAACTACACGCGAATAAAGCGGGAGGTGCTATTATAGTATACTGCTGTATACTTTCAAGCATTTATAGCAACTCCTTTCACATGGGAAAATAAAATATACACCAAAATACGTACTACCATAATTCTAATAGACTACTAATGGATGGCAGTGATAATAATAAATTTAATAATATCTTAGATATCTACAAAATCTGTGACAGTTCAAATACATATTATTATGTTCTACCGCCCACGAACAACATCCTGCCTGCCTGATTTCATAAGATTACTTTAAAAGTAATTTAATGATGCTTGCAACATTTTTTAACAGCTCGCACAAAATTTTAGCTGAATCGGAGCATTGATTCCAAGATATGAGAGTGGGAACTCTCTCTCCTCTTTGCTTAACCGGTAGTAGGTATGCCCTATCTAAAACTACTATCAATCCAAAGAACCTCTGAAACAGGAGAGATAGGTGCTTAAATAACATTTTCAAGCAAGCTTCGTGACAAGCGAAGTCACATAACGGTTGAAGTAGTATAATTTATACGGGCCCAGAAGAAATTAGCGATCTTCGCTCGAACCTCGGACATATTTACGAGCTGATGTCAATAAATCCAATGTAAAAGCTCTGCAAATGCCAGGGAAGTTGTTTCTTGATAATTTAATACCTTCAAAATGTCATTTCGCAATGATTCAAACATGCTTTAACATTTTAAGCCCAATTTAGTAAAATTTTAACGAAAAATATTGTAGGTGTACCTAAACTACACACATCTGCCTACCAGAGGTGTGATTTTATGTTATGATATACCAGCAAGTATATAATTCAGCTATAACTTAAGTTTCAGTTTGACATATTCATAGGTTTGTTATTCTTACATTTTTACACTGACGAACTTTTGTCATTTTTCCTGTATCTGATTTCCAGCTGTGCAGGTTAACTTTATCAATGAGTGGTGATTATCACAAGCCCCACGGCTAGGAGCGCTTTAGATCGTGCTCAGTGCCATGATTATCAAATGAGTGTTGCGCAGCATACCCGCAGTGTGATCGATGCTCACTGCGCCGTGCGCGCCGCCAAGAGAGGGAATTGAGAGAACACATCCAATAAAGCCTTACATAAGACCAAATTTGCTTTGTGTTTTACCAATCTGAAACCGTGTTTTTTTTTTGCTAAGCTAACATTTGACCAGCACTGGCTGGCTACACTTGCAGAGGACAAAAAAACTAGCAAGAAATGTAAATACCTAAAGCAGATCTTTATCTATGTAGGTTTAAAGCTAGACAATGATTCCTTTACCTATTTACTTAAGCTTACTTAATTAACAAGGATTGAAAAAGATATAAAGAGAAAGAGAATATTGTTCAGCACCCTTAAAAATAATATAGCAATATTAGAATACTAGTGGACGCCCACAGCTTCGCTCGCGTGGAATTAGATTTAACAATATGTAGTTTTGTTTATACCTAGTAATATTATATAGCCTATGTCACTCAGTGAAGATGCAGCTTTCTAATAGTAAAAGAATTTTTGAAATCGGTCCAGTAGTTTTTGTGTGAAAACATTACAAACAAATCTTTCCTCTATAGAATATTAGTATAGATAGATGATGAAGCAGTACTTAGTAATACTATTATTATTTGTACAGTATTATTTCAAAAAAGGAAACAAAGATTTCTCTACAGATATACAGACTTCTTATTACTCCCATGTGATTTAAGCTCTATTGCTTAATTTATCGTAAGCTTTAGTAATCTATCAGTTTATTATCTAATGAAGCGTACGGCTGAATTGAATAATGCCACAGTTTATTACTATAAGAAGGCTTAAGGATGCAGCTTCCTATACATTACCAATCATTACCATCCAGTGTACTAGTAATAAAATAACTACACTGAGTCTCGAACGAATTATACCACTTTCTCTATAATTCTTCTTACTCGTCATAAATTACTGGAATAATCTTTGATTGTCATTTGTAGATTAAAATCTATAACTAATAGTAAATTGCTAACTTTCCCACAACCCATCCGAAATTTGAGGCCTATCTGATCTGATAATCGAAACACACACCTTCTGATACTGATAAAAAATTTGCATACACAAGTTTTGTTTATGATGTTACAAAGAGAAGGCGCGACTCACGGTGGTGTGTCTTTGTGACCTGTATTTTTTATTGTTAGTTAAAATCTCTTTTTGCATTTGAATTATTTGAGTAAAATGCCGGCTATATCTGAAGTGGACTAGGAAAACCACAAAGTACGCAATATTACTTAGCTTGTAGGTATATGGACTACTTGAACTCCCTAGAATCAAATAATCAATAAAATAAACATAATATGTACAATTTTATTTGGTACGGTGAACATTAAAGTATAATCTGATTACCTAAATATGTCAGTTTACTTCTTGCATGATAGGCATAACTTAAGCCAGTTTAACAGAACATCCATCATATTCATAGGTCATGATGAGATATTGTATCGCATCACAATCGCGAGATGCCGGACATGCCATGCCCCTGGCATTCGCTGGAAATATTGCAAACCGCTGCTCACATGGATATCTATATATATGTAGGTACTCGTATCGTAATGCTGTGATGACATTCATTTTTTCCTTCTCGTCATCAACATATTTTTATCACAACGATGCATCTCATGTAAGTAGCACGATTGTGTCTTCTGAACGTCGTCAATCGATCTTTTAATATCACAAGCGATCAATTTCATTGAAATTTACCACAGAACAGATAAAGGAGGTTAGAAAGGCCATCGAGTCAGTTTTGAAACAAAACCACTGTCGCCAGTTACCCACACTTAGATACACGTTATTATTACCTTTACATAAAATATTCATCAGCCATTGGTCAAATTGCACGAGAATCGCAACTTTTAAAAACTAACCTTAGCATCAAATCAATAAGGATACTTTTTGCTCGCGTCAAGCTGTAGAATTGTGCAAGTTTTGACCTTGTCGACACTTAATGTTGCCAGTAAGTGTTTTGCACAAATTTCGTGCAATAATAAGATTTCAGGTTCTTCATAGGATTCATAATGAAACTCGTGATCTGTCCGATTGTCGAATGAATAATTTATTTGTAAAATCACCTATTTATATTTACATTTTCTTTCATACATACTACACTATTTAAAACACTATTTTGACGACCGCGTATATGTTTCATATTAACAACGTAGGTAACTGGTTCGAAGGTGTGAGGTATTCTTGAGGTATTTGGAGGTATTCGGAGGTAAGGTAACTGGTAGGTACTGAACCACTACAAGATTAGTAAAATAGAGTATATTTTATTTTACTGTATTACATATTTATTTATTTATTTAACCTTTATTGAGCCAAAAGATGCCTAACGGCGGTGAAATTATTAAATAAAAGTTAAGAAACAAAATTTACTGCATATTTGAGAAAATTGATCGTGCAATTTTATATGTTATTTACTGGTAACCCAACTAGAGATGTAAACATATTTATCGATAAATATATTTTGAAACTTGTTTAGAGTTATGTAGGTACCTATAATGCTACATCCGCATAAATGACTCTTTTAAAAGTAACACTGAAAACATATGCAACTTGAGTTTTGCTTCCTTTAGGTGTTGCGCCTGTTCCATCATCTTATTAACATGCATTTTTTTTATTATCTTCACATGAAAAATTACATTATAATTATTTATTTTATTAAAAAGTTTCAGAGTGAGTGTACGTACTTAAATAAATACACAGGTACAGTTTTAATATATACAGTTGCGCGACGAATGTACTTGTGCAAAGCAAAGATCGAATTTTTTACAATAAATTAATGCAATCTTATATTTAAATTATTTTTCTTTAATAGCTTTGGTAAAGTCTGTAATATGCTTCTCAGTAGAATATAATACAATCTGATGATAACTAATGTTGCTAAATAATTGAGTTCCGACAAAGTTGCGCAAAATCGAGTACAGTTGTTCCAAAGTGGTACATTGTTTTTTAGGGATCCAAATTTTCTACCCGTTACATTTATCCAATGCTGGTTATTAGGATCCTTTGGAAACCTAAAATAAATACATAATATAAATTAGTACTAAATTACTTATTTAGTACTACACCTACTCCTTGAAATTAAGTATTTACACCTGAAACTACTTTAATTACGTACTCAAGATCAAGACTTATCGAAAAATTTATCTTATACTTTCACAACACTATCTCGCTGCGAACGAACTCGACAGAACATCGTGACGTCATCGCATTCTGTAGGACAGAATACATTGCGCACGAACTATGTGTTCACGTGGATTACTTGCGTACTTTACCGGCAATGTATATTTTTCGTGCAGCTCTTCGCACCACCGCAGTCCGAAAGCGACTAAAAGTATGCACGCGTGATTTCAGTTGAAGTATGATTGTTTAATCATACTTGTTGGCGCGTCTGTCACGCCCACATTTCCATTCTATCCTCCTTTATCTGTTCTGTGAAATTTACCAAGCAACCGCTCAACTCCTGTGTTGGGTACCTACCTATAACAATTGAACTCATGCAATCGTAAGAATAAAAATCATAAAATAAATAAATGGAAGAAAGACGTACAAAAGCCCCATTTTTAAGGTTACTTGTATCAAGAGTTCGGGGTCCCCTTTGGGATCCAACTTTTTCAGATTTTTTATTAATTCTTGTGATAACGTCCACAGAAACACACATTCTGTGAAAATTTAAAGTGTCTACCTTTTTCCGTTCAAGATAGCCCTGTGACAGTCAGACAAACATCGGAGGCATTTTTTACACTTTGGATACGGAAACCTATATGCAGTAGGTAAGTATTTCAACAAGTTTTAATATTATTTTACGGATTTTTCTGAATGATTAGGTATGTTTTTCGCTCTATTTGTAAAATGAAGTTGTCAATTGAGCAAGCAATGTATTAAGTATCCTTCCACATTACAGAACGCCAACTAATCTTGGAGAAAGTGCCCCACTCATGTTTTGCATTAATCAAACAACGTTCACGCCTTGTAAAATATTTATATTTAAATACAACACTTCAATTCTTACTTACATCACGGCTATCTTGTAGATAATTGGATAAAACTTGCAGCATCACCAGAACGTTCGCGAACGTTGAGAGTAGAGAACAGTATTCTTAGTGAGAATAAAGTTTCTTTAACCATATCTGTGGTAGAACATGCATCGCGTAATAGACGCGTCGCGCGTTGGAGCGAATGACATCTCGAGATACGAGTAACAGTATTGTCCACTCGATTTTATGTAATGTCTTTTTGCTACCCTCGCCGACGCGACGCAGCGTCTAGCTGACGGGATCCGTCTCGAGTGCGACCTTTAAGGTGCTTTTATGTGCTATGTTTAGATTACAAAGTTTTGGCGCGCGTTTTCAAATCGCGCGTCTAGTCATCCTGATATTTACCTAACAACCGATCACATGCACGCGCATTAACGCGCGTCAGTCAGTCAGTTAACGCAGCGCGATGAAGTAGAAAAAAGGCCAGCGATATGGAATAGGTTCAGAATCCTATAGAAACAAAATTTTGAAACGGCGTCCTTGTTTTCTTTTCCTATATTTTTCTTTGGAATATAACCACTGAATAATAGTACAAGATATAACCATAATATAAAAGCCTGTTCCACGTATTATTTCTAAGTTATACTGAACCAGACTGAGGAATAGTGACTCACAACGCGCGATTGTGCTAATCTGAACTGACGTGCGCTACTCGCAATTGCTATTTGTGGTCATGTTATTCGTTTCTATAATTAACTAAACCAAATTTTATTGTAATATTCCGAAAGATGCTAAATTAAACTAATTTTAAACATTTTTACCGAATTACTTTCGCCGCTTTAACTGTAATAACTGCGATTGTGAACAGCCTGAAGAAAGAATCGGCGACAGCTCAGCGACGGACCCATTCCAGTAAAGCGAAACGTTTCCTCTGAGAGGAGAGATCTCGAGATCAGCGTTCACAAGCTATCATAAGATAACTGATAAATGATTTTATTCAAACACGTTCCGAAATACGAGACCTTTGTTATCTTTTGACTTACCGAAATTTGATCCAATAACATGTCTGTTCCACTGACTTTCGGTAAAAAATATGCCGTTTAGGTCGTGATACTTCATTCCGTTAAGTTTATTGTGAAAGCATGCCTTTGTTTACACACGTAAGGCAATACAAATTTATCTGTGAGAACAAAACATACATCAAGAAAACGTGACTGCGTAATTTATTTTACAGTTTTTTTAAAGTTGTAATGAAATATCATTGTTGCATTAACGCAGGTAGTAGATGCTATTATAATCTTCTACTAAACATTCCATCTTCTTCATGACCCATTACTTTAAGCATCGGAGCGACTCTTTATACTATGCTTCAAGCATAGACGAAGGGCTTCAAGTGAACTTGAAAATACCTATTTTAGCATACCTAACTAATGACCAAATGCACTGAAACAAACTGAAAGTACCAATCTTTCGATAGATGTTGGAAGGTAACGTAAAACATCTTCATTTATTACCATTGTTATTTATAAATACCTTCATATTTCTCTGGCAGCAGCTAGCACTTCAGCGCCGTGATCATCAAATCATAAGCAATGCTACGTGACATTGATCCCTGGATTGCATGCCATCCCTTAAGCTAAGCAGGATCAATTACCGGGTATTAAGATTTCCGTCTGTAAGCCGGATTTCGGTAAGCCGTCTGTAAGACGATGATTGATACAAGTGGACAAGACTATACCTTCCTACTGGTAGCTATATTTATGATCGGAATAATATTTTTTCCTTAATAGACTTAATACTCTGTTAATTAGGTAGATTTAAATAGTGAGTACCTAAAGTAAAGCCAAGCCGTATTCAGTACGTTTCCCATCAAATTGAACTGGCATTTAACCTTTTTACATATCGCATTCGAAATGAAAAGTTGAACAGATCTATTCTATAAAGAGAAATATAATACATATATACAGATAAAATATAATACTGCGAATCGCGATTAGTACATAGTTTAGATATTTTTCCTAAATAACATATTTTTTACAAGACAGCTGTTTATTTTATACTATGAGTTAAAAAGAGTTAAGCGTTTTCAAAAACATTTTATATCTATATAATTTCACATAAGAAACATTATAGTCACATATACTCGTACCTACCTATTCATTTTGTCAGCGGCGAAAAAGTGAGTTTTAATTATCTTTATTAAATTAATTCAAATTGAACGTTACGAGTATTTCTAAGTTTTGAACATGCCTGAGCAATCGACCATCTCCCTTCTTGTTCATTGTATTACGCTAAAGTTCTCGATTTGTTATTTTAAATATCATTGCTTGGTATTCAAATTTATAGGCGTGTCAAATGCAATTATATTGGAAATTAGAAACCGTCATATATCATGGTCGCCGATGTTGCTCGTGCTCGTCAGGGGAACTTACAAGAGTCTTAATTACGCCCACTGGCCGATCCATTTATTACATTTGTCTCATCTTCTGCATTAAATTGACCCTAAATCGTATTGGCTTAAGATTGAAAGTCAAAAGTCTGATAGCAAACTAATACATAATAAATGTCTTTGTAACATTTTGTGAAACATCGCTACGAAAGCTACTGCTCGCTAGATAGCGTACCTACTAGGAAATTAGTATACATAGAGTAAGTGTGTAGTCTGTGCTATTACTATACCAACAATATTGGTATCGGTGCCTATTCTTAAATATTGAGATTATCTACATAATGTGAATATATTCATGAAATTCCATTCGAGTTTACAGTATCTTAAATCAAAATTCCGAGTACCTAATTGGGAATTTCATATTTGCAAACCCAATAATATTTTGCGGGAAAATCGACATCGAACTTCTAGCAGTAACGCTTGCAATCACTAGACCACCGAGGCAGTTTGTATATGAATTTTATTAACTTGTACTAAAGATATAAAACAGATATCTCAAAAAACATACCTTGGCTGAGACCTACCTACCTATACAAACGCAAGGACAGTAAACCAGTATTAAATGAGACTATTCATCAATATACTGTTTCCTCGGGATCGTGACATTGCGTACTAGAAACAACTGAGTTGGACACAACCAAACACTATACAAAATGTTCCCTGAGGTTTAGAAATATTACAATGCGAAGAAAACTTAGCAAATTCAAAATTGGACACAATACAATACAAGTATTTATCTAAGTTTGATTCAAAGATCGAGCTTCAAACCGTCCATGTACATCACACTGTTTAAAACTTCAACACATTTGTTAAGATCGATTACAGTTAAATCGCGTATGCCTGGGGGCTATGGATTATTTTGTGCAACAAGTGCATAAGAGCCAGTCACGAGAGGGTGTTATATTCCCTCATTAACTGTAACAACTTTGCTACCTCAAGACAGTTTCCAATAATTTGGCCAAATTATATATAGTTAACTCACCACTCTGAGGTTAAAAATTGAGCCTGGATAGTTATTAAATTCTTATTATGAGCTGGAGTGTAGGTAGATATTCGCTACAGAGTTTCCAGTAAACTATACAGATTCTGACTGCGACCGGTCAGTAGTAGGATACAATCTATCAGTATTCACTTTAGGACGTAAAGTTTCATCATCACTATAACATTTGTATGGTGTAACATTAATCTATACTAATATTATAAAGATGAAACATTTGTTTGTAATGTTTTCACACAAAAACTACTCGACCTATTTCAGAAATTCTTTCACAATTAAAAAGCTGCATCATCACTGAGTGACATACGCTACAAATATTACTAGGTGTAAACGAAACTATTGTTATGTCTAATTCCACGCGAGCGAAGATGCGGGCGTCCACTAGTCTCAAATAAATATACTTTATATGCTGTAGCTAGCATCAATCACAAAGAAATACGTATGCAAAAGAAAATAATGTGGAGTGGACGTAATACGTGTGTTCGCCGCGTGTTTGAAATTAAAACGTATGACCATTAACGTACTAATACACACACACACACAACAGCAGCTCGTTGAGCCAACTACTGTGACTGCTAATACTATCAAATGTGCTGAAACCCTAGTCACCAAGGCGGTAACGGCTGCGGCGCCGGACGAACGCCGCGAGCCAACGTCATTAGATATCGGAACACGCTACGAGTAATTGACTTTTACTCTCCACAAATTACAGTTGACTTTTTAATCTCACAGGAAGGGATTATTCAATTAGTGGACGTGGAAGAGACTGCAGATTGGCGATACGCCGCGCCACGGGCATGAACGATGCGTCGGAGCGTGATGGAGCCGGATTATGATACCGATATCTGCTACACTCGGAAGATTATCGCCTCGCGATGCTCGGTGCTCCACACGATTTAGACTTGGACAGATGAACACTACACGAGACTGCAAATTCATAAATCGTTAAATAGTAAATAAACATCCTATGTTAAAGATATTTTACGTCCAATGCCTTTACATATTCGTCTACCTTAAATTTGGCGCGATATTCATATTACTTACGAGGAATAATATATGCCTGTTTTGAGTTATAGTTAATTCCACATTCGAATCATAGATATTTTCATATACCTACCTATATCTATTATGGGGTCTGCCTTGAATTGAAGACAAACATCTACCTTAATCTATAAGTTTAAGGACCTCCGAGTTGACCGTCCCGAATTGATAATTATGTTTCGGAACCAGGTCGACCCAACAATCGGTCTCTGCATCGCAGTAGGTAGGTAGATACGTCGTCTTCGCTGGGAGTCATCAATCAAGAGTATTATTTATTTTATCGATTCCTTCGAAATCGGCCCGCAAGTGGGACGCGTGCCAGGCGGGGACGGGACCGTGTCCCATGTGTTCATGTTTAGTGGAAGCAGTTGTTGTCGAAGGCACGCTTTTCTCCGGACTTGGAATGGAATAAGCCCGGAGTTTCACCCAATAGTAGAAACTATGATTATGGTTGGAGTTGAGGGTTCATTCGATTTCTGCAGAACGCAGATAATAGCATTAATTCTTACGCAGTTAATTCTTACGTCTCATCAACAGCCAGGAAAACTAAAATTTATGTAGGTCTGAAAAGTTTATACTAACATTTATGTAGGACTGAAAAACTTATAATGATCACATAGAAAATTGTGAACATCATAACTAACTTACACTTTTTATAAGCATCTACTGAGTCACGTTCTACACATCTTGCTCAGTCGATCCTTCGATCCTATAAAAATCCTACTAAGCTTATGGATCATCTCCTTTAGCACTTAAAAGCTGCTTTACGCCAGAATAGTTTTCATCTGGCCTGAAAGCTTACAGCAAGTAGGTACATACTTTAAAAAGAATTAATTTGAAACTACGCAAATAATAGTTCGGGAAGTTACGACACATCTTAACATCCAAACTACCTCAGTGTCTGAAGACGAAAGTGTTCGAGCAGTGTGTGTTGCCAGTGATGACTTATGCATCCGAGACGTGGTCCCTTACCGTCGGCATCATTCATGAGCTCAAACTCGCTCAGCGAGCTATGGAAAGAGCTATGTAGACAGACGAGGGTTAGTGAGTTAGCAAACTGAAATGGAAAAGCGTAAAATAAAAATAAAATAAATAATTATAACTTACCCATGGCCCGGAACTGCGCTGATAATCACTTCAGGATCAACAAGATCCATTGCCATTAAGTCCCCGCCAATCCTGCATTCGGTCTCGGATAGGGCCCTGTGGGAAGGAAGGGGATTTGGAATAGGATACAGGATTAAGTAGAGTTAGGATCTAGTTAAGGTTAGGAAAATATGGTTAACTTTCAAAATGAGAACGCCCCGTTCTCATTCTGAATGGAATGGGATGACGATGTCAACAGAAATCCTATTACCATGAATGAGTGACTGATTGCTTTCCTTTCGATTCAAATTATTAAAATACGATTTTACTACTCGTATTTTTTGCATCAATCATAATTGATTGATGCAAAAAATACAGACAGGCAATCGTTTTCTAATCTAATGACAGGAAATGGGAACGCCCTGAGTATTGTCGAAGGTGGCGTGGCCTTCTCTCGTTTGCACAGTCCACCGACTACAAAGGAAGCTTATAATCGTGCATAGTAATTTAGTAGCACTAAGAACGGCATTGTTTCATAGCAAAAAGTTATGTAGTGTCATCTCAAAACGTTTGTTCAAGTGAGTGGGTTACCTAATACCTACTTATACACAACTGAGATATTTAAAGCTAATTTGAAATTTTACTAATAAATTCATAACGGCTTACTAAGTTGTAATAAATACAATTATTAATCAAAAATATTAAAAAGGCCTTGGAGATTCACCGAAAAATGTTGAGGCTACCTATGTTACTCATTCATTGTGATGTTTCGAGATAATATCAGTGAAATTTACATAAAAGTGAGTCATTAATAAATTGCAGCGAAATAATTTATCTTAATAAGCTGGCAGGCAGGACAAATTGCGAAAAACAAGCCGATTGTATTAAAACAAAGTGTTACGGACACGGCTGTGCGCAAAACCAATTAATATGCCTAACAGCCGCTATTACTTTACTCTTGAAAATGATTTCCACTTGCGAACAATATATAGGTAGTTACTGTGTGTGTCTGTGTGTATGTAAGTTAAGTATGTTTGTGCGTACCTCCAACCGTATTCTCTCCGCGGCTGTGCGGAAATTAAAGCCTGGAGCCATTGCTCCAGGCTTGCTGAGTTCAGCCAACTCTTGCATTGCAAGTTTAAAACAATGCGGACGGATTCGCCCCTAATTACTACTCCTCTTCCTATGTGCTGCTGGGGTATATTACATACATAGTACACATTACATAGTACATTAAAAGAATACGTCACCCCGCTCTTCCTTTAATGATAAAATCTAGGAATTGGGCATTGCGCCGTGATACCTTATATACCTACTTTCATGTCCAACATTGGTAGCTCTTGGATAGTTGAATATAACTACTTTCACAATAATCATAAGATGACATAACGTGAAAACCTACGGTTTTAATATCGTTACTCTTTAGCCGGGACAGGATACGAGTAGGATAAGCAAGAATTATATTTATAATTTCACAAGAACGATTATGTTAGTACTGTACTTTTTGGCTTTAATTTAAACACTTTAAATTATTCAGTGTTAAATTCCCTTGTGAGTATGAAAAATGTAGAAAAGATTTTAAAGTAGGCTATAATTACGGATTTACTTTTTAAATGGAAATTCGGGGTGCTTTTCCACTCCGACGAAGAAGCTGAAATCGCAAATGCGGCCTTCCTCTCCGCGATCCGAGGCTGCCAATTCAATAATAATATGCTCAATACACATTGGAGTTGAACTATTTTTTACTGCAGCAGAAACTGAAACTAAGCTTGTTGTTGTTTTAAGTTAACTATAGATATTGTAAAAACATTCATGGTTTCCTTTATCTAATAAACATGCCGCGCTTTTGTGTTACATACGCTTTCACGATGGCATTCCTCAAAAACGATACTATTATGCAGTAACTCCTCAGCTATTTACATTTCAATGGAAAATTGGGTAACAATTTGTAAGCCATAAAACTCCCTTAAATTTATATCTCATCCCACCAATTTGTTCCCCACGGGCCGAAATGAACACAAAGGCTCACTATCAGGCGTTCTACTCTCTAATTGACACTATCTGTCTTTTATAGTTATTGTATCGAACTATCTAATTAACAGATATCGTAGCGCGATGGGGCGAGTGGCAAACAATCGCAGACGCTCTTACTCGAGCCATGATTAGACATCTTCAAACTCTGTGGTGTGTTGGTGAGTAACACTGACGAATCGAGGGTCCCGGGATTAAATCCCGGCCGGATATTTATAACGCATAAATATTTGTATCCGCTTTAGCAAAGTTAACTGCGAATTACTCTTAGCTTGGCATTAGAAATACGTTACCAACAACAACTGACCAGAAAGTATCATAAGCATAACACTTTCAAAGAAATTAAAATCAATTTACAGTGCTAATAAAATTATAATGTTAATCTTTACGACAGTAATAACAACTGGTCCAGAATCAACAAACAAAGCTTTCGTAACATTTCTCCATAGTTATAGCTGTCATAATTTAAAAAAAAACCAATACAACTAACTTTCCCTGATCACGTTTAAGGTGCGAACCTACGAGTCGTCCGGCAGAAGACTATTTAGACCAAACTCGTCAACTTGGTGTAAAAACCTTGGGGTATTTGGCCGAGAACTGTCAATGTGTCTCAAACAACACCACATATCGCGGCTTATGACTGGACTTGTCAGAGCATAGCCCTATTTGGCTCGGCGTGTCACTAGGACTGTAGGACATCTCACAGGCGTCAAATCATTGGTTTCTAGTTTGCGTTGTAGCCTCTAGAACTCTATACAGGTGTTGTACGTCGTTTGGACAAGTAACTAATGCTTGGATTTAGGCGTTTCGTAATTAATAATTATGTTGGAACTATGTAACAAATATGGCAACAGCCCAGTGGCTATTGAACTATCCTCTCACTCAAGGGAGTCTAAGTTCAAATCCAAGCGGCACGCAATTTCCAAATTACGTTGTAGTTTTGTACATTTTAAGAAATAGCTTTTATAACTTTTTTTTTATTTTCATGCATTGTCATCGGAACCTTAATATGTGTGCCAAAATTCAGCTCGATAGCTTAGTGGAAGTGGGTGAAATATTGATTGCAAGATTCCAGGACATACATACATGGATACATACGAGTGAAGTTAAATAAAAGCTTTTAAAAAAGGTAATGGTGGTGGTGAAATAAAATGTCAATGAAAGTATCTTCGTATCGTATATGATCTTTTATTTCGAATCTAAGACATTTTAATTAATGTGTTACGCAGACGATGCCACATCATCCAGATTTATATATAAGTACCTACTAGCTGACCCCGCAAACGTTGTTCTGTCATATGAAATGTCAAAGTGACGCGACACTTCACGTCAATGAACGACGGTTAAAAATAAAAATACTAAAATCATTGATATATATGTTACCACTAGATTAGCAATCACCGCGCTTATGCCTTGCCACAGGCCATACGCCAACTGGCGTATGCGTAGCTAACGTCAGTTCAGTGCTCTGTGTGACGCCGGCCGAGTTGAACTGACAGAAAATATTTTCAAAATGGGCAAATGCACAGTGTAAATGTGCGATTCAAGATCACAAAAACTTAAGTCCACTAGAATTACTTTCCACACGTAATTTTATTATTTCTGTGTTTACATCAACGTAAAAACGCAATAAAATAAATAAATTGTAAAATTTTGAAATATAGGTTCAGTGTGACCACTAAAAACTTAGTTTTAGATCCCCACAATTCTGGGAGAATTTTAAATTATGGAATAAGTGAATATATTTTTTTTTTAATAATAACAACGTTGCAGTGTACCTAAAGATGCAGCACGCCGTGATAAGTGGGTGGAAATAATTCGATTATTGAGAAAAGAGACAGACTGGCTACTTACAAAATATTAAAAGAATTTGCGATAGAGAGAGGGAGATCACATATTCTCAATACTAGTTGATCATTCCCTTTTAGTGGTGGCAAACTAGTGGACGCCCGCAGCTTCGCTCGCGTGGAATTAGACATAACAATAGTTTCGTTTACACCTAGTTGCCACCCTCCGAGATGAAAAGTACCTACATATCCTACATTTTAATTAATTAATTCAACTGTAAACATTTGATGCTAATATGAAGCAATTCATCAATTCTATTCATCTTTTAAGTAATATATCTAAGACTACGCTGCGCGGCGCCACCCACACCGTATTATTTTATTATTGCATTATTTTCTTTAGATTGACATTTTAAATTCGTTATATCTTTTTATTCGTTATTCGGATTTTAATAATTTAATAAGTATTTAACAGGTATTGAAACGGTCTTTAATATAATAATATTTAATGGGATAAGGATTAATTCAAAGTTATGAATAATAATGGTTTGATTATTGTCGGCACTGTTATCAACTTTTAAAATGTAAAAAAGTAGTTATAGTGGAATAACTACAGTAGTTGGACATATGGTATCGCGACTTTTTGTAAATAATGATGTGATCTGCTAAGTCGTAGTACATTATTTTATTCTATCATCAATAGTTTTCGCAGCTCACGCGATGTAAAGAATATTTTAGGTAATTTTCACACCTTGGGTAATATTATTGCATTTTTATTAAGGATCCCTATTTTTTTTTAAATGTAATATATGTTACTCAGTGAAGGTGCAGCTTTTTAATGGTGAATGAATTTTCGAAATCGGTCCAGAAGTTTTTGTGTGAAAACATTACAAACATACATTCAAAAACACAAATGTATAATATTATTATATAGCCTATGTCAGAACGTAAAGATGCAGCTTTCTAATGGTGAAAGATTTTTTGAAATCAGTCCAGTAGTTTCTGTGTTTTAACATTACAAACAAATGTTTCCTCTTTATAATATTAGTATAGATTCCATAATTTGCAAATATTTTAAAATAAGATTGTATTACGAAAGGAAATTATTTACTCAAACTTACAAAAAAGAGTCTAAAAGGCAATTGTATACAAAACTTATGTTATAAAGCGGAGTATGATTTCATTAATTTCAGATCACCAAAATTCTATTTACATATGTAATTCAAATATTTTAAAGTTAATTTAATGTAGTACCTATTAAAACTTTTCTATGGCTTAAAAAAATTGGGTAAAACTTCGCGTGGGTAGGCAACCCTGTCGCGCCGATTCCCGTAATTGCATGTTAATATTGCGATCTTTGTCTAATCTACGCGACGGTATTGTTATTGTGACTTGTGTAAGTGAGACATATATATGTTTACATTCAAATGTTTAGTGATTTCAAAGCTACGTCGTCGCGTTTAAAAAGTGGTTACGCTATATTTGAGGCATTCATATGAGGTTTGCTTCTCTAGTATATTTAACTCAATGACTAAAATAGCGTCTAAAAAACATTTTCCAGTGGATAAAATTGTGAATCTAACTAAACCATTCTCGAATCCCCTTGAACACACATAAAAAATTTCATCAACATCTAGTTATCCAGCTGTTTAGGAGGAGTTCACAGTCATACACACAAGAAATCTATATATTAAGATTAAGATGCCAATATTTTTTCTCACTTATCGCATATCGACAACGTCACGGACATCAATAGATATGATAGGTAAGGTGGGTAAGGTACCCTTTTTATAAACAATCTCATTGTGTCTTTTTGTCGTAATTTGTTATTTAAAAATAAAATGCATAGATACAAAATGAAATGGATTACAAAATTAGTACTGTCATTTAACGCAAAAAAATATTTTTGTTATTAATGAATTTTTTAAACTTAAGTACTTACTAATAATATTAATTACAATAATTTTAGTAGGTAGGTACGGTACGGCCCTCCCTGGCGGAAGACTCGCGCATGACATGGCACGGCCTGGCTTCTTGAAGGTCATCCACAGACCACGGTACGCCACCACACTTAAATCTTCTCCTCAATGTCATTTTGAAACCGAATACAAATAAAATTTTAAGCTTTATTAAACACCGTACCGTTGGTACCTATTCACCGACAATTGTTCAGTCTGACTCTGACTTAACATCAGGAAAAATGTGGAGTGGCATCTGACGAAGAATCGCCCAAGTCAAGTACGACGTGTAGGTACGCAAAATTTATTGATTTCTAATGTTTATTTTAATGATTTATTTTACCTGATGATCAGTATTCCAATATACCTACTTAATTTAACTAAGGCGACGTTTGGTGCACCTGTTAACTACAGTCACGTACATACTACTGTGATGGTGTATTTTCCCTCACATCGACTGATATGCCACTAAAGAGCTCATGATCGCATGAGCGCCGGGTATCGGGTACAGGAACCATCATCACTAAACACAATGAAACTTGCATGTTGCCTGAATGATAAATAAATATGAATATGATCCTGCGTACCGATTATCAGAAAAAATATATTAAGTAGTAGGTATGTGGTTCGTAAGTGAAGCCCGAGGCAACAGCCAGTTAAAAATATACAAAATAAAAATTTTACCCTAATGACTTGTCACGGGTTACGGGAGAGAGAGGTGCGCAGAGGCTGGGACGGGCGTCGCCGTCGCGGAACAATGGCGGCGCTCCCTCGCGGAAACTGCGCCATTTTACGCTTCGCTACTGCTGCTGCCGTCTGCCTACAGGCGCGGACCGGAGCCATACTTGTATCAGTCGAAGATATAACAACAACACTTTGTTTTGACGCAGTACTTCAATTACATGCTCCGATGACTTGGTTTACGGGGCGGAATCTCTCACCTTCAACTGTCAAGGACCTCGAACCCGAAGTCATGATCATCTCAACGTCAATATAATCACTTCATTATGAAATCTGCAGCGAACCAGTACAATAATAAGCAAATAATAACCTTCATAAGCCTCTGCAGGCTTTATCTATCCTATAATTATTAATTTCTCCTTCTTTTGTTTCTTTTATTAAAATTATTGTCGCACTATTATTAAGTATATATATTATCATAGGTTTAAGTTGTTATCAATTGTATATGTGCATGTAGTGTTTTAGGATAACCTGTAAATTACATGTAACGGAATAATAAATAAATAAATAAATAAATGGCCAGGCTTGTGAGGCTTCAGGTCGCACTATCCTGTTACTGTCCTGCCGTCTGAGCCTGCTGTAGTAAGTAATCCTGTTACATGGTGCATATAGTGAACGAAATTGATTTGCACCGTTTTAACATGATGAAATTTTAAAAATGGCCCGGTGTAAGGGCACACACCACTCAACATACATAACTCGAATTTTATTTTTAAACATAAAGCACACACCGTAAGTTCTCATGTAGCATAACTGCTAGTTAAATGCTAGGAAATAACACCAGAGATTCAGTTAAATTTTGGGTACTTGCTTACTTTATACATTTTAAAATGCATTGTTCAGATTGTCATTGTTGTGGTTGTGTGTAAAGCATTCCAGATGAAATATTTTTACGGCACCTAGTTAGCATCAAGATAATTTCATTAACAACATCAAAATCATGAAATCAGTAGGAACTACGTAACTCCATTAAACAATCTATATTTAATGCTTAGCTTATTGTCTAATAGCAATATGTTGTACAGACCGTTTATCATGCCTTTCACTAGCTTACGCAACGGTGCGATGAAAATCTCAACCCCAATAGGAAATCCAGTACAATCTAATAGAACGCTAATTTTGCACGCGTCTGAAGGGATACAATTCTATTGTTTTACGAACGGTCCTTTTGCAATGGCGAGGCGAATTATCAATGAAAACAGCAAGTCGATTGTTATTGTTGATTATTGTTAGGGTTGGCTCTCATGGCCCAACCTTTATTGCCACGACGATCACCATGATCGCCGTCAACAAAAGATAAATGTCTCTTGCAATTGTCTCTTAGTTCCAGAATTGGAACCTAATAACCGGTTGATACAAACTAAGTATCATGCGTCTTTGTTATCAGGTTTGTAACAGCAGGTTAAATTTAGGAACTTTTCCAGTCTTATTGGTTCCCCTCAGAGCCAATGATGTAGAGTAGACTGAAATCATATCACAAACAGATGTAGAAAATCCACTTTATACATTATTGTGCACATTTGAATCTATTAGTTTGTAATACGGAAAACGAAACTCATACAAATTTAACAAATTAGTAGCCAAAATTCTTTAAAAGTAAATCACAATGACGGCCTAATTATGTATATCCACTTAACTCAGCTGCTACAGCATTAAATACAAACAATACCGGATTTAAGCTAATACAAGTCTGTGCATGTTCGAATTGGCTTCCATAATTGGGAAGATCGAGTCGAATCGTTGTCGCCCACTGTGAACATAATCTGGTTCAACCTACACCTTCAATTAGATTCAACGTCACCTAACACATTATACATCGAGCTCGTATCTTTGTATTATTTTGCATAAAGCAAAAGCTGTCCTCCAACTGATGTATTCAACCGGGAGGACCGGACCGAGAATTCACAGGACCGGGAGAAATGGCACCGATTAAGGGTGGCCTATGTCCAGCCGTGGACTACGAAAGACTTCTCGCTGCGACCCATAGACGTCCTGGGCACGGGTCTCCCCCACAGACACTGGTGCGGGAAGTTTAGAGCATATTCCACCACGCTGCTCCAATGCGGATTGGTGGAGGGGTGGGGGTTAGTGGCCAACCCAGTGTCGAATGTTCTCAAGCCACCCGAAGGTCTTCGACAAGGCTTAACGACCGTTTCCAGCATTTGAGGGACCGACGTCTTTACGTGCCCTCGGAAGCACGGTAGCGTCCATGAAATTTTGCCACTAGCGGTCACCCATCCACGAACCGACCGCGCTCGTCGTTGCTTAACATTTTCGATCACATTGAATCGACGCGAGCCATTGGGCTATGGACGCTACTACGCTAGCACTAAAGGCTTAAAATAAAGTAGGTAATTTAATTATTATTTATTTAACGAAGACTCTCCCGATAAATGGAAAGAAGAAAAATTCCTATGTGTGGGCTTATAAATATTACTCGCCAGAGTTTTTGCTATTATGTAGGTATTCCTATTAAAATCCAAGTAGGTAGGTTAGGCACCTACAAATATTTCTTTTCACCTACGCCACGTTTTTAGATTAGGTACAATACCTAAGTACCTATCTCAAAATCCCATGATAGCACTCGACTTGTGCACACAGGAATATATTTACATTATTGTAAGTAGGTATATTAATGTTTTTACTAGGAGTTAAATACTTTAACTATTCATAAATATCTAATCAAATAAAATCGTCGGAATCAAAATCTCAATAATGTAGAGCTAAGCTGAAGCTAAATATTCGTCGTTCTGTATAATCGATTTCTTTAGCGTTTTATTTGTTTTATTTAGAACATCAAAAATCAGGTCCTTTAACCACCGTCCTGATAGATTTCATCATCAAGACTCGGGCAAGAAAGACAATGATAAATTTACGAGTAGGTTGTAGGACATACTTGGTTATGGAGCTTTTTGAATCCTCCGGCAACCCGACGAAAATCAGCGTAGAAGACATGGAGACACTGCTACACACACGAATTATACGAATTAAGCACAAACACGAATAATTTAACTGAAAATTTGTTAAAGCAATAAAAAGCTTATAATACACCAATGTCACATGCCGGAGTTATCTACTGAGACTGAGTCAATCAAAATAAAAACAAAAGGATTAATTTACAAGCCAGTATGTTGGCGCATACGTATAAGGCAAACTGTCGCTTACATTTAAGTTTTATGACAAAGAAACCGTGGGCGAAGACCATGTAGGTGTTTGCAACGGCCTCCGCTCTAAGCAGTTACCTGCATTATTATCTAAAATAATGACTTCCTTTTCTGCTTGAATTTTAGAATAGATCTCATTATATTTCCTCCTCCTGCCTACGAGTCTGTTAAACATTAATTCCAAATCAAAACAAAGCATTGGCGAAACAAAGAAATATTAAAAATCGCGAGCATATCCATTATCCATTGGAAAACGACATCGAGCGTCTTACTTGGGCTCCGGAAAGCACTAAAAACAACATGCAAATTTGGAAGGAGATATTTATGCATGAGCAACATACGAAACATATAAGCCATATCCAAGTTGTAACAAATACCTCAACTTGCGTGTTAAAATTGGCAAGAATAATACAATGCAATACAAGGTAAGCTCTTGGGCTATATTGTAATACTAGTGGTCCGCCCCGGCTTCGCACGGGTATTTTATAATTCAAATTCAAATTCAATTTATTTGCAGAATAAGGTCAGGTAGTTGTTACAAATGTAGGTCAAAAGTAGCACGCTTATTCTTACCTATTTTAGGCATGCAAAATATTTAATTCTATAAACCTAAGTATATCGACGGTGGAAAGGCTAAAATATATAAATAAAATATAGTATAAAAAAATCACAATTATAATACACACACATAATATATAAATATAATAGTGTAACTAACACGACTTTCTTTTATATAATAATATATAGATTATAACAATAATTTCGTTTACGCCCAGTAATATTATATAGCCTATGCCACTCAGTGAAGATGCAGCTTTCTAATGGTGAAAGAATTTTTGAAATCGGTTCAGTAGTTTATAGTTTATAGGATGGGGGGATCCCTAATAAAAATGCAATAATATAACCCAAGGTGTGAAAATTACCAAAAATATTCATTACATATAACACATATACATAACTACTGATGATAGAATAAAATAATGTAGGTACTACGACTTTGCAGAACACATTATTATTTACAAAAGGGCGATACCATATTCGCGATACCATATGTCCAACAGTAGTTGGACCGCGTACGCGTACCTATCTTAAGTTGATAAAAGTGCCAACAATAATGAAACCATATTAACTCTGTATTAATCCTTATCCCATTAAATTATATTTTACTAAAGACCGTTTCAATACGGTAGCGTCCATGAAATTTAGCCACGAGCGGTCACCCATCCACAAACCGACCGCGCCCGTCGTTGCTTAACTCTTTCGATCGCATTGAATCGACGCGAGCCATTGGGCTATGGACGCTACATATTTATTTCTATTACTACGGGTAAATTGAATGAAAACGCTTGGCGTAACACTTAGCGGTTGGCGGTACGTTTGGCGGTAGGGGAAGGTCGTCATTTGAGCGTTCATCGATTTAGATGACGATAACACGTTAAATATATTTTGCAAAAATAGATTTTCGTTTTAGTGTAATCTTATTACGTAGGTAACACAGCACACTGACTAAATAAATAGAGATATGGGTATAACGAGGATGAAATCATGGTTAATTAGAACCACAGATTTGTAAGTATAGTACTATTAGAACCAGACAACATGTCATTCCATAGATCCTACTTAATTAAGGAATGACATGTTGTCTGGGGCACTGGCACGGTCACGGGGCACAATAGGCTAGCTAAATCCCTTTCGGCCTATTTTATCTAATAACTTCGATTTGTATAAAAATAAGTCTAGGGCAAGTGAAATAGAAATCGTTTTTATATGTCAGGGATTTTGCAGTGAACTATTCGGTTACGTATTTTATAAGTCCATGATAAACCATATTATTTTCTCTGTGATAAAACCAATGTTTATTTTACTCTGTGTCTTTCTTTGGAATTATACCAAATAACCTTGGGTCAGCGGTAATTGTGTAAAAGTTTTAGTTGACCAAATCATATCGTACGATATGAATGAATTAATCTCATGAAAACTTTTACATTCGCTATCAAAAATTTTACCAATCGTTTTGTTCTGTGGTGTGGTTTTCACTGGTCACTTTTATGGTCTTCATTGAATTGACAGTCAGACAGCATTGTGAATTTGACATAACGATTTTATCTTCATCGCATCCAGTCCACCATGAAAACTTACGAAATTACCCCACAGATCATAAATATAATATGGATTTCACGATACAAGTTTGACCTCTGAGGAGCGATAAATGCAAATAAAGTGGATAAAAAATCTACACTTTGTTTTTGATTTATTACTGCTATGCTTTCATTTTAGGAATAATTTTACTGGCAAAAATATTGTACACCGTAGTGACAGTACTTTCAATATCTTTTAATTTTCGTGTAAATGTCGTGTGACACTTATTAATTATTAGAATACAATTAGGTATGGACTATGAATTATTTATATGTACTTACTTTTTATATATTGACCTAGTTCTCCAGAATAATCATCAATAAATTACCAAATTACTACATAATGAATAAAATATGCATAATACCTCAAATCTCATCGTTGTCAAAATAAACAATTTACTTTTTTGTCTGTGGATGTTTAAATATCACTCAAATTTCCGAACGGTACCTCTCTGTCGTTTCGTTTTGATGCTTGACGGAGTTGACGGGTGTTTTGTGTGTAATAACTTGTTATTTCCTTCGAAAGTAGATTGTTTTAGTTTTATTTCCTATGCGTTATGACAAAAACTGTGTGAAACTTGTTACCATGTTAAACCAAACATCTCCAGAGGCGCTACTTTCAGCAACTTACGTTGAGAATTATTTAGATTGTGTTGAAAATCTTCCCAATGACCTGCAACGACATTTATCACGTATGCGAGAGCTCGACGTAACTTACAGAGGTAATTTTCGCTAGTTTTCGTGCTATCTTATTACATGAAACGATCTATATGCTGAGCTTCATTTAGAGTTCTAGGCATTTTTGATTTCAAAGCATATTGTTGACGTTTCTGCACTGACGCCAAATTATACGTCGGTATTTCTCCACAACATCAACTCTCGAATGCTATGGCCAAAAATAACACACTCATTTTTATAGTATGTTTCTGTTATGTCCACATTCCCATATTTTCAATACTATCAGTTAACCTAATTTTTTAGTCACAATATGAAAGTGCTCTTCATATTTGACGGCGATAAAACCACTCCATAAAGTCATTTGTCAATACGTTACAAATCATAATATGTGTAAAAGTGCTGTAAGCTTTCCATTTTTCACTGGTATAAATTCTTATCTCATACTTTTTTGAAAATTAGTAAGCCTCTACTATGCACAATGTAGTTAGCTTCTACTATGTACAACGCTATATCACAGAAGAAAAAATACCTATAACCACTATATTACATTTTTCACAACAACCCTGATATATTTTTATGAATAAATACAGATAGTTTTATAAAAAACAAAACAAAAACATGTGATCCAATAGATAATATAAATCCATAGTCATAGATCTTAGGCCAATTTACTAATAATTAAGAATTAATTTTTACTACTCTTTACACTTTACAAACGTATTACAGAGCACATTATTTTTTGTTTTTATTTTGATTATAAAAGACCTTATATCCATAGTCATAGATCTTAGGCCAACTTACTAATAGTAAAGAATTATTTTTTATTAATTTTTACACTTTACAAAGGTATTACAGAGCACATTATTTTTTGTTTTTATTTTGATTATAAAAGACCTTATTTATTAAGCTCACATCTATCTATAATCAATTAAGATTTTGTATTTTAAAACACATTACAGAGTGTCTCCGTGATGCTGAAACACATCTAGCAGTTTGCATAGGCCCCAATACAGAGGAGCGCAGAAGAGGCAGGGCAGCTCTGCGTCTTCAGACAGCCCTGGTGGCTGCGCAGGAGATAGGAGATGAGAAGCTTCAGGTGGTCCAGCTACTTCAAGACCTCATTGACAACAAACAGAGGTCTCTTGATGGCGATCATAAAAAACTAGGTAAGGAACAATAAAATATCCAACAGTAAACTAACTAAAAGTATACTGATAAATGTACAGAAATCTGACTATATACCTTTCTCCATAAATCCATGACCACCTTTTGAGGTCCACTGCTGGACATAAGCCTCTCCTAAACAACACAACTCAGTCCAGTCTTGTCAATCTGTGCCTTCTGAAACCAGAGGTTTCCCGCCGTCTTCCTTAGGTTGTCTGTCCACCTTTTCAAAAGACAACCAGTGCTCCTTATTGCATTGTGGTCTCCATACAAGGACTTTCCTTCCCCACTGGCTATGAGTCCTTCAAACGATGTGGCATACCTATTGCAACTTCAAATTGCTAACCCTGCGAACTATGTTGGTAGGCTTTGTTCATGTACGGATTTCATTGTAGGTTCACTCTATAGCAGGTCGAGTTAGTCTGAGCTTGTGGAATAGGTGGACAGTGTACAATTCACTAATATATCATATTAATATTCTCAGTTTCGTGTCTGGACGTGACCACCAACGGCACGGCAAAAGAGGAGCCCGTTCCAGTAGCGGAACCGGTGCGTCCCGCCGATAAAGAGACGGCCGCGCCGCCGCCGCCGCCCGCGCACGCGCCCCCGCCGCCGCCCGAGCGCACCGCTGACAAGGAGAAGGACAAGGGGGAGAGAGATAAATCAGGAGGTAAATCGAATCAATCAAAATAATTTATTTTCAGGAACTAAGGCTCATAGAAAATAGTATTCAAACACAAATTATACACAAATTAATACATTCTGAAGATAATAAAATACAATAATACACTATCAATAACAATGTAAAATACTATACATAAACAATAAAATGTCTTGTGTCGTGTGTAAAGATGGTACGATTCTGCTGTGTAATAATAGTTTTCGAATTTCTACTACGTTTTTCTAGAAGTAACAACCCTCATGCCCAAATGCCAAGTGCATGGACTGACTTTCAATGTAAATCTTATATCTATAGTCGTGCCTGATTCAAGTTTCATGTTTTGCAATGTATACAGTTGCAGTAACCTATAAGATAGCAAATCCAATAAAAAATAAAAAAATTGTTTTCTGTGAGTGTGTAGCAAAAAAATAATATCCATACTAATATTATAAATGTGAAAGTGTGTATGTTTGTTTATTTGTTTGTTTGTCCGGCTCTTACGTCGCAACGAAGCTATTAAATGGTATGGTTTTTGTCTGTGGTGATAGTGAGGAGGGTAGAGAGTGACGTAGGCTAATTTTTACCTCGGTAAAACATCCCCATTTGAAGATATCGATGTTTTTTTATTTGCTCCAGTAAGTCAGTTTACGTACACTTTATCTGCGGTCAGCATTACCTCAGGTTCCTCTAAGTATCTTTTAATTGTGGAACTGTCACTATTCATCCACCAAAAATGTGTCGTGTATGATAAGCAACTCATTGTTAATTCCCTTTGAACACGCGGGCGGAGCCGCGGGTAAAAGCTAGTAAGTAAATATACTTGAAACATTTATCCATAGGAGAACGCTGGTCGAAACGAGCGCGCCGGTCGCGAACCACCACCAACGCCGCCACCGACGGCGCCGACTCGAGCGAGCGAGACAGCGAGAGGCACACGCACAACACAACAACCCACAAGAAAGGTATACCATCTCAATACTATTTTAAGTATATTCAAAGAACGATTATTTTTTTTTTATTTTAAATATGGACATTCTCACACACGGCCATCTGATCCCAAAGTAGGCGCGAGCCTGTGTTATGGGTGTCAGAGACTGATATACATACATAGATATTTTTAAATACCTACATACTTAAATAGATAGTATTAACATCCAGACACAGAACAAATACAAGTGTTCGTCACACGAATATTTGTCCTGAGTGGGATTCGAACCCACGACCCTTGGCGCAACAGACAGGGTCACTACCGATTGCGCCAACGGGCCTGTATTAATTTGTCTGATTATTTTTTAAGGTCAATCATTGAACATTATTTGGAAGGAATTTTAACTCTTGAATATTGGAATTATGTTGGCCCTATGTTAGCCTATAAGGTGACATGAAAATTAAATAAATAAATAAATAAATATTTATAGGAATGTCAAAAATCTAAGTCCATCATGAATATTGGGACAGGGACTGTTATTTATAGTTAGTCCTGTTAGTTGGTGATAGTAGGTTATAGTCTAATTAGTAATTTTTAGTAAAAGTCTCGTTCGAAGTCAGTCACAGATGCGTTTCTATCCTTAAGGACTAAGATAAGTTAACTAAAAACCAAACCTATCGAACTGGACCACAATTGCTTTAAAAATAATTATTACACGGCAGATACAGTACAGTACGGTACGTAGCGTCCATAGCCCAATGGCTCGGTTCGATTCAATGTGATCGAAAGAGTTAAGCAACGACGGGCCCGGTCGGTTTGTGGATGGGTGACCGCTAGTGGCAAAATTTCATGGACGCTACCGTGCTTCGGAGGGCACGTAAAGCCGTCGGTCCCGGTTGTTTTCAATGTTGGAAACAGTCGTTAAGCCTTGTCGAAGACCTTCGGGTGGCTTGAGAACATTCGACACTGGGTTGGCCACTAACCCCTCCACCAATCCGCATTGGAGCAGCGTGGTGGAGTATGCTGTAGACCTCCCGCAGCTGCGTCTGTGGGGGAGACCTGTGCCCAGCAGTGGGACGTCTATGGGTCGCAGCGAGAGTAATTAGTAATTTTTAGTAAGAGTCTCGTTCGAAGTCAGTCACAGATGCGTTTCTATCCTTAAGGACTAAGATAAGTAAACTAAAAACCAAACCTATCGAACTGGACCACAATTGCTTTAAAAATAATTATTACACGGCAGATATAGTACTAGGTATCGTGGCGGGCCCCCCTCCACCAATCCGCATTGGAGCAGCGTGTTGAAGTATGCTCTAGACCTCCCACAGCAGTGTCTGTGGGGGAGACCCGTGCCCAGCAGTGGGACGTCTATGGGTCGCAGCGAGATATAGTACTAGGTATCGTGGCGGACGGTAGTATTGGCCCGGGCTAACTATTAAACTTAATACATTTCCGTAGGTATAGGAAAGAAGAAAAAACGCAAAGCCCGACAAGCGGCGCAGCGGTCCGAGACGCCGCCCGAGGAGACGGACCCCATCGACCCCGACGAGCCGCGCTACTGCCTCTGCGACCAGATCTCCTTCGGCGAGATGATCCTCTGCGACAACGACCTCTGTCCCATCGAGTGGTTCCACTTCTCCTGCGTTTCGCTCACCACCAAACCCAAGGGCAAGTGGTTCTGCCCCAAGTGCCGCGGTGACCGACCGAATGTGATGAAACCCAAAGGACAGTTTCTCAAGGAACTCGAACGGTATAACAGGGAGAAGGAGGAGAAGGCATAGTGATGAGTGATGCATGGTCCTATGATGCCTTGGGATTGTGATAATGTTTTCTCAGTGGGATGGGTGCGATTTGAGGCTCGAGATCGATGGCAATAAATTATTTTATAGACGCGATTCTGTGATTTAGTAGTCGACGCTCACCGTGGTGTTTTGGATGCTCTTTTAATCCTGGTCTGGAAAAAGATAAATATTTTTGTTCGATTCAATTATTTTTTATATAATTATTTTAAATTGCCTTCGTTCTTCAATCTCACCTTTGTCTTCATGAGTGAGCAGTACCAATAAAGAACATTTGTAAGATCACCCATTCTCGCCGTAAAAATCTTGAAGCTTGCTAGTAGTCCGGTCAATTTAGACATAAAAATAGTGATCAAATAAAGAAAATTCCGACAGAGCCAAATCTTCGTAGAGACCTTAGGTTTACCACAAGGAATAAAGTGTCAAAAGTCCCCATGAATCCCATGTGTGCGTCGAGACTTATTCGGGTCCCAAGGTCAAAATTTTAGGTTTTTAGGATTTTTCTCGATAACGGTAAGTTTTATCGAAATGTACTTCAGAGCAAAGTTGTAGATCTTAAAATTCTCTATAAAAATGGTCCCTATGATTTTTTCTCTAAGACCCACTATTTCCCAGGTATTGCGCTTGTAAGAATCGTGTTCTACATAGTACGCACACATATGCCACGTATATACATATTTAGGTACTCAAGCAAGCAAAAATGCCTACTCGTGTCTCTTTTATGTATACATTATACTATTCTAAGAAAATTTACTCTAAAATGACCGCCGGTCCCTTACCGAATCCCCTCTACTTGAATAACAGATATTTAACATTTGTAAAAAATACACGAAACAAAAAGCAAGTACAGCTATCTTGTCTTCCTCCAACATCGGCATCTGCTACTCAACATTTGTTTCGAGTATACTATCAAGTTCAGACATGGCAAGGCAATAAACTGAACCCTGAAGACTGGGGTTGGAAATTGATAAATAATACTTTGGAACCGATTCGAACTTTACTGCCCCCTACTTCAGAAAAACTTCTTAACACTATTTTTTGCAATTGCAAGAAAGGTTGTAGTGCCAAATGTGGCTGTAAAAAAGTAGGGTTGCAGTGTTCTCCAGCGTGTACCAATTGCCAAGGTGTCTCTTGCTCAAATGTTCAGTTAAATACAAGAGAGGAGAGCAGGGGGCAGTAAATTCGAATCGGTTCCAAAGTATTATTTATCAATTTCCAACCCCAGTCTTCAGGGTTCAGTTTATTGCCTTGCCATGTCTGAACTTGATAGTATACTCGAAACAAATGTTGAGTAGCAGATGCCGATGTTGGAGGAAGACAAGATAGCTGTACTTGCTTTTTGTTTCGTGTATTTTTTACAAATGTTAAATATCTGTTATTCAAGTAGAGGGACTGGCGGTCATTTTAGAGTAAATTTTCTTAGAATAGTATAATGTATACATAAAAGAGACACGAGTAGGCATATTTGCTTGCTTGAGTACCTAAATATGTATATACGTGGCATATGTGTGCATACTATGTAGAACATGATTCTTACAAGCGCAATATCTGGGAAATAGTGGGTCTTAGAGAAAAAATCATAGGGACCATTTTTATAGAGAATTTTTAGATCTACAACTTTGCTTTGAAGTACTTTTCGATAAAAATTACCGTTATCGAGAAAAATACTAAAATCCTAAAATTTTGACCTTGGGACCCGAATAAGTCCCGACGCACACATGGGATTGATGGGGACTTTTGACACTTTATTCCTTGTGGTAAACATAAGGTCTCTACGAAGATTTGGCTCTGTCGGAATTTTCTTTATTTCAATTGTCTAAATTGACCGGACTATAGAAGGAATTATTTATATGAAATGATTAATATGATAATATATGAAGAGAATTTACTATGTTGTAGCAAATTGTTACATACTTTTCTAACCTTAGAATCTCTGTAAAGAGTAGAGTAATGGGGACTGTTACTATTAAATCTGTTTTTATTGAATGTTCTTTATTGATAAAGTATTGTATATATTATTGTATATTTGCTCTTGTGCTAAGTGAAGTGCTAAGAGATTTTAATAACGTAAAGTACAGCGTTCAACTAACGCATTTATAATACTTATGTGTAGAAAAATGTTTTGTATGATATAAATAATATCGACAGATTTAATTTCGTCATTTTGAATAAATAAGTTTTAACATGCTATTGACTTTTACTATAATACTGTTACGTGTTAGGATTCGAAGGATTTGGAGAGAAAGACCTGCTGACTCAATGAAGACTTTATTCACTAGCACTAACACAAAGCACTAGGTCCAAACACTAAACACTAGGTCCAACACAAAGCACTCAGTTTGAATTGCGTTCATAGCCCAATGGCTCTCGTCGGTCGTGTTTGATCGACCTAGTTAAGACGTTGCCACCCCAGAGTTTCTGTCCATTCGGGGGACGCCCGCGCAGGCCGCGCCTACTGATTTTTACAGTATCAATAATTTGTGTTATTTCTAGAATATTTTCGGTCCATAAACTATATATTGGTTATAAATAAAACGAATTTCATAATGTGGAACGCTCGAGTACGCGCGGCGACTCGCGAATAAATTAACAAAGCGAATAAGGTTTAATTTATAAATTGCAACGCATTTTATAATACATACATAGTTGAATTTCATTATACGTGTACAGCTGTTTATATTAAAACTAGCTGCTCCTGCGAACTTCGTTACGTCTCAATACTTCGTCAGCGTGAATGAGGTTTTTTTAAGTTATCTCTGAACCAAAGATTCATGAAAATCAGCGGATTAACACGCAAACAACTAACAAAATCATCTCTAGTGAACATATTTCCGGGATACTTCGGAGTACACGTAAATCTGTCGGTCCCGGTTGTTTTCAACGGTAAAACAATTCGTTAAACCTTGTCGAAAACCTCGAAGGTGGCATAATTATGAACATTCGGAACTGGGTTGGTCGGTTGGTAAGTACACTTACCCCTCCACCAATTCGCTTTGGAGCAGCATGGTGGAGTATGCTCATGACCTTCCGCATGTGTCTGGGAGTCGCGTGCCCCATAGTGGGATGTCTAGGGTTGTAGCCTTGTAGCTATTCAATTTAAATAAAAAGGGTGTAAAATTCATTTCAATTCAATTTATTTGAAATATGCATATTCACAAAAAATCGCCTATTTTAACGCCATGCAAGTAATAAACTAATACAGTTTATAAATACTTCAAACTTTATAATAACACTATAAATGTTTCATCACAATAATAAAATTGATTCATTAAGTTGCCATAGTTCTATGAAATTGATCTAAAATTGAGATTAAAATATTGGTTTTTATAAAATATTGCAATGGCTTAAATTCCCGACTAGATAATTATTATCAATAAAATTATTTCTATATTGCAAATACATCATAGATGAATTTGTTAGTATTACATTATTTCATATTTAATCAGCTTTGAAGACTACATTCTTAAATGCAAATTTGCCATAAATAAGATTCAATACGTTTTTGAGTTTTCAGTGTGTTGCTAATGGCACTCTTTTTAAAAGTTATGAAAACAATATAAAAATAAACCTTATCATTTTGTTACTAAGCAAAAAATGCATAAAACACCACACAGTAAAAGGGATAATACATAACAACACGATTATTTTCGGATCAAATTCTAGTACAAATTACATGTACATTTCTAAGGCAAGATTCATTTATTCTACATAAAGATTGAAATAAAATGCTTTTAGTAAGTACAGATCTGTTAGGTAGGCTGCTTATAACACTGTAAATGAGATGTTGTAAGCAATTTGTGACATTAGTTAAAATATGACACTTATTTGAACACAAAATAAATACAAAACTAAATAATCATACAACCTCCAATTTCATTGCATAAAACACATTCTATACATCTGTTGATGCTCTACAAACATTCACACAAACCTTACTCTTATTGTATTAAATAATGTATCTAATGCATAAGTCATATCTATCATCCACACGCATATTTATAAAATGGCCATAAATTATGCTTAATATAATATTTTGTTACACCCATACACCGTGTGGGTTTTTATTCGTCGGAGCAGCGTTTTCTAACTGCCGCGGCGATCCTATTATTCTACGTGCGCTGCCCGCCTTACATAATCCTGGAAGAAATATAGACACAGATATAATATTAAGAATAATCATGCATTTTACTGCAAAATACTATTGAATAAATATACTATTAAATCTACTATATAAAAATAAGTCGGGTTTTCCTTCCTGACGCTATAACTCCAGAACGCACGACCCGATTTCCACGGTTTTGCATTCGTTGGAAAGGTCTCGGGCTCCGTGAGGTTTATAGCAAAGAAAATTCAGGAAAAATTTCAACAGAAAAGCGGGAAAAATTATTTATATGGCAAAACAACGTTTGCCGGGTCAGCTAGTAAATAAATAAATAAATAAACACATACATAAACATTTTTTTTATGGATACAAGATAGCAAACGAGCTTGCAGCACCACCCATCCGCTGCCGCCCATGACAACTGCGACTGACTTTGAACAAGACTCAATTATGGACTGGGATGGTTAGCCCAATTAGTTGAGAGAGTTAATTAGAACAGTAGTTGGTCAGTTCGTTAGTAGGTAAGAGGACTGGGAACTGTTAGTGATAGTTAGTCCTGTTAGTTGGTGTTAGTAATAGTCCTGTTAGTACTTGGTAGTAAGAGTCTCGTTCTAAGTCAGTCAGATGTGTTGCTTGGTTAGTCCAATTAGTTTAGAGAGTTAATTAGAACATTAGTTGGTCAGTTCGGTAAGAGGACTGGGGACTGTTAGTGATAGTTAGTCCTATTAGTTGGCGTTAGTAATAGTCCAGTTAGTCCTTGTTAGTAAGAGTCTCGTTCCAAGTCAGTCACAGATGTGTTGCTACCGCGGTGGGCGGTGGTTCTGCCCTGGACGAACTCTAGATGGAACAAAATAGGTTTCATATAAAACCTATTTGTTTCTCTATAGGCTCTACCACCTACAAAATTGCTAAATCAATTCCCTAATGCTGTGAATGGGCTGTGGTGGTGGTGGTGGTGGTGGTGGTGGTGGTGGTGGTGGTGGTGGTTACCATCGAGCGGGTGCCGCAGCTCGTCCGCGCTGCCGGCCAGGCTCTGCAGGTTGGCCTCCTTCATCTCCTGCACCAGCCGCTCCACCTGCCGCTTCTTCTCCATTATGGCGTTCTCCAGCACACCCACCTGTGGGAACCACTACTCAATACAATACTAAACCTAGAGAAATAAAACACACTCTTATGTTTGTACGCACTGAACTTTTTTAATGAAATATGTACTTTAAAAAAAACGTAAACGCAATAGTGAACAGAAATTTATTTTCGTATCTATACTTTAAAACTACTGTAAGATTGCTTACTAAATTGGACAGGCCAGAAAAATCCATAGTTGCGTAATCACATGAAATTAAAATTATTCCTACTAGATATGAAAATGTTAAAGAGGCACAACAAAAAAAGGTTTTTGTAGTGCCTCTTTAAATGCATGTAAGTATGTAATGTGTTTTTCTTCTTTTGTATTTATGTGGCTATGATATGATGGCACTAAAAACGTTCAGTTTTTAGAACTGGCCAGTTAGAAACACTGCCAATGAAACTTCTTTTAAATTTCGATTATAGAACTCTTGTTACCTAATGTTATAAAAGTATTGCATTGAAATTTGTCATTTATTGCATAATTGTTATTGTGAATTGGCGGCAAGTCGGTACACCTCAAAAACACGAGAAAATTTTCGTTCCATGATTTATTACTTTCGTTGTCGTCTTAATCAACAATAAAACTATAATAGACTTCGATTTGAATAAAACTATAATAGACTTCGAAATGAATGAATGAAGTTTCCATACATCCATCCATCCATCAGCCTTTTAGGGTCCACTGCTGGACATAGGCCTCCCTCAATCGTCGCCACTCCTCCCGATCCTGCGCCCTCTGAATCCAACGGTTTCCCACTGTCTTCTTCAGGTCGTCAGTCCACCTCGTCGGGGGGCGGCCGATACTTCGTTTTCCGAGACGCGGTCTCCACTCGAGGACTTTTATTAATGAAGTTTATTATAGCTTTATTGTTGATTAATCGAGCGCCCCATCTTGCGCTACTGTTTACAATTAGTTTAATGAGTTCAAGCGTGAGCGTAGCAAAATTTGTGACGATCTGCATGAGGCACGTCCTTCAACAGCGACGTCTGAAAATAACATCAGTGCTGTGCGACGCATGATAGAGGAAGATAATAGAATGATGTACCACCGAAAGCTTATGCATTGGTATGTTTAATATGTAATGTGTTTTTTGCATTATAAATGTTATTCGATTTTGTTTTGATTTGGTTGTGGTGTGGTAGATACAAACCTCCCGCTTCAAATTCTCTGCGGTGAGGTGGTTGATCTCGGTGGCGTGCTTCGCTTGCTGGATCTGGCTCTGCAGGCTCTCCATCTCAGCCAGCATTGACCGCTCCAATGCTTGCCTGAAAGTTATTAAATAAAAAAATGGTTGTCTGTAAAGTCGGTTTACGGATGATAGATTTACGTGATAACGTCATAATCATTATTTTATACAATACAATACAAAAAAAAAGAAATGTCTCACACACCCTGTATACAATGTTCATGTCCCACACACCCTGTATACAATCGTCATGTCTCACACACCCTGTATACAATGTTTATGTCTCACACACCCTGTATACAATGTTCATGTCACACATGACGTCAGGTAACAACTCATGACGTCAGGTAACAACTCATGACGTCAGGTAACAGTACCAGTTTTTCGGATGTGTTGGCGTTCATCGATTTAATAAACATTATCACGTCAAAATAAATAAACGCTACACACTCACCTCACACTCCCGCGGTAGGCCTATGCTGTGGTGTGAATGAGTGACCACTGGTGGAAACATTTCATTGCTACATTGTAGTGCTACGGAGGGCACGTTAAAGCGTCGGTTCCCGTTGTTTTTATTTGTAAAACAATCGTTATGCCTTATCAAAGAGCTTCGACTGGCACGGGAACATTCGACCTTTTTGGCCACTAACCCCTCCAGCACTCGGAAAATGAAGTTACATGGTAGGGTATGTTCTAGACCCGTGCCCAACAGTGGGACGAATGATAGCATAGCTTTAACATTATGTCTCACCTATTTTCCTGCTGACGACTGTTCAGAATCCTTTGCTCGTTATGTATGTCCTCCATCAGCTTCCTGATTTTGTTCTTGCACTGTAGAAGCTCTGTCTCGCAGTTGGCTAGCTTTGAACGCATCAGTACTATCTCCGACCGCATTGTCTTTTCGCTCTGTTTCACTATTTCACCCTCCTCTTCTATATAAGTCAGTGCTTGTACCTGATAACATATAATATCCGACTATTATCGTTACATTACTACAATCATTATTTGCGCATGTTTTGGCCCATTCTATGGGCCATGCGCTAAAATTTTTAATTTTTTAAATAATTATCATCAGCTTTACGAGGTCCACTGTTGGACATAGGCCTCCCTCAATCGACACCACTCCTCCCGATCCTGTGCCCTCTGAATCCAGCGATTTCACGCTGTCTCCTACAGGTCATCAGTCCACTTCGTCGGTGGGCGGCCAATACGACTCCACTCCACTAAGCGCGCTAACTTTTCGAGCTGTCATTAACTCTTCAAGCTACTCGTATGTCACTAACTCTTCGAGCTATGGTTGAAAATTGAGAAGTGGAGTAGTTAGGGGAACTGCAACCAAATAACTGAATGTAGTTATGCTCCGATAGACTCAAGGACTCTAGGAGCGATGCGCCTGCGCATACTACTTCACACACTTCGTATAGCCTTACACTAGCCAGATCAAGTTCTGAGTGTGCTTACAACAATGTAATATTGTAATGTCTGCCTAAGCTATAAAATAACCCACATACGATTCAATACAAATACACTGTATACACCACAAACAATTAATACATAGGTTAGAAAAGAACAAAGCCGTGATGTTCAAAAGTCGGTCTATCAGTAGCGATTACCTTCAGATAACCTTTCTCTACAATCAACTGATACCCTCCTGCTGAGCGATATAACGCCTCACCTGTTCAGTGCTAATCCTCAACTGGTTATCGGCGGAGCTGATCTGCTGCTGCAGCAGTTCCACTTGCCTCTCCTGCTCACGACCCTTACTCTCCCAATAACCAATTTCTGCATCATACTGCAAAATAAACATACAAATTAGAATTAATTTTAGACTGTAAAAATAAAGATAAATAAATTAAGTACACAATGACAATGTTGTGTTAGGACGCAGATAACGCACACTGGAGTCTGGAAGTGACTGACTTTCATATGGTTTATTCTTAAATCGCTTTCGCCGTTCGTAATTTGCGTAATGCCCTGGTTAAGCGTTTATTTAGCTCCGAGATACGATGCATGATGAAGGAGTTAAGCCGGGCGCGGCGAAGTGCCCCGCGTACACGAGAGCACGTCAACGCATTTATAGGCGCGAAATTTTATTTGAAAAAAAAAAAAAACTGGGAAACGATGACGCAAAGAGGCTGTTTTTAAGCGGTTTTATTTACAAATTATACCACACACATAGCTGAAATGTTTATGTTTTATAACACGCTTTTATTAGCTACATTTTAGTTAGGTTATCTACAGATGCATATTTTTTAGTTTTTTTAAACGATGTTATAGACTATCTGGGTAGATTATCTAATATGAATACATTATAAAACCATCATATATCATATAATAAAAAAAAATTATGCTCGTCACCCAGTTTTACTTTAAATCTTACACTAGCAGCAAAAATCCGCAGAACGAGCTATAAAACAGTCGGCTGTTAAAAGGAGGTGTCACAGCATTACCTGATATGGGTTTACGGCCCGTTTCAGTGCTGTTTTCTGGCACACCCTTCTCCCTATCAGGATAGTTGGTTAGCCATTTTTAAAGAAGATTCTATATGTTTATCAAAATACAGTCAGATTTAGATCACTCAACATTCACTATTGATTTAATTGACATTAAATTGTTCACCTTAATAAGATCCACCTGTTGGCTAGACAGTTTCTCCCGCTGGTAATTGACCAGCGAAACCAGCTCCCTGTATTGACTATTATAGCTAACTGCCTCCGGACTGCGAGTGTCCGTGCCCTCCTCTGGCAGGTTGACCGGCGACATGTGGGCAGGCCGAGGGCCACGGGTGGTGCGGCTGGGGGACTTCCGTAGGGCTTGGCTAGGCGGCGGCGGAGAGCGGTAGGGCGGCGGGGGCTCTCTGCAAGGTTAACGGCACAAAACTGTACTAAAATCTTTCTGTAACATGAAATACAGATTACGATATATGATTTTTTTAAATAAAGAGAGATATATATCTATAGACCACATCGGACAGAATTGTTTAGTAATTTCTGAAATAAAATTGAATGGATATTCGATAAAGCATAACACTAACTGTTTATAAACAGTATTTCTTTCAGTATTTCTTTTATCTGTAAACAAGAATTAATAATGATCAAACAACAAAGCATGTGTACTGTATTTGGTACATTGGAAAGTGTTTAAAAGAACCTTCTACCAATTCAAATTTAATCACTATAAGGCTCCACTAGGGTTTGGTAAAACAAAATAAAACGGGTTGACATGATAATTGAATAATACTGAATAAATATAACACAACAATTTCACGACATTTTTAAAGAAAGTGTGAACACCCACATTTACTAGTGTTTAGGTCCTATGTAATTAGTGGTGAGCATATTGTCAATTACATGACACACTTAATGCCAGCACAATCACACAGCAGAGTACATGTTATAGATGTCCACATCTTTATAAGTTGATTCTTAACAAATAAAAGTAGTTAGAGTGGAAACATTAAGCGAGAAAAAATAAGCAAAAAAATTAATTGTATGTATATCAGTCTCTGACACCCATAGCCTAGTTAGAGATCGGATGGGCATGTGAGGATGCCCATGGTATTTATTTATTTATTAATTATTATTATTTTTTAAATTGCATTATTGACACATGCAGTCTGAAGACAAGGAATATTGGATTTGCAAGTCATTCCATTCTTACCTATAAGGTGGGACATCTTTTAACATAGGGCTATCAGATTCAGGGGTTTTGGCTTGCTGCACCCCCTTCACTATTCCAACAGGGTTCCCAGGCGAGGTATTATTTACATTGTAGCTAAAGGTTGGGGTTGCATTAATTCTATTTGGTGAGTTTTGATTATCAGATGCATTTGGGCTGGATGTGTTATAACCCCTGAGGAAACAAAATGGGTATACAAAACTGTTATAATCAAACAAGTTTGGACAAGGCAAAAATATAAAGCATAAGATTTTATGATAAAAATTTACTAAGAATATTTTTCAATATTCTCTATATTTGACCTACTTTCCAAACTAATTTGAATGAAATATAATTACAATCATTGTAACCAATAGACTTTCACAAGATATTGTAGTAGAGACTCGATTGTCCAGACCTCAGCCATACTGATTGGCGATTATACAGAGAGAAGAACAGAACCAGAGAACAGAAACCAACATGTATATTTAAACTTTTTTGAACAACAATAAAAAAATCATGGTGTGTATTTAAAGTTTGCATTGTTTATAAAGTATTTTATTTTAGCTAGAAATGTTACACTTTTTTAGAGGCAACCATCTTAGCCATTGGTAGCCGCTGTGATCAGATTGGAAAGACACTCTCACTTACAATTTATGAACAGGACTATTGAATTAAACCAACTAACTTGAGTGACTAATGCTAACGGCCCCTGGAGTCTAGCTACTAATATACAAATCAACTATGTATAATGGTTAATATTATTTATTATTATCTATAATCATAATAAATAATAATAATATTAACATACTCTACTAACTGAACTAAAATAGTCCTTATATTTTGTGTACAAAATCTACCATAAATATCCATAAAAAAATTAATTCGTCATTTACTGCTGAGCTGTGTTGTGTCTTTGCTCATAAAATATTAAGTGTGAAACTGGTGTTATCTTTTAAAGAAAGAATCAAATCGATACACAGATAAAAGTTGCAAATTAGTAGATTGTCTGCAGAAATTTCTTATATGTATTAAGTAATCCGGATTTTTGATTATTCCAATGCATCATGACAACAATTAGTCTGGATGGTCGAGTCTCAACTGTATTGGTATCCTTTTCAAATAATTGGTCATTGAAGGGTAAATTTTTTATGTTTTTTATTTATAGTTAGATCTCATTTGTGATTTAAAATGCATGATAAGGAAATACATACTATTATTTGCAAAACGGAAATACATTTTATAGATATACTGACCCATTTCCTAGAGGGGATCTAGAATTGTTAGTAAGTTGCGGTGGTTTTTGGTTGTTGCTTGGCTCCGATCTCCTCAGTATGAACTGTATGTCATTCGAATATTCTCCCCATTTCATAAGAATCTGGAAATTATTTTTGAACAGATATACTATAATATTGATAAGTTATGTTAAAATACTTATTATAATATATTTTAATGATTCATTTGTTTATGTAAAACTTTAGTTTGAACTGTGCAATATTATCGCTGCAACCCATAGACGTCCCACAGCTGGGCACCAGTCTCTCCCACAAACACTTCTGTGGGAGGTCTAGAGCATACTCCACCACGCTGCTCCAATGTGGATTGGTGGAGGGGTGCAATATTATAAATTAAGTAAATAGAAAAAGTAGGGAATAACTGGACAGGAAGTGCCCAAGAGTGTAATAGATGCAATGGATTAGAAGATACCTTGGTCAGTAAATGTACCTTAAGTGGGTATTCTTGTGGAGCTAACAGGCGCTCGTTGTTCCTCCATCTCTCTATCAACGTGAATCTGCCCACTTTGCCTGTGGCATGGGCCAAGGCAAACACTACATCCTAAAAACATTCCATGAAGACAAATTTATTTACAGTATTAAACACATAAACAGTCAAATTTCAATCGCTCTATATATAAAATAATACCAGAAGTTTTAATCTTAATTAACAAAAATAAGATAAGCTTGTAAAATTATTTGTTTTCCTATGATAAGTTTATTCCGCGTAAACAGATTCAAGTACTTGTTTAATTGTATTGGATTAAAGGTACAAAGCAAACAAGAGTTTAATGTGAAATTTATAATTAGAAAGCTAGCAATGTATTGTGTGTGATGAGAATTCTACTGACCTGACAAGTGGTGGTTTCTGTCACCCCACAAACAATCCTTTGTATTCCCTCGACCCAGACCTTCAGCTCCATTAAATTAATCCAATCACTACACACAGTATTTACATATTTAGGACACCATTATAACATAGATTTTTCTATCTATCCTCGACTATATCGTCAAACAAAATAACATTAAATGCGATACAATACAAACATTCCGAATTTCCAAAAACAATAGAAAATAAAGTGGGTGGTCGAGTAGAATAAAATCGTTCGGAAACTTGCCAAACGTCAAAACTAGTCAAAAGCATACTCACCTCACTATTACTCGCCTCTGCACACAGACTAGGATTATTTTTTTCATTTTAATGGCAAAGACCACAGACTTTAATGAACTCTATTTTATTCTCCTATTATTATATTTACTCCCATAGAATGATACAGCCGGATAGTTCACTGCAAAATTCTTGACAAAATTATTCTCTATTTCAAATGGCTTTTTTTTGTTTTTAAATCAGTCGTTAAAACGGACCGAAAAGTGATTATCTATATATATAAAAGGAGAAGGTGACTGACTGACTGACTGACTGACTGACTGACTGACTGACTGACATATCAACGCAGGGCCTAAACTATAAGGGTTAGAAACTTGAAATTTTGCACAGGGGTTCATTTTATAACGTAGGGGAGCACTAAGAAAGGATTTTTGAAAATTCACCCCCTAAGGAGGTAAAACGGGGGTGCAAAGTTAGTATGAAACTTTGCCGATTTTGAAGTTAGAGAATGTCTAAGTGTCTAGTGACAATTTTGAATATTAATCTATATATATAAAAGGAGAAGGTGACTGACTGACTGACTGACTGACTGACTGACTGACTGACTGACTGACTGACTGACATATCAACGCAGGGCCTAAACTATAAGGGTTAGAAACTTGAAATTTTGCAGAGGGGTTTCTTTTATAACGTAGGGGAGCACTAAGAAAGGATTTTTGAAAATTCACCCCCTAAGGGGGTAAAACGGGGGTGCAAAGTTAAAGACGGGTAGTCGTCGTTAATGGGTCTAATTCTACGCGAGCGAAGCTGCGGGCGTCCACTAGTTATTTATAATAGAGTTCGTTTTTGTTTGTCACGAATTTTGTAGCAAACTATCCCGTTACGTAGTTGGTAGGCTCACGCGAACAAAGTGGGCCCACTGCTCATTATTATAGATAGGGGATACTCTACTATAGCTTTTGTAAAAGCTGAAATCCTTCCTAAGCATAAGCAATATCAATTTCTTTCGCATCCTGCAGCCGATGTCACCGCTGAAACTTAACAAGGTGGTGTGATTTGTATTTCGATAGTGTTCGGCACGTTAAAATTATCATTAAAGTGTTGTTACACTGGTACTCTCGAAGCTACTAGGCTAGGATAGCTGCCTTTTTGAATTCTTCTGGTCCTTTGTTTTTGACTGGCTGAATATACCGTTGGGTAGATTCAAAGACTTTAAAATTAGTATGTATTGGGTTGAGTTGGATAAGACAACATTTTAACAACCGAAAAAATAAAACAGACAACATCAAGACAAGATTCCAAGTTTAATTTCATTGTACGTCAGTAATGTGTCGTCCTTTCGTGTCGTCCACAGGTGTCGTCCCTGAGTTCTGTCAATATACCTACTCATATTATCTTATAATACAATTAAATAGTAAAATCTTAAGATCATAAAAAATGGCTCAAGAAGAAGACGATGAGGTATTTACCTACTTATTCCTTGAAAATAATATAATTAGAACTAGGTGAACCCTATACCTAGGGTTGACCCTGGGGTTTACCTAGGGTTGACCCTGTACCTAGGGTTGACCAGAACAGTGCTAAGGTAGCCCCTGCGTTTCACAGCATTGTGAGGGATTGCATAGGGAGGGTTTGATGACTTAACGTCAATACCGTGTAGAGCTGATTGGGCATAGCCATAGATTAGACTAATGCATTACACTAGGGGCGCAGAGGACACCAGCGCATTCTAATAGAGAACATAAAGCGCTGAGGTAGGTCACTGAGTGGGTTTTAGTTGATGAAAGTTAGTTATTTAACATGCAGTTCGAATTATGGCAAATCCATGTGACGTGTTCATGTGACGTGTTTTATGTAACAACCGTTTTTGATTAAGCTAGTTTTTAAATGCATCTATGGGCAGGATCGGTATGGTGGATGAGTGACCTCTGGTGGCAACATTTCATGAGCGCTTATGTAATTCGGAGAGGATACGTTAAGCCGTCGGTCCTGGATGTTTTTAATTTTAAATCAATCGTTCGTTAAGCCTTGTCGAAGACCTTCGGGTGGCATGAGAATATTCGACAATGGTTGGCCACCGCCAGGCTGGTTGACTGGTGTATATAATGGTGCCAGGTGGCCAATATAGGGTACAATATAACAGGGATTAATAAATAAATTAACTACACAGTCACACCCCACGGTAGTTCTAGGCCTATATCACAAACTACTAACGTATGCCTATATTGCGGGTAGCGGACACACAGAAAACAACACAATTAATTATTCATGGCCCGAGTACAAATATTTTATATGCGAAATAAATATTTGTTCCAACGGGGCAAATATTTATACAATATATTTGCCCCGTTGGGGCAAATATTAATATTGTTACAGGATTCGAACCCGGGAACCGCACAGTTCGGCAGTCAGGGTCACTCACCACCGCGCCATGAATTCGTTATTTAAGTATGTATTTCCGTTATGTACTGATGTAAGTGTTGATTTCAGGATATCGCATTCAGCGTAGAAGAAGTACAAAAGATAGTAAGAGATAATATAGAACTCTGCCTCGGTGGTAACATATACAGCCACACCCGTGCACCACAATGGATCACCATTATCACCGAGAAGACCCTCGCAAGACTAAATAAACTAAATAAGCCTTTTAAATATATTAGTAAGTACCATATATTTAACTAGTATATTAGTTAATAAGTACTATGTTATTACCGTATCTATTTAAATGCCGAACATTATGAATGTCATGTCAACAGCGTTAGAGTGAAATCCACCAACCCAATTGATTAAAAAATTATCCGTCGTTAGGAATCGATTAAAAATCGAACGATTATTATAGTGATTTATCCTATTTCACGGGAAACTTTTCCAGGATAAAATATGCAAAAAAAATTTCGAACCTTCATTCCATTAGGGAGGACAAACCAAAACACACAAATATTTCTACGACTACATGTGAAGTCTGCCAATCCACACTGGATTGAGGCCTAACCAATCACATTCTGAATGGAGACCCAAGCCCAACAGTGGGACAAGAAGTGGTTATTAGCTTATCACCTACTGACATTTGCTTTTTGTTTTTCAAACCAATCATAAACAGTAACAGCAGGTAACAATTTGCATCCTCATGACTTTTTATGAATCAGTGAGAATGACTGTGACACAGAAGAACGGCTCGGGCCTCCACACTGCGGCGGCGTATTTCTGGGACACTGCGACTGACGGAACTTGTACAGTGCGTTGGGAGAATAAATTCATGTACTGCATCGTCAATATATGGGCGCTGGCGTTACAGATATGATTTACTAATAATTTCACTTTGCCTTACAAAGAAATATTTTATTTATAATAGTGTGGACTGTATAAGAGTTTGATAAATAAAACGAAATCTTAAGCACATTTTAGTAGTTTTTTATTTTTGGTAAAATTTACCATAATACAAAATAATGATAGAAATAAATAAAGTAATAAAATGTATAGACAGGTCATAGAGAACTATGCATTGTAAAATTGGTGCTTTTAAAGCAATAAAATTTATAATAACATTAGGCAAAATGGCATGTGTACATTAAAAATAAAAGCATTATTTTTAACACAGAAAATAATATCAAGAACTGACATTTATACATAACGAAACATTATGGATTTATCAATCACTTAGTGATTTGGTCTAATTACATTTATATCAAATTATTTTAAAACACACTTGCATTCATTTTAAAGCAATTATTTCTTACCACATCGAATTTCTCTATTGAATACAAGTAATTATGTCAAGACATAATTACAACTGATAAAGAAATGGAAATCGACACTACACAAGATAGAGAAGGAAACATTGAAATTAAATTATATCTGTTACAAAACTAACATTAAAATAGAGACTAACCATAATTAATAGCAATAAAATGTTCTGTACTTTGTATTATTATCATATTATATCGATGTACACTAATCGACTACCCCTTGTATCAAAATTGTAGAGAATCTATGAAATATCTTGCTATCATGGCTTGCTATTTGTATGGCCAGATCCACGTTATGACGTACAATTAAGACTAGTCTATTGAATTAGCAGAATATGAAAATTTTAATACAGTAATGAACAACAACTGCAAAGTTCGTTAGAATGTTATTGCATGTTTTATTTTCAAGTTCATGAAATAAAATAAAAAAGATGGCACTCTCGTACACGCCATAATACTGACTAAAAGTTACTCAGAATATTTTATCAAAAATATATCAAAACTGTATTGGAAAATATATAAGAAATGTTCTACCAATTCAATAATTATTATTAAAATTAAAAACAAGAAAAAAATTATATTTCATTTGAGAATTTGTTATGGGGTTAAATAACTATAATATTTAAAATAGATTGTAAATATATAAAATGTAGTATGTGATGAATTGATGAATAATGTCTGCAATAAACATACATCTGATGATATTATTTTAAAACACTAGACAATGTGATATTAATACTGCTTGATAGATGCAGTCTCCGACCTGTTCATTCGGCATCTCACTCCTTAATCACTATTAAAAATTGTGTAACGCAAAAACTGTATCCACTGGTATATAAGTCAACAAATTATGTGATGATGTTGTGATGCTTATAATTCTATTTTAATATAACGGTTAAAACACCCAGAAATAAAAAATAAATAAAAATCATCTCAATCGAATAAAAAAACGCGTTAAAAACCCAAACTGTGCTGATGTATTAAAGCTAATAAATGTGCATTTTCATGATAAATCTTGCCTTGTGGCTAGGAGTCGTGGGTTCGGCGGCGCTCCGTGAAGGTGGCTACGTCTCCGAGCCGCCCCATACACCAATAACTTATTATGTACACAAATAAGTAATGTTATAAAGTACAGCCTACCTCTATGACTAAAATAAAACGATTTGTCGCTTAACCTCATTATTATGACAGATAATTCCTCTTATTTACAAATTCGCTATACATACAATACTTAATAAAATTACGAAAAAGTAACATTGTACTTTAACTTGCTACCCTTTTTTATGAATGTACTAATTTAGTAAATATTTTAAAATTAGCTCATATCGACTATTTACATGTACAATGCTATGTTAGTCGAGACTTAACTGATCACAAGTGAAAAAAGAACAATCAAGGAACAAAATAATGTACACTATGCACTAACCATTGTCGTACCCGCATGGGTCCCACGTATCACATCCTGGCTAAGCGGAAACTCCTGGCTCCACTCGTAAGCCGTTTCAACCGTCACATCGTCACTCGTCAGTTTTAAACAATACTACTAAAACTATATACATATAATTATAAAACTTATCACAAAATAAGATAAAATTTAAGTAAAAACAATATAATATACAATCTAACAACTTTAAACACTGGGCAGATTCAAGGAAGAGATCATAACAAGATTCATGGAAACATTGCGTTCAATTCTCTCCAAAGACTGAAATGTCAACAAAAGACTTGGGAACAACTCGATATGTGATTCGAACTTATTGTCTTACATACATATTTACATTTATAATTGTGCTTAACCCAGTATTTTACGGCACATATACATTCACTCCTCTGAATATTAAATGTGTTAACAACATTTAGAATTCAAAAGAGGTCTTAGATTTACATGTCTGTCCTTTAATTAATACGAACATCTTCAATCTAGCAAAATCATTCGTATGCTAATTCCTTATCATGTATAATGTCTAATTCAATTATGTATGCAGTGTACTTAAATTACTCTATCCAGAAAATAAAATCCTAGGAGACTTGTAAAACGCTTATCTTTAAGGCAAAATGATTTAGTTTACTTCATCTTAAACAGGTTCTATAAAACTGTTAACTAAGCCACATTTATAAAGTCTGTTATTAGAACTTATTAGCTATACTGAATATTTAGATTCTGTTGACATTTATAGTACTTAATAGTTGAGAGCACAAGCTAGAACACTGCTAGCGATGTCTATACGTATAATTCACGTCATTACAGGCGCAGTAAATACTTCTGATATTATAATTGACACAAACTGTTAATTGAGATACTTGCGGCATTTCTTTGCGCCACACGTGCATGGTATTTTTACTTCCTCGAACGGGAATTTGTAGTCATAAGTCAATTCTTCCCCGACCGTGATGCGTCTGAGAGCGAAGATCAATATGTGTTTGTGGCCGTGAATGTCCACCACACGTGAATAGCAGTTGGGCTGGAACAAAAAATAATAATAACAGTAACATACGCAGGGCCTAAACTATAAGGGTTAGAAAATTGAAATTCTGCACAGGGGTTTCTTTTATAACGTAGGGGAGCACTAAGAAAGGATTTTGGAAAACTCACCCCCTAAGGGGGTAAAACGGGGGTGCAAAGTTAGTATGAAACTTTGCTGTTTTTGAAGACAAGTGGGCAACCCGAACGCTGGCAGACGTCGTTAATGGGTCTAATTCTTCGCGAGCGAAGCTGTGGGCGTCCACTAGTAATATAATAATAGCTCCAATGTCAACTACAATTGATAGTGGACTCACATCACACGAATGGTTGATGAATCTCGCCGAGTTGCCCTTGAGCGTGGCGTCGACGACGAGGTTGTCGTCTATGCGGAACATGTAGCAGCCGCCGACGCCGCGCCGCCCGCTCGTCGCCTCGTACCGCTTCTCGCGCTGGTCGGCGAGCACCGCGCGGATCACCTCGCCTGCGTACTCTATCACCATATCGCCTGCAAAATTATGTTTTTTTTGAAGTGAAAACTTCTTTAGCGGCGTTGAGCACTTTTTCTGTAATGGGTATAAAATCTTAAACTCGCGTCAGGACACGTGACCTGATCGAAAAAGCGTAAGACGGATGGAGAGTAGACAGCTATCCCCTCTCTACGGCGCGGCGAAAATGTATGCCTGGGCCTACTGTTAATAATCAAGTTTTCACTTCTGCCGGCACTCCCGGAGTGCAACCCGTCTTTTTTTTTTTAAATACATAAGAATATCATTTTTGCACAGCTTGTCCTTGGACATAGGCCTCCTCCAACGACCTCCACTTGTCTCTATCCCTAGCGCTACGCGGCCACGTTGTCCCGGCGATTCTAACTAGATCGTCTTCCCATCTCTTCTGTGGCCTTCCTCTGCTTCCTCTGCAGAGGAAGGCAAAATGATGTTACATTTAAATAAATATGCGTTACTGTTGCGAAGCAACTCATAGATGTCCTGTTGGACACGGGTCTCCCGTAAACACAGCTAAGGGAGGTCTAGAGCATACCCCACCACGCTGCTCCAATGCGAATTGGTGGAGGGGTAAGTAGACAACCTAGTGTCCGACCGAATGTTCTCAAGCTATCCAAAGATCTTTGACAAGGCTATAAGATAGTTTTTACTATCGAAAACAACCGGACCGACAGCTTATCGTGCCCTCCGAATAATGGTAGCGCCCATGAAATTTAGCCACTAGCGTTCACATCCACCATTGGCCGCACCCGTCGCTTTGCGTTGCTTTACTCTGTCGATCACATATAATCAAATGAATCGAATGCGAGCCATTGCAGTGATTTTTTAATGAATATAGCTTAACTAATATTAAATATTTGTACACTGGTATAACCAGTAAAGTATGTAGTTCCAAGCCTTCTTATAACACCTTATATGTACACATACTTTAACAAATAAATGCATTTCATTTCATTTCATTTCATTGGGCTATGGACACGGTTGGGCACGCACGAGTCTCCTTTCAGAATGGGAGCGATTAGGCCTAAGTCCACCTTCCTGGGCAAGTACGGATTGGCAGACTTCACATGCCTTCGAGAACATTATGATTCTAGCATGCAGGTTACCTCACGATATGTCCTTCACCGTTACAGCAAGTGACATTTAATTTTTCAAATCGCACATAACAGAAAAGTCATTGGTGCGTGCCGCTTGGGTTTGAACCTGGACCTCTCGAGTAAGAGGAGAGTTTGATAGCCACTGGGCTGTCACCGCTTTCACAATTAACGTTAATTTACAACTTTGTACCTTTGCAAATCTCTTCCTTTTCTTTCTCAAGGTGCAAAGATACAAACACAACTCGACATCAATACCGGTTGCTCCACCTATTGGTTGCGCAACTAAGTGGACTCAGGTACCCTTCATAGAGCTTTATACATTTGTAGCGCGACTGGGTTGCGCCACTATGTTATCAAGTGAAATAAGATTTACCTTCTTCAATGTCTCGTTTACAGAATAATCCTCTTCCGTGTATATGAGATCGATAGACGCCAACTGACGCCTTCGAAGTCTCCTTTAGTTGTCTAAATCTCATCGCTGGTGGCAGAGTTGCCAGACGCCTAGAAATAATATACACGTTAATTGAACACATTAGAAGCCTATATATTAATTGATTTTCTGCTCTGACGAGGCAGGGGCCATATTCGACCACGCGTTTTCGAATTCACATTGGTGGAGATCTTAATATGGAGTACTTGCGTTTGGAATTGGAAGTTGTATGAGTCCACCAATAATATGTCGGAAGTTTATAACTACTTTTTCTTTCGATAAATCAATCTTTAAACATTGTCGAACAAGGCATCACGATTGATTTATTTTTTGTATTCGATAACAACCGTGACTGACAGAACATACAACACGGAAATCACTGACGCATCCCACCTTGTTTTAAAATAAATTTAATATACTTAATAAACAAATTAATAAACAAGTGCATATATCATGTTACAGCTACAGGTTTCCGATAATAATTCAATATGTATTTACCTCGAAATAGAGCTTTCACCCTCTTGGCCGCCGAAAGTTGGTGGTTCCTCCCTGAAGGGCGATGCCATCCAACTAAACATGTCGTGGTTCTGTTTACGAGCGACGGGGCCGGTCCGTGCACTGCCCCAAGGGCTTTCCTTGAAACCTTCGCTCAAGTCCAAGTTGTTGTCCCAGCTACTGAGAGGTCTCCCTTGTCGTATTTTATACTTAGTGCAACGACTCGCCTGTAAAAAAAAAAGAATATTACAAAATAGAATATCAATAACGCCTACTGACTTATGAAGCTGTTTATCGTGTTATTGTAATATTTTTTTACGCACCCCAGGAAGTTGCTCGATGAGATATCTCAGTGCATTGTTATTTAGTCCCAAAAGATGCGCTCCAGAAAGAGTAGATGGAAGATTGTACTGAATCAGGGGAAGACCGTATTGCTTTCTAGCATTTTGCACTGCATCAATAACTTTAGCCCAGAGATCTGTCAGAGAAGACGATGTGTAATTAAAACCATCTTCCGAAGTCACTTCGTATATTAGTTTTGGGCCGTCGTCTTTGGGTGGAGGATCTGGCGCTTGTTTGGGAAGCGTAGACTTATTTTCTTGTCCCTTTACTACTTTGTTCTGTTTCTTCACTGCGACCGCTTCACTGCTATCTGTTTTCTTATCTGTAAATGGTCGTTTCATGGCTTTCGCAGATGGATTTGAGAGTTTTGCTGTCACTGGAGTTTTATTGCTTTCTTTTTCCTCAAGTATTTTAGGCGGTTCTGGTACTACTTCAGCATCTAAACTAGGTAATGATGACATGTTAGGAACTTTTGGGACAGTCTCTATATTACGGGACACTTCTACATCCGTTGGGGCAGAACTAGTGTTTGCTTCATGTATTTCCGCTGAAAGTTGCATAGCTCTTACTGCATCTCTTTCCTCTTTCTCTTTCTTAGCTCGTTCCAACTCCATTATACGTTTTGATTCTTCAATAGCTTTTTCTAAGTCACTATCCACATTCTCATCCTTTATGTTCAAATCTGGCATGTCATGGCTAACAGGCCTTTGCTTAGGTACCGGAGGGGTTTTGGTGGTTGCCGTTTTTGTAGAAATCTTACTTTGGCCATCCCTGTGTATTGGTAGTACTCTATTCATTGGTCGCATGGACATGGGATTTACAACATTAGTAGGTATCCCAGATTGCTGAGTTGGTGGAGCTTTAGTAGGCAACATAATACTAGAACTATTCTGAGTTGGTAAATTAATAGTATTATTTTGGACAGGTATACATATCATATTACTTGAATTATTTTGGTTTTGTAGCAAATTAGTGTTCGTCTGAATAGGGAAATTTATATCAGCTGCAGCTTTGGAAGCAATTTTAGGATCAACCAAATTATTTTGCACTGTAATATTAACTGTATTATTGCTGGAATTAACATTTATATTCATGGGAGCACTATTGGGAATTGCCTGGAATGGCACATTTATCATAGTGCCGTTATTTTCACTTTTTTGTTGGAATGTTAAGGGGTCTGTTGCAATTCCAGGCACATTCGCGTTGCTGTTGTTGGTAACCACACGTATATTATGCTGTTGAGGTATGTGTTGGTTTATGTTATTTTCCAGATTAGAATTATTTATTCTATTTCGTTCTGGTAGATTAATAACTCGGTTATTCTGTGAGTTCATCTGTAGGTATCCGATTTGATTATTAACTGATATTGTGTGGTTTTGCTTGTCGTTGCTTACTATATTGAGTTTAGCACAATCATTGTTGGGAATATTCGATAAGGGCATGCTAGGAGCGGGTGGTGGCCCCATAATGTTTTTACCTCTGAGAGTTTCTTGGGTAAACTTTGGTGGTTCATTTACCGCCAAAGGTGGTCTATTTATCTGTGTTTCAACGTTGGGTAGCTGATTTTGCGTCGAATTGTTAGTATTCAAACTGCAGCTGTTGATGTTGATTTGTGAGTTAGTGGACATTTGATTACTAATCATTTGATTTGGACCACTATTGTGATTCTGTGAATTATTTATCATCATAAGATTTGAAGAACCACTCATGAGATTGTTCACATTATGATCTGCTGTGTTGTTGCAATTCATCAACATTTCATGCCCAGGTAAGTTATTTTGATTGTTACCTCCAAACATAGGATTATTACTCACATTATTCATGGCCATATTATTAGTGCTGTTGACACCCATGCCATGTATTATATTTCCTGTGTTATTGACATTAATATTGGTGTTCGAATTCATATTTGCACAAATTTCAAAAGAGGACTGATTACTTGAAAACTGAGGGGTGTTATTCACACAGCTACCACTGCAAGAATTTTGTATTTCGTTTTTGATATCAGGAATATTGGGAATTTGCATCAAAGGATTATTCATTGTCTGGTGATTTGTATTAGAAATTTGCATGTTATTATGCATATTCATATTATTCATGGAATTCAAGTTATTTATTTGATGTTGCATAATATTTGAGTGATCCATTGAAGTTCTATTATTTTGCACTTGAGTAATAGTATTGAGGTTTGGCATTGACATGGTATTATTGTCATGACGATTATTAATATTACCATGCATATTAGACATGACATTTGAGTTATCCATATGATTGTTCATATTCATATTATTATTTCCTGACATGTGATGTATATGCATGTTATTGTCCATTGTTTGTCTATTGTGCATCTGATTTGGTGCATGTTGATGCATACCCATTATGTTAGAATCCATATGAGGCCGATTATTCTGCATTTGCATAACGTTAGACATTTGATGCTGATGATGATGGGCAATGTTATCCATTTGTCTATTTTGCTGCATCGACATTTGCTGACTTAAATGCATATTGTTATCAACTTGCGTGCGGTTGGTATTATTATTATTCATGTGATGGTTCATTTGTTGCATAGAATGCATTTGCTGGTTATGCATTGAATCCATTGATCTGTTTGAATGCATTTGGTGATTCATATTGTTAAGTCCATGACCTTGCATAGTATCCATAATCAACCTATTATTCTGCATATTGTTCATGTTTGACATCTGCTGATTCATATGCATATGAGACAAATCATTAAGGTCAGAGCGATTCAAGTTATGATTGCTAGACATATTATGCATATTTATATTCTGGTTGATACAGTTGCTATTATCAGTAGTGTTTCGACTGGAAAGCATGTTGGATTGATTGTGATTTTGTTGATTATTTAAAATATTGTCATGGAATGATGCATTTGATGGCCCTTGATTAAGTTGATTCATTTGATTTGTACTATCCATCTGCCGGTTATGCTGTTGGATTTGTCCATTCATTATATGTATTTGATTAGACGTGAGCTGGTTATTTTCATGTGACATCATTTGCATATTTCCGTGTACATTTCTTGTATTCATAGAAGAACCCATCATATCGTTCTGATGATTATTCTGCTGATTACCGTTTTCATTGGACACTTGCACATTTGTCCGATTTATTGTCATTTCTTGACAGGACATGTTCACATTCTGCATTGAATTGTTAACAGAATTTAATATCTGAATCTGTCCATGAGAATTGTTTGAAGCAGAACATTGTTGATTTTGATTATTAGTAACAGAAACAGAGTTTTGATTGTTTTGCATTTGAGGACGAATTACATTATGCGGAATGATGCTTATAGCTGGCGAATTATTCATGTTACCTGCTACTTGACAACTGCTTAATTTATGAAGGTTTATTTGGTTAGACATATTATTATCTGTGTTATGTTTATTATCACTTGGTCCCATGTTTTGGAAACTCTTATCATTCTGAGCGTGAGAATGAGATGCCATTATTTCTTGAGAGAAATTCAAATGACCACCTTCAGTCTTTGAGAGCGCGTTAATCTTGCTTAGCTTTAGTGTTGTATCAGCATCGAAATTACTAGTCATAGATGAAGGTGGATAAATATTTCCTGATGTGATATGAATCACATTGTTAGAAGAGTGTCCTGAAGAATGATGGCTGACGTTTGAATCGAATTGATGTGAATTAATACCTGAGATGCTATTTCCACTATTTGATACAGAAAGAATGCAATTCTGGTTTAATTTTTCAGTTTCATTATGGGAATGTTGTCTTCCTAAAGTAATGTTATTTTGAATATTTATAGAAGAGCTATTTGATGTAGCTGTATTCTTCATAGTAATGTTATGCATATCAATTTTATTCTCTGATGCACTTGAATTATTAGAACTCATCTGCCGCCAAGGTGTAGGCGACTTGATACTTTGCGTAACACTTATAGTCGGCATATTCGTGCAATTTGAATTGTCTTGTAAATTTCCACTTATTTCAATAACATGGGTATTTTCTATTTTCATGTTATTATTCATTTTATTAGATGATGGTGCTATTGAACTTGATACTATAGGTTGCGATAGAGGTATAGGTTGCATAGAAAATGTGGTGGATGAATTCGGTATAGACTGAGAAATCGCCATTACGGGTTGACCCGTAGACGAGATCAGCGACACATTTGGCGACATGGATACAATGCTTGGTTTAGACATATTTGTTCTCTGCAAATTTTGCGACGAGTTTGATAAAGACATGCTGTGTATTTGTGATGTGATGGGATTAAGATTCTGTCTTCCAGTTAATACACCAGATACTGGGCCCATCTGTATTAGTTTTGGTGTTTGACGATTAGGATTAGTTTGCTTATCAGGCAAAGGTTGCAGGGTCAAGTTTGGAATGTTCGATTTAACAGTCTTCAACGTTTGAGGAGAAGATTGCACAGTTTGGGCTGTTACTACATTTGCTGCAGATGATACAGCTTGAGTAGAAACAGTGTCTCCAACATTGTTGACCACAACATAGCCCGTGGGAACTTCCACAATTGGTTCTATTTTACTTGCTTGGAACACTTGCGTTGTTGTTGCAGAAAAACTGCTATTTTGTGCCAGAACTCCTTGCATTGCTGTAGACACAAATTGCTGTGATGACATTACTGTGTTCTGCACAATTGTTTCAAGTCCGTAATAAACTGGTTGAGTCGTAGTTAAATACATGCATCCAGAAGGATCAGTTACCATCTCTAGAGTAGGAGTAGACCCGAGCAACACTTGGTCATTACAGAACTGAGGCAATATTGTTGTTCCTTGGGGTAATATTGTTGTGCCTTGTGAAGATAATGCATTTGGTATAATTGTAGTTTGTCCATTTCCAATTCCACTCTGAGGAACTACTGTAGCAGCAGTTTGTATTGTATTGTTCGGAAGAAGAGTTGCAGTTTGAGATGTTAGGTTCCCCGACGTTAGGCCTTGAATAGTTCCTTGAGGTATAATTGACGCACCATTTTGAGTGTGTATAGCCCCTGGCAAAATGGTATGACCATTTGGTCCTTGAGAGAGAATACCTTGGGCCTGAATCGTACCTTGGGGTAAAATCGTGGCACCATGTTGTAAAGCCTGAGGGAGAATTCCAACATTACCTTGAGGAAGAAGTACTGGTATTCCACCACTGGGTACAGCAACTAGTCCTCCAGACTCAGTTTGCTGTATCTGGAAAGTCTGCGGTACCAGCCCACTTTGTGAGATAAATTGGGTAGGTCCAGTTTTAAAATCTCCTTGGGGCGCAATTGTTGCTATATATTGCATATTTTGATTTTGTTGCTGTGATAATGCTTCCACATAGGACATAATATTCTGATTGCCTACTGGTTGTACAATAATAGAAGGCTGCCCAGTCTGGTTATTAGTCTGCAACTGTATTACAGTATTTCCGCCTCCAAGTGGTGATTGATTGATAGTTGTAAACGTTTTCTCGAGTTTTGTCTGCTGCCTCTTTATAGTAGTTGGTTTTGGTACTGGACGACCTCGCCCGCGGTTTGAGCTTTGGAAAATTGGCTTAGGTTGAACAGGCGTTGGCTGCTTCTTTGGTGACTTTTGCGGTGTGCCCGGAATTATAATTTGTTGTTTAGTCTGAGAATTCGGTGAAGATAATCTTTGCGCAGTCATTGTAGGCATGACAATTGTCGGGTTTCCTTGCAATTGGGGCCTAATCATTGGCTGAATATTCTGAATAATCGATGTATGAGGCATGCCTTGAAGAGAATTAACAGGCAAAGCGATCGAAGATGCACTTGCCATGTTCGGAAAATTAGTCACTTGATTTTTTCCTTGATACATTTGATTTGAAGGTATTGTAAGAACCTGATTAGAATTTGATGATATTACTTGAATGCCTCCTGTTCCTGAAAATAACTGTGCCATATCAGTTCCGCCTTGGATTTGCTGGATATTTGTTGTTCCATTTCCAGGTTTAACGCAAATATTATAGGGCAAGAGTCCAGATTGAGTGATTATTTGAGGTGCCATCATCTTCTGTCCATTTGCGGAACTCGTTTTAGGAGGGGGTAGTAACATCTGCGGCGTGACAACAATTTGTGGAGATGATAGTACTTGTTGACTGTTAGACACCTGGACATTAGTAGTTTTACTCTGGTCAAAGATAACAGTTCCAGATTTCATTTGTTCCGTAATAGTCATTGTCATTTCGTTGGTGGGACCAGGCGACGGCGTTTCAACTATTGTGCCGTTGATTGTAATTTGCCTGGTGTTAATCGACGTTCGCCTAGCAGAAATACCTTCCGCTTTGACAGTATTGTCCGTGCCACTAACAACACCGGTGTGAATCAACATGGGTTGAGCAAAAGCACCTTGGAATGCGTTTTGGAGTGTTGTCAGCGTTCTATTTTCTGGCGATTTTGGGTTTTCACTTTCACTCTCGCTTGTTGACATCATATCACAAGATGGGATGTGTCTGTCGTAGGATTCCTTGTTTCTATAGGTGCATTGACACCTATCGCATCTCACCAGTTGTTCCATCTGCCCCGTAACGACAGAGCCGTCATCCAAGGGCCTCATCACGAATTCGGGCTGACCACTTATAGAATTCCCAGCAATTGTAACTGTATAGGTACTCTCAGATCCACTGGCCCTATACAAAAATTGATTTGTTTGACCTCGTGATATATTTTCATTGCCCATGTCTTCTGCACCATCCAGCTGTTGTATTGGAGTAAAATCATTTTCATTGGGGCTTCCAGGTCGAGAGCTGCATGTACTTTCTGATCCCGACCAATCTGCCGCTCCGTCAAGTTGAGAAATTGGGCTGCACTGGATCTTTGTGTAAAAATCAATTACATCAGGGAAATAACCTTCAGTTTTAGTTTTCTCGTTATTAATGTCATCTTTTTCCTTTGGTGAAGTTGTACGATAGTTTAATCCTGATGTATGAGGTTCATCATTCATGCTGCTGGTACTAGTTTCAACTTTTACTTTTTTATCAGTTTGCGACCTTTCTCCTTCTTTGATTGTCTCTAATGGACTCTCAGATAAAGCTGCTCTTTGGATTGGACTTAATTTACCAGTAACTGTAGAAGGTTTGCTTATTTTGCATCTCTTGATTGTAGAAGACAAAAAACTGGAATCAAATTTGTTATTCCAAGTTAAACTAGTCGACCTTTGTTGACCACGTCCAGTAGTCAATGTTTTGAAATTATGATTTTGTAATAACATTTCAGATTTGCTTCTCTTTAATTCCTTACTTCCGGATTCTAGTCGAGCATTAAGTAGATCGTCAATAAAGTCTGAAGAACGGGAATCGGACTTGTCATCTGATTGGCCAATTGCTCCATAAAATTCATTATTCTTCAAATCCATTGCAACTAAATCTTCGTAGGACATTAATTTTGGAAATATGTCTTGCATAGATATACCGTCTAAAAGATCATGGTTCAAATCTTCAAATATAGCGTCTTTGACTTCGGGTGGAAAGAGGTCAGCTGTATTTTGGGGTTCTTCATCATCCTGTTGTTGTTCTTGTTTGCAAACATTGTCAAGTAGGAAGTCTACCACTTGTTTGACTGCCAAGTCTTCCAATGTAACTGCATTTCTAAACTTTATTGGAGATTTGTCATGTTTTAGCAAAAAAATGGGTTTGCCAGAGCCAGCCTCTAAGCTCTCGTGCCAGGCTCCTATCTCAGCTATGGCTCTCTCTACTACTTGCACCTCCATAGAGTGGTCAACTGTTATGTTTACACCAAAGTCAAATCCAGGTAGTGGTTCTGCCAATATTAGTTTTGTTTTGATTGTGTACCTAACAATCTTCATAGGCTTCTTGCATGACCAAAATAGACGACTACAAGAGAAATCAACTGGCATTAAGAAATCTTCAAAGTCTGATACAGACGGTACTATCTTTCCAAGACTGTTGACAGTAAGTGAACCCATCAGAAATTGTACTTTGTTGATTTCACTGTATCTCTTCTTTTTCTTGTCCAACTCTACATATACCGGTCTTGTCAGTTCAAAGTCTGCATCTTTTTGTAAGCACTTCTTTGGTACATCTTTGCCATGTGTGGGGCAGAAAACCCTTTTATCATCCATGAAGGCACAACTGACTTTTCTTGCACAAGCATAGTGGTATGTCTCACTACAATTTTTAGCACAGCATCCCACACTAGCTCCTTTCATTTCACATTCAGCACACTTAATCATTTTACCTCTTGAGATGGCTGAATGCACGTTTTGTAGTGATCCATCTATTTCTTCAAAAACTTCCGCAGACCAAAGTGCGCAGTTGGCATGGATCCAATCATTTTGTCCACAATACAACAGACGTCCTTCCATTGAAGGTGCACCATCAGATACAGCTTTGCAAAGAATGCAAATTCGAGAGTCAACAATTGAATAGAATTCCAGCAAGTCTTCCTCTTCTTTTTGTCCTTCTGACTCAAGTTTTGGCACAATCTGATCTAATGGCCGTTCCACAGACTGAATTGCAGTTTTAATTCCTTTCAAGTCAGACATGTCATGATCTTTTAGAGAATCAGTATCATCCTGCTCGCCTTCCACCTCTAAATTAGGTTGTAAACAATTATTCTTACAGTCAAACCACGGGAATGTTTCAGTAAATAGGTCCTTGTATATTGTTTTAAGCTCGATATTTGAAGTTCTGTCAATAACAGCTTTCATATCGTGATTAAAATCTTTCAATGAGACATATTCATCCATATTTACTCTTTTCTTTACATCCAACAGAGATGGCGATGTTATCCTGCTCATATCATCTTCATCAATTGGAATATCTGGATGTCTAATAAGTGCGGGACTCAAGTCTTGTTCACTCCGAGGAAGCTCAAAGCTTTTTGAAGGCTCTTCATCGTCTGATATAGGTTCATATTTATCATCATGTAGTGTAGGTAACATTGTGGTTGTTTTGTCGACCTTATTTGATGGCGGATAGTTTTCGTGAACCTCAACGAGTGGAGTATCAAATTCAGTTTTAGTACTGTAAAGGCTTGTAGAAAAACATATTTCTTTGTTTTGCATTAGCGGTTCCTGTAGATTTACAACTTTATGTGATGGATGTGGAATATCTTCCTTTTCCATTTCCACATCCGTGAGCAAAGATGAATAGTGCCAGACTTGAGACATACTAGGGTTCTCAAATTTATTTGGTGCACAGTTAGCGTTTCTGCGCCCCCTAGCAGTATTTCGATAAACTTTCGTTTCTGTAGTATTTTTCATAGATTCATCACCACCATCGAAGTGTAATTTTCTTATGGCTTGTGGCGACATAAGTCGGTACGGCTTATTGGGCACTGGGGTATTTTTATGCGGTGTGAGTTTTAGAAGAGCACAGGCCTTTTTATTTTTGGCCAGTAGTTTCAAAAGATGTAAAAGTCTACCTTTGAGGTGTTCAGTTAGCATCTTCCTCCATGGTGGATCAATAGGCATACACTTACAGCAAATGTATTCAATGGACGGTGGTAATGCTGATAGTAATTGGTATCCTTCACCAGATAAACCTTCGCAACTCGCGTGCACCCATCGGCCGCACCAGCCACACTCCATCATCTGCAAAAATTAATAGTAAACCAATTAGCACTTACACCAAATCTGAAATGCAATCGCAATAGCACGAAAAATATGAATACTGACCTTGCTATCAAAATCATTATCTCTGTAACATGCTTGACATAATGGACAATAGTTTCCTTTTTGTCGTAATTTAAAGCATGGCCTACAAAAGGGTAGGCTTCCAACGAACTTATTCACGCGAGGATTATCGCAGCTCTTGCATTTGAGGCAGGCACTGCATATCTGAAAGCATAAATAAATAGTTTTTTTAGCTGTACACAAATATTACATACATACATTAGTCTGTTATATATGTCAATCAATAAAAACTTGACGTAACTCTAAGGGTTAGAAGTTATGTTGTTTGTTTATGGATAAGATGGCAAACGAACTACAGCTTTGAAGTAAGTCCAATTAGCAATGACTGTTAATATAAATCAGTTGGACAGTCAGTTACTGAACACTCCAGACAGTATGTGATTGTTTATCCTATAAGTTGGTGTTAGTAAAGTGTTGAATTTGAATTTAGTCGGTCACAGACGCGTTGCTACCTTATCAACAGACAGTTGCTAATGGAGAAACATGGTGGTATGCTGTAGACCTCCCTCCCTCAACTATGGCCAGTGCTCCATGTGGCCAGTGAAGAGTAGGATATTTACGGGTTGTGGGTGTAGCGTCCATAGCCCAATGGCTCGAGTCGATTCAATGTGATCGAAAGAGTTAAGCAACGACGGGCGCGGTCGGTTTGTGGATGGGTGACCGCTAGTGGCAAAATTTCATGGACGCTACCGTGCTTCGGAGGGCACGTAAAGCCGTCGGTCCCGGTTGTTTTCAATGTTAAAAACAGTCGTTAAGCCTTGTCGAAGACCTTCGGGTGGCTTGAGAACATTCGACACTGGGTTGGCCACTAACCCCTCCACCAATCCGCATTGGAGCAGCGTGGTGGAGTATGCTCTAGACCTCCCGCAGATGCGTCTGTGGGGGAGACCCGTGCCCAGCAGTGGGACGTCAATGGGTCGCAGCGAGCGGGTAGGAAGTGTAGGAAGCGTGTACTCGTACCTGCGGCCAATCGCTGCGATGGTCCGGCGGCGCGGCGGGCAGGCAGGCGGCGTGGTAGTGGCGCGCGCACGAGCGGCAGCGCAGCCGCGCGGCGGGGCGCGCGCACGCGGCGCACCACACGCAGCGCGCGCACGTCCATCCGCCGCCGCCGCCCGCGTCCTCCGCACACCAGCTGTGATACCATTCGCAGCAGCTGGAGCACACCAGCATCTGAAAATAATTGCATCAGTGTTTCAAATTATGTAGGGTAAACAGTATAATGATTGGCACTGTAAGCTGACTTCTAACATCAAGTGGTCAATTCTTGTAAATATACAAAATTAATAATATTTTTAACTGTTTTTTCGGGTACTTGTTTACCCAGGGATCTATAAAATGACGCATTAAGTTTGAAAATAAACGTTTAATAAACTTAAAAATCTTATTATACTTATTTCTTCGGAATGTTACAATCATTGGCACCTGAGCATAGTAAATGGCACTATAGTTTAAGTATAGTCATTGGCACTATTGACAGTCTTAAGAACCCTGCTTAAGATTACCTACCTGGATCTAAACTACCTATTGTTGTTAAATTACTTGAAACTAATCTTCTTCTAATATTTTTAGGAGATCTCATTTGAAAGAGGTTTAGTTGGTCCACAAAGTTTAATTATTTTTTCAGATAAATCTTTTGACGAGTCTTTTTTAGTAAAACTTTTCTTGTTTTCTTCATATTTTGCTGAAAAAGACCTTTGTTTCGGTTCATCCTGTATTACATGAATGTACTGATTATCTATTTTCTCTATAAATTCTTCGTTTTCTATAAAATCTTTTTGTTGTGTATAGTCACTTAATTTTTCTGCTTCGGTAATCGTGTTATCTTTTTCTGGATTTATTATATTGGCAGGTTTCAGTAAAATGTCTGAAAGTATTGTAACGTTTGAACTTTTAGCTCTGTTTGTCTTATTTTGATTTTCAATTTTAGCCTTTTTCTTGTTTTTATTATCAGTTTGTTTCTTCGCTTTGATTGAGCGGTTCAGTTCAGATTTTTCTATTCTTGCTTTTCTTTTAGCCTCTTTTTGTTGAATTACTTCTAACCTTTTTTGTTCTTTTTCTAGTTCCACCGCTTCCCAATCTTTATTTGTTAGTACAAAAGTACGGTGTGAATCTCCTTTTGGATTCTTTACGGGCGTTTTTGGCATGGGCAAAAAGTCTTTAAATATTTTTTTAGGACTTTCTGAAAAAATATTGTTTGTTACGCATTTCGTGAGAACCCATTCATCTCCAAGAAATTTTACATTTTGTCTACTAGTTGATGGAATACATAATGGTTTGTTTTCTTTCTGATACTCAGCAATCATCTCTAAATATTGCATAGGTTCTGGTACTAATGAATCCGTTGGCGCAATCGGTAGTGACCCTGTCTGTTGCGCCAGGGGTCGTGGGTTCGAATCCCACTCAGGACAAATATTCGTGTGACGAACACTTGTATTTGTTCTGTGTCTGGATGTTAATATTATCTATTTATGTATGTATTTAAAAATATATACAGGGTGTGGCGTAATGAATGGATAATACGGTACCTGCGGGTAGAGGACGTTGGGTCGGTTCAGAAAAATATGATTTATGTTTAGTAAAAGTCCCTCGGTTTTCGAGATATTCGACATTTTCGAAAATTCAAAAAAGTTACTCCCTTTGCCACTCTTTTTGGTGGCAAGACTCCAAATGAAGGAATTTTTTTTCAATGTGTTTTTTGGATAGTATTGCATATTTTAATAGGAATTTATTTTGTAATAAATGCTGTAAATACAGTGAGTTATACGATTTCGGAATCTTAATGAAACAGGCATGTTTTTTTTCTAATTTGGCACTCAGGTGACCATAAACAAAGTAATGTTTTAAACTTAGGAAAAAAATAAGCTTAACATGAAATTTGAGTAAGACCTTTGTTTAAAAAAAAACTATGCATGCGCCCCAAAAATCACAATTAATATTCGATAGCGCATTTAACGAGCAATACTATCCAAAAATCAGATTGACTTGCCACCAAAAAGAGTGGCAAAGGGAGTAACTTTTTTGAATTTTTGAAAATGTCGAATATCTCGAAAACCGAGGGACTTTTACTAAACATAAATCATATTTTTCTGAACCGCCCCAACGTCCTCTACCCGCAGGTACCGTATTATCCATTCATTACGCCACACCCTGTACATATGTATGTATATCAGTCTCTGACACCCATAACACAGGCTCGGGCCTACTTTGGGGTCAGATGGCCGTGTGTGAGAATGTCCAAGATATTTATTTATTATTATTTATTTATTTTAATTATTGTTGGATGAAAAGACACAAAGCAAATTTGAAACAGGTATTTCTGACTCAGACGTTGTTATTAAAATAAGACAATGGTAAAGTATAATCATTGGCACTACCTAAAAACTATAGTGATTGGCAGTGCTAATAATTAATTTTGAGAAAAAGAAAGCTTGAATTTCGAATAGATAAAGTTCAAAATCGGTCAAAATATTGCGTGCCTATAAATTTTACACGAAGCACTCAAAAGTCGGAAAGTATATTGATTGGCATGAGTGCCAATCAATATGTTGTCAAACAAAATAAAGTATAGTCATTGGCACAATAAATAAGTCAATGTATCTTTTCTATAATGTTAAATTTACGTTTTAATATGCTTTAATTTGATAAATGAACATAAATAGACAAAAAATTGTATACAAATTAACCTAAATAACCACTCCTAAGTTTTTCAATAAATACTACCAGACTCGCCGAAACACGTTTTCAAAACAGCCGCCACGAAAATATGATTGAAGTTTGACACTTATACAAGTGCTGCCAGTATAAGGAATTGTATATTCTACTAACTATTGTATTGCTATGACATAAAAAAGGATAATATCCCTAATATGTAGAATATATTAGTGAAGTGCCAATCATTGGGCGGGTGCCAACAATAGTACTGTTTACCCTATGTAGGATTGAGTTATCTGTGGATGGATGTAAGACTGGAAGTTTTTGAACGATTGACGTATGAGAGGAGGTGGAGTGAGTGACAGATGACAGACGAAAGACGAGAAAGAATGGTGATAAATAATACTACGAAGTTTAGTGGATTTTATATTTAATTACGGTGTCTTTAATGAAAAATAAACTTAAATCTCAGATCAAAAAATTGTTTTGAATTGAATCCCACATGTATGTACTTCACGAAACTTGAAGCGCTCGTGAAAGACAAAGGATGCACCGGTTTCGGCCGGCACTTGGGTAGGGCGGCGTAAAAAAAAGTTTTAAGTTGATCAACACAAACATACCTTTTCAGTCCCTGCACTTCCACATAAAAAGCATAGTTTTGCAACAGTGAATGGGGTAGTTCCAATGAGGCCAAAGCCTGAACTACAAACTTCATCCGGATCATAACTCTCCCAGAAATCTACACAAATCAATTCTGGGCGGTTCTGAACATAAGACTTCTGTGATCGACTACGAACCTGCAAAAATATGTTCACATACATATAATTGTTATTTATTAGCGAAATTTAGAAATCTAAGTTTTAAAAATGATATACATACATTTGTAATATTTGTTAATGGTTTTATAGCTGTTGATTTCTTAGGTACAAGGTCCATAACAGTTTCATCCTCACTAGACTCTGCCTTGTTCTGTAATTTAATTGCAACTGTAGATGTTACTGGTTGCGTCGGCGGCGGCGGCGGAGGAGGAGGAGGCGGTTGTATGGTGTTTTCAACCTTTCTTTTCTTGGTTTCAATTTGATTGCTCTCCTCTCTGTCCTTAACATTTACTTCAGGAACTAATTGAGGAGCCCTATTCTCAGTATCCACTTCAGAATCACAACTAGAAACATCTGTTGTATCCCTATCTTTCTCACCAACTGGTAGATTTGATTCAACTTCTGTAGGAGATGGTTTTTCTAGTTTAGCTTTCTCTTCCTGTGTCGGGAACGTTGCAATAGGCTGTCCCAGGACAATGGAGGCACTCCTGCAGACATGTTTCACTCTCGGTCCCTTCAACTCCATTTTCTGACGCTTGGGGTCTTCTACCTGTTTAGATTCACTCTTTTCTTTCTTTCGAACCTTGATCCTTGTCAGTCGACGTTTTCTATTAGCACTAAAGTCTTCAGTAGATTCTTTAACTGTTTCAGGCTCTTTTTGCAACATTTCCTGTAAATAAATAATCAAACAAATAAACACTCACACACAAATAAATTAAGGCTGGCATTTAATAAATAAATAAAATAAGGCTGATATAGGTAAATAAATTAAGGCTGATATATCTACTTGCCTCAATTTTGTCAATTTTGTCATCACTGGATTTTTTCGAGGATTTAGATGATACAACACTAAAGAGGTTGGAATCATTTTCAGGATTAGGTAAATTACCAAATACAGGTTGGTTGCTTGATATATTATTAGTAACAATTCTTAATGGGTTAGCTGGCACCATGGGTCCCGCTTGTTTCACTTCAGCCCTCATGAATGGTGGGAGCATTGCAGTAAGTCCGGCTCTTATATTTGGTGGCACTTGGAATGCTTTTAAGCACATCCTTAACCAACAAGCAGGACATCGTGTCTTATTAGTGCAGCGTAGTAATTTCCATTGTTGTGATCTTACTATTGGTGGAACATGACAAGTACCTGTAAAAGTGAAATTACTAATTGATTTAATTGTATATGTATTTGGACATATAATGGATATATGGGTTCAGATGGCAAAGTATCGGAGGAGTAGCGTCGATTGAGGGAGTCTAGTAGTAAACCTTGAATGGCTGATAAATAGATGGATGGATGGATGCATATATAATCATTTTAATATTGCTTTACCTTCTCCTTTCAAACACTGCATGATAATAGGACCTGTTCTATGTGAAATCTTTTCCTTTTTCAGCATCTTAGATATGAACTTTCGGCAAGATTCACATGAATAAATTCCAAATTTTCTTGCTTGTTTGACAAATCTATAGAAGCGTACAGCACCACATACACCACATGTAACAGTAGTTGGAGGATTGGCAGCTGAAATTAAATTTCCAATATTGATAAATTTATCTTAACAACTCCACCAAGTACAGCCCAATAGTGCTTGCACCAGAAATAAACTACAGTACTAATTATCAGTGAAGCCTTATGGGATGGAATTTGGAAGAGAAGAAATTTTAAGTACTGAAACTAAGACTTGGTAAAATCAATTAAATAGAAACATGTAAAAGAAAACATAATTTGTGCAGCTTTATTATTATTACTATAAAATAAATACTCACGTGATACAGATGAGAGAATGGAAAATGGACCATCTAGTCCCGGAGTAGCCTGAGGTGTGGTGTTTAGCTGTAGACGGGCCTCTCTTATTATAACTTTGCCTCTTAAAAGTTGTGATGCTGGTGATTTTTCCTTTTCAGGACTAACTGGTGGCTGTTTTTCTTCTTCATCCCCACTAGCATCAGGGCTTTCACTCTCCCAACTTTCTTCAGACTCAGAGTCACTACTGGTGCTGGTTGAAGTGCTTGCATCTGAAATATCCATCAGTTTCCTCATTGCATGCCCTGAACGTTCCTCCTTGGTAGGTTCTGGTGATTTCAACTTTTCCCTACACTCTACATTTGAATCTTCATCTTGAGAGTAATCCTGCTCCTTGTCATAAGAGAACAAGTCTCTTGGTATCTTTCTAGATCCAGAATTAAAGTTTGTAAAAGAATGTGAAGTCTTGTCCTTGAAGAGTCGAGAAGATGATAGTGAATCTTTGTTCTTTTCAACATTATTGATTTTTTCAACTTGTTCTTCATCTGGGGAGTCTTCACCATCATGCAAATTGTTGAACACAAGCCTTTTTAATTTTGGTTTTTTAAGAACTTTTCCAGCACCTATACTGCTTGTAAGATTAGGCAGATCCTCACCATCAATGAATCTTTTATTAGGTTTGATAACCCTAGAGGAATGGCTACTTCTCATTGGTAACACAAACTTAGTACCACCCTCCTTGTCGACTGGTGAAGAATTTCTTGGTGGTGGTGAAATACACCGACTTTCACCAAATGTTGAAAATTTGTTAACAGGTTTTGACAAGGGATTTAGGTTTTTACGTAGATATCCCTCTTGATGATCTGATGTTGACTTAGAACTCAAATCAGTTAGTTTAGCTGGCTTTAATATTCCATTGAACGTTGAATATTCAGTTTGTTTGAGTGATGACTTTTTCTTTATTATAGAAACGAGAGGAGCATGATGCTTGATAGGAACCTTCTTCAAAGGCAAAAAAATATCTTCACAGCTCTCAACAGTACCAAATGTTACAGTTTTCTTCACAGGTTTGGGTTTATCAGCCTTATTTGGCTCCATCTTGTTTTGTGATCGTGTTCTCACAGGTGATTTTGATGGATCAGGGGTATTATCCAAATTCTCTTGATTACTTTTTAATATACCATTGGAAACTTTATTTTCACACAGTGAATTTGCTTCATTTTCATTATTTTCTTTCTTCTCTTCTTCCTGTAAAGTAAAACGTATTTAGACATAGACATAAGTACAACAGTTTTAATTTGATATATGTAAAATTAGCAATGCCGAAATGGGACGCCCTCAGAAAATGGCCGTGGCAATTACAATTAATTAATTATTAACATTTGTGACAGTCCCATACTCTTAAAAAATATGATAAAAAATCATAGACTTTATTGATCAATCCTTCCAATGGATTTTGTATGATGAATTTCATCCCAATAAAACAGTTTTATCTTCTATTGATTATAATTAACTAATGTGGCAAACACAATATGGGTAGCTAAGGGTTTTAGGAAACCTGGGAATTTTAAATTTAGCATAATATATTCAAGAATTGTGCCCAAACAGCTTATCTGTTTTTGATGTGATTTATGGTTGAGATAAGTATGATAAGCTTCATTAGTAGAATAGTTAACCAACATCCAAAAAATAGTTCAGAAAATCATTAAATTTAAATCTAGTCAGTATAATTTCACCAAAATATATGAAAGATTGAGCCATCAATCAAAAATGAAAAACTATCAATCAACTAATTTAACAGTTGTAATATTAATACCTAACAAAAGAACGTAATCACCATATAGTTGACCAGTTAGTTGAGTTTACCAGTTAAATGCTGTTTTATTTGCTATTTGTGGCTTGGGCAACAAGATACTACTACTTGGTGATAGGTCCTAAAAGAATTCAAATTATTTCCTTGAAAAAATTCACAGCAAGTGGGATTTTGTGGGATAACTTTCCCATAAGTACTGGGAGGTCTTTAACCAACTGTGGTTAGAGACTGAGCCACCACGGTCCTCTCCATCAACAGCAATTTTTTATATTATTGTATTCAATATTTGTCTTAGCATGACGTCAGTAATAAATAATTATCAAAATCACAGACACTGATGCTACAGACACAGAACACAACAAATACACAGATTGCTACACTTATTATGCTTGTTTATATATAGCAAATTTTCTCTGGACATTTTATATGTAAGGGTACCTAGATATAATCAATCATCATGAAACAGGTTCCTGGTAAGTAAAGGAAAGATTTAAAATACAAATACGTAACATGTGATATCTATTGGATATAATCTGTATTTAATTTCATTGAGGTCAAACATACTCAAAAACATTGTGACATTGAGATAAGAAAGATATATCACTTATATTTTTAATTCTATTCACCGTCGAGAAAGCAAATATAAAATTAGTAATGTTTTTTTACTAATTGTTATAATTATTACCTTGTCAAAGCATGCACTAAAATAATATGAATGGAAATTGTACAATATCCAACAATAATTAATAATGTTGAATATAAATAGAATAGTGTTCAATCTACTGAAGTAATTTTACCTTAAATGTCACATCACATAATGATTTGACCAAGTAAAGACTTATATGGACACTTTTCTAGATACAGAGTCACTTCATTGTCCTCCTATAGTACAAAAGTTAGGTTATAATATCTACAAAAACCAGCAGATTATTATTAGAATTATTAGCCTAGCCTTCATTGTTTTTTGATTTTCCTTTGATTTCCTTTAGCCTGACATCATTAATCTTTGTTGACATGGTTTCTCAAGATATATTAAACTAGCGAAAACAATATTTTTGTGAATATGATGAAGTTACAAATCATTTGAGGCTTGGTTGCCCTAAAGTTATTACGTAAACATAACATTTTATTACGGGCATCTAAATTTTTTATGTATGTAACTAAATCACAAAGGTTTACAAGACATAAAAGCTTTACCTCTTTCTCCCCAGCAAAATCGTTGGCAGCCGAGCCACGGTTGGCTGGCTGAGTCTCCGGAGCGTTCTCATGGTAAACAGTACCCGACAGAACACTAACACGCTTTCTATTCTGGAATTTGAGCGGTTTCCCGGGGAACCTGGACCTTCCCATTTTGTTATGCACGTAAACGAAGGGCATTTAGTGCGTTCCCAGTGATCGCGAGGAAACTGGCGCGCATGCTCCGGGCCGCGCGCTCCGCAACGCCATTCCACTCATTTATGCAATGTGTACGACAAATTACGACGCAGTTTTCATCACAAGCACGCCGAAACACAAACACCACTAGCACCTTCACATTCTTTAATAAAACTACCACTTTACACTGTTTTTGCAAAAGAAGACATCATCCATCATTTTAATGGTCGGCTGATCGTTAACACCGTAAGTCGTAACGCTTCCATTCAGCGAAGCGTCAGCGATAAAACAAAAGAGAATGTAGTAGTATATCCGTATCGAATACGCGAAGCGTTGGTATCAACGTTTTGTTCCATTTGTTAGCTCAAATCGAATTATTGTAATGATTCGCCCGTAATTTGACAAAGATGGCTGTACGACGCGCTTTAACAATAGCGAACACAAGTGATTAACGAGACGAGGCGCGCGAGGCCGCGGTGTGAACGACACCTGGCTCTCGGAGGCCAGTTATGGATTTTGAACCAATCGCGACGTTAATTCGGACCGGTATGAAAACAAACATGTCCGATGTCGCTCGCTACGTCTTGCTCTTGCTCTACAAGGTGCCTATCTGCAAAGTAGATAGACGCTTCACATCACTCTTCAATAGAAGCATTTTATTACAATAAAAAATGTTGTTTTGATCTGCGCGGTGTCTATGTTCACATTATTAATAGATTAATAAATAACTAAGTAGGTACGAGTGACTTTTTCTCCAAACTTAAGATGCTTTTTTAATTTTAATTAGGTATAAATTTAATGAATTATTTTAATTTAAAATTACGCCACATGCAATCCTCGCTATTAATTAGCCAGATAGCAATTTGATGGATAAGCGCATTAATAAGCTGCAGAATGATGCTTTTTATTTTATCAACCGACTTCAAAATGGAAGAGGTTCTCAATTTGAATGTTTTACGTGGTTTTACTTTGGATTACTGTATTTGAATTTTAGTTTAAAAGTTAATATATGTACATAATTGTAGTAGCCAACATTTTGTCGGTCTTCGAGTAGGTAGTAGTAATAACTATAATTATGACAATGTTTTATTATCAGTACATGTACATATACCTGCCTAACTTAACATAATAAATATTTTCATTTTATGAGATAAGATAAACGAGATAGTTTTGTGTTTTGATAAGTTTTGATCAAAGTAAGTATTTGCATAGGTAGGTACCTACCTATCTACATAATATGCAAATCCTTTGCACAGAATATGGAATATAGATTCGCAAGCGAGCTATAATTTAATCCTACTATTAAATAAGTAACTTACTTAACTTTACTTAATACTAATAAATAAGTTAACTAATTCTTACACAATAATCGGTTCAGCAGTTTTGGCTTGAAAAAGAGACAACTTTCGCATTTATAATATTAGTATGGAAGTATGGATTGTAAGTATAAAAAAAATAATGTAAGTAAATATAAGTATGTAAGTAAGTACAGTCTTCATACTCAAAGTAAGAATTCTGCTCCTAAATATTAAAGTCATTCTTAATCCTATCCCATCGAAACCTATCTCAAACAACAGCATTTTATTTTATTAGGACTATACATCCCTACATTTTTTATAAATGCGTATAGTATCCGCACCCTACTAAACAGTCAACCCCTAAACCCGACCGGTCGATCATGCGTAAAGGGCGGAGAAGGGATGCAAAAGGGAAGAGCATCGGTGCTTGAACCCTAAATAGTTACAAGCATCTTTATACAATCGAATAATATGACAATTTTACAGCTATAATTTGAATTAAATATTTTTAGCGCTTTGTAGAATTTTATACTGACCTCTAGCGTGAGTTATGTGAACAAAAAGTTCCTTGCTGAAACGCTTCCTGAAATACATTGAGTACGCACGGGTGGCATGTCCTCGAACACCATCAGTCGGATCGAAACTTAGCAATTCACAATTCGGTTATAATTTCACATAAGCACCACATGTTTTCTAATAAATTAACAACTTCTTCACTAATACACAATGTTTCCAACATGAAAACAACAATTCACGTGTAAATATTATGATAGAAACAATATTTACATCACTTTCATTGCACTGGTGTTCGTGCGTGAAACTGTAGTAGCGATACTGGCTAAGAGGCGCCGCGCATGCCGCGAGGGACACGGTGTAAATATAAAAATGGACAAACTCCCCTTCTGAGAGCTCACCCAAATGAATCACAGTACTTTACGATACGGTCTCTCACTCGGTAAACATATTTTTTTGTATAGGACAAGCGATCGCGGGGTGTAGAGTTCGTAATCACAGTCACATGAATGCCGCGTTTCAAATTTGAGCGGTATCGAATTATGGTGCTAACTTCCGTGTTCCCCTCAACAAAATATTGATCGACGCGACTCCCGCCGTCTGTGGACATTTTTCACTGAGACCGTCTCTCGGAAGCAGGATAATCGCTGTAGATCAGCCGCTTACTATCCGCACATGTCCAACTGTGTGATGCTTAGCGAGCAGGTAGAAGTTTTTTGTTGTGTTATTTGGGTTGCAGACTATAGTAGGTAAAAATTTGTGAATCATTCAATTTCTAAATTATTACTAATTTTATTCATTCTATAGATAGACTCTTGTCACTTTAATCAATTAGGCCCGTTTCTGTCCTCTAGATTTGTTGGTACCTATAATAAAATAAAAATCCATACCATTAATGATACGATGATACCTAAGACCTAATCCTAATACTACCTAGCTTCAGTATAATATTCAGATTGTTTCGTTTTTTTTTTTCAGTATACCGTAGGTAATAGCCGGAGCCGCGGGTAAAACACCCGCGGCTCCGTCCGCGTAATAGATTTTTTAATACAGTTGCTCAAAAAGTGGCATATTACAGGGACGTATAGCGTTCGGGAAGTGAGCTATTACACACTCGTGCTTTTTCTTTACCTTTTCCGAACTCGTGCGTTTTCTTTCCCAACTGTCAAAATAATGTCTATTAAAAAGAAAAAACCAACCACGAAGTTTTTACTAAAAAAAATTAATAGAAGTTTTTATGATTCATGCAAATATTTCTAAAAAGAAGCTACTAATTTGTTTCAATATCAGATTTAATGATTTGATTCAATTAGTTAGGTTAGGTTTCATTTCATTTCATCTCATTAAATTTCATGTCAATAAAAAAAATCTACTGAAGACTTGGCTGTATGGGCATAGTTCCCTTTGCCTACCCAGATTGGGTGAAGAAAACAAAAAAAAATCTCTGCAATACTCTGTATTCTTTTACGGCTGGCGCCATTTTCCAAAAATGTTCTTTGCGAGTTTAGTTTGTGTTTTTATTATTTTATCAAATTGCGTCATTTTTTCGCAACTGTATTAAAAATAGTTGTTCAGTACACGTGCGGAAGCGTCATTGCAACTTGTTCCGACTGTCAACCCTCGCCTTCGGCTCGGGTAGACATTTGTCGGAACTCTTTGCAATGACAGGCTTTCCGCACTTGTAATGAAATATACTATTTGCGTGCAGAATTTAATGTCACCCTGTCTGCTATTAAAGGGTTAAAAAACAATATAGTATATTTTCCAAGGCTTTACGTACTTTCATCATACGATTGTGGCTGTATCTGTGGTTCAGCCCAGAAAATAGATACGAATACCTACCTTCCAAGGCACAAAAATTGCGATACTAAACAGACAGGCAGAAATAAAACAGCAGGTCTACAAATAATGCAATTAGGTATAATATGTAAGCAAAATCGCACATGATCCAGCAGCCTTACTTTTTCGAGAACTGTATTTTGAAAGGGAGCTGTATGCTTGATAACAAATATTAATTGGCTTCAAATTTATTGATGAACCGATTGAAAACTACATGATCAGAGAATTTTATAATATCACATAGGTATGCAAAACAACAAACAAGCTTTCGCATTATAATTGTGTTTACTTAACTAAACAATGAAAAGTTTAAAAAGAAGTAATCACAAAATAAATAGGTCATCCAGAAAAAGACCTTGTGGCATTATTATACCCAGAGCGCTGGCAGCATTGCCCCGCTGTATAGCGAGGCTAATTTTTTGGGCGAAAAAGATGCCAGTCCTCCGGTCATCTGAGACTGAAATGAGTCTGGTTGACAAGACTTCCATTAAAGTCTTCATATAAGCCGACCAAGAAGCTAAAGTTTCTACTGCAAGCTCCGGAAAAAAATATTTATAATGTTTCATTTTTTTAAATTGCCAAAGTTTGACTCATTATTGGCTGCCCAAAAGCTTTTTTTTTTTAAATATTTTTTATTTTACTTTTAATAATTTCTAGACACTGTGTTTTCAATTCGATTCCAGTTACTTTTTCTGAAATATTGTCACTTGTCCTTTTGATACTCTCTTCCATACTTTTTTTTCCTTCTTTTGACCAGCTTTTCATAATACAACTTTGTTTTTATGGTATGTACTACATTATGCGTACTTTAAGTCATGGATTTCTTCTCACAACCGAAGCCTGGAGTACTCCACCACACTTGTTCAGGCTGGACCTTTGGAAATGTGTTGATCTTGGCAGCCGCACCAATCTGCTGCGGGGAACTCGCCAATGCTTTGGTTTCTGGTTGAGTCTGGAGACGAATGTCTTTGTTCCGCATTCAGTTAATTACATACACATTTTAGCACAAATTTAAACACTTGAAGTCCAGTCCAGATAATAGGGCAGATATTAAATTTAATTTAATAGAGGTACTTATGTATAATAGGGTACCTATTAAATAAATGTAATAAATAGGGTATTAAATTTAACCAAAATTTCATTCGTAATAATTTATGAATTTTGTTATTTTAATTTTTCAAATAAAAATACGTATTAGGTACAATTTTTGGCTTTCATAAAATGATTTAGGAGGTTTTGTTTAATATGTATGCTACCGGAAATCTATGTTACTCAGGTATTTTGTTAGTATATAAAATGTGTTACCTCATTACAGGCACTTATAACATTCGTAAATGGACAGCGTACATGAATCAAATTAAATAGAAAAGAATATCATTAGATTACAAAATACAAAATTGCTATATAAGATTGCTAGTATAAAATAAAATAGGATCATAATAAGAAGTAGAAGGTTAAAATTAAAATTACCTAATTAAAAAGATTAATAAATTACCTAGTCAAAAGATTAATAAAATTTATAAAATGTATAAAATTACATCATTACAAATTTACAATATAGATTGTAGGCGACGCATACTTTTGAGAAAAGGAAAAAGACGTCAGCTGTCACGCTGAAGTAACAAAACGATTTGGTGGTTTTATTTATTTCCATCGCCAACAATTCTGGTCCTTCGAGCCGGATCTGACAAAGGAAAAGGTCCAATGTTTAATTCACCGCCACAGCACGTATACCGCACGCGTCGGCAAGCCAAAAAAGAAGAAAACAGTGAGTTGGCCGACGTCGATGTCCAGGTACAGCAGTGTAGCGACAAGATGAATATAGCACCGCCGCAGCACACTCCAGCAGCAGCGCCAAGCCGAGGCGGCCGATCCGCGCGAAGCCCGGCGTCGTTGGTAGGTACCAATGCAAAATCTACAACGACGTCACTTCTTCGGCGGAAACGCTTAGAACTAGAAGCCGCCGAAGCCCGAGCTAAAATTGAGCTAGACCTGATTAATAAACGACTAGAAGTCGACTTAGCCTCAGTTGATGGCAGCGTTGATGGTAGCGTACATAAGGTAGACGTTGAGCAGTGGATGGAGGAGAGCGAGTATGGCACTCGCGACGAGCTTGTTGAGCCGGCCGCCGCCGCCGCCGCATCGGCGCGCAAGAGCGGGGCGCAGCAGCGCGAGCGCGAGTTGCCCACCAACAGTATGGAGAAGCTCGCTCATACACTACAAAACATGGTGCTCCATTCCTGCTCACAACGGGAAGAGCGTCTATTGACCAGACTCTCAACGCCCCGTGACTTGCCTTTATTTAGTGGAGATTGCATCGAGTGGTTGCACTTCAAGTCCGCTTATGAAGAATCTTCACGAATTTGCAACTTCAGTGACTCCGAGAACCTATGGAGGCTTCGACGAGCCCTCAGAGGGGAGGCTAAGGAGGCAGTGACGGACTTGCTCATAGGCAACACTGCACCAGCGGTCGTCATGGAGGCACTGGAACTGAGGTTTGGCAATTCCAATTTGATCATACAATATTTAACGTCACAGATTAGAATGTTGGTTCCACTGCCCAATAATTATCAAAGCAACTTAATTGTATTTGCTATGAAAATAAATAATTGTGTAGCAACATTAAATGCGCTTAATCAACAAGATTACTTGCGGAGTCCCGAGCTATCAGCAGCTGTAACGTCTAAGCTCCCTTGTATTTTGTTGAGCAAATGGACCGAATACGCGTACACAAGACTAACATCTGATATACCGAAGCTCAATCTGCTAGCTGAATTTTTAAAGAGAGAGGCTGAAATGGTGTCCGTTGTTGGTGTTGAACATGTATATAGAAAACCTGAAATTATACAACAGAGTCGGAAATTCGTTGATAAACGTTTCAGTAATAATCGACCCGTATTAGCTACGATTACGGAACCGTCTTCTAGACAATGTAAATATTGTAAAAAAGCTGCTCATTTGTTACCGGAATGTCGATTTTTTAAACGAGCTATGAGAAAGGATAGATGGAGGTTTGTCAAGTCTAACAACTTATGTTATTGCTGTTTACAAGAGAGACATGAGCGAGATAATTGTCCGGGTCCTGTGTGTGATATAGATACCTGTGGCCTCGCTCATCACCGCTTGTTACACTACAATAAGCCTCACGGAACGCATGCAACTTCAACCGAGGAGTGTGTAGCTGAGCAGACGCCGTCGTCGGAAAGTCAACGTGGTGAATCATCATCAGCTGCAGGCCGCGAGACTGTGGCTCACTCTCTCGCGACGAGCGAGACGCTACGGCGCGGGAGAGCCCCGGAGACTTCCCGCACGCGCGCCCCCTTCACTCCTAGTTCTGTGTTACTTAAAGTAGTTAAAGTAAATCTGAGTGGACCTAAAGGTATGGTGACTTGTTATGCTTTATTAGACGATGGTGCTTCTATTTCCATGATTGATAAAGATTTAGTGCACGAGTTAGGTCTTAAGTCAACGCAAAGCAGTCCTATAAAATTTATTGACGCCTTTGGTATTGAAATATTTCAGTCTGATGCTCCTAAAATGTGTACAAAGATAAGCGGTTACCATGTAAATAAATTGTATGATATATCATTGCGACAAGTAGACAAATTACAATTGCCTAAACAAGATTTGTCATCCATAAATTGTATAAATTGTAAACATTTGTTATCTGTTAAAGATGTTGTATGTAAAGAATGTGTTGTGCCTCGCCTACTTATTGGTGAAGATAATTATTATCTAATTGCGCCTTTGCAAATTCTGCACGGTAATAAGCAGGAACCTTATGCTACTCAATGTCGATTGGGGTGGTCAATTCATGGTTGCTATGGTCTCACTCACTCTTCCGTGGATGCACATACATTCCATCTCAGTCACACCGAGGCGCACGAACAGTTATCTGTTATCAATGAACTTAATAACTTAGTTAAAAATTCCTTTGAATTAGATTCCATCGGAGTTTCGATCTTACGACGTGACAATACGGCGCACTTGAGAGCAGTACGTATCCTAGATGAAACTGCACGTCAAATAGGCCAACGATGGGAGGTTGGTCTACCCTTCGTGAAAGACGAGTTCTGCATGCCTGACACCTACGAGTATGCATGTTCCAGGTTAACAGGTATTGTAAAAAAATTTCAAACCGATAGTAGTTTCGCGGAGAGATACCGGAAGGAAATGCAGAAGTTATTAGACCACGGCTACGCTCGAGAACTAAACGATTCTGAACTCGCAGCTAGTCACGTATGGTATCTTTCTCACTTTGGGGTTCAGAACCCTAACAAGCCCGGAAAATTAAGGTTAGTCTTTGATTGTGCGGGAAAAGTGAAAGGTGCTTGCTTAAATGATTTCCTATTGACTGGTCCCGACTTATATAATTCGTTATTAGGAATTATGTTTCGTTTTCGTCAACATAAAATTGTCGTGACGGGCGATATTAAAGATTTTTTTCTTCAGATAAAAATTCGTGATGAAGACCAGCACGTGTTTCGCTTTCTGTGGCAAGAGAGCCCAGCAGCACCCGTTAAGAGATGTGTCATGCAAAGTCTATTGTTCGGCGCCACCTGTTCACCTTTTGTCGCACAATATATCAAAAATAAAAACGCTTTAAAATACCAGGACTTGTATCCCGATGCCGTCGATGTAATTATAAATAATCACTACATGGACGATTGTTTGCACTCGTGTGACAACCAAACTCAAGCTATTCAATTAGTACGAGATATAACGAATATTCATAAGTCCGGCGGGTTCGAGATAACACGTTGGTCTAGTAACAGTAGGGTTGTATTGCAGTCCATCCCCTCCGATGCACTCGCGCCTACTGCCGTAGAGTTCAAACATGGAGCTACGAACACAACTGAGCGCACCCTTGGATTAATGTGGCATCCTAACGACGATACCTTTGGATTTAAAGTTGTTAAGGATCGAATTTCACCTAATGTTATGAATGGATCAGAGCCTCCAACGAAGGCACAAATGTTGAGCATTATAATGTCAGTTTACGATTTACATGGCTTTCTATCCCCATTTATAATAAAAGGTAAAATTATTTTTCAGCTTGTACATCGTAGTGGTGTAGAATGGAATTGCCGCATCCATTCCGAGGAACATGCCTTGTTCGTAACGTGGCTTAATGATTTACAACGTTTGAGCTCGCTTCGTATTCCGCGATTTTATTTAGATGCGCAGAAATGGATCGAGTGTTACTCGACATTGCCGAAGTCAATGTCAAAAAACACGGAACCAATTATTGATACACAAATGCATATTTTTTGTGACGCTTCGGCTAAGGCTTACGCGACCGTTATTTACTGGCGCTTTACACGATCAGATGGACGTGTACTTATTTGTTTTATTACCAGTAAAAGCCGCGTGAGTCCTTTACGTCCGATATCCATTCCTAGGCTGCAGCTGCAGGGAGCACTGCTGGGCGCGCGGCTCGCGGCCACAGTGCAGCGCGAGCACCGAGACATACAACCTACTAAAAGGTACTTCTGGACGGACTCCAGTACTGTGTTACAATGGATAAAGAGTGACCCTCGCAATTATAAACCTTATGTAGCTCACCGCTTAGGTGAAATTGATGAGCTGACACAGGCATGCGAGTGGCGTCACGTCCCCACCAGCCTCAACGTAGCAGACGAAGCCACGCGCGAAGATGCTCCTCCGCTTGTTTATAATAGTGACTGGTTTCAAGGTCCTTCCTTTTTGCGCCGCACCGAAGATCAGTGGCCAAAGGACCTCAAGCGCAACAAACCACTACTGGAAGCAATGTGTGAGGAACGATCTGTTCATGCTGTGATCGAACATGACTCGGGGTTATGTTTGCCTAACGAACATAACATCTCGAGTTGGATCACACTAGTGCGCGCCACGGCAAGGGTTCTGTTATTCATTAGAAAATGTCAGAGCAAACAGTGCAACTTAGACATTATTCTAATGAAGGAGGCAGAGGACCTACTGATAAAAAAATGTCAAAATGATAGTTTTAGCACCGAATTGTCATATTTAAAACAAAATAAACTGTTACCGAGTAACAGCCGCTTGTTACAGTTGTCACCGTATATTGATGACTCTTGCGTGTTACGGGTTGGTGGTCGTATAGACAGGGTCATAGGTGTGGAGCACCACGCACGGCGCCCCGCTATTTTAGATGGTAACCATAGGATAACACGATTATTAGTTGAATTTCATCATAAGCAAGCGATGCATGGCGCTAATGAACTCGTAGTCAATAATTTGAGACAGCAATATTGGATTTTACGACTCAGGCCAACCGTCCGTTCTGTCGCGTCCCGTTGCTTGCTCTGTCGTTATCGACGGGCCACGCCTCAACCACAGCGTATGGCTGACCTGCCCGCCGCTAGACTGCAACACAATAGGCGTCCCTTTAGCTTTTCGGGAGTTGATTTTTTCGGTCCATTCGAAGTCACTGTCGGTCGTAAAAGGCACAAACGGTATGGAATGTTGTTCACGTGCCTCACCGTTCGAGCAATTCATATCGAGCTTACAGAAGACCTCACAACGGACTCCACGATAATGGCCCTCCGAAGAATGGCTGCTCGCCGTGGCATGCCTCAGGTAATCATTTCAGATAATGGTACGAACCTTCGAGGCGCCGATGCGGAGCTGAGACGGAGCATAGCCGATGTAAACCGGGATACGATCCGAGATGCCGCTGCTGTTCGTGGCGTGGAGTGGAGATTTAACCCACCAGGTGCCCCGGAGATGGGAGGCTGCTGGGAGCGGATGGTTCGCACGGTTAAGTCTTCCCTTAAGGTAATTCTAAAAGAACGCGCTCCTCACCCAGATACTTTGAGTACATTGTTAGCTGAGGTCGAGGCATTGGTAAACAGCCGTCCTATTACTCACGTGTCTGATGATCCGAGTTACCCGGAGGCGCTTACCCCCAACCATTTTCTGATTGGTACGTCCTCAACAGGCCCGCAATTTGGTAAGTATGTTGACTCTGATCTATCTTTACGAAAAAGATGGCGAGTCGCACAGAGGCTGGCAGACATGTTCTGGGCTCGCTGGCTCAAAGAATATTTACCGACTTTACTGCCGCGCCAGAAATGGTCTCAAGAAGCGAAGTCTCTCGAGGTAGGTGATTACGTCATCATTGTCGACCCTAGTCAAGACAGGGGTTGCTGGCGTCACGGAGTAGTGAGTGCAACCTATGCAGGCAGGGATGGTCGCGTCCGCATTGTTGATGTACGCACATGCACAGGCGTACTGCGCAGACCGGTCACGCGCGTCGCTCTACTGTCACCACGGGACTGTAGTGCTAACTAGTTAGCACTAAGGAGGCAGAGATTGTAGGCGACGCATACTTTTGAGAAAAGGAAAAAGACGTCAGCTGTCACGCTGAAGTAACAAAACGATTTGGTGGTTTTATTTATTTCCATCGCCAACATAGGTAATAAAAAAAAAAAAAAACAATACAATTTGAAAAATATTTATCATAACCTCAATAAACTGGAGTTGATTATTGAAAATAACATAGATATTGATGGGGAGTACTCAGGCAGCACTACATATTCAAAATTTTCTGATGCAATTTTATTTTTGTATTTTTGAAATTTTCGTATGAAGTTCATCTATTGAAGTTGAAATAACACACTAACCATACCATAGAGGAATACTCCCCTTTCCCTTTATTCCTTTACGAACTATGCATTGAGGACAACTAATTTCATCCATTCACTTTTTTTTATGGATACAAGATAGCAAACGAGCTTGTAGCACCACCCATGCGCTGCCGCCCATGACAACTGTGACGGACTTACTTTTAATATAATTAATTATGATAATATAATTATGTTAGGTTAAGCTGGTTAGGAAGCGGGTTTCCGTCAACATCTGTCTTGTCAACTACAAGACTCTCTCAGATAGACAAGACAGAACTCTTTAAATACCTATACCGTTAAAAAATTATTTTTTTAAAAAAGCTTTTTAACACTTTTTTTTTATTTTCATGCATTGTCATCGGAACCAAATATGTGTGCCAAATTTCAGCTCGAAAGCTTCAGTGGAAGTGGGTGAAATATTGATTGCAAGATTCCAGGACATACATACTTACAAACAAGATACATACGAGTGAAGTTAAATAAAAGCTTTTAATAAATTAATAGTTTAAAAAAACTAAAAAAAACACGCTTTTATAAAAAATCCAACTAAAAAAGAAGTCATGAGACCTTGAAACCTAATCGTGGTCAAAGTTCATTAAGACTTTACCACAAGTGCAAACACGACTATGATACGATATTCCATCATGGATTGCCAGTGCCTATCTTCCGGCTTCATCATCAGACTTTGAAACTTAATCGTGGTCAAAGTTCATTACAAGACCTTACCACAAGTGCAAACACGACTATGATACGATATTCCATCATGAAGTTCCAGTTAATATCTTCCGGCTCCATCATCAGATCAGTTCGACAGTACCATATTATTGTATTGTCATCAGAACTACATACAGCCGCCAATTTTCATTACGCTACGATCCTTGGAAAATGGTCAAATTAGCTATCTTAGATTCCACTTTAAAGTAGCTAATATCTTCCGGCTCCATCATCAGATCAGTTCGACAGTACCATATTATTGTATATGTTTCAGAAGTACATACAGCTGCCAATTTTCATTACGCTACGATCCTTGGAAGATGGTTAAATTAACTATCATAAATTCCCTTACATTGTGAGTTACATACAAGTGGACCTAATAAAAGCATGTTAAAAAGTCAGATAATTTTTTAGTCGGTTACCGTATTTTACGACCCTGCTCTTTACCTGCTCTTGTCTTTTAAACACATCACACGGCTGAGCATTCGGTATTGTTTAAAATACATAGGCAAAGTATACATTAAATAATATTTCATACATTACCAACATGTTTTAGGTATTCCATACATTGCCGCAAGATATTGTTTATACAAATTGATACACTTAATATTATTATAGTAAAACTCTTGCGAGTCCGCGTCTGTACATTGAATAAATCTTGAAAAACAAATGAGCAGGAAATGTTATTACATATCGTAATATGTGCGATTTAAGAAATTAAATGTCACTTGCTGTAACGGTGCAGGACACATCGTGAGGAAACCTGCATGTCTGAGAGTTCATCATAATGTTCTCGAATGCATGTGAAGTCTGCCAATCCGCACTTGGTCAGCGTGGTGGACTAAGGCCTAATCCCTCCTGTTCTGAGAGGAGACTCGTGCCCAACAGTGGGACAAAGAAAGGGTTGTGATGATGATATGATTTACAATTATAGTAAGCGAGCTTGTGATCAATACGATATTTTAAATGTCTTAAAAGGTAAATTTTCAAAAAATTCTATCTTCCAAAAATTCTTTAATATTATAATAGCATTAGTTATTTATTAATTGTATCAGTTTTATTTGAAATAATTCATCATCAGTGACTGCGTATTTTTAAGTATTTACTAACTTATATCTCCTTCTAAGCTTCCGTTACATTCGCCCGATCACACTTCGTAATTTCGTAATGCTCTAATCGCGCTGGTGAATACCAGCTTAATTATTTAAAAAATGGGCGTCCACTAGTGTTTATTAAGATTTAAATGAATTTTCTGAGCTATGTAATATTTTCAGTTAATTTATCAATTCTATCAATTTAGCCAGCAGATTCCGAATATAGCAATCCAAGATGGCGAACACCCTAAATAAAATACAATATGTACCCATATTGATTTTATTGATTAAGTAGAGTCAGCCATCTAGAATCCGGAAATAAACGCTGTATTCGTAATAGACCCTAGACAACAACGAACACGATACCCATATAAATGTTTTGTTAAAAGTCGAGTCCGCCTTCTTGGTCGAGTAATCGACATTCGACAAACCAGAAACACAGTTCTGTCGTCAAAAATCATTCATAGTTTAATTTTGCAAAAAAATTTCGCAAAGGATACAAAATCATTTTATGCGCACAGCCACGAGCTGTCCATGGTATGTACGTAGTACTATACTTATAAATCTGTGATGGTATGGGCGGAATGTAGTTGGTTTGAGCTCTTTGAAGCTTACTACCCTATTCGGTGATACCGTAAAGGTCTTTATGACCATACAGCAAAAGTCCTTTCGAAAAAAGGCATCACGATGATTTAGAATTTAGATGATGTATGTAGCATACCAGAGCAAACCCAAAAAATTTATTCCATTCGGTAGAGTGATTCTAGAAATGTTTATCTATATTTATTATCTGTATTAGTATCTCTAGCTAGTTTATATTTGGTCGTTGGACGCTTACTTTGGTTGGCGCCAATTTTTGTTGAGTTGATAGTTACTTGTCATACATGTATTCACAACAATGATGCCAGATTGGGGGAATCCCCCTTTTTTTAGCTATGGGGGGACATTTGGGGGGATAAGATGTTTGGGGGGATTTTAGGAGGGAAAAAAATGAAATTAGGGGAATTACTGAAAGTCTAGAACAAGCCGTGGTATTAAAGAAAATTATCTCATTTTTACGAAAATTTAACGCTCAAAGAAGTAAATCTGAAGCGTTGCAAGTTGGTTCGATCGATTCCACCCGTGCTGCACTCGAAATAGATTAGCAATCCAAACTGCAGAATCTATTTTGAGGATAAGTTATTCGTTGACGGTAGAATGCTTAAATTTTAAACCCAAGTCTCAAGGTGATCAGCAGATACAGCTCCGAAAAAATTTATGGAACTGCAGGCGAATAGTGTGCAGATGCTGATTTAGTAATAAGCCATTGCTGAAATTGTTATTAATTAAAAAAAAAATCTCATAATGTGGTTTTTTTTCTTGAAACCCTGAATTTTGTGGGGATTGGAACTGCAGACAAACAGTGTGCAGATGCTGATTTTGTAATGGAAGCCATTGCTGAAATCGATAATGTTTAAAAATATATTTTTTCCTCTAAGTGGGGGTTTTTTTCTTGAAACCCTGAATTTTGGGGGATTTGAGGTACGATATGGGGGGAACGTGAGCTGTTCTTCTGGCAACACTGATTCACAACTAGAAATGAATAGATAGAATACAAATTACAAACGGTCGTCTCGTCTTCCCTCCCTTTTCTTTCTTTAATTTATATGGTACAGTAAATAAAATAGTTATCTGAGATTACGCGAAAGTACTTAACGGTCTGCTAATAACTGTAATATTTTCAAAACCTTAAGATGACTAGTAAAACCTTACTTAAGTTCTCACGGTTAAGTGAACACGCGTTCCCTCCTGTTCGAGGATCTGAAAAAGCAGCAGGATTTGATCTAAAAAGGTATGGAATAAGCACAGTACAGTGCTTTCATTTAAATGTCACAATCTCATTTTTTTGGATGTAAGATAGCAAACGCACTTGCAGCGCAACCCATCCGCTTCAGTCAGCCCATGACTGACTTTGAACAAGACCCAACTATGGACTGGGACCTGGGATGGGTTAATCCAGTCAGCTGAGAGAGTTATTTAGAACATTAGTTAGCCAGTTCGTTAGTGGGTAGAACTGGGTACTGTAGGTGATAGTTAGTCCTGTTAGTTGGTGTTAGTAGTAGTACAGTTAATAATTGTTAGTAAGCGTATCGTTCCAAGTCATTTTGCATGCATTTTGTTCTGACTCAACAAAATGCATAATGTTGGTGTTGTTCTTTTTGTCACTGATCAATATTTTAAAAAATATTGGATTAACTTGATTTTTTCCAGATGTAGTACTGGGCACAGGCTATTTTACTTTTATTATTTCACCTCTCTTATTAACCTCTACAAGTCGAATCAAAATCTGCCTAAGTTGAAATCCTCCTTATGTCGAAAATTCTATAACTCATATTTTTTGTCATCTCCCTTGATGTTAGAGGTTCCACTGTACATACTAAAAGCATAAGTCTTGCATAATGCATAATAAATAGGATTGGATTTGGATAGGAAGCCCAGAAGGAAAGCTCTCCTGAGATAATAAACCATTTTGAGTATTAAATATTTAACATTTGGTGGCTGGTAGTAGTTGTGCTGATGAGATCCCAAATTGTTAAATTTTTAAGAATTATTATAATTTGCTATTACATAATTTTTTGTTACAGTGCTTATGATTATGTGGTTTCTGCTAGGGGCAAGGAATTAATTAAAACTGACTTACAAATTGAATTGCCTAGTGGATGTTATGGGAGAGTAGCACCTCGGTCAGGATTAGCAGTTAAAAATTTCATAGATGTAGGAGGTAAGATTTGCCGTCATAAAATATAACTAGTGCAATAATAACAACATTGAAAAATGTAAAATTTTTTGCATTACTACAGTGTTAACTCTTTATAACGTATTTCAAGAGACGAAGAGTTTTCATTATAGGGAAAGAAAAGAAAAAATAAACCAAATTTAACAAATTATAATAATTTTTGATTTTATTACTATCTACACAATCGGTAAATTATTCAAAACATGTTCTTCATGTCTAAGTATGAAAATATTTCTTCGTAATAGAGAATGGCTGTTGCGATTGAACAAATTGATTCCCATTAGGTGGCTAGTCTGTCATTTACACTGTTGCCTATAGACACGTGTGTTACCTGGGGCATGGAAAAGGGTACATTTTAGGGGAAAATGGAACATGAGAACCAGAGCCTCTCAGGTGAAGGCAGTAGATGTGTTGGCTAACAGATTTTAATAATATATTGTTTTTTTTTTTCAGCTGGTGTAATAGATGAGGATTATCGTGGGAATGTTGGAGTTGTTCTTTTTAATCACTCTGATCAAGATTTTAAAGTAAAAAAAGGAGATAGAATTGCTCAGCTTATATGTGAAAAAATATACTACCCAGATTTACTAGAACTTTCTAATTTGTCAGAAACTAAAAGATCAGATGGTGGCTTTGGGTCAACAGGTACACAGTAAAAATCCTTGTGAATTGTAAAATGTTGACTATTATTTAATAAATATCTCATAAGTACCATGAAATTTCAATCAGCTGCAAAATTATCCAACACACTGGTGATGTTTGTTTTTTCCAAATGTGCTATTTCTAAATTGCTTGAATGATTTTTCTTCAAGAATGGTTTTAATAAATTCTTCAACTTGCTGTCATTACTTAAACCAAAATCAAGTTCAGCTTTTTCTACATGTTTTTCAAGAACATTAATATTATTTTGTAACAATAATATAACTCCATTTAAAGTTGCAATTTTCTTAGAAAGCATGTTTATATCATGTCTATATCTATTTATATCGTTTGATATTGAAGTACTACAATCTTTGTTTTTGATTTTTACCATTTTCACTACACTAGTCAATTCTTCCAGTCTAGTGATCATGTTATCCATGACATCTTGTACTGTTTGAAAACCACTTGTTACATCCAATTTAAAATATGCTGCATAGTCTTTCACAGTATCTTCCAACAATTTTTCCATATTTCAGTGAATGTGTTTCTTTCTATAGGCAACAAAGTCAGGATAAAAATATTCCAATGAACCAACAATTGTGTCAAGAACATAGATCACAACTTGATAAACCTGCAATAAAATAAAAATATTTTAACAAATATTACTTATGTACCATTTTCATTAATAATATAAATAAAATGACACTAACTTCAGTAAAATTTGGATTTCAAAGAAGGAAATAGGAGTTGTGTGGTGAAACCTTAGTTAATTTCGAAACTTGGTAGACTTTCACTCTCCTATTTATTAAATACTTATCTATCTATAAGAAAACGTGATAAATGCTATACTTTTTCAATGCGGTGAAAAAGTATTTATTACTATTTATCTGACAAAGAGAAGTTAATCATGCTTTACATACTTTGTACGTACGTACGTACCTATTCACTTACTAGTAAATTTTTCACATAGATTTAAGCAAAGGGGATCTATCTATTACAACCATTATTAAAATGAAACTGGCGAAACTTAGGTTAAAAAAAAGCTAGTATGAACGCATGGATCTTTTAATGGCGACAGAATCCGTCAATCAACAATGTCAGTTTACTGTTCTGGGCTACGTTCTTTTACCTCGCCCGACGACGCTCGATGACATTATACGCGTTCTAAAACCAACGGGTGATCGCTCGACGACCACTAGTAGCCGTTCGTAAATGACGCCCGACGACGCACCGGTCACCCCACGAAATAGGTGGGTGAAAGTCGCCCTGACGTTTTAACATATTGTCAACTGTCATAAAAAGCTTATATTTTGACATTTGGCACTTCATAAAGATAAACATTTTTAGATTTTTCAGGTTAATAATATTAATTTAAGTTTTCATTCGCGCTAAACAGTGTTTCGTGTAAATATATTAATCTATCTTCATTATATTCATCGTTGAATCGAATCAAAATGGAAACAATGAATATTGTTAATACTCAAAATGGCCAGTTAATATTACGACGATCAAGGCCGGTTGTACCTTTTGTAATCTCTTCGATAATTCAATATTGTGTTTTTGTAATTACTTTGTGTGTACAATAAAGTGTATTCTATGTATTTTAGACTAAACGGATGGATTTTAATAAAACTGTGATGATATATAACGTGGTTTTAATTTTGTTACATCTTAATGAAAAATTTAAAAAAGTCAAAAAGTATGCATTTATACATGCATGCATTGTATGGAACTCAAGACCCTGGAATAGGAAATAGGGTACTTTTTATCCTGAAGGACACATTAAATAAATAGCTTTAAATTTAATATATGGCAGTAAAAATTACCCTGTGATTTTTATGTTTGTAATAAGTACATGGGGTACAATGTACATAATAAAATCTAATTTTCAAAATGGAAACACTTTCATTCAGATTATTGTTTATTCAATGAAGTGTTCTTCACTCAGGTACATCAATTAAAGTCACATTTTAGTACATTAACAGGATTTTTATAAGCTTTTATGTAACTTGCTTTGATGGCATGATGTTCCAATTCACAATTTGCAATCCATTTTCTAAGCACTTGCTGGCATCCAATTGAGCTAAAATTTGACATAGCTATGTAACTTCGGTCAATATGGTACCGTGGACCTGGCCTGCACATGGAGCCAAAATAATTCTTCAAAACAATCAAAACTCCTCAACTACAACACTCCCTTATATACCTTTATAATTCTAAAAACTAGAAACTGAATGAAAATCAGTTCTTAGGGTAAACTTATCCCCCTCTGAGAAAAAAGTGTTGCAGCTATTTCATCTCGCAATATTCCGATCAACTTCTACATTGCTTGTGTCACTGTTGTCTTAGGTCTGGTGGAGTGGAGATGAACATACTCTTGAATATGGAGATCAGTATGGCTCAGGCAAATGTTGTGAAGGACACAATAGTAAAAGGCACCAAAACAATTCTGACGATCTGGCGATCCATTTGGCAGCATATAACTGGTCTTCTGTTATGGATTTAGGTTCATTCTACGAAAAAAGGGTTCTACAATTCAATCGAAACGACTATTGTACATAGTGTAAACAAAAAATGACAAAAATGTCTATTTTGACAGTAACAGCTATGCAGTGTCGTTCGTAAACGTCGGATGACGGACGTCGCCCCATCGTCGCTCGGCTTGGAGTGAACGCCCGTCGTCGGGCGAGGTAAAAGAACGTAGCCCTGGGGCTACGTTCTTTTACCTCGCCCGACGACGCTCGATGACATTATCTGCGTTCTAAAACCATCGGGTGATCGCTCGACGATCACTAGTAGCCGTTCGTAAATGTCGCCCGACGACGCACCGGTCACCCCACGAAATAGGTGGGTGAAAGTCACCCTGACGTTTTAACATATTGTCAACTGTCATATTAAAGCTTCTATTTTGACATTTGGCACTTCTTAAAGATAAACATTTTTAGATTTTTCAGGATAATAATATTAATTTAAGTTTTCATTCGCGCTAAACAGTGTTTCGTGTAAATATATTAATCTATCTTCATTATATTCATCGTTGAATCGAATCAAAATGGAAACAATGAATATTGTTACTCAAAATGGCCAGTTAATATTACGACGATCAAGGCCGGTTGTACCTTTTGTAATCTCTTCGATAATTCAATATTGTGTTTTTGTAATTACTTTGTGTGTACAATAAAGTGTATTCTATGTATATTAGACTAAACGGATGGATTTTAATAAAACTGTGATGATATATAACGTGGTTTTAATTTTGTTACATCTTAATGAAAAATGTAAAAAAGTCAAAAAGTATGCATTTATACATGCATGCATTGTATGGAACTCAAGACCCTGGAATAGGAAATAGGGTACTTTTTATCCTGAAGGACACATTAAATAAATAGCTTTAAATTTAATATATGGCAGTAAAAATTACCCTGTGATTTTTATGTTTGTAATAAGTACATGGGGTACAATGTACATAATAAAATCTAATTTTCAAAATGGAAACAATTTCATTCAGATTATTGTTTATTCAATGAAGTGTTCTTCACTCAGGTACATCAATTAAAGTCACATTTTAGTACATTAACAGGATTTTTATAAGCTTTTATATAACTTGCTTTGATGGCATGATGTTCCAATTCACAATTTGCAATCCATTTTCTAAGCACTTGATGGCATCCAATTGAGCTAAAATTTGACATAGCTATGTAACTTCGGTCAATATGGTACCATGGACCTGGCCTGCACATGGAGCCAAAATAATTCTTCAAAACAATCAAAACTCCTCAACTACAACACTCCATTATATACCTTTATAATTCTAAAAACTAGAAACTGAATGAAAAACAGTTCTTAGGGTAAACCCCTCTGAGAAAATAGTGTTGCAGCTATTTCATCTCGCAATATTCCAATCAACTTCTACATTGCTTGTGTCACTGTTGTCTTAGGTCTGGTGGAGATGAAGCATGCCCTCATCAACATACTCTTGAATATTGAGATCAGTATGGCTCAGGCTAATGTTGTGAAGGACACAACAATAGTAAAGGCACCAAAACAATTCTGACGATCTGGCGATCCATTTGGCAGCATATAACTGGTCTTCTTTTACGGATTTAGGTTAATTCTACGAAAAAAGGGTTCCACAATTCAATCGAAACGACTAATGTACATAATGTAAACAAAAAATGACAATAATGTCTATTTTGACAGTGACAATTTTTCATCATTCATTTTTTGTTTACATAATGTACAATAGTCGTTTCGTTTGAATTGTTGAAATCTTTTTACGTAGAATCAAGCTAAATCCGTAAAAAAAGACCAGTTTTAAGTGGCCAAATGGATCGCCAGATCGTCAGAATTGTTTTGGTGCCTTTTACTATTGTGTCCTTCACAACATTTGCCTGAGCCATACTGATCTCCATATTCAAGAGTATGTTGATGAGGGCATGCTTCATCTCCACTCCACCAGACCTAAGACAACAGTGACACAAGCAATGTAGAAGTTGATCGGAATATTGCGAGATGAAATAGCTGCAACACTATTTTTTCAGAGGGGGATAAGTTTACCCTAAGAACTGTTTTTCATTCAGTTTCTAGTTTTTAGAATTATAAAGGTATATAATGGAGTGTTGTAGTTGAGGAGTTTTGATTGTTTTGAAGAATTATTTTGGCTCCATGTGCAGGCCACGTCCATGGTACCATATTGACTGAAGTTACATAGCTATGTCAAATTTTAGCTCAATTGGATGCCAGCAAGTGCTTAGAAAATGGATTGCAAATTGTGAATTGGAACATCATGCCATCAAAGCAAGTTACATAAAAGCTTATAAAAATCCTGTAAATGTACTAAAATGTGACTTTAATTGATGTACCTGAGTGAAGAACACTTCATTGAATAAACAATAATCTGAATGAAATTGTTTCCATTTTGAAAATTAGATTTTATTATGTACATTGTACCCCATGTACTTATTACAAACATAAAAATCACAGGGTAATTTTTACTGCCATATATTAAATTTAAAGCTATTTATTTAATGTGTCCTTCAGGATAAAAAGTACCCTATTTCCTATTCCAGGGTCTTGAGTTCCATACAATGCATGCATGTATAAATGCATACTTTTTGACTTTTTTACATTTTTCATTAAGATGTAACAAAATTAAAACCACGTTATATATCATCACAGTTTTATTAAAATCCATCCGTTTAGTCTAAAATACATAGAATACACTTTATTGTACACACAAAGTAATTACAAAAACACAATATTGAATTATCGAAGAGATTACAAAAGGTACAACCGGCCTTGATCGTCGTAATATTAACTGGCCATTTTGAGTAACAATATTCATTGTTTCCATTTTGATCGATTCAACGATGAATATAATGAAGATAGATTAATATATTTACACGAAACACTGTTTAGCGCGAATGAAAACTTAAATTAATATTATTATCCTGAAAAATCTAAAAATGTTTATCTTTATGAAGTGCCAAATGTCAAAATAGAAGCTTTATATGACAGTTGACAATATGTTAAAACGTCAGGGCGACTTTCACCCACCTATTTCGTGGGGTGACCGGTGCGTCGTCGGGCGTCATTTACGAACGGCTACTAGTGGTCCTGGTCGTCGAGCGATCACCCGATGGTTTTAGAACGCGGATAATGTCATCGAGCGTCGTCGGGCGAGGTAAAAGAACGTAGCCCTGTCGAGTTCTCTGTTTTATAATTAAAATTAAAGCTGTTTAATAGTAATTTGCGTCGTTATCGTGTGTAATAATCTTTATACCTGTGCAGTGATTTATATTTGATAAATATTTTAAATACGCCACTTGTAAAGTGCGAGATATGTGGACTAAGGACAAGTCGGCAGGAAGACAATAAACGAACATTTATGGCTCAATTTCCACTGGATGAAGATCAGTAAGTATGTTTGACGAATTTAACTATACTCTAAATCAATGTATCTTATCACTTAATGAATTTCAGGACATAATATTTCTAAATAAAAATGTGGGAATATGTTTTACGCAAACACTAGTGCAGTGCAGTTTTTTATCGACTATCGATTAATCCATTTTTGTATCAGTGCTATTTATAAGAAAAGTTTATTTACCCTCCATCTCTAAGTAAATTCCCTCTTTAAACTTCCTCCTTATCTAATTTCATTAAAATCAGTTCAGCGACTGAGCTGTGACAAATAGGAAAAAAAAAGGTTTTTGCATTAATGGTTGTGATGATGATGATGATTGTGTTCTTTGACCCTCTCCTATATACTTGTGCAACAAAGTCGAAACGTCGCGATATAGTAGGTAACCGTTAATCTGCCTACAAAAAATAGTGTTTTAACCCGTTAAAATATTAATGAACTAGTAGACGCCCGCAGCTTCGCTCGCGTAGAATTAGACCCATTAACGACGTCTGCCCGCGTTCAGGTTGCCCACTTAACTCCAAAAACGGCAAAATTTCATACTAACTTTGCACCCCCGTTTTACCCCCTTAGGGGGTGAATTTTCAAAAATCCTTTCTTAGTGCTCCCCTACGTTATAAAAGGAACCCCTGTGCAAAATTTCAAGTTTCTAGCCCTTCTAGTTTAGGCCCTGCGTTGATATGTCAGTCAGTCAGTCAGTCAGTCAGTCAGTCAGTCAGTCAGTCAGTCAGTCACCTTCTCCTTTTATATATATAGATAAGACAACCCATTCCACATTTGTTGCAGAACCTCCAGAATCAACACACCCGGAGTCCAGATCCTTCAGCGGCGGCGGAAAATGAATTAAATATAACTTCTTAGTTATATACTATATTGTAATGAAATAAAATTAATAAAAAACTATTTTTTAACTTGATTTTTTATTTGAGAAATTTTGAAGTATTTACTAATGTTATCGATCTTATTTTATCGACAACAGTGGCATCCCTATTTTTTGGTTCACGTTGGCAACATTGGGTGAAGTTTTATAATTTGGTTAGGTTGGCATTGAGCCAGTCCATGTGTTTCGTTTTTTGATATTGTTTTATTTTTTTACTACGGAGTCCCGTCTCTAAAAACGTAGTGATTACTTGCTCAGTGAATGTATGTATGTACACTTGACAGGAAAACGTCAAGCGTGGCAACCGGAGACCGGTGTTCCCACGCTCACTTATTTCTTGTCTCATTTCTTATTAGATTCAGTTTCTTTCCATTATGACTGTTTTAATAAGCTAAAGCTAATTAAATTGAGAATCTAGAAACATTAATCTAGTGCCATGATTTATTACAACTCCGCCGAGGACGTAATAATATTAGAAAATAGCGTTGGAAAAACAGGTAGTGAAATTTCGTGATGTAATTTGGATGCTAATAAAAACCTACGTAATGTTCTGTGTATTTTTATTACTTTAATAATCCTGTCCATGTATATAAACAACTAGTGGACGCCCGCAGCTTCGCTCGCGTAGAATTAGACCCATTAACGACGTCTACCCGTCTAACGACTTCAAAAATGGCAAATTTTCATACTAACTTTGCACCCCCGTTTTACCCCCTTAGGGGGTGAATTTTCAAAAATCCTTTCTTAGTGCTCCCCTACCTTATAAAAGGAACCCCTATGCAAAATTTCAAGTTTCTAGCCCTTATGGTTTAGGCCCTGCGTTGATATGTCAGTCAGTCAGTCAGTCAGTCAGTCAGTCAGTCAGTCAGTCACCTTCTCCTTTTATATATATAGATACAAGCACAATCTTAGAATACTGTAATACAAATATTTCTTGTAAGACAAGTTTGTTTAAACTCGCTCGCACGACATCCACTTGACTCGCGGCCTCAAGTGGTCGTTAAATCTAATCTCGGTTCGTATTACTCATAAGGCGTCGAACAAAGACTTTTTGTTTACATTAACTAGAGTATATCTATTATACGATAACATAACGAGCAGAACGTTTAGATATCATGATTATTTATAATACAGCGTCAAAATTGACTCTGAAATATGACCCGTAAAACAGTCCTTTGGGAAAAAATTCGTCATCGCCAAATTTGTACAAACATTGTCAGTCTAATTGTTTTATTGAGTACTCGATAGATCTAGGTATGCTATTCAATAAAGACAAGCATGTTTTGAAGAAACATGTAATTTAGACTTATTGCTAAAAAACAGTGAAATTTGAGACATTTTTAAAAATTTGTGAAAAAAAACCAGTTGAACGTTCATTGTTAATATTGATAGGGCCCATAGAGTGTATTATCTATTTCATGACAGATTTTAGAATACTGGCCGATAATAAGAAGAAAATTTTAGAAAAAAAATATTTCATGACGGTAGTGAGTGACGACTTCAACAACGAAAAAAAAAAATATATTTACTATTCTGCGCTATTATTTATTCTGTATTACAGATTATTAAACATTATACATTCTACAATATAGATTAAATAGGAGATCACAGACATAAAATTATGAAAAATAAAAAACAAAAGACGAAATATGGGTTTAATATGGGGTTTTTGACACAGTCGGTTACATGTCATTCCCGACAATATTCGTATGTTTGTTGGTATAGAATAACGTCTCGTTTTGTCTACTTTTTTAACATAAGAGAGAATGGTTCAAAGATATACCAGAGATCAAATATAATTAATGTTTTACGCTAATCTACAAACCCCGGTCTCCGGTAGTGCCACGCTTAGAAAAATTCTATCAATCCGGAGACCGGGGCTGCCACGGTCGAGAAGTCTGGTAATATATTTGACGGCACGTCAGTCATAGTTCCTGCTGTCACAATCGTTAGAAAAGAGGGAATAACGTGGGTGAAACCGTCCCTCCTAAAGCCCTGCTTGCAGGGCCTTCCGCAGAGGATGTTAAGTGCCCCACACAAAGCCCTGCTTGCAGGGCCTGCCGCAGAGGATGTTACCACACAAAGCCCTGCAAATCGGCCCTGCAGGTTGCGTCCACAGACTAGGTAGAGATATTATGTTCTGTGGTAGAGATCTTGCGTTGTTTTAGTCACGCTAATATAGTGAAAGAGTATGACTTTATGAACTTTAAAAGAATGATTAAGAATAAGTCACAGTTTGAAGATGTATTGAAAATGGTGACACCATTAATTGAAAAAAAGAATATATTATTATTGATGAGAGATACTGTAACTTTATTATAACTATCCTTTAAAATTATTGCACAACAATACAATACAACAAAATGAAAACAAATTAAGACGACGTACGAAGAAAACCAAACATTTATTGTTGAAAAGTAGAGACCACAGATTAGATGTACACCATATTATTAAATACTATACTTATAAATCTGTAAAATCAGCCCGACCGTACCACACATTGCCCTGCTTGCGGGGTTGGAGTGGGGGTGGGGAGATCGTGAGTGCCACCCTGCGGCAGGGTCATCCTGCTGCTAGCCCGACGCACGATATTCCCACTATTACAGATTGATAAGTATAGTATTTAATAATATGGTGTATATCTAATCTGTGGTTTCTACTTTTCATTTCAACATTAAATGTTTGGTTTTCTTCGTACGCCGTCTTAGTTTGTTTTCATTTTGTTGTACTATGTATTGTTTGTGCAATAATTTTAAAGGATTTTTATAATAAAGTTACAGTATCTCTCATCAATATATTCTTTTTTTCAATTAATGGTGTCACCATTTTCAATAAATCTTCAAACTGTGACTCAGTCATTCTTTCAAACCCTTAGGCATTCCCTTAGGCCAAAGCGGAAACCAATTGAATTTCGTTATTCACACATCTCGTCTCCACTCAGCTTTGGATACCATTAAGTGGAGATGTATCATATTTGTAAGGCGCAATGGAAGCTGAGATGTGAGCTTTGCCACGCTAATATTGAACTAGGCGGTGTGCCACGCCAATCTTACACAGCATAGTTCCGCTATAGCCAGCATATGTCTCCGCTTCAGGTAAGCCAGTACGCATCTCCGCACAGTTTCGGTGGAACCCTAGAACAAAACATCTCTTCTCCTCTCCGCTTTAGACATCTGCGCTAATCTCGGCTGTGGTGGAGTCCGGGTCTTAGATCAACCGCACCCGGACCGTTGACAGAGATAACTTTTACTCTTTCTATCTCTTTAAAGTTTACTATCAATACGATACTAAACATTTTCATTTTCGGTGACATTATAAACCCACTCAGCAATAGTACATTCGAAAAAAATAATATTTAGTTATCTGTGGTTCGGACTTACTCTGTCTATGTTACTCTTTGCCACTCTTTGCTTTTATCTATAAAATAGGTACATAATTTTGTATCAATTTAGAGCGAACGAAAGGACAACCCCATTAAAAGTATTTTGATGTTTATAATATATTGATGTATTGTGATCTGAGATGGAAATTATTATATCTCTTCATGATTTAAGATATTTTGATTGTCTTACTAATTTGGTTAACTGATGCGTCGAGAAATCTAGAAATATGCTTCCATCCACAGGCTACTTTAAGGGAATGAGCTGCCCCTTTTATGACAGCGGCTTTTGTGAACGACCCTATTGTCATTTTCGTCACGTTAAAAAAGATTCGCAAGCTCATAATAATGAAGATATAGACAATGGTTCAATTTTACAGAAATTAGTATCTGCAGCTGTACAAAAAGTTCTCAGACAAACCGAAGCTGGAACCCCTTCCATCCATACCATTGAAGCTTCTGATTCAAGTAAAAAACCAGGCAGTGTTCAAACATTGCTACCCAAACCCACCTATAATCCAACGCCCATATCAGAGTTAAAGAAATTGAATAATAATTCAGATGCAGATAGTGATGATGGTAAAGAACAAAAGAGGAAACATATACCTGTACCTTATACACCAAGAAAACCAGCAAGCATTCCACTTAAAAGACCTGTGGATGGAAATGGATGTAATCTATTTACATACATACCACCAGCAAAGTACACTCCGGGATCTACTAATAACCCTCAACTTGATCCCTACACCCCAAAGGGATCTGGAGAAAGCACTGAGAAGTATTTACCAGGTACAGGTGTTGCAGAATTACAAGAGTATACTCCAAATGATATACATATATCAGAGAAATTAAATGATAGTAAACCATCCAAGAAATTAAATTATGTTCCGTCAGATAAAAGTGCCACTAAGAAAAATTTTTTGGAATATAAACCCATCAAAGTAGTAAAAACCCACATTCCATCTGCTACGTACAAACCAACACCTAGAGCTCTGGCTCCATGTTTTTCAAGTGATGAAGAAGAGCCAGAAATTAAAAAAATAAAGATATCAAGTGATTTGAATAGCTTGGATGAGTTAGGGGCTGAATTTGATATTTTAGATCAGATTTTGGATGAAGAAAATCCTGTAGATAAAATTGTATCCGTTGTAAAAAATGATGATAAAAAGAACACCAAAACTGGTGCTGAAAATGCAACTGAGCACATACAAAAGGGAAATGATAAGAGGGATACAGACAAAAGTAATGTAAAGAAAGATAACAAAAAATCAAAAAGATCAGATAAACAATCAAATCACAAAACTTCTCATACAGATAAGGATATAAATTACAAGGATAAGACAAAAGAAAAAGATAAATATAAAGATAAAAAGGAAAAGAAATCTGAAAGTTATAAGAAGCCTAAAAACTCTGAAAAAGATTTAAGACATTCAAACAGCTCATCAAGAGATTCAAAAAATTCCAGAGATATTAAAAAAAAGCGTGAAAGTTCTCATCAGAAGGCTCATAAGGAGTCAAAAGTCAAAAAAGATGACAAACATAAGAAGAGAAAAGAGATAAAAATAACTACCCTATCTGACAATGATAATCAGGATACAGACCGAACAGATATTTACAGTGAACATTATGTCTCGTCAGAATCTGATGAAGAAGCAATTGCTTTGGAGTGTAAAAGAATTTTTGAAGAATATGTTCCAGCTGAAAAGGCAGTCATTGAAGAACCAGACAGTACCAAAATTGAATTATCAAGTGAAAATGATGAATACATACCTAGCAAAAAAAGAATATCGAGAACAATTGATAAGAATATTAAAGTAGTACAAAAACCCCAAGCAAAACCAGATTTTAAAGCGAATGCAGTGCAAGCTATGGCTAATAGATTAGCTAAAGTAAGAGAATTCCATGCCTCCAAAAATGCTAGCCTTGCTCCAAACACAGTGGAAAATAGTAACCTGAAATCAAATATGACCAAGCTTACCATCAATACTCCAATTAGTGGTAGTTCCAAAATACGCATTGCTCATGTGCCTTATGCTTCTACCATGTTGAATGCAAAGAAAACAATTTCCACAAATTGTTCCTCAAGTGCCAGTCGTCCACAGCCAGTTGAACCCTCTACTAGCTCTACCATTGTCCAAACTGTGAAAAAAGGATCACAACGCGTAGCCCACATGCCTAGTGAGAAATTCATTGATCGACCTGGTGTACTTGAACCACTAGCTTCAAAAATTCCTGCAAATATAAGATCGACATATTTGAATATGATGATTGACCACTGCCTAAAAATATATCTGACTGCTGAAGATGCTTATGCCAGAGCTCAACATGAGGAACTTACAACTAGTAAAAAATGTTCTACAATTCAAATTTATAAAAATTCAGCTGTCCTTACAATTAGCAGATTAAAAAAAGAATTAGCTGAGTGTAATGGAGTTAAAAAATCTGGATCAGATTGCAATACTCTTCAAAGAATGCCTCAAACACTTACTGGAAAAGCAGGCAATACAGGGTCATGGAGTATAGAAAATAAAAATAGAAATACTGTAGATTTCAATCAGCTTAGTGGTCCAAGGTTTTACAGTAATATTAGTAAATGGATACTTACTGAAGAGCAGTTACAAGATAATGGTTTTCCGAGGCCCCATTCAAGTGGTGAAAAAGGCAGAGCAATGATTTATAACCAAAAAAAACAGACTCTGCCAAAGGGTTTCTTTAGGACCTGCTGTAGATGTAAGAAAGATTACACAATAGATAAAAAAGGTTTCCCAGTAAACAAGGAGGAATGCATATATCATCCCAATAACAAATACAGGATTAGAGGTGAAGTTAGATATCAGTGTTGCAGTCAAGATGGCTCATCTGATGGTTGCTGTATTGCATCTTGTCATGTTTATGAATATGTAGACTATGACAATTTGAAAGGCTATGTAAAGACATTACCACCTAATTCTGTGCTAGATGATTATGGAGTGTACTCTTTAGATTGTGAAATGTGTTACACAACTCATGGTTTGGATTTGACTAGAATAACTGTTATTAATTCATCATGTAAAGTGGTTTATGAAACTCTTGTAAGGCCCTTGCATCCCATAATTGACTACAATACAAGGTATTCAGGGATCACTGAGGAGCAAATGTCACAAGTTAAAACTACTCTTTTAGAGGTCCAAGCTACATTACTGGCTATGTTTAGCAGCAAAACTATACTAATAGGTCACAGCTTGGAATCTGATTTCAAAGCTCTTAAACTCATACATGATACAATAATAGATACAAGTGTATTATTCCCACATAAAATGGGCCCACCATATAAAAGGGCATTACGAAATTTGTCTTCTGAATACTTAAAGAAAATAATTCAGAATTCAGTAGATGGTCATGACAGTGCTGAAGATGCTACTGTGTGTATGGAACTCATTCTGTATAAACTAAAGGAGGACCTAAAGAGTAGGTGAACTAATAGTAATTATTATTATTAGCACTAATCACAATTTATATAAGTGGTGATCTTTACATGATTAGGTACTATATATTTGTGTGAACTAAATGTTACTTTGGATATTCATTTTGTATATTTATTTATTATTACTACAGTTAACTAATGTTAGAATATATTTAAGATTAAACAAAGCAATTTAATCATAATATTTTTATACAATGTGGTTTATTATTTCAGTACCTTTTATATTGTTGGAATATTAGTAGGACAATAAAATTGAAACACTTCTAAAACTGAAAATAACATTTTACTAAAAGACAAAATATTATTACATAAGTACCTACAGAAAATACTAGTTAATGAACCCATAAAATTAAATAATACATTGAAAAAACAAATACAATATTTTACATCATTAAAATCAGGAAGTTTCATTGCATACAAAATATCTTGATTTATATTGGTAGTGTGAATTGTACTTTTGTAAAAAATAATCAATCCGACAGATAAAACTTATGAATTTAAAAAAAACTTCAGAGTATTAGTTAAAGTTATGCAAGCATAAATAAAAAAAAAAAACAAATTTTATCAATGAATGTTACTGAATAGAAAATGACTAAAATAAAATTATTAGAATTGTACATATATTTCCAGATATTAACTAAGAAATAAGACATTACTACCTATTGTTAGACAACTACAATGACTTCTATATATTTTCAAGCAAAAATGAGATATTTTCTATGCAGGTTATAATATTGTACATAGTAAAACAACTGAAAGTGTGTAATAAATGTAATAATGTGAAAATAATGTTATAATGTTAAACTTTCAACTACCTTATTAATAATGGCTTGCAATACACACATTGTTATGCTTTTACATACTTAACAAGAACAAACATTTTGAAATGGTGATATGAACTACCAGCAAAACATTTTAAAAATCTTATCAATAAAAGTACTTCACCAGAACCTAAATTTTTATTGTCTGCCAAACAAAGTAACAGTGGTACAATGGTATATGGTATTGCAATTAGTGTTGATTTACTCCCAATAAATATTGGTCAGTATTCGAAAGTGACAATGCACATGTGATACTGCAAAAGTCTCCACTGCATTCCTGCTAGTCAATAAATGACTGCTCTACACATGCTTTAACCCGCTTTTCATATTCTCGACGGTTCTCTTTGTAAAGTTGTGCAGCCATAGAATTTGCAGGTGAGTTTGGATTGGGGTCACTAAGTAATGACTGAAACAAAATTGTTACATGAGTCACAACAAATAATCAAATAAACAATACATGTTTAGAAAATAAAGAGAAAGGTCACTTGTAAAGTTCTTCTATTCTTATCACCTTTATTTTCAGTGAAATAAGAAACAACAGTGAAATTATTGATTTGTTCATCAACCTCTGCTAGGTGCAGCTGGCCAATGTGACTTGCCATGCAATACAAGATCAAAGATGATTTGAACTTGTATGATAATTTTATATAATAATATGTATAGTAATTTGATCTATTTTTACCTATATTAAATATATTTATAACCTGATAAATATCTACCTCCACTGGGGCAAACCACAATTCATCAGTCCTTTCACTTTGACTGATGTAGACCAATACATAATACACAATTATATCACAATGGTTATTTACCTGTATAGAGGTTAAAATGGCTGAAACATCATAAGTAGGGCTCCATCTATTCTGCAAGATATCTAAACAAATGCCACCATCTGCGTATACATTGGGATGAAACATTTTTGACACAAAACGCACAGTGGGAGGTTTATTAGGATATTCCTCTGTAAATTCTATTGTGAGTTTGAATGTGCCATCTTCAAATGGAGTATCATGAGGTCCAAATATCACAGCATTCCAGATCATGATATTATTGTCAGTTGGTGCACCAGAAACACCTGTTGGTGGGTCCTCTTGTAAACTGAAACAAACAAACTTTCATAAAGGGTTCATGTTTACCAAATTACACAAAAATTTGTTTATGTAACTAAGTAAAATAAAAGTAGATTTGAACGCATGAAAAATTTAAAATAGCAGCTGTACATAACATGGAGAAATAGTCATCAAGCTGGTGGTCCTTGTTTACCATAAAAATAAAGATAATGACTAATTTGAATGACATCGTAAAAAAAATCGATGTCGGAATTAATGATGTAATTGTATGAATGGTCTGTCTGAAAGACTGTCTCCTAGTAAGCAATAAGGCTTTTAGTGAAAAATAATCAAGGAACTCACCGTTTAAAATCTCTCATGAGACGTCTCCTGGCAGGAGTTGACATTTTGATTTCACAGACTTATTTCCCAACCGACTTGAAAGATATTTTCGAATCCTATAGGTCACTTTTTCTACTTATTTTAGATGTTGTAATTAACAGCCTCGATAATGACTAGGTTACTAGATCCCTTCTTTGTTAAATGAAATAGCTATTTGTCCTCACAACCGAATAAAAGGTTGTCAGAATGACCATTGATGACCATGAAATTATGCTAACAAAAAGAGTTAACTTTCGAAGATGTCAGCTCACTATTTACCACAGACTAGTTAGCAAAGAGAATACTAACTAGAGTGATTATTTAATTAAATCACTCTAGTTAGTAGATAATACTAACTAGAGTAATTATTTAAATCACTCACTAGTTAGTAGTTACCACAAACTAGGTAGATATTCTGCGTTCTAACTTAAGCTTTAATAATAATTATCAATACATAAACATACTCGTGTTTTGTCTTTGAGATTTAGGTACATAGCAATACTCAATAGTTACATATTACATTAGATCAGTAGACTAGAGATTTTTTTATTTTTGTATGTTGCCACTGCACACTGCGCCTGAGGCAATATACTGTACATCAAAATTATGCAATTTTAGATGACACTGGCGATTTTAGGCTCCACGCTCCATTTGCAATTATGGCACATCCCTATTACTACAGATCATTGGGGTAATATAAAATAACGATGTCACCTCTGCTCTGTCTGCAACGATCGCTATCTCTATGCCTCTGTCTGACTGACTGACTGACAAGTGACATGACATCTGCAACGTACTCTGTGTCTGCAATTAAAATTAAAGTACATAATAATAACAATGAATGAACTAAATTCTAAGAAGCTCGTTTTTAATAAATCAACTGTGAGTACATATTCCCATAGCAAATCTGATTACATTCTGAATAATATTCAAATAATAATACTGATTAATATTTGAATAATAATCAGTATGTAATCAGAATTTGAATTCTGATGTGGGTATGGAAGGAATCATAGTATTTAATTTTTTCAGCTATTGAGTTTGAAAGCTGAACTTTTAAAAAAGCAGGAAGAAGTTAAAGAGAAAAAACAGCTTCCTCGACACAAAGTTGAAAATTTTAAATCTTTAACAAGAGCATCTGATCAAAAGGAAACTTCTTCTGATACTAAGTTTACAAAGAAATTCAAAGATAGGCTAACTGCTACTGATACCGATGAATTAGAAGCTTGTCGTAAATCAAAGTAAGTTTTGGTATTTTTAAATTATCAAAATTGCTGGATTTAGCTCATAATGTGACATGTTAACAACAATACTTTGTGTTGCCCTGTTTTTGAATGAATTGATAAAATCTATCTAAACCTCCAAGATGTTAACACAGACACACAGATGCACACTAACAGAATCAAACAACATGAGTATGTTAAATTTTTTATATTTTAATTTAAATATAGAAAGCTTTTATGACAATGGATTGTCTGCATTTTTTTGCCATTTTAGGTATGATAAAGTTTTTGTAGTTTACTTGAAATTAGGGCATTCTTGAGAGTTGGGTTTAGTATTGTTGTATTATGTATTATTACTAAATTTTAGTATTGTTATGATAGCACTGGTACAGCCAACCTGCTGACTAAGAATAATACATCTTTGCAATGTTGTACTTTTGTGCAATGATTAATTGGAAACAATAATAATACATATTTTTTTAAGGTTAGCATTAGAGAAAAAGGCTGAGCTGTATGAACACCTGGCAGGTGGCCTAGGCAACTCTAAGCTTGCTAGTCGTTTCCTAGTGGATTTTAAAGAGAAGAAACAAGAAGATCCTCCAATAGTTGACACTATACCATCACCAGATTATTTGAGTGATGGAACCTCCGGTGATGATGACTGGTATAATATAATATATATTTTGACTAATAATTAGTAGTTGTCAATTATGTTTTTATTATTTTGTCTATATTTACTTATTGTCGACATGCAATCCAAAAACAGGATAAGCATTTCTTAAATTTATCAAGTACAAACTTTAGTAACAGTAGGTTTTGAATCTAATCAAATATGTATGAAATATTTTTCAGGATTGAATTCTCAGACTGTTTGGGTCGCACACGAAAATGCCTTAAGTCTGAATTGGAGTTTTATAAAAAGAGGGATGAACAATTAATGAAACTAATGAATAAAGAAGATAATGCTTCAGAAGAAGTAGTTGTTGAGGTTATTATTTATGTTTTTGGTACCTTAGAATTTTAAGCTTACTAAACATGCTAGAGGTTTCCTCACTATTATTTTCTATACCTTTACAGCAGATGAAATTTAATGGCTTTAAGCAAACAAAATCATTGATACTGTAGTGTATGCGCCGGCATCAGTCACGCGCTAGCGGTGAGCCAGTATGGACGTGGACCGGACGCATTACCTACTTCACCTATTGAGTGATCAAAGGCGTGTTTTATTTACTATAATGGACACCCAAACACTACAGGTACCTGCCCCTGGAGTCTGAAGCCAGGACAGACAGACAGAACCATCGATCGAAAAATATGGATTGATTTTACACTTATATGTCGTGTATTTGTTAAAATTCGAGTGTAATATGACAAAGTCACGCACAAATATGATTTTGAACCACATTGTCGAATTATTGAACTGATTTTTCGTCTAAACGTTAATATTTTTTGAGCGTTTCTATACGCGTATATACAATATACTAACTATTTTTTTTGTTATTTTTTCGTTTTAGAAGACAGAAAAACCGTTGTTGGTGCAAAAGACAAATGATTATCTTCAATCACTGCGTGATAAATGGGAGGAGAAGGAAAGAGATCTGCTTGCCAAAGACAAAGATATTCACTATCAAGATTTACTCTTTGATGGTATGTACGGTTACAAATATAAGCTGAAATATTTTTACCATTGCCAACAGGACAAACTTGATAATTTATTTATTTATTTGCGTTTACATAGCCCCCGTGTAACTTATCTTAGCTTGAATGTATCGCCGAAAATCATCAGATGGTGTAAAAAACAAGTCTAACCCTGGATCCCATTCCAGTACACCGTTAAGCAACGTCAAGTCGCGAACCAGTTGTGATTCGCGGGTCTGCACCAACCTACATCCTGGAACTGCAAACGACCTAACTTTTTGTGGTCTCTTAAGTATGTTAGGGACGTGTAGTGTAACATGTATCTTTGCCCGCTCTGATCCCCATATACAGGATATAGCATCTATCTAGTCGTGGACGCCTTTTGTTTACTCCATATTAATGCATCGTATACGGGAACTATACTGATCCCAACATGAATTACCGTCTAAACAACACTTAAGAAGTTTGACTTGAAGTATAACTGTCTCATCGCAGAGGCTCGCATGCACGGCGTCAGTTACTACGCCTTCAGCACGGACGAGGCGGTGCGTCGCACGCAGATGGCTGAGCTGATGCAGCGGCGGCAGGAGACGCTGCGCGCGCAGCAGCAGGCGGAGGAGGCGCGCCGCAAGCGGGAGGAGCTGGTCGCGGCGCGGGTGGCCGCGGCACGCGCGCGACAACGCGCCCGCGCCGGCCTGCCGCCTGAGGACCCCGACGGTGAGCATTGTGACGTAACAGCTGATGCAGCGGCGGCAGGAGACGCTGCGCGCGCAGCAGCAGGCGGAGGAGGCGCGCCGCAAGCGGGAGGAGCTGGTCGCGGCGCGGGTGGCCGCGGCACGCGCGCGACAACGCGCCCGCGCCGGCCTGCCGCCTGAGGACCCCGACGGTGAGCATTGTGACGTAACAGCTGATGCAGCGGCGGCAGGAGACGCTGCGCGCGCAGCAGCAGGCGGAGGAGGCGCGCCGCAAGCGGGAGGAGCTGGTCGCGGCGCGGGTGGCCGCGGCACGCGCGCGACAACGCGCCCGCGCCGGCCTGCCGCCTGAGGACCCCGACGACGGTGAGCATTGTGACGTAACAGCTGATGCAGCGGCGGCAGGAGACGCTGCGCGCGCAGCAGCAGGCGGAGGAGGCGCGCCGCAAGCGGGAGGAGCTGGTCGCGGCGCGGGTGGCCGCGGCACGCGCGCGACAACGCGCCCGCGCCGGCCTGCCGCCTGAGGACCCCGACGGTGAGCATTGTGACGTAACAGCTGATGCAGCGGCGGCAGGAGACGCTGCGCGCGCAGCAGCAGGCGGAGGAGGCGCGCCGCAAGCGGGAGGAGCTGGTCGCGGCGCGGGTGGCCGCGGCACGCGCGCGACAACGCGCCCGCGCCGGCCTGCCGCCTGAGGACCCCGACGGTGAGCATTGTGACGTAACAGCTGATGCAGCGGCGGCAGGAGACGCTGCGCGCGCAGCAGCAGGCGGAGGAGGCGCGCCGCAAGCGGGAGGAGCTGGTCGCGGCGCGGGTGGCCGCGGCACGCGCGCGACAACGCGCCCGCGCCGGCCTGCCGCCTGAGGACCCCGACGGTGAGCATTGTGACGTAACAGCTGATGCAGCGGCGGCAGGAGACGCTGCGCGCGCAGCAGCAGGCGGAGGAGGCGCGCCGCAAGCGGGAGGAGCTGGTCGCGGCGCGGGTGGCCGCGGCACGCGCGCGACAACGCGCCCGCGCCGGCCTGCCGCCTGAGGACCCCGACGGTGAGCATTGTGACGTAACAGCTGATGCAGCGGCGGCAGGAGACGCTGCGCGCGCAGCAGCAGGCGGAGGAGGCGCGCCGCAAGCGGGAGGAGCTGGTCGCGGCGCGGGTGGCCGCGGCACGCGCGCGACAACGCGCCCGCGCCGGCCTGCCGCCTGAGGACCCCGACGGTGAGCATTGTGACGTAACAGCTGATGCAGCGGCGGCAGGAGACGCTGCGCGCGCAGCAGCAGGCGGAGGAGGCGCGCCGCAAGCGGGAGGAGCTGGTCGCGGCGCGGGTGGCCGCGGCACGCGCGCGACAACGCGCCCGGGCCGGCCTGCCGCCTGAGGACCCCGACGGTGAGCATTGTGACGTAACAGCTGATGCAGCGGCGGCAGGAGACGCTGCGCGCGCAGCAGCAGGCGGAGGAGGCGCGCCGCAAGCGGGAGGAGCTGGTCGCGGCGCGGGTGGCCGCGGCACGCGCGCGACAACGCGCCCGCGCCGGCCTGCCGCCTGAGGACCCCGACGGTGAGCATTGTGACGTAACAGCTGATGCAGCGGCGGCAGGAGACGCTGCGCGCGCAGCAGCAGGCGGAGGAGGCGCGCCGCAAGCGGGAGGAGCTGGTCGCGGCGCGGGTGGCCGCGGCACGCGCGCGACAACGCGCCCGGGCCGGCCTGCCGCCTGAGGACCCCGACGGTGAGCATTGTGACGTAACAGCTGATGCAGCGGCGGCAGGAGACGCTGCGCGCGCAGCAGCAGGCGGAGGAGGCGCGCCGCAAGCGGGAGGAGCTGGTCGCGGCGCGGGTGGCCGCGGCACGCGCGCGACAACGCGCCCGCGCCGGCCTGCCGCCTGAGGACCCCGACGGTGAGCATTGTGACGTAACAGCTGATGCAGCGGCGGCAGGAGACGCTGCGCGCGCAGCAGCAGGCGGAGGAGGCGCGCCGCAAGCGGGAGGAGCTGGTCTGGCTGGATAATGGGTGGGATTAGGCCTTAGTCTATCACGCTGGCCAAGTGCGGATTGGCAGTCCTCACATGCCTGCGAGAACATTATGTTGAACTCTCAGGTTTCCTCACGATGTGTTATTCAACGTTATATGAAGTGACATTTGATTTCTTAAATCGCACATAACTTAGAAAAGCATAGGTACAAGCCGCTCGAGTGAGAAGTTAGTTCGATAGCCACTGTCGCTGTCACCGCTAGTTCAGTTTCAATCAGTAACTGATCAAAATCAACCCATTATTTTAGTTAAAATTAAATGCCCAAGCATTTATTTATTAGAGCTAATTCCTGTACTTTTTTGTTTTTATTACAGAAAAACCAGAAAAGGACTTCACGACCTGCCTCTTGGAGTTTTTGACCGAACAGAAGAACGAAGCTGACAATAAAGCAAAGGAAGAAGAGAAACGAATAAGGGAGGCTCAAGAAATAGAACGACAAAAAATACGCGAAGCGTATGTTAGGGAGTGGGACTTAGGCAAAGAGGGGGTGGAAGATAAGGTTCAGAAGTTCAGAGAAATGACGCAAGAAGAGTATGTTGAACAGCAGAGATCTAAAAGGATAAAAGAATTCGCTCCTGTTCAATCGTCGGATACAAATAAGACCATCAGCAAAACTTTTGACAGTAGCGGTAATATTGTACAGGATGATGTCATTAACACTGAACCAGCAAAGAGTTGGGAAGACGTTAGACCGCAAACAAAAACTCCCCAGCCACCAATAATCAGCGAACTGGCCGCTATGGAAAGTAATAAGGGTCTCTACTTCTCATCAAAAAAAACCGAAACAGTCGTCAAGTTCAGAAATTATGTTCATGATCAAGAAGTGACACCCATTGTAAACGAATTATGTGACGAAGAAAACAATAAAACTGAAATTAGAAGTAGCGAAAAGAGGAAATTCGTGTCCAATCATTCAGAAATTGCTCCACCTCCAACATACGATTATTACGGGCCGACACCGAAGCGAGTGCAGTCGGAAAAGCCGTTCCATTCGGATATCAGAGAGGCATACGCTCAGGGAGCCAAAAGTTTAGAAGCTAAAAGTGGCAGCAGACATTTGTCAAAAACTTATGACTTCACTTTTGATTAAAAAAAAGTAAAATAAAACAATCCAATGTTTACATGTCCTTTTATTTATTATTTTTAAACAATGGCGATGATTTTTGTTGGAAACAAAAGTTAGTCTGTTATTTGTTGTAAGTATGTCATTGTGTTAAATGTCCATAAGTAATATCATATGTAAACATTAATTAATTTTATTTAAAACAAATTGAAATTCTTAATTTAAATTAAATTAAATATCTAACGTAACTGCTAGTACCGTAAAATTTAAGTTGTAATTCACCACACCCATTGTGTGGTAATCGCAAATAATTTAGACACATCAAACTAAGCACGAAATATCAAACGCCTGAACAGATATTAGTTATAGCTAAGAACCATCTCGATCACGTCAGGTTACAAACAAAAAAAAACAGCTTCTAAAACAGCCCTACGAGGCTACGAGGCCACAGACACATGTCAACGAGTATACGTTATTTACGTTACGTATGTTACGAGTATAACACCCCTCTTTTGTGTCGGGGTTAATAATACATAAGTATTATTTTATAACGGATTTAATTACACTAATCAAAGTGCACTTGTTTTTCATATATGTAAAATGTTTCCTTACATCTTAGATAAAAAAAAACTTTATTGTTCGATAATTGACATTAAAATAGTACCTAAATACATACAAGTACCTACTTTAAAAAACAGATACTTTTTACATTCAATATATAAATACGAATGAAATTAAATAAGAATAACGATAAAGAGTTTAAGTAGTTTAGCGAAATAAAAAGCAGAAGCCTATTTATAACAAGGAGATCAATTTACAATAAACAGCTAAAGCTTCATGAAGGTTAGCCAGGAATAAGTTATTTGTAATAGGTAGGTACATGAACATTTGAGAAAGTTTGTAAGTCGCTGAGTTTTCCTTTGCTGTAACAATTATATGACGAATAAAGATAGGCATTTGAATTGAATTGAACTGCTCTTCATGAAGTATTTACTAAAAATACTATAACCTATTTATAAACTTCATAAATAAATCACTATGACGTTCTTAAATATAAATTAACTTAAAAGTAAAGGCTTTAAATTTGCTAATAAACTGTCAGTAGTCCATATAGGAACAAAAAAATATCAATTTTATTTATTTTGGCAGAGTTTTCGCCTGCATCATTCGGTTCTGTGGTAACGTTGTCGTCGTCAACGTCCGAAAATCCAGCCTCTGTTGGTTCGTAATCGACAGTAGTATGCTCAGTATTGTCATGATCTTTCTCCGAACTAGCCTCTTGCTGCAGTGCTTCCGCCGACGGCAACTGTTCGCTTGGCTTCGGAGTGTTTGTATTCACTATTGTTTCTTTTGTGTTAGTCATTTTGGTAGTCCCAATAATTTTTGGCAGAATTGAGTCCTTAACTGATGTGTCTTTTATTTCATTTTTACGATCTACTTTAATTTTGTCCACTTTATTATTATCATTACCTTCCTCTGTTTTCATTGTCTCCTTAACGTTAATTATTTTTTTCGTTTCCGTAGTTTCGCTTGATACTGTTGAGGGGTTTTGGTAAATTTCTCCTTCCGTAGAAATTATATGCACGGTTATTTTCGGCTCAGGTACAATCAATACTGTAGTGCGATTGTCATCATCGCTGCTATTTGAATTAATGTGACCAATTTCTCCTCTCTGTACAGAAGTTAAATTTGTAATAATTACAGTCTTCTCACTCACAGAGAGGACTAAGTTAGCACCTTTGGTGTCTCTTTTCTCTCGGGATTCTTCTCCTTCGACCTTTCGTGGAAGCTTAGCGAACGCATTCATTTCTCGTTTCGTGATATTTTCATTGCAGAGGTCTCCTTTGCAAGTACACGTCATCCTCCATTTCTTGGTTGTATTGCAGTACTGGGGGTAGCATTCATCTTGGTACACCTTGCTGCAAAATCTCGATTCCAGGTACGCTGAAAATAGTAAAATATGGTAATGAGTTAGTTTCTCGTCGCTCGTCGTTATTCGTTGACCAACAGCGATGACAGACTGGCTTTAAAATCGTCAAGTCATGGCTCAAAGTAGGGCTCAAGTAGGGCTCAAATCCAAGCTGCACGCACTTATGACTTAGTTATATGCAATTTAAAAAAATAAATGGACCTGTATAACGGTAAGTTGGTGAAGGAAAACACCGCAAGAAATCTGCATCTTTGAGAGTTGTCCATAATGTTATCAAGGGCATGTGAAATCGACCAATTCATACTTGACAAACGTGGTAATCTAACCTAACCCTTCCAATTCTGAAAGGAGACCCAAGAAGAGGCTGTTCATACGTTGACCTCCAAAAACGTATAGAGAACCCCGACCGCACCCGTTTTTTGCTTTGACGGAGAAAGAGAAATTGGCATGGAGGGGGCAAAATATTTTTTCCTTACTTGAAGATTCTACCAGTCAACTCCTACCGTAATGAATCTTCGCTGCAATAGCCGTGTCATACTAAAGTACACATCACAGCACAGTAAAATGACATTATGCCTTTGATATAAAAGTTCTACTGTGTCTTTAACATCACGTTCTTTATACTTACGTGGTGAGGAGGCGGCAATGGCGCAGTAGTTGTGGCCTTCCTGGCAGTTGAACACCACTGACTTTTCGGCGCTGCACGGGGGCGCCACCTCGCTTCGATGCACCAGCTCTGCGATGGGTCCGCACCAGTAACATTGTCGCGTAGAGTTTCCTTTATCTGCCATCGTCGCAGCTGGAAAAATATTACATTATGTTGGGCATGATTTTTGATATCCTATCGTAAAGCAAAGGCTACCTATGTATGTATTTGTGATATGAGAAAACCAAAAATTACCTTTTCTTTTCTAATCTTAAAGGGCTTTGTCGAAAATGCCGCCATATAAAACCTTTCTTGAGAAACTTTAAGAAACTGCTTATTCGTCTATTTACTTGCCTTGTCAACAACGCCTTAGAATTTAATTTTTTTAAATTTCCAGAAAAAATGATTTCAGCAAAAGTTTTAACTCTCGAGGGGATTATGTATTATGAAAATACATAAAAGGCGCAGGTTGTTGCAGTAGTTTTATGAAGTTTTATTATTAATTCAGGTGTGAGGCGAGCGCACTATAATTTATTTATGCTGACCCGTCCCCTGCGCTGCGGTCGGCTTCTCGGCGTATGTTGATTGCTCTATAGTGCATGTCGGCCCATTTGATACGAGCTCCTTCATGGTATACTGCAGTCGTTGTTGCAGTAAATAGGTATTGAAAAATATGACAATTCGTGTGTGGCGGATGAGGAAAAACTGCTTAATTTATTAAGGTCTTATTGCATTGAGAAACTGATTATACGTTTTAATTTATACAAATGTAGTTGTAGGTATACCTATCCATTAACTAGAAGACAGGTAGTTATTAGATACATAGGTAGGTATTATATAAAACAGCTTTAGGTATAAGGCGGTTCGGAAGACATTCGATTCTTCTTCATTTGGATGGAGTAGTGAATTTTTAACACGCTTTTATTAGATTGATAAAATATGTATGTATGTATGTATGTAAGGGATTCAGTAAATCGAAGGCGCGTGAGGCGTTCACCATTGATGTTTATGCCAAGTCCTTTCCATTCCATCAGCTTGAACCCATCTTTCAATGCAGCGGTGAAATGCTTTGGGAAGATCACATCTCCTTCCTTGACGCATGTTTCGTGAGATTTTTGCATTGAGCTGCCTGTATTTTACCATTGAGACTGGAGACTGGACACATAGGTCTAGCCTTTTTCTCATGAGACATGAGAGAGTGTATGTTCTAAGAGAACTTGAGATTTACTACCGAAGAGGGCCTTGGAAGCCTTAGACCTAGCCTCTCAGACAGCTAAAACAAACCTCTTGTTCATTTCGTCAATCGAAACGCAGCTTTCCAGACACGCGAAACGATTTTCAAGCTTGAGCTGAAAGTCTTCGGAACTCTAATCTGGATAGGTGTTGAGCGGAGGGTAGACTATCGGGTGAGACCAGTCCAGGTTGAAATCGATATTTAAGGTGCCCTTGAGCATCCTGTGATCACTACTAGTTTAGAACCTGTTGATCACGGAGACATCCTTAAATATGTGCCGTTTGTCTGCCAGAATGATGACAATCTCTCTCTTAGTAGAACCATCAGGACTGATCTAAGTCCACTTGTGGTGCTCTTTTTTCATCATGGAGAGGGCCTCCTTCTTCAAGAAGTCAACAAGCTCGGTGTTTCCGACGTCCAAATCCTAAGGGCAATCTTTTGCTCATCAAAATTTCGCGCGCCTAGCCTTGCATTGAAGTTACTAGTACATTTTAAAAATAGAAAGCCAAGGAGTATAGAAGGAAATTCAGTCTTTTCAGCTGCTTCGCCACAAAAAGATTTGAGACGTAAACGAACACCAAGTACCAAAGCCTGTCCCACATAACATTAAGAATGTGCAGTTATTTTCAATTGCTATGTGTAATTTGGTATGTTCTTTGATATAGAGCCAATAATTTGGCAAGTTTGATTACTACTATATTTGAGAGTTTTTTGTTCAAATTCAAATAATTTATTTCGCTATGAGGTGATTAAACACGCTTAACGATAGTCTAGGTAACTACAAACTACTTAAAGAGAAGAGATATAATGCTATTCTAAACTGATTAATAGGTATAAAGCAAAGGATGAGCTGATCCTTGAATGAATAGCTAATCCTACACAGGTGCCTAACCTGCCTTATGGCTAATTTACAATAATTACCTACCACTAAGCTAAGCTCTAAGTCACGATAGCTATCTATCTGGTCATCGGCTTTAGGAAGAATTTACAATATTCTTATCCTATGCCCTAGTGTAGGCTGAGAGAGAAAAAAGCCGGAGGAAAAAACTCTCGGTACTCTATTAAAATACAAATTAATTTGTACAGAAAAATGTACAGTATGACCATGACATGATCAGGACAGACACGAGACAGACAATCGTGTATGCCAAGAATCACCCCATATGCCACCTGCTGACAATATTTAGTATTATAATTAATACAAGGAAAAGCAGAATGATAGCCTATCAGAGTTTAATTCAGTCCCATCTGACCACGAACCCACGAACATCTTAAGTTTTATTCCTAGCTTGTCTGTCATGTGTCTTATTTAACCATGTCTAGTTTTAACATCACGTTAGACATTATTCAAGTGTGAGAGTTGAATGAACGATTATTCGTTCGAGCTTCAACTCAAAAATATTTAATGTAGCGTAGTTATCGTAAGATAACAGAGGTTGAGCCATCGCTGTCTAAAAACTTCTGACAATCGGGTTGGTCAATTATCACAATCATATTAATCTAGGATTATTTGCCCAAAACATAATATCTTTCATTGGAATCTAACATCTCTCTAAGATACTTATTATGCAGTTGAAACAATTGTTTGCAGTTGAATGAATAAAAATATAATAATGTAGATGTAAATTTTTTTTCTTTCCGTTGATTACCCTAGGAATTAACGTTGAAGGACATAATTCGATCGGTACCTAGAGCCTTTGACTAGGATGGACACTAGTTTCCATCCTAGTCAAAGGCTCTAGGTACACCTAGGTGTAAACTAAACTATTGTTATGTACCTATGTCTAATTCTACTCGAAGTGAAGTGAACTGCGGGAGTCCACTAGTTTAATTTAAATTATCCTACTAGAATATAATTTCAAAGAAGGTTGTGAGAGTTATCAAGGTTGCTTTAAATATGCAACACATGTAGAGGACGTTGAAAAGTATGTGTTTCTGTGTGAGCTCTGGCAGGTGCTTGGAAGGCTAAATGACGTTAAATGTGGGTTATTATTTCCAAATTGTCCGCTTTTATTCTTCGTGTACATAGTCTCCGGTTGCTTGCGTATTATAATACGTAGTAGATCTAAGATAGAAGTTATACTGCATAGAAACTTGTAATTTTTGTATGAGATTGGATGCTTATTGGTTATGATGTACCTACAAAAAACCGTCGTGTTTATCCAATCCGACAATATAACATATTTTATATAATCGTACTATCGTATTATGGCCACCACAAGATTATGCATTCAACTAAAATAACTTCAATATAACCGTACTATCGTATTATGGCCACCACACGATTATGCATTCGACTAAAATAACTTCATTTTCATTTATTGTAGATTTTGCCTGAGTCTGTGAGCTACGCAGTTCTGTCTAGTTGACTAATTGACTTGATAATTAGAACTAAACTTATGTTTTTATATTTTATTGTTAGTTTAGACTGATTTGATTGGATCGTTTAATTCCAGAGACTACCGACGTTATTTATTATATAGGTACTAATACTAACTATATCTACATATAGGTACCATGAGACTAAAAAAACACTTCAAAATGTGTTCCTTTTTCTTTTGGCTTAATTTCGGCGTGTCAATCGAGACTGCTCGAGCAAAGCGAACGAACAGTAACGTTGTAATTGAGCGTTTAAAGAAGTTAGGTAAGTTACTTGCTCTGAAGGTAATATTTACATCGTTTATACAACGTAGGTACATGTCCGAGAAGTCTACTCAATGTTCTTGAATACTATTTACTGGGCCAATCCATACCATATTCAGGAAATACTTGTAAATTGCTACCCAACAGTTAAGGCGAATACGAGTACTTATATGCATTATAGCTTTGAATTGGTTACATAAATCAAACAGGAGGAAATACCAGGGAGATTCACTGCCCTCCCGTCCTCTACATTAATTGGGTAGATATCTACCCAATTGCTGTTAAAAGCGGGATCAATTATTACATAATATTGAATAGTGAATGAACTTCTATGTTAATTACATAATGTTTGGTAAAAACATAATAGAACATGAAAAGAACTGCTTTAGCGATGTTAATAAAAGTATGAGAATTTGTTGTGATAAAATTCAAGGATAAAATTCAAAGAATAATTTATATATGTATTAAAATATAATTAAGAGTAAATAAAATCATACGTACCAGTTAACATTAAGAAAGTTACAACGTTTAATATTCGTGTCCTTGAGGTCGTAAGCCATACTTTAGGTCTAGTTGTCGCCATAGCTAAACACAGTTGAGTAAAAAGTTAATATAAATCGGTGAAGAATCCTTAAACACGTAAAAAAATTAAGATTCTCAAAAATACTTTTTTTTATTCTTTTTAAGATAATGACACGGATTTAATTTATTATTTTTGTCTTCGTTAAATGATTGAATTGATTTAAATTATTTGAAATTATTTATTCATAATAATTATAAGTTATAGAAATTATAACGATACGTGTACAGTACCTTTAAAATAAAAGGATGTATTAAATATACCTAGCGCGTACGCCACCGTCTACGCGCGCACTGCGGCCGCGACCGCTCGTAGCAGCTCGTAGCGTGACGTAGTACCGCGTACAACTAATTTTATGACGTATTCGCTGAAGTTGTTATTGTATATAAATAGTAGTTATTCTGTTGACGAGGCCGGACGTAGGACCGTTCGGTTACGCCCTCATTTACGCTTCACAGTTTTATTGGTTATAAAAATAAGCCATTCGTTACATTAACTTTAGCTTTAAGTTATACACGTGAAAAATACATCCACAATACGACCGCGCCCGTCGTTTTTTAACTAGGTCGATCACAAACGATGGACGCGACCTATTGGGCTATGGACGCTTGATGAACATTGAAAAGTATTAAAAACGACTAAAGCAATTAAATTAAAACTAACATAAAAAGCATTCGCTAGCCAGCTATAAAACATTCGTTATTAAGAAACGTACCTACATATATGTTTTTAGTACAATTTTCAAAAATGGACCGTGACCCCACGTCCTCGCAATGACTGTGTAAAATATATTTGTGCCAGGCTTAAATATCTCATTTCATACGAGTTATTAATTTAATTCGTTGCTTAGTATGCGATACGGAGATCATGTGAATTAATGGTTTGCTTCCTCTAAACAGTACACCCATTGTGCATGTCCGGGTAGCGACCCGTTGTGTTGAAACAATATTATTAATGATCATGATATGTTAAAACGGAAATTATTACGTTATTTAGACTGCCTTTGTATATATGAAATATCTATTTACTTGTGGTACCTACTATCGGGGTAATTTAACCGGAGTAATTGTAATTTTATCAGAGTAATAGTTACTAGGTAGGTACATATAGTACCAGAAATATTTAAAAAATATATATGTGTTATAAGAATGCTTAAAAAACAAATGCTGATGGTTACAATAGCTTAATTTTGAAAAAAAAAATGATCTGCTTGAAAAATGAAGCTGCAAGTTGATATTGCGGCTCAGATAAGCTAGGCTGTAAATATCGGTCGACGGAAGAAAGGGAAGTAGGCTACGACGCACACCCCTTTGTGCTCGGAGGAACCTATTGCAAAATGGAAAGTGTACACCTTTAAAAACTTTCAAATCTTAAAAAATATTTTATTTTGATTTACGTAGGTATCTGCTGCGACGACAGAAATAAACAAAACCTTTAACATATACTTACATTAGGTATAGGGACCTACCCGAAATTATATTAATGTCCTTGCTAACCATACACATATAATGGAGACGCTGTAGTTGACTATATTAAAAAGCTTATGTTTTTTTCAACGCATCCATATTAATATTATAAATGTGAAAGTGTGTTTGTTTATTTATTTATTTGTTTGTTTGTCCGGCTTTCACGTCGCAACGAAGCTATTAAATGGTATGGTTTTTGTGTGTGGAGATAGTGAGGAGGAGTGAGGTGGAGAGTGACGTAGGCTACTTTTTACCCCGGTAAAACATCCCCATGGGAAGATATCGATGTTTTATTATTTGCTAGATATTTAGTTCCGGTTGTTGTTAATAGCTGGCGTTAGTAAAATTCATTTGCAAGTTCTGAATCACGCTAACAAATGATACATGTAAATTAATTAAGTCATAGGCAACTAATAAATTGAAATGAATTTTGAATTCGCATTGGATAAATTGTTGTTTTGGTTTAAAATTAATATGGTAAAGGACATGCGCTTTGATTTTGATTTTGGTTCGCTTATTGAATTGGTTTTGTCGACTGTTGTTGTTTTGGCTTAAAATAATAATAACATAAATCAGTCTCACAACAAATATGAGGGTGCATCTGTACAATGACATGAATGCTGGAAACTATGCTGAAACACTCTTGAAAATTGGAGATGGGCGTTTCTGGAAACTGATGATGAGGGCTGTGTGACACTAACGGAACATTTTTGTAACTTAGTACAGAGTAATTCAGAACTGATTGCAAGTGTTTACCCAGGTTTACAAAACAATATATATGAAGATCAATATCTATGTCAAAGGGGGATTCTAGCACCTAAAAACGATATTGTAAACAAAATAAATTCACACATATTGAGTGAAGTAGCAGGAGATACGACAGAATATTTATCAATAGACACAGTAATGGACACAGAACAGACTGGTATACCACAGATGTGTCATGTATGATAAAAAAGTCATTGTTAATTCCCTTCGACCACGCGGGCGGAGCCGCGGGCAAAAGCTAGTACAAAATACAATGTTGTCTGTTTGCACTGATTGACGGCTGTTTAAGAAAAAAGATACCTGTGCAGTGATTCCGATCCATCTTATTTTAGTATATACTTTGTACGTAGCTCAGACTTTGAACGCATGCAAGATTTAACGACTGATCGATAGAATCTAAATGTTTATCGTAATCTGATTGGCGCAATGGAACTGTAAGTAAAGCTGGATTTTGATTGAAGCCTATACTTACTTTTATATTTCTAAGAAAGTTTTATGCCATTAATAGGGTGACGAAAAACAAATATCGTTTTATCGTTAGTTTAACTAAAGATCGATACCGCCTCCGCATAGTAGGAACGCTCAACCCTAGTAGAAGCAGGCATTTTAGATGCTCTTTTTGCAATTAGGGCAAATCCATAGTACCTACTATAGATCGTTGTTGCCAACGTTTCCAGTTTAGGTTTAGTCATGGTTTAGTTAAGTTTTACGAGTATCTTCATCTTCATGTCTAAACTACGAAGTATTTTAATTTTTAATAGTAATGTACTATGTAGGTATTTATTATAACTGACTACTAAGTGTTCTGTTTTGAAATAATATTTTCTTAGGTTATAAGTTTTTCTTCCGTAATTGAAGGGATATATTTATGTTTTATATCTAACAGATTGAATCATCAGTATATCGATAGGTGTCATCTAGGCTTTTTTTATGGGCGCTTTCGTTCTTCAGAGGCGTAAAGCCGTCAGTAGTTTTCAACTGTTAAATAATCGTTAATTTGTCGAAGACCCTCGAGTGGCTTGAGAACAATCGACACTGAAAGCTGTTATACTTATCGTAATAAAAAGAACTATTACCATACTCGAAGTGTCTACACGCGCGATAAAAAGAAGTCGCTATGAGGCTATTACTCATTTTATTGCCTGTAATTTGTTAGAAAAAACCCATGTAGCGTGCAACGTGAATCAGGTAAATCTCCGAACGACAGGAAGGGTGCAAATCTTTATAAATAGTGTCATTTATCTCGAATCGTACAACACTGTGTCACTCGGAGCCAAATGAAGATGGAACGCAGTCCTGCGTAACCTTTAAATAAATCACCCTTCATAAGATTCCATTTCGATTTTATTCCGAAAAATAACACATACATATAAATAAAAAAAATAATTAAATTGTGTGGTTTTATGAAACCACGATAAAAGTGAAACTTTTTTTCACATTATAGACATTTAACTAAAATTTTTGGAAATAATATTCCATCGAGGGTATAAAAATCGCTTTACCAATCTTAATTTTATACCTGGAAAATTGCAATGATAATGGGAAATAAAATAACAAGCGTCACTACACTATTAGCCGTTCGAAATATATGTATCTAAATTTCAACAAAATCTGTTAAGGACGTTTGGTCGAATGGTCCAATATTTGTTAAAACAATCTTCTACGCCGCGAGTCGCAGTTCGATCCCAGGTCTCAACAAAAATAATATTTTAGTTTAGATTCAATTTATTTTAAAATGTAATGCGATGTGCGTCACGCGACATGCTACAGACAAGTCAAAAATTACAGAACGATGTAATAAAAGTTTCACTTTAAATATATTTAATCATTTGTTAACCGAATAAAGAAAAGGGTAGATTTTTGGTTTATGGTGCTTATTCATACTTTGATTCACAGGTATTAAGTTCGCCCTTTGAACCCATATAAAAGAATAATATGAGAGAAACTGTTTTAGTAAGTTTAATTAGGATCATGTACCTACTTATTAAATGGTACGAAAGCACCATCAATAAAAAGGAGGACGAGTACCTATCTATTGTGGAGTATACTCCGCATAGTATCTACGTTAAAATTAAAGGGCGTATTTTACGGTTAACTGCTACGAAATTTTGCATACATTATCTACGTTATGGTACGTACATAGCCCAATGGCTTGCGTCGTTCAAATCCAAATAATTATGAGTATCTATAAGCACAGAACATATTCATAACTTTTATAACACATTTGCTCGTAAAGGGCCCCTTATTTCACCAATTTCAATATCGTAATGTATATCATTACCGCACTTGTGCGTTTTACATTACATTACCGCACTTGTGCTGTAATGTAGGTTTTTTTTTAATAAGGTAAAACGCACGGTCTAACAAGATGCTCCGTCTAAAACGAACAGTACTTTTTCAATCTTATCAAAGAGTTTTTATGTCAGAAAAGTGGTCAACATTTTATGAATAAAATTATCTTTGGGAGATAGAATATAAAAAATAAACATTTAATTCTATAATTTAATTAATTTTGAAAATAAATTACAATAATTTATCTGTAACAGAAACAAAAACATATTAATTTACTTTAAAATAATACTGGCTGTTTTTGTGTCTTTGCCTTAAAAAAAAGTGCTGATGCGCGCGCATCGTTTTGTGAACAAGTAAAAATTATTTCGCGCGCTTTTTCTTTTCGTTGCATTGTTTTTATATGAAAATGTCATCAAGTAATGATGAATTTATTAATTTATTTCCTCGCAAATATGTTATAAAACGTCGTATGACACACGTGCGCTTTGATAATTACAGCCTCTGCTTTCTTGTAGCCCTCGCCTACGGCTCGGGCTAGCAATATCGCCTCGGCTGTAATTTTCAACTTACCGCACTTGTATCATAATGTACTATTATATTTTACTTTACGTTGCAGGAATATTAAGTTTTTCTAAATACATAGGTACTAACACTAATAACTTACGCACGTGGATGACAACATTATTCCATACCTAGATGTCTACACGTGTTAGGAAAGACACCCTAAACATATATAAAATAGTTGATAGTTTCTTTTATATAAATGCATGAAGAAACCTTAACATTGATAGGTATTCTTTACGTGATAGGTTATTATTGTAGACAAACGCGGAGCACGGTTAAGGTTTCTCAGTAGATTGCATTAAATGTACCTATATCCAATACACTGGTCAGTTGGCTGTTACGTCATAATTACATTGAGGTATGTTTTATCGTGCCTTGGGTTGAGGCACATTAAATAGGTACCTACTGGCTCGCCATCGTTTAGTGACATATAGTACGAGTTTAAGATGCATGAACATGAAATGTTCAGGTTAGGCATAAAATTTAAATTTACAAAGAAAATAAGAACCCCGCACATTGAACGAGTTTTCAATTTGCCTTCGGCATTTTACATAACGCCGAGCGTTTATAAACTGCCGATGCCGTATGTAAACGGCGGAACTATACAATATGCCTCCGACATAATATACACAACTTTAACAACCGTCAGAGCTTCATACTTCGTAACTAGATGCCACTCATTCGTAGCAGACTGCAGGTCGTAACGTAAGTTGGATCGTTACTACTCGAAAAGCCTATCGTCGGAAGTTGGATAGGTCACTTGGGTCACGATAATTATCAGTCTATTGTTTGTTAGTTGAATGCACAGATTACCCCGTTGAATGGAACCAATTTTTTTACGGATAAAAGATAGCAATCGAGCTTGCATCGTGGTTAGTCAAGTTAGCTTAGAGTTAATTAGAACATAAGTCGGTCATTTCGTTAGTGGGTTTGAGGATTGGGGACTGTTTAGTGATAGTTAGTCCAGTTAGTAATTGTTAGCTAGATTCTCGTTCCAAGTCAGTCACAAATGTGCTGCTGTCTTTGAGGACTAAGATAGTCGCCTCTAAAGAAGTGTAACCGGAAATATGAAGTTGAAAACGATTACGCACTGGGAGCGCCGTCGGCCCCAGTAACCGCTTGTACCACTTACTGCGGCCATGAACTTAGCGTCCGTCGCGTCGCATCGCGATTATCGTGTTTATTTATTGCAATTCGCAATGGCCTATATCAAGCCCCTCCGCTGTTGTTGGGCTAGGAACACGCCGCCGGCGCGCCAATTTCGTTTTGAATGGCCCATTCATCGGTATGCCGATACAAAACGTGCGGGTAATTTGCTGCGGTTTGCGCGTTGAGAAGTGGGACAAATTCCTTTATGATCTCTTTACGATTATTCTGTAGGGCTCGCCATTTTTTGCAGACTTCTTCGCGGTAGATGGAACTGAAATAATAATATCGATTTTGAAATCTGCGCTTGAAACCTACGAAATAAGTGTTGAATTGTTAGATTTCAGTTTTAAACATAAGGCGGTTAAATGTTTCATGGTAGGTACATTAAAGTCATAAGTTTTATTAAACAATGTGCCTATTTATTCACAATGTATCTTACAAAAACGTTCGCGGAACACTGTTTTGTGTACATACTAAACATTTTATGATAAGTAGGTACTCGTACATTGTTTGTGTCAGAATAAAGCACATAAAGAATTTTTGAGTCACGATTCTGTGGAATTGTCAGCCATTTAAGCTGGCAATGATATTCAGACACATGAACATTCTCACACTGATCAAATATGTGTCGACAAGTTCATTAATTATTAATATAAAATATGTCCTTTAACGTCTTTAACGGACAACAATTTATTATTAATGAAAAATTAAAGGCAAAGTATCTACTACCTATTCATAGAGTAGTTGCTGTCTGTAGCGTAAGATAAATAGCTAGCTAGCTCTAACGGCTAATACTACAACAATAATAACTTTGTAATATGCAGTATGTACATTAGAAATTAATTATAACCGTCACCCGTGTAATTTTAGCAAGCTATAGACTATTAAAAAATATTAAGAGAAAAAAAAAATTATTAACCGTGTGTAAATACGCAAAGCGTGTGTACGAACTCCCTGCTACTGCAGAGCGAATCTTTCTTAGTCTTAATCATTCTGGCAACAGTTCGACTTTACTTCGACAAGTATCGGGAGAATTTCAAATTGGGAAATTTAAACACCGGAGCGAAAACTTTATACGTAATGTGTTTTAGATAATGGTATTATTATCACAACAGAGAAAATAATATACTACGAACCTCTACTACTACAAGTGGAAAGAAAGAAAACGTATTTGTCCCTTCAAATGAATAAAATAATAACTAACGAGGTCAGCAATGAACACTGAACTGAATATTCTCGCATCTCCATGATAGCAATTTCCCCAGGGCCTCACATATTTATTACAAACACGAGTACGTTCATATCCGTTAGCGGAACGTGTGCGAGTCAAACATGCTCAGGTTACTGACATAACGCCAGAACGGAGAACATCGTCTGCTTGATTTGGATAATTTGCGTCATGTAGCTTCTTCCCAAATTCCTCATACAATGTTTTCCACAAAAACTCGCAATCATAACTAGCTACATATATATCCTAATACGATTCCTACGTTAATTCATTATTGTTATATTTTTTTAAATACCTAGCCGAGGCCTAAAACGAAACCTATTGAGACCCAAGGTAAAGTTGGTACTGGAGTGATTTCCAAGCCTTGTAAAATATATTGCAGATCTTAAATACTTAAGAGCTATCTTATTGCTACGACAGCATTGCAAAATACAACGATGTAAAAATAAAATCAAAGCTTACTTGGTACATAATATATTGTTTAAAAAAGCTCAGAGAGATAAGAGTACCTATTAAAATGAAAAATAACGCTGTGTAACACAAAATAGAACTGTGAACTACTGAAAATGTAGAATTTTTCCGGTGCTAATGCGACTAAATGCCTTTTTGTTCTCTTTCTAACGGTCGTCTGTCTTGTAAAATATATTTCCCGCTATTTTCACTTCGCTTCTAAACAAAATGGAAAGGTTTTAAGTTTTAATACAGCTTTTGCAGTTCCACATAATATATTTCGATGATGTCTGGTGGAGCGATTGGGAGTATCTTCGCCATATCCTAAGATGATGTATACTTATATACATAAATACATACTTCCAAAACTGAAGTGCACATCTCCAAATAAGGAGGTAAACTCATTGTTGACCTATATTTAGGTTCGCTTTTTATTTAAACCTGTTCATAAGTTAAATCATGTATTATTTACGTACTTTAGGAGGAGTCTAAATAATCTGTAGAAACTAGTCCAGAATACCAGGATTAAGAAATAAGTTAGTTGCCTCACGTGACGCGTGTTTTTTTTATTCAATAATGTTATGCATCAAGTGCAATAAGTGAGTTTCATTGGGGCAAGGATATCCTTGCCATCTTGACCTCGGGCCGCGCGGAGAGGATGCGTCGCCTTGCAGTATCATTCATTCGCGATTAAAAATAGACTGAACCCTTCTATGAAACAAACTGAGTGCGATAAATTCCGGACGCTAGACAATGCCAAGAGCATCCGAGTTAACAAAGAATTTAGCATCGTCCGTGCTGAGTGAATGCAAAAAATTTTGCAATTGCTAGATTGCATTTATTCACATTACATTACACCTAGACTCTACTGAATGTTGCATCGTAATAGGTATTTTTTACATCGACTCTGAGTGGCTGTAATTATTTGTGCACTGTTGATGGCTACGGTGTTTTCAAGTGTCTCAGTTGCTGTTTCAGTTTGCCTTATTTTTTTTTGGATTTATGTAAGAAATAGTAGGTCTTATTTCATTTCGAAATTAACGCTATAAGTAAATTAAAAAGGAATATTTTAAGCTTTGTAAATGTAAAATACCTAACAATTTGCCACAAATATTTCGAACATTTTGTAAGAAGTTGAGAAAAATGCAACTGCATTAAAGAAATCAGCTCCTGCACTACTGACTAGCTGACTGCAGTCAAAGTAGGTCACGAAATTTATTGGAATATTTCTGTTAGCTGGAAGTTGAATCCGTCACAAATGTGATGTGATGAAAATATTCACTAACTTTCACCCTCATTTTAGCCTCTCCGTAAGCTCTTTTTGGGTTAAAGAGAGTTTTCATCATGGTGTAGTGTGTGTAATTAATTAGAGGTGGTACGCGTCTTTGTATAACTAATTGTATACTTGTGTAACTTTACGTTACTTTTCCTTGGATGTTTAATGGACGTATCGTATCAAATATGAAACATCAGCTGTAATAAGAAAATTTTGTAATAATGTAACAAGAGTAATAAAGTATTAAAAATAGCATACCTAATATTGTTTCTTTTAAATGAACATATATAATACGCCAATTAGAGTGCAGTCTAACTGTGGCATCTTGAACACAAGACAAAAGGCTCTTTTCGCCCCAAATCTGCGGGAGGTCTAGAGTATACTCCACCACTCAAATCAAATGAGGATTGGTGGAGAGATGTAGTATTTAAAGGTAAACCTTTGATGATAATATGATTTAAGTAACTGCCGTTTTTACTATTAACTGCTATGAATTTGGCAACAATGCGATGTTGATAACAGAGTTAACCTCGATTTTAAAGTAGGTCAGATCTAAAGCTTGGCTGCCAATAACGTTGTTCTACGTAATAAAAGCTAAACCTAATAGGTGCTTTAAACAAAGGATAGGCATTTGCAACGAAAAGAGATAATAGACTATAGTGGACAGTTTGAATGGAACGAAAGCGTGTTTTTACCTGCATCCCTTTTCAGTAAAGTTTAATTGAGGCTCATTAGTTTACAGTTAATTCGAATTGGCATATTTTATGTGGATAACGTATATCTACTATTTTAACGTATCAATTTTAATTAGCAGAAAGTCAGTAAAACGCTTATTTGTTTACTAGATACATAAATACAATTCAATTTTATGGGAGATACATATGTATTTCTATAATTTATTATTTTATAATACAAGTTAATTAGTTGAGTTATAAGGTAGGTTTATTTTTAGATTATCTGAATGGTGTACTTACCTTCATTGATTTTCCGATTCTACCAGTAATGTAGTGTAGGTGAGGTGATTTACAACTGTGAGAAGATGTTGGGATATTTGTGTCTTACTGAAAGCTTGCAATGCATTGATACTTTTTCTATGTGCCCTTGAATGTGTAGAGATTTTCCGGTTATTTCCTCGAGGAAGACAATAATGTCTAATCCCACGCGAGCTAGTTTGTGATAAACCTCGATCATTCGAGATTGTTCGTGTAATTTAGTTAAGTACCTAATTATTATGTAGGAACTTAACTAAGTTTTGATTTTTTTAAAGTAGCTTTGTTCTATGCCCAATGAAACTTGCTATTCCTGCTGTCTTATTAAAGTCATCCACCTAGTCAGGGGATTAAAATAGTCTGAAACACTTGTTAATAAATATTAGAACAGGGAATTTCATACATCTAGCGTCATCTATTGCCGAGTAGCGGCATATCACTCATAATTATTAGGAACTTTGAGTAGCTTTAGGTTGAAGTTGAGACATACGTTGCGATGTACCCACATGTACGCTACCTACAAACGAAAGATGTAGCAAAAAATTGCAGTCTATTTTGATTTTCGTTATAACGCGACCCACGGCCGTGGGTCAAAGCCAAGTACAGGCGAAGACGACGGTATGCACGAACCATTTCAAGCCGCTTTTGACCCCACTCTTTGTCAGAGTAATTAAATGCAAAAAGTGCTATTTTTTAAATTGACATACTCAGTAATAAAAACCTAATCCACTTCTAGCAGACATATTATAAACATGAAATTTAGCCTCCAGGTATATTTTCGGGCATATACCTACAAAGGAAAAACTACAAAAATGAACAGATTTTGGTGGTACCTATACACTTCACTCGGGAATTTTAACCACCACACTTTATTTATAAAAGTCTCATTGCTCTGATGTGGGGAGCTATTTTCCCCCATCAGAGGCCTATACCTACATATTAGATTGAATGTAACTGGATCGCGGTTTAATTAAGCTTACCTACTACATGTTTCCTGCGAAATGTGCTCCTTATCCTTAGACTGTAACTGAAATCTGTTATCGGCAATCTGTATAATCCGGTATTCTATACTTTATCTCGACAATGTATAAAATACCTAAAACGTATTTTAATGTATGAAATATTATTTTGGTATCTTATAATTTGCCTAGGTATGCTATCCAATATCAAATGCGCAGATCTTAATGTGTAAGATTAGAGCAGGGAAGGGTCGTTAAATACAGTAACCGACCACTAATGAACCTAACCCAACTTTACATAAGTTCGTGAAAAACTACTTACTTGGACTCTGTCACAGATGTCGAAGGAACCACGATACGCGAACCTGAACTTCGCAAAAATATTAAAATAAAATTGCATAAGACAGTGTTAGGGATGCTACCTGGGCGCCTGCTACCCCTCATGGATTTCAATGTAATTTTCAGTTGTCAATTCCGGTTTTTTACGTATTTCAGTACCATTTAAATGAGTTATTTTACACATTGCCAGTAGACAGCAAGTACTCTACACAATCCCTAAGAATTGTAGGCATTACCCAGGTACATAAAGTATGTAATGGATAATAATGTTCATAATATTTCATATAATGTCTGGACGGTCCAAGTGTTCAATATTTTGCCTAGGTATTATTTAGAATACCTGAACTACACAGATTGCCGGTAGCATATCTAAGGAAAGAAAAGTTTTTCCAAACGTTTAATTAAGGTGTGCACATTTTGTACAAGTGTGCAAGTTTTATTTATCGTTCATCATCATGGTGAAGAATTGGAAATTTCAGATTACCAATAATTTGTGAAATAATCAGCTGGACGGCTAATTTGATAAAATAGATGTCGACAATTTTGACGTATTGCCAATATCTCAGGCATGCCGCATGCAAAAACCACAACGCATTTATTGACAAACCTTGCTACGAGCTTGCAATGTGCGGTGCAGATTTTCAGATGTTAATCTACGAGATAGGTACTAGGTAATGAGACAAAATCATTTTTATCCAGAAATTTAAATGAAAATACTGTCTTCTACAATAACACATTTACTGCACAGGTTACAGGCACAATATTATTATAATTCAAGAAAGAAATTATATTGTAATTCACACTAAAATTAAATAGTCACTGTTACGCTGTCAAGGGCGACGCCGCTTGTTGCTTTCGCTAGTCGTTTTTGCGACCGCCCTTACTGAGTGTCAGACGTACTCCCAAAGCGGGAACTGCTCAACAGAGGGCCGACGTGGTCTATTTCTCTGCCGCCGGAGAGCCCTCGCAGAAGCGCGCAGAAGCGCAGAAGGGCGGTATGAAGAGAAACACGACTATACACGTTACTCGAGTGAGAACTGGTTACAATATCTTTTAATTGTTTTCCCTTATTTTAATTGTTTTCACTTTTTCTTCTTGTTCTGGAACGAGGTGCAAAAAAAAAAAATCCATACGACCTATATTTTGTTTTCTGTTAGAAATATTGGGGAACGCTAACACTTAGGTACTGATTGGACTGATAAAAATGAGTCTCTAATAATATAAGTATGTACTAAATCTGGAATGTATAAACACACATTCTATCTCCAGGTGAAATTAGAAGTGCTAAGGATGAGGACCTCTGTTTACATTAACTAGGTATGTGAAATTATTACTTACGAGTATGTGAATTAGTGACAACATGAAATTCGTAAACGCTTTGGCAATTTTCGTATACGAGCGTACTTAATTCAAAAATCGAACTCCAGATCAAAATTATAATCAAAATTATAATGCTCGTGAGCGACGCCGCGACGTTCGCAAGTAAAAAAAAAAACGGAAATGACTGCATTCCACGTGTCTTCAAAGGTGGCGCCCACTGTAAGTATAAGTTAATAGTAGAGGATCCCGCTATACAACGACCTTCACCGAGATGTTTATTTAATAAAACGTATTTTATATTCAATTTAATATGTCAATAAATATAGTACATACGGGTTGGCTAACTAATTTCAGTCCAGGATATGATTAATTAATAATTAAAAAAAAAATTTTTTTTAAACATTTCACCGGTTTGATTATTAGACAAATTCTATACCAATCGAAAGTATTCCAGTTGTCGAATTTTTCGAAAATAGCTGAAAAGGTTTTACTTTTCCTTTATTATGGGCGGACTTTAAACAGCTGCTATGCTGTGTCCTCTTCTATCGCATGGGATGGTTGGTTGGGACCTCTCAGTCGCACACATTCACTCGCAGCAATATCTCACTTTTGAAAATTCGACAACTGGAATTCGGGACTGATTTTTCGCAGTCAACCCTATACCACCGTGTTCATAATGGAATAATCTTCAATTTCATTTAATTTTAATTCAATAATCAGACCGGTGCAAAATGCGATATCGATCGATTTACCTGTTTATACCTGGCTACTCGAGAGTTGTGACCGGAAAAGAATAGCCAACCTAACGTTTGCATAATCTGTGGGCTTCATACTTTCGATTGGTATAGAATTTGTCTAATAATCAAACCGGTGAAATGTTTAAAAAAATTTTTTTTTTAAATTATTAATTAATCATATCCTGGACTGAAATTAGTTAGCCAACCCGTATGTACTATATTTATTGACATATTAAATTGAATATAAAATACGTTTTATTAAATAAACATCTCGGTGAAGGTCGTTGTATAGCGGGATCTTAGACTATAAGTAGCTAGTCATAGGTATAATAAGACGGTAGAGAAACGATACCCCCTATGCCCTATAGCTGATACCCGTAGAAGGAAGCTTAGTTATAAGCAATATGATTATATGAATTGAAGGAATTTGGATTGGAAGCAGGACTCGACAGTAGAACACTTTCCAGTGCTTTTTTTACCATTTATCTGTTAACTCGAGCATAGTCTACCATGACTCCCCTAAGGTGATTAGTGAAAGCACATTTAAAATTTGCATGCAATTTAATACGGTTATAATTATTAACAAGCTGGGACGTCTCAGTTTGAACCGAATAGAAGTGCGCCCCAGCGGCAATCGGTGCGGCGGGCAACTTGGCGCGGCGCCAGCAGCACCCGCCGCTAGCCGCACTCGAGCCACGAGCCACCCTTGCTGGTGTTTTCTTTGTATCGTGTGACTGTAATAGTAGCGGTCCACTGAGGGCGGCTCTCTCCACTCACTCAGTACTACTACTTCTACTAGTACTGAAAAAAAATGCACATAGTTTTGAGCGTTCTGCGTACTTAAGTAGCACTTTTACAAATGTAGTATGTACTCGTAAGTATGATGGTATGGTGTACCTAATGGCTGCTGCCCATTATTTATGATGTTCAAGTTTCGTAAAATTGTATTACTGAATGATTCGTGAGTGTCTCATAGTAGAAGTAACCGGGTTACTCACGAGTTATTGAAGTCGGAAAGAGGACGACTAGTATGAGTCAGTTACGATGGCCATCTTCAGGAGGCGCTCGCAGCGGGCAGGGTTTTCGTAAAATTATTAATTCATTTATTATTACTGTTCGTATAATATTAGAATTATTGATCATAGCTGTTGTAGCGTTTGTGGTACCTTGTTGCGTGATGCTTAATCAACTTATATAAAATTGAGTCCGATGATGATAGATAGTTACGTAAACTATGCTGAGAGGACCACTTTTTTCACATCAATACGAAGGCTGCACCAATGTGTATGTACTTACAATACATAATGTTTATTTACAATTATTTATTTTGATTACATATATTTATTAATTTTAAGCAAGGTGTCCAGCGCATGGTGCACGCCTTCCTGACGCAATAAACGGTACTATTACAATTTTAACATTGTCATTCATTGTGCATGCTTGCGTGTGAAAAAGTCAAACAATCTTTGAAACAACATGTTGTTGGATTGACTAATCTTATTAGAACCTCCTTGTCACTTATGAGTATGAAACTAATTTATACGCTTGTTACACATAGGTATATGTACAAACGGATTACATTCATCACGCTAACCTAGTTTAGTGTTTTGTGTGATATATAATAAAGTGATTTTGATGGGAGTTTTAATTAGATTTAGTAGAAGCGAGCGAGTACATCTACACTTGATAATTGAATAATTCAAGCTCGGGTGGCTGAGCGAGGAGCTTGAGTAATTTAAAATTGCGGTGTTAAAATACGGCTCTTGTCATACCTCTTTGCGATAAATATTATATTATATTATAAAGTATTCATAAGATAAAGTCGTGACGAAATTCAATCTCCAAAACTAGTAGTAGAAATATTATGGTATTGCATGTATTGCATTATATGTCCTAAGATATTCAAATTGATTAACAACTACTAGTCTTACTACCCTACTACTGTTTAAAGTTTTCAGTGGTCCAGGTTTCAGTATTTTTAATATGGTTAACCTAGCAGGAATTGTCTTGACTGGTACTTTCTAGTCAATTGCCCACCAATCTAAAAAAAATTCAAAAATTGAGCTTAACTTCCAGTCGCTATTCGTGCAGTTACAACCTTACAAGCGCTTGACTAAGTTCGAGCTCCGGCATGAAGAATGTTAAGATATTTATGAGCTGAAGTTTCGGACGGTAGCACATGCCCGCAGTCAATGCGGGGTACAATAGCCGCATAACTAATAGAGTTTCCTTTCAATGCCCAACTTTGGGAAGTTCGCCTCGAGAGCTGTGCTTAACGTGCGAGGTGAACTTCATTAATTTGGGCGCACTTAATTACTTCCTGCAAGTTTGTTTTTTAAAAGATATAAGTTAAAAAAACATATGAAATAGAACACAATCTAATAGTGATATATTTCAAATCGGTTAACAATTATTTAATACATCCAACCCCAAGGGTATATGTACCTGATGTTAATGAAATGGATACCAACATCAGCATGTGGTTAGTAGGTATGTTTGCTATTTAAAACACTAGCATTAATCCATTCTTCAGTCTATCTTATTTCTACTTCTAAATAATGTTCAAAGTACCTGACTACATAATTATTCTTTTCAATATAGAAGTAGGTAACAAGTTACCATTCCTCGTATAGAGTAAAAAGGTATAGAACTAGTAATCTGTTTTATTGGCTGCAGAATAACATAAAAATAGACATTAAACCTTCGCAGTAGGTACCTACCTAATGGGGAAAGCGTTCGTTGAGATTTAATTAAATTAGCTAGAGACGTTAATGATAATGAAGATGTGAAATTAATATTTCAAAGAGAAGCTACCTATTAGTGATTACTGATTACTACAGAACAGAGATAATCTATGACACGAAGAAAATTTTCATATAGATTGTTCCTCGGATGCTGAGTAAGTAGTTATAATACAACAATAACCTTAGTTACCCAATTATTTAGTTCAATAAATAATATTCTTTGTTTCATTTCATAACCATCTGACGGTGCTTACATTTCACTGAAATCTGTAACGTCATCTCCCACAGAAACAAAGTACACAAATAAAGTGAAAGAGTTATGATGTTATTTATACAGACAGACTGATGGTAGAGTTCACAAAAATGAAAGCAGAACGGATTTTCGTTTCATATTATATGAGTTCGCTCCACAATATACATTATCCAGTTTATTTTATGCCTCACTTTCCCTTTGAGAATTCACGACGATTCACTAAATATTCAGCATAGCTGTACCAGTAAGTACATCAAGATAATGAACTAACGAGGCCGAGGATGACTGCTTTAATGTGTTAATGTAGCCCTACCCCGTGTATGAATTTTCACTAAATAATTTTTAACACGTTAAATAAGTATGTGAAGGTACCTCATTATGTGCCGTCATATTCAGTCCGCCCGTCCGTCCTTGATGTCAGGTAAAATTAATTCGTAGCACCTTTTAACTGAGAGTCACAGCCTGCCAGCTCTCGAGGGAGGGAGAAATTTATACGCCACATTGCCTATTCAAAAAGGTCTCCCGGCAACAAAATAAAATGAGATCGATGTGGAGACAAAAAATAAATAGCAGTTGTTTCGCGTCATGACGTCAAATAGTCTTATGCTTTGCAAACTGTATAAGACAAAACAAAAACAAGCATGTACTTTAATAGGTTAGCAACTTTTACTTAATTAAGTAAACATATGTGTATATTTTCTATTGTCATTAGTCCTTGCTGAGGGTAAATGGATGATGAGCATCAAACGAGAAAAGAGCTCCACGGAATGCAGCTATTGTTACCTGCTTTCCGTGCATTCAACCATTCGTTAAATGAATTAATTATCAATCAAGCCAGTTAGCATGTGAGTCCGATTAGGTACCTAAAGGTGGCCGTGTAAGTATTGTTTTATAGCTATTTTGGCTAGGTATATTTTACTCCATACCGACATTTTACAAATTACAGTGTTTGCTTTTGCTTCATTTCACAGGAAGCGTGCAATTTTCCGGGATAAAATGAAGCCTATACAAGAAAATCAGTTCGAGCCATCATTCTGTTGAAGAGGAGAAGAAGGCAAAACTAATAAGCTGACAAACACATTTTCCCATATATACTCGTATATATCCATATTATTAGGATCCATAAGATTAAATATTAAGATTTTTCAGGTTAAACAATATTATTTTACGAGCGCAAACACCTTGTATTTGAATTTCTGGTTCCCCTGATAAAACGAGAAATGTTTAATTATGTCGAGGATTAATTTGAGAAACGTCCTGCATAAACATTAGGTGCTTTAACAATCTCTATTCTAAATGATATCACGTACTGTTGTTGTCTAGCAAGGCATTTTATTCAGTCCAATTGTGTGTGACCGGTACGGTACAGTCTTTTTTATTGATAGAAAAATTGAAGGTTAAATATACTTAATATTTAATTTAAAACACTGTCAGTGTGAAAAGTACCTTATCCTTATAAATATGTATATAAATGGGTTAGTGTATTAGTTAGTTTGTTGTTTGTCCTTCTTTTCCTCAAGTGAATTATGGTTCGACGTGAGGCTTTATTTGAATGACTGCTAGAAATGGAAATGGACAAAACACTATAATAATTAATCGATTTTTAATCGATTGGAGTGGAGTGTACAGTAACAGTATACACAGTAGTGCACCTTACCTATTATTCCTCTGTCGTACACTATAATTCGCTAGGTGAAATAATTTTTTTAAGCAATTTTGTTCCTCTCCCCTTAACCCTTTAGATATGTGGTTCTCAGTACACGTAAAATAACATTGCTCCTGCAGCGTACAGGAGTTTTAGTAAACAAATTCACACTGACAAACTAAAATTTTCACGAAGATATGATTGTGTAGACTGGATAGATGGTTGGCAGAAGGGAAGTAAGCAAGTTTATCTATGGTTGAGTGAGTGAAGTTGGAGTTGTGAAGTGAGTGATCTATTATTTGGCTATGATGGTGCTGCTTCCTAGTTTGGCCATTTACATAAACAACATAAGTTAAGCTAAAAGAATATCAAGTGCAACTACTTACTTCGCAAAATAACAATTGATCTGTTGTCTCTGCCCCCTGAAGCACCATATGCCTCAAACTGAAACAAAGCTGCGCGGCCGGGCAGCTTACAAACTCGCAAATAGAATAATAAGTAGGCACGTCGGCTCCTCGAAGTTCTTAGCGGTATAATAGACGAATTTCATGTGAGTAATCTTTGTAAGCTTAATACTAGTAGCCGTTACCACTGATGTTGAAAAATAGTAAGCCCTCAGAGTTTTTGAAGTTTTGATGAATAGTAGCGTGCCTTTTGGTAAAACAGTGATGATGATTAAGGATGCTATAGTATCTAAATTTTACATTACGAGTACATTTTGAACATGCACAACAAATTTACTACTCAATACTGGGTGAAAGCGTCAACTAATTAATGCACTCCATCTATTACAGTCTTGAGCTATCCACGTCCACTCCTTCCCTGCTTATTTCAATACAAATTGCAGCAATTGGGCTGACAAGTTTGCTTCACTATTAGTCTGACTGCTTAAGCATTTACGCTACGCACCACTACGTCTTTCGCACGCACGATAGTTTGTTTCTTCCTCGCACCAGGCTCACCATTATCCGTAGTAGTGTAGTAGTAACCGAGCCTTTATTCTTTGCTGCACACCAGCCCCATCACCAACAATACCAGCCAAATAAATGGGCTGAGTACCTGGGTATTTAGTAGGGTAATCAAATACTATACTACAACATGTCCTTCAGATATCATAACATATCAGGTATGTTTTGATAAAAAACTATTTTTAACAAAGCAGTGCTTTTGGACTAATTTACAAGATCCTACCTATACATAGTCTACAAAACCTTTTAAGCTGTGAAGAGGCAAGGCAACCTCTCTAAGTTCATTGGGTCGTGAAACATTAGAGGTAAAAACTTGACCCCGTATTTTCATAAATAGCTTACATAAAAATCTGCTAAAATTAGTTTGTAAGTAAGTGTGATAATTTTGTAAATCATTTGCCCTGTTACTATTCAACATTCGTCAGTTAAAAACATTGCTCATTCTGGTCAACCACACGCCTGCCCATAAATAATATTTGGTTGGGTAAATGTCCATAAATGTAATAAATCAATCAACAGCAATGCAGTTTAAACGTACCTATATAATAAAGCATGCTGCTATTCAATAGCAGAAGCAATAATTAATTCACGTAGGCAAGTATTGTGAATTATTAATTACTATAATATAAGTTTAAAACGTATAGAGTAGATTATTTGAAAGTATGTCTGTATTTAAAACACGTTTATTATAAGCAAAGTGACCAAAAGAATGTAGGCACGGATAGCAGGTATGTATATGACTTCGTAAGATATTCTGTTGTAATTTTACAAAAAGCCGGCGAACAAGCAGCACTGCATTCGTCAAATTTTAAAATATCCCTCGGTCTGGCTAATAGTCGGGCGAATATGGCCAATGCGAGTGAGGTGGAATGTAGGAATATAAGCCTTAAAGTAATACCTTATCAGGCATCATAAATGCATTGGCGTCTATGAGTAGTGCGAGTGTTAAAGTGAGTGAATGGAAGGGACATCCTATTTCCTCCAATTTTCTTCAGACTGGCATTGGTAATATTATGAAATGATTCGTTTTTGAAAAATCTGTAAAAAAAAACGCTTTCATCATTTGCGTTAGTTATAGATCTTTGTACATGAACGATGTACATGAACATCCGTGTTTAAATAAAATACTTTTCCAACAGGGTAAGGGCAAAGTACCTATCATTAATAAGGGGCGCTCACTTGATTTTGTTGATGTTGCATTATTAAGATCTTTGTTGCTAGCTTTTGCCCGCGGCTCCGCCCGCGTGGTCAAAGGGAATTAACAATGAGTTGTTTATCATACATGACATATTTGTGGTGGATGAATAGTGACAGTTCCACAATTAAAAGATACTAACTACTTAACCACTATACTAACTACTTCTAAATTGTTCTAACGCCATCTATTAACAATATCCGGAACTAAATATCTAGCAAATAACAAAACATCGATATCTTCCCATGGGGATGTTTTACCGCGGTAAAAAGTAGCCTACGTCACTCTCCACCCTCCTCACTATCTCCACACACAAAAACCATACCATATAATAGCTTCGTTGCGACGTGAAAGCCGGACAAACAAACAAACAAATAAATAAATAAACAAACACACTTTCACATTTATAATATTAGTATGGATAATGCAACATGAGCATGTAGTCTCTTGTTCTTTTTTGGAGCTATGTCTCCGTTTACGTTTATTGCAGTGCCGACACATCTTGCTTGGGTGAATGCGTTGCAGACTCCGGGCAGAAACAGACCATCTGGTTCTATACCCTGGTGGAGGTCCTCCATTTCCTGTTTTAAAAAAAAAAGTAAAATTACATAAGAAATATTTACAAATTATACTCGTCTGACCATTATTCATTAATATATGTATTTAACAAATTTTGCCAAACATTTTCACACCAACAATTTTCACACCACCATTTCAAGTTTAGTTTCCCGCGCTTTTCCAAAAGGGGTATTGGTACGAAGTGTAATTTCTGCACTGCTGCCTACCCTTCGATAGCTCTACTCTCTATACAACTTTACAAGAAAGCAGGTGCGTTAGTGCCAACAGGACAGTAAAACAACTTGTTATTTCTGAAAATTTTGCTCTAAAATTTAGAAGCAAGTTGTACAGTATGGGTTGCATAAGTTATGCTGCAGTCATTTCGCAAAAAGCCGGTGAATAAGTGAAGCGCCGCCGCCCGCAGCGGAACGTTCGTTGGGCCGTAAAATATCGCTCACCTGCAGTCCATTCTGGCCGGAGGCCTGGGGAATTCATTTGTGAGCAAATAGCAAGGGTCAAATCCAAATTGTTCAATGAATGATCCCACTCGCCGGTACAAACCTTTAATTACATGTGGTAGTAGTGCCTAGTGCATAGACAGAAAATGTATAATTTTATGGAAAGTAAACTCGAACTTCCTCGACGACGACTCGAACTTCCTTTCCCACTATATTCCTTCGATTCCACATAGAATATATTTATTTATACACAATAATTTACCTCGACAACTACCTAATATGTTAAATACATGTTTAATGGTAAGTTTTAGGAAGTTCGCAAAAACTACTTCATATTACTACATCATCGATTCATCTCCATTAATTGATGTTTACAGTAGAGTATTTTCTAATAACCGACTACTCATATGGTGCTTATTTTTCTGCCGTATCTCTTCTAGCGGTATGTTTTATGAAGAGCATCATTAAACCTAATGGCTTCTGCACAATGTACTGTTATAAGTATTGAGCAACATGTTGGCAGTAGATAACACGTAGGTACTGACAAGAGTTATTGGTAATAGAATTAAAAGACGACAAAATAATAAATAGACTATATTACAGTCAACCTGGCCCACTTTTCGGAATTAAAATGCAATAAATGTTTAAATTAGTGCGGAAGACTCATCCAAGAAGACTTTTTGATGGCTTTGAGAGCCACTGATTCTATAAACCTAGCAATATAATGATAGTTTCTTAGAAAAAAGAAATGAAAAAGTAATAAAACCGATGGGTCAAAGTTACAATTAGAGTTGGGGTAAAATTGACCCAGGCCTGGCCTGGTGCATGTTTTTTATGATTTCTCGCAAAATAAGTGAACTAGGTAGCATTGGCCACTAAATACTAGCAGAAAAATATATAGTCTACATCCAAAGTCAATATTTTTTGTGCCTTAGTTAAGGTTTGTAAGGAAAATTTAGGTATGAAATAAAATGTTGCCCTATGAAACATGTTTTTTTATTAAATCTTTTATTATTTGGTATTGATAGGAAAAATAGGAAATCAGGCTGTTACGGCCCTTCAAAATATCTGAATAATTGTTAAAACATAAAATTTTAACCGAAAATTAACTACTTAATTAACAAAAAATGCTGTTAAGTCATCCTTTCTAAACATCCCATTCCATCGCCAAAAATCATCATTTATCTCAAAATAACTGCCTTTTTGAGTTATTTACGATTTATTTAAGACTTATGATTATTGTTAATTGATAATAGCACTATTTCTGGTCGATTCGTTGGCCAAATCCAACAATCTGTAGCCTTTGTCATAAAAGAGATTCGTCCTGAGGCATGATATCTTTTTCTGTATGGAAAAAAAGATTTTTTCACGATATCGAATGTACTACATACATATTTATATCAAATTCGACACATTTTCCAAAATCTGGCAACATATTAGTATGATAGTAAAATATTAGTGTAACATTATCCCGGGCCAATGTTACCCTGATATAGTAACTCCAAAGTAGTTTTGAAATATTTTAGATGTTTCTAGTAAAAATACTGTATTATATATTGCAAAAAATATATTAAATGATAGGCAGACAAGTTGGTAACACAATACATTGCAACTTACCATTCAAAACCTAATAAGAACAGCGCTGAATGCAACTTTTTAACACTGAGAAAAGTACCGTCTATAATGCACTCACGAAAAAGGCAACTTTTGAATTTTGTCATTGACAAATGACACATTTTGACGGGTGAAATACGTTTACGAAGATACCTTCTATCTTTTATTTGTAAAATTATTTTTTTATCAATTAAGGCAATCTGTAAAATATAATAATAATCGGAAATATAATTTTGGGCCAAAGTTATAACTACGGCCAAAGTTACCCAGATTGACTGTATATATAATACTAGTGGTCCGCCCCGGCTTCGCACGGGTATTTTATATAAAAATCAAAACTATAATACACACACATAAACCCTATTTGCGTCAGGTTACTAAAAAAATAAAAATTTAACACGACTTTATTTTACATATATAGATTATAACAATAGTTTCGTTTACGCCTAGTAATATTATATAGCCTATGTCACTCAGTGAAGATGCAGCTTTCTAATGGTGAAAGAATTTTTGAAATCGGTCCAGTAGTCACGCCAGAATAGCTCGCAGATGGTAGATTTTTTCCTACTTACCTACTTGACACCGTCATATTTTGGACAATTCACACAATATCTTTATAAATTTTAGCCTGTGTGTTATTCTGATGTATAAGCTATATTTTTGTAAAGTTTCATTAAAATCCATTCAGTACTTTTTACGTGAAAAAGTAACACACATCCATCCATACATACTCGTACATACATACTTACAAACTTTCCCCTTTATAATATTAGTAGGATAGGATTAGTAAGGATTATACCTTATTATCCCCAGTGGCACGCACCAATGACTTTTCTAAGTTATGTGCGATTTAAGAAATTAAATGTCACTTGCTATAACGGTGAAGGAAACATCGTGAGGAAACCTGCATGCCTGAGAGTTCATCATAACGTTCTCGAAGGTATGTGAAGTCTGCCAATCCGCACTTGGCCAGCGTGGTGGACTAATGCCTAATCCCTCCCATTCTGAGAGGAGACCCGTGCCCAACAGTGGGACGTCTATGGGTCGCAACGAATACCTTATCAACAGCCTAAAATTTAAGTTTTATGCTTCTAGTTCTGAAAATGACAATACTTTCATACAAACTTTCATCTCCCTTTTCAACCCATTACACCACTTTTTTCCAATTAAAAAGTGTCTATGTCCTTTGTCAGGCTCTAGACTGTGTACCAAATTTCATTTAAATCGGTTCAGTAATTTTGGCGTGAAAGCGAAACAGACAGACAGACAGACAGACAGACAGACACTTCAAAACCAAACGTCCAATTTTAATCATTCAAAGACCAAATATTATCTACATAAACTGTAAATGTAGTCCAAAAAAAATTCAAGATAAAAAAATGGTTGTTGTGCCTCACTCGACATAGATAGGTATAGTGTGTCGCGGACTTTTTTATAGATATTTATAAGATCTACAATTAATTAGAACATTTTATGGTTCTATATTTTATAGTTTAGGCAGCGTACGCAAAATAAGTAACTTTTCTGGTTGATTTTTTACACCTTGTGTCCGAAAAACCCAAATATCTTACGGAACCCTATTTTTTTCCAAAATAAAATTTAGCCTATATCACCCGGGGATAGTGTAGCTTTCCAACAGTGAAAGAATTTTTCAAATCGGTTCAGTAGTTTTGAAGCCTATTCGATGCAAACAAACAAACAAACAATCAAATCTTTCCTCTTTATAATATTAGTATAGATTACCTGATTTACGTCCTTTTATTTAACTTGGAGCCTTTGTTAAGCAAAAAAGCAAAGCTAAGCTGCAACCCACAGACGTCCCACTGCTGGGCACGGGTCTCCCCAACAAACAAATCCGCGGGAGTGTCGAATGTTCTCGAGCCGCTCGAAGGTCTTCAATAAGGCTTAGCGATCGTTTTCACCATTGGAATCAACCGGGACCGACGGCTTAACGTGCACTCTGTAGCATGGAAGCGCCTATGAACTAGCGGTCACCCATGCACTGCGAGCGATTGGGTTATGGACGCTACCATTGACAATGTGGGTTGCTATGTCAAATCTGAATTAGAACTACTTTCTCTTAACATACCTACAAATTTTACTGTGTTTGTTCCAACCACAATGCATTTTTTTACTAAGCCGAGCTTGGCTTTATGCGATAGAACACTATTCAACAAACAAAGGAAATTGATAAAATTTTCTAGCCTTTATAGTGTCAATCGAAAAATCCGCATGAGGTTCACTATGATTCAATAATTATAAGTAATTCGTAAGTACTTTCGTATTTTCCAAAAAGTATTTCAAAGTGAATGGAAGCATTCTATCAAATAAAAATGCAAAAGTGAGGGCAAACTCGCTGTGAAATTGAGAGATTAATGATACACACATTGTGTGATTTTCACGTGGATGGTTCGAGAGCTTCGCGAGAATTCGGAACATTTAATTACATTTTTAGCCCTATACCTACTCGTATTGATTGGATTGGTTGATTGTTTGCTGAAATATTGTTGTGAAGTTCTGAAGTTATGCAACAGACAGATAAATTTAAACCTTGGACTACATTACTAAAGTCCTCCCTCTATCTAAGTATATCTTAACCATGCTGCAATTATATGCGTAAAGTCTATTTACCATTTTTAGGAATATGCTATCTTAAAGTTTTCAAATTCAGCTCATGCTACTATCCTAAGTATGGAAATAAAACAATTTAACATTTATATGTATATTACCCGATTTTCTTTAAAATACTTGACTTTGTCGCCATTATTTATTTCGTAATGTATGGATTGAATTATTATTGACTTTTTTTCCGGAATTAATACATATATTTAGAGTTGTAATATTCATAACATCCCTCTACTAGTTTCAATATTATATACTTAGATTAGTTATATGTCATTATATACTCTCTGTAGGATCCATTCCATGACGAACATTAAATCTAAGTAATGGTTACGGTTTCCACATTAGCGTCAACAACCGCTGTTAGCCTATAACATTATTATAAAGCTTCTGAATTATTATATTTATATATAACATAAAATCTGGCCACATTTCAAAGATATTTCACATCCGTACTCCATACTTATATACTTACTTATATACTTATACTTATTACTTATTATTAATTACTTATAATATTATAAATGTGAAAGTGTGCTTGTTTTTTTGTTTGTTTGTTTGTCCGGCTTTCACGTCGCAACGAAGCTATTATAGGTATGGTATGGTTTTTATGTGTGGAGATAGTGAGGAGGGCGGAGAGTGACGTAGGCTACTTTTTACCGCGGTAAAACATCCCCATGGGAAGATATCGATGTTTTGTTACTTGCTAGTTCCGGATGTTGTTAATAGATGGCGTTAGTAAAATTCATTTGCAAGTTCTGAATCACGCTAACAAATGATACATGTAAATTAATTATGTCATAGGAAACTAATAAATTTAATTGAATTTTGAATTCGCGCTGGATAAATTGTTGTTTTGGTTTAAAATTAATAATATATGTTAGAGGACAACCGCTTTGATTTTGGTTTTGGTTCGCTTCTTGAATTGGTTTAGTCGACTGTTGTTGTTTTGGCTTAAAATAATAATAACATAAGTCGTCTACTCTATGGAACAAGCTGAAAAAATTCAGTCTCACAACGAATATGAGGATGCATCTGTACAATGACATGAATGTTGGAAACTATGCTGAAACACTCTTGAAAATTGGAGATGGGCGTTTCTGGAAAGTGATGCCGAGGGCTGTGTGATACTAACGGGAAATTTTGGTAACTTAGTACAGAGTAATTCAGAACTGATTGCAAGTGTTTACCCAGGTTTACAAAACAATATATATGAAGATCAATATCTATGTCAAAGGGGGATACTAGCACCTAAAAACGATATTGTAACTGTAAACAAAATAAATTCACACATATTGAGTGAAGTAGCAGGAGATACGACCGAATATTTATCAATAGACACAGTAATGGACACAGAACAGACTGGTGTACCTTCACATTAGCTCCAATTAAAATTAGGTGTCCCAGTCATGCCTTTTGCGAAATTTAGATGTCCCTCGATTATGTAACGGAACAAGACTTCGAGTCACACAACTTGGACGGAATATAATTAGTACCACCATCTTAACCGTAGGTAAGGGTGAAAATGTAATGATCGCACGAGTCCCTATAATTCCCACAGTTGTTCCATTCCAATTCAAAAGTCTGCAACTTCCTATTAAGCTTAGTTTCGCTATGACCATTAACAAAGCGCAAGGGTTAAACATTAAAGGTAGCGGGGGTGAACTTAGAAAAACCGTGCTTCTCCCATGGACAATTATATGTAGCATGTATGTATGTGCGCGTATGTCCAATGCCCAGAATCTTTAAATTCTATCCCCAAATGGAAAGACATATAATATCGTCTACAGTAGTGTATTAAAATAGTGCTCTTTTCTGTCTCCCAAGCCGTGTATGGCTGGAAACACTTCAAAAGAAAAAATCACACCAATTTGGAAAACAAATCACACATATATGTGCTCTCCACGTTAATATTGCCTGTACACGTAAGCAGGATCGGTGGATCCTGCATCAATCTTCACCAGCATGCTTCTATTGAAGTTAGCTTAAAGCTCATGTCAGTGTACGTACACTTTATCTGCGGTCAGCATTACATCTGATTCCTCTAAGTATCTTTTAATCGTGGAACTGTCACTATTCATCCACCACAAATGTGTGATGTATGATAAACAAGTCATTGTTAATTCCCTTTGACGCGGGCGGAGCCGCGGGTAAAAGCTAGTAGGTATATATATGTTTATGTCAATATTCAATGTTTACAACTGTGACATACTCACCGGTTACATAACGCTTGGACGGATTTTTATGATCTTAGAACATCTGAAAAATTAATGGATAAGAAAATTATAAACAAAATTCACTATTTCATACATTTCGTATGGGACGGGACGGCTGTTTTGATGATACCGATTCTTGGATTCTCTCGAGAATGGATGACCGATTCTTATGATTTGTTGGATTCGTCTGCATTACACTTTATTATAGGCAAGGTGGTTGCAATTTAAATAAAAAATATTTATTCCATCGCATTTCTCACATTGTATCACGCTATACCTACGCTATTTTCAAAAAACGGTACAAAGTTCGCGGGAACAGCTAGTATTAAATAAATACATAATATGTGGGCAATTATCTGACGCATTTTCTATCATTACTACCTGAAGAAACTTTTAGATATGTGTTCTGCTTCTGTGTCATTACGGAGAATTTATAGTTTATTTATATGTATTTCCGTTACTTACCTAAGTGATTTTATTTTTTCTAGTTTCTAAGACTGAAAACCTATATATTTGTTTGACAAGGCATTGAAGACAATTAAATACTTTTTACATAGTACTAAAACGTCATTTTATTTTTAAATGCTAAAATATCCATCACCTTTACCTCAGATTCCATATTCCATAATCTAAGATCTATACGTACGTATATGGCTATGGATTCAGGTATAGCGGAAAGCTTATGCCCGTTCATAAGTGTACAGATCCTGTCAGGCAAAATAACTGTTAACCCTTCCAGAGTCTTATAAATACAAGCTAATTTGAGGATACGAGTATTGTATTGAATTCAAGCAGACAGCTTTATGCTTGGATTTTATTTAGTTAGAAATAGAGCAGCAGTGCTATGAGCAGCATTGTCGGGCCCTGAAGCCATTTGAGGGAGGATATTAGCGTTAGTGACGAGTCACAGCTGTTTGCGGCCTTTGCGTTCTTATTAAGTTTGATCTACGTTCTACATTAATCAAAGCCCCTTAGTCATCTTACCAGCATGGTAATATTGCCAATATTGCCAGTATTGCCAGTTGTAAGCGGTGACAGCCCAGCGGCTATCGAACTCGCCTCTCACTCGAGCGGTCCGGGTTCAAACCCCAGTGGCACGCACCAATGACTTTACTAAGTTATGTGCGTTTTAAGAAATTAAATGTCACTTGCTATAACGGTGAAGGACACATCGTGAGGAAACCTGCATGCCTGAGAGTTCATCATAACGTTCTCGAAGGTATGTGAAGTCTGCCAATCCGCACTTGGCCAGCGTGGTGGACTAAGGCCTAATCCCTCCCATTCTGAGAGGAGACCCGTGCCCAACAGTGGGACGTCTATGGGTCGCAGCGAATATTGCCAGTCTACTTCATAATCAAAATTACTTAATTACTATTAATATTACTAGCATTATAAGTTCTATAGGGAGAACAATTCGGTTTATGTGCTTGTTTCTATAATAATATGTTCTAGCTTCAGTTATAATATTTATAACAAACCTAACCATTCCTACTCAATTTTAACGCGAGCGGGCGAGCGAGAGATAAAATCGTAAGCGTGCCACGAACAGCCTCATTTCAGCCTCCCTAATCCTGCATAAGTTAATACTCTGGGAACGTTTCCCGGATTTATTAATTATCTGGATTTAATATCATATCCGTTGTTTTATGTTTCTTCCACTCCGAAACAAAACGCTAACCAATTTTGTATTAATATTTTGCTTTGAATCACTCTTTTTGACAAATGTTTTACCACATGCACAATTACCACAACATAGCAATAAAATCTTGTCGACTTAATTGCTATGTGTGGTGCCACTTGTGAATTTTTCAAATTTCCTTCCCAGCAATAATTTTAAATATTCGACTACGGAGAGTAAACAAAACATGAGATAAAAATGATGATTGAATTTGATCAAGCCATTATGCGTAGGCAAAGCTAGCAAATCACCACAATCATATTCCTTCCATTAACAAGCGTCAACTAATCAACATACACTGGTTGGTAAGAAGGTAGGTATATCCGGCTATGCTCCAATCGAAATAGAACCTCGTCTATTCTAAACCTAGACTCTTTCTCTAGTACTTAGGTACTTTGGATGACAAGTAGGAAAACATTATTTAACGGAATTAATTGCGTTCGTTCCACTTACTGATTTATGATCTTAACAGTAGGTATGAAAGGGGCGCTAAATTAAATATCGGAAGCCAAACAAAACTTCAAATTGTTATTTTCCGGCCGAATTGCGTTTATCAGTATAAAGATGACTTATAATATTCCTATCGGGAAACCTTCAAAGGAAATATAAGAAAAATATGACATTCCTTTGAGAGACGATTCCGGAAGAATTTTGCGTGAAGATTTCGTAAATTTTTAATATTTTACTGAATTGAATTTGTTTACCTACGTCCATACCTAGCATGATTATATCAAACAAATTTCAAAGCAGAAGAAATGTAGCCGTGTTCTCATAAACATCAGCGATAAAGCGTATCTTGGGTCCGACCAAAAAAATCAGACAAACGAAACACGGAAAATACTTAAAAATATTCAAATAACTGGGGGACGCCCGCAGCTTCACTTGCGTGGAGTTAGTAGAGCAGTAGAATTAAAGGCAGTTTGGTTTATTGCTGCTACTTATCCTCCTCATAAATGGAGCTATCTAGTACAAAAAGGTATTTTTTTCAAATCGGACTGACTTCCAGAGATTAGCGCGTTTAAACAAACAAACAAAAAAACGGAAAATCTCTTTCCTTTTATAATATTAGTATATGTATGTATGTATGTATAATATAAAATGTATAATACCTATATGTATACTTACATATGAATTAAATTATATACTTTATTGAGTAGGTACATATATTGTTTACTGCGAAATAGTTATCCACCGAGATGTAGGGGATATGATCTTAACGTCGATAAGCGGACAGTAAACGGTATCAAACGGCCGTCGATTGTAATGAAGGAACAGTAACGGCCAGCAATTTCCGAGCACTGTCACGCCGTGATGAGGGAACAAGGGACCGAACTGAACGCAAAAAAGGGTAACAAATGTTTCCCTAAATGTTAACAATATATCACCCCTAAGTGACGACTCGTTTGCGAGTCGAATTCGAAATATATTATCTTCATCGTTAATATCGAAACTCGATATCAGCGGTGATTCAGCGTTTCCGATGGATTTTAATAATTTATTGATATCTAATTCAAATGATAAATGTTGTAATATAAAATTGAATTTACTTAAGTATGTTACAGGATAAATATACTAATACGCGATAATCGCCTTTTATGCCTGAATACTAAATATTAATATACTGTTACATACATACATAATATATTCAAAACTTTATGATATTCAATTTATAAATATTAAATTCATATTACAAAGTATTTTGAACAACAAAATTCAGAATGTTAATTCTGTTCGTTAATAATGAAAAATAAATAAAATAATTTAACAAGAAGTAAAATAATGAGAAGAGAGGGAACAACTGGAAAAGGAAAATATATTTCTCATTTAATTTGAAGACACTTAAAAATACAATGAAAACAAAATCAACAAAAATCTGAAATAAAAATTTAATTTAATTAATAGATACCTACTTGCGTTTTTGAAAAGTTTTCTACTGTAAGTAGGTATTGCCGTACAGACGAACGTCTGAGCGAGCGGACGAAACTCTCACACCAACTAAGTATAGGTACCTAAGTGTATTGGTGTAAAAGTGTTATTATGTAAGTAATTTAATTAAGTATTGCTATGATTTTAAATTGAATGAAATGAACGTATTGCATCACTTAAGTTAGTAATGAATGAAATAACAGTTCAATAATTAAACTATATAACTCAAAATAATCCCCGTATTGCATAACATGTGTAGGACATTTCACACAAGTAATATCATAAGTAAGGTATTGATTAGCTTCACTTTCAATTAGTTTTCTGTTATGTATGAGCTATAAAGAAGAAAAAGGAATGTCATTGTGATTTGTCAAGTAAAAGAATGTGAACAGATCTGCTTGTTTCCCTTGGGATTTTCCTCATATTTAACAGTGGCGACGATTATCTACGCGTTATTGCCGTAATGTCTGAATCAAAAGGTTTTGGAATTTTTAATAGTTTTGATCACAATATACAAAACTGGAAATTTTATAAAAATAGATTGCTACAATGGTTTATAGCAAATGACATTACGGACGTCAGCGACCCGACGGGAAAGAAAAGACGGGCAATCCTGTTGAGCGCACTGACGGAACAAACGTATGGTCTCACATCAGATTTATGTTTACCCAAGGACATAGTGGAAGTTTCGTTCAAGGATATAGTGTCCCTGTTAGATGGACACTTCACACCTAAGCGTTTGGGTTTCACTGACCGCCACAACTTTTACAATTCTTACCAACAACCGGGGGAGTCGCATTCACAATGGGCAGCACGACTTCGTGGATTGACTGCTCACTGCGGTTTTATCAATGTGGAAGAAGCGTTAAGAGATAAGTTTATTTTAGGATTGTCTCCAAGTGCTGAGAAGGAGAAGTTATATGCACAGGAACTTTCAAGTTTGACGTTAGTAAAAGCAGTGGAACTGGCGGAGAACGTGAGATGTGCGCGCGAGGGAGCTGCAGCCAGTGCGGCTTGCGCGAGTATGGAGCTTGGCAATATCAACAAAATTTTAAATGGCAGTAAGAAGACTGATGATTCTGGCAATACTAAATGTTCTGTGTGTGGATGGACTAATCATACGAGCTCCAAGTGTCGTTATTCTAATTACACTTGCAGAAAATGTAACAAAAAAGGACATCTAGCTAAGATGTGCAAGGGGAACGTCAATGCTATGAACACGGTAGTCGAAAATGATGATCATGATGCAAACGATGACGATGGTGAGGTTTTTCAAATTCGATCGTATAGGGGCGAGCCTATGGTAGAGAGTGTGGTTGTCAATGGAGTACACTTAGAATTTGAAATTGATAGCGGGTCAGCGGTTACAGTCATATCCGAAAAAATTTATGATAAGTTTTTCAACCAGGTTCCGTTGCAGAAGACTAGAAAAAAATTGGTAACGTATACTGGTAGTGCGATTTCTTGTTGTGGTACCGCAAGTCTTACCATTTCGTACGCCGGTTGTGATCATCAGTTGAAAGTGTTTGTTGTCAAGGCTGATGGCCCTTCCTTGCTAGGTAGAGATTTTATGGCTTTATTCAAGCTTCAAATGCTTCCGGTTAAAGTTTGTAAATTCTCTACAACGATAGAGCAAATGCAAGAACGATATAAGTCATTGTTTTCAAATAAATTGGGAGCATTTAATAAGTACAAAATAAAATTATCTTTAAAAGATAATGCTAAACCTGTATTTTTCAAGGCACGCCCTCTAGCTTTTGCATTGCGTGATAAAGTTGGAAATGAAATTGATCGGTTGGTAGATTTAGGTATTTTACAACCTGTTGACTATTCAGAGTACGCTTCACCAATTGTACCTGTATTAAAAAAAAATGGGTCGTTAAGAATTTGTGCAGATTACTCGGTCACGATTAACAAACAATTGCATGTGGAGCAATACCCACTTCCGACGGTGAATGAGTTATTCGCGAAACTGCATGGCGGTCAACATTTTTCGAAATTAGATTTGTCAATGGCTTATAACCAATTTATTTTAGATGACGAGTCACAGATGTAGACCTGCATCAACACGCACCGAGGAATTTTAAAATATACCAGATTAGTTTTCGGATTGGCGAGTGCGCCAGCAATATTCCAACGTGCAATGGAGTGTGTATTGTCGGGTTTAGATGGAGTTTTATGTTTTTTAGACGATGTTTTGATTACAGGCAGAAATGAAAAGGAGCATTTGCAAAGATTGGATGCTGTTTTTCAGAGACTGGAGAGTGCGGGTCTTGTTTTACAAAAAGAAAAGTGTGAGTATTTCAAAGATGAAATTAATTACTTGGGATACACGATCACAAGACATGGCCTGAAAAAGTCACCTGAAAAGGTACGTGCGATACTTAATGCTCCGACGCCATTGAATGTCAACCAATTGCAGTCATTTTTGGGGTTGGTTAACTACTACCGAAAGTTTGTTCCAGGAGCGTCGTCAATTTTAAGTCCTTTATATGAACTTTTAAAAAAGAATGCTAGATGGACTTGGTTGACAGAGCACGCTGAAGCTTTTGAGAAAATTAAGAATATTTTGGCTTCAGATCAAGTTCTCGCACATTTTAATCAAGATGCCAAATTAATTCTGACAGTTGATGCTTCTCCAAGTGGTTTAGGCGCGGTATTATCACAGGTTGGAAGCGATGGTATCGAAAATCCGGTTGCGTTTGCATCACGAACACTTAATGCAGCCGAAAAACGTTATTCACAAATTCAAAAAGAGGCCACTGCAATTATTTTTGGGGTACGTAGGTTCCATCAGTATTTATATGGTAGATCGTGTCCTTTCGTGCTACGCACGGACCACAAACCTTTGTTATCCATTTTTGGACCGCAAAAAGGCATTCCAGAAGTATCCGCCAACCGGTTGCAAAGGTATGCAATATTTTTAAGTGGTTATAATTTTGTGATAGAGTACATACGTAGTACAGATAATATCGCGGATTATCTTTCGAGAGCTAGTCTCACAGAATTATCATATTCTACAAGTTTGTGTGAATTGGAAAAGGACATTGAAGATGACCGCGCGGCGTACATCTGTTTTGTTGTAGATGGTAGCATGCCGGTTACGGTTGAACAGTTACGGACTGAAACTGAAAAAGATAAAAACTTAAGTAGAGTTAAGGAGTTTATTTTACGGGGCTGGCCATCAAAAGTTACTGATGTTCTCATTAAACCATATCACTTATGTAGATTGCAGTTATCGTGTGAAAATGGTTGCATCATGAGAGGTCACAAGGTAGTAATTCCGTCATCTTTGCGGGAAAGAGTGTTGTCAGAGCTTCATACTTCTCATTTAGGAATAGTAAAAACTAAGGCTGAAGTTAGATCTCGTTTCTGGTTTCCCGGTGTTGATGAAGCCATAGAAAAAATGATAGCGAACTGCGAAGTCTGCATTCAACTACGTCCGACGCCTGCTCGCGCTCCAGTGGCACCATGGGCTTACCCAAGCATTCCATTTGACCGCTTGCATATTGATTTTTTGGGACCTGTTATGGGCCACATATATTTAGTGGTTGTCGATGCTCATACAAAATGGGTGGAAGTGTATGACATGGTAACTGCGTCGACTTCAAAGGCAGTTGTACAGAAACTATGTGATTTTGTGTCTAGGTTTGGATTACCCAGGACAATTGTAAGCGACAATGGTACTGCTTTTTGTTCTTCCGAGTTTAGTCAATTTTGTTTACTGAACAACATTTCGCATTTAACGTCACCTGCGTATCATCCAGCGAGTAATGGTCAAGCTGAAAGCTTAGTTAAGGTGGTAAAAAGGGGTTTAAAGTCATGCTTAGTGTCAGGTAGATCGAGGGATAAAAGTTTGACATTGTTACGATATCTTATGGACTATAGGAATTCCGTACACTCTACCACAGGACTCTCGCCTGCTCAAATGGTTTTTGGTAGGAAGCTTAAAACGCGTTTAGATTACCTCAACCCAACACCGTCACCGCTTGCGTCTCCTCATTCATCTCGTTTGATTGACAAACAGTCTTTACAATGTAAAAATAAAAAGGAAATATCATTTAAAAAGGGTGATTTCGTTTTATATAAAAAGTTTACGAGTAAAAACAGTTTTAAATGGTGTAAAGGATTTGTAGAAAAGCGAATTGGAAGAGTGGTTTATTTAATTAAGGATTGTGTTACTTCAATTATTGTAAAAAAACACAAAAACCAGATTGTTTTATTTAAGGGTGATCATGGCGGAAAAGGTGGACATGTTTCATTTAGATCGGACGCCTTACCGGATTTGCAACAGCAAACAGCTGGTACAGTGACAACGTTAATATTGTTCCTGAAAACATTGAGAAGGACAAGAATGTCGTCATTTATGAAGGGGAACGGGATGTGTCTGAGGACACAGCGATAGCGGAACCAAATGTATTTGACGACGTTTTCCATGAAGCTGTTTCGGATTCTATGCCTTCAACCTCGAATTCACCACCGAAATGGCTAAGGCGTCCTAGACCGCCTGTTGATTATAAGAAATACTTATAACTTTTGGATTAACTTATAACTTTTGAGTAACTAATTTTATATTTTAATGGTCTATTTATTTTTGTTCTTTTAATTTAGGTTGTGTTAAATTTATTTAGTTAGTTGAAAACTAGGGAGAGGAATTGTTATGTATGAGCTATAAAGAAGAAAAAGGAATGTCATTGTGATTTGTCAAGTAAAAGAATGTGAACAGATCTGCTTGTTTCCCTTGGGATTTTCCTCATATTTAACATTTTCAAATATATTTTACCTCGGATCGATCCTGGCATGCAAGCCTCGTTACTCAGGGTCACTGACCAATTCGCCACAGACTCGTCTATTTGAACGGTATAGGGTAGTAAAAATAAAATCCAACGTCACATTTTCTCCATAGCACCATGATAACCACTTACTTCGGTTTGTAAGTACATAGATCAATCTTAAATTTAATATTAATTAATTTCTTAAAGAGTAATCACATAGAGTACCTAATTTAAGATTACGTAGTTACAAACCAAAACATCAGTGAGTGGTGCAATACAGAAAATGTGACGTTGATGTACTTATATAATCTAATCTTTTTAATAGATTTTACAGATCTATATAGACTTATTTATATTCTATTAATTTGCAAGTAGCACAAATATTTATCGGAATATCGATAATCCGAAGGCTCTCTTGGTGAATGGCTCCGATAGACCTTCGGGTGGCCTCAAGACAATGGGTCCGCCAATCTGCTCTGGAGCAACGCGACACGTGGCACAACACACACCCCTACTGTGGGTTGCAGTCAATGTTATAATTCGGGTACTAACTAGTAGTGAGCTGCATGCTTGTTCACTTTGCTCCCATAAATAAGGCAGGTCGTACTAAAATGATAAGCGGGTTTTGCAACGTCTGGCACGGGTAAACATAACACATTCTTTACAGTAGGTACGTAAGTACGCCAAAAAGGCGAAGTTGACTAATTTTTCCGCAAGAGGCAGCTCGAAATTATTTTCAAAATAAACAAACGATGTTCGTTTGAAAAAACTAAAAAAAACACGCTTTTGAAGATAACCGAACTAAAATGTAGTTTTAGTTTAAATTATTGCTTCGTCTGTGTCATCGGTCCCTATATAAAGTTTCAAATTAATCCGATAGTTTGATGTGGCTGACAATCACGTTCAAAGACTAAGTTACATACCATAAGTAGTTACCTACATACATACATACCAATCTATTAAAAACGTGTTATAAATACCCATAACGCTAAGTAATAATGATAAGGGAATATCAAAATCTGTAATTTCATAGTTTAATCGAAGGTTTAATCCATCAGTTGAGCTGGCTCACAATAACAAAACAAAATTCAATCCTCATTCAATTAGAGATATAAAAAGGACCATGAATAAATAAATATAAAGGCATGAAAGGTTGAATTTTAAAAGATTTATTCAAAATCATTATTCGCACGTAAAAATGTATTAGCGATTTTTCAAATAAATCACAGTATTTTGAAATGACCTAATAAGATAGGGGTACACGATAACAAGTACGCGAATTACACGTATCATATCAACCGTAGGTATACTTTCATGTTGGTAGCGTTGCAATTCGAAGCTACTTGCAATATCACAAGACGTAGGTAGTTACCCAACGTAGGTAAGTTTCCCCGATGCCAAATCTCGACTGCGCCTTCTCGCTAGCTTTTCAGATAATATAGCTTTTGAAGCACTTCTCGTATGTGCCAAAACAGCTTGCTGCTGCATTCTAGAAGTTTTGTTCATATTCATCATTTTCCTGTTCTCATCTTAACTTTTTCAGCAAATTTACCACTTAAATAAAATTTAAAAGTATTTTTCATCAGCCGTTTATAAGAGTTTCATTATTATCAGGGAGATATGCAGAGTTTATCTGCTTGTATCGCTGAAACACATAGACGTTCCACTGCTGGACACGGGTCTCCCCTACAGACATAGCTGCGGGAGGTCTAGAGCATACTCCACCACGCTGCTCCATTGCGGATTGGTGGAGGGGTTAGTGGCCAACCCAGTGTCGAATGTTCTCAAGGCACCCGAAGGTCTTCGACAAGGCTTAACGTCCGGCAAAACAACCGGGACCGACGGCTTTACGTTCCCTCCGAAGCACATCTGCTTTCATACTTGTTGTGTTTAGAAGATTACATAAAATCTGTGTAAATGTTACGTCAATTCAGTCAATAAATTTCTTTATTTAAATGCGATCAGATTGCCTAAACCACACCTAAACGAATCACACGTAATGAAAATCTTTATAAAATTCCGGCGAGGCAATAAAAACGAGGGGCTCTGCGATTTGCCCGCGGCAGTCGCCGGATGAGACGAGGCACATCGCGAGTAATGTGTTTACTTAGCGCTAAGCTGCTGATTGCGGCGCGCGGCGGTGGCGGAAATCACATTAGCACGCCCACCTACTGACGTGCAAATACTTTAAGTTCGTTTGCTTGATTTATTAATGAATATATTGATATAAGATTATATTCTAATCTATTCATTTATTCTGAATATAAGATGAGTTAATTATAGAATGTAAAAAAATTATAACTCATACGCTCACGTCATTATTATACCATCTATTAAATTTTATAAGCAATTATTATTTTCATAAAAAATGATGTCCGTAAGTCGATCGCAGACTGTGGTACATCCTAAAGTGTGGGTGTGTGATGTGTTAGATTATGTTAACTTTTTGTACTCATTAGATATGTACTTATGAGGCAGATTTATGCTTTCATTCACTTTATTGGTTCAGTACCAATAAAACCTTAGAGATTGAATAGAAATAGAAATAGAATTGTTGAGAAATACTGTAGGTATTCTTAATAAACCTCCATGTAGCCTTCGGGTTATTTTGAGCTTTTTGAAACTCTCGTCGTTCATATGCAAGTTTTATCTTTTTTAATAAGTTCCACAGAAATGTATGTATCGCGCGTAGGTACTAATTGGAGCTTTTTGACTATCGGGGTCTTATAGCAGCCGAGATTTTTCATGTCATTGGCAAAAGCTACTTCGTCAGTTATGATTATTTAAGTAATGTGGAAAACTTTAGTTGTTTTTGTATTTCGACCACAATTCAATAAATCTACTAAAAACTGTAGTTTTAGATAAGATAGTGGCTAGTGAAGTCAACAATACAATACATTTAAATATTTGCTATTCATATATTTAACAGGTAATATAGAAGAAAACCGCAAAAGAGCTCTTCCAAAGGATGTAATATTCCATCCTACAGAGCATTCCTTGTGGTTTGCGGCTGGTTTTGCTTGTAAGTAAACTTTTAAGTCCCGCTGCAAGCAATTTACTTTAACGATAGTCAAAGGGGTTATTCAGAAGATATTCTTACTATCTTATGGAATGGGATGTGGCTACTAATGAAAGCTACTTAGTGAATGTATGTAATCTCTGCTGTACATACGTACTTTGTAGTATGCGTACCTACTTACGTGAGCGACTTCGGAGGTCGATTCAAGCGCGGGTAATCAGTAACATTTTAGATATTAGCAATAACATATCAATAGCTTGCACGACTTGCCTTGTACGGGGCGTACAAGGAATACAGTAGAATTTGTAAAGGAAACCTATTTTTGTGAATTAGATATAGATATTCTAACTACATCGCTGCAACCCATAGACGTCCCACTGCTGGGCATGGGTCTCCCCCACAGACACTACTGCGGGAGGTCTAGAGCATACTCCACCACGCTGCTCCAATGCGGATTGGTGGAGATTCTTACTATTTTTAGCTTCTATACAAAAAAAATACATCAAAAATACTTAATAGCTTTTCTAGAAGCTGAAGCTGCAACTGATGCTTCCCATTGTTGAGAACGGGTATGCCCCAAAGACAAATCTGCGGGAGTAGGTATGCTCTATACGTACTCCACCACACTGCTCCTATTGCTGCGGATTGGAGGAGAAGTTAGTGCCAATCCAGTGTCCAATGTTCTCAAGTCACCCGAAGTTCTTCGACAAGGCTTAATGATTGTTTTCACCATTGAACACAACCAGGACCGAAGGCTTAGTGCCCTTCAAAGCACGGTAGCGCCCATGAAATTTTTCCACTAGCGGTCACCCATTCGAAATCACAAACCGACCGCGGCCGTCGCTGCTTAACTCTGTCGGTTGATCGACGCGAGCCATTGGGCTATGGACACTACTGTATACCTCTATATTCAGGATGATTGAAATATTGTAAAGCGTAAGAACTTATTCCACGCATATTACCTATAGTCGCTGAAAGTACCTGACACGGGTGTTTTTCATCTTCAGTGATTTATAGCTTACTCGTTTTTCCTCGGTTTTTGTTTCCCACTCGTTAGAACAAGATTCCTGAAAGTTCTGTATAATGTGTACCAGGTGGTGTTGGCATCGGTCAAATGTGAGTGAGCTGCATTGCGGTACACATAAGACACCATATTATATTGGCGACATCCTATTGGCACTTGCCGTTGCAATATTGGGGCGACCTACATCTGTTCATAATTAACTTGGGTAGCGATATATGCGATCAAATATCATGCGAATGGCCTAATATCCCTACAGTGTACATTTATGTACAAGAAACATACGAAACAGTCCAATTTCGTTAAAAGAGGTTTATAAGATTCGTAGTTATAATTATTATAGTTCTAATTTGAATTTCGCCACAACAAAACCAACTACTCAATTCATAATGTTCTTTCTTCTTGTGAGTGTGTGATCATCTTTGTATGGACTACTAATAATGTACACTGGATGTCCATTATTCATTTTTGTAAAGAATAAGATAAGGGCCTTCCATAATCCGTGTCATTCTACCAGATCCTTTGCTTTCCGAATCCTGTAGCATCTTGTTTACCTACCGATAGCTTTATTGATCCACTAGTTTGAGGGCAGCCAGTGGATACTCCACTTTCTAAGTCTTGGTCTCAATTTGAAAACTTACCAATCGGTTACGAGTCCTGCGATAGACGCAGCCTGCCATTCAGTTGACTTAATTTAATTGTGTCGAGAACATTTGTTTACTTGTATTGCGATTTAATCGTCACCGGTGCGGTCGCGTAGTGAAACAACGAGCATGGCTCTCTCTACAGCGCGCTGAGTGACTTTGAGTTTGCGAAGGAGGCCCACGGTAAATTAAACACATTCGACTTCAAGTAAGTACTTAGGTGATTTTGATATCAAGATATGTCGTATGCAGGGCCGGATTTAGAGGTGTGGAGGTCTCGAGCAACAATGGAGTGGAGGCCCCCTGGCCCCAAATTATTTTCCAAATGAGATGAAAAACTTTTTTGAGACGAGTTTTTCAATCAGTAATATACTGTAAAACCGAGTATAGATTATTTTAGTATGTATTTAACAAACATAAGTATAAAAATATAGATAAATGATTTCTGTTAATATTTAAGAACAATATAAACATGTTTGTACAAAGGTAAAGGTACTTATACTATTATTCTGTAGTGAATCGAAGTGTTTACTAGTCGGAATATAAAACTTTTTTTTCCGAAGTCTCTATTGTGGGGGCCCCTCTTTTGTGGAGGCCCGGGGATGTAGCCCCGTTTGCCTGGTCGGATGTTCCCCAACGGTACCTAGCTGAGTATGGTGAGGTGAATGATTGCCGCGAAAAACACAATTCTCATCCATTTCTTATAAATTAGACTGGTATTCATCTGTTCCTCTGAATTGAACTTTTCCAGAACAGGTTCTACTTAAAAGAACAATACTGGGGCCTCGCAAAACTCGGCCGCACAGAGCCTTGCACTAGCTAAGGCCTGTTTCTTTACAAGGTAATCTTTCAATTGGCCGATGTGCAGGCGCTCTTAGCAGTAGGCACGTGACTCGAGAGAACCTGACCGCTACACACGCTTGGCGTAAACTCGTTACAAAATTTTAGAACAACTAAATAGTTAGGGTTGTTACCGGTAAAATTATGTCAGCACTCTTGGTTCAGACTTTACTTCTATTCCTACTGTAGTTTGTATGAGTTTAAATAAATAGTACCTAAGCATTATTTCTGCATTAGGTTGTTACTAGTAGAAAGTAGCATTTTGATATTGAAATTAAAATGCAAAATTTTAAGTAAAACCACCCATCACAACAAGCATAACCATTTCACTGACCCACTGATCTGCCACCTGACTCCTTTCGGAATATGAGGGGAGAAGCCATGGTCATAGCGTACCTATTAGCTGATTTCACGTGCATTTGATAAAACTATGGAGAACTCTTAGGCATGTAAGCTTCCTCAGGGTGTTGAGTATCCTATTCTGTTAGGTACGGCACACTTACCTATTGTAAATGTCGTCATATTTAATTTCCTCAATTAGCCAATTCTCCCAAATGAAGGACAACTAACTAACTATTGGCATAGTGTAATTTATGAATATGTACACAAAATCACATGATCCTTTTATGAATCTGCTTTGATCGCAAGAAGATATTTGCTGTAAAGGCTGTATAGAGATTCAGTAAACTATTCAATAAAATAGTTATTTTAATTTAAGTAATATTTTTATATACCGGTAGTTGCGTATTGCGTCAAAACTTATACTATCCTGTCTTTGATTCATTAACTGTAAACAACACTGTGATCTATTTTATTTATTTATATTTCGAAGTTTTTCAGAGAAATGTCTTGTGTGTTATTTAATTTCCTTTTGCCTGGACGTTAGTGAAATATTCGCATTGCTTATTATGTAACCTCTATGTCAGTATCGGTGGATTGGAAAATAGCCTACCATTTCGGCCTTCACGGTAGGTATAATATGTACTTGCAGCTGTACCGACTGTGTGTATTATTTATTTATTTATTTATCTTTATTGAACTACATACAAAAGGTACAGGGTACAAATGGAGCCAGCCATTGGGCTAATGTATATCGCTGGTATATATTTATTATTTAATTAATAAATAACTTGATATTAATTCAATTAAAATGTGCATTAACTGCGTCTACATTAATACAACTAGCTAAAACAAGCAGGATTTCCTCAAAAATGCCCTGGTTCGATAGTCAATGGTATACATACGGACAAACAAAGTTTTGTGTGGCGGCTGCGGCGCCGAACCAGCGGGTGGCAGGGCGGCGACGATAAGGCGAGAGACGCTTTGTACTCGAATATTTCAACACAATATTTTAACATAACTCTAAACTATTTTTTTATATAATCTAACGTCCTCAGATCGATGTCCGATATATCAACATATATTTTGTTGCCATTTTATAGGATCCTGAGACCTGAGACTGTAAAGATTTTTAAATTACATATTTTATAACTAATTTCGATTAGTTTTAGACATTACAAGATTTACTTGAATATTTAGTCCTTACTGCGTTTTTTGTTGTTTATGCAGGTATATTTAAAAACAAAGAATGTCGTAGGTAACCCAAATATTTAGGAGAAATAAATTCGAGACCTCTTCTCCCTATTTTCTGGTTATCAGTGTCCATGCAACAAAATGATCCGGAATGATATTGTATTATTATGACTTAGCTATTTACCCCGAGTCCCGTCCAGCCAGGGTAGTTCTAATTAAAGTTTTGGTAACAAGACGTTGTTTACATAACAACACAGATAACACAATATTAATAAGCGACATTAATAACGGTCGGTTCGCGACCCAAACATTTTATTACCTACTACTACATTGTCCACGCAGATTGGAAAGCGATATTGAAATCTGGGTAGGTTGGTATTGGTATATGCTTGTGTTTTTATTTTGACATTTTTTTAAATATAAACATGAGATAAAATAAAGTTTCTACTCTAAAAAATTAATGGTTGTCTGTAAAGTCGGCTTACGGACGATGATTTTACGTGATAACGTCATAAGAAATAACATAATCAATCAATAAAATAATCAAATCAAATAAGTAAATGTAAGAGAGTGCATACACTGATACTTCGGACGTCATCGTACGACGTCGGTACAAACAAAGTTCGGCCGTTGACGTACGAGCATACTTCGGCCGATGACGGATTTGGTGTACGCGTACGGTAAGAGTATTGCGAGAATGAACAACAAAACACTAGCTACTACGAATTGCAATGCAAATTTAACATTTTTTACGCTTCGTAAGGACTCTGAAAGGTAAGATCTACTTTAAAGTGGTTATTATTATTATTATGAAATATATTCAGTGCGATCTGAATTGCACTTTATTCTAACGTAGCAAGAGTCCCTATTTCTTTGATTGATTTTGGGGAGTGAATCTTCTGTACTTGTACTATTATGTATTCTGTGACACTAAACTGAATTTAGCTTCAGATCAGAAGCATTGCCAATATTTTAAAATTGTAATGCGGCTGATTTCATTACGTTGAACAAAAGCTCCGTGTCATTTCCATGTACTATAATTAGTGATACCGATCATTCGCTCTGCTGCTATAGGTTACATACTAAAATTGAATGAATGCACGCTCGGAACGCTTGGCGGAACGGGAGGATGACGTCAAACTTTTTCGTGCGTGTTGCTTGCGTTCATCGATTCATCAAAAATAAAAATGTTCTATTGTACTCGTATCTTAGTGGATAGATAGCAAAATGGTTACCAATATTCGTTTTCTACGTTATCAATATATGTTATCAATAACTGACATTTACGGAGAGAAACTTTGCCTCGAGAATTTTGCACACGGCCGGCCGTATCTGCCGCATCAGGTAGGTACTATTCACATAAAACTTTCGAGTTTTGGTGGTATAAGAGATGTGAACTATTATTACAATTAATTGTAAGTGTAGATGCTGAAGATGCCACATATACCTACCGCTTTATTATGTATATAATTGTTGTTTATTGTCCGAGAAAACGTCTATTTTCATGGATAGGTATATATTTTCATACACATGATACACACCTATGCTATCCATATGGATACCTAGGTATATACCTAGTTCCAAAAATAAGTATATATGAGCATGATATATGAGCATTTTTTAAATCCATTCTGTTTATAAGGAGCAGAGTAGATCGATCATGTCCTACTTCAAGGAGCGACTGCTTCTGCTGTGATTACAAAGTTTCTTATACGAGTCTCTTACTCGTTGTTCTTAGTCAGAATAGTAACTGTGTGCTTTTAACACTAGTTGTTATGCCCCTACTACATTATCGGCGATGACATTGATCGGGTGATCTATAATCTGCACGATCATCGTGCATGCATCCACACGATCGTCTGTCTGTCGTAGTTTGTCGAAAGGCAAGCATCAAGATGTACGTGGATTGTGTTGCTGCTGCAATCATTTATTTAATAGCGGTACACAACCATTTTGTTATGTGGTTCATCGAAAAGTAGTGATTAAAAAATGGAGAAAAAGAAGATGGTGGTGTTTGACCATTCATCTTAATAGAACAAAGTAAGTAGTCACAATAAATATACAATACAATTGAGCGGCGATCATGTGGACACCTCAATGCAACCCTTTGATGCGTGCCCGAAAAACCTATAATCGCCGATAATGAAAAGGAGCCATTAAAATGGTGGAAACATTACGCAGCCTATGGTCCAGTATAATCAAAAATATTAAAGCAAAATAAATCACCCTAGGCATGTCGGAGTGCGCTAAAAATTATGTATACAGTTTTAACTTCACAAAGAGGCAGAGATGCGGTGAATACTTAAGTGAGGCGTACGCTAACCACTAGTTTTCGTAAACGCTTCTCCACAAGAGCTTGCTGAGGAGCCGAGAGCTCTACAAATAAGTATTTTAATAACGTTGACTGTGTATGTAAATCTCTTTTGAATGATTTTCATCATTTAGTTTTTGGTGCAATAAATGATTAATCACTGCTCGCTATACAGCCGAAAGTTTATGTGTGTGAGTATGTGTGTTTGTATGTTTGTTACGTCTTCACGCTCAAACGGCTGGACCAATTTTGATAAAAATTTGGTATGGATAGAAAAAAAAATTTCACGCAAGCAAAGACGCAGCCAGCAGCTAGTTGTTAATGTTTTTTAATATGGTTACTCATCCTGCACTACAAAGAAACACAAAAACATGGGTAATTGCTATATTTGTAATATTAAAATTAAAATAAATTCAAATTCAATTTGGGTTTAATTAACTTAATCATGCATTTACATATAAACATTTTAAATACTAGAGTTTCCCCGTGGCTCCGCCCGCGTTAAGCCATTTTTGTGCATTCGACAGGCCCGTTGGCGCAATCGGTAGAGACCCTGTCTGTTGCGCCAAAGGTCGTGGGTTCGAATCCCACTCAGGACAAATATTCGTGTGACGAACACTTGTATTTGTTCTGTGTCTGGATGTCAATATTATCTATTTATGTATGTATTTAAAAATATCTATGTATGTATATCAGTCTCTGACACCCATAACACAGGCTCGCGCCTACTTTGGGGTCAGATGGCCATGTGTGAGAATGTCCAAGATATTTATTTAAGATATTTATTATAATCAAGGTTTGGTTAAAAACCTACCTAATAATTATATCTTAAACCAACCCCTATATCAACTTGCCTTTATCAACTGTAAGCTATTCCAAAGATTAGGCATTTATCAAAATCTAGCATCACCCGAAACTCGGCCAGTCAAAATGTGAGAGAGTCGTCAATCGATCTAAAACTGATCGACAGTTACTATCGATTAAAAATCGAACGATTATTTAAGTGTATTGTCAATTTCACGGGAACCTTGCAATTTTCCAGGATTAAAAGTATGATATATGATGTCACTTTTCAGGCCCTCCACAATCTACGCAATAAATCACGACAATCCATCACAAATCAAGTAACACACATTATTCCCATTTACATATTAGTAACAATTTGCTGTGACTAATGTCAAGCTTTATTCAAGACTCAAATTACCCAATTTCCCAGGACAAAGAAACTTACCTAAACGGGTAGATGTTTTTGTTGGGAAACAAACTATCGTCTGATCTGAAACTCGCTTCAATATCAATTAAAAGGTTGTTGTTAAATGAAACTGATCTATAAATTTCCGTAGACTTTTCTCATCGTGAATCCAACTCATTTAAAATTCGAAAATTCGTAGCTACGGGTATACGTATCACGATTTATTGATTTCCCGGCCGTTCTTTGATATACTAAGAAAAATAGAATCTAAGAATAAAATTCACCAGTTACTATATGGGACCTAAACATAAATGGTGAAAAGTCGGTATACTACACACCTCTGCCTTGTCCTTTCGGGACAATACAGGCGTAATGTTATGTTTATAGATCTACATATTGTTGGTTTTACTCGTACTTGATTATTGACTTATTTGTTTAATTTAGCATTAGGTAATACATATTACATGACGACTCTTAGTTGAATCACGTTACTCCGTAAGTAGGTTGCACATTGTATGTAAATACAATTAATGACACTTTTGCCTCGAAGATACTCGGACATACGATTCATGGCCTACACGCGGACTACACTAACCGACCTTAAAGATTGATCTGGTAGAAAAAGAACCGTAGAAGCGAGCCAAGAGAGCTGTAGAGCTTCGTTTTTTGTTCCATTTAAATCTTCGATTCCATTTGAACATCGTACGAGGCAATTACTGCAATAGCCAGTAGCAGCCGCGGGCGAGGCGAGGGGAGCTGTCTGTAGCTTCTATTAACGAACAGTAAAATGCAAATTATATGAAAACTGCCCAACGGAAAAAAGGTTAATGTGCTGTCTGTGCCTGTGTCTGTTAATGTGCGGTCTGCAATGAAGGCACATAAAAAGAATTAATATTACGATGAGATTAACACTCTCCTGCAGTTACAAGTTAGTTAAAAACAAAAGATTGCGCTTATGTAAGTCGCCATCATCATCCATCCATGCCTTTCGAAGTCCAATGCTAGACATTGGTCTTTCTCGATCGGTGCCATTCTTCCCAATTCAGTCCGATGGGTAAGAAAGGTCCTGGAATGGAGACCACGACTCGAAAAACGGAGCACAGGCCATCCTACAGGTCTATCTAGGTGGGTTGATGACCTAAAGAAGTCAGCGTTGAATCGCTGGATCTAAAAGTAATCATACTACTTAAATATTCTTTGTTAGACTTTGAAAGAAAATGGAACTTTTGGTTGATTTAAAATATGAATCTCGCTGCGACGCGACCCATAGACGTCCCACTGCTGGGCACGGGTCTGCCCCACAGACACTGCTGCGGGAGGTCTAGAGCATACTCCACCACGCTGCTCCAATGCGGATTGGTGGAGGGGTTAGTGGCCAACCCAGTGTCGAATGTTCTCAGGTCTTCGACAAGGCTTAACGACTGTTTCCAGCATTGTAAACAACCGGGACTGACGGCTTTACGTGCCCTCCGAACCACGGTAGCGTCCATGAAATTTTGCCACTAGCGGTCACCCATCCACAGACCGACCCGTCGTTGCTTAACTCTTTCAATCACATTGAATCGACGCGAGCCATTGGGCTATGGACGCTACATAAATAGGAATATATCCTTAACAAAATTCATCATAACCCACTTTTCAAAATTGATAAAACCAGATTTTAAATCTAGCATCTTTAGGTAAGATCACATGTAAGTACATGCCACCCCATCCACTACACGTGTATCCTCATTAAACACTTCTCCGCAGTAGACAGGTCTCGCAACCCTCGCCTATCTACAAATAAAACAGTTTGATGTGATAATCTCTGTGAAGCTCTTTCTAAACGATTTTGGTCTCCAAATATTGATTTTTTCTACATCTTGTATACTTCCAGTCCTTTTAAATGTTTTATAAAGCAACTTCTTCTATGCATACGCAGCAGCAGTGCCTAATTTATATGGAAGTGTTTGTTTGTTTGTATTTTAACGGATGGCATACTGTTCATCCATAACGATCAATAGTACCTACAATAATGTATGACATGAGACCCCGGAGATGTTTATTAAGTTCCTTTGGGAAACTGGATGAATTATTGAATGATAATTTTATTACTGCCATGTCCAATTTCATGCGAATTACCGTTAACACACGGTTGTGTTAGTCTGCCAATCCGCACTTGGCCAGCGTGGTAGACTAAGGCCTAATCCCTCCCATTCTGAGAGGAGACCCGTGCCCAATAGTGGGACAAAGAAAGGGCTGTGATGGACCGCTAACGGACAGTTAATAGATATTTTCGTTTCTAGTAAGGTTTACTATTTTTCGCATCGAAAGCTTGCCATGCTGACATTTTACATTTACATTAGAAAAACGCAAAATTTACCTACATTGGACGAAGTTCTACGAGAGAATGTGAGAAAAACGATAGCTTAAACCGCTGAAAGATAAATGCGAAACTGCGCAAGTGATGGGAGAAGTTTACGGCATTGTTTTACGACTGAAAAGTTATTACAAAACATTAGTGAAATGATTCAAGGAACGTCTGCTAGCCAGTCTCTTATCACGACTCGTCGTTTAAACGATTTTTTTTAATAAGTAGCTGCTTTTAATAAAGATAGATTTTACTAGTTTATTTATTGTTCATAATTCAGAGGTGGGAAAGAATATTACTAGAAAGTGTTAAATTAAATTATAAGAAAGTGTGTAGTGTTATACAGCTCTGCACCATCGGAGAAATACAGCTGTGATGTTATAAATATAATGTCTCAAAGTAATGGATAGAACTATTTGCAAGCAGGTCTTAATTATTTACTCTGACATTTCTGACACAAATAAACAACCTCTAGTATCTACTACTCCTCGTACCACCACCACCACAGCTTTTTCTTTGTCCCACAGTGCGGACTGGCAGACTTCACATGCCTTCGAGAACATAATGAAGAGCTCTCAAGCATGCAGGTTTCCTCACGATTTGTCCTTCACCGTTACAGCAATTGACATATAATATACTAGTGGACGCCCGCAGCTTCGCTCGCGTGGAATTAGACATTCACTAACTTCAAAAACAGCCATGTTTCATACTAACTTTGCACCCCCGTTTTACCCCCTTAGGGGGCGAATTTTCAAAAATCCTTTCTTAGTGCTCCCCTACGTTATAAAAGGAAGCCCTGTGCAAAATTTCAAGTTTCTAACCCTTATAGTTTAGGCCCTGCGTTGATATGTCAGTCAGTCAGTCAGTCAGTCAGTCAGTCAGTCACCTTCTCCTTTTATATATATAGATTAAGTCGCACGTTACTTAGAAAAGTCATTGGTGCGTGCCGCATGGGTTTGAACACGGACCGTTCGAGTGAGAGACGAGCCACTAGGCTGTCACCGGTCACCGCTATTTACAATAGTTACAATTTGTCACTCCTAGTACAAATTAATTTTATTTTTAATTCCTGGTATAGCTCTAAGGGATCGCAGTATGTATGAATTGAGTAAAATCGGACCCTCTTTTTGTTCCGTCTCTCGGAATGCAAACTATTTCGGGTAAGCGCTCAAATATTTATATGGTTGATCTGATGAAACATTTATTACATTTTCGTTGTCAAAAAGTGACGATCAAGTGCCTTCAAAGCGAGGCTTTACGATCGGGAATCTCTGTTTCAATTTTAATTTCCAGACTGGCATGCCTATGCAGACAAGTGGCTTGATATAAAATGAACATCGTTTTTAATCATCAAGTTTAAAATTAGTTCCCTTTGAGGAGCTGAGTTCCTTCCCCTGAGCTGTATCAAAGGGAAAACCGACAAAAAATCTGTAACAATTACTCAGAATAAAATGGAAGGAAAACAATAATAAAAGAACTGAAACCTTTCATCGTATTTCCTTGGAGCCGGCAATTTGCCGCGGAATTGAATAAGTGCGTACCCACTACCTAGTAGGTATTGAAATAAAGAATGAAATGAGTTTCTTCTAACACATCTTCCTAAATCTATACGTAGCTACATACGAAGTACATATATTAAAAATGTCTTCGATACTGTGTCTGTACATTGAATAAATTTAAAAAAAGACTAATAGGTGTCTGTCTGGCCCATAGAGATTGAAGGGATTGAGATCTCCTTTCTTCCTTCATGGTCTGGCCCTATTGTGCGCGATGGACATAAATACTAACGAATTGATTTTATTAAAAAACTAGCTGACCCGGCAAACGTTGTTTTGTCAATCATAATTGAAGGAAATTATTAAAAATAAAAATCGCGATCGAAAAATAGGGGTTGATCGTAGAGGGTTGAAAATTTAGAGTTGTATGTATTTTCTAATGCTGTATCATAAAAAAATAAAAAAATAAAAATTTATCTAAAAATTAAAAAATAAAAATTTGGGGTTGACTACTCTTAACATTTAGGGGGATGAAAAATAGATGTTAGCCGATTCTCAGACCTACTGAATACGCATATAAAATTTGGTAAAAATCGGTAAAGCCGTTTCGGAGGAGTACTGCAACAAACATTGTGACATGGAAATTTTATATATAAGATAATGAAATTATAATGGGCAACCACTAGTATAACTTATTCCACCTTGCAATCATAAAGCAATATCTATAAGAGGATAAATAAATTATGAGACACTGTACCTACCACACTAGCAGGTAGCCAGGCCTGCTGTCACAGAATCCAAAAAGCTGATAGTTACATTATAGTCTACCTTAACTAAGTACACCTTCCCTCGAATACGAAAGCTTGCTACCAACGTACATGTTATGGCGTTACGTGTGGTATCTACTTTGTTGTTTTTCTTTTCACGATGTCCATTTCTGTTATACATCTTTTATACTACGTTCTAGGTATGGAATACTGAATCTTTTAGAGCGGTTTGTAGGGCCGAATACATAATAGGATATAATTAAGTGAGGGTGTAATATTTGGTATAGGTAATATCTGTTGATTGAAGTGAATGTGTAAGTAGTAAAAGTTCTAAATAAATTAGACGTTCAGCTAACAATTTAAAAAAGTAACAAGAAAGTTGATTCCAACTTGAAAAACTCAAGAGCGAGAAGATAATGCTCTGTTTCAGGAGAGAGGCCCTTGACACTGTCTAAGAGGTTTTCAATTTGCTTTGTATCTTTTCTTCTAATAATTATAGCAGAATTTTCTGCGCTCCATCCTTCATCCTCCTGTTTAAAGAGCTTTATAAGAAAATATGGTTTTGTCACATTGCGAGTTTAAAATTGATTGTTTGAAGTTGTTTACTTCAAACGATGGTGTGATCATCAGTTATGTTGGTATTATCAATATGTTTTCAAACACGTTGCATACGTTGCATACCATTCATCTCTAGTTATTTTAAGAATATGTGTGATAAAAATAAGTACAAAATTAATTATTTAACATTTTATTTTTATCTTAAAATCATATCTTATTCTAGTAAAATATTGAAGAAAGTTATACATATAAGTAGGTAAATCTTTTATAGTAATGTAATGTTATAAAGTAATGGCTCGTATCTTAGATTGTCGTCAATAACGAACCACGAATATTACAAATTTGTAGTCATATTATATATACAATTTTATTTCGTAATTATATACCTTTGCTAAACATTCTAGTTACAAATTATAATAAATTGATGACATTTAATCAAAGTTACACTTTAAACGTCCTTGGTTACACTACTTAATAATTTATGTTCAACATTTGGCAGATATCTTAAAACTTTCTGTTTCATTTAATTTAAAAGATAAATTGACACTTCAGCATTCAAAATTTAAAAATTAAAATATAATTTAAAGGAATACAATTTTTAAAATTTTTTTATATATCACTACTTCATATTACTTGATGTTTTTGTTGTAAATTTGAGCAAATTAAGTATATAACGCGACATACACGAATTAGTAAGTTTGTTTTCTCTAAGTAGGTATCTATTTCTAGTAAATCATGTTTTACCAATTTACCAACGATAAGTTTTTTAAAACATTATTTACGATGTTACTTTGAGAATTAGTGTTCAAAAAATAACATCGAATTTCAATAAACATGACGTATTTAATATAAAGAACAAAGAATAAATAATCGTTAAATATAATTATAATATTCATTAAATATTATAATGTATATTCAAGGGTACTTCTTACTTTCATTGCTTGACATTAAATTTATGATGACATTTTATTTATAAATAGGACTGGCTCCAAAAAATGCTAATACCTACTAATATTTATCTGAAAATTTTGTGAATGACAAATCGGACTATAATTTGTTCCCTTGCTTATTTATACATAAGTCAGCACTCTATACTAAAGGGGTGCTTAATAAAAAAAAATCCCTAACATTAAACTAGAATAAAGTCATAGTACTTAAAAACAAAACAGAATAAATTTATCTACATCACGGTGTAGAGCGTTATAAAAGGTATTGTGACAAGTATATCTGTATGCACAAGAGTGGCCTTATTTTCATTCGCCGGTAAGAAAGAGCTGGGCGCAGCGGGCGCGGCTGGGGCTTGCGGCTTTACCTCCTCGAAGCCGCTCCCTTCACTCTCATCTTCATCATCATCCGATGGCAATGTTGTTTCGTGTTTTAATGCTTCGGCTCGTGGAGCATTCGCTTCTTCAAATAAATTTAAATTTGGCTTCAACGAACTTGTTTCAATCGGTGCCGAAGGTTCTGGAAGCTTTGTCTTCTCGCGTATCATCGCTTGAGTTACAGATTCATATAAATTAGCCTCTGTGAGATTTCTGAACATAGTAGAATTTATGAACACTTCCATCAGTCCTCTAGTCCGGTTGTCTGGCAAATTCATAAATGAAACGTTGAGTAGCTCGTTTCGCAAATCTTGTGTGAACGGCGCATTGCACAGAGGGCCAGTGCATATACAAGTTATTTCGTATATGTCTTTAAAAGTCTGCTTCAGCATGCAAGGAGAACGTGACTTGGCGGCGCATGTAAGTTTTGATATGAATTCTGCGAAAAAATGTTGACAATTGAATATTCATCAAAACCTGGTATTCATTTTCAGGGTTCCGTACCCAAATGGTAAAACGGGACCCTATTACTAAGACTTCGCTGTCCGTCTGTCCGTCCGTCCGTCTATCCGTCTGTCACCAGGCTGTAGGTATGTATCACAGACACAGTATTTCTATTGCCGCTATACGAGTAACAACAAATAATAAAAATTTAAGGTGGGCTCCCATACCACAGGCATGATTTTTTTTGCCGTTTATATAGAAAATGGAACCCTTCGTGCGCGAGTCCGACTCGCACTTGGTAAGTAATATTTTTCTTTTCCCTCCGTTTTTCTGGACCACTTAAAACTTGCTGACTGACTGAATATATCTAGAATAACTTACCAGGTGTCTTGGCTGTAGTGGCGCAGTAAGGCAGCTCTGGCAGGCAGGTGATTTGCGTCAGGTCTTCGAGCTGATGGCATTCCGACGTCTCATTGGTACGCGGACATCGGTAGCATCGCTGTGGTGCCACATCTGTACGGCGAAGCAAAACTTTTAGACATATACATATACACCTGCGCTCGCCACCTTTTGCTTTGGACCTAAACATAACTGGTGAAAAATGCGTGAAACATCTCTGGCTACCCCTGCGGGGAAATACAGGCGTGATGTGATGTAATGTTATCTTATGTGTTCGATAAATACCTAAGTGTCAGTCGAACTAAACGTACCTAACCTTTCCTCCTCTTTCGCGGCGCTGTGAGCGCTCCTGCGTGAGGGAATTCGGATGTAAGGATGGTCCTTCTATCCGGGCAATTGCTCCAGGGGTGAACCCCGTCGGTGAAAAGTGTCAGTCGCAAGCAAGTTAAGTCGGAGGTGGGTGATCGTCGTCTCGTCAAAATATTATAAGGATGCTTGCGTGTTTGCAGCACGTTTACGAGTTATATAAATACATATATATATATATATATTATATAATATTATTGGCCGCGATTTTTTTTCTTAACAGCCGTTACAGATTATCGGTGGAAATAAGCATGTATATGCATACAATAATCTAGGTCGATCAAACTGTTGAGAATTTTCACATCACATGACATAGGAGCACAACTGTATTTTTCCGATAGAGTGGAGTGAACAGAGAACCATGCAATATGACTTTTATTATTATCTACTGAGTGAATGTATGTATGTGTGAATGTAATCGATATTTTTATTTTTTGCCCTAGAGGAGGAAAAACCTTGTAGGTATTTTCAATACCTACTTGCAAATCTATGTAAGTATATTCTAGAAATCTAGGCTTCGGTCGTCTAGTTTAAATTGGCATGGCGCTTATTAGAATGCCTTACTTATCTTCGTATAATATTTTGTATCAAGTAAGTAGTAGGTACACAAGGCACCTTTATAGTTTTTTAATGTTTTCCCGTGTCTCGGTGGAACTAATTTGGTTAGGAGCGCGATGGCATGTCACGGCGACAATATCCATTCGAGTAATTGCTTCGTTTCGAGAACAAACTCCCACAAAATGAATAACTGACTTGCATTGTTGTCACAGCATGCCTGCACCTTTTCAAAACGTATCGCAGCAGGTACCTTCATTAAAAATATTCATTTTGATATTACCTACCACAATAACGGTTTACATTGTAATGTACTTTAGTTTGCAGAACAAAACCAAGTAAATAACACTGGGCTTTGTAGAAAGGAAGTGCTAATGTTTCTTAAGAATGGAACTAAATTAAACTCAATTTGGAAGGCGTTTTACTTTTGTTCCGGCCGTAAGCGTCCCAAAAGTTTCATTGTTATGAGGGTTACCTTACAATCATTCATTACATTCTCTTGATTTTTATTTCTCTTAGCTTTGATATTTTTATTACAGAACTTGTTGAGAATAGATTTTAGTCGACTTTTGAAGGAATTCAAAGAATTCAAGAAACATTGCGAATGGATAGGGGAAGGGAGTTCCAAAGACGCACAGCAGTTACGAATGCAAGTAGTACGGTAGTAGCAGTACGAAATGCAAGAGTTGCTGAGGAGCGCAGGGAGCGATTGTGGGTTTGATAGGTGTACTGAAATCTCTGTTTCAGATAGGGAGGAGAACTAGGATTAAAAAGCACACAGTAAAGCAGAGATAAGATATGAGCATTCCGGCGAGTTTTGTTAGGTAAGGTTAGGTTAGGTTCAGGTTTGTTATGTTTATTGACGCAAAAAAGGGCCCCGCGAAGCGGGGTTCCGTCGACATTTGTGACAGACCGACGTATTAAATTAGGTTAGGTTCAGGTTAGGCTTAAAATTTAAATTTATACAGAAATTTAAATTTATGGGGGTTCCGCCCTAAGCCCTACTCCCAAATCCTTTCTTAGTGCTACGTTATAAAAGGAACCCCTGTGCAAAATTTCAAGTTTCTAACCCTTATAGTTTAGGCCCTGCATTTATATGTCAGTCAGTCAGTCAGTCAGTCAGTCAGTCAGTCACCTTCTCCTTATATATATATAGATTTATACAACTTTATTGACACCTACAGAGCTCTAGATATATGTACAAAGGGCGGACTTAATACCTTAATTTCAAAAATTTTAATTTTACCTTTATGCTGAGATATGCCTGTTCTGACATCGGTGACCAGAAGAGCCAGGATACTCACAAACCAGGCAAAGGAAATAATCTTCATCTTTGACTGGATTTTGAAGAGGCGTTGATTTAAACAGGTACTTTTCTAAACAATCCTTTAAAATATATAGGTGTAGCACGAACTATTCACACTGAAAACAAATTAGTGTAAGTTGACTTAAGTTGATTGATAGTATGTAACATATATATCAATGGTAAATTTTGAAAAGCTGCTTGCATGTGTGACCTATTGATTCTCTATGAAATATTATTGACTTATGCAATACTAAAGGATTACATTTAGCGGACATAAAATTGACGTGAGCGATTGGGCTATGGATATATGAGTAATAAAAGTATAAATAAAATGTTAATCAAGTAAAATAATATTTGTCAATACACTAAGTAGGTACACGGCACGATCGATTAAGGTCATTTAATTTACCACGCACGCAAGCTAATATTATGGATATACATTATTATGGATGAACATAAACATTGGTGTTTCTGGAATGGGCTCACATGTGAGAAGCTTGTTTACTTGCACTCATGCACAAATTTTAGGTATTCGGCAATGGATTTGTATTGTTTAAACTTGCCACAGTTTTTATTTAGTAATTCTGTATTCTGTATTCTGAATTTATTCTTATTCATCATTATTGGTTATTAAACAAGAATAAGATAATGTATTGAAGATTAAAGGAAATATAATATAGCAGAGCCACAACTATTGGCTGTTTATTGGCTAAGACGAAACAAAGAGAAAAATAATAAACTTCCACTTTTCTACAAACTAGGTGAGACCTTTATTCAATTGAAATCATATAATATATTTTCTAATAAAAATTCAAAAATGCAATACTTTTGTCACGTTTTGCTGTTCATATTTTTAGTAACTAGCGCGTGCTTCCTAAAGTATGGAAGGCAGTTACGTCGTAGAGGTACGCGTGCGTAGCGGCCGCCGCTACGAGTCGTAGGCAACTGCCGTAGCGACGCCAGGAAGCCCTGACAACTGTACTACGACCAATCTCAAAAATATCTCCTCCGACGACTCCGGCGATGTGATTCTTATAGCTAACCTTGGACTCTTCGAGGAACCGAGAAATCTAGATAATATATAGGCTTGTATTCTTCGGCTGAACTTATTATTCCACGAAGAAATGTTGAAACTTGATTAAAATAACCTTAATTACTAGGTTTATTGATTTCGCGATGTATTTTCTAAACTCTTGTGAATGAATAAAATAATAATTAAATGAAACTTCAACACAGATATTTGACTCGACACAGTCTATACTTACATACAGAAACGTGAAACTAAAGAGACGACTCTAAATTTTTTTTGCTGGCAGGGGTGGATTATGCAGCACAGCAGATCTGTAGATAAACAGTGTGTAAATTAATAACATAAACAATTAAATAAGAATAATACATTCCGGGAGACAGGAATAAATCTTGAACGGTATTCGGAGATATCTTGGGGAGGGGGCGGGCGCACGCATTAATTGGCAATTTCCGCATCCAGTGCCCACCGGCCCCCGCACGTTGCTTATACACGTTACACTGCAAATATATTAGATACTGACATTCATTAACGTGCTTGTTACGATCTATAATATAATCCAATTCTCGCTGCGACCCATAGACGTCCCACTGTTGGGCACGGGTCTCCCCCACAGACGCAGCTGCGGGAGGTCTAGAGCATACTCCACCACGCTGCTCCAATGCGGATTGGTGGAGGGGTTATTGGCCAACCCAGTGTCGAATGTTCTCAAGCCACCCGAAGGTCTTCGACAAGGCTTAACGACTGTTTCCAACATTGAAAACAACCGGGACCGACGGCTTTACGTGCCCTCCGAAGCACGGAAGCGTCCATGAAATTTTGCCACTAGCGGTCACCCATCCACAAACCGACCGCGCCCGTCGTTGCTTAACTCTTTCGATTACCTTGAATCGACCCGAGCCATTGGGCTATGGACGCTACTATGGATAAAGCAATTCTGATTCATATTAATTGAGTTGGTTTGCGTAGTGCCTACTCGTTTTTTGGCTTAGTTTGTCTAGAAACCGTTCTGAGATTGATTTTACAGGTGTACCTAATAATTAAATTAAATTATTACTAATATTTATTCGTAGTAACTGGACTTATCATCTCAGTCCTAATACGAGTCTTGTTTCAAGTCTGTCACAGTTGTCATGTGTGGTGCGGCACGCTAAATGCTATCCTACTCGTTATTCCATAAAAAAATCGAGCGTAGCCGCTTGAAAGTGGGGACCCAGCCTGCATTAACACGTTCACTGCGAGGCCAATTTTCATGGAGTTTCAGCCTGTGCGTTTGAGGTCTTTTCGAGGCAAAGTCGAACTTCTTTGCAGTGCGTTTGAGGTCTTATAAACCTCATAAAATTCTGTTTCATAAAACGCCTTATAAATTAGCCAAAATGGGACCATATTGCTTGAAACTCTACCATTATAAACTTAAATAGTTGTAAAACTGGAATCTGGCTTCGCCCGCAGTTATGACATTTCAGTATTGAGTAAAAGAAAAAAAAATTTATGACATCTGTTCTGCCTCAGATTGCACTGAAATAAAGTTTGATTTGGCTCTCGACTAGGGATGGGAATAACAGAAAGTCGCAGTCACGATGAAATTAAAACATTTATTGGTAATCAATCAAAATGCTTTTGATTAAAACAGGGCAAGCAAAAGTGTTTCGCACACTGTACACAAAAAGTAACAATTTTTTTTGTTTTTTTTTTGCAGCCTGAGTGCTATTTAAAGTAAGCCTTAATCGGTCGTAGCAACCTATGCAGCGCTTTCGGTGACCACTTTTTTGAAGTGTATGATCAGCACATCTTCCAGCAGGAAGCCCTGAAATAAGCACTTACGTTAGATATTTGTTATGTGGTCGCGACGATTTATAATGGTAACAAAGTACCTGTAACTGTTTCTTCACATCTCATTTTTCATTTAAGTTTAGTACCTAGCTTTCGCAACTAATACATACCTTGCGAAAGTTAAGTAAGGACTTATATGAAATAAAATGATATGTGAAAATTGACATTTTTAGTTTCAAAAGTGTTTAAAAGTATATTTTGCAGTAGATGGCCCACAAATTTGAATATTTTCCAAAATTTTTACCTTTTTGACAGGAGAATGCCTGGTTGGAGTAATCCTCTGTAACACTTTTCTATATATTAATCGTTCATCCGCTTCACTTGACGAATCTGAATCAAATAATATAAGTTTCTTTTTGCAACTTTTATGGCTTGATCCATCCATAATACAAAAACTACTTTCGGTACACCTATAAATCGTAAAAGCGTGCGGGCGCGGCGTGCAACGCAATCCGTATCGAAACTTGTCACAACACTAAGCTACGACGCGCGACGCCCGCGCCGCCCGCGCTTCATTCCGTGCGGCTATGAGGCCTGCAATTCTTGAGGCAGATTCGACCTCACTCCGCACTAGACGTAATAAATTTTTGTTCAGTGCGTATGAGAGCTATTCAACCTCATAATAGTATTAACTGTCCGTTAGGCTAAGCTTCATAAGAGAAACAATTATATATATTTGACTCTGTTGTACTCATAGAAATGTTAATGTAGTCGCCTCCCGCACAGAGTGAAACGACGCGATTTTGACTGCCGCACCTGCGAGAAGTCTCGCATGGGGCTTGTTTGACCTCATAATGCAGTGAACGTGTTAATTGAAACTATAATTTTAAACAAACTCACCCGAATAAAAAACATAGTCGGTATAAAAGGAACATCTGTTTTCAAGTGGTTGCTAGCGCTATATGTAAAGAGGTCCTATTTTCGATCCCCGGGACAAGCACCAACTATTGGGTTTTTCTCGAAATTCCCGGTAGCAGCTCGAAACCTGGATTTGTGCTCGGTGTATAAGGCAATAAGCTTACCACCTATATTACATGGGACCTAAACAAGCATAACTGGTGAAAAGGCGGTAGGTATACTACACACCTTTGCCTACCCTTCGTGGAAATACAGGCGTGCAACATGTTATGTTGATATATTTCTTATTGTAACGTAGATACACTGAATAAAAGCCTTTAACATATTCAAAATGTTAACGAAATTTTAGTTGGCAATTTCGCCAAACACGAACGCCATTGCATCGGTCCAATTAAAACTTATCCGCCGGGCGTGCTCATTCACCGGCGAATAATTACGCGACATGTCTTACACCCTTTTTATTCAAAACCAAGCAGTAAAAATTAAATAGATACATGATCGAGAAAATTTTTGTTTTACTCAGAAATTCAGTAGGTAATCTAACTTAATCAACGCATTACATACGATTCTGAAAACGGTAAAGACACTTTGTATAAATTCAGATGATGCACGATCGGTTTGTTATGGATGTGAAATGTTTGCCACTATCTAAAATATCATGGACGCTTCCGTGCTTCGGAGGGACAAAGGTCCCGGTTATTTTCAACGGTTCAGTCGTTAAGCCTTTTTGAAATAGTTTAGGTGGCTTGAGAACATTCCACCCGGGCTTGGCCACTAACCCCTCCACCAATCCTCATTAAAGCAGCGTGATGGAGTATGTTCTAGAACTAGACTGTGTATGTGACGGATTACGTGTGGGACATCTATGGGTTGTAGTTGACATTTTTTTATTTATTTAGTTTACTACACAAATTTAGAGGTGTACAAAAGTTGCGAGAACCTGACAATTTGTTTCCTTGTTTTATAATGATTTTTCCCATTGCTTGCTAACTAATTACATAACTAACAACAGAGATATTTTAAAAAATTGAATTCCGTTTATTGGCATACCAAGCATAGCAGTTTAACAGTTTATGTACTCGTATGAGACCGACGGTAAAGCATAGGTACATCACACGCTGCTGAAATAACGTATAATGGCCGTACATTGATTATTTTATTTGGAAATAGAATCGTTGATATACTTGAACACACGACACATTACACGATTGAAGAAGAATAGTAATGCACTGAATAGTTTTGATACTAAGCGTACCTACCACTCGTATTACTAACCATGCCAGTAATAGCACCAGCCATAACTAACGTTAAGTACCTAATGTTTCACTGCACAAGACTCATTATTTGCCTGGCTCGACTTTTTATAAACATACATTTGAATAAACAATTTTTTTTGTGTATTTTATAACTCAAATTGAAAAAAAAATATTATTCCCAATTACTTTTTACAGTTTGTTACGAGTTGGAACAAATCAGTCAACTTAGTGATGTTATGATCAAAAAGCTACTGGAATTTTGTAATACTTGGATACTTTTGTTTAAATTGGGCGAGATCGTAGCGGCAATTCAAAAGGTAATCAGGTGTAGGTAAAACTGTTTAATCAGGCAAAGCACACGGCAGATCCGGCCCAATGCAATCACCAGGCCGGCCCCGTGTTATTTTCTAGGTATGTACCTATGTACCTATTACGTAATATAACTTCAAATAGATTGAATTTACTAGTATGTTTTATATTGTTACTTTATTTTATTAGTGTGTGTATCTTCACTAATAATATAGTTTATGATGTATTTTGTATGTCAAACCAAAGGATTAATCTACTTTGCAACAATCCGCGAACAAAAATATAGGTATGGTGGTGTATGTATACCTTCATGCACGCAGCACCTCCCTCCCTCCCACACAGGAAACATGCACACGCGATTAATGAATACATACACCAACACGCAAACCAACACGTGTTTCGCCCCATAACAAGACATCCTCAGGGTAAGTAGACTCCACGACGCTTAATCGCAAAGGATTGTTGTAAAGTAGATTAATCTTTGGTTTGTAATAATGGAGCTCCGCCAAGTAACACGTGAAACAATTTTTTATTATTTTGTATGTACCTACCATAATTCATGGATCTTTGTTTTCCGAAATAAAAATAAATCTATCATTTCATTTTCATTTCATTCATAGTGCTCTTTCATTAACGTTTTGTAAAAATATTGATGTACATAAAAAGGGCCTCTTCAGTTTATTATATTGGGAATAGATAGATAGACCATAAATAAATTCTAAAGAACAGAGTTTTCAGAACTAAGTAGCTCCATCTATTACCGAGTAGCAAGAAGCAAGAACCAAAGCAGGTACTTGCCCGCTTTTGATCTTTTCAGTGAAAAACCTCTGCCATTAAGGGCTGGTGTAAAATATAAAAATTATAGTCTTAATAATAAAATAACCTTTTTCGAAAGTAAATTACATCAAAGAGTACCCATCTTGTTCAAAGTCAGTCACATTTGTCACGTGCGGCAGCGGACCGTGGGCGCTGCGAGCTCGTTTACTATTTTACATCACTAAAAAAATCTCTGCCTTAGTATATATATACAGTAAATAAACTTAAAGTTTGGACATTCTCACACACGGCCATCTGACCCCAAAGTAGGCGCGAGCCTGTAATAATTATGGGTAAATACAAAATTAAAAATATAGATATAAGATATAGAACTGGAGTAACCACATACCTACATACTCGGATTCATTGACCGACAGAAATGGATTGGATTGACAGGTCAGGACACATGCTTCGCAGCAAAATAAATAAATGGAGCAAACACCCTAGGGACGGTATCGGGAAACAGGGACATTAGATATTTTAAGGGCAGCAACTGTAGCCAAGATAGACCGTGACCCATTAGTCTGTCATCGTTTTATTTATTACTAGTGGACGCCCGCAGCTTCGCTCGCGTGAAATTAGACATAATAATATATGTTTATTTTACACCCTTACAAAATTTTTAAAAACTTTGAATGCCATATTTATTAATATCTAATCAACAGCCTATAATATAAATTTTATGTTTCTAGTTCTGAAAATGACAAAACTTTCATAGAACCTTTCAACCCCTTACAACACTTTTTCCAAATAAAAAGTAGCCTATAGGACATAGGCTACTTTTTACTCAAAGGCTCTAGACTATCTGTGTACCAAATTTCATTTAAATCGGTTCAGTAGTTTTGGCGTGAAAGCGACACAGACAGACAGACAGAGTTAATTTCGCATTTATAATATTAAGTATGGATATGCAGCGGATGGGTGGTGCCGCACGCTCATTTGCTATCTTGCATCCATTTAAAAAATACCATCGAAATGCTAAATTTTGCTAAAAATGTTTAGCTACACATTGATAGTTTTATTACACACAAGATAACTTCCTATTATATTGGGCCTGCGAACAGCTTATGATACACAGCCCCAACTGTTCTAGTCAGTAGTAGTCAGTAGTCAAAGCGCACGTGTGTCATACGACGATTTATAACATATTTGCGAGGAAATAAATTAGTAAATTGATCATTACTTGACGACATTTTCAAATAAAAACAATAACTAAAACAAAAAGCGCACGGATTAATTTTTACTTGTTCACAAATTAACGATGCGCGCGCCCGCGCATCAGCGCTTTTTTTTAAGGCAAAGGCACAAAAACAGCCAGTATTACTAATAAAGTAAAATAATATTTAATTGTTTTTGTTACAGATAAATTATAGTAATTTGTTGTCAAAATTAATTAAATAAAAGAATTAAATGTTTATTTTTTATATTTTATCTCCCAAAGTAAATTTTATTCATAAAATGTTGACCACTTTTCTGACATAAAAACTCTTTGCTAAGATTGAAAAAAATTCCGTTTGTTTTACACGGACTATCTAAATAAACCGTGCGTTTTACCTTATTAAAAAAAAAACCGTGCGTTTTACATTACATTACCGCACAAGTGCGTTTTACTTTACATTACCGCACAAGTGCGTAATGAGATACATTACGATATTGAAATTGGTGTAATAAGAGACCCTTTACGAGCAAATGTGTTCTAGAATACTTTACGACCTATTTGTAGATCTGAAAATACACAAAAATTCATAAGAATCTGTCAAGCCGTATCGGAGGAGTTTAACCACAATCAGAATTTTATATAATTAGATAGATAGTTTTCCCAGCAACCACACCTTAAGTAAGGTGGCATGATATGTTGATGTCAGGCCCCAAATAAATAAACTTATGAAATAATAATAATATGAAGCTATATTTAGAATTAAGTAAAATAAGAAGTGAATAAAAAGAAATTAATTATAATAATTTGCCTTTAATTAGTAAATTTCTTGAGGAGGTGGTCTACCAAATAATAATTTCCATGACACTGGGTCTTTTAGTTGAGACCCAAAATCAGAACTTTGATCAAATAGTGGAACAACTCCTGCTAAAAACTGTATCATATCATATGCATCAGGAATATTGTCACCTTCTGAACAATATTTATAGAGCATTAAACATGCAACTGAGTTTTCTTTACATATTCCATACAATAAAGCAGCAAATCCACCACCATGAATTTTTATTTGACCATCACTTGTTTCATGTTCCTGCCAGTTTAATGATTTGGCCCGCTCAACATATATACTTAGGTCATTAGCTTTAAATCTGAATGGAGAAGTTGAAATATGCTTTCTTTCATGAGCAAAACTGCTTGATAATACTATTACATCTTTTATGTCCTTCTGTTTAAATTTCATTACAATATCTTGTAGGAAATATCTTGCATATTTAAATACAAGTGGGGCTCTTAACTGAAAAACAACAATTTTTTTTAATTCCGACTTGTATATTTCACATGAAGTAGACAGCTTATCAGATTTTAAATCGTATGGATCGTATCCTACTACTGGAATTAATGCTGGGCTGTACACTGATGCTATTTTCTTCATGTTCAGGGACGATATTAACAAATCACACGCTAGTTGTGCTACATTTCCAACAGCAACACTAGGAATAAGTAGAGAGTAATCAGACAAGTCGTCTTCATCTAAAAATTTCCATATAGTATCTTCAATCATTTTAGCAATGCACTGAGGTATAAATTAGAAAAATTGTAAAATCAAACGTTATTTACGAAAAAATAAACGAAACATGACATCACAGATTTCTAGAGTCACATCACAAATTAATATTTAGAATAATAAAACATTTGACGTCTGACTGACCACAGATTAATATATTAGTAAGTAAGTAGCTAGCATTGATAACAGAACTAAAGAGGATGTGAAATAAGGTCACATGATTTGAAGCCGATGATCTCTACAATATGGCGTCAACTACACCATCAACCGCCTATAAAACCGCCCCCTGGCTCATAGTAGGTAGTATTGTACTCTTATAGTCTATACTATCGAAATCGATTAAACGTATAATTAAAGTAAAAAAATAAAAAAAATGTTTTGTATTCTTTGTGGTGGAAAAACTAACTAAAAAACAGACTATCTAGTGCTAACCTCCTCAACTTGTCTCAACTCGATGACACCCGGTGTTTTTTTTTTAATGGCGTCCAAAACCTGCTTCAAGGCGGTCCTTTGGTGGTACAACGTAAGATTTTACTAATTGAATTGAATGTGTGACCTCTCTTGTACTTTTTCTACAAGTACAGATTGTTACGCGTAAGAATGAGATAGTTATATTTTTGTTATTGTTGTTCATCTTTGCATGATATTTCTATAATGAAAAAATATATAGGCAAAATAGGGCCTATCTGTGGTTTCTACTTTTCAACAATAAATGTTTGATTTTCTTCGTACGCCGTCTTAATAAGTATTGTTTGTGTAATAATTTTAAAGGATAGTTAGAATAAAGTTACTGTATCTCTCATCAATATATTCTTTTTTCAATTAATGGTGTCACCATTGTCAATAAATCTTCAAACTGTGACTCATTCATTCTTAAAAAGTTCATAAAGTCATCAGGTTGTAATTTTCAATATAATGGCGTGACTCAAACGAGTTCAAACGACGCAAAATCTCCACCACAGAACATAATATCTCTAGACTCTACCTAATCTGTGGACGCAACCTGCAGGGCCGATTTGCAGGGCTTTGTGTGGTAACATCCCCTGCGGCAGGCCCTGCTGCAAGCAGGGCTTTGTGTGGGGCCCTTATAATAATGTATATCTGTGCTCTACGTAATACTATACTTATAAATCTGTGGCTCTACTCTACCTACCTAGTTTGTGGAAGAGAAGAGAAGAGACGGATTTTTTGTGTTTGTTGATTGTTAATTTTGTTACCATTATCTTTTCGAATCAACAGAATTATCTAACGTCATGGTGTGACTTATGTGATTGATCATGTCGCGGTAGTATCAACTTCTTTTGCTCGTAGATAGTCTCGATTGATTATGACAGAGAAGGAAGGTGTAGACCCTCAAATAGAAGACTTCATTCTTACTGAAACACAAAAGCAACGATTTCAGGTTACTACTATGTATAATCTTTAAATATCTAATTTTATTCGCTAACTAGGACACATTACTCTTGCATTTCGTCTAATCCGTTATTGAACATTGGATTTCTATTCAATATTATAATTTTAATCTAAAGGGTTCAGTAGTACGTATAGCGACCTTTGCCCTATAGTTATAAGGAAAAGAACAATTTTATTTAAATGACAAAACAGGTAAACTGCCAGAATTAATGCATTTAATTAACTTGTTAAAATAGAACATATAAAAAAATGAGACAAAGTTTAATGTTTTTTTTGCAGGTCCTAGTCCATGGTCTTACAGATACATGTTGGGACACATGCATGGGCCGTCCATCAACACGGTTGGATTCAAAGACAGAAGTGTGCATCATGAACTGTGTTGAAAGATTTATTGATGCAACTACTTTCATCACTAAGCGTCTCATGAACACGACTAAGTACCGGTCAGAATCACCACTTGAATTTCAGTAATACATTATCTAAACATGTTTTCTACAGTAAGAAATTTTCTTAACCGTCATAGACGCAAACTTGTAGTTACTGGGGTATTATTTGGGTCTTTATACTTTTTGATGAATTACGCTCAAAAAAAATTACGAGAATGGCAGGAGCGTGAAGCTAAAAAGTTTTTTGAAATGACTCGAAAAAAACAACATTTTGAGAGTACTGAACGTACATGTAATCAAACTATTCTCTCTTTGTCTAAAATTGTGTCTGAAAGTGTTATAAGTGTACTCAACACTGAGGAAATTGTTCAAAAGCTACAAGAGAACCCAGAAAACAAGCTTGCTCTGTGGGAACAGATGAAAGTTATGATATTTACAAGAATATGTGTGTTAGTATATGCACTATCTATTCTTCAGGTTACATTACGAGTACAGCTAAATATCATTGGTGGTTACCTGTACAGGGACTCGGTTCATGAAGAGGAGCCCCTCATAGATAGTGAGCTACAAGCCAAATACTTGTCTCTTTGCCATCACTTTGTTAGTCAAGGTGTAGAAGACCTGGCTAAACAAATTGAAAAAGCTGTAAAGAGAGTTGTAGAACCTGTGCCTTTGAAGAAAAAAATTACTTTACAGGAAGTTGAACAGATGTTGTGGCAGGTACAAACAATTTTATGTACTGACACTAGTGATGGAGACCCGGTAAAAAAAATGGTACATTACCTTGTAGGACACATTGAAATAAAGGAAGCCAAACTTGATACTATTGTTAAGGAAACAATGGACGTACTTGAGAGTGATGAAGTAATGTCAGTTGCAATGTCCAATGTCAGTCATAGCTTTTCTTCCATTGTAGACGAAATTGCAAATCTTTTTGCATCAAAATGGGTACCAACGAATAAGAATCACTTAGAAGTATCAGATAATCATGTCATGACTAATGGAGCTTTGAAATTAAATTCAAGTCAATTTGTTGATGTGAATAAAGTGGAACTGCATTTTGTCAAACTTTTGCCTGCCATCAATGAACTGATCACCAAAAACACTTGCAAGGGTAACACTAACATTCCAGATTTATTAACCCAACAATTGACCCTTAATGAGAAACTGAAACTTCTTGGTGCAAACATATATGAAGTGTTTAGCAATGTGTAGATAGTAGATAGGCTGTATTGTATACAGTTAAATGTTAATTTCATTCCTATTAACTGGTGGTTGTCATGGTGCTCTTCTTAGTTCTTGTGGCAATTTTATAGCACAGACTGAAATCGATATATAAAAGCTCAAATATCAAGATCAATAAACCTATAATTATTGAGTACTCCCATCATCCATAGGTGGAATTAATTACTGGATCAGTGAGAGTTATTTTGATTTAAATTTAATTTTATTCTAGAATTTGTAAGTAAGGTGGGGTTAATCTATTGTTTATTAGTTTATGTTTAATGTGACAATACATGACATGAACAAATCAGAATTTGTTCAATTCCTTAATGTTGGTATTTGGTACTTGATATTTTTTCCATTGAATATTACTTACCAATATGTGTAATATGGCAAATTTTAAACAAAATTAAATTTTTATAGAGTTATTATAAAAACATACCTACCTATGTGTATTATTTCAACATTACGCAATACATATTTTTAGCTTTTTAGCTGTCCTCATTTCAGGTAAATCAATATGTATCCCATTGAACTGATTTGAACTCTTGTTTTCTGGTAAAATCATTACATAGTTCAATGCAGTTATAGTAAAAAAGATAAATTTGTAACCTACCTACATAGAATAAATATATTAATGTTAATAATAGGTGATGTAAATATTCTGGCAGAAAAAAAAACAAACAAAATGGATAGAGTTTTTGATTGTTTTATTGATGAAAATATGATTCTTACTAAAATTTTTGTGCTACTGTTAAAAAAAGGGATTGTACTTAGAATGGTAATAGATGATAAAGACTATATTATTTCAAATCGGTGTTTTCTTTACTTTTCCAAAGATTTCTAAAATTAAAGGCTAAAAGCACCTTTAACAAGGTTTAAGGGGTCCCTGAGCACAGTACCTAATGTACATTTTCTGTCATTACATTTTTAGGGTTGACCATCTTAGTCCTCAAGAGTCGTCGGCACGAAGATGTAGCTCTGACCTTTCACTGGAGGACGTTTCTTACTCTTTTTTATTAGATTGCCAGTCCTACGAACGACGTGGTCTTCCCACGATCGTTCAGCTTGATAACTCAACGAGGTTTGCTATCATACATCCATAAAAAAGGTAGGTACTTCCTTTCACAAACTAGCTAGAGATACTACGCTTCCTTTGTGCAAACGACAAATGGCACTAACGCATTTTATTTGACCTTATAGTAATCCGATAGCGAGGGTTAATTAAGCTGATAAAAAACTAGTACAGAACTCTTACAAAGCCTTGATAAAACATTTTGATATGAAACGCTTTTTTTTTGTTTGTACCTACTGCTATAATGATGACAGCTCCCATACCAACTTGATAGATTTTCAAGTGCTCAGATAATCACAACGCTATAATAAATTATATTCATTAATAATAATAATACTCTTTATTGTACACCAAATTACAGAGATGCTAAGAAAATAAAGGTAAAACAAAAACTAAATTATTATATGATGTATTTATATATTTATTTATGTAGGTATATGTCGATTTTATATTACAAATATTTATAAATATAATATTTTCTAATTTTAAATTTATTTACTTTACTATAATTTATAGCTATTATTAATTTTGAGTTTATATGCACACTAAGTTTGTTTTTCTTTCTTAAACGCCATTTCTTTTTTTTGGGTCTACTGGAAGACATTTCGAAAAGAAATAAGTAGATTCCTTGTACACCTTTTTCTGTATTGTATTTTACTGTTAATTTTAATGTGTGCAAAATTTTAAAATAAAATAAAATAAATGATTTTGCTATGTATAGTCTCGATTTCCAAATACCAATAACCAAATAATACGAATCTTTAAAATCCTCACCTTATAAGTAATTTTTGTACATAGATAACATTGTTGCATGCGAATTTCGTAACGGCTCGTTAAAGGCCTTAGGCTACTCATAGCTACCTACTTTTAAAATAAAAGGTTTTTAGACTTGTTCATTTTTGCCTTTTTGTTGTTTTAACGATGCGCCGCGGCAGATACATTCGTTTTACCAGCAATTCAAGGTGTCTTCACAAGCGCAGAAGGCCACTGAAATGGTTTCAGTTGATGGTAATTCCACATAAGCTCGATAACAACGATATCCCAAGAAACATAAAAGAATTTCCCCGTGAAAAAAAAGATAGTATACTTAAAACGGTACCTAAGGTATAATCTTGCAAGCAGAAACATACGACTCAAGTGCCTTTACCCTCAAAATAAAACCAGGAAAGTGTGAACTATTCAAACGATCCCGCATCAAACGCTCTCATCATGCAACAATCGAACTAGAACAATCTAAAGAGGTCGTATCGGCGAAGTCTAAACAAAACAAAATTGCCTGGCGCCAGCCATTAGTAACACGACTTAGAAACCTTTCTTTTTTTTAAAAACCTACTATTTTGTGGAAGCGAGTATACAATCTTATAAACTATTTATAAAAACGATTGCTATTGGTGGCATACTTTAATAGAAGTTTCCTTAGTACACTAGTTGACACACTCAACGGGGCCTCAGAGGGGTCAGTGAGATCATTCAAGCTGAATGCAATAATGTGTGTATTTACAGGGCCGGATTTAGAGGTGTGGAGGCCCCGGGCAACAAAGGAGTGGAGGCACCCTGTTCCATATTATTTTCCAAATGAGATGATAGTATGTGGGGGATGTGGGAGTTAGGACGTCAATGTCCATGTCTGTTGCAAGCTTGAGGAGCTTCCTACCATTGCTATTGGTTTTATGGCACTTCCAGACGGTATGCGGGGAGTTAAAGTCTCCGAACAGAACACTAGAGTCTCCAAGCGAGAATAGTACCTACTTCTAAATCACTTTGGAGGGGTGGTTTGCCTGGGTTGTACACTGGCCGTGGCTTCCATATTTGACAGTGTGGGGGTTGGTATTAGGTAACGAACAGTGAAGAGATTTCTTGTAGTAGATGGCAGTGCCTCCGCCAGAAAATGCATCCAAATAAAACTTACATAAGAAAGTGAATCAAGTGCACCTTTAATCTTACAAGTGGATCAAGTTTCGCCTGAAACCTAAATAATAGTTTTCTACCCTTCGAGGGGAAAACGGTTATAATCTATATTATAAAAGGAGACGCTGACTGACTGACTGACTGGCTGACATATCAACACAGGGCCTAAACTATAAGGGTTAGAAACTTGAAATTTTGCACAGGGGTTCCTTTTATAACGTAGGGGAGCACTAAGAAAGGATTTTTGAAAATTCATCGCCTAAGGGGTAAAATGGGGATGCAAAGTTAGTATGAAACTTTGCCGTTTTTGAAGTCAAGTGGGCAACCCGAACGCGGGCAGACGTCGTTAATGGGTCTAATTCTACGCGAGCGAAGCTGCGGGCGTCCACTAGTATAATAGAAATATTTCCAATATCATCCCAAAGTGAAATATACAAATGTTATTAAGTAGATAGTATAAAGTAATAATAGTTATAATCCTAGTATATCTAGTGCACTAATTTTATTAGGTCCAGATTTTGTTTATGATTTTGTTGAGGGGCCCGTTGACACAATCGTTAGTGACCCTACCTGTTACGCCAGGGGTCGTGGGTTCGAATCCCACTCAAGACAAACATTCGCGTGACGAACACTTGTGTTTGTTCTGTGTCTGGATGTTAATATTATCTATTTAAGTAGTAATTAAAAAAATATATTTATGTTTTTGTCACCCACAGAGAATGTCCACAATATTTATTTATTTATTTATGTTCAATATGCATGACGCATTCGTATTCGCTGAAGTAGATATTAGTATGTAAGGCAACAAATACTTTCTGAGTAAATAGTACATTCGACAAAATTATTTTATTGCAGAAAAAATTAATGTCAACTAAATTCGGGTTCAAGAAATGAGGGTAGGTAGGTTGTGTGGGGTAGCTGCAACATTGTTGTAGTTTACTTGTGCTATTTTTGGCAGGAATACGTCATTTATTTTAGAAAATCGCCAATGCAGTGTGGATATGCGGCAGGCGACGTGCGCGGCGTGAGCTGCGCGCGCAAGCCGCCCTGCCGCCAATAACACACCGCGAAAAGCGCCGAGCGCGCGCCTCTTCTATCGACGCACTTCGCACATACGTGAAACGTGCACCGCGCTCACACCCGACAACTTCACTGAAAAATATTATTACTGATTCTATTAGCAGTGCTAACATTTTTGCTCTCGTGCGCGGGTGTTAAGTAAATACTTATTTCATTTTTATATTCGTGCATGGTATTTTCATATTAAGCAAAAGTGTACAAATCGCATATTTTTTTGATTAGGTAAGTCACCTTGTTTTTTTTAATATATAAAAAATAGTGAAATCCTAAAACCTGAATATACCTATTGCAGACGGTGCAACATATTCAGGTTTTAGGATTGAGGCTTTGGCACATAAGTAAATTTTACATCTCGTAATCTCTGTTTTCAGTCGTAAATACTATATTATTATATCGTCCTAGGTACCATCTATTAGTTAGTCACTTATGTATGTAGCTAACTAAATAAATCACAAACCAATTTATTAAATAAAAGACTTTTTTATTTTACTTCATAAGGATTCCTTTGTTTATTACCTATTGTTTCTTTCAAAATGAAAATTTCTTTTTGTGATTTTTTTAAATTTCTTACTTGAAAGTTTTTGTAGTGTAAGTAACTTTAATCTAACATGTGTTAGCTAGTTGATATAAGTAGGTAGGTACCTACTTAACTACCTAGTAACTCATAAAAACTTTATAAGACCTTACAAGAATCCTGGCCGCCACAGTACACGTCATTATCTGTTTCCCCCGCAGACCCTTATGTTTACGATTCTATAACAACATTCACATGCCATTCTATAGCTGTTTAGCAACACCGACAAGCGACATTCAACACTCCTTAAATAAAGGCATGTTGGTAGTTAAAACCAATCGTTTATTCATATAGGTACTTACATAACTAAGCTATTAGGGAAAAGTGTAACAGCGAAATTAGAGCACTGAAAAGAGCAAAAAAAAAGACAAGCTTTTGTTAATTATTTAATGTATATTACAATGTATAATTTATAAATCCGGCTGTCACTTGGCCTAGGGAAGGTACATTCCTTCATTTTTGTAACAGAATATTATGAAATACGCTTGTACCACTAGAGAATATAGGAAAGGTAATGCTTGTATGTTTACGTAAGTGCTCGGCGCTTAGTAAAAAAATCTGTTAAACCTAACTAATAGCACTATTATGTATTCTGTGCTAATAGTATAAAAGTGTATCTATGTTCTGTTTCTATCAGAAGTGCGGTGGTGCCTAACAACTGTTAGGACTCCGTTCGATCAATCAAAAAGCGTTGTTGTCAGTTGCTAGCTTTTTGATACAAAAACAGGTAGAGGACTAGTAGGAACAATTAATAATCCTATATCTTAGTGCATTTGTACTCCTCTTGTTGTAGGTATGGTTTTGGCAACAGTAAAAGAGGTTCTATAGTGAACTAAAATGCAAACTGACTTCAAATTGCCCTCATTCGATTGGAGTTTCGTCACAATATGAACTTCAAATTCCTTTATGATAGTATGAGCACCAAATGCTGAGTATAATAACGCACGCATAAATACTTAAATTTTTGTTTGTATTAGAAGATGGGAAATTAAAAATGTTCTCATTGGGATTTAATTAAGCAGAAAATTATTTTACTGACTCCCAAAATTCCCCAAGCAAGTAATACGCGTATTTTATTTTTCCTTACATTCGATGATAACTTGCAATCTTTCAGTCTTTATCTATCATTTTAAATTGCCGTGAAGATAAAGTATAGTAAAAACGGTCATGCCTACTGATAAACAGGTCAGGTGGACTTTATATATAAGCTAAATAAATATAGTAGGTACCTGAGAAAGATCTTAACTTTTGGTCCTTACTCTATGCCCATACCCATGGATTAAATTCGAATCTAGTCTGGAATTATTGAGTTACGAGTTACGAGTAGGCTATGATTGATACCTCAGACTTATAGACTAGAGAATTGTTCATTAATGTTCAACGAACATAAATTGCAATATCAAGTGGTTATCTATATATATAAAAGGAGAAGGTGACTGACTGACTGACTGACTGACTGACATATCAACGCAGGGCCTAAACTATAAGGGCTAGAAACTTGAAATTTTGCACAGGGGTTCCTTTTATAACGTAGGGTAGCACTAAGAAAGGATTTTTGAAAATTCACCCCCTAAGGGGGTAAAACGGGGGTGCAAAGTTAGTATAAAACTTTGCCGTTTTTGAAGTCGTTAGACGGGTAGTCGTCGTTAATGGGTCTAATTCTACGCGAGCGAAGCTGCGGGCGTCCACTATCTATATATATAAAAGGAGAAGGTGACTGACTGACTGACTGACTGACTGACATATCAACGCAGGGCCTAAACTATAAGGGCTAGAAACTTGAAATTTTGCACAGGGGTTCCTTTTATAACGTAGGGTAGCACTAAGAAAGGATTTTTGAAAATTCACCCCCTAAGGGGGTAAAACGGGGGTGCAAAGTTAGTATGAAACTTTGCCGTTTTTGAAGTCGTTAGACGGGTAGTCGTCGTTAATGGGTCTAATTCTACGCGAGCGAAGCTGCGGGCGTCCACTAGTTTGTTAATAAAGCTATGAGGATTAAAATCTGTCAACGGAATTGAAACGGATGACTTGGTGGTTTTGGTAGTATAAGGAAATTAAACTCGTTCGCTTTTCTGTTTAGCTTCAAAAAGGAAATCAGCCGTGAAATAATAGATAGCACAAACAGTAATAAAATGAAGACGTACATTACATTTTTTTACGGATATTAAATAGAAAACGTGCATGCAGTGCAGCACCAACCATCCGCTGCCGCCCATGACAACTGTGACCAACTTTGAATAAGATTCTAATAGGGACTGGGATGGTTTGTCCAGATATTGAGAACATTAGTTTGTCGGTTCATTAGTAAGTATCACGGACTACACACTACGTAAGTATGAAGATTGGGGTAGGGACTGTTGGTGATAGTCAATCCTGTTAGTTGTTGTTAGTAATAGTCGAATTTTTCCAGTTTAAGTCGTTCCAAGAAGTTCACAGATGTGTTGGCACCCTTTAGGCCTAAGATGTTCGTTGTGTTTGTACACTAATATTCTTTTCTCGTTTTTTTATAAAGATATCTTTTAAAAATTGTTTTGTTAGTTTAAAAAATCTTGATGAGTTGCAAGGTGTTCTTTTTTCATTGTTAGTGACGAGACAAATTTTAAAATATTAGGACAAGAGCTTGCAAGATACCTTTGCTAATTTTCTTAATTATTTCTTTAGAACAGAATTTCTATTAAGATAAAATCGCAGATAAATCTATTAGGTATAAATTTAAGGTAAACAAAGGTATTTATAGGTATTTATCTACCCATAAATATAGGTGCACAAACTTTATCATATCTATTAGAGAACTGCTACGTTTTGTAGGCGCTAACCACAGTCCCGTTTTGTCACCATACACGTGAGGATGCTAATATGACGTGAATACCTAACAGTTTCTATAGTGCATCTGCTAAAATGTTGAACTGAATTACATGAAAAGGTAAACATTTTAAATCGAAAAAGGTAAGTACATCAATATGTAATGGGGTATAGAGCATAAAAATGTTCATAACCAAATGATGTCATTGGATTTACATTATTCCATATAAACATACATATAGATGGAGCTAATGAAGTTTTACTTCAGCTGTTGTCTAAAAAACATTCGTTTTGAAGAAGGACTCAGAGAAGTTTTTGGTAAGTTTCTCCGGGTTGACTTCGATACGCCATTTCCTGAACCATGCTAGTTACTTTCGCCCTGCCTACGTGGTCGAAAGTAACAACTGACGATTTTTTTTTAACTTTCTGTTATTGATATAAAACACACCATAATAAAATAAATCGAGTTATTAGAATAAAGAACATTTTGACAACTGAATTTATATATGGTTATATTCATTTTATGACAATAATAACACCGAGCCAGAAATCAAGGTAAAAGTACAAAGTGTTACTTTTGTACCCGGTCTCCCCTAAATAATTGCAAGCAGCTACATAAACTTTATTGTATTCATCGCACACACATACACAACACAAACAAGCCCGGATACATAACCACAATAGAGCAAACCGAGTTAACAGTTTTTACTACCTTTTTTTTTATTTTGTTAATGCAATATTAATATAATAAAATAATAAGCTAAAGTAGTATTAAGTAACATTTGCTGTGAATATGAGAATGAATAAATAAATAAATATATCAGTCAGTAGTCTATCTCTATGGTAGTTCGTTTGCGAGTTTGCTAGCGTTACGCGAACGGTGATTTCTTGATTATTTCGTAATATTATATGTTTCTAATTTTAATTCGAAAACATATGTATTTGTAGAAAATTAATGTATATTACATATATCCATGTATATATTATACATATATTTATATATAAATACAGATGGAGCTAAAGAACTTCAGTCATCAGTACTTCAGTCGTGTGGTCTAATTTTATATTTACACAAATGTTTGTGGGTAATGTAAGTAGGTAGGTAAGAAACTTGAATGTTATTCCGGAGTAATGTAGATAAGTATGGTATGAGCATAATGTACTTAATTATTTTAATTACGAGTACTTTATGGAATGACCGAAAACCAAACAGTACAGAATTCGTAGTTCTTAAGCTGAGCCCAAATTGCTCCCAGCCTCCGGATGGAGGATTCCACGTTTCACGGCGTGAGCTCCGCCACGTCACGACCCGCAGCACGATTGGCCTGATATTCCTGATAGTAGCAGTGAATGCAGTAGGTTTCGCGATCTTGATTGCGAAAAATCGATGCCGACCTTGGAAATTTTACGTTGTTTCAGTCAGAGCTGTCTAACCAAGAGCTTGCCGCAGAAAAAAAGTCAGGCTCACCGCTCTTATTTACAAGACGAATGTTCTGGCCTCCAGGCTCACACACTTGGGGCTGTCGAGAAAACCAAAATTCAGTATTTTGTTTGGAACGTCACATTCTTGTCTAATAGTCGTCACATTCTAGTCTTGCCTTTACAATACAATACAAGATAATATAATTTATTGCACCAGAAAAGTATTTATTATATATTAGGTATATTAGAAAGACTAGTATTACTACTACCCGTTGTATTCAATTTACTGAAAATTCGGAATTGCCGCTATTCTAAAACCTACAGGATTTTGCCGAAAATGTATTATCAGTAGCCTTAGCTGACACAGACGGGGACTTGAGACAATGATCGGTCCAGTTCTTAAAGTCTTGTGAATCTATCAACCTGCAGTTAGTCAGCATAGTTAATTGAAATTTTAGTAGGTACACCCCACTCATTCTGATCCGATTATTATTGAAGTGATTTCGACACGACTTAGCTTAGCCACACATTTTTGTAATAAAACATCACTCACTAGCTCACTAGTATCTGGAAAAGTTTAATGTGGAAATTTGTAACACTCTGGCACAGCCGTCGGGTGACCTTGCCAGAGCACTTTATAACCTAGTTAACATAACAACAAGGCGTAGGTAGGTAGACTATAATACTTATTGTTATGTACATTATTACAGAGCGACTTAGTAAAAGCTCCTCAAATAAAGAAAAAAAATATACCAACAACCCATCAAGGATTGTGATCATGACTGTACTTAATAAAATTATCACTTAGTTCTACCGTTCTACGTAAATTCATTAAACGACCCGTCTACCGTAATGGGCAAGAATTCTCTAGAGTAGTGAAATAATGGAATAGAAATATGTCGACAGCGGATATTTTACTGTAGGTATACATATCGCCATGCATGCTATTCGCAGACCATTTTTAAACATCCGAAATAATACGAGCTTGATTTCAGATGTTGAAATCGCATTTGAAATACTCGTCGACTCACACTGGTGCAGAGTCGAAGCGACGCGACGCGTCATGTTTTGCCGCCTACAGCATATTCGGCCCTATTGCTTTATTATTAAAGCACAGCTCGACTACAGCCCGCTCGACACCAGCCGCGCGTCTACGCGCGCCTCCATATTTACATAGCAGAAATTTGTACTTAAATAATAGAGCAATAGAGCTGAATATGCTGTAGGCGGTAAAACATGACGCGTCGCGTCGCTTCGACTCTGTGTCAATGTGAGTCGACCCTTATCATAGCTGTAACAATATATTATATTCAGACATTTTACCGTATTTTTTATAGATATAAGATAGCTAACAGCTAACAATTAGCTAACAGAGTTAATTAGAACATTAGCTGGTCATCAATGGTTCTTTACTGTATATGAGGACTGCATGGGGACCAGCGTTGCCAGACGTCCCGATTTTGGCGGGACGTCCTGATTTTTACATCAAAATTAAATGTCCCGCGCGGGACAGGCTCAGTCCCGCTTTTCGGCGATAACTCGAACGTGCTGAGGAAGCGTGGGCAGTTACTCATCCAGTTTAATCTACAGCTATCCTGTGAAGAGTTATTCGTCTTGATTAAAGAGAAAAAGGAAACTTTAAAAGACGTTAAATCTACACAGAAATATCATGAATAAGTATACTTATAAATAATAATTCTCATGTAAGATGCAATTTGTAACGCTCACTCAACACTTTTGTTTTGTTGTCTTTTGTTTGAAACCACCAAATATATATCCAATGGTTGAAACCTTCGATCAATAATTGAAACACCATATTTTTCTCATGAACTTTTTTGATTTTGATTTCTGTTTTTTTTTTATTATTACGAAGATGAAGAAGACTCAACTATTTAACGATAGTAAAGTAAATCTGATTTAGAACATTATATTTTTATTAAAAAACATTTTCTATGGCTATTTTTGCTATCTATTGTCACGTAAACGTAATTTGAATTCAAATTAAAAGATAAATACATAGCTATTTAAAAACTTCTTGTGATATAGGTACGTTTTTTTACTTTGTCCCGCTTTCGACGAAAGAATCCCGCTTTTTCCTCCTAGAATGTTCCAAAATCCCGACTTGGCAAAAAAAAATCTGGCAACGCTGATGGGGACTGATATGTTGATAATAAGTCTTGAAGTTGGTGTCAGTAATAGTCCAGTTAGTAAATTGTTAGGTAGGTACTAAGAGTCTCGTTTCAAGTCAGTTACTGATGTGTTGCTACCCTTGAGGACTAAGATGATCGGATCTAAATAAGTATAACCGGAATCCTCATCTTTCCAACCGGACCATATAATTTGGTTTAAAAACACTGATTAGTACACGGTTGAAATGGTACAAGGTATCGTAACCGGCGGTGGCACTGCCCCGGGCGAACTCTACCTATAGGCTTCCACAAAGTAGGTATATTTCGGTGACGTTATGCTACTGTCTAGTAGGATGTAAGTAAATCATCTCCCTAACCTAAACCTATGTAGCAAATCATAGTAACCCCACTAGTTTCAACCAGCATGTTCCTGACCGTGGAGTACCTACACTCGTAAATATGTACCTACTTAAGTGAATCAAATGTTCTCGAAATAAGGGCCGATTCTATATCTGCACGTAGGTAATTACCAGCCGATAACGATAATATCATTAACGCCACACCATGCACCCTGTATCCGATTTCATCCATTTATTTCAAACACAAATAGGTGTATTATTATTATGACCAAAGGTTTCAAACAAAACTTACGAGTATGTAAGTACCTATTCCTGTAGCTGTAGCATCACGACAAACACCGGTGTGTATGCCTATTGTTTGTTTCAAGGCATAGAAATTTAAGCTAGCTATTTTTAACACGTTCAGTGCTTTAGGAGATCTAACGGGTCTCTTACGAGACTTTCAGCCAGTGCGGCTCCAAAAATCGTGTTCTACACCTCAATGCGGGGGGCCGTAATTTCTTTATTTCTATGTGTATGATCAAGTCAAATATACATAATATGTTCAAATATGACTCAAGGAGATCGAAGAGGTCCCTAACGCACTAAGCAGATTTTGTACATTATCGGTGCGTAGAGAGATCTTTTATATCTCCAAAAGCCTCGTAGTCGCACGCAGGAAGAGCGGACGGCGCGGTCGCCGCGCGCTTTGTTTAAGTGACGTCCAATCCAAATGTCGGGAGCGTTGATTGTTTAGGTCTCATACGCACTGCAGTTAAGCACGGTTACGAGCTCTAATAGGTCTCAAACGCACTGGCTGCAAGTCTTTTGAAAACGGCTCCGCGCTGAACGTGTTAATAAATAGTGAAACATAGTGTCTATACACTGTGTTTCACAATAGACATTTCACAATAAGCATGTATCGAAATACGGCAGACTTACCAAATCGATGGTTAATTTGTCAACTAACGAGATGCTCAATCGCTTGCGTAGCCTCGCCGGACAGTGGACATACTTTACCTTTTGATTGTGGGTAAGTAATTACGTATACTTACGTATGTATTACATACTTTCTTAGTAAATCAGGTAGGTACCTACCCAATACCAAAATCTAGACCTGTCATCTCTTCCGCCAAATCCATGTATCGCGCAGGGTTAAAACTGAGAAAGAAAATTTAAAACTAAAGAAGACTACGACTAAGAAGAGAAAAAAACACCGGGCACGTGTATTTGTACCTTTTAATATTAATTTAATTTTTTCTCATGTTAGTGATGTTTGTATCTTTAAAACAAAAACATTTTCCAAACATTAGCTTATTTAAATAATTTTTAGTGCAATTAAGAGATTTATGATAAGGTTATTATTTACATAATGACCAAATAGATAGGTAGTAGGTAGGATCTATATATAATTCAATACAGATTATCTGTATATGTATATATTATTATTTAAATAATAATAAATATCTTGGACATTCTCACACACGGCCATCTGACCCCAATGGTGATATGGGTGTCAGAGACTGATATACATACATAGATATTTTTAAATACATACTTAAATAGGTAATATTAACATCCAAATACAAGTCTTCGTCACACGAATATTTGTCCTGTCCTGAGTGGGATTCGAACCCACGAATCCTGGCGCAACACGTAGGGTCACTAATTCACTATCGATTGCGCCAACGGGCCTGTCAATGTGTATATATTTACCATACATTATTGCTCTATTTTATACCTTTCATATCGCATGTCGCTAACGAAGCTTACATGCGTGCCATTGATTGCATCATGATCAATGACCAGATTTTATCCAACTTCAATTACTTGTTAATAAAGTTACAATATACTAGTAGCGGTTAATGGTTCGCGTCGAACCATTAACCGCTACTACTACTACTACTACTACTTCGGGTGGCTTAAGAACATTCGACAACGTGTTGGGTAACCCCTCCACCAATCCGCATTGGAGCAGCGTGGTGAAGTATGCTCTGGACCTCCCGTAGCTATCCATGGGGGATACCAGTGGCCAAAAGCCCAGGTGATCTACGGGTTGTAGCTAATGTAGCTTCCTATAGAGAAAAAAAAATCAGAATCGATTCGGAATAGACTTGCCAGTACCTTTAATCAATCTTACAGACATGCTCAAACCTCTTTTAATATTATTACTAATTTTAAAATCCAAGTCACTATCACAAAACCTACACAGGAAGCTAGAACTCTATCTAATCTTATCATTTGTATCAAGCTGTCCTTACCAAAAGGCTAAATAATCGATAGGATAAGAAATATTACATGCTCAAATAAAAAAAATAGTATGCAACAAAAATCATGATTGCTAAATCGTTGTCTGTCATGCATTTCCCAGCGAAAAAAAGGGTGATTCGGTACCTATTCCTCCTCCTTAGGTGAGGAACCACCTGAGTTAAAGAAGAGAGGGGTTACTTTCTTTCATTCAAATTAATCTTATCTACAAATAGATCCAAGTAGGTATCTAGGTACTCTACGCAAATTATACAAATGCTCTTCAAATGCTATTGAAATGTAATTAATGACTGATTCGATCACTCATTAGCTCATTACATCACACCATGAGTGATTTACCCATAGATTCTAGTATAGAATAATAAATCTATGGATTTACCATACTTAATTGTTACTAGGTTTACGTTTTAGTCTCTCGTGTACTTCTTTATGAACTTCTATAAGTAACTAAGTAAAAGCCTCAGAGCAAAAATAGAATAAATAAATAAATATCTTGGACATTCTCACACACGGCCATCTGACCCCAAAGTAGGCGCGAGCCTGTGTTATGGGTGTCAGAGACTGATATACATACATAGATATTTTTAAATACATACTTAAATAGATAATATTGACATCCAGACACAGAACAAATACAAGTGTTCGTCACACGAATATTTGTCCTGAGTGGGATTCGAACCCACGACCTTTGGCGCAACAGACAGGGTCACTACCGATTGCGCCAACGGGTCTGTCAAGAATGAACTTATACTTACTAATAATAATTAAGTATGTATTTCTAAAACAAAAAAACTGGCTCGTTGGTCTTGTGGTGGCTAGTTTTAAAATTATCCAATAAGAAGATAGTAGCTCAGGGTCTGGAATTGTGACTAGTGTATAGCAATGGGCTCACCACGTTCACGGCAAGAATGGGAGCTAGAACCGTACATCCAGTGACCCCGGGAAAAACAACGTTATGTGTGGCTGCACAACGTTGTAGATGGGTGTTGACGTCTTTGGATGTCTCGTCCGAGACGAGCCTGTCATGTACACAGCGCTAGAGGGCACCGGTGCGTTCTATCAGAGATCCTGGAGCCCTCCACAAGCGCCGAGGAAGTCGACCGAGGGGGTTTTAGTAGGTGGAAATCCCACATAATTCGGCGTCGCTCCCACGATGTCCGGGTACTTTTATAAGGTTTCCCACTCGTAAAACAAAAAAAAGGATTACCTTTGAAAATAAATAAATCATCATGCGTAAAGCAACTACAGGATCGGACATCCGTAGCTCTATCTACGTAGGTACTTCCGTAGCGCTGCTGACTGAGCGCTACGACTCTTCGCAGATTTCCAAAATAATTGGAGTGCGCCTAACTAAGAACTCCAATTTCTTTGTTCAAAGCTGACCATAGATTTTTGTTTTGAGTTTCAGATTACCTATACTCTTTGGTTTCAGACACAGAGTACATTTTATATAACTGAAATAGAGTCCGCGCTCAAGGCTTGTGCATGGCCCATGAATGTGACGCCATCTGTTTTTTAATTTGGAAAACTTCATGCATTTTTCTGCACCTTGGCACCTTTAATTTAAATTTTCTTTTAATGTTTCAATTAGAATAGAATTAGTTAGCTCTTAATTCATTAAGATCAAATACAATATGCCATCTTTTAGAGCATTAGTAACTAATCCTATTTTATAAAAATAAGAAGACTGTAATTTTATACGATAATTTATTGTTTAATTTATAATGCTACAGTAACACAAAGCGTAGGTAAAACACCAATGTTTACAAAGAACTAAAAAAGGCCCTGAAATTGTCAGAGAACACAACATTCATTCATGTTTAAAATTTCTTTGGCTGCATTCGAAGCCTCTGGTATAGGATACTTCTCCATCCTGTACAAGATATGAAGTCACTTTTGAAGCAGCACTACTTATAAATAATTTTAGCAGTCTTCATTCACCTGAGGAAAATTGTGAACCTGACTCGACTCATGCACAGGATTCAAATCATTCTTCATTCTTCTCAAACTGTTCTTCAATTTTAAGTGATGAACAGAAGTCCAGTTATGCTTCGGAACTAGATTTTGACGACATCGATATTAATAAGTATTACATATTATTATTCGTAAGTAGACGTACATACGGGGCTTCGGAATCCTATTTATCACCGGGTCGCGAGGTGGAAAAATCGTAAAAAGCAGTGAAAATGCATTTATTTACAATTAATATTATTGAAATTAATGACACATTTGACATGTGACATTTGAATTTTCATTTTAAATTTAACTATATGGCGTTTGTACAGTCCATTCCTACAGTAATTAAGGAATATCAATATTTAAATTTCAATATTTAAAATTGCTGGACCCATTTTCTGAACTTAATATTACTAATTATGGTTTATTTAGTACATAATGTTTTGTTTTATAAATCTGACTTGATGTTACCAGATCAAAATATATAAAATAAATGGAAAACCATTGGTAACACTGAATTGAAAAACGTCATTACTTGTGTAGATTAGTACCATCTTTTGTTCAATTCTAGAATGAAAATCAGTATAACCTAACAATATTTAATATCATGTCGCAGCAAACAAAGTCTACGTGTTTGTATACATCCTAAATTTGATTGGTTTTCCAAATATCTATTGTCTATGCTTCCGAGTAGGTTTTTTCTAACTGCAAACACCCTGGTTTCAGACACAGAGTACATTTTATATGTTTCAGAGTCTATGCCTGTTGAAACATAAATGTCATTATGGTCTAATTTGCATATTTAACAAATTAGAACATTTTTTATTTCAGTTTTGTAAGTAGCCGAGAGTAAGTAGGTTATGTACTCGTAGGTAGTTGTTTAATCGTAAAAATAAAATGTAAAACTCGAAACCCCAAGCAAACTCGGTCAACCATAAATTTTATTAGGTATGCTCAGGCATGTGTGACAATGTTTATCAACATGCAAAAGCTGTTTCTGAAGTTTTTTGTATTTTACGAATGTAGTTTTCCTTATTAGAGAGTAGACCCGTCAGTATAAAATGTCTTTGACTGAGCAGGAATATAGTTAATGGTCTAATACCTAATTACACTCAGTAGATACTTACGAGCTCATAGGTGAAAATCAGCCTAGTTGGATTACCCAATATCTATTTTTATATCCATACTTCCATACATTACATATAATATTGTAATGTGAAATTAACTCTGTCTGTCTGTGTGTCTCGCTTTCACGCCAGAACTACTGAACCGATTTAAATTAAATTTGGTACACATTGGCTACTTTTTAATTGGAAAAAAGTGTTGTATGTAAATGGTTGAAAAGGGGATGAAAGGTTGTATGAAAGTGTTGTCATTTTCAGAACTAGAAGCATAAAATTTATATTTTAGACTGTTGATAAATAAATATGGCATTCAAAGTTTGTAAAAATGTTACCCATAAGGGTGTAAAATAAACATATTGGATAACACATTTACGAATTCATTACAAATTTGTGGAGCTAAAGTTAACGCGTTAAGAAGAATCTATTATCTAATTCCAGGCGAGCGAAGCTGCGGGCGTCCACTAGTATGATATATATCCATCCCATCTCTCTCTAAGTTCAATCTTGTTTATCTTCAAAGACTTACTATGTAATGAAACTGTAGAATATACCTACTTATAGAAATAATAGGAAATTTTTACACTGCATTCTCTTCCGATGGGTGTCAGAGACTGATATACATAGGTACATATATATTTTTAAATATATACTACTTAAATCGATAATATTATCATCGTCCGGAACAAACACAAGTGTTCGTCACACGAATGTTTGTCCAGTGTGGGATTCGAACCCACGAACCCTGACGTAACATCCTGCATATCACTACCGATTGCGCCAAAGGGCCCTGTCATACAGACATGCATGCTTTTTTCCTCAGATGGAAATCTAAAAAATCTTGAGGTGCGTGCCGCTGGGATTTGAACCCGAATCCTCTCTCTATCTCTAGCTGGGCTATTCTACGAAGTTAATTGATGGTAGTAATTAAATGTATATTTCAGATGTGACCATTGTCACGGGCGAGCGTGATAATGGGCGAGACTGGGGCGCGCGCACTGCGGGCGAGGGCGCGCTGAGGCATGTGGGCGCGCGCGGCGCGAGCGCTGCGGCGCGGGCTGCTGCTGCTGCCGCTGCTGCTGACCGCGCTGGCGCTGCTGCTGCTGCCGCGCCCGCCGCCCGCCGCCAACGCCCCGCGGCTGCCCTCCGTGCCGCCGCCGCTGCGTGATGACTCCCACCTCCAGGTAATATTGGGGGAGGCTGAGGCACGTGCGCTGCGGCATGTGGGTGCACGCGGCGCGAGCTGCTGCTGTTGCTGCTGCTGCTGCCGCCGCGGAGCGAGGACTGCCCCCCGTGCCTCTCTATGTCTCTCTCCCGATGTCTCTAACCTCCAGATAATAATGGGCGAGGCTGGGGCGCAAGCGGTGAGGGCGCGCTGAAGCTTGTAAACAATGATTTCGGTTTTGTTTACTTAGTAATTTATTCAATCCGAACCATTACCTACTCGATGTTAAAAATACCATTGAACCAAACTGAAATAATTGGGTATACAGTAGAAGCTCCTTATTCGCGCTTCCTTCATTCGCGTTTTCACTATTCGCGGATAAAAAAAATGCGACCCAATCCCCATATTCGCGCCTAAAAATTTCTTTATAGCGGATCTAATAAGTAAACAATAGGTTCCAATAGGTATCCAATCCAATATCCTTTGTAAATTCTGTCAAATGGACTAATAATAAAAGTAAAATAGATCTTATTACAGCTTAGCGTATAGTATGTTGCATTAAGATATCGCCGAGGACTTTGACATAAGCCGCCTTCGCCACGATCGGTGTTTTTGAGAATGTAAACAAACAGAATGAAAGCAACCTTAATCACTAAATAAATAAAGTATATATGTATTATTAAATAAAGTATATTTTTAAATGTTGCTGTTCCGTTCTATGGTAAAAGCTGCTTTGCGTGTTTTATTGTTTCGTCTCTCACTGACTGAAACCGACTTTTTTTTTTTTTTTTTCGCTGGGAAATGCAGTTTACGCATCCCGCCCGGTCGTAAGTGACGTATGTGGGACTCACCGAAAACGGAATACCCACTAAAACCCAGCGGCACCGTCAGCGTTGATGTGAGACGTCACGGGATCGCTTGCGCATTACTACCGTGACGACTCAGCGCGTGCCTTTGGCTCCTACACTTTTTTACAGGGGAGGGAGGAGACGCGCATAGCGCGTTCTCCTTCTCCCAGGTCTCCTCTTCCGAAGCGAGTCTGCGAGAGCGCTTGCCTCCCTTGCCCGCTCTGCGGCCTCTTTATGCGCGATTACTGTCTCGCAGAAAAAAGCCATTTCTTTCCAGCATCTCTCGCTGCTGAGCATAGCGTCGACTACACTCTGCAGCGAGAGATCTGTACCGACGATAGAGGTCAGAGAGTGCCTTTGAGGGCCCCAAGCACCACATTCCTCCAGGGTATGTTGCGCCGTGTCCACCGGCGCGTCGCACTCATGACAAGAAGGGGTTACCTCCCGCCTCGCTACTCGATGCAGATACTCACCGAAACAGCCATGCCCGGTAAGTATCTGCACCAGTCTAAACTGCAGTATACCGTGCGCCCTCACTAGCCATCGATCGAGGTGTGGGCGGATAGCCTCCACTGTTCTCAGACCAGCGACAGGGGATTCAAGATCCTGCCGCCACTTTTGCATTAGAGCGCCGTGTGCAAGAGACCTTATTCGATGAACCTCCTCTGACGTTGGTCGCTCGCCCCTAGCCCTTGCATCTGCCCGGAATTTATACACCGTAGTTAGCACCTCTTCCTGAAGTTCCCACGGAGGGTCACCTGCAAGACTGAAACCGACTTGGAGGAAATGTTAAAATCACAACCCTCGAAGAAGAGGCTTCAACAAGCACTTGAAACATGACATTTAATTTGAAAAATCTTAGTGAAGGTTAAGAATGGCAAATGAGCTTTGCGATTTCTTTATGAACATTGATCCGTCTATGGAACGAAGTCTTTTTTTTAAGAGGCAAATTGCTAGTGCGACTGCGGCGTATCGGTCTGAATAGAAGGAGCTCTTAAAAACTGCCAAGCAACACAAAATTACAAAATTCTTCAAACTGTTGCCTAAGCCTTAAGATAATTAATCAAAATGTTCAAAAACTTCAATAAATTGATTTTTTAAAATATATTTTCATTTTTATTTTGTCACCTAGGAACGTAACCCTACAATCCCATAAAAATTACCATTCCGTATTCACGGTTTCTGTATTCGCGGCATATTTATGGAACGTATACCCCGCGAATAAAGAGCTTTTACTGTACCTACTTGCGCCCGAGTTCGTGGGTTCGAATCCCACTCAGGACACTTTTTTTTCGTTCTGTGTTAACATTCAGATAACTACCAGTTAACGTTATCTATGTTTACCTTGCCTATATGCAAATTTAATGAGCACCATCAACATCAATAGAATTCTCTATTTATCTATTATGTCAACCTAATGCTCTGAGAGGAATAATTACATATTTCCTGCTAAGTTCATGAACATTTCGAGTGGTGTTTTAAAAACATTTATGTACCTACCTAGATCCCCAGAATGAGACCTTAATGACTAGTACTTATTGCTTATCGTAATACTAGACACCTTAGGAATCTTATCTGAACTAATTTTATATTTCGGCTAGTATAGATAGATACGAGTACCTACATGTTCGATTCAACTTTCAAGTCACTTTTTTTATTGATGTAAGATAGCAAAAGAGCTTGCACCACCCATCCGCCGCCGCCTATGACAACTGTGACTGACTTTGAATTAGACTCAATTAGGGACTGAGATGGTGATAGAGTTCATTTGAACATTAGTTGGTCAGTTCGTCAGTGGGTACGAGGACTGGGGACTGTTCGTGATATTACTTCTGTTAGTTGGTGTTAGTACCTAATAGACCAGTTACTAATTGTTAGTAGGTAAGTCTTGTACCAAGTCAGTGTGCTACCCTTGAGGACCAAGATCTTCGCCAAAGAAGTGTAACCGGAAACCACACCTTCCAACCGGATCACAATTTCGTTAAAATCAATTATAACACGGTAGAAATCGTGCTAGGTACCGTGGTGGGCGGTGGTAATGCCTTGGGCGAACTCTATATGGAACAAAATAGGTTTCAAATAAAACTTACTACCACCTAAATATTGTTCACTGAGAACATCAATAACTTACATGCAAGCAAGTTTCCTCTCCATGTTTTCCCTCACCGTTACAGCAGGCTACATCTAATGTCTTCTAAGTTACATGCATTTATATTATGCATTCTCTGAATATTTTATTTCCCTCTATTGCAAACGCGCAAACAAAAACTACAATAAACACACAGTAGGTATCTGTAATTATGCCCGGCAATTATTACAAACAAAAGGAACTTAAGCACATAAGCGGTACGGCGTTACATTTCAGAACTCAATAACGGAGAGCGAGGTGGGGTTGAGCCGTGAGGGCGAGGAGTTGTACAAGAGGCCCTGGTTCATAACTGGCGGGGAGCGGCGACCCTTGGTGCACGATCCACACGCCAAGATCTTTCCCGAGGATGCTCCTACAGAGGATAGGTTCGTATATTTTATGTCAAAACTAGCCGCACTTGGCAGAGCTTGTATCACGTGCATGCCTTCGGTTGCGGATTTCCATTTCAAACAGATAGGTACTTTTTCAAATTTGAGTTTTTGTATCTAATACAAAAATGATGGTGTATTATTATCTTATTTTCTAATTTAATAAATGTAACAATGTGACAGTAAATATTTCTGTCTGTCGGCTTTGATAAGAGATGGTAGAGAGATGGGACCCACGAAATTGACATAATGTTATAGTTAATATTAGTAAGGGAAAGGATATATTTACAGGACAATTACAATCCTCTGTCAGTTTCCTGCGTCTCATCATCTCTGGCTCTGTACCTACTCTGTATAAAAAATTTCCTCCAAATAATTTTAAATTGGTAGTAATCAATTTTATGCAGACAAAGTCACGGGTACCAGCTAGTAATATAATATTATATTATACATAGTTCATTTTTAATGTAGGTATGTAATTACCATTGCAGAATAGCTGAACAACTAATGTATGTTTTGCCGAAAGACGAGGAAGTCCCTATAAAAAGGATATTACTAGCGAACGGTCTAGGAGCATGGGGCGTGTCAGGAGGGCGCACGGAGTTCATCAGGAACAAGTGTCCAGTGGACAGGTGTACACTTTCGGCAGACTCGAGGGACGCCGCCACCGCTGACGCCATCTTGTTCAAAGATCATCACACGCCGTTCAATGTTAAGAGGCCACCTAATCAGGTATGATTATTGTATAATCCATACTAGTCCATACTTCCATACTTCCATACTAATATTATAAATGTGAAAGTGTGTTTGTTTATTTATTTATTTGTTTGTTTGTCCGGCTTTCACGTCGCAACGAAGCTATTATATGGTATGGTTTTTGTGTGTGGAGATAGTGTCGAGGGTGGAGAGTGACGTAGGCTACTTTTTACCGCGGTAAAACATCCCCATGGGAAGATATCGATGTTTTGTTATTTGCTAGATATTTAGTTCCGGATATTGTTAATAGATGGCGTTAGAACAATTTAGAAGTAGTTAGTATAGTGGTTAAGTAGTTAGTATCTTTTAATCGTGGAACTGTCACTATTCATCCACCACAAATATGTCATGTATGATAAACAACTCATTGTTAATTCCCTTTGACCACGCGGGCGGAGCCGCGGGCAAAAGCTAGTTTATTATAAGTAAAAATTTCATAATAAAATAGTATTAACTGTAACGGTGTTGCGTCTGTACGTTAAATAAATATTTAATATAAAAACTATCGAGTAAAAGTCAATAACAAAATAAAATATTTCTGCTGTACATGATTTTATTCGGGTTAATATTATGGCATAATATTATGGAAAATATGGAGGTTCCATTGAGTGACACCACGACAGAACTAGATACATATACAGGGTTACAGGTTAAGTCGACCTATTCCCCGATAAGGGCGTGTAGTTTACATCGATTCTGACTGATTTGACTATAAAACACCCTATCCTAATTCTAACCGTTTTCGAGATATTTGAATTTAATTGTTTTTTATAAAAAATGCCCGATTTTCGGCTATCAGCTTAGATATTTTGAAATGTGTAAGTCTTATTATTACTATTATTTGATTTTTACATGTAAAATAAGATGCTTTACCACCTCAATAACCAATATTGTACGTGAAATGAATAAATAAGTCATTGTAGATGATTGAAACTCATACAAACTAATAAAAATTTAGAAAGTTATTTTTTCTATCAATGAAATCTAAAAAAAACATTATGGCCCCCGTTTTGCAGATGTTCTTAAAAATATCTACGTTTCATCAGCTATCCAACGAGGTATATCAATCTAGGGTTTTAATAAACATTCATAGAAAAAACTTAGTTTCATTAGCTACAGGGAAGGCAAACAAAAGTTAAATAAAACGATAGTAAGTACAAGATACTGCATTTATTAAACTTTAAAGTTCCAACAAAACATCTTAAAGTCTAAATTTTATGCTCGACATGTCCGCCTCTGTTTTGCACACATCTTGGCATTCTTTTACGATGTCCACTTTTTGGCCTTTTGAAACTGCCGTAATGTGTTACCTTTACGTTACGTGTTTAATTCCACCTTTTCCATTACCTACCACCTTAGCGACTTTTCTTCTGAATACAAGTGCCTTGCAAGTGTGGAGAGAGACTATATACTTACATGAGAATTAGTAGATGTACAGATGATCGATCTATTCTTATTATTGGTGGTTTAGAAGATGTACTAAACCACACAAGCTACATACATGCAATTGTACCTACATATTGTTAATGTTTCTATCAAAAATATATCTAAACAGTTTGTAATGCAACACGCTTGTGTTTCGGAATCAGAACTAACCAATTTGTACATGTTGATAAGCTTAATAGTTTTATCGGTAATGGTAGGTACCTACTTACTCACGTGCAGTTGTTAGCTTGTACACGGTTTGCTTGTAAGAAAAAAAAAACAAGATGGAATCAGAATATTTTACCTGTATTTAGATACCTAAGTATAAAGAAAATGTTGACACAGATTCACAATTTCAGATTTGGATACTATATTACTTAGAATGTCCGTACCACACCGCATCCCTCCGACCTTCATCGCTGGACGTATTCAACTGGACAGCGACGTACCGGCGCGATTCGGACATCGTCGCGCCATACGAACGCTGGCTCTACTATGATCCTCTCATCACCGAAAAGGAATTAGACCGGAACTACGCGGCCAACAAGACTAAAAAGGTAAATAATAGTTGCAAAGCTTTCATTATCTAAGAATCCGAGCAAAGATATCATAAGGAACATTATGAAGAAGATACAAGATATACTTACCTATTATATAATTATATTCTTCGGATCGCACTGAAAACCAGCGGCTGTGGTTGTACTACTCCGTGGCCAGTGCTGAGTGCGATCCATTTTTGTCAAGTATTACTTGCACAAACAATATGTATTATTATGAATTTACTTTTTGTTTTTTGGCTTGTATACATTATTTTAGTATGTATCCAAATTTAAATTATTATTCTTTGTAGGTATTGTATTTTTATGTCGTTGACAAAATAAATTATTTCTTACTTTCTTTCTTTCTTCTTTAAACTGATAAGAACTAAAAGTAAAACAAGCTAACGGTATATGAACCATCCAACCATTGGCAAAAGCTCCACAGCTGGACAAAAGACTTCTCCTAAACGACGCAACGGCCATGGAGAACATTATGAACTCTCTGGCTTAGAAGGTTAGGTAATTAACGAACACGTTCTAAGAAATTCATTGGTAACAAAATTGTGGGAGGAATAAATACGGGCAATAATGTTACAGGTGGCGTGGTTCGTGTCGAACTGCCACGCGCGCAACCGCCGCCTGCAGTACGCTCGTCAGCTGGCCAAGTTCATCCCCGTAGACATCTACGGCGCGTGCGGCTCGCACCACTGCCCGCGCGCCGACCCCAACTGCCTCGAGATGTTGGACCGGGATTACAAGTTCTACCTCGCGTTCGAAAACTCTAATTGTCGGGATTACATCACCGAGAAATTCTTCGTTAATGGTTTACAGTATGTTTTAAGAATATCAGTTATTCAATTTGTAGTTTTTCTTTATATATATCGCGCAAGACAATAAGTTACCTAATTGTTGCAAGGATTTGACGTGGTGGCGCTAGTAGTGGACGCACTGAACACCAGCGGTCTAAACTCTGTTGGTTTTGGGACGACTCTGACTAAACGACTGTTACATCTTACGATAATACTCGTGGTCACCCACCGACTTGCCGCAACCGGTGCAGCTTAACTTAAACACTGATCGGTTAAAAATCTCTCTTTAGCCCCACGGCGACAAGCGCCTCGTAATCTAATTACATATTGTGTACCAGTATATCTACCTTGTTCATACTGGTGTATATTTTACATCGTCATCTAATCGACAAAAAATACGTCCCAATTGCTGTTCACAATGGTGGATATTTTCCAGGCATGACGTACTACCGGTAGTGATGGGGGCGCGCGCGTCGGAGTACGCGGCCGCGGCGCCGCACAACTCGTACGTGCACGTGGAGGAGTTCGCGGGGGCGGAGGAGCTGGCCGCCTACCTGCGCCGCCTCGATGACGACGACAATCTGTACAACTCGTACTTTAAGTGGAAGGTGAGTGATGAATTGACCACCACTAAGGACTTATGTCAGGCCCGTGTAATAAAACAAGTGGTGCTGCAAGCTCGTTTGCTATCTTGTATCCATAAAAAAATTTTAGGTATGTGAGAATGTACTATCTATATATATAAAAAGAGAAGGTGACTGACTGACTGACTGACTGACTGACATATCAACGCAGGGCCTAAACTATAAGGGCTAGAAACTTGAAATTTTGCACAGGGGTTCCTTTTATAACGTAGGGGAGCACTAAGAAAGGATTTTTGAAAATTCACCCCCTTAGGGGGTAAAACGGGGGTGCAAAGTTAATATGAAACTGCCGTTTTTGTAGTCGTTAGACGGGTAGACGTCGTTAATGGGTCTAATTCTACGCGAGCGAAGCTGCGGGCGTCCACTATTTTGTTATATGAGCTGAACGGTTTGCCAGCCGTATTATGTCTCCCGCATTAATTAAGATTCAGAACTACACTTTCGTGCGATCACTTTGCACCCAGAGGTAGTAATGTAAGTACTAAATATGATGTGTACCCAGGGCACGGGCGAGTTCATAAACACGTACTTCTTCTGCCGCGTGTGCGCCATGCTGCACGCGAGCGCGCGCCGCCAGCGCAGCGCGCACTACACGGACGTGCAGGCGTGGTGGCGCGAGGGCGCGTGCACGCGCTCCGCGTGGCGCGCCGCCGCCCCCGACCCGCCCGCGCCCGCGCGCCCGCCGCGCGCCCTGCGCACCGGAGCCGCTGCCGCGCCCAAACGCGCGCCCGCACCGTAGTCACTCACTACTACACTACTCAACCACAACAAAACAGCAAGCCACCCTTTCGCACAATTATTCGAATGTGATACCACAGTCATAACTGTTCCTATAATTTTGATTAGTTCTTTCTGTGTCATTAGGCTAGTCATGATTGATAGAACAGGAATGATTGACCGACGTCAGTCGCGCTGAGAATTCACATTCTAAAATCAGTAGAAATTTCTCATTCTCATCTCAGAAAGTTCATTGATGTGAAATTAATGCAAAATACTTGTGATTCGGAAGGCAAGTAAAGCCGTCGGCCCCGGTTGTTTTCAGTAGTAAAAGCAATTGTTAAGACATGCTTTTGGGTAGTTGACATCGTGCTGGGCATTAGCCCCTCCATCAATCCGTATTGGAGCAACTTGAGTACACTCTAGACCTCCCGCAGCTGTGGCTGTGGCGGAGACTGGCCCAGTAGTGGGACTATGGATTGTAGCCACTTATCATTTCCCTATCTGTCTAGACAAGCATAGGATGGCTTACCACTAGTTCAGCAAGTGCTACTACGTGGTTCAAGTCGAGCCAACACTCCCAATTTATTTATTTCTAAGTACTTATTGACCCCTAACTAAGAAGGTTGTATGGGTGCTTATATTAACATTCTCAAAACGCCGAGTTTATATTTGTCCTCTCTGTACTCTGAAACGTATACCTGGTAATGCATTGCAAGTATTGCAACGCCTATATTGTTCTTGGGCTTATTATTATTGGGCTTTTATTTTTACGATTGAAGTACAAAAGTACGATTATACCTTTTTATTTATTATACCTACTTATTAAAACAATAAAATAACGTGGCGCTAATAACAAAATACCCAAGATACATAATAGTTATTTTGAAATTTGAATTAATATAAGTACGCAAAAAACATTCGAGTGTATCTGTTACAGCCAAAGCTGATAATCTATCTAATCTCAAACGGTGTCACCTACATTTACACTAAATCTTTTTAAATTCTTGCCTTTGGTTGGTCATCGTGTAGGTATGTTTTCGATAGAGTATTTGCTTATCAAATGTGATGTGATATTATATCCTTTTATTGTACAGACTAGACTAGCATATCGACATGTTTATTAAAAACCAATTTCGTTGTTAGGTTTATTATATTGTTATGTTATAATACATAAAGCCTAAAATTATATCATAGAGATATATTACTTATTATATGTATACAGTACTGTTGATTGAAAAACGCAGTAATAGAACCGATATACGAGTCTTATTTGGGAAAGCTTGCTGTTTTACGCTCATGGCTCAAACCAAATCAGCTGTATGTATACATACTATACGAATATTACGTATTGGCACCTTATGTTTCGCTGGTCGAACTGTTCTGTATTTAAATATGTAGGTATAACATTATTTATTGTGTTCTCTATACAAACAAATCCCAGCACAAACATTATTATAGTATAGACATACTTGTAGACACATAGTTATAAAATAATTTTCTACTTTGTTTGAGACCTGTTTATTTGCGTTTTCTTTTATTAGAGAAAATTTTAATGGTGATGAATGGTGTAAAACGCTGCGTTACGCACAACTTTCGACAAGTAACAATTTGAACAATCGCTACATAGAAGTGTTTGATTGATACCTACTACCTAAAATGCAAATCTGAATCAATATCAGAGAATGTTTTCTAGCGGCAAAAACATACTTATATTTATAGGAACATTACTTTTAAAACTTATTAGTAGATGTTAGTTAATGTTGTTAAATAAGTAGGTACTTACTTAATTTATTGGTGTTTGTATGACTCAAAGTATTTAGAAGTTTACCTAAATTTAAGTAGTGATTGTGTACGAAATAGGCACTTGATGTATTTTGTTTGTTTCATTTGTCACCTAATTTATTTAATCAAGTATAATTTAATATGAATAAACATTACAACAGTGCCTATGAAGGTGTAGGCACTGTTTTGCCCACTTCTCACTTCTCCACAGCAGTGTAATATTGAATAGGACCAACCAACATTAATCAAATGCCTTATAAACCAAAGTTAAAGCAGTTGTTTTTAAAATTTTTGCTCTTAAACAAAGTTTTAAATTATGTTTCAAAATTAAAAATTATTCATTATTTTAAATTCTGTTTAAAAAGTAGGTATTAATTACAACAAATATTATATAAATGAGTTTTAAATTATCTATGCTACATTGGACAGTTGTTCCTATTAGGCTTAAAAAGTAAATTTTTTGAAAAATGTCAGTGACTAATTTATAAATAAACTAAATATTAGTAGGGATTTATTTTTACCAGTGAAATTAATCCGGACGAAGAGATACCACTGTAATAAAACGTAACGTATCGCACAAACTCTAGTCATCTTGACAATGAATGTTAACACAAAATTGCATAATTACTAAATCGAAACTTAGTGAAAACTATTCAAGTTTATGGCAAGTGGTTAAATTTTTAGTTTAATTTACAATTTTTTTATTCTTTAGTTCAATGGTACCTTGGTACACAAATTTATAATATTATATACAATATTTTATACACGAAAATTCATCAAACTGCACACTAAACTCAAGGAATAAAACCTCTTTTTATAAAAATGTGTGATCTTTTACGAAGTTCTAAAAAAAACAGCAATTTCGATAATTCTTTTTTATTAAGAACTAGCTGACCCGGCAAACGTTGTTTTGCCATATAAATAATTTTTACTGAATATTTTGGGAGAACTTAATGTAAGTGTGTGGACTACAACTACCACTACCAATACCACTACCCCTACCACTAACACTACCCCTACCACTACCCCTACCACTACTCCTACCACTACCCCTACCTCTACCCCTACCCCTACCATTACCACTACCCCTACCACTAACACTACACCTACCACTACCCCTACCACTACCCCTACCACTACACCTACCACTACCCCTACCTCTACCACTACCCCTACCACTACCATTACCACTACCCCTACCACTACCCCTACCACTACCCCTACCCTTTACACCTACCACTAACACTACCCCTACCACTACTACTACCCCTACATCTACCCCTACCACTACCTATCACGCACCGGCGCCATCTACTTAAAATATTGGTTTGTAGTACATGCTATGTATCAGAGATGGCGCTGTATGTGAAAAAAGATTTTTCCCGCTTTTCTGTTGAAATTTTTCCTGAATTTTCTTTGCTATAAACCTCACCGAGCCCGAGACCTTTCCAACGAATGCAAAACCGTGGAAATCGGTTCGTGCGTTCTGGAGTTATAGCGTCAGGAAGGAAAACCCGACTTATTTTTATATAGTAGATTACATAGCTGTCATTATACGTCAATTACATAGCTGTCATTTGCGTTTTGTTATTCCGAGTCTGATTCTTTTTTGTTATACCACGTTTTATAGTGACTGACGTTTCATGTCAAGTCACACGGGAACGCTGTCGAACGGGATAAAAAGTATCCTATGTCCGTCTCCTGGCTCTAAGCTACCTCCCTACCAATTTTCAGCCAAATCTGTTCTGCCGTTCTTGAGTTATAAGTGGTGTAACTAACACGACTTTCTTTTATATATATAGATTAGATACATTTTAAATTGAATAATACACTACTTCCAGCGAAGAAAATTTATTTTTAATAAGGCAGGATACCTTAACCTTACAACATTTACTATACAAAATCAGATTAACAAAATCTTTATACAGAGTCTAAATAACTCAAGCTTCAAAATTACTAACATATTTAAATATTTAATAACTTATATATAATATTTTAATTAAATAATTTTAATTGCATGAAAGAAGAAGGGATTAACTATATTGTATTTTATATATTTTTTATTGAGGAAGTATTTAATAGTTGTTGAAATTCGTAATTCATAATAATTCAGCTAACCTTTAACCACATAGGATTTGTAAATTTGTTTTATCTTACTATCGATTTTAATTTGTTATTATACCATGTCATAAGTATGCTATCTGAGGATATTTAATTATTATTATTTTACAAGCCAAGCTAAACCCAGGTAGTAGAGAATTGGTATTGTAGAAGTACTTAATTTATTCTAATTTCATTTAAATGTTAGTATAAAATAAATAGACATTCCAATTAACTTAACTATACAGTACATATAAGTTTTTTTTAACCCTTAAATTGAAAAAAGTTTTATTTAAACTTTATTAAAACAATTCATCTCTTATTGCTAAGTGCAATAACAACCATCAAAAATACAAATTAAAAATGTAGGTAACTAATATTTAAAGACATTTATATAATATCTTGAATGTGGATTTTATGAACATGAGCACAATAAACTTGAAGAAAGAAAATTTGTCTTTAAGTGTAAGCTTCTATACCTATACATTTTCAATAGACCTGTTGAATAGACTAGTGAGTGAGTACTGACAAGTAAATTATCAAAATGGCTTGGAAGCTTTGTAAAGTAGGTGGAGAACATTTTTAAAGTCCATACCAATTAATAACAAATAGAATAGGTACTGAGATATGCTTCACAGTGTACAAAAATTGTTACCAACAAACGCCATGTCAATGTTAAATAAATTATTTGAAAGCTAAACAAAGTATTTTTTTGAATCCCATTGAATTATACATAACCTTCAATTTAACATCTTATTTCAGCAATTGGTTTTTGAATTTATAAAGGATATCATAATTTTTAATGTTTTCAATAATCTGTATTTGAATATTTGCACATTCTACCACAAAGTTAATGGTGTTCTGAAAAATAGCTTTTGCCTTATGTAAATCCTGTGGTACTAGCACACCAAACCAGTGTAATGGATTGACTGTGTTACCAGCTTCATTTTCAATAACTTTAAACTGCTTGATACCATCTTCCTTCACTGTTTCACATAATTTGGAGGCACAAAACTCTGGGGTGCTTTCCGTAGGCAGCCTGGAACCACTCACCGAGCTGTGCCCCATAATGTATCTAGACTTAGCAAGGTGAATAGTACCCGCATTGATGCTCGACTCTATGTTCAGTTCACATACCATTTTATCTTCAAGCAGGTGCAGCTGTTTAATAATTATTTTGTCCAATAAGGTTGAGACTGTAGCAACATCACAAACATCTGAAAAATATATATAGTAGTTTATTTTAATTTCTAGAGGGTGGATTACCCGGACTATTATATTGGAGGACAGTTGTACAGAAATACCCAAAGCGGGACCCATATATATATAATATATCTTGCATTGATTCACATAAAGAATGTCCGCATGTTGTAAAAATGTATAGTGAGCACAGATTAGTATATTAGTGATAGTGAATGACAGCCCTTCCTTCATGCGAATGATTACTCACATAAAAGCTATTAAAAGCACGCACGTACCTTTATTTAGGTCTTTCATCGTAGTTTTTTTGCTTGTTTTATTAGAGTAAACAATGTCCCAATATCGACACCATCAATAAACAACAAATAAACACGAAAACTGGCTTTTTTGCAAAGCACTAAAAACTTAGTTTTATTTTAGTCTAAGCTTTGATTTTTATTGTCCTTACTCATTTGCTGGCGTAGCGTATATTTGGTGTAGGTAGTATTTATCCTAATTCTGCTTGTCCGATGGACTTTTTCACTTTTCAGCCACTTTGTTTTTGATAAATCATTCGAAACGTGAAATATTGTAGTACACACATATTCAATCACATCATCACATGCAAAGAGTTAAATTAAATAATAGATCACATCACATGATTCGGCCGGCAAGCAGATAGTTTCAGTCACAAACTAGCTAGAGATTTTCAGTTATATAAAATGTACTAGATCCACAAACTAGCTATAGAGATACTACGTATTTTCAATATAATAAAGTACTCTGTGCTACGTATATAGATCACAGATTTTATATTTAGTAGCTAGCTATGATAGATCACAGAACACATAAACGTATATATAATTTACTCTGTGACATATACTTATACTCTCAGATACATTCTCCGTCTACGGTCTACGCTCAGATAGATTTATCACAGACTAGTTAGAGATACTACGTATGTTCACAGATTAATAAATAGAATAGATAGTTAATTTTTTTTTTTGGGATTTTCTGGTATTTGCACCTTTTGGTTAGCTCTTATTTTTCATGGTATATTCATAGACGTAATATTACGCCTTTAAGCACATTTCATTAAATTGTCTTAATTGTATTTTTAATATATTTGTAGATAAGCTTGTAAATATGATAGATAGTTAATGGTTACTACCACAGACTAGGTAGAGGTTACTACTAATAGTCTCAGCTTTTTTCCCTAAAGGCGGTCACTCACATGTGCGCGAATACGCGAACCCACATGTGTAGGACGACCTTCGCGAATGCCTATGCGAAGTTTTCAATGCATTCGAGGTTTTCCAAGCTGTGTCGGTTTTTTGTCAAACATCAAAGCGCGCGAACCTTCGCGTAGTCTCCCACACATTCGTGGTGTGACCAGTTGAAAAAAAAAGAAAGAAAAGCTATTATTTCATAGTACTCTGACGCATGTGTAGCAGTTAATATTGGATAACTTGGCTTTAGTTGCGCACACGGACACGATTGCAAAGGTGACGCGTGTGCTAATTTATCGTTGTTCGTGGCGTCTAATCTTATCATCTTGTATTGAAAATGGATTGGAATAACGATAACATATTGGAATTTATTGAATTATTGCAAAGTGAACCTTCTATTGTGGACCCTGAAAAGAAGTCCTATAAAAACAGGATATAAAAGTAGTGAATGGTGCCTGGAAGAGAATAATTAATGACAAAATCGCGAGCAACACTGGACTGGTAAACGACGTTGGTCTTCTCACGCGCCCGTGGGGGCGTGGGGAAGCAGAGGCGGGGCCTATATATCCCCTTGCCTGCGATTTCTTTCGCGGCCCGTGACGACGGGCCGGTCCTTGGGCTGGACAGCGTGCTGTCCGTTGTTGGCTTCTGATGCGCTCACCACGCTTTCTTCACGCCGCCCGAGCGGTCAGGCCCTACCAGGTGGATCCTCTTGTGAGAAGCCCAGCAGGATCCCGCCAGCGATTGGACTGGTAAACTCATTTGCAAACCATTTACATATGAATTCTTGACAGTCCTTCACTCACACACATGTGAGTGACCGCGGTAAGCTAGCTACTACTACTTATAGCACAGATTACTAAGTCATAGGTTGAACCGGTGTTGAACTACACTACACTACGGGCCCTGCAAGCAGGGCTTTGAGTGGGGGCTATATGCTATACAAGTACATTATATCTAGTCCACAGAATAGATATACACCTAAAATCTACTCCACTCTACTACAGAGTATGTAGTATGTAGGTAGAGACAATGCTACCTACATCCTCGGTGTATATCTATTCTGTGACCTACCTAGTCTGTGGTAAAAGGCACAGAGTACATTTGTAAAAGCTTCTAAGGTAATAGGTATTCAATTCAATTGAAATGAAAAACAAATATTAATAAATTGGAGATCATACACATTGGATAATAATATATTTATAGCCAGTTATTGGAGATTAATTTTATTTTTAGCAGAATGGAGAGTTTTTAAAATCCATTCACTTTAAAATATACTCGGATCACCAATCATGTGGAAGTATGTAACACGTCGTATCAGAGACACATTTGAGAGAAGTGTAAACCATTTCGATAAACGCAGTTCAACTGGCGTTGTAAACTCTTCAAATGCTTTCTCGGAAGATAAAGACAAACAAGCAGCCCCACCATGTAGCTGGTTTACAACACGCAAATGCTGGACCTCATACAAATACGAAAACGACGCTAGAAGTAAACGATTCAACTTCGACCATTTAAACCGTACTTGGATTGGTGCCATAACATGGGTAATAAATTAAATACAACTAATTCATTTTTAGTTTTTTTACATTAGTATTTTCCATTATTATTTCTATGAACAAGCAGTTTTCTGTGCTATATCAAAATAATTGTTTTGTATGTTCTTAATTTGCTCAAAAGACTACCTGTGGCAAAGCCAGGGTAGATGAGCCAGAGCAGTATGAACTAGGTTCATATATAAATTTAACAATTACATACCTCTACAGGTTACACATTTTGTAATAAAATCTATGGACAAAAGTTGTGAATGCAATGTAAGGATTATATGTGATAAGTCTGAGCCTTTGTTCCTTACGCTTTTGTTTTAATCATAATAATGTCACAGAAATAATGTTACCTCACTTATGGAAATTGTTTGTTCCAGAGCAGTGCTTTCCTCGTTGGCTGTGTAATCCACAGTCAGTTACTGCATCGAAAGCTCAGAAACTCTAAGGATAGCTCAAAGAAATACCCTTTTAATTGCCTCCTGGCAACAGTGGGACCATATATTCAGTACATCAATAAAAATTCAAATGTTTTGGATCCAGCATGGAACATAGACTCCCCTCCTAAAAAGTCTATATCACCAATTGTGCATTTGGTATCAAATGAACATAATAAGGTGAAAACTGAGGTAACTATTGGTGGTAATACAGCAAACCAAAGTAATGATAGTAGTGCTCAAGATGAATTAGGGGAAGTTTTAAACTCTATTGAGAACAAGCTTGGCTTAGCTGCAATTGAAAGTGGCCAACATCAAGATGGGCTTAATTTACTCAGGTAATTAATTTTAAATTATTACTATTAAATAATGGTTAACTTTAGACATGCAATTAATATTGTATGTATTCATTATCAGGCCGAATATCTATTAAAAGGAAGTAAGATGGAATTCAATCAAAAATATTTGCAATAAGTGTTAACAGCATGGAGGTTAGAGAGAAGGAGAACGATTGCTGAGAAAATAGTGTAAATAGATATATGGACAAAATAAGTGAGGCGCTGCGATTGCTAAGTTGTATCAATAAAATTGGGCTGTTGTGCACTAATTTGAAATGATCTATATTGTACTCATAAACAGCTAACTTTACAGATACTACTTACCGACAACAGCTCTACAAATGTTTAGGGACAGGCGGGCTAATGCTTTAGCACATAGTGTAATACTGGGTAGGTAGGAACTTTTTTTAATAAAATACAGGGTAGGTAGGTACTTTTTATGTGGTAATTTTTCTTAGGATGAAGTATGTAGAGTAGAGTTAGACATGAAATGTTTATGAGGACGGCAACTGTAAACGTAACCTTTTGATAATCTAATTTGTACTTCTTATATCCCCGAAAGCAAAGAGAAGGGTGGTGAATGAATAAAAGTTTTTTACCATTTGTTCGTAACATATGATTACTCTTTTCTTTTTTTGTGGCTTATTTACATAATGGAATTTTAATGAAACCATAAATAATAAAAATTAGTTCAACTTTTATAAAAGAACTAATTTCTTTGTTAGAAAATTCTACATGGTTCCACTTTATTGGTTACTTATATATCTGAACATTAACTTTCTGATTTTTTAACCTTTTAGGTCAGCTGCAAATCGTAATCATCCCCCAGCCTTGTATAATTTGGGCCTATGTTATGAATTGGGATTAGGTGTTACAATGGATGAAAAAATTGTGAGTTTTGTTTCTCTCATCTCAATTATTGTGATGTATCAAGCCAATGCCCATGACTTAATAGCATGTAATTGCCTGTGGATACAAGAACCATCACAGAGAATAGCAGTGTGTTGCCAGGCTGAGTAATAGCTGATTAAAACATTTTTTCAGGCCATGGAATTATATCGATCAGCTGCCGCTCTACAGCACCCTGGGGCCCTGTACAACCTGGGCATCTACTATGGTCAGGGAAGAGGAGGACTCACTCGAGACACGGCCACAGCAACTCGTTTGCTGCGTTTGGCAGCTGTGCAAGGCCAGCAAGATGCCATTGATGCATTAAAATCCTTAGAACTGGAAACTGTACAGTCACCAAAAGCCACCACAGACAATTGGGTGGATGAACATTTTCCGTTTGCACAAATTAACAATATTGTCCCAACTCAGTCAGTTTTGTTTGTAGAAAATATTCATACCCCGATATTCAATAATTCTGAATCCGTAGTATATTGAACAAAACCTAATATTTAAAAATATAAAAAATCTAAACATGGTGATGGTGTGAATTTACTTACTCCTGCAACCATAGCTAAAAGTCATTACAATCTGTACAATATAATATAATTCTGCTTATTCTTACATTTTTATTAATTTGTCAATTTGTGTATGACTCTCAGACTAGCGTTTTATACAAGTTTAAAAGATTATTTTTCGAAGTCCGTATAGGTGCGCCTTTTGCGACTCGCAACTCGTACGACGTTGACGCGCTTATAAGTATAGGCGCGAGCCAATCTTTCTTCGTCAGAATCCATATTGAATACAAATATGCTTTATTGTACACCACATGAATAAAAAACATTTTAAAATAATATGGTGGTGGCCAAAATATTGCTACTATCTATCTATTTTTCGAGACTACGCGGCGGAATAACACCGTGTAAACGAGTGTTCGGCTTATTGAAGCACATAATGCCGAAACGACCGCTAAAACGCCATACGCGTAAAAAGCGCTAGTCTGAAAGCGTTCTAAAATTACTATAGGACTATTGTTAACTGTCAATTTTCATCTTACTTCAGTCTACGAAAAAAACTATTTGACTATGTATAAAAATATAATTGATCTGATAATCATAGTAAATATTGCAATTTCTAAGGAATATTGTTTATTTTAAGTGTGGTGAATAAATAACGTGGCTTGTTCTTTTTTTTATTAATATTTAGGAGTAAATGAGAAGAAAAATTTACTTAGAATTCTTTATTCTAAATTTTAATTACTATAACACACAATCATAATCGAATGGTCGTATCCATTATAATATATAATTTATGATACCTCTAAACCTATATTTTTCCCTAAGGATTTTAGACAGTTTGGGATAACCTAAATTTTACAAACAAAATCTAGAATAACTCTTCAACTTACTTCTAACTAATATGCAACATTTTGAATGTATCATCATAAAATGCAACATGTAATAACAGTTACCTATATTCACATGTTTGTTGTCCCACTTTTCATTTACCTGCAATAAAAAGAAACTCTTAGGAATAAACTCTTAACAACCAGGTGTTAGAAGGCACTTGCAACTAGGGATGTAACGATACATAATTTTGTCGATACAATACCGATTTTTGTAGCAAATATTCGGCGATACTGATACCAATACCGATATCGATGGCTTAATAGATAATTAATCAAATAAATAATGAAATAGGTAACTTGCATAAATTAATATAAACGCACAATCAACATTTCAAGAAAACTTTTATATAAATTTTTAAGAAATAAAAAAAGAAGGAAGAGTTAAAAGTAGCAATTAGGAAAGTGACCAAAACGAATATCATTACATAAAGTTATACACAAAGTTAATAATCAAATTTCACTTTTGGTAGGTCGCCGAGCGCGCGTCGTTCGTTTTGCGCGCTTTTCAAAACTGCTTAATATCGGTTGTATTATAATCAGCCGATATATCGGTATCGGTATCGTTACATCCCTACTTGCAACCATGTGCACTAAACAAATTCCAAAAATACTTGACTCGGATTTGTCTACATTTTTTTGTTGCACCATAATCAAATTATTGTTGTACAAATATGTTACCCAATCATCAGGTATTATAAGGTTGACTAAATAAATAACAAAAGCTTTTGTTAGTTGTAGCTGTTGTTGATTTTGTTACCTAGCTGAAATTGTATAATTCAAATAGTCTACTTTTTTCATCCATGACTTGAGCATAGATTTTCATGTGCGGAATAAATAGCAGGATTCGAACCCGGGACCAGCGGTCAGTGTCACTCAACACCGCGCCATGGAGTCGTCGAATTATTGTATTAATGGTCACACTATATTAAAAATAATAATAAAGTTTAATTCTAAATAATGTCCGTTACATAATAGGTGTGCATGTAGCACCTTTAGTACTTGCGGGCATAATCCCTGGCTTTGTTTTTGTTACCTAGCTGAAATTGTCTATTTCAAATAGTCTACTTTATTCATCCATGACTTGAGCATACATTTTCATGTGCGGAATAAATAGAAGGATTCGAACCCGGGACCAGCGGTCAGTGTCACTCAACACCGCGCCATGGAGTCGTCGAATTATTGTATTAATGGTCACACTATATCTTATACATAAAAGGAGAAGGTGACTGACTGACTGACTGACATATCAACGCAGGGCCTAAACTATAAGGGCTAGAAACTTGAAATTTTGCACAGGGGTTCCTTTTATAACGTAGGGGAGCACTAAGAAAGGATTTTTGAAAATTCACCCCCTAAGGGGGTAAAACGGGGGTGCAAAGTTAGTATGAAACTTTGCCGTTTTTGAAGTCGTTAGACGGGTAGACGTCATTCTACGCGAGCGAAGCTGCGGGCGTCCACTAGTTAAAAATAATAATAAAGTTTAATGTCCGTTACATAATAGGTGAGCAAGTAGCACCTTTAGTACTTGCGGGCATAATCCCTGGCCGAAGGGCCGTAGCGGTCGGGGTAGGTGGAGCCGGGCGGCGGCGGCTGGTAGGCGGGCGCGTAGCGCGCGTCGTACGCGCCGCCGCCGTAGCGCGCGTCGCCGCCGCCCCCCCACGCCTCCCCGCCGCCCGCGCCCGCCTCGCGCCCCGACCGGCTCAGCGCCGGCGCTTGACCTGCAAATTGTTGTACAATCGTTGTACAGTACTCCCAAATTAATAATGCGCATAGAAATCTTCGTCACTGTTCGGCAACGGTCGTATTCCCCGAGCGTCGGAAGACGATATGTATATAGAGTGGTTAAGTGCATTTTCTTCATGCATAATGCATTCATCACCTTTGAAAACAAAACCAAGAAGGGTGTGTAATAGCAGCTCTATATAATTCCACACAGAGAGAACACGTGCAGTCACCACCAATATATAAAGACGACTGACGGACCTTTGACTGACCGGCGACAGCCGCCGACCGCCCGAATTGTTTTCATTTGTTTCACATGATTTGATATATGACATTGACTCCTGTTTCTTTCGAACAAGGTGCAAAATGCAAGTGCATTGTTTAGGGCTTTCTCCGATTCAATGATTCGGGTGTTTCCGGGAACACGACAATTAGCGAAGATTTGCATGCGCATTATTAATTTGGGAGTACTGTACATTTGTTGTACAAGCGTGGCCTCCGTGATATCACTCCAACCAAGGGATCCTGCGGAAGACCAGCGCTGGTCGTTCTCCGAACTTCCAGCACATGCTGAGCAGGATCCTATTTGTTAGCAGTACCACTAAGTTACGTTACCTATTTGTTTTAATGATTTGTATATTGTATTTATTAATCTGTAACTTGTGTACTCTGACAAATAAACTATGTTCTATTCTATTCTTTCTATTCTATTCAAATTAACATGTCCATTTATCAAGTAATAAAGATGTAGATATTAACGTGGGCGTTGAATGCACATGCACATTGCCTCTGCGCTTTAAGGGATGAAGATTGTCAAGTAAGGGTAAGTGGTAAGGGACGAATCAATTTTTGAAAAATTCATGCCAATAACTGATCAATGGGTTTGTTGATTGATTATCTAACGAATCAATATATATTTGAGAGGGCGGATCACAAATTGAAGATTGGCCTCTGTTCGAAAATGACAGTTTGAGCATGTCTATCACTAAGTTTGACTGTTCTATCAGTGGAATCAATCCCAGATTGCCATCCCAAAAATACCAGTTTGTGGAATAAAAATTTAATAAATAATACATATTACATGAAACGTCCACAGCCCAATAGTTCGCGACGATCGTATGTGATTGACCAGTCATTAGTTCTGTTGGGGCTGACACAAAAGCTCCTGCAGCTAACTGAGCAGCTCAATATAATGCTTTTGGCATCATACCTCTCGGGGAGTAACAATCGGTGACGTAAACAATCATTAACATACCTTTAACTGCTGCTGCTGGCTCAGGATACCGATTGGAAGCATTCCAGTTTCTTGGCTCAGGCTTCCCCGGAGGTGATGGTCGATATGTCCGGCTATCGCGAGTCTCGTATGTCCGGCTAAAATAATAATAACTGAATGTTGAATAAAGTTAACCGATAATTAATTACAATCAATTTATTCGACCAACTGTCAGACTTAAGAGGATATCACAAGCGAACAAGTCGACACTTTTTCCATACAAACGTAGTCCCCTGTTTCCTCCTAGGATAAAGAAGTTACAGAAGAGAAAAAAATACCATACGATTTATACGTACCTCTGCCATGACTGTACGTTTTGTTTTTTTTCATAATTTCATTAATAGAAGAGAAAAAAAATCATTTAAAATCAAAAAAATCTACTTTTTTTACATACATTTTCAAACATCAAGCAAACTGGTAATTACTAACATATCCCAAAAAAGCAAAACGTACGGGCATAGCTTAGACCCTGTTCTACATTTTAACTGAAAGAAATATTGAAATCGGTCTAGATTTCGAGGAGGAAACAGGGGATTACGAAAGGACGATTTTCTTAATTTTACGTAGGTAAAATCAGTTCGAGACTGCACTTCTCTCTATCGCACACTAAGGGGCTCAGCGCGACGGCAATATTTTTGGTAAAAACCTATTCTTCAAAAGTGACGGTCGACTGATATCCTCTTAAGTGAGTGATGTCCGAAAATATAGGGGTAGATTGAAGAGAAAAGTAAAATGAACAAAATGATAAAACTCTGTAGAAAAATGATGCTAGTATCATTAATTATTATATTATCATATTTATTATTAGATAAAAACAAATCTACATTTAAATAAAAGTGGAATGGGTGATGCTAATTAATTTAATATTATTTCACACACCTGGGTTCCTTCCTCGTGCCAGGGGGCATTGGTTGTCTGCTGTCTTCATTGGCATTACCATTGCTAGGGTATTTCATACTTCCAGCTTAAACAAAGACAAGATGTTAGTTAGAATATAAACTAAAGCACCATCTGAATAAGAATGTGCAGTACAAAACCAGCCGTGTAGTAGGACAGAAAAAGTGTAAAGTCGGATACAGTTGATTAAAACCAATTGTTACGCAGCTATTTTTTTATTGTACAGTTAAAGGCGAGTTAGAGGAAAGTAGTGATTAGCGTACCGAATTCGTTCAAAAAGAAGTTGCAGGAGGCGAGTTCGAATCGCGGCAGCACCTCGAAGTTACTTAAAGTTTAATAGAAAGCCTACTAAGGTTAAATACAGGTTCAATCACTTATACTAGCTCTTGACTAAGTAAAGTATCAAAATCTTTTATGGGGAACTGTGTTTGCTTCTACAATAAAATATCCGGAAATATTACTTGTCTCTCAGATAATAAATTTAAATCTTACATTAAACAAAACCTCCTTAATAAAGCTTTCTATAAAATTAATGACTACTTGAACGATAGAAATGCTTGGTGCGATATCTCCAGCTCCACTTGTTCAATAATAATGTAATGCGATCCAATTATAAAAATTGTAAATTTTGAAAAGAGTAACTACCGAGTTTCTTGCCGTGTTCTTCTCTGTAGCATCAACTTTGTGAACCGGCGGTAGATAAAAAACGTTATGACGTTCATTAAGCGTATACAAAATACCATATAATGAAAAATAAATGAATCTGAATCTATACTGATTGAATAGTACATACAGGAGACGTGTCTTGGGTAGTCGCGCTTGTAGTCGCGGTCGCGGTCGCGCTTGTCGGCGCCGCGCTCGTAGCCGGCGGCCATCTCGAAGCGCGGCGGCGGCGGCGCCTCGAACTGGCTTCGGCTTGATGCCTACGTAGAAAAAATCCTCATATTTCCATTTATCTTTCCTTCCTTACCTATTTAAGGCAGGAGCGGGGCCACAATAGAATCAAATAACCAAGGAATGCCTAACAATTTATTCACTTAGTAACGTCACTAAAGGCAACAGAATTACATCAGACATTCATCACCTACCTATAAACTATATATACTTATTAAGGTATTAAGTCCCATATTACTTTATTTTCTTTATAGATTCAAAAATACCCTTTTTATTCATCCCAGTCGTCGTTGTTAGCCATTTTTAAATTTTCCATGTTTGGTCTCAGCGCACAGAACAGTCTCGAATGACCGTTCAAACCATTGAGACGTTCAATCAAGTGTCAGAAAACCGACAATCAGCTGGAATAACGTGCGCGCAACGAATGGACGCGTATGGAAAATGTTGTATAGCATGTTAACTTAACTTACATACTGTTGTATAAATAACTAGTGGACGCCCGCAGCTTCGCACGCGTAGAATTAGACCCATTAACGACGTCTGCCGCTGACGTTGCCCACTTGACTTCAAAAACGGCAAAGTTTCATACTAACTTTGCACCCCCCTTTTACCCCCTTAGGGGATGAATTTTCAAAAATACTTTCTTAGTGCTCCCGTACGTTATAAAAGGAACCCCTGTGCAAAATTTCAAGTTTCTAGCCCTTATAGTTTAGGCCCTGCGTTAATATGTCAGTCAGTCAGTCAGTCAGTCAATCAGTCAGTCAGTCACCTTCTCCTTTTATATATATAATCTTTAGCCGGCTTTAGCTGATTCATGTAACGAATGGCAGGCCAGGCTAGCACTCACCAGCGGCGGCGGCGGCGGGCGCTTGTGGCGCGCGTCCCGCTCGTAGGGCGGCTCGGGCGGCGGGCTGGCGGCCTTGCGGTACGCCGCGCCGCCCTCGTAGCGCTTGCGCCGCTCCTCCTCCAGCCTGGGGGACCATTCAAATCATTCTTTACTTATACATATATATTTACTAGTGGACGCCCGCAGCTTCGCTCGCGTGGAATTAATTAGACATGATAATATATGTTTATTTTACACCCTTACAACATTTTTACAAACTTTGAATGCCATATTTATTTATATCTTATCAAGCCTAATCAAGGCCAATCAGCCTATAACATAAATTTTATGCTTCTAGTTCTGAAAATGACAAAACTTTCATAGAACCTTTCGACCCTTTTCAACCCCTTACAACACTTTTTTCCAAATAAAAAGTCCTGTCCTGTCCTTTCTCAGGCTCTAGCCTATCTGTGTACCAAATTTCATTTAAATCGGTTCAGTAGTTTTGGCGTGAAAGCCACACAGACAGACAAGAGTTACTTTCGCATTTATAATATTAGTATGGATAACAAAGTCAGGCTAGTTACAACCAAAAACCCAATCATCAATATCAAAGACAAAGATCATATGCATACAAAATGACGTGCAATTTAATAACAACAGTGTCATGGCAAAACGTTATCTATAGTTTTTTAATCATTATTACGTAATATCGAGGTCGAAGACCTACGCGGAAGGCTTGAGAACATTCAACACGTTTATGTCAGAGAGACAGCATACATGTCCAGACAGTATGACTTACGTGAGTAGAACTTTTAACAATATGTAACTGTTTGGGCTCCATTCATCCATCAGCTTTTCAGGGTGCACTTCTGGACATAGGCCTCGCAATCACCACTCCTCCCGATTCTGTGCCCTCAGAATCCAGCGGTTTCCCGCTGTCATCTTCAGGTCCTCAGTCCACCTCGTCGGAGGGCAGCCAATACTCCGTTTTCCGGAGTCGTGGCCTCCACTCAAGGACTTTCCTTACCCATTGGTTATCAGTCGTGGGCTGCCAATTTAATTCTTTATTTTCCCAAAAATTAAAGATTTGATGAAAGTAAAAAGGTACGACACTTACAGGGCCGGACGAGGCCGTAATAGCTTTCAACCAGCACGTGAAAAACATCCCGTTAGACCAATGGTCCTCTTATTATTACAAAAATGATTTGACTGAATTAAAGTGTTTAAAATGTCGTGGGAATACTTCGAAAAGCAGTAAATATTTTACTTTACATGTAATTGTGATTAATGAGTTACGCAAAACTTTCACTGTACCCTGTACAGTGTACGTAACATACAAATGCAGCTTACCTGAGTTGAGCTCTTTTCAGTTCTAGTCTCTCCAATTCCAATTTCTCTCTTTCGAGTCTGTGCCGTTCCCGTTCTAAACGCAACAATTCATTTTTTTCACGTTCAATTTTCTCCCTGGAGATAGAAATAATATTTATTATTGCAAATTGCGACGCAAATCACTTCTTTAGGTGACCATCTTAGTCCTCGAGGGTAGTAACGCATCCGTGACTAACTTGGTACGAGACTCTTACTAAAATTACTAACTGGACTATTACTAACACTAACTAATAGGACTAGCTATGACTGTAAATCCCCCGTCCTCTTACCCACTAACGATCTGACTAACCAATGTTCTTATTAACTCTGTCAGCTAACTGGACTAACCATCCCAGTCCCTATTTAAGTCTTATTCAGTCAGTCACATTTGTCATGGGCGGCAGCGAATTGGTACCCGCGAGCTCGTTTCTTATCTTATACTAGTGGACGCCCGCAGCTTCGCTCGCGTAGAATTAGACCCATGAACGACGTCTGCCCGCGTTCGGGTTGCCCACTTGACTTCAAAAACGGCAAAGTTTCATACTAACTTTGCACCCCCATTTTACCCCCTTAGGGGGTGAATTTTCAAAAATCCTTTCTTAGTGCTCCCCTACGTTATAAAAGGAACCCCTGTGTAAAATTTCAAGTTTCTAGCCCTTATAGTTTAGGCCCTGCGTTGATCGTTGCGTTTTTTCTTCACTCGTTTGGTGTGTACCTACTTTACATGTAATTTGTTCAGAGTCGGTGTCCAAATACCACTCACTACGGGTACCACTGAAAATCAGCGCTATTACGCGTTATGCGTTGTAGCTTAATGCTGAGTGGTCACCTTTTTTTGTCACAGCCAGCATACAGGTCTTTAATTTAAGTTAATAATTGTTAACACAAAACCAAGATGACCAATTTATAAATAATGTTATGTGTACAACTGTCTGTGTAATGTAATTATGCTGAAATGTGATAAAAATAAATGTATCTATCTATCTATCTATCTATCTATATGTCAGTCAGTCAGTCAGTCACCTTCTCCTTTTATATAATACTAGTGGATGCCCCGCAGCTTCGCTCGCGTAGAATTAGACCCAATAACGACGTCTACCCGTCTAACGACTTCAAAAACGGCAAAGTTTCATACTAACTTTGTACCCCCATTTTACCCACTTAGGGGGTGAATTTTCAAAAATCCTTTCTTAGTGCTCCCCTACGTTATAAAAGGAACCCCTGTGCAAAATTTCAAGTTTCTAGCCCTTATAGTTTAGGCCCTGCGTTGATATGTCAGTCAGTCAGTCAGTCAGTCAGTCAGTCAGTCAGTCACCTTCTCCTTTTATATATATAGATGTTATGTGTACAACTGTCTGTGTAATGTAATTATGCTGAAATGTGATAAAAATAAATGTATCTATCTATCTATCTATCTATATGTCAGTCAGTCAGTCAGTCAGTCAGTCACCTTCTCCTTTTATATATATATATAGATTAATAAAAAGAAGTATGGCGACCGCTCGGCGCGCAGCTTCTCCCGCTCGAGCGCGAGCCGGTGCTTCTCCTGCCGCTGGCGGCGCTCGCGCTCGCGCAGCGCCTCCTCGGCCGCGCGCCGCCGCCGCTCCTCCTCGCGCGCCGCGCGCGACCTGTCGCGGGCGCGGGCCTCGTCGCGCTCCTTCTGATGGGACAATACTTTCATATATATCACTGACTAGTGGACGCCCGCAGCTTCGCTCGCGTGGAATTAGACATAATAATATATGTTTATTTGACACCCTTACAACATTTTTACAAATTTTGAATGCCATATTTATTTATATCTAATCAACAGCCTATAACATAAATTTTATGCTTCTAGTTCTAAAAATGACAAAACTTTCATAGAACCTTTCAACCCCCTTTTCAACCCCTTACAACACTTTTTCCAAATAAAAAGTAGCCTATGTCCTTTCTCAGGCTCTAGACTATCTGTGTACCAAATTTCATTTAAATCGGTTCAGTAGTTTTGGCGTGTAAGCCACACAGACAGACAGACAGAGTTACTTTCGCATTTATAATATTAGTATGGATTGCTTGTGTGGCAGTTAGGGCTAACTAGGGATACAAATATTTCTGTAGTACGTGCTGCTAAGCTTTATAATATGTACATTTTTATCTAAATTAGACATTCTTAGGTACTAGTGGCTTATGGGTTGAACCTATATCAATTTGTTCAAATAACATTTTGAATATGGAATGTACAAGTTCTAGTTCATTTATTTGCATTTTAAAAATCTTATCATTTACATTTGTGCTTACATGTCGCGATACTGGGCAACAAAGAATCATTAAAATAATTGATTTTTTTTTAAATTTATATTTACTATCCTAATAAAATTAAAATGAAACATCTGCTAATTTATTTCCTCTAAGGCGGAACAAAGTTCGCAGGGTCAGCTAGTTTAAATATATTTTCAAAATCTTATCATTTACAAGCAAATTTAAGGATAACGAGATAATTGATTTAACTGTCAACAAGTAGTTTTTAAATTACCCATATCTTCGAAAACGACAGTACTTCACGAGGTGATCTTCTCCGTTCCCGGCTGCGAGTACTGCGTCTGGCTCTGTCCTGTAATAAATGAATTGAGTAATTTGAAATAATATTTAGCATCAATTGATATGAGATTTAAATCCCTGATTTAAATAATTTCATATTCATATTCATATTCATTTATTTATTGCAATCATTATTAAAATCAATATTTTAAAATGAACCCTGTAGGGCACGGCAATATACATTGAGGGAGAGAAGAGAGGAGGACGCAGCATTTTTTTTTTTTTTTTTAAAGTAATATCAATGTAATAATTATCAATGTCAACAATTCTTAATAATTAAGTTATGTCAAATAAAGTCGAATGTCAATAGAATGTTCATATTATTATATTTAGTAATGTCAAGAAATAATATACCTATTTATATGTCAGTTTTTGAAAATTTATAGCAATTCATATTTAAAAATAAAATAAAAAATAATTAGTATTAATTGTCAGTTGTTTTGTCATTAAAATATTCTTCTATATTGTAATAACTCTTCCTAATTAGAAATTTTTTTAGAAGTTTTAGAAATTTCCTTTCGTTTGTCTCATTTTGGATTATAAGTGGTAGCTTATTATATATTTTTACCGACATAGCTAGTGGACTAGTTGAGTGAAGATTTAGTCGTGAGGATGGAGTTATTAATCTGTTTTTATGACGTAAAGTCTTGTTTGTACAGAGTTCTTCTCGTTTTTTATAAAAGGCTGGGTTGTGTCTAACAAATTTGCTGATCTCTAATATATAAATGCATGTTAATGTTAGGATTTTATAAGCCTGAAAGTATGGTTTACAGCTTTCCATTTGGTCTATATTAGCCAGTATTCGAATGAGTTTTTTTTGTTGTATAAAAAGGGTAGGTGCAGTTGTGCAGTTTCCCCATAAGATGATACCGTAGCTCAGCCATGCATTAGCGTACGCGAAGTATGTCGTTTTTGCTGTATTTAGGTCAGTTGTTTTCTTAATCTCGCGTAGGGCGTACGTAAAAGTTGAAAGTTTATTTCTAATTTTTTTTATGTGTGGTTCCCAATTGATGTGTCTATCTATGACTATGCCTAATAAGGTAAACTCCCTAAAGGTTTCTAGCCGAGTGCCCTGATATGTGATATTTAGATCAAGTGTCTTTTTTTGATAAGGGTGAAATGTCATCAATTTTGTTTTTGTGAAGTTTACCTCAAGGTTATGTGCGTGCAGCCAAGTGGATGTTTTGATTAATATGTCGGTGAGTGTTTTCTGTATATTTGTGTTATTTTCACATGAGGTAATGATTGATATATCGTCTGCGAACAGGACACATGGTTCTTTCATTATTGTCGGGAGGTCATTGATGTAAACAAGGAAAAGCAAACATCCGATGACACTTCCCTGTGGAATTGAAGCGTTTATATTTTTACAATCCGAGCGGACATTTTCTATTGTTTTTGATTGTTGATTGTATGATTCAATGCTTACATATTGTTGTCGGCCTTGCAGGTATGACATAAACCATTGATGGGCTAAGCCCCGAATACCGATACCGTATAATTTATCTAAAAGGATTTTGAATTTAACTTTATCGTAGGCTTTCGACATATCTAGTAATATTCCAATCGCGTATTTTTTACTATTTAGGATACTAAGCGCCTCTTGAATAAATTTAAATACTGCTAGCGTTGTTGACCGTTTTTGACGAAAACCGTTTTGGCTGTCATCAAAAATATTATATTTCTCACAAAAATTGTATACACGATTTCCCATAGCTCTTTCAAAAATTTTTGATGCTGAAGGTAATAAGGCTATTGGGCGATAATTATTAGGATCTGTTTTCGAGTTTTTTTTGTGGATAGGTTTTATTACAGCGATTTTAAGCTTGTCAGGGAAAGCGCCTTCATTAAATGACTGATTAATTAATATACAGAAGGGCGTTGTCAATTCATCTGCACATTGTTTAAGTAGGATTGGTGGTATTTCATCGAAACCACAGCTGGTTTTGTTTTTTAAGTTTTTTAAAAGCATATGTGTTTCACGCGGAGTGACTGGGCTTAGGAACATCGTGTTTTCCGTCGTATGGACAACTGGGAGGCCATTTTGTGTCTTATTCGTCAGAGGATTATTTATTGACGTATCTATCGATTGTTCTCCTATTGATGCAAAAAAAGTATTAAATAAGTTTGCTACTAGTTTTGGTTCCGAGCAAACGGTGTCGTTTGAATGTAATATAATATTATTATTCTCTTTTTTAACTGTTTTGTTTGTTCGCTCGTTGATAATTCTCCACATTGTTTTGGTTTTGTTGTTAGATTTTTGTAATGATTTAATGTATTGTAATTTTTTTGCTACAAGAACTGTCTTTTTTAACAGCTTTTCATATTTTTTATAGTAGCTTGTGAGTGTTGGATTTTTTGATTTACTTGTAAATATTTTTAGAAGTCTTTTATTTTCGCATGATTTTTTAATCCCTATCGATATCCAGTGTTTTTTGTTAGTCTTTTGTTTTATTTTTCGTCTAGGTATGCTCCTATTTAATAGATTTATTAATTTTTCATGGAATAATGTGTAATTGTCGTTAATGTTTGATTTTGTTAGTAAAACATGCCAGTCTATATTCTTTAATAATTGTTTAAAATGTTTTATACTTGATTTAGTGAAGAGTCTTTTTTCTATACACCAATTTATTTGTTTTGTATGTGTTTTATATAATATCTTCGATAACATCATTCTCTCGACAATTATGGTTTCATTTTTTTTTTTTTTATGGATACAGGATAGCAAACGAGCTTGCAGCACCACCCATCCGCTGCCGCCCATGACAACTGTGACTGACTTTGAATAAGACTCAATTAGGGACTGGGATGGTTAGTCCAATTAGTTGAGAAAGTTAATTAGAACATTCAAATTCAAATTCAAATAATTTATTTCGCTATGAGGTGATTACACACGCTTAACGAAAGTCTAGGTAACTACAAACTACTTAAAGAGATATAATGCTATTCTAAACTGATTATTAGTTGGTCAGTTCGTTAGTAGGTATGAGGACTGGGGATATTAAAGCAAAATATACTTTTTCTGATCGATGCGACTTCTCTCGAGTCCTCGAAGTGGACCTAGCGCTTTCGTCACCGGATGCCTCGCCTTCCTTCTTCACTTTGGATTCGCTCTTCTCCCCATCCTACCACAGAAAACGTATTTCGATATGAGAACAATGCGTTTAATGTAGACATTTTAAATAACATTTTGATATTTGTTACAGTGGGATTTATCCAAATACTAGTGGTCCGCCCGGGTATTTTATAAAAAAATCAAAATTATAATACACACACATAAACCCTATTTGCGTCAGGTTACTAAAAAAATAAAATCATAAAGAAAGTTTGAATATTATTATAAGCATGAATTCGAGCCATACTAACGCGGAGCTCTTCACATGCAATTTCTTATTCTTCTTCAGCGCTTCCAGTCGCAATGTTTCGAATCCTAGTTACATTACGGCTTTGTCGGTAAATATTTGACCGTCTTGGTCGCGGTTAAGTTAAGTATTGTTAATGATAATATCGGCACAATAAGTTAATAGATACTCGAAACAAACATGTGAAATGTACTCTGTAAAACTAACACATCAATTTGTCGACTTCAAATATTTCAAATAGTCAAATTTTCATCTGTCACTAAAAAATAAAATAAAACGCAGTCCCCTGGTTCGAAGCTACCTCCCGACAAATTTTCAGCCAATTCCGTCCGTGAAATAAATATTAAACTCACATCATATTTTATCAAGAAACAAGGTACTGCAAGCGATTTGCTTAATTTTACGTACGTAAAATCTGTTCAAGCTGCAATCTATCGCACGTTTATCGGCGACTATCGGTTGACTGGTATACTCCTGAGTGTTACCTACTTCATTCTCCTTCGCGTCATCCTTGCGGTCCTTGCTCGGCCGCCGCTCGGTGCGCGAGGGCTGACGCCGCGAGGACGACTCCGATTCAGACTTCGCCTTTTCAACAGATATCATGCGCCCGTGCAATTCTGTTGAAAAAAAAAAACATAAGAACAAACAAACTGGATGAACATTTAAAAAAACATTAAAAAAGTATAAAAACTGTGAAATTGAACACAAGTGCAGTGATATGCACGTATCAGCTCTAGGAGCTGCTAGTGCATTAATCTATATAATAAAAATGAATCGCAAAATGTGTTGGTAAGCGCACTCACAACGCCTGGACCAATTTGGCCAATTCTTTTTTTAAAATGTTCGTTGAAGTTCAAGGATGGTTTTTACGGCGAGAAAAATTTGAAAATTCATCCCCTAAGGGGGTAAAACGGGGGTGCAAAGTTAGTATGAAGCTTTGCCGTTTTTGAAGTTAGTGAATATGTAACGCGAGCGAAGCTGCGGGCGTCCACTAGTAAATAATAATAATAATAATAATAAATAATAGACGGTAGATCGTTTTAAGGAACCACGGAACACAGTCTACGTCTTCCGTGTATGGCAACTGTGACAGACTCTGACAAGACTCATGAGCCTCTCATTCAAAGTCACAAACGCAAGAACTATTGTGAAGAATCTTACCAGTCCTGTGAAGATTTTTGATGCAATTTTCGGCATCCTGCGCGCTGGCCATTGTTACGTAGCCGTAGCAGCGCGAACCGGGTGTGCGAGCGTTAGTTACCACTTTCGCGCCAATTACCTGGGAATTTATGTTGTTTTAAATTTGTGTGTACACAATAGGCATGATGGCTTATTTTTAAAAACTGTTCAGTTATGTTTGGCAATGGTCAATAATAAGTTTGGAGGATATAATTTGCTTTACATGGTTTAATGAGGTGCGGGATCCAATACGCGGATATATCCATATCCGCAAATTTATTGATTTAACTTTTAATTTTTGGTTACTGTCATCTCATCAGGCCTATTATATATACCTATTGTGGAATACATAGTCATTAAGGAATATCCGGAAATTTTCCAATTCCGCCATGAACATTCATGACACAAATTACATTACATAATAATTTATCTAGTAAGTTGTACCTACAAAATGATAACACCTAATTACTTACCTTTCCATGTTTACTGCAAAGTTGCTTCAGGTCCTTAGCCCTCGTGTCGCCGGAGAGACCACTGACCCACAGATTACGAGCACCACCTTCTTTACTGTCATCTTTTTTCTCTTTTTTATCACTTTCACCATCCTTTTCTTTATCATCTGTTATCAAAATAGAGACTTATCATGTATCATTTTGGTTCTGAAGGTATGACAAATTTGAACCATTGAAAACCATAAAAAATTCTATGGTGGAGATTTATTCAAATATGAATTTTATTCACATAGTAGTGTTAATTTCTCACCTTTTGAATCCTTCTCGTTTTTATCATGGTCATTACTGAAATAAGAAAAACAATGTTTACAATATAGCAGTATTTAAAAATGGAGTATATGTGTAAACCTTGATTGTTTATTTTTGTACATATATATTATAATAGATGTTCTCATTTCTATAGAGAATTTAACCAGATAGTAATCATCTACAAAGTTTTGCACCATTACTGTATTCCATTCTTTCCTCTTTGCCAAAGATTTCTTGCACCTTGCATCCCAAAGCTTGGGTATCGCGAGCCACGTAGTTGGTTGACTTCGACGACAGAACTGAAGAGTGTTGCACAGGATCCTTTTTGAAGATACATCATGTGACCCCATGCCGACGCCGCAGAGCTGTTGGGTCCCGTCGGGCGACAACAATATTTTCCTGGTGTCAGTTGAGCCGCCGTCTTCTTTGCAAGTATGGTTGCCACGTCCGCAGTCACCTCCACCGCCAACGCCAAACTCCTCCAGTGACGTAAAGTGCAAAACTTTGTAGTGATACAAATGGAAACGTTTTTATATCGAGTTTATTAATCGTGATTATTCGTAGCTTAAAGATGCGCGTGGAGAGCGTCGCGACGGCCCTTCGGCGTTCACCAACCTAGTGGCGGAGGCTTCGGCGGTTACTTGTTGTGTTTCGGAAGCAGCATCCGTCGTCTCGCTGTCGCCGGCCGGCGCGTCGTCGGGTGGCGCCGCTCCCGCGTCCTCGCTCGCCGCGACATCTACGTCAATGTCAGAAATCAGCTGGCACCAGTGCAGGTCGCTCGCTGGGAGCCACCTGCCCTGTCCATCTTCAGTCTTCATGTGTGAAGCCAATACACCAAACATTGTTTCCCGTTTCTCAAACTTTAAAGTCGAAAATTATAAAACCCTTCACCTGAAAACTTGATTTGATATTAACACCGCAGCCTCAATGGTAGACATGAAGCAATAGGCTCACCAGCCAATTGTCGCATCAGTTATGGACATACGTAGTGGCTGAATACTTGTAACTTTAGACATTAAGTAACTCTTTACTTAAAATATAACTGCAGTTTTTGGGATGAAATCATTTTGCACCTTTGCTTGATGCTTTCCAGCTCTATGGTATAGATCCATCTTCCATATCATTTATGTACTTCCCTTATTTATATATTAGATCCCTTTCAATTTATTAGCAGCTGGTAGCACTGTAAATCCTTTGAGGGTGCCATTTAATATCTTCTCTGCCCAACAAATTCACTTTGGAAACACTTCACATATTTATTATTATAACAGTCATACTGTATAAAATTATTTTTGGTTTATACCAAAATAGTTTCCGCTTAATTTACAAGATGTTTTATGTATTTTAATATATCAGAAATAAAAATTATGAAGATTTCCACTTGTTTTTACTTACCTTTTTTATTCCTTGTTGTGTGTTCAGTCTGAAATTTAACAATTGCACCGCTTACATATCTACTTATTGTTACCTTTATTATGGAGTTACTCTAATTTAAAAAAAAAAAACAAACAAAAAGCATCAATTTGTATTGTTCTTTACTTACATAAACATAAGATATAAAATAAATTAAAAAATACATATCTAAATATATAAATAAATTGATAAATATATGATCAACTAATTTATTTCCATCATGAATTCTCGGGATATATTTGGTAGCTTAACATTCACAGAGAAGAAATAGAAACATACCTCTTCATTGAGTAGTTCATCATCACCAATGTCTAAGTTGATACTGTCCTCAGCATCTGTGTTATTCTCAGTTTTATGGTCATCCTCTTTTGATGAATCCTTAACAACGCATGCCTTTTTGGCTTGGGTTGCTTCGGAATCATCTTTCAATTCACGTTTTCTAGATGATTTTTCACCCCCATCAACATCCATTTGGTGTTCATTTTTGCTATTCTCTTCTGATTTTTTTAATGTGGCCTCTGAGTTGTCGCCCTCTTCGTCCTCTCCAGCGGCGTCTTGCACGATCATATCCTCCATGGCAGGAGTGTCGTCAGATTCGTGCTCTATGGAACTTTCTGTTCTTCTTGTGCGTTTCGATGGCGACTTCGCTTCCACGGAGTTTGAATCAAAATTAAACGTAGATGGATCGTGTCCTTGCTCTTCCAAATACTGCAATTATCACATTTTATAATTTTATCTATTATTATGTACTACAATATTTCAACATGCAACGCTAACGAAGTAACGATTACCTTAGTTAACCGTTGTATTAACACACTGCGAATGCCGGATTTATCTAGGTTACGTTTCTCGAGCTCCGCCCGCAAATCTATCACTCTCAGATCTTCTAGCAATCGCTTTCGGTCCGACATAGCCTTATAATTTCGACACGTATGTATCTATTAATAACTGAGATATGATACTTATTTCTGTACTCAAACGCAATATTCTATTCAGCACACAACGACAGTAGCACCATAAAATATATATTTTTGCTTACAACACACTACCCACATGAAATCTTTTACAAAATGGCCGACCAATGACCAGACCATTCATTCCGTGATGAAGAAATAGGAGCACAGAACAAATAAAATGTAAAATGTATGTACTCTGTGCTGTGATAGGAGTTGTATTTAATAGTACTTAATTATATTCCTTCGCCTGTATAATACTATACTCTTTTTTATTAATTACTCCTGTGTGTTTATCACACGCAATTTTAGGGCGGTCACTCACAATGACTCACATGTGCGCACATACGCGAACCCACATGTGTAGGACGACCTTCGCGAATGCTTATGCCTTCTCCCGCGGTCACTCACATGTGTGCAAACGTTTGACATTTGTACGAATGTTTGCACGAATGTGAAGGACGGTCAGGATTTCATATGCAAATGGGTTCGCAAATGAGTTCACGAATGTCCAGTGTTGCTCGCGATTTTGTTATTAATTATTCTCTTCCAGGCACCAGTCGCTATTTTTATAGGACTTCTTTTCAGGGTCCAAAATAGAGGGTTTACTTTGCAATAATTCAATAAATTCCAATATGTTATCGTTATTCCAAGCTATTTTCAATACAAGATGATAAGATTAGACGCCACAAACTACGATAAATTAGCACATCCGTCACCTTTGCAATCGTGTGCGCAACTTAACAAAGCCAAGTTATCCAATATTAACTGCTACACATGCGTCAGAGTACTATGGAATAATAGCTTTTCTTTGTTTTTTTCAACTGGTCACACCACGCATGTGTGGGAGACTACGCGAAGGTTCGCGCGCTTTGATGTTTGACAAAAAACCGACACAGCTTGGAAAACCTCAAATTGGCTCAAATGCATCGAAAACTTCGCATAACCATTCGCGAAGGTCGTCCTACACATGTGGGTTCGCGTATGTGCGCACATGTGAGTGACCGCTGTTGCAGGGTTCTTTTTGATATGTCTGGACTTTGGAGGAGAGGGGCTATTTAAACACAATCACTTCATGATATTATATATTGAAAACACTGTACAATTACACTTTATTATTACATTCAATGTTATTATTGTTTATAATGACATTTTGGTCTTTCACAGTTCGTGTCTCAGATAGAAGTCCGTCAAAACCGAATACATTCTATGACGTTATTTAAATATTCTATTAGTCTAAAACCAACTCAGTGCATGTGTGCATGTGTTGCCTGCCAATACTAAAACCTTACACAATTAAAACTCCTAGACACCCCCTCAACACTTGCACACATTTAATCCCCTGTATATAATTTAATATAATATACCAAAAACAAACAACTCACCAAACTGACTTTCAAAAATTAACATTACCTTTCATACATGCCTAATTATACATTAAAATCTCACAGCCAATTACATTCAATTACTTCCACTTAACTCCATCTCAATACAGCCAACAACTATTAATTCAACCTATCAAACTGAATACCAACTTTAATGTTACTACTATTAATCCTTTCTCACTTGTCCAACTCCTACTCTACCAAACATGTACTTTCATTCAACTATATAACTTCAAGAACCTTAACTTCTTGACTCGCCACATAAAACATCATTAACTATAATAATCTTAAACTCCTTCTCGACTCCATACATAAAACACAAGTTTATTTAAAAACTTTATCTCCTTCTCGACCACTCAATGCATAAAAACATCTTATAATAACCTTAAACTCCTTCTCGACAACTCACAGCATAAACTTCTATAAGTTTATTTAAACATCTTAAACTCCTTCTCGACAACTCACAGCAGTCACAGCATAAACTTCTATAAGTTTATTTAAAAACCTTATACTCCTTCTCGACAACTCACAGCATAAACTTCTATAAGTTTATTTAAAACACCTTAAACTCCTTCTCGACAACTCACAGCATAAACTCTAGAGTTTACTTAAAACTTTAATACTACTACTACAACTACTCAATAATAAGTTAACTTTAAGTTAAATAAATAAATAAAACATTAATCACATCCACTATTGCCATTCATACTCAAATTAGTCAAACTCAACACTCATAAACTACTAAATACAATTTTACATAACTTTAGACTCAACACTTGAATTCGAACACATACAACCTTTCATTATCTTGTATAATCTTTCATTTCTTAAATTTTCTCACTTATTTCCAAATATTAACAACACATATAACCTTTCATTATCTTTTAAAACCTTTCATTTCTTAAATTTTCTCACATAGTTCCAAATATTGACAATTAGATTATTTTATTTTAAACACCAAAACAAATTCCAAATAACTATTAAAACAAAAACAACATTAAACAAAACTATAAAGAGACATAAAATGATTTTAAAAACTTCTGTAAATATTTATATCATAATATATGTACTTCTTGCAAGACTATATTTGTATTATTTTTAAGTTTTATTATTAAACAATTATAATTATCCCTTTATATCACCCCCTTAATTGGTTATTTTTATTGAAATTCACAACACCCCCTTAATTATTGAATTATCCTTGTCTCTTTTTAGTTATATTTATTGTGATATACAACATTGAAATACCCCTATTAAATTTATAAATTAACAAAACAACCCATTTCCCCGAAACACAAATATGTTCACTTTTGAAAAATTAAACAGACTCCTATATCATTATGACAATATAGTTTCTTCTGACAGCTTTTACAGTGAAAATCCACTTACTTGTTACCAAACTTCTTCCTGCTGCCTCCTTCTTGTCAACCAAAGACCATATTGTAATTGCTTCCTCAATCATCAATAATGAAAATCCTCCATCTTCCATTATAAAATCTTTGTATCCGTCTATCTGTCTTCTGTTCCGCTGTCATTTGTTTCCCCTTCAATTGTTTCACTAAATATATCTGTTTCTTGAAATAATTCTTCATCTTTCTTCTCAATTTTCATTTCGCCTTATAACAACATCTCGAACTTCATTAACTCCATTTCTATCATTTCTTCATATATCACCTTCTCGAACTACATTAACTCCATTACTATTCATTCTTCCTGTATCACCTTCTCGAACAACATTACTATTAATTCCTTCAATATCACCTTCTCGAACTTCTCTGACTTCTTCACAATTAGATTCATTTGGTTGCTATGAATATTTTTATACAAACAACTGGTATCCATGGTTATAATTCAGGCTATTTAATCACTGTTTTTCAATAAATTTTAATCTTCTAATCTGGGCCCATAACCTGTTGGAGGGTTCTTTTTGATATGTCAGGACTTTGGAGGAAAGGGGCTATTTAAACACAATCACTTCATGATGTTATATATTGAAAACACTGTACAATTACACTTTATTATTACATTCATGATATTATTGTTTATAATGACATTTTGGTCTTTCACAGTTCGTGTCTCAGATAGAAGTCCGTCAAAACCGAATACATTCTATGACGACTATGACGTTATTTAAATATTCTATTAATCTAAACCAACTCAGTGCATGTGTTGCTTGCCAATACTAAAACCTTACACAATTAAAACTCCTAGAACCGCCTTTCGATCAATAATGTACATTGATCTTTTATGCGAAGTTTTCGATGCATTCGAGGGTTTCCAAGCTGTGTCGGTTTTTTGTCAAACATCAAAGCGCGCGAACCTTCGCGTAGTCTCCCACACATGCGTGGTGTGACCAGTTGAAAAAAAGAAAGAAAAGCTATTATTTCATATTACTCTGACGCATGTGTAGCAGTTATTATTGGTTAACTTGGCTTTGATAAGTAGCGCACATGATTGCAAAGGTGACTCACGGATGTGCTAATTTATCGTTGTTCGTGGCGTCTTATCTTATCTTCTTGTATTGAAAATGGATTGCAATAACGATAACATATTGGAATTTGTTGAATTATTGCAAAGTGAACCCTCTATTTTGGACCCGGAAAAGAAGTCCTATTAAAACAGGCTATAAAAATAGTGAATGGTGCCTGGAAGAGAATAATTAATAACGAAATCGCGAGCAACACTGGACATTCGTGACTCATTTGCCTATGAATGCTTGACATTCCTTCACATTCGTGCAAACATTCGTACAAATGTCAAACGTTTGCACACATGTGAATGACCGCGGTTATGATGTGAGTATATTTGTTCTGTGACACGCACAGAGTACCAGTTAGTTTGTGCAGATGCAGAGTACTTTGTTGTCACAGAGCAGAGTACCTTTATATATGTTTGTTGTCAACTGAAAACACTGAAAAACGTACGTAGTGATAATAGTGTAACTAGTGATTACCACTAATTACCAGGCATAGGTCGACCTTACCACCACCGTATTAATACTGATTCATTACAATGTGCGGTCGTGCTTGTTTGTAAGTGTCGTGTAATTTTAAAGTTTTCATCCATCTCCTAAAATATACATTTGGCCCTCAATCTTATCTTTCTTCGGCTCGACTTTCCATTAGTAAACTACTAGTTTCGAGCTAATTTTTTTTTTACGTAAAGAACTCATTATTAGTAGCCAGTATACGAAATTGCGTTGCTCGGAAATTAATAGAACTGCTTAAAATTAAAAAAAAAAAAAATTATAGCACTGTATGTTTACAGCCACTAGCAGTTACCCATCCACAAACTGACTGCACCGTCATTGCTCTCTTCATCTCAACCCTTTCCATTACACATTTAATCAACGCGAGCTATTACAAGCGAGCGAGGATGTAGTACATTTTTCTCATAGTTTTCATAAATTATAGGTCTCTCAACCAAACTGATATTCTCTGTGCTTGCGCATATAAGCCTAGAAATTCTGAGAACTTTACTAAACCAGATTGGTTGGAAGAATACAATGATGGGAAGAAATACATGCCTTCTTACAATATTGCTCCATCTGATGTCACTCCTGTCTTGGTCTCAGCCAGCAAATTTAAGAATGCCACACAATCTGACAGAGTGATAAAACCTATGATGTGGGGATTAATACCACCTTGGCACAAGGTTCTATTAAAACTTCTATACATATCTACATTCTATAGTTAAACCTTTGTAAAATAAACAAAAGCTTAATAAAATAAAAATCTGCAATCTGCAAATTTTTTAAATGGACAGAAATTTTTAAAATATTTCTTTGTACATAATGTGAAGAAACTAAAAAATGTTTTCACCTCTAATTCCATAAAGCATTCAAAAAGTAAATAATATAACTATATCATATAATAATAATATTATGTATTTACTTTATTATCAGGGTGATTATAGGACACACAACTTGTCCACAAACAATTGCCGGTTAGAAAATATAAGGAGTTCTAAATTGTATAGTCCAATATTAAAAAATGGAGGTAGATGTTTATACTCTCACAACAATTATTTGTTGTAGAAGGATTTTATGAATGGCAAACTAGTATTAAAGCAAAAGTCAAACAACCTTACTATGTTTATTCACATCAAGATAGCAGCATTAAGGTTAGTAAGGATTGATTTTCATCTGATGCTCAAATACAATAAGGATTCTGCTACTGATTTCTTATCTTTCCTATATAGATTGACGACCCACACACATGGAACAATAAATACAATGACGTAAATGGTTGGTGTGGAGTAAAATTATTGTACATTGCAGGCATATATGATGTGTGGCTCAATAATGAAACAATAGTATATTCCTATTCTGTTATAACTATGGAATCTGATAGCAAATTTGATTGGCTTCATCATAGAATACCTGCTATTCTACACTCAGAGGAACAAATTAATGTAAGTCATTTCAATCAGTTTATATGTAATTTCATTCTTGCTGATAGCATTAGGCAATCATTCAGTCTCTTAGACTAAAGTTATGACCTTGACATCATACATGATGATCTTGTGACCATTGTGCTTTAAGCTCTTTTGATAACTTGTATGCATAAAAAAAAAATTATGCATGCACTCCATCCTATTTCAATTCTTGATATTTTTAATGTTTCAGGCTTGGTTAGACATTGACGGCGTCAATCCAGATAAAGCGCTTGCGTATCTTACACCTGCTAATGTATTAACATGGCACAAAGTATCAACATCAGTAAATAATGCAAGAAATAAGTCAAAGGATTGTAATAAAAAAGCCTCTCTTGAATCTGGATCTGACAAGAAATTACAAAGACCTTTGACAGATTGGTTTTCTAAGGGACTCAAAAGAAATTCAATCAATGAAATTTCAAATGTGCATAAAAAACCTAAAAAATAAATCATTTGTATCATATACTCTTATTATGTAAAGGCATCTAAAAACACCTATTTGAGATTAAGAGGAAACCTGTGACAGGAGGAAGTGAGGAAACTCATTGTTATGAAGATATAATATAATCTGTATCCTGCAGCAGGGGGTGGGTGGATTTTGGCTTGAATGTATAGGTCTTGAAGAATCTCTAATTGATTTTTGTACAAAATGCTACTTATTTTTAGTAAAATATAAAACATTTTTTTATTATTAAAATAACCACCCAGCAAACTTTGATGTAATAATATGTAGTTGAATTTATGTGGAGGCGCAGGGTGGAAAAAAGTAAGTGTGATCCATTTAATCATATATGCATAAATTATATAAATATTGATTTTTTTATGCTCATGTGTCATAATGGGGTATGGGGTCCACGGGCCCCCCTAGAGAAAAAGGAGGCTCGTAGGGCGATGCTGCTCGATATGTTTACTTCCGTTTACTTGCATTTCTTTTGTTTTTTGGCGACATTTGTCACAGAGTGACTTGTGTAACACGATTTTGTAGATTAGGTTCTGCTTTATTTAACTTTTTCCTTTACCATAACCCCCTCCATCCCTTTGAATGCTTCCCCCACTTGCCTCAGACTACTACTACTCACTAAAGAAATACCAGTTATTTTTGCAGGTCTAATGTTAAATTTAAGTGAGTTTTCTCACTTCCCCCTTTAAGGCCTCTTACTCCCCTCCCCCTGCCGCAGGTTTTTAAAGAATAATCTGAAATTCTAATATCTGAATATTCTAAAGAATAATCTACTTTTTTGCTTCATGCAAAAAGTTGAGATTAAGCATAATTATGATGATGTGACTTGTTTTGTTATGAACTAATTGTATTCATGAGGAATCCATGTTATAGCATTGGGTATAATTGAGCAAAAGGAAAAAAATTACATGTAGCCTTCTATCATCATATTGACTGTAACATTCACATTCAAATTTTTTGTAGGTTATAATATAAGTTTTAATGTTATCACCATATAAACATATTTTTCTTAATACCTACTACCTTGGAGAACTAAAAAGTTTTACTTTCTATTAATGTATGAATCACAGTAGACTTAGATATTCATAATTCTGAATTCCTTGAAATCAGCTTCACATCTTATTACTTTGTGGGTTTTCAGAAAATCAGATACAAAACTATGTACCTCATATTCCTCTGAAAACAAAATATGACTATTAAAATTTTATTTGTTTTGCTCTCATATGTATGTATCTTAAATATTGATTGTTACAATACATTGTATATTATAATGTAATTGAAAATAGTGAAATAAAATACAGTGAGACAACTTGAGCCTTAAAGATTTTCTAAGGAATCTGATAATTTACATTACTTTCCCTATTGGATTATGGAAAGGTAATCCAAAGAAAGTGGCAAAAATTTCATGGACACTACCATGCTTCAGAGGGCACGTAAAGCCGTGTCGTTAAGCCTTGTCGAAGACCTTCAGGTGGCTTGAGAACATTCGACACTGGGTTGGCCACTAACCCCTCCACCAATCCGCATTGGAGCAGCATGGTGAAGTAAGCTCTGGACCTCCCGCAGCTGCATCTGTAGGGGAGACCCGTGCCCAGCAGTAGGACGTCTATGGGTCGCAGGGGAATCCAAAGAAGTGTGAGAAACATTTTCAGCACTGGACTTGAAATTTATTTCATCATAATAAATATAAGGTTAAATCTATATTATTCAAACAGCAACATGTAGACTGCACATAATCAATCAAAATAATTTGTCTTTACCTATGAAATTAGACATTTTATAACCAGCACATTCCAGATTTAGAAATGTTATTATATAGATAGATATTAGATGTTGATTATTAATTAATTTTATTCGAAAGTGTTACTTTAATTTCAATTCAGTCATTTAATTTAACTCAATCTATGGCTGAGCTTGCTGCTGCAAAATTATAGAGATTATTTGGGCCAGTACTTCGATAAGCTAAAATAAAATAAAAAAACCGAAATTTTTATTTTTTTTAATTTTCATATAAATCTTCAGTTTCATAAGTAAAGACCTAATAATATAATACTTGGTCAGTAAGATTAAATTTGATAAACAGCAGACAAATAAGTATACAAACAGACTCCAAATGACTTTCTGGCTGTTCTTTGTTGCTAACAAAATTTACTAACAGCAAACCATAAAATTATATAGATAGTACGTACCTGGGTATTGACTACATTGGTATATAAGCCTTATGAGATGTTTGGCCAGAGCTTTGAATAATGCTTTTCCTTTGATGCGGCCCTTAATATAGTATGGGGTTAACATTTTAACTACCCATGGTGCTATTCGTTCCTTGCAACTTAGTACAAACTCTGGTGTCTCATCCATTGGCGACATTAGATCTTCTTCTTCTTCATCTTCACCAAATAAATCCACAAACAATAACTTTATCTAAAAAATATTATTTTATTACAACACTTATTTACCAAGAGACCAAAATCCAAGAGGACTAGGTGCTCGAGAGTTGATTTCTCTTCCAACATGCTGGCATAGAGTATATTATAACTTTAGGTTAATTTAATATCAACAACATTAAGTTACTTAAGGTTTTGAGTTTTGTTGAAAAGTAGAATGGAGGTGATTTGATAGGCCACTGATTTAATCAAGACCAAGTTACAACTGACCAATTATTGTTGAACTTCGAATTTCCAATCTAGGAGCAAATAAGTACAAACTACAATGACATACTTTTAATGAAACTTAAGCAAATCGGTTTCACCCCTAAACTATTAGGCTTTTTTGCATCGTATCTAATGAACCGTATGCAGTATGTACAAGTACAATGTTACAAATCCTGCCTCTACTTTACACGATCTGGAGTAAGCCAGGGAAGTATATTAGGCCCAAGTATCTTCCTAGTCATGATAAATGACTTGCCGAATGTCCTCAATTCTGCCAAATGTCTATTGTTCGCAGATGATTTAAAATTATACCTAACTATTGAGACAAATAATGATTGTGTTGCCTTACAACGGGATATACACAATGTAATGCAATGGAGTGAGGATAACCGCTTGTTACTAAACCATTCATAGAACTATGTAAATTGTATTTAAGTTTTAGTATGTAGTAATTTTCTTATTTTTTAATTTTTTTTACTATAGTACTTTTTAGGTTTAGTTTTAAGTATTTTTATGACACATAATGTTTGGGGTAAACCTGTGAATTATGTGCACAATATGTATTATAAATAAATAAATAAATAAAAGTCTTACCTCTTTTAGCCTGTTCCTATTAAAATCTCTTATCTGATCTAGCAACTGAAATAGCTTCATTTTTAAGAAATATTCTTCACATAACCATTTACTGTTATTCATTTTCCTTATCTTTGCCACTGGGGTTTCTTGTTTTTCTGGAGTATTTTTATCTGTACTGTTAATGAGTAGACCAGATAATGATACTAATCTTTCATCCAATGACTTGATCTGAGCAGAGTGAGCTTCTACTAAAGGATCCTGTCTTCCAGTTACAACTTGCATGCAATTTTTAGGGTTTCCAAAGCTTTTATCTTGGGATTCATCACATAAAACACTTTCATAGAGATCATCATCTTTTTCATCACCTTCAAACAACTTCTCTAGTTGACGTTCCAGTTCATCAGAAGCTTGTGTTTCCAAAATTGCTTCTAGAGATTTTGTAGAGAAAAAATTTTCTTGACCAGTATTGTTCAGTTCAGTTGGTGCCTGAATTTCCACATCAATAGGTAACTGTGGAGCAGGATTGTTTTTAATTTCTGATTTGTCATTCTCATAGCTCAATTCAACATTCAATGACTCCAATGATTTTTTAACTCTTTTCCTTTGATAGCAAGAACATTGGCAATTGCAGTCACCTGAATTTGTAGGAGTAGTTTGAGTTCTCTTTTCATTTAGAGGTGGTCTATAAAGAGAGTCATATAATTTTCTGTTCATTCTTCCTGCCTTGGTATCGCTTTTTAATTCTTCTACCTGTAATAAATTATAAAATTATAAATATACTGGCACATTCAGAACAGAGGCTAAATATAAATTCAGGAATAAAATGATTGTATAGCATACCACACTAAGGATATTTCTTCTATAAATTTGCAGCACCATGGATGTCTGAGCTGCTGACAATTCAATACCCTTGGCACATCTCCAGATTGCACTTGGTAACCGATACATTTTTTTGCCAGGAATGTTCAAATTACGCTCATAATTCACAGACAATAGTTTAATTATATACCCCATATAATGTTTGCGCACCTGTAAAATGATTTGTTAGTATTAGTCATACTAAGTAAGTCTGATATTAATCAACATTACATTGAAATACTGTTCAATTGTATGTTGGCTTCTCATGCAAAAATGTAGTTTGTAGAAGATTTAACAATAACTATCATTGATTGCTTGGGTTTATAGGCGGCAATAGAATATGTGTAAATGTTTCGACTGTCTAGTGTCTACTAACACTTCATTACATAGGTACAGGACCCAGGTAGCAATGACATGGTAATACACTTTGAGCAGCCTTTAAGTGTGGATAGGTGAATAGGTGTGGCTGAAACTTACCTTATTAAGAAGAATAAATGGCTCGAATTCAACATCAGGAATTGGCATTACAGTCTTGTCATATTCTTTAATATAATTTTCCATAACCATATCTTCATCACAATCGTCAACCGACAGTATAGATTTCATTGTTAAGTTACTTATGTTGATCAAAAGATATCTGTAAAGGGAAAACTGATTTTCTACCAAGAAATGCGCCCGGTTTATTAATTTTATAGTTTGTTTGTGTACATACATTTACATACCGCCGGGCAATTTTATTATTCATTTCTTAGCACAGACAATATAGGGCTAAGTTTCATTTTTTCATCACATCTTAATATTAACCAAAGACAATATTAAAAAAAAGTGAGCCGTCACGGGACGCCTGGCAGATGTGAAACATCGACATTATTTTGTAAAAGTAAAGCAGAAAAGAACAGATTGTGTTAAGAACTAAATATGTCATAATGATAAAATAAAATAAAGTTCCAGTTATCGATGACTATTTATTAAATAAACATTTATTTTCATTAAATACAAAACGATAAATTGCGCCGGATCGAGTGGGTGAGAATCGCACAGTCGATAAAAACGTAGTGATTACTTGCTCAGAGTAATAAATCTATGACTAGCTCAGTGCAGCCGATTGCGCATGGCGACGCGTCGCCACTGCATATAGACTGTATAAATTATATACCATCATATAGCGTGGCGACGCGTCGCCACGGCATGCGTCGCCACGCCAGAAATCGGTTTTACGTGCGGCTATAGATGTTTCACATCAAAAATACACTACGGAGTATACACTTTATGTATCCGAGCTCAGTGTAGCGAGAGAGATGGCTTAACGATTGTATATATTAATACCATCATATAGCGTGGCGATGCGTCGCCACGGCATGCGTGGCCACGCCAGAAATCGGTATTACGTGCAGCTATAGATGTTTCACATCAAAAAAATAGCACCACAGAGTACTTTAATTTAAAAAACGGACAGCGTGGGAGGCGATAGTCGACTGCCAGCGAGTCCGAAGCGTCACATCACTCCACCACCTCAACCGTGTACTTACCCGCGCTAGGTTGCTGTTAGCCCGCTCTATGATGGTGCGGGTGACCGGCACTTTAAGTAATTGCGATAACTAAAAATTGTTATATGTAATTTTTTTTGTAAGATTTTTAAATGGGTCACTGGTAACGAATAAAGATTTAATAAAGTGAAACTTTTATTACATCGTTCTGCAAATTTTGGCTTGTCTTCCCATTGATGGATGAGCAGTTTGGGTTTCGGGCCGGTCACTCGACAACACTACAGTTGACAAGGGTGCTTCTTCTTGGTGCTTCGACTTGGCAACTGCGGGCGGCACACGGTTGGCGTCTTTCTTGATAGGTGTTCGACCGTGTATGGCACGCGGGCCTGCTGTACAAGCTGTTGGAGTCTGCCTTGCCAGCGATGCTGGTGGCGTTGATAGCGTCGTACCTAGAGAGGCGGAAGTTCATAGTATCGGTTGAGGACAGCACCTCAAACCCCGTCCCTATTCGCGCGGGTGTGCCGCAGGGGAGCAGTCTTGCCCTACTTCTTTACGCGTTCTACACCAACGAGATCCCCACTCTCGACGGGGACCTCGCGGAGTGGGAACGTGATGTAGTACTCGCCCTGTTCGCAGACGACAGCGCGTAATTTGCGTCGTTGTGAGATCCGGTAATAGCGGTCAGAAGAATGCAGCGCTTGCTTGACCGCCTGTCAGACTGGCTGTATATGTATGTGGAGGTTCGCCATCAATGCCGGAAAGACGGTCCCGATTCTTTTCAGCGTGCCATGCCAACACCGATGCTTTTTTTAATTCATTTACAACACACAGATGTGGTTCTTCTCTAATAATTTATTGCCTGGGTGAATGAGCTTCGCTTGTTTTCTGTTTTTAATGTGTCATTTAGAAATGCTATATCTCTGGCGGGTAAGCGCAAGCGTCTTCAGGCCCAGCAAAACCTCGCGAGGCACAACAGGTGCGGGGCGCTATGTTTGTAACGTGGTGATCGCGTGCGACCACAAGCTGGAGTTATGGGATGAGTTTGTGGTCTGGTGGGCCCTCAGATGGGGGGATAGCATCACTGCATGGGCAACCTCCTGAAGACCGACTGCTCCCTAGAGAGCTGTTGGGCCTTCTTCTTCCAACCATCAAGGGGGCAATAGCGGCTGTAGTTACACGCGCGCGGTTCGCGTGCACGACGACACACCCACTCCTACGCCACACAGCAGAGATGCCACCGACGGGGTTCGCCCCTGGAGCAATTGTCCTGATAGAAGGACCATCCTTACATCCGAATTTCCTCACATAGAGCACCCACAGCACCGCGGGATAGGAGGAAAGATTTCGTTCATTCGTACTTGTAACCGGACAACTTCAATATTTATTTATTTAAGCAAACACGTCTTACCGTATTAGTATACGGCGACGGCTTGTCAATAATAGTCAATATTTCAAGTATAATCGACATTTTGAAGTGGGGAAAATCACACTCAAAGATTCCATACATATATAGACACCTACATACAAAACTAATAAAAGCATGATGAAAGAAATTGTTTCGGTCTATGAAAGTACCTAAAGCGTAACAAAAATAGATCAAATTCGCCGAGAGGCCGTTTGGTGAGGGAGTGTAACCTAAATATCTGTAACTTTGTTTTTGTAATATTGCAACTGTAGCGATCGCAGATTACCATGTGCCGTTACTGAATCGCGTTTGTATCGCGACTGAATCTGGGCCCGTGGGCGAGGGCACACAGCTAGCGACAGCTTCGCCACTGTATCGATGCGGACACGCGACAGCATCGCTACTGCATCGCTACAAAAAGTCGCCGTGGGCGAGGGGCCTTAGTCCTTACCTCAAGGGTAGCATCGCATCTGTAACTAGTATGTAATGTAGAATTGCCATTGCGCAGGAAGGGAGACATTTTGTAATTTAATAATGAACAATCAATGATAATTAATTTTTAGTTTTATTTAGCCCGATCTTTAAATTAAGTTTTTTCGACTTACCGTGTTTAAAACATTCTTTCAAGGATGAAGCCGTAGAGATAGCTCTATGAAATTTACATGGCAAATAGCTAATGAAATTGGGAAGTTTTTGAAAGAGATTTTGGAAACATTTTTAGAATAAGTTTTTTTTTAAATCGTCCTAAAAGAGATCCTTAATTTTAAAATTTTAATAAACTTAGAGTTCAACATTTTTTTATGGCTTAATAGTAGCATATGGGCCCACAATTGTTTTTGTATCTGCAATAAGTACTATTCACCTATTTCAGAAAAAAAAAATCAAGCTTGTATCTCAACAATTTATCCCTCTGTGACCAATAATGTCAAATAAACCAAGGTATCAAAAAAAAATACAAAAAAAATCATAACTCGAAAACTACGAAAAGTTGCAGAACATACATGGGGGTGATTCGGGTAGCCCTAGGGGTGCTCTATCTCTAGGCTACCGCTTGACACTATTTCCTGGGACATCCTGTATAAGAGGCGTACCTACGCAAGCTCGTCTTCTTTATTCGATCTATTATTATTTATAAAACTATATAATTTATCTGCTGCGCTAGTTTTTCTGATTGGCAACACAAATTCATTATGTGACGTCATTATGGCCTGGTTGGGTTAGGTTTGCTTGGAAATTTTTGTTAAAAATCTTGTATTTCAGTGTATTATATATTGTGCTACTTATGTTAGACTAGTTATAAAAATACCTCAAATAATAGCGGTAATTCTGGTGCCAAGAAGTGTTCGTTTCGGCGACGTTTTCAGGCGAAAATGAATCGCCATGAAGGTGGGTAATGATAATCAAAATTTGTGCGATGCTTTTGTCATTGTAAATTTCTTGACTTCCTACAATAGAGCTCCTTTAATATGCTCATTTAACTAATTTTCTTCCAAAAGCACATTCTCTTCGTTTATATTTTTAATTATTCAATGCTAATATTAACGTGATTTCAGGAATCAGCTGTGATTCTTGTTTGAAAAATAACTTTAGAGGACGACGATACAAATGTTTGATTTGCATCGACTACGACTTATGCGCTGCTTGTTATGAGTCCGGCGCCACTACGAACCAACATACAACAGAGCATCCCATGCAATGTATTCTTTCTAGAAGTGACTTTGGTAAGCCTTTTGTATTTTGCCTCAACTCGTCAAATGGCCTACATTTGACACAACCAATATTTCGCGTTGCGTCAACAATGTTAAAAAATGCTTTCTATGAACAAAATAACTACTTACTTAAAAACTTAGAAATTAAATAAAGTCAATATTGGAAGAGTATGATGATAATGTCATCATACCATACTGATACTATTAAATCAATGGCTTAGCAAACTATAGTTATGTAAAATTAAATAAACATCATCTACTGTAACATTAAGAATAATTAAAAAAATGCAGATTTACACCATTCCAATAGCTGACCTATGTCCAGATGTGGGTCTATGACATCCGAGATATTTGTGACAATAGTATTATTATGGTGTAAATTTTTGTACGCTGTTTGACTTGATGACATATTCTAAAGGTGCTATGCATGTTTTCTTGAAAAATTTGTGATGCTGGCCTATAAACTAATTTAATGCAAGAAATCTTGTTTGTTCATTGTTTTACTTGTTTATTAATTTATGTAGTACTGAAGCTGATTGAACATTATTGCACTTTTTGTATACATACTGCCTACCTAAATAATTTATACTTATGTTTTTAATTTTAGATCTCTATTATGGTGGAGAGACCCTGGCATTGGAACAACCACAAGCTTTCACATGTCCATTTTGCAACCGCATGGGGCTGTCTGACACTGCTCTTATGGAGCATGTTACTGCAGAACATGCTGACACAACGCTTGCTGTGAGTTTTGAAGTAATATTTACATTTAAAAAAGTATGACTACATACTTAGTATTAAGAATATCCTTCTCCAGCTCCTTCCCACATTCCCTTAACCCCAAGTGTCAAAAATGCCTACCATGCATAGATAAACTCTTCAATAAGGTATGATGTATACTGTACACATATATTGGCTTCAAAAAGTATTAAAAAAAGTATTTGATATTTTTACCTGTTTATTGTGACTTGTCCTAAGTTTTGTGTATATATCAATCAAAATTTATGGTTAGCAGTAATCTTTGGTTTAGCTTCCCGTTGATTAAGGCAACACTTATTATATTATAAACCATCTCTTGATGGTAGAGGTAATTCTGCATGGTAAATGATTTGACTCCAGTGGAGTGGCAGGGAAAGCTAGTAAATAAATAGATATACTCTGAAAGCCTCTAAACCTTCTTACCTTTCAAATAGTTCAATACAGATATATTTTATAACTGTACTTTTAAATTAAAGGTGGTGTGCCCTGTCTGTGCCTCCTTGCCTGGTGGGGAGCCCAACTTTGTGACTGATGACTTTGCAGGCCATCTGACCCTTGAGCACAGAACTGGACCCAGGGATCTTATCTCATTTCTAATATCCTTTTATAATTATAATAATTAACAAACAATTTGATTTTGCTGAACTTCACAATTTTATTGTGGATCTTAATATGGATAAGATGCATAATAAGATCCGCTGTGTAAAAAAATTATAACTTAACTATCAATAAGAATATAATAAAGCTGATGAGTTTTTTTCAATGTGATTATCTGCAATTTTTCAGGAAACCACATTATCATGGATCAAAGTTGCAGCTTAATTATGTTTTAAGCTTTTATCTTAAAAATATGCAAAATATTTTATATTAAATTATAGTTCAACTTCCTTAGTTTGCAGTAGTTTTGTGGCTTCCTTTGTTCTTTTGCATATGCAGCAAGGTCACTAGCATCACATTATGGTCAGTAGTATTGCGTGGTCTATAGGCAAGCTTACTCATCATTTTGGCTTGTTATTGCAATAATTTCCTTACAAATGACTTTATATTTAAAAAATCCCAAAATAGCATTCGACTTGTAATGTTTAATAGAAATAATTATAATAGAAAATAGGTAATTGCATTAAACCAAAGGTGCTGGCAGCATATTCTTTTTGGATGATGAAATGGAAATAACACGAAAACACGAACACGAAATTTAAATATTTATTTTTAAATAAATGTATATATTTTTATTGAGTGACACTGTTCTTCACTAGCTTGAGCTTGTTCTTCCTTTCATGCATAAACCTTTGCACTCTGTTTTTTGTGAGCTGTTAATTTAGTAAACATTCTTAAAAGTTACTTTTAGTAATCAAATAACTAAGGAAGTAATAGTCATAAATTTGAACCCGGACCGCTCGAGTGAGAGGCGAGTTCGTTAGCCGCTGGGCTGTCACCCGCTGCAGTATTGCAATACAGAGAGGAAATGCTGCATCTTTGGTACAAATGCCCCGGGAGCATAATTTGTTTTTAGCCTTTTTTCTTTTTTTCATTGTATGCATTAATTTTTAAGCTTTAGTTTGTGGTTAATGTTTTAGTTAATAATTAAAGATTATAACGTTTTGTTATTACAAACTAGTGGACGCCCGCAGCTTCGCTCGCGTAGAATTAGACCCATTAACGACGTCTGCCCGCGTTCGGGTTGCCCACTAAACTTCAAAAACGGCAAAGTTTCATACTAACTTTGCACCCCCGTTTTACCCCCTTAGGGGGTGAATTTTCAAAAATCCTTTCTTAGTGCTCCCCTACGTTATAAAAGGAACCCCTGTGCAAAATTTCAAGTTTCTAGCCCTTATAGTTTAGGCCCTGCGTTGATATGTCAGTCAGTCAGTCAGTCAGTCAGTCAGTCAGTCAGTCAGTCAGTCAGTCAGTCACCTTCTCCTTTTATATATATAGATTATTATGATTTCTTATCTATACAATACGTTTCCTTGACTGATCCGCACGATGAGCCGAGCGGCATCCGGCACGGGGGCGTGCGCCGCATGCCGCCGCTGGGCCGCGGGGTGAGCCGCGCGCGTCGCACCAACATGCAGTTTAGGTAACTACCATATGTGTGAGCCTGAGCCACGAGTGCCACGACACCCCACCACGGCTCTTGAATTCTAAAAATTCTAATCCCAGAAACAAAAAAATGTGTGACAGAATTCCAAATTTAAAAGAAAGATAAGCTTTCTTGCCGTTACTACATTACTACAGTAAATAAATGGCAAATAGGAAACTGCATATGCCAATGTTTCAAATTGAAACCATGGCGCTGATCTGTGTCCACCACAGGGTGGACACAGGTGTGTCGTTCCTAGCAGTGGTGAACATAGATTTTGTTTGCTTGACCTGGATTAGTTAATTACACGTATTAATCCCATCTCTCTGTTATAGTGTTATTAGTTCCATGTCATAAGTTAATGCCATATCAATTTTGCAATCTTTGCTGGCAGCTTCGCCACAAAGTAGATATTCGGAACAGAGGCTAAGCTTCATAAGAATGTGCAAAATTGTTACCTATTTTGGTAGGGTTGTCACAACAGGATATGACAAATTAAAGAAATCATTTGTTAAATAATTTTATAATTCAGAATATAAAAAGAATACTACAATAAGAACTAATACAGAATAGAAAATAGAAAATAACGTACTTACTCTAATAATTTTATTTTTATAATTTTTATTTTTTAATATTTTACTATTTCTTTTTATGGTATGGCAAATTCTAAATCTAATATATAGTTTTTTCAAGTAATGTATCGGGAAACACTCACATGGTATATCAAATCCTAGCTGCACCGTCAGGTTATAATCTATCATATTATTGTACTGTCACCGAAGTTACGCAGGAATAAAAATTTCAGTTCAATAAGACATCTGGATGTGGTTCAAATCTCACTTGCAATACTTAAACTTAAAACACATAGTATACGTACCAACCCACCCACATACCTACAAATGTTTAGTAAAAGCTTGTAATAATAATAAAAAGGTAAAAACACACTGTAGTACCCATTTCTTATTAAAAAAGGATCATACAATAAAATAAAGGTACTTACTTGAAAAAGTAATAATCAAATATTTACTTACCTATTGCACTCCTTGGGATAGTTTAAAGTATGATATATTTTTATTTTTTCTAGCATTATTAATACACACAGTACAATATACAACCATTATTATTAATACCACGTTTTTATATTAGATATTCAAACTTGCAACTAACAAAACCAACAATGTGCGTAGCGATTACCCTGAGATAGTCAATTTGATATGACAGCGTCAACCGGTTTTTTCCAGTCTCGCCGCGTACGCGACAAGCGGCCAGTGGCCACGCACACATGTCCCGCGTGCTTGTAGGAGTGCAACCGATTTGCACGTTCATAAGAAGCTTAATCTCTGTTCCTAATATCTACTTTGTGGCTTCGCCATCGCCCGCGTTATATTCTCACACTCAGTGTATATGTATGTATGTATGTATGTATATGTATATCAACTTTGAAGTAGCCTGTATCACATACTATAATGTATAAGTGGGTATATTTCAACATACCTCTGCCTTCACCTTCGGGGAAACACAGGCTTGATGTTATGTTATGTTGAAATAATTACATTTCTTTTTATAATCATAATATCAGCTTAAATGCCGTCAGTAGGCAAAATTATTATTATTAATTACCAATTTTTATCCAGACTAGTCCAGTAGTGAAGTTTTCGGCGGTAGGTCCCTCCTTAGTCGGGAAAAAAGGTTTTAGCATCTACATGTAACGAGTGTGGGAAAGGTGCGGGCGGGAACGAAGCACCGCCGCTGTATGCGTAACCGCGTGTCGCCTTCCCCCCGCTGGTCTAGCACGAGCGGCGGCATCTCGTCGTTGTCGCCGTCGTCGCGCGACGCCGTGGTCGACCCCATCGCCGAGCTGCTCTCGCAGCTGTCGGGCGTGCGCCGCGGCGCCGGCCAGCCGGGCACGCCCAGCCAGCTGCAGCAGCTGCAGATGCAGTTGCAGTTGGAGCGACAGCAGGCAACTGTAAGTTGCATAATTATTTTTTTAAACGCCCACCAGGTAAGCCTAAGCCTGTGTTGCGGGTGGTGGACACACATAATCCAACAACATTTAAAATCCATGTCCCGAGTACAAATATTTATCTGCGACATAAATGTCTGCCTCGGCCGGGATTCGTCCCCGGGAATCGCGGTTCGGCAGTCTGGGTCTCTGACCAACGTGCCACGGATTCGCCATGCTAGAAATAATGCTGTTCTACATTTTTATCACAATCAAGTCGGCTCGTTAGCAAGGGTTTGATGGAACAAGAAGGGTAAGAATATGAGAGTATATAATAAGAGTATATGAGCTGTTGTATGCTGTGTGTTGTTGTGTGTGTGTGTATAAATTATGCATTTAAATGCAGGTCTGGAGACAGTTTCAACATCTCAACTCATTAAAATAACTCACAAAGGCCTCTACGTGTTGGACTTGTGTCCCCACGCAAGCGTTCCAAATTAGGGGTCCGCATCTGGACTCGTGAAATTCACAGAGATAATATTTTTTTTTTTATAATGAAATAAACAATACACAATTGTCTAAACATCGAATACAGAAACTCATTTGAAGTTTTAAAACGTTTTCCAGGCCGCCCGACAGCAACTGGAGAGGTTGCCCCGTCGGGCTGCGGGCGCGGCGGCGGCCGGCAGCGCGGCCCCGCCCCCCGCGCCGCAGCCCGCCGCGCAGCCCCCCCCACAGCCCGACGTCGCCGATTCGCAATTTCTGCTTGCCGGCTTCCTTGGTACGACCACAGAATCTATCTATATATATAAAAGGAGAAGGTGACTGACTGACTGACATATCAACGCAGGGCCTAAACTATAAGGGCTAGAAACTTGAAATTTTGCACAGGGGTTCCTTTTATAACGTAGGGGAGCACTAAGAAAGGATTTTTGAAAATTCACCCCCTAAGGGGGTAAAACGGGGGTGCAAAGTTAGTATGAAACTTTGCCGTTTTTGAAGTCAAGTGGGCAAGGCAACTCGAACGCGGGCAGACGTCGATAATGGGTCTAATTCTACGCGAGCAAAGCTGCGGGTGTCCACTATACATAATAGTACAAGTACGACACCATGATAACGTGCTTAAAAGGAACATGACATGTGTAAAGGCGTGAAGAAATAATTTTTTACTAGTCACAATAGTTATTTTTTTAATATTAACCACCGAGTTTCTTGCCGTTGCACAGTGTGTTATGAACCTCGATTTTGTTTCACTTCGTTTTTATTCGAAAATACTATAGTCAATATCATTACAAACGTCGGAGTAAAACTCCCAATGCGATACAGCTTTTAGTTTTTTTGTTACACCGTTTCAAAGTTTGCCTATTTTGGGTACAAAAATTTACAAATTATTTTTTTGCAGAAAAACCAAATTGGATACTATAAAATTGATTATGCCAGCTAATTGTGCAGATATAACTATACTACCCTTAAAACATTTGTCCTATTACTGTGGTCAAATAAAGTGGAAAATGTATTTTTATCATTTTCGGTCTTATTCGTTTTTCTCAGGTATAATGCCGTATTAGATGGAGATTTTTCATGAATCGATAGCTTATATAAATGACTATTATCAGTATTAAAATCATATTTTAATTCCGCGTTATTCAAAAGTAATAACTAATTAAAGTTATATCCGGATTTATTGTGGATAGGGTTGTCACATCAAGATAATTTTTATTACATCCGGTATACGTTTTTTAATGTTCATCTACACAACCTTTTATTTTAATATTGTTTTTCATAGATAAATCGATTTGTAGAAAAACAGTATACTAGATAAGATGTTTAGGGTATCCGAAAATCAAGTTAAAACGCTATCAAGTCTTTTTTATTTATTCACAGTAGTGGCAGAAAGATCATTTGGTGAATATGATCAATCGTCAAATTTTAAAATTTCGTACTCGCTGTCTTTGAACGTCGAAGTTCACACAAATTATATTTTTTAGTTAATTTTTTATTTTAGTTTTGTTACGATTATGTTTTAAAAACATTAAAGTGCTTATGAAATGCTGCATGTGACATGGGAAGGAGTCCACCCTCGTTAGGCTAATACCAAATAATAAATAATAAATAATACCAATAGAAGCAGTGCGCCTGTTAAAATCCACCGATTTTCCACAGCATGTTTTGGACATTGAAGAGAGCGAAAATTTAATTCTATCCACCGAGATAGTAGAGGACTAAAGTTCCCCTAAAAAAATAAAAAATAGTAAAAAATAAAAGTAAAAATAATAGTAAAGAATCCCTAAATATATGAAAGTTGATAAAATCAGAGAACTTTCATACTAACTTTGCACTCCCCTTTTAAGAGATCATTTTCGAAAAAATATTTTATACGTGTTTCATGACTTTCAATGAATCATTACAAAACGACTGATGACCCTTATGAATCAATTAAAATTTGAAGGATAGTACGATATATTCTATTATATTTTTTAAAATCCTGACACCAAATATTATTATTATCCGGATTTTAAAGTGCCAACCCTGAATAAAACTTTAAATGTCGTTTATTTTTTGAATAACGCTGAATTAGAATATGATTTTAATACTGATGATAGTCATTTATATAAGCTATCGATTCATGAAAAATCTCCATCTAATACGGCATTATACCTGAGAAAAACGAATAAGACCGAAAATGATAAAAATACATTTTCCACTTTATTTGACCACAGTAATAGGACAAATGTTTTAAGGGTAGTATAGTTATATCTGCACAATTAGCTGGCATAATCAATTTTATAGTATCCAATTTGGTTTTTCTGCAAAAAAATAATTTGTGAATTTTTGGACCCGGGTATAGGCAAACTTTGAAACGGTGTAACAAAAAAACTAATAGCTGTATCGCATTGGGAGTTTTACTCCGACGTTTGTAATGATATTGACTATAGTATTTTCGAATAAAAACGAAGTGAAACAAAATCGAGGTTCATAACACACTGTGCGTTGGTATCAACTTCGTGTACTGACGGTAGATACAAAATGTCATGACGTTCATTAAGAGTATACAAACATCATTAAAATGAAAATAAATTAATCTTTTTTTAAATGTTATGTTTGGATATAAATTAATAAATCTCATGGACATTCTCACACACGGCCATCTGACCCCAAATTAGGCGCGAGCCTGTAATGTGGGTGTCAGAGACTGATATACATACATAGGTAAGTATTAAATGGATAATACATATTAACATTCAGACACAGAACAAATACAAGTTTTCATCACACGAATATTTGTCCTGCGTGGAATTTGAACCCACGACCCCTGGCGCACCAGTCGGTGTCACTACAGATTGCGCCAACAGGTTCTTCAGAATTAAAAGTCAGCCCGTCAATCTGAATCTTATGTATATTATATTTGTGAATCTTTTTTTTGCTAAAAAATTGTATGTATAGGTCGCCCAGGAATATAATGAGGGTGCTACAGATTTACATAGCAACACTAAAATCAGTCGTCACCCAACAATCAGTCAACACACAAACAAATTCCCGGTTAGATTTTCTTCAATAGATTATTTTGTACACGTTTCAAATATTTGACATCATAAACTTAGCTTAAAATTAACTTAGATTTTAAAAATATTGATGTAGAGACCGGCATCAATGTCTAGAGATGACTTTGAATGCTCAGAAGTCAAATTTAGATATCGTCGGGCGTGGGCGAATGAGTTGTCCGTCTGAATACCCCGAACTATCCATGTCCGATACACCATGCGCAGCCATCACCCCCGAATTTCGTTCAGCGCTAGACTTTCGCGCTTCGAAATGTATAACGCGATAGTTAAAAATTATTTCCAGTGCAAGAAATTAGTTCCTATAAAATTTCGCAACATGGCCGACATTCATATATTCCTGGGTCTTCTATATGACGAAAATAGTGAAAAATGTCTTAAGTATGTACCAATCAACCAATCCACCATAATGTCATCATAACTCATAAGCCTCCTAACCATACGAATTTGAAAATAGGTACGTGAAATGTATACCTACAACAAATTATTGGATGAATATTATAATTTATCTAGAATGCGAAAAGTGTCAACAGTGGTAATTCGGTATTCTTGCGCCAAAGGTGACAGGCCCGTTGGCGCAATCGGTAGTGACCCTGTCTGTTGCGCCAAAGGTCGTGGGTTCGAATCCCACTCAGGACAAATATTCGTGTGACAAACACTTGTATTTGTTCTGTGTCTGGATGTCAATATTATCTATTTAAGTATGTATTTAAAAATATCTATGTATGTATATCAGTCTCTGACATCCATAACACAGGCTCGCGCCTACTTTGGGGTCAGATGGCCGTGTGTGAAAATGTCCAAGATATTATTTATTTATGATATGTACTGCACAGGAAGGGGGATGAAGGTCCTGAGGGTCGCTTTTCGGGATCACAGTAAAACGCAGCTAATCGTTACTTGCATATAATTCAAGTGACATTTATTATACAAAGTTTTACCTACCTACATAATTATTTCCAACTACCTACTTATTGCCTAATATAATTATTTGATACATCACAATTTATTTATTTATTTATTCTAGGGGCAACGGAAGGCGCGGACAGCGGCGAGGCGGAGTCGCGCGCGGCGCTGCTGCGCGGGCTGATGCTGGCGTCGCTGGGGCGCGCGCCGCCCGCGCCGCCGCCGCCGCGCGCGCCCGCGCCGCCCGCGCCCGCGCCCCCCGCCCGCGCGCCCGCGCCGCCCCCGCCCGCGCCCGCGCCGCCCACGCCCGCCGCGCCGCTGCCACGCACCAAGCCGCAACCGCGGACTAAGGTAACGCTGACCTTACTTTTATCATGTCCCCAGCCGTAACCGAAAGGAATCCCATAATTTTCTCGAACGTGATGTCATCTCACTATGGACAAATAAATGATTGAATTCATTTATTTGTCCATAGTGAGTGTTTGTTCTCATTCTGAGATCCATGCCCAACAGTGGGACTTGGTACATTGGAATAGTTGGGTTGGCGAGCCAATAGGGAAAAAGGCAACTCTGCGTTCAAATAATGAAACACCAGGATTACCTATACTAGCTAAGACATATGAAAAATAAATCCAGACGAGGTCCAGTCTAGTCTGATTGCATTTGCCAATCAGCGACATTCCCGACAAAACCACGCACTGCGCCACGACAGAGTGTAGAAACGTCGAACGACTGTTGCTGCGTGTAAGACTCAAATACCTTCAGTTCCCGTCTACTTCCAGCGCGTACAAGCCTATCTATAGTTGGGGATTGAAATATCAATGTACAACCCTGATCGACCTTGCATGTGAGACGTACATTTTTGACGTGTCACATGCACGGTCGCCGGTCGGTGGCACCGTCGCGATGGTGGCTGGAGGTCGTGTCAGCTCTGTGACGACGTTATCTCGGTTGCAGGAGGCGGCGGCGCGCGCGCACGCGGCCGCGCGGCAGCTGCCCGAGGGCAGGTAGGGCCGCCGGCGCCGGAGGCCCCCGCCGCCGCTCACAGCCGTGTACAGTCGTCGGTAGATAAAACTATTTAATGTTTATTCGTTAGGTATTACGGTAGTACTACGTATTATTATTTATCCCGGATAGGACGCACTCGCACGCGGGAACCTTGTGGCCGATGTCAGGAACTATCCGTTGTAAATATAGAGTCGCAGGCGCGCCGCAGCCGTCACGGGTCACTCCGGTGACGAACGTTTACCGGATTTTACTTTCTTGTTTTCGCTAACACTTATTAGTGGATGCTTATGTTTGTTTTGTTGGCTTTCCAAATATCAGTGTGATTTCCTTTATTATAGAGAATATGTAATAGTTATCGAATACTCTAATGATTTTAACCTGTGAGATGAAGGGTGATCATATAGATTGTAATTGTTATACTATGAGAGGAGTCATCATTTTTCATTGCTGTAATTTTTCTACTTGCTTAATAAACTGCATTAATCTAGAGATGTTATTGAAGACCAATTACAGTATTGTCATACTTTTTTATGAGATTATTTATTGCATTATGACATTGATTAGAGATAATTCACGATAAATGTATTTTTATATCTGGCATTGCTTACATTACATTGACTCCTCTCATTTATAAGGCAAATGAACAGCTACTTACAATCAAAATTGTCACTTGCTACTTGAAAGAAGTGCTTATTAGTTTCATCATTATCCTCCAACATTACGAAATGTTTGTATGTACCCTAATTAAATTCTATGATATTTATATTGTATTTTATTTTATTCACCATCAAAATATACCTGAAATGAAATGTGTAAATTATTTTATGCAAACTCTTTTGATTTTCAAAGAACCATTTTATATTTTAAGAGTTAATGATAATTTGTTATCGTCATACGCAAGTGATCCCGTGGTGCTTAAATCTAAGTGCTGATTATACCGCTGGAGTTTAAAAGTGGGTAGATATCCCCAGTACATTAGAGCCATACAGAATTGCCGATAAAGTGGCCTACAGTTACGCAATTTTTAGATAGTAGAAATCAGGTAAATTGTTGTTATCTTTTGGGATAAATTTTTTTTCATAAGTAAATTTAATATAATAATATTATGTTCCTGAGATAATAATTTAAAACGTAAAAAGTTTATTTTTCGGTCTCATGTAATGATCTGTAATGATCTGTTGTACAAAATTAAATTAATTGGGTGTTTACCTTGTATCATTCAAACATACTGTTTATAATTAATTTAAATGATTTCTTTTTGGATTAGTTTTAACGTAGTAATGGATGTTCTATGCTATAAGAAGTTTTTAAATTTTAATCTGTTCGATCATTAAAATCTTAGATGACAGGAGCTAAAGGCAACAGAATTACATCAGCTATTCATCACCTATAAAACGCGCGGAATGATGCGCGATGCGACCTCAAATTTATCCACAGTATCCACGCATAGGCATCGTTCATCGTTTGACTTTGCATTCTTCTCCCGCAAAAACCCAAACTAGCAAGGTTCCGCAGCCTATAAACACATCTCTGTCTTACGTACTCAGAACGACAAAGATGAACTCTATCGGCAAAAATCATACCTAATGAGACTATATGACCGAAATTGTCGGGGAGAAGCCTGGATTTTTTCCCAGAGAGCAGATAGTGCTATGTGCTGTTTATTTTTAGGGTAAAATTAAAAAATGCCGGGCAGTTTCATGGTATACAAAAAGGACAATAAATATAATTTATCTTGATGTTATTTGCCTTTTTATTTTAAAATAACCCGAATAACAAAAATTTAAATGGATAATAGCTGTAGAGAGAAACTAATTGTTAATTATTCGTATTTTCATCTTTTTAAAAGCTTTTATTTAACTTCACTCGTATGTATGTATGTATGTATGTATGCATGTATGTATGTCCTGGAATCTTGCAATCAATATTTCACCCACTTCCACTGAAGCTATCGAGCTGAAATTTGGCACACATATTAGGTTCCGATGACAATGCAATAATATGGTACTGTCGAACTGATCTGATGATGGAGCCGGAAGATATTAACTGGAACTTCATGATGGAATATCGTATCATAGTCGTGTTTGCACTTGTGGTAAAGTCTTGTAATGAACTTTGACCACGATTAGGTTTCAAGGTCAAGTTATAAAAGCTTTTTAAAAAAAAATTTTTTTTACAGTATAATTATTGTTTTTATTGACAAAATAATATTGCGTAACAGGTACTGACCTGTTACGCCATCTGTGTTTCTTTAAATGTACCAGTTCAGTTCATTTTTTCAGTAGATCTCGGTATTGAATGGAACAGAGTTCAGTTTATTCATGAGAAATGTTTCGGATAAGATGATGGGCTGTCTCATTCCAAGAGATGGTGAAGAGACCCGTGCCCAGTGTGGACAGTTATTAATGTTTTCTGAATAAGTATTCCCGCTATATGCAGCTCGTACCTAATCGTAATGTTCGGACAACTTATACAAATAGTGGATAAGTACTCATGGGCAAGTCATAACTGGGCAACCATGGAAGCATGGCGCCGCCACTTTACATGATCTTAGTTTAAAGCGTTGTAAGCCAGGTTGGTCTCTAACTTTAACTAAATGATTTTTTTAATACGAAAGTATTAAATATTTAAAAATAATATAAATTCAAGAATTGGGCTAAAAAGGGGGACAAGCCGACCACAATCGGAACGTCTAGCATTGTTGTTACCAAGCCGATACTTTAAATTCACCTGTTTATAAATGCAGAAAAATGTTTTTGATTCGTAATAATTAATGCCATAAAATTCGGTAAAAATCCCATCCCTATGACGTATAGAAGTTCATAATGCTGGGCAATTGCTTAAAAGTTTTTAAATGGACCATGAAATGTGTTGCCCCTGAATTTCTCTGATTCAGGTTAACATGACGATGACGGCCAACGTATTCAAAGCCAACAGAATTTCGCCCTACGAGCAGTCACAGGACTGGGATTTCACGTCCGGAACGCGGTAATCACTTATCTAATGGGGACAGTGCTGCTGCATGCTCGCCCCCAGAGGACCAACCGCTCCTTATAGAGATGTTGAGTTGAGCCTTCTGTCCCCCGCTACATAAGACGTCCCGCGTGCGCGATACGCATTGTTTGTCAATGCTTTCATTTAATTGTCTGTTGAAAATTTACGGTAGAGCTCGTTACATTTTAATTGTTCTGTGGACTTCACTGAAATGACATGACATGTTTTTAATCCCAAAAAATAATATTACATGACAGTCATGACACTTCATGACAGTTGTTTTTGAAGTTTGGATTGGAATAGAAGATTTTAGGTTTAGGTGTTGAGCCGTCACCCGTGAGCAAATTTAATGGTGATAAATAAACGTTAAAACCTGTTTCAACGTGATAGATAGGAGTAGAGGATTAATTCCATATTTATTTAGATGCAACTAAGGTCCTCATACTTGAAACGAAGCTCAAAAAACTTCAGTCAGGCAGGCGGTCGGTTAGCTGCACGGCGGGATTTAGCGCGGGAACGTTAGGCCGTTATTGAATGTAAAACTTAAACTAACCTTTTTTCACCTTAAACAATGAGTGAAGCATTGGCCCATTTGGTCGTCGATGGAAACGAGGCACTGCAACTAAAATTAGGTAAGTAAGTTGATTTTGGTTAATTATTTTACGATTAATGGGCCACGATTATTTGTATCAAATTGTTGTTTAAAAACTTAACCTTTAACTTACTTTCCAGTCAGATCTGTGGAAGATGTTGAACATGAGGATACTAGTTTCGGACCGGAAATGTGTCATCAAGTGTTTGGTGAAAATGAGAACATATTTGGCTATACAGATTTACAAATTAAACTGTATTATAGTGCTGGAAGCCTTCAAACATATCTTGGGATCATGTATTCAGACAAGGTTTGTTATTGATAACTTAGTGTTTTAATTTAGCTAGTTACATTAAATAATTAATTTATTAGAATCTTTCTTTATTAGATAGATAGATATAATGTTTAATTGTTCAAAGTGCTACGACAATGATTGCATACTTATTTCAGTACAAAAAGATTATACAGTTACTAAACTATAGTTCACTAAACTACTCTATGCTGGTTATCTATGTGGTACTACATAATGGTTTTAATCACTAGTCTTTACCTTGACAAAACTTTTACATTGAAAATATAGGGACTTAAAATGCAAGTGACAATTAATTTTTATTAGATAGACCCGAAGAAATCAGGTGGATTAAAAGCAGATGATGTGGAAGGCGCACTCAAAAAAGTGTTAGCACCAGGGTACACTACCAACTTGGATCATTTTATATCAATGCTGGAGAAGGAGAAACAGTTCACTCCACATGGTGTTTTATTACACTCATTTTCAGTAGTTCCTGGTAAGCTGACAGTATTTATATGCATGTGTAAATAGTTATAGTAGTGAAATATATTAATATGTGAAGAGAAAACTTTGTACTTACTCCCTTTTTGAAGTAATGTGCAGTAGGAGGAAAGGAAATTTGGAGTAGCTAAAGTTGATGTGAAGTGAATGATGAAGTGCAGAAATGTATGTAGAACGATTATTGAATATATTCAAAAGATAGATGAGTTGGATAGGGAATATGTATGTATTTTTAGGGTTCTGTATCAAAGGGTAAAACAGAACCCTATTACTAAGTCTGCTGTCTGTCCATCTGTCACCAGGCTGTAACTAATGTACCGTGATAGTTTCAGTAGGTACTAAAAGTTAGTTTACTTTTAAATTTTATTGTATCATTTTATTTGCAGCTGATGGTGGTGAGAAGCGCACTTTTGAGGTGTATTTCAGTGAAACATCTACCCCAGGTTTCTTGACCTACCATGAACGTTTACAGACTTTCCTTCTGTGGTATGTGGATGCAGCATCCTTCATAGATGTTGATGATGATCACTGGACATTCTTCACAGTGTAAGTATACTGTTATTTTTTACCAAACATATACATAGTCTGGCCATAAATACTGGTACAATAAAAAATAAACAAAATATTATATTTGAATTTGGAATCTGTCATTTTTCTATTATTGTTCATTGTGTTTTCACATTTTCGCGCCAATACACTGTTAAATGTTTTGTGATATTAAAATGGAGTGGGGTGATAAAGAGAACTGAATCGCTGTGATTGCATTACACAAAGTGATACAATTTTTTAAACTCCATATTATTATTAGTCAAATGTTTGTGTACTAGGCTAATGATGAACCTCTGAAACAATGAAACCTCTGTTTGTAGAAGTTTTTCACTCAGAAAAACCACGTAGTCCATGTAGTGTTCGTACGAAAAAGGCGATCAAAGCAGTAAATTGGAAGAAATCCTGTCCATAAGCAAAAGATTTTATCTCGGGAGATGAAGATAGCACCTAGAACCATGTCGCGTATTTTAAAAGATAATTTAGGACTTGCAGCCTACAAGAGACGCACCCACTGAGCCATTCATAACTGATCATTTAAAAAAGATAGGTAGTACGCAAAGGGAGGTCACAGAAATTTTTTGTTTAAAGATATGATTTTTTTACAATTGAGCTATAATTTAACATACAAACTACTATTTATGCTCAAAGTTCTAGAAAAAAATATTTTTTTCTTTGTAACAATATTTAGGGCAAGACTATGTAGAGTATTGTATTTTATTTTAGTAGTTTAACTTAAAATATATTTTTTTTATAAAAACGATAATTAGTTATATGCACGTCGCCTATAACAGTTGCTGTGCACTGTTAACCAATATTTTAGGTCTTGGATATGTTCAGAACAGGTTCGTTGAAGATGCACCAAAAAACTAATAGATAACATACTGTTCCAGATATTACTTTTCTCTCGGATATCCCACACAGATACAGGGATGTATGTACCTATACTATACTAGCTGACCCGGCAAACGTTGTTTTGCCATATAAATAATGATCGTAGAGGGTTGAAAATTTAGGGTTGTATGTATTTCCTAATGCTGTATCATAAAAAAATAGAAATTAAAAATGTTGTCTAAAAAATAAAAATTTAGGGGTGGACTACCCCTAACATTTAGGGGGATGAAAAATAGATGTTGGCCGATTCTCATAGATACCGGATAAGCACAAAAAATTTCATCAAAATCGGTCAAGCCGTTTCGGAGGAGTATGGCAACGAAAACTGTGACACGAGAATTTTATATATTAGATTGAACTGTTTCCCAGATTTGAGAAGTACCAGCGCAGTGAAGGCGGCGCGGGCTACGTGACGGCGGGCTACGCCACGGTGTACCGCTACTACGCGTACCCGCGCCACACGCGGCCGCGCGTCTCGCAGGTGCTCACGCTTCCGCCCTACAGGAAGCTCGGCCTCTGCGCTCAGCTGCTGCAGGTATACCACACGCAAGCACGCCACCGTGTATTATACCCGCTGATAGATATCATGGCCAAGGAAAACAAGATTTATTAAATTAATATATAAATAATATAAAATATAAATATCTTGGACATTCTCACACACGGCCATCTGACCCCAAAGTAGGCACGAGCCTGTGATATGGGTGTCAGAGACTGATATACATACATAGATATTTTTAAATACATACTTAAATGCTTACATCCTTTAATAGATAATCATGACATATGTATTGTATGTATATAAAATTGAAAAAAAATATATATAATTGAAAAATCTTGAACATGTTGCTTATTTTCCACATAACTTGAACACTCATCTAACTAAAAATATACTCTATATACCAGTTTTTCAATGTAGCTAATTAAAAGGAAAAAACGTCAAATGAAATAAAATATATTAAACACTTTTATGATGCGATGCTGTACTAAATGTTTGTGTTATTATCCTATACTTGGGAGTGATGATACTTTCGAATGCGATCAAGTTTTATATGCCATTTTATTCGATTGAACATGAAGGTATAAAATAATGAAGGTTCACTGGTAAAGGTAAAGTTTGTCCAGTAATGTCCATGAGGAGGATAGGTAGTAACAATATACCAAACTGCCGCAATGTCTCTCACTATATATTATAAGCTATTATTTTATGTTGCAGGCCATCTATAGTCACTTTCTGTCACAAAAAGGAGTAATAGACATAACAGTAGAAGATCCATCAGAGGATTTCCAAAGGATTCGAGACTATGTAGATGCCAAAAATTGCAGTAACCTGCCAGCATTTCAACCAGCTAAGCTCATACAAGGGTATGTTAATTATGACATTAAAGGTACATATTTATACAAAAAACACTTTGATACATCATTCCGTTGAAGAGGAGAAGGACAAACCAACAATCACACTTTCCCATTTGTATATTAGTAAGAAAATAATTGGTTATATCCTCGAAATAATATATGATGTTGTGTTATTTGGGTGCAGTTGGACTGGAAATGGCTTTACTTTTAATCTGTTTGTGATATTGAATCTTCAATGCTTTGCTGATTTCAAATAGTATTATTAGCTTTGTGTAATCTGTGGTAATTAAAAAACTAAATTTAATTAATTTTAACTTTTGCAAATCTTTATTATTGGACTTAAATGTACTTTTAGCTTTGAAACAGGTTTACTTTATATTTCATGCTAAAAGTGACAAGTTTCGTTGTCAATTATTATTATCGGTCCAACTTTAAAAATGCGAGACGATTAACGATATTACTTCAATATTTTTTGAGATTTTTGTCCACTAAAATGCCTTAAAAACAAAAAAAACTTATATCAAACTTGGCTTGCAGATTATTTTAAAAACATAACCGTTTTCTTAGCTTTCCAAGAAGGCATAACAACTGTGAACTTATTTTAAAAAAACTGAGAAAAAACTATCACAAAGGAAGCAGGCGGAAATTTGTATTCGAACTAAACTTAAAAAATTGCCAAAAAAATAATTAAAAACAATGCCCAATGTAAATAAAACAAAAAATATAAATTTAAAATTAAATTTAGAACCAGTAAAAGTTTAGTATTAATAATAAGTAACAATTAAGACATTTTGTAATTTACCTTAATTAAAGTTCTTGCTTGAAGTCCCTTCAAGCAAGAACTTTTCCCCATATTGCGTACGCAGTCTCATTCTTTTTCTGAGGTGTAACTTAACTACCGAAGTGTTCAAATTATTCTGCAATATGTACAAGAATTTTATTGATGAACCAATTTTGCTCGCTTACGAATTTTTTTTAACAAATGAAATGCTTGAAGACGTGCAATTTTTATTTTTATTTACATGCCATACAGGCCCAAGCAAGTGATTTAAAATAAATTTCTTGTAAATACATTATTAAGGTTATCCTAGTTCATCCCTAACACCTGAAACAATTAATTGTTATAAATTTAAAAAACCTTTGATGTTGCAGTTTCTCGAGTGAAATGGCGAAGCAGGCGCAGAGCAAGCTCCTCATCAACAGGCGGCAGGCGCGGCGCGTGTACGAGCTGCTGCGGCTGAGGCACACCAACACCTCGGACGCGCCCGCCTACCTGGCCTACAGGCTCGATATCAAGAATAGACTCAATGCACCATTTCAGGTATCATTTTCGCTGCGACCCATAGACGTCCCACTGTTGGACACGGGTCTCCTCTCAGAATGGGAGGGATTAGGCCTTAGTCCACCACGCTGGCCAAGTGCGGATTGGCAGACTTCACATACCTTCGAGAACGTTATGATGAACTCTCAGGCATGCAGGTTTCCTCACGATGTGTCCTTCACCGTTATAGCAAGTGACATTTAATTTCTTAAAACGCACATAACTTAGAAAAGTCATTGGTGCGTGCCACTGGGGTTTGAACCCGGACCGCTCGAGTGAGAGGCGAGTTCGATAGCCGCTGGGCTGTCACCGCTTATCATTATACGTATCATTTTACGTCAAACTATACCTGTACTTGTACTTGCTTGCAACACAGACATCCCATGGGCAAGGGTCTCCCTCACAGACACCTGCGGATAGTCTAGTTAGTGTTACTAACCCGATCGACGGCGAATATTATCAAGCCACCCGAAGTTCTTCGATAACGATTCGCTTAGCTATTTTTTTTAACATTGAAAACTATCGTGTCCGAATGCTTAACGTGCCCTCCGAAGCACGCCCATCCGTAGCGCCCATGAAATTTTGCCATTTAGGGTCATCTACAAAAGGAGAAGCGAAAGAGCGAAAGAGCGCTTTTGTTATGTTATGCCACCACTACCATCTTTTCTTTGTCCCACTGTTGAGCTGAAGTCTCATGGTCATGAATGAAATTAAAATTAAATTGTATTCCATAATCGTAACTATTTATGATGTTTACAGAAATAAATAAATATAATATATGTCGCCGCGATTACTATTACCTACTATGATTTAATTATTATTATAATAAATCAAGTGTAAAAACTAAATTACAATAATTATTATAACACACTGATAATTTGTAGATGTCATAATTGTACAAACTTAATTAAGCCTAACTTCCGTTAGGCTTAATTAACGCGTTTTAAAATTTAGTTTTTATAGAAAAATAACATCGTTAATTTACGATAGTGATTTGTAATAATTAAACGATTTATAAAAACGTTTGATGATTTTATAGCCATCTGTTAGTTTTCTTAATGCATTGCATCCGACCGGTAGAACGAGTGACGTAAGGCTCAGCCTATATAAAGGCAAACATTTCGATATGGGACTCACTTTGCATCGGCGCTTCGAATCGAGAGCAACTCCGTAAGTGCTATTCATCGAACATTGTTTTTAAATAAATAATGTTGCTATGCTTGCAGGATTACTTTATAAAACGTTATTATAAAATTATGATAATAAACTCGAGGTTGTTATGAATAAGTGACTCTCGAATATGTTCTCGTTACTACTTTTATTTGTAATTCAAGTAAATTAAAATATGTAATTAGATGACGTCTTTATCAATAAATACTGTGAAAAATATTGAAAAGAGTTACTACCGAGTTTCTTGCCGTGTTCTTCTCGGTAGCATCAACTTTGTGAACCGGCGGTAGATAAACAAATAATAATAAATGAATCGTAAACTGAATTCTGCATATTTCATTAATACGACACTCATTGGTCTGGAATAGCCAAAGACAAGAGAATACTTATTCTCTTGTGATAATAGACTTCTACTATTATTGTTTTCCTTTATTACCTGCAGTAAATTGCTAAATTATTGTAAAGGCTTTCAACTTAAACAAACATACATCATGACATCTTTTATAATTGCTTCTTGACAGTAATTCAATTTATAAATACACAAACATTCTTTCTGATAACTTCTATTATGCTAATTATCGCTCTTATATGAAGGCTGTATGCGACATCAGAAGTGGGATACCTACTTACAGCTACTGTCGGACTTTAGTTATGTTTCAGGTCCGTCCACCAGTGCCAGATTCTACGTATCACCATGACAGTTGTTCAAGCAATTAAGCATTTTCGGCACTTTCTTTAGGGGCGTCGGTTTAAGGTGATAACCGACTGCAATGCGCCCAAAGCCTCTGGTCATAAAAATGACCTATTACCTCGCATTCATAGGTGGTGCGCTTATTTACAAAACGTTGAATTTGACATAGTCAGGAAGGGCGAGCGGATGCAGCATGCGGACTACCTAAGCAGAAACCCAGATCCATTGTCGGTCAACGTAATCACCAAAAATATGGATTGGAAGCTGATCGTCGTACTAAAACTTTTTTTAGTAGAGCCTCATTAATACCATCCATAACGCTCTAAAGTATCCAGGCTGGGAGAAGACCCTTTACAAGATAAGGGAAACCTACTATTTTGATAAAACTAGCACCACTGTAAGGGACTTCATGGACAACTGCTTCATATGCCGAACGTCTACGCAAACATCCGGAGCTACCCAGGTTCAACTGCATCCTAATTGCTAAACCTACAATTCTATTCGAGGTAATACACAGTGGCGGCGCCATGCTTCCATGGCTGACCATGTTTATGAGTTATGACTTGCCCTTGAGTACTTGGGGCTCGTTTGGGCGGTACCATTTTCTTGCCTGTTGAGTGCAACAGTTGCCAAGAAATAAATGACTTGCATCGTCTGAACAACACGTCACATTCTTGCTAGTAGAGCAAGCAAGAGGCAAGTTTTCCATTCAAAACTGTTCGTGGTTTAAACAGCACATACAATTATTTCTTATGCAGATTTTGCATTCAACTGGATTTCGGTTTTCATTTGCATTTTTTTTTATTTATTTTATTTTATTGGTAATATCTTTCGGTCCGAAACCTTCTACTCCGAATTCCTGCTCAAATGCTGCCAGTACAGCATTACGGGCATCGCGATTTTTGTAGTTCGGGTTTTCAGTATCCGATAAACACAATAAATAAAGCTATAAATTTCTATAAACTCGATTACGTCAGCAGATCCGAATTTTAATACTTTGAGTCATTTTGAAATCAAATAACTTTCTTCTCCAACCATCAAAAATTGAATGAAATATTTGCAAACGCAAATGTGTGCAATACTTGAAGCGACCCGCCAGTAAATGGTACAGGAACATACAAGTCTGTGTTTAGACACGTCAAGACTTGACAGGCAACAATCTCCTAAACATAATTGTACTGGTGTAAACAAAAGACACTGGCAATTATTTCTTGTCAAGATTGGCGTGCAATAGTTGCGTTCAATTTTACAATTTCAATCTGTGTGTAAACAGTTGCTTACAGTTCTTGAGTGCAATTGTTGAGCTTCATTAATTGCATTCAATTATTGATCTTGAGCGTGCGGGGGAGTGGTGTCGTCTAAATGAGCCTTTATCCGAATTTAAAAAAAAAAAAAATTTTTTTATGTTGTTCCGACATTACGGTTAGATACGAGCTGCAGATAGAGGTGGTGATTATTACAATAACACATTACTTAATGCGATATTTAAACGCAATGAACAACACTGCTTTTGATATTTGAAAGATCCTGTCATCCTGTTATTAAACCAGCAACAGCGCGCGCGTCGTTCGTGTCGTGCGTGCGTTTTTGCCTGTTATCCGGTTGTTGAAACTGAAACAGCGCGCGCGTCGTGTCACGCCGTCGTGTGATACTGGATTGAAATTATAACTCTGACAGTCCTAAGCCTGTGAAAAGTATGAAGGATAACAGTTTACAATAACAGTTGTTGTAAAATAACACAAAAGTGTTACTCATTATTTGAAAATAGCCGTTATGCCCGCCTCCGGCTGCAGAGAGCGAGAATACATGTTCACAAAACTTTGACATCCATGACCTGAGTACAAAATATCTGTCCACAATGGGCACGGGTCTCTTCACCTTCACTTGGAGTGAGACAGTCCACTCCACTATCTTATCCAAAACATCTCACATGAATGAACTCTGTTCCATACAATAGTGACATCTATATAGTGAAAAATACTATTAGTCCGAATACCTATCGACTGCGTTTATACCATTCTAGTAAAGACACACAGATGGCGTAACAGGTGACGAATATTTAAAACAAAATAAAAATACGAATAATTTACAATTACACTTTCTCTCTACTGCTAATATGACATCATAACAAACTTCAAACATTGTTACACTGAAACCACCAATACATATTGAGCTAACTTGGATGCAAACTTATACCTGATACAAATATTTTACCTTTTGCTCCAAGTTAGTACTGGAATAATTTTCAAATCCTCTCAATGAACAATAGTCTCCATCATAGCACTTAAATGTCACATTTTCAATTATACGTTCACTTTCACATTTAAGAAGCTACAAAAATTTAATTAAGCAAACTTTTAGGTTCGTTATGCGTGTCCAATCACTTTATACCGAAATAAATTATTTGACTTTGACAACTTTGACTATGAAAAGTTTTGACATTGGTTGGCGTTTGCGCAGCGTGGGCTTGCCATGTCTTACGACTAGATTTATCCCGTAATTTTTCAAATAAATAGTATGGCCTTATAGAACTTTGAAATCCAAGATAAACTATGTGTCCAATATGTACCACTAATAAGATTTTAAAACTTCTGAATACATATTTACTAACAAATCTAAATGTACCTACCGTACTTAGAATCTTATCATGTTTAGTACGGGTGAATGAAAATATATTTATGCTTAACCATTTAGATTGTGCTTTCCGGGTTATTTTAAAATAAAAACGCAAATTACATCAAGATAAATTATATTTATTGTCCTTGTTGTGTACCAACAAACTGCCCGACATTTTTAAAATTTTACCCTAAAAATAGACAGCGCATTTACACTCTGGCAATCAAAATCAAGGGTTCTATACGAAGTTTTCGGTCATGACGTTCTGAGTACGTTAAACAGATGTATATGCCTACCTATTTACATCTTTTCACCAACGCCCATGGTTGACTGGTAGACAATGCCATTAGGCATTAAGTCCGCCATATTGTAATACACAATAAAAGGTTAAATAAATAAATATGCTGATGCTAGGCCTATATGTATATAGGCTGCGAACCCGAGCTTCGTAGCTTGGGGTTTGCGCTGCCGCTAGTTAAAGGTTGCGCGCGATTGCGCGACGCGTTGGGCTGTGAGCCGCGCGGTTTACAGGTGATGAATCATTGATGTAATTCTTTTGCCTTTAGTAACGTTACTAAGTGGGTTTGGTGTTAGGCATTCCTGTTTTTTTTTTCTATGGTGAATACACATGGCCATAACCGGCAAATTGGGATCACCCAATGAACAGAAATCTGTCGGTGACGGTGGATACATACACTAAGTATATGCTACTGCGCTACACTAATAATCTGTCGGTGACGGTGGATACATACGCTAAGTATATGCTACTGCGCTACACTAATAAAAATCAAGCTGACCACTTCAACTTATTCGGAACTCCGAGGCAATTGTTGTCGCAAAGGGCGGTCGAGAATTCCTAGATTGATTTCTAAGCATTGGAACGTTACGTACAGCAAATAATGACACAAATATCTGCGAAAGATAAAGTAAGATTTGACCAAGGCAGGGCAAAAATTCAATGATTTCAGCGAGGAGTCTTCGTTCTGATTAAAAACAATCCCAGAAATCAGACTTCCTTCGATTTAATATTCTGCGTTCCTTACGAAGTTCACAGCGTGCTTCATAATGACTGCTACCTTGTCAAGAAGGTAGTAGGATATCACGGAAAGCCTCGTAAGGTCGCACATGATCAATTACGGCGCGCCCCACAACCGGGAAGTAGTGTTACTACAGCGGCCGTGTCGCCTCCAGTTGACCAACAAGCTGGACTTTCCAACGTATCACGTATAAATCAACAGGCCGGTCGGCCAACGTCGCAACGCAGGATTTACCACCAACTGATGACATATCACAATGATAATGCATCAATTGTTTCTAACCTTCATACCCTTACTTATGTTTGTTAAACACGCTACGACGACATTGACAACGCCGGCCTTATTGACACGTGGAGTGTTCAATAAGCCACAAACATTAAGATTTTATTGACACGTGGAGTGTACAATAAATCACAAATACTAAATATGCTATTGACACGTGGAGTGTTCAATAAGCCACAAACATTAAGATTTTATTGACACGTGGAGTGTACAATAAATCACAAATACTAAATATGCTATTGACACGTGGAGTGTTCAATAAGCCACAAATACTAAGATGTTATTGACACGTGGAGTGTTCAATAAGTACTTAAAGATCCTATCCTGAAAGAATAAAAGTCCCCTGTGTACCACGGCGTAAAGGACCGCCCAGAGCACAGCATCAACCTACCTAATAATCCTTAGGACCTCTGTTTTTACAGCATCAACCTTTCACTCACCCATCCTACCCTTATTAATGTTAGTGCAACATGGAAATGAAACAATAACTAATGCTGTAGTCACGCGTGTGAGCAGGTCGAATTACCACTAATATTAAGCTAAGTGGTTCACAACGTATGCACTAATAACAGAACAGTTGGGGTTTCCCCTAATTCCGAATTCCCTCAACGCAAAAGCGCCCACGGCGCCGCGGAAGAGGAGGAAAGGTCTGTCTGTCTGTCAGAACAGAACATAACATAATTATATTGTTGATTTATTTACAGAGAAGCGATGCTGAGCACGCATCGCATGTCAGTATGGCCGTGTCGCCGCGATAGCTATTCTACATACCTCCTGCATTCTACGTACCATGATTTGATTATTATTATTATGATAAATCATGTGTAAAATCAATCTTAATTACAATAATTCTTATGACACACTGGTAATTTGTAAATGTCATAATTGTGCAAACTTCCGGTAGGCTTAAATGCTATTTGTCGCCGCGATTACTATTACCTACTATGATTTAATTATTATTATAATAAATCAAGTGTAAAAACTAAATTACAATAATTATTATAACACACTGATAATTTGTAGATGTCATAATTGTACAAACTTAATTAAGCCTAACTTCCGTTAGGCTTAATTAACGCGTTTTAAAATTTAGTTTTTATAGAAAAATAACATCGTTAATTTACGATAGTGATTTGTAATAATTAAACGATTTATAAAAACGTTTGATGATTTTATAGCCATCTGTTAGTTTTCTTAATGCATTGCATCCGACCGGTAGAACGAGTGACGTAAGGCTCAGCCTATATAAAGGCAAACATTTCGATATGGGACTCACTTTGCATCGGCGCTTCGAATCGAGAGCAACTCCGTAAGTGCTATTCATCGAACATTGTTTTTAAATAAATAATGTTGCTATGCTTGCAGGATTACTTTATAAAACGTTATTATAAAATTATGATAATAAACTCGAGGTTGTTATGAATAAGTGACTCTCGAATATGTTCTCGTTACTACTTTTATTTGTAATTCAAGTAAATTAAAATATGTAATTAGATGACGTCTTTATCAATAAATACTGTGAAAAATATTGAAAAGAGTTACTACCGAGTTTCTTGCCGTGTTCTTCTCGGTAGCATCAACTTTGTGAACCGGCGGTAGATAAACAAATAATAATAAATGAATCGTAAACTGAATTCTGCATATTTCATTAATACGACACTCATTGGTCTGGAATAGCCAAAGACAAGAGAATACTTATTCTCTTGTGATAATAGACTTCTACTATTATTGTTTTCCTTTATTACCTGCAGTAAATTGCTAAATTATTGTAAAGGCTTTCAACTTAAACAAACATACATCATGACATCTTTTATAATTGCTTCTTGACAGTAATTCAATTTATAAATACACAAACATTCTTTCTGATAACTTCTATTATGCTAATTATCGCTCTTATATGAAGGCTGTATGCGACATATATTATATTTAATGTAACTATTTTTATACATCTATTTATAAATATATATATATATACATATATATATATATATATAAACTTATCTATGTATGTTATATATAAATACATATATGCATTGTATTTATTATGATAATATATATTCCAATTCATACTGTTTACATACGTTGACGACTCTCATCTGCCTGCTTAATACCGCATCTTCATTGTTTTTCTGAATAGTACAGTGGTTAGCTGGTAGAGAATGCATTATGCATTAAGCTCGCCATTTGTCCCACTTAATTAATTTTTATGTGGTTCAATAAAGTTTAAATAAATATATAAATAAATATTCCATAGAAAAAGAAATTAGAAATGAAGAAGCTCGAGAAGGTTCTGAAGCCGGAGGAGTACGCGGCGACGGTGAGCACGTCGGGCGCGGGCGAGACGCACGCGCGGCTGGCGGGCCAGTACGCCGCGCTCGAGCTGCAGTACCGCCGCGTCGTCCACCGCCTGGACCACTACTAGCCTGCACCTGCTCGGTGGAACTGGTGGAAGGAACCGTTCGGGAATTCGCCTGTACCTGCTTGGTGGAAGGAACCGTTCGGGAATTCGCCTGTACCTGCTTGGTGGAAGGAACCGTTCGGGAATTCGCCTGTACCTGCTTGGTGGAAGGAACCGTTCGGGAATTCTTGCCAAAAGATACAATCTGAAAATATCTCTAGAGATGTCTCTCGATAGTGTGGTCACGTTGTAGTGGTGGTGGTAGGCAACGCTCGGAAATTGTCAATCGGTTCTTTGAGGGAACGTTCGAATTGCAGTACCGCCGAGTCGTACGCCGCCTGTACCAATACTAGACCATACGATCCTGACTGCTCGGTGGAAGGAACCGTTCGGAAATTCTTGGCAGAAGATACAAGCTGAAGAGATCCCTACAGCTCCTTACTCGAGAAACTGTACTGTGTTGTATAGAAGGCAACGTTCGGAAACTAGCTAGGCTCTGTATGATGAAATAAATTTCTCGATCTGGTTTCTTTGAGTATTTTTAAAAAGGATTAGCCAGATTTAAAATAAAATGGTCTGCAATCAGAATTTTTATACAGATTTGAGCTGCACAAAAAGTCTGATGAATTTGTTATTATTGATAATTAATACTAGAGTTAGGTATTCAAATCATTTGGCTGAATGCATAGGTTGTGAATCTAGAGTCTACATTTCTTTTCATGAAGGGTGTTTGACACCATTTAGTCGCAATGTGGGAAATTTGTTTAAATTGAAAACTTAATAAAAATATTCAGTGGTATAAAAATGTGATAAAAATACCAGCTGTTTGTTACGCACTGCCAATTTGAAAGCATCATTATCTACCTACCTTAATTACTAGTTTTATTAATTTAATATTAAAATGACTGTGTGTTAAGGAACACATCATTATTAATCATTTATTAATTTATAGACTTATTTCTGATATTATTAATTCATTATTTTAATTGTTAGATGTTCTTTGGTGAGACTTTGTATTGACTCAGATATTTCCCAATATAAGCGCATGTTTCGAGTAGGCGGGAGAGTGACAGTGATCTGTGTGAAACCTAGACGAGTAAGGGGTTACTCTGCCCAAGTACACATACCAGCGTTTAACAGTTAGTTAATTGCAGCCATACATTCAATCGTTTAATTAATATCTCAGAAGTGGGATACGTAAATGTCTAAGTGTCTGGGCCATATCGTGACGATTTGTGTAAACGTACAGAATTGAAGAAAAACTTGTGAGACCCACTGATGCGGAGGTTGGAAATATTTAAAAAAAGGGGTAAGTCAAAAAAAAAAGTTTAAAGTACTACTTACGAAATATTTCTGTGTTAAAGCTTAACACTAAATGGGATTGACAGATTTTATAACCAATGACTCAATATGTCAATAGAAAATACTTTACTGTGTGAATTTATCAAATATTTCTTGAACCTACGTCTGTATTGTGCTGTGTGACCAAGTTCAACTATGAGAATAATACCTTTAAGACGGCTGTGTGAATTCTAGTGAGTTGGCTGTGTGATCCATTTATATAAATCATAAGACGACTGTGTGAATATTATTGCGGCGGCTGTGTGATCAAGTCCATTGATATTCCTAAGGAAAAGGAATAAACTGTGTGAAATAGCTAAGAGACCTGACAATCATTATTATAAATGAAAGTAGGAAGTATATGCAATTGTTAATCCGAAAACAACATTTTTATGTATGATCAACTCCATTAATATTCTTAAGAAAAAGGAATAAACTGTGTGTCATAGTTAATAGACACTTGCTAAATCATGTTCAATATTAAAATGAAAATAGGAAAATTATTCAATCGTTAATACGAAAACAAAATTTCTATGTGATCAAGTTCAGATAATAATGTTAGTATTTTATATTGTATTGTGAAGGTACTGCCGTGGTTTTGTTTTGTTTTAGTGTGACATCTCCACTACACTGACTGAGGGTAGCGTGGGCCGCCGCGGGTCGCGGCTACAGCAGGATGGCCGAATGTTACGCACTGCCAATTTGAAAGCATCATTATCTACCTACCTTAATTACTAGTTTTATTAATTTAATATTAAAATGACTGTGTGTTAAGGAACACATCATTATTAATCATTTATTAATTTATAGACTTATTTCTGATATTATTAATTCATTATTTTAATTGTTAGATGTTCTTTGGTGAGACTTTGTATTGACTCAGATATTTCCCAATATAAGCGCATGTTTCGAGTAGGCGGGAGAGTGACAGTGATCTGTGTGAAACCTAGACGAGTAAGGGGTTACTCTGCCCAAGTACACATACCAGCGTTTAACAGTTAGTTAATTGCAGCCATACATTCAATCGTTTAATTAATATTTGAGCTGCACAAAAAGTCTGATGAATTTGTTATTATTGATAATTAATACTAGAGTTAGGTATTCAAATCATTTGGCTGAATGCATAGGTTGTGAATCTAGAGTCTACATTTCTTTTCATGAAGGGTGTTTGACACCATTTAGTCGCAATGTGGGAAATTTGTTTAAATTGAAAACTTAATAAAAATATTCAGTGGTATAAAAATGTGATAAAAATACCAGCTGTTATAAATAAAACTAGATGTTTTTAAATTGCCGATATGTAAGGTCAAAGTGTAATATTGAAAATCAGTACAGATATTCATTCATTTCATTCATTATAATTTAAGCTTCTGATGCGGTCATTTTGTGAATTCTTGGCAGAAGATACAAGCTGAAGAGATCCCTACAGCTCCTTACTCGAGAAACTGTACTGTGTTGTATAGAAGGCAACGTTCGGAAACTAGCTAGGCTCTGTATGATGAAATAAATTTCTCGATCTGGTTTCTTTGAGTATTTTTAAAAAGGATTAGCCAGATTTAAAATAAAATGGTCTGCAATCAGAATTTTTATACAGATTTGAGCTGCACAAAAAGTCTGATGAATTTGTTATTATTGATAATTAATACTAGAGTTAGGTATTCAAATCATTTGGCTGAATGCATAGGTTGTGAATCTAGAGTCTACATTTCTTTTCATGAAGGGTGTTTGACACCATTTAGTCGCAATGTGGGAAATTTGTTTAAATTGAAAACTTAATAAAAATATTCAGTGGTATAAAAATGTGATAAAAATACCAGCTGTTATAAATAAAACTAGATGTTTTTAAATTGCCGATATGTAAGGTCAAAGTGTAATATTGAAAATCAGTACAGATATTCATTCATTTCATTCATTATAATTTAAGCTTCTGATGCGGTCATTTTGTGCCTTATCCTGTTTTTTTTATTTGTATATAACTGCTGTTGTGCTTTGTTAGAACGTTTTTCTTTGTTTTTATTTTCTTTCTGGTAAGTTCAGTGATAATGAAGATGATTGTTAAATGATGTTTGATTAAGTTGAACGATATAATTACAACAAAAATAGTTGAACAGTTGAACTGAAATAACTGAATGGAAAACAGTTTGTAACATTCTAAATGTAACAGACTAGATTTTATTTGTACGAATTTTTGGAACTGTTTTGTAATAATGCTCAGTGTATTTTTTGATAATAAACCAATAATGAAATAAGATTGTTTTTTTTATACAACACTGTTTCTCCACAGAATGTTATTTCACACAAAAGTACTATCATGTTGCTCACATCTAGGTTGGTATGCTATCACCTTAGGTTAGAATCCTCGATTTGGGAAGTAAATGAAACAATCGCACCAACAATTACTATAAAAGTAATTTATTTACTTGATCGGTCACATCTCATAGATAATAAAAAAATAGTGAGCTCTTGTGAGATCCAATAACAACCAACACAACATTACAATTGTATAACAACTTTTAAGTCAGAATAGAAACAAATCATCACTATTTATTAATACAATCACTCTTAAATCTAGAATTGTAAAGATTCATATTCGCAATTATTTATTATGTCACATTTTAAAACTCCTAAAATATTCTAAAATATAATTTAGAATAAAATAATATTTACAACGTTATGATACAGTGTGATGCAAGCAGAGTATACTATTTTCTAAGGAGAAGGCTTATTAACAGACCAGATTGTCGAAATGCAGAAAGAACACAATGAAGTTTAGAGCGGGCGCTGTACGGAGGAAATGTGCACGATATGAGTACCGCCTTGTGTAAATTCGGAAAAGCCTGCAAATAAATGATTCTGGATGTCATCGGGAAATTAGTTATTCCATTTTTTATAGGTACCTACCCCATGTTTCATCATTCATACTTGACTAGATATAAAATATGTATTAATAAAAGCTAGGCAGTTGAAATAGAAACAAACTTTCGAAATAAAAACAAAAAATGTTGAAAAAAAAAATTTAATACGAAATAAAAACATAAGTTGTACAAAAATAAGAATAATATATGTGTCCGTCTCCATTCCAGCTTCACTGAAGCCACTTGGAATATGTAGAGACGATGGCAAGAGACCTGATGGATTGACTTGTGCCTGCAGTAAGGGTCGTGCCTGGGCATGTGTGAAAATCGAAATCCTCTTTGTATGTATGTCTTTTTTCTCAGGGGAATAGCATCTTTATTCATAAGAAAAAATTATATAATGTCACTGAAACAATTAGTGACCGTTTAAACTATCCATACGATTCACTTGATACCTAAGGGTATAAAGGTATGTACCAACAAATTTTCCGGCATTATCCAGAATCAATCTGCAAGCTTTTCTAAGCTTAACACAATTAACAAAATGCGGGCCTCATATTAAATACACTTAATTTCCTTTGGAGCCCGCCCTAGTTATTACTAATGAAAATCGTCATATTTACTCAAAGACAGTCAACTGAGTTATACGAAGGCTATTTGGCGAAAACCAAGTGATTTAAAGTAAGACAATCATTGGAATTTGTATGTTTTCTTACCGTTCCAGATAGATATACATATTTGACTGTCTGAAAACAAAGTTTGGGCTTTTAACATTTTTTTGAGTTGATAGTAGATAGTTATTACATGTGTCACTGGAATGTAATGAATATGTTTTAAAACATTGCTCTTACGATCGACTGTACAATTTTCACCTAATATTGTCCAATACAATATATGTATAGTAAATTCACTTTCGTCAGTGTGATCGTGACACGCTGTCTGCTATGTAATACATCTCGCCAAACCATTCGCTGTGTTCATCTAAGTACCTGCGAAAAAACAAAGATATTTCAAAAACGAACAATTACAATTAAATTTATTGTGAGAATTTAATCCGATAGTATTTAATACTTACTGTACAAACATGTCTATGTATTTTAAGATCAGTTTTAATTTTAAATCCGGCATTTGGGCTGCATTCAGAAAATCTGGAAGCTTCACTGTAAAAAAAGGGAGAAATGAATTTGAAAAGATCATTACATTTTATGAAACTTTTTAAATATTGCTCCAAAAAAAGTGGATTACTACCAAAAAGTCGCGCAAGATGAATGGCCCCATATATTCGACAAGGTAGCTGCTCGGTAGATTCTTCTCGAGGGATTATTTGCCATTTCGATACCTGCAAACGAAGAATTGAATTAAATCTTAAAGGATAAGTGACGTGTATCAAAATAAATTGCATGAGAGTTTTGAAAAAACTTATTATGTTACGAAAAGCCAGTAAAGAAAACACAAATACGGTGTGCCCCGTAAGTACCAACGGGGCATTGCTTATGGGGGGGGGGGGTCTATATCTATCGAAAACTCTAAACTCAGTCTAGTGTCTAGTGTCCATAGCCCACTGGCTCGCGTCGATTCAATGTGACCGAAAGAGTTAAGCAACGACGGGCACGGTTGGTTTGTGGATGGGTGACCGCTAGTGGCATAATTTCATGTACGCCATGCTTCGGATGGCACGTAAAGTCGTCGGTCCCGGTTGTTTTCAATGGTGGAAACAGTTGTTAAGCCTTGTCGAAGACGTTCGGGTGGCTTGAGAACATTCGACACTGGGTTGGTTACAAACCCCTCCTACAATCCGCATTGGAGCAGCGTGTTGGAGTATGCTCTAGACCTCCCGCTAGTCCCCGATAGTCTGTGGGGGGAGACCCGTGCCCAGCAGTGGGACGTCTATGGGTCGCACCGCACCGAAACTCAGTCTAGGCCTAGCAATTTAGAGCGCGTTAAGCGCACTCCACCAATCCGCATTGGAGCAGCGTGGTGGAGTATGCTCTAGACCTCCCGCAGAAGTGTCTGTGGGGGAGACCCGTGCCCAGCAGTGGGACGTCTATGGGTCGCAGCGAAGCGCACTAAGCGGTGATGTGCATGGCCTGGGGGCCTAGACAAGTGGCAAAACGCTAGTAGAATAGAAATAGAATAGATTAACAAATGTATGGGATTGACATTCGCTATCGACTAATTAGTCGTAAGCGTATGTCAATCCCATACATTTGATAATCTATTCTACTAGCGTTTTTGCCACTCGTCTAGGCCCCCTGATGCCCGATGGATGCGAGTACCTTGTCGAGCAGGATGGAGAGCGGCGTGCGCGTGGGCGCGGGCGGCGGCGCGGGCGCGGGCGGCGCGCCCCAGCCCTCGCCCAGCGACGAGCCGCCGCTGCTGCACGCGCTGCTGCCGCGCAAACACACACACATTATACTATGCATGTATGGACATGTTTTCGTCGCTTGCTGTACTAACAAGGGCGAACGCGGAAACGTGGAGGGGGCGGGATACCCCGGCATGGCATTCCACGCGAGTCATTGTATTGTGCGCGCGTTATACGTATGACCATGAACTATCATCTACTCGTAGTGTGTATCAAGTGATTGACCAGTGACATACTAGAAGGAGAGTTGGCACCAATTTTTCGGTAGGTATTTGAGGCAAGCTGAAAACTTGTCCAACGCCTCTCCTATTATACCCCAACACGGAACTGCAGACCTGGCTGGTGAGTAGCGGGGCTAAATCAACCCCTATATAAATTTTAAAAAATATATAGGTATATATTTCCAAAAAATTTTTTTATATTCTGTAAACATTGGACTACAACTTATAAAAATTACATATTGCCTCAAATATATTTTTGGAATTTTTTTTTTTTAATTTGGGTTGATTTAGCCCCGCTTCTCACCAGCCGCAGGTCTGCAGTTCCGTGTTGGGGTATAATAGGAGAGGCGTTGGACAAGTTTTCAGCTTGCCTCAAATACCTACCGAAAAATTGGTGCCAACTCTCCTACTAGTATGTCACTGGTCAATCACTTGATACACACTACGAGTAGATGATAGTTCATGGTCTAACGCGCGCACAATAACATGACAATGACTCGCGTGGAATGCCATGTCGGGGTGTCCCGCCCCCTCCACGTTTCCGCGTTCGCCCTTGTTAGTACAGCAAACGACGAAAACATGTACGCGTTAGTTTCGTTTCACCTCACAACGTAATACGTGAACTTTTTTTGTACACTATACAAGCACGCCGATGTGACGTCATAGGAACCAGGTCTCATGTTACTGTGCACGCGTTACATATAACGTTTAATTAGTGATTAAACGAACTTACCTTAAGTGAAGTTCTATCATAATTATACGAGGGCTTTGTCCGAAGAGATTAGCATGGATTACTTGTAGTACCACATAGGGTGTCGCCTTACTAGCACTATTTTGAGGGTAGAAAAATAATAAAAATTTCAAAAAATATAAAGTAGGTAGATACCTAATCTTCTTACTCGCCTCGGTTCCCGGCAGTCATCATTTAGTTGAGTACCTACTGAGCCTGTTGACATTTGATCTATGGGAAGGGACCAAGGTCGGGTGGGATGCTAATCTCTTCGGACAAAGCCCTCGTATAATTATGATAGAACTTCACTTAAGGTAAGTTCGTTTAATCACTAATTATACTCGTGCTTTGTCCTCGAGATTAGCATGGATTACTTGTAGATGTTGAGAGTAACATGTATGAAAATGTCAACTTCTAATTTATATCAAATATTCGTTTATGTAAAAATTGTTTTACTTCATTGGAAGTAAACATTCTAGAAAACAAAATAAAACATAAAATCACATTTGACAAATTCTTGTACGATTGACAAATAATATACCAGTCAAGTTTAATTTCATTATTTTCTAATGAATTAGGTATTGGCTGCTCTAGCAAAATCACAATTGTTATTTTTGGACTATTGCTCGATTCTAAAAAACGTCTAAATAGGTACAGCAGCTAGGCTACTGCTCCAGTCTGCTGTACTTCTGATTAGCTCCACGCTAACCCCTAGCCGGTGCGTGTGACGTAGCGGCGTGTCGGGTATTATGACATATGAGCAGTGAAGTGAACATCGATGCCAAAATCATTAAGCGTTGCCTTTATCCACCTGCTAAACGATTGTGAGGTGATAGCTTTGTAAGGTTGTATTATATTAATGAAAAGTTCATTAATACCGCCACGAAGATTTTGTGTCAGCTGTAAACACGATTCAAAAACGACTACCGTGCATATTTCTGGCTTTTTACGGAAAAAAAAGGCAGAATAAGCTCGAGCTGTGGCACACCAACAGATGTATTTAAATAGAACCGGTATTTATATATAGATACATATATATATTTTTATATATGTATATATAGGTACAATTTTACCAAGTTCAACTGGTCATGTGGATACCAGCCACCTAAAACGTTAAGAACAGTAGATATGTCCCATGTACTATTATATGTATTTTGGAAGGGGACTTCTCAGTTGAAAAAATCCTAAGTCTTGTCCAAAGATCAATGCCAATGCAGGCCTACAGCAATTTAACAAACCATATTGAACTCCAGTATCATACTATTGTGTTAGAAAACTTATATCTATCATGTGTAATGGATTTATCATAGGTACGGATCTAAGTTATTTGTATCGCAGACCAAGAACCATTTTTTAAAGCATGTATTATACTGTTTCAGAGAATTGTCTGAAAGTGAGGCCAAAATTATTGGTATAGTTATAGATAGATGAAGGTGGTACGTTTCTTCTTAGAAGCGTCGTGCAAAGATACAGCCAGTGTAATTTTTTGATGAACACCTAGACTGCTAGAATAGGTGATAATTGAATTCAAGGGTTCAGATATAGCAAGGTTTTTAACCAGCGGGTACCATGGACTCTACCTACGGTACCATCCACTTCATTCCACTTTCCAAAGTGGAATACAATAATACCAGTTTATAAATTATTGTGAAAGGTGCGAAGGCAAAAAAAAAAAATATTGGACCATGAAATAGTGAAGTGAATGCACGTAGGTATCAGGGTCCCGGTGCCATAAAAATATATTAAGTATATTTTCTATTTAGTCACATAATAATAACAAACAAAAAATATCAATATCAGGTTTTCTGAATTGGCTCACTATTTTTTTTTTTTTTTTTTAAAAGGAAAATCAGCTATCTCCCAATCAATGTCTGCTTGAACCCGACGTGACTCAGCATCAGCGATCTTATTGTCAACGGAGCTAATGTATGTGGCAAAAAAAAACTATTTTATTACGGCGCTCATACCATTGCCAAAGATCTTATGTAATGCTTGTGAAATGCGGGAAACTGTACACCAACCATATGGTTGCTATATAGCTGTGGTGTTATCAATTCGTAGGAGAATCTGGCAGTCGTGGCAGGATTTTGAAAATACTTTCAGTCGCAAATATGCGGTCAAAATTTCTAAACAATTCATATGTCTATCTCTTTCAATATGGGACCAGATTCCGCTAGCTCGATCCCCCTTACAGGCTGCGCCCCATCCCGTAGTTGAGGCATCACTGAATATTTCTAATCAAAATTTATTTTGTGTTCTATTTGTTGGGTTGAGCATCGCTTGATACCATCAATCTAAGTCCGGTTATATTGAAAATGGTATAGACATGTATTTGTGGTTAAGGTAGCGCTTAAGCTCTTTAGTATACAGCCAACCTTACGCGACTGCTGGACAGGATGAAGTAAGACGAGTTTGCAAATTCCCTTACCTTCGCTGCGACCCATAGACGTCCCACTGCTGGGCACGGGTCTCCCCCATAGACAAAGCTGCGGGAGGTCTAGAGCATACTCTTCCACGCTGCTCCAGTGCGGATTGGTGGAGGCTTACCTTACAGCGACGTAATAAACGAAATTTGACAGGCCCGTTGGCGCATTCGGTAGTGGGTTCGAATCCCACTCAGGACAAATATTCGTGTGTCGAACACTTGTATTTGTTCTGTGTCTGCATGTTAATATTATCTATTTAAGTATGTATTTAAAATATCTATGTATTTTTATCAGTCTCTGACACCCATATTACAGGCTCGCGCCTACTTTGGGGTCAGATGGCCGTGTATGAGAATGTATATTTATTTCTTTTTTGATTTTTACCCTTTTATCTTCCGGTAAGATACGCCTATTGTGTATACTATCAAAAAAGGTTGCTCCAACTGATGATAATTGACTTGGAAATCAATAGAATAAAGTATCATCCAAATAAATTGTAGAAAGGGTGCCCACAGGATCTGAGCAGGCTGACCACCAGTTTCATTAATTTGGTGAACACAAATGGAGCAGTAAATACTAAGCGCAAACGGTAAAAACTCAAAGGCTTTATCAATTAACATGAAGCGAAGAAAGTTGTATTATAAAATACGCATCTTTCAAATCCAGAGTGCATATATTTTATTAAGCAGCCTTTTGATATAAGCATAATGCGGTGCGCAAATTATCTAATTTACAGTTTTGAGTATCAATAAATCTATTTATAGTCTTAAGATTAAGAATACCATATTGTTTTACCGTTCGGCTTAGGTACTAAAATAAAAATGTACCATCAACGGGTTGACATTCCGAAATAGCACCTATCTGTAACAAATCCTGAATAGATTGTTAAACTGTGCTATTTCTTGTGTATAAGGCCTAGCAGCAGGTACCTCGTGCTGGACGTGAAAATGGAATATGATATCAATTTATCCATAACAGTAATGAGCGACTATTGAGCATGAAAATATGATAATTTCCCAGCGAAGCGTACCTCGTTTATCGCCTGCAGCAACTGGATGTCTGCACTGCTCGCGAAGACTTCTTCGAGGAGCTCACGTGGCGAGACTGGAATACAGGCTCCTTCGCCCTTTGATTACCTTTCAGGCTATAGCTCTGGGAAGGACCTTTCTAGTTTAAATGTAAGAGTGTGGTCATTTTGGGCGGCTGCTTAGCAGGAGGTATTTTCCAATCGGCTCCTGTTTTGGAAATAGCCTTCGCTGCTTTCAGTCTCAGCTAATAAACTAATACGAACTGAACGTTACTAGATAACAATGTATCTTAGTAGCCAGAAGTTGGTTTAAAGACCTTAACTCTTAAGTAAAGTAGGTAAGTAATTATATTAAAGTTAAATCTTTTACTTAAGCAGACAGGTTGAGTATTGGTGCATCAATTAATGTGCGGTTTCCAAGGACTAAATATTTGTCTAAAAAGCTCTTTCCTGGTTTATTTCGTCAGACCGGAAGTGGCAATGTGCTGAAGTCGCACTGTAAGATCAGGTTGAATGTCCTTACCATATGCTCGCAAGTGATCATCACCCAGAATTTCTGACAGATCGTTGTCGTCGCAGCTCCAATAAAAGGAGCATCTGGTGGCCGCACTCCGGCCGCGTGACACAGGCCGGAGCGCGGCCATAGCCGGGAGAGCAGGCCCGGTGCCGTGTGGTGGCGGTGGGTCGCCCCGGCATTGTTGGAGCACGTCGACTGAACCCAGGAGGCATGGCTCGGTGGTGGCACCGCCGCCGAGGCATCGGCTCGAATTGAATGGGCACGTCTGTACTTCAAACAGGGTACTCTTTAGGTAACCGTTGATAGTGGTATAATTAACGAAGTGACAGCCCCGCGGACTGACCGCATCGCTAATTTACTATACTATAGGTAGTAACGGTTCTAACGGTCAATACTTACATACATTCAGTCTAAGGGATAGTCTCACGAACTATCCGCAATACCATGCATGTCTATGCATGTATAAGTCTCTGTATTATTATTCGTTTATCAGTAAAGGGAGAACCCCGCAGGCAAACCACATTACTGATTTCTAACGAACATACAGATAGAAGAGTCGGGATAGTCTCAAGAACTATCCGCAAAACAATGCATGTCTATGCATTCATAAGTCTGTATTATTATTATTCGTTTATCAGTAAAGGGAGAACCCCGCAGGCAAACCACATTACTGATTTTTAACGAACATACAGATGGAAGAGTCGGGATAGTCTCACGAACTATCCGCAAAACAATGCATGTCTATGCATTCATAAGTCTGTATTATTATTATTCGTTTATCAGTAAAGGGAGAACCCCGCAGGAAAACCACATTACTGATTTCTAACGAACATACAGATAGAAAAAAAGTCTCTAACCTTCGATGCTTATAACTGCTCCTGCTGTAGCGAATCCGAAGGTCTCGGTGTGCGCGAGCAACGCGCGCCGCAGCACCGCATGGCGAGGAGTTGGATCTTGAACTCGATGACGATAACTCGGAATCATTTGCGAATAACGATGAAGAATCCGTCACTTAATTACGAAGAGCGCGCAGTAAATTTATTTCCAGTTTACTAATTTTCTTAGCAATATAATCGTAGTTACTTTATAACATTTATAGCGTTTTAACATTTTTACTAAAAAATACAAAAACGATTTATGCGCGCGACGGATTAAAAGAAGCGTGCGTTCAGGCGGAGCACTAAAATGTGAATGGTGACTGCCGGGAACCGAGGCGAGTAAGAAGATTAGGTATCTACCTACTTTATATTTTTTGAAATTTTTATTATTTTTCTACCCTCAAAATAGTGCTAGTAAGGCGACACCCTATGTGGTACTACAAGTAATCCATGCTAATCTCGAGGACAAAGCACGAGTATAATAAAACAATTGTACTTAATACCTATTAAGTAGTGAGAGTAAGCAGTGACAGCCCAGTGGCTATCGAACTCGCCTCTCACTCGAGCGGTCCGGGTTCAAACCCCAGCGGCTCGCACCAATGACTTTCTAAGTTATGTGCGATTTAAGAATTTAAATGTCACTTGCTATAACGGTGAAGGACACATCGTGAGGAAACCTGCATGCCTGAGAGTACTTCATAATGTTCTCGAAGGCATGTGAAGTCTACCAATCCGCACTTGGCCAGCGTGGTGGACTAAGGCCTAATCCCTCCCATTCTGAGAGGAGACCCATGCCCAACAGTGGGACGTCTATGGGTTGCAGCGAAGTAGTGAGAAAACCTTTATATAATCCAAAGTGAACTCTCAAAATGTGGATCCACATACGAGACATCGAAAGCGCACGATCTACGATCTCATCATCTGACGTCACGTGTTCAGTGCGATCGACGGTAGTGACCTTTCTGCGCGGGCGGCGCTTCTTCCATGCCCAGAAGCGCCAGTTTTCGGGTGCAAACCGCGCGTGTTCACTCAATATTTTGCTGGATATGTAGGCCAAATTTAATGCACCTATTTTATTTTATTATTATACTGCATTCTATCAATATGTCACGTCAGTCACGCTGTATAGGTGAACAGCACCTACGTACTAATAAAAAGGGGTCGAAAGTTTTTGCTCTTGTACGAGTGGTTCAAGTTTTATTTCTTTAATGTGTGTACGGTTCACGTTCAAGTGCAACTCAGCAGTTTCCGCCACTGTCAACCAGTTCACGTTATTTACGCGTCCGCGCATGGCGTGTGCTCAAATCAGTCTATATCAGTTTATCATATCAGTCAATAAATCAATCATACAGCAGTAACATATTTCATTACAAAACAAACTCTCTTGGTGTACCGTACCGTACCGTACATCAAATTGGTCCTTCGAGCCGGATGTGTTTTGTCCTTTTGGTGCACAATAAAGAAACGTGTCTTCTCTTGTCTATTAGTATAATGATGATGAGATGTGTTGGTCACCTGGAGGAGGCGGGCTCGGGCGCGCGCTCGGCCGCCGAGGTGGAGGGCGCGGGCTCCTCGCTCTCCGACTGCGACACCGCGGACTTGTGCGAGCGTAGCCTGCGCATTACATCCTAATTTTAATTATTTTATCCATACTAATATTATAAATGCGAAAGTAACTCTGTCTGTCTGTCTGTTTAGCTTTCACGCCAAAACTACTGAACCGATTTAAATGAAATTTGGTACACAGATAGTCTAGAGCCTGAGAAAGGACATAGGCTACTGTTTATTTGGAAAAAAGTGTTGTAAGGGGTTGAAAAGGGGGTTGAAAGGTTCTATAAAAGTTTTGTCATTTTCAGAACTAGAAGCATAAAATTTATGTTATAGGCTGTTGATTAGATATAAATAAATATGACATTCAAAGTTTGTAAAATTTTTGTAAGGGTGTACAATAAACATATATTATTATGTCTAATTACACGCGAGCGAAGCTGCGGGCGTCCACTAGTTTTGCTTTAAAGGTATTGTACACACTAAACGAATATTGTAGTATTTACTAATACCTTTTCTGTACACATCAGTTTCTTCATATTACTTCATTCTTTTCATCATTTTTATCTTTGTTTATTTCTTATATTGATATACATACTTTATATGTTTCTTTACCATTTTAGGGTAATTTATTTGGCTGCAATTGAATTGTAAATTAGTTAGTATTTATAGATGTCCTTTTACTTGTTTATTAGTTTTGGTTATGTATTCTAAATCTTATGTAGGTACTTACTATTAAATTTTTATGTAATTCTCACTTGTAGGATGTTTGTAACTTTAAATATTATTTTGTAACATCTTTGTATAACTCTCTCTTTAGTATTTAGTGATTTCTAATTATTTTCTTGGAACATTTAATGTTGTGATTTGTATTTCATACATGACTTAAGTCAATGTGTAATGTCTTATTATAGCTTATAAATTTAGGAATTGCCATAGATTATGTTATTTTCTTGTTATCTCATAGATATATCATATAAAATTTAGCTGTTTTGTATTAGGCCATATAGGAATTCAAATTCAAATTTGAATTAAAAATGGAAGAATGCTGTGTGGAACATGATCGAGATCATTCTACAGAGGGCTATTTTACAGAGGGATTCTAGAGAGAAATCACTCTTGAGTGGAAAAAAAGTGGATTTACTTCTTTTGGCTTGCTAAATCTGATTTAAAGGAAGATATCTGATACGGAGTGTTTTTCAGAGCTTCCGGGACCTGCTGAACGGTCCTGTGCTGAATACTTCGTGTGTGAGCTGCCGAGACCTGCTGAACGGTCTCGTGTTGATATACTTCGTGCGTGGTTTGTGCGCTGTTTGCACGCCCGCACCTCACCGCCCTGCCGTTCGCTGCTCAGCCAAGGAGAGCGTGTTGCAGTGCCGCTGCTTGCGCGGCCGTGCATCGGAGCTTCTGAACGTCTGTGTCTGTGCCTTCCCTTAAGTGACTCTTTATTACTAAATTTATATCTTCCGTCGAACAACTAATCTTTATAACCACCGAGTGAGTAATAATACACATATTCTCTTTTAAAATTCTTTCTTATTATTTACTTTCCTTTAGCTCTTTCTTTATAACACTACAGTTTACTTTCCTTTAAGTTCTCTCTTATAACACTACAGTTTGGCGCCCAACGTAAAATCCTTTTCTAAATTCCAAATTAACACTTACACAAGTGCAACCCCGTTTGGCTTATTTATTTTCAATTCTAACGACCCTTGAGATTCTTTTTTCTATTTACTTACTTGGTGGTTACCTATTACAATTAGATAGAGTAACATTTAGCGTATCTTTGTATCTTAATTTAGCTTATTTAGTTAGTCTTGTTAATTTCTATTTATTTCTTATATACCTAACTTTATTATGGCTAGACAAATAAATTTTAATTTACTGAATAAGGCGGAACTTGAATACGAGGTATTGGTTCGACTGGAGGAACCTAAAAATAATTTTATTCTACTTAAAAAACAAATTGAAAAAATTGACTCTCTTTCAGAAAATATTTTGGATTCTCCATTGGAACCAAGGTTGGATTTAGAACAGGCTCATAAAACGTTAGAATACTTAGAACAAAAAATTTTAATTCTAGAATCCGGGAATAGTAAATATTTAAAAAAAATCATTTCGATTGCTAATCATTTATTCTATAGATTAGAACGAATTGATATTGATTTGGCACCGGAATTAAATGAACAATATAAGGATGCTAAATCAAAATTTACAGCGCTTGATGCACGTTTAGAGCCTTATATTGAAAATTCGGAACAGTTTCAATGTTGCGAAGAAAGTCCTTCTCTTCTTCCATCTTCTAACGTAGTTTTACCTGCATCTCAGGATTTAATACCTCCGAATCTGCCGATTCAACCCTCACTTACTTCTTACCCAAACCTTCCCGTACCTCAAATTGTTCTTTCTAATAATATCTTATCAGATTTACGTAAAATTTCGTTTAACGGGAAGACTTGTCCTAAATCCTTTTTAATAAAATTAGAAGAATTTAGAATCTCAAGAAATTTTGATAAAGAAAAATTATTATCATGTGGTTATGAAATATTTACAGAAAATGCTCTTCATTGGTTTCGTTTCCAAAAATTTAGGAACCCAAATCTTACTTGGGACGAAATTTGTAATTTGTTAAATCGTGATTTCGGACAATTCGACTACGATTTTAAACTTCTTTCTGCAATTAGAGATCGTACTCAGGCTTCAGACGAATCTATAGTTGTTTACGTGTCGATAATGGGTGGAATGTTTTCTAGATTATCCAAACCACTTGGCGAATCCGAACAGTTGGAAATCTTACTAAGAAATATTCGTCCATGTTATTCCGTATTTATTGCTCTGAAAGAAATCAAAACTATAGATGAACTAATTTCATCCTGCCATAATTACGAAAGAATTTTGGACCGGGACCGTAATTTTAAAGAACCTAAATTTGATTCTAATCCATTACTTGCAGAATTTAATTCAAAACCTTCTTCTAATAAACTCCCTATCTCTTCAATTCCTGGCACATCTAAAACTACCTATTTTCAAAAACCTTTTAATAATCAACCGTCTACTTCCAAAATGTATTCTTCTTCTAGACCTTACAATCAAAATGTTAATCAAACTAATGTTATAAGAGGCGATTATCCTATGCATTGCCCTCGTTGTCGTTCGAACGATCATTCATTATATAACTGCACCCAGCCTCGCTTTCTAATTTGTTTCAAGTGTGGTCGTAAGGATGTCAAAATCAATAATTGCCCTAACTGTTCTTTTAAACTTAACTCGGAATCAAATAATACTTCTAATCCCTCCACAAAAAACTAAATTCAGACTTCGATAATAAACACGATTCTTTAGATTGGCAAAATTGGTTGTTAACAATTCGTAATTTCTTTCGCTGTTATAAAACTACTTCTATTCTTTATGAAAGTGAAAAAGATGGCAACAGACCTTTTATACCTGTTGTTATTAATGGAGCTACATTCTATGGCTTATTAGATAGCGGTAGCTCAGTAACTATCCTTGGGAATAACTCCTATTTGGAAATTTTAAAACTTGGTTTTCAATTATCGAAGTCTGAAATCATTACTATTTCTACAGCTAGTAAACAAAGAATTAAATCAATGGGATATTTTGAATTACCCCTTTCCTTTAATCAAAAATCTCATGTTATCAAAGCTCATGTTCTTCCAAATATATCACCCTCTTTAATCCTAGGTGTTGACTTTTGGAAGAAATTTGATTTACTTCCTCATATTCTTTCTTCTACTTTTAACCCTGATTTGTGTAATGTCACAAATGTTATACCTGATAATAAGGTGTATTCTTTTGATCATTTATCTGATTCTCAGAAGATAATTGCTAATGACGTTATTCTTCGCTTTAAAAAAATTTCTTTTGAAGAAAAAGGTCAATTAGGTCGTACTGATTTAATTTGTCACCATATTGATACTGGTAACTCTGCTCCCATTAAACAACGCACTTATCGTTTATCTCCGGAAAAACAACGCGCTCTTATTAATGAAGTAGATAAAATGTTGGAATGGCAGGTTATCGAAAAATGTGAAAGTCCTTGGCTTTCACCAGTACTTATTACCCCTAAAAAAGATGGTTCGTGGCGTTTTTGTGTCGATAGTAGGAAACTTAACTCTATTACTCGTCGGGACGCTTATAGCCTTCCTTTTATTAATGACATCATTGATAATCTTAAAAATGCAAAATATCTTTCAAGTATTGACATCGCTAAAGCATTTTGGGAGATTCCTTTGAATCCAGCAGATAGGGACAAAACGGCTTTTTACGTACCTGGAAGGGGGATGTATAGATTTGTCGTCATGCCCTTCGGGTTGTGTAATTCTCCTGCTACGCAGCAGAGGTTGATGGATACCCTATTCACTCCGGAATTTGACAATAAAGTATTCTGTTATCTTGATGACATTATAATAGTTTCTGATAGCTTCGACCAACATATTTCTATTTTAATGAAAGTTTTGGAAAAATTAACTTATGCAAAATTAACGATTAATTTTGAAAAATCAAAATTCTTTAGGAAAGAATTAAAATATTTAGGGTACGTTGTTAATGAGCACGGTCTCACGGCAGATCCATCAAAAATTCAAGCTATCTTAGAATACCCTACTCCATCTTGTCGTAAGGAAGTAAGGAGGTTCTTAGGTACTTGTAGTTGGTTCCGGAGATTTATTCCAAATTTCAGCACAATTGCTGCCCCATTAAACAGACTTACTTCTTCAGGTAAAAATGCTCCTAAGTTCTTTTGGAATCACGAATGTGATTTAGCTTTCAGTAAACTTAAAGAATCTCTTGTCACTACTCCAGTTCTTGCTTGTCCGGATTTTAACTTACCTTTCTCAGTCCATTGCGACGCTTCTAACTATGGAATAGGTGCTATGTTAACTCAAGAACAAGATGGTAAAGATGTAGTTATAGCTTATATGAGCAGATCCTTAAATAAACATGAACAAAATTATTCTACTACGGAACGTGAAACTTTAGCCGTTATTACAGCATTAGAACACTGGCGGTGTTATATAGATAACGGTAAACAATTCTTTGTCTATACAGATCATGCAGCTTTAAAATGGTTTCTTAATCTATCTAATCCCTCAGGAAGACTAGCTCGATGGGCCCTCAGATTATCTTGCTTCAATTTTATTATTAAACATAAAAAAGGTAAAGATAATGTCGTTCCTGATCTTTTATCTCGTTTTAAATATAAGTCTGATCCTGAATCTTGCAATCATATTCGCTCTCTTTATACCCTTCCCATAACTACAGATGATGCCCTAAATCCTGCCTTAGAAATTTACAACAAAATATTTATTGGTTGTCAGAATAATCCAGATTCTTATCCAAATTATACTATACGGGATAATAAGCTTTATCGCTGTATTTACTCCCCTTATAATATAACAGACGATTTTAATTGGAAAGAAGTACCCTTGCCACAAGATAGAGATAGTATCATTTTGTCTAATCATGGCTCTTCTCAGGATCCTCATTTAGGAATATTTAAAACATATAAAAAAATTTCTCTTAGATACTACTGGCCCAACATGTTTAAAGATATTGCTAGATTAATATCAACATGTGAGGTTTGCTTATCTTTTAAGCATTCCAACCATTCACCTTATGGTCTTATGGGAAAGCCTAAGATTTGTTCCAGACCTTTTCAAACTATATCACTGGATCTTATGGGACCATTTCCTATGACTAGACGCCGTAATCAATTTATTTTAGTAGTTAACTGTTTATTTACAAAATATTCCTTAATATTCCCTTTAAAACGTGCTACAGCTAATAATATTATATCTAATCTAGAAAATTATGTCTTTTTAGTTCATGGGATACCTCAAACAGTAATAATGGATAACGGCTCACAATTTCAATCTCATGAATTTAAAAATTTACTTGAACGTTATAATATTCCATTTATTTATTATTCTCCCGTATACTGTCCTCAGGTCAACCCTACTGAAAGATATAATAGAACAATTCTTACAGCTTTGTCCTCTTTGGTAGGAGAAGATCAGAGATCTTGGGATATCTTCTTACCAAGAATCCAATTTGCAATGAACAGTTCAGTTAATACAACGACTGGATTTTCTCCTTCCTATTTAGTTTTTGGTAGGGAACTTATTCCTTGTGGTTCGTTATATTCCACACTACAGAACTTAGACGAGGTAACTTTTCTACCTAGAGACATTTATGCCCATAACCTTGGATTACTTGCTAATACTTTTGACAAGGTACAAATTGCGTTACATGCTGCCCATGCTAGGAACTCACTAGGTTACAATCTTCGACATACTTTCAAAGAATTTAATATCGGAGATATGGTATGGCGTAAAAATTTTGTTCTTAGCAATGCTGGTTCGTATTTTAGTGCAAAATTGGCACCTAAATATATAAAAACCAAGGTTGTGGAAAAACTTTCACCTTTAGTTTATATCTTAGAGGATGCTAATGGTTCTAGATCCAAATGGCATGTTAAAGATATTAAAATTTAATTAATTATCTTATATTTCACTTTTTATTACTTTAATTCTAATTATAATATTTATTCTTTCTTTCTTTAATCATATACTATTATTTTTTTTCTTTCTTCATCATTAAACTTCGAATTTTGGATTTACTTCGAAGTTCATTCTTTAAACTTAGCTTTTAAGCTGTGTAGGCTCTCTAAATATCTTGAGAGTAGTTATCTTCTATTCTGGAAGAGAAATACTTCTAATTAACTAAGTTATTACTAAACTTGGTTTCTTTTCTTTTAGTTCTTAATTTTTATAATCTTAACTTTCTTTGTCGGAACTAATTCTGATTCTTACTTATAACCGTCTTGGTTATCTCTTACAGAGCGGTTTACGACTCTTTAAACAAGCCTATAAGTAGGAGCGGGTAGTGACTCGAAAAAATAAGCCTTCACCAATATATCTCGTATTCGAGTTCTGGGTTTTCAACGTTGAGCGGATGACAACTCCTAAAAAAAGCCTTAAAGTCATTGTCTAGTGTTACCTTTGGAGTAGGCGTCATTGAATGTGAACCCTAGCCCCTAACTTTGCAAGATTGATGCATGAAAGCGGAAGGTATGGACAGTATAATGGATGTGTAAGGTAATCACTATTTTTAATTCAAAATTTTTTTGTAACAGCCAAAAAAATTACTTGGGCGGGGGAAATATATGTAGTATTTACTAATACCTTTTCTGTACACATCAGTTTCTTCATATTACTTCATTCTTTTCATCATTTTTATCTTTGTTTATTTCTTATATTGATATACATACTTTATATGTTTCTTTACCATTTTAGGGTAATTTATTTGGCTGCAATTGAATTGTAAATTAGTTAGTATTTATAGATGTCCTTTTACTTGTTTATTAGTTTTGGTTATGTATTCTAAATCTTATGTAGGTACTTACTATTAAATTTTTATGTAATTCTCACTTGTAGGATGTTTGTAACTTTAAATATTATTTTGTAACATCTTTGTATAACTCTCTCTTTAGTATTTAGTGATTTCTAATTATTTTCTTGGAACATTTAATGTTGTGATTTGTATTTCATACATGACTTAAGTCAATGTGTAATGTCTTATTATAGCTTATAAATTTAGGAATTGCCATAGATTATGTTATTTTCTTGTTATCTCATAGATATATCATATAAAATTTAGCTGTTTTGTATTAGGCCATATAGGAATTCAAATTCAAATTTGAATTAAAAATGGAAGAATGCTGTGTGGAACATGATCGAGATCATTCTACAGAGGGCTATTTTACAGAGGGATTCTAGAGAGAAATCACTCTTGAGTGGAAAAAAAGTGGATTTACTTCTTTTGGCTTGCTAAATCTGATTTAAAGGAAGATATCTGATACGGAGTGTTTTTCAGAGCTTCCGGGACCTGCTGAACGGTCCTGTGCTGAATACTTCGTGTGTGAGCTGCCGAGACCTGCTGAACGGTCTCGTGTTGATATACTTCGTGCGTGGTTTGTGCGCTGTTTGCACGCCCGCACCTCACCGCCCTGCCGTTCGCTGCTCAGCCAAGGAGAGCGTGTTGCAGTGCCGCTGCTTGCGCGGCCGTGCATCGGAGCTTCTGAACGTCTGTGTCTGTGCCTTCCCTTAAGTGACTCTTTATTACTAAATTTATATCTTCCGTCGAACAACTAATCTTTATAACCACCGAGTGAGTAATAATACACATATTCTCTTTTAAAATTCTTTCTTATTATTTACTTTCCTTTAGCTCTTTCTTTATAACACTACAGTTTAGCTTTTCTCTTACTTATAACACTACAATATCAAAAGAGATAATACTAAATCTAACCCCCTTATTAAAAATGACTACACGTATTTAGGCTATAGTGTTTTGTCTACTTGTCCAACAGTGGGACAAGAAAAGGTTGAGGTAGAAGGAAGGATAATTCACAACAAATGACTAGACGTATTTTAGCTAGTGTTTTGTCTACTTGTCCAACAGTGGGACAAGAAAAGGTTTGAGGTAGAAGGAAGGATAATTCACAACAAATGACTAGACGTATTTTAGCTAGTGTTTTGTCTACTTGTCCAACAGTGGGACAAGAAAAGGTTGAGGTAGAAGGAAGGATAATTCACAACAAATGACTAGACGTATTTTAGCTAGTGTTTTGTCTACTTGTCCAACAGTGGGACAAGAAAAGGTTGAGGTAGAAGGAAGGATAATTCACAACAAATGACTAGACGTATTTTAGCTAGTGTTTTGTCTACTTGTCCAACAGTGGGACATACAGTGGGGATAAACAATACCTCCGGGTGGCGCTACGGGGGGCCGAGCGCGCCTTGCCCCGGTCGGTGCCGTTGACGGGCGCGCACTCCTCCGCCGTTAAGTCGCTCTTTGCTTCGCTCTTCACTTCACTCTTTATTTCCACCTAACAATAAATTAATATGTATTACAAAAAACGTAGTTTATGATCTTCGCTTCGCTTCGCTGCGACCCATAGACGTCCCACTGCTGGGCACGGGTCTCTCCCACAGACACTACTGCGGGAGGTCTAGAGCATACTCCACCACGCTGCTCCAATGCGGATTGATGTTTATGATCTGCTAGGGTAGTTTTATAAATACAACAATTTATATTAGTAGTACTTTATAATTAACTTCGTTAGTCTAGTGGTCGCCAGCGTGTGGTAAGCGGTCCTGAGTTCGATCCCCGGGTAGGGCAACAACTATTGGGTTTTTATAACTTGAAATGCCCGGTAGCAACTTGGAGTCTAAGTTTGTGACCGGTGTAGGTATGGCAATAAGTTCATCACATTACTACACAACTCTGCCTACTCCTTCGGGGAAATACAGGCGTGATGTTATGTTTAGTTGTTAAGTTATGTTTCTTTCTTTCTTAATTTCTTCTTTTAATAGGAATATTAAAAAAAGGTAGGATTAAATGATTAAGGTGATATACGAATAAGGATGATAGTGAGAAAAGTACATTACACAAAGAGAGTGTGAAATTCAAAACTCCAATTATATTTTGATGGTATCTGTACGTTATTTCAAAATGAGTTTATCCTATCTCTATGCACTATTGATTATTAACCCAGAGGCAGAACATAATATAAGAGGTAAAAGGTTTATTGACGTACAAATCTATACTAATATTATAAAGAGAAAAGATTTTGTTGTCATGTATTCACACAAAAACTACTGGACCAATTTCAAAATATCTTACACCATTAGAAAGCTGCATCTTCACTGAGTGTCATGGGCTATACAACATTACTAGGTGTAAATGAAACTATTGTTATGTCTAATTCCACGCGAGCGAGGCTGCGGACGTCCACTAGTTAAGAAATAATTACCTTTACTACCGAGTGGAACTCGTCCTTGCCCTCGCTAATATCTTGGTCCGGCGCTTCGGTACTTATTTCAATTATCACTTCTCCCTCGGCCCCGCTGTGCACTTCCTCTTTCAGCTCACATTTCACTTCGGTCTTCACGTTGCCTTCAGATTTGACAGGTTCATCGGGACTGCTTGTGTGTTCGTGCGTTACTTCTTGACCCATCTCAGGAACATCTGCCAAAGTAAATGCCATATCCATACTATCCATATTAATATTATAAATGTGAAAGTGTGTTTGTTTGTTTGTCCGGCTTTCACGTCGCAACGAAGCTATTATATGGTATGGTTTTTGTGTGCGGAGATAGTGAGGAGGGTGGAGAGTGACGTAGGCTACTTTTTACCGCGGTAAAACATCCCCGTGGGAAGATATCGATGTTTTGTTATTTGCTAGATATATAGTTCCGGATGTTGTTAATAGATGGAGTACCTTACGTAGGTACCCTTTATCTGCGGTCAGCATTACCTCTGGTTCCTCTAAGTATCTTTAACTGTCATTATTCATCCACCACAAATATGATAAACAACTAATTGTTAATTCCCTTTGACCACGCGGGCGGAGCCGCGGGTAAAAGCTAGTATTATAGTATTTTGCTGCATTGCGGAATACGATAAAAATTAATTTCTTACTTATTAAACGTTGTAATTTTTAACCGTTAACACAATATTGTCAATGTTCAATTACCGGTTATTTAACTGCACCATTATAATAGCTAGCTGCAACCCATAGACATCCCACTACGGGTGCGGGTCTTCCTCAGAGACACTTTTGCGGGAGGTCTAGAGTCTAGAGCATAGCCCACCACGTTGCTCCATTGCGGTGGAGGGCTTAGTGGCCAACCCAGTGACGAATATTCTAAGGCCACTAATGTAATGTAAGTTTATTGCAATCCAGTACCTCCCCTTATTCTAATTCAAAGTCAAGTCAAAGTCAAATAATTTATTTCGCCATGAGGTGATTATACACGCTTAACGAAAGTCTAGAACAAACAAACTACTTAAAGAGAAGAGATATTGAGAGAAGAGATATAGAGAGAGAATTGTATTGCAATGCCCAGTACCGTCTCCGTTCTCGCGCAGCACGGGGTCGGGCGGCAGGTGGGAGTACTCGCAGGGGCTCTTGAGCGCCTCCTCCGCCCCCGCCGGGTCCCCCGCCTCCTCCTGCGACTGCTCCTCCTCCTCGCCCTCAGACTTCATATCCTCGCTTCTATTGAAAACACAAACGAAATCACTTTTTTACAAGCAAGAACAATTTTCGAAAAAGTACATACATGGAAGGGTAGATCAGCACGAAGTGTTGCTCTGAACGAAATTCGCAGGGGATAGGATGTGGATTTTTACCAATTTTATTGGGATATTTTTTATTTCAATTTTTTTTTAATAAGTATTTAATAATAATTATTTTTTAATTTATTTTCGTGCATTGTCATCGGAGCCAAATATGTGTGCCAAATTTCAGCTCGATAACTTCAGTGGAAGTGGGTGAAATATTGATTGCAAGATTCCAGTACATACATTAAAAAAAAAAGCTAATAATAAAAGCTTTTAAAATACACGGAAAACAGTAAAAACCAAATTTCTTCTCTTCATTCTAACTCATTTGTGGGTCTTCTAAAGTCCAATAGCTTGTGTCAGAACGACATTTGAAAGGTCAGCTAGCGTTTCTTATACTTAGAAATAGAAGAAATAGAAATAGAAAAAAGTTTATTTCATTTGCTATGTAGGGTACTTTAGGGTAGGGTACAAACTCACTCGTTGTGGTACGGGCCGCACAAGTCGTAGTACTGCGGCAGTTCTTGCTTGTACAGAAGGTGGCCGCGCAGGATGAAGTCGAAGTAAACCCGCAGACCGTCGGCTACCTCGCGGACCAAGTTTAGCCTGGAAACGATCATGTTATTTGAAAAAAATCTATATATATAAAAGGAGAAGGTGACTGACTGACTGACTGACTGACTGACTGACTGACTGACTGACTGACATATCAACGCAGGGCCTAAAATATAAGGGCTAGAAACTTGAAATTTTGCACAGGGGTTCCTTTTATAACGTAGGGAGCACTAAGAAAGGATTTTTGAAAATTCACCCCCTAAGGGGGTAAAACGGGGGTGCAAAGTTAGTATGAAACTTTGCCGTTTTTGATGTTATTCGAATGAAATTCAGTACCTATGAAGGTTTTTTATTGAGTTTCGAAAATCATCTCTTAAGGGGGGGTAAAAGGGGGGTTCAAAGTTAGTAGGTATAAAAGTTTTTCGTATTACATTACGTACCTACATTATTTCAATAAAATTTTGTATTTAGGTTATGTTACGTCTAATTCCACGCGAGCGAAGCTGCGGGCATCCACTAGTATAACTATATAGATATTGAAAATGGCCCCTATCTGGGCAAGCAGACAGATTTAAACCACAAGGTGAACCTATACCCGCCAAAAATCAAAGCCCGAACTATTAGAATTTCAAGTTACAATGACTGACCTGAGGATGGAACAAAGATAGATCTACGAGTAAGATAGAAAGATTTCTAAGATAGGAGTCGTGTCGTATAAGATCTTATAATAGTTTCATCCTCGGGTAGGTACACACATCGTAAAGTCAGTTTAAGGAATATTCTTTCAGTAGTCGCTTGAGAGAGTAAGAGATAATGAATCATTATGTTGGTAAATGTTAGTTGGTATGATAATATCTGTAGCAAACCTTAGTGTACCCTAGTCATGTGCTAAATGAAAGCCATTTACTTTATACATGTAACAGTTGCAATAGCAAAGCGTCAATCCGCGTAGAGAATTAACAATGTGTGTTAATTTTACGAGTCATCTAGTTACGTGACGTTGTACCTACTCAAGTATTTCCGGTTAGTCATAAATGTCACGAAAGTATTTCAATGCACTTGTGCAATTGGATTATAATTGTTTTTTTTTAATAAATTGCTTTAGTTAGTTGTTAGCTATGGAGATACGGAGTAGAGATTTTTGTAAAGATAAAATTCGTAAGACGGTTTTGATGATTCTTTCGTCAAACGATTCGTCTTAACCTTGCGAGTATCACTGAAGACATGACAATGAAAATTCACTACAACGATAACCAGACGCTATATTATCAAAATGAAAACACAAACATTTAAGGTATATAAAAGTTATTTTTGGGTTCCTTTTATCATTTTTATTAAAAAAAAAAAGTCTTGTGTTAGAACTTACTCGTTGCTGTCGGTAAAATCCTCGTATGTAACAAATTATCTGAATTGAATGTGGAATGAATTAAAATTGTCGCATTTTATTAACCTGTACAGTAATTCCCTAAAATGCTGTCTTTTTATTCGACATAGTTTAGCATAGGTACTTAATTGCGGTTGTTATTTGGTTAAATTATTACTATTGCCTAGAGTTAGGAGAAACAATTCATTTAATTTGATTTTTTCTTTTTGAGATAAATATAAAAATAGTAGGTACCGGACTAGCGGTAGCGGTTTTAAGTTTGTACAAAGTAGCTAGTCCATTTTCGCAGCGATTTTGTCGCCTTGGTTGAGAAAATTGGGGTTTTGGGAAAGCACGGACAATTCTCCAGGGGTACAAACACCTTTCCTTCCCATTGTTGACCGGGAGAACCGACGCAACATCGTGCACGTGGAAATATCGGGCATTGGCGAAAAAATAGACAGCCCCCTTCCACGGCCAGGGTAGTCGACCGGCAGGGAGGAGGGGAGTGTGGGCACGGGCGGGCACATCACCTGCAGGACACGTCGAGCATGTCGGGCTTGTGTTGCGCGTGCGGCGGCTCGTGCTTGGGCCGCGCGGGGTTCCAGGCGCCGGCGCGCGCGAACCACTTGACGAACGACTCGAGGATCTGCGCGGCGCTGGGCGACGCCGGCAGCCGCGACAGCCGCCCGCGCTTCACCACCAGGTGGTAGTCGAACGACAGGGAGGAGGGGAGCGTGGGCACGGGCGGGCACATCACCTGCAGGACACGTCGAGCATGTCGGGCTTGTGTTGCGCGTGCGGCGGCTCGTGCTTGGGCCGCGCGGGGTTCCAGGCGCCGGCGCGCGCGAACCACTTGACGAACGACTCGAGGATCTGCGCGGCGCTGGGCGACGCCGGCAGCCGCGACAGCCGCCCGCGCTTCACCACCAGGTGGTAGTCGACCGGCAGGGAGGAGGGGAGTGTGGGCACGGGCGGGCACATCACCTGCAGGACACGTCGAGCATGTCGGGCTTGTGTTGCGCGTGCGGCGGCTCGTGCTTGGGCCGCGCGGGGTTCCAGGCGCCGGCGCGCGCGAACCACTTGACGAACGACTCGAGGATCTGCGCGGCGCTGGGCGACGCCGGCAGCCGCGACAGCCGCCCGCGCTTCACCACCAGGTGGTAGTCGAACGACAGGGAGGAGGGGAGCGTGGGCACGGGCGGGCACATCACCTGCAGGACACGTCGAGCATGTCGGGCTTGTGTTGCGCGTGCGGCGGCTCGTGCTTGGGCCGCGCGGGGTTCCAGGCGCCGGCGCGCGCGAACCACTTGACGAACGACTCGAGGATCTGCGCGGCGCTGGGCGACGCCGGCAGCCGCGACAGCCGCCCGCGCTTCACCACCAGGTGGTAGTCGACCGGCAGGGAGGAGGGGAGTGTGGGCACGGGCGGGCACATCACCTGCAGGACACGTCGAGCATGTCGGGCTTGTGTTGCGCGTGCGGCGGCTCGTGCTTGGGCCGCGCGGGGTTCCAGGCGCCGGCGCGCGCGAACCACTTGACGAACGACTCGAGGATCTGCGCGGCGCTGGGCGACGCCGGCAGCCGCGACAGCCGCCCGCGCTTCACCACCAGGTGGTAGTCGAACGTCAGCCGGTCTCTACGTGCATACATAGAGATATCAATATTATATCTATATATATAAAAGGAGAAGGTGACTGACTGACTGACTGACTGACTGACTGACTCACTGACATATCAACGCAGGGCCTAAACTATAAGAGTTAGATACTTGAAATTTTGCACAGGGGTTCCTTTTATAACGTAGGGGAGCACTAAGAAAGGATTTTTGAAAATTCACCCCCTAAGGGGGTAAAACGGGAGTGCAAAGTTAGTATGAAACTTTGTCTATATATATAAAAGGAGAAGGTGACTGACTGACTGACTGACTGACTGACTGACTCACTGACATATCAACGCAGGGCCTAAACTATAAGAGTTAGATACTTGAAATTTTGCACAGGGGTTCCTTTTATAACGTAGGGGAGCACTAAAAAAGGATTTTTGAAAATTCACCCCCTAAGGGGGGTCAGGGGTAAAACGGGGGTGCAAAGTTAGTATGAAACTTTGCCGTTTTTGAAGTTACTGAATGTCTAATTCCACGCGAGCGAAGCTGCGGGCGTCCACTAGGTATGTATAACAATATGCATACTGATAAATTATACCAATGGAAAGCGAATTATTTTATTTCATTATCATTACTATTTGTGTTATTTTTTATGAACTGCAGACTAATAAAAAAAGTACCCAGACATTTATTATTTGATTTTCCTATATTTTTTTTTTATCTTAACTTGTGCTGAAATCATAAATTTTCTTTAGTCTATCGATCTGCCTGCCTCGAGCGTTTAACTCGTAACATTCGAGTGATTCAAAAATACAGTATTTTTGTTTTCTGTCGATATATGACTAGATATTTTTAGCTTGTCGTATTATGAGCGATTTAAAGAAATAGAGGTTGAGATGTTGGTGGAGCCGGCGGCATGTGTACTGACCGCAGCGCGGAGGGCAGCGCGATGTGAGCGCGGCCGGCGTGCGCGGGCGGCGGCGAGTGCGGCTGCGAGCCCGACTCCGATCCGCTCGACGAGTTCGTGTCTCCCGTTTCGCCTTCTATATTCACACACCATAAATAAAATAAATAAATAAATATCATGGACATTCTCACACACGGCCATCTGACCCCAAAGTAGGCGCGAGCCTGTGATATGGGTGTCAGAGACTGATATACATACATAGATATTTTTAAATACATACATACTTAAATAGATAGTATTAACATCCAGACACAGAACAAATACAAGTGTTCGTCACACGAATATTTGTCCTGAGTGGGATTCGAACCCACGACCCTTGGCGCAACAGACAGGGTCACTACCGATTGCGCCAACGGGCCTGTCCCCATAATTAATTCCCATTGTCCCATAATTAATTATATAAAAAGAGACTCTATTATAAGACAAACCTAGCGTCCATAGCCTAATGGCTCGGGTCGATTCAATGTGATCGAAAGAGTTAAACGACGGGCGTGGTCGGTTTGTGGATGGTTGACCGCTAGTGGCAAAATTTCATGGGCGCTACCGTACTTCGGAGGGCACGTAAAGCCGTCGGTCACGGTTGTTTTCAATGGTGGAAACAGTCGTTAAGTCTTGTCGAAGACCTTCGGGTGGCTTGAGAGCATTCGACACTGGGTTGGCCACTAACCCCTCCACAAATCCGCATTGGAGCAGCGTGGTGGAGTATGCTCTAGACCTCCAGACAGACAGCGCGTCTCTGGGAGAGACGTGGGACGTCAATGGGTCGCAGCGAATTAGACAAACCAATATTCAAACAAGTAATGCCATTTATAGTATAATATATATTACCATAAATGTAAATATTAAATGATTTTCAAAAACTAAAACAACAACCGCTGTCCCCTATGCTCTTATGTCCAAACACTTGTCACTGAGGTGATAAGCAACTGCCTTTGTCTTTTAGATGGCTTGAGAACATTCCACTCCAGCAATCAACATTGCAGCAGCATGTATGCTCTAATCCACAGCGTGGATGTGGGAGACACCTGTGCCTGACCCCTATGGGTCAAACCCAAATGTTGATGGTTAACATTATTCATAACAAATTATTAAACCTATTTTAGCTTTACAGTGTTTTATCCTTTTCATTCAAACTCAATTTAGACAGGTGACAAAACACATAATTGCTATAAAAGGCTTATTAATTAGTTACAAAAAGGACTCTAGGTATTTTATTATAAAAGTACAAGGACAGACCGTCAGGCTGTGTGCTGCTGGAGGAGCCGTCATCGCTGAAACCAGGGCGGCCGCGCTTTGCGGGCCCGCCGCCCGCGCTTGACCCGCTGCCCTTCTTGCGCTCGCGCCGGTATAAGTATGCACCTCTGCCAAAAATTACATTTATTGAATGAAACATTTAAATAATTCAACACTGGAAGCATTGTAAGAATACATTCTTTTGATTTTACAGACTAATCTATTCTAATGTTGGAACTTCATTAATTATGTATGCCTAGGACCTAATTGCATTAGTATTACATCACCAAACAAAATTTGTAAATTTTATCAAACTCCAAATTGGTATTTCACTTAAATAATATTAGTTTACCTTAAAATTACATAAAATATTAAGATAAAATTACAATTGTAGTTGTGATTTCTCAGCTAAGTCTCTCTGCAACTGCCTGTTTTCCTCCGTGTCTTTGAGTACAAAGTCCTCACTGACGCAACGGTCCCAAGAGGAGTTCCAGCCTTGGAAGTGTATTAAATACTCCACAGTGCGACGACCTCGCTTATCTTTACTTTCTATGACTTCTAAAACCTATGAACAGAAAGTTTTTTATTTTATGTTCTAACTATAAAATCATTGAATTATCTGTGTTATCGGGGAAATTTAATCAATAATTCTTAAATTAATGTATGTTTTAATCATAGTGTTTCCTCAACATAGTCACCTCATACTAATATAACAAAAGCTAAATTTCACATTAAACTTACGTGCATCAATGCAAAAAGGAGAACGAATTTTCTCTTTACACTTTATATATTAAACTAGTGGACGCCCGCAGCTTCGCTCGCGTAGAATTAGACCCATTACCGACGTCTACCTGTCTAACGACTTCAAAAACGGCAAAGTTTCATTCATCAAAGTTAGTATTAACTTTGCACCCCCGTTTTACCCCCTTAGGGGGTGAATTTTCAAAAATCCTTTCTTAGTGCTCCCCTACGTTATAAAAGGAACCCCTGTGCAAAATTTCAAGTTTCTAGCCCTTATAGTTTAGGCCCTGCGTTGATATGTCAGTCAGTCAGTCAGTCAGTCAGTCAGTCAGTCAGTCAGTCAGTCACCTTCTCCTTTTATATACATAGAAGATGTAGGTACCTAACAAATTAATCTGGGAGAGTCAACAAATTGATGTATATTTACTGGTACAATGGTAAGGGTACAGCTTACCTTCGAATCGTACAACACCTTAGCTTTGGTAGGGTCAGGCTCATAGCATAGAACTCGTTCTCCTTCGCTAAATTTATACCGTAGTCCTCTTGTCGAGACCATTACTGGCTGCTTGCGGCTTCCCAGTACTCTACTTTATAACGATCATGAATTTAACCGAAGATTAGATAACCTAAAAATGTATTTTTTTAATTATAAGTTCTAGATGTATTTTTTTCATATCAATTTCGTTAAAGTTCGGTTTTTATGTTCATATTATATTGCATTGTAATATCGTTTGGCAGGCACAAACAAATGCGTATTTCTGGTAACTTATTTAAAATATAACAACACTTAATATATTCTGATATTTCTCATAAATCATATTGTACTTTTAGTTTCATGAAACATTTTTAATTTTACATGAAATGTTAAAATTCGTCGGCATCAAAATGTATACAAAACCTCGCGTAAACAAAGCGGGCAGACGTAACGTCAATGTCACAGACGATAAAAAGTAACGTCAACTTTGACTTCCAAGACTTCCAAGAGATTCAGCCAACGAAGGTAATTATGGTTTACCTAGCCAAGGAGGTATGTATACACGGTAACAGACATATAATTATAGTATACTTGAGAAGTAATAGGCCTATTTTAGGCCAAGCGATATTTAAGAGCCTAAAGAAACTAACAAAAAAAATAGTCTTTTTAGTACATATTAGTGACATAAATACATAATTAAACATATTGTACAAAACTGTAAATTCAGGAAAGTCAAAAATTCAGTCTGACTATCAACAAGGCGATGCCTTATAGTATACATTTGTAATAAAAAATTGCAAGATGCATCACAGCAAGCACACATGGTAACGTTCCTGAATAAAGACGTCACAGTTGATAATTAACAATCTATCTAAAAGCTGATCTATTACTTCCATGTAAATACCTAACTGCTACGTAGTATCTAGAGCAATTTATGCACCTTTTTAAATAAAGCTTTAAGCCTGTAGGTACTATTATGTATTCTGTGCCATGCGTTATGTAGATTGTAGGTACTCACTTACTTATGCGATCAGCCTTTCATTTTATATCTATTTAGGCTAGCCGCAAAGTCTACCACTATAATAATAACAATAGACTAACCAAAAATAGTAATTATATATGTAATAGGATAACTTTTAATTGAACCCTTCAAACTACTAATGAATTACCAAAATGTAAAATTCAAACTCAGTGCCGATTTTCAATATGACCTCTCGTAAACTATAAATCCAATAAAGAACAAACTTAAACAATTTTCTTTGAGACGAAGTAACTTTTTGTGGTAATGAAGGATTAATATGCCATGGATAATAAAACCGCTTTTAAATCACTGTTTGAATTTGGATTTTTTTTTTTCAATAACCACTGTGATTTTCGTATAGTAGCTATCGCAGATTAAGGAAAGATCTATATTTTTGCAGAACATTGTAATAACCTATGACAGAGGCTGAGCAGAAAGATGGCGCGGTTTATGGATAAAGCAGCGACTTGCATAGCAAATATCAATATTTAGGCGAAGCTGAGAAGTTAAACCTAATTCTAGATAGCCTAAACAATTTCTCATGAATGTAGGTAGCTATCTAGTATTTTTTTAAATTTAATTAATATCTCTAGTTTGTGTTTATTTCAATCTGGTACCTACTTACAGAGAAAGCGCGTTTAAACAAACAAAAAGAAAAGGTAACTAATAACCTTTCCCGCTTTATAATAATATATTACTACTATCTACTATATAAAAATAAGTCGGGTTTTCCTTCCTGACGCTATAACTACAGAACACACGAACCGATTTCCACGGTTTTGCATTCGTTGGAAAGGTCTCGGGCTCCGTGAGGTTTATAAAAAAAAATTCAGGAAAAATTTCAACAGAAAAGCGGGAAAATCTTTTTTCACATACAGCGCCATCTCTGATACATAGCATGTACTACAAAACTGGTAGTGGTAGGGGTAGGGGTAGTAGTGGTAGGGTAGTGGTAGGGGTAGTGTTAGTGGTAGGGGTAGTGGTAGTGGTAGTAGTAGTGGTAGTGGTAGTAGTAGTGGTAGTGGTATTGGTAGTGGTAGTTGTAGTCCACACACTTACATGAAGTTCTCCCAAAATATTCAGTAAAAATTATTTATATGGCAAAACAACGTTTGCCGGGTCAGCTAGTGTATGGATAAATTTTAGTTATTATACACATAACAACCACCACCACAACTCTTTATTTGTCCCACTGTTGGGCATGGGTCTTCTCTCAGAATGGAAGAGGCCTAATGCCTCAGTCCACCACGCTGGCTAAGTGCGGATTGATAGACTTCACATGCCTACGAGTTCATCATGAAGAACTTTCAGGCATGCAGGTTTCTTCACGATGTGTCCGTCACCGTTACAGCAAGTGACATTTAATTTCATAAATCGCTCATAGCTTAGAAAAGTCATTAGTGCGTGCCGCTTGGGTTGGAACCTGGACCGCTCAATATAAAAATATTTATAAACATTACGGTACCTTATTCTACACTACACTATTCTACCTACCAACCTATTCCAAGGAGTCATTACCTTAAATAGGTACCTTGTGATGTGGCTCTATCGAAAACCTGTTAAGTTGATTATGTTTATCTTCAATTTAACTATATCTAAAGGAGTGGCGATGTTTTGTTACAGAAGTAAGTGCGCCAGAAAATTATTACCTCGACCGGTCTCCCAAGAACGTAACGATTTCAAGAAGAAGGCACAATCAATAAACCAACAAACACACTTTGGATGGTATTTCGCCCATGCATTGAAATGAAATTCTTATTGAGGAAAGATAAAATAATTTAATTAGATTATCATAAAAATAACTATCTATACATTGTACGATAAATCATTTAACATTAATAGATTTATCGCATTGTATAATTAATTTATTACTATATTTTGGTAATATCTAGTGATGGTAAACAGGGGCAGAATGGTAGACGGGGGAGGAGTGGTAGACGGGAGCGGAGTAGGCGACAGGGGCCGCGACCTTGGCATAGGGGGCGGCGGCGTAGGCCACAGGAGCGGCGTATTTGGCAATCGGCGCTGCATAGGCCACTGGAGCGGCCTTCACTACGGCTTTCACGGCCAGAGCTTCCTTGCGAACGACGGCGTTGAATCCGTTGTGGGGGTCAGCGGTGTAGTCCACGGTGCGCTTGGTGCCGTCGGGGTCGACGACGGAGTAGGAGCCCTGCACGACGTCGCCGTCGCGGCTCTCGTGCTGGCTCTTGGAGTCGCCGGTCAGGCCGTCCTGCACGTCGTACGCGAAGGAGTACTGGGGGTGAGCGTCGTACTCCTCCACGACCTTAGCGACAGGAGCGGCTGCGGCGTAGGCTACGGGGGCGGCGTGGTAGGCCGGCGCGGCGTAGGCGACGGGAGCTGCATGGTAGGCCGCGGGAGCCGCATGGTAGGCTACGGGAGCGGCGGGGACCAGACCGGCACTGGCGGCTGCGACCATGCAGGCGAGAACTGCCAACTGTAATATAATAAGCGGATTAGATCCTGTTTGTAATACCTATAATAAATGTAACTTGTAACCTCGAATAACGGAATCGCTATAGCTACCTTAGATGCCATTGTGTATTCGTGGTGTTAGGATGTCAAATGATGCCTGTTGAGGAGTGCTTAAACCTTATATAGCGGTGGCAGGGGCTCACCCTTTCACTCACCGATGTAGCGCTTACGTCAGGACCTTGAGCTCGAGCCCTGGGGCGCCGCAAAACTCCCGGTGTAGCCCCGAAATTAAAGGTCTACCATATCAATTGATTTTGATAATTTACTTGTTTATTTAATAAGAGAAAGAAACCGTCCCCTACGATCTTCCTAGTTTCTTAAGGTCTATAGATTTGACCTTAAGAAACTCTTCATGTCTTGATAATATCGTTAGTAAAAAACAATATACTGAAAAACACAAGAAAGTAAGTAGACTGTCATTGTACATTGTCATAGTAAATAAGTTCTTGGTTTGTCAGATGGTCGGCAACGTCGCGTCGGCGTATTGGATTGTCATGTATGTCTGCTATCTGCAATAACTGCATGCTAGGTAATTTAATATAGATCCCTGGACCAATACATTCGCTCGGATGTCGTAAAGTTCAGTTGCTTCACTACTTGTATTACATTGACATACGAGTACCTACGTCCTGCCTACATCCTAAGGATTAAGCTAAATGGAAATCTAATATTCTGAATATGTAGGTAGTCAAAATCCTTACTATAGTTTTTCTGATTTAGAAAATCATCAATTTCTCTGTCTTGTTTGATTCCTACCAACTACCATGCATCATCTATGCTTGACTAAAATATAAATGTTAGTTAGTTAGTTAGTTGCAACCAATGGTTGCAACATACTTAATTCTATTCGTGAAATTAGAACTTAAATGTATTAGTTTCATACAGATGATTTATTAAAGTATTAAGGCGAGGCTGAACAATGTCGCAGAGCGGAGATAATCAAGCAACAATCAACGCACAAAGCGCCTCGGTGAACTTATTACCGTGCCATTTAACGCGGGGCTTGACATCGTCGCACCGAACTTCTGCAACTTTAGTACAATATCGTTTGTATTTGCAAACTTTATTTTGTCTAAATTTGTCCTCAAATGTATTATCATAGCGTAACATCACGCTTGTATTTTCCCGGAAGGGTAGACAGAGGAGTGGTGCACTCCCACTTTTCACCAGTTACATTTTGTTAACAGAAAAGGTGGTGAGCCCATTGCCATAAACCGGGCACAAATCCAGACTCCGGCCTGCTACCGGGCAATTCATGTTAGAAAAACCCGATAGTTGTTGCCTGACCCGCGGATTGCTTGCAACCACTAGACCAACGAGGACAAGTGTGTATCTTAGATCCAACGTACACAGCTTCGCTAGGATGTTATCGGTGGGTAGGTCCTTGTAAGATTTTCAACCGCAACTTTTGTTGATTGTTTTTAACTGTCTATTTAAAAAGTTATCAAAATACGTAATAGCTAGAGGAACAACGATGCTCCTTTAAGTAGGTTTTTGTAGTGTTCGGTAGGTAGAGCAGAGCCTTACTCTTACAGTAGTGTACGTCGTCTAGTGTCACTGGATTCGAATCTTAAATAGAATATTATACCGTTAATTTTTTTTTTAAATCTTTTTAACTTTTTTTTTATTTTCATGCATTGTCATCGGAACCAAATATGTGTGCCACATTTCATTCAGCTCGATAGCTTCAGTGGAAGTGGGTGAAATATTGATTGCAAGATTCCAGGACATGGAAACATACGAGTGAAGTTAATTATAAGCTTTTAAAATAAATGAACATAAAGAGAACTTTGATGCATGTATAACTGCAACCAATTGGCAGGGCACGAGTGTTTTCCCACAAGTGAGAAGGCCTGGAGCGCACTCCGCCATGCTGCTCCACTGCTTTTGTCTATTGTATAGATTATATTTTACTTTTGTAGTTTTATCTATAGGTACAATGAAATTACTAAATTACACTTACAATATATTTTACGTATATGGCAATAGCAACTCTACACACGCAGATTTAAATGTCAAAGCTATTTTGCCACACATTTCTCGTAGGTCTTTTAGGTACAGAGCTCAGTAAAGTAAGATTTTAGTGCCACAGTATCATTGTACCTTTAAATTTCGTAGGTAAGTATAGTAACTTCAAATCTTTCGATTTTGACAGTGTTAAATGCGTGTTATAATCTATGGCAATTGGATTTGAAATTTTGCGCAAGGCCAGATTTTTCGTGCTTTCCTCCAGGTGATTGTCATGTCTGTAGATAACGGTGCGGTTCTAAGTTAGTCACAGATGCGTTGCTACTAGAGTTGCTACCCTTGCGACTAGGATGGTCATCTTTAGAAAAGTGTGCCCGTCAACCACACGCCAGAAATCGGAACACAATACATAGTGATCTAAATGTATATAAATGAGTGTTAAAAATCAATGCTACATTTGTTCCAAAATAAACCACGTGGTGCAAGGTTTCCCATGATAAAAAATTTGCATGGACTTTCCTAGTCGATATATAGACCGATAAGATTGGTGATCAAGGTCAAGGTCATTGGACCGTACCTATTAGTAAAGCAAACATGAAAGGACTTGAGTAAATAATTGAGCTGGCTCGCGTCTAATCATGGGGAAGGGTCACCTAGCTCTTGATCCTGATCTAAGTTTGATTTAAGTTTGATTGGCTTATAACCAACCAACGGTCACAGGCGATCGACAGGCTCTATTCTACCAACTATCCTAAAGATTGGGTCATTCCAGTGGTATTGATTATTTAATTTTGACGACCTGAAGAAGACAGCGGGAAACCATTGGATTCAGAGGGCGCAGGATCGGGAGGAGTGGCGACGAGTGAGGGAGGCCTATGTCAAGCAGTGAACCAAAAAAGCTGATGGATGGATGGATGGCCAGGGCTTGTGACGAACTCGAAGCATCAGAGGAGTCAAAAGTTTTAGTAAAAGAGAGTCGATAGATCGAGGCAATATAGATAAAATATCGCTGGTTTGTGCTGATATCAGCTAAGACTAGAAAGCTGTCAATTATTATTTTCGAATTACTTACTTCTTATTTATTCCTACTGCAGCAATTCAAGATTCGCTCAGTAAAATATTTGAGATTTTCCGCATATTCCAAAAAGTATATACATACGCAGTAATCGCAAGCGACTGCACCACACCCGTCTGGCTACTTTTGTTTTCATCGCTAGCGGCCTCCGGATGTAATTGCAATGTACGAGTAACTGTTTAGCCATGGCCATCACGTGTCGATCCGAGGATTACTTACGGACTTCTCGTTTATTGTTTAGTTTTTCGGCATATAATCAAATGGTCAATTTCGGAAGATTGTAAATGGACTTGGACTAAAACCTTCGATTGCAATAAAAAAGTACGTGATCAAAGACTAAAATAGTATCAAAATAATGTGAAATTACTAGGAAAACGGTCACTTTCATTGATCTTATGGGATGAAAAAAAAACGGATTCGGAAACGGATTTCTTTGGAATGGACATGACATTTTACAAATTTGGCATAGCGTTGTAGCTCCAGTCTCTGATCCATCCAGCTCGTTGCCCTGCGCGACGCAGACTAAGTAGAAAATATAGAAATTTTGACGATTTTGATTCTTCATTTTAGCTATCTACGTATCTACCATAGAAACTGGAGTTCAATTAAGGTATTCCTATCTATAATTAAATAACAGTCCTCTATTCCAATATGAACTTCGCTGCAACAAATTTTTTCTCACGACCTGTGACTGCAGTGGTAAAGTCGTGATTTGGTGGCGTGAGCACATGCCGCAAGTATGTGTGTACCACACTGTACTCTTGTACTAAAGCCAGGTCTGACACAATTCGTCTTCAAAATAGTATCACTATTCGAATATTGAGGATGAGGACCAAAGCCATATGGAAGTATTTTTGAAATTATTGTTTTAAGGTACCTCACAGACCGTTCCAACTCAAGCTCCGCAAATATATGTACTTAGTTATCATTAAGAAAATGATGAATATACGGTACCTGCAGTCGAAACTAGAACCTTGGTAGGCTCTGAAGAACTTTATAAATGGGCCTGATTTTTTAATTGCAATCATATGATATACGAAACTTATTCGTATGCGAATTTCGTAGCGAGTTAATATTTTTAGTAAATTATTAATTTTCGTATACAATCGAGATTCAAAAATCGAGGCCCAGGCTCATTTACGTTTGAGCGGTCACTGGCTGGTAGCATTCATAAGAATCTTTCACAGGTAAAATAACTAATATAACTAATCTATTTACTTAAGCAAGTTCACAAATTCACAATTCATGCCCATCTGAAGTTTACATGAGAACGTCTTACTAGAGAGACTGATTATTCTACTTCACCGTTTTACCTCCGAATTCAAACTCGTGACCCCTCAAATAAGATATAGCCTTAGCAAGCTTTTAGCGCCTATTAAGTATTCAGTATCTATAAATTGAACACTTAATAGACACTAAAAGCCATGAGATAATAGGAGTGACTAGACACTCCTCTCCAGATTTTTTTATCTTAAGTTGCGATCAGAAATACCTAGAATCGAGTGCGAGGTCGGTAGGCTGCACGGGCCGCACACAAGCCCACATGTGAGCTGACCGAGACCATTATGTTCAAACTAGTGGCATTTGCGTAACGTCTATTAATTCGGTTCAATTACACCTATACGGGGTAACATAATTTCCTTTGCACAAAAGTTCACTATGGCTTGACGCATTTATAAAGTTTTATCAGTTTATAGAACGAGCACACTTTGTGCGTATTAATTTTTGTAAGGATTATTTTCCCACCCACATATTTGTAACTGGAAACATGAAAGAAATATTCGGCCGAAGATAGGATTTTCTGTTGATATTTAATAAAGAGTTACATCAGAAATGTACTTTCAAGGCTTTGTAAATTTATAAAGAAATAAATATTTAAAAACATTAATTTAACAACATTGTAAAACGAATTCGGTCATTCAAAAATATTTGTGCTGATCAATGTACATTTTTAATTGTTTATACGCTCATTTTGAATTTGTAGGTAGGTACTAAGGTAGGTTTAAAGCGTAAAGTTAAACTTTTATTTAGTTCAAGCACATAGAAAATAATATCTATACTTATTACGTACAAGAACTAGCAAATTACAGAAAGACCACTCCCACCGTCGTCATAGAAAAAGAGGTAATTTTGTGTCTGTGTCTGTATCCCAAAGTCATTGATGTGTCCGTTGCGCCATCGTTTCTGGCAGCAGGCAGCCTTGCGAAGGACTCGTGCGCAATGCGGGAAAATGCCCGCACATTTCCAGACGTGGTCCGACCACTAATGATTTGTCGGTGTAGATAACGCTACGTCCACACTTTACCTATAAAAATAAGGATACGTAGATGGACAGTTATACACGAGTAGGTCCCAAATAAAATCCAGAATATCCTCTGGCCATGCGCAGTATATTTTTTAAATCTACTAAAACACGTTTTTTGTTCACGTGTTTTATTAATATTAGGATGATTGTAATAGCTTAATAGAAACACACACTGAGTGAAAATTTCTACTGTCTGCCTACATATTACATAGCCTGTAAACTTACACAGCCCAATTTTGATTGTCTCAATGAGATTAATAAACAGAAACAATGTGTGACAGAAATGTGTAGACGCATTGGCGATGTTCGTATGCTAGTGAAGTTAAAAAATCGAGCTCCAGGCTATAATTAATTATATACACCCGCTGAGAGACAGACGAACGAATGAACCGACGGCGGAAAGACTGTAGATGCCCAGAATAAAGTGCCGTTGGGCACCGGACGTATCGTAACGAAATACAAAGGCTTATTTATTTAGTAAGTATGTATAAATGTATTACTTTTCTGCTGCTCAAAAATGTTGGCATTAAGGTTTGCTTTCACGTACCTACCTACCTCTTATTTAACGCTTGGAAATTATTTTTTAATACAGTTGCTCAAAAAGTGGCATATTACAGGGACGTATAGCGTTCGGGAAGTGAGCTATTACGCACTCGTGATTTTTCTTTACCTTTTCCGAACTCGTGCGTTTTCTTTCCCAACTGTCAAAATAATGTATTTTAAAAAGAAAAAACCAACCACGAAGTTTTTACTTAAAAAAAATTCATAGAAGTTTTTATGATTCATGCAAATATTTCTAAAAAGAAGCTACTAATTTGTTTCAATATCAGATTTAATGATTTGATTCAATGAGTTAGGTTAGGTTTCATTTCATTTCATCTCATTAAATTTCATGTCAATAAAAAAATTCTACTGAAGACTTGGCTGTATGGGCATAGTTCCCTTTGCCTACCCAGAATGGGTGAAGAAAACAAAAAGAAATCTCTGCAATACTCTGTATTTTAGTACGGTTGGCGCCATTTTCCAAAAATGTTCTTTGGGAGTTTAGTTTGTGTTTTTATTATATTATTAAATTGCTTAATTTTTTCGCAACTGTATTAAAAATAGTTGTTCAGTACACGTGCGGAACCGTCATTGCAACTTGTTCCGACTGTCAACCCTCGCCTTCGGCTCGGGTAGACATTTGTCGGAACTCTTTGCAATGACAGGCTTTCCGCACTTGTAGTGAAATAGTATATTTCGCTACAAGTGCGGAAAGCCTGTCATTGCAAAGAGTTCCGACAAATGTCTACCCGAGCCGAAGGCGAGGGTTGACAGTCGGAACAAGTTGCAATGACGGTTCCGCACGTGTACTGAACAACTATTTTTAATACAGTTGCGAAAAAATGAAGCAATTTAATAAAATAATAAAAACACAAACTAAACTCGCAAAGAACATTTTTGGAAAATGGCGCCAACCGTAAAAGAATACAGAGTATTGCAGAGATTTTTTTTTGTTTTCTTCACCCATTCTGGGTAGGCAAAGGGAACTATGCCCATACAGCCAAGTATTCAGTAGAATTTTTTTATTGACATGAAATTTAATGAGATGAAATGAAGTGAAATCTAACCTAACTCATTGAATCAAATCATTAAATCTGATATTGAAACAAATTAGTAGCTTCTTTTTAGAAATATTTGCATGAATCATAAAAACTTCTATGATTTTTTTTTTAGTAAAAACTTCGTGGTTGGTTTTTTCTTTTTAATAGACATTATTTTGACAGTTGGGAAAGAGAACGCACGAGTTCGGAAAAGGTAAATAAAAAGCACGAGTGTGTAATAGCTCACTTCCCGAACGCTAAACGTCCCTGTAATACGTCACTTTTTGAGCAACTGTATTAAAATATACTATTTTAATACAGTTGCTCAAAAAGTGGCATATTACAGGGACGTATAGCGTTCGGGAAGTGAGCTATTACACACTCGTGCTTTTTCTTTACCTTTTCCGAACTCGTGCGTTCTCTTTCCCAACTGTCAAAATAATGTCTATTAAAAATAAAAAACCAACCACGAAGTTTTTACTAAAAAAAAATCATAGAAGTTTTTATGATTCATGCAAATATTTCTAAAAAGAAGCTACTAATTTGTTTCAATATCAGATTTAATGATTTGATTCAACGAGTTAGGTTAGGTTTCATTTCATTTCATCGCATTAAATTTCATGTCAATAAAAAAATTCTACTGAAACTTGGCTGTATGGGCATAGTTCCCTTTGCCTACCCAGAATGGGTGAAGAAAACAAAAAAAAATCTCTGCAATACTCTGTATTCTTTTACGGTTGGCGCCATTTTCCGAAAATGTTCTTTGCGAGTTTAGTTTGTGTTTTTATAATTTTATTAAATTGCTTCATTTTTTCGCAACTGTATTAAAAATAGTTGTTCAGTACACGTGCGGAACCGTCATTGCAACTTGTTCCGACTGTCAACCCTCGCCTTCGGCTCGGGTAGACATTTGTCGGAACTCTTTGCAATGACAGGCTTTCCGCACTTGTAGCGAAATATACTATTTTAATACAGTTGCTCAAAAAGTGGCATATTACAGGGACGTTTAGCGTTCGGGAAGTGAGCTATTACACACTCGTGCTTTTTCTTTACCTTTTCCGAACTCGTGCGTTCTCTTTCCCAACTGTCAAAATAATGTCTATTAAAAAGAAAAAACCAACCACGAAGTTTTTACTAAAAAAAAATTCATAGAAGTTTTTATAATTCATGCAAATATTTCTAAAAAGAAGCTACTAATTTGTTTCAATATCAGATTTAATGATTTGATTCAATGAGTTAGGTTAGGTTTCACTTCATTTCATCTCATTAAATTTCATGTCAATAAAAAAATTCTACTGAAGACTTGGCTGTATGGGCATAGTTCCCTTTGCCTACCCAGAATGGGTGAAGAAAACAAAACAAAATCTCTGCAATACTCTGTATTCTTTTACGGTTGGCGCCATTTTCCAAAAATGTTCTTTGCGAGTTTAGTTTGTGTTTTTATTATTTTATTAAATTGCTTAATTTTTTCGCAACTGTATTAAAAATAGTTGTTCAGTACACGTGCGGAACCGTCATTGCAACTTGTTCCGACTGTCAACCCTCGCCTTCGGCTCGGGTAGACATTTGTCGGAACTCTTTGCAATGACAGGCTTTCCGCACTTGTAGCGAAATATACTATTACGCACTTAGCCCAGTTTTAGGACCGAAGCTGGTAAAAGGGAGTTTCCACGGCATACCTAAACTCAGTGGAACCTTCAGTCTGCGTCAGCGTTCTAAGTCCGCATGTGATGTGACATTCACTTGACCGGTTCATACGAACCTAAAGCCCAGTGGGTATCGAACTCACCTCTCACTATCACTCAATGACTTTTCTAAGTTATTTACGTTTTAAGAAATTAAATGTCACTTTCTGTAACGGTGAAGGAAACATCAAGAGGAAGCCTGCATGCCTGACAGTTCTCCTTAATGTTTTACAAGGCAATTGGCCAGCGTTGTGGACTATGTGGACTAAGGCCTAACTAAGGTCCGGAATGGATGGGGTTACCTTCCATTCCGAGACCCTCTAATGACAATAATACTTGCTCACATGCAATCACCTCGAGTAAAATCGCTCAAAAACCACTACAATACACCAAACCATCGCCGAGTTTTTGTGGAATATTTTATCGTCACAATAATGGGTTTTTTATTTTATTTGGCAAATAAATTCGAAAGGAATGTCATTATTAACTTAGCGGGAATAAGGAATAGGGTGACTAGGTAATAAGAGCTCTCCTCCAGGGCCGGCGACGCATTGGCGACTCCTCTGGTGTTGCATGTTCATAGGCGACGGTGACTATTATAAAAGGTTGTAAACGCATTTGACTAATCGTACTGTTTTCGTGACGCTTTCGCATTACGACTACTTTTAACAATTCAGTCATCAACATGTTTTGTCAATACGTAATAAATTAAAATAAGCAAGTTACTTATGAATTAATCATTGTAAAAATACTCAACAGTCCTCGAGGTGCATTACTCATTTCGCAAGTCGTGATTCGTCTCACGTGCGAGGAGTTGCACGCACTCTATAAGAAACTAAACTAGAGCACTGCTCCTTAATGGACTGGTATTTTGGTTCTATTGCATATTTAAAACGAATATTAACTATTTATGTCATACTACTACCTATACACACAGTAACTACAGTAGGTACATAAATAATATACTTCCGATGACATCTAATTGAAACTATGAATAAAATCACACGAAAATTTAATGGTGCAGTTGCATTTAACTCGAATGTGAGATAGTTACTCAAGAATATTTTTTCAGAAATGCCACATAGCAATTAAAGGAACATTTAAAGCAACTATTGGCATTAACACCAAAAGTCTGCGTGAAGTCTCGAAATGGGATGTCGTTGCACCTGTCTGACCGAAGCAAATGACACACTTGATCTTTACAAACGTACTAAGTAGGTCAGCAAGTCTTGAATAAAATGAGACCACTTGTTGCGTGGGTATGTTTTATATCAGTCGTTTCTGGAGATTAATTAAAAATCTAATTCTATGCATACAAGGATTAGCAGTCTTAAGTCGTGCATTTTACCGTGAATATTGCATTGACATTGTGCACGTGTAATACAGCATCTGAAAAACAAGTCTTGTGAATCGAGTGCAGAATCGGTGTGACCGCGACGCTTCATAGCCCCGGCCCAGTTGCACAAGTAGCGTCTTTGTTTACGTGGCATTGTCCAGCCGTCCCATCGGCCGGGCTTGTACGTGCGTACTTGAATATATTTAAATTTGGAGATGCGACCAGGATGAGGCAAGCGCTGGCGAGGGGCCACTATAAATGGCGTTAGGATCCAACAAGGGGTACAGTTCTCATCTTCCAGCACCCCCGTGCACATTACAACAACCAAACAAAATGGCTTTCAAGGTACGCAGCTTAATGGATTTCTTTGTGAAGTGTTTCTGGCAAAGTGAAAGTGATAAAAAGTGCTCAAAACAAGATCAAGTGTTTAACGTAATCTAAGTGAATTAATATGTAATAATACTCTTTCTTCCTGGATAACGACGACGTTCTGTCCTATCATGAGTTTATCAATATTTTTTCAACGGCTAAAGATAACATTTGTTGCAGTTGGTGGTCTTCTCCTGCCTCGTGGCTCTGGCTCACGGAGGCTTGGCGCCGGCGGCAATCGCGGCTGCGCCGGTCGCATACGCCGCACCGGCTGTGGGCGTGGCGGCAAGGCTAGAAGATTTCGATCCCTTCCCGCAATACAGATTCGGTTATGACGTAGCCGATTCCCTGACCGGAGATTACAAGAGTCAACAGGAGGAACGAAACGGAGACCTAGTCCAGGGCTCGTACTCACTAGTCGACCCTGATGGCACGCGACGTACCGTCGACTACGCCGCCGACCCCGTCAACGGATTCAACGCTGTCGTCCGCAAGGAGCCGCTGGTGGCCGCGGCGCCCGCCGTGGTGCCGGCGCGCCTCGCGGCCGCCCCCGTCGTCGCACAACCGGCGGTCGTATCCGCGCGCTATGCCGTCGCCCAGCCCGTGGTGGCAGCCGCCCCCGTCGTCGCGCAGCCCGCGCTAGTATCCGCGCGTTACGCCGTCCCCGCGCCCGCAGTCCCCGCCGTAGCCGCTAGATACACCGCTGCCTTGCCAGCGGCTCCCGTGGCCGCTCCCTACTTCGCTAGGTACGCGGCTGCTCCGGTGGCGGCCCCCTACTTTGCGAGATATGCGACCGCACCCGTAGCGGCGGCACCCGTGGCGGCGGCACCCGTGGCGGCCGCCTATCGAGCGGCGTACGCTGCACCCTACGCCGCCTACGCCTACGCGGCTCCAGCGGCCTACACTCAGTACGCCCCGGTAGCGGCTGCGTACACGTCGGCCGTGCCGGTGGCTCCCGCGCCCGCTCGCCTCGCCGCCGCGCCCGCGGTTCAGGCGGCCCCCGCGAAGCTCGTGGACAACGGCGCTGTTGGATACCGCTACCCTTGAAATAAAATCGACCGATGGTTCAACTTTGAAAGACTTCATTTGTACATACTTTAGTAATAAAATGTATTTTTACCAATTACATATTTTCTTTTCACAAACCAAAAAGCGAAAATCCTTAACAGTAAATTATAATGAGTGATTTATTGTAGCCTTTAAGCAAAAAATAAAAGCACATTATAACGTAACCTTAATAAGTATCTATAATTATTTTCCAATACACACTTACTAGGCTCAAGTGAACTCACTTAATTTTATTGCTAACTTATGTCTTTCTGTATATTATCTTCTGCGTGTGTGTGTGTGTGTGTGTGTGTGCGAAACACCTGAATCACGAAATTTTCTAGCAAACGTTCAAAAATACAATAAATAGTTGTTTAAAATTACCTGATTTGGGGCAGAAATTATCGAAAAAAGAGGCTTTAATTCGACATTCAAGGTATTCACTTATTTATTTAATTTTGTACTCGCACATTAAAGTAGAAGAATAACATACTTACTATACTAATTATAAATATAAAAAAAGTGTTTAAAAATCAGTGATATTGATTTTGCTTTTGATGTTTACACAGAGTCACCATGGAATCGCTATTGCTAATTGCATGCATGCAATTGCATCATTACAACGCCCAGCATAAATTGTTATTACATCATTCACGGAGGAACAATTTGATAGACGTCAAGAGATCAATGCAATGAAAAGAGCAATTCTTCATGATCTGCAGCAACAAATTCATGAACATCGTGCGTTGGTCAGGCTGTTCAAGAGTGCTTTGGAGCGCATGCCAAATGAGGACAAAAAAATTGTGATCAGAGCGGATAAACGACCATCTGGAAAACGCAAACGCAACCAATGCACAAAAATAAAAGTTCAATAAAGAATCATTAAAATAATTGACGTTTGGTATTTATATTTACTATCATAATTTAAATAAAATCAAAAATCTGCACATTTATTTCCTCTAAGGCGGAACAAAGTTCGCCAGGTAAGTTATACTTATTAAAAAAAAAGACAAAAAAGTCATTAAATTTAAAATAAAAGTTCATTAAAATAATAATATTCAAACTTTCTTTATAATTTTCTTTTTTTAGTAAACTGACGCAAATAGAAGTTTTTATGTGTGTTTATTTTTAAAAATTTTTTTTTGGGTTTATATACCCGTGCGAAATCGGGGCGGACCGCTAGTTTATAATATTAGTAGGATTAGCCGCGGCCACTCGCAGCGTAAGCTGAAATTTATACGCCGAGCTGAGAATTGACACTGGTTGTATAATTTCTACAGATACAATCGCGATGATGATGGTGTAGAGTTCTTGTATTATCTTTTCTAATATATAAATGGGAAAGTTTATTTGTTGGTTTGTCCGTCTTCTCCACGTCAAAGAAATGATGGATTGACGTGATTTTTTACATAGATGTAGTGTAGGACTGGAGAGTGCAGCAGAATGTCACCACTGCGGAGGAGAACGGGACGACACACAACACACGCTTGTGGAGCGCCCAGCAACGGGAGTCCGAGCGGCGCGCTCTTGTCCGGTGGATTGGGAGGAACCTCTCAATGCCAGCGATAGTAGCCTCTATGCTAACCGGGCGTCACACCTGGAAGGCAATGGTTTCCTTTTGTGAAACCGTGATGGTGCACAAAGAGGCTGCAGAACGTGTTTGTGTTGTGTTTGCAGTAAAGTTTTACTGATAACTAAATTCAACCATCGAAAATAAGAAGAAAAAAACAGTTGACCAAATGTGTAAAGGTGAACGTAACTTTTTATTTTTTAATATTGTAGGATCTTCTTTGTGCCATGTGCAAATAGTTCTGTAGTAGGTAGAGTACCTCTTCTCTCCCTGGATATTCATATTGGAACTGTAAATTAAACTATAATATACTCTATGTAACCTAGAAGCTAAATTTAAGAAATGAGCTTTACCCGCGGCTCCACCCGCGTAAAATCGACACCTATTATATACATATTTATGGGATGGTTAAATATCAAATTAGTAGCAATAAACCCGTAAAAAATAATTTAACGAAAATACTACGGAATAAACTGATCCTGGAATTAGTTCGACTTTAAGATGAGTAAATGGAGCCAGCCGTAGAATGCCAAAGCAAGTGACAAGAAATCTAACAGCTTATTAATGTGTAGTAAATTTACGAGCAAATCAATAATGCTTTGAGACTAAAGTTACTCAGTATTCCAAAAACAAACAATTGACTCTACACTAGCGACACTGTAAAGTTTAAGATGAAACGAACTGTCAGATGAAAACTGCTTCACGATCTGTCAAAGTGCAGCTGGTCCCATGCTTGCAGCTGTTTTTTCATGTGATTCTTATTCAATTTATTTTATAAAAATGAATTTGCAAAAATTGACCAGCGCATGGTTTGGTCGCGTAACCCAATAGCACTTTCTTCAATGAGCCACAATGTATTGTGCTCACGTCTTCCGTTACGTAGTGATCGATATATAACGCGAGTGCCTCCGAGGGTAGTCACAGTACGCCCACGGACACTGCTCTACCAACCCCAAGCCCACAGCCATGGACAGCAAAGTAAGAATTATATCATATTTCATAATTTTCTTTGTTTTTCATTTTCATTACAGGTGAAATTGCGCTTATCAATGTTATTAGAAAATCGCTACTAAAATTGCTTTCTTTTTTTTCATAAATATTATAAAGCCTCTCTAATATGAGCAGTATAAACTTCTCTGTGTTTCTTTTTTATTTTCGATTGGTCATACAGACCTTTACGGCGTCAGCAAATAGGGTGGTAAACTTCAAAGAGCTCAAACCAAAAGATAAAGGATTAGCTCCTTCAAGAGTATGGGTGCGATTGATCTAAGGGTACGGAAATCGGTTAAGGTCAACTCTTTATTTATAACTATAGAAGGATCGACCATTCGTTCGTGGATGCCTCGTGTTGGCCGTTGGAAAGTAGTGTCTTCGTCTTCGCTCCCCGCCGACGGAGACGATTTTGTATCTGAGATTGGGAGTCATCGTGTAGGTTGTTAGCAATAGCATGCAATAGTGAATGCGTCATCGGGGTCTTCGCTGTGATCCGTGGTGCAAACCATGCAAAAGCACAATGATCTCTCATGATCTCTTCTCAAAGTACATAATCAAGGTACACAAGGAAATGTCTCCTTTCAAAATATAAAATTAGCAATCGTTACTTCAATATCATTAATACTCGTTATGTATTTGCCTTTCAAATGTCACCTTTAAATAAGTATTTGATACGTGGTCCTCGTGTACTTGGCAACAAACACAAGTTCGTTTTGTTATCCCGTGATCACTAGACGTCGCACGCGGCGTTACAATACGTTGTGTTATGATACCATCTGTAAAGACAGTGACTCTCAAACTAAACTAAAGCACCAAAACTAACTAAAGCGTCAATCAATAATAAAGTTCTAAAATTATTGGGCATACATAAGGTAATTAGTAAAATGGAAGAGATTGTTGCCTCTCATATCTCTGGAAGTGCAGTCGAATTGGAAAATTATTTTTAAATTGACTTAATAGATTTATTATTGAGAAAGGCTCGGTTGTAAAAGTACAGTAGTACTGATTTTCATACGTTATTATAAGTACAAAGAGCGGTTAACTGACCTATTAAAAAAAAAATTATAGAAAAAACTAAGTTGGGCCATATCGATAGTATAAAATAATAGTTGGGAAGCGCGGGTCTGGCCGGACCACGCGTGTGCCACGATTGACCAACGGTCGCCATAGCGGACACAATCGGGTTTGCGACATCGCCTATTCCAGCGCTTTCGTTTACTGCATCACAATGCGAAGCTGGATTGCTTTGCTTTTTCTTCTCAGTTCCTGCCATTTTCATCATAAAGAATTGGTCATGAAATTTATAAGTAAGTACGTAAGGTGCACTGTAGAATATAACAGAAATTTGTAGGTTGACAATGACAGTGTACCTTTCACTACATACCAAATACAAATTAATTGCGTGGAAATGGGCAATGTCATATTTTTTTAACATATTAATAATCGTTGTTTGCTCGAGAATCGCTAATCTATCTTCAATCGCTCGTTGATAGATTACCAAGAGCTATTCAATATAAAAAACATCAACGGGATGTGTATCTTGTGCTTTACAATACATATACATATTACATAAGTGAATAATACATTTTTAATAACATTAGATCGTAAATTATTAAATTTATTTAATCTGATAAATGTAATAAATAAATGAAATTATTACATAAAAATTCCAATTAAACTTTCGCATGTATTTAAAACAAAATGATAGTTGGTCCCGACCCGAAAGTGAAGTCGAAATCGGTTATGAATTAATTATTCCAGACAGATTTTGTTACGAAAAGTAACCCTTTCTTTTGAACAGGAATATGTCGCAAGTAGAGTATGTATTCAGTTCAGGCGGCGGCGGCGCGCATATAAATGACCGGAGAGTCCGCCGCGCCGCGCCGCAGCGATTAATGTTTCGTAACATTATACGTGTTATCAATTATTACGCGTTCAATTGAAATGGAATCGGATTACACGTCACCTATACTAATAGATTTGTTATATTAAATGCTTCAATATGTTGTAATGTAGAAGTTCCTTGATGTCACAGTTGTCTCTATCTGTTTTTTGAAGTGAAACTTCTTTAGGCGCATGAGTGTATTTACAACCTTTAGGTCAAGTCTTATGCGAACGGCGTCGCACAGTACAAGTCAAATCCAAAGCTCCACTACCTACAGACTAAATACGAGTAAAATACAGATACAAAATCCAAAACCAAAGATATTTTATGATACTATCTAGTTGTATTAAAGTTAATTAGATTCACTTTTATCAGATATGTACATGTAAGCGAACCCTCTGGTATTGTTCGTATTCATAGGTGACTGTGACCCGTTTACTTGTTTGTTAGGTTATGCGTGGTAATAGTGTCGTTCTAAGTCGTTCACACAAATGCGTTATTGCCATAGAGGTGTGGCAATAATAATAAATAAGATGGTCAATCACACTAGGTTTACTGGTAGAAAATGCCTTGGGGCATTAAGCCCCATATAAAATCTTTCTTAGGATTTTTTAATAAACCCTTAAATAAAAATAAAAAATTGTGATCCGTCTCGAGACGCCTGGCGGCTAATTATTATATTTTATTAATAATAATTTCCGACTGTCAACCCTCACCTTTGGCTGCGCCTCGGCTCGGGTAGACATTTTTCGGAACTTTATAGTATATTTATATTCCATCATAATATTATTATAGCATGGCGAAGCGTCGCCACGGCCTGTATCGCCACGCCAAAAATCTGGTTTACCATCCACCTAAAGATGTTTCACATCAAAAATAAAATTTACAAGATTACTATTAATAAGCATCGTATTTTGTTAACAGATTGTAGTATTCATCTGCGTAATGGGCGTAGCCAGCGCCAGCGTGGTCGCGCCAGTGCCCGTGGCGCGCGTCGACCCCTTCCCCCAGTACGCCTACGGCTACGATGTTCAAGACGCGCTCACCGGCGACTACAAAAGCCACCAGGAAAACAGAAACGGGGACCTGGTCACCGGATCGTACACCGTAGTCGACCCTGATGGCACCCGGCGGGTCGTGGACTACGCCGCCGACTCCTTAAACGGGTTCAATGCCGTTGTACGGCGCGAGCCCCTATTTGCCCCCGCCAGGGTTGTCGCCCCCGCCCCAGTCTTCGCCCGAGCCCCCATCGTGGCGCCCGCCCCTGCCCCAGTCTACGCGCGCGCCCCACTCTTCGCACCAGCTCCTGCCCCCTTCCTAGCACCCAGGCTACCAAACCCATACTACTTCTAGGTGAATTATTACAATTTTGTTGCGTTGCTTTTAAAAACTACTATTAATTATAATTTTTTACTTGTATTATTTATGTAATAAAAGAATTCAAATTTCGTTTTTCGATTTATTTACATCGCCATTGTCGATATTTATTCGGTAGTAGTCAAGAAGATACCCACCATTGATGCTCTAGTTAAATGTGGATTGATAAAATCTTAACCTTTATGGCTTTCAACCATAAATAGCACCTCCAATACTCCCGAATACTTTAATACACACTTAAATTTTGTGTAGCTATAGGATCATAGAATTGTTAGCATTACAAAAATAGTGCATTACAATAAATAACGATATCAAAATATCTAAGAATATATTGTAGAACTATAATATAACATAACTTCACGCCTGTATTTCCCCGAAGGAATAGTAAGAGGTGTGTATACACCAACTTTTTACGAATTATGTTTAGAATAGGCTCACCACCCATGTGGTATTGCCATACACCGGGCACATATCCAAACTCTAAGCTGCTACCGGGTACTAAGTAAACACAAATAAGAAAAACCCAATAGTTGTTTCCCGACCCCGGGATCGAAGACAAAGAAGGCAGTTCAGAACTATAAAGTAGGAAATAATAATCAATTCGTTTGTTCGCCAGTTACAACTACAACCCATAGGCGACCCACAACTGGTGGATACAGGTTCCTCTAAAAGCCACAGCTGAGGGAGGTCTATACTAGATATATTCGTAAAAAAGGTAACTTTTTTTTTTCACAACCTTTATATGTTCTAATTTTGTTCTCAATCTTATAATATTATATTAACCTTTTATGACCTGAGTTCAACCTGAGTCAAGCAGTGACAGCCCAGTGACTATCGAACTCGCCTCTCACTCGAGCGGTCCGGGTTCAAGCTCAAGTGGCACGCACCAATGACTTTCTAAGTTATGTGCGATTTGATAAATTAAATGTCACTTGCTGTAACGGTGAAGGACACATCTGAGGAAACCTGCATGCCTGAGAGTTCTTCATAATGTTCTCGAAGGCATGTGAAGTCTGCCAATCCGCACTTGGCCAGTGTGGTGGACTAAGGCCTAATCCCTCTCCATTCTGAGAGGAGACCCTTGCCCAACAGTGGGACATCGGTAAGGTTGTGATAAGGATAAACCTGAGTTCAAAACATAATGGCAAATAATGGAAGGATTCATACTGATATTGATTACGATTAAAAATGTCATAATAGTCGGCCTAGGATGGTTTATACTAAAAAAACTATAAAACTGCCATTTTTCCTAAATTTAACCTGCAAATTCGATTGCATTCACTAATTTAAATTAATGATAGATAATTAAAGTCATGACTATATCCATGGATATGGATGAACCTAATCAACTCACAACACAATGTTCAATTCACAAGGGTAACTATAGTCAAAAAAGGCAGTTTTACCTACTATTGTACATACTATGTACACAGTGTCACTAATATTGTCAAGAACTTAGTATGGTGAAAAGCTTAGTGCAAATATTTTTCTTTTGCTATCGAAGTGTGACAGAGATGTTCATGTTCAATCGTATATGGGTACTGAATTGAGGTGACTCAACGTTATAAGATTTTTTCCAAAACCCAGAACATTATAAATATAGGTTCTTCCTTTCTGAAGTTTAATACATTGTGATGTTTTAAAAAAGGATTTTCCAGAAGGTTTTCTTCGCTACGAACAGTAATGTGAGGATAACGAACCGATGCGTACTTAATGAATGAGTACTGCATTCCGACATCGATCATGACCTTTGCTTAGTCGTCAATTAAAAGCGAAAGTCCAAAAAGCTCACCCAACGGGCGTCGGCGGATCAATTACTGACCCAGATTCCATGACGTCACCCACGGGCGAATGTCATGGGTAGATTACCGCGCAATATAAAAAGACAGTTTGCAAATGGTAAAGCAGTTCGATTTGTCCATTGAACAGTACAACAACGAAAATGGCATTCAAGGTAGTAAATGAGCGAATTTCAATATCGTTATCTTGAATATCAATCTTCAATACGCAATTCAAAAAGTAAGAGAAAATTAATCATGCATTTTTCTAATTTCCAGTTTGTCGTCCTAAGCTGTTTGATGGCAGCCGCCAGCGCTGGCCTGCTCCCCGCCTACCAGACCTACCAGGGCTACCAAGCAGCTCCGGTCGCCTACCACTCTGGCCCGGTAGCATACAGCGCCCCCGTGGCCTACGCCGCGCCCGTTGCCAAGGTCGCCGCCGTAGCACCCGTCGCTAAGGTCGTGGAGGAATACGACGCTCATCCCCAGTACTCCTTCGCGTACGACGTGCAGGATGGCCTGACCGGCGACTCCAAGAGCCAGCACGAGAGCCGCGACGGTGACGTCGTGCAGGGCTCCTACTCCGTCGTCGACCCCGACGGCACCAAGCGCACCGTAGACTACACCGCTGACCCCCACAATGGTTTCAACGCGGTCGTGCACAGAGAGCCTCTCGCCGTGAAGGCCGTGGCCCCAGTGGTTGCCAAGGTCGCCGCGCCTGCATACACGACTTACGCCACTGCTCCCGCCCTGCACGCTGCCCCCGCTGTCTACTCATCGCCTCTGTACCACCACTAAGCTTAAGCCTGACTTATTGCCATGTTGTAAATAAATTATTTTATTTATTAAAAATATACCGAAACATAATATATTCTTTTATTATTCAATTAAATAACACTTCGTAAACACGAGGAAAAACTCAACTACAGTTATAAATTACGAGTAGGTACATTAGCATAAAATATATGTCATGTTCAAAAATATATGTGTCCAAAACTATTAACAACTGCCACATAAAATAAACGATGATACAAGGTCTAATTTTTTCGGGAGGACTAAATATTGAATACGACAATAAGTATGAAATTTAGGGCTAGCTACCTGCTGCTATTAATTGTAAATCTGAAACCCTACGGTAACTAGAACTTCAACTAAAACATAACAGTTATATGTCAAAAATTTGAAAGCCGAGCACACCAGACTTAGGAGGGGGAGGCAGGGCGCGTTCAGGCCCCGGGATGACGGAGAGCCCCCTCTGCTTGCGGCGGCGGCGTTCCGCTTTGCTCTCCCCTGGCTCGGGCTTGCGCGGCAGCACAGAGAATCGCCGCCCCGGAGGCACTGTCGACATACGCTTGAACAGCACTTGAGTTTCAACTCGCTGGACCTCATCCATAACTCCCACTATCTGTCTCTCGCGCTGTATTATCGCTTTTCTCTCGTCTGCGCTGATCGTCTCGGCCGCCATTTCGGCACACTTGCTTAGGAAAGCTTGGACTCTTTCTGGATCTTGTAGTTTTTTAGAATATTCGTAGGCTTCCTCAACCTGTATTCGCACCTCGTTTGAATTTCCTTGCTGCATGTCGCCACTCATCAGTACAAAGAGGCCGTTCAACCACCAGGTAACATTCCCCAATTCGTGAGCCTCTCGTTGACATCGCTTCGCGTAAAACTTGGCTAGTGCATAATTTTTTTGGGTACATAATAAACGAGCTAACTCATACATTAACCAACACTTCATTGTAGAATTTTCGCACATTTCTAGTGTGGCTACAACTTTCTCAGTAGCCTCTTTGATATCAATAAATTTATAAGGATAGTTAGCCATTACAGAGTCAAACGATGTCGGGCGGCCAGTCGGTAGACCCATGAGGAAAGCTATACGGCGTCGATTGCCACGTTCGCTAAGAGTGTAGGAAAGGCGATGTTGAGCCAAATAACCCTCTCCAACTGCCCTGTACAACCGATCTGTGTACACCTCTTTGTCGGGCAATGTACGCGGCGTCTTTCCATTTAGGAACATCTGCATACGCTCTGCTTGGGCAATCAAGTCCATAATACGATTCTCACGCATGCTCTTCTCTAATTGTTTCAAGAGACGTTCCGCAGTACGTGCGCCAATTTCACGCTCTTTTATTAAAACAGCTTCCTTATATTTGTTTTGATGTTTGGATTCCGCTTTTTCTGCTAATTTGATAGTGTAGTAAGGTCTCTGAGCACGTAACATATCTTGTCTTTCAGTTAGAGATCGTAGGGCCTCTTTTACGATGCTTAATAAAGCGATACTTCCAGCTGTATTTGCCGATTTTAGTCGCGGGTCTTCAACCAATTCTTGAAGAAAGAATTTGTCATATGCCATCGGTCCCAGATACTTCATAGCCAAAACACGTGCTAATGTTAAATGCTTTCGAGCTTGCATTTGTGTTAATTTACGTTTTTTTTCTGGCTGCGGAATACGGGATACGCGTAAAGGTTTCTGGGGTTCGTCTTCATTCCTACGATTAGCTTCTATTTGCTTGATTAAAGGAAGAAACTCAACCATAACGTTACCAGCGTTTACTCCAATACAATCTTGGATAGTTTCGACGCCTTGATTAATACCTTCCATAAAATAAGGTGGTTGGCGTCGGGCTCTGGCGCCGCGATAGTTCATCACCACTGATCTCTCGAAGTCTGACATAGTGTACATGGCCCGTGCTTGCATATTGCGGGCAATCATGTTTCCAGGTTCGAGTTTGAGGGCGAGCTCGGCATCGGAGTAAGCCTGCACGGGCTGCACGGCGTCCGCGCACACCTGGCTGCGCCCGGTGAGCATGCGCACGTCGTCTGGGGTGCTCTTGTAGGCTTCATCATAGGAAGCTTTCGCTTTTTCAAACTGCTCGAGCCTACGCAAATATGCACCTCGTTCGCGATACACAGTAAGTGCACCGTACAATTGCTTTTCTTCCATTTTAAAAAGGGAATATAAAACTAATAAAATAAGAACAATATAATACTAAGGCAATAAGAAATATTTCACAAAATTCTAAATTCTTGACGTAAAAATAGATGACATCAAAGACCACAGATTACAATAATTTAGAAGATTTAAAATTCAGCAGCGTATCGCTGCGAAATGTATATAAAAGCTACCAATGTTGTCGTTTTTTCATTATTTGAATCAAACTGTGAAGATTATTAAAAGATAAAACTGTATACATATAAATACAACACAATTATATATTGTATATTCAGGAAAGTAGCACGGCATCACATTTTCTTGTAGTTTCGAATTTAGCATATCTAACATGATTTAGTACGGAGAAAATATTTGGTATTGGTACTATACGTCTATCTGTATAATAAACCTTTGAATAAAACCATTTTATGGACCACTCATAAAAAGGTAAAAATATAAGTCAGACATTGAGTTACTAAACTTGTTAATTAGGTTACGGTACTTTGTTCCCTTTCGTATGAAAAAGATACCACATAATAATAGAGAGAAAAATAAATCCTAAGTACGTCTATTTATTATTGTATGTAATTAAAAATTGTAACTTAATGTTTTAAATGAAATCACCAAATCGTCGAAAGTAAAAATATTTTATTGTTGTATTAAAGCGGCAGTCCAATGTAAGTAGTCGAATTGTTTACTTGACAGCCACTAGGGGTGCAGCTGCTTGGTAGGCGTAGGGAGCGGCCGCCAGCCTGGCCACCGGGGAGAATAGGGAAGTGTACTGCGCTGGCGTCGCGTAGGCAATGGGAGCGGTGTAGGCGGCGTAGGCGACAGGGGCTGCGTACTTGGCCGCCCTTACCACTGGAGCCGCCACCAGGGGAGCGGCGGCTATGCGGGCCGGCACCACGGCGGGAGCGGCGGCCACCAACGGCTCCTTGCGGACGACAGCGTTGAACCCATTCACCGAATCGGCGGAGTAGTCCACGGTCCGGCGGGTGCCGTCGGGGTCCACGAGCGAGTACGAGCCCTGCACCAAGTCACCGTTCCGTTCCTCCTGCTGGCTCTTGTAATCTCCCGTGAGCGAATCCGCTACGTCGTAACCGAAACGGTATTGGGGCAGGGGGTCGAACTCTTCGAGCCTGGCCGCGACGGGAGCGGCTGCGACGACGGGTGCGGCCACCAAGGGTGCGGCGACCGCGGCGGGCGACGCGCCCGCGCGGGCCACAGCCACCAAGAAGGAGAAGATGACGATCTAAGGATAGATAAAGTTAGGAGTTAATGGTGTTTTCGAGCAAATGACCTTAATATAGATTACTTATCGTAGTAATTTATACAATGTGAGTTATTATAAGCGATTTAGCATGCGTCACAACAGTCGTACTTGAAACAGTGACACGGTTTCGCGAGGGCAAGACTAGTGCACTTGCGTAACAAAGTGTGTGAGAAATTGCTAACTAACCGAGGACACCACGACAGTCAAGGACACACTGCAGCGCTGCCTCCCAATTTGAGGGCTAGTGATATTTGAATGTAAGGGTTGTAAAAAAACAATAAGTTTATAATGTGAAACAAGAACAGTCTTATATACCTATTTATAACCCCTTAAAAGTGAAGTCAAGTAATTATTAATAGTTAAATTCACATGTAAATTTACTACATAATGAACTTAAAACTAAAAAAATAATTTAAAAAAAATATCTATTAGGTATGATAGGTATGAGAGGATTTTATTAGTTTATGTCTTATATTTCATCACTTATAGCGGAAAATATTGAATTCCTTATAAATTCATTGATTCAGTGATTCATTATTATTGAGATTTTAGTGGACGCCCGTAGTTTCGCTGAAATAACAATAGTTTCGTTTACACCTAGTCTAGTCTAGTCCTTCGGACTTCATTTCTGGGGAAATCACCGGGATATTAAAACATTAAAAAACCGACTTCAGACCTAAAAAGTCAGAAATACATTTATTATATTAATCTGTATTAAATGTATCTATAGTACACCACTCTGCCTGTCGCCCGTGTGAAGAGTATCACAGTATAGAGACAGACATTTATATATCATGGAAGTAATAGATCCGCCTTGCGTTTATCCTCAGTGGTAATGTGCCATAGAAGAAGAAAATATTTAATTAAGGTATCTTATCTTATATTTTTAAACGAGCAATTCTTGTATAGGTATATATAATTGGAATCTCGGAATCGGCTCCAACGATTTTCATGAAATTTTGTATACAGGGGGTTTCGGGGGCGATAAATCGATCTAGCGTATATTTAACTCAGTGGATCTAGCTAGCTAGGATTCATTTTTAGAAAATGTCATTTTATTCTTGTTTTATCGATAATCAACTTAAACATAAACGTTACTTAGAAGAAAAATAAAAAAAAGGTGGCGTGCGAGCGAAGCCGCAGGTGCCTCTAGTAGGTACCTAATTGTGAAAATATTTTCAAAATGTACCTATCCAAAGTTTTAGATATAAGCGCATTCTAATAATCTATTCAGCTTTTTAATATAATTAGATTACATATATATCGTATCAGAAATACCACCTTACTTAGTTGTCAAGAATGTAAGTGATAATTCTTGTAACAGATTTCGAAAATGGATGAAATTATTATGATTTTTGTTTCTAATTAGCCAGCATTTTGTGAAAGATGATCGGAATACTATTTATTTGTAATAAAATGTTAAAATTATTATGCCGATTGAATTGACTGAATTGTTTACCTTAGAAGCCATTGTTGTGTGAATGGGTTGGTGGATGAAGTCCAGTTTGACTATGCTCCTGTAGATCACACCGTGGTATATATAGTAGCGGGCAGTTGTGACACCAGGCCAAGTTCGCGCTTAGTATTATGTCGGCGCATCACTATGGATGTGCACGCAATGAAAATGAGCTGCAATTTGTCAATGGCGGAAAATCTGTCCGCGCTCTTGACTTTACGCCAGAAATTTGGAAATTATAGCATAACAGAAATTAGAGACAAAAACGTATGGTAGGCATTGCTAGGCCCTTTTGTTCATGAATACGCCTATAATCCAATAGTAGAAAAAGCTCCACTTAGGTAGTTGCTAACAATCTTATCCTCAACAAGTTCATAAATTAAAACATCATGAAGATAGAGTGGATCTTCACAATACACACATTCACACCAGCTGAAATCTGTCTCATATTACAATTTACCTACCCTATAAAAAATTTAGGTGGTATCGTTCCTGTAGCTCGGGACCAGAATAGTGCTTCGGTCGAGAGCTCGAACCGACCATCCAGTGACCCTGGGAAACACGACTTTAAGTGTGCAGGCGTTGTAGATAGATGCTGACGTTTCTATCTATCGTCTGAGACGAGCCTTTCATTGTTACAACGCTGGGGGTGCGTTCTAAAAGAGATCCCGGAGCCCTCCACAAGCGCTAAGGAAGACCACCATCCCCTTAATGGGTGGAAATCTATATACAGGGTGTCCCAGAATGAATGGATAATCCTTGAGCCCCGCACAGAACAGCTCTCCAGCGCTTAGAAAAAAATATCAAAAAAAAAAAAAACCAAGTGATACCCAAAATATGATTTTTTTTAGAAAAACATACGTTATTTTAGCTTCACTTCACATTCATTTACACAACTGCCACAAATTAATGATATTTTTGGCGTTTTTGGTGTCATTTTATTCCTGATAGACTATACTACTAGAAATACATCAAATAATATAAGTATCTGTGATACTTTTTTTATAAAAAAAATAAGAACTTGAATTTTTAACATGAAATTTGATACCAAAATAATTTTGACATAGTTTGAGAGTGTTTCATGTAAAAAAAAAGTATGAAAACGTAAGTGTCCAGCTATTTTAAAAACATGCGCAGTTAATACAGATTAAATAATGGTATAATACATCATTTTATCTAATACTACTACGAAGTTATTGCTATTGAGATGCAAAACGAGTAAATACGACTAAAATTAAAAAGTTAATGTCTTAATACATTTTAATAATAATAAAACATTTCAGGTGTCGCTGCGACCCATAGACGTCCCACTGCTGGGCACGGGTCTCCCCCACAGACACTGCTGCTGCGGGAGGTCCAGAGCATACTCCACCACGCTGCTCCAATGCGGATTGGTGGAGGGGTTAGTGGCCAACCCAGTGTCGAATGTTCTCAAGCCACCCGAAGGTCTTCGACAAGGCTGAACGACTGTTTCGTAGGAGGTAATGGAATCCCATTGGTTACAGAATGATGGCTGCCCTGCATATTATGGTACAAACGTCCGGGCTTATTTAAATGCCACGTATCCAAACAAATGGATTGGTCGTTTGGGTCCTATTCTGTGGCCTCCTCGATCTCCAGATTTAAACTGTCGGGATGTTTTTTACTGGGGCTGTCTAAAGGAAGAAGTGTACTCGAAAACAATTTCAAATGAGGAATTACGCAGCCGTGTTCAAGAGGCCGCTTCAAAAATAAATGAATGACTATACGCACGGTTTCTTAGTAGAGCCTATAAAAGAAGATGTCGAGCGTGTATTAGAATCGGTGGCAGACAATTTGAACACCTGTTGTGAATAAAGATTGATGTAATGTACACCTGAAATGTAGCGTCCATAGCCCAATGGCTCGCGTCGATTCAATGTGACCGAAAGAGTTAAGCAACGACGGGCGCGGTCGGTTTGTGGATAGGTGAGCGCTAGTGGCAAAATTTCACGGACGCTACCGTGCTTCGGAGGGCACGTAAAGCCGTCGGTCCCGGTTGTTTTCAATGCTGGAAACAGTCGTTAAGCCTTGTCGAAGACCTTCGGGTGGCTTGAGAACATTCGACACTGGGTTGGCCACTAACCCCTCCACCAATCCGCATTGGAGCAGCGTGGTGGAGTATGCTCTGGACCTCCCGCAGCAGCAGTGACTGTGGGGGAGACCCGTGCCCAGCAGTGGGACGTCTATGGGTCGCAGCGACACCTGAAATGTTTTATTATTATTAAAATGTATTAAGACATTAACTTTTTAATTTTAGTCGTATTTACTCGTTTTGCATCTCAATAGCAATAACTTCGTAGTAGTATTAGATAAAATGATGTATTATACCATTATTTAATCTGTATTAACTGCGCATGTTTTTAAAATAGCTGGACACTTACGTTTTCATACTTTTTTTTTACATGAAACACTCTCAAACTATGTCAAAATTATTTTGATATCAAATTTCATGTTAAAAATTCAAGTTCTTATTTTTTTTATAAAAAAAGTATCACAGATACTTATATTATTTGATGTATTTCTAGTAGTATAGTCTATCAGGAATAAAATGACACCAAAAACGCCAAGAATATCATTAATTTGTGGCAGTTGTGTAAATTAATGTGAAGTGAAGCTAAAATAACGTATGTTTTCCTAAAAAAAATCATATTTTGGGTATCACTTGGAATTATTTTTTTTGGATATTTTTTTCTAAGCGCTGGAGAGCTGTTCTGTGCGGGGCTCAAGGATTATCCATTCATTCTGGGACACCCTGTATATAAAAGGAGAAGGTGACTGACTGACTGACTGACTGACTGACTGACTGACTGACTGACTGACTGACTGACTGACTGACATATCAACGCAGGGCCTAAACTATAAGGGCTAGAAATTTGAAATTTTGCACAGGGGTTCCTTTTATAACGTAGGGGAGCACTAAGAAAGGATTTTTGAAAATTCACCCCCAAAGGGGGTAAAACGGGGGTGCAAAGTTAGTATGGAACTTTCCCGTTTTTGAAGTCGTTAGACGGGTAGACGTCGTTAATGGATCTAATTCTACGCGAGCGAAGCTGCGGGCGTCCACTAGTCCTACATATTCCCGTCGCTACCACGATGTCCGGGTACCTTTAAAAGGTTTCTTTTGCCCGCTATTTCTGATACCTGTTAACGAACTGACCAATTAAGTAAGGAAGGTCGAAGTCTATAATTTGTCAAGGGTAAATTGTAAATGCAGAATAATTGTAGATGCAAAAAAGCAGTGACTGCCCAGTGGCTATAAGCAGTGACAGCCCAGTGGCCTATCGAACTCGCCTCTCACTCGAGCGGTCCGGGTTCAAAACCCAGCGGCACGCACCAATGACTTTTCTAAGTTATGTGCGATATAAGAAATTAAATGTCACTTGCTATAACGGTGAAGGACACATCGCGAGGAAACCTGCATGCCTGAGAATACATCATAATGTTCTCCAAGGCATGTGAAGTCTGCCAATCCGCACTTGGCCAGCGTGGTGGACTATGGCCTAATCCCTCCCATTCTGAGAGGAGACCCGTGCCCAACAGTGGGACGTCTATGGGTCGCAGCGAAATTGTAAATTGCAAATTGAATTGAATTGGTTGAAATATGACTATAAATTGTTGGAATGTTGATAAAGTCAAGCCGCCTGGAAGCTATGCACAGCAGTGTCTGATTTCATAATAAACGAGTGCCATAAGTTAATTTTAACGGGAGCGACGTTGCGGTTAGTTTTAAAAAAATTTAATGTCAGAGTGGGTATAATTAGGATCTAGCTAGAGGTATTATTATGTGGGTGGTCGCTATGGAGTACTCAACTATTTTTTTTTCTAGCAGTCCGAAAATTATTCGTATTGTTACGGAAACAATCTACCTCCAACTGAGTGCATTTTTTTATATGGATACAAGATAGCAAACGAGCTTGCAGCTCGCAGCATGTTGTATTCAAACTTATTGTTTCTTTAAAAAATTAAAAATACCGTGGATAATGTATAAATATTAATTTATTTACAATACAAGTCTTCAAGTCCTAGTTATTATTTGTTTAGTGGTGATACAGGGGAGCGGTGTAGGCGACGGGGGAAGCGTGGTAAACAGGGGATGCGGCGTACGCGGCATGGACGACGGGAGCAACCTTGGCTACGGGGGCGGCGTAGGCTACTTTGGCTACAGGAGCGGCGTAAGCTACGGGAGCTGCTACTTTAGCGACGGCCGCGACCTTCACGCCGACTGCCTCTCTGTGCACGACCGCGTTGAAACCGTTGTGGGGGTCAGCGGTGTAGTCCACGGTGCGCTTGGTGCCGTCGGGGTCGACGACGGAGTAGGAGCCCTGCACGACGTCGCCATCGCGGCTCTCGTGCTGGCTCTTGGAGTCGCCGGTCAGGCCGTCCTGCACGTCGTACGCGAAGGAGTACTGGGGATGAGAGTCGTACTCTTCTACGATCTTGGCGACGGGTGCTACAGCGGCAACCTTGGCGACCGGAGCGGCGTAGGCTACAGGAGCGCTATATGCTACTGGAGCGCTGTGGTAGGTCAACGGGGAAGCGTGGTAGGCGACTGGCGCGGCTGGGAGCAGGCCGGCGCTGGCCGCTGCCGCCAAGCATGCAAATAAGGCTATCTGGAACGGTATAAAAATAACGGTAAGGTATTGAATATAACATAATTAATATATATATAGTTATGAGTTACTTAATTTTAACTTTGAATAAATTGTACCTTGCAAGTCATTGTGTTGCTCTTGTTTAGACCGAAGGAATGTATGAGTATGATTATGAACTAAATTGCCATTCGGTTATATATCGCGCGCAATATGCCTCCGGCAAAAGCTACTAAGCACGCACTGCGTCAGCCGATGACATGTTGCGATCGATAATCCAATTGTAACACTTGTTGTGGTACAAGGACTACAACGTGTAAATGTCAAGTACTTAATAAAGAAAGTCAAATACTGTGTGTGTCTGTTTTTCTGGCAGTTTTATGACTATTCATTAACCTTAATGCCATTACTTTGAAAAGCGCTTACGCTAAGCATAGAACAGTGTTAATTTTTTAAAGTTCAATGCGTGTTGCATTTTTCTCACACAGACCATTGCATTGAGTCAAACTTACTCGTAAGCTGAAAATCGTGTAATTTGTCATTATGGAAATTTGGCGGGGATGTCGTATATAAAATCCATAATAAACAATCAGTAATTCAGAAGTGTACGTAATGAGCTTTCCTTCTGTCCTTAGTTTGTTTATGAAATTGTCACCAAATTTAAATGGATGTACGGATGTATGGATAGATTTTGAATAAGATTCTAATAAGAACTAGAATATTGTGATAATCAATCCGCAATTGTCCGCATAGACAATCCGCATTGGAGCAGCGTGGTGGAGTATGCTCTAGACCTCCCACAGCAGTGTCTGTGGGGAGACCTGTGCCCAGCAGTGGGACACCTATGGGTCGCAGCGATGGCAATAAGCTCACAAACTATTATTACATGGGACCTAAAGATAACTGGTTAAAAATAGATTTAATATAACACACATCTACCTGCTATGTTATGATTAAATTGAATTAAAAACAAAACGATCATGAAGCCATCAACCAGTATCTCCTACCAAAACCCCAACCAGTGGCAATCACTAATAATATAACCTTAAGACGAACCAAAAATAGTATTATATTCATATTCATTTATTTATTGCAGTCATGATTTAAACATTTTTAAACATGAACCCTGTAGAGCACGGCAATATACTCGAATTAGAAGAAAAAAAAAGTACTATGAAAATTTACGAATGAACCCATCAAAAGGACCTTAATTTACGTGTGTTGTTTGCTTACCGAGTCAATTACCGAAAAGTTAAATTCAAACTCCGTGACGCTTTTTACGTGCTTTGAGCGACATTATTTTTTAAGTTACCACTATCTCGTAAACTATAGATCCAATTGATATGCTATTCTATAAAGCAGTTAATTACAAAGATAATCTTCATAAATGTTTCTTGATGATGAAGTAATTTGCGATCCTAAGGATTAATATGACATGCTAAATCTGCTCGTAAATCACTGTTTGAATTAGGACGAACTTTTTTCAATAAATACCATAATGTGATTTGTGATTAGGTATGTGAGTATGTACTTCAGTTAGCTCGTTTAAATATACGAAACAACAAAACATTTATCCTGCTTTGTGTTAATAATATAGTAATAAAATGAAGAAAAAAAAACCGGACTGCGTAAACTGAAAAAATATACTTTCAAGATTATGTACATAAACCTAGGCTGCCGAGGCATCAAATATAATGTGATTAATGAATAATAGTGAATTAACTGTGATTTAAAACTACTAACTATTGATGTAAAGCCCAGATATTCCCTAGATGGCGCTCTACACCAATAACAATTTTTGTTGAAAGCGCTAGCTGGTGTCAATGAATACAATTTAATAAAATTACAATGCAATGCCTTTCGCTTTCTTTTAATAATATGTATATGAACGAAAGTGTGAAGAATTCTTGTAAAGATGTTAGGTTGCATTCTTTTACAGTTATTAGCATCTGCGGAGCAAATATTTTCCATTAATTTCTTGAAAGGGACGTAAACACGAACGATATTATCTGCAGGTTACACCGTCAATGTGAAACAAGGTTTAGCCAGATTAAAGACGAGAATGTTCATAAGCGTTACAAATTATTTTTTTATTTTGCGTTTGGACCACGTAGGTATACCTACATACCCGTCAAGAAAAATCAGACGAGCTCAAACTCGATGGGATTATATTATGTCTTTTAATTACCTACTGAGTTTTTATGGCTATCATCCATCTCCAGCTTCAGATCAGCTCCATGTCATAATAATATGCATTCGGATAGTCACTATTTTTGTAATAATTGTTATTTAGTTTTTACCATCCTCCGTAGTCGTCGGTAAGTAAAGCGTTAATAATAATAGGTACTACTCATCCATGCCTATAGGTGCCATCACATCTGTTATCACATAAAAGAGCTCTTTTATCTGTTCTGTGGGTGCCATCTATGTTTTCATATGAAATAAACAGCACTTGCGGAGTATTTCATAAATAAATGTCTCAATTAAAAAAATAATTGTCTCACGGAACAGCGCCATCTCGTACTTATTGCGATTTTGGAGTTTATTCGACGTTTATTTATGGGACCTTAACATAACTAGTGAAAAGTAGATGTACACCTACCCTTTCGTATATTTTATAGTATGTAGAACAATACCTGTAATCTATATGGAAGAAAAAATTGTATTGATGAAGCTAGATGACATCAATACTTTTTAATGTTCGGATTAAATTAAAACCATGTAATTAGCAAAATTACACTATATTTGCTTAATTCATACAAGCTATAATAAATTAATATTCGGTCGCAAAACAAATAACAATGACTTTCATATGCCCAGGATTTCAGTGGTGGATGAGAGGAGCATGGTATGCAACTGAGTCCGCGTGCACCACTGGGGCGCCGGCGTAGGCCACGGGAGCGGCCACCTTAGCGACAGGTGCAACTGCCTTCACAGCCAGAGCCTCCTTGTGGACAACAGCATTGAAGCCGTTTTGAGGATCAGCGGTGTATTCCACGGTGCGCTTGGTGCCGTCGGGGTCGACGACGGAGTAGGAGCCCTGCACGACGTCGCCGTCGCGGCTCTCGTGCTGGCTCTTGGAGTCGCCGGTCAGGCCGTCCTGTACGTCGTATGCGAAGGAGTACTGGGGGTGAGCGTCGTATTCCTCCACGACCTTGGAGACGGGTGCTACGGCGGCGACCTTGGTGACGGGCGCGGCATATGCGACTGGTGCAGGATGCGTGGTGAACGCCACGGGCGCGACGACACCAGCATTCACCGCCGCGAATGCGCACACGAGTACTGTCCACTGTAATAAAATTCAAATAATTACAAATTATTTGTAAGTCTGTACACTGATTTGTGTATTCACAGAAATGTGTTTGATTTATTTTACCGTATTTTACTTAGGCGATGGATGTTACCCTCAAAAATAAAATTTGCATCAGCAATATGTGGACCAAACTATCTTACCAGGTAGATAGTTTAACCATTCACCAAGATTTTCTACTTCCGAAAGTCGGCTCTAAGTACGGCAGTACTGATAACATCTTAATTTTACTAAAACGAGCCATATCCAAGAGCTGTCTAAGTATTGAAAATTTGAACTGTCAGGGAACTATGATTTTGTGGCGCTTGCGTTTACCAAACTTGTGCAATATTATTACACGTCTACACACATCCCCCACTAGGAATCCCTTGTGTTGTTGTGATGTCCCCACTAGGATTCTGCAGTTTTTAGATTTTTGAGATGTATTGGGGCAATATAAGGCAAAATTTTCTTTTTCATTTGTGATATTATTTATGTTATAAAAAATCTAACCTTGAAAACCATTTTTTGGGATGAGTGGTGTCTTCACTATGAGGAGACCTCAATTCGAATGTGAGGTTCCAAGTGTGAGACAGTGTTTTATATAGGTACTTCACAGATGCCGCGGGCGATGCATTGTATTATTAAGCCATGTGACATAACCAGTTGTTTTTAATTGTGATGTAACATAATCATTTTTTTCGTGTCCAGAAGTCTACCAAAATGGGTTGAATTACGGTAATGCATACGTGCACTCCGCTAAGATTCATCTCGACTGTAAAGATCACTTGCTTTAACTTAATGGAGGCTGCTTTCTTTGGGTAACGGCTCGTCCTTGCGACGATGTCCCATATTTGCTGATGCAATGATACATGGTTATTTATATGACCCTTTTTAAATAAAGGCACATGTTAAATTACTTTTATAATTGTGTGCGAGAATCTTGAGACTATTTCATATACAAAAGGCCGACAAAATCTTTCTTATACAAGATCTTACCTTTCGTTGCCATTCTCTGAGAAACCTTCCGGGAACTGATAAATTAATACTATCCACTAAAAATCTCTTTCATAATACTAGTGCACCCACGATAGACCGGTGGATCATAAAAGTAGACAGACAGCGGTATAGATGCGAATGTTTTTTCGGCGCACAGCACATCGGCAGCTAGACGGAATGGGCCCTCAATAACACTAATAAATATATGTATGGTACATATAATCCGATCAAGCTAAATATAATCCGAATATCAATCGATTTAAGCCCAATCGATAGTAAATTATCGATTTAAATTCGGTTTTCTATGTCACTCTTCTGGCTGTATACTACATCTGTGCAAAAAATCCCTTGGACCTATGTACAACAATGGGGCGCCTATGGGTTGTAGTGTAACAAATTAATTATTATTAGTTACCTATTACTTTTTAATTCCGAAGTCGACATCTTGTTTATTAATATCGTTATTTTTACTTCACTACTTCAATTTCTTTGGGTGGTTAATACTTTTTCTTTTTTAACTGTCTTGTGTCGATGATGTATAAAGAATTCAATTTGATGTCAATTAAATATCTATGACATTATTCAAACTTAATAAATTTGAATTTCATTCTTTCTTTGTGGCAAATTTTGATAGATTCGACTGAGGATTCAATAATTAAAGAATTTTGAAAAAAGCTATTTAAGCTGCAGGATTGCTTGATAACAGGTATTTATGTAGATCAAACTGCTGCGGTAACCATCTGATTTTCGATGATTAAATTTGCCCGATCATCCGAAACATCAACAAGAACCAAAGACATTAAACTTACTCGTATATACGGGCCACAACCTTCTCTTTGTCCGATTGTAAGGCCTGATCTCCTCTCGGATAGGGATGGGGTAGGCCATAGTCCAGAACGTTGGTCAACGTTGGACGAACGTGCGAATTGGCAGGCAACACTAAATTGCAGGCATGCGGGTTTTCTCACGATATTTTCCTTAAACCTAATAGCAGATAACATTTATTTTTTTAAGTCGCACGTAACTAAGAAAAGACATGCATGGGCGTATCCAGGCAAGTGGTAGCCCATCAATACCAACCAACCATGATAATTAGATCTAACATCTCTTTCTAACATTTCTAACTTGACTAACATCGTCAGTTGAGTCCTGTTTGATGTTCATTACAGATGTAATGGGCTTATTATCTTGTTTATTTGTTGGGAGTTATATTCGTTTGATACTAAATATGATTAAGTGAAGTACTGGGCTTTAAAGCTGAGAATAATGGCGTGGTGGATACGATCGACGGCGCCGCTGCGGCGAGTCGGATGGCGGCTGTGTAGCGCCATGCACGAGCCCCTGGAGCACGTGACGGGCATTGAGAAGCGGGAGCTGCTGGCCCACCTGGCTGGCGACTGTGACCCCTTCCGCGTCATGGCCATCAAGAGAGGTGAGTGCGGTCGTAGCACGGTACCCCACGTCGCTTCGCAAGCGCCGTAGTCGACTACCTACAGCTTTCTGCAAGCGGGATCAATCAGGTAGGGTTAGGAACGAGCCCTGGAGCACCTGATGGGAATTGAGAAGCGGGAGCGGCAATGGCGCGCATGGCTCGATTATTATTCTATTGAAGGTTTATCTTATGAGTTTCGTTCTTCAAAGATTAATTGTAATGATTTACCGAAAAAAATACACTGTAAGATTTTAAGTTAACGGCGCGCGGCGTATACGTTTTTGTACTTAAAAGCTACAATACTTACCAATAATTATACCTTGATTTAGTAAGTAATGACACTGTTTTAGTAACACAACAATAAAGCGTTATAAGTCATTTTGAAAGTGAGAAACATCAACTATTTCGCTCGCTCGCGTGCAGTCGACCAGATGAGGTAAATAGAATTAACTTAGTATGAAATTTTTATCTGAGGAACCGCTTGTGTATAAGTATACACAAGCGGTGTACGATGTCATTCAATTATGGTGATTTTTTTTGATTTTTTTTCTTCCGATGTTTTAGTACTTGTTGTATTATTTGACGGGCAGACAAATCCAACAAATCAAAACACGATACGAGCCGCACCGCCAAAATAAAATTAAAATATACTTTATTTTTTTCTTTCATTTTTCCGATGTTTAAATAGGTATTCTGGTATTCGAAACGCTGACGAATTCAACAAATCTACAAAATTCAAAAACGAGCCACATTTGTGACTGAGTTGGTACGAGACTTATTTTACGAGGTACGAGAATACTACTAAGACCAACTAAGTAATAGTACTAACTATTATGTTGTCATAGGTGGCAGCGGATGGGTAGTGCTGCAAGCTCGTTTGCTTCAAAAAGAACACAAATAATCTGAGAGATGGTTTTGCTAATCTTAATTGCAAGGAGCAATTTCACTTTATCTGGTGCTAACAACTCGCAAATACATACGATGGTAACGATGTTCAGATTCTGTAACATTTATTTATATGAGGTCGTTACATCCTGATACATAAAGAATAAATTCACAGTTTGTTAATTTAAACTGGCTCATACAGTCTACATACTAATGAACTGACCCGCTAAACATTATTAGGTACTGAATAATACCCTCTGTTAGCCATTCCAGTCCCTATGTCAATCTTGTCCAAAATCGGTCATAGTTCTTAAATACATAAAATTATTATTATTATTATTACTACTCTTATTGCACACCAAGACATAAATGAACAATTACATGGAATAAGGACTAAAAACTAGATACATGTAAGTATACCAAAAAAAATTTTGTCACACAATTTTTTTTTTAAACTTATTGTACACAAATCATTGTTAGTGGCAATAAGTGTAAGTAAGTGGGTAATTAATAACCCAGTGTCGAATGCTTTCAAAACACCGAAGGTGGTAGAGCCTATAGGGAACCAAATAGGTTTTATATGAAAGCTAATTGGTTCCATATAGAGTTCGCCCGGGGCAGTACCACCGCCCGCCACGGTACCTAGTACCATTTCTGCCGTGTAATAATTGTTTTTAAAGCAATTGTGGTCCGGTTGGAAAGGTGTGGATTCCGGTTACACTTCTTTAGAGGCGACCATCTTAGTCCTCAAGGGTAGCAACACATCTGTGACTGACTTAGAACGAGACTCGAGACTCCTACTAACAAGTACTAACTGGACTATTACTAACACCAACTAACAGGACTAACTATCACTAACAGTCCCCAGTCCTCATACCTACTAACGAACTGACCAACTAATGTTCTAAATAACTCTCTGAACTAATTGGACTAACCATCCCAGTCCCTAATTGAGTCTTGTTCAAAGTCAGTCACAGTTGTCATGGGCGGCAGCGGATGGGTGGTGCTGCAAGCTCGTTTGCTATCTTTATTCCATAAAAAAAAAAAAAAAGGTCTTCGACAAGGTTTAACGATTGTTTTTTTGTTTGATTTTTACCATTGAAAACAGCCGGAACCGACGGCTTAACTTGCCGGTTACCCATCCACAAACCAACCGCGTCCGTTGTTGCTTAACTTTGTCGATTACATAGAATCGACGCAAGCCATCGGACTATGGACGCTGCTAGTAAATTGTATTCCATTCCAACGGTAGGTCCTGGCACCCGCGAGCGCCCGAACCTGGTGCCGAGCACGCAGAGCATGCGGCTGCTGGGCTGCATCTGCAACGAGCACGTGATGCACGTGGAGTACACGTGGCTGCACCAGAATGAGCCCAAGCGCTGCGGCTGCGGCTACTGGTTCGAGCTGTGCCCGGTGGCGCCCCTTTAGAGCCTCTCAAACATGTTTAGTTTACAAACAATAAACAATACAAATTATTTCGTTTTTAACTAAAACACATTTTTAGAAACAAGCATTTATTTATACCAGTGGTCACTTAGATTACGGAAAGAAAGGCAGATGAAGTCATCAGAAGACAAGATTGCAGTCACAACTGATTCATTATTTCATGATAAACATGTCGTTTTGTACATAGTTGAAGTTACCGGCTTACTCACTTGTGATTTAAGTCGGAAATAGAATAGAATAAAGATAAATATTTAAAAAAATATAACAGTTAAAAATGCAACTTTAAAAATATTTTAAACTATTTTTTGTTTTATAGACGTACTACTTAATCACACACAATAAAGTGTGGCTTGATTTTTAAAGGAGTGTATGTTTATTTACATGAACAATAGACTCAAAAAACTGAGAGTAAAGGATATTTTAAACAAGTCAAGATTTACTAAATGAGGAGTGATATTTAGGAAAAATACAAAGGACATAAGCTTTGAAGCTTAATAAACTAGTTGGTATAAACTTAGGTATCGTCCATTCGCTTACCAAGTTCCTGGGGTGACCCTGAACCAACTTGTTCCCAAGATACTTGCGAGTAATGATCAATAATCTAAGCTCATTCTGAATACGATAAAGTATTTATTAAAGAATGGTATTTGTTATATAAGTAGGAATGTATTATTTAAATTAGGGCATAAGAAAAATACAATAGGTAAAATAACTACTTTTAACCTAAAACACATACTACCAATTTTATTTTAAATTACAAAATTAAAATAGTTTTTATTGGTTAACTGTAATGAAATCAATTAACATTCAGTTCTTTACACATGCATCCTCTATTTACTAATATCACATCTATGTTTAGTTTGTAACCTTAAAAACTATTGCCAGCCAAATTGTCTTATAGATCAAGAAAACCGTCTTGAAAAGAAGTAAAATTAGTTATTTGGGGTAAAATATTCCCCACGCTTAAATTCCATCGGAGGACTACTTCTGATTTGGTTTGAAGGAGTGAAGTAGCGAGTCTGTCGGTTGTCAGCCATATTATTATTCCTCTCTCGGCTTTGATTGGCTGACGGCATAGATGCGGGCTGGGCAGTCTTTGTTACCCTTACGTCTGGCTGGGGAGTAGGGTGATCTCTGAAGAGAGTGTGAGAAGAATAGTACTCGTTCACATAGTGGGTGTTCCCTCTGGGGAAGTAGAATCGGTCACGCACTACATGGTGGATGGGGACAGTTAAGGGTTCGCTATGAACGACAGCTTTGAAACCTCTCCTAGAATCGGCACTGTACTCAACTACGCGTTGAGTGCCGTCAGGGTCGAGCACGCTGTAAGACCCCGTCACGACGTCGCCCCGTCTCACCTCATGCAAGCTCTTGGTGTCTCCGGTGCGGGGGTCCATGACATTGTACGAGTAATTGTATTCAGTGCTCGTGGGGGGCGGGTCGGTCACAATTATGCTCACCACAGCTGGTACGAGAGACACGCTTAGTAAGACCTAAAAATATAACAATAAACACATTATTTAACAGGTTAACATTTATTTAGAGTTATAACACTTGGACCATTGTAATTAAATGAAAGCTACTTGTTTTATTATAAAATAATACATTACCCCAAACATGATTAAATGTGCACTTCAAAGGTAATGGAACTAAATAACGCATACGATCTCGACATTGGTCGTATTTATAGAAGCTTGCATTCACTAGACTGTTCCGGACTACGAACGTAGTTACTACTCGAATTGTTACTCAGTAGCATTAAGTAGCACTGCACTCACCACCAAACGTGGCTCGGGTAACATGTGTTATCTGATATACTAATTAGGTACATTAATTTGGTCATATTGCTTGCAATCTACTTTGCATTCTGATTTAAAACATCTTTTCGTAATTCATTAAAGTAGTTGTTACACAATTTTATGAGAATGATATGTTCGTCCTTATAAACATTTAATTACATGCGGAATATTTTTTTTGTTGAGATCGAAGTTCTTTGATGAATGGTGAAAAAATTTGAAATTTGTTCTGAGATCAAATTCTTGCTACTAAATTTGGTCTAGTGGTATCTTGTGGTACAAGTGCGATTTGCTAAGTTAGAGGTTATTGCCCGACTCGGGGAACTACTATCGGATATTTCTAACCTGAAATGCCCGGTAGCAGCTTGGAGTCTGGATAATAGCAGTGTTTGCTACGACAGTAGGTATATAATAATTATTATCATCGTGATTAGACTATTTGTCTAACTGCCCTAATCTGCCCTAGATTTAGGTAATTGTTCAGTTACTTTGGAACATGCTTAATATTAATATCTATGTTATAAAAATTTGCTATCCCATTTACATTTTCATTCCCTGTTAGCATCAGGTAAGAATGTTTTTGTTGAAATCCCAGTTGCGTACTTACAGTTATTCAGACGGTACCTTGCCATAATCGGCAATTACACACTACGAGCTGCTGTTAGAAATTTCAAGTTAGAACTCATTAATACTTTGTCAGAGCCGGGGATCGAAGCCAAGACCTTTTTTTTGCGCTGCCCCGATAGGTTTTTTAGATTAACAAGATTAGATTATCCAATGCACTCGTATAGACACAAGACCGTTATAGTTTTATTTTATTAGTATAAACAATAATTAATAAAATACGTTTGTAAAAATAATTGCAACTTCAAATCCAAGGCAAACAAATTAAGCCACATCACAATGAGGAAGTATGCTGCACTGTACACTGCTTCCTACGGGCAAAATTTGCATATCTGTTTAAAAACGTTGTTCCGGTGACAATTTCTTAATAATTCAAGCATACACTACGTTATAATTAACAGTTCTTTAATTAGCTAGCTAGAAAATGCTATTCTACGGGCTTATTATATCTTATAACTTTCGGAATATATCTATACTAATATTAAAAATTATAAAAAGTACCAGTCCGATTAAAAAAATATTTTTATATGCTAGATAGACACATTTTTGAGAAATAGTATAAACTATCTAGAATAGGTTTCACTTCTCAGCATCACCTAAATATAGATGTGTTAAGCAAGTCAAAAGCATTATAAGGGCAAGTGCTCCTAAAAATCCTTAATCGTCTTACTGTTTAGTTATGTTATTATTATTACAAATATAGATCTTTACTCAATCTAAATAAAAGTTTGGAATACATCTAACTCTTCTAAATATATCACAATAGTGTATTTATTGAAGAAAAATTATGCAAATTCAAACAGTGATTTACGAGCGGTTTTATTATGTATGGCATATTAATTCTTATGAATGAAAGTTACTTAATCACCAAGAAAATTTTATGAAGATTAACATAAAAATTTAGATTTGTTTGCATACAATGTCGATCGGTATGGTTTACGAGATAATAGAAAGTTAAAAAATAAATACCGCGCAATAACGCACGTGGAGAGTGGCACGGAGTTTGAACTTTTTGGTAATACAGTAGGTAAGTAAACATAAAATTAAGATCGTTTTGAAGGGTTCATTTGTAAATTATCATATATTTACTATTTGTTGGTGAGTTATTATAGTGGTAATAGTAATTGCTACTGGTTAGGTTTTGGTAGAATGCACTGGTTGGTGGGTTCTTGTTCGTGTTGTTTTTGATTCAATTTAATTAGAGTATGTAATGAAGATGTATACGCATGAATTATTTGGACGGATGGATAGAATTTTATCCCGTTAACACCTCTTCTATTTGAACTTTAGAGTTTTTTCAGGATATTTCCTTGAGGACCTATAAACGAAACTTTCGCAAAAGTTCAATACAAAAGATATCAACGCCCGACAACGCTTAGCTCACGTTAAATATTTCAAATTACATAATTAAAATGCGTTCCTGTACATTATATTATTTTCCAACGATCAAAAAATGCATTTTAACTTTGCGTCTAGCAAAATAACCAACTGCGAATAAGTATGTAATTCAAAAAACAGTTGTAGGTCGCACGGTACACAAGTTGTCTCCTGTGATAATGGTAGGGCGTGGCCGACACGAATTCTTAGGTTATAAGACTACTAGCGGACGCCCGCAGCTTCGCTTGCGTGGAATTATACATATTTAATAGATTCTTCTTAACGCGTTAACTTTAGCTCCATAAATTTGTAATGAATCCGTAAATGTGTTATCCCGGCCCGGTAGACAGTTTCGAATCCGATACTTTAAACTGCGTTGATATGTCAGTCAGTCAGTCAGTCAGTCAGTCACCTTATCCTTTTATATATATGTCAGTCAGTCAGTCAGTCAGTCAGTCAGTCAGTCAGTCAGTCAGTCAGTCAGTCACCTTATCCTTTTATATATATAGATATATAAAAGGATAAGGTATATATATCTATATATATAAAAGGATAAGGTGACTGACTGACTGACTGACTGACTGACTGACTGACTGACTGACTGACATATCAACGCAGGGCCTAAACTATAAGGGCTAGAAACTTGAAATTTTGCACAGGGGTTCCTTTTATAACGTAGGGGAGCACTAAGAAAGGATTTTTGAAAATTCACCCCCTAAGGGGTTACCCCCTTAGGGGGTAATTTGTAATGAATCCGTAAATGTGTTATCCCGGCCCGGTAGACAGTTTCGAATCCGATACTTTAAACTGCGTTGATATGTCAGTCAGTCAGTCAGTCAGTCAGTCACCTTATCCTTTTATATATATGTCAGTCAGTCAGTCAGTCAGTCAGTCAGTCAGTCAGTCAGTCAGTCAGTCAGTCAGTCAGTCAGTCAGTCACCTTATCCTTTTATATATCTATATAGATATGTCTGTCCGCGTGCGGGTTGACGGTACCCCCCTCCCTCATGCAGCACCGCGGCACATCCGTGCGCGCATACTTTATTAGGAACTAATAAATAAGAAATTATTAGGAACTAATTTCATTGAAATACATTGTTTCGAGGTAAACCTTATTACCTGTTTATACCTACTAACTTTTACCCCCTTAAGGGATGCTTTTCGAAACTTTCAATGAAAAACCTTCATAGGTACTGAATTTCATTCGAATAACTTCAAAAACGGCAAAGTTTCATACTAACTTTGCACCCCCTTTTACCCCTACTAACTTTGCACCCCCCTTTTACCCCCTTAAGGGATGATTTGAAAAACCTTCATATGTACTGAACTTCAAAAACGGCAAAGTTTCATACTAACTTTGCGCCCCCTTTTTACCCCTACTAACTTTGCTCCCCCCTTTTACCCCCTTAAGGGAAGATTTTCGAAACTTTCAATGAAAAACCTTCATAGGTACTGAATTTCATTCGATTAACTTCAAAAACGGCAAAGTTTCATACTAACTTTGCACCCCCTTTTTACCCCCTTAGGGGGTGAATTTTCAAAAATCCTTTCTTAGTGCTCCCCTACGTTATAAAAGGAACCCCTGTGCAAAATTTCAAGTTTCTAGCCCTTATAGTTTAGGCCCTGCGTTGATATGTCAGTCAGTCAGTCAGTCAGTCAGTCAGTCAGTCAGTCACCTTATCCTTTTATATATATAGATGCACCCCCTTTTTACCCCTACTAACTTTGAACCCCCCTTTTACCCCCTTAAGGGATGATTTTCGAAACTTTCAATGAAAAACCTTCATAAGTACTGAATTTCATTCGAATAACTTCAAAAACGGCAAAGTTTCATACTAACTTTGCACCCCCTTTTTACCCCCTTAGGGGGTGAATTTTCAAAAATCCTTTCTTAGTGCTCCCCTACGTTATAAAAGGAACCCCTGTGCAAAATTTCAAGTTTCTAGCCCTTATAGTTTAGGCCCTGCGTTGATATGTCAGTCAGTCAGTCAGTCAGTCAGTCAGTCAGTCAGTCAGTCAGTCACCTTATCCTTTTATATATATAGATAACTCGATCACCTGCATTATATCTACTTACACATCTTGCTATGAACCACACAAAAAGATTTAAAACAATACAGCAATATATTCCTCATTGCCAACATCTTTTATGCTCTCATAGTAACAAATCATATATTTAGATATCAGATTAAAATTATATTAAATATACATTTGATCAGAATTTTTTAGGATATAAAAAGTTTTATTGCATGAAATGATTACTCTATGTACCTACCTACCTACTTCTTGAAATCTCTTATGACCCATCTATAATAAGCAACTGAGAATGATAAATGACTGCGTTTTGAGCAAGAAATAATCGCAAGTACTTCATTCGCTACTCCAATTCCGATTCCGTCGATTCCAAACCGATCTGCATGCCTGTGAGTTCACCGTATTATGCCCATAACTTAGATTAAACTTCACTAACATCTCCGTATGGAAGGTATGCAATCTGTCTGAGTCCAAGAGAAGACTCTTGCTCGAAGTGGCCAATGCGTACAGTTAAAGATTTGAAGGGGTTTTAAAATAATAACATATGCAATTTATGATTCCTCTTATTTATTACCTTAGTATTAACACTTATTTTAACAATCACAATCATAAATACATCTAAAATCTATATATAACAAATATTCAGGTCACTTTGACGATAACAGAAGGTTAAAACGACGTATGTGGCAAACTTAATAACAAACTGGACAGTGCTACAAACAAGGTAAAACTATTGAGCCCTAGTGACTCTACATAACAAAACAATATAAAAAAAATATTTTCACGAATTTGACTGTGAATTTTAATGTTGAATCAATATGATATTCAAACAAACTTCTTTGATGTTAAGTTCTATCATCGTTAATGAGTGAGTCAGAAATTATTATGACGATCATATTTTGTGGGTTTTTCCCTTATTACAATCAAATCAAATACAGCAAGCATTGTTATAGTTTGCCACAGGCGCTTAACAGACAACAGAGAGTTTGTGGACTAGTGGTAGTAACCGTGGGCAGCGACCGGTGCGACTGCCTTCACGACGCCACCCAGGGGCTCCTTGTGCACGACCGCGTTGAACCCGTTGTGGGGGTCGGCCGTGTACTCGACGATGCGGCGCGTGCCGTCCGGCTCCACCAAGGAATACGAGCCCTGCACCACGTCGCCGGACCGGGACTCCTGCTGGCTCTTTGAATCACCTGAATAACAGAAAATACATACATATATTCAGATATAATAATAACAGAATAATATAATAATAATAACAGAATAAGTCTTAGTATGAAAATAAAAGCGGTAATAGCTCAGTTGCTAAGAATTCACCTTCTCACTCGAGAGGATACGGGTTCAATTTTCAGCAGCACGCAAAAGACTTTTCTCTGCTACGCACTCGTATGGAAAGCTATGCTTTAATGTTAACTAATGTATGAGTAATGAAAACAAGGTACGGTACAAACGTAAGGAAACCTGCATGAAAGATCTCTATAATGTACTAATGTATGAAGGCATGTGATGTTTGCTAACATACGTCACCTTGTTGATATGGCCAGATAGATCATTTCCACAATATACGTAAGCATGGATTTAAAAACTATGGGTATGTTAAATATATACGAATATATTATATTCGTCGATATAAATCTTCATAAGATCTATTAGTTAAATAAGATATAAGTAATTACTATTCTTATGTACATATTTCAAGAAACTACGCGAGTGTCAGGATGGCAGAACGGTAGGCGCCAGACTCAAAGTCCAATTCCTTGCTAACAATGTAGGTTGAGCTCTCCGAGGGCATGGTTTCGAATTCTACTTCTGATAAAAATATAACGATTTTTAATATACTCACTATTAAATGGTACATTAATTTATATTTTACCATTATATCTAATTTTGCTTTTTTAACTAAATTACTATAATATAATAGAAAGCGATAGTCATCTCACCTGATGACTTTTAGTCCTCCTAGTCCAATAATAATATTTTGACTGAGAAATTTAACACATTGTATTTTACATTAGTTATTTTTTTAAGGAGGAATTAGTAAAGTAGCAAACATAGAAAAGTCCTTAAACTCACCAGTCAGCGCATCTTGAATGTCGTAAGCATAAGAATACTGAGGATTCGGGTCATATTCATCGACGGGAGCGGCGACCTTAGCTAAGGCAGGCACAGCATAAGGCCTCGCCACGGCCAGGGCAGGCCTGGCTACGGCCACGGGTGCAGCGTAGCCGAGATGCCCGGCGTACCCCAGAGGGGCTAGGCCTGCTAGTGCCCCCTGGCACACCATCAGCAACGCAGTTACTATTACAACCTGAAAGACACAGACATAAAATGACTTTCGTAAACGGACTTCAAGTCTAACTTGGTTAAAGGTTTTGTTTTTACTTACTTACTCTTTCTTAATAGACGTTAGATTAGACACGGGTGGCTTACAAATATGTATTAAAAAAAGTGTGTTTGGAAAAAGTTTTCATTTTCCATCTTTATCTTAAAAATGAATTCTATATAGCCTATTTTTTTGGTCAGCTTTTGGTATTTAGTTTTTTGAGATCTCCAAAGAGATACCTATATTCTCCATCCCTATCTTCTCCATCTATGTGGAATGGATACGTATTCATTACATTAACAATTATTGGCGTAGACACTGCTTTTTCGCCAAGCTATTTGGTTACCTAAGCTATAAACAATTTATCTTATCTACTGACGTACTTATCTGACTAAGTAGGTAATATAGCATATATAATATATACTATATATATAAACACTATAATATATTAGTAAATTTAAGAAAATTAATTGTAGCTCAATTAAATCACTATGATATACGAATACGTGGAAAACAGTTATTTACGTCGATGTAATAGTCGTCGTAAGTAAATAACTTTACATCGACATCCCTTGTACACGCTTTATTTTTAAATCGGATCGAGTTACGTGTCTAGAACGTTGTAGCAAATGTTCATAATATTAACAACTGTGCCTACCTTCATTTTGAGACCTGGAGTTGGCTGTTTGGCGCTCTGAGAGCCTGTGACTGTTGGGTGCACACGCGGCTCTTTTATACGTACGCCTTAGTTGATTGTTAGCGCTACATTTTTAGAACCCGCCCTAGACAATATTTCGATTTGTCACGGCCCTTTATCGGTTTCTTGAATTATTTACACGTCTAATTATGCTTGCAATATTATAGTGCACATGTCCTTATTACGTCTAAGAACAGCTCTCATACGTTAAATTATTGTAGATGAGACTGAGCAATAAACTATGTCAGCTAATCGTTTACATTAAATTTAGTCCAAATTTGAGGTGATGTGTCCAAAGTTGATTAAATGTTATAAAAAACACAAAACAAAGCGCCTTTAAAAATATTTAAGTAAGAATCAGATTCAGTTCAGTTCCAATAACTCAACTATTATATCTATATCTAGCATTCTATCCCCAAATGGAAAGACATATAATATCGTCTACAGTAGCGTATTAAAATAGTGCACTGTTCTGTGTCCCACATAAATGTGCTCTCCGCGTTAGTATTGCCTGTACACGTAAGCAGGATCGGTGGAACCTGCATCAATCTTCACCAGCATACTTCTATTGATGTTAGCTTAAAGCTCCAGTACCTAAGTCAGTTTACGTACACTTTAAACTTATCTGCGGTCAGCATTACCTCTGGTTCCTCTAAGTATCTTTTAATCATGGAACTGTCACTATTCATCCACCACAAATGTGTCATGTATGATAAACAACTCATTGTTAATTCCCTTTGACCACGCGGCCGCGGATTTTATCTGATAAATTTGAAATTTAAAGGAAAAAATTGTTATTTGAATTATTTTGAATAACAAGAAAAGAATAACGTATTTTTATGTTATTCTGTATTTTTTAAGATAAAGATCAAAAATATAAGTAGATGATTGTGATTATTCAAGTGGCTTTCCTGGGTAAGGTTAATGATAAACAACTCATTGTTAATTCCCTTTGACCACGCGGCCGCGGATTTTATCTGATAAATTTGAAATTTACAGGAAAAAATTGTTATTTGAATTATTTTGAATAACAAGAAAAGAATAACGTATTTTTATGTTATTCTGTATTTTTTAAGATAAAGATCAAAAATATAAGTAGATGATTGTGATTATTCAAGTGGCTTTCCTGGGTAAGGTTAATGGGTGTTTTTGTCCTAGATTTAGGAAGCAAAGTTTGTTTTTGAATACAAATTCAGCGTTTTTGTATATCCACAATGGGTTAAAAAACTGGAGGAAAGTTTTAACTAAAGAGAAGTCAAGTACTGTTTCGACTTAAGATGAAAACCTGTTGCCCGATTTTTATAAACTAAATACATACCAAGAAAGATATATTTTTAAAATTGTTTCTTATTTGCAACAAATGTTAAGAGTAAAATGAATAAAAGTAATAAATATGTAGGTGCTTTTTATTCTAGTGATTTCCCTTATAACGTTTTGATTACTTGTTCATGGTTCCCTACGGATGAAGTTCGAAGGACAGAATTCGATAGATAGTTAAGTGTCTTTGGGTGGCTATTAGCTGTAAACGAAACTGCTATTGTTAAGTCTAATTCCACGCAAGCGAAGCTACGGGCTGGAAGCTGCAGATGGGCGGGAATTTATAGTAAAATGTGATGCCGAAAAGAACTGTGCCTGTCCTTGTTATCTTTAGGTACCATTCTATACTTTACGTGATAAAGTCGAGCACGTACCTTTAGGTATAATTACATTATGTTGCTAGGAGCTTAACATGTTCTCTTTTTGGGTCACAGCTGCGCATTATCAGTGCATATGTGACAGTGGACGCATTGCGTAGGTAGATACTTGCTGCACTCTAAGATAATTCATAATAGCAAGGCCTTATTCGGTGTGCTATGAAGGTGATGGATACTGGTTCGATTTAATTGTTTCATTACAAATAAAAATACTGACTGTATTTAATGAGGTTATTAACGGGACACCTACACACAGATTAGAAACTTATACATAGAGACATTTTTTCAAAAGGGAATTATCTTGGAGGAAGTATCATCGTATACAGCAGTGCCGTTTAGGACGGTGTGAGCGATTCCCAGGCACAAGGCGCAGTAGAGACGAGACTAGAACAATTAACAATGTACATATTTACCTCCGTATTTCTGTGTTGCGGCGCCGCAACGATTCGATGTGTTTTCGCTCACACACGTAGCCGGTGTGTGGCATCCGCGGATGTGTTGTTGTCATTTTGTTTTCGCATCTCCATTATTCATTCTTTAATTTCATAACACGAAAAAATGTGTCGGAGTGAATAAGTTTGGATTCCGTATTGTATTATTCCTTATTGACGAACTCGTTTGGTTGACGATTGAACGCATGTTCGTGCATCACGAGGAAATGAGATATGCCGCTTTCGTATGAAAATGTAGGTACATATGACGCGTAAAATAGATCATTATAAATGCAAATTTAATTTTCCTTGGATCTTTACAATGCGTTCTAAAGTATTTAAAGTAATTTATGTGTTAAGCCTTATTAAAATTTTGTTACATAAATAATTTTAAATAGTTAAACGTTTATTTCACATAACCACAGAATACTTAATAGTACCTACAAGTAATATAACTCATAAACACAATGTATTAAAATAGAAGAAAATAGGTAGGTACATGTATGTATATACATAGGTACATATTTACGTTTTCGAAACTCTATACTTGTACTATTATTCTGTGACTCTACCAAGTAAAGTATGTAAATACTTTGTTTTTACATACTTATTTTTATAGATAGACATAATCCACTTTATCTACCATCAGAACTAGGATAGCTAGGAAACATTTTCAAAGACATAGATATAGAACTTCGCATAGAAGCACCGGGCGCAGGCCAGTTACGACACTGTTTGTAGAGACAAGGTTTTTATTGATTTATGAAAACAAATTGAAACATTTATTTAGGACATTCCCAAAAAAGTAACCGAACTGTTTCGGGCATATTTTCTTTAATTTCGTGGCTATTATGTAACCATAGATATTATACTATACAATACTGCAAAGGATGCTTCATAAATTTTATTTTTGGGCATCTTGCTTGATGCTTTGTTACATCGAAGATATAATAATTTAACCATATAAAATAATGTCCATGGTACAATTGATTGATTGTATCATCTATTTTGGAATGCTCAATTCAATATTTTATGTTTCATACAATATTACGCCTAAAATCATTCTGTAAAACAGAGAATTACTGACATTTTTTCGTCTGAAATGATATTTGTTATCTATGAATATACTTATAATCCAAAATAATATTTATAAACAGTTGTTGCATGCAGATATTATGTTGTAGGTATGCCTATAAATAAATCAATGTAAATCTCGGGACAAGCGGTCTTTAGCTTTAGTCCTTTAGCTAATAATAATAACAATAAAACATTTATTTCTGACATTGTTGTATTAATAGTGACAGCTTATAAACAATTGTAATACACTAATTTTAAAACTAAGCGCTTCGATTTTGTAATACGAGGAGGAGGAAAACGAAAGATTAAAATAAGATACTAAAAAAAGGTGATACGAAAACCAAGGATCTCTTCGTCTTCATTTTCTTTAAGAAATTTTAAGAATGTATACCTTAAATTTGATTTTGGATCCAAAATGCAAACTAGAGTTTTTACATAAAAACAATGAGGGTGGGATGATATCGTGATTATGGTTTTCGGGGTGCTGATAAGGAATTTAACTTTTATTTCGGGATCCAATATGGTGGATGAGACTTTTTACATAAAATACATACGGGTATCGATCGAGATTTCCCAGACATACCCAGAAAATTATTTCCATTCGGTAGAGTGATTCCAGCAACTAAGAAACAGAATTTTTTTGTTTCTCGCAAGCCAAGTACTAATTAAGATTGTAAAAGTTACTTTTGATCTACTTTGCAACAACCCGCGACCAAGGATGCATTTTCACCAAATATTACTAACTGATTTATTGTACTACAAAAGAGCAATAGCAATCATAAAAGTCTCACATTGTCTCGTGCTAACATGGTCACCCTATTAAAATAGGGCAGTGCGAAGATTCAAAACCTCTCTTTCAGCTCATTGTTTGTGATATTCCTAATATACGCAAGGCGGATCTGTCATGGAGACATCGCTTTAATAGATTTTGCCATTGACGGACACCTCCGGGAGGGCATTACATCAAAGATATTATAATAAAACAAAATTGTGCACTAGAGATTTGATTACGCGCAAAAATAATCTTTTATTAAACTCTATTTTCCAATACAATTATGCTGAACGAAAAAACGAATTAAGCGAGAGGGTCTCAACCTGAGACACAAGTCTCTGTCTAATCCAGCGTTTTCTATTAGCCGGGTTGCAACCCGGTACCGGGCCATCAAAATGAAATACCGGGTCGCCACATTTCCACCCTGTCTAAAAAATAATACCTGCTATTGATTGACGCATCGTAAATTTTAATGCCTTTTACCACAACATATCAATGTAAAGATGGATTTTCAACACTAGTTTACTTAGAAAATAAAATATAGAAACCCAACTTGAAGTTGAACCTTAGGATAAAACTTTCGTCAATTTCCGCGAACTTGTATTCTTCGGTGAGAAGCATCAGCTCCATAATTTTGTGACTAAATAGGCGATACCAAAATAGGTAATTTAAAAAAATGCTGTGTGATGAGATAGACAGACGAGAAGTATATAGATTTATGTAGGTGTACCATATCTATATTAATATAATGTGGGGTAGTATCTGACAGTCCATTTCTCCTTTTTTTTCCTAACTACACAAAGCACGGAAAGTAAGACTCCGTGCGTTCTCTGCCCTTTGCGCCCTTTGGTTTTAATGAGTTGGCAATAATCTCAAATGATTTTATTTTTAAGTGCTGGCAACAGCAGATTCGTAGTCTATGAAACGTCATATTATTCCTTTTTTCATGAAATATTCAACAAACATTGTGATTGTGCTTTGTTATGTGTTTGTTAACGAATGAATTTTAATGGTGTTGAAGATATATAACTAAGGAAAATGGCTGATTTTGACGCAATTTATCCTGATGAGCCAGATAGCGAGGAGAATATAGAAGAAACGCATGTGACATTAGTGCCCGATCCGATCGTCGTCCGCGGAGCTGGTAACATGACAGTGTAAGGTTTTAATAAATCAGCTGTTTAATATTCTACAAAATGTGTTGTTTTGCAATTCATTGGAAACATCGTTATAAAAGCGGATCTGGGTGCTGCAAGCATTGAATGATTGTTAGTACTTTGTCATGTCATTTCGGACACTGGCTTGAACATTAAATTCTTCAACGAGGACAATACTCATAGCCAGTTTTTATAAGGGCTTACTCAATCTGCAATTGCCAGGGAATTATTTTCAAGCAGGTTACATACAGTTGCGATTATCTATAAATATTACAATTTCTTTTAAGTTTAATGAAACCTTGAATGACATAGAAATATTTGCATACACTACACAAAGCACTAGTAGCCAGAAGACTATGAAAACAACATTAGATATCATGATAACTTTTGAACCTAAAAGGTTCAGTCAATTATATCTTGAATTGAATTCAATTTTAACTAATGGCAAGTTTGTCTACAATCTAATAGTTATCACTCATGCAATACATGTATAAGTTAGTACATATTCTTTATTCAATTATTGATTATTGTTTGATTTTTGTTGTGTCCAGAAGGACGGAACAAAACAACGTTGAGCAGAAGCTCAACAGAATGATGTAATGATGTGAATTTTGCACAGATGTAGTATAGGGTCTGTAGAGTAAGTAGGCTAAGCTACCTAAGATAGGCTACTTTTTATCCCTGAACATTGCATGGCTTTCTTGACATGGACAAAGCACTGAAATAATCATTCCATTTTTAATAGCTCATTAAATATCAATACATACATTTTTTAGTCAATTAAGCAATATCTAGGATATTGATCAGCCAAATTGCCGGTGAAGCTAGATTTTTATTAGTGGTAGGATTCTCATTCTTTTATTTTTCACTAACTAACTATATGTTATTTGTAATTAATGAATGTCATTACATTTTTTATCTATGGACAGTTAACAAAGTTGATGCTACCTAGCTACCTACTTTTTATTTTTTAAACCATCCCATAATTATAGAGGTAATTTAGTAAAATACAACTTATTACTGTTGGAGGATTAACTGGAGTAATTTTAGCTGATTCTTCTATTGATATACTCTTAACACTGCCAAGAGGCACTGTGGCCTATTTGCATGGCTGTAAGTGGCATCATCCTCTGTGTCAAGCCCTATAAGCAGAACCATAAGTGGGGAGTTTAAGATATATACCTAAATGACAACATAATAAAGCACTCTATCAACATTTACTTGGCCTTAGCTAATTTACTTAGTCTTAAGCCGACATACGTAAGTATCATTTACTATAAGTGGATTATCTTATGGCTAAGTAGCCTTGCATTTGCAATATTTTGTGCCATGTTTGTTGGGGTATATAGAAGTGAAGTTATTCTATTTATATGTTATTTCAATAATGGGTTCATAACTAAATAAAGACAAATATCTGAGATCATATAACAAAACAGACAGAAAATAGTCAATTAGGAAAGGGAACTATATTTTTTGTCAGCAAAGTATATATTTGTCAACAACTTGTATCGTCTAATTTATAGATCTGTCTAACACCACAAAATAAGTTTCGCCAGGTATGAATCACTAAATTAATGTCCATATGTATCTAAAATAAGAGATGGATAATATATAAAATCATAGTTCAATATTATAAATAATATATTGGATAAAAATTTTGTCAACAATACAATCTGTAGTTACATTTATTTTATTTGTTCAGTTATTAAAATAATACTATTTGTTTCCAATTTAAGAGTTCAATTTGCAAATTTAATGAAAATATTAAAAGGGGCAAGCCAAATTGGCTCACTATGAATATTGACCATACTCATGATGGGCCGTGCGATGCGGGGCGCGGGCAGGTTATTATGGCATTAAGTAGTTGTGAAGATTATGCAAATGCTTCAGTAAGTTTTATTGTGACTTGGAATAAATTCTGTTCTATTTATTATACTACTACGAATTATATTTTAAAGAATTTATACATAATATTGTCAGCAAAGTTTATATTTTTTTATTATCATCCATCCATTCCCTACTCATACTTTATGGCACGTAGCGGGGGATAGGGGGGCCCCAGGCCTCCCTTAGAGTGGGGGGCTCGGTGGGCGTAGCCCCGCATTGAAACACAACCTATGCACTGAAATCCCAGGTAAGTTAGGTTAGGTTATACGTAGACTTTTTTTATGAGGTTTGTTTTATTAGTGCTGCTGCTTTAAAAAAAGAGCAAAACAATGGTCATGTCCAATAAAGTGGTCGACTCTGTACCAATAAAACTAGTGTAGAAAGTTTTGGATTATGTGAAGGAAAACACTTACCTCGGCTGAAAAGTTCTGGTTATAAAGGAGATTATGAAGAACATCGAGCTGAGCCTGAACCTGAAAAGAAATGCCTTCAATACTTGGTACCTACCCAGCCTAACATGGAAACAGGCATGCAGGTTTCGTCAAGATGTTTTCCTTCACAGTAAGAGACTTACTAAATCTCACACCCGAAAACCAAGGTCTTCAACCAATGCGTCTTATCAGTAATGACCTACGGAGCTGAGACGTGGACACTCACGGTGGGGCTGGTCCATAAGCTTAAGTACTCAATGTTCCATGGAATGATTATATTATGCTATGGTATGGTATTTCCCTTTGGGTTAAGATCTGAAACAAAATAATTCGTCAAAGTCACCGACATAACTCTTTTTTTCTTCAGGTTTGGATTAAGCAACCGCTTTAATGGTGAGTTCCCCCCGGGACTACAGTCGCGAGTGGCTCCGGAAGAGTACCAGGCGACTGTGGCGCGCATCAACAGCGTGCTAAAGAAGACACTGCCCGTCAATGTCAAGTGGCTCTTCTGCGGCTGCGTCTGCTGCTGCTGCACGCTCGGATGCTCTCTGTGGCCCGTCATATGTCTCAGTAAAAGGGTAAGTCAATGATGTGTCATTGAATTATTTATACAGGGTTATTGGTAATTCGACGTATTCCCGTTAGGAGGTGATAGGGGTGACTATTTGTGATAATTTTAACCCCCATATGCATAATGCAAAAGTGAACCATTTTTGAGTTATCGTGGTTTTTAACTTTTTTCAAAATAAGTCGAAAATGCAGCATAAAAAATTTATTAAAAAAAAAGTATCAATTTAAATCAAATATTTTCTTTTGATTTATAAAAACGATTAAACAATGCTTATTTATCAATATTAAAACAACAGTTATCGGTCCAACTTTAAAAATGCGAGACGACAAACGATATAATTTCAATATTTTTTGAGATTTTCGTCCACTAAAATGCCTTAAAAACCAAAAAAACTTATATCAAACTTGGCTTGCAGATTGTTTTAAAAACTTAACCGTTTTCTTAGCTCTGCAACAAGGCATAACAACTAGGAACTTATTTAAAAAAAACTGGAAATAAACCGATCACAAAGGAAGCAGGCGGAAATTTGTATTCGAAATAAACTTATGGTCGTTCTTTAAAATTCCCATAAAATTAATTAAAAACAATGCCCAATGTAAATAAAACAAAAAATGCAAACTTAAAATAAAATTTTGAACCAGTAAAAGTTTAGAAATACCTAATAACAATTAATAATAAGTAACAATTAAGACATTTTGTAATTTTGCCTAATTAAAGTTCTTGCTCGAAGGGACTTCCCCTATTGCGTACGCAAAGTTTCATTCTTTTTCTGAGGTGTAACATAACTACCGAAGTAGTCAAATTTGCTGCGTTTATAATTCTTGTTTTGAGTTCTTTCGCGAATGACACAGGGGCGAGACGTCGTAAACTAGGGATTTCATGTGACCCCAGACATAGAAATCAACCGGCGTTAAGTCCGGACTCCTCGCAGGCCACGGAATGGGTCATCGCGTATCTAACTATTAGGAAAATGGCTATCAAGTCATCGCCTAACATTGACACCAAAATGTGCAGGACATCCGTCTTGCGTCATAGGGGAAGTCCCTTCGAGCAAGAACTTTAATTAGGCAAAATTACAAAATGTCTTAATTGTTACTTATTATTAATTGTAATTAGGTATTACTAAACTTTTAATGGTTCTAAATTTTATTTTAAATTTGTATTTTTTGTTTTATTTACATTGGGCATTGTTTTTAATAAATTTTATGAAATTTTAAAGAACGACCTTAAGTTTATTTCGAATACAAATTTCCGCCTGCTTCCTTTGTGATCGGTTTATTTCCAGTTTTTTTTAAATAAGTTCCTAGTTGTTATGCCTTGTTGGAGAGCTAAGAAAACGGTTATGTTTTTAAAACAATCTGCAAGCCAAGTTTGATATAAGTTTTTTTGGTTTTTAAGGCATTTTAGTGGACGAAAATCTCAAAAAATATTGAAATTATATCGTTTGTCGTCTCGCATTTTTAAAGTTGGACCGATAACTGTTGTTTTAATATTGATAAATAAGCATTGTTTAATAGTTTTTATAAATCAAAAGAAAACATTTGATTTAAATTGATACTTTATTTTTAATAAATTTTTTATATTGCATTTTCGACTTATTTTGAAAAAAGTTAAAAACCACGATAACTCAAAAATGGTTCACTTTTGCATAATGCATATGGGGGTTAAAATTATCACAAATAGTCACCCCTATCACCTCCTAACGGGAATACGTCGAATTACCAATAACCCTGTATACAAACGCGTCTAACCGGCGTGCTCGAAAAGTCACAGAATTATACATTGCCCATTGTGGACTTTTTAGTTTATATTAACATAACATCACGCATTTATATCCTAGAAGGATCAGGCAGAGGTGTGCATTTTAGTACACACACATTTCACCAGTTGTGTTTCACTAAAAGCCTTTCTTTGTCTTCACATGCATTCAAGAACATTATGGGGAACTCTCAGGCATGCACGTTTCCTCATGATGTTTCCTTCACCGTTTAAGCAGGTGACATTTAATTTCATTAAACTTAAATAAGTCATAGGTGGGTGCCACGCCGCTTGGATTTGACCCTAATTACATTTTTAACTTGATAACGTCTTATAAATCGATGAACACCTATACATACGAAAAAAAGTATGACGTCATCCTCCGCCAACCTTACGCCACCGCCGTACCGCCTAGTGTTACGCCAAGCGTATTCATTCAATTTTAGTATTTAACCCAGAGCAATAGAACTAGTTTACTACTGAGATATTAATGTATTTTACACAGTACAGTTGAAAGCGTGATTCAGAAAAAGGCACACTAGTTTAAGTTTTGTGAATCAATGCTTACAATTCCTAATAATATTTCTTATGACTTTATCTCGTAAAATTATCGTCTGTAAACCACTTTACAGACAACCATTAATTTTTTGAACTAGTCTACGAAAGACTAGATAACAACCTAGTGATGCCTCTATTTTTCTTTTCCGGATAAACTTTTCTTTATGTGATTTTATATCTTTACAGACTCAACATTCTTTGAATAAGCTCCTGGAATGGGAGAACAGCCGACTATACAATAAATTGGGCCTTCGCTGGCGACTCACAAAACAACATTGTGATTCATCCTCAATGATGGAGTATGTACTTCTTATAGAATTCATACCTAGAATACCCATATACAGGCCTGACTAAACAGTTTTATCATATTTAATTGTAAATATAACATTTAGTTAACCCTCAAGCCAACTCACACTCATCTCAGGAATCAACACCCATTTTTTTATATCAAAAGCCCTCAAGGTTTATAGATTGATCTTAAGAGCTTACAATAATATATGTAATCTATAATGTAAATAAAAATAGCCATATCTATTGATATTAATGATTAGCAAATGGTATCGTTACACGCTTCTCGTATGTACCTAGATGTTACCCAATATAAATGAAAGCTTTTGTCTGTTTTAAATAGCAAAAATGTTAACTAATGTGTAATGTAGTGTAAAATATCTACCTAACCTGCCTGTTGTTGTTGGGATTGTTAGTAGGTCACGCTATGTAAAGAGGCTGGTAGAATGTAAAATTAAATTTAAATTTCGAAGTTTTTATATCATTCTACAATGCAAGTAGAAATTATTTTATAAGTAAAATTTTTATTTCGACTCGAAGACATTTCTTCAGATAAGTTATTATCTGAATGTCTATGTCTGTTCCCTTATATTTTGCTCATTTATACAAATTCTAACAAAACTGAATGTGGATGAATGTTTGATTCGTAGAGCTTTCGATGTCACGTACAACTATTTTTCATCACTTCATTTCGAATTTCGTATAAGTTGAACCTAACACTATTAACAAGACTTGTTTTTAATTAAAATTGAAACAATTTTGTATTCAAGTACCTGAATGTCAACATAATTTATCGTTATGTTAAGGATTTCCAACCGGGAAGGAGAATGTAGTGAACAAGTTTTCTGTAAAATTATTATAAGCGAAATTTTTGGGACTGTGTTATTAGACGTTTAATTGATTAACATAGGAATTGTATGCTAGATAGAACTCGCCCTCTTTTCCCTTTTCAACATGTTGTGAAGGTGTTAGTTATGCTCCTCACACTGTCATTGCCAAAATTCTACACAATAAAACGTATGTATCGTTTGGATAACTGCAAATTACTTTACAAATTACAAAAGCTGTCACTGGAGTCAGTCATCTTGCCGCCGATATGTTTTACTTTAAAACAACGGTTGAAAAGCGAACAGGGTATGTTGACATTAAGTTATAATTTTAAGTGAATGTAAATATTTTAAGTAACTATAAAGAATACATTATTTTTGTTCAAATAATAAATCTCACTATGTGATGAAATTTGCTTTTGATTTTTCACTCGTCCACGCACGTCTTTTAAACCACCAATTAAAGTTATTGAGTAGGGTCAGGTGGGGTAAGGGAAACATACTTCATTTTGTATATTTTATGTTGAGCTCTAACCACTGTATTAAATGTCGTGTAATCATCTTGACAAACACAAGTTACACTTCTTTTAGTCGGCTTTCTAGTATCGAATGATTTTTTAAACTAGCTATAATGCATGAAGCTGAAAAATTATAAAACTAAAGGCTGGTTCTGTTGTTCCACTTTCCCGGTTTTTGGGGTAAGGGAAACGCTTAAATTAAATCTAAAAGTATTAATGCTAGAACAGACTACTCCTGCACAATAAATTAAAGAAAAGAACATCAATCAAATGAAAACTATAGTGCATTGAAATACGGTTTAAAATAGAAAATATTTACATTTATCGAAATTCGGGGTAAGGGGAACATATGGGTTTGAGACAGGGGTTCACAACTTTAAATGAAAGCCGGGTTTTTATTATATTTTAGTTTATTAACTGTAAAATTACAAGTCTCTTATATTTCAGTATAGGGTAAGTTGTCAAAATGAAAGGTGAATGAAACCAAAAATCAGCCTGAGGAAGGCAGCATATTACCTGAAAGTAATCAGAAGTGTAATCAAGCAAATTTGTTAATAAGATAATAATATAACCTTAATAAATACCTAATTATTTATACCTAATTTTGCGATTGTAATATACATACCTATAAATGTTCCTTGGGAAAAGTTGTTCAGTTTCATGCCCTTGGAACCCTTATAGTTTCGTCAAGTACGTCCATCCGTCCGTCTGTCTGTATGCCCCGCTTCAATAACTCTCTCATTTTTTCACGTATGCTCATGAAATTTGGTATGAAGACAGATAATAAACACAAAACTAGAAATGCTATAAAAAATATTTAAAAAAATTTGGGCCCTCTCCTATACAACTAAAAGAGGGTTTTTTTTAAATATACATTATTTTCCGTGGACACCTGATAAATGGTCCAGTGCTCCTCGGGTTAAAATGTTGATGACTCCTGACATCGGGAAAGGGAAACATATGTTCCACTTGACCCGGCTATGGTAGTTCCCCTTTCCCCGGTAATGAATTTTTATGTTTTGTTTTGAATCACATTGAATTTACTTATTTATAGCGTAGTTTACTCAAATTCAAATACATAACATGAAAATAAAACGTATAAAGGAATACTTACCGATATTGGAAGTCTTCAGACATAACGTTTCGTCACACAAAACATCACACAATTATTACGCGTCCAACTCGTAGTTTTGTAGCACGCCAGCTGACTTTTTGTTTTTGTCAAAGTCGCGCACTGATTAGACCTAGCGCCATCCTTGTTTTTGTTTTGGAACTAAATACTAATGACTGCTTTTTCGACCGACAAATCACAGAGCTACAGTCTATTGTTCTAGATTTACAAACCTCTGTTTCCCTTCCCCCGTAGTCCCCCTTACCCCACCTGACCTTACCTTTTTTGTACTTGTAAATGCAAGTAATGTACGGAGATTCTGGTATTCATTATATAATATAAAAAGGTTCTATACGGGCTCCACTTTTACCACCACCTTTAAATACAAGTTATAAGCCACTCATAGAATGTCTATACATGACTGATATGAATGTCACGATTTCGTTCACGGCAGAACGAAATCGAATTTGAATATTGAAGTACCTGATCTATATTTTTTTTTTTCCTTAATCGAAGACGTTCCCTCAACCCACAACCAGGGTTCACAAAATTCCATAAGGAATTACGTCCCATTGTATATCTCTAGAGAGATCTCGTAAAGAGATATACAATAATATATTTTGCTCAATATCTTATACTCGCACTCATAGATATAAAAGTTTATATAAACGTTACTGTAGGCGACGCACCTTAGAAAAATATAAAGCTTAATACTTTTAAGAAAATAATAAAGACGTCAGCTGTCAGGCTGAAGTAACAAAACGATTCGGTGGTTTTATTTATTTCCATCGCCAACAATTCTGGAGAATTGTTGGCGATGGGAATAATTAAAACCACCGAATCGTTTTGTTACTTCGCTGCTGAGCGCACTCTTGGATTAATGTGGCATCCTAACGACGATACCTTTGGATTTAAAGTTGTTAAGGATCGAATTTCACCTAATGTTATGAATGGATCAGAGCCTCCAACGAAGGCACAAATGTTGAGCATTATAATGTCAGTTTACGATTTACATGGCTTTCTATCCCCATTTATAATAAAAGGTAAAATTATTTTTCAGCTTGTACATCGTAGTGGTGTAGAATGGAATTGCCGCATCCATTCCGAGGAACATGCCTTGTTCGTAACGTGGCTTAATGATTTACAACGTTTGAGCTCGCTTCGTATTCCGCGATTTTATTTAGATGCGCAGAAATGGAGCGAGTGTTACTCGACATTGCCGAAGTCAATGTCGAAAAACACTGAACCAATTATTGATATACAAATGCATATTTTTTGTGACGCTTCGGCTAAGGCTTACGCGACCGTTATTTACTGGCGCTTTACACGATCAGATGGACGTGTACTTATTTGTTTTATTACCAGTAAAAGCCGCGTGAGTCCTTTACGTCCGATATCCATTCCTAGGCTGGAGCTGCAGGGAGCACTGCTGGGCGCGCGGCTCGCGGCCACCGTGCAGCGCGAGCACCGAGACATACAACCTACTAAAAGGTACTTCTGGACGGACTCCAGTACTGTGTTACAATGGATAAAGAGTGACCCTCGCAATTATAAACCTTATGTAGCTCACCGCTTAGGTGAAATTGATGAGCTGACACAGGCATGCGAGTGGCGTCACGTCCCCACCAGCCTCAACGTAGCAGACGTAGCCACGCGCGAAGATGCTCCTCCGCTTGTTTATAATAGTGACTGGTTTCAAGGTCCTTCCTTTTTGCGCCGCACCGAAGATCAGTGGCCAAAGGACCTCAAGCGCAACAAACCGCTACTGGAAGCAATGTGTGAGGAACGATCTGTTCATGCTGTGATCGAACATGACTCGGGGTTATGTTTGCCTAACGAACATAACATCTCGAGTTGGATCACACTAGTGCGCGCCACGGCAAGGGTTCAGTTATTCATTAGAAAATGTCAGAGCAAACAGTGCAACTTAGACATTATTCTAATGAAGGAGGCAGAAGACCTACTGATAAAAAAATGTCAAAATGATAGTTTTAGCACCGAATTGTCATATTTAAAACAAAATAAACTGTTACCGAGTAACAGCCGCTTGTTACAGTTGTCACCATTGATATATATGTTACCACTGTCACCGTATATTGATGACTCTTGCGTGTTACGGGTTGGTGGTCGTATAGACAGGGTCATAGGTGTAGAGTACCACGCACGGCGCCCCGCTATTTTAGATGGTAACCATAGGATAACACGATTATTAGTTGAATTTCATCATAAGCAAGCGATGCATGGCGCTAATGAACTCGTAGTCAATAATTTGAGACAGCAATATTGGATTTTACGACTCAGGCCAACCGTCCGTTCTGTCGCGTCCCGTTGCTTGCTCTGTCGTTATCGACGGGCCACGCCTCAACCACAGCGTATGGCTGACCTGCCCGCCGCTAGACTGCAACACAATAGGCGTCCCTTTAGCTTTTCGGGAGTGGATTTTTTCGGTCCATTCGAAGTCACTGTCGGTCGTAAAAGGCACAAACGGTACGGAATGTTGTTCACGTGCCTCACCGTTCGAGCAATTCATATCGAGCTTACAGAAGACCTCACAACGGACTCCACGATAATGGCCCTCCGAAGAATGGCTGCTCGCCGTGGCATGCCTCAGGTAATCATTTCAGATAATGGTACGAACCTTCGAGGCGCCGATGCGGAGCTGAGACGGAGCATAGCCGATGTAAACCGGGATACGATCCGAGATGCCGCTGCTGTTCGTGGCGTGGAGTGGAGATTTAACCCACCAGGTGCCCCGGAGATGGGAGGTTGCTGGGAGCGGATGGTTCGCACAGTTAGGTCTTCCCTTAAGGTAATTCTAAAAGAACGCGCTCCTCACCCAGATACTTTGAGTACATTGTTAGCTGAGGTCGAGGCATTGGTAAACAGCCGTCCTATTACTCACGTGTCTGATGATCCGAGTTACCCGGAGGCGCTTACCCCCAACCATTTTCTGATTGGTACGTCCTCAACAGGCCCGCAATTTGGTAAGTATGTTGACTCTGATCTATCTTTACGAAAAAGATGGCGAGTCGCACAGAGGCTGGCAGACATGTTCTGGGCTCGCTGGCTCAAAGAATATTTACCGACTTTACTGCCGCGCCAGAAATGGTCTCAAGAAGCGAAGTCTCTCGAGGTAGGTGATTACGTCATCATTGTCGATCCTAGTCAAGACAGGGGTTGCTGGCGTCACGGAGTAGTGAGTGCAACCTATGCAGGCAGGGATGGTCGCGTCCGCATTGTTGATGTACGCACATGCACAGGCGTACTGCGCAGACCGGTCACGCGCGTCGCTCTACTGTCACCACGGGACTGTAGTGCTAACTAGTTAGCACTAAGGAGGCAGAAATTGTAGGCGACGCACCTTAGAAAAATATAAAGCTTAATACTTTTAAGAAAAGAATAAAGACGTCAGCTGTCAGGCTGAAGTAACAAAACGATTCGGTGGTTTTATTTATTTCCATCGCCAACAGTTACTATTAGACTACTATTATGACTGCTGAAGAATACAAACAGAAATATATTATTATTTAATTTTATTAATAAATAAGTTCATAATATTATATACATTATTACTTTTGACATTCTAAGGCACTTAACAACATGGTCCCACCAAATAATATATAATTATCTATACAACTAAAAAAAATGACACATTAGTTACAAAGTACATAAAAAAGTTACAATTAAACTACAGCCTAAATGACTATATTATGCAAATCAATATTGCTTTCGTAATGCCAGACTGTACAAGACAAGCTGTGCTCTTGCTTGTTAGATATTACGAGGCATTGCCTAACAAATTTATCTAGCAGGCGGTGCTTCGCTGTACATACGTAAGTGGTCTCTACGCGTGTATAACACTTTTTTAAAACGACACACTCCAAACAAATGTCAAAATTATGGTTAAATTTTGCTAGAACACACCGAGATTGCACTATACCCATTACTCCATAACATAATTCTGTAAATGTGTAACTATTGTACAGAAATAAGGTGCTAAACCTCCTTTATGTACAACTAAACTACTCGCGTCAGATATATGACTATTTAAACAGAGAATTTGAATGATTTAGGTTGGATTTGTTGAACATTTTGTATCAGGTTGACCATTGACGGTCGGAAATGAGCTATGAATCTCAGCTGTGAGAAAATACTGCAGCGTCGCCACTGACGTAAGCACCGCAATGCGACGCCGAACCCGGCCGCAACCTTACTCAGATAGATGTTAATAAAATATAAAGACGTTCATTATGCCGTATTTAATAAGCATTTTTTTTTATATAACAATCACTGAGGAAATACACTGTACCGGGTTTGCTTTTCTTTTTATAGATCTAAGGGTTAAAAATGCTAATATGTATGTATATATTATTTACCAAAAATAAAGACGATTTTAACATCCATTCAGTGGCTATGCCTCACAATTCCAATAACTTTCCAAATTTCTGGCCGCACAATGGAAGTAACGAAAAATTTTGATAGAAACATGTATTACGAAACCATAACAAATTTTCCTTATTATATTTATTACACAAATAACAGGCGCCATTAGAATTCAAGTGTTAAGGACCACTCGTTATAAGTCACCCTAGTAAACTTGTAGATTGGCATTGGCGGTTTTCTTACAAGAGTGAGATTCAAAAATCATCAAAATATTCACATTGCATGCAATCGACGTGCATTTATTTTACACATACAATAATACATATCTGGATCACTTACAGTCAGATAAACCTCTAATTATCTAGCTTATTATTAACAATTAACATGGGAGTTCCAAAACATTTTCCTTGTAGGTACCATTCTTTAAAACATAATAAAGCTTATAAAAAAACAAATGTAACGCCGTAATATTCTATACAATATACAGTTTAACAAAAATCAGAATATAAGTAAGCCACACTTTGCTTATCAAAGTATATGGATACCTACAATTAGATTTTAAATATAGAAATGTAAATATCAGCTGTTACTAGTAAATAACCAGATCGATTCATATTTATACACAGAGTAAAGCTAGATCTCAAAATTAAGGCATTATTTTCACAATTACAATTTATATTTACATTCAGTCATTATTATTTACAACACCACTTTAAATGATACAGGTTTTTGGTCATTCAGTTGGAACGATTATGTAACCAAGAAAACTTAATATACTATGGCAATACTAGAGCAATAAGTGATTGTACATTGTATAATGGCTTCACGGTTACTTCAAGTTGATGATGACATTATTATTGTAATCTCCAAGCTTATGGAAGAAAAACATTTAATAGTTTTTAATCTTTTCCTGACAAAAATTGCCTTAAACAAAATTTTCTGACACTCGAAAATAAGTTAATAAAATAAGTTATAAGTGAAAAATCTACTATGTTGAACATTATGGCGGACAAAATATTTACTAAACTAGTGGACGCCCGCAGCTTCACTCGCGTGGAATTAGACGTAACATAACCTAAATACAAAATTTCATTGAAATAATGTAGGTATATACGAAAAACTTTTATACCTACTAACTTTGCACCCCCCTTTTACTCCCCCCTTTCGAAACTCAATAAAAAACCTTCATAGGTACTGAATTTTATTCGGATAGCATCAAAAACGGCAAAGTTTCATACTAACTTTGCACCCCCGTTTAACCCCCTCAGGGGGTGAATTTTCAAAAATCCTTTCTTAGTGCTCCTACGTTATAAAAGGAACCCCTGTGCAAAATTTCAAGTTTCTAGCCCTTACAGTTTAGGCCCTGCTTTGATATGTCAGTCAGTCAGTCAGTCACCGTCTCCTTTTATATATATATATAGATATAACTATACGCATGTTAATATCATTGGTAACATAATTTTCATTGCATACTAAATTGATTGATAAAAAGATGATCTTGTTTGCTGAATACATTCAGGTTTTTGCCACTGTAGTAATAGGCAAAAAGAGATAATTATAAAGATGTTTTACAATTAATTAGTAGGATTTTAGGAGAATTAATGAAAACTATCAGAACATTAAAAACAAAACACCGCAACGTAACATTGATTGAATTAAAACAGTAGTTACCTAATACGAGTGTAAGATAGATCCGGTCAGTCGTTTTACAACAAAATGTTTTTCATGGAACGGATACGTGACAATATGAATAACAAAATTATCAAGTAGAAATAACACTTCCGAGTTCCAAATGCAGCTAACTAGCTAGATGGTTGGCGCGCTAATATTTGCCACAACATTTTATCATACGTAAGGCCGTTCACGTTTTTGCAAGGTTGCAGCACTCGGCATCATTCAACAAAAGAGCAGAACGCACGAACGCATAACACCAATAAATTAATCGTTTTGGTTCAGTCGAACAGCATTAGCTCATCTGTACGTAGTTTACGGGGAATTGTCCTTTCAAATTGTTACACTCACCGAGGTACCATTCGTCGTTGATTTTAGTAAGGACCGTTATTTCGTCGCCGACTTTGAAGCGCAGGTCGCCCGTCTGCACAGGCTCGAAGTCATAGAGGGCGGTGACGCGGCGCGCGGGCGCGGGCTCCTGTTCCGGAAGCGGCACCTTCACCTCCACGTAATTTGACGGGAACAGGCCCTGTGCGCCGCTCGCCACGCTTCCATACAGCCACTCATCGTCTACTTTTCTTATCAACTTTATACTCGTATTGGCCTGAAAGTAAAATGGCGGGTCTGTTAGGTAACATGAATGTTCCTTAAAAATTATATGCGTGCATTTAATAACTTTATCACATACGGGTAAATGCATTGAACACAAAATGCTAATATTACTGTTTATCATAAAATAAGATACTTCGTCAACCACCACAACCCTTTCTTTGTCCTACTGTTGCGCACGGGTCTCCTCTCAGAATGGGAGGGATTAGGCCTTAGTCCACCACGCTGGCCAAGTACGGATTAGCAGACTTCACGTGCCTTGGAGAACATTATGAAGAGCTCTCAGGTTGCAGATTGCAGCAACATGCAGGTTTACTCACGATGTGTCCTTCAACGCTACAGCAAGTGACATTTAATTTCTTAAATCGCACATAACTTAGAAAAGTCAATGGTGCGTGCCGCTTGGGTTTGAACCCGGACCGCTCGAGTGAGAGGCGAGTTCGATAACCAATGGGCTGTCACCGCTTAAGCTAACTTCGCTTCGCTGAACACTTCGTCAACAATTTAAGCTAATTTATTTGCTTGCTTTATTTCCCTTATTTAAAATTGGAAATTATTCACTGTGGCCAAGCACATGATAGTAACACATGGGCTATAAGTGTAAGTAAGATGGTGCAGTGGACAAAGACAGTCTGTAGCTTTTCAGATACTTAGCAGTCTAAGATCACAATCATTTAACTAGGTTTATATCAAAACAAGAATAACGAGGTTTTTAATGACAAAATTATTATTAATAATTGGTCGTGTTTATTCATTAGTTTCTATTTTATACGTATTATATTTTTATTTTAGTTTAGTTACTGTTTCTATTTAATTTTGTCCGGTTTTAGTCTGTTTAATGTAACTCTTGGCTTGTGTCAAAATAGCTCGCCTCGTTGTTAATCAGTCATACTGATAGATGATGTGTGACAAACGACTTGGCAAGACAATTGTTATCACTCTCGGTATTGTTTTTTACAATTACGAAGAAATCAACTGTACATACACTGTGAAGATGATGATAAGTAAAATCAAAGAAATTTAAGATGCCACCCCAAAGCACAGATTACTTAATATTTACATTGTAATACAAATTTTCTATCCAATCGAAGACGACCGCCCGCGCAAGCCGCGCTCACTAATTTTTACAATTCAAACCAATGATTTACCAGATTTACCTCTCGGCTTGGTAGACCTTGTCATCCGGTGCAAGAATATTCACAGTGCCATCCTTCGTCCAACACTTTGTGATTCCAAACCGCTTTCTAGCCTCCAAGAGATTAGTTGCAAAGTAGATTAATTTTTGGTCTGTAATATCGGAGTTCCGCAAAGTAACGCCTGATACAATTAATTACCAATGATTTGTGTTATTTTATGCTTTTTAAAGAATTATAAAATTTTCGTTTATTTCGTTTCGTTTCGTTTATTTATACCCTCCTCAAAGACACTACCGATCGTTTTGTCCTTCGAACTTTATATGTAGGAAAATCACGAGGATAAAAAGTATCTAAATATCCTAAATTTTTATTCATTTTGTATATGAAGCAATTCTATAGAAATTTAAAAAATATTTAAACTTAACTTCCATCTCGAACCCCAAGGGTTCATCATTATTTTCTGGGACCCCTACAATTTTAACTCAACATAGTATATGTTGGTTAAAATGCGTCAACAGGTTTTCACGTTACGTCTGAACAATAATTATTAATTATTTGTCTTCTTTAGTCCAACCAACTTTCCGCCCATACATACTGATATATCATGTATACATCTTAAATCCAGGACAAAAACATCTATGGTTTACCCAGGAACATCTCTCAAAAAATTTAAATAACCTACTGTTTTTTTTTACAAAATAAAAAAGGGACGTAGGTATAGAGAGTAGGTTCTAGAGTTTAATTAATATTAGGGTATAGATTAATAACATGCCTAGGTATAAAACATAAGCTTTTTCGTTATACTTAATCTTTGATTTTATAAGTAACTTTGCATTTTATTGCACAGACATTCAACAGATACCTATTTGAGTAATTTATTGCATTTTAAAACCCAGATGCAAACGATGAAAAATTAAATATAACAGACAATAATTGTGGAAGCGGCCCGTGATACGCGGTTCCTGTTATGATAACAATTTGTTTGTATGTATATGTGTATATACATTCATTGTTATCAAAATGCTCATACGCCTACTATTGCAAATCACTATAAAATTCGCGATTGTTACTCCGTCGTGGTAGGAATTAATAAACAACATGATATATGTAATAATAAAAATAAAGCAATACCTATAAGTAATCGCTATTGGTATGGCCTTATATTACTGTTATTGCTGTATTGTTAATTTGCGGATCAGGCACATGACAGCAATATAGCAATAATATAAGTCTACATAAGTGATTTACGCGACGTAAACCGAAACACACTTGGACGGTTATTTCAATGTATCAATGTTTCACAATTTTAGTAACTACCTACTACAATCATTTACGTGTTGAGCCACAATCGTGACTACTTCAATTATTATGCACAGGTACAGCTTTACATTAAAGGAAGAAAATTTAAAACCTATTGGTCTAAATGCCTGAAGCACCTTTTGCTCATTTGTCATCTAATATATAAAATTCTCGTGTCACAGTTTTAGTTACCATACTCCTTCGAAACGGCTTGACCGATTCTCATGAAATTTTGTGTGCATATTGGGTAGGTCTGCAAATCGGACAACATCTATTTTTCATCCCCCTAAATGTTATTAGTAGTATTGGTGGTAGTGGTAATGGTAGTGGTAATGGTAGTGGTAGTGGCAGTAGTAGTGGTAGTGGCAGTAGTAGTGGTAGTGGCAGTAGTAGTGGTAGGGGTAGTGGTAGTGGTAGCACACACTTACATTAAGTTCTCCCAAAAGATTCTCTAAAAATTATTTATGACAAAACAACGCTTGCCGGGTCAGCTAGTAATAATATAATATAATCAATCAATTGACCTGGGCCGTTCACGATATAAAAATCGCTTGTCAAGCAAGATGTGCAAAATACATACATGTGAAGGAAGAGCCTTAATATTGCATTTCTTATTGTTTGACTCCTATTGTCGAGCTTGGCATCATTGTTTTTATACACATATCTCTGTTATTTTATTGTTATGTATTCATGGAAAATAATGCATATTGGTGTGGTAAATAGCAAAGTACGAGTAGGAGTAACCCTGTCGATGTAAGACATGCGTAACTCTATTCTGCACGCGTCGGGCCGCGTGGCAGCCGGTACAATTAACTGACGTAAGCAACTACGTCAATCAGTAACTCAATATTTGCAGAAAAATACTGTATTTACCGATAGATTCGTATTCGATCAACGTATTACATGTTATGCCTTATGGCTCTACCCACCCATCTGTCTGGGAGATGATCAGCCATCATTGTTGTTGCTATATATGTCAGTTTTTTTACTGTTATTCGTGTTTTATTATAATTTACAATAGGTACCTTCCTGACCCGAAATTGAAAAAATCTATAATTTTGCAAACTACTTCAGTTTACCTCACAAGATATTATATAGTATGCAACTTGTAATAAATAAAACCTTGAATCATTCATAGTTCAGGTAACACGCAGTTGTAACTTCCTGTCCACCAAAGCCAGATTTGAGACACCCAAATGAGTTACTTATAAACACTTAGTGAAATATTCAATATTGAGGAACACAGGGAAGAGTTAATAATAATCGGACGTCAAACTCCACTACAGCTTGTTAAATGCAAACCACAATGGTTAAAATCGTGTTAATAAGTTCGCCCATGAGAATGACGCGGCTTATTAACGAACCTGCTTGTTTAGAGCTATTTAAGCAGATTCACCGGTTAAACTAATCGCGCAGTAACTTCATGTTTCAAATATACAAACATGATCCAGTTTAAAACGAAATTAGAACCAAAGTTGGCGCCTGCGTCCGAGTTACACTAAATCATGTTATTAAATAATGATTTTGTAAGAAGCTCGTTTCGATTCCTTGAGATTTAAGACTACGGAATAATACGGTAATTACTAATTAGTTTCGGTTATTTCCTTCCCACAGTTACTGCCTTGTAACAAAAACATTTATTTAATTATGGTAAAACCTCTGTGTATCTGTAGATATGTATATGTGGAAACTATGTACTCCTGAATGGAAAACAGCGTGGTTCCTTCTTGAACTAGAAATCAGAATATTAAATTTATTTGCAGACATTGATTGACATTGACACATTGATTAATAAACATAAGTTTTAACCAATCAAACAGGAATATCTTTGCTTCTCTCTGCTTAGCCGGCCTTAGCCCAAAGGTTGACTGGCAGAAAATGCTCTTAACATTAAGTCCGCCTTTTGTACCATATTTAGGTATAATAAAGCTTTTATAATAAATAAATAAATAAATAAATAAATATCTAAGTTCTAAGGTACCCTACCTACTTTTGTGTAAAATGTCGCCTGGCCTCGCCAAAAGCCTGAACCAAATCTTAGCACCGTTCCCATTTAGCTGCATGCTTTGACACAAATGTTTTAAGTAACTTTCTAAAAATGGCACTGTTATTATTGCGTGCTTTTAGCAGATATGAGATGTATTTCAGCTATTGTGTGATTGAAGTTGATGAACTGAGCTCTACGTCCTCTTTTACAGTGGTGCTGTCGCATTATTTGAAGGAATTCGGGTTTTGAGAAAATCCGGGAAATTGCCTACGCATGTATTGCCCTTTAGTATCAACTCCGCTGTTGAGAAGCAGCACACCGCAACAGGCATTTGTACAATTGACAAGCCTTAGCTGCGTTAACTACCATGTATTCGCATGCTTAAGAATACGTTCATAAGCGTCCATTTAAATTAAGAATCTTTTAGGGTAAAAAAAGCTCATGAACTATGTATAAGCTTCTTCAAAAAGGTTGATAACATATTTAGATATAAGTATATTGATGTATTTGGCTGAGTCCCATACGTAATTAACAAACTACGTCATTTGCGCAACCCAACTAAAACAACACTAAACGGTTGGCATTTTTGACTACCTATATTTAGATATAACCTATCTATACTATTATTATAAAGAGGAAAGATTTGTTTGTAATGTTTTACACAAAAACTGCTGGACCGATTTCAAAAATTATTTCACCATTAGAAAGCTGCATATTCACTGAGTGACATAGGCTATATAATATTACTAAGTGTAAACGAAACTATTGTTATGTCTATGAAGCTGCGGGCGTCCACTATATAGAAAATATATTCTAATGACATTTTGTGTAATATAATATAATAATGATAAAACATTTAAGTTTATTAACATTGCAATGTTGTTGTATAGGTCGTCTACACTACATCTCACTGATTGCATATTACGTATTTTATAACACAATATAACATAACATCACGCCTGTAAACACGGGAAAATTACCGAAAGGGTAAGCAGAGGTGTGTATCTATGTTACCCATTATGTGTAGGTCTCATGTAATAGGTGGTCAGGTTAGGTATCATCCAATTATTTAATTGAATTATATTGTAAATAAGAATAGAGGATTATTGTAACAACTATAATTATTTTAGTAGCTAGTTTACATCAGCTGTGATAGCTGCAATAATAATAGAAAGTGATCCATAAGTCATGTTGATATCTTTGTACGCGATCAGAATACAAATAAATATAGAACGATAACATTACAACTACATACCTCGATTCTGTTCAAAGAAATATAGTTATTTATTTTCAATCACACAGATAAAAATTACATAATATGTTTACATAGATAATATGTGGGTATTAACCCTTGTAGGAGGAGGATGTTTTCCACATTAAGATAATTCGAGATGATCGTTCAATACTTATACATATGTATTGCATTATTGATTTTTCCTAATGACTAATGTACTAAAGTCTGGAGGATATTTTTAATAAGCTACTCCTTAACCTCCACCAACCCGCATTGGAGCAGCGTGGTGGAGTATGCTCTAGACCTCCCGCAGCAGTGTCTGTGTTGGAGACCCGTGCCCAGCACTTTCCCGTGGTTACTACTCATGCTGCTTATAATGGGACGATGGATAACTTCCGATGAAATTATGGAAATTAAAGTTAAATTAAACATACAAAGTAAAGAATGGAAGTCAAAACGTCAGAATTGAAGTCAAAAACATATAAGCCACTCACCGAAAAATTTAAATCGTCCGGATGGTCGGTGAAGTAATCAAACAGCGCCACAGCGTAAGCCCCGGTCTCCACTACCCGGTGGGAGAATGCGGGAGTCTGTGGTAGAGCTTCGGGCAGGGTGAAGTTATCAGGCAGGTCGCAAGGTCCCTCGGATAGGTCCTCGTCCACGAGGGGCGGCGGTGGCGGGGGAGGTATCGTCGGCATAGGAGGAGACGACTCTCGCTCGGGGGACCCTTCATCCCAATTCAACCATTTCGAATCCTGAAATGATCAGTCACGATATTGAATGTTATTTTTTTTTAGATACCTAGTTAAAATTTTTAATTTTATTTTAAACGTTATGAAAATCTATTATAGATTTGTAAAATCTATACTAATATGATAAAGAGGGAGAATTTTTTTTTGTTGTTTAAACGCGCTAATCTCTGGAATTACAGATGAAAGGTTAAAAAGTTACATAAGTTTTCTCCAATTTAAAACAGTTACAGACAATTGTAGAGGCTCCGTCATTTTCGATTTAACAAGTTAATTGTACTAATGAATGATGCCAAATATGAATTCGGCAAAAAGTGCTCTGCTCTCTCTATTGTTGCAGAATTTAACTAAAGCGAGGTTGGCAGGAAATTCGTCCAACAAGCGTTCTTATTTTAAAACATTTGTTGACTTCGTTTTTTATCCTACTCATTAGAAGAGTTTCATCTCATCACGCCACGCTGATTTACAAAAGCAAAATGTAAAGCAGCGTGGTAGCTACAAACATAGACGCTGGCACATTCACACCTTCGCCGTAGGCATATATAGCCTGTGTTGCGAGTGACACATGCACATCTAAGGCTACTGCGGGTGGCGGATGCACATCTAAGGCTACTATTCTGGAAAATGGGGGACTCTCATTCCACGTCAATAGCCTCCGGTCACTCGTTCGAGAACAGAACGTTCGTGTTGTGCTGCTGGGCGAGCCAAACTCCGTCCGAACGAGTCTTGCCGGCTGCCCGGTTACTTCGTGTACCGCCGCGATGTAATACCGCCTATCAAGGCACACTGGCTAGTTTGTGCGAGAGGCTTGCTCTATCATTCGGCTATTCATCCCATTGAAGGATGATTTGGGTTTCGGGCCGGTCCCTCGACAATACTACAGTTGACAAGGGTGGTCCACAACTTGCGCCGCTTCATGCGCGCCCCCTACAGAGCTGCTGTTGGATCTTCTTCTCCCCAACTAACGGCTGCAGATCCACGCGCGTGGAACGCGGCGCGACGACATACCGACTCTCACGCTCAACAGCGAGGATTAAAATTTAACCGACGGGCTTCAACCCCTTGAGCAATGAAGGATCATCCTTTCATCCGCTTACGCAAGAGAGCGCTCAAGAGGAGGAAAGGTTTCGTTTTTTTGGGTGGCGTACACACACACAACAACACAATTTAGCTTCCATGGTTGCATGGTCTGGGTGCTTTGCCTACAAATATTATTGTTATTTGTTTAATTTTATTAAGGATACAAGATAGCAAACGAGCTTGCAGCACCACTCATCCGCTACCGCACATGACAACTGTGACTGATTTGGAAGGAGACTATTACTGACAATTACTAACTGGACTATTACTATTACGCCACGGAGTCTTCAAATGCTGATTATCAAGCTAACGTCACGGTGTGACCAAGGTCATGCTTAAAATGAGAAAGCGACTAAAATAACAAAGAATTACAGTCACAGGGATGTCGAAGTGCCGCAAGGAAAATATTGTCATTTTGCTTCAGTTTTCATCTGTTGTTTATACACACAAAAAAATTTGGTAAGTACATAATAAATTGAAATAGCTTCAAATAGATAGAAAATTAGAAATTTACAATGAAATAAATAGGTTGAAATGAACTTTTGATTAATTAACCGATAGTAACCATGCTTGTCAAGTTTTACACAATACATGCAAGTATTTATTATTATAATAATATGTAATAATAATAATAGTCTTTATTTTCAGGTAAAAACCCATAGTTACATACATTAAAACACAGTAAAAAAGTAAATTTAAAAGAATTTAAAAAATTTAAAAAGAAACCATTTAAAAAGAAACCATATTTGTAAAACCGTACATAAAATAGGTAATATTTGTCATAATCATCGTGGTTTATTTTTATCGCGGTGCACGGCCACCCAATGTCTCAAAATCGGATTGTCAAGATTTTCTGCTAAAGTACAGAGAACACTATTTTTTGAATTCCCGACACGCGACCAGAAGAACGCAGCGACCCTAGACCGTTTAATTGCATAGAAGTCCGGTAGTCTCGCCTCCGCAAACATGCTGGAAGCGCTACAAAATCGTGGGAGCTTCATTAGAATACGATATATTTCGATTGTACTCTAATTCCACTGAGCACTTTTTTCGTGAAGTTTAACCATAACTGGGTAGACTTCACGAATTAAACATTGGAGCAAGGTTAGCTAGACCATTTCCAAATAGGCATAGTAGGAAGAAAAAGAAGTACACATAATAGTTACAAAAATGAAATGTTTTAAAATGATACCGCTAGGAAATTTATCGCTTGTGTATCTACAAAGATGGAGAAAAAAATCCAAACAAGATCAGAAGCTCAAGGTAAAAGAGTAGAGAATAAAAAATAAACCACAAGCAATTACCATGAGTTTCGGTAAGAAGTTTCTTCATCAATGTGATGGAATGGAGTGAAAACAGTATAAAAATAAATAAATCACTTACGAAACTATCGGTGAATCCATTGCTGATTTTCTGTATCGGAGTAGTGGTATTAACGTTCATAGTAGTAAGTTGAAAATCGCTACCAAAGGAACTTTTCAATAGTGCAAAATTTTCTGGTGGCTTCGGCCTTGCCGGTTTCGCTCGGATTATCGTGGGTCCCTTAAGGGAAACTGGAGCATAATGGTTGTTCCCTGAACTATCTGTGAAATCTTTACTCATACTTATAACCGGCTTCCTCATAATGGGCGGCTTGCTGGGTACCGGAACGGATGAGAATGGGTCGATCGCAGTAAAATCGTCGAATGTATCGTCTTTGATAATAGTTTTTCTAGACTGAATTATAAGGTCGAAGTCGTCTTCGAAGCCGCTTTCGGCTTGGGACGCATTGCCCCCGCTGATGGCACCGTGGTGGTTGGTGGACGTAGTAGCATCAGAGCCGAAGCTATCTACGCTCACACCGTCGCTGCTCGATCTGGTTGTAAATGTGGGAGAGCTGGGTGGCGAGGACAAATCTATTAATGAAGCAGTCTGTACTGTAACCCGTTCACACTTAGGAAACATTTTATGGGTGTCCAATTCACATAAATCTATAACAAAACCTTGCTGGTTCACTTGCTGATGACCACTAGGTTGATTCACCACATTTTTATTCTTACGAGACAAAAGAGAAGACAAAACTGTTGGCTTTCGTACAAAATGGGACGGTTTGATTGGCACGTCAGGTTGCTTTACTTTAGGTGGCGGAGGTCGCGGCGGGGGCTTTTTCTTCTGTAAATACTGGGGCGTTGGCTCAAACACATCAGCTCCAAATGGATCATCATTCCAATTTGTAACAGGCGAATAACGGTTCACGGAGTTCCCCGGCACAGCCGGGGCTGGTCTGATTGGACCCCTCATACCTGTTGGCAAACAAACTTAATGTAATAATGGGCATGATTATACTCATAATGAAAAATTTTATGTAAATAAAATTTTGAAGTATTCTTGCAGAAATGAAAAAAACGAATTTAGACTATACCTGATTAGAATACAGTTTCATTCCATTATGTGCAATTTTATACAATCCATTTTTGTCAAACTTCAATAGGTATGTGTATCCAGACATAAAAAACATTTATTAAACATTTGAGCAAAACCAAAAGTACACCCCTCAACTCAACTCAATTGAAAATGAAAAACTAAAATAAATTAGGAAGTAAAACCTTTAATATCATCATATAGTTTGCCCAGGGCAGTATCACTGCACTGCATGGTACCTAGTACCTGTGGTTTCTGGTTACACTTCCTTAGAAGTGACTATCTTAGTCCTCAAGGGTAGCTACGCATCTGTGACTGACTTGGAACAAGACTTGCAATAAGGTACTAACACAAAACTAACAGAACTAACTATTACTATCAGACCCTACCCCAGTCCTTGTGCCCATTAACATACTAGCAAATAATTAACTCTCTGCTAACTAAACTAATCATCCTACTCCCCATTAGAGTCTTGTTCAGAGTCACACACAGAAGTCATGGACAGTATCAGATTAGTGGTGCTGCAAGCCAGTTTGCTAATTACATGGATATTGGCTATTCGGCTACCACAAGTGCAAAAGCCAGCAAACCAATGTATGGGATTAAGTTAATTTGAACTACATATTACTTTAACCTCTCTCAACTACACACTATAAAATGACAAACCTGCAAATAGTACATTCATGCCAGTAAGAAAAAATATTTCTTGCTATGGAGCAAAGAAATCACCATAATTACATTACATCCAATAAATTTCTATGAAGAAGAACGCACATTACTGTCAACTGACCAATAATATTTCTTGCATAAAATTCACACGAAACAGCGCATTCTCCAGGAAGAGAATTGATAACTATATCGAAAACGACATATTGAGGAATATCCACTTCTATTTAGAACCATATAAAGTAGGTGCCAGGTACGGGACAGTACGAATCTCGGCCTTGATAAGTTCGTCATAACAAATGCAGACAACGATATCCTGTCCTATACCATATTACAGAACATGTTATTAGATTTGTTCACTGCATGTTTAATTAATTGTTGAAAGGAAGGTTTTACACTTGTACATATATTTAATTACTTACTTACCCTGTTTAAATAAATCCATTTTATTCAACACAGACGTCAGTGTCAGTCACTAACTACGTACGTGCTACGGCATCGCAGCTCAGCTCAGCTGCAACGTATTATTTTGGTTTAGCATGTGGTGTTTGTCAGTTTTCCGTTGGATGATTCATTCGTATCATTCTGACTTTATTACCATAACTTACGATAACATATATATAACTAGCCAATATGTATATAGGTAGGTACCTAACATTCTTCACTTGCTTATTTAATATAAATAGCTCAAAAACATTATTTTGTATGTAATATCCCAATAGTTTGTGAATACCACAGATTTATAAGTAGTGAATACTCAATACATATACTACACCACCCACAGAACAACACTATACCATATACTTATAAATCTGTGCACTATACTAAAATACATCTTTTAATCTGTTGACTCTGTTCAAATGTACTCTGTGACTCTGTTGTAGAGAAAACAAGCAATAAAACCACAAACTAGGTAGAGATCACAAACTAGCTAGAATGAATGAAACAGAAGAATGAAACAAAAAGATACAAGATAGCAGAGCCAGAGATAATAGCAATTATAAAAGCGCCCCACACAAAGCGCTGCTTGCAGGGCCTGCTTGCAGCGCCTGCCGCAGAGGGTGTTACCACACAAAGCGCTGCAAGCAGGGTGCGTCCACAGACTAGGTAGAGATATTTGTTCTGTCGTAGAGATCTTGCGTCGTTTGAGTCACGCCATTTTATTGAAAACTACAACCTGGATGACTTTACGAACTTTTTAAGAATGAATGAATCACAGTTTGAAGATTTATTGACAATGGTGACACCAATAATTGAAAAAAAAGAATATATTGATGAGAGATGCTGTAACTTTATTATAACTATCCTTTAAAATTATTGCACAAAAAATACATAGTACAACAAAATGAAACAAACTAAGACGGCGTACGAAGAAAACCAAACATTTACTGTTGAAAAGTAGAAACCACAGATTAGATATACACCATATTATTAAATACTATACATAAAAATCTGTAATTGAAACAAAATCGGTCCGACCGTACCACACATTGCCCTGCTTGCAGGGTTGGAGTGGGGAGATCATGCGTCGGGCATGCCGCCCTGCGGCAGGGTAAGAAATTAAAAAATCGGCCACGATCGGCAGGGGCAAGCAGGGCTTTGTGTGGGGCCCTTTACCGCGGTCACTCACATGTGTGCAAACGTATGACATTTGTACGAATGTTTGCACGAATGTGAAGGACTGTCAGGAATTCATATGCAAAACGTAGTATCTCTCTCTAGCTAGTTTGAGGCAAATGGTCGCAAATGAGTTCACGAATGTCCAGTGTTGCTCGCGATTTTGTTAAGAAAGGTATATGCATTGATAACAGAACTAAAGAGGATAGGCCCGCCCTATTTTGCCTATATATTTTTTCATTATAGAAATATGATGCAAATATGAACCACAATAACAAAAATATATCTATCTCATTATCACACGTTACAATCTGTACTTGTAGAAAAGGTACAAGTAATGTCGCACATTCAATTCAATTAGTAAAATCTTACGTTGTATCAACAAAGACCCGCCTTGAAGCCGGTTTTGCAGGTAAGCGGACGCCATTTTATAAAAACAGTTTTGTTATCAATGGGCTTCCTGTCATCCTGTGTCATCATCAAGTTGAGTAAGTTGGCGTCGTTTGGACATATTCAACAATCGCAACACCGAACATGAGAGTTCTCATAAATTACTTTTGATTAAAGCCGTTATTTTTAATTACTTAGACATAAGATACAAGTACTATGGAAAAAAACATGACGAACATGTGTCGAAAAGAAACTTTTTAACGAAATTAATATTATTTCGACATGAATAAAAAATAATTATATAAATTTGCATACAATTGTTTAATTTATCTTTTCACCGCAACTTTATTCCTTTCTCCTACCTGTCTGGGTTTCCTCTCAAAACGGAAGATTGCTTATGCCTTCAAGAACATTATGGAGAACTCTCAGGTTGTTTAAATTTGATTCGCTTGGAATTGGACCGCTTGATTGACAGGCGAGTTCGATAGTCACTGGAGTGGTCCCTAGAAGCCTAATCTACGTCATTTTGACCCATACGAAAACGCATATTCGTTTTCTCTTCCGCATGCTTGTTTCGATCGCGGTGATCATCTGAACCAACTCTGTGGCCACCGAGAGCTGACAAAAAAAGGCTGTACCATCTTGGTAAGTCCCGCCATCTTGTAGATATCGCAATTTTGTAGGTAATTTTTACATATGTTTGGGCTTTATGTAACTTTTGCACCAGTTTATGCTTATTTTAAAAGCATTTAACGTTGTTTTTTTGTAGTACCTAGTTTTACTACCTAGGCTACATGTTATTAACATGTGACATGTTTTATTACAATAATTTTGCTGAAGTAAAAACTACAATATTAATTTATACAACACAATACAACATTACTTATAGTACGAAGACAACATAGTCATAAAAAAATTTAGTTCTGATGTCTCCTACCATTAATTGTATAATTATTTGTTTGTTAATCAATTACATGAAAATAAATGCGAATTAAAGCGTATCACACTAAGATACGGGCATTTTTTTTATAGGTCAATTTGACGTATGATTGATGTTGGAGGGTTCTTTTTGATATGTCTGGACTTTGGAGGAGAGGGGCTATTTAAACACACTCACTTCATGATAATATATATTGTAAACACTGTACAATTACACTTTATTAATACATTTATGATATTATTATTTATAATGACATTTCTATATGTCTACCACAGTTCGTGTCTCAGATAGAAGTCCGTCAAAACCGAATACATTCTATGACGTTATTTAAATATTCTATTAGTCTAAAACCAACTCAGTGCATGTGTGCATGTGTTGCCTGCCAATACTAACACCCTACACAATTAAAACTCCTAGAATTGAGCTTCTAGGGTATAGCTTAAGCCCAAGGAGTCCTAATCATGCAACTGCTTGAAGTAGTTATTACACGGCACTAGATCAGACGCTTGTCTGGAGAAAACTTTTTTAATTTTTTACTTTAATTAAACGTTTTATCGTCAGTATCGACTCTATGAGTACAACACTACCTACATTGATACAGAACTAGTCTGTTATCAATGACTACCTACTGTTCTGTTATCAATGGCCAGGGGGCGGTTGATGGGCGGAGTTGACGCCATATTATAAAGACAGTCGGCTTCAGATCACGTGACCTTACATATCCTCTGTAATTCTGTTATCAAAGGGTATATGTCAAGTCAGTATCTCTATCTAGTTTGTGGTCTATCTAAGTTTAGCTTTAGGTTGACTGACATTTCGGTTTTCGCCGTTTTCGGTTTTGGTTTTGTTTGCTTATGTGTGCAGATGCAGAACTTAAAATAAGTCGATTTATAAAAACCAACGATAAAATAATGTTAATGATACTGGTATATTAAATTTGTACCAAAAATGTGTGATAACTTCTTACTAGTTTTGCCATATGATATTTTTGTAGATATAATGAAAAGACTGAGACCAGCTGACTTGCGATCTGTTATGGCTTCATGTAAAACATTACGAAATCTAATTATGAACGAAAATTCTATTTGGAAATGGGTTTATAGAAAAAATCTAGTATTGAAAGACAATATAAATTATGAAAATCGGTAGGATACATTAGAAAATATTTTCTAAAATTGTAGTGCATGTAGGCATGGTTCTTGTTTGTAATTATAAGTTTATTTATATGCTCGCGTGAATTTGGACTACGGTAGTTTCGTTTATAGTTGCTACCTATTTAAATCATAGACATTATTGGTTAGTGGACCCCATAAACATATAAATAATCTAAGGTGGACCCAATGACACTTATGGAAAACTTCCTTACTTCCAGGGTACAAATACAAATAATGTATTGGCCAAAAAACAACAGCATAAACAAATTCATCATTATCCTTGTTGTTATTAATGTTCATACATATAATCTTCATCCAGGAGGTGCCTTAAGACTACATTACATACATTTAAGCATTATTTTAACTTATCTTCTTTTTCCTATAAAAAATAGAAAACACTGCACTATGCAGTTAATGTAATTTATGAAACATATGTTCAGCATTTGAAATGAATCAGTTGAAGTTAAAAACAATCCATACAATCTTTCATACAGTATCCCAAAGGAACCTCTTTATTCTTTAGGAATTAAAGTAACCTGAAGCCAGAGTATGAGTAATAACTTCCCGAAGTACATTAGATCAATTTAGATCTGAATGGAGCGGATGGATGGACGGATAGACTGGCAGACATAAGCATTTAATAACTGCCTACACTTGTATTTATTTATATCAGCATTTTGTTTACTAGCTACTAGTTCTAGCATCATAATAAAATTATTATTTTAAATGATTGTATTACATATCTGATTAGTAAATACTAATACAATTTGCTTCAACTTTTTAGCCGATGGTTAAAACCTAATTTATATTACAATCAATGCAGGACATCATTCAACTGGCTGAAGGGACGTTTCAGAAGTAAGGTAAAAAAATTTTTGCTATCAATTTTTCTAAAAAGATCTTTAAAATAATTTTTTACTTTCTAGGTAGCAAAAAATTTATGCATTTTGTTCTTGCTCATTCTAATAACTTCAATTAGCTTCAACATTATATTCAATAGTGTTGAATCTATTTATAAAAATATATTTCAGATTATCCTGAAGCATTATGCTAACTACATGCCTTGGTTGAGAATGCAGAATTCTGAAGATTTGCTATTGTCTCTATGCTCAAACCTCACATGTTATCCTATTGACCGAAAAGGAGTTCCCACCAACAAATATTTTCTTTGGAGAATTGAAGTACCAACAGTAGATAGGAATGATGTGCGTACCAATGACATATCTAGATTTTCCGTCAAAGAAAATTTGATTGTTTGTGGGAACAGGTAAGAGTGACAGACATGGAAGGACACTTATTTCTTCGGGGTCTGTTGGGGTGTCATCTGTGAATGGATGGTGCTGCCTACTCAATTGCTATCCACAGTAAAATTATTTAATATGAACTAATCATTAATAAAAAATTACATTATTTGTTTAATGCTTGTTTTATCATTAGTTATTGGAATGTTAAAAGGTTTATTTATTTATTTATAATTCTTTTTAGTGAAGTACTTTGAATAACTAGCTATTTTATTTTACAGAGATGGTAGTGCAGCCATATTTTCTTATGATGGTCAGCACAAACCTAAGATTCTCTATCATATTACAGACTGTCACAAAAATGGCCAGGTTGAAGTATCCACTGTAGAATGTGTGAGTAATAAGAGCAGCCCTTGTATTGTGACGGGGTCTGAAAGCAGCTCTCAGCTGCTCTTATCATATTGGAATTGGCCAGATAATGGTTATGATATTTTGCCTCAACTAAAGCATTGTTTAGTTGAATGTAAGTAAAAACTAGATTTTTTTATTTATTTATTTAATTTAATTAGTACGGATATACCACTTACACTAATTACAATATATTAAAGGTACATATTACAAGTCAATAAAAATAAACATAGTTAATCTGAAATAAAGAATCTGATTCACTCATACATCACGCATTCAGCTCACAATATCGCTAGATTTACCAATTGGGCTACTTGTGCTTTTTAAGTTAAAGTGGTTCAGTCCTATGTAATCAAAGTAAAAAAAGCCCAAATAATTATAGTCTAGAGTCTAGTCAACAAGTGCCTTTTTGGTCAACTTTTTTCAACGTGTACGGGACGTTGTTGATGTTTCGTGTTTGCACAGCAGTATTTCCACTCAATATTCGAAAATTGTACGAATTTTCGGTTTAAACTTCGGCGAAATTTCGGCGGCAAAAACTACCACAATCTTACAAAAACAAAACATTAGGTATCTAAAAATAATAATAATTATTATTATCAGTCATTTGGACTGAATGTGATTGAAATAAAAATTAACATGGCTTTCGAATAAAATTTATTTGAATTTCGAATTGCGCGCCAATCCACAGATAATTAAATCTGAAAATTCTGGTTAAAATGTCCAATTTCATAGGTAAAGACCTATTATCTCTCCGACGAGCGTGTAAGCACACTCCTTGTTGTGAAGTTACCATTACCGTCCATCTAATCAAGTGAGGCGCAGAAGATAGCACAGGACTTCTCTAAAGTGAGGCGCAGAAGATAGCACAGGACTTCTCTAAAGTGAGGCTCAGAAGATAGCACAGGCCTTGCCCTTAATGTATGAACCTCCTAATTTTCAGGCAATGCAGAAGTTGATGTTGATATCGGTGTAAGAAGCTTAGCAGTTAATCAATCACAAGACAGATTGGCTATCGGTCTCACTAAAAACAGGCACCCTTTAGTGTTAGACCTCGCCAGGTAATATTACTTTTATTTTATCCTTTAGTGTTAGACCTCGCCAGGTAATATTACTTTTATTTTATTTATTAAGCCATCAATGTACCTAAAGAGCGGAGTTAATTTTCTACCAGTAAACTCTTGGCGACGTAGATTTTTTTTAAATAGGCGTAATGTACAGTAAAAGCTCTTTATTCGCGGGGTATACGTTCCATAAATATGCCGATGAATATAGAAACCGTGAATACAGAATGGTAATTTGTATGGGATTGTGGGGTTACGTTCCTAGGTGACAAAATAAAAAATAAATATACAGGGTTACAGGTTAAGTCGACCTATATTAAGGGCGTGTAGCTTACATCGTTTCTGACTGATCTGACTATGAAATACCCTATCCTAAATGTAACCGTTTTCGAGATACATATTTGAATTTAATTGTTTTTTATAAAATATTCCCGATTTTCGTCTATCAGCTTAGATATTTTGAAATGTGTAAGTCTTATTATTACTGTTATTTGAGTTTTATATGTAAAATAATAGGCTTTATGACCTCAATAACCAATAGGTATTGTACGTAAAATGATTAAATAAGTCATTGTAGACGATATTTTTATTAGTTTTTATATCAATAAAATCTTGAAAAAATATTATGGCCCCCGTTTGGCAGATGTACTTAAAAAAATCTACGTTTCATCAGCTATCCAACGAGGTATAACAATCTAGGGTTATAATAAACATTCATAGAAAAAACTTAGTTTCATTGGCTACAGGGAAGGCAAACAAAAGGTAAATAAAACGATAGTATGTACAAGATACTACATTTATTAAACTTTAAAGTTCCAACAAAACATCTTAAAGTCTAAATTTCATGCTCGACATGTCCGCCTCTGTTTTGCACACATCTTCGCATTCTTTTACGAAGTCCACTTTTTACTACACCAGTAGTTAATTTCGGTAATTTTTTAGCGACAGGACCTAAGTGACCTACTATGATTAGCCACTCAGTCTGATTCGAGACATGTGGTTTCAGGATGATGGCTGCCCTGCACATTTTAGGAGAAGTGTCAGAGAATGGCTGGACACAAATAATTATCCAAACAAATGGATAGGACGAGGTGGGCCTTTACCCTGGCCAGCCAGAAGTCCGGACCTAACCCACATGGATTTTTATGTGTGGGGGCACATGAAGAGTCTCGTGTACAGTGTACAGTACAGCCCTTGTTGAAGCCTCTTCTTCAATGGGCTGTGAATTTAACATTTCCTCGAAGTCGGTTTCAGTCAGTGAGAGACGAAACGATAAAACACGCAAAGCGTCTTTTACTATAGAACGGAATAGCAACATTCAAAAATATACTTTTTTAAATAATATATATTTTATTTATTTGGTAATAGGTTTGCTTTCATTCTGTTTGTCTACATTCCCAAAAACACCGATCGTGGCGAAGGTGGCTTACGTCAAAGTCCTCGGGGATATCATTTAACAAAATCTTTTCCTTTATGCTAAGTTGTAATAAGATCTATTTAACTTTTATTATTAGTCCATTTGATGGAATTTACAAAGGATATTGGATTGGATACCTATTGGAACCGCGAATACAGAAATTTTTTGCCGCGAATATAGGGATTGGGTCGCATTTTTTTATCCGCGAATAGTGAAAACGCGAATGAAGGAAGCGCGAATAAGGAGCTTTTACTGTACTGAAATTTAAAACTTACGTACTCGTACATATGCCTTTTTACCTCTTATTTAAGTAGGTACTTTTATCTTGAAACGAATGAGTAGTTTAACTTGCTTTGATCAACTGACTTCCAAAAACGAGGATAACTAACTGACTTCGAAAAGGTTTGTCGATTGTATTTGCCATTGCAAACAACACATGACAGGAAGAGATGGCTTAACGTGCCCTCCGAAGCACCCATGAAATTTTGTCACACCCGTCCACAAACTTACTGGCCCCCTTCAATGTTTGGTTATTATTATGCAGCAGCCATTGTCTTGATAATAAATTTCGTCTTTACCTACAGCAGCCAACGCCTAACCAATGTCGACCACGGCAGCAGGAAGGTAAAACAAATCATACGCGATATTACGTGGCACGATGAGAACACCATTGCATTCGTCACACACCTAGGAACCATGCAGCTATGGGATGTTAGGACAAACAGCAGGGTATGTAAGTTATTTCTAGTATCCTTTGTTCGTGTTTAATTTACTTTTTTATGCACCAGAGTATTCACTCTTCAGGGAACTCAAAAAGACAAAAAAGCTATAGGTAAAGATTGATTTTTGGTCATTGACCAAAAGGTGTTCAGTTGCTAAAATTGCGGTAGATGTCCTGTATTTAAGGTACTATTTATACGTAAATTACTAAAAGAACTAACTGGCATTAACAGTCCCGTCCTCATACCCACTATTGAATGAAAACGGTGCATGGACGCATGCAACTGGCTGACCCGGCAAACGTTGTTCTGCCATATGAAATGTCAAAGTGACGCGACACTTCATATATGACTTCACTTTAAAATATTAGGGTTCATACAAAAATTGCGTTTAAAAAATAATGGATTTGGGTAGAGGTATGGAAAAATACTTAATGACCTATTCTCAGATCTACTGAATATACACACAAAATTTCATGAGAATCGTTCAAACCGTTTCGGAGGAGTTTAGCCACAAACACCGCGACACGAGAATTTTATATATTAGACTATCTGACCCCGCAAACGTTGTTCTGCCATATGAAATGTCAAAGTGACGCGACGCTTCACGTAAATGAACGACGGTTAAAAATAAAAATACTAAAATAGTGTTTGAAAACCATTTTCCAGTGGACCAAATTGTGAATCTAACCATCCTCGAATCCCCTTGAACATACACAAAAAATTTCATCAACATCTATCCAGCTGTAGCCACAAATATATATATATTAAGATTAAGATAAAGGACTGTCCATAATTCCATATTGTTGTCGCTAAAGTCTTGTCATTGTTTTTTTTAGTCATGTTAAATGGACATTTACGTTTTGCGCTTTTTATCATATATACTTTCGTTTTCAGAGTTATGAAGCAGTAGATCCATTTCAGTCCACGCTTTATTGCCTAAAATCTGACAATCATCGCGCAATAGTAGTGGGATCTAATGAATATTCGCGTTGCGTCCTATTTGACGTGAGGTTTAATCGTCATGTGCAGGTATACTCGAAAAGGCTCTATAGTTTTTCTAGTGTTTGCATGTGAAACCCTATAACCTAGACTCTAAATTTAACAATGTAAAGATTTAATAAGAGACCAAAGATTTGGAAAACAGATTTAAATACGAGTTTTGTGGATGTCCAATAATCAACCATCCATCCTCCTAATATATAAATGGGAAAGTATTGTTGGTTTGTCCTTCTCGCCCGAACTAGTGAGAGAGATAGTGACATGGTTTACTTTTTATCCCGTAAAATTGCATCATTCTCATCGATCAATAATTGATCGAAGATCATTCCCGTGAAAATAACTCTCGGTCAATTTTTAATCTTCGATCGAGCTAGACTTTTATGGGCCGACAGGCTATACGTTTTATATTTTAAATGTTATTTATAAAATCCCTTAATGGGGGAGGTGTTATGTGATTTAACGCGGGCGGCGCCGCGGATTAATAATGTTGCGGTGGTAAAATCCTAACTCAATAAAAATGTTTATTTCAGATGTATTTCACGCAGAAGACGACTTCACCTGTCTATAGCTTGGATTTCGATTCAACGAAACTAATTGCAGCTATCGACCGCAGTACGGCGGCGTTAGATTTTAATGTAAATATGAATTCAGTTGAAGCACATGACTACTCTCAACCATTTATACGATACTAAAGTAAAAATAATAAATATTTATTATCCTGTTTTATTGAAATTTTATTTAAAACTTATTAATTTCTTTGCCCCTCTGTACTAAAAGCTTCGTTTGATAAAGGAGATGTTTCAAATCCGGCCCAGTATATGTACAATAGCTCGAAAAATGGAGAAAAATCCGTGAAATTTGGGAAAAATACAGATAAATTGCTAAATTGCATACTTTTCTTGTAATAATTTTAAATTTATCAATTATGTTTATCGAGTTTCAACATGGCGTCCCGTCAATTTAGATTACTCAGTGATTTTAAAAAAAAACCATTAGATCGTGGCCGTCTGTGACATTAAACCATAGATCGTGGCCGTCTGTGAGAATGTCCAAGATATTTATTTATTTTATTTATTTATTGATACTTAGTATTGAGCTAGTGTCCTTTTAATAAATTTATAAAGTTGAAAAATTATGGAGGAAATCATTACGAGAACGGATTTGGTCCGACGGACCAAATCCGAGCGTGTACTAATACTATTAGTAGTAGTAGTAGCGTACTATGCCTTATCCATAATTTTTTGCCTGTATTGTTTCTGTCGTGTTATATTGTCACGTTGACATTGACAACCAGCTGTTTTGTTTTGTCTCCAACCAAATGTTTGGTACACTTTCAAAATATCCACAATCTGAAAAAATGAGGTAACCATATCAAAATAAATTCAAATTCACCTTTCTTATTACAATAAACGGACACAATGTTCAGAAACAGGCTATTCAATGTTTTAAAATCGGTTCTAGCAGTAAATAGGAAAACAGTTGTCACGAAAACTCGTAATGTAGCGCCCATCACTCTTGGAATCACTACTGCTGTTTTTTGTGAAGGAAACGATTCTCGCATGTCTTATGACGAAGATTGTTTGGAACACGAATTCCTAATTCGCCAGGCGACCACTGTTAATGTTAATGCGGCTACGCAGCTTTTGACGGTCACCCTTGTTGCTATTCAAGATACTAACGAAAGGTAAATAATGCGCAATTATTTGTTACCTCTGCTTCAATTTTCAAAATGAACTGTTATCAAACTAAGGATTTTTGTTCCTCTAGATTGAGGGAGGCTTTAACGAAAGAGATATGTTTGATAAGGCAAGCTTTAGAGTGGGGCGTCGATGGTACACCACCGCAACATTGGGACCAGTTGGTGGCCATTCGGGGATCACTGTGTGATCTTAAACACAATCTGAGGACTCTTTTGAGTAAGTATCCATTACACCAAAAAAATCGAGTAATTGTTTTGTTGACTTAGGTGGATTTAGATCCCAATTATATAGGTTATGATTCATTCTAACTAATTTTGCCATCCATTTTTATAGTGAAGTTTTGAGGTTGTTTTGATTGATGGTTTCTATAAAATTATATATAACTACTGGTCACCTACAGCTTCACACAGTGAAGATGCAGCTTTCTAATGGTAAAATAATTTTTTAAATCGGTCCAGTAGTTTTTGTGTGAAAACATTACAAATCTTTCCTCTTTCTAAGTATATATAAAAGAATAAGATGGGGATGTACCATGATTTTGTTAATCAACATCCTTACTAATATTTAAATGGGAAAGTGTGTTTGTTGGTTTGTCCTTCTCTGCATCAATGGAATAATAAATGCCATAAGGCATTAAGTCCGCCCATTGTATATCTCTTTAGTCAATTAAGTTGAATAAAATAAATAAATAAAAATAAATAGTTAATGGATAGTCGTAATTTTTTGCATAGATGTAGTGCTGGGCTTGGAGCTGGCCTAGGCTACTTTCATCCCAGGAAAATGCAGACAAAACACTGAAATAATCGTTTGAATTCTATTTGATTCTTATCCTATGATCAATTTTTAATGAACTGATAGAGAAATTCTAAATCTTGATTGTATGTATACTGATTTGTGGAGCTGTAGCTAAAGCTACATTTTGATTAATAGTAATTTTGAGATAACCTGCCATCGAAAAGCACGGACTACATTAAAGATTTATATATGTATTTTTATATTTTTCACTATCCTATAGTGGTAGCAGTAGTAATAATTATAAACAAATCCAACAATAACTAACATGTAACTAACATACATACTTATTACAATACAATACAAATTATTGCACCAGAAAAAGAACAGAAGAGATATCAATAAAGAAAAAAAGTTTTGTAAAGGGATGTGTTAGTTTTTAAGTTTTATGTGCCCCTGCAGTTCCTAGAGGATTTCAGGTTATATGGATTATGCTGAAAAACTTGCAACAGTGGCAGCCGAAATATCATACTTGTCTGGCAACATTGCGGCCTCTGATGCCATTTGCGAAAGGATAGATTTTGTGTGCAGGTAAGTATAAATAAACTACTGAAAGTTGTAAAAAATCTTTAATAAAGTATAATAATATTCTTAAATTAAGCCAAATGTGATGAAAATTAACAAATGTTTACAGGACTCAATTAACAACAATAGACACCTTAACATTGTAATAGAGATTAAATTAAGTTTATAGTTAGGCATAAAAATACATTTAATTATTGATCATATGCATTATAAATAATTGATTGACAGAAATATATTATTTATTTACAGGACATGTAACACTCAGAAGCAGTTAACGCACAATCTTCAGCAGGAGAGTTTGGAGATACAACAGCAGGCGATCATCAGCTCACCACACCTTGAAGAGAAACTGAAAAAAGACGAAATCCATGAAAAGGCTTCGAAAACAGATGAAACAAGACAAATAAATACATAATCAAACAAAACTAACCACACAAGGTGCTTATTTCAAGTTGAAAGTTCAAATGCAACTTAGTCATAAATTTTCGATGTAAATAAATAAAGAATAAACAATAAAAAAAACAAAATAGATATAAGGAGATTTTAAATTGGAGTTTAAATCAGTTTGATAGAATATACAGGGTTACAGGTTAAGTCGACCTATTCCCGTTAAGGGCGTGTAGTTTACATCCTTTCTGACTGATTTGATAATAAAACACCCTATCCTAAATCTAACCGTTTTCGAGATATTTGAATTTAATTGTTTTTTATAAAAATACCCGATTTTCGGCTATCAGTTTAGATATTTTGAAATGTGTAAATCTTATTATTACTATTATTTGATTTTTTCATGTAAAATAAGATGCTTTACTACCTCAATAACCAATATTGTACGTAAAATGAATAAATAAGTCATTGTAGATGATTGAAACTCATACAAACTAATAAAAATTTAGAAAGTAAATTTTTCTATCAATAAAATCTTTAAAAAACATTATGGCCGCCGTTTTGCAGATGTACTTAAAAATATCTACGTTTCATCAGCTATCCAACGAGGTAGAACAATCTAGGGTTATAATAAACATTCATAGAAAAAGCTTAGTTTCATTGGCTACAGGGAAGGCAAACAAAAGTTAAATAAAACGATAGTGAGTACAAGATACTACATTTATTAAACTTTAAAGTTCCAACAAAACATCTTAAAGTCTAAATTTCATGCTCGACATGTCCGCCTCTGTTTTGCACACATCTTCGCATTATTTTACGAAGTCCACTTTTTATTTGTTACACCAGTAGTTAATTTTCTTCTCATTTCATTCGCCGCATTAATTATCCTGTCTCTAAATACAGTCGTCAGTCGAACTGACGAAATTGGGTTGGGCTCACTGTACACGAGACTCTTCATGTGCCCCCACACATAAAAGTTCATGGGGGTTAGGTCCGGACTTCTGGCTGGCCTGGCCAAGGTAAAAGCCCACCTCGTCCAATCCATTTGTTTGGATAATTTTTGTCCAGCCATTCTCTGACACTTCTAAAATGTGCAGGGCAGCCATAATGCTGAAACCACAATCATGTCTCGAATCAGACTGAGTGGCAAATCATCTAGTAGGTCACTTAGGTCTCGCAGGAAATTTTCGTAGTATTCTCCATTTAAAGTGGACTTCGTAAAATAATGCGAAGATGTGTGCAAAACAGAGGCGGACATGTCGAGCATGAAATTTAGACTTTAAGATGTTTTGTTGGAACTTTAAAGTTTAATAAATGTAGTATCTTGTACTCACTATCGTTTTATTTAACTTTTGTTTGCCTTCCCTGTAGCCAATGAAACTAAGTTTTTTCTATGAATGTTTATTATAACCCTAGATTGTTATACCTCGTTGGATAGCTGATGAAACGTAGATATTTTTAAGTACATCTGCAAAACGGCGGCCATAATGTTTTTTTAAGATTTTGTTGATAGAAAAATAAACTTTCTAAATTTTTATTAGTTTGTATGAGTTTCAATCATCTACAATGACTTATTTATTCATTTTACGTACAATATTGGTTATTGAGGTAGTAAAGCATCTTATTTTACATGAAAAAATCAAATAATAGTAATAATTAGACTTACACATTTCAAAATATCTAAGCTGATAGCCGAAAATCGGGTATTTTTTATAAAAAACAATTAAATTCAAATATCTCGAAAACGGTTAGATTTAGGATAGGGTGTTTTATTATCAAATCAGTCAGAAACGATGTAAACTACACGCCCTTAACGGGAATAGGTCGACTTAACCTGTAACCCTGTATATATCAGAATAGTCAGCCAATTAAGTTGGGAACGAAACTGGCAAATGTCAAACTTACGTAAGCCAAAGAAAATTATATCTGATACATACATTTATTGAGAACGAGCTCTAGTTTATTCAGAAGTTCTTGAGTAAGGTTGTAGTAACACACATCAGCAAAATTGATTTTGAGAGATCTGAATCAGCATTAGACAAGTCTTGCAAGGCAGAAAGTTTTTAGGGCGGTACAGATATTGAGCGAACCATTCACTATACGGCATATTTGTTACATGTGGACGCCAGATAAAGGCGGGGTCAATTACAAGTCCGAGATTTTTAATGGTAACACCCTGGATTTTATTCTTCATAGGCATTATTCGTTGGCTAGCTACAACCTATTGACGTCCCACTGTTGGGCACGGGTCCCCACAGATAGAACTGCAGGTACAGGGAGGTCTAGAACGTACTTCACCACGCCACTGCTTGGTGGAGGGGTGAATGGCCAACCCAGTGTCGAATGTTCTCAAGCCACCCCAAGGTCTTCACGATCACAAGGCTTAACGATTGTTTTTACCGTTAAAAATGTTGCCACTCACGGTTTACCCATCTGCAAAATCACCGCGCTAGTCGTTGCTAATAACTGTTGTCGTCGTCGCTCTAATAGAATCGATCAAATGGCCAATTCTGTGGAATTCCCTACTTGAAATGGGTACCCCTAAACACCTTGTTCACCTCCTTAGAAGGCTTTATGAAGATGGAAGATGGAACTCGGTAAGAGCAGACGACACATATTCCAGCCATTTTCATCCAAGTGCCGGAGTTCGTCAAGGGTGCATCATATCGCCACTGCTATTTAATATATATACAGAGACTATAATGCGAATCACCCTAGAAGATTGGACGGATGGAATTGCAATTGGTGGCATAAAAGTGTCAAATCTACGTTACGCGGATGACACCACCTTATTCGCAACTAGTGAGAGCCATATGGAGCAGCTGTTGCAAAGATTTAAGAGCGTTAGTTTGCAATTTGGGCTTAAAATCAATCGCAGCAAAACCAAAGTCATGATTGTCGACCGGGTCAATAACAACTGTCCAGAAGTAACCCAGATTGCAAACTGTGAAGTGGTGCAATTCGTACATCTACCTAGGTGCGCTCATCTCAAACAATGGCGGGTGCGTAGAAGAGATAAAGCGACGTATGGCAATTGCTAGGTCTGCTATGGACAAGATGAAGAGTATATGGAGGAATCGGAACATCACGAAAAATGCGAGTGTTAACATTTAAAATTATCAAAATATAGGTCAAGTTAAAAAAAGTACCTTTTCAAAATGTGGCATCCTTGTTGAGATGGGTTTCAATATCTACACGGCATATCGGACAGTGCTTGTTGGTGCTCAGCCACTGGTCCACACACTCCATGTGGAAAAGGTGCATACATGGTAAACGTCTGCAAAAAATATAAGGTACATACTGTTATGACATTGTTGGAACAGTCGAATACTAAAAGTTATATATAATTAGAAGCAATCTTAATAAACGGTCCTTGTTGGTTCTATTTCTGGTTGTCTTCTCACTTCTTTACCAATAACACCATAATTCTCGAGTGACCTTTCAATCGGACCTGCATTCATATAGTGCACCTGTTGTCTCATCTCTAGACTTGACCCTAAGAGGCCTACTATCTTTCCGAGTGTATACATACTCAACTCCTCTATGGGATGACTACGTGGAGAGGCGGTGAGTTTTCAATGTCCGGGAGGTGTAAGTCTTTTGGCGTTAATTAATTTCTCCAGCTTCACTTCAAGTTAAATTTTATTGTACCTTGATCAAATGTTAAAATTGTAAACTTTGAATAGAGTAACAACCGAATTTCTTGCCGTGTTCACTCGGTAGCATCAACTTTTTGAACCGCCAGTAGATAAAAAATGTTACGACATTAATTTAACGTATACAAATACAAAGTAATGGATATATGAATCTGTTATCTATATATATAAAAGGAGAAGGTGACTGACTGACTGACTGACTGACTGACTGACTGACATATCAACGCAGGGCCTAAACTATAAGGGCTTGAAATTTTGCACAGGGATTCCCTTTATAACGTAGGGGAGCACTAAGAAAGGATTTTTGAAAATTCACCCCCTAAGGGGGTAAAACGGGGGTGCAAAGTTAGTATGAAACTTTGCCGTTTTTGATGTTATTCGAATGAAATTCAGTACCTATGAAGGTTTTTTATTGAGTTTCGAAAATCATCCCTTAAGGGGGTAAAAGCGGGGTGCAAAGTTAGTATGAAACCGAACGCGGGCAGACGTCGTTAATGGGTCTAATTCTACGCGAGCGAAGCTGCGGGCGTCCACTAGTCTGTCAATAATGTGAGACGGCAGGGGGCAGGAGGGGGGGGGGGGTGCATGTAGTGTGTACCGACCTGCAGTCGGAGTCGACCTCGAAGACGGAGAGGCAGATGGTGCACTTCTCGTCCTGGTGGTGCGGCGCGGGGCGCGCGTACGCGTGCCGGTACGTGTTGCGCTCGATGGTGGCGCGCGAGGCGCCGCGGGAGGCCGCGCGCCGCGCCTCCGCCGCCTCCGCCGCGCGCACCATCGCCGCCACGTGCTCCGCGCCGCCGCCCGCGCCCGCGCCCGCGCCCGCGCCCGCGCCCACCGCGGAGCTCTGACACATCATCCATACTAATATTATAACCGACTAGCTTTTACCCGCGGCTCCGCCCGCGTGGTCAAAGGGAATTAACAATGAGTTGTTTAACATACATGACACATTTGTGGTGGATGAATAGTGACGATTCCACAATTAAAAGATACTTAGAGGAACCTGAGGTAATGCTGACCGCAGATAAAGCGTACGTAAACTGACTTACTGGAGCAAATAAAAAACATCGATATCTTCAAATGGGGATGTTTTACCGCGGTAAAAAGTAGCCTACGTCACTCTCCACCCTCCTCACTATCTCCACACACAAAAACCATACCATATAATAGCTTCGTTGCGACGTGAAAGCCGGACAAACAAACAAACAAACACACTTTCACATTTATAATATTAGTATGGATTTGGGCTTTAGCGACCCTTCTGGACTCACTGAAAAGACTAAGACCTAGGTTGTTTAGCTCTTTGATTTGCTCTGTATTTACGTATGTATCCTATTTGGGCCGTAAACGTACGCCCACAAGAGTACACGTGAGCACACCGTTAAAGTAATTGTAGGGGTTAGCGCAGGTGATTAATTTCAGCGAATATAGCGTATATCTGAATATGCGTTTATGAATGTAACTAGCTTTTACCCGCGGCTCCGCCCGCGTGGTCAAAGGGAATTAACAATGACTTGTTTATCATATTTGTGATGGATGCATAATGACAATTCCACTATTAAAAGATACTAAGAGGAACCAGAGGTAATGCTGACCGCAGATAAAGTGCCATCTATTAACAACCCATTTATAATATTAGTATGGAAGTATGGATGTGAAAGTGTGTTTGTTTGTTTGTTTGTCCGGCTTTCACGTCGCAACGAAGCTATTATATGGTATGTTTTTTGTGTGTGGAGATAGTGAGGAGGGTGGAGAGTGACGTAGGCTACTTTTTACCGCGGTAAAACATCCCCATGGGAAGATATCGATGTTTTGTTATTTGCTAGATATTTAGTTCCGAATAGTAAAATTCATTTCAAGTTCTGAATCACGCTAATAGAATGATACTCGATTATGTAATGGAACGAGACTTCGAGTCACACAACTTGGACAGAATATAATTAGTACCACCATCTTAACCCTAGGTAAGGGTGAAAATGTAATGATCGCACGAATCCCTATAATTCCACAATCTTCACCAGCACACTTCTATTGAAGTTAGCTTAAAGCTCCAGTATGTCAGTGTACGTACACTTTATCTGCGGTCAGCATTACCTCTGGTTCCTCTACGTATCTTTTAATCGTGGAACTGTCACTATTCATCCACCACAAATGTGTCACGTATGATAAACAAGTCATTGTTAATTCCCTTTGACTACGCGGGCGGAGCCGCGGGTAAAAGCTAGTTACATTCATAAACGCATATTCAGATATACGCTATATTCGCTGAAATTAATAAAATGCGTGAAGATCTTAAACTTCGTCCACCTGCGCTAACCCCTACAATTACTTTAACGGTGTGCTCACCTGTACTCTATGTGGGCGTACGTTTACGGCCCAAATAGGATACATACGTAAATACAGAGCAAATCAAAGAGCTAAACAACCTATAGTCCGTTCAACGAAACGAGATTCCAGACGTAAACAACGCCGAGCATTGACTCGTAGTGACGACGGAACAAACAAAATATATTCTATCTCTTTCTATCTTGTTTGTTTTCTATCTTCCGCACGGCTCACGGCAATAATGCTGAAGGTCAAACGAGGCTATTGATGAGTTTGAAAACATTTGGACGGACTTTTTATTTTGTAGTTATTTATTATTTTTTAGTTGTTATAGTATATTTAACACTAATACAGTGGGATAATAGATAAACTTTTGTTTACATATGAAAAGATCAGATTACAACCACTTAAGAAAAGATGGCGTCACCCACTTCAAACATTTTATAGAAAATATTGGTTTCGTCGGTTTATATGTTTTACCTACCCAGAGAAAGGAAATTTAATACAGATTCCATATAAATAAACACCAAATGTCCGGGCGTATACGCCCAGAGTTTGCATAGGATTCCTATGAAAAAAAAGGCGTATAAATACGCCCTGGACATTTGACACTTATTTTTTTAGGCGTATAAATACGCCCGGACATTTGAGTGGTTAAGTAGTAGGTAATTATCAAAATATAAATTTATTTTACATTTTAAAAATTAGAGTAAGTAAAAAAAGTTACAAAACCCTGCATAAGCGAATGGCCTTGCAGTCGGTTTGTTTACGTCTGGAATCTCGTTTCGTTGAACGGACTATAGGTCTTAGTCTTTTCAGTGAGTCCAGAAGCGTCGCTTAAGCCCAAATCGGTTATGAGACATCATCATATTTGCTGCCGCTATGGGTAGTGAAAATATTGAGAGATGCAGCGGTGGAGAATATCGGGTCTACATACTCGTATATCTTTAGCCTTTACATTTCATAAAAAGCGTATACGGCCGAGCGATGATTACAAATCTCTTTTTTTTCTGGAGCATTTTTCTATACCTACACACGTTATTGAGTCGGGGATTGCTGAAGTTACGCGACGAGATTTGGTGGTAAATGTATAAAAGGAGTCAGCGAGATAGCCTTTTCCTTCATGGATTCATCTGTAGTGTTACATGCATTTTAGTGTACATTAATAAGGTACCTATTATGGGTTGTAATGACCAGCCGCGCAATTTTTCATGATGTGGACGATGAGACAGTCAATATTAGGATAGATCCATACAAAGTCTGTCAGTTTGACAATGCCAACCGTACGATTTAAATGTCAAACTCAATTCACTTACGCAATTCCTCATGTACAAAATATAATACAACAATACACATGTACAAAATATGTGTACTAGATGGTACTTATTCTATCCACAAGTACTGTTTATATACACTCACCATAAGGGATGGTTGGATTGAGATATGGAGATGCGACGGATGCATTTGGAGATAGTGATGCATGTGGTGGTGAATGTGCTGCCCTTCACTGAAAAATAATTACCAAGCTATTGGTTTTGGTTTGATTAAAATAATGGTTCAATATATTTATTTAACAGAAGTTTATCTGTCAAGAGCTATTGGACTGTGGAAGATACACATTAAAGTTACGATGAAAGGAATTAGTATGTTTTTTTTTTTCGTGCAAATATCAATTTTTCACGCCATATAAAACCTTCTGCAGACATCAACGAATATTTGAGAAAAACAAAATTATCTGAGATGGTTCATCCGCTATCGCATTATGCGAATTCACCAACAATTCATTTTTATTAAGTAGACAAAGATTTGCAAACTTACAGTAGCATTGGTGGGCCTTGCATATCACGTTGGTCAATGTCATCTGGGTACTGAAATGAATGAAACATTAATTTAGTAAAGACTAGCTTTCCCTGCGGCTCCGCCAGCGGTAACTATAAGTCTAAGGCGGTAAGTATATAAGTGTGTTTTCATAAATAATTATCGTCACCCTACTGTAGTTTTTACTCGGGTCGCTAATGGCATAGACTCCGCCAGCCGTAACTATAAGTCTAAGGCGGTAAGTATATAAGTGCGTTTTCAATAAATAATTATCGTCACCCTAGGTACTCTAGTTTTTACTCGGGTCGCTAATGGCATAGACTTATTCAGTAAAAATAAGTAGATTACAGTAAAGTATTCAGTGTTAATAAACGGCTCATTTCGTTGTTATTAGAATCTGTTCTAAATCATCAGTTAAGTAATTCCTGTACGCCTAGACAAACTTATTCTCTTCTCTTCGGATACAACTTTCATCCCCATTTTCAACACTTTTTAGATAGAAAACACCTGAATTTGTAATTGATCACATATTAAAGTGTCATAATTCTTAAATATAACACAAAACCATAAATGGTTCGTGCGGTAGCATCATACATCTACTACTTTCAATTTACTATTTCATATCCAATGGGATGCGGAAAAATTAAATGATTTTTTTTACAATTAACTCAACTTAGTGAATATCGACAGGCCCGTTGGCGCAATCGGTAGTGACCCTGTCTGTTGCGCCAAAGGTCGTGGGTTCGAATCCCACTCAGGACAAATATTCGTGTGACGAACACTTGTATTTGTTCTGTGTCTGGATGTCAATATTATCTATTGAAGTATGTATTTAAAAATATCTATGTATGTATATCGGTCTCTGACACCCATAACACAGGCTCGCGCCTACTTTGGGGTCAGATGGCCGTGTGTGAGAATGTCCAAGATATTTATTTATTATTATTATTTATTTATTATTTAATATCGTGAGGGAAAATAAGCAGAGTGATGGGCGGCTTACGGTGTGGACTGGATACTCACGGAGACGAAGGCGTTGGGTCTTGGCGGCAGGTGCGGCGCGAAGGGCGGCAGCGCGGCCGGCAGCCCGCAGCTCAGGTCGCCCATCATGCTGCGCCGCTGCACCTCCTGCGCGCATACACCATATATTTTTGCATTGCACGACTGGATCATACGTAGGCCCTTATACGAGTTCGCACACACACACACATACACACACACACACACACACACTCGTGCGTACGCACGCACGCTTATACACATTATTTTAGTAAGTCGGTAATTATATTGCATTGTGTCCTTTGATAATTGTGTTGTGTTAATTATAGAAATCTTGTTAAGGTAGATATGTGAGATATATATTATACTAGTGGACGCCCGCAGCTTCGCTCGCGTAGAATTAGACCCATTAACGACGTCTACCCGTCTAAAGACTTCAAAAACGTTATGTAAAACAGACTATGTAAACACAACCCAATTTAGGTGTCTATGTGAACGCACCGTGTCGTCTGTCATCTGTCAGTGACAGGAGTATATAAACCGCAGATATTTTGGCTCTGCCCTTCTATTCCAAATTTGCACTGTTATGGCTTCTGACTGTTTTGTGATACTAATTAAATCCAAGTTAATCCTGCCGTTGTCTCTCTTATTTTTACCTTAACCCTTCAGGTTATGGGCCCAGGAACGCGTATAAATAAAAGTACACGGATATTTCAATTATTTCGTCATTTTATTCAAAACACGCGACGGAAAAAAGTATGGCCGCGGCAGCCGGGGCAGCCGGGACCGGGATCGGATCAGCATTCACTATGGAAAAACTAAAAGGTATTGAAAACTACAATAACTGGAAATTCCTGATGAAAATGCTGTTAATTCACGAGGATTTATGGGAATACGTCGAGGTCGAGAAAGAAGACAGTGAAAGCGTGAAGAAGGGACAGAAGGCGCTGGCGCGGATCGCGTTGTCGGTGCAACCAGCAGCGTTTGCACATGTTAGAAATGCAAAGACGGCGCACCAGGCGTGGCAAAATTTACAACGAGCCTATGAAGACAAAGGTTTGTGCCGTAGGTTAGCCTTACTTAGATTACTGTTCAACACAAAGCTTCACGAATGTGTAGACATGGAGGCCTATGTCGATAAGATCACAGTGATATCACAGCAATTAAGTGATATAGGATCACCCCTAGAGGATGACTTTATAGCAGTTGTCATGCTAAGTGGGCTGACTACTGACTATGATCCATTAATCATGGCAATGGAGAACTCCAATATTAAGCTTTCCACGGAGCTAGTCAAAGGCAAGTTGTTACAAGAAAATATGAGACGAGATGACAAAGGTGATGTGACTGCATTGGTGGCGGTGCGGAAGCAGCCTAGGTGTTACGGGTGTAAAAAGGCTGGTCACTTCATAAAGGATTGTCCTAAAGGAAACAAGAAGAAAACTACTTGCAAGGCCAAGGGAGAATCATCGAAGGTACTGCTCACAGCACTATCAGTTAATGTCAATGGACATTCATGGTACGTAGATAGCGGCGCGACGAGTCACATGTGTCATGACAGAAGTCTCATGACTGAGTTTACTAACAACAATTCGCTGGAAGTAAAAATTGCCAATGGTGAAAAATTATTGACTGCGGGACAAGGAAATGTTAAAATAAAATTAAGGAATGGTTGTATAAAGACTGTAAGTGACGTATACTATGTTCCTGATTTAACTACTAATTTATTGTCGGTTAGTGCTATGGTAAACAAGGGCTACAAAGTTGTATTCAGCTCCAGTGACTGTCAAATACTGGACGATGGGGTAGTCATTGCTAGCGCTACACAAGTGGATGGTGTGTATAGGCTTGATATGGCTCAGCCAGCATCAGACAGTAAATTTAGGTCCCAACAGGTCTGTAAGGCGGCAACGGTTGATGTCAGGTGCTATGATGAGAGGATTTGGCATCGGCGTCTAGGACATCTCAACAGGAGAAGTATGGAGTTACTTAGACAAGGTATGGTTTCAGGTATTTCATACAATAGTAGTGAATTTGAACCATGTGTGGCTTGTATAGAAGGAAAGAAAACTAAATTACCTTTTCCAAAGAAGTCAAACACCAGAGCAACTGAGGTTTTGGGATTAGTGCACACAGATGTTTGTGGCCCTATGCCATGTGCATCATTTAGTGGTGCAAGATACTTTTTAATTTTTATTGATGATTTCTCAAGAAAAACATTTGTATATTTTATTAAAAATAAAAATGAGGTTTTTAGTAAATTCAAGGAATTTAAAACCCTGGTTGAGAATCAAACAAGTAAAAAAATTAAAATCCTACGTAGTGATAATGGTGGTGAATATATAAATTCTAATTTACAGGCTTTATTGAAATTAAGCGGTATTCGTCATCAAACAACAGTTCCTCACACACCACAACAGAATGGTGTGGCAGAGAGAGGCAATAGGACAATTATGGAGACTGCGAGATGTATGCTACAGGATGCAGGCCTAGATCACAAGTACTGGGCAGAAGCTGTGAACACTGCTGTCTACATAAGAAATAGATGTCCCACAAAGGCTGTTCTAGGAATGACCCCTGAGGAAAAATGGACTGGCAAAAAGGTAACAGTTGAACATTTACGAATATTTGGTTCAGTGGCGTATGCATTAAATTCACAGAGAACAAAATTAGATGCAAAATGCAAAAGTTACATATTTGTTGGATTCTGTGAAGATACTAAAGGATACAGATTAATTGATCCTGAAAATCCTTCTAAGTGTGTGAAAGCCAGGAATGTTACATTTTTAGAAAATGACATTCTTAAATCAGTGTCACATGATGATAACTCGCAAATTCATACATTTGTACCAACATGTAATGATACAAATGATCCTGAAAATCCTTCTAAGTGTGTGAAAGCCAGGAATGTTACATTTTTAGAAAATGACATTCTTAAATCAGTGTCACATGATGATAACTCACAAATTCATACATTTGTACCAACATGTAATGATACAAATGATATGAGTGAGATTTCACAGTCTAAATGTCCTTCTGTAATACAATCAGAAGCATCTATTGTGAATACAATTCCCTCTGATGACACTATTTTATCACAAAACAGTCAGAGGATAAGTACAATCACAGTAGATGATTCTGAGAGCTCCTCAGAACACAATACTTCGGATGAAACATATATTCCAGAAGAACCTGTTTCGGATTCCGAGTATGACACATCAGAGATGTACGCCGGCTTAGTGCAAAGCACTGGCGACCGAGATACTCCTCAGACAGTACAGGAAGCATTGAAAGGGCCAGATGCTAGTGACTGGAAAGAAGCAATGTCATGTGAGTACAATTCCTTTATTAAAAATAAATGTTGGACTTTAACTGACCGACCAAATTTACAGAAACCTGTTAAGTGTAAATGGGTGTTCAAAATCAAGCGTGGACTAGATGGTGAACTTTTAAAGTTCAAGGCACGCTTGGTGGCCAAAGGTTATTCACAGCAATATGGTATAGACTATGAAGAAACATTTTCTCCCGTCGTGAGATATTCAACAATACGTTCATTACTGGCTCTAGCTGCTGAGTATGACATGAACATTGAACATCTCGATGTGAAAACTGCCTTTCTTAATGGTGACCTCAAGGAAAATGTGTACATGGAACAACCGGAGGGCTTCGAGATCAAAGGTCAGGAAAACAAAGTTTATAAGCTTAACAAAGCCATTTATGGCTTGAAGCAGGCCTCAAAGGCCTGGTATGAGAAAATAGATAGTGTTTTGTGCAAGAAGTTAAATTTTTTTAAGTCTTCATCAGAGCCATGTGTGTACTATAAGTCAAATACTAATTCACTTATAATCATTGCTCTCTATGTTGATGATATCATATTATTTTCCACACACAATGCACATGAAAAATCTATCATTAAGATGAAATTAAAGGAGGAATTTGATATAACAGATTTAGGGGCAGCTCATCAAATCTTAGGTATGAGATTATCAAGACAGAAAAATAGTATTTTTCTTGATCAATCTGCATATATTAAAAGGGTATTGCAAAAATATAAAATGGATGAGTGTAAACCAGCGCATACTCCCATGGAAACAGGCCTTAAGCTAATGCGTGGAAACCAAAAGAGTGATAATTTTGATTATAGAGGTCTTATAGGTTCACTCATGTATATTGCTGTCTGTAGTCGACCAGACATTGCTCATGCAGTGAGTTATTTGAGTCAATTCAATGACTCATACATGGAAATCCACTGGAAAGCAGCCAAAAGAGTCCTACGTTACTTGAGAGGCACTATAGATCTTTGTTTAACTTTTCAGAAAAGTGGACTGGATATCACTGCATATGCTGATGCTGACTGGGCCAGTGATGGTTTGGATCGCAGATCATATACAGGCTATGTATACAAAATTGGTAAGTCAATTGTATCCTGGGAAAGTCGCAAACAGAAAACAGTAGCTTTGTCAAGCACTGAAGCTGAATACATGTCCTTGTCTGATTCATGTAAAGAAGGTTTATTCATTCGTAAATTTTTGTGTGAAATTCTTAACAAATCTGTCAGTATAACTATTTATAATGATAACCAATCTGCTCAAAAATTGTGTAAGAATGCTCTTTTTCATTCTAGGACTAAGCATATAGATGTAAGGCATCATTTTATTAGGCAATTTGTAAACAATGGTAGCATTATATTAAAATACTTATGTACAGATGATATGTTGGCAGACATTTTAACTAAGCCTTTAACAAAGGATAAACATAATAAGTTTGTGTCTCTTTTGATGTTACAGAAACAAAGTAAAGGTTGAATTTCTATTAACTATAGCACATGCCCAAGCAATGTATGTAGAGTAGTGTACATATTTAAAATTGTATTGGTTTAAGGGGCAGTGTTATGTAAAACAGACTATGTAAACACAACCCAATTTAGGTGTCTATGTGAACGCACCGTGTCGTCTGTCATCTGTCAGTGACAGGAGTATATAAACCGCAGATATTTTGGCTCTGCCCTTCTATTCCAAATTTGCACTGTTATGGCTTCTGACTGTTTTGTGATACTAATTAAATCCAAGTTAATCCTGCCGTTGTCTCTCTTATTTTTACCTTAACCCTTCAAAAGTTTCATACTAACTTTGCACCCCCGTTTTACCCCCTTAGGGGGTGAATTTTCAGAAATCCTTTCTTAGTGCTCCCCTACGTTATAAAAGGAAACCCTGTGCAAAATTTCAAGTTTCTAGCCCTTATAGTTTAGGCCCTGCGTTGATATGTCAGTCAGTCAGTCAGTCAGTCAGTCAGTCAGTCAGTCAGTCAGTCAGTCAGTCAGTCACCTTCTCCTTTTATATATATAGATAGTTGGCGGCACGAAAGTGTAACTCTGAACTTGAATGTACAGTAGTCGAAATTTAAGGTATCGTCCTGCGCGGGGCGAGCGGATTGTCAGTCGTAAGCGCTGATTGGTTCGCTGAACCATGTCCCCAGCATATGCATGCGCATCTATCCACAACGAATTTCTTTGCTACACTAACTTAAATACGTAACCAATGTCAAGTATTTGTTTAACTAAAATTATTGAATTATTTTTAGTCCATTGAAATGAATTAGCCGTTCCACTTGCAAACTCTAAATGTATTTCGCTTATAACTTTTTTATTTATAGTTCTACGACAAAAAGTTACTGAACCAAAGTTGTAGAGAATTTAATTTGCAACAAAAAATGTTAACAATTTTTTTTTATCAGATAATTACTTTAAGAGATATATCGTAAAAACCATTGCAACCCCTATTTTCAAGATGGCGGCCGTGGGACAAGGGTGGCGACCCCACAAACTTGGTTTTAGCTTTACACTGACCCCCCCCCCCCCCCTACACATCAAAAAAATAAAATTGCGTCCTCTAAGAAACGCAACCCCAAATGTAACTTTTCAATGGACTATTTGTGGAAATAATGGCCGCCTGTAAAGAAGTGTAACTGGAAACTACACCTTCTCAACCACATTACTCACCAACATGCGCTGCTGCCGCCGCCAGAGCCGCTCGTGGACCAGGTACGGCGGCGGCGCGATGGGCATCGTCTCGCGCCTTCGCCAACTCACTGAATAACGTTACAATAAAATTGTAATAATACGTTTTTTTTTTGCTGAGGTAACCTCATTAACAATATAACATAAACACAGTCTTTAAATTTAATAAGGAAACGTTTTTGTCTCAAAGTAGCTTATTTTGCCTGCTATCGGAATGAGAGGGCCTGAGAAGGGTAAAGCTAAAATCAAGCCAAGTGCGGCTTTTCAGATTCATATTCCTCCAAGTACACTATGTAGAACACTCAGTTTTTTTTTTATGGATAAAAGATAGCAAACGAGCTTGCAGCACCACCTATCCGCTGCCGCCCATGACAACTGTGACTGACTTTGATCAAGACTCAATTAGGGACTGGGATTCAGTACCTTGAGTTAGGTACTACCTTGAGATAAAACGAATTTGGATGAAATTTAACACGTAGTTAGTAGGTGATAACCTAGATTAGCACATATATATGGACCCTACATTTCATCCTGGAAGTATGTTCTCTTGGGATTGGGATGCTTTTCACAAGATTTTGATGGATTTTAGCACTGAAACAGACGATATTTTTGATGCTGCGGACAAAAGCTCGTTTCAAATATTAAATGGATAAAACCATTGTAAATACAGATCTATTCATTGTTTCAATGGTAAAAATACTGATCTACAAACTTCTTTTACATATTTTAATATCTTAGGGTGTGATTTTGTAATTCTTTAGATAATTAATTTTAAATATTTAGTCGATAACATACAGACATATAATATTATATCAATCGGTGAGACCACGGCCCCTTAGCCGAAAGATTAACGAAGATACGAACCATGGGCGTCGGGCGGCGTGAGGTGCTGCGTCGGCTGCAGGCAGTGCGACAGGGGCGGGTGCGCGTGCGCATGTGGGTGCGCATGCGGGTGCGCGTGCGCGTGCGCGTGCGGGTGAGTGTGCGCATGCGGATGCCCGTGCGTGTGCGTGTGCGCGTGCGCCGGGTGCGGACCGCAACAGCAGCTGCGGCACGCCATCACACACCGTACCCTGGAAGCCGACATTCCGATTCTGACACGACTCTAATTTTGCTCGCTAATCGGTTGGCGCCATCGAGCCGCAACTAATTAGCGTCGTTTACCAACTCGCGGTACACAGCGCTTAAGTCAATCACCCACTTAACGTACTAGTTTTATGAATTTAATTAACCGAATGATTTCTGAACGATTTTTCTTTAATGTCTACTTGTACATATCTCATATCATTTCATTTATTTAAAGCAGTATGAGTATGGTAAGCAGAGGTAAGTCTCCAATGCGTTTACCTGCGAGTACATACGGAACTTAATTTATAAGAAGTAACTTCTAAATATTTACGCTCTTTAAAATATATGTAACTAGTGACAACCAGAGCAAGTCTATGCCAGGAATCTGAGGCCAGGATACCACTGAGCAAGATCAGGGTTTGTTGTACCAGCGGTGACTCTCTTATCAATACAAGTCTACAGTGTCGACAGGCGAATACTTTATGCCAGCGAACATGTGCATGTACAAAAATGTACAGCGGCATAAGCTTCAATACTGAAAAGTTTGAAGTGTTCCCCCAGACTAATAAAAATACTCAATTAATGACAAAGCACGCCTTACCTCCAAAGATTCATATCGTAACATGATTTGAAGTAAAAGTCTTGTACACATTCAGAAATCCCACAAAGTATCCGCACTGCTCCATATAAAACCACCCTAAATAAAAAGTTTTGGAGTTTCTCCAACATGAGTTCAACATCTCCAACATAATTTTGTAAATCAAAATGACTTAGTGTCAACATGCGGACAACAGCATTACATTCCAAACTACATATTTGAAAGAAAACTGTTGTACAGTGCTTTAATCGCCGCTACACTTTCAGTCTTTAGACTGTTGTAAAACAAACCTAAGGATTTATAAGCTTTCGTAGAAACAGAACAAATATGGCTGGCGAAACTACGAGTATATTTGTAACCCCACAAGATACACATGTAAACGATACAAACGAGCACTGGTTTTCCTTAAACACTAGCTTATTTCGATGCGCCCATTTATGGACATTTGATGTCTTTTTGTAGTAGACTCACAGTCCATTGTATCACAATTTAAGGTCAGGTTAGTCAAATAAAAGACAATGAGCTATCCTAACCACATCTGGTAGCCAGAATATAAATGTCTTAACGTTTCCCTAATTTAATAACTATAAATAAAGTAATTTTACTGTATGCAGCAGTAGTATTTTAATGTTAATTGTAATAATTAATATCAAAGTCAAAGTCAAATAATTTATTTCGCTATGAGGTGATTAGACACGCTTAACGAAAGTCTAGGTACCTAACTAAAAACTACTTAAACTACTAACTGATCTATATAAGGCAAAGGATTAGCTATTGATTATTGAATGAATAGCTTAATCCTACACAGGTGCCTAACTTGCCTTAGGATAAATTTACAATAATTACCTACCACTAAGCTAAGCTCTAAGTCACGATAGACTATCTATATGGTCATCGGCTTTAGGAAGAATTCACAATATTCTTATCCTATGCCCTATTATCGTGACACAAAGTGAAAAAGTGTTTGATACCTAGGCCTCTGCATCGGGTTGAAGGGCTGGTTGGTGGCCTGTTGCGGCTCGTAGTAAGGGTGCGCGCGCGACTGCTCGGCCGGCGGCGGGTCGGCGGGCGCGGCGGCCGGGGGCTCCGCCCGCTCCGGCGACGCCGTCGTCAGGTCGATCACCACCCGCTGTAGACCATCGGCAATTAAATCGTCATTAAGAATACGGGACGATGTGGTCGCCCAGCGACAAAGTCCTTTGTTTCTCTTAAAATTAAAAAAAAAAAAAAAAAGGATATTCTTGGGATATAAATGTAAGCAATAATTCGATGCCGTAAACTGACATTTCTTTTCTGAGAAATGTTTATCTTGAACGTAATTGTGATATAAAATCGATCAAATCGAATGATTATTGAACGATTTTTTTAAGTCACCTAAAATTTTAAAACGCACGTCATAACACTTGACCGTGAGTATTAACGATTCGCTGATCCTAGTTTAAAGTAGAGTGGACCCCCGGTAATCCGACAAACGTTTTGCAGGGCAGTGTGAAACTATGGAATTTGTCGGATTATAGAGTACTGCCTAAGACCCCCTATAGTACGGATTTTTTACAAAAGAGTACCTTGTAATCCGATAAATTACAAATCCAAAGATAAGATTCCATATGTTAAACTCCTTTATTATGTAGGTATTTCAAATTGTAGCGTCCATAGCCCAATGGCTCGGGTCGATTCAATGTGATCGAAAGAGTTAAGCAACGACGGGCGCGGTCGGTTTGTGGATGGGTGACCGCTAGTGGCAAAATTTAATGGACGCTATCGTGCTTCGGAGGGCACGTAAAGCCGTCGGTCCCGGTTGTTTTCAATGGTGGAAACAATCGTTAAGCCTTGTCGAAGACCTTCGGGTGGCTTGAGAACTTTCGACACTGGGTTGGCCACTAACCCCTCCACTAATCCGCATTGGAGTAGCGTGGTGGAGTATGCTCTAGACCTCCCGCAGCTGCTTCTGTGGGGGAGACCCGTGCCCAGCAGTGGGACGTCTATGGGTCGCAGCGATGTCAAATTTAGTGAACTAAACTACACAATAGAGAGCTTACTTACGTTTTATTATAAAATTAATGTCATTAATGCTTTACAAAAAATAATAACTTTACATTAGGAAATAATTGTGTACATTTGTTTAAATTTACATATTATACTAAATTAACATGATAGACATATGACATAATATGGCTATCCACTTTTAGAACAGGTAGTGGAGTGCTCTAGGCTTTCTAAGTTGTGTGAACAAACCTTTGCATTGCAGTGGAACGCTAAATGTTGCAGCATAGCTACAGCTGAAGGATGACTGGCAATTATCGTCTAGAAACTCACAGAGCCCTGCGGTTCGCTAAGCACCTGGACGTCATCGTCGGAGCTGTCAGACACCCAGTCCAGCTGTAGGTCTGGCGCGAGGAGTACGTTGCCATCCGTTTGAGTTTGCGAATCGGACTGTAATACACACATATTATGTAATTTAGTATGTTTCCATAGAGGCCCCATAAAATTTCTAAGCACTGACCTTTCTGTATAGTGGTGAAAATTATTTAGAATGCATGTGGTTAGTAGTGAATTTTAAAAACATTGCTTCGAACATTAAAAAAAAAATGTTGAAAACATGTAAGTGAAATGCATAACAAATGGAGTTCCAGTTTTCAATCCCTTCATTATAATAATTAATTTCGTTAAATACATTTTTTTTTGTTAAATACAATATTAGAATTTAGAAACTTTTTTAACTTAATTTTGACTATACATTTAGTTATTAGCATATTGATGTACTCTAAAATAAAATCGAATTAACATAAAAACCTGTTTGAAGTGTCACCAAAATATTAGTAAAATATAAAACAAAAACGAGATAACAAATCAAGAGCAGTCCAAAATTACCTGGTTATTAGTATTTTCAGTGTTCTCATTTTCAACAAGGGTGCTTGAACTGGTCCCTGGTTGTGATTCTAGAGGTCTCTGGCCAGCCAAGCAATCTCCAGAAGCATTAACATCACAACAATTCCTTGCCTGCCGTGCTTCTGTTTTCACAGTAACTTTATTGACATCTAAATGCACTTCAGAATTGTGCTGACTGCTACTACTGCTGGCAGGTTCAGTCTTTACTTGACTCTGTGTTGATACCTCGACTTTTACTGGTGCCATTGAAGTGGATTGTTCAGGATTGTCTGATCTTTGGGAAGACACATCCGATTCTACCTTAATAACAGATTGCTGCTCCCGAGGCTCTTCCTTTATCTGTGATATGGGAGATGTCCCAGAGTTGGATGATCCACCTTGAATTTGCTCAACATTGCATATTTCACGAAAACTGAACCTCTTGACTCTCTGATGGTGATGGTGATGGTGGTGATGGTGGTGATGGTGTGGTCCATTGGTATACTTGAAACTTGTGGGGCTGTGCCGGAGACATTCAGTGCTGTGCTCCACTTGGGGATGGACACAACCTCTTAGTGGCTGTGAGCTTCTGAATGTAGAGTTATGTGAACTGGTGCAATTTGAGCTTTCTTGTTTGACCGGAGCACAACTAGTACAGGGTACTGTCAGAGCCGTAGATGCCTGCTGTATACCTGATGTGGTGGATAATCTTGAACATGTGTGTTCAGGTGGGGCATTATCAAAAGCTCTAGGATTGTTAGAAGCATGTGCATCTCCCCGATCTTGTGGCTCTATTTTAATATCAACCCGAGGATTACTAACAGGATGTCTACAAACTGGTCTGCTACTAGACACATCTATATTATTGACAGAATCAGATGAAACAGAGCCGCTGTCACTTTTTTTCAGACCAGAGCCATTATCCTCCTCTTCAGAACTAACTTCTATTAGGTTTGAATTACTTTCATTCTCACGTGAATGTCTTCTTCTGGGTGATATGTTTAAACAGCGACTAGGTCTTTCCAAATTATTTCCAGAGACACTACCATTTGTTGAAACATTATTTGAAACTGAATTATATGGAGCACCTACAGAGGAAGGCAGATGTTCAAATGTCATATGTGTTATGCTTCCATTATTCACCTGCATTGGATTGTTGCTGAGATCATAACTCACAGGTTGAGGCAAATAATTATCTTCATTGTGTGTTGTAGTGCCATAAAAAGGAGGTACTCCAAAGACCGCAGGACGCCTCAAAGGTGGAGGATAATGAGGGTAGTTAGGAAAGTAATATCCTGCATGCATAGGAAGGGGAGGTTTAGGTTGGTAGCGAATGTTGACATCTGAGATCCTCTGGCTGTTACCATTGGTACTATCTGGGTTATTTCTTCCAAGGCCATAATCTAGGGAGCTAGAACTATCTGGTAGTGGTTGGTACTCTTCAGGCACAGGTGTGTGAGATGATCCTGGTTGTGCAAGAGGTGTTACATTCACCTCAAAAAATTGAGAGGGTGATGTTGAATTAACAGAATTTGAGGAAATGGCATTTTTTGGAGTCTGTGCATTTCTGATAGTAGAAACATCAGATGTTGCAGGCAACATTTCAATATCGTCATCACTTTCAGCAAATAGTCGCTCGCAATCCATTTCTTCTGGAAAAATTAATAAAAGAAAAATTGGCCAATCAAGGATTACAATGATTATATTGATACCTTTTTATATGTCACTTCCTGTAACGGTGAAGGACACATCGTGAGGAAACCTGCATGCCTGAGAGTTCTTCTAATGTTCTCGAAGGCATGTGAAGTCTGCCAATTCGCACTTGACCAGAGTGGTAGACTAAAGCCTAATCCCTCACAGAGGAGACCCGTGCCCAACAGTGGGACAAAGAAAGGGATGATGATTATGAATTTATTTAATTCATTACATACTGAATTTACTGTAAATTAATTCGAGACTTATGCAAACAATTAAATGTATGTATGTAATATGACTTAGCCTTTGTGAGCTTTTTTGCACACCAATTAAGTTAGTTACCTACTATCTTATTGTACTTAAAAAAATTGATATAATATAGCCAAGAGTACTAGACAATGCATGAGAAGTTTATATTAATACCAAAGGATAAAAGCTAAATGTATCCGTAGGATAAACTAACTTAAGCTTAGTATCGACTTGAACTTACCGTTTCTTTGAGGATTGTCAGAAGCTGTTGATGTGAAAACTGTGTCCAGTATTGCCCCCAAAGAAGATGGACCCGGCAGATCCCACGAGGCCTGTTCCTGTTCTTGTTCAAAACCTTTTTCAGCCATTTTTTAATAGATTTACTTTCTCATATTGTTTTACATGGATTCTATTTTCTGTAGCACCAGCACTTGTCAACACTTATCTGTCACATCACAAACTTGTACCATTCGTCATACACCTTAGAAAAATAAAACTAGTTGTCCATTCATTTTAAATAATATTAGATCTGTAGTGTTAATAACGACCATGCTATTGAAGTCAATGATGTAAAACGACTCAGAAATAAGTAATGCGACATCACGAATCACGATTAAATTTGATGTTTTTTGTTGAAATTTGTTGTATGTATGTTGTTGTATGTAGGTATTGCATAGAGGTGGCCGTTTTTAAGAAAACGTTGTTGACCAACGATGTTACTCTATGGTGTTGACATCCGTTGGCGAAATGTTGAACAACGGATGGGAGTAACACCGAATAATGCCGACAATAACCGACACCGAACCGAACCGATGTCATTGACATCGGTTCGGATGTCAATAATAATATGACGGACAAACCTACAAACCTACGAACTATAGTCCCAAAATCTACGTATTTTCTATCAAAATTGTTTTATGTATAAATTTAATTTGTCTGAAAATGATAATACATTATCTACAAGTGGTATTTCATAGATTTTTTGTTTGCTAAACGGTATTTTTTTTTAATATATTGTTTGTCTACTGCTGTTCGTTTTATTCACTTTTATTTATTATTATTTTCATAAATACCATTACATTACGTTGAAGTACGATGGCATCGAACTTCAATAAACAACGTTTATGAATCCGCCAACGGCGCCAACATAACAAAATGTTACGTATGTACGCTAGCTGGATGTCCGAGTGACACCGTTGTCGGAAACATCGATGTTGACAACGGGTGACGGTATCGAAACAACATTGCACACCGATGTTGAAAAATAACAAAAACGCCCATCTCTAGTATTGCACTACAGATTTATAAATTATTATGAGATGCACAGAGTAAATATACTCACAGGGAGCACAGATGACTAAGTTTAAAGTTACTCATTTACAGCATAGCACATACAATACATATATGTAATTATGGATATTATTTAGTACTACATTGACACAGAACTAAACAGAACTAAATAAACACAGAACTAAAGAGGATAGGCCCTATATTGCCTTTATATTTTTCAATAAAGAAATATCATGCAAATATGAACCACAATAACAAAAATATAACTATCTCATTCTTACACATCACAATCTGTATTTGTAGAAAAAGTAAGTTGAAAAAAAGTGATTTGTGTCGTAATTAATTCAAAAAGCGACTCCTGCAAGAAAAATTGGTTTCAAACGCTTGCTATACCTAGATAGGCTAGATAGAATACTCATTGATTAACAGAGGCTTAGATCTATAGCCAACCCCACATCCTTACTGAGACCACATCCTTCTTTTACAGACAGAGTCTCGGATTCGATAAATCCCATCACAACTAGAGAACCATGAACTGTCTGGTAATTTTTTGACGTCATAACGTCTTATAAATTGATGAACATCGACAGCGCATATGAAAAAGTTGTTTTTTTTGTACATTCCAACATAAAAAGAGAAAAATATACTGATTCACAGAAAAATATTCAAAACGTGAGTACAGACGCATAGTGTTATTCCCGTTCCAGTTCTTTTTTCAATTTTTTGAATTGACTTTTGCTGTATGTTTATACTGACCTTTACAGCGTCACCGAATAGAGTGGTAAGCACAGAAAACTAGTGGTAAGCTTCAAAGACTTCAAACTAAAGGAAAATTATTACTCCATCAAGTGTGTGGGTGCGATCGATCTATGGGCCTGAAACTGGGGTACGTACCTCGGCATATTAGGTCAACGCTGTGTTTGTAAGTATAGGTAGGTAGGTGGTAGAGCCTATAGGGAACCAAATAGGTTTTATATGAAAGCTAATTGGTTCCATATAGAATTCGCCCGGGGCAGTACCACCGCCCGCCACGGTACCTTGTACCATTTCTGCCGTGTAATAATTGTTTTTAAAGCAATTGTGGTCCGGTTGGAAAGGTGTGGATTCCGGTTACACTTCTTTAGAGGCGACCATCTTAGTCCTCAAGGGTAGCAACACATCTGTGACTGACATAGAACGAGACTCCTACTAACAAGTACTAACTGGACTATTACTAACACCAACTAACAGGACTAACTATCACTAACAGTCCCCAGTCCTCATACCTACTAACGAACTGACCAACTAATGTTCTAATTAACTTTCTCAACTAATTGGACTAAATTCAAATTCAAATTCAAATAATTTATTTCGCTATGAGGTGATTAGACACGCTTAACGAAAGTCTAGGTACCTGACTAAAAACTACTTAAACTGATCTATATAAGGCAAAGGATTAGCTATTGATTATTGAATGAATAGCTAATCCTACACAGGTGCCTAACTTGCCAACTAACCATCCCTGTCCCTAATTGAGTCTTGTTCAAAGTCAGTCACAGTTGTCATGGGCGGCAGCGGAAGGGTGGTGCTGCAAGCTCGTTTGCTATCCTGTATCCATAAAAAAAAAAGGGGGATCGACCAATCACTCGGGGATACCTCGTGTAGGCCAGGCCGTTCGAAAGTTGTTTTCGTTCCCGCCGGCAGTTCGGTGTACATGTGATACATTTTGTATCCTAGATAGGGGACTCCCTATAGGATGTTTGCATATGGTCTAAGAGCCCGTGAATCCCAGAACTACGTTATTTTATAAAAGCTGAAAGTTTGTCAGCGCATGCTCTCAACACAGGTAAGAACGATGGACTATTATGAAGTTTGGGTTGCAGTGGCTTTGGCAGGTAAAGGTCACTAAAGGTGTGTAAAATACCGATCTAAATACATCAAATAATAAAGTGCGATTTCTTGGTATTACCTTTAGAATATTATTAAAAATCACGTTATTCATTGCCAGACACTTAACATCGTGGCAACCCCTTGCCAGACACCCTTAATGTTCATGAAATTATAATTTTACTTACGTTATAGTATAAAAGCTGATTTTTATAAATAATACTTGGGTAATAAGTAGATGATGTTTCCTCATTAGCCAGACACTTTTGATAGTTCCAACCTCTTGCCAGACAAGCATGTAGGGTAGCTGTAGGAGAGCGCGAGGCAGTATGAAGCGCTGAGAATTGACGTTATTTTTGATCAATACCTGACTCCATCGATCAAAGATTACGAACATTCTCAGCGTTTAGAATCAGCACAATTGAGCTACACCATAACTGGACCAACAAAACTATTCACATCAATTCCAAACAGTGCTATTCTTTTGTTGAGACAGTTTTCAGTGAATCTTTATCAAAATTTGGTAGATCACCTTCGAACCATTTAAAATGGTACTGATTATTTTCGAGTACCCATCCATTATTCTCGGGCTGATAAATTGTTGGAATTTGCTGATTTGCATTATTCCAAATGCTTGACACATAGTTGGCTCGCAGAAATTGTTGTAGCAGTTCGGATTTACACGGTGGCAGACTACTAGCATCAAAATTTCGTAGTTTTTTACGACTAAACGCTATAGAACTATTTGAGACTTGATACGTATTAATGAATAGTTGAAGTTGTGCTGCATCAACATCAATTATCGAACTGACATTATATACCTCACATATATACTGCTGAATAATATAAAAAAATATTTGTGTTTCATTAACATTTTCGAATAATTCGTTTTTACCTAATTTAATGAAAGCTTTTTGTTATTCTTCCGTTCTTTTTAATATTTTAAAAGGCTTTAACTTTCTTTTTCGGAAAAATGCGGGATTATAATCACATCCTGTGATCGCATGGAATCCTGGCAAGCTCTTACAAAAAGATTTTCCTATTTTGACGTATATCTCCGTGAGGTCTACGTACCTCAAGTTGTTTCCAGTGCCTATCAGCATCCAAATAAGTGAATCATTTTATAGATGGTGCATATGACCAAGCATAATAGCTGCAATGTCAGTGTCGACACTTCTGAACAAAATATTTACTTGATTTGAAATACTGCACGCATGGTAGATTAGTTTAGTATCAGCCTCTTCATGTTCTGGACATGATAACTCTTCTACAACCCTTACTATCTTGTTAGAAGCATCAACAACAAAAGAATGGCACTGTTTGGAATTGATGTGAATAGTTTTGTTTCCAATGAAAGGTGATTCTAAACGCTGAGAATGTTCGTAATCTTTGATCGATGGAGTCAGGTATTGATCAAAAATAACGTCAATTCTCGGCGCTTCATACTGCCTCGCGCTCTCCTACAGCTACCCTACATGCTTGTCTGGCAAGGGGTTGGAACTATCAAAAGTGTCTGGCTAATGAGGAAACATCATCTACTTATTACCCAAGTATTATTTATAAAAATCAGCTTTTATACTATAACGTAAGTAAAATTATAATTTCATGAACATTAAGGGTGTCTGGCAAGGGGTTGCCACGATGTTAAGTGTCTGGCAATGAATAACGTGATTTTTAATAATATTTTAAAGGTAATACCAAGAAATCGCACTTTATTATTTGATGTATTTAGATCAGTATTTTACACACCTTTAGTGACCTTTACCTGCCAAAGCCACTGCAACCCAAACTTCATAATAGTCCATCGTTCTTACCTGTGTTGGGAGCATGCGCTGACAAACTTTCAGCTTTTATAAAATAACGTAGGTCTGGGGTTCACGGGCTCTTCATCGTAGTTCGCTCAAGTTGATTCCTACCACTTTACCCTCCTTGTGAGTATATTTATTCTGTGCTATAACCTCTAGCTAGTTTGTTTGTGACTTTACTCTGTGATACGGATTATTTGACATAAATAATTTATATGTCATCATCTTTAAAAAAATATTAAAATTTATCTTTTGAAATGAACACTTGTTTGTTCTTGAATAATGTTAATGCTAAGAAGTTTATTGCACCGATAACCTATCTTTAATACCTTTATAGGCGTAAATTGCCATACTTTAGTCATTGATTGAATAGGTCGGGTGATGAAAAATGTCCTCATTATTGCCTTTATTTTTAAAAGGGAAAGTTGTTAAAGGCTTCGGAAGAGGCTCTAAGGATTTAGGATGTCCAACTGGTAAGTTAGATTTGTCTTCTATCAAGTCATAGTCTATCAATGAACTATCAATGTTCTAGGTGCCTTAGGTGTAGTGAAAAAAGTGAGCGTTCGTGGGCAACACAAGTGTCAAATGTTCTCAAAGCAGCCCAATGTCTTTGACAAGGCTCGCTTGTTTTTACATTTGAAAGCAACCAGTACTGGGGGCTTATCTTGCCCTCAGAGGCATGGAAACTTGCCGCAAGGCTTGTCGGTTTGACCGATGGGACAAACTAACATTTGTTGCTGTTTAATTGCATAACTTAACATACAATCAAGGCAAGCCATTGGGCTATGATCAAATTAAGTATATTGAATTGCTTGGTGATTCAACCCTTAATGGTAATACCAAGTGCTTATGACAAAGCATTGCAGTATTTTAGCATTGGTAGTGGTTAGTAATTTTATCTAAGATTTAGTTATATTGGGACAAATATAGGTTATTTGTTATCTTAGTTTTGTCCTCAATGTCTTCAGAGATAAAGAGTTATTATTTACTCATACAAAGATAACAATCTGAACGCTTAATGTCATGTATTAGAAGTTATAAAATTATACCATTATGATTTATCTAAATTTCATCACTATCCAATCATACTTGTATAGCCTTATTAGATTCATAAGCATAAGTACTCATATCTACTATCATATTATGAAATGAGATACCATAACAAAGTGATTGGTATATATTATATATTCTACTCTCATATTTCTTTGACACTGCCTCCTTGGTCTAGTGGGCTCAAGCGAGACTGATAAGCTAGTTTCTGGGTTTGATCCCCAGGTTGGGCAAACTATTATTGGGTTTTTTAAAATAAAGAAATTTAGTAGTAGGTTGGAGTCTGGATCTGTGCCTGGTGTATGATGCTCACCACCTATGGGATTAAACATAACTTGGGAAAAGTGGGTGTATGTACACATCTGCCTACCCCCTTGACAAAACAGGTGTTATGTATATTTTTATAATGTATTATCTTTTTCAGCAAATTACCCCTTAGAAGTAGTGCAATCTTTGCCAAAAGATTTGAGTCCAGGTGTCTATTATGGATGGGCTCAAGTGGACTCACAGCCTGTGTATAAAATGGTAGCAAACATAGGATGGTGTCCTTTTTATCAAAACAAACAGATGTCAGTTGTGAGTAATTTAAGAATGCCCTAATTTGATTAGACATGAATTGCCTAAATTGTTTACTCATCCTGAATAAACAGGTTTGATTTAATTTAGCTGTTGTCTTAATCAGTTCTTTCTGTGTACACATTATGGATAGGTATTAGGAAATCACACAATTCTAACAAACTTAAACCCTATCAAAAAACTATTTTGATATCTCTGAATGCTTTTCGCAAATGGTGGTTCAAGCCCACCCTTTTTCTTTAATATTTTTATTTTTATCGCCTACAATTGATTTTTTATTTTGATTTTTATTTTGAAAATACTGCATTAATAAAATCAATAAATATAATAATTGCATAAGTTGATAACAAATGCTATGCAATAGCTTTACCGCGGCAGTCTAAGAGTGCCACACGTCTTTTTTTTTTCTTGAGTAGTCATTAGCAGGCCCATCCTCTGGTTCTCGCTTATCGTTGAATTTTGGGACACTTGTATATAAACTATTGGCTTTATTTATTTAAAAAATATATATTAATATTTGATAAATATAAATGAATATTATTATTTAAATTCTAAATATTGTTTTAAAGGGTTTTTTCCGTAGTTTCAATGGATTGTTTATTTAATTTTAACTTTTAAGTACTACCTTAATCTAATTAATAGAACCTAAACCTTAATACTATCCTGACCCTTCCTTTTCCAAATTCAAACGGATTCCTTTTGTTTCCCACGTTTTAAACTACTTCTTGGTTGAGCGTATCATGCGCCAATGCCAAGAACAGAAAAACAAGTTATCCAGTGACCTACGTTATTTTTGAATTTTGATCATCCTATAATTTGTGGTTCATATTTCTTTATTTTCTGGCTGCGCCAGTGTAGCTAAGACTATTCATTAAGAATGTGTCATAATAAGATTGGAAATGGTTGAAATCTTTTACTGCAATTACTTTTTTTCATTACAGGAAACTCACATCATGCAAAAATTTGAAAATGACTTTTATGGTTCTGAATTGAAAATTTGTGTACTCGGATATTTAAGATCAGAAAAAAACTTTAAATCGCTAGAAGATCTGATACTTGCAATCAAGCAAGACATTTCCAATGCTGAGGATAAGCTGGATGAACCAAATGCAATGAAATTTAAAGAAAATATTTTTTTCTCCAATGTAGATTAATAGTTCTTAAAAAAGGAACAAGAGTTATATTTTATTCAACTGTTACCTAATATTTATGCAGTAATTATTATAATGCATTAATTATTTTTGTTACAAAATTATATGTATATTTTATTGTTATTTCTCTTTTTATGACTAGTGGAATTTTATTTTTAATGTAATCCATAATTAACCAGTAAATGAAAAGAAACCACAATATAATACTTTTAAAAGTATCTGTATTATTGTAAATAAACAGTTACAATAATAAATTTCCAAGAATTTATTTATGTGATATTTTTATAAGAGATTGTACCTTTTACTAAGTAAATGTTACACAAATGTTGTTTCTTTGTATTTCAAAGTATCAAAATGGTAGGTATAAAGAAACATGTTGTTCCCTTTGAAAAAGCCTTTATTTGTAATGCTTTAACAAATCCAATGAAATAGTAAATATCACTCCTTCATAGTTGGAAATAAAATGCAATCTTAAATTACGGCTCTCTCCAGGACAATTTAGTGTTGTTTTCTTCTAAATGAACAACCTGAAAATAAAACAAATTTAACAAAACATGATTTTGGTCTCAGGAGTATGATTACGGTAATTTACATAAAATTTATTTAATTCATTTAAGCATGCAAATCCATCCAACAGCCTATGTGTGGTCTACCTACAGCATAGTTTGTCAAACCCACAGGAGGTAGTGCCTATACGGAACCAAATAGGTTCTATATAAAGTTCACCTGGGGAAGTGGCTGCCACAGTACTGGTACCATTTATACCAAGAAATAATTATTGTGGTCAATCAGGTAAGAAAGGTATTTGTTTTAAAGGTATGAAGTAGGTGGGGAATCTTCAAAGGTATCATCCATGATATCCAGCTGCATGAATGTGCCTCATTAGTTGAGTGTTGTAGCCCTGGATCAGGATTTATTTAATTGGATTTTCTGACTTGAAATTCCCTGTAGTAGCTCAGTCTGGAATTGTGCCTGGTGTATGGCTCAAAACCTTCTAAGAATACCACTTTTTTACGTCGACAATGCTCTATTCGCTACATAAAAAAATCAACAAAAATTATTTAATGTAGAAACAATTGCACTTCTACAATATGTACCTTACATACATCAAATCAAGGGGTTTCATAAACTCTACTTTAGTTTATTCAAAATGGATACTAATTTTGCCACATACATATAGGAATACCACATGGGTGTTTTAGGGGATATATTATTAATGTAGGGGGGTAAAACTAATAATAGTCGAAAAATAGTGGGCTCAAATTTGTCCTCATATATTTCATGAAGTATACTTACTTTTTCAGTCAAGACGAGACTGTATAATATAAAATCTCGGTAGAGACCGAGAATACAAAAATCGTGATATAAATAAATAGTAAATAAATATCATGGACATTCTCACACACGGCCATCTACCCCAAAAGTAGGCGCGAGCCTGTGATATGGGTGTCAGAGACTGATATACACACATAGATATTTTTAAATACATACTTAAATAGATAATATTAACATCCAGACACAGAACAAATACAAGTGTTCGTCACACGAATATTTGTCCTGAGTGGGATTCGAACCCACGACCCCTGGCGCAACAGACAGGGTCACTACCGATTGCGCCAACGGGCCCGTCGATATAATAAATGAAAATGCATACAATTTTTAATGAAGCAAATTTTTTTATGTTTCGTCTGTGTCGTGCCTGCCCAATTTTTTAATGAATTTATAATCATTATAATTATACTTAATGGTATTTATGTATGCAACATTTTTGCATGCAAATTTTGTTACGACAATTAGTTTGCTTCGGAACAATGAATAAGAACCTTTAAGGTGATTTACAGACTACAATTTAGTAAACTGAAAACTTCAAACTATACTGAAGAAACTCCAAAGTGAAATATACCCCACATTCTCTGTAAGAATATAATATATGCCTCTGTGCCACTTAAAACATCTATGTCACTTTATATTAAATTTTATAATACTCACACACACACTCACTCATATAATTATATTAATAATGCAAACACATTGTTCTTGTCACATACACACTACACTCATCACACACAAATTTAATATTAAGTTGATGAAATATTTTCTTTTTAAAATGTTGCTCACCAAATTGTCACCCATAGTTAAACGTAAGTTGGTGAGGGGACTCCCCCTTCCCCTAAATTTGGCAACTCAGAAATGCATTCTTTTTTTAAAAAAATTTTTTAAATATTTGGGGTTGTGAGTGCTAAAAAATTTCAGTTTCTAATAGTATCTTTCTAATTGGGTGTTAAAGAGGTGTGCATGGTACCTTTATCTGAACTTAAACTAGCTATTTCTAACCAACCTATTAAGGCAAAAAGTGTAAATAAATGTAGACAGAACCACCTATACTAAGTAGGGATACAACGTATAACTTCAGACTTTGTTCTGCTTCCGCTGTTGCTTCTGGTTTCACATTTTGAGTTTGATTAACTCAATTCGTAATTTGCATGTATGTATTTCCAATTTTTTTTTTTCGTTTTTTATCGGAAATTATTTCTACTTTAAACACAAATATCAGAAGCCTGTCACAGATGTCGGAACGGAAGCCCGTGCAGATTTTGAAGTCTTGACGTTTGAAGATATCTGAGATACAGTGTTAATGCACACCAAGAAATACTAATCAGCAATACACAGGGGCAATGTTAAATAAGAATAAAATAATGATAAAAATAATAGTAAATAAAAGAAGAATTTAGAATTAATTTTATATGAAATATTGTAAAATTATTTCACAATATTGTATAAGTCATTTATCACTGTTCTTGTGAAACCAATACTTGTGCATGGTATGATATTATTATAACCATGTTATTAAACCATTTTATAACTAACATTATGGATGGATGCAAATTTTGCAAAGCAAATTTGGCCAAAGGTCATTTATTTAAAAGTCTGTTCGTAGTATGTTTATTTATAACAAAGATAATCATATCAAAGAGAGAGAGAACAATTATAGTGAAAAATATTACCTTCCGTTAGTCTAGCGCGCCCACCCGTGGGCTGGCAAAGGATTGTTGAGCATCCTGCGCAGACTACCACCCTCTGGGCATGGCTAAATACTGTCGTAATTTTGTAGCAGCCGGGGCATTTCACGTCCATGAAATACGAGTTCGGGTGCGGTACCAGTCTCTTCAGCTTGTGCTTCCTCCTCTCAGACACGGGCGTCGGGTGCAATAAATCAATTGCGAGCTGGAAAGCACGAATAGGTTATTTGTGACACTTTCAATAATAATATTATTTAAACTGTACGTATGTAACTAAACTTCTGCTTATGCAGGATCACATCCATATTTCTATTTTAACACTTCCAAACACATGAAATTCAAGTTATCATTTTGTGTCAGGCATTGAATACGTCAAGATTCGCATGCCATGTGTTTATCTTGTATATTGCGCATTTCATCAATTTGATAAGTATTGATGTAATGCATATTTTAACATAGGTTAACTTAATAGCATGAAAATCACGATATCTTAGCACTTAAGTGAAAAAACTTGAGTTAATTTAACAAAATACACACCGGCATGGTTACAGCTTAGATGCAGAACCGGAAAAGGATAAACGTAATAGGTACCAAAGACAAGAGCTTTCAAGTCTATTCTCTAAAGCTGCGTTCAGTATATTGAAGTGCGTAAAAGTTTTCATGAGATTAATTATTATTTATAGAGCTATCTCCCCTGATACTGGCCACACACAGATCGGGAAGAAGGTCCAACTGCTCTCTGGAAAGTGGTCGGCCTTCAGAGTGGTGCTATCCCCCTTACCGCGGTCACTCACATGTGTGCAAACGTTTGACATTTGTACGAATGTTTGCATGAATGTGAAAGACTGTCAGGAATCCATATGCAAATGGGTTCGCAAATGAGTTCACGAATGTCCAGTGTTGCTCGCGATTTTGTTAATAATTATTCTCTTCCAGGCACCATTCACTATTTTTATAGCCTGTTTTGACGTGATAACGTGTTATTAAATTGATCAACAGCGCATATGAAAAAGTGTCCCATTCCGCCTGATTGTTTTTATTAAATTAATTTTTAATTTTATTAAATTTAGTTTTACACACGACAACATTGGCGGTTCCATGGCTCCGAAATAGGGAACTGTCAAAATAAACATATAGACTTGTCTGTTGTATGTTATCTTTGTATTTTCAATTCTCCTTTTTTCAATCCTCCTTTTTTGTATCGTATAAAATAATAATTATGACATTATCATGTAAATCTATCGTCCGTAAACCGACTTTACAGACAACCAGTTTTTTTTATAGGACTTCTTTTCAGGGTCCGAAATAGAGGGTTCACTTTGCAATAATTCAATAAATTCGAATATGTTATCGTTATTCCAATCCATTTTCAATACAAGAAGATAAGATAAGACGCCACGAACAACGATAAATTAGCACATCCGTTATCTTTGCAATCGTGTGCGCAACTTAACAAAGCCAAGTTAACCAATAATAACTGCTACACATGCGTCAGATTACTATGAAATAATAGCTTTTCTTTTTTTCAACTGGTCACACCACGCATGTGTGGGAGACTACGCGAAGGTTCGCGCGCTTTGATGTTTGACAAAAAACTGACACAGCTTGGAAAACCTCAAATGTATCGAAAACTTCGCATAAGTATTCGCGAAGGTCATTAAACACATGTGGGTTCGCGTATGTGCACACATGTGAGTGACCGCCTTTACCGCGGTCCCTTTCGTGGCGTCTAATCTTATCATCTTGTATTGAAAATGGATTGGAATAACGATAACATATTGGAATTTAATGAATTATTGCAAAGTGAACCCTCTATTTTGGACCCTGAAAAGAAATCCTATAAAAACAGGCTATCAAAATAGTGAATGGTGCCTGGAAGAGAATAATTAATAACAAAATCGCGAGCAACACTGGACATTCGTGAACTCATTTGCAAATTCATTTGCATATGAATTCCTGACCGTCCTTCACATTCGTGCAAACATTCGTACAAATGTCAAACGTTTGCACACATGTGAGTGACCGCGGTTTGGTGAGGATGCAGCCGCCAGAGCATACCAGCTGGTGCTTCGTAGTTACGTCAGGCTGAATCAAATATAGCATTTTTAAACACTGATTTTATTGCGCAGTAGTAATCTGAATGTCAACATGGCCCAGATATTTGATTTGTGGTTTTTGTGTGGCACAGCCGGCTGTGCTGGTTATGTTCGTAGACTAAAACCTGCCTTGAAGATGGCTTTGGTCATATGACCCTCAAGCCGAAACCGCAGGCGACTCCGCATGGAGAGGCAGGGCGCAAAATTGATTTGTGGGGTGATGTTTATTCTTTTATGTTACGGAATACGACATTTTTGGAGAACAGATGGAAGATCGTTCAGTGAATGGTTTCTTATTATTTTGATGTCAAAATCACTGTTCATGTTAAACTTGTATTCACAGATTTAAAATAAGTAAACAGTCTTGCCCTAAATATTAATACAAAGAAAAAAAAATCAATTGCACGTAACATTTAATTTTATTCACATTTTATTACTAAAACAGTGTGTTAGTTTCATACAATAATATCAAACCATTAAAAATATAACAAGCTTATTCGAAGTGGTCTCTAATGGCTGCAATACAGTCCTTTAAACGTTGAGGTCAAATATCAATAGAAGCACGCACTCTTTCAATAGGAAAATTCTTCACTGCCAGTCGTAAGGATTCTTTTAGGGACTCCAAATAATACCATACATTAATCATAATCCAGCGGATTATGATCGGGACTAGATGAAGGCCAGTCTTCAGCTCTGATGAAAGTCCGGAACGTTGGTTACTAACCAAGAATGGGTTGATCCAAAGTCAAAGTCAAGTCAAAGTCAAATAATTTATTTCGCTATGAGGTGATTAGACACGCTTAACGAAAGTCTAGGTACCTAACTAAAAACTACTTATACTACTAACTGATCTACATAAGGCAAAGGATTAGCTATTGATTATTGAATGAATAGCTAATCCTACACAGGTGTCTAACTTGCCTTAAGATAAATTTACAATAATTACCTACCACTAAGCTAAGCTCTAAGTCACGATAGACTATCTATATGGTCATCGGCTTTAGGAAGAATTTACAATATTCTTATCCTATGCCCTAGTGTAGGCCGAGAGAGAAAAAAGCCGGAGGAAAAAACTCTCGGTACTCTTTTAAAATTCAAATTAATTTTTACAGAAAAATGCACAGTATGACCATGACATGATTAAGTCAGACACGAGACAGCCAATCGTGTATGCCAAGAATCACCCCATATGCCACCTGCTTACAATTTTTAGTATAATTAATACAGAAGCATAGTGATAGCCTGTCAGAGTTTAATTCAGTCCCATGCCTTTATATCATCCAAATACTCCTGAATATTATAATAAGCTTTTCGACATAATGTTTGTTTGATGGTTTTTTTAAACCTTTGTAAAGGCAGAGACTGAACCGCAGCCGGGACTTTATTGAATATTAGAATAGACATTCCTATGAAGGAACGACTTTTCTTACTAAGCCGGCATTTAGGAAACGCTAATTTGTGGCCGTTCCTTAGTGTTACATTGCGTAAGGCATTTAGGTCACTACGACTTACAAACTGATGCCTATTTTTACGAATATACATAATATTCTCATAGATGTACTGCGATGCAAGGGTTAGGATGTTTATTTCCTTAAATTTTTCTCTAAGGGAGTCTCTACTTTTCATTTTGTATATATAACGGATAGCCCTCTTCTGCAAAATAAAAATAATATTAGCATCAGCTGCATTACCCCAGAGTAAAATGCCATAGGACATTACACTGTGAAAGTAACTAAAATATACCAATCTAGCGGTATCGACATCCGCCAATAGTAGGGGAGCCCAAGAGGGGATTTTGCGGGATACTCAAGCGCGTAAGTTTAATATACAGTGGGATACATTGTACCCGGTTAAGTACCTCCACCAAATATGAGCCCCATATATAAATGGGGCCGTCAAGGATAAAGGATCAGATTAGTAAAAAAAAAAAATTTGTCATCAGAAATTCTTGAGCGCGTTAGATTAAGGTAGGGTGAGTTAATTACATGCTAAAAAGTGTATATTCCACTAATCTTACAATTTGAGAGTAACGTAAAGAAAGGGGAGGGCTACAAAGTTACTCTCAAATTGTAAGATTAGTGGAATATGGGCTACAAAGTTGTAGCCCTCCCCTTTCTTTACGTTACTCTCAAATTGTAAGATTAGTGGAATATACACTTTTTAGCATGTAATTAACTCACCCTACCTTAATCTAACGCGCTCAAGAATTTCTGATGACAAATTTTTTTTTTTTACTAATCTGATCCTTTATCCTTGACGGCCCCATTTATATATGGGGCTCATATTTGGTGGAGGTACTTAACCGGGTACAAGGTATCCCACTGTATATTAAACTTACGCGCTTGAGTATCCCGCAAAATCCCCTCTTGGGCTCCCCTACTACAAACAGCGTATCCTTTTAACCGCGTAAGCTGCAGAACTTAGTCTATCCGCCAGTCGACAGATATGGGGTCCCCACTTCCAGCTTTATGACCCGGCGTTTACTGGCGCGAACCGTACTTTAGTCTTTCAGAGTTGTTGGCGATCCCAATCTTACTGGTAAATTGTAGGACCTCAGTCTTCGTAGAGACCTAAGCTCTCTCTGTGTCCTTTACTGTATTTATCATGGTGATTAGTCGGAGGAACTTCAAAACTTAATACAACCAACATCATTCAATTATCGCACCGTCAGAAGTTTCATTCACACCGAATCGACTACTAGCCTACTACCACCGTGCGCTTCTTGCGGTCTTTTTTACGGCGAACTGGTCTCCTGTGGAATGAGCTCCCGACTGAGGTTTACCTTCGAGCTACGACATCGAGTGCTTCAAAAAGAGTGTGAATCGCTTCCTTCGAGGCAGACAAAGCACCTGTGATACCCGTGTCGATGGTGTCGCACGTTTTCATAGGCGACAGTGACCACTTACCATCAGGTATGTCTGTATCTGCCCGTATGTCTGTTTGTCCGTCAATATTATTAAAACAAAAAGTCTTGCTGAAAAGACCATTCTTGGTTATTGAACATGGTGATGTTAAGGGGCTTAACTACCTTCTCAAGAATAGTATCTTGTGCCGATGTTTTGATACCTTTTGTTTTTGTCCTTGATGTTTTTTCACAAAAATATGGCTCAGTAATTTTTGTGAAAAATTAGTAATCTTTGCCAGTTGTTTTTTTTAATTGTGACTGACAGCAGAGACAGCCTCAAGTAACTGTCAAATCTGTCAATGAACATGAACGAACATCGAACGTAGTGATTAGATTACTTGCTTGCTCAGTGATCGAACATCAAGCTTTACATCAAGCAAATATAACAAGCCCGTTTGTGATCAAGCATAACTGGCACAACATCCGTAGATAGAATAATCGTAGTATCCCTTATTAGTTTGTGGAATAATCTGTGATATACAACTGTGCTGTAAAACGTAATAAATTACAAAAAATCGATCTTTTAATTTAATATTTCTATACCACAGAGCGTGTTGATTCCTGCTCCTGTTTTCCTACACAGATTAATATAATATATTGTTAAATCACGTGTCCAAACCCTTAATAAAAAATTAAGATTAAGAAGGGATCTTAAGGTTTTTAATATCATGGCTGACGAAGAATATGAGGCAGAGGACGCAGGTGCAGACTACGACGACATTGCGGAAGAGGATGATAACATTGAGGAAACTGAGGAACAGGAGGAAGATGGGTACAATGTGCAGTGCATGGCGCCAGGCCAGGCTGGAGGCGGCGTCGAGAAGTCAAAAAGAATCACGACAAGATATATGACCAAATATGAAAGAGCTAGAGTTTTAGGTAATGCGCTTTAAGGTTATTGTTGTCTTTTATTTATTTTTGTTGTTGTATTATAATCAGTGAGCAGTTTTAGATCTAAGAACAGTTTGGGTCAAACGAACAGTAACCTTAACAGAGTTAGGATTACCCTTCACAGCAATAGTGGGAACTCAAACCAAAGGGGGTCTCTGGATGGATAGCTTTGAGCTTTTATCCCCAGCTGTGCTATAAATCGTACCTGTGCCTTCCAGCACCAATGTATAAATCATATGACTTAAATGATCATGCCTTTGAGAACATAGAACACAGAGAGAGTTCTTCATAATGTTCTCGAAGGCATGTGAAAGTGTTAAGTATCTGCCAATCTGCACTTGGCCAGCAAGGGGGACTGAAGCCTAATCCCTCCAATTCTGAGAGGAGACCCGTGCCCAACAGTGGGACAAAGAAAGGGTTGTGATGAATGACTTGGCTAAATTATATTATTATTAATGTTATTATATTAAAATTTCAGGTACAAGGGCATTAGAAATAGCTATGTGTGCTCCAGTAATGGTTGAATTAGAAGGAGAGACCGACCCACTGCAAATAGCTATGAAAGAATTGAAGCAGAGGAAAATTCCAATAATCATAAGAAGATATCTTCCTGATCACTCCTATGAAGATTGGAGTATTGATGAACTTATTATTGTAGATCATTAGGCTAAGCTATTCTAATTATTAAATAATAAAAACAAATCTAATTTAATGCAATAAAAATATGAAAAATGCAAATTGTACCAATTTCATTTCCATACCAAGTCCAATGAAGAAAACGCCTAAAGAACAATGCTAAGGCTAAGTGCGCAGTGACGGCCAGTATTGCGACCAGCCGAAAGTGTCGCGACCTAGCTATCCTGCTAGTCAGCCAGCCTGCGGCCAAAATTGTCATGCCTTGATCACACGTACCGAGCAAACGGGCGAGACAGTAAATGTCTCTCGGCCGAGACAGTGATGTAAGCGAGTAGCTGTTCACACATGTTTTGAAATTAGCACAGTCAGTTCAGTTCTATTGAGACTACAACTCGGACAGTATTCGGAATTTAAATAAAAAAAATTTTGAGCCGTCACAGGCCGCCTGGCAGATGTGAAACATCGAAATTATTTTGTACAAGTAATAATATGCACAAAAGTACAGAATATGACACGAACTAAAACATACAATAAAAAAAAAATATAATAAAAAAAAAAACTGACAACAGACGACAATGATGTGGCCGTGTGGCGAGACAGTACACGTTCAGTCAGAGACCTGCCGAGTGACCGAGCGAGACAGTGCGGGGAAGCGGGAGGGTGGACACTCGGCCTAGTAAGTAGAACGGAAGCCGAGCTACTGTCTCGCCGCTTCGTTCGGCCGAGCACTCGGCGCTATGTTTATACGCACCGAGTACTCGGCCGAGAGCACTGTCTCGCCCGTTTGCTCGGTACGTGTGATCAAGGCATCAGTTCCGAGTACAGTACAGGCACTGTGGTACAGAGTGCTTCGAAATGGACTAAATACTAATAATAAATAAAAAAAGATAAAGCAAATTGTCAGCGATAATAATTATTGTGGCTTTATTGTGTTTATATAGCTAATTTTCAAGTAGTAGTAGTGGTAGTAGTAGTGGTAATAGTAGTGGTACCTAGTAGTAGTGGTAATGGTAGTGGCAGTATATATATATATCATCCATTGGCTATGAGAGTAAGAGAGAATGAAAATGTGTGCTCGCATTTCTCTTTCTTTCTATTTTCACCTAACTTTATAACTTATATCTCCTTCTAATATTCCGTTTGCCTCGCCCGATCACACCGTAACCACAGAGTACATTTTATATAACTGACCGTAACCCTCTCGTCACCCATTCTCCAGCTTACTCACAAGTCAAGCGTGCGTAAAGAAGTTTTACTTCAAAAAGTTGGGAATACATACCTTGCTCTACATTTATATTTATGAGTGTGCATATTTTGATAGACTACATCCAGAGCTTTTTACAAGGGCTGTGGATGTCATCCCAAGAAATACAATAAAAAAACAATAGAATTGTTATAAATAAAATACCTATCTTTGGAATCGCGAGATTATGTGCGGCTTATTACAATAAAAGATGTCCCGTTAAGAATTTTTACGCCATGTTCCCTTCCTTCACCATACATGGTCTTGCCTTGCACCGACGACGTAGGGCCTAACGTTTGCCCGGATTAAGGGGACTTACCTAAATCCGGCCCTGTGTCTGAACGATAAATAAAGAAAGTCATAATTTTTGATGCCAACTGTATTGTCTACGTATATATATTTTATTATGTCAAGAACCCAATAGAGAAAAGAAAAGGAGATAGCAATAATTATGAGGATGGCATATTGAAATATTTACGCGAGTGTGGTCACAGCAATGCTGTGCCAACTAATACTGGACGCCGCCGCGCCGCCAGGCTTGTAAGTAGTTTAATCAATTTGACCGTCCGTCGGTGAGCAGAGCAACGCTGGTATGTTTACCAAAGTAAATAATTATTTATGTAACAACTTAAATCTATATTATAAAAATGAATCGCAAAATGTGTTGGTAAGCGCATAACTCAACAACGCCTGGACCAATTTGGCCAATTCTTTTTTTTAAATGTTCGTTGAAGTTCAAGGATGGTTTTTACGGGGAGAAAAATTTGAAAATTCATCCCCTAAGGGGGTAAAACGGGGGTGCAAAGTTAGTATGAAGCTTTGCCGTTTTTGAAGTTAGTGAATGTGTAACGCGAGCGAAGCTGCGGGCGTCCACTAGTATGTAATACAAATACAATTTTTATTAAATCTTAAATACGTCGAATAACACTGTTTATGGTAGAACACCAACTGATGATGCAAAATGGTAGAAAATTAGATGATGAAATTAGACGATGATGAGGAAAATTTGATGCTTTCTTACTTGCCTTATCCTTGCTACGGGCGACCCCATGTTTTGGAATAAAGTTCTCAAAAAGACAAAAATGTAGCTTTGTAGGACAGTCATAAATCCTACTACTATACTTAATGGTGAAAAAATGCAGTTTAGCAACAAGGTTTATGGTTCTGTATTCTGAGGTTTATATATATGTATTTTGTGAGATTAGAAATGAGATTATAATGAATATAGATTCTATACAAAAGTTTGTTATGAAATTGTAAGTTACGCGAAGAAATCATAACATGTCGTGTTTCGTAATGAATGTGTTTCGATTTGTAATGCTTGTAGTATTTTATTGGGCGGCTAGTAACGCCGCGCCGCGCCGCATGCACGGCGAAGAGATCTTGCGGATGCGCTCGCGCCGCCCGCCCGCGCGCCTCGCGCCCTGCGTTTGGCACGGCTCGCGGCTGAAATCACTGAAAGCTCCGCGCGGGGAGCGCCTTGCACGCGCGCCAGTACCCCTCCGACCAGCGATGCTGTGCTGTCTCCGGAAATAGAGTACGTGTGACCGCCACTTGCAGTGTCTCCTACTTTCCGTTACCGCATTCTACGACCGCTTAAATTGTGGTTAAACAGCGGCCTATCGGTTATTTAGTGGCGGCTGGTATGCGCGTTTACCTTATCTCTCTCCCTGGCCGCTTTTAATCTCAATTTAACGAACGGTGATCTATGCGAGTTGCAATCCATGGGACTGTAAGTCACATTAGATCACCGGGGGAATTATTTTTTGCTCAGTGTAATTGCATGTGTGACGTGTTCGTAGATCGACCGATCGAGTGCGCGAGTGTGAGTGCAAATGACTGATAGCCCGGTAGAGGGCTGGACTTGAACAAAATGTGGACCAAGAGATTAATATTATGGAGGTGTATGTTGTGTATACTGTTCACCGTATCGGCGGTCGCCCTGGCGGCGAGAGGTGAGTCCGAGCGGCGCGGCGGCGTGCGGGCGCGCGGGCGGACTTCTGCGTCACCACGTCGGGCTATTTTCGGCTTTAACTTGCGATGAAATTATGTAAAAAGCGCGTTTGTCCGCTATTTTTGGCCATAACCTTAGTGACAATTAAAATGACAGTATGTAATCCACTTGTCTAGATTTAATTGTTACAATGTAGACTAAATTAGATGAGGTTAAATACATAGTACCTAGTAGTAGTTAGTAGGTAGTAGTTTCACGCTGTTCGACTGCCGTACTCAGAGCAGACTGAAGGCAGCAAAGCTACGCAAATAGAAATACAGGGATTTGTCGTTAAGCGTCGCCATCTTGTGAAAAACGATAGGATCATGACGACATTATAAAAATGCGAAACGGAAATAGGTCACATTATAACTTTTATGTAACTCATCATAATATAGGTACAGGCTTAGTATTTTGACATTGATTTGGTATGAATAATAATAGGCAATTCATAAAACACTATTTATTTACAGATTTAAGTACCCAAGAACTAGGTATTCAGTACTTAGTTTTAGCGCCAAATAACGTGACAAGGTCGGAAAATCTGGCTTCAAGGACCAAAAATTTTCAATGTAGAAAAATAATGTTGAATGTTTAAACCAACATACAATGCATCAACGCGAATATCTTCAACGCGAAATCATAAGGTATTCCATTCATAACCAGCAATAATAACTCTGCTCAGGGCATATTTAAAATTAGTCCACTAATTCAATGACAAACAATCTTCTACAGTTTATAGCGCAGAATGCAAGGTTGAACTTTTAGGTCAGCTATTTTGAATAAGACAGTTCCATGGATTGAACGTTGCTGGATTGGATAGGAACCTATATCTAAGCCTATAACTCACGAAAATTTGCCATATCAGTGGAAAGTTTCAAGAGAAATAAATTTATCAAACTCAGAAAATTTTATTAATTGATGAGATGAGAAGAAAGAGCAACAAATAGTGTATTAGTGTTATTGACAAGCAAAATGTGTAAGAAAAGAGACGGAATATCTATAAAAATACACAGTACAGTCGCGCTCGTATATTTTATCGCAGTGCAGCAAATATATCTTACGTATGTACTTACCTACTCATGCTCTAAATATTCGTTCCATCCATATACATATTAAGTATTAGATGAAAGACACCTATTAAAGAAATATGGAGATTGTGTATGAGATTGTAGTTAAATTATAATAGATTTTTGCAAATTTTTTCTTTCTAACAAAACTGGAACTTTACAAGACATAAATATGTAGGTTAATTTATCTTGCTCTGTCCAAGACCTTCACTATAGTTCAGGTGCATTTGAAAATAATATCAGGGCATAAATACCTACCTTATAATATGGATATCTGTCCGGCATGCAGTAGGTAAGTACTGTTATGATCTTTCTACCAATTTAAGCATCCAGTTCATAAATGATATGAAAGCTTGATTCAGACATTCAGAGACTAACCGTTTAATTAGAATTGTATTGGATAGGTACTAAAATTCGAATGAAACCACCGCTCTAAAACACGAGCTTATGTTCTATATGAACTCTAGGCGTTAGCGATGTTAAATTTATTAAATTGCGCTGTGATTGTATGCCGTAGGTATCCATATTCCTTCGAGTATAGTTGGCGGCGCCAAAGTCTACTGCTGACCGTGATCGTGCGCAGATCTCGAAATTAAAATATCGACAAGCGTTGGGTAGTACAGTCGCTCGTAAAAATTGTTTTTCGCTCGAACTGATAACCGTTGGGTAAGAGAAGTCCTCGAGTGGAGACCGTGTCTCGGAAAACGAGTATAGGCCGCCCCCCGACGAGGTGGACTGACGACCTGAAGAAGACGGAAACCGTTGGATTCAGAGGGCGCAGGATCGGGAGGAGTGGCGACGATTGAGGGAGGCCTATGTCCAGCAGTGGACCCAAAACGGCTGATGGATGGATGGTTGGATTATTTTAGACTGTCGATTTTGTTGTTGTCAACAAGAAATATGCCTTATAAAGACTTTAAGTAGGTAATTCGCTGCGACCCATAGATCGGTGTGTGTAGTTATAAAAATATGTTGTACTACGAAATTGCATAACGAAAGAAAGTAATGTAAAAAAATATGTTTTTCGTTGGGACCCATAGACGTCCCACTGCTGGGCACGGGTCTCCCCCACAAACACTTCTGCGGGAGGTCTAGAGCATACTCCAAATATTTAGGTATACTTAGTTCATTTCATTTCATTAAGCTTATACATTATACCACCACCTATATATCCCAGGAGACCATCGATAACATCATTCTCAGTATGCCTAGACGGGTAGAAACTTTATTATGAGCACGTGGAGGAAATACGCGATATTAATCACCATTTTTCTAATTTAATTAATTGTTATTTTAATATTAATTTTCACTTTTCCCGGTTACATGAAAAGTTCAATTGTATGTACAATGTACAATTTTTCACAAATAGCCTTTACTCGCAAAATCTGTTCTTAATGTGATCTCATTTTAAGTAAAACAAATGAAACTTTAAATAACAAAAGAAGTGTAGTAAGTAGATTTTAAAATAAAACCATATTTTTTTAATTATGGACCTTTTTTTTGTGTTCCGCTAAATATGCCGTGTGTAATATGTGTGTTTATAATTATAAGATAACAACTTTATGATTTTTTGTTCGCAAATACACATAATCATAAGACTAAAATAATTGACGTCATTGTTTTGTTTCCGTCGATTTGATTAAACCGTCGTCCGTTGATTTAAAACGAGAACGAACAAAATAAATATTCTAAAATAAATCTATTTAAAATTAGCCTTCTTGTTTGTGTATTTATTTAGCTTTCACTTCGATCAAAGAGGAAAAAAGGTTTTCGTGAAAGTTTTCTGTCATTTTCATTCAACTATTCATAGCTCCTTACAAAAAGCATTCTATATAAAACTCTCGGTTATAAATTACCTTCATCTTATTCATATAAAGATTTCAAATTAAGCTTGATAAAGCGATTTTTATACCCTTATTGGAATATTATTCCAAAAATTTTTTGTTAAATGTCTTTAATGTGAAAAAAAGTTTCACTTTTACCGTAGTTTAATAAAACCACACAATTTAATTTTTTTTAATACAATTGTGTTTTTTTTTTAATTCTTTTTAACATCTATTGTTTCTTGCTCATATTTATGGGGAAATTAATAACTTCTACGCCACAGCTTTATAAACTAGAGGTTATAAAATCCCTTGATGAATGCACTTGATGTATAGGTACAAATTGTTGTTATTAGCATTTAACTAAATTGAGATGAAATTTTGAGATACTTGAGTAACTGCTACTACCCGTAGCCGTAGCGGTGACGTAGTAACGGTAGTGATGGTAATGAAGTTATGTACGCTCTACTATACGGATTGGGCTAATTGCGAGAAGAGATTCGTGGCGTATTTACATAAATCCATTTCCCCATAGCCCAATGGCTTGCGTCGATCGTATGTGATCGACCGAGTTAAGCAACGACAGGCGCGATCGTTTTGTCTTTGTGGAAAGTGGAAAAAAAATCCTTTCAAGCTTTTTAAACTTAAACCTATCAAAAATAAACCTTAACCATTTCAAATTGGAAGTTGAAGTTGTTAGTTGAAAGTTGTTGGAAGTTTTTTAATAATTTTCACGTACTTACTAAGAAACAGTTTACTGCCAATTTACTACCTTACTTACCTTACTACCTTAATTAAACTAAGAATATTTAAACTAAATGGATAATGTTCAAAATTTACGTCAGTAGGTAGTAAGGATCTTTTATTATTATGTAATTCTTTGTTGCATGTACACAAAAAACAAAAACAACTTAATTTAAAGAGAAGTACCTATGTTCATTTTATTCATAATTAAATGAGTTACATACATTTAATTTTTTTTTCAGCTGATGACGACGTACCTTCAGAATCACAATGCCGTCCATATATCGAAAAAGCATTAAAAGAACTCGAATCGGGAGATCACGAAACAGGTGAGTAATGGAATATATTCTTAGTTTTAACAGTTTAAATAGGTGAAATAGGCATTTGACTTGTTGACCAATTCAATATGTTTTTAATAAAATCTTAAACTTAATGAAGGAATGATGGGTGTAACAAAAATACAAGCTTTAGTTTCGTTAAACATTGAATAATTGATTGTAAACATGTCCTTTCTTCAGATTCGGCAGAAAAAGACGGATCCACTGAAGTTGGTTTAGATGACGATAGTAAAGAGGTAACGTCAGTGGAGACTGGGAGTGAAACCGCCGAAGTTGGAAGTAATGAGGATGCCGGAAGTAAAGAAAATATAGAGGAAGAGGATAGTCCATCAGTAGAAGTAGCAGATGAGCCATATATATCTCAATCATCACACGAAACTGACGAAAGTAGCCAAGGTGCAGAAGATTCAAAAGAGGATGCGACTGTAGAAACTACTGAAAGTAGTGAAGACCAAAATGCTAGTAAAGAGGACGCTGATGGAGACAGCCTGGAAGCAGCATCTGCTGAAGAACAAGAATCCGAAAATGGTATCACATTACATTGATTTATTTTCATAATTCTTGTGTATCTGTAAATAACGAATGTACTTAATAATAAAATAGTATTATATAGGTTAATTCTAACAGGAATAATAATTATTTGTCTTGCAGAAAGTGGCGAACAAGCTGGTGAACAAGCCGATGATGATTCTGACAGCAAAGAAGACGCCCAAGATGAACAAAAAGATGAAGATAATGCTGGTGTTACTGTAGGTAGCCAAGAAGATTCCAAGGAAGAAGAAAAAGAAAGCTTAGAAGAGATTCCAGCAGAAAGTCAAGAAGATAATGAAAGCAAAGAAGCTGATAAAAGCGATGAAGATACTGCTGATGCAAACAAAGAAAAGAGTATGGAAGACAACGAGGAAAGTATAGAAGAAGAAGTAGACGACAATGGATCTCAAGCAAAGGCTGATTCTGATGAAACTGTAGAAGGAGATAAAGACAATAGCGATTCCCAAGAAGAAAAAGATGAAACTGCGTCCAAGGAGAAAGACAAATCTAAGGAAGACAAAGAAGAATCTGCAGAAAATGAGCAATCTGATGAACAAAGTGCCACTGAAGAAGGAGTAGATGAAAAATCGGAGGAAACTGACGGCTCTGAAGAAGCCAAGGAAGATGAAGAAAAATCTGAAGAAGCTGGTTCTAAAGAAAAATCTAATGAAGACGAAGAAGGCACCCCAGAGGAGGATTTACTCAAGGTAATTAAGAAAAATACTGGTTGTCTGTAAATTCGGTTTACGGACGATAGATTTACGTGATAACGTCTTATTCATTATTTTATACATACAAAAAAGGAGAATTGACGTCTGTAGTCTAAACTTCAAAGTATTCTACAGTAAAGATAACTAATCACAGACAACAGACAAGTCTATATATTTATTTTGATAGTTCCTTAATTCGGAGCCATGGAACCGCCAATGTTGTCGTGTGTAAAATTAATTTATTGAAAATAATTTCTCTGCAGAGAACCGCTCATTTAATATTCTTTTTAATATTTTTCTGTTAATCAGTATATTTTCTCTTTTTATGCTGGAATGTACAAAAAAACACAACTTTTTCATATGCGCTGTCGATGTTCATCAATTTATAAGACGTTATCACATCAAAAAACTGTAATAGAACGTTTGAAGCCTAAATATAACAGCTTCGGTTTACCTGTTTCAGGAATTAGAAATACCCGATAATTTGCGATCACGTGACCATATTGCGCAAATTTTGAGACTAGATGAGGAAGCTAGTGAATCAGAACTAATTATTGAGCGATCTGCTGATATTGTTCTTAGAGATTTAAAGAGGCTTTACGAAAATTCTATTAAACCCTTAGAAGCTCTATATAAATACCGAGATTTGAGCAATAGACACTTTGGCGATCCTGAAATATTCTCTAAGCCTCTAGTACTCTTCATGGGCCCTTGGAGTGGTGGAAAATCTAGTATTTTGAATTATTTGACGGGTTTGGAATTTACGGAATGGTCCCTGAGAACCGGTAATGTTAATAGTATTTACCTAATTACTACTAAAATATAACTTATTTAACTAAATACGTTGTGAAAATTAACGATTGAAACTGTTTAGGTGCCGAGCCATCTCCAGCTTACTTCAACATTCTTATGCATGGCAAAGATCCCCAAGTTCTTGACGGTACACAATTAGCAGCTGATTGGACATTTTCGGGACTGCAGAAATTCGGTCAAGGATTAGAAGAACGCCTTCGGGGTCTTAGATATCCCAGCAAGCTACTCGAAAAAGTATTGGAATTTATAGAACTTTTAAAATAATGGTAGCGGCTATTACGCTTTATTGTTTGTCATGATTGCTGCATCGTCTATTGTCATTACTTTTATGATTATTGTATCATCGAATACAGTAGAATATTTCTCACACATTCGAGTATATACATATATCAGATACAAACATTAAAAAATTAAGTTAACGCTCATTATTTTAGGTTAATATAGTAGAAATTCCTGGAATATTGGAAGTTAGGAAGCAAGTATCCCGGGTGTTTCCCTTCAACGATGCCTGCCAGTGGTTCATCGATCGTGCTGACATCATCTTCCTTGTGTACGATCCTTCAAAGCTTGACGTTGGCCCAGAAACGGAGGCTATTCTTGATCAACTTAAAGGACGAGAATCCCAGGTATGAATATCAGGTACAAACTTGCACTTCATCCATCATGTTACTTTGTTTTTTACGTAGTTTTACTTTTTGTTACGTTCATTAAAATCCATTCAGTACTTTTTACGTGAAAGAGTAGGTAACACACATCCAATCCATACTTACAAACTTTCCCCTTTAAAATATTGGTAGGAAGGATATTATTTGTGTTCATTTAGTAGTTACCTACGTAATCACTTACGTAGTTACTACTTACTAGTTAGTTACTATAGTTAGCTATGAATTTTAATTGTGTACATATTGAAAAGACAATTAGAAAAATGCTCTATTTATAGACACTTACCTTTTTTTTAATTATTAAGTTTCCTTGTAAAACAATCTATTGCCAAGGTTAAATAATAATTCCTATCTAATCATTTCCCAAAAATATTTCGACGGGCCCGGTGGCGCAATCGGTAGTGACCCTGTTTGTTGCGCCAGGGGTCGTGGGTTCGAATCCCACTCAGGACAAATATTCGTGTGACGAACACTTGTATTTTGTTCTGTGTCTGGATGTTAATATTATTTATTTATATATGTATTTAAAAATAGGTATCTATGTAATGATATCAGTCTCTGACACCCATTTTACTGGCTCGCGCCTACTTTGGGGTCAGTTGGCCGTGTGTGTAAGAATGTCCAAGATATTTATATAAATATGTATAACATCACCTACATAAATGAATATTATGCTTAAAATTCTATTGCATAATAATTGTATTCTGTAAAATGATTACTTCGATAAGACTTACCTACTAATAATCGTATTGAACAATGAAAAGACCACATATCATTGAGTCACGCTTCAGACAGTTAAGATTAGGTACCTATTAGAAAAGTAGCACTCACATCCCCAGTCCTGTTTGACCTGTCACAAATGTTATGGGCGGCAGCGGATAGGACATGTTCGTTTGTTATCTATCATAGGTATACTACCTAAAGTCTAAACTAACTAACTAAAGTAAAATCTCGTTGCAGACCCGCATCGTGCTTAACAAGGCGGACACGGTGAAGCCGGAAGAGCTGATGCGCGTTCAGAGTGCTTTAATCTGGAACATCTCGCCGCTCATGAGTTCTGCGCAGCCGCCAGCCATGTACACGGTGTCGCTGTGGTCGATGCCGTACGAGCCCAGCGCGCCCGCGCGCCTGCTGCAGGCCCAGGAGCGCGAGCTCCTGCGGGACCTGCGCCAAGCCATAGACAAGCGCATCGAGAACAAAATCGCCAGCGCTAGACGATTCGCGGTAAGAATTTATTACATCATCCTTGCAACATTTGGGCACTGGTCAATAAGGGTTTCCTCGTAACGAGGTAAGGCCATGCAGGCCTACAAAGTTTTCATACACCATTACAGAAAGTGACTATGAATTGCTTTTAAAGCACATAAAATGTTGATTAGTGGTTGATTTGAACCCTGTCCATCTCAAATTTCAGACCTACGTCGACATACATTCGCAGAACCTCGACCATATCGAAACATAATTTTGTAGATGTTTATTCAATTGATTAAATATAGTTTTGATAGCCCAGTAGCTGTATTTAATTCTATCGGATAGATTGATATATGTATGTCGGATAGACCGGATAGAAGAGACGGATTAATGTTTGCAACCCACGGTCATTTATCCACATTATGTGCACCTACTAGTGTAGCTATGGCTGATTCTATAATAAAAAACAATTGAGTATACAAGTAGGTATTGAATATTTTTAACAGGTTCGCGTGAGAAACCACGCAAAAATGGTAGATTGCTACCTAACGACCTACTACAACCACAAAACCATCTTTGGCAACAAGAAACTCATCGCTGATGCCATTATTGAGAATCCACAAAGCTACCACATCTACGAGGGTCTCAGTACGCTAACTAATATTTCTAGGTTCGTATTTGGTTCTCTTTTTTAAATTCATGTACGTTTTTCTGAATTATCGTTTATCTTCAAAACTGCCATCACGCTAATAGTAAAACTAATAAGTAAGATGATAATAAGTTTGATGGGGCAAGTTAGCTGTTCTAGTCCCATTTCTGAAGTAAAAAATATGCTTTGCTCAGAATTTTAAGTGCACAGATTTTTTAACACTATTATACTTAATTTTTCAATTTTTTTCTCAGGTATGATCTTCCTGACCCTGAAACTTACAGAGATTTCTTTAGACTGAACCCTCTCTACGAGTTCCAGCAGCTGTCGGCGACATGCACGTACTTCCGCGGCTGTCCTATTACCAAGCTCGACGTAGCCATTGCCTACGATTTCCCGGAGCTCGTCGGCAAATACAAGAAAATGGTGGAGACCGCCACACCCCAAGGCATGCCCAAGAGTTGAGACCTCGATCCACTAAATATCCGCTTTTTTATTTTAGTCAATTGGATTAGATGATTTTTGTTTTGGGCACATAATGCATTTCTTTTTCTAATTGGGCGTCGAAACACAGTTTAAAAAAGCATTTTATGATCGATCATTATAACTTATTTGCTTAAACATTCGCTTTTTCCTGTTTTTGACGTGAATGGTGTGGTCGAATGATTTATGTATAAGTAAGACTTTTTTTTATTTATGCGTTTATTTGTAGTGGATTTAGAAAAAGCAAGACAATATTTCCAATATCCTAAATTAACACTATCTTTTGATAAAAATACCAAAAATATATTTTTAATAATTCTAGTCATTATTACGTTAAAGTTTGATAGTAAAGTTGTTATTTTATTTATTTATTGATTGAAGTGAGTTCCTAGAAAACTAGGATTAAGATCATTTTCAAAACAATGCGGTCTCTCCCTGATTGTTGTCTATTTTAGAATGAGACTTAATGTGAATATAAAGTTATTAAAATACTTTCATGTTGTTTTTATTTAAATCCTTGAGTTTTCCAAATGTGTTACCGTAAAATGCTGCAACTTTGCACGGATTTTGACGTTTTTCTTCGATAAATCTTTAATCGGTAAGAAAGTCGTATGTTTTTTCAATTACTGTCCAATATTGGACTTTCAGCTATAGGAATACGTTTGCTACTAGTAAAAAAAACACCTATAAAGCACCAAAAAATTGCTTTGAAAACGTAGGCAAACTTGAGGTAAAAACTACAACATTGCCTGTCATAATATCTTTATATGAATAGGTATTTTGGTAACGGATTTGACACCCATATTGCCATGAAGTTATTTTCCACGTCAGACTTCACTGAATCTTGAATAGCACAAGAAATTTTTTTTTACAATGCTTGGCAAAGTTGTGCAGGCTTCTCTAAAACTCCCATACAAAAGTGAGTTCGGTGTAGGGCTGCCCCAAAGGAAATGCAACAATTTTTCTTAATATTCAAATATATTTTTAAGAAATCAAATTGTTTTTACATGAAGATTCTTACATTTGTTAAGAATAGTACGCCTAGGAATACCGAATTGCTTCTCCGCCTCGTATGAAGATATTTTCTTACATGTGACTAAATCTACCGCCACATTCAGCATCTCCTGCGAATAATCGGAGTACTGTCTAGCCCCTGGTTTTCTTCTACTCTTGGGTGGGTTGCTCATGTTTAAAATCTGTCGAACAATATGATAACATAGGTACTGTAAATGACTTAAAGAAAATTACATTCGACATCCTTAATTTCTGATGATGATAAATAAAGAAACAATAGTTCTAGCTTCTATAAAACGTTCTTAGATCAATTACAAAAAAAAAACAATTGCACAAGCAAAACCACGGTCGATTAAGAGTTTGTTGAAAAAATTAAAAGTGGCAGCCCTAGATAATGTTGAGTAAAAAGTTGCGAAAATCTGTCACAACTTTGCCGACCATGATTTAACGGATTAAATTAAGATATAATACAGAAAAAACAGTTTAAATACATAAAAGAGCATATTTTCTTTGCCATATAACATATTACGCTAGAAAATAAAGCTTAGATACTCACAAAATGAAATTTTCCTGAGAGCCGGTAAAAAGCGAGTATCCCAGTATCCGCACTGACAATGAAACTGACACTGACAGTTTGTTAACTAAAATTTGGAGTGACGTATGATCGAATGTTGCCATACAGATTGCCGACTTGCTTTTAGTAATACCATGGACAATAAAAAACATTTCGCAGCGGGAATAATTTAACTTTTTTGAATTTAGGCAATGTTGAGCTATAAAGGCAATGTTACAGCATTTTACGGTACCTATGATATAATATAATGTATGTATGTAGGGATAGGATAAGGCAAAATTACCAGTCCAGTTAAATACGATCGTCGCCTGTACTTGTCTTTGACCCAGAATGTTGTTCGATTTGCAATACAGGAGTTTATTTAGTCTCTGAACATATTTAGGTTTCAGTGTTAGTGGTATAGAACTGTATTTACCATGCTGATGCTCTAAAATACACTAACTACCTGTAGGTACTTGATTTATCAGGAACATGCGATTTCTATTTCTAATTGTCCAAAATGTGTAGGAACTTAATAAAATAAAGGCACGGTTTTAACTAGGAGATACCCGTAGATTCACTCGCGTGGAATTTGAAATTAGACCTAAACAAGTTCGTTTACACCTGAATGTCATTCTTTTTTTCTTCGCTTTGAAATACTTTTACGCGTCCTCCTGACCTGGTTGCCACCCTGCCTTGTATAGAGTGTAAAGATTAAATTCTATCCTTCCAACTTAATTCCTAGGGAAATCACCGAGATAAAAAGTACCTGCGTATATTTTATTCAATAATTTATTCAATTATTTGTTGCAAATATGAAGAAGCAATTAGAAGAATCATCCTATCATCAAAGAGAAATATATGATTCTTTTTGATGATACTTATGATTTATTTTCAGGGAAAGGGAAATAAATAGTTATCTATACTTACCTAAATAAAACGAAAATAATATGACGACAATTTTAATAAGTGCTTAGTTTGTAAAGTATAAGTAGTTTGTGCCGGCGTTTTAGCTAGTAACCTACAACACTTGCGAAATATCCAGGCACGTGTCTTTGTAATTGTTATTGAAGACAGCCAAGTAGTAAGCTTGTAGATAGAAGAAGATAGAAAGAGACGCGATTTGTAGGTGAATATAGCAGTAGGTTAGTAAGCGATGTGCAATCTGAACTGCACTTTATTTTAAGGGAATGGGGGAGGGAGGAGGGGGGGAGGGAAAGGGGGCAAGAATCCCTATTTCTTTAATTGATTTTGGGGAGTGAATCTTTACTTGTAATATTATGTATTCTGTGCTAATTTAATAATCTGTGCAGGTGACACTGACAAAAAGCTGACAATAATTAGTACATTTTGACTTTTTAAAGATTTTCTAGGTTAAATTTAATTCTTTTTTTCTGGTTCATACTGTTGTTGCATTTACTCATTTATTAACAATAATCCTGTAGTATACTAGTACCTAACAAGTGTTGTATATTTATACGGAATGCACACAGATTTAGCAGCCCATTTGCATACGGACGAGTGCAATGTATTGATACGAAAATTATTGGATTGTCACGTTGATGTAAGATAATTGATAACAACCGAACTCATACTTTTACTGTTATACTGATAAATTTAATGTATATATTTTTTTGTTTCAGCACCCTTTCCGCAAATTTATGGGTTATTGCAATGACTATGACAGGGATATGAGAAAGTGTTTGAAAGCTGAACGAATTGAGAGACAGAGAAAAAACCACGAAGAATCAATTCGAAAACATGCAGCTATCAAAGCGAGAATATTAGCTGCAAATCAACAAAACGTTTAACAATAACTATTTGATATTATAATTTTAGTACTTACTTAGATGGAAATGTATCCTAACATCATAAAATCTATAGACTTGAAGGAGTTGGAGTCTTTCAAGTCATTTACAGATAGATATTTCAGCAAAAGATATGTTTTGGATGTCAATGGAATTAAGAATAATGATATTATGCTGATGTTTCATTCAAACAGAGTTGTTCTTTTGAGCCTAGCTCCAAGCCACTTCTTTTTTATGAAAACCGGAGATTATAAAATAAATTTTTCTGTTGGTAATGTTGACAGATTGACCAATGTTGTCAAGGGCAAAGGAAAAAAAGGAGGACAAGTGTTACTTCCAAAATCAGCTATTTGCAAGATTGAATATAATGACTCCAGCTTTGAAGTCCCTTGTTGCATGAAGGGAAAGTTGATTGAGGTGAATGAAAACCTAGTAGAACATCCAGAACTTCTGAAACTCTATCCAGACTGTGATGGTTTCATAGCTATTATGTTGTCAAGTATAGCAATTTCTGATGCTACTAAAAGTGAATTGTTAACACCAGAGGACTACTCAAAAATAATCAATGGTCAATAGTAATAATAACATGTAGATTAAATAATATAGTATAAAATAATTCAATGTTTTATTTTTATGTGTGACATAAGATTTTTTTCTACCAGTGATTATATATGTACTTAGAAAAAATCAATCAAACAAGACTGAAAACCTAAATCTATTAATGTATAGGTACATAGGTAATCAAAAGTAAACTTGTTCTATTAGATAAGTTTACTTTAACTACTAGTTCATAAATATTTCCTTTTATCTCAGTAGTAGTTAAAAGTTCTAGTAATCAAGGTAATCTTTAATTTATACTTTGCAGTGTTCTCCCATATGTTGTCAGTGTAGTATCCCCTAACTCGTTCGTAGTAATAGTGGGCTATCACCAAATTATTAGATATGTACGTTCTCTTTCATAAAAAAATCTAATTTTATAATTCAAACAAAATTCTTTTTTATTTCAATCCATTCAATTCTTAAAGGTGAGGGAAATTACTGATAATCGAATTGAGTAACACGCAACGTAGTGTTACGCAACATAGAGAACAACACTAAGAGCGGAGCGACTATACTATGACACTAGTCTCAAGTAAACAATCTACCTTGGCAACCTTAATCAAATCCAGGATCTCGATTGAAATCGAATCACGAGCCATCATTCAGTACCTAAGCATCACCAAGAAACAAGCCGCATAATCGTCAGCTCATTAGTATACACTTTCAATCTTTAAAAGTTATTTCTCGTGAGTACCGACATACCTACACTACTTTTGTTATTTACGATAACAACAATTTCTTAATGATGACCCTTGGCCTAACACTTATTGAGACTGATAAGGTGTTCCAATACTAGACGTCAAATTGACTAGTTGCTTAATTTGTCTGCTACCATGATGTGCTCCTTTCATATCAAAAAAGTATTAATTGCAACGAGAAATACCAAGATTTTTGCTCGTTCGATATTACAAACACGCCAACATAGTTCAGGGGGTGAGACAAAGAAAACTCCACTGTACAAGTTGCACGAAAAACATGGCGGTAAAATAGTCGACTTTGCTGGATTTCTTTTACCCGTGCAATATTTCGATTTAAGTGTGTCGGCATCCCACTTGTTTACTAGAAGTAGTGCTTCTATCTTCGATGTATCTCACATGTTACAAACCAACGTTCGCGGTAAAGATTGCGTGGCGTGGCTGGAGTCAATATGTCCCTTAGATTTACAGGGACTACCGAACGGCTCTGGTTCTCTAAGTGTCTTCCTGAATGAGAAAGGAGGGATTATCGACGATTTAATAGTGAATAAAGTAAGCAACGAGCAACTGTATATCGTTTCGAATGCGGGCCGCCTAGAAGTAGACAGGCAGCACATGTTGGCCACCGCCGAAGCTTTTCGGAAAAACGGTAAAGACGTCACAGTGGAATTCTGGGATGTTAGTGAAAGAGCTCTTATCGCCATGCAGGGGCCAAAAGTTGCTTCAGTCTTACAGCCACTGACAAACATTCCGCTTGCAGACCTTGTATTCATGACTTCGCGTGTGGGTTCCGTAGCGGGTGTACAGTGTCGTGTGACGCGGTGCGGGTACACGGGCGAGGACGGCGTGGAAATATCCATCCCGGCCGAAAGGGCGACTGCCGTGACGGAGGCCTTGTTGCAATCTGAGCACGTCAAGCTTGCAGGCCTCGGGGCTCGCGACTCTTTGAGATTGGAGGCCGGCCTGTGTCTTTATGGCAACGATATAGACGAAGACGTTACGCCCGTTGAAGCCAGTTTGACCTGGTTAGTTTCGAAAAGGAGAAGAGGTGAGGCAAATTTTCCGGGAGCTCCTGTCATATTACGACAAATAAAAGAGGGCGTGAATAAACGAAGAGTTGGTATTAGAATCGAAAGTGGCGCCCCCGCTAGGAAGGACGCAGTTATTTTGAAGGAAGGGGCAATCGTGGGTAAGGTGACCAGTGGGTGCCCTAGTCCGTCGCTCGGGGGCAACGTGGCCATGGGGTACGTCGCTGAACATTTGAAGAAGACTGGGACGCCACTGGCCGTCAATATCAGAGGGAAAGATATTCCGTGTTCTGTTTCTAAGATGCCTTTCGTGCCATCGAAATACTATATTAAGAAATAAAAGATTATTCTAAAAATAGTTCTTTATTTATTAATAAATTATAAAATAACGTTTCATGAAATAATTCTGTCATCCTCATGAAATATGCATATAATGCAACCCTTTTTATTCGAATATTTACATGTCACTTGGTAAAAATAGTCTATTATACCTACATTAGGAAATATGATGACATTAGGAAATTATATCGTAAAGGGGTACGGAAGATATCAGATATAAAATAGACATTATCATCACAACCCTTTCTTTGTCCCACTTTTGGGCACGGGTCTCCTCTCAGAATAGGAGGGATTATGATTAGGTGTCGCTTGAGTTTGAACTCGGGACCGCTTGAGTGAGAGGCGGGTTCGATAGCCAGTGGGCTGTAACTGCTTAGAGATACATAATACTAATCAATTTTCTATAATTACATAGAACTAATCAAAGGAGAAAATTAAAATATTACGAAAAATAGAATTAAGTAATACATGCTTAATTTTTTTAAACTTTAACAAATTGAGGAACAAATAAACTCTAAATACAATAATAATGTGAGCTATTCCTAATTTTTTTTACATTTATACAAAATAAATGGTACCAGATGTGATTTGTGGAATTAAAAGGAATGTTTGAATGTTCTGGACTTTCTTATAATACTGTCCTTCAATTACTTCTGTACTAAAGTATCACAGGTATAACATAATAATTTAATTGAGGCATTTCTTACAGTCTTTTTATTGCACTTAATATTAATCGTTTGTTATTTGTGACCCTTTTATATCACACAATTAAAAATATGTTTAAAGAATACAAATAATTTGGAAATTGGGGCTTTTTAAGCTTTTTATCATACCTGATTCTTTAGTTAAACCTTGCAAAATAATAACTTCAATATCGTTACAAATACCAAAACTACATTTTAATAAGTTAAATAAATCAATACTAAAATTGTACTCAATCAGTTTTCGTTCCACTAAATAATAATGTATTAAATGTTAACTAAAAAATACCAAATCGAAGCACTTTAATTTTAAGTACATTTCCTTATTTTTTTCAATACGGATTGGAATAGTACAAACAATACTTCAGTCAGTTCTATCATACCAATATCATTAGAGAATATATCTATATAATAAAAATGAATCGCAAAATGTGTTGGTAAGCGCATAACTCAACAACGCCTGGACCAATTTGGCCAATTCTTTTTTTTAAATGTTCGTTGAAGTTCAAGGATGGTTTTTACGGAAAAATTTGAAAATTCATCCCCTAAGGGGGTAAAACGGGGATGCAAAGTTAGTATGAAGCTTTGCCGTTTTTGAAGTTAGTGAATGTGTAACGCGAGCGAAGCTGCGGGCGTCCACTAGTTTATAATATATTCATTTTTTATCCTGTTTTCGAAACCAATTGATTTCCTAATAAGCAATGCAAATGTATGTCCATTGAACGCGCAAATCTCAGGAATTCTTCTCGAAACACAAGTTGAATTGAGAAATTCTTTTTGTGTTGGATAGTCCATTTTTCCAGGGTTTTAAGCTGTTATGTCTAATTCCTCGCGACCGAAGCTGCGGGCGTCCACTAATAAAAATATAATGTCGTTCATAATCTAATAACTTTATTTGAAAAGTATATGATATGCAATATCTAGGAGAGATTAAAATTTAACCCAACTTTTTGCTTTTAGAATTTAGCTTAATTTTTTTTTGACGGGCCCGATGGCGCAATCGGTAGTGACCCTGTCTGTTGCGCCAGGGGACGTGAGTTCGAATCCCACTCAGGACAAATATTCGTGTGTCGAACACTTGTATTTGTTCTGTGTCTGGATGTTAATATTATCTATTTAAGTATGTATTTAAAAATATCTATGTGTATATATCAGTCTCTGACACCCATATTACAGGCTCGCGCCTACTTTTGGGTCAGATGGCAGTGTGTGAGAATGTCCAAGATATTTATTTATTTTTGCTTTTAGAATGTAGCTTAACTTTTTTGCTTATAGAATGTACTTTACCTTTTTTGCCTTCTAAATTTCTTGCTTAAGCAATTAGTACAATTCATACAACAGAACATTATTTTATATAGTCTAACTTGAACGCTACTTTACAACACGGAAAAGAGCGAGAGTAAAGATCGATCGAAAACGATATCTATGTATAACATCTGCATCTGATGATCCATGGGGTTTGAATCCTAGCTGGGGCAGATATTTATTTCGCAGATAAATATTTGTATTTTATTATGGATGTTAAATGTGAATTCAGAAAATATATATGTATACAGAAAAGAAAGAAAACCCGGGACCTGTGACCTGGTCTTCCGCCCGCAACCCTGTGTTGCAGGCCTAGGCTAGCTAACTAAGGTGTGAATGTAAAACTTTACTATTTTCTTTACGAGATGCAGGCACCTTAAGAAAACCTAATAAACTCACTGTGTAGTGCACGTCACAACCTCAATATCAGTGGTGATCGAAGTCTTGGTTTTCTTTAAAATCAGTTTGTGCCAGCCTCGAGAACTCTTCGTTAAGTCTGTTCATCTTTTCACTATACTGAAATGTTTGAAAAACAAAATAGTACAAAAGAACCTTACAATAGATTTTTTAATACAGTTGCTCAAAAAGTGGCATATTACAGGGACGTATAGCGTTCGGGAAGTGAGCTATTACGCACTCGTGCTTTTTCTTTACCTTTTCCGAACTCGTGCGTTCTCTTTCCGAACTGTCAAAATAATGTATATTAAAAAGAAAAAACCAACCACAAAGTTTTTACTAAAAAAAAATTCATAGAAGTTTTTATGATTCATGCAAATATTTCTAAAAACAAGCTACTAATTTGTTTTAATATCAGATTTAATGATTTGATTCAATGAGTTAGGTTAGGTTTCATTTCATTTCATCTCATTAAATTTCTTGTCAATAAAAAAATTCTACTGACGACTTGGCTGTATGGGCATAGTTCCCTTTGCCTACCCAGAATGGGTGAAGAAAACAAAAAAAAATCTCTGCAATACTCTGTATTCTTTTACGGTTGGCGCCATTTTCCAAAAATGTTCTTTGCGAGTTTAGTTTGTGTTTTTATTATTTTATTAAATAACTTCATTTTTTCGCAACTGTATTAAAAATAGTTGTTCAGTACACGTGCGGAACCGTCATTGCAACTTGTTCCGACTGTCAACCCTCGCCTTCGGCTCGGGTAGTCATTTGTCGGAACTCTTTGCAATGACAGGCTTTCCGCACTTGTAGCGAAATATACTATTTTAATACAGTTGCTCAAAAAGTGGCGTATTACAGGGACGTTTAGCGTTCGGGAAGTGAGCTATTACACACTCGTGCTTTTTCTTTACCTTTTCCGAACTCGTGCGTTCTCTTTCCCAACTGTCAAAATAATGTCTATTAAAAAGAAAAAACCAACCACGAAGTTTTTACTAAAAAAAAATTCATAGAAGTTTTAATGATTCATGCAAATATTTCTAAAAAGAAGCTACTAATTTGTTTCAATATCAGATTTAATGATTTGATTCAATGAGTTAGGTTAGGTTTCACTTCATTTCATCGCATTAAATTTCATGTCAATAAAAAAATTCTACTGAAGACTTGGCTGTATGGGCATAGTTCCCTTTGCCTTCCCAGAATGGGTGAAGAAAACAAAAAAAAAATCTCTGCAATACTCTGTATTCTTTTACGGTTGGCGCCATTTTCCAAAAATGTTCTTTGCGAGTTTAGTTTGTGTTTTTATTATTTTATTAAATTGCTTCATTTTTTCGCAACTGTATTAAAAATAGTTGTTCAGTACACGTGCGGAACCGTCTCTGCAACTTGTTCCGACTGTCAACCCTCGCCTTCGGCTCGGGTTGACATTTGTCGGAACTCTTTGCAATGACAGGCTTTCCGCACTTGTAGCGAAATATACTATTTTAGAAAACAGTAAAGCATTGCGAGTATACATCCCATTATTCAATCTTAAAAACCCTTACGCTCAATCATTTATTACGATAAACTTAACACTTGCCATCACGCATTGGGTCCCTTAAGCAATAAAAAATCAGTCAAAGAACAACTTACATCAATCTGTTGGGATTCCGACGGCTTTACTCTATTTTTTTCTGCCTGTAGCCGAGAACTGACATGGTTATTCAATTGATTCTGAAGTTTGACAAATATTTTCCTATATTCATCCTGTATTCTATTTACTTCACTGTTAATGTGCATATCTTTTTTAGTTATGTAGTCCTGAAAATTTAGATATAGAGGTGTCACATGATATTTCATTAAAAAGGCACAAAAGTGTAAATAGAGAATAATAATAAACTAGTGGACGCCCGTAGCTTCGCTCGCGTGGCATTAGACATTCACCAACTTCAAAAACGGCAAAGTTTCATACTAACTTTGCACCCCCGTTTTACCCCCTTAGGGGGTGAATTTTCAAAAATCCTATCTTAGTGCTCCCCTACCTTATAAAAGGAACCCCTGTGTAAAATTTCAAGTTTCTAACCCTTATAGTTTAGGCCCTGCGTTGATATGTCAGTCAGTCAGTCAGTCAGTCAGTCAGTCACCTTCTCCTTTTATATATATAGATAATGTACGTAAATAATAATAATACCTTATAAGTAAAAACAGTCTTTTTGGCATTTCTATATTTTTCCTGTAATGTTTGGTGATCCATTTGAAGTTTGATATACTTTTGCTCCAACTGAGCAAACTGCGCTTGCAACTCAACTGACTTAGTTTTCAGCGACTGCCACTCTTTTGCGCAAGAATTGCTTCGCTGTTTTAAATCGTCCCTCTCTTTCGTCAACAAACTTTCTAAGGAGCCTAAACGGGTCAGCTTTTCTTTATATCTCTCAGCTTTAAGCTTCCAATCATTGGCATTCTCCTGAGCTTTCTGACATTCTGTCTGCAACTCATTATGTTCTTTGAGAAGTACGGAAATCTCGTTTTCCTTAGACTCCAATATTTGCGTTACTTTTGACCGTTCGGAGAGGATAAACTCTTTCAATGTCTCCACTTCGCTCGCCTTTCTCTCCAATAACTCTTTCAGCTTTCTGATGCTTGTCAAATGTTCGTTTTCCATTTCCTTTAATTGTCTCGCACAGTTCATTTCGACGGTTTTCATCTCTAGGGTGAACTTCTCAGCTATTTGATCTCTTATTGCTTTCTCCTTCATCATAAGAGCGGTCTGTTGCTAAAAAAATGGGAAAATAATTAATTCAAGGATTAGTCTCAGAATCGATATAAATTTAAATATAAAGTATATAAAAGATGACACACTTGAAAAAAAAAAATTTCTGTGTGTCATACACCGTGATTAGATTAGATTAGATTTTAGAGATTAGAGAGCGGGACCCACTGTTTTTCAGACATTTGTATTTTCAAAGTAGATACAAGTACAAATGGGTTAAAATTTCAGACTAAAACAGACTATACAAGCAAGATTCCACAAAGAAGCAATTAAGCATTCAAATTACGTTTTAAAATAAAAAATAAAAAAACTAGCGCGGCGTTATCTTATTTACTCACTAGCTTTTACCCGCGGCTTCGCCCGCGCAGTCTAAGGGAATTAACAATGAGTTGTTTATCATACATGACACATTTGTATAGTGAATAATTTGGTAGCGAAATTCAGAACTTGCAAATGAATTTTACTAACACCATCTATTAACAACATCCGGAACTAAATATCCAGCAAATAACAAAACATCTATATCTTCCCATGGGGATGTTTTACCGCGGTAAAAAGTAGCCTACGTCACTCTCCACCCTCCTCACTATCTCCACATACAAAAACCATACCATATAATAGCTTCGTTGCGACGTGAAAGCCGGACAAACAAACAAACACACTTTCACATTTATAATATTAATAATAGTAAATAGTACTTATATAGTATAGTATATAGTATGGATGTGACATACCTTAGCAACAAACGCGTCATCGTTGTCACTGGCGACTTGTTCGGCGCAGTCGTCAGCGGGCGCTGCAGGCCCGTCCTCTGTGTTGGTGCCCACGGACCGGAGCTCCTGGAGTTTCCTGTACCGCTCCATTATGTAGCTCTGGAAGAACTCCCCTTTGCTCTTCAGCTCCTTGATCAGGACTTCGTTGTTCTCCTGTATTGCTGGAAGTAGAGTAATAAGAAGGCATTTTCATTTTATTAATTAAACTAGTGGATGCCCGCAGCAACGCTCGCGTGGAATTAGACGTAACATAACCTAAATACAAAATTTCATTGAAATAATGTAGGTATATACGAAAAACTTCTATACATACTAACTTTGCACCCCCCTTTTACCCCCCCTTAAGAGATGATTTTCGGAACTCAATAAAAACCTTCATAGGTACTGAATTTCATTCGAATAACATCAAAAACGGCAAAGTTTCATACTAACTTTGCGCCCCCGTTTTACCCCCTTAGGGGATGAATTTTTAAAAATCCTTTCTTCGTGCTCCCCTACGTTATAAAAGGAACCCCTGTGCAAAATTTCAAGTTTGTAACCCTTATAGTTTAGGCCCTGCGTTGATATGTCAGTCAGTCAGTCAGTCAGTCAGTCACCTTCTCCTTTTATATATATAGATAAATAACGCTATGCACTCACATTTAACATACATGACCAGAATTCAAATATTTATCTGTGAATGTATATTTAAAACAAGGTAAGGTTGAATTAGTAGTATTAGTTGTAGTGGCGGTGACAGCCCAGTGGCTATCGAAACTCGCCTCTCACTCGAGCGGTCCGGGTTCAAACCCCAGTGGCACGCACCAATGACTTTTCTAAGTTATGTGCGATTTAAGAAATTAAATGTCACTTGCTATAACGGTGAAGGACACATCGTGAGGAAACCTGCATGCCTGAGAGTTCATCATAACGTTCATGAAGGTATGCGAAGTCTGCCAATCCGCACTTGGCCAGCGTGGTGGACTAAGGCCTAATCCCTGAAAGGAGACGCGAGCCCAACAGTGGGACAAAGAAAAGGTTGTGATGAAGGTTGAATTAATTATCAATTGAATAATCAAGAATCAAAGGTTATTAAGTACTTACATAACTTTGCATTACATTTGTTGAGTTGTTCGTCTAAATAACGAATCTGTTTCAGCTGTTTCTCGCATTGAGCGCAAGGCTCTATCTCTTTCCGCATTGCTGATTTTTCATCTGAAATAATTTTCATTGTTACAATACAACATTCATTTATGACAATCGCGAATGAATTTTTTTTTTTATGGATACAGGATAGCAAACGAGCTTGCAGCACCACCTATCCGCTGCCGCCCATGACAACTGTGACTGACTTCAATGTGTTTCGGCAATCATTGTGTTTCGGTTGAATGTATGTTTTTCAGTTAGTATTAGTTTTCTATTAGCTACGTAACAGTGGCCTATTAATAACACCTACTTACCTAAGGGGCCGTGGTTAACCCGTTCACCTGTTCTACCACGTTAGGGTGTGATTTTCTCATTCTTTAAATATTAATCGATAAAAATACAGGCATATATCGATAATATCATTCGCCTCTAGCGCAGTAGGGCACGGCCCCATACTGGTATACCGTGGTCCTAACAGTAGGGATAATCGGTTGAACCATGGTCCCTTAACCACTTATAGTTAGAGGCCCTGCAGATATCCAGTAGCTCGGAATAGGGGCTACGAAGAGACTAACTAATGTTCATATTTAAACCATCTGCTAATTGGACTAACCATCCCAGTTCATATAGATAAGTGTTGTTCAAAGTAAATCAGTTGTTTCTGACAACAAATGTCATGGAATTTGTGTATTGGTGGTCCTCTTATAATCTTATACATAACTAGTGGACGCCCGCAGCTTCGCTCGCGTAGATTTAGACCCATTAACGACGTCTGCCCGCGTTAGGGTTGCCCACTTGACTTCAAAATCGGCAAAGTTTCATACTAACTTTGCACCCCCGTTTTACCCCCTTTGGGGATGAATTTTCAAAAATCCTTTCTTAGTGCTCCCCTACGTCATAAAAGGAACCCCTGTGCAAAATTTCAAGTTTCTAACCCTTATAGTTTAAGCCCTGCGTTGATATGTCAGTCAGTCAGTCAGTCACCTTTTCCTTTTATATAAAGAAGACTAGCTGACCCGGCAAACGTTGTTTTGCCATATAAATAATTTTTCCCATTTTTCCTGAATTTTCTTTGCTATAAACCTCACGGAGCCCGAGACCTTTCCAACGAATGCAAAACCGTGGAAATCGGGTCGTGCGTTCTGGAGTTATAGCGTCAGGAAGGAAAACCCGACTTATTTTTATATAGTAGATTATAAAAAAAAAATGTTTGTCTATAATATAGAAAAACATTTTTTTTATTATATATATAGACTATACAGCCGGTTTACGGGCGATAATGTCATAAGAAAACATTTTTTCAGTTCACTTAATAAACAGTTGACAAAACACGTTTACGTGTAGGTCGTGTGCTGCCGCTGTCTCTATTCTACTCGGATGCATCGGCCGGTGGAGTGGAAGAGAGATGGATGCGTCACAAGCCGAACGTTTAGGCAGATCGTACCGTGCTATCACTTGTTCCGCGCTCTCGCTTATGGTGCGTACAGACTATGTAACACAACATGTTATATAACATTGTTATATAACATGTTTCAGATAATGTGGACACTGAATGTTATAAAACATTAATATGTTTTATAACATATATAATAACATGTTATTGATATGTACAACAATGTGTCGACATTGTGGATAGCACTGAAGAACAACAAACGACAATGGTTATATAACATTGTTATATTGCATTTTTATTCTAATGTGTACAGTATTGTTTTATGTCGCAATGTTGAATAACAAGGTTACATAATGTGGACGTGTTATAAAACTGAAGTTATATAATATGTTACATAGTCTGTACGCACCTTTACACGCGGAACGTAAGCATGAAGCATGATGAAGAAGCATGAGTCACTATTTTTCGTGCGTGCAGCCGGCGTACATCGATTTATAAGACGTTATCACGTCAAAAATATACTATTCATACCATTTATAATTCAAACAAGAATTTTCTTACCTTCAATATATTTATTGAGTTTGTCACTGAACTCCTTTTGTTTATCTGTAAACTCTTTCTGTAGCTCTGATATTCTCTTATTAGCTCTGTCCAACTCTTCTTTCGCATTAGCAAGGTCAGTCGTTAACCTCTGCACTTGACGTTTCTCCATCTCTATCCTTTCTATATACTCTTTCTCTTGCGATTTATATAGATCTTTCTCCTTTTGTACCTTCATTTGGATGTCTTTCATTTCTCTGTTCACTGCGTCTCGAGTACTACATACCTAAAAGTATTTAGAGTATTATCAATGATTCGTATCGTGTAAGACTGAGAATTCAATGTAGACCTTAAAAATGACCGGCGAATTATTCTAAATTACGTCGAAGCTACACCACAGAATAAAACACAAAATAATTGGTTGAATTCTTGATAGCGAATTTGCTGTAAGTCCTAAACAAAAAAAATTAGATAATTTACTCAACTTTCGAAAATACCGATCCAATCGTTATGTTCATATAAATTACATACACAATTCGAATTACATTTACATTAATAAATATTTATTAAGTTATATCGTACGATATGAATGAATTAATGTATGAAAACTTATTTGTTCACGGAAAAACCAGTCAAATTTTGATTACTCGGAGATCACTAGTTCAAGTTAAAAAAGTAAAACTATAAAACTAATAACTAATTAATTATTAAATTTTTTTTTTTAAAAAAAAAAAGCATTTTACTTATATTTTTTTTTTTCGTGCATTGTCATCGGAACCAAATATGTGTGCCAAATTTCAGCTCGATAGCTTCAGTGGAAGTGGGTGAAATATTGATTGCAAGATTCCAGGACACACTTAAATACGAGTGAAGTTAAATAAAAGCTTTAAAAAACTAACATTTATGAAGTATAGGTACTCGTAAAGTAACTGCTTCTATATATTATCTTCTGTGACGTGTTTGTCGGTCGTACCTGCAGGTAGCGTCCATAGCCCAGTGGCTCGCTTCGATTCAATGTGATCGAAAGTGTTAAGCAACGACGGGCGCGGTCGGTTTGTGGATGGGTGACCGCTAGTGGCAAAAATTTCATGGGCGCTACCGTGCTTCGGAGGGCACGTAAAGCCGTCGGTCCCGGTTGTTTTCAATGGTGGAAACAGTCGTTAAGCCTTGTCGAAGACCTTCGGGTGGCTTGAGAACATTCGACACTGGGTTGGCCACTAACCCCTCCACCAATCCGCATTGGAGCAGCGTGGTGGAGTATGCTCTAGACCTCCCGCAGAAGTGTCTGTGGGAGAGACCCGTGCCCAGCAGTGGGACGTCTATGGGTTGCAGCGAGCGAGCGGATGTCTCGTCCGAGAAGAGCCTGTCAAGGGCACAGCGCTGGGGGGCACCGGTGCGTTCTATCAGAGTTCCTCTATGTATGTATGTAGACCTCCCGCAGAAGTGTCTGTGGGAGAGACCCGTGCCCAGCAGTGGGACGTCTATGGGTCGCAGCGAGCGAGCGGATGTCTCGTCCGAGAAGAGCCTGTCAAGGGCACAGCGCTGGGGGGCACCGGTGCGTTCTATCAGAGTTCCTCTATGTATGTATGTAGACCTCCCGCAGAAGTGTCTGTGGGAGAGACCCGTGCCCAGCAGTGGGACGTCTATGGGTCGCAGCGAGCGAGCGGATGTCTCGTCCGAGAAGAGCCTGTCAAGGGCACAGCGCTGGGGGGCACCGGTGCGTTCTATCAGAGTTCCTCTATGTATGTATGTAGACCTCCCGCAGAAGTGTCTGTGGGAGAGACCCGTGCCCAGCAGTGGGACGTCTATGGGTCGCAGCGAGCGAGCGGATGTCTCGTCCGAGAAGAGCCTGTCAAGGGCACAGCGCTGGGGGGCACCGGTGCGTTCTATCAGAGTTCCTCTATGTATGTATGTAGACCTCCCGCAGAAGTGTCTGTGGGAGAGACCCGTGCCCAGCAGTGGGACGTGTATGGGTCGCAGCGTACCTGCAGGTAGAGCGTCTTGAGCTCGCCGTTCTCCCGCAGCGTGTCCTTGAGCCGCGCGCTGCAGCGCTCGAGCTCGCGCAGCAGGTCCGCGTTGGCCTCCGCCGCCAGCGACGCGCGCCCGCCGCGCTCCGACTTCACCTTCTCATAATCCATCTCTAGCTCCGTGTATTTCAGATTCAACTGCAGTATCGAAATAGGCATAAATCTATATATATAAAAGGAGAAGGTGACTGACTGACTGACTGACATATCAACGCAGGGCCTAAACTATAAGGGCTAGAAACTTGAAATTTTGCACAGGGGTTTCTTTTATAACGTAGGGGAGCACTAAGAAAGGATTTTTGAAAATTCACCCCCTAAGGGGGTAAAACGGGGGTGCAAAGTTAGTATGAAACTTTGCCGTTTTTGAAGTTAGTGAATGTCTAATTCCACGCGAGCGAAGCTGCGGGCGTCCACTAGTAATAAATAAAATAAATATCTTGGACATTCTCACACACGCCCATCTGACCCCAAAGTAGGCGCGAGCCTGTGTTATGGGTGTCAGAGACTGATATACATACCTACATAGATATTTTTAAATACATACTTAAATAGATAATATTGACATCCAGACACAGAACAAATACAAGTGTTCGTCACACGAATATTTGTCCTGAGTGGGATTCGAACCCACGACCTTTGGCGCAACAGACAGGGTCACTACCAATTGCGCCAACGGGCCTGTCGGCATGGTGACAGATTTTGAAATTGCCTTCTGTAATGTAGGTACACATCCAATATTTCGAGAAAAAAAAAAAACATTTGTCATGGCGTCCGCTTTGACGTCACGCCTAGATATTTAACAGAAGATGCCGCTGTATTTACTTACTTATAAATACCCAAGTGACAGGTGAATTTTCACTTAACCGTGACGTCATCCGCTCTGATTGGCATTTCAGTTAACATGGCCGATTGCTGTATTTTATACTTTTATTTTAATGAAAATCTGATTAATCTCAATGTTTTTATTAAAACTTGACAATTTTTTAAGAATTATTCAGCATACTTGTTTGTTCCTCTAAAACCATTTATTCTGTACTAGTGGACCCATTAACGACGTCTGCCCGCGTTCAAGTTGCCCACTTGACTTCAAAACGGCAAAGTTTCATACTAACTTTGCACCCCCATTTTACCCCCTTAGGGGGTGAATTTTCAAAAATCCTTTCTTAGTGCTCCCCTACGTTATAAAAGGAACCCCTGTGCAAAATTTCAAGTTTTTAGCCCTTATAGTTTAGGCCCTGCGTTGATATGTCAGTCAGTCAGTCAGTCAGTCAGTCAGTCAGTCAGTCAGTCACCTTCTCCTTTTATATATATAGATTTTTTTAATACTGTCATCATGCCTTATAATACAACGCGGCTCATTTAAATGGCTTACAATACAAGTAAGTTAGAAAAGTCAATGCGGCGTGTCAGAGGGATTTGAACCCCCTCCAAATTAGTTTCAATTGAGATATTGAATTCCAGCCTATTACAGCTGCTAGCAGCAATTCCAATACAATATAGAATACTGCAATAGCCCTTAGTAGCGTCCATAGCCCAAAGGCTCGCGTCGGTTCAATGTGATCGAAAGAGTTAACCAACGAAGGGCGCGGTCGGTTTGTGGATGGTTGACCGCTAGTGGTAAAATTTCATGGACGCTACCGTGCTTCAGAGGGCACGTAAAGCCGTCGGTCCCGGTTGTTTTCAATGCTGAAAATAGACGTTGAGCCATGTCGAAGAACTTCGGGTAGCTTGAGAACATTCGACACTGGGTTGGCCACTAACCCCTTCAGCAATCCGCATTAGAGCAGCGTGGTGGAGTATGCTCTAGACCAGTGGTGGGCAAACTTTTTTAATGACGGGCCACAAAGGTTTAGAAATTCTAGAGGAGGGCCAGAATTATAGAAAAAATGCATTTTGTGTTTAAGGTTTTAATTATAATGTTATAAAACATTACAGCATTAAACACAAATATTACAAAATACCTTTTACCCTAAAAAATAATAATGAATTTAACTCTGCCTTGTTAGGCGTGTGAGACATATGGAATTGTTTTTGTTTTTCCATAATATTTTCGAAAGCTGTTTCCAGCTGTGTGGTGACTGAGTTCACTCGCCCCGCCGCCCGCGCCGCTCATTTCACCACGCTTTGCGTCCCGTATTCAGTTCCGGATTTAGGGGAGGGCAACCGGGGCTACAGCCCCAGGCCTCTACAAAAGAGGGGCCCCCACAATAGACTTCGGAAAAAAAAGATTCATATTCCGACTAGTAAACACTTGTAAACAACTTTACTTTTGTTTTTTTTTACTGTTTTACCTCCACCTTTACCTTTGTACAAACATGATTATATAAATATTAACAGAAATCATTTATCTATATTTTTATACGTTTGTAAAATACTAAAATAATCTACTCGGTTTCACAATAAATTATTTATTGAAAAACTCGACTGAAAAAAGTTGTTCAGCTCATTTGGAAAATAAATTGGGGCCAGGGGGCCTCCTCCTTTGTTGCTCGAGGCCTCCACACCTCTAAATCCGGCCCTGCCCGTATTACGCAACACATGAACTACGCGGCTAGTTTAGCTTCACCTATAGGTTATGCATCTATTATTCTACTAAGTAGAATCTCTCTTTCTTCTCGACCGTCAAAACGTAATTATAACGGGCCATATACACAGAACAGTGGCCATATACTATCCATGTCGACGGACCCTCGGCGGGCCGGATTAAATACTTTCGCGGGCCGGAGATGGCCCGCGGGCCGTAGTTTGCCCATCACTGCTCTAGACCTATGCACCAGTGTCTGCCACCGTGCCCAGCAGTGGGACGTCTATGGGTCGCAGCGACAATAACCCTTAGAATATAGAATACTGCTGACTTACATTCTTAAGCTCTGCTCTAGCTTCCTCCAGCTCGTTCCTCAAGCCCTCATTCTGCTGCTTGTAGCTCTCTAGCAGGTCACCGTCCGAGCTGCTGCCAAGCAGTTCCAGTTTATTTTGCAGCACTGCCACTCGAGAGTTCAGCTGCATTTCGATGCCCTTTTGCTCCTCCAGCTTAGCTCGTAACTCTGATTCCTGCTTCCTGTGTTGTTCTAGACGCTTTTCGCTGAAAAATACATCAAACTACATCCTAGTATTGCAGACGTGAAGGTTGTTAAATACGCTTTTAATAATAATTATTATATACTTTTACTAGTGGTCCGCCCCGGCTTCGCACGGGTATTTTATATAAAAATCAAAATTATAATACACACAAACCCTATTTGCGTCAGGTTACTAAAAAAATAAAAATTTAACACGACTTTATTTTACATATGTATATAGAATATAACAATAGTTTCGTTTACGCCTAGTAATATTATATAGCCTATGTCACTCAGTGAAGATGCAGCTTTCTAATGGTGAAAGAATTTTTGAAATCGGTCCAGTAGTTTTGGCAGCGCACGCCAGAATAGCTCGCAGATGGTAGATTTTTTCCTACTTACCTACTTGACACTTATCGTCATATTTTGGACAATTCACACAATATCTTTATAAATCTTAGCCTGTGTGTTATTCTGATTTATAAGCTATATTATTGTAAAGTTTCATTAAAATCCATTCAGTACTTTTTACGTGAAAAAGTAACACACATTCATCCATACATACATACATACTTACAAACTTTCCCCTTTATAATATTATTAGGATAGGATTAGTAAGAATTATACCTTATCAACAGCCTAAAATTTAAGTTATATGCTTCTAGTTTTGAAAATGACAATACTTTCATACAACCTTTCATCTCCCTTTTCAACCCATTACAACACTTTTTTCCAATTAAAAAGTGTCTATGTCCTTTGTCAGGCTCTAGACCAGTGATGGGCAAACTACGGCCCGCGGGCCAACTCCGGCCCGCGAAAGTATTCAATCCGGCCCGCCGAGGGTCCGTCGACATGGATAGTACGAGGATATGGCCCGTTATAATTACGTTTTGACGGTCGAGAAGAAAAAGTAAATTCTACTTGGTAGAATAATAGATGCATAACCTATAGGTGAAGCTAAACAAAAAAAGCGAAACAGCTTTCGAAAATATTATGGAAAAACATTTCCATATGTCTCACACGCCTAACAAGGCAGAGCCTTCGAATAAAAGTTAAATTGATTATTATTTTTTAGGATAAAAGGTATTTTGTAATACCTATTTGTGTTTAATGCTTACAGCTTAATGCTTTTTATAAAATTATATTAAAAGCTTTAACACAAAATGCATTTTTTTTTATAATTCTGGCCCGCCTCCAGAATTTCTAAACCTTAGTGGCCCGCCATTAAAAAAGTTTGCCCACCACTGCTCTAGACTGTGTACCAAATTTCATTTAAATCGGTTCAGTAGTTTTGGCGTGAAAGCGAAACAGACAGACAGACAGACAGACACTTCAAAACCAAAAGTCCAATTTTAATAATTCAAAGACCAAACATTATCTACATAAACTGTAAATGTAGTCCAAAAAAATTCAAGATAAACAAATGGTTGTTGTGCCTCACTCGACATAGATAGGTATAGTGTGTCGCGGTTTTTTTTATAGATATTTATAAGATCTACAATTAATTAGAACATTTTATGGTTCTATCTTTTATATTTTAGGCAGCGTACGCAAAATAAGTAACTTTTCTGGTTGATTTTTTACACCTTGTGTCCGAAAAACCCAAATATCTTACGGAACCCTATTTTTTCCAAAATAAAATTTAGCCTATGTCACCCGGGGATAGTGTAGCTTTCCAACAGTGAAAGAATTTTTCAAATCGGTTCAGTAGTTTTGAAGCCTATTCGATTCAAACAAACAATCAATCCTTTCCTCTTTATATATTAGTATAGATTACAGGCAACTAGGCCCATAAAATAAATAACTTAAAGAATAACACACAAAGGAACATATAATTTAAAACTACGACGCATGTGGCGAGTGTCCGGTGACCCAGAGATAAGCGACGTCCGTGAAATGTACGAAACACGACCCCATTCGGCCACAACAACTCCTCGTCCAGGAAGGTCGACTGATGTTCCGTACAACGCGTACAACAATCGAGTTGAAATTGACTGGTGGTGGTGACACTAAGACAGGTGACACCTCCGAGGGGGAGGCAATGTTACTAACTCAGACTACTACGACGGACTAATGAATTGAGGAAATAGAGCTGGCACACGAATGATCTTGGGGACGGATTGGCTTCCTGGTCATATTCCTAATTTGAATTTGCTCTATTAACGTGAACTTATAATAAAATACATTATTAATAATTAATAAATTAAAAAAAAAACTATCAGAGATAATTTAGGGATCTATACAGATTCGAAAAAATATTTTTCTTGGTGGTCTGATAGCCGTTGGGTAAGAAAAGTCCTCAAGTGGAGGTCGCGACTCGGAAAACGATTGGCCGGACCCTTGGCGGATTAACGACCTGAAGAAGACGGTGGGTAAGACGGTGGTAGTTTTATTCACAGGGCGCAGGATCGTTAAGAATGGCGTCGATTGACGGAGGCCTATATCCACCAAAAAGGCTGATACATAGATGATACATGGATGATGATGAATAAATATTTTATGGAATATTACATTTTATCAAGTTATTAATGACTTCTCCAGTAGGGTGTATGTGTGCGATGGTGTAAAAACACTTACCGTTTCGTTACTTCATCTTGCAGAGATGCCAACTTTTGAATCTGTTGTTTATATCGATTTAAAATTTCTTTTAATGTAGCCAGTTTTCCTGGAGAAGGTGGCTCTCCTGAAAGAAAATTATAAATTAAATTACAATTTTGTCTTCCTTGACAAAATTATAAATTAAATTACAATTTTGTCTTCCTTGACAATTTATCTCATATTTGAGACATTAAAAATGATAATGCCATTCACGCGTTCATGAGAACCATGGGCCTTACAACATTTTATATACACCGCAGGATGGCTGCCAAAGGTGTCCGTTGTTGCCCTTATTTTTAAACTGAATTGAAGTGAAACGTATGACCTTGGGGACGGACAGCTTAACTAATCCTGATCTTTACCTAAGTTTGCTTTATAAATAAGGGTCCAAAAGACTGTTAAAATCCGAAGGATCCCATGCGATTCTACTGTACGTGAACAATTTCATACTCAATGTTGTTCAATTTAAAAGCACATAACATGGGAAAAGAAGCTATCGGGACCAATATAATCTCAACTTTTGAACATTTTATTGAACTCTTAGTGTGAAAATCGTACTTACCTATATTGTAAACATTATCAGGCAATGATTCCATCAGTATTTGATTAAGTGTGGTTCGCCAATTTTCATATTCCTTTTGACTTCCTGACAATTTATCACGACATAATACCAGTTCGTGAACCGTTAATTGTAACTTAGACTGTAAAATAAAAATTATCAACTAAGGGAAGGGAAATACGCGACGTTTTTTTGTTTTACATGTAATAAAAGTAGTTTAGTGTGCAAAAAAAAAATGTAAACGTAAGTTTAAATGCAGTGGCAGTTTTATTTATGTAATTGGATAATTCATTGAGAAATTTTCTTATATGTGAAAATATTGAATACTCATTTATTATATTGTATAAGAAATTTGCATACCTTTACTGGGCAAATGTGAGTATTATACACACATATAATAATATGTTACCCAGTGGCGGGGCCACCATAGAATCCAAAAAGCCAGGCATGCCCTAACACCTAACCCACTTAGTAACGTAACGTCACTAATGGCAACAGAATTACATTAGTCATTTATTCATCACCTTTATACCGCGCGGAAAGCGCGCGAAACTCGTCGTGTTTGCGCGAATTGCGTCGTCAATCGCGTTCGACCTCAAATCTATTCACGCCACACACACATTAAAGCGGGCAGTCCCGAATCTGCAAATTCTGCAACCTTTTTCAGCTTTCTCTGTCTAACGTACTCAAAACGACTAAGATAGACTCTTATTCACGCATTTTCACGCCACACTACAGCGCATCGTTGTGTGTGTCGTGTGACTTTTTATCATTCACTCCGCAGTCCCGCTTCGAGCAAACTTTCTCTGTCTAACGTACTCAAAACGACAAAGATAGACTTACCGGCAAAAGTCATTCACGAATGAACTATGAGCAAAAATGGGAAATATTGGGAAAAAGTCCCTTGATTTGTGTTCGGGGAGCACATAGTGAAATACGCTGTCTATTTTTAGGGTAAAATTTTGAAATGACGGGCAGGGTACACACAACAAGAATAATAAATATAATTAATCTTTATGTAATTTGCCTTTTTATTTTAAAATAACCCGAATAGCTAAATCTAAATGGTTAAACATAAATATGTTTTCCATACATAAATATGTTTTGCTTTTAGAATTGAAAGTAAATAAGTATGTATAAGTTTGAAAATCTGGTTATCATCGCACAATTGACACGTTTATGTTGAATTTAAAAGTTCTGTAGGTAATATTTGTCTGACCAATCTAGGGAAAATGTGATCGTATGCATGGCAGCCCGCTTTGAATGAACTACCAAATTACACTCACTCAATATGAACAAAAATATTCAGTTTGATTTGCTTGAGTCGCGCGAAGCGTTGTTGTTTTTGTTGTGTTTTTCATTTTGTTGTACATTTGTGATGTCTGTGATGGAAGTAATTGTCCCTTGTGACGGTATTGATGGGGATAAATGTGTTCAAAAACTTACTCGAGAAAAGGTAAAATCATTTACGACGCATAACAGACAGTTTAATAGATCAGTTTATAAAACCCATTGGATCGCTGGTTGCTCACACACGAATAAACTGTGACTTGGAGCAAAAGGTAAAATATTTGTATTAAGTATAAGTTTGCATCCAAGTTAGCTCAATATGTATTGGTGGTTTCAGTGTAAGTGTAACAATGTTTGAAGTTTGTTATGATGTCATAATAGCTGTAGAGTGAAAGAGTAATTGTAAATTATTCGTATTTTTATTTTGTTTTAAATATTCGTCACCTGTTACGCCATCTATGTTTCTTTAAATGAACCAGTTACTAGAATGGTTTACGCAGTCGATATTCGAACATATAGTATTTTTCACTAGATGTCGCTATTGTATGGAACAGAGTTCATTCATGTGAAATGTTTCGGTTATGATGGTGAGTCTGTCTCAGTGGACTGAACTGGACTGTCTCATTCCAAGATTTCCAAGAGAAGGTGAAGAGACCCGTGCCCAGTGTGGACAGATATTTTGTATACTCAGGTCATGGATGTTAAAGTTTTGTGAATATGTATTCTCGCTATCTGCAGCTCGTACCAAATCGTAATGTTGGGACAACATTAAAAAAAATGCGGATAAGTACTCATGGGCAAGTCATAACTGGGCATGCTCACCCATGGAAGCATGGCGCCGCCACTGATGTTACCACATTTTATGTAAATACATTATGTATTTAATCTAATCTAAAAATATATATTTTAAAGTCGAATTGGTACGTAGGTCAAAAGATGAATGTTGAATTATGAATAGTGAAAATTTCTACTATTGTATTATATAGTACATATAGACATTGTATTAAATATTATGGTTAACCTTAACTAACATGTACCTACCCCTAGTTCCTTGACTTGCTCCTTGGCAGCGTTTCTCTCTGTGGTGAGCTGCAGTACTTTCTCCTTCAAGCGGGCGCTCTCCCCGTTCACCAATCTGTTTTGCGCCGCTTCCAGTTCACTAACTAATCTATTTATCATTGTCCCCTTTTCTATTATAATCTCCTCTTTCTCTCTTTCACGCTCCATGCATCGTTTTTCTAATATCCTTATTTCATTTTCCTGCAAAATTAATTTTAAAAAATATAATAACATTTATTTACTTACTTTACTCTTAGTAAGGTTTGGTTAGCGAAAGCTAGATTGCACCGAAGCAATTTAAATAATACAAGATATTGTACACTTCAAACATAAAGGTATATTTCGAAGAAAGTGCAACATTATGTTATGATAAATAGAAGTACCTACTTTGTAATAAATACGGTAATTTTTTTTGTAACAAACAATTATTTATTTTGATTATATCAAACTTTACCTTTTCATCTAATCTATGTTTCACTTTTAACAAGTCATTTTGAAGCCTATCAGTTTCTTCCCTGTGTCTGAAAGAAATTTAAACAAACCAATTATGTATTTTCATTGTACCTCTTAGTTATTAGTAATTAGCTCTAGTTATTTATTTATATTGTAGGTATACCTGTCCTGTTGTTCTCTGAACAATGCATCAGTGTCATGAGTATGTGCAACCTGTAATAAAAGAAAATGTACTTTAAGAATTGCTTCATTTCAAGATACTTATGCAAAAAGTATCAATAAATAAAATTACAATCGCTCTTTTATTATTAAGATCCATCATATAGCAAGTGGTGGGCACACATAGAACTTAACCGAACCGAACTAATGTTCGTAATGTGTACCTATTAGAGACTTGTTCAAAGTCAGTCGCAGTTTTTATGGACAGCAGCAGACGGGTGGTGCTGCTAGCTTGGTAGCTATCTTAAATTCATATGAAAGAAAATACCTGTGCAATGTGCAGTCGCTGCTGAGCTTCCTGCAAGGCAACAGAGGCTGCGCGTAGTTCTAGCCGCAGAGAGTCCCGCTCTTGTTCCACCGTGGCCTGCTGGTGCTGCACAGCTGTTAGCCGCTGCTCCAGCTCTAAGGCCGCATGCTTGCTCGATGCTGCAATCATTATATTTGAGCATCACTCAACAATCATCACTTCACAACACTTTCACTGTCCTATCTTGAGCATGACTCTGTTTTTGAGCTACTATTTTCTTTATTGGCCTTTACAGCGTCACCAAACAGGGCCTTTTCGAGTGAAAGGGATAATTTAACTGAGCCATCGCTGATTTACCAGTCTATGAATAACATATTCATAGGATTGGAAACATAATTTACATCATCTGTTGGATGGAAAACGTTTTAGTTTCATACACATAGAAAAATATAGGAAAAAGCTAAAACTTCATAATTTAATAATATTAAGCCAATGTGTACCCAATTGCATTTTTACCAAGCAACTGATGAGCTTCATTTAGAGACAATTCTGCTTTGTCCTTGTCATGCAAAGCTGCGGCCAATCTGCCACGGATGCTCTCTATTTCAACATCAGATTTCTCAACTTGTGCTGCCAACTGCTGACATTCTTTAATCCTCATCTATAAAATTATATATAAATATTAAATAATGCTTCAGTCAAGAGAACATTACAATTGCCAAATTGTCTTGTAGAAAAATTAAATGGAACATTAATTGGAAAACATGAAGGTGTCTTACCTCATACATGACTTTTAACTGTTCATTATGCATATATTCCTGTTTAGCTTCATATTGATTTATACCATTTAGGTGACCTGAAAGCAATACTTTTAACAGAATAAAAATTACATCAAAGCAAAGCTATACAAAATAAAATATGGCATATATATAAAAAAACTTATGGCACTTGATTATTTGGTCTACCTATCCATTCTTGGCAGTAAAAATCCATCCATCAAACACACACTGCTGTACATAGCTCCCAGGCGTCTTGACTTTTTTCGACAGTTTCAACAATTATCATCATATTTCAACCAATTTACACAAAACCTTAACAAATAGACTACATAAGGGAACTCTAGATTCCATAGAAAAAAGTATTTGCTATCTTTAATAACCAGGCCCAATGGTTTCACAAAAAAGCAAAACAGACTTCTAGGCAAAGAAATGGCACGTATTTAAGGATATCTGTTCACCTAAATAGTTCTCAGAGTTAGCTCATTGAAGTGGCAATGGGCAGGCCACGCCATTAGCAGGCCTGATAATGGGCGGGAAGAAAAGTCCTCGAATGGAGTACAGTAAAAGCTCTTTATTCGCGGGGTATACGTTCCATAAATATGCCGCGAATACAGAAACCGTGAATACGGAATGGTAATTTGTATGAGATTATAGGGTTACGTTCCTAGGTTACAAAATAAAATAAAATATATACAAAAAAATTAATTTACTTAATTGAAGTTTTTGAACATTTTGCTTAATTATCTTAAGGCTTAGGCAACAGTTTGAAGAATTTTATAATTTTCAGTGGCAATTTTTAAAAGCTCCTTCAATTGAGACCGATACGCAGCAGTCGCAATAGCAATTTGCCTCTTAAAAATAAGACTTCGTTCCATAGACGGATCAATGTTCATAAAGAAATCCGCAAAGCTCATTTGCCATTCTTAAACCTTCACTAATATTTTTCAAATTAAATGTCACGTTTCCATTGCTTGTTGAAGCCTCTTCTTTAATGGGCTGTGAATTTAACATTTCCTCCAAGTCAGTTTCAGTCAGTGAGAGACGAAACAATAAAATACCATAGAACGGAACAGCAACATTTAAAAAAATATATATATACCTATATATTTACAAAATGAAAAGTAGAGACTCCCTAAGAGAAAAATTTAAGGAAATAAACATCCTAAATAGTCTATCGTGACTTAGAGCTTAGCTTAGTGGTAGGTAATTATTGTAAATTAGCCATAAGGCAGGTTTGCATCCTTTGCTTTATATTAATCAGTTTAGAATAGCATTATATCTCTTCTCTTTAAGTAGTTTGTAGTTACCTAGACTTTCGTTAAGCGTGTGTAATCACCTCATAGCGAAATAAATTATTTGAATTTGAATATACTTTATTTATTGATTTATAAAGTTGCTTTCATTCTGTTTGTTTACATTCAAAAACACCGATCGCGGCGAAGGCGGCTTATGTCAAAGTCCTCGGCGATATCATTTAGCAACATACTTTAAGCAAAGTTGTAATAAGATCTATTTTACTTTTATTAATAGTGGATAATTCACGGATAAAAAAATTGCGACCCAATCCCTATATTCGCGGCTAAAAATTTCGGTATTCGCGGATCTATTGTAAACAATAGGTTCCAATAGGTATCAATTCCAATATCCGTTGTAAATTCCGTCAAATGGACTATTAATAAAAGTAAAATAGATCTTATTACAACTTTTCTTAAAGTATGTTGCTAAATGATATCGCCGAGGAATCCATACTCCATACTAATATTATAAATGTGAAAGTGTGTTTGTTTGTTTGTTTGTCCGGCTTTCACGTCGCAACGAAGCTATTATATGGTATGGTTTTTGTGTGTGGAGATAGTGAGGAGGGTGGAGAGTGACGTAGGCTACTTTTTACCGCGGTAAAACATTCTCATGGGAAGATATCGATGTTTTGTTATTTGCAAGATATTTAGTTCCGGATGTTGTTAATAGATGGCGTTGTCATGTATGATAAACAACTCATTGTTAATTCCCTTTGACCACGCGGGCGGACCCGCGGGTAACAGCTAGTTTGACATAAGCCGCCTTCGCCGCGATCGGTGTTTTTGAATGTAAACAAACAGAATGAAAGCAACTTTATAAATCAATAAATAAAGTATATTCAAATTCAAATAATTTATTTCGCTATGAGGTGATTACACACGCTTAACGAAAGTCTAGGTAACTACAAACTACTTAAAGAGAAGAGATATAATGCTATTCTAAACTGATTAATTTAAAGCAAAGGATGCAAACCTGCCTTATGGCTAATTTACAATAATTACCTACCACTAAGCTAAGCTCTAAGTCACGATAGACTATTTTATATATAACCTTTTACCTCTGAACTCTTGTGGAAAGTAGTGGTTCTGTGCATCACCACCAGCATAGGGATTGAATGGCAGTTTAATTGGCTCCTCTTGTGGTCTGGGGTGTAACACATGATGATTCTTCGGGGTCTCACAATACTGTTTGGGTGACTCACATACTGGTTGACCCTCTTTCAAGTGATTAAGTGACTCTACGTATGTGGGAGGCAACCCTGATCTTGTATGTTGACGTCCTAAGAAATCAAATAGTAGATTTAAATATTATGATGTAAATTTTTTTTAATACAGTGAAATTCGTTATAAAACTCTTTATAACGAATTTCAAGGGACCGAGCATTTTCTTTCGTTATAAAGAGTTTTTGTTATATTAACTAATTACATTAATTTCTAATTTTAAACAATAGGTAAATTATTCTAAACACATATATTCTGTTAACTTTGCCTGACGTGCTGCTATGCCAATATTTGTTTTGTATTTTTGTAAGTATTGGTTCCATTTTTTAAGTTTCAATGTTGGTTTACGACAGGACTGATAATACACGATAGGTGACGATGGTTTTAGTAACTAAGACCTTAGTTTTGTTTTGTTTTAATATGTAGTTGATGTCTAAATATGAAAATATTTCTTCGTAATAGAGAATGGCTGTTGCGTTATAGAGAGTGAATTAATGTATGGGTTTTATGGTAAACCAACCAAATTAAACTAATTTCTACGTTATAGAAAGTTTTTCGTTATAACGAACGAGGCTATCTTTATAGCCTCGTTGTAATATAATACAGTGTAAACTCTTTAGTTTACACTGTATTATATTATCATATGAGACAACAGAAACATAAAAAAAATTGGTCTAAACTTATGTCAACCTTAATATTAAAATAAGGGCAAACTGACTGACTTAATGATATTAAAGTATAGAAGGACAATGCCCTACTTGTCTGTCAATCTGCACTTGGCCAACATGGTAATATATAACCTAGTGGGACAAATGTTTCGGTGATGGTAGTGGTGGAATGCCCTAATGTGTTCCACGAATTATAAAGAAAGCAAGTTTGTATTACTTACCGCCATTAGTTTGAGTCGCATCTAGTGTAAAGTTCCCACTGCTATTTACTGAACTACCTTCATCATCATCTTGAAGATCGTCGAATGCATTAGCAAGCTTATGTTTTAACTGAAACAGACGGAGAGGAACTATTGTTATTGGTCCTCTTTGTTTTAGGTTAAGGTAATGGATGTTTATGCATTAAATTACCTCTTCATTTCGTCTTTTCTGGTCTTCTATCTCTTCTTGTTCCTCAAGTCTGTCCTGAGCACTATTATTTAAGTGAATGCTCGGACCGCCTTGAAATAAACTCATGCCAGGACCTTCCATCATAAATACAAAGTTCTTAGTTATCTGTAGTTAATAGTTAGATATATCGCGTTTAAAAACCTGTAAGCTCACTCTTTACCGATTATGAGTAATTTATTAATAAAGAAACTCATTGTTCTAATAGTTTTTAACAAAAACAAGTTTGTTTGTTGATGTCACGGATTGTCACGAAAGTTTTTTTTTTAAACGTGTCTGTCTGTCAAAGAGTGAAAAAACTATACCAAGATTACCAAGCAGTGCTGCCAATATAGATAAAATAAAAATTATATGGGAATACAAGGGAAAAGTTAAGCAACTCTTGTCTTGGGGGACAAAATCTTACCAAGTTACTTGCTGTCCAAGAGATGACGGATGACGACTGGTTTTTTTGGACTTATACTATGTATGTGGAATACCGACTTTTACAGCGTCACCGAAAGAACCCTGGTGGTATACATGAAAGAACTCAAACCAAAAAGGTAAAGAATTAACTTCTTCAAAATTGTGTAAGTGCGATTGACCTAACGTCCACTTCTGGGGTACGGATCTCGGCTTAGATCAACTTTTGTTATCTATATATATAAAAGGAGAAGGTGACTGACTGACTGACTGACTGACTGACTGACTGACTGACTGACTGACTGACTGACTGACTGACTGACTGACTGACATATCAACGCAGGGCCTAAACTATAAGGGTTAGAAACTTGAAATTTTGCACAGGGGTTCCTTTTATAACGTAGGGGAGCACTAAGAAAGGATTTTTGAAAATTCGCCCCCTAAGGGGGTAAAACGGGGGTGCAAATTTAGTATGAAACTTTGCCGTTTTTGAAGTCAAGTGGGCAACCTGAACACGGGCAGACGTCGTTGATAGGTCTAATTCTACGCGAGCGAAGCTGCGGGCGTCCACTAGTAATATATAAATTATAGAAAGGGATCCACCACGCGGGCGCTCGTTTTGGCCGTTCGAATGTTGTTTCTTCGTCCCTCCGGTGGATACGGTTGTACATGTGGTGTGTTATGGTAGCGCCGCTTGCGCCGCTACCCTACTTAACCCCGCTTGGAGAGGCGGCTCTCCAAGCGGAGTAGCCTCCGGTGTCGGCTTGAGGGTCATATGACCAAAGCCATCTTCAAGGCAGGTTTTAGTCTACGGACAATCAGTACAGCCGGCTGTACTGGTATGCTTGCGGTGCATTTCCTGCCAGGTATACCCGGTCATGCTTCAAGACTTCATGAACTGAACTATTATTGGTAATTCTAAGTCGCACTGTAGGTCTACATTGCGCACATACCATGGCGCATGGCGTTGCGCATGAAACGATTTTGTATCCTTTGGAGGGTTGTGATTTTAATATAGCTTGTATGGGCGTTTGCCCATGCAAGCATTTTACCAGACCGGCATAAGTCAATTACAAAATTTGCATCAGACTGATGACGAAGTGCCAATTTACTTTTCTTGCACCCCTTTGATGTTTAACGAATGATTTATGGCAAAGCCAAGATATTTGGCCGAATGCGACCTGGATTGAGTTCTATTCTCCATTGCTTAAACCAGTCATCATCTAGGGCTTTGGCCGCTGCATGAAGCTTGAAAATATTGCTGTTATGGTTATGATGAGTATATAGTATAAAGGGCATTATTTTCGGCAATTAAGGTTTTTAGGGTTATCGCTGGTAAACAGAGCCTTGGGGGACTCCTGCCCTTAAGGGGTGGGAGGAGGACCGGAGCCGCCGTGCCAGACTTTGTCAAACGCCTTAGCCACACCAAAGAAGAAGGCTCCTGTACATTTAGTATTCTATCTAGTGCTGAGCTCTAAAGCCAAACTGTTCGTCTATAAGTAGGTGTTTCGTTTGAGTGACTGCTATAAGACGGATAAGAAGTAATTTTTAAATTTCATAGATTTTGCCAAATGTGTTAAGCAAGAGTCTGCTCCTTCTTTTACAACAATATATAATATTGGGTCGCTGAGTATAAAAGAGGTCGCACGAGCTGTGAAGATTAACATCGCAGCGGTCGACCATTTATAAAGTAACAACGCTAGTAATGGTGAAAAAAATTCAAAAATTAGTATTGGAAGACGAAGACTAAAAGTGCGCGAGTTAGCAAACATGGTAGGCATTTAAAAAGTACTATACTATATGAAATTGACTGAAAATTTGGAAATGAGAAAACTGCGCGCAAGCTGGGTGCCATTGAACAATAGCATCATCGTGAGGATGTTTCAATCCAGTGCTTGGAAAATGTTCAACGCAATGAAGCCAAGTTTTTACGACGATTCATAACTATGGACGAAACATGGGTCCATCACTTCACCCCTGAGATAAAAGAACAGTTAAAATGTCATAGTTTTAATTAACCAATACATTATACTGTTACCAGTGATTTTAACCGCAAAATATTTTTTTGTTTTTTAGTTGGCTGATAAATTAACATTAGTCTCTTATTCGCGTAAGGCCATTGATAAGATAGATACTGCCATGACGTAATGTTACGTACAGTTACAGTACCTACCTAGCCAGTAATAGCTACTGAGACGGCCCAAAGTAGTTGACTAATAAGGCAATAGTGAATTATATGGCCGTGATTATAAAACAATTATTTCAGTTACATTATATATATACTCGTTTTAGAATAAGTATCTAGTATCTCAGAAACTACTAAGTAAGATTTAAAAAAAATGTCTTATAAAGCAGTGACTCATGTTTTGTTTGATATGGATGGATTGATTTTGAGTAAGTTACTTTAGATTTCAGTTAATATTCACATAACATAACAGCAACATAGCGTAAGCTGAGGAGAAAATGGTTAAATTTGAGGAGAAATCTGTTTTGTCATGGCTGCAATCCATTTGCCACCCACTACAGTTTACGGGTCTCTCTCTTCTCACAACGAGGGCCGGCAGAGGCTGCAGAGTGCAGGGTACCTACTCAACTACGCTGCGAATTTTTAACTATTGGGTTTCGGTTCATAATGCCCTATTCTATTTATATTATCTAGTTAAATTATATAACTATAGATGCTGACCTGATTGAAACTTTAAAATATAACGTTTTATATTTATTTATATGTATGTGCTTTTTTTCTAATAAATATAAGTTTACGTAAGTACCAACAGCATGATAGTATTAGTTTAAATAAGTAACCAATATCATTGACTTATTATTAGTAGGTAAATAAGTCAATGACCTTTAAGGTCAAAATTTAGGTACCTAATCGATGCTTCATAGCTAATCGTCTGGTAGTCTACATAAATAATATGGCGTGGTTTCCAGTTACACTACTTTCGAGGTGACCATCTTGGTTCTCAAGGGTAGCAACACATCTGTGACTGACTTGGAACGACACTCTTACTAACAATTTACTAACTGGACTATTACTAACACCAACTAACAGGAGTAACTATCACTAACAGTCCCCAGTCCTCATATCAACTAACTGACTCAGCTTACTGGACTAACTAGTACCTATTACCAAATTTAGTCTTGTTGAAAGTCAGTCACAGTTGACATAGGCGGCAGCGGATGGGTGGTGCTGCAAGCTCTTTTGCTATCTTAAATCTATAAAACAATCTGTCTGAAGGCATATTTAACTTGGGAAACTTAATTTTCAGATACTGAGGATCTATACACTATAGGTTTCCAAAAAGTTGCATCCAGATTCGGGAAACAGTTTCCATTCTCGTTGAAATGTAAAATAATGGGTCAACAGAGCAGAGAGTTCGCGATATCTATTATAAAAGAGTTGGAATTACCCCTGACCGTTGACGAATTTTTAAAGGAGACGAGAGAGATTTTTAATGATCTATTTCCACAATGCGAAATAATGCCCGGTAAGCAATATTTAAAGAACCAACTATTTCAATATAGCAACATTGTCAACTTATAAATGCTAGGACACAAATGCTAATAAATAATTATATAAACTACCTACTTACTTAGATTTAATTTTTTGTATTAAACAAATAAATAACACGTACCTATACACTGAATCGCCACTGGGAGAAGAACAATTGAATCCAATTGCTAATAGAAAAGATTAATCAGACAAAATGGCAAAATAACAATATTTTTTTAAAAACCGAAAAAATATATATATGTAGGTACTAGTGGACGCCCGCAGCTTCGCTCGCGTAGAATTAAACCCATTAACGACGTCTGCCCGCGTTCGGGTTGCCCACTTGACGTCAAAAACGGCAAAGTTTCATACTAACTTTGCACCTCCGTTTTACCCACTTAGGGGATGAATTTTCGAAAAATCCTTTCTTAGTGCTCCCCTACGTTATAAAAGGAACCTCTGTGCAAAATTTCAAGTTTCTAACCCTTATAGTTTAGGCCCTGCGTTGATATGTCAGTCAGTCAGCTTCTCCTTCTATATAATATAGGGTAGGTACGTGAGTTTTGTAATATAAAAAATCCATACTAATATTATAAATGTGAAAGTGTGTTTGTTTGTTTGTTTGTTTGTTTGTCCGACTTTCACGTCGCAATGAAGCTATTATATGGTATGGTTTTTGTGTGTGGAGATAGTGAGGAGGGTGGAGAGTGACGTAGGCTACTTTTTACCGCGGTAAAACATCCCCATGGGAAGATATCGATGTTTTGTTATTTTCTAGATATTTAGTTCCGGATGTTGTTAATAGATGGCGTTAGTAACATTCATTTGAAAGTTCTGTATTTCGCTAACAAATGATATACTTGTAAATTAATTATGTCATAGGCAACTAATAAATTGAATTGAATTTTGAATTCGCGCTGGATAAATTGTAGTTTTGGTTTAAACTATTCATCCACCACAAATATGATAGACAACTCATTGTTAATTCCCTTTGACCACGCGGGCGGAGCCGCGGGTAAAAGCTAGTAATAAATAAATAAATAAAATATCTTCGATAAACCAAGCCTTTTGGTACCTAAGTAACTTACTTAATAATTTTAGGAGTCAAGAAACTTCTTCGACATCTTGATAAGCACAATATTCCGGTCGGTTTAGCAACAAGCAGCAGTAAAGAGACCTATGATTTAAAAGTAACTAAACATAAAGAGATTTTTGAAATGCTACCCTTTAAGACATGGGGCTCATCCGACCCAGCAGTGAAGATGGGCAAACCTCATCCCGACGTATTTCTTGCTGCGGCTGCTAAGTTTCCTGATCATCCTGCACCAGAAAAGGTATTTTTAATTTGTTTATGTTGTCTAAAAAAATATGTAGAACCATAACATAGGTATTGTTCTATTTATTTCTATATACAGTTCGCCCGGCTGCAAAGATACCTAGAATACCAACTACCTACAGTGCTACTACCAGAGGGGAAAATTTAGGCTTTAGGTTACGGCCTAAAAAATTCTAATTAGCCACAAACTGTCTTACCAATTCTCTCTGCGAGCTGGACTTACCATCCTAGTCTCTATTAGTCTTGCTCAAAGTCACTCACAGTTGTCATGGGCGGCAGAGGATAGATGGTGCCTTAAGCTCGTTTGCTATCTTACATCCAAAAATAAAACCCATTCAACCCACACTAGAGCAGCATGGTGGAATAAGCTCCTGGTTTTCCCATTTGGAGATCCATGCCCGACAGTAGTGTTTGTAATAAAATACTTAGCAACATACAATTTTTTATCGGTTTATTTATAATAATGATCCGTTGTAAGCCTTTTTGTTTTGATACAGTGCTTGGTCTTCGAAGATTCTATAAACGGTGTTTTGGCCGCACGCGCCGCCGGCATGCAGGTCGTAATGGTGCCCGACGCACGACTCGACAGATCCCTAGTTCCCGAAGCTACACTTATTCTTAACACCATGGAGGACTACCGCCCGGAGTTATTTGGATTACCACCTTTTGAAAGCTAGTTTTACTTATAGAATCTCAGTATCAATGGAAATATATAAATGGTTATTACTAAGTCGACGTATCTTACTTTATCCCTCTTTCCTACTTCCTATAGTAGTATACCTACCTATCTTGTACGATAAAATTGGAGCTTCGGAGTATAGAATTACAGTGATGACCTTTTTTTTTTGTTTTACGAGTGGAAAACCTTTTAAATTTACTCGGACATCGTGGGAGCGACGCCGGGTTATGTGGGTTTTTCACCCTCTAAAACCCTCTCGGTGGCCTTCCTCGGCGCTTGTGGAGAGCTCCGGGATCTCTATTAGAACGCACCTGGGCCCTCCAGTGCTGTGCCCAAAGCCGGGTCCAGATATGTATCATTTGCCCGACTCGATCCCCGTATCTATTTGTGGACGCGTTTTGTTTACTCCGTAAAAATGCATCGTATCATAATATTGCGTATCAGTAACTCCTTTGATGATCGGACATAAACCGACACGACATGGGTCGGGCCGTATCGAGATCGCGTATCATCACCCGTCCACATAAGCGATCATGAAACGCGTAGGCGATACGGATACGTTGATCGGATCGGGCAAATGATACATGTCTTGACCCGGCTCAAGACAGGCTCGTCTCGGACGAGACGTGCAAGGACGTCGACACCCATCTACACCGTTGTCTTTCCCGGAGTCACTGGATGGACGGTTCGAGCTCCCATTCTGCCGCCCGTGAACCCAGAAGCCCCCTTTTAGTCGCCTCTTAAGACAGGCAGGGGATACCGTAGCACTATTCTGGTCCCGAGCTACAGGGACGACTTCCAACCCTATCTTTCTTTCTCCAACCAACATAATATATTGTAGTTTTAATTACATAACTATTTAATTGTACATTTGGAATCCTTGAAATCTAGCTTTCTAGACTTTTCACTGGGTTTCACGTCGTTACCCAAACCACGTTATGAACCTTTCACACAGAATAAGTGAAATAAAAGCATCTTATCAAAGTCATTTATTTACTTAGAACATAGCATAAATATAGTAGTAATGTATGTTGGTTTACAATTTTATGATTCACAAGTTCTGTCTACAAAAAAACAACTAGGCAGGTAAATATACCTCAATTCCTTAACTTTTAATAAGGTAATAATATTTCAGTGACTAGCACCAATACAGAATGGTAAGTCTCACATAATAAACATAGCTTAAAAAATTAATGCCATATCAATGTTTAACTTTGTATCAATGTTGTACATAAACAATCTAATGCTGTATGTATTTGTATAAATGAATATTTTGTTTGCAATTCAATTTATAACAGTACACTCTATAGTTACACCAAATACTGATACTTAGATAATATACTGACTAGAAAAGTTTACTTAAATTGTACCTAAGTAATAGTAAAGTACCTAATAAAAGATTCATTAGAAATGTGTATTCATACTTGAATTACTGGTCATAAGGAGGTAGACCAAATAGTTCAGGTTTAAAGTCTTCTAATGAGTTGAGGACTAGAGTAGCAGAATCAAACAGACTTCTGTCTATGCGGTGATCAGGAACCACCACAACCTGCATGTTGGCTGCAATAGCTGCTTTCATACCATTAACAGCATCTTCAAACACTAGGCACTGTAATAACAAAAGTAATGTGTTACTGCAATATTATTTAAAAGATAATATAAAGTCAGTTTACATCAGGTATCTTAGAAGACATTATACTATTGTCAAGATTCAGTGAACACCTTTTTACAAAATAAAAAAAGATTGAAAGAAGTCAAATAATTAATTTGCTGTGTAAGCTACAACATATTTTACAATTACTTTGTAATTTACCAATGTAAACAACTTACTGAATAGACTGTAGTTTAAGATTAGGCTTCTTCAAATTATTATTATATTTTGATTTTATTTAACTTACATCTTCTGGTCTAGGATTATCAGGGAATCTTGAAGCGCAAACTAGGAATATGGATGGATCTGGTTTGCCCTTGGTAACTTCTGGATCTGTAGACCCCATTGTCAGGTGGTGGAAGAGCTTACGAATACCCTCATGGTTCTGCATCTTCATCTTAACACTTTCTTCTCCAGAGCTTGTAGCCAAAGCTATTGGTATGCCATGATTATGTAAATGCTTAACTAATTTTTCAGCACCTTAAACATGTAGACAGTTTCTAGTATTACCTACTAAATCTACTAATAAAATATTAATAATTTAACAGCATCTTAAAATCAACTTGTATTCAAATTTCTAAATTCTGATTAAATCAAGAAATTTTCAGTAAAATATTACCCTTCATCAACTTGACGTTGGGAAGCAGATTACTGCATTCTTCTTGCAGATCCTTCACAAAGGCATCTTTAAAGGCTGACAAGTTAAATGTCTCTATAATTTTAGCAACAACTTCTTGCCCTTGAAAACCTAACATGCTGGCATGCAATTCCCATGTGAATTGCGCCCCATATTTAGCACAAACTCTGGTGTAAGCTTCTCCATAAATACTTTCGGAATCTGAAAAATAAATATGAATGTTTTGAGAAGATGAGTGAATCTTCATCTTTATCTTTACCATATCAGCTAAGGTAAAGATAATAATATGTATATAGATTATATAATCATTATAATGCGTACTATAATAATGGGAAGTGTTAACCTAATTAAATATATAAAAATTAAACTGTATTACCTAACAAAAGCCCATCTAAGTCAAATAATACATGTGAAACTTTTCCAAATTTATGATTGGAACTCATTCTACTAACTTCTATTTTACTTCTGCTATCGTGTCTCTAACGTTTTATTGATGTATACACTTATTATAATATGTATTTGTTTTAAATGTGCTCTTTTGTTAACTGAAATTACAGAAAAAAAACTTTAGATTTATTGCATAAAAAATATTTTTTGCCTGAATTATTGAACTTGAAATTTTACTTCATGAACCGAACTGAAATAATTTTATAAATTTAATAACTGAAATGATTTATTATGTCCGAAACTTTTTTAAAACTGGTTTAAAATTTTAGTGGCACGCACCGCACATAAATAAAATTCGAAAATATCATTATTGACATTGCTTTGACACATCAATCGCTGTCTTAATCATGAATCAAAGAAAATAAGTAGTACAAGTACTTTTTTTTAACGAGGGGGAAATCTTCGCAAATTTAAAAAAAAATACACTAGTTCGGTTATTTAAAAAATCGTGTTTGTAGTTTTTTTAAATGATGTTTTTATTAGACTATGTAATGTATTTATCTATTCAGGGTGTAATCGTTAAGTGTGCACAGGCGATTATTCCGTAAATATTATAGATATCAAAAAACTTTAAACTGATATCGAAAGTACTTTACCTAATGAGTAAAATGACAATAATAACTTTTTTTAAATTAAACGAGAGATATCCAAAAATTTTACATTAAACACTCCCATACATTTTATTTCTTATTTTGTATTCAAAGCAGGTGTTCGAAGTGACGTCCTCCTTGTGCAATACAATGACGAGCTCTATTTGCAGTTTCTAAATGAACTTTTGCAGTATTATTGGCACTAGTCTCGGAAAACGAAGTATTGGCAGCCCCCCGACGAGGTGGACTGACGACCTGAAGAAGACAGCGGGAAACCTTTGGAATCAGAGGGCGCAGGATCGGGAGGAGTGGCGACGATTGCGGGAGGCCTATGTCCAGCAGTGGACCCTAAAAGGCTGATGGATGGATGGATGGATGGACTATTATTGGCTATTAAGCCATTCAAATTGTTTCGTAAGAAATTGATTACAACATTTGTATCATGTGCAGGTGCTCCATCCTGTTGAAAAATTATCGACCTTCTTTCATTGTCTTGAATTGGTCTAAGAGACTAGCATATCGTTTTGTACAAAGGTGAAATATCTCTGTCCAGTTAAGGTGCCCCTGTAAAAATATGGCCCAATGATCCGATCTCCTAGAATACCACCACACATTAATTGAAAATCACACCTGAGCTCTAACTTCAGTAGTTTGGCGAGGATTGTCAATTGACCAATAATGCGAGTTCATACTAAATGTATGGGAGAGTTTAATGTAAATTTTTTGGATATTTCTCGTTTTATTTTAAATAAGTTATTATTGTCATTTTGCTCATTAGGTGAAGTACTTTCGAAATCGGTTTAAAGTTTTTTGATATCTGTAATAGTTACGGAATAATCGCCTGTGCACACTTAACGATTACACCCTGTATATATTTATCTTTATAAAAGGAGTAGCTGACTGACTGACTGACTGACATATAAACGCAGGGCCTAAACTATAAGGGTTAGAAACTTGAAATTTTGCACAGGGATTCCTTTTATAACGTAGGGGAGCACTAAGAAAGGAATTTTGAAAATTCACCCCCTAAAGGGGTAAAACGGGGGTGCAAAGTTAGTATGAAACTTTGCCGTTTTTGAAGTTAGTGAATGTCTAATTCCACGCGAGCGAAGCTGCGGGCGTCCACTAGTTATACATAAAAGCGAAGCTTGGATAAGATGAACGGATGGATGGACTTTAATCCCGTTTATACCTCTTCTATTTGAACTTCAATGTTTTTTGAGTTTTTCCGGGTATTTCCTTGAGAAGGACAGGCACTATAAACAAATCTTTCGTTATGTCTAGTCCACGCAAGCGAAGCTGTGGGCCTCCACTAGTAAGATAATACGTAGGAGCTCATGGGCTCATGGCTCATGATAACGGGAACAGCTAGAATTTTATTTGGCCAGTAGGTACATTTCTTTGACCACTGGAACTGTCAGATTACCGCATCAAATTAGGTATTGGTCGAACGACTATATGAGCTGGGGCACAGAATAATAGTACAAGTAGCTAGAACGCCGCAAATACCTACGAGCAGGGTAGAGGCACCAATAAATGAACGGTTAAGCGTTTATTCTCAAGATTTGTGTAATTGAAAAAAACTTCCTATGCTTTTTTAAACGCAATATCCAAGAGTATATTAAAAGTGAGTATTTTGCTTAGTTCAATTTTTAGGTATGAACACATAAGCAGAACAGTGAATAATTCCATAGTAAAATAATCGCTTTAAAATAATCCAAAATACCAAGCTAATAATGTGTTCAACTTTCAAATTTAACCCATTACTTGAACGGTAAAATTGTCTATAAATACGGTAAATAATGTTTATTTATATTAATACAATCAGAGAAGAATATATCAATATTTTGTTTCAACTAAAACTATTCGAACCCAGCATTAATTTTTTAGTGGGCTGATTAAATTCTTAAATTTTGTGGGTCCATTTTTTTTTTGGTATCGGGGGGAAAATCTTCAAAAGATACCCGGCCTCAGGGGGTAGAGGCTGCGGTATATGAGATTTTTACTCACTAAAACCCTCTCCAGTCATTTGCGCATCTGGGGAGGCTCCGGGATCTTCTAAGAACGCATCGGTGGCGGTGCTATTCGCCCAGAAGTGGGCCCGATCCGTGCAACTTTAAGTCCCTATCTATGTGGTCTGACCTTCCTGGAGTCGCGAAATAGGAACGGTTAAGGCCCCCACCTTAATCGTTCCGCGACTCAAAGCCCCATCAGGACTATTAGAGGGAGCGGGGTGATTGCCGACTCCCCGACGTCTCCGAGCAGGATCGGCCCTCGATCGAATTTTGTGGGTCCATAACTTAACTAGGTTTTCATACAAAACTGATTTTGGTAGTAGACGCTCACACAACGTCGATCACGATCACGAGATGTCACTGTGTCAATGTTGTTAATGGAACCTGGAAGCAAAAATGTTACCGCATAAAGGATATACTATATATTGCACGCATGTAAGTATTTTATATTTTTTGAAGTTTAGCTCTATCATTCATCTATTGAGTCGTTCTACTTTTGTTTGGTGCCTCTACCCTATATGTTTCTCTACATGTATCTACGAGTTTGTGGCGCTTGCGGTTAGAAGATCTTTGACAAGATTTTATTTATGAAGGTCATTTCGACCAGCTCATCTCGCGTAACTGGAGTGCTGGTTGATTAAGGCTCCTGTGGGGACCGGACAATTATTCCACATGGGCATAACCTGAATAAAACGTAAATGTGCAACGTTTGTGCCTGGAAAAAAATTATTTCTGTCACCGTTAGTCCTTTTTCAACACTTTATAGATTGAAAATACAAAATAGCTGAACATATATTTGAGGACATATTTTTGTATTTGTATTTTTCAATTCCAGATCAAAAACACACTACTTTCATTCAGGAGCGGTGTACTACTACTAAAAAAAAAGCGTTGGTGTACTACTACTTTGAAAATATGTATATGCAATTTTTTTGAAATTTCTCTTACAAAATATAAAAAAGCTGAACCAAGATATAAAATGTACTCTGTGGAACCAAGATAGCTAACCCGTCAACGCATGATGTTTGTACCACAAAGTAGATATTAGGTACAGAGATTAAGTTTCATAGGAACGTGCAAATCGGTTGCACTCCTACAAGCACGCGGGACATCTATGTGTGGCCACTGGCCGCTTGTCGCGTACGCGGCGAGAGTGGAAAAAACCGGTTGACGCTGTCACATCAAGTTGAAAATCGCAGGGTAATCGCTACGCACATTGTTGGTTTTGTTAGTTGCAAGTTTGAATATCTATATAATAAAAATGAATCGCAAAATGTGTTGGTAAGCGCATAACTCAACAACGCCTGGACCAATTTGGCCAATTCTTTTTTTTAAATGTTCGTTGAAGTTCAAGGATGGTTTTTACGGCGAGAAAAATTTGAAAATTCATCCCCTAAGGGGGTAAAACGGGGGTGCAAAGTTAGTATGAAGCTTTGCCGTTTTTGAAGTTAGTGAATGTGTAACGCGAGCGAAGCTGCGGACGTCCACTAGATATAAATATAAAAATAAATATAAGTATGTATAAGTATAAGTACAAGTACAAGTACAAGTACAAGTACAAGTACAAGGACAAGGACAAGGACAAGGACAAGGACAAGGACAAGGACAAGTACAAGTACAAGTACAAGGACAAGGACAAGGACAAGGACAAGGACAAGGACAAGGACAATTACAAGTACAAGTACAAGTACAAGTACAAGTACATGTACAAGGACAAGGACAAGGACAAGTACAAGTACAAGTACAAGTACAAGTACAAGTACAAGTACAAGGACAAGGACAAGGACAAGGACAAGTACAAGTACAAGGACAAGGACAAGGACAAGTACAAGGACAAGGACAAGGACAAGGACAAGGACAAGTACAAGTACAAGGACAAGGACAAGGACAAGTACAAGTACAAGGACAAGGACAAGGACAAGGACAAGGACAAGTACAAGTACAAGTACAAGTACAAGTACAAGTACAAGTACAAGTACAAGTACAAGGACAAGGACAAGTACAAGGACAAGGACAAGGACAAGTACAAGTACAAGTACAAGGACAAGGACAAGGACAAGGACAAGGACAAGGACAAGGACAATTACAAGTACAAGTACAAGTACAAGGACAAGGACAAGGACAAGTACAAGTACAAGTACAAGTACAAGTACAAGGACAAGGACAAGGACAAGGACAAGTACAAGTACAAGTACAAGGACAAGGACAAGGACAAGGACAAGGACAAGGACAAGGACAAGGACAAGTACAAGTACAAGTACAAGTACAAGGACAAGGACAAGGACAAGTACAAGTACAAGGACAAGGACAAGGACAAGTACAGGTACAAGTACAAGTATAAGTATAAGTATAAGTATAAGTATAAGTATAAATATATATACTCTAATATAATAGACTAGCTTTTACCCGGGGCTCCGCCCGCGTGGTCAAAGGGAATTAACAATGACTTGTGTATCATATACGTGATTCAGAACTTGAAAATGAATTTTACTAACGCCATCTATTAATAACATTCGGAACTAAATATCTATCAAATAACAAAACATCGATATCTTCCCATGGGGATGTTTTACCGCGGTAAAAAGTAGCCTACGTCACTCTCCACCCTCCTCACTATGTCGACACACAAAAACAATACCATATACATAATAGCTTCCTTGCGACGTGAAAGCCGGACAAACAAACAAATAAACAAACAAACAAACACACTTTCGCATTTATAATATTAGTATGGATATAAGATAAAGATATAGATATAAATCTAATATATAAAATTTCCATGTCACAATGTGTTGTTTGTTGCAGTACTCCTCCGAAACGGCCTTACCAATTTTTACCAAATTTTATATGCGTATTCAGTAGGTCTGAGAATCGACTAACATCTATTTTTCATCCCCCTAAATGTTAAGGGTAGTCCATCCCTAATTTTTTTTTTTTAATTTTTAGACAAATTTTTATTTTTGTATTTTTTTATGATACAACATTAGAAAATACATACAACCCTGAATTTTCAACCCTCTACGATCAACTAAAAATTATTTATATGGCAAAACAACGTTTGCCGGGTCAGCTGGTCTAATATAAAAACGTGGTATTAATAATAATGGTTGTATATTGTACTGTGTGTATGAATAATGCTAGAAAAAATAAAAATATATCATACTTTAACCACACTTTAACTATCCCAAGGAGTGCAATAGGTAAGTAAATATTTGATTATTACTTTTTCAAGTAAGTACCTTTATTTTACGGAATTATCCTTTTTTTAATAAGAAATGTGTACTACACGGTGTGTTTTTACCTTTTTATTATTATTACAAGCTTTTACTAAACATTTGTAGGTATGTGGGTGGGTTGGTACGTACTATGTGTTTTAAATTTAAGTATTGCAAGTGAGATTTGAACCACATCCAGATGTCTTATTGAACTGAAATTTTTCCTGCGTAACTTCGGTGACAGTACAATAATATGATAGATTATAGTAGGGGAGCCCAAGAGGGGATTTTGCGGGATACTCAAGCGCGTAAGTTTAATATACAGTGGGATACCTTGTACCCGGTTAAGTACCTCCACCAAATATGAGCCCCATATATAAATGGGGCCGTCAAGGATAAAGGATCAGATTAGTAAATAAAAAAATTTTGTCATCAGAAATTCTTGAGCGCGTTAGATTAAGGTAGGGTGAGTTAATTACATGCTAAAAAGTGTATATTCCACTAATCTTACAATTTGAGAGTAACGTAAAGAAAGGGGAGGGCTATATTAAACTTACGCGCTTGAGTATCCCGCAAAATCCCCTCTTGGGCTCCCCTACTATTATAACCTGACGCTGCAGCTAGGATTTGATATGCCATGTGAGTGTTTCCTGATACATTACTTGAAAAAACTATATATTAGATTTAGAATTTTCCATACCATAAAAATAAATAATAAAATATTAAAAAATAAAAATTATAAAAATAAAATTATTAGAGTAAGAAATTTGTAAAGTATGTTATTTTCTATTTTCTATTCTGTATTGGTTCTTATTGTAGTATTCTTTTTATATTCTGAATAATAAAACTATTTAACAAATGATTTCTTTAATTTCTCTTAACCTGTTGTGACAACCCTACCAAAATAGGTAACAATTTTGCATGTTCTTAAGAAGCTTAATCTCTGTACCTAATATCTACTTTGTGGTTTGTACAGACAAAGACAGACTGACAGTATTTATAAAAACACACTTTTGAGTTCTAACTCGTTCTAACTTTACAATTTTTAATTTTTTTTAATTTTTAAAAATATAAATTTTCTAATACTTACTTATGAATAGATAGGTAATAATAGATAGAGTATAATAAAGAAAGATAGATAAAAGATGTCCAGTCCAATCCAGTCCACATAGAGTAACGATTAACCATTATTTATTAGGTACCCATTAGGTATTACTTATTATGTTTTTATTAAGTACTTTACTATTATGTACCTGCGTATGTAGTAAATGGCCCTTCAATCACCAGTGACCGGCTTTATTTGACCTAGCCTGGGCCGTTCCTATCAACGTTCTTTTGGAAGACGTTACTCGGCCTTGAACCAATTCGATCAATTTTTCCCAACAAGGCCCTTATCGTTTCAATAAATGGGTCAATCAAAATCTAAACTACACGACCGATATTGCCAAGAAGAAAGTCGGGCAACGTAGTTCTCAGACTTCTCACGTCACGTGTGTCTTGCGATGCAGACTGGTGCTCGATTGGTATCCAAGATCCATAGTTATTAATTCGTGGATATAGAGCGTGAAATAAAGCGTTCAGGCTAAAGCAAGAAGTAGTTAGGTAGGTATATAGGGGCGCACGATGCCGGCCGCTCCTCAGTCGCTGTTCGCTTACGACGAGTCCCCCAACGTCGCCGGCTCCCGTGAGCTTACTTACGATATCAACAGATCAAACAATTCCTATGTGATGTTAGTAAACAAAAAGTGTATAAATAAAAAGGCCGGCCTATTCCATCTGTCAGTCTTCTTGTGAACTCAATTGGTCACGATGTCTCTTCCGGGAGTTTTCCTGTTTTCTCACTACATGGAAAGCTTTTGGGTAAGTTCGCAACTGAAATCCTACTTGCGGCTTCCCTAGTAAAAAACTAAAATAAATTATTTTTAACAAGAATGTTACGCATATCGCGTATTACCGCACCGCTAAAACTTTACCGGTACATTATTTTGTAAATGCGCATTTAAAGAATAATTTTAAGATAATAATATTGTGTAATAATTAGGTACAAAAGATATTTCACATACATTGTATGCGTTTCTATGTGAGAAGTATTAAAGCTTGAAGAAATACCTCGTGAAAGTTGCAGTTAGTTTCTAGGCTGTCGGACAATAATTACAAAGTAATGAGGTTCATAATAACTGGGGATTCTCAGTTAGTTCTCGAAGAACGATATGAGTTAATTAATAAATATTTTTTCTTTAACTGCACAGACTGTACATAGAATTAAAATGGTGTACCTGTATACAGAGATTATTTATTATCTGATAACTGAAAAGTAATTGTTTTAATAAATGGCTAAATGCTGCCCGCGACTTCACCCGCATAAAATATAGCCCTGAGCACTTGGGGGTAATGTTGCTGCTAAACTAGCTTCATAGTAGTGAAATCTGAAATCATTTTTGGAATCGGATTATAGTTGTTTCACAGATTAGGTCTGAAAAACTTAATCTGTTTAGAATATTTTTAACATTTTGACACTTAGTCATTTAAAAAAAATAATATAAGAAGCTCAACAATGTCACGTGGTCACAAATAAGGCGAATTTTAAAAGCTAGTCATTCGTAACGAAAACCTAGTTCTGGTTGAAGTGTTTTCTTTAAAGTTCACTACTTCCTTACCTTGCGCGTCTTGCAATTGTTTTACGCCTGACCTTTGCTAGACTGCATTGTAGGATGTTTAAGTTTTACCCTACATTTACAACTTCGTATAATAAACGCAACCATTAAGTTCTATCATTCAACCAACCAGTTTTAGTTTATCCAAAAGGTTGTGACCGTGAAAACTAAACACGTGTGAATTGTACATAAAACGCACGTTACACCGAGGCATGTCCTGTTTCTATTTCTTAAAGTTATGGTTGAAAAGTTTTGCTATAAATAATTTGAAATAATATTCCCACAAATAAATTTATTTGTGGGAATATTATTTCAAATTATTTGTTTGAATACTCGTATCATAAAGTTCATGACCACCTACATAGTGAAGCTTTATGAAATAGTCTTCCGGTTCGCGTTTTAAAATAGTATCAGGAGATAACAAACATTTACCAAGAATGAGTTTTCGTCGCACTATCTCAGAGAAAACCTACTTAGCATCCATTATTTATTATTTAATGAGAAACGGGAGAGCAAATGACTGTGCTCTGTTCACCATACCATTACGATTTATGCTTGAAACAAAGGAGTTATTTTAAATTATATCCCCATTTACGACTTCAGTAATGGCAATAGTAACAAACAAGACAGATAGAGGCATTTGGCAGAACGCTGGCGCCTATCCAAAAATAAGTAAGTATTGCTTTCAGTAGTGTATGTGAAAATGTGAAATGTACGGGTCTGGTGGGGACCACAGAGTACAGAGTACATTTGTGGGGACATTACGATTGTTTTGGCGGGTTTTGTTACGCGATAATGAAACCCGGCGTGTAGGCAACTCGGGCAGCGTGTAGCGTACATGACTACTTCAATGCGTGCGACTACTTAACCGCAACGTTGAATATTCAGTATTTGTTCACTTATCGCGATTTATTAATATTCAAACGGTCGCTTACTCTTGCCTGATTCAAGGTTAATTTTTTGCTCTATATAATTAAGAATAATTTACAGTGACGCTGATCTACGCTGATCCGATATTGGACATTGATTGCTAATGTTAAATACGAAATTAAGCTCGTCAGATCTAGTTGGGCGTGGTATAGATCAGTTTGAATTGCATGTTAGTCTATCTATAATGTCTGCATAGCTAGATAGCTATCGGCTATACAGCTAGCGGCGTAGATACGCCGTTTATTGCTTTACATTGAAAACCGGCCAAGTGTGAGTCGGACTCGCGCACGAAGGGTTCCGTAAGTACCATTATCTATAAAAACTGCAAAAAAATTATGTCTGTTTTGTAGTATTTGTAGCGGCAGCAGAAATACATCATCTGTGAAAATTTCAACTGTTTAACTATCACGGTTCATGATACAGCCTGGTGACAGACGGACAGCGGTAATAGGGTCCCGCTTTATATTACCCATTGGAACCTAATCCTAAAAAGGGTTAGCGTCTCCCTTGTAGAGATGGATCTCTACAACTATCGTTCTTATCAAGAAACCTATATTTACTTGAAACGTCTGCCAAAACATGTTTTCGATGGTCGAACACAAACATTATGCCTACAGTTATGTGCGGATATATGAAACAGCTTATTCGTGTTTCCATGGCTATTTCATAACCGTCCAGGTCAGCTGTTTATTTATGTGATATCTTTATAATAATAAGTTCTCATATTACCTACTGCAGTGCAACTTGCATTTGTGCAATCCGATCCTGGTGGAAACCTTTGATAAACGCAAATACATGTAGTGCGTATATACTCGTACATAACACAACACTGATTGTGTAGATAGGCAGTGGAATTTTAAATTAATTTAAGTATGCTTGTAGGTAGAGCCGCGAGGGTTAGGCTGAGGGAGGGTTAGTCCCTTTCAATTTGTTAGCGAAGTTAGGTAACTGTTCGAACTGGTACTAAGTAATAGTCGCCGAGTGGCCGATTGAAATTCGACTCTACTGGTATATTTCAGTAAAAATCCTTTGCAAAATCCGTATCAATCTAGGGTTGGCTGGTAGAAAATGCCATTAGACGTTATGTGGGCTCTATGTTAGCCCATAAGGTGACTGAAAGTTAAATAAATAAATCATTAGCAGCCGTTGACTTCAACGGTCGTCGGCCCTCTGGCAGATGTGGCCAGCCATTGCCGGCTACCTTTCAGAGCTATGTCGGTGACTGGTCCTCATACGAATTATTAAGGCTAAACGAACGTAATTTATGCGTCGCGGGGATTTTGTTGTATGTACTTAGTAATTAAATTATAATATTTATATAACATTAAAATGGCCTAAGGCCTTCTGGTTTCTGAGGAAGTCAAGTGTGGGCTAGTAGTTCCTACTAACCGTACCAATTCAACGGCAATAACGATGTAGAGCACTTTATTAAGCTTCTTTACATGAATTCTTACTCTACCTACTTTAGTATGCCATATTCCACCGGATGGGTATGATGCACCTCACCCAATTCTGTTTAGATTATACCAAAAGGACTACAATATAGATTAGGTACCAATAAAATTCGCCAAGTGTGGTCTTATGCCTGTGTCTATTTAAATTTAATGTTATTAACAAAAAAAAACGTACATTTTACTTCGAAGAAGAAAAATATGCATATAAATCGTAGATACATAGGTACTCGAATACATCTCAATGATTTATTTGGGGAATCTTCCAATTAGACTTCAAACGAAATAATTTATTAGTCCATTTATAAATGCAAATATTTTATACTGTGTCCATTAAATGCTGCATGTTGACATTTCAATAAAAAAAGCTCACATTTTCAATTAAGTCCAGTGGGACATTCATCAAAATTTAAAAAAAAATACCATTCAACTGGTAGTTAATCTTTAACCCTTTATTGAATCTTTTTATAATTTATGTTTCTTTATTATAAAGACCTGGTAAACATTATTTTTTATTGGAAGTTTATTATAATGTTGTTTAATTCAAGTATCATAAAGTCCAAGACACTACTAGGTAATGTGGTTTTCGGATCTTATGGAGCAACTCTTTATTGAATCTCTTTATAATTTATGTTTCTTTATTATAAAGACCTGGTAAACATTATTTTTTATTGGAAGTTTATTCTAATGTTGTTTAATTCAAGTATCATAAAGTCCAAGTACTACACACTATTAGGTAATGTGGTTTTCGGATCTTATGGAGCAAAATCTGCAATCTTCCGGCGCGGGTTCATCTGACCGTTAATTTTAAGACTTGACCTCTGTAGAGGGGACTTCACACTATCCAACGGCTACGACAGGTTTACAATCCGTTCATTGTGAACTGGACAGCTCTGTTAAATTATAAAACTGTCTACTTTGTCCTTAAGAAAACTTACGAGTAAATGCATAAGGTTAAGTACTCATTCTGTTAATTGAAAGTACCATAATTGTAGTTTGATTTCTTTTTAATAACACAAAAAGTTTATTTAATAATTTTAACTTTGTGCACTTGTCTGAGTGTTTCACTGAATGTTTTATCAACGACACAGTCGATACAATCAAATGATCTTGGTTATGATTGCAACTAATTAACATTCCATTCGCGTTGTTGAGTCTATCTCCTTATTTACTTAGGCATGATTTAAGTACCTCAGTATCTATTCTAAAATTGATGCTAGTTTTCAGTAGTTCTCTTACCTTGTAGATGCATTGAAATGATACACTGATATCTCACTACGTTCGCAACACTGCATCCATCACGCTTGTTAGCGCGGATTCGTCAATCTCTCAAGCATGCCGGTTCTGGTTAAATCGGGTTTTAAACCATTCAAACATTTGAAAAACCTGTTACATTATTTTATTTTTAGTCCATAGGGAGTTTCAGGTTTCATTTTCACAAAATTTTATGGTTAGTTAAACGTATTAGGTCCATCCAACCAACCTAATCAACTAAATTTTGGCATGATTTGAAGTTAATTCATGCTTGTCAATTTTTCTTACCAGCTGTTATACCTGTAAAGAGTGAATAGATTAGTTAACTTGAACAATATAATCCACCTAAATTTTATTTTTACTATGTACTACTATATTCTTCTAAGTAGTAAATAAAAAAGTTATTCAATAACGATAACAACCACCATCTACAATAAGAAATAGATACGACAAGGGATTGGAACAGGAACAAAAGGTTTATTTATGATGTTTCGAGTTTCTTGGTTTTAACTCTTTTAACAGACTTCATACACTTTAGGTAAGTATCGTTGGTAATGCTTAAGGTGTATGTATGTAAATTGTAATGGTTATTGGAACTGCATCACTGAAAAAGTTCTATAGTGCGTAGGTACTATGTTAAGAAAATTGTTCAATAAAACATAATGTCTATTATCCTCCAGTTTTATTGTATCACCTTCAATCCTAGCTGACAAGACTGGATTAAATCTTTAAATAAAATATTATTTTTAAACTGGTTATTATTTTCAGAGCTAGAATGGAAACAACATACAGAACAGATACACATACACAAGACAAACTTAAGTTAAAAAAAATCAAACATCGCTTAAAAATAAAATTAATAGTGTTTAATTATTGGTTATTTAACCCTACATTCAAACAGGTGCTTTGTTTTCATCATAAGACTAGCCAAAACATTGAACTGAGCTTTTTATTTGATACATATACTTATTAATATCTAACAAGTGTAGGTTAAAACGTTTATGATCTATACTGGCCCCATAGTCGGTATTAAAAATTTAGTCGCGTTTTCCTTGCATCGAAACAGCCAAACTTGGAATTATAAACAAAATTATGTGTTCCGCATATCTTAAAAGACTTCTAAATTCGTTCATTATCAGTCCACCTGTGTTTTGTTTGTGTCAGTTGTGTATTGATGACTCTCTGTAACTGGTAACATGGCTAAAACTACCCCATTAGTATGATAATGGATTGCCAAACCGGTCGTAAACCTACATGATACGAAATTTCGTGGCGGCGGCTACGCACCTAAGGCTCGCCTTGAACCTTTGTCAAGGACAAACAAGGTTTATTATTTGCTTTAGTTTGTTACAATTTTAATAAGGAGCAGCGCAATTGGCCTCGAATAAAATTTCCATTTTTAGTACAAGCTACATCATCTAACCAGTTTAGCTCTGCCGTCATAGAGGGTTAGATAATCATACCTCAGATCAACGGGTTGCACTCGTATTATCTCCCAGACGTAAGAGCTCCGTAGAGCGTTATAAATCTGCAATGTGTCAAGGAGCACTCTCGATCGCTTAGTAATATTTCGGTGGCACATTAATTAACATTGTACAAGAATGCGACCGATGAAAAAGGCGTGAATAATGTTCGCTCCGTGAAATAAATTAGAGCGTCGTTTTATTTTAATGGCGCGTCCCCGTCTGGTCTGAAGGTTATACGAAGGGAAGCAGCCGTATGCGTAGTGGTATAGTGACACATATCCGATGTGGCGAGACGATCGAACCGGGCGGCCTTCGGGAAGCAAAACGAGCAGCGCGCGGCGGGCTCGGGCGAGCCGCCTTTCTGCAGGGAACCTGGCTATAGCTACGTGTATGCGCCTGATGCGACCAGTAATCAATTCTTATTGCAAACTGGCTTCAAACAGGGTGCCTTTGTGCGGGTCACAAAAAAGTAAAAAAAAATTAGAAGTATTTACATGAAAGTATTTCGCCAACCCAGACCAGACTCCAAATCATAAAGAACAACCACCCTTTGTTTGTTCTATGAGCTAATTTCTGCAATCAAATTTTTTTTAGTAATGATTCAACTAACTTCATCCATGGTGCATATTCCCTATTTAATATTCCATTTCCTGGGGCTATGTATAAATGCGAAATCAAACGTACGACTCCCGAATCATCCTGTTCTAACTTAATACTTTTGCAACAAAGTCTCTGCAGGCTTGCAGCATCAATTATTACGTTTCAGTATTGAATAAGAATTGTAATGACAAAAGTTATAATATTAACATCACACGTAGAAATAGTTTGAATCTTAATCAATTAAGATAATCTGTTATAGCCATTTATTACATAAGCATCGCACATTACTAAATTGTACTTTTTATATTACTAGTATGATTAAAATAGAAATGTAAAATGAGAGTGAAAGATAGAAATAGTTGATTCCTAGTCATCGTTTGTTGCAGTTTGTTGCATCTGACTCTTAACTATACCTACATACAATCTATTATCAGTTTTAAAGAGAACGACTTTTTAAAAAGAGTATTTTTTGTTAAAGTACTAATATTATAAATGCGAAAGTAACTTTGTCTGTCTATCTGTCTGCCTCGCTTTCACGCCAAAACTACTGAACCGATTTGAAGAATCTTTTATTACTATGTCTAATTCCACGCGAGCGAGGTTGCGGGCGTCCAGTCGTTTGTTTATAATTTTTGCCAGGAAGCTGTATAACTTAATGACTGTGCCATTAAAAGGGGCTTTATAAGTTCGCGTGCCCGTTTGATTAATTATGGTATTCACAATTGAAGTAGCGGGTCTTAGCCGATGCAAATAAATTTGAATGGTCGTCTGCAAACTTCAGTTAGGGCTGCCATTTCTAAAGTTCACACAAAAGCTCTTACCGAGCGCTCGAACGAAACTTTTTAGGAACGAAAAATTTCAGAAAAGGGAAATTTTGTGTGATAGAAATATCATCACCTACAACGGATAATAAATTGTGTATGATATAATGATAATAGTAATTGTGTAAACACTACGTATATTATATAACAAAGTCGCTTTCCGCTGTCTGTCTGTCCCAATGTATGCTTAGATCTTGATCTACTCAACGGATTTTGATGCGGGTTTTTACAATGGATAGAGTGATTCAAGAGGAAGGTTTTTACGTATATAACATGCATAATATAGTATACAAACACTGATAATTTTAGAGGTTTCTAATGTGATGTCGTAAATAAACACATTTTATTGCGCTTACATTGCAAACAATGGCTGAACCCTACGAGATACATCAAAATAATGTACTACAGCATTGTACACCTTAAAAAGGTCTATAAAAATATATATATCTCTTAGGGATAACCCACAATAACCATTTTTTATCCTTTTATTTTTTAGGGGAAATAATGGCTTAATTACGAAGCGGTTTTACAGCATTAATCCTAATCCAATACATTTGTGCATTTAATATAATAGATCAATATGGCCCTGTACAGTATGTAATTTAAATGAATATTTTCGAAGATATCACATATAAACGGAGGGACATTATAACGGTTGCGGCGGTACCGTTCGGAAGGTAGCAATGACCATTAATAAATCGCAGGGTCAAAATATAAAATATTTACTCAAAAATGTATGATTTAAATTTAAACTGGTTTTTCATTCATGTTACTTCAGAAGATCCCTCCCATTCTGAGAGGAGACCCGAGCCCAACAGTGAGACAAAGAAAGGGTTGTGATGATGATGATGACTTCAGAAGAAAAAGAAAATTTATCGTATCACCAATAAATCCATACTTCCATACTAATTATAAATGTGAAAGTGTGTTTGTTTATTTATTTGTTTGTTTGTTCGGCTTTCACGTCGCAACGAAGCTATTATATGGTATGGTTTTTGTGTGTGGAGATAGTGAGGAGGGTGGAGAGTGACTTAGGCTACTTTTTACCGCGGTAAAACATCCCCATGGGAAGATATCGATGTTTTGTTATTTGCTAGATATTTAGTTCCGGATGTTGTTAATAGATGGCGTTTATTTAGCGAAAATTTAGTTAAGTAGTTAGTATAGCAGTTAAGTAGTTAGTATCTTTTAATCGTGGAACTGTCACTATTCATCCACCAATAAATGTGTCATGTATGATAAACAACTCATTGTTAATTCCCTTTGACCACGCGGTCGGAGCCGCGGGCAAAAGCTAGTATCTAAGATATTTTTGAAGTACTTAGTTTTGAATAAGACGAAGCAAGAGTTTCCTTAACATACCACACGCAAACAGGAAGAATCAGAGGAACTATTGCAACGAACAGCAGCCCTGAATTCAGTGCAATAAGGATTGCAATCAATTAAGTTTGCGATGAACCGCATGAACTGGCCTCGATAAATGCGGAAGAGAGTATCGTGCGGTAGCCATACGAGCTCCACCGATATCATTTAATATTGTGCCATGTGATTGTAATGCACTACTGAAATTACCATTTATCGTACTGATTTTATATCCAGATTTATTATAGATAGTTAAATAAGAAAAACCAGGACACAGTTACTTCCCATTATGTGATCCTTCTTTACAATCTTTATAAATCATTTGTTGAACTCTTTACCTCCTTTAAACCTATAATTTTACACAGAATGATGCGTGTCGGTATCAGCACTATATACCTTGTGGGATCCAGGCTAGCGCTAGTCGTGGTCATGGATTTATCAGCAGCAGCACTAAGTAAAGTCCTTTACTTATATCTTTTTAATTGATTTACTTTTAACCTTGTCCTTGCTTGATATCACTGACAGTTTTATAGACTCCCTGAATAAACATAAGTACCTACGAGTATTTGATAGAACTAACTAATGAAGTATTTTAAGCAAAAACCAACTGTACCTAATAGCAAGTTTCATATTCACATCATCTTTGTATTGACAGAAGCAGTCGCCTTATAAAACCTTATCTTGTACTTTGATCTTGAACTTTAATTTTGCTTGCTAATTAGGTATGATTTTTAGAATTGAACTTCATACTCATTCAAGTCAAGCTGCAGAAAACATTGATTGATAAAATAACATGATAACCAGCAAACATTGCAGAGCAGGAAATACAAAACAACGTCTGTTGTTCGACTGCTACACACTAACTACATTTTACTTTACTATGCGTGTCGTAAATATATATCTAACATTGATAAAATAATAACGCAATACATTGTTTGGTTTTACAATTTAATTGAGTAACACTGTTGCTATAGGTAAGTAGCGATAATCTCTAGTGTTTCTCGTAACGGTTCAATTCAAGTTCAGCTTGTAATATAACCACCAATGCTATAATTTTTTAAGAGTTAATATTGACATTGTTTTTTTATAAAAAACATTATTTCTGATATTTTTAGACTTTGGAGATACTATCTACATGTTGCTAGTGGTAAACGTATTTCTTATCATATTACTTAGGTACTTTCGTTACATTTATAATAATATAATCCTACATTATCCTGTATAAAATCGTATGAATATAACATTAACTAGTATTTGGATGATAAGAAGGCATGGGACTTAATTAAACTCTGACAGGCTATCACTATGATTTTCCTTGTATTAATTATATGTACTAAATATTGTAAGCAGGTGGCATATGGGGTGATTCTTGCCATACAGATACACGATTGGCTGTCTCGTGTCTGTCCTACATGATCATATCATGGTCATACTGTACATTTTTCTGTATGAATTTGAATTTTAAAAGAGTACTGAGAGTTTTTCCTCCGGCTTTTTCTCTCTCGGCCTACACTAGGGCATAGGATAAGAATATTGTAGATTATTGTTCCTAAAGCCGATGACCAGATAGATAGTCTACCGTGACTTTAGAGCTTAGCTTCGTGGTAGGTAATTATTGTAAATTAACCTTAAAAGCAGGTTAGGCACCCGTGTAGGATTAGCTATTCATTCAATGATCCACAGCTAATCCTTTGCATTATATTGATCAGTTTAGAATACGTAGCATTATATATCTCTTTTCTTTAAGTAGTTTGTAGTTACCTAGACGTTCGTTAAGCGTGTCTAATCACCTCGTAGCGAAATAAATTATTTGACTTTGATTTTGACTTTGATTTTGACTTTGAGTCTTTGAGTTCATGCTTTAAGCACTCTATTTCCCACATAAGAAACATACGAGCCACCACCAGCAACAATTTCGGCCAACAATTCGACCGAAGCATCCTTATGGTAAGCTGATTGATTCTACGACGGTTAGTGGCAAAGTAAGAAACAGAAAGGACAACAGTCTAACCTAATATATTTACTAGATTATTACTTACCCTAACTAAAAGGACTATCGTCAGGCAGTATATAGACTATAGATAGTTACAGTTATAACTGTCTGTAACTGTTCTTGCTCCTATATTACAAATACCTACTAACAACTGACCAACGAATGTTCCTATTAACTACCATACTGACTGGACTAAGACTCCAAATCCCCCTCTGAGTCCTGGTCAAAGTTTGTCGCAGGTGTCTGGCAGCGGATGCTGCGGTACTGCATGCCCGCTTGATACTTAAAAAAACTTCAAAGATATTTCAAAATGATTACAGTTTGTCTCATTACTCATCGTATCGCGAAATCGTCGTTTTGGTTGGTTTGGATTTTTGAGTAGTCATGGCATAACATGAGTTAACATGTTTTCCACAAATGCTACTACGAGAATGCAATCCTCTTATCTTCGGAGGCAGGAAGGACCTGTTCCGATCTTACGACTGTAATACTGCTCGTTATCTGTATGAATAATAAAAACACCAAATTTTACGAGGTTTTTGACCTACGCATCTTAGTTGCTGTTACAGATAAAATGGCTATCAAAATACCGACGTGAATTAACTATTCACTATGTCGATAACCTTTTTCAAGTGGGTTGAGGAAAACTTCAGATGTACTGGCATTAACTTTTGTATTTTTTTTTTAAATTTTAGTATCGTTTTATGTCTGTATTCAATAAAAAATATCATGGGTGGTCTTTCATTGTACATAACAAAGTACATTGGCATAATGATAGGTACTGTTTGGTTCCAGTGGAATTTACGCATTTATTACTTACTTACTGAACCTAAATGTTTTTGTGGATATAAATTTGTACAATTTGTTATTATTACATGTTTGCATTAACAAACATAGAGCCTCCTCCTTTTTTCGAAGCGAAAAGCTTTGAAAGGGGAACCCTGAGTTTCATTCCCTATTCGCAACAACAACTTGAGGAGTATTTGATGATTCCTGTATGGGGGTTTAGTTGATAGAGTCGTGTTTGGATCACATACGAGTATATACAAATTAGACTCCCGAGCCATTGGCATACATGCCAAATTAGGATGGTCTATTTAGTTATTTATTTAGTTATGTATTGATGTTACAGCCGCTGGTGTTTACAAAGCGTTTACAGTTTTATCATTGAGTTAGTAATTTAAAGTGGCAATGCACAGGCCGTCGTTCAAAGAATTGATAAAAGAAAGGACGAGAAATCATTGAATGGAAATCAAGTCTCAGAACAGATGAACAACAGTTCAATATTGTGGAAAGAACTCCTGAATTTTTTTTTTCTAGTAGTGTGTGCCCAGCAATGGAGCTCAAAACACACAACAAAACATTGGTTATGTGCATATGTACGGAAATTATAGGTAAAATAAATCAACACTACATTCACTTATGAAATTATTTTTCATTCATTCATACATGGTCGCGATAACAAAAGATAAATAAGGATAAATGCCACAAGAAAATTAGTTACGCTTTGCTGCTATTTCCAATATGTTTTTAAAAGGGTGCAGAATTAATAAAAAAACGTAATATATACGATAACTACTAACCAGGTGATCCTATGGCATATATGCAAGACTCAGTCTAAGAATAGATGTACCTGCTCTAGTTATTGTCTCACTTTAAAGAAAATTATAGTAAGTAGGTAAAATAATAATAATTAAATCTATAAGCTGTCAGGAAAAAAAAATATTGAATTACAAAAGACTTTTTTTCAATCACTATTTGTTATAAATATAAAAAATATATATTTAAATGTGAGGAAATCCAAAGGAACATTTCAGAGTAAATTAATTAAATATTTTCGTGTCGTTAACAAAGTATAAAATGGCTTTAGTCGTTGATAATGATAACAGCTGTTGATTATTTAATTGACTGGACAAATATCCACAGCCACACCCTCGGCTATGTCCAATGCAGCTACTTGACACACTTAAATATGTACATCGAAATCTGCAAATATTGGGTGCGGTATTTAAATAATTGCACTTTGCTTTTACAAAACATTAATATTTATTTCTTGATATTTGTCCCTATATAACTTGCAGGTACCGAATAAGTAGGTATGCTATATGACATGTTTTACGAAGACGACAATTAGACAGTGATGTAGAGTAGGCCATGGAAATGGGTTCTGGGTTCTACGACTGTATTTTGTTGTATGAAGGTGAGAACGCGAGGTAATAGTTACTGTTTATACTAAAACGGGAGAGGTTTTCGTTTGTTTGAACGCGCTAATCTATGACTGGAACAGTTCGTTTTAAATAAATATTTTTTTAGTAGACAGCCAGATTCATGAGGAATATTAAAGGTATATCCGAAAATAAGCTTCATATTGACTTTTGTTTTGGCGGTCGGTAAAGCAACCGCTTCTAAAAATCCTTAAACTGCGTGCGCCAATGATTAGTTAGGTGTGTAAATGGTATAGCTACTTAGCTTTTTTTGTTTTTCCGATTCAAACTTTTCTCTTAGGTATTTCCGGAAAATGAGAGGGCAATCTCTTTTTAGTAATAAGTTGGATCTTAATAAATTCTTAGCTTAAATTCTTCACAAACTTGTGAATATGTTTGGATGTTTGTGTCTCAATGAAAGCTTGGAATGCAGAAAAATGACATGTCTCGGAATAAATAAAGGTACTTTTTATTCCTTTAATCATTTCTATGTGCACTTCAACGGGTAGAGTTGCCGTTTATTTACTTGATGAGGACAGTAAATCTAGGCGAAACTTCTTATGTCTAATTCCACCACGTCACTGGACCTTTCTTCCTCATCAGTCCTTAGAATTGCCTGCATATTGCCATTTCCGCTTGGTGGCTCTGTAAATAATATTACACTAATTATTAAAATAACTACGTTACACTCTAGGTCGAAATTGTTGTAGGTAGCAGATATGTTGACGTATTAAATATGAGTAAAAGTCATGAGTAGCAACAAGTATTATTTAAACATGTTATTTACAATATTTGCATCCAGGTAGCGTGTCTAGAAAATACCATTCATTTGACTTTTTTTTTAAATGTTTTGAAAGAATATTCAATGTAGGTACCTACAGAAAAAGTTCAAGTCAGTTTAACTACGGGCGTCCCTTCTCTATGGTTTTGCTGTAATATGGTTAATTCATATTTTATAGTTTGATATAACTTCACCACACATTATCAGGTCGCACAGTTTACCATGGGAGATTTTTTTACAGTGTAACCTACTCGTCGGCCACCCATGTTCAAATAAGTACATTATGTAGGTAACTACATAGTACGCAAGAAATTTAAATGAGGTTCTATTATTAGATGTGCATTAGACAACATTATCAAGTTTAGTAGACAGTCACAGATGAAGACTCGAAGGTGATTAAGAACTACTAGAAGGTGATTGATATAGGGTAATGTAATTGAGATTTTCCGATTTTGTACTCTTTAATCTACGCTACGAGTATCTTAAAAAATATGTATTGTAAATGAAGTACGCATTTATTCTAAGGATAGTTTTGGTGTTAAATGGGCATAAGGCAAGGAAAAAGAATATCTACTGTATTTAAACCATTCCATAAAAGGTAAACCACATAGAAAAAACCATTTCACTCGGGCAGTGCCGCGGGTAAAGCTAAGTATACGTAGTTATAAAATATGTATGTAGAAAGTTATAAACACTATAAGTAATAAACATCACGGTTGTTCCACTGGACAAGGGCTTGCCCATTGAATCTGCACAACGAGATGTAATTGGCATAAACACCCCACTTTGCGAGTAGATCGAACCCGTGATAGTTTCTCTCTCGTTATAGATTTATTTACTATAGTTATGTAGGTTATCTTATGCATTGGACGGAGTAGGAACACTAAAACCTTTACACATATAAAGTCGTTATTCCTTTCTTATACATTAAAATTCTGTGCTACGGGTCGCCGAGTCCAATCCGCTATCCAAGAAATTGCATTAAAATCCTTTTGCAAATCCAAATCTAACATTTCAATCAAGCGAGGCTGATCCGAGAGTCCACGTCCACGACAACGTATTACGTAAAGAGTGAGTGAAATTGAGTATCTTATCTATCTATCGAGTAGATACCGACTCCGCGAGGTTTCAATCTGAAGGCAAGTGGTGGTACGACATATCGATTAATATATGTAATAAAATCGATACCTCGTACCACCACTTATTGACTTGCTATTATCGATGACTGGGCCACCATCAATGAAATAATTTTATTCAGGGACCTTGTATAGTGGTTGATTATATATTAATAGATACCTCGTACCACCACTATACAAGGTAGGTACCCGGAATATATTATTTCACTGACTGTGGCGCAGTCGTTAATAATGTTAATAGCAATAAAGCAAATGTTAGCTCATACCCATAATACAGTTCAGCCATATTGAAATACAAACCTGTAAACTTTTATCAATAACATCTTTTCTCACGCGGTACTTTTTGCGTAATCCTCAAGTTTGAAACGTAGCATGACATGGCGAATCGCTCGCAAAAGGAGGTTCGTATTTCAAACTTCCTTTCTTTATAAAGTAAAACCTCTTTTATATGCGAACCAGAAAACTAAGATGGGAATGGAACTTCAAAACAGGTCTCTACGAAATCGATGCTTAGTTTGTTTCACCAAGCGTAGATAGTTGCACACAAGAATCCAGTTCCTGTGGGAACCTTCGACATCCAAAAAAGTTAAGCCTTTGGCGGGAACTTAAGTTAATATTTAACTCTCCAAATTATTTTACATGTATTCTTTGACCCGCTCTTGATTGATGATTTGCACGGTTTCACTTTATTGAACTATAAATATTTCTATAGAAAATAGACTTAATCCAAACCAATGTTTATCGTGAAATGTGTAAAATTACGTGATATCGTATCCAGGTAACCGACTATTAAATATGTTGTGTCAACCCAATGGTTAGTGTCTGTAGATAATGTTTTCTTTTATTAATTTAATGCATTTCTGATGCACATTATACATTGGTTGGCTTTCCGCTCTCCTTCTTCCTATAAACTTTAACTGTGCCGAATTACAGACACGATCCACGTAACTTTCGTAAAAACAAGTTAAGTTTTTGCTTCATGTATTAATATTATGATGTATCCCGTATGTATATAGAATACTAGTGGTCCGCCCCGGCTTCGCACGGGTATTTTATATAAAAATCAAAATTATAATACACACACATAAACCCTATTTGCGTCAGGTTACTAAAAAAATAAAAATTTAACACGACTTTATTTTACATATATAGATTATAACAATAGTTTCGATTACGCCTAGTAATATTATATAGCCTATGTCACTCAGTGAAGATGCAGCTTTCTAATGGTGAAAGAATTTTTGAAATCGGTCCAGTAGTTTTGGCAGCGCACGCCAGAATAGCTCGCAGATGGTAGTTTTTTTCCTACTTACCTACTTGACACTTATCGTCATATTTTGGACAATTCACACAATATCTTTATAAATTTTAGTCTGTGTGTTATTCTGATGTTTAAGCTATATTATTGTAAAGTTTCATTAAAATCCATTCAGTACTTTTTACGTGAAAAAGTAACACACATCCATCCATACATACATACATACTTACAAACTTTCCACTTTCCCCTTTATAATATTAGTAGGATAGGATTAGTAAGAATTATACCTTATCAACAGCCTAAAATTTAAGTTATATGCTTCTAGTTTTGAAAATGACAATACTTTCATACAACCTTTCATCTCCCTTTTCAACCCATTACAACACTTTTTTCCAATTAAAAAGTGTCTATGTCCTTTGTCGGTTCAGTAGTTTTGGCGTGAAAGCGAAACAGACAGACAGACAGACAGACAGACACTTCAAAACCAAACGTCCAATTTTAATCATTCAAAGACCAAATATTATCTACATAAACTGTAAATGTAGTCCAAAAAAATTCAAGATAAAAAAATGGTTGTTGTGCCTCACTCGACATAGATAGATAGGTATAGTGTGTCGCGGTTTTTTTATAGATATTTATAAGATCTACAATTAATTAGAACATTTTATGGTTCTATCTTTTATATTTTAGGCAGCGTACGCAAAATAAGTAACTTTTCTGGTTGATTTTTTACACCTTGTGTCCGAAAAACCCAAATATCTTACGGAACCCTATTTTTTTCCAAAATAAAATTTAGCCTATGTCACCCGGGGATAGTGTAGCTTTCCAACAGTGAAAGAATTTTTCAAATCGGTTCAGTAGTTTTGAAGCCTATTCGATTCAAACAAACAATCAAATCTTTCCTCTTTATATATTAGTATAGATAGATATAGATATTTATAAGATCTACAATTAATTAGAACATTTTATGGTTCTATCTTTTATATTTTAGGCAGCGTACGCAAAATAAGTAACTTTTCTGGTTGATTTTTTACACCTTGTGTCCGAAAAACCCAAATATCTTACGGAACCCTATTTTTTTCCAAAATAAAATTTAGCCTATGTCACCCGGGGATAGTGTAGCTTTCAAAAAGTGAAAGAATTTTTCAAATCGGTTCAGTAGTTTTGAAGCCTATTCGATTCAAACAAACAATCAAATCTTTCCTCTTTATATATTAGTATAGATGTATCGTATAGGTATATAGTAACTATTAAAAATTGCGGACTTCTTCGATTTAGCATTTTTCTTCATCTAGCATTAGAAGTTTGAAAAAAATATCAAACGCCAAATAGGTAGGTACTTAAAGAAACATAATTTCTTGTTCGATTATGAACTTCAAATAGATAACATTAACAACAGGCTTGCAAATTACTTCTGAACTAAACATACATTAATGATGGCGAGGCCACGGCATTCAAGGGATGTTTGAATTGCATTATCTTATCTGCACAGTGCTGCACAAACTAACCTCCGTTTGTTAGTCGCTCACCGATCGCAGGGCCATTCATTTAAAGAACACATTCACTTATCATTAAAACCATAATTCAATTTAGAGACAATCATGTGTACTCGAAGGTACTTGTTGGCAAGGCATGTTAGAGTATAATTCTGGGGTTGTATAAGCAGAGCAGGGGGTAAAATCTCTCAGTGACCAACACTAACTGACTGAGTTTGTTAACCGCCGGACAATCCTCACAAATATAATATACTAATTTGAGTTAAAAATTCCGAGCATTCATGGGCCCAAAAATACTTTGCTCAACCTAGGGATCGAAATTTGCAGTCACGCTTGCCAGCTTGCCACCACTAAAAAGCACTTATATAGAGTAGCGATTGAGGATTAAATACATTTGGGGTCAATAGGAGTATAATTCTAATCTCCTAATGAATGTGGCTGGCTATCTAATTAAAAAGATTTTTTAAATCGGTCTGGTTGTTCCAGAGATTATAGCGCATTTAACTAACAAAATAAAATATCTCCGGGTTTATAATATTAGTATACATTACAAGGTCTGAAATTGGAATAGCTTAGACTATTTTGATAATGAATAGTACGTAAACCATTTTTATACAATGGTAAATCTACCAATGATCCCCGACCGCTCCTGTAGCCTTTTACCACATGTAGCGACTGCCCAGAGATCTCCTGCAGAACGCACCGGTGCCTCCCTTGCGCAAAGCCAAGCCCAAGGCTAGGCCCTGAACCTCACTGAATATCATCTACTATCTAGGGCGCGACGAGACGTATCGATTCAAGTAGATCATGTAGGTACCAAATTCGAATGTAAAAATCAATAAGAATGGTATGTTTGCGACTCTGATTCAACTTTAATCTACATGATTCTGTTCTGTAGTTTTTTCGTCCAGCAAATATTTTTTTCCGTATTCGTTTTGGTAAATTAAACATTGATACATCATATTTCTAACGCTGCTGGTTTAGCTGAGTCAGTGCAGATCGTTTGTAGACGTAAACAGAGATTGTGTAGGATCAGTCAGGGTCACAATGATACAATAGAATCGATTTGCTAAAAGAACCCGTGGCAAATCTGCTGGCGATAAAAACACTCCATGTATTTGTAACTATTTTGGGGCTACGAAATATGTCTACCACGCGATTGGCTAAGCATTACGAGTATATCTTCAATATGATATTGTTGGGAATTTATTAATAAACTTTACAGGTTATCGTGAATAGCCGTGAACTCAACAAATATAATATCGAATTGATCACGAATTTTTATTATATCATTCAGATGATAATACGTAAGTATGTCTATTCTACACTAATATTATAAAGAGGAAACATGTGTTTGTAATATTAAAACACAAAAACTACTGGACTGATTTCAAAAATTCTTTCACCATTAGGAAGCTGCATCTTCACTGAGTAACATAGGTTATATTACATTTTCAAAAAAATTAAGGATCCCTAATAAAAATGCAATAATATAACCCAATGTGTGAAAATTACAAGGAAAAAAAATCGCAAGGACAACACGGACTGAGCTAGACTTTTTGCAGTTTCTGGACATGACTCTGGTCACTGGCTACATGCGCTTCCATCAAGTAAGTTGGGTACTATTTTGGACCCAAACTCCTTGAGGATAGCAGTGGGTCTTCGACTTGGGAACAGCATTTGTGAGGCTCATTATTGTATCTGTGGCAAGGACGTAGATGAGTTTGGTGGACATGGTTTATCCTGTACCAGAAGTGCTGGTCGTCTTTATCGTCATGGCACTAACAATGATTTGATTCGGAGAGCTCTTGCCACCGTCTCTATACTTTGGAGCCATGAGGTATGTGTAGGGACGATGGAAAAAGACCGGACGGAGTGCCCCTAGTGCCGTGGCGTTTGGGTGGTGCTCTGGTATGGGATTTTACAGGCGTAGACAGTTTGACGTGAATTTGCGACGCTTGCAGTAGAAACTTTAGGTCCTTGGTCGGCTGATATGAACAATTTCATGGAAGTCTTGTCCCCCATACTTATTTCCGTCTCAGGTGACCGGAGGGCTGGCAGCTTTTTCGCTCAAAAAATTAGCCTCGCTATACAGCGGGGAAATGCTGCCAGCGTTCTGGGTACAATGCCACAAGCTCTGTTTTTGGATGAACTATTTTATTTTGTGATTAATTATTTTTAAATACTACTTTGTTTAGTGTTAATTTAATTATGTGCTTAGTTATTAATTATATTAAGCTCTGGAAATTAGAATGATGATAATAACATTAAAAAAACTAAAAAATAAAACCAAAAATCGCGTGCGCTGCGAAAACTATTGACGATAGAATAAAATAACGTACTTACTACGACTTTTTTACATTTTAAAAGATGATAAAAGTGCCAACAATAATCAAACCATATTATTCATACCTCTGAATTAATCCTCGTCCCATTAAATTATATTTTATTAAAGACCGTTTCAATACCTATAAAATACTTTTTAAATTATTAAAATCGGAAATTCCATTCAAAAGATATTATAATGAATTTAAAAATGTTAATTTAAAGAAAATAATGCAATAATAAAATAATGCAGTGAGAATCCCGGCGCAGCGTAGTCTTAGATACATTACTAGAATTTATGAATGCTTCTTATTAGCAACAAATGTTTACAGTTGAATTAATTACACATACATTCATCTACATCTACACGCACATTCATTTCGGTGATTTCCACAAGAATGAAGTTCGAAGGACAAAATTCGATCGATAGTGTCTTTGAAGAGGGTGGCAAAGGTCTAAACGAAACTTTTGTTATGTCTAATTCGACGCGAGCGAAGCTGCGGGCGTCCACTAGTATGTATGTTATATGTAGATACCTGTACCTAAGAATGATCGTATTATAAGAACTTAAGATCGGATTTTACTTTACATTTCACAATCGAATTATTAATTGTGAAATGTAAAGTCTACTCTATTTTACTACCTAATTTATAATTTAAAAAACATTGTACTTGTATTTAAATCTGGAAAATAATCTATTCATTACCATTCGTTACTGTAAGTACATTATTTTCCGCCTACACAAGAATGTAATGAGCGAGTCGGCAGAGTGGTGTTGTTTGGGAGAGGCCTATGTCCAGTTGTGAGTGAACCTCGAAAGGTTGATGGATGGATGGATAAGACTGGCACTTGTGGCACATGAGAAAACCGTTGGTTATAATGGCGTTCCGCCTTTAAAATCACAGTGGGCATCCGTATTTTTCTTGCTTATTGCTTTTATTAAGACAGCGAGCGAGGAATTATCCACGCAAAACTATTTGACGCGGGCGGAGCCGCGGGAAAAAATAATTTTTAAATAAATTAGATATGTATATATCTAAGGTCCATACTAAGTTATTCGATCTGACATTGACTCGGAATGCCCGAGGCATGCCGTTATGCCGTAAATGAGCTTTGAACATCATTTTGCAACGGTTCTGTATAAGAAATCCCGTTATATTCCAATTCGTCCTGAGTAAGTTCCACCTGGGGCCGCGGGGTTCCAGTAATGATAATAAAAACTGCAGTTTAGCGTTGGGCAAGTCGAGGTGGTATTGAATTGTGACGACGGGCAGCCGTCATCCATTGCAAACTGCGGTTGGAATAGGGTTGCCTACTTTCACGGTAATCTGATATCTACTGCACTGGTTTAAGGGAATATCTCAATTCTGATTTTATATGTAGTTAAGTATAAGTATAAAACGTTGAAGTACCTACTGAAATTGGAAATAATTAGATACCTAAAGCCCAGAAATAATAAATGGTTCGTAGGTATCTCTGAGTGTGTTCTTGAATAAAGGTTGCTGCTGCTTTTTAGTAAGATATACCTATCACACACACTAGCATATCAAACTTGGCCTGTTTGTATATCTTCGTTTGCACCGCGACAGTCTATCTAGACATATAACTAATCTATGATATGAACATCAATATCTTGACACAACGCATACTGAGGCAAAATATAGTGTATTTGTGGCATTTCAAATATAAATATTATTACAAATCGTTTTTCTGCTTTAATGAAAAACGTAAAAATTCTACAAAAGTAAACTAATCTATGTGAGATTAGTTCACTGCCAAAAAAACACTTTGGCTAGTTGACTGTTGTACCGACGAATTATAATCTAGATTGTTTTGTCTTTGTGGCAACCCTAGCAGCATGCGTATGGCGCGCCGGTATTACGTAACGTGACAGTTACGCAAAGCCAATGTCAAGAGCGCCGCGTCAACATCGAGAGGCGCGCGGCGCGGCGGGTCGATGGCCGCACTGCCAAACATTACATTACCACAGCCATAAAAAAAGTGTCAAACATGGATCCAATATTAATTTGATCCAATAGTTTTAAGCAGAAACAATGAAAAAATATTTTTCTAACAGTTCAGAGCCTAGATAGGTAGGTACTTGGACAATTGACTTTTATAGTCTTAAATGTCATATTTCCGCCATTAGTACGTGCATAATAATACAGGGTTATTGGTAATTCGACGTATTCCCGTTAGGAGGTGATAGGGGTGACTATTTGTGATAATTTTAACCTCCATATGCATTATTCCTCCATATATATTACACCTATTCAATATTACTCCCTTATTAGCTTAGTGGCATGAGCGACTGCGAAGGTACAGGTCCTGGGTACGATTCCCAATTCGCCGACCATATAGGAGGCGCCCCCGCGGCTGCACCTTCAACGTCATTTATATCGCCACGCCCTAGCTAGCTAGGGTATTGCTGCTGTGGCGTTTTTACGTAAAAATTAATATGCTTTCAAAATGAGGAAAAGAATGAGATACACAATTGCGGTTTATTTATTTATTTTTCATTCAGTTACTTGTAGTGCCACTACAATTGAGTGAGTGATGAACGTAACGCTTCATGTCAATGACCGACGGTTAAAAATAAAAATATACTAAAATAGAGTTGTTTAAAACATTTTCCAGTGGACCAAATTGTGAATCTAAACCATTCTCGAATACCCTTGAACACACCCACAAAATTTCATCAACATCTATCCAGCCATTTAGGAGTTCACTGTCACACGTACACAAGAAATATACACATATATTAAGATACTGCACAAAAAAGAAAATAAAGATATGAAAAGTAACAAAATAAACAAACTGACAAAGATAAAAGAATGAATGTTATTAAAATGTTACTTGTGCTTTATGTAACAGAGCACGCCGCCCCCCCTGGTGGATTGGTCGGGCGTCCCTACCCTGGTCCTGGTCGTAGTGGCGCTGGTGGTGGCCGCCACCGCGCTGCTGGCGCGGCCGGCGGACAGCAAGCGGCCGCCGCGGCTGCCCGGCCCGCCCGCGCTGCCGCTGCTCGGCACGCGCTGGCTCTTCTGGAGCCGGTACCGGCTGAACAAGCTGCACGAGGCTTACGAAGGTGAGGTGAGAATGCTGTTCCATTCGGCAATTCTACAATAACAATGTCTGTATGGAAGGCAAGGAGGAAGGAATGGTTCAATTTGTTTACAAAAATCTGTAAAAACGTCTGCAAAAGTTGTTACATAAAATTTTACTTTTGGGCATCTTTTGATGCTTTGTTACATCGAAGATATAATAATTTAATTATTTGTAAAAAAACTTACTGGTACAATTGTATTTTCTACTTACTGATCATTTTTCGTCTGATTTTCGATTTCGATAAATTTTTGTACATTATACAGTTCAAAATGAATGGCAATTCCTGTTGGTCCTACTAGCCGTCTTGGTTTCGGTTTTAGCCACTGCTCCGCGAGACCTAAGGTCTGCTGACAGAAGCAATCAGTTTATGACCGGAAGGATAGGTAGGTACTCAATTTTTACAAACCTTAACAATTTTAAAAACTTGAATTAACTTGACAACAGTATTAAATATTCTTATTATTTATTATTCTAAATATTATAAGTAATAGTAAAATTTCGTAATATGCGCAAACATGTTCAAACAGTCGAAGATCTAATTACTTTGGCATTCCGTGGCTGCCTTTATGACTAAAATCATAAAGATATTAGTATACTTTTAGCGGCATTTGACGAAGACTAGCTTGCCCAGCTAGCTAGACACGGCTTCATCTCCGAGGATGTTAGGCAGGTTGCGCTATTGATCGTAGTGGCCTTGCATTGTAATGGCTGACTAGACATGGACTAGACTTCCGATTGCGCAGTTTTTCAGTCTATGTTCGGTTGCGTTACAGCTTTGGTTCCGTAGTGGAGTAGAATAAATACGTCACATTTTAATTAGGTATTATAAAGCATTTAGATAAGATTTGTCTATATTAATACTACATTTATTACGATTACCTACACAAAATCAAAAAATATATATTAACTAAATTAATAAAAATATTATTTAGGTATTGGATCCCTATAAATTATTATTTAAGGTATTAAGGCTATTAGAGTACAACACCCCTTTGAGTCATTAAAATGTCTCAAAGGGGTTGAGACATTTTAATGAATTGTGTCATGGCACACGTGTCAGATACCAGCCTTGATCGACTGCACCATCAATTGTTACCCACTGATTTTTCTTTGTTCACTTGAGTATACAGACACAGTGACGCTGAAGCTTTGTGAAAACTTGTCATTTGTTAACAACAACAAAAAAATGACACCTTTTGTAACTTAAAATGTTAGTGTCGATTTTTTTCCTACTCATTTAAAACGCACTCGCTGTCACAATGAGAGATTTGCACGCAGACATGTTCAGGCGATACGGGCCGGTGTTCGTGGAGACGACGCCAGGTGGCGCCGTGGTGGTGTCGATAGCGGAGCGCGCGGCGCTCGAAGCGGTGCTGCGGACACCCGCCAAGCGGCCCTACCGACCCCCCACAGAAATCGTGCAAGTCTACCGCAGAAGCAGGCCGGACAGATACGCCTCAACTGGACTTGTTAATGAGTAAGTCTTTTGCTCTTACCAATTTGATTATTTGATTGAAATCTTATGAATTTATTTATTTCGCTAAAAAATAAAAAATAAAAATAACAAAATTTTTACCCTTGTAAAATGACTTGATGCGGGCGGAGCCACGGGGAAAGCTAGTAAGAATGTAAAACAAAAAAAAACAGTATAACTCGCTGTATGCCAAAAGGGAATGCACTCAGCCATTTTCAACATCCCAAAGTTTCTGCGCAGTTTGGGCAAGTGGAGCTTACGTAACTAGTGACTATAATTAAATTAAGAGAGCTAAATAATGATGATGATTAGAACTAAACATAACACGAAAATGCGATGTAATCATCATACTTAATTCTACATAAAATATGAAACATGATTTTTTTCTACAACCATCACCCGAGGCTAACTAAATTCACAAGCATTTCAGAGCTTCGCATATTCGTGACATAAACTTTACTGCGGTAACCGTACCCGTACGCGCGCTGGTATAGCTATCTTAAAATGCCTTCTGCACCTTCTCCAATAAGAACGCATTTTTACTCCGAACGGATGCCAGGATACAAGCACTCGCCTCCAGCAAAGTGAGCTTTTGGTTAAATGTAACACCCAGATCTTTATTCGCGAATGATCTTGATATTTCGACCCTATCCAGTTCCTACTGGGTGTCGCCTTCGACTACACCTCATTACAGAGCATTTATCATGTCTGCTGAAGTAATACACAGTCCCCTTCCGTTTTAATATCCATGTAGGACTTCAGATCATCGCGCATCGCCGTAAAAAAACATTTCGCATATTTTATGACCGACGGAAGATCGTTAATCATCAGAATAAACAGAAGAGGAACGAGTATAGATCCTCGACTGACCCCGGAACGCGTGTGTAAGTTTGTGACTCACTGTAAATATACCACGTTGAGTTCTCGCAGATATCATGCCGATTTCGTCTTTAAACATGACTATTCGTCGAAGACTGAAATTACATCCACACCGACTGGATTTCTGGCGGACTACCACAACACGGTTCAGTCATTCTTTTCTGCCTCACACTTGCAAATTGTGATCCTTCAAGGTTTTGACGTAGGGTTCTTCAAAAAGCTGCAAAGGGAGTCCCCCTCCTTCGGGGCCAACGACGCATTGGCGAAACCTCTGGTGTAGATAACGGTGACCCCTTTCAAGGGGTCCCTTCTGCAAAAATATTTTGTAAAAAAATCTAAACCCTTTTCATTTATTTTATTATTAGAAAAGTAATAGATTCACATTAGTTCTACTTTTGACGAGTAGGTAAGTACAGTTGTTTTTTGTGTTAAATGTTGTAATATTAGTTTTAATTTTGATTTAACTTAAATTTTGTAGAACAGTTAAAAACTTAAAAACATTCGGAGATACGCGGTTTAATTCACTTCTGTTTACGTTATGATTTAAGAGCATCGGTGCAATCTACTGGCCACTCTAGCGGGGAAAATAAATGATAATGACTTGTTTTTGTTTCAGCGCATCTGTGGCGAAAAAATGCAATTTTTATGAGCTAGTTATTTAACCAGTTGCTTGCATAAAGTTCCGTGATAGGTGAAAGCCAACAAATCCAGTCTAGACCGTTCCTAGCTGCAAAAATGTAGTCGAATGTTACAAATGTCTCAAACTCTCTAAATATTATTAATCTTTATAAACTAGACATTCGATACTTTCTCAGCTTCATAACATTGATACATAACAGAGAAAGTATTTTTTTAAAATTCGTAAAACATTTCACATTCACAAAACAAAATCTTGAAATTTTATTCAAATGACAACTCCTTACTATCGTATAAACCTCGACCATCGGATATGGGTAAATAGATACCTATTCAATTATTGCATTAAATCTGTCGAATAATTAATACTAGAAGCTGCCCGCGGCTTGGCCCTCGTGTGTATGCTAAGAATATTGAAATACATAGATTTTTCATCCCAACATTATCCTACATGTTAATCTAGGGTTTCTTACCAGCTACAGCTACCTTTATCCATACCTTTATCAAAATTGGTCCAGCAATTTGACCGTGAAGAATTAACAAACACACACTCACAAACTTTCGCCATAATAATAATAACATGTGATGTGATAGTGAGGTAGGTATACGGATCAATTTATGTTTTTTATGTGTAGGTATCCGCTACGCTACCCTCAACATAGTAACTTTAAATCTTCAATTTACAAAGAGACAAGTAATATAAATAACTTAATCGTGTTATTGCTGATAACTTACTAGTAGTATCAACATTACACGATAATGTTTTTGTTAAGCTAAGAGATATGCTATGTTTACTGCTATTATGTCAGTATTTGAAATATGTTCTTGTTAATAAACTCATAGAATATAAAAAAATATTTGCGGAGTTTGTTCATTTATTTGACATAATTACATATTTCGTATTTATTCTTCTGGAACAGGAAAATGAAAAAGTAACATCGCTATTTCGATATTTGGCTAGCCGTTACATTTTCAAGTCACGTACCTTTTAGCACTGCGCTATTCGACAGACATGACAGTTTTTTATTTGTTTGCGAATGAGCACTTCCTGCTGTCTTGGTGTTGAGGTCATCCAGAAATTTCGCAAAGATCACTATATCATCGGCAAATTGTAGGTGGTTTTCGCCATTGATGTTGACACCTTTTCACTCCATCAGCTTGAACACATCTTCCAATGCCCGCTGCATTGCTGAAAAGCTTTGCGGAGATAACTTCTCTAAGATTGAATGGTGATCGTGCTTGTGATGTTTTTGCCAACTCATTATCTATAACCGTCGACAGAGGATGACAATATTTCTGCAGTATCATGGTCATCTATAGGTGCACGTTATTTTCCGTGTTGACTTTTTGACATGCAATAGTAAATTGAAATTACGTACCTATAAGGTTAAATAATAGGTCACTGTCTTTATTTTTATCTATAGTATTTATGTTGAGGACATCCGTAATTAATATAATATGTTTTTATCGTTTAGTATTAGTCAGAGATTGCAAAATATTTTCTAGATTGCTAATAAAAATATTTATATCTGAGTCCGGAGTTATATATACATAGATAACAACAATGTTCAGATGGTCTATTTCAGCACAATAACATTCAAAATATTTTTCAATATTACATATATAAAAAGTATGGGCGTAGTTTATTAATCTCAAATGCATTGAATGAGAAAGATCCGGATGCAGCATTTAGCGTCTTTCATGATATGTTTATCTAAATACATATTTAAAATGCTTGGTCCTGACTGATCATTGATTGGGTGATTGGTCTTATATCAACGCACGGCCTAAACCGCTGATCTTAGAAATGTGAAAAAGTGTGTGACGGCAGTCAGTGACCCTGACTGCCGAGTTGTGGGTCCCAAGTTCAAATCTCTATGCAGGTTTAAATGTTGCTTCAATTGTGTTGTTTCCTGTGTGATTCCTCTACAAACACATTCTATTGCGCTGGATATTAAAATCTCGTTATTTTCTAGGCAAGGAGAAAAATGGCATCACCTGCGACGCCACCTCACGGCAGATCTGACGAGCCCCAACACGATCCAAGGGTTTATCCCGGAGCTCAATAGTATCTGCGATGACTTTCTTACGCTGCTAAACTCCTGCAGAAGACCTCATGGCATCGTGCACGGTTTCGATCAGCTCACCAACAGAATGGGCTTGGAATGTAAGTTTGTTTATGACTTCTATTATAATTTGTATGTCAAGTGAATATAAAAGATCTCAATACAATGGTTACAAATTACCAAATTACAATCACACATCGTACTTCTTCAAACGATATGACTATTATTATTAATATAATTTTTAAATACTAGATTATTCTCATAGCTGTCCGGTCAGACAATCTGTACCTTTTTTATAATTTTATGGGATTTCTTTCTATTATCTTGTAAAGATTTCATTACTACTTGAGTCTTTAGACAGAAATAGTCGTACTCGTCTATTTTTGTCTGTTGGGCTGTTGATAAATGAGACCAGTTTGTGAATCGAAATGGTTTTAAAAGGATTTTTTTTTATATTTTATTTTCCCAAATATTGATTATGTGGTGTAGGTAATTTAACCAGCCATTATAAGTACAAATACAACAGCGTCACACATAAGCCAGTACACTCTGTATTTTTTTTAAATATCCTGTCGGCCTATTGCAGAGAAAACAATCGAAAACTCATGCTTGTCTATCATCAGACAGTATATAAACTCGCCAAGTTATTAACTGTATATCAAAGAACTTAACAAATTAGTCACATATCAATTGAAGATCTACTAATAATTAAAAAACCGACTTCAAAACGAAAAGTCAGAATTAAAAGTAATTCGTTTGTGGGCACAGATTACCCCACAGTCACAGTTGAGAAGGGCGAAAGCATACTCCACTGATCGTTTATTCCATTGATTCGTTCGTTTTTTTAATAATATTTTTAGCCAGGCTAGCAGTTTGTTTCATATCAACATGTCAGTTGGCGATCGATCAGAATAGTAAAATAATTCATTTGTTAGAAATACTTGAGCGCGTCAGATTAAGGTTAGGTGGACCTTACATGTTGAAAAATACATTTTTGATAACCTGTAGACGCCTCCCCAAATGTGAAGAGCACATCCTACACTGTAGATAAAAAAAATCTTACCTATCTTCAAAATCCAATAGGTTCCTACGATGCTTACATAATATGTAAAATAATATTTTAGCCATCTGGGCTCCCCTACTATATGTGTCTACCTCTGAGGTATAAGTTTCTTTCATTTGTCACCACTACAACGTGGCATTACGGATGTTGGCCGTAAAAAAAGATCACGAGACGAGCTATCACATTTTGTAATAATTACTAACAAGTAATCAGCAATTAACGCCGTTTGTCTGTCTCAATATTTTGGTATTTATTAAACATTTTCGCCTTCAGATAAACCCCTAACAACGACGTTGACTTTTTTACTTATCTTAATAGTCTAACGTATTATATAAGTGATAAAAGTCTTGGACGCAAAATAAACTAACTTCTTGTTGACGCTTTCGAGGCGATGATCGTAATCAACGAGAATTTTCTAGAAACAATTAAAAACTTTCTTGTTGTTTTGACCTTTGTTTTATATAAGAAACGAGAATCCAATTCATAAATATACCTACATTTCATGTGTGAGCAGTGTGTGTTGCCAGTAATGACATATGGAACCGGAACGTGGTCTATAACGTCGGTCCTATTCGCAAGCTCATAGTCGGTCAGACCCATGAAGGAAGAAAGTCAGACCGCTATGGAGAGAGCTATGCTCGGTATTCATCTACGGGATAGGATTTGCAATGATGAAATCCGAAGACGAACGAAGGTTACCGACTAGCTCAGCGAAGAATCAGTGAACTGAAGTGGCAATGGGCAGGGCAGGTCACTCGACAGACTGTTTACCGTCGGTTAACAAAAGTCCTCGAATGGAAACCGTGCTGCGGAAAACGAAGTTTTGGCCGCCCTCCGATGAGGTGGACTGACAGCGGGAAATCGTTGGATTCAGAGGGCGCAGGATCTGGAGAAGTGGCGTCAATTGAGGGAGACCTATGTCCAGCAGTGGACCCCAAAATACTGAAGGATGGAATTAATTACTCCTCAATTGATTTAATTTGAATGTGCACGTGTTTAAGATGAAGTAAGTGGCCGAGTATCCATTCGGTAACTTTTTTCATAAACATAATAGGTACCTACTAGCTTGGCTTTACTTATATAATGAAGTAGGTTCTTGGTTTTAATTGTTTACTCATTTAAGATTTTTGAAAGTCAAAAAAAAGAAAAAAAAAGAAACGGTACCTGAAAGACCAAACTGGATTTAGTGCAGGTGACTTAACTAAACAATAGATACATAGCTCGATGCGTTGTTGTGTCATAGAGGGTACCCGGAGTTTTGCTCGCATTTCGTTTCTCAAGGATATTTGGTGCTTATTGGAAAATCTGTTCCCGGTTAACTTCTCTCTTATTTAATTCCGGGGAAAATATAAAAATCCGATTTTTTTAATCCAAGGTATGGTCTTTCTGTATGCCAAATTTAATGTGATTCGTGCGTGACATAAACATCGAAACAATCTCTCGGATTTATAATATCAGAAGATCGTTAATATCAGAATGACCATTAAAAACCTTTAAAAATCATGAATATCATTCTGAGGGTAGGATACTAAAAAACTGGTATACACTTATACAATTTATTCAAACTTGCAACAATTCTATTTTGCTAAAATTAAAAATACATTCAAACGATTCCGGAAAATGACGTGTTGTTAAATCACTAGTATCTACTATGCGCTTAGTAAATTGCAATAAAAGGTCTTGTAGAAGGATACTTTGATCCCTAAACAAGTAACAATGTCTTTTGGGATTTGAATGAAATTATTTGAATGATTAAAAGTATTTCTAGTAGACCTTTGTAATTTTACATATAAAACAATAACTCTCACATGAAACTGTTTGTATTGGTACATCGCATATCAAGGCCTTTTTAATATCAAAAATATAGCATTTACGAACGTACATTTGTAACCAGGACAAGAAAATTATCAATTTTTGCAACGTTATTTTTGTTACATTTGAATGTTAAAAGAAATAATACTTACTTGCACATTACTAAGATAAGATTACATAGATAGAACATTACATAGATAAGCAACCGGAACTAAATGGTGAAAAACTGAACTTAGTTAGCTCGACTGTTTTCCTTGGAATCACCATTGATGCGAAGTTGCAGTGGGGACCCCATATCTGTCGACTGGCGGATAGACTAAGTTCTGCAGCTTACGCGGTTAAAAGGATACGCTGTTTGGCGGATGTCGATACCGCTAGATTGGTATATTTTAGTTACTTTCACAGTGTAATGTCCTATGGCATTTTACTCTGGGGTAATGCAGCTGATACTAATATTATTTTTATTTTGCAGAAGAGGGCTATCCGTTATATATACAAAATGAAAAGTAGAGACTCCCTTAGAGAAAAATTTAAGGAAATAAACATCCTAACCCTTGCATCGCAGTACATCTATGAGAATATTATGTATATTCGTAAAAATAGGCATCAGTTTGTAAGTCGTAGTGACCTAAATGCCTTACGCAATGTAACACTAAGGAACGGCCACAAATTAGCGTTTCCTAAATGCCGGCTTAGTAAGAAAAGTCGTTCCTTCATAGGAATGTCTATTCTAATATTCAATAAAGTCCCGGCTGCGGTTCAGTCTCTGCCTTTACAAAGGTTTAAAAAAACCATCAAACAAACATTATGTCGAAAAGCTTATTATAATATTCAGGAGTATTTGGATGATATAAAGGCATGGGACTGAATTAAACTCTGACAGGCTATCACTATGCTTCTGTATTAATTATACTAAAAATTGTAAGCAGGTGGCATATGGGGTGATTCTTGGCATACACGATTGGCTGTCTCGTGTCTGACTTAATCATGTCATGGTCATACTGTGCATTTTTCTGTAAAAATTAATTTGAATTTTAAAAGAGTACCGAGAGTTTTTTCCTCCGGCTTTTTTCTCTCTCGGCCTACACTAGGGCATAGGATAAGAATATTGTAAATTCTTCCTAAAGCCGATGACCATATAGATAGTCTATCGTGACTTAGAGCTTAGCTTAGTGGTAGGTAATTATTGTAAATTTATCTTAAGGCAAGTTAGACACCTGTGTAGGATTAGCTATTCATTCAATAATCAATAGCTAATCCTTTGCCTTATATAGATCAGTTAGTAGTTTAAGTAGTTTTTAGTTAGGTACCTAGACTTTCGTTAAGCGTGTCTAATCACCTCATAGCGAAATAAATTATTTGACTTTGACTTTGACTACTATTACATATTAGATTGTATTAATAACATTAATATGAATGTCGGTTAAGTTCTACGTGTAACCAACTAATGTAGAGCTTAATAATATATAGCCTTGAGGTCAGGCTGACAGGGTTAAGGCCATCTACAATAATAAGTAAGCACAGATTTTTTATGATGGTTTGTATACGTAAATAACGAACAAGTATTGATTCGATAATCGCGACCATTAATACAAAAAAAAGCAATACATATATAGTGTGTTTAATAACAAGTTCACGCACGATACGCACATAGTTTGTAGGGGTCCAAATGGAGCACTGTCACCATGAAGGAAGAAAATCTCTATGACTGTCACTCTGCTATTTCGTAATAATGATGACTATTTCGGAATAATATGATGATAAATGTAGTATCTAATTTCTAGTCTGTTGGTAAATGGGTATTATAATATTACTTATTTGTAGATACGGATTAGGTTCCAAGGTATAGGTAGATAGGTTCGCGAAAAGGTTTCAAATGAAAGGGGCTGTGGATGTTCTAAGCTTCAGCAACATTTATGCAAGTAGCAGGTGCAATTTATCGTTAACCTGCCTATGTCATGAAAAATTTATAATAAATGGACTAATATAAATCAGGTCGCCCTTGCGTCATGGCAACTAGAGTCTTTATGGAGGAGACGATGCAAATGCAACGGGTAATGTGATAGACCGATAACGGAAGTAGGTCAGTTAAAGACATAACTTGAGCCCGCATCCACTCTTGGAAATGTTATATGATTTTAAATGTTTAGAACACCAAACGCAAGCGATAACAAAACAAAGTAAGCACAGATTAAAAAAAATATTTTTTAGTTATGTAAAGACTGAGACCGCGTGCGTCGGTTAAAACATTCGCAATTGTTTCTTTAACATTAGTTTTCTACAATAAGCATCAAATCTAAGCTTACCTCAATGTTTCTCGCTCAATAGATTTATTTTTATATTCTACGTGCTTTGTTGTATCTATGTGTCTACACAACATATTAAGAAATAGTGGAAGCCCGCACCTTCGCTCGCGTGGAATTAGACATAATAATAGATTCTTTTTTTAATGCGTTAACTTTAGCTCCACAAATTTGTAATGAATCCGTAAATCTGTTATCCCCTATGTTTATTTTACCCTTAAGGGTAACTATTCTACAAACTTTGAATGCCATATTTATTTATATCTAATCAACAGCCTAACATATTAATTTTATGCTTTTAGTTCTAAAATGACAATACCTTCATACAACCTTTCATCCCCCTTTTCAACCCTTTACAACATTTGTTCTAATTAAAAAGTAGCCTATGTCCTTTCTCAGGCTCTAGACTTTATGTGTACCATATTTCATTTAAATCGGTTTAAGTAGTTTTGGAGTGAAAGCGAGACATACAGACAGAGTTACATTCGCATTTATAATATTAGTATAGAAGTATGGATATATATAGCAAAAATAGTAAAATATAGTAAATAATGTAATAATATAGTATGGATAAGAAGTATTATTGCTTCTGTATGTGAATTGAAAATACAGATTGGCATTGCATAAAGATCAGATAAGGAAATATAAACATGGTTTTGATCTGCAGTCTTCAAGGAAACCGATAGGACATAATAGATAGAAATAAATGGTAACATACTCATTAGTCGATAAAGCTTTATTATGAATTAATAAAATTGCATTGGTTGCAAAAACACAATATAAGTGTGCAAAGTGGGTCCAAAGTGACGGGGACCACTTACAATCAGTGGTCCGTCTGCTTGTTGGTTAAAACCTAATTGGTTCCATATAGAGTTCGCCCGGGGCAGTACCACCGCCCGCCACGGTACCTAGTACCATTTCTGCCGTGTAATAATTGTTAAGCAATTATGGTCGGTGTGGAAAAGTGTGGTTTCAGGTTACACTTCTTTAGAGGCGACCATCTTAGTCCTCAAGGGTAGCAACACATCTGTGACTGACTTAGAACGAGACTCCTACTAACAAGTACTAACTGGACTATTACTAACACCAACTAACAGGACATTTATTACTATCACTAACAGTCCCCAGTCCTTATACCTAATAACGAACTGACCAACTAACTAACTAAAAAAAATGTATTCTGTGATTAGGGTTTACAATTTATACATACCTACATGTATAGTTAAGCCTACTGAGGGTAACTTTTAGACACTACGTATTCTGGCATAGCATAACGATGTGCAGCCTAGCTGGAGAAATATATAATACAAATATATATTTATGCGACATGCAAGTACCTAGTACCTAACTCAGTGAACAGTGGTAAGCAACACGTGTCTTTTATAAGACGACGTAGCTAAACACGCGTCACCAAATTACGAGGTAAATTATTTATAAAGCCGTCCTTAAGATGTCTGGATGTGATCACCATGGTGAACTGTATTCAAATCTTGATGTTATTATGTACTTTACAACAGCGAATATACAGGTACATAGGTATTATGTACCTGACTAAATGACTAGGTAATAATTGATTTTAGAAATGTGATATATAGTAGAGGATCCCGCTATAGAACGACCTTCACCAAGATGTTTATTTAATAAAACGTATTTTATATTCAATTTAATATACAAAATAATGCTTTCTAAGGTTTTATAATAAAATTATTGCCACTTATTCTATTCAATTACCTTTCTATTTTATAGCAACTTAATAAGTTATAAACTCACTTTCCACTTAGGTACTCCTATAGACCCTGAATAAAATACATCTTTCTGTCGCCTATCAATATTATGCATGGATAAGTATAAAGTATGTCGAGGCTGTTATCTTAGGTACAAGGATATCTAGGTTAAGTTCGTGAATAAAGTGCAATCAAGAAAATCATTTGTATCTTAGAACCGCTGATATTCTTATCTCTGCATTTGAATTTAATTTTCGACTCAGCTGTCGTCGTTGTTATTATTTATTGTAAGTAGTCAGCATTTACCTATTGCAGCATTGCAGCCCAAAGAAGCGTAATGAGATTCTATATAGTGGAGGGGTTAGGGGCCAACCCAGTGTCGAATGTTCTCAAGCCATCCGAAGGTCTTCGACAAGGCCTAACGATTGTTTCCACCATTGAAAACAACCGGGACCGACGGCTTTACGTGCCCTCCGAAGCACGGTAACGTCCATGAAATGTCGCCACTAGCGGTCACCCATCCACAAACCGACCGCGCCCGTCGTTACTCAACTCTTTCGATCACATTCGACACAATCGACGTGAGCCATTGGCCTATGGACGCTACGGTCACGTTTAGTTTTATTTAATTCCAGCGGTATGCGGGTTGATGTTGGGAACACGCCTGGGCTTCCTGGAGCGGTGGATGTCGGGGCGGGCGGCTGCGCTCGCGGCTGCCGTCAAAGCCCATTTCCGTGCTCAAAGGGATTCTTACTACGGCGCTCCCCTTTGGAAATTCCTGCCGACGACGCTTTACAAGACCTTCGTCAAAAGCGAGGAGACTATCCATATGTGAGTTGCAAATTCCGTTAATTTATGGTCGTGTTGTATGTGAGTTGGCGTTGGTGTACGTGTGACGTTGAACGTAAACTATGAAAATAGCACTTTTTATGTAACAAAATGTAACCTACAAGCGTAGCAGATTAGTTACGACGCCATTTGTGTTATATTTTATATAAATAAATATTTTTCAATTCTTAAGGATCATGCATTAGTACATTAATGTTATCTTAACTCTTATTGCTGTTGCTGTATAAGTTTGTTATTATGTATTAATCGTACCTTGCTGACAATATTATAAACCTAGTTTTTCTGCTATATCTGTCATGTACCAAGATCAGTTAATTAGTGATTTGTAATAATATTTATAGTTGTGTTCCGGTAGGATTGTATCCGAACTGATGGAAGAGGCGCGGTCGCGAGCGCGCGGCGCCGCGCAGGACGACGGCATGCAAGAGATCTTTCTCAAGATCCTCGCCAACCCTGAACTTGATACGCGCGATAAAAAAGCAGCCGTCATTGATTTCATCACCGCTGGCATTGAAACGGTCAGTATGTGATACGAGTATTAGATACTTCTAAGTTTTCGTAACAGAACCATGACGGCATAGACCTTGAAGGAACCCTGATATCAAGGCGGATATTAAGGCGGTTGTATGCTAATTCAGTAATTCCGTTTTATGGATATTTTAATTTTAAACGTTGGTTAACATAACAATGATTTCGGCGTTACTGATGTTCTTGTATAGTGACGTCATTTTTTAATACCTTTTAAATTTAATAGCAGTAAAGGAGGAAATATTTTTTTATAAAAATGTACAGTGTATGAGTGGAATAATAAAATAATATTCCTATTAATCTAAGCTACTAATCGATTCTCATCATAGGTGCCAGCTTTAAGCGAAAGTCGTACCTACTATTTTATGATGCTGGGTAGTTAAACAGGTACTTATATAGGTAATTGTTTTTTTTTCAGCTGGCAAATAGCCTCGTATTTTTACTGTACCTGCTGAGCGGTAGACCGGACTGGCAGCAGAGGATTCGCTTGGAGCTTCCGTCCTGTGGAGAGCTGAGGATTGAGGAGTTGGCTTCCGCGCCATCCATCCGTGCGGCAGCCAATGAGGCGTTCAGACTGTTACCGACTGCACCATTCCTAGCCCGGCTTTTGGATGCACCTATGATGATCGGAAACCATAAACTACCAGCCGGGGTGAGATACCTAAAATATACCTAGATTTAGACATACATAGATAACAATTTACTTTATTCGTAGTTACCAGTAGGTAGTTAGTTGGATATGGTGAAAAATCATTCTTGTGAATATGGTACACGTTAGCTATATGTAAAATACAAGTAGCTAGCTAGAAAATTGAAATTTAATTTACTATAGTGTTCGTTTGCCGGTGAAAATTAAACCCTAATGAGAGACCTTGATAGTTCTAATAAGTTCGTCAAATTATTTTATTACATGTGGCTCAATAAAAGGCGTGTGATTTGTGACGAGCCTCAGAACAAATTGCCCATTAGAAAATCCATTTGAATTGGTATAGTTTGACATTTAATTATTTTTTTCCTAGACTTTCGTGCTAGCGCACACTGGCGCCGCCTGTCGACGCGAGGAGAACTTCTGGCGAGCGACCGAGTATCTCCCGGAGCGGTGGACCGACGTGCGCGAGCCTCACGCGGCGGCGCTGGTGGCGCCCTTCGGCCGGGGCCGGAGGATGTGCCCCGGGAAGCGATTCGTCGAGCTCGAGTTGCATCTCATTCTCGCTAAGGCACTTAATTTTTTTTAATTTGTTTATATGTTTTCACAAAAATTCTAAAATCTTTTTTCTGCCAAACTGTGTGTTTGTCAGCAATCGGTATCAACATTGAAGGGTTCATGGATGTGCGGCTAGAGACATTATCAACATATCATATCATATCATAGATCGTGCTTTATGTACCTATACCGTTTGTGGCAATGCTTCTGAGCACACTTAACCGGCGCGGCGGCCACGGTTTTTATCGTAAGTTATATGATGGTAAGTCATGTGGCATACATACATACAACATGTTTATGGGCGGCCCAAAAACTTACGACTATCGGGTTGGCTAACCTTTCCGCCAATCCGCATATAGGCTTTCTGTGTTCTTTTTTTAATTGTATATCAAACTATTGCTAGGTACTGAGTTGTCTGCGTTTATGAAGTGGCATTCCTTTATACGAGCCACAATCTTATTATTGACATTGAAAAGTTTTACTGTATTTAAACTGTCTAAACTTTTTAACAGACCTCTTTAAGCCAAGACAATGTTGAACGTGCCTATAAAAGTAATAATAACAACGTAGTGAAATAATAATGTGTAATATTAGTTATATTGGTTAAAAAAAATTCGCTTATTTCTCACTTACAAAACTAACCACAAGTGTTTAAAATAATTGATTTGAATGATTGTATACAGATACTGCAGAAATGGCGAGTTGAATTCGACGGCGAACTAGATATCCAGTTCGACTTCCTCCTGTCACCAAAGTCACCTTCATCCTTGCGACTCGTCGAGTGGTAATTACTCGCAAACGGTTTTTAAACTCGATAAGGGCAGAAATTCCAACACTTTGGAGTACCATTTTGCTACGTCCACTTTTGTTTAAAATACTTAAAATATGTGCCAACTTTCAGAAAATTATATATGTTTAAAATTTCGCCAAAATATACTTTAAAGTTTCGCTAGGTATTCTGTCATCATAACTTACGCGTAAGCGTGAATCTGAAATTTATAATATGTAATTCGTTTTATTAAACAGTAGCGCGCCCGCGCCTTCGCTCAAAATGTGATTTATCTAGCCTTAATCTTATTCAGTAAGTTGAAATAAACTAAAAGTCCTATGAATGGACTACTTCCTTCAAAGTTGTAGGCCATTTAGTTTTACCCAAATCATGTTAATGACAAAATTATATCTGGTCAGTATATAGGAGTTATTTTAGCATCCTTTTCGATCTAGAGTTTTTATCGGTTTATATCTTAAAAATATGTGGATGTAGTGTAGTAACTACAATACCTTTCGTGTTGATATCTATAGCTTGATGCCATCGAAGGTTGCCATGACATAATTCAATTTAGGTTGAATAACTCTTACAGGGTACTGGCATTGTCTGCTCAATTTGCACACTTCTTTCTCCATGTGAAAGAACTGTTCACAAATTTATTCATAGTTAAGTATTTTTGTATTGGTATGCTAGAGTTAGTTGTAACTTTACGTCGTAGTAAAATATGGCTGTGTTAATATCAAAAATCATAACTTATATAATTATTATGAACCGAGAATACCTCCTTATATAGAAGACTGCACGCACATGTAATCGCTCGCATTTTTAATAGTTAAGGATGATAATATTGAAAGCAAGCTGTAGATGATGTAGACTTTAAATATACTCGGAATCTGATGAATCTAAAGGCCACCGGCTGATGAATTCGCCAACGATTGTAACTCCATCGCATAATCAATTAGGTTTAACAGATAAGGATAAACAATTAAGTATACTATACTACGTAGGTATGATCAAATTAAGGTATACCAGCATTTTTATATAATACTTTTTCTTTCACACACTATTCTTAAAATGTTACTTTAATAAAAGGAAATTGAAGCATCAGAATCCGGGATTAGAATTATATCATTCCATTTTAGCTAAGGCTATTAATAGATATATTAAGAGAAGGATCTTATGGGTGACAAATTTGACAATTCAAATAATTCAAACGATTCAAATAATAGTATGAGGTATGTACATAATTAAATCAAAGAATAAGCACAACTTACAATTTATTGTAAAATCGCGAATCAGTGTATCTTTTTCATAAGCTATAATGGCTTGGCAATATTGGCATATCACCAACTTTTATCCCTGATATAATTATTATTATATTATTTAATATTTGATGTTTGTATTGCTGCTCCTTTCAAGTGATACCTACCAAAATACTAATAATTACCAATATTCAAAGGTGACAATTGAAATTTAGCCTGACGATTGAAATTTGTTCAATAAAAAATTATACTATAATAAGGAAACATTGAACTTAAACACCTATTAAAATATAACGCTAAGTTGATATCAAATATGGCTTAAAAAATCTTGTTATTATTTGTAGCAGTAAGACTTCAGCTTTTAGCTTGGCTGAGATTATTAAAATCGATATTTTGTAATTTAATTTCCATATTTTGTCGTTCATGTAATCCATTGTACTGAAGTGTTATTTTAGTGATAAGTCTCTCTTAGCAACTTGTGGACTTGTGGAGCCGTTCAAAAACGTCTCAAGTCTATCATTCCTATATTGGTAAACTAGGGTTTATCAACGTTGGTAGTTCTAAGATTTATTGTGTTAAATATTTATATTAAGGTTGTACCTAATCAGGGCAAGATATAGTGATAGAATTTTTTCCAATTCCATTATAGAAATTATTACAGTTGATTGTTTTATTTAAAAACTACCTATAAAATATATTTTTAATTGTTTTCAGGTATAGATAAACTGATATAAATATTCTCACTGCGATTCACACCCACCAAACTGAAAACAACCATAGATATTATTTTTAATTTAAGTACTCGATTCTTTGAAGGAGAACCATACCTCCCACGATAACAGCGGACAAGTTACCGACGGAGACCACCCCTAGAGTAATTGCCTGAATAGAAGAATAGTTTCCTTAATTCCGAATTCCCTCTCGATGGACCGCCCACAACGCCGCGTAAAGAAGAAAGGTTTCGTTTTTTTGTTATACTTAATCTTAATCTTCAGTTAGTTCTTGGCATTTTCTTATCAAGTTCATGTTTTTATATTTCGCGCTCGCTGCGACCCATATACGTCCCACTGCTGGGCACGGGTCTCACCCACAGACTGCTGCGGGAGGTCTAGAGTACCACGCTGCTCCAATGCGGATTGGTGGACGGGTTAGTGTCCAACCCAGTGTCGTCAATATTCTCAAGCCACCCGAAGGTCTTCGACAAGGCTTAACGACTGTTTCCAGCATTGAAATCAACCGGGACCGACGGCTTTACGTGCCCTCCGAAGCACGGTAGCGTCCATGAAATTTTTCCACCAGCAGTCACCCATCCAAAAACCGATCGCGCCCGTCGTTGGTTAACTCTTTTGATTACATTGAATCGACGCGAGCCACTAGGATATGGACGCTAAGACATGTTTTTATATAAAATAAACAATTACACTAATATAATTTTATTAGGTAAAAATATCTAATACATTCCTTGATCACAGAGTGTAGCCGAAATTTTTAATCCACTTGAGGCCTGCTTTAGTGTCACCTAAGGGCTTATACTCAAGGCCAATCCAATCAGTGTAGCCACAGGTTGCTAACAGCTGTAGTATGTACTTGTAGTCAATTTCTCCTGGAGTATCTGGCTCATTGCGACTCGGAACTTGTGCAATCTAAAACAATAACAAGTAATCTGTACAAGTGGTTGCAGAGTGATATCAATTCTACCGTAAGGGTCAACTCACAATGGCGCAGAGACGATGCGACGCGACGCGTCATATTTTTCCGCCTACAGTATATTCATCTCTATTGATACCATCTTTATTTTACAAAAACGAGCCCTAAGGAGTATCTACGGACTACGGTCTACAAAAGCGTGAATTCCTGCGAGAACTGTTTAAGGCTCTGCGCAAACGGGCCACCGACCACAGCCACCGGTGGCCAGCGACAGCCACTTAACATAAACTTTTTCATATTTTGTATAGACGCGCCGCACACGTGTAGCCGGTGGCGGCCACTCGCTCCGCGACGCGCCACTAGTGGTCGCTACGGGCCACACAAAACGCCGACACCCGCCACTGTCGAACTGCTCCACCCCCCGCGCAGTTATATATTATATTATTTATTTATTTCAATGCATTAACAAAAGCGCGAGCACACTTCCCGCGTCGGAGTCCATCGTTGGAGCGGACGGGTTATAAAATGTGGCGACTTCCGAACACCGGTGGCTGTCGCTCGCTTCTGACACGGTGGCGGTAGCGCGCGACAGCCACCGGTGGCTGTGGTCGGTGGCCCGTTTGCGCAGAGCCTAAGTCTATAAATATTTTAACTGCCCCATGCCAACATATTTATGAAAATTTTATGTAAGTTAGCTAGCTAAGCTAGTTTTTTAACAAAAAAAGCAGTGTACATAACTTTAGTACAAGAAATAAGGATAAATTGATTGTACCTAGCACTAGACTAAGTAAAGTATCAAAATCTTTTATGGGGAACTGCGTTCGCTTTTACAATAAAATACCCGGAAATATTACTTGTCTCTCAGAGAATAATTACATTAAACACAACCTCCTTAATAAAGCTTTCTATAAAATTAATGACAACTTGAACGATAGCGTAGAAATGCTTGGTGCGATGTATTTCCAGCTCCACTTGTTCAATAATCATGTACTGCGATCAAATTATAAAAATTGTAAATTTTGAAAAGAGTAACTACCGAGTTTCTTGTCGTGTTCTTCTCGGTAGCATAAACTTTGTGAACCGGCGGTAGATAAAAAATGTTATGACGTTCATTAAGCGTTTACAAAATACCATAATAATGAATAAATGAATCTGAATCTAATCTGATCTTGTTCTATTATTTAAGTAGAAATTTCTGCTATGTAAATATGGAAGCGCGCGTCGACGCGTGTTGACGCGCGCTTCGAAGCGCGGCTTGCGCGAAGGCGCGCGTCGCCCTGCAAAAAATGACGCGTCGCGTCGCTTCGACTCTCCGCCAGTATGAGTTGACACTAATACTTCATTTCCTAATAATAACAACAAGCACTCATAGATGGCGTAGTGCTAGTCCATCCATCCATCCATCAGCCTTTCAAAGTCCACTGCTGGACATAGGCCTCCCTTAATCGGTGCCACTCCTCCCGATCCTGTGCCTTCTGAGTCCAGCGATTTCCCGCTGACTTTTTCAGGTCATCAGTCCATCCAGAGGGCGGCCTGTGCTCCGTTTCCCGAGCCGTGGTCTCCACTCGAGGACCTTTCTAACCGTAACGTAACGTAGTGCTAGTATAGTATGTTATTTAAAATTGATGAGTTTTCAATGAGTTTTTCATTTCTTCATATAAATTCCTTCCTCCTTTGAGAAGTATTGATTTAAGAAATTAGCTTTGAATGTTACATAATCTGTGAGATTTGAATATTGTTAGCAAAATATCAAATCAATGTACCCAGTTTTGAGATATACTCCAGATTCCCTTTGCATACCTGTATATGTCCCACATAGGGCATTAGATCCTTAATGTTGTAGGATAAATCTCCAGAGATGTGCTGCAAGTGGAAAATATCTAGCTGCAGCTTCAAATGTTCACTGTCAATTTTCTTTATTATGTCCACAGCTAAAAACAATGAGAATGATCAATCTATGTTGAAAAGAGTAAAAGTGACTTCGCTCGCTGCAACCCATAGACGTCCCACTGCTGGGCACGGGTCTCCCCACAGACACAGCTGCGGGAGATCTCGAGCATACTCCACCACGCTTGTGACTTACTATGCATTAATTCAAAATAATAGTGTTTGGCTAAATTTACCCATTAGCATCCCGCCCAGGGCTAGGGTCTACCAACTAAGACCACATGCAGATTGACGGATACTCCACATCCACTATACTGCTCCAGTGCGGATAGTCAGAGGGGTTAATGTCCTCCATCAAGAATTAGTGACTATAATTTTACGATAATAACAGGGACAGATGGCTTAGTGTAAAGCATAAAAGTGTTCAATAAATGTTACTACTAGCAGACAGCCAATCAACTATACAACTATAAGCCTAGATAAAGTAGCTTGTTAGCTTGAGCGACATGACTACAAGCTCTTCAATGATATGTTAGAGAGCACGGGATATTCTTTCACTAGCAGCCATCCATCCAACTGCTGGAGGAGGCAGTGGCAGCTAAACTCTTGTTTGGTTGATATTGAATTGAGCCACAAATACTTCAACATTTTTACCTTTATTAAAATCACTAAGAAAATAACTAGGGACAGAATGTTGATTAATGGGTTCAATTACTCCAAGGAGATTTGCAGTCTTCAACACATTTGCTGCATATTTCAAATTGCTTTCATAAGTCTCCCAGTTTTCTGAAGAAACCACTTCTAGTTTTCCTGCCATTATATGAATTTTGGTAGCACAAACTGCCTTGGCATAGTCAACAGTCACATTCAAGTTATCTCTGAATTCATTTTCCTTGCCTGGTACTGCAGTCACTCCCAATTCACCTTTACTTAAATCTCCTAGAAGCAGGAATAGAAATATTTTTATAATAAGAAAATTGTTAATGACTCTGAGAAAACTTGTCTGTAAGCAATTAAAGTTCCTTTTTCTAACCAATCTATATATATATAAAAGGAGAAGGTGACTGACTGACTGACTGACATATCAACGCAGGGCCTAAACTATAAGGGCTAGAAACTTGAAATTTTGCACAGGGGTTCCTTTTATAATGTAGGGGAGCACTAAGAAAGGATTTCTGAAAATTCACCCCCTAAGGGGGTAAAACGGGGGTGCAAAGTTAGTATGAAACTTTGCCGTTTTTGAAGTCTTTAGACGGGTAGACGTCGTTAATGGGTCTAATTCTACGCGAGCGAAGCTGCGGGCGTCCACTAGTATTAACTAAAAATAAATACAGCAAGTTGGCAAGAACTATGATCAAAAGAGAGCTGCTTGATTTCTTTATTGTGCGTTTTAATCACAACCAAAATGGGCTATACAAGCTTTAGTATTTGGTAGGTACATAGGTACCTACTCTAATAAAATTACCTGTTCTCAAATTAATCAACACTTGCTCCACTCCAGCCTCTTCTTTTGCCTTTTTCACTTGCTCCAGCGTATATCCAAACGGAAACCCGGTTTCAACAGCCTTAAAACCTGCATTTTTGGCCAAGGCATACCTTTCTAACATAGTCGCACCCTCCGTAAACATGAAGGACAAATTGGCACAAAATTTCATTTTCAGTTCGTAGCTTGTTCGGAGGTTACTATTAACTGTCTACTCCTTGCGATAAACTTTTAACATCGAATGAATATAATTGTGGCAAAAAAAATACCAACGTACATTTTATCTTATCATTTTTAAACCACAATTTAAGTACATATTGTTCTGTAGTACATATCATTATATACTTTAAATAACTGTATGTATGTAAAGAATGAATGTAGTTGTAGTTACTACCACAAACTAGCTATAGATTGGTTACTACCCGCTTCCTACGTCCCTACAGAATTGCAATTTTTTTGTACCTAACGAAATAGGGGTCCTATTTTTGAACCACTCGCGTGACATTTTTTAATCGCTCGTCGCCGAACGAGATCAGCGAAAAGCGACAAGAGTAAATCTCTACGTCTCTCGACTCTTATGTTAATATCTCTATCTAAGATCTCTACTTAATTTGTGGTCGCCGTCAAGTTTCAGTTTAATAGTTTATTAATAACTTAGAACTTACTCCGTCCGTGCAGTCAATCTAGCGATTATGTCACGCGACGAGCGAGCGATTCAAAAATAGAGCTCCAGATAAATAAGTCACATTGACATCTGCTGACTGACAGACGGTGATGGGCTCAGACCATTGATAAAAGAACTAAAGAAGGATGTGATAAGGTCACGTGATTTGAAGCCGATGATGTCCCTAATATGGCGTCAACTCCACCCATCAACCGCTCATGCTCATAGTAAGTAGGTATAATAGTATTTTACTCATAAAGTCTATACATATTGTCCAAATCGTTAGTTAAGTAAAAAAAGAATAAAAGTTTTGTATTCTTATATGTGGAGTTTGATTATATTTATATATAATTGTTCTACTAAAAATAAATACATTTCAAGCATTGTAAAAAACTAAAAAAGACTTAACAAAATTCTATCCTTATAATATTAATTTATAATTATAAACACGACACGACTCTGTATATTATGTATCATCATTGAACATGTATAGGTAATACATAGATATACATACATACATATTCTCTTATTCGACAGTGGAAGGTGATAGGTAGCGCTCGCGAACAAGTTTCTTATATGCAGTTAGGTATAATGCATCAAAAGTGCTTTCCTGATATTAAGCAATTAAAGGGAGTTCCAGAGTAGTGAAATCCAAATGAAGTTGCAAGTCGTTTGCATAAAGGTGGTACGAACAGTTGAAGACACACTTGATTGAGTTAATAAATAGAGGAAACAAAAGTGGATCTCCTCTTTTGTTTTGGTTTTTGTAATACATACCGCCTTGCGAGGACACCCATTTCAACATTTTGTCAATCTACTAGAGGATAACAGTCCAGTACCAACACGTTGCTTGCGCCCGTGAAGATATGAAGAAAACCATCTCAAAGCCAAAGGAGAGAAACGAGAATTGGAAAGGATTGCAAGGAGTATGTCGTGGTTGATTGTGTTAAAAGCATTTGAGAAATCCACAAGTACCATTAAAGTCAGTATTTTGTCATCCATACCTAGCCGAATACCATTGTGACACTCACCAAAGCTCTAGTTGTACTGTGGCAGTGGAACCCCGATTGATTTTAGACTCAGCAGATGTTAAATTAACAACTTATAACACAGGCTTTCGCGAGTTTGGAAAGAAAGGGGAGAATTGAGATAGGCCTCAGGTGATTGGTAGTGAGTGGTAGTAGGATGGGGTTTTTTGGGATGTGGACGAACATAGGCTTTTTACCAAATGCGATTCTTCGAAATTCCAGCGGAGTTTTCGAAGCAAATATTGACAATGTGAGTAAAAGCAGGTAACAAAAAATCAAGGAATTTGACAATCATAGTTCTACTCACATTGCGTTATATCGTAATATAACAAAGCCTTTGAGAAAGCGTCGCCAAAATCACCGGAAAGTCTCATTTACAAGCGCAAGGTGACCATGTGCAACAATTCGCAGGTGTAAAAGTGACTGGTCTCCACAAGTTTCAGATCGGAATTGTTTGTAATTGTATTACCAGATAATGTCCATTGCATTAGTCTACTAATCATATGTCAATATTATCAATATTATGTCTGTATTATCAATGTCAATATGTCAATATTATCTATTTAAGTATGTATTTAAAAATATCTATGTATGTATATCAGTCTCTGACACCCATAACACAGGCTCGCGCCTACTTTGGGGTCAGATGGCCGTGTGTGAGAATGTCCAAGATATTTATTATTTATTATTATTATTATTATATAATATAACAAATAACTTCTCGAAGAATATCCTAGAATCGTAGAGCACAATAACAACAAATTCTTTATTAATTATACATTAAAACTGCGTTTAACGTTTTGCTTATATTTCGGTGCCCAACAAACTCCACCTAAAAATAGCATACGGTGAGAAGGATCGTAGATTAGCGCTTTTTTTCTCCCTTATTCGGGCAAATGTCTGTATTATATCTATTATATTCTTTGTCTCAAAGTATTGCTATTCTAATGCCATGTCCAGTTAATTTTCGATCTATGGCTATCTACTAATTTAATAACCTGTGGAGTGTGTATTTATAGGTATTCTGTTATGTCATTTCAAGTTTTCAGTTATTTTGAATTTGAATTATTTGATTGTTTGTGGCATTGTGTGGTTATTTTTTGCCTGCTGTGTAATCAAACGGGAATTTCACAATTTACCTCTCGGTTATTCGGTATATTTTGAATAATTTCTAATAGCCATCACCATGACTGATAAAGAAGTCACCGAATTAGAAAATAAAATCATGAATCACGAAGCCTACGGAAAACCGTGAATATTCCGAATTACTCTTTGTGGTAAAATTCTTTTTTTTAGGTTTCATTGGGTCCAATTTATTTAATGATTGATTTTAAAATTGTAGGTATAAATGGACAGCACGGGACTTTGAATTAGGATCGTCGCTAGGACAGGGAAAATTTGGACATGTACACGTTGCAAGAGAGAAGAGAACTGGATACTTAGTTGCTATAAAGACATTATTCAAATCACAAATTACTAAATCAAGATGTGAGCGGCAAGTTATGAGAGAGATTGAGATCCAGTCACATTTAAAGTGAGTAAACACAACTAAACTATCTGATCTATCTAGGTAATTAGAGACATTTATCTTAGGTCTATATGAAATATATTATGATTACCTTAGATTATCATCATCATCATCATCACAACCCTTTCTTTGTCCCACTGTTGGGCACGGGTCTCCTCTGAGAGGAGGGATTAGGCCCTTAGATGATAGTAGAACATATTAAATAAATAAATAAATCTACAGATCAACAAACATTTCTTGTCGTAATATCATTTTTTATTATATTTTTATTTATATTTCAGGCATCCTCACATACTTCGCCTTTTGACATGGTTTCATGATGAAAGGCGAATATATCTTGTGGTTGAGTTTGCTGCAGGTGGAGAGTTGTACAAGTATCTTACTAACGCACCTAATGGGAGGTTCCCGGAATCTAAAGCAGCAAGATATATTTATCAGGTAATTTTATTTTAAAACTGTATTTGTAAACTGTTTTGATACACGTCTTTTCAAAAAACTTGAAATCCATTATTGAAATATTGCATAAAGTGAAGAAACCTAAAATTACTATAGTATGTACTAGTGGTCGCTTGAAGCTTCACTTGCAGGCGTTGCAGAAATAATATTAGATTTGTTAACTGACAGACAAGCAAACCGATTGATAGACAATAAATATAAATATATCTTGGACATTCTCACTTCTCACATATGGCCATCTGACCCCAGAGTAAGAAAGAGCAAGCCTGTAATATGGGTCTCAGAGACCAATATAGGTACATACATAGATACATATTTTTAAATACATACTTGAATAGATAATATTAACATCGAGACATAGTACATAGTACACAAGTGTTTGTCACATTTTTGGAATTTGTACATTTATTAATGAAGCCCTGATAGTTTTTTTTTTAAGAAAAACATATGAAATACAATTTTTGATAGCTATATGTGAATAAGTTTAAACTTTGGCAATGGTAACTAAATTTTAGGATATATTTAGATTACCCCTTTTAACAACCCCTTACCAATTCTTTCCCTTACCTCTTCATGTGTTATATCGAAAAATTGAAAGGTTGCAGATGCTGTAGAGTACTGCCATCAACATCATGTGATTCACCGGGATATAAAGCCTGAAAATATCTTAGTTGCATATAATGGAGACTTGAAGTTGGCAGACTTCGGGTGGTCGGTGCATGCACCATCAGAAAGGTGAGTTTTTTTAGCACAAATTTTATGAAGCTAGTAACTAATGATTGTTGATTAAGCAAATAAATAAGCACAGATAGAAACATTGAATAAGGCCATCTCAGACTGAGGCAGAGGAAACACTTATTTACGTACCTATTATTTGCATACTGTATTTCAAAACAGAAGTTATCTATTGAGTTCAAGCCTTATTTTGAGGAAACCATTTAAATTCGAAATTGGGTTATGTGGGATTAGCTTTATTTTTGTATGTCATTAAAAAGGCCTTCAGTATCATCACAAAAGATTTGTTCATTAAAATATGTAAAACTTACTCTGTCCATTGTTGGAGAATGCTTTTCAAATTTGGAATCTTTATTTAAAAACGACATTCTAGTTATTGAAAAAGTACATCATAGAGCTACAAAATTAGTAACATCTAAAAAAAATATTTTAAAAGTTGGTGCCACACGAACTAAGCGACCAACAGCGAGACTTGCGCGTCGAAACATGCACAGCGCTACTGAATGGGCATAGAAACGAGGGAATTCTATATCGAATTTTTACCTGCGCTCAAAAGTGGATCTTGTACCACAACCGTAAGCGTTCGTCGCTGGGTGGATTTGGGTACAGCATCAGTGCACTTAAAAAAGACTACTCACAGTCAGTGAGAGCTTGAACCGTCCATCCATTGAGCCCGGGAAAGACAACATTGTGTGTAGCTGCACGACGTTGTAGATGGGTTTCGACGTCTTCGGATGTCTCCTAGCGTCCATAGCCCAATGGCTCGCGTCGATTCAATGTGATCGAAAGAGTTAAGCAGCGTCCGGCGCGGTCGGTTTGTGGATGGGTGACCGCTAGTGGCAAAAATTTTATGGACGCTACCGTGCTTCGGAGGGCACGTAAAGCCGTCGGTCCCGGTTGTTTTCAATGCTGGAAACAGTCGTTAAGCCTTGTCGAAGACCTTCGGGTGGCTTGAGAACATTCGACACTGGGTTGGCCACTAACCCCTCCACCAATCCGCATTGGAGCAGCGTGGTGGAGTATGCTCTAGACCTCCGCAGCAGTGTCTATGGGGAGACCCGTGCCCAGCAGTGGGACGTCTATGGGTTGCAGCGAGCGAGCGGATGTCTCGTCCGAGAAGAGCCTGTCAAGGGCACAGCGCTGGGGGGCACCGGTGCTTTCTATCAGAGTTCCCGGAGCCTTCCACAAGGTTTCCCACTCGTAAAACAAAAAAAGGGACTAGTTAGTAGATCATAAAAATTATGTACATATAATGATGTTCAACATGTGTCCAACACAAGCCTTCCAAATAACCCTCTCCACTTTGTTGGACCACCATAAATTTCAGCTCGATAGCTTCAGTGGAAGTGGGTGAAATATTGATTGCAATATTCCAGGACATACATACATACATACATAGATATATACGAGTGAAGTTAAATAAAAGCTTTTAAAATAGACATGACATGAGGCATGATAGCACTGTTTCGAGTTTAACCATAGATTTAGCTGACACTATAAGAATTCAATATAATGTGAAAACATAAGTACAAAAATCAATCCAACCGGCCAAGTGCGAGTCGGACTCACGCACTAAGTGTTCCGTACCATTATCTATACAGATTATAGATAATGGTACGGATTATTACTATAGATTAATTTTAATTCCCTTAATTTTTAATTTTTTCTATTTTTTTAATCACGGTTCATGAGATACAGCCTGTTGACAGACGGACGGACGGACAGAATGCGAAGTCTTAGGAATAGGGTCCCGTTTTACCCGACTTTTGGGGTCGGCCCTCATAGTCTTACTACGCCATTCTAGCGCGATTGGGTCTGACAGTACCTACTGTTCCCATCCAAGTCAATTTATTTCGCTATGAGGTGATTGGACATGATTAACGAAAGTCTAGGTAACTACAAACTACTTATAGAAAAGAGATATATGTAATTCTATTCTAATCTATTCTAGATGTTGGTCTACCTCAGCCTTTCTTAGTTGTTCCATATCCAGAATTTTCCTTGTCATGTGATCGGATCTGCGCGGCACATGACATGCCCATACCAGTGTAAAGGGCTTTCAGTAATTTTATCATGTTAGTAGTAGTAGTAGTAACCTTTAATATGTTTATTTCTAACTTTGCCTTTAATCGTAACATATTACCAGGTACAATCAATTTTATTTTATGATTCTCAATTTTTTGCAGGAGGAAAACAATGTGTGGAACTCTAGATTATCTGCCCCCCGAAATGATAAATAGAGAAGTGTATGATGTTTCTGTAGACCACTGGTGTATTGGAGTTCTGCTTTATGAATTTTTAGTGGGTAAACCTCCATTTGAAAGTGATGCACAACAAAAAACATATGATAGAATTCTAACTTTAGACATGACTTATCCCGATTATGTACCTGAGGGGGCCAAAGATCTCATTTCAAATGTGAGTGATATTATATCTTACCTATTATTGCAGTGTTATTAAGCCAGTGGCTGAATTTTCTCAAATTCAAATTCAAATAATTTATTTCGCTATGAGGTGATTACACACGCTTAACGAAAGTCTAGGTAACTACAAACTACTTAAAGAGAAGAGATATAATGCTATTCTAAACTGAATAATATAAAGCAAAGGATGAGCTATTGATCCTTGAATGAATAGCTAATCCTACACAGGTGCCTAACCTGCCTTATGGCTAATTTACAATAATTACCTACCACTAAGCTAAGCTCTAAGTCACGATAGACAATCTATCTGGTCATCGGCTTTAGGAAGAATTTACAATATTCTTATCCTATGCTCTCTCATGCTCAAGAGGGTCCGAATTCCAGTGACATACACCAATTAATTTTGTAATGCTTTTTAAGAAATCAAATGTCACCTTGTAAAGAGGCGAAGAAACCAGAGGAAACCTATATGCTTGAGACTTTCAAGTTTCGTTAATTCTACTATATGTGGTTATTCCCAAACATTTCAGAGCGCATTTAATGAAAATTAAAAAATAGTATGATATCGAAGCTATTTCCTTTTTAAAAAAAGAGAGAAGTTTAATATGTGTTCTTTTCATTTCAGCTTCTTCGGACTTCCAGCAAAGAAAGACTCTCATTAGATGCTGTAAAGAAACATTATTGGGTGCAACAATTCCAAAGTAATGGACAGTAATGGATAATTAGCCAGTAATTTGTAAGAAAGTTTAAATTGATTTTTAAAAAGGTGTAATAAAATATTCAGTAATAATTTAATCAATAATAATTTAGTTGAATTTGAAATGATGAATGAATTTTTTTTTCTTCAAACGGAACTAAGCTTTTACTTATCATAACTGGTCATTGTGGTGGAACTTAACCAGTACCACCACAATTAGGTACCAGTTCTAGTCCTGATCCCGTTACGTTTGAGGGCACAACTCTCAGCCAATGCCACATTAATTTCTATATAAAAAATATTTTGAGAAAGAAGTTGATAGGAGGGAATATTCTTAAGCCACGTAAGGTCTTCGACAAGGCCTAACGATTGCTTTTAACTATAACTGACGGCTTAACGTGCCCTCCAGAGCACGTTTGCGCCCATGTCAATTTTCCTATTAGCGGTCACTCATTAACAAACTGACCCCGTCCGTTGCTGCTTATCTCGCTCGATCACAATCGACGTGAGTGATTGGACTATGAAAGCTATTTGCTATAATCCACATATACAAAGAGCCAAACATCGGTACAAAATCTGATTACTGTTCGTATTTTTCTCATAGCATAGCTAACGACAGTTATACTGAAGGTAACGACGACTGTACGACTCTAACGACAGTAACTAAAGTTAATTCCTATTAATATAGGGAGGCCTATGACAGCAACATTGAGCTGAGGGACAAACCTTATTCCAATGCTGCTAGTAGAACAAACACGATCATCAGGTTTAATAAGTAAAGTAAATTATTGGTGCGTGCTGTGATGTATCGAATTAATTAGTAGACTAATGTTTATATTCGATATTGTCAGTGCAATTACCCTCTTGTAACCAACCACTTGGATTACCTATACATCAAGTAAAGGTCAGCTGCTTTTTATTGAGTTCCCTAAGTACTCCCTCAGGACTTATAAACGGTTTGTTATCGAAAAAGCACGTGCCATTGGTACTTGAACCTATACTGTCTCGAATGAGGTCGAGTTTTAACAACTGGGTTATCAACACTTTTTTCGCTTACTACGGTTACGTTCATTTTAAGAAAATTAGATGTCACCTTCTGTAACGCGGTGTAAGGAGAACATCCGTAAGCATGTATTCCTGTCAGTTTTCCTCAACGTTATCATCGTCAATCGTTCCATGTTAATGTGGAGTCTGCTAATCCGCGCTGATAGCTTTCACTCAATCCGTACCAGTGATATTGGAATGAAGTAGTTGATGCTTTTTTTATGGATACAAGATAGCAAACGAGCTTGCAGCACCACCCATCCGCCGCCGCCCATGACAACTGTGACTGACTTTGAACAAGACTCAATTAGGGACTGGGATGATTAGGCCATTTAGTTGAGAGAGTTAATTAGAACATTAGTTGGTAAGTTCATTAGTTGAATACTAAGCTGGTTGCATTTTGTGTAAGTATGTATACCGGAACGCGAATAGATACTAAAGACTCGTTCAAGCTGGCCACAGATGCGTTACTTCCCTTGAATACGATGCTGGTTGCCTTTTGTGTAAGTATACCGGAACGCGAGTAGATACTAAAGACTCGTTCAAGCTGGCCACAGATGCGTTACTTCCCTTGAATATTAAGCTGGTTGCCTTTTGTATAAGTATACCGGAACGTGAGTATATACTAAAGACACGTTCAAGCTGGCCACAGATACGTTACTTCCCTCGAATACGATGCTGGTTGCCTTTTGTGTAAGTATACCGGAACGCGAGTAGATACTAAAGACTCGTTCAAGCTGGCCACAGATGCGTTACTTCCCTTGAATATTAAGCTGGTTGCCTTTTGTATAAGTATACCGGAACGTGAGTATATACTAAAGATTCGTTCAAGCTGGCTCAGATACGTTACTTCCCTTGAATACGATGCTGGTTGCCTTTTGTGTAAGTATACCGGAAAGCGAGTAGATACTAAAGACTCGTTCAAGCTGGCCACAGATGCGTTACTTCCCTTGAATATTAAGCTGGTTGCCTTTTGTATAAGTATACCGGAACGTGAGTATATACTAAAGACACGTTCAAGCTGGCCACAGATACGTTACTTCCCTTGAATACGATGCTGGTTGCCTTTTGTGTAAGTATACCGGAACGCGAGTAGATACTAAAGACTCGTTCAAGCTGGCCACAGATACGTTACTTCCCTTGAATACGATGCTGGTTGCCTTTTGTGTAAGTATACCGGAACGCGAGTAGATACTAAAGACTCGTTCAAGCTGGCCACAGATACGTTACTTCCCTTGAATACGATGCTGGTTGCCTTTTGTGTAAGTATACCGGAACGCGAGTAGATACTAAAGACTCGTTCAAGCTGGCCACAGATACGTTACTTCCCTTGAATACGATGCTGGTTGCCTTTTGTGTAAGTATACCGGAACGCGAGTAGATACTAAAGACTCGTTCAAGCTGGCCACAGATACGTTACTTCCCTTGAATACGATGCTGGTTGCCTTTTGTGTAAGTATACCGGAACGCGAGTAGATACTAAAGACTCGTTCAAGCTGGCCACAGATGCGTTACTTCCCTTGAACTGGTTGCCCTTTGTGTAAGTATACCGGAACGCGATTGCTTTAAAAACAGTTAATACAATTATATTGACTTGAAGGAGACAGCGGACACGGATTCAGAGGGCGCAGGATCGAGAGGAGTGGGGTCGATTAAGGAAGGCCTATGTTTGATGGATAGATTTTAAGCTGGCATGACGGTAACCCCGGCTGAGCTGTTCGAATCGGTATGTAGTCACTCAGGACAAATATTCGTGTGATGAACATTTGTATTTGTTCTGTGTCTAGTTGTTAATATTATCTGTTTATGTATGTAGGTATTTAAAAATATCTATTATGTATCTGACACCCATATGTCTCTGACACCCATATTACAGGCTCGCGCCTACTTTGGGCCTACATTTGTCAGATGGCCGTGTGTGAGAATGTGCAAAATATATAATATATTTATTAATTTATTACGATTTCCACGGGAAGTTATTATTGATTTATTTTTATCACTATCTATACCATAACTTCACAGCTCTATTTCCTCGAAGATGAAGGCAGACGTGTTTAGGTACCCACTACCACTTATCCGAAACTCGCTAGTGTTATGTTATATACGTCCCAAGTTATAGGGGTATTGTCAGACACCGAGCACAAATCCGACTTTGGTCAACCTATTATTAATTTCAAGTCAGAAAAACTGAATAATACATTGCGCGACCGTGCTGGTCGCACTTTGTATCTTATGCCTTGAAAATACACTTTCAATTTATTTAAAAGAGTGAATTAAACAAAGTGAGTGAAGTCAAGTGATTTTTCTTGCTATTATAATCAGCTCGGTTGTAGAGTCCTCAGTGCGATATTATGCAAACATTACGGCAAAGCGAGGGGAGGGCGTGCGTGCGTCGCCGACCCTAACCAACCCCAACATAAGAGAACCCTTACCGATTGTCAGAGATTGATGCTACGTACCATGCTAAGTAGGTTCTTAATTTATTTAAGTAGGCTTAGATTATTTTAGTAGGTGTCAAAGAGCACGGGACGACTTACTTACAATAATTATTTATTTGTAAATTTATTATAATTGAAATTGAGAATTTGATCATTTCATTTGCAAAGAAAATTTACATTTCATTTCATTATATGACACGCAACTACATAAATCGCGATTATTGGGACCTGGTGTGAGGCTAATGTTTGTCTATGTAAGTGATGTAACACGATGCTGGCCTATAGTTTACGTGTAGGTAAGCAAGTACACAACGTTCAGCGCAGCGGAACGCGTACGAGCCACCGCTCAGTCGAGCCACCCCTGCGAGTCCGTCAGTGGCGGGAAATCGAGGAAAACGCGCGCACACGGGCACGGGGTGGCGCTCATTCCGCAAGCAGCGCGCGGCCGCGCGCCGCTCAATCGATACAAACGCTTTTATAAAATTAAATCAACATTTTCATCATCTAAACGCTAATGCATCACAACGCACATTGACAGGGTCAACACATTTGGATCTGTGACCGTGACACTGCAAGTAGAACGTGAACGTAACTGTTGCTGCCATAAACAAGTGCGACGCAATAGCATAAGAGGACTGGGTAAGTGTAATTCAATATATTATTAGCAAGTTGTGGTGACCTACTTACTTACAGCGTTGATTTCCGAGGAAGGGTTGGCTTCTGTGTTAGAACCACTCGGTTTCCAATCGATACTGATACTATTTACTGCTTAAAATACAAATAATTTAATTTATATGTCAAATAAAACAATGTTACTTTTAAGCCTCCTCGCTGTTCTTGATATAAGATAAGGATAAATTGCTATTGTAAAGGCTTATAGGCTTTTTCATATCATGTTATTCTCAGCTCATCGTCAGCGATACGATCGAGACGGTAGTGAGTGGTCGTTGACATTGCGTCTGGTGCGTTACGCATGGCAGTGCGTGCCAAAATTTATCTTAGAGAGTGCTAGCTTGGATGGAGGATATTATTATATGAAGAACCTGAACTACCAAACTAGTAGGTCAAGTGGTCTAGGGCACTCTAGTATTGAGTGGTTAAGGCTATACTCTTTTAATAACACAAGAAGTTTCACAGGACTATAATTTTGTGGCATTTAAAATAATTTCAATCTAACGAAACAAATTAGGATTCGATCCGAATGACCTACTTCGTCTGAATCTTCAACACGAATACTTCGATTGAGCAGGAATTGATTAAGTTACCTAAATAAGTGATCTAATACGAGTATATACACACAAGTTCATTGTTATAAATATTACTAAAAGGTTGTATTGACAATGGGGGTGTAGGAGGTATTATACAAATATATTCTTTGGCAGGAAACACGCAATTCAGGGGGTGTTAGTAGGTAGTTAGGCTTCGTGCCAAGCCAATATAGGCTGCGTCTGCGTTATGTTATGACCGTTCATTGTTCTCGATTACAGATGAATATTACTGGTGATATAACTCTTGTATCGAAATCCTTGTAATGAAATACGTTTTTATTATACCACTTACAGTTAAACAGTGTTCGAGTTAGTTACAAGTCGGCGGCAGGCAGGGTGAAAGGAAGACCCTAATATCTACCTAGGAGGACCTAATATCTAAGGAGGCAAGACCCGGTACGATGTTAGGCACGGGAATGGTTGATCGTGGCAACCGCTATAACCCACCGGCAGCGATTCTTGGTGCTCACGATGTTGGGATCAACCCAGTACTTGCATATAATGTGTCCAAATTGTTAAATGCGTACGTAACAAGTTGGTATTCGTAGGTACCTACAACTATTATAAACATTGAACACTCAAACAAGTTAGATACTAGTAATTTGGTCACGCAATTTAATATGCTTGGCATAAAGTTCTGATTTAGTAGCTCTTAATTTGATAATATAAGTTTTTGGTCCCTTTTAATATACCGAACGATAGTTAACCGAATGATAGTTATTAGACCGTGGTTGACATGGCCTAACGCCTCCATTCTGAGAGGAAAAATAGAAAGGATTATGATGGACAATCGATATAAAATTTGTAATACAAAAAATGTTGTAATAATCTGGTATTTACCAGAATCCTTTCCTTGAAAATTATGCATATTAAATTCGCTATTTGTCTAGAGTCACTGCCTGTGTAACCCATAGTCTATGGGTATACACATAATATGGACCTGCATTGGTTCGAGTACGCCCCGGGGCCGCCGGGGGCAGTACCAATTTTCCATCTTCTCGCTCTCAGTACTCAGCACTGGTACCTAGTACCAGTTCTGCCATGTGATAATTGTTTTTAAAGCCATTATGTTCCGGATAGTAACGTGTGGTCCGGTTATATTTTTTAGAAGCGAACATCTTAGTTCACATGAGTAGTGGCAACGGATGGGTGGTGCTGTGCATGCTCGTTTGCTATCTTATATCCACAAAAAAATTTAATAGAACTATCGCTTATACATAATGGTTTGCACATGCAAAGCAGCTCATGCCAAATCCCTTGTCTGGAGGGCTGACTATTGTCGAGGATTTGTGCTATGGCATGGGAGCAAAACGCTGTCTATGCAACGACATAAAACCTATACATATGTATGTGTATGTCTTTGTACAATATTGTTCTACGTCCGGCAAATAACTTTCTCACCAAGACGTGTTTCGTTTACCATTGATCTCGTCTACTTACAATCCATTCTCATTTTGTTTTGAACCGGTCTAAAAATGTCACTGGTGTTTAAGCAGGATCGAAAGTTCTGAAGATTAATAAGCTGCTTTCCGCCTTAGACTATGGTTATCGAGTAGGTAACTACCTATTAAAGATATCAGCCTACGGGTTTGGATCCCATCGCTGCGACCCATACACGTCCCACTGCTGGGCACGGGTCTCCCCCACAGACACTGCTGCGGGAGGTCTAGAGCATACTCCACCACGCTGCTCCAATGCGGATTGGATCTCATATAGGCATGAAACTTTGAACTGGTATTAGGTAGCATTAAACGGGAACATAAATCCATGGGGCAGTTAAAATGTTACCATCCATAACAAAATTAGCTGAGTACTCCATATAATTTCAGAGCAACTCTATTGTAGAAACAGAGTGAACAAACACACCCATACAATGGAAGTGGTTACCTAAGTGCGTAGGGTTCAATGGTTTCTCTCCTATTTTCGAGGGTTGGGATTGGTTGATTAATAAATAAACGCTTCCACTTCCACTCCACACTATGATTTCTTCTTTAGCGAACAAACTTATATAGTAGTAGTAGGATATAGCTCCAAAGGTGGTAGAACCTGATACACATTTTTTCCGAGTTATACTTACAAATGTTTTTAAAGCAATTGTGTTCCCGTCCGGTCTTCCGGTTAAGAAGTTATGGTTTAACAAGAGCTTCTTAGTCATCAAATCGGCTAAGAAATTGGGCTTTTACTAAGAATTACTGATTAAATCAGTAACACCGAATAACATGACTAGTAAAATTTTAACTCAGCCAACCTATACTAGCCCTATTCTATACTAGTCCTTTTCTAAAAATACTGAAATGGCATCGCATTGGCGACTCTCCTGGGTGTTATATAAGAAAAGTTTAAGCCCGTTCCAGCCTCTTTAGTAAATTGGTTTTAAGTTCTGACTAGTGAAAGTGCCCTTACAGAATTGTAGGTTCGTTCGCACCCAATTACGAATATAGTCATTGTACAGTATGCCATGATTTACATACAATAATGTCTATGATGATAGGTGATTGTGATTGATGTGAATTTCGGTTTCATCGTAAATATGTCGCCTCTACAACATCAGATGGAGGACAACGCAATGAAGATTACGATGAGGTATGAACGCTTGCAAAATCGTCATCAACGAACACAATTCGTATTTTGCAATACTTGCGCACTTTACTAGTGTTTCAGAAAATGGTGTTCGAAGTAAAGTGAAATAATGGTATCTTCGATTTTCATTTTTTTAGAAATTAAGCTCATTTTCAGATAACACTACCTACCATAGTCTTATACTGTTTAGATTATAGGTACCTTAAATTTTATCTTTTACAGTCATTTATTAACCTATTCATTCGTTTATATCCGATTGGTGTCAAGTTTAGTGACTGGCTTCATTTTCGTGGTGTTCGATCTCCGGGTCAAGTAAAGTATTATGTATTAGGTTTTTCTAACTTGAAATTCCCAAAGTAAGTGTTTGGCAATAGGCTCGCCATCTATTACGCGACTGGTGAAAAATTTGTGTCGCCATATCCTCGCCATAGTCCTTCAAGGAAAAACAGACGTTTTTTATCAATATTTATTTGATTTGTGATTTTTCTTATTCACAGTGGCTATATAGAGAAATGCCTTCAACCTTTTTAATATTAGATAACTACTCAAAGTACTCAAGTACCCACGGAGAGTTGTGTTGGACCGGTTGAAAAGTAGTTACCGGTCCGATGCTATCCAAAAATTGTGGGTGTATCGATGATAAAGTTACTTTCACTGTCTTACACACGCCCTTTGGATACCCGTTGTCGTAAGCTCCATCTATAATTACCGTTATGCAGTTACTCATGCCTTTGACTTTAATCTGTTAAGCTGCTTTCGATTCCAATTTATTTTCGTATGTGTATGATTCGCCCATTATTGATAAAGTATTTGTACTTATTCATCACAACCCTTTCTTTGTCCCACTGTTGGGCACGGGTCTCCTCTCAGAACGGGAGGGATTAGGCCTTAGTCCACCACGCTGGCCAAGTGCGGATTGGCAGACTTCACATGCCTTCGAGAACATTACGATGAACTCTCAGGCATCCTCACGATGTGTCCTTCACAGCAAGTGATATTTAATTTCTTAAATCGCACTTAACTCAGAAAAGTAATTGGTGCGTGCCGCTGGGGTTTGAACCCGGACCGCTCGAGTGAGAGGCAGGTTCGATAGCGATCGACTGGGCTGTCACTGCTTGTACATATTACTAAACAGAAATAAACAGGTCTCCAAAAATATCTACTTTAGACATCCAGGTTTATTTTTCAAAACATGAACTTATAGGACAGGATTTAAATCTGAGTTTATGGCTCGAAATTACAGACAATAATCGCTATTTTTGGTGGTTTTGGATTAGTTTGTTAGGTCTGGGATTTGGTAATTCCTGTTTGATCATATTATAATTAGGTTGAGGAGCAATCAGCAGCTATAATTTAATAATTAATAATGATTTAATTAAAGTTAACATAACTGAACGTTGTTAGGCATTAATTTGTATTGTTAAAGTTCAGCTAAACTGAAAAGTATTACAATAATATAGGTAATGCATAAGTACTGCTTGTACTAAAATATACAATTTTATGTAGAAATGGTGTTTAATAATAAATGTGAAAAAACACACATGTTTGACATTAATTAATTTCAGCTGATTGTATGATGTCTTCGGTGTGTACCGAGCTATATAGCCTATAGTAGAAACATGTTGTATTCGTTAGAGGACAGCGTACAAATTGAACGAACGAAATGTTCGTCCAATTTTCATGCCCCATTTTCAGGAATTTCAGTGAGTGATTTTAACTCTGGCTTCGCTTTTACTACTTTCAGGGAGAATTCGTAAATTTGATTCAGTAAATAGTTGCTCTTTTAAACATAGAAAAAGTTTTTGGAGAACGGCACGTAAAGCCATCCACTTTCCGGTCCCGGTTGTTTTCAATGCTGGAAACAGTCGTTAAGCCTTGTCGAAGACCTTCGGGTGGCTTGAGAACATTCGACACTGGGTTTGCCACTAACCCCTCCACCAATCCGCATTGGAGCAGCGTGGTGGAGTAAGCTCTAGACCTCCCGCAGCTATGTCTGTGGGGGAGACACGTGCCCAACAGTGGGGCGTCTATGGGTCGCAGCGATTGCAGTGCGAATGCCACAAATTTGTTACTCGTATTTGGAAATGAAAAGCAGATGAATAACTTTGTTTCCAAAGCAACAAACTTGACGGATTTTTCAGAACTGTGCAGAAGCAATTATTTTTTAATTAAATTCCCAATGCAACACAACACAGCCACGCTGATTGTTTTTCATTGGATCTGTATTGTTGCGAAACTTTCAAGTGCTCTTAGCGCTTAAGTATCGAAGCTTTGGTATTGGAAAATAAATGAAATAATATCTGACCTTAAACTGAACTTAAGTAAGATATCCATTTATATACGATATTTTCACTTGTGTTTTTCAATCAAATTCAAATTGAAACTTATTTTTTTCGAGTAAGAGACGTCTCGAATAAGTTAATCTACCGGGTAAATAATATACCTATTGTAATCTTTTGGGTTATTTTCTTAAAATTTATATTTCATTTATTTTATTTTGCTTCTTTCTATAAGAAGTAGAATTCAGTTTATGATTGACTAGTGGACGTCCGCAGCTTCGCTCGCGTGGAATTAGACATAATAATATATGTTTATTTTACACCCTTACAAAATTTTAACAAACTTTGAATGCCATATTTATTTATATCTAATCAACACCCTATAACATAAATGTTATGCTTCTAGTTCTGAAAATGACAAAACTTTCATAGAACCTTTCAACCCCCTTTTCAACCCCTTACAACACTTTTTTCCAAATAAAAAGTAGCCATGTCCTTTCTCAGGCTCTAGCTAGAATATCTGTGTACCAAATTTCATTTAAATCGGTTCAGTAGTTTTGGCGTGAAAGCCACACAGACAGACAGAGTTACTTTCGCATTTATAATATTAGTATGGATAAAGATGCATGAGCTGATGGATAGATAAATACTTAAGAAAAAATCCAGATATTTATTACCAGTCCGTATTATGATGGGAGTTGTCTAGACGAAAAGTATATTTATATAACCATTATTCATTTAAAGATACGATGAATTATTATCTGGTACACTCGTAGGTAGCTACAAATATATACCTAGCTGTAGTAAATATTTAATGTCATAGCCAACAGAGCCGGATGACCCATTTTGTGCAGCGCACGTGATCGATACAAGGGTCCTGTAGTAGGTACATTGTTTTCGGCTCGAAATTTCATTTCGCAGAAATGTTTCCCAAAGGCCGAGTTACGAGTACTATGGTCGGGTCCCCTTAAAGTGGGTAGATATACTCGTAGGAATTCTAATTTAAGAGTATTGTTGATACTTCTTAGCACTGGTCGCTGGTTGATTATTTTAAGACCCTTGACGGTCTCTCTGAATCTGTAATACGAGTACCTTCATTTTATATATCATAACAACATAATTATATTTTTATATAGGCAAAGGTTGTGTATAGGGTACGAGTCTTTTCTCAAAGGCATGAAACGTACTGCTGGTCCAGCAGTTTATTTCATATTATCAACATTACAACTGTGCCCACAATTTACTAATATTTTTTACTTATTAGTTTTAAAGTAACTTTTTTGCTATTTTAATATCGTTATTTTATTCGTAACTTTTAAGTTTTTTATTGTGGGGGCCTGCGCTCCCACTCGCCTGTTACCTTCTCTCTTTTATTCGACTCTACAGTCGAATACTATATATTATTATAAAAACGTACAATTTGTATTTATTCTGAATTTTAACTACTTTTAGGGGTAAATGCTTTTTTGAATTTTTTAGTGGACTTAATCTGTGAAAAGACATTTCAAATAAAATTTTCATTTTTAACGGACAACGTAGACAAACACTTAACACAACTATTACAGATATTGCTTATTATGCTTGTATAACTACTGTTAGGGGTAGATTTTTTTCATGAAATTTAAAGGATTCTAGATATCAAACACAACAAGATCTAAATCGGTTTATGAACATTGAAGTTATCAATGTACGTAGGTACACACATAAAAAAACATACAGTAGTACATAGTCCTCGTCCTTTTTTCGTAGTTGTTTAAAAATATAGTATGGCTAGGTGGTACGTTTGCCGGATAACTTCGAAGGTTAGAGTTCGTCCGGTAATGTCTTTGAGGAGGATGGCTACATCTGTTGCCAATGGCTAGGTGTAAACGAAACTGTTGTTATGTCTAATTCTACGCGAGAGATGTTACGGGCGTCCACTATTTGAAGTTATATAAAAATACCTTCTAATAATAATATGCTGTTACGATATTTGATTGCAGTAGAAATTAAATTTTACCGATATTTGACACCCACCGCCCACGTCGTACGCGTATTTGTAAAATGACCGTAAAACAACTGCAGACAGTTTCACTTTCGCTTTTTTGTCATAATTGTACCCAAATACTGAGTATTAATACCCTATCAAATCTATAAGTGGCACTTTTTTCTCTTTTCAGATAAACTGCGGATTCACGGAGCATTGCCCTCTCAAATCAGTTGCTGTGATGGCGTAGACATTTAGACTAGTGGAAGTGTATTGAATTCTGTTTGGATGTTACTATTCAACAATAATTACGAGGGAGAGGAGTCTAGGATGGCGGGCGCGCCGGCTGCCTCGTGAATCAGCACGGGCAACGGCTGCGTCATGTTTGATTGCCTAGTACACCTTTGGGAGTGGTAAGTAGTACTATTTATTTATATTCGTATCTTATTCTGCTCTTTCTCCCCCGCGTCACAGCCTTATACGAGTACAGGTGGCGGACACGTCCGAACGGCTGTACCGAATTACCAAATACTCATTGTGTATTAGAAGGTCGAGTGTGACATTTGCGAGACGCATTGTACTAACAAATATTGAACAGATTAATTAAAATGTAAAAATAAAAAAAAAAGTGAGATCGCTGCGGCGGAGTTTTAACTTCCTTGCGTATTACCAACTTATAATAACTATGTATAGACAATAGACTATACGGATGTGTTATATTTCTTTAAATAAGGAAAACTTATGTACGTTCTTCGCACATAAGTGTATTTTAAAGAATTTATAATAACTGTAAGTTATTGGGTCTTTTCGGCGTAGAGAATCTATAGTATGGATTTAGCTTCCCACGGAACAAATGTCACGTGATATTTTCCATTTTAATGTGGCAATTTACAAGTACCTACTACAAGTACCTACTGTGGGTGTGGCATGGATTCTTGAAAATGAACCGAGCTACACAAAGATTTTTCTGTTACGGAAAAATAGGTAGGTACATACTCGCACTTCCTTCATCGTTGCGTATTTCAGGTTTTGCTGTGCCATGTTGTCACTATCGCACAATAGTAGACTCATAAACTTGTAAAGAATAGGTACCACTAAGAGTAATTCTGCACAGGGATATTTTTGTTGAAAATGGTGTTATTTCCATGCTGCTTTATCCTTTAATTTATGATTTTTACAATATTTTATTATTTTATAATCTTATAATTATACTCTAAAAAAATTTTTTTTTAAAAAGCTTTTATAACTTTTTTTTTATTTTCATGCATTGTCATCGGAACCTAATATGTGTGCCAAATTTCAGCTCGATAGCTTCAGTGGAAGTGGGTGAAATATTGATTGCAAGATACCAGGACATACAATGAATACCTACATACGAGTGAAGTTAAATAAAAGCTTTTAAAATAGGATTAAATTCGAACAGGCTTTCCTTAATATAACCGCTGTCTTCATTATTATTCTGCATATTGTACATATTGTATATAATATGTAGAAAAGTCCTCTGGTTTGCTATTAAAAATGAGAATGCCTACGGAATTGTAGTGCCCTGACTTGTGTAGAAGCAAATTCTTAAGATTTTCTATGCGGTAAACGGAACTGCCGGCTATTGTCCCTATGTCGCCTCGTAAACAGTAGCTAGACTTTGAAAAGAAATCCTAGCTTATAGAAACGTAGGCCGCAGTCGTAGCTTAATGAAAGTCTAGACGTATTGAAAGCAACGGCAAGGAAAACGATCTAAAATTAACTGCTTTCACGACAAACTGCAGCGATTGTGTTGGAACAAGTTTTGCAGTTCCTCTAAACTTTCCCTGGGCGTACCCTGAGCTTCTAGAGCTGCTCTTTAAGCTTTATGATAATGTAGTTGTATGTAGTAAAGGAAAATGATATATTATATTAAAAATTTACGAATCAAATTAGTTTGGTAGCGCATTTTGTTGTAATCCACTAATGGACATAATATGTACTTAATCAACTTATGTATAAACTATGAGCTTTATTCTAAGTAATTTTCAGCCAACCACTACTTAATGCCGTGTGAAAAGAGACCCGTGCCCAGCTGTGGGATAGTTATGAGTTGCATTCATGCCTATCCCTATTATTGTTGAAGATTTCAACCGGTTAAGTCCATCCTGGCAACTAGGTGTAAATGAGACTGCTGTTATGTATAATTGAACGCGAGTGAAGCTGCGGGCGTCCACAAGTATTACATACATTTATCACGCGTTACTGTAGGAACTAATCTATCTATATATATATATAAAAGGAGAAGGTGACTGACTGACTGACTGACTGACTGACTGACTGACTGACATATCAACGCAGGGCCTAAACTATAAGGGTTAGAAACTTGAAATTTTGCACAGGGGTTCATTTTATATCTTAGGGGAGCACTAAGAAAGGATTTTTGAAAATTCATCCCCTAAGGGGGTAAAACGGGGGTACAAAGTTAGTATGAAACTTTGCCGTTTTTCAAGTTAGTGAATGTTTAATTCCACGCGAGCGAAGCTGCGGGCGTCCACTAGTATTGAATAAGCTGTGTATTAAGACATTTATAAGTTTGATAGCATTCAGATTGCTAAATTATGAGACAAACGTAAGGGCCATTAAACATTTTTTTTTTGATCTATAAAATTTTGGCAACGAATTGTAGTTCGGGTGGCAACGTCAAACCGCACTGAACAACCTACATACGCATCGTTATTAAAACCAGCTACAGTAATAAACTAGAAATCTATTAGTTAGGTACTCGATATACAAACTAAGCTACCTACAACCCAAAGAAGTCCCACTGGGCTGGGCTGGGCACGGGTCTCTGGAGGTCTAGCATACCTACTCCAACACCCTGCTCCAGTTCGGATTGGTGGAGGAGTTAGTGACCAAACTAGTGTCGAATGTTCCCAAGCTACTCGAAGGTCTTCGACAAAGCTTAACGTTTTTTCAATTGAAAACAACTGGAACCGATGGCTTAATGCCCAGCCCGTGCCAAAGCCCATGAAATTTTGCCACGAGCGATCACCCATCCACAAATTGACCGCGTACGTCGTTGCTTTGTCGATCACAATGAATCGACGTGACCATTTGGCTATGAACGCTCCGATTTTTTTTTACAAAAATGCTTACTTATGAATGCTTGCTTATGAATGCGAAAGTGCATTTCTATAGTAATATTAAAATGAAGAAAGATTTGTTTGTAATGTTTTCACACAAAAACTACTGGACCGATTTCAAAAATTCTTTCACCATTAGAAAGCTTCATCTTCACTGAGTCACATAGGCTATATAATATTAAGTACTAGGTGTAAACGAAACTATTGTTATGTCTAATTCCACGCGAGCGAAGCTGCGGGCGTCCATTAGTATTGGATATTTTGCGCTAAGTATTTTGTTTTACAAACCCTTATTTTGTAATGGTCTTAGTAAAAATCGAAGTAGAATACTGGACAGTCAACATTGGAGGTGTGGAAATCACAACGGAAATACAAATATTTCACTAAATTAAAAACATAATTTAGAGTTTGGAAGTCTATAGCAGGTATAGGACTGGATGGATGAAAAGTCCACTTTTGTACAAGTGAATATATTACCGGGGTAGGGTGGCGTGCTAAACAGCGTGACTTTTACATCCTTAACCAAACCTTGCTTTCGTCACCGTCTCCCGGTGTGCAAGCGTTAATGACAACTTCAAAGACGAGACGTGTGACCAATTCAGAGGGTTCGATGGAAAGCTAACCACATCACCAGCCAGATCTTCAAAGCTATTTATATTTTGGTATGACGATCTTTTATTTTTAGCCACTTTCCCCGCTATAGATTCATCAGATCTGACTGAGTGATGGGCTGTGTCGATTCTTTACGCCAAATAATTACTTCCGGAGTCGCAAACATAAACTCTTTGCCGCACCCTCCGCGGCGCGTGCGTCGTCGCGAGAGCCATCTCGCTTATTTCCCGTGTCCTCACCGCACTTAACGCTCTTCGGGACGCATGACGCATACCCTGAGCACAGAATAATAGTACTACCCTGAGTGCGAATTGTTTGCAGATTGTTGGAAATATTGTTTGTACGCTTGAAGTTTTGCGAGGGAGATGTGTTACTGTGGTGTCTATAATAATATAATTGCCCAACAGTGGGACAAAGAAAGGGTTGTGATGACGATGATACGTTTTTTTGTGAATCCTGTGGTCACACACTTTCATCGATAGATATAAGAAGTCTTAAAACTTCATCCATAAATGTTTATATGGATAGAATGTAGTTGTTCTATGATAGATAGGATAATAAAAGAGTACCTCTCAATGCAGAGTCTGTGGTCTGCTGTAAATAAGAATACTGCATATTTAGGCAGAAAAATATTAACTATAAATAAAATTAATGAACGAATGTTTCTAATGTTTTTTGAGAGACAGTTTTCAAGCAGTCCGTTAGAAGAAAGATATTTCATTAGAATAATAGCAATATTGTCAAAAGTTAAATGTGAATTTATTGAGTAAAATAGCAATAATATTTGCTCAGTATTGGAGGGCTTTAAAATTCTTTTATTTTGTATATTAAAAGCTTTTATTTAACTTCACTCGTATGTATGTATATATGTATGTATGTATGCATGTCCTGGAATCTTGCAATCAATATTTCACCCACTTCCACTGAAGCTATCGAGCTGAAATTTGGCACACATATTAGGTTCCGATGACAATGCAATAATATGGTACTGTCGAACTGATCTGATGATGGAGCCGGAAGATATTAACTGGAACTTCATGATGGAATATCGTATCGTCGTGTTTGCACTTGTGGTAAAGTCTTGTAATGAACTTTGACCACGATTAGGTTTCAAGGTCAAGTTATAAAAGCTTTTTAAAAAAAAATTTTTTTTACAGTATATTTATTTTCTAATGACCTTGTTTAGAAATAACTCCTTTAATTGTGTCTATTAGGTTAGATGTATCCAAAATAAACAATGTGAGGTTAGCAATTACTAAAGTTACATAAGTGCTTATGTGTATAAATTATGTGCCTAGACTACTGCAGGAGTAATAAGTAGGAAACGATCATTAATACATCTATATTGTTCAAACTTCAATAAAATAATGAGTATTGCATGTGATAGCACATATTTATCGGTTGTTAATTTCAACATTTTTACCACTGGCCAGTTTTAATACGTATTGGTTTATTTAGCCATTTTTTAAACCTTATTTGTTGTTTTATTTTGTACGGGTAGCACAGTTGTATGGAGAGCTCACGTGAGCAAAAAAGCTTTGGATTAAGCCATCATTATAGCCACATTATCGGTATATAACTTATGACTTCGGAGTATTCAGAATACAGAGTCCAATGACGAATTCATACGCACGACACCTAGCCTAAGCTGATGTAGTTTAAATACGGTGACCATGATTGATGAAACTACTACTTGGAATTTCCTAATTACTAAATAATATACCGTTCTATAAAGGAACTAAAGTGGATACAAAACAAAAACTCAGAAGAGTATTGTTTTCTATTTACATCAAATATTTAATTGCTAAGACGAATCCTAGTAAAGTAGCTCCTTTGGGTTGATATTAAGTAAATAATGTTTATTTTATTTATGTTTTTTATGACAAAATGATAACTACATTTTTTGTTTGTCTCATCGCCAAACTCAACTGGTATTTCCGTAGAATTAGGAAGAGATTTATACGAAATGGGGCAAAAAGTTGCTTAAAAATTTAAGGAATCGGTTTTTGTTTTCACAGATTCGACTTATGTTGTTTTTCTGGTATGTTATATTTCGGACCGCAGTTCACGTGAATAAGCAAAGTATCCTGCTGTGTATCGCATATGTAGCTCCGAGAAGAACCGATACCACGAACATTAGTTTGCATTAAATGGACATAAAATATCATTTGATCCTTAAATCTTTTAAAACCTTTTATTTAACTTCACTCGTATGTATTCATGTATGTCTTGGAATCTTGCAATCAATATTTCACCCACTTCCACTGAAGCTATCGAGCTGAAATTTGGTTCCGATGACAATGCATGAAAAAAAAAAAAGTTATAAATGCTTTTTAAAAAAAAAATTTTTTTAGAGTATAATTTTTATAAAATTGTTCATGCTACTTTAATCTACAGATATTCTGGCAATAAATCTTTATCCTTACTAATATATAAATTCGAACGAAATAATGGATCGAACAATTTTTTTGCAAAGATATACGCGAGTACCTACATACTCTAGTAGTTGGCCTGGAGTGTGACATAGATAATTTTTATCGAGGAAAATTCCACGGTATCCCTGGAAATGGACAAAAATCTGTAATAATCGTTTGATTGTTAATAGATTTTGAACCCTTTCATTTGATCGGTAAAATCTTCAAATTGATTGGATTCTGATCGGGACGCGGTGGTGCGAAACTATTCCTTGTTGTTTAATTCGCCTGGGGCAAAACTAACGCCACATGATTTATAGTAATTTAAAAAGTCGTAATAAATATGTACCATTGTAAAAACAATCCTTAAACCGCGCCCCGTGCTTTGGGAGCACTACAACGTAGTCGATACATAACATTTCCAAGAAGGTAAGTTCTCTGTTTTATACGTTTGCTACGTACAATCGCGTGTCCCAATTTGTATTCTAAAGCTTTGGTACACGTAGCCTTGACAATGATGTGTCGTTGTAAGTCGTGCGGGGTACAGCCCAAGTAGGGTCATTACCTCATTACTATTCGACGCAAAAAGGGGTCAGTTGATGGCGGCACATGGCGGTTCGATTTCTACTGTCTTATACCATTCGAGACACTGCTACATCTGTCAGAGATTGCCACTTTCCTTTGTTTTACGTGTTCTTGCATTGGTGTTTAAATAAGTGTTTAACCTGCGAACACTATAAATTAGAAGAGCTCTCAGGATTTTTTATATCCTAGTATCTATTGTCAGAGAAATAAGAAAATATCAAATAACACTCGGCGGTAGCGTAGCTTTCTATTAGTGAGAGAACCTTTTAAATCAGTATTTTCAGAGATTACCAACAACGGTTATCTCCTTGTAGTACCTATGTATACGTATAATTATGCAGTTATTTCAGGTATGCCTGTAATTGAAGCGGTAAAAACAAGGTAACTCGTAAAAGGGTTAATCTTAGCTACTAGACTGTTATGGTTTTCTCGCTGCGACCCATAGACGTCCCACTGCTGGGCTCGTCTCCCCCGGGTCATAGCTGCGGGAGGTCTAGAGCATACTGCACCACGCTGCTCCAATGCGGATTGGTGGAGCATGTATGGTTTTCTATTTGCGTACCTAAAATTAGTTTAACAATTTATTTCTGGATTCGGAGCTAGCAAAAAGGCATTTCAAGGCAGGATCAATCAATCCGTCGCTTGTCCTAAAGAAGAACCCTCATGCGTCTCGGAAATATATAATATAATAATATTATCATTGCATTTATAATTATTATGTATTGATATTGATGTACAATGTAGGTAATTTCATCGTAGAGAAGAACATGACAAATGATTTATGAACTCACTTCCCATTCCGGGCAACACTTAAAGGTAGATACCATAACTTTGCTCGTAACCAGCTGAGCAATACATTTGACATTTCGTATGTGAAAATTATTTTCTCGTAATCTTGAAAGTTGTTTTAATGGTCGAGTCGACATGTCGACATCTCTTCCAGTTTTAACATCGGGCAAGTTTGCTTGCCCTGAGCATTACTTTCACTATTATGTCAAGAAAATTAACAACTGGCAGTTATCTTACAATATTTTGAAATGACCAGACAGTAATTTTGAAAAAAAAATATTCAAATTGCGATATTCAGAAATATTCTTGCAGCTTTAGCGCAGGGAAATTAGATTGGTGAAATTAAACGAACACATTTAAATAGTTTCGGGCTTTACTTTGTAGAAATCTATTATGGTTATTAAAACTACTAAATTAATAAAGTACCTAGTAATATATTTTCATGTAACGCACAGGAAACATGCACATGTTTGTAGAACTATAAGTACATACCTACACCAAAGCTTCGTGGAGGGGTGTCGCAGAGTCTACTAACTCTGCTTTGAGGTTAAAGAGCCTATTTGGAACCTTTTAGGTCCTAATAAGAATTCGCCCGGGGTAGTACCACCCATGGTACCAAAAAAGTACCGATTCTGCCGAACAAAAGAACGATTGTTAGAAGTACCGTTTATAATTGATAATTAAGCAGTTGTGTTCCTGTTGGAAAGCTATGGTTTCTGGTTGCACTCTAGAGGCGAGACCATCTCAGTCCTTAAGAGGAGCAACGCATCTGTGACCGTCTTTGAAGAAGACTCTTATGAACCCTATTCAAGATCTGTCATAGTTGTTACTGGTGGCAGTTGGCAGTGGATTGGTAGCGCTCTATCTTGTTTTACTATATTTACTCGTATATTAATTAAAATACTCTGTTTGGGGGCGATACGTGTTGTTGAGTGTATGAGTTGGTTGCATACAATGCATTGTAAACATTACTGCTTCAGATGTAACATTTACTGGTGATTCCACATGTAGGTACTCGTAATAAACTCCAAATTGGTAACGGCATGCGTTATCAGCACTTTAAACTTTATAAGTAGACTAACATCTCAAAACAGCAATTGCAACGAGAAATTATGTAATTTCCGTAGTACGTGCGGCCTATTTCCGGGCACTCGAGAATTTTGAGCGATAGAGAGCTCTCGAGCCGCTACTGTCGTGCTTCGTTTCATCGCCGACAATTTTCCACAAGTGTACCTAAACGCAGCTTCACTGAAGCGATAGTGTGAATGATAGGCTCGTTGGCGCAATCGGTAGTAACCCTGCCTGTTGGGTTGTGGGTTCGAATCCCACTCAGGACAAATATTCATGTGACGAACACTTGTGTTTGTTTTGTGTCTGCATGTAAATATTATCTATTTAAGTATGTATTTAAAAATATCTATGTATGTATATCGCAGTCTCTGACATCTTAGTTTGGGGTCAGATGGCCGTGTGAGAGTGTCATTGATATTTATTAATCTGTTGGTTATATACTATAATACACAATGGGGGCCCACATTGCGAATCCTTATAATGACTCCATACTGTACTTTCTAGCATGCATAAACATATCCCTTCAACTCTCTTAGTGTCCTATTGCTGGACACGAACCGACCCACGAAATTGTAGGGCATAGGCCTAGTGTACCAAGCTGGCCAAATGTGGTTTTGCCAAACTGACTTGTCTTCGAAAACATAATCAGCGAATTTTCAAACATGTAGCGTCGTCACAAAGTTTTTTCACCGATTCATTTTACAGCAAGTGACATACATTTCTTAAATATTTTTTTTATGGATACAGGATAGCAAACGAGCTTGCAACACCACCCATCCGCTGCCGCCCATGACAACTGTGACTGACTTTGAACAAGAATCAATTAGGGACTGGGATGGTTAGTCCAATTAGTTGAGAAAGTTAATTGGAACATTAGTTGGTCAGTTCGTTAGTAGGTATGAGGACTGGGGACTGTTAGTGATAGTTAGTCCTGTTAGTTGGTGTTAGTAATAGTCCAGTTAGTACTTGTTAGTAGGAGTCTCGTTCTAAGTCAGTCACAGATGTGTTGCTACCCTTGAGGACTAAGATGGTCGCCTCTAAAGAAGTGTAACCGGAATCCACACTTTTCCAACCGGACCACAATTGCTTTAAAAACAATTATTACACGGCAGAAATGGTACTAGGTACCGTGGCGGGCGGTGGTACTGCCCCGGGCGAACTCTATATGGAACCAATTAGCTTTCATATAAAACCTATTTGGTTCCCTATAGGCTCTACCACCTATAGATAAATGCACATAACATAGAAAATATTTGGTATTTAACCCGGACCTTCTCGAGTGAGTCGACGGTTAGGTAGGTATGTCGTCATCGTAAACCTATGTCGTAGTTTCGCTGCGAATTTTTTAGCCATAGTTTCTACTTCGCTACATTATCAGTCAACAATTTTCTCGAGTACCTACCGCGGTTTCAAAGGAGGTGCATAGTTCGGAATGACCTATTGCATAGTAAGGAATGACCTACTAAATGTATTTCTTAAAAAGGGTAGTATATCTCTGTCCTCTTTAAAAATTGTAGCTATTTGCATTCGAATGAGAAGCCATTTTAAGAATCGGTCATTTTGTCAACTAACCATTTTGCCGTGCTATACCTTTCTACTAGTTACTTAGCGACTGCGATATTTTAGTTGCAACGATATTTTGTATCATTCGTTAATGACTAAGCACAAACTGAAAAAGGAGTTTGCACCCATGTATCACAATAATAATATGTATGTGGTACTTTATGTGATATTCAAATTTTGAAACTATGTCATCTCATCAGGTATCAATAGAGAGCTATGATTTGTCATCGTATTTCCATATTTAAAAGATATTTGTATAAGAAAGTTGGACAGCGGAAATTTATATTCAATTGACATGATTAGGTAGGTACTACTTAGGTTACTAAAAAAATGTGAATTACATAAAAATTAAAGCTTGTTAAATATTCAAAATCATGTTATATCTGAAAAATTCAGCTGAAAATATTTTACATAATACCTGATTGTATTGATTGTAACACTAAAAATTCCTAAACTGTGGTTGAGAATAATTACGAAAATTCATATGCGACCTACTTCTACGAGTAACTTCAGTGCTCTACTTCAGCCGTTTCCTTCCACTGCCGCTAAGTGGTCCTCAGAAGCTCGGATCTACATTTATGTATTAATTTAATAATTTGTTATCTTTGATTAATCTGCATTGCAGTACATAACATACATACTCGTACATGCAAGTGACGTACATCGTCTCGTTATTTTCGTCGTTATTTGTTCTATTTGTAATTTTCTTAAATAATTATTTAGGTATTATTTAATTTAACTAAAAATATGCAAACCAACTTTAGCAACTATATCACGCACTATGGAGTGTGGAAAACTTTGCAATGCTTGACGTAAAATGATTATAAATTCCAACAAATAATTAGTAATGTACTACAAGCTTTGCCCTGTGTTTACTACTTTACTGATCTACCATCTACCATAAAATTCTGCGTCGAGTTCCTTTTTCTAGAGGCGGAACTTCGTGCATTAGTGGAAGTGTGTCGATATCGAGTAAGTACATAACTGACTTAACTATATTTTCACTTGTTTTGGGAAACAAAGCCGCGGCTGACGGCGGCCGAGCGTGCGCTAGCCAGCTAATTGGTAAAAGTGAAGCTTTTCTTTGTCCATCGAGAATAAGAAAGCCAAACAAAAGAGTAAACGCGTTCTCCTGTTCTGAATCATTATGATAATAAGCCGATACACCACTTGGTTGCTCAATGAATATCACTACTGGGTTACGGTTCATTTAGATTTTCAATTAACGCACTTCAGTTAGTTTCCTTTGTTACATTGGCGTTAGAAAGTTGCATGTTATTATGGAAGTTGTATGGGGAAAAAAAATTCAATTCACATCAGAAGACGACCGGCTGAAGATCTTGTTTGGGTCGAATGACCGGTGGCGGCCGTTAACATGTCCAGTATTTAAATTAAAATTAACGTTTTCTGTTCGAAGTGCGTATCACTCGAACGTATAAGTGCGAGCATAGATAGAGCCTCTGAAAGAAACCTTCGTCTTTTTCACTCCGTAGGAATTCAAATTACCTTATCGGCACGCGGCCGCGTACAGGTAAAACCAGTATTACATTGTGAAAACAAGAAGACTATAAAACGTGGGTAAATCCATTGACCTAGAGGACAGTTTTCATTAGCTGCTTTATAGAAGTAACTCAAGTACCGGTGAGGACGTGTAATTCCGTCTCTGTTGCACATGCGGGTTTTCGTATGTCCGTCGCGTATCCCTCCTCCTCCCACCAAGCGTTGCAGGCACGCTCGGCGCTAGTTAATGTAGGTAAGCTACTACTGTACCAGTCGTCGAACGGTCGCTCATGTTCTCAGACAATCGATGTTGACTAAATTTAATGTAAATAATTATTACCGACATAAAACAAGACTCAAATGAAAATTTTGAAATAAAAAACTCATAAAATTTAATTAACTTAATTTTAACTCTATTATAATGAAATTTAGTTGTGATTATATGGATTTATGTAGAGTTCGATTAATCGAAGTTGTACAAAAGTTTAGTGTTTTGTGTGAAGTGTATTGTGGCCCAATTGAGTACATTGGATGATAACAACTGCTGGGTATAAATGTAAATGGAAAGATATAACTGCAATAGAAGAGGATTTCTAACAGCCAGCGACTAAGGTACGGCAAACCGGATATTGTACTACAGTTGTTCGACTAGTTTAAGTTCTACAGTAATGAGACATGAATGTATTGATGAAAAAGCTTTTGCACGACTAGAGCTTTAGATTAAATATTTAATGCTTTTGATTTAAACTTAAATGATTAATTTGATTCTCTGAATGATCTGTTTACGCTTGAAGTTGGTTACGCAAGATTTAAATATTTGTACCCGAGAATAAACATTGTGGTATGATTACTATAGCACACGCTTCTCTAAGGTATTTGGATGCCAGGTGTATTTACAACAGGTGCACTTTATTTAACTTTAATATTCGTAGCAGTTAGAACCTTTTCGTATCCATTTATGTTTAGTTCTTCACTACAAATCAACGTAGGTCACACAACGAGGTGAATACACACACAAAAATGGGTCGAGTCGAGATGGGACTTGAATGGACGCAGTGTTCCCTATCAAACCCTAAATGTAACACAACTTGTAGCAGGTTTCTGTTAACAGTGACCAGGCATATTACTAGTTCCGATTAATGCGTGTGGCAACTTGTTTGGTTATCTTATTAGTTACAACAGTAAAAATTACAACATAAATAGTTCTAATGAATAACCAGTATTACTATGATTCTTGCATCAAATTATTGTTACAAACATTCTACCTTAATTGTTTCATAATGATAACGCCAATAAAACAATTGCGTAAGTAGAAACACCGTGACAACAATACCCTTGTTGTTCGGCAATCAAAATGTTGCTTAAAGCTTAATTACATAGATCCCAGAAATTAAGCAATTATACAAAGTTGTTGAGATGTAGACACTAACTTGTTTTGTTGGCACATTCAACTCACTCATCCCTATACGTTTAAGACTATCAAGTTTTTGCTCTTTGGTTTAACTTTGCTGCTTAGCGTTTGTTAAGTACCTACTCATCTTGTTGAAAACAAAGATTCATCTGAATCGCATCTCATATCAACTGTGGATTTTACCGGAACTTTGTCCGTGATTTAGATAATATCTACATAAGCAAATAGTAGGAGGTATGTAAGTATTTTAAACTTTTATAGTTTGATTCTGAGTCATTATGACACGCATCTGCAAGATAAAGCGGGGGCGATGTGTCATCGACATCGCTAAATCGAACCGCGGCGAGGCCTTTCTTGCGACCAGTCTTTGGACAGGTAGTCGAACCTTTTTGTAAGTAGGGATTTTTTGTCTTCGGACCTTTGTTTTGCTGTGACAGACAGACCTTTCCTCCTCTCACGCGGCGCTGTAGGCGCTCCTGCGCTGAGGGAATTCGGAATTAGATCATCATGCAAAGATACAGTTTCCATAAAGTCATTATATAATATATAATATATAAATATATAATTTATAATAATATATAATATATAAAACTAACAGTCCTGAGACCAGGACTGTTAATTTTCTGGTGTCACGAAATTTTACGAGGGTTTAAAACATCATTGAAAGCGATGTCTGCGGTGTCTGTCCAAACTACTTTCCAAAGACTAAAATACTACTTCTTACTACTATAAAATTTTTTCTTTGGTTTCGTTTTATGTTTTTTGATAACAAATTAACATCTACAAATAACATAACTGTTTTTATAGTTTAAAGTTTTCGGCCAAAATGAAAGAAATCACAAAGGACTAGGCCAGGCATTCATCCCTTTGAAATGAATTAGTTTAGCACTAAATGACGGTTTCATTGTTTTGATAGATACAGTTACTTGTTTTTGATTACAACAATGTAGGTTAAGAGATTAGTTTTACTTTATTATGCTATTGTTAGTTGGGAAGGAAGGTACTCTTACTTTTATGCTTTTACCTAGGTACCTATTCGTAGGTACCTTCTTATTTTACGGTTAGTTGTAAATGTTTTGTTTCAAAACTCGACTTAGGCTTACTTTTTGGTACAAGTGATTCATGAAATGAGAATTAACAAGTTTTTCTAGCGGAATTATATTATAAAATTTCTGTGATTTAGTTGATTCAACAAGTATTTATGTAGGAAACTTTGTTGTAGTACCTTGCCTATTTGTTTTAATATGTGTATATAATTTTTTTATTTTATTTTTATATTACTACCTTTATATAAGTACTAGCTTTTACCCGCGGCTCCGCCCGCGTGGTCAAAGGGAATTAACAATGAGTTGTTTGTGGTGGATGAATAGTGTCAGTTCCACGATTAAAAGATACTAAGATAAGAACTTGCAAATGAATTTTACTAACGCCATCTTTTAACAACATCCGGAACTAAATATCTAGCAAATAACAAAACAACGATATCTTCCCATGGGGATGTTTTACCGAGGTAAAAAGTAGCCTACGTCACTCTCCACCCTCCTCACTATCTCCACACACAAAAACCATACCATATAATAGCTTCGTTGCGACGTGAAAGCCGGACAAACAAACAAACACACTTTCCCATTTATAATATTAGTATGGATGGTTCTTTGGAAGTCGTTTTTTAATACCATACGTGTTATCATTTTTTATTTTATTTTGTTTCATATAGTGTGTCGTCATTTCTAATTTTTTTTTTAATGTTTTCTGTTAATTTTTTTTAAATTAGTATTTCAATAAAAAGCAGTGCCAAAATTGTTAATTGTTAATTTAAAAATGCTTTCGACATAAGTAAATTTTTTTTTATCCTACCAATGTCGTGTACTATTCTATAAGAAATCGTCATTAATAACCATGTTTATATGGTTCGATGTCGAAGGAAAAAATATAATCTTCATCTGCGCTTTTTAGTGCTGATAAGAAAGTATGTTTTCTGGATTTTCTATTTATAGACTGCCTATAAAAAATTATAGATACACACGTGAAAGTAGATAGTCACCAAAAATGTATGTACAGTGTAAACTCTTTATAACGAATTTCAAGGGACCGAGCATTTTCTTTCGTTATAAAGAGTTTTCGTTATAGGGAGAGAAGAGAAAAAGTATACCAAATGTAACTAATTACAATTATTTCTAAATTTATTACTATCAATACAATAGATAAATTATTCTAAACACTTATATTCTGTTAACTTTGCCTGACGTGTTGGTTTACGACTGCTAATACACGATAGGTGACGATGGTGCGTTTAATAATTGAGACCAAATTTCCTACAGCCAATGTAATCTATGAATAGCACACGTGTTAAGGCAATTAACAATAACAAAAGCTAGATAGCTGTTTTTGACCTCAGGTATCTTTCTTAGAAATTGCGGCACCTCAAAAGATTAGTTTTGTTTTGTTTTAATATGTAGTTGATGTCTAAATATGAAGATATTTATTCGTAATAGAGAATGGCTGATGCGTTATAGAGAGTGAATTAATGTATGGGTTTTATGGTAAACCAACCAAATTGTACTAATTTCTACGTTATAGAGAGTTTATCGTTATAACGAACGACGTTATAAAGAGTTTACACTGTATATGTGTATAATGTATGTGTAATATATAGCATCTAGTAAACGTAAGGTGTTATAGGTACGTTAATTTAAAACCGCTTAGATTGCAAATTTGCAAACTTGTGCTTTAAGCAAAAAGCGCTCCAACCATCGACATTTAACTAACGTTTTGCAAAGGTGAAGAGGCATTAGCTGTGAAAGGTGGTGTGGAATGTGGTTTTCCACTACGTCCTTGGGTACTTTGAAAGCCATTGGTAGTTGATCTTTACATATCATTTTCATAGTTTCTTTTAGTTTGCATCAAACATGGCAGCAAATACTTATTGATTTCAAAATTTGAAGCATATGAAAAGAAAGAAAAATAATTATTTGATCATGTTGGTATGTCTACAAGATGCATTTTTTCCTTTCACAATATATGTTAATTGCCATTGCACGTACCCACTCTATGATTGATATTTATATTAAACCTATTATGCCATAAGGCACAGTGCATTGAGGAGCTATGGAGCTATGCGGTGACCGGTCGATAGATTGCGGGCTGCGGCATTCGCTTGCATAACACCTGCACCTTTTTTTTTTTTTTTTTTTTTTTTTAACGATGGGAAATGCCTTTACGCACGGAGTGTGGGACTCGCCGGCCTACTGCCGGAATACCCACTAAAACCCATCGGGCACCATCCTCAGCGCTCCGGGAGGGCTCCGGGATCTCTGTGTAGAACGCACCGGTGCCCTCCAGCGCGGTGCCTGGGCAGGCTCGTCACGGGAGTCAAGACTCCCCCGGCGCGGGACGTTGATGACGTCTGCCGCGGCGGCTCCTCCTCCGAGCGGGATCCGAGCGTTCTCGGATTCGCTCGGCGTCCTCTTTCGCGAGCATTACTGCGTCGCAGAAGGAGGTGACGCTTCGCCACGCTTCCCCGCTCCGGAGCATCGCCGCGACCACGGCTGCCGGGGAAAGATCTTGCCCGATTGTGTCCGTGAGGATCCGCCGCTCTAACTCCCATGCAGGGCAGTTCTCGAGCGTGTGCTGCGCGGAATCCTCTAAATGCCCGCAGTGGTGGCACTGCGCCGCCTCCTCCCTTCCTATCCTATGCAGATACTCACCGAAGCAGCCATGTCCGGTGAGTATCTGGGTGAGGTGATAGGTGACGTTTCCGTTGTTCTCAAGCCAGCTCTTGAGGTTTGGCAAGACAGCCCTTACTATACGCTGGCGCGCACTGCGAGGCTCTGCCAATCGCTCACGCCAGCGCAACAAGGCCCGCCTTTTTGACCTTCGTCGTAGCTCCTCGATCGCCTCATGGGGGTCGTCCCTTTGGCGGAGGTCGCGGGTCTTATGAAAGACCTCTGCGTCCATATCCGCCAGAATGTCCAGGGGCGGAAACCGCGCCAGGACTGTTGCCGCCTCGTGCGAAATTGTCCGGTACCCTCGAGCAACCCTAATGGCGATCACGCGCTGCGCAGCGTTGAGTTTCGCTGCGCGTCGCTTGTTGCTCGAGAGCCGGCCAGCCCATACGGGCGCTCCGTAGAGCGCCATAGAGCGCACCACGCCTGCGTAGAGGCGGCGGACTTCTCCCCTTGGTCCCCCGAGATTCGGCAGCAGTTTGTGCATCGCACCCGCTACCTTGTGAATCCGGGGGACGAGACGATCGAAGTGCTCGTCGAAGGTCCATCGGCTGTCCAGCACCAGCCCCAGGTAGGTCATGCTTCGGCCAACCTGAACGTCAACGTCACCTATCCTCACCGATGTGCTCGGAGGGTCCTCTCTGGGTCTACGACCGTGGAGCCATAGCGCCTCGGTCTTGTTTGGTGCTATTGCCAGACCCAGTTTTCGGACCCCGGCCACTACCCGTGCCACCCCGAGCTCGGCCAGCCTCGCCGTCCTGGAGTAGGACTCCCCTTCGGAGAGGACGAGGGTGTCGTCGGCGTAACAGACGACGCTCACACCAGGTGGAAGCGTCGTCCTCAACACCGCATCATAACCGAGGTTCCAGAGGAGTGGCCCTAAGACTGACCCCTGTGGAACCCCGCGCACGACCTCTCTCTCCAGGACACGGCCATCACGCCCAGGGTAGCAGATTTTACGCCCGCTAAGATAGGCCCGGAGCACATTCCTCAGGTAGGGAGGAACTCCGTGGTATGTGAGCGCCTCCATTATAGCCTTCCCAGGGAGAGAGTTGAAGGCGTTTACAATGTCTAGGCTTACAGCCAGGACTACTCTCCTCTGGGATATGGCCTCCTCCGATAGCGCCCTCACACGGAGGACGGCGTCCAATGTTGAACGCCGTCGGCGGAACCCAAATTGATTCGGGGACAAGTCGGGACCATCGCGCCCGAGGTGGTCGTTTATCCGCCCGGCAATCACTCGCTCGAAGAGCTTGCCTATGTCGTCCAGGAGACAGATTGGTCGGTAGGCTGCCGGCGAGTCTACTGGTTTGCCCCGTTTGTGTAGGAGCACCAGCCTCGCCAGTTTCCACTCGGTCGGATATTGGCCGCTTCTAAGGCAGCTGGTGAAGAGGCGCAGCAGCCTTCTCCACAGGATAGGTAGAGCGATTGCCCATACCTTACCCGGGATCCCGTCGGGCCCTGGAGCGGTGTTACGCGCGGCCAAGGCCTCCGCTGCCGCGCACAGTTCTGCCTCTGTTACGGCCAATTCGTCCGACCAGTCGAAGGGAGCTTCCGGTACGGAGTGGACGTCCTCCTCTGCCTCCGGGAACAACGTATCCAGCACCTGGGACAGGAAGGCGGGATCTAAGGATTCCGTGAGGGGTGGGGCCCACGGGCGTAATTTGCCCATGACCATCTTGTATGGCCGCCCCCACGGATCTCTGTCCAGACCATCCAGGAGATCACGCCAGTTACGGGCCTTGCTGTCGGCAATGGCCAGTTGCAGCCTCACCGTCGCGGCGCGATACTCCCGGTATTTCTCCGCCTTTTCCTCCGCAGTGGCGCTGCGGCGTCTTCGAGCTCGTGTGTACCTTCTTCGCGAGGACAGGCAAGCCACACGCAGTTGCGCGATAGTCTGTGACCACCAGTATGCCGCTCCCCTACTGGTTCCCCCTTTGACTCTCGGCATAGCGGTGTCGCAGATGGATTCCATGTCCTCGCGGAGACGGGCAGCCTCCACCTCAGGGCCCTCGACTTCGCTTTCGGCGGGGCTGGACCAGTCCACGACGTGGGCTGCCGCGACGAGTTTGTCACGGTCAAGTCGTTTGACCGCCCAACGCCGTGGAAGAGCGCTCGAACGGCGGCCCTCTCGGACACCATGTAGCATAACATTGAGGATTATGTGACGGTGGTCCGAGAGTGTGACCAGCTCCTCTGCCACTCTCCAGCCCGAGACGAGACGCTCCGCAGAGGGAGTCGCCCACGAAAGATCGATGACCGACTCCCCCTGCCAGCGCACGCAGGTGCTGACCGCTCCCCTGTTTAGGAGGCGAAGGTCCAGTCCCGAAGACCACTCAAGGAGTGTGTGTCCCCTCACACTGTCTCGCTTGTCCCCCCAAACCCTAGAGTGGGCATTAAAGTCGCCCAGTACCAATACCGGGCGCGGAAGGCATCTACGTACGCAGATGCTCAGCCGGTCCAGGAAGGCCTCGAACGCCGCCAGGGTGCAGTTGGGCGAAACGTAGCAGCCGATGATTGCCAGATGGCCCCACTCGACCGCAACTATACCCCGCTCGGACTGGATTCCGCGGCACGGCGGCTCTCCGTTGTGTCCTCCCCAGTAGGCGGCCACAGTGTTTGCGGCATCGCCGAACCAACGAGGATGGTCGGGCACGCGGTAGGGTTCTGCCACCACTGCCAGTGAGGCTCGTTCCTCTGCAATACACTGCATCAGCAGGTCTTGTGCCCCACGGCAGTGGTTCAGGTTACCCTGCAAGACTACGACCGATGGAGCTCTATCCATTACCGAGCTCCATCGTTTCCTCTGACGGGCGATGGGACGAAGCGTCAGCAGGAACTGTCGCAGGCCCATTCGCCCGTACTGGGCTGGCAGCAGTGGCGGGGCCACCATAGAATCCAAAAAGCCAGGCATGCCCTAACACCTAACCCACTTAGTAACGTAACGTCACTAATGGCAACAGAATTACATTAGTCATTTATTCATCACCTTTATACCGCGCGGAAAGCGCGCGAAACTCGTCGTGTTTGCGCGAATTGCGTCGTCAATCGCGTTCGACCTCAAATCTATTCACGCCACACACACATTAAAGCGGGCAGTCCCGAATCTGCAAATTCTCCAACCTTTTTCAGCTTTCTCTGTCTAACGTACTCAAAACGACTAAGATAGACTCTTATTCACGCATTTTCACGCCACACTACAGCGCATCGTTGTGTGTGTCGTGTGACTTTTTATCATTCACTCCGCAGTCCCGCTTCGAGCAAACTTTCTCTGTCTAACGTACTCAAAACGACAAAGATAGACTTACCGGCAAAAGTCATTCACGAATGAACTATGAGCAAAAATGGGAAATATTGGGAAAAAGTCCCTTGATTTGTGTTCGGGGAGCACATAGTGAAATACGCTGTCTATTTTTAGGGTAAAATTTTGAAATGACGGGCAGGGTACACACAACAAGAATAATAAATATAATTTATCTTTATGTAATTTGCCTTTTTATTTTAAAATAACCCGAATAGCTAAATCTAAATGGTTAAACATAAATATGTTTTCCATACATAAATATGTTTTCCTTTTAGATTTGAAAGTAAATAAGTATGTATAAGTTTGAAAATCTGGTTATCATCGCACAATTGACACGTTTATGTTGAATTTAAAAGTTCTGTAGGTAATATTTGTCTGACCAATCTAGGGAAAATGTGATCGTATGCATGGCAGCCCGCTTTGAATGAACTACCAAATTACACTCACTCAATATGAACAAAAATATTCAGTTTGATTTGCTTGAGTCGCGCGAAGCGTTGTTGTTTTTGTTGTGTTTTTCATTTTGTTGTACATTTGTGATGTCTGTGATGGAAGTAATTGTCCCTTGTGACGGTATTGATGGGGATAAATGTGTTCAAAAACTTACTCGAGAAAAGGTAAAATCATTTACGACGCATAACAGACAGTTTAATAGATCAGTTTATAAAACCCATTGGATCGCTGGTTGCTCACACACGAATAAACTGTGACTTGGAGCAAAAGGTAAAATATTTGTATTAAGTATAAGTTTGCATCCAAGTTAGCTCAATATGTATTGGTGGTTTCAGTGTAAGTGTAACAATGTTTGAAGTTTGTTATGATGTCATAATAGCTGTAGAGTGAAAGAGTAATTGTAAATTATTCGTATTTTTATTTTGTTTTAAATATTCGTCACCTGTTACGCCATCTGTGTTTCTTTAAATGAACCAGTTACTAGAATGGTTTACGCAGTCGATATTAGAACATATAGTATTTTTCACTAGATGTCGCTATTGTATGGAACAGAGTTCATTCATGTGAAATGTTTCGGTTATGATGGTGAGTCTGTCTCAGTGGACTGAACTGGACTGTCTCATTCCAAGATTTCCAAGAGAAGGTGAAGAGACCCGTGCCCAGTGTGGACAGATATTTTGTATACTCAGGTCATGGATGTTAAAGTTTTGTGAATATGTATTCTCGCTATCTGCAGCTTGTACCAAATCGTAATGTTGGGACAACATTAAAAAAAATGCGGATAAGTACTCATGGGCAAGTCATAACTGGGCATGCTCACCCATGGAAGCATGGCGCCGCCACTGGCTGGCAGCCGTTGCCTTTCGGCCGTCTCTCCTCTTGGGAGGGGTGCAACGCGGCCCACCCAAGCGGTGGTCGGCTTTGCGGCCTGCTTCTGCACACAGAGCGCAATTGGGTGTCTGTGCCACGCATTGGTTGGCCTTATGACCGGCCTGACCGCAGACGTAGCACAGAGTACTCCTGTCGATTGTGCTTGTGCACTGGTGCCTCGCGTGTCCCCTCTCCAGGCACCGGAAACATTGGAGTTGCCTGGCGGGTAGCACCTGTACCCTGGCCGACACCCAGCCAACGAGGAGCCGCTTTGTGATGGCCAACTTGTGAACGGCTGTCAAGGGGCAACGCACCCAGACTGTCCCTAAAGTCGAGGGTTTGCGTCGTATCTCCCCGACTTTAATGTCGCTGGCCATGCACTCGCCGGCTGCGGCAATGGCGCTGGCGACTTCTTCCCGGGTGACCGAATCGTCCAGATCCATCACCCTGATCTCTCCCTGTTTCGTGGGTCTCGCCACTTTCACCCCCATTTCGGCGACGGCCTCGAGCATCTTGTTTGCGAGGGCATCGGCTTTTTCGGCGCAGTTCTCCCCGGCGACTTCTAGGAGAAGACCACCGCTGAGGGCTTTCTTCTGCCTTATCTCGCCGATGCCCAGTTCTGGCAGGCTTATGCGACCCTTCGCAGCCTTCATCACCTGCGCGTATGTGGCGTCCGACCCCTCAGGAACCGTGACGGTGATTGCCGCCGTCTTCGGCACTTTGGGAAGCCTCTTCTTCTTCTTGTTGGGCTTTTTGGCCGTCCTGGCAGCCCGCGCCGGCTCAGGTGCCTGAGGGGCCCTGGCCGCAGAGGGCCGGTGGGAACTTCTTTCCCCTCTCCCGCGACTCGGAGATTGCCTCTGAGCCCTTGTCGACTGGGTGGGAGGACGCTTCTTCGCCCTTCGCCCCGTAACTGTCGCCCAGGTCGACTCTCCTCTCCCTGCCTCTGTGGCACAGGGCACCTCGACTGCAGCCTCCGGTTCTCTAGCCTTTGAGGGCCGCGTTGTGTTTGTGGGCGGAGCCTTTTGCCCTAGGGGAGGCCTAATAGCTCTGCCCGGGAAGAGTTCGTCTCTGAAGGACGCCAACTTGCTGTCGATTAACGACCCGATCTTTTTCAAGAGGGCATCCTCCTCATTCCCGGCTTTCCTTCCTTCCCCTTCAGGTCGGGGCGTTGGTCGGGAGTTTCCCTGCACGCTTGGAGTATTCTTACGGCGTAACTCGTTCAGTTCCGCCGTAAGAGCCTCCATTTTAGTGTTAATAGCGGCAAGTTCGGTGCGCAGTGCCGCGTTTTCCTTCTCCAGGTTTGCAGTGGCCGCCCGCTGCACTATCTCCGTCGTTGCCGCCTGGATCCTGCGCACAGCCAGGCGGATCGCGCGGACGAAATCCCCTTTGAGGTTGCGGGATTTATCCGCAACCATCTCTATCGTCCCTAGGTTCTCCACGATCTGGGAACCTAGATCACCGGTGGGCTGTTCGCACATCTCCGTGCCTAATTCTTCGGCACTTGGGAGGGAAGTCTTCGCCCTGTTCTTCGCGGCTGGTGCTGGAGAGTCCAGGAAATCGTCGTCCGTGTCCAGTAGCGGCCTTTTTCGGCTCCTAACTGACGTAGCGGCGGACCATCCCGACATCGCGGAGCAGTCCGACAGCTCATCCGCGTCGGATGCGGCGGGAGGTGGCATTATTGCCCTATTCTTCGCTAGCCGCGGTCTTTTTCTGGTCGGCTTTCCTCGTCCATTTCCTACATCCGCCCTCGTAGGCATAGGCATAATATCGGTGTCCGTTGAGCGTAAGCATGGGTCGTGTTCACGGAGGTCGGCGGATTGCCGACCTACGAGGCAGCTGTTGCCCCCCTCAGAGTACGCGGGGCTGCCTTCTGCCGTGGCAGAGGGGTGGGATTCTCCCTTTCGGGTACCCACCTGAGGACCATTTTCACAACTAGCCTTTTCCATTGGTGCTGAATCCACAGCGTGGGCTATTTTTTAAGGGGGTGAGCTCCCCCGCCTCTCGCGATTGGGTTCCCCCCAACCATTCATCCCCTCGCCGAGTGCTAAGCTTGAGATTGGGGTAATTTTTTATAGAGGTTTTCTTCCTCGCGGCCCCCACCGAAGTGGCGGCCCTCACCCCTGACGCCAGTGGGTCAGGGAGCGAGTCGGCCGACGGTGGCTTTGCGGCCATACTACCAGTCAGACTAGCAGCCCGCCGCCCTCCCTCTTACAGACAATGAGGCCCTAGCAGGTCTCACGTACTCGTCACGTACTGATCTCATCCGCACTGCCCTCTGCTTGAGCAGAGGGACAGGTGGAGAGACACCAACTCTGAGCTGCTCTTAGTCTGGTCCCTCCCTCCAAGCCTGTCCGTTATGGGAAACCCTGTACGGTATAGCCTTGGAGATCATCGGGACACACAAGCCCCCCCACCACGACAAGGTGGCAGCCCCCGGGGGGGAACACCTGCACCTAGATGGCTCTAGGTGTATCACGAAACAGTTACTCCACTCACGATCACACCCACTAACAAGGTTGTTTGCGGATAAACACTGAAGTAGGTCCTCTGTGCGCACGTGGAGAGGAAGGCGTCTTGGGGAGTTTGTAGGGCGCTGCTCTTAATGTTGACTCAGAAAAAAAGTTTAAGGCAAGCCCAGAATGTAGAAAGATAAATATTTGCCTGTGACTTGTAGTAAAACTTTCGTCGTTCCGCTCCTTAAAGACAAAGTCAAAGGTTGAAAATTAAAACTTACAAATACGGTTTGACCGAAAAAAATCTGTCACACAACATATCTTAAGAAAATAAATCTTAAGATAAGTTTCTAGATTATGTGGAGCTGGTGCATCACTTTTATATAGGTTAGAAATTTTGAAACCATTGACCCTTGACCGCGACTTCTTCCGCGTGAATTTCGAAATTAAGAAAATATCGTTCTGAGCTAGTTTAGGGGTCAGCTGGACATTGGTTGGACTTCATCGAATGTTTTCAGTATTATCAAGGAAACTTCATCTTCACTATGAACATATTATCGGGATAGTAATTATGCTATGTATCCAGGATATGAATTATTTCTCTAGAAATATGCTTATAGGTTCCGCGGCTGTGTGGTAATCAACACCACACAGCCGCGGAACCTATACACACCACACAGCAACGGGGGTCCCCAAACAATATTATAATATTAATAGTTATATGTCCACGTTCACTTTCCGTCTAGTTTCACGTGTAGGTTAATATAGAGATCTCCTCCTCCGGAAGCGTTTCTGTCTCGCAACTGGCAATGTAAAGTGGTTCTGACGATGTTCGAACGAAAATGTCGCCGGAACCTATTCACTAGTTCCACAAAACGTGTCGTTTTTATAAAACTCAATCCTGTTGCACTTACCCTCAATTAAAGGAGGACAAAACGTGCCGATGGAGCGAATAAGCTTCCGTTGCAGTAAACAGGATGAGAACTTTTTTCTTCACGAAGCCAAAGTTGTTGACAAACATCGCACACATCGCCCCTTCAGATTTCTAACACAAGATAGGTTAAAAATGTTGCTTGGCACTTTCTGGTAGGTACTGGGTGGAAACAAAAAAGATTGAGGCCCTTCGACTAGAGTTTGATTTTGTCATACAATTTTTCATAGACATTTCACGCAAGTATAATTTTGGTAAATGTATGTATTTTTAATGAAATCACTCAGTACCTAAAGTAGTAGTTAGTATTTGCGTGTTTCTTTATCGGATCAAATGTATTTAGTTGTAAGGTTTCGTAACGATTAATCCCGTCTAATTCTAATACTATCTCCGATTACTTATTTCAGAGATCGGCAGTAAAAGCATTACGAGTATCTCGGTCACTTAGACAAAGCCACTTAACATAGAACAATACATGTCATGGAATTTTTGTCTTGTCTTTCTGAATTCCTGTCTTTGCGGCTTTGGTCTTACTACTCGTAACTTACTAACGCAACGGCTTTTTTTTTCTTCAAATGTTTTTAATTGGTTTAATCGTCATCCTTAATAATATATGATTGGGAAAGTATGTTTGTTTGTTTGTCCTTCTTCTCCACCTCAAGGGATGGATCGACGTGTTTTTTTTGCATAAATGCAGTGTAGGGCCTGGAGAGTACATAGGCTTCTTTTTATCCCCGAAAATTTCCAGAGGAAATGGAAAAAACCTGTAATAGTTGACGCTGGCGTAGCCGCGAGGAAAGCCATCGCTTATCTCTGCATTTGGGATTTGGGTCGATCATTTCGACCGCCCATGTTTTTCACGACTGTCAACGAACCAACCACGTGATCCAGAACGACGGATAATTCTAACCTAAGTACGAAAGCGCTCAAAAATCCTAAAATCATTAAATTAAGGGTTAAATAACAAAATCGTTTCATATTGGGAACAAACATTGTGTTCGACCCATAGGCAGAATATAGTGCATACATACTTCAAGTTCCGGATGTGACAGCTTATTTTTGATTATAATATTGTTATTATTCGATATTATTAAATCCTCCAACTCGCCCTCTATGGATTTATTGTTTATAGACGGTTTGTAGACATGAAAGATTACAGGACTCTTGCTACGTGAAGATGTTATCAAAACATGAAATGCTTCACACTGGCAGTAAATAACGATATACTTTATGTAACTATCAAATTTGCATAAAGATTTAAACGGTTATACGTTAACCAATACGGTGTAGCTTGTAATTATGTTGTCCATGCTTTTATTATTCGAACAGGTGTTAATTTTTATGGCTGCCGGCGGTAATTCTATGCTTAGTTTGGTTTGGACATAATAGATGAAACTCATGTATAACAATGAGAACGGTACATTAGTCTTTACTTGTTTGGGCGTTATGATACATACCTACTTGTAATTATGTTATATTGTGTTATTTTCTAAACGGGAAAAGTTATTAGAAACTTATATACATAATTGCATTTTGACCAGTGTACTTAATTTAACCATGAATAAATAATATTATCCGCGGTCTAAATCGATGATTTCAGTAAGTCTTTTGTAAGTAATGATCGACTGTAATAAATGTTTTTTTAATCTGTTACTTATCACGTACCCAATTCAAAGATAAAGAATGTCGGTCAAATTTCCAGTTCAAGCGTAAGTAATCGGAGAAATTTAATTAAACCGCGATTACCTCCATATTACATCGCAGCTGTTTATCAGCGTGTAGTTTTGAAATAAGCAATCGATATTATGTCATGACACTATTTTGAGTCGTGCTTTTTAGCTCTTATATTACGCATGAAAATTAGGACCTTTTTCAGATTTAATTAGGTATTAGATAACATACATAAGTATAAACTATTCCCATATGCTCCGTTATTTGACTTCATTTCTCACTGACTGAACTGACTTGTAGGTCTGTATATAGGTAAGTTATATTTTTTCGAGCCATTTATATTTTATACGAAATATCTTACATATGATATTTAAAAAAAGAAAACAAATATATGGAGCTAGAATGTTTTTAATATCTATATTTATAAAAGGAGAAGGTGACTGACTGACTGACTGACTGACATATCAACGCAGGGCCTAAACTATAAGGGATAGAAACTTGAAATTTTGCACAGGGGTTCCTTTTATAACGTAGGGGAGCACTAAGAAAGGATTTTTGAAAATTCACCCCCTAAGGGGGTCAAACGGGTGTGCAAAGTTAGTATGAAACTGTGCCGTTTCTGAAGTTAGTGAATGTCTAATTCCACGCGAGCGAAGCTGCGGGCGTCCACTAGTTTTGGACTAACTCTAAATACTATAAGAAGACTGACGACTGAAGAGGTATTGGGTTCGATCCCCTTCTTGTAAACCATATTGGATTTTTCTAACATAAAATTCCCAGTAGTCGTAAATATGTGCCTGGTGTAAAGCTAAGGCTCACCAGCTCACCAATAAACATGGAAACTAAACATAAATGGTCAATATTCAGTAGACTACATACTTCTGCCTACCTCTTCCGGGATATATAGACGAAATTATATATTATAATAAAAAAATAATAAAATAACAGTAGGTACTTAGCGTCTTCGTTAAGGCTTATTAATCTTTTATTAAATAGTTCTATCATATCAGTTGTAAGATGTAACACGATAATGTCTTAATCAACGTTAAGCAAAATATGCAGCGAGGTGTGAGAGACGCCGTCGTGGGAAAAGAAAGCCAATGCCATAACTGCTTAAGTATCACAACTAGCGCGGAATATTGTGAGAAATTATAACTTTTTATCTTTAAAAGGAAGTTGTAAAATTTGCATTCTAACAAAAGTAAAATTTAAAAAAATCTTGGTGGGCCGCCAAAATGTGCCAAGTAATATTACTTGGAACAAAAAATATTTTTTAATAAAAAGCTTTTATTAAACAAATAAAAATGTACTAAAAAGTAAAAAATTAGTTGTTGTTAAAATTGACTTAGACTGAAAATAACTGATCTATTAATTTTGGGTTTTAAAGTTATTTCAACCAAAATATATCTTTGACGTAGGTGTTTCTTCACGGTATTTCTTTATTCATATTACTATAAATAAAAGCTTCTTCTCTCGAAGAGGTTTCGGAACTTTCACATACTGTAAATACTCTTTACCTTAACTTTATGATGTTTTTGTGATATTTCACAATATTAATGGAATGACTTGTGTGTCCAAATACACCCAGATTACAACTTCTTTCTCGTACATGACATTTTTGATCTACGAGCAAAACTTTAAATGGATCCATTTAAGAGTGATTGAAATTGAATAACATAACTTTAGAATATGTATTAAAAATTTAAAAAATAAAAAAAGCTTTTTATAACTTTTTTTTTATTTTCGTGCATTGTCATTGGAACCAAATATGTGTGCCAAATTTCAGCTCGATAGCTTCAGTGGAAGTGGGTGAAATATTGATTGCAAGATTCCAGGACATACATTACATACATAGATACATACGAGTGAAGTTAAATAAGAGCTTTTAAAAAAAAGACATCGGCATTGCTCTAGCCAAACAGTAATTGTAGCCATGCATTTTACTGCATGATTTTATATAAGTGGGTACGAGTAAAAATATTTAATTAATAATGTTCGTATAAAAGATCTGTCAGGAAAATATTCACATCACCAGTATCCCAACTCTTACACTGTCCCACTGCTGGGCACGTGTCTCTATCGGAATACTCACGTGCCCAAGTCCAACTAGGTATATAGTTTATATTTATTGCACTCTTGTAGGTTGTCTATTTTTGCACTTGCACTTGGTGCCAAGAAAATTGCTCCTATTTCATGCAGGTCAAGGAATATGTTTTAACCAGCTGAAGTTTTCCACTTTATGGTGGGATTGTGATTACGAGCATGACTGTAGTAGTAGTACATAGTAGATTATTTAATTAGATCTGGACAACATTGAATTGGATATAAATTTGTAAAAATTGTCTAAAGTTGCATCGGAGTAGGTACTTATATTCTATGTACTAGTACTTATATTCTTGTGAGGTGGTAGAGCCTATAGGGAACCAAATAGGTTTTATATGAAAGCTAATTGGTTCCATATAGAGTTCGCCCGGGGCAGTACCACCGCCCGCCACGGTACCTAGTACCATTTCTGCCGTGTAATAATTGTTTTTAAAGCAATTGTGGTCCGGTTGGAAAGGTGTGGATTCCGGTTACACTTCTTTAGAGGCGACCATCTTAGTCCTCAAGGGTAGCAACACATCTGTGACTGACTTAGAACGAGACTCCTACTAACAAGTACTAACTGGACTATTACTAACACAAACTAACAGGACTAACTATCACTAACAGTCCCTAGTCCTCATACCTACTAACGAACTGACCAACTAATGTTCTAATTAACTTTCTCAGCTGATTGGACTAACCATCCCAGTCCCTAATTGAGTCTTGTTCAAAGTCAGTCACAGTTGTCATGGGTGGCAGCGGATGGGTGGTGCTGCAAGCTCGTTTGCTATCCTGTATCCATAAAAAAAAAAAAAATGTAGTGACGGTTAGTTGGGCCAAAATAAAATAAAAGCATGAATTATATAGTTTTGGTTACACAAGAAATATAGGACAAAATAAAGTAGGACTTAGAGTTTTGGACCGCAGAATCAATGAATCTAGTGTTTGACTTCCAAGCCTGCTTCTGAATTTATTACCGACATCAGAAGCAGCTTCCATGCATTCCATGCTCTTACTAATTGCCAGCTGTAAATTATCTTTTAAGTTTTAGTTCGCCACATGTTTGTGATTGCGATTCCTAACTGACCGATGTATAATACTCACTTTTGTAAACTGTTATGTCATAATATAATAATAATATCTATAATAATAAAACTTGAAATACTTATGGAGGTTCTGAGACTCACGTTCCTTTGGTTCTGTAATCTGAGTTACGAGATATTTAAAAATGTTAGTCTTTAGTCTCTCGCCCCTCTTGAGTAAGTATATAGTATATTAATGGGGTTTATGATGTTCTGGTCCCTGCTAGAAATAGTGTGAGTAGTAAATATTATGTCATGTGCTATTTATTCACATAGGAAAATTGTTCAGTCTGTTAGTTTTAGTACAAAAGCCTGTAATCACCTCACTAGGAATTATAGTTTAGTAGGTAACTAGGTTGCATTTATAGAAACAAGCGGCAGGTGTTGTACATACGAGTAGGTACCTACGTGGCTTATCTTTAACGAACATTGAAACAAATACTTAGAACACATTACTATTAATGCGTAGAAGTAGTTATAAGGAGTACTTTAAAGCGTATTTAGAAGTAATTATATAGGTAAGACGTGCTAGCAGAGTTATTTTTAACAAAATAACTTTATAACGTAATTGATAATATCAATGTTTGGTTACGATCATACTCCATTTACGAATCGTATGAATGAATAAGAAACTTTTAGACTAGACTCTTTCTCTTTAAACCAACCCATCCACCTATCCACATTGGAGCTGTCTGCTTGAGTATGCTCTGGACCTCCCTCAGCTGTGGTGTGGTAGGGAATTAGTGCCCAAAAGTGGGACGTCTATGGGTTGTATTGTGGCTTAGCCTTAGTATTTTAAGTTTTTTTAAGTATAAAATAATTTGATTAATCCATCTTAGTAGAAAAGAACTATTACGTATGCTCTACGGGTACCCTTCGAGGAAATACAGGCGTCATGTCATGTTATGTTTTGTGAGTGCAAGTTAATGGTTATTTTTTTAAATCTTAAAATGAATAATCTTTTTTTTCTGATCTGGTAATTAACGTAATCATATCGCTCCATTTACAGGAAAAAATTAAGTGGGTATGAATTTTTTTTCACATATTCTGTCATGATGTCGTTGGTTAGGTCGATTAAAATATTATGGGTGTATGAGAACCATTTTTCGATTGGATGTCTTCGAAGTAGTAGTCACTTTTGATTTTCTTAAAGAGAAAAATACCCACACAATAATAGTAGATAGGAAACTCCAGCTTACTTTACTTCTGAGTAACTAATGTACTGCGTAAAAAACCTATCGACAACATATATTTTCTAGCTAGTAATATTAACATTTTACAATAAGTACTACGAGTATACCTACATTTGAAGACTTCATAAAATATAATTAGAGTTAAATTATATAGTATCCAGGCATTTCTTGTAAGTACGTTTCCTCTAAATGTGTTTTTGTATTAGTATGTAGTAGGTATGTAGGAAAAAAACTATAAGCGTTTTTTTTTCAAGGCATTAAATAGCTATAATAAGCCTTATCTGCAATTTATCCCTACTTACATTAAAAAAAGAATTACTAAAGTTATATTCTTAAGCAAAAATAATACCAGTCCAATATAATGTTTAGATAAAATGGAGTCTATCCAACAGTATCTATGAGTTGCTATTAAAACCGATACTTAATTGTGCACCTATTTATAATTTTTTACTCCTGCCTATGTTGCTATTTTGTTAGTCTAATTGTTTAGAATTTTTTTAAATTAAGTACCATTAATATTATCTTTCCAGATAAGTCACTTCGTATGCTCTTGTACTCGATGCATAAACCAGATTAAGATATCATGTATTTCTTAAACAAATCATAAACCATAACTATGTATAAGCGTTTTTAGTGTAAAGGCACTTATTTTTGCTTACTCCAAGTTACTTCAAAAGCTTTGGTTTCAGAGTTTTGTCGGCTAGGTGTTTCGGCTATCACGTTCGTGCTAGATTTGGGTTGGCATTGTTGGAACAGCGTAATTTCGATGAACATTTTCCGTCTAGTAAATATACTCTCCGCTTCTAACCAGTAAGAATAAACCAGACATTATTGAGAAACTTTAGCCATAACGAAGCCATCGGCCATGAGAATTTAAATTAAATTGTGATAGATTTTCAAACACATGACATTTTGGTAAGTGACATCAGACAAACAGCGAAGGAAACGCGGGAATGGAATGCATTGACGATTGGAGAATCCCACGCAGTCATTTTATTTGCTACGTATCGTGACGAATACGAGTGGTGGTCGCATACCTACCGCACGGGGCTGAGAGAAATATTTTTCGCTAAGTTTTATATTATACCTACTAACTAACGACTATCAAATTCAGTCACTGGTTTGCTGCAAGGTTTCTACTATTGCTAGCTTGCTACCCTTGATGACCTTTAGAAAAGGGTAACCAGAAACCACTTTTCCAACCGGAACACAATTGCATAAAAAACACACTGCCGACGTCTTCGCCTAAATTGGCTTTGACCCACGGTCAATCAATCAATGGTTCTTCATACTTTGGGTGAAGATGGTAATGATGACTTCCTCGGACGATGTCAAAGTGGAACCTATACATATACTATATCTATATAGGTACTATAAAAAACCTTTATGGAACCATCCATAAAGGTTTTGTTGTACTGGCAGAATGGTTAATGCAATGGTTATCGTTCACTTCCATATTTAATAAACTTTTAATTTCATAATACCGATGTACGGACTAACATACTAATCTACTGACTAAGTATTCTTCAAGCACAACACAGTACAAGCGTCCTCAATGCCCTTCAAAGGAGGTTAAGAAGTCGAATGGCCTGTTTGAAGTTTATGCCCCTCGTGTCGTGTTCCAAGTTGTGCGATACTTTAAGTCAGTGCTTTAAGTTAATTAATATCTCGTCATCCTCCTTACCTACTGTCTGTTGTTTTGCAATTATGTTTTGCTAGACAATTTGTGTGAGGTTGAGACTGGCGTTGCCAGTGGGGTGGGAATGCAACCGTGACACACAGGGAGAATTGTTTGTTTACGTTACAAGGTTTCCCAAGGGATATTCTAGCTAGACCGAGAATACGTTTTTTTCGGAATAAATGCTTATAGCAAGGCAAACAAGTTTATATATAATTTAATAAATGTTACATTAAAACATGATTGGTTCAATGTTACATGCATTTTAATGAAGTCTCCTTGCAACAAGCAACTAGCTTTATGTAGATGTGGATAGTACGTAGGTAGACAATATACCGCACCAGTAATTTATTCCAAAGTACGCTTAATTAAAACAATTGCAGATAGATAATTACAGTTTCGAAATATGTACTTCCGTAGAGTAGGTACTAGCTAATGCCCGCGGCTTCGCCCACGTGAAATTTATAATAGGTATATAATGAAATAAAATTGGAATAGATTTTATTTTATCCCATGGGAACACAGTATCGAGATAAAATGTATGCTTTATGTTAATCCAAGACATGGCCAAGCTGTGAGCCAAGTTTTATTTAAATCCGTTCATTTGCTAACGCGTTATTGTGTAACAAACATCTAAACATTTTCACAAACTTTCACATCCTCCTAGGAAACCTAAATGGTTCATGCAGTAAAGGGTTAATCCAGGGTGTCAGCTACTTCCACACCAAATTTGATCAAAATCGGCCGAGCCGTTTGACTAAGAAAGAGTAAGATTAATATATTTCAATTGCTTGCTCATCCCACGGAAACACTTCATTTATTTGGGATAAAAAGTATCTGACAAAACACCGTTACCAATATACCTAATTTAATCAAAGTTGGTCCAGCCGTCTGAGCGTGAAGAAATAACAAACATATAATCACACACACACTCACAAACTTTCGCCTTAATATTAGTGTGGTTCTAATTAGATACTTAATACAAAACTATTCTTTACGGTTTTTCACGACTCAAGCGTAAACCATTTAAAAAATCTGAAACCTAAGATTTAAACTTTAACCTTAGCTTTTAAATCCAGTAGGTATTTACTGATTTTACTTCATTAGGTATGTCATATTTATAATTTGCAACAAGTCAGTTATTTTTCATTGTACTCAGTCAAAGCACTTTTTTGAACTTCCGTACCGTGAAGTTTCTAGTCGCTGTACAAGTTTGAGTTTTGACCACAAAACGTTAGTTATTGTCTGCTTTCATTGCTTCTTCATGCTCTGCCGATTGCAGCGTTTGTAAAATGGCAATAAAAAGGGCAAGAGACATGTCTACTTAGCTGCCTCGATAAAACTTAACCTTTTATTATCTACACTTTTATAAAAATAAATATCGGCCTATAACATCAAAGGAGTGGCACCGGTTAGTGGCCTATATATTATTATAGGTATTTTGATTAATTATTTCACGGTTGACAGTAATAATAAATGTCTAATGTACATACTGTATAGTATAAAGTTATACTTATTTTAGGATTAGCTATTATCAATAACTAATCCTCTATATACTTAACATTTAACGTTAGAGCGTTTAAATAAGTAAATAAACGATTAGTTAATTTTTCTTTTAGTAGTTAGTAGTGACATTATATTGTATGGTTTTAGAATTTAGCTAAGCGGGCCCAATCACCTCATAGCGAAATAAGTGTCTATTTATATAACAACAAATGGGTACGCTATATATGTATATATATTTAACCCACTTAAAACGGTCTACTAATAGCATATCCTAAGATTATTTTTGTTTTAAATGTAAAACTTGAGTAATCCAATAAAGTATAGAGAATAAATTGTAGACAATATTGGATTATAGATAGGTACGCGTTTGTGGGTAGAAATTATTTATAAAGGTAGGTTTATTGTCCGTTGGAAGCTTCGAATGCATGCATAACTGCACGTCGACCCTTGCAACCTGTTGCGGTTGCAGGTTGCAGGCGTGCCTTCTAATGAATGAACGGACCCTCACTGCGTGCCTATGCCGGTTATTTCGTTTTGCTAGAAGGTGAATGCGATTTGGAGGTTTGCTTTTCAAGTTTCATTGATTTAAAATCCATTCATTGCAACTTCGTTGAGTATCTTTGTAATTATTTTCTCCCATACCAAAAGCTTTGAGTCTTATTTTCTACGAGTTTATTGTATCTACTTGTACTGTCATGATAGAGCAAAACTCTATATTAACACAGAGTAATTATATATAATATACTAATAAAATTATGATGATAATCTACTTTTCCCATTTCGGCTTCGCCGCAATAAAGGAGCTTGGCTGTTTAACTCTTCAGCTTTATTTTTAATCCTATCCTGTGATAAAATTTAACCTTTAGGTCACTTTATCTTCTACCTCTTTAAAAATCTATTCGCTTGATCAATCGATCATAATCTCGTGTAGGTAACTCGACTCAATATGATCGAGCATAAGAAACGTGTGTTATAGAGGTGACCCAGCTGGCAGGAACACTCGTTATAACCGGTAAACCTTGATGACGTTTAGTTATTACTTTTCTGATAATTAAAGTGTTTGCAATGATTTCATCGTTATACCTATTATGGAATCCTAATATAATATCCTCATTTAAAAATGGGAATGTTTGGATGTTTGAATGGTTGTTATTTAATCATGCAAAAACTACAAAACGGATTTGTATGAATCCTGGCACATAGGATAACCTAGATTTGCAAAGGATCTTTTCAATCTGGTAATTTGTTCCCTTGGGATGCTTTGAACGTTTATTGGAAATATTTCTGTCACAAAGAAGATAATGTAAAAGTAAAATAAATTGAAGTAAGGTAAAGTTTGTAAGGTAGGTACTTAATAGTTGTAGGTATGTAAGGCAAAGGTATGATGCGTAGATTGCGTAGTAAGTGTGTGTATCTAAGCACACAGCGTGCGTGTAGCGTAGCGGTGTCTGAACGTGTGAATATCTGTGCAAACAGCGGGTCCATGCCATTGAGATGAAGAGAGTGGTCATGTCAAATAGATAAAGAAACCGCATTTTTGTCAGTTGCGCATTCAGTAAGGTCATTTATACAGAACTTTGGTGTCACTAAAAAAAGGTCTAAATGAAATTTTACTCGGTGGTATAGCTCGGGTCGGCTTTTCCGCTGACGTTATCAACTGTTTCATCTCTGCCGGTCTTGAAGTATCTTCTTTAAGGATCTACCATGTTAACAAACATTTTTATTTTTACTTAGTATTTTTAGTAATATTGCACGTGTGCGTAATATTGCACACAGCAGTAGACTGAATCGATAGAAAGTGGTCGTTTTACGAATGTTAGGTACTCGTCTGCGCCTAGGTGTCGCCTCTAGTGAACATAACCTCACTGGTCCATACAGAGATGGAGTCTGTAGAAAGGAGCACGCGGCTCCAAGGACGACGGCACGCGCGCCGGTTGTTCACCTCGCGCTCAAGAATGCGCGGGAACAGGGAGTTGCGGCGCAGGACCGGTGCGCGGTGTCGGCCCGACATCCGAGCGCTCGCGCTGCGCTGCGGTGAATCGCATGAAATACCATCTACTATTAGAATGCCGTAAAAAATAAAATAATAAATCTACTGGTTCACTTTTTTATCACAATCTATAGACATTGATGCAAATTCATACAATTTTATGATATTAAAATATTTAGTAAGTAGTTATTAGTATCTAGATAGATAGATATTAGTTAGTAGTTATTAGTGTCTTCGCGTCGCGTCCTTTCAACGATGGGGACTAATACAGATCACATCACAGGTATTTCATACAAGATAAGCTGTCCTCTCCCTATTTTGTCAAGGGATAAGCAGTATTCTAAAGATAGGAATATAACACTATTATCAGTTGCTGCTTAGGCTGTATAGAACTTAAAAAAATTTATGGAATAATTTCGAGAACTTAATTTTGAAAATAATTATTCAATGTGGACACACAATAGAATACTTATGTTATATGTCTATATATGTACTCACTTTATCTTCTACGATATATACACGGTCATTAGCAGTCTCAGCAGTCGGTACTGCTGGTGTGTATGCTGGCAGGTCCTACGAGTAGGCATCTATTGACGCAGGTATGATGAAATACAGTATCAATGTAATCAATATTAAAATACTTTATTGATTGATGAAATATACCTATAGCACCATTGTATCGATTGAAAACTACATTAAAAAGAGATTGTAGTTAATAGTTATCGATCAATAGAAAAATGAATTGATTGTATAAAGGCATAGGTAACTTACATAGGCGCAGTTACGAGTAGTTACATAGAAGCAAGGTCGAGTAACTGTTAATTTGCGAAAAGGATTTGAAGGTTAAAAGGGATATCTATCCGTAAACATAATTAAACTTGGTTATAATATATCTGTACAATAGAAAACAGCAAGCATCGGATTTTCTTAGAAGTTTTAAAATTTTCAATGTTTTTAAAACACGATGCGGTTTGATGGCGGTCTGTCGGCGAAGTAAATATTTGAGTTGTAAACCAAACCTTACTCGGTGTTTTCTATCTTTGGTCATCATCGCTCGGAGCAGCTTAATTGTGGGTTTAATCGCAGTTGCCGCTTGATTTTATCGATTAACTGTCATTTACATATGGAAGTAGCACTAGATGCATACATTGACCGCATGTTTCTCACCTGTCGTGAACGTTCGCTTCTTAATGGTTTTATATTCGCAGCTAAGCGTAATCTTGAATGGGAATAATTAAGAGTTTGTAATGTTTAAGTTAAAAGATTGAACAAGTTTGTTAGGAAGATAAAGAGGCGAAGAGACGCATTAAAATGAAGTTATTAGATACTCCGCCAGGTGTAAAAATGTTTATGTTAAATAAATAAACGCTACCCACTCACACCCCCACGGTAAGTAGGCTTGTCTCAGTGGCGGACACACAGAGAACAAAACACAAAAACACAAAACAACAAAAACTACAAACAACAAATCCATGACCCGAGTACAAATATTTATCAATGAAATAAATATCTGCCCCGGCCGGGATTCGAACCCGGGACTCGCGGTTCTGCAGTCCGGGTCTCTCACCACCGCGCCACGGAGTCGTCAATAAGCGTAAGTGCTTTGGATGTAAAACAGTTTGCTAATCGCAGTTTGATTTTGTATCTGATCTTTATTATTTGGGTTAGTAATAAATAATAATCTTTAATTTATAATTATATGTTTTTAAAAGTACTTAAGTAAGTATTTAATATGTTTGTGTCCTTCATTTTAGCTCGAAATAATATTAACTACATTTAGGTACATACGTATTTCATTTTCTAGGAAATATTCTCTTTATATATTCTCTTATTGACTGTGTAAATCCTGTTCTAACCTATATAGAGTTAGCAAATGTATAAAGGTCTCATTGCTCTGAGGTTAGCAATGAGGGCAAACCAACATTAAGGTTACAGCTGCCGCGTAGGACTCATTTAGGTTTAATGTAGGCCAATCCACTACGAGATTGACATTGGGACGTTGGCGTCTTGTGGTCTATAATCTATATGCGTGTCTGGCGCAGTTCCAAGTAGATCGGCACCTCTCGGCCGGAGTAGTACTCCGCAATACATAATCGCGTACTAATTTTTAACGACCCACTCTGAATAGTTCTATGGTAGTTATTTCAGTTTGGTTAATTATGTATGTTTCGCCGCAATTTTTTTAATACTTAACTACCTACTGTAGTTTCATCATCATCATTTCTAGTTTATTGTAGTCATCTAGATATTTATAGGTACCTACTTAAAATTTTTAAAATTGAATATTTTTAATTATGGTTTGAAAATAAGAGAGACGTAGGTAATCAATATTTTGAGATCCATTGAAGAATACAGCTTAGTGCCCACTCTGGTATTTCTATGGATAAAATTGGTTAGCAAACAAGCAACCAGTATCACCTATCCGCTGCCGCCCATGAGAAACGTGTGACCCTATGTTGTATGTAATAAAGACACTATGTCTTTATTTGGAGATACGCGTTGTATTCGACGTCTATAATTCCTTGATTCGTATCTGCATACCATCACGACCTAAAATAATACAGTTTGACATCAATACCAAGATCACAAGCGTCACTTCTTTCTGCTTTTCACGTTATTGAACATTAGGAAATTTTTGTTGCAGTAGAAAATAGCTGAGTCATTAGCCCGTTTCCGTTGGGAACTAGACCTAGTGATTGACGAACTCATTACAATGTTTGGAAAGGAAGTAGTTGCGGACGGACGGATGGATGCATTGGTTATGAATATTTGTGGCGTCTTTTCCGGGTAAAAGGACTTGGATTCTCTTTTCATGTATAAGTTGACTGCCAGAATGCTCCGCAGTCAAATTACCACGTGTTTCTCATGCAAACTGTCCATTTTTATAAATTTACTCAAACTTTATTGCATCTTAAGAATATGTATTTCAAAAGGCGGACTTAATGCTAAAAGCATTCTCTAACAGCCAACCTCGGTGACAACAGCAAACTATTATAAGACTCTTAAAATATGTTCAAGTACGTACCTACTTATTGTTGATCATTTACTTTATTGTAGCACGAATAGCAACTTTTGCATTTATACTAGCAGACTAAAATTATAATGGGTGCAAGTATACATTTCTTAAGACTTCTTTTCAATAGAGATCTCTCTCTCTTTCAAGATAGATACAAACTCTCTATTATGTAGATATATGTAGTTGTACTTAAAAAATATGTCTTCATCATCTAGATTTATTTCTTTTTACTGAATTATTTAGATAATTACTTAATTTACCTCGGTGCCTACCTAACCTACTAACTATTATGTGACAGGTGTCCACGGGCAGTGGCCCACAGGAATAGTATTTGCTACATCGACCACATTTAAACAATAATCTTTACTCAGGCTTAGTTACCTGCGGTTACCTTATCCGTGACCTATGCTCTGTAATACATCCAGTCATTTCAGACGATGATGTGGTTTGACCAACATAACCAGATACCGGGACAGTAACTTGACTACTTGAAACAAAGTGCGATAACAAAACAATACCTAACCCTACTTGATGGTCAAGCCTAGCCGTTAATAATTCACATGTTTGAGTAGAACGAGATTTGAATGAAAAAACGTAGTAAGAACTCTTGACAGTCCCTGTTGCGATCAGAGGCAAGCAAAGTCTTCGAATTAACAAACAGCTTACGGTAAGATAAGCTACCGGTATCTCAAGTTCATTATGAGAAGTAAGGATGGCTCCCATCACAGTATCATTAAAGGCCTTATAAGGCTATTACAGCTTAATGTGGCTTCTGCATTATTTCCCCTTGCGTAAATTAACACCTTTTTGCTCGTTAAGCGATGAAAGCAAGGCTTATGTTACTCCTATCAAGTTTCTATACCATTTCAAAGTATGTAGTTTATTATTTGCGATAATTATTGTGGGAAAATATTTTCTTCAGTACGTTTTTGTTAACATGATGTTGTATAGGTACAACAGGCAGATGAAGAGTAAGTTTGCCTTCAGGACGGTACTTCGTTCGTTATAGCATGGAGGAATTTATGTAACAGATAGCGATTTTTTCTTTTATTTCTTTTAATTATGCACGGGATGTAACCGCACAGGTTATAATAATAATTATTATTATCATCACTGCAATATTGTTTGATGAAGTGAATTAGGATTGATGGATAGGATGAATTAATTAGGATTTCAAGCAAATAATATGCTAATTAATAGTACCTAGTAAGTGTAATCATTTAAATTATGTATTTACTTGTGGACGCCCGCAGCTTCGCTCGCGTGGAATTAACATAATAATAGATTCTTCTTAACTCGTCAAGCTTTAGCTCCACAAATTTGTTATTAATCCGTAAATGTGTTATCCCCTATGTTTATTTGAATGCCATATTTATTTATATCTAATCAACAGCCTAAAATATAAATTTTATGCTTCTGGTTCTGAAAACGACAATATTATATTATTTAAATCGGTTCAGTAGTTTTGGCGTGAAAGCGAGACAGACAGACATTTATACTTTTGCATTTATAATATTAGTATGGAGTATGGATTAATATTAAATTTTTTGGTACAAGTTTAAGGAGTAATAATACAGTTCATAAGCTTGTATAATGTTTTCTGTAATACATGATGTTCATTACGTGACTGTACCTACGCAATGTTAACTTCCCATTTCTTCAAACACGCACGTTACCTATCAAATTGATTGTCGATAGTGCTTCTTCGATTAAGCCGTTTGAATTTAGTTGTTTCGCCCTACGTGTATTAAACACGCAATTTCTGAACAAATAAGTTCTCAAGGATATAAAATCCTGTTATGCTTCTCAAATCAAAAAATCTTGTTCCAATTATGTGATTTAATGAAGTCTTTTATTGTTACAGGCTCGACCCACCCACTACACAAGATAACTTTCCAATGGAGAACAAGAAAACGGCGCCGGCTACTCAACAGCCACTTACTCAGCAACATCTAATGGCGCAACATGTCCATCCAGACCAAATATACACACCTCAACACCCTCAATTATCCACCTACTTAAATTCAGCTCAGCCAAATCAAATTCAACCAAATGGTGTTATGCATCAACTTCTACAGAGCCAATATCAATCAAACATGAACGCCCGATCCCCGTTATTAGAAAATAGACATGATGTGTATGGTACAGGACATAATCACGAGTATACTAGGCATTACGGAACTAATGATAATTATAATAATTATCCTCAGTCACCTTCTCGTGTTGAAAGAACTGATCTCCCAGCAGACCAGAACGTTAATCATGAAATTCTAAACAGTGTACCGAAAGGATATAATGCTGAAGTCTATCATGACTACCTTAAACGTAACCCACCGAAGGATAGTAATCAAATATACCAAAATCATCAACCAATGTATAGGCCTAATGTAAATCAATATGGTTCCAAACCATATCTTCCTTACTCGAATAGAATAGGACCTCAGAGTAATACCGAGTTATTAAGAAAACAATATAATGAAATTCAGCAAATGAAAATGCAACAGCAATTACACTATCAAAACCAAGCACAGATGCATCAACAGCAGAAGTTTGCTGAACGACAACTCCTGCTTCAGCAAATTCATGGCATCCAACCGCCCCCGAATCTACAAAATAGTATATATTCCGACGGTTCGTACAGAGACTTAGATCGATATAGCAGCAAACATGACTTTAAGGATTATGCAATGACTGATTTGCAAAAAGATGCCGATAGATATGCTAAGAATAAAGAGTATAAAGAAATGGAAAGACAAAGTAGGCAGTATCAAGAAGCACAATGGCAAGCGAATCAAGCAGCAGATGCTAGAGAAATAGAAAGATACCGAAAGCAGCTGGATGAAGATAAGGCAAAAAGTCAATCGCCGTCTTCTGATTTTAGCAATCAATCGCAAAAAAACAACCTCGGAATAAATTCACCTATGAAGTCAAGTGAGTCTAGTACACCTAGCATCAAATCTCCCTCATCTGATAGTCGAAGAAGTAGTAGTGGAAATCAAGCATTACGATCACCAATAGCACAGAGGGTTCCTTCAGCTCCCGTCACAATGGCAGGGTTGCTATACAAACAAGGATCTGATGGCTTAAAAGTATGGAGAAAAAGATGGTTTGTGTTATCAGAGTACTGTCTCTTTTACTATAAAAGTAAGTATGTTTCGCTTAGTCGTAGTCAATTTATGTTCAAGAAGTGATGAGAGTTTACAATTACTAATTTTGTATTGTTTCAGGCCAAGATGAAGAAAAGCTTCTAGGATCTGTGCTTTTGCCATCTTATAAGGTATCTGCATGTACGGCCGAAGATAAAGTAATGCGGAAATTCGCATTCAAACTGGAACATGCAAATATGAGGACATATGTTTTAGCAGCATTGGACCAGGAAACAATGTTAAAATGGGTAAAAGCTCTAACCATGGCAGCACTTATGCAGGGTCATAAGTAAGTTTTTATACCTATATAAGCTCGTAATAAGATAATGAAGATTATAGAAAGTACTTGCCATCAAATATTATTCTTATTCTTATCAAATAGAAAACGAACAATATTACGGAATTCCATCATAAATATTTAATGATGAATTGTTTATCAAAATAAGGAATATAAGCGTAAATATACATGAATGAACTACTGAATGAAAATCTATATATATAAAAGGAGAAGGTGACTGACTGACTGACTGACTGACTGACTGACTGACTGACTGACTGACTGACTGACTGACATATCAACGCAGGGCCTAAACTATAAGGGCTAGAAACTTGAAATTTTGCACAGGGGTTCCTTTTATAACGTAGGGGAGCACTAAGAAAGGATTTTTGAAAATTCACCCCCTAAGGGGGTAAAACGGGGGTGCAAAGTTAGTATGAAACTTTGCCATTTTTGAAGTCGTTAGACAGAGGGCAGACGTCGTTAATGGGTCTAATTCTACGCGAGCGAAGCTGCGGGCGTCCACTAGTATTCATATATACAACATTTTAATGTATTGATATAATACTCTTTTCCAAATACTATCTATTCAATTTAATGTTTTTATGTGTTTAACTTGGATTGATTTGTTTTGATGTATATACACAGTGATCAGCCGCAAAAGCAGAGTGACCGGCCAACTGCGAAAACTGAGGTACGTTTTACTGTGTGCACTTATGTTCGTATCACTGTATTATTGTAACGGGCCATGCAGGTGATAGACAATTAGTCTGTTAGAGCGGAACCAAGGACAGTTTTATGTAATTTATTATGTTCTGCTTTTATCAGATCTGAATTTGCGTGAGTGTAATGACAAGTATTTTAACATTTCTCGTCAAACCTCTATGTAGTAATAGAGTTTTTCTAAACACTTTATAGACGCTATATTTATTACAAAAAAACGTTTCAGGACTCTGATGATGTACCTGGTCCTACTTATGCTAATGCCCCACCTAAGCCACGACGATCAAACGATGGTTATAATTCACCGAGCCCCGACATGTAAGTCAAACTGTTTTTAGTCTTACCTAGTTATACTTAATTTATATCTATTAGTAGTGGTCGCCAAGTGGTACCGTTAGGTTTCCTCAATAGACACATCAAGCGCATAAGTGGCGCAATAAGTTCAAAATATGTTACTTTATTCATTCACATCATCATATGTATTAATTAGTTAGTTAGTCACTTTCAGTTAAAAAAATAAACTATGCAAAATTTCGCATTCCTCTTTCTGCGCATTCATTAAAGGGGATCAAAGGTTTCACACGTCACGCATAAAGATTATTTATTTAATTACCTTGCCATCATATAATCTACCATTCATTATCATTTTAAAAATTTCAGGTATGATCCAAACTACGATCTGCTCAAAAAGCCAGCATCACACTACAGTCAAGGCACTAATCCCACTCGTTATCAGGATCACACGAACTACCAAAGTACTGCAATAAATCAAGAGGGCACATACATTCGCAGTCCTCAGTCTCCATCGTTACAACAGTCACAATATCAGATAAAACGATCGTACGACACGCATCATCTTTCGTTACCATTAACAAATACCAACACCGAAAACTTAGAAAATATCCAACCCTCTAATTCATCAATATACAGGACTAATCCACAGTCTCCTTATTTTGATAATAGGAATAAAAATCAACAAGACCAAAAATCAACTCAGGGCTCTGCGGCGGAGCAGGCATATGATCGCCAGGCACATGATCGCCAGCTACATGATCGCCAGCCACAGCGTAATCCTTTCTTGCAAGACTTTTCGCCTCCCACGGATACATCTCCAAAGACAAGCGATGTTCAACAAAAGACCAATCGACAGGCAATAGAGCAAGATCCATCTAGGTTCAATTACAATGAATCATATTCGGAATCACGAACGAATAATACTTCTCATGGAGAACAAATCGTTTATACCAAAGATGTATACGGTGTTAGAACACCTCGAGCAAACAATGGAGGAAATGAACGCGTGAATGAAAGACGTACTCCCGATGCTTATGTTAGATCAATTACAGTACCTAGCTATAGCAAAGGAAAATTAGGAGATTATGAAGATATTTATAATACTCACACAGTCGAAAACGATAACACTAAATCGTATCCGAAATCTCCGAACGCATCCCATTCTAGAGACAATATTAGCATCTCCAGCCATAAACCAGCTCAAGATCTTACACCTAACCATGTAAGTGTATAATAATCAAATTATTTTTATATTTAGAACGTAGAGCGAAACTTCAATGCTAATGTAACTTTCAGGTTCCCGAAAAAGTTTTTAGTGGTCCGTCTGTTTTGAGAAGAAAAAAAATGCAATCTAGTGGAGTACAGCCACCAATGCCTAGACCACATAGTGCTGATTTCCTTGAATATGAATCAAAAAATGAAGCTTTAAATAAAAATGTGCCAGTTCGATCAGTAGAGCCCCCTAAGCAACCGCAACGACCCAAATCTAGTCTGGACATTAATTCTTATTATGATCCTAGTTCAGACCGTTATTATTCGGAAGAAAGTTATGCTGAAAAAATGCGGCAATCTGCTCAGTATTTACAACATCAAGCTGTAGGACCACGAAATATTCAAATACCTTTAGCAAAATATGCAAGTGGGCTTGCTGAAAAGCAATTAAATTCTCCTTATCCTCAGGTGACTAATAATAATTATGAAACAGAATTTAGCTTAAACAGAAATAATCGTGACAACGTTAGTCACCAGTCAAAGTATAGCGATCTTGAAGGTTTAAATTCTAATTGGACACTTAGGGAAAAAGCATTAGAAACACGTAAAGAACAATTAAATAGAAGTGGTAGTGTCATGAGTGACAACTCCAACGTTAGTGCATATATAAAAGAAATGAATAAACTTGAGCAGCATGCAGATAGTTTTATGCGTTCAGCGAGCGCCCGATTGCCTTCTACCAATAACGAAAAAGAAGGCGAAAAGAAAGTACAACAGGTAATAATACCTCCTAATTCTTTGGGGCTATGGTTGGTTCAGTAAAAATAAATATTAATATTTTATATTTATTATTTACTGATTAAAGTAAATTTATTATTGCAGCGTGAAGAATCCATGAAAAGGTTACTTGAATGGAAGCAAAGGATGTTGCAATCTCCATTAACTCGAAAAAGTACGCCAGCGGCCATATCTCTTGCTCGTTCCTTGAATCAAAGTCGGCAGTCACTAAGATCCGACCAGTACAAATCTAAAACCTTTACTAACGCATCATATAACAGCTATTCTTCTGATGATGAAGGTATGTGGTCTAAATATATTGAAAGTGTTACGGAGTAGATCGATCAGCATGATATAATAGCAAATGCATATTATTAAGTTTTTTTTGTATACTCTATATTATATATTTATTATACTCAAACAAATTTAAAAAAGCATGCTGAACAAAAAATTTACAATATTGCATGGTCAGAAATTTGAGCAGTCTCATATTCTGATAAAAATGAGTAGTACTTATATTTTGTGTCATTAAGTTATATTTATGTATGAAATGCAGTAGTCAGATATTTTTATTTGTGTTTTATAATCGCCCTTTTAAATTAAATTAATGCGAGTAATAAATCTGTATTAAAGTGTGTATCATTATTCCGATGTAAAAATGCCACCTATACATTATTTTTTACGTAATACAATTTCATTTATTTGTTTTAAAATAAATTACAGTAGCATTATGACTTCGCTTTGCGGAAAGGTACCTTCCTGCCTGCTGGGACAATATATTTCTAATAAGGTTCATGTAGTCATCGGTGGTGGATTTAAATTTATTCTGGTTTTGGAGAAAATGGTTTAATTAATTTTTAACACATTCATTTACGTATTTTAAAAGTATGAGTAATGTTACTAACAAAATATTAATAGCAACTACTAAACTATTTCAATAATTGTAATATAAAAACAATAAACCATTGGTTTCGCTTTTGCACCTCAGAGGAAACATCGGACACTGATCTGCAAAAACCGAGAGATATGCAGGCAGGAAGGTCCCATAATGTGAACATAACGAGTCCTATTGTTATGCGACCAACAACCCCGCACGCAAACTGTATCGCTCAAACAGATGAAGTAAATAATACTTCTACTGAAGAAATAAAAATAAAAGTTTACGAAAACACGGATAATGATTATGAAAATATTTTATGTACTGTCTCAATCCCGAAAGTTAATTATAATGATGGTGCATTAGACAATGAAGTTTTCGAACTTAATCAACGCCCATCATTTTTAGAGGCTGACACGGAGGAACAAAAAAGTTTGACGACAACTGAAAATGATGGGTATGAGACTCATGACAGCGAATCAGAGACAGAAACACAATTAGAATATACTGACAATGATTTGGATGAAGTTTTGTTAGAATCCGAAAATGAATCTGAACATGACACGGGAAAGTGTGAAGAAAATCCTGTAAATACTGGCTTAGAGATACTTACTGAACCAGAAATAGATAAACTACAAAAAGTGTTGGATGAACCTGAAACACCACCACTACAAAGATTAGGTGAAGATCATTACTTGCCAATGAGTCCTCGTAAGACATCTATTATAGAACCAGCACATAAGACGATATTAAAAAATTTGAATGTGTTTGATCATTCGGAATTACAACATTATGAAGACAATCCATACGTAGAAATGAATTTGAGTAATGAAGAAGAAGATATGCAAACATACGAGATAGTTTGCGTCAATAATGGAAATGCAGAACCAGTTTATATGGAATTAAATAATATTTCTGAAAAAGATCAAAAAGAGTCTGATGATCTTGTAGAAAAAACAAATTTTGATACGGTTTCAAACTTTGCAGAAACCAAAGACCATACTGTCAAAAGGGCTGCAAAGAATGATAAATCCTCAAAAGATAAATTAGATTCCGACGTAGATGATGAAAATTACAAAGAAAAGTCAATAATTGATGCACCGTTTAGTAGATTCAGTATATCTGATACATTTAGACCCGCTTCATATTATCTTGGTGGTAGTACAATTATTTTAGAAAGACAAGATAGTTCTGATAGTGATTTAGTTCCACCACCTCCAACACCTGATTCAACATCTCAAGTTCGTGAGTTGTCAGATGAAGCTTTATCCAAATATATTTTGGACAAATTAGACAAGTCGGATATATCACAAGATAATTCAATATTAAAAATGTTAACTACTGAAAGTCAAAAAATTTATTCTGGGAAAAGAAAAGCAACTTCATTAATGATTTATGGAAGTCGAACATCTATACATGATACTCTTTCAAGAGGTGAAAAAGTTAGAAACAGTAGAGCAAGTCTAGTAAACGATAAAAATAGGGTAAACGATTTATCGTTGAATGACTCCGTACAAGAACACCAAAACTGTAGTAGTATCGAGACAGATTCCCAACAAAGCTATAATGCAGATAGAGGTTCTTCAAGATTATCTATAGAATCAGATTTAAGTAGTAAATTTGAAATGGCGGTGTCGAATATATCCTCAGAAATAACTAGTTTGAGAGAAGGTGAATCTATTGTAGATTTGCGACGTACAAGCTTACGAGATTTGGAGAACATGTTGAAAAGGAGACCTTTGTCCGACAATTCTTTATTCGAATTGAGTGAATCAGATATTCAGACATCGAATACTGAAGCCGATAAAAACTACAGTTATTTAGAACTTGCGCAACCCGGTACAAGTGATGGGTTATGTAGTAACAATTACGAAAATTCGCAATTATATCTCCCTCAACCTGACACTTCGTTACTAGCAAATAAAAGCTCATCTCGTAGCTATATTTTTGCTGCTGAGCATATACGGTGTTCAAGTTCCCCTGTATCCGATGCAGTTAAAGGTATTTTAGGAGAAAACAAAAGAAACACATTACCACTGCCGAGTTTTAATAATGATGAAGTGGCTGGCTATGGTAGATTACAGGGTTCCCGTGAATCAGTGGGCATGACAAGATCTCCAATTTCATTTTATAGCAAAAATAATGAGGGCACTCTACTACAAAATAATTTAAACAATGACTTTTTGGCAGACAAGATTAAAGAGTTTCAATGCGAAAAATCCACTCTCAAGACCGGAAATGAAACAAACGCATCGTCACTCACTTCAAATTTTCATAGCAGAGAGAGTTCTGCAGAACATAGTGCTCCTTATTACTATTCTGACCTTTCATCACAAGAACATATTAATATATTGCCAACATCTCATTATCTCAAGAATACTAATCTCCATCGTAAGCTTAATAACCAGAGGCGTAAAGGGCCATTGCATAAAAAAAATGATATATCACATATTCATAATCCCATCCGAAATAATCAAGTACTGATGTCTGATCGCTCTTATGAATTTGCCGCAACAGCTAGAAGCGTATCAGTTGAATTTTTAAGCGCTGCAGAGAAGGATCCGGATATAGATATTAAAAATATTTATGAGTCAACTGGGTTTAAAGGTTCGAAAATTCCAGAGTCGATTAATCTAATACCTGGTCTTGGATGTAAACGAAGTAGTATACTTAACAATAGCGAAGATCATAGCTCACCAGATTGTAGTTCAATTAATCGCAGCAATTTAAATGTCAGCTCGACGATGTTAGTCTCCACGGGTAGTATGTCATCTCATTGCAGTGGTAATTCCTCAAATACGGTTTATTATGACGCCGAAGCTGAATCGAGTGCCTACGAAAATGTCATGTGCCCGGGTGAAAAACATTGGGATGAAGATTCATTGTGGAGAGATAATTTGAGACGTGTATCTCATCGACATGCCAGATCCATGGATGATCTAGATGCAAAACCATCTGATGTAGCGCTTAGTAATCGATCTGCAGCAGATTTATCTTGCATGAACAGTATAAAAAGAGTAAAGAAAAACATAGCGAAAATAAGTCGAACTCCAACATATGTAAACTGTAATATTCAGAATGAAATTCAAAGACGTGGAGACAGTGGTGTTAATTATGATAGCGTATTCAAGGAAGAAATCGAGAAATTAGATGATAATGATGTTTATGTTAGTCTAGCAAATACTATCGATGCCTCTCAAGAGCAAACAGATGAAGGAATTTATGAACAATTAACAGTAAAGTCATCGGAAAACTCAATTATTTTAGATACTAAAAATAATAAATATACAAAGACAGAGAGAGACAGAAAAAAGTTTGAAATAGATAGGGAAAAACTTAGACAGTGGGATCTTATGTCAAGCGGTCTTATGAAAGGCGGAACAGGTTGCGTGCGAGGTATGGGTGTGGGCACGAGCGACGCTCTCTGTAGTATGGACACCGGGACAAACAGTGCAAGCAATGAAGGTATCTTCTAACACTCTATGGTGCCCTAAGTTAAACAATGTAAGTTCCTTTTCTACTCAAACTTCAGCAAAGCAAAGTCATTTTTTGTAAATAAGTACATTTACATTTTTATGTGCGAACTGTATAAATAAAATTGTTATAATATTTTCTTGGTTTGGCAAACGGGTGTCAACAAGATAAGGTGTACAATTATTGTTTAGCATGCACAATTTTTATTTAGGCTACCTATTTTGTATATAATAAGATATACTGACTGTATCATTTTGACTAACTTACCATGAATTGACACTTTATCGTGTTTTGCCATCTCGTATAACTTGGAAAAAATAAAATAAAATAAGTTTCTAACATCACATAATTTTTTAGCTTCAATGTCAATGTCAGGCACAAATATGGATACAGGCACAAATAATAACACACAAAACCAACAATCACTGTCTAAGAAATCATTTCTCGGAAGCAACACATCAATCGGTCGAAGCAATAGAGAAGGTAACATACCAGTTCGGGCCGTAAGTCCAAGAGTGAGATGGGTAGAAGATAAATCTAGCGATCACTATGGGACTCAGTTGATTATGTCATCACAACAGAACGTAAGTAACATGAAATTATTATCAAACCCCATAATTACCTACTTAAATGTGCCGATTCGCATTTGTTTGTTTATCAATATTAAAGTTTCTTTTTTATTTTTGTTTTAATAGATTCACGCCCAATCAACATACGATGAAACTTGGGCTAGATCTCCGTCGAGGGCTATGCAACAGCCCATAAGGGCTGTAAGCCCAAGAGTGCGAAGATCTACTGAAAATGAAGACATGGTATGTGCAGTATTGTTACTTTTTAATGTTTTTTTTAGTTTTGTTGGCCTTGAATGTTATAATTCTTTTATTTTTTATCTTGCTTGGTTGATTTTGTTTTATTATGTTGCTCGATGTAGTCATAAGTCCAAGTTTTCATTATCAGTTCAAATCATGCCGTACCTTTTAGTTTATGTTGCGTTGATTTCTGTTGTTGCGTATGTTAGCCTAAGGAGATTCAGCAATCCGGCCAAGGGACGGAAGAAGTGCCAACTGCTGGAGAGCTTCTTGGTAGAAGCCACGAAGAGTTGGTGTTGCTTCTCATACAATTGAGACGTCGTCACGCGGCTACACATCGATCCATAGAACAATGTTGTGCGCAAATCAGTAGTATAGAGGTGCTTTTTTATGCTTTTTTGTCCACTGTCTTAGCTTTCCATACATACGCATCCTTGTAAATTATGCACTTATTGAATACATTTTGTATTTTTGGAACCGTGTATTTTCACCAATATCAATTAATTTTCTGTTTTGTTTACCATTACAAAACATTACACGCTAATGATTTTCTTATTGTACTAATGTAATATTAACTAATCATAATCAATCTTAATTAGTTTCGTTTATACTAAAATCAAAACTAGATTATTTCATATTTCTATCTTATGACCTACCTAAGATAAAGTTTTATTATTATTCTAGGACTGTATTAGCTCCCTAAAGGCTATGGAGCGCGAAGAGAACCTACAAAGGCTAGAACAGCTTAAAATGCAATTAATGGACCTCGAACATCAATATGAGAAGAGTAAGCCATTAGTACAATTGGTTGATAATATGGTGAAACTGGGATCACTATACAACAGACCGGGGTCTACAGTAGAAAGATTGGAACGAAATCAAAGACTACGGCAAAAGGTGTTGGCGGAACATGCTTTAGAGCAACAAAGGTTAATGATCAAATATTTTGGCCTATAAATTTGAATTATATTAATACTAATGGTTTCTTAAGGACAAAAATGGCGCTACTACATTTCAAATGTTTAGACCTGGGCTCTATTTTTGAAAAAATAGAGCCCCTGAGCTTTAGACGTATACATACATTTTAATAACTCTACATTGTAATCATATCCGTGATTATATAATATAGTATAATATATAGTATATAGTATTAAAGTAATAATATAGCTATGCCAAATTTCATGTCCCCTTTCGTGAATTTCTTTTTCTTTATTAGGGTTAACAAACAGAATACGGTAATATACATTATAAGTGAACAAATTTTTAAACATTTTTTATACCGCGAGCCAACACCGTTAACCAAATCAAAAGATGCAAAATTTTCACTCTGCTTAAACAAAATAAATACATTTATTATTACAGATGGTTAGAAAGTGCTGCAGCCGGAAAACCACTAGAGACCGAAGCGGCTAGAGTGAGAGTTGCTGAACTCTGGGCGTTGGAACAAGAGCTTGCTGATGAGGCGGCCATATTGCAAGGACTTAAAACTGACAAAGACGCCATTGAGTCTTTGCTGACCGGTATGTAGTCATATTGAATATATAAATAATAACATAAAAAAAGTTTTTATTTTATTTTTTTAGAATAATTTAATAAAAAAATAAAAATAAAATACCATAAAATTGCCACTTACTATACTTCACCACGCTGCTCCAATGCAGATTGGTGGAGGGGTTAGTGGCCAACCAGTGTCGAATGTTCTCAAGACACCCGAAGGTCTTCGACAAGTCTTAACGACTGTTTCCACCATTGAAAGCAACCGGGACCGGCCGGCGGCTTTACGTCCATTAATTACATTAAAAATTTGTAAAAAACGTATAGACTAAAAATATACGTGTACGTTTGTTATTTGTAGGTGTTCGCGGCAAGCTGGACAGCGTGAGCCGAGCCGAGCAGCGCATGGCGCGGCCGCCGGGCGACGCCCTCGAAGCGGAATTAGCGCGCGTGCACGCAATGCTGGCGCACAATTCTAAGGTTTATAAGGTTTTCATCTATACCATGCACTTACTATTTTATTACTGTTATTTTATTATATTTATTATTATTATTGATTAGTTTTTTGAACCTTTTAGCACTTATTGTATACTTACTTACAATCCCAATTCTGCAATGGTTTTGACTTTAAAATTAGATTGTTGTAAGGTCTGAAACATAGTCTAAATTAAATATTATATAACTTAACATTATGTATAAAATTTAAAAATAAAATTTGTGTAAAATTTAAAGCAATGAAAATTTTACATGAATTAGCGTGTACGTTACCTACTGACCTATATCACTAGACATCGTTTCTTCGGTTGAACCTATTAAATTAATGGGACCTACCATATTATTATGACGTGAATAGTGGATGTATCGAATCGAAGAAACACAGTCGTGTAATTTTAATAAAATTAAAAAAAATGAAAATCTTGTTTTTCAATGCCGTGAGTCTTATTAATTAAATATTATATCTACACTAAATTGTCATAAAACTGTAGTTTTATATTTAATGTATTGTAAGAAGATTGCCGGCGAAGGAGCTGATCCCGACTCGTGAGCAGCTATGTTCACGTCGGTGTACCGTGGCTCCAGTGGGAATCGATGCAGACTTCACTGCGTTGTAGGGACTCGGTGCGGTGCGGACGTATTTGACTAAATTGATTTCGGGCGTGATATGAAAATAAAATCTTATTAGGTATTTTTGTAGTTGTTTTCTTTATTAGTTTCGCTTCTGACCGTAGTTTCCTTAAAGTATTATTACGTATAACTACATAGTGTTAACAGTATAATTATAGGAAGCATGAAGAATACTGTATAGTAATAATAAGTCAATGATACTGTTATATCTATATATATAAAAGGAGAAGGTGACTGACTGACTGACTGACTGACTGACTGACATATCAACGCAGGGCCTAAACTATAAGGGCTAGAAAATTGAAATTTTGCACAGGGGTTCCTTTTATAACGTAGGGGAGCACTAAGAAAGGATTTTTGAAAATTCACCCCCTAAGGGGGTAAAACGGGGGTGCAAAGTTAGTATGAAACTTTGCCGTTTTTGAAGTCAAGTGGGCAACCCGAACGCGGGCAGACATCGTTAACGGGTCTAATTCTACGCGAGCGAAGCTGCGGGCGTCCACTAGTATTTTTTATAAGCGCGTAAAACAAAAACATATACTACTACAGTTAACAGTTAACTGATGTTCTGTTATGTTTGAACAGAAACTGGAGCAAACGGTGGCCGACAACGCGCGGCTGGAGCGCGAGCTGCAGCAGCTGCGGCGCGCGCTGCAGGCCCGCCGCGCCGCCGCGCCGCCGCACCCCGCCGTGCCGCACCCCGCTGGCGCCACTGCTATGTTAGAGGACGGTCAGTTCATTACTCTACTAAGGCTCTGCGCAAACGGGCCACCGACCACAGCCACCGGTGGCTGTCGCGCGCTACCGCCACCGTGTCAGAAGCGAGCGACAGCCACCGGTGTTCGGAAGTCGCCACATTTTATAACCCGTCCGCTTCAAAGATGGACTCCGACGCGGGAAGTGTGCTCGCGCTTTTGTTAATGCATTGAAATAAATAAATAATATAATATATAACTGCGCGGGGGGTGGAGCAGTGCGACAGTGGCGGGTGTCGGCGTTTTGTGTGGCCCGTAGCGACCACTAGTGGCGCGTCGCGGAGCGAGTGGCCGCCACCGGCTACACGTGTGCGGCGCGTCTATACAAAATATTAAAAAGTTTATGTTAAGTGGCTGTCGCTGGCCACCGGTAGCTGTGGTCGGTGGCCCGTTTGCGCAGAGCCTAAGTTTAACCATCATAATAGGTATTCGTCCTAGCGTAGTAGCGTCCATAGCCCAGTGGCTCGGGTCGATTCAATGTGATCGAAAGAGTTAAGCAACGACGGGCGCGGTCGGTTTGTGGATGGGTGACCGCTAGTGGCAAAATTTCATGGACGCTACCGTGCTTCGGAGGGCACGTAAAGCATTCGGTCCCGGTTGTTTTCAATGCTGGAAACAGTCGTCAAGCCTTGTCGAAGACCTTCGGGTGGCTTGAGAACATTCGACACTGGGTTGGCCACTAACTCCTCCACCAATCCGCATTGGAGCAGCGTGGTGGAGTATGCTCTAGACCTCCCGCAGAAGTGTCTGTGGGGGAGACCCGTGCCCAGCAGTGGGACGTCTGTGGGTCGCAGCGAAGTTCATTAATCTACTAAGTTTAACCATCATAATAGGTATACACGAGCGACATTCATCTATAGCCTTACTTATCAAGAAAACCTTTGATCGTATGAAAGATATTTAATTTTCATTTTCCAGAGGTGTCACGAGTTCAACAACTGGTATCAGCATTGCAACGGCAGAGACAAGAATTAAGTCGTGCGGTGAGGCACCTAACGCAGCAGTCACAGGCATTACAAATAACCCATGATTCTGGTACGTATATATGTCGTATTACCGTGTTGTTAACATAACACACTCTAGTTGCATTAACATATAATTGTTAACAATAATTGATTAAGAATGTGTATTTATCTAACAAGCATTGCGCGTGAAGCTTTTAAAGATCAATAGTGTAAAGGTCAGGACCGCTGATGGTAAAATTTCTTGGCCTCCGTGCTTCGGAGGCACTGACATTTAGCCGTTGGTTTTGTTTGTTAAAGTTGGATAAAGTCTTTTAACCGTGTCGCGAAAATAAAACATCGTCAATCCGCACTGGGGCAGTGTGGTGGCTGCAGGCGTTATCAGTAATAAAAACAGGACCGTGACTTTTATGAAATGGGTTGCACGTCCAAGAAGCAAATAAGCGTTTGCAACTCCTAATTAATATTCTGTGTGATTATAATGGTTTTTTAATGAAATTATTTTTATAATTTATAGGAAAACGTCGGCATCCTACATCCTCCTGGCAAGAGACTAACTTAGATACAGGACATACCATAGACCATGGTTACACAGAGTACGACTATGACATGTCTGGACAGGTTCTGCCACCAGGACATTATGGACACTCTAATGTAGAGATACCACTTTACGTAGACACAAGGGGTTCTGGTGCCGATATCACTTCACCACTTACCAGCGAAGACATGCAACATTCTGCTTTTGGTGAGTCAAAAAACCTTAAAATCAAACTACCTAGTTGTGTAAAAAAAATTGTGTATACTTATGTACACGCGTTAGAAGTTAAACTTCTTTGTATAACCTTTGCAAGAACAACCTGCACTGTCGACACAAAGTAGATATTAGGTACAGAGATTAAGCTTCTTAAGAACATGCAAAATTGTTACCTATTTTGGTAGGGTTGTCACAACAGGTTAAGAGAAATTAAAGAAATCATTTGTTAAATAGTTTTATTATTCAGAATATAAAAAGAATACTACAATAAGAACCAATACAGAATAGAAAATAGAAAATAACATACTTTACAAATTTCTTACTCTAATAATTTTATTTTTATAATTTTTATTTTTTAATATTTTATTATTTATTTTTATGGTATGGAAAATTCTAAATCTAATATATAGTTTTTTCAAGTAATGTATCAGGAAACACTCACATGGCATATCAAATCCTAGCTGCAGCGTCAGGTTATAATCTATCATATTATTGTACTGTCACCGAAGTTACGCAGGAAAAATTTCAGTTCAATAAGACATCTGGATGTGGTTCAAATCTCACTTGCAATACTTAAATTTAAAACACATAGTACGTACCAACCCACCCACATACCTACAAATGTTTAGTAAAAGCTTGTAATAATAATAAAAAGGTAAAAACACAGTGTAGTACACATTTCTTATTAAAAAAAGGATAATTCCGTAAAATAAAGGTACTTACTTGAAAAAGTAATAATCAAATATTTACTTACCTATTGCACTCCTTGGGATAGTTAAAGTGTGGTTAAAGTATGATATATTTTTATTTTTTCTAGCATTATTCATACACACAGTACAATATACAACCATTATTATTAATACCACGTTTTTATATTAGACCAGCTGACCCGGCAAACGTTGTTTTGCCATATAAATAATTTTTAGTTGATCGTAGAGGGTTGAAAATTCAGGGTTGTATGTATTTTCTAATGTTGTATCATAAAAAAATACAAAAATAAAAATTTGTCTAAAAATTAAAAAAAAAAAATTAGGGATGGACTACCCTTAACATTTAGGGGGATGAAAAATAGATGTTAGTCGATTCTCAGACCTACTGAATACGCATATAAAATTTGGTAAAAATTGGTAAGGCCGTTTCGGAGGAGTACTGCAACAAACAACACATTGTGACATGGAAATTTTATATATTAGATTTATATCTATATCTTTATCTTATATCCATACTAATATTATAAATGCGAAAGTGTGTTTGTTTGTTTGTTTATTTGTTTGTTTGTCCGGCTTTCACGTCGCAAGGAAGCTATTATGTATATGGTATTGTTTTTGTGTGTCGACATAGTGAGGAGGGTGGAGAGTGACGTAGGCTACTTTTTACCGCGGTAAAACATCCCCATGGGAAGATATCGATGTTTTGTTATTTGATAGATATTTAGTTCCGAATGTTATTAATAGATGGCGTTAGTAAAATTCATTTTCAAGTTCTGAATCACGTATATGATACACAAGTCATTGTTAATTCCCTTTGACCACGCGGGCGGAGCCCCGGGTAAAAGCTAGTCTATTATATTAGAGTATATATATTTATACTTATACTTATACTTATACTTGTACTTGTACCTGTACTTGTCCTTGTCCTTGTACTTGTACTTGTCCTTGTCCTTGTCCTTGTACTTGTACTTGTACTTGTACTTGTCCTTGTCCTTGTCCTTGTCCTTGTCCTTGTCCTTGTCCTTGTCCTTGTACTTGTACTTGTACTTGTACTTGTCCTTGTCCTTGTCCTTGTCCTTGTACTTGTACTTGTACTTGTACTTGTACTTGTCCTTGTCCTTGTCCTTGTACTTGTACTTGTACTTGTACTTGTAATTGTCCTTGTCCTTGTCCTTGTCCTTGTCCTTGTCCTTGTCCTTGTACTTGTACTTGTACTTGTCCTTGTCCTTGTCCTTGTACTTGTCCTTGTACTTGTACTTGTACTTGTACTTGTACTTGTACTTGTACTTGTACTTGTACTTGTACTTGTACTTGTCCTTGTCCTTGTCCTTGTCCTTGTCCTTGTCCTTGTCCTTGTCCTTGTCCTTGTACTTGTACTTGTCCTTGTCCTTGTCCTTGTCCTTGTCCTTGTCCTTGTCCTTGTACTTGTCCTTGTCCTTGTACTTGTACTTGTACTTGTACTTGTCCTTGTCCTTGTCCTTGTACATGTACTTGTACTTGTACTTGTAATTGTCCTTGTCCTTGTCCTTGTCCTTGTCCTTGTCCTTGTACTTGTACTTGTACTTGTCCTTGTCCTTGTCCTTGTACTTGTCCTTGTCCTTGTACTTGTACTTGTACTTGTACTTGTACTTGTACTTGTACTTGTCCTTGTACTTGTACTTGTACTTGTACTTGTACTTGTACTTGTACTTATACTTATACATACTTATATTTATTTTTATATTTATATCTAGTGGACGTCCGCAGCTTCGCTCGCGTTACACATTCACTAACTTCAAAAACGGCAAAGCTTCATACTAACTTTGCACCCCCGTTTTACCCCCTTAGGGGATGAATTTTCAAATTTTTCTCGCCGTAAAAACCATCCTTGAACTTCAACGAACATTTAAAAAAAAGAATTGGCCAAATTGGTCCAGGCGTTGTTGAGTTATGCGCTTACCAACACATTTTGCGATTCATTTTTATTATATAGATATTCAAACTTGCAACTAACAAAACCAACAATGTGCGTAGCGATTACCCTGCGATTTTCAACTTGATGTGACAGCGTCAACCGGTTTTTTCCACTCTCGCCGCGTACGCGACAAGCGGCCAGTGGCCACACATAGATGTCCCGCGTGCTTGTAGGAGTGCAACCGATTTGCACGTTCCTATGAAACTTAATCTCTGTACCTAATATCTACTTTGTGCTGTCGATGTCTTATTTCAATCACCAACACATTGACGTTGTCACAAGAAGAACAACTGAAAATAAATAATTTTCGAGGTGGAAACTAGGCGATACCTAAAAGGTATTTAATACATTGAAAGTTTTATTATAACGCATTATCTAGGTAAATAAAGTTTATATATATATCACAAAAAATCACCGGAATGAAGTGTACAATGTCAAACCATTTTTTGACAATGTTGACTATAGCTAACTTCATCCTGTTGGTTTTTCGTTTCGGTGTACGCGCGCATCGTAAAAATTTACTATCTAACGCGCCAAAAGAAGTATAACTTCAAAAACTTATTTATTTTGTAATTCTATACATATAATTAAATTTTTTTACAATTGCAGGTAACTTGTCGAATGTAGAAAAACAAGAAATCAAAACTGTACGTATTGTGAAGCGGGAAAGCGAGCGACGCCAAAGAGACAGAGAACGTTCCTTGCAACCGATGACGGACTGGACCACTAATAACATTACTGCTAACTTAGATCAATTCTTAGAAGAAGAATTAGTACAACCAATTAACTATGCTCGGTCTTCATCTGTTCCGCGAACAGATTTCAGCAAGTTTGAGGAGTATTATACTAAACCTCAATCGGCGGAAAATCCGAATTACCTACGGCTTACTGACAAAAATATTGATTTAAGCCCAAAATATCCATCCAGTCCGTCTCTCTCTAACTACGATTACTCCCGCGATATTTCATCGCTCAGCAGCAGTTACCATAAAAGCTATGATCGTTCTGGGTATGATAAAAGCATATCTATATCCAATCAATATCTGAACAGCCCCACGGATAGTTCTAGAACATTGACCAATGATCCTATTTCAAAAACAAGTAGCATTGCCAGTTTAAGTCGATCTCATATGGAGTTATCACCGATATTTAGAAGTGAAGCTGCTAAGCAGATAATAACAGAAATGTCAGGAGATGCAACGAAGAACGGTTCTTTACATCGAAGACAAGTACCAAAGGAAAAAAGAAGGCATTATACTGCTCCTCATCACCTGAGCGCGAAAACTCTTAATGAAATACCAAAGGACACTTATAATCAAGATGTAAGGTCTTTTTTTATTAATTTTTTTATCTTATTAACAAAGATTTATATTTTTTTTACTAATAATAATGATTTGATTGATTGACGATTTTCTGGCGGTTGCTGTTGAAACATTGTCCACTAAAGTCAGCCATCTTGCTGTTTAATAGGGTCTTATTGTAGGGGTTGGCCTAAAATAAGTTTTGGTTCTTTTACGGAATACTAGAACGATTTAGCACTAGGAAGGAATATGAATGACGCTTTTGGTGAACTTGCTTATAACACTATAATATTATAGCTCCTATATGAATAGGACCGAAAGACTATAAATTTCTCTATAGCTATAGAATTAATCCAAACATTGGTTTGGATTTTTTTTGGATTACATATTTTGGATTATAAGTTCAAAGTGACATGTGACAAATAATATGCCATAGTATTCAGGTAACCGACTAAACAAACACTCGGCACTCCTCCTTAGGTATAAACTTTTCCAAATGTCATTCTCCTCCGTCCACGTAATTTTCGTAAAAAGAGGTTCAAGGGTTTTGCGTCATAAATAAATAAAATAAATATCTTGGACATTCTCACACACGGCCATCTGACCCCAAAGTAGGCGCGAGCCTGTGTTATGGGTGTCAGAGACTGATATACATACATAGATATTTTTAAATACATACTTAAATAGATAATATTGACATCCAGACACAGAACAAATACAAGTGTTCGTCACACGAATATTTGTCCTGAGTGGGATTCGAACCCACGACCTTTGGCGCAACAGACAGGGTCACTACCGATTGCGCCAACGGGCCTGTCAAAATATCATTATCGTCATGTATTAATATTATGTTTCCAGGCGATGGGTCGTTCTCTAGACGATGCAGATATGGAGCGTGCCTTACGTGGGGCGGCTCCCGATGTGGTCCGCTCGGCGCTGCCGTCCCGTAGGCCTGACTCCATCGATCAGCTTCTGGCCGCACCGCAGAAGATTGTCATTCCAGAGAGATACATACCAGAAAAGGTACCACAACCCTTTCTTTGTCCCGCTGTTGGTCTGGGGTCTCACCACGCTGGCCAAGTGCGGAATGGCAGAATTCATCTATATATATAAAAGGAGAAGGTGACTGACTGACTGACTGACCGACTGACTGACATATCAACGCAGGGCCTAAACTATAAGGGCTAGAAACTTGAAATTTTGCACAGCGGTTCCTTTTATAATGTAGGGGAGCACTAAGAAAGGATTTTTGAAAATTCACCCCCTAAGGGGGTAAAACGGGGGTACAAAGTTAGTATGAAACTTTGCCGTTTTTGAAGTCGTTAGACGGGTAGACGTCGTTAATGGGTCTAATTCTGCGCGAGCGAAGTTGCGGGTGTCCACTAGTTTAACATAAATACATTTATTTCTTAAACGCACATCCTATCTCGAGAAGTCAGCTTGGATTTGAACACGGACACACTGGGTTGTCATCGCTGAAAAGGCAACTGTACTATTTCTAATACTATGACTATATTTCACTGACAATGCCAGCCCCTAGAGTCCTATCATCTAGTAACGAACAAACCAACAGATCTTATGTTCAAATTAATATAAAACCCGCAGAGTTGACTAGACTAACCATACCTGTCCCTATATAAGTCTTGTTTGAAGTCTGTCACAGTTGTCATTGGTGGTACTGCATAGTCGTTTGCAATATTGTATACAAAAGTTTTTTAATAGTCTTCGTTATAAACAGTGGAGTTAGTGGATAAAAATTGAAATATTTTTATTATTTTTTTGAAATATGTATTTTTATTATTTTTTTATTTCTTTGAATAGCCGCCAGAACTTTCACCTGAAGAACAACAAAAACGACAAGAGAAAGTGGAATCCATCAAGAAAATGCTCACCAGCTCTTCTGCAGACCCAAACAAGGTGAGTTCATGATAAACGAATACTGAAGTATTATTTGGTCATCGATAGATACCTAGCAGGTACTCAAACATAGCTGTAATTATTTCAAACATAAAATTTCTCAAACTACATAAATTTTAAATTTCATAGCGTCTTCGGTCATTCATAAAGCATTATGACGATAATCTGGAATTTGGTGGGTAACTGCGTAAAATTTGTGCATGGATAAATTCATTCATTCGATAAAAGTAAATATCAAAGAAGCAGAAAAATCAGAAGACTGCTACTTAATTACCCGACCGCGTGATGCAAAGAAGGGTTTTAATCAGTCTATACATACATATCTTTATTTACATATTTCTTGTATACGTGTGCATGTCACTGAACTCCTCCTAAACGGCTGGATAGATGTTGATGAAATTTTTTGTGTATATTCAAGGGGATTCGAGAATGGTTTAGATTCACAATTTGGTCCACTGGAAAATATTTTTTAAACACGATTTTACTATTTTTGTATGAACAATATTTTACATGAAGTGTCGCGTCACTTTGAAATTTCATATGGCAGAACAACGTTTGCGGGGTCAGTTAGTACATATACATATATATATATACATACATATATATATACATACATACATACATACATATATATATACATATACGTATATATGTATGTTTGTTCCTTTAAGGCGTTCTAGAGACCAAACGCGTTAGGCGATTTTGATGAATCTTATGTCAAACGATTCGTCTTGACCTTGCGAGTGTCACTAAGGACACCATGTATCCAATATTAAAATAGCGTCAACCAGACGCCATATTGTCAAAATGAAAACATTTTTAAAAATTATGCAACATGTTTTTATTTCATTTGATGGAACGATTGTCAAATTAATTTAATTAATTTCAAGTTTTGTAGGGAATCGACATTTATTTTCATCGATTGCATGATTTCATCTTTAAATAGATTTTACGCAATTGACCACCTGGTATAAATAAACCATCACATTGGGTTATCAAAGTACTTTTGGATTCTCCAAATACATTAAAAATAGGTAGTAGGTACCAAGTTTTCATTTATCATGCACATATTAGATCTTTCATTATCACTGCATCTTGAACTAGAATGCTTTCATTGTTGTTGAATGGCTCATAAAATAGGTACTATAATCTTTTCGTATCATTCTGCATGGCCTATTTCTGGCTTCTTCATCATTAGGTATATAACTTTTTTTAAATGAATATATTGTATGTTGTAATACAAATCACGTGTTTGTAGATAGTCACTAGAAAATTGTTACACGAGGCAGGTAACATTGAACTTTGTATCGAAACAAAATTATTTTAATCTGTAATATAACATAAAACTAAAAAATCTACAAACACCACATCACATAACATAAATTAGCTTGAAATAGCAGCTTCGAATGTTGGCTGTAAATATGTAAAGAACACAGTCATACGTGTGCTTAAACATAGAGCCCGGACGGCGAAGAAAAGCGGCAGCGAGAACACTTGCTCCAGATGAACCAGATACTCGCCAAACAAGTCACCGAGATGAGCAAAATCATAGCCGGTAAGAAAGTTTTAATGCCTGACATTTAGATACGCTACGCTTAGGTAACATTGTTTAATGACTCGTTTGATTCGTCCGATGTATCAAATCACCTTTTATTTGTGGTTTTACTAAATTTGATACACCTGACACATTTTTTACCTTAATTTTTTCAGTTAGTTGCTAATTTTAACTCCAATTTTACTAGTGATCCCAATTAAGTTAAAGTTCCTGGAACGTAAAATGCATTTTTTACTACGCACCATTTTTATAATGTTATATTCTCCTACCTAATACTTTATTAATTACATTTTACACTTAAAGTTTTAGTCACATTTTATTCTTGAGCACATTTAAACGATACAAATTAATCTATTTTATTGCAAAATTGAAGATCTCATACATTTCGAAGTTGGTATAAACTGGTACTTAAAAGTGCACTAATGTTCATCATGCATTGTTTGTAATTTTATTTTCACTTAAAGCACCTACAGCTAAGTAAGTGTCTTTAGATATGTTACTGGAGTTGTCAACTTTATGTTTCGCCTTTAAACAAATTGACATTGAGTATCGTGAGTTTATAAAAAAAAAAAAGAGATATACAAAAAGGTCCTCGCTGTTGGTAGTACCTAGTACGTTTCGAATGCTAATAAAATGTTCTTATCAGTAATAATAATTAATAATTTATTTAACGTAGGTACTTCGTGTATACCAAACTATCAGATTAACAAATTAGTATTTGCTTAACTGAAACCAAACTAAAAAATAAAATTATTTTCATATTTAAAATCTAAACGAATATTGACAACTTTTTTGACATATTTTTTGTGACTAACTAACACGTGTGTCCACGCTTGTAATATTAATGCTTGAGCCATTTGTCCCTTTTCTGCAGGAACCAACACTGAGCAAGGGCCGCCTACGAACAACTGATTGGCTAATTACATATCTTACATTCTCATTTCCTCCCTTTAAAATTAAACTCACAAGCTCATTTTGGCAATTTCCATGATATTTCTCTAATTTTCCCAAATCACGTTACTAGTAGGTACTAGTTCTGTATCATAACTTTATCTAGTTAGCGTTAGCTAACTAAATAGGTACGAGTATAATAAGATATAGTAATTAAGTAGCCTAACTGGCGGCCCTTGAGACGTCCATGGAGTGTTGCAGCATGATTTGGTTTTGTGCATTTTGTTGTGAGTAGCACCTTTGTTTTTTTGTTTATACTCGCATATTTTTTGTATAATTGCATTGTTATGGTTTGAGTTTTAGTGTGTCTATAGTTTTTGTCCATTGATATAAATTGAAATAAAGGCAATTTGGCAGTTTTATTTAAATACATTTGTTGTCAGTATAGATTGATTCATAAAACTAATAAAATTCAAAATCATAAAAGACTGTACAAAAAGATTTGTATGAAGGTATAAATATATAATATGAATGTTAACCTGATAATAAGTTCGTATTGTATGCTAAAGATATTCATTTTCATATTTTTGGTAGGTATTAAAAGAAATGATTGAAAATTTAAAATATTTATGGTGAATGAAGGTAATGTTAATTTATGGATTGTATGTTAACAGTTAAAGCGTTAGAAGAGCTGCCACAACAAAACGGATTGGATGACTACGAGGACCGCTCACCTGACGTGGAGTTACCCATTTATCAACAAAGAGACAATTTCTTTACTTGAACTGATATTTAAAAATGGGATAAACTCCCATTTTTAATATGACAAATTATGTGACCAATTATGTACCAGTTACCTATATTAAAACATAAAATGCGGTATTTCATTTGGAATTATTCGGTCAATCAGTTAAAATGTTCATAAATTTCATATCTTACACAAATTCAATTATAATGAGACCAATCTATATGAAAATCGCATATTTCGCTTGAATATTGGGTCGAGTTAACCACTAAAAGAACCGAAAATGGTCAACTGAGTCCGTAGCTGAGTAGGCTATGCTCTTTAAGTAACATTTTTCATTCTTATTGTTATATTATAAGTGTGTTTGATACTACAGATTGTTCCTTTATATGCATAAATTGCCCCAAGAATAAGTCTTACAACGAAGGCTCGAAAACATAGAACTGAATGTTATGTATCGTATTGCTTAAATGTACAATTCGAAATATTATTTTCAGTTATTCTTTGTTGGAAGAAAGTACTTAGAAGTTGTTAAGGATGTGGTTCGCGTTTATAATGATTATACTTATTGTCTTTAGATTAGAATTAGAAAGAGATTGATTTTCCTGACTGTGTAAGGAATAAATTAAACATAATACATCCCGGTGAAATAAATGTTTTTGCAAGTATGTAATTTTATGATTTCTTCAAAAATGTCAATAATTTCAAGGAAGTGTTTTCAAGTTAAAGTGTACTTGAATCATCCAAGAAATATTAGGAATACATGCATTGAAAAATATTTGAGATAAAGCCTAGGCAGCGAATTCATATTGAACACTATTTAAGGCACGAATTAATTTGATTTTGATTGAAGTTTAGCTTATGTATGATGCCATGGTAAATTTCTAGTTGTACGATAATTTGTATAACTTCGTATTGAGTAAACGGATTCAATACGCGCGGTCAGATATTTTGCTAGATTTTTTGTGTCTGTTTCCTCCAATACTTATTATCTAGACGTATTTTTTGAAATTGTAATATAGTAAGGTGGGGTAAGACTAACACATGGGGCAATGAAGACTAGTACCTTTTTAATTTACTTCATGTTATCTATACAACCAACTATGGTGTTGGGTAAACGACGTACATTCGGATCAGAAAATAATTTTAGTACCTACTTAAGTGCACATTTGTTTTCTAATCTAATTTTATTTGATAAAGATATATTTAAAAGTGTAATCTTGCCTCATGTCTTACCCAATATCACTTTACTACGTTCTACGTTCTTCTATTTGTTGCTCAATTTAATGACATTCCCGAAGATTTGTAGATAATGTTTATATTTGTATAGAGTACATAGGTATCTTATGACGGATTCTTTTTTAGTATTTCTTATTTCCTTTATTTGTAGTTATTATTTATTTAGTTGTAATAAATAACCTATCAATAACAAGCTGTAAAAATATAAGGCCAGTATATAATTAATATAATATTTATTATTATGAATTATTTGAGTGTTATGTTTGTTTTCCGTAAGAATAAATCTGACGGACGAGGTTTGTTTCACAGAATGATCCTATATAATTAATTAGCACAACTGTGTGCTTTTAATAAAATTTGTCTTGGATTTATTAAAGTAGATTTTTTACAAAAATAGTTTACAGTGATTTTTCTAAACGAATTACAATGCGTTTTAGTATTTTTTCGTTGAATTTTATTTTTGATTGTACATACTATAATATCTCATTTTCATTTAAATGTAACCCGTGGTTAATAAGGTGGTTTTTTGATTTTGTTTTTAGAAGCGTTGTTGTACAAATTATATGAAAATATGTACGTACATAGTTATGTCAATTGTAGGTGCAAAAAAAACCTTAGTCTTCATATAAATATTGTTACTTCTTTACACTAACCTATGCACTAGATCGGATGCTGACTGCATGCTTCACGCTATAGACGTGAAAGTAACGAATTGTCAATGTTTGTGATATAATAATCTATTTGAATTAACATTTTGTCTGCACACCTCAGTTTTGTTCATTTGAAATGTATTTTAATGTGGTATTAGGGTAGTGATTTTACTCTTTGCCTATGAAAAGCTTTAAATATGAATTCGCTATAAGTTGTGAATTTTATGGTACCTATTAGCGAGTGTAATTACTAAAATAATAGATTGACTATTAGTGTTGACTGTTGTTCGTTCCAACATCTAATCTATTAATCTGAGAAGCTTTTAAATATTGTACCTACTTTTATATTAATAGGTAGTAACATTTACTATTGTCAACGAAGGATACACACCAAAATCTACAAAACTTTGTGTGTATGTTACAGGCATTTCGGTGAATGTTAACAATATTGACAAAATTATGCCAATTATTTATTAATTTTTTATTGGCAATCGTTTGAACGTTGGAAGGAACACCACCAAGATCGATCAGAGAATAAACTAATATCTATTTCATTGATTGTGTTTTTTACGATTTATATCATTTAACTTTGTGCCATAAATGTAGCCTTAGTTTTCAATTACTTAATTAGTACATAATTAACCTGCTTGTGTACAAGGTAGTCAAGTCAAAGAAAATTTAAAAAAATCTATTCACTATATATCTATGGGTTAAGTTATAAGTTTTGTTATCCAAGATAATCATTTAAAATATTAACTTAATAATGAATACAGCACATTGTATGGATAAAATTACACGCCTTATTTCTATTTGACGTATATTCCTACATTATCCATAATTAGTACATCTTTGTAGAATCCTATAACATTTTAATTAATTTTTTTTGCTTAATATTGTAGGTATCGATCGTGTATTTAGCAAGTTCTGGTAGGAAAGGCATGTGTACACTAAACTAACATATTATTGCTGATCTTAATAGCAATGATAATATTACTAAAATGTACTTAATAGATACGACTTATATGAAATAACAAATAACATTTACTATACCAATTAGATTAGATATGTACTTATAATAAACATGTTTAATAATTTACTTATTTAAAATTTTCTAGAAACTATAGACTGAATTTGTTTTTGCCTTATATCTGTTCTTCGGCGGATTCCTAAGCTTTGTATTTATCTTGTATAGTCAATTATGTATTTAACCTGTCCGAAATAGAGATTATTGTATTATATATAATAATAATAATATTGTATCATAAGATATACCAATCGGTTTTTACTAAAATTTTTGAAATACATCTGGTATAATTTTCAAGTTATTGCATTATTTATTTTTATTTCATTATTGTTGAAATCTATTTTGTACAGAAGGTAAAATCACTCAATTTGTGTAAAATTTCGTGCTCCTAAACATTTACTAAAAAATCATTTTACTGAATTTAATATTATAATATGTATTAAAATACTTATTATAAAGTATACAGGGTGAAAAATACGAACTTGAATCGGAAAAAAAAATTTTGGCTAAATTTTGATGGAAAACAGTTAATCTGTATCTAATACATAACTGAACCGGTTTGAACTACAAGTAGGAAAAGCTGTTTGAAGTATTATCATCAAGTTCAATCGTTATTGTGCTTTTGATTAGTCAAAACAGTATTTAAAAATAATAATAACGAAGAAATTGTAAGTACAAGATATGTTCATAAATCATATTCGAGTACGTACTGTAGTTATAGTTAATTATAATACTTGGCGAGCAATACAGCATGATTTATAGCATGTTTCATTCGAAAAATTTTCAAGATTTGTCACATTTATAATTCCAGACGTGTCTTAATCCTGAGCTATGTTCTCAGGTTAGCCGATAATGTTGCGATTTGTCTTTTTAGAAAATATAGGCGATCCCTCTAAGGTATGATAATTATTCAAATGTTCACCTAATATTTTATAGTGAGGTGGGGTAAGACTGACATATGGAGCAAGACTAAAATTTTTAAAACCAGGCACATTTTTATTCTAATTTACTATGTCGGTTAAAACACCAAAAACCTTTACGGTAACTATTAGTGTTGCCCCATGATGTGTTAATCTTACCTCAACTCACTATAATATAGAGGTATCTACACATTTGGTGTTGGTAGATTGTTCTGGAAATGTCAAATTTTGTGTGAAATACGTAATATTGTTAGTTAATGTAAAGGAGTACGAAATTATTGCAGCTATAGACAGATAGGAAGTTACTACTATTAGATTTGAAATATAAAATATGTACTCGTATATGCAATGCCATCTTGACTATCGGTAGAAAATAAATTGGCTCCTAAGTAATTATTAGAACAATAGTAACTCTATTACCTTTTAAACCCAACGAACTTGATCCTCGAGCTTTATAAGAATATTTATCAGTATAATTAGGTAATAATATATTGCAAGTCCTTACACAAATATACCAATTATGTTAAGTCATGCGATTTACGGTTTAAGATGTTTTTATACCTTCAATGAGTTATTGCGTAAATTAATACATACCTACAGGGAATTTTGCATATAATTTATTCAGTATTTTAGAATTCTATCCTTTATACACAGCAAACCTTGAAATTATAATGTGTATGTTGTTCACAAAGAAAATGAATAAACTGTACTATATCAATATGTTGTTTTTTTTTAAATCTTTTCTTATATCTATATAAAACCTGCAATCTTCAGGTAATTTAAAGTTAGGTACTTAGCTTTTGTAGTCCGTTAGTATAAGCAAATATAAATGGTTACGATTATTTAAGCAAATAATGGGAACCCACCTACCTAAGGCGATTATTAAATTTAAAAAAATATTTTTAAGTAGGAACAATAAGTAAATACTTAATTGTACTAACATTCGATGTGCTACCGGTAGTGCCACGAAAAATTCACCAACATAACTATAACCATTGGAAACTATATTATGTAAATTGAACAAAGTATTTTTTTTTGTATAAAAATTGACACTTCATATACCTACCTGTTATGTCAAGTACTAGTTAGGTACTTACATAGAAATTCATTTATATCTTTACTTTTGCCGAAATGCGGCGTAAAACAAAATTGTAAAGAGTGCAATTTGCCGAGTCAGTGATTGCGACCATTATCCTCCCAGACAATAATCTGATTGCTTTTAGCACAATTTCCATTTAAAAGTTTAATTGCAGTTAATTTTATTCTTAATTAATTTCCTTTCATTAGAAATGTTTTATCTCAGAATTCTTTTCTACGTTCAATCCATGGTAAGCTGTGGTAAGGTTAAGCTCAAGTCTACGTCTACTCGAGAGATCCGTAGTTGTGTGGGCCCACTGTCATATAAAATTCTCGTTTCAAGTGATGATATCCAATTATTCTTGCATAGCAAATCATTAATCTATTGTCATTAGTGTATCAAGGCCAATAAGATTGGGACAACCGAAAAAAATAAAAAAAACATGGAAATAACAGATTCTCAGTACCCACTATACGTAGTCTTTAAATCCCAGGTGAAAACATAACTAAATATAATTCTCTCTGCCAAAGTGCTTACCAAGAGGAATACAAGGAATACAATTCGAGTAACTACAATCTTCATGTCAGGCTATTTTAAAATGGGAAGTAATTTTTTGAGCAGTTATTGAAATATTCGTTATGATGATGATATTATGATCAGTTGAAAAACATATTGCGCAGTTATTCAATTTAATGGCGGTTAATTAATTATTGCGACAGTAAAACATGGACAGTAATAAAAAATAAATTAGTCGGTTATTTTATCATACATTGAGGTTCAATAACTGAATGGGCGGTAAAAATGATTGATAATAATAATAATAATAATCAAAAAAGGGGGGCTCGGGGGGCGAAGCCAAGAAAAATCGACACAATCAACTCCAAATTTTGTTAGGTTAGGTTCAGGTTTATTTACGAAAAAAAAGGGACCCCGCGTATCGGGGTTTTTTGCGATTTGATTTGATTTGCATGGACTGATGACCTGAAAAAGTCAGCGGGAAATCGCTGGACTCAGAAGGCACAGGATCGGGAGGAGTGGCACCGATTAAGGGAGGCCTATGTCCATCAGTGGACTTTGAAAGGCTGATGGCTGGATGGATGGATATTGCATCAAACTACGATCATGGTTGAATTAAGCAAGTATAGGTAGTTAAATTGACAGATTTTAAACAGAAAAACATTACTAACAAAATCGAATAAATCGGCCGAGTACCGAATAATTAAAATTTGGCCTACTCTAGTACCTAGGCCTACGGAAACAATACGCGTTTAATTCTCGGAAGACATCGCCGTATCGTAACATTAAAAGTATTTTGTGTCTTATAATAAACCGTTGACACGAATACAATATGCAAATGAGTGGTAAATCTTTGTCCACGTGCACCCATTGTGATGAGACGATAGGTAATGTTATTCGGCGCGCGTGGTATGTCATTCGGTCTTCCTTCCGTTACTTTTGTGACATCTCCAGACCAGTTTGTAACTTACAGGATAAATTCATTTGGTTCAAAGGCAAAAAAATTGATTATAGACCACTTAGAGTTAGGTGACTGAATTGAAACGTGACCCTTACTAACAATAGTAACTGGACTAATACTAACAATTAACAGGACTAACTATCACTAACATTCCTCAGTACTCATACCCACCAATGAACTGACCCACTAATGTTATTATTAATTCTCTCTGCTAACTGGACTAATCATCCCAGGTCCTCTATGTAAGTCACAGTTATGGGTGGCAGCGGATGGGTGGTGCTGCAAGCTGGTTTACTATCTTCAATCCATAAAAAAAAAGCTTTTGTATTGTTTACAATGCATAGCTGCAACTCATGCCACTGCTGCTCATGGTTCTGTTATCACAACTGAGAAGGCCTGGAGCATTCTCTACCACGTTGCACTATAATGGATTGGCGGAGGCGTTAGTAGCCAACTTCAAAGACCGATGATTTAGGCCTGCGTCTCTGCTATGCTTTACGAATCTTAACAATAAAGATAAAGACCAATCCCCAATCCCAAACACTAATTCCTAATCCGACTTCGCAGGAATACCCATATTCTTTCTGCTCCATTTTATCCTGTTTGAAAGAGCGTTTTGAATATCTGGGGTCTACTCATGATCACCCCCTTCGGTCCAAAATAGCTTAGCTCTTAGTTGTCCTGTCCACTCAACTTCCTTTTACCAGAAATCCTTCTCTGTCCTTTCTATGAAACTTTGGAATTCCTTGCCTCTATCCATTAGAAGTGCCATTAGAATTCCTTTAAAAGCCGAATAAAATCGTTTTATAATTATGTCATTTTTGTCATGTTTAGTCTTTGTATTTAGTTGTTCTTGTTGTTATTATATAAGTCTAAGTTCTATGTATATTGTTCTATATTCTATATGTCTAATTTCTAATAACAATCATATATCCAATATGTAGTAAAACAGTATAACTATCATTCAATCAATTTCATTTCTTTTTTGTTTATTTGTCTTTGATTTCGAGTCATTTTAATGCAAGGCAGGAAATTCATGCACAGTATTCAAATTGTAGACACGATTTTTATTGTATCGAAACACCCAGAAGGCGCCCAGGTGTTAGGTAAGGTAATGATTACCTTGAACCAGAGCTGTAAATCTCAAACTAAAAATACTATTTTAAAATGTTATAATTGTTATAAATCTTCTCTTGCTACTATCGTAGTAGAAGGCAGTAGGTATTTGCAGTTTCACGGACATATCTCAAGATTATACGTATTATACGTTTTCCGGAATCAGTCAAGGATCGAATCTTGGTTCTTTGGTTCTCGGCTTGGATCAGAACCTGGACTGATTTTTTTCTTCAAGTTCCTTTTCTTTCCTCCACACCTCTGCCTACCCCTTCGATACAGGCGTATGTTTTGTTATTATCATGGGAACTACCTACCTATCTAATGACGATGAAGATTGATAAAGACATTACTAAACCCTTATGCCAGTAGGTTAATCGCGAGTAGCCTATTTATTTGTGTCTTACGAGGTTAATTTACCTACTCAAGAATCTATTGATAATTAAAAAAAACTGTTTTATGTAAAACAACATCAATAAATGAAATCGTTTATTGTTTTATATCTTGTCTTACTCTAATAAGTAGTTCAATATTCAATTGATGCACAGAAATATTAAGAGTCCAAATAAATAATATACTTTTGAGGTTGGTCCTACCAAATGTGGATCGATAAAAACTTTTGCCCAAACTGTATTTACTGATTAATAAAAACGGTGTATTTTAACGCCGGTATAAATTGAATTAAACGTCAGGTGTAATGAAATAATCGGCGCGAAGGCACGAATTTTACTCAGATACTGGTTTCCGAACCGTTGGTTGACCTAAGCTAATGATATTTTTACTTAAAATGATACTGAGCTTAAGATAATTTATATATTTTATAATTACTACTAAAGAGTATTACAGCTACGTGTACTACCACCTTTTCATTTACTGTTTTTTGATTGACATCAATTTGCCAATCACATGGAGTGACTGGTCATTTATTTTTCCAAATGGACTCTTGCATACAGACTGTAAAGAACTTATGATTATTAAGAGTTAGCTAGTAAGCTCAGCTGATACTCTTTATCAATGGTAATTCAGCAGGTTTTGAAATATTTACTCTTTATTTTTATACGACGTTAAGTCGTAGGTAGGTACTTGTTTATTGTAATGTAAGTATGTATTTAATTTCAGTCTAGTTTTTAAGTATACGCTACCTAATAACGGTACCTATTCTTCTAGATAAAGTATTCTTCGCACTTAGGTTGGCGGAAAGAGATCTCTCGTAGAGATGAGCTCATGTTATAACGTTTTAATTATTATATTTTGTTTTAAATAATCAATAAAGAAAAATGCAAACTTAAGATTCAGATTCAGATTCAATTATTTTCTTTATATCGTATTTGTAGACGCTTAATTAATGAACGTCACTACATTTTTTATCTACCGCCGTTCACAAATTTGATGATGTTGAATATCGTGGTGACCAAAAGCTAGGTACATACATCTTATTTTATTGAGTAATTGTAAAATTTTACCGAGACACGGCTCAAAAGTACAGAACGTTATCTGCCTCTTGTTTTGAACGAAATATAAATCTTTATTTTTAAAATATATAAGTACATAAAAAAACCGTTTAATAACAATAAAATCAAGATGGCTGCAGCCAGTGTTGTTTGAAAGTGTCACGATGAAATTCTCTCTCTTATCAATAAACCGGCCCTCGAATCGTTCGTTGACATTAATGCAATTAATGAATCTTGATTTAACAGAGCAAGCTCCATGCAATGCCCATGCAATTACTTTTTGAAATGTAGCTAACATTAAATAATACAACATTATTAAAACAAAGAAGTCCAATGTAACAGGGTTTGTTCTGTATTCTGAGATAATAGCATAGTGGAAATATGTAGATGATAGTACCTACATAGTAGGAAAAAATTATACTTAGCATCAACAACTAAACTTTATCTGCTCAGTAAACGAGAATGAAATGGAAAGTAAGCAAGGAAATGGTTGATAATAGAATCGGTGAAAGTATGTTAATCGATAAACATGAGATATTTAAGATTTTTAAAATATTTTTAATGGTCCAACCAAAATGGGGCAGTGTCAAGTAGTAATATTCTTTACGACTTGAAAAATACACCAAGCGAGTCTCCACTCTTTTAGGTGTAGGTATACCTAACTGGAAACATTGTTGCGCCTAACGACTGCCTAAACAGCAGATTTAAGTATTGCCCTAAGCAAACCATTTTCAAATAGGGTCAGGTGGGGTAAGGGAAACATACTTCATTTTGTATATTTTATGTTGAGCTCTAACCACTGTATTAAATGTCGTGTAATCATCTTGACAAACACAAGTTACACTTCTTTCAGTCGGCTTTCTAGTATCGAATGATTTTTTTAACTAGCTATAATGCATGAAGCTGAAAAATTATAAAACTAAAGGCTGGTTCTGTTGTTCCACTTTCCCGGTTTTTGGGGTAAGGGAAACACTTAAATTAAATCTAAAAGTATTAATGCTAGAACAGACTACTCCTGCACAATAAATTAAAGAAAAGAACATCAATCAAATGAAAACTATAGTGCATTGAAATACGGTTTAAAAAAGAAAATATTTACATTTATCGAAATTCGGGGTAAGGGGAACATATGGGTTTGAGACAGGGGTTCACAACTTTAAATGAAAGCCGGGTTTTTATTATATATTAATTTATTAACTGTAAAATTACAAGTCTCTTATATTTCAGTATAGGGTAAGTTGTCAAAATGAAAGGTGAATGAAACCAAAAATCAGCCTGAGGAAGGGAGCATATTACCTGAAAGTAATCAGAAGTGTAATCAAGCAAATTTGTTATATAACCTTAATAAATACCTAATTATTTATACCTAATTTTGCGATTGTAATATACATACCTACCTACCTATAAATACCTATAAATGTTCCTTGGGAAAACTTGTTCAGTTTCATGCCCTAGGAACCCTTATAGTTTCGTCAAGTACGTCCATCCGTCCGTCAGTCTGTATGCCCCGCTTCAATAAATCTCTCATTTTTTCACGTATGCTCATGAAATTTGGTATGAAGATTGATAATAAAAACACAAAACTAGAAATGCTATAAAAAATATTTTAAAAAATTTGGGCCCTCTCCTATACAACTAAAAGAGGGTTTTTTTTTGTGTATTTATGGTTGTTTACTCTAAATACAATATTTAAATTTGATTTGCAAGCAAATTTCATTAAAAAGAATAAAAAAGAAGGGTCTTTTTTTAAATATACATACTTTTCCGTGGACACCTGATAAATGGTCCAGTGCTCCTCGGGTTAAAATGTTGATGACTCCTGACATCGGCAAAGGGAAACATATGTTCCACTTGACCTGGCTATGGTAGTTCCCCTTTCCCCGGTAATGAATTTTTACGTTATGTTTTGAATCACATTGAATTTACTTATTTATAGCGTAGTTTACTCAAATTCAAATACATAACATGAAAATAAAACGTATAAAGGAATACTTACCGATATTGGAAGTCTTCAGACATAATGTTTCGTCACACAAAACATCACACAATTATTACGCGTCCAACTCGTAGTTTTGTAGCACGCCAACTGACTTTTTGTTTTTGTCAAAGTCGCGCACTGATTAGACCTAGCGCCATCCTTGTTTTTGTTTTGGAACTCAATACTAATGACTGCTTTTTCGACCGACAAATCACAGAGCTACAGTCTATTGTTCTAGATTTACAAACCATTGTCCCCCTTCCCCCGTAGTCCCCCTTACCCCACCTGACCCTATTGGTAAAGGTACAATATAAGTTGAAACTGGACAGTTTTAGCCACTTTTTTCTATTACGGCAACCAGATTAACTATGAGGACTCGAGAGTTGTGGTAGGCGGGTAAAGCTGAGTAATACTAAATAATGTGTAGTGTGTAGGTACTTACTTATTTTTTGTACTCACTAAATATGTTATGAATGATAATGAGCTGTTGTTTGCAATTCAATTGTGTCGCGAAGAAATTAAAAGCTCAACATAACACAAGTATACTGGTTCCCAAACCGTTGGTTGACCCCGACTGATCGTGTTGATAGAGTGCACTTTTCGTTGCACGTCCTGCTTTTTTTATCACAAGTGACATAAATGATCACAGAATATATTTTGATTTGATAAAATATTAATATTTTAGAGTTACATATTAACTAATTTGTATAAGTTTGGTTAGTTATAAGTACCTCTTGTTTGAAGTTCAGGTTTCAAAGAGCTTCAATTTAACTATTTAACTACTTTTGTTTTCACAAGCAACCGTTAATTGTAAACTAATCACCAGAAGGGAGAATCCGTGGGACCACGGCCTCTTAACCATATTTCTTATAATAAAAGAAATTTTAATAATCAGTAATACACGTGGCGGTATAAAACCTCTTCGAGAAAAATGTGAAAGCTGCTTTACGATGTAAAGTAAAAGGTTGGAAGTAAAGCTGCGGTATGAAACATGTGAATTTGTGAAACTAGTTACAAGGAGCCAGCAATGAACCGACTGAACAACGTACATAGCTGAAACTTCGAAAACGAAGTGAAACATGGCTAAAAACTTAATACATACATAGAGACGCTCAATATTCAGAATGCGTATCTCAACTAGTCTAAGATCCCGCTATACAACGACCTTCACCGAGATGTTTATTTAATAAAACGTATTTTATATTCAATTTAATATGTCAATAAATATAGTACATATGGGTTGGCTAACTAATTTCAGTCCAGGATATGATTAATTAATAATTAAAAAAAAATTTTTTTTAAACTTTTCACCGGTTTGATTATTAGACAAATTCTATACCAATCGAAAGTATGAAGCCCACAGATTATGCAAACGTTAGGTTGGCTATTCTTTTCCGGTCACAACTCTCGAGTAGCCAGGTATAAACAGGTAAATCGATCGATATCGCATTTTGCACCGGTCTGATTATTGAATTAAAATTAAATGAAATTGAAGATTATTCCATTATGAACACGGTGGTATAGGGTTGACTGCGAAAAATCAGTCCCGAATTCCAGTTGTCGAATTTTTCGAAAATATCTGAAAAGGTTTTACTTTTCCTTTATTATGGGCGGACTTTAAACAGCTGCTATGCTGTGTCCTCTTCTATCGCATGGGATGGTTGGTTGGGACCTCTCAGTCGCACACATTCACTCGCAGCAATATCTCACTTTTGAAAATTCGACAACTGGAATTCGGGACTGATTTTTCGCAGTCAACCCTATACCACCGTGTTCATAATGGAATAATCTTCAATTTCATTTAATTTTAATTCAATAATCAGACCGGTGCAAAATGCGATATCGATCGATTTACCTGTTTTTACCTGGCTACTCGAGAGTTGTGACCGGAAAAGAATAGCCAACCTAACGTTTGCATAATCTGTGGGCTTCATACTTTCGATTGGTATAGAATTTGTCTAATAATCAGACCGGTGAAATGTTTAAAAAAAATTTTTTTTTTAAATTATTAATTAATCATATCCTGGACTGAAATTAGTTAGCTAACCCGTATGTACTATATTTATTGACATATTAAATTGAATATAAAATACGTTTTATTAAATAAACATCTCGGTGAAGGTCGTTGTATAGCGGGATCCTCTACTAAACGGAATAGTACACGTAACATTGTACAATGACTGAAACTAGATAGAAAATATTAAATTTTTCACTACAGAAACCTTTTTTCAATGTAGTTACATGATCTATCATTGAACATCGGCTCTCAAAATTCACATAGCTATCTAACGATCATCTTTAGGGGAATCTTAACGGGCATCTTTTTTATGTAATACCTATTTGTATTACAATTATCATGGTCAAGAACTGTATAGAACGGCTAAATGTACTTGGTTCTAGGAACAAAGTCGTTCTAAAGTGGGTTCCGGGTCATTCAGACATTGTCGGCAATGACAAAGCTGACAATCTCGCACGTAGAGGTGCTAAAGGCACCCTCATAGGTCCGGAGCCTTTTTGTGGTATTCCAAAGAGTACGATCCGTCAAAAGCTTCTAAAACAGTGCAGAGAGGAAGCTCTTGAATCATGGGTTAAAGAGCCCGGTCAATCTCACTCCAAAGCTCTGATTAGAGGCTATGACAGGAAATTATCTGATGAGCTACTTAAACTCAGCAGACCCAATATTAGAATTATAACCAGGGCACTCACAGGCCACTGCAAACTGGGAAGGCATATGTCCTTGCTAGGACTTAGTGTCTCTGAAGTTTGCAGGTACTGCCTGGAGGACCTAGAGAGTCCGAAGCACCTCATCACACAATGCGGTGCTCTTGGGCGCCTAAGGAGCATTCATCTAGGAGCGCACGAATTGCATCCAGATGAAATCAAATCCATCACCATCGACAAAGTCCTAGCTTTCCTCAAAGAAGCAGGACTAGATGGTGAACTTTAACTGGCTTTGGGCACAAACGATCAGTCATGGTCGAAGTGCCCGGAGCTGAAGAAGCTCGAGCCAACAACTCAAATAATAATAATAATATTACAATTATTGTATAACAATTACAATAACAATTATTAAACATAACATAACATACAGATAATTCGTGAGTAGCGTCGACCTTAGGCCCACTATCCGTGGGTTTGGTTGGGTTAGTTCGGGCACGATAATAGTATCATTTACCATCGTTCGGGCCTGTCGAGTGAGAGGTCGAAGTTTTCACCACTCTTGTAGGACTATGTATGAATACTTTTATCAATTTTTCAGAAGACAGGTCAGTATATCATTTTCATGATCCCTCTCAATCTTTATCCTTACCGCGTTTACGCGCTTTTATATTAATAATACCTTTTTCGATGTTAAAATGAACCTTGTACCAATAAATACAATTGTGATCATTATTTTTCAGTTCAATTTTTTTTTTAACATTGCTAATACTTAATTGAATCGGTTATTTCGCGAAATACTTGCAGTTGTTAAATAGATTTTGTGCGCCAATGTAGGCACTCGTAGTATCTCGATTGAGCTATAAATCATCTAAAAACTGGAATATTCTAAATACAAATGTATTTTTGTAATAACTATGCATTCATAACAATCAAGAGATATCAGAAAAATGTATGATCATGATGCGGGTAATTACAAAATGAAGTTGACATTTGAATTTGTATGTTTAAAAAACTTTCTAGATAACATCAATCAAACACCTTATTATGAGGCCTTGATATCATTTCATGCAAAACTCACTGAAAACCTCAAATAGATTCTCTATCAATGACCTACCCAATAATCTACCCTATTGTAGCTACTATGTCGAGAGTTTTTTTGATAAATTCAACTCAAAGACAACAGAATTTTTTTTTTTGTTACAACTATTAACCAATTCTAAACGATTAGTCTTGGAAAAATAGAATTATGAAAAAAATTAATTCAGAATGCTTAAGTGTGGTCATCTAAAAAACTGCTACACTTTTATACCCTGACTGTTGAACTTAATTATAAGTACTTGTCAAAATGAACTTGTCGCAGTCATCATCGAATTAAACGGAGAAGTTAGGTTAAGTAACGAACTATAGCGGTAGATTTTTAAGTTAGCAAATAATACATTTGTTTTTCGAAAATATTTAAAATTAATATTAATTCACATATTTACAATTAATAATAGTATAACTAAATAGAGTTATGATGTGTGTGTGTGTGTGTAACGTAATTTATAACACATTTGCTCGTAAAGGGCCCCTTATTTCACCAATTTCAATATCGTAATGTATCTAATTACCGCACTTGTGCGTTTTAAATTACATTACAGCACTTGTGCGGTAATGTAATGTAAAATGCACGGTTTTTTTTTTAATAAGGTAAAACGCACGGTCTAACAAGATGCTCCGTCTAAAACGAACGGTACTTTTTTCAATCTTAACAAAGAGTTTTTATGTCAAAAAGTGGTCAACATTTTATGAATAAAATTAACTTTGGGAGATAAAATATAAAAAATAAACATTTAATTCTTTAATTTAATTAATTTTGACAATAAATTAAAATAATTTATCTGTACCAAAAACAAAAAAATATCAATTTACTTTAATAATAATGTTGGCTGTTTATGTGACTTTGCCTTAAAAAAAGCTCTGATGCGCGCGCATTGCTAATTTGTGTAAAAGTAAAAATTATTTAAATTATAAAATGAAAACTGTAATTCGAATTTGCTGTAAATGGCTGAGAAAAAAAACAAATAATTCACTCAAACATCGAAAATAACGATGCATAATCATAAGAACAATATTGATCAGTGAAATCGTACGATATGACTGTTCTGTCGTGGTTCTGTGGTGTTCCGCGCGCTTTTTCTTTTCGCTGTAGTGTTTTTATTTGAAAATGTCGTCAAGTATTGATGAATTTATTAATTTATTTCCTCGCAAATATGTTATAAAACGTCGTATGACACGCGTGCGCTTTGATAATTACAGCCTCTGCTTTCTTGTAGCCCTCGCCTACGGCTCGGGCTAGCAATATCGCCTCGGCTGTAATTTTCAACTTACCGCACTTGTATCATAATGTACTATAACCTATGTCCTACTGGTGTCGACGTAAATACGTCAGAAACATATTATAGATAAGTAAATAGTAGGCAAAATATATCTTGTTATGCCTCATTTCAACCTTTTCATTGGTATACTTTTGAGCCTACCGGCTCACGGATCTCCTCTCGCAAATAAAGGGTTACCTCTTTATTTATGGCTTTACATTACAGCGGCGACCTTTACAGCCATAGTTAAGCCACATTAAGTGCGAATTGTAAAACTTCACCATCCGAGGGCTTTATCTCTCAGTCACCTACAAATACGAGCCACACTAGACGAATCGTCTATGCGGCGGCCCTGAAAGAGATGCCCTTTTGACGTCTTTTAAGAACTTTCGTTTACTTTCCATTATCTATTTAATTTTTAAGCACCTTTATCCCTTTGCTGTATGATTGTATAGACCAACGATAAGGAGACGAGGAAGCGCCAGCTTGTGAATTGAGCGCACCCTGTGCGGGAGCGCGCGCGCATATAACCGCAACGCGCCGCCGCTACGCCGCAATCGAACGCACGCCGTCGCCGCACACGTAAGTAGGCTTGCAATTTTTATATACACACGAGATTTTGAACATAACATACACTACAACATAATAAACAAGAAAAATAACATACAAAGACCAAGTACAGAGTAGATTTATTTTACAGTGATTTGATATCGTTACAATAATCGATGATATCCTACGGGACCCATTCAATATTATAGAAAATTAACGGTAAGTTATGTATAATTTTATAGCAGATGTAGTGAATTGAATGATAGTAAAAAAAAACTTTGTAACATCAGATTTGTTTTAAACTTAGTATGTGTTTATGGGGTTATGTGTTAAATAATATTTGAAAGTTGATCATATTTTTATGTAATATATCGTGATTCGCGAGCTAAACTTTTGTTTAGCTCGCGAATATAGATATTTTTTTATACTATTAATTTAAACCAAAGTTAAACGAAAATTTAGAAAACAAGTTACTTATTAACAAAATATTTAAACAAAGGCAGTAAAGGTAAAAAAAGGCAAAAAGTATATTCACAAGATAAATATGTCACACAAAAACAATTGTAAGCACCCGAAATAAGTTTTTTTGTTGGATTTATATAAGTTCATTTAGCTCTTACTTGTTGTGTTAATAAACTTTGTTGTTAGAGAGTAGGTAAAACAACAGTGTAGAGTACCTATAGCTCTTAAAATCATCGATTGAACAAACTTCAAACGCAACATTCAATTTTTCTCGTATGTGAACAGTTGTCATTCTGTCAGTATGCATAAAAGCTGTTCTTCATTGGACCGGTCGTATTTAAAATCATCCAACGCTTTATTTGCATTTCTTGTTTAACATCCTAATTATAAATAAATTTTTATTACCTGTTTACAGGTCTTTACATAGGTAAATGTGTATTAGATTGTTGATTAGTTTTGAATTTGATAGAAGATACACAGATACACAATTAGTAAATACGATAATATACGAGGTTAATTTTTTAGTATACATTCAGAAGCTTATTTTTTCACATTGATAATGTTTGTTGTTCTGGTTACAACATCCTACACTACCGGTACAGTGTCCTCTTACACTTTTAATATTTCTGTGTGTTTGGTAGACCATACTTCAGGTTCCATATAAATCCCTAAGATTAGTAAACAAGGGTAAAATAACAACAGACATAATAATAAACTATATGTTCGTTGTTTTCAATGCCCTGTAGCGTCGGTGTTTGTGTATGGATTTTGATTATTCTTTTTTTAGTTGAAAGGTGTCATCAGAAAGTATATGTCTTCTATAAATTTCAAGAAATAATTCCATCCCATAGTAGCAATGCATAGTAAGGATGTCGGAAACTATGTCGTGTATAAACAAATCAATCAGCATTGAAACAGCGTGGTGCAGTATGACCTAGACCTCAGCTGTGGCTGTGTTCCTAAAATAAATGGTCTAAAATTAATTTTTTAAATGGTAGTTCTATTTTAACAAAAATCTATAACATTTATAGTAATACCAATAAACAACAAAATTACAATATAAACATTAATAAGACTTAGTTAGAGTAACATATTCAGAGTAATTATAAGGGCAATGTCTTGCTTCCTATTTGTTCATATTAGGTATGTACCTAGAGGAGAAAAAATATTATGTAGTTACAAAATTAATCGGTCAAACACCATTCCGTAGAATAAAAGTAGCTCTGTATAAGCCGTCGTGACATCGAGGAAAGAATCGCCTCACGCAAGAATATCACGCAAATGTCAAACGATTCGTCTTATATTACGTTACCACCCTTCTATGAAACAATTTTCACAGGGTTTTGTTGCGTGCCCAAATTTCAACCAATGTTCATTGCTGTTAACACTTACAATAATGGATTGTTCCCTATATTGTTAACTATATATTTTAACACGAGTTTTATTTAAACCAGGTTTTATTTTTGTTTCGGTATAACTTTTCCGTGCCAAAACGAAGTAATCCTTCAATAAAATTCCTCTGAATAAGATCGAGGAGTTTTCAAAATAACACTTGAGGAGAGTTAGTATTAAGCTATGGCAAAAACTGAATGCTTGGATGCCCTAAACCCTAAATAAACTACGGTATTTTTTTTAATTCTGATTGTCTGACAGTTGTCCGAAAGTGTTTAAAAAACTACACACTTTCTAAAACTTCGGTGTCCTTACAAGTGCAATCCTGTGCAAATATTATGTCGGGCACAGAATAAAAATTTGTAGGATCATAGAATAAATTAGTATCCAAATAGAAAGTTAGATTTAAGTAAAAATAACAGAGAGATTAGGATGAATGTCAATTTTGAAAGTTATTGATATACTGTTTGCCTGTCTAGGTGTGAATTTATCTAGACGAAAATATCATGTAGGTACGTTCTGCACTTTATTTAGATAAAAAAAACGTGTACTCCCCGCAATGTGCATTTTTCGATATTGTATCTACCAGGAAAGTGTAACTCGTCATAGTTATAAAAATGTACATTGTTCGTGTGATCGAGCACTCGATGCATTTAAAATAATTTCAAGTGCAGTGCCCTGTACCAGTCATCGTCTGAAACTAAATTGATTTTGTAGCATCGAATTACATACCTATACACAATTTTGCACAAACCCTAACCTAATTTAACTCATTTGAATTTAATGTGCACCCACGTTATTAAAGTGTACTCGTACACTGCACATATCAATTAAACCTGGATATCTACTAAAATCGAACACATTTAGTAGTGGTTACATATCTATTATGATGTTTAATTTTGTGATGTGTAACTTCTATGTACCTAATATAATATATATACTTAGAGAACATTTCACTGTGGTTTTTTCAATAATGTTCAAACCAAACGCAGCCCGAAAAACTAACTAACACTAAACTATTGAACTGAAGAATCTAAGCGCGTTAAATTGGCGCACAAGTTTAGTTGACCTTTCTCTAAAATAAAACATATCGATCGTGATAAGACTGTAAACGCTCACAGGTTTCCCTTTCGGGTGACCTTAGGTGGCAGGATAACGACACGGCGGTGCACTCATCGGATCATTTGTATTCCTGTGAGTGCCATTGCTTCACAGCAAGGCTCATTCGCAGTCAGTGCAGCATATGCGGAATTACCTCTACTATTATTAGTAGGTAGGTATTATCTGTTCGGTTACTATAGGAATCCTCTGTTATGTTTGAGGAGGTGTGTTTGAAGAATGATTGTCCAATCCGTATAAAGAAAGAAAGTAAAATCAATAAGTTTCTCTTCTTTTTCAAGAATTGCTGAACAACCTTAAAAAATATAGAAGTAAAAAGTATAAAAAGTATGTGCCAGATTATCGGCCTTTGCTATAAAAAAACCAAAACAAATAATGCATATCCATAGGAAAAATAATTTTAACATGAACAAAACTAAGCTTCCAATACTAAAATTTCAAATTTTATAAATTCTTACAAAAACCTACATTGTAACTAGATATTGAGTTAAATATCCAATATATGAGCAAGATTTGTAATGTTTAATCATACCACGGACTATATTATACCGAATGAATTATAATGTCAATCAATATTATTACATATCTCCTTAAAGTCTTATTAACGAAGCTGAAGGAGGAATAACTAGTGTCTTTGAAATTTACACGGCTTGTTAAAGTTGCTGTTCGTGAGAGCTTTGACGGAAATTAGTTTAAACTTTGGAGTTTGGAGTGAACAAAGGATCTATAAACAATAACCTTATCACTATGGATGCTCATCAGAAGGGTAAAGGTGACTCTTGGTAGATGCAGTACAGTACAGTGCTGTGATGCCAATGTTTTGACAAGAAGACTTCAAAGGCATAACTTGGTCGTGAACTCAATGTTCAATGTTCATAGCTTTGCCGCTAATGGGTGCAATCGATCAACAAAAGTTTCTAGTGCGCATAGCTATCTAACTTAATGGCATGAAAACAATCTATACAATTTAATTAAATCTGCGTTAAGGTCCATCAGTGTTTTACCAGGCGTAGTGACCAATCTTTCCCTTCTTACGTGAAAAAAAAACACCAACAGAAACAGTTAAATAAAGACTTTTGGTGTGGAATACGGTACATTAAATTTTGTTTAAATTAGTATAACTCATGTCATATCAATCGGAACTAGGAAAACGAAACGATGAGTTATCGGAACGCAGTAAGAAGCAGTGGCCCGTTGCTGCTGCTTTGCTGACCGTTGCATTTTCATTTCCTACCTACTTATGTAATTAAGTTGTAACACATTGCGAGAGCAAATAAAGATTTTATTTATTTATTTATTTATGTATAAGTAGAATGTTAGACCATTCACTGTAAATAACTTATATTGATCTGAATGAGAAAAGTTCTCTTAATTTATACATATAGATACCTAGATTCAGCAAGGAGTCAAGTTATTATCTGTTTATTAGTAAATCGTAATTAAAAACCACATAGCACAGATTTTGCGGAGAGATGTACGTAGTATCATGTAATTTTGAAATCAGGTCTTTAGGCGATTACTATTGCCACCCGCATAATAGATACGCAAATATTTCAGATGTACCCACCAGTAATTACTTTTGTTGTCGACTTATTACACTCATAGTTTCTCAGATTGTGTGTATCATACTATTAAACTAAATAGGATTGCTTTTCGGTGACTCGGGATCCTAGACAAACCGTATGTGGTTTTTGTGGATACCCTATATATAAATATAAGATTATTTGTACTTGTTTTTAAATAAATAAATAAATAAAAAAATAATAATAAAGGTAATCAAGTCCGATCAGATTTATATTCATTTTAATCTACAACATATATTTATTTTTATCCTTCACCAGTTCGTGAAGAGAACCTGAACGTCATGTCATGTTTTATTTCACCAGGAAATATACCTATTTGAAAATTATTGTTATAAAAATGAAAGAAAATGTGGATACATTTCCATTAAAGTTTTGATCATACATTTTTACGAGGCCATTTTGTTTTCAATTTCCGGGTGAAAATAGAAAATGCCCTTCTTGCGTTATGACAGCATCAGATATCCTACGATAGGCTGTAGCATGAAAAATTCGTTTTTTCTCAATATTCCATTCCAACGTTTATCTATCTACGACCCTTGCTATAGTTAGAACCGTAAACATTCAATTTGTTTTTTGTCAACAATACATACCTATTGAATAATGTAATGATATTAGTCTAATTTTATTATTTAAACAAACAATATTCTTATATACATAACTTATTTTACTACGCGTAATCATCGCGTAATCTTACAACAATCGTGTCCTACTATGCAATAATTAAAAATATGTAGATTAATTTTAAAATCATGAGAGAACTAAAATCAGAATCATTGCCTCTCAATTTTATTTCTGTTGATTTTCCTGTATTCTTTGTTGCATCCTTCGATGACAGAGAGAGACTCATTATCTAACATGTAGTAAAAATATTTTGTTAAATTTGTATTATAAGGTAGGTTTAACTAATTGATTAAAAACATAACCGATGTTAAAGAGATGTCTTTTCACTTTAAGTAACGGCACTGAACTTGATAACGGGATTTAGTGCTCCAGTTGTATCGCCCACTGCCCCCGTGACCTTAAAACTATTGTGATCATACAAAAAAGCTTTGATACGACAAAAACTTGAGCTATTCAAGGCTGAGACTAAAATGACATCTTCACTTAGAGAAATGTTTGAAAGCTATTTTGAAAACATTAATCACGATACAATAGTTGCATATTACATATTTTTGGAGCTACTAACTACTCTTTGGTGTACCTAGTGTTTGCAAGTGCGACTGTTACAGTAGAGGTCCTAGGAATGATCCTCGCGTCGGGAAAAGTATTATTGAGTTTTTCTTACTTGGAATTTCCAATAGTAGGTCGGGAGGTAGGTAATACTTATTACTTAAATTTAACTGGCAAAAGTGAGTGTAAATGGGAAATGGGCTGGTGTATTTTTGTATTCCTTCCTTTTGCAAGTCCGCTCGCCTAGTTACAATACCCAGGCGCAGATGTTACAAAAGTGCGCCGTAGTGCAGCTTTGCACAAGAATTTAATCTTCTATCTCGAAAGAGATTTAGTCCGAATGTTCAAGTGTATTTGTTTTCTACATTAATACAAATATAGAGAAAACTCGTAGAAAATGTTCACGTAAAACTGAAATTGAATTAGTTTTCTACGACTTTACGAGCTGATAAGTTTTGTAGGTATAAGTATTTATGCAATATACTAGAGTCTACGACGAATTTACGTATTCCTTATTTCACTTAGGTAACATGCATAAAAATAAACAGTGTCTTGAAATTCCATCCTGTAAACCATCCATCCAGACCAGACCATCCAATAATAATTAGAGTGAATGAAATGAAATAAAGAATACGGTTACTTGTTATATCAAGTGTTTCACCACTTGATATAACAAGTCATCGTGAATCATAAGAAGTAGTATGGCAAATTGAACGATATGTAGGTACTTATCCTACTAATATTATAAATGTGAATGTTTGTAAGTTTGGATGTTCGGATGTTTGTTACTCAAACACGCAATAACTACAAAACGGATTTAGATGAAAATTGGCACATTGGCAGAAGATAACATAGATTAGCACCTGGGATACTACCTTGGGATACAAAATTTCAAGTTTCTAACCCTTATAGTTTAGGCCCTGCTTTGATATGTCAGTCAGTCACTCAGTCAGTCACTCAGTCAGTCAGTCAGTCAGTCAGTCAGTCAGTCAGTCAGCTTCTCCTTTTATATATATATAGATAGTCGGCCAAACAGACATGGGCCACCTGATGGTAAGTGGTCACCGTCGCCTATGGACACAAGAGAAGGTAGAGTTACTACTTACTTACATATTTCAAGTCCTTGTCAATCAAAAGGTCCATCGGAGCACATGTTCCTCTCGACTAGACATAAAGAAGTATTTTGTCTTTGTCTTGAATTTTAACCTATAAGCATAAAGATCTCATGTAAAAATATTTTCTTTGTTTCAGGTCAAAATGCGAGCACTACTATCGACGTTGGCTGTTCTAGCAGTCACATTAACTGCAGTTCAATGTAAGTTAATTGTTCCAAAAATTTCTTTATTCAGTACCTACACTTAGAAATTAATAAATAAATAAACGCTTACAAACTCACACTGTGACCAGAATGGATTGCGGATGGCTGACACTTAAAACAAATTGAACATGATCCGAGTACCAACAAATATTTATCCGCAAAATAAATACGTACCTCGGCCATGGTTCAAACGTGGGACCGCGGTTTGGTAGTCAGGGTCACTCACCACCGCGCCAGAGACTCGTCAAACAATGACTCTTCCTTTGTTGCAATATTTTATACATAGCTTTATTCATTTTCATTGTTATGTTAAGTGTTAAAGTCAGTTGAAAGTTTATGGTGTAGTAAACGAATTGAAATAAGACAACAAGAAGAAATTGTTGCGATCGTGAAATCTTGTAAATAAAATTGTTTCGCCAGACGGAATAGCCAAGATCGTTAAACAAATAAAACGTTGCGGTAATACAATACTTTAAGAAAACCTAGCATTATTCTTGCCGCGCTCTTGGAATACTCCATTTTGTATAGTGGAAATTTCCTTGTAATATTTCTGTTATACTATATACCAATACAGATACAGCCATAGTGAAGAATAAATCAAAAAACTATTCGTCTACATAAATTAAAAAAATAAATAAGTAAAGAATGGTAACAATTTCTGAATTTATGAAGATTTATTGAAGAATAATTAAAAAGTTATAATAAATCAAAATACATCTATACTTCTATACTAATATTATAAAGAGGAAAGATTTGATTGTTTGTTTGTTTGTTTGCATCGAATAGGCTTCAAAACTACTGAACCGATTTGAAAAATTCTTTCACTGTTGGAAAGCTACACTATCCCCGGGTGACATAGGCTAAATTTTATTTTGGAAAAAAAATAGGGTTCCGTAAGATATTTGGGTTTTTCGGACACAAGGTGTAAAAAATCAACCAGAAAAGTTACTTATTTTGCTTACGCTGCCTAAACTATAAAAGATAGGACCATAAAATGTTCTAATTAATTGTAGATCTTATAAATATCTATAAAAAAGTCCGCGACACACTATACCTATCTATGTCGAGTGAGGCACAACAACCATTTTTTTATCTTGAATTTTTTTTGGACTACATTTACAGTTTATGTAGATAATATTTGATCTTTGAATTATTAAAATTGGACGTTTGGTTTTGAAGTGTCTGTCTGTCTGTCTGTCTGTTTCGCTTTCACGCCAAAACTACTGAACCGATTTAAATGAAATTTGGTACACAGTATAGAGCCTGACAAAGGACATAGACACTTTTTAATTGGAAAAAAGTGTTGTAATGGGTTGAAAAGGGAGATGAAAGGTTGTATGAAAGTATTGTCATTTTCAGAACTAGAAGCATAAAACTTAAATTTTAGGCTGTTGATAAGGTGTAATCCTTACTAATCCTATCCTACTAATATTATAAAGGGGAAAGTTTGTAAGTATGTATGTATGTATGGATGGATGTGTGTTACTTTTTCACGTAAAAAGTACTGAATGGATTTTAATGAAACTTTACAATAATATAGCTTATACATCAGAATAACACACAGGCTAAAATTTATAAAGATATTGTGTGAATTGTCCAAAATATGACGATAAGTGTCAAGTAGGTAAGTAGGAAAAAATCTACCATCTGCGAGCTATTCTGGCGTGCGCTGCCAAAACTACTGGACCGATTTAAAAAATTCTTTCACCATTAGAAAGCTGCATCTTCACTGAGTGACATAGGCTATATAATATTACTAGGCGTAAACGAAACTATTGGTATAATCTATATATATGTAAAATAAAGTCGTGTTAAATTTTTATTTTTTTAGTAACCTGACGCAAATAGGGTTTATGTGTCTGTATTATAATTTTGATTTTTATATAAAATACCCGTGCGAAGCCGGGGCGGACCACTATTTTGTATAAAGTGCGACATAGATTTCTCACAGCACAGGTGACAATTTATATCAGGCTAGAGGAAATAATCAAAGTATCAGGCATTCGTCTCGGAATTGAATCCAGGCGGTCCATTGTGAGCTCACGTCGGATTTTCTTTCAGTTAAATAGATATGGCCTCCTTTGTGCCTTTTCAAATATTGTGTTGATTCAATTATGATGACTAGATGGATTTTACCAAAAATTAGGTTAGATATTGAATAGGTAGGTAGGTACCTCTTGTACTAGTACTCGTTTATTAGACTTCAGTTACTTTTATCGATTCATCGCCTTTCGAAACTTTCGAGGAAATAGGCATCCAATCGGTTCTGTGCCTTCTGTATCCATCTGTTTCCCCCGCCTCATTCTTCAAGTCACTTGTGTACCTTTTTTCGAGTGGTGGTTAACCGATGTGACCGATATGGTTGTCATTTCAAAACTGCTAACCGAACTGTGTGGAAATCCTTGTTTGTCCACACGAGTAGCTAGTAGTAGCTTCACAGTTAAAAAGTTTATAGTTAATATGACGACACTTTTACTTTGAGGAAATTATTCTCCGCTAGTACAAAGCCACACACAAAGTCTAGACACTGGAACAATTTTAATTGAATATCATAAATGTTTTATAGCGGACAGCAGAGCGCGGATAGTATGTTACTTCAGTAACTGGGCGGTGTACAGGCCCGGGGTGGGCCGTTATGCCATCGAAGACATTCCTGTGGACATGTGCACACACATAATCTACTCCTTCATCGGAGTCACGGAGAAGAACGAGGTTCTTGTCATCGACCCTGAGGTGAGGAAAATCTGGCAACACCTTACAAATAATATAATGTTAGAAAGATGAGGGCTCAGCCTTTTCTAAATCTGTGATGAAGTATGGGCGTATATTTAAGGAGTTGCACATAGTGGGACTCCAGCTAGAAAAACTAAAGCTACTAGCATGTGATTGAGTTATAAGGCAAATGTTTTTTACAAGCCGAATTAGTTATATTTACAAACGCTTCAATTAAAATCGCATATTTTTCCACTGCAGGACATCGTGAGGCTAGTATAATCTGCCATCAGCACTTAGTCAGCATGCTGCAAAATAGGTACCATTCTGACAGAAGATCCGTGCCCAAAATTTGGGGTGATAAAAGACTAAGGTCATTTTCAAGATTTTATTTTAAAACAACAAATACGGCAGTCACTATAAGTGATTTTCTTTGTGTCCCCTATTTTTCCCGACCAACAAAGGCCATTTGATAGATCACTAAGAGATTATTCCATGATATTGCAAAATACTCGTAAAACCTTTTCAATGGAAACATTCCCTTAAATAATTCTTTTGATTGTAAGTAGTCATTGTTGTCTTATAACATCTTTAACCTAAACAAAGATAACCAAAGTTATTGGCAATTTTTAGTTCGTCCATGATTTTGTATTAGGGAAATTAAAGTATTGAATGATTTTGCTTCTAAGGCAGTAAGCATTGACTAATTACGATCCGAAGTACTTACTTAAAATGTTGTTCTAGGGCGTGTTGATCGATGTTCCATCGCTCTAACCATAAAGTTTCTCAATAAAGTTAACTTCCTGTAATGTATTTGTGGATTTTGTGTGTTTGTATTTGTAAAATAATAAATATTATATTAGCCATTCATTTTGGATATAGTAGATATTTATGAATCATAAAAGTCTAATCATATCTAGGTAAACATTACAAAAAATAAGCTGCTTTTTTTGCGAGTTGAATCCTCGCTCAAATGTTTCTAAGTTTTTTTTTACAGAATAAAATAGTTTTGTTTATTGAAGTTGTGACAGTTAACTCTACCTACAATTTCAAGTTCCATACATCCATCCATCCTCTATTCTGCTAACCACCAACCTCCCCTAAAATAGGGATGTTAGGCGTGGATACCATACTGGGCCAGTGCAGGTTGATAAACACCTACCTACTCGTGTGTAGCACGAGAAAGCACGTCGTAACCTAACTCTTGCGAGGATGATAGCTAAATGAATTTTTCAACTTTTTTTTTCCACAGCTGGATGTAGACCAAAATGGCTTCCGCAACTTCACATCTCTGCGCACGAAGCATCCTGGAGTCAAGTTCATGGTCGCTGTCGGAGGCTGGGCTGAGGGAGGGTCAAAGTACTCTCGCATGGTCGCCCAGAAGTCTTCGAGAATGACATTTGTGAGAAGCGTTGTTGGTAAGTTAATAGTTAACTATACTATCTACCTAGCATACTTACCGTACTCGTAGGTACGAGGGGTGAGGGCATGGTCCACCACGCTGACGGAGGCCAGATTGGCACACTTCATATGCCTTCGAGTACATATTGGAGAACTCTCAGGCATGCAATAATCGAGTGCAAAATATGCACTCGATTATTTCCGCATATTTGTTGTATTAAGATAATACAAGTAAGTATTTAAAGATAACTTTGATAACGATGAAATCTACTAGATAGTATGTAAAGAATAATATTATTATACTACATATTACATATACTAAGTATATAAAACTCTACTCAATTAAGAGTGGTATGTATGTACCCCAACTTGTATTTAGTTCAAATGATGATATCGAAGAGATTCCTGACATAGCATCTAAACCATGGCCTCAGTGTGACATTTATACTGTGCATTGTATTTTAGTGAATGTTTAAAGCACAGCATCGGGGGTTAGATGAGTAAGGACAAATTGGTTGAATACCGTTCTTGTGATGGTATCGACATTGACAATAAGTAGGTATATACTGTCTTTTGAAACGATTAATTCTACTCAAAAGATTCCTAGGTCAGGTATAGGTATATACCTTTAATGTGGATAAAAGCGCTATTCCAAAAATAGTGATAGAAGCTTATAAGGAAGGATGACCGCTAGTGGCGAAATTTCACGGACGTTGCCGCTACCTTCAACACATATTGGTCTCAGTTTTCAATTGTTAAACTTATTAAAACAATCGTTTTCGAAGACGGTGGCTTGAGAACATTCGACAATGTGCCACTAACTCCTCCAATCTGAAGGCGTAGCGTGGTGGAGGATGCTCCAGACCGCTCTTAGCTATGGCTGTATCAGAGACCAGACTCAACCCAATCTAGCCTAACAGTGGGACGTCTAAGGGTTGTGGCTTAACTTAGCTTATTTGGCGAAAGTGTGTTTCTCCATTCACCTGAATTAAATAATCTATTTTAGTTAATGGCTACTGAATTTATTACAGTGGTACCTACACAAGTGGAATTTCATTTTTTCAAGATTTCATAAATTAGTCTTTTAAATACTGGAAGTATTTTAAAAATATCATACGATCTCCGATATATGAAGTGTAAAAAAGTTCTTTTTTTACTTCTTATATCAAAGCTTAAAATACTTGCTAGAAGGAAATTACTGTAATTCGTCAGGGGGACGCCATATCAAGGCGGATCTATTGATTTAATGCGCCAAATGTAGGTATTTCTGACACTCTTGAAGGTACTTCGAGTTCTAGAATTTAACCTACCTGGTATTTGTTTTGACGGTGTTCATTGTAAGTTTGGTTTAATATCCAAAAAAAATTACGCTATTTTGTACTATGTTTGTATTGTACTAGGCAGATACCGTAAGTGGACACTCCGAGCCCTGCATACAAGTTAAAAATTATTGAATAATTCCTGTAATTTGCATGAGGACGTGGTTATATGCCCGTTAGTGTAGCGGGAACTTTATATTACTCCGTTAGTCGACTCTTGATTGGTATGGGCCATGTGCATAGTGACTAGAAACTTTCAAAATAAGTAATTTTTAATTTGCAATTTAAACTGACTGCCTCGTTAGCCCAGTAGGCGCAAGCGAGACTGCTTAGCTAGGTCCTGGGTTCGATCCAAGGATCGGGCAACAACTATTAGGTTTTTCTTACTTGAAATGCCTGGTAGCTGTTAGGAGTCTGGATCTGTCAAACATGACTGATGAAAAGTGGGTGTGTACCTACTGTAAACCTCTGCATACCCATGCGGGGAAACACATGCGTGATGTAATGTTTATGTATGACAACTTTAACTCCAGCCACTGGCACGTAGGACCTCATTCATCGCAAACTCATGATGCAAGTTCGCATACTCTTTTTCAAATGGAGTCTTGCTTTTGACCGAACTGCCTATTAAGACGTCATCGAACAAGCTGCTTAGCTTCAAGAGCTCAGCTACAAATTATGAATATTAAGAATATACCTAGTATAGTGTATTAAGTAAATCTCAATACATTTCTATTATACTAGTGGACGCCCGCAGCTTCGCTCGCGTGGAATTAAACATTCACTAACTTCAAAAACGGCAAAGTTTCATACGAACTTTGCACCCCCGTTTTACCCCCCTAGGGGGTGAATTTTCAAAAATCCTTTCTTAGTGCTCCCCTACGTTATAAAAGGAACCCCTGTGCAAAATTTCAAGTTTCTAACCCTTATAGTTTAGGCCCTGCGTTGATATGTCAGTCAGTCAGTCAGTCAGTCAGTCAGTCAGTCAGTCAGTCAGTCACCTTCTCCTTTTATATATATAGATTTTATGTCATTAATTGATTTAATTTATTACTAGCTTCAACATTTTATTACAGATTTCATTAAAAAGTATGAATTTGACGGTCTGGACTTGGATTGGGAATACCCTGGAGCGGCGGACCGTGGAGGTTCCTTCTCAGACAAGGACCGTTTCCTTTACCTCGTCCAGGAGTTGAGAAGGGCATTCCTAAGAGTTGGAAAGAATTGGGAACTAACCGCTGCCGTACCTCTAGCCAACTTCAGGTTGATGGAAGGATATCATGTGCCAGATCTTTGCCAGTAAGTTGACATTACTTTCATTTATTTGTTGACGCGGTTGATTAGGGTTTTTTACTCGATAACTTTAATGTTTATTAATCAATAGATCTTTATAGGAAGCCTAAAGTATCATTCACTTTAGGCTTCCGAATACAAGTCCGAAATTATTCACTTCATGTAAAATTATCACAATCACTTCAAACAAACAGTATCCAAATACATGACGAACGAAGTTACTGTGTTTAAGTAGCCACCATGTTATAGAAATCCAATTCTCTCTCTAAAATGGTATAATTTGGCTCTCAATTGAACTGTTTACCGAATGTAATTTTGAAAAGCAAGGGTTTATATTTTTAAATTTAGAATTTTTTATTGTATTTTTGAATTGGACTAAATTACAAGTACTAGTAAGAATCCGTTGGAAATCTTATATGTTAACGATGAAAAGAAATTGCCATATAAGTAATTGTATAACGTGGCACACCTGCTAAATCTAGGGTCAATCTGTCCATTGTCGTTTTAACTGTGTGTTTATTAGCATGTCAATAGACATGTTTCTTGGTTGTACTCGTAAGTGTTTTTCAATGAATAAAGGTTATTGTAGTTAAGTATATTAGTAGATAATATACCTACTCCTCTAATTAAAGCGATGCACAACATTTAAGATTTTCAATTTAATTTTATATTAAGCTTAAGTACCGTTCATAACTAATCATTTATTATTTAGGTACCTAAGTAGTAAGGTACAAGGCGTTAATCCTTTAAGCCGATTTTCAAGCGTGTCAATGGAAGGGGCTTGAAGGATCTTGAAGTTGTGTCAAGTAAGCCGATTTTCAAGCGTGTCTATGGAATGGGCTTGAAGGATCTTGAAGTTGTGTCAAGTCTGCAAACTTATCATTTATTATTTAGGTAGGTAGCTAAGTAGTCAGGTACAAGGCGTTAATCCTTTAAGCCGAGATTCAAGCGTGTCTGTGGAAGGGGCTTGAAGGATCTTGAAGTTGTGTCAAGTCTACAAATCTGCATTTAGCTGGCATCCATCGAATAACATCACAAATTTTTTATCATTGATTTTTAACTACGTAGCCTTCCTTAAGAAGTTTCATTTCATTTCATTTCATTTCATTTCATTTCATTTCATTTCATTTCAGGGAACTAGATGCGATTCACGTGATGTCATACGATCTCCGTGGCAATTGGGCTGGCTTCGCAGATGTTCACTCTCCCCTGTACAAGCGCCCTCATGACCAGTGGGCTTATGAGAAGCTTAACGTGGTACGTAATCTGGTGAAATAAGTACTTACTTAGGGTTAGTCTATACTAATATTTTAGTTTGTTAAGAGGGTAATTTGTTTGAAAGGTTTTCACACAAAAACTACTGGACCAATTTCAAAAATTCTTTCCACTAGAAAGCTGCATCTCCACTGAGTATAATAGGCTATAAATATAAATAAATATATATTATATTACTACTAGATGTAAACGAAACTATTGTTATGTCTAATTCCATGCGAGTGAGTGAGTGCGGGCGTCTACTAGTATTTAATACAATAGAAATATTATAGCAATAGGTATCTAATTACATTGTATTCATATTCGTTTATTATTGCTTCATGTGGTATTCATGCACGAATGTTCTATCAAGTTAAATAAGCGTGTTATCACTTTTACAATGTTATTATGGGCGTCGGTAGTTGATTGAAGCAACCCTCATACATAAGAAACTCACAATGTCGAATGACTTTGCAAAGAATTCAAGGACAAGAACTTCTGGCACATGCGGGCATAGTCACCAGCTCAATATTATAAAACTTTCAGAACGACGGTCTGAACCTGTGGGAAGAAAAGGGTTGTCCGTCTAACAAGTTAGTCGTGGGCATTCCATTCTACGGTCGCTCCTTCACCCTTTCTGCGGGCAACAACAACTACGGCTTGGGAACTTACATTAACAAGGAAGCGGGCGGCGGGGACCCCGCCCCATACACCAATGCCACCGGATTTTGGGCCTACTATGAGGTAAGTTTTACGTGAAAAATCCTCAATGCCACTCAAATACTGTTCACCACTTCTTCACTAAAATTAATTTTTAAGATAACATATTTAATATAAAATCTAAATGTCGCCGTTTCGTATAGATTTGCACTGAAGTAGACAAGCCTGAATCTGGTTGGACCAAGAAATGGGACGAGCATGGAAAGTGTCCTTACGCGTACAAAGGCACGCAGTGGGTCGGGTACGAAGACCCCAAGAGTGTTGAGATCAAAATGGACTGGATCAAGCAGAAGGGGTACCTTGGAGCGATGACCTGGGCCGTAGACATGGACGACTTCAGGGGTCTGTGTGGTGATGAAAACCCGCTGATGAAGCTGCTCCATAAGCACATGAGCTCGTACACGGTGCCTCCGCCCAGGACTGGCAACACAACCCCAACCGTAAGTAGAAATATTGTCACAGTTTTAAATCTTTTGAATATTGCAAAACTTCATCTAGGGTGAGTTGAAATTTTATAAAGGGCGCAAAAATAACGCTATTTCAAAAGCAACACCCGTCCTTTTGGTATTGCCTGGTACAATTGTTGATACCTAATAACCACGCCAGTTTCTCTGTTTATTTATTACGTTTACGTTACATTACTTAAAAAATCTAAAAAAACTTGTCTGAAAATTAAAGACAAGTTTTTTAGATTTTTTAAGTAATCCAGGCCATATAATACCAAAAGGACGGGTGTTGATTTTGAAATAACGTTCTTTTTGCACCCTTTATAAAATTTCAAATCACCCTAAGTAGATGAAGTTTTGCAATCATCAAAAGTTTTAAAACTGTACATTGCCTTACAAACCGTGGATTTTCCTACCACATTTATTGAGTAGATATCTGTACCGGGCTTAAATCACCTGAATTTATCGGGAATCTATCGGTGTCACCTGACTAGTCCCAGATCTGTTCGAGCTCCATATTCATGAGCCACCGCATGCCAGCACACGCTAGTACGACGATATCGATGAACGTTCGCGTGGCTAAAGCTGGCACATTGTTACAAGCTGTTGTCTGGAGTTTGTCTGATCTTGTATAGGTACTTATATCGCGTGTATAACACTTCTCTTATGATCATAGTTTTGTTTGTAATTATGATATGAAATTATATTTTTTTCCAAAACACGTTTTGATAACAATGAGCAAGTTCATCAACTAAATTAGGTAACTTGAGGTTTTATTTCTGTATAATATTATTTCCTCTAGCGTAATCCGTCAAGTTGTAACAAACCCGTAACCATGAAACGAGTCCCTAATATCCACAAAGTTAGGTCCCATTATACCAATATTGCAAAACTTGATGATACTTACTAATATTTATTTAGTTTGTAACAAGTTCGCAAAGTTACTTTTACGTCAAAGTAATGTTTATAGCTAAAACTTACTCGGCACTTGGATCTTAGATCTACGTCTATTAGGGGTCGTTAAACTTACTAATCAACAACTAACGTTAGGTAATGCATAGTAGGTACTTTGCAATAAAGTCAGTACTAAACACCTTCTTTAATAATTTATATTATAATCTAATTAAAATAAGACTTGATTCCAAGTTTACATATTTCCCAATTTTAGTGTGTTATTAAAATTATAAATTAATACCAATCAAAGTACTACACTTAAGAGTGGGGGGGGGGGGGGTATCTATTGATCAATTTGTTTACTTCTTCGATCAAGGAACAAACATAGATGCAGTACTTCATACTTCAATAATGTTATACTTACAACATGAAATTACTAAAACAAATCACGTAAATAGGCTCAATCACAATCAAACGGCTACTGGCGCCGGAAAAAATAAGCAGATTGATTAGTAGGTACATGTCTAAAAGTATTAAAAATGTATTTTGCAGCCGGACTGGGCGAAGCCACCATCCACGCCTGCCGATCCCTCTGAGGGAGCCCCCGTGCCCACTACCACCACGACTCCAGCGCCTGCAACCACTACCAAAAAACCACAGACCACCACTAGGAAACCTCAAAGCACCACCACTGCAGCACCACAGGAGCCGTCCCCTGAAGAACCTGATGTGGAAGAACCACCAAGGGTAAATACATAAAAGATAAACTCACACATATAATCATAATAATTATACATAATTATACATAAAAGATAAACTCACATATATAATCATAATAATCTCACTCTATAAGCTGTCTTTGCCTGTTGGGCATGTAAATGTCACGCACTGCCAAATAGCAAGAAGCAGAATCTAATCTACCTACTTTAATTACTAGTTTTATTAATATAATATTTGATTGACTAGTTCTTAATGAACATTATTAATCATTTATTTATTTATATTTATTCAGGATTTTAATTGTTAAATTATTGATGGATGATTTTTGATGAGACTTTGTATTGTAAGCGCATGTTTCGAGCAGGCGGATCATTGAGAAACCTAGACGAGTAAGATGTTACTCTGCCCAAATACATACCTATACCAGCGTTGAACAGTTATTTAATTTCACCCATACATTCTATCGGTTTAATACTTACATACTTAAATTTACTGGCGGAGGCTAAATATTGAAAGTGAAATAAGCTTCGAACTCGTTGGAAATAATTTGTTATACTACTAGAAATTTTATTTAGTGTATAATTGCTAGTAACTACTTATTTATACACGGATCGTTAAAAAGACTGTAAACCTTAACAGAGGTTGTTACTTTTTATTTTCCAATTTTTATATCTGGAAAAGTCTTCTTGTGTCTCCGTCTGAGATTAATGTAAGCTGCCTGTTAAATGTAATATTTTGTATTAAACTGCAACTTCATTTAAACTGCATCTACAAAGTGATGCCACTCAATTCTGCACAGTAAATATCATTAAAGAAATAAGCAGAACTGTTGACCTGATTCTATTTTCCGGCCGGCGGATTTGTAAGTACTAGAAACACTGACATTTACACCGGGAGAGGGGTCTTCGTGTGATATTTGAAAACATAGTAATCCGAATCAGTAAATTGATGTCTGAAAGTCAATTTTGTCTAAGCAAGTTATTGTGTAAAGACGTGAAGGCTATTGAGTTATGGAGGTTCTTTTTGACAAATTCACTTTGGTCGTTCGCGACGTTCCAAAGATGTTTTATTTGGGTTTTAACGGTGATTAACTTAAAGGTATTCTCTTAATTTTATTTGCAGGAAAATGAAGTTGACAGGCCCGACATCTGTTCCGGCGACGAGGATTACATGGCTGACAAAAAGCGTTGTGATAAGGTAATTATATCAACATACAATGGAAAAGTGTAGAAGAGTCTCTTACTGGACCGTGCAGTAGGTAGGGTGCAGTATCTAATTCAGAATTAACGCTAGTCCAGGTACCCTTTCTGTATCAAGGCTCCAGTATTTTATCGCAATTGATATGATTTTATTAAGTTTAACCAATATTAAACTCAGTAGGTATCTTACAATGATTCTCAAGGAATTTGAATCGAAATATTATAAGATGTTTAATGTATTTATTTTATTGTCAGATTATAACAATAACATTTATACATTATTGACCTCTATGTCAATAATGTAGATCCAATATTATAAACTTATTTACGATAGTGAACAATTGTTTCTTTATTTTACTATGATAAGTTAAGTGGCACAGTAGCCTACTACTGTGCCATTTAACTTGTTGTCATAGAAAGTGGTAGTAGACTAGACACTGGGTATAGACATGTATAGGTAAAGGCGATTTATAATACGGACGTCATAATTATTTAATTTTAAATTTATTCATATAATTCATAGGTTATATCCCTGTAAGGTATATTTCTAATGTACTTACTTTATCTAACTGCTCTAATTGATGGCAGCAACGCGGAGCAAGTGGACCATTTGCAGTTAACGTGCCATTAGGCGCTATAACGGGGCGCTGCGGCTTGTCGCATAACTTATAAGTGCTTATAAGACATTCCCGTGCAGGTGGGATCACACATCTCACATTGTAGTATGATGTTTAAAATGTTCTTTGTTATCAGAATTCTGCAAGTAGACAGCGCATATAAAATAATTTCATTTCATTTCATTTCATTTATTTATTGCAATCATAATTAAAATTTACAATATTTTAATATGAACCCTGTAGGGCACGGCAATATACATCGAGGTAGAAGAGAAGAGAAGAGAAAATAATTATGTATTGTACAGGTGGAATCCATATAAAATAATGGATTCCACCTGTACAATACATAATTATTTTCGCTCTGAATACCAACAGAGGTAATGCAAAAGCAAAAATCTATTTCAGACAGACTGACAAACGTAATGAAAAGGTATACATAATAAAGAGTATATCAACAATAGGCAATACAATAAAATAATAATGAAATATATAGCAACAATTACATAATTATGCTCGCAGGATTAGCGAACTGAAGTGGCAATGGGCAGGCCACGTCGCTCGACGGACTGATAACCGTTGGGTAGTAAAAGTCCTCGAGTGGAGACCGCGTCTCGGGAAACGAAGTATTGGCCGCCCCCCGACGAGGTGGACTGACGACCTGAAGAGGACAGCGGGAAACCGTTGGATTCAGAGGGCGCAGGATCGGGAGGAGTGGCGACGATTGAGGGAGGCCTATGTCCAGCAGTGGACCCAGAAAGGCTGATGGATGGATGGATGGATGGACATAATTATGATAAAGAGATAAAAATAAAACAGCTTTTGCTTAAGCTGTTATAGTAGTAGTCCTCACTACAGCCCTCAGTGCTTCTAAAATTGGTCACATTGTGAAATTTTGGTCAACGTTTTGTCCATCAGTTTTGGGTTGATATGTTGCATGAAAAGCTGTTACTTTTTGATTGGGACTGGATGAATAAAACGTTTTTAATAACACTTTATAATATTTTTTATGATTCTAGTACTGGAGATGCGTGAACGGCGAGGCTGTGGAGTTTACCTGCCAGCCGGGGACTGTGTTCAACACCAAGCTCAATGTTTGCGACTGGCCCGACAACGCCAGCCGGGACGAGTGCTTGGCTTAAATGTGTACCAGCCTTAAAGACTGGCACATTAAGATTAAAAAGGACGAGCTCGCTTAGACTGAGATTATAGCTTATCCAACGTTGTAACTACTTCCCAATGCCATTAATGAAAAAAAATATTATAATGTAATGTTACTGCATGCAAGTAGATATGCATTTAAAATTTATTGGCATTGCGAATAAGTATATAATTTTTTTTCCTTTTTTTATTTTTATTAGATTAAGTTATTTAATGTAAATATTTTTACAAGACTAAATATAGCTTATCCAACGTTGTAACTACTTCCCAATGCCATTAATGAAAAAAAATATTATAATGTAATGTTACTGCATGCAAGTAGATATGCATTTAAAATTTATTGGCATTGCGAATAAGTATATAATTTTTTTTCCTTTTTTTATTTTTATTAGATTAAGTTATTTAATGTAAATATTTTTACAAGACTAAAACTATTTCATTCGTAATAAATCATTTAGGCGTTTAGTTCTAAATAAAATTTGTGAATGAAATTGTTTTATCAAAAACATTAAAATTAATTACCTATACTGATTGAGTGACGTGACGTATCCGGAGACTGAAAAAAAATTAAAATTAAAATATTAGATATTAGTTATGAAGTACGATAACTTTTTAAGAGAGCTTTGATAACTATAACTTCAGAAATACTGACTGTATTTACTGTTTTTTTTAATACAGTAGGTACAAATGTTTCTGAACGTAAAGTGATTTTAAGTACATAAGGGTATTTAATTTAATTTATTGATTTAATAAATGTATTTTCAAACCTTATTTAGTTTCATTAATCAAGATGAAAGAACATGGATGTCATTGTATTTCAATGTTCGTCTGACCCTATACAAGAATATAAAATATAAGAACACAAAAAAAATGTTTTGTTTTTAAGTACCTACTTAACTTAAATTTTTAGGCATACAAAGTGCTTAATTGTCAAGCCAAATCATAAAGTATCGTACGGGTTTTAACTTATTATCGTACATACTCCGAAAGTTATAATTAATAGGATTTACATAAAACCTGCAGATACTCTTAACTTAAGTAAAGGAATTATAATTCAAGTATTATCATAACCCTTGCCGTATGAAGTAATGTTGGCGGACCAAGTTATCTTAGCAAACATGTCGAATCCCCTCACTTGTAACTCAAGATTATTGTATGACAAAATATACTCCATTATTTTGGTTACTTGGTACTTAAAATAACACTACAATATACCTAGTAATTTTTGCCAATGGAATCACATACAACTAGGTCAGTGATGCTCTTTATGTTTGCAATAAATTCGCATCTTGAGGAGTCAAGGCTTTATATTCACACCTGAGATGGAAGTCTATGACCCCGAGGTACCAGCGCTTGACTAACAATGATATATCAGTAAAGCTATTTGTTTTCGTCGTTATTTGCTGTCTAATCATTTTTATAATTAGAGAATAGGTACTGGATCTATACGATACATAGATACATATGTAATTTAGTTGGTTATATTATATTGCTTGCTTGCTTAATAGTCCTCCCACTGTAGGGTAGTTAATTCAAAGCAAAACTGTTAAAGCAACAACTTTTCTTGTCGCAAATAGAGTGTTTTTTTTATCATCACCAGGTGTGAAAAAATCCACTCTCACATAAGCATGTTGTAGCAAAGGGTAAGGAAATTCATCGCTTTGCCTGCCGCCGTGCCGCGCGTTGCTCACCGCATGTGCCTGCCAGTCATTAAGCCACCATTACGTAAATCTTGTCGCGAACCCCTAGGGGTTCGCGTACCCCACTTTGAGAAACCCTGGTCATACCCTGGCATACTCCACCACGCTACTCCAATGCGGATTGGTGGAGGTTTTCAATCGGTAGTCTTCGATAAGGATTAACGATTGATTTTACTTAATGTGCCCTCCGAAGCATGGAAGCGCCCATGAAATTTTGCCACTAGCGGTCACCCATCCACAAACACGCCCGTCGTTGCTTAACTCGGTCGATCACAAACGTTGATCGCAAGCCATTGGGCTATGGATGCTTCACTCAGCTTAGTTATAGATTATAATAATTTCAGTTGTACAGTATTAGTTCTCCTGTGTGCCGTTTTGTTCGTTAGCTGTACGTAGGAAGCATCTCCTGAACTTTGTGGACAAATGGAGAAGCGTTCCAGACGATTTGTAGTTTGTGTTTAACTAACAACTCTCGGCTTAAAAGTTTCGAACATCAATTTCAAGTGGCTTGCCCTGTAGAGTTCCACATAAGTACTCAAGGTAATTATGCTTTGGAGTTATGTTAATTAACTAATTCCCCATGTAATTTTTCCAATCATACACAAATTCCAATGGAATGTAAAAGCATTTTCTATAACAATTATCAGTATATTGACGATACTAACGATGCTTTCCACAGAATAGGGACAAAACAATTTTTCTTCGTCCAACCGAATCTCCTAATACCAAAACGGTGCAACAAGAAAATACTTAGTCTAGTCGTAGTAATTTTTTTTTAACTAAAAATAACTAACAATTAGCTTTATTTTGTAAGTAGTAAGTATTTATAAAAAGTAACGCCTAGTATATGTGAGCAGTGTGGAAAAAAGACCGTGCTTGGAGGAAAAGTACCTTGAATATAGCTGATAATATATGTTTTTTAACTAAAAATAACTAACAATTAGGTTTATTTTGTAAGTAGTAAGTATTTATAAAAAGTAACGCCTAGTATATGTGGGCAGTGTGGAAAAAAGACCGTGCTTGGAGGAAAAGTACCTTGAATATAGCTGATAATATATGTAGATGATGAAATTTTGCTGAAATGAAACATTTCTTTATTTTCAAAAATATGTAAAACTACATTCAAAGGTTTTTGAAAAATCACCTGCTTGAGCCGGGAATCGAAACGGTGAAATGTAAAAAAAACATCATGAATTTTACTCTACCATACGAAAAGGTTATAAGGCTAAATTTTTTTGGCAACATAGTATTGTAAATTAAATGAAGACCTTATATTTAAAAAAATCCCTTGATGGTAGAGGTAATTCTGCACGTAAAACGTGTAGTAGCTAGTTAGAATGAAAATAATAACCACAAACTATAAACTTATGACACTAAAATAATTACTGGGCTCGTCCGGGATTTGAACCCGGGACCTCTCGCACCCTAAGCGAAAATCATACCCCTAGACCAACGAGCCGGTTGACGGTAAGACCGAAAGTTATGAATTCAATGCGTAAGATTTGGTGAAAGGTATTATAGAATGTGTGACGTCGGTGTGACGTAACGTCCTAGGCAGTACGCTGTACGTGGGCAGAGCTGGAGCAATGTACTCAATAATGCTGATACATCATAATAATTTATGCATATTGAGTACTCGTAGATAATTATGTTGATTTTTAGGCGAATTTACTACAATATACCATTGGCTCTAGTGAAGTTGAAATAGAGACTATTACTTTGAGCGTACGTATGACATAACTGGTGGCAAGTGGGAGTAGGTCTCATCATCTATATATATAAAAGAAAGTTGTGTTAGTTACACCATTTATAACTCAAGAATGGCCGAACCGATTTGGCTGAAAATTTGTCGGGAGGTACCTTAGAACCGGGGGACTGCTATAGGATACTTTTTACACCGTTCCGTTTTATTTTATTTTTTAGTGACAGTTGATACTTTGACAATTTGGAATTTTTGAAGTCGACCAGTTGATGTGTTTGTTTTACAGAGTACATTTTAAATGTTTGTTTCGAGTTTCTAATAACTTATTGTGTCGATATTATCATTAACAATACCATGCCGCGACCAAGACAATCAATTATTTTCCGACAAAGCCGTAATCCACCTAGGATTCGAAACATTGCGAATCAAAGGGCACGTGAAGAGCGCCGCGTTAGTATGGCGACTTCGTGCTTCTCAATCACAAGAGCAAAACGAGGCAGCCACTGAAACGGCTAGGTTGGCAATGCGAAATCGTGGATCAAAGCTCAGAGATCAAGAACTAGATAATTTTAGAAGAACAAGAAGAAATTTATCGAGTACTGATTTGAATCGAGCAGCGTTTCAATACGATTTCAGAACTGATTACTGTCCGCCACCTGAACCATTACATTCATTGTTTCTTGGCGAAACACCAGAATCACGACATTTTCTAGCAAACATTCGAAAATATAATAGTTGTTTCCAAATGACATGATTTGGGGCAGTCATTATGGAAGAACGAGGATTTAATCCGACATTAAAGGTATGTATTAATTTATTTAATTTTTGTACTTACAAAGAATAAAGTAGAACAATAACATACTATAATTATTACTATGTTATGTATGTGTAAGAATATAAGGGCCATTGGTCGGCTTCATTACACAAAATATTACTACTAGCAGCAGGATAATAACAGTTTTAATCAAAATCAACTTCAATGAAACTAAAATACACTGCGGTTAACAAAATATTCAGCGATTCGTCGCAGACGTGGTGCGCTGGCGCCGTCCCGAATCAAAAAGTCCTTCTTAAGATGGCCGCCTCGCTACCATCGACACGACGCTCCGCTAGAGTGACAAGCATGTGTCACTCTTGACGCTGACTTAGGCAAAGCGCCGTCACGGCCGGACTGACATACGACCGTCCTCGGGCGTGAATCTGAACAGAAGAGGTTTCAATCACTAGTAGCCACTCACTTAGGAAGCCCCGGGCTTCGGCATGTTATTTCAGTAGGGCTATTGCTCGTCCATCCTGTCAATAACATGGCTACACTAATCTAATCGTTTACTCGTCAAAGGCAGCGTCTTGTGAATTCTGATAATTATCGTCGTGACTTGGACCGGACGAATGCATCCCTCCAACCAACCCGTCAGGGTATGGCCCGGACGACACTGTCCTTTCGACCAATCACCAACATGATACATCTGGACTGAGCTAGTGAGTCCCTTCAACCAACCTTTTCAGGTGTGGCCCGGACGACACTTCTCAACCAGGATAGACCAACATGATACATCTGGACTGAGCTAGTGAGTCCCTGCAACCAACCTTTTCAGGTGTGGCCCGGACGACACTTTTCAACCAGGATAGACACATCTGGACTGAGCTAGTGAGTCCCTTCAACCAACCTTTTCAGGTGTGGCCCGGACGACACTTTTCAACCAGGATAGACACATCTGGACTGAGCTAGTGAGTCCCTTCAACCAACCTTTTCAGGTGTGGCCCGGACGACACTTCTCAGCCAGGATAGACCAACCATCTGCACCAGACTAGTGAATCCTATCGACATGCTGGATGTCACTATCGCTGGTCAGGATCGACAGCTTGATAAACGCTTTCAACTTCGTTTTGTATATCCGGCGCCGTCTCGGCCTCATCATAGTTCAAAAGATTTTCCGTGATTTCGAATAAGCCTTCGTGTTCCTTTGGTTACTAAAGCTTTCTTTCAAAAGGGAACAAGATCCACTATCAAACAAAAATGAAATTGGCTCACCGGAAGATGTTCTCAGAGTACCTCTAGAAGTACCAAAGTCAAAGTCAAACAATCCACCCCGCCATGAGGCGATTAGAAACGCCTATCGAAAGTCTAGGCAACTGCTTAAAGAATCGCTACTTATCCAATCGCCTTTTCGATGATATTCGGTTGGCAGCTAACACGGCCTCTCCTGAAAGGGGCGGCGACCCCGCAGCCAGCAGCAGACCAGTCAGCAGACCAGGATCTGACTGGGCCGGGGGTCTGTTGTCTCCGTCACAGTCATCAATGCCCGCAGCGCAGACAGCACACGGGCAGCACCCGCGGCGCAGACAGCACACGCCCTCCGGGCACGTCTGCGGAGCTCACTTTTGCGTTGCGTGCGCAATGGAAACATTTTCTGAAACATAGGCAGAAGCGTAAACTCACTTTCAATGACTGGGGTGCAGCTCCCAGGACACCACTTTTCTATCCAAGGCACTTTATTAAGCTGCGACCTGTGTTGTTATACTGTAACGCTTTAAAATTTTATTATCTCTATTTTGCAAGTTTGACGGCGACCTAAGTTAGTAGTAAGTTTTACTCCACGGTACTATATGGCATATCCATCGGGATTAAATACGTTGTGGCGATTAACTCGCACTCTATTAAATAAACTGAACGCCATAAACTGAACGCACTCTGTCTTGTCTGTCAATTGTCAATGTCAGTAGAGATGTCAATAAATGATGGACTTCTTCGCTCCTAAAATGTAAAGAGTTGTTTTCTTTGAGAAACCCTGATACTCCTGAGGATAGCCTGCAGATCCATGTCAATAGTTCTCGCCACAGTCTCCGGCACGAGTGGGATCAACACCCCCACATTGGTGACTACCGACTTTTCGTGAAAATCAAGAAACATCGCTGAATACGGTGCGCCATGTTTGGACTTTTCTACTGCTGGAAACCACTGTGGTACCTATCTGCGAAGGCCTGGAAGACCCTGCAGTGAAGATTGGCATGAGATTTTGCTAGTGTTGTGCTGTGAATTGTGTCAACTTGTGCGTAACACCTACTTCTCGGCGTGCAAAGTATACGTGTTTGCGTGTCTAACAAACGCGTGTTGAACGTGCTGACGGCTTAGTAGCTGGCGTGGATAGTGCATAGTGTGGCGCTCCTCTCTCCACATTTCAATTACAATGGAAAATATGGAGGAGACATTGAAGAATTTGAACCTGCAGAACGCAGCGTTGCAGTCAGGTGACTGAATTATTAAATACTTTAAAACCTCTCAAAGAAGAAAATGATAACTTAAAATGTTCTAATGTATCTGGGGTCTGTGCAAAACTTCCCCCGTTTGGGCTGACCGGCCCGCTATCTGGTTTGCACAGGTGAAGGCACAGTTCTCTATCTCTGGTATTAAGTCAGACCAAACTAAATATGATTATGTGGTGGCTAGGCTGGACACTCATGGTTAGCAACAGAACGGTATATAAATTATAGCCTATTTAATCTTAATTCCGGTGACTTTTGCGAATCTATACCTATTTGACCCCGGCAAGCAGAAGCCCCAAAATATTGATAAATTGATACCATTGGCCACTTGTAAAACGTTAGACACAATAAGTGCAAGCTGTAGACCTACAATTTATATCCAAATTTATGTAAATTTCCACATTTTAGCCACAATTTAGGTTCGGTTTAAATTAACAACCTGGAGGCCCGTGCAACCGTGGGTTCCTCCTTTATTTTATATCAATTCATAAGAATAACTAAAATAGCCTACAATATTCAATATAGATTACTAGATACACTCAGTTACTACGAACATTCTTTATAGGGGTGTTCCGGTGGGACTGTGTTCCTGTGGGACTGTGTTCCGGTGGAGTTTGTTCCGGTGGGAGTCGTCCCAAAAATTTGCACCGGAAGCCCTTCCGTGGGCTCCGCGCTGGTGAAGGCGTCCTGAGGAGTTTGCGACTCTTTCACCACTGATAAGTCACCGGTTCAACCGTCCGCCACCCTACCCCTGAGTCACTGAGGTGCTGGCCAGGGCCGGTGTGTGAACACCCTACCGTGAACTCCGGCAGCAATTTAATATAAAATACGCTTAGTATTCAATACAGGTACAAGTACACACCCAAGACCAAACCACCATACGATCCCTATACCCTGCGACACAAACATTACGAACATGATAAACTCCATACTGGAACCTAGTTGAACATTATATTTGTTTTATCTGCCGTTTCTGTCTTAAATATACAGACACTGTAAAATTTCTTCTAGTAACCAACCCGAACACTTCATTATAAAAGTTCGTTTTTATTAAATAACTATATTACAATTTGGCTAAAGTTCTTTTATTAGATAACCCTCTATTACAATTTGGCTTTTATTAAACAATCTTGTATTACAATACGACGTGTACCACCAAGCAGTTTCAACCCATATATATCGGTTGCTTGGTAACACTATGGACCCCTCATGCCAGGGTCGAGCTTCCCAGCGGACTGAGAACTACCAGTGCTTCAACTCTGTGCCGACCCGGTCCCATCTTACGGTGACTAATAATACTTCCTAAATATTCGACGTCACCAACAAGAGAAGATTTTTAATTCATAGAAAGTCCAGCTTCAGTTAGATTTTTTTTTTTTTAAACAATAAAGCAAAGTAAAATTTTCTTCAACACGTAATTATTCATCATTGATAATTTGCACGGTCAATAGTAAACGAGTACATCACTAGTTAATTTATTAACGAACTCTATCTATAAAGGGGGTTAGGCGGTCAGCGAAAACTCAGATTTCGTAACCCGCTGCGCCTGAGGAGTCGCGAGTGGTGCGGGGAACGTGGTCTGCGGTTAGTATGGAGTCAACGAGCTCGAAGCCAAATATCATAAGCGCCATTCTATTGACAAAAGTTAACACCATTCAACCCTTTAACGATATGCAATTTTAACAAAGACCTGCGTGCATATTCTGCTTAAGTGGAGAATTTATCGGACTCAGTACGCACCACATCAAACAGAATGTTCGGAATGTCGACATTACGTGGGCACAATGTTTTTATTTCTTGTTTGAAATTAGAACAGGTACGTGTAGTACTTGTCCACTGACTAAGCCAGGTGTGAGACTCGCCCTTTAAGCAATGACCTACGTGAGTAAGGCATTCACTATCGTCCCAGCGGTTTTAATAAGAGTCAAAATCGGACAAAATATTGGTTAGATCTCACCGGGATAGAGCTTATCACTTCCAATAGGCGCTCAGCGACCTTGTTCACGTCGCTCGGCGGCGATGGTGCTGGCGCGGCGGCATGCCCGCTCGAATTCTCGGGTACTAGGTGTAGCGACGTAGCGCGCGGCTGGCGCGAGAAGGCGCTCCCGAGCCTGGCGATGCGCCTGGCACTGCCAAGGCGTGGCCATGCTCCCCGCTTGATGCTGCCGACAATGTCTCAGTTTCTCCACGTTACCGTCTATCATCTAGGGCCTGTAATCACTTCAAAATCTCCATTTGATTATTGGTATGTGTATAACGCCTGATGGCATCGCACCAACCCTGCCCGGTCGAAAAATAAAGCAATGAATATGGCTTTTAGCGGCAAAAGGCATCCATATACCACTTCTGATGTAAGAATATAAGGGCCATTGGTCGGCTTCATTACACAAAATATTACTACTAGCAGCAGGATAATAACAGTTTTAATCAAAATCAACTTCAATGAAACTAAAATACACTGCGGTTAACAAAATATTCAGCGATTCGTCGCAGACGTGGTGCGCTGGCGCCGTCCCGAATCAAAAAGTCCTTCTTAAGATGGCCGCCTCGCTACCATCGACACGACGCTCCGCTAGAGTGACAAGCATGTGTCACTCTTGACGCTGACTTAGGCAAAGCGCCGTCATATGCAAATTATAAAAAAAATATTTATAAATCAGTAATACTGACTTTGCTTTTGATTTTGTAGATACAAGGACAGACAGATTTACCATTGAATCGGATCATTACAACCTCTCGAAGATGCACAAAATATTTTTTTACAATTATACTGCATGGGCAACATGATCGACGTCAAGAGATTCAGCAATGAAAAGAGCAATTAAACAAGATCTGCAGCAAATACTTCCTGAACTTCATGCGTTGGTCAGGTTGTTCAAGAGTGCTTTGGAGCGCATGACAAATGAGGACTATAAAGTGGTGATCAGAGCGGATAAACAACCATCTGGAAAACACGAACGCACATTTAACGCTCCAGATTAAGTCAAATTAATAATTTATTAACATTAATTTAAGATCATCTGCATTATTTGATCTTGCGCATGAAAATAAAACGAGAAATGTCGTCTATCACAAGGTAATATATAAATAAATGGTCAATAAAGAATCATTAAAATAATTAATTTGTTTTATTTATATTATGCACTATGCTAATAAAAATAAAATCAAAAATATAATTAATTAATTTTCTGCGCGGAACAAAGTTCGCGGGGTTAGCTAGTTAGTCATAACTAGTATAACCCTATGGTAAATATAGGCGTGACGTTGTGTATATTTATATATTTATATGAAACAGAAGTAAGAAACATCGCATTCTCTTTCTCTCTATTGCACACACACGCATAAAGAGGTAATATAATTCAGAAAGTGTTCTTTAGAATCCAAAAGTCGTTACAGGCATTCTTTTCGCCTTTTTGTAAAATCAAAGAAGGTACTTAAAGTCCTTGAGAACTACGCCGGAATGCCCGCCTTTGCATCGTAACGCTCCATATTGACATACTAAAGAAAAATGACATACCTACCTACATAATAAGGAAGTTTCTACATGAAGGCTTTCTTAATAAATATTCATCTCTTTGAAACCCAAATAACTCGCAAAGGCCCAGCTCACCCACGGGTCCCATCCGCAGTGATCCAAACTAGGAGAGATTCGGCCCATATGGAACATATGGAACATTATTTCAAATCAATTCCTATTCTGATTAAAAATTTTCATCTCTATTCTTATAAATTATAAAGCTCTATTATTATATTTTAGGTGGTAGAGCCTGTAGGGAACCAAATAGGTTTTATATGAAACCGGGGCCGTACCACCGTACCTAGGCCCTCCTAGACCCTCCTCCAGGTGGGTTTAGTGGCCTACCCAGTGCCGAATGATCTCAAGCCAACTGAAGGTCTTCGACAAGGCTTATTGTTTCCAACATTGTAAAATATAATGTAGGTATACCTTTATAATGTATACCTTTATACACTTCACTCCCAATGAAATATGACGACTAGATAGTTGTATGTAAGAAAATGAATTACTAAGATTTGGGATACAAAAAAATATATATCGAATGGTAATTTGAATATTTTCCATCTTTTAAAGTGGACTTTGAATAAATGAAAATTGTCTATCAGAAATTTTCAATCCCTTCCAATAATAGTAGCAGAAAACAATACGGCGTTATTGTTTGATTTATCAAAGCTCGAACGAGGGATTCGATATCCGATCTTAATGACCCTTTCATCCGTCGCGAAATCTGGAGTAGGTATACAATTGCAAATAAATGTGGAAAGCATCAAATTAACATTTTGTGAGCCAAATCTCTTTCACTCTATTTATACGGTGTTTCATTCATATCAATGTTAAACGCCTGATAAATTTTATTATTTTATTTATCTATAACTAGCTTGAAAAATTCCATAAATAACCTAAGTTTCTTTTTTTTTTTTTTTTTATGGGAAAAAGATAGCAAACGAGCCTGCAGCACCACCCATCCGCTGCCGCCCATGACAACTGTGACTGACTTTGAACAAGACTCAATAAGGGACTGGGATGGTTAGTCCAATTAGTTGAGAGAGTTGATTAGAACATTAGTTGGTCAGTTCGTTAGTAGGTATGAGGACTGGGGACTGTTAGTGATAGTTAGTCCTGTTAGTTGTTGTTAGTAATAGTCCAGTTAGTACTTGTTAGTAGGAGTCTCGTTCTAAGTCAGTCACAGATGTGTTGCTACCCTTGAGGACTAAGATGTTCGCCTCTAAAGAAGTGTAACCGGAATCCACACCTTTCCAACCGGACCACAATTGCTTTAAAAACAATTATTACACGGCAGAAATGGTACTAGGTACCGTGGCGGGCGGTGGTACTGCCCCGGGCGAACTCTATATGGAACCAATTAGCTTTCATATAAATATAATATTCTATATTATACAGGTTCTTTCATAGGGTTCAATCACCTAACCTACACAGTCATAACTGACATACAACTACATCACTGGCATACATTAACTTACAGTTAACGGTAGCATCAACTTTGAACCGACGGTAGATAAAAAATGTAATGACGTTCATTAAACGTACATACAAATACCACCTCTATCTAAGTCTATCTAAGTCATCAGCCTTAATTTTACATGACATGGTAAATAATTACCTTTTAATTTAACTGTTTCATCTGACACTTATTTATCTAAAAACTTATTTGTCACCTAGTTCAAATCTCATTGTGGCATTGAAGACGGCGATGCCGCGATGAAGAAAATACATTTAATTATATAAGCTTACTGGGACTGTAGAATTATCGTGATCCTACTAAGGTTACTTCATTATAGAAAGCTCTCAAATTATTACCCCAACTGATATGGAGAAGATAATAGAACAGCTCCAACTCGAGCAAGTTTTAAAAGGGTCAATAACCCAGATAACTGACTCTAATTTATTCAGATTGTATTTAACCGTAAATACGTTCGTCTACAGAACTATTTCACTGAAATTGGAAATATCATCTTCTAAGTCTGCGATCGGTCAGCCTTATCACGTTGTTAAATCTTGGCTTAGTTCTAAATTAATTAGCTTTATTATTGTACAAGACTATTATCGAAGATTATTCTTTGACTTTGATCACAAAGGCTTTGGCTAAGTTTCAGATAGAAATTTGTGCTAAAAGTTTTGAATTAAATACGTCAAGTGCTTAAATTGATTAGGTACTTATTGGTTGGCTTTCTGCAGTTATTCTTGAATAAACATAAATTATATAGATACCCAAATTATTTGTGGGAATGGTTAGTGCAGTTAAGAGGTTCTGCATGCATGTATAACCAAACGACACAAACACGATCATCTATTTCACCTTTGAAGAAATATTTTCATTATAAACAAATGGTGTAAACAGAATATGGTAAAAAACAATATATGGATTAGGTACCTTGTTTTTTTACCATGTTCTGTTTATTGAATATCGAGTTATATCACGCTGCTTAATTTTTTAATTTTACTTGCATACTAAATGTAATTAACATGAAATTATTATAAATAAGATTAAAGAACCGTTTATATCCATCATTGAGGGGCATCTTTAACCACGTAATTGTTGCGTAATTTGAAATTTTATAGCGTAAAGCAGATTGTAAAACCCGTGGTTTCTCATACATAAGGTGCCGCTGGGTTTTTGTGGGTATTCTGGCCAAGTGAGAGTTCCTAGTTTTTTTTATTCCTTATTTCCTATAGGTGGAATTTTTAACAACAATTTTAGGCTACTTTACTGCTTAGTTTTAACTGCTGAACTAGTAATTAAACGTGCCATTTATAATTTTTAACTTACCAAAACTGCTATTTACAACTGCCTCTTTAAATCAGTGCCCTTTAAACTTCTTTTTCTCTAAATAAATTTAAAGGTTGTTAAAGGAGTTGTACCAACTCTGAAATAGCTGACTTAGAGAACAAAGTATCTAAAATAGCTTCATAAAAAACTGTAACAGTTGTATTGAAAACTTCTTTTTCTCTAAATAAATTTAAAGGGCACTGATTTAAAGAGGCAGTTGTAAATAGCAGTTTTGGTAAGTTAAAAATTATAAATGGCACGTTTAATTACTAGTTCAGCAGTTAAAACTAAGCAGTAAAGTAAACAAAAATGAGTTATAAAAAAGAATGAAATGGATCAGTGAATATAATATAATTGAGCAGGAAAATAATTAAATGGGCGGTAAAAATGATTGAACGGGTGGTTACGTGTGGGCAGTAATAAATCGAAATTTGTCGGTAAGAAATCTCATTCTAAGCTATTCTATAAACAATGAGGTGGTAAAATAAAATTTAAAAAACAGTACCTACTTAAATAGTAATGAAAAATTAAATTACTTTTGCTTTGACTGAAGGAATTAAATAAAACAAATTGTATAATAATAATAGGAATTTTATTTCTTGTGAGACAAGTCGGACTCTGTCACAAATGTCGCTTCGCGCGGTCACTTTTTTTGCGTAAATAAACATAGACAAAATCTGAAGCTAACCTAACAAATTTGGAGTTGATTGTATCGTTTTTTCTTGGCTTCGTCCCCCGAGACCCCCTTTTTTCATTTATTTTTGTAATTTGTGAAACAAAATTCAGTTTTTTTTTATTCAATTTTAGTTTATTCTTGTCAATCTGATGAATTTGAACCGTGTAAAAATGTTTATTGAAAATATATTGTACTTATTTTATTATCCTTTAGGTACTTTGCGCATCCCTCGGCGCACTAAGCAAGCGCAAGCAGCTCCGCCTCGCGCTAGTATGTTTCAGGAACGCGAGCCTGCCGCGTCACTGTCGGACGCCATTATGATTGCCGAGTTTTCGCGGGAAAAAGTTGTAGGTCACGGCTGCTACCTTCATACAGCCAATTCAAACATTTTAAAAAGTATGAAAATGTTTATGTGAATATCTTAAATACATTGCATTAATGTTCAATATAGTTTTCATAAAAAATAAATAATGTAGAATTCTGAACTACGAATAAATCCTAAAAGGAGTGATAGAAGAACTTAAGTGGATAGAATAACTAAGTGTACTTTATCATACTATGACAATACAATATTAAATTAATTAAAGTGCTATCCAAAAGATTTGAAGCGCGTTACTACTGTAAAAGATGAATTGGTGACTGTATTGGTGCAATGAACTGAAAGGTAAGTTAGTGTTATCAAAAAAAACCCTTAAGGATTAAAATTATGGATGTAAACCTATAAACATCGGACTGCGTAGAGTGATGGTTGGAGAGACGTACATTTAAATATTTTATTTTATTTTTAATAAAGTCTAGGTACTTCGAGGTACTAGAATGAAAGCCTAAGAAAATTTTATCACTATGTAGAGAAAAGACAAAATTTTTTACTATACTTAGGTACTTCATGGCAATTCATGCTTAAAAAGACAATATCTCAAAAAAATCAAAATAATTATGATATATAAAATGTCAGTGGTGATGCAAGACGTGGTGAGATATGTTAAAGAATAGTAGATAGATGGTAGGTACTTGTTACTTTTTATACGTCCAGTAGCTTCCATAGCCCAATGGCTCGCGTCGATTCAATGTAATCGAAAGAGTTAAGCAACTACGGGCGCGGTTGGTTTGTGGATGGGTGACCGCTAGTGGCATGGTCGCTACCGTGCTTCGGAGAGCACATAAAGCAGTCGGTCCCGGTTGTTTGTCAATGGTGGAAACAGACGTTAAGCCTTGTCTGGTTGGGCCATTAACCCCTTCATCAATCCGCATTGGAACAGCGTGGTGGAGTATGCTCTAGACCTCCCGTAGCTGTGGCTGTGGGGGAGACCCGTGCCCAACAGTGGGACGTCTATGGGTCGCAGAGAACTTTTTTACGATGTGTAGCTACTTGTCCTATATCAGACAAAACTGGATTGTCCACTAAACTGTAGTATACTACTACATTTCACATGACCACACGTTAAAGAAGGAGCCCATGTACTCGTATATGGCCTCTTTGAAGAAATGTGTTGGTGATAAATTCTTCTTTTCATTTAAAAATATAATATTGGTTAAGGATTATACTTACGCGGCTATTTAATAATGAATATCCGGATACGATCCGCGCAAAGGGTCGGACACATTGAAAGATGTACCGAAATTAATTAACAGCTTAAGATAAACGAGTTTAGAGTAATTAATCTGGATCGGTTACTCACTCAAATACTTAGACGAGAAGCTTCAAAATGCCTTTGATCGCTGTAAATTATTTAGATATAATAATTAAGTACCAAGCGATACTAAATGACGCTTAGTTTGCAAATTATAATAATTTTAACAAATATAATACCTCTGGAGAATAACTTTATTGCGTAATCTGGTTAGGTACCAAATAATCCACCCGGTTAACTTTAACGATTAATCACATATGGTCATATCTCCCAAATAGTTTGTTATATTTTGCCCTTACCACTTCTGTGAATTGATATGTATTGGTACATTTTTTCCTCCATTTGTTCCTCGTCCGATTGTTTTAAAATGGTTTGGCCATAGTAATCAAATGTAATTTAGATTTACAACCAAAGTTAAAAATACTTGAAAGAAGATATGTTATAGATTAAATTCGCTTAGCATTTGTAGAAAGATAAGTTCAATTAAAAGAACTATTTTCGTGATAAAACGCATGTCGTGCTTAAGTTGCCACGACGACTACACACCCATGTATCACAGTGTGGCGTCATACGGATTAATACGGATAAATGCAAACCATCTTTCTTCATTTTCTGATCTTAGTTTGGAATTGAGAGTAGAGTTTGTTACAGCTTTCACAAATACAGACGATATCAACCTTCTTCAGATATTCGAGTTGATAAATAAATAAACATGATTATTTAAACATCATTTATTTAAATTATTAACCATTTAATTGAAATCTATTATATATATTTTCGGATAAGAAAATTATTTCTTTTATGAGATTTAGGGCACGTTATTGATTTGATTAATATCTGATCGTGACTGCAGGTACTATCTTATATTCAGCAGCTAAGTAGTTATTTATTTAGGTAATGTTGAATAGTTGGCAGGTTTTTCCAGTGGAAGAGGACAAGGTTATAGATTTAGGCTTCTGAGTTGAGAACTTTCATTTTTGCGTCTTTTAATTTTTATATTTTACAATGTACGTAGAAGAACAGCCATGTTCTTTTGAACAATATCCAAATAAGACAGCTATTTATAGCAGACCTACTACAGAGCAATTCGCTTCATAGGTTCATTAATAAACCACATATTAACTAAGAAAAGTTCATATGCATGTGTCCCTGTTGCCTTTCCACCAACATTTTTTAGCACTTGTTATATCGATTTTAGTAGGACCTTCAATAAAGCTAAAAATACACAGTTAAAAATAGAAACATCACTATGTTACTACGCTTCTACAAACCTACGAGTATTTGCCTATACCTATACATATATTTCAATACGCATGATGGTGATATGAAACATCATGCTGACTTAACAAAACAATGCGTCTTTGTAATTGAAATTAATGATTCCCTTGGAAAAAATAGTTTTGGGTGTTTTATTGGAATAATGTAATTGTTTAACGGTTTGTAGCGTCCATGGCTCGCATTGATTCAATGTGATCTACAGAGTTAAGCAACGTTAGCCGCGGTCGGTTTGTGGATGGGTGACCGCTGGCAAAATGTTATGGGTGCTACCGTGCTTCGGACGTTACGTTAAGCCGTCGGTCTCAGTTATTTTCAATGGAGAAGACAATCTTTGAGCCTTGTTGAAGACCATTGGCTGGCTTGAGAATATTCGACGCTGGGTAGTCCCCTCCTACTATCCGTTGTGGAGTATGCTCTAGACCTACCGTATCTTAGCCAGTGGGGGAGACCCGTGCCCAGCAGTGGGAGGTCTATAGGTTACAGCTAGTGTGTAGAATGTTGAAAATACCTACTAATGAAGCAGTAAATAATTGTGACCTCCATAGAAATCATTTCCAAAAAATGTGCACATTGAACTTTGAACATGGTGATAGTATGAGATGGTATGGTATACCTACGTTACACTGCGTGACGAAGCCTACAAAAAACCTCCCAGTTGGGACATTTTCGAGTCTTAACTTCGCATTTTATCTGCTTATATTTTACCTAGGTACTTATATCATTAGTTGAAAATCTGTTCGATCAACGTTCCTTTCAGTGTCACCTTCGATCAATGGTACGAAGAGTGCCACACAATACCGGGATCTTTGTATGTTAATCTAAATGTTATCTGACCCTCTGATCGAGTCCGCGGAAGCTTGTTACACGTCAAGTCGAAGATTTATTCTATCAGCGATCGATGTAGGCCGTACATGCTTAAATTTTGGCCGTATGCCAAATTATTTTTGCCAAATTCGCGAAAATCGCAATCGCGGGGCAATAAATCCAGCCGAAGGCTATCCTGTCCCAAAACCTTGCGAATCAATGTCCCCATAGTTCCATAAAAATTAACAAGCTGTTACTCTCATCTCTTATGACGATTGAATGGCCTTAAATTCAGCTACTACCTATATATTTACAGGTTCTAAACATCAACTATTATACATAACAACTATTGTCGTAAGCATCAAATTTCTAAACCTAATTAGTACCTACTTATATTTTATGTTCAGCATAAAATGAAAAAAGAACACACTAGAGGTCCTGTTTTTAGAGGTATCTTTTATCATGTTAATAATTAATAAGTTAAGAGGCTTATCTATGAGACTATCCTAATAAAGCATTCGTGAAATAATTAGTCACGAAATTAGTTTCATAATTCCACACGTAAATCCGGCTTAAATATAAAATAAGTTTTCATAATTTTGTTCCTTTGCTCTACTGATGAAGTTCTCTGTTAATTTCAGATGATTTTATTATAAAATAATTATTAACTTAATTAATTATATTTACGGCGTCTGACATGTAAACCAATATGTGAGAGGATAATTTATATGTTTGTAGTCTTTAATAGATGATTTAATGAAATCGAGAAATGAAAATACATTAATTTTGCATCTTTTAAATGGAAGAAGCTTTCTTCAATAAAATTGACGTAAACTGTTAGAATTGATAAAATAGATTCAGCTGTTCGGGCGCCTGAGACTTATGGATTCTAAAAAAAGCTAACTTTTGGTTGTTTTTGCGTTTTGTATGGATGACGGCAACTTGTTTACATTTTTATACAATTGAACTTTGACTGTATTTAAATAAATATAGTGAGTTGGGGTAAGACCAAAAAAAACTATCAATTATTGAAGAGATCGTTACAGATTCTAAAAGTATTTTATATATTTTCAATGTCTATCGACGAAGTATAAAATATTTGACTAAAAATAATTGACTATCCCTACAGTTGCTATTGCTATTTAAGTTAGCCAATGAGATGCATAAAATGTATATTTTAAGAATAGAAAAGAAAAATATGATTTTATTTTGCATTGCTGATAGACGAAAATGAGGTCACGACGCTTAATACAGCAGAGTTCTTCTCATCTTGATTGAAAAATGAATATTCTGCACTTTCTGTTATGATTACAGACTGTGACGTACTCGATCTAGAAAATAGTAAATTATAATCAGCTTACAACAAATGCCGTGGGGCCTCTCACCTACATGTAACAGGCCCCTTCTTACTACAGAGAATATCTATTTATTTATTTGACGAATGGGAGTATGGGTTCAGCCATTGTGACCTACTAAGATCTATTGTAGATGAGTAGAAGAAAATATTGTAAGTATATAGTAGGTACAACTCCAGAGATTAAAATAATATTAAAATAAACTATATAAACTGTTTTTCGAACTCAACGAAAAATGTATTCTCATTATCTATGATGAATGCCATCAAGATGGAATGACCTTAAGACTGATTAAACAAAATGCTAAAATATTCAACCCGCCTTATTAGGATCCCTAGTGCCTCGGGACGGACTCATAAGAAAACAACACAATTCTACAAAGACTGCTCTTATATATTATACTCTTCATAATCTTAACTGTCGTGACTTTCATAATGTCCCTGAAATGACCTGACCCTATTGAAGTTTTGTATTTATTATTATTACTATGCGGCTCTTTAAATTTCACGGGTCCCGATTTTGACCCTGTAATTTGGAAGACTTGCGTGGGGATACAGGTCCAACACATATCGAGACATTTTAATAAGTTGTGATATGGTAAAGGAATGGAAACTATATAGGATCTATTGTGGTGGATTTAGATTACTGATACATGCGCTATAGACAACTATGACACCTGGCATTTAGATCGTTACAAATCATAAAAGCTGCAGGTGGCACTCACGACTAACTGTATATGCTACCCAAACATGCCGATAGGTGTATTAACATTATTTTAACATTAATTATGTTAGAGTTAACAGTTAGTTCATGTGCACAGGGGTTGGGAATACGCATTGGACTCCATGTTCGCTCCAGGCCCAAAATGGGCCGTCCCCTTTAAAGTGTCAATTTAGTGAGAGGCCTAAATTACCTTCCGTAAACGTTTTCAGGGGTGACAGATATTTTAAGACGATTAAGGCTTAACTTAAAAGTTCACAGCTACAAATAAACAGGGTATTTATGGTTTCCACCAAACTGGTTAGAAACTATGAGTTGCTGCTTGACCTAAATTTATTTTTGAACAAAAAGTATTATAATAGTTAAGGTGGAGTGAATGTGCAAGCTGAAATAAACTCCTTTCTGCGGTTTCTCTTCTGTTTGAAATGTCAACCAATAAAAAGAGCTTAAAAAAACTTCACGTGAGCCTAACCAAGGTTGACCAGGGTCGCATTGGCTACTTCTTTTTGAATACAGATTATTGGTACATATGAATAGTATCACATAGTGTTGCAAGATATTGACAGTTGTACAACCTTCTGTAGTATGTCCTGCATTTTCAGTGTTTGAAAAGTATTCTAATCTTACCTATATAGGTAAGTAGTAAGTAGTTTGTGAAATTGAAATAAAATAAATAAATATCATGAACATCCCTCACTCAAGGAATTAGTTTTGAATTAATTCATAATATGAAATTAATGTAGGTATATATTTTTAAATGAAAATACCGATCTATTAATTAGGTATTTCAGTCCATATTTAATTACGAGTATCTATATAAGTAGATTGGTATGTATATGCAAAATATTAGAATTATTAATGTATATTGTCAAAGTCATGGATTATTTTGCGTCCGTCTGTTACCCCAGCCAGAAGGTGGCGAATATCGTCATTTTGGTGTGACAGATAAATTAGAGCTCCTGCATAAGCACATAAAATATTGTCAGAGTCTGTTGTTCTGCAGATGTTCACGAATAGTAGGATCCAATATTAAAATTAGGTAGTCATATTGCAGTATGATGTATCTGCAATGAAATTTCTACCGGATACAAGTGATTGCCAAGGCACAGCAAATAGGTAATTTTACACTAGTTTCGTAATTTGCTATCAAAAAATCCATTTCATTTCAAATTTGTTTCGTAACTTTTAATGCGATTCGTTTTTGATAGTTTTGAGCGTTTCAATTATTTTACGCTACTTGTAAGCTATGTACCTGTCTTTCAGGCAGATCACACTTTATTTATCGTACTTTAACCAATGATATTACATACATTACAAGAGGGTAGATACGCACCAAACGCGTGCCGTGAATTGGTGTCACTTGTGACCATTGAAGTCAGTCGAGCTGTGACATGTCACTGTGACCGCTAACAAATAGCTGTCTCTTTCACTCTCATGCGTTTTGTATTTCCTGTCACACTTATAGCGTATGTGTATATAATACAATGTTAAATATGTATTACATGTATGTGTCGCGGAACGATTATGTTGTGCGTGCAGTATGAACGTAAAATATCCTTAAAATATATCCTTGACTTTAACGTGAATTTCGCGGATGCGAATATAAAATTGGAAATAAAAGTAGATAGTATGAATAATACTGCTATGTTTAAACTTAGATAAGCGTAACCTTTTTGCTATCATATAACTCGAAGCGTAGGAGTTTGGTGAACTTTCCAGTTGAAAGAAAATAAAAGTTACTAAAAATACCTGACATTTTGTATAAAAATTGCGCGACACAAGTTACAGCGGAGTATAAAATTAAGTATAGTACTTAAAAAACTCTTAACTATTTTTAACCAACTTCAGAATAACAGTTAAATATAGAAATATTTGACTGTTTGTATTAATTATTTTTTATCTTTAGGATAAGGGTTATTTGAAAAAAAGAAATCCCTTAAAAGATTATTACTCTTTAAAGATTATTCGTGCTTTTATAATATATGAGGCAAGCAACGTACACAGGCCAGATTGACGTATTACAAACTATCGATGATTATTCATCATCATCATTCTTATGATGTTAAGGTATCCCAAGCTATTTAAACTCCATATGAAACTTAGGATAAGTTTCATGTTAAACACATTATGTGGAAACTTAACCTACGTGGAAAGTTAGTTTGTGAAAGTGCGAATATATACTTTGATAGAATTAACAGATTTTCATAATTTTTAATAAGTTATGTATGATTTTTGTATGAAATAAATGAAGTGTTCATAGCCCAATGGTTCGCATTGATCGTATGTGATCGACCGAGTATGAAAAGTAGGACGCGGTGGTTTGTGGATGAGTGACCGCTAATGACAAAATGTCATAATATCCATGCTTCGGAGGGCACAGGAATTGTGAACCTGGGCCGCCTTAAGCCATCCGGTCTCGGTTGTTTTAAATTGTAAAACAATGGTTAAGCTTTGTCGAAGACCTTCAGGTGACTCGCGAAACCACACAATTCCAACCGGTTCGCAATTGCATTAAAAACAATTATTCCACGGTAGAAAGTTATCGTAGCGTCCATAGCCCAATGGTTCGCGTCGATTTAATGTGATCGAGAGAGTTTAACAACTACGGGGTCGATTTGTGGATGGATGCTAGTGGAAAAAAATCATGGGCGATCACGTGTTTCGGAGGACACTTAATGTGCCGTCATCTCGGCTATTTTCAGTGTTGAAAACAGTCGTTAAGCCTTGTCGAAAAACTTCGGGCGGCTTGAAAACATTCGACACTGGGTTGGCCACTAATCCCTCCATCAATCCGCATTGGAGAAGCGTGGTGGATCATGGTAATGATTAATATTCTGTTATGTATAGCTTATATTAAGATTTATGTTACTGAATGGTAACATTAGGCTTTTGCTGACTATTGGCTTTGTAAACATCTTCAATAGATATAATGTAGGTAATCAGCTCTATCAAACAACAAACAATTATTGCTGATCAGAGACAGTATTGACATTGCAATTAAACCCTAATAATAGACTTTGGTTCTAATTAATAGGAATGTCTGAATAGCACGAAAAGTGAAATTACAGTTAATAGACAAATACCAGCAATAAAAGGATCAAAGGTTATCCTACTTTTTATTCCAAGGTTTTTTTAAAAGCTTTTATTTAACTTCACTCGTATGTATCTTGTAAGTATGTATGTCCTGGAATCTTGCAATCAATATTTCACCCACTTCCACTGAAGCTATCGAGCTGAAATTTTGCACACATATTTGGTTCCGATGACAATGCATGAAAATAAAAAAAAAGTTTTAAAAAGCTTTTAAAAAAAATAAAAATTTAACGGTATTATTAGCTGAAGACTTCAATATTTTAAATGAACACAGTTGCTACTCGCAGCTGACGCCCGATAAACAATGTTATCAGTTGAACAAGGCTGTGACTCACAGCTGTGCGAACCTATTGTTGGTAGTAACCGACCGATGCCTATAAAAGCGAGCGCTCGGTGGATTGTCATTCACTCTCTGCTCAGCCGTCGAACGGTGAGGTTGTCGGTATCTACACTATGGTGTCGGTACCTAACGCTACTTTGCTGTAAGCACGTTCCATCTTTTGGTGTAGGTGATGACGAATCTTATACTTATTTGAAATTATGTTTCTTTTTATTTGTTTTTACCTTCCAGTTGCTAAGATCAGAAGTGGGATATGGATGCCTTTTTGCCGCTTAAAGTCATATCCATTGCTTTATTTTTCGATCGGGCAGGGTTGGTGCGATGCCATCAGGCGTTATACACGTACTCCCTCTACTAATAACCAAATGGAGATTTCAAAAAGATTACAGGCCCTAGAGACAGGCGGTCACTTCGGGAAACTGAGACGTAGTTGGCAGCTTCATGCGGGGAGCATGGCCACACCTTGGCGGTGCCAGGCTCTGGAGCGCCTTCTTCCGCCAGCCTCGCGCCTACCCGCGCTACGCCGCTACACCTAGTACTCGAGAAATCGAGCTGGCATGCCTCCGCGCCAGCGCGACGTGACGAGCGACGTGAACAAGGCCGCTCAGTGCCTACTGGAAGTGATAAGCTTGGCGAGATCAATCCAATATTGGTTTCCGGCTTTTGGCCCGAGTGTTTATTGTGTTGACGAGTGGTGCAGTGAGGTCAATGAAGCTCTTGATTTGGACCGCTGGGACGATGTTGAGTGCCTCTCTCACGTGGGTCATTGCTTGTGGGGTGATTCTCGTACCTGGCTTGGTCAGTGGACAGGCACTAAACATACCTGGTCTAATTTCAAACAAAAATTAAAAACAGTGTGCAACTGTGAACATTCTGCGTAAGTACTGAGTCCGACCAATTCTCCACTTGTGCAGAATAGATCTTTGTTAAAACTGCGTATGTTTCAGAGTTTGAGCGGTTAATCGTTAGCGGCAATCATTGTTAGGTGTATTACTGATTGGCTAACGTAATAAACACTGAATTAATTAACACCTGATACCGTAATGGAGTATTCGTCTAACTTTTTTTATGAGCACTCATGCTTAATTCAATAATGCCAGAAAGAAAAACTACCCTCATACTAGTGATGGGTCGTTGACATTTTTACAGTCGACGAAACGAAACTTGTTTATCGTCTACGATAAACTAGTTCAAAAAAAACAGTTTTGTTTTTGACTAGTTTGCATGGTGGACGGAACAGCGTTTATACAAGTTTATGTTGTCATCGTTTATCCACCGTTTAGTGAAAAATCAGATTTGAGATTAGCTCGTTTAGTTTAAATTTGTTTACACGAATGGTACTTGCAAATTTAAATTAACTTCCCTTCTCCTTCATACTTTATCCAGGCTTAGGACTGGCAGGTTGACTATTAAACTTGTGTGTACGATAAATCACTCATGCGCGTTGCGTCAACTACGCGAAAACAAAAACAAGTCGAAACGAACAAACACGTGTATTCACGTTATTCGTAATCTGTAAAGTAGTTGAACTCTGTATGTTGAACAGTTGACGTTGAAGCCAAATAAGTCGTCGCATTCGTGTGTCGCTCCGATTGTTCGTTCATGATCATAACATAATGTCGTTCACGAGTAAACTGGTTTATTGGTGGACTATAAACTAGTTGATCCGTTCATGCAAAGTAAGCAGTCTAAAAAAAAAAAAAAAATTGTTCGTTCATTCAACGCCCAAGCCATACACAAAATTTTTCAAAGAAATACTTTAAAACGGAATACAATCGATTCTACAAATATACGGTGTTATGAATGTAATCGGTTCGGTCATAAGAGTGTCACTTATCGTAAAAGATTGAAAACGGCTTCAGATATTAGTTAGTAACAAATGTTCAACATTAACTGCGTCTACAGTTGAGAAGTGTTTCGGGCATTCGATGGGTAGATGTTTCGCAAAGGAACGGGTAGAATCTAAAAATGGAACGATGTTAACTTTTGTTAAATGAATGGGTATTCCTAAAAATAGTGACATTATTACTACCGTCATACCGGTGTACCGGTGAGTGTGTTGATTGGCAGCGGCTCGTGCGTTTTTATTACTTTACCAGTGGAGTTACACGATACTACGCTGGAGGTAGACATTTATAGTAAACAGCGAATTTTTAAACACCTCCATAATAATTGGTACGGATGTTTTGAATAGGAAATGTGTTGCTTATGTTCGAACCGGCGACTCAACGTATTGTACATAGCACAGTCAAGGACGAGATGACGATAGCTTTTAATTTAAAAAAGTAAATACGACAGTGTCTGTCGATATTAAACAGCTCTTACTAAACGCACTGTCGAGTATTCTGACTATTTTTTAAGTGGTATTGCAACCACTAGTACTATTAAAGATAGTGAGTTCGTTATTAAATTAACTAGTGATGTACCCGTGTACTATTGACCGTACTAGTTATCACATGATAACGAGTACGTGTAATTATTAATGACTTGTTAGAAAAAGGGATTATTCGTGAATCTGAGTCAGCATATGCCAGTCTCATCTTATTCACTAAAAAGAAAAATGGTGGTTTGCTTATATAGCTTTTAATCCGATAACTGTTAATAACAGGATAGACATCCTCTTCCGCTAATCAACGACCATATTGATAGGTTAGCCATACTTAACCTGGTGTTTAGACTTAACTCGATGTTTTAGTGTACTATGGTTTCTGGTTTTCATCAGATAAGTATTAGTGAGAACTCAATTGTATATCAAAGCTGTGTCTGTGGGGAAGACCCGGGCCTAGCGGTGGAACGTCTATGGGTCGCAGCGAGAACGAGTAGTTTTCATGCAACCCGTTATGGCTACACATGATAGCCTTTGGAATTGTTGCAGTTTTGTTTTGGCTGTGGTTAATCTGGTTCTGGGCCACCAGCCACCGCTCCATAGCTGATAATTGGCCTTATCACTGCGGTGTATAGCCACTTGACAACAAACAAACACATAGACAACAAGTGTTTGTTCCATAGTAGTTTATCATCCAGGATCACTCCCAGATATTTGACCTCTTTGGTCAGGGGTAAGGTTCTTCCTAGAAGTTTTGGTAAGCGAAGATTGGCTAAGATTCGCTTCTTTATGAACATTACCAGTTCTGTTTTTGATGGGTTTACAGACAGTCCATGGTACGTGCACCATCGTTCGACAATAATTAGAGCCCTTTGCATGAGTTCGCATAGGACTGGCTCAATCCTTCCTCTTACGAGGATTGTTACATCGTCTGCATAGCCTACGGTATAGAAGCTGGCCTTGTTTAGCAAACGAATTAAGTCGTCCACCACAAAGTTCGACAGTAGTGGCGATATAACCCCACCTTGTGGGCAGCCTCTCGACACAATAGCTCGTGGCTCGTATGGGCTTACGAACACCCCGGTTTATTTTTGCCAAAGTCATCATAAAGACTTTTAAGTATTTTATTGCAGCGGGGAAAGTTCTCGTGTACGAGGATAACGTGTGATTTTCTAGACGTAGCCGTCGCAGTGAGTTTCGACGCGACCATAGGCGTGGTTCACGATCGCCACGCGTTCACGCCGTGTTGGAATTCATTCGAGGTCACGCTATAGTGGAAATCGTTTGTGTTCGCGTCGTGACAGACTCGCTCGCGTTCATGTGGTGACATGACTGGTTCACGATCGCATCGCGGTCGCTCGCGTTATTAGTCACGGTCAGGTTAGGCCGAGACGGTACTAAACTAAAGCACTAGTCATTCTCAGTCCGCTGGGAAGCTCGACCCTGGCATGAGGGGTTCATACCGCGTAACTAAAGTGTTACCAGGCTACCGATATGAGTGTATACTGCTTAGTGGTGCACGTGGTAAAACAACATAGGCCGCAGGGTACACACACACATACAGGGTGCCTTGGATGAAGGTGTGGTGTCCTGAGAGGTGCACCGCATTCTTTGAAAGTGAGTTTACGCTCCTGCTTATGTTTTGTTTGTTTACAAATGTTTCCAGGCCTGATGTGATTGTGTGAGCGGGTATACCGATCACTCTTCACTGTGAAGAGGCGGAGAACTAAGCTGACTAGTTCTTGCTGCGCACGCACCGCAAAAGCGAGCTCTGCAGCTGCTGCTCTGCTGCCTGGCGCGTTTGGGACGTGCCCTGCAGACGTGTCCTTGACGCGTGTGGGCCCTGCCTTGCGGACGCTGCCCACGCGTATGACCTGCTGTTGGAGGGGGGCTTTTGCTCCATGGACGCGTACCGCGTATACGCCGCGGGTTCAGCTCGCAATGCGTGTGCTATCTGCACGCCACGGGTGCTGCCCGGAGCGCGTGTGCTGTCTGCGCGCCACGGGTGCTGCCCAGAGCGCGTGTGCTGTCTGCGCGCCACGGGTGCTGCCCAGAGCGCGTGTGCGTGTCTGCGCGCCACGGGTGCTGCCCAGAGCGCGTGTGCTGTCTGCGCGCCACGGGTGCTGCCCAGAGCGCGTGTGCTGTCTGCGCGCCACGGGTGCTGTCCCGGAAGGCGTGTGCGTGTCTGCGCGCCACGGGTGCTGCCCAGAGCGCGTGTGCTGTGCTGCGCCTCGGGTGCTGTCCCGGAAGGCGTGTGCTGTGCTGCGCCTTGGGTGCTGTCCCGGAAGGCGTGTGCTGTGTATGCACATCGGGTGTTGTCCCGGAAGTCGCGTACTATGTATGCGCATCGGGTGTTGTCCCGGAAGTCGCGTACTATGTATGCGCATCGGGTGTTGTCCCGGAAGTCGTGTTCACTGAACACGCATCAGGCGTTGTCCTGGCAGGCGCAGTCCTGGTGAATTTGTGCAAGTTCAAGTATGAGTATGAATGAGATTTAAGGCAGGCGCAGTCCTGGTGAACTTGTACAAATTCAAAGTATGAGTAAGAATGAGACTCGATGTGTGAGGATGTATGCAAACTCCTGAGAGCGAAGTGTTTTAGTTTGAGTTGTGAAAGCGTATTTTTGTATGAGGGCCTTGTATGCGAGAAGTATGACAGAATAGGCAAAGGTGTTTGTCGTCACGTATAATTCACAACTTGTTTATTTTCACACAGATTGCAATGACGACGACCCTGACGATGTTAGAGAGCCTACAGGTGCTCTGCTTGGTGCTTCTGCTTGCTGCCTACTGGTACTGCGAGTACGGACGAGCAGTGCTTCTGAAGAAGAAGTCCCAGGTGCAGCCGAGGACGGCGCACGATCAGGAGAGGCCGTATTAGCTGAAGACTTCAATATTTTAAATGAACACAGTTGCTACTCGCAGCTGACGCCCGATAAACAATGTTATCAGTTGAACAAGGCTGTGACTCACAGCTGTGCGAACCTATTGTTGGTAGTAACCGACCGATGCCTATAAAAGCGAGCGCTCGGTGGATTGTCATTCACTCTCTGCTCAGCCGTCGAACGGTGAGGTTGTCGGTATCTACACTATGGTGTCGGTACCTAACGCTACTTTGCTGTAAGCACGTTCCATCTTTTGGTGTAGGTGATGACGAATCTTATACTTATTTGAAATTATGTTTCTTTTTATTTGTTTTTACCTTCCAGTTGCTAAGAGTATAATTTATTTGGATTCTACTTGGCAATCTATCACAGTGATCCTTATACTAGTGCTAAATTCCTTCATTCGCTTAGTAAGCACGCTCACTCCCGACGGAGTAACACAAATGTTGAATTAATCTGAGCTCCTTACTTCAAATAGCTTTTCATTTAACTTCTAAAGAGTTTTGAATAAAACGGGTTCCGTTAAACGCACAACTTTTTAAATGTTTTCGCTTGGAATAATGTGTATTAAAAACAAACGACTACCTACTTAAAACCGTCAGTATTTTGCTCACAATCAGGAAACTAGTTGTTTTTGTAATCCTAAACTAATATCGCATCTACATCAACGAGTAAAATCTCGCTATAACCTCTTAGCTTTGTAGCGTCCATAGCCCAATGGTTCGCGACAGACTTTGGAACCGACCCTCAGGTCCGCGAGGCACGGGCGCGGTCGGTTTGTGGGATGGGTGACCGCTAGTGACAGAATTTCATGGGCGCTCCCGTGCTACCGGCCCGTTGGCCACTAACCCCTCCATCAATCCGCATTGGAGCAGCGTGGGGGAGTATGCTCCGTTTCCGAGGTAAGCATAATTTTTATTATTTTGAAATATATTTGAACTAGTGGACGCCCGCAGCTTCGCTTGCGTATAAATAGACCCATTAACGACGTCTGCCCGCGTTCGGGTTGCCCACTTGACTTCAAAAACGGAATAGTTTCATACTAACTTTGCACCCCCATTTTACCCCCTTAGGGGGTGAATTTTCAAAAATCCTTTTTTAGTGCTCCCCTACGTTATAAAAGGAACACCTGTGCAAAATTTCAAGTTTCTAACCCTTATAGTTTAGGCCCTGCGTTGATGTGTCAGTCAGTCAGTCAGTCAGTCAGTCAGTCAGTCAGTCAGTCAGCTTCTCCTTTTATATATATAGATAGATAAATCTATTATTTAAAAAAAATATATTAGACCTGGAATCAATTACTTTATAAAATAAAGTTCTTCTGCCATTCGAGCCATGTGCATATAATGGCGCCACACTTGTGATATTAGAATGATTTAATGAATGGAATGGATTTGGAATGGAGGCGTGGAATATAGTAAGAAAAGAAAAAGAGACGTTAAGTAAGAATGGACGTTGGTTTCATTTCCTTCTTATTCATAAAATTAAAAAAAAACTGAAATGACAATAATTTTCATTTTCGTAATGTTGTTTTCTTGTAATGTATTATTCATGGAGTTAGGCTCAACGTTACCTAAGCTAGGCTGATTAAACATTTGAACAGAAGGAAATCCTACTAAAAATCTATGAATGAGAACTTTCGATCCCATATGCAAAGAAACCTTTACCGTCGGCCTCATCCGTAAGCTCAAAGTAGCTCAGCGTGCTATGGAAAGAGCTATGCTCGGTATTTCGCTACGAGACCGGATTCGAAACGATGAAATCCGTAGACGAACGAGGGTTACCGACATAGCTCGTCGAGTAAGCACGCTGAAATGGCAATGGGCAGGCCACGTCGCTCGTAGGACGGACAACCGATGGGTTAGAAAGGTCCTCGAGTGGAGACCACGGCTCGGGAAACGGAGCACAGGCCGCCCTCCGACCAGATGGACTAATGACCTGAAAAAGTCAGCGGGAAATCGCTGGACTCAGAAGGCACAGGATCGGGAGGAGTGGCACCGATTAAGGGAGGCCTATGTCCAGCAGTGGACTTTGAAAGGCTGATGGATGGATGGATGGATGCAAAGAAAAGTATCGGAAGCTCTAATACTTACCCAAGCTATTCTGTAATCAAACTAAGCGGCTAAAACGAAGTATTGATTAATTGAAGTGGAAGTTAGAAGTGAAGTGTACCTAGATTGAGTTTATTGAAATCCTTTCAAAAATCTTTTACAAACCTTATGCCTAGAAGAATGATTGCCTTCTGCATAAGTGTTTCTCACTAGAGCTAACGTAGGAATAACGTATGGAATCAAATAAGACTACCAAGCTTTTATTTACATAAATGGGAAGACATAAACCTCAGAGGAGTTCCTTCGTCTTAAGCCAAGCCTGAGCGTAGATCATTCTTACTATAATGTAGGAGAAGAAGTGGAGCTTGGTCTAATTGAGCTTGCAAGATTTTATTAAAACAAACTAAGAATTCATTAAAGAATAAAAGCTTGTACAAAGCCTATTCAAACAACAACAAAAAAAAAAAACAATTCCGTAATAAACCAATGCGCTCTCCATATGTACCATTGCGTACTGTAACTTATGTTCTGATCCGACAAACTGCCCATTAACTGAATGGGTCGGTAACGTCTGTAGCTCTCACCTGCTGTGATTGAACGCGTACCTCCTATTCTACTTGCTATACACGCGTCTAAGCCCCACTGTAACGGTTTTCTGTTCTGTATTTTCAATATTGTTAAATAATAAATAATCAATTCTAACTACCTGCAGTGCTGTACCCACTGCAAGTCGCACTGGCTATACCGCAGATACACTTAGAATTGATTCCTTATTTATTATTGATTGACTGATATATATATTTTATATGATATCAAGTCACCGTCGGACTATGCTAGAAGGTTAGAATCGATAGAAAACAGCAAAAACATCTCAACATAACCGTACTGGAACAGTAAAATTTGTGTAGTCACCTTACAAAAATGTCCAGGTTTTCATTTATTTGTGAAATTCCTTTCCTCAAATCATTCATGGGTTCATGGTTCATGGGTTTTATTGTACCAATGTAATAGTTAACCAAGTAACTTAAAGTATTATATAGGTGGTGGTAGTAGCTGAAGATTAAAGGATTATGTTTGGCATCAAAAATGCTAGCTGACCAATAACTGCATTGAAATCGGTCCAACAATATTACGTTCGTATAGCTGTTGTCATCAGGGGCTTACTAAGTTTAAAATATCCTTTGCTATTGAAATTTATCGCAAATTAATCATGTTATTTTCAGGCGCTGAGTTTGCCAAACTGTGTAAAGTCAGCTAATGCTAATACCCTTTGAGGGTATTTCAAGTCACCGACCTAAAATAACAAACTCTAGCTAAATGAAGGATACGTTCGATCAGCCGCGAGTTAAGCAAGAGGAGAATCGTAACAAACTCAGAAAAAAACTAATATGGGTGTTAGAGACTGATATATAATAAATATAGATATTTTTAAATACTTTACTAGGTAATATTCACATTCAGACACAGAACAAACACATAAAAGTGTTCAGGACCCCTGGCGTTACAGGCAGGATCACTAATTGTGTCAATTATATGCAGTAGGTGCTGGTATGATTTATAGTTGTATTAGTTGTTTGATGTATCGACTAGCATTTTACACTTACTTCGATCTAGACTATAGATTGTATTACATATACATTACATTACACATTACATATTACTAATTATTAAAAAAAATGTATACCTTGTTCAAGATCAAATTGTCTCAACTCATCGACCACGGATCTCGTTCAAATTGAATTGTTGCAAATTATTACGTGCATGAGAGATAATACATTCTTCAATTTACTAGGTACAAAATTAAGATGACTTTCTGACTATTCGCTAACTTTAGTAGGACAATCCTCTGACGTTCAGCTAAATTCCATAAACAAACAACTGACGTTAACGTTGCTTCCATAGTTGAACTCGGTCGCAATGTTTAAATACAAAATTCGAACAGCTGAGTTGTTAATATATCAAGTTTACTACATACCTACTAATTAATGGTCCAGAGTTCACATAATTTATTCTTATTTAGATTCCTTATTTTATACTTTCACTGATTTTTTAACATTGATGGACTAAGAGGCATACGGGCCACCCGATGGTAAGTGGCCATCGTCTCCTATGGGCACGTGCTACACCAGGGGCATCACAGCTGCGTTGCCGGCCTTGAAGAGAATGTTTCACACTCATTTATCATCATCAAAAAAGCTATATCAACATGCTATGGTGGTATGTTCAGTCTATTAATAAATACTTAATTAATAGACATAGCAATTGTTTGGATATACCTTGTATGAGGCGAAGAATCATATTTGGGTACCTTATTTTTATTCCTGTTATTACAATGACTTCTATATAGGTAGGTGCCTACTGTACGTAACCAATTATTTTATTACAATTCATTTATACAAATAAAGCATTTACTGACCGACCGAAAAAAAATAACATGCATAAAATATTATAACCAAGTTGGCAAAAAGGTTGTCTTATCTCTCTGACACAAAAAAGAAAAATATTCATCGTGATGTAGACAATCTAAAAAACTATTTGATATTGGATTTGAATGGAATGAAAACTTGATTCCATGCGAGTTTTCAAGTGTTATCCATTGAACAGTCGTTATTAAATTATTTAAAGTCGTTCAAACGTGCGGTATATAGGATATTTAAAGCATTTAAATATAGCAAGTTTAGTATAATTACATATTGAGGGGCTAGTTTAAATGGTGAATGTTTAAAAGTTGACAGATAAACGTGAGTAGTAAAAAGGTAATTTTTACTACTCACGTTTATCTGTCAAAATGGAATATTTTTATTTAAGAAATTAACCAATATGGTCATTTTTGCATTGCTTGCATAAAAAAGTTAAGCAGTCATAAACGGTGGGAATATAAGTAAGTTTTTTTTATTCAACTGCCGTCCCTGAAAATCACTATAAAGAGAAACCCAGAAATCAATAGAATCCCGTAGGTGCTTTTTCATGAGAATTGAAAGCTTAAAGATTCATTGAGGCTTAGTAGAAATGAGAAAACTAAGCTGACATCCCGCATGTGGGTGTGGACAGCATTTCATTTCTCCCAGCAAAAATTTCAAGGCTATGTATGAGATGTGCATTTTCCATTTTCTTTTCAAATCACGATTCACGACCATTCCGTCACTGCGGATCAGAATACTTATAGTAGGGGAGCCCACGATGCTAAATGGGTGTTTACTCGAGCGTCATAGAGACTTATTGGGGTGAAAGCTTAGATGATAAGAAGAAAAAAATGTTTTATAAAGTGTACCTTTTCATCCGTGGGGGGAGCGGCTATAGATCTTCAAATATGTAAAAAAAAACAGATGCATGGGCATACTTGAGCGCGTCAGATATTGATAGCATCAATGTTCTACGTATTTTTAATATTGTACGTATGTTAATCTGATCGTTTGCATTATGCGGGTGGTAGCACGTAAGGGTTGAAAATGAAAAAAAAAAAGCGCGTCAGATTTTCTAGGAGGATGTTATGTGAACCTAAAAAAAGCTCTCATTCAATAATCTGACGATTTCGATGTGACGCAAACTCGCGGCCATTATTGTGATGTGCAAAAAAAAATCGCCATTTTGAAATACTCAAGCGCGTCAGATTAAGATATATATGGTTCATCATTATGTCCTAGACATACTGTCTCATAATCTGACGATTATCTATAAGGATTCGCCTAATCTGACAAAAAAAAATTTTTTTAAATCATTGAACATTATTTATCGAAAATCTCAGAAATAAAAATGAGTATGTTCTTAAGTATAACTGATATATAATCCTGCCCAAAGAGAGAGTATATCTCTCGCTCGCCAGTTTCTAAACTACCTATATAAGAAAGAGCAAGCGGGAATCGAAAGAGTAGCAAAAGAAAGTCTACGTTAAATCTTGGTAATAAAGCACAAAATGGTTTGCGTTTTGAATTTCCCGTTGGATTTTGTTGCATTTTGTAAACAATGACGTTATTTGAACTTTGTTTGAACGAAATAGTCCTAAGCCTGTTTACGCGCAAAGTCAAGGTCAATATTTTTTTATACCTTTTGGATTAATTTTGTACTTTACTTTTAACGTACAAAATTAATCCAAAAGGTATAAAAAAAATATTGACCTTATTGACATTAACATAGATTGATTCCCTATAGAGTCAGCTTCATACAGTATTTTTACTTTAAAAGCAGCTGTAGTTTACTAGAAAATAAATTTAAATTTAGTAATGGCATGGGGCTTCGATCGATTCCGATCGAAATCCGATCGGATCGATTGTTCGGATGTTTCATTGTCACCTAGCTGTCAAATTTGGGCAATGGAGTGGAATAAAATACGTTATTAATAATACCAAGAACGAGTCTGTGTTATGGCGTCATGGCAACAGAAACCAGAGTGGGGACGGAGTGAGAGAGTAATAGCTCATTTACACTCGCGTACGAGTTGCGAGACGAGGTGCGAGGCGAGCCACGAGAAAGGAGTGAATAGACGCTCTCGGCTTGTCTCGCAACTCGTCTCGCGACTCGCAACGCTCGCGCCCGAAGCGGTTTTTTGGTCACGAGTTAAGGACCTCGCGACCAATGCGAGATTGGTGTTTTCGTTCGCGGTCTCGCTTCATTCAAATTCCAACGTTGTGCCACTCAGGTTATGTGTTTACAGCAATGGATTGGTCGCACTAATGAATAACACACACATAAAGCTCAGCGCTCTACGTGTCCAATACAACAATATCTTTAGGATGCTGTTGGGCCTTCCCCGCTTCTGCAGTGCTTCAGCAATGTTTGCAGAGTCAAGGACAGACGGCTTCCATGCCGTCCTGCGCAAAAAAGCAGCATCACTGATGAGAAGACTGAGGGACAGTACCAACAGCATCCTAAGGATAGTGGCAGATGATCCGTATGCACCTGTTCTGAGGCAGTTCGTGCGGGCGATGACGGAAACGGAGGCAGACCTCTCTTTGGCCAGACGCTGCCGTCCGCACGGAGTGCCTCACAGGTACATGATATATTAGTTTTTTTTTTTATTCGTTTTTGTTTGTTATTTTTATTTTTATTTTTTATCGTGTTGTGTATTTTTATGTACTAACATAGTTTATAAGTATTTTGTATACTAACACATATGGATCATTGTTGTTTTTTCATTTCATATAAAGTTATTTTCTAGAGCTTCATGAATCAAAATTTTCTAAAATACGTAAATGTCTTAATTTTCATTTATTTAAATTAATTGCGTAGTAGTGGAATCAGTAAGGAAAGGCTTGTTGCCGCTAACACTCGACGTCCTCCATTGTCGCTAACTCAAACCCAACTCCAACTGTGAACTCACAACGAGAGTGTAAACAGGAAGCTCATTTACCATCAATCACGCGAGGTGCGGACCAAAGCACGAGATTAATGAAGCATAATAGATAGAATAGAAACACGGAGAGGGGAATATAGGCATCACGCAGCTACACGCATTTAACTTTATCGACGAATTTTTGTTACTTCGGCTTGTGGAAATCGTCAGATTGTATATTTTTCGTTATCCTTGAATTATTTCCTTTAAAATAAAAATAAATTTAGTCACGCTGGAGAATGCCGAGATGACGTTTTTTTTTTACAACTTTGTAGCCCTCCCCTTTCTTTACGTTACTCTCAAATTGTAAGATTAGTGGAATATACACTTTTTAGCATGTAATTAACTCACCCTACCTTAATCTGACGCGCTCAAGAATTTCTGATGACAAATTTTTTTTTACTAATCTGATCCTTTATCCTTGACGGCCCCATTTATATATGGGGCTCATATTTGGTGGAGGTACTTAACCGGGTACAAGGTATCCCACTGTATATTAAACTTACGCGCTTGAGTATCCCGCAAAATCCCCTCTTGGGCTCCCCTACTATTACAAAGAGTCGTATGAGTGTCGTGCATAAAATAATTTTACGTTTCGTGCGAAGGTGACAAAAGGCAAAGAGCCATTTGTGAAAATACGAGCTAAGTATAGTGCTTCCAAGAAATGTTAACTGACTCAGAAAAATAACAACGTGGATTGTAGGTAAACGAATCCATCTTCATCATCACACTTTCTGAGTAACTCCTTCTTACAGAAGATGGTTATAGTTTTTTTAATACAGTTGCTCAAAAAGTGGCGTATTACAGGGACGTTTAGCGTTCGGGAAGTGAGCTATTACACACTCGTGCTTTTTCTTTACCTTTTCCGAACTCGTGCGTTCTCTTTCCCAACTGTCAAAATAATGTCTATTAAAAAGAAAAAACCAACCACGAAGTTTTTACTAAAAAAAAATTCATAGAAGTTTTTATGATTCATGCAAATATTTCTAAAAAGAAGCTACTAATTTGTTTCAATATCAGATTTAATGATTTGATTCAATGAGTTAGGTTAGGTTTCACTTCATTTCATCGCATTAAATTTCATGTCAATAAAAAAATTCTACTGAAGACTTGGCTGTATGGGCATAATTCCCTTTGCCTACCCAGAATGGGTGAAGAAAACAAAAAAAAATCTCTGCAATACTCTGTATTCTTTTAAGGTTGGCGCCATTTTCCAAAAATGTTCTTTGCGAGTTTAGTTTGTGTTTTTATTATTTTATTAAATTGCTTCATTTTTTCGCAACTGTATTAAAAATAGTTGTTCAGTACACGTGCGGAACCGTCATTGCAACTTGTTCCGACTGTCAACCCTCGCCTTCGGCTCGGGTAGACATTTGTCGGAACTCTTTGCAATGACAGGCTTTCCGCACTTGTAGCGAAATATACTATATCGTTATATTTACCGGATAAAGTTATTGAAAATTTTATTGTAACAAAACATCACGGCTGTATTACTTCAAAGGGGTAGGCATAAGTGCGTAGTGAGTTTAATTGAATTAATGACAAAAGTTTTTTGGTCATCGAATTATTATGTGCCTACCGATTTCTACGTCCAAGAGTAGGAACTAAACTTAAATTTTTTATGTTTTTGCCATTATTATACGAAAGAGCACGATCGAACTGAGTTTCAAATTGGGTAAGTTCAAAAGTAAAATCAAATTTGAATCGAGTTTGCTGATTACGACAATGAAACCAATGACTGGATATCCTTATGAAATATGAAACGTGAAAGTTATCTTTGTTATTGTTAAGGCTTTAAGAATTGTCTCTAAAATATCTCTCACCTTATGAACGCATCATATTTTATGGGAAGAAGAACGTCTAGATACTAAATAAGTACAGTCATCATATTTTATGAACCATAGCTTAAAATATCCTTAATTTCCCTGCTTAATGTTATCCGAACTAAGCAACTCGCTATGGACGCGGCTTCCGCACATCGGAAGACCTGGCATTTCATTGCACATTTTCATTTGAGCGAGACTGGTTCGTTGGTTTTGCATATTTCATGCAGCGGATATTTTATAATATTTGAATAATATATAACTTAAACCTCACAATTAATTAACTGCGGTATTTCACCGGTCATGTTGCAAACTGTTGATATACCTTTGTTTGGTTGCACGTGTACGTGCGTATGCTTTATTTAATGGTTTTAAAACACTGACAATCCAGTGGCCACAATTGTATAAGAAGGTTATGAATATTAGTTAAGAATTTCTAGTTCAAGTTTTAACATAACATTTTATTTCAAATAGCAAATTCTCTACTAACACCTATGTGTAACTCTGTATCTCATTAGAATTATATTTTATACATACATATTTTTAGATTGTATTAAAATAATATCGCGGCATTAAAATGAGGCTACGCTGAAAACTAGCAGCCGTGGTTTTCACATGGTCAACATGTTTCGAACATACCTATGTAGGTATGTATCTATATATGTAGAAAAGAAGATCTCCTCGTCCGCGTAATATTTTGAGCTATTTGGGGTTCTCATCTTAACTTAGGATAGACTGTGGATGATGTGAGAACGATAATATTGGATGACTGTCCGATATTCGTCACATAAGAAAAGCTTGTTGTGAGACCTTCTTGACCCTTCAAAGTAAAAAGTAACAGTACTAAGTAGTATTTAGTGCGACAAATTCAATGATGGTAATGTAAACGTAATATCTACTACTGATCGGTGTAAATGTAGGACCTAGGTAAACTAGAGGTTGTTAAATAAAAATGTTTTTTGTGATATATATAGGAGTTATCATCGCTTAGTGTCCCTCACGCAGAAGAATAGGATATTCGGTTCAGACAGAGCCTTAAGGGTCGGTCTTTTCTAGGGTTAGCAATCCCGAATATAAATAATTTATTTGCTTTACATGATCATTTTAGATATCCGTTATTTAAAACCAACGTACCTATACCTACATGTCCCTGCTATTATAATTTTATTTAAAAAAAACAGCGAAAGACGAATTGAATCGTCCATATGGACGGTGCTTTCAATATATTTATATATAACGAATTAATAAACCTAAAAAAAACTACTTAGTGTGTTACTACTTTCTTTAGGTGGCAGGTCTTGTACACCATGACTTTTAGTAGGACAGAAACAGCAAAATATATGTTAGATGGGGTCAATTAAATTAAACATTCAGTTGTAATGCTTCTGTAGGGTCAGGTGGGGTATGGGAAACATACTTCATTTTGTATATTTTATGTTGAGCTCTAACCACTGTATTAAATGTCGTGTAATCATCTTGACAAACACAAGTTACACTTCTTTTAATCGGCTTTCTAGTATCGAATGATTTTTTAAACTAGCTATAATGCATGAAGCTGAAAAATTATAAAACTAAAGGCTGGTTCTGTTGTTCCACTTTCCCGGTTTTTGGGGTAAGGGAAACGCTTAAATTAAATCTAAAAGTATTAATGCTAGAACAGACTACTCCTGCACAATAAATTAAAGAAAAGAACATCAATCAAATGAAAACTATAGTGCATTGAAATACGGTTTAAAATAGAAAATATTTACATTTATCGAAATTCGGGGTAAGGGGAACATATGGGTTTGAGACAGGGGTTCACAACTTTTTATTATATTTTAGTTTATTAACTGTAAAATTACAAGTCTCTTATATTTCAGTATAGGGTAAGTTGTCAAAATGAAAGGTGAATGAAACCAAAAATCAGCCTGAGGAAGGCAGCATATTACCTGAAAGTAATCAGAAGTGTAATCAAGCAAATTTGTTAATAAGATATAACCTTAATAAATACCTAATTATTTATACCTAATTTTGCGATTGTAATATACATACCTATAAATGTTCCTTGGGAAAAGTTGTTCAGTTTCATGCCCTAGGATCCCTTATAGTTTCGTCAAGTACGTCCATCCGTCCGTCTGTCTGTATGCCCCGCTTCAATAACTCTCTCATTTTTTCACGTATGCTCATGAAATTTGGTATGAAGACAGATAATAAAAACACAAAACTAGAAATGCTATAAAAAATATTAAAAAAAATTTGGGCCCTCTCCTATACAACTAAAAGAGGGTTTTTTTAAAATATACATTCTTTTCCGTGGACACCTGATAAATGGTCCGTGCTCCTCGGGTTAAAATGTTGATGACTCCTGACATCGGGAAAGGGAAACATATGTTCCACTTGACCCGGCTATGGTAGTTCCCCTTTCCCCGGTAATGAATTTTTATGTTGTGTTTTGAATCACATTGAATTTACTTATTTATAGCGTAGTTTACTCAAATTCAAATACATAACATATAAAGGAATACTTACCGATATTGGAAGTCTTCAGACATAACGTTTCGTCACACAAAACATCACACAATTATTACGCGTCCAACTCGTAGTTTTGTAGCACGCCAGCTGACTTTTTGTTTTTGTCAAAGTCGCGCACTGATTAGACCTAGCGCCATCCTTGTTTTTGTTTTGGAACTAAATACTAATGACTGCTTTTTCGACCGACAAATCACAGAGCTACAGTCTATTGTTCTAGATTTACAAACCACTGTTTCCCTTCCCCCGTAGTCCCCCTTACCCCACTGACCTATTTATTTGGGCAGAACTTCGCCCTATAATGTACAAATGTCGATTGTGTCTTTACAAATGGCAATCCTAGCTTTTATACAAAACTTTAAAATATCCAAAAACGTATAACTATAGGTTGAATTAACAATACAAAAAGGTCTTTCAATAGTATAAAAAGATTTATCAATACAATTTGGTATTATCCTAAGGAGTATTTAACCAAATAAAATCAGCAATTGACTTTACATAAAAATACAATGGTTTAACAGAATTGTGACTATTTTAATATTAGATTTATGAGTTTATAATTCATGATAGAAGTTTATTAAATATTCCAACATTATTTATGAAGCTATTAAAGACCATGAATAATATTCAAAATAAATATTATATTTTAAGAAACAGTATAAATGATTCATGTACTCTAATAATAATAATATCTATTCAGCCTACAACTATAAGTCAACAAAATTAAAGTAAAATTAAAGAAGAAATTAATAATACTCGAATCTGATTTACTAAAAACAATGATTGAAATAATCATGATAATTAATCAATTATATTTAATTTATGGATATGTAATTTAAGTCTATGGCATAACATGAACTGATCATAGGTTATATATAGGATGGTTTATGGACGTCGGAGCGATGTCACAGCCTCCTTGACGTTGACACTGACACTGCTGCTGCTGCTATCACCTCCATTTGATAACATTTTATTACAGGAACAAAGTAGTGGAATAATTTGTTTGTTTGATTCAATAAGAAAAAGCACTCTATACAATCATTCAACTTTAGTATCTCTTAATTTTAACCATTGACAGCGATTAACAAAGGGCATAAAAATGTATGCGGTAATTTAATGCAAATTAACAGAAGTTGACAACCAGGTGATACGAAAGCCAAATATTTCCAATTCACTGTAAACACCCGTCTACGGTGTACAAAAACGAGAGTTGACATCCTTGACTCAAGGAATATTGCTGAGTTGAAAATATCCGCCGTCATTCCCTAATACGATGACGCAAATATTGTCTAGGAGAGACAAAGCTGATACAAAAAACGTTCACGTAGATAAGCGGTTAACCTTCCACTGCTTATGAGTATTTTTATATGAAGGACTGATGTAGTAGCCACGTAGGGAGGTTTTTATGAAGACAATCAATAATGTGAGGATTACTGTGTACTAATTATGTGACTCTGAAGCGTGGCCGTTTTCTTAACTGAGAAGATACTCAGTGGGGGATCACTCGTGGGTAGTGGTTTAATCTAAAACGGCCTTGTTTTGCAAACAATTTACTTCAAGGATATCCTAACCAGTGGTAGTGAATGGTGTTATGCCAAGAGTATTATGCGTTTTCGTACACTTGCTTATTGGGCCACCCACTGCGTTATTGATTTGGTCAGTCACAAGACAGTGTGTGCCTTTCTGTCACTGCACAATAAAGGTTCTAGAAAAAATGTGTGCCTTAACGACGTAATATCGCTTGGAGGAAAATTATGTTTCATATCTTTAATTTCTTGTGTACGTGTGTATGACAGTGAACTCCTAAAAGGCCAAGATGTTGATGAAATTTATTTGCCCACTCTGAAGGCCAAAGTCCAGTTTGTTTTGTTTGTGTTTGTGCTTCTCTGATCTCCGACTTATTCAGTGATAGACAGTAGCGCTTCCAGATATAATAGATTATTTTTCAGCCTTTATTTTTATGTAAATAAAATTAATAACATTTGCAATAGATACAATCTTAGGGTATTATAGTCGTAGCGTCCATAAAATTGAAGATATAGGTGAATCCTTTCAACGTGCCGGGCATTATCTGATTCGTCTCGGTCGCGGCTTTTGTGCAAAATCACATGCGGATATAGTTTCGAGATGAAATATTTTAAAATAAATCTGAGGGACCTTTTTGTTTAGTAGTAGTACCGCTAAATTGTAAGACGATCGTCCAATAAAGGTCATCAGTCATTACGTTATCAGATGCTTATAAGCTTGTTTTAAATATATATACTCGTAGGTACACTAAATTTACCATGCCTTAGTATTTAGATTTTAGTGTAAGAGGTCTGTAAACTTTAATTCTAGATATTAAATTAAACCAGATTCCTCTTTGGTATAGTTCAGGACGTAAATCCTTAAATTGAAAAGTTGTGACTATGATAAAACAGCTGCAGAGTTAATTTGAAAGGTTAAAATTCGTAAAAGTTTAAGGGAAACAAGATGAAAAGCTGTATTTTACCGTCCCCTTGTATCCATAGTATGTGTGCCACACCCTGTGTTTAGATTAATAGTTGGTATTTGCGGTCCGACCTCAGCGAATACCCGTAATTTATTTTAGACCCTAAGATTTTCCATTATTTGTTTTTCTTAAACCAGACCTAGAAGGACATCATTTCCAACACAATAAAAAAAAGGGAAATAAAATTATTGGTTTAATGTAGCAATGTAGGGAATTCGTGTGACGGTAGTAACAATTTAACGCATATAATTGAAGATAGCAATGGAACGCGATGGCTACCAGTAATCTGAGAGATGTCAGACCTCGAGGGTCTGATCATATGTACCGTCCATAGCCCAATGGCTCGCGTCGATTCAATGTGATCGAAAGAATTAAGCAATGACGGGCGCGGTCGGTTTGTGGATGGGTGACCGCTAGTGGCAAAATTTCACGGACGTTACCGTGCTTCGGAGGGCACGTAAAACCGTCAGTCCCGGTTGTTTTCAATGCTGGAAACAGTCGTTAAGCTTTAGGTGGCTCAAGAACATTGAGAGACACTGGGTTGGCCACTAACCCTTCCACCAATCCGCATTGGAGCAGCGTGGTGGAGTGTGTTCTAGATCTCCCGCAGTGCAGTGTCTGTGGGAGAGACCCATGCCCAGCAGTGGGACGTCTATGGGTCGCAGCGAGCGATATTCAAATAAAAATTTATTCCATATACTAAGAGGATTTCCATTATTTTACGGAAACGCCTACAATGCTAACACTAGGTATATACGAGGTATAGGTATATATATACTTGTAGGTAATAAGTTTGCCAAAATCCATCAACAAGTGTGTCTAAACAATAATAATTACTTGACAACATTTTAGATGGAAATTTCCCCTCATTCTTAAGCCTTTGTGGATACGCTTGCTACGAAAAAGCTGAATTTGAATAGGAACTATTGGTTCGCGAAGCGTTCACAAGTTTCTGCGTTCACTGGGTGCCGCACAACCTCACCGAAGCTCAGAAGCAGCACCGTGTGGAGTGGTGCCGTGATATGATTAAAAAAATTTAATCAGGCTCGTCTCGGCGCATTTTCGACATTGTGACAGGCGACGAACCCTGGACCTTTACCAATACGATCGAGAAACAAAGCGTCAGTCGACAGTTTGACTTTTTCAAAACGGACCAACGCCTACGAAAGTGAAGCGATCGAGCGCAGGGAAAATTTTGATTGCTAGTTTCTTCACATTGACGGGATATCTGGTTTCAATTCCATTACGAAACCAAAGCAGCATTAACGCCGAATGGTATACCTCAAAATGGCTGCCAGAAGTTTTGTCTGCAATGAGCAACTCGCCCACGCACTCAGCGCTCATAACGGTCATTCTTGGGTCACACTCCTTACAGTCTTGATCTGGCACCGAGTCACTTCTTTTTATTCCTTAAAATAAAAAATGAGCTGAAAGCAGTTTTCATCGCTGGAAGTCGCGCTTACATTTTACATTACAGTTACATTCGATGTTAACGTCGATACTGGTTGCGCAGCCAAATTAGTTGCAATACCAGTTGCGTTAACCCTCAATTGAGCTGTATATATTTTGGAATTAGTGCAAACGGATTACGTCACTATGGTAAAAGATGTTGGCTGACCATTTTTTTTATAACGTGGGGAAATCCTCACGGATATCCTTTCCATGGCGGGGGCCACAGGGGATTATGTCGGACTCCTACCGACTAAAATCCCACGGTGTCCTTTTTCTCTGCATAAGTAGTTGTTGGCTGACCCAACATGACCTGAAACAGAAAGTATGGATGTCGTTTTTCAACTCAACATTGACATCACAAGTTCCATGAACTTTTCTATAGGTTCACCTTGAAAACAAGTCTGCATAATTCGAGCAAGTATAAATGGCAAATAAAAATATGGTAGCAAATTAGTCTCTGTAGCAAATTCGATCTTTTAGTCCCGATACTAAAAGACGAAACTTTGCACATTAAATTCTTATATGTATTAAATAACACGGCAAAAGACCATTATGAAATTGTAACTAAGTCCTTAAGTTATGGACATCCAGCGACTTGAGAAACCAGTTCGTAGTGAACAGCGTATTACGAGATATAAAATTATGGACTTTTAACTAGATCTTTCAAGTATCGCCCAACTGTTTAAGAAACTTTGTGCTTTGAAATATTTCTTAGTAAACTCGAATACTTTGCAGCTCGTACAGTACGAAATCTCCACAACTTAACGTACTGGAATAGTTCTCAAAATGTTACGCTCAACATTTGATATCAAAGTTCTTTGTTATAAAGTTTAAATGTGCAAGGCTTTCATTACGTTCATTCAGCGTTGTGCATTGAGTCAAGCTTGAAACTGTTCCACAATTAAGTCATTGTGACGGATATTGAATAATTTTATGAAATTGGATATTTTGTCATTTTTATTAAGTGGGTCATGTGTGATCGAGCGGTTTGAGTCAACTATATGGACACATGGAACTGAAGAACTGGTCTATAGAAATAAAAATGATTTATTTGTATCAAAACAACTGCAACAATTTACAACGGTCTTTTAAAAATTAAGTAAAAAATAAATATTAAAAAAAAAAGTACAAAAGTACAGTACAATAGCAAATTAGAAATTTCAGTACAAAGGTACTGCATAAGTAATATCTACTAGCAGGACCAAGAGTGGAGAATCCTGTATTGGATTGGCGGCTGTTAGTGGTAAAAAGTTTTTTAAACCATCTTCGGTCCTAATATTATCGAAAGTTATCGATGTGTTGAAGAGGCCAGGCCATCACTTTGGGGCTTTGCCCTAAAGCTTAAAAAAATGAAACTGTCAGCGGATTGAGACTAGGAAATGACTCACAATAATTATAAATTATTATTCGCAAATAATGCCAAATTTCATAATATTACTTCCCTTACATCACTTTTAAGATAAAGGTAGGTCAAATGAGGTATTCTCGGAGCACTACAACAAATTTCAAAAGATTTTTCAAGTGGGTCAAGAGTTTCTTATGAAAAGGCGCAACAAAGTGACTCAAATACCTCTTCCAAACTTCAAAAAAGATATAAAAAAATAAAACAATTCCACAAAATAACAAGCTTATGTGACAAACCATTTTTCCTAGATTATACTTTAAAAAGTTAACGATTATATTAGCGATTAAGTATCTTTCTTAATACGGTGTAAAAGACAAACTGTGAAGGAAAACGTGTCAGATATATTCTTTAATATGCACGTTTGGATCAATTTAAAACAAAAATAATTCATTGATATTTTAGGTTGTGGATTATATAATATAATATTCTATTTAAAGTTCCCCGGAGGCAGATCCTACCAATTTTCTGTAATAGGCGTCGAAGTCGTAAAAGTGTTATATTTCTTATAAGAGTTAATTTATTTTTATCTTTTTATTTCATTTTATTGACAAATTTTAAAAGCTTGTTTTTAATAAGTAAAGGTTTTTTTTTCATTATTAATTTTTTCTACCCTGCAAAAGATGTCGTTTATTTGTCATAAGATGTTTCGTAATTATTAACAGTAAACTACTTGATGTTACTATGTTATTCGGTATCTAATTATCTATTATAATCTTTATAGACTAAAACCACTAAATTTTGTACTTTAATGTTAATTTTACTAGAATGACTTTTAAAAATGTTAATTATTACTATTACGCGTATGCCACCTTGTATCGATTGTAACTTTTATAACAAAAAGGCAGGGCAGATTTATTCAATCAATGTATTTGTCGTCTGTATGAATCAATCAATCAATATTTATTTGCTTAAAAACTGTTTACAATTCATTGAGGTGTGACATTTCATGAAATAGGTAGTAGGTACAGTTTACCCGCATCGGGCATGCAATTTTTCTATGAAATAGTATCGTTACAATTAATTAATTACAATTATTGTTACAATATTTTTATACAATTTACAATTAATAAACATTTTTTCCAAAAATTAGAGGTATGTGTTCTCCAATACAAATTCAGGGTTTTTGTTTATTTAATCCTCAAATGGTTAAAAAACACGAGGAAAGTGAAGTCAAGTAAATGTTATTGTTCAGACTTAACATAACTTAACTTAACATAACACTATATTAGCGTTCCCGGAAAATAATGATCGCTTGGAATACGGGATGAAAGTTTGTTTAAATATTTCTTAAATTTCATTGTAAGTGCTTCTTAGAAACATATCGGGATCATTGAGGAGGATGGCAACTATGAGTAGGTGTAAAGGAAACTAATGTTATGTTTAATTCCACGCGAGCGAAGCTGCGGGCGTCCCCTAGTTATTAATATTTTATCAATTTCACATACCTACAATTTTTTATAGGATTAGACTAAATTTAATAAGGACTCATTATATATAGCTTTAAATTTCAAGATATGATGTGATGTTAAGAAATGTCGTAAAACTTTTACGATCCCATTAACAGTGGACGAGAGAAACTAATACGTTTTTATCGCGCTCAGACAGCAGTTTTTAAAGATCTGAAACAAATTTTATTTACTTAAATTCCGATCGACTGAACTAAAATCAAAATCTGCGTGGTTAGTACTCGTATCTATCGTGGTTAGTATTCAAGTTTCTCATTTGCATGAATCTGTTGTTCTCTGGTACACCGAATGCCAAGAATCATATGACTCTCTAAGTGCATACTAGAAGGTCCCGTTGATGTAATAAATCTAAAGTTCTCTATAATATGATGACAACAGATAATCAGCATATATTGCACTTGTATAGCAGTATACTTAATTTCAACGATAGAGCAATATACAAGTTTAATAGTAGGTAGGTATCTCTCCTCTATAAAATGGTATGTGAGACTTTTCGTATGGTATTTTTGCTGCAGGAAGCCACGGCTTCCTGAAGAAAAAATGATGTTATTATTGATTTACAATAAAGATATTACACATAATTTTTTATTCGCTCGTTATACGGCGCCAAGTTTTCATGTCGAGTATTACGAACCATGTCTAACTTTTAATACGACCATTGTTAAACTTTTGGAACATCCTCATAACTGATTGTGTATTCCTAACTCAAGATTGTACCGTATTCTAAGTTATCGGTCTGAGCTACTGAATCTTATCTCTTTAAGTTTATATATTATTAATACTGATTTGCAGAGTTTAATTAAAATTTAATTCCACGAGTTTTGTATTTGTAATTTTCACTAGATATACATGAAAAAAATATATTAGGTAGTTTTTTAATTTATATTTTTAGTAAAATATGTGTGTATGTGCTGTTTCGCGTTGTACTATAAATTAGTCTAGGACTCAAATCATACTTACCACCTATGAACATTACAAAACATGTTTTATTTGGGAATATCTATTAGTATTCAGCATTTTAGAATATTGCCATAACAATATTGCCTGATATTAAAATCCCAAGATCCCCTTTGTTTAAAATTATTGGTTCGGTTTCATGCAAACTTTTGCCTATGCGACCATTTTCAGTGAGAGTGATTCCGTTTTATAGCGCATGGCAACACGCCAGGCCGAAGTTTAGTTGCAAGTCGTTCCAATCACGGAACACTCATTGTTTTCTTCTTCATCATTTCATCAACATTACGTGTAGCTTATAATTTTTTAAGTATAAAGACAGTATGCGAAAGACAATTGGGTAGTAGGAAAAATATTTACATTATTATTCTCTTACAGGAACTCTAGTGGTCTCAGCTAGTGGTGATTGAGAACTAAAAACTAGAGAACGAATTCGATCGAGATAAAAACTAGCGTCTCTCCAGACTATATTGGTACCTACATAATACCATGTGAATAAATCAACTCGATCGAATCGTTGATATGTGAAAGAGAGATAAACAAATATAAAAACTATTTCATTTAAATTTTAATTACTTTGTTGAGGTCAATTAAATTAGCAAAAGCAAAAAAAGTTGAATTTGAAACAAAGTATTTAATCCGAGATGAGAGTAGCGCTAAATTAACACTGTTTAAAAAGTAACCTCTACCTACTCCTAACGGTCCATGGGTCTACCTAACCGTGGGCGTTCATTAAGTTATTCTTAACATTAAACGCGTATCTGGATTTAACAGATGAACATTTCTAATTAAACCAAAGTTGTTTTTGATTTAATTATACTGGGCTTGAACAAGCACGTGGGTATTATTGTTCCAAATCTATTTTCGTATCCACCCTTGGAGCCTAAGCTTGAGACCAGTCGGTAGTGACCCTGCCTAGTGAGGAGTCATAATAATGTCCCTGGCGATTGTTCTCGTATCTTGTCTTTTTAATGACGTCTCGGGTGTATAGGCGAGACCAAGGCAAGAGTACCTATAATAATACGTATGTAAGCTAAACATGCCGGCGCGTTTGTATCTATAAAGACAAGTCGCCTCGTATAGTTGCAAAGGCAGTTGTTTCTACGAGGGATGACAAAGCAATAAATTATGGTTTCATCCGGCTGATCTGATAGATACAGGATAGGACATAGTAAATAAATATAAATAAATAAATATCATGGACATCTCGCACACGGCCATGTGACTTGGCAGATCCTGTAGGTAGCTACTATGGATGGATATTTATTTTTAAATACATACATAATAAATATTAACATCCAGACACAAAACAAACACAAGTATTCGTCATACGAATGTTTAACCTGAGTGGGATTTATGACACCCGGCCCAGAAGGCGAGGTTACTACCGATTGCGACAACGGGTCAGTTAATTTACTCGTAGACCGTAGAATTTTTATTTTTATTACTATATATTAATATATATTTTATTTATTAAAGACTACAAAGGCGGTTTTAAATTAATTTCCTTAATATTAATTGCAGACATAATAAAAACACAGATTAACCAACCCCAAAAAAAAATTTATTTTATGTGGGTACTCTTGCTAATAATGACTTGCTGGCCCGTTCTTATAGCAAGGGAGAACTCATTACATAAGGCCAGACGAATCCTACTGGCTCGTACGAAAGTTAAATGGGTCCGAAAAATTTCGGGCAATCTCCAAAAGAATATTATACGTATTCCAAGCTTTAAATGAGTAGTTAAATAGGAGCAAAATTAACATAATTATGATTTAATTAAATAATCTAAATAAGTCGTATAAAATACTTTTCTAGATATTGATAAAAGTTTGCGAAGGTCGCGTGAATCTGCTTTTGGTCACACAACGCGAGTAGGTAAATCATCATCATCATCATCATCATCATCACAACCCTTTCTTTGGCCCACTGTTAGGCACGGGTCTCCTCTCAGAATGGGAGGGATTAGGCCTTAATCCACCAGGCTGGCCAAGTGCGGATTGGCAGACTTCACATGCCTTCGAGAACGTTATGATGAACTCTCAGGCATGCAGGTTTCCTCACGATTTGTCCTTCACCGTTATAGCAAGTGACATTTTAAAATTGTAGGTAAATCAAGGTAGGCCTATGTTAAGCTGTGACGACTCGCCATTATGTAATATAAATAATGGCAAACCTAACTCTGTAAGCCACCTTTCATGAGAGATATACTTTATATTAAATTAAAATAAACATTAATTGACTCTACCGAAACATCTTTTAATATCCCTCCATTAAAACAATGCCATGGCAACCGTCAATTCTCACTCTATACATAGGTACTATAAGTTAAATAAGTTATAGCAAAGCGTATTTAAATTTGCTCATATACGTAATTGTAAGTATTTTCAAATATGTATATACAATTTATATAGCTACTTGCGAAAATATTACACAAACAGTCACAGTGAAAGAAAATTTTGTTCCAATCCACAGTAAAAAAGTAATAGAAAAGATTTCCGGGGGGTTCGGCGACAATAAAAAGAGCATTAAACATGCACAACATCCCCAGGGAACATATGTCCAGGATAAAGAGTATGCTATCCAGGATATCGTCAGCTCCTGTGCTAAGTTTAAAGCATAAAGCTATTCTCCAATAAAATAACCATAAATCACATATGAACGCGTATACTGCACGACACACATTCTGTACTTAAAATTAGTTTCGGAAGCAATATGGATGTTAAAAGTAGGTATACGTTTGTTATAGACTGTTAATTCTTATGATAAATTTACCGTGATCATGCCAAAGCTTCCTGTTAAGAATGATGATGACAGTAACGCTCTTTCGGAGGTCCAATATATCTGCGCTGTATCAAGGGTAATACGCAATTTCGCGGAGAATCCGCAATTGCTCGCGTCACGTTATTGCCAATACGGTCGAGGGGTCACCCCCAAAAACACTTGGCTACATACTCGTAATACAGATAGCTTCCATGTTTGAAACTTCGAAGTATCAAACTAGTTAGTATTTAGGACTCAAAGATAGCTCAAGAATATAGCATTTTTTTTGACGTGATAATGTCTTCTAAATCGATGAACGCCTACACAATCGAAAAAAAGTGTGAGGTCATCCTCCCGTACTGCCAATCGTACCGCCAAGTGTTACGCCAAGCGTATTTATTCAATTTTAGTCTGTAACCCAAGGGCGTACTGAGATATTCATGTATTTTACACAGTACCGTTAATAGCGTGATTCAGAAAAAAGCACAGAGCCATCTAGTTTAAGTTTTCTGAATCCATGCTACAATTTCTAATAATATTTCTAAATCTATATCACGTAAAATTATCGTCCATAAACCGACTTTACAGACAACATTACTTCACATTACATTACAGATTTTTTTTCTTTTTTTCCATAATCGTTATGTATATACATATAAAACATATTTATTATGGCTAGATTATAAGTTATATCATACATCTAATCGAAAAAGAGGCATAAACATGCTACCTATTTGCGAGCTTGTGGCCGCACAACTAATTATAGAAACGAATTTCTCTGAATTTGATCTGTTTAACATGGCTATAAAGACCAAAATGTCGGCTAATTGGATTGGTATTGCGCGACATCCATATTTGCTAAATATTTTGTTAAACTTTTTTCTAAATAGTTATGTTTTAAAAGCTTTTATTTAACTTCATTAAATTCATTTTCTATAAATAGAAATGTTAGACTTATTAGGTAAACCTAATAAGTCTAACTATATCTTTTTAGTTCAGTTACAAAGGCATTCGAGCTGTACATGTAATATGCGGAAGCAATAAAATGGGGTATCTAATGGTGTAAAGCTATTCTTTTAAAATGTTAACTTATACTGTATGTAGTGTATGCTTTACACAAAGAATAAAATGAATTAAATAAACTACGTCCAAAAGATAAGATTAAATGTGTAATCCTTTTAGATAGACGTAATTTTTCAGACTCAAATAAGGTCTCAGGACCGTCGTCGATACGATCTTAGGATCGGCAGATGTGACAATAAATAAATTCGTGACCTCTCACCAACTGTCGGGGATTGCATTTAAAATATTATAATACAGACAAGGTTATTATTTTAAGCAACAATTCGGAAAACCGGCGAAGTTTCATACTAACTTTGCACCCCCGTTTTACCCCCTTAGGGGGTGAATTTTCAAAAATCCTTTATTAGTGCTCCCCTACGTTATAAAAGGAACCCCTGTGCAAAATTTCAAGTTTCTAGCCCTTATAGTTTAGGCCCTGCGTTGATATGTCAGTCAGTCAGTCAGTCAGTCAGTCACCTTCTCCTTTTATATATGTATATAGATAGATAATTTAGAATGTAAGTAATTTAGATCTATGATGATGTACATTGATGTATGATATTTAAATGTTAATGTAACTTAATAGTTACTTTAATAGATAATTTAATAATATAGTTACTTTAACGCCCTATTTAAATTAAATATTCTTGTACACTAATTGTTGTGATTTACTTCAGGCAGCTGCTGGTATCGTAGGGCAATACTGCCTTGTCTAAAATTGGCAGGCCGTAACTCCGTTAATGTTTGTTGAAACGAGCCGACACAATGGAAGAAACGGCGAGCCGAGGCGTTCCCAGTTAATGTCTGAGATTGAGAAGTTTACGGTTAGAGTGATGTTAACACCTTTTGAGTGGTTCCAGCGAGCCTTGTAAACGTTTTCGCTGAGCACTTCCTTCTGCGGAGAGGGTTTCCTTTCTTGTGAATATTACTTGTTCAGGTGGAGAGTATTGGAAAATTTATGAGGACGCGCGATTGCTAACCCGTCAAATACAAACTAGTATGTACAATTACAGACCGTATAAAATAAAGTTCGCTTCCTAGCATTAGGCTTGTCATAGGTCCAAATCATATCTCATGTCTCACTTAATTTTTAAGTTATTATAAAGTCATTAGCCAAATAATTTGACTACTAAAATTAAATACCTAAGCTAGATTGATAAGCATTCTAGACAAAAAAATTCGAATTCGATACAACATTTCAATAGATAGAAAATGTGTGCGTTATTAAATTATTAGAAATTTTTGCCTTATAAATAGTATTTTAGTCTTTAAATTATTTGGCATAGCCTATAAAACAGAGCAACGGTATTTATTTGTGAATCACTTAACATATTTTTTCTACAAAAGCTGCAGCTTATTTTGAAATTACATATTTTTAATTCATTATTCACTTTTGCTGTTTTAAGTAGCTTATCGTCGATTGTCCCTTGTTCTCCAGAAGGCCAAGCTTTTTTTACTTCTGAGAAAAGACAGTGGTTTTTAATCATTTCAATATAAATTTTTGTAATGGTCTCCATAAAATAAGTAAATGTTATTGAGTATTTTTTATTGAAATTTAACATGTTAAAATATAAAAATTAATGAGTGGGGTGATGGGTGGAAATTCCACATAATCCCTCCCACGATGTCCGGGTCTAGGGGTCTGTTTGTTTGTAGTAGAACTTAACATAATTATGGAGATAAGTTAACGGTTCATCCGAAAAAAAAAGAGATTTTATGCAATGTCATTTATTTTCATTTGCGTGTGCGTTTAAAAGATGAATGTTCTTTACACGGATGGTGTGTTGTAGTGGGTAATATGTACTTGCATGTAATATGTGGTGTTAATAAGTAATATAAGGCAAGTGATATTAGTAAATCTCTATCAATAAAAAAATATTTCGAGTTTACCTTTATACACCTTTTATTCACTGTATGAAATTATGTATTTGTATCAAAATTAAGATTTATCAGCCACGAGGGAGTCCGAAATACTACCTCTTCACTGTTTTTGTCATCATTCATTAATGGTTTCGAAACATACTAAAAAGTTTTCGCCACTGATGGATTGCTGTCTCTGGAGTATGCCATTTAAAAAATTCAGCAGTAAGAAATGTTTACTGTTCGCCATTTAGAGTTAGTTCTATAAACACCCAAGTTTCTTTCAGCGTACGTTGGATTTGTCAACGTCATTGAATACATTTATTTGGCGCGTTGCCGAACAATCTCTTCTTTGTACTTAACCGATTTGTTTTACTGGAAACGATCAAACGATAAGATTTACAGTTTTTAAGTTGAATGACCTAAGTTACTAATAAACTATATAATGAGCAAAGCCAAAATGTTAGTATCTATATAAATAATACATAAGTACATTGCTACATGTAGGTAAATAACACTACTTACATTTATATTTTCAACATCGTTTATATATAAATATCCATTATTAGCCAGCATAGATAATAAAATAGACAAGTTGATTAATTCTTATTAAACTTCTTTCTTATTAAACATGTCGATAAAACGTTTTCTCGGATAATTGGAAAAGACGACGTTTCTCTGTTATAATATTAATTATGCTTAACGATTTAAATGATATTGATATAGCAGTTGTTTACTCTTTAAAAGATTTTAACTAACATGCAATGTTTGTTCGATATATCGTATGTTTGCGTCTAATCTGTTGATCTAGGTGTGAACATCTTCCAATTACAGAGTTGAAATTCTACGTCGTTCATTTCTGATTACAATCCATTTTTTTGTATCTTCCTTGTGACTATCATGATCTTGCTGCTGCCATACTACAAACATACTACAAACCATAACCATAACCATACCATCAGGTGGCCCTATATCTGTTTGTCAATCTATATATAAAAATAAAAATATGTTTACAATTTCCAAGTAATTTGTCCAAGTAATTTAGAAATTAATGTAAGTTACAATAATACCACCAATCCGCATTGGAGCAGCGTGGTGGAGTATGCTCTAGACCTCCCGCAGCAGAGTCTGTGGGGGAGACCCGTGCCCAGCAGTGTGACGTCTATGGGTCGCAGCAGAGGTATTGTCAACATCCAAATTGTTTTCAAATATGTGTAAATGAGTTTTTGTTTTTCTTAGAGGTGGATTCGAACAAATGTGGTTAATATTCCGTGATAAGAATAAAAAATCATAAATAATTTGTGTACGTGCTTGTGTGACCTCTTTGATGTTCAATTTATACGAAAATACACGTTACTAACATAGTATAGTAAATCAGTCTTTACCTGTGGTAATAAAGTCAAAGAGCTTAACGATAAGAGCGCAATAAAATGTCTAGACCCCTGGGAATTGCCCACATTCCTAGTCAAGTAATAACTATTTAGATACTCGTATCTACTTACAACGTCTATCGCGGATGAGTCATAAATAGCATAGCAAGCAACGGCAGGCGTTTATCTCAAATAGAAAAGGCAATGTGAATTATTAACGCTTTGGTACATACATACATTGCTTATTGACCATATAGTATTTTAGACAATAAAGAGCATATATGGGCTACTTTGTCCGCACTTAGCTCGGTCATGTAGGCCATAGTTCGACCTATAGTTTCGTCTAGGGGTCTAGCCAGACTAGCTTCGCCCAGAAGCACAGGATCCTCCTGGTGTATCCACAGGTTCGTAGATCGACCCCGGTGCGTCGAGTACATGAGTATGAGCCTGTACCTTAGCAACGTCTCCGCATTCCAGGTTAACGTAAGAGACTGTTTCTTCGGTTGACAGGCAATTTCCAAACAAGGGGCTGTCGGTCATACCTAGAACATATCAATGTTTGGTAAGTAAGCAGTGTCTAATGATGTGAGAATTAAATAGAAATGAAACACAATAAACACAAGTAGCAGTTACTTCAGTTACTAGTATCAAAGGGGTTCAAAGTATTAATGTTTTCCCCACGGGGAAACTCGGCTCCGCCGATCAAAATCCGATCAATATTTAGATGGAACAATTCATTAATAGTTAAAAATCCATTAAAAAACCAACGACTATATTGACGAAGAGACCCTTCTACATCACTAATACAGTGTTTATCCTTTTCCATGGGAACCCTAAAGTTTTCCGTATTAAAAGTCGGTACTCTATATCACTCACCAGTGAACTACCCATATATCAGGGGATGAACTATACATATTGCCAAAAATCAGCGCGATTCATAATTCCGTTGTGCAGCAGAAAACAAGACACCAAGAGATCAATAAACACACTTTCCCGTTTATATATTTTCGACTGTTATTGTATTGTATTGTTTTTACAATACAAGAGTTTTTTTTTCTTTGTAAAGTCGTTTATGTCCCCCAAAGAAGAGCAAATAAAAATTGTCGTTTATACAAGCCGATGATAATATTCTCTTATATCATGCAGTGCTGGGTTCCGACCTTCACAGTGATATTGAATTAATCACAATTTATGAGAAGCGACTGCCTTGCCCTTGCAAATGTCAAGGAATTACGGGTCAGTAACGACATAATATAAGTTAACCTCACATTGCCTTATTTCATAGCAATATTTCATAGATGAGTCATATAGGTTTTTTATGGATACCTATGTCGTAAGACGGCAACCGAGCATGCAGCACCAACCAACCACTGCCGTCAATGACAACCGTGGCCGTGGGATGGTTAGTCCAGTTAGCTCAGGTTATATAATCAATAAAATACGTTACAAAAATAAAATACATCTTTAATGTTAATGTAGGTCTTCCTATCTAATTAAGAACTTACGTTGAAAACAACAAAAACGTTACACCGAAATTTGCTCCACCGACCGCAACAGAGTATTTTGTATTTATAGTAGGGGAGCCCAAGAGGGGATTTTGCGGGATACTCAAGCGCGTAAGTTTAATATACAGTGGGATACCTTGTACCCGGTTAAGTACCTCCACCAAATATGAGTCCCATATATAAATGGGGCCGTCAAGGATAAAGGATCAGATTAGTAAAAAAAAAAAATTTGTCATCAGAAATTCTTGAGCGCGTTAGATTAAGGTAGGGTGAGTTAATTACATGCTAAAAAGTGTATATTCCACTAATCTTACAATTTGAGAGTAACGTAAAGAAAGGGGAGGGCTACAAAGTTGTAGCGTAAAGAAAGGGGAGGGCTACAAAGTTGTAGCCCTCCCCTTTCTACAATTTGAGAGTAACGTAAAGAAAGGGGAGGGCTACAACGTTGTAGCGTAAAGAAAGGGGAGGGCTACAAAGTTGTAGCCCTCCCCTTTCTTTACGTTACTCTCAAATTGTAAGATTAGTGGAATATACACTTTTTAGCATGTAATTAACTCACCCTACCTTAATCTAACGCGCTCAAGAATTTCTGATGACAAATTTTTTTTTTTTACTAATCTGATCCTTTATCCTTGACGGCCCCATTTATATATGGGGCTCATATTTGGTGGAGGTACTTAACCGGGTACAAGGTATCCCACTGTATATTAAACTTACGCGCTTGAGTATCCCGCAAAATCCCCTCTTGGGCTCCCCTACTATTATCTCAGAGCAATGAGAGCTTAATATATAAGGAAAAGTAATAAGATGTTATAATCGAATTGGGTTTACGTTAACTCGCACCTAGTTTGGGGTCAGATGGCAGTGTGTGAGAATGTCCATTTATTTATCTACAACTTGTTGGTAATACGGTCGCGAGTCACAGTTAACATACAAACTTTTATCGTACTTTACTTTTTGTTCTGTCGTCAGAATGCTATATTATTTCCTCTGCTAGCTTTCGAAAGCATGTGGGTGCGCTGAGTGTTTCTATTTAAGGTAAGATTACAAACACAAAATAAACGCGCTTTTCGGCGACCCTTGACTGTCAAGTCGATGGTCAAGGGTTCGATTCCATGCTGGTGTGGATAAAGTACAATATACTTTATGTTCGTCAGATCGTTATTATGTTTAAAAATAAAATGATTTATATGTTAAATTACACATTTTATACAATACATTTTAATCTAGTGGATAAGGCTTTAATGTTAAACCTGTAGAAATCTTTTTAGACCTTGTAGTAGACTTCGGTAGTCCTCTAGGCAACTAATGCCTACCATGCCCTGCATATGGAGCCCGGAACCTTGGGCTAGCCATTGGTTGGGATGATCATCTGATATTAATGGTTACCTTTTAACCCTGGGACCCTGAATTCAATAGGTAAACGGTGCTTAGCCGTAATTTTAGAAAGTCCCTCAGTGGAATCCAAGCGCGCACAGTATTTGTGATTTAAACAGCCCTTTAAAAATTGCGCTCTCTTGATTGCCTTGTTCTGAGCCATCTGAATATGTATAACGACATTTGCGTTGAATGAAATTGCCAACCGATCTGCTTTGTGCAGGACATCCTAATATTATAATAAAAATGTCTTAAATTTTTAAAAAACATTTGAAAAAATCTACTGAACTAATTCGATCACTTAACCGGATACGTTATGAATATTGTAAGTTATGTTATGAATACCGGACGAAAAATGACTTACAATGTATTTAATTTCTAACTAACTTTTTTCAAATACAAATTATTGCAAATTTAAATTAAAATCTAGTTTTTCATCCGCAAAATTGTACCAAAACCATTGATATATATGTTACCACTAGATTAGCAATCACCGCGCTTATGCCTTGCCACAGGCCATACGCCAACTGGCGTATGCGTAGCTAACGTCAGTTCAGTGCTCTGTGTGACGCCGGCCGAGTTGAACTGACAGAAAATATTTTCAAAATGGGCAAATGCACAGTGTAAATGTGCGATTCAAGACCACAAAAACTTAATAAGTCCACTAGAATTACTTTCCACACGTAATTTTATTATTTCTGTGTTTACATCAACGTAAAAACGCAATAAAATAAATAAATTGTAAAATTTTGAAATATAGGTTCAGTGTGACCACTAAAAACTTATTTTAGATCCCCACAATTCTGGGAGAATTTTAAATTATGGAATAAGTGAATATATTTTTTTTAAATAATAACAACGTTGCAGTGTACCTAAAGATGCAGCACGCCGTGATAAGTGGGTGGAAATAATTCGATTATTGAGAAAAGAGACAGACTGGCTACTTACAAAATATTAAAAGAATTTGCGATACACCCGGGAGATCACATATCCTCAATACTAGTTGATCATTCCCTTTTAGTGGTGGCAAACTAGTGGACGCCCGCAGCTTCGCTCGCGTGGAATTAGACATAACAATAGTTTCGTTTACACCTAGTTGCCACCCTCCGAGATGAAAAGTACCTACATATCCTACATTTTAATTAATTAATTCAACTGTAAACATTTGTTGCTAATATGAAGCAATTCATCAATTCTATTCATCTTTTAAGTAATATATCTAAGACTACGCTGCGCGGCGCCACCCACACCGTATTATTTTATTATTGCATTATTTTCTTTAGATTGACATTTTAAATTCGTTATATCTTTTTATTCGTTATTCGGATTTTAATAATTTAATAAGTATTTAACAGGTATTGAAACGGTCTTTAATATAAAAATATTTAATGGGATAAGGATTAATTCAAAGTTATGAATAATAATGGTTTGATTATTGTCGGCACTGTTATCAACTTTTAAAATGTAAAAAAGTAGTTATAGTGGAATAACTACAGTAGTTGGACATATGGTATCGCGACTTCGCGCGTTTTCGCAGCGCACGCGATGTAAAGAATATTTTAGGTAATTTTTCACACCTTGGGTAATATTATTGCATTTTTATTAAGGATCCCTATTTTTTTTTAAATGTAATATATGTTACTCAGTGAAGGTGCAGCTTTTTAATGGTGAATGAATTTTCGAAATCGGTCTAGCAGTTTTTGTGTGAAAACATTACAAACATACATTCAAAAACACAAATGTATAATATTATTATATAGCCTATGTCAGAACGTAAAGATGCAGCTTTCTAATGGTGAAAGATTTTTTGAAATCAGTCCAGTAGTTTCTGTGTTTTAACATTACAAAAAAATGTTTCCTCTTTATAATATTAGTATAGATTCCATAATTTGCAAATATTTTAAAATAAGATTGTATTACGAAAGGAAATTATTTACTCAAACTTACAAAAAAGAGTCTAAAAGGCAATTGTATACAAAACTTATGTTATAAAGCGGAGTATGATTTCATTAATTTCAGATCATCAAAATTCTATTTACATATGTAATTCAAATATTTTAAAGTTAATTTAATTTAGTATTAAAACTTTTCTATGGCTTAAAAAAATTGGGTAAAACTTCGCGTGGGTAGGCAACCCTGTCGCGCCGATTCCCGTAATTGCATGTTAATATTGCGATCTTTGTCTAATCTACGCGACGGTATTGTTATTGTGACTTGTGTAAGTGAGACATATATATGTTTACATTCAAATGTTTAGTGATTTCAAAGCTACGTCGTCGCGTTTAAAAAGTGGTTACGCTATAGGGGAGACTGGGGGCAAAAGTAACACGGGGCAATAGTAACGTTGGTGATATCTTGGTTACCAAGCAACGCAGAAGAGTGTGCGGGCGTGGGGGCATAGGCCGTGTCATGCTCGGGTAAGCTAACCAGTCGGCTATGTGCTCCGAGCGCCGTGGACGTATATTATTGACTCCGGCCATTTGGACAGCCCCGAAGTAAGTTTTCGTGCTTTGTAAAATCTGTTATTACTCTTTAATTTACAAAATATAAGTAAATTAACGACTAGTATTAGAATCTATGTATATCACACAATATAAACCTTAATGTATAAGTTAAATAGTGTTCAGAATTTCTGATTTATTTTGGTTTTGAAATAAAACAGTCTTCAGGAACAATTGTACCATTTTTGTCGGGGTCAATAGTAACGTTACTATTGACCCTATGGTACAAATGACCCCGAGGTGAAAATAAATTATATATATGTATATAACATTTTTTGAGCCAATAAAAAATAAATAGATTTTTGTTTTAACGATTTGCTACGAAAGTAAATAGTTGGGGAAATATAAATTATTATCTTATTTTTTATATAGGTTATAATATATATAGGTTTATTTTATTGTTTTCTGGAAGACTCGCAGAAATATGACAGGGGTTAAATGTAACATGGGGTTGTTAGTAACACACAAGTTTTACATACAAATTGTCGTTTTTGATTTTTGTTGATTATTGTTGAATACATCAAAGAAATTTACGATTTAGATGTTATTTAATGACATAATATGCCTAAAATTGTGATTTTTAAAGTAATATATTAGCTTTTGATCAATTACCAAGAGAATATTTTTTTGTTTCGAAGCGGCTTGGAGAAATGAAAGCATTTATTTTTGTTACCAATTATAAGACTGATTATATTAATGATTGTGATAATTTTAAAAATTAAAATATAGGTATATCCATTAAAACTGTCATTTTATTGGCCATCAAAACTATGTTACAAACGACCCTGTACTAGGGGTCAGTTGTAACATTCGACACTCCCTTTTAAAAGTGTGATTGCAACAAAATTACAATTAGTACACGAACGTTAGCTGCACAAGTTGGTAGACACTTAAATTCTCTTTCTTGGAGACTAACAGGATTTTGTTAAATATCAACAGTTTTAGCACAATCGGCCATGAAGTAAAAACTGTTACTTTTGCCCCCAGTCTCCCCTATTTGAGGCATTCTGATGAGGTTTGCTTCTCTAGTATATTTAACTCAATGACCAAAACACGATAGCCATATTGTTAATTTGTATAAAATTCGAGTCCGCCATCTTCGGTCTAAAATAAATGTTTTATACGTAATCGTCAGCCCCGAAAACCACGAACACGATAGCCATATTAATACGAGTATTTTGTAAAAAGTCGAGTCCGCCATCTTGCATCCCTGCAGCCTGATCACATCAGCTCGAGCTCAATTTATATAAAATTAATAAACATGCCCCGAATAATATTATTACCTACATAATTAGTTATTTTAATTAATAATAAATACACTTCTCATCAGAAAAATCGAAACACTTCTCTTTTCATGGTTTCTGTCCTAATTTAACACAAAAGAGTTTTCATTCCATGAAAAAAATCACATGATTGTATAGCTGGCAGTTTGGCCATTACAGTGATTAGCGAAAATTCTAAATTCAAAATTATAATTTCATTTTTTTATCTTATAAATGAAATGATTCAGTTTTGAGACAAGCGTGTGTTTAGAGTTGGAGTGCATTTAACAACTAAAAATTAGCACTTATCTTAAAAATTTTTGTTCTGTGTTCTGTATACTGTGTGTGTACTTGACTTTGGGACGTCTGAAAAGTTTTTGTTCTAAAACATATGGATACTTCGCCCGCAGAAGCCGCCCAAGTGGTGGCATTGCTGGATTCTGGACTTAGCCAGCGTGTTGTGGCTGAAAGATTGCATCTAAGCCTGTCGTCTGTTCATAGAGTCTACAAACGCTATCGGGAGACTGGTTTGTTCACACGCCGTTCAGGATCTGGCAGGAATCGGGTCACTTCTGAGCGAGATGATCGATTTATTGTAACAACTTCTTTACGAAATCGACGCCTTAATGCTTTTCAACTGCAGCAGCATCTTCATGTTGTACGTAGGGTGGCTGTAAGTGACTCTACAATTAGAAGAAGGTTAAAGGAACGTGGACTGGTACCGCATAAGCCAGCAAATGGGCCGAAATTAACTGCAGACCATCGAAGAGCGCGCCTTAACTTTGCACGTGAACACCTAAATTGGTCATATCTCCAGTGGAACAAAGTCCTCTTTTCTGATGAGTGTAAAATTATGCTGTATGGTAACGACGGAAGGAACAAGGTCTACAGAAGAGATGGAGAACGCTTTGCACAATGCTGCATTGAAGAGAAGGTCAGCTATGGTGGCGGTTCGTGGACGGTTTGGGGAGGAATCAGCGCCGACGGTAAGACAGAGCTTGTCTTTGTGTCTGGGCCACGTCTGCCTGCACTAAACAGTCATCGGTACATCGAACAGTGTCTTGAGCCTCACGTGATGCCCTATGCACATTTTACTGGCAACGGTTTCATATTCATGCACGACAATGCTAGGGCTCACACCGCGAGCATCGTACGAGATTTTGCTACCGAAGTCGGTATCTCCATTATGGAATGGCCAGCAAGAAGCCCGGACATGAATCCGATTGAATATCTGTGGGATGAATTAAAGAGACGAATTCGTGCAAGAGATCCTGCCCCAGAAACACTTAGCCAGCTGCAAGATGCAATCCAAGAGGAATGGAATGGAATGCCACAACATTTGATTGTGACTCTCATCCGATCGATGAAGAACCGTATGGAAGCAGTAATAAGAGCTCGGGGAGGGAATACACGTTATTAAATAAACGTTTCTTAGCTTTTTTTTCATTTACGTGTGTTGTTTTATCAATTTCCTTCATACTCCATACAGGGTAAAAATTACTTGTTAAACAAAATATGAAACCTATGAAAATTTAATTTGAATTTAGAACATTAACATTAGGATTTGAAAATCTCATAACATGCACTATTAAACGACATTTGACATATATTCCAAAATACACACATTTTTCTGATAATCCTTACAAAACATAAACTTGCAAGGTGTTTCGATTTTTCTGATGAGAAGTGTAGTTAGGATTTTCAAATAAACTTTGGAAACATGTTTACCTACAACCTGAAAATATGTCATTCGATATGTGTGAAAGAGACACAGGAAGTAAAAATTAATCTCTTTCGGCCCGTTTTCACTTTCCATTACGATAGAGTTTTATGACATTTGAAATAGAGTTTGATTTGTTTGACACGAATTTTGCAGTTCACTATCCAGATAATCTTCAAATCCATGTCTATACAAAGTCTGTTACTTTGACTATGCCAATCGAAGGATTTAGCCGAAAAACTCGAAAAAAGTTTTTACGTAATTCCCCTACATAATGGACACATCTACATTCAAAAAATCATTACAAAATCATAAGTTATGGGAACCACGTAATATTTATTGTCACTGACTCTGACGTATCGTGAAAACGGAGTAGGTACAACACAAATCGTCTGTATGCACTGCGCTTTACCCGTTTTCGGCGGTAGAATGGAAATTTCACAACCATTTATTTCATTTATGAAAATTACTTTCATAAATGAAATAAATGCGTAATCATATGGAATGTAATATCCTTTTACTGCGTGGTTGGCTCACCCTCATCTACTGCCGTAATTGAAAAATGTGACAAATTCCTCTGTCTGAAAGCGAATAAACTCGTCTGGTGTTTAAAATACCGTTAAACATTGTTTTTACGTTTGTTTGCATTATAAAATTAGAACGATATTACCTACTTTTCACGTTGGAGTAGGTAAGTAGGCAAATGCGACTGCTAAGCTAGAGATGCTGGGTTTGATCCCCGTGTCAGGCAAAAATTATTGGGATTTAATACCCGGTAGCAGATCGGGGACTGGATTTCTGCCCGATGTATGTTATAGACTCACCTCTATTTTGATATCTAAACAAAACTGGTGAAAATGTATGTGTACTACACGCCTTTACCATCACGCCACCACGCCCTTTGGGGAAATACAGTCGTGATGTTATGTTCATGTAATTACTTTTCATATTATTTATGAAAATAATATTGTATTTGAAAATGCAAGCAAAGTCGTTACAATTCAGTAATGCAATGATCTGTCATAGAAAAATTATTTGTAAGCTTTTTTTAAGTAGGTAACCCTGAAATCATATATATTTCAGACAGATGATAAATGTAGTTGCCAGTACCTACCTATATATTTCCGTGAAGAAATCAAAGATAAGTTGTATTTTTTCGCAATATTTCAGACAAAAATGTATCTTTCCAAAACGTGTTAGAGGTGCGGCACGTTATGGATTAGTATTACTACTTACGTAATAACTACTAACAGGATTTATGCAATGACTTCCCGGGAAAAATCTTGTAAGTTGTTGCATTAAACCGCCGCGGCTTATTTAAACGATATTGTTAACTGTATCTGTCGTTATTTTGAGCAAAGTAACGCCCACCATTATAACAAATTTAGATTCAATTACTTTGCTACAACCCGTAAACAAGACGTATGATAGTGTACTAGTTCATGCATATAGCACCTTCCTCCTTCCCACATAGGAAAAAATGCACAGACAATAAGTAAAAATACCGTTAAAGGGCCGTGGTCCCACATATGAACACACCCATCACCACCAAAACGTGATTCGCTACCAACCGGAGCATCATGAGGGTGAGATGACTCTACGACGGTTAGTAACAAAGTGATTTTGTAGTTTTTGTAACCAGAATGTGCAGACATACCTACCACTTATTGACTTGAAATGTATATTTCCAAAAAACTGGGGCAGATTAGGTTAGATACGGTATAATTTACGATAAAAATGTTTTTGTTTGCTCAAGACAAGCAAGCGCCTTATCGTAAGGCAGATATTTCATATTTTTCACTTTTATTAAATTCTGCCAATCAAGTTTGTTTTTAACAACATATTACAAGCAGTAAATGATTTTTACTATTACAGTACCTTGGTATTCAAATTAATAAAGTAAATTAACTGTACCAGTGCATCCTAAGTCCTATTATTATATGAATGCCATGAAGAAGATTTACTATGAATGTAAAGACCTCAACAAGACCAAAGGCACTGTGCGGAAATACACAGATAGAAATAAGGTTGCCAAGTTCACAGAAGTTTGTATAAGTAAGCTTTCAGTTAATGTTTCTTTAATATTTCACAGGAAATAAAATGGTTGTTAACAGTGGCAGTTTTAAAACGGTTCCAAGAATCTCATACATACATGAAAACCATGTAGGTCTCAACCTACATGGTTTTCAGCTGTTGGATTCAATTGACGGATTAAACCCATACGTTTAGAGTCAAAGGCTTAGAATTGACCAAAGCCTACCCCATTGTTACTGATAGTATGTCACCTAAACAATGATAAAATATAGTATGAAAAATCATTTTGCAGTGTTATTTCCTGCATTGTTCTTGTGTACAAAAAAAATCGCGTGGGCTTTGTTTTGCTTGTAATAATTAATGGTTCCGTCACTGTTTTGACTAACACTGGCTAATTAATCATTTTTTTCTTCGTTTTATGATTTACTTACACGCTCGGATTTTTCGCTTTATTTAGCGCTTCTCTTCTGTTGATAATTTAGATAATTGGATTTGCCCTGGTTTAATTTTGTAGTCATGTATGTTTATTCAATTTTATTGCTGCGGCTCCCAGTAGGTGCCTACAGAATAATACAACAAACATATATTATGCAGGCATATTATCTTTTCCTAAAGGGCTTTTGAATCAGGGCAATTTTAAAACCAAAACATATACATAAAAATACACCGTTTTGTAATATCTTTAAAACCAAATAAGCGGTAATTATATATAATATACATATATATATTATTCGACGAATATTAAATTTTATTTTTTCATGAAAATATTTATATTATAATATGGCGTCCAAATGTATGTTCCGAAACGTGCAAAATTTGATTTTTTTTTACAAAACGCAATGAAAACCACATAAACTTTCTGGATAATTATTCCTCAGGCCTCATTAGTAATTTTATTACGGAAACAAAACTCGCTAAGACCTTTGTACATATTAAATCGACTTTGTCTACGAGAGAAGCCGACAAATTAACATTTTAACTTGAGTGTAATTAGACAGTGCCTAAGGAATTAATCTATTTACAGGTAAAAGGTATTTATGGCAGGTTTGCGGTGTATTTAGTAGTTGTAAAAAAAACATTAATGCTTACGATTTAGTATTTTATGCACATAACTACCTTCCAAATATCCAACGAGGCCTCCGGGCGCGAGGAAATGAACACTTCAAATTTGCCATTTTACTACATGTTATTTAACAATTACATTATTATTAGTATATTATAACAATAAATAGTCAATCTTCCGAGAGCACACAAAGTTAATTTGTAAGGAATAACAGCTTGCTTGATACATTGTTCAGTTATAAAGCCTTTACAAAGTTATAACACTATAAAATAAAGGGTGTCGAAGTGAGAAACAACTTATAGGTATCGTGTCATCTTTGGCAGTTCTAAACATTGTCATAATCCTTAGTAATTAACTGATATTTCCAGGCAGTCCCAATAACCATAGGTCACAAATAGTATTCTTTTATAAGAAAATATAAGAGGTTATAGACGCTTTGTTTGTTCATCACTACTAGCTTTCCCCGTCGCTCCTCCCGCGTGAAATCGTTGTACGTGAGGAGTTACCACTTACTACCATCAAAATATGTTTTAAAGTACAAGAAGTAATCCTTAATTAAAGGAAAGCTACAGCAAAAATTACTATTTATCCAAATCTATCTTCACCCGCAGTTCGGCTGATCATAATCCGAGATAGCCATCAATCGATTAAATTGTCACGGGAGTCATGCAATTTTCCGGGATATAAAGCCGTAGCCTATGTTACTCTCCAGCCACGTTTTCTATCTGTGGCATGTTTGTCCTTCTTTTCCTCCTCAACATTCCTCAATGTTGAGGAGGAAAAGAAGGACAAACCAAAAATCGAATGATTATTAACAGGTTTTGGTCAATTTGTACGCATCGTGCTATTTTACGGGATAAAAAGTAGCTTGTGTCACTCTCCAGGCCCTACACTATCTATATATATACAAAAATCACGTCAATCCATCTTTCCGTTGAGGCGGAGAAGAAGGAGACACCAACAAACCAACAATCACACTTTCCTATTTACATATATTAATAAGGACTATATTAACAATGAAGGTATAGTCCACTTGCACATAGCCCACGTGAACAAAGGCGGTTTAAGTGGTGCCTACATACTTTTAATACGAAAAACCGAGTGAGACTTCACTTCGTTATACTCTAGCCAAGGGACTCATTAATTCAGAAACGTCTACCACAAAGAGCAAAGAGCAAGCGGCCCTTTAGACAGCCACAACCGAAATATTTCTTTCGTCCTTCCTAAACTCCGTTCACATGTGAGTTAAACTCGTAGGTTTAATTAAGTAGTGGGTTTCGTATGATTTTTTAAATCTCTTTATACTTATTTTGCAATATCATTATGATTAGCGCTTGAAACATTGTTCATAGAATATTATAAAAAATTAAAACAACTTATAATGGCTTTTCTCGAATATAATGTAGCTGAATACGATTTATGATGGTTTTTTTACGAGTAATCCTAGTAAAATCTTGATGGCCTTAATATAATTACGATTTATTTTTTCTAACAAGAGTTAATATAGTTTGTTTGTAAATTACCATCAATTAGTACAAGTACTGTACAGGTAAGTTGGATGTATAGATATTTTTATCTCTATCCATAATTTAGCACTGTATAATTACTACAACGTATCGTGTATTATATTAATTTTAGCCAAAACATAACTGTGATAATTAAATTTATTTCATATAAGTTCAACTATCAAAACAGTTCTTATTTGAGATCGCTGCCGTATTTGTACCAAATCGACAGCCTTGTAGGCTAATGTTTCCCTAAAGCTAATATAAAAATTCAGCTCACATTGCACCGAGGGACTCATTTAACCAACATTGGAACTTTAACCAAGAAGGGTGAAATTTATTTATAGCTTACTTTCATTAGTTCTAGGCAAGATTAGGTGAATTTGCAAAATAACTCGAAGGAAAGGTGTCCTGCGGTATTGTAAGTGGTAATAGCCCATTGGTTGAGTGGGTCCAGGTTCAAATCCATGCACAAAGGACTTTTCTAAGTTATGTGAGTATCATGTCACCTGTTACAATGGTGAATAAAAAACATATTAATGTGGAAAACTAGAGGAATGAGAGATCTCCATAATGCTATAACGGAGAACTTTCGAATTATAATCTTGGGTAATGTGGTGGCCCAACCCCTTATTTTGGTAGCCTTTACTCCTCCCATTATTCCCAATATTTATGAAACTAAAATAAGTAAATCAGATTATATTTGACGCTCGTCTCACCCTCTACAATATTATTTTGGGAATGAATGGAAGTTTGTGGTGAAACACGAAGATCAAATTACATGTCTGTCACATCGGTTCACTGGGAAGCCATACTTTTCGCCCACTTTGTTTTCTACGAGTAGGCTACGAGTATGATATATCGTATTTTAAAATGCTCTAAGGAAATCAACGAATTTGCACTGGGTTATATGCTAGCTTCTTTATGTATAAAAATAAATAAAACAGCGATCTAAAAGTATAGAATTCTATTTCAAACGCAAGATATAGAAATGAAGAAAATGGATTAAAAATCGAATGATTATTACAGGCTCATATCACTCTCCAGGCTTTACACTACATCTCAAATCAAAAATCACAGGCAAAAATCACTTCGTCCATCAATCCGTTGAGGCGTAAAAGAAGGAGTAACAAACACACTTTCCTATTTATATATTAGTAAGGATTAATAGATAGATACCTTAATCTAATTCTCGGATAGTCTGAGATATGCCGTCAGGAATCCGGAGAATTAATACGACACGCTGTTAATCTTGCTCCTAGTTATTGAAATCCACAGGACATGTAGACGCTTTACCGGTCAATTTCGTAAGTAATTAATTTGCCAAGTTATAATTAAAAATTGCAAATTGCTCTTATAAAGAATATATAATATGATATATAGCTTATATTAACGTCCATAGCCCAATGGCTTGCGTCGATCCTATGTGATCGACCGAGTTAAGCAACGTCGAGCGCGTCGGTTTGATGGATGGGCGACCGCTACGGCAAAATTTTATAGGCACTTCCGTGCTTCGGAGAACAGTTGTCCGCCCCAGTGGTTTTCAATTGTGGAGCTGAGACTATTGGTATTTCAATTTTTCAATGTTGTTGGTAAACATTTTGTTTGTAAATCTTTTGGACACCTTCCTCTTGGCTAAAACCTATACTAAAACTTTGATGATACCAAAATGGTTTTCGTAAAAAAAAGAGTTAATATATTCTAATACATGCTGTTAGAATCTGTTTGTTCTATGGTTTCGGGTGTACCCACACTATATCAGTGAAATGATTCATTCATTCAACTTAGTCGATCGGCATCAAAACATTTTGTTGTAATGTCTGGTAACAACAACTGACACCGGACCACAGAATAATAGTACAAGTAACCGGACTACAAAATTATGATGCCTAATTTATTTTCATAAAAAAGAGGTCTCCTTTCTTCCTTCATGGTTTTTTCATAAGGCTGTCACTGTATCTTCTACACACACCTGTAGACAAACGTAATCTATTCTATATAATTAAGAACTGCTTGTATTACAAAAACTCACATTTTTTTTTTAAAGTAAACGTACCTAATAGAAATTCAAGAATTCTCTAAAATAAGATATCTTAAGAGAGTTAAAGGAACCGAGATTATTTCCCAGCAACGGATGTAGAGTACCTGAGGCTTCGCGATGCTTTTAACTTTCTACCGCAAAATTCTTCTGTGTGATTTTTCCTCTTAATAGACTATTATATTCAAAAACATTTTAATCATGTTATTGTGTTCTGCAAACGTTTTGGCATAGATTTTCGAAACTATAACTTTATAGTTTCAAAAATCTATGATAAAATATAGATTTTCGAAACTATAAAGTTATAGTTTCTAAAATCTATGTATACATACAAAAACATCGTGTTTGTAAACCAAATAATACAAGCTCCGTTACAATATATAAAATGATAAATTGCCTCGTTGGTCTAATGGTCGCAAGTGCAACTGCTAAGCTAGAGGTCCTGTATTTGATATCCCGGTCGGGCAAAGGATTATTGGGTTTTATCAAGACATAAATAATGTTGTAGGAAGTTGTAGTATTTCGTAGAGCCGCCTCTACGAGTCAGCTACGAGTAGCAAGATGTTTCTGGCAGCTCGTACGTAGAAAATACGACTATATCACCTTTTTTTTCTTGTTTATGTTACATTATGTAGAAAAACTAGTAAACAAGTATTCTATAATTTATGTATAAAACGTTTCGGTTATTGAGGTCAAATATAAGTTATATTTGACCTCAATAATAAAAAACTTTCATGTAAAGGAATCTTTATTTATCGCGTATTCAAATAGCATTTATGTTAACTTAATTAAATAAAATTAGTTAATTTGAATCAGATTCATTTGTTTTTCTATAAAGTAATGGTATTTGTATACACTTAATAAACGTCAGTACATTATATATCTACCTCCAGATCACAAGAAGAGAAGAACACACCAAAGTCGTAAGCTATTCTTTTCAAAATGTACAGTTTAGTAATTTGATACAGGTATATTTTGAACTTAAAGTGAAGCTGGATATGTCATCATTATGATTTTTGCGTACCTACATACTTATTTGAAAAATATATATATAATAATATGTTAAGTGTGGTAGTATGAGCAGAGTCTACCAAGTAATATGCCAATCCGTCGACTAGTTTTCAGATGATTCCCGGAGAGACAGACTTAACAGAAAAATTGCCTCTAGAATTTTATCCTACCTATAGATAGATAGACTAGGAAATTTATTAACACGTTAACTGCGAAGCGAGGCCTAAATCACCCCTGATGCAACTTCCCTGTGGTGCGGCAAGCAAAACAGTGAATTTCTCTGTGGTGCGAATGGCATAACTTTGGTTTGGTTCAGTGTAGGAAAGAGATAATTATATATTTGAGATCACTAATGGTTCCCGGACTCGGTGGTGTACCTACCTTGGTACCGGATGTCTTAAGCCTCGTGCCGCACTGAATTAATATAATTTTAATGCAGTGCGGAACGAGGCTAAAACGTCCCATACGACCCAAACGACCAGTGTTGTGCATCACGTCGATTGGAGAGCACGTCCTTTAAAACACTCATAAATAAGTACAACATATATATTGAGATTTTTATAAAAAAGTATATTGATACTTATTTTTTAATGTTAATTCAAGTTCTAATAATTGTATTTTTAAAGCCCGAGGCAGAATAAATAGGACAGTTTCTTTTCTACTTCTGGTTGCCTTTTTTTTCTATTCTGTGAACCGCATTAAGATTTTCATATACAAATAGAAAGATAAACCTTATGCATAAACCGTAATCCATTATTTTCCAATAATAAGTCTGTAATAGGTGCCTCTTAATGGTATAGAATGGAACGCTTCGTGCGCGAGTCCGACTCGCACTTGGCCGGTTTTTTTTTTCTTTATGGCGCCTTCAAGCACAATTTAGATTATTTAAAAAAAAATGTATCCTTTGATAGCTTTGTGTTGTTTTGCCAGGTTTTGCCCTTAAAACGATCTAATGAGATATAATTGATCAAAATCGGTCAAGTCGTTGCGTAGTTAAGACAGTTTAAAAACGTCGATATTATTTTTCCCATCACTAATCGCAGCGAAAATTTGCCCTATTTCAGTGCGTTACGAGGTGTATAAGATCCCATATTTTGTTTTGCTAATAATTCCTAAACTAGCCATCAGATCCCGGGGCGACGGTGGATTAGGGTTCATCAATTCACTGTCTATATCAATAAGGACCAAAATTCTCATTTATCTTTGATTTCGCGCCAGAAAATGGATTTTAGTCTGTAAAAGGAGGTGGGGTCTAATAGACCGCGTGTCGCCCTAACGTCTGGTCACGGTACGGGCCGATTATACCTCGTGCCGCAGGAACGGAAAGTATGCAAAAATTGGTGCCGCAGCGAACGTGTTAAACGGAATAATTACTACTTTGCTTGTTTAGGCTTATGATTAACTAAGGTCCGTAAATAACTTCAGATGTTAGCAAAGGAAAATAAATTATTTGACTTAGCTTGTTAATAAATATTTCATTGACATTGTTAACAAACGTAAAGTAAAAAATGGCGAAAGAATCGTTATTATATATTTATAAGATATTGTTCTCGTCACCATGCAATTATAGTTACACTACACAATATAAACATTACCTAGTGATTGATATTGAACGATCTTTTACTGAATTAATTAAATTACTAAGCATGGGCGGCGTTCAAATACGTTACTATGCACGTACGTCGATTTGTTGATGCGAGGTTGCATTATTTCATTCGATATTGCATAGGTACTCATTACCTAATCAACTGAATTTATAATTCAAAATACAGAGACAAATAATGTTTTCAAATATAATATCTGGTTTTTTGTTAAATAGCATCATCTAGTTTTATGTTTAAGTTGTTTTTCTACTCAAGGTTACGCTACTAGTCTGTGGAAACAGAGAGTTAAAAAGGACCAGAGAAATATTGCCGCGAAGAGATCTGCATACATAAAAATGCTCCGTAAAATTCTTACGGCATGTAAAGTCGTAACCATGTCTACGTGGTAAACTATCGTTTGTTTTTGAAAATATATGTACTCGTACTCAATAGTTAAGTGTTGTGATAATGACGATCTGTGAAATGATTATGGCCTGTTATGAACTTTAAAATATGCTCGTGGCATTCATTGACTATATTTGGAAAATAAATGTTTTTTAAAGAATGTTACACACTTTTTAATGATGTCCTGAACTAATGTAATGAATATAAAAACTTTATATTAAAAACCGCCCTGGCTTCACACGGTTGTACTATTTGTACAATGTACAAAGGTGAGTGTGTTTGACGTATGTCATAGACCGCCCTTAACGTTTCACTGTGAACGATTGATTAAAAAATCGTTAAATGTAGCATTGTAAATACGCCATTAGTTTTAGAAATTTTAGTAATATATTATGATGAAAATGATGATAAGATACAAATACTATGACATTAATTTCACACCGTTTCAAAATATACAATTCCTTTATACGTTATTTTGACTTAACTTGTAAGGTTCAGATAAGCCAATGGTTTTAGACAGTATTAGCCATGTATTAGCAATGTAAGCGCCCAAAATACGTTTGTTACAAACGTCATTACAAATTGTTAAAACTCTCGGTTTTTTTCTACTAAAGCATATTTTATACATAATACCTTACAAAAAATATCTATGTCAAAACTAAATCATAATTCATGGCGTGGTTTAGAAGATCATAAAAGAGAAACAGACATACGAATACAGTATATTCACTTTACACAGTTTAGAGATTGAGCACAAAATCATCTGAAAGTGCATCTGCGTACGTCCTGAAGGCAGGTGCGTCCTTAATATTTTCAAAAGTGGACAAATCACTACGGATTCGTAGACATTTAATTCTAAGCGAGGACGCCCCTCCCTCTAGGATAGAAACCATAATGACATAACGATGAATCTATACTTACGAACCTAGTAGAAGACAATAACTAATTTGAGATAACTTTGCTCGAGTTATTGAATTCAGACAGTTATTAAGTTGAGTTGAGTGTTGTTGGTACAATAAATTACTTTCACTTTCAATACTGATTGATGGACTACCAGACAAAATTAATGAAGTGAAATTTATTCAAGACTGGCATCTTTACTTATCTTACAAATGTGAGCGGATGTTTCTTGGATTGTTATTCTTTCATTGCTCAACGGACTAATGCTACATAGTGTAAATCTATGGTATATCATATCTGTATATGTATATAGTTTATAAATAAATCTTGATTCTTTTATTTAGCAATTTTATTGTGTGGGTACGTAATTTTATGAAATACAAAGTTTATTTTATTATTATATTCTAAAAACGCACCTCTGCCTACCCCTTCAAGGAAATGCAAGCGTGATTTTATGTTATGTTATGTAAACTTTTGTTACCTTATAAGGTAAAGCTAGTTTATGTAAATGTGAGAGTTCTTAGAGTGTGTAAAAGGAAAATAATGCTGATGTGATGACACGGGAAAATTTTACGTGGGTGTTACCGCAGACTAATGTATCTATATTGAATGCTACAATTTGTAGCATTCAATATGGGTAAACGCCAAAATGTCTGCGTTAATCTTTAATCACGAACGTGAATCATGAGGAAAGTTATAAGCCAGGAGGTCATGTAAAAATGTTCATTCCATGAAACAATTTCAAAATTCTTTGCATTATTTTAATTTCCAAAGAAATCTGTGACATAGCAAATCGTACGATTGAACTATCTATCTTGATCATTTACTCAACTGACCAGCACCTGAACAACATTGCGATAAGCATAACATGCGTAGTTTCAGTAATTAATCGTCACATTTCAAGGGTTTCTTGCGGGGTTGTGAACTAAACATACCTCAGCGTAGCACATTTATGCTAAGAAAATAAATAGGTACTACTCATAATATAGTCACTAGCTTTGTTAGATTAACGAGTTGAGCACATTTTGATATCCCGGATCTCATTAACTGAGTGTTTGGGGAGTTTGTCAGTACTTAATTTGAATTGTTTCTAGATACTTTATCCTACATCACACCAGGGTTGACAGTTTAACAAACCTTACTCAAAAAAGTATTATAAAAAGTTTTATTAAAGTTTTTAAGTTTACATTATTTATTTAAGATGAGCTTCACCCGCGTTAAAACGTTTTCCGATTAAAATCGAACGGTTATTTTAGTGTTATCCATTCCCCGGGAACAAATAAATTTTCGGGGTGAAATGAAAGTAGGATATGTCTCTCTACAGGACCTATAATACTAAATCTGTGCAAGAAATAATATCGATCAATCATTCCGTTGAGGAGTAGAACAATGACATACCACACACACTTTCCCACGTGTTCGAGTACCTATACTTACATATTAGTAAAGATAAGAACTATAGCAAAATTAAAAAATGTACCTTAAACACTTATTTAGACCATTGGCTACGGTCTTTATTTTGTGTATGAGCAGTGTTTAAATAAACAATGCTATTAAGAGATAAACTTACTTGAAAGGGATCAACTTATAATGGATTACAATTACCTACTCGTATATTAATTGAACCATGTGTTAGCTCATCAGATTTCGCGATCAGTCTTATTCACCACTTCATTGCGGTCACGTTCCTTTACACGTGTCTTCATATCCTGATTCTATCCGTCGTGAGTAAAATAAAGATATGTTCCTAATTTTACACCTTACAACCCTATAAAATCTTTTATGATTTGCACGCGTCTCTTTAAATCAAGTGTTCATTTATTACTGTAATTTTATTATCCATCATAATAGTACTAGTACTACACTACTTCTGTAGTAGTACTAGCACTAGTAATACTTACTAGTACAACTAGTGCTTTACACGAATATGACACCATAAAGAGGCCTTACGGATTTGGTGTGACAGATGTTTCGATCCTAAGCACATCTTTACTTTCGCCGCTAGCCATACCTTTATACCAATATTATTTAGTGGTTGTATCAAATGGGTCGGTTAAATACATTTCTCCGTAGTGCTGCTAGGGCAAAATTCATTAATTCACACTGAATATGAATATTACTGAGCAGTCAACACAGGAATCTTTTCTATATCTTTGAATTCTAAGAATTTTGGCTGAAGAAAAAGTTGCATAAATCATTATCTTTAACGTGCCGGCTGTTGTTAACAAATTCTTAATGACCTAACGTGCCCCATCTGCACTTAAATCCCAGTAAAGTGCTGCAATTTAATACGATTTATGATGCATAATAATATATTGCTGTTTCGTAGCGCGTCGCGAAAGCAAAATATGAGGATATATTTTTAAAATTCATACACCACAGATCATAAAATACCACTAAACTCGTATCTTCCCATGATAAAGATAAACTATGTACCTATATCACAGCTGATATCTTTTACAAGTCGAAAGCGCAATATCTTAAGCCCCATCCACACGCTTGGCAAACAATGGCAAACAGCCAACAGCAAACAGCAAACACGGACGTGTGGATGGGTGTTTGTCGTTGTTTGCCTGTTTGTGTTTGTGTTGGGCAGTGTTCGGCATCGGTGTCGGTTTTTCTTGCCAGATCAAAGGATGTTCGGCAAACAGTTTGCGACGTATCCACACGTTTGGCAGCGATCAGTAATGCGCGCGAGCTTGCGGGAGGCGGACGTTTTTACTTGCCATATTCATGGGCATATAAAGAGAACATTCCACCCTACTATTGATCGAAGATTCCACCCCATTTAAAAACTGTACCTCAAGTATTCGAATTCGATGGTAGCAAAATTATTTATAACAAGTGATTTTAAAAACTTTTAATTAAATTCACTCGTATGTATGTCCTGGAATCTTGCAATCAATATTTCACCCACTTCCACTGAAGATATCGAGCTGAAATTTGGCACACATATTAGGTTCCGATGACAATGCATGAAAATAAAAATAAAAGATATAAGTAAAAGCTCTTTAAAAAAAAATTTTTTTACAGTATAATTTATGAATAAAATCTAACTATATTGATACATTTTACTATTGCAAAATTTTCATCGGAATCACCATCGTCTTCGCTTTCTTCTTTTTTTCTTTTTTCTTTCTCTTGCTTTAATTTATAATAAAAATATGTCAACCCGAAAGTAATAGCTGCCACAAGCTTGTCGTCCGCCATGTTTGCCGATTCGGAATGTTATGAACGATCGCCAAGCATGTGGATGGCTGTTTGTGTTGGGTGATTGTGGTTGGTGTTTGGGACTTTGCTTGCTGTTTGCGGTGTTTGTGACAAACAGCCAGCGTGTGGATGGGGCATTACGCTTTATTTACTGCGAACAATAAATTTACTTTTATGACTGTCTTATTTTTACAAAAGGTGACAAGCCTATGAACCATCAGAATCTCTTTTTTATTCTTACATTCGTCAGTGTCAATAAACAGGTTTACATTTATAGCGTCCGGAATTTTACACTGAAATCAGCCATTACTTCCATATTATATCAAGCAATCAAAGTATTTCAACTATATTCACTAATACTTAATATATCTAATGATATAATCATAGACGCTTCCGTCTCCACGTGCAACACGAGCACACGTGGAAGGTGTGATGTAAAGCAAAGCAATGCACTTTGAATAACACGTTTTACACATGTCGCAATAAGATTTTATGTCGTTGAATTAGGTTAAATACTTCAGATACTCTCACCGTGGGTGACCTACGATCAAATCTTCTGTCGTTGTAAATAACATGTCTAGGAAATACCACACAGTCAAAGAAATACCACCATTGTTTGATGATAGATTTAATTATTATTATTATATTATTATATAGATTTAATGATGTTAATTGTAGCGGCACTGCCCTAGGCCATCCATTAATCTTTCCTCGCCCTGACATTTCAGCTCATTCTCATTAAGTTCATTGCACATATTACCTACACTTCACGCTTCCTACGTGCATTCATTCAACGTTATTTACAATCTGTTATATTACAGGTTATTACAACCTCACGAACCGCACCCACGGATATTTTTATTTGCGTTGGTATTTCATCAGCTTTCCTATTCTAATTTTTGTTATTTTACATGTTAAAACAATAGTTTAAGAGATAGTAGTACAGTTTAATTTTAAATGTGAAATCAGTTTCGTGTTACTTGAGTACGTAACACGAAACTGACGTGACGTGACACTGAACGTACGTAGGGGCATGATTTTCTAAGCAAAGGGAGACGAGACGGCACGCGTTCGAAGTGAAAAATATTGTCATACCCCTTATAATGTGTTAATCTGAATAAATAATATGTTTACAAATCAAACAAACAGAAACAAGGACAGATGTCCGTGATATTTATTTATTTATTTATCATTTATTATTCTACTTACCTTGGTTACAATACTTATACTAGGTACGAGAACAGTAACTTTTAAAACAGCAACAGAACAACCCAACCAATTTGCCATTACCGTTAGCAGCAAACCGAAAATGATATAGCAGGAGATGAGAAGAAAAACGTTCGTGTTAATTTATAGCGAATCGAGTTGGCGCCAAGGCAGCGAGAGCATGTGTATGACATTTTTATTTTTCCAGCGCAGAAATAATTGTTATTTACGAGTAGTACCTACTATCGTACTCATGAACGTTTACCATTAAGGCGTATGAGTGATGGTATTTTATTAGAACTTTGAAATTATTTTTCTACTTACAATTATTTTTATGGATATATTAAAACTGCAGTGAGTAAACTGAGTCTGCAGTTTCACCCCACTGCTGCCCAAAACAACTGTGAAGTAAATAAATTATTTTTTTTTAATTTTTTTAATAAGCGTCAGTGCCGTCAAAAAAAAAGTACTCGTTTGATTAAAATAAATTAATATATGAAAATAACCGGAACATCCGTCAGAATCAAAAATCTGAGTTACTCCCTAGTCGCGCCTAAAGAAGTTTTACTTCAAAAATTGTGAGTAAATAAGTGCTCCGCTTCTGTACAAATGACGTCGATTTGTCATCGATTAGAAATTCGAAAGGGCGGCGATTCGACGAATAGAATCAGCGACTGCTTGCGCGGAACTTACAATATTAATCGCTTCCAAGTTAGACAAATGCCATGCTTGCTTTTCAATAATTTGTTGAGAATGCTACGGTAACTAAATATTTTAACGATACGTTAGATACAGCGGTGGCTTAGTGGCTATCGAACTAGCCTCTCACTCGAGAGAGTGTGGGTTCAAATATAAACGGCACGTACTTATTCCTTTTGGTAGTTATGTGCGATTCAAGATATTAAATCTAACATGCTGTAACGGTGAAGGACAAGTATCGTGAGGAAATCTGTATAGGTACCTAAGATAAGAGTTCTTCATAATTTTCTTACACATACTTAATAATATAAAGTCTGCTAAGAAGAATGTGCTTGACCGTCTGTCAGACTGTCTGTATTAGTGGAGGATCGTCGTCAACGCCGGTAAGACGGTTGTAATACTTTTAAAATGCTGACGCTGCTGTATCTGCTTGGAGAAGATCTAGCGCGGTAGCAGACCGTTCGGTCTCTGGGATGTCACATAGATCGTAAATATATAACGAGTTCCATGGTGGTGCATGCACACAGCCAGGCACGAGCCGCGAGAGCGATGCTCCGACCTGTGTTGAAATCCCGATTATCACTGCGCACAAGCTTGGCATATACAAGTGCTATAGGTGGGCTATATAATTAAAATCCTCTTTTATAACATTAATAATACAAAAATGTATTCATTCGGAATTAATTGCCACAGGTATTGATTTCGGCTTTAAAATACTCATTGCGCGCATTTCATTCCATTTCCCCTGGGTATTTACGATAATTACATTGTCATGTTTCCTGCAGGATTATGTTCTTAACCTCTTGTCAAAATGTATTAAGGCCTGACATGGTACATACATTATGGTTATTGTGGTTGTTTCACTCATTAATTTTATGGTTCGTCATGTAGGGTACAGTACTCTGTTTACAATGCACATTAAGGTAGTACGTTCATGCGTTTGCACCGGATGGTAAATACCTACTATTGTCACGACGACTTCCAACATCTACAACAACTGCATAATAGTTTGTGTAGACAGTTGCATATATATCCGAATCGTCGCGGGGTCCCTTTTTATGCGTAAATAGACATAGACAAAACCTGAACCTAACCTAACAAATTTGGAGTTGATTGTGTCGTTTTTTCTTGGCGGGGGGCTTCGCCCCCCGAGCCTTCCTTTTATCGAACTTCCCATTCCATCATTTTTACCGCTCATTCAGTTATTGGACTGCACAATTATTTTTAGAATTGACATTGTATGATAATATAACCGACTAATTGATTTTTTATTATTGTCCGTGTTTTACTGTCGCAATAATTAATCAACCGCCAACTGCTCAATATGTTTTCAACTGATCATAATAACATCTCGAATATTTAAATAACAGCTCAAAACATTAGTTCCCTTATTATAATATCATTAGTAACTAGGACTGACTTGTTACAATATAACTAGGTCCACTTTGGGTCGTTTTTTTTTAATTAATAATTTTAAATTTAATTGAACTACCAACATACCATTTAAATAGTAACATTTTATATGTACGATCAGCTGTAGAACCTATGTGGGAAAAAATTAAATAGTCAAGTACTGAGTACTGATTTTCTCCAAGTGTTGTTGCAACAAGTCGGGCTGTGATTTAGTACCCAACTAATTAAAACTTATAATAAGATTTTCCAGACGAAGCTTTTACGAGTTAGGTATGATAAAAATCTACTTAACTTATTAACAATGTATTAACTACCTAAGTAGATTTAACAGGAGAGTTACACATAAATAAACGCTACACACACCTTCGCAGTAAGCCTGTTTCGCGTAGCCGACACAGAACAATGTTTCATATCTATGACACGAGTAGGTACAAATATTTTTATCTGTGAAATATTCAAGCATATCTACCCCAGCAGGGATTCGAAGCTATGGTTCGGCAGTCACGGTCACTCGCCACTGAGTCGTCAGGACCCGATAAAACTGTCCCGGCTATTCTACTACTATTATTTGGTCACTACGACTATTTAATCAAATAACGATTAATAAGGTTCAACCAATTACAAACGATCCCTAAATTAGCCACAGTTGGGGCTAATTAACTTAAGCTGCTTTTTTTTTCTTCAAAAAATCCACCCACGCATCTACATCAAATAAAAGCTGGTTAAATCGAGTCGGCGACGCTATGAAAACACACCTACTCTACTATTTTGATAATTAATCAGTATTCAATAATTGCTTAAAAGATTCTCAAAACAGTTTAATTCCATCTGTAGTTTAATATTTTTTTATTTATTTATTAAACCTTTATTGTATTTCTACAATGAGCGGACTTAATGCCAAAGGCATTCTCTACCAGTCAACTCTTGGTGATAAAGAAAAGTTTAGGCAGGCGTAATAAACATTTAACGAAAGAGAAGAAAAAATAATAATAATAATAAACTTATACACAAGATGCACACATTCTTACATACATACACATATACAGCCCATATACATACATACATACATACATGTAGGATTGGCGGCACTTTGAAATAAAAACGTCTTCAAAATTTCGTCTTTACTTTTTATTAGCGTCTTCACAATTTCGTCTTATAATACGTCTTCACTCTTTCACGTCTTCCGTCCGACCCCCTCCTATTCTCGCTCACGTCCGGTCACTCCTCGTTCATCCGTCGGCTCGCTCTCTCTATAAATCAAACACATCCTTGCTTCTCTTTCATTCACAATACGACTCATTCACTTCATTCATTCCATAACAGATAATTAAACACGCTTACTTTTTAAGTCCAAGACATACTCATTCATACTGCCAACCATCCATCCTACACTCGGCTTTCCTGCTTGTTATCCGCCTCGGATAACAGCGTCATCAACGCTTTCATACACTATGACTTATAAGATAACTTAACAATCTAACGTCTTAACATAATTTAAATATACTTAACAATGGCTCTACTATTGACTCTACTTTGACTCTATATTGACTCTATAATTGACTCTACATTGACTCTATATTTGACTCTACATTGACTCTATAATTGACTCTACATTGACTCTATATTTGACTCTACAATTGACTCTAGAATGAAACTCTTAAACCCTAAACAATTTTCATACAAATCCATGACTTAACTAACAAGTAAGTACATTAGGTATTATAAGTACAAAATACAATTTAGCAAATTGGTAACATGCTACATAATATGTCATCTTTATGTGTTAAACAGCATTGCATGAGTGCTTTGGTATACATCGACGTAACATGTCCTGGGTGCACCGCGACACGAATGTCACACAACATCATGAGTGTAACCCATAACATAACTGACCAACTATCACAAAAGAGAAGATAAAGGACTCACCTGACGCGACATCATGGAAACTCCTACTCTTGGACTCATGCATTAAGTGTTATCTATCTTCATCTTATGTTGACAATACCTATGTAAACAAGCAATTACAAAATAAAAATAGAGTTCAATTTGAAGACACGACACGACATAACAGTAAAAAATATAAGACTTTGCCAACCAACTACTTACAACTTCTAACTACAAGCAAAAATAAACAATATTCCAACTAACCAAAATAAATAGTCTTAAGGCCTGTTATAAATTGTCTTCACAGGGCCACAACTTCATAAGGTCTGTAGATGTGCTGGTCCGCCTGGGACCTTCACTGGTTAAGTCAATCTTTTCAACGTCATATCTATCCATCCCTCTGGACTTCACTACTCTGTAAGGTCCAAAGTACTTAGGTTTCAGCTTCAAACCTGTTCCATATTGAGTCCTCTTAATAGCAACAACGTCCCCTTCCTGATAAACAGTACTCTTTTTCCTTCTTTTATTATAAGTTCTTTCATTTTCCTCTTGTATTTTCAATATGGCCTGCTTAGCTTTCATCCTTAAGCTTTCCCTTTCATGAGCAAAGCTTTCCCTTTCCTCATCCTGTAACAACTTGAGAATGTCACTATCTTCCTTCATCCTCATCCTAGTACCGATCATAAGTTGAAATGGACTGGTGTCAATACTTCTATGGTAGGTACTGTTAAGCGCCCTTTGTACTCTGCTCACATGCTTATACCACAACGCTGGGCTCTCTATGCACAGTTTCGTCAAAACTGAGATAAGTGTCCTATGCACTCTCTCCACTTGCCCATTTCCACGTGGCACTCCTGTTGTAATGGTGACATGTTGGATGCCCTCACTCTCACAGTACTCTTTGAACTCATTGCTGGTGTATGCAGTTCCACGATCAGTCACCAAGCGAACTGGATTCCCAAAAGTTTGTTGGTGGATCTTCAGCTTGTCTATCGTTTCTTTGCTTGTTGTGCCTTTCATGGGAAAAAGCCACACAAACTTTGTGAATGCATCAACGACTGTAAAGATATGGTTATACTGTTTCTTCGTATCCATCATGGGTCCAACGTGATCCAGATGCAGAGTATGAAGAGGAGAATCCTCCTTCTGGATGGGATGCAGTAAGCCTTCTTGCTTTCCAGCCTTCTTCGTTGCTAGCAAACAAGGTATGCATGCCGCTACAAAATCTTCAACTTTTTTCTCCAATCTCTCAATATAATAGTCTTTATTTACTAACTCAATAGTCTTTTTCTTAGAAAAATGCCCATTGCTGTGTGCTCTTTCGATAATCTCATTTTCCATGCTAACAGGAATTACTAACTTCTTTTCCAAGCCCTTATATACTATTCCATTTTCGACAAAGTAATCATCATATGGTTTTTCCTGCAACAAATTGCTGAGGGATTTCAGCTTTTCATCGTTTTGTTGAGCCTGTTTCACAGAATCGTGAAGTGTGATAGCCGCTATATATGGAATCCGACTCAACGCATCAGTATGCTTCATTCTAGTTCCAGCTCTGTGTTCGACGATGAAGGTGAAGTCTTCCAAGTATAATATCCATCTAGATATTCTAGCTGACATAGCCAATTGCCTCTTACTAAGAGTCATCTGGAAAGATTTACAATCTGTTACAATCTTGAACTTAATACCGAACAAATAATGCCTGAACTTTTTCGTTCCCTCCACAACAGCTAATGCTTCTAACTCATAGCTTGTATATCTACTCTCTGCGTCGCTCGTCTTTCTACTCATATAATAAACTGGATGCAACTCTCCGTCCTCACAGCTCCGCTGCATTAGTATAGCTGACAAGGCTAAACTTGAGGCATCTGTGTGCAATTCTGTGGGCAAATTTGAATTGAAGATGGCCAAAACAGGACTACTTATTAATCTTTCCTTCAAAACATTAAAAGCTTTTTTACAATGATCATTGAACTCAAACTTGGTATCTTTTTTCAACAAATTGGTAAGTGGCCTTGCTATCAATGCATAATCCTGAATGAATTTTCTGAAATAGGAACTGAGTCCTATAAAACTATGAAGTTGTTTCACATTGGTAGGTTCTGGAAACTTTGCCACAGCCTCCGTCTTTGATGGTGATGGTCTCACCGTCCCGTCTTCAATTACATGACCAAGGTACTCTACCCTACTCACCAGTAGTTGCGTCTTCTTCCAATTTATTTCTAACCCGTACTGAGATGCTATTTCTAAAACATTTTTCAACCTGCAAACCGCCTGCGTTTCGTTTTCAGCTGGAATTAAAATATCATCGACAAAAACAATTACGTGACCCTTTGCAATCAGATCTCTGAAGACTATGTTGATAAATCGGGCAAACACTTTACCGCTGGTGGCTAAACCAAACGGGGCTTTTAGAAACTCGTACTGCGAAGTAGCAGTGACGAAAGATGTATACTTGAGACTATCCTCCGCTATACTTAAGTGAAAATACCCATTTCTTAAATCGAGAGCACTAAAAACTTTAGCACCTGATAATTTGTCAATGTGGTCTTCGATGAGAGGTAATGGATACTCGTCTTTCACCATCTTCCTATTGATTAACCTATAATCAACACAAACCCTTAAGCTTCCGTCTTTTTTCTTAACGACCACAAGAGGACTTGAATATTCTGAGAAACTTACCCTGATGATGCCATTATCCAACCATTCTTGAATTTGTTTATCTACCTCGATAGTCTCTTTCAACGCTAGGCGTCTTGGCCGCTGAGAAACTGGAATGTCATCTTTCAGCACGATGTGTAACTGTATTGGGGCTTCTTTAACTTTCATTGGAACATAAGATCTAACTAGATCCTCGACTTCTTCACGAGCTTGCTTAGAGATGGACTGACCTAAAACAGGACACACACTATAATTATCAGCCATACAAGACAGGTTGTGCAACCATTCTACGTCGGTAGGCACGACTCGAACATCATTACGGTCGATGAACACCTTGCACTTTTGTAAAAATTGCTGACCTAATATTACATCGTAAGGTATGACATCGTTAGGTACTACATGAAATATAACGTCGCTATATTGATAATCGTCTACAAACACGGTTGAAACAAACATTGATGTGGACTGAACTTTGCTACGGCCTAAGCCCGAAAATGTTACTTGACAATCATTTAAATTTTGACATCCTACTGATTTTAAGCACTGCTCTTTAATTAAATTTACATCACTACCGGAATCTATTAGCGAATTATGCAAAACATTATTAATTAACACGTCTTTGAACGGTTTTGATTGTTTATTTACACACATAACCTCCTCGGACTCTCTGTGACACTGACAGCTTTGACACGTCTTTGCTTCAGTTCCGCAATCTTTGCCGTTTACGTCATGTACGATGCTGAACGATCTCGGACCGATCTCGTTCGTCGGCAAGTCTCGGCCACGCTCGTATGCTCTCGTCGTCGTCGTCGTTCGCGGTGTCGTCGGCAATGTTCGGCTATGATCGTACGCTCTCGCCGTCTGAGCTTGCGTCTTTGGGCAATGGGAAGCAATATGGCCGAAATTATTGCACTTGAAGCACTTCGTTCCACTTGCCTTCTGCTTGCACGACTTCGATGCATGGTCGTACTCATCGCAGTTATAGCACTGAATGCGATTTTTATGCTTTTCAGGCTGCCGGCTTGCTGCGCGCTGCTGCTGCTTGCTTGCACCTCGCTTCACCGCCTCGTAAATCTTTATTTTTTCCTTTAGATCCGGGTAGGTAGTCGCATCATATAGCATTACCTTGTTGATTTCGTGATCGATGATGCCTTCCACGATGTATTGAATGGCGATATAATCGGGCAGCTTACCCCTCTTTCCGAGCTCCCTCATGGTCAGCATGTACTCGTAACATGTCTCGTCTTTCTTCTTCTTCCTAGCCGCCATGATTTCATGAACTTCCTTTGCGTTGATCCGGTCGGGAAACTCGTTTAAAAGCGCCGTTTTAAACTCCTCGTAGGTTTTAAATGTTTTTTCTGACCTGAGCCAAAGTGCCGCTGTAGATGTGAGCGATCGCCGCGCGATGATTAATTTCTGTGCCGGGGTCCACCCGAACACCTCCGCATTATCCTCCACGTCTTGCGTAAACTTCGTTGCCGTGTATAATTTGTCTGTTCCGGAGAATTTCGCTACCGGCTCGTCGGCGAACATGAATGCGCCCGCCATGGCCGCCATCGTCGTATGCGCACGTGTCGCGCCGTCTTCTACGTCTTTTTCCGGGTGCGCTGGCATGATATCTTCCTTGATCGCACGCTTTCTTCAGATCCCTGATGATTTAGATCCCGGACGATTCGGATCCCGGACGATTCGGATCCCGGACGAGCCCCCAAATTGTAGGATTGGCGGCACTTTGAAATAAAAACGTCTTCAAAATTTCGTCTTTACTTTTTATTAGCGTCTTCACAATTTCGTCTTATAATACGTCTTCACTCTTTCACGTCTTCCGTCCGACCCCCTCCTATTCTCGCTCACGTCCGGTCACTCCTCGTTCATCCGTCGGCTCGCTCTCTCTATAAATCAAACACATCCTTGCTTCTCTTTCATTCACAATACGACTCATTCACTTCATTCATTCCATAACAGATAATTAAACACGCTTACTTTTTAAGTCCAAGACATACTCATTCATACTGCCAACCATCCATCCTACATACATACATACATACATACATACATACATACATACATACATACATACATACATACATACATACATACATAAATATATACATATTTGCATACATACATAACACAATTTGTCAGAGAAATTAAACTATTCCAGTTTCATTCCGGTAATGCTCACGGACTAGTTTTTTGAAAAGTTCCTTACTAGGCGCCCTTCTAATTTGTTCGGGTAAGGCATTCCAAAGAAGTGTTGCCCGAAAAGTGAAGGAATAACTGAAAAAACCGCTTTTAGGCGGTAGAGAATAAATTTTAAGATTAGAAGACGAGCGAAGTTCTTTATCGTGAGTGGTATGTCGATACTGAAATTTCTCCTTAAGGTAAGAAGGACAACTTGGATCATTTAAGACCGAATATATTACACAGAGTATCCTGGAGCAACGCCTTTGACGTATAGTGAGCCATTTCAGTTCAGAGCGAAATTGAGAGATATGGTCGTACTTACGTAAGCCGAAAATATATCGAATACAGTTATTGAGTAGGCGGTCCAGTTTATTCATTTGCTCTTCATTCAGATCAGGATAACACACATCTGCATAATCGATAATGGGGAGAACTAAGGTATTAATTAACATGAGCTTTGTTTTTTGCGGAAGGAAGGAAATGTTTCGTACGATATAAAGCCTGCAAAGTGCCAGTGACTTTACGGCTAAGTAATATCAAGTTTAATCTAAATTTAGACATCTGTTTTACGTAAAAAGTTTCTGACAACCGATTGAAACTACTGAACATGTTCCAGCCAGAGCCAGAACTGGATTCTTTACGTAAAATAGTGAGTGTATATAATATTAATGGAACGGCAAAGGGTTCCACATGGGACCTAAACATAACCGATGAAAAGTGGGTGTACCACAAAATTATGATAGCTTGCTGAGAAAGATTCTTGTCAATATTAACATACTTTTATTAGGTCCACTTGTATGTAACTCACAATGTAAGGGAATCTTTGAGAGCTAATTTAACCATCTTCCAAGGATCGTAGCGTAATGAAAATTGGCAGCTGTATGTACTTCTGAGACACATTCAATAATATGGTACTGTCGAGCTGATCTGATGATGGAGCCGGAAGATATTAGCTACTTTAAAGTGGAATCTTTGAGAGCTAATTTAACCATCTTCCAAGGATCGTAGCGTAATGAAAATTGGCAGCTGTATGTACTTCTGAAACGTATTCAATAACATGGTACTGTCGAGCTGATCTGATGATGGAGCCGGAAGATATTAGCTACTTTAAAGTGGAATCTTTGAGAGCTAATTTAACCATCTTCCAAGGATCGTAGCGTAATGAAAATTGGCAGCTGTATGTACTTCTGAAACGTATTCAATAATATGGTACTGTCGAGCTGATCTGATGATGGAGCCGGAAGATATTAGCTACTTTAAAGTGGAATCTTTGAGAGCTAATTTAACCATCTTCCAAGGATCGTAGCGTAATGAAAATTGGCAGCTGTATGTACTTCTGAGACACATTCAATAATATCGTACTGTCGAGCTGATCTGATGATGGAGCCGGAAGATATTAACTGGAACTTCATGATGGAATAAGGTATCATAGTCGTGTTTGCACTTGTGGTAAGGTCTTGTAATGAACTTTGACCACGATTAGGTTTCAAGGTCTGATGATGAAGCCGGAAGATATTAACTGGAACTTCATGATGGAATATCGTATCATAGTCATGTTTGCACTTGTGGTAAAGTCTTGTAATGAAATTTGACCACGATTAGGTTTCAAGGTCTGATGATGAAGCCGGAAGATGGGCACTGGAATTCCATGATGGAATATCGTATCATAGTCGTGTTTGCACTTGTGGTAAAGTCTTGTAATGAACTTTGACCACGATTAGGTTTCAAGGTCTCATGATTTCTTTTTTAGTTGGATTTTTTATAAAAGTGTGTTTTTTTAGTTTTTTTAAACTATTAATTATTGAGGATAATTGTATTCAACGAATCGCCGCTGTAATACAATACTCGTATATTATTATAACGAGTATGTAGGTGATTTCCTACAAGCAATCTATCATACGGGAACGAGTTCCGATAGCTACTAGATTCTTATTCTTCGAAACTAAGTTTGCTGATGGCAAATATCAATCATTTGTTAAGCAGTAAGGCTTAGGAATGTAATAGAAGTCATAAATATTTACACCAAGGATTGAGTGATTGTTTTCATATAGGTACCTAGTTATTGTATAAAATACTAAGGAATTTAAGAAGCATGTTACGCACGGACATTCATTGGAGATTGATCTCCAGCGGTTAGAATCTATTCATTCGTGTACATCGAAGCACCTCCTTAGGTTTATAATTAAGTATTCATAATAATGTAATTTACTTTTGAATAAATTAAATAATTTTAGAATCTAACGACTCAGCTACTTACTTTCACCCAGTCTGCCTCCGACTTGTAACTATCAAACAAATAATTACATCGCAAAACAAATTTTACACATAACTGTTTATTTTAATACTGTTACTCCCAAGAGAGCGGATGGGGATGGTGTATTCTTTTCATATTGTTCTAATTTAATGTCAGCTATAATTTGACTTGTCTCGTTCCTCCTCCCATTCACACAAGCGTACCTTTGCAGATACACCCAATATTACGATTAGGGGAGTTGTTTGCGATTTTATACTTAAACTATTATTATGAAAATTATATCATTGTACTGTGCTCTTATAATGGCATTGTAATAAATCTATTGGAATTCCAATCCGAGAAACGTCTCCCACAGTAGCGGTATAAAGTAAATTTCGTACTTCATCGCATTATTATGTGCATAGCAATCTCGTATTACATCACGGAGTTAATCTCAGTCTCTAACCGCGTTTAACTGAACAGATTGTTATTACGCTCAGCGCAATCTGATCTAGTGAGAGAGTTTCAGAGTGAGTTTATTGACAAATTAAGTTAAAGTAAAAAAAAAATAGTTGCATTTTGATATATTTAGGCTGGGTTGTATCACAGTAGGCTAGATAAAGTTAAAGTAAAAGTTTAATACTAATAACGGTAACTTTAACGTTAGTTGTCAAATGAGCTGCACCTGGTTTTTACGCGGTTACGCGTTTGACAGCGTCGACCTACATAATGATCGTCTGACAGTAATTCACGTAAACTCTAGCGATATCCGGATGAGATTGGACTGTTATTGTTAGCGTCAAATTATTTACAAATTGTTAAAATGTGCAAACCATTTTTTCCCTAGAACCGTCTAGAGAAAAATGGTTTGGTGTATGTAATGTACCGACATTAAGGTCGTGAAAATTAACTGAATTGTTTCTGTTAGAGTAAGATGGTGCAACCCAGCCTTATTCTAGTTGTGCTTAGATGTCTTAAACCGGAAGAAGTGGACAAATGTGTGTAAAACACAGTTTTCATAGTTTCTTTTTAAGTAATATAGACAGACAAACAGACATACTGGCCACCTGATGGTAAGTGGTGACCGTCGTCTATGGACACGTGTGACACCAGGGGTATCACAGTATAACAAGGCAGGGAACGCGCCTTGTTCAATACTGAACGTTGCCGCGTTGGCAATTCCATTGTGAGAAAAGGTATTTCATTAGCAGTTCACTCGCGTGCTGTTTCGTTTCACTAGAATTTACATGTTAATTGCCTTCCTTTCAAGTTTGCTTTTATACTAGAAGCAGGGCTCGGTACCGTTAGGGTGACCAAAATTAAAAAAAAAAAAACAGGAGAATCAGACTGAATAATATTTCAGAAATTAGTTCAAAATTAAATTTCGAATACATATCTAGATTTTTGTATCTTGAGGTTTTCTTATGCACTTAAATTAAAACAACTGGTGTTCATGAGCTGCATTATCATAATTTCTTACTGGCCCAATACTGATAATCCGCAATTCAGTAAGTGCAGAGGTCAATTTAAGCAGTAAGCCAACTTTTGATAATTTAGTCACCAACAAAACACAATTGTTTTCTAAGCAAATAAGAATAACATGAATAACTTGATGTTAAATTTAGACTGTGTTTACCGCAACTTTTCCCCACTTAGCCAGGTTGACAAGTCTACAATGTAAGTCATTAAGTCGGCCTATTGTATATCTCTTTAGATGTCCCAATAAACTTTTATAAATATAAATAAATACAAAATACGAAGTCCTTCAACTACAAAGCAAAACAAAAAATCGTTTTAAAAATATGTTATATATCACAGCACATGAGTAAGTACCTATTCTCATAAGGTTGATACTAATTGACTTTGAAAATTAACGAATAAACACAGGTTTATTCGTTGCTTATAAAATCAGGGGAAAAAATAAAATGTAAGTTGTTAAAATGTATTTGGTACACACAAAAAAAAACAATTATTTTATAGCACAAAACCAAGTACATACTACAATATTTCAGAAATATTAGTAGGTACCTACATGTTTAATCTTCTACTTACCTGTATTTGTGTGTGTGCTTTTTGATGTACAATAAAGTATTATTGTAAAGGATTATTAAGGAGCTTATTATCTACATAGTTAGTATTTACATAAAGAAAACTAATACGTTTAAAATCGATAAATTAAATTCTATTCACCTATACCTACTAATATTATAAAGCGGGAAAGGTTTTTTTGTTTGTTTAAATGCGCTCTCTCCTTACTCCAAAAGAACCAGTCAGATTTTAAAAAAACTTTTTGTACTAGATACCTAGTTTACTAAATAGTGGAAAGTAAGAAGTTAGTTAGGAAAATAGATATCGCGCGATATTGCGCGTAAAGAGCGGCACGGAATTTGAATTTTACTTTTTGGTTAAGTATTATCGTTTTGAAGGATTTCACCTTCAAAAATATTTTGGGGACACCCTCAGTACATAACTTAGATAAGTCATTAGTACCCAGATCTCTCGAGCTAGGGGCTGAATTATAAACCGAAGTTAAAAGAACCATATAACAATCGCCATTTTGTACTTACGAATATGTATGAAAAACGGGATATTCCATCATAATTTATAAAACCTTGCCACATCAACCGGGACATATAACTTTCGTTTTACAATACATTTTATACACTGTATAAATATGGCGTCTTTTTGTCATTTGTTGGTCTTACAAATAACATCCAAGTAAGTACATGTGAGTGTCTACATAAAACCCGTAAAGAAAGAAAAGTAATAAAATCTTTCCCAAATAATGTATATATCTACTTATTGTTATAATTTAACTCTGCCCGTTTCTTCCGAGGTTTTTGCTGAATTAGATCAAACTGTACTTGGATATTCAAACAACTTTTAAAAAAGATACCTCGAGTCGTATGTGTCAGAAAGTTATTCACAAAGTATGAATACTTAAAGAAAGGAGATAGGGAATTAATGTAGGCTTTTATTACCGATAAACGGACGAGGAATGAAACAAACAACAAAGAAGATCTAACCGAGAGTTGAAAACGAAATTATTGCAAAAGCGTCCGTAATGTCTCGTAAGTTAATAATTGGTAGTAAGTTTGGGAGAGCAGTTCTTTAAAACTATTAATTTACCATTATTTGTAGATCCTCTCTGAATCGCATACTGCTAACTGCTGTAAAGCAAAGTTCATCATAATCATGATCAGCCTTTAGTGGACCACCCACTGCTGGACATAGGCCTCTCTGAGCGACCCGACTTCGACCGGTCCTGTGCATTCTGAATCCAGCGGTTTCCCGGTTCCTTCTTCAGGTCGTCCGTCCACCTTGCCGAAGGGCGCCTGTGCTCCCTTTTTGAGTGGAAGTCTCCATTCGAGGACTTTTCCTCCCCACCGGTTATCAGACCTGCGACAACGTGGCCTGTCCATTGCCACTTCAACGTACTAACTTTGCGAACTATATCCGTGAGCTTTTTTTGTCTACAGATTTCATTATTTCTGATTCGGTAGTGTTTAAATCGCAACGCAGTCGACTTCAACTCGTTTGTGGTACGCGTCCCAACTGAACATCAGTCGACCTTCCTGGACGCAGAGCTGTGGCCGAAGGGTGTCGTGTTCCGCAAATATCGCGGACGTCGGCGACCTCCGGGTGTCACCGGACTCGCGCCTGCTGGCGCAACATAGAATTAATTTATATTTATGTATGTTAGTCTTTAAGGTATTTATGTTATGGGCCTTGATGCCTGAAATAAATGATATTATTATTATTATTAAATCACATTTAGTGACTCTGAGCTTGTGGAATACTGTCGACTTCTGGCACTGAGGTATCTTGGATGTCAAAATATTCCTTAATTTCCCGAACGCTGCCCAGCCGAGTTAGATTCTGAGAGACACCTCGAAATTGGATTTACCCATCCGAACAGCTTGTCCGTTTAATTTAAAATTGTAAATTTGTGTTATGATTTTTATAACATATCTATATATATAAAAGGTCCATAGCCCAATGGCTCGCGTCGATTCAATGTAATCGAAAGAGCTAAGCAACGACGGGCGCGGTCGGTTTGTGGATGGGTGACCGCTAGTGGCAAAATTTCATGGACGCTACCGTGCTTCGGAGGGCACGTAAAACCGTCGCTCCCGGTTGTTTTCAATGGTTAACTGGTTAACGGTTGTTTTAAATGTGGAAACAGTTGTTAAGCCTTGACAAAGTCCTTCGGGTGGTTTGAGAACATTCGACACTGGGTTGGCCACTAACCCCTCCACCAATCCGCATTGGAGCAGCATGGTGGAGTATGCTCTAGACCTCCCGCAGCATAGTCTGTGGGTGAGACCCGTGCCCAGAAGTGGGACGTGTATGGGTCGCAGCACATATATAAAAGGAGAAGCTGACCGACTGACTGACATATCAACGCAGGGCCTGAACTATAAGGGTTACAAACTTGAAATTATGCACAGGAGTTCCTTTTATAACGTAGGGGAGCATTAAGAAAGGACTACTACTACTACTACTTGAAAATTAGCTAGCTTTTTATGCTCTTTTCAAAACTCTTCTAGTAGTTCTATAAATTTCCCCAAGCGAATGCAAGCTTCCGACTTCACATGTGCTCTTCTTCTATATTAACTCTTAACTAACTTAAGGTACCTACTTATTTTGCGTTACTTTCTCATTGAGGTTCACATTATAAGCGACGAATAAGTTAAGTATTTGTTACCGGCGTGGATACGTCGCAAAGTTGCTACTTCAGGAACACAATCCCAGTTACATAAAGCTTTTCTTCAAACTTTTCTATACGAAACTTATTTGTGGTTTAGTCCCTGGGGCGCCTTTTCTTCCTTCCCATTTTGCCGCGGTTTTTATATTTTAACATTGAATTTTTTAAAGGCTCGTTAATGTTAGCCATTCTGTAACAACCTAGATTGGTAATCCGCTTGGTTAATGAATTTTTAATATAATTAATAGAAGTAGTGTGACAATGATTGAGTTAATAGTTTACTAAAGAATATGAAAAGCAATAAGCATGCAGCTTATGCTGCCGCCCATAATAAATGTGACAATCTTGAATAAAGTTCATAAGAGGTTCGTTCGAAGTCGGTCACGAATGCATCAGCAATGCAGGCAGGGCTAAGTAAAATGTCACCGAAAACTACGGCTTCTTCCCAGTCGTAATACAATAACAGCAGCTGTTGGGGTGAGCCTCGTTAAGGCTCGTAGAAATAAAAGCAAACTGTAAGTATCTGTACTGGTATAATGAAGATTAATTTGATACAATTTGATGGGATCGCGGGCGGCGTGCGGTCGCGAGCGGTGTGGTAGGCCGAGTGATGGTTGGAGGCGAGCCGGGGCCTGCGGCGGCCGCGGCGACCGCACACGAAAGACGCGGGGGGGTGCGCACACGCACGAATAGCAATTGATACACTAATTTCTAGATTAGTTTTATAACAAAAATTATTAAATAAATCCATAATCCATATCCATACTAATATTATAAATGTGAAAGTGTGTTTGTTTATTTATTTATTTGTTTGTTTATTTGTTTGTTTGTCCGGCTTTCACGTCGCAACGAAGCTATTATATGGTATGGTTTTTGTGTGTGGAGATATTGAGGAGGGTGGAGAGTGACGTAGGCTACTTTTTACCGCGGTAAAACATCCCCATGGGAAGATATCGATGTTTTGTTATTTGCTAGATATTTAGTTCCGGATATTGTTAATAGATGGCGTTAGAACAATTTAGAAGTAGTTAGTATAGTGGTTAAGTAGTTAGTATCTTTTAATCGTGGAACTGTCACTATTCATCCACCACAAATATGTCATGTATGATAAACAACTCATTGTTAATTCCCTTTGACCGCGCGGGCGGAGCCGCGGGCAAAAGCTAGTAATATTATAAATGCGAAAGTAACTGACTTTTTGTCTGTCTGTCTCGCTTTCACGCCAAAATTACTAAACGGATAGAAAAGTAATTTGGTACACAGATACTAGTAGTCTAGAGCCTGATAAAGGCTACTTTTTAATTGGTAAAAAGTGTTGTAAAGGGTTGAAAAGGGGGATGAAAGGTTGTATGAAAGTATTGTCATTTTCAGAACTAGAAGCATAAAATTTATATTTTAGGCTGTTGATTAGATATAAATAAATATGGCATTCAAAGTTTGTAAAAATGTTACCCTTAAGGGTGTAAAATAAACATAGGGGATAACACATTTACAGATTCATTACAAATGTATGGTGCTAAAGTTAACGCGTTAAGAAGAATCCATTATTATGTCTAATTCCACGCGAGCGAAGCTGCGGGAGTCCACTAGTAAAATATATAACAATTTACAACTGTATCAAATCGTGTCTTACAAATGCCCTATTAAAAGCAGCTGCCTAATGTTTACTAAACCAGCATAACACTGGACGCTTCATCTCTACTTAAAGATAAAAGAAAATATTTAAGCCGAAGCGGATAAAAGCTAGTATACAAGTAAACTAGAGCTCCAACAAACTATATAAGTTTTGTAAAATTATTTAAAAAAATAAATGCAATAAACCTACAAAACCTACCACAAAATTACACAATAAATTGTTCCGACATCTTCCTACGAACACTGAGTGCAAAAGAAATTGAATTTGAAAAGTGGAAAACAATTTCTAACCGCGACTTTACTTTGCATAATGTTTTCCCCGGTACGAGTAAGTGCGCTACCGTGAATCTTAAAGCAATGTAGACCGTGCTATAGTAACATCAATACACGAAAACGCGTCACGTGCATTTTATGACTATACTGTAAGAAAGGAAGGTATTTGACTATATTACGGTCTATCGTAATGTAAAATAATTTTATGCTACAGTGTTTCTACAATGCCATCATGAGAAAATATTGCGTTATAAAACAAAAGATAAAGCAACTCAACACAGCTCACAATGTAAGTTACAATCTTAACGTGTACATTACAGGATGAACGTCAGTATCATAAAGCAGGTACATCAGAGTCTGACACAAATTTTGCGTTCACATGGAATTGAAATTGATACTTTTTTATTTTCGCTATAAAGTGCACGCTGAAGAAATATATAAAAAAATTAAATTGTGTGGTTTTATGAAACCACGGCAAAAGTGAAACTTGTTTTCACATTATAGACATTTAACTAAAAATTTTTGGAATAATATTCCATTAAGGGTATAAAAATCGCTTTATCAATCTTAATTTTATACTTGGCAAATTGGAATGATAATGGGAAATAAAATAACAAGCGTCACTACACTTTTAGCCGTTCGAAATATATGTATCTAAATTTCAACAAATTCTATTAAGTACGCTTGGTCGAACGGTCGAACGGTTGGTAAAAACTCAACCTTCTACACCGAGAGTGCCCGTTCCCAGTGTCTCAACAAAATAAAATTTTAGATTCAAGTTTGAAATAGCGTGGAGCACTGGCACAAATGATGTAATGCGACATGCAACACACATACCAAAAATTTTCAGAACGATGTAATAAAAGTTTCACTTTAAAATCTTAATTTCTAATAATTTAAATCTATATATAACTAGCTAATATTAGGTACCTATATTACAAACTTAGGTAATGTACCTGATGTTACCTAGCTTAAATCCTAACACTATGCACACCAAACGGAAATGTTACATTACGAGTGCCTACCCAAACCTGTGGCACACATATGATACCTTGCTACATTGAATTTAATTACAATGCCTAATTTAAACTAGGCTTATCCCTAGTGTTACATATCTTTTATTTCATGCGCTGCATTAAATGTTATACGTCTCTGTACTCTCTAAAATTAAAACCATTTATACAAAAAAAAAACACATTAAGACCATGAATTGATCATGACAGACACGATACAGCGATCGTGTAGCTATTCTGGAATAACCACATGTCACCTGCTTACAATTTTCTTAACAAGCTTTACATATTACTAATCTAAGAAGCTTTTATAGATTTTGCCACTAACGAACAGGCAAGGAGAACATAAAATAAAATTATATATATACAAATCTCTGTTCAAAATTAATTAAATAGGACACATTTTTCGTATTAATATAGTATTATCTATATCTATTTTTTTGCTTTAGTTAACTACTTAGTTACTCTTTATTTCTATAGTAGGTACTATAGAGGCTTACCTTTATTACGGCAGCAATAAAGATCAAGATCGAGCAAGCGACCTAGCTCAACAGGTATCTCTAATAGAATCACTTAAATTGCCTCAGAGAGCGGGAATGGCGGCAAATTGGCTAAGTATAGTTGCAGTAAGTACTGTGTTGGAGCTAGGAAAATTGTCTATTTACACTCTAAAGGTATGTTTGACTTAAAAAGTTGAAGCAGCGTTATCAAAGGAAGCTGTTTCTGTAAGAGATCTTCATTCGATGGTGAGAGCAGATAGAAAACAAATAGATTAATTTTTTAGTTAATTGTATCAGGCGTTACTTTGATAAAAAGCAATGTTATTAGGTTAGTTTTAATCTACTTTGCAACAAGCCGCGAACAAGGCACGATGGTGTGTACCACAGACTTTATCTGTTCTGTGGTGTGTACTATCACCTCCCCCCTCCCACATAAGAAAGCATTCAACAGTGCACATCAACGCACGCACCACACGTGCTTCGCCCCCAATTGTTAATAACAATAGCATTCATTTCATAACATTAAGTACATAGCACATTCATAAGCTATATCGTTTCAAACGAATCAATCAATTATAAATAATTAGTACTTAATGTTGAAAATAAAAGTCCTAAAATGTAACAATATAAATTGAATTGAAATAAATAACAACAAAGAATGTTCATAATATTTACAATTATTTTATTCCATGTCCTTTAACAACATTAACATTAAAAGAGTTTTTCCTCCGGCTTTTTTCTCTCTCGGCCTACACTAGGGCAATAGATAAGAATATTGAAAATTGTTCATAAAGTTGATATTCACGCTGCGCTTCCGTGTTGAGGAGGCGCATCGCTCGAGTGAGCGGCGCGTCGCGCAGCAGACTCGAGCGATGGTCCTAGCAGAGGTGGGCCTGCCCTGTTACGCCAGGGGTCGTGGGTTCGAATCCCACTCAGGACAAACATTCGTGTGACGAACACTTGTGTTTGTTCTGTGTCTGGATGTTAATATTATCTATTTAAGTATGTATTTAAAAATATATATGTATGTATATCAGTCTCTGACACCCATAGCTCGCGCTTAATTTGGGGTCAGATGGCCGTGTGTGAGAATGTCCATGATATTTTATTTGATATTTATGTCCTACTTCGCTTATTGATGTTAAGTATGTATAATGTCGAGGGTTTCCATTCCACCTTGTTGATGTGAAACAAAAACGTTACTGTTTCTAAGGGTCCATATTGAAGCTTCGTTAATTCATTATATCCCATCACATCAGCACTCAGGCTCATAGGGATTGCAATCTTCTTTGAAATTGCCTATTAACGTTCATGTCATCCTATACACAGGTAGAAATAAAGGCATAGATTCATGTAAGCGACAACATTTATAACTTTTAAGCAACTAACCAAATGTGTTTGAGAATATTCTATGTGTGTTGATTTTCTAATTTGAAATTGCCCTAAGTTCGAAGTTTTTGATGTATCACAATGAACTATGCACTTAAACAAAACATAATAAGTGAAATGTGGATGCACTAAGTTAAAGTGGTAACATATATATCAATGTGTGGATATGTATAAAACGCCTCTGACTACCCCTTCACGTTAATACAGGCGTGTTGCTTCAAGTTAATATATTATCTACTAGTTGTGCCAAGTTATTATTTGTAGTAGGTACCTACTGATTTGGCGCACGGTATCATCTATGAGCGGGTGGGTGTTGATTAGGCCAGGTATGTAAAGTATGTAAATTCAGAGTTCATAAAAGCATTAAAAAAAACAATATTTGGTTGGTGATAAATTGTTATAAACTAAACGTATATCTTGAGTGCTTCCGTAAAAAACATTATTATATAAAAAAAAAATTGCAATGGAGAAAAGCAGCAGCGGTTGGTTAATGGGCTGAAGCCTTTAGACCTTAAAATACCCTTGTCAGCACAATATCACAACATTCAGTTTACCTCGTGCTCCCGAAATATAAAATTAAATTGCTTGTTCTCGTGACGTTGCATGTTGTGGTTTTCCAGTAAATTATAAAACGAGAGCTCGTATTAACCGGGAATATTTGAATACAAGCGGCGCTTCACGCTCGCTAGACGCTCTTGCAAGTCATTTACTATCTCTCAAATAATTTTCAATGCAGCCGTTGCGGGTTTTGAAATACTGATGATATTTAATTTCTCGTGAAAGGGGGTTTTCAATTTATAGATTACCGCACATTTTGCTACAACTGAGTATGCGCTTGATATCCTACTCATACCACAAAATACATAATACTGTCATAATGTAAGTATACTGGTATTATGCTTATATTTCTACAGTAAAGCGAAGCTATCATGAAGCGAATGCAAACAATTGACTGAAAAGTACATACCCACCCACATCAATTTGATGTTAGTTATGTCATATTGATTAATGATTTTTTACATTCTAAATAGTATCACCAATGCCCTAACATCAAAATAAAAAAAAATGATTAGTTTGACTTAGAATGAGCATTTTTTTTACGTATACAAGATAGCAAACGAGCTTGTAGCACCACCCATCCGCTGCCGCCCATGACAACTGTGACTTACTTTGAACAAGACTCAATTAGGGACTGCGATGGTTAGTCCAATTAGTTGAGAGAGTTAATTAGAACATTAGTTGGTCAGTTCGTTAGTAGGTATGAGGACTGGGGACTGTTAGTGATATTTAGTCCTGTTAGTTTGGTGTTAGTAATAGTCCAGTTAGTACTTGTTAGTAGGAGTCTCGTTCTAAGTCAGTGAGAGATGTGTTGCTACCCTTGAGGACTGAGATGGTCGCCTCTAAAGAAGTGTAACCGTAAACGGAAACCACACCTTTCCAACCGGACCATAATTGCTTTAAAAACAATTATTACACGGCAGAAATGGTATTAGGTACCGTGGCAGTCGGTGGTACTGCCCCGGGCGAACTCTATATGGAACCAATTAGGTTTCATATAAAACCTATATATGTAGCAAATGCACAGGACCAGTCAAAGTGGTGTCGTTCAGGAGAAGCCTGTATGGCTGGAGCCGATCTCATAAGGCTGATGGACGGATGGATTGAACTACGGGAGAACTTTTTTTAAACAAGTTATCATGTACTCGTAGGTATGGATGCATATAATATGTAGTAAGTTTTATCTTACCTTATTCTATTCCTAAAATCTACAACCTATCGTAGATTTCTATCCTGGGGCATATCCTAATATACCCCAGGATTCATCATCGTGTTTTAAAGTCGTATGTTAACTAAAGAGCCCACCAACCTCGTTCTCAATGGTGATATTACTCGATGATCACAATCATACTTTAGCAAATGTTTTTACTACTAAATAAATTTATATAATCCAGCCAAGGAGAAACATTGAATGGCCATTACAATTTTCCAAATGACCGGGAATCGGTTCCAGCTGATATACCCGAAATTGTGTAACATATCATTGACTGCCCATCCCACAGCCCATATTGCGCGCCTTCTACGATAAATTACACGATAATTTCTTCAAATTTCCATGAATTATTTAATTTAATCGTTATTGTATACCTTATGGCATCGTGTATAAAGTCACCAACACGCCCAGCGCGGTGGACCTAACCTAACCTATTCAGTTAAAATAATACTGATTACTTGGAATAATACCTTTTGTGAATCATCTGATAAATTAAAACTTTTCATTTAAAAATTCGAGCATCACATAGCTCATTCCAGCTCGTGTGTTTAAAACGACAGAAACATTTATTTTTTTAATTTAAATAAAAATTTAGTTCAAAACAGCTCATCTCCAGCTCAACACATGACAATTCAATCTGAATTAATGTAAACATATGTTGTGGTATTTCTGTTGTCAAAGATATATAATTTATGTAAAGTGAGTCTATATTTATATATATAAAAGGAGAAGCTGACTGACTTACTGACTGACTGACTGACTGACTGACTGACTGACATATCAACGCAGGGCCTAAACTATAAGGGTTAGAAACTTGAAATTTTGCACAGGGGTTCCTTTTATAACGTAGGGGAGCACTAAGAAAGGATTTTTGAAAATTCACCCCCTAAGGGGGTAAAACGGGAGTGCAAAGTTAGTATGAAACTTTGCCGTTTTTGAAGTTAGTGAATGTCTAATTCCACGCGAGTGAAGCTGTGGGCGTCCACTAGTCCGATATAAAGCGATACGCCGTGGAGATATTCTCAGGCAGGCTCGACTGTGGCTGCGGGAGGGAGCTGTGCTCACAAACGAATTTACTATTATATCTTACTATTTAGTTATGAAGTCGGTTTTGTGACGCTAGTCGTTATAATAATTAGTATCCCTTTGAGAGTAGTTTTGTACGATGATTACTAAGCGAAACCTAATTATAAAGAAGATCTTAATAAACTCCATAGCATAGCAATATTACCATTACTGAGATCTTCTGGACACCGGCCCTAAAATACTCCATTACGACGCCGGTCGATTCCCAACAGAGACTGATGACAGGTTTTGATGTAACTGCGTACTTGTTAGTTTGAGGCGGTCGTCGAGAGGCCTGAACGACCGACCGAATAAATCACGAGCCTCCCCGAGTTGACGAACTACCGGATTCGTCACTGTCAACGGCTTTAATGAAATGACGATAAGACTCAGTGACGAAAAATGTAAATTGTTCCAATAATTCACGATAAAGAATGAGCAACTTGGTTGGCGGTGAGGAAACTAATGGGCTCGCTCTACTTATTTATTTAGCAACATAGTTTATCAGGGCATCTCCTTATTCTAAAGTTTATATTATTGAATCAAACAAAAACTAAATTGAACGGAATAATATCGAATAAAAAAAAAGGTTCTTTTTCTGATTTCTTCTTCATTGCCTATGCTCATTCCCACTTTAGGTAGGGCCGGCTCTCCTAATTAATTTGCGCCACGACATTCTATCGTGGGTTGTCGGGTCGGGTAAGGCTTTTTCATTTAACAGTTTGGCCATACGTGTACCGGTCCACCGGTATACGGGGGTCGTCCTCGGCCTCTTCGCCGTCCTCGGTCGCATCACATGTCAATACCACTTTAATCGACATTTAGCTAGTTTTTCAGGTATGGGTATATATACCTTAAAACTTCAACGGATATATTTCGGACATTCCGGACTTTGTCAATTTTGGTTATCCCTCCAGACAAACTTAAAATTTTCATCTCAGTTGTATGCAGTTTTTGTACATGCGTCTCTTTTACCGTCCAGCACTCCGTACAACATCACCGGTCTTACTTTAACACGCGTAATATATCTAATTTGAGTTCCTTTGAGTTGCCTTGAGATTGACGATGGTTTTGGAGTACCTAAGTTAATAGTCGTGACTGTCGTCATTACCTACCGTTCAGACGATAAGATACAGATTACTAAAAACTTGAACATGCTGGAACTATGATATCAATACAGCCTTTTGAGGTTCGCTCGATTACAGTGGCCTAATGTTATGATAATTTAATGATCGCGTAGAGTAGATAGATGCTTAGGAAGAAAAGCTGTGTCAACCATAGGAGACAAGATAAAGGTTGAATGAGTTACTCAGGGTTCTGCATTAATCGCGACGCTATTAAAAATTCATTAACATCACAAACATATAAAAGTCCGTAGCTGAAGCGATTACACGCTTTAAGCGAAAACGCATTTCCGTGTCGACTTAATCGGGTCCTTAATTAAATACGGACTCGCTCGTGAGGGGAACGATCAATCAGACCGGTTCTTTGATCGTTTTGATAGCATTTTTGACTTAAAACGATTAAATACGTTTATCGAATAAAATTGGAACATTTATAGATGGCTTGCCTCTTTCATTGCACGTCTGACTAAAATGTTTTTGGAGTTGAGTGGTGTAAGTTGATTTATTCCACTATGAATGAAATTCCGAATGATAGATCCGATTTTAATGTGTCAAGGATCGTACTACCGGTATTAATTTCATCTATACTAATATTATAAAGAGGAAAGATTTGATTGTTTGTTTGTTTGTTTGTTTGCATCGAATAGGCTTCAAAACTACTGAACCGATTTGAAAAATTCTTTCACTGTTGGAAAGCTACACTATCCCCGAGTGACATAGGCTAAATTTTATTTTGGAAAAAAAATAGGGTTCCGTAAGATATTTGGGTTTTTCGGACACAAGGTGTAAAAAATCAACCAGAAAAGTTACTTATTTTGCGTACGCTGCCTAAACTATAAAAGATAGAACCATAAAATGTTCTAATTAATTGTAGATCTTATAAATATCTATAAAAAAGTTCGCGACACACTATACCTATCTATGTCGAGTGAGGCACAACAACCATTTTTTTATCTTGAATTTTTTTTGGACTACATTTACAGTTTATGTAGATAATATTTGGTCTTTGAATGATTAAAATTGGACGTTTGGTTTTGAAGTGTCTATCTGTCTGTCTGTTTCGCTTTCACGCCAAAACAACTGAACCGATTTAAATGAAATTTGGTACACAGTCTAGAGCCTGACAAAGGACATAGACACTTTTTAATTGGAAAAAAGTGTTGTAATGGGTTGAAAAGGGAGATGAAAGGTTGTATGAAAGTATTGTCATTTTCAGAACTAGAAGCATAAAACTTAAATTTTAGGCTGTTGATAAGGTATAATCCTTACTAATCCTATCCTACTAATATTATAAAGAGGAAAGTTTGTAAATATGTATGTATGTATGGATGGATGTGTGTTACTTTTTCACGTAAAAAGTACTGAATGGATTTTAATGAAACTTACAATTATATAGCTTATACATCAGAATAACACACAGGCTAAAATTTATAAAGATATTGTGTGAATTGTCCAAAATATGACGATAAGTGTCAAGTAGGTAAGTAGGAAAAGATCTACCATCTGCGAGCTATTCTAGCGTGCGCTGCCAAAACTACTGGACCGATTTCAAAAATTCTTTCACCATTAGAAAGCTGCATCTTCACTGAGTGACATAGGCTATATAATATTACTAGGCGTAAACGAAACTATTGTTATAATCTATATGTAAAATAAAGTCGTGTTAAATTTTTATTTTTTTAGTAACCTGACGCAAATAGGGTTTATGTGCGTGTATTATAATTTTGATTTTTATATAAAATACCCGTGCGAAGCCGGGGCGGACCACTAGTATATTATAAAAGTTAATATTATAACACCACTGATATGGAGGTCGTAGATTTTTTGGCTATGGAGATCACAACCAAAAATACCACGATCATAACATAGACCGAATACTAATACGAACCTACCACTTAAGATAAAAGGCAAACTAAAACTCGATAGCCAAGTAATCGTTGCTATCAAAAAAGTGAGTGAAACTTCAGTTTCTTATGAAACTTAAAAACTCACCAGCAGGTGAACCATGCTATTAAAAGTTTTATCTAACAAGTTTTAAGAATGCTTAGATGGAATCAGCCTCAGATGATTTTGAAGTGAGTAGGGATAGGGACAAATAGCATTTCTAATATAACTTATGATTGATATTTTCAAAGTTAGTAAGCGTGTGTCTAATTTTCAGGTATATTTTTTTTAATAACTTTTTCTATACAGCATTTTAAAAATAGTGTTATCACAGTAACATCTTTAATATTCTTCTAAAAACATAAAGTACCAGTACACTGACTCGTGCCTCCATCCATCTGCGCAAAATTGTTTGTGCATAGTTACAACCCGTCGCAACGAATTTTTTTAATTCAAACTTAGGAATACAACATCTTGTTATGGTTTTTTTAATTAGCCTTGAGTAACATAGCCTTTTGGGGATCAAATTTCACTTGATTAGAAATTCTAGTGAAGATTTTTATGTAGGTAATTGCGTCATATTTTTATATACGTGACATTTTGTTTTCCATAAACATTCACGTAAATAATATAAGAAGATATAAAATATGCTTCAATACAAAACTGATTTATGCAATTTATTTGTTTGCTTATCCGCGCTACAGTAGCTATTTGCACTACGCTGAAATGATGTTATAAATGTAAGTCCCATCTCTGGCTCATCAAACAGTACATCTGGCGTTCTTCAGCGGGCCTTCACGAGTAAGTTAAATACTCGGAAGACTCAAGCCCGATTTAATCATTCAACTGTAACTTTAAAGGACTCTGTAAAAAATTCTTCTAAAATCTTGAGAAGGGATACTTCGGTCATCTTGCGTGGTCAGTATTGGAAGGCATATTATTATTATCTTTTGACATTGCTCAATGGTGTCCTGGCCTTGGATCAGAACCTGGACTTATTTTATTATATTAAAGATATGTACAAAGTCAAATTATTTATTTCGCTATGAGGTGATTAGACACGCTTAACGAAAGTCTAGGTAACTACAAACTACTTAAAGAAAAGAGATACAAGTATAATGCTATTCTAACTGATTTATATAAGGTACAGTTTGGTAGGTAAACGATTTGGAGTGAAATCTGTAATGTTTACTATATTTGAAACTGATGAATAAATGAATCTTATGTACGTGTTTATTAAACCTACAATGTCCAGTGAGGAGTCTAATTAAAATCGGCAGTTCGGTTAGCCCCTACGCCAGATTTACCACCTTTCGTGTATCCATTACATACAAGTTCCACAGTTCTACAACGACATTGAACACCTGTTAAACTGTAACAGTACACAAGCGGATAGGTTAAAAAATTTAATTTTACTATCATTCATCATTACTTGTTCACTTATTGACTATCTGTTACACATAAAAAAAATCACTATAATTATTTTCAATTGAATTTGTATGTACAAAAACTATTATAACTCAATTTACACTTCATAAGTTGGCCGGGAAATGGTATTCTATGTAGGTATACGGAAATCTAAGGGGTAGAACAAGTAGTTTTGGACCCAAGCATTTTTTCAGGAATTCTACTGAAACCATTTGCGTGCGACTTTTACGATAAGCTCGACATTTACTGATTAAAATCAGAACAAAACATTTTATTCCTTTTAGATCCTCGGGAAATCTCAACGGTCCTCCATTTTTACGGCCTTGTTCTAAACTACATACATTACGTAAGCTTAACTGTTGTTAAATTTTGAATTTTGAGGAAATTGTTTTTCTAAATTTTACTATTTCGTAAACTACTAACTCACTAATAATTAGATGGTAGTAGAGGTTGGAGAACGCAGTCGAGTTGGCTGACCAAGAAATAGCAAAGGAGCTTTGTTAAAAGGTAGATAGTAATAATATAATGTGTTGTTCTTCTTGAGTTCTGTATGAAAAAAATATGTGGAATGATTAGTAGATTTATTTTAAATAATTTAGTAAAATCAATCTTTATTACATGGTCAAGTCTCGAGACTGACCAAACCTTATTATCAAATCATGCTGTATACGCTATTAATTATGGTGTATAAGTGATTTTGCATTCAACCCCATCAGAAATAAAATGTTGGCACCCGCCGAGTAATATTTATTCAGGAGTTATAAGGCGCGAGTGCACCTGCTTCAGTATCGAGGAAGATAAGTTGCAACATAAATACATGCGCTGCATATCTTAAACTGCTAGACGCCCGCAGCTTGGCTTGGTGAATTAGATATATATAACAAAACTTTAGCGTCCATAGCCCAATGGTTCGCTTCGATTCAATGTGATCGAAAGTGTTAAGCAACGACGGGCGCGGTCGGTTTGTGGATGGGTGACCGCTAGTGGCAAAATTTCATGGACGCTACCGTGCTTCGGAGGGCACGTAAAGCAGTCGGTCCCGGTTGTTTTCAATGGTGGAAACAGTCGTTAAGCCTTGTCGAAGACCTTCGGGTGGCTTGAAAACATTCGACACTGGGTTGGCCACTAACCCCTCCACCAATCCGCATTGGAGCAGAGTATGTTCTAGACCTCCCGCAGAAGTGTTTGTGGGGGAGACCCGTGCCCAGCAGTGGGACGTCTATGGGCCGCAGCGAACAAAACTTTCGTTTATAGTTCCTGCCCTTCTCAAGGCAATAACCGGAAAAGCTCTACCATTTTAAGTTCAAATAGAAGAAGTATTAAAGAAATAAAAATCCATCCATATCCAAGCTTATTATACTTAAATCTACATTAGGTACACATAGCTACCTTTAAAATAAACCAACCTACGCGAAACCTATTTTGTAAATCTTTAAGAGACAAACAAATGATTAAAAAAAATTCTGTGTTCGCAAGGACGATTGGTAAACCTATTTTATCTATTCTGTGGGTAAACTAGAGGTGATTGGTTCGATCTCCGGGTCGGGCAAAAACCATAATAAATAATAAATATCTTGGACATTCTCACACACGGCCATCTGACCCCAAAGTGGGCGCGAGCCTGTAATATGGGTGTCAGAGACTGATATACATGCATAGATATTTTTATATAAATACATACTTAAATAGATAATATTATTATTAACATCCAGACACATAGAGTCCTTCTCAAAATACACGATCACTCTATTTAAGGTTACATGTGTAATTATATGCAAATCTTTATGATCAAATGCCAATTAACTGTATTAACGTATCTTACATTTCCTACGCATTGAACGAACGTATGCATGACAATGCCACAATGAGCCCAATCACTTCATCCATATCGGTATCGTACAACGCATAAGCTTTGCTATAGGTATGACCGAATTCTGAGTGGCGTATTGCATTGTTCAAATCTGAATGAAAAAGTATTTTATTTATAGATCCACGAAAAACTGACACAGCGGTCAGGTTTTCATGGATGAAATTCTTTTGAGAAATTTTGTATTTACGTGCACGAGAAAATTCTGCAGCTAGATCAAAAGATTCCTTGAATACACGAACATTTCTAAATTACCCCGGAACACGACACTAGCTGAATGACCTGACATTGTCTAGAACTAAAAACAACGTCACCAGATTCGGAATAGTAGCCTACGCTGTTCGGAATAGTTCTTACTTCCACTAAAACCGAACAATGATAATTATTGCACCACCATTGATGTTATTTTAATTAATTACATTACCGTATTCATCCGTCCATCTCAATAGAAAATAACATAATTAATTTTGATTAGTATTCCATTGTAAAAGTTCTGTACATACCCGAGAGTTTTTAAGCAAGTTCCGTAGCTGATAACCTAAAAATAAAGTTTTATCAGTTCCAACTTCCACCGCCGGCATTCCCACAACTCCGAGGAAAAATACGCAAATGTCGTCCAAAGTTGTAATTGACAAAATCAAGATAATTTTCGAAGAGTTTTTGTATCTTGGAGATTTTTAGAAATATATTATCATGAAAGCTTTTTATTTCAGGTCTCGTTGGAACTTCCATTCATAACTTTTCTTCTCCACTTCCTCCATTTTTTAACTACTGCTTAAATCCAACACTCTAACAAAAAGTCATATAAATCATTCGGAAATAACTTTTGAATGAACTCTCATTGATAAAACTTATTTCATCAATGATTTTATTAGAAAGCTCTAATAAAATCGCAACTTTAACAATGCTGAATGCGAAAAAGAAAAAGTTGTTGCCGGATATAATAAAAAGACAACTATTGATATGACAGTGAATCAGGAAGAGAAATCGCTGCACCAGCCTTTTAAGGTACTCGATTTGACTCATCTAAATTACATAAGCAATAAATTGAATTTGTTAGCATCGAACCAACTAACAAAAATGGGTTCTATCGCTAGAATCGCACAGTTTGCCGTTATTTCAGTGATCTCAGTCCAGTTATTTTTATTTCAGGGGAATATGAAATTTCAATTTACATAGAAACCAACTGTCCTACCTGACCAATATGATACGATATGATGAACGTCCTTGAGTGGGATATAAATAGTGATTATAGCAGGCGGGAGATCAAACGAACTGTGCTCCGTGGCCCGTGAGCGGCGCGTCCACATGACGGCGCGCTCGCTGCTGCCATGTCATATGAGCGCGGGAATTTTGGCTTCACGTGATATATTAATTTAGAGACCATTCCTACCATTCCTACTACGATGGAGCAAGTTCAACATTTAATATCTGTCGTCTCTCTCTGTCTAATAACACGACAAACTGATGACACCGAAAACACCAAAGCCGTATCCAAAACCACTTATTTAGTCGGTGATATTGACATGGTGACAGCAGTGACAGCCCAGTGGCTATCGAGCTCGCCTCTCACTCGATCCGGGTTCAAATCCCAGCGGCACGCATCAATGACTTTTCTAAGTTATGTGCGATTTAAGAAATTAAATGTCACTACCTACAACGGTGAATACCATAATATAATAATAATGAATATGATACATCGTGAGGAAACCTACATGCCGGAGAGTTCTTCATAATGTTCTCGAAGGCATGTGAAGTGTGGCAATCCGAACTTGGCCAGCGTGGTGAACTCCGTTCCATTCTGAGAGAAGACCCGTGCCTAACTGTTGGACAAAGAAAGGGTTGTGATGTTTGACATTAATAGGTATTTTGGTTTATAGGTACAATTTATATACCTTTTTATGCTCATGAATCTGCTGACGCAATCCTCCCTTTACGCATCCACTCTCTTTAACACGACACTACAGCAACGACGACAATGGTAGTGACTTGTTGATCTATTCTTTTAACACAGACCAATCAGACGGTTTATATATTAGTAAGAAAGTAAACATTGTAATTCCTGACGAGAATGGGTCTTGCTATGGGATTAATTGCACAAAACTTGTGACTAAAAAAAATAATATTTTGATCTGATTATGTTAATAAACTAAGAATATCTCCCTCTCTTAATCTGTGTCGACTTTCAATTCGCTAGCTCATTGAAATTATTAAAAAATGGCTATCCACAATTGAGCCTGGAAATATTATTTAAAATGTTAATTAAGTTACGTAAAATTTTAATATCCGTGTTTTTTGTTGCAGAAAGCGGTGCTGACCCCACGTCCGAAAATAGAATATGCCAACTAACCATGTATCAGATATTGAAACTTGGCAACAGAAAGCCTATCAAAAACGTAATCTCCAAATGGCTGCGAGCAAAGCAGGGAAAGCATAAACACGCACCATGACGTTAACGGGCAAATAGTCCCTGGGAAAATATGAATGCCACCGAACCAGATATACTGGTGGCAGGAAGCCAACTAGACATCCTAGACAGAGGACCAACGTATGCCCTACACCCCTCAGGGGTTTATAACTCGGTCTTGGAATTCAATAACACATTCGAAAATATCTCTTACAATTTTACCGATGAATCAGGAGAAGTTTGGAAGGACTACATCAATCTTCTTCAGGACCGCGTTCTTTTAGTGTCATTCCTTCTCCTATTTTCTTTGACTACTGTATTCGGAAATATGCTCGTCATCCTTGCGGTTGTCAGAGAGCGCTACCTCCACACTTCTACAAACTATTTCGTAACTTCCTTAGCAGTGGCCGATTGTCTAGTTGGTCTCGTTGTGATGCCGTTCTCCGCTCTATACGAAGTGTTGGAGCATACATGGTTCTTCGGTGTGGATTGGTGCGACGTGTGGCGCTCGCTCGACGTTCTATTCAGCACGGCCTCAATTCTCAATCTCTGCGTGATATCATTAGACCGCTACTGGGCCATCACTGACCCAATCACATATCCGATGCGAATGAGTGGACGAAAGGCAGCATTTCTCATAGCGGCCGTGTGGGTGTGTTCCGGTGCTATATCGTTTCCTGCGATCGCGTGGTGGCGTGCCGTTCGCACGGAAGAAGTGCCAGACTACAAGTGCCCGTTTACGGAAAACTTGGAGTATATAATATTTTCATCGACTATATCTTTTTATTTGCCCCTGTTTGTGATGGTGTTTACATATTATCGTATTTATCGTGCAGCGACTATTCAGACTCGTTCGTTAAAGATAGGTACGAAACAAGTGATGAGACCGAGTGGTGAGTTAGAGTTGACGTTGCGGATTCACCGCGGTGGGACAGTGCGGCAGCGAGCTGACGTGTGTCATGGATCGTGTACCCCAGAGTACGCGGACCAGGAACCCCTAACGGCACTTCAGAATAATGGACTGTCACGGTCGTCAACGCGACTTACAAATGTAGCTCACAACAAACATTTGCCCAAAAATTTTTCCCTCTCGCGTAAGCTAGCTAAATTCGCCAAAGAAAAAAAGGCGGCGAAAACATTAGGTATTGTGATGGGTGTGTTCATAGTGTGTTGGCTACCGTTTTTTGTGGTGAACCTACTATCGGGTATCTGCTCAACGTGTATCACACACGAGGAAATTGTGAATGTGATAGTCACGTGGCTGGGCTGGGTGAATTCTTCCATGAATCCTGTCATCTACGCCTGTTGGAGCAGAGACTTTAGAAGGTGAGTGATTGCGGGAAGTAATAGGATACCCCTAATATATTCCTCTCCTAGTAGATTCAAACCAACTAATATAAAAGAATATATTCTTATTTCAGTCTGCAATAATATTTATACGAACAATTTTTTTCGTGCCTACCTTAATATAGAACTTAATTTATATTTAAAATTATTTAAATTCCACCTATGTTCTCAAGTAACTTAATAAAGCTAATACAATTGGTTTATTTCTACGAAATTGGTAATCGAATCGATAACGATTCGGTTACCAATTTCGTAAGAACGACGAACCAATGAACCAATAATGGATACTGATAATATTTTGGAATAGGCAAATACTATAATTTATTTTCCTATGTTTCGCCTAGGTTAAACTGGACTTTACTTTAGTACAGATTGTAAAATAAAGGTACTTTTGTATGATTATAATTTTATTTCAAAGTACTACCTATTCATAACTATAAATAGATAGTAGGTACGCAGTACTATCTATTTATAGTATCTATGAACCAAAGTTAGTAACCAAATATCATAAACCTCAGAAGTATTCGTTATTTGTATATTAAAAATATGTTTGAAAGGAAATCACGATCGGACGGATCAGCAGTATAAGGTGATAAGCGCACTACTGATCCGATTCTGAAAATTCTTTCTGGTGTTATTTGTTATTTCGATAAAAGTTAGCTATCTCATTTACATACATTTTCATTTTCATAGAACATTTCCACTTCATGTAAGGTCAGCTCTCCTATCTTTCGACTCCACGACATTCGTCTGCTTGCATGTCGTAGCTTGTCAAGTAGGATTAAATATTGAGTTTTAGAATTTCAGTCATAAGTTTTTGGGGTGTAGGCCATGGGCCATGGTGGAATAGTAGTCTTAAATATTTTGTCTACGTGATCGCTATTTCCTCAAATATTTACAGTCAAATCGAGGAAAGAATGTGTGCTAACAAAAATACACAGATCTACAGCTTTTCACAAATCCCTGAATACAAAGCAAAATGAACAAAGTTCAGTCATTATTGACAATACGAATCTACAATAGCATAGCTAATCCTACCGCAATCTACTTTTGTGACCACGTCATGGCTTATTACGGATGATTTCGACTGAATGCATAGGCGCGTATGAAAATGTTGGACAGCTTCCGTAAATTACTTGATATTGCGTTTACATATATTAAGCAGCTATTTCAACCGGTTTTCCAGACATTATTATTTTAAGCAATACTTTACAATTAGTATCATTACGTTATCTATCTATATATATAAAAGGAGAAGGTGACTGACTGACTGACTGACTGACTGACTGACTGACTGACTGACTGACTGACTGACTGACTGACATATCAACGCAGGGCCTAAACTATAAGGGCTTGAAACTTGAAATTTTGCACAGGGGTTCCTTTTATTACGTAGGGGAGCACTAAGAAAGGATTTTTGAAAATTCACCCCCTTAGGGGGTAAAACGGGGGTGCAAAGTTAGTATGAAACTTTGCCGTTTTTGAAGATAGTGAATGTCTAATTCCACGCGAGCGAAGCTGCGGGGCGTCCACTAGTGCTTCATATACACACATTTTAATTTTAACCGATGACACTGATAGCTCCAAGGTCGTAGTAAAATCAACACTTTTTTTTATCCTAAATGTATGAGTGCTAAGAGGCTTGTACGCTTTATAATTAATTTTATTCATTAGGGCACGTTGTCCGAGGTCACGTCTGTTATCCACTCCAAGAACATGTACTTTAGGCTTTACTTATAATTGTAATTGTTAAAGTTTTAATCCTATAGATATCTATTATTACTATGAAAGTTTGTATGCTTAACATAAAAACTACAATGTGTGTACCTAGTTTAGCATATAGGATAGGTACTTTTCCCTTGTTCCTTTACTGTTCCCTTGGGATGGTTTGCACGTTTATTGGAAAACTGTCTGGCACACAGTCAGCAGATAGCAATGACACTAATTCTTAACTTGATTACACTTACGCGAAGCTACGGGCAAAAGCTAGTAAATTAATAAATGACTACTATTACATAATTGAAAGAATTCGTAAATTATAAGAAATCCCTGAGGTTCTTGTGAAGCCTAGGGATTTATTTGTATAATTGACACAAAATTATGTGTATATCAAATTGTGATCAGCTCCAGGCACCGGGAGGCGACAAATCATATTACGTTTATTACGGCTCGTAAAAGCTCCACTAAATCATTTTACGGTAAAAAGCTTAACGTTTTCCCTTGATAATCATAAAGCGTTGTATGTGTCCGAGTTTGAATGAGTTTTCGCGTTAACATTATTGAATTTATTTTACGATTTAACACGATATAGCCATCATCCATACAGTTTTACTCCCTCAATGATACATCACTAGGTAATTTAATGCCACTGTCTTCTTCAGGTCCACCTCTTCGGAGGGCGGCATGTATGACCACCATTGGACCTTAAACGCTGCTGGATGTATGGAAATACATTATAATGACTTGTACAACATTTGTATTATTCCAAATGATCATTATTTGTTACATAAATGTATTCCAGAATAAATGAATTTTGCAATAAAAGAAATTTGCAACTAGTTTTCAGGACATACGAGTACATACATACTCGTACATACATACATACATACATACGAGTGAAGTTTAATGAAAATTATATCGAAAATAGTTATTAGGAGAACTCTTGGCCAGGTTTACTCAGTGTCTTCTTTCACCGTCACAGAATGTCTTAGGTAAGGCTTTATAACTGAGAATTATACTACGAGTATTCATGGTTACTACCATCTACTATGTATAAATATTTTTATTCAAAATTAAAAAAAAGATCAACAACCAAAGCCAAGCAATGAACGTTTAATAATATAATTTGAGCCTCATCGTCTCGTTATAATAATGACATGTAAGTAATATATTTAAATACCTACTACACGAATGTTGCGTAAGTTCAACGCTCGTAACAAAATCGTATGCTAGCAATCAAGTTAATTTTGAATTTGAATTTGAAAACTGGAATTGGAATAGGCCCTGAAATAGCTTGCCAAGTTCCAATTATAAAATGAAAACCGTTTTCATGAGCCAATATCGTAATCGAATTGCAATTTCAATTTCTTCACATTTCTTTACATTCCCGCGGGATTAAAACTCGGTAATATTTTGAAACGGCGACGACTGGTCGCGCTTTCAATTTTAAAGTGTTTAGTTTACAAGAACTACTTGCTTACTACTCAGGCTGCAGCAGTTTACTGAACGGATCATGAATATCAAAAGTTTGTTAACTTCCTCTTACCCGTAACCTTTGAAACTAGTCTGTTTGAAATTGTGACAATCTACACATACAAAAATAACTTAAACGATGCTCTTAGAGGCATATAACTCATTTATCATGATATATCAGGCTACATTTATATTCATATTCAGAGAATAACAAACATAAACAAAAAAACCTAAGAATCATAAAATTAAAAAGCTATTTGTAAAAGCCTACATCAAGTCTATTAGTATGTGTGAAAATTCTATTGATTCTTTTTTCTTTTGTAAACATAGCGAGATGGAAACAAGGTCCGTAAAAAGCTGGCAGCCCTCTTTTTGTTTGTTTTAGACGACGTACTTATGAAGTGAACCTCGTTTTATATGATAATTCAGACACATGTAATATTATTAAATAAGTATAGGTGTTTTAAAACAGAACTGGATTGCCAGGTGTAACTATCACTGCGTTGATTATTATAACGCTTCTTACCAGTATGGTCCTTTTGCAATTAAGAATGTTAATAGGTATGCCAAATCGTTTGAAAGTTTATTACGGTAAAGCTTGTATGTATACAAATACACTAGTTTTTGTTGTACTCGAAAATACCCATTAGTTTCGATTTTACAGACATTTAAACTTCGATAAATATCCAGTCCGCTAACAGTCACGTGACCGCATGTGACGTCAATATACAACGCTCCGCTTAGTAGCAAGTTGACTGTTTCATCCGCGCATTACGTTAATAGTGTTAATATTTATTAGTATTTGGATTGGACATTTTTGAAAGTATTTATAATTTCTAATTTAACGTAAGACCACCTTGACTATGACGTCACACCGTCACACGCATCGAGTACGAGTCCGCATCGCACGTTTACTTCTATAAATCGGAAACTAATTGACGAATCGAAGTAATTGTTTAACAGGTATTTTTTATTTTTGACAGAGAATATGGAAAGCTAATATTCAAAATTAGTTAACATTCTTCTCGAAGGTATCGCTTTGGCATAATATATTTTCAATATGTTAGTAGGTACTCGTAATTGGCAAGATAATCACTTTGGTGGGCTCAAACTGAATTCCGTTGTCTTGATCAACTTTGATTGTCGTAGATCACCATTAGTTGCATCTTAATATATGGATGTTTATGATACCTACATGAATTGTCAAACGCAGCAACAAAATTGACAATTGAAAACAAAATAATAAGATTGTTTTGATTTTATCACGGAGCACGCCGCTGCCGGTGCCAGGATATTATTACATTTACAGTCAGGCGTAAACACGATTTTATTACTGCGCGCCTCTTTATACAGCGTGGCGCGTTGGTTGAAACCTAGTGAACCGTTGAGCATTCTCAAATAAATTAATTCAGTGTAGGTACTTCCTTTAAATATCATACTCTTTTTATTACCTCCTCTTTTCCATTTATTCGAATTCGATGTATGTTTTTTTATATATTTTAATCGGTAAAAACTTAATAATAAAATGTAATCTCTGCTTGAAGCTTTTTTTTTCATGAGTCGTTATCGATAACTAAATCATGTAAGAATGGTGCCTTCGTGCTTCATCAACGACGAGTCGAAATTCTCATTAATTTACCCAATCTATTTACCGATTCAGGAACCAAAAAGTTGATTTTTCTCGTTTGCCACGGTTTGGCTTTGCAGAAAGATTTACTTATTTTAAATCGGATGAAAGAGCTGCATTCGAATTCAAAACATAGGTTAAATTTAAATATAAACACAACGAAAGTAAGATAATACTTAAGTGATTAATTTATCTGGCATAATCTCGGTAAAAGGTCGGCTTCAGGCGATTTTCAACGCCTTCGATAATCCATTTAAAGTTAGACGCGAGGGACTCGGTGCCGATGGACAGCGATGAGGTAAATCCATAGAGATCTTCCTTCATGGGTAAATCTATGGTTAAACAACGATAACCCTTCAGTTAAAACTTCCAACAGATTAGCGTTAGAATCTCTGTGGTAGGTACATCGACAGGAAAATCAAATGATTATGAGGAACAACATGGTGAGTCAGCATCATTATGCCATTAATATAGGTACGTAGTCTGGTACAGAAAAGGTTATTTTCTCCGGTCCCCTATTAGTTCCGACTATCGATGTCATTAAACCGGAAATCGGCACGACATATTATGACTAAGTTTTTACAAGACATTGTTTTTTTTTTCCAGCATCGCAACGACCGCAGCCCTTTTTAATCCCAGAGTTGGGCACATGTTTTCTCTCGGAATGGGGGTTATTTTATTTATTTGTGAAATTGGTGCTTAAGAGGACACCAGTCGACCGTCACTTTTGAAGAATAGGTTTTTACCAAAAATATTGCCGTCGCGCTGACCCCCAACCTTACCCCTTAGCGTGCGATAGAGAGAAGTGCAGTCTCGAACTGATTTTACCTACGTAAAATTAAGAAAATCGTCCTTTCGTAATCCCCTGTTTCCTCCTCGAAATCTAGACCGATTTCAATATTTCTTTCAGTTAAAATGTAGAACAGGGTCTAAGCTATGCCCGTACGTTTTGCTTTTTTGGGATATGTTAGTAATTACCAGTTTGCTTGAGGTTTGAAAATGTATGTAAAAAAAGTCGATTTTTTTTATTTTAAAAGATTTTTTTTCTCTTCTATTAAGCAAATTATGAAAAAAAAACAAAACGTACAGGCATGGCAGAGGTACGTATAAATCGTATGGTATTTTTTTTTATTCTGTAACTTCTTTATCCTAGGAGGAAACAGGGGACTACGTTTGTATGGAAAAAGTGTCGACTCATATCCCCTTAAGCTTAACAGCTTCTAGATACGGTGACCGTAATTTTTCGTTTGTGCCCAGCCCATTAAAGTGCTCTTATCTTAAATTTATTTTGATGTAATACATACATTCCAAGAGGAATATTACGTTTGTGCACCAGAGCACAACAGTTGAGGAGGAGATGCATAGTTGTCTCAGCATGTTCCTAGCAGAAGTACATTTCTTGGCAATTCAATTTAATTCAATTTCTATACTTGCTAAGAAACTTCCAAAGCCCAATCGCTGCGACCCATAGACGTCCAAGGTGAATTATGCTCTTGACCTCCCGAAGATTTTTCTGTGGTGGAGACCCGTGCCCAGCAGTGGGACGTCTATTCAGTGATTATGAGACTTGAGACCATGTATCTAACATGGTCTACCTACATAATATAATAATCAAATATATTTATAAATTAGAACATTTTACATGTACCTTATAGATATATATTGCATAGTTGAGAATAATGTCAAACGAGGCCCCTGTACGTTTTCTGAGTCTGCAGTGGCCGGTGTGGGCGTGATCATCATACGGATGTTGTGTATACTGAGCTTAACTAGCTGTTTAGATCGTTATGGGAGGGTTCAGGCCATAGACCACAGTGCTATGAAGGTACGGTTTTGTAGACATTGAGAACTCAAAGGCTTGCAGGTCACAATTGCAGCAGGTTTCTTAAAACATGGCTTGTACACAAAGATAATTTTTGACTGGAGACTTAGATAATCTTATTCTAACAGTATTTTTTACATATATCGCTTACATTGCGTATCTTCTACCATCGCTCTACTACTACGCTCAATTTTATGTACCTACCTCCCTACTTACTTAAGAAAAAATACTACGTGTCACTTACATCTGGCCGGTAGGTATCCGATTAGCAAAGCGAAGGGCCAATTACGGGACCAAGTGGGATGGAAAATTATCCCTATCCTCGGGATCTCGAGGAAATTAAAAAGTATACGCCAATTGGTTTTTTTTTTTCATCATCTGAGATGAGCTTATTCAATGTTCTCACGATGAGGTCATTTGAGACGGTCCACTTTACATCACACTTTTCGTAACGTAGTAACGAATTCTTTTATATTCCTTTGAAGCACAAAACCTGATCATTCTTTGATGACTCGTAATGTAAGTACATACCTATATTATTATTTCGCGTGATGTTTATTCTATGATAAAAATTAAAATACTTATACTCGTAGGTAAATACTTATATACGGCAAGGCTTGTACGATACTATTCGTAAGAGAACTGTAAAATTATTTTCTATCTATGATAAGATTCAAAGTTATTTAAATAAGACCTGCAAACCACATTCTGTGCAACACTTGTGTCTGGGGCCTTTCTGTTCATTCATTAATCTACAATCTTTACAAAAAAAAAGAAAATATCTATCTGCAATATTTCACTTCAACAGAGGCCTTAGTTCAATAAAATTATATCTCAGTAGTTTATGCCCTAATTTGGGTGTTCACTTCTTGTATAACCCGTAACATTTACAAAAATACAGAAATAAGGGCAGTGGTACTGCCAATGATAAACCGTCTCTAGGTTCAACCAGACAGGGGCCTAGCGTATGTATTTAGCCAACTAATATAACGTAAGTAAATACGAAGTATTACACAAACAACACAAATGTAACACACTGCTGGCAACTATACCCACAATGCATTTAACCAACAACCCAACAACTTAACTTGAAATACAACGTCATGTCGTCACGTGTAAGCAACGACAACTAGTTTGTCAGCTGATTAGTTAACCGATAGTTATAGCCAACTTTCATTACATCCGGCCATCGAGATCTTCCGCTGCCACGGAGAGGATAGAACAACCACAACCATTGTAATTTGACGGGTCCGTTGACGCAATTGGTAGTGACCCCACTTGTTACGCCAGTGGTGGGAAGTCGTGGGTTCGAACCCCACTCAGGACAAACATTCCTGTGACGAGCACTTGCGTTTGTTCTGAGTCTGGATGTTAATATTATCTGGTTAAGTATATGTACTCTGGTTAAGTACAATATGTATTTACTATAAATATGTATGTATATCAGTCTCTGACACCCATAGTACAGGCTCGCACCTAGTTTGGGGTCAAATGGCCGTGATATTTAATTCAATACACACAATTACCTGAAAAATTTTTCATCCTAAATTTTCGTCAAGTTTTTTTTTATTGATGTCAATTGAATAATTAGAAAATTATTTATGTGCCCTTCGGTGGTATCTTCACAACAGTCGTATCCGTTATCTTAACTTACGAGTACATCCTCGGAAATTAAGAGTCCCCAGATCTGTACCTAACCGTATATATCCCTAAAGACTCTACACAAATGAAAGCTTCTCTTCGGGGCAATCACGATCTGCCAACATTAAGCCCTTATTATGGGTTAAGGAAATGAGGATCCCAATAAAACAGTCCTTGTAAAAATAAAGTTGTTATTATTAGGCAGTAAAAGGAAATGAAGTCTCCCATAAAACTCTTATGGATACTGACGTCTCAGTATCTCAGGATTCTTTGGGACATTAATTTGTGGCATAAGTAAAGCTATTCAATTAATTTATACATTTAGTAGGCTACCGCATACCTTCAGAAAACTAGTTTTCCCTATTTACCCATAACCGACAATGTCAGTGTAGTTGTTGGTTTTTATTCCAATGATACGACATTAACAGTTTATAATTTAATTTAACGCACTCAATACTGGTCATTATTAAAGCGCTTTAGCTACAGTCATCAGTCAGTTGTTCTGTTTGTTATTGGCATAAATATTGCCCTATTCTTATTCAATTCTTATTATCTCCTTTTTGTTTGGTTTATCGATTGATCCACGGAAATATACCATTTACATAAACAAACAAATTGTAGAGATAACAAAATAAATATTTTTGCTATTTTCACGTCCTCTTGGTAGTACGGCTGGTTTCCCTTAGGTGTGAGGAAACCGTGGAAAATCAATTTGCTTTTGAGTATTATAAAGAACACGACACGTTTCGCGCCGCAGGAGGGCTAATGGAATCGGCGGGCAAACGCCGGCTTTTTGTCACTCACAATACCACAAATTGTGCCGAATGTACCGAAATCCACGGTGCGTGCGCCCTCATGCCTTGATGTGAGCAAGTGTGTCTTGATGAGGGAGTGCTACGGAACAGTTTGGTTGTTTGTTTTTATTAGCTCGTAAAATATAACACTGATGAGGTCGACGCGCGTTGTACAAAACTAATTCACTTCATTATAAGAAACTCGTCCCTTGAATACTAATGGTTTTTGCTTTGTTATGGCATATCGTATACAGTTTAGGTACATAGCGCTTTACTACAGGAATCTTTACACCACAATAATTAATTCTTTACAATTATAATTTCATTTCATTTCAACTTGTCTCACAAATACCTACATTGAAATTTTGGAAAGCATAGCTTCAGTAACATTAACAGTATTCTAAAATAACTGAAGTAAGCTTAAGTATAAGTATCTACTATACAGAATTGGTTCTCACATATATATATATAGCCAGACAATTACCTAATCTATAAACCAGATCGTTTAATTTTCTCTATAAAGACAAAGTAATAACGACCTCCTGCATTTTACGTAAATTAACTAAAAGACAGAAAATCATAACATTCACAATTAGATATTGGAACGAAGTTCCTTATCGCGCGTTGCGAAAGGGGGCTAGACGGAAAAAATTAAGACCAAAAGTTGTAACGACACTTTTTGCTATAGTTGTTAGCCGTGCGGCGTGCGCGTGTTTCTCTGTCTGTCTCTCTCTCTCTCTCTCTCTCTCATAGAAAGCAAGCCAGTTATTTTCGTTTCGTCTTTCTATTTCGCATTGAACAGTGTGGTGTCGCGACGATTATTTTTGTTGAGTGAATACAGGTTTTTTGTACATAATAAATAATAAAAATAACAATAGCAATTACTTATAATAACTTATACATAAGCAATAACTTATAAAAACTTCGTTCCATCCGGGTGTCCCTTGACACCTCTCAAGTTTTTTTTAAACTGCATTTGTTGCATGTAGCTTTGAATACGTTTATATAATAGACAAAGTTGTTTTTGGGTACAATACTCCTACTTTATTAGAGATTGCGAGACTTGTCGTATACGAAGTCTAGCATATGAACATGACCTATATACTAGCTATCTATATGACATCTTTATCGCTTTCTAAAGAGATAAATGCTACATTACAATGAATTATGGTGTCTTACACATTATCATAGGTAATTTGTTTGGATGTAGTGTGTGTTACTTTACTCTGTTGTGCTCTGGCAGCAGTCAATTTGTGGTAAACGTTTCAGTTGTTCAAAAATCAGTATCAAAAGTTGTGCTGACAAATTTTGAACTATTGAAAGTGTAGGTATTCGATGAAACGTAGAGTTAGTATAGAAATATGATAAAAAGCACCCCACGCTTTTTTACAATGAAATTAATTTTCTTTTCATAAGTCGGCGGTAGAGATAAGTCTACAACGTTAATCCAAAAAAATCTAAGTATGTAAATCTGATCGCTTAAAGTGGGGCAAAATCGAGCCCCAACGAGTCAGTTATAAGCAAACATATAGGTGAAACTAATAAAATTGTAAAAGACAAGTGCCCACCTTATTTGTTTGATAAGTTGCAATGGCCAAGAACTTCGATGACTAGGAATTCGCGACTCGTATATCCTATGAAATGTACACCTGATTTTAGGGGAAGTTACAGATTACAGATTAGGACAATATTCCTCCATCCTTGCACGACCCAATGAATAGTTTCAAACTTAAATACAAACTTCATCTTATTAATTTACAAAAATCTGATGTATAATAGTAAAATGTATGTAAACCAAGCACATACGGTACTTATTACACATTACTCACTTACTCAGAAAGAAATAAAAATAAAAAATCAAGCTGCTAGCTGAGCGTAACCCATTTTCACGCATGTCACCTAGCTATAAGTAGTAAGTAGTTTTATGTTCATTGTTCTCATGTAAAATGTCTTGTTTTTGTGTTTTGTGTAAGAATGAATATCTTCTTCTTCATCTATTTATTCTAGTGTTAGGTACTAGAAATAAGCTCGTACTTTCAGCAACCATGCATAATGCTATCTAACGACTGTATAAGTACGGACTCAGTCATAAAACACACCGAATTACTTTTGCAAACTCCCTAAAAGATGCCTAACTTCGTCTACAATTTGTACAATCTACCTACAAGATGACGCAAGTTACATTGATATGAGCGCTTCACTTACACATGAAGTGACTTAGAGATAATTACAAGCGAAACACCAGCGCAGCGGCCCGTCTCCGCAAGGAATGGTGAGGGGAGATAAGGGAAGAGTAAATAGCAAAACCACCGGTAAAACTTGTGCCCATTCAGAACGCTGTTTGTCAACTTCCGCGTTATCTTACAGGTAACAGATGCGGGCTTGCGAAGGGCTCATAGCATTGTTGCTTCTATTAATCGTTTGAGATCGACATGACTAAAATTTTGCTACTGTAATTTTATTTTTAAAATAATGTAACTAAGCTCAGCATTAAACACTGGAGTGCTTGGAGCGGGGATGGCGAAGGACTCAATTTCTGTTCGCTCCGAGAATCTGTCAACCTTAGATATTCTACTCTTTATAGACCAGTACTAACCATTAGTTGTGTACCTATGAAACAGACATAGTTTAGATCAAATCTTACAAGTTAAAAAACCACTTCTAAATTAAATAGGTTGAGTGCATTTTTAATTTAAGGATAATAATATTAATTATTAAAGTAATAAGTCACGAAATTCGTATTCACATTTAATTTTGACTGCCTGTGTTATATATATAATAATATAGTCACCATTACCGTGTTCAAAGCATAATAAGAATTGATTGTTACAAAATATTTTTTAACAAATTTACTAACCGATTTAAAAGAGTCATGATCAGTATGTACTCTGAAGAGAGAAAGATGAAGTTGATGTCGAACCTGTCAAAACATTTTACAACACAATTTACATAACGAGGTCGGTCAGATGTAGGCATGTCATTTTAATCTTGCCTAGGTGAGTCAAGCAAGCACTAGGCAACCCTTGTCACTAGTCACTTTAGGCGCTACATCTCTACGCCTATACCTAACTTTTGTTACAATGAAACATGTACGCCGCCTGTTACTAAGCATCGGTGAAATGAGTAATGTTCGTGACACGCATTTGTCTTAGATATTAGGGTCTTGTTTGCTTAGTCACGTTGCAAAAACTGAATAAATATCTCTTTAGTGCGGCTTGACGAGGTGAATTGAATGACTAGTCATTCACGTTTCAAGCCTAATTCTAGAGTTGGGGCTAACCTTTTCAAGCTGTAGTACTTAGTTTTTTTTGAGTAGAAGGTTAGTTTGTTGATTTAATAAATTAAACATAATTATATAAATTAATTCTATGATGAATTTTGGTCTGCGAGTACATGTTCAGTACATATATTATACGTGTAAGATCTGTAGCTCGAAAATATTGATAACAAATTTTAGGTAGGTATATACGAGTATAACGTGCATACCTGTTTAGGCAGGAGCGCCCAAATGCTAAGTCTACTAGTAGTAGTAGTAGTAGACTAAGGGTTATGGATTTTACCTACTATAGACTAAGTACTGAATAAAGAATTTGTGATTTTCTAAGCATTCTGTGCTATAGACATCAACAACACAGCTAACAGCTTCAAAAAGGACTAGGAATTCTGGACTAGTCCTATCTCCAATATTCTAAACACCAACTCAGCTTAACATGATACCAACTAAACTTATTTCATTAGAATACATGATCTCACAGTCCAAGGATCTATGGCAGTAGTTTATACCCACAGAACAGATAAAGGATCCTCCTTTATCTGTTCTGTGTTTATACCACTGAAAATACACGTGAATAAAATATTGAGAGGGAAAATTTGGAAGGATTCATTTCATGATGTGTATAAAATGATTAAATCTTTAATTTTACGGGCTGGCAAGCAACAAAATAATTACCTGACTGATATTATTCATGCGTATCTTATGCGTATTAATCTAGGTAAAGACACGTTTGCGTGAGATTGTTCATGAATGTCAGCAATAAGTAATTAAGATCTAATGTAATAGGTACTCAATGCTCAATCAAACGTGTAGGTATATTATCATTTATACGTACTTATCTTGAAGATGGTAATGAGGTTCATGTTCAACACACTTTTCAACACTTTTCAAGGTAAAACTTAGTAGGCATCTACTAAGTAATTTATAACAATGATTTTTTCATATCGATCACAGTGTTGGTGTTAATTAAAATAGCAAAGCATTTACTGCCACCCATGACAACTATGACCGACTTTAAACTCAGAGTCAAATTATAGACTATGATGATTAGTCAGCAACTAATGTTTTTATTAACACCCCCTTTTGGGTGTTAATAAAAACATTGGTTGCTCAGTTCGTTAGTAGGCATAAGGACTAGTGTTAAGGACTGTTGGTGATAGTGCTTTTAGTTATCATATCATATTTCGTCTGACTAATACTAATAAGTATTAGTCAGACGAAATATGATTGCTGCAAATACAATTGTTACATAGTAAAAATGGCTCTAGGTACCGTTGTGGGCGGTGGTACGCTCCGGGCGAACTGTTTACAAAACCTATTTTACTTTGTACCTATATAAAACGACATCGACACGGATTAGATAATAGTCCTGCAGCCATCGCCTGTTTTTTTTTAGTCAGTAATAATAACAGGCTGAATTTTCGTGAGCAGTTCTTCTTCTGACAATTCTCGGTAGAGGTAGCTAATGTAGTGCGCAGGTATAGAACATGTCGATTTGGTGGGGTGTAGAAATTGTCTGAATAACCGCATGTTTTTTTTTTTATATTGAGGTAATTGGACGGTAAACTCCGAAAAACAATTGTCCTACAAACGGATGGCTTGACTGGAGCATCCTACACTCCGAATATGTTCAAATAACGAGATCATCAAATTTATTGATAACAAGCTGATTTTTTGTATGAAGCTTAATAAATATTTGTACAATCAAATGGTCACACAGTCCTACAAATGTAGTGGTACGATTTCCCAGTCCTACGTTTAGAAGTTGTCCATTCTACGGTAAGACTTTTTTCATCGATAACTGTAGGACAAAAATAAAATAAGGTCCTACCAAAAAATAGGTATGTACCGAAAATATTGAAAATAACATTATTTCGTTTTATTAAATTCAGAAATAAAATATAGAATACAGAATATTTATTATTTGCATTGACGTAAAAATCCCCACGATCGTATTTCATTCAGTCAGTTTGGTCTGCAAAGCTCTTAAAACAGTATCAGTACTTACAAATCAATGTGGTGGCCTTGTTAGTACTGCACCTGTTAAGCAAAGGTGTTTTGTAGTTGCAAAAGAGTTCAAGTGACAAATTCAAACTGCAGCCTCTCTTTTCACTCGTTACCTTTGCTTTTCCACTTTTTATGAGTTCAATGTAACTGGCTTATGTTCGCACTCACTAGTTCGTTATAGATTAACTCATTTTATCATTATGGATCTCTCGGCGACTTGCAGTGGCATCGCTTATGAGAGGTTTATGTCCAGCAATGACCCTCGAAAAGCTGTTGGATTCATGGAATATATTCCACACTAGCTTTTATCCGCGGCTCCGCCCGCGTGGTCAAAGGGAATTAACAATGACTTGTTTATCATACATGACACATTTGTGGTGGATGAATAGTGACAGTTCCACGATTAAAAGATACTTAGAAGAACCAGAGGTAATGCTGACCGCAGATAAAGTCTGTCGTATATATACTACTTCACTCAATATGTGTGAATTTATTTTGTTTACAATATCGTTTTTAGGTGCTAGAATCCCCCTTTGACATAGTTATTGATCTTCATATACATAATAATATACTGTTTTGTAAACCTGGGTAAACACTTTGCAATCAGTTGTGAATTACTCTGTGTTACAAAAATTTCCCGTTAATGTCACACAGCCCTCGGCATCAGTTTCCAGAAACGCCCATCTCCAATTTTCAAGAGTGTTTCAGCATAGTTTCCAGCATTCATGTTATTGTACAGATGCACCCTCATATTCGTTGTCAGACTGAATTTTTTCAGCTTGTTCCATACAGTAGACGGCTTATGGCCACGCTAGAGCGCAAGTGCGCATTGGCAGAACTCCCAGGCATGTAGGTTTCCTCAGATGTTTCCTTCACCATTAGAATAGGTAACATTTAATTTATTAAATCGCACAGAAACACAAAAAAGTCATTAGTGCGTTCCGCTTGAAATTGAACCCGGACCCCTCGAGTATGAGGCGAATTTGATAGCCACTTGGCTGTCACTGCTTTATATATTACTAGACAGCAAATACATCAAAAAATATCACCGTATGACAATGCACGCTGTCAATATAAAACTAAATTTGCATTCGAAGAAACTGGGAAATACAAAATATATTTAGATATATTTATTCGTTAAATTAATCTATAGGTATTAAGAATTATTCATTTAATAAATTCACTGTCCATAATTTAATGTAATCCGCATAAAAATGAAACCGTTTAAAATTTACTTTTTACAAACACAGCTATCCAAAAATGTTGCTATGCAAAATTAGTTTCACACAAAACGTGCTTCGAAGATTTTCCTTGCTTCCGTCGCGGCGCAAGTTTGTTGTACCTACTGTTTGTTTCAGTTATTGCAGTGCTGGGGCGAATAATTGGACACGATAAACTTATTGTTTCAATTTTGTTAGTATTCTTACTTTGTTTACCAAGTACATCGTTTTTTTTTTAAAGATTCCAATAGTGTTGAAAAAGTCTCGTAACAGATTAATTATCTAGCTGACGCCAGACTACATATAAAAGTTAGCAATTTCTATATTTAACACCATACACATACCATAGGTTAAAATGGAAAGATCTTTCTAGACTTTTTCGTATTACGATTACAGCGTTGTTTAGAGTTTTATCCTTCTCAAAATGAGCCTTCCTCCCCTTTCCCTTCTTAAAACTATGAACCACCACGCTGGCACACGCCTGCCCCAGCCAGCGTAATTAATAAGTAGGTAATCATACTTTATTTTACAGCTTAGGCTAGCAAAGTATAAAATTACCTAAGAAGCATTATTTAACGTATTTTAATTAAACACTAAAGCGACATTCAATAAAAGGTGAAACTTATTTGCTAACGTTCAAGTTTAATCGAGAATGGAAAACAAACCCAATTTTTCTCGAAGCCACTTTGCGGGGGAAATTGCGGTTGAAAGAGTGCGCGGGCAAATCGTGAATTTAATCACCAATTTCGTGGCAGACGGAGTGGTGAATTATAAACAAACGAGACGAAACTGGAAATAAAATCAGACACGATACAAAAGTTTATTGGTTGACTTATTTATTTAACCGATAGCTAACAGAGTGAACAGGAAGACATTTATAACATAAAAAATAGCTTGTATATATAATATATATATAATATAATTATTTAGATACCTACTATACAAAGTATTTTAGCACATAATTCAACTAACACTAAACAAAGAAATATTTATAACTTGATAACCTATTTTCAACTAATTCTAACTAAATAACTAATCATATAAATTCATATACCTAATATAAATTTTATTTTTAATAGGAGGTTTACTGTGTTTACTTTACTTTACGTACAAAAAATCTAAATCATTCGCCGCATTATTAGAGAAACCCAAAACAAGGCAATACCTATGCAGTAATGATTGCACGCAAGCGGGTAATTTTGAAGCGATTAAATTAATCCCTGGAAATTAATTCCCACGCCAATGAGCTGGCACGTAAAGATTGATGGCGGCTTGGCTTCGGCGCACGCCTCTCTTTGAGTAGTTCTCAGAGATATTTAGCATTTTCTGTATTTTTAGTCCTCACTTTAGCGGTTATGACTACACACACTACACACACTTTGGCGTTCGTACTCTAGAGGTCAGGGTTCTGAATACCAGAGTTGTATCTCATCTAGTAACGTGCAACAACGTTTCAACAACAAAACCTTAAATCCTTCAACAATAGTACGTAAAATATCAGGGATGTTCTTTACTTTGAATCCAAATTTAGAAACTGGTACATAATCCTTCCCTTCAAATTTTAAAATTAAATATAAATTATTGTGACTTTGTTTTCAACAGTCAAACACTGGGCGTACATTAAATAATAGGTAAAATGGATTTCTTTTTCACCGAGATACTTAATTCGTGCTCGTATGAACTGAACAATTTACTTTGAGATTTCCCGCTTTTTGTGTACGTTTTAATAACTTTCCACTTACCATGGAGAGCCATAATTTTACCGCTAATTACCCCAACACGATGCCAAGTTTCGCTATTGTTAAATAAACGTTTTGCCAGCGTAATTCATAGCGTTAGTCACTTCAACACTAAGTACCTACTACCTAATATTTTGTTTGTCTCTAACAACATTAATTTAATTTTATAGTGAATTAGAGAAATACTAAAGTATTCTCTGTAAGTCTTGAGAACTTCATCTAGATAATAGTTGGCTAAAATATAAACAAAATTAAACCATAAAAATGGCATGTTCATTTCAGCCACATAATGACTGCTAAAGTATCTAATCTACTATCTTGTAAATTAAAACATTACTCGCCAGACAACCTCAGGTTCTCTGCGAGTCCAGCGGACCATGCTCTCATAATAGATTTTTTTTCGAGCTCTGGTGAGATCTGAATACCTAATTATTTTATAATAATGGATAGTGCAATATTAATTTCATGGCCAACAACATCTGTTTTGATCAAGCTTTTCGCACACGAAGTAAACACTCTGTAAGGTTATAAACTCAATAAAATTATCACATTCTTTCTTAATAAAGTTCATTTGCACCTTACACCGCGATTGAATAGGAAGGACTACAGATTTGGGTATTTTTAAATAAGGCATTTTAGTATCTGGCTGAAATTACTTTTAAAAAACTTAAATACTTATTTTTTCACAAAAAGTTTTAAAGTAAACATGTTTTCGTCTGGAAAATCTCGCAGTATTTTTTTCCAAGTAGCAGTCTCGAGCCTTAGTTTTTCAGAATCTCATTTTGAAAATGCCCGGATTTTCGTCGATAAGTTCGGTGTCTTAATTGTAACATGTTTTGCTAGCGGAAGGGATGACGATCTAGCAGTCATTCAAGCAGATGGGCCTTACTGCCCATTCTGCTGGGATGACTGCTGGTGACCTGAACGTACTAGATCGGCCGCTCCTTCATTCGTAGCTTGAAACAATAAATCGTCTGATAGTACGATAAACAAACCACATAGTTAATAAGCAGTTATTTTTAAAATTTTGCAGTATACTAAATCTACGTCTACGTGCAATAACCACAACTCTGTTTTATTTTTGTATCCTCCCCATTTTAACAAATAGATCAATTTTTTTTAAGATGGCGCAATAATTTCTTATCCTTAGGTATTCATAAATGGAAACACTTCTTGCCAATATTCCTATTGACAGGCCCTATGAACCTTGATGAATGTTTATATAAATATCATAAAACAATGGAACATGGAAGAGAGGCTCCATACATAAAACCATCATAAGATTCATTTTAAATATGCAACCCTACATAATTACTGAGCAGTGAAATAATCTAATGAAATCGTATTTTTCAGCACGTCTTTCGGAAACAAACTTTGTCGAAGACATAATTTCCACATCGTTAAGCGCTGCCTAAAAGCTCTTTCAAGTGACTTCATAATACAAAAAATGAAAATGGCAAATAGATGATCATTCTCTTTATTAAGCAGCAAAGTCAGTAGCAAGTGAAGGGAAGGAATTTTGCGCCTGTCTGAAAGATATGCCTGATTTAATATGATCATTCATAAGAAAAGAGTAAGAACCACAAAAACGGCTTTGTATGCTTGCATTGCTCTATTTAGTAAAAACAGCAGGATTATCGCGTAGAAGAGGACTTAGCGTCCATTCTAACGCGCGAAACTTGCGCTCAAAATGTTATAACAATATTTACGTAAAATGCAATTTGATTCAAGATTCCGGCGTTCGCGTTGCAGGAATTGTTGTTACAGACGGAAGCTACCTACTTCCACAAACTTCATGCAAACTAAATGCTAATCACAACACTGTTGAATATAAAATTGTTATCATTGAATTGAAAACGGCAATTACTGCTAGAGAAGGATTTATTAACTAAATCAATTGAAATTTTCGTCTCCTTTGATTGCGTATTCATTGCTTTAATTATTATTAGGTATGAAATAGGTTTGCAACGGGATGTACCAACATTTTTGTTGAAGCCGGAAAAGTAGTTTCAATAGTTTTAGCATTTTATTTTAGGTATTGTATACTTATTGTTTTTCTCAAAAAAAAGGAAGATAATTAAAATGTTATGAAATTACCGTAAACTTTGAGATGAGAGACATCCCACTGCTGGGCACGGGTCTCCCCCACAGGCAAATCTGCGGGAGATCTAGTGCATATTATTATGGATTAGTGGAGGGATTAGTGGCCAACCCAGTGTCGAATGTTCTCAAGCCACCCGAAGGTCTTCGACAAAGCATAACGATTGTTTTCACAATTAAAAACAACCGGGACTGACGGCTCACTTGTTTGGAGTTTACCCAACTATCCACTTTCATTTCCATTTATAATATATATAAAAATTTCTTATAATTTATATCATCGTCTTTGTATTTGTTATCTCTAATAAAGGGAAAATAAAAACTTTCAGGTTGGTAGGAAATAAACTGGCGGCCTGACTGAATCATTAATGTATTATAATTTTTTACAAAAACGTATCGGTACTATAAATGCGTGATATGGGTATATTGACTCACTCACATTACGCATAGATGGCACTATCTAAATGTTTGGAACAAAAAAAAATTGAAATGGTGATTTTTGTACCTTTCATACTACACTTCAAATATTAATTTTAACCCTCAGTGTAGTATTCCAAAAAATGGTAAATGATTTTTAAATAAAAACTAACACACACTAAAGTAACAAATAAACTCGTATTTTGTATAAATAAAAACTAACACACTAAAATAACTAATTTAAATTAGTTCATTTTGTCTCAAATTATACTTATAGGTATTGCGTAGGTATGTGATACGATATTGAACATTTATATTCGTTATACGCAAATATTATTCAGGGACTGACTGACTGATTATTACGTCATACTTCTACCAACGCGCTCGCTGAAGAATGAAATTCCACCCACATCTACTATACTATATTAGTTGCGGTCCTTCACGGTCACGTTTTGACATTCAGTTCGCCCGGAATATTACGAATTGTTAAATAAAGCAAATAAAAGTGTAGGTGCTTCCTTGAAATATTAGAAAACATGGCTTAGTAAATAAACAGACATAAAAATAAAATTAGTTATAACTCATGAAATTAATGGGTAGGTAATAACCATCCTGATTAGGTATATTACTTGATAGTTAATTTATTTTCATATTAAATATTATTTTTATTATATTAGACATTTTATCTAAACTATATTACTATATATTTATTGTTTAATTCATATGTCTATTAGTTTTATCTTGGATGGATGGTTTCAGTCAGTCTGGCAAGGAATTCAAGACAGTCACAGCTGATTTAAACACCACTGGATGTATTATAGAAAAATAAAAATGCATCAGGATTTTTGAACAGCATGTTGCTGTGTAAAATCCCGTGACCTCTTCAGTCAGCCCGGTGCGTATCCTATCCCTTCCGCGAGTAAACGTCAATTTTCGTTTAGAAACGGAAGTCGTTATAGCAATCAGAAGCAATCTCCTTTATGGAGCTTACAGCATTTCCGAACACTTGCTTGGAACGGCGTGTATTATAACATGTTTCGCTGTATTTGGCTCCATTTACATACATTCTGCATGCATACATCTAAAAAAAAACTCGCGTAGAATTAGACCCATTAAAGTTGACGCAACGTCTGCCCGCGTTCGGGTTGCACACTTGACTTCAAAAACGGCAAAGTTTCATACTAACTTTGCACCCCCGTTTTACCCCCTTAGGGGATGAATTTTCAAAAATCCTTTCTTTGTGCTCCCCTACGTTATAAAAGGAACCCCTGTCCAAAATTTCAAGTTTCTAACCCTTATAGTTTAGCAACGCAGGGCGCGTTGATATGTCAGTCAGTCAGTCAGTCAGCTTCTCCTTTTATATATATAGATAGATAACAGATTTCATTTATCAGTAAAGTAAACGACTATGACCAAGACTAACAATAGACAATAGATTTAATTTAGCTTTCACCACAGCCGCCACGCTCCTGCGTGTAAAATTTGTAACATATTAGGTTAGTAAGTTTGTTTTTTTCTGTCCCACAATAAAGAAATAGTTGCACAGCATATCGTTGATATCTTTTTGTCATTTTCTGATTCCGTCCTCCCACATGGATCTTTAGGCCCACTTCAAAGGTTATCGACTGTTTATCGTTTTTTCGCCGCACCACGGCGCATCGTGTTCGCGTCATTATCGCTCATATAGGACGCACCCCTAACCAATCTATACTAAGTAATATTATTATAGGAGAAATATTTGTTAGTAACTTTAATATTTGTTTTTAACCAAAAACTACTGGACCGTTTACAAAAATTCTTTCACCATTAGAAGAAAGCTGCATCTTCACTGAGTGACATAGACTATATAATACCTATTACTAGGTGTAATCGACACTATTGTTATGTCAAATTCCACGCGAGCGAAGCTGCGGGCGTCCACTAGTCTCTAATAAAATAACTTTTCTACGTGTTATTTGTCCGCAGTAACAATCCTCTTGACCGCTCTCAAAGCTTGCAATAATGTGTGACAGCGTGTGACAGTTCAAGGGGATTCGAGAATGGTTTAGATTCACAATTTAGTCCACTGGAAAATGTTTTTTTAAACACTTAAACGTTTAAGTATTTTTGTATGAACAATATTTAACATTAAGTGTCGCGTCACTTTGATATTTCATATGGCAGAACAACGTTTCCGGGGTCAGCTAGTAATTATAGATTTATACTATACTACTTTGTCTTTTAGGTGTATAATACCAACGAATTTATACGAACGCATTAAAATAGAAATAATCCCCCGATTCAATCGACTTTTGCGTGTTCAACACGGTACCCAAAGTTCTTTATTCACAGTAGCTTTCCAATTCAGCGTTTTCAATTGATCCAACCGACCCAATTTGCGCTTCGAGACTCTGTGATAGCTGCTTTCAGCCACGTCTGTCTTGGAATGTAAGCCACCCTTACCTTCAGCCAGAATAATATTCATTCGAGTCAATTGACTTCCAAACAGTACATTGAATGTGTATCCTGATTTCTAATTCTGTTCAACCGCGTAATTAAGATTTTAATCGAATTTCCTAAAAACCAGCCAATAGAGGCAAATTACAATGCTAATGGACTCTGCTCCTCGACCCCATCTTCAATTTTATTCTTAATGATAATTTCAAATGAATCTGATAAGTTTTCTTTTTAACGCAATCGTTTTCGTGAGTTTAAGGTGGATGCTTCATCCGTAGCGAGAAATTTAATTAAAAATCAATTTAGTGTTGGTCAAATGGTTATAACATACATTATTTTTTAATTAGCGCACGTACCAAGTAGCATTGCATACTTCAATATATAATTTCAGATCTGAAGTTAACCAGAATTTGAATATTGTTCCATGAACAATAGGCGTCTTGCCTTTGACATTATGCCGCCTAGATTTTCTGCAACGGAGGCATAAATACTAGGTTATCGGATGCCATTCTGCGTCAAGTTAAATGAAGGTTGCATGGTTCAGTACATGATACGAAAAGCAAGGTTGCCGAATCATTAAAAGAAGGGCTTAAAACTGATTGAATTCGCGAGTTTTCGGTGTGCGGAACATCGGAAAGTCACGCCTTAAGAGGATATGAGTCGACACTTTTTCCATACAAACGTAGTCCCCTGTTTCCTCCTAGGATAAAGAAGTTACAGAATAAAAAAAAAATACCATACGATTTATACGTACCTCTGCCATGCCTGTACGTTTTGTTTTTTTTCATAATTTGCTTAATAGAAGAGAAAAAAAATCTTTTAAAATAAAAAAAATCGACTTTTTTTACATACATTTTCAAACCTCAAGCAAACTGGTAATTACTAACATATCCCAAAAAAGCAAAACGTACGGGCATAGCTTAGACCCTGTTCTACATTTTAACTGAAAGAAATATTGAAATCGGTCTAGATTTCGAGGAGGAAACAGGGGATTACGAAAGGACGATTTTCTTAATTTTACGTAGGTAAAATCAGTTCGAGACTGCACTTCTCTCTATCGCACGCTAAGGGGTAAGGTTGGGGGTCAGCGCGACGGCAATATTTTTGGTAAAAACCTATTCTTCAAAAGTGACGGTCGACTGGTGTCCTCTTAACTTACTTTATCGACGCGCGTTCCATCACCATATAAAACGCTATTTAAACTGCTTTAAAAAGCTTTCCGGCAACTATTCAATACTTACCATTAATACAGCCGAAGTGACATAAAAATGATTGCCAGAACGCCAAGTTATTAGCATAGACAATTAAGTTGCAATGACACCACCTATTTAGTTGCAACAAACCACATGCTGTCTACGGTCAAGCCCGTTTACTAATTTAGTGGAGCTACTGTCCTAAAAATCCATAGTTTATAAGATTACAAAAATTCCGCCACTTTATGTCTAAAGAATTTGAAAACTAATTAAGAAAATGACTTAAGAGCTTGACAGACTTTCAATTTCCAAGCGCATCCTGGAATATTCTTTCGAGTTACAAAACCATGGTCAAAGTCAAAAATTCTAAGAAATATTCGCTCATAACACAACAGAACCACAGATATATCTATACAATACATTTATTGCTCATATATTAATAGTGGCGGCGCGCGTAAATATATCTGGGTAGGTATCTCTGTGTTAGTGTGTAACGAACATTAAGGGTGGTATCATATTTTTTCTTGTATTTGAGCGTTTGACCTACGAACAAAAATAATCTTAAAACCTAGCTTCGATTTTGTAATAGCAGCAATCTCTCTTAACAACTATTTTAATTTCCTGGCCATGTATTTATTGGAACCACTTCAGTTGCCACAGCTTTTCACAATACATGATAGCGATATACGCGTACGCGGATTGGGGTGTTATGGGGGCAGTAGACTATGGTGTAAATGTGTAGGTACATGCTGGCCTCGTAAAAGGTATCTATTTTCTATCAGTTTACAACGGTAACTATATAAACACCATATGCTGCGTTTGTTTATTCTGCATTAATATTTACGAAGGAACAATTTTGTCACAATCAACCGAAGTATTTTCAGCGAGTGTTCGATCTGAAACTTGATTGCTCCCCTTGTCTCTGTTTAGCGGGCTTAATTATCTCGCAGCCGGCATAGTAAATTAACCTCAGAACTTGGTTTGAGGACGACACCATTTGTACTTTGATTTTGAACACAAAGATCACGATCATGGATTTAGGCAAAATCATGGGCCAAATTTGGAGACGGTGTAGCTTCAAAGTTACAAAATTTGCATTTTACACAAACGCTTCGATAGATGTAAAACATTGTATCTATGTGTATGGTATGACATAACATAAAGTAAAATCACGTATGTATTTCCCCACTTTTCACCGTCCATATTTAGATTAAAACCAACCCATTAATACTTTGCCCGACCCGGGGATTGAATTCGAGACCTTTAGTTTAGCAGTCGTGTTTACAACCACTAGACCAACGAGACATTGTAGGACCATGATAATTTATGCGAAAATGCAAAATGTTGGCGTCGGCTCGGAACTAAAAAATTGTGTAGCCTACCTACTAACATTATTTACAGCATAATACCCAATTTTCTTATGTTCTTTGTTGCAGAGCTTTTCTAAGAATAATCTGCGTCTGCTGTCCGCGAAAGCTCCGTCGAAAATACCAGCCACAACTCAGGTTCAAACAGTCACAGGTAATATTAAGTTCTTTTATCACTAAGACTGAAAGATTTTTTCGTTACGTGTAGTAATTCTTATAATAGAATAACATTTAATTAACTATATATGCCATAGTGGTTGGTTGGTTGGTGGTGGTTGGTTAGAGTGCTCTAGTACCGATGGCAATGTCGTGGGTTCAAATCCCACCAGCAGAGAATATTTCTTTTTAATTTAAATATTTTAGTTCAACGAAATATTTATCTTTGTTTTTTGTACCAGACTCTACTAGACGTCTGACCGACTCATGCTCTTCATGCCGAACCGAACTCTTGGGAAAGACAAAATTCAGCATGCCAGATCTAATAATCGCTGATATTATGTTAAAAAGTTTTCCGGACCTTGGTTTGATTCATAAACCTACTGCTAAAGCTGTATGGAAAGTTTTGGAGATAAGAATATGGGGCATTATGAAAAAAAATTTGTCCTATTTCTTTAGACTTCAATTATCGCTTAATTTCTATGTTTTTCAAACTTTATCAATTTTTTTGTTAATTATTTGTAAGATATTGTACATTAATTGTTTTTCAGTGGAGAACGACACGACGGTATTATTCTTCGGGCGAACTGCAGGCTATCAGGCAAAATTCCTGCGAACAAACATTTATATAGCGTCACCAAATATTCGATCTTCCAACTTTCCAAGTGCCTTTAAATCTTTTGACTACAAGTAATTTCTACAAAAATCTAAAATTCTAGTTTCAAAAGAATGTTAGTCTCACCAGTTTAATCTCAAGCGAGCGCAGAGGTATGTGTGCCTTTTACCACCTAACCTCATTCTTGCACTTCTGTCGAAGATCCTTCCTTTCTCGGAATGTCACCTCTTGAAATTTTCATTTTATCTTGCACTTGGTATTCTGTATTCCCCAAATAATTGTTGTCATGCCTTTGACTATAGCTTTCTTTCCATTCCTATGGAGTCACAAGGTTCACACATAATGCATGAGTCCATTGATGCAAACGAGTGCCTAAATTGCCTAAATTGTTCATTAAATGGAAGAAAATGCGTGTGGTTTAGCCATTAAAATAACTAATTGATCATGTTACTAAGAATGCAATACACCTTCCTATATATTAATCGAAATTACTGTTTAGTCTTGGCAATTTGGGGAATGGATATTTTTGCGTGTGTTACAAGCGTTAATTTCATTATAAAATTTTACACGCATTTCTTCAAAGCGTATTTGTACTGAACTGAACTAATTACGTAACATTAGTAAACACTTTTATTATTGGATGGATTTAGGTAGGTAATATATGTATATCACAGTGCAATAATATATTAATAAACAGAATTAGGATGGTTCGAATAAATGTCGATGTTTTCGTTAAAATCAATCAGGCAAACCGGGTCAAATCTAGACTGGCCGCTTAGTCACTTTAATTTTAGTATCTTAAAATATGACTAATCTTAATCTTTTAAATTAATAACAAAACATTTCACCTAAAAAGGCGCATTATACTTCGTAAGAAATGAAGTCGATTGTAAAACAGCACATAATTTGACGCTTTTAACAAGACTTTTAAATTTTATATGCGTTTAACAGCCACTTAGCCGCTAAGCACCTATAATCCGTTGTCCAGTAAAGGCACTCCTATTTCATACACAAAATGAGCATTACTGTTGAATAATCTTTTAACCGATTTGCATGAATACCTATAGGCCATAACAGAAACAATCTCTTAGGCTTGATATGGTCTGTGTAAAAACCAAAGTTGATATAATAATAAAAGTCGATAAATCAATTAAAATATTTTATTTTATAAAAGCTATTAGTAATTTTATTTATCTATATGTACGATTACAGGTAAATTGGGCATACAGACAATTTAGAATTGGCAAGGTAGTCATAAAATAAAACGTTATTGAAAATTTGGCATACATTATGATTTTTACGGACACACATTGAAATTAATTATTTATTATTCCAAAGACAACCCGCTCATATTTGCATAATCAGATGAACAATAATTTCCTCCACAGTATCCGGTGTCGGCGATGATGTATTCATCAGTGTCGCAACAAGAGATGTGTCGCTTGTGACACCAGGCGCGCGCGGGCACGTGTCGCCCGCAGCGCGCCCGTTGTTCCTGATGTCGGACGCGCCGCTCCGTGTCACGGAACGGCGACCACCCCGACTCTTACGCCATGCGGAACCTGGACCCTACGTTCGAACCCATACAGTACGTCGAGAGACACTTAGGCCAAGATATTATCTGCCCGGACTCCGAGTCGGTCAGTGAAGTGAGCGTTGAGAGTGAAAGTCGACACCAGTCTTTACGACGCAAGAAAGTTTCATACCAAATCAAAGCGGAAGTGATCTCAAATAAGTGTTAGTAGTCTAGTTGTAGCAAGGAAATCATGGCTTACATATTGTTAAACTTTAGATTACACATTTTATTATGTTTAAAGTAAGTGGTTTTCAGTCAATATGTTACTCTCTTTTGAGAGAACATAGGTAATCTTTGTTTTAATATCATTTTAAAGTAATAAAACAAGGAATTAAAACCAAACATCGTTCCTACAATATTAAAGCAAATTGGAAATAAGTGTTATGAGCAGAGTTGAATACGAAATGCAGGGTGTACCTACATACCGATGCAGACTAATTTCAGATATTCGTGTTAAAAATGGCGCGCATCAGAACCGGAAGTCAGGTTCTAGAAATTAGTGGGCGGAGTTGCAAAATAAATTCAGGGAGCGTCTTTTGCCAGCCATGCTGCTTCTGATATATACGATTCGGATATAGTAAGCGACCATCATACGAGTATCTTATTCTTAACTTTAATTACCGTCTCCTAGTTATTTTGTTAAAATTTGTGTGAAGAAACCCTAGTTGTTACTAGGCATACATAGTAAACTTTTCCACTTTATGCTTACAAAATATTTAAGGTAATTTGCCATATAAATACGGCAAGACTTACGACAAGACCGAATCTTATGTTTTATGATATTTTTCTAGTCACATTTCAGACTGCGAATTTTTTCTTTTCAATCAGGAGCTGTGATTTACTGATTAGCTGTACATATTATAACATTTTGATTATTCTATGTATTTAATATTATTTTATATATTGTATATATAAATAAACAACCGTATAACATTGTTCAGTTGTGTCTTGAATGTTTGTTGACGCTTCAATTTATGGCTAAATGAATCATATAAGATAATTTAAATAATTTAAGGTCAAAAATATGTTTCAATTATTTTTTTATTTCTATAAAAATTATGTCTATATGCATTAAATATGATTTTAAAGTATGTCAATTTTTAAAAGCTAACTGTATGTGTATAAATATTATCATAAAAAAAAAACAAAATTATACTTTAGTACAGGTGTAAAACTCGGTTAGCTTTACTTACGGAGGATCGAAATATCTACCTAAGTTCATCCTTCCAGTTACAAAAAATAATTGTTACTAAGAATTGTTATTATTTTTTTCTACTAAATGTTGTTGGACCTACATACCTACTTACTATTATCTACTATATTGAAAGATGAAATACATTTAAGATGATATAATGAATATTTTTAGCAATAAATAGTCATTTCGAGTTCGAAGTTCATTCAAAAAAACAACTAGACATTCTGATACTGCAGATACTTTGAAAAGCTTTTGAGCTAGAAATCTGACACCGTTGGTAGTCTTTTTTCGCAGTCTTCTGCAAATATTGGATTCCACAAACACGTTCGAGCAACGTAATAAATAAAAGATATAATGTTTGTAAGATTACTATTAAACAGGATTACCTAATTATGCCGGTGTGCCTGTCTTGACTTACATTACTATTTGTAAAGAATTTCTATGCGAGTTATTTTTACAGTAATGTATATAAATATGTACAGTATGTATGTTCATCCTATCGTTATATATATGTGTATAGCTTAGCTTCAGTTAGGGTAAATATTTTGAGATTGTGAATAAACTTTGTGATTAGCTATCAAAGTAAATTAAAACTGGTTGTCGTATGTATATAAATTTATATTAAATATTTTTTTTAAAACATTTGGTTTAATTTATGTGTCATAATTTAAGACATTATGACAAGACATAATACATTGGCCTTCATTGCAGTAATCTATTTATTTATTTATTATTAAATGCGCTAACAAGTTATATACTAATATATACTAATAAATACGTCACGTAGTTAAAGATACAAATAAAGTGTTATCTCAATTACAGTCAACCTGGGTAACATTGGCCCACTTTTCGGAATTAAAATGCAATAAATGTTTAAATTAGTGCGGAAGACTCATCCAAGAAGACTTTTTGATGGCTTTGAGAGCCACTGATTCTATAAACCTAGCAATATAATGATAGTTTCTTAGAAAAAAGAAATGAAAAAGTAATAAAACCGATGGGTCAAAGTTACAATTAGAGTTGGGGTAAAATTGACCCAGGCCTGGCCTGGTGCATGTTTTTTATGATTTCTCGCAAAATAAGTGAACTAGGTAACATTGGTCACTAAATACTAGCAGAAAAATATATAGTCTACATCCAAAGTCAATATTTTTTGTACCATAGTTAAGGTTTATAAGGAAAATTTAGGTATGAAATAAAATGTTGCCCTATAAAACATAGCTTTTTATTAAATCTTTTATTATTTGGTATTGATAGGAAAAATAGGAAATCAGGCTGCTATGGCCCTTCAAAATATCTAAATAATTGTTAAAAAATAAAATTTTAACCGAAAAGTAACTACTTAATTATCAAAAAATGCTGTAAAGTCATCCTTTCTAATCATCCCATTCCATCGCCAAAAATCATCATTTATCTCAAAATAACTGCCTTTTCGAGTTATTTACGATTCATCTAAGACTTATGATTATTGTTAATTGATAATAGCACTATTTCTGGTCGATTCGTTAGCCAAATCCAACAATCTGTAGCCTTTGTCATTAAAGAGAGTCGTCCTGAGGCATGATATCTTTTTCTGTATGGAAAAAAAGATTTTTTCACGATATCGAATGTACTACATACATATTTATATTAAATTCGACACATTTTCCAAAATCTGGCAACATATTAGTATGATAGTAAAATATTAGTGTAACCTTATCCCGGGCCAATGTTACCCTGATATAGTAACTCCAAAGTAGTTTTGAAATATTTTAGATGTTACTAGAAAAAATACTGTATTATATATTGCAAAAAATTTATTAAATGATAGGCAGACAAGTTGGTAACACAATACATTGCAACTTACCATTCAAAACCTAATAAGAACAGCGCTGAATGCTACTTTTTAACACTGAGAAAAGTACCGTCTATAATGCACTCACGAAAAAGGCAACTTTTGAATTTTTTCATTGACAATAAATGACACATTTCGGCGGGTGAAATACGTTTACGAAGATACCTTCTATCTTTTATTTGTAAAATTATTTTTTTATCAATTAAGGCAATCTGTAAAAAATAATAATAATCGGAAATATAATTTTGGGCCAAAGTTATAACTACGGCCAAAGTTACCCAGATTGACTGTACAGGCCCATATACCATTTATAAATGAACAGCGTACATGAATCTAATTAAGTAGAAATAAAATCATTAAAATAACATATTAATATACAAAATAATATAAAAAAGAAGAAGAAGAAGGACAAACCAACAAACACACTTTTTTATATTTACATACTAGTAAGGATACTCATTTGCGAACAGTACTTATTTCTACAAGTTGACATTATTTAAGAATTTATAGTGAGCACGAGGGGCCAACATAACTTTTGGAAGTTAGTAGACCGCACCAAATCCTCCGACGACTCCAACAACTGCTATTCACCTAATAATAACTACTGGGACCGACCGCCGAACATTCATCACATTCCTCCGATGTACGAGGGTGGACTTGATAAATTGAACGAATATTGTAATACGTAGCTAGTTTGCTAGTTTATTTTAAACTAGATTTTTCCAGATACTCGCGTAATATTTTTATACGCTTTCACAGCCAAATCATACATCTGCGGGCTCAGATTAAAGAACCAAAGTCTGCTGGTTTATTAATTCACGTTCATGAATTTTCTGTAAAAATTCTCATAGACTGATCCATACTGTTTCAAGGGCAAGCCCACCATTTTACTATAGCTACTAATAAAGAAGTAAATACTTATGTTATCCATAGTTCTGTAATTACATAGTTCTGTTATTCTCCTCCAGCTAAATGCCTGAGCTTTGTAGGAAGGAAGTGTACCCATACCTACCAAACTGTGGAGTGTGCTGTGGAGTGGAATGTTGACCTCAAACAGGAATAGTTTATTTCCTTTTTTGAACATACGTAATCCCAGCGCTTTTGGGAGTGCGTTAAAGAGAGAGATTTACCAATGGAGTAGGTACTCAATATAGTTGGTGGTAGGTTTAGATTTATAGATCAACGATTTGTAAATGTATTATTTATGTGTGCCGGGACTTAGCGTGAAGGAAGTAAAAAAAAATTCTTAAGTAGCAAGAAGGAAAACCTTGTTTAAATTTAACGAACAGTTTATAGCAATTTTAGAATGGTTATAGAAAGTAGGTACCTAGCAAGTCCTTTAGATTCATAGCAAGTGTTGCATTGCCTGGCATGAATGACCTGGCATGAGTTTTCGACGAACATTTTTTTATTTTTTATAATTTATCCTATTAGTTAACCAATGCTTATTTACACTAACACAGCGGTCATAGGTTGTCGTCATACTCGTGGATAGAGCGAGTTAAGCAACGTCGGGTGCGGTTGGTTCGTGGATGGGTTACAAGTTTGTGGAATTTTTTTATGGGTGCTTGAATGTTAAACAGTTAATCTTGTTGTTTATATTTTTTATTATTAAACAATCTTTAAACCCATTAACTCTCTCAGCTAACTTAACTAAACATCCCAGTGCCTATTTGAGTCTTTTTGCCTTTTTTGACAAGTTGTGCTGCAAGCTCGTTTGCATCGTATCGTATCTTATATCCGTAAAAAAGAACATTCAAGCCTTAGTGCCCATTTAATCCTCTTTGAAGCAACTCGTGCCAACAGAGATGCCTTACGTTATTTCTTTTTTTATAATAATTATTTTCTGTTATAAAAACGATGCTACGAGTATGTTTATTTTTCGCTTCCGCCTTTTCTCGCCTTTGTTATTATTATAATATAAATAATGGGCGAATTCTGATCCACGTGTACTCCTAAATATAAGTGCGTAATACGTGTACTCCTATGTATAAGTTACTGTCTGCAACAACGCTCCGCTACGTTAGAGAACATAAAACATGTAACCAACCTTACCTATATCATTCGGATATTGTGCGACAAATAAGAAAACATTGAATTACGAGTGTTGGTGTTTCGAAAATCAATGAAGTACGGAAGGGGCGGAATAGAACACCATCGTATTTCCTGCTCTTGTGATTCCTGATCGGGCATGGTCGAAAACATACAATTTGATACCAAATTTTTTTTGCAGTGGTGGTCTCTGAGGTTACGAATTTATACAGTTGCACACCCCTTAGTTAGATCCGGCGAATTAAACTATCATTGTTAATACAATACAGTTAATACAATGATAGTTTTCGCACTACATAAGCTCGCACTACTAATTATGTCATTAGTGGTTGCACTCGTCAGGTACACGAAGGACAATAGTCATAGCGATTTGCTAATGAGATACTTTGAAAAGCGACTACCAATATTTGTTCATACTCCAATGCATGTTATAAGTACCTAACATACTTAGATACGGACAGCAAACCCGGCTCACAATGGGTTGCCATACACAATATACACATACGAGTAGATGAGAATGGTTTTGATCAGTACTTTGAATCATATGGCCGGCCACCTCCAAACATCATGGGTTTTACTTACAACGAAATTCTATGATGTGGAATTACGATCCAAAATGATTTTACTCCTGTTTGGGGAGAGTATTGCACCCTATATTTTAAAATCATTTTCTGAAATTGTGTTTGTGTTAACACAATTTGTAATGATATAAGATTAATTCAATTATTAATTCAACTTTTAAGTATGTATTCTATTGTTTAAATGATTAAACTATTAGGTAGTTTATTATTATTATTAGTAAAATATATACTTTTTCCACATTCATATCCTATTTTAGGTACTACTTTGATTTTGTTTCCATTTCATTTTGTTTTTTGATGGCCAATGTGGCTTTTATAAATAACTCTTGCCATCAGCATTGGTCAACTGGATGACAGAGGTAGGTCTAAGCTAGGTAAGGTAGGTAATCTAGGTATTAGCAGTAGGGCGCTAATAGGTATAGGCCAATCATTGTCTATGTGTAGGTATATGCATATATCTACACAGATGTGAAAAGATCTAAAACGTAAAGAAAAATCACCGTTATAAATTACAAAAAATTCAAAACATTTCAACATTCGTAACAAAGTTCGCAATTTGAATAGCGCAACGGGCCACAAATTGCCCAGAATGCTCCGCTGGAAATACATTCAAACTCTTTCCCTGCCAGCCAGTTACCAGCTTAATTGGACCATTAAGTGCTTTTAAGGGAGAGATACGGATTTCGTTGCTGCGCAGTTTAACTATCCGGATACCGTAGAATCACCTCAATTGCATTTTAAAAACTAAGTGCATTTTAATTAAAATTACTTTCCTATCGGTATCTATCTACCTATCTACTACATATTAACATTTACCTATCTATCATTTACCTAATAAGTTAAGTTATCGTACTAAAACTATTTTATGACTAGTGTTTTATTTCAAAAGTGAGTTTTTTATCGATTAGCCATTGTTGACCACTGCTGAGTGTGACATGGTCTGTCACACTAGCCAAGTGTGGATTGGCAGAATTTTTGCAACTTTTAGAACATTATGAAGAGCTCTAAAGCATGCAGTTTTCTTCACAATGTTTCCTGGACTGGCACAGTAGACATTTATTTGAATTAAATTACACCTCTAGTAATAAAATATAGTGAAGAAACTAGCAAGAACAAAACATTGGAGGTACGTGAAGTCCACGAATTTCGTCGAGTTCTGGTATGGCCTTACCCCTTCCATTCCGGGAGAAGACCCATGCCCAACAGTGAGACAGTTAAAGGGGCATGTTGTTGGATTAAACCTGATGACGTAGACTAAGATTTTTGCGTACTACAACGTGGTACCAAAATGTGTAATAACAATAAATATAAATGGTTTGAAAGTTTAAAAGTAATCAGGAAAATTTCAATAAAATCAGTGGATGAGACGAAAGTCATTAAAGCAAGAACTTGTTTAAGGCGGGTGCCGTCATCGCCGCGACGCCAACTTGCCAGGGGTTAATTAACTCCCGTCAAGCCAGCGCATCCAATAAAACATAAATAATCTATTGGAACTAAAGGAGCGAATCTTGCAGCGATCACAGCGGGGGTATTTCATGTTCGCCAAAAATACTATTCCAGCGAGTAAATTCCTGACGTGCTAAGTAACTGTGATTAAACTTGTTTTTGGTAACTAAAGAACCTACGGGAGCTCAATTATAACACAGGAGTGCTTTCTCTGACTGTCGTTAGAGACGACTAAAAGGCGACTTCCAAGGTTGCTGACAGAGTTGGAGCTCAGCCCGTCCATCCATTGACCACGGGAAAGATGAAGCTGTGTGTGGCGCCAAGTTATATAGAGGCTGACGATTCCTCTTTTAAAAACATGCAGAGCCTGTAATGCGCAAAGTAATCCCGGAGCCTCATCAAACGTCGAGATATACCATCGTGTGAATTTTATTGAGTGAAAATCCCAAATTACGCGGCGTCTCTTCCAACGTATCCGGGATATTTATGTACATACATAATGTTATTGTGACTTTATCTAGTGATACCGCTTTTACGGAACTTTTACTTTTGAATTAGCGTGAAGTATTTACTATATTGAGAGGAAAATAAATCAAGTTAGTCCGGCTCGAGTTCAGTGAGATTATATCTTATTTACAGAATGTTGTACCTACACGGTTATTTCCGCAAAGCCACAAAGTCGACGGAGCTCCAGAGAGACTTACAAAGAAAGGATTTCTTTGAGCCCTCCCCATTAAATTGTTCACTGTAGTCTGCAGTGCACATTTACCCACACTTATTACGAGTCTATTGGACTGGCATATGGCATGCGGCAGTATAATTTGTAAGTTATAAAAATGGAAGTAATGAAAGATATTAAGGATTGGATAGTTAGTGTACACCTAACTTATCTTTACTAATATATAGATATATCAATATATATAGAGGTAGTGTTTGTAATTTTGTGAATAATGCTAATCTCAGAAACAAAAAAATAATGGTTGGTAAAAATACCTGCAACAGTTTTCAATATTATTACCTACAACTGATTTTTTTTGCAGAAAATACATGAATACAATTGTGTATTTTCTATTCTAATACGTGTAAAAACAAAAATGACATAATAGCGTGTAACAATTTTCACAAGTTCAATGCTCTTTAATTTTATAAAGTGCTTCAGAGCGCACCTAACAAATTCATTGCATCGTGTTTGTTTAATCTCGTGTGAGCCCAGTACACGTTAATTGTTAGATTGTTACTAACATATATATGACCTAGTCAGTTAGTTATTGGGTAGTTAACGTGATAAATACCATATTACACCAGTAATTAGTAGTAGTAGTAATTCAGAACACCCACATCTACAATTTTTTTGTATGGATATAGCAAACGAGCTTGCAGCACCACCCATCCGCTGCCACCCCAGACAAATGTGACTACTTTGAACAAAAAGGGACTGGAATGGCTAATCCAGTTAGATGAGAGAGTTAATTAGAACATCAGTTGGTCAGTTCGTTAGTAGGTACGAGGGCTGGTTACACTGAATGTGACAGTCTGAATAAATTGTTTTCTCTCAGAAACCGACACCAGGGGAGCAGATCAAGTCAAATAATTCAAAACGAGAATAAATAGGTCAACTGTCCCCATACAAAAAGTGCCTCGTTCATCCCGCTAAACAACAAAATTTTCACATGAGGCCCGCCATATCTATACGAGTACATGTTCGAGTACGTAACTTAATTTCTGCTCCTATTTGTATCGACTGCACATGCCACTTTTTTCCTTCAACAGTAAGTATTCAAAATTCAAAATATGAATTCGAAAAAAAAAATATTAATTCAATCTCGAATTCAATGTCTCTATAATTTTTTTGTGTTTCCAGTCAGAATTCAGGCCGATAGGTACCGAAATGGATGCATATTGTCAATTCAATATTTAAATATAATTTCACACTCAATTTAGTTCCGCAAATATTCTTTTATAACAAACAAATAATGAAGCTTGAGCATAGTTAAAACCATCTCACTAAATGAAGGACGCAAAGCAAACCCTTTTTCACAAACTATAAAACTACTTGAAACATGAAATGAGTGAGTTATTACGACCCACGAGTTTGGGTCGGGCTTACTCGCACACACGATCCATTTTATTGCAGGGTTCTGAGGCCGGGTTAGTTCAGAATAAGACAAGTGAAAACAATGCGAGGGTCGCGTATTGCCTCTGCTATAAATGCCCGCGCAACCTTTAACATTTGCGGACAACAAATGTCCTTGGATATGCTAGCTAACTTAAGAAGACACAAACAAGTGTTTAGTGACGTCACCGCAAGGCTACAAAGACGATGTCTGATATCACAGTCGAGACAAGTACCAAATATATAGAGCCGCACTTAAATTGAAATGAAATGAATGGAAAGGAATTTTTAGTCGGCTGTTTCGTGTGTAGATTGAAAGAGTCTCTTTTTACAGGCTGTGTTGGTAAAGAAAAAAAGAGTTAGGAAGTACCTGATTCTATACCCCGCAGTGTATCCAACATTATAAATAATTGTCAGTATTTTAAGGTAACGTAACTAATAACGCATATAAAATAAATATATACACAATATCGGAATAATGTATTAATGACTACAACGTACTTACTACCAGTATACAGTAGTATATACCAAAACGGTCGTAACGTTGGGATTTCCCTCAAAACCATTAATTGTCGAACTCGCCAGCTTAGAGTGACCGTAGATTAACTCGAGCCGAGATTTCGCGCGACACCGGCCGGTGGTATGGGGGTGACCGACAAATAGCAAAAATACAGGCATTAAACTCGGATGTAGTCCTTTTTAGCCTATTGTAGCTATGACTGTACGATACGTCAGTCACTTAGCCAGCTATTTTCAGGCTTGATATATTGTTTTCTGTGTGAGCCTGCTACCGGGATAATCCTCATCCTAGGGACGTAAATGCTTATTCACTAGCCTATAAGATAGAGCGTTAATCGCGGTCAGAGACCTTCAGGCGGCCCTTCTAGATTCTTCTGATAAAAGGGTTGGCCACTAACCCTTCTACCAATCTGCACTCAAGCAGTGTGGTGGTAATACGCTGCGACCCATAGACGTCCCACAGCTGGGCACGGGTCACCCCCACAGACGCAGCTGCGGGAGGTCTAGAGCATACTCCACCTCGCTGCTCCAATGCGGATTGGTGGAGGGGTTAGTGGCCAACCCAGTGTCGAATATTCTCAAGCCACTCGAAGGTCTTCGGCAAGGCTTAACGACTGTTTCCAACATTGAAAACAACCGGGACCGACGGCTTTACGTGCCCTCCGAAGCACGGTAGCATCCATGAAATTTTGCCACTAGCGGTCACCCATCCACAAACCGACCGCGCCCGTCGTTGCTTGACTCTTTTGATCACATTGAATCGACCCGAGCCATTGAGCTATGGACGCTACTGTCGGGGGGGTGGTAATAGCGAGTACGTAACTACGTAGTAGGTAACACTCAGGGATTACGTTACGACTATGTTAAATGTTGTAATACAACAATCAGAAAGACGTGTATCAATGTCAAGACACGCGTCCTAGATTGGGGTCACCCACATTAATTGTTGGAGCTCACCCTGTCGCCCTGTCACCCCGTCACCCTTCTACATGCCGGTGCCAATTAATTCGGGGTAGAGATAACATAAAGTGACGCAGGATGACGTTGCTATCAGTGCTACCACCCGCCACCGGTATTGCTAGTCAATTTGCAATTAAGTGAGTCACTTTTACTTCATTTTTACGTAAGTTATCTCTCACGATGTTAGTAGTTAAAATGTTTGTTAAAATAATAAATAAATAATAAATATCTTGGACAATCTCACACACGGCCATCTGACCCCAAAGTGGGCGCGAGCCTGTGATATGGGTGTCAGAGACTAATATACATACATAGATATTGTTAAATACATACTTAAATAGATAATATTGACATCCAGACACAGAGCAGATACAAGTGTTCGTCACACGAATATTTGTCCTGAGTGGGATTCGAACCCACGACCTTTGGCGCAACAGACAGGGTCACTACCGATTGCGCCAACGGGCCTGTGTTATCCTTTATGTTTTATATATTTAATCTATTTACCAATATCATACCTTTTTTTTTGCTGTCGTTGTCGTTTACTTTGATTCCTGTACACCGTTTTCTGTATATTAAGTCAAATTATTAAATCATTAAAATTAGCAGTAAAAATTTTACTCTCTTCAGTATTATTAAATTTTTTAAAAACAATGATTAAATTAACTGTAACTTGATTCAATAATGAAGTACTCTAATGACTTGTTATCATCATTACAAGTTACAAAATTTTGTCGTTCATTTCAGGATCGCTGCGACCCATAGACGTCCCACTGCTTGGGCTATGGACGCTACATTTCAGGATAATTGCATCTAATTGGAGCACGTTGGAAAACAATGAAAAAAAGAAGAACGATTTCACAAACAATATTTACATTCAACGTTAAAATTTAATACGCATTGCAAGTACCTACTTACATACCTACTTAGGGCCTACTTGGTGATTGCATATGTACGACTATAAAGGATGGTAAATTAAAATAATAATAAATCTAGTGTGTATTGCGTGTTAAACGCTTTTATTAGTTTGGTGTGTATGTTATGTATGTAACGGAATGTTTGAACGTGATTTTCGCCCACTTCAAAACGTCGGATTAATATAAAATTTTATTTTTTGAATATAATTTTTTTAATAATATTTTAGTTCGGAGTTGAAGATAATTCAAGAGCTTGTTTTGAGCTTTTTTAAATTTCCTGTAATATTTATTTTAAAAGAATTTACGAGTAAATTAACTAACACAGTGGTGACAGGTTAGGTATCAAACTCGCCCGCCTCTCACTCGAGCGGTCCGGGTTCAAATCCAAGGAGCACGCACCAGTGTCTTATATTGTGTAATGTGCGATTTATGAAATTAAATAGATATCACCTGGTGTAACGATGAAATATCTAAAATCGCGAGGAAACCTGCATGCCTAAAACATCTCCATAGTGTTCTCAAAGACATGTGAAGTCTGCCAATCTGCACATGGCCAGTGTGGTGGATTAAGGCCTTACCCCATCCCCGGACTCGGAGGGGACAGGGGCCCAACAGTTAGACAAAGAAAGAGTTGTAGTGGTGATGGTTAAGAAGAATTAAAAAAGAAAAATAAATCTTACATTAATGTTCCTTAAAGTAAATTGAGGAACTAGTAAAAATGCCTTCGAGCTCTGAGATAAAATTAAACTGAGACTCTCTAGTCTACTTCTCTGTAGGCAATATTACGTCATGTTGCATTTAAATTGTAAATACCGGCACAGCGGTGAGACGGGTTGACGCTGGTTAATGCAAACATTTCTGATGCTTAACACCAAACAAAAGGGAATTGGTATTTATATTATAAAATATTTTTCTCAAAATTTAAATTTAAATGTAAATTTCCATGTTACTCCAAACCTCCTCTACATTATACCTGTGATACATATTTCTTTTATTATTTTGACATGACCAGTAAGGTTTGCTTTGCTTTTTTTTTGCTTTGCATATGCTTTTTTTTATTTTGACCTAATTTTCTACTTAAATTACTGTCTAAGAACCAATCATAGATGCTAATGACACAGTGTATAGGTATATATATATATATTGAATGTCACAATATATTATGTACAAAAAACTAAAAAGACTTCTAAAATACGTATAAGTAGATACCTCCTGTTTCGTAACTACTCCAAGTACCCCATCATGTTGTAAAAACTTAACATGGTAACTTGGCCGAGTATCTATAAGGACGCATACGCTACTGAAATAACAATATCACTTTTTTAGTAATATTGCATTGTCACGGATCCTTGATAAGGGTGCAAAGTTTTAAACCAATACGACGATTTGAAGGGGCGAAAATCACGTTCTAAGATTCCGTTACATACGTACCAAGCTAATACATGCATGTAAAAATACCCTGAATCTACTAGAAAAACCCTCTTAAGTAGTTTCACTAGAACACTGTTATTGGTTGATAGGGCAAAATTGATGTTCGCTCCAAGTCTTGGTTTAAACACCTACCTGTAAATAAACATTCCTACATAAAAATTTGTTTTGTTTATATTGAAATCACTTCGTTAAAAACATTATTGGTTTATTTATTTCCTTGTAATGGTTAAATTTAATTGCAGTTTTTTGTCTGTCATCATACCATGACAATAAGGATATTTGTTAAGAAATATAATTTAATATGATTGTAATGGAACACCGTAATTACCCAAGACTTTAACAAACACGAAACTTACGAATGACTTCGCCGGCGGTAAAAAAGGATTGCTATTGGTAAAAGCCTACGAAACAATTCAACTACCGGTAAAAATCTGTTTTTTTTTTAAAGTTTAAAATCGTTCTGGTGGTTTTTGAGACAAGCACGAACATACTTGGCTGCGTCGAACTATAATTCGTAATTTAAACTCGCAATCTTGTAAAAATTATGATTTAAAACTGCTAATGTCATCTTATTATAATAATATTTATTCTAATTAACTAGGTACCGAGAACAGATCCATGTCTTAATCCAAATTCCCTTGGGATTTTAATGGGGTCACTGAGCGTGTCTGGTCCAAAAGAATAATCGACTTCTACCGAAATCATTAATAAAAATAAATCGGTAATTTTATGATTAAAGGAATATCATGGTCGGGATGTAATAAGCCAACCAAGATACTTATTTTAACAGCTTTTTGTAATATTGAGGTCGGTTGCCGAATAATATTCGTTCGTGTTATATCCTAACATTTGCAAAATTTTAACAAACAGACATAATCCTTCTGTAGTCCCTGTGATTGGCCAAAACCATGCTAGACTGTGCTACGCTGATGTTCGACCTTCTTCCTTTAATGATTTATTTTACCGGGATTTTTTTTTTGACCTCGGTAGTTGAATTGTTTCGTAGGCTTTTACCAATAGCAATCCTTTTTTACCGCCGGCGAAGTCATTCGTAAGTTTCGTGTTTGTTAAAGTCTTGGGTAATTACGGTGTTCCATTACAATCATATTAAATAATATGAGTAGTAAATATCTCATTGAAAATAGGCTTATTTGTATCTTTATTTGAATAAAAATGTGATAGTAAAACTCAGCACATCTAAACCATTTTCCTACATATAAATAAATAAGGACACTACTTATTAAACACCCGACATGACGGGCCTATGACCTATTTCAAAATATTTCTTTGTCCGAAATCATACTAATGATACGCCACCGCCGACCAGAATGATGCGATTTGATTGGGTCGAATTGCTACCCGCGTGTCATGAGGGACTCGATTCGTGCAACCAACTCAAAGAAATGATTATCATGCTTTATTGCCCGCCAATATCAGAGAGGGTTGTGCTTAAGATGGACTGTTTTTTATCGGATTGTTGACAGAGCCCATTCCGTAGCATTTTTAAATTATAGGTACATACTGAACTGAAGTAATTTGAAACTGGCCTTTATCCAGCAGTGAATCCCAACAACTGAACGAAAACAAAAATACCTGTATTCAAAGTTCAAGTGATAAATATAAAAGATGATTTAATTTTGTTGGTTTGTCCTTCTCTGCCTCAACCGAATGATGGATCAATGTGATAATATTAAATCCCGAAAAATTGCACGTCTCCCTCGGAAATTGTCAAAAACTTTACGATTTCGATTTTTAATCGATACGTTACTATTAGCTATTGTTGTATACGAGTATATAGTATATATATAGTATATGTATAGTCTGCTTCCTTGGTCTAAGGGTACCAAACGCAACTGCTAAACTAGTGGTCCTGGGTTTGATCCCCGAGTCGAGCAAAGTACTATTGGATTTTTGCGACGTATTTTGGTACGTACATGCGTTTTTTGATCGGGTTACATTAGGCATTAAGTACATATTGCATGGTAATATTTGTACTCGAGTCCTGGATGGTCAATTGTGTTGTTTTCTGTGTATGACCGCCACCATAGGCTTAGGCCTACCGCGGGAGTGCGACTGTGTAGCGGTTTTTTATTTTTTATTATTAGCCTGGCCACCATGTGGGTCATCCAAGGTCCGAGTTGCCATTGACTGCCACATAACTTAAAACGATAGGTAAGATGCGTTTCTGAATTATCCATGGAGGCAGTAAAAGGAGTTAGTCGGGGGTCTGCAGATCCTCCTGGAAATGAAAAGTAAAAATCTTTAATGGATTAAACGCTAGTTTGGGCTCATTTAGCTTGTTTAAACAAGTCAAGAATAGAGAGAAACACTGAAGTTCAACTTTAAGCTATTTCTGATAAGACCCCTTCACCAGTTTTCTCTAGTACCCATGTAGTGTATACCGCCATATGACGTCACATCAACTCATGGGTGAAAATCCTTCGCGCTTCAGTGACGCCACGCGTTTTATAGGGTGAGTGAATCTGTATCGGAATTCCTCCTATTTACCACTTATCATTATTATTAAGACATCTATTAATGATATATATTTATTGCAGTACATTCTACCAAACACTTTTAAAAAATAATTGTAAGGTCAGGAAATTATCCCCTAGTTTCTGGAGGAGTTTTGTATTTATTCCTTAATTTTAATATTTCAAAGCAAATTTGACTCTGTATCAAATAATTAACCACTCCAATATCTGCTGTCATTAATCATCAATACACCTAAACTTTAATGGGAACTGATAATGAATCAGTCTCCTGAGACTTTTTGACTTATACCGACATCTTCCTGTATTAAATTAGGTATTTACATTTTCAGCGGTGACAGTCCAGTGGCTATCGAACTCGCTTCTCACTCGAGTGGTCTGGGTTCAAACCCAAGCGGCAAGCACTTTTCTATGTTATGTGCGATTTAAGAAATTAAATGTCATTTGCTGTAACGGTGAAGGACATATCATGAGGAAACGTGTATGCCTGAGAGTGCATCATAATGTTCTCGTATTCATGTGAAGTCTGCCAATCCACTCTTGGCCAGCGAGGGGTTAGGCCTTAGTCCACTAAGGCCTCTTTTTTTCTCTCGCACGGGTTTTATCTACACGATCACACTTAAAGAACAAAAGACAGTTAATGTTGAATGGTACACCACCTTTATTTGCCCAGTGTCTATGAAAAAGTTAGCGAAAAATGACCAAGAAGTCGCATCCTATTGCACCATAACAATGCTTCCGCGAACAAGACAAAGACATTTTTGGCTTCTGAAAAAGTAGATTTCCCCATCCCGCACATAGTCTAGACATGGCACCATGTGATTTTTCTTTTTACCAAATTTTAAGATTTGTTGAGAGGTATGATATTCACGGGGCCGGAAGTGGCCGTGCTAGCTTCCAACCAGCACATTAAAAACATGCCCTAGACTAGACCAATGGTCTCATATTTTCAAAAATGATTTGACCGAATGAAAAAGTGTTTAAAATGTAATGAAGAATACTTTGAAAAGCAGTAAATATATTTCTTTACATGTAAATTAGTTAATTAATGAGTTTCGCAAAACTTTCAGTGTACTCCACGTAGTTATTCTAAGGTATACTACTTACAAATAATTTTTAAGATTCCATTAACATTACAAATTAACATTTCAAAAGGATCAAAGTATCCAAAGCAGGGCTTTTTATTAGTATTACCAAGTACTGGTGATTTGAATACACCTCATTTTGTAGAATAAATTAAATTACATTTCTGCTAAATCCATTCTTACGAAAGTCAAATTAAAATCAATATGCACAATAGGTGCAATGTCAAAGATCATGAAATCTCAAATCATCTTTCAAATTACAATGTCCATCTTCGCTGCAACCCATAGATGTCCCACTACTGGGCTCGGGTCTCCCCCACAGATACAGCTGCGGGAGGTCTAAAGTATAGTCCACCACGCTGCTACAATGCGGATTGGTGGAATCCAACTTACAACAATCTATATATATAAAAGGAGAAGCTGACTGACTGACTGACTGATTGACTTACATATCAACGCAGGGCCTAAACTATAAGGGTTAGAAACTTGAAATTTTGCACAGGGGTTCATTTATAACGTAGGGGAGCACTAAGGAAGAATTTTTGAAAATTCACCTCCTAAGGGGGTAAAACGGGGGTGTAAAGTTAGTATGAAACTTTGCCGTTTTTGAAGTCAAGTGGGCAACCCGAACGCGGGCAGACATCGTTAATGGGTCTAATTCTACGCGAGCGAAGCTGCGGGCGTCCACTAGTTAAAAATAATAATTAAACCGATAAAAATTTTTTTTTTAAAACTTTATTTTTATTTTCATGCATTGTCATCGGAACCAAATATGTGTGCCAAATTTCAGCTCGATAGCTTCAGTGGAAGTGGGTGAAATATTTATTTCAAGATTCCAGGACATATACGTATATATATGTATACGTACAAGATACATACGAGTGAAGTTAAATAAAAGCTTTTAAAAACATATGCAATTATGTCACAATGTCAAAATATAAAAATGTCAAATCATCGTGTTACTCAAACAGATGCTCATCTTGGGTGGTCCACCCTTGCGGCAGCGTGATCAGGCGAGGCGGCAACGACGCTCCACGCTGTTACACGGCGCAGGCAGCTTTAGCTCGGCCAAGATAGCTGAATGGTCTATTTTTCCTCTCAGCACGTTAAAAATGTACTTATCGATAGCTTAGTTCAAGATTATTGTATCCTAACTTACCAAAAAGGAATAATGTGGGATACCAAAGAGGATATCCAGGCCCATAATCCTTATTTAGGTCTGCCTTGTAGAAGTCCCACTGCTTACTCGTCGTGTTCGTTCTATCCAGGTTGCTTCTGGAACAATTCAATCAAACAATGCAACTATGATAATATCTATTATACTGGAAAAGATAGTTGCAATGATATCCAAAAAAGTAGATTTTTTTAATGAAATGATACTGATGACATGTCCGTGGTGTAACTAAGTAATACAGTAATTGTACATACTGCCAGTTTAGATAGGTATGATTTCTTACGCTCTATATACGCGACTCCTTTAAAATATTTAGAGCTTGAATCATTGAATATCACTGTTCAGTCTGTAAGCAACTATGCAAGCAAAGCGAAATATTACTGAAAGACTCGCTCCTTGAATACGAATTTTATTTGTTCTTCCACAAGAAAAATAAGAGAATATCGTCTTATTCTATTTACTCGAATCCTAGTCACGTACGCCACGAATCAAACATGACCGTTTCATTCACACTTGATAAAAGAAACAAGTTTTTCCAGTGCATTCCTGTATTCTGTAGCATTGAGCTAATATTATTATATTAACGCCCAGACTTAGATACACGGCATCTACAGCAATCTACACTTACCCGTCTGGTATAATAACATAACGGCTGACAGGGCGGCCTTTCCATACAAAAACATTACTACGTCGAGGTAACAACTATGAGAACACCAGCTATGCTATTGTTTTGTTTTGTACCTACTTACCATATACTTACTACCTTTTTTACGAGGGAAATACCTTCTAAAGATGCCCGACCTCTGACCGTAATGCTGATACTTGTTACTAAAGATTAAATTTAATTCTAATAATAAAAAGTTATAATAAATATTATGACCAAACATTAATAAATGAGTGGTATCACCCTACAAAAAATTATTTTTGAAATCCTTGCCTTGAACTCACTAAGTTACCTAACGCTTAATGAATTGAAGTCCGTTAGGAGCCGAAAGAACTTAAAAGTATATCTTGTAAATGTGCACAATTTCATTCAGCCCTCATTTACCTTCAAGGCACTTTAGAGACGGGTGAAATATTTAGCGTGTATAAAAAAATATTTTTCGCTTACATGGACTAAGTAGCAAAGGGTGAATGACGCCAAAAACAAGAGCTCTGTCCTTATTTTTATTATAATACATTGCATTTTTAGTCTACAAGCAAACGATAAGCTTGGTCACCATAACCTTTTGACACCAACACCAGCTAATTCTCTTCTATTTATGTGGTGAACTACGAAGTGAGAACTTCCTTCTTCGAAAAAAGAGAACCTTGAATTATTTCATTTGATTAGGCCTTCAGGCCACTAAACCCTCGATTAAGAACGCACAGCAGTGCAGCAGTGCAGCAGCAAATAGGCACTGGAGCAGCGTAATGGAATTAGAAGTGTGAAACAAATGAGAAAGATCAGTGAAAGAATTTATGAGAAATATCAGTGCCCTGCAATTGTTGCGGTTGTACGAGTAGCTAGTGTTAGGATATTTACATTTAAATCGGGCTACTTTCACATGAATGAATTTATGCGAATTTTGTTGTTATTGTTGTTGTTCTGCATGGAAACGAAACGCAGACAAGCAAAAATTCTTCAATACAAATATGCAAGTTGTACAAAATACTTTCAGATCCATATCTATATCGGAAGGGACCATTTAATATTTAAAAATCTAAGGCAGTCCATTTTCCGTAAAGCGTAAAAATTCTCCTCGCTTCCGTTTGGGGAATATCATCAATCATTTATAGAATGAATCCGTACCTAAACCTAAATGTCGTATCAATTTTATAAGTGTTGAGAATGGATCCGATTTGTACAGGAATGTAATTATAAATAATATTATTATTTATCTTGCTTAAGATTTTGTCCATTCGGCTAATGTAGAATAGGTAACTAAAATAACTACATAAGAAACCTTATGTATTTATAGTAGTATTTATAGTATAGAATGTACGTATATAGCATGTATGTATAATACACTTAAACGTAGAATGTATGTATTCTATTGGTTGTGTTATTTATAATTGTTTTATTTGTATTGTAATTTGTTCTGTGTACATGCTTCTGCCATCGAGTCGCCAGTATCCATTCTCAGGGCTGCTGGAAGAAATTTCTGAAGGAAATAAGCAGTAGGTACCTTTATACACCTCTTTCTTTTTAATTGCTCTTGTTCTATTCTCCTGTATGTACATGAAAAATAAATAAAATAAATAAATAAATAAACCTTTTTTACATAATTCCCCCTTCAAGATTTACCCACAAAGTATAGTTACTTTTTGGGTAAATCTTGAACATTTACAATCATCGTTACAAACTAGTGTTTGTAGTAGGTAGGCACCTCATACGGCAGTTCTTAATCCAAGATTTGGTTGGATAAGAACTGGTTCGATTATTTCTAGAGTAAATTATTAGATAAGCTTTCTTCTTCTAAAATTGTAAATAAAATGTAAAATAAAAATAGTTTTAGAATTCTCGTAAACGGAGCAGGTAGTTTTACAATTAAAAAAAACTATGCGAGACACTATTTATCGACGAAAATAATAAAAACAAATGCAGAGATGACTAACCGCACCATAGATAGGCTCACAAGAAACTGTCAAACCTCGGAATGTCAGATTTAATCACTCAGGATTTCGTACCTGAGTGAAAAACGGAACCCTATTAATAATGTATCTGTCTGTCACAGTGCTCTATCTTTTGAACGGAAATTGGCAGACAATTTCGACGAGAAATTTTCATACAGCAGAATACGTGTTTCTGTGCCGCTATAAAAACAAATAATAAAAAAATTAAAAAGTTGGATCCCCTTAACATATAAATACAACTAACTTAAAAAAAGGGGGGGTTTTCACGTCTATATTTACGTCTCTATCGTAAGAACTGTTATCGTTACATTTGTAATACAATTGATATGCTCGGTTTCGAACATATGGTTTTATAGCACCAGAGCTGGCCGCTGAGCCACGTTTTTAAAATTAAGTATTGAACACAAGTAGATACTTGTCCAAAATTATCTACTAAAGATTTGAGTAAACGTAATAAAAGTAAAAGCTCGAATACCCAACTTTGTGACCACATTTAATATTACAGAAGATGTACCTACCTACATGTAAGTAGCAAGTAGAGTAGGTTAACTCTCCGTGGAATGCTACATAAGTTTTGGCACCTTAAACACTCATTAATAATGACGTGTGATAGATGGATGTTCGAATCTGAAACAATTTGTATTCCAACAAAGTTCTTCCCTTAATGCATCAATTACGTTCACTGGAATCAACTATAACTTCAGTTTACTGTACTGCCGTCTTTGAGGTCATGTTATTTTGAGTCCATTGGCCAACCTATTTGGTTTAAAACCGCCCTGTTTCGGGTTACATCTGTTTGATTTCTTGCATCTTTTGAAGTTGGGTGACGATTTCATAGAACAGTGGTGCTCATAAACTGATTTTGTGTTACCGTATGGTATTTTTTATACCAAATCAAGGTTCCGCCCGTTTTTAATTGTAACTGCGTAGAATGTTTTTAATCATCAAGGGATGGCTTAAAATATAATAAGTTAGCCTTTATCAACGCAATTTACACAAATGATTACCACTGATCAAAACCTAGCTTCACACGCCGTTCGACTAGTCAAGATCTGAAATAATCATCAATCGATTAAAAATTTATTGATAGTTAATTATCGATTAAAAATCGATTACGACAATAATTACCGTTTTTTGTCTAGTTCCCGGACCATATACCTACCTACTACATCTATGCAAAAATCACATCGATCCTTCAATCCTTGAGAAGGTTCCTTGAGAAGGTCCTTGGTGAAGGATAAACCAACAAACACAGTTTCCTATTTATATGTAATGATTATTAACATCTCTATAAACTGCCTTTGTCAGAACGACATTTACATGTGCTCGTTTTCACTTTGGTCTATAAAATTAGTGCTTTACCCTAGGTACAGGTAGCACTAATGCTAGTAGTAGTTGTGTAGGTGTACTACGACCGTTAATAGTAGGGCAGAGCGGGGTCACTTGATCAGGATTTTGTTCAAATCAGTGTAGGGTCCATTCAAATAAAAAAATAGAAAAGATTTATCCTTAAATCAGTAGTTTGTTTATATGACTACATATTATCAATCATCAATCAAAATCAAATCAAAATCATCAATCAGGATCAAAAAACCTTGGCAAATCCATTGTTTACTATACTAAAATTACTTTCTAATGGAAAAAGGCAAATGGCTCATTAGACCCCATAGGCGGGGTCTATTGAACCACCCAAAGGGGTCACTTAAGCCAATGCATTATAAAAAACTTTGCACATTTAAACATTTGAAATATGGAAATAAAACCTTAACAATCTTTCTGAGATTCCTCGTAAAAACAAAAACAAACTTCTAAACTTCTCCAAACTTTTCCAAAAATACAATTTAACTCAAGTTAATAAAAAGTAACTTAATAAATTTAGTCACTGTCACAGTTCATGCAAACATAAATTGAAATGAATTGAATAAACTGCACTGACACCTGAATTGCACTTAATGTGAGCCCATTCTCGGCAACTAGAGCACTGTACCCACTCTTCTCCTGGGAGACTGCCTGAATTATTTTAATTTTATAAAGGGAAAAAGATTTATTTGTAATGTTTTCACCCAAAAACTACTGGACCGATTTTAAAAATTCTTTCACCATTAGAAAGCTGCATCTTCAGTGAGTGACATAGGCTATATAATATTACGAGGTGTAAACGAAACTATTGTTATGCGTGGAATTAACGCGAGCGAAGCTGCGGGTCAAAAAAAAACTAGTCAAAAATAATCAGTGTAAATAATTCAGTGTTTGACGGAAATTGTGTTTTCTTTAAAATTTTCTTCTGATTGATATTATTCTTAACAGAGTAATTCTTTTCATAAGGCGGTGAAGAAATTTTAAAAATTGATTTCTTCACTGCTTTTTTCTTGGACTTGTCTATCTACTTGCTAGCTTGCATCTTTCTCGAGAGTTTCTGTCAAAACAGCACCACTTGTCTTTTTCCCTCGTGTTTGTTGCTTTCTGGGCCCTGCTTTCAGGAATGGTCTCAGAAACTATGGTGAAAATGGAATATAGCCTCTAGATGTAGATGGCATTTCAACATTTGGTTCTTCATTTTATTTATCATTTGATGGCTTTAGAGTCGCTGACGCAGTAACGGGTGATGACAAAACAGTATTTAACAAAATTACAATATACCTAACATAAACAGTGCAACCTGCAAGCATTATAATAAAAATTTGGGGTCACTTGAACATGGCTCACTCGACCCCGATTATTTTGACTCAAATGACCCCTTCCCAGAATTAGTGTTAATATGTTAAATAACTAAAATTCAATTTATAATAGTTTATTTTTGAAACTTAAGCCATGAGCAGTAATCATGTTATAATCAAAATACACTTACTTAATGGCTGTATGATGACATTCGTAATTTTGAAGCCAAATTTCAGTGAGGCGATGTTTTTTACTTTTAGCCCCAAATTTGTAACATTACGCACTCACACCTAGAACGAACTCTGGATGGAGACTAAAGCAACCGTGGCTCTCTATCCTCACCCCCACGCTACGTCTAATGCATCCCGCTGGTATATATCACGCAGCGTGTCCGTGATACCATGGGTGGCTCACTAGACCCTGTGGCTCAACAGACCCCGCTCTGCCCTACCTACCTACACAAAAAACGACAATATCTAAATGCTACTGAGGCATGTAAAACTTGTAATTAACAGAACGTGCGTCATATCATTATTTGTAAAAGAATAGCTTCTAGGCTTTGTCAGTCAAGAGGGGAATTCCCTCTTGACTGACAAAGCCTGTGGGTGCCATTCAAATACTTACCTCAAAGACAAATATTTTTTTACCGAATTATCGGTTTATCTGCAGATTTTACTGTGAAGCGTGTCTTTAATGCTCGATCCAATTATATTTTTACTTTTATTTGACCAATTTTATGTTTGTAAGAAGGAAAGTATATTTCATTACTTTCCTCCTAATTTTTATAGCGTATCCAAAGAAAAATTAAGTAGCACAGACTTGAGAATACCATGAGGAGGTAAAATTAAACATTAATTGTGGCGTTCCGAAATTGGATTAATTGTAAATGTGTGTGTGATTGCACTATAAATTTGATGACAGCACTCATTTAATTTATATTTAATTTGTATTTTTTTTGATTTGTCACGTATTAATTATTTAGTTCAGCTCTTCGCTGGAAATTTCCATTTCCATCCAAAAAAAATTAATTTGGTTACTACCATGATATTAATAAGTACAACTTACAATTTTATATAAATTCTTTATTCTCATACCAAAAACTCTAGTCAACACAGGATGTTGGCGAGAGTGAAAAATTAAGCTACCTCAGATTGATAGCTAATAATGACTTAAACAAGTTCAACAATCCTGAGTGCATTGTGTCTGTCCATTTGTTGTATTTTAATTAACGTTCCCCTCTTACCCAAGCTATATTATGTTTGTTTGATTTTGAAAGGACACTGTCGACCTTTCTTACAACTTTTAATTATACAAAAATCAGTTAATGGTAGCCATCATATTTTTCAATGCTGCGTAGACGCGAAAAGGAATATTTTATATTTATTTTTATTTAAGTTTTTTTTAAATATATCTTATAGCAGTAGATATAAATGGTTTATGTCCTCTGTTGATTTCTGAATTGTTTTCTGTGTGTTTCTGACAGCCGCAAGTGCCGTAACAAAGGATTACCAACCACGTCTCAAAATAAAACAATCACAAAACCACCAACAGCCATCAATGGACCCCAAAGGACTCATCAAAAGAATCATAATAAGAATCAGTCAATAGATATCCTCTGCAATAATAATTTTACTAAATATCTTAGTACAGTGCCTTTATTATAGAAACAAGAGTCTGAACGCAAAATAAATAAGCAACTTAAAAATATCGTGTCGTGGTTGTGATGAAGTAATTCATCCAAATTAAGTATGTATTTCGTTTTATAACTCGCTGTGTTACTCCATTCATCGATCAGTGTCATTCTAAAGGTTGATATTAACTATTTTGTGAATAGGTAGTAACATCGTAACATAGTAGTAACTCCACCAATCCGCATTGGAGCAGCGTGGTGGAGTATGCTCTAGACCTACCGCAGCGCGTCTGTGAGCGAGACCCGTGCCCAGCAGTGGGACGTCAATGGGTCGCAGGGATAGTAGTAACATCATGCTAAGATCTTACAATTTAAAACCCACACTGTAATAAGGTCACTCGTAATAAATAACATTAGCTAAATCCGTTAAACCGTTTCGGTGTCGAAAATAAATCGAGTCCCCAAGCCTGTGACGGCGCCAATAATGAAAATTCGCCTCGATTTAACGCTTAAATAATCCCCAAGAAGTTTCCCTTGTCACCATAAAACATGATCATTCCAACACGAATTTGATTTCAATCTCTCATATTGTAACTTTATGTAGCGATTTCTTAAACTTTATTGGTGCGATGCGATTCTACCAAATACCAGCACAAAATATTTGTTGCGTTTATTAGAAGAACTCTTATGCAAATTCCAACTGTGCTTAACAGCTCGGCTTAGCGACCTGCCCCCAACACAATTCTCCATTAATCATCACAATCAGTCAATCAGCCTCACTGATGCTGACTGATTGTATAACGTTAAATTTGGGGCCAAAGGTCTTTGCGATGAGTTCATCGATTACGAACCTTATACTGTCTCCGGACAGAGATCCATTAATTCAAACTTTAGTGCTCAGACCTATCCAACTGGTCGAAGAAACTTTGTAGGGCGGAATAGATAGACTTTCGCGTCATTTTCAACGTGTTTTCAATTCACCAACTTCTTAGAACAATCTTCGCCTCATTTACATTGTTGTGTTCTGATTCATCATTATTAAATGCATATTTTATTTTGCATCAGAGACCTAACTGTGAGCTATGGAAGACCACGTCCCTTGAAAGGCCGGTGGTTCAAAAGTCTACTTATGTTATGTGATTGTGAATCCGCTGCCCTCACAGATAAATCTACCCAGATGAAATAAACTAACATAGATTAAATTGTAAAAAAACGGGCAGAAAACATTTTTAATTGCTCAATAAAAGAGCCAATCAAATAATATACCTACACATTTCCGTTAAGTCGTATATAAAAAATTATATTACAACAGCTTAATTCCACGTGACAATAGCCAGTTATTTTCAGTGATTGCACTCCTGTTTTAGTTACAAATTTAGTCATTTTTGGCTAGTAAGTAATTTTATTCTATCTTTTATTCTAACTGTATACGAACACCTAACTGACGAAAATATACGATTACAAAGATATGGGAATTGTGTTCGTAAATATAATATAAGAGTAATGGTGTTCATTTTACTACTGACGACACAATCTTATCAAAATATTACATTTGGCTTGGGACAGTTTAACACCGACTTCATTCTTTTGTTCAGTTCACACTGCGATCGTATTTGGCCGAATGTGACGTTCATACTTACATACAGGGAATAATAAGCAGTTGTTATCGCGACCCCCATAAAGCTTCTTTGCTTGTTTATTTTCTCTATATGCACGACGAATATATTACAACGTAATGGGCACACAGCCAACATACTCGAGGTTAGTCGATATAAACTAAATTTGTCATAAAACGAATAGATGCATCAAGTTAAATGGTTAATCCTAGAATCCTAGCAAAAATATGATTCTTTTGTTCTTAACATTATTCTTGAGCAGTCAAAATAAGCATTGGATCGACAACTTGAGTGGAGCCGTAAATACTGTCTTCAATTCATTATTTTAAACTGTCAATATAAAATATATTATTTGTCTCTACCTAATTGGATGAAACGAATTTTTTTGTAGCGGTTCATAAGTATATGACATTGAAAGTGATGCAAACGGGACTACTAAACGAGAGGTCCTGACTTCAATCACCGGGTCGGGGAAAGTATTGTTGGGTTTTTCTAATTTCAAATCCTAGTAGTAGCTCGGACTCCGGATTGCCTGCCATGCCGGTGTATGGCAATAGTCTACGAAAAAGCCAGGGAGAAGAAGAAGACATTGGAATGGGAGTGGTTCAAAAAAGGTTCAATAAAAGAATTAACCATAACCAACTAACTAATAATGCAAGCTTAATAAAAGCTTGTAATAAATGTTTGTTACTTTCATGAAATACAATACGCCTTCGTTTCTCGAGCAACAAGTTAAGTCGTAGCGATTAAAAGGCTAGGGAATGGTCGAATGATTTTCTTCTGTAACCAACATTGTTTAAATTTCTTTGTTTGGTTTTCCTGTCCTTGGAATACCAATTAAACTAACAAAAGTGACAAGGATAATATTTATTCGTTAAATTAAATCTTTAAATACAAAGACGTTTTTACTGGGCATGTAAGCAAATAATTTAAAGTTACTTTATCGCAGACTAGTGGACGCCCGCAGCTTCGCTCGCGTAGAATTAGACCCATTAACGACGTCTACCCGTCTAACGACTTCAAAAACGGCAAAGTTTCATACTAACTTTGCACCCCCGTTTTACCCCCTTAGGGGGTGAATTTTCAAAAATCCTATCTTAGTGCTCCCCTACGTTATAAAAGGAACCCCTGTGCAAAATTTCAAGTTTCTAGCCCTTATAGTTTAGGCCCTGCGTTGATATGTCAGTCAGTCAGTCAGTCAGTCAGTCAGTCAGTCAGTCAGTCACCTTCTCCTTTTATATATATAGATTTAAAAGAATAAAGAAAACAATTTTTGGCTACCTTTTCCTATCTGGACATTTGTAACTAAATAATATAGTCACTCTGTTAAATTTTGCGTCGTGCGAGTAACCGCTCATTCACAGTAGCAAAGGCCTTTGTCAAGCCTCCCCCGGGTATAGCGGCAAAGCAAGATCGATGCCGTTTACCAGTGATTGTATTACCCGACCGCCTAGGCGACTGTTAGATGGTACTGTGCAATCAGATATAGTGGTAACCTTTTAGAGGAAGGATATAATTCTTAGGTGGTAGAGCCTATATGAAACCAAATAGGTTATATATAGAGTTAGCCCGGGGCAGTACCACCGTATAGTAGAAAGGGTTAACTCAAACAAAACCGGTATTTTTCTAAAAGGTGTGAAGATATCATGCTTGAGTTTTCATTAACAACAACAAAGGTTCTTTAGCCGCATTTTTTTCGTTCCCTTCGAAGTGAGTTTTGCCTTTATGCCCGAATACCTTTCAATTGTTCTATTTACGCAATTTCCGATGAGTTTGATATAAGTTAGTGAACTGGAAGAGTAAATCAACGGGCCCCAAGAACAAAATCTTATTATTATCTGAAAATTTATCAACTTACAGTATGAAACTTTTCTGTGGAGATATAATCAATTAGTAACTGTGCAACTAAAGAGGATTATTGGAAATTATTGCAAAAGCTATTCAGGAATGTTGTTTACTGATTGCTATATGTTTATAAAGATTTTAATTGTTATTTTGGACTAAAATTAAATCTTATAATATTTTATTTAATATTTTATATTTATATTTGTTCTTCGGAGCTGTCTAGTACATATCTGATTATAAGACTTTGTTTAAGGAAGTAAAAATGAAATGTTAACTCATGTGTGCTCAACTGTCCAAAGTCCGTCCCTCCCCTGACCGTAGTTATGTAATTTTATTAAAAAAAGGTAAAAAAAGGGTAAAATTACATATTTTTATTATTATTATTTGTGTACAACAAACAAGCATGTTAAAATTTATAGAAGAAATAAAATCAAAATCAAAATTTCTTTACATACGACAATAATGGCCCAAGTTCCATAGAACAAGCAATAGGTCCTGACCTTTTAACCTTTATAACTTTTTTAGCCGGCACGTTATCAATGTCGATTTTTCACATCTTCATTACAACGCCGTAATAAAGGTGTATACAAAAATTCAGCTCACTAGGAATTATTCCGCAGATAAAACCTAAAATGACTGGGCAAAAGCAAAGATTCCTTTTGATCGCGTGGGTCACACGCAGCGATAAAACATGTCCATTGATCTCAATATACGACCGCTATCACATAAAAAAAGGGGTGTAAAAATCATCTATCTGATTTAGGAGAATCCAGCGCTAGGTATCACTCTTTTAGTTTTTTTCTAAAAAAGAAGTGATCGTGGTTATGGTTTCTGATCCCATTTTTTTGTCCGATCATGCTATAAGCGAGAATCGAAAGCCCCTGTGTGAACAGGGTACGTCATAAAATCATAATATGGGAGTATACGAGGACCGTCACCTACCACACTTGTAATATTTTTTTCATACAAAAGGAAACTCAATTTGTGCTAGCCTACTCTGTGCGCCTGAAAATTAGCCTACTCCACATGTACCTACTCCACGCTTTTCCATGTTGTATGGTATGGTCGCATGTCGGTATTTTATTTGATTCAACCATTTTTAAAGTAAAATACTTTAGAGTATTTTCTATAAAACTCTTTTGTCTTTTCTATAAAAGGTTTTGAATAACATAACCTCACGCCTATATTTCCCCGGTCTAGCAAGAGGCCTGGGCCGCGACTGTCGCGGTACACGGCGTTTACACACACATGCTCGCGAAATATGTTCGAAAATGAGAACAAGGGCTTTTTGGAAATTCTATAAAATGGATTTAAAAAGTGGTACACTATTTCGCTGCGACCCATAGACGTACCACTGTTGGGCACGGGTCTCCTCTCAGAATGGGAGGGATTAGGCCTTAGTCCACCACGCTGGCCAAGTGCGGATTGGCAGACTTCACATACCTTCGAGAACGTTATGATGAACTCTCAGGCATGCAGGTTTCCTCACGATGTGTCCTTCACCGTTATAGCAAGTGACATTTAATTTCTTAAAACGCACATAACTGGCCCGTTGGCGCAATCGGTAGTGACCCTGTCTGTTGCGCCAAAGGTCGTGGGTTCGAATCCCACTCAGGACAAATATTCGTGTGACGAACACTTGTATTTGTTCTGTGTCTGGATGTCAATATTATCTATTTATGTATGTATTTAAAAATATCTATGTATGTATATCAGTCTCTGACACCCATAACACAGGCTCGCGCCTACTTTGGGGTCAGATGGCCGTGTGTGAGAATGTCCAAGATATTTATTTATTTATTTATTTATAACTTAGAAAAGTCATTGGTGCGTGCCACTGGGGTTTGAACCCGGACCGCTCGAGTGAGAGGCGAGTTCGATAGCCGCTGGGCTGTCACCGATTGTTAATAGGTACAACCTGTGGTTTTTTGGATTTTTTTCTATCGAGTCAAAATTAATGTATTATGTTTTGAAGACCTTATTAATTTAACATATATCCCCAAGAATACCATATTTTTTTAAATTTGATTCTCTGCAATGGTTCGTGTAATTTCTTGTTAATAAAACACGCGTTTAGCCTCTGTAGTCTTCTTAAGCGAAGTACTACCTATGTATACGATGTGAAGATGTGAAGGTAAGGAAGTAAGGAACATTAGACATTATTTATTAAAATTAATGTGTTTGATTAAAATTCAATTGATGAGCGAAATGCAGGAACATTAAAAAAGAATGCTCAATTTACTGTACTTATATTAAATAAACGTAATGATGGTTATAAAAGTTGTGACCCTCTTTGATTCTTTGATAATGACGTGGACTAATGTAGTGCTTTGCTCATCAACAGATCTCCTGTTCAAGAGTAAAAAAGTTTTATAAAGTCTTGTTCGTTTTATTAAGTTCATAAAACTGACTAAGTATTGCAAGAGTCTGAACTTCTGATGACCTAGATTGTTTTAGTAAAGGTAACATAAATAACAAGAACGGATGAGTTAAGCTTCCGCTTTGAGGTACGGGCACAGAATAATAGTACAAGTAGTTACGAGTAAGGATAAAACGAAGACATACATAATAACTTTTCAGAAAACTTAAAGAAAATAATGATACCGGCTCTTTTTCTGCGCATTCGTATTTTAAAGAGAACAGATAAGAAATATTACGATGATGAAGCATTTGTAAACTTTTTTTGCATAAATTGGCTAAATAATAATAATAATTGTCTAAAATAGGCTAACCAGACTGCGCTCAACAGTTGACTACTTACCGTATGAGAAAACTAAATGCTAATACAGGTGAAAATAACTGCAGGCTAATTTATAATAAAGGCGCAAGGACATCATCAGATGCCCCATTCACTGGCCGGGAACACATATCCTATGTGTTTTCCAGTAGGCGTGGGCGTGAATAAAGAGGGTGAGAATATTAAAAATCAATAACCTAACGTTACAATCACAATTTATATTAGTTACTATTATAATCACATGTCACAGAAATATGTCAATCCACATGTAAAGCACAATATTTTAAAGGGTATTATTAAAGACACTCCACCCAACACGTGATGTGCACGTGTGATGTGACCTGATTATTATTTTTGGTTCTTTATCAGCCGCATGGCTAACCAATCTGCCCACCAGCATCCGGGGTTGTGTCGACAATGTCATTATTCTTGCATCAAAAGCGACATTGAGAACCACTTTATTTAATTTTGGCAGTTTAATCTAATGATGCGCCTTCAAATATCACGTCACTGTTATTAAGTAATCGAGCAACTTAAAGGCAAAAAAAAAAAACAAGACGAATATTTCCAGATCTTTATTGTATCATTTTAACAGAGCGCAAAACCCTCATTTGCATGTTCATTTCTTTACCTACATAAGTACTAAATGAAATCAGTTTATAAATAACTTACATGCAATAACTGCTCTGCTCTCTTTGTATTTTTGATGCATCGCTCGCTGCGACCCATAGACGTCCCACTGCTGGGCACGGGTCTCTCCCACAAACACTTCTGCGGGAGGTCTAGAGCATACTCCACCACGCTGCTCCAATGCGGATTGGTGGAGGGGTTAGTGGCCAACCCAGTGTCGAATGTTCTCAAGCCACCCGAAGGTCTTCGACAAGGCTTAACGACTGTTTCCAGCTTTGAAAACAACCGGGACCGACGGCTTTACGTGCCCTCCGAAGCACGGTAGCGCCCATGAAATTTTGCCACTAGCGGTCACCCATCCACAAACCGACCGCGCCCGTCGTTGCTTAACATTTTCGATCACATTGAATCGAAGCGAGCCATTGGGCTATGGACGCTACCTTTTTTGATGCATACTCGCCGATAAAAGTTCTAAACGCCTAACAAAATGATAATGGTCAGCAATAATCATAAATATAACAAATTCGGGATAACAAATCTGCTTAAAAAATATCTACGATAATAAGGTCAGACATTAATGGTGAGGAAATCTTTAATCTACGACGAGTATGCTGAAACAGAACTAACATAATCTTATGGGCATAAGGATAAGCCTAATGTTTTACCAATATCGAGGGAGCACAAATTTAAACGAACTAATAAAACCCTACGACTCTGAAAGTAGATTTCTCGGGACTGAATTTTTGTCTGCAATATTCGTGCCGACCTAAATCGCAAGTGTGGGTAACAATGAGTTATTGGTTATGTACGACATTTGGTATAGAAATCACTTTTTCCTACCTCCGGCATTAAGCGCAGGATTGGGCTTTAAGGACAGTCCAACGTCTTAGCGTGATATTACTCGTAGGTGTGCAGACTAACTAAAGTAATTTTGCAACTCATTCATCAAACAGACCGACATAGCCGTTTTTTTTTGTCCACGACTTTCGATGACTATCTTTATTTTGTTAATGGCATTCAACGGGAAAACAATTGCTAATTGTATATTATATCTATTAATGATCCTAGCTGGTAGCTCACTCACAGTTTAATGCTGTGAGACATGCTGTGAAGAACAGAGAATAAAAAGGACCACACGGTTCTTCCACGGTTCAAGACCAAACAAATAGAAAGTCTCTATTCACGTAGGTAGGTATCGGTAACTAAATGGTTATCGAAAACGAAAAGGTCCGGGTATCGCCTGTGTCGAGGTGTTTCCAGCACATTGAGTCTAAAAGCGAGTTGGAAAGGTCTGTTCGATGACCCGTCCACTTGCCCTAAGCAAAGTAATGATCGCAAATACTTACACTTATTTGCTTATCGAGTGATATACTGCTTTGGTACACAAAAAAGTAAAATTGTATTTTTAGTTCATCATTTTAATTAAAGTTTGGCTATAATCATAAATAGCCTGATAGTACCAAAGGACACGTATTTGACCGTAAAAATCTATCTTTGTACCTTTTATTAACAAACACGATATGATTACAGATTATAATCCACTGAGAAGAGCTAAGTACTCGTAAAGGATAAATATTTCTTTAAAAAGTATCTGGTATAAATAATCCTTGATTCAACATAAAGGCTGACAAGCAACCAGGAGACATCTTTATGATTCATAATATATTTTTATTGGATTTTCAGTGCATGTCACTCTTGAGACTCAGTGGCCATACGCTTGTAATAAAAACTAACATACTCGTATATTTGGCATATTTATAAAACATCTTTGGCTTAGCTTCTCGGACTTTTAGATTAGGCTGTAATCTAATCTGTTAATATTATTAAAATTACTCACGGTTGTGAGTGTGAAGGGTGTTGCGTATCATTTTTATGTAGATTTATTTACATGGGTTAAAAAACCTAAGCTACAATCTATAGGCGTCCCACCGTTGGGCACGAGTCTCTCCACAAAGCCACAGCTGAGGAAGGTATACAGCATTCTACACTATACTGCTCCAAATCGGATTATTGGAGGGCCGAACCGAGTGTCGAAATTCTAAGGTCTTCGACAAGGCTTAACGATTGTTGAACAATTGAAAACAAACATACTCGTACATGAGATTGAAACATTTGAAACACTTGAAATGTCTGATTCGTTTTTTTAAAGAATGAATGAAAATTCATGATTAAATTATATCCCGAAATAAATATTAGGTATCTATATGAATATTTAATTCTAAGGAGTGGATAGTAATAACCTCTAATTAACTGTTTGCAATTTACTCAAATCAAAGATAGCTGTGTAGGCAATTTCCCTTCAAATATCGGCGCGCGGCGCTGCGGTGAAATCATTTGCGAAGGCTAAAATTTAAGCTACGTCGTCGACTAATTTGTTCAATTTCGAACTGAAATACATTTACCTACTTAATATAAATTTATTACAATTAGTATATTTTTCGTACTTTTAAGTAGCTCTAGTACTAGTAGTCTACGTGTGTATGACAATGAACTCCTCCTAACGGCTTGATAGATGTTGATGAAATTTTTTGCGTGTGTTCAAGGGGATTCGAGGATGGTTTAGTTAGATTCACAATTGATCCTCTGGAAAAAATTTTTTTAACGCTATTTTAGTACTATTTTTATTTTTGACCGTCGTTCATTGACGTGAAGCATCGCGTCACTTTGACATTTCATATGGCAGAACAACGTTTGCGGAGTAAGCTAGTCTATAATATATATATTTCTTGTGTACGTGTGTATGACAGTGAACTCCTCCTAAACAACTGGATAGATGTTGATGTGTGTTCAAGGGTATTCGAGGATGGTTTAGATTCACAATTGGTCCACTGGAAAATGTTTTTTTAACGCTATTTTAGTATTTTTATTTTTGACCGTCGTCGTTAATTGACGTGAAGCATCGCGTCACTTTGATATTTCATATGGCAGAACAACGTTAGCAGGGTCAGCTAGTAAATTAATACATTAGAGCAGAATTACAACATGATTTACACATAGAACAATAACAAATTTTTTTACAGAATAAGGTGCTATCATCCTACAAGCATTTTGAAGTCTTGCGGAGTCAGTGAACTTTTAAAATCATAAAAATCATCGCAAATTTTTTTTCGCGTTAATCCAAGTAACCAAAGAAGCAGAAATTGCTTCTTTAGTTAATTGGAAGGTTACTTGTAGGTGCTCAAACAGTTGTATTTTATTTTTGAAACTAATACCCATTTAAACGGCCGAAGTATTACGTCATAGTATAAAGAGTCGCTCCGCTCTACCGTCAAATTCCTATCGTGACTGACGTGACTGGTCAGGTACCTACATAATCTTAGATAACTGATTCATGCTTACAACAAAATCCAATTTCCACAGCACTTCCACAGCTCCTTAAGGTAATGAAACAAGGCCGCCGTGCTCAGTAGAGCAGGCACGGGGCCTCGTCACAAGCCGCGCGTGTTATGAAAATGTTCTCATCTACCCACGCGTTTTAAGAAGTACGAGTACCTACTTCTAGTCGTAGGATATCAAGTGCAACATCAGCAACTTCTTTATAAGGCTTCAAAACTTGCGAAGCGTTCAACTTCAACCAGTGGCGTAGCGTGCCTTGGAGGGGCCCAGTATCAAAGTTAGTTGGGGAGCCCAAATGAATGGTAAAGAAACAAAAATGTTTGCATTAAATTAAAATAAATATTTATTGATTATTTTTTGCTTACACACGTTGGGGGCCTCTGTAGCCCGGGGTCCCCGTATTATTGATACGGCTGATACGGCGGTAGCTACGCCTCTGACTTGAACACCACCAGCAATTCAATTTCGGTCTTGAAGCAATTTTCTAGATGAATCCGACAGTATATATGTGTGACAGTAGGTATATATGTATATAATGTATATACTGTGGGAAAATAATACTACAGGTTTGTACAACTAGTTATATTAATCAAAGTAATTTAAAGTATGACACACATTTGCAGTACGAGAACATAAGCCACTGAGCAAGTAATCACTACGCATAAGCAGGAAGGGGCGAACCACAGAGAATACAATATAGTAAAAAAAATTGACTTTGAGTCTACAAAGGCCAAGATCACATTCAGCCAACATAATAATATAATACATTGCAAAAACCTTATGGTCACACACTATTAGGTCTTCATAGGTCGGAAATCAAACCGTACGAACTACACATTATCGTGTCAGTCAGGATTTAGTAGATAATACTCACTTTATCTATTTTCGGGAACAAAACAAGAGAGGTGGACTGATGTAGGCAGATGCGCGTCTGTTACTCTAGCCAGATATTGTCGCCTATCGTAATTTAGGTCTTACTAAATTATGAGTTAGAAATTAGAACCTGCCAACCAGCTCCTGTTAAAGCTGCTAAACTTAACATAATTTGGTTTTATACAAGTCGGACTCTGTCACATATGACGACGGAATCACGCTTCGCGTGTTTTATTTTTTGCATGAATAAATAAAGCCTAACTTGAACCTAACCCAACAAAACTTCAAGTTGATTAAGTCGTTTTTTCTTGGCGGGGGTAACGCTACTCCAGCCGGTTCTGTTTTCGACAAATATCTAAAAATCCATCCAGGGAACAGATTTAAAAATTTGCAGAATATTTATAGGAGCTGGAGTTCTAATTATCTGTAAGATTAGAATTACGATTGTCGACAACATCTGGCTAGAGTAACGGACGCGGCACGTAACGAACGCAAGCCGCGCGTATAATCGAATAAGCTCATGCGCGAAGCATTCATCACCTTTGTGAGTCTATGGAATAGGGGGTTTTACAATAATGTTGTACCTATACAGCGAGTATCCTGCGAACGACTAGGCTATGTGAGCTATTTGCTTTACCTAGTTTGATTACCTTATTTATTGGTTATCATCCAAATTAAATATAATTAAAATTATCATTTAAAAACTGGACTGGGAGATGTTTTGAGAAAACAGCCACAGGTAGGTGTTTAACTATTTATTTTATAATGCCCTCATAGTAATTTATGATCGCTTACTGTTTGCAGGGACTACATCTATACTTCTTCTATATCTACTTATTCTGATATTAAAAAGAGGAAATATTTGTTTGTAATGTTTTCACACAAAAACTACTGGACCGATTTCAAAAATTCTTTCACCGTTAGAATTCTGCATCTTCACTGAGTGACATAGGCTATATAATATTACTAGGTGTAAACGAAACTATTGTTATTCTAATTATCTAATTCCACGCGAGCGTAGCCGCGGGCGTCCACTAGTTAATATATTAAAAAACAATGCATAAAATTAACTATAATGTACCTAGTCCTTGAAAGTAACACTATGAAGAATAATAATTGTACGTTCGTATTTTATAAGGTGTCAAACCATTCATCCGATTGCATTACATTAACATTAACATAACATCATACCTGTATTTGCTCCACGTTGTTGAAGTTGAAAGTTTGTTACAGCCACAATGTCCAAAACCAAGTCAGCGAAGCAACGGACGGTCACTTATTTGTTGTAAATGCTATACCTACCGTCTGTTCTGTTCATCTATAAAATATTTGTGAAGAAAAGTCATCGATTAAGTTAAAGTTTAATTTTTAAATTCATGTCAATACAAAACATCCCGTTTTTGTTCAAGAATGAAGTGAAGTTTTCAGTCAGGAAGTTGTGTTCAGTAACACATCCGTGTAGATCACTGCTGTACAATATGCTAATGAGTTTCGAGTTCAGTGATTATATAGTTGTGCAGCAGGCACCAAATTGAAATTGAAAATCTGCCGGCGCGATGCCAGGCCTGAACGCGAGTGTGTATAGAATATTCATTAAATTTGTGATTCTATCAACGCAGATATGCGGAGAAAATACAACTCCATGTAATTCGTATCTATTAACAATGAATGTCCAATTTTATTTACCATTTTTCACTATTCCAATATTATCTTTTGGAAAATCGAATTATTTAAATTTCATCAACTTTAATTTAGCACTAATCTAGGTTTATTGATGTGGTTCATTTACTTAAATTTTGAAATACTACGTTATTATCTAGAGTAAAAGTTTTGTAAAAATCATTCATGCAATTTATATTAAGATCCTAGGAGATTAAATCGAGAGTTCCGTCATTCAATCATTATCACCATCCTACAAGTGGCGAAAAATAAATTTATCTTTTGGGATTAACAAATAGGGTCATGTTACTCGAGAAAGGTGTATTAAAGTCAAATCTGCACGTACACACTGCCTTACATTGATGCCCGCACGTCCTGGCATTTGACACACGGGACACGCGTGTGACGTGACCGGATTCTTTAGCGTGCAATCTCCACCATGGTTTTGTTAACCACCGTACTAAAACCTCTTGACTACCAAGAAAAAAGACCATTATATGAAAATTCAGTGTATTTGTAAGAAAATACAGTGTTCTTGAGTCATATATACTCGTTACTACTCCAATGGTCTACTTGGTGGAAGGGTTAGTGGCCTATGGACGTTAGTTATTAACGGTGCGGTGCTGTAAATGTCTGCGTCTGAATTTCGTTAGAAGCGCGTTAACGTGCGTCATCTGCGCGCCGTCGATGCGTCTGAATCACGACGTGTGCAGGTGCATAATCTCTTACAGCAACAATCAGATAACCTGTATCCAAAAGGTGTCCAAGCCATACATCATAACGCCTAGGTAGGTACCTACACACTCCTACCATCCAACCCAGACCAAGAGTATGAGTATTATTAATTTTCCGCTTGCTCTGGTGTGTATTATTATAGCGCGAACCTTTGTAAATTACAGTAGTCCAATGTCATTCACTTTTTTCTTGTTTGTTTTTATCTAACGACCAAATTTGGTTCCTTGCCAAATGCTCTCGGCGCTACGCAGAAGCCTACAGTTTTATTATGTCTAACTTACCTTGTAGGTACATGTTGGTCTTGGTTGAAAAAGGTTATAAATCAAATTCCTACTTACTACGATAGTGTAATTAATTCTGAAAATTCAAGCTCATTAGGTACATACATGAACACATTTGTATATTTATGTAATGTACTTAAATATGTATATATTTAGTGAATGTATTGAATTTTGTAAAATGTCATTTATTTGTTCTTACTTATACCTTCGATACTTTTCCCACGTTGACTGATAGATAATGATTTAGCATTTAAGTCCGCCTTTGTATGCTAAGATTGCACATAAAGATTTAAATAAATATTTATTCTATAAATAAATAATGTTCATGGCATCTTAATATTTATTTCTAGTAGACCATAATAAATTTTACCAATAAATGCTGTTTGAAATTTCATTGAAGCTTAATCAATTTTCACAAGATTTTCTTTAATTCATTGTCTTACTTCGTCCAAGATATACCTAGATTACATATAAAATGGAGGTAAATACAAGTAAATATAGGAGGTTGTACCTAAAGGTTCCCTAGTCTATCGCTCTTGTTCTTTAAATGGTGTAGTTACGCAGTTATGATGAGATAACAAAAGGCAACTTTAACTTTGTCTAGAGAGCGCTATTTATCGCTGCCTGCAACTGCAGGAGTTGAATTTTCAGTGGAATGAAAACTAAGTGCGATGGAAGCACTGCGAAATAGATGAATAAATGCTACTTACCTATCCGGATTAAAAGCGAATTGAGTAGAAAACATATATAACGTCAAGCATAGGTAGGTACCTTGTTTATACTAGATTTGCCCACGGTTCTTTGCCCGCGTTTAATTTCCGTGCAGAATTTTACTACTAGGTAGGTACCTCTACCATTATGGTTTGGTTTAAAAATTGCAAAAGTAATATATAGGTACCCATGGCCATGGTTTTTTGATCTATCCTTTTATTACTTACTGTAAATTTTTATTTTTATTCTTTTTCAGTTCAACATATTATGACAGATTGTTTGACATAATTATGTACACGGTAGAAATGTTACTAGGTGGTGGATGATGGTATTCTGCCCCGGGCGAACTCATATAAAACCTATTTGGTTCCCTATAGGCTCTACCACCTAAAAAAGGTACCACCATCCACCACCTTACCTTAGGTATCTACTTGGTAGTAGGTAGGTACTTAAGTCTTCAGATGACGTGAAACTTAAGGTAGAACTTAATTTAAAAGTAGCACTTTCTTTACTATCCTTTCCCACGCAAACTATGTATGTAGTAAACGTTTTCTGCAAGTGAAGTAGTCGCGGCATTATTCACGTCGCCGTGTGACTAACCGCCCTGCTCCACGCAATGGAATGAAACACTTTTAGCCACACGTATCTTAATCCAAGTCTACTTACACTTTTAGTAAAAGCGTTTTAGAATTCACTCTGAAAATCTTACGTTGTTTTACTACTGACAAATAAAGCCTCAGACAATTCACATCACACTTGGCCGAATTCTTTCGGCCGAACTTAACTTTAGCTCCACAAATTGGTAATGAATCCGTAAATCTGTTATGCCCATGTTTATTTTACACCCTTAAGGGTAACATTTTTACAAACTTTACATGCTAAATTTATTTATATCTAATCAACAGTCTAAAATATAAATTTTATGCTTCTAGTTCTGAAAATGACAATACTTTCATCCCCCTTTTTAACCTTTTACAACACTTTTTTTAGTTATGTACCTACTTAACTAGTACCTACTCTGCGCGCATTTAATGAAAACAAGTGAGAACCACGCATACACATCCAGTTGTGTAGAGCGAACACTGTCATGGAAATAAAACGCCCCATTTCAAAAATAAAATGTTGGTAACAAGTCTAAGCTATTCGCCACTGTGATTTTGTGCCCCATTTCGTAGAACACGTTCACGATCTTCCATTATGCAATAGATTTAAGTGCACTTTCAGACAGTTTATGACCATCCAGTAGTCAAGATTTTAAATTGCTATAAAAACTCATTAGAAATTAAAATACCTTATAGGATATAGGTTGACATAGGTACCTATGATTAAGCAGTTTCGTAGATTACCTATCGTAGGTATAGTAGGTAGGAATACTAACCTTCACAACTTTTGCTAGAGTAGTAGGTACACGTAATAGAACCTTTACTGAGTTCGCCTGGGTCAGTAACACCGTCCGCCACGGTACCTAGTACCATTTCGCCCTCGAGTGTAACAATTGTTTTAAGAGCAATTGTGTAATGTGATCGACAATGGGTTCCACCCTCCCCCTCCATCAATCAACACAGCTGCGGGAGATCTAGAGCATACTCCACCACGCTACTCTAATGCGGATTGGTGGAGGGGTTAGTGGCCAACCCAGTTTCGAATGTTCTTAAGCCACCCGGAGGTCTTCGACAAGGCTTAACGAATGATTACCATTGAAAACAACCGGAACCGACAGCTTAACGTGCCCTCCGAAGCACGGTAGCGCCCATGAAATTTTGCCACTAGCGGTCACCCATCCACAAACCGAACGCGCTCGTCGTTGCTTAACTCTTTCGATCACATTGAATCGACGCGAGCCATTGGGCTATGGACGCTACCTTTTTTGATGCATACTCGCCGATAAAAGTTCTAAACGCCTAACAAAATGATAATGGTCAGCAATAATCATAAATATAACAAATTCGAGTCATTGGGCTATGGACGCTACGTGATCGTCTTGTGGTTAGGACCTTAAGACCCTACGTTGTGGGTCATCTATTACTTATTTATTTTGAGCCTGGTGAAGTGTGTAATAAACACCTATGGCTACCCCTAAGGGGAAATACAGACGATGTAGTTGTTAAAATCATAAAAGTATGAAGTTCGAATGCAAATGTAAAATGTGGGGATTTTGTATGAAATGGTCATGAAATGCCACCAAATGTTGTGGTCAGTTTAATAAGGTCATCAAAATAATAGCTGCCAAATTATTTCTTAGTTTTATTTTATTTATTGAACACAAACACAATGTACACATTTATACTTAATAACTATACTTTGTCAACCATAACATCCTCTATGTACCATTTCAGGTGCAGCTGCTGCTACAACCCATAGACGACTCACAGTCGGGCACAAGTCTCTCCCACAGCTTAAGCTGCTCCGAGGTCTAGAGCATATTCCACCACGCTGCTCCAATGCGGATTTGTGGAGGGGTTAGTAGCTAACCCAATGTCGAATGCCACCCGAATGTCGTGAAAAAGGCATAACGATTGTTACATTACAACTGAAATTATCTTTAAACCGAAAGCAACGGGACTTCATGAACGGGACCGACGGCCCTCCGTAGCACCGAAGCGCCAATGAAATTTTGCTACTAGCGGTCAACGATTGTCCGAGTCCGTCGTTGCTTAACTCGATCAAGCATAAACGATCGACGCGAGCCATTGGGTCACGCACACACGCACAGTTTGTACAAGTGTAGACAAAAATTAAATTGTAAAATTTGAAAAGAGTAACTACGAGTTTCTTGCCACATTCTTCTCAGTAGCAACAACTTTGTGAACCGGCGGTGGATAAAAATGTAATGAATGACGTTCATTAAGCATATTATTATACCATATAATGAAAAATAAACGAAACTAAATCAGAATAAAAAAAGTTTACTATAACCAATAACTAAATTAAATTGGAACTGGATAATAGTGGTTATATAAATTCCCAACTGATTCATGTTCAAAAAAAGGAATTTGATATAGTTAGGCCTCTAGACTTCTACAGATGAAGAAGTAAGAGACCTTTGTCCTCATGAATTAAGAAAATGTACTATGTACCAGTAGCATATAAGATGTTATAACAAGGAATCAAAGTGATAAGTCTACAAATAAAGCAAGTCAATACCTAACTGAAGTCTGACTGAGTTACTTTGCCATTGAAGACAGAGCAGGACTATTACTGAAGTCTTACTGAGTTACATTGCCAAGTATTTTTTGACAATGGGACATAATGTAAGGAGCATAAGATTTTATATTCACAAAAATCTTCTAGGTTTTGAACTTGTCTAAAGGTGTCCGTCGAATATATAGAAACTGTAACACTTTCATATAATCTTTTTTTTTTATACTAATTTTTATAACCTAATAAACAATTTTCTATATCTCAATTTTTTATATCTTTAACTTTTAAGAAAAAAAATCAACAAATCATTTATTAACAAACTCAGTCACTTCTAAATAACCATAACTAGATAAATCATCAATTATACCACTAATAATTGATTTGTATTGATTCACTGCCAAAAATTTCTCTTCTTCCGTTACAGCTTGATTCTTACTGTGAACATGACCATCTCGTTGTAGGCCTGATGACAACCATATTGCTGTATTGGCTATTATGAGACAGGATGGGCCTACTATACTTAAATCATACTCAAAGTTTTCTCGGCTGTAAATTTCTTTAGCATTCAAATGAGACTGAAACAGGCATTGGCTCAATGTATTATAATATGTGTCTATTAACTCTTTGAAATGTGCATGTCTTAAGCTGGTATCAACACTAGTTAATATGAGGTACAGTACATCAAAAGCAGGAGTGCTCATTCTTGTAGTTTGATAGTCTATAATACAAGCTGATATAGGCTTGTTAGCCTGAAACAAGGAAAAAGATTAATTATTAATTAAGATTATTTCATTTATATCTAGGGCCAGATGGATAGATGTATTGTCCAGTACTCACAAAACATATTCACTGCATTCTATGAGTACTAGAGTATAGCCAGAATATGTGGGCTAGTAGCATACAGTCAAAATTTTGGTGAGTATGAATAACTAGATTAACACAACATTTATAAACTTTAAATGTTTTTTTTTTTGGGAACACCAAAAAAATAGTATGCCAATAATATTTTATTTATTTATATATTTTACATACATATTTACAAATAAATAAAATATATTTTATAATTCATTTACTTGTATATTTATAAATAAATAAAATACAGATGAAGTTAGATAATATTTTACCTTATATTTGAATAGAATATTCTCTTTCCATAAATCTCCATGAGAAATGCACACATTCTTCACTCTATTTATAGCAGATTCAACAAAGTAATCACACTTTTCTTTTAAAACTGCCAAAATTGGCTCGCAAGTAGTGTTCTTAAATGTGAGAAGAGCTTTCATAAGTCGATTATCTAAAATAGTAAAGAATCGACTATTGGTTTCCTTTGAAAGGGGTACACATATATTGCTAGCTTTTTCATACATTGAAATATCTTTTTCTTTAAGAATGAAGGACAGAGCATGAAATTTTGCTACAGCTTTCAAGGCAATCACAACATGATCTAAATCTAGAAACACACTTAGTGTGTAGGGTGAATATCCTTTTGCACACATGTTTTCCATAGCTAGAACCTCTTTACAATATTCCTTGCATACAAAGTAACATTCAGGAATTATAAATTGCCAATCAGGACTGTGCTTTTCTTGTAGTTCATGATACAATTTAAATACTTCTGTATAAATAAATATTTCCCTAGCAAAAAATAACTGTACTGCACCACTGACCCTGTACCTCTCATCTGTTGGTGCAAGCTTTAACACCAATGGCAATGTTACGTCCTTTTCATATTGCTTTCCTCTTAACATCACTGGGATGAGGACGCCAAAGTAATTTTGCCCTAAACTATCAAAATATTGCCTTGTGTGGCTCCATTCTATTAATTCACATGTTGATGCTATGTTACAAATCACTTTGTAAATGTATGCCTCTGACAAGTCTGACATTGCATTTAATTTGTTATAACTGTTTTATCTCTCCCTTAATGTGTTGTATTTTGAAATTAGATGCAAATAAAATCTTATTCATTTGCTTTTCATCGATATTTTCATTCCTCATTAAGTCAATTGACATATCAATGACAATATTGACATCTTTGAAGACTTTGACAAGGCAATGACGTTAACGACAATGGAAAATGTACAGTATGTATTTCCCCCATCGCACAGAATAATAGTACAAGTACCATTGATAACAGAATTAAAGTTTTTCCTATCAATGATTTCCCCCTGTCTCTCTCTATACTGTGGCATTAACAAGGTGTACCCCTCCCTCCATGGTGTACTAATAATAATAATAAGCAGGGCAGCTTGTGGCGAGCGCGTCGGCATGTTTGGGTAGCCCATACAGTGAGTGGCGAGTCATCACCTGCCGCTTTTTAGAGTTTGTAACGATCTGAATGGCAGGTGTCATAGTTCTCCATAGCCCATGACATGTCAGTCCCTCTAAATCCACCACAATAGACCCAATATAGTTTCCATTCCTTTGCAATAGTTCCTGTACATCTGGCGGGGCCCACCTTCGGGTGTACTAATTGATGGTGCAGTCGATCGAGGGTGGTATCCGCCACGTGTGCCACATCACAACTCAATAAAATGTCTCGAAGGGGCCTCTACGTGTTGGTCCCCACGCAAGCTTTCCAAATTATCGGGTCCAGATCAGGACCCGTGAAATTTAAAGAGATACATAATAATTATACCTAATATATTTTATTTCAGGCAATAGGCCCATAATATAAATACCTTATAAACTAACATACATATCTAATAATATTTTAACTTAATTTTAATTCGCGCCAGCAGGCGCGGGTCCGGTGACACTCGGATGTCCGCGATATTTGCGGAACACGATACCCTTCGGCCACAGCTCTGCGTCCAAGGTCGACAGATGTTCTGTTGGGACGCGTACAACAAACGAGTTGAAGTGGACTGCGTTCCGCGCTTCCAGCTTTTCGACTCTCAGCCCAAACTTCGTCTTCACCTCCAAGTACTCTGCGAGATCGGAGGCCTTCGTGGTGAAGTGGAGCCGAGAGACGTTAATCACAAGTCACTGGGACTGCAGGACGCAAGAGATGGTTGTGTCCTGTCGGTGCAGTGCCAACTTGGTTACGACAAGGAGGCCTCCTCTTCTTCCGCTCCACCTTTGTGAAACCATCCTTATCAGTCTGTCGCTTATGCACTGCACTACGAGGGGGATCGTTGCGGGATTTCCCGCTACCACTCTCTATCCTCAATGTAGTCCGCTTTTCGGGTTGCTGGCGTGCGGCAGCCACGGCGCAGTCACGTTGAGGCGTTGACGTCACTACAACAGGCGACACCTTCGATGGGGGAGGTGGGGGACGGGCAGCGGATACGTTACCGCTGACTGACTCTCGCCGGGACAGCGTTCGGTGTCGAGTCGAGTTTCGCTGACTCAAAACTCACTCCGTATACTCTTCTCGTATAAGTATTTAAAGTTAACAAAAAATATAGTAAAGGACACGTTTATCTTTCCATACAACTTGGGCCAAGAGTTGTACCTCGGGTACAAAAATTGATTTTTGGAGAAAAAAATGCGTTATTTTATTAAAAAAATAAATTAAATTTTTTACTGCATTTGTACCACCTAAAATTAACTTTAAAAGATAATTTGTGTATTGCAACACTGCAAGTTATGGCAATCTAATTCAATCTATCATAACATTGCGTTTTGGTTGTTACTAAATCTGTAATTACTCTATACCCATATATAAAATATACAATAAGCGCATTGTATTAATAAACTACCTTAAGAAACAGAATCATAGTATCCTATATTGATTTAAATATTCTATTAATTACCATTAAAGGCTAATTTTTTCTTGAAATCTTTTTAAACTAGTAATCATTTGTAAATTGAATACAGGTTATTAGACCTATAATGTGTGACTGACGTCTGTCACTAAAACTGAAGTTGGCAAATGACACAGTGCAGAGTAGTTACTACGTAGTATCCCTTATTAGTTTGTGGTTACTACTATGTGGAGTTTTGTGGTACAAAATGTTGTATTTTTTATTATTTTATTACAAGCTAACTATAAGGATTCTAAAAATAATTGATCGACCATTAGTTTTAGTATATTGTAAGGAATTTTTACCAATACTTTGTACCTCGGTACATCGCTTGGCCCAAAATTGATCGTCTCCTTTAAAAACACCTCATTTTCCAGAATTTCGTGCAGCGAGAGCCTTAAGTTATTTTTTAATAAAATATATTTTTTAACCAGAATAGTGCTACGGTAGCCCCTGCCTGTCGTAAAAGGCGACTAAAAGGGGACTTCTGGGGTTGCAGGCGGTGAGAGTGGGAGCTCGAATCGTCCATCATTGTGACCCCGCGAAAGACGACGCTGTTTGTGGCTGTAGGTACAGCGTTGTGTCGTCCCTGTAGCTCGGGACCAGAATAATGCTACGGTAGCCTCTGCCTGTCGTAAAAGGCGACTAAAAGGGGACTTCTGGGGTTGCGGGCGGTGAGAGTGGAAAGACGACGCTGTTGTTGCTGCACAGCGTTGTGTAAACCGGGATAAGCCCGTCTTGGGCGCAGTGCCGGAGGGAACCGGCGCGTTCTACAAGAGATCCCGGAGCCCTCCTGTAGCGCCAGAGTAGGCCACCGAGTGGGTTTTAGTGGGTGAAAGTCCCACATAACCCGGCGTCGCTCCCACGTCGTTCGGGTACCTTTAAGGTTTCCCACTCGTAAAACAAAAAAAAAAGGGTACAGCGTATGTAAACCGGGAGGAGCCCGTCTTGGGCGCAGCTCCGGTGCGTTCTACAAGAGATCCCGGAGCCCTCCTCCATACGAGTGCCTACTCGTATGTCGTGCGTTAAAAAAGACCAAGACTGATCGAACTGATGTACAGGTACGTAAGAGTATACTTACTCGTATTATAGAGATTGTATTGTTTTAAGAATTGGCTTACCCGCTATATGAATAAACTCGCATGTTTGTATAAGGATGGATCCAGATAATCCCGAGAGAAAGTGCTTTCGCTAGTCCCGGGATTGGAAAAAACCTGTTTTCACAAGAAATCCTTCCACTCAATGGACTCAACGCGGAGCGGGATATCTCTAATATCTGATGTTTCTTTATTTGGCTGTCGACTCTCGACGATTTTCACCTTTTTCGAATTTTTTATTTGATTTTTAAATCTGTTTCTGGTCTGTTTATACAAACCAATTAACACTGGAAGAATTCATTAAATCATTTGAAAACTTTCAGTGTTAATTGGTTAATATGGGTTAGAGTGCGTAACTCTCATTGATTTCGTAGACTTTTCGTAGGTAACTTGGAAATATTTTAGATTCTATGTATTTGCTTAGGTATACCTAAAGCATCCTATCCTAAGCTTAATTTTTTTATTAAGTAAAATACACACACAAAAAATACAATACATTTTTATATTTTGCATGAATCTAAATTTATAATAGGTACTTACCCTATACCACTACTCTTCTATTTTCAAAGGTATTGCAAGCAACACGCGGTAAATTTATATTTCAATCAAAATATGCTAAACTTCCGTGATTAAATTAATAGGATTTCAAATAAGATTTAGCAGTTAGGATTTAAATTTGGATTACGCGCGCGGGAAGCAGAGACATTCCATCCTATTTTATTTGTTTATGAAATAAGATTATTTAGTAAATATGTGCATTATTTTTGCAGCTCTCTCTAAACCTCACGCGTACAATGTAACGACAGCCTAATAAATAGGCCTATTTTACTGAGTGTAAAACTCACAAAAATAAACCTAAATAATTATAGGATGAATTGAATATCCTCATCGTATGTACCTACTACATACTTTCAAATATTGAGTACAAGATGGACGCCCGCAGCTTCGCTCGCGTGGAATTAGACATTGTTCAATCCTTTCATCACTGGTCGGTGTGAAAAGAAAAGTAAAACGCCTTCCAAAATTGACATTCATTGTCACAAGAAAATTAAGGAGAGTTGCGTCAACTCCCGGAAAAATATCTGGTGATTTCACGACGTTCGTGGAGTTTCCCTGCAGGCCATAACGTTTATGGTACTGTCCTCCGGCCGTGCCGTGAGTCAAACAAGAGGCAGTTGTGTGCAGAACAATCCGGCGACATTGGATGTTAAGGTTGGTTGGAATCTTTTCATACTGATTGTGGTACTGGATTGCTACCTACTGCCTCACATACATTTATACAGTCCACACATTAAAATCGAAGGATCGCCCCTGCGATTACCGCACAATTTTTTGTGGCCTTCGAGCCGAACGTAGAGTAGGCAATTCATTAATCTTTTATTTTATTTGATACATATATATTTAATTTGCACGTTGCAATGGCTTCTAAAAAGGGTCAGAAGGTTCAGGAAGTGTACGAGGAGTGCATCGCTGATGTTGAATTAAACGTTTTAATCAACAAAAAGCAAAGAATTTTCGAACAATTACAGACAATATCTGACATGTCATTAAATGTAACTGACAGCAATATTCGTGAAATGTTCCTATTGCGTGTCATGGATATAGATGAGTTACGTTCATCTTTCGAATTATGTATTTTTGAAATTTATAAATGTCAGTTACAAGCTGGTGGAAAAACCATATTTCAAAGTCAGGAATTGAATAGTTTTGATGAGTTGTATTACCGTATAAAATTGATTTCTTCAAAATTACTAGCGAACGTTAAAACTGAACAAACACAGTCGTGCATCGAATCAAGACCACGTCTTCCAAAATTGGAGTTGTTTTGTTTCGATGGAAATATTGAGAATTTTAATACATTTTACGAGACATTCTGTTCGTTGGTTCATGATCAGGCTCAGATACCGAAAATAGATAAATTCCACTATTTACTTTCATGTATAAAGGGATCGGCACTAAACATAGTGAAAAGTATTCCAATATCTGCTAATAATTACGACATTGTTTGGCAAGCTTTACTCGACAGGTATCAAGATAACCGTATGTTAGTTGGGAATTATTTAGACAAAATGTTAAACTTTACACCTATTGCGAAGGAATCATCCTTTCAGTTGAATAATTTCATAGAAACCTTTGATAACTCATACAAAGCTATACAATCTCTTAATATAGAAGATTTGAATAGTTACATTCTGTGTCATGTAGCATTGCGAGCCTTGGATCCATACACTCGTAGGTCATTTGAACAAAGTATCAATCAGAAGTCGATACCAAAATTCTCTGAATTGATTACTTATGTTACTAATCAAATAAAAGTGTTGGATCATTCTAGTTCTTATGGTGCTAGTACAAGCAACCAAAACATCATACCAAATAAACGTCAACCAGATGTAAGTAGGTTTACGACGCGAACTAGAAACAGTGCACAGAAAAATTACGCGCATGCATCGTCATCAAACTCAAAAAATAATTTATCTTGTTTGCATTGCGGAGACAATCACATGATATACCGCTGTGCTCAATTTCGTAAATTGAGTGCTTCGCTACGAATCAGCCGTGCTGATGAGTTGAAGTTATGTCATAATTGTCTAAAACCTAATCACACTGCTGAACTGTGCAGGAGTGAATTTAAATGCATTATTTGTGAGCGACCACATAACCTATTGTTGCATCAGGATGTAACGAAAACGTTGCTCGCTTCCTCTTATAACTCCGGTAATGCATCGGTTCCTGCAAGCGCACCCGCCCAGTCAGGAGTTCCTTCAACTGATAATAATAATAGTTACAGTACGGTGTTGTTAGGTACCGCGATTGTTTATATTTTAGATAACTTTAACGTCTATCAACCATGTCGCGTATTAATTGATTCCGGTGCACAATCCAATTTTATTTCCGCTGCATGCTTACAACGTTTAGGTTTATCTCAACGTAAATGTCCGTTTAGCATTTGCGGATTAGCCGATGGTTTAGTTAAGAACTATGGCATGACGTCATGTAGCTTAAGGCCGCGTCACACTGATAAACCTGTTTTTAATATTGATGCTGTTATTCTTCAGAAAGTAACTTCAGATCTACCTACAATTAAAATTCCTGAGCATATAATAAAACAGTATGATAATTTATTTTTAGCTGATCCTTATTTCTATAAGCAATCGCCCATTGATTTAATTCTAGGCGGTGACGTTTTTCCCCATATTTATAGTGGGAAGAAAATTATTATCGGTCCCAATATGCCAGCCGTGCTGGATAGCGTATTTGGGTATATTATAACAGGTAAACTAATTACACCGTCGACTTGTGACGTCACGGATGTGAACGTTGTAGCGTCTACAACGTTGGTGTCGTACACCACTGATGATCATTTAAATGATACTCTTAAGCGATTTTGGGAAATAGAATCCTCGCCGTGCGATGTTCCTTTAATTCCCGATGATGAAATCGCTGAAAAACTATATATTGAGAAACATTATCGTGACGAAAGTGGTCGATATGTTTCACCTATTTTATTAAAGCCAAATCACGAACCGTTAGGTAATTCGTATGACACAGCCTTTAGGAGACTCACGCATGTCGAGCGTCGACTTGCGCGCTCACCTGAGTTCAGGAAGGCTTATTCTGATTTTCTGAAGGAGTACGAGTCACTGGGACATATGGAGTTATATCGTGGTACGGAGCCGTCTAAATATTTAATACCGCATCACTGCGTGTTACGGCCTTCTAGCTCTACAACACCGTTGCGTGTGGTCTTTGATGGATCACAGAAAACTAGTACTGGGGTGTCACTAAATGACAATCTTTTGACCGGCCGTAAATTACTTCCAAATATTTTAAAAATTATTATTAACTTTCGTCTCTACGACATACGTTTTACGGCAGACGTGTCAAAGATGTACCGAGCCGTGCTCATCGATCCCGCTGATAGGTGTTATCAACACATATTATGGTGTGATACACCGTCAGACCCAATACAAGTTTTCGAGTTGAAAACGGTCACGGGACGGACAGCTAGCAACTGTCCCGAGCTACTGACACGAATGAAATCAGAACAAATAACGCAAATAAATTTCCAAGATGATACGTTATCATCATCCTTAAAGGTCCTAGGATTGACATGGTTGCCCTCATGCGACTTCTTTTCTTTTAATTATAATTTAAAAGATAATGACGGGACGAAACGTTCAGTACTTAAGCTGCTTGCTAGTATTTATGATCCAGTTGGTTTTATTTCGCCGTGTACTTTCGTTGCCAAATGTATCATGCAGGATCTTTGGAAACTGAGCCTCGGCTGGAATGACCGTTTACCATACGAATTGTTCCAAAAATGGGATAAATTTATCGGTCAATTACCGATCCTTTCACAACTTCGCATTGAGCGACATCTTCTAGTAAATTCGTTTGTAAACGTGCAATTAATCGGTTTCTGTGATGCATCGTCACAAGGTTACGCAGCTTGCATATATTTTCGTAGTACTGGCAAGGATGGGAACGTCAAAGTCAAACTATTGACGAGCAAATCAAGAGTTGCTCCATTGAAGCCGTTAATGTCTATCCCTAGGCTTGAACTTATGGCAGCCGTGCTGTTATCGAAGCTAGTTCGTTTTGTCGTACAAAATGTTAAAGATTTTAATTTACCAATAGTTGCCTTTAGCGACTCGAGTGTAGTTTTGTCGTGGCTACAGACTCCGCCGTACAAGCTAAAAGTGTTCGTGGCTAACCGTGTTAGCGAGATTGTTGACGTGATTCCGCCCAATTGCTGGTTTCATGTAAACAGTGAGAACAATGCAGCCGACCTCTGTTCTCGAGGCGCGCTGCCTGAACAACTTTTAGCAGTAGCGGACGAATGGTTTAGTGGCCCTGCATGGCTTGCTGGGGATCCGCGTAGTTGGCCAAGAAGTACATTAATTTTAAAAGAAAATGATATCATTCCAGAACTTAAAACTAACGTAGACACATTTAACTTTAATTCTTACAATTTAAATAACTCTAATGATCTTGAACATTCTTTTAATAAAATTTCATCGTTTAGTAATCTTGAGCGCATAATGGCGTGGTGTCTTCGTTTTATAAATAATTTAAAATGTAAAAAATCAGATCGAACATTTAGTTCACTAATGTCTTGTGAGTTAAAGCAGGGACATGATTTAATTATAAAAGTCATTCAAAATAATTATTTTTATTCTGAAATACAAATGCTGGCAAAGGGAACTCATGTATCATCCCTTCGCAAACTATCTCCCTTTATAGACCCTGATAATTTCCTCAGGGTGGGGGGTCGAATGCAACAGTCGGATTTACCATATAATATAAAACATCCGGCACTCTTACCCAAGAAGTGTCACATAACAAATTTAATAATTGATTATTTTCATAAATTGTACATGCATGTAGGACCGCGCACCTTGCAAGGCATTTTGAATAATAAATACTGGATAATAAACGCTCGTAGTGTAATTCGTTCAGTTTTGTCGAAATGTCGGGCTTGTTTTAAATGTCGTCCATACTCCACCCAGCCTATGATGGGTACGTTACCTGCAACTAGGCTTAAGGCCAATAAGGTGTTTGACCATGTTGGTTGCGATATTGGTGGTCCATTCTTTATAAAAGAAGGTATGCGGCGAAATGCAAAGGTTTCTAAGGCATATTTGTGTTTATTTGTATGTTTCTCTACAAAAGCAGTGCATCTAGAAGTGCTCTCAGATTTATCTTGCGAATGTTTTCTGGCCACATTCGATCGTTTTGTGGCACGCCGCGGTCTCTGTAGTTGCTTATATTCCGATTGTGGAAAAAACTTTATTGCAGCAGCTAAACATTTAAAAACCGTTACCAATTATTTTAATTCAACTATTTCTGATAAAATCCTTTCTGGATTGTCCTCGCGAGGTGTCGATTGGCGTACCAACCCCCCTAATGCTGCTTCCATGGGTGGTCTATGGGAGGCAGGTATAAAATCAGCCAAACATCATCTCTACCGTGTAGTAGGTGATAGGTCCTTGACTTTTGAGGAGTTAAGTACTATATTTTGTAAAATTGAGGCGATTATGAACTCGCGACCATTATGCTCCCTTTCAAATAATCCTAATGAATTTGAAGTTCTGACTGCGGGTCATTTTTTAATTGGACAAAATCTATTAACTGTTCCGGAATATAATTTTGAAGATGTACAGATGAATCGATTGTCACGTTGGCAATGTATTCAAAAAGCATCACAATCATTTTGGAAGCGATGGTCAAATGATTATTTGCACACTTTACAGCAAAGAGAAAAGTGGTTCACCTCAATTCCAAATGTTAAAAAGGGTGATTTAGTGCTTCTTAAATCTAACTTAACCAAAACGTTGCAGTGGCCTCTTGGCAGAATTGAAGAGGTTCACCCTGGTTGTGATAACATTGTACGTGTAGTTACTGTACGTACACAAACCGGGGTTTATAAAAGACCGGTAAATAAAATCTGCCCATTGCCATATGCAAACTAAATATAAAATTAGGTTATTAGGTTAGGACTTAGATTAGGCTCATACACTCAACTTTTTTACTTAACACAAACAAGTTTCTTTATTTTATTTTGAATTATTTCGTAAATATTCACATAAATTATTCACACACTCATTCTTCTCACACCTACATTATTAGGAAATCATCACACTGATTTCGGTGAGGGGTATGTTCAATCCTTTCATCACTGGTCGGTGTGAAAAGAAAAGTAAAACGCCTTCCAAAATTGACATTCATTGTCACAAGAAAATTAAGGAGAGTTGCGTCAACTCCCGGAAAAATATCTGGTGATTTCACGACGTTCGTGGAGTTTCCCTGCAGGCCATAACGTTTATGGTACTGTCCTCCGGCCGTGCCGTGAGTCAAACAAGAGGCAGTTGTGTGCAGAACAATCCGGCGACATTGGATGTTAAGGTTGGTTGGAATCTTTTCATACTGATTGTGGTACTGGATTGCTACCTACTGCCTCACATACATTTATACAGTCCACACATTAAAATCGAAGGATCGCCCCTGCGATTACCGCACAGACATAACAATAGTTTCGTTTACGCCTAGTAATATTATATAGTCTATTTCACTCAGTGAAGATGCAGCTTTCTAATGGTGAAAGAATTTTTGAAATCAGTCCAGTAGTTTTGGCAACGCACTCCAGAATAGCTCGCAGATGGTAGATTTTTTCCTACTTAGTTGACATTTATCGTCATATTTTGGACAATTCACACAATATCTTTAGATATAAATTGTAGCCTATGTGTTATTCTGATGTATAAGCTATATTATTGTAAAGTTTCATTAAAATCCATTCAGTGCTCTTTACGTGAAAGAGTAACACACATCCATCCATCCATACATACAAAATTTTCCCCTTTATAATATTAGTAGGAAGTAATTGAGTGAGTTAAATACCCTTTTCCGGGCTAAGCATCTATGTACCATTAGTGATGGTCGGACTGCCTAGAACTAGATTTTGGATAGAGACCACGGACAAGATCAATCTGCGGAAAAGACCTACCCATATGCATAAGAAATTAATAAACATAATTTATAGGTAGCTATGCAGTTAGTAGTATGTAATTTTTTTTCTTGGGTTTGAATAAAGAATACAAAATTCGGTTAAAGTGAAGAGAGAGGAACAGTACTTGTTTCTCGCCTCTTCCGACCTGTCATGCAAAATTTCATTGGGAATTTCCCAAATGGAAAATAAAATGTGCAAATTGTAATGGGGAGTAGGGCCTGAGCGGAGGCTACAAATTGGATGATTGTTTACGCACATAATAAATTTTGGCGCATTTCAGAGTTATTTCTGTTACTGGTGATATAAATGAAAATTGATTTTAACAATAATATACCTTCTTATTCAGAAACTTGTTTATCTACTCGTAATAGAACCCAAAGCGCCGGTTCTCATAATCAATACTCATCAACTAAATAAGTACCCACCAATCTTTAGTAGTAGCTTTTTTTTTTCTTTCTTTGTTTTAAGTATCTGTATGTTTTTTTATGTTTTTGTATGCTGCATTTTGTAGAAATAAAACTTTTTCATTTCATTTCATTTCATTTCATTTCATTTCATTTCAATCGCAATCCTGTGGTTAAGTTTAATGCAGGATTTGCTCATCTCACTCGGGTTCGTTAGGAACCAAATGTAGACTGATCATAATTAGCTAAAATAAAAATAGTACCTACATAATAGATAGTACCTAACGCTTTTTATTAAAAACTAGCTGACCCGGCAAACGTTGTTTTGCCATATAAATAATTTTTACTGAATATTTTGGGAGAACTTAATGTAAGTGTGTGGACTACAACTACCACTACCAATACCACTACACCTACTACTACCACTACCCCTACCACTAACACTACCCCTACCACTACCCCTACCACTACTCCTACCACTACCACTACCCCTACCCCTACCATTACCACTACCCCTACCCCTACCACTACACCTACCACTACCCCTACCACTACCCCTACCACTACCCCTACCTCTACCACTACCCCTACCCCTACCACTACCATTACCACTACCACTACCCCTACCACTACCCCTACCACTACACCTACCACTAACACTACCCCTACCACTACTACTACCCCTACATCTACCCCTACCACTACCTATCACGCACCGGCGCCATCTACTTAAAATATTGGTTTGTAGTACATGCTATGTATCAGAGATGGCGCTGTATGTGAAAAAAGATTTTTCCCGCTTTTCTGTTGAAATTTTTCCTGAATTTTCTTTGCTATAAACCTCACCGAGCCCGAGACCTTTCCAACGAATGCAAAACCGTGGAAATCGGTTCGTGCGTTCTGGAGTTATAGCGTCAGGAAGGAAAACCCGACTTATTTTTATATAGTAGATTACATAGCTGTCATTATACGTCAATTACATAGCTGTCATTTGCGTTTTGTTATTCCGAGTCTGATTCTTTTTTGTTATACCACGTTTTATAGTGACTGACGTTTCATGTCAAGTCACACGGGAACGCTGTCGAACGGGATAAAAAGTATCCTATGTCCGTCTCCTGGCTCTAAGCTACCTCCCTACCAATTTTCAGCCAAATCTGTTCTGCCGTTCTTGAGTTATAAGTGGTGTAACTAACACGACTTTCTTTTATATATATAGATTAAAACGGGTTGCACTCCGGGAGTGCCGGCAGAAGTGAAAACTTGATTATTAACAGTAGGCCCAGGCATACATTTTCGCCGCGCCGTAGAGAGGGGATAGCTGTCTACTCTCCATCCGTCTTACGCTTTTTCGATCAGGTCACGTGTCCTGACGCGAGTTTAAGATTTTATACCCATTACAGAAAAAGTGCTCAACGCCGCTAAAGAAGTTTTCACTTCAAAAATTTATGCAATATTTATTTTTAACACGCTTTTATTAGCTTGGTATGTATTTTGGTGTGATTTATTTTATTTCATTTATTTATACAACTTTAATGCCACTTCTAAGTGATATACCATGGGCGGACAGTTGATTTGCTCGCACTTCAAAACGTCGGATTAATTTGAAACTTTGCACACTTATACGGCGATGACAATACAATAATAAAAAAAAATCGAGTATTAACAAAAGCGTGTTTTTTAGTTTTTAATTTTCAGGGTTCGGGCAAAACGAAGCAGTTCGGGCAAATCGCCAACTGACCGCTTTATACAAATTCAATGTATCGATAGATAAATTACTTATTTATTTGAAAATATAATGGTGCGAGCATTTAAGGACGTGACTGAAAATCACAACTCATGACAACAATATGAAATATATTGCAATCGATTGCAATGAAATACGAGTACGGTAATCTCGCACAACTCTGACGAGGCACTAGCACTTGGTCCGTGTAGCCAAACAGATATTATGCTAAACATCATCACGAAACGGTTCACTGCTGTAAAGTATAAAAATTAGTGTTTCTTATTTTCTCAAGTTCAATGCGTAGTAGTAATTAGTTACGAGTACGTGATCAAATGTTTAATGTTGCATACAATTTTTCCTTATTCATTGCCAGTTCGACTTAGAATAGGATTATTTAATCCCTTGACATGTAGTAATGGTCGCCTGCTAGGAGGGATTATCGACAGCCGAGTCAGACCGATGTAGACCGTGGGTGGTTGGTATTCAAGTCTCGTGCGTCCCAGTAGGTACGACTTTTGCAGTGGCCGGTTAACGTGATATAACTTCCGTTCAGTAAATACCTTACAAGATTCAGCTACGTGTTACAGTCACACCAAAAATATTAAAGAAGAAGAAGAAGAAAGAAAATAATGTTGGCCTCATTACATTTTCTATTAAAAATAAATTGTCAAAAAAAACATTTGACTGCTTTTATAAGAAAAATAAGAAAGATGATCTGAATTAAGTCTTTTTCATCATGTTGTTAAAATGAATAGTTAATATATTTATATTATTTATTACAATCTTTCTTCAATCTTTTTTATTCGTGACTTTCATGACGAGATGTGGGCGGACGACCTGAAGAAGTGGGAAATCGGTGGCTTCAGAAGGTATAGAACCGGTTGGAGTGGCTTGGTTTAGGAGAGGTCCAGCAGTGGACCTCTAATAAAGGCTGATGATGATGATTACAATTTTTTGTATAAGTACAAAAGTTTGTCATGAGCTTCTTTATAATTAAATATACTCAGAACAAAGACATTAGGTAATATTATTATACTTACAAAGATTTCACGACAATATTACAAAATGCAGCTACAAAGCTACGTACCAGCTTTGTTGCACTAACCCTCGTATAGTCTAGGTTTTAAGCAAATGAAATCATCTAGGCACTCTGCTACAAATCTACATAAGTGTCTCTACTCGAATGTACTGTACTGTGAATGTACTTACTTATATGATATGCAAGGAAACAGCTTGTGTCTAGATACCTAGTCATGGTTACGCAGGGTTATGCTTTATGCCACAGAACAGATAAAGGAGGTGTTCTGTGCTTTATGCATTTAAAAAACAAACAAATGTATGTTTTGTCTTTTTCTGCAAGTTACTTACATGAATATGATATTAAAATAAAATCTAGCGTTAAGTAGCTGTCGCCCGCGGCTTCTCTCACGTTTATTTGAAGGCGGCAGTAAGAGTTTCATAATATATAGACTTGCACCATAGACGTCCATCTAGTAGGTACCTACCTATCCCCAGATAAACTTAAGTTCCAGGAATAAAATTTCATATTAGTACCATCTCACAATACAATGCATGATTGTAGAAAAAAGCGTCCATAGCTTTGAGTCGGATGATCGCGTGTGGCAATAATTTCATGGACGCTTTCGTGCGAGCTAAGGTCGTCAACTTTATTGACACCTCTAAAGAGTAAAAACTTGTACAAATGTACAAGTGTGTTGCAAATGTACTTAATTTTAAGTATTTCACGTAGAAAAGTACCTTTTCTAAGACTACTAAAAAACACTATAAAAGAAATTACAAAACTAACTTATTCAATCTTAATTGGTTTATTACAAGTCCACTTGAACAAAGTCACTGGATCGATTTCGCAAGAACAGAAAAGTCGTTTAATGTTTAATTTCCTTTGGAGCGATTTCGTGTTTAAGCCGGAGATCTGCCAAAGTTTAATTTTAGGAAATAACGTCCAGTCTACAAACGTTTCTTGCAAAAGCCAGGACAGATGTTGCTATTATAAGTAGGTAAGCTTTGTCTATCTATCTAATTATTGCAATACTTAAGGCGCTGCCACTCCAGAGTTTGTATCCATTCGAGGAGTGAGGATCGCGCAGGCCACGCCCATTGACTTTACAATACCAATAATTTGTGTTATTTACAGCTTTATTCAGTCTACAAACTAATTATATTTTTATTTATGTATTTATGTATATAATATTATATAATACATAATATATTAATATAAGAATAAGAATAAGAATAGCATCTGAGGGTCAACGCGACTATGTATATCTATTTATTCTATATTAGTGCGTCGCCCTATGACGTTAGGTTAAATTTGACATTTTTGAAACTATATTTAAGTTAAATTTTATCGTATCACGTATGTAATTTCGCAGGTTAATTATTAAATTTTTGATAACTTTAGCACATTTAACTAGCTTACTATAACTTATAATAACTATTAAATTACCTATTCTTATAAATATAACATGTACTGATGCGACAATAGTGCGCAGAAAACTAGACGTATCAGGGAAAATGTTTCTTGGCTGGCCCTCTCAATACTGTGTCTGGTGCCTTAAATAGTTTACGATAAAAAGGCAGTCATCATCATCATCATCATCATCATTAATACTAATCTAATAATTTATTAATAACTACATATATGAGAAAAACAATAATAATCAGGTAAACATCCGCGAGCGGTTTCGCTCTTGCTGGTTTACCTTACCTAGAGGAGAAAATACTTGGAAGCGTTAAATAAACTTTTTAAATATCCTGGTCATAATTCAATAAAGTGCCTTACTTTACGGCACTGCTGACCGTTCAAAACAACTTAGTCCCGGGCGTCGCAAAGAGATCGATCCGAAAACAACGAAACTTTTCCGCAAACATTCGTAGACAAACCACTCATTTCAGATTCTGTCCACAATCCTTAAAGTACCTACGAATATCCCTCGCACTTGCCTACAGAAAGGACAAATAAAAAAAACAAACAAACAAAAACGAAATTCGTATGAAGAGATTTGTGAAACAAATGAAACGCATAATCTTCCACCTGCGTACTGCCTGAGGAGCTCTTTGTTACCGACAAAACCTAAATTTAACAAAAAATTATAATAACTTCATTAAAAAAAAGTAGAAAATGGAAATTATTTACAAATGGATTATGTATTGTTAGCGCCCACTTACAAAACGTCTTGGAGATGAAGAAAATAATTCAAGAGCTACCCTCTCCCTAACCTATATAAGCAAGGCGATGAGTGCGCCTCGTACACATTTTGTCGTCAGTCGTCTGATAAATTACATCTCACCAAAACTCTGCCCGATTTAATATTTTGTCGATATTGTGAATGTTTAAATGATTATGTTGAATTGTTAATGTTAATTTTTAATTCTATAAATGTGAATAAATCGAATTGTCATGCTTCTAATCTTTAATTTCTTACATCAGAAGTGGTATACGGATGCCTTTTAAACGCTAAAAGCCATATTCATTGCTTTATTTTTCGATCGGGCAGTGTTGGTGCGATGCCATCAGGCGTTAGATATACACGTACTCCCTTTCCTAGTAATTAAATGGATTTTGAAAAGATTACAGGCCCTAGAAGTCAGGCGATCACATGGGGAAACTGAGACGTCGTCGGCAGCTTCAAGCGGGGAGCATGGCCACGCCTGGGCGGTGCCAGCCGCGCGCGTACCCGCGCTACGCCGCAACACCTAGTACCCGAGAAATCGAGCGGGCATGCCGCCGCGCCAGCACCATCGCCGCCGAGCGACGTGAACAAGGCCGTGAGCGCCTATTGGAAGTGATAAGCTCTCTCCCGGTGAGATCAAACCAATATTTTGTGTCCGATTTCGACCCGAGTATTCATGATGTCGACATACTTATATTATGGTGCAGTGAAGTCGATAAAGCTCTTATTTTGAACCGCTGGGTGATAGTGAATGCCTTGCTCTCGTAGGTCATTGCTTAAAGGGTGAGGTGAGTCTCGCACCTGGCTTAGTCAGTTGATAAGCACTACATGTACCTGTTCTAATTTCAAACAAGAATTAAAAACATTGTGCCCACGTAACTCAGACATTGCGAACATTCTGTTTGATTTGATGCTTACCGAGTCATTTTAAAACTTAACTTAACTATTTTAAAGAGCACTCATGCTTATCCCAATAATACTGGCAAGAAAAGCTACCCCCAATGTTTTTTTTAATCAAAGAAATACTTTAAAACGGAATACAATCGATTCTACAAATATACGCTGTTATGAATGTAATCGGTTCGGTCATAAGTGTCACTTGTCCTAAAACAATGAAAACAGTTGCAGATACCAGTAATAACAGTTCTACATTAACTGCGTCTAAAGTTGAGAAGTTCTGCGTGCGTTTCATTTCGCTACGACCCATAGACGCTGGGCACGGGTTTTATTTGGTTTTATTAATATCTCGCAAATTAACAAAGCACTTCGCGTGTTACGTGAAAACGACGCATCAATTTTGTTATTATTACGGGATTTAGGAGGAACTGAGGTAGATGTCAATGCTATTATACTTTACCGGTGGAGTTACTCAATATTACGTTGGAGGTAGATTTCTATAAAGTAAACAGCGAATTTTTAAATACCTCCATAATAATTGGTACGGATGTTTTGAATAGGAAGTGTTGCTTATGTTCGAACCGGCGACTCAACGTATTGTACATAGCACGGTCAAGGACGAGATGACGGTAGCTTATACTTTAAAAAGTAAATACGCCAGTGTCTGCCGATATTAAACAGCTCTTACTAAACGTACTGTCCAAGTATTCTGACTATTTTTTAAGTGGTATTGCTGCCACCACTACTGTTAAAGATAGTGAGTTCGTTATTAAATTAACTAGTGATGTACCCGTGTACTATTGACCGTACAAATTATCAATGATGAAAAATTACGTGTAGAAGAAAATCTTACTTTGCTTGATTCTGTTTTAAAAGTGAGGATAAAGAACGCATTTGTCCACTTTTTACGGAAAACTAAATAACAAAGCCGTTTCTCAATAATTACTAAGTACTGTGTTTGTGTTGTGTTAATTATGTAGCTGTGAAGTGCTTGTTTCCGCAAATTTGAGACCGTGCCCACGAAAAACGTGAAGCAAGTGCGCCAACTACTTGGTCTCGCGGGATTCGACTTATTTGTTCACAATTATTACCTTGATACCTACGCAAACAGCAGTTGGTTTCAAATAAGAATGCCACATGAAGAGCTGGCTAGGACGCCGCCTCGCTCTGGGGCTAGGCGTAACCGTCACAGTGAATTTCGACAAGGCCATAGGCGTGGTTCACGATCGCCACGCGTTCGCGACGTATTTGAACTCGTTCACGTTCACGCTATAGTAGAAATCGTTCGTGTTCGCGTTGTGACAGACTCACTCGCGTTAATGTAACGACATAACTGGTTCACGAGCATATCGCAGCTGTTCGCGTTATTAGTCACAGTCAGGTTAGGCCGAGTCGGCACAAAATTGAAGCACTACTTATTCTCAGTCCGCTGGGAAGCTCAACCCTGGCATACCAGACCCAGGGGTTCATACCGCGTAACTAAAGTGTTACCAAGCTACCGATATGAGTTTAAACTGCTTAGTGGTTCACGTGGAAAAATAACATAGGCCGCAGCTGAATACCGGGTGCCTTGCATTGCACCGCATTCTTTGAAAGTGAGTTTACGCCTATGCTTATGTTTCAGAAAATGTTTCCATTGCGCATGCAACGCAAAAGCGAGCCCGTGTCGTTGACGCGTGTGGGCCCTGCCTTGCGGACGCTGCCCACGCGTATGACCTGCTGTGGAGGGGGCTATTGCTCCATGGACGCGTACCGCGTATGCGCCATGGGTGCTGCCGGAGGGCGTGCGCTGTCTGCGCGCCACGGGTGCCTGCCGGAGGGCGTGCGCTGTCTGCGCGCCACGGGTGCCTGCCGGAGGGCGTGCGCTGTCTGCGCGCCACGGGTGCCTGCCGGAGGGCGTGCGCTGTCTGCGCGCCACGGGTGCCTGCCGGAGGGCGTGTGCTGTCTGCGCGCCACGGGTGCTGCCGGAGGGCATGTGCTGTCTGCGCGCATCGGGTGATGAGTCACCATGTTCCCTTTCTGCACAAGATGCATAGTGGGAACACCCGTGTCTGCACAGAGTGCATAGTCGGGTGGGTGATGAGTCACCATGTTCCCTTTCTGCACAAGATGCATAGTGGGAACACCCGTGTCTGCACAGAGTGCATAGTCGGGTGGGTGATGAGTCACCATGTTCCCTTTCTGCACAAGATGCATAGTGGGAACACCCGTGTCTGCACAGAGTGCATAGTCGGGTGGGTGATGAGTCACCATGTTCCCTTTCTGCACAAGATGCATAGTGGGAACACCCGTGTCTGCACAGAGTGTATAGTCGGGTGGGTGATGAGTCACCATGTTGTTTCCCTTTCTGCACAAGATGCATAGTGGGAACACCCGTGTCTGCACAGAGTGCATAGTCGGGTGGGTGATGAGTCACCATGTTCCCTTTCTGCACAAGATGCATAGTGGGAATGGTCCGTGTCTGCACAAGATGCATAGTCGGACAGGCGCACGCGGTGCGTCATGTTTCAGGTGTGCTAGGCGGAAGCGGTGCCCTTGTCGTACCTGCCAACGCCTGAAGAAGTCCCAGGTGTACTGGAAGACGTGAGCATGTCTGGAGAGGAGACAAGATAATGCCTCGACAAGACAGCGTGGGCTTGTCACAACATCTCTCATTTTTAATTGTTGCATTGCAGTGCGATTGATTGTAGTCCGGAATGCTATCATTCGCAATGCCTTGTATTTTTATTGTTGTCCATATGTTGTGTATGTTTGTGCTATATCCATAAGTCTGAAGCTAAGTGTTTTTTTTTGTTTGTTTGCTAGTCTTTCGTATTTTATGTTTTCAGCTTACATAGTTACTAGGAACTCTTGTGGCGGGCGCTTGAATGCACGCTTGCGCCCGTGGTACTGGTTCTTATGTTTCAGTTCAACTATTATTGCTGTACAGTATAGCTCCGAAACTTAATTTTGTTTTCATTTAGCTTCTGACTACTAGTGTTGTACTACCTATGCAAATACTCATATGATATATTTGAAATAGGACTAAAGTGTGGTTTCTCCTCCAGGCATTGATGACTGTGACGGTGACAACAGACCCCCGGCCCAGTCAGATGCTGGTCAGCTGGATCCTGGGATCCTGGTCTGCTGGCTGGTCTGCTGGTGGCTGCGAGGACGCCGCCTTGTCAGGAGAGGCCGTGTTAGCGCCCACTTACAAAACGTCTTGGAGATGAAGAAAATAATTCAAGAGCTACCCTCTCCCTAACCTATATAAGCAAGGCGATGAGTGCGCCTCGTACACATTTTGTCGTCAGTCGTCTGATAAATTACATCTCACCAAAACTCTGCCCGATTTAATATTTTGTCGATATTGTGAATGTTTAAATGATTATGTTGAATTGTTAATGTTAATTTTTAATTCTATAAATGTGAATAAATCGAATTGTCATGCTTCTAATCTTTAATTTCTTACAGTATGTTATCCAAAATGTATTTAAAATATATTATAAATTTAAAGAAATCCACAATTAAACCCAGGGTTAGGTAACGGTGGAAACGTCGTCGCCGTGCAAGATACTTTACTTGCGCAAAAAAGTTGCCAATCCTTTGGTCAACAGAAACGGAAATGAGCTTGGTAGATAAGTCCGTCATGAAAATGTACAACAAGCGTCGTTAACTATACTCATAAGTCGCCGTTTCCTTTTTCATGGTCCTGTATGTGTGTCCTCGCTCACCATTCCTGAAAATATAAATGGAGAACTTATTAATTTCGAAAGAATTATATTATGACTTTGCATAAATATTTTTAAGAGTTCGTGCCTATTATATATATATTGGTAATTTTAAATTTGCCCTCATTATAATTATTTTCTTTGTTTCGTTCATATCGTGAATTACATAAATGCGACATTTACATTTACTAAATAAAATTAATAGTTAAAAAAAACTAAAAAAACACGCTTTTATAAAAAATCCAACTAAAAAAGAAGTCTAACCTAACCTAATCGTGGTCAAAGTTCATTCCAAGACCTTACCACAAGTGCAAACACGACTATGATACGATATTCCATCATGAAGTTCCAGTTAATATCTTCCGGCTCCATCATCAGATCAGTTCGACAGTACCATATTATTGTATTGTCATCAGAACTACATACAGCTGCCAATTTTCATTACGCTACGATCCTTGGAAGATGGTTAAATCAGCTATCTTAGATTCCACTTTATAGTAGTTAATATCTTCCGGCTCCATCATCAGATCAGCTCGACAGTACCATATTATTGTATGTGTCCCAGAAGTACATACAGCTGCCAATTTTAATTACGCTACGATCCTTGGAAGATGGTTAAATTAGCTCTCTTAGATTCCACTTTATAGTAGTTAATATCTTCCGGCTCTATCATCAGATCAGCTCGACAGTACCATATTATTGTATGTGTCTCAGAAGTACATACAGCTGCCAATTTTCATTACGCTACGATCCTTGGAAGATGGTTAAATTAGCTCTCTTAGATTCCACTTTATAGTAGTTAATATCTTCCGGCTCCATCATCAGATTAGCTCGACAGTACCATATTATTGTATGTGTCTCAGAAGTACATACAGCTGCCAATTTTCATTACGCTACGATCCTTGGAAGATGGTTAAATTAGCTCTCTTAGATTCCACTTTATAGTAGTTAATATCTTCCGGCTCCATCATCAGATCAGCTCGACAGTACCATATTATTGTATGTGTCTCAGAAGTACATACAGCTGACAATTTTCATTACGCTACGATACTTGGAAGATGGTTAAATTAATTATCTTAGATTCCCTTACATTGTGAGTTACATACAAGTGGACCAAAAGCATGTTAAAAATTGTATCTACAGAAATGCAAACACGAAGCGTTGACCGCATTATGTACGTACGTTTTCTAGAAGCTTCATTAATTCATTACACTATTTTGATTCTCACTGGGCGGATTAAGTCGTGTCGGAGCGACGAATACGAAGGAGAAATAGCACATTATTGTTGTAGGTACACAAATTACCTACACCCAAAAGATTTTTATGTTAATTAGAATTCAAATTTTCCCTGCAGATATCTTGAGGTTCAAATAAACTGTAGAAGTTTGAGGTTTTATAATAATAAAATGAAATCAATTAGGCGCTAGTTTTCAAAAATCCTTTAATACTATTTTGCAACAATTGGACAAAGAACAATAAACGTGCATTATACTCGTACCTTCAAGCAATAGCACCTTCCACATAGCCTGCACGAACAACGAACAAGAAAGATAACTGCCACCTGAAAGCTTTTACTGCATTATATTATTATTGACGACTACGTGACGCAGAGGTGAGTGACCCTATCTACCGGGATTCGAATCGCGGCCGGGCAGATATTTATTTCGCAGATATATATTTGTGCTCGGGTCATGGATGTTAAATCGTGTTGTTTTTTTCTATATGTTTGCGTGCGTTGCGCAAACGCTCAAACATACATTGCCTACCTAGGGGATGTGAGTGTGTAGCGTATTTTTTTTTAAATAAATTAATTATTATGCCAGCTTATCATAATATGCCACCTGTTGTCTTCAAAGGGGCAGGCAGAGGCGTGTAATACACCCACTCTTCACCAGATATGTTTAGGACTGTTTTACTAATAATAATAATAATAGGTAAATAATAATATAAAAAAATAAGCCTATTGCCATACACCGGGGTCAAAACCAGACTCCGAGCTGCTACCGGACATTTTAAGTTAGAAAAACCCAATAGTTGTAGCCAAATTCGGGGATCGAACCGAGGACCTGCAGCTTAGCAGTCATGCTTGCGACCACCAGACTGACGAGGAAAGGTTCATCATCACAACCCTTTCTTTGTCCCACTGTTGGGCACAGGTCTCCTCTCAGAATGGAAGGGATTAGGCCTTAGCTGGCCAAGTGCGGATTGACAGACTTTACATGCCTTCGAGAACATTATGAAGAACTCTCAGGCATGGAGGTTTCCTCGCGTGTGTGTCCTTTACCGTTGTAGCCACTTACTACAACGGTGAAGGACACACACGCGCATTTAATATCTTAAATCGCACATAACATAACATATATGAAGAAATTATTCATAGTCATTGGTGCGTGCCGCTGATATTTGAACCCGGACCGCTCGAGTGAGAGGCGAGTTCGATAGCCACTGAGCTGTCATCGCTTGAGTAAAGGTTAAAGGAAATAAAATATATCGATAAGAGCAGTAGGTAGTTAGTAATATTGATTAGTCGGTGTAGTAAAGAGTCAATAGTACATATTTATATTTGGGACAATCATCGTCAAATTTGCAATAAAAAAGTATATCTTGCATCATAGCGATATTAAAACAAATTCAACAAAGATCCTTTTGATATTAATACCAAAAGTATATTTGTTAGTAAAATATTAATTGTTTAATTAATCTTATCATTTTGATGCAAAAGTATTTATCATAAAACTTATCTAACTGTAACCTTCTCTAAGCCCCTAAGTCCCATTGCATAAATATGAGATTCAACGTGTACAACAGAACCTTAAGTTTTCCTCAGGTTTGGATTAGTCTTAAGCTTCTAAAATTGTACAGAGCAATCCCCCCATTTCTTTAAAGAGATTGTGGTTTTGCTACAAACACAGGGAAAATAACTTTGGCGTAAAAGTTTAATACAATACAAACCGAGTTTAACAGCAACAAGTAATACTTATTTCAGCAGATATCTTTATTTATATTTACCTGTATAGGTATTTAAACTTAAGGTATGTTCTCATAGGTATTTTATAACTTCTCACATAAATGAATATATCAGAGTACTCAGAGCATAGCACTTAACATAAACAGACAAACAGACAGACAAGTTCCAAAAGACACCAAAAGGATAAAGATACAACATACAACAAGTACATACAAAAATAAGAAAATATTTGAGTGGTAGTACAAATGGCGGTACACATACATACCTACTCGTAGCTCACATGAAATAATTTAATACAAAAATTTTCTTAGAAACAAACACTTACATTACATTTAACTATTTATTGTCTGTAATTATTGCAAAACTTGCAAACAATTTCCCCGTTTGTTTTATTATATTATTTACAAAACACTTCCTCAGTTTTAAGCAACATCGTTAACTCTACGAGTCTACGAGTACTATAAAAGTTTTTTAATGAGAAAAGTAACTGGAAGCAATTTCCTGTATGCACCACTAACGGACATTGACTCTCCGTACTTGAAAACAATCACTAGTCACCATTAAACTACTATGCTAGACCCTCAGTTGTTATGCAGGTCAAACTTTCAGAATAGTTTATGATCATAGTACGATTACAAGTGAGACTTGAAATGGAATCGAATCTGTTATCCTGCGTGCGGCTGACAGGTTGGTTTGTTGAGGGTTCTTGCTGGGACATTAGATTTAAATATCTTGGCCTATTCGCTAAAGGTTCACGATCTTATCAAAGTAAATATCTAAGAAAACCTGGGACCCATAGATATAAGAAGTAGTAAAAAAGAAGCTGCCTAAATCTTGTTTGATACGTATACACTTACTTGTGTTCCTACCAGAAGTCTAAATAATACAAAAAAAATTCAATTACACATCCCTATACTAAGAATCCGATCGATATTATATTTCTAGGTAAAAAGCAACTAAATCAGAGCAGGCCGACATAATCAATTTTAAAAACACCTCTCTTTTTCTAGTGAGTTAAAATGCAATATCTGAGATATTGCCCTAGTTCCAATCTTTATCTATTTAGAAGTTAATCAAGAAGGAAGGAAGGTCGCGAGGTCGTTAATAATAATTGGATTAACCTGCATAGCGAAGTTGCGACGAAGATCATATTTCTTAGACACCATAATTACTAGCCAATTGCTCAAGGCGTTCATAACATTGCATAGCATTGCATAACATTGCATTAACCCAATACCTTGCAATTAAACACGTTATGGTTATCGTGAAGGGGCCTGTACATACTTATCTCATACATACAGCATACATAGATCTCGTCATATCGTAGCGCGTGTAGAGCTGGCTTGGTGTCCAGCCTAGCTCCGTCTACTGCTCAGGATCCTCCTTACAAGGTTCACGGAGCGACCTCGGTTTGCCACGGATTTCAGCGCATTACAGTATGTATTACCTACGTTAATGGCTGTTTCTTCGACCAACAGTCGATAACCATAATGTCGACCACCATTTATGTTATCTACTATATAAAAATAAGTCAGGTTTTCCTTCCTGACGCTATAACTCCAGAACGCACGAACCGATTTCCACGGTTTTGCATTCGTTGGAAAGGTCTCGGGCTCCGTGAGGTTTATAGCAAAGAAAATTCAGGAAAAAATTCAACAGAAAAGCGGGAAAATCTTTTTTCATAAAAAATTCCTACTTTTATTGAACGCTTTCGATTATAAGTAATGGTAGTGGTAGGGGTAGTGGTACTAGTAGTGGTAATGGTAGGGGTAGTGGTAGTTGTAGTCCACACAATTACATGAAACAAAATATTCAGTAAAAATTATTTATATGGCAAAACAACGTTTGCCGGGTCAGCTAGTATACTTATAACATAAATGTTTATTATGTGGGCAAATGTCCAGTGATGTTGCCTATGATTATGCGTAGGGCTACCCTTTCGAAAGACAACAATCGCCTACTTAAGTGTGCATCAGGAGATGTTACTGTTTCCCGAAATTTTCGGCATATATTTCTTTTTGCCCAGTGATCGGAATTTTGCTTTAATTTTCCACTTTCTAACGTAGCCACTTTGTAAGCTGTTAAATCGCAATTAGATAATGGTAAAATAGTTTTAAAATAACCATAAAAACATTGCGAATAATTAACAAAATATAAATACATATTCTATGAACCCCGGATTTCTCGAGTTAGAGACCAGTCCCTAACCACTTGGTTTCTGCCGCTTTATAATTATATATTTTGATAGCCCATAAAGGTGCCTAGTAAAAATACGCTGGAGTTTTTCTATAGAACGGCACATAAAACGGAAATAAAGTGACTTAAGAAGTTGTACTAGTTACGGAGAAACCCTCCAGGGTTAGGTAAGTGGTGTTTTCGTTTTCTATTTTATGATATTTCGTATAACAAGCTGTCAGAAAATATTATAACCTTTAAACGATATAGTTTGCTCATCTTCTTGTATCGCTAAACTTACATGGCGTAAGGGAATAAAATAATTCAAACAAATCTGGAATGTCGACAAGTGATGTCGACAAGCTAGGACATCATGGACTGTCATGCCAAAAAAGTGCAGGCCGCTTCTCGAGACATGCCGCACTTAACGATATCATAACGCCGGTCCCTTGCCACCGTCAACGTGCCAAGTATACTTGAGCCGACTGGTATTGCAAGAGACGATGGCAAGAGACCGGATGGTATGAGTATGATTCCATGGAAGATGGGCCGGGTGCTGGTATGGGATGCAACCTGTTCAGACACGCTGGCCCCTTCCCATCTACATGGAACCAACAACAGAGCTGGTGCGGCTTGTGAAGCGGCTGAAAAAGCTAAAGCAGGCAAATACAGGGGTCTAGGCAACGAATATTATTTTGTCCCATTCGGTGTCTTCCCCTCGGACCCTTGGTCCGTGGGGTCCTAGCGCTATAAGGCTTTTCAATGAAATAGCAAAACGGTTAGTCGACATCACAGGAGACCGAAGAGCTGGCAGCTACCTCGGACAAAGAATATTCAAATGGGGAACGCTGCCAGTATCTTCGGAACCTTGCTTAAGGGGACTCCTTTTAATGTATTAGTTATTATTTTATATTTTTTAAGGTTTTTTAGTTAGTTTTAGGTTAATTTATAAATTTATTTTAAGTTGTTTATAGTTTGTTTGTATCTATTATAATGGTGAAAACTCTTAAATTTTGATGTCGATTTGTACGTAATATCCTTGTATGCCAGTAGGTGCTATTTTTTGTGGTATGGAAGAAAATTGTAAAAGTTATTTCTAATAATCATATCGGATTCTCACCATTCCCAAGACCTATAATTAAATGGAAGTTACCTTTCGAACTAAAAGTTAAATTCCATGTTAACCGAAAATTTTTCTACAACATTAAAAAAAACTAAAAAAATTTGCTATCCGTGTATTTTGTCGTATCCATATTATTTTTATGGTATTGTTTGTTTGTATGGTGTACAATTTAGTTACCTGTACACCTGCAAACAGAGTGGTGAAGTATGCTCGAGACATTACGCAGCTGTGGTTGACCCGTCCCCAACAGTGGAACGTCTATATAACAGTGGAACGTATTAGCTTATTATAGACGTCGATGTGTAGTAGCTTATGAAGTGTTTTTAGCAAATAATTTCAAGAGTATAAAAAAAGACATCAATTTATTGCATTTTCCGATGATTCTTTCTCACTGGCACTTTTTAATCCTACGTTGTGTTCTCGATACTTTCTTCCGTGTCGCCACCGCTCACAACAATGACTTTAATCGTATTCCTATCGAAGTTGGACTCATATAATGAAGAAAACATTGATGACAAGTTATATAGTATTTTAATAACAATTTATTCTTTATTTTATTTTATAAGATAGGTAACTTCAAGGTTTGCATTTTTCAAGTAACTATGTCTACGACCTGAATTCAATGTCCACTACAGGAACGTCCGGGCTGTTTTATTTATCGCTGGTCTTAAGCTTTATGGCCCATAAAGCGGTATTCCCTGGCATTCATTTGTCGAGACAAGCTCCAAGCTCGAGTACCCAGCGTCAGTTTATGTATTGCTAAGCAGGTGTTCTATAAAACGTCATATTTTATTACCATGATGCGCGCCAATAAAATTTTTATTGTTACCTATCTTCTTATTTGCCCTCAGTAATGGGTCAGATTTAATAAAAATAGTGCGGTATCTACAAAAATCAGTCCAGTTTTAGCTATCGAATCCTGTCCTCAAAATATTTCCGCTGAGATGTGAATTTAAAAAATAATCAAACATAAAAGTTTATCACTAAATCTAATGGTTCAATTTGGTCTAGTGAAAGTAAAATTTTGTGTTTTAAGGAAGATCAAAGTTGGGATATCAATCTCTGTTCAGATTCGTACGGTAGACTCAATTCATGTAGACTTCATGTCGCGCTAAACCGTGCTACGCTGTCTACGCGCGGCTTAGCACAGCGTAGCACGTGTAGCGTCCGGAAATCTACGTACTTTTATTATTTAAAATAATTTAAGCATTTCGAGGAGATAACAAATCTAAATATAAACTTTATTTATGTATCGATAAGTAAGTATACCTGTCTGTTAGAATTCTTTTTTCTTCAAAATTTGAAAACTTTTTTTTTATTTTCATGCATTGTCGTCGGAACCAAATATGTGTGCCAAATTTCAGCTCGATAGCTTCAGTGGAAGTGGGTGAAATATTGATTGCAAGATTCCAGGACATACTTATATACTTACATACGAGTGAAGTTAAATAAAAGCTTTTAATTATTCAATTTGTGTACTGTTAAGTAACTCGTATGTATAATATATCCTAATGGCTCGCGTCGATTCAATGTCGCAACGACGGGCGCGGTCGGTTTGTGGATTGGTGACCGCTAGTGGCAAATTTTCATGGACGCTACCGTGCATCAGAGGGCACGTAAAGCCGTCGGTACCGGTTGTTTTAAATGGTGGAAACATTAACAAGGCTTAACGAAAGCCTTGAACATTCGACACTAAGTTGGCCACTAACCCTCCACCAATCCGCATTGGATCAGCGTGGTGGATTATGCTCTAGACCTACCGCAGCTGTGTCTGTGGGGGAGATCCGTGCCCAGTGGGACGTCTATTTCGCAGCGATGTAACTCGCTACTAAAATGTTAATTTCATGTAATTTAAATGGCTTTGATATTCAAATATCCGTTGCACCTTGGTTATAATATATCAACTCTTATCGAATTCGTAATGGTCAAGGTGAAAAACAAAACATATCATTGACTATTTATTCAATAAACAACCATTTTCCAAGCAACTCGGCAGCCAGCCCAAGGTTAAGAACAAACTGAAAATTTTTCATGCCATGAGCACTCGTAATCATCTTGTCAACATTGAAATATTGTCGTTACCGTCAACTGGGCCGGTCATTACGTTCAGTGTTACCGTAGTATTCAGACGTTTTCTCACATACTCACTTTCTCTTTCTCATACTTCAAAAAGCAATCTCATTTTCAGAATGTCTCGAGTATATGCGAGCCATAACTTATATCCGCCGACTATCAGCCTGCCAAATGGCTTTGCGACCCAAATTGCCGGCAAGCCGAAAAATAAAATCATTTTCCTGGACGTAACGCCCACGCACACTCCGCCTCTAAAAAGTCCGTCCTTGAATTCTGTTAGCCCCTTAAGGGATAATTTGATTGCGCCTAAAATTTACAGGGATATTGTGTATGAAAACATTAAACCTGTGTTTACCTTGCTGCGAATTATGGGCGTACTTCCCTTGACGAGACCAGCGGCAAGCGTGAATCGCTTCTATATGACATCACCTTCTATGCTGTATTCAATTTTTTGCTTTTTATCGTTAACCAGCTACGTACTTTACCTTTCTCTGCATAAAGTCCAAATTCTACGGACATCGGAGGGAAAATTCGAAGAAGCAGTCATTGAATATCTGTTCACAGTATACCTTTTTCCTATCATCGCAATTCCAGTGTTCTGGTATGAGACGCGCAAGATTGCTGGAGTCCTGAACAGCTGGGTTGATTTCGAGGTAATGTGCTACATATTATTTATTAGGTTTTGTAAAGTTAGTTTAAGGATAAGTCGTTAAGTGTGACACATTTTAGTATCTTAAACCCACTAAACCAAACTAAACTAGCTGCAACCCAAGGTCTAGCTAGAGCATACTCTACACGCTGTTCCAATGTAGATTGGTGGAGGGGTTAGTGGCCAACCCAATGTCGAATGTTCTCAAGCCACCCGAAAGTCTTCGACAAGGCTTATCGATTGCTTCCACCATAGATTACAACCGGAACCGACGGCTTAACGTGCCCTCCGAAGCACGGTAGCGTCCAGGACATTTTCCCACTAGGGCTCACCCGTTCGCAAAACTACCGCGCCCGTCTTTGTCTAACTCTTTCGATCACATTAAATCGACGCGAGCCACTGGGCTATGGACGCTACTGGCATATATATGAGTAAGTTTATTTTACTCATGTATGTACTACTAAAGTATTACTAGAGTATTACATAAGAATAAATTTCAATACATAAGGCGCCACTTTGATATGACACTCCATTTGTCACATGGTAATAAATCACATTGTAAATTAGACAACGTAACATCCAGATTGATAAATTTAAACCTTACAAGTGTCTGTAAGCAAATCCGCATTCACATAACTTAATCAAAATTATTTTTAACTAACAAAATCCAAGAGCTATATGACCACTAGTACACTGCAAAAGCTTTTGGCACCCATTTTATAATCTTAGGGCCGTATTAATACACCAAACTAAGATTAGTGTGGTTTGGTGATCCGTCCGTTTGGTCTGCTTATTAAAACAGATCTCAACATCCAATCCATATAATAATAACTTTGAAAATTACTGTTTGTACCAGCATGCTTCATAAGTATCCATTTCTATAAAATAGAAGATGTAGATTTTATTGAATTTAATAAGTAGGTAAATGGCCATACATAGAAATGATTCCGCTATCTGCAGTGATTTGGCAAGTATCGAATAAGCACATCACCTATTGGACTTGGAGATTGCCCAAGAAGGGCATGAGCCAAAACATAGATACACCTGTCCCAAGTCTGTCCAAGCCAGAGATATCTTATGACTGATTGTTTTTTTTTACAGGTGGCCTACAAGGCGCTATCCAGGCGTGTTCTTCCAGTGAAGCTATATAAAAAGGCTCTTGCCATTTCAGTTATCATTCCTATTCTCTCCACTACTTCAGTAATCATTACCCATATCACCATGGTGCACTTTAAACTTATGCAGATCCTACCTTATATCTTCCTGGAAATACTGACTTATATACTAGGCGGGTATTGGTATCTTCTCTGTGAAACGCTAAGCATTTGCGCTAATGTTTTGGCTGAAGATTTTCACCAGGTAGGTTAAAATCCTGTATTTCCCCGAAAGAGTAGGCGCAGGTTGTAGTACATCCACTTTTCACCAGATATGTTTAAGTTCTTGGTCTTGGTAAATTCTACTAGGGATTTCAAGACCCACTTAAATTTTGTTTGTTTTATTTATTTAAGGCCCTCCGCCACATCGGGCCAGCAGGCAAGGTGGCCGAGTACCGCGCCCTCTGGCTCCGGCTGAGCAAACTGGCCAGAGACACTGGGATCGCCAACTGCTACACTTTCACCTTCGTCAGTCTCTACCTATTCCTCATAATCACGTTATCTATTTATGGATTACTCAGTCAGATCTCTGAGGGCTTTGGAATCAAGGACATCGGGCTCACTTTGACTGCTTTCTGCAGCATTTTTCTTTTGTTCTTTATTTGTGACGAAGCTCATTATGCATCACACAACGTAAGATCTAATTTTGGTACTCTGCAGCAAGTTTCTTCTGTATTTATAGCCCGGTTACAATATCTGTGCACCGGACGTCGCTGGTACTCGCATGTCGGCGCTCTGGTAAGGTGTCCAAAACATGCATCAATAAGAATTTTAATAACTACAATTACTCTTTGCATAGTGCAATGATTGAATTAAAGATTTTTTACTAAATGTATACATGATTATAGTGATAGAAAATGTATTCCAGCGACATGCATTGATATTGTGACCGGGCTATACTTAGTATTAAAGGTAAGTTACAAAACTTTATAAACGTAAGCTCACGTTTGCAGGTACGAACAAATTTTCAGAAGAAACTTCTACTTGTAGAGTTGTCTTGGATGAATACTGATGCTCAGACGGAGGTTAATATGTTTCTCCGGGCCACCGAAATGAATCCCTCGCAGATCAGTCTCGGAGGATTCTTTGACGTAAATAGAAATCTTTTTAAATCGGTATGTTATAAGGGATTTGCTATTTTATTCATGACAAGTTATTCCTTCTGTCTGTGTGGTTGCTGTCTAATCATAGAAAAAATATTTTAGGAACAGGTACACGGTACGGACAGAAGTATTTGAAGTTTTAGAAGATACATCTTAATTACTATCTATAAGTGTAACTAATTACTTAATGCAGCCCCTTTTTGTACAGATTCACTTACCATATAGGTACCTACTAATGATTCCCCACCAGATTTATTTTTTGCAGTTTCTAGTTTAATGAAATAGCGCTTCAATTCCATTTTATCCTGTATTTCTATTTTAAACAATTATAGGGCAACTTCAAAAAGCAGAAATAAACCAACATTTGTAAGGTACGAAGACTTTTAAGTTACCATGATAGAGTGTAGTACTGATTTATGATGGTAACTTAGAAGTAATTAGTTTAATTCGTAAGTAATTCATGAATTCAGCTAAGCTTTTGCAGTTCGCGTTCCGAGATGTCCATCGGATCAGTTCCATCATTTCTATATGATTTATGAGGCTATGTGTACCTAGCCCTGCTTTCCAATGCCCTCGACGTCAATTACCTTAATTAAATATTTGTAATTTTCAGCTCCTAGCGACTATGGTGACGTACCTGGTCGTCCTACTGCAATTTCAAATTAGTATTCCTGATGATAGTCAATCAGTTGTACCAAATGATGAAGATAATTCTAATGAGACGAGTTCAACTATTCAGGCTGCCACTACTACCATTGCGACTACAATTCTAACCACGCTAACCAAAAAAAAGAAAAAGCACTGAAAAAACTAATTATCACGCAAAACATGAATTACTCGTTTTTTAAGCTGTTGTATACTTTGTCGTAGTTAAACCCAAAAACATACTAACCTAACTTATTCCTACCTGTGGGCCTTCGCTACAACACATGTTATGCATGCAGCATTCAGGTATCATGCATTTTATTAATAAGTAAATTTAACAGTTCTGTTAGATTAACATATATTATGTACTTAGTTAATGAGTTTTAACCACCTAGAGCCAGAACCGCCTTTATCTGAGAAAAGTATAAATTAGGTAGAAAATATCTACCTAATTTATACGGATGGTTTCTCTAAAACAAGCTTTTAGATCCTCAAGAGTAGCAACACATCTGCTACAAGCTTTGATTGCTTTGAAGTAAAATTGGTAGCATTCAAAATAACTCTATTTTATTAATTAGCACACTATAACTCTACTCTATACCTTTCTCAACGATTTGGCTTGGGGCCGAGATATAAAACATGTTTTATAGACGTATTGCCATTTTTTGCAGGACAGTAGAAAATTTTCTTGATGATCTGTTAGGATTGCTAAATCTATATAGATAAATGAATTAATTAATAACAAATTAATTTTAATATACTCATTTTAGCTGTAGTGTTTCGTCTTCTTTATTTATACTCAATTAATTATTCCTAAGAAAGTTACATAACCCTCAGTAGGTTTATTATTTTGATGTGAATTACGGGATTTCTATTTTGTAGTTGAACTCTTGAAACACTCCACCAGTTCGGTGAAATTGTAACGGCCAGTATAGCCAACAACAAGAGTCCATTAAAAAAATGAGTTCCTTCTTATCTATGAACAAAGAAATTTGAATTTCTAAACTCTAAACCGAAATTCCAATTTCTTTGTCCACGAATTTGTGAATGTCACCTTAGCTCATGTGTGCAAATATTCGTAGGATATTGTAAAAATTATTGTGTGCATGTAACCGGATTGACGCATCACCAAACAATAAATCCTCGATCGATAGTCTTTAAATTAAAGAAATTGGAGCTACCTACTCTTTAAATCCATTAAACGGGCACAGTTTTGACGTCTTTTCGATGAATGTATTATAAAATAAAGTCTTGTCACGTCATCAATAAAACTTGACGTACCTACGATTTGTAAAATGCGACGATTTACGCAATTTGACTGTTTTTAATTTATTTAATTAAATACGGTACTCCATTTTTAAACGTGACAGTTTCATTTTTTTTAAACAATAAGCTACTAGAAAAATAGCTGCAGCAGAAATTGCATCATTGTCCATTTTGGATGGATCGGCCTGCCTCGCGAGGCTCGCCTCAGTGCTTCTGGGATGCATCCCGAGGCTTGCCGCAGGAGCCCATATGCCCGGTGTGGACGCGGCTTATTATGCACAAAAGTACAGATTATGACAGGAACTAAAAAAAAAAAGATTAATTATTAAATTTTATTAATTAAATAATTTCCGACCGTCATTTGTCGGAACTGTAGAGTATATATTCCATATTCGCCACGCTCGCCACGCCAAAAGATGTTTCACATCATTATAAAATATGCAATTGGCTAGGAAATTGTTTTCGTTACCTCAGAGACCTTAACGAGTTTAGATATCGTATCGCTACAAGGCGGTTATTACTTGAAACTTGTTTATGGCTCCTGAAATCTTTATACCCAAAAGTGAAAAGTTTCACAATATTGCGTATTTTTAGTTGGAACATGCTCTAAAACTCGGTTTTATTAAACTTATCAAATTGATTAAACAATCTTAGTGTCTCAAAAAAAAAATTATAGTAGTAAACATACAATCAAATAGATAACAGAACCATGCTAAAACTAATTTTTGTTTATTAAATATTTTTTTAATAATAATAATAATACGCACTTCTATAAAAAGTTGTTTTAGGATTACTTCAAATATGGCAACCTTCGGTTCATAGTGTGTCTCCAGCATTATATATACTCATTCCACAGAGAACATTAATTATGTCAAACGTGGACGGAGCATCGTCAAGGTCCGCAAAGTCAAAATTTTGGCTCATAAATAGAGATATTAGACGGTCTGTAAGCGTTCTTGCTCTCAGGTTTTTACTATACATATATCAATTATTTTTTATATCAACTATTTTATACACAATACATTAAAACTGAATAAAATTTATTTCATGATTATTTTGGTGACTATTTATAAATATAAATGAAAACCGATACTAAATTGAAATATTTATAAAAAATTAATATATGTATACAAATGTATATTTATACATGCATATACAAGGTGTCCCAAAATGCTAATGACTACTCCAGGAAAAATAAGAAAAAAAATATATCTCGATTTTTTTTCAAATTACATAATAAAAACGAAATTCTTAGAAAATTTACACCCCTCATGATATTTTTAACTACCATGACCACAATTTTTGAGATATTTCTGATATTTTTTTGTATCCGTGACCTAAGTAGTACTGCTATCTACCACAAATCTTAAAATTTCTATAATGTCTGTAGTTTCCACACAATAAACAATTAAAATCATTGTTTTCCCAAAAAATTTTGATCAAATTTACTTTCAGTCCACTTTAACTCATTGTGGTGTAAAAAAAAAAAATGGATGGCAAGTTTTTTTAAAAGTTGACGCAACTAATCAAGATTCCAAAATGGTATAATACTCTTGGAAAACTAGTCACAAAAAAAAAAAGAAAATATTGGTTGCCTGTAAAGTCGGTATACGGGCGAAAGTGTTACGTGACAACGACTTTGAGTGGTAAAATAATTTTAATGTGAATATTCATTCGTATAGTAGTATCGTCTCGTATCGTATCGTCTCTCTCGCTCTTAGGCGGGCTAACCATGCCCGAGTGGAAGGGACGCGTGCCTCTCACTCGCTCTCATTGTGAGCGCATAACGTGAGCGGAGCGTAACGCAGTTTCTTGAAGTGTCACCCGGCAAACCAATTTATAAGACGTTGTCACGTCAAAAGTGTAACGCGCGCACGCGTCTTTTTGGGTGGACAACATAAAGCAGCCGCCGCTAATTCAAGAAAATCGTCCGCAGCAGCTTAACACTCGTTTTAATTTTTTTACTAATCGTTTTTTAAATTCTAAATAATCTATGGTTGTTGATAATGTTTGATAATTATTAATGACTGTGGTTGCGAACTTTATATGTATGTATATCTGTTATAATAACTACTATCTACAGCGTTGCCAGAATGTAACTTTTGTTACATTTTACGTTACTTTTGACCCTCTCATGTAACTTCCATGTAACACGACTCAAAATGTAACTTTTACGTTACTTTTAGGACTTAATAAAATATTTAAATATTTTCCTATATTTTAGCTTTTGAAATACTTTTCTAAATTTGTTGGTGTATATCTTTCACATTAATTATAATTTTAATTAAATTAATACATTATAATTTAATTAATACATTAATTATATGTTTTTCTTTTTTAGGATTAATAGTCAATTATTTGATCAAAAAATATCACGATTCTTTCGAAGCTTTATTAATGGGACAGAAAACATTTTAAGATTTTTGTAATAAAGTGTCATATTATAGTTTTAGTGTTGTTTTCCACATAAAATGGAAATGTAACTTTTGTCGTGAAAATGTAACTTTTTGAGGTGTCTCATGTTACATTTGACTATCTGCCACTGGCAACACTGACTATCTATTACAAGTGTCATAGATTATCAAGTGTTGTGATTGGTTGATTTCTTGTTTTCTGTTAAAAAAAAGAATATTCCGGATCAACCAGATAAACGTCAAAAATTAACTATAACGCGCTTTGTGAGACTGACAAATTTATTAGAGCTAATTCAAATAAAAATACCTGTTGGTTTTCCTTTCAGAAACTTTGGTTCTACGCAGAAATTAACCATTTAAGTGAATAGATTATTTAGGTTAAAAGCTACATACAAGCAACGATGGTAGACTACAGCAAGTGGAAAGACATTGAGGTTTGTATTTAGCTAAAGTTTGCTGCTAACGACATTTTTATGCTGTAAGATATAGTTAAATTCTGTTTTAGTTAGTACACTATAACGCTATATACTTAAGTTTACTATAAACCCAACGATTTGGTTATTAATAGATTTCGGATGACGAAGATGAGACTCATCCGAACATTGACACGGCTTCGCTGTTCCGATGGCGGCACCAAGCGCGTATCGAGCGCATGGAGGACCGCAGGCGCCAACTCGAAGAACACGAACAACGTAAGAACGAAAACAAGACGAAGCTATTGCAAACCCGCAAGAAGATTAAGGAGGAGGACCCTAATAGCCCTAACATGGAGTCTCTTAAGAAAGCACTAAGTGACCTGGAAAAAGAAGAAAAGGAGATTCTGAAGAAAGAAGAGGAAATGAGAAATAAGGAGAAACTAACCCCTTGGAATGTTGATACAATCAGTGAGCCAGGTTTCACTAAAACTGTTATTAACACCAAACCAGCACGACCTAAAGACGAGAATCTTACTGAAGAAGAGAAGGAGGAGAAGATGAAGAAGTTTATCAAAGACAATGAGAAGCTTTTGAAGAAGTTTGGTATGCTGCGGAAGTATGATGATTCGAAGCAGTTTCTTCAGCAACACATGCAGCTGGTGTGTGAGGAGACTGCTAACTACCTTGTTATTTGGTGCATCAACTTGGAAATGGAAGAGGCAAGTGCGTTAACCTGTTATTTTGTCTGTTGCAGTCTTATTTCTAGTGGTCACAAGCACTACTGCTTGTGACCACTAGATTTCTAGTGGTCACAAGCACTACTGGGTTCAAACCCAGAATTACCTGAAGTATTAAAGAGTTTAATTTTAACTTGAAATTCTCAGAAGTAGTTTGGAGTCTACATTTATAAGCAATAGTCTACATCTATAACATGGGAACTAAATATGACTGGTGAAAAGTAGGTGTACTATGTCTTAGACAACTTCATCCATCAATAATTCTTCTGAAGCCTACAGCAACATAGGCCTCCCAAATTCAGAATACTCCTGTTGCTCTTGTGCCCTCGGAATTTAGCAATTTCTTGCTTTCTTCTACAGGTTGATTCTTGACCTTATGGTATACCTTGAGGTTAAGGGGCACCTATTTGTCTTTTGGTAATTTTTCATATTTTTTGTCCTCTGGAGGAACTTTCTTACCCATTGGTTACCATCCTGAAAGCAACGTAGCCTGCCAATTTCAACTTCAGCTCTTCTGTATGAACTTCTTTTGTTCCTTTATATATTTCATCTTTGCTAGTCTGGTGGTTAGCAAAATATCAAGCAAATGTCAATATGATTCCTTAGCCTATCAAGACTACCAATTATATGACAATGGATTTAACTATTTTATAACATTTACTAATATAAGTGTATGTATTAAAATAAGACAGAGTTTCTTGATGTGTTCTTAGTAGCATCAACGTTGTGAACCGGCGGTAGATACAAAAATGTTATGATGTTCATTAAGCGTATACAAAATACTATTATAATGAAAAATAAATGAATCTGAATCTAAGTAGCTTTTTACAGTTTAAAATTAAAATAACAATTTCTTTATAAATGTTCACAGAAACATGATCTTATGGCTCATGTAGCACACCAGACAATTTGTATGCAGTACATTTTGGAGTTATCCAAGCAGTTGGATGTAGACCCAAGAGCCTGTGTTGGATCATTCTTTGCAAGGTATTTCTGTAACCAATATTAATGAATAGTGTTTAGTGAAGAGCAGTCAAACTCACACCAAATCAAATCCAAGTGGCATGTACCCCAAGTAATTTTAGAAATTGAATGTTACCTGGAAATTTTTGTGAAAAAACCAATATTGAAAGCTATATAATGTACTTGAAAGTATTGAACCCAGACAATCTACACTTGCTCAAATTTCTGAGGTGAAGAGCTTTAATTTTGAGTTCAATCATTTTGAATTTTGCTTTATGGTGTGGTTTTGAGGTAAGTTAGAATTATTGAGTGAATGAAAGCACCATATTGCAATCTCTGTTATTTTGTTGTTGCTGTTAACAAGTATAACTACATATTATGTCTGCATTGCAGAATTCAAGTTGCTGAGAAAACTTATAAAGATGCTTTTGATGATGAATTGGAGCAGTTCAAGGCCAGAATCAAGAAGCGTTCTGAGGAAAAGATTCAGGAAGCTATTCGAGAGCAGGAGGAAGAAGAGAGAAAAGCCCGGCTCGGCCCAGGAGGGCTGGACCCTGTTGAAGTGTATGAAGAGTTGCCTGATGTGAGTAACATCATTCAAGAACTCATTTTGCAATTCTCAGATAGGTATCTGACCACACAACCAAATTCTTGGATTAGCGGATGATGCATGCAAGATTATATTAAATTTCATTCTATTGATGTGAGTCTAACAGTGGAACAAGAAATGGATTTTGGTGGTGGTGTAACTGAGGAGTTTTTTCTTGCAATTATATTGTTCAGTGAAAAATATCTGGCTGCAACCTGTGAACCCACTGGCTTTACCCACTGGTGGATGCACGCAGTTAAATTCTGTTTATCCTTGAACCCACTGCATTGCATAAAAGTTTGAAACTAAATTGCATGCAAGGGTCGTGTTTATAATCGCTTAAATTCAGAATCAAGTCAATGCATTTTTGTTACGTCGTGTGGCGCCTATATGAAACTGAGTGCAGAAAATTTTGAGACTCAAAAAATTAACAGTTTTTTTTAATTAGCTCTGCTCGAAGCTCTCCTAATTTCTTCAGGCAAGGTGTTCCAGAGCAGTATTGCCTGAATATTTTATACAATTTTAATTTTATTTTGCATCTTTTATTTAATTAACAGGAACTGAAGAAATGCTTTGACAGTCAAGATGTCCCCATGCTACAGGCAACCATTGCTAAGATGCCTGAAACAGAAGCTGTGTACTATATGAAGAGATGTGTCGATGCTGGGCTGTGGGTCCCCGGCAAAAATGATGAAGAGCCAACCATGAAGGAAAATGTAGAAGGCCCTAACGAGGCCGTCAAGCCAGCTACATCAACCACAGAAGATTTAGACTGAGAACAGATTAAACTGCTTTTATATTTTTAACATAATTTGTAAATAATTCAAGAATATTTGAAACACCAAGCAATTGAAGCAATACACTTACGTGCATTTCATATACCTGAAGTTCAGTGCCTCGAAACTAAAATATTTAGATAGAAAACATAGCTTTTAGTTAAATTTATCCTTTAGCATACTGAAAAGTAGGGAATGCTTTATTTACCAAGATGATTACTAACTTTTGCCTTACATAGGAACTAAACCATGTCAATAACAGAAGTAGGTTTTTTAGTATTACTCTATATTTATGGTATAGAATGCTAGTTTTTAATTACATAATTACTTTGTCCTGTCCTGGAAAGAGTGAACAAGAGCAAGTGTATATAATTTGTTTATCTATTAAACTAAATTTACCAAATTTTACGTTTCATTTTAGTATTAACGGTTACTGCCTATTTTCTAAAAACTAACTAGGCGTAGTTTCCCTATCCCTCACCAGGCAGTCACAATCATGGGAAATAAATCCTCCATGGTCACATTAGAGATATATTTATGTAATACATTTACTGTATTATGATTATATTAGATACCAAAAAACAGTGATTTACTGGTATTCATTAACAAAAATGACAAATAAGCGACATCTATTGCAAAGTAGAAAATTATAATATGAGATCAAATTGAATGTGGATATTTGAAATTTTAGTATTTTTAAATACATACTTTCAAGTGAAATGTAATACCATTGATTGCTTTAGATGTCCGTCAGTAATAACTTATAAATCTCAGAACACAACACTTCATTTAATTAGTTAATCTGTAGTCCACCGCACTGTCGTCAGAGGACACTAAAGGCAAGAGGCAGATCACGGTCACATAGGCCATCTCTCCCCTTTCCCCCCTCCATAGTTATAGCGGAATAGAGCAGATATTATAGGAGTGACGTCGCACTCTTGCTTTTCAGAGCAACTGTCGACAAAGTCAATAACCAGTTGAGTGAAATAAAAGCGGGCAGACTTCCTCGTTGGTCTAGTGGTCGTATCCGCGACAGCTAAGCGGTAGAGGTCGTGGGTTCAATCCCCGGGGCGGAAAAAGAATTATAGGCGCTAATGACACGCACGTAGTACAACTGCCGTATGTTTAACTGGTTTATATCAGTACTAGTGGACGCCCGCAGCTTCGCTCGCGCAGAATTAGACCTATTATCGACGTCTGCCCGCGCTCGGGTTGCGACTTCAAAAACGGCAAAGTTTCATACAACTTTAGGGGATGAATTTTCAAAAATCCTTTCTTAGTGCTCCCCTACGTTATAAAAGGAACCCCTGTGCAAAATTTCAAGTTTCTAACCCTTATAGTTTAGGCCCTGCGTTGATATGTCAGTCAGTCAGTCACCTTCTCCTTTTATTTATCAGTATTTCTTTTCAGAACGTAAAATGTACTCTGTGGTTCATATTCTAAAAACAGTCCAATTTGAAGTAAAAAAAACAGTCCAATTTGAAGTAAAATATTGAAGAATAGAATTTATTTTACTAACGTAAATGATATTTGACTGGCCCGTTGGCACAATCGGGTCATAGGTTCGAACCCGACTCAGGACAAACATTGGTGCGACTTTTTCTGCCGATAATAACGTATAAGTATCTAAAAATATCGATGTATTTATCAGTCTCTGACAACCATAGAACAGGTTTTGCCTAGTTTTAGGTCAGATGGCCATATTTATTTATTTTTATAAGAATAAAATTGTCACCAAGATACTATGATTAGCATTTCATTAATTTCATACGCTTTTGAAAGCATGGATGCAAATGGGTAAAGTTATTTTCTCATGTTGGAACTTTGAACCATGCGTAGATTAACTTCCCCTGTATTACAACCAGTTGAATACGTGTATCAGTTGTGCCACGGATCGGTAGCGATTATTGGGATTTCTAATTTAAAATTCCCAGTTTATGGATTTTGTGCTCCGTGTATGGCAATAGCGTCCATAGCCCAATGGCTCGGTTCGATACAATGTGATCGAAAGAGTTAAGCAACGACGGGCGCGGTCGGTTTGTGGATGGGTGACCGCTAGTGGCAAAAATTTCATGGACGCTACCGTGCTTCGGAGGGCACGTAAAGCCGTCGGTCCCGGTTGTTTTCAATGTTGGAAACAGTCGTTAAGCCTTGTCGAAGACCTTCGGGTGGCTTGAGAACAATCGACACTGGGTTGGCCACTAACCCCTCCACTAATCCGCATTGGAGCAGCGTGGTGGAGTATGCTCTAGACCTCCCGCAGCAGCGTCTGTGGGAGAGACCCGTGCCCAGCAGTGGGACATCTATGGGTCGCAGCGGTATGGCAATAGGCTCCCAACCTATATATAGATGAGACTAAACTATTATTGATAAGTAGATTTACTGCACTTCTGCGTATTACTTCGGGAAAATACTGGCGTGATGTAACGTTATTTTTATGAAATAAAAATGCTTTATTTAACTTGTACTTTTTATATAACAAAACTACAATAGGTGTGAGAGGGGGCGCGGGCGCGAGCCGCTACGTCAGCACGTGCGGCGGCAGTTGGGGTCGGCCCTCCAGTTTGCTGTAGTCTAGGTGAAATTCTTTCGCCACCTGCAACAATTGGATAACATCTATTATTACAGGGAACAACAATTATAACACACCGTCTGAAAATATTTTTTCCGAATTTGGATCAGTCGATGTGAAAAAATATTTTTTAATACAGTTGCTCAAAAAGTGGCGTATTACAGGGACGTATAGCGTTCGGGAAGTGAGCTATTACACACTCGTGCTTTTTCTTTACCTTTTCCGAACTCGTGCGTTCTCTTTCCCAACTGTCAAAATAATGTCTATTAAAAAGAAAAAACCAACCACGAAGTTTTTACTAAAAAAAAATTCATAGAAGTTTTTATGATTCATGCAAATATTTCTAAAAAGAAGCTACTAATTTGTTTAAATATCAGATATAATGATTTGATTTAATGAGTTAGGTTAGGTTTCACTTCATTTCATCTCATTAAATTTCATGTTAATAAAAAAATTCTACTGAAGACTTGGCTGTATGGGCATAGTTCCCTTTGCCTACCCAGAATGGGTGAAGAAAACAAAAAAAAATCTCTGCAACACTCTGTATTCTTTTACGGTTGGCGCCATTTTCCAAATATGTTCTTTGCGAGTTTAGTTTGTGTTTTTATTATTTTATTAAATTGCTTCATTTTTTCGCAACTGTATTAAAAATAGTTGTTCAGTACACGTGCAGAACCGTCATTGCAACTTGTTCCGACTGTCAACCCTCGCCTTCGGCTCGGGTAGACATTTGTCGGAACTCTTTGCAATGACGGGCTTTCCGCACTTGTAGCGAAATATACTATTTCAGAATAAAAGTACATTCATATTTCGATATAATATGAAAAAGGGTTGAAAAATTCTATCGACCTGTATCATAGCATTTCGTATGAAAACTATTGAATGTGATTGAATAAATTGTCCAGACGTAGAAAAAATTTATATCAGAAAAATTTACTGTCGCACCTTCCTAATCAAATAACAACTTGACGTTGATCAGAAATTATTAATGAATTGTATTGTATACATATGTATATGTAATCGTATTCAAATGTTGGAAATAATGATTAAATCACATTTAATATAAGCTTCTTTAAAAAGGAAAAGTTAGTTAGTAGTAGTTAGTAGTCTTTGGAAAGTTTATGGACAAAATTTAAAATTTAAAAAAATAATCTTTATAAATATTTTCGCTGACGGATTAATCAAAATCATAATTAACTACTAATAAACTCGAATTTCTTTGCATATTAGGCTTTAAAGGAAGTAATAGATGCGAACCAACGCCTTACATTGCTCAAATGAAGAGCTTTTCTCCTAACCTAACCATATTCAAGACGAGCAGTGCAATTTTGCTGAGTCAATGAACTTTTAAAATCATCGCCCTAAAATCTTTTCGCTTTAATTCCATTTCTACTACGACGATCTTTAACTTGAAATTATCGGCTTACTCACGTGTGATTTAAGGTCGGAAATAGTCCGGTCTGTACGCCGTACTGGCCGCGAGCGCATTCGCGCTCCTGAAGATCATCGTAATCGATCGAAACTAGTCGGCCTATTTCCGACTTAAATCACACGTGAGTAAGCCGGTAATTTCAACTTTGAATAAAGTAAGTACAAGAACTTTAACTTGTGATATAAAAATAATGGACACGCGTTTTCACCCCATTTTTTTTTTATCAATTATCAGTTTCTTATGTTTAACGCGCACGATCAAAGGCGAGCATACTCGTCAACTTATGTTTTAGTATGTATATTAAAATTGGTTTACAGAGTGTATCGTTGAGTACTGTATCACTATCTGTCACTTCGGTTAGCTGCCTAAATATACAAGGTTTCAGACTACTGCATAGTGAATCTATGTATATCTTTCCAATGAGTCTACTGTCGTAGTTACGCCGAGGTGTTAGTTACATATTTTGGATATGTTACATATTTTGATACGTTTTGGACAGTTATAGTTGGCAGACACAGTTGTGTGGATTTGTATATCAATTTGCGGTTCCCTCCACATGTAAATTTTATAAATTTAGTTGTTTGTATATTTAGTAGATAGTAGTACACGATAGTTTATTACTTAACCATTCTGTAAAAATTTAAAGACCCGGTTCTGTGCGCAATCTAACCTCTTGCCAATCTGCAAATATAAGAGCGGTGTCGTCTGCAGTAAGTATGTAATTATGTGTAATGCCTCCACCAATCCGCATTGGAGCAGCGTGGTGGAGTATGCTCTAGACCTCCCGCAGCAGTGTCTGTGGGGGAGACCCGTGCCCAGCAGTAGGACGTCTATGGGTCGCAGCTATGAGTACAGTACTCCCAAATTAATAATGCGCATGCAAATCTTCGCTAATTGTCGTATTCCCGGAAACACCCGAATCATTGAATCGGAGAAAGCCCTAAACAATGCACTTGCATTTTGCACCTTGTTCGAAAGAAACAGGAGTCAATGTCATATGTCAAATCATCTGAAACAATTGAAAACAATTCGGGCGGTCGGCAGCTGTCGCCGGTCAGTCAAAGGTTTGTCAGTCGTCTTTGTATATTGGTGGTGACTGCACATGTTCTCTCTATGTGGAATTATATAGAGGTGCTATTACACACCCTTCTTGGTTTTGTTTTCAAAGGTGATGAATGCATTATGCATGAAGAAAATGCACTTAACCACTCTATATACATATCGTCTTCCGACGCTCGGGGAATACGACCGTTGCCGAACAGTGACGAAGATTTCTATGCGCATTATTAATTTGGGAGTACTGTAATGTGGTGGCTGTATCGATACTTACTTTGCGCCAGTTGTGCGCATCAAAGAAGTAGTAGGTGCCACGCTCGTACGTCGAAGTCTTTTCCACCATCGGCATGCCGGGCGCCTGCGAGATCCACACCTTCTCCTCCATATGATACCGCCACTCGCGATTGTATCTACACAAAACAAACAAGTGTTACATAGCCTTGACATGGTTTGTCTGATTCATATTAAATTAATTTTTATTATGGTACTAGTGGACGCCCGCAGCTTCGCTCGCGTAGAATTAGACCCATTACCGACGTCTGCCCGCGTTCGGGTTGTCCACTTGACTTCAAAAACGGCAAAGTTTCATACTAACTTTGCACTCCCGTTTTACCCCCTTAAGGGGTGAATTTTCAAAAATCCTTTCTTAGTGCTTCTCTACGTTATAATAGGAACCCCTGTGCAAAATTTCAAGTTTCTAGCCCTTATAGTTTAGGCCCTGAGTTGATATGTCAGTCAGTCAGTCAGTCAGTCAGTCAGTCAGTCACCTTCTCCTTTTATATATATAGATTTGTACCCACTCAATAAAAGTCCACAAACTTGATGCTACCGAAAAGAACACGGCATTTTTTCAAATTTACAAAAAAATAAGTAATAATTATTTACACGTCATGGAGCCTTTCTATTGTTTAAGAAATCTTTTATTAGAAAGAATTATTAGTATGCCCTTCGTATGTCCAGGCGAAAGCGCCGCAAATACAGTTCAGCCATGGTGTGCTGACATGAAGTCCTTTATGAAGGACATGTCGACCAAATTAATCTTTGCTTCATATGACCAAGAGGCATGGCAGCTTCAAGGCTCAAAAAATTAGCTTAGCTGTGTTCAGGGCTCTATGCCGCATGGGCTTGGATGACGTATTCATTCTACTATAAGTATATTTATTCAGTTTTAATTTACTTAAAGTTTCTTTAATGTCTTCAAATAAAAAATTAAATTAGTTTGTCATTAATTATATCTCACTGTAGCTCGGGAACCTAAAGATTTACCTTATTTAGATTTTAAAGATTACCGGCGGCTACAGAAACATCGAGCTACCCAGCCAGCTACCCTGGGACGGTATTTATATACTGATAGTAGCTGACCCCGCAAACGTTGTTCTGCCATATGAAATGTCAGTAACGCGACGCTTAACGTCAATGAACGACGGTTAAAAATAAAAATACTAAAATAGTGTTTAAAAAACATTTTACAGTGGAGCAAATTGTGATTCTAAACCATTCTCGAATCCCCTTGAACACACAAAAAAAATTTCATCAACACCTATCCAGCTGTTTAGGAGGAGTTCACTGTCATACAGTACTCCCAAATTAATAATGCGCATGCAAATCTTCGCTAATTGTCGTATTCCCGGAAACACCCGAATCATTGAATCGGAGAAAGCCCTCAACAATGCACTTGCATTTTGCACCTTGTTCGAAAGAAACAGGAGTCAAAGTCATATGTCAAATCATGTGAAAAAATTGAAAACAATTCGGTTGGTCGGCGGCTGTCGCCGGTCAGTCAAAGGTCCGTCAGTCGTCTTTATATACTGGTGAATTTTAAAGAGCTGCTATTACACACCCTTCTTGGTTTTGTTTTCAAAGGTGAATTTAATTTCAACTTTAATTATCTTACTCAAATTGAAATAGTTTATTTTGTAAAATAACATACTAACTGTTGGCGATGGAAATAAATAAAACCACCGAATCGTTTTGTTACTTCAGCGTGACAGCTGACGTCTTTATTCTTTTCTCAAAAGTATTAAGCTTTATATTTTTCTAAGGTGCGTCGCCTACACTAACATTTTTACACACGTTAAATACATATTAAGTATGTACCAGAAAAAAACATTTATAAAATCTAATAAAATCTATAAAATATTTAATAGAAAGATACACATGCATAAAGAAACAAATATATAAAACAATATAGGAATAAATAATATTAGAAAGTATATTAGTACATAATGCAATAATAAAAGAAATAAAATATGCCTAATTCTTCCAGAATGGATAAATTTAAACGTGGAAAGCCGCTTAAGTCACAAGCACGGCAAATAGTATTTAATGTGTACCTTTATTTCTTAAATGAAGCCAATGTTTTCGAAAGAGACCATGATGGTTATTTTAAAAAAATTCAGGACCGTGTTACAAAAGCTACAGGAATTTCACGACGAACTTTGAGTAATATCTTAAACGAAAAAAAACAGAATCAATCAATGAAATTTTCCTCACCGAAAAAAGGAAAACCTAAAAGTACATTTCGGCTGGGACTTGATGATTTCCACTACTGTGTTATTCGTAATATGATATACAATTTGAACCTGTGTTTGAAAACCATTTTTAAGAAAATGCACTTAACCACTCTATACACATATCGTCTTCCGACGCTCGGGGAATACGACCTTTGCCGAACAGTAACGAAGATTTCTATGCGCATTATTAATTTGGGAGTACTGTACACACGTACACAAGAAATATGTATATTAAGATTATACGTAACGTGTACTCAAGTATTTCAAATCCTTTGTAATACTTACAGCTCTGCCGCCGCTGCTATCTGCAGCACGTCGCCCACAAAGCAGTAAAATAAATAGAACAATAAGTCTTCCTTATATCGACTCAATCTTAAAGGTGCCAGTTTTTCCCTTATCGAGCCGTTTATCAAATATTCGGGGGGCACGTGGTAATCCATGTCTTGTGGCCTGAAAAGGGCGGGAAAACAATACAACAACAAAAATCAACAAAAACAGATGTTTAACCAAATATATTGTAGGTACTGCATTTTTTACGTATGAAGGTGCATAAAAATTGCAAACTTATGAAGAATCATACACATTAAGAATTAGATTAAGTTTGTGTTTTTATTGTAATGAAAAATGTTACATGAATGATAATTTGCGAGAATGAGGATGTTATTGAGTGGGAATATATACCTACTTAATTATTAAAATGAGTTCAATGACGAAAAGCATAAATTTAAAAGGTAAAAAGGGAAGTTACAATAAATAAAATTGTGTCTAGCCCAAGTGAAAAGAGTCAGTTCAATTGTTATGGAAACTTCCATTATTTCAAATTATATTGTACCTCTATTTGACTGATCATTTCACATTGAACGCGAAATGAATCTAAGAAAAGGGGTTGAAACAAAAAAAATTGTTTACTTCATACAATTACTAAGAGAATGTTAAGCTTATGTGAGAGTGCTTTGTGAGTGTATAGATAATTACAAGAAAATAAAGTAATAAAAAAAACAGACTATTGTTGCGAAATGTCTTACAATGTGAACAATAGTATATTTCGCTACAAGTGCGGAAAGCCTGTCATTGCAAAGAGTTCCGACAAATGTCTACCCGAGCCGAAGGCGAGGGTTGACAGTCGGAACAAGTTGCAATGACGGTTCCGCACGTGTACTGAACGACTATTTTTAATACAGTTGCGAAAAAATGAAGCAATTTGATAAAATAATAAAAAACACAAACTAAACTCGCAGCGAACATTTTTGGAAAATGGCGCCAACCGTAAAAGAATACAGAGTATTGCAGTTTTTTTTTTGTTTTCTTCACCCATTCTGGGTAGGCAAAGGGAACTATGCCCATACAGCCAAGTCTTCAGTAGAATTTTTTTATTGACATGAAATTTAATGAGATGAAATGAAATGAAACCTACCCTAACTCATTGAATCAAATCATTAAATCTGATATTGAAACAAATTAGTAGCTTCTTTTTATAAATATTTGCATGAATCATAAAAACTTCTATGAATATTTTTTTTAGTAAGAACTTCGTGGTTGGTTTTTTCTTTTTAATAGACATTATTTTGACAGTTGGGAAAGAGAACGCACGAGTTCGGAAAAGGTAAAGAAAAAGCACGAGTGTGTAATAGCTCACTTCCCGAACGCTATACGTCCCTGTAATATGCCACTTTTTGAGCAACTGTATTAAAAAATTAGTATCACTTCTTTTTTGGCCAACCTCGGGCACAGCCCTGTCACATGCTACTACGACTACTACTAGGGGTACTAATGACTACTAATATGGGTAGTACTAAACTACTGAGACTCCTCCCTCACCTGCAAGGAGTGTCCGCCCAAGGTCCCGCGAAGGTTAAGTAAAGGTTGTCAGGTGAGTTTAAATTCAGTCCGAGTGCTGTGAGATCCTGCCCTAAAGCTAGCGACACCAAACTGGGGTCCGACTCCGCTGCTCGAATAAACGTTAATAAACCAACGATACCAAACTGGTTGGGTATCATTGTTTCCGGTATATTCGTTACTTTGCCTGCAAAAACGAAAATAATTTTAGTTTACACTCATTTAATCCATATTGCGATCAAAGTCATACAATGTACATTATACAAAAAGCAGAATATAGTTGTTGAATGTCCATGCACGCCGAACACTACACAATATCATAATTTTCCAACAATTTCAAGTACACACCATAGTACTCCGTGTGATCATCTCCTTGACTGACAACTTTAGGAACAAAAAAAATCATGTCAGATTGTTAACTCTATCAGCCACACTTGGGCTGTGAAGCATGGTTCACACATTTCCCATATCACATATAGTCACATCACTATTTATCAGAACAACAAATTTTGATTTTTTATTTGACAATAAACAATTGTTATTCTTGGGCCAACAGAAGTGATACCGACATTTGTTCACAATTCAAAGATAACATAAGTTTATAAAAGCAGACTATATAATTAACGCAGATAGTATTGAAATGTTACATACATGAAATCAATGAGATATTATGATTATGTTCAATCAAATATGAATGTCATAATAGTTAGATTTTCATACAGAAAATGTGATCTATATTCAATGAGGAATGTGTGATGTGAGATAAATAATATTGGTTAGCAAATATTAATAATTAATAAGGTTAGCAAATATTTTCTGCTGTATTAGATACATATTTTTACCCCTATTCAACATAGTTAAATAAAAAAGAATACTTCGTCCAGTTTCATTCACAAAATCGAGGTCTATCTATGGAATTCACCCGCAAGTACATATTTACGTTATCCAACATCTCTTTACCACATCTCTCCCTTTTTATATATACATTTCTGTGAATATTCATGTGTTTCTAAATCGAATCTATAGACATTTGCCTATATTTATTGAATTAATAACGTAAATTTATGTATTATTACATTAAATTCAGTCTGTCAAGTAAACCTAAAAAATCTGAAAAACTAACAGTTTGCGTTTATTAAATCAATAACTTTATATGTATACCTTATAAAAACATGTGGGTGATGTTTAATTAAAATTGTTAAATACAAAACATGTTAAATGATATTCTAAGGCTCTGCGCAAACGGGCCACCGACCACAGCCACCGGTGGCCAGCGACAGCCACTTAACATAAACTTTTTCATATTTTGTATAGACGCGCCGCACACGTGTAGCCGGTGGCGGCCACCAAAAGTTCATGTTAAGTGACTGTCGCCGGCCACCGGTGGCTGTGGTCGGTGGCCCGTTTGCGCAGAGCCTAACTTGTAAAATATGACAGGCCCGTTGGCGCAATCGGTAGTGACCCTGCCTGTTGCGCCAAAGGTCGTGGGTTCGAATCCCACTCAGGACAAATATTCGTGTGACGAACACTTCTTGTATTTGTTCTGTGTCTGGATGTCAATATTATCTATTTAAGTATGTATTTAAAAATATCTATGTACGTATATCAGTCTCTGACACCCATAACACAGGCTCGCGCCTACTTTGGGGTCAGATGGCCGTGTGTGAGAATGTCCAAGATATTTATTTATTTATTTAATGGAACACATGGACTGTGACTGACCGTCGGGCGAGGTCTGGATCCCTTTCCGGGGCTTCGCGTCGCTCGTGTGGTTGGTGTACTCGGGCGGGGTGTGCGCGAGCGCCGCGTGCGCGGCCGCCGGCTGGGCGACGCCCCCCGCCGACGTGCCGGGCAGCGCGGGGAAGTCCTCCGACGACATCGTGAACTCGCACTGCTCCGACGTTGGCTGCTTCACCATACCCACTGACAAATACAACACGTACAGGTTATCAAAAAAATGCAATAATGATACATTTATCTATATATATAAAAGGAGAAGGTGACTGACTGACTGACATATCAACGCAGGGCCTAAACCATAAGGGCTAGAAACTTGAAATTTTGTACAGGGGTTCCTTTTATAACGTAGGGGAGCACTAAGATAGGATTTTTGAAAATTCACCCCCTAAGGCGTTAAAACGGGGGTGCAAAGTTAGTATGAAACTTTGCCGTTTTTGAAGTCAAGTGGGCAACCCGAACGCGAGCAGACGTCGATAATGGGTCTAATTCTACGCGAGCGAAGCTGCGGGCGGGCGTCCACTAGTTTTAGATATAAGGAGATCGTACGCTGCGACCCATAGACGTCCCACTGCTGGGCACGGGTCTCCCCCACAGACACAGCTGCGGGAGGTCTAGAGCATACTCAACCACGCTGCTCCAATGCGGATTGGTGAAGGGGTTAGTGGCCAACCCAGTGTCGAATGTTCTCAAGCCACCCGAAGGTCTTCGACAAGGCTTAACAACTGTTTCATAATTGAAAACAACCCGGACCGACGGCTTTACGTGCCCTCCGAAGCACGGTAGCGTCCATGAAATTTTGCCACTAGCGGTCCACCCATCCACAAACCGACCGCGCCCGTCGTTGCTTAAGTCTTTCCATCAATCGACGCGAGCCATTGGGCTATGGACGCTACTTTTTAGAAGATCGTACATGCTTAAGGAATGTCATAAAATCTAAGCTTTTAATTAATAACTAGCTAAATTCTAACAAAAGGTACATTATAAGCTTGGGTAATATAGTAGTATACTAAGGCCTAATCCCACCCATTCTGAGAGAAGACCCGTGCCTAACAGTGGGACAAACTGATTATCAGTAAAAAATATCAAAAACGGCCACGATATGCTGAGGACACTTAGAAATGTATACTGTACATTATAAATATAATATATAATTACAGATTCCATCAGTGATTAAAATTAACCAATATCTGTTGATTAGTATTGTGCTGTGTATACATACATAAGGTAAAACATTAAAGTTAAAAAAGAAAATTAAATAAGGTAGAGTAGAAATAACAGAAACACAGTAAAAGCTCGAGAACCAACTTTAATCTGCCAATTGAACATAAGTCATGACTGAGGATCAAATCCAGCACCAGAGCTTGGCGTTCAGATACGCTTAATAACACAACAGAGATGTTATGGGCCCCATACACGGTACAATTGATCTGAACGATCCGTCGTTTCAGACCGATCGGAAAGACGAATTGATAGTGATAAATTAATGATCAAGATCGTTAACGATTTGCTTAATTTTTTGCTTGGCATTTTTGTGACGATCGGTCGTTTACGATTTCCGTCAGATCGATCGTACAGATCAATCGTACCGTATATGGGGCCCCTTATGATATCAAAACGTTTTTAAAAAAAAAAAATTTTATCAATTCCAAATCTACAAAACAACAACAACATAAATTATCACTATTTAGTGGTAGATTTCAGGTTCAAGTGGTTTCTCATAGGAATACATTTTCTAAGAACATTACACATTACTACATACTTCGAAAAAAAGGTACTTCTAACCTACAAAATAGAATGTTAAAAACATTGAGGGTAACTATTTTATATTTAAAACAACAATGCTCTTGTTACACACATAGATTATGTTTATATATTATTATATAGATTAAGTAAAGTATATGAAACTTGTTATAGTCCATTAAATTTTATTTAAAAGAACTCTTGGTATTGGCCCATCTGGCCTTTAAGTGTCACCTATCACTTCACTAGGGGCATACTTAATCCGAAGTCAATGTCAGTCAGCCACATTTGTTTACATGATTCCACTTTTCAATTTAAATGGACATATGATACACACCGTAAGGTTTAGAGCCGGGAGGAGGAGGCGCGGCGGCGGGCGCCTGGTCGCCCGCGCCCCGCGCCGTCAGCGAGGGGAACTCGCTCAGGTCGAGCAGGGGCGGCGTCGACGTGTCACCGCCCTCGCCGAACACAGAGTGGTAGTTGCTGCTCGCGTTGAACCGGGACAGATTACCCATACTTGACTGCTGGAATTTCAATGAAATTATGTATTTTGAATACTGGCTGTTAATTGCAATCAACCGCTGAAAAAATAGGTTAAAGGACTCTGCAATAATGAAGCTTTGAATGAAAGTACTTTTATTATTATTATTATTATTATTATTATTATTTTATTAATGCACTAGCAGCTCCTAGAGCTGATACGTGCATATCACTGCACTTGTGTTCAATTTCACAGTTTTTATACGGTTTTATACTTATTTAATGTTTTTTAAATGTTCATCCAGTTTGTTTTTAAAAATGTTCACTGTTGGTGCACTAATCACTGTTTCAGGTAACCTATTCCATTGTTCTACTACACGATTAGGCAAAAAGTGATATCTAGGGTTGCTGGAGCTTGCGTGTCTTTTCAGTTTCATTGAGTGTCCTCTTAGTTGGGCATTTGATTTAAGTATGTAGAGATCTGCAATATTTTTGACGTTGTAGTGTCCATTTAAAACTTTGAATGTTTCTATGAGATCTCCCCTTTGCCTTCGGTGTTCCAAACTGGTTAACTTTAGCTCAGAAAGACGCTCTTCATAAGATTTGTTCTTCAGTGATGTTACTAATTTCGTAGCTCTTCGCTGTACTTTTTCAATGACTAGGATGTCTTTTTTAAAGTAAGGATTCCAGATTTGGAAAGCATACTCCAACAATGGACGAATGTAAGTTTTATATATTTTAATGAACAAATCTTTGGTGATAATACTAAAAGCCTTTCTTATGACATACAAAATAGAGTTAGCTTTTTTTGCTATATTCATAATGTGAACATCCCACTTTAAATTGTGTGTAATGGTGACACCAAGATCTTTTTGAGCATTAACATGGTTTAGTGGTACCGAGCTAATGTTATATGACATTTTTGGGTTGTTTCTGCCCATATGTAAAACTGTACATTTGGCTGCATTTAATGTGATAAGCCAGTCTTGTGTCCATTGTACGATTCTATCTAAGTCTTGCTGAATAACATTATTACTAATGAGGGGATTTCCTATAATTTTAGTATCATCAGCAAAAATAGACAGGTCTGATATTACTATGCTTTTTAAGTCTGTAATATAGATTCCAAAAAGGATTGGTCCTAACACAGATCCTTGGGGTACTCCACTGTACACATCATAAGGTTCGGAGAAAGTGTCTCCCACTCTGACCTTGAATTTCCTGTCTGTTAAGAAGTCTGATATCCACTGGAGAAGTTGTCCACGGATACCAAAATGTTCTAGTTTCGCTAGCAACCTTTTAAAGGGAACACGATCAAAAGCTTTTTCGTAGTCCAAGTATATGGTGTCTGTTGGGCAATGTTGATCCCAGTTTAAAGTCCATTTGTCAAGACAAGTAAGAAGATTGGTGACCGTTGATCTCTTTGGAACAAACCCGTGTTGCTCATCAATAATTATGTTTTCAGTTGCAATAAACTTTCTTAACTCTCCCGCAATTATTTTTTCCATAGTTTTACAAACTATACTTGTAAGGCTAATTGGCCGGTAGTTAGCTGCAGTTAATTTATCACCTTTTTTATATATCGGGGTAACATGTGCTTCCTTCCATTCTTGTGGTAGTGTGCCTGTTTTAAGAGATAAGCTCATTATGTGTGCTAGCTGATGACTGAGTGTGTTGCTGCATTCTTTGAGTAGTTTAGAGGGTATTGAATCTGGTCCCATTGAAGTGGTATCGTTAAATGTATTCAAGGTTTTGCAAACAATATCTGCTGATATATTAACAGTTTCTATTGAGTTGACAACTCGAGGAAATTTTATAGTAGGAGTTACACTGCTTGGTGGTTCAATAACAAATGATTTTATAAATTGTTTAGCAAAAAGGTTGGCTACTTTTTCTGGTTCATTAGTTACATTGTTCCTCTCATCTTTTAGCGATTGAGGTACTGATATTTTTGAAGAGAGCTGTTGGCGTATATAGGAATAAAAAGATTTTGGTCCACTGTTAACTATCCCTCTTTCGAATTGTTTGCGTAGGTTTCTAACTAGACTTAAAAGTTTGTTATTTACTATGCGGTAGTCCTTGTAAGATTTGGGTGATTTTTGCTGTAAGTATATTTTCCACATTCGCATTTTATCGTGGGTCATGTCTAACACTTGCTGATTAATCCAAGGCTTCTTAATGTTTTGACCGCGATTTTTAATTGTTAAGGGGACATGCTCTTCAATAGCATTGTGAGTTAATCCTAAAAAGTTCCTCCAAGCAAGACTTACATCAGAGGATTCTGATACCTTACCGGCGTTTTTCAACAGCATTTTATTTATCTCTTCATAATTGGCCTTAAAGAAGTTTCGTCTCTGTGAGCAACTATGGTAGTTTTTGTAAGACTTATTTTCTATTTGCAATGTAGCTAATAATACTAAATGGTCGCTTTTTCCTATATTTGGGAGATATTCAATTCCTGTACAGAGATTTTCCTCGTTACACAGGATTAGGTCTAATAAGGATTCCTCGTCATTCCTCTTTCTTGTAATACATTTAACTAGTTGACTAAGGTTACTGTCGATAAACATTTGCACAAAGTATTTATGAAGAGAGTTATAATGATCGGCATCTACATTTTCCAATGGCCACTTAAGATCTGGTAGATTAAAATCGCCCATAATTAACAACGGTGTTTTTCCATCAGAAGCTTCTTTTATTGTATTAAACAGTGATCTATCACTATCTTCAAGGTTATAATGTGTAGGTCGATACACACCTGCAACTATTATGTCGAAGTGGCCATACTTTAAATTCAACCAGAGAGCTTCTACCTGAGCATTACAGTTGTAAGTTGGATGAAGGGTTGCCTGTATTGGTATTCCGCCGAGTTTATGCGATACATAAATGGCCACTCCTCCCCATCCTGTTCCTTTTATCCTGTCATGCCTAAAAAGCGCATAACCATTAATGGTCACTAAACTATCAGGAATTGCTGGTTTCAGATGTGTCTCTGTAATAATAATACAAGTTGGTTTTATTTTATCTATCTCTGTAATAAGCAAATCTCTTTTAGCCATTAACGATGCCAGGTTTGTGTAGAAAAACGTTAATTCGGTGAGAGGTTGGTCATATGTTACTAGTTTTTTGTGCTGACTTGTGACAGAATTGTGGGAGTACCATTTAAATACTTGATCGTTAAATTATTTTCACCATTATCAATCCTACGACTCAGCTCCTCCCGTAACTTAGATAAATATTCGCGTTGGTAAGGCGTTTGGTCATTTTTAACCTTTATATTGGAGGGCAATTTTATTTTATTTTTCAGTACTGTTATAGCTGACTTTTTGTGGGCGAAGATTAGTTTCAGTGGCCGGGTTGAGCCTTGGTTAGGCTTACCGAGACGGACGACAGCAACTGGTGGCTCAGATTCTGGGATGTTGCTCAGTGCCTGCTGGACTTGCGTTTTATCGAATTGGATTCTTACCTCTTTATCTCGAGCATCATCCCCTGAGCGAAGCTGACACTCACTTACACCAAACATAATAACATTAGTACTACGTTTTTTTCTGTCCGCCAATTCGGCGAGAATGCTTTCCATGCTGGCCTGACATGCCTTCGATTGAAGTTGCTCGACTTCAGTTTTTAGCTTCATTACCGTCTTTCTTAGTTCCGGGAGTTGTCGCACGCCTAACTCACAGTCTGGACACAAGTATTTTAAAGTAGGAGACTGCAATATTATCACTCTTAGCTCCGTCGCAAGCAACCCGCTACATTTCACACATATTTGCCTATCGCAACCATGACATTTAATTTTAGGATTTTTATATTCTAGTTTTGTTTCTGAGATTTACCACAAAACAAACATACAAACTTTACCTCTTATTACTATAGACATACATAATGTTTAGTTATTTTGGACAGACAGTACTCATTTTGCGAGGCGGTGTAGGTTCTCTTGCGTTAAGGTTACTAGGAGTAAGGGGAGATCCCTCTATCCCGGCAATTGATCGAGGGATAAACCCCGTTGGTGACACTGTTGAGCGCGGGAGCAAGGGGATCGTCGCGCGCGGTACTGCCAGCTGTTAGTCGCTAAATCCCCCTGATGGTCGTGAGGAAGAAGGTCCAACAACTCTCTAGGGAGCGGTCAACCGGCATAATATGTGGGTGTGGATGTGGCCATTCTGACAAGCGTTCAAACATGCGCTGTTTTCGTCTGACCACCAGTTCCTGAACGCGCGACAATGCGAAGTACGCGCTGTCGTCAGCGAACAAAGCAAGAATGACATCACCTTCCGACCCTGATGGGGGCAACTCGGCTCTCATTCGGCACGTCTGCGCGTATGGGACCAGTCCCAGGACGTGCTGTCCTTGACCAAAACAATGAACTCTCACCCCTCCAGATTAACCACCCCATCAACGCTAGCAAGGGCGACTGTAACAGCTTGTACAAAAGGCGCGCGTGCCACACATTCGAACGTTTTCTCTATATCTTAATTTAGATTATTCTTATAAACAACATGCACACTTATTTTTTTTTAACAGAGGCCTAGCTTTACTGAACATCACCACAATACTTAAAAATTAAACACCATTCCCGATTATTTATTTAAACTTTACTGAGCCAAAAGACTACAAAGGGCAGACATAATGCCCAACAGTAATCTCTACCAGTCAATCCTAATTTTTGTGACATTAGAGCTGCTATTACTCGACTACCTTTGGAATTATTTGCCTAATTTGATGAACTTCAACCATTGAGTGCACCACCAAGTGAGATAAATTCATTCATAAAATAAGAATGTTTTTATTTTGTTTTTGATTTACAGCAAATTTGAACTGTATAAAGTTCAAACTGCTTGGTGACAAATTCACTAACAAGAACTTATCCAATTGTTTTGTAGATTTTTCTGTGGTGTGGTTACAAGGAAAGTTGGAAAAATTAACTGGTAACTGGCACTGATAAGATCTTCATCCAGTCTAAGTCCATCCATCCATGAAAACTTTTATACAATAGCCCTACAAATCTAGTCTAGTATGTATAAGGATGAAAATGTGTTATGTTAAAAAATTATTAACAAAAAATACTTTTCATTTAAGAAGCTAAAGGCAAATTACATTATATAATAATGTTAAAAAAAATAACAAAATGCCTATTTAGTCATGTTTCAAATAGAATACATTCTTTACTAAAAATGACACCTTGTGGCTTTTTCACCATTTTGTAAATGACTTTGGACTGATTATGTGGTTTACTCTGGGTTTGCTATCTCCTAGATTGCAGCAATGCTGCTCTAGTGATTCTTATTTTGAAATGTAATGAAAATAAAATAAACTTACATTTGTTACCATAGAATTTGAATTAGCCTGTGACATAGGAGTTGCCATTGGTACTCTCCTGTCAGCAAAAGCTCTTTGCCCAAATAGAGTTGAACGAGATGCCATGGAAGGTGGAGCGCCACCTGGCATAGCAGTGGAGCCCCGGCCGGGGGACAAGGCGCCCCCAAATGTAGGTGTCACATGCCCGGAGACTCCACTCACTAGGCCTGAACTGACACGGCCGCCCACCCCGCCACTAGCTAGGCTTCTGGGGGCTTGCTGGAAATTCAAGTTTGCCATAACCTGCAAAGCAACATAACTATATTAGTAAAGGAAATTTTAACAGAGAGCCAGTTAATTAATTTAGGCTATAAACAGGGAAGGTTCAAATACCAGGGCCAAAATGATTTTTCTATGTTATATAAGTTTTATGCAATAAAATTCACTACTAAAACATTGCAGCAAAGATGCCAGATGATGAGTTTTCCATTATCATGTCAAAGCAGTCATAAAAGTCTACCAATCCGCAACTAGCCAATGCAATGGACTATTGCATTAACTATCTAATTCTGAAAAGATTCCCTTCTGCCTTCTGCCTTCTGCCATTGTAGCAGATTAATAAATAATTAGTGACTTTAACATGTAGGTAGGTACAACAACTAATACACAAGCTTTTGTGTATCAATTTCACATTAAACCAAGGGTGATTCCCAATGTTACTGAATTAACATTGACAATAACATGAATCTTACTGATACCCAATTTGGAAACTTGTTTGATTCTTTCTCTATAGTCAATGACATGCTTACAAAGCATTGCCATTTGAACTTGGAACTTGGTCAACAAATATCAGATAGCAGGTCATATTCAAAGTCAAGCATTAGTTATGATGATTGAAAACAAGACATAAAATTATATGATTTATCAAAGATGTTATATTTTATCAGCTATCAATAATAAAAATTTAAACTTGCACTAACCATAGGATCAAAACTATATATTTAAATGAAATTCTACTTCAAACAGGCACTGTTCAGATAATATGGATAGAAAAAGAAGCATTATTACAGTTAATTCGTACTAAAATCTATTGGCTACATGAAGAAACAATATGTCGATGATACTTCTGATAACCAAAGTCAATAATAACAAATAAAGTAGGTAGGTATTATACGTAGATCAAGATGGTTATTTATTCGACTGTCAAACAATGGCGACACTGGAACATGTTCTAATTTCAGTAGAACATGTCTCCTCTAAAAGTTACGTATATTTACCTAATGTGTCAAAGTCAGTCCTTGTTCCACTATTTCAAGAAGCTATGGATGGTTCATAATAGTATATCCCCATACGAAATAAATAATATTTCCACACGAACGAAACAAACAAAAGTTTGTTGACTGTTAAATTTCTAAAGCAATATCTGTGCATTCAGAATTTTATTCACCAACTTAAAGTTTACTTATTACAGCCTTCCCATGAAACACTGCTATAATTCACTTAAAACTTTATACATCTTTACGTCGTTATGAAATATTTTAATAATTTCACTCAGATTTGTTGAACGCCACATTACCCTAAACAACTGGCGGCCATATTGTTATAAGCGGAAACTTGTAAAACTGATCATCCTTACAATCATCAAGCATTCATTGCAATTACAGAACATAAATCTTTTGATTACAGTTTGTAAAGTTTATATATTTGTACAATTTAAGTGCCATTCTATAAAATAAACTTTTATTGTTTTCATTCATGCCAAGAAAAAAGATACTGTATTGACTTTATTATTCGTGATCACGATTTTAAAATATCCGTAATGTCAAACTCCCCTTTTTCAGGGAATAAATTAAAATGGGAATAAGAATAAATTTTTATTGTTAAAGTGTCTATAGATTAGATATATTACCTACTTTAATTTATCAAACAGAATAAAATATTTTCATGTATTTTAGTTATCTCATGGATTCTTATTTTTGTGTTTATGCACAACAAAGTTATTTTCATTCATTTATGATTCAGAATAAATAATTAATGGATCCATCATTCCGTTGGGCGGAGAAGAAGTTGGTTGGTTTGTCAACAAACTCACTTTCTCATTTTTATATTACTAACTGTTCCCGCGATCTTTGATAGGCCTTACTATTCGTCAGCGTAAATTTGGTTTTTATAATGTTATTTCTGTACCAAAAGTTCATGAATATCATGTCAGCGGATTAACACCTAAACAACTAACTATCATAAAAGCATCGTTAGTAAACATTTATCCATAATACTTACATAAGTCCGTTTTCATATCCAATTTAGTTCTATACCAAAATTAAACAATAGACTTATAGTGGAATACTTTTGGGAACGTATTTCTGGAATAGTTGTTAATAGTAGTAATTGTTCCGATGTTTTAATACTCGTAGTACTATTTGGGGCGTAGATATATCTAACAAATTAAAAAATCTTAGTTATTTATTAATCAATCCATTATCGAGATCCAAAAAGGCGTCCCATACTCAATGAATGAAAAGTTAATTTTGTATAAAAAATATATTTTTCCATTCACTTTTCAGATGTTTTAATAGCTATTCTTCAATTTGAAAGGATGACGATTCTATCAAATCTAACATCATAAAAATTCGTCTAGCCGTTCTTTACATAAATAGGACGTCTGTTATAAATATTATTATATAGATTACAAAATATGTAGTAAGGATAATTATTAAATATTGGTCGTTTCATTCCATACAGTGTCTTGTTTTTCTTTTTTACATATTTTTACATTTTATCTTTAGTTGATAAATTGAGTGCCATGTTAGTTTGAATAAATAATGAATTAATTTTACTGAAACTGGCTGAAAAATATTGAAAATTCATAGACCACAGCATGCCCATAGACAACCATGGAAATTATGGGAAAATTTACTCTTCCTATTGGTAACATCGAAGATCATATGATTTGTTCAATGGAGAAGCACGTCTGATAAGGCGTCGACTTACCTCTTCAACTTCTAGCCAGTTATTAATTTTCTGGCTCAATATCGGTTGATTTACGTGTTAGTGGTGCTAAAAAGTAGCTATTAGCCATGGCGCTCAGCGATGCAGATGTTCAAAAGCAGGTATGAATAGAAATAAGGCTAAAATTACAATAAAATTCATTAATGTAATTTTCTTCGACATGGAGTTTGTCAAAATGATTGATCGCTTAACCCGAACATGTACAATATAAAAGTTGCAACATGGCCCTAATAGCTGCCTTTTCGATGACATATATGATTTTATGTTTAGATCAAGCATATGATGGCCTTCATCGAACAAGAGGCCAATGAAAAGGCCGAAGAAATCGATGCTAAGGCGGAGGAGGAGTTCAACATCGAGAAGGGTCGCCTGGTCCAGCAGCAGCGACTCAAGATCATGGAGTATTATGAGAAGAAGGAGAAACAAGTTGAACTCCAAAAAAAGATGTATGTTTAAGTTAAAATCTCTAGGCACATAACGCTTATGTATGTTCTCGTTTCTCGTGACCAAAGACTTTTCTAAGCTTTTTGGAACATGAAAATACACTTTTAGGTAAGTATATCAGGTATTTAGGTCAGTAACAAATTCACGTGTAACTGAACATTGGTGATCTGAATAAGCCTTAGCTGCATTGATTCTGAATTGACTTGATCTTGATCCATTACCTTTTTCAAATCAAATCTCCAGTGCCGGATTGTAATATCATACTATACATATATAAGGTAATGCCTGTTTCCCACGGGGGCAGACAAAGACAATAGATCTCAGCATGACCTACCATGATGTAGACAAACTTTCAGCAATGTCTAAAGCTTTATAATATGCCTAAGACATTTATAAATGTCCTTATTTAACTGTGCCTGTAGTTTTCATGTGTCAACATCATTTAAAAGGTTTCTTGTTAGGTCAATGAATATATTTGGATAGGTAATAACTATTCATTCACAGACCTAGTCAGGTGCTAGTCAGCTGAATCGATTTTGCTTCTAGAAGTAATGCTAACAATCAATCAAACCTATCTCTTTTATTTTAACTTTAACTTGTATTTGGCATTTTATCTAAAGTCACAATGTTTCAAGTCAAGTTTAACATTATAATAGTGGATGCCCGCGATCATTACTTCACTTCACTTCACTGATCTATCAACCCAGCCAAAACAGCCAAAGCTAGGAATTTGAAATTTTGTTGGTGCTTTTTATAATGTAGACAAGTCCAATGTAGACAATGTCCACATGATAAGATTTTTGTAAATTCCACCCTAAAGGGGGTTAAAGTTTGTATGAAACTTTGTCACTTTTCAAGCTACATACTTGAAAAGATAGGACTGAGCAAGCATTATGTTAGTGGGAATTGGTAGAACATTTTTTAATATTCGTAAAGAGCCTACCACGGCAAACATCTTTCTGCTTTCCTCAGATACTTGCGGAGCCCAAGATAAATACTGATCCATATAAATACCCAGGTTCTTCAGGATAGACGCTTGATAATAAATCAGCAAGTTTTCTGTCTGTTTATAAATCTGCAATTTACTGTTCACTGTTTAAAGATTAATGAATAAAGAAATAAAACAAAAATGTTTTCTATAATATCACAGCCAATCATCGAACATGCTGAACCAAGCTCGTCTGAAGGTGCTCAAAGTGCGTGAAGACCATGTGCGCAACGTCCTGGACGAGGCTCGCAAGCGCCTGGCTGATGTGCCCAAGGACACCAAACTTTACTCTGATCTGCTTGTCACCCTCATTGTACAGGCTCTGTTCCAGGTAAATTTTTTTAACAGGTTTCACTTCACAATTTGACAGCAGACTCAGATCAAGTTCATTAATCTACTAAATGTTTCCAAATTACTATTTATTGATTATTATTACTATTGATTTATATCAAGAGTGAAATGTTGACTTCAATTCATAAGACAAATAATTTTTCTAGCTGATGGAACCTGCAGTAACCATCCGTGTGCGTCAGGCCGACAAGGGCCTGGTAGAATCTCTGCTAGGCAGAGCCCAGGCTGATTACAAGGCCAAGCTAAAGAAGGATGTACAGCTCAAGGTGGACGCCGAAAATTACTTGTCACCTGACACTTGTGGTGGGATTGAGCTGATCGCTGCTAAGGGTCGCATAAAGGTTCATTTATTTTTCATTATAATATGTTATTTTCATAAGCTTAATTTACATCCATCAAACTTTGTCACACATGGAACCTATGAAACCTTTCCTAACATCCTTATGTGAGTAAAATTGAAAACATAAATTTTAATATTTACTGTTTGTTGGATAATATTATGTGGATTAAATAAAAATTTCTATCTCAAAAATTTTACAATTCAGAATTTAACAGAAAATGTGCAATCTCTGACCGTTTTGACGTAACACAAGTTTAGTGTCCATTGCTGACAATTTGCAATTAAGGTCAATTTTTGTTTTTGATAGCTTAAAATTGTTTTTTTAATAAAATTAAGCCAATTGTCGAATATCAAATTAAACAGTTTAATGTTCTTATTAGTAAATTAATTTAATCCATCCAATATTCCTAATTTACGTTACTTGGTTTGAACCCAGAACCAGAGCTAAAAACTTGGCAGTGCTAATAAAAATAGTTGTCAATTGAACAGTTCCAGTAGTTACCAAGTGGTCAAAATTCAATGTGTTTCCCATAATAATTACTCAAGCACCCATAAATTACGCTAGATGTACGAGTATGTTTGAAATTTCAATAAAATTAAAAATACATAAGTAAAGTAATTAATTACTTGCTTTATGTTATTTTGATATTATTGTTTCTAGCTTCATCTGCATGAATAGCATTCTTATTATTCCAATAAATTGGCATAAAGATTTTTCTCCACGTATGGTTTTTATTTCATTTTTAGCGCCCCATTGCTATGAGTGTTATACAGATTTAAATATAAACCTGTGTTATACAGATTTGCAACACCCTGGAGTCGCGGCTGGAGCTGATTGCGCAGCAGCTGCTGCCGGAGATCCGCACGGCCCTCTTCGGACGCAACCCTAACCGTAAATTCACCGATTAAACGACCCTTTCATAACTATACACTTGTTATATCTAACAATTTATTTCTTAATCTGTAGACCTAAAGTAATATAACAATAAGTATTTTACTTTGCCTAAATAATTATTATTATAATGCGTACAATTTTATCGCTGTTTAGAATATATTCTGATGTATGATCCTGTTAAGTCGCCGGAATGTGTAAATGTGTAATCATGTGAGTTGTCCTGATGTCTGATTGGCTCTCGCTTGATCAAGGATACTACTTATAACTGTACGTTAGTTTCGCCTTTAAAATTCTGAATGTAATCAATTTTAAAATATTTTATTGCTACAATTCATTCATGTAGCTCATTATGTGCGTTAGAGATGTAGTTTTAGAATTTGGAAAACATTGTGTATGTATTTAATAGGTTACCAAACTCTTAGATACAGTACAGATACATTAAAACTGTTATAAATCTTACATGTTACAGTATTAATAGCACAAGATACTATTCAAAGCTTTGATGTAGATCGATATTATAAAATATCGGATTGTTCATTGTATTATGCATGTAATCTTGCTGTTATCCATGATAAATGTTTTCAGATTGATGTTTATGCCTAAACTTTCCTTGCTGTCAACTTTCAAAGGAATACATGATGACTATAAGGTTAAAGTGTGACAGCAGCATCCTATGCTGTTTTCACTTAAATTGAGATGAAGATTTGACTGGCAGCAGTGTAGTGTCACTCTGTAACCTTGCAGTTGTACTAAACATTCCTAATTCATGTTGTCCTGGCAATACCTACTATTTGGCTTGCTTTATCGAAGTAATCAGAGCACCATAGCTCTATAAATAAGGTATATATTATATGTATGTCTCCCATTAAGGCACTGTTAAATTCTTATGTAAATATATAGATGTGTTAAATTCGTCTTTCATTTAATAATATTCCTTCCCTTTCAAATATTTTCATTATGCCAACATACAAAAACTTGTCTTCAAATTATTAAATGGTGTTCTTGTACCTATGTGACATAAAAGAGAGAAAAGAACAGACAATATAAAACGATTCATAAATACATTTTTAATTTGTTTTATTAGTGTGCTATCAGTATACATTATTTACAAATAATACAACCTGGCTATATATATTACCTAAGTAAAGAAGAGGTACATATTCATTACCTTCATGCTTGCAAATGGCACATTATATTGGATGTTAAAATATATTGATGCAAACCTTAGCAACATGATTTAATGTGCCAATTTTAATCTACCTACTTTTTCTACAATCCATATGTGGAACAGAGCTGTTTTTACTATAAAAAGTCCATTCAATCTTCAAATGGAGGCAATCCAAACAGCTCTGGTCGAAATTCCTCTAAAGTTTTCAACACCAATGAAGCATCTTTTGTTAGAGTTTTATCAATCCTTTGGTCTGGCACCATAACTACTTGCATGCCAGCAGCTTTTGCAGCCTTCACCCCATTCACAGCATCTTCTAGAACCAAACACTAAAAAACAAATGATGAATCAATTTTTAAAACTCCAAATTGTATTTAAATTATTAAATTTATTTGAAAACACCATTTTAATGATTACCTGTTCTGGCTTAGGACTATCAGAAAATTTAGCTGCAGCAACTAAAAATATATCAGGATGAGGTTTTCCTTGCTTCACATTAGGATCAGAGGATCCAAATGTTTTATATGGAAATAGAGAAAACAATGCTTGATGATGTTTGTCAATTTTTATGTGGTAACTTTCTTCACTTGAGCTAGTTGCTAGTCCAATTGGGATGCTCTTATTGTGTAAATGTTCTATAAGTCTTTTTGCACCTGTAATTGGGTATAAGAATTATGTTAACATAACATAGTTTCTTGCCTAACAATTCATCACATGAATTACTTGTTAACTAACCTGGTAAGATTTTTGTGTCTGGAAACAGTATTTCAAATTGTTTTTTGCTCTCAATGATAAACTCTTCAGGTGTAATTGGTAAATCTAATTCTGTTACAATCGCATTTGCAGTTTCATGTGTCTGAGAACCCATAAGTTTCAATTTAAGTTCAAATGTGTAATTTTTTCCATATTTTGAGACAATATTTTGAAATGCCACTGTGTACAAGTCTTCAGTATCTGTAGTTAGAATAATTATATTTTAGTTATATTTTAATACAACTTATCAAACATTGGTTCAGCAAATAGTACATAAAAATTGAACAAAAAGAAACTTATTTCCTGGCTGTCTCATAACTATGTCAATGGCAACGTCCCATCTGATATCTTCATCACGGTAATATCCTAAGCGATTTCCTAGCGATGCTTGTTTTGCGCACCGTGTACCTCTAAATGTGTGTACCAGAGTGCCGACATGTCGTAAATCGACGCCAGGTGCACAGATATTCAGACCGGGCTCTCAACTGGGATATACTTTGTTGTCGTCACATATAGATAGACTAGTGGACGCCCCGCAGCTTCGCTCGCGTAAAATTAGATCCATTAACGACGTCTGCCCGCGTTCCGGTTGCCCACTTGACTTCAAAAACGGCAAAGTTTCATACTAACTTTGCACCCCCGTTTTACCCCCTTAGGGGGTGAATTTTCAAAAATCCTTTCTTAGTGCTCCCCTACGTTATAAAAGGAACCCCTGTGCAAAATTTCAAGTTTGTAGCCCTTATAGTTTAGGCCCTGCGTTGATATGTCAGTCAGTCAGTCAGTCACCTTCTCCTTTTATATATATCACATATAGATAGATTACAATATCCTAAACTTCAACTTCGAGCGCTCAACACTGATGCCACAAGCTATCCATATTTCTATTGGTATATACATTAATAAACATATTTCTGTCTACGTGAAATTTCTGACAGAAATTAACTTACTTAGGATCAAACCATCCATATCAAATAAAACGTGTGTAACTGGTTGAAACTCCATTTTAGGTAGGTATACTATATTTTTAATATTTTACTTTGTATAGGTATGTACTTATGTAGTTCTAAATTTAATCGGCTATTCGGCTTATATTATTAATATTGTACTTAAAAATAATTTATGTCGGGTCTGGATATATTGATCTATCAAAATCAGCTGATCACAGACAGAACACAAATGCGGATGGCCATACCATAGAGGTGATAGAGAGAGGACTCAATATGTCGAAAATCAAAACGATTACCTTCTCAATTTGTAGAGCAATGAGAAGGCATGGACTTGGGCTTGGCTGGAAATTAGGGCTCTCCTAATGTCCAGCTAAGCCCGAGTCCATCTGCGTTTTCTTGGAAAGAAACAAAGGTAGAAATTCACAAACCTTGAAAGCCTAGACCCCACCCTTCAGGCTATAGCATTGCTCATATCAGTTTCTTGATCAGCTGTTTAACAGTTAATCGTTGAACACTTTGCCAAGTGATCTTCACTTTAATATAAAGCGCCCCACACAAAGCCCTCGTCGTCCTTCTCAACACTGGTTGCGCGACCATTAACAAATATTGAATCTTATCTATACTAATATATAAAGAGGAAAGATTTGATTGTTTGTTTGAATTGAATAGGCTTCAAAACTACTGAACCGATTTGAAAAATTCTTTCACTGTTGGAAAGCTACACTATCCCCGGGTGACATAGGCTAAATTTTATTTTGGAAAAAATAGGGTTCCGTAAGATATTTGGGTTTTTCGGACACAAGGTGTACTACTGAACCGATTTGAAAAATTCTTTCACTGTTGGAAAGCTACACTATCCCCGGGTGACATAGGCTAAATTTTATTTTGGAAAAAAATAGGGTTCCGTAAGATATTTGGGTTTTTCGGACACAAGGTGTACTACTGAACCGATTTGAAAAATTCTTTCACTGTTGGAAAGCTACACTATCCCCGGGTGACATAGGCTAAATTTTATTTTGGAAAAAATAGGGTTCCGTAAGATATTTGGGTTTTTCGGACACAAGGTGTACTACTGAACCGATTTGAAAAATTCTTTCACTGTTGGAAAGCTACACTATCCCCGGGTGACATAGGCTAAATTTTATTTTGGAAAAAATAGGGTTCCGTAAGATATTTGGGTTTTTCGGACACAAGGTGTACTACTGAACCGATTTGAAAAATTCTTTCACTGTTGGAAAGCTACACTATCCCCGGGTGACATAGGCTAAATTTTATTTTGGAAAAAATAGGGTTCCGTAAGATATTTGGGTTTTTCGGACACAAGGTGTAAAAAATAAACCAGAAAAGTTACTTATTTTGCGTACGCTGCCTAAAATATAAAAGATAGAACCATAAAATATTCTAATTAATTGTAGATCTTATAAATATCTATAAAAAAAACCGCGACACACTATACCTATCTATGTCGAGTGAGGCACAACAACCATTTTTTTATCTTGAATTTTTTTTGGACTACATTTACAGTTTATGTAGATAATATTTGGTCTTTGAATGATTAAAATTGGACGTTTGGTTTTGAAGTGTCTGTCTGTCTGTTTCGCTTTCACGCCAAAACTACTGAACCGATTTAAATGAAATTTGGTACACAGTCTAGAGCCTGACAAAGGACATAGACACTTTTTAATTGGAAAAAAGTGTTGTAGGTAATGGGTTGAAAAGGGAGATGAAAGGTTGTATGAAAGTATTGTCATTTTCAAAACTAGAAGCATATAACTTAAATTTTAGGCTGTTGATAAGGTATAATTCTTACTAATCCTATCCTACTAATATTATAAAGGGGAAAGTTTGTAAGTATGTATGTATGTATGGATGGATGTGTGTTACTTTTTCACGTAAAAAGTACTGAATGGATTTTAATGAAACTTTACAATAATATAGCTTATACATCAGAATAACACACAGGCTAAAATTTATAAAGATATTGTGTGAATTGTCCAAAATATGACGATAAGTGTCAAGTAGGTAAGTAGGAAAAAATCTACCATCTGCGAGCTATTCTGGCGTGCGCTGCCAAAACTACTGGACCGATTTCAAAAATTCTTTCACCATTAGAAAGCTGCATCTTCACTGAGTGACATAGGCTATATAATATTACTAGGCGTAAACGAAACTATTGTTATAGTCTATATATGTAAAATAAAGTCGTGTTAAATTTTTATTTTTTTAGTAACCTGACGCAAATAGGGTTTATGTGTGTGTACCTATTATAATTTTGATTTTTATATAAAATACCCGTGCGAAGCCGGGGCGGACCACTAGTATTATATAATACGGGAAAGTATCATGAGTCTGTAACGAGGCTTTCCATGCAATAAAAGTGTAGTTATGTAGGGGAGAGGGGGGTAGCTTTGAACAGGGGCAGCTTAGAACAAATGAATTTAAAAATCACAATTTTAGGCTACACTGGTAGAAATCGTAATTTATATTGGTAACGCTGATGCGCATATCTGTCACATCTCATTTTAAATATTTAACAGGAGTGTAACCGTTAAAACTGTTTTTTTGTTTTCGATAGCCAGCTGTAAACTTTTTTTATTTTAGTTCTAAGGTTTTCGTGGACGTAATTTTAGTAAACGGTGAGTATTTTTTTCTCTATTTGGAAGGGTATATAGTTTCAATGAAGATTTGATAAGAGATTACAACATAGAAGTGTGTTCCGTTATTAAATTTATGTTATTTCTGGAAAGATTCCCATTGGGGAAGCTTTGAACGAAGTGGTTGGGGCACATTTGAAATTATTTCAATTGTGCGCTGTATATTTATATATATATTTTTTACTAACTAATTTCGTTTAGTTATTAAGTACATGTTTATTTTGTTTTGTCTAGGTCATTATGGTTAGAAATTATAAAAAGAAAAGAGAACGTGAAGTAAATGAAGATGATATGGAAAATGCTATTATTCAAATAATAAGAGGGCACATTAAATTAAGACAAGCTGCTGATACTTATAATGTAAAAGCAATTACACATAAGACACAATACCAAAAAATGCAGATTAAACAACAAAATATACAGTTGCACAAGTATTTACTAATAAAGAAGAAAATTTACTAAAGGGATAACCCAATAGTAAATTTTATTTATTTATTTGATCTCAAATGACACAGTTCATTAAAAATTTTTTTAAATAATTTATTGAACAAATACATGTTGATAAATATTTAGGTAGTTTTATTTCATTTAAAATACTGATTCAAAACTGCCCCAGGTTTGTTCAAGGCTGCCCCGTAGTCGGGGCAGCTTTGAACATTTACTAGCCTTTACAAAAATTAAAATATCTAATTATGTGGTCATGAACAATTAAGAAGGACCTGATTATTTCGTTGTCTGATAACCATGACCGCTATTTAGGAAGAATAAACTTAATAAATCAGACAATTTTAGAAATTATAAAATAAAGTATGAAAATTGTTCAAAGCTACCCCCCTCTCCCTATTGCGTGAAAGCCGGCAATGGAAAGAGAAGCTTTGGCACTTTTTGTGATATCATACTTGTAGGTTGAAAATAAATACATAACAATAACATTTTATTTAAACGTTTATAATAAATTATCAGCATCACGAACACAAAACTTAAAATAATACAAGTGTTAAAATGCGTAACTTAGTTAATAGATCTTGAAAAGAACTTATCAAATTAGTCTCGTATCAAGTTACACGATTCTTAAACGTAGGTATATGTATATGTGGTACGGCTCTAGAACTGGGTATCCGTTTAAATTTCAAATAATATTTTTATGGCGAAATAGTTGAGATGATTGAATTTTCTTCTATGTAAGCTGTTAGCTTTCTACTTTTACACAATTATGATTTTGTTCAGATTAGTAGTTTCCTAACGATACATACAAGTTCATACAACTGATAAGTTTATTTTCAATATTACATATTCTATAGACACCAAGAAGGAAATATTATGTAAGACCTATTTAACCACTTCACTATGAATTATCAAATGAAAATTAAATACGTAGAACCTCGTTATGTCAAAACTCGACAAGTTGAAAACCTCCAAATCTCGAAAAAATGTTTTGTTCCCTTCCCTTCAAACACCAAAAAATCCATTACTCGAAATCTCAACCCTCAATTAGTCGAAATTATCAGTGAGTTAAGAGAGAGTGAGTCAAGCCATTTTGGTACATATTTTCCCTCCATAACTCGAAAAATTAAATTTTACCTCTGTATTTCGAACATAGCAATGTTTTATTTCACAACCTTTACAACTCGATTATTTAAGACTCATTAGTCAGTTAGACACCTCTATAGTTCGAATAAAAATAAGTTACCGTCTTTAAGAATTCGCCGACAGTGTAAGTACCTACACCATTTCTTAGAAAGCAATTTAGAAGTATACAATGAAAAGAATTACCACGAATTTATGACTCGCGTTAACACCTGTTTGCTTGCTTGGTGTCAGGTGTTTCATTTTATTAGTTTTGATTTCATTAAAATTTGAATTTTAACGAAGCAAGTCATTTGTTGAACTCTGAAGAACAAGAATTTTCTGCTCTTTATACCTTAGACAATGCTATATATAGAGAGCAAGCGAATTGTCTAAAGAAAAAAAAGACACTGATTTTTTTAATGCCATAAAATGTATTTTAAGGATGTTTTGAAATAATGTTGATTTATAATAAATAAAAATATACCTATAAAAATTTATAAGAATGAATCTCAACCTCTTTATGTCGAATCAAAATCCGTCGAAATTATCTATAAGTCGAAAACTCTATAACTCGAATTTTTTGGCGTCTCCCTTGATGTTCGACTTAAAGAGGTTCTACATACTAAATATGAGTTAGACGACGAGATGTGAGACATCAGGCGTATATGCTGGCAAGTACCGCGGGACGCGCGGCTCTTCCCTCCGCCGGAGCCCTCGGTCCACCGCCAGGCTGATGCTCCCCGCCTCCTTAACCCCGTTCGACTTCGCCCGCCGCTGCGACGGCAGAATCGCCGCCCGCAACGACTTACGTTTCTGAAACACAACATTCAGTCATGTCTACTTGAAGAGTCTCTGCTAAATCTACATAAGTACGGTCTACTTACGTAAACGAAAGTCTATAATGTCCAGCAATTTGAAGGAGCGCCGGTAACTAAGTAACGATTTAAATCAAGACCCTATGAACATGAAACGTATTTATTTCAAAGTAGGTATGTATAAATAAATTCGGTCTACAGCAATAAATAAATAGGTAGGTATTATGTTCCTTTATACGTTATGCAGTCGGTCGGACACGAGACATTTTATATTTACTGATTTGAATCGACGTCGACGATGCCTTTATGGTTCATGGCTGCGATCTTCGATTTGTTTACCTCAACAGCGCCGCGCCATCTGTCGGCTGCATGGCGAGCGATCTCCATCCTCTTCTGTCTTCGGATCTGGTGACGTTTGTACACAACCTCTATGACGATCAGTACGATGCCTCCAATAATACCCGCCAGAACCAGTATGAACACTCCCGCCATATTCTTCAGTCCCAAAGTATTCGGTGTCTTTTCGTTCTCCTCGCAGTTTAGTAAGTTGTTTCGTAGAATCCATTGGTTGTCAAGGGACTCCATGATACCACCTATAATAATACCGTCGTTTATTACTGGCAAATCTTTTAAACGGAAAAAGCCAAGTTATATAACTGGTCCTTACTTTCATGAAAGTCGAGAATCGCCAATGTTACTAAATCGGCCCACGGAGATCCTTTCTGTAATCCAACGCCATATCCCGAACGCCCGAACAACTCTCCAGCGGTCACAAGCTCACAATCTTGCGCTGCTTCAAACTCGAGTCGTGATGAGTCCCAAATAAAGGCCATTAATTTACTGTAATAACATATCAGTAGTTCATGCACAATCTAATAAAATAATAGTAAATCAATTCGGAAAAATTAAAATGTACCCATTTTTCACATCTTCAATGGCTTGTTCAGCATTGTCGTAATTATTTGCTTCCATAGTCCGGTACATGTTAGACAGTTCCACTTGTCGTCTGAAATACATGTCCACAGCTGAACCTTTGACTGTCGCACATGTGAGGTTTTCCATAGTATTGCGAAGCTGAAGAAGAAAAAGAATATAGGTAAGGAATTTCGTTTAATGTAATAAGTTCATGTCAATAAAAAGAGCGAAGAGTATTTTCACGTACCCTAGCATCATTAATTCCAGTAAGTTTTGTCTTTGGCCTTTCAAGCACGAGGAAAGCTGCCAAGTTGGCAGTATATGAAGCCACGATAATCATAGCAAAGCCAGCCCAAACCATGCCGAGCACTCTAGCGGAGAAGCTTCGAGGTGTACCTGGTCAACAAATATTAAACTGTTGAAAATATCCATATAAATATTTAAACAAAAAGATACTGAATCAAGGCACATACTGCAATCGTAGGTATTTTGAATATATTAATGTAAAAACTAATATATTGGTTTTACGCAATGAAGTTCGGATTTACCTTCGCCGATGCCACTGTTAAGAAGAACCCCCCAAGCAAACCAGATTGCGCTGGAGAGATTCAGAGCGTCTTCCTCAGTCCCGTCAATATTGGCCAGCTTGAACCGACCAAACGGGGAGAACCGATCAAGCAGGTACAAGACCAGTGCAACGACGTGAACAGACACCATCACTAGGATCCATAACGTGTTAGAGAAAGGCTGCAAGAATGATACCAAAGTGGACGACCTCGAGGGCTGTGAACAAATATTATTATTATTATTAGATGTAGCGCTGTGTCAGTGTAATGATGGTCTAAATACCAATAATAAGTAAGTAATGATGGTCTACCTTTTTCTCCAGAATAGTAATGCCTTGGTATTTAAAAGGCTTACTAAATTCAATGAATTCAGCTCGTTCCGGATTTATAGTCAACGGCGCCACGATCATATCGGCACGCTCATACACTAGTTCACCTGAAAATTTAAGTACTTATATTAATCTAACCTAACGGTTTTTCGTCCACAGTTACCTCTACCACGGACTTTGGTCCTTACTCTATGCCTCTACCATCCAGGGATGTTTTAAAATATATCAAGAATAACTTTTATGAAAGCTTCGGCAAGCTTCACAAAAGATCAATCACTAATCAAAATGTAACTTCCCCCGCAGTTCGTCCGATCATAATCCGAGATAGCTATCAATCGATTAAAAAATCGATGGGTAGTTTTTATCGATTAAAATTCTTACGATTAATTCAATATTTTGTTCATCTCATGGGAACCGTGCAATTTTCCGCTATCCTATGTCACATCTAGCCGTACACGATATCTATGCAATAATAACTTTAAATAATATACATATTCCGTTGTGGAGAAGAAAAAACCAACAGGTCAACAAATATATCGATACTAGCTTAATAAACAAGCTTGATAAACAAACAAACACAATTTCACATTTATAATATTATTATAGTATGGATTTGTTGACCTGAATTGTTTTTAATCGTAAAAATCGAACGATTATTACTCGGTCCAACATTCCATTGAGGCCAAAAAAAGAAAAAACCAACAAACACACTTTCCAATATATATAGATAGGTAGGTATTAGTAATGACACAAGGATTCAAGGTAAGGATTACAAAATCTACGCAACTATGTGAAATACGCAAGTACTTTTGATTAATCAATAGGTACCTATAAGACCAGTCCATTCCTTCTTTGCTCCTGGTGCAGATAAATTTCGAATGATGTAATTTCCAAACTGGCCATCAGGTGAAAGGGCCAATGAGTAAGTGAAATTGATTGCTTTGGATAAGTAACGCAATAGATCCATACAAAATCCTTTGCAACAATATACGCGATCTGTAAAATTACAAGAAACAAGTCAATTAAGTGTGTATGTGTGCATGTAACAAGTGTATTATCACAGACTAGTGGACGCCCGCAGCTTCGCTCGCGTGGAATTAGACAATAAATAATAGTTTCGATTACACCTAGTAATAGTATATAGCCTGTGTCACTCAGAGAAGATGTAGCTTTCTAATGGTGAAAGAATATTAAATCGGTCAAGCAGTTTTTGTGTGAAAACATTTCAAACAAATCTATCCTCTTTATAATCTAAGATATTAGTATAGAAAAAAGCATTACCTACTTCATCATCATCATCCCACCGTTGAGCACGGGTCTCCTCTCAGAATGGGAGGGCTTAGGCCTTATTCTACCACGCTGGCCAAGTGCGGAATGGCAGACTTCGCATGCCTTCGAGAACATTATGAAGAAATCTCAGGCATGCAGGTTTCCTCACGATGTGTCCTTAACCGTTACAGCAAGTGACATTTTTAATTTCTTAAACCGCACATAACTTAGAAAAGTCATTGGTGCGTGCCGCTTGGGTTTGAACCCGGACCGCGAGAGTGAGAGGCGAGTTCGATAGTTCGATAGATAGAGGCGTGGTATTTCGACGCATTTCTGCCCTTTCCTTGAAGCCCCTTCTAGAAGGCGTTAGAGAGGAAAGGAAGCTTGCTGAGGAAAGCACGGCGGGCGCATTGTAGATTAAAAAAACAAGGGATAAATTCCAATGAAAAAAAACTCAAAATAAATGACGATGGGATCCTTTATTTTTGTTGTACTAGCACCATTTTTTAGTGTATGTAATAGTTGGTGAGCCATACACCGGGTACAAATCCTGACTCCGAAATGCTACCGGGCATAATAATATCGAGATAAAAGAAATAGTTGTTGCCCGAGCTGGGGATCGAACCCAGATCTCTAGCTTACCCGCCCTTGCGTACCCTAGATCACAAGACCAACGAGGCAGTATTTATTTTAATAATTTGTTGGTTTACAATAAAAAGGTAGGTAGGTTTATAAACACGCTATTATTAGTATGGACGTGATATTCGCCCACATCAAAACTTCGGAATAATTTGAAACTGCACACTTATCAAGGACCGATGATAATGTGCATAAAGAACAGTTACACAAAAAAAAAACCACAAAACTACGGTTATCTAAAAAAGCGATTTTTTTTAACGTTTTCGTTATTAGAGTACCTACCTATGTAATGTACATACATACTAACATGGATTAGATGGACGGATGGATGGACTTTTATCCTATTAATACCTCTTTTATTTGAACTTCAATGGGTAGGACAAGAATTATAAACGAATCATTCGTTATATCTAATTCATGCATGCGAGGCTGCGGGCGTCCACTAGTTTCTTATATTTCTGCAAGTTGCTCACAAAAAATACTATTCGCCCTCATTACACCACCGCTCCTATTCACATGTAAACAAACTACGTTACGTACGTTACCTAAAACTAGAAACTCACGTATGCTCTTGACCTCAGCTGTGTATGTGGGGGAGACCCGTGCCCAGCAGTGGGACGTCTATGGGTCGCAGCGATGTTCCAAGGCTAAACCTGTATTCTTATAGAAAGTTTTTTAATATTACCTAGATCATCACTGGAATTGTAATGAGGGCAAGGAACTTCCTCAGAAGTGCAGTCATTTTCTTCGTCGACAAGCCGTGCATACACGAAGGGCTTTTCTTCTATTGTTAACACCTTTCGAAGGATAAACATTAGGTACTTTTTGACCGACTATCTTCTTAATGATAAATTCGTTTAAAATAGGTACCTACTTATTAATAACATCGATTTTACCTTCAAGTGGGTTGGAATCATAAAACCTTCTGGCTTTGAAGGGCTACGTCCCATCCATATGATTTCGTTCTCCTTAAGTTCCAATCGCATTTTTTGTGTATCCTGAAATAAAGTTAAGTAGGTCTAAACTTAAAAGTACTTAACCAGACTTACCTTCTTCTTCCCATAGTGTTTACACTGTAAGAATTACAAGGACTACATTGCTATAGTGTACCTACCTAGTAGTAAAAACACAAAAGTTTATAAGACAGACATATTTTCTACGAGTAGGTAGTAGTCGTATAATGGATAACATAAAAGCATGGAATTTATTACATTATACGTACGGAAAGTTACCTTGGAGACATATTTTCTACGGCTAGTAGTCGTATAATGGGTAACATAAAAGCATGGAATTTATTACATTATACGTACGGAAAGTTACCTTGGAGACATATTTTCTACGGATAGTAGTCGTATAATGGGTAACATAAAAGCATGGAATTTATTACATTATACGTACGGAAAGTTACCTTGGAGACATATTTTCTACGGCTAGTAGTCGTATAATGGGTAACATAAAAGCATGGAATTTATTACATTCTACGGAAAGTTACCTTGGAGTAAAAGTACTTTCCCACGGCAACGTGTTCACCCTGCGCTCTCACATTCACCATGTCGTATTCGGCGTGCACCCTATCGCCGTGGTCGTCGAACGCCACGTGGCCAGTCGCTCCGTTCTCAAGGCTCTGCCTTCGGATGTAGTCGAACAGCAGACGCCCCGTCATCCATATAGAACCGGAGTTATCGCAGTCTGATGGCGGTGCGACTATCTCCTCCGAAGTGTTCATGTCGCGAATAGCTGATGCGAGGACGTAACTGTGAAAGAAAATATTATTTTTTTCATGGATTAATCATGTTGCTTTTTGGATCTTTTTTATATAATTTACATATATCTGTAAAGGTACAACGCTTGGTACTGTGCCGTGGCTAGCAAATTCACCGGGTATTTTATTTAGGGGTAAGTATACCTATAAAAAAATCAACGGATTCGAGTCCTGGCCAGAAATATTGATTTTTCAAAAATCTATTTATGATGCAATTTTAGTAATTCATCAAAATCGAGCCCGATACTACTTTGAGTAGGACTTTTCGCAACTCTTCATAGTTTCGAATTTGGCCATGCACGCCCACTTGAAAAATTCAGCTTGTATAATGATGAACGAATGATAATAAAAGACTATCTCGTACATATTTCGAACTATCTCGAACGAACAAAATATATTTTTAAAACATAACTCTCACGCTATAACACGCACATAGGTAATTTGATCATCGTGGGCTAAGAATAGCCCTAGAGTTATGATCCCTCATATCAGTAGATACGAAATAAAATCGGTAGAAAATATTAAAATTAAAGAATCAAATAATTAATTAAGGCTTCTCGCACAAGACACGATAAAAACAAAATCACTCACATAGAATCTTGGATATGAGCGTGTTCGTTGGTAGCGTTTACCAGGCGCAGCCCCAGCAACCCCTCGGGCGCATTGGCTGCGTCGAGAGCCTGCTCCGTTACCATCCACACGTAGCCCGCCGCCGTCATATTCAGGAACGTGGCATCGCGGAAGATTATCTCGGCGTCGGTTTTACTGCAACCAAATTAATTGGGTTATTGGTTGTGTTTAATTCTATGATATTATATTATAGTTGTATTCATTACTTACCTGGCATACATAAGGAATACTCTCGCTTGTGCGCTTTTTACATCCATGAGCTTATCAGTGAAGGAATCCAAGCCTGGCTCGAACTCGATTACTTGCTCCACTACCACTTTCCGATCCACATCTTCGTCGATACTCTGCGAAGTGGTCTGGAATCTGAAATAAAATATTTAAACACCGAGGAAGCCTTTGTTATCAATTTGGGCATAGCCTTCTCTATTGTTTTCAACAACAATATAGAAAGCTGTGATTTAGGATAAAGAACATTATAGATATCAAAACTAGAGACTGCATTGAATTATAATTTTTGTTTCAAATGACAATACTTCCGTGATTTAGGTACCTCCATTGAACCGTAACGTCGTAACGTCCTAATTGCAATTTGATCGGAAAACTGGGGAGTTTATTGATTAAGTAAAACGAGACCGAGTGTTAAGAAAGCTAGAACAGGATGTAAGTACATCTATCTATATATATAAAAGGAGAAGGTGACTGACTGACTGACTGACTGACTGACTGACTGACTGACTGACTGACTGACTGACTGACATATCAACGCAGGGCCTAAACTATAAGGGCTAGAAACTTGAAATTTTGCACAGGGGTTCCTTTTATAATGTAGGGGAGCACTAAGAAAGGATTTCTGAAAATTCACCCCCTAAGGGGGTAAAACGGGGGTGCAAAGTTAGTATGAAACTTTGCCGTTTTTGAAGTCTTTATACGGGTAGACGTCGTTAATGGGTCTAATTCTACGCGAGCGAAGCTGCGGGCGTCCACTAGTCTATATATATAAAAGGAGAAGGTGACTGACTGACTGACTGACTGACTGACTGACATATCAACGCAGGGCCTAAACTATAAGGGCTAGAAACTTGAAATTTTGCACAGGGGTTCCTTTTATAACGTAGGGGAGCACTAAGAAAGGATTTTTGAAAATTCACCCCCTAAGGGGGTAAAACGGGGGTGCAAAGTTAGTATGAAACTTTGCCGTTATTGAAGTCGTTAGACGGGTAGACGTCGTTACTGGGTCTAATTCTACGCGAGCGAAGCTGCGGGCGTCCACTAGTATATCATAATTACCTTCCTAAGATGGCTCTACCATCCGTATCGGAGCTATGAATGACGATGACCTTCATATAGTTGAAATGTTTCAGCACATCTACCCACACGTCGGCCTGGTGGGAGTACGGCGGCACTGTTCGCAAGAATGACACGTGTATGTTCTTGTCCGAAAACGCTGAATCCCTCGAGGAAATACCAATGACTGGTATGTGGTAGAACCCGCTCGTGTAAGAGACAGCGGCCGGGGAAAGCTCACCAGTTAATGGATGCGACACGATTACCGCATACACCTGAAATTAAACTTTGAAATCAAATTAATACCCTATGAGATGTCTTTGATGATATTTTAACAGAAAACCCAAAACAAAATCGCTGTGAGTACCTAAAAAATCAAAAAGTAACTTCTACTTACACGATGTCCAATTAGGTCTTTGCATACATTGAGTGCTGTTTTTATTGGGTTTGGGTCCATCAAAATAGAGTAATCATGGTATGACACACCATGGGGCACATACTTGTCCATAGAATTCAAATTCTGAAAACCGATCACATTTCATACATTTTGATGTAAGTACAATATGTTATCAAAGAGAGTAAGGATGAATATAAAAACATAGTTGCAGAAGTTAATCACGCAGAAGCAAGGTTTCATATCCTGGGAACACCAATCTGTTGATGGTACCTGTAATCGTACCTATTCCCATTTCGTGTTGCACGACAAGGCGTCGAATGAAGCTTAATTAGAAGTGTCATAATGAAGCAATTGACTACACACATTAAAGTATAAAACTTACAGAAATAGTATCTTTGAAGAAAGCCACCGACTCATTGCTAGACAGAACCCCTCCCACATTGTAGTATGTCGGATTTATAACCTTCTGTCTATCGCCAAATGCTATACACCAACAGTATATAAGAGATAAGGCAAAATGCCACATTTTACGATCTGAAATTTAGAAATTGATAAGTTACTGTGTATCTTACAAATTAAGGCGTTCGCCTAGCTAAGCTGGCATTGTGGCATAGGAGACAAAACAATATAAAAAACTAAACAATAACGATTTATATATGTTCATCCTTGCTACCATTTTGCCTACTTATAATATATTTTGTAAGTAATTATTATCTAGAATATCTATCTAATACAAGTGTCTGATACACTAAGCTACAGCGTAGGCACCTTGGTACTTTTAAAATGTTTGTGCGATTCAGCTTTGGCTATTGGCTGTGTTGCAATGTTAGTGTTTTTAGCAGAGACACAGAAACAGAATAACAGAATTACTTATACTTTTTGTCACTTTATTTTAGAGCCTAATTTGAAGAAGCTTATTCTATAAGACATAAGAAGAAATAGCATTTTCTACCAGGTGATGACCAAACGTTAGGTATTTTCAACACACACACGATATTAAATAACAACGTAGTTTCATAGTAAATTGCCTAATATTTCACGCGCCTAGAGAGTCACCATAGTTAATTAGTAAGTTTAGGGCCCTTCTACACTATAGCCGAAATGTTTTTTAATTTCTTACCCTGAATCTATTTCTAATATGAAATATACAGATTTCTCTAAGCGTTTACATTATTTAAAACCTAAAACCACCGTAGCAATAAACCTTTTACGTAATAAAAACATACAAAGGATGCTGCAAGCCAACGGCAGATGGAGCTTCATCTCCCGTTGCCTAGGCTACCGCGCAAGCGTGCTAGCTAGTAGGGTCAGTCAATCAATTTCGTATAGTATGCGGGTCTGCGGATAAGCGATGAACATAGTGGAGCCTGCGGCTGCTAGCTACAACCCATAGAAGTCCCTCTGCTGGGCACGTGTCTTCCCCGCAGACACAGCTGCAGGAGGTAGAGCATACTCCACTCCACCACGCTGCTCCAATGCGGAATAGTGGAATGCTGGCCAAACCAATCGAATGTTCAACCAATCGAATGAAAAAAAAAAAAACTTTCACCATTAGGAAGCAGCATCTTCACTGAGTCCCATAGGCTATATAATATTACTAGGTGTAAACGAAACTATTGTTATGTCTAATTACACGCGAGCGAAGCTGCGGGCGTCCACTAGTTTCTTAATAAAAATAAATGTTGCTCCGACTTTAAAATATTACGTGAATAAACCACAGAACAGATAAACCTCTTTTATCTGTTCTGTGGAATAAACGAATTGGAGCAGCGTGGTGGACCACGCTCAAGACGTCGTCCCTAAATTTTTCCTTAATTCTACCACATAAAGAGTTAAGTTGGAAATCAAATGGTCTGTTCTATTAAAAATTGCGCTGATCATTGGAATAGAAAATTCTGACGAAAATGGCATAGACAGTTGGTTTGTGAAAGGAATTACTGAAGGCAAGCTTTTACACAGCAGGTAGAGAGGAATCATGGGTTGATAAATAATAACAACAATCCTAGTAACATTACAATTCTTTTTAATTAATTATCAGGTACACATACATGTATTTTACTTTTTAGCACATTTTCAACTTATTTACGAATACCTAGTAACTAATGCAACCCACATTTAGTACAATACATGCAAGCTGTAGTCTATAATATGCCTATAGGCAACAAAATACACAGTACCTACCAGTCCGGTAATCTTTTATATAATCTTTGTAATTCATTTTAAATTTTACTTGTTTTATTGATAGCATTTTAAATACTTACCAAGGTACTTTGTTTAAATTCTTACACGTCACAAATTACAGTACCTAGAATGTCTAACTATGTTTTTTATTAGGTACCTACTTCATAGACATCGAGAAGGAAATATCACGCCAGGGCCACCTCCTTAATTACAGTTTTAGTGTCTAAAATATGAGTTAGACGACGAGATGTGAGACATCAGGCGTGTAGGCAGGCAAGTACCGCGGGACGCGCGGCTCTTCCCTCCGCCGGAGCCCTCGGTCCACCGCCAGGCTGATGCTCCCCGCTTCCTTCACCCCGTTCGACTTCGCCCGCCGCTGCGACGGCAGAATCGCCGCCCGCAACGACTTACGTTTCTGAAACACAACATTCAGTCATGTCTACTTGAAGAGTCTCTGCTAAATCTACATAAGTACGGTCTACTTACGTAAACGAAAGTCTATAATATCCAGCAATTTGAAGGAGCGCCGGTAACTAAGTAACGATTTAAATCAAGACCCTATGAACATGAAACGTATTTATTTCAAAGTAGGTATGTATAGGTATGTCCTCCACCAATCCGCATTGGAGCAGCGTGGTGGAGTATGCTCTAGACCTCCCGCAGATGTGTCTGTGGGGGAGACCCGTGCCCAGCAGTGGGACGTCAATGGGTCGCAGCGAGCGAGGTATGTATAAATAAATTCGGTCTACAGCAATAAATAAATAGGTAGGTATTATGTTCCTTTAAACGTTATGCAGTCGGTCGGACACGAGACATTTTATATTTACTGATTGGAATCGACGTCGACGATGCCTTTATGGTTCATGGCTGCGATCTTCGATTTGTTTACCTCAACAGCGCCGCGCCATCTGTCGGCTGCATGGCGAGCGATCTCCATCCTCTTCTGTCTTCGGATCTGGTGACGTTTGTACACAACCTCTATGACGATCAGTACGATGCCTCCAATAATACCCGCCAGAACCAGTATGAACACTCCCGCCATATTCTTTAGTCCCAAAGTATTTGGTGTTTTTTCATTCTCCTCGCAGTTTAGTAAGTTGTTTCGTAGAATCCATTGGTTGTCAAGGGACTCCATGATACCACCTATAATAATACCGTCGTTTATTACTGGCAACTCTTTTAAACGGAAAAAGCCAAGTTATATAACTGGTCCTTACTTTCGTGAAAGTCGAGAATCGCCAATGTTACTAAATCGGCCCACGGAGATCCTTTCTGTAATCCAACGCCATATCCCGAACGCCCGAACAACTCTCCAGCGGTCACAAGCTCACAATCTTGCGCTGCTTCAAACTCGAGTCGTGATGAGTCCCAAATAAAGGCCATTAATTTACTGTAATAACATATCAGTAGTTCATGCACAATCTAATAAAATTATAGTAAATCAATTCGGAAAAATTAAAATGTACCCATTTTTCACATCTTCAATGGCTTGTTCAGCATTGTCGTAATTATTTGCTTCCATAGTCCGGTACATGTTAGACAGTTCCACTTGTCGTCTAAAATACATGTCCACAGCTGAACCTTTGACTGTCGCACATGTAAGGTTTTCCATAGTATTGCGAAGCTGAAGAAGAAAAAGGATATAGGTAAGGAATTTCGTATAATGTAATGAGTTCATGTCAGTAAAAAGAGCGAAGAGTGTTTTCACGTACCCTAGCATCATTAATTCCAGTAAGTTTTGTCTTTGGCCTTTCAAGCACGAGGAAAGCTGCCAAGTTGGCAGTATATGAAGCCACGATGATCATAGCAAAGCCAGCCCAAACCATGCCGAGCACTCTAGCGGAGAAGCTTCGAGGTGTACCTGGTCAACAAATATTAAACTGTTGAAAATATCCAGTAATTATAAATATTTAAACAAAAAGATACTGAATCAAGGCACATACTGCAATCGTAGGTACATATTTTGAATATATTAATGTAGCAACTAATATATTGGTTTTACGCAATGAAGTTCGGATTTACCTTCGCCGATGCCACTGTTAAGAAGAACCCCCCAAGCAAACCAGATTGCGCTGGAGAGATTCAGAGCGTCTTCCTCAGTCCCGTCAATATTAGCCAACTTGAACCGACCAAACGGGGAGAACCGATCAAGCAGGTACAAGACCAGTGCAACGACGTGAACAGACACCATCACTAGGATCCATAACGTGTTCGAGAAAGGCTGCAAGAATGATACCAAAGTGGACGACCTCGAGGGCTGTGAACAAATATTATTATTATTATTAGTTGTAGCGCTGTGTCAGTGTAGGTAATGATGGTTTAAATACCAATATTAAGTAAGTAATGATGGTCTACCTTTTTCTCCAGAATAGTAATGCCTTGGTATTTAAAAGGCTTACTAAATTCAATGAATTCAGCTCGTTCCGGATTTATAGTCAACGGCGCCACGATCATATCGGCACGCTCATACACTAGTTCACCTGAAAATTTAAGTATATTAATCTAACCTAACGGTTTTTCGTCCACAGTTACATCTACCACGGACTTTGGTCCTTACTCTATGCCTCTACCATCCAGGGATGTTTTAAAATATATCAAGAATAACTTTTATGAAAGCTTCGGCAAGCTTCACAAAAGATCAATCACTAATCAAAATGTAGCTTCCCCCGCAGTTCGTCCGATCATAATCCGAGATAGCTATCAATCGATTAAAAAATCGATGGGTAGTTATTTATCAATTAAAATTCTTACGATTAATTCAATATTTTGTTCATCTCATGGGAACCGTGCAATTTTCCGGTATCCTATGTCACATCTAGCCGTACACGATATCTATGCAATAATGCAATACAACAACAGTCGACAAAACCAATTCAATAAGCGAACCGTCCTTACCATATTAATTTTAAACCAAAACAACAATTTATCCAGTGCGAATTCAAAATTCAATTCAATTTATTAGTTGCTTAGGACTTAATTAATTTACATGTATCATTTGTTAGCGTGCGTGATTAAGAACTTGCAAATGAATTTTACTAACGCCATCTATTAACAACAACCGGAACTAAATATCTAGCAAATAACAAAACATCGTTATCTTCCCATGGGGATGTTTTACCGCGGTAAAAAGTAGCCTACGTCACTCTCCACCCTCCTCACTATCTCCACACACAAAAACCATACCATATGTATAATAGCTTCGTTGCGACGTGAAAGAAAACAAATAAATAAACAAACAAACAACAAACAAGGATTCAAGGTAAGGACTACAAAATCTACGCAACTATGTGAAATACGCAAGTACTTTTGATTAATCAATAGGTACCTATAAGACCAGTCCATTCCTTCTTTGCTCCTGGTGCAGATAAATTTCGAATGATGTAATTTCCAAACTGGCCATCAGGTGAAAGGGCCAATGAGTAAGTGAAATTGATTGCTTTGGACAAATAACGCAATAGGTCCATACAGAATCCTTTGCAACAATATACGCGATCTGTAAAATTACAAGAAACAAGTCAATTAAGTGTGTATGTGTGCATGTAACAAGTGTATTATCACAGACTAATGGACGCCCGCAGCTTCGCTCGCGTGGAATTAAACATAATAATAGTTTCGATTACCTACACCTAATAATAGTATATAGCCTGTGTCACTCAGAGAAGATGTAGCTTTCTAATGGTGAAATAATTTTTTAAATCGGTCAAGCAGTTTTTGTGTGAAAACATTTCAAATAAATCTATCCTCTTTATAATCATATACAAGATATTAGTACTTATAGAAAAAATCATTAAGTACCTACTTCATCATCATCATCCCACCGTTGGGCACGGGTCTCCTCTCAGAATGGGAGGAATTAGGCCTTAGTCTACCACGCTGGCCAAGTGCAGATTGGCAGACTTCACATGCCTTCGAGAACATTATGAATAAATCTCAGGCATGCAGGTTTCCTTACGATGTGTCCTTAACCGTTACAGCAAGTGACATTTTTAATTTCTTAAATTGCACATAACTTAGAAAAGTCATTGGTGCGTGCCGCTTGGTTTGAACCCGGACCGCGAGAGTGAGAGGCGAGTTCGATAGTTCGATAGATAGAGGCGTGGTATTTCGACGCATTTCTGCCCTTTCCTTGAAGCCCCTTCTAGAAGGCGTTAGAGAGGAAAGGAAGCTTGCTGAGGAAAGCACGGCGGGCGCATTGAAGATTAAAAAAACAATTCAAGGGATAAATTCCAATGAAAAAAAAACTCAAAATAAATGACGATGGGATCCTTTATTTTTGTTGTAGCACCATTTTTTAGTGTATGTAATAGTTGGTGAGCCGGGTACAAATCCTGACTCCAAAATGCTACCAGGCATAATAATATCGAGATAAAAGAAATAGTTGATGCCCGCCCTTGCGTACCCTAGATCACAAGACCAACGAGGCAGTATTTATTTTAATAATTTGTTAGTTTACAATATAAAGGTAGGTAGGGTTATAAACACGCTATTTATTTATTTATTTATTTAAAAACTATTATTTATTTATTATTAGTTTGGACGTGATTTTCGCCCACATCAAAACTTCGGAATAATTTGAAACTGCACACTTATCAAGGACCGATGACAATGTGCATAAAGAACAGTTACACAAAAAAAACTACAAAACTACGGTTATCTAAAAAAGCGAATTTTTTTAAACGTTTTCGTTATTAGAGAACCCACCTATGTAATGTACATACATACTAACATGGATTAGATGGACGGATGGATGGACTTTTATCCCATTAATACCTCTTTTATTTGAACTTCAATGGGTAGGACAAGAAATATATACGAATCATTCGTTATATCTAATTCACGCATGCGAGGCTGCGGGTGTCCACTAGTTTCTTATATTTCTGCAAGTTGCTCACAAAAAATACTATTCGTCCTCGTTACGTACGTTATCTAAAACTAGAAACTCACGTATGCTCTTGACCTCCCGCAGCTGTGAATGTGGGGGAGACCCGTGCCCACTGCCCAGCAGTGGGACGTCTATGGGTCGCAGCGAAGTTCCAAGGCTAAACCTGTATTCTTATAGAAAGTTTTTTAATATTACCTAGATCATCACTGGAATTGTAATGAGGGCAAGGAACTTCCTCAGAAGTGCAGTCATTTTCTTCGTCGACAAGCCGTGCATACACGAAGGGCTTTTCTTCTATTGTTAACACCTTTCGAAGGATAAACATTAGGTACTTTTTGACCGACTATCTTCATAATGATAAATTCGTTTTTAAAATAGGTACTTATAACATCGATTTTACCTTCAAGTGGGTTGGAATCATAAAACCTTCTGGCTTTGAAGGGCTACGTCCCATCCATATGATTTCGTTCTCCTTAAGTTCCAATCGCATTTTTTGTGTATCCTGAAATAAAGTTAAGTAGGTCTAAACTTAAAAGTACTTAACCAGACCTCCTTCTTCCCATAGTGTTTACACTGTAAGACTTACAAGGACTACATTGCTATAGTGTACCTACCTAGTTGTAAAAACACAAAAGTTTATGAGACAGACATATTTTCTACGAGTAGGTAGTAGTCGTATAATAGATAACATAAAAGCATGGAATTTATTACATTCTACGGAAAGTTACCTTGGAGTAAAAGTACTTTCCCACGGCAACGTGTTCACCCTGCGCTCTCACATTCACCATGTCGTATTCGGCGTGCACCCTATCGCCGTGGTCGTCGAACGCCACGTGTCCAGTCGCTCCGTTCTCAAGGCTCTGCCTTCGGATGTAGTCGAACAGCAGTCGCCCCGTCATCCATATAGAACCGGAGTTATCGCAGTCTGATGGTGGTGCGACTATCTCCTCCGAAGTGTTCATTTCGCGAATAGCTGATGCGAGGACGTAACTGTGAAAGAAAATATATTTTTTGTCATGAATGAATCATGTTGCTTTTTGGAACTTTTTTATATAATTTACATATATCCACTGAGTTGTGGTAACATATATATCAATGCATATATCTGTAAAGGTACAACGCTTGGTACTGTGCCGTGGCTAGCAAATTCACCGGGTATTTTATTTAGGGGTAAGTATACCTAAAAGGGGTAAGTATATAAATATAATAAAAAAATATACTTATATATGTAATAGGTAAAAAAAAAAACGGATTCGAGTCCTGGCCAGAAATATTGATTTTTCAAAAATCTATTTATGATGCAATTTTAGTATTCATCAAAATCGAGCCCGATACTACTTTGAGTACTTTTCGCAACTCTTCATAGTTTCGAATTTGGCCATGCACGCCCACTTGAAAAATTCAGCTTGTATAATGATGAACGAATGATAATAAAAGACGATCTCGTACATTATTTCGAACTATCTCGAACGAACAAAATATCTTTTTAAAACATAACTCTCACGCTATACGCACATAATTTGATCATCGAGGGCTAAGAATAGCCCTAGAATTATGATCCCTCATATCAGTAGATTCGAAATAAAATCGGTAGAAAATATTAAAATTAAAGAATCAAATAATTAATTATGGCTTCTCGCACAAGACACGATAAATACAAAATCACTCACATAGAATCCTGGATATGAGCGTGTTCGTTGGTAGCGTTTACCAGGCGCAGCCCCAGCAACCCCTCGGGCGCATTGGCTGCGTCGAGAGCCTGCTCCGTTACCATCCACACGTAGCCCGCCGCCGTCATATTCAGGAACGTGGCATCGCGGAAGATTATCTCGGCATCGGTTTTACTGCAACCAAATTAATTAGGTTATTGGTTGTGTTTAATTCTATGCTATGATATTATATCATAGTTGTATTCATTACTTACCTGGCATACATAAGGAATACTCTCGCTTGTGCGCTTTTGACGTCCATGAGCTTATCAGTGAAGGAATCCAAGCCTGGCTCGAACTCGATTACTTGCTCCACTACTACTTTCCGATCCACATCTTCGTCGATACTCTGCGAAGTGGTCTGGAATCTGAAATAAAATATTTAAACACCGAGGGCGCTTTTGTTATCAATTTGGGCATAGCCTTCTCTATTGTTTTCAACAACAATATAGAAAGCTGTGATTTAGGATAAAGAACATTAAAGATATCAAAACTACAGACTGCATTGAATTATAATTTTTGTTTCAAATGACAGTTAGATACTTCCGTGATTTAGGTAGGTACCTCCATTGACGTTATCGTAACGTCCTAATTGCAATTTGATCGGAAAACTGGGGAGTTTATTGATTGAGTAAAACGAGACCGAGTGTTATGAAAGCTAGGACAGGATGTAAGTAAGTATGTATATCATAATTACCTTCCTAAGATGGCTCTACCATCCGTATCGGAGCTATGAATGACGATGACCTTCATATAGTTGAAATGTTTCAGCACATCTACCCACACGTCGGCCTGGTGGGAGTACGGCGGCACTGTTCGCAAGAATGACACGTGTATGTTCTTGTCCGAAAACGCTGAATCCCTCGAGGAAATACCAATGACTGGTATGTGGTAGAACCCGCTCGTGTAAGATACAGCGGCCGGGGAAAGCTCACCAGTTAAAGGATGCGACACTATTACCGCATAAACCTGAAATGAAACTTTGAAATCAAATTAAAACCGTATGAGATGTCTTTGATGATATTCCAAAACAAAATCGAATGCCCTTTTTGTAAATAATCAAAAAGTAGCTTCTACTTACACGGTGTCCAATTAGGTCTTTGCATACATTGAGTGCTGTTTTTATTGGGTTTGGGTCCATCAAAATAGAGTAATCATGGTATGACACACCATGGGGCACATACTTGTCCATAGAATTCAAATTCTGAAAACCGATCACATTTCATACATTTTGATGTAAGTACAATATGTAATCAATGAGAGTAAGGATTAATATAAAAACATAGTTGCAGAAGTTAATCACGCAGAAGCAAGGTTTCATATCCTAGGAACACCAATCTGTTGATGGTACATGTAATCGTACCTATTCCCATTTCGTGTTGCACGACAAGGCGTCGAATGAAACTTAATTAGAAGTGTCTTAATGAAGCAATTGACTACACACATTAAAGTATAAAACTTACAGAAATAGTATCTTTGAAGAAAGCCACCGACTCATTGCTAGACAGAACCCCTCCCACATTGTAGTATGTCGGATTTATAACCTTCTGTCTATCGCCAAATGCTATACACCAACAGTATATAAAAGATAAGGCAAAATGCCACATTTTACGATCTGAAATTTAGAAATTGATAAGTTACTGTGTTTCTTACAAATTAAGGCGTTCGCCTAGCTAAGCTGGCATTGTGGCATAGGAGACAAAACGATATAAAAAACTAAACAATAACGATTTATTTATGTTCATCCTTGCTACCATTTTGCCTACTTATAATATATTTTGTAAGTAATTATTATCTAGAATACTACATATCTAATAAAAGTGTCTGATACACTAAGCTACAGCGCCGTAGGCACCTTGGTACTTTTAAAATGTTTGTGCGATTCAGCTATTGGCTGTGTTGCAATGTTGGTGTTTTTAGCAGAGACACAGAAACAGAATAACAGAATTACTTATACTTTTTGTTACTTTATTTTAGAGCCTAATTTGAAGAAGCTTATTCTATAAGACATAAGAAGAGCCCAATAGCATTTTCTACCAGGCGATGACCAAACGTTAGGTAGGTATTTTCAACACACACACGATATTAAATAACAACGTAGTTTCATAGTAAATTGCCTAATGTTTCACGCGCCTAGAGAGTCACCATAGTTAATTAGTAAGTTTAGGGCCCTTCTACACTTTAACCGAAATGTTTTTTAATTTCTTACCCTGAATCTATTTCTAATATGAAATATATAGATTTCTCTAAGCGTTTACATTATTTAAAACCTAAAACCACCGTAGCAATAAACCTTTTACGTAATAAAAACATACAAAGGATGCTGCAAGCCAACGGCAGATGGAGCTTCATCTCCCGTTGCCTAGGCTACCGCGCACGCGTGCTAGCTAGTAGGGTCAGTCAATCAATTTCGTATAGTCTGCGGGTCTGCGGACAAGCGATGAATATAGTGGAGCCTGCGGCTGCTAGCTACAACCCATAGAAGTCCCTCTGCTGGGCACGTGTCTTCCCCGCAGACACAGCTGCAGGAGGTAGAGCATACTCCACTCCACAACGCTGCTCCAATGCGGAATAGTAAAAGGCTGGCCAAACCAATCGAATGTTCAACCAAACGAATGAAAAAAAAAAAAATCTCTCACCATTAGGAAGCAGCATCTTCACTGAGTCCCTTATGCTATATATATATATAGTAATATTATAAGGTAAGTTTTGTTTACACCTAGTAAGGTGTAAACGAAACTATTGTTATGTCTAATTACACGCGAGCGAAGCTGCGGGCGTCCACTAGTTTCTTAATAAAAATAAATGTCGCTCCGACTTTAAAATATTACGTAAATAAACGAATCAATCCGCATTGGAGCAGCGTGGTGGACCACGCTCAAGACGTCGTCCCTAAATTTTTAGAGTTAAGTTGGAAAAAGTTTAGTCTGATCTATTAAAAATTGCGCTGATCATTGGAATAGAAAATTCTGACGAAGATGGCATAGACAGTTGGTTTGTGAAAGGAATTACTGAAGGCAAGCTTTTACACAGCAGGCAGAGAGGAATCATGGGTTGATAAATAATAACAACAATCCTAGTAACATTACAATTCTTTTTAATTAATTATCAGGTACACATACATGTATTTTACTTTTTAGGACATTTTTAACTTATTTACGAATACCTAGTAACTAATGCAACCCACATTTAATACAATACATGCAAGCTGTAGTCTATATGCCTATAGGCAACAAAATACACAGTACCTACCAGTCCGGTAATCTTTTATAAAATCTTTGTAATCCATTTTAAATTTTACTTGTTTTATTGATAACATTTTAAATACTTACCAAGGTACTTTGTTTAAATTCTTACACGTCACAAATTACAGTACCTAGAATGTCTAACTATGTTTTTTATTAGGTACCTACTTCATAGACATCGAGAAGGAAATATCACGCCAGGGCCACCTCCTTAATTACAGTTTTAGTGTCTAAAATATGATTTAGACGACGAGATGTGAGACATCAGGCGTGTAGGCAGGCAAGTACCGCGGGACGCGCGGCTCTTCCCTCCGCCGGAGCCCTCGGTCCACCGCCAGGCTGATGCTCCCCGCTTCCTTCACCCCGTTCGACTTCGCCCGCCGCTGTGACGGCAGAATCGCCGCCCGCAAAGACTTACGTTTCTGAAACACGACATTTACTCATGTACATACTTGAAGAGTCCCTGCTAAATCTACATAGGTACGGTCTACTTACGACAACGAAAGTATATAACGTCCAGCAATTTGATGAACGTCCAAGCGGCGGGAACTAAATAATGATTGAAATCAAGAGCATAAATAACATAATTCGTATTTATTTCAAAGTAGGTATAAATATATTCTCTACAATAACACATAAATACTGGATTCCTTTAAACGTTGTGCTGTCTGTCGGGCATCGGACATTTTATATTTTACATTTAAAATGTTGATTGGAGACGACGTCGACGATTTCGTTATGGTTCATGGCTGCGATCTTCGCTTTGTTTACCTCAACAGCGCTGCGCCATCTGTCGGCTGCATGGCGAGCGATCTCCATCCTCTTCTGTCTTCGGATCTGGTGACGTTTGTACACAACCTCTATGACGATCAGTACGATGCCTCCAATAATACCCGCCAGAACCAGTATGAACACTCCCGCCATATTCTTCAGTCCCAAAGTATTCGGTGTCTTTTCGTTCTCCTCGCAGTTTAGTAAGTTGTTTCGTAGAATCCATTGGTTGTCAAGGGACTCCATAATGCCACCTATAAAAATACGTTATCGTTAATTACTGGGAACTCTTGGATACGGGCAAAGCAAAATTATATAGTCCTAGTCCTTACTTTCGTGAAAGTCGAGAATCGCCAATGTTACTAAATCGGCCCACGGAGATCCTTTCTGTAATCCAACGCCATATCCCGAACGCCCGAACAACTCTCCAGCGGTCACAAGCTCACAATCTTGCGCTGCTTCAAACTCGAGTCGTGATGAGTCCCAAATAAAGGCCATTAATTTACTGTAATAACATATCAGTAGTTCATGCACAATCTAATAAAATAATAGTAAATCAATTCGGAAAAATTAAAATGTACCCATTTTTCACATCTTCAATGGCTTGTTCAGCATTGTCGTAATTATTTGCTTCCATAGTCCGGTACATGTTAGACAGTTCCACTTGTCGTCTAAAATACATGTCCACAGCTGAACCTTTGACTGTCGCACATGTGAGGTTTTCCATAGTATTGCGAAGCTGAAGATGAAAAAGGATATAGGTAAGGAATTTCGTTTAATATAATGAGTTCATCGGTGAATAAGGAGAGACAAGAGTTTTTTCACGTACCCTGGCGTCATTAATTCCAGTAAGTTTTGTCTTTGGCCTTTCAAGTACGAGGAAAGCTGCCAAGTTGGCAGTATATGAAGCCACGATGATCATAGCAAAGCCAGCCCAAACCATGCCGAGCACTCTAGCGGAGAAGCTTCGAGGTGTACCTGGTCAACAAATATTAAACTGTTGAAAATATCCAGTAATTATAAATATTTAAACAAAAAGATACTGAATCAAGGCATATACTGCAATCGTAGGTATTTTGAATATATTAATGTAGCAACTAATATAAATTGGTTTTACGCAATGAAGTTCGGATTTACCTTCGCCGATGCCACTGTTAAGAAGAACCCCCCAAGCAAACCAGATTGCGCTGGAGAGATTCAGAGCGTCTTCCTCAGTCCCGTCAATATTGGCCAGCTTGAACCGACCAAACGGGGAGAACCGATCAAGCAGGTACAAGACCAGTGCAACGACGTGAACAGACACCATCACTAGGATCCATAACGTGTTAGAGAAAGGCTGCAAGAATGATACCAAAGTGGACGACCTCGAGGGCTGTGAACAAATATTATTATTATTATTATTAGTTACAGCGCTGTGTCAGTGTAACTTAAGTTATTGGATTATGATGGTCTAAACTTTAAGTTTTTTAAATGCAAGTAAGTTTTAAAAGAATTTCACTAGTAAGTATATAACCTACCTTTTTCTCCAGAATGGTAATGCCTTGATACTTAAAAGGCTTACTAAATTCAATGAATTCAGCTCGTTCCGGATTTATAGTCAAAGGCGCCACGATCATATCGGCACGCTCATACACAAGTTCACCTATTGACAAATAACGAATTATGTAAAGGTTTAATTTTTGACATAGAATCTCTTTGTACGCGTCTGCACCAAAGCTATACTATCCACTATAGTTGGTTAGCTAAATGTTAATTTCATCACACCTCATTAATTACTGACTGGATATTGTCAAAACTCTACATAATATCTGTTTAGGTGTTATACCACCAATTAACGTTGCAAGTCAGGATTTAGACCTAGGTATTATCCTAAATGCTTAGATTTAAGATTATTTTTACTACCTTTATAACTTTTAAGCGGTGCAATTTTTTTTTAGAACTAATTGATCAGATATACATAAAACTTGCAATCATTAGATACTACCAGCAGGAAATACAAAAAATTCTAATTTAAAATGCCAGAACATAACATCGTCCAGATTTTTTTAATACGATTATTTATTTCAATATGTACCTAATCATTGTAAAAACCAAAACTTCATTTGAGAAAATATTTTTGAACAATACCTATTAAACCAGTCCATTCCTTCTTTGCTCCTGGAGCAGATAAATTTCGGATAATGTAATGCCCAAACTGGCCATCAGGTGATAGGGCCAATGAGTAAGTGAAATTGATTGCTTTGGATAAGTAACGCAACAGATCCATACAAAATCCTTTGCAACAGTATACGCGATCTGTAAATAAATATATTCAAAAAAGATAATATGTAATAAAAAGCGTCTTTAATACAGGTACGTGAGGACATTCAGAATATTTCGCATATGCCAGGGTGAATCAAAAAGTTCTAGAAGCGCATATATACTCGTAAAACCTATTTAGGGTTTGTTCGATATAAAGATAAAGGTACTCTGTGATATAAAGAGTGTCAATCAGAAATTTTTACGTAAAGTGTCCTATTCTACGGTTGCATACTGGATGACTGAATTTAAAAGAGGTAGATAATTTATTTTATATACTTCAGCCTTTTAATCCTTATAGGCACTACCTATATCAGAAGGTATATTTCGCGAGCGGTGAACGGCTAGAGCCGTTATAATAATAAAAGTTCCATTGTGTCTGGTAGACCTCTTACGAACGTGTTAAGTCAGGGAATGGTTTTAATAATTACCTAGGTCATGACTGGAATTGTAGTGCGGGCACGGAACCTCCTCAGCGGTGCAATCACTTTCTGCGTCCACAAGTCTTGCGTAAACGAAGGGTTTTTCTTCTATTGTTAACACCTACACAAGAAAACATTACTTAGTTTGTCCGATTAAGTAACTGCGTACCTATTAGTTCATAAATGTAATGGGTATCATCGTGTCCGATCGACAATTTACCTTAAGGTGTGTTGGAATCATAAAACCTTCTGGCTTCGAGGGGCTACGTCCCATCCATATGATTTCGTTCTCTTTTAGTTCCAAGCGCATTTTTTGTGTATCCTGAAACATTCATTTCTAAAGTTATAATCGGGTTATTAAAGTTAAGGCATAAATAATGGAAAAAAAAAGTTATTCCATGGCTAGTATTCTTATTGCGGTACATTATTGTCTTCACTTTGCGAACAGCATCACTAACAATGCATTAAGTACCTGAGCAAAATCCCTTCCAGCCGTAATTACGTAAAAATTCTGCGCATAGATACCTTGGAGTAGAAGTACTTTCCGACAGCAACGTGTTCACCCTGCGCTCTCACATTCACCATGTCGTACTCGGCGTGTACCCTATCGCCGTGGTCGTCAAACGCCACGTGGCCGGTTGCTCCGTTCTCAAGGCTCTGCCTTCGGATGTAGTCGAACAGCAGTCGCCCCGTCATCCATATAGAACCGGAGTTATCGCAGTCTGATGGAGGTGCAAATATCTCCTCCGAGGTATTCATGTCGCGAATGGCCGATGCGAGGACATAACTGTGAAGATATGCAAAATTTTAACTATTAGAATCTGCACCATCCATCCGTTCATTCATTCAGACTGGTTCAGACTTTGAGATCCACTGCTAGACATAGGCCTCTCCTAAACGACGCCACTTGTGCTCCTTTTTCGTGTATCCGTCGTGGTATCCGTTCGAGAATTCTTCAATTTTCTTCATGTAATTGTACAAACTTGAAGTGAGTAACATCGTGTTGCGGATGATCTCTATGTAAAGAAAGAAAAGCTTTTAATTGCTATCCAGATGAGGTGCCCCTTAAAGAATCATCAATATGAGCTTTAATGGCATTGACTAAGAGCATTCTTTCCAGCAGCCCTGGACAGCACTTCGCCATCCACCATCTTCACTTCACGTATCCCACCGCATTAAAGTTACAGTACGTTGGTAAAGATTAATCCATAAAAGCAAAGGTCCCTTACATAGAATCCTGGATATGAGCGTGTTCGTTGGTAGCGTTTACCAGGCGCAGCCCCAGCAACCCCTCGGGCGCATTGGCTGCGTCGAGAGCCTGCTCCGTTACCATCCACACGTAGCCCGCCGCCGTCATATTCAGGAACGTGGCATCGCGGAAGATTATCTCGGCGTCAGTTTTACTGCAACCAAATCAATTAGGTTATTGGTTGTGTTTAATTCTATGATATTATATTATACATAGTTGTATTCATTACTTGCCTGGCATACATAAGGAATACTCTCGCTTGTGCGCTTTTTACGTCCATGAGCTTATCAGTGAAGGAATCCAAGCCAGGCTCGAACTCGATTACTTGCTCCACTACCACTTTCCGATCCACATCTTCGTCGATACTCTGCGATGTGGTCTGGAATCTGAAATAAAGCATTTCAGAGTAGGTGCTTACATAAATACCCTAATAAGTTAATTATAATTTTTGGTATGCGAAAAATTGTGAGAAAATTAGACTAGCTTCGGTCATTAGATATATTAATTTCAATCTCAAAGAAACAATAAATAAAAATCAAAAAGGACAATCAAAATATATTGTTAAAGATTCTTTATTTTCCAAAAGATTTACTACTTAACACTTACTGAGAAACTAGGCAAAACAATAATTAAATACATCCTTTTGTAGTTAATTACGTAGATAATAGTATTAATAGTACATTATGATACAAGTGCGGTAAGTTGAAAATTACAGCCGAGGCGATATTGCTAGCCCGAGCCGTAGGCGAGGGCTACAAGAAGGCAGAGGCTGTAATTATCAAAGCGCACGTGTGTCATACGACGTTTTATAACATATTTGCGAGGAAATAAATTAATAAATTCATCATTACTTGACGACATTTTCAAATAAAAACAAAACCTACAGCGAAAAGAAAAACCGCACGGATTAATTTTTACTTGTTCACTTAGCGATGCGCGCGCATCAGCGCTTTTTTTTAAGGCAAAGGCACAAAAACAGATTACTGATAAGGTAAAATAATATTTAATTGTTTTTGTTACAGATAAATTATTGTAATTTGTTGTCAAAATTAATTAAATTAAAGAATAGAATGTTTATTTTTTACATTCTATCTCCCAAAGTTAATTTTATTCCTAAACTAGCTAACCCCGCGAACTTTGTTCCGCGCAGGAAATAAATGAGTATATTTTTGATTTAATTTTTATTAGCATAGTACATAATATAAATAAAACAAATTAATTATTTTAATGATTCTTTATTGACCATTTATTTATATATTACCTTGTGATAGACGACATTTCTCGTTTTATTTTCATGCAAGATCAAATAATGCAGATGATCTTAAATTAATGTTAATAAATTATTAATTTGACTTAATCTGGAGCGTTAAATGTGCGTTCGTGTTTTCCAGATGGTTGTTTATCCGCTCTGATCACCACTTTGTAGTCCTCATTTGTCATGCGCTCCAAAGCACTCTTGAACAACCTGACCAACGCATGAAGTTCATGAAGTATTTGCTGCAGATCTTGTTTAATTGCTCTTTTCATTGCTGAATCTCTTGACGTCGATCATGTTGCCCATGCAGTATAATTGTAAAAAAATATTTTGAGCATCTTCGAGAGGTTGTAATGATCCGATTCAATGGTAAATCTGTCTGTCCTTGTATCTACAAAATCAAAAGCAAAGTCAGTATTACTGATTTATAAATATATTTTTTATAATTTGCATACATAACATAGTAATAATTATAGTATGTTAATGTTCTACTTTATTCTTTGTAAGTACAAAAATTAAATAAATTAATACATACCTTTAATGTCGGATTAAATCCTCGTTCTTCCATAATGACTACCCCAAATCAGGTCATTTGGAAACAACTATTATATTTTCGAATGTTTCCTAGAAAATGCCGTGATTCTGGTGTTTCGCCAAGGAACAATGAATGTAATGGTTCAGGTGGCGGACAGTAATCAGTTCTGAAATCGTATTGAAACGCTGCTCGATTCAAATTAGTACTTGATAAATTTCTTCTTGTTCTTCTAAAATTATCTAGTTCTTGATCTCTGAGCTTTGATCCACGATTTCGCATTGCCAACCTAGCCGTTTCAGTGGCTGCCTCGTTTTGCTCTTGTGATTGAGAAGCACGAAGTCGCCATACTAACGCGGCGCTCTTCACGTGCCCTTTGATTCGCAATGTTTCGAATCCTAGGTGGATTACGGCTTTGTCGGAAAAGAATTGATTGTCTTGGTCGCGGCATGGTATTGTTAATGATAATATCGACACAATAAGCTAATAGAAACTCGAAACAAACATTTAAAATGTACTCTGTAAAACAAACACATCAACTGGTCGACTTCAAAAATTCCAAATTGTCAAAGTATCAACTGTCACTAAAAAATAAAATAAAACGGAACGGTGTAAAAAGTATCCTATAGCAGTCCCCCGGTTCTAAGGTACCTCCCGACAAATTTTCAGCCAAATCGGTTCGGCCATTCTTGAGTTATAAATGGTGTAACTAACACGACTTTCTTTTATATATCGACGCAAAAAAGCGGAATCGTAGTAACCCACAAAATGCAAAATGTTCACCAGAGCCAAAAACAAATTGAAATTTCAGAAAAAAATTCGTATCTCCATAAATATTAAACCAATCTATGTCAATTTTTTAACATATATGTATTTCCTGGTTCTTTATCAAGACAAATACTCAAAGTCTTTTAGAAGTTATTTTTTATGAATGTTTCTGTGGGTTACAGCAATCACACTTTTTTTTTCGTTACGATGAAACGCTGTAAATGAAAGAGATAAATGTATGGAGGACTTAAAACGGAAGGTTTTCTTTTACAGCAAATTGTTGTAACTACTTTCTACAACATATTTAATTGTCTTAATTTAAGCTTAAACGCAATATCTCTATGTAAACAACAACATTGAATTGTCTTTACTGTAAGAGGTTAGGAATAGACGTTAGGATGTAAGTATGTAATGACGTTTATATAATGTATTTTTCAACTGTTTGAGAAACAAAAATAACTTTAAAATCACAATGAGCCCTTGGCTCATCCCAGGGCTAAGCTCTGTTCCTCACCGAGCATGGCAGACTGCGGCATGTACAGTCTGCCATCTCTGAATGAATTGCAGATAGGTATCAGTCTGAGCCCCCACCCAAAACCGATGTCCCTACTGAAGGGACGGTCCGGTGGTGGCCACTGCTACCCTTCCCTCGTCTCCGAGCAGGGTCAGATCTCTCCCGTTCCCGTTCTGCGGTCTCTTTTTGTATCAGGACGGCTCCGCAGAAAGAGGCTACTGCCTTCCAGGCATGACTCTCCGAAAGCATCAGCAGTAGTATTGGGTATACTACTGCTGACGGAGAGGTCGCTTCCGATCCGTTCCACCAGGACGCGCCACTTCCATGCGGGGCACTCCTCGAGCGTGTGCTGTGCGTCGTCCCGGTTCCCACCACAGTGGTGGCACTGCGGTGTTGTCTCGCGACCGATCCGAAACAGGTACTGTCCAGGTACCAAAACTGCCACGTCCAGTGAGCACCTGTGTCAACCGGAAGGTGATGTTGCCCTCCTTTCTTCCCAGCCAGGCTTCGAAGTTCGGTAGGATCGCACTGACAATTCGCTGACGCGCGCGCTATTCTGCTAGTAGTTGCTGACACACGTCAGACACGTTTCCGACCTCCAGCCGCATGGCGCGAGATTGGGTCTTCTGCGTCCATGCCAGCCAGAAGGTCCAGGGGTGGAAAACGTGCCAGGATCGTAGCCGCCTCGTACGATATCGTGCTATAACCCCGCGCGACTCTAATCGCCATCCGGCGCTGCACACCATTTGGCTCTACAGCGCCGCACGCCCAGTAGTCTGTGCGACCACACGGTAGCACCGTATAGTGCTATAGATCGCACTACGCCCGCATAGAAGCGACGAACTTCTTCCTTCTTCTTACAGAACCTACAGGCACCACTGCTGGCTTTTACTATTATTTGAAAGTGTTTATTCAGCCTACAAATGCGCACTGAGGAGTCTAATTAAAATCCGCATTTCAGCGCGGTAGGCTCAACACTTTCTTAGAATAGTTTTGCGAGCATCCAGATATAAGTGCTTTAGACTGCCTTAGGCTTGGCGCACTGAGCCACAGCTTGGTGCTCCACTCTAGGGCTTGCCTTTTTAGGACGCATCGGAAAAGGATTTCGATATGCCCACCATCGGTTCAGGTCCCATGCTGGGCGATTCGGATTCCCTTGCTAACCTATCAGCATTCTCGTTCCCGTCTATTCCCCTATTTCCATGTAACCAACCCAGGGTGACCCTATTCATGAGTGCTAGTTTATTCGGTACCTGGATAGCTTACAAGATTTTTTTACCTGATAGATTATAAGAACTTTGAGGTGACTAAATCGGATTTCAGTGCCAATAAGGCTGCCTGGCTTTCCCAGAGTATAGTGATACCTTTATTCGTATTTATGTCATGGCTTACGTGTGCGCAGGTTATAATTGCATACACTTCAGCCTGAAAAACGGTGGCGTGGCTGCCTATGTTTATAGACCTATCCAATCCCAGCAGTCCTCAAGGTCACCGCCCCGGATCGTCCACCCACCCTTTCTGGATCCATTCGAGTGCCAGACGACGTCACTGGTTTTGAGAAGTTCGAGTTGACCCCATACTAAATGTTACTCATATTCATCATATTCAGAGAATCTTTAGGGGGTGAATGTACTCACATTCACCCCCTAAAGATACTCTGTATTTAAATGATAGTAGTAAGTGTATAAGAATTTAAGAGAAAATATTTCTCTAAATATCTAATTGCGTGTTAAAATGACGGTAAATTAGTATGATCAACATAAAAAACTGTCTCACAAATGGCATAAAGACCAAAATCAGGTAAACTTAAAACGTTTTAAATTGTCGTGATCGACAATGATTGCGTGTATTATTGTTTGAATGAACTGTAGTAAATCACAACTATTAACAGTATACCGTATAAGAAATGCAGTTAACGCGTTGCGATACTAAATTCTTATATGCAATTAAGCTGTAACCCACATTGCTCAGCTTGTCAACTGCGCTGCAACTACCGGGATCACAACATTTGCAAAAAATGAATTGATGTAAATGCAAAATAATACAAAACGCTCTTTTTTATGCTATTTACATCAATATTTCAGTTACGTTTTCTAAAAAGTATGGTATATTTCAATGCTGTACAAAATTTTCTAGTGCTCGTAGAGCCACCGGGATACTACCATTCGAAAGAGTTTTTTTTTCTGATTCCGAATCAACAATAAAAAATTTTTAGCTGGAGTGCGGGTTACTACGTTTCCGCTATTTTGCGTCGATATATAGATGTTGACCACTTTTCTGACATAAAAACTATTTGCTAAGATTGAAAAAGTACTGTTCGTTTTAGACGGAGCATCTTGTTAGACCGTGCGTTTTACCTTATTAAAAAAAACCTACATTACAGCACAAGTGCGGTAATGTAATGTAAAACGCACAAGTGCGGTAATGAGATACATTACGATATTGAAATTGGTGAAATAAGGGGCCCTTTACGAGCAAATGTGTTATAAATGTTATTACAGACAGAAAGTATTAAAATAAATATAATTTAAGTCAGTACTAGTCAGTCAGTAGTAGATTCAAATTTATGTACTTTGGTTACTTTGGTAAACCGAATCAGAATATCAGCTCCTCAGATCAAGACAAACAACTGGCTCGGTTACACCAATAGCACTTATATGGTCGTGGATCGTGGATATCGAACAGTTTTACAGTTACATTACAGTACAGGAAGAATTTATGTACCTACAAGGTACTTTTGTTGATTTAGTGTTCTGTCTGTGCCGTTTTCTATTTGGCTATTTTATCTTATATTTTTAATGATTAAAAGCAGACGCATCTAATGGATACGAGTACCAGAATATACCTAATACCCACCTTCCTAAGATGGCTCTACCATCCGTATCGGAGCTATGAATGACGATGACCTTCATATAGTTGAAATGTTTCAGCACATCTACCCACACGTCGGCCTGGTGGGAGTACGGCGGCACTGTTCGCAAGAATGACACGTGTATGTTCTTGTCCGAAAACGCTGAATCCCTCGAGGAAATACCAATGACTGGTATGTGGTAGAACCCGCTCGTGTAAGATACAGCGGCCGGGGAAAGCTCACCAGTTAAAGGATGCGACACGATTACCGCATAAACCTGAAATTTAAATTTGGAATTACTTGATTAACATTTAGCTTTTCTAATATAAAACCGAGAAGATAATTCGACAAAATTGTGTTGAGATTCATGAAATGAGGACGTTACTTACACGGTGTCCAATAAGGTCTTTGCAAACATTAAGTGCCGTTTTAATGGGGTTGGGGTCCATCAAAATAGAGTAATGACGGTATGTCACACCACGAGGGACATACTTATCTATGAAGTTGAGATTCTGAAAATTGATCAACATTTCAAATCCTGAAATACCTACCTAAATATTTACCATAAGTGTTCTAAGTTCTGGGAGTTTCAGGAAGCAATTACCTAATGACTAGTCACAAATTCAAGCATAAAACTTACAGAAATAGTATCTTTGAAGAATGCCACCGACTCATTGCTAGACAGAACCCCTCCCACATTGTAGTACGTTGGGTTTATAACCTTTTGTCTATCGGCAAATGCTGTACACCAACAGTATATTAAAGGTACGGCAAAATACCACATTTTAGTAAGAACTCTGAAATTCAGAAAATACTATAAATAAATACTTGTAAATACTACCTACTTACTAACTAGTACTGTGTTATCGACAACTATTCTAACATTTATGAAATAGTTAAAAATCAAATCGTAGTCATAACTAACTCCATCTGTTATCGCTGTTACAAATAACTATCTTTCCAATAAACCTGAAAGGAACGCATTTCATTTGAATTCATGATATTGTATAGTTAAATAAGGTAGGTACTATGTTCTAATCTTTAGGTTATCACATTATGACAAGTTTCATCAAAATCAGTTTTGAAATCATTACGTGATTGAGTAACAAACATCCAAAATTTCACATTTATAATATGTATTAGTAAGATGTTTTAGCTTAGCTATAAAGTTAATGTTAGGTTAGGTCAGGTTATTTTATGTGGTAGGTACTACTAGTACTTAAAGTAGTGTGGAATAGCTTTCATCAGTCCCCTCTAATTTATCGCTTACTAGAAATTAAACACTCCCTATAGAATCGTAATACCTAGGTCTTTACACACACACACATGAAAATGAGTAGCAACGTGACTTCATGTTAACTTTAAATTGCGAATTAATATTTCATGCGCCTAGAGAGTCATAGTGATTTGCTTAGGGCCCAACTGCACTTGAAGCCAAAATGTTACAATTTCTTACCCCAAAGGAATTTCTTAATGTTAGATGAAACATATAGATTCCTCTAAGTGTTTACATTATTTAAGACTTGAAACCACCAGGAATAAACCTTTTACGTAATAAAAACATGCAAGGATGCTTCAAGGTAACGGCAGATGGAGCTTCATCTCCTGTTGCCTAGGCTACAGCGCATGCGTGTTAGCTAGGGTCAGTCACTCGGTCAAGACACAAAGTAGATATTACTTTGTGGTCAAGATATCTATTTTAATGTCAGAGCAGTCTTTATAACATCGTATTCTATGATTTAAATTTCCATAGAACCTTTGAGCTAAGCCACGGACGTACGGACGGACTTGGAGAAACTTACGTGAAACTTCTTATTCTATTCTTACTGAGTAGATAATCTTAGAAATTACCTTATATGTTTATGTACACAAAATTATAAGGAAGGAATTCAAATATACAAAGAAAACTTCAAAGGTTATTTTTAATTTTTATTAAAAGAATATTACAATAATAATAATAAGATTGTATTGTTGTACATCAAGCAACATTATCAACATCATCAATATTTTCATACAAAACATTAAAATTCCTTTCCCAGACATTTTAAGAATGGATAACGTTAGTTTGGATCGTTACCTTACTAGTAGCAGAGTAGGTAGGTATATAGTCCCGTATCTACTAGTTAAATGAAGAAAGCCTAGAAAAATCCTTGGGTTTAAAAATATGTTCCAATAAAAATATGTTGCACTATCCAAATTAACTTAGCACTATGAATACAACAAATTAAACACCTAATATAAGTATAAGTTCAAAGCATTGTTGGGTAAAAGTGCGTCAACATTTTCATTATGAATCTTATATTATAGGATGTAAGATTTATTAATATTGCGTGATTTCACGGGGTATATTGAGAGCATTAAAGTTTTAAGACCAAGCCCACGGGCTGGGCGTCCAGCCGGGCTGCGGGCTCCAGCCGGCGGGGCGGAGCGCGGCCGCGGCGGCGCTGGCGGCGTGCTGCGCGGCGCCCGCGGCGCCCGCCGCGCCCGAGCTCTGCAGCACTGACAGCTTCAGCGCCTCTAGGTCTGCAGTGTTAGTTCATTACATATGGTGTGGTTTCCAGTTCTTAGGCATCAAGGGTAGTAACGCATCTGTACTGTATTCTACTTTCAACGATATTGTTATGAATCTTGTTCAGGGCCTGTCATAGTTTTCATGAAAGGCAGCGGGTGTTGCTGCATTAGCATATTGAATTAACTAGTGGACGCCCGCAGCTTCGCTCGCGTAGAATTAGACCCATTAACGACGTCTACCCGTCTAACGACTTCAAAAACGGCAAAGTTTCATACTAACTTTGCACCCCCGTTTTACCCCCTTAGGGGGTGAATTTTCAGAAATCCTTTCTTAGTGCTCCCCTACGTTATAAAAGGAACCCCTGTGCAAAATTTCAAGTTTCTAGCCCTTATAGTTTAGGCCCTGCGTTGATATGTCAGTCAGTCAGTCAGTCAGTCAGTCAGTCAGTCAGTCAGTCAGTCAGTCAGTCACCTTCTCCTTTTATATATATAGATTTGATAGACTTTACATAATAAAATAAACAAAAAATAAAAATTAGTCCCCGTGTGGCAAGTGTGCCAAAAACTACTCACCAGCATTCTGCAGCCTGGCCGCCTGGTTATGCGCCGCACGCTGGATAGCCCGAGCCGCGGCAGCCTCCCGCGCCGCGGCTATCTTCTGCGCGGCCGCGGCGCGCGCCTTCGCCCCGGCGAGCTGCGCCTGCGCATGCACTGCGGCTTGTGCGGCCTCGAGGGCGTGCGCGCGAGCTATTCTTGCGGCTTCCTCGCTGTAAGGAAATCAATTTAAAAAATTACTAAGTTGATTCTCCACCTGCTGGCTGCCTCGATCAGGCTTGGGTGAATTGTGAACCGATCGACATCGATGAATATAACATGTCATATAAAACTGTCGAGATGTTGTAGTGTACCAGCGACGCATGATTGTCCGTATCGATGCAGGTGAATATCGACGAGGGCAATCCAACAGGATAAATTTATTCAATAACGATATCCTTATGTTAATAAAAAAAGGTATACATATATGTTAAATTAACGAGATCATCCCGTGCTCAGAAGATTATGATTATCAGACTTTTAAATGACAAACCCTGACCTCTTGCGAGCAGCGTGAGCAGCCTCTGCCTCCTTGGCACTGGCGGCGCCCTGCTGCTCGAGCGCGGCGTGCTTCGCTGCGGTGACTTGCTGCTGCGCCGCCATCACTGCGGTCGCGGCTGCTTTGGCTGCAGCAATCGCTCCGGCAATGTCCGAGCTTGGGTCTGACGGCCAGCCTAAAACAATAACTTTAAAATCCTGTAGCGTGGACAACCATTATTTAAAAAAAAATAAGTTGTTTACCAGCGTAGCCCAAGAACCGACCATATTGGCAAAACTCATTATGTATGGCACAAAATTTGCATGTTTTTAATTGTTGAAGATATGTATTTTTAATTTTTATTAAAAAATCGTACTTATGTCGTGTATGTCAAATAAAATACAAGCCTACCATTCGCAGCTGGTCCGTTAGCCGCTGGGACCCACCCGCCGACTGGTACCAAGGCTGACAGCTCCCAACCTGTGCTTCGTTTTTCAACGGTGTTCCCGACAGCAATAGTCAGGAGCGAAACCATTATCTGTGAACGTTAATAATTTAAACACATTAAGGATTTATTTCATTTTGACTGCCTTATCTTATATACTTATATTATATTAAAGGTAGATAGCAAAATATTATGGAGTTTTCTTTCATAGAAACCGATGTTTCTTTAACTTATCACAAGGTCCTTTATGTACAAAATAAACATATTATGATCCAGACAGAAATACTAAGAAATTTATACGACAAAATAATATTATTTACCGTCAGTTTGAAAATCATTGTTAGACGGATCCCCTATAAATGTCTACAGTAAGATATCAGTCGAATTTGTGATGTTAGGTAGACTGATCACTGGTATTTTATATCTTTGTACGCGGAAGCTTTCCTGTTTAAAAGAATAGACTAGAAAGGGATTGCTTGATGTTGTTTATGGGGTATAATTGGACAAAAACAGACACCGACAGAGTACAGACTTTATTGCAAGAAAGGAACAATCACTTTCATTTCAAGCAGATCAACCGAATTCTGATATAATGAATAAAATGAGACTGATGCGCTCATTATAATACACACATAATAAAATATCAAGAGGAAGAATCCCTGTGATGCGTGTGGTGAGGACACTTATAAAACAAAGACAAAAACTCAAAGATTCGAACCCGAGAATCCGAGAACTGCCGCTCGATAGTCAGCTGTCGCTAAATGCTATGAATTAAGCATAGATTTATTATACTCACTAGAGAGAATTAAGTCAATTTTGGTAGGTAATTATTACTATATTTTTAATAATAATTACCCATAATTATGTAGCCCATTTACTCACAAACTTGTTCTATTGCGATTTTATTACTGAATGATTCGTGAGTGTCTTAATCACGTGTGATTTAAGTTGGAAATAGGCTGACTAGTTTCGATCGATTAAGATGATCATCTTCAGGAGTGAACGCGCTCGACGCGATCACAAGAGCAAAACTAATCATTAAAATCGATCCATTAGTGGCAGCGATATCGTGTAATACAAATAAGTACACACAAATTACAAACATACGAAAATAAATTTAAAACATACATCCGAATTGAGATTAGGTTTGCGTGGTAAAGCCTATAGGAACCAAATAGGCTTTATATGAAGACTAGGTATTTTGTTCCATATATTGTTCACCCGGCGCAATACCACCGCCCGCCACGGTACCTAATACCATTTTTATCTGTTCTGTGATTTTTACCACAGAACAGATAAAGGAGGTTAGAAAGGCCATCGAGTCAAAACGAACGAAACCTTTCCTCCTCTTCCGCGGCGCTGTGGGCGCTCCTGCGTGAGGGAATTCGGATGTAAGGATGGTCCTTCTATCCGGGCAATTGCTCCAGGGGTGAACCCCGTCGGTGACATCCCCGCTGTTGGGCGTGGGAGACAGTGTGTCGTCGCGCACGCGTGATGCGCGCGCGGAGCTGCAGCCGTTAGTCACTGTTTCCCCCCTGATGGTCGGGGGGAAGAAGGTCCAACAGCTCTCTGGGGAGCGGTCGGCCTTCAGGGGGGCGCGCGTGCAGCGGCGCTATCCCCCTTAGATGAGGATGCGGCCCATTGTCGGCGCGGTTGTACATAACACGCGCCAAGCGGACCACAAACTCATCCAGCGACTCCAGCTTGCAGTCGCGCGCGATCACCGCGTTCCGGACATAGCGCCCCGCACCTGTGATTGCTCGCAGGGCGAGGTTTTGCTGGGCCTGAAGACGCTTGCGCTTCGAGGCCGCCGCCAGAGCGTACCATGCCGGCGCCGCGTACGTCAGCCTGGATCGGATATAGCATTTATAAATGCCGATTTTAGTGCGCAGTGGTAACCTGGATGTCAACACGGGCCGGAGCATCGCTCTCGCGGCTCGTGCCTGGCGGTGCACGTGCTCCACCATGGCACTCATCGTGAGCTTGCGATCCATGTGACAACCCAGGTACCGGACGGTCTGCTGCCACTCTAAATCCTCACCATGCAGACGCAGCGGCGTCGGCATGTTGCGCTTCCGGCTGAAAAGTATCGGGACCGTCTTTCCGGCATTGACGGCGATCCTCCACTTATACAGCCAGTCTGACAGGCGGTCAAGCAAGCGCTGCATTCTTCTGACCGCTATTTCCGGATCTCGCGACGACGCAAAGTATGCGCTGTCGTCGGCGAACAGGGCGAGCTCTACATCACGTCCATCGAGTCAGTTTTGAAACAAAACCACTGTCGCCAGTTACCCACACTTAGATACCCGTTATTATTACCTTTACATAAAATATTCATCAGCCATTGGTCAAATTGCACGAGAATCGCAACTTTTAAAAACTAACCTTAGCATTAAATCAATAAGGATACTTTTTGCTCGCGTCAAGCTGTAGAATTGTGCAAGTTTTGACCTTGTCGACACTTAATGTTGCCAGTAAGTGTTTTGCACAAATTTCGTGCAATAATAAGATTTTAGTGGTTCTTCATAGGATTCATAATGAAACTCGTGATCTGTCCGATTGTCGAATGAATAATTTATTTGTAAAATCACCTATTTATATTTACATTTTCTTTCATACATACTACACTATTTAAAACACTATTTTGACGACCGCGTATATGTTTCATATTAACAACGTAGGTAACTGGTAACTGGTTCGAAGGTATGAGGTATCCATGTGAGGTATTCTTGAGGTATTCGGAGGTATTCGGAGGTAAGGTAACTGGTAGGTACTGAACCACTACAAGATTAGTAAAATAGAGTATATTTTATTTTACTGAATTATTTATTTATTTATTTAACCTTTATTGAGCCAAAAGATGCCTAACGGCGGTGAAATTAATAAATAAAAGTTAAGAAACAAAATTTACTGCATATTTGAGAAAATTGATCGTGCAATTTTATATGTTATTTACTGGTAACCCAACTAGAGATGTAAACATATTTATCGATAAATATATTTTGAAACTTGTTTAGAGTTATGTAGGTACCTATAATGCTACATCCGCATAAATGACTCTTTTAAAACTAACACTGAAAACATATGCAACTTGAGTTTTGCTTCCTTTAGGTGTTGCGCCTGTTCCATACATCTTATTAACATGCATTTTTTTTATTATCTTCACATGAAAAATTACATTATAATTATTTATTTTATTAAAAAGTTTCAGAGTGAGTGTACGTACTTAAATAAATACACAGGTACAGTTTTAATATATACAGTTGCGCGACGAATGTACTTGTGCAGAGCAAAGATGGGGACTCTTTTGTATTCGAATTTTTTACAATAAATTAATGCAATCTTATATTTAAATTATTTTTCTTTAATAGCTTTGGTAAAGTCTGTAATATGCTTCTCAGTAGAATATAATACAATCTGATGATAAGTAATGTTGCTAAATAATTGAGTTCCGACAAAGTTGCGCAAAATCGAGTACAGTTGTTCCAAAGTGGTACATTGTTTTTTAGGGATCCAAATTTTCTACCCGTTACATTTATCCAATGCTGGTTATTAGGATCCTTTGGAAACCTAAAATAAATACATAATATAAATTAGTACTAAATTACTTATTTAGTACTACACCTACTCCTTGAAATTAAGTATTTACACCTGAAACTACTTTAATTACGTACTCAAGATCAAGACTTATCGAAAAATTTATCTTATACTTTCACAACACTATCTCGCTGCGAACGAACTCGACAGAACATCGTGACGTCATCGCATTCTGTAGGACAGAATACATTGCGCACGAACTATGTGTTCACGTGGATTACTTGCGTACTTTACCGGCAATGTATATTTTTCGTGCAGCTCTTCGCACCACCGCAGTCCGAAAGCGACTAAAAGTATGCACGCGTGATTTCAGTTGAAGTATGATTGTTTAATCATACTTGTTGGCGCGCCTGTCACGCCCACATTTCCATTCTATCTAGAGGTGGGTCGGTTCGCGTATATGCAATATTGAAACGTAAATGGTTATCGGCGCGGAATACCAGGTTCTGAAACTATTTATTTTAATAACTATGTATCGGTGAATAACTGCTTCGTTCTGATACCTGCTGGTTTCGGTCGCGCCCCCGCGCTATACGTTATTTGTGTTTCGCAGCAATACGATGTTTGTTTTATGCCCATTCTGTTTATGTAGCTGAGATTTTATTCATTTTCCTAAACTAATAAGCATAAGGTGACGAAATATTAGTAGATATTTACAGCTTTATTGTATCGAAATACTTTTTTGATGAAATAAACGAATTTTCCTTCATACTTTATCCAGGCTTAGGACTGGCTGCAAAAGCAATAATTTATGTAATATTATTACCTATTTTAGTAATGAAATATCAATAATTGCAGGCGTATTTAAAAGTTCTTTTGATTTCATTGATTGATAGTATTTACAAACCTATATACACTTATTTACATTACGATTTTAATTGTTTATTAGGTACACTATTTACAGTTTTATTTACACTTATTTACACAACGTTTTTCATTGTTTTTACACTATATTAACATTAATATTTACACTATGCAATATACAAAAACTACTTGTAACTACTATAACTGAATTCAGCCTGAAAACAAACAATCACTCAACGCGCGCGAAACCGAGTGAAAGTAATGACTAAATGACAAACAATAATAATTTTAGAAATGGGTGGCACGTGCGACGCGCCTTGTGAACTTTAACCTTGACCGAATTGAATCTATCAACAATTGCATTTATTTCTACGTACCGCGCGGAGTAGCCCACAGAGTACTTTATGAGCAGCCAATAAATAGTTTCGCCCAATACATAGTTACACCGCACCGTTTCGTTTCGCCGTACCGCGCGGAGTAGCCCACAGACACAGAGTACTTTATGAGTAGCCAATAAATAGTTTCGCCCAATACATAGTTATTGCGAACGCGAATACCGTTTTTCCTTTATTGCACCAATACATAGTTATTGAAACTATGTACGGTTTGAAACGTCCATCGCTAATTCTATCCTCCTTTATCTGTTCTGTGATTTTTACTGTGTAGTAGTATCTAATTGTTTTTAAAACAATAAAATTGTGGTCCCGTTGGAAAAATATAACATTCAAAATTATTATCTGAACTTGATCACACAGAAATGTTGTTTTCGGATTAATCATTGAATATATAGAATATATTTTATAGAATCTGCCCAAGTACCTACTTATTTATACCAGCGTTGAACAGTTATTTAATTGCAGCCATACATACAATCGTTTAATTAATACTGGAATATTACTAACACCAACTAACAGGACTAACATTAACAGTCCCTAGTCCTCATACGCACTAATGAACTGACCAACTAATGTTCTAATTAACTCTCTCAGCTAACTGGGCTCATTAGTCCAGTTGGTGGTGCTACAAGCTCGTTTGTTTTCTTAGATCCATAAAAAAATCCTCCTTTTTTGGAAATCGGTAAAAAAGTAAAACCAGCTGCTGAAAATTAGAAAAAAAATATCTAGTAATAGTAGCATATAAAATTTAAAGTGATCGAATTGTTTATTAATTTTTATTTTACGCTTTATGTAATAATAACGCATGTAATGAATATGAACACTCTTCTCTTATTTTTCTTCAAAAGCCTAGATGAGCATAAAGGGAACGGGCCATACTCTGTGGTCCTCCATCTATGATTAGGATCAATCAGAGCGCGGCATCGGTTTTGCCGCGCATTTTTGTATCGAGAGCGTGAGATTCGCGGGAAGACTCAATGGAGTTAGTGCGGACAAGGGTGTTTTTTTATTTTGTAATTTGTTGTTTTAAAAGTAAATAATTTTGTTAAGGAATAAAAACTTTTCTTACACGCATATAAAATTTCAAGTGATTTCACATGCCTTCGAGAACATTATGAAAAACTCTCAGATAAGCAGGTTTCCTCACGATGTGTCACTTTACCGTTCTAACAAGTGTCTTTCTTTTCATTTCATAAATCGCACATAACTTTGAAATGTCATTGGTTCGAGAGAGAGGCCATGTCGACAGCCACTGTAACCGCTTTATAGATTTATGTTACTAAAACCAAAAGTAAAAAAGTGATTAGTTATTTAATAAACACAGACTACACACTATTCTATGGTAGTAAGTATGTATTTTGAAGTCACCGTTTTTAATATTTGTAGTTGCCCCTATAATTTCAGTAGTCATTAATCGTTTTTTGACGCCTCCGTTTTGACTTTGAAATATTTTTTCTGTCATCGAGTCAACTCTACCTAGAGATTTCAACTAAATAATGGGAAATATAAAATGGCGTCGAGCAATAACAAAACAACAGACAACAATATAAAAGTTACTTTACCCTTTACCCGCTTTATGTCGACAGATTTATCGTGTAATTCAAGATCCAATTTTAATTATTATTTAATTTTGTTGAAAGTTCGTTCGACTAAATCAAAAAATATTTTCCTTCAAAATTTAAATATTTCTTTCATTTATTTAAAACAACTAAGTACATAACAGTTTAATAAAAATTGACATTTGTTAGGGCCTTTTGCTATCTTGCATCGATATCGATTGGATGGAACCTGGTAGCCAGCTAAAAGAAACTTTTCCAGCGAGAAGACATGTTTTCTTGTGAATATTAAGCCTCGGTGTTATACGCTCTCAGCAATACGAGTATCTCTACCTAGTCTTTGGGTCAGCAGTAATAATTAACTTGGCCTGCAAGTAATGAAAATATTAGTAATCAATAATATAAAAAATGAAAATATTTGTTATGAATAAACTAGCGTTAATTTTATACAGTGAAATTTATTTTTCCAACTGTGTGAAGTTCCCATTGTGATCAGCCAGCTATTTCATATAATTGACACCTTTCAACTGTCAAATCAATATGTCAAAAAAAATTCAACTTTGAAGTACTTTGAACGTATTCTCCGTTTTCCGTTTACCCCGGTTGCCAATTGCAGTTGCGGTCGATTTATTCGCCATCCGCCATCAAAATTCGCCATGTTATTTTTTTAACACAAAACACCTTATCCTAATAAAAGTCAATCCCATACTTATTAATATAGCAGCACAACCAGGTAAGTTAAGGATTATTCATACCTATTTATTAATGATATAAGTTTGGCAAGTACATTTGTTTGACGGCCTTTCAAATAAAATTTTTTACAGTCTCAAATATCTGAATTAAAAATATAGTTTCCAATAAGTTTTATTAAATTAATTATCTACTGTGATTTGGGTGATTAACGACTAAAAAAGCTGCTACCCATAGACGTCCCACTGCTCGGCACGGGTCTCCCGTCTAAGCATACTCCACAACGCTGCTCCAATGTAGATACTACTAGCATTAAGGGGTTAGTGGTCTACTCAGTGTCAATTGTTCTCATGCCACCCGAAGCTCTTCAACAAGCCTTAAAGATTGTCATCACCATCCACAAACCAACGGCTCCTGTTCTTACTTAATTCTATCTATCTATCACATTGAAATTATGGGTCTTTTTAGTTTTAATTGTATGTATAATTCTTACAATATTGTTTATTAATGTACCTGCTAGATAATATATCTCAATAGTTATTATATTTACTTTTATCTTTTACTAATGCTATCCATCCATCCATCAGTATGTTGAGGTCCACTGCTGGCCATAGGTCTCTCCTAAACGAAAATACCCCTACCAGTTCTGTGCCTTCTGAATCCAGTGGTTTCCCACCATCCTCTTCAGGTCTTCTGTACACCTTGTTGAAGGGCTACCTGTACTTTTGTTTTAAATAATTAATTTTATACCAATTTTAACCAAAACCAATCACATAATTATATTAAGAAGCTTAAATTTATACCAATTTTAACCAAAACCAACAACATAATTATATTAGGAAGCTTAAATTGTCTATGAACTTACAGTTAACAAAATTATTTTTTATATTACAATACATTAGGGGTCAACATTAATTTTTTTACAATTTTCTTGTTGATCAGGACACCTAAAACAGAGAAAATGAGCGGACCAGCCAAGCCCAACCAGCCACCACAACAGTTTGCGTAAGTGTCTCTGATCTTACATAGAAAATTTTGTTGAGTTGTATGAATTTCATTATAATACATACTTTATATAATTACAAACAAAAACGCAAAACAAACAAGTTCTTTTATTGTACACCAAAAATTAATAATTATAAATTTATAATTACAATACATTATTTGAAGGGTATAAATACAAACCTTAATGTTAAATGAACAGGTCTACAACTACATATCAACAATATTACCATGCTATCGATAAAACAAGAAGAATGATATTTCTGAATTGAGTAAATTAGGAAAAATTTAACTGATAATATGCCTACCTTAGATCTTTAAAACTATGCAACGGATTTAGCAGGATTTTATAATGGACCAGCTGACCCCGCAAACGTTGTTCTGCCATATGAAATGTCAAAGTAAACACTTCAAGTAAATGATAATTTATACTAAAATAATGTTTAAAAAACATTTTCCAGTGGACCAAATTGTGAATCTAAGCCATTCTCGAATCCCCTTGAACACACACAAAAAATTTCATCAACATCTATCCAGTTAATCTTAATAAGTCTTAACGTAAAGTAATAAACTAGGCCATCTTAATATTGTACCTATTCCTAATTTCATCAACATCTATCCAGTTAATCTTAATAAGTCTTAACGTAAAGTAATAAACTAGGCCATCTTAATATTGTACCTATTCCTATTGTAAATAAGATATTTCGTGTCATGAGTTGGCATTGCCAACTGAAACTAAACATATTAACTATTCATATTTTGTCTACTGGTTTTCAACTCGCCTCACTAATTACAGTCAGCCATGACAGTAGAAAATTGAAGAGGCCATTTGTAAAGTAATTTTATGAATGATCAACTAGACAACACCTTGTTAGAAGTACCTACCTACATGCAGTGACAATTCAGTGTTTAACTAAAGTAATTTCGTAACTATTCAACTATGTAATACCTACTTTTCGATAGTTTAAAATTAAGACCGATCAATATTCCTCTCTTCAGTATGTTCGCTCAGACCAGTTCTGACTCTTTCATTAAGCGATCACCTTCAATCACCTCATAGAGAAATAAATGATTTGATTTTGATTTAGTCTGAGGTTTTTCGTTCCATATCGAACCAAAAGTGAAAAATCAAGACCGTTGATGGCATCTATGACAGGAAGATTGTTGATGTTTCGTATTTAGAGCTCATAAGTTTGAGATGGATATGAGGTTCTATTTCAAGTCCTTTTATTGTTAGGTACGTCACCGTAGTACAGTTACGACGGTGACCTAACAAAAAAGGTTTGCGTCACTACGATCTTCAATTCCCGACCACCACACTGTGGTGGTATGTTAGAGATTGTTGTTTCTTTTCCGTTGAATTTCTGCTATCAGACATGAAGAAAAGTTTTCGGTCTCAGTCTCAAGCTACTTTCGAATTTCGCTAATTTCGATTTAATCGATCGATAATTTAAGCAATGTGCAATATTGCTTTCATGTATTTCTTATAGCTGGCTGGTTCGCCACAAGCTAAGGTTAAAATAGTCTGTAGATAAATATTGTCCCGTGATGACGCAAGTGGAGGGTGTGTGCCTGCGTTGTTTACGGTAGGGTTACGTGGAATTGATCTGGCAGACAACCAAACGTTTTTTGCAATTATGATTGCTCAAACGGCCTCGTCTACTGGTGAAAACGTTAGTAAAGGCATCCTTCCTTTTACTATATATTATAAACCGGGTCACAGTCGACCGCGCTTTTTATCCACTACCATTATGGTTACATCGGTATACCTATGTGTTGACAAAACGAATATTCTAATTCCATTATAATATGAATAGTCTGATTTCCATTCCATTCTCCCTCATTTATCATACGAGGATTTTGCAGAAGAAATTAGCGTTAGTCTTATTATCGCAGCTTCGCTGCGTCTTCCATCGCTATCTGCATATTATCTCTTATATTTAGACATGAGTGGATAACATATCTTAATATTGGTTTATGAAGCTAGTCAATAAATGCAGACTGGCCCGTAGGGCAATAGTTGGCCTGTTACGCCAGGGGTTATTTTGGTTCGATCGAATCCCATTCAGCTTCAGGAGAAACATTTGTGTGACGAACGCTTGTTTGTTGCTATGCCTGGATGTTAATTGTCTATATATGTATGTATTTAGACACATACACCCATAGTACCGGCTCTGTCTAGTAAAAATTTTTTTTTACAAACTAGTCTGATATTCTGGTCCCGTGTATCTTCGTAGATGATTTGACCGATTTGAAGACTACTGCAAAGCGTGTTAAAATGTTTATAGTTCCTATATAATAAATAAAAACTACTTATCAGTACATTCAATACATTATACACTATATTATGTACATGTATAGGTACTAATTACTGACCAGTTTTACGAGTGCATTAATATTAAAATGATCAGGGTCGCGTAGTGTCGATGGTCGGTAGCTAGAAGTGAAGTAGGTATGCATCTGGCTAGTTCCATAAGAGTGTAAGATAATATCAATTTATAATACCTACACAATTACGGAAACCCAGACCTATAATAAAATAATGATGATGTTTGCTTTATTTTCGCTCAAGCTATTGAATTTGTCGATTGAAGAAATACTTAAATTCTAAATACTGAGTGACAATTAAAATATGTACAACTTAATCCTCAGATGAACATTTCATACCATTATCCAAATTTCTTATTCACTTTTCAAATAAAAAAAACTTGTTCATAATTTTTATGCTTGAGGAAATTATCTACAGAAATAATTCACGGTTTTATTGATAGATTACTACCAAAAATCATAAATGGCGGCATTGCCGGCATCATCGGCGTGTCCGTGGTGTTTCCGCTGGACCTGGTGAAGACCCGCCTGCAGAACCAGACCGTCGGCCCAAATGGCGAGAAGCAGTATAAGAGCATGTGAGTTCAATTCAATGTAATATTAATGCTGGGACTACATTTTCGGTATTCGGCGAATATTCGCGTTATCGCGATATGTGGCCATGTTATTTTTCGGCGAACAGTTATGCTTCCTGCATCAAAGGTTTTTGTTGTCGCCACATGAGTAGCTACTACACTTCTACGATGTTTTTATCGCTACTCCGCGACACGAATATTCCCACGAATATTCTACCTACATGAAATAATAAGATACAAAAACAATAATTAAGATTTATTAATAATATAAATATAGGTGATACATTTTACAAAAATGGTCCCTGCTCAGCATTATGCTGGAGTCCGGAGACAACCAAAGTAAATTGTAATAATACGAGCATGTGCGTATCGAGACTCGGCAATGAGTACCTACCTATATAAAGGTGTATTCGTAATTTCGTAGTTCAGTAAGTAGCAAACGGGAGCAGCTCTTGATGACTTCTTATGATGATGATTAGTTATGTAAGATAATTTCAATAAATATTTGAACTAATACCAAGTACTCTTACTACTTCTTTAAATCTGTTAGTCAATAGACCTTTGCGCATTTTCATGCGCTTGATGTAATTGAAAATTGGCCCTGAAGGAGAACTATGATGAAGGAGCCTATCGTGATAAAATAGTAATGATAACCGTATATGCAATAATCATGGTGTATTTTTTTCCCAGGTTTGACTGCTTCAAAAAGACTTACGCGGCGGAGGGCTACTTCGGCATGTACCGCGGCTCTGCAGTCAACATTATCCTCATCACGCCAGAGAAGGCCATCAAGCTAGCCGCCAACGATATGTTCCGCTTCTACCTGACACTGCCAGACGGGTAACAGAGCTCATAATAATCAGATCATTGATACTTCTATTGTCCTCCTCAGATGTTGTCCTCATACGTATTTTACTAACGAACTGACTGTGTGAGTGAACCTAATGTTTCTTAGAACATAATCTAGAACTTGCTAAGCCACTTCTGAATCCTGGACTATTTAAATAAACTTTATTTAACTAGATAATGCGTAATGATAAAACTTTCAATGTATTAAATACCTTATTTCTATTGTTAGTATCTTTTTTTCTACAAACGTAGAATAAGGCGAAAGATACAATTTTTGAAAAGATTTTTATCTTGTTACGCCAAAGAAGTATAACTTCTAACGCGTGTACATAAGTACACACACTTTTTTTTATTAAACTGGCTAGGTGGCTATTTCACAAATTATTGCAAATCAAATAGATTTGTCTCTTAAATTTAAATGAAACTGCATTAATAGGTAGTATGTCGTTATGAGTGAGAGGTTACCTCTCTATAATAACACTCTATAACTTAATCAAATAACAAAAAATCGTCGCACTAATCCATTAATACCCCGCATCGCATGTGGACTTCATAATACTCGGTGGCCACTCAGTACTACGTATTCAATTACTGGCCTGCGGAAACGTTAGTACCTACTCGTAGTATTTGTGTGTAGATTGAGATGTGTTACATATTATGTAATTTAATAAACTGTATCATGGACGCGGGATACGTACGGGATGAATTGATGGCAGTATGAATGTTACTTGAATTTATTGCTCGTTAGGTGTCTAGCACCTACCTACGTCATGTCCCAGGGAGATGTTTGTATTGATTTACTTATTTAGCGTCGATGGAGAAATACGTATTCAGTAGAAATAAAGCAAGAAAATTATCTTTACCTACATGATAAATAGACAAAACTATAAATTGAAGATTGTTATTCTTGGTAAAACTGATCGAAATATAGATTTTTTATAGAAGTGTCGACAAATGAGTATCTTATTGGTATTGCTTTAGACAACCAATCCGCATTAAAAAAGTAAAAAATAAGTATCAATATCAATAAGAAAGCACAATTTAAATGCTCTCTCGCATATAAAATTCGAAGCTTGTATGCTAAACCAAAAATACCACAAGGTTTTCTGGAAAATAACAAAAGAATTTTCTGTACATTTAATATCAAGTATCAATCATGTTGGCAAGTGACGCGATAGATAGCTCGCTGTTTCCATACCAACGCACTTTATAAGACTTGACGTAAAATTGGTTGAAGCTTTCAGCTAAAATTAGACCGGCGCGGTACATTGACATTGACCACTATTTTAGCCAACGTAGATTAGCGAAAATATTGTATTGTTTGTTTGTAATACGTGTTGCTAAAGTAAATTTGGGAAGTCTAAAGTGCACCATGTGTACTCAACTCAACTCCGGTTGCCAATTTGCTGAATGGGACGTAAATATATAAGATTGGCTTCATTATAAGCTTGCAAATCTTATGAAGCCAGGAACATATTAAAAAGCTTTTTATAAAAATATAACAATAAGCATTACACATAGAAATAAATAGAATGTGGAAAGAATAGCTCTTCAACGTGATTGAATGAAAAGGGTAATGGAATTACTATACGTCTCACTTACTATTTTTCCTAATATTTCTAGTGGACTCTACAGTGGAAAAATGTTACGATAAAATATCTGATTTCAGTCCTTATTTTTAATAATCTCTCTTCATACCATTGGTAAATGATGTATTTGCAACAAAGTAGCTTAGGCACATACAGAAAGCGTTATAAAATTACTCTTCAAGAAGCTTGTAAAACAATATTGTATCTTCAAAATCGGCAACACAACTGTGATGCCCCTGGTGGTCACGTATCCATAAGCACGTGTCGACTTACAGCATGTCGCTCGTATGTTGTGGCAGTTTTATAAAAATGGTATTCAATTAATTTTGTTAGCAAAATTATCCTGTAAAAAAATTTTTTTTTTAAAAAGCTTTTACAACTTTTTATTTTATATTCATGCATTGTCATCGGAACCTAATATGTGTGCCAAATTTCAGCTCGATAGCTTCAGTGAAAGTGGGTGAAATATTGATTGCAAGATTCCAGGACATACATACAAGCTTCGATCAATAATGCATTATTGATCGAAGCATACGAGTGAAGTTTAATAAAAACTTTTAAAAATGGCGGCCGTCAGCAAACCAGACTGTAGACCTCTATGCGAAGTTCATAATTATGCAAATCCTAGTATGTTTTAAATTCGCTAACTAAGATATATTTGTTTCAGATCCTTGCCCGTGGTGAGACAGATGGCGGCCGGTGGGTTGGCGGGCGCGTGCCAGATCGTCATCACCACTCCCATGGAGCTGCTCAAGATCCAGATGCAGGACGCGGGCCGCGTAGCCGCGCAGGCCAAGGCTGGTCAGTCCACACTGAACTGGGGGCCTAGACAAGTGGCAAAACGCTAGTAGAATAGAAATAGAATAGATTAACAAATGTATGGGTTTGACATTAGCTCACGACTAATTAGTCGATAGCGAATGTCAATTCCATACATTTGTTAATCTATTCTACTAGCGTTTTTGCCACTTGTCTAGGCCCCCTGAACTCTAGATCGCAGTCGCAGTGGCAGTGAAGCGGCCAGTGTTACGGTATCCCCTGCCGCCGGCTGCCGGCTTCTGGGGTTGGGGGCGGCAAGAGTAGCTCGACCCACGACGGTGTGTGGACGCACAACGTCTCAAACATTGAGACTGTTTCACCGGAGATACTGCGTAGTCCACAAGCGCTGAGGAAGGCCACCGAGGTGGTTTTAGTGAATGAAAATGGTGTCGCTCCCATTTTATACAGGTAACGTTAAAACGCGGTTATGCCCGCAAAATCACTAATGGCCGAAATTAATAATCGATCTGTAATCCAAGATATAAATTGATCTCAGATATATGCCTATCTGCGGATCGATCTCCAATCCGCGTCCCAATAACGAAAAGAGACAAACCATCAATGGTTAATCCGTGGATATCAAGATATCCGTAGATATCTGTTCCCTCTTTGGACGTTTCGTTGTATGCAAAATCGAAACTTGAGTGCTACATTTATTTATAATTAATATCTTAAAAATTACACAACCATATATGCATATTACAAGTACCTTTAACTGTTTTGGTACCTACTTTTTTTACTTATTGTGCTCTTGAAATTTTATATAGATTGTTATAGTTACCATTTGTTGTTTTTGTTGTTAAATTATATTATTGTAGCGTCCAAAGCCCAGTAGCATTAAGAACATTCGACACTGGGTTGGCCACTAATCCAATCTGTGGGTCGCAGCAGCATATAATTACCAATTTTAAAAGTTTTAAATTATAAATTATTTGTATAAAATGGAACGTTACATCTCACTGATTGGGTAATGTTTTTTGATTTTGAAATAAGTCAAAAAGCTACATGTCATATTTTATTTATGTATAAAAATTGTGTTAATTAACTATTATAGTTTTTGCATAATACTGTGTTAAATAGCAATGAACTTTGAAGTGGTAAGTGACTTTGTAGAGATCCATACCCCTTAATTATTTTGTTTCATGATGATGCTAATAATGTTCGAAAGCATATTTTTATGAAGTTCTTGTTATTTTAGGTACTACGAGGCAAACCTTTGACGAAGGATGAGACAAAATTATTGCTCAACATAATTGAGAACAGCCCAATGCCACGGTTTGTCGTCGAACACCCCTGCAGGTTTAAAGTTGGAAAATCGAAAGAAACTTGCACGTATCGTATCCAAGTAAGTGTTATGGACTTTTTTATCTTTGTTTAAAACTTATAGGTATCGCAGTAAAAGTTAACCTAAAATGTTTATAATTTTTACAGACTGGTGGTGGCATTCCAGAGTACATTCCCCCGGATGCCGTACTGGACAGAGTGGCAGACTGGAGAGTACTGCAAGTGCTTGTTGTACCATTTGGTGGTGACAAAGAGGAAGAAGTTTTTGTTTGTGGTGGTGGCGGTTAATTAAAATAAATAATAAACAAATCACAAATGATGTCTTTTTCTATACTAATATTATAAAGAGGAAACATGGTGTTTGTAATGTTATAACACAAAAACTACTGGACCGATATCAACAATTCATTCACTTATAAATTTGTGTTTTTGTATGTATGTTTGTAATGTTTTCACACAAAAACTACTGGACCGATTTCAAAGAAAATAATATAAAATACCGATTAAAAACATTAAAAAGTTGCATCTTCAGTAACAAGGAAATAAAGAAAGAAAGAAAGAATCTTTTATTTTCAGCAATAGTTCATGCAACACAGAAAACTATATCAAGTACATGCTATGTTTAACAACTTTTACATTTTTTTTTAAAAATAGGGATCCCTAATAAAAATGCAATATAACCCAAGGTGTGAAAAATACCTAAAATATTCTTTGCATCGCGTGCGCTGCGGAAACTATTGATGATAGAATAAAATAATGTACTACGACTTTGCAGAACACATCATTATTTACAAAAAGTGTCGCGATACCATATGATCCATGGTTACGAAACGAGATAAAAAATCACTTTCTGTATCCGAATCCCAGTCCGTCAATTAAGCTAGGATTTCCATATCACTGTTACTATCACTAGAACTGGAGAATATGGCCAAATCCATTTTGAAAAATCTTAAATCTGAGGAAAGTCTAAGATTAAGATTTTGGATTGCTTTCACCGATCGATCGAAACGTCAAAAACGAGAGATAGGTTATTGACACGCTCAAACCGTTGTTTTCATACAGAGGTATATCTGTAATCTTTGATCCGTCCTCCCAAAGATAGATTGATTCTAGAGATTGCAATTTCAATCCACGGATCGTTTATTGGCACACTTAACTACTAATCTGGATTACATTTTTGACATTTAATCCGAAGATTTAAGATTAGATCGATTATTAATTTCGGCCATAAGAACCCTCACAACTTTTTCAGAATTTTTTGTTATACAAACAAATATTTAAGTATGACTGTTGGGTAATTGGGTTGACTTTTAATCAAAACGCCCAACTCTCGTAGTGATAACTACAGCGTAGACAATGACCCTGATAAGGACTGACAACTACCCTTTGCTACTGAAATAATACAAGATGCTTACCACGTTAGCCTGGTAGAGTTTAAATTATCGATATTAGTACCCGTGGTTGTACCTATTAACAATCTGTGTTATGGTCTGGTACTATATCTATATATATAAAAGGAGAAGGTGACTGACTGACTGACTGACTGACTGACTGACTGACTGACTGACTGACTGACTGACTGACTGACTGACATATCAACGCAGGGCCTAAACTAAGTAAGAAAGTAAAGGGTAAGAAACTTGAAATTTTGCACAAGGGTTCCTTTTATAACGTAGGGGAGCACTAAGAAAGGATTTTTGAAAATTCACCCGAAGGGGGTAAAACGGTGGTGCAAAGTTAGTATGAAAGTTTGCCGTTTTTGAAGTCAAGTGGGAAACCCGATCGCGGGCAGACGTCGTTAATAGGTCTAACTCTACGCGAGCGAAGCTGCGGGCGTCCACTATAGACTAATAAATAACGTGATTGTAATCGCAGAGGGTCGCAAGTTCGAGCGCACCACGGCGATGCAGCTCACTCGCAGGCTCCTCGCGGAGCGCGGCATATTCGGCCTGTACAAGGGCGTGACGGCGACGGCGGCGCGCGACGTGTCCTTCAGCATGGTGTACTTCCCCATGTTCGCCACGCTCAACGACCTCGGCCCGCGGGACCCCGTCAGCGGCGGGATACCCTTCTGGTGAGTGCAGTGCGACTGGAACCTGTACGAGGACGTGACGGCGACGGCGGCGCGCGACGTGTCCTTCAGCATGGTGTACTTCCCCATGTTCGCCACGCTCAACGACCTCGGCCCGCGGGACCCCGTCAGCGGCGGGATACCCTTCTGGTGAGTGCAGTGCGACTGGAACCTGTACGAGGACGTGACGGCGACGGCGGCGCGCGACGTGTCCTTCAGCATGGTGTACTTCCCCATGTTCGCCACGCTCAACGACCTCGGCCCGCGGGACCCCGTCAGCGGCGGGATACCCTTCTGGTGAGTGCAGTGCGACTGGAACCTGTACGAGGACGTGACGGCGACGGCGGCGCGCGACGTGTCCTTCAGCATGGTGTACTTCCCCATGTTCGCCACGCTCAACGACCTCGGCCCGCGGGACCCCGTCAGCGGCGGGATACCCTTCTGGTGAGTGCAGTGCGACTGGAACCTGTACGAGGACGTGACGGCAATGGCGGCTCGTGAAGTGTCCTTCAGCATGGTGTACTTCCCCATGTTCGCCACGCTCAACGACCTCGGCCCGCGGGACCCCGTCAGCGGCGGGATACCCTTCTGGTGAGTGCAGTGCGACTGGAACCTGTACGAGGGCGTGACGGCGACGGCGGCGCGCGACGTGTCCTTCAGCATGGTGTACTTCCCCATGTTCGCCACGCTCAACGACCTCGGCCCGCGGGACCCCGTCAGCGGCGGGATACCCTTCTGGTGAGTGCAGTGCGACTGGAACCTGTACGAGGGCGTGACGGCGACGGCGGCGCGCGACGTGTCCTTCAGCATGGTGTACTTCCCCATGTTCGCCACGCTCAACGACCTCGGCCCGCGGGACCCCGTCAGCGGCGGGGTACCCTTCTGGTGAGTGCAGTGCGACTGGAACCTGTACGAGGGCGTGACGGCAATGGCGGCTCGCGAAGTGTCCTTCAGCTTGGTGCGTACTTCTCGAAGGTCGACACGCTAAACGAGTCTTTCCGGTCTGTTAGTTCAGATTCTTATATTGTACAGAGAACATATTGAACAAATCTGCGAGTGTCAGAAGGAAGGAAGGAAGATCAGTAGGGTTTGGTATTAGTTATTGTTTTTGGTTAGTTTTATATAAATAAATAATAAATATCTTGGACATTCTCACACACGGCCATCTGACCCCAAAGTAGGCGCGAGCCTGTGTTATGGGTGTTAGAGACTGATATACATACATAGATATTTTTAAATACATACTTAAAAAGATAATATTGACATCCAGACACAGAACAAATACAAGTGTTCGTCACACGAATATTTGTCCTGAGTGGGATTCGAACCCACGACCTTTGGCGCAACAGACAGGGTCACTACCGATTGCGCCAACGGGCCTGTCAAATTTTTTATACTATACATATTTTGTGTACTATCGCAGGTGGTCGTTCGTGTCGGGCTGCGCGTCCGGGTCGACGGCGGCGCTGGCGGTGAACCCCATGGACGTGGTGAAGACGCGCATGCAGACGCTCACCAAGGGCAGCGGCGAGCGCCAGTACACCTCCATCATGGACTGCATCACGTGAGTGTGCATCGCCTTAACAAGTTTGCTACGAGTAATAAAAAAAAAAAAAACTTGTTTGTTATTATGTAATATGATGTGCATTATTGTTTATTCTATTGTAATTTTTTATTTTTAATTTTTTTAAGTAGGTGGTGGTAATTAGTCTTTAGATTTAAATTATTATTGTGAATTGTATTATTTTAAACGTGTCGATTATGTTAAGTGCCCTCCCTGTCGAATTGGATTTTCTTTCTGTAAGGACAGTGTGGGGAGAGAGACAAAATAAATAAATAAATAAATAAATAAGTAGCGGTACCAAAGTGTAGCTCTGACCCTGAATGCGCAAAAATCGTTCAGAGCCACACTTTTGTGTCGACACTTAGTATGTCCTTAGGGTCTCTACACGCGAGCGACTATTTGACCGATTTTATGACCGGGGCTGTTTAATTGCGGTTTGCGATTATCGCCCGCAAACTTGGATGATCGCTGTAATTTTCATTTCTTCCCTAAGTTGTCAATAAAAAAATATTTCCTGTGATTTGGTCCCTTGATTCGTTCAGTGAATCGGATAAATTTTAATGGTCGTGTACGGAGACCGGAAGACTCTAGTAACAACAGCAAGGTCTTCCAAAGCTACTACACTGTTCGTGACCATTATACTTAAATATTTTGTGATGGAAAATAATGCGATGCGAATTACAGAAAGACGCTCACTCACGAGGGCCCTACGGCGTTCTTCAAGGGCGGCGCGTGTCGTATGATCGTGATCGCGCCGCTATTCGGCATCGCGCAGGCCATCTACTACGTCGGAATCGCCGAAAGACTGATGGGAATCAAGTAAACATCCACCTAAACACCCCCAACATTGCGCAGGCCATCTACTACGTCGGAATCGCCGAAAGACTGCTGGGAATCAAGTAAACATCCACCTAAACACCCCCAAACACTACGATCTTAACCCCCAAAAAAAAATTGTAAAAGGCACGTAATTTAAAAAAAAAATTGTGTCGTGTTTCTGTCTTTCAATGCACATATGTAATACAATATGTAATGTTTAACTACATATATTAATATACAGTGTAAACTTCATTAATATATGTATATACATATATTTAATTTTGCTTAAAATTATATAAAGGTTTCCTGTAACTTAGTTCATATTTTGTAACTGTGTTTCATCTATAACTGAGTTAGTGTGACCTTAACAAATAACATTTCTGTATGAGATGTATAAAATTATTTAAAATATACTTAGGTTAATTTAGCTAAAATGACTTTCTAAAGTAAAAAATTCCTTTATCTTGGTTCATATTTTAAACTTTGCCTACAATTGAGTTACTGTGACATGATAGTAAATTGAAATAGAAATAGAATCATCCATTTGATAAAAACAAATTGCAAATCCCGAGAAAAGCTATCACTTGAAATATTTTTGACACTATCATCGAAAGAATTATAACTATGTGATATATTTTCTAAGGGGTTGACGGTTTTCATCGAATGAATGAATCCATCTATGACATCTGAACATTTTTATGCGAGTGAACTTGATCAAAGCACAAAAAGATTGGTAAAGAAATTATAAAAGAAAAAAAGGAAAAACACGTTACAAAATATTGATCAAAGTCAGGTCTTCACTCAAGACAATTTTTTTTATGATCTGGAAGCATAATACACGTGCAGTGACCCAATTTGAAACTAGAACAAGTGGATTTAAAAAGGAAAAGTCAATGTTGCTTTATCGGCGCCTTACAAAATAGCGTGAATTAACTCCGTTATTGTGATTAGACAGAAAATACTTGGGGTCGTAATTCGTGTTTTAGTATTTAGTGGACACACGCATTTCCATGACTTACACCGGAGGGAATTTGTGCGCGGTATAGCTCAATTTTTATATTATTATGCTTAATTTATTGCTAAGTTATTCCGTTCGTAATGAACACAGTCATAATCATTTTTATTTGTTTATTTGTATAATTACATATTTCGATTCACAAATATAGCTGTATAAATATAAATTTGTTTTAGAAATATGGACTTTATGCTCGGTGAAGTGTGCCAGCAATTGAATCATATGTTGGTATTGTCAATTGCTTACTTTCAGTCCAAATTAGCCTTTAGTTAGACAATTGAAGTGATATTAAATTAAATTTAAATTGTTACTACATTTGTTGCTGTTTTAGCTATAATTTTGTTGTTTTTTTTAATGTTATTACAATATTAAAATAGCTAGCTTTTATGTAACGGAGTATTAGGTACTGTACGAATCGCATTTAAAATGTTAATTTATAAATTTTGAATGTTCTATTATAGGCACTTTATTATTTTTAATACGTACATAATATATAATTATCGAAATTACGTTTCAGTTTAAATTAGTGTGCTATTACAAGAAAAATAAAAAAAATTCTCCTTTTTTCGAAGTCTGTTAAAAAAGCATGACATCCAAAGGGAAAGAGGAATTGTGTTTTCAACACACAACAACAATCAATATCGTTCATGTGACTTCCTTATTATACTGACAATAATAATAATATATCAATTTAAAATAAATGTGGTGTTAGAGTAAGTGTGTTTGTGTGATCTAAATTAATGTCAATTGGTTTCTATGACATCAGAAGATTTTGAAAATGTTAATTACATAATAATGTAATGTTTCATTATGAATGTAATGTTACGCATGCTACAGGTACTTGAAATCTATACACAAAACAATATTTTCGGGTATGCATAATCCAGTGTTCAATATTTTTAAACTAAGCACAATTTGCATGCATTATCCATGGATTTTGTTTATAGGTTTTTCGGGCCCATAATGCCACTGTTAATGAGCTCTATAAATTAAAATTTACTGATTGCTCGGTATTTTACAGTATTAATTTCTTGCCTGATCCCAGCTCCACTGTCTAACCACAGTGCACATTAGTAAGATACATACTGAGCCAATTTAAGATAACAGCAGGCCTGTTATGCTAAAATATTGCATAGTTTTATTGTAGTGTGTATCATTTATCTAAAAATCATTATAAGGATCAGATTTTGTATATTAAAGTAGGTATTATTTGCAGTGATGAATTTGAGCTTTACATAAAGTGACATTACAACAAATAAATGTAATTTTGCTAGTATAGATATTAATAACATGATAAATCATGTTATGCTAATGAGAAAATGCCATATAATTACCAATTTATTAAACATGATACATATGTAAAGTCAATGTTTATTTGCCTCTAAAGTCCATTGTTTATCATGTACTATTGGGTCGTCCTTTTAAATGGTTCTGACAATAAGTATATTTATATAAATGTTTGAGTAGTTATTTATATGTATTTATTTATATAATCGTCAATTAATCGCTTTTGGTCCATTCCGAATAGTAAATTAATGATTGTTAATAAAATAGCTGATTCGATTATTAATTAAATTAAACTAAGCCAAAATTATATAGTTCAGCTAATTTAAGAAATGCAGACAGCTAGGCAGTATTTTGTGCTGTAATTTTTGAGTGGTTAAGATCATTACGATTAGCGAAGACCGTAAAGATACTCAAATTAACTGAACCGTTAGAAGTTGTTTAATCATACAGAATGTTTGTTTTAAAATATAGATGTTCAATGAATAAATGTGAAACTGGATATGATTGTGTATGATTTTAAATTATTATATTTTTTTTGAAAATTTACGATGAATTTCGTAGCGTCCATAGCCCAATGGCTGGCGTCGATTCAATGTGATCGAAAGAGTTAAGCAACGACGGGCGCGGTCGGTTTGTGGATGAATGACCACTAGTGGCAAAATTTAATGGATGCTAACGCATTTCGAAGGGAACGTTAAGCCGTCGGTCCCGTTTATTTTCAATGTTTGAAACAGTTGTTAAGCTTTGTCGAAAACCTACGGGCGGCTTGAGAACATTCGACACTGCAATTCAATTCAAACGCAAAAACACGGTAGGTACTCTTGATGTAGTCCTCAGTTGTCCTCGTCATTCCACCAATGTGACGACTGTAAAGAAAATTGACTACTAATAAACTCCAATTTCTTGGACGACTGTCGATGTAAATAACTAAAATCTGCTTTTGTGTGAAAAAATCGCAAACGAATGTTTCCTCTGCAGCAGTAATGTAATCAGAATGATTGCATTAAGTGAAAATTTCAGGTCTCGCATCTATTTCCGTTCAAGAGATAGTCATTAGACACACATTTCACACTTTAGGAACGGAACCATAAAACGGTAAAGAAGTTACAAAATAATAAAATGTATGGGATTTACATAGCATCCTGTCGCTTTTTAACATGCTTATATTAGGTCCACTTGTATGTAACTCACAATGTAAGGGAATCTAAGATAATTAATTTAACCATCTTCCAAGGATCGTAGCGTAATGAAAATTGGCAGCTGTATGTACTTCTGAAACACATACAATAATATGGTACTGTCGAACTGATCTGATGATGGAGCCGGAAGATATTAGCTACTTTAAAGTGGAATCTAAGATAGCTAATTTGACCATTTTCCAAGGATCGTAGCGTAATGAAAATTGGCAGCTGTATGTAGTTCTGATGAAAATACAATAATATGGTACTGTCGAACTGATCTGATGATGGAGCCGGAAGATAATAACTGGAACTTCATGATGGAATATCGTATCATAGTCGTGTTTGCACTTGTGGTAAGGTCTTGTAATGAACTTTGACCACGATTAGGTTTCAAGGTCTGATGATGAAGCCGGAAGTTAGGCACTGGCATTCCATGATGGAATATCGTATCATAGTCGTGTTTGCACTTGTGGTAAAGTCTTGTAATGAACTTTGACCACGATTAGGTTTCAAGGTCTCATGACATCTTTTTTAGTTGGATTTTCTATAAAAGCAAGTTTTTTTAGTTTTTTTAAACTATTAATTTTTCTTCCTTTTTTTTTGGATGGAGTGGAAGAGAGATGGATGCGTCTCAAGTAGAACGAAGCAGATCCTCTGTATCCTTTTTCGTGCGTGCAGCCGGCTTTCATCGATATATACGACGTTATCACCAAAGATGTTATCACTCCAAAAAAATCGAGACTGATGTTACAATGAGGATCAGTACAGTTATAGCAATTTCAATAGAACTAGTATCCACGTTATTCTCTAGGACATAAGAATGATATTTCTTTTTGAATTATCCAAATCGGACCATTACTTACGAAGATATTAAATTATAAACTTTATGCCGTTCCTGCTGCTAAGTCAGTGTACGCGGATGCGTGTGACGTCACTGTGTCGGTCCCAGCGCAGTCGGTAGTAGTGATGAGTAGGACACGAAATAAAAATGAGTTTGTAAGAGTAGCCTCTTTTTTGTATTGAGCCGCTACAATGTCCCACTTCAAATGAGGCGAGGCGTTCGTCGCGCGCGATACATTTGTACTACGATGTCCCATTTCAAACGAGGCGAGGCGTTCGTCGCGCGCGATACATTTGTACTACAATGTCGCACTTCAAATGAGACGAGGTGTTCGTCGCGCGCGATACATTTGAAGTAACTAGAATGACTTGGTACTTGTATTGTCCTACCTTACAATGTGTGACTGACGTAATAATTATTATTTATTTTAAACGTCATTGTGTGTGTTGAACGTACCGCGACAACAAATTTGAAGTAGTACGTAATAAAATTTTGAGCCGCTCTTACATTTCTACATCATGTCCGGGACAAATGAAGTGCCTCTTGTATGTCCTACTCAACACTAGTCGGTAGTTGGTACTCATAGTTCACGGGGCGGCGGCGACGCGGTTGGTCTTTTATTTGCAGTTTATTTAAATAAAGTGTTGTTATAGAGTGTGATATTGTGATATTTAAATATAAAACATACTTATGAGTAATAATAAAGTAGAAGCTGGTTTTGTGCAAGCTCAATCAGATAATCTTCCAAAAGTGGATTCATTCATGGTATATATTACATGTGCTGTTTATTAAGCAAGGTTGTCGAAATAAAACTCTATAAAAGAAACGAAAGCATTTTTATTTTTACACTTGATTACTAAATAGACAATCCTGTAAATTAACTAAACCACAGGCTATTGTTACAATATTATCCAAAATATTTATATATGAAATATCGACACATGCGTGAGGTCCGATCATTTTAAAGTCTCTCAACTTCCCTATGCTTCTTTCAACGTGAACTCTAATAACAGCGATTCTCTTGGTTTGCAAAACTTCCTCTGCTGTAGGTTTTGGGTTGGAACTCACACTAGGCAGCCTCAGGAGTGTGCAACCTCGTTGTTCCAGTAAATGGGCAATATTTTTGAAACCCCTGTCAGCTAACACAATACTTCTTTGTGGCAATTTGTTTGCAAATATAGTTGAGTCAGGGGTCTTCCCTCCATATCCCTCAGAAATGAAGTTTATCAAACCGTCAGGAGTTATTGAAACCAAGTACTTAATAGTATTGCAGCTTTTATATTGAGACCACGTAAGCGCTTGGTGTAAAGCGTTGCTAGGTTTCTCGATTTGAATTTCGAAACAATCGATTATTGATATTGGTTTAGAATAGCGCTTCCTAAAAGCTATCGGCAAGTTTTCCCTGACATCATCTGCTGATGGCCACGTAATAAGCTGATTCAGGCATAGTGCTACTTTTGGAAGAGTCTTTTTAAAATATTTAGTCACAGAACTCTCAGAGAGGCCGAAATGTATTGCAAGCATTGAGTTAGGTTCATGCCATCGAATTTTTCGTAAAGTCACTAGGATTTCAACAGATGATGTTTTCGTGAAGTTTTGTAAATGTTTAATACAAAAGTATGAATGGCCAGGAATTCCTATCAGTAATTTTGGATCTCGAGATATGGCCATTAGAGCACCCTGTTGCATATTGAAAAAATGTTTGTTCATCTCTTTTGTTATTTCCAAATCATTCGACTCGATATCACTAACATTAACACCAAAAGAACGAGTAATGTCACTTGAGTTTGAGTTGCTGATTGTGAAGCTAACGTTTGGATTAAGATTTATAGGGATTTCTTTTTTTTTTACTATGCGTTGTTTCCATTTGATTGGCGTATTATTATATTTCGTTTTCATTTTTGGTTTCATATTAACCTGCACTGCTTGTGTTTTTAGACCCGTCTCATTGTTTTTTGATAATACATCTATTTCTTCAGGTATGTGAAGGGGATCATTGTTTTGGACGTTATTTGAGTCTTGATTCTCACACTCTACTACTTCAATGGGATGCAACGACAGGTCTTCGTGTCCAATATCTTTACTTAAAACTCTTTCAAAATATTCTATATCTTTCTTTCCGGGTCTGTCAATTTTCTTTTTTTGAGGCTTTTGACATTCAAACTTATGACGCAAAACTCCCTTCTTCAGTTTAAGCTTTCCTCCAACCAACTTAAACTTTATGTAATTTTCCATGTCTTCTTCCAACTGAAATATAAAAACTATTATCAATTTATTTTCTTCTAACAATATGGCATAGCTGAGGCAGATTTATAAATGCACCGCTGTTGTGTCAATGATTAAAAAATATTATCCTTTACTCCTTGCTTTTTACCCGAGTACGTCCCTGTGTCAATGTTTTGACCTTGGAATATTATATAGAAATCGGAACAGGTGAATAGGTAAGTACATAGGTTTATCCACAAAACTCAATTAAAAGTAACTAGGTATATTTTTATTAATACAGCAGGCTTAATAAGAGAATACTTAAGTACACTACACGTAATAGTAGGTACCGACTTATTTCCATATCAACTAAATAATAGGTAGGTATAGTTATGTAGGTACTTACATCGAAATGATCTTCGCAACAATGTCTTGTAGCCTGGGCAGAAGGTGGAGTTTTATCATCTCTTTTCACAACGGCATACCATTTTTTAGACATAGACATAGACATAGACATAGACATAAGTTTATTTCGACATACATACAACACATAAGTCAATACAATTTTAAATTTAAATAACAATGCCGAAATAGGACGCCCTCAGCAAGTGGCTGTGGCAAGCCAGCAGCCGCTGATTTTCAGGACGACCCTCGTAGGGAAGTTCGTGCCAGTTGTTTTCAATTTTCATGTACATATATGTATATCATTAATAACAAAAAATAAATAAATTTAAAGTAAGTACCTACCTATACTTAATAAGCTACACATGATATAAATTAATATAAAAAATTTTACGTAGTTTTGGGTCTTTCGGCACGTTAAAAAAGAGTTTTTCAGGCGTTTTAAATGAAGTATTTGTACATTTTGGCACTATACAATATTTATACATAGTTAGAAAGGTGAATTAGATACAAATCGGACACTTAATTTGTTTGAAAGACACAATTAACCAATGAAAACACCTGAGCGCCTTATCGCTGCCAACGGCTAACTGCCGAGGACCGGCACAGTGACGTCAGAGCCTACCGCGCCGGCCGTAAATGAACTCCGCTAGTAATTTGATCATAACTTCGTCAATTTTTGTCGTAGAACAAAACTTTTTGCACTGTATGTTAAGGATTTCTTAGCACTATAAATCTGCATTCTCAACTAAAAACGTTACGGATCCTCATTGTCTACGAAAATGTTTTCGTTAACTCAGAGACGATGATCATTTTCGATACCGTATGGCTACAAAGCGATTTTAACTTAGCTAAGCCCCGGAGGAGGTAACTAGCTTTCATGGGACATGGATGGTAACTTTTTGTCAAGTGTGCACATATTGATAATTTATTGATATAGATACTACTTGAATCCCCCTTCTCATTCGACTCTTCATCGGACCTCAATGTTAAAGCAGAAAGTAACTCTTGCAGTTTAGGGTTAATGATCAAAGTTTGTCGGTTTGGCCCGATGGATGACATGATCGTGAACGGCCACGCGGCCACTTTATTTAGCGCCGGCCGGGACGCCTGCAGCTTTGCTCGCGTGGAATTAGACATATAGTTTCGTTTCAGAGAAGATTCAGCTTTCTAATGGTGAAAGAATTTTTGAAATCGGTCTAGTAGTTTTTGTGTGAAAACATTACAAACAAATGTTTCCTCTTTTTAATTAACATATATTAAACAAAATGTTTATATATATTATGTACAATTATATACGTACATAGTATATAAACAAAAATTACAAGGTTCCTGGCTGAATTATTCTTGATTGCTTTATCACGTTTTATCTAAAAAAAGATACTGTCAATTGTCATTTGTTAGTTGTCATATGTCTGTCAATCTCGATCAAAAAGCATTCAATCAAAGCCAACCAAGTGAAGCCAAGCCAAGTCTAAGTTAACCAAGCGACTATTATTTTAGGGTGCGTGCTGTGCTAGCTGGTTTGTGTGGTGAACTAGATATCCTAGATTAGCGTTAATAATTTGGTTGAATGAAACTTTTGAGGAGTGACGTATTTGGATGAATTAGATTTTTTTGCTAGAATTGGCTGTCGGTTTCTGTGTCTTCGAATATTAAATTTACAGCTTTATTTTGAGTCTGGACTTGGTAACCACCAAGTTTTTTCAGTCACAATAATGACTACAATAGGGCCAAAGAAGGATGGAGGACCAAATGCCGAGTTCTTTCAGTCGCCGGAATGTTTAGCCCAATTTGATCAAATTCGTGTTTGGTTGCAAAAAAACTGTAAAAAGGTTAGTACCTAGTGTATTTCTTGTAATTTGCCATTGTCCATAACCTTTCAAATCAAAATAAACCATACATCTAAAGTTATATGATTATGATATCGTTTTTAACTTGTTTTTATTAGCATAATATGTATTCGTTTTGCCTGTGCCTGACTTTACCTGCAATAACTCACCATATAATATACAGGGGACCTGCGGTAATCTGGCACCCCTTGTAATCTGACATATCAACAAGTGTGCAAGTGTATTTACAAAAGTGAAAAGAATGAAAAAGTCAGTGGAAACCATTTTGTATTGCGGTGTTGAATTTTTTTCCACTTGAGTTAGATCCACTTCCACTATCGCCTTCAATTTGTCGTTGTCATACTGTACACGTCGGTAATGTTCCATGTTGTTTATGCACCAGTATTTCCACGAACAAACTTATATTCTCAATTTTAATTTTATCGATGGCACCAAAAACTACCAAAATTTCACAAAAACAAAACACTTTCTAAAATAAATGACTATATTTGAAATTAAAATAACATGGCTTTTTAATAAAATGTATCTAATTTCTAATTGTGCGCCAATCAACATAAATCAGAAAATGCTGGTAATAAAATATCCAATTTCATAGGTAAAGACCTATTATTCTAATGATTATGAGTACAATTTCAATTTTTTGTATACAGTAATAATTTTTAATAATCTTTTCTTATAGCATGTTCAAACGGACCCACCGACAAAGGAGGGCTTGGCGCAGTTGGTGGTGCAGCTGATACAATACCAAGAGAACAAGCTAGGCAAGAATGCTGCAGATCCACCATTCTTAAGGCTGCCGGTAAGTTAAATTGTTGTTATGACTCTAAACATACGTATAAATCTTTGCAACAATATTCCAAAGATTCTGCGTCAACAGGATACATGCATTTGCATGCATGCTAACAATAAAAGTATGCAAATTTACCAAATAGAGCATCTTCAGGTTAAATAGACTTTAGCACCATCAAATCCATCAAGGCCAGCAACATTTGATGCCCCTGTTGTCGCACATGTCCATAGGCAATGGTGACATACCAACAGGTATGCCTGTTTGTCTATCATTGTTATAAAATGACAGCATGTGAGTAGTTATATGAAATAAATATTTTCGATGAATATTGAAATAAAACAATACCTTAAAAGCATTATAAATTTCTGTTTACATCAATTACAATCTTCTTTAAATTATAAATTCTTGAAAAACATCGTCATTTTACAGTTTTGGAATCTACCAATCTATATATATAAAAGGAGAAGGTGACTGACTGACTGACTGACTGACTGACTGACTGACTGACTGACTGACTGACTGACTGACTGACTGACTGACTGACTGACTGACTGACTGACTGACTGACTGACTGACTGACTGACTGACTGACTGACTGACTGACTGACTGACTGACTGACTGACATATCAACGCAGGGCCTAAACCATAAGGGCTAGAAACTTGAAATTTTGCACAGGGGTTCCTTTTATAACGTAGGGGAGCACTAAGAAAGGATTTTTGAAAATTCACCCCCTAAGGGGGTAAAACGGGGGTGCAAAGTTAGTATGAAACTTTGCCGTTTTTGAAGTCGTTAGACGGGTAGACGTCGTTAATGGGTCTAATTCTACGCGAGCGAAGCTGCGGGCGTCCACTAGTATAACATAAAAGTTAAATATAATGTCATCTAGTAAAAGGAGAAGGTGACTGACTGACTGACTGACTGACTGACTGACTGACTGACTGACTGACTGACTGACTGACATATCAACGCAGGGCCTAAACCATAAGGGCTAGAAACTTGAAATTTTGCACAGGGGTTCCTTTTATAACGTAGGGGAGCACTAAGAAAGGATTTTTGAAAATTCACCCCCTAAGGGGGTAAAACGGGGGTGCAAAGTTAGTATGAAACTTTGCCGTTTTTGAAGTCGTTAGACGGGTAGACGTCGTTAATGGGTCTAATTCTACGCGAGCGAAGCTGCGGGCGTCCACTAGTATAACATAAAAGTTAAATATAATGTCATCTAGTACAAAAATTTATTGTTAAGTTAGTACGGTTAAGATTTAAATTTGAAAGTATTTAAAATTACCATAATATTATATAATTTAGATTATAGTTCTGAACATAATATTTTAGCTTACCTGAAATAATGAATAATATATTTATTTTTACAATATTTCTTAGCAGAATTAACAACCGTAAAAATAAATAGAAGCTCTGTACTTGAATTATTAAAAACATATGAAAAATGCCATAAATAAAGGTTTAATGTAGGTTTTAAAAACAAAAATCACCAGCCACATTTTAAATTATAAAATAAATAATTAATTTATAGACATTAGTATTTATCAGCGTCCTTGAATACGAATTGGTGTTCCGCATATCCGCTGGCGCCGGTGCCTTCAATAGCAAACAAGGAGCCTGCTTCGGGCTGCTGGGATTGTTCCACTGGATTCAGATTCAGATTACTAGTGGTCACATAGAGAGTGGATTGCTCATGACCACCCCACATAACTGATGTCACCTTACTGGCAGGAATTTTGTGCTGCTCCAGTAATTTTCCAGCCCTGGAATCTATCTTGATTACCTATTAAAAATATTTTCGCTTAATTTATGTATAAAGTCACTATCAAAACACACATTTTCACTATTATTTATCTGTGGATTTGGTCACTAGAGATATTTACCGTAGCCAAATAAAAGAAAAATATAAAATATGTAAATAAATAGATAGGAAATAGAGAAATCCTTACGGGCTTTATTATCTTTCCAGGTAGTAGCTACCATTGAAAATGATTTTTTAATAATTACCTTTCCACCACCATGGCAGGCAACCCAAAGATTTCCTTCTTTGTCAATGGTCATTCCATCAGGGACCCCAGTGACATTATTAGCTTGGAAGCTAAATAATGTCCTTCTGTTGCCTGAAAATTTAAAATTAATCATTATATTAATACGTGAAGCAAAAACTTTTCACTTTTTACGAAAATCATGTGGACGGAGGAGTATGAAATTTGGTACAAATATAGTTTTTAAGAAGAATAGTACAGAAAGCTAAAATTTTTATGTAAAATGCATTAGAAATATAACGTATAATTGTTTAGCGTGTTATTTGTCACATGTTTCAGCCAATGTTCGATTGGTTTGGTTAAATTATATGATTATCAAGATCGTTCCAACATAAATTTTAATAAAACCGTTTGAAAAAGAATTATCGTGGAAAGACCTTTCGGCGACTACTAGTTATGTAAATTCACTGAGATATGGGCATTAATCCAGGTTGTGATTGCTTGTGGTTTGAAAAGATTTTGTAAATCCAGAACAGAACAGACATCCAGAAGAATGATTAGCTTTAAAGCATTAAATGTTAAGCCTTATTCTTCCATACAAATATTTTCAAATATTCTTTATTCAGATTTTTTTTTCAGATTCAGATTCATTTATTTTTCATTATATGGTTTTTTTTTATACGCTTATTGAACGCCATAACATTTTTTATCTACCGCCGGTTCACAAAGTTGATGCTACCGAGAAGAACACGGCAAGAAACTCGGTAGTTACTGTTTTCAAAATTTACAATTTTTATAATTTGATCACATTACATTATTATTTGACAAGTGGAGCTGGAGATACTTCGCACCAAGCATTTCTATCGTTTAAGTAATCATTAATTAAAAGCTTTTATTTAACTTCACTCGTATGTATTCATTCATGTATGTCCTGGAATCTTGCAATCAATATTTCACCCACTTCCACTGAAGCTATCGAGCTGAAATTTGGCACACATATTAGGTTCCGATGACAATGCATGAAAATAAAATAAAAAGTTATAAAAGCTTTTTTAAAAAAATTTTTTTTAGAGTATATTGTAGAAGCGAACACAGTTCCCCATAAAAGATTTTGATACTTTACTTAGTCTAGAGCTAGATCAATTTCATCGATTCGATCAATTTATCCTTATATCTTGTACTAAAGTTATGTACACTGCTTTTTTGTCATTGTCATTTGACATTTTTTCGTACATACCTAATATTTTCATAAATATATTGGCATGGGACAGTTAAAATATTTATAAACTAAAACAGTTCTCGCAGGGATTCACGCTTATGTAGGCCGTAGGTATAAAGGCATAAAAAATAAGGTTGCCTGGAAGAAATCGCTAGTTAGCGATAAGGCCACCTATTGTATGTAGTCGCTGCGACCCATAGACGTCCCACTGTTGGGCACGGGTCTCCTCTCAGAATGGTAGGGATTAGACCTTAGTCCACCACGCTGGCCAAGTGCGGATTGGCAGACTTCACATACCTTCGAGAACGTTATGATGAACTCTCAGGCATGCAGGTTTCCTCACGATGTGTCCTTCACCGTTATAGCAAGTGACATTTAATTTCTTAAAACGCACATAACTTAGAAAAGTCATTGGTGCGTGCCACTGGGGTTTGAACCCGGACCGCTCGAGTGAGAGGCGAGTTCGATAACCGCTGGGCTGTCACCGCGTCATTGTATGTAGTATTTAATCCTTATTCCATGTAACTGTTCCTGTATGTCTTGGTGTACAATAAAGAGTTAATCTATCTATCTATAATTCTTTTTGTCTTTTCCTTCCCTATTCCATTATGTTTCCTTATGTTATATCAATTATGAGTTCTGCTGCAGCTCTATTTTGAATCAACACTCAACTGGCGGGCCAAAAGATTGACTACAAAGTATGTAATTGTTTCTATTCAATGGAAAAAAATCGCAGTCAGGTGATTATATATATCACGTGAGTGATTCAAAAACAGACTCGATCAGACTCGATCACACAATTTCGTATTTTTGAGTCACTACAATGCAACGACTTGCATTAAACACTGTATTTGGCGGGCCGTACGTGAGACTAGATAGGTACGGTATTCGGAGTCGCAGTCGAGCGATTAAGTTACCTAAGCGATTCATAAATAGAGTATAGGAATATGAATAAATATAAAAGCACACATTATCTACAATACAAGGATTTACTTACGTATAGTTCCAGTTTGTAGGTCGTAATCGAACACGTCGATATTTCTCGTGGGCGAGTCGATATAGAACATGAATTTGTTGTCGGACGTCCACGCGATGCCGTTGGAGATGGACACGGGCCGCACCTTTTCCACGGGGTCAAGGTGATTGTGCTCGTCCATCATGTATAGAGTGCCCTGGTCCTCTTCCAGCGTTTGGGTCGTCTCCTTGCCCATGGTGCCTGAAATTATATTACAGTACACTCGTAGATATACCTATTCATTATTATAGGTTCCAATTAAAACCAATGCTGAGTTGAGACCATTTTGAGGGAAAACACAAGTCTTGTGTGTGTTTGTGCGTGTGCGTGCGTGTGTGTGCGTTATTTTATTGTGTTTGTGTTATAAATTGTTTTGATTGAATACATTTCTTATGGATTCTGTACAGCTTTTATTACCACTGTGTTCTCAATATTCTTTCTTCTAGCGGGCAAAGACCACATCCTCACGACATCTCTAAAAAGCATAATTACTGAATGAGTAGGTGACATCCATATCGAACTTTCGTGAACGTGACATTGAAATCCATTAAAACTAACTTGCATTGATAATCTGCGGTTTCTTCACAAACGTATTAACTTACCAGTAGTCCCATTACATTCTCTACTCGTCTGAGCGTATAACACCCTCGAGTTCGTAAAAGATGATAATGGGTAAAATTAGGGAAATGGGCAGCAGAATCATTGTGCGCGTGGACTTCGGCTAGTCTAAACTTTCCATCCGTGGACCTCCCTAGGCTGACTGATGGAAGCTAAGAACAATACCTGGAAACAGAAAGTAGTAGTAGGTAGTTGCTGATAGAAACATACCAAACCAAAGTCTGCCCTCAGCATCGACCTTGCCGTCGTTGCACCGGTTGTCTGGCTTTCCCAAGTCGACCGCGGTCACCAGTCGCAGCGCGTTGTCGCCCACGGGCGCGTCCCAAGACAGGAAGTACAGCTCGGCTCGAACCCCCACCAACAGGAGCTTAGGATAGTCCTTCACTGTTACTACCAGCGATACCGGACCGTAGCCTGGAAGGAAGATCGAAGAAGTAGTTATTTGATTCATCATCAGGTGTGAGACTTTACGGAAACCTTGTCATAGACGAATAAGGACCTAAGTTTTTTATTAGGGAAGTAAGCAGCTCTGTTATAATCATTCCTCGAATTCAGATTCATTTACTTTTCCTTATATCGTATTTGTACACGCTTATTGAACGTTCTAACATTTTTTACCTACCGCCGGTTCACAAAGTTGATGCTACCGAGAAGAACACGGCAAGAAACTCAGTGTTACTCAATTTATCAAGGTATTTATTAAACTTAAAGTGGGGCTGGACATTGCACCAAGCGTTTTTACCGTTTAAGTATTCATTTATTTTATAGAAGGCTATGTTAAGGAGGTTTTGTTTAGTGTGTAAGATTTAAAGTTAAAGGTTCTTAATTCCGAAAAAAACATTTCTGAAGTAATAAAGGCACAGGCTAGCCTTCTGACTTATATTTTCGGGTATTTTATTGTTGGAAGCTCAGATGAATACCTTTTTTTATTCATCTGAGGTTGGAAGTTGTATTTAGTTTCCCATAAAATATTTTGATATTTTACTTTTTGCCGGGTACTCGTATACTTAAGATAATAAATGTGTTTGTGTTGATGATTAGATCAATGAAGTATCTCTGTATATCTAGGTTTAGCTATACTGCAATTATTTACTATAAAATCAATTGTTACCATGGCTATCTTCTATATTGATTGGATCGTTAGATATCGAATAACTTGTTTTATTACTGAATGATTCGTGAGTGTCTTTATTCATAGTTGAAATTACCGGCTTACTCACGTGTGATTTAAGTCGTTACATCGTACGCCGTGCCCGCCGCGAGCGCGTTCACTCCTGAATATGGTCATCGTAAATAACCGAAACTCGGCCTATTTCCTTCTTAAATCACACTTGAGTAAGCCGGTAGTTTAAACTATGAGCTAACTTGTTATTCTTTATTGTACCAATATCTCTGGTGGTAATGTTTCCGGTCTCAGCATCGAGTCGGTGAATCCGCTGTTGGTTTATGTCGACCCAGTACAGCGCGTTTTCGGCCTTGGACCAGTGTGGACCTTCTAAATGCACGCCGCCACGGTATACCTTGAACAAAAGTAGGGCATTACGGTAAACATTTGCGAGATATTAGCTAAAGAATCGTCACTACTTGGAAGAGATTCCAGATTTAGCTATAAATGTCTTAGTATTATTTAGGATAACACATACTCAGTTTTACGTCAATTCTATACTTAACTAACTTAATAATCATTCTCCAACAGAGTAGATACCTACTGGAGTTAACCCTCGATGAATGAAGAGAAGTTGAAATGTCTGTGGCATCATAGTCCCAAACGAATGAACCGATTTTGAGCTTTGCAACACCGTGGATAACTAACGTGATTAGAATGTCTATTGCAACAATTTCCTATCCTGATAAATTAGGTATTCATTCAAATTTATACAAATAAAAGTTACCTTTACAAAAATTAATTGTAGGTCATCTCAATCTGATCTATAATAAGTATTAAATAGCTTAAAATTTGCTTGGATTCCAGTGACTCATGTGTTCCAGTGTTGACTTTTAATCAAATCAAATGTCTTTATTGCAAGATAAGGTACAATTAGGTCTTAGTAAAATTTACAAATGAGCTCTTATCTTTACCCATCTAGGCATGCAGATTATCCTTACTATTTATACATATATCATATTATTATATTACTATTATTATTAATATCAAAATATTGCGTTCGTAAAGAGATCGACAGTGAGAGCGTTACTATAAATTATACATTATGTCAAAAATTAAAATATATTTTCATCAAATTTATCAATTAAAAATTCATTTAAGCTATAATAACATTTGTTAATTAAAAATTCATTAAGTCTCTTTTTAAATAATTTAGTGTCATTAGTGTCATTTAAGTAATATTTTGTAAATCTTCGTTAAATGGTAAGGTTTGGAACAGTATTTATATTTGGAATCCAGTGCAAATATTGAACTGGTAGACTGTGCATAAGCAATATGTAAGTTTGGTGATGTATAGTGAAAAAAGTAAGAATACGAGTACATTGAAATAATAGTCAAATAAACTATAAGAATAGGTAATAGAAAATGGTATAACACAATATGGAAAACTTACATTCTTTATAAGTGGCGAATTCGACCGGTACGCAAAAACGGTTATCACAGACAAAAGCAGGACTAACATTGATAAGAATATTGATTTAATCATATTGATTGCTTGCAAAGATATTGTTCGAGAAAAACGCAACCGACCGCCTCAGCGCACGACCTGTCAATGCTAAGTACGTCTACTGCTTGATCTCGCACTTCAGTGTACAATTTAATTAAATTTCTTCATTGTCGGCAAGTTTTTATTTAGTGTTTGTTAACTATCTGCTGTAAGGCTGTAGGGATGCAAAGCAATGCGTGTCAAGTATCAACCAAGCGAAGATTTAAGTCATCTTTGTGTCTTCTTCAATCAAGAATAAATTTAACACTTTTTATTAAATCATCTTCTTTTGGCGCCAAATGTATTTTTATCAGACTGCCTAATAAATTATGAAGGCAGTGTTTTAAATCGATGAATTAGCTACAATCTGTCACGGATCGTCGGATTCTCGCGGAAGTCGAGCATTGGCCAAGGTTAAATTTCTTATTTTACATTTCTTATATGCCTTTGTGCTGTATTCATACCAATTTACAATCGGCATTACATTAGAAAGTTGCTTTAGTCTTTGCACAGAGAACGACGGGTGTATCTGTAAAATAAAATTAACATCTTTAGGCGGTTCAGGAGTGTTTTTTTTGCGGTTTGGTTGGATTTGATATGAGAGGTCACAAAAAACATTCTAAATCCGTTTTATTTTCTTTCAAGTTATACCATACAATCATTTCGGGGGCATATCTACTGGTCTTATGTTATGTTTATGAACAAGACCACATACAATGTGTAACGAACACTTGTGTTTGTTCTGTGTTTGAATGTTAATATTAGATATCTGTTTATATTAACATCCAGAAAATAAGAGTTACTTATGAGTTTGGTTTAATTTCGTAGTCGGTAAATATTGATTTCCCCTTTTACAGATTTAACTTTGGCTTCCTTCCTAGTCTAAATAGCTCAATGAGCGAAAAGGCCATCTTTTGTAGTGAAACCTTTTAAAATTGTTCGCTTCGCTCGCTGCGACCCATAGACGTCCCACTGCTGGGCACAGGTCTCCCCCACAGACATTGCTGCGGGAGGTCTAGCTAGAGCATACTCCACCACGCTGCTCCAATGCGGATTGGTGGAGGGGTTAGTGGCCTACTCAGGTCGAATGTTCTCAAGCCACCCGAAGATCTTCGACAAGGCTTAACGACTGTTTCCAGCATTGAAAACAACCGGGACCGACGGCTTTACGTGCCCTCCGCAGCACGGTAGCGTCCATGAAATTTTGCCACTAGCGGTCACCCATCCACAAACTGACCGCGCCCGTCGTTGCTTAACTCTTTCGATCACATTGAATCGACGCGAGCCATTGGGCTATGGACGCTACAAATTGTTCGCTTATTTTTGGCATATTCATTTAATATTCTTTACTAATGTAATTATGTTACCTATTTGTTTTAATAGTACATATACTGTTTTATCTATAAGTGTGATGAAAAAGGCACTTTACTTTACTTTAAACTCCTAACACACCTAATTAGGAACGGAAGATTGCTTGGCCTAACACTTATTTAGCAGGTTGCCATAATGCCATGATATAATAGTGCACGTTCCTTGAATTTCAATGGAACATTTCGCACTGCAAAAGACATGTTGAGACGCAAATGGCAAGTAATAAATGAGTACACCTTTGCCCCAAAATGGGCCATAATGGATGTCGTGTGTTAAGGCGCATTACATTGCCGGTCCTACCCTGAACTTGATACGGTTAATAACTGTTTGTTTTCGTTTGTTTATCGAGAGTGAGTGGTTAGTGGAAGTGCAAGCTTGACAACACCCAACGCATTGGGAGGCTTTACGATTGCACTTAATAATTAGAACTAATTTTTCAGTGTAATCAATACTCAATTTATTGCATCATAATGTTGTAAAGCGGTGACAGTCTAGTGGCTATCGAACTCGCTCCACTCGAGCGGTCCGGGTTCAAACCCCAGCGGCACGCACCCAATGACTTTTGTAAGTTATGTGCGATTTAAGAAATTAAATGTCAATTGCTATAAGGCTATAACCGTGAAGAACGCATCGTGAGGAAAATGTTCTTTAAGGCATGTGAAGTCTGTCAATCTGCACTTGGCCAGCGTGGTGGACTAAGGAGACCCGTCCCCAACAGTGGGAAAAATAATGGGTTGTGATGATGATAATGAATGTCGTACATAAGTACCTAGGCATATTAAATTATATGTAGTTAGGTACTTTATGACCAAGTGTATATAAGATAGCTGACTGCAGTGCTGACTGTGGGCCCCGGTCCCTGCCGAGGCAAATATTTGTTTGGAAGATAAATATTTGTGCTTGGGTCATGTAAGACTGTCTTATTTTTCTCTGTGTTATTCTTCGATCAATAATGTACGTGTTATTGTTGTTTTATATGACATGTGTTTTTCCTTTAGTCTGAGGTATAGTGTAATGTTGTCCGTAAGACTCATTATGTTTACGCTAACGCAATAGGCACAGACCTATAATGTTAGTGGTTAGTTATTGTAAATAAATAATTAAAAAATAAATAAATAGCAAACGAACATGCAGCATTACCCATCCACTGCCGCCCATGACAACTGTGACCGAATTTGAACAGGACTGCCCAGTTCAGTTCAGTGTACAGAGAGGGTGATGGTGATAATAAGAACTGTGATGGCCAGTGTTACCGTAATACAGTGTTATCGTGTTAGTAGGTATGAGAACAGTCCATTTTCTTAGTGATAGTCCTGTACGATTTTGTTAGTAATAGTAATTTTTTTTTCTCACACGGCCATCTGACCCCAAAGTAAGCGCGAGCCTGTGTCATGGGTGTCAGAGACTGATATACATACATAGATATTTTTAAATACATACTTAAATAGATAATATTAACATCCAGACACAGAACAAATACAAGTGTTCGTCACACATTATTATTAGTAAGATTCCGGTTTCAAGTCGGTGTCAGATGTGTTGTTTACTTTGAGGACTAAGATGGTTGCCTCGAGATAAATGTAAATGGAATTCAAACCTTTCCACCCGGAACATAATTGCTGTAAAACTATTGTTATATAGTAGAAACGGTATTAGGTACCGTGGCGAACGGTGGTACTACCCGAAATCTAAACCTATACCTAGGTGTAGCACCTATAATCAGGGTCTCAGAAAATTATGTAATTTATCTAAATGGAAATTCTTGCCACTCATGCACGCAAATATTAAATTGGGAATTTCAGTAATAAGTAGATAAGTGTTACTGAGGCTACTAGCAGGATTGTTATGTGAAGTTTCTAAAGTTCTCACGTTTATTTATCAAACTACATCGAAATAGGGTCTCACTGTGAAAATCAGCGCCACGATTTCATCGGAATCATAGCAATAAGCTGAGTGCGGTGCTATTTCACTTTGTAATAAATCTTGTTTGCGTAGTATATGAAGAAGATGATGAATAAATAAACAAATAAAAACTTAATTTTTTTGTAACGTTTTCCTGTTTGCAATGTTAAATAAACATTGACGACTCCGTGGCGCGGTGGTGAGTGACCCTGACTGCCGAACCGCTGGTCCCGGGTTCGAATCCCGGTCGGGGCAGACATTTATGTCCCAGACAAATATTTGTACTCGAGCAATGGATGTTACGTTGTGTTGTTTTCTGTGCGTGTCCTCCACCCGCAACACAGGCCGGGGCCTACCGCGGGGATGTACCTTATTTTTATTCATCCTATTCTATTCTGTATAAAGCACTTCCCGCTATGCGTAGATAATTCAAATTCAAATAATTTATTTCGCTATGAGGTGATTACACACGCTTAACGAAAGTCTAGGTAACTACAAACTACTTAAAGAGAAGAGATATAATGCTATTCTAAACTGATTAATATAAAGCAAAGGATGAGCTATGGCTAATTTACAATCATTACCTACCACTAAGCTAAGCTCTAAGTCACGATAGACTATCTATCTGGTCATCAGCTTTAGGAAGAATTTACAATATTCTTATCCTATGCCCTAGTGTAGGCCGAGAGAGAAAAAACCGGAGGAAAAAACTCTCGGTACTCTTTTAAAATTCAAATTAATTTGTACAGAAAAATTTACAGTATGACCATGACATGATCAGGACAGACACGAGACAGCCAATCATGTATGCCAAGAATCACCCCATATGCCACCTGCTTACAATATTTAGTATAATTAATACAAGGAAAAGCATAGTGATAGCCTATCAGAGTTTAATTCAGTCCCATGCCTTCTTATCATCGAAATACTCCTGAATACCATAATAAGCTTTTCGACATAATGTTTGTTTGATGGTTTTTTTAAATCTGTGTAAAGGCAGAGACTGAAATAATAATAATAAACGCTCTGGTTCCAGATGAAAGTGTTCATGGACATGAAACCGGGCGGGTCGCTGTGCACCGTGCTCGCCACCATGTTCCGCTTCAAGTCGGAGCAGCGGTGGCGCAAGTTCGACTTCCAGGTCGGTAAGGTATGCACGCCCGCCGCACTCCGCCCGCTGCCCGCCGCCCGCCAGCCCCGCCACACCTCCATAACATGCATCGCGACGGACGCGCCTGTGACTCATATCGCACAAATACTACGACTACCTAAATAAAATAAATAAATAAATATCTTGGACATTCTCACACACCGCCATCTGACCCCAAAGTAGGCGCGAGCCTGTAATATGGGTGTCAGAGACTGACATCTTGATATATATATTTCATGTGTACGTGTGTATGACAGTGAACTCCTCCTAAACGGCTGGATTTTTGTATGTGTTCAAGGGGATTCACAATTTGGTCCACTGGAAAACGTTTTTAAACATTATTTTAGTATTTTTGTATGATCATTTACATGAAGTGTCGCGTCACTTTGACATTTCATATGGCAGAACAACGTTTGCGGGGTCAGCTAGTACATGCATAGATATTTTTAAATACATACTTAAATAGATAATATTAACATCCAGACACAGAACAAATACAAGTGTTCGTCACACGAATATTTGTACTGAGTGGGATTCGAATTTCGAACCCACGACCCCTGGCGCAACAGGCAGGGTCACTACCGATTGCGCCAACGGGCCCGGTAATTTTTATTTTTAAGTAAAAATACAGATAAAATTGTGCTAGTATTGTAATATACCTACTGCAAAACCTGTAACAGATGCTATTAAATGCGCTATGCAGTATTATTAAGTATCATAGACAACCAGTTCAATAAATATCAAAATAAAAACATGAAACCTTAAATGGAAATTATAAATAAAAATATTACTCATTCTTTTCCTCGTTTGATAATCAAGGTGAACATTGGTACAACTGTCATGAGGCAGAAATGATATTACAATTTGACCTCTGTTTGTCACTGATCCTCACCCGTTGGTTATTTATAAAACTTGCTCGAACTACCATCCCACGGTTGAGCAAAATGTCTCTTATTCAAATTAAAAGATTAAAAGACCAAAGTTTTTGCAGGCCAAATTCAGATTAGTACATGAACTCTCTCTTAATACAGGTATATTGTTTCATCTCAATAATTTAAAATGTCGTATTTATTAAAATTTTGAAATAATAATACTCCTGTTTGAAATGAAAAAAAAAAGTAGAACAGTGAGAGGAAAAAAAAAAGCTAATATATTGAAAAAATCATTAAATAAAGCGATTCTTTTACCCCTTGCAATGCTTTGGTCCAATATCACGTCACAGGCGAGTCTCCGCTGGTCCAATCGCACGAAATTGGGTATGACAAATTAAAATATTAACAAAATTACCATTACACTTAAATACACATAATTTTGAAGCTATAGTTTGTTCAAAACGCTATGGTATAAAAGGTCGTTAACCTTTTGGTCGTCCGATTAGGGATTGAAAACCTTTTTCTAAGTTATTTTTTTTTTGTATTTAATTAAATTGTTATTTGTTAAACAGTAAAAAGTAAGGATACACAAAATACCAATCATTTGAAAATTCAAATCGTCATTATAATAAGTACATCCACCCGGAAAATACACTTGATTTAAATAAATAAATGCCTTATGGTTAATAATGCCCTTGCAGTAAGATTCCTTACGTCGTGGGTGACATGAACACACACTCTAGAAATTACAAACAATGATGCGCTTTAGTTTTTTGTAAAATCGATTTTTTTACCTGCAAATTCAATATTTTGTAAGTTATGCCTTTTTAACGCTCGTTTTATTCCTGGGATAAATGTACTTTTATGTCACTGCGTTTTGAACGAACTATAATAATAATATGTTCTAGCTAAAAGAGGAATATATTTTTTTTACCATTTTATGTGATCTTTAAGTTTTAAATTTGAACACAAAACTGTAAACTTGTACATACACTACCCTTTAGAATGATGTTTTGTAGATTGTCCTTAAAACGTAAATTTTTATAACGTTGAAATTTAAAGCACAAAATCTGCTTACGATCATGTCCCTCATTCTTCCTGGGTGTTTTCATTACATAGAAGGCTATGCTATTCGGGGTGAATCTGTTGGGTTTGCTGTACATCTGACTGTTCATTAAGACATCAGGACATGACTATAATTATTTGTGTGTGCAATAACGATCTCTGTGTTTTGTCACTAATATGAATTGGGTTTTTAATTGTTTCGATACTCACACATTATTATCGTTATTTGCATGTGTTTTATACTTTGTACAATATTTTTCTTTGTCTGTGAAAAAACCTCTAACTTTGTAATTTAAGTTTATACAGGGATATTTTTTTGCCTAAAGTTAATTTTCTATAGGTACTTAATTTATGAAATTCATAAAAAAACCTATTTTGCTATAGAGTGTTTTGTATTATTTATTCAAACTCAATTCAGGAATTGAAAGAAAGTGACAACACACTATTATAGCTTTGTTAATTGGTTATGAATAAGGGGGTTATTGTGTAAAACATGCAGATTTATTAGGGTGTCCCTTATATGACAAAAAAAATTTTTTTTTCGAATTTTGAAATGCATACCCTCTATATCTTTTACAAATTCAAAACCATACTCAACTATAAAATTTTATCTTTTTAGCATGATTGGAACCCGTGCCGACCGAGTCACAAAGTTTATCGAAAATCGTGTTTTCTCATAATATTTGGTTCTTGTATAAAATTAATAAAAATGCAACAAATTAAGAAAATAAAATATAAAATGAAGTTAGGGAAATATATATATTTATATGAAAACATAAAATCTCAACAATCAGTCAGGGTAACTTCTCTTTAGAGTATGTTTTCTACTGTCCGGATACAAATTTCTATGTTCCTGGACACAATGCAACAGGAATTGTTTTTGCTCTTCTTCAGCCGTGAAAGTCCATGAAAATCTTGCATTAATTTGAGAGCCCTTTCAGCAGTGTCATTTACAACCCTCAAACGACTTATTCTTCTTTTAGCTTTCAGATAAGCAGCATTATGACCCTAAGAAGACAAATAAAGCGATAATTGGCAAGCGTTCTTCTTTTGAACATCGCACATTCAAACCTGGTAATAATTTTCCATACCAATGAATTGTGACTAGGGTCAGTAACATTTTTCTGAAAGTCAGTTTTTATTGCTACTGCCCTAGAGTTTCTCGTCTGAGTACGAATTCGCTGGATTGAGGATTTGTTAGTGGGGAAATCATCACTGCTCAGACCAAGCGCTTCTACGACCGCTTGAAGAATATAAATAGAGTCTCTTATGCTTAGCTGGCATCGATCTAAGGCTGCAACAAATTTAGGTGTTATTAGATTCTTTCTACCTCTTTTCGATCTTGTTTCAGGACAGGCAACCTCTGGCAAGCTGACTTCAGAATTCAGAATCTGTTTTTCGTCTAAATCTTGTAGATATTCCAAGTTATGTGTAGAAGAGGTCGATGCAATATCAAATAAGTTATCAAGGTCTCTTTCAAATTTATTTTCACGGATTTTAAAAGTCACCTGAGTGTTTTTACAATTTTTTTGCAGTTCCCTCCAAACATGATATAAATCAAAAAGTTTCTTCACGCAGTTAGGTAATGCCTTAGTAGGAATTCTTGCTTTTTCACAAAATATAATGCACTCCCAAATCACAAGATTAGCACTGTCATTAACAGTTAGTTTGACTTCGGGAATATTTTAAAACAAGACACCGAGAACTTGTCGATTAGAAGGCAATTTTGCACTATTTATTTGGTGGCTAGGCAGTCCGATTAGAAAAATACTTTGTTTATCACTGCGTAATTCAACCGATATCTTTATTCAATAAACAATAGCGTACTAATTATCGAGACAATCACGTTTGAAATGACGAATAAAACTCGTAGTATCAGGTCGCAGTGCCGTACCCGCGCAACTTGTATGAACAAACTTAAATCGCTAGTCGGCACGGGTTATCGTTCATATAAAGGGCTAATATTTTTTTCTAGACTATATTGGGTTATTACGAAAGTTTTTAGAAGGTATGCGTAAAAAACTTGCGAACTTGAAATTTAAGGGACACCCTAAGATTTATGTATGTTACGTAATGTTTCAGCAACTGTTGAATTTAAGATTCTTATATTTAAAATGGTAATAGGTATGTGTTTTTAAATGATCTTAAGTATGGTATTCTTAAAAAAATGTTTTGTTACTACATTATGTACTGTTGCATATTTATTATTAATTTGTGTTGTAAAACTATGTTTATTTTTCAGGATGCCGACATTCTAGCAAAACACTCCTTTTGTTTTAGAATGCCGTCATCCGAAAAATAAAAATTGTTTTACAATACACTTTATACAAGGAAAAGTAAAGTACAGTTGCAACAGAGACGATAGTATATATGTATTATAAAATAGTTTGTGTGAAAGTAAACACCAAAAAGACATCAGGCGCACGCTGATATAAAATATTGATTTTTATATGAAAACATTTTCGCTTACATAAGATAAATCATCGATATATCAAATATAATAAGAAAGGTTAGATATGTAATAAGCGCTCTGAAGGTAGATCGTTAAGTATTCATCAAAATTAGACCACCTTTTGCTCAGTTTCGCGTCAGTTGGTGACGGATTCTAATGTCAACTAATGTGCCATTTTTGAATACTGAATTTTATGGTGGTAACATATTTGCCTCTTTTACTTAACATTGAGATTACATATTAATACATAGTACAAAAATTGATAATGTAATATAACAAACCCTCTCTCTTCCCGATCCCCACCCGTCCTTTCCAGAATCCGTCTCGGAAGGACCTGAACGTGCAGATGATGATGGAGATTGAGTCGGCTTTGTTGAGCGCGGAGATTATCCGCTCGCCCTGCGTGTACATTCGCCCTGAAGTGGATAAAGCCACCGCCAACAAAGTCAAGGACATCGTGGTCAACCATCAGGGAGAAGTTTGTGGTGAGTACCGGTTGCCGTCTGTCCATCGGCCGTTTGAGTTTATAGATAACGCCAACGAGCTAAGCGATGTCACTCAATAACAAAGTTGACATTTTAAATGGGTGCCTACCAAAAATTGGTTTTGGTTGCCCATTGGTAGGTGGAAATCGTTTTTTCTACGTGATAATCTACGGTCAATTGGCCGTACATAGGTTGTCAGTGTTGTACGGATTACTATGGTAGCTTGATGACGTAAACAGTAACGCAACGAACCCTCATCACTCGTATTAATCCTGCTGCAGTACCTACAACGAACTCATGAATGCGAGGTCGACGCTACTGATAGAATACCTTTAACCTTTACCTTGTGCTTCCGTGACGAAATTGTGTTATCGATGTATAGAAGGGTTAAATAAAAAAAAGATTCACTTAAAATTGCACGTTAAATGTAAGTCAATTTAAACCACCTTATAAACAGTTTTACGTCCGTAAGTGACGAAAACTAATGTCAATCTATTTACCATTTGCAAACACGTGAATTGTTTATGATATCAAAAGTTCCGTATGTATACAGAGGACGAAGAAGACGCGACGCACATAATATACCCGGCCGTGGACCCGCTGGAGGAGGAGTACGCGCGGCCGGTGTTCCGGCGCGGCAGCGGCACGCTGGTGCACTGGTACTACCTGCCCGACAGCCACGACACCTGGGCGCAGGCTGACTTGCCGGTACTTTTTTCCATAGACGTCCCACTGCTGGGCACGGGTCTACCCCACAAACACTTGTGCGGGAGATCTAGAGCATACTCCACCACGCTGCTCCAATGCGGATTGGTGGAGGGGTTAGTGGCCAACCCAGTGTCGAATGTTCTCAAGCCACCCGAAGGTCTTCGGCAAGGCTTAACGACTATATTATTATAATAAATATCATCATCATCACAACCCTTTCTTTGTCCCACTGTTGGGCACGGGTCTCCTCTCAGAATGGGAGGGATCAGGCCTTAGTTCACCACGCTGGCCATGTGCCAGACTTCACATGCCTTCGAGAACATTATGAAGAACTCTCAGGCATGCAGGTTTCCTCACAATGTGTCCTTCACCGTTATAGCAAGTGACATTTAATTTCTTAAATACATATAATAAACAGTAAATAATAACAGTAAGTACACAAACTGCGCTTTAGTTTTAGCTATAGTGGAGTATACTATGATTAAATAATACTAAACTTACTTTATATTAAATATATAATATAAAAAATAAAAAAATAAATACATATGTACCCTAAAATATAAATTATGATGTTGTCTAATATATTTATAGAGATATGGAAGAGTAGGGCCACCTGACACAGGCATATGCTTATGCTTACTAGGTGGCTCTGTACAACAAAATTTGTAAACATCCTTATAACAATAACAATAAAGATTATTATTATTATTGTATAAATATAATAACAGTAATGACATTATAATAAACAGTCTTTAATTAATTTCTGACATAATATATGTCAACTGTCAAAATGTCCCAAGGTGGACGTGCCGGAGACGGTGAGCTGGGAGTGCAACCGGTCGGAGGCGTGGCGCGTGTCCGCCACGTGGGCGCTCGACCTGCCGCAGTACAACGAGCTCATGAACGAGGAGGACTACGAGGTCGACGCTACTGGCAAGAAGAAGGTAACCCTTTTTTCGTTGATGAAAATGGTTTTTCGTCGTGATAGTCCACGGTTAATTTGCCGTAAGTACATAGGTTGTCAGTGTCGTATGGTTCACTATGGTAGCTTGATGACATAAAAGGTAGCACTATGAACCCTCGTATTCAAAGCCGAGCACCCGCTCGACCTGCCGCAGTACAACGAACTCATGAATGCTAGGTCGACGCTACTGATAGAATATATTTTACCCTCCTAAGATAGAATATCTTTTTACCTCTTGGATCTGCTGAATGAGATTGGTCATAGAAATAGGATATAAGTAGTACCTTTGTATTAAGATTTTGTTACAGTGTAATGTGTACAAAATCATAAATAAATAAATGCGTTGAGTGAACAAACGTCCCTCCGTCCCCAGGTGCACAAGCTGCGGCTGTCGGTGGACGACCTCATCCCGGGCGCGGAAACGTCGAGCAAGGGCAAGAAGGGCGGCAAGCGGAAGCGATCGCCGTCGCCGCCGCCGCAGAAGCATGGCAAAAGGAAGAGGTATGGGAACCGGTACCAGACTAGTGGATATCGAACTCTCCTTACTCAAGCATTCTGGGTTCGAAGCCAATCGGCACGAACCGGACATTTCTGAGTTATTTGTGATCAAAGAAATTAAAATGTCACCTGCTGTAACGGTGAAGGAAACATGAGGAAACTCCCGACTGCCTGAACTGCCTGAAACATACCTGAGAGTTCTCCATAATGTACTTGAAAGCTTGTAAAGTCTGCCAATCCGCACTTGGTCAGCGTGGGCTAACCGCTCCAATTCTGTGGAGACTTGTGCCTAACAGTGTGAAAAAGAGACGGTTGTGGTGGTTGGTAATCATTGGGTTAGATAGAATATCGGTCGGAGTGTTCTCATTTAGGATAGGCCTATGTCCAGCAGCGGACTACAAAATACTACTAATAAATGCATGAATTGATGGATGGATTCACATTTTATCTACAATAAAATACACTTTATTTCACCAAATAATACGCACTTTTTTTTATGGATATAAGATAGCATACGACTTGCAGCACCACTCCTCAACAAGACAAACAAGACAAGACTCAAATTGCTATTGGGATGGTTAATTCAGTTAGCATAGATTGTTTATATAGGAACAATAGTTGGTCAGTTCGTTATTAGGTGTGATGACTGAAGCTGTTAGTGACAGTTAGTGTTCGTTTTTGTAAGTAATAGTCCTATTAGTAATTGCTAGATAGATGCGTTGCTGACCTTTAGGACTAAGATGATCGCGTCTAAAAAAGTGTAACCGTAAGCCACGAAAAAGCCTAAAAATAACGATAACAAATAAATATAAAGTAACAATACCAAATATTCCTCGTTTTCTTGTTATGGCTCCGATCGCGTCAAATAGTTTTTATGAATCACTGCTACTGCAGTATTAAATCATGTTATCATCATCATAATAAGTTTAACCTTTCATAACGGCAAGCTACACCAAAAATTGCTACAAATCAAAACCTCTAATCAATACCTGCAGTTCAGCCGATCAAAAGCAGAGGTAACGATCAGTTTTTTGACACTTTCACGGGAACGGGGATAAAAAGTTGCCGATGTCATTCTCCAGACCGTATACTGTATCCATGCAAAAAATCATAGCTATCCGTCATTCCGTTGAGGACCAAAACAAGGACAAACCAACAAACATTTTCCCATTTATATATTAGTATGGACGCCTATTACAGCCGGGTGATGAAACGGCGGGACAACGACGTGGAGGACGAGGAGGACAACGCGTCGCGGGACAACACCGACGTCGCGCCCGCGCCCGAGCCCGAGCGGGCCGCCGACCGTGAGTACCTTTATTCTTCATTCAACACAAAGCGAAGCGTAGCGAAGCGTAGCGAAGTGTAGCGTCCATAGCCCAATGGCTCGGGTCGATTCAGTGTGATCCAAAGAGTTAAGCAACGACGGGCGCGGTCGGTTTGTGGATGGGTGACCGCTAGTGGCAAAATTTCATGGACGCTACCGTGCTTCGGAGGGCACGTAAAGCCGTCGGTCCTGGTTGTTTTCAATGTTGGAAACAGTCGTTAAGCCTTGTCGAAGACCTTCGGGTGGAGTATGCTCTAGACCTCCTGCAGCTGCGTCTGTGGGGGAGACCCGTGCCCAGCAGTGGGACGTCTATGGGTCGCAGCAACACAAAGCAGTGGTTCGTCATATTTATCTCGCTTCAAAAGCTCCTATACTCGACTTGATTAACAAGCAATCAAGTTTATGCCATACAACATGAAACAGACAGTAAATTAGAAACAAAAAAGAAAAAAACAATACAAGTTATAAAAATAAAGAAATGATATTACTAACAAAAATTAGCTGTACGGCAAAACTTCTTACATACTAGTCAAGGCTATCACTACTACTAATCACTTCTAAATATTAGAATCTATGTTACTAAAAAAAGTGAACGCAGTGTATATTCTAAGGCTGCGGCCAAACGGGCGTTTTCAGTTGTGTGTCACGTAATTTCTACTGCTTTCGGTTTCATACAAAGCTCCTGTTTGAATCACAAGGCGACGCAAAACGAGTTGCCAATTTCAATAAAACTAATATAACACCTAGCATATTAATCTATATATATAAAAGGAGAAGGTGACTAACTGACTGACAGACTGACAGACTGACTGACTGACTGACTGACTGACTGACTGACTGACTGACATATCAACGCAGGGCCTAAACTATAAGTGCTAGAAACTTGAAATTTTGCACAGGGGTGCCTTTTATAGCGTAGGGGAGCACTAAGAAAGGATTTTTGAAAATTCACCCCCTAAGACGTAAAACGGGGGTGCAAAGTTAGTATGAAACTGCCGTTTTTGAAGTCAAGTGGGCAACCCGAACGCGGGCAGACGTCGTTAATGGGTCTAATTCTACGCGAGCGAAGCTGCGGGCGTCCACTATCACCATATAAAATCTTAAACCATAGTCATAATAGTGATAAAATCTGCGCTTGGCAGCGCCCCCGGCGGCGGCGGCCCCGCCCCCCGCGCCGGCCCCCGCCGAGCCGCCCGCGACCGAGGCGCCCGCCACGCCCGCGCCGGCCATGGACGCGCACGACGACTCGCAGGGCAAGCACAGCGACTCCAATACTCAGGTATACATGTCGGCACGAAAGTGTTGCTCTGAACGAAACTCGGAGAGGATAGCTTTTCAGCTGCGCATAGGGTATCAGAGCGGGAACTAATTTACAGCACTGATAATAATTTTTAAAGGTCAGGTCAATATAACATCGTGTCATGCATGTGTTAGTTGATATACTTATCGTATTTATATATACGGTTATATGTTAAATAAATATTAACAATTCATCTAAAAACGATGCCTAAATGTATCCATAATTGTGAGCGAAAAATTATTTGTAGCATATGGACGTCGACTGGTTGTCAGATAGACTAATTTAAAGGTTTCTATGTTAATCACGAAAACAGCGTCCTTTCCTTTTCAATTAAATTTATTTATTTGTCTTTAGCACAGTTTACATGTACATACTAGGTGGTATATTATAGCTTAAAAAACGTAGGCTAAGTAAATAATGTGACATACAAATATTCATAAAATTAAAATAAATTAATACATTTTAAAACTACTAGTAGTTATTTCTAAAAATCGAAACTGACTACTTGTTTCACTTGTGTGTTTGTTACTTGAGCTCTTTACTGCAACAAAACTGTCATTGTGCTGTTAGGAAATGCTGGTGAAAGAGGAGCTGGAGGACAACGTGACAGACCAGACGCACGTCATCGTGGTCCCGTCGTACTCCGCCTGGTTCGACTACAACTCCATACACACCATCGAGAAGCGGGCGCTGCCGGAGTTCTTCAACGGGAAGAATAAGTCCAAGACTCCAGAGATATATCTCGCTTACAGGTTGGTGTCCTTTTATTCTGCTTTTGCAATACTCGCCAAGGTTTGACGTCCCATCCAAACCGCATTGACTCCTGCTCATCAACTACCGTCCGCTTCCGCAGTCCTTTTGGCGAACGAGTCACACGTGAATGGGGTTCCAGCCGAGATATTTCCTTTTAGCTACATGTAGCAACAATGTACAAGATGAGTGTAAATGGTTGGCTGGTAGAGAATGCTTTATGCATTAAGCTCGCCATTTGTACCTTGTACTTTTGTATGTGGTTCAATAAAGATAAATAAATAAAAATAAATAAATCTTGCCTCAAAGCCGGCAACGCATATGTGGTATCGCACGTGTCCTTAGGCGACGGTGACTTACCATAAGGTGGCAAATATGCATGTTTAGCCGTCATTGTTATAAAAAAACTAGTGAATGCCCGCAGCTTCGCTCGCGTAGAATTAGACCCATTAACGACGTCTACCCGTCTAACGACTTCAAAAACGGCAAACTAACTTTGCACCCCCGTTTTACCCCCTCAGGGGGTGAATTTTCAGAAATCCTTTCTTAGTGCTCCCCTACGTTATAAAAGGAACCCCTGTGCAAAATTTCAAGTTTCTAGCCCTTATAGTTTAGGCCCTGCGTTGATATGTCAGTCAGTCAGTCAGTCAGTCAGTCAGTCAGTCAGTCAGTCAGTCAGTCAGTCAGTCAGTCAGTCACCTTCTCCTTTTATATATAAAGATATGTAGTTGTGCCAGATTTACGAAACAAGCGTATTTTCCTTGATTATTGTAGGAACTTCATGATCGACACGTACCGGCTGAACCCCATGGAGTACCTCACGAGCACGGCGTGCCGGCGCAACCTGGCGGGCGACGTGTGCGCCATCATGCGCGTGCACGGCTTCCTCGAGCAGTGGGGGCTCATCAACTACCAGGTATATAGAAAGAACTAGTGGACGCCCGCAGCTTCGCTCGCGTGGAATTAGACGTAACATAACCTTAATACAAAATTTCATTGAAATAAATAAGAAAAACTTTTATACCTACTAACTTTGCACCTCCCTTTTACCCCTTAAGAGATGATTTCCGAAACTCAATAAAAAACCTTCATAGGTACTGAATTTCATTCGAATAACATCAAAAACGGCAAAGTTTCATACTAACTTTGCACCCCCGTTTTACCCCCTTGGGGGGTGAATTTTCAAAAATCCTTTCTTAGTGCTCCCCTACGTTATAAAAGGAACCCCTGTGCCAAATTTCAAGTTTCTAGCCCTTATAGTTTAGGCCCTGCGTTGATATGTCAGTCAGTCAGTCAGTCAGTCAGTCACCTTCTCCTATATATATATAGATGAAAGAAAGTAAGTTTGTTTTGCTCTTACAACACAATATTTGTACCACTTAGAATAGCCACTTAGAATAATACTAACACCAACTAACAGGACTAACTATCACTAACAGTCCCCACTCCACATACCTACCAACGAACTGACCAACTAATGTTCTGATTAACTCTCTCAACTAATTGGACTAACCATCTCAGTCCCTAATTGAGTCTTGTTCAAAGTCAGTCACAGTTGCCATGGGCGGCAGCGGATGGGTGGTGCTGCAAGCTCGTTTGCTATCTTGTATCCATAAAAAAAAAAAAAAAAACATCTATTTGATAATGTTGTAGTACATGAACAAAATGGGTTTGAACTCAGCATAATTGTCAATGAACAAAAAGGAACCACGATGCTGATTTAGGAACCACGACGCTGACATATTATATCGGCGCTATAGTGTAGCTCTGACCTTGAATGCGCTTGGGGCGTCTTAAGCGCTGATTGGTTCGTCAGCTGTATTATGCCCCCGCACTGTAACCACATGCGCAACTATCCCCTCCGAATTTCGTTGGCACGATGATTGGGCACGGGTCTGTCCTGTAGCAATTAAACTTAATACGCAAGGTGTCGACAATGGTTTTATTTATAACGTGGTCTGTTTTATTTATAGCGAAGTTACTTTCAGTAAGGTCATATGTAATATAGTTAGTAGGTGGGTAGGTTAATATCTGTAATAATAACTATTTTCATGTATAATTGTAGAACCATTTATGTAATTAATTTCAATAGTGTTAATTTTTTCCTTTAACCTTAGTAATTAAATAAATGTATAAGTTCATTTACTGTCCGAACTTCTCTAATACGCTGGGTCGCCCTGAAAACCAGCGGTCGTGGTTCGCTGCGACCATAGCTGAGTGCGGCCCCATTTCGGCAAATCCTATAGTTTTAGCTTATTTTATTATTTTATATGCATTTTGTTACTATTATTTTTGTTAATTTGTCGAAATAAATCTATATTCTATTCTATTCTATTCTATTCTAAATATCCATTAAATTTAAACATGTATTTTCAGCTGGAGACAGAGTCCCGTCCGACGGCGATGGGCCCGCCGCCCACGTCCCACTTCCACGTGCTGTCCGACACGCCGTCGGGCCTTCAGCCGCTGACGGCGCGCCCCACGCAGCCCAGACCAGGTACACATTTCCCACTTTTGGCCGTACCAATACTATACAAATACGATTTTTTTGTTTTATGCAAAAATACATTTGAAATCGTAAGTGAAGGAACCACGGAGGAGAGGGAGAGGAGTTGGTCTATGCAACTGTGGTCTGTCTCTTGACATGTGTCATCTGACGTCAGTGCGGTGGTAAAGACTTCGGTTTGTACTAATGTTACACTTTTGTCATTAGGACTTTTGGCGATCCGGCATTTTCTACAGTTTTATTGTTATTCATCTGTGAAGATGAAGTGTTGTATTCTGGGATGTAAAAGTTATTCCTGGCGGTCATCTAAAGCAATCGACGTTATTACATTTCGAAGTATCGCGGCGGCGCCATTCGCGCACCCGACTGAATGGTTGAATGTTTATGTTGTTATTTCATTTCTTCTATTTATTATTTGTAAAATATTCTCATTCTTATGTAACTGAATTTACGTAATTCTTAATGATGTGAAGAGTTTATTTTGGCCGCCGATCGGCGCTAGGTCTACGACATGGCGATGCACGCTGTGTAAACGCACCGTAATGTTGTTATGTTTGATCAAATATAGCGGAGAACGCAGCAGTGCCTAAAGTGGAGGCGGGTCTGCCGAACGGTACCGAGGCCGGGGCGGTGAAGCCCGAGCCCGCGGTCAAGGCCGAGCCGCCCGCCATCGAGCTCGGCACGGCGCCCGGCTTGAAGATGGATCAGGTAATATACCTTATTACACTGCGTCCTACGTGAGCGAACTGGATTCGAACGCGATGCGGCGCGAAAACAATAAACAGTCGATACCTGTTATGGTCTAAGAGCTGGCATCAATTTTTCGGTAGGTATTTGAGGCAAGCTGAAAGCGCCTCTCCTATTATACCCCAACACGAAGAAAATTCATTTGCAAGTTCTGAATTTCTGAAGGGAATAAACAACTCATTGTTAATTCCCTTTGACCACGCGGGCGGAGCCGCGGGTAAAAGCTAGTACCACATATCACGTATCCACAGTACCGTGGCGGCGCTCGCGGGCGGGAGTGGACGGAGCAGGAGACGCTGCTGCTGCTGGAGGCGCTGGAGCTGCACCGCGACGACTGGAACCGCGTGGCGGCGCACGTGGGCTCGCGCACGCACGACGAGTGCATCCTGCACTTCCTGCGGCTGCCCATCGAGGACCCCTACCTGCACGACGCGCCCAACGGTACGTACGCTGCGACCCATAGACGTCCCACTGTTGGGCACGGGTCTCCTCTCAGAATGGGAGGGATTAGGCCTTAGTCCACCACGCTGGCCAAGTGCGGATTGGCAGACTTCACATACCTTCGAGAACGTTATGATGAACTCTCAGGCATGCAGGTTTCCTCACGATGTGTCCTTCACCGTTATAGCAAGTGACATTTTAATTTCTTAAAGCGGTGACAGCCCAACGGTACGTACACACCCTGATAATACTGGATTCCCCTGTTCTGGATGGTATTCTAGGAATTGTGTTGCAGCTCCAACACCACTAGAGTGATTAAGACAAAATACTAATAGTTAGACAAAATACTAATAGTTAGACAAAATACTAATAGTTAGAAAAAATACTAATAGTTAGACAAAATACTAATAGTTAGACAAAATACTAATAGTTAGACAAAATACTAATAGTTAGACAAAATACTAATAGTTAGAAAAAATACTAATAGTTAGACAAAATACTAATAGTTAGACAAAATACTAATAGTTAAACAAAACACTAATAGTTAGTATTTTGTCATGTAATCACATTAGTGGTCAATTATGTAAAATTTGTTCTCAGATCATCCATTCGATGATACGAAAATGTCCAATCCCTAGAAAATCTGTCTTTAAATTATTATGACACTTTTTAATTTAACAGTCTTTTTGGTTGTTTATTTTCCTTGTGAATGAATACTATATGGCATACCTATTTAGGGTAGCGTCTACAATATAACAGGAGCGTAATTTCCTTATTAATTGTTCTGCCATTATGGCCTTTGCGGTGTCACCGAACAGCACATAATCGTACTTAGCCCTCGGTGTGTCCACAGGTAGCGTCCTGGGTCCGCTGGCGTACCAGCCCATCCCGTTCAGCAAGGCCGGTAATCCGGTGATGAGCACCGTGGCCTTCCTCGCCTCGGTGGTAGATCCGCGCATAGCCTCCAAGGCCACGCGCGCTGCTATGGACGAGTTTTCTGCTATAAAGGTGACTAAAATTTTTTGTTACTGTATCAGGTATTGTGAGGGTTGCGCCTATGATATTGAACGCAAAATAAAAGCAATATAGTTAATTGTATCAAGCGTTAATTTGCGGAAATTCATAATATTTGTTTTAATCCACTTACCAACAACCCGCGAACAAAGCGAATGAATTTTCATGCATATAGCACTATCCCTACCTCCTACTTAAGAAAACATTCACATACAATAATGAAAATATAGACACGCGTACGTAATTTTGATTCAACAAAATGTTTTAAAAAGTTGTGTATATCCCCATACCCACATTGGTTAGTGATCAACCACTTGTCGAATGTTCACAACCCGAATATCTACAATGAGGCTAAGCTATTCTTTTAATATTGAAACAACCGGGACCAACGGCTTAGCCTGCCTTCCTTTCCAAAACAAAAAATTTCAAATAAATTTATCACCAGCATTCACCGTCGAATACGAAGTATTAATTATGCGACAAAAACGGACGTACTGAAAACCAGCGTTGCGGCATTAATGCCGTAGCAAAGCTGAGTACGTTACGTGTTTCACATTACTACTGCAGTAACCTTATATATATGTACTTGTATAATTTTATAGCTTATTGTTATGTGTCTGTACTCTGCTGTAAATGTGAAATAAAGTTTTTTTCTATTTCTATTTCTAATTAAATTATAACATGTATTGTATGTTGGTGTGGTTGTCTAGGACGAGGTGCCGGCCGCCATGATGGAGGCGCACGTGAAGGCGGCGGGCGCGCACGGGCCGGCCGCCGCGCTCGCCGCCACCGGCATCGCGGGCACCGCGCCCGACCGCCCGCCCGCAGGTAACGTTGACGACGAGGTGGTGTGGTTGGCTAGGACGAGGTGCCGGCCGCCATGATGGAGGCGCACGTGAAGGCGGCGGGCGCGCACGGGCCGGCCGCCGCGCTCGCCGCCACCGGCATCGCGGGCACCGCGCCCGACCGCCCGCCCGCAGGTAACGTTGACGACGAGGTGGTGTGGTTGGCTAGGACGAGGTGCCGGCCGCCATGATGGAGGCGCACGTGAAGGCGGCGGGCGCGCACGGGCCGGCCGCCGCGCTCGCCGCCACCGGCATCGCGGGCACCGCGCCCGACCGCCCGCCCGCAGGTAACGTTGACGACGAGGTGGTGTGGTTGGCTAGGACGAGGTGCCGGCCGCCATGATGGAGGCGCACGTGAAGGCGGCGGGCGCGCACGGGCCGGCCGCCGCGCTCGCCGCCACCGGCATCGCGGGCACCGCGCCCGACCGCCCGCCCGCAGGTAACGTTGACGACGAGGTGGTGTGGTTGGCTAGGACGAGGTGCCGGCCGCCATGATGGAGGCGCACGTGAAGGCGGCGGGCGCGCACGGGCCGGCCGCCGCGCTCGCCGCCACCGGCATCGCGGGCACCGCGCCCGACCGCCCGCCCGCAGGTAACGTTGACGACGAGGTGGTGTGGTTGGCTAGGACGAGGTGCCGGCCGCCATGATGGAGGCGCACGTGAAGGCGGCGGGCGCGCACGGGCCGGCCGCCGCGCTCGCCGCCACCGGCATCGCGGGCACCGCGCCCGACCGCCCGCCCGCAGGTAACGTTGACGACGAGGTGGTGTGGTTGTCTAGGACGAGGTGCCGGCCGCCATGATGGAGGCGCACGTGAAGGCGGCGGGCGCGCACGGGCCGGCCGCCGCGCTCGCCGCCACCGGCATCGCGGGCACCGCGCCCGACCGCCCGCCCGCAGGTAACGTTGACGACGAGGTGGTGTGGTTGGCTAGGACGAGGTGCCGGCCGCCATGATGGAGGCGCACGTGAAGGCGGCGGGCGCGCACGGGCCGGCCGCCGCGCTCGCCGCCACCGGCATCGCGGGCACCGCGCCCGACCGCCCGCCCGCAGGTAACGTTGACGACGAGGAGGTCTTCCGTAACGTTTTTAGTTGAGAATGCAGATATATAGAGCTAAGAAATCCTTAAAATACAGTGCAAATATTTTTGTTCTAAGACAAAAATTTACGAAGTTATGATCAAATTACTGGCGGAGTTCACTGACCCGGGGCGGTAAGCTGTGACGTCACTGTGACGGTCCACGACAGTTAGCCGATAAGGCGCGCAGGTGTTTCCATTGGTTAATTGTCTTTAAAACAAATTATGTGTCCGATTTGTATCTAATTTACCTTTCTAACTATGTATAAATATTGTTTATAATATGAGTATCGACTGCCGACTACGCTCGGACCGTCACAGTGACGTCACACGCACCGCTTACACTGACTTTTAGCGGCAGGAACGACATAATGTTAATAACTTAATATCTTCGTAAGTAATGTTCCGATTTGGATAATTCAAAAAGAAATATCATTCTTATGTCATAGAGAATAACGTGGATACTAGTTCCATTGAATTTGCTTTAACTTTACTGATCCTCATTGACCGGTACGATGGGGATGTTCCCTGTGCGGGGTCCTGTTTTAGTCTTCGTAGCGTCGTCGTTGTTATCCGTGGTGGTTATTGATATCTTCTTCTGGGAAGAAGAAGGGCAAGTCCAGGGGATGCCACCCGAGCTGTCAGACTACTGACGTTGCGTGTCGGTGCACCTAAGATGTGTTCGCAAGTGTGTTGCGGGGTGAGGTGTGGGGGGACTCCGCAAGCGGCCACCCCGCTGATGTATAGCGCTTCGAGAGTTCACGGGGTTAACCCCGTCTTTACCTAACCTACCCCTTCGGGGAACAGGCGTGATGTTACGCTGTCAAGACTATTATGAGTCTTAGTTTTTATTTATATTCTATTATTTTGAAAGTAGCCTTACTTACAAATAAAACATATTTCTCTCTTATGATATAGAAATATGCTAATAGAAAACTTTATCGATTGATTGTATTGGCTTATGAGAGGGGTACCCAGTAACACGGTTGTTTTATCACCTAGCAAAGGGGTCTTTGCCACAAGCATGAAATGAGACTATATTGTAAACTAGTGGACGCCCGCAGCTTCGCTCGCGTAGAATTAGACCCATTAACGACGTCTGCCCGCGTTCAGGCTTTCCCACTTGCAAAGTTTCATACTAACTTTGCACCCCCGTTTTACCCACTTAGGGGATGTATTTTCAAAAATCCTTTCTTAGTGCTCCCCTACGTTATAAAAGGAACCCCTGTGCAAAATTTCAAGTTTCTAGCCCTTATAGTTTAGGCCCTGCGTTGATATGTCAGTCAGTCAGTCAGTCAGTCAGTCAGTCAGTCAGTCAGTCAGTCAGTCACCATCTCCTTTTATATATATAGATTAACAATAGCATTTTTAATGTTAATTGTAATCGATCCGCAGAGAAGAAGGAGGGTGCGCTGGACGTGAAAGCGGAGCCGATGGAGGTGGAGGAGGGCGAGGGCAAGGTGAAGGAGGAGCCCGAGCCCGCGCCCGCCGACGACGGCAAGGAGCCCAAGGACGAGCCCGCGCCGCAGACCGGTGAGACTGCGACCTGCCTGCTGCGACCCACAGACGTCCCACTGCTGGGCACGGGTCTCCCCCACAGACACTGCTGCGGGAGGTCTAGAGCATACTAAGAGCATTTTAAGAAGACGAAAGAAAATAAAAAAAACTGCTGATTACATCGCATCGCTGCGACCCATAGACGTCCCACTGCTGGGCACGTGTCTCCCCCCCCCCCCCCCCACCGACGCAGCTGCGGGAGGTCTAGAGCATACTCCACCACGCTGCTCCAATGCGGATTGGTGGATGCAACCTACCTACCGGGGCGGAAACACAGCCGAGCGGTGCGGCGCTGCAACGAAATCGACCTTCTGCTCCCGAAACACTCCTCTGGGCGTCCGCTGCCGATTTCGGCATTGGGCATTAAATTGGGTAAAATTCACGTGCATGGAATTTTGACATGGATAGACAACATGTTGCTGTTCTTTTTATGAAGAAAGGAAATAAAAAAAATCAGCTGATTACACTGTGTGGACTGTTGCTACGTAGATTAAAACTAAATTTATTACAATGGATTTCAGTAAAGTAACGCCCGATACAATTTACCCTTTATATACACACGGCATATTTAGCGGAACACAAAAAAAAGCTCCATAATTAAAAAAATATGGATTTATTTTAAAATCTACTTACTACACTTCTTTTGTTATTCAAAGTTTCATTTGTTTTACTTAAAATAGATCACATTAAAAACTGATTTTGCGAGTAAAGGCTATTTGTGAAAAATGGTACATTTTTTGAACTTTTCTTGTAACCGGCAAAAGTGAAAATTGATATTAAAATAACAATTAATTAAATTAGAAAAATGGTGATGAATATCGCGTATTTCCTCCACTTGCTCTTATTAAAGTTTCTACCCGTCTAGGCATACTGAGAATGATGTTATCGATGGTCTCCTGGGATAGTCTCCGCCATTCCTCAACTACGGCGATTCGCAGTTCATCCACGATCGCAGGAGCTGGAATTCTGGACTTAACTTTTCTTTTCAGCAAGTCCCAAACGTGCTCTATTGGGTTCATATCCGGTGATCTCGCCAGCCACTCCATAACAGTGATATTCATATCATTAAGATAAGCTTGAGTTACCCGAGCGGTATGCGACCGAGCATTATCCTGCATAAAAAAAACATCGTCACCGATATATGGGGCAAACGGTACGACATTTTCTTCTAAAACTTCTCTGATATAGCAGTCTGCAGTCAGACTCCCTCTGTCAATCACTACCAAGTCTGTGCGAGCTCCCAAACAAATGCCCGCCCAAACCATTATTGATCCACCACCGTATGCAACTGTAGTTTCAAAATTTGTCTGAATGTATCGTTCTCCTTTGAGTCTGTATATTCTTTGCCTGCCGTCAATTTGATTTAAGAGAATTCTGCACTCATCACTAAACAATACCTTACTCCATTGGTCCGCGGTCCAAAGTCGATGTACCGCTAAATATGCCGGTATGTATTATATTCCCGGTTTACCGATAACAATCAACATTGACAGAGGCAACAGCAACAGTGGACGCGAAGCTGCAGTCGGCGGCGGCGGCGGCGCTGGCGGCGGCGGCGGTGAAGGCCAAGCACCTGGCCGGCGTGGAGGAGCGCAAGATCAAGTCGCTGGTGGCGCTGCTGGTGGAGACGCAGATGAAGAAGCTCGAGATCAAGCTGAGGCACTTCGAGGAGCTCGAGGCCACCATGGAGCGCGAGAGGGAAGGTAATACCTTGAAACCTGATCGTGTTCAAAGTCCATTACGTGGCCTTTCTCACAAGTGCAAACACGACTATGATACGAAATTCCATCATGGAATGCCAGTGCCTATCATCCGGTTTCATCGTCAGACCTTGAAACCTAATCGTGGTCAAAGCTCATTACAAGACTTTACCACAAGTGCAAACACGACTATGATACGATATTCCATTATGGAATGCCAGTGCCTATCTTCCGGCTTCATCGTCAGACCTTGAAACCTAATCGTGGTCAAAGTTCATTACAAGACTTTACTACAAGTGCAAACACGACTATGATACGATATTCCAAATGGGTGTCTTTACTTGTCACTTTTATACTTTGAAACTAGTGGACCGCCCGCAGCTTCGCTCGCGTAGAATTAGACCCATTAACGACGTCTGCCCGCGTTCGGGTTGCCCACTTGACTTCAAAAACGGCGAAGTTTCATACTAACTTTGCACCCCCGTTTTACCCCCTTAGGGGGTGAATTTTCAAAAATCGTTTCTTTGTGCTCCCCTACGTTATAAAAGGAACCCCTATGCAAAATTTCAAGTTTCTAACCCTTATAGTTTAGGCCATGCGTTGATATGTCAGTGAGTCAGTCAGTCAGTCACCTTCTCCTTTTATATATATAGATGAATTGACAATTTTGTTTCGTTTTATGGTGATTTTATTTCTGATTACATATTATATTATTTGTAGTATCCATGTATCATTGTATGTATACATAGCCCGATGGCTTCGTCGATTCAATGTTATCGACAGGGTTACGTACCAACGGGCGGTCGGTTTGTGGATGAGTGACCGCTAGTGGCAAAATTTCATGGGTGGCTACCGTGCATCGGAGAGCACGTTAAGCCGCCGGTCGTGGCTGTTTTTAATGTAAAAAAGCCATCGTTAAGCCTTGTCCGCAGGTCGCGCAGATCACTAATCATTTATTTATTTTATTTTATTTATTTAATGCTTTATTGTTACACCAAAAAAGATGTTACAATGGGCGGACTTAATGCCTATTGGCATTTTCTGCCAGTCAACCCAGGGTGATGGTGAGATAGTGATTGGTAGGCAGCAATATTCAAGGGTGAAAAAAGAGTGAACACAACTAAAACATACTCATATTATATATATGTAGATAAACGTTTAAGTGCATATTATAGACATAAACATATATATACTATATATGTTTATGTCTATATTTAGACTTATAGGTTGAGATTTAAGGTTGAGATTTCCAGTAATGGAGGTTATGGGGCTTGAAGGGAAGGGAACATGACTTGTTATCGAGTTCTGGAGGTTTTCGACTTATCGAGGTTTGACTTTAAAAGATTTTACAATATTACTATATTGAATATGTGACAGCGAGTTATGTCCTTGTGTCCAGGGCTGGAGTACCAGCGGCAGCAGCTGATCCAGGAGCGCCAGCAGTTCCACCTGGAGCAGCTCAAGGCGGCCGAGTTCCGCGCCCGCCACCAGGCGCATCAAAGGTACACAGGATACACGAAGCGGCACGGAAGTGTAGCTCTAACCCTGAAAGCGAAGAAGTTTTATGGTATCTTCTTGCGTGGAGCGAGCTGGTTGTCAGTGGGAAGCTCTCATTGGTTCGCCATGTTTAAATCTTTTGTACCAAAAATAAAATATTTTTTGCCGTAACTCAGTCACTGCTGCTTGCAATAGATAGACGAATCAATATAACCGCCCCTTGCAAACTAGGCCAACGACTTGTCGTCCCTCACATGCTGGTTCGCTTTAACGTACCCATATGAGTGAACGGCTTATGGTGAACGTGTGTTCGGTGAAAACACCGAACCTGATTCAGCTGTCTGACCACACGTGTAGGCCGTGATCTAGGTCAGCAGCTCGTGGTACGCGAGTAGGCCACGATCTAGATTTAAGCTCCTGACTAAGCATCGCGAGACGCGCGTGTTGCCGTCGACGTAGGTTTCCTCACGGAGATGGAATCGAACAAGATAGCAGTCCAAAATCATCTAGCAACCGCGACGCGCAAATCATTAATCATTTAGCATTTATCATTAGCATCTATCGTTTAGCATCTATCATTTAGGATCATTTAATAGCATTTTATATCAGTGTTTGTTATACTAAGTTTTAGCATTTAAATCATAGTTTATTTAGTTATTTAGCATTAAATCAATTCAGCAACAAACTATCTTTGCTATCGACCAACCCCCCAACACTACAAATCCCCCTACAACGTGCGTGTGTGTGATAAATGGTGTTGTTTGGGTTCGCTTTCAGACTGCAAGCAGAGAGCGGCGTGCCGGTGGCCGCGGGCGCGCCCGTGCCCGAGCCCCCCGCCGGCGAGCCCGCGCCGCCGCCCGCGCATCACGCGTAGTACTACACTACACGTGGCGGCACGGAAGTCTAGCTCTGACTTCGCAGAAGTCGATATTTAAGTTATCGTAACGGTAGAGATACACCAAATCCGTCATCGGCCGAAGTATGCTCGTACGTCAACGGCCGAACTCGGCCGATCAAATCAAACATAAGTAAATGTAAGAGAGTGCATACACTGATACTTCGAACGTCATCGTACGACGCCGGTAGTATCAGTGTATGTGCACTCTCATTAATTTACTTATGTTTGATTTGATCGGCCGAGTTCGGCCGTTGACGTACGAGCATATTTCGGCCGATGACGGATTTGGTGTACGCGTACGGTAATGCGCGAGGAGAGCGGGTTGTCACTAAGATAAGATATACAACATAAAACGAATATAAAATTACCTAATTACCTTATAATTATGGTTCTTTCTCACTTCATAATGTGGTTCAATTCAATATTTTATTTGACGTTCGGTATAGGTAACAATGATGGTACAGTCAGAAGATATACCGTTAAATGGCGTACAAGGGTGCCAGCTGAGTATTATTATAGTAGTGTCGCATCTTTCATACAACACACACACATTTAAGGTATCCACTGAATTAGTGCTCGACTCATATTATTATGGATATTAGACTTTGAACAAGACTCATTCTTAGACTCAAATTCAAAGTCGGTCACAGATACATTGCTGTCCCTCTGGACCAAGGTCGCATATGGAAAAATGTAACCGAAAACCGCACCCTTGCAACGAAAATTGTTTACATTAAATATTTGTAATGCAAAATGCAGTTTTACAATGTGTCAATATTTATGTCAAGTATTTAGAATAGTAATAAAACTTAGATAAAGTAGATTCTACTGGAACTAATAGTAAAATATGTACATGTATTGACTGTATTCTACCATTAATTCCTACATATATTTAAACTTTGTAAAACTGCATTCTGCATTACAAATATTTAATGTAGAAAATGTAGAATTCTATCGTGCAATTTCATGCAGTTCAAATAATTTGTTTTGCTACGTATGTTTTATGTATACATCCATTATGGTGAAATAACCAATTAAAATTTCAATATCGTAAAATGTTTAACTACAGATTCAGCGTGTTCACATAAAGAAATTTATATGTTGTATTTCTTAAATTCTTATATTTCTTAGAGTCATGAATGTTTACAATAACTTTCGAATTCATAAGTAAAATGTGAACCTATTATATTGCGTTAAGGTTCGAAGAAAAATCCAGTTAAATAATAATTTAATAGCGTTAAGTTAAAGATCTGAATACATTTTTTTTGACGTGATAACGTCTTATAAATTGATGAACAGCGCATATGAAAAAGGGTCCCGTTCCGCCTGTGTTTTTATTAAATTAATTTTACACACGACAACATTGGCGGTTCCATGGCTCCGAAATAAGGAACTGTCAAAATAAATATATAGACTTGTCTGTTGTCTGTTATCTTTGTATTTTCAATTCTCCTTTTGTATTGTATAAAATAATGATTATGACGTTATCACGTAAATCTATCGTCCGTAAACCGACTTTACAGGCAACCAGTTTTTTTAAATTAATCCTAAACTACAAATAATACGCTACTTACAGATCTAATGTTGATGATTATATTATACAATCATTTCGTTCAATATTATTTATTTTTAGATACTTGCAAATAGTTATTTCACATTACTGACTGTACTTGATGACCTGGAAGATGAACTAGATTAGAATTTTAGATCGTAAGACACTATTTGTTAGCTACTATTATAGTTAGTTACTAAGTATAAATAAATGATATGCATTTGATGACTGCGGTGTTTTATTCAGTAGCAAATATTTACACACTCCAATTGCGTCCGTTTAGTTGCAGTGAAAAAGTGCAAGTGAAGTGAAATAAGTTCATTTGTGGACACATATTTAGATTTAGCAGATGTGTATTAAAAATAATGATGACTGTAAAAATATTACTGTTGATTTTTCATATTAATGTTGTCTGCATTTGGGGCAAAAAACATCAACATTACAAAATTAATTTTGTAAGTACCCATTATACAGCATAATCATCACCATCATCATGGTGATGATGATGATGATGCACCCATTATACTGTACTTTGCCCATTATAATGTAGATTGCAAAGTGGCTAAAGAATTATTTTCTCACTTAAAGGGAACAGTGAGAGAGACGAGGTACAGGTGCTATATGGGTTATGGAGAACGTCGTAAGGAAACCTGCATACTTGACGATTTGCCATAATGTCACACTATTGTAGTCTGCTACAAAGTGGGACAAAGAAAGGGTAGTGGTGTAGTGCAGCACTAACTAAAGTCACTAAATATTTTTTTTAAATACTATAAAATTAAAAATCAAATCGCATCAATAAGAATATACAAGAAAGTCTACCGTAAAGATTCTTATGGCTCTAAGACTCGCATACGGTGATACTGTTCTAGGTGAATGAGCATGAAGTAGACTTCGACCACCTGGAAAGTCCGCGGTGGGATCCTAATACGAATAGCTTGTTATTTATCGACGCCTTGAAGCAAAATATTCACCGCTTAGACTTCATCAACCGGAAGCTACATACCAAACATATTGGTAAGGGAATACAACCATTCCTGCGTGGTATAAAATATTAAGCTCCTATCCTAAGAAACAGTTTTTATTTTCTGGGATAACTTAATGAATCTTCTTTTTCTTAAATATTGTCAAAAAATTCTTAAGTGCTTCCGCGCTTCATGCCTCTGATCGCACCACCAGTACAACCCTTCGTTCCTCTGTTAGCCACTGGTCTTCTCTCGGAATCGGGGGATTAGGCCATACTAGTCAACCACAAGCCAAGTGCGGATTGGCGTATTTTTATTTTACATGCCTTCGAAAATATTATGGAGTAGTCTTAGGCATGCAGTTTTTCGCCTTTACAGGCTACAACAGGTGATATTTAATTTCTTAAAATGCCCATCATTTCAAACGCTAGTTGGTGCGTACCTAGTATAGAGTAATGATAAATCTATGGTGCGTACCGCTTGGATTTTTATCAAAGTAAGAAGCGAGCGCGATAACGTCTAACATATTCTGAATATAGACTGCATACTGACTTACTCGTATTCAGATCAAGATCGTATGTGGATCTTGTATGAGGTAGCTGATATTAATGCGGGTCATTATATAATGCGTGTTAATGAGTAACAGTAGGTATCACGAATCCCGTGAGGCCAAATGAGCGTAATTTTGTGAGTTTTGAGTCGCAAAATTATCGGTCTAAGATATTGACAAATCATTTTGCACGTCGTCTGACACAACCCTGACTTTTGTAATGAATACAACGTACGCGATTAAAAAAACGCCACTCAACTCTCAAAATCACGTTCGCTTGGGCCAACTCAGCAGGAAAACACTAGCACAGTTCGATCCCTTTTCCCGGTATTAGAATACGGACAGGTGAACGTTGTGTCTACGGTTAAGGGATCCCGACGGCTGCTCGTGGCGGTGCGGGCTGCGCTGTATCTGCTGGATTGGACGAGAGCGGGGGACTCCGCCCTGCGCCTACTGGTGTCGCTGGAGCACGGGTTGCCGGACAACTTAATCAATGAGGGCAAGGCTGATGCCTTGGGCCGGTTCTGGGCAGGTAATTATTAGGTACACTAAGGGCAACGTAACACACGACCGACTTCTTGACTGATATTTTCACCAAATCAGAGGATTGACATATGTAATGTTTAAAATGCAAAGAAAAAGGAACTGATGATAGGCAAATCCCATGAAAACTATATTATCAGTGAAATAGTTGGTCACAGAGAGAAAGTGTAAACCCGAAAGACGGTACGAAGTAGGTACTACCTACCTATGCCAGAACCGTAACAAGTAAAAGAATATGGTCCTTGCCAGTGGCGGATTTACCAGCAGGCTGAGTAGGCTGAAGCCTAGGGCGGCAGATTTTAGGGGGCGGCAAATTTGGTCTAAATTGTTTTGTCTTACATTAAAAAAAATATATAATACACATAGAGAAAATGAATCTCGAAAATTTAACAAAAAAACATAATACTTTGTATATTAACAAGTGAACACTGTAACGTCTAAATATGAAAAGTACTAAACGCTTTGTAAAATATAATTTTAGAGCACTAATTATAAAATTGCAATTTTATTGACACAATAAATGTACGTAACTATTAAATAATATGATAGCGAACTAGGGTATCGAATTTCGGAGGTTAGTAGGGTCGGAAAAAATTGAATAGCCTACTGGCGGAAAATTTGTAAATCCGCCACTGGTCCTTGCCTACCTCGTTGGGAACAAGGCGTGATTGTAGTTGGTCGAAAGTCGGTGAACAAATCAGTCATTCATGTGCCTTTATATCAAGTCGAGACGGTCATTGTTGGTCTAGTTTGATAAATAAACGCATATTTTGTGGCTACTGCTCGAACACGCGTCTTAATTAGGTTTCATAGAGTTCATATTCAAGTTAGTGTGGCTTGAGACTGCAAAGTGCAAATAATCGACACATCAAATAAGTCGATTCTGGTTTTAACTGGCAGCTAGATAGCAGTTAGGCATGTCAGAGACTTTAGACAAAAGCTATTCGGGTTAACCACTAACCCATTTCTAATAAACCTAGAATATCACTAACTTACATAACATTATCGTTAAAGTAAAAAACCCATATCGTTCATCCTAACCGATGAGGCCTGAAAGTTGTACCACCAAAAACTGAAGTTTTGGTTTCATGATAACTGTGATTAAAGGAACAAAGGGTCCTCAAAAGGGTGACGTCGTAGCCCCAGACATGTCAGCCTTCTACAGTGTGGAGCAGAAGACGCTATCTGCTCCCCGCGAGCACCTGAGGCCAGTCTCCATATCGAACGGGCTCACTTGGTCCCTCAACAATTCCGTTTTATACTACATAGATTCGCCTACCAAGAAGATTGAGGCTTTCGATTTTGATTTACAAAAAGGAGAGATAAGTATGAACTCTGTTCCTAATGCTGATAATATCATAACGATTATTAACGATTACAAGTGTGAGCTAAGTCGCCTTGCTTTCTCCAAAAAATAAATAATGAGTAGGTACCTAATGAGGCTTCTTCATTATCCATTATCAACACCGAACTATTTTTTCTGAAATATTTACCTTATTTTATTGAATTCGAAATAAAGAAGTGTATTATCAATTTTAGACGCAAGACGTACCATAGTAGATATAACCGACTACGGGTATGAGAACGGAATACCTGATGGCATGACCATTGATAATAAAGGCAAACTATGGGTCGCTATAATGTTTAGTGGAACAGTAAGTGTACATTTCTTGAAATAATTATAACATTCATTTTAATCTTATACACATGTGAATATTGTGAAATTCGTATAATGCAAAATATTAAGCTACTGAAATAAATAATTAAAAATTTTATAGCTTCTTTATATAGCTAATAATTTTCCCAGGTGCTGCAAATAGATCCGGACAATAGAAATGTAATCGATGAGTATAAGTTCCCGGTAAATCGAACTACATCGCTTTCCTGGGGAGGACCGGGCCTTAAGCACTTATTCGTCACCACTTCCAGAGATAGTACGAAGGAAGGCGACAGTGCGGTCATATATTATTTACCACATACTGGAAGTCGTGGAGTACCTGAGAATAGTTTCCGGTTTGATAATGCAGACGATTACTAAATTACTTGTAACTGCAAATTATATAATGGATGTGGATGTTTCTTGTTAAAATAAAAGGAAGGATTCGTTATTCAGAAATAATTTATTATAGGACATACGTTTACAACAATTGTAATATTAACAAGTTGTATAACATTTTAGATTTCAATAAATAACAAAAGGTCACATGACAACAGTAAAAGATGACTAGTAAATTGTGAAAAGTTCAAGGAGAACCAGAATATATTCGTAAATGGTTTAAATTATATTTATATCCTAACTACAAAATTATTTAAACTTTACACAGGAGCGAAAAATTTTAAAAACTTTGTAACATTATAAGATCAAACTTTTTGTAGACATGATAGTTTGGCTTAAGACTAGGTACATTATACACTTTACCTACAAGCTTATTTTGATATTGACGCTTCTTGTAGATTATGTTAAATATTTTAGGCACATTTAACTAACAAAATAACTAGAATTGGTCACAACTCAAATACTATCTATATGTGTAACATTCATATTAGCACATATTATTATGTCATGTGCGAGCTTTCTTACCATGAATAACAATGTATCATGTACATATTTAAATTCTTAGAGTACACAACATTTAATTAGAGTTATATTGTAACAATGAACAATTAGTATAATATCTGAATAACGTCATTTATATGAATATGAACTGTATCTCAGGTGCTAATAAAATATCATATAGGTAGGCTCTATTTCACATAATATACAACAACAGACTATTAAACTATTATTCTACTCAATATATTTTACTAATCATACTAATGCAAAATCAGAACGGAACGGTATTGGTAGAAAAATAGCCTTCTAGACGAGATCTAGGTACTTATCACAAAATTGCTAAATAAAATAGTTAACATATACTGCATGTACTTTTGCTACTTTCAACACGTTTTTATTTCGTAAAAGATATATTACCACACCACTGAAACTATTCGAGTTATAAAAAGTTAATTGGTTTTATGTCGGTAGATACTAGATATACATATTTATTCAAATTTGTTACACTTTTTAAGAAATATTGTAGACCTGAGTAAAAACCAGGTGTCAAACAAATGAGGCAGACTGTAGATAACTACCCCGAAATACTGTCAAATGTATACATAAATCTATATAATAATATGACATAAAATTGAGCTAACTAACTATTCTACGTTCCATCTAAAGAACAGGCTCGGAGTCGGAAAATTATTCGATAGTCGATACATGCTTGAAAAGGTCATTCATCTGTAAATCCACTATGCAGACAGCATATTATTTAACCGCTATATGATTTTACTAACTAGATAATCTAGATTCTAGCTTTTTCAAACATATGCATAATATATTATGTATTTCAATTCAATTTCAACATACCCTATATCGAATAATACCGTAACGTGTAGATATCACTCAAAACTTGTTTTGGTGTTCCAGTAATTAATATCCATAGTCTCCACAAAGTACATACTCAATTCCAGATCATGACACTATAAAGGCGCGCACAAATGCTTATTCGGTTACTGATTGGCGCGCGGTGTGTTCGGCGGAATATTTTGCTATGTTATAATCACTTTCAAAAAGAAACAAAATATGGAAGCGATTAAATTCACAGTAACTCCTCTGATACCATTCTTAGAATTCAACATGTTGTGTGATAGAAGATAGAATTGTTAAATTCGTTCAATTACAAAATTATTTAAGATAAGAGTAGTAGTTTTTTGGATAATTATAATTGATTTATTTGGTGTTCATCAATATTTTCAGTCATAGATCATCAAAAATCAAAGTTCTACACACTACCTCCTACAAGTATATTTTAAAGTTTCGTATTCTTACTCGATAATATAAGAACACTGGCAGTGATCCGGCTGTCCCACACATAAGTGATATGATATCGCCTTCACAGCTTCAGGAGATAAAAATGTGTATAGCAGTCATTCTTTTATTAGTATTGCAAATTTATTATTTTTAAAATTAGTTTATTGTAAACCGCACATTATTTTGAAATAAATTAACTGTGAATGTTAGCAACATGAGTACCAGCCTTACATACATCTACATTAGGGTGGGTCGCTCATGTATGAGAAAAATTTTTTTTACTCGGATTTAATTTTAATAGTGATAAAATGGTGACGCACCCTTAAAGACTAGAAACCTTCAAAAAAAGAAGTTGATTATGTCGTTCCTTCTACCCGCGCAACTAATTTGAAAATATGAAATTTTCACAATTTTTCTCCATAGTTAGGCTATATTTTTTTTATAACTCTCACGCAGTAGAAAGTTATATTAATATGTAAAAAACAACATACAGATCAAAAAGTATTTTTTAATAAGCAGATAGAACAAAAATAACTTAAAATAATGAATAAAAATCATTTAAAGAGCCTTAAAATCCTTCTCACTTTCAAATTTTGACATTAGTTTCCCACTCTGAATTTTGTCTCTTGAACTTTTGATACAAAGCAGTAAGGACGCTTCTCTAACAATCTTTACTGCCCGCTCCACAGCCTGCGTCCAGGAAGTCGCAGGAAAAGAAGATCTTCATTTCCTCCAGACTCTACTATAGAATTAAGAGTTTCATTTGAATCACGGAGTCATAGAGTATTGAGGGTTGAAAATACTCTTGTTGCCAGTTTATTAGATCTATATAAGTTATAGCATCTAGGTTAATATCAGGTACCTGAAATCTCGAGGCTCATTTTCAGCACTAGGCGTTTCTCTCGCCTTCAAAATGCGCTTAGCAGCGAGTTCTCGCACATGTTTTTGTGGATCAGCTATCATGCCTAGCAGCAGATTTTCCGGATGCGCAAAGTAAGCATTGCGTTTAATAATGAGGTCTACCACCTTTTTCAGATCGAGTGAAAGATATCTGGAACTAAACCATATCATATCTCAAACCAGACAGGAGCGTAAACTTTGTTGTTATTTTGATTTCTTCCGGGTTGCCGTGAAATCCATTCTTTCCATAATAATTTTCCTATCAGTCCTCTGATCAATTAAGAAAGGTTGCTGCTCTTTTGGGACCTTCTTTTCTGTAGAGCAACAACATAGTTGAAAGTTTTGACACATACATGAACTCTAATCAAACAGTTTTTCAGCACTCATGAAGAATTCTTGCTTTTTATCATCTGAAAGTCGCTTCCAAGATTTTATTAAATTTTTACACTTGGCGTGATACACTTTTAGTAAGTGGGTAGTTGACTGTCATGAAGCTCCTCAAACGCACCAAAAATACAGCACTTTTTAGCATTTCTAAGGCTGATATCCATGACGAATCACTTGCAAAATTAAAACAGTGATAGTAACAAATCAAACTAACCTATCTAACTACCACTAACTAACTATGTTTGTGCAACTGTGTGCACTTACCCGATTTCGTTATAAAATCAATAATAAAAGATAAATATGTGGTTAAAAGTTTTTTTACATGTACTGAACAGGAAAAATTTAAAGGAATATTTCCAAAAATTCAAAATCAATGCGCGGGTAGATAGAGTCATATAAAAAAAAACAAAAAATATACTGTGTTACTCGTCCATACCTGGGTCACGTTTTCCGCACTATTAGATATCGTTAGCAAAAAATTCGATTTTTCGACCCACCCTAATCTACATACCTATTGTAAAACATTCCTGTTGGAATTTAAATATCATTTAACACTATACTAGGAGATTCACTGAGCATTACCACTGTAATGTTGAAGTAGTCCTCTTACAAATAACTATCGTCGAGTAGAGGCCTGTATACCGCAATCGTTACTCACAACCTTGATTGTTAAGTCACTTTATCTTTACACTTATACGATGTACTTTCAAGCAACTTAAAGAGTACAGAATACAGATGGATTTAAGTATTCTTGCACTGTACATACTTTCTGATTGTTTTAATACTGGCGTTACATGCAAGGAATGCACCATCTTCCGTCGCGCTGCGATCGGCTAGTCCAGTCTTGGCTAACTCGTTCATTAATTGTGGTATCAAATGCCGAAAAATAATAGAAGAAAAAATATCGATACTGCATGTTAGTGCAAATCGTGTCACCACCAAAATGACTCAAGTCTAAAATAACTATTTTTCGCTAGTCATAGTTGTTTATACCACCACTGTAAATTCGACTCGGTAATATATGGTCAAGTGGTCGCTTCTCTGATTTCTATGCCGAACGTGGCTGACATGACTGTCACGTCAACAAGGTCAGAGCAGTCGCATTTGAACGTTAGTGAAGGGTGCAGTACTACATCTGGGGGGCTAGACTAGTGGCAAAACGCTAGTAGAATAGAAATAGAATAGATTAGCAAATGTTTGGGTTTGACTTTCGCTTACGACTAATTAGTCGATAGCGAATGTCAATCCCATACATTTGTTAATCTATTCTACTAGCGTTTTTGCCACTTGTCTAGGCCCCCTGGTTTTTCTTTCGTCGATCGATCGTGCGGGCAGACGTGGCCTTTATTGCTTCGCGGTCGACACCGCCCCAGAAGTGCCCCGTCGTCTGGCATCCCCATCGGTCAGTGTTTGGGCGCGATGAGCCCGGCCATGATGTCGAAGGTGTTCCCGTCGGGCGCGACGCGCATTATTCCCGTGCGCGTGCGCACCAGCAGCCAGCCCGCGTCGTCGATGCCCGCCACCGTGCCCGGCACGGGACTCGTGGCGTCCTCGCTCTGTACACGGATCTCTTCGCCACTGCAAGGAACGACAGGGTGGAATTAATCTATACTAATACTAGCTTTTACCCGCGGCTCCGCCCGCGTGGTCAAAGATAAGAATACTAAGATAAGAACTTGCAAAAGAATTTTACTAACGCCATCTATTAACAACATCCGGAACTAAATATCTAGCAAATAACAAAACATCGATATCTTCCCATGGGGATGTTTCACCGCGGTAAAAAGTAGCCTACGTCACTCTCCACCCTCCTCACTATCTCCACACACAAAAACCATACCATTTAATAGCTTCGTTGCGACGTGAAAGCCGGACAAACAAACAAACACACTTTCCCATTTATAATATTAGTATGGATTATGAAGAGGAAAGAATTGTTTGTAATGTTTTCACACAAAAACTACTGGACCAATTTCAAAATTCTTTCACCATTAGAAAGCTGCATCTTCACTGAGTGACATAGGCTATATAATATTACTAGGTGTAAACGTCTAATTCCATGTAAGCGAAGCTGCGAAGCTTCCACTATTATAGATAAACAAGGACCCTCGAATGTAGATCACGAATTGGAAAAAGGTGTACAGGTCGCCCCTCGACAAAGCCAAAAGCGCAAATGCGGTTCCCTATTCACTCTGTTATTATTTTGACTCTGTGCAACCGTGCGTCACTTTACGCTACATTACGATCCTACATAGGTGGTAGCTTTAAATACCGTAAATAATTAAGATCTTAAATAATAAAACTACGACCTCACACTTACTTTCATATCACCCAGGGTTTGCTGATCGTGAAGGCTAATATACAATAACCCCCACCCTTAAACTTAAACCTTAAAGTAATAAAAGCTTTTTATAACTTTAAAAAAAAAGCTATTTAAAACTTTATTTTTATTTTCGTGCATTGTCATCGGAACCAAATATGTGTGCCAAATTTCAGCTCGATAGCTCCAGTGGAAGTGGGTGAAATATTGATTGCAAGATTCCAGGACATACATACAAAGATACATACGAGTGAAGTTAAATAAAAGCTTTTAATAAAATAAGTGTTACTTACTCGTGCAGCCAGTACTGGTAGTACTGTTCGCGGAAGGCGTCCACCCCGCCGTCAGAGTGCACGTACTCCAGGATCCGCTCGAGCTGCGAGCAGTAGCGCGCCAGGTACCGCTCCACGGTGAACGGCGCGAGCGCGGCGCCGTGCCGCCTGTTGTGCTCCGCTATGATGTTACTTACTCGTGCAGCCAGTACTGGTAGTACTGTTCGCGGAAGGCGTCCACCCCGCCGTCAGAGTGCACGTACTCCAGGATCCGCTCGAGCTGCGAGCAGTAGCGCGCCAGGTACCGCTCCACGGTGAACGGCGCGAGCGCGGCGCCGTGCCGCCTGTTGTGCTCCGCTATGATGTTACTTACTCGTGCAGCCAGTACTGGTAGTACTGCTCGCGGAAGGCCTCCACGCCGCCGTCAGAGTGCACGTACTCCAGGATCCGCTCGAGCTGCGAGCAGTAGCGCGCCAGGTACCGCTCCACGGTGAACGGCGCGAGCGCGGCGCCGTGCCGCCTGTTGTGCTCCGCTATGATGTTACTTACTCGTGCAGCCAGTACTGGTAGTACTGCTCGCGGAAGGCCTCCACGCCGCCGTCAGAGTGCACGTACTCCAGGATCCGCTCGAGCTGCGAGCAGTAGCGCGCCAGGTACCGCTCCACGGTGAACGGCGCGAGCGCGGCGCCGTGCCGCCTGTTGTGCTCCGCTATGATGTTACTTACTCGTGCAGCCAGTACTGGTAGTACTGCTCGCGGAAGGCCTCCACGCCGCCGTCAGAGTGCACGTACTCCAGGATCCGCTCGAGCTGCGAGCAGTAGCGCGCCAGGTACCGCTCCACGGTGAACGGCGCGAGCGCGGCGCCGTGCCGCCTGTTGTGCTCCGCTATGATGTTACTTACTCGTGCAGCCAGTACTGGTAGTACTGCTCGCGGAAGGCCTCCACCCCGCCGTCAGAGTGCACGTACTCCAGGATCCGCTCGAGCTGCGAGCAGTAGCGCGCCAGGTACCGCTCCACGGTGAACGGCGCGAGCGCGGCGCCGTGCCGCCTGTTGTGCTCCGCTATGATGTTACTTACTCGTGCAGCCAGTACTGGTAGTACTGCTCGCGGAAGGCCTCCACCCCGCCGTCAGAGTGCACGTACTCCAGGATCCGCTCGAGCTGCGAGCAGTAGCGCGCCAGGTACCGCTCCACGGTGAACGGCGCGAGCGCGGCGCCGTGCCGCCTGTTGTGCTCCGCTATGATGTTACTTACTCGTGCAGCCAGTACTGGTAGTACTGCTCGCGGAAGGCCTCCACGCCGCCGTCAGAGTGCACGTACTCCAGGATCCGCTCGAGCTGCGAGCAGTAGCGCGCCAGGTACCGCTCCACGGTGAACGGCGCGAGCGCGGCGCCGTGCCGCCTGTTGTGCTCCGCTATGATGTTACTTACTCGTGCAGCCAGTACTGGTAGTACTGCTCGCGGAAGGCCTCCACCCCGCCGTCAGAGTGCACGTACTCCAGGATCCGCTCGAGCTGCGAGCAGTAGCGCGCCAGGTACCGCTCCACGGTGAACGGCGCGAGCGCGGCGCCGTGCCGCCTGTTGTGCTCCGCTATGATGTTACTTACTCGTGCAGCCAGTACTGGTAGTACTGCTCGCGGAAGGCCTCCACCCCGCCGTCAGAGTGCACGTACTCCAGGATCCGCTCGAGCTGCGAGCAGTAGCGCGCCAGGTACCGCTCCACGGTGAACGGCGCGAGCGCGGCGCCGTGCCGCCTGTTGTGCTCCGCTATGATGTTACTTACTCGTGCAGCCAGTACTGGTAGTACTGCTCGCGGAAGGCCTCCACCCCGCCGTCAGAGTGCACGTACTCCAGGATCCGCTCGAGCTGCGAGCAGTAGCGCGCCAGGAACCGCTCCACGGTGAACGGCGCGAGCGCGGCGCCGTGCCGCCTGTTGTGCTCCGCTATGATGTTACTTACTCGTGCAGCCAGTACTGGTAGTACTGTTCGCGGAAGGCCTCCACCCCGCCGTCAGAGTGCACGTACTCCAGGATCCGCTCGAGCTGCGAGCAGTAGCGCGCCAGGTACCGCTCCACGGTGAACGGCGCGAGCGCGGCGCCGTGCCGCCTGTTGTGCTCCGCTATGATGTTACTTACTCGTGCAGCCAGTACTGGTAGTACTGTTCGCGGAAGGCGTCCACCCCGCCGTCAGAGTGCACGTACTCCAGGATCCGCTCGAGCTGCGAGCAGTAGCGCGCCAGGTACCGCTCCACGGTGAACGGCGCGAGCGCGGCGCCGTGCCGCCTGTTGTGCTCCGCTATGATGTTACTTACTCGTGCAGCCAGTACTGGTAGTACTGTTCGCGGAAGGCGTCCACCCCGCCGTCAGAGTGCACGTACTCCAGGATCCGCTCGAGCTGCGAGCAGTAGCGCGCCAGGTACCGCTCCACGGTGAACGGCGCGAGCGCGGCGCCGTGCCGCCTGTTGTGCTCCGCTATGATGTTACTTACTCGTGCAGCCAGTACTGGTAGTACTGTTCGCGGAAGGCGTCCACCCCGCCGTCAGAGTGCACGTACTCCAGGATCCGCTCGAGCTGCGAGCAGTAGCGCGCCAGGTACCGCTCCACGGTGAACGGCGCGAGCGCGGCGCCGTGCCGCCTGTTGTGCTCCGCTATGATGTTACTTACTCGTGCAGCCAGTACTGGTAGTACTGTTCGCGGAAGGCGTCCACCCCGCCGTCAGAGTGCACGTACTCCAGGATCCGCTCGAGCTGCGAGCAGTAGCGCGCCAGGTACCGCTCCACGGTGAACGGCGCGAGCGCGGCGCCGTGCCGCCTGTTGTGCTCCGCTATGATGTTACTTACTCGTGCAGCCAGTACTGGTAGTACTGTTCGCGGAAGGCGTCCACCCCGCCGTCAGAGTGCACGTACTCCAGGATCCGCTCGAGCTGCGAGCAGTAGCGCGCCAGGTACCGCTCCACGGTGAACGGCGCGAGCGCGGCGCCGTGCCGCCTGTTGTGCTCCGCTATGATGTTACTTACTCGTGCAGCCAGTACTGGTAGTACTGTTCGCGGAAGGCGTCCACCCCGCCGTCAGAGTGCACGTACTCCAGGATCCGCTCGAGCTGCGAGCAGTAGCGCGCCAGGTACCGCTCCACGGTGAACGGCGCGAGCGCGGCGCCGTGCCGCCTGTTGTGCTCCGCTATGATGTTACTTACTCGTGCAGCCAGTACTGGTAGTACTGTTCGCGGAAGGCGTCCACCCCGCCGTCAGAGTGCACGTACTCCAGGATCCGCTCGAGCTGCGAGCAGTAGCGCGCCAGGTACCGCTCCACGGTGAACGGCGCGAGCGCGGCGCCGTGCCGCCTGTTGTGCTCCGCTATGATGTTACTTACTCGTGCAGCCAGTACTGGTAGTACTGTTCGCGGAAGGCGTCCACCCCGCCGTCAGAGTGCACGTACTCCAGGATCCGCTCGAGCTGCGAGCAGTAGCGCGCCAGGTACCGCTCCACGGTGAACGGCGCGAGCGCGGCGCCGTGCCGCCTGTTGTGCTCCGCTATGATGTCGTTGACGCACGTCGTCGGCACGCCATTCGAGATGTTCACTCCTGTTCCTGGTCGGCAAAAATACGTTTGATTCAAATTCAAATAATTTATTTCGCTTGAGGTGATTATACACGCTTAACGAAAGTCTAGGTAACTACAAACTACTTAAAGAGAAGAGATATAATGCTACTAGCTTTTACCCGCGGCTCCGCCCGCGTGGGAGAAGGGAATTAACAAAGCCATTTATTAACAGCATCCGGAACTAAATATCTAGCAAATAACAAAACATCGATATCTTCCCATGGGGATGTTTTACCGCGGTAAAAAGTAGCCTACGTCACTCTCCACCCTCCTCACTATCTCCACACACAAAAACCATACCATATAATAGCTTCGTTGCGACGTGAAAGCCGGACAAACAAACAAACACACTTTCACATTCAATATTAGTATGGAAGTATGGATTCTAAACTGATTAATATAAAGCAAAGGATGAGCTATTGATCCTTGAATGAATAGCTAATCCTACACAGGTGCCTAACCTGTCTTATGGCTAATTTACAATAATTGTTTGACGAATGCGTGGCGCGGAATGAAAACACTTCTTGTAAAAATTGACCGAGTGACCTTACCAACGTCAACGATGACGTCATCGCCCGTACAATTCGCTACGGTGATGGTGCCTCCTATTTTAACGTCCCGCCCATAGTACACGTCGTTCGGCCATTTTATCCTGAAAAGAAAATATTGATAAGCTTCTAGGAACTTTAATTTTATGGTAAAAACAATATGAATTTATTTATTTATTTAAGATACACCAGCGACTTATCACTAAACATATGTAATAAAAAAAATGTGCAATATTTAGTTCAATGTGATTCGTTAATATAGATACACATATATACAGCTTTTATAATTATCTTATATACACGTTTGTATTATATTTAACTTTACTAAAAAAATCATTTTACAGAGGACCAGATTTTTTTAAGCCAGACAGTATAATAATAGAATTATACCGTTAAAAAATTTATTTTTTAAAAAGCTTTTTAAAACTTTTTTTTTATTTTCATGCATTGTCATCGGAACCTAATATGTGTGCTAAATTTCAGCTCGATAGCGTCAGTGGAAGTGGGTGAAATATTGATTGCAAGATTCCAGGACATACATACGAGTGAAGTTAAATAAAAGCTATTAAAAAGGAGAGATAAATCTGGTAGTGTAGCGCCTGAACGGTCGAGGCGACAGTTTTTTATAGCGTGCTATCGCATAGTACACACTGTGGCGGCAGCGTCGCGCCACCTGGTGGTGACGAGGCCTGGAGCAGGTGCAGCGCACTGACCTTTTTTTTTTATGGATACAGGATAGCAAACGAGCTTGCAGCACCACCCATCCGCTGCCGCCCATGACAACTGTGACTGACTTTGAACAAGACTCAATTAGGGACTGGGATGGTTAGTCCAATTAGTTAATTAGAACATTAGTTGGTCAGTTCGTTAGTAGGTATTAGGACTGGGGACTGTTAGTGATGGTTAGTCCTGTTAGTTGGTGTTAGTAATAGTCCAGTTAGTACTTGTTAGTAGGAGTCTCGTTCTAAGTCAGTCACAGATGTGTTGCTACCCTTGAGGACTAAGATGGTCGCCTCTAAAGAAGTGTAACCGGAATCCTGACCTGATGTCGAGGTGCTCGTAGGCGGGCTCGGAGCGCACGGCGCGCACGGCCGCCAGCGCCGCCGCGTGCTGCACCAGCGGCAGCCGGGGGGACATCCGCTGCCAGATCTGACACCACACAATCATGCCGGTTAGTACAAGCGGAAGCGCCTGGGTTAACTTAAGCTTTGGTCAAACAGTGGACGGGGCGGGAGCGAGACGAGACGCTAGCGGGACGGTCTCGCAGCGTAGATGAACACTACGGGCGTGATGATCCCGCTAGTAGCACGTCAGCGGAAGATGTGCCCAAAAATGTGACCTCGAACAATTCTAATCCCTCCTATATATTTGTAAATTAATTCAACAGTGGCATCACGGCCGTTCCGCCGCGATCCTGTTCCCGCGAATCCGTCGGCGACGTAACGCGACCGCTAGTAAAGTGGCGAGAACAAAAACTATTCGAAAGCAAACGTTTAATTATTTTTTGTATTAGAATTAGCACTATTAGTGCTGAATAATAAATAATTCTGGTGTGGTTATAGTTAAACATAAGACTAATAACTTGGGTAGAGGTTTTTTCTCTACACAACTGTGCTCTACACAACTGAGCTCTAACGTAAGTGGAGCAGGTATATTAAAGCAAGGAAGCGGGTATATCAGCCTAACGTCTTTTATGATTTTAACAATTGACAAATTAAAGAAACCTCTTACATGAAATCCGATTGCCAGGCTGGTAGGATCTATATAGTGCACAGGAAAACTAATCTAATAACTAATTGATTTAACTCGGGATAGATAATATACTTCGGCACGAAAGTGTAACTCTGGTCTTGATAGAGCAGTAGTCGAAAAAGGTATCGTCCTGCGCGGGGCAAGCGGGTTGACAATCGTAAGCGCTGATTGGTTCGCCAGCCGTATTACGTCTTTCGCATTGCATACTCCATGAGCAGATCGAATTTGGGTTCAGAGATACACTTTCGTGCCTATGTTTATGTAGTGTTATGTGTTTTATCCAGAAAAAAATCAAGTATAAAAAAGCAAATGGCATGACTTCAGTAACCTGTAGCGAGATGCAAGCCTGCCCCTCGGGCGAGATCCAGACGTTCCCGCCGCGGCCGCGGCCCGCCACCTGCCGCCGGCACGCGGCCGCCACGCCGTGCGCGAGCGCACCCCCGGCGGTGACGTCACATGTCGACGACAGCACGTCCGCGTAGATCAGAACGCGACCCAGAGAGTTGGATGTTAGGTTCTGTGGATAGCGAGATGACTGACATTAAAAAACAATATTGTTCGGTAATGTGTACTTTGTCAATGAATTATGTCGTTTCTGCTTAAGGGTTCGTAGGAAAAAATTGCTTTTTGAAAAATGTCAAAAGCAGTCAAAACGCAAACAATAACAAATAATAGTTTTAAAAAAACTAGAAAAACACGCTTTTATATGCACGTAAAAACTAAAAATAAATTATGGATCGTTCAAGTAGTCTCTATTTCTGGGACTGAAGTGTAAACTATGTGCTTTTAATTATAATATTTGATTGTAAAAGCGTATGCTACATACATACATACATACATACATACATACATACATACATACATACATACGAGTGAAGTTAAATAAAAGCTTTTAAAATATACTCACATCAAAGTACTCGACGGTGGAGAAGTTCTCCGGGCATTCGTACAGGCTGACGGGCAGGAACCGCTCCGAGGGCGGCTCGAGCGGCGGCTCCCCGCGCGCGCACCACTGCACGCGCAGCGCGCCCAGCCGCTGCACGCGCCCCGCCGCCCCCGCCCCGCACCACCCCTCCACTAGCGATAGTTTATGCTACCCAACCCAATATGGTTAATGTACAGCCCGTGGGCGTTCCGAACGAGCGTCAGATGAGCCGGGAAGAATGGCAGGCATTTTTGAGGCCAAATGGCATTGTTTCAAATCGAAACAGCCATATTCTAGTCTTTAGTTGTCAACAGGATTTGCAATCTGAGACCAGAATTTAAACACATTAACATTATCTTTAAAATATTGTTAGAAGAGCCAGTCAACTTAGATCAATAGCCATATTTTCGTTCAATAGAAACAAACTTCTTGCATGACTGACTCAAAACTTCCGTACTTAACGGAATACGGAATTGCAATGCACGGTGGGTGATCTAAAATAGAGATTCAGGGTACATCGCACAACTTATTAGAACTTGAAAGAGAGGTCACTTTTGTACTTTCTTATCTGGCTATCATTTGATTTAATGAACACAAATTACCTTAGATAATTGTGAAGTATGAAGGTAGAAGTAAAGACGGTTCCGTCCAGAAATATGTTCAGGCATTGTGTTAAATATTTACCAGTATTCACGGAATAGCCATGATATCCTAGCCGACCATTCTTATCGGCTCATTAAATACGCTCGTTTAGAACCCCCCATTATAAGAGTTTTGAGTTACAAAAGGCTAGCGTTAAGCGCCCCTATTGTTTCCTAGGTTACAATGCGACATATTGTAACCTAGCAAACAATAGTTTCGATGCTCAAAGTGAAATGAAATTGTGTGGTGAGGAAGGCGAATTAGAATTCCTAATTTCTTGGAATCATATCAAAAGTTATTTCATACACAATTTTTTTTAATTCGACCCAAACTGTATTCCTCACTTTGAATAGCTTCAGATGGATAACACCCAATGTTCACTTTTATAAATGCAGAAAATAAAAGAACAGACTATACAACACCGAAAGAACAAGTTTGTAGAGAATGGGTTTATGTGACAAAGCATGCTAACTTATCTGATAATTCGATTGTTTCTTTGGTTTTATGGATAAAAATATGGTTTTGTAGCGTACTTAGCTTGCTTTTAAATTTTAAACATTACATATTAATAATTTTGTATTAGTGATTGGACTGGCAGACTGCAACCTTTCGAATGATTTATCCAATTTATACAAATACGGTGATTACTGAAAGAAATAACTCCAAGTGAATGAAATGACAGAAGAATATTGCACAGAAAAATAATTTTAAAAAGTGCATAATGTATGATATCACGTATACTGTGTCCGTCGTTTACAATACGCGCGTGTAGCCTTAAAGCATGCTTACATTATGCCAATTTGAGATTTTAAGAAAATCTTTATAGATTTTTCCTATACTATTTATGTATTTTGAATCACCTGCCGCAAAGAATCAGGCTCCATTATAACTACTACTATGCCTATTTGGCAGAATCACATAAAGCGACCTTAATAAGGCAGATCTACGGAATGAAATTTGAGATTTGGATTCGTAATACTGAATGATAAGCTTCAGATTGCAGTCGTTTTAGAAACGATTTTCTTAAAATCTCAACTCAAAAGCGGTACAACAACAACATAGATAACAAATACGTATATTAGGTATGTAGATAATAATAAAGAGAGAGCGCGAAGCGGTCGCCTCACCGGACATCACACCGTCAAGTGGCCGGGGCCGCCGCTCGCCGTCCACGCGCCCTAGCGGACACACCGCTGCATTACACCCTGCACCCTCAATACCTATAGCACTATGTGGACCGCTCCGCTCACTTCATCAATACTGATATACGTTGGACTGGATATACTATATAACTGCGTACTACGAAAACAATTTGTTTTGCCTCTGTGCGCTTATCAAGAAAGCTCGAACCTAGAGCCTCGGAACTTCTCACAAGAAACCGTCCGATAAAATCTTCATTTTTTTAAACGCTTACACACACTCACCTCCGCACTAGACCTAGGTTTGTGTTGCGGGTGGCGGACACACACAAAAACCATCACAATTTACCACCTATGACCCGAGTACAACCACCTTATGCTGGTCGCCAATGAACACCGGCGACAAAACAGTCAACCAAGTCACCAATGAATTGCCCAACCTTTTTATAACGCTTTGAAATGCATGAACAAGAGATTTTTTCGTGCCTTTTTGAAAGAAACCCATGTCATAGACCACCGAGAAAACGTCAGCTAGAGGTGATATTACTCGCATGCTCCTAATTAATTTACACGGAGTCAATGCTCGAAGCAATTAATTCTAACAAATAAATGTGACTACTACACAAATATATAAAGGTAATAATGTTGTAGAGCGGTAGTCCGAAGTTGTGCAAAGCAACAGTGTGACATGAAATGTATTCCAGTGTGTATGTAAACTAATGAACAGGACATTTCAGTGTATTACGAGTATTGTAGATGTGATGTGACTTTCGGCATGGTTTTATTGTAACTTTTAATAAATGGATAACACGTAAAAATGTATATACGCCGCTAACTATACTTAATATGTGTTTATGATGTTGATTAATTTCTTGTTTCTATTAATTAATTCATTGTGTTTAAGTTAGAAAATATTAATTATAACAGGAAGTCTCAAAACACGTTTCGGTGCCCACATAGTGCTATTGACATAATTTTGAAATTCATTAATTTTATAATAAGTCCAATTTCATTAGGTCATCGTTCTTAACTTATTAAAAAATGCGTTCATGAAACCAAATGACGGTGTTTCTAGAAGCTCATAAATATAGGTGATATTATACATTAAACTTACTCCAACATTACTTCTAGTACAATTTATCTACAGTAATTATCACATCAGATCAGACAGAGAAGTCTTAACGCTCAGATGTAATAATTTCTAACAAACTCAATATAAATAATTCGTCGTCTGAAGTTGTCGTCTACGTTAAATTTTTCTTATGTTGAATCTTTTTAATGTTTTGATTACTTTTTATTTCGTCTGGATTTTTAGTACCCATTGGATACATATATGTAGCAATAAATCTTTTCTGATCTCGAATAGAATTTTTAACCAATAATATAGCTAAACAGCTCAGTAAATTAAAAAAAAAATGCAAATTATCTAAATTCTGTAGTCTGTCAAACAACATAATCTCCAGCAACGGCTACGGATGATACATGGGTAATGGCGATGCAAAATAGTCAACAGGATAACTTAACTTAACACACGTTAACTTCCTCATTGGGTAGCACATTGGACTATTATAAGCACTCAATCTCTCTAGAATATTTCAATTAAGCAAACATAAATATATAGTATGGTACTCTGTCTAGAATTTTAATTAATTCCAGTTAGTAAATTGTCGGTGTCGTTCAAAGTCGACACGACCTTTGACGTATATGAGTATACATATTCTAATGTGAACTAAATGTAGCATTTAAGAGCGCTAAAAACAAACCCCTAATTCATAAAAAAAAACCATTTTAGTTAGTGTTTTGTATATTTTATTCAATAATCGATGTACTTAGATCACATAAGAATAACTAATGGATACAGTACGTCATACTTCATAAATGTTCTTCAAAATACGATTTCGTTTTGCCGCTGTTGTCATGATATTCATATGACAGCCACGATCGGCTTATAAATTGAACTAGTAATCGCCGAGTAGTCGAAATTCGAATGCTTATTCTATGATCAACTCATTCTAGCGAAAACTGATAGCTCATTTTGAACTGAGAGTCCTTTTGCTGGTGCCATGATTTGTGCTAATATCCAGCAGTATCCATGTTTTTGCTTTTGTGATCGAAGCATTTACACTATGCTGACGTACATTTAGTGTCAAAATAGAATACATTAGCTTTTACCCGCGGCTCTGCCCGCGTGGGAAAAGGGAATTAACAATGCCATCTGATAACAATATCCGGAACTAAATATTTAGCAAATAACAAAACTTCGATATCTTCCCATGGGGATGTTTTACCGCGGTAAAAAGTAGCCTACGTCACCCTCCACCCTCCTCACTATCTCCACACACAAAAACCATACCATATAATAGCTTCGTTGCGACGTGAAAGCCGGACAAACAAACAAACACACTTTCCCATTTATAATATTAGTATGGAAGTATGGATTAGTCACTTCAAAGCACATTAGAGAGCCGTTGATAGTTCCAATGTGTTCCCAATGGGCACGAGCGTCCACCCCCCTCCCAACTCACCACATGGTCCCCGAGGAAGTACCCCCTGGTGTACTGGAGCTGGGCGCGCGCGGCGACCTCCCCCGGCGGGCGCACGTGCAGCCCCAGGATGTCGCCCAGGATCTTGTGCAGGATCTCGAGGCGGGCGGCGTTGCTGCGGACCCCCTCGTCGCCTAAATAGTCGCATGGATCCGCCTCTAAGTGAATCTGAAAACAATCAGAAAGATTCCAATCAGGGGGCCTAGACAAGTGGCAAAAACGCTAGTAGAATAGTTTAACAAATGTATGGGATTGACATTCGCTAACGACTAATTAGTCGTAAGTGAATGTCATATTCTATTTCTATTCTACTAGCATTTTGCCACTTGTCTAGGCCCCCAGAGCTCTCTAAAGTCTAGAAATTTGTAAGAGTGAATCTGAAAACAATCATCAAAAGATATAATATGAAGGACTAGCTTTCGCACTGCCCCACGTCAAATCGATTTCTGTGCAGAATCAGCTCTACCATCGATACAATGATTTAAATTTTAAATCGTTATATTTTAAACTTTAAAATATCAACGGCAAGCTTCAATAAAGATTAATAATAATCCAAGATAGCCATCAATCAATTAAAAATTGTTTGATAGTTAATTATCTTGTAGCGTCCATAGCCCAATGGCTCATATTCATTCAATGTGATCGGAAGAGTTAAGCAACGAAGGGCGCGGTCGGTTTGTGGATGGGTGACCGCTAGTAGCAAAATTTCATGGATGCTACCCGTGCTTCGGAGGGCACGTAAATCCGTCGGTTCTGGTTGTTTTCAATGGTGGAACAGTCGTTAAGCCTTGTCGAAGACCTTCGGGTTGGTTTGTCCATTTCACGGGAACCCTGTAAATTTCCGGGATAAAATCACTTTCAATCGTAATCTATATTATTGCCCGAAAGAAGCCCCCTTAATGGGACAAGCTGCTCTGAGACCCACCTGCGAGAAGATGGCGACGCCCTTGTTGGTGAGGTCTGTGGCCTGCAGCAGCGAGGGCGTGCGCCACGTCTCCTCCGACGCCAGCACCTGAACATCCAGCTCGTGGCCCGGGTGACCCGTGTACTTTGACGGCCTGTGGATTTGGAGATTAATTGGGTATCGTTCACAAAAATAAGTTATCCATCATATGAATGAGATGGGATGAAAAATATTAGATTTTACTTTATAACCCGTGCGCAATAACATGAGACGTCACAGCGGCGTGACTATACAGTGTACAAAAAAAGTTTACGTTTCACGTCGTGAGGTGAACCAAGACTAACATCGTCGCTAGCTGTACAAATTAAGGGTGAATGTTATTGTGCAATCAAATATTGATGCTAAGGCCGAAACTAACCAGTTACGTTCTTACTACATTAAATTTAGCTTATGCGACAATATGGGCCTACGTTAGTATCTTTGGAAACGCTCATTATTATTAGTAGAAGTCGAACGTTTGTCAGTAATTTATATTTTTAACTAATCGGAGAAGTAAAAAGGTATTGCTATTTTATGTTATTATTTTTTTACCTTCATCAAACAGACCGCTAATTTGTGATTAGTGTCAAACTCATGATAAATGTTTCTGTATGTTTTTCTAGCTTAATTAGCAAATTAATACTTAGGCGTATAGAGGTTGCACAAAGTATTAGCAGGGATTGGGCATGCCTTGTTCTTCTGTTCTCGTTCTAATCTAATAAATTCTAATAATGTATATTGTTTTGTAAAAAATACCGAAGAACATACTAAAATTCTACAGTCGATTAGTGTAATGTGGTGTGAAATATAGACTATCAAATTCTAAATTGATTACTATTGCTACTGTGTTAACTAAAATATTATGTGTGAAAACTATATCATGCAGGTTGCATTAATTACCTACAAACAATATAATTTGAATATAAATATAAAATGTATGTACATAATATAGTTTAATAAATGTACGTAATGTAGTTTAATCTAAGGGAGTAGACCTGACTACAAAATTAACAAGATTAGGTGATAGTATAATGTTTATTACTTAGAACAGTCCATACCAAATCCTGATACCAAACTGTCTGTCCTATATCCACTTACTGATTATTATAATTATCTAAGTAAAATTGAGAAATAATACAGTATCTTAATAATACAGTTACTTTAATTTACAGAGAGCTACAGATTAGAATTACATGTTCCCTGTATAACTTCTATAACTCTTAATATACATTCTTTATACCTATACTGTAGTGATAAAAAGCATTTTTGAAGTATTTAGCAACTAAAGAAATGCAAATGAGAAGATCAAGCTCAAGTATTTGTACACTAAAATTTAAAAAAATGTCAGTAAAAGTTAATTGGATTAATGAAGTAAGGAATGCATTAGATTATATTTCGTACCAACACATATTAGCATCCTGACTGGCTCTGCAAAATCGGTCAATTTAATACACATATATACATAGAAGTTTATAAATAAAAATGAGAAACAGGGAACCAATTAAGTCAGTAACATCTGCATTAGCACCATGTCTACCTTTAATCCAACCAGATGAAGATCTATTGAATCAATGAGTGCTAATTTAGGTATTTCTGATAAAAATAAAATCGTTCTGTACTATCTAAGAAATAGATCCGTGACCCTTTTCGCTGACAATTCGTTTCATTTTTCGAAGTCTTGTTAGCTTGCTGCTTGCCTGTTGCACTTAGGATGTTTTTGATATTAAGAAAACTATGTAGGTAAATCAAACGTCACATCAATTTCCTTCAGGTGACAAGGAGCAGAAAAGCCAATAGAGTCAATGTATAACAATATTCATTCATCATCATCATCATCAGCCTCTAGTGGTCTACTGCTGGACATAGGCCTCTCCTAAACGACGCTACTCCAACCGGTCCTGTGCCTTCTGAATCCAACGGTTTCCCGCTGCCTTCTTCAGGTCGTCCGCCCACCCCTGTAAAAGGGCGGCCTGTGCTCCTTTTTCATTAATCAAGATAGAACGGTGAAATGGGCGTATACCACGCGCCGAAATCTTGCAATATACTGCAGGATATCTCGCAAGTTCAGTCAGTGCGCGTCGATACTTGTTACGGTACGTTACGTTATCGATAGATTACAACTAAAACGAGTAGGCTGTGACGTCACATAGTAGGCGGGACTTGGGCAGGGCTGACGAAAAGTGACATGCATAGTTTGTATCAAAATAATACGTGATCGCCGTTCTATCTTGATTAATTTCTGTGAGTCTGTCACTAAATGTCATAAACTTTGTTTCCAATGTGAGAAATGTATTAACAAATTTAAAAATGACCTCAATAAACAATTTCTTTGATACTTTACATTTACAAATTGATTGGGCTAGAAGTATTTAAGTATTCCAGACATTTTATATTTTTAAATTAATTTTGTATATTTTTGGGCATACAAACGATATTTTGGTTAGTCATGTAAGTATCATAAAATCATACTCACTGCCTGTCACTTTCAGTCGAAAACTGCTTCTTCGCTGGCGAGGCTTGATAGCAGAAGATGTGATGCTTCATTTTGACAGACTTCCACTTGTCATATGAAAATTGTACGATCTCGTTCTCACGAATCTTCAATCGAGAAAATTATAGGTAGTTTATTACTTCGATACTTATGGCCTTATTCATAAAAAAGAAGAACCTATTTTATATCTTCTATATAATAAAAATGAATCGCAAAATGTGTTGGTAAGCGCATAACTCAACAACGCCTGGACCGATTTGGCCAATTCTTTTTTTTAAATGTTCGTTGAAGTTCAAGGATGGTTTTTACGGCGAGAAAAATTTGAAAATTCATCCCCTAAGGGGGTAAAACGGGGGTGCAAAGTTAGTATGAAGCTTTGCCGTTTTTGAAGTTAGTGAATGTGTAACGCGAGCGAAGCTGCGGGCGTCCACTAGTATTGAATAAAAGTGTTTTGTCTTCATTATTTTTTATTCAAACTAAATTCAGAATTTGAAAGAAAATGACAAAACACTTAACTAAGTAAGATAGGCTTATTATTTTGTTATGTTAATTGTATGCTTTTTTTAAAATGTACAATAAGAAGAAATATGAAACCATAGAAAATGCAGGGGATCTGAGTTAGGCAGGTTTTATATCAATGGAGTTAGTAAACAAATAAGTTTTTTTATTTCCCTACTAGGTATGGGGAAATCCGAAACTATATAACATACATACATGTGTAGTATACACATAGAGAAGCTATGTAAGATAAATAAATAAAATTCAACTGTGGCAGACGTCACGCACGGTTGCACACACTCAATACTGCCTGTATGTGACGCGCGGTCGCACGGAAGCACTAGCCGTTAGGCGCGATGTATGGCATACTCACTAGTACGCCCGCAGCTTCGCTTGCGTGGAATTAGACATAATAATATATGGTTATTTTACACCCTTACCAAATTTTTACAAACTTTGAATGCCATATTTATTTATATCTAATAAACAGCCTGTAATATAAATTTTATGCTTATAGTTCTGAAAATGACAAAACTTTCATAGAACCTTTCAACCCCCTTTTCAACCCTTTACAACACTTTTTTCCAAATAAAAAGTAGCCTATGTCCTTTCTCAGGCTCTAGACTATCTGTGTACCAAATTTTATTTAAATCGGTTCAGTAGTTTTGGCGTGAAAGCGACACAGACAGACAGACAGAGTTACTTTCGCATTTATAGTATTAGTATGGATATGACTCACCTCAGCAGTCTTGTAGTGCGGCAGCACGGTGTGCAGCACGTCCGAGGCGAGCGCCAGCAGGCGGCCGCCCTGCAGCAGGTGCGCCAGCAGCAGCGGGCCCGCGCCGCCCGCGCAGCCCGCCACCGCCACCAGCGCGCACCGCCCGTGCCACGCGCCGCTCGTCAGCGCCGCCAGCGACACGCCCGTTACTGCGTACCTGACAGTGACCGGCCCACAAGCGTCACAAGGCAGCGCCGTCGTACAGAGTGGCGGCGAAAAGCAATTTAGAGCGCAAAAGCGCACATGAGGCTGATCGCTGCGACCCATAGACGTCCCACTTCTGGGCACGGGTCTCCCCCACAGACACTACTGCGGGAGGTCTAGAGCATACTCCACCACGCTGCTCCAATGCGGATTGGTGGAGGGGTTAGTGGCCAACCCAGTGTCGAATGTTCTCAAGCCACCCGAAGGTCTTCGACAAGGCTTGACGACTGTTTCCAGCATTGAAAACAACCGGGACCGACGGCTTTACGTGCCCTCCGAAGCACGGTAGCATCCATGAAATTTTGCCACTAGCGGTCACCCATCCACAAACCGACCGCGCCCGTCGTTGCTTAACTCTTTCGATCACATTGAATCGACTCGAACCATTGGGCTATGGACGCTACTATGAGGCTGATGCTACACTATAAACAGACTCGCTTATTTTTAAGAGCCAAGTGACAAGCGTGCTTGGTGCGTAGACAAGAAGCAGGTACAGTGTGGCCAGCTGCGTTTCGCTAGAATGAGCAACTAAGTGAGTCACTTGGCTCATAACAGTTAAGAGAATGTCTTTGTAGGGTGGCCTTAGATACGCGGCGCGCGGACGTCGACAGGCTGCGCCTTGAGAAATTAAAGCTTTCGTCTCGGAGCACCTCCGCTTGAAGCCGCGCTTATCGAGAACTCATATTCACGGACTGAAGAAAATCTCAACTAGCCATCAACACAATAACCTCTAACTCTTACATACCTGTCACAATCCAGGACCTTCCTCAGGGTAGCTTCCAAGTTATCTCTAGCAGCTACACTATCGGAATATATTAATACATTTGGTGATTTAGTATTCACTAATGGACGGCAACTTTTTATTGATTTAGGTGTGCCCTGTTGACAGGGTAAATTCTTTGAACACTCTTCCTTAGCCTCAACATTTTCCTTTTTAACTGCGAGACTTTCTTGTCCTATCTGAGTACATTCTTCTTTTACCTTTTCTGATGGTTCAGCGGGAGGCTGCTTTTTTGGTGTAGTCGTACTTATTATTCTCTTGTGAGTTGTTATGGACTTTATTTGACTTGAAATATTTAATAGAGACGTAGACAGCTGACTTGTTCCTTTCTTTAAGTCTAATTTCAAACTAGATTTCTTTGGAGTAATGTTGTGCTGAATTTCAACAGTAACATTTTCAACCACCATTTCGTTGTCACCTAGGTTTTCTGGCACTTTCTTTGGAGACTTCTCTGGAGTTTTATTAGGTGACTTTTTGGGTGAACTTTCCAGAGATTTTTCTGGAGTTTTTTGAAATTCTAAAACAGTCTTAGCAAAAGGCTCGGCTGGTTCAGTCTCTTCGTCTGCAGAGAGAGATTTAGTAGTGATGGTGCTAACATCAGCTAAAGTAACCTGCCTTCTGCCTATTGATATGGTATCTAAGGCCTGATCACTTCCACCATTCATTTCTTTGGAAGTGTTTCTAATATCAGACTTGATATCAACTACTTTGGATAGTTTTCTGAGCAGTGCTGCATGGACTGGCCATTGGAAGTCATCAACACCCTGTTTTAGTCCATGTTGTATTTCTGAACGTAGGCCTCTCATTGACGGATCTGTGGCTTTGTTAGGTTCACCAGATATTAGTACAGCTGAAATAAGGTGTAGGTAATGTAAAACACTATAATATTGAGTAAATGATCACTGATTCCTTACTAAGAAAGATTAATAATAGTGTAGTAAATTAATTTAGGGCCTTATTCAAATGATTGGTATTGATTTACTATGCCCAATGTAGTGATATTTGCTATGAATAAAAGGATGGTTATTTGATATTGTCATGAAAAAAAACAAACCAAAAAAAGGATTTTAACATAGTAACTCACTTTGTATCCTCACAACTGGAAGTTTACGGTCGATGATGAACTCTCCACCAACAAACTGAAAGCCTATTACGCTGAGGTTCTCAATGTTAGTCTTCACCACTATAGCTAAGTGTGCTCCAGCCTTCCATGCAATGGGCTGACCCACAGATTCCAGCTGGAAATAGATTTTAAGACTGTCATTTAGAATAACAAGCTAACTAAATTATCTGTTATCACATATAAAACATCATCCATCCATCCATCAGCCTTTCAAAGTCCACTGCTGGACATAGGCCTCCCTTAATCGGTGCCACTCCTCCCGATCCTAAAAAATAAAACATAATCAATAATAATATAAAATGCATTACATCTCAATCTATAAAAATTTAATACAATGCAAAAACAATGCAAACCATATTGAGCTATTGGCAGTTGACATTGAATAAAATAAAACCAATATAATATAAATACGAGACTAATGAAGTGATGTCCTTCTCATATGCCTCTAACCTACAATTTTAAAATATTATTATTATTTAACTCTTTATTGCACACCAAGACATACAGGAACAATTACATTGAATAAGGATTAAAAACTATGTACAATAGGTGGCCTTATCGCTAACTAGCGATTTCTTCCAGGCAACCTTGGGCTGAGGAGTTAGAGAAAGAGTCTAATTAAGGTAGGGTGCACAAAAATAAATTAGGAAATATATAAGAAAGAAAGGAATACAGGAAAGCAAGAAAAACATATAGATAACGAGTAACAGTATTTATATTTTAAAAACTAATGAGAGAGGAAGAAGGGGAAGAATAGTAAAATTATATTATTTATAATATATTAGATTATGATGAGCCTAAGAGCAAAACATGTAAGTGAAAAACCTTACTGTCACTATATCCTGGTAAGAACTGAATTCATGTGGATTCAATTCACACTCAAACAAGACATCAACATTGAGGTCTGTGACAGGTGAGGTGTCACTAGAGCCCAATGGAAGACCTGCTGAGCAGGATACCCAATCAGTAAGCTCAATGCACTGCATGGGCTTCATACTGCAGATTCTAGATGTATTTGTATAATCAAGTAGGTCGCAGAGATATGCATTCTTCGGATTTGTACACAGCTTAGAACTTAGTGTTGGTGTCTCTGTAAATAATGAAATAACACCATGAGAATATCCTAAGAATTTTCACAGGTATACAAAAAGGTATTCTCCTACACTTGGCCAGCTTCAAGGACTGTGGAAAAAATTAATTAAATAATATTTTAAAAAATATTGGCTAAAAATTCGTCAAAAACTACATTTTATTTTGGTAACGGAATTAAATTGTAGACTAATTACAGAAAGTCGAACCTGCAGCATTCTCTGGTACTTTGCAGAAAGCTACACTCGTGTTTCCGCTGAGAAACTCCAAAAGACGAGCTCTAAAGGAGCGAATACGCCAGGTCTTGATGAAAGTCATTGCAATATATATCGGCGTAAACAACATACTCGCTGTCTTATTACTTCCCACAGACAATGGACACTTCCACTGATAATTACATATATTTTTGTTAACACCTAAAATCTTCAGTATTGCTTTCAGTCAGTTACTTAACACTCGCTACCTGCATTCGAACTGGGTTATCGATTCTAAAGTCCATATTTGATACAGAAGAGATTAAATTAAAAACTGGAAAAGCCTATGGTCCTTATTTCTCTTTATAACCTTTGTAACATTTTGAAGTATGGAGGAGATAGGACACTGCAATTTAGACAATGTGTGTAATGTTACAAATTGTTTCAATTATTCAATATTTCGCACTTTTCTATCCAAAACCACAGACGCAAAGCAAAATTATACTACCCTACCCTGACTGACCTGACCTGACACTTTGACATTTGACAATGACTTTGACTTCAGTTTTCACAAAGAAATTGGAGCTGAACAAAGAAAAGCAAAGGCCAATCTTACACATTGGCCCCCAAAGATCAATTATCATTGAGATATAAAATAATTATTAAAAAAGTTTTTTTTTAAAAAAGCTTTTTGTAACTTTTTTTTAATTTCGTGCCTTGTCATCGGAACCAAATATGTGTGCCAGATTTCAGCTCGATAGCTTCAGTGGAAGTGGGTGAAATATGGATTGCAGATATTCCATTCATTACAATGATGTCGAATATTGCATTACTACCTAATATTTCCTGTTCCAGCGCCCCACGCTTTTACAATCAAATATTATAATTAAAAGCACATAGTTTACACTTCAGTCCCAGAAATAGAGACAACTTGACAACGATCCATAATTTATTTTTAGTTTTTACGTTCATTTATAAAAGCGTGTTTTTCTAGTTTTTTTAAAACTATTAATTAATAATGTCTGTTTTGTACGCTCTAGGATGCATGAAATTTATATTATTTTATCATGTTTCTCAGTAAGTGATTTTGTAAATCTTTTGAGAAATAAACAATCTCTAATCGTAATCGTAAAATTGATTTCTCCGTAGGCAAATAGTAGACACATTACATACCTACCTAGAATATCTACTTTCACCTCCTAGGACTAGTCCTATCATCATCACAACCCATTCTTTGTCCCATTGTTGGGCAAGGGTCTTATCTCAGAATAGGCATGTCTCATGCTCATGCTCTGCATGTCTGAAAGGAGAGTCCTTCACCGTAATAGCTAGTGAGATTTAATTTCTTAAATCGCACATAACAGAAAAGTCATTGAAGCGTGTCGCTTGGGGTTGAACCCGGACCGCTCGAGTGAGTGGCGAGTTCGATAAAAGTAGGATAGTCCTATACTACTTCGATATCACAAAATACGGATATTATATATATTTTATGAATAAAAAATATGTCTGACTGACCAACTTATATTCCTACATCCATCCATAGCATATTATCTGGACCACCCTAACCATTTCCATTTGACGAAATGGAAATTGGTAGGTTGGATGTGTATGTACGTTTGCTACCCTACATATTACATACCCTGTCTATGTACTACGCAACATAGTTTTAGTCCCTCGTAAGTATTCTAAATAAGTAGGAATATACCGTTTTGCTTTACTTATTTAATAGGCAGGTGATAATCAGCACTGCCTAATTAAGTACATTTTGCAGACATTGTATCTACTTATCAGAAATAATTATGTAAACAGAGGAATATTTTGTGACGATTAATAAAACATAATCTGTCTGTCTGCCAATCCGCAATTGGCCAGCGTGGTGGACTAAGGCCTAATCCCTCCCATTCTGAGAGGAGACCAGTGCCCAAAAGTAGGACAAAGAAAGGGTTGTCGTGAAGAAAAAATTGAAATATTTGGTACCATGTTCAGAAGCTAATGATTTTAGATGGGTAGGTATAGCGGTTCTCATTCCCTGTGCTTCGGGATCCAATTGTGTGCTGTGTGGGATAACAACGCCACACATTATGGGTTTCACTGCCGAGTGTGGCGAATACCATGCAAATATGCTGGAAAGCAATGGTCACGTTCTGTGAGCGGGTGCGTAAAAAGAGGCCGCAGAGACCCCAGTAATGTACCAATGTTATGGTAAATTTAAATGTGTGGAATTTTTTTATAAAGATTAAGGAGAGAGGAGAGAGTAGGCGGAATCAGTCTTGTTTAAACCGAACTAATTTGCAAACCGAATTGCTTGTCAAACTTTAAGAAACAAACTTTTTGAAGTTAGGTAATTAAAAATTAAAAAAAAAACGATTTCCGAACTATAAAGTATATAATATAATATATGTATATGTACCTACCCATAAATAGCACTTAGAAATAATAATTTCGTTTATTCACTAATTATTTTCTGTACTGGCTTATCTATACCTTGTGTAGTCCTTGTCTATAGTCTATAGGTAGGTAGGAATTATAAAGAAGAAACATGTGTTTCTAATGTTAAAACACAAAAACTACTGGACCGATTTCAAAAACACTTTCACCATTAGAAAGCTGCAACTCCACTGAGTAACATAGGCTATATAACATTTAAAAAAAATTAGGGATCCCTAGTAAAAATGCAACAATATAACCCAAGGTATGAAAATTACCTAAAATATTCTTTATATCGCGTGCGCTGCGAAAACTATTGATGATAGAATAAATTAATGTCATCATTATCATTATTTGCAAAAAGTGTCGCGATACCATATGTCCAACTTTTGTAGTTATATGCCACTTTAACTAGGTACATTTTTACATTTTAAAAGTTGATAAAAGTGCCGACAATAATCAAACCATATTATTCATAACTCTATATTAATCCTGGCTCCATTTAGATATAGGTAACGAATTTAAAAATGTCAATCTAAAGAAAATAATGCAATAATAAAATAATGGGGTGTGGGTTGCCCCGCGCAGCGTAGGTAGTCTTAGATAATATTACTTAAAAGATGAATAATAATAATAAAAATATAGGATATGTAGGTACCATCTAATTCCACGCGAGCGAAGCTGCGGGCAGTCCACTAGTGTATATAATATCATTGGTTTGTGTTAAAAAGTAGGTAACTCCTACGAAGATATTTTTCCAAGCGTGTAGGTACTTTCTGACAATAACAAACACATTATTAAATAACCTCTAGGTAGGGGAAGTAATTAAAAAATAAGAGTACCTACTTAGTAGATTCCTACATTGAGCGTAATCAGGTCTATTTTTAGACGCGTAAATATAAAACAAAATGTTGATACCATATTGCTTATTTATTGAGAGCATTTAATTATCAACCTTGATCGCAATACATCAATGTAGAATATTCTTTTCAGGTCAACATCATTGTCATAAACATCGATCTTTATGTACAATTTTTGGATGTCATGTGTTTTGCAGTTACATCTAAACTAATATTATAATAAAGAGTAAACATTTGTGTTTATGTATGAATGTTTGTAATCTTTTCATACAAAAATTACTAGACCGATTTCAAAAATTCTTTCACCATTAGAAAGCTGCATCTTCACTGAGTGACATAGGCAATATTACATTTTCAATAAAAAATAGGCATCCCTAATAAAAATACGATAATGTAACCCAAGGTATAAAAAAATTACCTAAAGTAATATTAGTAAAATACTCGTGCGAAGCCGGGGCCGACCGCTAGTAAGCCCACAGAACAGAATCTGTTCTGTGAGTAACCCTACCTACTAAGCTAAAGCTAAAGATATGCTCAATATACGCCTAATTCTTTAACTTAAAATGTTAAAAAAACGAGTTAAAAACTTATAGGCGTCCCCTCCACCACCTTTACCCACTCTTGGGTAAAGGTTAAACTGCCAGCTATGCTTTAAACTTCTCTCAGCTGTGGCTGTTTTCGCTGATTTATATATTCCTATTGTTTGAACACAATATTTTAGAAATGTAATCTACATTTTTAAAACATTGTGTTTCCCAATAAAATAAAATACCACCACCACGCTGCTGTACTGTGGATTAGCTCGTTTATTCACGTAATATTTTTCAGTCAGTCCGGCAACTACAATGGCTTATTTCAGTTACCGATTTAAAAAAAGATTCCGACGAATATGACGTATAAACCTCCACCTTTTTTATGTCGGTTCAATAGTCACCTGTTACGGGCAGTAGGTACAAGAGAGCTGCGAGAACATTTATGTAAAATCATGCATGCAGGTTTCCTTAGCTGTATGTTGTTTGGAGCTTCACTGTAATTTGGCACGGTTTTATATGTTAATAATTTATCTGGCCTAAACTACACTACAGGCATCGACTAGTAAAGATGGATTAATATTTAATGTTCCAAGTTTAAATTTTGCATTTTGCATGCCTATAAGGTACCTACTAGGTAAATGTGAGCAACTTTATAAAAATGTTACCTATCCACATTTATGCAAATAAATACTTCTATTCTATTCTATTCTTACTAATACGTCTTTTAGGTGGTACAGCCTATAGGGAACCAAATAGGTTCTTTATGAAACCAAGCCTGTTCTAGAGTTCGCCCGGGGCAGTACCACCGCCCGCCAAGGTACAAAACGTCAAGTAGATACTATTTCTACTGTTTATTAAGGGCCCTTAGTAAGTGAAAACGGCAAAATTAGCTGTTATGAGGTTTGAGACTCAGAGAAAACATCACAGGTTTATTCGGATTTAATATTATTTATTATATTATGTATTTAGATTATTTAGATAACACATTACAAGTTTTAAAGAAGTAGGTACGTAGCCTATTTGATAGTTCACAAAGTTATCCGCGAGTTAGGATTTAAGACGTAAGAGCGTGCAGGTCAGCGCGGGTCGGAATCGGAAGGCGGACTAGCGTCGCCGGGCGCTGGAAGAGCGAGGTTCGGCGTCTCTATGTGAGATAGGTCACGTAGGCAAAATGTGAGTGAAACGCCACTACGTCGGATCGGATCTCTCTTACCGATATCGGTGTGGCAAGCGCCCGCGGGATACCCTTGCAGTGCGGTTTACTATACACTCCCCCTCTAGTGCTGGTGAACGCCCTCGCACCTGGACTAGCGTATCAGAACCAGTAGCTTTCGCTTTCGCCGGTCTTCCCCGTTTCCTCTTCGGGACAACAGGCCTAGGTAGAAACTCCTCGCTTCCCAGGTACCTGGTTATGTCCTGTGCATGAAATTTTCCCAAGGAGATATTTGGTTGGTCGGTACTTGCAATTTTGTACGTTGTGGGGGTTAATTTCTCCAAAATTCTGTAAGGTCCATCGCGTCTGGGAAAAACTTTGCAGTCACATCGTTTGAAGCCTGACTTAGTAAGTGTGATTTAATAAGTACCAAGTCACCTTTTTGAAAATTTACTGAAGGACTACGTGTTTTGTCAGCGTACTCCTTAGACTTATCTTGTTGGATTTCAATACGTTCTCTAATACTTGCCAAGGATTTTATAAATTTTTCCATATATTCGTTGACTTGAGGAACAAAATTCTCTTTGTCCACTATACCACGAATGTCATGAACCACTTCTGTGGGGGACCTCATCTCTCTACCAAACGACAAGAAAGCCGGTGTCTTGCCAGTGGTACGACATTTTGAAGAATTTAGCGCAAACCGGATCACAGGCAACATCTTTGGCCAAGAAGTGTGGTTATCCTCTACTAAGAGGGCCAGCATGGCTTTTAAGTCTCTATTTTTCCTCTCTGCAGGATTGGCTTGCGGATGGTAAAGAGGTATAAAATTTTGCTTGATGCGCAATATGGATAAGCATGTGCGCATTACTCTGGATACAAACTGCACCCCGTTATCTGAGACGATTCTACGAGGCAGCCCGAAACGCATAAAGTACTCATCTATGAGAGTTTGAGCGCATACTTCTGCAGTAGCTACCTTCAGCGCGAACAGCTCCGTCCAGCGGGTCGCAGTGTCTTCAACGAGTAAGATCCATCGCTCCCCCTGATCTCCTTCCGGTAGGGGACCAAATAAATCTATCGCCAGAACTTCGTTGCGTTGATTAAGTACTGGTGTCTGGAGTAAGCCAGGAGGTTTGGTGTTTGATGCTTTGTAACGTTGACAGTGAATGCAGGCTTTTACATAATCAGTGATTATTCTCCGCATCCCTGTAAAATAGAATAGTTGTGCGACCTTTTGATACGTTCTGTCAATACCGGGATGTCCGGCAGTTGGAGAATCATGTAGCTCTTTAAGAATGTTGTTGATTTCGTTAGATGGTATAACCAGTTGTGGAGAATCACTCTCTGCATCAGGATTAAATCGATATAAGATTCCCTGGTCCATCAGGTATCCCCTTCCTAACCATCTCTGGGTAGCGACTTCATCGGCACCCTCAAGCTCTTTGATAATTTTTACCACCTCAGGGTCGCTCTCCTGTTCCTTGCGGAGTTGACCAGGGGTCTTTGTTGGCAAGTCGCATATCACCGAGCAGATGCCACAGTCTCCTTGCGACTCTTTGTAACAGTTTGGTCTGCTCAGCGTATCTGCCACGACATTTGCTTTCCCAGGGGTATACTCAAATGTTATATCAAACGATTGGAGCTTGAGGGCCCAACGGACTAATCTGCCGGAGGGAGATTTAAGTGAGAGTAACCATCGCAGAGGTTGATGGTCACTGCCAATTCTTACTGGTTGGCCGTCTAGGTAAGGCCGAAAACGTTCAACCGCCCAAACTACCGCGAGCGCCTCCCTTTCCGTGGTGGAGTAATTGCGCTCTGCGGCATTGAGAAGTCGGCTGGCGTATTCAATGGGCCTTTCCTGGTTACCATCACCCTGTAATAGAACTGCGCCCAAAGCATAGTTGCTTGCGTCTGTGCGCAGAATAAAAGGGCTATTAAAATCAGCTTGAATTAATATAGGGGCAGAGGTCAAAAGATTTTTCAAATCTTCAAATGATTTGACCTGCTCCGATCCCCAAACCCAGGTTTGGTTTTTTCTCGTAAGCCGTGTCAATGGTTCAGCTACCTTCGAAAAGTTAGGTATAAACTTTCTGAACCATGAGCACGTTTGTAAGAAGGTTCTGAGATGTTTTAGGTTAGAAGGCTCTTTCATGTCAAGCACGGCACTCACCTTTTCTGGATCGGTGGAAATACCTTCTTGAGATATTATATGGCCAAGATATTTGACACGTTCTCTAGCAAATGCACACTTCTCCCTATTGACATGGAGGTTAAATTCAGCCAGACGTTTAAATACTGCTTCGAGATCCTGCAGATGTTGACTGTACCCTTCTGATATGATGAGTAAATCGTCCAAGTAAGCAAGGACAGTTACATCTTGTAATGCAGGGCAGGACCGCAGACGGTCAATGAGACGCTGGAACGTGGCCGGAGAATTACGAAGCCCATACGGCATTTTTTTAAACCGATAGGTCCCCAGAAAACAAATAAAGGCCGTCTTGTCCCTATCAGCCTCCTTGACACTCACTTGCCAATAAGAAGACCGTAGGTCCAGCGTACTCATGTAGCAGTTACGTTTTGTGCTTTGTAGCAGCTCGTCGATGCGGGGCATCGGATAAGTGTCAGCTTTGGTCACTGCGTTTAAGCGCCTGTAGTCGACACAAAAACGGATCTCCCCATTTGACTTCGGCACCATAAGGGCCGGTGAAGACCAAGCTGACTCGCACTCTTCAATGATGTCATCTCTTATCATCTTCTCTATTTCCGATTTCATGAGCTGTTTCTTCGCAGGATTCAGGCGGTAAGGTGGTACAGCAATCGGCGGGTGTTCACCCGTTTCAATGTGATGTTCTGTGATTGGCGTAGGGCCTCCCCCTGCTCTAAAAATGTGGGCGTGTCTGGTGAGAACTACCGCCAGCGCATCTCGTTCCGTTGATGTAAGGCACGTTCCTTCGTCGTCCCTAAGGACGTCTGTATAAGCACAGGATATACTACGTGAAATCGGCTCGAAGAATAATTTATACCTAAACATGGGTTTTCCAGCGAAAAACCATGTTTCAGCATTAAAATCAATAACCACACTCGCCGCAGTTATGAAGTCGATGCCCAATAGCGTCTCGTTATTCTCGGCGTCCGGGAAAATCAAAAACGGAATAGTTATTTTTGTGCCCTGCAAAGACACCTCTAAGATGGTGGTTAAAACCTCCATTGACCTAACAACCCCGTCAGCGAGTTTAATTTCGCGTAAGGATGACTTTAGAGGATGACCTTTGCGTAGAAGGAGAGCGTATAGCGTATGGCCCGCAATACAATGTTTTGCGCCAGTATCTATTAACGCGGTGCCTTTAAAGCCTAAAATGCTAATATTAAAAATTGGACGTGAATCGCGACTAGTACACGGTCCTATAACATCGCTACCGCGTGCATGCTCTTTTACACTGCAGACACTATTATTAGAAAATACATTATTGTCAACATTCATCGCCTTGAATGAAAATTTCCTCGCCTTATTAGAAAATACATTATTATCAACATTCATCGCCTTAAATGAAAATTTCCTCGCCTTATTAGAAAATACATTATTATCAACATTCATCGCCTTAAATGAAAAGTTCCTCGCCTTATTAGAAAATACATTATTGCCAAGATTCATCGCCTTAAATGAAACGTTCCCTGCCTTATTAGGAAAACACTTTTTATCGCGTACGTGGACACTGTAGAAGCTTTCATCACTCTCTATAACTACATTATCACTCACAGCCGCAAGGTTATTATTAAAATTTGACTCACCATTGTTCTTCAACTTACGGCACTGATCTTTTGAATGTCCAAACCTTTTGCAATACGCACAGGAAACTCGTTGCTTGCGTGCAAAGCTGAACGGCAAAGGCGTATCGGCGGGCTTAGCCCGCACCGCGTCGCCGTCGGGAAACACAGACTGCGCGCGAGCGGCTCTCGCGGACTCCGGCTGCGGCGGCGGCGGCTGCGACGGGCGGGGCGGCGGCGGAGACGCGGCGTGCAACACGCGCGTCGCGCTCGATGGCACGCGCGTGCATTGCGCGCGTCGCTCGCCCGTTGGCGGCATAGCCGCGTTTTGAACTTTAAGGTCGATTTTCTTGTCGTCGGTTGCGTCCTCGATCTCGCGGGCTTGACGAATAAGGTCGGCGAAACTGTTGCATTCTTCTCGCCGTAATCTTTTCCTGATTCTTATGGCGAGTAGTCCGTACACAATATCGATTTGTGCCGACACAGATAAGTCTCCCCTTGGTATTCTGGACAGCAGAGCGCGGACACGCGCTACAAAAATGTCCGTATTTTCGTTGCCTTGTTCTTTGGCAAATATCTCTCTGTAAATCCGATGAGGCGGTCTGCGGTCACCGAAGGCACTGACTAGGTTCACCTTGGCTTGTGACCACGACGTGACGTTATCCTTTATGCCTAACCACCACGTAGCCGCTTCATCCTTGAGTAGGTAGGCTAACCCACGCAAAATATTTGAGTCGCCGACTTGAGCACACTCGCTGTAGGCTTCCACAGCGTCGATAAATGCTTCGACCGATTCTCGTCCCGTAAAGAATGCCTTGCAACGGGCCAGGGTGCCTTGCCCTGGCACTAGTAACGATACTGGAGTGGATGCGTTCGTGCGCAGCACCGAATCCAACAACTCCTTGAAAGCATTCGCTTGCGATTGTTGGAGTGACGCGATTATGGTAGCCACATTCGCGTTCGAGAATGTGGCGTCGGCGGCGTCTGTCGGCGGCACGAAAAAGTCGCCGTTTTCACACGGCGACGACGCGACGGGTTTAGGCGTGGACGGTCGCGAGGGAGATGTCTCCCTGCCGTTCCCGCTTGCCGTTCTACTTCTAGGCGTTGGCCTAGGCATCTTCTAAGTACACGGAACACACGCGGAAAAGTTAAATTTGTATAAGCACACGCGGTTACGAAAAGTTCACGACTGCACTTGCTCAAAATAAATACCTAACCGCAGAAAACACACGTTAGGCGCCACATATTATGAGGTTTGAGACTCAGAGAAAACATCACAGGTTTATTCGGATTTAATATTATTTATTATATGTATTTAGATTATTTAGATAACACATTACAAGTTTTAAAGAAGTAGGTACGTAGCCTATTTGATAGTTCACAAAGTTATCCGCGAGTTAGGATTTAAGACGTAAGAGCGTGCAGGTCAGCGCGGGTCGGAATCGGAAGGCGGACTAGCGTCGCCGGGCGCTGGAAGAGCGAGGTTCGGCGTCTCTATGTGAGATAGGTCACGTAGGCAAAATGTGAGTGAAACGCCACTACGTCGGATCGGATCTCTCTTACCGATATCGGTGTGGCAAGCGCCCGCGGGATACCCTTGCAGTGCGGTTTACTATACTGTTTTATATTAGATAACTGAGCACTGAAATTTCCAATATGTATTACTGAACGTATGTGTGGTGGGAGGACTGTTTTCAAAACACGATTGGAAAAATTTTGCTCGATAGAAAAAAAACCTGAAGTTACCTCTAAAATTTCGTATAAATGCACATTACGACAGTGTTTTATAATAATATTTCTTATAAAATCACAAACACATAGGTTTTTACCCTTTCGATTTCGTGACTGTTTTAGATTTCAAAAAAACGAAACATTTTTATTAACTTTTTGATAAAAATGTGAATGGCGCTTACGATATTTGGTTTCGAGCTCGTTGATTCCATACTAACCGCGGACCACGTTCCCCGCACCACCCGCGACTCCTCAGGCGCGGACGCGTTACGAAATCTAAATTTTCGCTGACCGCCTAACCCCCCTTAAATGTTTTTAAAGCAATTATGGTCCGGTTGGAATGGTGTGGTTTTCGGTTACACTTCTTTAGGCGACCATCTCAGTCCTTAAAGGTAGCAACGCGCGACACATCCGTGATTGCCTTGGAGCGATACATTACTAACATAAGTAACATAACTAACAGACCAACTATCACTGACAGTCCCCAGTCCTCATATCCACTAACGAACTGACGAACTAATGTCCTAATTAACTAACTCAGTTATCTGTACTAACCATTCCAGTCCCTATTTGAGTCTTGTTCGAAGTCAGTCACAGCTCTCATGGGCGGCAGCAGATGGGTGGTGCTGCAAGCTCGTTTACTATCTTATATCCAAATATTTCGCGCATGTTTGAGAAAAACCAATTATTAGGATTTCTTAACAATGGTCAAGTAATTAAGTTACTACATACATAGAAGTTTAGTTAACCTATGTATGTCTCTTATAATATTATTTGCACTAGATGAGGTCTTTAACTATCTAGATCGTAAAAAGTGTTTACGCACTAGATTTTACGGCTTTCGTGGCTTGTATGACATTGGCTAAACATAAAATTATCATAAACTAGTGGATGCCCGCGGCTTCGCTCAGGTGGAATTAGACATAATAATAGATTCATCTTATCGCGTTAGCTTTAGCACCACAAATCGGTAAATGTGTTATCCCCTATGTTTATTTTACACCCTTAAGGGTAAACATTAATTTTTACAAACATTGAATGCTATATCTAATCAACAGCCTAAAATATAAATTTTATGCTTCTAGTTCTGAAAATGACAATACTTTCATACAACCTATCATTCCCCTTTTCAACACTTTTCCAATTTAATAAAAATGACAATACTTTCATAAAACCTTTCATCCCCCTTTTCAACACTTTTTTGCAATTAAATAATAGCCTATGGCTATTATTAGGCTTATTCTTAGGCTCTAGACTATCTGCGTAAAAAAATGTAATAGAGCCTATGTCACTCAGTGAAGATGCAGCTTTCTAATGGTGTATGAATTTTTGTAATTGTTCCAGTAGTTTTTGTGTGAAAACATTACAAACAAACATACAATATTATACATACAGCCCATGCTATGTCACTTAGTGAAAATGCATACTTTTTTTGTTGATCTGAGGGTCAAAAACATTTTTAACTCAACAATCTAAGAACAACTACCGACCAACAATACACATTCATCTTGTTTTATTGTAATTATTAGGTAGTTCACTTAAGAAGATTATGTAAACGTTCCTCTCCCCTCTTAGCTCCGATTCTATAGAGCTTCTGATAATAAATACCTACTGATTATTTTTGAAATGAACTATGTCGGTACACTATTCAGTATATCTAATGATTAAACAAACCTAGACGTGACATTATATCATAATTATAGCAGATAGGGCTTTGTTCAAAGAGCCAACCTTAGAGCTTAGGTACCAACAAACACTTGGCAGCTCCGATGCAAGAATTGGCTTTAATTTCGGTAGAAAAATAGATTTTTTGTCTTCCAGTGCCTCCTACTAAGGACGGAACCACAAATTACTGAATAGTTACGTAACGGACTAAATTTCTGAGCCATTGCCACGTCTGATTCGGCTTATGCTAGCTAGGCTCATCATCATCAGCCTTTTCTGGTCCACTGCTGGATATAGGCCAGTTTACTGTATCTAACCTACTATCTAATATTCTAATTTGTCACAAATATACTCGTATGTGTAACTTATGAAGGTTACTAGCTTCGGTCAGGGAGGCAAAAAAATATTTGCTTCGAGTAGGTATGTAATGTACTAACTGATTATAAGGTCCCTCCGTCGAGCACGGGAGTGTAAGTGAGAAACGTTTATTTATTTTATTATAAGCCACCTTTTAAGTAAAACATAGTTATTGTTTAGTACTATAAGCTTTTAACTAATTACTTAGCTAACTAATTGGTACTTAACTGGTATCAGGTAGCTATTAATATTTTATAAGTAGTAGGTAGTAGTAATACTAGTAATCAGCTATCTAGTAAGGTACCAAAGAAGACAGAAGTAAGTAACTACCTGCAAATACACGTAGGTAACTGATACCACTAATTTCAGGCCTAAACTTTATAGGTAAGTCAGATATGAGGCAAAACAGGTACTTTTTATGAGTCCTACCCAATTTGTATAAGTACATGGGGTGTCAAATTATTATTGCCCTCGAATAATACCCGTATTCGAATTTCGAATAGGAATTCCATTCAAAGGTTTGTTAGAAAAAATCTCAAGACAGCGTTAGTCGAGTCCTGCGCAGCGTAGACGCGTTGTCCAATGTTTGATTCGTTTTTTACCCTACCTGCATTTTAGTACGCGAGACTTGCGAATATTCGCATCCGCATCCGCATATGCGGAACATCCGCATCGATTTTGACATCCGCATCTGCATCCGCATCCGTATAAATCGATGCGAAGCTGATGCGATGCGGATGTGTAGCAGGTCGCGACAAGAAAGAAAGGAGGGCCCGGCGAGAGGCGCGTGTCGACCGCACGTGCTGATTGACCGATCAGCTCCACCAGCCAGCTGCCAGTGTTCCAAGTGAACAGTTATTTAGTAGCGCAGGATTAATATACGAACCCTTGCGAAACAGACTGGAGTCCGAAAAGGCGGCCATTCTACTTTTCATTAAATTTAATTAATGCTCCAATATTTAAATTTAATTAGGTACTAAAATAATTAATTAGTAGTTAATTCATTACTTTATTATTAAATAAAAAAGGGTAAATAATACTGTATTTTTTTTACCCTGCCAACCCAACACCTAAGTTTTTTTATACACATCCGCATCCGCATCCGCGGATGTGAGCCTCTTAAAATCCGCATCCGCATCCGCGGATGTGGTAAAAAGTGGATCCGCAATATCCCTAGGTGTGCACGTAGATTGATTTGTGTCCCTTTTAATTCTCGGACAAAAGGGAGTATCTAACTTTGTAGCGATGGACCTCACGACTGGGTACTGATAAAACTGGTTGATGTTATTTACTTTGCTGTAGTTGAATATCCAACGGCGGACTGAGTGAACGACGCCCGATCACACTTACCTACGCGATATTTAGAGCTTGTCTATGTGTCCAGTGACATTTTAAAAATGGAGTTGAATTTTATCTCGACGTTAATAAAACATGATGTGAACCACAATGTGAAACAGTACTTCAAGACTAAGAAAACGTTCGGTAAGTGATTTGTTTTTGTTTTGTTTGCTTTCGTTTATTTATTAAAAGTATGGCGAATGAAGATTACCTAGTTAGGGACATACAACATAGTATAGGTATGTAACATAACATTCAATACTATTTAGCATTTGAACTAATATACTGGAAATTAGTAAGATTGATAATTATTTTCTTCAAAATCTGAGTGAAAGTATTATTTAGTACATTTTGATAATAGGTACTTACCTATCAAGTAAAAAGTTTTTGTAAATATGAAATATGTGTGGACTGTAAATCAATAAATGGAAATAAAATAAAATAAGACTATGGATATAGAAGGATATAAAGTATAAACTCTTCTTTACTCTTTGTAAAATATATTCCACACTCACGCTTCTTTTTTCAATATCTATACATGCACGCCCGCAACTTCGCTTGCGTGCATGAGATATTACACGAAAGTTTCGATTATAATTCCTGTCCTACTCAAGGAAATATCCGGAAAAACTCTACCCATTGAATTTCAAATAGATTCAATAAAATAGATTCATCGATATTCGAAAGTCCATCCATCCGTCCATCTAATACAAGCTTAGTAGGTACATACATGTACATAACATACCTACTCTAATATCAACATCGTTAAAAAAATAAAAATCATGCTTTTGTAGAGAACCGGACTAAAATGTAATTAGTGTAATGAACTGTAATGTAATGTAATATAGTATTGTGAAAACATAAAAGGAGGACCTGGTAGGAGTCTGGAAGAGTCAGAGAAGAAGTCTTTCGTTAAGTGCACGTTAATAGGTAGTTTATGTTAATGAAGATATCATTTACCAAAACCATTAAACTTGTTTTTGAGTTAAACATAAGTGGTATTACAATACGAATAACTGTGATTAGGTAATGATGGGTTGTTTACATTTGATTATTGAAAACTTCAAACATCTAAGTACTTGCATTATGTTAACTTATAATTTAAAAGGCAGCGGTAGCTAACTAAGCCATGAATGAATTTATATATTAATAGATGCTAAGGATGGATGAGGAAAGGAGATTCTATACTAAGTACCTATATGCTTAGATAAAAGCTCTGCGGTGTTGCCGAGCTTATTAACTTTATCTTTAGGAAAGACTAGTGGACGCCCGCAGCTTCGCTCGCGTGGAATTAAGACATAACAATAGTTTCGTTTACACCTATTAATATTATGTAGCCTATGTCACTTAGTGAAGATGCAGCTTTCTAATGGTGAAAGAATTTTTGAAATCGGTCCAGTAGTTATTGTGTGAAAACATTACAAACAAATGTTCCTTCTTTATAATATTAGTATAGAAAAGATATCCTAACAGTACCCACACTACCCACCTACTTCGAGGAGTAAAGGCATTATCTATTAATAGGCTGTTTCTATGAGGTGATAGATACATTTTAGTAAGTACATACATACGTAGGTAGCTTACAAGAAGACATTTCTGGCGAAAGTTGAAAGTCTGGTATTGATGACACGTATTGGTAAGGTCTTTAGGTTTTAAGTAAGTAGTAAAGGTAGTTCTTTATTAGTAGTAACGAAAAAAATATTTTCTTACATTTTCAAAACTGATGATTTTAAACACGTTCTATGGCAACCAACTTTTGAACAAACATACATATTTTCTAATACGTAGGTAGGTACAAGCTTATAATGGTTCTAGGTTCTAATAAAGGTGGTCTACAATATACTTATACCAAAGAGAAAATAATGTAATAGCATAGTACAGATATACATAACTAAGGTTACATTACATTACATACTCACGTTAATTAGGTGGTGTAAAAATTATAATCCGTTAACTGAGAATTGAATAACACGAGATTTTTTACTACTGATATATTATTATTAGTAGGTATTTATTACGTCAATAGGTATTATCTTTGAAAGGTTAATGAACTTTAATCGTAATAGCAAACTACAGTGTGTGGTCGGCCGCTATGAAATCTGGGATTCACTATTTGCACGCACTATCAATTCACGTTAATTGCCTAATTTAATTACGGGCAATATTCTGAAGTCCCCCGAATATCTAATAATGCTAAAATTGCTGAGCTCAGACTCATTGCAAGAAACAAAGACAAATTCACAGGGCAAAATTAAAAATCTAGCTGCTTAGCTTAGCTACTTAATGCTTAGGACTTTTAATTTCTACTTTATTAAAATAAAACTCCCAAAAAAAATACAAATAGTACATAATTATATTTTAGTGTGTAGTAATATAATATGACTATGAGTTAGCTTTTCCTAAAATATATTAAAATGTTTTTGACGCTTAATTAAGCGTATGTATTTAAATCCCGCACGTCTCGAGAAAAAGCTCAACTTCAACCTCGGGGCAAAACACTGCTACCTACCGAATAGTTTTGTTTAGATAACAAATTAATTAGGGTTGTCTACGCTCACTTGCTTTTCAGTCAGTGCAAAAGTTCGAATTAGTTTATAATTTAATAATTGATACTCTTGTATAAATTGGTAAATTATTGATAAGTGTTCGTTCTCAGAAAAATATAAATCTGATTGTTATGTAGACAGGCACCTATTCACATCACTGTGTAAAACAATGAAATATTTTCTTGTTACAGTTTCGAGGAAAGAAGAAGTAACAGCAATAAAATGTAAATTCCCGACTAAAATACCGGTAAGATATTTAGACCTATTTCAATCTTGTTCAATTGATTACTTAGAGTATTTACGTGTAGTGTAGACAACCTTAGGATTTCTATTTTGCATTAATCATATACTAACATTAATTTTTGTATTGCAGTTAATCGTAGAAAGATATCACAAGGAAAGAAATCTGCCAACATTAGACAAAACGAAATTCCTAGTTCCAGAGGACATCACCATGTCCCAATTTCTTGTTATAATACGAAACAGGATTAAGATCAAACCAAATCAAGTAAGTGGATAGCTACACTTCATACGAAACAGCTGTGAATTATGAATTGAAAACTAACAGCAACGGATTATGTTATATCAATTAGCCGTACGTTTGACCTTTAACTATATCTTTAACTTGACGTATGTGAAAGGGAGATAGATAGTAGATAATAGTCTGCGTGTGCGAATAATAATTATTGAAGTGAAGTAAATAATTAGTTACTAAGATCATAACGGTAGTGATATCGCCGATATTATTATATAGATTACCTAATGTCTTATGCGCCCGCATTAGACTTCAGAGGCCCGTCATAGAAACTAATAGCGAGCCAAGAGTTACTGGAAATGGAGTTCCATCCTTTTGAACATAACGCTATAATCATGCGACATTGTAAGATCTGCTAAATTAGCGGGTAATTTAGTTTAAAGATCAAATGAGATAGTAACCATGCTTTAATTATACATAAATGTTGGGATATGTAGACATGGTAGGTACTGAGTGATTAAATTATCTGTTTTAGGCGCTTTACCTCATAATCAACAACAGGTCGATACTCAGTATGAGTCTGACTATGGCCCAGGCATACGAAGCGTACGGAGATGAGGATGGATTTTTATATATAACGTACGCGTCTCAAGAAGTATTTGGATACCAGGACGGTGAGTGTATATCAAAGTATAGTTCTTTATCGTGATTGCGGCTAAAAAATATTTTTACGTATACTGAAAATGTATTTTCCACCTAAATGAACACCAAACAAGAGCAGATAAAATATGTTGTGAGGCGTTGGTAATATGTATAATATTACATAAGTTATTGTACGCTACTTATTATCTTACCTACTTAACTATGCACCTATAAGTATATTGTTTTATTCCAACAGATATGACAGGATCAAATCAAGAAGTTGAAGTTATAAGGCATCGTTTCCCAAATAAGATTCCGGTAAGTAGATTATGATTAGAGTCGATTTATGGTGCTATTTGTCGGCACCTGTAGCTTAATTCAATTTTCATTGACAGATTACTGCATACGTTAAGAGTTTAGCCCGCCTAATTTGAAGTATAATTTTCAGTTATATGTGGAGCGATACGCGAGAGAAAAGGAAGTACCAGCCCTCGGCCGCAATAAGTTTTTAGTGCCCCAAGAGTTAACGATGTCCCAGTTTCTTTACATCATACGGACGAAAATGAAATTGCGAGATTCTCAGGTTTGTATAGCTAGCACGAGTCTCCACCACAGATACAGCTGCAGGAGGTCTAGCATACTCCACCACGCTTCTCCAATGCGGATTGTAGGAGGGGTTAGTGGCCAACCCAATGTCGAATGTTCTCAAGCCACCCGAAGGTTTCCGACAAGCCTTAACGACTTTTTCCACCTTTCAAAACAACAACTGACGGATTAACGTGGCCTAGGTACCACTAGCGGTCACCCATTCACAAACTAATCGCGCCCGTCGTTGCTTAACTCTTTCGATCACATTGAATAGACGCGAGCCACTGGGTTATGGACTAGACTAAACTAGCTACTGTTTACGACAGATTTGTATACTTAACTCTTTTCCATGCTAAATTTACTAGACATACAGTTCTAAAAGTAGGTATAGGTACTGACGGGTCCGATTAAAATAAATGTATGGATTATTTTACTACATGTAATTGACTCTCACTTTCTGTCGTAGGCGCTATACCTGCTCGTAAATGACCGTGTGCTGGCGAGCCACAGCATGACAATGGCGCAGGCGTACCAGCAGTTCCGTGGCAACGACGGATTCCTCCATATCACGTACGCCGCACAGCAAGTCTTCGGATGAACGCTACTGTAAGTATTTTAAGCTGTCTGTATTATGGTAAGCCACGTGGCGTTATAATGGCGATCAACGGCAAGTCTATGAATGAACGCTAAGTAATCCAAGCTGACTGTATTATGGCAAGCCACAACATGACGATATTATGGTGCAGGCGTGCAGCAGTTTGCGGTAAGGACGGCTTCGTCCATGTCACATACCTACTTGGGCCACACAGCAAGACTTGGACGAACGCTACTGTAGATACGTAGACTGATTGACTATTATGGTGACCACAACATGACGATAGTATGGCACAGACGTTTCAGTAATTGTACGGCAACGGCGGTTTCCTACGCAACACACGCCGCATATCAAATCATCGATAAATACTACTATTGAATTACATTTCCCTACATCGATAACAAAAATCTGGTTTCCTACCTACAACTACTACCTAATTGCGTTCTGACACAACAGAGAACTGAATGAGTGTGTAAATGAGAATTTGTTTAGTTCGAACATGTACAGTTCATGTTAAACGGATGATCAAGACTTTCGCGTCATTATGAATTTAATTGATTTACGTGACTTGTCATTATGATAGTGTCCAGTAAATGATATGGAGTACTTGTTACTTAGTTGCTGTTCTCTTATTTAAATAACAAAACATCAATCAATCACATACGTCACTTATTTATTAGTATGTAATATTGAATAATAAAAATACACATAATTCCTCGTATCTAGGCACTTGTTATTATGTAAGTGCATAATTTACAGTAACTTGAATAAACCTGAAGTACTTGGCTAAGATCGTGAAGGACTTATAGTCAATCGACCTATCACAAAATTCACAGTTTTCACCAAAGTAGAATAGGTACATAAATTCCTAAAACTAAGTTATATATAAATTCTATATTGGTCATCAATCAGCAATTGATCGTAAATTGTTTACTTAACTTAATAAATTATTGTTGATCATAAAAGCGTGTTATATTAATTAAATTATTAATATTTCATTTACTGAATGTATGTTATTGTATGTCTACGCAACTTCGATCTTCAAACCGAACCGAAATTACATTATCATTAAGGTGAATAGGTGAAACTCTACCTTAGGTGATTGACCTCTATGGCCTTTATGCTAATCTTTATTTCAATTTTAACAATCGCCATAGTAACTAAATGACATCTAATACTTTTATCAGTGTAACTGGTTAAAATATTACCGCATTTCCCCCAGAGATAACACTAATGTATTTTTGCCAGACTACCATGATATGATTGCTTGACAACAAATCCGTGCAAAAAAATTATTACATTTATTTTTACAACCACTTTTACTAAAATACAAACAACTTACCTTATAAATATAATTAGTACCTATAAATGATAGAGCAGTTACTTAGGTATAGCCATGTACCTGGTAGAACTTTCCTACTATGCTCTCATAAAATATAAACTACCGACGACATGAATTAAATATATTTTCATTTAGAGGTACAAATACATTGAGTTAAATATACTAGAGAAGCAAACCTCATCAGAATGCCTCAAATATAGCGTAACCACTTTTTAAACGCGACGACGTAGCTTTGAAATCACTAAACATTTGAATGTAAACATATATATGTCTCACTCACACAAGTCACAATAACAATACCGTCGCGTAGATTAGACAAAGATCGCAATATTAACATGCAATTACGGGAATCGGCGCGACAGGGTGGCCTACCCACGCGAAGTTTTACCCAATTTTTTTAAGCCATAGAAAAGTTTTAATACTAAATTAAATTAACTTTAAAATATTTGAATTACATATGTAAATAGAATTTTGATGATCTGAAATTAATGAAATCATACTCCGCTTTATAACATAAGTTTTGTATACAATTGCCTTTTTTGTAAGTTTGTGTAAATAATTTCCTTTCGTAATACAATCTTATTTTAAAATATTTGCAAATTATGGAATCTATACTAATATTATAAAGAGGAAACATTTGTTTGTAATGTTAAAACACAGAAACTACTGGACTGATTTCAAAAAATCTTTCACCATTAGAAAGCTGCATCTTTACGTTCTGACATAGGCTATATAATAATATTATACATTTGTGTTTTTGAATGTATGTTTGTAATGTTTTCACACAAAAACTGCTTGACCGATTTCGAAAATTCATTCACCATTAAAAAGCTGCACCTTCACTGAGTAACATATATTACATTTAAAAAAAAATAGGGATCCTTAATAATATTAAAATGCAATAATATTACCCAAGGTGTGAAAAATTACCTAAAATATTCTTTACATCGCGTGCGCTGCGAAAACTATTGATGATAGAATAAAATAATGTACTACGACTTAGCAGATCACATCATTATTTACAAAAAGTCGCGATACCATATGTCCAACTACTGTAGTTATTCCACTATAACTACTTTTTTACATTTTAAAAGTTGATAACAGTGCCGACAATAATCAAACCATTATTATTCATAACTTTGAATTAATCCTTATCCCATTAAATATTATTATATTAAAGACCGTTTCAATACCTGTTAAATACTTATTAAATTATTAAAATCCGAATAACGAATAAAAAGATATAACGAATTTAAAATGTCAATCTAAAGAAAATAATGCAATAATAAAATAATACGGTGTGGGTGGCGCCGCGCAGCGTAGTCTTAGATATTATATTACATAAAAGATGAATAGAATTGATGAATTGCTTCATATTAGCAACAAATGTTTACAGTTGAATTAATTAATTAAAATGTAGGGTAGGTACCTACTTTTCATCTCGGAGGATGGCAACTAGGTGTACCTAAACGAAACTATTGTTATGTCTAATTCCACGCGAGCGAAGCTGCGGGCGTCCACTAGTTTGTCACCACTAAAAGGGAATGATCAACTAGTATTGAGGATATGTGATCTCCCGGGTGTATCGCAAATTCTTTTAATATTTTGTAAGTAGCCAGTCTGTCTCTTTTCTCAATAATCGAATTATTTCCACCCACTTATCACGGCGTGCTGCATCTTTAGGTAGGTACACTGCAACGTTGTTATTATTAAAAAAAATATGTATTCACTTATTCCATAATTTAAAATTCTCCCAGAATTGTGGGGATCTAAAACTAAGTTTTTAGTGGTCATACTGAACCTATATTTCAAAATTTTACAATTTATTTATTTTATTGCGTTTTTACGTTGATGTTAATACAGAAATAATAAAATTACGTGTGGAAAGTAATTCTAGTGGACTTATTAAGTTTTTGTGATCTTGAATCGCACATTTACACTGTGCATTTGCCCATTTTGAAAATATTTTCTGTCAGTTCAACTCGGCCGGCGTCACACAGAGCACTGAACTGACGTTAGCTACGCATACGCCAGTTGGCGTATGGCCTTTGGCAAGGCATAAGCGCGGTGATTGCTAATCTAGTGGTAACATATATATCAATGTACAAATACAAGCAATGTCGAAAATTTCAGATTTATCCTTACCATTTGTTCCACGATTTTTTTCGTCGTATGCTAGAGAACCGACGTCCCTCGGCCCTACCTTTTAATATAAATATGATTTTATAATCAAAACAAGATTATTCTAGTTTTATAATTGACTTATGTATGAAATAGGTCATGTTCTAACCTCAATCTATGATAAAGACTATTTCCTTCTTTAATGAATGAAAATTCCTATGATCGTTCATTCATTCAACAAAATACTCAATATTGGGATTTCTGTAGATCGAACTCGAAGATATAATTAGATTTAAACAAGCCTATAAATCATATCAAATCACTTGTGAATCACAGGACAGAAAACAATTCCATGATCGGTGTTATTTGCCAATATTAGGACAAGACTACACGAAAACAATGATTGACGAATAAACATTGCTGTTTCATGTTTCATCACATCAACCAATCAATGTATTTTATTTATTTGAATAAGATCTATACAAGATGAACATAATATGAAGGGTCCTTTTATTCTACCACCAAGAGGTAAACAACTAAGTATGTATATATGTAATTATAAAGATGAAATCTTTATAATTATATACATACTTAGTTGTAATATAAAATCAATAAATAAAAAAATAAAAAATGTAAAATGAAATCAAAATAATAATATCCCCAGGTGATGGCTAGTGGCGACGTCCATACCGAACCATCATCAAACAATAGATAATTTACATTGCAATACAATCAATGTTAAAACAGCCGCAACATCACCAAATAGTTATGTAGGTTTTGTCCAATTTGTCCTCATATTATCATAATATGTATAAGATAAGTATAATAACTATGCTTTTAAATTAAAATGAGTGTGTCCCCGCCCTTACGAGCCCAGCTGAGCAGCCATCATGGCCCCGTATTATTCCACAGCGGTGCACCGTCCGCTACATTATTTATGTCACAATAATAACTTTATCTTGGGTCGCGCACAGCGCAAACAATACTGCACGCCTATACTCTCCACCGCCACTGATACCGTCGATTTATGACTTTTCCACATTATCTGAACCCCCCAAGGCTTGTTGTCATGTTGTCATGCGTTTGTTGTCACACCATATTACCGTTACATTTAGATGCCTAATATTATACATATACATTAGACATGTTAGATTCGATTCTTGGAAGAACACGTTTCTCGTCTGTATCATAACTACCGATAACCGTAGGAGATAGTATTAAAGTTGTATGCAAGCTATCGCAATTAATAAATCTGGTGTTTCGTTATGCCATCTAATTAAATTAATAACGTTTGAACAATGTTTTATTATTTCCCGTTTTATTCCAAGACTCATCAGAGGTCGTACCCTAATTTTTATTTTTATATTTTATTTCAATACCTTGTTACACCAAAAAAAAAGATGTTACTATGGGCGGAGTATTACGATTTTTCTTTCTTAGAAATGAATTTTATATACCTACCATCGAATACCAGATTCGAATAAGAGTAATAGAATATGAAAATTTCTACTGAGTTTAATTAACTAATTAAAATTTTCTCTTTGCAGGTGAAATTCTGATTGAAATGGATATCAATTTAAGAAAATGGGTTTGCGTCCACAACCCTGGTAATTACCTTTAAAGACTGATAGAATATTATGTGCTTATAGCTATGTGATAATAATAATGTTTAAGCTTAGGATTTTTTAATTACTAGACACTTATGAAATTACCTGGCCGGTCCTGCACTTATGTATGTATCATTTAGTACGGAATAATTAAATATTGTTAAATAAATGGATAAGTTAAGTTGTTAAATTTAAAAATAAAATTTAAAAATCTAATTATGTATCATTATGTGCGTTTGAATGTTTAACTTACTTTTATAATTAGAAATATATAAATAAATATTATGTTGAATTATTGACTTTTTATTAGGTACCTAACATTAATTTTTTTCTCAAATTTTATTAATGAGTTTCTACTCATATTATACAAAACAAACATACTTACACCTTATTTCAATATAAAAAATTCTTAAAAACTTAACCTAAGGATAACTTTTAACCTGAGGTTAAAAATGAAACAAATTTCTTCTATTTCGGTACTACATTTTATTCCTCTATGTTTAACCTTAAATTAACTACAAAGTATTTTATGTTATTTAAACAAATCGCTTGTACCTACACTAATATATTAAGTAAGCGCTTTTATTTAAGTGTCGTAAAGGTGACCTCCACCAACCCGCATTGGAGCAGCGTGGTGGAGTATGCTCTAGACCACCCGCAGCTGCGTTTGTGGGGGAGACCCGTGCCCAGCAGTGGGACGTCTATGGGTCGCAGCGAAATGTGACTAGTTTCGGTCGATTACGATACTAGCCGTAACACTCGCGATCGCGCTCTTATTACAATAATCTTAATAAGCTTAACTGACCGCAAACAAACTAGTAGATTTTACCATCATGTGCATATAAATTAGTTGATATAATATTTATAGTAAAAGTTAACCTGTAGCTCCCAAGGTGCGTTACCACAGCGGATATAGCGGTGATACCGGCAGACCTTTCGTTACGAGTTACTACGAGGACGAACTTGAACGATGATAATGATTACCTACTGTATCAGAGACCGCACAATGCGAGCGTGGCGTCGCCGCGTCGGCGTCTATCCCATATACGCACCTCCCATGTTCTAAACTATGACATATTATATTTATAAATACATTTGCTTGACCCTATCGTGGGTATTGTCCTTTACCGTCCGGTGGCGGGCGTAGAGGCGGTCGTCGGAAGGCTCGGGTCATTCGGTGGGCGAGATGTTCTGCGCGGCCGCCACCAGGGTGTCGTGGATGTCCTTAGCGTACGAGATCTGCAAGCGCACCGTGTTCATGTACTGCGGATAGCTGAGCGCGGTTTCCTGAAACAATGTACATAGAATTATTAGACAACTAGTGGACGCCCGCAGCTTCGCTCGCGTGGAAAAAACAAGCAGTCATATTTATCTATTAGGTAGATATATATAGGACAGATAGACGATAGATAGTTGACGAAATTAACTATGATACATATCGATTGCCACATTTTCCACCTTCAGTTATGAGATTTTTTTCGCCGTATAAGGAATCTAACACTAATGTGTAATTTGATTTTATCTAAGTTTTAATCGTTTGATTTTAATTTATAACTCATCCACACTTATCAAACGTGTGCCAACTCTCAGCCCGTTAGAAATTTCCGAGTGATAAAGGACAATCGCAGAACTATCGCGAAAGAGGAAACGGAAGGAACCCACTGAACGTCTCCGGTTGCCATTTATATCACGACTGTTAGCGTCAAAGATAGCTGTTGTACAGAGAATGATTTGAATACACTAGAGTACAATTTCATTATAATATGACTAGTGGACGCCCGCAGATTCGCTTGCGTAGAATTAGACCCATTAACGACATCTGCCCGCGTTCGGGTCCCACTTGATTTTAAAAACGGCAAAGTTTAATACTAACTTTTACGACCCCCGTTTTACCCCCTTAGGGGGTGAATTTTCAAAAATTCTTTCTTAGTGCTCCCCTACGTTATAAAAGGAATCCCTGTGCAAAATTTCAAGTTTCTAACCCTTATAGTTTAGGCCCTGTGTTGATAATATGTCAGTCAGTCAGTACTTAAAACAGTAAACATACGGTTTAAAACCACTTAATCGGTGTAAGTTGAATGCACAGATTTTATAACTTTGATAACATTGCTTAGATCAAACGTACATTTACAAAGAGCAAATATTCAGCCCTTGTAGTGCTTAAGTTTCATTCAGTGTTAATAATATTTTGGAAGAGGCTCACCGAGAAACATAAGGTCCTACCAAAACAAATCTACCACGAATCTATTTATTTATACTAACATGAGGATAAATCTTTGAACCGCTTTTATGAAATAATGCGCTGAAGAAATACTTACCTTTGAAATTTGCTTCAAGTAGGTACATTTGCTATCTTATATCCATAAAAAAGGCATACTCACTCCTGCTATATTGCGGGTGACAGACACACACAGAAAACACTATAGTTTAACAACCTTAGAAATCTTTATCTAGGAAATAAATGCCTGCACTGCCCAGGATTACAACCCGTGGTTCGGCACTTAAACAGCCGGGCAATTGCGTGGATTATAAATTCATCTCATTAAAAAAACGACACTTACTTGCGTTGCAGGCCCAGAATCCAGTCTCGATGGGATGACGGTGAGGGGTAGATACTGCGCAGCGGATTGCGCTTGCTGGATGCATGTCACCGCTGTTCGCTGTAACAATTATACGTATTACAAATGTCCCAAAGCCAGGTAATGGTGCAATTTAAAACAGGCAATGACAGTACGAGACTTCGTACCTCTGATAGTTGAAGAATTCCTTCGCTGGAGCTAGGATTGAATCAAGTCATGCTAATCATAAAACAATGTAGGCAAGGGGATGGTGGAAATTCAGGTAACAAGATTTGATCTAAACAAATTATTAAGTTATATGCAACTTGTGTTGCGTCTATGGTTGCGAGTGACGGACAAACAGAAAACATCACAATTTGACATCCATGACCCGAGTACAGATATTTATCTGCGAAATTAATATGTCCTCCGGCTGGGATTAGACCGCGGTACCCGCGATTCGGCAGTCAGGGTCATTCCATATATCGCCACGGTGTCGTCATAGTCATCGTTTAGTTTTTTAATCGCAAAAACAACATAAAATATAGACTAAAACCAATTTTGAAGAATAGTGTCATATTTGCTTTGATTAAGTTTGGAGTGGTGAAATAACTAGTGGTCGCCGAACGTGGTCGAAACTAAAAAATTAATTGTTTAATTTTCAAGTTTGAGTTAATGTACCTTTAACAACATACTTAATCCAAAAAAAATTTCAAAGTGACATGTGACAAATAACATGCCATCGTATCCAAGTTACAAAATGTTTTCTTTTATTGCAAAAAGCTATGATTTTATATAATATTCATTATTCTGCTCTCTGAACTCCTTTCCTATATAAATTTTAACTGTGCCAAATTTCATACACCCTCCGTATACGTAATTTTCGTACATAGAGGTACAAAGTGTTTGCTTCACGTATTAATATTATGACTGCAACTACATCGCGATGCTTGTGATGCGGGGTTTACTTGTTTTCATATAGGAAATTGGAAGAAATATATATATAATATTTAATACGGTTACGCAATCAGATAGATCATGTCGATACGGCAGAGGCAGAAAGCCTTCCTTACAAAGCTTAGGAACATTTCTGGTTTGGCTTCGGGCTGACATGGAGTGCGGCAAAATATCAGCGATAAGGAACATAATAAGTAACGATGATTGGTAGTTGCCAGGTCAATAAGTTAATTGTTGCACTTATAGCAACCACGCGATCTTGTTTACTTGAGACACATTACATAGTAACTAATTACGGTACTTATACGCTTTGTTTCCGTGCGCTCTTGAGAAATTTCCATGTTATGTTCGTGTATTAGAAGTCAAGCTTAAGCTGTTGAATACTTAAAGTTCATCTATAAGGTGGTTTGTCAATTTAAACTTAACCGAAAAAAAAAATGTTTGATGTTACAACACTGAAGAGACAGAGTGACGCTAGTGTGTAAATGATGTATAGTTGTTTACTAACCTGGTTATTGTTCAGGCAAGCATCTCATGAGTTATTTGAGTCGGAAGTTTGTTAAATTTTTAATATTTATTTTTCTACCGAATCAAATAAATTAATCCGGATAGAGAGTCACTATTATCAATCAATTCTAGATAGATACTGATGAAATGGATTAATCCAGTTAGTGGCAGCGATAACTAGCACTCTTCAGTAGCTCGGAAACATTTAATTATTGAAATATATATGTATGTATTCTTCACAATAATTGATTCATTGCCCTGCTAAGATTATAATAATAATCGTAGTCACGTAGATATTAATTATGTATAACAATTTAGTACTAGAATCTAGTAGGATGGAATTTTTTAAGCATTAATAGCCCAATTTTTTTCCAGGATTTCAACTGGAAATGCCATACAATGAAATGTACACACCTCTTTTTTCCCATTTTGGGGAAATGCAGGCGTGATGTTTAAATATCCAGCCATCCATCTATCCACCAGCCTTTTTGGGTCCACTGCTGGACGTAGGCCTCCCTCAATCGTCGCCACTCGTCTTCAGGTCGTCAGTCCACCTCGTCGGGGGGCGGCCGATACTTCGTTTTCCGAGACGCGGTCTCCACTCGAGGACTTTTATTACCCAACGGTTATCAGTCCGTCGAGCGACGTGGCCTGCCCATTGCCACTTCAGTTCGCTGATCCTACGAGCTATGTCGGGTAACCTTCGTTCTTCTACGGATTTCATCATTGCGAATCCTGTCCCGTAGAGAAATACCGAGCATAGCTCTCTCCATAGCTCGCTGAGCGACTATGAGCTTGCGATGTTAAAATATGGTATTAACTAATTCAATGAATTGAATACAAGAAAAATGGCTCGAATGGAGCTCAGAACTCCCTAAATTAACCAGGACATGTCGCCCTTAGTCAAGGTGGACTGAGCGCTGGTCTAAGCCCTGTAATGAACTTCAAAAGCCACCTGGATGGATTTATTAAACAATTCAGGCAAATTGATATTGATATTTACTTTCTAACATGATACCACCATGTGATAACTTTAGGATCAAAGGTGTTGCAAGTTTGAACTTTCAAATCTAAACAAACAACATGCAACAATGTATGTATATAAACAAATTAATATAAAACATCATTCTCCATTCATAGAATTAACCTGTGTCATTGGTTAAGCACCACAAGGCACAAGTGCTAAACTATAGGTCCTGTGTCCGATATTCTGGCCGGGCAACAACTTTGGTTGCCCAACTTAAAATGCCCTAATTAAAACAATTAATTAATTTATAGAAGCTCATAGTCTGGATTTGTGTCCTGAGTATGGCAATAGACTCACCACCTATTGCATGGGACCTAAACACAATTGGTGAAAAGTGGGTGTGTACATACTTCAGGCTACACTTTTGGGGAAATACAGGTGTAATGTTAAGTTAATGAGAAAAAATCATACTGATTAAATAACTACATACCTAGTTTTACCTAAGGGCATATCAACATCATCATGGGCATCATAACATAAACCCTTCTTTTCCTTGCAATAGCCTCAGTAAAATGAATCCCTGATTTGAATTCTTTTTGAGCAACATTTTTTGAAAATTTCAAAGATTTTGTACTGATACTGAAAACTGAAATGTGCCAACATATAACGCCATCTATCTTTACAGTTACGAAACATTTTCAGATGTCATTCTGATGATGGTATACAACACAGTGTCTAAAAGGCTCATTTATACCATGTCAACAGGTGGTTTAGCTTAACCACTGAAGGTGTCTAGAATATAACTCATAGTTAGTTTATTGGTAACTTACCGTTACCAATAAACTAACTATGAACTATGAACTAACTATGAACTATAGAATAGACTGCATAATTTCAACTTACCAAGTGTAATTCCATTTGGTCACAGAGTGAGAAAAATTCTTCCAAATTCTTGTCAAACCTTGGAACTGGGTTATCAATACCTTTTCTGGAAAATAATAAAATTGAATTGATCATTTTAAATTTTGTAACAATATCCTTAATATTTGATTTTTGAAGTAGACAAAATGACTATGAGGGTAAAAAAGTGTAATGCTCATGGAAGAGGAAAGGGGAGAAGAGAAGGCAACTGTGGTCTGCCTCTTGACTTGTGTCCTCTAACGTCAGTGCGATGGAAGGGGCTTCAGTTAGTCTTAATGTTACACTTGTCTAATTGTTCTACAGTTTTATTGTGCTATTTCCTCTATGAAGAAGAAGTGTTGTGTTCAGTGGCGGATTTACCAGCAGGCTGAGTAGGCTGAAGCCTAGGCAAATTTGGTCTAAATTGTTTTGTCTTACATACAAAAAAATATATATGTAATATACATAGAGAAAATGAATCTCGAAAATTTAACAAAAAAACATAATATTTTGTATAATAACAAGTGAACACTGTAATGTCTAAATATGAAAAGTACTCTAGTTAAATCTATGAAAAGTACTAAACGCTTTTAGAGCACTAATTATAAAATTGCAATTTTATTGACACAATAAATGTACGTAACTATTAAATAATATGGTTGCGAACTAGGGTATCGAATTTCGGAAGTTAGAAGGGTCGGAAAAAATTGAATAGCCTACTGGCGGAAAATTTGTAAATCCGCCACTGGTTGTGCTGTGTTCTGGGATGTAAGAGCTATTCCTGGCGGTCATCTAAAGCAATCGACAGTATTAAATTACACTTGTAAGTATTTATTTTTTTGGCTGGTTTAGACATTGGGTTAGCTTATACTGGGTGCCGGGTACTGAGCCACAGTAGGATATATCTCTATATTGTGACTGAGCACCTGGTGAGGGATAAAGAAACTACAAAAAATGCTACCAATATTGATTACTAGTTAGTTTTTTGCTTGACCGCTGGGTGGATTTAATTAGTGCACAATGATCTCTTCAAGCCTGCAAATCGGCTACACCAATTTTGTATAGTATGTCTCACCCCTTTCCTCCTCCATGGTAATGCTATTATATATGAACAAAACTAATAATACATACTGTGTATTTGAATCTATATTTTGATTTTGATGAAGAATTTGCGCTGCAGATTTTAATGTAATCTGAAAAGAAGTGTAAAATATATAGATTTTTGATTTTGTTTTTTTCAAGCAGAACAGGTGCTGTATTTTCGAATTTCACTCATATAGGAATTTGAATTACTGAGTAATATTTCAAATTCACTAGGTCGACTTTGTCACGAAATTTACATGCAAACCGACGCTGTGATGCTCATCATAAAAATAAAAATAAAACCATGTTTCAAACTCATCTTAATAGGTCTATTTGTTTAAGAGCTACGATACCACAGACATACATGTCAAACATGTAACATCAATATTTTTGCATCAGGGATTGAAGGGAAGACCAAGTGCTGGTGAGCTTTTGATTTGCCAATCATATTTGTGGGAGATAGGTAGTCAACATACGTACAGGCAAACATTCTCGAAGTGACCCCATCAATGTTTTCACTTTGGTTATATTGTCCACCTTGTCTTGCTGAGGCGGCTGCTGAGGAGCGGCCGGCTGCATCTGCTGTGGCGACGGCTGCTGCATGATCGGACCAGATACTGGCATCTGCATGCCTACATTTGGCGTTGGGACCACTGAATTCATGGGTACATGCATATTCATTTGATTCATGATTGCCTTTTACAATTACTTTTACTACAGACAGATGAGACAGATGAACTTTTTTGTAGAATATTTTGTTTGATGCACAATCAGTTTATCTGACAGTGACAACTGACAAATCGTTGATAAATTTTTTTTTGAGTTTATGCAATATTGCTCAATTAAACGTAGTGTTTACATCAATACTTATAAATCTGTGGTTTACATTACATACTCTTTGCTTTGAGTTTACTATACTTATAAATCTGTGCTTTGAGTTGAGCGAGTTGAGCCACTTTGAGGCAATGTACTCTGTGGAAATAGGCACAGACAGAATAGATATCACAGAACACTATTCCTCCTTACTCCTAACAAACAAAATTACCCCCAAGAGTGTAAATATGCTTAATATATGCCAGTGTTTGCGCTTGCATATAGATTTATGATTCTTATTATTTAAAAGAGTTTCGAGGCGTAATTCCAATATTTAAGTATAAGTTTTTAGCTGTGAGCGAATGTGTTTCTAAAGGGCCCCACACAAAGCCCTGCTTGCAGGGCCTGCCGCAGAGGATGTTACCACACAAAGCCCTGCAAGCAGGGTGCGTCCACAGAATAGGTGGAGATATTATGTTCTGTGGTAGAGATCTTGCGTCGTTTGATGAGTCACGCCATTTTATTGAAAATTACAACCTGATGACTATAGGAACTTTTTAAGAATGACTGAGTCACAGTTTGAAGATTGATTGAAAATGGTGACACCATTAATTGAAAAAAAGAATATATTGATGAGAGATACTGTAACTTTATTATAACTATCCTTTAAAATTGTTGCACAAACAGGTTGTAATTCTTTCAATATATTGGCGTGACTCAAACCGCAAGATCTCTACCACAGAACATAATATCTCTACCTAATCTGTGGACGCAACCTGGAGGGCCGATTTGCAGGGCTTTGTGTGGTTACATCCTCGTAGTACTATACTTATAAATCTGTGAACATCCTCTGCGGCAGGCCCTGCAAGCAGGGCTTTGTGTGGGGCGCTCTATGCCGACCGTCAAGTCAATTTCAATCAAAGTCAAGTACCTAATTAATGTCACAGAGTACATTTTATATTAATGGTATGTCAATGTCAAAACGAAACCGCGAAATGTGAAATGTTTACATGAATGTACAATATTGTACATTGAAAAGTTCTAAGTTTATTTTATCGACAAATAAGGGATAGTTTATCTAAAAATGAATCCAGAAACTTTAAGTCCTATAAAAATTTACAATGCTGCAGAACTCTGGCAGGTAAGAGAATTTTTTAAATGGGTAGGTTATTTCTACTTATTAATTTATTTTATTATTTTCTTACTAGCTGATATCGATACTTCCTGATACTTCTTAATTTTTGAGTTGATTGCTGCTCCTGCTCACAGATAGACAGATGCGACGAGGGACAATGTTTTTTAATATGTATACATACCTACAGGGATAAAATTAATATATTCAAACAGTATAAAAAAACATAAATTTACATGCATACAGATAAATACGATTTCCATATTTCATTACTTCAGAAAGAAACCAGTCTGCCTTCCATTCCTACTTTTAGCCAGGCTCTTGACACTGCTCTAGGGACCGATGGAATTCAATTGGGTTCGCTCACTGAGATATTAGGTCTACCTGGTTCAGGAAAAACACAATTATGGTAAGTTTTCATTTAATTCAATTTAATCATATTTTTTTAATCAGTTGGATGGAATTGACATTTCAGATAAATAAATTTTCAGTTTACAGCTATGTGCATCAGTTCAAATACCAAAGATATTAGGAGGACTAGATGCATCAGCTGTTTATATTGATACAAATACAAATTTCACACCTCATAGGTTCAAAGGCAAGTAGCCACATTGATGTTTATTCCATTTGTAGTTGGTTCATAAGTGTTTTTACTTGCAACAGAACTTGAAAACAAAAATTCAGATGTAAAATTAGTTTACTAAAATTGACATACCAAAATATGTAAAATTAATTTGCTTAAATTAACATATTAATATCAAATTATGTACCTGCATTTGCCAAAAGGGCTAGAAAAGTATGTTTACTTTTCTGAGAGTACAACAAGGCAGAAAATTAAATTACCCATAAATTTATTTATAGATATTCTATTTGGTAGCCTATCTAAGTGCCAGAGGATAATGGATGCTTCACTGCAAGTTAGTCCCCAAAGCGCTCTGAACAGGCTTCAGTATATAGGTGCATTTGGATTGGAGCGGTTTAGTGCTTTCCTGATAACACTGCCTGATTTTATTAAGGATAATCCTAATGTAAGTAAACATGTAGTGTCCTTAGCCCAGTGGCATGTGTTGATTCAATGTGATCGAAGGACTTAAGGACAAAGATGGGCGCAGTCGGTTTGTAGATGGGTGACCGCTAGTGGCAAAATTTGTGGCTACTGTGCCACCAATCCTCATTGGAGTAACGTGGTAGAGTATTCTCTAGACCTCCTGCAGCTGTGTCTGTGGGAGAGACCCGTGCCCAGCAGTGTAACGTCTATGAGTTGTAGCTAGCTAAGTAAATATGATTACAAAGTTGATTAAATAAGACAGAATTAACATTAGTTTTAACAATTACGGCCTTGTTGCATAGCTATATTGATACCTTAATAAACATATTTACCATGCCAGTAGATATTCAGTATAATAATATTTATTTTTCAGGTGAAATTAATAGTAATAGATTCAATAGCATTTCCATTTAAAGAAGGGATTTCAGCAAAACAGAGGACTGGTTTGTTGTTCAGGGTGATGGCGGGGTTGCAAAAGATTGCGGTTGAGCATCAAATTGCGGTGAGTGATTTTAACCGATTCTATTTTGTGGAGCTGCTGCATGCAGCATGAATTGGTATTTATCTTTTAATCACCACTATATAACAAATTTAACAATGAGATTATGATTATTGCATCTCAGGTCTTGGTTGTTGTGTATGTAATATTGTTGGTTTGCCACGGCCATTTGCTGAGGGCGTCCAAATGTTCATCCTTTTAAATCTATTCTTGTATCTGTGTATTTTAGTGTAGGTACCTAATTGCTGATGAAAATAAATAATTTTGTTTCTTTCTTTCTTTCAAATATATATATTAAGATAGTAAGGATTCTATATATATATTAAGATAAGGTGACAGGCCCGTTGGCGCAATCGGTAGTGACCCTGTCTGTTGCGCCAAAGGTCGTGGGTTCGAATCCCACTGGACAAATATTCGTGTGACGAACACTTGTATTTGTTCTGTGTCTGGATGTCAATATTATCTATTTAAGTATGTATTTAAAAATATCAATGTATGTATATCAGTCTCTGACACCCATAACACAGGCTCGCGCCTACTTTGGGGTCAGAGGGCCGTGTGTGAGAATGTCCAAGATATTTATTTATTATTTATTTATTTATTCTACTGTCAGGTGGTAGTAACGAATGAGATGACGACGCGGGTGGGCCTGGCGGGCGGCGGCGTGGTGGGCGCGCTGGGCGACGCGTGGGCGCATCGCTGCAACGCGCGCCTGCTGCTGGCGCACGGCGCGGGCGCGGGCGGGAGGCGCGCGCTGCTGCTGAAGAGCAACAGCGCGCCCGCCGCCGCGGCCCCGTTCCAGGTGAGGAGTTACAGCGAGCGAGAGCAAAAATGGCTAAGTGCATGTCGCTGCGACCCATAGACGTCCCACTGCTGGGCACGGGTCTCCCCCACAGACGCAGCTGCGGGAGGTCTAGAGCATACTCCACCACGCTGCTCCAATGCGGATTGGTGGAGGGGTTAGTGGCCAACCCAGTGTCGAATGTTCTCAAGCCACCCGAAGGTCTTCGACAAGGCTTAACGACTGTTTCCAACATTGAAAACAACCGGGACCGACGGCTTTACGTGCCCTCCGAAGCACGGTAGCGTCCATGAAATTTTGCCACTAGCGGTCACCCATCCACAAACCGACCGGGCCCGTCGTTGCTTAACTCTTTCGATCACATTGAATCGAACCGAGCCATTGGGCTATGGACGCTACATAATAAGTGCATGTACCAATTGCAAAATACGTCGCTGCGACCCATATACGTCCCACCGCTGGGCACGGGTCTCCCCAGACACTGCTGCGGGAGGTCTAGAGCATACTCCACCACGCTGCTCCAATGACGTAATAACAATAATTATTATTTATTGCAAGAATGTAGTCAGTAAGGTGGAATAACAAATATCAGTTCTTACATCCTACCATCACAATGGTGTGCACAAAGAAATAAATTGAGTTGTTTTGACTGGCCCGTTGGCGCAGTCAGTAGGGACCCTGTGATGCGCCAGGGGTCATGGGTTCAAACCCCAATGAGGGCAAACATTCGTGTGACAAACACTTGTGTTTGTTCTGTGTCATCATCATCATTACAACCCTTTCTTTGTCCCACTGTTGGGCACGGGTCTCCTCTCAGAATGGGAGGGATTAGGTCTTAGTCCGCCACGGACCAAGTGCGGATTGGCAGACTCACATGTCTTCGAGAACATTATGATGAACTCTGAGGCATGCAGGTTTCCTCACGATGAAGTGACATTAATTTCCTAAATCACACATAACTTAGAAAAGTCATTGGTGCGTGCCGCTTGGGTTTGAACCTGGACCGCTCCAGTGAGAGGCGAGTTCGATAGCCACTGAGCTGTCACCGCGTACTGGGCGTGTAAGTTAATATCTATGTAAGTATGTATTTAAAATATCGATGTATGTATATCATTCTCTGACAGCCGTAGTACAGGCTCTGCCTAGTTTGGGGTTATATAGACGGCCGTGTGTGAGGATGTCCATGATATTTATTTATTCAAATAACAGAGGTACGGTACGTCATTAACAACAAAACCGTCAGGTTATTCTAGTTTATTGGTGGTTGTAGTGAATGCGCCAGCGTCAGTCACGCGCTAGCGGTGAGCCAGTACGGACGCATTACCTACTTCACCTATTGAGTGATCAAAAGCGTGTTTTATTTACTATAATGGACACCCAAACACTACAGTGGTGGTTGAAGTATTAATATGTGATCTGGCGTGCCTTCAAAATTTTAACCCTCATTATAGAATTTATGTCCAAGAGTTTGACTATGTTCGTTCGGTAATGTTACCCAATGTGCCGACCTACGTACTATCCGATATTGAATAACAAAAGGAGTCATTGACCGAACACAGGGTTCCATGAATTGATGAATAAAGTTATATTGGACCAGAGCCAGCATCTTTCTAGTAACTCAGGAATTTGATAGTATGCCAAGAAATTAATAGTGTTTTCCTTGTACAATCCATCAATGACGATAGCGCTTGAAATTATTGTGTAGGGTCGTTAGTTTTCTTCATTATTACATTACTGTAATGTAATCTGAAATGTTAGATTTGATTGCAGATGAATGAATATACCTGTAGTACCTACATATAAATTTCATTAATTCTGGTAATCATTTATTTTCAGATAACACAAGATGGAATAAGGGATGTATAATGATACACGTGAAAGAACATACATAGTTTTATTAATCAATGTAAATACACTGTAAAACAAAACTACAGCACCAATAAATATCTCATTTTCACAAAAATATTAAGCTTTATTCTAAGAAGTTTCATAACAGTTATACAATGTAAAGGCAGTTTCGATCGGAACTCATCTTGGCGTACATTAAACATTCGTACTTATTAAGTATAATTTTGTAGTCTTATTATGCGCTCATTCGACGAGAGTTAATAACACTCGTTTGTAGTCGCCCTTCGTATCACCCTGCAAAATTTTACATTGTACTTAAAAAAGTCCGACTTTTACAACATGCAAAGCTTAACAAAATACAAAATATTCTTTGTGTATAAATAATTTCTTTCAAAAATATTTTTTGCAGGATTTAAGCACAAAGTGTGACTAGCACATCCCTGAAGTCACCCGTAAGGTCATCCTGTAAAGATATCGAAAAAAACCAAAACTGTAACGTTAGGATAAATTAAGTAGTTACAGAAACTGGCCCATAATTTCTAAAGATAAAAAATAAACAATTCACAGCGTGCATTCGAGATTAAGCAAGAATAATAAATCATTCTCGTATACAAATAATATCTACTCTTAATAAAGTCTTACAATATAATTTTAAAAATGCAACGATAAGTAATTGTACCCGAGGACTTTAGTTAATAGGTACAATAAAATCTATGTTTATAGATAATAATTAATAATTCACACCACTCTTGTTATACAGCGAAATGGCGGTCGTATTAGCGAACAATAAGTTCAGCGGCCTTAGTAACTCATTGCCGCGAGGAGATCGCCGAGGGGACCTCCTACGTCCTCCTGAAAAAGCCAACAACTACTTGTAAAAGCGGCCACAAAACGGTCTCGCCGGTCCCAAGCACTCAGATACAAAGCTGTTAGCTACTGTGCGAAGAAAGTTACATGAACATGATAACAAGGAGCAAAATATACAGATCTCTTTTCAAATAAAATGTACAACCTACATGGAGAACCTAACGCGAACACACTGGGTGTAAAGCCATTTGTAACATTTGCAGATCAATTTTGTGACATTTGGTTTGAGACAGGGCTTATGGTGCTCAACAGATCGCGAGCAATTGATCCATTGATCTATGTATTTAAAAATATCTATGTATGTATGTATATAAATCTGACAACCCGTCCTAACAACCATAGTACCGGTTCTGCTTTTTGGGGTCAGATGACCGTGAGGATGTCCATGACATTTAAATTTTTATTAATATAAGCAACGAATGCAGTGAAAAATGCTTATTAACTCCCGCAAAATTATTTAGATATTTATCTAGACTAGAAACTCGTATTCACAGTCTTTGGACATTGAAACCAAACTCATATACCAAAAAGCACTATATTACAAATTTATTGGAGGGATTTATTTGAGCATAGTGAAATCAGCCTTAAAAATAAAAATGCTTTTTTCGAGTTAGTTTCATGAATAGTACCAAACTTTGAAGCTTCATGATTTTTTGATCTTAGAAGAGTTTTGCGGGAGCGAAAACGATTGATTGATCAAACAAATTACGCGGACATATAAAACGAGTGGATGAACACCATTACAAATGTTTTTATATCCAGCGTGGTCGGAGGTGCCCTAACGAATAACTTAGCAACCTAACAATTGACAAAAATAACTTATATCAAACTAGGTGGTTCGCTGTCATCGTGTCACCGCGATTTACTCAACAATGGTCAATAAAGCCTTCTTGTAATCTCCGGAAGTGTCGTCCTGTAATCAAAACGCATCACTATTCTAAGCGCCTTCAAATAAGCATTTTAAATTTAACAACCGCATGAAAAATTGTTTTTAAAATATTATCAATATAAGTAGATACGTAAATTTGTTTATTTCACAATATGTTAGCCAAATTTGTAAACAACGCTATAAATTAATCACATACCAGATTGTAAGATATTAAACATGAATCGATATTTTGCGTAGGACATAATATGATTTTTTAAATCGTTTAATTCGCAGACCGATATGAAATAAAATAATATAGACTAAATAGATCTGTATAATCTTTATAAGATGAATGTATGTATGAAATATTTAAGAAAAAATATGTTACAATAATAGAGAAAATAGTAATAGAGTAGGTAATAAAGTTTTTAAAAAACTGCAGATTCATGCTGGTGGTGATTATTATTATTGTAAAGCCAAAAATTAAGAATTGTATTATTTCTTATCTCAGAACGTTCGTGGGTCAGCTTCTGTTTGAGTTATTTTTATATTTCAAATAATTTAGGTTTCCATGCTATTAGTTTTATAAGCCGTTAGTTAACAACACACAACTACAACAAGTATGTTTTAGTCACGTTGATTGACCTTCAATGTTAATGAGTTAGTCCATAGGGTTGGTGTGACAAGTACGAGTATGTCCAGCAACTTTAACATCATAATGGTAGTTAATAATGGTTATAACATAAAACCTGTAGTAAAATGAAATTTGGATTGATTACTATGTTTTAGATGAACGTGTGCAAAACATTATTTTTATGCAAGCATCTATTAATAATATTGTAATATAATGTACACTATAATATATCTAAATTGGTGTGGTTATAATATAGTTCTATTGTTATACGGGCTGAGACCTATAACTTGCATTACTTTTACGTGACGTAAACATTTGTTCGTCATGAGTCATCAGTGTCATCACAAAAGGTTTCCAAAGCAGAACTTATCTGATTCTTCAATCAGTCCATCAAAATTAATTTGAATTTTAAAAGAGTACCGAGAGTTTTTTCCTCCGGCTTTTATCTCTCTCGGCCTACACTAGGGCATAGGATAAGAATATTGTAAGTTGATGACCAGGTAGATAGTCTATCGTGACTTAGAGCTTAGCTTAGTGGTAGGTAATTATTGTAAATTAGCCATAAGGCAGGTTAGGCACCTGTGTAGGATTAGCTATTCATTCAAGGATAAATAGCTCATCCTTTGCTTTATATTAATCAGTTTAGAATAGCATTATATCTCTTTAAGTAGTTTGTAGTTACCTAGACTTTCGTTAAGCGTGTGTAATCACCTCATAGCGAAATAAATTATTTGAATTTTGAATTTTGAATTCGAGTGTCTTAGCCCATAATGTTTTAAGTGTGATGCTCAGATGAATAAAAAATAAAAAACAATCTTTATCCATCTGAGGTGTGATAATCTTTATATCGAATTATTTTATAATTACAACGATTACTTACAGCAATCCAGCTGTCCAGGGACTTTCCGTATTTGTCGAGGAAGGCCTGCTTGATGTCCCCGAGGTCGATCTCGGAGCGGCTCACCACGATCCTGATGAGGGTCTTGTCGTTGGTGCCCAGTCCCTTCATCGAGTAGTACAGGCGCTCGGCAAAGAAGCCAACCTTGCTCTTTACGCACTTCACTATAGTGGGAAAATATACGTTCGTTATACATGTATGAGGCAGTAGTAGAAGCAGGTAAATATAAGTATATAAAGTGGAACTGAACAATCTAGTCGTAACATGGAAATAAAATCCGGCTAGAGACTAGAAGATTTTTATATTATTAATTTACTAAATATGTATTTGATTATATGTGCTAGGTAATTAGATTAATCAGTTTAGAATAGCATTATATCTCTTTAAGTAGTTTGTAGTAGACTTTCGTTAAGCGTGTGTAATCACCTCATAGCGAAATAAATTATTTGAATTTTAATTTTTGAATTTAATTTAACCATAACCAAAAAATATTTTTTATGTTAGTCTCGAAGTAGTTTCAAATCTACTTGACAAACGGCAATTGCTAGCCTAATAATTATTCGTATTAAATATTATTAACTCTGCAAACTCAGTTGTATTTCTAATCACTAGAAATTTTCAGCACAGATCAGTTCACCAGATTATTATAAAAGACAAACTTGGCGACACTAAGGTCGAAAGAGATTTATCTCGATTATAAATCATAATACAGCGCGTTGCCTAATGTTTTTGGTGAGTTCTTGAGCGGTTAAGTCACTTGACGCGATCAAGATAATGGCAAGTTAAAAAACTAGTGTACAAGGCCACTTTACCTCGCTATTGTACAACGGTCTTGTTATGATTCATACTCAATACTGCCAAGGTTTCATGCGCATGACCTGTGGTAGCGTTTAACTAATTTATAACGAATTCCTTGAATTGATGACTAAGTGAATAATAGTCATCATAATGGTTTAGGCAAATCTTATTTATGCGAAGACTCAAGAATGTGGCGAGATTTGGCCATCTGATTCAAACACTTCAAGCACTTCAATTTGTTATTTATATTTAGTTCATTACTTAGATATTCCCAAATAAAATTGATACCTAGGTAATAAATATACATCACTAGTGGACGCCCGCAACTTCGCTCGCGTGCAATTAGACATAATAATATGTTTATTTTACACCCTTACAAAATTTTTACAAACTTTGAATGCCATATTTATTTATATCTAATCAACAACCTATAACATAAATTTTATGCTTCTAGTTCTGAAAATGACAAAACTTTCATAGAACCTTTCAACCCCCTTTTCAACCCCTTACAAAACTTTTTTTCAAATAAAAAGTAGCCTATGTCCTTTCTCAGGCTCTAGACTATCTGTGTACCAAATTTCATTTAAATCGGTTCAGTAGTTTTGGCGTGAAAGCGACACAGACAGAGTTACTTTCGCATTTATAATATTAGTATGGATTGTAATCACAGAGTGATTGTAATGAACACGAGTCTGATCTGTAGAGCATACTTTAATGTCAGCAACTCTATATAATTGGAAGAATTTATGTAATAACGCATAGATACTAATTCAGTTTTCAAGACGTATACGTTGACCTAAGGCAATGCCTATTAAAATATAAACATCATACGGTTTTCGTAATAAGATCTCGCAAAGCGACAGCAAATGAGTTACCCCGATAAAGGAATTAATGGTTGGCGGGTACGTCGGCTATCACTACAAGATGCGAACTTATTGTATAGTCCAGTCGCCGAGCCCGCAACCCTCTGTGACCATATAATCTACAATTTTCGAAAAACATTTGGGTAGGTATGTAGGTATAGTCTCAAAAGGGTCTTTTTATTTTTCAGGTAACCTCTCGATACCCTTTAGAGATATTATATTCTGGAGTTTGTAAAACTAAAACTTACCAATAGCAAGCATTCCCTTCTCGACGCTTCCAGAGAATTCTTTCTTGATAGTCTCCTCGATGTCCTTGCCCGTGATTGCTTCATATTCAGCGAAGATCTGTAACCGTTTTGTTTCTTTTTTATCATCAATAAATAAATAAATAAATCAATTGTTTTATTTTCAATGGCTTCCTAATTAATTGATCATACTCAACGTCTGCACTGCCTTCTCGATTCCATTAATATTGGAGGTAGTGAGTCATCAGCATACCTTACATTGCGTTTATACTCGTATTAGGTACCTAGATGTATAATGTTTGTGTAAGTGCATGGTATAATTTACATAATAAACATTAAACACGTATAGACAGCTTATTACATCAATATGATTGTGTTCTCCAATATTAATTCAGAGTGTTCAATCCACTAAGTCTAACAGTATTAGAAAGTTGAAAGTTTAAAGTTATTAGGTAACCGCAATTGAGAGTCGAACCCACAACCTTACTGTAGGTTCTCATAATGTTCTAACCACTGAGCCACCGTGGTTCGTACTACTAGCGAGTTTGAATCCGACATACGTGCTGCCGTGACTTTATTCAACTAAAAATTAAAACTTGACTTCTCAACACTGGCTAGTAATATAAAAAAAACAATTACCTGTCTCAATTGCTGGTAGGAGCGCGTGATCAGGATGGAGTTGAAGACGGACTCGTCGGTGCCCCACTGACCCTCCCCGGCTGCGGCCAGGGCCTCTGCGTCGGCCTTCGCCGCGCCCTCGTCCACACCCTGGTTCTCATCGCGGTTGGCCATGCACAGCGACACACACAGCCGCTTAAAGTGGCCCGATGTGTCGCCCTTCAGGTCTGACTCGAGGTTCTTGCCGTATACTGCGGGAAGAGATTAAGAGATTAGGTTGTGGTCTTGTACCATGTATTAGCAAACCCAGTGAAATAGCTCTCACGCATATGTCCAGTGCGATAGGGCTGTCACTGCGGCAACTGCTCTAAGTTTTAGAATCTCCGCCCTGCTGGGCACTGATCTCACCTTACAACGACGAGGCCTTTGATTATGAAGTATGAGGCTTGGTAGGTAAACTATGTAGCTGTAAGGGTGGAATGATTTAGTCGATTGGGTTATGATTGATAGTTACTCCCTGTGTAAGTAAGTACTAGCTAGGTATTATTATTAAGTATATTTAATGAAGGTTGGTGGAAAATAAAAATAAAACGCACTTCTACGCTAATAATTTGTGGCTTAGGATCTGGCGATGCCAAGGTGCTCTTGAAACATATTTTGTTTTATTTTGGTCTCCTGTTTTGATTAATTTCCAGACCGATCGCTAAGGTGCATCTAGAGCTTTGATCATTTGGGATAGTAGCCATCTGATATTATATTACGAGTATGTATATGTACTTATATTGTTAATGACCGCACTAAAACTATCTAAAACCCGTGTCCAACAGCAGGACAATGAAAGGATTGTGGTCCAAAATATGACCGTATTTTCTAGGTCCTACATCGTTGTACAATAAAGTGTTTAGTCTATCAAATTTGTGTTCGGATGAGTATGCGTTTACTTCAATCAGAATTTAATTACAAAATCTAGCAAGCTACTAAGATTTTTTTATCAAAGAGTTTTAATGTTACGAATGCTCGCTTCCAGTTCACTTGCAATGGCCGAACTTAATTAACCATCGGACAATACCGCGCCCACGTCGGGAATACTAATTACACTCATGCAAATAGCCTTCTTTTGACCTCATGGTGTGTAGATACATGGTAGATACTATGGGCACATGAGTAAGTAGGAAACTAATATGTTTAATCGTGTGCTATGGGTAGATTTACTGTGCATTAGTATTATTATCGCAGGGTGTCGTCATTACGGTAAACGGTTATATCTATAAATATACTATGAAACAGGAAGTAATGCTTTATTTGTAAGTAAGCTATTTTTTAGCTATAGCACAGAATATATAATACCTGAATTACATTCACTTTTTTTTTCTAGCTTATAGATTGTAGGTACTGTCTACTCCTGGATTAGATAGAATTATATCCAATAAATTTAGACGACACTCAACTAATCCCCTTAGGCTATAAATTGTTTACAATAACGGAGCTCAGACACGCGATACAAATGCACTCATAGCGAAACTTTCATCGATCGTCTGCATAATGACCATACGCTATTTCATTAAAAAATCACGTACTTGCGTTATTGGAAAATTTTGTATCGTAACAAGCAAGTAACAGACATCTTTTAAGATAACACGCATAGGTGTGTTAGATTTCTATTCAATCAAATGAAGCATCAAGATAATCGCCGATTATTAATCGGTACTAGTTAGGTACTAGCCGGGCTAGGTTTGCTTGTATTAGGTACTTTACATGTCATAGGGATAAGTCTGTCAAAAAAAAGGTTGTACCTGAAAGGTAGGACTAGATTGGACTAACCAATCTTATTGATGTTAAATCTTGATGAATCATTTTATTTTTACTCTCAGATCAATAAATAGGGTCGTACTTCGATAACCCTGAGACTACTGAGAATCAAATCAGACCTAAACCACAATTTTATGGATATAGTACATAATGTATACCCATAAAATATGCCTAAACGGACACTTCATTTAATTTTATCAGGGCTTGACATAGATATAAGTAAGAAAAAGGGGTTTAATTCTCTTCTGGATTTAAAACCAGCGCAGTTATGGAACCGTCAGATACTTTTTAGATGCGAAGTGAGTGATTGTGCATCCACTTGATTAAGCAAATGAACTGTCAATTTCAATAAAAACTAACATTATGCGACCTAAAATACGCGCAACTCACAAAATTACGCTCGCTGGTCGCACCCTAATATTGTTTTCCAGTAATTACACAGCTCTATAGTAATTACACAATGACCTAGTTAGATGTGACTCACATTGCTCGTAGAAAGCCGAGATGGTGCGTATGCCGTAGTTGGAGAGTGTGCAGAGGATCTCGATGATGGCCTCTTCGTCGGTGCCGATACCCGCGACCGCGTCGTGTAGCTCCTTGGCGTAGAAGTGCGGGAGTGGCGTCATGAGAGCGATGATCACATTCTCCAGGTTACCGCCGAGCTCACTCTTCAGCTCGCTGATCAGATCCTGTGGGAAATAATGTTTTCTTATAGACTTTAGCCAAACGGACAAGTATCAAGACTAGCATGAACTCGTTAACCTCGGTAGCACACCTGCAACACCACACACAAAAAACACCACGGTTTACAATACATGACCCGAGTACAAATATTTTACTCGGGTCAAAATATTTACTAAGGATTGAAGATTGTTTCAAAACTCGACCGCTTCGCTCGAGAGGTGCGGATTAAAATCCTTGGGAATACGTTTCATAGGATTTTACGTGCCTGGCGTGGAATTAGTCATTGAGACTATTGAGTTTCGTTTATATGATGCTATCCTCCTTAGAAAAAATCTTACCCAGTGAAACCAAGAGAACGTTTTTTTTAGCTTTATATGTAGGTATGTTGCCTACACTACATAGGTACATATGTTTCTATGTAACGGAATCTTTGAACGTTATTTTGGCCCACTTCAAACAGTCGGATTAATTTGAAACTGCACCCTTACGAGTATCAAGGACTGATGACAATGCAATCTTAGAATGCAATTAATTATTTTTTAATTCTACATTTTAGTTCAGTTATCTACAAAAGCGTGTTTTCTTGATTTTTTAAACGATGTTGTTATTTTTATTTTCTGGTGTCTATTGAATACTATGCTAATATGTGTGTTTTCTAGTTATGTAGATTTGATGTTTATGTAAGTTATTATCAGAACCTACCGTCTAGCGAAGTTACCAAAATTAAGGATAAGTACCTACCTAAATAGGTTTCCTTATTAGACTAAAGTTTAAGATAGATAAGTCAACTGCCAAAAACCTTGCAGTTTCTTAATTTACTGGCTTCAGCTCATTGCTCAGATGTTTTTCTTTAAGTAGATGACGAAAAAGTTGAGTCATCTAACTGGTGCCCGGAAGCAAATACTCTGCCGGAACAGTTGGGTAGTCATTGACTGACACACTTATTGATAACGTAAACTGCACTTAGCCTTAATGCCGGGCGATAATGCACATAGTTAGGTATTTTATAGGTAGTGTACCTAATACCTTTTGCTAATAGTATAATGCAAATGGAATTCGTTAAACGATACGCTATAAAACTAGCTAAACGTAAAAGTAAGGAAATATATTACTCCTCCCGAGTATGATTTATTGAGCACAGAATAATTGAATACTTAGTCCCAAGATGAAATAAAGTGCAGACCCAAAATACAGGTTCTATTGAGAGTATTTTAAGTAATAAGTATAAACATGAATAATTCACAAAATTAATTACATATATCTAAACTAGATATAAATTGCCAATAATAGCACCTAGGTTAATATAATTCAAAAATTAAAAATAAAACGAATTTTCAGCCAAAATGAAGTATAATGTTAATTTAGTCTGTATGTATATAAATAGCATGTGTATATACAGACTAACATATCCTGTTTAATATAATACATAGTACCTACATTATGGAAAGCAAAATACTGTCATCAGTCAATTATACTCGTTATAATTTTACGATCAATTACATAAAATTTAAATGTACCACTCCTTCAATCCGCATTGGAGCAGTATGGTGGAGTATGCTCTAGACCTCCCGCAGCAGTGTCTGTGGGGGAGACCCGTGCCCAGCAGTGGGACGTCTATGAGTCGCAGCGACATAAAATTACTATTATTTCCTTGTTTGCGTAGGTACCTACTTGATTCTTTTGCAAAATACAGGTACAATGTCGGTTAAACTGGTTTGACCACACTATAAAATTGGTGACCTATCAAATAATTTCTCTTCGATTTATCCAGTACAAGACTTGAGGTAAAACCCTAGGCTACTGCGGGTTGTATAATTATGTTATTGAATGATCCAATTCCATTCCATCAGAGTCCACCCACAAATAGCTTGTGGATTGGGGTCAAAGGTGGGGCACCTTTGGCGACGACCATCGTATCGATTGCTTTGCGGGTTCCCTCGTCGCAGAATTTAATGTTACGCTGATACCATATATCTTACTCTAAGAGTTCTACACGCAAGATACGTAATGCTTTAATATAGATAAAGGATCTGTTCTCTTGCTGAATTCATAAATGTCTCATATTATATAATTTATATATTCTTATTTCTAGTAAACAGTCTGGCATTTGTTGCTTTTTTCCTCTTTTTTTTCAGGTGCTTATGATTTTTCTTAGTCGTAGAAAATATACCTAAAAAGTTCTTAAAAATCCGAGTAGCCGCTTTTGAGTTACTGTTACCACCAAAGACATTAAACTTTGTAACTGTTTGTAATTGTTTCTGATGTCGTGAACCTTGAACAAAGTCTATAGACTTTGTTAGATATAGACTAGATAAAGGATCTTGTGTTCTCTTGCTGAATTCATAAATGTCTCATATTGTGTTCTAATTTATATTAAACAGTCTGACAGTCTGTTGCTTTTTTCCTCTTTCTTTCTTAACTATTTTTCTTAGTCTTTGGTCAAGGTTCAAAATTATAGAATAACCAGAGTATAGACCGGATTCTTCCAGTCAGATAGTAAACCGTAACCTAGGCAAACGAGTACGTACGTATACGAAATTTACTCATGTTACCTAGGTAAATTAAGTTGCGTAGGTCTAAGCACCTCTATATTATTTTTAAAATCACATTTAGTAAGTACTACCTATACTATACCTATTCAATTGTTACTATCAACATTTTAATAAGCAATGCCATTTTAATAACTGAAATGTCCCTAATTAGTTTTAATAGTTAAGTATTTAGTAGCTTTTATACTTATCGATAATATTGTACTAGGTACCTATAACAAATATTATTGTACGTTTGGCTTCTGATAATAATTTGTATACAATACCTACCTACTGAGCCATGAGAACATGCTGAAAATAAATAATGAATTGTAACAGATTTAAAAAAAATTGGCGGGTAATCACGTGTGATTTGTTTTTATCACAAGTTGAAGTTCATCGTCCGTAGTAAAAATGGTATGAACTCGAAAAGATCGGCTTTTCGAAGGCGTATCAAAAAGGTACCGATCTTTTCCGTCTTTTTCTTGTCGGGTTGATCGTGGCCGTAATTCTTTCCATGATGAAATTCGTGATGGTCGGCCCTCAACTCCGATCACCGAGGAAAATGTGTGTGTCTAAGAAAAAGTTAGGGAAAAACGACCAAGAAGTCGCATCCTATTGCACGATGACAATGCTTCGGCGCACAAGACAGACAAGTCATTTATGGCATCGGAAAAGGCAGAGCTAGTGACCCATCCCGCACAGAGACCTCTGGCACCATGCGATTTCTTTATTTTGCTAAAATTAAATTTTTTATGAGAGGTATGACATTTACAGCACATGAAAATCATGCCCTTAGAGCAATGTTTAAAAAAATGATTTGACCGAATTAAAAAGTGTTTAATATTTAAAAGCAGTATATTACTTTACTTACATCTAAATTGTTTTAAACAGCTTTCAGTGTACGTGCGTATACTAAAACGTTTTTTTATTACCTTGCCGTAGTTAGTTTTGAAGGTTTCCGCGATCTCGAGCCTCTGGACGATCCCACGGCGGCAGAGCACATCAATGATGGCCTTTTCGTCGGTGCCGAAGCCCTTCATAGCCTTGCGGAGAGTTTCCGCATCGGCCACGGCGTCGAAAGGCTCCGCAGGGTAGACGGTGGGAGTGCACTATTGAGATAAAAATTCTTAATTATTTGGGACATAATAATATTACATTGATAGATTGAGATTCGATTTGTTTCACCACCAGTACCACAACCATATTGTTGTCCCACTGTTGGGCAAGGGAATGGAAAGGGTTAGGCATTAGTCCATACTCTGGACTGGACAAGTGTGGATTGGCAGACTTGACATGACTTTGAGAAAGTTATTGAGAACTCTCAGGCATGCAGGCGGTTTTTATCACTTAAAAGATGTCAGTAATTCTGGTCAACCCTGTCGATTTTTTAGAATTCAGTCGAAAAGCACTTGCTACCGAAGTGTTTGACTTTTTTTATTGTTTTATAACCTTTTTTAGTTTGACTATAATTTTACTGACGTTTTTAATCTCCAATTCTCAGTCGATAATGAGTAAGTTTAACATTACGGCGTAGGTAACATCTATGACGGACAAATTGTAATCTGTCGCAACATATATTATTATACATATTTGCAGATTATGATAAATCACAAATTCATAAAAAAAGATAATATTATCGATTGTTGTTAATCAATAATTCTACAATACCTAGACTTTTTTTTTAAATGAGTTTGTAGGTACTGTTTAATCTGTGAAGGTATCACAGATGTACGAGTAGATGAATTAGATATAATATAAATAAATTAAATACTTAAAATATGTACATAATGTCCAAGAAAAGCAATCGAATAACAATACCGCTCGTGGTACGAACCGCGGTGGCTCAGCGGTTTAAGCATGCCCCGATTGCCCAGTCTGATTAGCAGGTCCTGGGTTCGAATCCCACCTGCTGCGCTTTGAATTTAAAGGTAAAATAATAATATTCTACGCACTAAGTATATCGGTAAACGGTAATCGGTAAACGGACAGTAAAATTACTTAAAGTATAAAATTATGTTATTAATAGAATTATATATATTGTATTTGGGCGAGTTGTTTCCCTAAATTAATAGAACTATATAATTAATAGAATTATATATATTGTATTTGGGTGAAATGTTTCCCTAAATTAACGAGTGGCTGGCTAAAAGAGATAACAGTTATTTCAAATAGATACAAATAACGATATTTAAATATGAAAATAACCGACTGTACAGAGTACACAGAGTACACACACCATTTGCCCGTATTTTGAATTGTAACTACTATAAGGGTGTGTACATCAAGGTGTGATGTTCTACCAAACAAAAAAAAAACAATGTAGTACACATACACGCTGTACACATAAAAAAATATACAAACAGTTGATTAATAGAACCACCTCCTTTTTTCGAAGTCGATTAAAAAATATCTGATATTATTATCTCTAAGCTTTCTATTTCATAGAAACAAACCCCTAATGGAGCACGCATGAGAATGCTGTTAGAAAGACTTAACAAGTAAGAGGGTTAACTTGATCATGTCATTTACAAGGTCAAGTTACCTACAAGTGGTAACTACTTGGCTTTGAAGTCGTTTATTATTGCTTCAGGGCTGAAGAAAACTGCAGGAAAATTGCAGAACTTTTACTTATATATTAATAATATACTAACTATAAATACTACATAGTGTACTTTTATCACTTTCACACGTTGATGATTATAGTAGATATATTATTATCATCAGTTGATGATTACCTATATTAATCAACTAAGTACTTTTCATTATTACGAATCTGGATCAAACCTTTTTTTTCCGTAATGGTCCTAGTTTGACTAAAAAAGCAGTAGGAGACTAAAACAAACGTTATAAATTTGACTACCACCTAGTAAATTAATAAACGCAAGTTTCGCTGAGTTTCGTACATGAATAACCTTGCCAGCAAAGATGACATCATCTCGTGAGAATCGATTATAGGTAGGTTGTAAGTAGGAGGAAACTTACCTTGTACGGGTAATACTGCTGGCCGCTCATGTTGAAAGTATTCTAAAATCAGAGAATTATATTACAATACAATAAAATTAAAGCACGGAGTATATTCGGCTCCAAAAATAAAATTCCACTGCTATCACACACATACCGGCGTTTACCTACCGACCGACTAGCAAACAACGGCGCGGCGCCGCCCTAATACCGGTTAGTTACATTTTTGCTGCAATTATACCTCATATTGCGAAAATATCTATTGTTATCCAAAAATCTAGCTCCTATTTCTCTTAAATGTCGAAAAACTTGTTTTAATATAGCGAAAATACGTACATTTTTCTTATCAGATTCAGTCACACACCCAACAGCGCTACAGGGGAGCGAATTCCGAAATAAACACGGTACGAATGAAACTCCGTGAGGCCGGCCGGATTCGTGGCGTTTTTGTTCGCCCTCTCACTCACTGCGGTGCGCCAGGGGTCAACAACTATTTATCGTATATATAAAAGGAGAAGGTGACTGACTGACTGACTGACTGACTGACTGACTGACTGACTGACTGACATATCAACGCAGGGCCTAAACTATAAGGGTTAGAAACTTGAAATTTTTCACAGGGTTTCCTTTTATAACGTAGGGGAGCACTAAGAAAGGATTTTTGAAAATTCATCCCCTAAGGGGGTAAAACGGGGGTGCAAAGTTAGTATGAAATTGTGAAGTCAAGTGGGCAACCCGAACGCGGGCAGATGTCGTTAATGTAAATCTACGCGAGCGAAGCTGCGGGCGTCCACAAGTCTATATATATACAAATAAAAATGAATGTTGGTAAGCGCGTAACTCAAGAATGGCTAGACCAATTCGGGTAATTTATTTTTTTGTGTTACTTATGGTCTCTAAGGTGGTACAAAGTATAATTCCACGCGAGCGAAGCTGCGGGCGTCCACTAGTTTATCGTATAAAGTTGACTCTTTACTTAGAATTGAAGAGTTTTACGATACTTGCTATGAGCAAATCGTATATACGCATATATCCGAGTATACGGAGTATTTATAAATACTTATTTATCTTGTCCTGACCCTAAAATAAATGAACAGTTTGCGGACCACTGGGCTGGGATACCATAAGGTAGGTTAGGTAGGTCTTAAACGAGACTGATCATATCATATCACAAAAGCATTGTTGGTCAAACATACGAGCGAAAACTGTGAGGTTACTTTTCAAGGTTCTTAAAAAAATATATTTATAATTTTTTCTTACCTAATAAAAATCTATTCTATTGTATTTTCATTCTCCTATTCTTTCCTTACACCTTTTCTTATCAATTTATTTTTCAAAGTTTTTTTTGATAATAACATGAACTGAATAAAATAACAGAATGTTTTTTTAATCGTTCAAGGTACATTATTACATTTTTTGTTACTGTTTCTAAAGTGTATCGATTACCAACGGATTAAAGCAGTATTATGTTATCTGCCTAGCCACACAATATACTACCCATATGCGCTCACATCCCAGGGTTGGCCACAGCGGCGGTCCATGGGTCTCTCCCATAACCCCAGCTGTTGTAGGTCTAGAGGAGCTCAATACAATCAAATTCTTAGCTTTTCAAAAATATTTCTATCACTTTCGGATAGCGCTTTTACATTAACCAGGAATAACTGTTAGGTACCACCGCTTTTGGATTTTCATTAAAACTCCATGTTAATTATTATTTGTTAATTATAATTTGCCTCCATGAAATAAAAGGTTGAGTAGCCCTGAGCCACGTAATCGCTATGATGATGTCATCTGGCGACGCCGCGGTCCGCTGGCCGCCCGGCAAGCGGCAAATGTACTCTGTGTTTGCGCCGGCCAGGCCAGCGAACACTCGAGACAGGTTCAAGCCGTACTATATGTACTTAGTTCTAAAATTATAAAACTTACTTACCTACTCTTCATTGATGGGCTGGCCGCCTTGCCATTAAATTTACTACTATCTGACAGTGAAATATTTTACGCATTTTACGAAAGACGCGGAACACATTTGAATTGAATTCAAACATTTTGTGTGCAGTGTGCTGAATACTGCATTGATCTTATTTGACGATACAAAACGATAATTTCAATTTACGTTCTACATGAATAAACGCAACCAGTTTATTTTCTTTTGCACACAGCAGTGACAGTGCAGTGGTTAAACACGCCTCAGTATAGGGGTCTGTGTTCAATTCCAAGTGGCCGAATTCTACCAATAACATGATAGGTAAACCTTAGATTATTAATATGTCTAGACTAGTGGACGCCCGCAGCTTCGCTCGCGTGGAATTAGACATTCACTAACTTCAAAAACGGCAAAGTTTCATAGTAAATTTGCACCCCCGTTTTACCTCCTTAAGGGATGAATTTTCAAAAATCCTTTCTTAGTGCTCCCCTACGTTGTAAAAGGAACCCCTGTGCAAAATTTCAAGTTTCTAACCCTTATAGTTTAGGCCCTGCGTTGATATGTCAGTCAGTCAGTCATTCAGTCATTCAGTCAGTCAGTCTGCTTCTCTTATACAGGGTTATTGGTAATTCGACGTATTCCCGTTAGGAGGTGATAGGGGTGACTATTTGTGATAATTTTAACCCCCATATGCATCATGCAAAAGTGAACCAGTTTCGAGTTATCAAGCTTTTCAGCTTTTTTCAAAATAAGTCAGAAATGCAACATCAAAAATTTATTTAAAAAAAAGTATCAATTAAAATCTATTTTTTTCTTCTGATTTATAAAAACGATTAAACAATGGTTATTTATCAACATTAAAACTACAATTATAGGTCCAACTTTAAAAATGCGAGACGATTAACGATATTACTTCAATATTTTTTGAGATTTTTGTCCACTAAAATGCCTTAAAAACAAAAAAAACTTATATCAAACTTGGCTTGCAGATTATTTTAAAAACATAACCGTTTTCTTAGCTTTCCAACAAGGCATAATAACTATGAACTTATTTTAAAAAAACGGAGAAAAACCGATCACAAAGCAAGCAGGCGGAAATTTGTATTCGAACTAAACTTATGGTCTTTCTTTAAAATTTCAAAAAAAGTAATTAAAAACAATACCCAATGTAAATAAAACAAAAAATATAAATATAAAATTAAATTTAGAACCAGTAAAAGTTTAGTAATAAGAACAATTAATAATAAGTAACAATTACGACATTTTGTAATTTAGACTAATTAAAGTTCTTGCTCGAAGGGACTTCCCCTATTGCGTACGCAAAGTCTCATTATTTTTCTGAGGTGTAAGTTAACTTTAACTAACCAATTTTAACACTTCGGTAGTTAAGTTACACCTCAGAAAAAGAATGAGACTGCGTACGCAATAGGGGAAGTCCCTTCGAGAAAGAACTTTAATTAGGCTAAATTATAAAATGTCTTAATTGTTACTTATTATTAATTGTTCTTATTACTAAACTTTTACTGGTTCTAAATTTAATTTTATATTTATATTTTTTGTTTTATTTACATTGGGCATTGTTTTTAATTACTTTTTTTGAAATTTTAAAGAAAGACCATAAGTTTAGTTCGAATACAAATTTCCGCCTGCATGCTTTGTGATCGGTTTTTCTCCGTTTTTTTAAAATAAGTTCATAGTTATTATGCCTTGTTGGAAAGCTAAGAAAACGGTTATGTTTTTAAAATAATCTGCAAGCCAAGTTTGATATAAGTTTTTTTTGTTTTTAAGGCATTTTAGTGGACAAAAATCTCAAAAAATATTGAAGTAATATCGTTAATCGTCTCGCATTTTTAAAGTTGGACCGATAATTGTAGTTTTAATATTGATAAATAACCATTGTTTAATCGTTTTTATAAATCAGAAGAAAAAAATTGATTTTATTTGATACTTTTTTTTAAATAAATTTTTGATGTTGCATTTCTGACTTATTTTGAAAAAAGCTGAAAAGCTTGATAACTCGAAAATGGTTCACTTTTGCATAATGCATATGGGGGTTAAGATTATCACAAATAGTCACCCCTATCACCTCCTAACGGGAATACGTCGAATTACCAATAACCCTGTATAATAATATAGATAGTGTCGCGGTGCAAACGAAGTATACAAACAGGCCAAGTTTGATATGCTATTAGGTATAGGTATCTTACACTCTTCACGCTCTTTTATTGTCGTGGTGTGCGTGCATAATGATACCAGTAGTTGAATATTAATTTTAAAATAGGGAGTTTATTACAAAATAGAGTTAAATATTTTTTATCAAAAAAATATACCGAAATAATAATAACGTCTCGAGGTTCGGATCTCGGTTATTTTATACTTACCATAGATTAAAATTTGCAATGTTTTTATATATAGGATAGGTTAAGTGAACGCTTTTTCGTTTCTAAAAAAAATGTGACATTTTTGAGAAAAGGAAAAGGAAATCCAATGTTTTTTAAATTGCCTTCATTGCCATTAAAGCAAAAAGAAAGAAAACTACGAACATGTAGTATAAAAATGTTTATTTAATTTGAACTAGTGTCCGTCCCTTTGGATCTATTTTCTAAAAAGCTTTCGTTTTGACGTGGCGTCGCTTTTGAGATTCTCTAATTTTGCAATATGAAAACAACGGATAATCACATATTTTTCTGCCACCAGTCGCAGTAAATTTGCTTGATGAATAAGTCCACAAACATGTTCAGATTTCACTTGAAAGCATCTCCTGCCAATAAAATGTTTTATTATACTGGACATCATTTTTGAGTAAGTCACTTTTGTCAATACCAAATCCTGTTTCAAGAACTTTCGAAGCACTTCCTCTGCTGTTTTACAAACGTTATACACGTCCCGTGAAGTATAAATTAGTCCGCCATCATTTCGTAAGTTTATCAACTTGTTGTATTCCAGCTTATTATCTGTAGTCAGGGATTGTTTCATCAAACCTTTTACTATTTTTTTATTCATAGTAGCATATAAGTCCGCAGCAAAGACGTTACTACTTAAAATTTGATGCGTATTTGTTGTCAATGTACCTCTCTTTTTTTAGGTTTTCAATTATTTGTTTAAAAGTAAGAATCTTTTTTTTAAGCCTTATATTTTTTCGTCTAAGCGACTGGATCTTTAATGTTTGTTTTTTTTGGAGAGTAATTTTTCTACGTAGTTCTCGTTTCAATTTTACTGTTTTCGGAGAATCAAAAATAGAATCAAGATCTGAAAAGTCTTCAAGATCTTCTGTCTCATTTTCCTGAAAATAAAAAAGTTTGTTAAAATATGAGCGGACTTTTGATAGTAAATATCATAATGAAGCAATTTACGTCAAATCACGTTTAAGATCCATGTGCGAGCAAACATTACCAAGTAATCCTTATGTACATATAAAATCCTCTGTCATTACTAACATTAAATAGGCAGTAATATATATATAATAGTAGTGATAGCAACACTAGTAATATGAAATAGGCAGATTCAGATAGTTACTGTTTTGTTTGAATTATTTTTCGCATCTTCGCAATGACCTAATGTAACGTTTTCAGCGTCCGTAGTGTCCTCCAGTTCCAAGGAGCTCAGGTGTTCTGCCCTTAAAATGGAAGGAATGGAAGGTCCAGCTTCAGCATTAATAGTGGGCTCCTAAAAGGAATGATTCAAATAATTAACTAACTTTTAACCAGAGATACGAGTATATGGGCTTAATATACTAAAATATTTGATACTTCTCTATATTCAACGTTTAAAAGCAAAATCACTTACTGTCTCTTTGGATGAATCATTCTCATCCGAGACATCACTTCCATCAGATTTCAATGAAGATAAAAACAAAGCCTGAAAAGACAATAATATTTTTACTAAGTCACCCATACCTTCATTTGTGCCAGAACCTATAAAAATCCATAGGTACAATATATTTGTCACATTATTTTGAACTCAGTAGAAAATATAAATATTTTAATAACTTGCCTTACGTGGCAACGTTCCCTTTTTTAATCTTAGGCGTCCTTGGTTATTGACAAAATATTTGTCTTTTCTATGGAAATGTTCAGAGCAAACAAAACAATTTTTTGCTGGTTTCCATAGTTCCTCACCGCGACTTTTTCTTATGATGTCTATCCATCGGCATCTCAATACTGGATCATTTGGTATTCTGAAAAATATTTTTTATCTACTAAAATAATACATTTTAAATGGTGGCTATATTTCTAATTAAGATAGATAAAGAAAAGAAAAATACGTCATCCGTGTTACCCATTTTGATTTATACTCTTCAAAAAAAATGTCCGCCATTGCCTTCAACATGTATTTCACATTTTTGGAGTTCTGAGTTCATGAACTGGCAGCACACACGTCAATTACGTCAAATGCAAAATGGCGGACAACAATAATATTTTATTTTCGAAATATTATAATGCCCTATTTTGCTTGAATTGATACGAAATAATGGTACCTACTTACCGATGATAGGTGACTTTATTAGATGTTTTTGATCGACCTTGATAATTTCGGCACACTTTTATCGCACAACCCGTCATCGTAAACAAAACAAGCGTAGCAACTCGTCGTATGTAATGACAGCGGGCGTGATACTGACTGAACTGAACGCAGGGAAAGCATTTAGTACCAAACAGTTGGGTACTCTAATTTTTGACGCGTTTGCTGCGCGACACTATCTTGACATATTACTAATGAGGTAAACCTATGTGCGATTTACAGCGGCTTCCCATGTACTGCTTCGAACTTGCTTGCGATATATACATTTCCTCCCATGGTGGCGTGTGTTGCCGCTTCGTGCGCGCGAATTCGCGTCGAAAATTTAGCACCTTGGGAATCACCCCTAATTGCCTAATAAATTAAATGAAACCAGCTGTAACGGTAAAGGAAAATATCTTGAGGACACCTGAATGCCTGAGAGTTCTTGTATAATGTTCTCGAGGGCATGTGAAGTCTGCCAATCCGCATTTGCGCAGCGTGGTGAACTATGCTAGCTTTCACGCAGCTACTCACTTCCCGAATCAATAAATTCGTAAGATCGTAACGACCACGAGTTACTTCCCTAATCAATAAAGACAAAGATCGTAACCACGAGTTCCTCGTATAATGAATATGTTAAGGTCTTTCCTGTACGACGTCATCAGTTCGCAACTCCACACATTCGTCATTGATCTTATTCACGATCATTAGATCATCGTTAAATGGGCCGGATAGGCCGCATCGCGTGTTATGTGTCATCGTTGCCGCGTTGTCTTGTTTGTTTATGACTGTGTCTGAGGAATAGCGATCATACATACGAGTACAAACACTATGACGACTCCGTGTCCTATATATACTTACCCTTTGACTCCGTGGTGCGTAGTGAGTGACCTTGACTGCCGTACCGCGGGTCCCGGAATCTTAAATTCTGTATGTCCACCACGCAAGACATACGTAGCGTAGCCTACCGCGGCGGTGTAGATAATATTATCCATCCATCAGCCTTTTGGGGTCCACTGCTGGACATAGGCCTCACTCAATCGACGCCACTCCTCCCGATCCTGCGCCCTCTGAATCCAACGGTTTCCCGCTGTCTTCTTCAGGTCATCAGTCCACCTCGTCGGAGGGCGGCCAATACTTCGTTTTCCGAGACGCGGTCTCCACTCGAGGACTTTTCTTACTCAACGGTTATCAGTCCGTCGAGCGACGTGCCCAGCCCATTGTCACTTCAGTTCACTGATCCTTTGAGTTATGTCGGTAACCTTTGTTCGTCTACGGATTTCATCATTGCGAATCCTGTCCCGTAGAGAAATACCGAGCATAGCTCTCTCCATAGCGCGCTGAGCGACTATGAGCTTGCGGATCAGAGCGACGGTAAAGGACCACGTCTCGGATCCATACGTCATCACTGGCAACACACACTGCTCGAACACTTTCCGTCTTCAGGCACGGATGGGATTTTCGATAAGAAGATGTGTCGTAACTTCCCAAACGCTGCCCAGCCGAGTTGGACTTACCCAACTGGACCACTTGTCCCAGGTAGACATACTCGTCAACAACTTCGAGAGCAGCGCCGTCAACAACAACCGGTATAGGTTTGACATGTACATTGGACATGATCTTGGTCTTGTCCATGTTCATTTTCAAACCCACCCATTGCGAGGCGCCGCTCATTAGGTCGTCCAGCGATTCCGCCAAGATGACTATATCATCGGCAAATGATATGTGATGCTATTCTCACTTAACTTAAAGCTAGGCTAGACCAAATTTAATTAAGTCACTAATTCTTTGTTTTGCTAAGCTATTTCTTTTTATTTTTGTATTTTATTTTTTATGTTTTTGTTATATTTGTTAGTAAGTAACAAATTTCATTTCATTTCATTTCAAATTGAAGGTGTGTGAGGCGTTCTCCATTTATATTGATGCCGCGACCTTTCCACTCCGATAATATTAAATCCCCTCGTATATAAACCTTCTCGGCGGCTTTCCTCAGAGCTTCTCTACCGCTCATTTTTTATACAGAACCGACAATACTTTGACATAGTTAAGAAAATTTCAGGATATTTTTTTTACCTAGGCTTGGTAAGTATGTGTTGTTAGAGAAATCGCTCTCTATTTAGCAAATAATAGCATAATTTATATTGTTTAGAGCAGGTTCATCAGCCGCAGCTACAGGATGATAAAACAAAGACAGACATAGGTTGTATAAAACTGATTTATTACAGTAAAACATTATTTGCAATACAAAGATGGTAGGCCATCACAGTTTTGTTTATGAAAAGAATAGCTAACGAGGTGGCAGCACCAACATCTGCTACCGCCCTTGGCATGTGACAAACCACATACAGGACTGTATTGAAAAAAATGTTATGTTAGTATGGACTATGGAAGATAAGTTTGATATAAGCTCGAAGCTAGCCACATACATGTTGCTACCCTTGAGGACTAAGATGGTAACCTCTTTTTAATTAATCAAAAATTGTGACAGATACATTTTGCTTTTCAATATTCAATTATTATATATTTTAATCTTCCAGGAAGAAATACTGGCCAGCTCGTTTCTGTTCTATATCCTGAAAAAAGAAATAAATTTAGTATTAGACTACAGAAAACCAATAGTAAGGTGCAATATAACAATATAAATTATTAATACTCTGAGCTGATACGAATTATTTTAAATAATAATGAAAAAAATATTAGAAAAAGCTGCATGATTATTTTATTATTTTATACTTGTAAAACACTGAGATCGATTGCTTAACGTGCCCTCCGAAGCACGGTAGCGCCCATGAAGTTTAGCCACAAGCGGTCACCTATCCACAAACAGACGACTGCTTTGCTTAACTCTTTCGATCATATTGAAACGACGCGAGTCTATCCAATTTTGCTCCAGGGGTCACCCATTGACATACCAGTCACGCCCAACGTTGCTTTACTTTTTATATTACTTATTATGACCGCTGCAATAGTAGTCTCCCCTATATACAATAATGGACACCCGCAGTTTCGCTCGCGAGGAATTAGACATAACAATAGTTTCGTTTGCACCAAGTAATATTATATAGCCTATGTCACTCAGTGAAGATGCAGCTTTCTAATGGTAAAGGATTTTTGAAATCAGTACAGTAGTTTTTGTGTGAAAACATTACAAACAAATCTTTCCTCTTTATAATATTTGTATAGATTAATTACTTGACAGGCCTGTTGGCGCAAGTAGTAGTAGTAGTAGTACTCTGACTGTTGCGCCAGGGTCGTGGGATCGAATCCCACTCAGGATAAAAATTCGTGTGAGAAACACTTGTATTTGTTCTCTGTCTGGATGTTAATATTTTCTATGTATGTATATCAATCAGTCTCTGCCACCCATATTACAGGCTCGCGCCTACTTTGGGGTCAGATAGCCGTGTGTGAGAATGTACAAGATATTTATTTATTAACTAGTGGACGCCCGCAGCTTCGCTCGCGTAGAATTAGACCCATTAACGACGTCTACCCGTCTTAAGACTTCAAAAATGGCAAAGTTTCATACTAACTTTGCACCCCCGTTTTACCCCCTTAGGGGGTGAATTTTCAGAAATCCTTTCTTAGTGCTCCCCTACATTATAAAAGGAACCCCTGTGCAAAATTTCAAGTTTCTAGCCCTTATAGTTTAGGCCCTGCGTTGATATGTCAGTCAGTCAGTCAGTCAGTCAGTCAGTCAGTCACCTTCTCCTTTTATATATATAGATTTATTTATCACACATACCTTTACTGAAGCATATTTGTTGATTCTCGGCCTGAAGTTATTGGGGTCACGTCTGAACGTGATGCCGAGCAGCTCGAGGAACTTGTTCATGCCGTTGAGCAGCGACTGCGGCGCGTGCGCGGTGGCGTTCGATGACGGCGTGCCCTCGAACACTATCACCCGGTCGGCCAGGTACGTCGCCATTATGAAGTCGTGCTCTACTACGAAGCCTGTTCGCTTGGCGTGGAGAATGAACCTGCAATGTTTCAATTGATTATCTATATATATAAAAGGAGAAGGTGACTGACTGACTGACTGACTGACTGACTGACTGACATATCAACGCAGGGCCTAAACTATAAGAGTTAGAAACTTGAAATTTTGCACAGGGGTTCCTTTTATAACGTAGGGGAGCACTAAGAAAGTATTTTTGAAAATTCACCCTCCAAGGGGTAAAACGGGGGTGCAAAGTTAGTATGAAACTTTGCCGTTTTTGAGGTGGGCAACCTGAACGCGGGCAGACGTAGTTAATAGGTCTAATTCTACGCGAGCGAAGCTGCGGGCGTCCACTAGTTATGTATAAAAGCTAAGCTGCAACCCATAGATGTGTCACTGCTGGGCAAGGGTCTCCCCCGCAGACAAATCTAAGGTAGATCTAGAGCCTCCTCCACGCTGCTCTAATGCGGATTGGTGGAGGGGTTAGTGGCCAACCCAGTCGAATGTTGAAATTTCCTGGCCTCTAACCGTGCTTCGGAGGGCACGTTAAATTTTTTATTGTTGTTAAGACAACCATACAGTGTTGAATATTCTCAAGCCACCCGAAGGTTGTCACCGTAGCGCCCAAGCAAATTTGTCACTAACCGCTAGTAGACATCCATCCAAACCAAGGACAGCGTTGCTTAACTCTTTTAATCACATTGAATCGTCGCGTGCCATTGGGTTATGGTTATTACATTATATTTTTATGTATGTTATTTATTAAATTCCTTTTGCCAGAAAAAAAACATTTCTTTCATTTAACATCTTGTAATTGATTGTGGTTCACAAAATTCATAATGCCTTCTATGTTTTAAAAGTGGTAAACCTTTCAATGGTACCCAGACATCATGGGAGTGATGCTGAATTTTGTATCCCACTAGCTAGACCCATGTGGAGGATCTACAGGACCTCATTTACAATGCACTGGTGCTCTTCAGTGCTGTGGCTATTTACATGGTTTGAGATACAATGTTGTCAACCCCTATACAACACTGTGCAGCCACACGGGGTCACGGCGTCTCACTAGTCCCAACCTAGATAATGCGTACTAGTATTTTCTTCCTGTTAGGTCTGGCGGTTGGGGAGAATCCTAACGGTAAACCTACATACTTTAATAACGTGCAATTCTACTATCACACTTCACCCACTAACAATAAAAATGACAGTCAATAACTTATCTCGATTATTCAGCAGAGCTATAGGTACACAATAACTAACATTCGTTAATTTTACAGGCACAACTACAAACTAGAAAAATAACTTTCACCCTTTCTTGGTTTATAGATAGATAGTACAGAAAAAATTGTTTAGTCTTTATTAAATTGGACAGAATGCGGTTTTGCTTTATTTTACTACCACAGCTGTGATAGGAAAATATATAATACATATTATTATAATACTATAGTTATAGTTCTACAAAAATATAAATCGAACTTTTAAATGACTCAAACTGTGGAAAACCACAAAATTTACTGATATCGCTTTTCCATTCAACATTAACATGAACATTTTTTAATTGATGGGTCAATTGAATCTAATGCCAATTAAAACCTTAAAAAAGGTCCATACCACTTAAACTTACCATAAAAAAGTTTACATGAAATTAGAATAGCATTATATGATTTTGCAATTGAATATCATCTTACCTTTTGATAACTTTTGCTGCGACTAAACGTTGCTCAGAATCCAAGTAGGCCGAGGGTTCATCAATAAGGTACACGTCAGCTGGCTTCCCCAGGCAGAGCACTAGAGCAACCCGCTGCAACTCACCACCAGACAAATTCTGCACTTCTTGATCCATAATCTCTTCTATTTTCATTGGCTTCATTACATCTGTTATAAACTATAAGGCAAAACACAATCAATATAAGAAGTGTAAAAATACATGGATATCTTATATGCATTTAACAAGTGACACTCTAAATCTGGGATTTTTTTGCACCTTTTGCTTAATTTTATGTCGCCCTCTTGTTGTATAGATTCTAATATCAATTAAATATCCATAACCATATGAATCATTCTGTATATTTTGTAGCAGATAAAAGTACCTATCCACTGACCCCAACACAACTGTAACAAACCCTGAACTATTATAATTATTACTACCTAGATTCATTCCAATTCGGTTGCAGATTCATTGCTACCAATAAGGACTAAGATGGTCATTGGTTGTCTCTAGAACAGTGTAACTGAGAACTAATCCTTTTCAAGAGGAAGATTATTGTTTTAAAACAACTTATTACATGACAGAATTAGTACATGGTTGTACTAAGCGTGGCATAGGCACTGCCTCAGCCAAAATAAAAAAGAAATTATAGATTTCATTATGGATGGCAGGCTCACCTGTGGATGTATGTAGGCATCTCGGATTTTGTCATGCAACATGTTGCGGACCATGCCTTGTGTTTTGGGTGATATTTTCTGTGGCTTATAACTAATGTGTAGCTGTGGTAGCTGGCCTGAACCTGCAATGGGACAATAGCAAAAGAAACTTAATTCAAATTATCATTTTCATATCGTATTAGTAAATGAAATGTTCACAGTCATGTGGCTCTGGATATTATCAACCTATAGATAGTGTTAAGCCATATTGGAAGGGGTCTCGGTTAACAGTTTGATGGGTGAACACTAATAACTAATTTCTTAAGGCTCACTTCCTGTGCATAGGTACATATGCAAGGCCAAGTTAAGCTGTTGTTGAAGACAACAGATTTCAGAGCAAAACTTTCAACAATCAGGTTAAACAGAAACACATTTTTTAATCAGTCTAAAATCTATGCTACATATATATCTACACTAGAGAAGTGTGGTTTAGTATGCTCCAGTCCTTCCCAGTTTGCATAGACCCTTGCATTGCAATGAAATGCTAATTGGTTGCATTCAATACCAGCAGATGTAGAGAGGTATTCAATGTATTTGATGTAAATGTTGTTTTTAAATGCTTATCTGGTTATCTCACTAACACCAAATGAACTTCTGAGTTTTCAACGATGGTGTCAATTAGCCGGTTCGAAATGTACAGTACTATTTACGACTTCAAATGTTGAAGAATAACTGGTCGATACTATATGTAACATCCCGTTTTCAAAACCATATGTCTACAAATAAATGTCATACCTTCCGCAGGTATGGATGATTCGACATGTTTCAGGCACTTTTGAAATACCGGGTGGAAGAAGAGATCGAATAGCTCAGTCCTAGCCATAACAGGAACACTTAACTCCGATTAAGTTCATCAAAATGCACTTAGATTTACAAGTAACCTCTAATTCCGATATTGGTCGATCTACATTTTTCGCATTTAAATCAATATTAAAAACACTTTTATTTCTATTTATTTGCTAATTTTACGGATAAACGTGTAATTAACATCCAGTTCTGTAATTTTATCTTCACGATTTCAATAAATTGGTTCCACAGAGTTCGACGTTTGACTAGGGTTGCAACGATATATCGGAAGACCGATAAATATCGATATATCGAAGCCAAATATATCGATATATATCGATATCGGCGACAAGCCGATATCGATAATTATCATATCGAAAACTCAATATATCGTAAATAAATATCGAAAGAACCGCCTTGATTAAAATAAACATTATTATTAATTAAATAATAAACTGGCAACACTGTCTACAAAATATTTTCTACTCTAATCTGTGGTGAGTAAACTGTTAAGTTAATACCATAGATGCCGTGCTTTTTTAACCGTCATACATCGGAGGTTTATTATGATGAGTACATACATTATATTTAATGGAGTTCTGATGTAAGACGGTCAAAAAAGCACGAGTTATACTTCAAAGTTCTGTTTTTATTCACATAGGTAAGGCATTGAAAAACAAACTACTATAAGTACAGTAAACGTTTGATATAACTAATATTACTTCATTGAATAGCTTTAAAAAAGAATAAATATCGATATATCGATATATCGATCAACTAGACCGATATATCGATATATCAATATCGAAATAGTTCGATATATTTAAATATCGATATATCGATATTTTTAAAAATCTTGCATCCCTACGTTTGACTGACATGAGATAAATTCTGACAACCAGATTGACAGTTACCTTCTTGTGTTGCCGCTTTTGCGCATATTTACATTCGGATTCACCATCTAAATTATCAGTGTTGTTTCAACAAGCAATTTTTGAAAAGTTATTTTCGCTTCAATCTGATTGAAGTGGTTGATTGAAGTTATAATCATCATAAATTTGTATGCCTTGTTAAAAATATTGCAATTCATTTAAATTTTTAAGAACACACAATTTAGCAGGCCATTCAGTAACATTATGTACAATTAGAAATTATACGTTCCATATCCCTATGTATTCCTATAGGTAACTAATTACACCACAGAGCATATAAAAAGCTGAAAGCAGTTAATCTTTTATTCCATTCTAAAGTGACTTCTAAAGTCATGACATTTTAAAGTGACATAAAAATAGCAGAAAGTCGTGTATATAGTAAAACTATACTGATGGCAAATGTAACCTAGTTTGATTTTATTTTATGAATATAAAATTGCAACTATGACAGCTTTGTCAGACAGTGCTGTGACGAAAATTGGAACAACTTTATTCATTTGACACACTATTTGACATGTACGCAACATGATGTTTTTTGATGTATAAGCACAGTGAGTGCCAAGATGATTGTATTGCAAAAAATAAATAAAACAACAATTTACCTTCATCAGGTTCCAGGTTGCCAGCCAACATTCTAATAAATGTCGTCTTTCCAGTACCATTTTCGCCAAGCAAAACTAGAATTTCTGAGTCAGAGAATTCACCGGGCATCACACGCAAGTGGAAATCACCCATGAACTTCGTCATTTCAGGATATTCATAATGATTCATTCTTTTAATCTGTACAAAAAATAAAATTGTGTAGTTGCTGTAAATATATTTATAAATAATATATTTTTAAATCCATAAAAAAACTATTTATGTATTTAGGTTGCGATAAGTATTGTAATGTTGTATTGGATGGGTGACCGCTAGTGGCAAAATTTCATGGACGCTACCGTGCTTCGGAGGGCACGTAAAGCCGTCGGTCCCGGTTGTTTTCAATGGTGGAAACACTCGTTAAGCCTTGTCGAAGACCTTAGGGTTGTGATAAGAACATTCGACACTGGGTTGGCCACTAACCCCTCCACCAATCCGCATTGGAGCAGCGTGGTGGAGTATGCTCTAGACCTCCCGCAGCTGCGTCTGTGGGGGAGACCCGTGCCCAGCAGTGGGACGTCTATGGGTCGCAGCGTAAGTATTGTAAAATTTACCTCTTCTTCTGTAGCAGATTCTGCTACTTTAAATACCAAGGATTCAGTTCTGAACCGCATGTTTTCCGTAGGAACAAACCCATCAAGGAATATATTTATACCTAAAAATTAAAAATGTGTAGTTAACGACATAGCTGTCTTCAGGTTATTTATGCATATGAGTTTATAGTTTCCTTAAAATCTAAGAATAGTCTTTACAAAAATTATATTTATTCCATACATATCATTCTGAAAATAAAAGACTATAAACTCGTAAGGCGTCCCGATTCGCCAGATTGTTGTTGCTTGTTTCGTCAATTTAATTACCATTTCGTACATAATGACGCACTGAAAACTAGCGTTGCGGCTCTGTCACCGCCGCGGAAAAGCTGCGTTTTTTTTTCGCTTACTGTAACATCTTTTGTTTATGTGTTAAGTTCCTCCCTTTTTTATATTTTGTTGTACGCTGCAGTATGTGAAATAAAGGTTTTTTTCTGCATGCTATGTTGTTACTATTACTTCATATTTATACAACATACCTTCACGTACAGAGAAAGGCATAGTAACTACGCCATAAGCACCAGGCACACCATATAGGCAACAGATGAAATCTGACAAATAGTCCAATACTGACAAGTCATGCTCTACTACAATGATGAATCTGAAATAAATTAACTTTATAATATGGAATTAGGGCTTATTATAGCCCTGTAGAATATTAGTTGTAATAGGCATGATTTATTGAACTTTTTTTTCCCACTGGTAGGAGCAATATTATAATAAAAATTTAGCTTGTGCTAAGCTTTGAAAAGTTGAGGGCTGTGTAACTGATAACTCAAGGATGTCATCTACACTACTCAGCTATCATCAATACATATACAGCTAGATTAATAGTAAAAATGTTGAAACTAAACAATTTAATTTTCTACGAATTTAATAATAATGTTATGTTAATAACATCTTGCCTGCATTTCCCTGAAGATTGTGTTGTGCAATACAGACACTTTCCACAAGTTTTGTATTAGGGGCTCAAATCTAAACTCCCAAGTCACTACTGGGAATTTCATGTTTGAAAGACTGGGACAAATACTTTTCCAAACCAAATCCAGGACTTTTAGCACATCAGTTGCTCTTGCGACCACTTGATCAAGAAGGCAGCTATATTTTATTGCCTAATTAAAATTCTACTTACTTATCGGGGTGTATGAGAGAGCGAATTGTGCGAGCTGCGTTAAGACGTTGTTTAACGTCAAGGTACGAGGAGGGTTCGTCAAACATGAATATGTCTCCATTTTGGATACACACCATGGCGCAGGCGAAACGCTGCAACTCCCCTCCGGATAGTGCGGCGATCTCGCGGTCGCGAATGTGCGACAGATCTGATGGATAAGGATGATGAAAATTATAAAAGATAGATACACTTATTGACTTGCTATCAAAACTGTGAGGTAGAAGAATATTAGTTACAGCCTCACACTATTTCATGTTATTGCTACATTTAAGGCACTGTAAGTAATGGGCGGAGTTAAGGGCCATCAGTAATTAGTTTTCTAATATGAGAGATAAAACTGTTGAGAAGCATTTTTAAAACCTTATTTTGCGATTTTTTTCTAGCGAGTAAAAATTATACAATCGTGTATTAGAAATAATTACAATCTAGGAAATATGATGAATCTTACTGATTAATTTTTTCAACACCTAATTTGCTAGATTTGGCTACTTACCGGGCCTTAAGCTATATATTTATTATATATATATATTAATTAATATATATTAATTCTATTGGCTATATATACTATTGGCTTTTACACTAGCAAGTTTTATACGAGCGTACAAGCTCATTTTTCGAAGTGCGTGTAGGCGCGTATAGAGGCGTCTTTTGCCACAAGCGCTGCTGCGAGCGTAGACGCACTTACAAGCTTGTGTAGTATTCGCGCGAGTATTCTTCGATATTGTATTAAACTGAGCGGTTGTTTTGATGGAAAAGGTTGTATGGGTGGCTACCAGCACCTTTTTTTTCTTCTCTGTCGATGGCGAATAAGTAACGCAAAAGCAATGTTTTTTCGTCGGAATTAACCCGGCGAGCGTAAGGTTGGGTGTGGTACACCCAGACCTAGAAAAATCGATTAATATTTTAATAGCGAATTGGTATTACTCTTCGCGCGCCTGAGTAGCTGCGCGGGGGGAGGTACGGAAGCGTCGACTGCCACTGCGGTGGTCGACCGCCACCCGGCGAATGATGTGGATGAGTTTGAAGCTGTCAGCGGGTGCGTGATACCCACATTACGCTACTTGTAACGATTTTGAACAAACACATTTTATTTTATTTTTATTATTTTGTGCATTGTTTGTTTATTTTCAGGATAAAAGTCTAGGATGTCGTACGAAGACACCCAAAATAGGTTATTACGTCTTTTTGAAGAAGCTGAAGCCAGTTCTTATGACGAATCTGGTAGTGACCAAGATAATATTGATAATATTGTGTAAGAACCTTTGAAAGTGAGACAGAGCAGGAGTTGAATGATGATGATCTATAAAGAGATGTGAAATATTTCCTACAAAGAAAGACTGCAAGACAAAATACGTTTGCTACCAGTGCAGCCGTTATCAATGTATGAAACATGCCATTTTCGTCTGTGAAAACTGCACAAGATCACCAGATGAATAAGTATTTTTTTATTAGCTTTATGATGCAGTGTATGTATTATTTTGCTTTTATATTTAGTCTATTACAAGAAAAAATACTTTATGTTGTTTTAGTTTTTATATTTTTGACAAAAAGAGATAAACATGTGCCATAACTAATAAATGTAAGTGAAAATTGTTAATTTTGTTAATTTCATAAATAAATAACAATAACAAATTATTCTTTTTATTTCACCCTTAAATTAGTTCATAATAGAAGTAAATATCAGTTTAATATTCAAGAAAATAAGTATTAAAAATTATAGTGTGTTAAAAACACACAATAACTATCTGGGTGTGCCACACCCACCTAGCGCTTTGTGTTACATATTCTAACCTTGCGCTCGCCGGGTTAATATTGCTGACCGAGTGTCAGCAATATTAATTCCGACGAATATAGAATATCCACAATTCGATATAGGCCCGAGTACGCGCGTTCGGTTTTTAGAAGCGCGAAATGAATCGCGAGTGTAAGTATAACCAAGAAAAAAAATTTTGTCGGGAGCTCAAATTTCAACTGACAAAATAATATCTGATAACTTACCAAGCATAGCACAAATTTCCGTCTGATTTTTCCTTTCATCTTTTTTATCCAACAATTGTGCTACAGTTCCTTTCACAGCCTTAGGAATTTGGTCCACATATTGTGGCTTGATCAAAGCCTTCAAATCATCTTCGAGGATCTTTGTGAAGTAATTCTGCAGTTCAGAACCTCGGAAATGGGACAAGATCTCCTGCCAGTCTGGGGGATCCTATATTAATACATTTTGGCATTAATTTATAGAATTTAGAATATGGTACTTACTATTTTTTTAATCTTAAATATTTTACCTACTTATTACCTAGGTAGGTATTTCATATTCGAGTTTGTATTATAAAATTAATCAGATAACAAGTTGGCTATGGTTTTGAATATATTATTTGACATTGCTTTCATAAAAAAAACACCCAAATCAAATAAATCCAGTAGGTTAAGAACCACTGTACACAGTTTTTTTTTATAGATTGTAATAATATTGTAAACTTTCATGTGAAGATTATTAAGACAGACAGGGGAATTATATACTTACTGTATATCTTCCTAAGTTAGGCTTTTGCTTTCCAGCAAGGATCTTCAGGGCAGTGGATTTTCCAATACCGTTCTGCCCCACAAGGCCTAGAACCTCCCCAGGACGGGGGATCGGTAACCGATGAAGCTTAAAGGAGTTCTTGGAGTACCGGTGAGTAGTCTGCTTCTCCAAGTTGGATGGGATATTAATGATTGTAATAGCATCAAATGGACATTTCTGAAATATTAAATTATTATTTGTAAGCTTTTGCACACTTTCACTGGTCTTTCCACATTATAACTACACTATTAAAGAAAATTTGTAATCATATCATTTGAGTTTTTATTATGTTTATGGTTTTTTTTTAACTGAAGTAAGCAGATTGCTGAGTTAATTTAAGTGGCATAATCAACAACCTGTGTTTAAAGCGACAGAAATGACTACAATAAATGTAAGCCTAGCTATTTAGAGTTAATGAATTAAACAATATTTTTCGTTTCACCTTGACACATATACCACAACCAATGCAGAGTTCTTCGGATATGGTGGCGATCTTGTCGTTGGGCGTCACCTCAATGCACAGTTTGCCCATACGCACCACAGGGCAGCTTTTCTTACACTCCTGTCTACATCGTTTCGGCTTGCAGCGATCAGCATTTACGATCGCAATACGTGTAAGCTTATCAGTCTCCTCGAAGTTTTTTTTACGAGACATAACTGCCAACAAAATGTAAATGGCACCAATAGAAAATTATTAAAAATTCATTCAAACTTTCCTTCGATATGTGGCACAAGAATACGAAATTATCACTATAACCTCAACAAATCATATGGAACAGAGTAAACATTGGCTATAACACTTTAATGTAAAAAGGACATTATACAGATATTCAAAGCACTTTTTTCGACTAAATTTCAATCATAAAACAGTAAATACCTGATAAAAGAAAGCGAACGTTGGCTAGACTTTGCCTACGTTCGCGTGTCCTTTTACCTGCGAAATGTCAAAAGGATCGAACGAACCAGTGCTGCCAGATCAAAATACCCATTCAGCGCTAACAGTGTTTCAAAAAGCGCTAGATTTTTATAAATTCAGCGTATTTCGCGCTAAATTTAAAAGTAATGGTAAAAAATAAAAACTCGAGATGAAAAAATAATAACTATCGTACTAATTAATTTTAATCATCATCCACATTATATCTTAACATTAAAAATCGAAAAAAATAATTATCATAATTATGTTATCTTCAACGAACGCGAAGTCGAAGGGCCAGGTTCATCAATAGTAATGTCTATTTCATTTTTTTGTTTATATTTTGCGGACTTTCTAATCACTTGGAAGCTGATAATCATAGCAGGTGCTATTGACAGCAGTTAGCCTGGTTCTTATTAGCAGAATGGCGTTAATTGTTTTTAATTGTATTGAATTTCGTAACATAGTTTTGACGGCATTCAATAAGCTGAATACACGTTCGATATCAGCATTTGAATGTGGTATGTCAGTAAATTAAAAAATCATATATTTTTGAATAAAATTGTAAAATATGTCGGTAAAACAATTTTTAAACGTGTTGACAATAGAAATCAAAAAGCGCTAAATTATCCGCTAGGCGCTAAAATTTTTAGTTCTGCGCTAGGCTCATCAAAAAAGCGCTAGATCTAGCGCCGAAAGCGCTAAAATGGCAGCACTGGAACGAACGAAATGCATTGTGACAAGCTGACAAGAGACAGACATGCATGCATATGAGTATGACAGCACAGATGTCACAGATAAGTTATAGATTTTTAAAAGAGTTTTTACTCTTTTAAAAATCTATACATAGGTATACATAGAACTAATACACTACAATTGTCAGGAAGGTGCACTATCACCTAGAACGCGACCAAAATGGGAGTCTCTGAATGTTCGTTTTTTTTTTCAGAGCAATGAGATCTCAAAAAATAAAGTATATTGGGAGCGGCGATCCCAATAAAGTCACGCGTGCGCGACGACACACCGTCTCCCACGCCCAACAGCGGGGATGTCACCGACGGGGTTCACCCCTGGAGCAATTGCCCGGATAGAAGGACCATCCTTACATCCAAATTCCCTCACGCAGGAGCGCTCATAGCGCCGCCAAAGAAGAGGAAAGGTTTCGTTCCCAATAAAATGTCCACTCCATATTTGTCGAAACGGAAACGTTGGTAATATAGAATTCATACTACTACAACCACTAATAAGTATTGTGCTACAACTACGAGTTCTACTTCAGTGATACCTGCTAGATTGTAAAATGTTCTAAAATGCAGAATTATTTAAAAACAAAGAAATGTCATAAAACTCAATGCCGATGAGAAAGTTCGATTGCAGGTTTCTTCAACATTTAATTTATTTTAGAATTTTATTCACGAGATGATGATTCAAATTGCTCGTGAAATCGGACCGTGTTTGGAATTGAAATTGAATTGAATTGGAACGTGGAACGGGAAGGGTATGTAAGACCCATGGAAGAAAAACTTATGTAGTTATTATATACTCTTTGCACGGAAGTAACAGATCCGCCATAGATCACAGAATAGATAAACACCTCCGTGGATCGCCTTGCGTCTATGAAATTGGAATATTGAACTGAAGTGAAGTGTCTGTTTGACTTAGACCATGACAAACATACTTCATTGTATTTGATTTGATGTCCCAAATGTCACGATCGCAAATTGTACTTGTACCTACCTACGTTTTTTAAATTGCGGTACCAAAGTGCGGCACTGTGCGGCACAAAGTTTTGCACAATGCAGTATTTTAATGTTGTGATCGTTGTTTAGGTGAATGATTTCAGTTCAAGTCACAGATAGAGTTACAGGTAGAGTTACCTAGTGTTTTATCGTGTCTTCAATTATAATTTCAAGTAATGTATGTAGGTAGCTTTAGTTCTAGCCATAATAATATTATGTAAACTTCTGAATCTCCGGTTTCATGGAATATACTTTTATGGAGACTTTTGTTTACGCTTTCTTGATTCTCACTGTAAAAATATATTAATACTATGTATAAAAATGTACCTAATATTAGTACCTAGTTTATTAGTTACATAATGAAATACATACGTACTTAGACTTATGTATTGAAAATAATTATTTTATTTTTTATTTATATATTCATGTACACGACAAACCACAAAAATACTACTAGAATAAATAGTAATTTAGCACATAATTAGGTCCTGCTTATTCCATTATTTATTTCTTTAACATCTTTTTACATGAGTAAAATTTTAACTCAGGTGTATTTTAATTTTAATTAAATTAGGAATTTACAGCAAATTGTACTTTTATAATCTTTTAAGTATATACATAATAACTGTTTTTTGTTTTGCATTGTTTTCAGACATGTTGGAAGTTTGTATAGATAGCCTCGAGTCTGCAATTAATGCTATACATGGCGGAGCTGATGAGCTGGAAATATGTAGTTCTTTGCCTGAAGGTGGCCTGACCCCATCGCCTGGATTGGTTAAGGAGGTTTTGAATCTGGTTGGTGTGGAGTTACTGCTAATTACATAAATTATCATGGTTGCTAACATTTTTGCTATGCAAGCTCTCCTTCAGAGCCAGCGATATATTGGAAATCCCTAAAAAGTGTTGCCCTTGTCCAGAGGCAATGGTGGTCACTTACCATCAGGTTGTGTGTCTGCTTGTTTGTAAGGGTATTGTTAGGCTATATAGTTGAAATAAGCTTGTGTCAATGTGATGACAAAATTGAAAAGGTTTTTTCACGTTTCACATAACTATTATTTTTAATAAAAAAGGGTAACAAATGCTACTTTTTTATAGTACCTAACAATTTTAATTTTTGATTCACTAAATTCATACATATCTTGCTTTTCTTTTTCTCTTTCTCAGTTTGTTCCAATAATAATCTTTAAAAAAATTCAGTTTAGTTTCCAGTTATGAATTACACTATGAAAACATGCAAATGTGTTGTAACAGTGTTTAACAACATTATTTCTCGCTTAATCTTTTTCTTTATTCCCTGTCTTATAATTTTAATTAATAACAGGAACAACTGACTGATTGCTTTTGCTTGAAATTAATGTCTATACTCTTCTATGTTCTACAGTCTTTGTTAAAATGAAATCAAATTCAAATTCCCAGAAGATATTATTATATTCAACTTACTTACTTCAATTGCAGATATTTTTTGTATAGATTTTGGGTTTACTAATTATTGAGCTTAGCATTGTTAATGCTATGAATTGCTTAAATTGTAAAGTTCAAATTATTACTGACATGATATTAATGCTTGTATATACCAATTGAATCTCTAATGTAATCTCTATAAGAGTTGATTAATATTGCAGGTGAACAATGTAGCAACTAGGAAACCCATGTACAAAACATGTTCTAACTGCAACTGTCCAAACATTGTGAAGGTAATTATTTTTAAATGTATATTTATTATTCTCACTATAACTATAAGCAAGTCTTAGTACCTACCTATTATTAACATGAAGATTGCTGTACTTTTCTCTCATATCTAGTAGCCTCAGGCTTCCATTAATTGACAGAATATATTCCTGTTTGCATAAAGTAAGTATTTCAATTTTCCTCATTTCAAAGATAATTGAGTCTTATATTATTACAGAGAGTAAAAGTAAATGTTATGATCAGATGTCGGGGTGGCTCGGATTTCTGTTATACCCAAGAAGAGATGGATACAATGTTGTCGGATATAGATACTTACAAGGTGATGAACGTCGATAGGTTTGTTTTCGGAGCGTTGACTGATACTCAAGAAATACATGAGGAGTATTGCTCCAAAGTTATAGAAAGGGCAAATCCGGTGCCCGTTACATGTCATAGAGCTTTCGATTTGTGCAGAGATCCTGAAATCGCTCTGGAGAAAATAGTTCTGGTTGGATTTAATCGGGTACTAACCAGCGGGCAGCGGGTATCAGCAGAAGATAATGAGGCGGTACAATTGATTGAATCATTACTGCAGCTGTATGGAGATAAAATTGAGATTATGCCAGGTGCTGGTGTAAACATATCTAATGCAAAAATATTTATGGAATTGGGATGTCATATTATTCATAGCTCGTGTAAGAGTGTCCGACAACTGGTGCGTGTTGAGAATGAACTCGGTATGGGTACTAGTCAACTTTACGTGACTGATGAAAACGTTGTTAGAAATACAAAGGCAATTATTAGATGTACTTAAGACGGTCAAAGAATTATTCTAAGGAATATTGCGTCTACAGCTTAGCGTAGTGAGAATTTTCCAGAAAACTTCCAAGTCTAAATAATGTAATATGATAATAAATTAGTTTGGGCTCATAATGCCGAAGTCGTTCTCATATGATTCTACAAAAGATTTGTACATTTATTAAAACAAAATTAAATATTATGTAAGCAGCCCTCGCGATAATTTTCTGGACTACCTTAATGACATTTAAATGTTTTCATAAAGAATAGTTAGTACCTATTGTATCTACAGCTGACAGAATAAGAGAGTCTTATTGTAGGTACTACCCTATCTTTGTAGCAAGCATCGTTTTTTTTTGTTAAAAACGGATGTATTTCAAGAGAATAGGTAATCAACTTATTAGTAGACGTGTCAAATATAATAAATAACATTTGTAACAAAATACGTGTTATGCGCCCAAACTGTTTTTTACTTTATACTGGTGACCTGCCATTCCTTTTTAACATTCCATCCGTAGGTAAAGTAGGATATTAATCATATTAATTAATAGAGTCGCGAAGGCGACTAAAATTTCCTTTTAACTTATTAATAATAAGCTTTAAATAGTTTACGTCAATTGAAACTAAACTGCCTTTACTATTTCCATTAGATAGGTACATAGATACTTTAACGCTTATTAGATAAGCAATCTATTGGATATAAATAAAAATCTTGTAATAATATATATGTAGACGCACATAATATATTATTTCAATGCTAATAAAATTCTCTTATGAAAATGGAATCAATACATGGGAAAGTGTGATGTATATTTGAGGATATTTCGGGATACCTTGTTTTTATTAAAATAAGCTTCTGTAAAATAGACGAATAAAGCAATAAATCGAGCTAAAATTTCTTTTCTTCCAATATAACCTAGCGATTTTATCGTCTAGACATCAATAAAGGTTACCTACAGTCATTTATCATGCCATGTTCCAGCGAAAACATCTCCGCGTTCATTTCATGAGGCTATTACACTCTGTTATTACTATGAGGAAACAATATTAGAAGCCTGATTTTTATATTATCGTGACGATTTTTTATTACCTATAGCATAGTATATATGTATATTATATTATTAATTTATGCGTAGGTACATTAACAGTATTTGCTACAGTAATATGTTTTTATAAATTGCCCAATGTACCTACCTAGTAATGTAGTCTGTGCCTATAGGTAGGTAACATTGGGAAATTTATAAAAAAACATTACTGTAGCAATTACTGTTACTGTATGTCTACGTTACTATATAATATACCTACATATATAAGATGTTACTTTGATAATCCAGCCAGGGCCATGTTAATAATATCAATTCAAACTTTTTTACAACTATCTAAACTGAGTCTAATAAATTGTTTCCTATCAAATTCTTTCAAAGATCAGGTCAATATCTTAATAAACAATAAGGCCTGCTCAAAGTAAAATCTTTGAAAAAATTATACTTTACCAGTTATTAGCATATTTTAACTCTAATAATTTATTACTTAACATGTACATGAAAAACAATATGGTTTCACAAAAGGGCGTTCTAGAGCTGACGCTGGTGCACCTTATATGAAATATTTATTAAGTTAGGGAAGACGATGCTATAGACATAGACATATTCTGTGACCTCCCAAACGCCTTTGACTGTGTGGATCACAAAACGTTATTATTAAAATTAATTCTATGGTTTACAAAAAAATTCTTTATAGGTACCTGAAGATCGAATTAGAAAATAGAGTTCAACGAGATCACGTAAATATTTGTCACTCCTCTGGGTATTTTGTAAATGTAGGGGTTCCGCAAGTTTCTATCTTAGGAGCGTTTTTATTTTTAGTTTAGATGTAAATGATATACACTTTACTGTGTATTTTTTTTCGAAAATCGTTTTGCTTGCCGACGACACAACACATATATTGAAAGTTAAACGCAATTCAGAAGCCGATGAAAACCTAAATAAATACTAAAATTAAATATCAACAATCTTGTACTCAATCCCAATAAAACAAAATGTGTTATACATATTTGTTTTGCCTAATGTGAAAATCCCTGCAATGGCTGTCACCCTTAACAATCGAAACACTGCAATTTGTGGTGACCAGTCAGTTTAATTACTATTCCTAACTCAATTCGACTCGGCTCACTGGCGGACATAATTTTTAGCACTTGCACTGAATGGGGGATGAATGGTTAACGCTTCACACTCACATCCATGGGATGAGATGACAGTGTGGATTAAAACAAAAATGTATTCGGTGTAGGTATTTGTTTATTTCGTTTATGTATTAGGTACAATAGGTAATATTATGTCTAGGGTACAAAATAAGGCTATATCGTGAAATGTGAAGACGCTTACTTAAGGCAGTTGTTGCTTACCTTGTGCAATATTTTAATCACTACTATTTACAATTATACTATCTATCTTTTCTTATACATAACATCTAAAAGATAGTATAAATTGGTCAAATTGCACGAGATAGTAGGTACTAAGTAATAATAATTTTAAGATAAAGCGTATCATTTTCAAGTTGCAAGCAAATTTCTATTAATTCGAATAGGCATTTATATTCTACAGACTTACAATAGGTATTTCTTTCTCAACAATAAATAAATGCTTACATACTTAGTTGTTTTAGGTATTACGCACTGGTATTACGTATATCTAGTAGAATTTTTTAGAGCTTAATTATTTTCTGGTGTATCCTGGCAGTGACAATGAAAAACTATGATAACGATAGCATTGCCCGTTGTGGACAAAATAGGAACTAATTTTATTTATAAAACTGCAAGTACAAATAACCTTTTGGAAGAGAGGTTTCTTCGCTATAGCCACATTACAAGCATACATATAATGCTAGTGCTATCTTGTGGTTTAAGTAACTATTAATTTCCCATATATAATTAAACAATAATTCACTTACTGAGAAATATCAATACATTACAATTAGAAACTTAAATAATAGCAAGCGTAGCTAGCGGGTGTCTTATATAATAACAGGCGGTCTTATATAATAACACTTAAGTGTGGATGTGTCTATGTAATGCAGTTATGAGTAAAAAGTGACAGAAGAATACCTAGTTGGTATAGATAAATTACTACTATTGCGGTATAATGAACATAAACCGCATTTTTATGCATTCGTTTGTATTTCTGGAAGTCCTTACTGACGGATTACGGAAATAAATTAAATTAAATAATAATTATTTAAGAAAAAATATTATGACATTAAGGTATGGAAGTTTCAGATAACAAAATCACTATCAATCACTATCGCTGTATTAGATTATTTCCTAAGATGTGCATCATTGTAATAGTACATTATGATACAAGTGCGGTAAGTTGAAAATTACAGCCGAGGCGATATTGCTAGCCCGAGCCGTAGGCGAGGGCTACAAGAAAGCAGAGGCTGTAATTATCAAAGCGCACGCGTGTCATACGACGTTTTATAACATATTTGCGAGGAAATAAATTAATAAATTCATCAATACTTGACGACATTTTCAACACTACAGCGAAAAGAAAAAGCGCGCGGAACACCACAGAACCACGACAGAACAGTCATATCGTACGATTTCACTGATCAATATTGTTCTTATGATATGCATCGTTATTTTCGATGATTGAGTGAATTATTTGATTTTTTTCTCAGCCATTTACAGCAAATTCGAATGTCTACAGTTTTCATTTTATAATTTAAATAATTTTTACTTGTACACAAATTAGCAATGCGCGCGCATCAGAGCTTTTTTTAAGGCAAAGTCACAAAAACAGCCAATATTATTATTAAAGTAAATTAATATTTTTTTGTTTTTGGTACAGATAAATTATTTTAATTTAATGTCAAAATTAATTAAATTATAGAATTAAATGTTTATTTTTTATATTTTATCTCCCAAAGTTAATTTTATTCATAAAATGTTGACCACTTTTTGACATAAAAACTCTTTGCTAATTAAAAAAAGTACCGTTCGTTTTAGACGGAGCATCTTGTTAGACCGTGCGTTTTACCTTATTAAAAAAAAACCCGTGCGTTTTACATTACATTACCGCACAAGTGCTGTAATGTAATTTAAAACGCACAAGTGCGGTAATTAGATACATTACGATATTGAAATTGGTGAAATAAGGGGCCCTTTACGAGCAAATGTGTTATAAAACAAATTTCACTCATATCGAGATATTAAAAGAACAAGTAGGTAGGGAAAAGAACAAGTAGGTAGAGGGTAATAGTCATGATGCGGTCAACTTTTAAATATCTAAACTACTTATTGTCGCAACTGCTGTTGCAAGTCGCGATAAATTGATCTAAAATCCTAATCTACAGTTAATATCTTTAGAAAAAAAGTAAAATTACTTTTTCAACATCTGATAATTCAGCGTAAATATGTAAACTTTTCGGTTCTTTCACAGCCTTGGTGTGCAAAAGAATCGACAAAATTTTATTCAACAGAGTCATGGTTTAACGAAAAGGGAATCGCACTCATTTAAGTTTTTTTTTTACACTATTACGGAATGTCTATTGGTTTTTTTGTCTGGCGCATAAGGTTCTAATTTCGCTGGCTCGGTGTTAAGAGCGCTGTAGTCCACCGGGAAGGGGGGTTGAGGGAGAGAGTCTTTGGGAGGCACAAGCACCCACTGACCCGGCCCATTGGGGTTCTTTCCCATCAGCCAATTGGTAAAACAATGCACGTAGGTCCCGTAGTCCAGAATAAGGTATTGGTTCTGTAACAATAAAAAATAATTCGAAAACCAAAACGTTCGAAATCTTAAAAAAACTTAAAAAACCAAACTGGATTTGGGTAGGTACGTATGTAGATGAAATTAATTTAATAAGGAACGCATATTATGGACTAAACGCAGGATACAAAGTAGGTAGGTACTATCTTTTTCATACAACTTTAGTACATTGAGAGTAAATATGAAATGCTTCTGGCAAAAATAATTCGTCGACACACACCACTGTAATTTGTGTCAGCATTAATTTAGCCACAATATATATGAAATAAATGAAAATGAAAACGTTTCGTACACCATCGCTACCGAAACTTATATTTTTTGTACACCCTCAAAGAATGTATATAAGTCTCGAAAAACTTCAAAATAATGTATCACATGAGGTACACTACGCACATAGGTAATGTACCCAATGTTTAACTAACTACCTAGTACCTACTACCTAAAAACATCACTACCCCCACCCCCTATGATTAGTGAACTTACACTGGTCATCCGATCATATGCCGTGTCAATTATTTCGTCTACGCGGCTGGCGGGCAGTCCGATCACGGAGCGGTAGAAGGCTGTCAGAGCCGCCTTCGTTATCTCCCCGGTGCCTGTAGGAAATACCACACAGGTTAAACCATGTCTGGACATATCAGCCAGTGCTATAGGTAGTCCAACGCGTGTCCTAATTGTCATCAATTTAACCGAGATATGGATGAACATGGTTCCACCATTTAATGATTATTATCATTGAACTACCTATCTTTATATTTAAGCGCAGTAGGTAACAACCTATTTAACGTACACTCAATCTGGGTAACTTTGGCCGTAGTTATAACTTTGGCCCAATATTATATTTCCGATTATTATTATTTTTTACAAATTGCCTTAATTGATAAAAAAATAATTTTACAACTAAAAGATAGAAGGTATCTTCGTAAACGTATTTCACCCGCCGAAATGTGTCATTTGTCAATGACAAAATTCAAAAGTTGCCTTTTTCGTGAGTGCATTATAGACGGTACTTTTCTCAGTGATAAAAAGTAGCATTCAGCGCTGTTCTTATTAGGTTTTGAATGGTAAGTTGCAATGTATTGTGTTACCAACTTGTCTGCCTATCATTTAATAAATTTTTTGCAATCTAAAATACAGTATTTGTTCTAGAAACATCTAAAATATTTCAAAACTACTTTGGAGTTACTATATCAGGGTAACATTGGCCCGGGATAAGGTTACACTAATATTTTACTATCATAATAATATGTTGCCAGATTTTGGAAAATGTGTCGAATTTGATATAAATATGTATGTGGTACATTCGATATCGTGAAAAAATCTTTTTTTCCATACAGAAAAAGATATCATGCCTTAGGACGAATCTCTTTAATGACATAGGCTACAGATTGTTGGATTTGGCCAACGAATCGACCAGAAATAGTGCTATAATCAATTAACAATAATCTTAAGTCGTACATGAATCGTAAATAACTCGAAAAGGCAGTTATTTTGAGATAAATGATGATTTTTGGCGATGGAATGGGATGATTAGAAAGGATGACTTTAAAGCATTTTTTGATAATTAAGTGGTTACTTTTCGGTTAAAATTTTATTTTTTAACAATTATTTAGATATTTTGAAGGGCCATAACAGCCTGATTTCCTATTTTTCCTATCAATACCAAATAATAAAAGATTTAATAAAAAAATATGTTTCATAGGGCAACATTTTATTTCATACCTAAATTTTCCTTATAAACCTTATATAAGGTACAAAAAATATTGACTTTGGATGTAGACTATATATTTTTCTGCTAGTATTTAGTGGCCAATGCTACCTAGTTCACTTATTTTGCGAGAAATCATAAAAAACATGCACCAGGCCAGGCCTGGGTCAATTTTACCCCAACTCTAATTGTAACTTTGACCCATCGGTTTTATTACTTTTTCATTTCTTTTTTCTAAGAAACTATCATTATATTGCTCGGTTTATAGAATCAGTGTGTCTCAAAGCCATCAAAAAGTCTTCTTGGATGAGTCTTCCGCACTAATTTAAACATTTATTGCATTTTAATGCCGAAAAGTGGGCCAATAAATAAATAAATAAATATCTTGGACATTTTCACACACGGCCATCTGACCCCAAAGTAGGCGCGAGCCTGTGTTATGGGTGTCAGAGACTGATATACATACATAGATATTTTTAAATACATACTTAAATAGATAATATTGACATCCAGACACAGAACAAATACAAGTGTTCGTCACACGAATATTTGTCCTGAGTGGGATTCGAACCCACGACCTTTGGCGCAACAGACAGGGTCACTACCGATTGCGCCAACGGGCCTGTCAAATGTTACCCAGGTTGACTGTAATTGAGATCGAATACCTAGAACTTACTCAAGTAAAAGGTTTTTAAATGTAAAAACGTATGGATGTCTGCTCTAATGGAGTGAAATTGATATCTTTTGTAAAATCTGCGTCTACAAAGGGCTACCTCAGGGTCAACAACTTTTAGATTCCTACGTAACTGAAATATCGATAATATGGCGCCCAGACTCTGTAGGGAATAATATTAACGTCGTCTGAGTGGAGTTGAGAAGTAGTATAATGAAGATAATCGCAATTAAGGTGCGTTTACCTCCCTCGTTCTTCTCAACATTTCGGTTCAATATCTGAGTAGCAGATAATAAATGGAGCCTTCTAACTATCCAACTATGTATAAAAATGGGTTAAATGTTTCACGTGTGATTAAATTTAAAAAAAAAAAACACCAAATGAAATAGTCCTAAAAAGATAATAAGGTATGTATGTGTCCTGAATATTCTTTTAAGCCTAATTAAAAGAAAATTAGTTCTTTTTTATCGAATTAAATTGTGTGACAGTTACCTTGTCTTGTGTCTTTGTCGCATCCGCTTTATTTTATTCAGATTTTAGGGTAGGTACGTTTTATTTTTGCTTACCTAAACCTGTCAGATGCCTAGATCCCGATTTTTCAATTTCATTAATTAAATAATTCGCAAACGAAACATTTTCTGTAGCGAATGTAGGTCCTGTGTATACACACCTCTGCCTACCCCATCAGGAAAATACAGACGTGACGTTATGTTGTGTTATGAATTTCGTAACGAGTTCATTGTAAGCCAAGCATAATCGAATGATAAATGGTAATACAATGTTAAAGACCACACTCGTTACAGAAGTCGCGTTAATGAATTTACAAAATAGAGATTTCATGAAATTACGATTTACGTATTCACGATTTACGTGACGAGTAAGATCGAAAAATCGAGCCCCAGTTCGATGATATAAACATGATTTTTATTAAATAATCTTTGGCAAAGTATCAGGGTTGGATTAATATATGTATTTGCTTGTAGGATTTGGCTGTGAATACTGTAAATTGGCGAAACAAAGAGTCGTCAGGGCGGATGTAACGAAAATTGGACGGAACAGGGAGAGTGGCAGGCGAATGCCCCGATAGAGCTTTTGGCTCTACAGTGCGCTTCAAGTGCCAACTCTTGAACTCGTTAGAAAATAAATGAATTTGTAAATACGGATGAAGGGGAGATACCAGGTATCATATCCTTTGCACTTATTACCGCTGTGATGTAATTAGGTGGGTAGCGTCGACAGATAGTCGTTAATCTATAGAGTTACTAGGCTGGTCCTAGTAGCTAGAAATTCTATATATTATTTATTCCTAGATTGTACAATTTTAGGTAGGTAGTAAAGTACATTCTTCCATAGCCCAATGGTTCGCCTCGATTCAACGTGATCTACAAAGTTAAGCAACCACGGGTGCGGTCGGTTTGTGGATGGGTGGATGTTAGTGTCAAATTTCATGGGTGATTTGATAACATTCGACACTGGTTTGGCCACTAACCTCCACCAATCCGCATTGGAGCAGCGTGGTGAAGTATGCTCTAGACCTCGCGCAGACCCGTGCAGTGGGACGTCTATGGGTTGCAGCTTAGTCCAGCACATTAACAATAGGAAATAAATAATGCAATTATTGTTAGTTCATATTATGTAGTTTGTTATACTCGTATACCACTATAAAATCACGCAATTTTAGTAAAAGCAAGTAGGTATCCATTTATATTATTTTCGTTATTCGAGAATGACCTATGTAAAGTAATTTATCAATGAGTAGATCGTGCAAAATTAAAGAAAGTTATTTTTACCCTCATAAGGTATAGGTAGGTACCTAAAGCATGATAATTCGTAATTGAGGATTTGGAAAAAAGCTTGAATTATGTTTCCGCTTGGGAAATGCAGAGAGGTAGGTAAAAGAGCTAATGTTTTACGCGGAGCATCATATAAAAAATACAAAATCTGAACACTCAGATTTCACGAGAGGTACATCTATATTATCCATACCGGTAGCCGCAGAGAGGTGGTTTTCATTAAAATGTAATCAGGAAAGTGGAGCGTAGCTGTACCTATATCTATTTCAGACATTAAGGGTACTTTCCTATATTACGTACTCGTTATTTAGCACTGCCTCATTGGTCTAGTGGTCGTAAGCAACCCTGCGTACAAATATTTATGTGCGTAATAAATATTTAGCACGGGATTTGAACCCGGGTCTCGCGGTTGGGCAGTCCGTGTAAGTTAAAGTACGATAAGATATATACTCACAAGTTCTATCCACCACATGGAATAATATTTTACACAGGTATTGCAAATAAAGCGGGAGATCTGTGAATTTCTTCATATCAGCGAGGTGTAGCGCCCATCTCGCTAGCCAGCCCTCCAGCGTGGTGCGCCCCGGGAACCCGCCGGCTTCGGGGCCACACACTCTTCGGTAATACGGCAGTTCTGCATATCTGTGGAGTAAAATATACAGTTTGACGACTCCATGGCGCGGTGGTGAGTGAACTTCACTGCCAAACGAGTCCCGGGTTCGAGTCCCGGCCGGGGCTGATATTTATTTGGCAGATAAATATTTGTACTCGGGTCATGAATTAATAAATCAACAAATCAGTTAAATTGTGATGTCTTCTGTGTGTCGCCGATACAGGCCTAGCCTACCCCGAGGTATGAGTTTGTCATTACATTTAATAATACTATAACAAGTCTTTGTCTGTACATTGAATAAATCATTAAAAAAACCAGGGGTTATCGGGTTAGGGTTTTTGTTTATTTATTACTATTCGAGGAAAGTTCTGTTAAGTATAGTAAAGTCAAGTACCTACTTAATTATTGTTTAGACCTAACTGTTAACTGTTCATGCATTTTGACCAAATGAATAATACATTTTGACTTAACATAATAGTCGTTCCCGGAAAATGATGAGGCCCTTGGAATAGGTACGGGATGGATGTTTGTTTGAATATTTCTTAAATTTAAATAGAATTGCTTCATATTTGCAACACATAAAGCAATTATATTACAGTTGAATGAATAAAAATAATTATGCAATATGTGGTAAATGAAACTATTGTTATGTTAAATTCCAGGCGAATGAAGCAGTTTTGCTTTGTTAAATTTCCAGCAATTTAAAAATAAATATTTAATAATTTAGTTTAGTGTGGGATGGTTACACACATTGAGGTTTAGCCTTATACTCGTATTACTCGATGTGCGGGGAATGCGAGCAAAAGTAAACTAAATCAATAAGAATTCAAAAAATAATAAATATATCTGATGAATTAGATATCCTTTAAAAGATCAAAATCTGTGCAAGTAGACTGGTTAAATAAGTCCAAGATACCATTGAGATAAGGTAAATCAAGGTGACTCTACATTTATATTTTTATTGCACATAACTTCATATGAATTAGAATCATTTTGTTCACCATATAAAAAAATTGCAGTAAAATAAAAGTATGTATACTTACTTGAATTAGATACCACTTATGGTAGGCCCGATTTAAGTATTATTCTAAGGAATTATGGGTCTAAAGAATGACTTGCAACGTTTATGTATATGTACTTAAATATCTACAGATCTGTATTTCGTAGATCTGCCGCTAAATCCTGTGTTACAAAACTACCCGTAAAGCCGAAAGGAGGTTAAATGGGGCCTTATAACGAGTCCATTAACAATATTTAAGAACCGCAGAAAAGCTGTATAACATACTCCAAAAAAATAAAAAAATATTATTGTTTTCACTGATGTGCAAACCCTACTCCAGTAAAATTAAAGAATAATTAAACTACGCAGAATGTTCCTACATTTCTACCTAATTCGCGGAACGACAAAAATTTTAAATGACCTAACCTAACGAAATAAGCTAAACGAATACTTACTTTTTCAAATTTACAGAAACGGTTGTTTAAATTAATATTAATTATTAAAATCTATGCCGATACAGTTCGCGAGCACGATTTAAATGGCCTACGGATAACATCATATTATCGTAATATTCGGAGTTACGGCCTGCCCACAGTCTCTGGCGGTGCGGCGCGCGGTGCGACGAGAGGCGCGGCGGGCGGCGCGATTTGCGCTGGTATGCCACAGCTACACTAGGCGCGACCGCGGCGACGTCAGCGGGGGACGTATTTAGAGAACGGTTAAACTATTAAAATGCCTCTATCAAAAGTGGCTCGGTATTGCCTTGAAACAAGTGCGTTCTTAGCTCAAGATATCATTCAGTCAAGAATAGGACCCATTTTCCTTTAGGAGAATTTACCACTCTTATTATGAATATAGGAACTATCCCGATAATATTTTTGAATATACGAGGGCAAGCATGGAAACTTTTGATTATATAATCGCCCACATACTCGAAGACTTGGAAGAATCCATTATTTTAGGAGGCTCAACGCGCGATTAAACCAAAATTATTTGTTTCAGTCGCGCGATGCTGAATGCGTCCACCGCTGCCGCCGCGCGCGCCGCTCCGAGCTGTGGCCGCCTCCATACTGGCTAGTACATTTGTTTCTCTCGCACACCGCGCAGCCCGTGGCCGCCGCGTGCCGCGCGTCTCTCACCGTGCCGCAAATCGCGCCGCAGGTCGCGTCGCCGGTAGCTGTGGCATACTTCATAGATTGTCTACTATTTGTTTTCGCCGCTTACCGCTTGCCGCGCCTCAAGCCGCGCCGCAATCCGCGCCGCTCTGGGCTGTGGCCCGGCGGTTAGAGAGCATCGTCATATTGATAAATAATTTGGAAAAATAGGTAAAATAGGTACGTAGGCCTTTCTGTTAAATAATCTGGTTCACTGACATGACAGCTTACTAGGGTTGACAAAATTTTTGGCTTTGATAATTAATTATATTTTTTACGGGGTATTTAGTAACACGTTGTATATTGAAGTAGTTATAAAATAAGTTCAGTGTCGTAGTCGTAACTTAAATTACGATAGGCAACAATATCTGGCTAGAGTAACGGACGCGACAGGCAGATGTGTATATAGGGAAATACCCTAGTATTTGATGTATTATATAACAATAAATTCATCCACCGATCCGCATTGGAGCAGCGTGGTGGAGTATGCTCTAGACCTCCCGCAGCTGTGTCTGTGGGGGAGACTCGTGACCAGCAGTGGGACGTCTATGGGTCGCAGAGAACAATAAATTAACCTCTGCTGACTACTAACTCACACAATGTAAAAATTTACATTGTGTGTACTACATGTTACTCCAATACAAATGTATTGGAGTAACATATAGTAGGTACATAGGTATAGTATTCAAGTATGCTTGACTTTTTGATCGAGGGGATCGGTAATATGGGTGGCGTAAAGTGCTCTATAATATGCTATTGGTGGGTAGTATGCACCTATTTGGTTGCTTCCACGGTAAATGTAAATTTTGCCTTCTAATATATTATGGTCATTATGTAGCCACAGAGCAGCTAAGTACGTAGCTACCAGATAATTTAAGGAAATATATCTGGTAATTAAGGAATATTTATTACAGTTTACTTTGCCTAATTGCTTGTAAGTTACTTGACATTTTATTCTGAGTTACGAAAATCTTTTGAAAGTTAAAAAAAATGTAGGCTTTAATTTATTTAATCTATATTATATAAAAGGAGAAGCTGACTGACTGACTGACTGACTGACTAACTGACATATCAACGCAGGGCCTAAACCTAAATTTCAAGTTTCTAAGCCTTATAGGGTAGGTATAACTTGAAATTTTGCACAGGGGTTCCTTTTATAATGTAGGGGAGCACTAAGAAAGGATTTTTGAAAATTCACCCCCTAAGGGGTTAACGGGGGTGCAAAGTTAATATGAAACTATGCTGTTTGATGTTAGTGAATGTCTAAATCCACGCGAGCGAAGCTACGGGCGTCCACTAGTTAAATATAAAATTATATTAGAAATAGAAATAGAAATCTATATTAGAAAATAGGAATAGATATAGAAATATTAGATATCTTTTTAATTTTATTTCTTCTTTCTTTCTACTTATCTTTTCACAGCTTGAATAAAATATCTAAGTAAATGTAGACCGTCAACTTAATAAGAATCTCGGAGCTGGCTTATTACCTACTCATAATTAATTAAGAAAAGTGAGCAGACATTATGTAGGCGCAACCGATTCGCGCTACCAACAAATACAGTTCTATGGAGGGTACTTCACCTGGTGTCCGCTTAGTTACCAATTTGGTGGTGCAACCAACATTGACGGCAAACTGAATATTACTGGTGGCTCAATCACGTGGTTGTGTAACCACTAATCTGTATAGCGCTGTATGGCGCATCACTCAGACACCAATGGCACCACCAAATGCATACTGAGTGTATTTGTTAGCTCTATTTGACATCCTTTTTGAAACACAGGACGATTCTGGTGTCTGCTCTGGTGTCTCCTTTGGTAATTTAAAGCATAACGAATGCAAGACCGTGGCCTCCCAAGTGGTGGAGTGAAATAGCGGCTTTAATGTAGACGAATTAAAGCAATTTATTTTTGTGGGACAGTCGTGTTTGGTTTTAAGTGAGTCTCTTACAACTACGATACTTGTCTCAGTTTATCCTTCTATGTATATTTGTTAACATGAAATAAATATTTGAGCTCAGAAAATATTTTTATACTATACACAAAGAGTTCGATTGCTATGGCGATTATTTTAAATTATCTGATGTTATCAAAGTACCACTCTGTCTGAGTCTAATAGTAGGTATATGTACCTACTAAATAAAGGGACTTACAAGAATCTACTCACTTAGTAGGTAAGGGGTTGATAAAATGTTCAATAAATTCTCTCTTCACCTCCAGTAGAATATGGAACTCAGATGAATTGCTCGACCAGTCCGCAAAGTGGGCCAGCTTCTGTAAATTTCACACAGAATTAAATTTAATTGTTCCCATTTCTTACGCCACCGCCGGCGCCGCATCGCAGCGCAAACCAAAGTGGACCGCAGTAATTTTGTAATTATTCTCAAGTTATTCACAATACATTGAGTTTTGGGCTCGTTGGTACGAAAGCCTTTAATGCCGAAATGACATGGATTTCCATGATGTTGATTGAGGTTGAGATGCAACTTAATACATGATTTTTTGCAACTGAAGAAGCCTCGTGCATAGTTGCATTCCGACCAGTTCTAAAGAGTTAATGGGATCATTCTACAGCCAGCCATATAAAAAATACTAAACACGATCTAACAAGATGGCTTAATGTACTCTTCGGAACAAGAAAGCTCTTCCAACTTCCACGAAGCAAATTCCGGTAAATTTCATAAGAACATTGAAAAATACAGCCGCAAATCTATGAGAGTACCTGCATGAGATCTTTTCGACCCTCCATGTTAATGTCCATAACGAGGTTACCTCAAAGAAACCATCAAAATCCTGGTCGCAGATGACGTCATCGCGGTCGTGGTCCAGCATCTCGGTGAAGAAGAGAGTCATCTTGTCAGTCTGAACAGAGCTCAGCTGCGCAAGGGGCTGTTCTTCCTCCAGCTCCAGGCAACCCAGGTCTTCGCTGCAGCGGTTCACCCAGGTTGCTGTAGGAAACATATAAATTTATTAATATTACCTACAAATTTCAGTACATAGTCCAGCTAAGTAGCATACATAAGTATATGTAGCATCCATATCATTGTGATCGACCGAGTTAAGCAACGACGAGCGCGGTAGGTTTGTGGATGGGTGACCGCTATGTTATGAGTAATGCATGTCCATCCTTATATGTCTATGGCACGCTTCAAGCGTCCTCTATCTATCTATGTAATAACAAATAAGTCTGTGTGTCATATATATGTCATGTAACCAAAAAGTTAATAAAAGTGTGTGTCAAGTTCAATCGTCGTATATCTTATAACCTATATTAAATAATACACAATCTCCTATTAAATACCAAATACAAATAATACACGCTAGTGGCTGAATTTCATGGACACTACCGTGCTTCCGACGTTGTTTTCATGTTTTCAGTAGTAAAAAGTTGCTTTGTCGAAGACCTTTGGGTGAATTGAGAACATTCGACTCTGGGTTGGCCACTAACTACTCCAGCAATCCACATTGCAGTTGTGTCTGCGGGTGAGACCCGTGCCTAACAGTAGGTTGTCTAGAGGTTGTGGTGCACCAACCTAACTAATGCATTAAGTTTAGTTTACGTCTTGCAATTCCAAGCAGTCTGTCTTGAGTTTGTCTTCCACAGATCATTTTTGAAAAATTGTGCTTGAATAATACGACCTGCTAAATTCCACCGATTCTGAGCAGTGTACTGATAATTAATCACATAATAATATAATATAATATCGTAAATATTTAAACCTGAGAATGCGCCATTTTCGTGCGTTTGGCATTTCGGCATTTCACTAATTCCGCGTGATGGAACAATCTGTCGTGGAATTACCTAATATATACTTACAACAACAAAAAATATGCTGCCTATCTTCTTCCTATCTTACCTTAATGTTACAAATCACTCTCGGTGTCGTGCGACGACCTTATTACATTCTTGATCTACGAATAAACTTAGAATTAAAATGTTTGTAATGTCTTTTCTTAAATAGCTCTATTTGTATTAGTATCTATATATCACGCAATTCAACATATGTAACCTAAAAATCATCGTAAACTATAAATTTATGGACATTGAGTAGACAAAGTGTATGTGGCTGCTAGGATATATATAATCATAAGCTGGTATCCACTGTGACGTATGATACGGAATCTAGGTATCTGGTCGCAACGAGCTCGAAAGTTTTGCGTCGTTTATCATTCAGCTTCAGCTTGTCCGGGGTAGGATTTAGATCTGGGATGTGCTTACATTTTATCCACTACTGTATCATCCTGATTTAATGTATATAAAACATTGAAGATGTTTTATAGATATTAAGTATGCCAAATTAGCAAAAAGTTTCTTTTTTTTTGTATATTTTATTTTAATGGTCATACCGACCTTTACAGGGTCGCCGAACAGGACCTTTACAGCGTCGCCGAACAGCTAAGGAGTTTTGATAAAGTATAAATTGTATGATGATGGTCCGTGAATCTATGAAAGAAATCAAAATATTATTTTCCTTGAAAAAATTTCATACCTCACTGACCCTTTGTGGTTGAAATATTTTTCGAGTAAACAAATTTTATTATGGCAAGATATCACGGAAATCTGTGTTTTTGAATGGGTCTTATTCATGAACATTATTAATAATAGAATTCTGAAGAAAAAAAAATTTTACTCACTCGATACCTCACTCGATACTTAACTTGGTAGCTTTCATATATTATTTTAAGTAGGTAGGTACATGCGGTAACGAGACACTCACTCTCCATTACGAATGCTACCTATATTTGATCTGTTTTAAATATTTCTACCCAATGTTATGAATGTATTACGACATTTCTGTTACATTCAAGTTATTGATTTTACTAAAAACGACTTTTATACATAAAATACTAAAGTAGGTACATTCAATATATTATTATATTCAAGATAACTGGAGTACCAAATTAAAATGAAAAATTAAACATTTTTTATAAATCTCTTTGGTCCCAATGCTTTTTAAGAATAGGTACATAATTATTACAGCTTTTTGCAAAACTTCATTTTCATTATTGTTTTCTTTTTGTTCTTTCTGGTGCAATAAATGATATTGTATTGTATTATATTGTATTATTTTAAGACCTACCATATAGGAAAAAATACTACCACTACGCAGCTACTGTCCAAAATATCCTAGTAATGTTTGAATTATTCACGGTATCTACCTGCCAAAGTTGACTTTCGAACATCACAAACTGAAAATTCAGAAAGCGTTTTGAGGATAAACGGGTTTATTGTGCTGGACATAAACAGAATTATTGAATGTCTGAAACCACGTATACTGTCGTGTTCTGATACTGTTTATTTGCCAGGCACGTGCCGATAGTAGCACATCGTGTGCTGAATACGTGAGGGTTTGACTCTGCATTACCTTATTATATTATTACAAGGTATAAATGTACCTGAGATCGTATGCTGGGATGTTCCGTTATCGAGATTAGGGATTTTATCTTTCTATCTATTTTTCTTATTGGATGTCCTAACGATTCGTCTTGTTCAATAAGTATGATAAGTATGTAATAAATAGATAAATATATATATAGTTCTATTTATTAGAGCTGTTACACACGAGAAATTTAATGTACAGGTTGCAAACGGTAGAGGCAAATTTGGTAGCCGCAGAGAGTAACACTAGAGAAGAAACACTATAATCATTGTTTATAACGTTGACGAGGAAACACTGGGCAACATAATCATTATAATATGACTTCATTCTTGTATAGGCGGCCTTTCCTTCATAAATAGAGGGGGCATAATAGTACCAGGCTCGTTCGAGAAAGCTGTCTTTTAATCAAAATTATGTCGAATTTTGAATGAAAAACTTTATAGTTTCGAAAAAACGCTTCGAACTCGTATCAGACCCAAAAACTGTGACAGCACTGTCTGCGGAATGCAGTTTGTACAAGAAAATAAGGTTTTCTACATAAGAGTAACAGACTTGGATAGCATTAGAAATTCAATTAATATTATTTTGAATAACGTTGTGGTTCGACTTTTCAGGTTTTATTTGGGTCTCCGTGATTTAATATTCACTGATAAGAAAATTTATTAGATGATAATGAAAATCTATTGATGAATATCGTGGCAAATAGTAGGTATATTTAACCTTACCTTGTTTTAAATGGCCAAAGTCGAGGGATTCTTTCAAGTGAGATTTAAATCCAGTAGGTACCTAAGTCGTACGTAGTAAGCAATAAAATTGACTATCTCTATCTCTCTTCACGTGTATATAAGACTGCTGGTTTAATTTAGTGGAATGCTTCAATGAAGTTCATCTCTCGTTGAATTTTTTTAGGTCCGACGCAGCCTGTAGAATATTTTGAATTAATTTTTGCAAAGTAGTATTTTAAAAGAATTAAGCACGTCACTACAGTTTACATTAACTGCCGCAAGGAAAAGGCGACTAATAGAAGACTTCTGGGGTTGCGGGCGGCAAATTTGTGGACTGAAAGTCGAAGACTGGGAAGAGCCTGTGTGTGCGCAGCGCTGGAAAGCACCTGTGCGTTCTCAGAGATACCAACGCCCTCCTGTAATTTCGAGGTAGGCCACCGAGCGGGTTTTAGTGGGTGAAAGTCTTACATAACCCGGCGTCGCTCCCACGTCCGGATACCATATTAAGGTTTCCCAGTCGTAAAACGAAAAAATAAGCAAGATACTTTAATTACCTCCTTGCTGTTAGGTCCGATTCAACCAGAAATTATTCCGTTTTTTTCCAAAGAACATGGTTAATAGGTACTAACAATTTTGTTCTGTAACTATTTTTGTCTGTGCGTTTTAATTTTATTGGGTAACATGCATTGTTTGTTTTAAAGAATACCTAATTAATAAGTACGGAGTCGGCTTATGTTTCATGATATATCGTCCAATAAACCTTTCAAGCAACTTAGGTTCGTTCGCTCTGGGTGTGCTCATTTCTCATTTACATTCGTTTGAAAATAATCAAAAGAAAATAATTATAATAAAACGACTTTACTTTGGCAGTAAAAACGCAAAACGTACAAAAAGAAACAAGGAGAATTATTAAGGTGAATCGCTAAGGTCAAAGATGTAAGGCTGTGAGCGAGTAAAGCAATGGATCCTTGAATAAGGTTCTACGCGTCGCAGTGCGGAAACCATTGTGGAAAGTTAAATTGGATATACAGGGCATATTGTTCAAGATAAGCTTAAACTTCTGACATCGTACAGATCTTTATCATCATTACAATCATACATTGCTTGACGAGTCGAGTTCTGAAGATAATAGTTGGATATGAAATGAAGCTTTCATGGTTTAAGCTCTAAGCATCGTGTAGGAACTTTTGCAGAATATAAGCAGTCTGTAGTTGGATTATAACAGAAACTGCATACATACGTGAATATCATATTCATATCATATGAACAACCAGTTTCCTTCTTTTAGAATTTTGAATATATAGACAAGTTGCCCCTAGCTATGTCTTCCTCTTCTTATTCCTGATAACAACATTCCCATAAAAGTGTACGTCGGTACTGTTTTTAGCGATTGTATGTGCCGAATTTATTACATATTTTATTACTTATATTATTACTAAATAAACTTTTAATAAGTTTTCAACTATCTTCTTAATTTCCAAAATTAAAACAAAACTGTTTAAATTAACAGTTTATCTGTAATAAAAAATCTTTAAACAGTTAAGGAAACATTAATACTGTTCTTAAAGAAAGCGCTCAGGATTTAATTTTCCTCAGTTAGTGACCTAAAAAAATACGTATTTACTTTCATTACTTAAAAATGAAACCGTTTAAAAAACACTCACTGTCTCATTCAAAGGCGCTATTCTGTATGTCCCTTGCGATATTTGAAATCGCACAGGAATATAGCTATAAATAACATTCGGACAGGGGTTTCAATAAACTTTAGTACGGACAGCTTCCGCACTAGTTCGTGCGTAACTTTTATATTTCACATAACCTTAGTATATTATGTGAATACATAGAAAGGGTAAACTTTTGTATACTTCATGTATTATATAACACCATAATGATATTGGAAACAGGAAAATATATCGAACAAAGTAGTTTCTCTGGTAGAACATAAGTAAATAAACAAACGCTTGTATACTCTCACTCCCCTAATGAAATTGGGAGTAATGCAGTTATGAAGAATTGCGGTTAATGGCACATAATCGGACTTACTTTGTATATGTACACAACGAAATACCTGGTAGCCAATATTTATCGGCCACATAAATATTTGCGCCAGCTGGGAATCAAACCATACATGGCTTACAACCTTGGCAGACAGGTGCCGATGCAGAGTCTTCAATCTCGATAGTGTCAGCGAGAAACAAAAAATACACTCAGTGTAACATTATTTTAAACTGAGTTCAAACGGATCGCGTTTGAAATATTCCTTTACCCTCTGAGGGGAGCCGAAAGGTAAAAGAATAAAACATGCCATCCCAGCGCCCGTCGGGGTTCAGTTTGCGTCATAGGCTTTGATTAGTTCAGCTTATTTTGAGTCTACAGCTTTAACGGGGTATACCAAATCTCTGCTACGTCGTTAATATTTTTCGTAAGAAATTATATTCAGCCTTGCCTAGTACCTACTGGAACAGGCCTAAGAATGTTGCCTTACTGTTGCCTGAATGTTGGATTTAGCTTATAGGTATATCTGAAAGACTCAAATTTATTGAATATTTCCTTGTTAACTTAGTAAAATGTGGTATAACTAAAGAATTGTTGTTTTATATTTTGATCTTCTCTTTAACTACCTCTTATATCTATAGTTTTATGCATACAACAAACAATATACAAACTTTTATGGAAAATATGTTGAAAATGTTTGATCCAAGCAAGAAATAACTACTAATTAATCGTATTGTTATTAATGTTTTGAAGTAAGGTGTGTTTTGTAATGGTATATTGTTATTTATGGGATGGAATCGGGATAGAAAATAGTGGGCAATAAAATGGGCCTTCCTTTTAGACGGAAGGACGAAGGATAATGGAATGAAATTCAAGATTAATAACTGCGATCACTTATTTAATAATTTAAATGTCACTTACTGTAACGGTGTAGGACTCATCGGAGGAAACCTACATACCTGAGAGTTATTTATAATGTTCTCGATGATATGTTAAGTCTGCCAATCCGCACTTAGCCAGAGCGCTGGACTAAGGCCTAATCCCTCCCATTCTGAGAGGAGACCCGTGCCCAACAGTGGGACAAATAAAGGGTTGTGATGAACTGCGATCTGCGGACTCCTCTATATTTTATTTAGCTTGTGTCTGCCCAGCAGTAAGGCTCCAGATGCTGACAGATCAAATTTAGTGAACTGAGAATAAATATTGTCATACTTTTCATGAAAACCATTTAATATTAATTATACATAATATTAAAATTCACTGGAATTACATCATTAATTTTAACGAATACCTTTCTTATTAGCGTTTGGATTAGCTTTCCTTCTTTTGATTTGAGCTTTCATTGGTTTCTTCGATCGTTTCTTGACTTTCTGCTTTATAGTCGAACGGTCTTGGGCCTGCACATGTCTTATCATCATATTCTTAAAGTTATAAAAACCTTCCTCTTTAACATTTCCTTTTCTAGTACGAGTTTTAGAATCAGGCGTTCTTTCTGTTGAAGACACAACTACATTCTTACTTTCTTTTACGATATGTTGCTGTTCTTGAGCTTTTTCTTTTTTAGTTACCTTGGTCATTATATTATCATTCAGTAATGTTTTATAGCATATATTCGGCCAAGAACTAAACACATTTGAAAAATCTCATAATGCCGAACCTACAAGATTTTCAACATTTTCGACTGTCAATGTCATTTGTCTTGTTACATTGAGTGGCAAATAATTATCCCTTTTTCAGGTACTTTGAAGTTCAGAGTGAGTTAATGTATCACTGGTCAATAACTTTAACTTTTTAATAATGGCAAATAAATAATAATAAATAATAGTCTATTTATTATTCATTTATATGTGATAGGTAATGCAATGTTTTCTCCGTTGTTGTTAAAGTCTCAAGTATATATGATTATGACCAGATCGCAGCTCTTTAGTGTTAGCAATGTTTGATAGTAATATATTTTTGTAATTGTATATTCAATGGGAATATGGAAGGAAAAGTTGATTTCCTAACAATAGTAAAACATTGAACTAGTAGTGTTTAAATGTAAAATATTGTAATGAAAAGAAAACTAACCTAACAGAAAAAATACAGTAAAAATAGAATGATTCGGTTGAAAAATATTTGCATTGATCTGCCACGCCGTAAATAGTGTAACTAAAAATATACTCCAACGAATACACAGATGTGTAGAACAGATGGAAAGTATAGTATCAGCAGCTCCCTAATTATTAGTTAATGAAATCTTACTCCAAACATGCACACTCCACCCGTGGTGTCTCTCCTCATCCCCCGAAGGCGTGGCCTGCATCGGGCCCTCGCCGCCCTCGGTCTCGGGCAACGTCCGCCAGCGCTTCAACAGTTCCTTAGTCTTGTCCTTCGTCTTGTCGCATGCCTGCTTCCAGTTTGTAAAGTACTTGCGGGATACTTTAGGGCTCAGTGACGTCGACTTAGAGTCTTGTCTGTGGACAAATTTCCTTTGGTTAAGTCTGATATGGTTCATTGAATTCTTTAAACATTTATCAATATTGAATTCACATTTATCAATATTGAGTAGTCACAAGGTAAATTCAATATTAGTAGTAGTAGATTATATTATTCAATAATCGCAGAATTTTAATGATATTGTGTCCATAGCGGCCTAAATAACTATAAAATAATTCAGTATAACTATTTCTGCAAAACGTCCAGTAATTTTATTTGACACGACAGCAAATAAATATTGAATTAATCAGGACATAGTTCATGATTTTAGTTCCGAATCCGTTGTATAAATAAATACATACATAATTTCTATCAACTTTAAGCCTATATGTGTATAATTATAATAATGGCAGAAGAGGTAGTCATTAGCAGTGAGGCGGGTCTATCCTCTCAGTATAAATTCGTCACACAGTTAAACAGTCGAGACTATCAAATTAAATTAACCGAGCTAAGTGATCTCATAAATCATAGTATCAGACTATGATGAATTATATTGCCGCACATTTGGCGTAAAGGTTTTATGGTCATTAGCAATCATAAGTGCGCATTTTACAGCATTGTTTTATTGTCAACTTACGAGTATATGTCTTATTCCCAAAGACTTCTAAACCTATACCTATGCTGTTTATCGATACTTTTTTCAGTCGTCAAGCTTGTAAGGTTAACAGTTACTAGCTACTTATGCTACTTTCACATGATTTTTTTCTTCTACTAATTCTTATGAGTTAGTGTTAGTTATTCCAATTCTATAACAATCTGGGATCTTAATTTGCACATGTTTAAATTACAATTTGAATGTAATTATGATTATGATTTAGATTTATTTTAGAAACAGGGACGAAACAGGGATTAAAAATAATTCATGTAAAATCATTATCATGAAATAAAATGAAATGAAAAGAAATAATTTTATTGCAACGATGCAGATTACGTTCCTAGTGTAACTTAGGCGGCCAGTGTGTGGAAGGACGAACTACATTTAATATAGCTATATCCTATACGTTAGATATTATTAGTTCTTGAAGACGTGGCCCTGTCATTGTCACTGTAACTAGAACGGTAAGTATGCGAACGATGTCGGTAAGCAAGAACGACTACGGTTATCATAGGTTACATGTCGTAATATCTATAGTGCTACGTTTTGTTAATCGCTTAAGGTTACGGGTCATGTCTCCAATCCTTATTGATAAATACATTAGGTATATTAACTACCTGACATTTAAATTCCTGTATCATAGAATGATTCTGACGCAGCTAACTTGTAACTGAAAGTAAAAAATTAACGCTTTTCTCCAAGTACAATAAGACAGATAGGTATTAGTACTATCCACTGGTATTGTATTATTAATGTAATTGGTATTAAACAAATATTATTGAACCATTGACTCACGAAATTGTGTAACCGTTTGAGTAACGATGCTATGGAATAGATAGACAGATCCCCTTTACGTTGGAATTGGAGATCATAAATGCGTAATCGTCTGGATACAGTCCATTACTTCGCAGTAGGTACAATGGATTGGTATCGATTAATTAATTTCTTCCTCGCAATTACGCGTGTTTGGCTGCGTCATTCACAAATTATGTTGTTACTTGTTATCAAATGACTGATCGATTCGCAGCGAACCGAAATGAGATTTCAGATTTGCGGTTTCGTGTTGTATATGATGTAGGTAAATATTTTTTGATCATAGTAAATCGTTCTTTTAACAATTTTAGACGATTTCAACTAAAGGTGGACGTTTGGATTGATATAAATAAAATCAGTCTTTTGTTGTTTTGCAATATGTAGTTATAAAAAATGGTGACATAATTTTTTAATTTGCGGACACACCATAAAATATAGCATGGCATTTGATTCTGAAGTTACAAATTTGACTGAAGCCGCACCATAATTTCTGAGCAATATTCAAATTTGGGTTAAATTCAAATTCAGATAAAAAATGATACATTGAAATATGCAATGCAACACGGTAAAAATAAAAATTTAATGTAACTGTTTATGATAAAACTAAATGAAAACAACAAAAGAAATGATTTCTATCTGAATATCTCGCCACGAATCGAAGCAATTACCTTAACGACCGAAAACCTAATGTAATCCATCCAGAGAAGTTGGGAGCAGTTATATAGTTACCTACCAGTAAAGTACCGGGACTTATTGGAAATGATGATTTGAACGTATTATCGACAAAATAATTGTGGTGAACCATACGGAGTTTGTGATTTTCATTGATGTTGACTCACACGCGAATGTAAATCAAGAGATTCGAATCGAAAGTTCAAAAATTACTCCACTTCAAGGACAAAATTGAGTTTTAATCCTTAAGGGGTTTCACAAAAGATCTCGAGTAGAATGAAGGAATTAAAATTAAATAAGAATATTTATACAAAACACAATGTGTGTAGTAGGTATCACTAAAGTTTATGGTCACCTAGTTTGAGCACAAAGTAAATTTTTATTGGATGCGAGTTATATCTCCTGGGAATGCAGCCGCGTTGCCATAATTGAACTTCTTTATTAACTGGTTACGCGAGTACCGTGTCGGTAAATTATAATGAATTTAAAAGTAGCCCTTGTAGACCAGCTTTATCAGACTATTCTTTAATTTGGACTCCCATTTTTAATGGTTTGAGAGGTAAAGGGACTTCTATAGCAACTACTCGTAAGTAATTAAGTAATTGTTGGCGCAATGAAGCATTCAATTTACTGAGTAAAAATGTTTAAAACTAGGCGCCGTTGAACGTATAAAAAATGTTTTATTTTTGTATCCAGTAGAAGAGAACTTTTCCGAGCGAAGCATTCTTTAAATATCCGTATATTTTTATTTTCAAAACATTCAGTTACATTCCGCTGTCTGCGTTAGTCCTTTCCTTCGCCAAGGCAAACAGAAATCAAAAAGAATTTATGCCTTGTGCTCTCAATAAACTTGCAAACGTTTTGAGACCGACGAGGGTTTAATGATCTGGAGTTAACCTCTTACCAGTTTTGCCGTATATTGTTAACTCAGCATACGATTTTTATATGCTTTGAATACAGCAAGCGATAGACATGATATTTTGTTTCGTTCAATTTTTGCAGCAAGTGTCAATTGCTATCTTATCTATCGATCTATCGATACTATCTATCGATATTTACTTACGAGTACTTCAGTAAGTTTTACCACCTTCACGACAACAACTCATTCTTTGCCCCACTGTTGGACTCAGGTTTCCTTTTGGAATGGGAGGGACTAAGCCGTAGTCTACAAAGCTGGCCAAGTGTGGATTGACAGACATCTAATGTATCCGAGAACATTATGCAGAACTCGCAGGCAGGATTTAAATTTATTGTATTGCACATAACTTTGAAAAGTCATAGGTGAGTAAGTACCGCTAGTATTTAAACCTTCGAATGAAAAGCGAGTACGATAGCCACTGGGCTGTTACCGCTGAACAACTACCCCTAAACACGATAGTTAAAGACCAAGCTTAAAAGTACCAAAGTATTGCAGTACTAATCAGCTGTATCAAAATTATAATATTGCAAGTACCTCATTACACATACATTACACATACAAAGACTCATTTATTAAACTAATTCATCAAGAAACCTAGATATAGGTAGGTACATATTAAGCTCTAGAACTTCAGACTCCTAACGTGAGTTTTGGTCTGGTGGTATGATGATGATAAAAAATTAAGCACTCTTGAGCTCATGACTCTAATCGCTTAGATCCATTATATTCATCATATAATTTTGTTCGGTATTTGATATTCGATTTTAGTTAGCTTTGCGTGAACTATAAGAGGTTATATAAGATTTGAAGCGCATTTTAAGTACGGCTTTCAGAACGCTTGCACGAAGTAATAAATCAATACAACAGAAACAAAGGTTTTGTTTGAACGTACACTCGGCATCGACGAAAAATGTAGGGCAGGATTTAATTTCCAAGCTTATTGTAGTAGAACAATACTTGTGCCAAATCCACTAGAGAAAACAGATTTGAATTTTGAAGTCGCTTCAAGGTGTGAACCACCTTTGTTTGTAGTACGTCAAATCTTTTGGTGCATTTTGAAATGGCAAGATCAATTTATTTAATACAGTGTCTACATGCACATGTCTTGGTTGAGTGAGTGTAAAACGCTTTGCTTCCTTGTCGGTAGATAGATGTGAGTATTCATGTTATATATGTCATGAATCTCAGGTAAAGTTGCTCATTGTGTATCTACAATTTATACCGAACATGTTAGTACATGTTGTAGGTGTAGTAGATGTAGTCATCAAGAGAAAATGAGAGAGAAGCATGAAGAAGAATCAGAGATGATTTAAATTTGTCATTATGGAGTAGGAACTAGTGTGATTCAAGTTATTTTTAAATTATTTGTATTATGTGATTTCAGACCGATATTTTTCCCCGACGATGTACCTACGTTAAATAAGTTTTCTTTTTCCAACGGAGGTGGAATATCCCATGGTCCGAGCACGGTAGGTGCTCGGACCATGGGATATTAAATTCCATCATGGCGGCCTCACAAGATTGGATTATAAAATCCGTTGTATTTTATTAGTTTTATTTTTGTAACAGTTAAATTTTCGTTCACTGATCAGTGAACTTTAGTGGCAATGGGCAGGCCACGTCGCTCGACGGACTGTTAACCGTTGGGTAAGAAAAGTCCTCCAGTGGAGACCGCGTCTCGGAAAACGAAGTATTGGCCGCGCTCCGACGAGGTGCACTGACGACCTGAAGGAGACAGTGGAAAATTGTTGAATTCAGAGGATGTAGGATCAGGAGGAGTGACGACGATTAAGGGCGGCCTTTGTCCAGCAGTGAACCCAAACAGGCTGATGGATGGATGGATATGATTCGAACGAAAATCGTAGGAATCACTAAGCCTGCCAAAGTTGTGTCAAGTCGGTTACAATATGTTGCTACCCTTGAGGATCAAGATTCGCCTTTAGAAAATTGTGACAAAACACACCTTTCCACTCAGAACAAAATTGCTATAAATTCATTAAAACACGGGAGAAAGGTTTTGTACTTACTTGGATTTGGTACAGTCCCAGCTAAACACTAAAAATGATGTTCTAGGTTTCAACAAAGTTCCTACAAAGTTTCATATTCAGTTCTACCACCTAGAGTTCCTATAACAGTTATTCTTATATGAGTTCTACCAATTCACATAAAAAAATTGCGATTTACATACCTATCGAAAATGTCCTTGGAGATGTCACTGGCCTTAGATAGTCTCCTTTCCTTCTTGAAGGTGTCATCAGTGGGAGACTTCTCCGGAGGCAGCATCAGCTCTCTCTCCGACTTGCTGCCCGAGCGGGAGGCCTTGCCATCGTCTCCGTCCTTCTTCAGAGCGCACTTGACGGGCGAGAGACTAGGCCTGTCATGTTTCTTCACCTCCATATTATTTCGGTGTGAAGGAACATCCTTGCTGCTCCTCTGTAAACAAGGATTTAGAGAATTCAAGATAACTCTTCTAAAGGAAAAGATAATAAAATTTAATTTTATAGTTTTTGAGGCGTGGTTAGTGGAGTGAAACCACATACATAGTACTCGTATGTGAGTCAAAAAAATGATGGACGGAAGAAATCATGACCTTAAACCGTTAGTTAAGGTCAACAACAAAACAACATAGTATGATAGGTACCTATCTACCGTTATTAGCGTACTTGTAAAAATTATTCACAATGATTAAAAGTTATTTGTGACACTAAATTTATTGAAGTGAAACTTCTTTTGGCGCATGAGGGTAAAATTTTTACGGATGAAGCGGATATGACGCATTATTGTGTCACGGATCTGACGCAATAAAGCGTCACGCATTGAGATAGAGCGAACGTCGCACAGTACAAGTCAAATCCAAAGCTCCACCACAGACTCAATACGAGTAAAATACAGATACAAAATCCAAAACCAATGATATACTGTCGTATATCTTCTATACTAAATAAGAAAAAATACAGATAAAATATCGCTAAACGGAATCGTCATTTAGAGATACCGTGCGGTGCGAACATAAAACAACCCACTATTCTGACTCCGAATACTCTCTCTATCCACGAAGTACAGTATCTCTGCCCTGCGTCGCTGTCAAATCAAAATAAAACCGAATGAGTCAAATAACAGGTGACATCTGGTCCTGGTTTGTTATTTTTAATGTGACTGGATATTGTAAGTGTATATTAAATTGAAATTAAAACTTATAAAGACTAACATAACTTAAGTTTTGTTATAAAACAACAAGACTTATAAATGAATATTTATATTTATTATTACACTTCTGACATGTGTACTTTGTACGTACGCACTTTTTATTTATTATCATTTGATTTGATTGAATAAATGTTAAAATCGATCGGAGCAACTAAGGACATGCATAGTAATGCAAGTAAAAAAATCTATAATTGCAAAATAGTAATATACAAAACTAGTGGACGCCCCGCAGCTTCGCTCGCGTGGAATTAACATTCACTAACTTCAAAAACGGCAAAGTTTTATACTAACTTTGCACCTCCGTTTTACCCCCTTAGGGGGTGAATTTTCAAAAATCCTACGTTATAAAAGGTGCATCAGTCAGCTTCTCCTTTTATATATATACTAGTGGACGCCCGCAGCATCGCTCGCGTGGAATTAGATATAATAATATAGGTATATTTATTTTACACCCTTATAAAATTTTTACAAACTTTGAATGCCATACTTATTTATATCTAATCAACAGCTTATAATATAAATTTTATGCTTCTAGTTCTGAAAATGACAAAACTTTCATAGAACCTTTCAACCCCCTTTTCAACCCCTTACAACACTTTTTTCCAAATAAAAAGTAGCCTATGTCCTTTCTCAGGCTCTAGCCTATCTGTGTACCAAATTTCATTTATATAGGTTCAGTAGTTTTGGCGTGAAAGCGACACAGACAGACAGACAGAGTTACTTTCGCATTTATAATATTAGTATGGAAGTATGGATATATATATATATATAGATATAGATATAAAGCTGAAGAGTTGTTTGTGTTTTCGTTTGTTTGTGTGTTTGGTTGAACGCGGTAATCTCAGGAACTAATGGTTTGAATAAAAAAAAAATCGTGTTGTATAATCCAGTTACCGAGTGTCATTAGCTATTTTTAACGCGATATATCATAATTCTTTAGTGTGTATAAATAACATCCTTGCTACGGAAATCCGTGTAGGAGGCTTCTCATATCGTGTAGAACCGTAGATATTGGCTACGATGCTCATGCCGTCAACGTAGCGGTGCTACGTTGCTCGTATAACGACCCTGCTACGAAATATTTCATCTTACAAGTTGTTCGCAACTTATCTAAATTCTTGCTTTTATTTTTCCTATCTTCTTTATTGGTTTTAGTTTGGTCATAAATTATCAAGTGGTTTAAATGAACCGTTTTTGCACTGTTGCCTTTGAATCTGCAGCATGATCGAAATATGGTTGAAGCTTTATTATTTACTAGCATTTGCTTGCCCGCAGAATATAGAGTAGGTATAGTATATACAAACATCCCGTTAAAATTTCACGGATAAAGAGTATGCTTTTTTGGTATCCAGGATATCGTCTGCTCCTGTGTTAAATTGTAATGTGTATGTATGAATATAATCTCTCGTCATCATCATAAATAGTTCAGCATGCGTATTGAGTGTGCGTTTATTCAACATATTCTAAACTGTATACCTAATTGAAATCATACAAAAGAGAAAAATTAATAATGAAATTTCCTTTGCAACAAAACAGAACTAGTAAATTGAAGCACGTCTGGTGAACGTGTTTTGCGGGAAGTTCAAGCGAATTTATGACATAAGTAACGAGTTCATACCTGTATTATATACAAGTACAGACGGCAACAGAGCTATTCTAATTCGCAACTGTAGCAACGCGTTACAATAAATAGACATTATATTATATATTATTGTGTAATTCCTCCACACAAATCGCGCACGCATCTACATGCTCGTCGAATAGCACGAGTACACGGACTTGGGGCATCAGCGATCCTTATTATGTAATCACATATACATACACATACACAGCACATAATACCACGTCTGTACGTAAGGTTAAGATGTTTAGTGTAGTGTCGAAAATTCCAAAATTTAGCCTTTTTCTAACCCGTTTTTTCCGACGTAATGACTGGACTACGCCTCAAAAGTAAAAAAAGTTAGATAAATATATTATGATCTGGATATATTTGTGAAAGTTTCACTTAGTTTAACGCCAACTCTTGTACATTCTAATGCCAACAAAATGTGCCGCTTGGACACTGAATACTACGAAGGTAACAAATATTTTACTTGATTTCATAAATGATAAAGAGGTCTTAATCCTACAGTGAGTAGTCCAGTGCAGTTTACCTGGCTGCTCAGTACGACAAGGTCCATGCAGAGTACCCACATAACACGGTAACACCACATTAAAGTTTTTCCTACACGACAGCTGCGAACCTGCATTATTGATGGCAGTTAGAGCGATGTTTGGGACGGTTTACTGAACTACAAATATGCAGATGCTACCTTCTTCATAAAATATTGAAACAGTTTCGGGCAAACAACGTGCTCTAGCACAATATTCTTCGCTGTTTTGCTACGTTAAAACAATACGTACAAACTGTTTTGTAAAGGAAATTAAAACAGCAAACACTTAGCGCGTCTTAGCGAAATTTTTCAAACACAAATTTCAATAAGTAAAAAAGGAAAAACTAAATAAAACTGGCAATGTTTAGAAAAATGCCACTCCGAATATCCGATATGAATCAAATTATGTACTTTTATTTATTTATTTATTTTATTTAATTATTTATGTACACAATTTAACACAGGAAGAAAATGGTACAAGGGTACTACTTATTTCTTCTGAAATTTCTTCCAGTAGACCCGAGACAGGAAATTTGTAACAGACGGTAGATCTAAGCATGTACATTAATGCATGCGAATCTTCAATACATATAAACAAATGATTATACATAAAATAAAATATAATATACATGCATACTATAATTTTAATTATTTTAATTTAATTATTTTAATTTTAATTATTATTTTTAATTATTCTTTGTGGCGCTCTTTCAGCGAAAGGTGGGGTTGATGAAAAATAGAGTCCCTAATCATTGTAGGTACACTAAAATGGTTAATGTATATATGTATTTGATTTGAATGCATACATTATATTTTACAGGGGCTACTTCACTGAGTGTCTATATCAAAGTCAATGAGGTAATCAGTCTGTAATAAATACAAAAAATGTACCATATTGACAGTGACTAGGGTAGGGTCGCCTAAGATCGCGCGGGAGGTAAGACTGCGCAATGCCAATATGTCTAAACATAAACGACATCTGTGGCTAACTTCAATCGTATTTTGATGCATACAAATGAGTGGTTTTGCTGCGACAAAAAAATTGAAATCAGTGGGATATCGGATCTGCTAGGTAAGATTGAAGAAAATTAGTGTAACTGATGTTAATTTTAGTCATTTTGAAACTGTGTACATGTACGATTAAGCTATACTTCTATAAATCTAGTTATCGTTTTTAATCACCAAATTCTACCTACAACGCCACCCGGTTGCATATTATATGCCTCTACTCAAAAGATGCCATTGCCAGTAATCTAGTTGCATATTGAACGATTCCCTAAGACTGCGCAGAGCCAGAATCCTTAAAACTGCACGCGCAGACTTACCCTCCCATAATTTAAACTATGTTTTTCTTCGTTTTCATTGATTATTACAATGATATTTATTTAATTATAGGATGCATAATCAAATAAAAATATCGACATGTCGTGTCTTATGTCCTCAATCTGTTCTGGATGAAGCCAGAATACGTATACAAGGTAGTAAAAGTCAGAGAAAAGTTGCGCTCTCATATTATAGTATGAAGGAAAATACCTTAGAGAAGTAAGAAAGTTAGAAAGAGAAGATACGAGGTAAACTTCTCCCCAAAAATAGAAGAAGAGTTTTGTCTATATTTAGAACAACTAGACAATAATGTTTCAAGGAATGACTGCTAAAGATTTACGTACATTGGCTTATGACTGCCCTGAAAAATAATATCTATACATAGGTATTGGGCAGTTCAAATGTGATTTTTATACATAGAGTGGGTTAGTTTAGTATTAATAGGGCTTTACTTAATTTAGTATTACTTAAAAGCTCCTGTTCCTTATGCGCAGTCTTACCGATCCCAGTGCGCAATGTTACCCACCCTGAGTCCTAAGACTGCGCATTTACCATTTTCCATATATTTCTCAATTATTCCAAAAAATGTTACGAAATATTTGATTAAGTTTTTTTTTTTAACAAAGTATATTAATGTAGGTTTGAAAATAAATAAAGATGATTATGCTAACTTATTTTATTCTTGACTTATAGCAAGTCAAACGTTAAGTGCGCAATCCTAGGCGACCCTACCCTATAGGTCCAGAGAACTACAATAATTTACGCGGATTGTAAAAGTTTGTCGTATAGCATGAGTGACGTGCGTTTAGTTGTTCAGTTCCACAAAGCCTTTGATAGAGAATAATTTGCTGTATACCTACGCTTTCTACATATTATTACGATATTTGTAGTCATAATGATAAAATAATTTTGAATTAATCACATTTACTTACAGTATATAGTTGAAGCTAAAACAGAGCATTAATATAGCTTAGCTGCGACCCATACACGTCCCACTCGTGGGCACGGATCTCCCGCACAGACAGCTGTGGGAGGACTAGAGCATACTCCAGCACTCTTTTTAACATAAGCATTTATTTACCATCATTTATTTAAGTAGTTTTGATGTAACTTTCATATCAAAGCATAAATATGCTTTAATTCCCTTGTACGTGATTAAGATTGGAATAACGTAAAAGTAAGTGTGGTATAAATGCCACATACCCTTGCCTCACAACGTAGACTCCTGCTATATTATCAACGAATAAAACATATAATAATTAATAATGACATTATTATCTTAGCTATTAAAGCTTACAACCACAATACATGAAAGCAAGTTACAATAAACATAGCGCATTATTGTGGCTTTTATTATGTAAAACGATATTTTCATGCAATAAATGGCAACGTGAAATGCGATGTGATCACTCAAATTTAATAACAGCGGCTTGAGTTAAATACGGGTTCGTTGATCGTTGGCTGTTGGGAGACTGCTGATGGAAACATTTTTTTAGTGCATCCTTGCTTCGTTTCAGCTGTGTGTCTACGTTATTATGATTACAGTATTTAATCCATATCGGCTTAAACATTTCTGAAATTCGAGTTGATCACTCAATCTACCTTTCTCCACTGGAGCAACGTGGTCAAGGCCTTTAAAGGCCAATGGGTTGCAACCCAGAAGGCAGAACTTTACTTGCCGCAGAGCATTCGGCTTCTGGTATGCGTTACAAACAAATGAAAAACTTTCAGTACAAATAATATACTTTTTATAAGCCTGCTCCTGCTCATTAATTTCATCTATGCGATTACAACTGAATCAGATGTGGATGAATTCGGCTTTAAAAATCATATCGTAAAGCATAATGATTTGCAGGAAGCTCTGCGTACTAACTGTAGTATGATATTGGAAATATTCTCAAGTTGTCTATATTGAGACTGATTTCTTCTACAACTTTGTTGGGTCCTCATAACTTTGTATTCATAACTTTGGTCGCGAACTTATTGATTGTGCCCTTGACTTATGAAACTCGCTTAATTGGAAATTTGGTTTCTTGCGGTAATTGTGAATACTTTTAAGTTGAATTAATATTCAATTCTTCATTAAAATTATGTTCATGCTCGCACGGTACCTAACCAGCTGTAGCAAACGAATGTGTGCTAATTGGAACATATAAATTGACATAAATATGTTCACGTCACACACATTTACTACCGATTGTCCGAAGACAATCAGTAGGTAAATAATAAAAATCTCTATAATGACTTGAGGGCTGGAGATGCGCGAGGCGCGTGATGCGTCGCTTTCGCGGTGTGTCACGCGATTTGTCGTTCAACGGCGAGGAAAACATGGCGATACCAACTACGGGACCTTGGGTCCCTGTCGTTGGTATCGCCACTACACCTGGAATTTGCGTCGACGCGCGCGTCACCGTTGCGGCTGACGCCGCGTACGCTGCAACGATGTCAAATGTGAAGAAGATTAAACTCGTATTTTAAACATACTCGTCAAATATTCCCAACTTTATTATATTACAATTGGTGATGTAAAAATAAATATGACAAATGAATATGTGATGTACTCGTAATTCAGATATTTTGTGCGCTGCTTTACATATTGATGTTGTTACATACACAAACACTCAAGCAAAGTTAAAATAAGCTGTTTCTAAATGAGTTAGTTATGAAGAATTAAGCTCGTGACCGCAAGGCTCGAGCTAGCTTGGTATAATGGTCTGGTCACTGAAGGGCACGGGTCTTTCCTCATAACTGAGGAGGCCTAGAGCGTCCAATGCGGGTTGCTCTACGCATGTCCGGGTACTATTGTCCTACAACAATATTCAATAGCTGAATCACGGTTAAGAAAAAGCAAGACTCTTTTTCACCGTTTCCCATGATGTTATTTAATTTTAATGTTAAGGTACCTTTCAAGAATGTACCTTTATGGCTAGCATAAATGCAGGTCATGATTCTTGGCGGTTTACAAAAATAAACCAGACAAAGGGATCAGTCCTTCGCGTGTCAGTCGCGCGTGCCGTCCGTTCCAACCGCACAGCCCACGCTGTTTGAGGTACCTACGCAGGTGGTTAGTGACATGGAACTTTCGCGTCTGCTTGGTAAAGTTGGATTTAGTTCGTAATTTATGTAAATTGTTGAAAATAAAGTTGTGTTACCTACTTTAATAATGAGTTTATGTTCCCGAATATTCGCTGTAGATAGATTATTTACTCGTATATGGTCTTGTACAAAAACTGTCGTAGTTATCAGTTTCTGTGGATGGGTACTTGATGATTTTTGCAATAAATTTGAAAATAAAATTGAGTATACTTTTTTTTAAACTTTATTAATTCAGAGGGAATTTTTCACAGTGTAACTATGCCCCTTAAACGAAATACAAATATTGACTCACTATTGTACAATTATATCAGCTTTTTGGCATCCTCAGACAGTGGGGAAGCCAAAATGATGTTTCACACACCTACATTAAAAGTTTTAGGAATACTTTGTAGGTCATTTCTTAATTATTCGCTCTGAGCACATTCTATCAAAACATGGTGTACATCGTCTATGATGTTGCACTCAGGACAAAATCAATTGTGTTACTTACCTTCAAATCTTGTGGTGTTTTAGGCATTCAACTTCCTTCAAGCCGAATATGTTTGCATGCGAGTGCATGCTCATTTAAATGGTGATTTCTTATATTTATTATAATGTACATGTTTTTTCTTTTCACGTTAATAAAATAAAATAAATAAATAAATAACCAAGACAAGTCATTAGTACTAAGTCATGCCTATGGCGAACCGTATAGGTGTTCCAATACCTGAAATAAACCTTGTTATACCTAGACATTGTGTCACACGGTACAACTTTGTGGGGTCAAGTTGATGACTTTTAATTTTTACACGGAACTAGGGCTTTGTCCCCCTGGACACTAATAGGCTGCCATGCTTTACGTAAATATCTGAGCGCCGACGTTGCATGCTAAAGTTTAGCGAGAAAATGTGTTAAATGTTGCTTTAGTAGCGCCCCGTTTTCCGAGGAGTTTATTAAATACTGCAAACTTGAGAAGGTAAATGTTACGATGTCGAGTAAGACTTCGGAAGAAGCATACGAAGCTATGGTATGAAGTAGGTATATTTATGAAGTAGTATGAAACTAGATGGTTTGTGTAAATACGAGTTTAATTGTATGTGAAAGTATCAAATAAATGTATAACACTGTAAATAATCACATGACTACCACTTGAAGTATTTTCACATTAAAAGCTACGTTATGGAGTGACCAAATGTAAAATGAGTTCGTCATATGATAACCCTGGTGCCGCACGAGCCCTCTTCCGCTACGGTGACCTTTTATCATACCATCAGCTTCTTCAATCCACCAATCCACAATGAAGCAGCGTGGTGGGTATGCCCTGGCCGTGGCAGAGACCCGAGCCAAACAATGTGACGTCTATTGCTTGATGACAGGTTGAAACGAACGAACTGGTGAAAACTGTGTATGTATTAAACACCTATAAACCTATTCGGGGATATACAGGTGTCATGCAATGTTATTTGATACGAAGCAACTACATGTAAGTAACAACGAAGCAACGTAACTACGTACGTGTACACAATTAGTCAACCAGATACCGGTGCCACTAAATGGTATCATCATCAATCATATCCGACATGCACCGTCTACATGTAATCGAGTTTCACCAGCGAGTATTCAGTTAAACTTTGACTTGATTCTGTTAATAGCGTAACCCAGCTACTAGCTGATCACTGTTCAAGGGATGCGATCTCTCAGCAGTTCACACAATCCGACAGTGTCTTTCGCATTTGATTTTCAAGCTAATACGCAATACGAATGGTTTCTCAGTCAAGTGAAGAATTAGATTGCAAATCAAGTTGTGTTCTATAAAGTTAGAACTACAACAAAATTAATATTGATAACCATTTTTCGGTACTGGAATGTACTAAGCGATGTGGGACTAATCTATGTAAAGTACCTATTTTTATTTTATTTTTATTTATATATGAGACTACGACGTTAAAATTTAATTAATTCTATTATTATTTATTATCACAATGTTACGAGTATATGCGACATAGGAAACTAAATATCATAGGCAGTAACGACGATGGGAAACGTCTACACTACGAAATAAAAGCAGAACCAGGGATTTTAGGTGGTCGAGCCTATTTGGAACCGAATAAGTTTTAATATAAAATTTATTCGGTTAACTTTGCCTGTTTGGTTCCATATTGAGTGGTCGCCCGGGGCAGTAAGTATCACCGCCCGCCATGGTATGTTCCATTTCTACCGTTCCATGTGTGGTTTCCGGTTACACTTTTTTAGAGGCGACCATCTTAGTCCTCTGGGGTAGCCACGCATCTCTGACTGACTTAGAACGATACTTTTACTAACAATTACTAACTGGATTAGTCCCTGCCCCAGTCCTACTAACGAACTGACCAACTGATGTTCTTATTCTCTCTGCTAACTGGACTAACCAATATCCTAGTCCATATTAGTCTTTTTCAAAGTCAGTGACAGGTGTCATGGATAGCAGCTAATAGGTGGTGCTGCAAGCTCATTTGCTATCTTAAATCCATAAAAAAATGCCATGAATATACACAGGCATGCGAGGCGGGGTACAAGTAAGCATATATTTAATGAGACGGGCCTTGTGCTTGACCTAGTTACATCTTAAACTAAATCAATTACAATGTTAATCACGTAAACTACTATGGTAGTGGAACTATTTAATCTATATATATAAAAGGAGAAGGTGACTGACTGACTGACTGACTGACTGACTGACTGACTGACTGACATATCAACGCAGGGCCTAAACTATAAGGGCTAGAAACTTGAAATTTTGCACAGGGGTTCCTTTTATAACGTAGGGGAGCACTAAGAAAGGATTTTTGAAAATTCACCCCCCAAGGGGGTAAAACGGGGGTGCAAAGTTAGTATGAAACTTTGCCGTTTTTGAAGTTAGTGAATGTCTAATTCCACGCGAGCGAAGCTGCGGGTTTCCACTAGTGACAAATATATCAGTACTTATAAATATAACGTAATACTGAATATACAGTTAATAGTTTTCGGGATAAAGTAATACGTACTTCGAAATGAAGAATGACGTACTTTTTCAGATGTCCATTATTACAATACCCTGCTATTATTAGATCTAGTTAAACATGTTGAAGACAATTTTCAGAAAAATATTACAGGAGATAATAAGCCCCCTTCTCCTTATTTACTTTACCTTATTGATTTAAGTCAGTTAAGTTGCCCACATTTATCAATACTTATATGTTTAACCTAACACTTAAAGTTCTGATTAGATGTTAGCTGTTTTTGGATTGGTCTACTCTATAATATTGTACATATTAATAATTACGAGTATTAGCATACTATATTATGTTCGTTGATCGTAGCCTTCCTTGCCATGTATTTGAGTTATAATCCCTTACAGTTTAGTAAACATTCCGAAAGTACAATGTGAATACAATAAATACTGAATGAGGGAGCGTCAACTATGCGACCTACATAGGCTATGGTGTATTTTCTACGTTGAAAGCTTTAATCTATATTCTGTTTTCAACTAGTATTCTGTGAACTTCTATGCTATTTTCGTAGGTACCTACTGAATCAAGAAACAGTAGGTACCTACGCAAAGATTTGCAAAGATTTTATTGCCGAACATAACGAGGCTCTTTACAATTGGTTTGTTTAATTATGTCGTAGGATTATCAGAGAAGTGGCAGATATTCACAATCGTGGTAGGTACTATATTATAATCTTAGCTACATTTTTGATAGGATTTGCTTCATTAGTACTCGGATTGTTGTTAATTCTATAAATAGATAATGGTAACGATTTCAAAAAAATATTAGACAGAGGCAATAGGGTATTACACCTTTTTTTGAAAACTGTTTTAAATTAATCCTGAGATCGTAATGAACCAGTAGAATTTTAATTTTAATTTTATAAAACCGAAAAATGCCTTAAAATCTATTTTTTATTTATGATTTTAAATTTTCGCGCGGAAACGCTAGCCGCCATGCTGTTTTGGCTCGTGACGTCACTTCGTTAGTAAACAATACGACTGCAAAAGACCAAGTAACAAGATTTGTGAAAATAGTTAGTTATAATGTTTATCATTGGCATTCATTGGTGTCTTGTGCATGAATGCAATAATACAAGTGTAAAAACGCTACAAAAATTGTGGATTCAAGTGCCAAGTGATATTAAAATGAGAAACACTTGTTTTAAACTGGCAAGAAGAGACCCAAAATCATTGTCCACAAAGACTAGACTGTATTTCTGTGAAGACCACATTGTATTTCAGCAGCTTGTGCCTTGATTAATTTACAAGATGTCCTTATTAAATAACTGGTAACATGCCTCGCCCTAGTACAGCTATCTACACCATCATCATAGTGAAAATTGTACCAAAATTAATCAAGTGGTTTTGAAGGATTAAATAAATACTTGCACAGGCAACTTTGGTTTTATACTATGTATCATTCGCTGCGACCCATAGACGTACCACTGCTGGGCACGGGTCTCCCCCACAGACACTGCTGCGGGAGGTCTAGAGCATACTCCACCACGTTATATTATAATAAATAAATATAACCAATACATAATAAGTATAGTTTTATTTTTTCCATGGTGCACTGTATAAAGATTATGTTGGTCAACACATGACTGAGTTGATTTGAAGAATGGGTCAACATGGCCACCATAATAGATGTTAGTGATATAGTAATAGATGTATATTTTTGAAAAGTGTATGTACAAAATATGTGAATACATAGGCACTACAGGGTCTACTGCACTGCTATATTGGTATCAATTGAGCTTTCAATATTACATACCTACATAAAAAGTAAAAATAAAATTAGTTAATTCAATAAAACAACAAGCATTTTTCTTCATTATAAAATGAATGTATTGTAAAAATCAACTACATAGGTCACAACGTAATAAACAATAACTGATGTATTTTAATATAAAGAATTAACAGTTATTCATATAATAACAAGAAAAGTATATTTTCTGTGATTTTCAAACTAACCTTTTGTATAAAATTGGAAAAATGTTATTCTTCCAAAAAGCAACTACACTATTTAATAACTTCATTACATACTCATGTTCTTATTCAACAGGAATATAGTGAGCTGATTATTTTCTTTAAAATTACTACCAGAAACACAAAAATAACTTTTGTTTAAGCACAATACCTACATTTGCATTTGAACTTGTGCAAAATATTTCTTTGATATTGTATCGTCCTTATCTATGTAGTGTTGTGCAGTTTGTCACTAGACAGACAGTTAATTTCAAAAGAAGTCTTGTGAATCACACCTGGGGAGCCAGCAAGCATTGGGAATGTCTCAGAAATATATAGACCACGTTTTATCTTTTATTGCATTCTAAAACAAATTAATTTAACAAACTGCTGTCTGGAACCTTATGTTTTCTATTAGAGATTTCTTTTGCACACAAATTTTTTATTGATGAACCGACCATAGCCAGATTAGATTTTCTCCAATTTACAGAAGTACACGACGGGGCTTCGGTTCGGCGGTGTAACCACATTAAAAATGCAACACTGTACTTGCAGCCACCTTCTGACGAGGGGCAATCGTGGCACTTGGCACCACAGTCTCTTCCTGTTCATTCACAATATCAATAAGTGTCACTGCATAGGGCTTGGAACGCACTTTGTGTTCCGGGCATACCGTACACCATAACATGCATGTGTGCTTGCCGCTTGAGCTGCACATAGCCTATTGCGTCGTCCCCGTAAGATTCCCTTCCCGACCTGATGACAAAAAATAGGTTAGGTGTATTGTTATTGTATTATACTTACTATTAGACTAAACTTGATACGATAGTTATGTACTTACATTACTGTTTTATTATTTCTCAATTCGGCAGAACAGAAATCATGATTGAACGTTTTGCAAAAAACTTCCGCCTCCATCAACGCGTATTTATCATTGCTAGATTTGTACTTTCTGCTTTCACAAAACCGTATCCATGATGCGATTTTAATAAAATACAGGATAAAAGTCACAAACGTGTTAATACCTTGTAAAATTTCAAAATAACAGAGAGCACGACAAAAATCTAGATTGTTTACTATAGGAGTGACGTCTCGTCGGAATCCAATATGGCGGTCGGCGTTTTAGAAATTCTAAAAACAGATTAAAAAAGACGATTTTTAAAATTGAATTTTAAAATTCCCATTGCATTTTTATAAATAAATACTGACGTTTCTCGTTTACTTTTTTCAAAATCTATCTTAAAAATGCATTTTTATATTTTTTCTTACATGGTGTAAAATACCCTATCCGGTTCTATGCGCTCGGCCTGGAATTTTCGTAATAATCCTATTTATCAGGTTATCCTGCGACCTATTAACATAAAAAGTTTATTGTTCCTTGTGTGTTATGTATTCTGGTATATAACCAAACCTTCAGATACAATACAATGCTTTGTAAGACAAATAGTTGAAGCAATGTTAATTTTCCGGTTTGAAACATAGTTTCTAGCAGTATTCGTGTGGATACCTTACATTAAACCACAGCCACAAATCTGGAATTGAGTAGCTTGAGCTTACAAGCTTGTCTACTGAGATTTTAGTTTCTTGCAAAGTTTTCTTTCACGCAAGAGAAATTGCCATTTAAATTAAGGCGTAAAATTAAGAAGATTAGTAAGACAAATTTTACTATATAATTCGAAATAAGATATTAATTTTGAGAAAAAAAGGCCTACATGTCGGATGTATGAGAAAGTTTTCGAAATGGCGCCGCTTTTTTTATAGGCAAATAAAATGTCAATGGAATCAAACCATCATTTGCAGTCATATATCAATACCTCAATGTCACCATACCACCCATTAACACTCAGGACATCTAATACAAACCTCGATTGGAATGTATCTAGCGACTGGGATTTTAATTAGGGGTGGTGTTTGGACAAAGACATAGGTAAATAGGGACTGTGGAAGTAAAAAGTTGTCTGTGTGTCCTCATAGTTTAGTTTCTGCACTTTTTTATAAGAATAGTACCTACATATTATTTAGGTTTAGGTAGGTTAGGAGAGATGTCGGGAATATAATCTCTCCGCCACTATGTTGAAATCGGTTCTAAATTCGTGCGCTTGCAAATTCAGATTGTAGATGTTATATGCAAATTACTTGTACCTACTCAAGGTTTGCCTGAAGGGCGTTGCCGCTTCATGAGAAAAATGAAATTCTATTGACTTGACAGATGAAAGTACAAAATTAGAAACGTTTTCGTTACAAATTCGTAAACTTTAACCCATTAAATGTTAGAATGATTAGTTCTACAGTTGGTCTTTTACTGAGAATCGGTCTATTCCCATAATAAAGTTAGTATTTATGTACTCACGGCAAATGGAAAATAACTAGTTATTATTGATGCAAAAATCTACCTTTTTAAGCAGAGATAAATATTGCTCACATTTTAGTCTTCGATCAATAACTACAGGGTACCTACTCTTCAATTCAACCGATTAAGCATGATCATTAGTGTTATAAACATTTGATAACCCCAATTCCCCAATAAGCATCCGTGGCAAGAATTATATAAACAGAACGGTCCACAACCGAGTGACAGCCAACAAATTAATCTCGTTTGGCTCAAAGCGCTTCATTTCACGCTGCCTTGTTTGTTAACTCATTGATCGAGTTAGCATGTCCCTATCCGAAGTGCCCGAAGCAACTAAAATGCTTTCAAAGTAAAGACCGATGTCTGCCAAAGCAGAGAACAGTAGAGAAAGGATGACACAACCACAATTTACTACCACAATTTTAGTGATCGTTTATAGATTCTACCATTTTCCTAGAAGATCATCTAGTTAATAAATAATAAATAAATAAATATCATCATGGAGACCGCCATCTGACCTCAAATTAGGCGCGAGCCTGTACTATGGGTGTCAGAGACTGATATACATACCTACATATATATTTTTAAATACATACATAAATAGATATATTAATAATTTAACATCCAGACACAGAACACACACGAATGTTTGTCCTGAGTGCGATGCGAACCCACGAGCCTGGCGTAACAAGCAGGGTCACTACCAATTGCGCCAACGGGTCAGTCACGCTTGAGGTTGGTCGTAAACATGAGTTACTGTACTGTCCATTTTGCATATTCCTCTTTTTCTTCTAAAAGAAGAAGCCACAACGGACAAAGTTGGAAAGATACTTAAAGTCGCTCAGAAAAAAAACATATCCCTTTAAATAGGTCACGTAGAAACCTACGTACAATACGTATATTGTGAAACGTCAGGGCGTGGGAATGTGTAAAGAAATTAGTTTGCAGCATGTTCACTAAGTTCATTGTGATAATGGACGAGTGTCGTGACTAATGAAGGCATTAGAAGGATTTTCTTTTCTAGATTTCTGGTAGATTGGTTGGTTAGTTGCAGGGTGGGTTGCTATCCATTAGCGGCTCACTGCAGGGCACGAGTTTCTTCTCACAACTGAGTAGGCCTGGTACTTACTCCAGCACGCTGCTCTAGTGCGGATTGGCGGAAGTGTTAGTGACCAACTCGATTTTCGGAAGTATTTAGTCACTTCCAACCATACATCCGTCAGCCTTTTTGGGTCCACTGCTGGTTATAGGCCTCCCTCAATCGTTGCAACTCCTCCCGATCCTGCGCCCTCTGAATCCAACGGTTTCCCGCTGTCTTCATCAGGTCGTCAGTCCACCTCGTCGGAGGGCGGCGGGCTTCATTTTTCGAGACGCGGTCTCCAGTCGAAGACTTTTCTTACCCCACGGTTATCAGCCCGCCGAGCGACGTGGCCTGCCCCAGTAGTCGCTTAGCGACTGTTATTTTCCAGTAAAATCCGGGACTGACTGCTTAACGTGCCCTCTGAAGCATTTAAACGCTCGAGAATTTTGTCGACGTCATTTAACTATATCGATTGATTGTTAAGGTCCTGGGTTCGATCCATCATACGAAATTTCGAAAATATGACGATATTATACTTGAAACTCGAAGCTTGAAGCGCAACCTCATGCCTTTATTGACAGACTATATTGTGTCTTATATTTGAATGTGTTGTACTTGCCAAGTTTCGTTAATCCTAGTATACAATTTTGTAACGACCCCCGTAACAAATGAGCTTTCAATTAAACTTTTTTGATTAACTGCCCCAGCAGCTGCGTACGCAGAATTACGCAATTTATTACATTCGTTGAGTCACTCGAATTACTCAGTACCTATTTAATAATTGAATAGCATATTATCAAAAGATTAGGCAACTACATTTTTATTATTACATATTACATTAGTATTTAAGATAGCAAACGAGCCTGCAATAACACCGATCCATATAAACCCAGCCTGACGTTGTTTCCTATAACCTCTCTCATAATCATATGGTCGTTGGTAATGAGGTAATGACCGAGGTGCACATGTTCCTCGCTACTTGTATAAAGTAAGGTGGAATGCGTGCTCATTTCCATGAAAAAGAAATTTAAATGGTAATAGCTTGGGAATAAAGTATGGCGTACAGTAATTGCAGCCCGTATCGAGGTCAATAGGGGTATAATAGCGAGGGTGAGGGAAACCGTCTTCGGCATGATTTTACAAACAATTTATAAACTAACAAACCAAATTGATTTGATAAATACACAATAGGTACCAAGCACCATTTACGCTATACGATAATTGTTTTTTAGCAGTTGTTTCGATTGCATAGATGTGGTTTCTGGTTACGCTTTCCTAGATGCTTCCATTTTAGTCTCGAAGGGTAAGAAATAATGCATCCGTGATAGACTCTGAAGATGCAGGCAGATATGATTTTATCTTAACTTTCAATGAGTGCAAACAATACCAATGCAGCATTGGTATTGTTTGTATTGTTGTATTGTAAAGTGTTTTGTTCATCATGTCATCGTGTTGGACTGTATGTACAGTTGGAATCCATTTTTCCGAAGCCAAATAAAATTGCGCTCGACGTTCATTCGGTTTTAGTTGATGCAGATTTCTGAGTGTGCAAAAAAGTGCAAAAGGATTTAACCTCGTGAGTGGAATGAATGACCTATTTTAGAACAAATTTAATGATACCTTGTAAACTTAATCAGATTTATAGAATACGTCGTAACTCAAGGTTTATTTAAACGAAGTTCAGCGGGCAGTTTACGATTGACAACAACAGTGAACAAGTGCTCAAGTAATAGGTATCAAAACGATATTCGTAGTGATTACTAGTACATAATGATGGAGTAGTGAGTGAAATTGTGATCACGTGTAGGTATGTCTATATAAATAAAATAATTATACCGTTAAAAATTTTTTTTTTTAAAAAAGGTTTTTAAAACTTTTTTTTTATTTTCATGCATTGTCATCGGAACCAAATATGTGTGCCAAATTTCAGCTCGATAGCTTCAGTGGAAGTGGGTGAAATATTGATTGCAAGATTCCAGGACATACATACTTACCTACATAGATACATACGAGTGAAGTTAAATAAAAGCTTTTAAAATGAAAGCTACACTCAACGAACACACACGATCATAACACAGTCGTCAAAATGTAACTAGTTCCTGTGTGTAAGTAGAAGATGGTTGGATTTCTTCAAATAACTTCAAATGCTTCTGACCTTTTGATTGTGAGTTCCGATGGGTCAAAATTGTAACACGGGAGGCCGTAAAACTATGTTGTTTTCTGTGTTTCAAACCGCTACAGAGGGATTCCTATTGTGAATATGTGTTGGTGAGAACTAAACGCTTGTTCTTCCCTCACACTTTGCACAGTATTTGATGAACCAGTTAATTTTCCAGTTACTCGATTATGCAACTTGATTTGTCTGTTAGACACGCCTGAACATGGCAACCTGTGCGTGTTGACAGCACTTCCACCTTCCGAAGCGAGTTAAAGAGTAAATTCAATTGAAGTCAGTCAATTGTAGAGATAAGTACTGCGCGACCATTATTGTTTGTACTAAAACATACTCCATTCAAAAAACAAATTAAATTGCAAAGGGAAAACCTAAAACCCTTCATTCCTACTTACCCTTTTAATTGCACGCAATAAATAAGTATTAGGGTGAGTTACTCACGACTTTCGTTTTAGTCTAGAATATTAACGATTACATTTTTCAACTGTTTTCCAAGTAACCTTTAGCGTATGCCCTGCCAATAAAAGGGCGATATGAAAGACACAGTACCTAATTAGAGATGCAGCAGTTGCATGTTTACAAATACTCAGTGGTACTATGCTTGACATAATGTGTTAGTGGTGGGTAGATATTTATATTTTTTAATACGCTTTTATTAGCTAGGTAGGTATGTATTATATTTATGTATGTACGTACGTATGTATGTATATAGTTATGTAAAGCAAGCATTGGCGGGAGATATAAATCGGTGAGAAGACCGCTCTTATAAATTATGCTCCGACTTTGAAATATTTAGACGGGCGTGAATATACGCTACTTTTCCTCCCAGATATTACAAAGTTATATTCATTTACCTATTTGAAGGGTGATATCTAGGAGCGTATAATAATAATGATATACTTTAAAATCCATGATTAGTTTGTGAAATAATTTGCGCCATAGTCTGCAGAGCTGGCTAAAAAGGTTTGACTACATTTAAGTCCAAGACCATGGTTAAATTATTTTTAATTACAAGAAAGTATAAGAAATTATTACCCTCGCCACTAAGCGCATTTTATTTGCGAACTTAGGAGTACGGCCGTTACATGTCATCTCATCACGCAGAGGAATGGTGGGTCTGACAGTATTCCAACTTGTACTAATGTTAGATAACATTAAAGGCAACTGATTGATGATTTAAATACCCGGGGGAACCTAAGCAAAGTGTCTACTCTACTTACGTATCCAAGGCATGATCTAAATGTAAAGGTTTTTAATAATAACCTTCGTCCAAAGCCCAGTGCAATCTACGAAATACAACTTTACTCCGGCCACAGAATACTTAATAGTACAATTACAGTTTCTCCGGCAGGAAATCGAACTCATATGTCTACAATGACCAGCTTTCCATCAACCTACCAAGGTCCACTGTTTCCTTGTCTTACGACCCCTGTTTTCTTCATAATCTATCATCGATCATCTATCCACCTGTACGAGTAATAAGTACTCCATAACGTTTAGATATTATTTTCTTTGTACGACCTTGGAAAGAGGCAAAGGTACAATATATTATGTAGGTACGAGAATGTTATGTTTAATAAAATTGTTCAATAATAGCTGAGGATGCATTTGTATCAACATATTTTAATACTTTTATATAAATTAGAATTTTATTGTATTCCGAATTCTTTGTATTTCGTATAGTAAGACCATTTTACCATACTAGAGACTAGCAGACTCGCACTGAATATTGTGCCTGAAACTGCATTCTGAATTTAATCAAGTCTCGAAACTTTTTCTCGTGGAGTTAATGTGAAGATTCTCTGTTGAATAATATTCCGATTGAGTCCGCAAGATGCCATATCGCGGTGTAAAATATTGAGGAGCTTCGTAAAATGACGGTCTTGGCCCAATCGTAACTTTTTACTGTCGTTAATAATTTATATCAAGTTTGGGAGCTGTATCGAAGGTCAGTAAGACACTAAAGTTGCCAGTTTTATAAGAATTACTAATTATTTGGATATATCATAAGCTATTTTGATTGTTATAGTGTTTTAACAATAACGATAACTCTGCAAGTTCATTAAAACTGCTTATCAGTGGCAGACACACAGTGAAATACAGAGATTATTAAAATGAAACTACAAGATCGATTCGACATTGGACCAACCAGTCAAAGACAACGTGCAATGTTTTAATACAGAGTAAGTATACTACATACACTACATACCTACTTTACATTGCTGTATTTATATAACTATTTATTTACAGTTTTTTAAATATCTTGTGCTCTACAAAGGGTATACATAATGCTTTAAGGCTGAACTTATTGAATAGTAACTAGTTTTTATTCTCATGGGACTTAGTTGATAAATGAGGTTTGTATTGCCTTCAAAGCAAAACGATTTACTGGGTTTTTAAATTTATATAATAGCATAACATAATTTAATTTGATGTATTTAACCCAAAATTTATTTTTTCACAGAAAATATAAAACCAAAAAGCTTGAAGGTACATCTGAATAATTTTAATAGTAAGGTCTTTTTATTGTAAAACACTTTTTCAATATTCTCAATTGCTTGCCACTGCCCGGAAACTGAATACGTATATGCAAATGGAAAATTAACGCTTCAGTACATTATGACCCAGTTTTTTCATATTAATATATTAAAACTTTTTACTTTTTCTGGAGATATCGTTAAGTACATTTTATAATTAATACATACCTGATATCATTATTTATTGCTTTATTATTATTCTATTAGTGTACATGTATGTATGTGTCGGTTTATTTTTGTGATAAATTTCTGGTAAATGGCATACAGTACTAACTTATATTACCCTCATAAAGAAGACATTTAGCGATAGATTTCAGTAACTGTTGACTAACAAAATTTGGACTTCTCCTATCTCGTGCTATAAGCATGATCTTAATCCATAAAAAATATCCGTTTTACCGTGAAAATGTGATGTCTATTTGGCTACCAAAAACATACATAATAATATATCACACGTACAATGCAAGGGAATATAAATTGATGTGTCAAATTTTATAACTCAGCACATATTCTGTCTATTTTTTTCATGTACACTTCTGTGCTTTAGTGGTTAAGACGTGACAACTGAAAACCCAACAATATGGACAGAGAGACTGAACTACTTCTACTTCTATAATAAAAACATACATAAAATATTGAGAATAAATGCAAGCTTGCTCACAATAGAGAATCGTTGAATGTGCGATGGTCCGTGAAAATGGCCGTGTGCAAAGGTTTGTCATAAAACTAACATAAAAGAGCATCAGTCATCCAGTTATCAGAATATTATGTGTAAACCTGCGACATCCACTTATACGATACACGTTAAAAGCACAGATATTACTTTTTATAGATATGGTGGCGCCTTAAAAGCACCTGCCTACCAAATTATCAACATTTGATAACACAACCTGTACTATAATATCAACATTTTGCTTCCGGGCTAAAATGACTTGTTTGGACAAGCACATATAACTGTATAACTATTACTTTGTGTATTATTATTCTATGCGCTTTGTACGAAGACTTCAAAATTAATATTTATGATTTAAACCATTGATTTAAATATCGTACGTATGAGAATGCTCTAGACCTCCCACAGAAAAATCTGCGGGAGGTCTAGAGCATACTCTACCAGGCTGCTAAAATGTGATTTGGTGGAGGGGTTAGTGGCCAACCCAGTGTTGAATATTTTCCACCCGAAGGTCTTCGACAAGGCTTAACGATTTTTTTCACCATTGAAAACAAATGGGACCGATGGCTTAACGAGCCCTCCGAAGCACGGTAGCGCCTATGAAATTTTGCCACTAGTGGTCACCCATCAACAGACCCGCACCCGTCGTTGCTTAACTCTGTTGGTCACATTAAATCGACGTGCGCCATTGAGATAAGGACGGTACAAATTACAAATATTCTACGTATAACAGTATTTCATAACTGATGTGAGAAGTCGAAAGATTCAATCCTCATCCATTTTCGTCTGTTCTCGACTACATTTTCGTGCTGAAAATAGTTTAGCATTAAATCTTTTTCTTTGGGATGTCATACTTTGGGAGATACTGATGTTGAGACGACCGGTTTTAGAACGACATGATTTCCGTCACCGGGTCCAAACGACCTGCTTCATCTAGATAGCGCTTTGTTAATGCTTCAAACCACGCAAAGGAGGGCTAAAAGGGCCATTTTCGGAAGATGTTTAGATGTAATTAACAGGGTGAATATACTCTTGGAAATAGAGATAACGCGCTAAGCTTCTGTAAGGTGAATTTTGTTTACATGGCACAGCTAATGATCTAAATAGTTGACATAGAATTTAGGTAAAAGCGCTCATGATACCTACTGTGATTTAGTTAGTTTTAACCAATCTCAACAATCTAAAAACGTTAAGCGACAAATAGCTGCTCGCGAAATCATTCATGTTCGTGAACATTGTAATACTTCAAAAAACTCGGATAAAAACGTTAACACCTTCACAACGACTCAGGTGTGTCCGAAAACACATCTATGAATGAGAATGAATTTTCTTGATCTAATCTTGTTTTCACTAACCGAGAATCAAAGAGTGGCGGTTTTCGACTAAGTATATATTTACTGTAGCCACAAAGTAATTGTATCATTGAAAGCATAAATTTATGCACCAAATCTATCAATATATTATGATACTCGTACGTCTAAAAATTTAAATCCTTTCTATTTATTATGTAGGTACTTAATATAAAAAAAGTAGGTACTTAATATAAAACAGATTACGAGTTACTCTCATAAAAATTTAAAAATAAACATTTTGGAAAGAAATACAGTTTTCCTCACAATAGACAATCATAGAATGTACATGCAATAGTCCGTGAAAATACTGGTCGCGTACAAAGGTTTGTCATAAAACCTACAAAAGAGCATCAGTCATACAGTTATCAGAATACTGTGTTGTTAATCTGCTGCTGTGCTATTCAAGTTACCAGTAGGAGAATTTGGAGAACATAATATTTCCCGATCGTAGTATACCCGGGGGACAAATGAACAGGGATTGGAAATAAACCCAAACATCCAGCTTTCCGTGACAATACTTCGAGTCGTTAGAGAGTTAGGGCGGTTATTACCGACAGCCGGTTCGTTGTAATTAAAACGTACTGGAGCGATATTACACATTGCGTCTTAAATAACGTCGACTTATTTAATGTTTTGTGTAAACTATAAAACCACATTCAAGATGTAGTGTCTGCATTTTAACATTGAAATATTTTTAACATTTGCATTGTCTTTTGCAACGGGGACGCGGGGTTAAAACAATGTCCCTCCTAAAAGCCATGCTTGCAATCATTGTCATACTCGTATGACTGGCTCATTTATTTAGTCGTACTTTTTTGCTCCTAATCTATAGAACGAGGGCCTTTCACTGCACTTACATTAAACAATGGATTATACTCTCCAAACTAACACTCCACTGTTTCGCATGCATGCATTCAGAACGCACTGAACAGTCACTTTGCTTATTCTGAGTTATTATATAGGAGTACACAATTCAATAGGACAAAGAACTTATTGGCGGCGTGCCCAAATCAAAATTATCATAATTTTTGGGTGAATTCATAAGTATTAGGTTATTTTATATTCCTTAACTATACTAATATTATAAAGAGGAAAGATTTGTTTGTAATGTTTTCACACAAAAAGCACACGAAGCACGGTAGCGACCATGAAATTTTGCCACTAGCGGCCCCCCGCGGGCGTCCACTAATTGAAAAAAATACAATTTACCTGTCTCCGAACTATCAGAAGCGCGTAGTCTCTGAAAAATAATTTCACGAAGAATTTTGCAAAGGGTAACTGACTACCTACCTATTGCAAATTGTTGAGTTATTGCAAAAGTGTCATTTATTATGCTATCAAGTAAACGTAGCAATGAGCATTAATCTCAGATGATGTTCAAGCCCGTCGCTAGTCGGTAATATTTCATGCCCTTTAGGAAATATTAAAAATCCTTTTACAATGTAGGGTCCTTTTCAAATCTCTACTCCTACTTCGTTACAAAAGCTGTCAGTTGGCCGGTATCTTTAAAGTAATGTAGAAAACATAAATCTGTAGACATAGAAGTATTCGAGAAAACGAATGTAAATACTGCTTTTGTCACTACAAATATAAGATGCCATTTTTCTGTATAGGAACGAATATTACATGACTTGTTATTCATGCCTTTCATGACTTCTTATTCAAAGCTGGTGAAGATAGTCGGTGTTGCATTTTAATAATGTCGTTAGATCAAAACGTAGGTACTCTATACTAACATTGACTGTGTACTAAAATCGTTTGCTATACCTACATATATTCTGATTATGTACTGACAAAAATTATGCTAAGATCCTTATATAAGAAGCGTTTCTCATTCTGCTCGTATTGATCGAGCGGAATGAGAAATGCTTCTTACTGTAGTACATAAGTATAGTTTGATTAGAATCCTTCTATAACATTTAATAAATAAGGCATTTTAAAACAACCAAAGACAAAACATTTATTTATTTATTGTTCTACAATTTCATTATTTTACTTACTAATGTTATACAGTGTTGAGTAATTCTTAATCATCACACCCTGAGTGAAATGAATGAGTATAGAAATAGCAAGAAAGAAAGAAAAATAAATAATGCTGAGTGAGCGAGATTTTTCAGTATTATTATAATAGATAGTACTTACAGGTATCTACTAGATCGATTTGCTAATGTAACTGCCAATTGCAGACTTGGCAGCGAAAAATTATGAGGTCAGAGGTTAGGCAGCTTTTAATTTAAGGTAATATTCGAGTAGGTAGGTACATTTTCTCTGACTCAATTAATTTGAAACATAAACTATCAATTTAGTTACGGTAATCCTGAGCTCGAGTTGTGGTTTTTATGAGTTAGCTCAATCGAATAAATTAACATATTTTCACAATCACGGAAGCGCACAAGAAATTTAACGTTTAAATTTGAATACCTACAAAACAAAACATTAATTATCGCTTCTTTTTATATAGGGCCCGATAGCGAAGACTTAAATAATTTAGTGTTTTTTTTTTTTTTTCAATATGCCAACCAATTGTAAGTGGTCATCGCCTACGAACACGAGTAGCACCAAAGGTCGCCGGCCCTGAGAGCTCTGTTTATGCATTTTTTATGGAAGTTATGTCATTGTCTACCGAGAAAATCTCATAAGGCTCATTCCTCAGTTTACATGTGCGAGGATAAATTAATTATATATTTATCATGCTGTTTTGTGGAGGACCTCTAGGATGCGGTCGGAAACCTATAAAATTATGCATTATGTAATAATATAGTAATATTATACAATTATATAAGCATAATTTTTATAGTTGCAAAGTTATTTAAGGGCCAGCAATCTCGGGGTACAATAGATAACAAACGTTATTCCGAACCAGGTCGCCTGCTAATTTGAGTGCTTCGGTTTGCTTCGGTAAACTGCGAGCATTCGCGGCCAATATTTTGGTCCTGTTGCATTAACGAAATTAGTTGGGTTGAGGAAAACTTTACCAACGCTTATTGTGTTCAAGATAATGATTATGTGGATAAGATATGAATTTTCTTTCACTTCTCATTTCATTCTCCTTGGCCAAATAGGTAACACATTTGCAGACTACATAGTCTTTATGTATTTTTTCGTTGTTTTAAATTCTATATTAAAAAGGCACAGTTACTTAAAAAAGATAACCAAATAAAATCAAAAGAATATGTTCACTCTCAATGATCATTTGAACAGTCTGTTGAGAAGACTTAAGTTTAAGAATATAAAAATGTACTGTCAGTGCTAAAATGATTTTTTTTATGTATAATATATTAATGTACTACATAGTAATTTTGATGATACTCGTATTTACCTCGTTATGGGAAAACATAATCTTATCATTAATAGGTACTTGAAATACTCTGGACTACTTTTATGTAAACGGGTATAGTTTTGGCGCGAATATATTAAATGTGTCACTAACACTAGTCTATGAGAATGTATGCAAATTATTTCGGGCAATAATTATGTGCATTGTAAGAGTCTTATCTGCATCAATTTCGTCTAATTGTGGTTAAACGGCTCTAATGGCACGACGCGACGGCTCTAATAGCACAGTAGTAGTAAAGAATTTGACCATTATTAAACAAGACAATCAGATTAAAATATCCAAATTCACATGCACTAAGCAAAAATTGCTATCTTATTTTCATAAAAAATTTGACTTAAAATAAGATTACAGGTTACAAACAATTACGCAAATGAAACAGCTTGCGGTTGGCAGATTTTTCTTCAGAAGCCGGTAAATAAATCAAGGCAATTGTTTGGGAGACCCCTAAATGATGAATCGCGTGTTTTGGACCAAAAGTACGGTATTATTGTGCTTTGTTCCCAAACCCATGTAAATAACGCCTGCCTGTAACGAAGAGGAAGCATTTTTGTAATACAAAAATGCTTCCTTTTCTTACGAGTGTGATGGGGAAAGGCAATTTGCTAGTAGAATGAGCTGCGTTTAACTAGAAATGTATCATTTTGTATTGTTTTCTTTCCTATATATATAATATTCCAAGTTGTATGCTTGGACCGGCATAAAAAGGTAAAAAAGTGTAAAGTCAAAAGTGGCAGACTGCCTTGTTGATCTAGTGGTAAGTAAGCGCGATTGTTATGCTATTACTAATTATTGGATTTTTCACGTACAGATTAGAATGTTATATAACGATTTTTAGTAGTAAAAAATTTAGTACGTAACGTACGTATTTTCAGCCGTCCATTTCTACAGTAAAAGCGTGTTTGTTTGTGAAAAACCAACATATTTACAGAGCGTTCGCATTTTATGTGAATGTGTCGCGTTCGATTTGCATTTTACGAGGCGACGCATACGAGCCGGGGAAACGACTCGATGCTACTGATGTTTATCTGTGTTATTTTAAGACTCATATATACCAAAAAAACGAAAAAGGAGCAGGTCCTTCGACAACAAGACTTCTTCACGTCACGATGACGGACGAACTGAAGAAGACGAGAATATGCTGGACTCAGGAGGAGGCACAGGTCCGATCAGCATCGCTTAGGAGAGGCCTATCTCAAAAGAGGCGGTCAAAAGGCAGGCTCAGATCGCTGAATGGATTTACCTAATGGGTAATTAAAATAATTATAGAAAGAAAAACCCGACTGCGTAAACTGAAAAAAATATTTTCAAACTTACTTACTTAACAAAATCAAATACATAAACTATGTATAAACTATGTTTATAATATGTCTATTTTATTATCGAATGATGCCTCAAATTGCGTTTGTAAACACTGTCAACCGATTATTCAAATTTAAAAAAATGTTTAAATTTTGATAAACCTAATGTCCTCGCACCTCTAAAGCTAAAATCCATCGACTTTATGATTTTTTAGGCTACTGAGCGTGCCAAATAAATATACATATCTATACATATACACTCGAAAAACTTAACACTACTTCTGGCGCAGTCGGATAAAAAGAATGAAATCTATCGATCTTCCCTCAACCTTGAGGTACAGTAAGCAGCAGTGCGTAGTGTAATCCATAGCTTAGGCTATTTCTAACGCCCTGATTCGTATGTTAATATAGATATAAAAGCCGAGATTTTAGAGATTCAGATATTTTTTTGTGTCAGTTTCATAAAATTTTTAATTTTATTTTTATTTTATTCTTTTTAGATTATTTATTAATTGTAACACCCATTAAGGGTCTTTCAAAGAAAAAAAGCGCATCATCGATCTATTCGTTTAGGAGCTACGATGCCACAGACAGACACTTAGACACGTCGAGGATTAAAAAGAGATCTTAAAAGAAAATTTAAATTGACATAAACTCATAATTGTGAAGGTTAGAACTTATTGAGAGATAATTTGTGGATTTTCTCTCATTGGATTCTTTCTTCTAAAAAGTCAGGTACATGCCAGTATGGTTACGTAAACATCTAATAAAAGGTTGGTAAAACCAGCGCTTCTTACAACTCTGCGCTGTCTAAACTCGTTTATTGGTTTTCGGAAATTGCTGACTTCGACACGTTTCAGTCAAAAATTTAATAAATAACGGGATTCAGTGTCTACCGAGTTTTTATGAAACTAATTACTTACTGCGACGGAAAATTTTAGTGACGTACAATGTTACGTCACTAAAATTTTATTACAGGGTTCCAGAGAACGTGGAAATCGATCGGGTGTCGCATGTTATTCAGTCATTGGTTGGTTAAGTAATGAACCCAGATTTACTGATTACGTTGGACGTAATGTATCATGACAGCCTAGTGAAGTTAATTCAGCGATGAAAGGTAACGTACATCGTAAAAACTGTTTTATAGATATCTTATATACCGTATGCGCTGGTTCTATCTAGACTATTCTAGACGAACTTTAAATAAAACCTATTTAGGTTCAATGGTACTTCTGAAGGTTCTATACATCATCTAATAAATGCTCGAGAGTTATTGATACTCAATGTTCTCAAACTCGTTTAAAGACCAATAGTTAGTCGATTCAGCGTATTACAATCTAGCTAGATCATGTGTTTGAAGTAGGCCAGTAATTGTTTGCTAAGATGAATAACTTGGCTTTCAGAATAGTTTTTCTCGTAACTTTCGAAGTCCTCATGTGAGGCGAATCATCTATGATTAGATAACTCGAAATATACCACTAGCCTAAAGAAAGCAAAAAACGAGGAAAAATATTACTATTACCTCGAGGCAAAAATAAATGCAGTGCTACAAATGGACTTTTATTCAAAAATAAAATTTAATAGCTCCTTGAGCTCGATTTCTGAACAACACTTGTACGAAAATCACAAATGCGTCTACGAATTTCATATTGAGGCATCATTTATTAAATTCACTAGCATGATTTACCTAAAGAGTGATAAACTCGAATAATCAAACTGTAATTTCGCCTGGTGATAAAAGAATGTAATAAAATGATGATTTTATTTATTGATGATTGATTATAATATTATTCCGTATGCCTACAATTGACTTTTTTTAGATTCATATGCGAAAATGTTTCGTATACTTTGCGACTTTATATATATTATGAAGTCATCGGTTGAATTCTAAAACTGGGATCCTGATCCTGTTGAATATTGCAATAACTTACAACTAAAATGGTCACGAGCATAGAATAACTTCATTCTAAGGTCCTGAGTAAGAGTTACATTGAATGTGGCTCAAATTACATGACATGCAGCCAACTTGTGCGAACGTGAAGATCCGACGAGTTCACAAGTGTTCATTGAGTGCGGATCAAATTGGCCCCTTGATCAATGAGTAGACCGGGCATTTGTGAACATAGACTTGTGAACATAACCAAACAAATTGGAGTTTCGAAGAGAAGTAAGTTTTTCTGGTTATATGGAGATAGATTACTTTATCATTTCTTTTACTATTCAATGACCATGTAAATTAAAATATTTTTATTAGCTTGTAATATTTGTTAGATTGTTTAGGGCAAATATAGGAAGCTTAATTTGAACCTTTTCCCTTATGCTACGGAATATTCACATTGGGTTAGTTCCGATAACAATGCATTTTTAATGTAAGTATAAAAAGTTTAACACTAAAATAAGGAAATAAAAAAAAATACGATGTTTCTACTGGTAAAACTAGTATATACTCGTATGTATATACGACTACCACTATTGTATAATTTTAACAAATCAAAAATATGGTTTTTATGTCATTATTTGCTTTAAAAGTGTAGTTTCGTATAAGAATTGATTCTACATATTTATATTTGTCATAACTATCCCGGGATAGGACTTGATCTAGATTCAACGACATGAGTTGTAAATAAATGCCATATTGACCGAGGTACAGCTTGTGATTGATACATAAACGGTAAACCTATCTATTATCTATGTGCTGACATAATAATAGATACCTTCGAACTGCTACTAAGTAGCTAGCGTTGATTGTCACCTGACTCGAGTCATTAGGTCGTTACTAAACGATTAATATAATACGAAGCGTATACCTTCCAAGTTGTTAAGAGACCCGTACCGTGCAGTGGACTCTGATTTGTGCCGGTTAATTTTATCTAACTACCAGCTGACCCGGCAAACGTTGTTTTGCCATATAAATAATTTTTGGTTGATCGTAGAGGGTTGAAAATTCAGGGTTGTATGTATTTTCTAATGTTGTATCATAAAAAAATACAAAAATAAAAATGTATCTAACAATTAAAAAAAAAAAATTTGGGATGGACTACCCTTAACATTTAGGGGGATGAAAAATAGATGTTAGTCGATTCTCAGACCTACTGAATACGCATATAAAATTTGGTAAAAATCGGTAAAGCCGTTTCGGAGGAGTACTGCAACAAACATTGTGACACGGAAATTTTATATATTAGATAGATATGGTTTAGCTTTTCTACAAATGATGTTTTTTGTTTGTTATAATACCTTACTTTTAATGATAACGCAAGCCTAGTGACCGATTCATTACATATACAGTATATTGCAATATATACATACAGCCATATATGCCATACAGCTTCAATATCAGCCAAAACCAGCTGCAATATCAGCTCATGTGATGAGTTTATCACATAAAGGAAAGGGATTAAGCAACGTTGTCGATGAAAGCTCCCAGTTGGCTTGACTTTTTTCAACATTTTCAACAATTATCATATTTCAACCAATTAACACAAAATCATAGCAAATTGTACACCTAAACCTTCATCATAAATCACAAAATCCGTATGGTAAGAGCGATTAATTGATAGAAATCAATGCTCGCGTAACATGACTTATTTGAATTTTTTTTGATTGATTACTATTATTAATAGATATATTTATTTTTAAATATGTATTAATAAGTAATTAATCTAAATACAAAAGTAAGACTATTAATTGAAATAGTTTCGGTCGACTTTTTAACTAGTCAAATGGCTAGAAGTTTAATTATTTCTAGAATTTCGTTAATTAATTTAATGTTTATAAATGTAATTGTAATATGATAATAGTAATATTGAAAAAGTATAGGTAAATGCACCGCTACGTAGATTGTGAGTTTAATCGTCGAGGTAGGTTTAATCGTATTTATTTATCTATTTATTTTATTGTTTATGTAAATATTGGAAAATGTATTGTATAAAATATTGTTTATGAATCTACTTTTTTCAATACCTTTTTAGTAAACCCAATACAGGAAAGGGGAATATAAAACTTTAAATAGCTTGCATTCGTTCAACTTTTCAATACAATCATAAATCCGTTTAAAATCAAATTCGTCACAGTTGTTAAAAAATAATCCGACGAAAGTGTGTCACGTTGTTGAAAGAGAGCTTAAAACCTTACAATACTTTGTGGGGAAGTGGGTCAGGATAATGAGTTCTATCTTTTTCGAAGTGTTAACGAAGTGGTCCGCCCGTTATCATCCACTGTAAGTCTGTAACATATTCCAGTTAAATTAAAACATATTCTTAAAATTATTTAAATAAGACGAACAAATCAGTTAGATCGTATAGGGCCCGATTTTTTTTATTTCACTCATGATTTTGGCTTTGACTTGATACTCTCATGATTAGCTATTTCTCACCGAAATTACTTTTAACATACATTTGACTTTTAACATACATTCTCTCGCGAAATTAGAATTCAAGTGATATGGATCACTGTGGACCACAGGTTAGATAAGTTGCTTATGTTATTTAAGTAGGTATTATAAAATCGAACCCGAAGATGAAAGTTTGTGATGATGATAATGATTTTATATGATTCATATGAATGATGATAAGAAGTAAAAATAAAACTAACATGTTATGACTAGCGTTTCCATAGCAATGCTATCATGTAGATTTTTAATTGAACCATAATAGTAGAGGTTGGGTTCCTATTATACCAAAAGTGGAGCTTTATTATACACGTAGAATTTTGTGAGTTGTGTCCACAGCACATGCCTATAGTACTAACTACCTACTCACCTACTCACCTGGGATTGATGAAGTGTAAATAAATGTTATAAAGTGGCACACTAATAATCTGAATCAGTACATAATGTATACAAATAGATTATAATGTCAACGAAATTAGAAATTTGCGATGAATACTATGAAGGTTTTTTATTTGATTTGATGGGAGATCATGGAATTAATAGATACTCAGGGACAATCTGCATAGACAGAAATATCCACACAAATACATATACATCTTCAATTCATGTCAGTAGCTGGATGCATAATTGATTGATGTCTATGCAGTGAATGATTAAAGAGGCATTGAATAGCGACCCCGAGCCCAACGCATTCAATATCGAAACCGTCCATATATCGCGATCACGTACGTGTAGGTGACGTCACTAGCTCGTCACGGACGTCGAAGTTCAACTCAGACCACATAAGACGCTTTTAATCCAGCTTATGATTCGCTGCGACCCATAGACGTCCCACTGCTGGGCACGGGTCTCCCCCACAGACACTGCTGCGGGAGGTCTAGAGCATACTCCACCACGCTGCTCCAATGCGGATTGGTGGAGGGGTTAGTGGCCAACCCAGTGTCGAATGTTCTAAAGCCACCCGAAGGTCTTCGACAAGGCTTAACGACTGTTTTCAGCATTGAAAACAACCGGGACCGACGGCTTTATGTGCCCTCCGAAGCACAGTAGCGTCCATTAAATTTTGCCACTAGCGGTCACCCATCCACAAACCGACCGCGCCCGTCGTTGCTTAACTCTTTCGATCACATTGAATCGATGCGAGCCATTGGGCTATGGACGTTACGCATTGGGCTATGGACGTTACTTTTAGCTTATGATTATAGATTTTGAATGCGGTTGGCAATCCTGATTGACTGTGTACCAGTACTTGCGTAGTAAAACAAGCCTAGGTGAGAATGCGCAGCAGTGTCTATGTTTTATTTATTTATTTAAACTGTATTGAACCAAAATCTTTATCCTAACTAAACACACTAATAAAGGTTCAATACAAAATGGGAAGGTGTGTTTGTCGGATTGTCCTTCTTCTCCACCTCTGGATGATATATAGATGATAGGCTGTATTTTCTATCTGTTTGCAAATGTAAAAAAACATTAAATATAATAAAAAAGGATATGTTAATGGTTTTCGTTTAAAGTAGTTTCAACTGTATCAAGCTTAAAATTATACACAATAAAAAAAAACTAAAGTAATTTGCTGATTAGACAAAGTTCTTTTCTAGCTTACGTAATATCGATCAACAGTGTTGTGATCAGTCATTTTGAGATTTATATTATTGGTAGGATAATAAACTACAATTCAATTCAATAATACTCAAAAACTCTAATATCGCAACATGGAATACCTACAAAAGTTACGACAACACCAAGCCTTGCGGAAAGTAAGCTCGTCATTTAATACGACTCGTCGTAAAACTGGAAACTCCATTTCTGACCGAATTCCAGATGAGTTCGTCGGAAAATGTCAAAGGCGTATTGTCTTATGCAAAGTGCGATCGGTAAATATGTTTAAACAAGCTTTTACCCGCGGCTCCGCCCGCGTGATCAAAGGGAATTAAGGGGAAGGGAAACGCCATCTATTAACAACATCCGGAACTAAATATCTAGCAAATAACAAAACATCGATATCTTCCCATGGGGATGTTTTACCGACATAAAAAGTAGCCTACGTCACTCTCCACCCTCCTCACTATCTCCACACACAAAAACCATACCATATAATAGCTTCGTTGCGACGTGAAAGCCGGACAAATAAACAAACAAACACACTTTGACATTTATAATATTAGTATGGATGAGTAGGTAAGTATAAATGGTTCGTACTAGTTTTATTCAAGTCTATTTTCTTGTAAATTGACATCAGCTGCATAATTTAAGGCGAGTTGCCTTAAAGTATGCAGCTGATGTCAATTTGTTGATGTTGAGCTTATTCAATGACAATTTAACAATTTTATTCATCGTTTTATATTTGTACAGTATCAAAGTGGCTAAATTTTAACTCAGCCACTGCCAGCCTTGTAAATTAGACTTCATAAAAAATATTAAAAATTTAACACATAGTTTTTAGGGACTGCCGTCAGAAGTAAAGTCATAGAACCAAAAGACGAAGCAAAGCCATAAAAACAGTTTAAACTAGTATTGGTGTACCGGTTCATTTACATTCTAGGTGTTATATATTGAAACTCCGAGTATTGCTTGTATTGTAATTTATTATTAGAAGGCACAACATTCATGATACATATTGTAGGTTACAGACAGTGTCATAGATTATAGATCTTCCATAGATATTGAACACACATTCAATATGTAGAGGTAACATATACAACATCCCTCTTTCTTTACCAGCTAAGCATTATACATAATCAATTAAATATCCTGGTCGTTTAACTTCCCTACCAGCTCTTGTTACATACTCTCTAGGTTGGCTTATTTTAGTTGGATTACACATTTCTTCATTTGTATTAGAACTTTTGTTATTTTCTATTTCTAGGTCATAATCTACTTCCACATCCTGAGGTTTGTATTTACCATTCTTAATTAAATCTCTCCTATTCCTCTGCACCACTCTACCTTCTTCAGTTTTTACATAATATGACCTAGGACCTTTTCCTTTCCCTATTACAATTCCTCCTCTACTAGGACCTAACTTTCTCTCCTCTTTAATTTTTACAATATTTCCTTCATCTAACTCTGGTAGTTCTCTAGTGTTTACATTATAATATCTTTCCTGTTTCCTCTGTTTAACTAACAATTCCTTTTTATAATCCTTAATATTATTATTATATTTTGTAATACATGGTAACATGTTCTTTACTTTTCTATTGAACAATAACTCTGCTGGTGTCTTACCACTCTCTGAGACTGGAGTATTTCTATAAGTCAATAAACCTTTATAAACATCTTTATTCTCAATGATTAGTTTCTTTAGAATTCTCTTTACAGTTTGTATATGTCTCTCTGCTAACCCATTTGCCTGATGATGCTTAGGACTTACAATCCTATGAGAAAAACTCCACTCTCTAACAAAATTTTTAAATTCTATACTTGTGAATTGTGTACCAGCATCTGAATACAATGTTTCTGGAACACCATGTCGAGCAAAAATTTCTTTTAAACTATCAATTGTACACATCGCAGACAAACTCTTCAACTCTGAAATTTCTACATATTTACTGTAAGAATCTACTAATAATAGATATGGTTTGTTGTCTAGAAAAAATATATCAGTAGCTAAAATCTGCCATGCATAATCTGGAATTTCTTTATTTATTATAGGTTCTTTTGAATTTGAATTCTGAAATTTTTTACATGTATCACAGTTACTTATAGCATCTTCTATTTCTTTATTCATTGTTGGCCAATATAATGTATTTCTTGCTAACATCTTACATTTTACAATTCCTAAATGTGCATAATGAATTCTACTTAACATCTCTGTTCTTAAACTTCTAGGAATTACTATCTGAGTACCTTTTAAAATTAAACCATTACACTCATTTAACTCATCTCTATAGCTGAAATATGTTTTTGCTTCTGACTGCACATCACATTTATTATTGGGCCATCCCTCTTTAATATAACCTAATACTAACTTTAACTCACTATCTTTAGCTGTCTCATCTATAATCAACTTTAACTTTTTATCAGTAACATCAAACCCACTCATGACTACTGCTACATGAGCTTCTATGTTGATATTAAATGTACTAGAGGTATCATTTAAATATGATCGACTTAAATGATCCGCCACCACTAGCTCTTTACCTGGCTTATAAACAACAGTGAAGTCATAAGGCTGTAATGCTAACTTAATTCTTTGAAGCCTTGCTGGACATTTATTCATTGGCTTTGCAAAAATTGAAACCAATGGTTTATGATCAGATTCTACTACAAATTTTTGTCCATACAAGTACTGATAAAATTTTTTACAACCAAACAAAATTGCTAAACTCTCCTTTTCAATTTGACTGTATAATTGTTCCGTTTGTGTCAAAGCTTTAGAACCATAAGCAATTGGTCTATTATCTTGCAAAATAACTGCACCTAAACCATCCTTTGATGCATCTACACTTAAAACAATAGGTTTATTAATATCAAAATAAGTTAAAACTGGAGGTTCTGATAATACTTTCTTTAACTGATCATAAGCTGCTTGTTGAGATCCACTCCAATTAAACTGTACATCTTTCTTAATTAATTGTCTTAATGGTGCTGTTATCTCTGAAAAATTCTTAATAAATTTTGACACATAATTTGCCATACCTAAAAATCTCATTAACTCAGTTCTTGACTCAGGAACTTTCATTTCAATTATACTTTTCGTTCTATCTACATCTACTTTTATACCTTCTTCAGACAAAATATGACCTAAATATTTCACTTTTTTCACTTTAATTTGGCATTTACTTTCATTTAGTTTAATATTATATTCTCTAGCCCTATTCAATACCTTCTGAAGAATCAAATCATGTTCCTGCTCGCTTTTAGCGAATATCAAAATATCGTCTATAAATATTTCTACCCCATCTATATCTTTAAATATGTCCTTGAAGAGCTTATGGAACACTTCTGGACTTGAACTAAGCCCATATGGAAGTCTTTCAAAAACATATCTACCGTATGGTGTATTGAAGGTAGTCAGCTCTCGCGACTCCTCTGACAGAACAACTTGCCAAAACCCTCTGCAAGCATCTAGAGTACTAAAAATTTTTGACCCTTTTAATCTACTGGTAATTTCCTCTAATGTAGGTAATATGTACTGTTCTCTTACAATCTGATTGTTGAGATGTTGAGGATCCAAACATACTCTAATCAAGCCATCTGGTTTTGAAGTCAAGACTAATGAATTTACATACTCTGTAGCTCTATCCATTTTACTAATGACACCATTCTTTTCCATAAAATCTAACTCTTTCTTTAGTCCTTTCAAAAGCTTAAATGGTACATGTCTACATGGTTCAATTTTACCTACTGCACTTGACTTTAATTTAATTGCATATTCATAACCTTTTATTTTGCCAATCCCTTGAAATATATCCTTATAGTTATTTAAAATACTATCTAAATGAATATTATTTACTTTACATGTATTATTTCTTTGTATTAAATCTAATTTAATAATAGTAGGCAACCCTAAAACTGACTCAAAATCCCCTTTGCAGACATAAAATTCAAGAGCATAAATTTTACCATTTACTTGACAATCACAATATATTTTACCTAATATATATATCTTTATTTTGTTATAATTTGTTAGGTTTACATTAGTTGGGACATATTTCTTTATTTTTAAATCTTTACAGATTCTCTCTGATATTACATTACACTGTGCACCTGTATCCAGTTTAAATTTAATACAAGATTTATTTATGTACCCATTCTGATACCAGTTCAAACTATTTTCATTATTAATGCTGTCTACATTAATTGAACCTAATGATATAACATCTAAATTACTAGTAATATTATCTACTGACCTTTGAGAACGGCTTTTACACATCTTAGCAAAATGACCCATCCGCGAACACTTTAAACACTTTTTGTTATATGCTGGACACTTAGACCACTCATGCCGCTTACCGCACTTCACACATACTTTTTTGTAGGCACTGTGAGGCTTGCTTGTAGAATTCCTTGTTTCTTTAGAGATTTTCTGTACCTCTCTTCCTCCTTCAAACGCCTTCACTCTTTCAGCCGATAACTCTGCGACTTGGCATGTCTGTATAGTTTTTTCTAAGGTTAGGTCATTTTCTCTCAGTAATCTATCTCTTAATTTGCTGTCCTGTACTCCTGCCACTATCCTATCCCGAATTAAACGGTTACTCATGTTGCCGAAATTGCAATCATTGCTTAAGTTTTTCAGCTCAACGATATACCTTTCGAGTTTTTCACCCACCAACTGGTTTCTTGTGAAAAATATGTGAGAACTTACACACTCATTCTTCTTGGGAACAAAATATTCCTCAAATTTACTCAGGACTTTTACATAAGTAGTATCTTCTTTTAATTCAAACGTCGAATATATCTCACTGCACGACTCTCCGATACAGTGCAATAGGAGTGCTACTTGTTGCTCCTCCGGCAACTTCGAAACTCCTGAGGCAATTCTATAATTATGGAAACTGGTTTTCCATCGGTTAAACGCTTCAGCAGTATGTATTTGTAATGGCCCTGGGGGTTTTAATCCTAATAAACCACTTACATTTTCCGCCATACTGCCGGCTTTAAAATTGAATCTGCCTCAATCTTCTAAATCTTATGTTTTTCGACAAAACTTCTTCATGCCTTCTTTTATTTATTTTATTCTGTCTAGCAGCGCCATGTTATATATTGAAACTCCGAGTATTGCTTGTATTGTAATTTATTATTAGAAGGCACAACATTCATGATACATATTGTAGGTTACAGACAGTGTCATAGATTATAGATCTTCCATAGATATTGAACACACATTCAATATGTAGAGGTAACATATACAACACTAGGTACTTACCTTTTATCTTTATTTCCACAGAGAAAACATTTACGAGCAAATGCAGATTAGGATTACACTTCATGTTTCATTACACTTCACTCATAATATTTTACAATATCTCATTGTAAATACTAATTTTGACTGCTTGTTATGTTGTCTGAGGCACAAAGCATTCGTTGAAACTTACCACGAGTCCCTGGCCTATATCTACACCATCGAATGGTGCTTTGGACGTTTTAATATCGTTAAAAAGAGCTTAATTAAAACGAGATTATGTTCACACTTACAAGTATGACGCTTGACGTCAATATAAAAGTAAATAATAAGCTGCATAATCAAAGTATTAGTATGTATATAAAGTAATAAAATGCAACTGAATCAAGTTAATAAAAAGTGGAGAGATGATACACCCGGAGGAAGTTAAATGGAGCTCAGTCAGCAACTTACCCGACAACTTAGAATTGGGTTAACCCTTCCGTGGGGGTAAAAATAACCCTCTCACCTGTCACTTTCAATGTAAATTTTCACTCATTGTTTTTGTATAAAACTATCAGTATTGTACAAGTGTTTATTCACCGAACTGCACATTTTTTTGAACATCCGTCTAAGAGTTAGTAAGTAATATTGTATGAGATGTAACAATACGTGTTTTTATTTATATTACGAAGTTGCGTGCTTCGCGAAGCGGCGTGTTATACGTGCGCTCTCCGCGCCCTACCAAACTCTACTGCTCTGAATTCAGTAAAACTGAAACGAGAGCTTTGGCAGGCTTTGTCGCCTGTAAACGGCTTTGTGGTTATTACTGGAAGGATTCCGATCGTGGCCTTATCACCTGCACTGGCTGAGATTTGAGTTAAATTAGATTTTCTAAATGTGGGTGAGAGGTTTAAGTGAATTAATTTATTGAATAGTTTATGTAGCTTTCATAGCCCAATGGCTCGCGTCGATTCTCTGTGATCGAATGAATTAAGCAACGACAGGCGCGGTCGAGTTGTGGATGGGTGATCGCTACTGGGAAACTTTATTGGCGCTGGAACCGTGCTTCAGAGGGCACGTTAAGCCGTCAGTTCCAGTTGTTTTTGGACTACAGGCTATTACTAGAAATTTAGATACGAGTATTTATATCCAATAATACTTTGTCCGACACAGGGATCGAACTCTTTGTCGTTGTCACGTTTGCGAACAAATGAGGCATATTATTTATTAGAGCTAATAATATAGATAAAGTACGAAACAACAAATTTTAATTAAATTAACAAAACAATTATTTCAAATAAATACTCTGCTATTACAATAAATAAACTGGATATTGCATGTTAACTCAAACCGTATCACACCAAAAACACTCAATTCAAAAAGAACTATTTTTCATAGAATGGCCAGACGCATTTCGTCTACTCGGCAATGCCGCTTCTTTAATTTCTATGCCGAACGTAGCTGACATATACTCGTACCTAAATGTCACGGCAACAGTGGCAGAGCGAAATCGTATTTGGACATAAATGAAGTATGAAGTACTGAAACTAGTTTTTCTTCCGTGATTGAAGTAGTCTTGGAATAAAGGGTAGTATTGAAAAATTACTATTACTTGTGGGTCCTGTCTTATTCTGGCGTGGTGTCTTTAGCAATACTACAGTACCTATCTATAGTCTGCATAAATTTACAACTACAAATAGGTCAATTGCAAATGCTGATAGCTTGATTAATACTCGGATTGAAAGGGGCTTAAGTTAGGTAGACAGTGCCATAGATATAAGGATTAAAGTAAAATTTGTATATAGGTCATACCAATGTCCATATCATTAAAGCCTAGTAGGTAGTATACCTACTCATTCTTATGTTTGTGTCATAATAGGTTAATATTCAAATATTCCTATATTATGTAGGAATCATACAAAAATATGGTAACACGCATGGTGAACTATGACTGGTAAAGTCTAAATCTGGGGAAACTCTGATAGACGACCGCAGCGATTCTAACGTGCAAATCGATCGTCGGAATTGGGTATTGGTAGGGGCAAAAGACTAATTGAATCAGCCAGCTATCAAACATCTAGTAGCTGGTTCCGTTGGCGTCGTTTGGACAGGCAGCCGAATTAGAGAATGCCACCAGGCCACTCCGCCCTTTGTAAAAACAAAATGTTTTTGTACAATAAAGCAATAAATAAAAGCTCTTCGTGCGGATCGAGACGTTATCTACCGATCGATAAACTCCTCCGGTTCAGGTCAAACTTTTTGAGCGCTTCCGTGATTCGGAGGGCACGTTAAATAGTCGTGCTGGTTTGTTAAGATTGCTCTCAGAACAAAAAATTGTACATTAAAAATGTTTAATACCTTCCATTCAATTTTCTTTTTCGCTTAATAATGTTTGATTCATTTAATTTAATTTTTTAATCAAACATTTATATTACTAAGTCGAAGCAATTGCAATAGCACCACCGTTGAAATGCTTTAAAAAGTAGAATTAAAATAAAATCCTGATTATTTCAACAAAAGCAAAACACTTTTTTAGTTTCTCTTTCGCTTCGGCTTTTCAATGTAAAATTTCATTTATACAGCTTTAACTCTTTTTATGGTTCCGCATTTAGAAGAAAATCATAGAACTTCTTTTACATATTGTAACTACTGATTTAAGATCATATTTGAACTGCTGCTGCAACCCATAGACGTCCCACTGCTGGGCACGGGTCACCCTCGCAGACAATTCTGCGGGAGGTCTAGAGCTACGCTGCTCCAATGTGGATAGGTGGACGGACCAACCCAGTGTCGAATGTTCTCAAGCCACCCGAAGGTCTTTAACAAGGACCGACGGCTTAACTTGCGCTCTGAAGCACGGTAGCGCATATACTATGTATATAAATATGTTTTAACTAATAGACGCTAATTTATTTATTTATCTTTATTGAACCACTTTCAAAAGATACAGGGTACAAATAGCGAGCATAACCACCATTGAGCTAACGATCGTCACGAAAAGCGGTTTAATTAAATGGGTCTACAATGTAATCATCAAAATGTATATGGAATGAAACTGATAAATCTATGCAGATATATTAACATCTTATCATGTCCGTTATAAATGCGGAATCCTCCAGTAGCAATTTCAACCCACTCCTTCTCCGTTTGAGATATATCTTTTTCAAAACTACTTTTTCATTCCACTGTTCCAACAGTCGAGGATTGCTCTGGCAAAGGATCAATATATAAGTAGATTGGCTGAGTTTGCTAGAGGAAAGTCTAACAAAAAAAGTTTTGAGATGGTTTGAATGAGAAATCATGTAACGTTTCTTCTTAATATTTCAAATGTGCAGTGCACGATGTAGTGGAGATTAGACTGGACTTTTATTACATAAAAAATACCTAGTTTAAACCGTGGGCTCTTTTTAAAAGCTTTTATTTAACTTCACTCGTATGTATGTAGATATGTAGGTATGTCGTAAAATCTTGCAATCAATATTTCACCCACTTCCACTGAAGCTATCAAGCTGAAATTCGGCACACATATTTGGTTCCGATGACAATGCACGAAAATAAAAATAAACGTTGTAAAAGCTTTTTAAAAATAAAAATAACATTATATTACACTTCTTATTCACATATTCAATTTTATTTTACCTTGAATAAATTTACCGCAAAACACCAGTGTAAAATATAATAATTAAATGAGATTATACACATAGAGTAGTAGCGTCCATAGCCCAATGGCTCGCGTCGATTCAATGTGATCGAAAGAGTTAAGTTACGACGGGCGCGGTCGGTTTGTGGATGGGTGACCGCTAGTGGCAAAATTTCATGGACGCTACCGTGCTTCGGAGGGCACGTAAAGCCGTCGTCCCGGTTGTTTTCAATGCTGGAAACAGTCGTTAAGCCTTATCGAAGACCTTCGGGTAGCTTGAGAACATTCGACACTGGGTTGGCCACTAACCCCACCACCAATCCGCATTGGAGCAGCGTGGTGGGGTATGCTCTAGACCTCCCGCAGCAGTGCCTGTGGGCGAGACGCGTGCCCAGCAGTTGGACGTCTGTGGGACGCAGCGATAAATATAGACGCAGCAGTCTAGAAAAGATTTCAAGACCGATATATTATAGACCTCTCATGGGATACAATTTGTTATCTCTCTTATCAAATTTTCGTTGTGGTTATGATATAATAATAGTGAGAATAAAGCTATGACAGAAAATAATATCTTTATACGGTATAAAGTTTTGTTTTGCTTGTTAGCGTTAAACCGTCTAAGAAGCTTATGAAATATCGTAAGACCAAAGAAAACTTATTCAATAATAATATTTAGTTTCGCCAAAGATTTTTGTGAAAAGTCATATTGAAAATCATATCGAAATAAAGATTTTCATATAAGTGACAACATTATAAATAGCGACCTCTATCCTAGTTAAAATCCTCAGTTAAGATATTAATTAATGGCATGAAAGTAATAGATCGCTAGGTATATTTATAGGTGAAAAGGTATGCAAATTTTTGTCCTGCCAAAGAACAATTTACAATTTTAGTTGAATCTTAGTACACAAATAAAAAAATAATTTTAAATAATTTACAGTTCAATAGGAAAAATAGGTATACGTTCACTTCGCGAGCAGAATAGTATTATGGTATCCCCTGCCTGTTGTAAGACAGGGGCTTCTATATATCTGCGGGCTGTAAGTGTGGGAGCTCGTCCATTTTCGAAGCCTTTGCCGACATAAATTTATCGATTTTAATTTGCAATGCATGTTTGCACTACATATCTGCATTGAATAAATTATTTTGTAGCACGGATATATTTTAATGCTTTAATTGATAGTTTATGCTTTTTTACGTATACTTTACATATATTAGTTATTATTTCGATAGAATACATTATTAATTATAGTTGACACTACAATTAATTCAGTGAAATAATAGGTATAAATTCTACATGACTAATAAATTCTACACTACATGAAACTACAAACTGTACCTAAAATGAAGTGCAAAGAGTAATCCTATGATATCCTATCCTACTATCCACCAGACGACATCGTGGTGCGGTGGTAAGTATATATCTATATATATAAAAGGAGAAGGTGACTGACTGACTGACTGACTGACTGACTGACTGACTGACTGACTGACATATCAACGCAGGGCCTAAACTATAAGGGTTAGAAACTTGAAATTTTGCACAGGGGTTCCTTTTATAACGTAGGGGTGCACTAAGAAAGGATTTTTGAAAATTCACCCCCTAAGGGGGTAAAACGGGGGTGCAAAGTTAATATGAAACTTTGCCGTTTTTGAAGTTAGTGAATGTCTAATACCACGCGAGCGAAGCTGCGGGCGTCCACTAGTTTTTAAATAATAGAAAAATGAATAAGAACAGATGAAAAAAATAAATACTCAGCGCTAAAATTATTGAGTTTGAAGTGAATTCAATCAATATGCTAATATATTGACGTACACCATGTTTTTATATTCATTGAGTTGGCGCACTCAATCGTGGGATTCAATTTGCGTTTGCAGATAAAATTAAACGAACTGTTCGGGCATATCGAAGTGGGCCAGAAAACCGTTCTCGTCCTTTCATTGAAGTACCTTAAAAAGGAATTATATTTAAATGTTCCAGTGCCTATGTTTAATGAACAGTGATAAGTTACAATAGAGCAGTTCATTTTAATCAATGAAATTGACACCAAAAATGGTATGCTGTACCTACATTGAATTTCTGTGTCCGTCTTTTCGCAATACTGATTTCATTGCCTAAATTTACAATTTATTTAGTCCTTTGTGTTCCAAGACTGCCTTGCTAGTATCCAAGCTATCCGTAGGTGATTGAGAAAGAAATACATTTTTGATTAAGATTAATATTTTAGTGTAATTTCTTCTATCACCTCTAATAGGTAGGTACCGAAGTTTAATTAAAAAGTGTGCTCAGTCACTACATTAAACTCTCCAATAAAAAGGTGCGCTTAAGAATTAATTTCGTCGAGTGAATTCAATTAAAATGTAAATGAGCTGCGGCTTCCAACGTGGTCCGCCGATAACGAGAAAACCATGGAGTTACCACTGTTTGTTACAGTGCATTAACTAAATTATAACCGCAGGTTCGCTCGCAGCAGGTATTTATTTCTATTATTTTACTTAATACAGCTAAAATGTGTGTGTATGTGTTTATTATTTTGATATTCTGTTGGATATCCAGAATATTCTTAGTTTAAAATATTTAACATAGGTATCACCAACAATAGGCAATAGGTATAGTACCTACCAACAATAGGCTAAAGGTACCAACTTATTTAAAATTCAATTACTAATTTAATAGGGAATGCGAGATGACTGAATATATAGTGAGCCTACTTCAAATCGCTCCACATTTCACTGCTTTCATTAGAAGCAATTATGGATAAGCGTTTCTCACATGCCAACGCGAGTGTTCAGTGAACGGGAAAAGGATTTCTTACTTTGAATAAAATTGTATAGATTAACATAGTCATAGATATAATATAGCAACTATAGCTAAACACCAGAAATAAAATCACGATTGCATGTATAAATATATATAGTCCTCCTCATCGATTTCGATGACGGCGACCCTAACTAATTATTAATGCGACAAAATTGAATGCCGCTATTTTCTTGCATGAGCTCTTATATGGCTGGCTAGACCAAATTTGGTTTTAAAAACTCGATCACACGGTGAACAATACAGTTCACCAATCGAGTTATAAGTGTACTAGTAGGAGGGCTTTGGTCTATCTTTACGAATTTGGCGTTTTGCGTCAAGAGCTTTAAGTCGTGCCTCCTCAAAGTCTTTAACCTTGTTATAGATGGTGGAGCGCCAAGATGACCTTTGTGTAGCGAGCTCCTCCCAACGTGAAGGCTCAATGCAGCAAGCATTCAAGTGTCTCTTTAACACGTCCTTGTAGCGCAAATGCTGGCCACCGCGCTTCCGCTTGCCCTCAGCCATCTCGGAGTAAAATACAGTCTTAGGCAAACGATGCTTTTCCATGCGAATGACATGTCCACACCACCTAAGCTGGCGCTGCATGAGCAGAGATTCCATGCCATACATACCAGACCGACGTAAAACCTCAGTGTTAGGCACTCGGTCCTGCCACTTAATTTTTAGGATGGATCTTAGGCACCGAAGATGATATGTGTCAAGTTTTTTTATGTCGGTTTTGTATAAGCACCAAGTCTCCGCACCGTATAGAAGTATCGGTATATACCTCCGTCATGATTGTACGTTCTGGTATTTTTTATGATATCCCGGAAATCGACCAATTTTATTCACATTTTTAGATATTCAGCAAAATGGTTATTACTAACAAACATGAAGCAAATTTAAGAAACTAAAAATCACGTTTTTTTAGATAAACGAAACAAAAAGTAGATTTAAAAACATTTTTTTAAATTATTGCATTGTTATCGCTCCTTGATAAGTGTGAAATGTTTCAAATTAATCCAACTTTTTAAAGGGGGTGAAAATCACGATCAAAGGTTTACGTACCTACCTACATAGATATCAAGCTAATAAAAAAGCGTGTTAAAAAGGAAAACGTACGGATATTGCTTAGACCCTATCCTTACTAATATATAAATGGATGAATGTGTGTTTGTTGATTTGTCCTTTTTCTCCGTCTTAACAGAATGATGGATCGATGTGATTTTTTGCATAGATGTAGCATAGGGCCTGGAAAGAGACAATGTTTAGGCGATTCTCGTGGAAATGGGCAAAAATCTGTACCTAATAATAATTCGATTTTTAATCGATGTTTTGTTATTGTTTAATTATTCTCCTCCACGACGGAATGATGGATCGAAATGATTTTTTGCATAAATATAGTATATGGCTAGAATAGAAGAGTGACATAGAATACTTTTTATACAGGAAACTTGCACGGTTCCAGAGATATGGGCAAAATTCTGAAATAATCGTTCGATTTTGATAATTCACCATCCACCAACTTTTATCGAATGATGATATCTCGGATTATGATCAGCCGAACTGCGAACTAGATTTTGATTAGTGGTAAGACGCAGGGCCATGCGTTTTTCTAGAGGCGACAACGCGCCTTAGCCAGCAATTCCATTTGGAAAAGTAATCAGCTTATAATGCTATCTTATTTTCGTCGTCTGTGTAATGTTTATAACTTTGACTGAAATCGTTATTTTGTTCCAATGGTGGAAACGTGGGAATGAAACTAGTAAATTTGTCTCGAAATAATATCAAATTTAATAATAATAAATTTGTATAAATACACACATATTTACTCTCTCTTTTGTGTTAGTTCTCTGCTGGAAACAGACTCAAAATCAGTGGCAATACGTTGATGAACTAGTAACTAATTAGTAGTAGTAGTAGCTGCAGTAGTAGTAGTAGTTAGTATTAGTAATAGTAATGAAAACAACTTGAAATTGTAATAAAATAACTTCGAATATGCCTCAGAATTTTCTTTTTAACTACAACTTTACTTTCTTTTTTAAAACGTCTTATATCTATGCCTACAACTTTGCTTTTAATTCTAATACTCATTTTATGTGCTGCAAACCATAGACGTCCCACTGCTGGGCACGGGTCTCTCCCATAGACAAATCTGCGGTAAGACTAGAGCATCCTCCACAACGCTGCTCCAATGCGGATTGGTGGAGGGGTTGCCATAGGAAACAACCGTGACCGACGGCTTAACGTGCCCTTCGAAGCAGGGTAGCAGGTAACCCATGAAATTTTGGCACTAGTGGTCACCCATCCACAAACCAACCGGGGCCATCGTTGCTTAACTCTTTCGATCACATTGAATCGACACGAGCCATTGAGCCATGGACACTTCGTAGAGTACCTAACTGCAGCAAAGACAAACTCTGCAGCGATCGTAAGAATTGCTGCTAATTTTATGAAGGCGTTCAATTACTTGAAACTTTCCGATGCTTTTTTTATTCGAGTTGTCGGTTACGGTGCGACAGAAAAATTGATAAAACTTTGAATTTTAAAAACATCATATAACATACCTACTTACCCAAAATAAAGACACTACATGGGAGATACTAACTGGATTATTAATGTCAGTGATGATCATTAAAACTGTCTGAAACTAGACGGCTTTTCCGAAACATACACGTGACTGACGATTATCTGTAAGTATTAAGTAATAATAATAAGTTAAAATGTTAAAATCTTAAATTGCTGTTAGATAGATATATTTATATTTTAATTATACTTAGTTTTACGTCGTACTTACAAATGTTTATCACACCTGTAATTGGCATACGTACCTGCCTTTTCTCCATATGTACAAAACTGTCTGTCAATCAAATGTATGTACTGCTGTTGGTGTGTTATTAAATAAATAAATAAATAAATAATAAATTACGTAATAAGCGTGGGTGAATTAAAATTCATAATGTTCGCTGTAGTGTAGTAGTGTAGTTCGTAATGTGGGCAATGTTGCCTGCGATACTAGAGGGTAGACGCGTGCTCAACAGAACGTAGATGTATTGTAATAACTATGACTGTCACATCTGTGACTGACTTAGAATGAGACTCCTACGAACAAATACTAACTGGACTATTACTAACACCAACTAACAGGACTAACTATTACTAACAGGCCCCAGTCCTCATACCTACTAACGAATAGACCAACTATTGTTCTAATTAACTCTCTCAACTAATTTGACTAACCATCTCAGTCCCTAATTGAGTCTTGTTCAAAGGTAGTCACAGTTGTCATGGGCGGCAGCGGATGGGTGGTGCTGCAAACTCGTTTGCTATCTTGTATCCATAAAAAAAAACTACTTATGGATTCGAAAACTGTATTACTAGATTACTGTGATATTATATACCTGTCTTTTATTTCAATGTTTTTCAACTGATTTGTTTTTAGATTAAATTAAATTGTGTATCTTTTTAGTTAACTACTTGAGTGGCTACAATGATTATAATGATTATGAAAACACGAAAAATGTACTAGAAATGTTGTAATTTTGTAAAGCAACTCTTTTTTCAGTAAAAAATTAGGTTTAATCAGTAACGAGCAAGATCTGTCGAGCTTTAAGAGTACTCACATGCTGCTCTCAAGAATAACGAACTAATTAAAGACATTCGGCGTCAGTCGTCGAGTCAAGATCTGGATTTCGAGCCTTGAGCTCTTCAGATGCTATCTGTATCAAGGGGTTTCGAGGAGAGGGTTCTGAGTATCGTCGGGACAAGAGATAGAATTTTTTCATTGCTTTAATCTTCATACAATTCCCTTGGTAAATTGATGTTTTGAGGGAAGCAAAGTAGGCTTAAATTTCATGCGAACGAGATAAGATGACGCACGTAGGTAATACCTAAATATAAACGTACTTTACATAAATAATTGGAAAAAAGATTATGTTTGAAAATTCAGAAGGTGTAGAAGTTCGTGGACAAGGTAAGAATTGTTATTATTACACCTATATAATATAATCTGGGGTTCTATTTTTGAACCGCCCGCGAGTCTTAATCGCTGGACTGAGACTCATATTCATTAAATTAAAACAATACTACATAATCTATTTCTTGGCCCGCCAATCGAGTGCTTGTTACATTGTACGCGAATTTAAGTGACGCGAGCGGTTCATAAATAGAACGCCTGTTCGTCTACAGCTGTGTGAAATAAAGACAAACCAAAAAATAAGATTTGGTATATGTAATAATATAATTTTTTGATGGTTGAATAAGTATGTAGCAAAAGGAAGTCAAGCATGCCACTGACCAGTAACGGTGAAGATGAGGGTCCCTAATCTTAACGCATACATACGGTTAATTTAAACTACAGGAGGTTAATATTAACAAGCGAATACACGAAGCAGAGTCCTCTCTACTGTTTTTGATTGGTATATTATACAGCGAGGCTATAGTCCGGCCCCTCGCCACGGCCAGTCTTACCAGCAGCATCGGACTCCCCGAGTGTTTAACTTCAGAATTTCCTTATATACTTAAAGTTAAAAATAAGTTAATACCGCGATGCAGGCTCAGTGTCATGATTGGTCGGCGATTTTGGTACTGCCGTTACAGTCAATGCACTCGGCTGCAAAAAGTGTTGCGTGCGAGGCCGCTGGCCGCTCCACTGGGAAATAGCGGCTCTATTTCTATCTACTCAGCAGCCTTTTATTTTGATTTGTGCCTTTTAATACAGCGCTACATACTAAACCTTAAACTAAAACTAATGTTTAAATACAGCGAGCCAACCTAAAGGTTGTCAGTCGGATACCATGAGAAATATTCAATATAATAATATAACCAATCTCTGAAATAGATGCTAGTCAGCAGTACGTATAACAACAAAACCAACATACTTTTGACTGGTAGTATTCTAGATACTATTCATAGTAGTCACGTGTAGTCTTACTTTATTATGATGCGAGGTTACGCGGCTTTTAATTAACTAAATACAGCCATAGTTGAAAATCGTCGGGCGTTTTACTTTTAAATTAAATTCAGAATGAAGGAAATTTTAAAAAAGAATGTTAAAAGCCAAACACGCCTATTCACATTACCCTAACAAAATGTGCTCAGATTATGATGCAGTGCAATCAGCGAAAATTTCATTATACACGATGCTGTCAGGCGTCGAGATTTTAAATTTGGCGTTTGTCAAAATTTATCGCGCATAGCGTTTTCAGTTAATTAACCACTGAATATGGCGTTATTATTTCACTGGCCACGTGGAATGTTCGTTACAATTTTAGTGAATAGTTGATTAACACAACATAACAGTGGGACATTTTATCCATCTAAATGTTGAAGGAACCATCAAGACATTATTAGATGTTGTAGTTGTAGTTTTGTGTATGTATTTGGGCTATTGCCCAAATACATACTTTAACAATACAGATAAAATAAGTAAATGTTAATAAAAATTTATTTTTTAACAAGGTGAGGTGATATCTCAGACCTCGACTAGATCTGTAATTAGGATTTATTTACCAGTCGGTTAGTTAAATGTGAAATAATTTTTATTATAAATTAAAGTAAGTGGGGCTTTACAGGTGCTTATACACATTATGATGCACGAGCACTCTCAAAAGCATGTAGGTAAAGTAAGCGTTTTTAAGATGGCCTAGGACCAATGTCTATCACACTATAGGTATTACCCAGCTGGGCACTTGACCTAGATAAATATATCAAGTCAATTTTGAGAGCAGTATCAACAACAACCACTATTGCAATGCACATTGGACACGACTTTTGTTTTCCATATTAAAAACCAACTGTTGCAAGTCAATGTAAAGTAGCATGGTGTTTAGGTTGTCCTAGGATTCCGTCAATATTGCTATATAGTCATCGGTAAATCAAAGATGTGTGAGGTGTAACACAGATGTTAAAGCCACGTGCTTCCCACTCCAACAGTATTTTCCAGTAAATACAGCGGTGAAAAACTTTACGGATATTAAGTTGGATGTAATATGAGTCCGTAATACGTCCCCTGGCCACTTCTCTCCAATTGGATGGGGTTCGTGCTCCTGTCGTGTGCCCGGTCAATGGTACTCGGTCGTGGTCTCTGATGTTGAATGCTGAAATTAAGCATAACATTTCCATACAAAGCTATTATTATTTTCTCTATATATATATTAGACAAATTGACTATATTGATATAACAAAAACGTGATCTTAATTTCTCTTATTATTATATTAATGTACACGACAAAACAAAACATTATTCTACCCTTTGATCTGCTAGTATTACTACACCATAAAGCTGGCTATTTGAGGTCAGACCAATTAGTCATATTAAATGCATAATAATTTACAGATAGCTCAGTATAATAGTTAATTGTCTAATATTATTGCTTAGTGACAGTAAATTATTAAGTGGCAAATCAGTTTCATTCGGTAATACCGCGGGTAATACTTCAGATAAATTATTGAGTAAAATTTAATGCTTAACAAGATTTCACACTTAAGCAATGCAATAACAAAATAAAAGCTTGGCGACCATAGCCCAATGGCTCGCGTCGATTCAATGTGATCGAAAGAGTTAAGCAACGACGGACGCGGTCGGTTTGTGGATATGTGACCGCTAGGGGCAAAATTTCATGGACACTACCGTGCCTCGGAGGGCACGCAAAGCCGTCGGTCCCGGTTGTTTTCATTGCTGGAAACAGTCGATAAGCCTTGTCGAAGGTCTATCTCAACATCTACCTAACCCTATCAATGTCCCACTGTTGGGCTCCGGTATCTACTTGGAATGGGTCGAGTTATATCTTAGTCCATTTCTCTGGCCAGACCGGCAGTCTTTGGTTTTCATCGATCATCGATGTTAGTTCGGTGGTCGTATTTTAATGCCTAGACGAGGTTAATTATGTATAACTAGATGTGTCGGTGTGGATGACTTTATCAGTTATATGTAGAGACAAGGATAACTCAAATGCTTAATTATGCTCAATAACTCAAACATCATGTGTGTCTGTGAATGTGAAAACATACTAAATAACTATGAAGTGGTAGATATATTATTCTTTATTTAAAGGTATAATGGGATAGTCAGGATGTTGGGCCATTTCTTAGTTGAAATACACACTCCGTTAGCACAGTTCCCCAGGGAAATATCAAAGGAAGAAACATGGACTACTGGCACAAAAGTGTCGTAAGCATGAGAAAATATTATTTTCATTGAATTTTCGTAGGCGATAAAACCAGTAAAAGAATGATTGAGCTATATTTTATGCTTATTAATACGTAGCGTATTGACTAGAAAAGCGTTTCTTAAGTGACTTACCTAATTTATCATCTACTCGTCAAAAACAGATCGATTTCAACTACCTACCAATCACACAAATGCGTTTTAGAAAACCAAGCTAAGCTGCAACCTATAGACGTCCCACTGCTGGGCACGAGTCTCTCCCACAGACTGACAATCTAACCTTATTCCACCACGTTGCTCCAATGCGGATTGATGGAGTTAGTAGCCAGTGAGTGGTAGAGCCTACATAAAACCAATATAGATGTAGCCTAGTTATTTCGTGTATTAATTGTATTTAAAAATTGTATTTCGGTTGGTATGGGGTTGTCGACTACAGTTTTCTAGAATGCACCGTCTTACCTGCAAGTGTAGTATTGAATTACTGACTGATTTAAAACGTAGTGGCCCGTTTTGACCCTGACAATTATTATTAATACTTATCAAGTATCTGCATGTGGTTAGGTCAGCCTATTATTCAGTACCAGGGCGTACGTGAAGATCTTTTGTCCAATCATGGGCAATTTCATTGCAGACCCAGAACAATTGTAACGTTATTAGTTTTTCCGCTAGTAAAGCACTTGAAATGGCGTTGTCACTGGCATTAAAGCAAGTGGATCGCGCGTTACGAGAGCGTACGTAACGCGCACGTAATGCGGGAATAATTGGGTCGCGCGGTCCGCCGCCGATGCTTGATTGTTACTGCCCATTAACCGCATGTTTATTTATCGCTGCAATAGTTGAGGCTTTTCATACATAGTACCTTCGCAGTAGATCTGGTAATCATTTAATATATTATTATAGTAACACCACCCTGTTTCGTTGGAAGACTAGACTAGGTAAACGGACGAGACAGGATTCGAAATGATGAAATAGACGATGGTAGACGAACGAGTACCTAATACCGCCAGCTTCGATATGGACTGACGGGATGACTTGAAGAAGTCAGCGGGTAATCGCTGGATTCAGATAGCACAGGATTAGGAGGACTAAGGGAGGTCTATGTCCAGCAGTGGACTTTAAAAGGCTGATGGATGGATGAGAGCCAGATAAATAGAAAATCACCTTGATGGTTTGTATTTATTTTATATATAAGTTTATTAAGAGGTTAATTTCTTCACAAATTACATAAATTACATTTTAGTAGGATTTCAATCGACCGCGCGTGCAGCGTTGATCTCAAGAAACGATATCTCTCACGCGAAGCAAGCATCGTATACAAATTACTTTTTACGACTTCGTCGTTTTACCTGTGATTTTAGGCGTTAGCATTAATTTGGTATTAAAAAAATATGAAACAGCAAATTCATGCAAGTGTTTCTTGCTACGAGTAGTTAATGCTACATGGTGAGTCACATTTATACATAACTAGTGGATGCCCCCAGCTTCGCTCGCGTGGAATTCACATTCACTAACTTCAAAGAAAGAAAAAAACGGCAAAGTTTCATGCTAACTTTGCACCCCCATTTTACCCCCTTAGAGGGTGAATTTTCAAGAATCCTTTCTTAGTGGTCCCCTACGTTATAAAAGGAACCCCTGTGCAAAATTTCAAGTTTCTAACCCTGATAGTTTAGGCCCTGCGTTGATATGTCAGTCAGTCAGTCAGTCAGTCAGTCACCTTCTCCTTTTTTTTTCTCCTTGTTTTAACTTACAACGTCATATTAGAATTCAAATAGAATTGATTTAAATCCATTCTAATTTGACATTGTATATTTCCATAGAATATATTTTTTCTCATCATCCGAGGTGACTAGATAATGGCAATTTCGATTTTAAGTTTACTATGCCTGTCTGTGGTGTTTATGTAGTGGTTTGACTGTAATATTGCATAGTTCTTATTGAGAGAGAGTATTATAAGGGTTAATTATAGTTTTGCTCGCGTAAAATGGAATAGTCAACGAATTAAAATGTTTTATTGAAAATTTAACGCTAATTACCTCGCATTGGGAACACATTCCAGATCGAAGTAGAAAATGCACTTACGTTAAAGGATCGCTTCCCGTAGCGACCAAGTAATCCACCTCTGTATTGTGTTGGGTAGTTAAAAATGCATTTAGCGCCGGAGAACGTCGTCGAACAGACGTCGATAAATGGTGTCTATTCGCTCACTTGCTGTATAGCTTTAAAGGGATGAAAATAGAAAATAGCAGTTTAAAAGTAAGCTGAAAATGTCTATTGTTACACGAACGAAATGGTTTGAAAGACTCGGATGCTTCCTACTTCAGTACAGTTTAAAAATGTAGATATGAAACTATAACAAGATTAATGCGACTAGTAATAAATTAATGTAAGTATTTCACCTTTTATAATCCTTTTGGTTTGAGCTCTTTGAAGCTTACAACCCTATTCGGTGACGCCGTAAAGGTCTGTAAACAACACAAATAAGAAAGTTCAAAATGTTTGTTTTGTATTATAATAATCTATATTATAAAAATGAATCGCAAAATGTGTTGGTAAGCGCATAACTGGACCAATTTGGCCAATTCTTTTTTTAAAATGTTCGTTGAAGTTCAAGGATGGTTTTTACGGCGAGAAAAATTTGAAAATTCATCCCCTAAGGGGGTAAAACGGGGGTGCAAAGTTAGTATTAAGCTTTGCCGTTTTTGAAGTTAGTGAATGTGTAACGCGAGCGAAGCTGCGGGCGTCCACTAGTATGCAATAACAATAACTATGCAATAATTATATCATTTCGCGAAGGTACTCAGGTAGCAGACTGGCCGCACGTGCTCGTAGCTGGACCCCACAAACTAAGAAAAATCGTACATATTGATTTCTTCTTTGCCCACCTAGGTCAAACGTTCTACGATTAGATTTAAACATATTCAAAAACATGACATTATTCCGGGTTTGTTTAAACATAATAATTTTTAGTTTAAACAAGTGTATACTTGTATTTTGACAGAATACCTAAAGTAATAAATAATGTTGAATTGTAATTAAACTGAAAGTTTTATGTCAAACAAAGCTTTTTCTTCAGAATGATAACTAGACCATTGTCCCAAATACTGTCAAATTGTAGATTGGCAAAGTCATCACGCCTTCGAGAACAATATCTATGGTGAGAACACCTAAAGGTTTACCTTCACCGTAAATGCTTAACTGGTAAAATAAAAATACCTACTTACTTATATGATGGCTTCAGACATTTTTAGATATAATGATGGACGTTGGTATTAACGACTTTGATGATTATTTTTAAAATACCTTAATATACTTATTTCGAAGGACTGAGAATGCAAATATACATGCTGATAATCGGTGAAGACCACGACTCGACAAAAATGAGGAGAGGTAGTCTTTCGACAAGTTGGATGGACGACCTAAAGAAGACGGTGGGAAACCGCTGGATTCAGAAGGCACAGGACCGTCTGATTGGTGTTGTTTAGGAGAAGCCTGGGTCCAACAATGGACCCCAAAACACTAATGGTTGGATGGATGTATTGCAATAAAAATCCACATATAGCTCACAATCTAACTTACCCGTATTACTCGTGTCAGATTTTTTAATTAGCGCCTACTTTTAGTTGCGCACGATGCATATGGATACCAATGACGTGCAAGAGTACGCAATTGTAAATAGACAAAAGTCTGGTTAGGTTACAATGTCGTTACGTTGTATTGCATTCAACTAAACTACTTTTACTAATCAGGTGATAAATAATGGCTACTTAGTCGGGATCTAGTTTGGTGGGTTTGAGCAGAGGAAAATTTTTAGTAGCCGTGCTAATTTTATGCAAAGATTGCCATTTTTGCACGCGCTTCAAACGCACTTTCGGATTAATGATAACAGTAGTAGTTGCCGAACAGTTGAAATTAGACCTTAATTTGTAAATATGATATTTAAAATGATTATCTTCTTATTGTAACTATGTAAATAAGCATCTATCAAAATAGTTGCCTCATGCACTCATAGATGGCGCTAGCTGTACATTTAAAATAAGAATAACAGTGGCGCTTAAGACAATTAGACTAACGAGTCAATCAACTGATTCAACTGAAGATTTTTATCCTTATCAATTATGTGATCAAAGTTAGATAGGACGTATTAAATTGAATCCACCTACAGTCAAATTGAGAACCTCCTTTTTTCGGATGTCGGTTAAAAAGACCTGACCTCGTGATTAAGAAGAGGGCTCTTCGCCAGCAATGCTAAATATACTCGGCTCTTAAACCTGACCCAACCCTTATTTTTGTAACCCACAGTCGTATTGAAATAACAAGCTTGTTATTCTACGCTTTGAATATAAAATATTCACACTTTACGAAAATAAATGTGTAACATTACCAATGTAGTGGCCAGGATGACAAAAACTTAGGCAAAGTTGAATACTCTCGATTTCTTAAAAACGCAGTTAAATTACTTGAGAGAGAAATTTTTCTGCACGCCACAGGGCCATTTGATATGTTGCATAACGATTTATGGTTTCCGTTTCTTGCGGTCGATTCGCTCAGTGCTGTTGCGCGCGCGCGGCTTATAACATTAAAACATATTTTTTATACAGATAAATTAAGACGAAAGCATTGAAAAAAAAAACATAACAAGCAGGAATAAATCGTTAAAAAGCAAAATGGAAATCAAATCGCTACTGATGCTGCTTACTTTTTGTGTTCACTTTTCTCTGCAAGGTAAGATTAATTTATTTAATACATTTGATTAATTCACAAATTAAACAACATCTTTTTAAATGTCTACATATAATATTATGTAGAGATCTATTATTTGTGACGTTGACAATTAAATAAACATTTTAATCAACTCAACGAAATTGTTTAAAGTAGGTACGAGTATATATTTTATATAGCTGTCTGTTTTCAATCTTATTGTGCAACTGTGCCCTTATTTATATGTTGGTTAAAATATACCTAATACATGTAGGTAACAAACCTCTTGTCGTTGCCGATTCCATATTTCAAAATATATATTAAGTAAACCTTAGATTTGTTCTGTGGTTTAACGGCCGAAATTAATAACCTATCTTTGGATAGATTTGCCGACCTATTTTATTGAGATATATATTTAACATATGCTCCATATAAATTGTGTCAAATAAATAAGCCTCAAAAGAGACCACGACTCGGAAAAATCAGCACAGGTCGCCCTTCGACAAGGTGCACAGACGGCCAGAAGAAGACAGCAGGAAACAGCTGATTTCAGAAGGCAAATTACCGGTCGGAGTGATGTAGTTTACGAGAGGCCTATGTTCAGCAGAGGACCTCAAAAGGCTGATGGATGGATAGATAAAAAAATAGAGAAAATTAGATAGTCTACGTAATTGTGTACGTTATCAGGAACAGATGGATATTTCGATACAGCTAGTTACGAACAAGTAGGTACAGCGCTATTGTCTTCGGGTGAAATCAAAATGTTTACGAGCCCACATGACCCCAATTTACAAGATTGCGCTACGGATACCACAAATTGGCTATCAAAAACCTTACGGTTGACTTGCAAACAAAGCATTCGATATTTCTTGTGTTGTTCGAACAGTAGCGAAGGTAATGACGGTAGATATAGTCTCCAGCTCCACTTGTTAAATAATAATGTACCTTGATCAAATTATAAAAATTGTAAATTTTGAAAAGAGTAGCTATCGAGTTTCTTGCCGTGTTCTTCTCGGTAGCGTCAACTTTGTGTACCGGCGGTAGATAAAAAAAAAATGTTATGACGTTCATTAAGCGTATACAAAATACCATAATAATATAATAAAAATTAAATGAATCTGAATCTGAATCTATAATATTTTTTAAAGTCCACTGTCTAACTACGAGTCTGTAAATATTTAAATTGAAGTTGATAGATCTCATTTATAGATGGCGGTTAATGTATTATTTTGCGTAACTTGATAAGTCTTTGAGTGTGAGGAGTGGATAGCCACACACTATAGCCAGTTGACTGCAGATTGCCCAGCAGCGACTGCTTGGGGCTGTTGGCACTGACTGTTCCAAGCACACTATCAATGGAGGAACATAAATTTGAGTTGAACTCGGTATTATGATTTAATTCGAAATAACTTATAAAATACGATGATTTAATCAACTCTACTTATTACGACTTGATCGCTGCGCGGTTACATTCAAATCAGCAATCTATCCTTCGCAAGTAAATGGCAGTCAGTCGTATACTCGTCGTACTAGCGTTAAACTAATACAGTCGCATTTTGCGTCTAGATTGTCGCAGCCGCAAGCTAGTTAACTAAGTAGAATAGCATTGATATTAGTTGAAGTACTACAAAAAAAATACTCTCAACGAATCTACTTAAGTAGAAAAAGGTGAAGGAGCATTTGCTACAACCAAAAAACGTGTGATATAGGAGTACCTTACATGTTATTGCCTCACATTGGATCTATAAACTCAACGACTTTTCAACAGCTCGTAGCTGGTTTGCAACTATTAGGCAACGACTAGTGATGATTGTGTTACAACACTACACCCCGCAGGGACGTGCATTATATGCGGTCAGTTCTAATGAGTCATTTTAGAAAGATCGTCGCGTTGCACCTTAATTATTTAAACCCTAAAAAAGTGCAAATAAATATTACATTTTTATCGCGTTTCAACGTTCTACTCTAAAAGCAAGTTTTTGATGACTGTAATTTTTCAAATAATAAAACAGTTAAATTTGTATCCGACTGTTCGAAAACTTTTTGCCGGGTTGAATTTTAATATAAATTTTTTCGTGGGTGAACCAATTTCATTGGTGTTTTGCAAGTGTTTGTTTGTATTTGGATGTTTGCGTAAAACAATGGAGGTGAAAAAACTGTGTTATATTTGGACATTGGTATCTTTTATGATCCTGCAATGTGTTATGGTGGGTCACGGTGAACAGAGTTCTTTTGAACTACCCGTGCAATTAGTGGGATTCCCGTTTATTATAATGGCGGTCAGGGTCACCAACTTCATCAAGAAATTATCCTACGCTCTAAGTCCAGGTATATAATAAATGTATATATAATTATATAAACTAATTCATACTTTTTTTATTATATAGCGTGTAAAGTAACGTTGGTTGGCAACGTATCCCATTGTCTCTACACGTGATCCTCGATTGTGGTCGAGGTATTTATCGGGTCTTATTACCATCAAGAGCCATTGTATCATTTTCTCTGTGTGTCTACCAACCTCAACATCCAATTAATATTTTAAGCTTTTAAAAAAGCTTTGCAGAAACAAAATAAATACTTTTATGAGACAGAAGCACTGACTCGCTACATTAGAGGTAGAAGCGCTGACTCGCTACATTAGAATATGAAGTACGAGTACTAACTCGCTTGGATTAAAAACATTTGATTAAAAATTTGTGGTACATACTCGTACTGTCATATACTATTTTCTCTTTGCTATTAGTATATTAATTTCATTAACGATGGTTTTTCCAACATTGCTTCCATATTTGGTATGGGATTAAAATTCAAAGTAGTGTAGAGAATTGAAGTTGATTACATTATGCTAGCATGAATAATGTCCACTTCATGTTAAAATTCACAAGTAAAAACCTGTATACAAGGTCATTAAATTGATAATGTTTGATAACAGAAGATACACATTATAGTATTCTAGGACTTTAAAGGATAAGTAGGAAAAGTTGCGTAGGAAAATTAACAAAAAACGGGTGCCATATTGTTACTTTATTCTGTACATGCAAGCAAAGCTAATTAAGAAATCAAACACATTAATTTGTTCATGTAATATAAATTTTAGCAGTACCTACTGAGAAAGGATTATAATAATTATTTAGTTGACTTATCTGAAAGGAGTCAACCTTGAGAATGTTTTAAGACAACAACATTGACCTAAACGACCTATTAACAAAAAAATGAATGGGTATACATTTAACGTAACTAGAACTTGAGTAAAATGTGTAAAGAAATTCAAACAAAAAACCCGGTTACACCAACGCTTTTAAAAATCACAGTATAATGAATATGAACACATTCCTTTTATATTTCTTCGAACGCATAAAGGGAACGGGCCATACTCTGTGGTCCTCCATCTATGCGTAGGACCAATCAGAGCGCGGCATCTGTTTTGCCGCGCATTTTGAATCGCGAGCGTAAGATTCGGAAGAAGGTGACTGAACGGAGTTAGTGCGGACAAGGGTGTTTTATTATTTTGTATTTTTGTTGTTTTAAAAGTAAAGTATTTTGTTAAGGAAATAAAAACTTTTCTTACAACAGTTATATATTTAGTCAAATGTTAGTCGGCACATTTTCCATTTACTAACACAAATGCTGCCAATGCTGCCACTGTGTGGCTCAGGGAAGGACAGTAATGTTACCTACTGACATATAAATATGTGTTCTACTTATCGTTATTTATAGGCGCTGTGACATAACTTGATTGACCAACCAAAGTTCAACAAGAAATCGACAGTGAACGTGCTGCGTTCCATGTAACGCATACTACGGTTACAGTAGTGTAACCCGAGTCGCTCTAAGAGCAAGTCCAATTTTACTTTCATTCATTTCGCGCGCGAAGTTTAGTTGAAACGGAACGTTAACCGCGGGAGTGTCATTTAAAAAAAGAACATTTAACTATTCGCGGTTAGAACGAAATAATATTTTGAGAATATGTAAATGTGACCTACTCAGTTCTATGCTACAAAGTTCATATTTTAAATTGGTAGTGTTGTAATTTACCTACGAAACACACATTTACTTGATAGCGAATTTAGTTGAAGTGTACAGTTACCACAATGAAGTTCTCGAACGTAGCATGCACTACGTTCCTTGTTGTCATATTATTTTCTTCGGCAAATGTGAGCAGTGAACAATCGCCTTTTGAGTTGCCCGTGCAGTTAGTAGGCTTTCCAGCCATAGTCTTCAGTGTGAGATTAACCAACTTTCTGAAGAAACTATCATATTCCTTTAGTCCTGGTAAGTATCACCATCATAATAATTATTGAACAATGAATAACAAGGACTAATAACATACTTAAATTAAAACAAACAAGTTTCAAAGACAAATAAAATTAAACATTTTAATTGCCACCTTTTCTATATTATTTTATAATATTATAAATAATATTATACGCACGAGTAGCACGAGTGGCACGAGTAGGAGTTGTTGTCTGAATAAACTTGATGAAATTCAATGAAAACTGAATCAAATCGGTTATCCGTTGATTTCTGATATAGTGGCAACTTGTAATCTGAGGTGGCAACCACCTAACACGTTGTATATGTCACCGCATAACAACCCTTTGTAAACAGAATTTCCCAAAAAAATTGAAATAATTTCGACTTCGTATTCCCGGGACGGGAGCGACCACTTGCTTGTAAATGCAAATTGTTTCGTTCCGTACATCGAGAAAGGTAGATAGCAGGAGGTAAAATAAAGTATTTGATTAGCTTATGTAATTGCTTTGTATCCTAATTGCAATTACATAACATAACAACATCACGGGTCGTATTAACCCGAAGAGTTAGGCAGAGATGTGTATACTCACTTTTCACCCGATCTGGGTATCGCATCTATCTATCTATGTACATCTATCTTCGTGGTCACGCTTGCGTCCGTTAGACCAATGACGCAATTGATTGCAAAAAAAATATAAAGACTTTTCTCATTACATGACGGATTTCATAATATATCATAATAATCAATTAATATATATATATGGTTGAGCTAAGAGTACTAAGTATTTTTAGAAAAAAATATATTTGTGTGTTTTTCTAACATTTTAAAGCTGAGTTATGATTTCTGCATATTTCTCACGTATATTCTCCCTTTCTATATTCTACACGTAAAAGCTAAACTACAACTTATAGGCGTCCAACTATTGGGCACGGGTCTCTGCCAGAGCCATAGCCGAGGGAGGTATAGAGCATACTCCACCACACTGCACCTATGCAACTGATGTTAAAAATACGTCGTTATGATAAACTATCGGTCGACACAAAAAGCTGTGAAATATGATGCAACTCAGTAAATTATGAGTTTTTACGCGAACGAATTTTATCAAAACGGACACTTTATTACTAGTAGGGTAATAAATTAAATCGTGATAACTGGTAACTCTATCGTCTCTCACTGGAGATGTTCAGTTTCAAACGTATGTGAGCGCCTTTCTTCTTTTTTTTTTGTTTTATATGTAAACCCATACAAAAGTATCTATGGAAATATGTTAATACAAGATGGACGCCCAGCAGCTTCGCTCGCGTGGAATTAGACATAACAATAGTTTCGTTTACGCCTAGTAATATTATATAGCCTATTTCACTCAGTGAAGATACAGCTTTCTATGGTGAAAGAATTTTTGAGATCGGTCCAGTAGTTTTGGCAGCGCACGCCGGAATAGCTCGCAGATGGTAGATTTTTTCCTACTTACTTAACGTCATATTTTGGACAATTCACACAATATCTTTATAAATTGTAGTCTATGTGTTATTCTGATGTATAAGCTATATTATTGTAAAGTTTCATCCATTCAGTACTTTTTACGTGAAAGCATAACACACATCCATCCATCCATACATACTTACAAACTTTCCCCTTTATAATATTAGTAGGATTCTATGTGTGAAGATGTACTTGATCAAACATATCATAGGTAGGTACACCAAACATAACATACCATCAAAATAAAATAAATGTTTCTATCTACCAATCTGCACTGGAGAAACATGGTGGTTTTCGCAGATTCAAATTCATTTATTCAGAGAAGAACCAGGCTCCAGGTATTCTCACTTGTGAGAATTTACATATTAAGTTTATATGACTTAGTAACAACATTTTTGGAATCAAGTGGTGGTTTAAATTATACTCTAAAAAAATTTTTTTTTTAAAAAGCTTTTATAACTTTTATTTTTATTTTCATGCATTGTCATCGGAACCTAATATGTGTAATATGAACCAAATTTCAGTACGATAGCTTCAGTGGAAGTGGGTGAAATATTGATTGCAAGATTCCAGGATATACATGAATACATACGAGTGAAGTTAAATAAAAGCTTTTAATAAAAAGCCTAACTTGTGAGTGTAAAGCTTACATTGTGAGTGTAGGGGAGATGTAGGTAATGGGGATCACCTAAGCGAGAATGAAAAAATAAAGCAATCTATTAATCAACTATTTATTATTCTGTTCTTATTACAAACTTTACTTTCTTAGCTATCAATTGAGATCAACTTTCATCACTTTGATTTATTAATTTTGGTATAATAAGACATTTAAAAAAAATTAAGTTCGATCACCATTGCCAACATCGGTTGGCAATGGTGATCAGCATGTAGGCAATTGTGATCAACACATATCGCACTCATAATTGTCCGCAGAGTCCCATCCAATACATTCGGCATGAGCCCAGAGCCCACAAGAAATGAATCGGTACCATTTTTCATTGTCTAGTCCGGATTCACCACATACAAGACACAAGTTACTTGCATCTTCTGCATCGTCATTATCGTCATCCTGGCATAACTCGTCAAGTATAATTGGAGTGCTGCAGAATTTTCTTCTTACCCTTCTGTAGCTTGCTCTTATTTCTTACTCCTTTTCCTTTGTTTTTCAAAATTGTTTTGCCTTCCTTTTATTTTCATTTTCAACTAGGGTGTCTTTGAACTTCTACCCCAAGGGTAGATGTTAAAACCGTTAGTGGTATATAGTCCAGTTAGCTTTATTAGTCTTTCTAGAACTATCTTTCGGCATCTACAAACAAACAATAATACTGTTTTATCGAGGTGAGGTAATGTGAGAAGTAGAGATCACTATGTAGGTAATCGGGATCACCTGACTCCGATTACCTACACGGGCAAACAGACGGAAAAATAATTCCTGACGAAAATTTTTAATTTATAATAACAATATAGCTGCTGAATTGCATGCTAGAATCCTACGATTATTACATATTAAAAAAACAGAATTAAACATTTGTTATATTGTGACTTACCTTCTTATTTATCAACTCGAAAAATTACATGAAAATGGCGCGAAAGCTTCAAACACCTACTATTCTCAAGCCTGTCGCGCGAACTGAGCCAGTTTCCGGCTGCGTACAGGAATGCCGTAATGCTAGCGTATAGGTATATTAGCATCGCCAGATCGCGTTTGGTTTTTGTTATTTTGAGGTGATCACCATTGCCAACTGACTCCCATTGCCTACATCTCCCCTAATAGGTTTGGTATGATAATAGTTGAAGATAACAAATGAATGCTTTGCTCTAATTAGGCGCATTTCCAAATAACAGAGATAAAATCTAAGTGTTCCACATTGCAGAAATATTTTAAGAGAACCCGCATGAAATACCATTTTATAAAGCGATGGAATTTCTTTCATCTCTTTCAATATTTACGCTATATCAGTAGCATAGCTGATGATAAAAATACATAAATGATTATAATTATTAAAGATTAATAAATTACAAACAACTGCGAAGACCACTTTCAATTTGAAGCACTATTTTTACTGTTTTACCACAGTTTAAACTTTAGTTGATACTCTTACTAATTGCATAAACGCATATCTAAAACAAAGAAAAATCAAAGGTAACCTGGGATTTGAACAAGGACTTCTGGAATAAGGGGCCATGATCTAACAGGAGGTCATTCCTCACTAATTAATATTCATTTAGATTCCCTTTTATAGCCCCGTTTACGATAAAGATTGTAGACTCTGCTTTAGTTTACATTGGAGAGCTACCCGTATGTCAGAAGCTTTGGTTTAGAAAAAAATTACTTTATTAACATTCTTTATCTATCAATGTATGTTTTATGCACTTTTAGTATTATTATATGATTTTAGAGTTATTTGACTTATATTAATTTTTTTTTTTTTGCTTTAAACCGCCATGGTAATTTCTACTGCTTTCTTCCTTCTTTCTTCCTACTTCCTACTGCCCAAATTTGACTGGCAGAGAATGATTTATGCTATTATAATAATAATAATCGTTTATTTCAAGATATTCCAAGATCTCATATACATTTGTTAGTATTACTTGGCCTATGTTAGTAGATGTACAGTTATTAATTAATACAATAAGTATAAATATAAAATAAAATAAAATGAAAATTTGTTACTACAGCTTAACCTACGTTAGTACCTAATTGTTACTTCAGCAGACTGGACCGTGTCAGTATGTCAGTAATTACCTTATATATTATACTATGGTACCTATCATATTAAGAGTTAATAAACAAACATTAAAATAATTTATTTCCAGCAACTTACCGGTCCCGCAGCCGTCGGGAGCTCACGTTCACCAGCGAGGCGCCGGAGCCGTTCGACGCGAACGAAGTGGAGAAGTACATCACTGGAGAGTTTGGCGCCAAGGCGTGCGTGTTTGAAAGGGTGTGCGCACACTACGCCACCAAGGCTAGGAGTCAGCCGAAGCCCCAGATGGACTGGCCTGACGTTTTCAGGTATATAACTGCACCTTCATTCACCGCCAACAAACAAGCAAGGCATGGTTTAACCCCTTTAGTTATTTTATTTTCAAATTGCCCAAAACACTAGTATAAAGTTGTACAGATCTGCATCTATTCAAACACAGCCTTATATAATACTCAAAAAGATGCATACCTATGTATTTATCTAATTCATGGCATTTCTGCAGTTTTCAAATAAAACATCTATAAAGCATTTTATGCATGGTTACATCTCCAAAAATCAAATTTTAATAAAAAAGAACTTCATAATATTCTCGAAGGCATATGCAGTCTGCCAATCCGCACTTGGCCAGCTTGGTGGACTAAGGCCTAATCCCTCCCATTCTGAAAAGAGACGCGTGCCCAACAGTGGGACAAAGAAAGGGTTGTGGTTGTGCTTCTCCACCTGCTCGATTAGCCTCGATAGGGCTTGTCCACTTGGTCAGCGCGATTTTGTGGGTAGATCAATAAGATTTTATACTTGATGTATGTGATCAATCCCAATCGTGCATTTGAAGAGGTTTTTGAAACAGCTGTTTATGATTAATACAAATCAGCGTAACTAAATAAATAAATAAATAGTTGATTTTAAATCTCAAATTATCTACTAAAATCTCTATGAGTAGAATGTTAGAAAAAGTCTAAGATTAAGTCTACACGGTGAATAATAATTTTTCCTTCATTCATACATAATAATAAACAATATGTGTATAATAAATAATTTTTTGCAAAAGTAATAAAATTAATAGTAGATTTTGTAGAGTCCTAATAGAGAGGATTTCCGAAACCATAACTCACGGTTACCACCAAACTTAAACAAAAGATTATTCAGCATTGATTAAGCTAATCTGACAAAGGCAGCAAAAACACAATCTATGAGGATAACAATTGGCCGCCCTTGACACCGCTGTCCATCCATTACAGCCATCGGTTTCTACGTGTTACAAAACATTATACAGATTGGTCGTTTCAAGGCCGCTCGGAACCAGGCCAGTGTTCGGCGGTTGAGGGGTGCTGTAGACGAATGCACTAAGTGCGTCCGCATCGGTGTAAGTGGGACGTCGACGTAATTCCTTCGCAACCGGTCATCGCGATGCCGTCTAGAACAGTCACGTCATCGCAATGCACACGGGTATACATACATCACTAATTATATCGTCATTTGTTACGCGTTAGTGGTTGAAGAACCATTAGGTACGAAATATTTAGGTCAACGCTAATGATAAAAGTTTTTTTAGAAATAAATAATTATTATAATATGTTATGTAATAAGAAGCATCTATAGCCCAATGGCTCGAGTCGATTTAATGTGAGTTAAGCAATGACGGGCGCGGTCGGTTTGTGGATGGGTGACCGCTAGTGGCAAAATTTCATGGACGCTACCGTGCTTCGGAGGGCACGTAAGACCTTCGATCCTGGTTGTTTTCAATGGCGGAAACAGTCGTTAATCAGTTAGTGGCCAACCCAGTGTTGAAGTCCTTCGGGTGGCTTAAGAACATTCGACCGGACGATTCGGGCCTAGCAGTGGGAAGTGGTCGCAGTGTATTATATAATTAGAAGGAAATATTTAAAACACGATTAGGACTTTTAAACTATTGTCATTATAATAATAATGATGTTTACGTAACACCACAGCGCTGAATACTTAAACACTTTGTGTTTACAATATAGCTATGACTTTTGCGCGGGGTTTATAATGTCAATAATTTTTGGATAATTGTTGTATTTTCGTATAGATATTTCAGGCATACTCGTTATCTACAATTATGAGGATTAATGAATCTACGCTGTGATCTACGCTGATCCTTTAAATAATTAATTTTCTAAGAGCACTTAGATGCACGCCTCTACTCGTAAATTTGGTACGAATTTTTTATGAAGATTAGGCGTTTTTAAGTGAATTACATTAAAGTTAAATCTGTGGTGGTGGCTATACGACACTATACGTGTCGCATTCGGCGGCCGAGGTGAGCAGGAATTATGTAACGATGCAAACTTTCACTCCTCTAATGCATAGTGTCCATACTAAAATGAACCATATTACAAAATAATGATGACTATTTTACAATTCTTATTTTGTGTCACATAGTTCAATTCAAGAATTGTGAATTTGTGACGCAAGTAATAGTTTTAAATTAATTGAATTTAAGTCGAATTTTCAACTATACTCGGCGTATACCGCGGAGTATTATGTAGTTGTGGTTTTGCGATTAGATTACTACTTGAAAATATAGTTCCGTATTGTGATATAGGATTCCCTTGAACGCCTTGAAGCAACTAAATGGGAGCTTCTGGGTTTTGGTTTGACCCCCATTACCCAGAAAAGTTGGGCAGTGTGTATAGCCGCACAACGACCTAAACACAGACGTTGTCTTCTGCGTATCTTCAGGGACTATCTGGAGGTTACTGGAGCATTCCATCGGAGATCCCGGAGGCCTCTACTAGCGCTAAGGGAGAAAGTTTTATTGGATGGAAATTTAACATAACTCGGTGTCCATCCATCCATCAGCCTTTTGAGATCCACTTTTTGACATAGGCCTCTTACGACACCAATCCGACCGGTCCTTCTAAATTAATGGTTTAACTCGGTATCGCTGCCACGATACCATAAATAGGTAGGTACTTATCTATCCGGGTAGTACGATTCCCAATAGACCAAGAAAGTAACAAAGTTCTGAAACGAATTGTCGTGCAAGAATTTAATAGTTCTATGAATTCTCCAAGGATTAAATCGTACAAACTATTGCTTAAGGTTTTAAGAACAAAAACTAGGGTTAAGAAACATTACTAGTGCGTACGCTAAATATATATATATAGTCATATCTTTGTCATGTTATCGTAAAATAACCTCTCCCTGGAGGACGTCCCAAAATCTACTCGAGTTTCAAGTATATCGAATATTTTACCTCCATTGAAACACAATAGCTTATTGTTCACTTATTTATCATCGTAGATTTATTGCTAATAGGCCTTAGCAATATCGTAGTTTAAGGTTTATTTTATCTAAAACTCAATTTTAATTATAACACTGTCTGAAATATATACATAATTAAAATTAAAATCTAAAAATATAACAACAACCAAAAACAAATGTAAAAAAAATGGTCATTATATATTTTAAGCATTAATAATAATAGTGAATCCAGATATTGATCAGTTATTGTCAAAATTAGAATTCCCATCCATTTCCCCACCGTGCTCCACTTGACGAACCGTATTCAGTCGAACCCAGACATGTTAGGACAAATTGAAAGAAAATGTGATTCACAATGTAACTGTGACAGTCCTTAAAATGCATAGTGTTGTTAATTTTGCGGTGCGGAAGTTAAGAATTCTAACGACTGTACTCGGAGGTTGTTTCAACATGTTTTAAAAGCGGTAGCTCGTTAGCACCTTCCTCTTCCGGTTAAGTACCCCTTCTGAAGTTACCCTGGATTTGGGTAGTTGATATTGTGAATAAATAAAGATGGTAATGGGGTTTATGTTGAAACAATCTACTTTTATTTAGGTAAAAAATGTAATGGGTAGAGAATAAAACAATAATACTACGATATGTTTTTAAAAATGCTTCACGCAGAATTTTGTACATTTTCACTTACATTCTCAATTCATAATTTTCAATTATGAAAGAACATAACTGTATGTAAAATTTTTGGATAAGCACGCTGATTTAAAAACAAACAGACAGATTACTTGAAAAAGATTAGTATGCTAATGGATTCGGTGTTTCAGAGGACATTAAAAAAAGTTTAATAAAAGATTTCATGTTAACTGAAAAAAAAAATTGAATACATTAGATTCAGATTCATTTATTTTTTGTATGTTTTTTTATTTACCGCCGGTTGAAAAAGTTACCACCAATAAGAACACGGCAATAAATTCCGTAATGTTAATATTTTATACTCAATCTTTTTTCTTTACAGGCAATACAAGCGATCCCCAGACCAACTCAAGGAGCTGTATCTGCTCAGCGTGTTCCTCGGGGACATAGTGGGGTCTCCACAGCTCTGTCACCAACTTGGCAAGAGAAGAGCATGTGATGATACCCTTTTAGGCACCGTTAGTTTATAGGTTTTACCATAATAGAAGGAATTAAATAGGGCGGTCATATAAAGCACTTTATTTTTTAAGATAGAGTCAAAATTACCTGTGAATTTGAATTACTCTAATCTACTGGAAGATATTTCATGATCAAATAAGATTACGTATTTATGTTTCTGTGTGTACATAAAATGTGAAAATTAAATAATACTGACAGTAAGTATGTACATAACTTTAATAATATAATTTGTAAATAGAAACTGTAATAAGGTAAAACTAACGTCTATTATTAAACGTATTATACGTTTAAAGTTCTTTTACAAGTAAGCATATAGTTTGTGAATAATTTTTTTTTCAAAGTAGTTTAAGATCAAATTAATGTAACTACTATAATAAAGTAAAAGTTGAAAGCCACATCAAAATACTGGTGATTCTTATAATTAGCCAAATGTTAAGTTATGCTCAAAGTACAGATACATTTTATGTAAGTACATTAGATACGAATTTAATATTCAACCGTCTTCCTAGTTTGATAATAAAAAAATCTCTAAAATAAAATATAATAACTCTAAAATAAGAAAGTTGCACTTGCTAAAAAATAAAATGTTACCATTGTTATTTATTAAAGTCGGCTAATACTGGGGGCAAGAATAACACATTTTAATATCTTTATAAGTACAGGTTTCTATTACTATTTCGGATACCCGACACCATTGTTGGTTGTATTAACACATAGGAAATTACAATAGAAATGCATAGTTTCAGGTACTTATACATATTTAAAATATAATCTAATAATGTTTTAGGAATATCTTTACGCGCGCTTTAGCTGATACCTTTTTACAATTCTATATCAAGAAGTAAATATAATTAATTTATATAAAATAATTAAATCTATGAATAATTCATGTCCTTTAATAATTAACATAAAATACATAGTTTAAATATAATGAATAGAATAAAGAACCACGACAATACGCTGTTGGTGTTAAAACAGAGTTGCTATTTTGAATGTGCCAAGTGTCTAAGCCGTTCATTTAAAAATGACCGATGGCACTGCAAAGCGCTGCCATCCTGCAAAGCTGAAACATTTCTGTGAAAAATAGTGTCTACTAACTCTTGCTAAAAGCATGATATTTGAACTTTACATAAAATAAAAATTTAATTTATTATTTTAAGTGCTTAACATGTTATGTCGCACCAAATTCCACGTGGATCTGAATGAATGTACACCTAGGAATTTATTATTCCCTCTAAGTATTACTTAGTAGAAAATACACAATATTATTGAATTCACTTCTCTACATCTAATACACATCTGTAAAACTTACAATAAGCTATATAATAAGATATATAATAAGGGTTGGGAATGAAAATGCAATTAATAAATGAAGTTTCTTATAGGGAAAATAATAGAAATGAATTTACAGTTATGCTTTATTTTATATTATATATTATCTTTTATGATTAACGAGGCTAATCATTAAATTTTTTAAGCATAATATAAATATTAAGTGTTAAGTGGATAGTAACTTCCTAAAACGTTCTATAACAAATGTAAATATCGTCAGCGAACTGTGAATTCTTCCATTCAATTGCCACATTGCAGTGTTTATAAAGCTTAAGGTAGGTACTGCCCGATATCGCCAGTTCTAGAAGGTACTATAACTCTAATGATTCGCTTGTTGTCTTATTAAAAATTATAAAGTATTTAGAGAAATCTTTTACGAAAGAAAGCACTAGTTAAAGGTTATCTAAAATTAGGATTCGTTTGCTCCTGTTTACGACTGTTTTATTTTCATTTTAAAAATTTATTCCATTGGATCAATTTAATATGAAATATGCTAATAATTTAAATAAATGAGAATGGAAATAAACAAATACGTGATTTCAGAGATCATGTATGATCTTGGATACGAATCAGCTAATCCGGATATTCATCCTTTTCCGTGCTCCGTGTCCTGATCCATTGGGTTTGGGCTATTATAGGCATGCTTACAAGAACTTTGTTTTGAAAAACAAAATTGAAGTGAACCCTCAAGCATGTTATTAAGGTCATTTCACTGAGATATATTTAATATAACAATAGATTACAATGGTAACGGGCAAGTATCACCTTAATTGAGAAATGTTTGTTAAAATGTCATGGAATTGTTGAATGTTGAATTATGTTTTATCATAGTTTTAGTATTACAAGTTACTTAAATATACCTTATATTGATCACGGTTATCGCTAAGTGTATACATTTTACTATATGAGTTTGTGTAATTATCATGGTGTGTATCAGTGTCAGTTAAACAATAAAACGATTAATAAGGGTTTTAATGAACTGTATTTTTTTTTTAAATCTTACTATGCACTGGCTGCTCAGCGTCGAATTGCAGTGTACATGAAACACGTTACTCCAGTGTGGATCGATGAAGATGTTATTGGCAAATATAAAATATTTATGCAACCTGAAGCCCTGCGACAAAACTTAACGACTGTTGTCTTACAACCAGAACCGACGGTTTAACGTGGCCTTCATAGCACGGAAGCGCTCAATAAATTTCCACTAGCGGTCATCCAACTAACTCCGAGATTCTAGAATACTATCGATCAGTTAACAATGTCTCGAGCCGGGTGTTAATTCGCACTCATTCTGCGTAGGCGCACGTTACGCGGCATCTCATCATACAAAAGATGTCAACGGGTTTGCATGCTGTTATCGGACTATGGTGTTCGCATAAACTCCTGTCATTATCATTTAACTTAAAAAGATTATTTAACAAGCAAATTGGATAGTTTCACAAGTCATTAATGATTAAATTAATTAATTAAAAACGATTAATGTATTTAATCAGATTCCCCACTTCGTAGGAAACAAATAATTTATACATTTTAAATATTGAACAAATTTTCAAGGTAAAATAATAATATGTATTGTACGAACCTTATTACTTTTGTTTGTAAGTTCTAAATCGGTAATTGATATTTTAATATCACTATTAGAACAAATGTCACGTGCTATAACGGTAACCAGGAAACCTGGTTTCAAAGGTTTAGAAGGTCAGCGTGTGTTATTATCAGAAATAACAATACCTATCTACCACTCATCAGTAAGTGACCCAAGTTTGGTGGGATCGAAATCAACTCGGGATCATTGCGTGACTGAATTATATTATGCTGCCCTACGGATTAACCAATTATGGATGAATAAGTTACATCATGATTGCCTTGTTGGCCTCGTGGACGCAAGTTAGTGGGTGTTAGTACACACTTCTGCTTATGCCTACAGGAAAAAAAAAACCATGGACATGTTCACACACGGCCATCTGACCCCACACTAGGCAAAGCTACGATGGGTATCAGAGACTGATACATATACATAGATATTTATAAATACATACTTATGTAGATAATTATTATCATCCAGATACAGAAAAAACACAAGTGTTCGTCACATGAATGTTTGAGTGGGATTCGAACACACGACCCCTGGCGTAACAGGCAGGGTCACTATCGATTCCGCCAACGGGTCAGTCTATAAATACAGGCATGGTGTAATCTAATGTTACTTACATCACTGTTCTGGTAACATATAATCCACACGAAGCACATTTTATACAGTTTTGACAATTCACATTTAAATAATACATTCAGTATATGCAGAACCATGGAAGTAGTTTATCCTTGAACAGAACAACAAACAAAGATTTTTTATACTATAGATTTGCCACTTCCATAGAATGGTTTTGAACTACTACGTATATCTATGAAAACAAACAATAAAGTTAAATATTTTTGAAATCAATAAAGTATTTCAGACATTATGAGCACACTGCCATCTATTAGGAAGTTTGAAAAGCACTTAACATACAGCTCTACCAGCATACAACATTTAAGACTTACCAAGAACCATAGTTGTCGTACTAACTGAGAACCAGTTTATCATAGAATCAATATAGATGGCGTTGTGACGTTGTAGTGTATTATTCTCATTCATAATATATTTGGTATGTTACCTAGGTATCATGACATTTTTTATAGCTGTAGGTGTAGTTGTATGTTCAACTAAAATACTCAAAATAGATAAAAATACGTACAGTTTTATTTCGAAACATTTTTCTCTTATAAAATGGATTAATAAAAATATTGAAGACTTTTACCATTTCTTCTGCCAGACAACGTCCAGAAAAGTAATCCGCTCACGTAGAACGTACTTATAACTTCAAGTAAGCAGCTGGACAAAAAGTGGAAAAAGTTATGGAAGTTTCGTCCTTGTCATACTTACATACGAGTACATTTTACATCGTAATTCTACTTATGGTTGTAGTTACAAACAAATAATCTCTATGAAAATTATTTAAAAAAAACTTTGCCTATTGCTATGCGAAGGATATGGATACAGGTTTATTGCGAGCAAATTCTGGCATGCACTTTATCACACGTCTTCCTTATCTTTGAGGCGGCCGACATCTGAATCCCAAATAACCACCAAATAAGGAAGCATCGCGGCATCCGCGGCGGCGGAATGCAAAGACACATATACCTAGCTTTGAACTAAGAGACCTCACCACCACAGTACTTTTAAATTATATTCTGAATATGGCAATATCGGACTAGTATTGGATGCATTAATTAAATTTTATGTTACTAGATGTTTCGTTGAAGAAAGACATTGAAGGAGACCTGCATGACTGAGAGTTATTATATTCCATTTCTGAAATAAACAAAAATTAAAATTAAATATTTTATATATAATAATTATTTGTTTATAGGTATTTAATGAAGATTCACTTACATTATTGTACTGTTACAAATTTCCTGTCTCGGGTCTACTGGAAGATATTTAAGAAGAATTAAGTAGTACCCTTGTACCATTATCTTCCTTTCTTATATACTGTACTGTACCTATACTTATATATTTTCTTTCTTCTTCTAATTTTATATATGCCCTAACTAAAGTGTGTACATAAACTATTAAATTAATTAATAAATAAACTTGGGGCAAAGAACGGGTGCTTGTGGTGGTGGCCCTGGTGAAGATAGACTTGTGGATATTCTGTTATTCAATTCTGTTCATAAATGAATTATTCCATGAATGGAAACTGTGTCCACCGTTATTTCCACTTCCACAGAAGTTCCGACCGTAGATGATTGGACGTAACTTGCATGTACTTTTACTCACATTCTAAATTGCTTGTAAGGCAGAATGTCGGTTATTTTCCCGGAATTTCCTCAATTAAAATAATGTTTTAATCAATCCTAGACCTCATCGGACCATCTCCATTAGGTACGTCGTAATTATGAACAGTAGCTACCTGTTGTTAGTCATGATTAAGATTGAAACATTTATCGTAACCTCTTATGTAGCGCCTGTTTACTGTAGCTAATTTATAATGCTACTTTAAACATGTGAATAATTGAGAATATGTATGAAAGTATATGTCGTAGAATACGGTGAAAATAAAGATTATCCCGAAAATTAAGTAATTACTAACTAAAATCGCAAATAAGCGGGTAATTGGAATCTAAAGCAGAACTGGTTAGTAGATGTTCTGGGTTTGATTACTAGTCGGGCAAACGATTCATAATTATTATTCCCTGTAGTATTCGGATTTTGGATATTTGGCCTAACTTAACTGATAAAAGGTAGGTAGGTACCTCTGCTTACCTTTTTGAGGAGTAGTTCCTGTATGTTATGTTTTTCGCAAATTTGCCAGCACTCTTTTTTAAACGTGTCATTTTAAGCCAAAGAATTGCTGTAGTAGCTAGTAGTTCCAATAAAAGTATATTCTATTCTTAGCATAATTTCATTTCATTCATTTTTTCTAAATGAAGTGTGATCTTGCATCAATACGAACCAGCAAGTCATTAAGAATAGGTATTATGGAAAAAAAGTGAGTAAACACGTCCGCTTCAACACAACACCGAAACAAATCGTTTATTCTTTCACGACATAAACATTAGCAAAGTGTTTATTTGCTCATCTAGGAGGGCATCAACCCCATTAAAGAAAACGTTTGTTACGTTTAAAAGGGTTTTTATATAATTGATGTCATTGCGCATTACTTTAGGTAAATAAAAAAAGTCTGCTTTTTAAATCATTAATACCACTTAGTTTAACGTAGGGTACTTTGAATTGTCTCACTTTTACATCTCATGTAGGTATACTCGAGCGTACAGTTTGCGTGGAAGGTCGGAAGTTTGACGCTAAACTGCCAGCGTTCAGCGTTCTATCAGAAAAACAACAAGAGTTCCCGTGGCGTCTCATTTTGATGCTGTAGTTGCCGCTGGGTTTTATGGGTATTCTGGTGCAGCCCCACATACCTGTCTGTTTCTGTCTTGGACTGATATAGGCAGGATACGTAAATGCATTTCTCAGCGAAAAAACAAAAAAGCTGGCCAGTAAGATTTCCTCAATCCGCATCGGAGCATCTGAGGAGAGTGATCTTGATGAGCTGTAGCTGTGGAGTATATCAGTTATACCTTATTTTTTTATAACCGTTCGTAAAGTTATTCTTACGCAACATTGTACTATTTAAATTCAAATATGACTTTGATTTGCGCATAGTTAAATCACTTCAGCATACACTTCTGGTGAAGGAATATCCAGAATGTTCAAACAAAGCAAAGACGGCATAACTTAAGGGTATAAGTCAATGGATAATAGGTTAATTAATTCGTTTGTTTAATCGTGCAATCTAATATTAGTGAGGCATGGATCTCTTCTCAATTCAAAAAAGGGTTAGACAAAAATAACATGACAATGTGCTGAGATGAAAAAAAACTATCACCACAAGAATCACATACGACGAACTTAAGGCGTCGGTCGTCCAGTATTTATTCTACCTCAATGTCGGGGCGCTGCGAATAAACATCATGTATCACATAAGTAGTGTACGTGGAATCTCGTCTTGCTGCGTGCCATGAGGTAGTGAAACTTAGCTGGCACTAAACTAAACAGTTCCTCATATTGGTATGTGGTGTGCTATGTACTGTGGCACCGGCAGAAACATGTTTGACGTCGGACTTTTTTGGTATTAACGTTATTCGTTGGTGGAAATTGTGCTGAGTTTTGTAAATAAAAACGTAATTGCTTTTTCTCAACTAAAAATTAAGCTGACATTAGAAGTAATGAACCTGTTTCATTTCAGTGTTCAGTATAGTATAATCAAATTCATACGAAGGTGGATTCCTGGTTCGATTCTTGGGAAAATAATGTAGGTATATGGCAGATGAATATTTATATTCGGGTCTCAGTCAAACTACGCATTTTTCTGGTATTAGGTGTGTATATGTATGTTTTTTTATTTATAATCCTTTCTTATGATTCTTTGATGTTACCAGGTCATTAAAATTTAAAAATTTTATAATCTTATTGTTGGATGGATGACCTGAAAATTTACTAAACTAAAATATGTTTAGTTGCTTTAAGCAACTTTAATCGTTCAAACAAATATCCACAAGCATTTTGGTAAGCATGCAGCTGACGAATTACCGCTACTGTTATCATAATCATCAACGGTTACAGCTTAATGCGCGGGTGCCTTTAAATCTTTAATTCGAGGTGTTATGCTTCAAACATTTTGTAACGGATGATGTTATTAAGATTAGGATTGTTAGATTATGTATATTATGCACAACCGAATGTAATAAATTGTACCTATATAATTTTTATTATCTTCAACATAGTTATAAACTATTAAATATTATTTTTAATTTAAGAGTTAATAACAATAATAGTAGGTATATTAATATGTTTTTCAATACATAATTAGCCTTGTCACATCCGTGCAAGCGCACAATAGTAGTTGCATACTAAAATGAATATTCAAATGAAGAACGCTTTATGAAGCGCCAAAGTAGCCAAATCTAGCAAATTAGGGTTCATCTTATCAATTCTTTTTACAAAATACATACACTTTAAGTTGAAGAAATAATCAATAAGAATTATTGACTTTATAATAAGCTTCTTCATGTTTCCCAGAGTGGAATTATTTTAATGTTTTTTATTCGCTGAAAAACAATCGCAAAATAAGGTCTTAGAATGCGTCTCAATAGATTTATCTCTCATATTTGAAAACTAATGACATAAAACTTTACTTACATAATATTGTATCCTAAATCAAACATTTTAATTTAAGTTATACATACAAATACAAAACCCTTTATTTTTTCCTTGTTTTACGTCATTCATTACAAACATAATTGTACAATTTGTACATTGTCAATATTCAACAGTTCAAATTAGCAACTATAACCAATAATAATTATATATTTTTCATGTCTTCCATTTTATTTCTATAGATATTTCAAATTTAATATAGACACAGATATTTTATTTAAATGTATTTTATTTTGAATTATTTCTGTATAATATACAAATAAACATTTAAAATTATACCACGCATATTATTCAGTTATACATATACATACATATATACGAATACAACAACCTGAAATTATTTCCGAAATCCGGGAATTTCCACGAAATAATTTCGCATTCCTTCAGATCACCTATTTGTTAGCATTCCTTAGCGTGAAGTATGTTCGAACGCGGTTCTCCGTTACCACTCGCGAACTAAATGTAAATTAAATTCCAAAGCGCACTGAAGGATTTATTAGTAGTACAATCACAATCAATACATGCTGTCTTACGATGGATGTTTAGGAAGGTTTTGGTGAACGGCTTACAATAGTATAGCCATGTCGAAAAGTCTTCACGACTTAACGTTTAAACGCTTAATGATAGTATTTATATAGTATGTACTACCACAGAGTAAGAACCAAAGGTATTACACAACTAACAAGAAATTCTTCCACATGGAGTTTTTGAAAATGGAACAAATTTGGTAACATAAATAAATATAGAATTAAAAATTAAAACATTCTATCAGAACAATTAAATATAAAATATTACATGTTTAAATTTTTAAAATAATAATATACTCGTACCAACACTGAATTATATATCTATTCATTTCACAGAGCGTGAATGTGTTGACAAAAACTTGAGGTTTATTATTTTTCATAATTACGTCGTAAGTTTTCATGATGACCAATAAACACAATGTAGATTGTTTTCGATATTAACAGCGGCATAAAAATTAGATGCCCACTACACTAGTAATTTTAAGCGACGTATTAGCATTTCACTGCTGGGCACGGGACTTCTCACAACAAGCTGCGAATTGGCGAAGGGTTAGTAGCCAAACCGATAGTCGGAAGTTGTTAGGCTGGCTGAAGGCCTTCCAACTTGATCATTGAACGCCAATGCTGCTGAGAGATACAGCCATCGTGTTTGACTTTCACACCTATTCAAGCCTTGTTTATTAGCAATGTATATGTAACGTAAATGCCGACATCTCCGATGCGTGTCAAACACGGGTGTCAAAAGAAAATAATAAGATATCACATCAATGTGGTAACCGCGTGCACTGCGATGATCACTTACATTCTAATGACACCTAGTAGCCCTCGTCGGATCAATTGTGGGTTAATTATCTAGACACACTAAGAACTTGGCTGGTTTCCGTTGCGAAATACCCACTGCCCATGAAATGAAACATACATTGTTATTTTATTAGGAGTATGCAAATAATTGCTGAACGCACGATCATAATATTGGGAAATGTATATATTAAGATTTATGACAGTGGTTCGTGTAACTGACCTCGCGTATTGTTTAAACTGAAGTAGATGAATGATCTTTTTGATTGTTAATGTGTACTTTTTATTTACATACGCTGGTTGTTAATATAAACTGAATGTCTATCTATGCCTTTAGATGACATTGGTCGCTATTGGCGAAAATAGATTTAATATTCATACATCGTCTGCTAATTGGAATAACCATATTTTTACTGTTTAATCAATCCGAAAAGCAGTCGTTATGATCTACCGATTAAAATTTAAATATTTTATTTGAATTTTATACTAAAAAAATACTCTGCAAAGGACTATAATTTTAAAGAATGTAAAAAATAAATTCACGAGGATGTCGACACACACAGTGATTAAAATCAAATAATGAGCGTCATTCTTGTCCTTGGTAATGCCATCTTTCAACACTATGTAATAAAGTATTTCTAATTAGTAGGGATTTCAGCCGCAGATTCGTCATTTCAATTATAAATTATATTACCACATCCAATTGTCTGGATGAATGTACTATAGATCTTAGTAACCATTCTCAAATCAAGGCTAAATGGACCTCGCTGATAAATTGAAACCTAAACTTTGTGAGCGGATGAACTCGTTTACCACAGGTGTCCTCCTATCAGCCGAGGAGGACCTATATATTTTTAATAACGCGGCTCTACTGAAGATTCATAGAAGTAGAATTGGTAATAGTAGAGTTATAATAACTTTAAAATTGTATTCTTGACGTGACTGCGAATCTCAGCATTTATAACATCTCTCCACATGATTGCGGCAGAAATTGCATTATTCTGTTGAAAAACTATGTTTTTAGAATGAGCCGTGGGTACGGTCTATACAAATATAGACTATGTGCCATAGGACTATCATAATCAATTGACTCGTTACCGACCGCCATCCATCTATCAGTCTTTTGGAGTCCACGATATATACTTCCTAATAAAGTTGCTTGGGCTTACACTATCCATCGATTACGCATTAAAATAACAGGACAATATTTTGCAATGTTTATTACAACTTCAATGAGCATTGAACATAACAAACATCAACGTCACACCTGTATTTCCCCGAAGGGGTAGGCAGGGGTGTGTGCACACCTACATTTCACCTGTTATGTTTAGGTCCCATTTCAGTGTAGGTGAGGGAGGAGCCTATTGCTATACATCGGGCCATACACAAATCCAGACTCCAAGCTGCTACCGGGCATTTCAAGTTATAAAAACCAATAGTTGTTGCCCGAACCTGGGGATCGAACCCAGGACTAGCTGAACAGTCGCGGTTACGACCATTAGACCAACGAGGCAATCAAGGAGCATTAAAATTACTAATAGTATAGGGATGGACTGACAGGTATCTATATCTTTCTTGTGTATTTGTGTGCTCCGAGTAGTATATTTTGGTATCTATATAATTGAATGAAATGAATTTCATAACACAAAGAAATATGTAGTAGGCCTAGTATATACCTACCCGTTCTTGCTATTATTTAATCAGTCCTTTTTGTAATGGTCGCATGGCCAGTGTCAGCAAACCCTTAGCTTCCCGGAGTTCCTAGGGCTGCCCCACCAGACAACGTAGAAAGTGAACGTAGTTTTACCGGCGATGCGCGTGCGCATACAATAACACACGCGACTTGGCGGTAACGTGGAACGTACGCGGCCGCCATCTTGAGAAAATAAACGCTCCAATTTCAAATTCGAACTTCTATTATATTTCTTTGAATTCTGTGCAGTGCTTCCTAACGAAACAACGATGAAGATTTTGATTTTCTTAGGTAAGTCACTTTTGTGGGATGGTATACATTATTTGTGTCCATTATAATGGAATTCCCCTTAAATTGTGTACAAGTTACTTAAAATTCATATTTAATAATAATTTCCACTTAAATAATTGCTAGGTAATTTAAATTTTAGTTAATTTAATTTGTGCTGAGGGTTACTTTTATTGAAAGGGAAATTAACTTTCTAATATTTAATACGCTTGCGTAATTTGTTTAAGAATTTTAAAATTACTTTTTATAATGTACCTTATTTGCGTGGTTTCACTTTTCTCATTGTGCGGTTGTAATATATTAGTGGGAGGGATTTAGTAGGCAAATTTACTTTATTATCTTTTAAGATTTCACTCATTAAGACGGATTACCTTATTTCTGAAGTGCAATTATTAAATTATTGTTGAAGATTCACCAAACTGCAATAGTTTGATTTACCCAAACTATAAAATATGGGCAAGGGTGCGATTCAAAGAATTTTTTACACACACACTAAGATTCCTGGGAAAAATCGAACCTGAAACCAACAGATCGCCAGAACGGTCATCGACCTTCACGCCATAAAGCCGTCAGTGCACTAATTTTAAATTAGCTATTTATGACGCAGATATTCCCTTTTGGCAGTAGGTATCACTCTATTTCCGTCATTCATTGTTAATTTATACTCACTACCCAACTCGCCCTAGGTTGAAAGCACCTGAGGGCCCAACGTTCCTGACAGATCGGTCTGGGTATGTTTTAACCTTTATTGATTACGGCAAGACTCAGGTACTTACGCGAAACTGGGTTATACGAAATCCTTAGTCACCGTAGGTATCTTTGAGGCAGAATAATTTGGAACTTGCGTTCGCAGGGAATTGACGTTAGTATTTAACGTATTTAATTATATAATGTAAATAATTAATTAGTAAAAGTCAAAATGTCAAAATATTTCAATTTTGAAATTTGGGCAAAAACTAATAAATTATGACATGCTAATTTGAATTAAAAAACTTAAAAACGTTTTGCGTCAAAATTTATGTTCTAATTTATTATTTTTATAGTATAGTTATATTACTTTATCTATAGGTACTAATATTATAAAGGTTGGTAAAACGCGCTCATCTCAGGAACTACTGGTTCGAATTGAAAAATTCTTTTCGAGTTGGATATTCCATTTATCGAGGAGGCTATATAAATATAACATCACGCTACGACCAATAGGAGCTGAGCATTAATGAAAAATGTTGCAAAAACGGGAAAAAAATATTCGTTTTGAGAGCTTCCGTTGCGTTCGCTGCGAAAACGGTTAATATTATGCAAAAGTCATGTATGTTGGAAATGTTTCCCTATGTAGGCTACAAGCTACATAGTTATCGAGTGTCACAAGCCATTTTAAAAGCGGGCGAAGTCGCGGGCAACACCTAGTATATTATAAAGTTGTTTTATAATAATGTATCTAACGCTCCGGGCTGAGCTGTGAGAAAAGACTCGTGCCCTGCAGTGCCCACTAATGGGTTGTAGCCAGAGTGACAAGTTTCACTGTGTGCAGATAAACTTGTAGAGCTATTGACACATATATAACACTAGTGGACGCCCGCAGCTTCGCTCGTGTGGTATTAGACATTCACTAACTTCAAAAACGGCAGTTTCATACTAACTTTGCACCCCCGTTTTACGAGGGGGTGAATTTTCAAAAATCCTTTCTTAGTGCTCCCCTACGTTAGGTATAAAAGGAAACCCTGTGCAAAATTTCAAGTTTCTAACCCTTATAGTTTAGGCCCTGCGTTGATATGTCACGCAGTCAGCTTCTCCTTTTATATATATATGTCAAGACTTATTAAATTCGGATCATGGGATGCACTTAGGCTCAAGCTCCTAATTCAAAAGTATTCATAACCGACAGTGTAATTTCTCATAAGAAAACAGTTACAATATCTCTCGAGCAAATCATTCATCTTCCGACGGATAACAATCTTAATGTGAACCATTTACGCATTGTGAAATGATAATGTCGTTTTCGAAATCAATCGCGCTCGGTAACTGCAAGTCTGTTGTGTATTGAGATCTTCTTGAGATGTTTTTTTGCGTTTGTTTTTATTTAAGTTGAGAATTAAAACGTAAAGAGTAGCTAAGTGGAACTAAGCTATAATTAAGGATATTTGACCCCGATAAATAGTTACTCTCTCACATTTAAAAGATAAATATACTAAAATTAACAAACAAATAATTAAATACGCAACAGTTAGGTGTAAATTATCTGAAACATTGGAAGGAATAATTAGAAAAATTAATGATATTCATAAAATAACTTTATCGTGAATGATAATATATTACTTCATTCTTACGTTATAGTAAAGTATTCAAACAATAGACGACTGAATACGAGTATGTTCAGGCACCGGATTGTTTATGTTTATATGGATGGGTCACACACATCTACCTGATATTAATGTTTAACTAACTTCTTGCAAGTAAAGATATTATGATTGGTACATATTATATCAAGAATGATAACCTTATATTTGACAACGACGTATAATTTGATAGTATAAAAGTGAAAATTATACGACTAATATTTTGTCGAGTCATCCGTTACCGTGCAGCTACTTTCATTCGACATAAGTAGTCTATGACAAAGCAGTTGTGATGATTCTACTTGCCTAGATATCTCTTTTTATAATATTGTACCATTACTAATATTAACCCATCAACATGAATAGAACACTGCTAGGTTTTTATAAGAAATATACTTACTTATAGGTATACTTAATGTAAAAGTGACTTTAAATGCATGGTTCAGAGACTCATGAATACTATACCAAATTAAAGCTAAGTTAAATCAGAATCAATTAGCAGCTGCTAATATTTTGTTTATAATAGTGTAACCGTCTGAAGTATTTTCGCTTTAATATCTGTATTACAATAAAATTTATTTATAAAAATTGCCTTAAACAGTAAAGTTGTTTTTTCTCTGAACTTCATGAAAAGCGATATTCGGGTTGGGTGTAATCGAGTATTAATCGTCCTTTATATAAATTCTGAATAGACGATAAACTTTAGTAGTTAAAAAGAATATGTTCAGTGGAAAAGCCTCTAATTGGTACACAAATATAAAGGGATTTCTATTACAAATTTTGGAACGGTACCCTTGAAAGCTGTGGAATGGAATTCTTTTTCGTTCAGGACTTTTTTTCATCTCCGCTTATTTCGATTACAGTTTAATAACCCCCGGGTATTTTGTCGTCTCTTTGAGAAACTTCAAAACATTCCTAATTTGTCTATCGTCTTCGTTACTCGAGCAAAATAAATATACCATTCTGTGCCCAATTTTACTGTAGGTAAATGTTGATTGCCTTCGAGTAAGGAAATGCGAACCGTTTGGGTTTAGTAGAAATACGTTACCATATAAAGATGATGTTCTCAAACTTGTTATCGTAAGTAGGTATCTCCTCATTAACTCCCCTAACAATAATTATTTGTCGTTAACTTAGAAGTTAAAAACAATACATCGAACCTAGAACATTAAATAAATATCGATTGTAACTTTTTGTTTTTACAATAAAACAAATTGTTCTTCGTTCGTGAGAGTAGACGCTCACGAACGAAGAACAATTTTCTTGTTATGCATAGATTAAGAAGCAATCACAATAAGAAATCATATAAGTACCTAAATACAGTGTATAAAGTATATTAATATTAAATCGTTGATTTGAATAGTCATCATTCTGAACATTTCGACGCAATACAAAAAAAACAACAATTTCAACTCGCAGCCATAAAGTTTATATTTTGTACGAGACGGTAGTTTCTGCACAAGCCATTCTATACCACGTAAGACGTAGAATTTATAAATTGCATCGAGACAGCTACACCGTTTGTCTTTGAGAATAGCAACCTACAACATATCTGTATTGTGCAAGAACCTTTATCTGGGCTCGTGGTTTTAGTGCTAGGAATTGCATTTAGATGCCCGCTCTGCCCTCTGGCGTGAACGGCGTAAATACTCGGCGATTTGCAAAGGTAGATTTGTTGGTTTCTTTATCTTTCATCGGCAACGGATCTTCATGGTCTTCTTTAAAATATTAAAAATATAAATTATGTGACGGATAAAATCCGCTAGATCCAATTAAATCCATTGAAAAGTTTCATCCGTTTTACGAAAGTTGACAGTTAGCACCAAAGCAATTTTAATTGTACAGCATGTTTTTAAAACGTGTCGAATAGTATTCGTCTAATAATTTTATTTCGACGATCTATTAATATGAATTAATATTATTAATACATCATATGGAATATACGTGAAATTTTTAACGAATTATTTGTTTACTTGTATGCTTATTGTTAGCTATTATTACTATTGATAATGATATGATATAACTTTTGTGATTGCCTCCTTGTAAGCTAGAGGTCCTGGGTTCAATCACCGGGTCGGGCAAACTATTATTTGGTCTTTATAACTACACTAACAGCTAACCCATCGAGTGAGAAGAAATCTTCATCCAGGAGGATAGTATCATTACCGTGTAGTTATGTCATTAGTCACTTTATGTTACTTGTTACCTACATACCAAATACATAAATAACGTATAAAAACCTACTTCTTGTACTTAACAAAAAAGAAAAAATAAGACCTCTTTTAAAAGCAACTGCAATATAGCTGCACAATTTTAATTTGTTAAATTTAATTTTAAATGTAAAATTCATTTCTACAACACAAACAACAAAACAATAAGTAATCCGACCTCAAGGACAGATTGTCCAAGATAATATATCCAAATCCATTAATAATATATCATTTTACACGTGAGATATATCGTATCAACACATCATCACATTTCCGCCACTACTCAACGTACAAGTATACAATGGACAAAATAATTACACAGATACAAATCTCAAATGGTTCCCAAAGGGTCCTTCACACGGGCTAATCACAGGTAACTTGCCATTATCTGTTTATCGAAATAGTATGTGCATGAGAAGGCGGCAAAACTGTTGTTTTTCCACGACCATAAAAAAGGTACATTGATAGTTGGTTGGCGGGGCGTGATTAGCTGTTTTGCGCATTGTATATTTTTGTTTTTGACCATGATAAAATATCCGTCATGCGCGTCAGAAAGTACAAACAAAACAAAGAAGTCTTTTTTGTCAGTCATCGTTGGTATAGTGATCGCAAACGCGACTGTTAAGCTTGAGCTCCTGGGTTCTATCCCCGGGTCGGGCAACAAGTATTGGGTTTTTCTAACTTGAAATGCCCGGTAGCAGCTCGAAGGCTGGATTTGTGCCCGATGTATAGCAATAGGCTCACCACCTATTACATGGGGCCTAAACCTGTACGCCTGTAGGTACTGTATTTACATTGTCATAGAAGGATTTCCGAAATATGTTTCCTTTCAGTAACATTTAGCGAATAAATAAGAGATTGGATTATTTCCTTCATAATCAACGACTATATATAACAAGACGTCCTCCCTAACGTCCTAACATAAAAGGCGCTTTTCAGATTCAAATTCTTTATCTGTCACCGTTGCGGAAAAAATGTATTTATAATTATTATAAAAGGCTACTTGCGAAGTAGTTACCGCAAATAGTACCACAGTAGTACTTTGATACTTGATGTAATTGATAATTTAAACAGAGTCAGAAAGATAGTAGCTTTATTATAAGTCTAGACTATTGTCTAGACACTTAAATTTTATTTGCAATAAACATTAGTGTCACTTAATAAAACAATTCTAATTAAAATTGTTGTATATGGTTGTAGGTGTATTTTAATGCTACCTTAAATTACTTGTAACTGTTTGTTTAAGCTGCCTTTGATATAAATAACGAAACACTTGTCTTAATCTTCGGTTGTGAATAAAGAACTTTTAGTAAAACGCAATGGTAGGTCCTAAATCACACTCACTTTGAAGTTAAGCTCGACTCACGACAGAAATATAAGTAATAGGGTCTTAAGGTCAAGTACAGCTTTAGAATGGGGGACGCGGTGAAACGCCGTGAAATATCGCACGGCCCTATCTCGGGTCAAATGGAGCCCGTGCAGTTAGTCTTGGGTAATAAGTACTAGATATAAAAAGGTCAGGATAGTTATAGATAGCACTGAAAATAGCAGTACAGTGAAGATAGTCCAGTGGCTGAAATAATGCATGTCATTTGAGGCCTGGTTCAAAACTCAGACCTTTCTGTTATGTGAATTTTAAGAAATAAAATGTCTGTTCTTCGTAAAGTTCTTGAAAGAATGTGAAGTCTGCCAATCCACTGTTGGCCAGCGTGGAGGTTGGAGACCTGTGGAGGAGAGGTGGAGTAGTGCAAATGGTATTCGCTATGACCTGTCTATTACTACGTATTAACATGTTGTTCAGATATGTTAATATTCGTAGAATCACTACAAAAATCTTATTCAAAATCTTATTGCGGGCGCGAGTGGAATTTGGTGGTAACAGTTCATCATTTCCAAGTACTGATGGGGTCGTGGTTGAAATCTAAGGTTTACTTTAAAATTAGTACTTAGTATCTTACTCAGGCTTTCCATCCATCCATCCATCAGTCTTTTAAGGTCCTCTGCTAGACATAGGCCTCCGTTAATCGGTGCCACTCCTCCAGGTCCTGTGCAAGGCTTTACTATATAATCATTATACAATAAACAAAGAAAAATTAACTTACTGCATTTGACAAAATTCTATTCAATGTCAAGAAGAAAAAGAGTTAGGTACCTTTTGAGAGAACATGTACGAGTATGTAATGTTGAAGTAAACGAAATTAAAGGCATTTTAGTGCAGTACAAACGATTAAATGATAAATTACTAAAATACTAAATTATACGAAGTTTAATTAATTAATTGATGTACGAAGTACGAAGTACGAAGTATTGATTTACGATTGATGTACGAAGGTTTGGTGGTTCTCAAACGGCAAAACCAACTACTGGTTACATACAACCTACAGCTTAAACATTTATTGTGTACATTTGCTCTTTACGTTTACTTTACCTAGTATCTCTGAATCATACCAAAAGAGCTCTTACAAAGAAAGTTTTGAAACATAGCCGATTTTCGGGAGCTATAAATATAAAATAAAGGCTGGCAAAGATACGCAGTTACAAATTGTTGTTTTTTCCGAGCTTTGTTTAGTTACGGCCTGGCCACAGTCTCTGGCGGTGCGGCGCGCGGTGCGACGGGAGGCGCGGCGGGCGGCGCTATTTGCGGTGGTATGCCACAGCTACACTAGGTGCGACCGCGGCGGCGTCAGCGGGGGACGTATTTAGAGAACGGTTAAACTATTAAAATGTAATCAAAAGTAGCGCAGTATTTCCTTGAAACAAGTGCGTTCTTAGCTAAAGATATCATTCAGTCAATAATAGGAGCGCACCCAGTTAACCAGAAAAGCAAATAACTTGGAGAATTTAACGGGCAAGCATAGCAACTTTTGATTAAATAATAATCGGCCACATACACGAAGACTTGAAAGCTAAAGTTCATTTCAAGAAAATTGTTTCACCTCTAGAACAGCTGAATTACTAAAGTTGTAAAAGAAAAATAACAGCCAGTAAAGAAAAAAATATTAAACTATAGAATAAAAATAAAGAAAATAATAAAAACATAAAAACAAAGCCTTTGTTTCGGTCGCGCGATGCTGAATGCGTCCACCGCTACCGCCGCGCGCGCCGCGCCGAGCTGTGGCCGCCTCCATACTGGCTAGTACATTTGTTTCTCTCGCACACCGCGCAGCCCGTCGCCGCCGCGTGCCGCGCGTCTCACACCGCGCCGCAAATCGCGCCGCAGGTCGCGTCGCCGGTAGCTGTGGCATACTTCATAGATAGTCTACTATTTGTTTTCGCCGCTCACCGCTTGCCGCGCCGCGCCGCTCTGGGCTGTGGCCCGGCGGTTATGGAGTGCGTTTTCAAATATTATCATTGTTTTACGATTGTCCTTGTTTTTTTTTATTCATTGTTTATTCGTTCATTGAAACTAAAATTAGTAGTACATACTAGTGGAATCCTTGAATATATTTCGATTATTTTCGCCGCCTACAGTGCCTCCTCTAACTACCCGATGATCGACAAATGAAGGATAATAGTATAATCTGGTAGATAAACAACAAATAATTTTAACTGTGTCACACTAGACTAGATTTAGTTGGTGTTAGTAATAGTTCAATTAGTAATTCTCGTGTAAAAGTATCGTTCTAAGTCAGTCACATATGTGTTGCTACCGTTAAGAACTAAGATGGTCACCTCTAAAGAAATGTAACCGGATACACCATTCAAACCGGACATCAATTGCCTTTAAAACAATTATTACATGGTAGGAATATCGTAGTAGGTACCGTGGCAGGCGGTGGTACTGCCTCGGGCGAAGTTTTCATGTAAAACCTATTTGGTACCATGTAGGCTCTAACAGTTTTTTAAATGAAATATGTGTAGAAAATGATAATAATTTATACGAATTTGTAGAAATCTATTTCCCTTATCATCAGATGTAAAATTTTACCTTGGAGCTGTCAATTATATTTAATTCTGTACAGCCAAGTCCTACGAGACCTTTAATTTACCCCGTAAATACATCTGAGGAATCAACAAGATTACGAGCTTATGGAAAAAAGTAAATTGAGTTCGAAGGAAGTCTTAATTGAAACCTTGTTCCTTCCAATTCAGAATCTCGTGTCGATTCAAGGTTTTTTCGTACTATTTTATTAAATGAACCGTTGTTTGTTCACCTGAAACAAGGTTCACTGTGTTCCCTTATACGGTTATGTTATAGGAACAGCCTCCTCCATTGGGCAGAAGCCCAGTAAGTGTTAATTAATTTACTCACTAATTAACAACGAACACTTGCTTTCGGAGCACATTTTTCGAGACAAATTATTTGACGATTGAAAGTTTTAAAATTATAGTATATCAGGCGCTTTTAATTCTAAAGGAATATTTTATTTCATTAATTTGAAGAAAAAAAAGACAAACAGCTTTAATGCATTTGAATAATCTTTCGGCCGATCAATTTGAAGTGGAAAATAAATATATGGTGCGGGGACTAATTTGGAGTGAGGTTTAATTGCTTACATGTGCGTTTTACAACCCTTCAACCCGAAGTATGGTCGGGTCCTTAACAATTATGTGAGCAGGCCCAATGTCCATCTTTTATTGTTATGCTATTAATTATTTTTTTAGGATTTATAATATATATTAACTATTATTATAGATTAATATTTTTGTTGATAGAATCTAAACACGGATTGCCCTGAAAAATATCTCAAGACCAGTTTACAATAGAATTACAGTAAAGGCTTTTATTTTTTTAAGTAATTGTTTTTCGTTGAGAAAGGTCTGTTTGCTTTTTAAATTTATTCGAGAGATTTATATTTTTATTATGAATTTAGATTACGACTATCGATATTTGTACACTTATATCGATGCTGACTATTCTTAAGCTATTATCTTTCTTTTATAACTTATTATCTTTCCAGCTAAAAAAGGAAAATGTGTAGATGAAATCTCCTCTCAAATCTACCTTGCCCAGATTCTGCAACCCATAAATCTACAACAAGCCAACTTCCACCATCCATTAGCCCTTCGTTCCATAAAATACTTCCTTACTGCGTTGACTTATTAATACCGGACATAGATGATTGAAAACTTGTGGAAAGTATAGGTGCCTACAATTAGGCAAATAACAGAGCCCGATAGTTCCTAGTTCATGCCCGGTTTGCTAACTGGTTCCATGTAATATCCTGTCTTACGACCAAGCCGTCGCACTCCGAGCTACTAGCTCGGAGCCTAGCTAAGAGGTGAGCTAAAAGTAGCAAGGTTAAAATCAGACGCTATAAAGGCCACGGTTTATTAAAACAATAATAAAATTGGTTTTACTATCCAGTTATGTCATCAAAATGCACAATTACATCAATTTAAGCACCTCACTATATACAAGAAAAACCGGCCAAGTGTGAGGCGAAATTTATTTAATAAAAGAGCTAAACCAATGTAAAGTATTTGTAAAGTTTTTTTTTCGCTGCGACCCATAGACGTCCCACTGCTGGGCACGGGTCTCCCCCACAGACACTGCTGCGGGAGGTCTAGAGCATACTCCACCACGCTGCTCCAATGCGGATTGGTGGAGTAAATATGTTTTATTTTATCTAAACAGTACGGTTTTACGGTACAGTCTAAGTTTATCAAAAATGTTTTTGAAGAAATAGACGTTGCTGTAATTAAAATATATTTTTTTTTAACTTTATCAAATCGTGGCGTTCTAAATACACTCTGTAATTAACCTGCCTACAATTCATAACACACAACCCGTTTATAGACAAATGCCAAGGAATATATAGATAAGTATGAGAATAGACTAATGGATACTCTAATACTCCATGGCCTTTACCTTCGTTACTCGCAACTCGCTACTCGACAATAATCAGACAAATTGCCTGTACAAGTTAAGATTACATACTATCGCACCGGTTGTACAGTGTTAGCTGCGGCTTTAAGTATAGATACAATTAAAACATTCCATATTAATATCGTAATAAATAATGCACTGCAACACGATTATCCCAAGAAAATCTTTACGTGAGTGGGAATTTTTATTTTTGAAATTAGCTAAGTTGCAACCCATAGACGTCCCACTGCTGGGTACGGGTCTCCTCTACAGAAAAGTCTACGGGAGGTCTAGAGCATATTCCACCACGCTGCTACAATGCGGATTGGTGGATGGGTTAGATGGCCATCCCAGTGTCCAATGTTCTCAAGCCACCCGAAGGCCTTCGACAAGGCTTAACGACTGTTTCCAGCATTGAAAACAACCAGGACCGACGGCTTAACGTGCCCTCCGAAGCACGGTAGCATCCATGCAATTTTTAATTAGCGGACACCCATGCACAAACCGACCGCGTCTGTCGTTGCTTAACTCTTCCGATCACATTGAATCGACGCGAGCCATTGGGCTATGGACGCTACGCTACTAAATACATATATAGAACATAGAACACTCTATTACTCTCCTGTCTTTGGAAGGGTGATCTATCACAGACTATTGGATTTCAAGTTATCGTATACGAGTACGTTGCATAGATAAGAAGCTGCAGAGTCGTTATAAAATTCTAACTTTATTCGCAGGTCCATTTGAGTATAAAAACGTTTATAAAATTTCTAGGTGATGAGTCTGTGCTTATGTGGAATATACCTACTAATAATAGGTTGGGGAAATAGTATATTTCGCTACAAGTGCGGAAAGCCTGTCATTGCAAAGAGTTCCGACAAATGTCTACCCGAGCCGAAGGCGAGGGTTGACAGTCGGAACAAGTTGCAATGACGGTTCCGCACGTGTACTGAACAACTATTTTTAATACAGTTGCGAAAAAATGAAGCAATTTAATAAAATAATAAAAACACAAACTAAACTCGCAAAGAACATTTTTGGAAAATGGCGCCAACCTTAAAAGAATACAGAGTATTGCAGAGATTTTTTTTTGTTTTCTTCCCCCATTCTGGGTAGGCAAAGGGAACTATGCCCACACAGCCAAGTCTTCAGTAGAATTTTATTATTGACATGAAATTTAATGCGATGAAATGAAGTGAAACCTAACCTAACTCATTGAATCAAATCATTAAATCTGATATTGAAACAAATTAGTAGCTTCTTTTTAGAAATATTTGCATGAATCATAAAAACTTCTATGAATTTTTTTTTAGTAAAAACTTCGTGGTTGGTTTTTTCTTTTTAATAGACATTATTTTGACAATTGGGAAAGAGAACGCACGAGTTCGGAAAAGGTAAAGAAAAAGCACGAGTGTGTAATAGCTCACTTCCCGAACGCTAAACGTCCCTGTAATACGCCACTTTTTGAGCAACTGTATTAAAATAGTATATTTCGCTACAAGTGCGGAAAGCCTGTCATTGCAAAGAGTTCCGACAAATGTCTACCCGAGCCGAAGGCGAGGGATGACAGTCGGAACAAGTTGCAATGACGGTTCCGCACGTGTACTGAACAACTATTTTTAATACAGTTGCGAAAAAATGAAGCAATTTGATAAAAAAATAATAAAAACACAAACTAAACTCGCAGCGAACATTTTTGGAAAATGGCGCCAACCGTAAAAGAATACAGAGTATTGCAGAGATTTTTTTTTGTTTTCTTCACCCATTCTGGGTAGGCAAAGGGAACTATGCCCATACAGCCAAGTCTTCAGTAGAATTTTTTTATTGACATGAAATTTAATGAGATGAAATGAAATGAAACCTAACCTAATTCATTGAATCAAATCATTAAATCTGATATTGAAACAAATTAGTAGCTTCTTTTTAGAAATATTTGCATGAATCATTAAAACTTCTATGAATTTTTTTTTAGTAAAAACTTCGTGGTTGGTTTTTTCTTTTTAATAGACATTATTTTGACAGTTGGGAAAGAGAACGCACGAGTTCGGAAAAGGTAAAGAAAAAGCACGAGTGTGTAATAGCTCACTTCCCGAACGCTAAACGTCCCTGTAATATGCCACTTTTTGAGCAACTGTATTAAAAAAGTCTTTTTAATACAGTTGCTCAAAAAGTGGCGTATTACAGGGACGTATATCGTTCGGGAAGTGAGCTATTACACACTCGTGCTTTTTCTTTACCTTTTCCGAACTCGTGCGTTCTCTTTCCCAACTGTCAAAATAATGTCTATTAAAAAGAAAAAAACCAACCACGAACTTTTTACTAAAAAAAAATTCATAGAAGTTTTTATGATTCATGCAAATATTTCTAAAAAGAAGTTACTAATTTGTTTTAATATCAAATTTAATGATTTGATTCAATGAGTTAGGTTAGGTTTCACATCATTTCATCTCATTAAATTTCATGTCAATAAAAAAATTCTACTGAAGACTTGGCTGTATGGGCATAGTTCCCTTTGCCTACCCAGAATGGGTGAAGAAAACAAAAAAAATCTCTGCAATACTCTGTATTCTTTTACGGTTGGCACCATTTTCCAAAAATGTTCTTTGCGAGTTTAGTTTGTGTTTTTATTATTTTATTAAATTGCTTCATTTTTTCGCAACTGTATTAAAAATAGTTGTTCAGTACACGTGCGGAACCGTCATTGCAACTTGTTCCGACTGTCAACCCTCGCCTTCGGCTCGGGTAAACATTTGTCGGAACTCATTGCAATGACAGGCTTTCCGCACTTGTAGCGAAATATACTATTTCGCATTATAGTATGTAGGAACTTGTAATAAAAAATCTTTGGCTATACTATTTATATCTGGCTGGTTTTGGTATAATTGAAAGTTTAAATTTTAAAGAACATAATTCCAAATTCACATTAGGAAAATGTGTGATTTTCATTTGTTTTTCGTACCGCCAAGATGAGTGAATCTAATGAAGAAATTCAATACATTTTAAAATTTTACTACAAAAAAGGTAAAAATGCAACGCAAGCCGCGAAAAAAATTTGCGACGTTTATGGACCTAGTGCAGTGTCTGTGAGAGTAGCACAAATTTGGTTTAAGCGTTTTCAATCCGGAAATTTTGATGTCAAAGATGCACGTCGCTCTGGTCGCCCAATTACGGATAAAATGGGTGCCATTTTTGAAAAAGTGGAGCAAGATCGGCATGTCAGTAGTTACGACGTAGCTGAAGAACTGGGAATTGACCACAAAACAGTTTTGGCGCATTTGAAAAAAACTGGGTACACAAAAAAGCTCGATATTTGGACCTCACGAGCTCACTGAAAGAAACCTAATGAACCGTGTACTCATTTGTGATTCTTTATTACGACGTTATGAAACCGAACCATTTTTGAAGAAGCTGATAACTGGTGATGAAAAGTGGATCACCTACGACAAGAACGTGCGAAAAAGGTCGTGGTCAAAGGCCGGTCAAGCTTCACAGACTGTGGCAAAACCCGGGTTAACTCGCAACAAGGTGATGCTGTGTGTGTGGTGGGATTGGAAGGGCATTATTCATTATGAGCTGTTACCACCAGGCAGGACCATCGATTCTGAACTCTACTGCGAACAACTGATGAGATTAAAGCAAGAAGTTGAGAGAAAGCGGCCGGAATTAATCAACAGAAGGGGTGTGGTTTTTCATCATGATAACGCTAGACCTCACACATCTTTAGCCACTCAGCAAAAATTAAGGGAGTTTGGCTGGGAGGTGTTAATGCATCCGCCGTTTAGTCCTGACCTTGCACCTTCAGATTTCCACCTGTTTCGGTCTCTTCAGAATTCTTTAGGTAGTGTCAGGTTAACATCACGAGAGGACTGCCAAAACCACTTGTCGCGGTATTTTGATCAGAAGTCCCAAAATTTCTATAGGAATGGGATCATGTCCCTACCTACAAGATGGCAAAAAGTTATCGAACAAAATGGTACCTACATACTTTAGTTAAATGTAAATAAACTATATTAAAAAATGTTTGGAATTTTCATAAAAAATGCGAAGAAACTTTTTCCCCAACCTAATATGTACGTGTTAACTTCAACATCTATTTTGCTCATGAAAAGGGTTGCGCTGAAAATCAGCAGAGTTGTGAAGTATGTGTCACATGGCAATAAGCTGAGCTCAACCCTTTTTTCACGCATGACACTATACCTAGTTTAATTAGTTTTAAGTTCATTGTTAGTTTAAGCTATTGTTAGTTTCAGTTTAAGGGATTTAATGTTTTTCTTGAAAATATTCTTCTTCTTCAAACACGCTTCACTATTCAGGATAGAAGAATGCAAATCTAATAGTCTTAGACACAACATAGGTTTTTCGTGAAAATCGCTTTGACAGTCGACCTTCAAGTTTCGTAGAAAAACCTTGGGGTGCCTTTAACATAGATAATCTGAATAAGTGATTTCGAGTTACACACACTGAGGAGTTTTATATCGGCCGCTCTAAGCTCGGATTTAGACGGGATAATTGATATCGGTGATTTGAAATCTGGTATAACGAGATATCAGAATGGATTTTGTTGGGTAACTGATAAATTCTGTTAAGCTTATGATTCCTAGTGAATGTATGAGTTCAATATTCTGAAACTTTCACTTGTAGGGTGAATCAAGTGAAGGTTCCACCTTGCTGATTGATACTTCATCCAAACTTATTTCCTTACTAACCGACTTCTCTAATCAAATGCTTCCCCAGGTACGGAAGGTCCTACGATTAAGGTATCTTGTTGACTAGACTTAGCATTATTGGTTGGCATCAACCTGACACACGGAAATTTCTGGTTCCCATAAAATTAGAAGTCGTCAATCCAGTTTTGTGGTTACTTAATTTGGAAGTTAAAGAAGGTGGTGCTTAGGTACGTAGCGCATAGCTCAGTAAGATTAATATACCTATATTTGGATAAATTTGTAAACGGATATTTTGTTATTGTGTAATTCATGGACAACTTGAAACAATAATTCGCTTGGTTTTGATTAGTCGCCCGAAAGCAATGTCAGATCACGTGACCTGGGGCGACCAATGAAATAACAAGTCAATAATTGATGTGTCTTGTTAGTGATGAATAACAAATGACGCAATTACCCCAGGTTTGTCATATTCATTGCTGATGTATGTTTATAGTCAACATAATATATCAGACGTTAAGTAAAGTTTATTTATTGTACTAATCGTGGATATTCAACGTCACTCCATGGTGGATACTTATTTTAAAATTTGAAACCAATTTACCTACTTGTAACTGTCAGTTTCTGCAGCATAGAATTATGACGAAATTGTCACTGTAACACTTACTAAGTTTAGCCTACTCAAATCATACCTTACCTACCTAGTGGTACATGTATATTTAAGTACCCACAGGCCAATGTAATTGCGTCTGGTTTGCAAATGTTTCTCAGACTCATACGGCGGATATTTTGCCACAAGGTACCTACTGGTCTTTAATTTGTTTCGTAATCACAAAATCCATTAAATTACAGTCATATACATACAGATATAGTATGCAAAATCAGAAAACTTACGCAAAACAAAATTTTGGAAGAAAATTAATAGATACTAATTTAAACTACCTATATAATATATAATTGTATATACATATATGTATCTTATTAGCGTAATGAATAAGTAGGTTACTTTCATAGTAATTAATTTCAGTAAGATTTTTTGATACAAATCGCAAATAAAATTGCTTTGGACAAAGGATAAAAGACCCTCCGTCTTTTAAATCTTGCAATTAGGCAGATTAATTTTTACATTACATATAAAATCTGTAGAGTTCGGGGACAGTGGATATTTTATTCAATTAGATTTAACCGAGTAGTTACTTGAAACGCTGCTTTGCCGTCTTCTTGGAAGGGTGCAACGGCCCTTGTTCACCCGATTCCCAAAAAGAATCAAATTACAGACCTATCGCGATTACCTAGCTCCTATCTAAAATGGAGCTAGTCATCAACACCTGCCTTAGGTATCTCGGAGAGCACCAGGTGATCAGCGACCGGCAGTACGGTTTTCGCATGGGTTGATCGGCTCTTGATCTCTTGGTATACCTTACTCATAAATGTATAATACGAGTATATAGAGAGTAACGGAGAGGTATTGGCAGTTAGCGTGGACATCGCGAAGGCATTTGATCGGGTTTGGCATAGGGCCCTTCTTTCGAAGTCACCATGTTACGGCACACCTGAGAAGTTGTGCAAGTTGTGCAAATGGGTTGCCAGTTTCTCGTCCGAGCGTGCTATTCAGGTCGCTGTTGACGGTCACTGCTCGGACGTGAAACGTGTTAATGCCGGCGTCCCCCAGGGTTATGTTATCTCCCACGCTGTTCAATCTGCATATCAATGACATGTTAGAGCAGAACTCTGGCATGTATTGTTATGCAAAAGACAGTTCTGGTGGCGCGCACTACATGGGTCGTCCCTCTTAATCTCTTGTGGAGGGAGGGAATTAGGATTGAACTAGTTGTGTCTGAAATTGAGAACTCTCTAAAGCGAGTCTCAGAATGGGACGACTAAAATTAGTTTAACGGAGACACAAGGTTTCGCGTTCTCCGCTAAAAAAACTCCATTTAAGTGATTATAATTTAACAGGCAGTTTATTACTATTTTCCAAATATTCTGAATGATAATTATTTTTAAGAAATGAGCATTGAATTCGCAATTACAATTTCCAGATAAAAATACGGCATATTCGAAAATATTAAAAGCAGGTCGTAGTTACTTTGCCACATATGCATTACATTTTTTTAATTCGTATAGTTTGTCATAGTAGGTTTCATATTTTCGCTTCAATCATAAACTTTACATAGCGAAAATTCTAACTTTTTAACACTACAAATTTAATTGGCATAAAGATCTCATTGTACTCATACCGAAAATGTTTGCCGAGCGTTCCAAACGTTGTATGGGAATTCGCTAAGTATGCCAGTGTTATACAATGTTAAGAAATGGTAACGTAAAACAAAAGGTACAGTCGGCTTCAAAATGTTCATATACCTATACTCAGAAATTTAACATTATAAAATAAATATGTATAATATGTACATTCAATAATAAATATAATTTTTATACTATAATAAATTGAAAATTGAGTTGTTATGTAGATTTAATAGAATATCAGACTTCTTCTACTGCTTCCATATTATTCTGTGCTACTTCTAGGTCTAATCAACACCAACACCGTTATTAATTTCTGATTTTTATTAAAAAAATCAGTGGACGAAAATTTTAAATTAAAAATACTTTCATATCGACTGTACTTACACTTAACAATGAGTGCAGTGAGGTCGCTCACCACCGGATCTGGTCGTTCTCACACTCATTAGCAGACCCCTGAAGGTCACGCGAGCAAATGAATCGTAAATCTAGTGGAGATTGAGAACAGGATAATTGTAGACTTATGAAATTTGATAAGAATCTCCTAAGCGGTTGCAGGGTTCACTTAAAAGGCGCCCGGTATTTCATCATTGTTCTAACAAGTCTTGAAGCATTTTTCAAAGTTGAAACCAGCTGTTTTGTCAAAGCCTGACTACAAAACATCATATTATTATGACTCATCTGTATCAAGTTATCATTATTGTGCAGTGGTTTTCTCTTTTGTTGTTGATGCCGAAAGCTGAATTGTTTGACTTACTACGATTAATTTTGATCATTACGAACAATTCTCAAGGAATCTTCTGAATTTAATTTATTCCTATGAGAAAATACTGAAATTGTCGCCAAATAAATTTCATAAAATGAACTAAACTTGCATCCAATTTGATTAAACTGTCTTTGCCGGTTTATGTAATTATTCGACTTATATAACTAAAAAAACACATATATTTTAAGGTGAAACGAGTAAACAATCTCAGATAGTACTTTATCTTACTTAGAAAGTTAAATTACATAATTTCACAGTCCTAAGTTCTAAGATTGGGAGATAAGATTAACATTTAACGATACAGCGCAATAGCATTGTTTTATCGTATCCTATAAATTTTAATAGTGCTACCGCACTTTGCTTGGGCGTGGCGATTTCTAAGGCAAGTCTTAGACAAGAGCAGTGTTTTAGGTTGAGCAAAGTGGTTTAATAATGCTAGTAATCACTTAACATCGAGTGGAGAGCATTTATTTGCTTTAATAGATTGATTATGCACTGGCTATGATTATAAAAAAGCACCACCATTGGCTTTTAGAGAACTGAATTTCATTATATATAAATTCAACCATCGGACGGAGGGCACGTTAAGCCGTCGGTCCCAGTTGTTTGCAAAATTGTATTTGTTAAAACAATTCGTAGCGTCACGGACCTTTGCTTGGCCACTAACCCTTCCACCAATCCATCTGTGGCTGTGGGAACACGGGTCCCCCGTGTTCAACAGTGGGACGTCCATGGGTTGTACGAGGGAACAGCGACCTCAATCCCAGTAAGATTCTTTGCACTAATGCCCTGACTAAGAAGAGGCGAAGACGAATGTCAGACGGCTGTCTGAGGGCCAAAACAGATACGTAATGATACTTCATAACGAAACATAACAAGACTAACGATAGTGATTGCGATAACCTCCTTCAATTTCAAATAAGAATAGGAATATATACTTCTTCACTAACATCAAAAACGGCAAAGTTTCATACTAACTTTGCACTCCCGTTTTACCCCCTTAGGGGGTGAATTTTCTAAAATCCTTTCTTAGAGCTTCCCCTACGATATAAAAGGAACCGTTCATATTTCACTTTTATTCAACATCATGTTTCGGAAATATAAGTGTCAACGACTTAAGACTGCAAAATATTAAATCGTCATATTAAGGCTAACACACGGAACTACTTATGCCAACACTTACGGTCAACTTCTAACTATGTTACTTACAAAGGCTGTCCATCAAAATAATAAGCTTTCACTTTATTAAAGTATTATTATGATTGTTTGAAACGACAATACAATTTATATTCCCGCGCTAGTTTGTGCGTGCGTAATGGCATTAATCCACGCATGTTATTGTCAACAATACAACCGGTTGTAGCTGTTTCGTTTCATAATTGACCGCGAATTGCATGCTGTCAATGACAGCTATGTACCTACGTACGTACTGTTACGTATTTATATCTATACCGTGGTATTGGCGTCTTTCTCGTAGTAGTCGTATTGGCGGCTGGGATTGACTAAATAAGTCATTATATTCAGTAATTGAATGTTGAATTGATATGAGAGCTAGCATGATTGAAACGTATGATAATAATCCTCCACCAATATGCATTGGAGCAGCGTGGTTGAGTATGCTCTAGACCTCCCTGAGGAGAATGCTTGGGGGAGACCCGTGCCCAGCAGTGCCTATGGGTAGTAGCTATAATGATTAATAAGGACTAGTTTTCTTATAACTATCAGCATTGTGATACAAACCTTCTTTATCATACCGTTTGTAGCTTATTTCACTTATTTGCATTTAGATATAGACTATTATAGTCGTATTATAGCTGTGTTATATCGCCAATCGTGCGCATGTCTATTGTCAAGCACATAAAAAATCTGCAACACTATGAATGGAACAGTAGTTTATATGAGAAATTATAGTGGTTTCGATAAAAATATAGTGTGTGTTTGCTTTCCTCAGCAATAGCATTTTATTATGCAAACTCTGCATAATGGAATTTCTCATTATTTGACACTTTCTCTAGACACGTCCTGACCAATTCATGTCTTAGGAGGTCAGTTATAATGGCCTGCCTAATGGTTTCCAGTTTTGAACAATTTTCATGATTCAGTGAGTCAGAACATGTTTATTTTTTTATGTTTGTGGTCAGATTAATATAATAGCTAGTTACTAGTTTCTCCTGACCACCAAAACTGATATGACTATAGTAAGAAAGAAAGTAAAAATCATAATCACTGGAGATGATTTGTTTTCTTCAACCTTTGCAGCCCAAGGACACATTTACTCAGTTTAGTCTCAGAATACAGATAAAAATAGTAAAGTTCTGACTAGACTACGCGATTTAATTATTGTCCAGGCATTAAGTGAAAACCTCAAGAAGTCAAGATTTTATCACTTACCTCTGTTCATTTGTTTGTCACAGCTGCATATAATTTGTTCAGTAATGCCCATGAAACTATGAACAGACAGTATTTATACGATAGCACCTACTATTATCAATTCTATGACTAGATTGCCGTAATGTAATTGCAAATGCAATTAGTATGATACAGCTAATCAAAGCTGCGGGCGTCCCAGTTAAATCGTAAATAATTATGTATTTTTACCGTCATCCAGTTAACCGCTACTAAACACAAGGAAACCTTTTTAAGTGTATCCATTTCATTACTTTCTTCATTCATGCACGCATATATTACAACAAATAATTTATCTGTTCTATAAATTCATACGTTTCCACCAATTCGGATTTTTAAGTAATAGAAGAAAGTATCCGGCATTCACACTGCTGCATCGCTCAAACGCCTCTGTCTCGCCAGTATAATGTTAGATATTCTGTAATTAAGAGGTATGCGATCACTAGTAGCCGAGCTGTAAAAAGATAATCGCATTAGTGGCGACCGTGCTTTTTGCTTGTCTTCACGAGATTCTCGCTGAGACTAAGTAACTCGTCCCGAACAATTGCAATTGAAATTACAGCCAGTACTAAATTAAATAGTCGACTACTCTGCTCTTTATTTTATATGTGCCACTTCCAAATAAGATCTTCATTTTTTAAATTTATCTAAGATGATAACTATGATAAACCTTGAACTTCTTTTTCCTCGATCGAAGCCGTGAACAAGAGTTTCATTCAAATTCTGTCTCAGATCCATTGAGGACTAAGATAGAAAAGTATAACTGGAATTAAAAAAGGTATTGTAATGTCATGTACATTTTTTAAATGATACAGAATATTCAAACATACTTCAAAATATTGAAGGTAAGACGAAGGCTTCCAATGAAAATGTTATGCACATAATTCATTACATCGTGTTTCATATAGATTCGTGCTCCTGGTCACGTCGCTAGGGACCTGAAAATGTACCTAAGTGAGTTGTTTCCACCATATGTATGAGCTTCTATCTATAGAGCTTTTGTTATAAATATGAACCAGTGAGAAGTTTAAGATGAGAAGAAAGTTTCGTATAAACGCTACATGTATAGTAAAGTAATTTTTTTAACCTTCCTGACTTTCAAATACCATTCACCTTTTATCAAAGGTTGCAAAATTTGCAATCTATTTGCTCCAGTGCGGAATGGTGGATTATTGTCCGATTGTTGGGAGTTTTTAGGCTCTCTGAAAGCCCCATGGCTCAACGAGTAGGTATAACCATAAAAAAAAAGGTATAACCATGGAATAACAACCGTAACGGACTGTTTAGCGGTTTGTTAGCCTTCGAGGTTCGAAGCACGGAAGCTCAAGAAATTTATTTATTAGTTTAAGGCCCGATTTCACCAACATTGAAATTACACTAGAGTAGCTATCCCAGTATAACTGTACTCTGTCGATTTATTCGAAGGTTAACTTCAATTTCGTTTCACCACGGTAATCTAGAGATATCTTAATCTCGCATAGTTACTCTATGCCGTTGAACGAATGAATTGAATGTATGTGTAATGTACCCAAGTAAAATAGACAGTTTGGCTCATACTTGCACAATAGCGCTGTGTATTCATAAATTTGTTCGGATAATACGTTAACTTGACAATTGAGTTGACAGTGAGTGATCCCGTGCGCGGCTTTTTAGAATATAAACCACAGATTATATAAGTATAGTACTACATATAAACAAACAGTATAATTAAAATAAAGTTTGGTTTTGTTGTGTTTTGGAACTTTTGAACTAGTTTTATTCCGTGTAAACAGATATATAAAATTGTTTTATACAAATCGTTGATTATAAACAATGGCAAATGAAAAGCGAAAGCGATCTGATAATTGGATGGCATCATAAAAGTCATTGCTGGTTGATCTCGTTACTGAGCATTTTCATGTGATAGAAAATAAAAGGACGGATGGAGTATCAATGAAGCAAAAGCTTGGAGAATGGATAACAATTTCAAGCAAATATAATTCGCAGACAATGCTTTCTCATCGTACTGCCGATAATTTGAAAGCCCAGTGGGAAAACTTATAGAAAACTACAAAAAAAGAAGCATCTTTTAGAAGGATGCAATTAATTCAAACAGGTATTTTTCTTTGTTTCCTGATAATTTTTACAACTTTTTATATATTCCTGTAATCATATTAATTATATTAAAATTAAAATATATCATAAAAATTAAAAGTTGTGATGAAATTAAAACAATGTGATTTTTTCAGGTGGTGGACCTCCAAGGTCAGTGATTGAACAACAGAAAATACGAGTATTTTTCGTATTTTCTGTTGTGGTGGGTCTTCAATCACTGACCTTGGAGGTCCACCACCTGAAAAAATCACATTAAAGTAAGTAAGGCAGAGGCCTTATAACGCCATGTTCTGTGGGCTTGCATAATCCTTAGAACAGTATTAAAAAGAGTGGTGTTATATGTTTTTACAGTCACACATACAGTTGCTGGCCCTGAGGTATAAAATAAATATTCAACTGATTCTTGCCCCTTCTGCTGTACATGTCATTGAAGATTGTTTATTGGTACATACCAATATCTACATAGATAATAAATAATTTGTTGGTTAAATTTACACTTTTCAGCAAGTATCAACAGATATTTGTCCACCTAATATTGTATGTTTGCTTTTATAATGAAAACATAGTTCCAGTTGTGTTGGTTTCAACATAATAGTTGGAGCAAATCATCTTTTAACTGTAGTACATCCTAAAATAATGTTATTATGGTTGGAAAAATAGTAGAGCATTTATCTTGTTTCAGGATTGGGGTGATTACACTCCCAAAAATTTAAAAACGCCCGTTTCCAAGCTGTTACAATGTAGTACAGAAGGAAAAAGGCCTACTGCAGGAGAACGGCTTGAATGTATGTCCAAAAGACGGCCACAGCTCTCTACTTCTTCACTAGAAAAGTTAAATGAAATAAAAGGGAACGCTCTCACAACTCAAATGGAGCATGCAGCTAAAGAAAGAGAAGAAGCTAAGAATTATTTGACATTCAAATGGATATTCAGAGCGAAATTTTGAAACAGGAATAAATTAAAACCAGATTATTACTTTTGGAGTTTATTTATAGCGAATTAAAAAAAAAATTAATAATTAATTCAGTTGTTTTATTACAATAAGCTTCGAAAATAGTCATTAATGATAGCATCTCGCGTTACGCTGGGCCTTATTCCTGGTATGTTTATTTCCTGGTATGTTGCTGGAAACCGTAGTCCTTGTGCAGAGATGCTATTGCTGTACTGACTTGGTGGATAATTCGGTGTGATGTTGGTGCACTCATTCCGCCATAGTCACCAATGCTCATTTGGGTGTTGTTTGTTGCATAGAACCTTAATGCAGCCAATAATTATGTGTTAAATACCTAATCAATGGATATAATTTAGAACACTTACCTGTCTGTTGGATAGGTACTCCAAATGATGCTCGATTTTTGCCAGTATTTACTGGCAAAAAATTCATTCAATCAAGGCAAGGATAGATTCTTTGATAGACGAAATCTTAACACGAAATCGTGGTCGTCATAGTCTTCAAAATAATTAGCCCTTTCCTTAAACCACCGTGGGCGAGGAAATAAATAATCATCAGTTATAGATAATGCTGTTGTGACACTATTAATCTACGATTAGCAGCTTACTCGGCCGAAATCGGCGGTGTATGATTTTACTCTAGTATAGAGATTTTATCCCTAGGTTAAATGTTGGTGAAACGTAAAATGGGCTAACTCGCGAGTAAATAACAACTTATTCCGGGCATAAGATTTACACGACGTTGGTGAAATCGGCCCTAAGTAAGGCAGGATATTCCTTCTATTCATAAAGAGACTCATGAGGAACAATTATTTGTTGAAAAAAACAGTGACAGCCCAGTGGCTATCGAACTCACCTCTCACTCGAGCGGTCTGGGTTCAAACCCAAGCGGCACGCACCAATGACTTTTCTAAGTTATGTGCGATTTAAGCAATTAAGTCAGTTATTCTTAGTTTGCAAAGCCGCAGGACTAAAGTAGTTCAGGATATAGGACTAAGTTCTAGGCCAGTTTAGAGCACCGTTTAGAGCATCGTTTAAGATGCCCATTAGTTACAGTAATCACTTAACAGCAGGTGAACTCGCTAACGTTTTATTACGTACGTAAGTTTTATTACTAACAGAGAGAAGTAATAGACAGACCGTTTTGGCCTCTGCGTTGGTACAAGATTATATTTCCAACGAGCTTTGACGGCATTGTATTATATGCTATTAGGGGTGGAATGTTTTCTTGAAAAATATATGGGACCATCTCTGTAATAAGGTATATCAAACACAAAAAGAATTATCAAAATCCTGATTGGCGGAGAAATTGTTTAACAACTCAACCGGTTCCATATTTGACACTGGGCTGCCCATTAACACCTCCACCAATCTGCATTGGAGCAGCGTGGTGGAGTATCTCTAGACCTCCTTCAGCTGAGTCTGTGGGGTAGACTCGTGTCCAGAATGGGACGTCTACGCGTTGTAGCTAACTATGAACTGATCTAAGATTCACATGATGAACGCACATAGATGTGTATTGTGGTGTTAAACTAGAATTTAAACTTTATCAAATCCCTAAGGGACCATTTCATAACATACATCGTTATTAAGCGTGAGGAAACTTACTCGTAGTTAACTAAACTAAATTGTAATATTATCGGTTACAAGTTTGTAAACAACTTTGAAAATTTGTAACCATGGTAACCATTATGCATTTAGCTAATTCAGTCGCTAGGTCACTACTATTACCATTCTTAGCACCCATCTATTAATCCTTCAACCTCAGAGACAATGCTGAACATAGACCTCTCCTTTTGGCGCAACCCTGCGAAATGACACCTATACAAAGAAGGCATTCTTCTTTCGTATACATACTCAAAGTTGCTCACTCCTGTTGAATGTTCAAATACAAATGTTCATCACCCTCTCTACCACATTTCTTAGAACTCCTGTAGAATCTTCTTTTACCTATTCCACCGATTGACCAAAACGTTTAAACTTGTCGATTTCAAATTAATCTTAAAAATGTTTTTGTAGCTATTAAGAAGTGTTACCGATAAAAATTTTGCGAAAATTTTGGTTCACCAACACCTGGAACCTAAACATAAGTGATGAAAAGTAGATTTACACACCTCTGCCTACCCCATTCGGGGAAGTACACTCGTGATGTTAATCTATATATATAAAAGGAGAAGGTGACTGACTGACTGACTGACTGACTGACATATCAACGCAGGGCCTAAACTATAAGGGCTAGAAACTTGAAATTTTGCACAGGGGTTCCTTTTATAACGTAGGGGAGCACTAAGAAAGGATTTTTGAAAATTCACCCCCTAAGGGGGTAAAACGGGGGTGCAAAGTTAGTATGAAACTTTGCCGTTTTTGAAGTCTTTAGACGGGTAGACGTCGTTAATGGGTCTAATTCTACGCGAGCGAAGCTGCGGGCGTCCACTAGTTCTTAATAATAACTATAGTCGAATTTTTACAACTTTCCAAGAAGTTTTGTCAAAGTGCTTTCCAGAGCACTCGTTTTAGTAATATATTCCGTTTTACATTTTGAAAATTAAAGTCATGTTTAACGATTTTAATTTAAACGAAACGTATACCCAAAGGCTTTATTCAATGTTGTATAAACGTCATTTGAATTAAGGCCCGACGCGTAAACGTTCATTTTCATAATTTGTTTTGTAAGCGTTATATAATATTATGCTAGGTAACATTTTGTGAAACCCATTTCCCTTTGCTTTGCAGAACTGAGAGTGCACGTTTATTATTTCCAAGGGTATTTTCCATAATATATGGCATAATATTATTATTATGCAATTCATATTACTTATTTTTGTAGTAATGCAGTAACCACAAATTCGCACCTGTAGTTTTTGAACAAAACTCACAAGAGCTTCGTTCAAAGACAGTCATAGATACGTTGCTAGCCTAAAAGACTAAGATTATTAGGTCAAAAAAGTGTAAACACACATAATAAAAGCTTTAAAGTGACGTACAAAACAAACCGATACCATTGTCCCATTAATGCATTATTATAAAACAGCGAGTAACCCACTTCAGAAAGAAATGTTTCCATTTATTACGCAACAAAGGTTTACCTACCTATAACTGTTGTAGGTAGCCTAGGAACTAAACTAATATCTTACCAATCGCTTATGCCACTGTTAAACAAATAACAGTAAAAAAAGCCAAGTTAATGGCTATCTTCTCGTGACATAATGTAGGAAGTGTGGGAATGGTGATAGAAAGTAGGTGTTAGGAATTATCTAGCTTAGTTCACGGAAACAGTGAGATTTATAATAACTTTAACAAGGAAATGTTGGTAACCACACCCTCATTGACAATCTCACTTTTATAAATATTAGATAGAAAACGAGCATTCATCATCTCTAATGCTTCGTTACTATCGCTGTCTCTTATGACAACTTTGACCCTGAAAAGCCTTGTTCAAAAACGGTCACAGATGTGTTGCATGAGGACTATGTGTTGCACTGAAACCGCTTTTATCCAACCGGAACACAATTACTTAAAAAACAATTACTACACGGCAGAAATGGTACTTGATGAATTTGGGTGGCCCTGGACTCAGTAAAGACTAAGTAAGGACTAAGTAAATCCTATATAGTTTCTATGCTGGCTTCGAATCACCACGGCTTACCTATTTAAATGACTATAAAAACAAAAAAATATCATTCAACATAATTTAGGCAATGTTGCGCTAGTATAAATATAGTAGTCATAGAATTGAACCATGACCAAAATCGATAACTTCAAGTAATTCAACTGACAAATTTTGTAACGGCACTGACCACTTTTTCAGCATTTTTTTTTTTAATTTTTATTAGTTTGGCAAGCCTAAGCTGAAGAAACATAACTAGTGCGAGACGGACTCGCGCATGTAGGGTTCTGTACCAATAAGCGATTTTATATGGTTACTTGTACGGGTTACTTTGGTTTTTTTACTTTTACGCGAGGTAAAACGCAATCTAATCTGTGAAGAGAATTTGATCTTGTGATTTTCGCGAATTAAAATCGTTCGTACACGTACGAATTATGCACGAGCATCCTAATGTCGCTCCAAGCAATTTCGTTACGTGCGACTAAGGAGATTTAATCTTCTTGCGCAGCCTAGAATCGAATCAACTAAAACCTGTTAGTGTAATCCAGACGGGAACTCTTGCGATTGTAGAAATAAAATATAATAAAATGAAATAAAAATAAAATACAATAAAAAATATAAAAACATATCTCACCTGTATTTCCGGCGAAATGGTAAGCAGAGGTGTGTATACATCCACTTTTCACCAGCTGTTTAGCAGCTACAATACACCTCTGCTTACCGCTTCAGGCAAACACAGGTGTGATGTTATTTTTGTTATTTGTCTTATCGAATTGGAGCGTCACCGGCTACACTTTTCTAGAGGCGACTTTGAACGAGACTTTTATGAGTCTCGTTCAGGGTCCGTCACATTTAGCTTGGGCAGCAGGTAGGTAGTATTGCAGGGTCTATTGTTGTCTTATATCCATGAAAAATTTCAACCTTAAATAAAAGAAAGAGCAGATAAAAAGAAAAAATTGGCTATGAGTAAACATATTATTTTCAATCCAATTAGGACAAGACAGGTGGCCGGAGGGTGTACTCGGGTTGCTTCTCTGAAAACACATTTCGGTGCTTGTTTAGAAAACAAGAACAAATTTCATTTGTGTAAACAAATAAAAAAATGAGAAAGTTGAAACAATATCTGAAGTATGCCTTTGTTAAAATATCTTCGTTTTGAACTAATATTATCACCTCTCTGATTTTTTTTGTTTCTAATAATTTTAGATCTGTTACAAATATTTTAAAAAGCTTTTGGAAGTAGGTACTTCCTGTGTTTTGAAATCAAAGACATCAAGTATTTGTGAAAGCAAGCAATGCTGGTACCCACCAGGCAATCAATTTCAAAAGTATAATCAAAATTAAATGTGAATACAAAATGTCCGTCCTATAGTGATTACATTATATTTGAGAGAAATAAACGTACAATACAATTAATAGGTATTACACGATAAAATGCTGAGTAGGTTAATTAATTAGGAAGTAAATGATCCATGAAGAGTCATTAATCTCGAAGTTTCCAATCAATGTTTAAATTTATTGGGAGTAGGGGAAAATGGGGTAATGAGAGTCACTTAAGCGAATATTGAAATAAAAACCAAATCGGAAATAAAATCTTTATTGCAACCTTCTTATAACAAAATATACTTATATAACTAGCATTTGATATCAATAATAATCATTTTGGTAGTCAACTTTGAAAAATATAAAAGTTTAAAAAAAAAACAGATTTGACTCCCATTGCACCGAGGTGAGGATAATTGTGGTCACTCTGCGGGCAATCAGGGTCAAAGACAATCTAGCAATAATCGCAGACATAACCTTTGGCCGACTCCCATCCAGAGCATTCCGCGTGAGCCCATGAACCACATGACGTAGGTACATCTATACCACATTTCATTATTTCGTCCGAATTCGCCGCAGATTGCGCATCTATTTTCTGTATTATCAACATCACCATCCTCATTATCCTGGCATAAATCATCCGTTCCCACATCTGATACAAAGGTATCATTTGATTCCTGAAGAACTTGTCTCTTTGCTCCCTTCTTCTGCACTTTCGTCTTCTTTCCTTGGCCCTTCGTGCTATTATTTTTCTTTTCCTTTGCACTTGTTTGGATGACCTTTTTTTTTTTGTTCTCTTTTCCTATCAAGTTTTCTTTTATTGGGGTGGATGTCAAAACTGTCGCATATTGCCTCTTGCGGCCTTGTCTTGTATTATGGACAGGTGTTTTTTCTGGCAACTTAATTAAATCTTGTAATGTAAGCGCATTATCACCATATTCTTTGGTTTGTGGTATTGACACAATATTAATATTAGAAATTGCTTGGTTAACTTGTTATGACGTGCCAGGAACTGGTGAATTTAATTGAATTGAATTGATCTGCTAGGAGTTGGTAAATCGACATGGATTGATGTGCCAGGATCAACCGACCAATGGGGGTCAACCGACTCTCATTGCCCACAACTACAATAGTGAGAAAAAAATAAAATAAAAAAATACATATTAGTTATTTAGGTGATTTAGGTTTTAAATCGTACTTTATAACGTCCAGAGAAACATATATAAAATGTATAATTAAATAGATTAATAAATGTGAAACTTACCGTTTATTTTATGTCGTTGAAAAATTACATCGAAGTAGCGCAAAAACAAAACACTCCTGTCATTTCCGGTGTGGTGGCCATGCTGGCGCGAGCAACTCACACCGACAGCGAGGGGTACAGGGCAGGGCGGGGAAGCCGCGTACGCGTCTTTGGTGTTTGTGGTTTTGTAGATATTTGGGTGACTCCGATTGCCCACTGACTCTCATTACCCGATCTTCCCCTATATACGAGTACCTACCATACATCTATCGTTCTATATATATATATAAAATTGGTACAATAAAATACTTTTATTTACATAAACTGAAACTTCACTCTTCGATGTGTGATTTAGTTTAATACGAGATGTATGTAATGAGAACACAAATGAGGGGACAGAATCGGGCCAAATTCCGACGCAAAATCCCCATCTGCTCGCAAGAATGACGATAAGACAATAAAATCCGGTAATCTTGCCCAGTGAAATTATCCACTGACCTTCCGACACTGACATAGTGTTCTGAATGCTTGCTGAGTCATCTGGCTTAGGCCGCTTACATACCTCTACTTGGGCTGTTTCACTATTATCGATACAATATATATATATCCTCGGGCTCGGATCGCCTCTTTTAATGGGAGGGCTTTGGCCCCACCATACTGGCCAAGTGCGGATTAGAATTCACAAACATTATTGAGGTTTTCTCATGCATGCATTTGTCTCACAATATTTTCCTCACCGTTACATCAGATAATGTCACCGTTAATATCAGCGAGCTGTCTGATCTTTTTGACAGTGCAAGCAGCAGAACATTGTTTGCTGGACAATACCTTAATGGTACCCCACTAAAGTTTAGAGTTTTAGAGCAATGGCTATCCCTAGGAAAACTGTCTGGTCCACAAATTGCAGTGTTTCATTGTTAATGGTGATAACCGTTGCATGAATTTTTACATTAGGCAAAAATCGGATTAGGTACTAGATGGTTGGAATCAAACCAGTCATTGATCATATTCCATCGATAATAACATCAACAAGCATGTGTGCTCTTTAATTTATTCTACAGTACAATTTGTATCAAGTCCGAAAACAGCCTTAATTCTCCATCGTAACTGCTGTATCAGATACGTTGATTAGGAAGTTTACTTTTACTGTTCGTTGGAACGCGGCGGCGCACGCAACACTTTCGACTTTCAGTGCACCCGCAGCGGTACACGACAAATTGATTTTTAATATACTATTAATATAATCCTCGTTGCAATTGCCTTGTTGCGAATTTAGGATTAAGTTGAACATATTGTGTAATTGGCGATGTCTGCACTTGTTTTTTTAAACGCGTTATATACGTAATTAATGTGGTGCGATTAACTCAGACGCGCGGTGAACATTACTGTCAGCTGCAGTGGAGACCAATAGTGGATGGTATGGTCCAAGTCTTCAGATAAGTAACAAGAGTTTATTGATTTGCAGAGGGCTAGTGATAATGACATTCAAGTTAATGGAGGATTAAGTGGTCAATGCTAAAAGTTAATAGACAAAACGAAGGCTGCAATAAGGCATTGGGTTGTATTGTCATCATCACTCATAGACTCTATTTCTAAATGCAGCTGAGATTATTGAACTCTGTTGATTGATATAATCGTGGTACGTCTACAACCTTAACCTTTTCATAAAAAGTAAATTAGGTATATATTTCTGAGAACTTGAAGACAGACAAGGTTACGTCCCCGCAATCCAGCGTAAGGAGTGGGTGAAAAATCGTTGAAAAAAGTGGCACAAGTCCGCCCTTGACAGCCTACTGCGGGCCACTGGAAACTTGAGAGCACTGGAGAGGTGTGCACGGTTCACTTAATTTCTCTCTCTTATGCTCTTATGTCATTTTTTTAAATAAATTATTTGAAGCTACAAATTATACTTCAAAATATTTTCCAAGGTTCGAATTCCACCAACCTGGATCGAAATTTGGTGGATGAATGATGGATAAAAGACAAAACATTATTGACGGAATTTTTGAGATTTTAGTATTCAAAAATCAAAACAATTACTGAAGCTAATAACTTTTGTATTCTGAAATAATAATTGTACCGTTAATAACGGAAAAGGTCTTAACGGAAGTGAAAACATATAATTTTCGTTTTAAACTGTAAGTTATACGCAAAGTAGCTAGATTTTTTCCAGGATTGCATGCAAGCGTGAATGACTTTAAATGCCTATTAATATAACTAACATTCATCGATGACTAAGTGACTCGGAAAGTGTTGACTAATAATAGGCAAGGAAAAGTTAGTTTCAATTAACCCGACAGGAGAAAGGGTGGCTCTAGACCGGTTGTCGGTACGGTTTAGTACTGTTTAACTGTACATTGTAGCAGATGCCATATGTGATGTGAAACTAAAATCATTATTCGGTTGATTTCCATATAAATGTAATTAGTAGTTTATTAACCAACCCAACCCAGTCTTAGCTAACTCTCCATGTAGTGCCAATCCATAGTTATTAGGCTGGTCACTACTGGTTAAAAAGCTTATCTAACAAACCTAATTAAAATAAATTTACCACACATAATGATTACAGATAATTTTGAAACATATTTTACTATCTGCTTATAATTATTACTGATCCATATTTGACTAGTTAATAAATATTATTAAACAATTTGTATATTTTTTTTTTTTTTTTATGGATACAGGATAGCAAACGAGCTTGCAGCACCACCCATCCGCTGCCGCCCATGACAACTGTGACTGACTTTGAACAAGACTCAATTAGGGACTGGGATGGTTAGTCCAATTAGTTGAGAAAGTTAATTAGAACATTAGTTGGTCAGTTCGTTAGTAGGTATGAGGACTGGGGACTTTTAGTAATAGTTAGTCCTGTTAGTTGGTGTTAGTAATAGTCCAGTTAGTACTTGTTAGTAGGAGTCTCGTTCTAAGTCAGTCACAGATGTGTTGCTACCCTTGAGGACTAAGATGGTCGCCTCTAAAGAAGTGTAACCGGAATCCACACCTTTCAATATTCCGTTTGATGCCGGTAACACCAACTTGAAAACTCGATTCGATCTTTAACCTTTCATATTAACCTTTCATCATGATTGTATTTATGGTTTAGATGTTCCTATTTATAATTTATTAGATCCTACAAATTTTAATTTAAAAACTGTCTATGTATACAAAAAATATGTCTGTTCGTCGTTCCGCAACACATTGGAAAAACAGACACGATAACTTTTGATTTGATTTGCTAAAAAAAGCGTATTCATTTAATGCTGCGATGGACAGTGAGCAAATCGAGTTTGCTGATTGCGCCGCTGAGGTAACTAGGCGCCTAACGATATGACAGCTGCTTCTAATTCACATTTTTCTACAAAACCGTGTTCCGAATTTCCGTAATTTTACTTACAATGAATGAATGAATAATCAACTGAATCAATTGAATATAAAATATTCATATTTTATATTATAATAATAGCTGGTCACGAACTGTCTCGATGGTCTAGCGGTCGTAAGAAAAAAAAGTCGTGAAAAGTATTTTAATATTTTATTATAATTAAAAGCTTTTATTTAACTTCACTCGTATGTATCTATGTAAGTATGTATGTCCTGGAATCTTGCAATCAATTTTTCACCCACTTCCACTGAAGCTATCGAGCTGAAATTTGGCACACATATTTGGTTCCGATGACAATGCATGAAATAAAAAAAAAGTTTTAAAAATTTAAAATAAAAAATTTTTTTTAACGGTATACTTAATTATTTTTTAGTAGCGCGGAGTATTTTTATAGCATAGGCCACCACCTTTTGTATATTACATGAGAGGAGTGATGACGTATGGAGTAAGGCCATTACGCATTACGATAATTACACTATGCTAGCTAATCACAAATTGGCAGATAGGTATATCACATGTTTATCATGAAGAACTTAGGCATGAAGATTTCCTCCTGATGTTTTCCTTGTACTCTTACTAAGTCATGTGACATTTAATTTATGAAAGCGTAAACATAAAAGTCATTGTTACTTGTCGCTGAGATTTGAATCCAGAACCTTTAATTAATAAGATGGTGATATGCAGGCAGATATAAAACGTTGGTGTGTGTTTGGAGGCTTGTAGAATTCTTCTGCATTCTTAAATATTAAGAATGTAGTTCAAAGACGTTATTTTTTCATTATTATATTATTTTCAAGTTTAGTCAAGTAATAAAAAAGGTCCTATTCCGGTTTTCTTATCATTAACAAAAGACCCCCAAAATACAACCATGACTCTTTAATTTAAAGTCGTATTTTCATTCACTACCATGTTTGTGCTCGTGGGAACTAGGTCACTCGGGGCCTATGCTTTGCTTAAGTTAGAAAAAAAACTCGTGATACAACTGTTTCCCGCTATATTTCACAATTTATACTCGTAACAATGGCAAATAAAGGAAGTGTTTTTCTAATGAATTTGTACGAGCACAAGACACGTGATTAGATTGTTAGTCACTGTATTTTGAATGAACTTTCATTCTTCTCTATTCATATCTTACCATGCTGTTGCTTGAAAAATTTGCTGTTAAAATTAATTTTTTATGCAGCACACTTTATGCGCATATGGAGGAGTTGAAAAGCATTGTGCCGTCGTATTTAAATCACAGATTAAAATCCTTCTTATCGTCCGCTCGCTGCGACCTATAGACTTCCCACTGCTGGGCACGGGTCTCCCCCACAGACACTGCTGCGGGAGATCTAGAGCATACTCCACCACGCTGCTCCAATGCGGATTGGTGGAGGGGTTAGTGGCCAACCCAGTGTCGAATGTTCTCAAGCTACCCGAAGGTCTTCGACAAGGCTTAACGACAGTTTCCAGCATTGAAAACAACCGGGACCGACGGCTTTACGTGCCCTCCAAACTCCAAAGCACGGTACCGTCCATGAAATGTTGCCACTAGCGGTCACCCATCCACAAACCGACCGCGCCCTTCGTTGCTTAACTCTTTCGATCTCATTGAATCGACGCAAGCCATTGGGCTATGGACACTACTTATCGTCCGCTAGGCACTGGTAAATAACATAATGTTTAATTTTTGTATATATCAAACTACGAGGTATGAGTACGAGTACCTACCTACTACCTATGTTACCATGCTCAAGGTAGATATATATTTAAGCGCTTGTAATAAGACAAGTATAATAAAAGTGAAGATTGTTTTGTATGCAGTAGAATGTAGATCATTCGGTAATAGTTTTACACTTGCACCATTGTTTTCATTTACAAACAACAATAAATGTGCGCTTGCAATGTCACTATTTCCGTATGGATATCAAGTAGATATCATAGTAACTTATAGATTTCAAATACGAATCCAATAAATTTTAGCTTTTGTAATTTCAATTCAATTCAATCTTTATTTGTCATTAGGTAGGTATAGGTAACAATGATGGTACAGTCAGAAAAGATCCATTACATCTAGCCATTAAATAGCGTACAAAAAAATTAATTCTATATGTATTACATTATTACTAAACTAAATAACTAAATAATTTATTAAGTAAAGTTACATAATAATATCTGCCACCCGTGAAGTCCTAGGTTTGACTTCCAACAGAAAAGCCTTAAAAAATATAAAGTAGTTAATGTTATTATGCAAAATATGTGCATTACATTTCAATAAGTTACAGTTTATTGAATACACATTGTATTAGTGTGGAAGTCAACTAGCATGTAAATAGACAGACAATTTACACGACGACGTGTTACCTACTTCTGTAAACTATGTTTTCTAGACTCAATTTCGTTTTACATTTAACTAGAACGCAGCTTCGCTTGCGTGGATTAGATATAGTAAAAGTTTTGTTTATACTTCTTGTCCTTCTCAAGGAAATATCCGGAAAAACTCTACCCATTGAAGTTCAAATAACGATGTATTAACGGGATAAAAGTCCATCCTAAGTTAGTTAGTTATAAGCAAGTTCGATCCTAAGTTAACTTGACATGTTTGAAATTATAATTATTTTTTGCTACAAGAAATTCTGTATGTGTCTTGGAATATTGCCTGAACATTCTCGCTAGTATTTGAAAAGCTATTCGTGAGGTTAGATAGCTCCCAAGAGTTTAATACAACTATTACACGAAACCTTGAAGCCAATGGTGAATTGAACGGATATGTTAATGTGCGGGTGAATGGATTGGGTCAGTCGTTCAGAGCTAAGATGTAGTTGACTGTTTGGATAAAGTTTGGTGAACTTCCTACCTACTACTAAATTTATATTGGATGTTATTATATAAATAAGTATGTATTTAAAAAAGTCTAAATTTCTAAATTTAAAATGCAAGTCTCTCACACCCATATTACAGGCTCTGTCTAGTTTGGGGACAGATGGCCGTGTGTGTAAAGCTAGTAAATGTCTGCTACTTCGTCTGCGTGAATTTGGAAATTGAAGAAAATAGCATATATTCCTCGTACATATAACATATTATTATTTCGAAATTGAAAGTAAGTCTGGCCTATTGTCAAATTGGGTGGATAAAGTTCGGGTTGGACTTGATTTTGATGGATTGATTTCTTGATTGAAATCATTGAAATTGTATATGGATAACGTCACAGTGGTAACGGCTGCTAAGCTAGAGGTCCTAGGTTCGATCCTCGGGTTGTGTTAAAAAAAAATGAAAAATATGGTTTTTTATTTTTAACTAAAAGCTCAAATATAAATGTTCATGTATGTAGCTTCAGAAATGACGAAGCTTCATATAAACTTTCCGTTTTTACCCCTTTAGGGGTGGAATTTTCTAAAGACCTGTCTACGTGGAGGTCTACGATATAAAAATAGCTACTGTCAAAATTTTGTAGACTTAGCCGTTTTTGCTGGGCCTTGATAGGTCAGTCAGTCAATATAGGACAAATAGTTTTATATAAATAGATTATTATTTAGTAATAGCTTGAACAGAAAACAATTAAATTATGTGTACAAAAATATACAAAACGGAACGACTAGAAACGATTTATTTACAATATATCAATTATACACTATAAACAATATATACATAGTCCAAATACAATTTCCGTGCTGTGTATTTTCCGAGTTTGATGATAATTTATCTTCGAACAAACAAACATAATGAAACATTCTACGTACGAGTAGGTACCTAATGTGTTTGTTCTCCCTTGTGTTTGATATAGGTACGGGGCGAGTTTGAGTAATGTGGGAAGGTAAATAATAAGTTCCGGATAGACAGTTTATTTATCGTATTTTAAGAGTCCTTTTAAACATACCTCTTGTCATACCTTTTTTTATTATTTATCTATCTGTACTAATATTATTAAAAAGAGTAAAGATGTGTTTGTAATGTTTTATATTATAACACAAAAACTACTGGACCGATTTCAAAAATTCTTTCTCCATTAGAAAGCTGCATCTTCACTGAGTGACATAGGCTATATAATATTACTAGGTGTAACCGAAACTATTGTTATGTCTAATTCCTAGCGAGCGTAGCTGCGGGCATCCACTAGTGAATAAATATTTTTCAAATCACATAACAATCTATCTAGGTAAACTTTATAACATTGAGTATTCTGTGCTTATAATACAAATAAACGATCACTATTACTAATTTCTACTCCGTTGAATTTTTCTTCACTTCTACATAGAACCGATTTTTATATTATCTACCAAATATAAAAAAAGATTCTATGGTTTTATCATGAATTAAATACAAGTTACGTTATAAAATATTTTTACACCTAAATGATTATCTCGACGATGACATTTACTTTCAATTACTTGAAGTAGTATTAGGTAAAGGTTACTAGCATCAGTTCAGGTTGCAGAAGCTTAAGCAATGCGGTTCAGTAAATTGATTATCCGGTAATGGGGTTTTATTAAATAATTAGTCTGGTTACTGAAAACATTTTCGTCACGATGCATTTTGACTATGTACTCATTTCTCATAAGCTGCTTATAGTCATCTGAAATTCGCTAATGAGAATTAAAATCACATTTTTTTATGACTATGACGGACAAACAGGCATCCGGCCACCTGATGGTAAGTGGTCGGCTCCATGAACTCGCGTCAATTCAATGTGATCGACAGAGTTAAGCAACGTCGTTTGATTTGTGGATGGGTGACCGCTAGTGGCAAAATTTCATGCGCGTTACCGTGCTTCGCAGGGCACGTCAAGCCGTCGGTCCTGGTTGTTTTCAATGGTGAAAACAAAAGTCTCGTCGTTAAGCCTTGTTGATGACCTTCGGGTGGCTTGAGAACTTTCGACACTGGGTGGGCCTCTATATCTAGGTATCTATATCTTCCTGCAACCGGACGTTTCAAACCAAATTTGGATTTGCGAGTCATTCTCGCTCACATGCCCGTAATTTGGTAGTTTAGTCAGGGCCGCCGTTGACGGACACGTCAAGGAGGATCATATCTTCCAAGCAAGCTACGTAAGAAATACTTTTCTGGCAATAAACATTTGCAAAATTGATTTCAATTAAATAAACAAAGCAATAATTCGTTCCTAATTTAAATTGCTTATGTTTTTTTTTGTTACAGCCTTTGCGCTCTGCGCCCACGCATTAGATATTAAGATGGAGAGTACACCGGATGGCCAGAAGGAGAAGAGACAAACACAGGACGAACTTGTGCACGCTCACCTTCTGTACAGGCCTTCCAGGAAACAGGTATGTTTGACATAAATCTATTCTATATTTATAGGTAAAGATAATTTACACTTTTTGAAATCATGTGCGACAGAAGGAATGTAATTTCACATTTCTTCCGCACCAATAAATTTATTATTTATCATTCATAATTACATATAGAGGTGAAGAGCAGATTCATAGTTTTTTTTTATGGAAGGTAACAATATATTGATGTAGATATATAAACGATCATGCCACTGTTCACTGCCGCCTATTACACCCGTGATTGACCATATCATTTTTAATAGTTACATGTAAAAAAATCATTTCAATCAAGACTACATTACACATTTAGGTGTAAATATTTATTATCCTAACAGTTTTAACTTTTCTCAGAGAATAACTAAACTGCTTATCAATATGTTGGTGCCAACGTTCTGAATCAATGCACTTACTTATGTTCCATTAATCCAATCAGGCGTATCAAATGTAATGATCGGAAAATTGCTTTAATCGACCCACACTTTTATTCATATTGAGGAACAACAATTACAAATTGACAAGACGAGATAAAATCTGACTGTTGTACGAAAATGAAATAGAAGCGCTTCTTACCTTGCGATTTGTTTCATATAATTTATTCGATTTACCTAATATAATAAAAATTACCTAAATTATTAAAATATGTAAGAATTGTTTTTTGTTCGTATTTTATGCTGTAATGAAATGGCAGCCCCTTTCATTATAATTATTACGATGAAACGTTATACAAACTTCTATCTTCGCATTGGATCCTTCACATACAAAGGATACGATTTTTCTTGGAAAAAAAAATGCATGAAGCTTTCACTGCCTTTCAGTCTTTGTAGTAATACTGCCAGTAAATACGGCAGTACAAGCGTTTACATGTCATAATTCCGGAAACCAACCCAGGTACGTAGATATTGGTGGCTTGGACTTTGTAGGTAATTCTGTGCTCCCGAACCATCAACTTTTATAAAAATAATATTTTACATTTCATTGCCTATTCATTATTAACTTGGAAATGAAAAGTTTAGGTCTACCCTAAATATTTATAAAGCTCGGGCGTGGTTACTGTAGTTTTTCGTGCTTACAATTTAAGATTACATCGTATCCAAATATAATAATTTAATTTAAGTAAATTTACACAAGGGCCCTCTGTAAATGTGCCCTGTGCCTTACAATACACATTTCAATCAAATCAATCTAATTTAGCTTTGTAGCCAAAGAAGTGATAAACTAGCTAACATAACTACCTTCATCAATATCTGTATAGATTTTACACAAAGCATGACGACTTACGAGTAGCACAATATTTCAAGATAAATCATTGACAGCATTGAGACTGTAAGACTAGTAAGACCTTACCCTTTATCTCATACAATGACACAGCAGTTATCGTCTTGCTAGTGTGCGCTAGTGGATTATACTTACATCAGGTTTCATGTAAATTTGCATTATAAACAGAAGCGCCAGACAGCTTATTTAGCAGACTTCTTATAAGAGGGCCTGTGTTTGACCTGAATTTACTCGTATATCCTAAAACCACATGCGATTTGAATTAAGTTTTCGCTGTTGTAAGTTGACTTTATTTGGAGATTTGCGTCCGCTTTTTTTATTGTTATGTGTCGTGTTATTTTTTGTTTAGTAGCTAGCCAAGATGTTTATTTTAATCTAGAAGAAATTAACAAGGCATACACATGTGTATCACTTAAAACTATGTTTACTAAAGTAAAATTTAATCCTTTTCAAAATTAACATCTGTGCTTCTTACATTCTTTATTAAACGGTCAGTCAGTATTGTAATAAGATGCTAAGGACCGGATCGTGACGAAATCTAGGGCACAAAAGTGAAAGGGTGACTCAGGACATAATCCATTTTGCCGGCCAAGTATATCCATTGATTAGTTAGATATCGATAAAATCTATATTTATATAATATACCAGTGAATGGCTTACTTTAGTTTGAAATGAACATGGGAATTAACTCAGATTCAGAGTGTCTCACAAGTACTTATATCGCTTCATAGGTATAGAATATTATGAGAGATCATGAGTAGAGGTTTGAATATTCGTAATATCGTTTTAGATATTTTGGCAATTACGTGGCGTTAGTGGGAAGTCTATGGCGCAGCTAACTGAAATCACATTAGGGCACACATCGATTGCACTTAATAAAATAAAATATTATGGTCAACAATCGCAAAAGTAGATCTCGCAAAACCTACTTCGGTAAAACCCAGATACGTTCTTTTTAAAAATAAAAGATTCAACCATCTGATTGGGATGAGTTTTATCCCCAGCTGAACATGGCTTGGGCTGCCATTCATACTTTATTCTGAGTCCTATAAAAATGTAAATGTCTCTGGTATGTCTGCAGCTATTCAAATCCCAACTTCGTATACAGTATCAAACTTGTAGAAGCCAGCGCCGTTGAATGCACTCTATTATTCAAAATTCCAGAGGCACTGAGGAGTTTGAACGCTGTTCAAAAGGCTCTGTGTCGATTCGGTCCTAAGAAAAATTTGTTAACTGAAAGAGGGAAGCCAGAAAATATGTTTACAAAAAAGCCAATTGTGTTTTATGGGCTATTTCTAAAAGACGACGAAAGAAAAATACCTACCAGATGCCGTCCAGTATCTTACTTCGTTCAAATAAGGTTATTGTGACCAGGTACCTACGGCTAACACCAATTTTTAATTTAAATAATGTTCTCGTAAGTCAGTATGATGCTATTAATATTTCTCAATATCTCAACCTTCTGAAACGCTCAGGGTGTATTGCTAAATGAAGTAAATTCACTGTAGTAGGTATAAACTGTACCTATATATAAAATATTAATTTATAAGGACGTGCTGAACGATTTTCTGTATAAAAAACACGTGTGCATAGAATAATAATACTTCATGAATGAAAATACACTTAGCACATAGTTAGTTACGTTAAATTATTAGCGTCTATATCCCGCTCACGTCGATTCTATGTGATCGACAGAGTTAAGCAACGACGGGCGCGGTTTGTGGGTGACCACTAGTGACAAAATTTTAGTCTTCAGAAGAACTTGCGAAAATTCCTAGAGGTTTTTCAAACCTCAAAACACGTCGCTGCTTTCGCGTTTGAGAACGCTGCCGCGTCAGTATAAAACACAAATTAACGTTAACTATAACGTTAACCGGCTGAGATTAGACTGTTATTGTTAGCGTAAAATTATGACGTCATTTTGACTTCTGTCAGATGATGTTGCATCATCATTTTTTCCCTGGACGGTACTTTAACTGATTTTTTAAAGTTTTTTTTTTCTTTTCTTCAATATAATTCAAACCACTAGTGGGCTATCGCAGCTTTAGAATAATTTATTTGCTTGCACCCACGGGCTGTCTATAAGTCTAATTTGAGGAATGTAAACACACTATGACATAATGAATAGACGATATATAAATTGCAACATTCATTGAAAGTAACACAAAATCATTTCGATTGCGATAGACACCTTAAATGATACTTTTCGTTACATCCCAAGCAGTGATTATAGTATTTGGAGAAATAACAAGTGAATGCTGTGGAACGTTTTGCAAGTGTATGTCGCGATGATTTTAATGATAGCAACCGACTTAACGCTCAGGGAGTTAAGGAATGTTTTGGTGCAATAGTTGCAAAAACTCTTGGCGACATAATATTTGCTAATAAACTTGTATAAGAAATGGTTTTAGGTTCAACCTTTGATTCCTTGGCATGGCACCTTTTATTTTAAGTTAAGTTGCTTAATATATGAAAGTCAATTATAGCCAGTTATGAAAATGTATAGTTTGAATCGTCGATTATGTTATTAAAACGCAGTTGTGGAATGGAGATTTATAATTATTATACAATAATATAACTAAGTAATACAATTACAAGTATTTCTACAATAATGATCGCAAATTACATCTTTCTCAGATACACCGACGCCTTCCGTACTTACTCAATATCAACTCGTAGCGAACGTGTGCACATAGTGTCATCACTATTACAATGAACTGGTTTGCAACTGCCGTTTCCACTTTTCTAGAGGCGACTGGTCTTAGTTCTCCCTAAGATCTACTGTGCTCAAGGGTATCAACCAATTTGTGATTAAATATATATATAAGTATCCGAGAAAATATAATGCATATATTCCATCGGATATATGTAGTACCTACGACAACGGAATTTAATAGGAAATGGATAGGTATCATAATTCTGTGTGACTACAGTAGGTATGTTAAAAATTTTCTATTCTTTTGAATGTAGCGTTCATAGCCCAATGGCTCGCATTGATTCAATGTAATCGAAAGAGTTAAGCAACCGCAGGTGCGGTTTTTTTGATTTGTGGATGGGGGACCGCTAGTGACAAAATTTCATAGCCGCACGTTAACTTCGGAGGGCCCACGTTAAGCCCTCGGTCCCGATTGTTTTCAAAGTTGGAAATAGTCGTTACGCCTACGACTTGAAAACATTCGACACTGGATTGGCAACTAACCACTCCTGCAATTCACATTGGAGCAGCGTGGTGGAGTATGCTCTACACCGCAGCTTGGTCTGTGAGGGAGACCCGTGCCCAGTAGTGGGATGTCTATGGGTTGCAGCTATTCTATTGAAAAATATTGAAATGTTCAATGGAAGGAACCCATAAATGAAATATTTACAGATCACTATAATAGATGTAAGTGGTCTTCTTTTGCGACAAAGTCGCCTTTTGTTACTAAATATGTCCGTTTCCACTTGCTTTCACCACACGCACCGAGTAACTACAGCTTTGGTGATGACGACACCTAATTACACGGATGTGTTACGAAATACTGTGGCGTTACGCCGGTAATTTGATGAGACAATTTTGTAGTTGCTTTGTTCCGCTTGTGATTTTTTTTTCAGCTAAGCCGATTTCACCGTGCTACCAAAAATATTTATATATTACTAGAGGACGCCCGCAGCTTCGCTCGTGTGGAATTTGTAGACAGCTTGGTTTATTGTTGCTACTTATTCTCCTTATAAACATTACTGGAATAACTCTAAATCTGTGAAACCTAAGGAAACCTTCCCTATTTTCTGGATATCCTTTCATGTTAACCCAAATAAATAGTTTTCACATTATGCCTGTACAAACAATACTTCTCTTCACTTTAGTCTAAACTTTCATCCCCTTTTCAACCCTTTGTAGGTACATAGTTCGAAAACTCAAATACACTAAATTTACTTTGGGAACCACATATCAAAGTGGCACTTCCAATTTGAGATCAATGGCATAAATATTTCGTCCTGTATCGCGTCTTGATATTTTTTTATTTCCCCATTTATTTCTTTTTTCCTTTTATATAAATTTGATTAAAAATCTGGTATACCTACATATTCCATTAATTTATGTAAGGAAAGTTTGTTGCAATTTTGAAATGAATCGGTTGAGATAAAAAAAAAATCATACAAACTTTCGAACTGTATCCCTCGTTTTTGAGTTCTAACTCGTTCTTGTACTGCCCCTGAATCTAAATTTTGAAAATATATCCAATTTACAGAAAAAAAATCTCATCAGATTTATTATAAGTAGTAGATATAGATGGGAGATGATGAGGTGGAATTAGCCTAACACTTAGGGCGAGACATCCCTAGAGACATATCATTTCAATTCTAATTTACTTATGTCGCTTACTGTTACCGTTGTTGGGTGATGAACTAATTAACTATATTTGCTTTGCGAAGTTAAATTTACTGTTCCGCATAAAAAATAATGGACAATGATGGAACATTCTTACTTAAAACAAAAATATTAGGTACGGAGATGAGGCTTAAACTATTTACTGATCAGCGGTTGAAAACCCATACTGAAACAATTTTATTTTGAAAATAATGTCAAATATATTTCTTTTTCCTTTTCAGGACCAAGCCGCACCTGTTCAAGAGAATCAAGAAGATGATAAAAACTCTGGGAGGTAAATATTTGTTATCAATAAACCAGCTATTTAAGCTAAAACTAGGCTGCAAGATTTATTGTCAACTAGTCGACGCCCGTATCTGGCCGGGCCGTGATGCGAACCCGGGACCCAAGGTTCGGCTAAGGTTCGATCACTACTCCGCCATTGAGTGGTAACTTCTGACGCTTCATTGCGTACTGCGTAGGTACTTACTCGTATGAGTATCATGCGTTGCTAGAATTTTGACCTTCTAGACTATGTACGATGGTAATTAATTTAGAGGTCAGATTAATTTCATTTAATCGTAAAAAAACAGATTTGGAGAAATAGCAAGCGAATGCCAGCCCCGCGCGCTCTCCGCGCGACGCGCTCGTTGAAACCACAGTCTGAACCTGCGCTAGTTGCTAATCATACTATTTTAAACGCGCGAAACACTTCGGCTTTATCTCCACATTTCCGTTATGATGGCTTTAGCTTTATCTCCACATTTCTGTTATGACGTAGGGAGGAAGAATGGGTATCTAAATGTGCGCGACGAAAAACACGGTCCTGCAGAACACAACCTAATTGTTTGCTGAATATCATGCGATTTTATTGGCAATTTAATTGTAATGTAAAGTGTCTGTGATTATCAGTATATAAGGAGCTTAAAAAGTGGTTACTGTGTAAATATAATGAAATTAGATATCTTATTTCGCTTTGAAATGATTGAGCACATTATTCACAGGCTTTTGTTAGCGAGCTCAATACCTTATATCAACAATAGGAGGATCAATAAGTTGGTGCATGCACAAAGGGTGAATTCTAACTTGAATCTGAACCATCCAACCGGAAAATATCTCATAATTTCTCCAATACAACGAATGCGGACCTTTCGCTGCCCACCGGAGCGCCAACATCGCGTGATTGCACATTCGCTCTCGATTCGTCGCATTATAATGTGTCATTTGTTATTATTTACTACCCGAAAATTGTCATCGTGCTTCCGAAGAGCTTTATAATGTGTTTTTAACGAGGACGTTATTATATTATTTTGGATTTGGAATACGTTAAGATATTGTCGCAAGTTGCATCAATCATTATCATCGATTTATATTTTACTGTCATTATTTCTTTACTGTCCGGTTCACAGCAGAGGCGACAATGACGAATACCGACCGGGCCAGGTGTTTTCACTCAACGCTCAAGAGCTGCTGGAATTGCAGCCCGAGCGAAAGGCTCCCCTGGCCAGCAATCAACAGCTGCAACAGCTGTACAGCAGCTCACAACCAGAACATAAGCAGAACCTGCAGCAGTTTTACTACATCGACTCGCAAACCGGACGACAGGTAGGTTATTTAATTGATTCCCTTGCGCAAAGCCTTTGGCTCATCCCAGGGCAGAGCATGGCAGACAGTGAGGCCTAAACACGGCCACATTTCTGGTGAAAAGTAGATGTACTACTTTGCTACCTGTGCCTATCGTTTCGGGAAATAAGTGCGATATTATTTTATAATATCATCCAAGCATATACATTTATATACTTACATAAAAATATCTTCATATATTGATAATGATTTACTTACGCTTATTATGAACATCGTAAGCTACATAGTATTTGTTTTACCTAATGACGTTTGCCAAGTTTCCTGCTATCGACTATCTGACTGAACACCACCAACAGCTCGCTATAGCAAGTAAACTGTTCATGAACCCAGGAAATACGTTAAGCAAGCGTTTCGTAAGACCAAACTAAAGACATGCTCCCATTTTGTTAATGTGGTGTAACGATTAACAAAACTGCGGTATACCCGTCTAAAGCCGTTCGTTTTTATGTCATTTAAGTAAAAATAATGTTGCTTATGTTTCCTATAATCTTACTAGTGGACGCCCACATCGCTTACGTCGATTAGATAGTGATAACAAATTTCGTTTATAGTTCCCGTCCTTCTCAAGGAAATAACCGGAAAAACTCTACCCATTAAAGTTACCAAGTCTACCAAATAAAAGAGGTTATTAACCATCTAGCTAAATCAAGCTTAGTATTCATACGAGTACATCTACATTACATACTCTAAAAATAAAGCTACATACCCTAAATATTTTGTAAGCCATTATGATACAAAAAAGATGATTAAAATAAATTCTGCCTGTTTGGTTTAGTGATTTAGTGGTTGCAAAGGCGATTGGTAAGCTAGAGGTCCTTGGTTCGATCCCCGGGTCGGCAAAGTATTTCTACAAACTGGAAATGCCGGTAGCAGCTCGGTTATGGCAATAGGCTCACCATAACCTATTACATAGGACCTGCATATAACTGGTAAAAAGTGAGTTCACTACAACACATCTCTGCCTAACCCTTCGGAGAAATACAATCGTATTGTTTTGTTATAATTAAATTGAATTAAAAACAAAACGATCATGAAGCCATAAACTAGTACCAATTACTAATAAATTTTGGAAATGGGGTTCATTTCCAAAATTTATTCAAAACCACCTTAATTTATTGTTTACAAACTTACTTATTGCATTATCAAAATGTTAAAATTAAAGTCGGTACCGCTTTATACGAGCATTGAGCGCCCGATTTATAATATTAGTTAAGATATAGATAAAACTTAAAAAAAAAAAAGATTTTCAAGATTATTCACTGCTAATTCCAGGTTTCGCTGCAACCGTCGCATGCAGTTATAGCTCGTCCGCACTACTCAGCGAACGGTGGCGAGGCTTCAGTAGGCGCGGCTCTTTCGGTCAGCGATAACGGCGTCAGCCCGGCTCACTCCATCGACCAAGATCTTCTGGCTCTGCTGGGACACTCCGGAAGACAAGAAGACTCTCGGCAATCCTACTCGCATCCCCAGCAAGTGACACCAGCTTCTACGCAGAGCGTCGCACCTACATATCAGCAGGTTTGTACTATATCGAATTCACGTTCTTTTAATACCAATCTAGCATGACTTTTGAAAATAATATTACGTATGTAACAATAATCATAATGCAATTTCAGGTAGATCGATACATCACTAAGCCCAGTAAGAAACCGACGAAATTACGATCAAAAGTTCAAATTGCGCCACCACAGTTACCAGCAGCACCTCAGCAGTACCTCATCGAGACCACCAACGTTCAGCAGCAGCACCAAGCTACGCATCAGCAGCAATATCACATTGCTCCACAGAGTCAAAGAGCCCAGCTGCGTTATGTTCCGATTCAACAGCAAATTGCCATTCAACAATACGAGGGACCGGAGTCTCAAGGGCTCAAAGTCGTCCCTCCTCCGAAACTCCAGCCACTCCAACAGCCCCATCCACAACTCGCTTATAGAATCCAATACCAGCAGCCTGAAGCTACGCCAAAGCAATACAGAATTGTTGAAGCTCCAAGGAGTCAACAGCAACAACAATATAGACAAGAGCAAGGACGAAGTGCAGCCCCCGAGAGACCTGTGGCGTATTTAAAACGATTCCCAGAACCCGAAAAATTACGGTCCGTAAAAATCTACGATCAAGGTATCCCAGAGGGTGTTTCGCCACAACAACAGCAAGCTAGTGCTGGCGACCAATATTATCTTCGCCCGTTATACAAGACTTCTGAAGCTCACAATAGGTACGAAGCGCAGCAATTCGCCCGTGCTATTGAGTCAACTAAACCGCCGCTGTCTGCCATCTACGTGAGCAAAAATGTTGTTCCGAAAAAGGTGCTAAGACCGGTCATTAGAGTAGATCAGGCTAAGTTAGATCAACAGCATCACGCGTATAGGATTGCACAGCCCTCGCAGTCACAAGCGAACTATGACCAGCATGTACAGAACGTTGAAGAACAAAGACCGCAATTGCCACCGCCGAGGAATAATAAGGCTTATACTCCAGAGGAATTCGCTGCTCTGGTAGCCGCAGGGTACCCAGTGACACCGGTACCTGTTGGACCAACTAACCATCAAGTGGCCCAGTCCAGATCCTCAATTGAACCGACACCCCAACGCCGGCCATTGTATAGCAGACGACACCAATATCTTCCCTTAAGAAGTGACGAGGCACCTTGAACTTGATAATGTACAGAAATCTAGATTTAAAAATAGCAACTAAAAATAAATTTAAAATGAAATACAAATTTGTTGTTTAAATTAATTTAGCTGGTCAATTGCTGAACAAAGACTTAGACTAAAGACTAAATACTAATCTGAGCTAACTCTTATTACTGTGCCCTTTGAATGAATGTCCTTTTTTCCTTTGTCAGTATATCTTTAAATAGATATATATATACATATATATATATACATTTGGATAGATAACGATTAATCGTTTGAATCTGCTATTTGCAATTGCTAGACGCAAAGACGACTTCAATTTATGCAATGCGTTACTTAATTTGATCCCTGTTGCGCCACCGAGGTAATTCAAAAATTCGGTACTCATTTTAGTTTATTTCTTTCTTTCCGAATACCCCGAATAAGTTACCCAAAGAAAAACAAGTGCTAGATCCCTTCATTTCCGCTTTCTTTCGGCTCTGCAATAGAAAAAAGGCATATTCCAAAATTATAAATTTTTCCACATCACTCTTCCTGACCTTTACAAATATATTTGGCAAAAAGGTTGCCGCCCTTAGCAATATTTCCCAATTACTCGAATACGACAGACTGGGTAAACCTTGGTAAAAAATTAAAAAGGCTCACCCGTTATCCTGTCAACGTTCCCGAAGATATCCATTAGGATTAGGCGAGGGTAGAACTGAGATTCATCTAATAAACCCTTTGAATCCCCTACCTTTCAACCACAAACCAAATTTATCTCGGAATTTTTACGAAAAATAATCATATACGAGTACAACAACCAACATTAATTTTCAAAATATTATGGTCAAACTGGGGTTATCAGGAGAGTTATTTTCCCTATGTTCTTTATTGTTCATTATGCTATATATAATGCTGCGACCCATACACGTCCCACTGCTGGGCACGGGTCTCCCCCATAGACTCAGCTGCGGGAGGTCTAGAGCATACTCCACCATGCTGCTCCAATGGGGATTGGTGGAGGGGTTAGTGGCGTAGTGTCGAATGATTTGTTTATTTATTTACAAAAACTTACCGCTAACTTTACAGGTCTGTGCTCTGTAAACATAATCAGTCTTACGGGCAACATTACGTTACATTTAAAACAACAAAAACACACCGAAAAAAATTTATCTCAAGCCACCCGATTATTATTGTTATTATTGGTCATAAAAATCTCAATATCCAGTATTGAAATGTAGAAGAATAATTAGTAATCGTTAGTTGTTTTACTACTTAGTATTTTATAAATTGCCTATGGGGAACCATATAGGTTTTATATGAAACCTAATTGGTTCCATATAGAGTTCGCCCGGGGCAGTACAGTACCACCGCCCGCCACGGTACCTAGAACCATTTCTGGCGTGTAATCATTGTGTTATCATTGTTTTTAAAGCAATTGTGGTCCGGTTGGAAAAATGTGGTTTCCGGTTACACTTCTTTAGAGGCGACCATCTTAGTCCTCAAGGGTAGCAACACAACTGTGACTGACTTATAACGAGACTCCTACTAACAAGTACTAACTGGACTATTACTAACACCAACTAACAGGACTAACTATCATTAACAGTCCCCAGTCCTCATACCTACTAACGAACTGACCAACTAATGTTCTAATTAACTCTCTTAACTAATTGGACTAACCATCCCAGTCTATCAGTCTGTCAATTGAGTCTTGTTCAAAGCCAGTCACAGTTGTCATGGGCGGCAGCGGATGGGTGGTGCTGCTAGCTCGTTAGCTATCTTGTATCCATAAAAAAACAAATACAAGAAAATAACAGCTATGTTCCAAGTATATTAAAAAAAAATGGATATTTCTTAAGATACTGAAGAATTAGGATACTTTCTACCGGATATTTGCGATATTATAAACCGTTTCGTTGACATGCCCTTAACGAAGTTATCTTGCGGAGTTGGGATCGTAACAAGCTTAGTTCGCAACAAAGTTCATTATGAACAGACGTGATCTATGGTATCAACTTACCAAATTTTGTATGTCTGAAGTAAGACACCAATGAAAGGGTCTGACGAGGATAGACGTAACGAGTATGTGTATGTAATATGATGTGTTATTGCCCTCATTACCATTGTATGTATTTTATACCATTATTGTACATACTCGTATGTATTACCTTTCTATGTAATATTTACCACTGATGTAGCAGTAGGAGCCTGTAGTAGTAGGGTTGTGATTTATGACTTGCATATCTTAATCCTTGTGCAGTCTAGGACTAACACAAATAAAAGATATGTTTGCTATAATTAAATTTAATGCTTAGATAAAAAATATATAACTTCGGAGGAGGCTGATAGCTAACTGACTCGCGGCGTTGCCGCGAGGCCCGGAATCGCTGATTAAACGAAAAACTATAACAATGGAGGTGCTGTGCACCGTACATGCTCCCGGGCCAATAGATAGAAAATAGTTAAATAACAAGATTGCTTAGTAAACAAAAATTTAAACGATAACTGCTAAGGCATATGCTATACATGAAAAAAATAATAAAAAAAATAAACAGATTGCATATAAGAATACACATAAACACGTAAAATCACACCACGTCTCTAACTTTATAAACCCTTAAGGGTATGGGTGAGCTCGCCGTGTCCTTTCTCTCCGCTACAACACTGCACTTATCACGTTTCACTACACTGTTGCTCGGTACTTGCGGGGGGGGCGTAGGCCGATAGCGCTCCAGCACCGGCGTCGGCGCCCCGCGACGGCACCTCTTCCTCCACAGCACCACCGCAGCTGCCGCCACTGCGGCCATTAGCAAGCCGTAGCCGATGGCGTAGTGGTGGATATGATGATAGGACAGCGAGTCGTCGGGCAGCTCTTTTATATATTTGATTTTCTGTCCAAGCTTTTCCAGGTCGCCTTTGATTCTGGCGTCCGATAATGACTCATTTCCATATATTTTCAAAGAAATATTGATAAGGTGATTGATTGGAGCGATTTGTGGGTTCAAGCTTCCATCGCCGTCGATAGTAATTGAACTCGACGGTCGTCTTTGAGAGTACGCAGTGAAGCCCCTTTCTTTAATCAGACAGTTCGGCGCGAGGCTCGCGACACCCGACCCTGTCAGCTGTTCGATAGCAACGCGATCTCCGCACATCAGGCGTAGGTTGCACTGACCGCAACAAGTAAATAAATATGAATTTAACTGTTGGAGCTTATAGAATTGGCTATCACACGCGGATATACTCGTCTGACATTTGTAAGTCGATATATCTTTCACACAGAAATCCGTTTCAGTCGTAAGGTGGTAGACAGTAGAGTGCAGTTTACATTGATAATTCGGGCTAAAATAAGTGCACTGCTGCACCTCGCTCTCTTTCATTGGCAAAAAAATATCTTTCTGAAGGCTAACGGCAACATACTCCGATACCGGGATGAACCTAATCATGTTAGTTCCGCTTTTACGAGGCACCGCTATTATTTTATGAAGTTCAAATATATCTCTTGCCACGAGAGGAATCTGGATCTCAAAGAGAAAATACTCGTTAGTCATTCGAGCCTTAACTCGTAAAAGCTTGTATATTTTGGGTAACTCTTGAGAAATATTATCGATTGGGAGAGTCAAATCTTTCATTAATTGTCCGGATATAATATTAAGCTCATGTTGCAGCTGTTGCGGGGAGAGGAGTTGCAGACTAAATCTCTCATAATGTACATCAGTTATCATGTCTACCAGTTGATCCTGAATGCCCTTTAAATTCGAAACCAAACTACCAGCTATAATAATGGACATAATAAATTGATTAACTAACTCGATGCTTTGAACTTCCTTTTGTAATAAATTAAAACCATTTTCTAACTGATTTAAATTTTGATTAACGATTTTATGCTGCTTGCTTATAGTTTGTTCCATTCTTTTAAGGATATTATATTCACCTTCGATCATAGATGTTTGGTTTCTCCATAACGCTCTCAAATGGTTCTCATTACGCCTTATCTCGTTTATGTCTCGCTGGTATTGTTCCGCAAAATGCTCATCGAGTACCCCGAACAAGGTGTTCGCGAGATATCCGATGCCATTGACAAGGCCACGCCTCCTACGCGCGCGCGTTCTATTTCGCTGACCGAGAAGAATAAGGTTAGTGAACTCTAATTCTGCTGAGCTGTGTTTCAGCTGGGATAGTGCTACGTCACAATGCGACTGCTCAGAAATAGAAGAACATACGTTAGTTAAGTATTTAATATATTTAGTTATAGCAGTGACCCCTTCCCAATAAGGATCCATGTTATAATATACGACAAGTTTCCACTCATCCCGTTCTAGCTTTATGTTACCTATTTTGTCAAAGAAAAGGCCCTGATCTACCTTTAATGCTGTTACGTTTAATGTAGCTTGAGAACCGCTAACAAGAGTCATGAATAATATAAAAGATATTGCCATTGCTATAAAACTCGGTTTAGCTTGCTTTGCTGTTGCTTTATTGCTACTCTTTTTCTTTTCTTCTTCCCTCCTTTCTTCTTCTTTTTCTTCTGTGCTCGCTGACTCTAGCGGTAAGACCGATAGCTTTATTACAGGTCGTTTTATTACACCGTTTTTTGTTTTCAAGGATACCGCTCTGACCAAGCCGTCCTGGCCTGGATGTGTTTCTATCACTCGACCCAGCAGCCATTTTCCAGGTGGCAAATGGTCATCTTGGACGGTCACCATGTCACCAATCTTCACGTTCAGTCGTTTTTTAAGCCATTTGCTGCGAAACGACAGCTGAGTTAGATACTCTGTTTTAAATCTTTTCCAGATATCCAAGCTTAATTTAGACGTCAAATACCATCTAGTCCGAGCGTCGTGTGCTGTTTCTATAACTGTCGTTCCAGGTCTTCCTGCGAGGAAGCTGGCTGGAGTTAGAAAATCTAAATCATCTGGATTTTCTGACAACGGACACAGAGGCCGTGAATTTAAGCAGGCTTCGATTTGGGCTAAGATTGTGCTATACTCTTCAAACGTCAACTTCTGCTCTCCTACCACCCTCTTCAGATGATGCTTCACGCTCCGAATACCGCGTTCCCAATAGCCACCAGCAGACGGCCACGATGGTACGTTGAAATGCCACTCGATCTTCAAATCCGCTATCTCATTAAAGAAGTTTTCATCCAGAGTATTTTTCAGGTCATGATACTCCTCTTCCAATATCCTGCTGGCTCCAACAAAATTTGTACCGTTATCACTGTATAGATGCCGTGGTGCTCCTCGCCTTGCGGCAAACCTTCGGAGTGCTGCTAAAAATGCTGAGCTGCTTAGATCCGAGACCAACTCCAGGTGCACTGCCTTGGTAACCATGCAGATGAATAGAGCTATATATCCCTTCGTTGTCTTTATGCCTCGACCTTTATTAGCTTTCACTTCCACATACCCGGTGTAATCCACTCCAGTATGAAAGAAAGGAAGTGCAGGATTAACCCTTGCTGCAGGTAGGTTACCCATTAATTGTTGTTGCTTAATTGGATCGTGCTTTCTACATGTCACGCACCTGCTAACTTCTCTCTTGACCGCTCTGTTCCCGGAAACTATCCAGTACCGCTGTCTCAAGTTTGACAGAGTCAAACGCGGACCGCCATGATATGTAAGCTGGTGAGCTTGCTCTATTAACAAGCTCGTAAAACGACTGCAGTGTGGTATCACAATAGGATGTTTCATCTCGCTACAGATACGCGCGTTATTTAACCTACCTCCAACACGTAGTATCCGATTTTTATCCAGAAATACATTTAAGTTTAATAATTTGCTTTTACTATTTAAATTGTTATGTTTCAGTAAGTGTTTAAAATCATCGTTAAATTCCATTCTTTGTACATATTTTATTATAAGCAACTTAGCACGTTTCAACTCTTGTAACGTGAGATATGACGTCAGCTGTGAGATCCGGAGTTGTTTATTAAATCTAATGGAATTTAAAGCCCTAAGTATCCATGCTATAACTCTAGTTATTTTTGTTAGAGAACTCTTTGCAGTTAAAAACGATAATATTATGCTATCTTCGCTGCTCTTTTGTATTGTGTTAACCTGCTTTGCCCTAACCTCCTCATCTGTAAAATACCTAGGGTTTTCCTTTTTATCTTCAAACGATTTTAACCACCCTGGTCCTTGCCACCAAAGACTAGAGCTTGCTAACTGGGACGCTAAAAGCCCTCTGCTCGCTGCATCGGCAGGGTTATCAGCTGATTTCACGTATCGCCATTTATTACTCGGTATGACCTCTGTTATGCTACGTACTCTATTCGCTACAAAAGTCTTCCAACGACCCGGGTCGCCTTGCAACCAACCCAAAACTATCATAGAGTCCGTCCAACCGTATACTTCAATCGCTTGATTTTCTAGACATTTTACAACCTTTTTCATTAGCTTCGAAAGTAAATGCGCTCCACATACTTCTAATCTAGGCAGAGAGATGGCTTTGCTGCAAGGAACTAATTTAGTTTTAGAGGCTACCAAGGTTACCGTCGTTTCGCCTTTACTCCTAATCCGCGCGTATATAACGCATGCATATGCTTTAAGGGATGAGTCACAATAACCATGCAATTCTATCCCGTCATCTCTCAAACATCCTATCCATCTCGGAATCTCACACTGGTTTAAATGATGCATATCAGATTTAATTTTAATCCATTCCATATTAATCTCTTCAGAAATGTCATCATCCCACTGTAACTTGGCTAACCATATAGATTGAAAAATTAATTTAAGTTTAATAGTAAAAGGTGCTATCCATCCTAGAGGATCATAAAGTTTAGAAATTTCTCCTAACACGGTTCTTTTAGTCGGCTTATTATTTTCGATAGAATAATTGAACGAAAACGTATCTTTTTTAGGGTCCCACAGCAAACCTAACGTTTTAGTCGCGATATCCGTTTTAAAATTAAATGCTAATTGATTTACTCCGCTCGTCCCCTCTATGTATTCTAATAATTCAGGAACGTTCGACCTCCATTTCCGTAACGGAAACCCGCCTGCTTTTAATAAATTGTTAATATCCGATATCAATTTCTTCCCGCTGCTAATATCGAAGGCTCCATGCACGAGGTCATCCATGTAGAAGGCCTCCTGTAAAACCTGAGCCGCTTCGGGATACCTGTCCCCTTCATCAGTTGCTAGCTGCTGCAACGTTCTCATCGCGAGGAACGGCGCAGCTGATACACCGAAAGAAACAGTGGTTAACTGAAAAGCTTGTATCTGCTGCTCTGGTGACTCTCGCCACACTATATGCTGGTAAGGTTGGTCGTCCTCGTGGACCAAGATCTGTCGGTACATTTTTTCTATGTCCGAAGTAAACGCATACGGAAAGATACGCCATTTCAAAATTAAACCTTGCAAATCCTTTTGTAAATTAGGCCCCTTATACATCACGTCATTTAAACTGTAACCGCTAGTCGTCTTTCCTGATGCATTGAAGACCACCCTAAGCTTAGTGCTAAGTGAATCCGCTCGCTCAACTCCGTGGTGTGCTAAGAAGCATGCCTGAGAAATGCTGCTGTTAGATTTAGCTGGTATCATATGCTGTAATTTGATATATTCGCTCATAAATCCCTTGTACTGTTCTGAGAAACTCTCCTGCTTAGTAAACTTCTTCTCCAGGCTTAACAGCTGCGCTACAGCTATCTTCTTGGAGTTGCCAAGTTTCTCACGTGCATCTGGCTTCATGGGTAACCTAACGATATACCTACCGTCGTGTCGCCGTTCGGTAGTTGAAGCGTAAAACTCCATACAAGCTTTATCATCCGATGTCAGGTCAGAATCGTCCATGACGTCCTCCACTTCCCAAAAGCGCTGTATCCTGTCCTCATTTGACAAAACGACATTACAACGATATGATTGGATTTTACCAAAAAGGATCCAGCCCAGTTGGGTCTGCTCCGCTATGGGCTGTGAGAGCTCCTCCCCTCTACAAATTCCTCCCATTTTGATTAATGCATAAATATCTGAACCGAGTAGTATGTCAACAGGGCGGCTTAACCAGAACTCTTTATCCGCAAGTTCAATATTCTGAATAAAGGACCAAGTCGGCTTTGTAAAAGTGCTACAAGGCAAATTCTTTATTAAGTTATTCATAATCAAAACATCCGTGCTAAATGTAAAGTTATTATAAATCGAGCTACATGTTATGCTTAACATCCCTTTACAACTATTCTCCTTTTCCCCAAGGCCATAAACTACCCCTCGACAAAAGGAACGTTTTACTCCTAAACGCTGCGCTGCATGCTCAGATATGAGTGATATCTGCGATCCCTGATCGATTAAGGCTCTTAACACCTGATGTGAACCATCCGCAGACTCGACCTTGAGCATGGCCGTGGCTAATAACACCTCGGAGGCTCCACCTTGCGACACGTGTAAATTAGTGGCTATCGGTTCAGTAAGTTGCGCAACTGGCAAGGCGCTGCTAGTTGACGGGTTAACATTATTAAAACACTCATGCAGTAAAGTGTTATGCGGTCCCTGGCAACGATGACAACGCTTCGTGGAAATGCATTGTTTGCTGTTATGTCGATATAAGCAGTTAATACATAAACTTAATTTATTAGCTGTTTGCAACCTTATGTCCATGGGCATACTTATAAATTTGGAACAATTAGGTATACCATGTTGACCTTTACAAATTCCACACTTATTACTGGAAACGATAAACGCTTTAGGAGTGTAATTGTTACTAAAATTATTGCTAAATGAATTTGGCTTCCTCACAAAATATTGAGTTTTAGGCTGACTAATTTGAGGCGATGATTTAGGCACGTGGTCTTGTTTCCTACGGGAAGATTCAAGACAAGTAAACTTGCTCTCCAGGAATGCTAAAAAATCTTTTAGAACTGGTAGATCCCGCGCGTTTTTTAACGAATCTATATAGTCGCTGTACGTAACACTATCCAGCTTCTGAGACAGTATGTGGACTAGGATGGGATCCCAGCCAGTAACATCTACTCCTAAGTTTGCGATTGCGTGAAGACTCTCTAAGGTTACGTCATGCATTCGTTTTATATATTGACTTGATTGCTGAGTTATATTTTGTAAATTTAATAGGGCATTTAAATGTGAAGTAAAAATTAATTTTTTGTTGTTATAACGGTTGTTAAGAATTTCCCAACAAACGTTATAGTTTGAAGAACTTATCTGAAGGTGCTGGATTAATCTCTCGGCTTCTCCTCGCAGCTTCCCCTTAAGGAATTGCATTTTTTGAGCTGATGATAACGAGGGGTTACTGTGAATAGCCTCGTTAAATAAATCCTTAAATGAAGTCCATAACTGATAGTTACCCGAGAAAACAGGAATGTCAATCTGCGGAACCGACTTCTCCCGGTGGGCTACAGACCATAATTTCTGGTTAATACACTTCTTTAGATTAATATAGGTATTTTCGTGCTTGCTGAATACCTCCTCATATTCGTCGTCTTCTCCGTTTAATTCCATACAGATTTCCCAATGAAGGGCATCAATTGCAGACCAACGAGTCTGCAACTCCTTCAAAACGTCATCAAACTCCCACTTCTCACAGATTGCTTCAATCCTGATATTATGAACTGTCCTCATAAAAGCTTTTAAATTGACTGATTGCTTACGTTTTAGCTCGTCCATCTTGCTCGTGCTGCCAGTGGACAGAACGCCGCGGAGAGGCTCGCCCGTCGGCCCCACCTGCTTCTCTCTAGGTCGTGGCACCTCAGTCTGGAATGGGCTCTCACCTTTGCTGGTGCCGCAGACCTCCGCTTGTACTTTTTCACCTGCTTCTGCTGCTGTCGAGGGTCGAGTTAGCTCCTGCTGCTGCTGGCCGATTATATCCCTAGCTGTTTGATATAACTGACGCGTACTCTCATAATCCGATTCGATAAAATAAGGATGATCTTTAACACCATACAAACATAATTTTTTATGGTTGTTCTCGAACTCAACCCAATATTTTTCCAATATTTCCAACCGTCTACAAAAATAATCACTCGTTCTCCTCTCTACTCCGGTCTTCTTTAAGTTAGAAATAAACTTTGCAATGGCTTCATTAATTTCTCTTTGATTTTCGTACGTAACATCCATGTTGAAAATGTTTAAATATATGTTTAAAAATATGGAAAGGTCTTACTTTCTTGCTGGACAATCTCAATGAGCTCACACCCGCTGCTGCCTCCTCCTGCTGCTGCTGCTGCTCCACCCCGCCACACGGGGTCACGGAGACGGCGCTCCCACCACGTTGTTCACCGATAGGACACGACCCGCACGAATTAGAGCCACGTGGCTCAGCTCTGACCGCGAGGCCCCGCGTTTTTGATCTTTCTCCACGCGCGCTAGATCAAATAGCTCGAAGGACCAAAATTTGTGCAGTCTAGGACTAACACAAATAAAAGATATGTTTGCTATAATTAAATTTAATGCTTAGATAAAAAATATATAACTTCGGAGGAGGCTGATAGCTAACTGACTCGCGGCGTTGCCGCGAGGCCCGGAATCGCTGATTAAACGAAAAACTATAACAATGGAGGTGCTGTGCACCGTACAATCCTTTTTTTTTAATCCCTTCTCGGTTCGCTTATTAACATAAAAACATGATTTAATTTGTCAGTTTTGGTCTCAGTAGCGTACATAGCCCAATGGCTCGCATCAATACAATGTGATCGACAGTGTTAAGCATCGACGGGCGCGGTCGGTATGTATATCGGTGACCGCTAGTGGCAAAATTTCATGGGCCCTACCGTGCTTCGGACGGCACGTTAAGAGGTCGGTCTCGGTTGTTTTCAATGGTAGAAACAATCGTTAAGCCTTGTCGAAGCCCTTCAGGTGGCATGTGAACATTCGACACTGGGTTGGCCACTAACCCCTCAACCAACCCGCATTGGAGCAGCGTGGTGGAGTATGCACTAGACCTAAAGACCTAGACCGAAGATTTGTCTGCGAAGAAGACCCGTGCTCAGTAGTGAGACGTCTATGGGTTGCAGCAGCAGCTTATATAACTAACAGTTAACCCAAGAACATGTACGTTAAAAAATAATTACCTGTCGCCGCTTTTCATCAATTCTATTAACGTCTAGAGTGTCGATGTATGATGAAATTATTTTACATTACAGTTGCTTCGCTGTACGAATGACCGCGTAACTCTATCGACGCTAATGGCAGCAATTAACGTCGGGAAGCTTTCAAGTCTTGCAGCGAGTGCATCGGATCATGTTACGCAGGCGCTTCAGTACGTTCGCTATGTGCTTGCGAACGGAAAATGTTTCCCTTTTTTGAGATTAAAAAAAGAACCCAGATTTTTATAGGGCCAGGTGGGGAAATCTGAAATCACAGAAGATAGGACAAGATTGGAGCCCCAGTTGAAGGTTCAAAATACCTTCCGTTGCTATCAAGCAATTAATTATCAAAACTTCAAACCATCTTCAAATAAACTACAGTACCTTACAGCATCTACAGCCAGATTCAGATTAGTTTAGGAAATCTTGTATATATTTATTTTCTGTGTGTGCGTACAAATTCAAATAGTGTAGTACATAATTAAACCTTATATGCGAGTACATTCTACCACCTCGGACTCTAACCCTAACTAATTTCATTGGCTCTTTGACTACAGACAAATAATGTATCCAACAGAACGAAAACTTTACATGTAATTGACTAAGTTATGTATATTTTACCAAGAGTTCAGACACCCCAGGGTCGTTCCCTCAGTTCATTCATACATCAAAATGTCAATACTACGTGTCGTGGTCTGTCTTGTTATCTGCACACTGTGTACGAAGTCCTTACAAATAATTAAGTTTATTTAAACGTTTAGTTAGAGTTTACATGTAACCAAAAATGAACTTACAATGTACCTTTTTATAATTTTGGTAGAATCATTTGAATGAAATTCAATAAATTACTGTCCATTTTTAAATAGGTAGTTAAATTTTTTAGGCTTTTAAAGATTTTCAAGTAGTAATTATGAATAATAACTGCAGCTTTAAACCATATTTTTAAATAATAACTGATTCGGTATGCTGTTTCACAAACTGAGCTAATTTAATAAAATACAGATAAGTAAGTATACCTACATAAAAATTGTAAGCATATATAAAATACATAATAAATATACGAAGAATGGAATTGTAAGTATAATGGTAGGAGTATAATAATTTCATGCCTAAAGTACTTACCAAAGTATTTTAGGTCTTAAATTACCCCAATATCAGGATCCTGAGAACCTTTCAAGCGTAAGCAACAATTTTGAGGGCTACAGACTACAGGCTCTTGAGCCGTGCAAATAGTTGAAAATTGAACCATTTAGGCTCCACTTTCATCCCTATAATCCACACTAAATGGCTAAGGCCTCCATTATAGGCACGTGAAAAGCAGTTACGCTTTAGTATTCAGTTTTCCTTTGAGCTCAGATGTTTGATTGGCATTTGCCAGACAGGCTGTACATGACTATAATAGGTGCTTTGGAAGGCTAAAAAGTTTCAAGAATCGTAAAAATGGTTAGTGCGCACATCGGAGCAGGAAATTTAAGTATGTGGGGTAAGTTTAAAGGTGACTTGATTGATAGTGTTCTTAGAAATGATTCAACAAAATCTGTTCAACAAAAATATTTTAAGTTGTTGGGTCAGGATCAGATTTTTAATTTCTAATACACCTGACTTGTCACCTGCTGTACCGCTGAAGAAAAACAACGTGAAAAATTGTGCATGTCTGAGTGTTCTTCATAATCACTTTTTAGGCATGGTAAGTTTTCGCTTCCAAATGTAAAAAGAGTGCCCTACAAGGAGGCAAGAAAAGTTTGTGGTGGTGGTTGCACGATTAAGACTTAAGACCACAGCAATTTTTCAAACATTATGGTGGAGCGTATGATGCGCATCTGCATTCTACGTTTAAACACATTTGTCCGCGGCATACGTTCTCGGCATACGAGTAATGTCAGCATGCATGCGGCGTCCTACGGGCTGGCAGCTCTGAATACAGATTAATAGAGTGAGTTTTAGGAGGAAGAGAATAAAATGTTTTTTTATATTGAAGAATATTGCTGATTGTACTGGGATACCCTGTGGTGTTAATGGGCACATTGGCTTTGTACATATTTTTTAGGTAGCCACCTTTCCACTGTATTTGCTGAATGGTCACTATAGAACTTTTTTTCTTCTGTTTTTTAAGGTAACCTTTGTTAATCATACCATGTATATGATATAGTTTTCTGTGTTGCATGAACGATTTTAGCAAATAAATGACTCTTTCTTTCTGTCTTTACTGGAAACGTTAGAAAATCTCAAAAGAACTTTACCAGACCCGGTGATCAAACCCAGGACTTCTAGCTAGGTGGACCAGACCATAACGAGGCAGTCTATTAAAAGTTGCAATTATTGGACAAATAAGCAGAAATACACCCAAATAAACACGTTCAAGTACAGTAATTACCTGCTTTTAGGTGATTGCTTTCCATTACTTATTTATTTTATTGGCATCGTTTTCTGTGATTCACGAGGAACCGAAAGTCGAATTATGTGGGTTGGCATCGGTATTGGACTTATCTATGTCTCAATTCTCTGGTAGCCGGTAGGTAAGGTACTCTTTCTTATTGGTTGTTGTGTGGGTGAGGAAGTACGTAAGGAGGAGTCTTCAGTTCCATTACTAGAGGCGGCCAAATTATTCCTCAATAGCAGAGGCGCGATAGCAACGGAATTTTACGAGACCCTTATGAGGTTTAGCTTAGCTCATACTCTCGGCTCTATCTTCCTAGCTTTAACACGTAGACGTCCCACTGCTGGGCACGGGTCTCCCCCACGGACACAGTTGAGGTCTAGAGAATACTCCACCTGTATTGCACCTGTGATGTAATATTATGCAGCATAATAGGCATCAGTACCTACACTCAAAAAGCTGCATTCTTTGCAAGTATTATAAAGTGGTTTTTAAATAATGCAGATTTCGTTATAGCATGGCTCGTAGTTGCTCAAGACTGTTACGTTCAGAATAATGCAATATTTTAATTCAGAACATGAAGAATTTTTATGTACCTCCCTAACTTAATTTAAAAAGCTTCAGTTACGCACAGTTGGCTTAATTTCACATTTTAAGAAGAGAAGTTTCCAAGTCAAGTCCGCTTATCGCCTCAGCTGAGACATATACTATACTAGACCACTAAAGCTCCATGGAACACCGGTCAGCACCGGCGAGATATCTATGACAATAAAAATATCTATACTTAACAGTAAATAAAAATTGGAGAAAGTAAAAATGAACACTGCAAATAAACACACTTCATGAAAGTATTCGTTCATATTAGTGATGGCCGGTTAATACAACTTTTTATAACTGAACGATTCGTGAGTATCTATATTCATAGTTGAAGTTACCTGCTTAACCGTAAGAAGGTAACTTCAACTATGGTTAAGGTTAATACAATTTTTATTTATATCTATATGTGTACTAGCGGTGACAGCCCAGTGGCCATCGAACTCGCCTCTCACTCGAGCGGTCCGGGTTCAAACCCCAGCGGCACGCACCAATGACTTTCTAAGTTATGTGCGATTTAAGAATTTAAATGTCACTTGCTATAACGGTGAAGGACACATCGTGAGGAAACCTGCATGCCTGAGAGTAGGTACTTCATAATGTTCTCGAAGGCATGTGAAGTCTGCCAATCCGCACTTGGCCAGCATGGTGGACTAAGACCTAATCCCTCCCATTCTGAGAGGAGACCCGTGCCCAACAGTGGGACGTCTATGGGTCGCAGCGATATGTATACTAATATCATAAAGAGGAAATCGATCGATGGCTATCTCAGATTATGATCGATCGAACTTCGAGTGAAGCTACATTTTGATGATGAACCTTTGGTGTAGCTGGCCGTTTATAAACGCTATACGTATTTATTACATTTTAAATTATCCTTTGCTGGTAGACGTAAAACGACTTGACGCGGACGGAGCCGTAGGGAATGCTAGTCTTTAATTAAAACATTATCCAGTTATGTATCAAAATTTTATATCGTCTTCCATAGAAGTACTACTAAAACAGCTCCATCAAAACCTTTATACTATAAAGGTTTTGTTAACTATAAAGTTTATAGTCTATGCTTTGATAATAACCGCATACGAATGATTTAAATGTTTTAATGAAGTAAATTAAAATTATTTATATGTTAGTTTAGTCAAATATATACTGGTGAACTGTGAACCATTCATTAGGGATCTTAATGCACAATCTTCCAAGCGTAAAAAATCTTGAGTAATGAGAAAAGAAAATTTTATTTTCTCTTCAAAGTAGAACTAAGTAGATTCATTAGCAAGGACGAGCGTCGATTTAACTTCGTCTAAGCTGATTAAAACTCGCTTCCGAGAGTCCAGACCCTAAATCGTTTCCATTTCGTATATCTTTATGGATACTATATAGCAAACGAGGACGCAACATTTTCCATCATCTGCCGCCCATGGCTATTGTGACTTTGATCAAGATCAAGTTCTAGTTTAAGCTGATTCACAACAAAATGCGTTCTTGCGACTTTCCAACCGGATCATAATGCTTAAAAACGAATATATACGGAACCAAACTGAGATGATAGAACATTATGAAATTATGAAAATCGGTCAAATGGAAGTTGAACACACGGTCAGTCGCGGTTTTTTAAGGTTGTATGGATACTATCTTCGGAATCTAACCTTTATACTTTATAATTTTTGTGTGATAGCGACCACAGTAATAACATGGGTTCTGCGAAATTCAGTTGTCTACATTCTTATGTTCAAGAGACAGAGCCTTGTGACAGACAGATACCGGAGGCATATTAATATGGTTCTATTTGGACGTTGTTCTTGTTGTTATGTTTTGTATGGTCTGGAACAAACTTCAGGAGATTTATGAAAAATATAATTTAACCGACACCGAAGTTGGTTCATTATTCCACTACCTGGTAAAATAGTGTAGAAATGTGTAATGTAAGAGACATTTAAGTGTTAGTCTTATTCCATCTCACTTTATATATTATTCTCACGTTGAGCGTTTTAATGAAACATTTTCCAGGTACCTACCTACTGCTACCTTATTTAATTATGCTGAAAAAATTACTGAATAACGGGAAACATAATACAAGACTTGAAATGCTCCGGGCGTACTTAGAATTCCATTATTTCGTCTCCGTCCTCTGCCTACGTCTTATTTGTGAATAAGTTACCTAATTAAGTTTGGAAAAACTGCTAAAAATGTTAAGCTGATATTGCTAAAGTAAAAATTGTTTAGTGAAGATTGAATTTCTAATATAATTTCAATCGCGAAGTTCTTGGGCCGTATTACTTTGCTTTAATCAGCATGTTTGAGATTTAGCGGTAGCTTGAAACCGGCGTGAGCTGTTTTCCCTCTATCCTAAATGATAGCAGCTATCCCTGACTATACAACAGCTACAGCGATGTCACGGTTAAGCCAACAGAAAATGAATAAGGAAAGTCTTACGTTCATAGGATGTTCCGCTTTTCATTATTGTCAATATGAAAGCGACATACAATCATTGTCAATACCTCAGACAGAGCGCAAAAATCATAATTGGTTTCCCTCAGATATTCAGGATAATCCAAACTTGTTGTAGATTTTTTTGATGAAGGTAACCCATATTGGGTCAACTGTTGCCCCACTGCATCTTTGATTAGTATCAAGCTTCTTTTGTAGGTCTCGCTTATAAGCAACTGCACTTCACCTTGCGTCTGCCCAATTGTCGTTTAATGTCCTCTGAGAGACAATCTTTGTGTTTCTCCCAAAGGCTTACGAGGATTGGATAGCTGGCAAAAAACTAACAGTACTATTAAAAGCTGTCGCAGCTTCACAGGAGCCTCATACAATGCCGCTTCTAAAGTTGTCTCCCAGTGCTTATCATACTCTAGCAATCCTTAAGGCAGGCTAAAATTTTGGTTGGACCTTTCATAGTCTTCAACTATCCCCCGTTTTTTTCAACCAAAAGCTGACTAAACACAGAACGGAAATACAACAGGTAGAATAGATAAAGAAGAGCGAATCCAGGATATTGTTTGCGTAGTTTAATGTGTCACGACTGCTGTTTAATAATAAAACCAGACGTATATTTCTCTATTTTAATCAATATAGCTATTGTTGTTAGCGTCGAATATCGCAAGTCGTTACCAATTTGCTGAAAAAGGTGTTATCACACTACAAAATAACCTTCGTAATAAATGAAACTTTTCCGAAGTATCACAATGTTTATTATTATATCAAATTCTTACGCGTATGTTTGTGCAAGTAATACGTACATTTTAAGTAGTATGACGTAAAGGAAATGATGACGTCAAGCCATTGCTGAGTTGGTATATGAGTAGGTTGTCCCGTTCAAATTGTTCCCAGATTACAATAACATTCTAACCTTTGCCCTCCTACTTAGCATGCCTGGCGAGCCTTTTGATCCTCATTTCAATCTCATGCTCCAGAATTTATTACTTTGTAAATTATTTATATGCATTACACAAAAGCATGATTTTGTATTTTCAGCAAACAAAAAATACTATGTATTAATATCGTATTTTTTGTGTAATGATTTGCAAAAACTGCAACCATTATAATGGATAAGATATGAATTTTCATAACCCTTGTTCAGTTCACCTGTGGCATTTGTAAGATAGATTGGGAACTCATTTAGGTATCAGTAGTATCTTGAAGTTGGGATGTCTGCCCGATGTTTGGTAATAGGTTAACCAAATAACCATGACTGGAAAGTGTTACATCACGGAAAAAAGTTACCTAAGTACATACATAATTTTTTAAGAAGGACACAATAGTTGATGTTTTAAATCAAAATAATTCTAAATCAAACAAAACATTCAAACATACCTATTTATAAGTATTAGAAACGGTAAGGTTGGCATAAGCAAGAAGTGTTTTTTTATAAAACCGCATAATGTGCTAAAATTGACCCTATTCCGAATATACATCAATTTCATCGCGTTATCTCGGCCAAACAGAGTGGATTTAGGTTTTGTCCACCGACGCTCTCGGATAAGCCTTGATTGATTGGTCCCAGATACGTGGTGCTTACTATAACTGCCGTACAGTCCTTACCTTAGGTACTTACAACTAACTTCAAGCAGCGTTCGGAAAGTAAAATATTATTATTCGAAAATGAATATCCAATATGTACGTAATTTATATTTTCTTATTATCAAAACTACTTACATTTATTAAAAACTACGAACTTTGTAAGAAAAACACTCATTCCATAAGCAAACAATACAAATTTCAAACAATTTATAAAAAGTGTATAAAAATAAGAAATCTCAATCATTTCATCCTCAAAAATAAAAAAATTAAAATGCTGGCAGGCATAAGTTTAGAAGTTAATTGGTTTTTCAGTAGTAGTAAAAGGACCTTTTGTGCGCCTGACTTTCCTTCAGATTCACCTAATGAACTCGTCCAATTTAATCTTCGGTATTCTTCAAACTTATATTTGCGTGCTTTCATCACTTTAAAAGCTTTCCCTTTATGAATAAACCTTTTCCTTTATGATTTTACCTGAGTTAGCAGTTCTTTAAATTTTCCAAACTTATTCATTTCTTTAAGTAAGAAGCGTGTCTAACTGGTTATCACCACTGTCGAGAAAGCGGAAATACTACGACGGAAACATTTTAAATAATTCACAATAAATTAAATTTTTATTCTGGTGCCCAAATAAATATTTGTGCAAGAAATAATAAGCAATCAAAATTGCAACCATAATATCATAGGATCAAAGGTTTCCGGGTCGCCCATTGCAAGCATCAGCTCCTAACTTGGAAAGGCGTAGCTTGACTTTGTTCTAAAAGATTAGAAGTACAAAAGAATGGTTTTTTAAACTTTCACCAGGCTTAGATACCTCTGGCGTATATATTTACAATGATATACGGTGAATTTAACATGTTTTCATTGCACATAAAACGTCGATAAAACACACACGAAGCAAAAAACCACAAAAACTTCACCGTCCCTGCTCTTGACGTCCCATAAAATAATTTACAGATATATTTACGGAATAATTTACAGCCTTTCCCCGTAACATCTTAGGACCATGTTTTACGACAAATTACCGCTTTGGGAACCGTGTATCGAGAATTATTTCTTGTTTTATGGCAAGGCTGCTTCTAAAAGACGTAGCTCGATTACAATAAAGGTGAATAATTGAGAACAGTTTTTTTCTTTTCACGTGATCCCAATGATAGGTTTTTATGAACTACATACTAGCTAGAGCTTTCACGGTCATTCATGTTTGAGGCTGATAACTTTATTACCATAAATGGTAGAACCTAAATAAAGGTAGGTATATAGAGTTCGAGGCAATACGATGGCCAACCATGGTAACCAACATACCAAGTAGATACTATTTTAAAAGCAATTATGTCCCAGTTGGAATATTGTAGTTTTCACTTACACTTTAACGATAGCAAAGCATCTGTGACGGAATTAGAAGGGGAGAACTACTCTCCGTCGAACTGACCAAGTAATGTTCTTAATTAAGAACTTTATCTTATCTTTGTCGACTGCGTGGCGCGGTGGTGAAAGACCGTGGCTGCCTAACCGTGGGCCCCGGGTTCGAATCCCGGAAGGGTCAGGTATTTTTACTCGGATGGATGGATGGATGTTAATTTATGTTGTTTTCTATGTGTGTGTACGCCACCTGCAACGCAGGCTCAGGCTTACCGCGGGGCTGTGAGTATGTAGCGTTTATTTTTGTTTATTAATGTTTGTAATAATATATTTTACTTAATAGACTACCAGTAAACTTTTTGTTTTGTTTAATAATTACTTGATTACATAGGCGGCAGACGATTGGCGGAGATGCATGCTCGTTTCCTATCTTATCTTCATAAAAAATATGTTTGAACGTGTCATCAAATACACAGGTTATTATAACTGAAAATACTACAAAAGAATAACGGCGAACATAATAAGACATTAACTGTTGACATGTAGTAAACACGTGTAATGGGATCGCCATCTTATTCTGCCATAAACAATTTTATTATTACATCTGAGAGCATTTATTAGCTTTATAGGTACCTGTACATCATTCTTTAGATATAAGGAAATTGTTGAGCAACAATATTTGTATCTACGGTTGTTGAATTTATTTGAGAGAACTTTTACATCATACTTCGTTTGATTTTATTAAAAAACATTGAAGGCGTGTCTCTAATCCCATTTAAGGATTTCTTTGGCCATTTAAACAATTGCAATTTATTATTGTTGTTGGGCACGGGTCGCCTCCACAGACTAATCTGTGGGAGGTCTAGAGCATACTCCGCCACGCTTCTCCAATGCGGATTGGTGGATTCTCAAGTACGGATTCTTCTAAGAAAACCAAATTCATTTTCATGTTCAAATAATACTAGTAACATGGTGATAAAATCGGTTCTCCCTAAAAAAAAATCTATTTGAATTTAATATCGACCTAATCAATGCCCAAAAATTTCTTCAACATCTATCCAGCTGTTTAGGAGGAGTTCACTGTCATACACACGTACACAAGAAATATATATATTAAGATATAAGGAAATAATGAGAGGAACGTCCATTAGCCCCAACCTCAGTGTGCCCACTTGCCCTACATTACCGCCCTTGCGCTAATATAGCTTTTATGACCCTCTTATGGTAATGTTATTAACACCATTATTACTGATCTACAATGCTACTTGTACCTACCAGTAGTAAGTCAAATAATATATACTAAATGATCTATATTTATTATAAAAAGCTTATTTAAAAAAGCGGTGACAGCCCAGTGGCTATCGAACTCGCCTCTCACTCGAGCGGTCCGGGTTCAAACCCCAGTGGCACGCACCAATGACTTTCTAAGTTATGTGCGATTTAAGAAATTAAATGTCACTTGCTATAATGGTGAAGGACACATCGTGAGGAAACCTGCTTGCCTGAGAGTTCATCACAACGTTCTCGAAGGTATGCGAAGTCTGCCAATCCGCACTTGGCCAGCGTGGTGGACTAAGGCCATTCCGAGAGGAGACCCGAGCCCAACAGTGGGACAAAGAAAGGGTGTGATGATCTATATTTATCTCCTAACTATATTTATGTCTGAACAGCTGAGTGATATGAAATTCCAATTTATATCATCACCATCATAGCAACCCTTCCACTATCGAAGGCTACCAATTAACAGAAGTTCTCCATGGAGAAATATCTGTATATAGATAGCTATCAGACTAACAAATTTCATTCTTAGTTTCATTTTAGCCCTTATCTCCATAAAAGGTATAGCAATGTACTAACTTTTAAATTTTCCTCCCTGTCGACATAGCTCTTGGCAATTTGGGTTCAAGGGACGAAATACCTTTGTTTAAGCTCCTACAAATTCAATAAATATCTTTTAAGGTAGCGTCGTAGATCTATTCAGTGGGACCTCTACTGATATTCAATCATTTGCAGAATTGAACGGCAATATCTTATTAATAAATCATCCGTGAATTTAATTATTCGCTCTACCTTAAAACCTTGAATCAATTTACTTTACTTTGATAACTACCGATTGCCAATTCTACCTGACGATTTCTAGCAATATATTGATATTATTAGCATAAAAATTTTAATTTGGAGAAAGGTGGTAGAATAACCATCTCAGCCGTTTCTGTCGTGTACCTTGCATATTGTAAATTAAAGTTATGGAATTGATTAAAGGATTTAATAATTTTAGTTCTTTTGTGATAGATGCGCTTTGTAAATACCCGGAATTGACCCTTAATAAACTTTCGTTAACGCAACGTTAACTACGCAATTAATTGTTCTGTAATTCTGATTACATACCGTGTTACTGAAGCTTTGTATCAACCCAGTTAGTATTAACTGAGTTCAACAAAGTCGTCTCTGATACAACATCTCAGAAACAGTTTAATTGGGTAAACTATTTCGTGCTGCTACCGGGACAAGAAAGGCTACAGTAAAGTTATTCATTATGTCTGAAACGCTATAATTTGCGGTCGAAAGGGTCTTGGAATTAATTATTACATACAATTTATATATTACAATATTACTTATAAATATTATAAGAGGTTTATAAGTATAAATATCTAATGTTCACCATGGTTTTATTGAAGTTAAAGAAATGACAAACAATAAACGATTTATTTTACCAAGCAAAGAAATCAGACAACTTTCCCAATCCAATGCCAAATTCGTATTTGTCTAGAGATCTGATGTGAAGTTCCACTCGAAAGTACGTGTTATTCATTGTATTGTTTTCTTCAAGATTCTATAGATATAAATCAGAACGATAAAATATCTCTGACAATAAAAACTTGAAACACGAATTGTTCATAATTTTTGCCTTCATCTGTTTGGAATTAAGTGTCAGTCACGTGGATGGTCACGGTTAAAATCGACTTACCGGATAATATGTACTCGTATATTTTATTATTAAAATCTTCATGTTTTTTCGAACTTTTCTATGATTTTGTAAAGTAGGTACCTACATGCTATACATTATTGCTATTTTTAGTGCAAACCCTGCACAACGTGTTTGTGCAGGTTTTTAGCAGCAATTTAATTAAATAACAGATATAATATATCTATTGTTAATTGGAGAACAAGTGCGCGTAGGCTTTAGACTCCTCAATCATACACAAATCCACAGGGATATAAGAGGTTTAATCCAAAATACAGCCATAAAACAAAACTACTACTCGTAGTTATTTGTGTTCAACTAAACGAAATTTTATTAATTCTTTTATAAGTAAAAAGACAACCATAAAATGTAACGTTCTACATTATTCTGCTTCATCGCTGTCTGCAATGAATTGCCGTGTTTATAGTTCGTTAGACAGATTTCTCAATCTATGGTACGAAGGAGATTTTTATTTAATTTATAAATGTATTGTGTATTGTGTATGACATTTGATTTGACTGTTATTTTTATAATGTAATTTCTAACTCTTGACAATTTTATTAATAAGTGTAATTGGGTGATCCGTTCTTATTAATTATATTGAATAAAAAATAAAAAAATAAAAATGTTTTACCTGGTCTTATGAATTTATTTAGTTTGCATGTATTTTTTCTGCTTACTTCATTTTTTTTTAATTGATTCTACCAAACTCTAATAGTTTTTTCTTTTAATTTGTTAAGGTATATTTTCTACGTGTATTCTATTAACGTGTTTTTTTCATGCAGTCATTGCACATTTGATGCAGTTATTGCACAAAATCCTAGATATAGTAATAGGTAATCTGTATGGGACATGCGCACACTTGAATGCGAACCGTCTTTTTTTAAATTCCACAAATGCGATCGGAATGGGCTTCTGTTAGCGTGTAATGAAAACAAAATTTACTTCGTAGATCTGCATCTAACGAGACATACTGCAGAGACAATGTGCACATCAACCATTCATTGTAATTCTCCAGGTTTTAAATAAACTATCTATGCCTATCATTTACAAATCAATTGAACTAAATTCGGTTGATAAAAAACATTGAAATTTGTAAAATAATTAATGTGAAGAGTAAAACAGCATTAATTCAATCGAATGCATATATTTATCCATTATGTATATCAAGATGACACGGTGCTTATAACACGCAAAGGAACATTAATCTATTTCATTACGAATAAAATAATAAAATTTATGTCACAGCTCTTAAATAAATCTCTTGTACTTTATCAACATTACTCATATATTATATCACAAACATCTACCTCTACTATCTATCTCACCTAAATAGAATGAATATTTTTAATCTAAGACACTTAACTGCAAAGTAAACTAAACAGTAACAGGAATAATAATGAGATCAACATTGTTCAACTTATATTATTATATACTATTATAATAACACATGAGCACTCTTGTGCGACTAATATGTTCTTCATAGAAGACAGAAAGAAAGGACACACTCGTATTTCTCCAAAAAAGAATTAGTTCCTAATAAAATGATCTAAATATAAGGCGCAGAGTTTGTGAAATGTGTGTGTGAGTCTTTAACATTATAACATGTTGATAACTGATAACAGCTTCTGGAATATAATTTACAATGAAGAATAATCCATTATTTATAAGAGTAAAACAGTTGAGTATTTCTGACATTGAGCTCATATAAATAGGGTTATACCACTCATTAAATTAAAGCTAGAACATCAAAAGTATATCTCTGTAGTTTTGTATAATAATCGTGATTTAAGTATAGTGAAATAGAAAGGTACGGAAGTATAAAAGGTCAGTAAAAACACTACAGGCTCTAATGTAAAATATTAATATCTACTATACACATATCAATTCTCACTACTGCTTTCTGATCCATCGCTACGGCGATTTTTTACTTAACCTACTATAAACATTTATTTTAATTTTACGAGTATGTAATTTATTTGCTACTTTTATATCTTAAAAAGAATTAGTCTAAAATTCGGTAGGTACTTGTTCGCCTACGTCTACAGAAAGTGTTTTAAATAGTATTACAATAAAATAAAATTGACTTATTTCATGAAATATTATGACTAGTCTGTTATAAAGCGCTATGCACATTATCTTTGGTAATTCTTAACATTATACAATGAATATTTCTAATATACAATTCCATAGAAATTTAAAAAGATTTAGACCGGAAAGGTATCCTTATCCTTCGTAATCCTTCTCCTAATTATCGTCTCAGTCCCCATTCTTAACAGTTTTTACTTTGCCTGTCATTGCATTCCCGTCATTTGCAGGCAGCGTGCCATTGAATCTATTAACGACATCTCGTACCTTTCCTTTATTGATAACGAGTCCTTTATCGTAGTTAGGCGTGATTAGGCCTCTCTCTTTGCCGTTACACACAGGTTTATTGTTGGCTAGAGAAGCAAAGTGCGCGCTTTGAGATTTCCTGAATTCTCTCACGGCGATATCAATATTATTTATGAGATCCTTTGCGACGAAGGTAGCTATCTCATGTTTGATACGATCTCTTTCGCTTAAAATTTCAAGAGGTCTATTGTTACTGCTTTCCTTTGATCCGTTTCGTTCCGGGCTCTGGCTGTGAGTGAGGGAGTGGGAAGCGGGACTGTCGGGGCCTTGAAACGTGATGCTTGGGTTATTTACTACCGCGTTCGGATTAGTGTTCGCTTCGATGTCAGCTTGTGTACGCGCTGATATCTTCTCACCAAGCAGCCAATACGTTGTCATCTTACCTTTTCCCTATGAATGAAAAAAAGTATAATATTATTATTTGAATTAATGCTTCTTAAACAAAAAAATTAGCAGACCAAAGGAATTTAATTAGATATAGTGGACGCCCGCAGCTTCGCTTGCGTGGAATTAGACAACAATAGTTTCGTTTCCACCTAGTAATGTTATATAGCCTATGTCGCTCAGTGAAGATGCAGCTTTCACTTGTTGTTGTTATCTATTACTTAAGATAACATATACACTAACGAATCATTCAGTAATGGAACAACAATATTCTGTACTAACTTTTACCCGCGGCTCCGCCCGCGTGGTCAAAGGGAATAAACAATGAGTTGTTTATCATACATGACACATTTGTGGAGGATGAATAGTGACAGTTCCACGATTAAAAGATACTAAGATAAGAACTTGCAAATGAATTTTACTACAAATAACAAAACATCGATATCTTCCCATGGGGATGTTTTACCGCGGTAAAAAGTAGCCTACGTCACTCTCCACCCTCCTCACTATGTCCACACACAAAAACCATATAGCTTCGTTTCGACGTGAAAGCCGGACAAACAAACAAACACACTTTCACATTTATAATATTAGTATAGATAGAGATGGTCAGAATATATAAAGAGATGAAAATGTTTGAAATGTTTCCCATACAAAACACAAATGCACGTGCATCGCGTCGTTTCGATGTCAATCATCGATCAATGTTAATTAATGTCCCAGTCAGAGGGCCACCGGGTCGCGCCTAGTTGATAGAATAGAATATAGAATATGCAGAAGCATCTATTAGAAATTGTGTACTAATTTTATCTCTGAATTTGTGCCATTGTATACGAATAAATGTAGATATACATTTATATTTTAACTCAGAAAATTCACGAGAATACTGCATTGTTTGCTTTACAACTTATGTTGCTACGTCTTGATGAATTGTCATCTGCATGAAATAATGTAATAATTAATGAATACCTAAATGATTGTAAATAAACCTATAGATATTTGTGCCCAAAGTTAACGTTCATAACGTACATGCTCCGTTTACTTATCTTTAACTTTATCGAAAAGTATTAGGTAATTAAGAAACTTTGACTGTAGCAGAGAATGTTTCGGATACAAATACTTTTGCTAGTGTAGTAAAATTTGATTTATAGTGAAATAAAATTAATTTAGGTAGGTATTCTGGAAATTGTTATACCTATTTACGCTTCGCTCTTAGTGATGTTTCTGGACGTATTTTTGGCGTGTACTGTACATCTTAAAAAAATGTGTTCCGTCCGATATAGGTACCTACCTAAATTAATAAAATTTAATCACGCAAATATTTCCAATATGTATAAAAGTTACGTAAGTACCAATTAGTAATTTGTTACCAAGTTTAAATTTGTAAGTAAGTAAGTAAATGTTTGTTAGGATTCTCTCTTACAGGGACAAATATTCGCTAACAGTTTTTAATAGACGCTTGGATCTCGAATAGAAAAATATAACCTCACAAAATTTTACTGAAACGTACGTCGAAACTAGGATCCAAGTGTTATTGAATCACCACCGTTTCTATTTACGCTTCTACCTGTTATTTCAGTGCAAATCCCGACCCAATCAATACAGTCGCTATGCACAAATACGTAGTCAGCAATAAAACGTAGGATTCCAATTCGCTCACCTTCATAGTAATCTCGCCCCGGCATTCTAGGTCGAAACAGTCGTATAAATCGAGGAGTTCCTTAGTTTTGGGACTGACGTGAATTTTCAATGCTTCTCCGTGAGATTCCATCCTCGACGCAGTGTTTACGGTATCGCCGAAGAGGCAGTAGCGTGGCATTTTCAAGCCCACTACACCAGCCACGCATGGACCTAAAAAAAATTTGCGTGCCAGTAAAAGATTGAAAAGCTGTAAAACATTTTTGCGTAAAAATAAAAAGTCAAAATTTTACAGACTACAAATATTACTGTATACTAGCTGAACCGGCAAACGTTGTTTTGCCAATTAAAATTATTAAAAATAAAAATCGCGATGGAAAAATAGGGGTTGATCGTAGAGGGTTGAAAATTCAGGTTTGTATGTATTTTCTAATGTTGTATCATAAAAAAATACAAAAATAAAAATTTGTCTAAAAATTAAAAAAAAAAAATTAGGGATGGACTACCCTTAACATTTAGGGGGATGAAAAATAGATGTTAGTCGATTCTCAGACCTACTGAATACGCATATAAAATTTGGTAAAAATCGGTAAAGCCGTTTCGGAGGAGTACTGCAACAAACATTGTGACACGGAAATTTTATATATAAGATAAAGCAATACAAGACGAAAGCGTCTTGGATTGGAAAAAATGAGGAGATTGCAATGTTTTTAAAGGTATCGGGTACTGCGGACTGCGTACCGGGGGCACCGCACCCGCGTGATCCGAACGTGCTGCTCACCTGCTGTAACGGTGATGCAAACATCATGAGGAAACCTGCATGCGTAAGAGTTCTTATAATGTTCTCGAAGGCAACCAAGCCTTTAGCCTAGTCAGTCCACAGCCGACTCAGTCCACCAGAACTATATAGCCTAACTCCTCCCATTTTGCGAGGAGATCCGTGCCCAGCAGTGGAACAAAGAAAGTTGTTTGTGGTGATTTTTATAATAGCCAATTTTTCGTACCTGTGTGCATCCCAATCCTTAACAGCAGTCTTTCCCCTGGGCGATGCGGTACCGTCTTAACGCGGACGGCGTTCAGGAGAGCAATGGACATGCGCGCTATTTCCGCTGCGTGCCTGTTTCCATTGCGCATTGGTAGACCCGATACCACCATGTATGCATCGCCTATTGTCTCCACCTGTATGATATTTTTTCTGTCACGTTTGTCTAGCGAGTGAATTAATATCAACTACACGTAGAACGAAATTATACAAAAGTTATGTGTTTACAAATTATACATGTTACCGCCAATTCAGGTATTCTTTACAATAGCTAGACAATGTATGAAACATTATGAACATTATTGTCCATTACATTCTTTACCTATTAGTATTAGTAGCAGTAACTCAGTGTTACTGTTCAGTGTACTCTATACAAGGAAAAACCGGAATTGTTTAATCTACATCTGTATCTAATCTTTAAAAAATAACGAATAACTAAGTGTGATAGTGCGCTGTCGTGGTCGGTTGCCGTATTTTACGACGCCCCCGTTTCCCTGCACTTGTCCTTTACACACATTACTGGCTACGCGTTATAGGTATTCTGTAAATTTCCTAGGTATTGTATAGAATACCGGATTAAATATATTGCCGGTATAAATATTTTCTAAAAAAGAGTAACTGAACTCGTCATACAGGTCGTTGAAGTACTCATTTATACAGGTTGTAATAACTTCGACGTTGACATAGACAACAAAGTCATCTCACCTTATAAACATCAAAGTTCTCGATGATAGAGTCGAAGCTGGTATAAAGGTCGTTCAGTAGGTCAACGACCTCAAGCGGCGTGGACTCAGCTGAGATCTGGGTGAACCCGATGATGTCGCTGAAGTAGATCGTGACCTGGTCGTAGGTCTCAGCCATCACTGGTTGGCCCATTATAAGTTGGGACGCTACGGATCTGGGAAGTCATCGATATCATTTACACATGCATCTGCATATAGTTCTACATTAGATTATAGAGCAGCCGTCTAACTGTCAGGCCGGGCCTATATACACAGCCTAATAAATATTCTTTCCTACAGTCGGCCATCTGACACGCGTCTAGACAGAGCGCACGCGTCTAAACACTCGTTCGGTACTAGCAAGTGGAGAATCACATTTGAGTGTGGCATTTTACATGTGAACAGACTAACTAAAAAATTAAATTTTAATAATTTCACATCCCTACGCGAAACTTCAAACGTGACGGCCCACTGTAACCGTTGTACCGCCGCGGGCTTACTAACTAAGAAGCGCCTTAATAAATAAAACCCCTGGGTAGGCAATACAGATTTATTGGCAAAAAAAAGAAACCCTAACCCAGTCGGCGAGCACATAAAATTTATAAGGTCGTGGTAAATCGGCCTAACCAGTTTCCTCTTCCCTAGCGTCGTACTCCCCTTGTGACATGTAGTCCGGCCGAAGGTGGTGGACGGCCCGGAGTGCGGAGACGTGGCCAGGTGCGGCACGGCAGTGGTACGGCGGCGTGGCGCTACTACGCGCAGGCTCGAGGTCACGCGAAGGGCACGGTCTAGCGCGTCCGTGACAATGCAATACAGCAGGCGTGATGAAGCAGTGGCGTGTGGAATGTAACACGTCAATGCGATAGCGTGGCACCTGGAATTGATGTTACCAAATGATTAGCATTCGGTAAATCAACGGCCCGATCCGGTAGTCCACCAATACGTCACACAAGGAAAGCTAAATAGCAGTTTTGACGTGGCGGAACAACCAGAACGGAGTTTACAAAACATTAATTATCTTAAAGAGCGTTAGGCCAAAAATATAAGAAAACAATTTTAGGAAAGACGTTATAATTTGGAAAAAAAAGTACCTGCCCCTACTTGAGCAATTTTAGTCAATTGCGGAAGAATTATGGCGGGTGATATAAAATTGCGTTGGGCAGGTTGTGCAAGAATAGTGTGAAATTAAAGTAACGGTCTCTCAACCAGTATTCTTAAACTGCGAAAGAAAACACTGAAAGCACTAGCTACTAGCTACGTTTTAAATAATAATATTATATGCCATTTTAAACTTACCCTAATGCGGGAATACACAATTAACAAACAAACGAGTAATTCACAATAAATCCCAATATTCCGAGCCGGCTAATGCGCACGGAACGGTTGGTCTCAGGGCGTGCGTCGTCCGATCTCCAGTTGATCTTCAGTCGACTGGCTTCACTGGCTTGAACGCCGGCGCCGAGCCTAGCGCGGTCGGCCGCCCCTCCCGCGCGTCTCTCAACCCCGCTGGCAGATCGAATTTCGCAACTCATGCGACTTCGTTGCGTCGTTTCGTTACACCGTGTAGAATGAGATGGTTAGTCCAGTTGACAGAGGGTGTTATTAATGGTCAGTTCATTATCCGTTATCATTATCAGTTCAGTACCCGGACTGGATAGTTAGTCGTGTTAGGTTTTGTTAGTAATAGTCCAGTTAGTAAGAGTCACGTTCTAAGTCAGCCACAGATGCGTTACTACCCTTGAGAGTTCTCAAGAATCCTCAAAAAAAAGAGTGTAACATTATTGGTAGTGTACCTGTCCTAGGGGGCAAAATTCATTAATTTAATTTTATGAATTTTGCGGTGTTTTCACACAGCTTAATTACTAATAAATCAGTACATAAGCATACAAGATCTGATTGCGAACTGGCAATTACTTGGTTTGTGGGAGTAGGTAATAGTCTCTGACAACATTCTTGAGATATAGCATGAGCGATAACGCTCTGATAACTTCGTCCACTGCGATTTCAGCAATTCCGAGGCAAACCAGAAACCATCAATAGCCATTACGATGGCATCTAAACGAAACATTGAAACACGAACTGTACGAGAATTGCTGTGCCGATTTGATCCAGAAAATGTTTTGGTACATCGTATTAAAATATATCTCGTAAATGAACTATTTCTAACTGGTTACATACACTTTTGCGAATTAATTCTCGCCAGCTTTAAACAGTCCCTATTTATTCAAACAGTGACCTTGTTGTTTTATTTTATTGAAATATTCAAATTTAGCGCAAAATCCTAGTAATTTTAAAACACGTCATTTGCTGGAATTTCGTGCAGGATCCAGTTATGGATTATTAAATGGAAGTAAAACCAAGCTGCGGTCACATACTCGTAATACACTCTTTTAATTGTCATAATTTTATCTATCAATCCAACAGCCCTTTGAGGTCCCCTGCTGGCCTTTCCTGAACGTCTCTACTCTGACCGGTCCTATGCCTTCTGAATCCAGCGGATTCCCGCAATTGGTATTGGTCCTTCGAACGACGTGGCCTGCCTGCTACTTCAACTTACTAACTCTGCGAACTATTTAGTTGACACATTGTTGTACTTAGTCATTTTTATGAAGATATTCTGCTATTACTCGCCTGAGCCAATTTATCATTGTGTCTTTTTGTTTCAAGCGCTTAGGGGGAGTCCGGGAGAGTTGAACATACATAATGTACATTAACCCGCATAAAATTGTTACTTTGGTATAAAACTTGTGTAGAGGTATACGAAGCATTGTCATAGATATAGGTAGGTGGTATGTTATACCAAAGTTTCTGTATATCCACTAAAACGGATAATACTAATGATTTTTGAAAAATCAATTTGTTCAAATCTCCCCAACGCATGTGAGAGTTAATAATTGGAAGACTTCACCATATCTATCTATTTTGTAAAAAAAAGTGAAATCCTCTGTTTTTAATGTTGTTTAGTTCGAAATATCAATAAATCTAAACGGCAGACTTGTATCTGCTAACATAAAAACTAATTATATTTTATGTCGAAACTTTGGAGGGACAGTTGATAGCGAATGGATCAAATCTTCCTTATCCATCTTCATCCACTTCTTACGAGTTTATAGAAATAAGCTAAACATAATCAGATCTTTAAATTATATTAATTTTGTAATACAATCCAGACGCAGGTAATTACATACCTTAATAATCATCGGAGTAAACACTCAAAAGCTCTTTATTTTTCACTCTTGACCACCTAAAACACGTTTATTTCACTTTTTCAAACCGGCGTTATGGCGTCCATTATAGAGCCGGGCATGTAACAAGCAAGGAGCAAGTGTGTTGCGGCCTGACAACAGACCGGATAGTGTAAAATTTTATACGATTTTGGCGAGGTGGAGCATACCTCCCACCTGAGCAAGTCTCCCGTATCTCCCCTACTATCTGATAAATGTGAAGCTCGTGTTGTGAGAGTTTTATCGATGTAATTCATAAGGTAGCGTAGGAGTAAGAGCCATGATGTTTCATAACCAGGAATTTCTTTTATGAAGCTTTGGGAAGACTTTTTCTGTGCCACAATTACTTTTGTTTTATAAAACCAATGTGGGTTATAGAAATGGCGACAAAATGAAATTTATAATACAAACCAAAGATTAATCTATCTACTTACTTCTAGCGAACAAAAGTGTATGGTGGTGTATGTATACCCATGCAGAACCTCTCCAACCCATACAGGAAACATGCACACACGATTAATGAATACATCCACCAACACACACACCAACACGTGATTCGCCCCAAAACAAGGCACCCTCAGGATAAGTAGACGTCTACATGTTTGCGGATTGTTGCAAAGTAGATTAATCTCTGGTTTGTAATAATCGAGTTCCACAAAGTACCGCCTGATACATTGAAATCTATATCTTTTTGTATCAACACACCGCGTCTGCGAGATCCAACTCTAATCAAAGATTGTTGTCTGTTGGTTTGTGAAAAGTATCAATCCGTTCTCAGCCGTCAGATATGAACCGTGCCCTGCCTAGGGACACAAATCAGAATCTGATACTGAAGAAAAATAAAATGTCGATACTAACTTGGGCAACAGCTGGTACAACAGTTCCTCACATTTCCTCTTCTCCTCCAAGTAGTCAGAAGTCCGTTCTTCCACCAGCGCTTCCAAGTTGTTCGCGTACTGCTCGACTTGAGTCAGCAACATGTCCAGGCGGGTTGAAGTTTCACAGTCCCTAGTAAACGTAAAAGATTAAATAGTGGCCTGTGACATTGAGGATAATTGCTACACTGGCGAATAGGACTAGAAGTAGATGTTTAGATGCGTCCGTTAGTACACACTAGCAATTAATGAGGAAGATTCAAGTAACTATGACTCTTTCTGGTTAATAATACAATTCGACTTATAATCTATGTTAGTATTAAAACCCAAAATTAATACTTTATTAATTTTAACCTTAAATTTCAGCTCATATTTAATTTTAATTTTGAAGCATTCTACGACATTTTAGCTACATACTCAAAATAACAACATCGTTTAAAAAAAAGCTTTTGTAGAATTTGTACTAAAATATAGATTTGAAAAAAAAATTACATTGTAATCGGTCCAAGTGTGCTAAGTTTCAAATTATCCGGCGTTTTGAAGTGGGCGAAAATCATGTTCAAAGATTCTGTTACATACATACATACATACTGGGACTAACTTTAATTGTAACATCAAAATGTACCACTTTAAGGCCAATAAATGATTTATGATTTATAGTTTACCTAGATTATGATTACCTACATACCAAGTTAATAAAAGCGTGTTAATATTTATAATGGGCGCGTACTTATTAATCCTCTGTATGTTTTCCTTGAGAGCTGAGAAGTCGGGGCGGTCGTCTTCGGGTAGTGTCCAGGGCGGTTCGCCGGTGAGCGACTGTCGAGGGGACGCCGACAGCGGGGAGGTACCACGGTTCCGCATGTCTGCATTACCTGGTCAAAACACAAATGTGTAAATGTAGGTCGCAAGCGTACCTACCTAAGCTGGTACGAGTTAGTTTTTCGCAAAACTCTTTCTCCAAAGAAACGTCAGTTAAAAGCATATGGTTTCAATCACCCTTACAACACACAACAAACTTGCAGAGTTGAACGAAAAACCACCGTTCCTAAAATAACTCGTATATCAATTCATAGCACAAAACATGTTCTATTAGGTACTCAAGCAGGTGGACCACGACTGCCGCCTGTCAACAACGACTCTAGATATGTGTCTTCCTTTGACCACAAATGAATGTTAGATGTTGGTATTGAATGAAATATTATTACTTTTGACTTCAATTAAGTTATACATAAGCCCTTTTTTCAGTCATTCTTAAACTATGTACTAATAAATTACCAGTAATATCTTACGTTTGAACTTGTCTTCCAATATGGCAGCGCAGTAGTCACAAGCCAAGGTGCAGTGCGGTCTCCGTGATTCCAGAAGGGGGCTGACCGCCCGCCGGGGACTCGGGGAGTCCGCGCCCCCTGGCGGGACCAGAGACATCGTCCTGCAAAAAAACAATCAATTACAAACACCAACAACAAATAAACAATTACACACTCACATCCCCGCGCTAGGATTTACTGTTCTACACCCTCACACACAGTAAACAAGATAATTTAAGTGCCCGGGATTCGAAACCGGTATCCAGAGATCTGCGGTCAGGATCATTACTGCGTCATTGCGTCATATTGGTAACGAACCAATGTGAATGACAAGACAAGTACCGAAAAATCCATAGCCCAATGGAGTAGCATCCGCAGCATGTTTTCAAGAGTAGGCCAGCAGTATAGGATCAGAATTGATATTGAATTCAAGAGTAGGATAGCTGATCGGGAAGTGTTCATTCTACTATTCAATGTGAAATCCTACACGAACATCTTCGTGCGAGGAGGACAGTTTCGCGCTGGATGCCCAACCTCACCGATGTTCAAGAGCATACTAGTATCCGCGTTGAATAGTGCCATGACATGATTAATTAATTTGAAGCATTACAACCTTCTCAACCGTTACATTCACCAATACAACCAACCGTTTCAATACCTCTACGAAATCAACGAAGTAACAATGCCGAATGGTCTACAAAATGCTTGCCAGAGGTTTTCACAGCTGTGAGCAACAAACGACCGAACACAACAGCGCGTTTCACCACGACAGCGCGCCCACACACTCAGCCCTCAAAATGAAGGACTTCTTGGACAGCCACCAGGTAAAACTCTTTACAGCCCTGATTTAGCCCCGTCTGACTACTTTTTAATTGTTAAAATAAAAAATCTGCTCAACGTTTACAAAGTTTTCGCCTGTGTTTAGATGCTGGTTGAAAGTTCTTTGAAATGATTTAATTTAAAAAAGTTACTTACAAATATTTTTTCGCAATATTTTCTTATAAGTTAAGCTTTGCTTTAGAATTTCTAGTTTTCTTTCCACCATTTCTCAGGATCGGTAAAGTCGAAAGCTATAAATTGTCCACAGACAAGTTGCAGTTTTCGTTCTGTTATACCTTTTCGGTTGCTCTGACTTCGAGCACGTGACCTTATTTGAACTTTTTACTGAGGATTGGATTCAGACCGTGTTTTCAAGAACTACTGCTGTTCTCGTTAAACTCTTAAGCGACTTTGCGAGGAAAGTTCGAGTGCTGTTGGCGTCCAGTTTAATGTTAGCAAAGAGATAACACGACAAAGATGATAGAAATAGGTACCTACCTATATTTATTTTAGTAGATATCACAGGCAGGATCACAGCAGATACAATTATTAAACGATAGAAATTGTTGTGATATTACAGTCGCCCGATAACTACCTCAACGCTCCAGACGACCGGGCGCGACCTTTTATTCAGAAAACCCATTCCTTTTAAATCAAATACAATCAAACCTCAAACAAAATTTGTTTTAAATTAAAATCACACATAAATAACTTGCCAGTACTTTTTATAGGTACTTATTATTATTTAATTTTGTAAAATTATATATTATTTGAAAGTAAAGTGTCGCTAGTCAAGAACTAGACAGAAGAAATTGACCAGTATAGGACACAAATAAAACAAAATATCGCTTGGACATTTGTCCGGTTCGATGGTTGGGCTATTTGCGGCGATTGCTTCTTGGATAAAGACGAAGTTTATCCAAAGGCCAAACTGAAGATGTAGGTAAAATGCGAGAAACCAGTCCTTTGAAATATCTAAAATATATGTACAAATGAATACACTTACGTATGCGGTTACAGTACACAATGCTTCACAGCATTATAAAATTACTTAGATTGACCACAAAAGTACCCCAGCACTGCAAGGCTTCGTATCCAAAAGTAGTGCTACTAAAATTTGCTCTGAGTTAACTCGTCAGTATGTAATACCAGAGAACGAGAAATGCTCCCACTTTCCCACAAAGGCAATCAGATGCAAATGTGCGGTAATCCACAGCCATATACATTTGCATTCAATTTCCCAACTGTGGATCATTCAACAATTGTGATGCAGTATTATTTAAGGGCAAATACTTTTAACTTACTACTTCAGGGCGAATCAATTGATTGTTGAGTTGTACGAAGTGCGTAAAAACACGTGCCTAAATTAAACCTTAAATTACCAGTAGAGTAGTTTTTTTCAGATAGGGTCACTTATAAACCTGTAACAAAGTTTTCCGTATGTTATTTATTTTCATACACCGAAATTAATGTAAGTACATATTTACGCATGTTCTGTTCATGTAAAACAATTTTTGTAATGTATATTTTTAATCAAATTATACATCTATGAATGAATGAACTACACTCAAGAGGTTCTCAAACTTATTTCGTCTACCGCCCACTTTGAAAGTAAAATATTTTTAGCGCCCCCAATTTTATTTTTACTTTACAAAAACATAAAAACCACAATCACCTAAACAACTTCAACACTCTTCAACATACACTATGTCGTATTATCATCGGTTAAGGAAGAAATACAAGATACAGTACTTTATACTTTATTCATGTTCAAATGCGATTTCGCTTTAGGTACTGCTGTTGGCATGACATTAATATGTCAACCGATATAAACTAGAGCCGACATAGAAGTGACATTTAACTTGAACATCGTGATCGCCGAGTAGTTGATTACTTGTTAGTGATATTAACAACTCACACTAGCGTAAAGTAATAGCTTTTCTGAATTGAGTCATTTTGATGGTGTCACTATTTGTACTGACATGCAGTATGCATTCTCTCCTTCTGTGATCGAAGCGTATAATTTAATCGTTGCCACTTCTATTCCCGCAACACCATTTCCTTTCAGTTTCTCAGCCCTACCTACCTACAGTCACTTACAAGTCCAGTGTCTTTCAGTGCGGAAGGCTGGATGTTATCTTTTATCCATTATTTACATTTGAACGCACTCAGACATCTCGACTGTGAGATTTATTTGCTTCGCCAACAATTTCCATTATCTGAAACCGGAGTTGCCATACCAACAACTTTGCAGAGTCACTTGCTGCCCACAAGCCATTAGCCCACTACAGGGGCTAAAGGAACGTCCATGGCAACTGAAGTCTTTCTAAACATGAAAGGCCTATATAATGAATGAAATGGTGAAATTTGGGTTGATTATTAATAATTTCCATTTTGTGAAGTTTATACAAGATCTTGTAATCTTTTTTTTTTTAACATCATACTTAATACTTGTATGAGCTACAACCCATACACATCCCACTATTGGGCACGGGTCGCCCACATAGACACAGCTGTTGGAGGTCTAGAATCTAGATCATACTGCACCACGCTGCACCAATGTGTCTCATAACCGCATCATTATCCAACGACTAAAATAGTTCAATAGTTTTTGTGAATTTTTAACTATAATGATGTATCTTGCTCCAACATGGAAATTAGCGTGTTATACGGAAGTTTGGCTTGGTCTTAGAATTTTAATTGAATTAAATGGGGGGAAATTACAAGCCACACTTTGTTTTAATTAATTCAAATTGTTGAGGTAAAAGATTCCATGAACTTGGTCTTAACTCCAAAAGTACGAGTAACAGAAGCGGATGTCACAGATGCGTTGCTACAACCGATAACGTAATTTTATTCACGAATACTCACATTTCAATCGATATATAAATAATAATAAGTGGTAAATATGATATTTGAATGTTAAGGTATCTACCTGACGCGCTTAAATCATTACCTACAAATAGTTTTAAGAAAAAATTCAGAAACTGGCTACTGGTTAAAAATTTCTATACTGTTCAAGAATTTCTAGATCACGAAATAAAATAAGCATCTCGCATTATGTTACTTAATAACACCATACAAAATTTGCATGTTAATGTTAAGCTAAGCTGAATGTACTTCATTATTTTAAGACCTCTTAATGTATGTATTCAAAGCAAATAAATAAAACTTCATCCGCGCTTATTGACAATTGTCTAACAGTTTACTAAAATTGAAAAAAGAAGGAACTTGTCTTTAATATAAAAATAATACTTTATAACACATTTGCTCGTAAAGGGCCCCTTATTTCACCAATTTCAATATCGTAATGTATCTCATTACCGCACTTGTGCGTTTTACATTACATTACCGCACTTGTGCTGTAATGTAGGTTTTTTTTTTAATAAGGTAAAACGCACGGTCTAACAAGATGCTCCGTCTAAAACGAACAGTACTTTTTCAATCTTATCAAAGAGTTTTTATGTCAGAAAAGTGGTCAACATTTTATGAATAAAATTAGCTTTGGGAGATAGAATATAAAAAATAAACATTTAATTCTTTAATTTAATTAATTTTGACAATAAATTACAATAATTTATCTGTAACAAAAACAAAAACATATTAATTTACTTTAAAATAATACTGGCTGTTTTTGTGTCTTCGCCTTAAAAAAAAGTGCTGATGCGCGCGCATCGTTTTGTGAACAAGTAAAAATTATTCCGCGCGCTTTTTCTTTTCGTTGCATTGTTTTTATTTGAAAATGTCATCAAGTAATGATGAATTTATTAATTTATTTCCTCGCAAATATGTTATAAAACGTCGTATGACACACGTGCGCTTTGATAATTACAGCCTCTGCTTTCTTGTAGCCCTCGCCTACGGCTCGGGCTAGCAATATCGCCTCGTCTGTAATTTTCAACTTACCGCACTTGTATCATAATGTACTATTATTTATTTTTAAAAATGATCTTGAATCGTGAACGGCACCAATCCGATTACCGTCGTGATGTGATGGAATTCTACACGTAAACGTCTAAAATAGGTATACGTACATTATTCTCATATCAACATCTAACCATACGTTATACGAGACTGAATCGTCATCGCCGAGCCTCGACTACCTAAGAGAATAGCTGCAACCCATAGACGTCTCACTGCTGGGCATGGGTCACCCCCACAGTTGCACAAAAATGCTTTGCTTGCAAATTCTGAAATTGTGGTAAATATTATGTTTAAGTTAGTCTACTTATTACGTACCTAATCCTAATTCAATGCTGCTTTTATTAAACGAACCAAGTTAAAAGAAATTATTTTCAAATTAAATGGTTAAAAATCTTTTAGACAGGTAAGTTCCATGATTTTTAGAGACAAAAAATAGCTTAGTTCTTTTAACAGTTGATACAAAGATAATTAAGTAATTCTGCCCATCTAAAAGCCAATTCATAACATAATTTCGACAGATATGCGATCGTGAATGTCGAGTGTAGCACGTAGTGATATACAGAGACCGGCAAGGAGTCATTTATTCTTGCCTCTGATTTATACGCGTATCCCTTTACAACCGGCTTGATACGTTCGTGAGAGTTGATTTTCCGAAATTCTAGCGCGTACGGAAATCAACTTTTCGAGACACAACCGGCATCGATGGATCGTGAGACTATCCTTTACTTGGAAAAAACGCGCGTGGGCCGCTTGCGAACAAGTTTGAACCTGTCAGTAGCCCGTGACCACAGGGAAGGATGGCTGCGTTTTTTGGCGCGCGCACTCGCCTGGGTAAGTAATTAATTTTTTGTCAAATTAATGCAATTTCTATTGTTTTTTTTGTGTGATTTACTTAAAAAAGAGTTGTTTTATACGTATATGTATGTAATTTGAACCTAACACGCTTACTTTGGCGTATACTGTGCCTCAAAATAAAGGTCGCACGATCGTGTAGCTTAGGTGGTATGTCCTAAATGGAAATACATACATTTTTTGTACCTAAACATGATTTTCTTCTATGTATGATCGTTCGACATGGTTTTTTATTAATTTTTAGGATTACCCCTCAGGGATGACGAAGTGGTCCAGTTATTGGCGAATGGAGATGACTCGGTAAACGAATTGAAGAAGGAATTTGCCGATGAAGATGAAGATATTGTGCCGAGGGCCCTAGATCACCTAGATGACAGTGGATCTGGTACTGGAAAGAGTCATCCGAAGTGTACGAGGCACCACCACCTATCCCATCGCGAAGCAGGGTCAAGAGGACTGGCTACTGCAAGAGGTAGAGGGCGGGGTATGGGAAGAGGGCAAGCTAGAGGAAGAAGACGGGCTAGAGGAAGAGGACAGGCTAGTGGAAGAAGATGGACAGGTGAGGAGAGGATGTGGGTAGAATCTGCCTACACAAATAAAAGTCATACTTGTGTTGATTTTTAGTTTTATGCCAAAAAAGATTAATAATATAAGAAAGAAATTTTTTTTTATATTTTTTTTATGACTATTGATTGTTTTTTTTAAATATATACCTAAAGTTTAATTAATAAATGATAATAAATAAAGAATGATGATTATAAACACTGTTTAATTAATTTAATTTCCATTTAATACCAAAACATATCCCTAAACTAGATAAACTCATGTCTCAAGCTACCTCCTAAGCCCTACGATCGTGAGGGTAAGTTTTCAGGAAACCAGAGACTTCAGGATTTTTTTTTTTAATTTTTCACATGACACTTATGCACCAATGAAAAAGTCATGCGAATTTCAAAAGAGTCTGAGTAAATTATTTTCCTCGGTTGTAAAGGGGTATAATAAAACCGTAATGGTGTGTCTGGGTCGTCGCTGTCTTCTTGAACAAGTTGGCAGAACATGTCAAACTGACAAATTGTTTTGTTGTTAATAATACATCGTGTTACTATTCAAAGACATTTTACACCATAGTGCTCTCTTTTGCTTTTACCCGACTGCGCCAGAAGGAGGGTTATTTTTTTCGAGTGTATGTATGTATGTGTGTTTATGTGTATTTATGTATGTATGTATGTATGTATATTTATTTGTCATTAGCCTAAACGGTTTGATGGATTTTAGTTTTAGAGGTGTCGTTAGATTCGTTTCAATTGTGAAAGTAACACTTATTTTCTTAAAACCAATCGATTATTCAGATCAAGGGTTTCATCAAGAGCTTGCAAAACATATAAATTTATTTACTACGAAAACTAAAAAAAAAAAATATTATTGAATATAATATTTCTTAATAAATCAGCTGAAAAGATAAAGCACAATTTCAGTCAGTCAATTATTTCCCTAGTCAAATTTATTACTATCTCCAAAGTATAAGGAGTCGCTCCGCTCTACCTTATATTAAGGTATCTCTCTATGTTATTTTATTTTAATATTTGGCCCTCTACTATGCTCGTGTACCTTGTCATGAGAAGAATTAGACTACACTGACCATGTATATCTGTCTGACTATCTATGGTTTGTCGGATTTGTCTTAACACCTACTTCTATATATGTATACCTACATAGTAATTCTACATACATATACATAATAATACTTATACATAATAACTCTATTATGCGATACCTCCTTAATTTATTAAATTCATAGCTGTAAGAAAAGTTTTTATTCCTTAACAAAATAATTTACTGTTAAAACAACAAATTACAAAATAATAAAAAAAACCTTGTCCGCACTAACTCCGTTCAGTCTCCTTCTCCCCGCGAATCTCTCGCTCGCGATTCAAAATGCGCGGCAAAACAGATGCCGCGCTCTGATTGGTCCTACGCATAGATGGAGGACCACAGAGTATGGCCCGTTCCCTTTATGCGTTCGAAGAAAAATAAAAGGAATGTGTTCATATTCATTACATAGCTTATAAAAATAATTGGTTCGTGTAGTGAGATTCTGGAACTTCGATACTTACAACCGAATATTAGAAGGTCACTCAATTTTTTAAATCCAATTTGAAACGTTCTAGCATTCAATTAAGGCCCTTCAAATTTTAATTTGATCATTCGCCAAAATGTGGCTAGTAACCGCTCGGTATATAGCACCAGCCGCCTAATTCACGTAACTTAACAAGTTCGATTGCAGTGCAGTTGCAGTGAAGTTTCGATCAAAAGAAGACATTCGGTATTCTCTTAGCTTTTGCGAGCGCCGTCAAACACGCTCGCGTGACTCGAGCGTGTTCGACGGCTGTTTGACGGCAAAATGGTATTCTACTGTTGCGCGTCAAGAAAGCGCGTTCCCGATCGCAGAAAAATCGGTATTCTCCTAAGCATTTGACTTTTAAATGTCATCTCGGTACGAGTTTTTCTGCAGTTTTGTTGACGCTTTCTAGAAGTTACCCATTGGTGCCTTTTGTCGATTAAACGTGTGATAATTGTGGATATTTCAAGTAAGTTTAAGTAAAATTGTATTTCGTAAGTAAAAGATTAATTATTTAATAGACGTTTATCATTTTTAATTGTTAATTATCGTTGTTTTTGAATACAATAAATACCTAACTGATGTAAACTCTTAGTCAAGAAAAAGTTTATATCCACTTTCGTTTTTTATTGTCAAATGTCATATTATTGTCAACCATCAATGTCGATACTTTTCTGTTAAACTTCTATGTATTATTTTATATAGATAACGATAGAAGATCTAACCTAATTAATTTGATTTGTATCTAGTGAAAATGAGTTTGCGCCTCGGATGGAGGATGTTAGCCTTAGCTAACGAAATTGATGAACGCGATCGCCAGGCTACAGCCTACAGCGCGAACACGCAGCCTAGCGGCTAGCGGCGAATCCTCAGCCTTATCGGAGCATGAGGAGCATATTCACTGAATGTCACGTTCCCGATGACAAGGGAAGCCCGTGATGAAATAAAAAGATGGTACTTATTTCTTTTTTTTACATACTTATCATAATATATTACTCAAAGAGTTACCAATTCAGTTTTTGTTTTTCAGTTTTTATAGGAATTTTAAGCTATCCGGGGTAATTGGCTGTATTGATGGGATCCATATTGCCATAATAAGACCCAGCCAACATGAGAGATATTACATTCGTAAAGGCTATCACTCTCTGAATGTGATAGTTGTATGTATCTTTTTAAAATCAAATATGTATTTATATATATCTGTAAGGTAATAATTCTGGGAATTTGATACTAAAGATATTTTTGTGGGGTAAATAAATTTTACTATCAACTCTTAAAATAGTATACATTAATAGTAACTTACAATAAAACCATCCATAAATGTTTCAATGTTCTAGGTGACAGTGGCTAGCCATTGAGAAGGAATGCGACGAAGGCGATGGGGATTTCGCTGTATGGCTGGTGTAACCTCTTGTTCACTGTAATAAATTTATTATATGGTTTTAAGATTGTTAAGTAAAAATGTGTTTTATTTCCTTGATATTTAATTCACTTATAGGTACCTACTAATTAGCTCCATCTGTCTCATAGAGACACATTTTCTGGGTGTCAAAGACATTCTATAGTCAGAAAAATAAATTTAGGTAATGCACTACATGCGATATCACCTAGGTACTTAGTGGTAATAGGTTAAATATGTACCCACAACAGAAATCAATAATCAATCTTTAAAGGAGAAACTGACTGACTGACATATCAACGCAGGGCCTAAACTATAAGGGTTAGAAAATTGAAATTTTGCACAGGGGTTCCATTTATAACGTAGGGGGTGCTCCCCTAAAGAAGGATTTTTGAAAATTCACCACCTAAGGGGGTAAAACGGGGGTGCAAAGTTATTATGAAACTGCCGTTTTTCAAGTCGTGGGCAACCCGAACGCGGGCAGACGTCGTTAATGGGTCTAATACTACGCGAGCGAAGCTGCGGGCGTCCACTAGTTACCTTAAATAACATAAATGATAAGTTCCCAAAAATCCAATACTTTAAAATAAGTAAGTACCATTCGCAGTCCCCTTGAAGTTTGAATTTTTCGTTAATGACATTAGTGACGGACGCTCTTCTTGTTTTGGCACTTTTATTACTAATTGCATTACGAGGCAAAGAAAATACCTTCATTCTGCCAAATTGAAGAAACATATGACGTTTTTTGTGAAATGAATCACAAATCATTATTTTCTATTATAAGAAATATCATTAAAATCATTATTGGGATATTAAGAAAATATTCTTTCACGTTTTTGAATGGAAAAAGAATCAATTGTATTTGATTATTTAATAGGTTTATTTGTTCTCTCATATCACAACACTGACACAGAGTACTAAATAGCAGTAGAAATGTTTGGCTGGCGTGCAGCTTACGTGCAGGAGAAGTGAAGTTGACGCGCAGTAGACGTGCAGTTTACGCGCAGTTCAAAAATTACAAGAATACGGTTTAGACGCTAAGCGTCAACTTGACTGCAACTGCACTGCAACTTAATCGATGCGTCATAAATTACGTGAATTAGACTGCAGTTCGTACCAGTCAGTACTTAACATCAATGTCATAAAAGACTAAACTACAGTTGACCTAGCGCCTATCTCAGAAAACGATAAAACTTGTGAAACAAACATAAACCCCGAGGGTCGCGGTTGTCAACATGAAAACACCACCGGGACACCAAGATAATCCATATTTTCTTTACATTTCCTTTTATACTTATTGCCTGCTTCCACAAAATAATAACTTTTGCGTGGAAACTAACTCTTATTGACATTCGCGGATTTCGTCTACTTCAACATCATTCAAATCGACTGGTATTATCATAATATTAAATTTCACGTCACAAGAAAATTACGTGGACGGAGGTGTATGAAAGGCACAGTTTAAGTTATGGAGAAGGAATATAGAAAGCAAATATTTTCATAGGTATAAGATGCATAAGATGACATTAAATTAATACATTTCAGACACTACCATTGTTTTGACATAGAAAATATTTAATAGTTGATATTATGTAGGTACTTCCATGGGATTAAGACTATGGTTAATTCCATATCGATGACAACTTCTTATATCCACGTTAGATAGAGAGATATTTACTGTCTATTTCGACAGTTTAACTTTAATAAAACTTAACGTCGGCGACCACTAGTAATGTTTATAACGTTACTAGCCGTAGAATGCGATTAATGTGTCACCGTGATAAAGAACTTTGTGTCGAAATTCAATCTGCCTGCTAAATCAGCAGTCGTGGTTCATAACCACGACATAAGCTGAGTGTGTCCAATTTTCTTCCCGCAGTGCTGCAGCTGCAAGTCTTCATTCTTTTCTTTTTATTAATTATTTTTTTATATTTATAATGTTCATGTTGTAGAATTAAGGAAGGAAATAAATTATTTTCTATTTCTATTTTCTAAATACGTACAGACTGGAGTCATCCTACCAAATTTCAATATACAAATTTATTATTTTTAATGCAATCATAAACCAAGTCCCAACCAAGAACTTTTTATTTTTTTCCTGTGATATTTTTATAAGCTTTTTACGATATGACAAACGTAAAAGTTGAACTTCGCTAATAGTCCATAATTCTCAAGGGAAAACTAAGTAAAGACGTCCCAACCATTTTACTTACTTTTACTCTGTAAACTTTTGCAACCGTAACCCACCATCGCGTTTAAGTATAAAATATTGTATTTATTATTATTATAACTGGCAATATTTCTTCAAAGTTAAAAAATTGTTTTGCTAGTAACACAGAACATGAACAAAACTAATACCTAGCCAACATACTCATTTCGTGAAGCATGTGAAGTCTGACAATGGACTTAGCCTAACTCCGAGAAGTGACCCGTGCCCAACAGTGGGACAATGAAAGGGAAGGTTGAAGCAGCACCCGACCAGAGAATGGATGACCGCTAGTTGCAACATTTCTCAATCGCTTCGGAGGGCACGTTAAGCCATCCGTTGTAAGATGTGACTCGCGTCCCAGCGATCCGTTGTTGTAGCTCGATCTTTTAATGGCATGTTAAAATGTTCAATGTTATCTACAACTTTATCCTAAGTACAAGATCATTGTCGACGTTTCCAAACTCTGTAATTTGTTACATCTAATTGACATAAGCAAGGCTTAATTACATACGTTACTCCAGCGTTGCAACGTAGACAGAATATTCTACTGATATCATATTACCCTCCCACTAAACAAATTTGCTGAGTGCGTGGGAGGAATAGTTCGTTCATCTTGAGTGTAATTAGAGCATGCTAAGCGCCAAGTCTCATCAATCATGGCTGTTGCTAATTCTTTGTACTTTTTATTTGGTTACAACCCATTATTAACCCAGTAGCTCACTCATAGTTTTATTGAAGATGTTTAAGTGTGAATCATGTAGCAGTGCCAGTTAAGTGTTATAGCTACGATCCATAGTCTTTCCACTAGGTAACTATTGTAAATTAGCCTTAAGGCTGTTTAGGCACCCGTGCACTTTTGTCCAATTATGTATGATTTTTATTATATTTATTTATAGGTATGTATTTGATAAAAATACACGGTTGACAGTTAAAATTAATGTAAGTACATATACTTACATTGCATAAGTATAAAGTAATAATTATTGTAAGATTAGCTATTCATTCAATGATCAATAGCTAATCCTATATATTTATAAGTAGGTAAATAAGTGTTTTGTGGCTTTGTATTGATCAATTTAGAATATCAATATATCTCTTTTCTTTGAGTAGTTTGTAGTTACCTAGACTTTCGTTAAGCGTGTTCAATCATCTCATGGCGAAATAAATTATTTGACTTTGACTTTGACACTGAAGGGCACGGGAGATCTACAGCATACTCCACGCTGCTCTGTCATAGATATTTTTAAATTCATAATTATGTAAATATTTCGACGGGGCCGTTGGCGCAATTGGTTGAAGTTGTTTGTCCTCAGTGGGATTCGAACCCACGACCCCTGGCGCAACAGGCAGGCTCATTACCGATTTCGCCAACGCGGGCCAAACATTTATTTCGCAGATAAATATTTGGTCATGGATAATTACGTTATCTTGCTTCTTTGTATGTCCACCACACGCATTTTAAGCCTAGGCCTTCCGCGGGGCTGTGAGTGTGTAAGCAAATCTGTGGCCGCTAAAGACAACGCTATATAAGCTATTAGTGTCTCTTAATCGCCATTTACGAACTCCAGTATGAGCGGTGGTGCTTTTCTACTACAGTAAATACCTACTGTATTGTATAAATGAGCAATAGGTACTGAATAATATTTTTCTACCATAAATGATCGTAAACATATAAATGAAATATGCTTTATCGAAGTACGGTAACGTTCACAACCATAAGATTTTGTTAGGATGAAGGCGTCATAGCAGAAACGTTGATCAAAGCCGGTACTACTATCTACATGGTCGTTCTTTGTAGCAGACTTTGTTCTATTCACGTTTTAGTTTAGGCATGTACTGTGGTCTCTGTATTAAACCCAGTAAAAGTTTTATTCCAATTCTTATCAATCTCTCTTACGATAACAGATGTTCAGTGTGTAACTTTCTCTCCGTTTGTTGAAGTGCTTTCATGTTTTATGAAAGATAATTTTTTTTTTAAATTGCGTGTTTATGTGCTATATAAAATTCGTTAAAGTTTCGCCTATTATTTTTTTAACTTTACTACTTACTTTACTTTTTAATTTATTTTTATGTTGTTACCTATTTATGAAGTAAACTGTTGCAGCCTGGTTGTCTTGGGACTCCAGCGTAATGCTGAGCAGGTTGGCTACCGTCCGTTTTGCAGTCGCACATACTAATTAAATACACATACAATTTAAATTTAGTAGGTATCTAATTTGTTATTAATGTGCTTCTTTTAATATTTGTAACGTGTGTTGCTTCATTTAAATGTATGTAATGTATAATGTAATTTAAATAATATGTTATATTATAGAAATAATTTCATTTTTAGCATCAGGTTGCAACCTCTCAAATCTGTTAGGCTTTGGTTATGGAGACACTCTTGTACATACACATTAAATTAATACAATGTGGCTCAGTTTAATCGAAATTTCCTAGCATCGCCCGAATGGACGGGTAGCGTTACAGTACATTCCCAAGGGCCGCCATTTAAAAGTTTTAACCGGTAAAGGGGTCAAAAGTATTGAGTGGCTGTATAAGCGCAAATGGAGTTTAAAAGTTAGATTATATCTATAACATGGTAACGCTTTGTTTCCTAAGCCAGCAATTTGAGTGGAGAATTATAACAAAAATATAGTGCTCTACCACACTGCGCCACTGCAGATTGGTTAGTCATCAACATATTAGTTTCGGCAGATTTTAGATCATCAAATTAAAAAATTCGAATAATTTTTCACAACCTGAAAGCTAATAGAACTAACTAACACTCCCAAGCCAGCTTTACGTTCTACCTACTTAGGATTATTAACTAAATACAACTGCAACATTTGTGGAAGTTAGCCAAATACGAGTTGTGAAGTCAACTAACTTGTATGGTAGGTATTGCGAACACAAGCTGTTCCACGTTTAGCTACTCAATATACAAGTATAAAGTAGTTTAGGCTATAAATTCGATCTCGCAGTCGCGAAGGCCCGGGTTCAAATCCTAGGTACTAATGATTTTTCTAAGTTATGTGCGTATTAATCAAATCAAATATCACCGGCTGTACCTACTCGTAAGGTAAAACATTGTGGAGAGATCAACGTGCCTAATTCGCCACTACTTTCTTTATGGCATATTTATGTCTGCCGTGGTAGACTGGGCAAGGTAAAAATTAATTTATCAATTTCCAGTCCAAAGGCGAGCAGACTTCAACGCAAGAACGTTATATTGACTTTTATGAAACTCAATAATGGCATCACAAAATTATTAAATAAGCCACGTCCCAACGGAATCACACTCATCCGTGTGACAAAAGTAATTGCTAAAAGGTAGGTATCATTAACTTTCATAAAAAAATTTTGCTATAAAATCAACAATAAAGTCACATGCTAAGCCAAAAACGATGAAAAATGCTAAGTCATAAAGTCGCCTGATATATTTAATGACTTCCCCTTTCGTTCTCTCTGTCGCCTGAATTAACGTTAACGGGTTGTGAACATGATGTTATTTACCTAAGTGCCTTAATAAAAATGGTAACGCCGTTTTTCAACGTTATTTCAATGCTTAATGTTAAACGAGAAGGTACCGTGATCTCAGATTACAGAACCAATGTAGATGGAGTATTCCTAAAAACTACATAACTACTACTAAAACTACTAAGCAGATAAGTGGTGAATGACAACCCGCGCGTTTCCCTGAAGAATATAGCGTGAAAAGTTTGGATTCAGAGGCACAGAGGTACGGGAAGATCGGAAGACCTATGTAGCAAGGCCAATGAATACATTTCTAGACAATTTAATTTATCGAAAATGGACGTCATCTTGTTTAAAATGATATGAACAAATAACGCAAACCGGGCAGCCAAACAATGATAGAAAAGAGTACCCATTCGTCAATTACAACGATCTTTTCAATTTAATTTTAATTAAATCTGTTTTCTTATATAATAATTCTGTGCTGAAATTATGACAAAACGGCAGGCGTCACTAATCGCCGCGTGTTTGTTATTTTCAAGAAAGCAGAATGTACTTCGAGTGTGTGGTTCGGGTGTTCGCGTTTATTTTGTTTTATAGAGATATCTAATTTTTTTTTTATTATTTCGCTACTAGACTGCTTTAGTTATATAACATAATACAAGGTATACAATATACCAAATACAGCGAGGTATTTTATTTATTCCATTCAATAATGATAAACTTTAAGCAAAACCATTTTTTTCACTTTAGTTTTTTATTATCATCGGTAAAAGTAATTAGCGGTAGTAATTAAATCCTGAGAGCTTTGTTTTTATCAACTCAATATTCATTTAACAAACTTCACTACATCCATCGAGCGTAGTAAACTTAACAGTCATAATATTATTAGGACACCGCAGACCCAAGTAAACATTTCAGCTTCCCGCGTACTCAGTAGCACAACTAAGTTAAGTTAATTTTAATGCTCGTTCAGACCGAGTTACAACGTGTTTATTGCCTGTTATTATCAATTCTCCAGACTCCAGACAATAAATTTATATTTCCACGTAAAGTGCTTCATGAGTTTTGAGCTAAGCTTTACAACTTTTGACAATAATAAATGATCACATTTAAACAATCATTAAATAAATAAATCCATTCCGTACTTTAACTGCAAATCATATGCGCTCAACTCTGCTCAGGGCATCATTCCATTAGATTTTATTCTATTCTATGTACTGAACTTGTCTCTCCATGCTGGCCATAACCGACTTCTTTCATAATTCGTACACTCTTGATAGAGTGGTCGTGGCCCTGATAGTGAATTTGTGGTGGTAGACCCTTAAAATTATTCTAAACATGCAGGTTTTTCTCACGATATATTCACCACACATTACATGTCATGGGACGTGAACATTAATAGTGAAAAGTGGGTGTACTTCTGTCTACCTTTTCGGAGAAAGACAGGTATTCATTATGTTATGACGATTATGATGATGCTGTAACAAACGAGTCAGTTAGTGAAAACAATCAAATACACTTTTCTTGTAAAACTTATATACTTACTTGATACTTGAAATTGGACCTCGCATCATAATGCTACACCCTTTCAAGGGTATACATAATAGCTTTCTGTGACATATATTATGTAATGTGCATTTTAGCAAATAAATAAAATTAAATTAGCAAATAAATAAATAAAAGTTCTCAGAGTTTATTTATTTGTTTAACTTGATATTATTCTTAAAAACTTCCCTGAAACATTTAAACCTTTTCAAGATGTTACTGAAAAGGTTTTCATGTTATGCCCTTAAATTACATGGCTTTTTTTTGGTGGCGCATTTCTTTTTGTTTACGATCGACATTTTATACAATATAGACATGGCTTCATGACGCACAAAACACCTCTCTAAAGGTTCAAAGTAGCTTCGTAATATCTCGAGCTAGACATGAATTATTCAAGTGTATATTCTACTTCGAATTTCCAAATCATTTTTGCTTTTTAATATTAAATATTTTCATCGCGAAGTATTTCCTTTTTTAAAGATTTAACAGATAGATGATACTGGGATGGAATCCTCGAATGAAGACGACGACTCAGAACAATAAGTACCTACTACGGAAGAATGGAAATAGAAAATAACTTCTTTCAAGTCGGACTTGACATGCAATGTAAGTAGGTACAGTGTTTTGATTAATATTATATAATTGGCCACTGCAGCCCATCATTATCTATGCTGTAAATACATTAGATACCTACCATTCTTCTACGTACCTATAACGTACTTATACTTAAATTTAAATCTAAGTAACACCTACTGAACTGACCTGACAATGTCGATAGGTTGACAAATATGATGGCTGGTTAGTTTATTCTTTACATTAACATAATAGAGCAAGATCCCAGTGCCGCCAGACGTTACTTATTTTCTCACAAACAATTTATATGCGATAAGCTAGTGTTAGTAGGTACATACTTTGAGCGTGTGCATACTCGCTAGCTTGGGTAGACGGCCAATTCATTGGTATTAGATGCTGAAAATCGAAAATTTCAGTACCAACTTTTCTTATTTTCTCATGGCTGATTTTCACATATGTTTTAGTTAGTTATGTTACAAATTAATAATAACTATTGCCAGACACCTTCCGTCGGCCATTACCCTTGCCAGACGCCTTAAAGATCCAGAAAAAATGATGTAAGTTTACTTATTTTCTCAAGCTTGATTTTTATGCACGACACTTGGGGAACTATTTCAACACTGTTAGTCAGCAGCCAGACCAATTGGATGGGCCAAACATCCAGCCAGACACATAATATAAAGTGTCGCTAGTAGTCCGGTCAATTTAGACAATTGAAATAAAGAAAATTCCGACAGAGCCAAATCTTCGTAGAGACCTTAGGTTTACCACAAGGAATAAAGTGTCAAAAGTCCCAATCAGTCCCGTGCGCTTAGGGACTTATTCAGGGCCGAAGTAGGCATTGTTGTTTGCTTGAGTACCTAAATATGTATATACGTGGCATATTGTGTGCATACTATGTAGAACATGATTCTTACAAGCGCAATATCTGGGAAAAAGCGGGTCTTAGAGAAAAAATTATAGGGACCATTTTTATAGAGAATTTTAAGATCTACAACTTTACACCTTAGGTACTTTTTCGATAAAACTTACCGTTTTCGAGAAAAATCCAAAATACCTAAAATTTTGACCTTGGGCCCCGAATAAGTCCCTAAGCGCACGGGACTGATTGGGACTTTTGACACTTTATTCCTTGTGGTAAACCTAAGGTCTCTACGAAGATTTGGCTCTGTCGGAATTTTCTTTATTTCAATTGTCTAAATTGACCGGACTACTAGCGACACTTTATATGTGTCTGGCTGGACGTTTGGCCCATCCGATTGGTCTGGCTGCTGACTAACAGTGTTGAAATAGTTCCCCAAGTGTCGTGCATAAAAATCAAGCTTGAGAAAATAAGTAAACTTACATCATTTTTTCTGGATCTTTAAGGCGTCTGGCAAGGGTAAGGGCCGACGGAAGGTGTCTGGCAATAGTTATTATTAATTTGTAACATAACTAACTAAAACATATGTGAAAATCAGCCATGAGAAAATAAGAAAAGTTGGTACTGAAATTTTCGATTTTCAGCATCTGATACCTATGAATTGGCCGTCTACCCAAGCTAGCGAGTATGCACACGCTCAAAGTATGTACTAACACTAGCTTATCGCATATAAATTGTTTGTGAGAAAATAAGTAACGTCTGGCGGCACTGGGATCTTGAACCATAATATTAGTCCTATATTTTCCGGAAGCGGTAGGCAGATATCCATCACCCCATTTTCACCGGTTCTCTTTAGGTCCTATAAAGGTGGTGAGCCTATTACCATACACTCTCTAGCTTAGCAGTGGTGCGTGCGATATTTTTTTAAATATTCGCGATGCTCGGCTCGGCATAACGCAATACTCGTGCTATCGTCATTATAATCACATACTTGAATAATTGATGTTCCTGTGTATGTTATGTGCCATTTTACTAAATACTTTCTTATTTTTCTTCTTGCTACTTCGTAATACTTTTTTTTAATAACCTACCAAAACCCCAAAAAAATTCCTTACGAGTGTTACATAAACACTAGAGGTGAGTTATCGCTCGCAAGGTTTCACCTTTGACGACGGCGCACCGTATTTAAGCCTTCCTATCTTTATCACACCATTCAGCTAGGATATTAAATACAGCTTGAGCTAAGACAGTGGAACTTAAATAATGTCTTGATCCTTTTGATAGAAAAACACTCAATAAGGGACTGGGATGGTGAGTCCTGAGTTAGCAGAAGTTGTTCTAAGAATGTTAGTTGGTCAATTCATTAGTAGATATGAGGAGTGAAGGAGTCTGTTAGTAGCAGCTTGTGGCCTGTTAAGTTGTTGGTGTAAGTAATACTTCAGTTAGCGATTTTTAGTAGTCTCGTTCTATGTTAGTCAGATGCGTTCTATTCTTGCGGACTAAGATCGCCTCTAAAATAGTATAACCAGTAAACAAGGTGTGTCTACAACTACAACTGCATTAAAAACATTAATCTTGCGGCAGAATCTTGCCTGGCTAACTCTAAATATCTACCTATGGGTTCCGTATATGATCGCCACCTAAAATAATGAATAATAGGTAGTTCTGTTGTAATATATTGTATACCACGAAAAGTAAATCAATAAATGTCTATGTATATATGACACAAGCAAACACAGACCTGTTATAATTTAGGTTAATAAATCACCTACATAATACAGACAGCATTAGGTATTGTTTTTACTTACAATAGCCTGGAGAGGCGCTGCGTGAACGGGATTTATCAACTGAAGCGTTAAATAGAAATTGTCACACAACAATGATATCGCCGCTTTCTCTATTTTCCCAACATAAAAATATACCTATGCCTTGTATTACATATACAACGAATACGAGTAAGAAATGTATGACCTGAAATGAACCGTAGATCGACTAATAATAATAAAGATAGTTCTACTAATCTTTACACTATGCTTCTACCGGGTATCTTGGAGAGTTGACAATCTTATCGCCACCACCAATACCCGACTCATTTTCAATTATGTTTCACATCTCGGTTCCGTTTACATTTTTAAGACTTTTTTTTTATTTGATAATAATTAAGGACGCAACAGGTTATCCAAGATCTGCCAGTTTTCTCGCTTAACGTATTATCATTGCTATACAGAAATGCTGCCAGAATCCTGGGTACAATGCACATGACGGCATACTTAATTATATAAATTATTAAAGATTTTTCTTCATAACATGAAAGCCAGAAAAAAGACTTCACAAATTCATGTTGGAATTCTCCGTAACGTCTGGATTATATACCTCCAGCTCAGCTCTATAAGTATAAAAGCTATAAAAGTATGAACGAAACAAGGTTAACCCTTTTGCATTTTCACCCGCACTCACAGTAAAATCTTTACGGTCATAAAAGAGATCTAACTCAGGCAACCCTTTTTATTGCCATAACTATCACTACTATATTTTCAAAATGCTTGTTAATATTTTATTACTAGAATTCTATTACTACTTGGCAGTAATTTTAGTAATTGAAGTACTATTAATAAAATTACTGCCTGGACTAATAACAGCAACTAACAGGACTAACGGTCACTAACACTCCATACAGTGTTACAGTCCTGCCTACCTACTAAAGAACTGACCAACTAATATTTATGTGAACACCTCTACTAACCACATGAATAACTAGGTTTTCAAGCCCTTTGATGTGCTCTCTAGTGGCTTATGTTGGTCGTAAACGTCCGTTGCCACTGTTTTAGTCCCTGTCCTTATTTTAGACTCGTGCAATTTCTGTCACAGTTGTCATAGGCAGTAGCGGTTAGATGATGTTGCAAGCTATTTGGCTATCGTATAGGAAACTTGTCAAAAATCTCTCTCTATTACAGCCTAAGAGGAAAATGCTTACGAATAATACACATTTCTAGTTGTATCTTACCATCTATCTATCCGTAACGTTTTCAAAGCCCATAATATCGTCGCTATAAAACAAAGGTTTGTTTGCGAGCTGATGTTTGTTCGCCTACGTAAAAGATTGAAGATGCTATACCGTTTCATAGCGATGAAAGGTTTTTGGGTTGAATTAATGCCTTATATCTTTTTGCATGTCATCGTGATCCATGCTTCCTTTCTATATTCACTAAACCAAAAACTTAATAACCTTAACCAATGAACGTTATTTTGTATAGCTGCTGGTGCTAATAACAAAGTGGAACAAAAAATATAATGACTTTCATTATGCGTATACAAATACCGTATAAAGAAAAATAAATCTGAATCTGAAAGGCAACAGAAACATGAAAGGAACGCAAAACCTTGCTGGTCGCATCTAAGGAAGTTTAACCAGAAACCACACCACACCGGATCACAATTGCTTTTAAAACAATTATTACATGACAGAAATGGTACTACATACCTACCTTGAAGGTCGGTGGTATGGTACTGCCCCGGGCAAACTCTATATGGAACAAAATAGGCTTCTTATAACGGAAGGTTGAAAAAGGTGACCATTCAGACACCTATGAACCTTACAATAATATGGCTTCGTATTATTGAAACTAAAAGTAGAATGTCTACATATTGTAGGTAACAAGCAGAAATAAAATTTATCTTAAATTTACCTCAAGTCTTTCTCGCCTTAATATAATTTTATTCTACCTCATAACGCGTCAAAAGGAGTGTGTTTCTAAAAGTTATATTACCAAGTTAGTTTCACAAAAGCGCTACCTACGGTCGCTTCATCTAAATTATACTTCAAATTCCCATCGGAATTACGACACTAAACCACAGCTCAGCATACAAGCTCTTGTTTGCCCGGCGCAAACGTAATGATTGACGATCCATAAACTTTCACAAATGTTCGTGACACAATTTGTAACACACGTCATTTGGTGGTTTGGGTCGGCAATATGAAAACAACAAACTTTTATCTATATATTACTTTACTACTTAAGTATAATAAAACTGTAGAGAAACTGTTTCTGTACTTTGAATATTTTTTCAAAATTTCAATTTAGGGGCGTTATATTACTTGTTACAGGTACATGGGTAGCGTTTCTCTCTTAAAGAGGCAGCAAATCTTACGCAGCAATCCATACTAATATTATAAATGGGAAAGTGTGTTTGTTTGTTTGTCCGGCTTTCACGTCGCAACGAAGCTATTAAATGGTATGGTTTTTGTGTGTGGAGATAGTGAGGAGGGTGGAGAGTGACGTGAATATATATGAAGATCAATATCTATGTCAAAGGGGGATTCTAGCACCTAAAAACGATATTGTAAACAAAATAAATTCACACATATTGAGTGAAGTAGCAGGAGATACGACAGAATATTTATCAATAGACACAGTAATGGACACAGAACAGACTGGTGTACCACAGATGTGTCATGTATGATAAAAAAGTCATTGTTAATTCCCTTTGACCACGCGGGCGGAGCCGCGGGCAAAAGCTAGTGAATTCATAGTTGAAGTAACCAGCTTACTCACGTGTGATTTAAGTCTGATATGAATCATTCAGTAATACATAAATGGATTTTTCGAAGATATTGTCTGTCTATCTGTCTGTGTACACATCACGTAAAAACCCGTAAATGGATAGAACCCAGTACCAACCTCTAAATTAGCTTGCAATTACGACTACTAGCCCAACGGCAATAACTAAATAAATCTGATTACACTAACACAGCATACAATAACAAAATCAGTCACGTTACAACTGACTGGCTATTAACTGGCTAGTAGGTACTAAAGTGAAAAACTTAGCTCGTGCAAATGCACCCTAACTACTTTCCAAGCACCAATTAGCACAGCTTTAAGCTCGAACTTTCTCGTTACTCTTCAGTCTCGTAACAATCTTCAAATATTTTAGAAAATTTAAGAGCTGCTCTAATTTTATGCCAGCAACCCCATCAAGCTTAGTTAGTATATTACAATTGATAAATGTATTATTTTCGAAATTTCGAACACGAGTCACGTTGATTCTGGAGAGTGTCACATTTGAATTTTAAACTACTCTATGTAATCATATTACATAGAGTATATTGTTTATTATTTATAAAATTGTTCAAGATATTTTCTATATATATTATATAGAAAGAAAATGTGTGCTCGTGACTCTCTTTCTCTCTCTATCTTTCTATCTTCACCATTGATATATATGTTACCACTAGATTAGCAATCACCGCGCTTATGCCTTGCCACAGGCCATACGCCAACTGGCGTATGCGTAGCTAACGTCAGTTCAGTGCTCTGTGTGACGCCGGCCGAGTTGAACTGACAGAAAATATTTTCAAAATGGGCAAATGCACAGTGTAAATGTGCGATTCAAGATCATAAAAACTTAATAAGTCCACTAGAATTACTTTCCACACGTAATTTTATTATTTCTGTATTTACATCAACGTAAAAACGCAATAAAATAAATAAATTGTAAAATTTTGAAATATAGGTTCAGTGTGACCACTAAAAACTTAGTTTTAGATCCCCACAATTCTGGGAGAATTTTAAATTATAGAATAAGTGAATATATATTTTTTTTAATAATAACAACGTTGCAGTGTACCTAAAGATGCAGCACGCCGTGATAAGTGGGTGGAAATAATTCGATTATTGAGAAAAGAGACAGACTGGCTACTTACAAAATATTAAAAGAATTTGCGATACACCCGGGAGATCACATATCCTCAATACTAGTTGATCATTCCCTTTTAGTGGTGGCAAACTAGTGGACGCCCGCAGCTTCGCTCGCGTGGAATTAGACATAACAATAGTTTCGTTTACACCTAGTTGCCACCCTCCGAGATGAAAAGTACCTACATATCCTACATTTTAATTAATTAATTCAACTGTAAACATTTGTTGCTAATATGAAGCAATTCATCAATTCTATTCATCTTTTAAGTAATATATCTAAGACTACGCTGCGCGGCGCCACCCACACCGTATTATTTTATTATTGAATTATTTTCTTTAGATTGACATTTTAAATTCGTTATATCTTTTTATTCGTTATTCGGATTTTAATAATTTAATAAGTATTTAACAGGTATTGAAACGGTCTTTAATATAATAATATTTAATGGGATAAGGATTAATTCAAAGTTATGAATAATAATGGTTTGATTATTGTCGGCACTGTTATCAACTTTTAAAATGTAAAAAAGTAGTTATAGTGGAATAACTACAGTAGTTGGACATAATAATATGGTATCGCGACTTTTTGTAAATAATGATGTGATCTGCTAAGTCGTAGTACATTATTTTATTCTATCATCAATAGTTTTCGCAGCGCACGCGATGTAAAGAATATTTTAGGTAATTTTCACACCTTGGGTAATATTATTGCATTTTTATTAAGGATCCCTATTTTTTTTAAATGTAAAGATGTTACTCAGTGAAGGTGCAGCTTTTTAATGGTGAATGAATTTTCGAAATCGGTCCAGCAGTTTTTGTGTGAAAACATTACAAACATACATTCAAAAACACAAATGTATAATATTATTATATAGCCTATGTCAGAACGTAAAGATGCAGCTTTCTAATGGTGAAAGATTTTTTGAAATCAGTCCAGTAGTTTCTGTGTTTTAACATTACAAACAAATGTTTCCTCTTTATAATATTAGTATAGATTCCATAATTTGCAAATATTTTAAAATAAGATTGTATTACGAAAGGAAATTATTTACTCAAACTTACAAAAAAGAGTCTAAAAGGCAATTGTATACAAAACTTTTGTTATAAAGCGGAGTATGATTTCATTAATTTCAGATCATCAAAATTCTATTTACATATGTAATTCAAATATTTTAAAGTTAATTTAATTTAGTATTAAAACTTTTCTATGGCTTAAAAAAATTGGGTAAAACTTCGCGTGGGTAGGCAACCCTGTCGCGCCGATTCCCGTAATTGCATGTTAATATTGCGATCTTTGTCTAATCTACGCGACGGTATTGATATTGTGACTTGTGTAAGTGAGACATATATATGTTTACATTCAAATGTTTAGTGATTTCAAAGCTACGTCGTCGCGTTTAAAAAGTGGTTACGCTATATTTGAGGCATTCTGATGAGGTTTGCTTCTCTAGTATATTTAACTCAATGATCTTCACTAACTTATATCAGTACCGGTCAGCGCGCGGTAGCGACTGCACGTCACACGTGACTCATAGTGTCATTATGGCGCCTAACGTAGTGAAATGTAACAGTTGTAATATTGTAATAAATGAAATTCTCGCGTTTATACAAAACCAAGTGGACGTGATGACCGAAGACAGCATAATTCGGCTCTGCGTGACTGCATTTTCTCTAGAAGACGTATTAGAAGCGAAGAATTTGCTATACCAATCGGTGAGCACGCAAAGTAAGAAAATTAAGCGTAAAGGCAAGGCGGAAGAGCGAGTGCAGAAGGATTTGGAGGATATCATCACACTGATAAAGTGCACGGATACGGAGTTGGTGCCGATTTTCGTAGCAAAGGAACTACGAAAACTGCCCCCTGTAACTTTCGATCACATAGATGTAACAAGACTACTAAAAGACATTATTATTATAAATGACAAGATTAACAAATTACACGAGCAATATGCAACAGTTCAGCAGCTTAATCAAGTAAGGAATGACTTAAATAATTTGAAACAGGCGTCATTAGTGAACAATTATGAACATAATATACAGTATGTTAATAATAAAAAAAGAGTGCAATTAACACGCTTGCATATCGTTCAATTGAAACAGATAGTGGGCCATTTGGTCTCTTAGATTTGTCACAAAGTGCACAGCAAATTCAAAATCAAACTGAAACAGCTGATATGAATCATAAGATAACGAACTCTAAACCGTTACTAGCGCCGTCGCAGTCGCACCTGAAGCAAACCGATGGTCAGTCGTCCTTTTCACTCGGCGGTAGCGGTCCGGTTAATGTGAATCATCAGAGTTTGACGGACAAACCAATAATATCTCCGTCGCAGTCGTGCGTAAGGCAGTCCGATGTTTTGTCTCCGCCGACACCTGTTGATGTGGATTACGGCCAAGCTGATAGTGCGCGCGTGGAGGCCATCACTGCGGTTTCAGCGGAGGGCGTGGTGTACGCAACCGAGGTACGTGCGCAACGGGTCTCACCGACGATGACGCGTGTAGGCGACGACGCCGGAGCCGGCAGCGCGGGCGCGGTCTCCGGTATAACTGAGGAGCCAGCGATGAGAACTAATGCGCCGTCCTACTCACAGCGTGCGCGGGAAGGGGGTGATTTTATTAACCGTCCAAATGAACAGTGGGTTAAGATACAGAGGAGAAAATTAAGAAATCAGTTTATTGGTACTAAGGGTCTGGCGAAGGACCCCCTTTGTAAATTTAAGGCTGCAGACATTAGAGTCCCTCTGTTTATAAATAACGTTGACAAGCAAGTGTCCGCTGACGATATCGTGAACTATATTAAGACTAAAACGGAAGTAGTGGTAGACTTGGTGGAGATAAAAATGAAGCGCCATAGAGATTACAAAGCTTACAAAGTTTTCGTACCAAAACATAAGTTATCAATCTTTTTGGACGAAAACTTATGGCCGGAGGGAATATCTTTTCGACGATTTGTAAACTTTGTAAACTTTGAAACACATCACCATGATAGTGAGGGGGCAAAGGTTAATATACATCAATGCCATAATGGATAAACACACCACTATAAGAACATTTAATTGTAGATCTGTTAAAAGATCTGTGGAATGTATAAGAAACTTATGTCAAACTGCTGATATTATAGCATTACAAGAAACCTGGTTGCTGCCACAGGATATACCCTTTTTAGGAAGTATTCATCCAGACTTTCAGTATGTAGGGAAGTCGGCAGTAGACACCGGTGCCGGTATTCTGTGTGGTCGACCATACGGAGGCGTTGCAATCTTGTGGAGAAAAAGTGCGTTTAAAGCGGTATCAGAAGTGCAATGCAAAAGTGTGAGGTTATCTGCTATTAAAATAGCGTTGGCATATCGTGAGCTGTTAGTGTTTAGTGTATATATGCCGACCGACTCGGCAGAGAACCTGGCAGAATATACGGAGTGCCTGGGTGAGGTGGCGGCAATTGTGCAGGAGTGTAGCATTGACTTAGTTTTTGTCCTAGGCGATTTTAATTCACATCCAGGAACTCGCTTTGGAGGTGAACTAAATAGTTTTTGTATGGAACAAAGGTGGAGGTGCGCTGACATTGAGTTTTTAGGACTGTACTCGAACTCCCATACCTATGTAAGTGATGTGCATCACACACAAAGTTGGCTAGACCATTGTGTTGTGTCCGAGGCGGGATGGCAAGTCGTAGAGGATATAAAGGTACACTATGATGTATATTGGTCAGATCATTACCCATTAGAAGTAAAATGTAATTTAAGTTTAGCTAAATGTAAATATTCATGTAATTCTACTAAAAATAATACTGTAACCTGGGGAGAACGAGACTCACAGGAGATAAAACTATATCATGAGCTGAGCAATAATAAGTTAAGTAGCGTGGATTATCCTCAAGAGCTAACTAAGTGTAATAGCGGAAAATGTGGAAATCTTGAACATAGATTACTTATTGATAGTTTTTATAACAATATTGTAAATATATTAAAAACTGCTTCAAGTCAGAGTTGTAGGAAAAATTTAAGTAGTAAAAAGAAATACGTAGTTGGATGGAACAAGTACGTCAGTCTGGCACACCAGGACGCTCGACATGGGTTTCATACGTGGATACTGTATGGTAGGCCGAGAACGGGAAATATACATAGTAGAATGATAGAGACGCGAAAGGTTTTCAAAGAAAGACTAAAATGGTGTCAAGAGAATGAGGAGCAAATAAAATTAGATATAATAGCCTCACATCACGCCAATAAGGACTTTGGAAATTTCTGGAAACGGACTAGTAAATTGAGTCCCAAGTCGAGTGTACCTGTAAGTGTGAATGGGGTTAGTGAGCCCTCCCAGATCGCGGAACTGTTTAAGAACCATTTTAAGGTACAGCCTTTGCTTGGCCCTACAGTGAAATCAGTATTTCCCGAGCAGGTCCCAAATGAGATCAGGCAGGTTAGCTTTTCGGAGGAGGAGGTGAGAGCAGCGGTGAAGAGTATGAAGCGCGGAAAATCGCCTGGGCATGACTCCCTTAGTATTGAGCACATACAGCATGCAGGGCAACATGTGTTTAGACTGTTGGCTCTACTCTTCACTGCTTGTGTGCATCACTCGTACCTTCCCGAGGAGATGATGAGAACTGTAGTGGTGCCTATTGTGAAAAATCGAACTGGAGATGTGTTTGACAAAAATAACTATAGACCCATATCATTGGCCACAATCATAGCTAAGATATTGGACAGTATGCTCAGTAGTCATCTAGACAAACACATGAAGCTGCATGACGCACAGTTTGGGTTCAGGCCCGGACTGTCTACTGAAAGTGCCGTACTATGTCTAAAGCATACTGTTCGATATTATACGGACAGGCGGACCCCGGTTTACGCATGTTTTCTGGACCTGTCCAAGGCCTTCGATATGGTGTCCTATGACAAGCTGTGGCACAAATTGTATTCCGAAACGAAGGTACCAGTAGAGTTCATTCGTCTATTCCAATATTGGTATGGTAGCCAGACCAATATGGTTAGCTGGGCGGGAGCACTAACGGATCCGTATAGGCTTGAGTGCGGCGTGAGACAGGGAGGGGTGACTTCACCCAGACTTTTCAGCCTGTACGTGAATCGGCTGATCGAGGAGCTGAGCAGCGCCGGGGTTGGCTGCTCCATTGATGGCACGTCTGTCAATAACATAAGCTATGCGGATGATATGTTGCTGCTGAGCCCCTCCATTAATGCCCTTAGAAAACTTGTAGCCATATGTGAAAGGTATGCGGAGGCTCATGGCCTCAAGTATAATGCTGACAAGAGCGAACTGCTCGTTTTCAAGGCTGGGAACAGAGATTTCGAGAAAGTACCGCCTGTAACTATAAGAGGTAAGGCGCTTAAGGTAGTGTCAGCATTTAAATACTTGGGGCACTGGGTGACCGCAGACCAAAAAGATGACCTAGACTTGGAGAGGGAACGTAGGGCGCTGACGGTAAGAAGTAATATGCTGATCCGCAGGTTTGCAAAATGCACAACGAACGTAAAACTTACATTGTTTAGGGCGTACTGCCAGTCGTTCTACACATGCAGCCTGTGGATCGCATATACTAAAAAGGCCCACAGCGTCCTACGTGTACAATACAACAATGCGTTTAGGGCATTGATGGGGCTTCCGCGGTACTGCAGCGCATCAGGGATGTTCGCAGCAGAGCACACCGATGGGTTTCATGCGATAATACGCAAGCGAGTGGCATCCCTGTGGCAGCGGGTGCGCGAGAGCCCCAACAGTCTGCTGCGAACGGTGGCGGACCGATTCGACGGACCGATATTTAAGCAGTGGACCACCCTGCATGTCGGTCAGTCGGACCGTTATAGGAAATAAGATTTAGTAAGTAAGTACTAACACTAGATATAAGAATTATTTGTTACTAACACAATATATGGAAAGAATCCGAAATAAATTGATTATTATTATTATTATTATTATATCTCCTTCTCAACATTCACCAGATTACTCCCAAGTCAAGTGTGCGTAAAGAAGTTTTACTTCAAAAGGAACTTTTACTTCAGGTTAAGCCAAAGAAATTGGAGATCAGAAAAAATACCAGAAAGAAAGATAATAAAAAAGCTGATAAGTCCTCACTATTTTTCAAACAAGAATATCAATGTACTGGCCTGTGTCTAATACTTTGACAAATTTTAAAATAATGTTTGCTTGCTTATTAATACATTTATTTCACAAAGCCAAGCATGTATTTCAACATTATTTAAACACAACTTTTAGTATAAAAAATTAGTTAAAAGTTAACAGGAAAGACAGATGACAAGAATGATAGAAAACCTTTTTAAATCTCTGACACATCTCACTCTTAAAATCATAAAGAGTTCTTAGGCGCGTACAGCGTGTAATGTTACTGGCCTTTACAGCAATAACGAACTGTATTCACCATAAAACAAAATTGTAATAAATACCGGCTACAAAATTCAGGATTACTGCAGAGTAGTTAGATAAGAAATAAAATTCTTTCGAATTTTAATAAAGAACTTTTTTTAATGTATTTTTCATTTTAGTATCACCATAAAACTAGACAATGTAGAATTGTAATAAAACTCAAATTACACTGTATTTGTTTCAAAGTTTTCCATTGTCTCTGCCAGAAATATCATAAAGTGTTTGTTTGATATTAAACATTTTTAATATTAAAAGTGTTTGTCTTAACCCCGGGCCGGCGTGAAGGCTAACAGGTATCTGTTTCACATTTAATTAAATATCTTTCTTGTAGTATTGGATAAGAAGAATATTTATTTAAACTTATAAACAATTAGTTACATACCTTTTCTTTAAAGCTTATATTATTATTTTTGAGTACCGCTGTCTATAATATAGGTACATATTTACAGAATGGCAAAGGACTTAGTAAATATTTCCAATTTTTCCTGTTTGACAGAAAAGTGTTACTGTTTGACACTAATTTGTATATAATTAAACCGATCAGATTTTAAGGAGCCTTGAAAACGTTTTATTTTTGTGAGTATTATTTACCTAAGCTTAGAATTTCAATTGATTCAGGTACACACGCGTGGAAATATTCTAAATCAAAAACCTTATGAAGAAAGTATATTGCTTTCGAGAGCAAGTGAATGAACCGAAAATAGGTAAAACCTTTCCCGAGCTAAATGAACGAGAAAATAGTTTTAGGTATAACGAATGGAATAGATCATGATCCTTGAGTACGATCGTGGGCTGAGAGTGGCTTAGGTAGTTCCCGAAAATATTTGAAGCGAAATATTCTTTTTACTTTTACCCATACAAATCACTTTGCGGCTACCATCGTCTATTCACTTCAACACGAGAGCCAAAGCGAAACAAATAACTGTTTTAAAAAAAACTAAGGTAATCGGTAATTCCGAGTCTGCTATTAACCGTTGAAAAGTTCCTTCATCTGGCAAGCCTGGGTGTAGTATAAGGTCAGCCCTAACATAAACTACAACCCATGTACGTCCCACTATAGAGCGAGAGTCTCCCAACTGCACCAGCTGCTAGAGGTCTTGGGCATACTCCACCACGCTGATTCAATGCAGAATGGTGGTGGTGGCCAACGTAGTGTCAAATATTCTCAAGCCACTCGAAGGTCTTCGATAAGGCTTAACGATTGTTTTTCACAATTGGAAACAACATGGTTGAAGAGCAGGGCGCATTGACTATATTTGGTTGTATATTTATTAAATAGAGTTAGTTTAAAAAGTTGTTAAATTATAACGAGTATTTTCTAATAATTATGCTTTACTTACTAATACTTTTGCATCTGGCAAATCAGACACATTAAATAGAATCTTATTGTGATGCGGCTATAGCAGTCTACTGCGCGCGAAATTGTTGCAGCGCGGTAAAAATAGTGATGTCATTTTCCGGAATTTCGTGTAGGACTCCCTTAGTAAATTGTTACAGTGACTATTTGTAAGCTCTTTTGTGGATTACCATTTACCATTACATTTACATTAACATCCTATCAAATCTACTTGTACTTAATGGCAGATAGACGAATATACTATAAGTAAAATAATAAAGAATATAAGGTAAAACATTAATAATAGGTACTTTTATAATCTAGGAGCTCATAAAATAACGTACCTACCGCAGTCACTACGAAATAATTTTTTCCGATTTCTTAGAAAGGTTTATTGGAGACCAATTCCGATTTTAGCTGAGCAATGGCCAGGAAAATCTTAAGTTATAGATGCCATTCATCTATTTCCCATTCGTATATTACTTAGGATCATTGGCCGACAAACTTGAAAGATTGCCAATAAAAAAAATTTAAGGAAACTTCTTAAATGTTTTTATAATATGTCGCATTGAGACTCAGGCCATAAGCCAAGTGAAAAGGCGAGTGAATGTGAATTACCGTGTAGTTGTCTTTTTAAATTATTACCAACATTTTCATGCTACACAAGTTTTCTCTCAAGTGGAATGTTAACTGAAAATCGTTCAACACGTACAGATTTGGTATATTAATAGCACAGAGATTCACTGCAATTTACGGTTTACGGTTTAAGACTTTTATTTCTCTTAAGAATTACAAAATTCACTTACAGAGAAACTAAACTATTACAATATTTTGCCGCTAAGCGTAATAAGCACATATATTATTAAAATTATACACTTAAAATGTTTATAAAGATATCATATTGAGGGTAGGTAGTAAAAGAATAATCAATCGTGTTGCGAACAAAAAATAGTCTCGCTTGCTAAGGTATCGGTCATCGTGTAGCGGACGAGCGTCGACGTAGCGGGAGCGAGTTTACTTAATATAGGTAAGTTTATAGTTACGCTTTTGTATACATTTATTTAGTATGTATTTAAGTGATGTGTATTTGCCTATGTGTATAAAATTAAGCGTATATAATATATATTAATTTAATATAATATTATTAGCATTTTTGTTAATACGCAGTAAATTTTTTTTTTTTTTTTAACAAAGGCACTTTATTTGGATAAAATCTTAGTCTGATTGAATGTATAATTAAGGTTTGATTGACATATATTATTATTATCAATGTTAATTTTATTTTATAAGTGCTAAGTAGTATGCCATTTTGTGAGTGTGTTTTTAATGATGTGTTGAATTGTGAGTTTATGGATGTACCTATGTACCTGTGTGTGTGTGTATGTGTGTGTGTGTGTGTGTGTGTGTGTGTGTGTGTGTGTGTGTGTGTGTGGTGTGTGTGTGTGTGTGTGTGTGTGTGTATGTGTGTGTGTGGTGTGTGTGGGGTGCATGCTCGTGGGTGAGTTGTTGTGCTAATTCGACGAGTTTATATTTATAATGATTTTATTAATTAACTAAACTAACTATTAATACTTTTATTTATATTTTATTTTGTTTCATTAGATTATAGATACATTTTTGTAAATATGTTCTTTTAGTAGTTTTTTAAATGTGTTAAACGATTTTACTTGTCTAATATCTGTTGGGAGCTTGTTATATAGTTGTGCGCCTTCATACAAGATGTTTTTCTTACCGTAGTTTGTCCTAGGTGAGATCAAACAAATGTTATTTGCTTGTCGCGTTATGCGTTTTGTTACGGTCATCTTTTTTGTAAATGTAATATTTGTGTGTATATCCTTTGTTAAAATTTTCCTGACAAGAAGACATGTGGTATATGTATATGTTTGTGCTAGGTCCATAATCTTTGTTTCTTTGTATATTTTATTTGTTGGCGTCAAGAAATCATACTGAAACAATGTTTTGATAATTTTGTTTTGAGATCTTTGCAATGATTTTAAATTAGTTATAGCTGCGGTACCCCAAACTTCGATTAAATAATCAATATGTGATTTTACTAGTGAGTTATACACCATGTATCGGACACGTCTTGGGAGGCATCGTACTATGCTACGTAGTGCACCTGCCAATGATGTTAGCTTAGATCGAATAATTTGTATGTGAGGTTTCCACGTAAGTTGTTTGTCTAAAATCAATCCCAGATATTTTTCATTGTCAACTTGCTGTAGCGTTTCATTATTGATTGTAAGAGGGTTAAAATTTCCTATTTTTTTGTTTTTAGCTGTAAATATGATAAATTTTGTTTTTGATATATTAATGGTAAGCAAATTAGACAGTAGCCAGCTATTTATAAGGTCTAGATCCGACTGAGCTTCCCTTATGATAGAATTGATTGAGTTACCAGCATAAAACAGACTAGTATCATCAGCGTATAATGTAACATCTCCTTTAAGTCCAATGTCGTGTACGTTGTTAATGTAGATTAAGAAAAGTAACGGCCCTAAAATCGATCCCTGTGGAACCCCGTGTGTGATTAATCTGGGAGCACTCTGGTGTCCATCGATTTTAACAATTTGGTGTCTATTTGATAGGTATGATTTGATTACTTCTAAAGCTGTCCCTGCGATACCTGCATGTTTTAATTTTAATAAAAGTATATCATGACTCACTGTGTCGAATGCTTTTTTTAGGTCTATAAATATTCCAAGTGTTATCTTCTTTTTGTCAATATTAAGCTTGATTCTAGTTACTAAGTCAATCGCTGCTGTGAGTGTGTTTGATTTTGGCCGAAAACCGTACTGTTTTTCATAAAGAAAGTTTTTGGATGCCAGAAATTCACTGAGGCGATTATGCAGTATTTTTTCAAATATTTTTGATACAGTAGGTAATACAGATATTGGTCTATAGTTCCCAGGGTCCATTTTGTTACCTGATTTGTGAATCGGACAAACTTTCGCTACCTTCAAGGAATCAGGAAATGTCCCGTCGGCTAAGTGTTTATTAATTTACATTCAATGCAATTCACTATTCACTTCAACGGAACATCAAAAAGCAATTATATCCGTAAACGAACTTATTACCGTGTCATGTTCAGGCGCCTATAGACTGTGGGCGGAGGAGTTATTAATGTATATCTGCTAAACGTTCCCAAATAAAGAAGGGGTAAATTAATTTCGGTTATGAACATTACTAACAGAAATATTCGGATTACTTTTAGAGCGTATATTTTTACAAGAGTTTTTTTTTGTCGATAAATTGAACATACAAACCCATGAAGGTTAGCGGTTCCCATGATTAACCTTTCCCGTACTTGCCATCGGATGGGTCTCACCTCTCTACATTTAGTAGTAGAAGAAAATTTAGTTAGTAGAATAAACATAATAAATAAATAAATAAGTCAATCCATATCATGAACATCTCATCTACTATGGGTGTCAGAGACTGATATAAACACAATCCAGACACAGATTTCAGATCTCGTTCGTTCGATATTTCCTTCACATAAATAAGGATAGTAACAAAGGTGCTATAAGGTGGTTAGGAAGCTTCTATAAGAAAAAATGTTCTCGAGTTGAATCTTACTGTGGTATCGATACATGCTCGTAACTACCGGAGCGCTGACTTCGCAATCAAAATGCAATTAGAACGTCGTCCCTGATGTAATCAATTGGTAGTGTAGATGAGCGTGTTTCCACAACTTAAGCTAACAAGCTGCATTCTGACTAACGAGAATTCTTAGTATGTGTTTTAAAACCAACTTAACTTAAATAAAGTGGTTTTAAAATACTGTGAATGGTGAACCGCTAGTGGCAAATTTTATGGGAGCTTAGGAGGGCTCGGGATATCATATCATATCAGAATGAACAGCCTCGGCTGTTTTCAATTCAATCGCTAAGCCTCTTTGAAGACTTTTGAAATTCGAACTTGAGCATTGTTGTGAAGTACGCTCTATATATCCTCCCTAAGCTGTGGCTGTGGAAAAGATCCGTGGCCAACAGTGTTACGCCTATGAGTTGTAACCGATCTGGTTACGGATCACCTTAAAACTGTGATATTGGCGGGGCGTCCCTCGTGCTTCGGCGGGTAGCATGCGTTAAGTAATGACAGAAACCTTCTCAGTAGTACGAAGAGCACTATACCCAGCAGTGGGACGCTAAGGCTGCAGCAGATAATTATCGACGCGCCCTCACGTATTCAAGGGCACAAGCTACTGTAGCACGAAATTTCTTCAATCATTTAAAAGGGGAAATTACACGGCAATCTAATTCTTCACTGATAAAGTGGCCAAGAACCTCACCAAAAGCCAGCGTCACTGGCAAAGCTCTTTCCAATACCAATCAATTACGTTGGAAACGACGTCTTAATTGCATTTTTATTTCCGCCGACATTGCGACAGCTCTCTAGTAATTATAAGAACGGCCTTATCACCCACGCGCTGGTGGGTAAATGTGTCGCGCACAACTTATACTCTACAAATTGGTGTATAAAGATGAAAATAGTATAGAAATACATTTTATTTATTACTATTTTTTATTATCATTATAATTACTAGCCATAAACTATTATAAACCTAAATGTTCCTGTCCTTTTTTAATCCAGATCCTAACTCAAATTAGTCAAAACAAAAACAGTATCCATTTGGTAGATTAAGCAGCATAGATTTTAAATACACAACATACTACACAAATACTCGATTTTGAAACGAAAAATTTGTATTAATATTATCATATATATTAATTTTGTTACTTAAAGCGATTTACAAAAGAAAAGTAGTTTAGCTTGTTTGAAATATTACATCAAAACTCTTATTTACCTTTTCAGAAAAGAGCAAAAGCACAAATAAATAAGAAATAACACAAATAGTCAACAAATTGCTGACTATTTTATTATTTGTTGCTTTGCTTTATCCCCTGGGATAGACATAATTATACTATAAAAATGGTTCTATATTCAACTTCCTTACATATTAGATATTGTAATACAAAAATAATAATAATTAAAAAAATGCTGAAGAGAAATATGGAACGTAAAAACTGTCTCATTATTCTCAATAGCAACTTAATGTTTCTAATTGGCCGACTTTAACTTTGAACAATTTTCCACTTTTCATTCCAACGTTCCATCTTTTAAAAAATACAAATTTTATACGACCAATCAAAAAGACAATTAAAAATTATTGGCGAGAAAAACATGACAAATAAGTCATATCTAACCATTGCTTGTACAGAGTTTTGATTTCTTTTATATATTAGAGACTACAAAAAGAAACACGACTTTAGAAACATACGCCAGCCTATTTCGTAATGAGTTTCGTAAACAATCGCCATAAACCAATCAGTAAATTAACTTTGGGGTTCAGATCGTATATCGGCTAAGTTTTTCGCAACTTACGAACACGTATGTAACTGAATTTTTTATCCAGCAAAAATAGCGCAGTGGCTCGCTCGCCCACAAGGCTTGGTTCGAAGGTATATAAAAGTTTTCCCCCGCAAAAAAAAAGACGACTTTCGGCTATGCCTGAACATTCTCAATCAAACTAAACCAACATTCCCAATAATGATTTATTGATTAACTAACTTTGATGAAGAATCGAGCTAGGCCAACATAAAACACGCCAAGTTAAATAAAAGCTAGTAAAATGAAAACGTCGGGCGACTTGGTAATGAGTTGCGATGTCAACTGCCGTCACGAACACGGGGAACCGATCAGATTTCTTATTAGAGGGCGCACGGATTTGAGGATTCCTCATTTTAAGAAAGACTAATTGAAAAAAATAAAAATTAGTCCCATCAAGTCCAGGAAAATTCTGTATGCTCATAGCTTCGTAGAACTACGAGAATTTGTTAAATGCAATCATAGTATATCTTTTACTTTGTAGTAGAAGGTCGGATTTTTCTTTACAAAGCATAGCTCAAATATGTATATACAAGTTAGGGTTAAGAGTTTTAAGTTACTGAAATGTAATTGTGTACAGCGGTGACAGCCCACTGGCTATCGAACTCGCCTCTCATTCGAGCGGTCCGGGTTCAAACCCCAGCGGCACGCACCAATGTCTTTCCAAGTTATGTGCGATTTAAGAATTTAAATGTCACTTGCTATAACGCTGAAGGACACATCTGAGGAAACCTGCATGCCTGAGAGTACTTCATAATGTTCTCGAAGGCATGTGAAGTCTGCCAATCCGCACTTGGCCAGCGTGGTGGACTAAGGCCTAATCCCTCCCAGTCTGAGAGGAGACCCGTGCCCAACAGTGGGACGTCTATTACGATCGTAGGTATCTAATTCAAAATCATATCCCCGAATATCTCAATAAATAACTCTTGATCACTTTTTTCGAGAAAAAAATGTTTACATTATCACAAATCACAAACTAACCGCATACAGAATATCATTGTATATTATATATAAAATATATATCCTTAAAACATTCACTCAACAAGAAGATAACATTAAGAACACTGATCGAAACCTAATATCCCCGAGTCGATCGTAATAAGAAATCTGATTGGGTTATCGTAATACATCGTTCCCAGTCAATCTTACTTGTCCAATCATTTCATTGGTATCACGATACAAGGTTAAGTTCTATTTTTTATAGATTTAAAGACTGACTGACAAGCTGACTGGCCACATGTTATAAGTAAGAGGTCAGCGTATCATATTATCAGGTGCAATACCAGAGGAGTCGCCAATGCTTGTGGGAGGCACAATGGTTATGGATGTGAGATGTGTAGATTGTGCGCTGCCGCTGTCTCTATTCTACTCGGACGCATCACGGACCTAAGCCGAACGCTTAGGTTGATCGTGCCTCTCTATCGCTAGTTCCGCACTCTCGCTTGCACGCTCGGTTTGCTAGGCGGAACATCAGCATGAGTCGCGCTTTTTCGTACGTGCAGCCGGCGTTCATCGATGTAAGACGTTATCACGAAAAAAAAGAAACAACTTGCCAGTGACGTTGCCTGCCCTTATGACTTATGTTTACCTAAGTCCGTCTATGGATTTCATCGTTACAAATACGTTTGCATGTAGCGTTGACATTATGTTTTGATAATAGTAGGCAAAGCTCGCAATTGCTCAAGAGTACTGCTCGCAAATATGGAACCCTCTATATAATATATATATCAATAGAATTGAATCCATACAGCGCAAGTTTTTGAGACACCTTCAATATAAGTGCAATAAGTTTGACGAGAATTATGAGTTGCGTTGTAAAAGACATCATTTACTACCTCTGCATGTCAGAAGAAGAATTGCAGATATCACCCTATTGTCTAAAATCGCTCAGAGCCAAGTTGACTCTTCGGATCTTCTTAGTCAATTAAATATAATTGTACCATCATTAGGCACTAGGCGACCCCTTAGATATCTGCAAGCTTCTGGCCGCAAAACCAATTACAGAAAAAACTCATTCTTAATAAGATCCGTATTTACAATAAATGAATTGAATGACTTCCCTGAATTTGATCTGTTTAACACGGCTTACAAGGCTATAAAGAGCAAAATGGCGGCTAATTGGTTTAGTAAAGTTCAAAATTCCTAATTGTTTAAATACTTTTGTTAATCTCTCTTTTCTTATTTAAACTGTTTTATGTATAATTCATAGTCTGATTTCTTTATTTAATTTTTTCTAGTTATTTGTTTATGCTATAAAGGCATTTGAGCTGTACAAGTAATATGCGGAAGCAATTAAATGGTGTAAAGATATCTATTTGTAAATGTTAACCTGTTATGTAACTGTATGCTTTCCAAATAAAATAAAATAAAAATAAAATGAAATAATAAGTACTAATGCTTTTCATAAATAGGATCCAATACTTAACCTTGAAATCAACTTGCGTGTTGCTTTTCGTCCACCTTCAATATTCTAAAAGATCTTAGAATCCAATATTGCTGCTTTCAATTATACGCTTAACAATCACTAGACATGCCATGTTGAAGTTCGTTGAATCTACAAAAGGTGACCACTTTTTCTTGACCGATAAGTGTGATGAAAGTCCAATGTCTGAAATTTAAGAGGAACCCGGTTCAATCCAAGCGGCACGCGCAAATATCTTTTTTAATTTTGTACATATTGTGCGTTTTAAGAATTTCTCTCTGCTTTAACGGTGAAGGGAATATCTTCAGAAAATCATATGAACTTATAACCTTACCAAGGTAAACGGGGACTTGAGACCAATAGTCTGGACGACAGACATACAATGGAGACAGAATTCTGGAGTTGTAATATAACGCAGACGAACCAACAAATAACAAACTGTGCAGAGGCCTTGTCTTATTAAATAAATGTTGTACTACGGTAACAATCATATGACTCATCAATCAACATCCTCACACCCGGCCATCTGACCCTAAACTGTACTAGACATACTTAGATATTTTTAAATATATACTTATAATTATTCATTACTAGTGGACGCCCGCAGCTTCGCTCGCGTTACACATTCACTAACTTCAAAAACGGCAAAGCTTCATACTAACTTTGCACCCCCGTTTTACCCCCTTAGGGGATGAATTTTCAAATTTTTCTCGCCGTAAAAACCACAGAACAGATAAAGGAGGTTAGAAAGGCCATCGAGTCAGTTTTGAAACAAAACCACTGTCGCCAGTTACCCACACTTAGATACACGTTATTATTACCTTTACATAAAATATTCATCAGCCATTGGTCAAATTGCACGAGAATCGCAACTTTTAAAAACTAACCTTAGCATCAAATCAATAAGGATACTTTTTGCTCGCGTCAAGCTGTAGAATTGTGCAAGTTTTGACCTTGTCGACACTTAATGTTGCCAGTAAGTGTTTTGCACAAATTTCGTGCAATAATAAGATTTTAGAGGTTCTTCATAGGATTCATAATGAAACTCGTGATCTGTCCGATTGTCGAATGAATAATTTATTTGTAAAATCACCTATTTATATTTACATTTTCTTTCATACATACTACACTATTTAAAACACTATTTTGACGACCGCGTATATGTTTCATATTAACAACGTAGGTAACTGGTAACTGGTTCGAAGGTATGAGGTATCCGTGTGAGGTATTCTTGAGGTATTCGGAGGTATTCGGAGGTAAGGTAACTGGTAGGTACTGAACCACTACAAGATTAGTAAAATAGAGTATATTTTATTTTACTGTATTATTTATTTATTTATTTAACCTTTATTGAGCCAAAAGATGCCTAACGGCGGTGAAATTAATAAATAAAAGTTAAGAAACAAAATTTACTGCATATTTGAGAAAATTGATCGTGCAATTTTATATGTTATTTACTGGTAACCCAACTAGAGATGTAAACATATTTATCGATAAATATATTTTGAAACTTGTTTAGAGTTATGTAGGTACCTATAATGCTACATCCGCATAAATGACTCTTTTAAAACTAACACTGAAAACATATGCAACTTGAGTTTTGCTTCCTTTAGGTGTTGCGCCTGTTCCATACATCTTATTAACATGCATTTTTTTTATTATCTTCACATGAAAAATTACATTATAATTATTTATTTTATTAAAAAGTTTCAGAGTGAGTGTACGTACTTAAATAAATACACAGGTACAGTTTTAATATATATAGTTGCGCGACGAATGTAGGTACTTGTGCAGAGCAAAGATGGGGACTCTTTTGTATTCGAATTTCTTACAATAAATTAATGCAATCTTATATTTAAATTATTTTTCTTTAATAGCTTTGGTAAAGTCTGTAATATGCTTCTCAGTAGAATATAATACAATCTGATGATAACTAATGTTGCTAAATAATTGAGTTCCGACAAAGTTGCGCAAAATCGAGTACAGTTGTTCCAAAGTGGTACATTGTTCTTTAGGGATCCAAATTTTCTACCCGTTACATTTATCCAATGCTGGTTATTAGGATCCTTTGGAAACCTAAAATAAATACATAATATAAATTAGTACTAAATTACTTATTTAGTACTACACCTACTCCTTGAAATTAAGTATTTACACCTGAAACTACTTTAATTACGTACTCAAGATCAAGACTTATCGAAAAATGTATCTTATACTTTCACAACACTATCTCGCTGCGAACGAACTCGACAGAACATCGTGACGTCATCGCATTCTGTAGGACAGAATACATTGCGCACGAACTATGTGTTCACGTGGATTACTTGCGTACTTTACCGGCAATGTATATTTTTCGTGCAGCTCTTCGCACCACCGCAGTCCGAAAGCGACTAAAAGTATGCACGCGTGATTTCAGTTGAAGTATGATTGTTTAATCATACTTGTTGGCGCGCCTGTCACGCCCACATTTCCATTCTATCCTCCTTTATCTGTTCTGTGGTAAAAACCATCCTTGAACTTCAACGAACATTTAAAAAAAAGAATTGGCCAAATTGGTCCAGGCGTTGTTGAGTTATGCGCTTACCAACACATTTTGCGATTCATTTTTATAATATAGACTAGTGGACGCCCGCAGCTTCGCTCGCGTTACACATTCACTAACTTCAAAAACGGCAAAGCTTCATACTAACTTGGCACCCCCGTTTTACCCCCTTAGGGGATGAATTTTCAAATTTTTCTCGCCGTAAAAACCATCCTTGAACTTCAACGAACATTAAAAAAAAAGAATTGGCCAAATTGGTCCAGGCGTTGTTGAGTTATGCGCAACACATTTTGCGATTCATTTTTATTATATAGAAGATTACAACATTCACACGTAGAACACAAGTGGGTCACACGAATGTTTGTCGTGAGTGGAATTGGAACCCACGACCCCTCGCATAACAGGCTGGTTCCGATTGCGCCAATGGGCCAGTCGTATTAATTTCAATAAATTTTATTTCGGCACAATTTAGAAACTGTATTAGTATATTACGTTAAACTTACCAAAAATCACAATCACCATTTAATTTAATGACTACTAACAGTGTTCAACTAGCAGGGTTCTACGAATTTATAAATTGCTTCTAATCGTAAAAGTAATTTTATCACGAATAGCAGATAGTAAAGTAACACAGAAATTTATTTTTTACCGGAATACAATTTCTCAAAAAATTCTAAGGCTGAATGAAATGGTGGTAACGCCTAGGAACCGATTAACACAAAACGGACTCGCCTTGTGAACGTTATTGTATTTCTGTCCTTGTTCGAGGCCATGGTGTGACCTTCAGTCGATGGCATTGAAATAATTCTATACGTATTATAAGAATAATAAAACCTTTATATCGACGTCGTACGGGTATAAATTATTCACGTAATAACTCTTGTCACGCGATTTCGTATCCGCCGTCTCAAGTTATTTATGAAAGGGGACTTCCTTTCATGTATCCTTTCAAGCTTTTGACGTCGGCATGTGAAAACTAGTAGTTATAGAACTCGCGACTCACTCAGGCCTGGATTCAATTCCAGGCGGCACGCATCAATAATTTATAAGTTATTTGCGATTTATGTAATTAAATGTTACTTGCTGTAATAGTGAAGGATAACATCGCGAGGAAACCTGCATAAGTCCCAGACGTATGAATATAAAATGTAGTAGTGTTCCACTTAGAAGCGACCATCTTACTCATCGATTGTAGTAACGAATTTTTGATCGAACTGACAGACTGAAGGGTCTGAGGTCTGTTAGTCTTGTGCAGAGTCTGTGGCAGATGAGAAATTCTGCATGTCCGTTTGCATCTTATTTCCATTTAAATAAAAACACTAATAGATATTTAAAATTATGCTAACCCTGCAGTAACTAAAACAAATCAAGAAGCGTCCATAGCCTAATGGCTTGCGACGATCTACAGTGTTAGACAATGTCGGGCGCGGTCGGTTTATGGATGGGTGGCCGGTAGTGGGAAAATTTCATGGGCGCTACCATGCTTTGGAGGGCCCGTTAAGTCGTTGGTACCGGTTGTTTTCAATGGTGAAAACATTCGTTAAGCCTTGTCGAAGACCTTCGGGTGGCTTGAGATCATTTTTTTGCATTGGAGCAGCGTGGTTGAGTATGGTCTAGACCTCCCGCAGATTTCTGGGGGAGACCCGTGCCCAGCCCTATGAGTTGCAGCTTAAAACAAATTAAACTGTGTTCGAGTAAGGATGTTGAAATTGTTCATGTACGCGGGAACTAATAAATCAACCAAAATAATTACACAAAATAGTTAAATCCTAATTACAATTTTCCCTGTTCGAAAATTTTATTTTACGACGCGTAACATTATTACATTAATTTATCGCTTTATTGAACTTTCAGCTAGATGCCTTTATTAAACTCAATACAATTTCAAATTTCATTATTATTACTTAAGTCATACTGAAAGATTCTGGATTCTGGAAAATAAGACCATATATTAGACTTATGACACATTTATTGTGTTTCAATGTATATGTCCTCACAATTTATTCGTTTTGTAAAAATTGATTAGACCAGTCTTCCTTAGCCGATTCTGGGCTCTTAAAACGTGTCCCTCTAAGTTTGTCTTCAATATTTGTACATAATAAGAAGCCGCAAGGTGCAAACAAGGTCTAGGCTAGGGTGTATAGCTTCAGCAGCACCTTCTACATTTGAAGCCTTTAATTACACTTCCGTTACATTAGGTGAAGGGGGACTTGGCTTCGAGAACGCTTTTCGCGAACTTTTCCTAAAACTCTGGGCAATCAAGTATTAACATACTGCCATATTGTTGTCACTGACCTTTGTTTTCCAAGGGACACAATTTTCACTTTAGTTAGAACTAAATATACAATAGAATAAACCAAAATGCTTACGCTTATTTACGGTTATATAATATTTTTTTTCTTTATCTTACAAAATACAGAAAAACGTAGAATTACGTGCATAAATATAGCACGTATTTCATTTCGTAAGTTTTAACTTAAATATAGTTAAAACTTATATACAAAGCTCATCTTGTATTCCAGGAGAACCTCTTAATTTTCGAGAATAAAATTAAATTGAATATTAAAAAAGATCCGTCTAAGGAATTCAGTGTATATTAGTCGGACAGACAATGAATTTGAAAAAAAAAAATTTCGGATACTGCATCTGTACGATTTCTTCGGATTTATTATAGTACCCCGCGGGTCAACCACGGGGGGAGAGAGAAAGCAATCTTGGACGGTTATTAGTTGGTTTTATTTGCAAGCGTCCAGTGTTTGTCTCTCCTTTAATAGTGCATCCAGCATCGATACATATCCTTAACTGATAGTTTTTTTTTCAAGTTTTCAAGTTGTACGAGTACAAACGCGATCACGCTAGTTTTATTATATCTAGATAGATAATTCTTTTTCTTCGTATTAAAATCATTATCTCGTGTCCTACATCATTACGTTCCCCGAACAAAACATTACATGTCAAACTAAGTTAAAGGAACCAAGTTGGTGTCGCACGCTTATGTTCCCGCTATCGTGCGATGACCTATTTCCCACCATCTCATCAAACTAAAACTATTGTAACAAACTTCAACTCACGATTTTAACTTCCAAACTCCGCTTCCGAACTAAAAGTTCACTGCACAGCACTCAAACAGTTTGGACTCACTGTTAATTTATTTATACCGTAATTTTCTCCCGTAAACTGATTTCAAATCTCGTAGGCGCCGAGCTACATGGCTACGAGCGTAGCGGTCTACGACCGTTGCCCGACTGTAGTTCGTAGACGCTCGCACGGCCTACCGAGGTTTGAGAGGAATTCCATGTGATCGATGAGGTTTTACGCCGTTTCATGGTACTCCTATATTTACGACGCTATGATTTATATACGTGAAAAGATTTTTTTATGGGCATTCCATTATTAAATCCTATTAATGGAATAATATTACTCGTAGATTGTGTAAAAGGAAGTTTATCAGTATTGACTTTTGTATACATTTTCACTATTTAAAATTAATATTCAGTTACTGTAATATATGTATATTGTAATTGTATTATGTAATAGTTTAAACTACTGACCGATTTTGATGTAAGCTTAACTTATTATTCATATCCGTTTCAAGAATTAACTTAATTTGATTGTTAATGTTAAAATTAAGCAATGGAAGTCATATTTAAATGATAATTTTGACCAAATTATTGTTATTCCGTTTAATTTCATTTATATAAAATTGTGAACCGGTAACTAAATTTTATTTAAATATCGTAGCAAGTCTTTTTTGAAGGCCGGGTTTTTCTTTTTTATTCGAACGCTCGCAGATTTGATCGCATGGAATTAGACATACAGGCAAACATATTAGATTTATCAGGACTATTTTGTAAGCAATGATATTGTATGTCTTTGTGTTAGGACATTGAACTTGAATTGAACATTTAATTGAATGCTTAGATTAGTATATAACATATTATACAATAACATTTGAATAGTCAATAATATGTTAGGCTTTCTAACAAAAAGTAATGTACCACTTAACCACCGAACTCTGCCCGTCTCATTGCTATTGTCGCCGAGTAATTATTCGCAGGTAGATCACATGCTTAATGCGTACACACAAATCCATTTCGAGTTAGAGAGATTAAGTATAATTTCTGCCATGTAATAATTGTTTTAAACAATTGTATTTCAACAAGAAAGGGTTGGTTTCCGATTATACTTTTCTACAGAAATTACTTCAATTTATATTTCATCTTGTTCATCTTCATAAATTCTCATTATTGGTCTCGTTGTAAGATGTTCATTTTGGTTCATGGGCTGAGGCTTGCCAATTTGGAAGATATGTTCCAAATAAATTAGTCGTCGTACTTATTAAATGCATAAGTATACATATATATGTGTACATATAAGTATAATAGCTTTGAACCATAGACATTCGACCACTCGGTGACTACTAGTATAGTACTAATAAAGCTGCGTCATTCAAATTTATCTTCTAAACATTAAATTGCCTCATAAATACTTCATGTTAAATATTATTTCCCTAAGAACTGTACCTTTCAAGCTGCTTTTAGGTATAAATATATCTTCGGAGAAATTATTTGAAGCTCGGGGATCGTATTTCAGCTGTATACAAAATATCGTAACCAAATGATCTTACTTGAAGAAGGCGACCATTAAAATAAACGGTCATTAAATTTATAATACTGAATAATATGATTATATTCGTATACATCCGTTCGTTGTGATACCTAATAGCGCGGATAGCCCGGTAGCTAAGAACCTGTCGCTCGAGAGGGTTTGGGATCGAATCCGAATGGTACGCACTAATTATTTTCTCTTAGTAACGGGCATACCTACCGTCCAAATAAATAATAAAATAACTCAAATAAAACTTCACCTCGAGATACCTCTGTCAAGGAAAACATCGTGTGGAAACCTGCATGCCTGTACGTTAATCTGTGCGAAGGCTAATGATACTTACTGAATCAGAGTTCTTCAGAATGTAAACAAATAAAATAAAAAATATCACGGATATCCTCCACACACGGCAGTAAAATTATAACATACAATAAAATTATTTATTTAGGTAATTTTATTATATTATCCTAAGACAAATTTTGTTTCCTAAATAATATCGACTAAAAACAATTTTTCAATAGTCACCCACATTTTATTAATCAAAAGAAAATCTTTTTCATATAATTTTATAGGACGCAAGAATTTAGCAGACACTTTCCAGGTATAATCCTTTTAATCCACTAGTTTCCCTTGATTTACGAGCGTCGTGCTCGGGTCTTTGAACCTGTTTGCTCGTTTCCACTGTACACTTTTTGTCCAGTAATGGCCTAAGAAAGTATTCAAATTATTTAAAAACGATTCTTTTAAATTAAGATTTCGTTAAGTGTTGGAAGCTAACGTAGTAGTAAATCATTTTATCTGTCATATTGCCAAGTTTAGAAACGTGACGAGTTGAACCTCAACATCCAGAGAAAGAAAAAAAAAGCATTTATTTTTAAATAAAAAAATATAACAATATATACAATATTGTTATATTTTTTTATTTAAAAATAGCTTTAGTAGTTTCTTATAATACGAGTATGTAGGTTGAAACAAATTTTCGAATGCCACGTAAAAAAAATTCAAATCGAATTTGATTTTTTTTGTGCGCACGTCGACTGTATCTTGAAGTCCTGACGCCGTCACATAACACAACGAACACCCACTCAATAGAAAGTTGATTACCACATAGCGGCTGGCTGGTTGCCAGCGCCTCCCGGAGCCGTACGGAACCTGCCTGGATTGCCGTTAAATACCAAAGTTCGTCAACTTCGGGCTGAAAGGGCTTCGACATGGACTTGAATGGTAAATAAATGACAACACCCGATTTTTATAACTGAATTAAAGATTCTAACTTGAGATACAATATTATGTTCTATAACTAATCGACTATACGATTAAAAAGCGATTTTGCTAATAATTAATATTATCTATATAAGTAGGTATTTAAAAATATCTATGTATCTAGGTATATCAGACACTCATAATAGGTAGGTATAGGCTCGCGCCTAGTTTGGGGTTAGATAGTCGTGTGTAAATTTATTTGTATAAAAATAAAAGTGTTAATTAATATAATATAATAAAGGTATTAAAGGTTGTTAATATAGGCGTTTACCTAGCTAGATGATGAATTGAAACAAATAAAAAAAAAACATTCAATAAGTAATAATGAAACAAGATCTTTATTTTTAAACCAGCTAGCTCTGACTTTGAATTTGAATTGTTTCATCAGAAAATATTTTCAAAGCTGTAAGTTTTAAAACAATCATTTCATACGTTATATTTTCTTTACAAATAGTAGACGGATCGTACCCATTGTACATATGAGTGACCACCACTTTCATGAAAACTGGCCTGACCCTTTGTAAGACTTCAATAATATTCCAAGCTAGTTATTATCCTTACAAGCCTTGTTCAAAGCCTACGGCGGTTGTACACAAGACCGCAAAGTTTGGCAACCCTATAGGGTAACATAGGCCATACCCTTAGGGTGCTCAACGAAACCATATGTCTGTCAACTTACTGTATCTCATGAACCTAAAATGTAGAGAGTTGAAAATGTTGAGTGTGTATTTCTATTTCCACTAGACTATTACTAACAACAAATATTATAATATAAAGTTAAAATTAAATGTATCCCGATACAAGAAACGTGTTCTGGGTGATTTTATTAGTTTTTATTAATGACAATAAACACAAATAATATACAGAATACTACTTGTACACATTTGCGTCAAACATTGACATTTACAAAATGTAAAGATAGGATATAATTTAACGAATATACCTATGTGAAAAGTAGACATTTTTTAATTTGATTTCGATGTTAAAACCTTTATGAAGTCTTATACATGACGATTAATACATAGGTAAGTATTCCATGTATGAAAGCACGAAATTAAAATCATTACATTACACCTACATAACCCACAGTTTATTACTTATTATATACCTACATCATCTAAATATAAATAAATAAATTAGTAGATAGTTAGTAGATATATTTGAAGTTACCGGCTTACTCACGTGTGATTTAAGTCGGAAATAGGCCGACTAGTTTATAAAATATATTATATTTCCTTCACGCATCTATAATTCGTTATTAAATAGAGCCTACATCGGAGCGGGAAATTTAATCTAAAATTGGAGACCGTGATTTGAAGGAACACTGAATAAATTGGTCCTTAATACGAGCAGTCATGCATAATAAAATATTCTGAAATGTTTGACGACGTGGCGAGGTACTCGTAATTTTATCAAACGTAAGATATCACTTCATAGAATAAGTAAATATAGTTGATATTAATATTATTATGACAGTAAATTCTCTCATCATCAGTTATGAGTACAATAATCACACCGCCATTGTTAACTGGATATCACGGGTTGATAATAATAGATAATGGATAGACTAACAAAATTTTACAATTTAATAATACACATGTATTTGAAAGCAGTCCCTCAGAACCTAAACGGATGAGTACTTAAAAAAATGACGACTTTTTAAAGAATGAACGATTTTGTATTAAACGAACTAATAAATTAACTAAAATACATACATGTTTTTTGAATATATTTTTTAAAGTTTTTTTTTTAATTATTGCTTTGTCATCGGTCCTTGATACGTGTGCAAAGTTTCAAATTAATCCGATGTTTTAAAGGGGGATAAAAATCACGTTAAAAGATTCCGTTACATTCAATCCACCAAGCTAATAAAAGCGTGCCGATGAAAAAAGGGACATGTTTCTACTACATGCTTTTCTACGTTACTTGTACTATTATTCTGTGACGTAGATAGAAACAAATTATGCAGATAATTTATATTTCGTACCTATTTTGTTTACACCCACCTTACTTATCAGCAATGGTACGAAATATAAGTAATCCGCATAATTTGTACCTAGTTACGTTTATCTACTCATGTATAACTAGCAAACAAAGAGTAAAATAAAAGGAGTCTTTCCAAGAACTATGAAAATTGCGAACAATGATTTATAAAGATCTGAAAGGTCCAATACGAGTTATATGTATTCTTTGAATAGTAGTACAGGTTTGGAGATTTATAAATCCTTTTTTGCACATTTCTATTACAATAAACGTATTGTAGATCAATAAATTATGTAGAAGGTAAAGGAAAGGTCTTTTGTATAAATATTAATTTATCCTGAAATGTTTCTCAAATTCGTTTAAGCATGTACTAACATATAATACAAACTTTGTATTATAATACATACCAAGGCATTTGCAAGGACATTGCCTTGCGCAACCAATGAACGAAGAAATCAAACACATTTTTATAGCCATAACAACCTAGGTACACACACAATTTTCCATTATTTATCTTTCAAATAAATATCTGCCCCGGCTGAGATCTTAGCTCGGGACTCACAGGTCGGCAGTTAAGGCACAGATTACTAAATAGTTTCTTCGTAAGTTAAGGCACACGGAGTCAAGAAAATACTTTTATACTTACTTACTAAGAATTAAAAAACAGGAATTACAAAGCACAACATTTAATTTCTTATTTTCGAATATTAACAAGTGGAAAATGTTTTAACGTAATTGACTTGCCGCTCACGTTCACGTAGTGCTTCCGACGATGAGATGAGATGCGAGTGACGGCTTGAGGCTCATTATAAACGCTAGATAGTGTAAAAAGTCGACATTTATCAAGCGTAGTATCTATGTGGAAATATTATTAGGATAAATTTAAAAAAAGAACTGTCTCGTTGGTCTAGTCACTAGTCACAAGTGGTCGTAAGCGTGACTCGATCCGAAGTAGGTACCTGCGTGGCTTTGATACCCGGCTTGGACAATTTTTTTCTCAGTCTGAATTTGTTCCTGACAGACATAAAACCCAATAGATTATGGCAAACTAAAATCCCAATAGAATAAGACAGACTTAATACACCATATTAAATGTGAATTATTAAATGTGAAAATTGGGAGTAGGTACTACTACTCTCTGATACTACATACCTCTGCCTACCCCTTCGAGGAAATATAGGCGAGGGTTATTTGTTATTTCTATAATGTTCCTGTGTATAATCGTTGCCATTTTGGTTACCTACTGAATTAAATTCATCTGAGTCGTAGGTATAGGTAATATTTAAAAACAAATGCTTGAATTAAAACACTAAACCATTTTACAAATGATTTTAGTAAGGTTATGGACTGTTACAAAGTTACGTGAACATGTTATAATGATTCAATCTTTATAGTCTACCTACTCTTACACTTACTCCATAAGGTTTTATCTGGAAAGTCTAGACGGTATGAGACGTTATATTGTATGAGGGGACGATAGCTTTTATATGATTATTTCTTGCGAAATACTTGTGAAGTGTAATTCATAGATCGAGCTACAATAATATAAATGACAATGTTATGTTTCGAAAAAAGTAGGTAAGTATAAAACTATTTATTGGATCTTGATCGCGATAAGGATGGTGGATGCGCCAAGTTTGGGAAGACAAAGGCAGCAGTGTCAGTGGTATGCATATGTTACCGTCAATCTGTATAATCTAGTAATTATGTAATGTGTAACCAAAACCAGTCGACTCTGCACGGCTATTTATCTATACAATTAGAAGTGTTGCTAGCACAGAGAGATCATGTTGCCATTTAGGGAAAATTAGGTAATATTCATAACTTCAGACTAGCTAGAGTATAATGTACGGGAAGAATTGGATCTAGATATAAATTATGTAATTTAATATAAGAAAGTAGATAGGTCTGATAGATGTCTATCTTTCTCTCAAATCGTTGCTAAACTAAATAAAATAAATTAAGAACCTATTCATTACTTTACGCCCCGTTAAAACTATGTTTTCAGCGGAACATAGTTTTAAGCGGAACGGGGCGCCGGAATATTAAAGGTATTTGTGGCTTCATTTTGGGCGGTTTGCGGTTTGTATTCTGGATACCAGCTGGATTAACAGCTAAGACCTCCCTTTTAAAGGAGAAAATTCTGGTTGATGGTCAGGAATGATTAGGCAGTCACTATACACTGACAGACAGGCAGCATTGGAAGAAGAGCAATAGACACCGTTCGTACACGTGAACAATATTCGGGCTTCGTGTAATAAACCCATTTGTTATCATTATTCTACGCATGAAGTCTCGAATATGTTAACGCCGCTGCCTCGTCATTTGGCGAATGGGCGCGCTCAATGAGCTGGATGTATTTATATCTTTGAAAAATTGACGTAACTAAAGACTTTAAGGAACCAAATAGGTTTTATATGAAACCTGTTTGGTTCCAGAATTCGCCCGGGGCAGTAGATACCACCGTCCGCCGCGGTATCGAGTAAGTACCATTTTTACTGTGTAATAATTGTTTTCAAAGCAATTGTGAATGAAAGGTGGGGTTTCCTGTTTAGAGGTGAATAACATCATACCTGAATTTCTCCGATAGGGTAAGCAGAAGTTTGTATACCTACACTCAGCCTGCGTTATGATTTAGAACGATTTGGCGAGTAGGTACCTAATTCCTCCAGTAGCAAATGTAAGAATGTTACCTTAAACTATTATTTAAGTTTTAGTAGGTACTTCCGCTACTTACAACATTTTTGTCGTCGGTCTCTCGGTCTCTTTCTATTCCAATGTTTTGCCTTTTTATATTTGCAGTTAAGGCTGTTTGTTCTTAGTATATATCTATGACTTGAACCCATAAGCCGCTATGGTAAAACAAGAAGAGTCTTCCGTAGGAAGAAAGCACTGGCCTTTTAATACTATTAGGTAAGTGAAAATCCATCGCAATAAAGTTAAAGCTACTTTGAAACCTTGTGGGCGTTGCACGTTTTAGTTCTTCCTTGCAACTAAGTAGAGAACTGCTCCAATGTAAATGTTATTTCGTATAAACATTTTTAAAGATATCTATAAGATAGCAAACGAGCCGCCCATATTAACTATTAGTGTTGTAGACCCTGAACGATTCTCGATCTCACTCCAATGATTTTGACTGCCTCATTCCTTATTAATAATCATCAATAACTTTCAAAATGCCACAGGTGCACGCATTTTTGTCGTATAATTAGTAGTCTTTGTTGATGGAAAGGTGACTAAATTTAATATACCTACACATTTTCCCAAATGGACTTCCTACTAACGAACTGACCAACTATGTGTTCTTATTAACATCCTCTGTTAACTGGACTTATTTATTAACCCAGTTCCTTTAAAAGTCATGTTCAAAGTTGGTCAGTTGTCATGGGTGGCAGCGGATGAGTGATGCTGCATGTTCAGTTAGGTAGGTACCTACCTATTACGACGGGCATATCTAAAGCATTATTCTGGTCCCAATCTACGATTGTTAGTTTGGGACAGACCCAGAGAATAAATGATAACATTAAGTAGGTAAGTATACGTACAAAGTTTTTAAATTAGTGTAACATTACGATAAAAGTAGTTCATCCCGCAGATAAAAATCATTTAACAAGAAGAGCAGTTCGAACAAGTTTAAATTAATTCAGTTTGCCAACTATAGTACCTAAGCTCCTTCGCTATTCAGTTTTTCAACTGTTTCCCAAGTGTAGTAGACTGACTTTCTCAAACGGTTTACGAAGCGAACTACTAGTTCGTATTAGTTTAGAGACTGTGAGTTCAATTAGAAGTGTTTGATTTTCACTTCGAGTTTACTATTAATTAGAGTGAAATAAAACTTTATTTTATCGCCCAAACTCGCATTTACTGGCGGAGACATAACAGCGAGTTGTGAGTGAGTTGTAAGTGTTGCACGGCCAACACAGGACATAGCCGCCTTCATGAAGATAAATTGTTTTGTTTGTTTATGCTAAGTTTGTAGTAATTTCTCAAGCTATATCCATGAAAATTAAAACTAAAGCTATCAGGTAAAATTTATGAAATACGTGCATCAATTTTTTTTAAATTCAAGTAACTATAATATTATTATTAATTGCTATACAAATAATTTCTTTCAGTCAATCAGTTCCACTACCTACTTATTTGGTGTACTATGTTTATTCTGCAAGACGTCTAACATAATTAGATGTTATAACACTATCTCCACTATGGTGTAACTTCATTAACTCTTTATTAGTGCACAGAATAGGCCGCCCCAAGTTACCCATGTAAGGAAACAATGAGCTTGCTATATTATTCCATTGTCGACAGGCAGGGTCACGGCTATTTTCATAAACGGCGTTCTCCGGTACGAGTATATTATGGTAATATAATAAAGGCGACATGAGCTACAAACTGAATTTTATCCGAAAAACATTCGGGATGAGGAAGCAATAAGGAAGTTTAAGGCTCCTTAGGTGGCAAGTTTATCTTAGTAGGCTAAGGCAGTCTCGTTTTTTCAACGTAGTAACATTATGGGTGACCGCTAGTGGCAAAAATTTCATGGGCGCTACCGTGCTTCGGAGGGCACGTAAAGCCGTCGGTCCCGGTTGTTTTCAATGCTGGAAACAGTCGTTAAGCCTTGTCGAAGACCTTCGGGTGGCTTGAGAACATTCGACACTGGGTTGGCAGCAAACGTTAAAGGTAGGCTTTTCACTGAGCGGTGACCCAATTATGCATCCAATGGAAATTGTATTAGTTAAATTGACATTTAAAAACATCCACTTCACTCCCTACAGCAGACTGGATTATTTTATACTTTTTCCACTGAACATGTCATTTATTAATAGTGGGCGCTCTTTTCTAATATAAATAGTATAGGGATCACCACCCTAAAACTATTATAAAATAGAAGATCGTTATTTGGCACAGAAAATCCCTCCTCTGCGGCGAAAATCCCTTGTTGCGAAAAATAATTAAAAAGGCAGAATATATTAGGCAGTCTTTATTGTTATTTTGAAGTAACTCCCTTAATGATCAAACACAGTCTAAATTAACATCTGCATAGCGTTAAATAACCAGGAATGAGAGTTTCCATGATAAAAATCATCAATCATCAAATATCAAAATAAAAAAATCTTAACAATCACAATAGAAATAATCTCTTAACTATAAACATCGAATGTTGTATCGGTGAGTCATTGAGAGAAAGCCTCTAAAAATAATACGTAGTGAAATAGAAATAAAGGAATAATTTTCTTTTATACATACTCGTACTTACATACAGTCTCAAAAAAGCAAAATTCATCCATCACTGTTATTATACAAAAGGTTTAACTAAAACTTGTGTTGTGAATGCCTTTTCACAGTAAATTAAAAAAGTAATACAAGTATTGAAGAAGGTTTATTCTATTCAACTGAACAACAGAGATTTAAAAAAAATTGTATATTTGGTAAAAACGTAAAACGTCTACATTAATACATATATTCTAACATTCAATAGTAGATGAAGTATGTTTAATAACATTACAATTTAAAGCGCAATTAAGTCCGCTTAAATTTTGTTGTACTTACAACAAAATCTAGTTAATCTAGCAATTCGCTCTCGTATACAACATAGTTCAACATAAGCTCCAAATTCACGTCTCGTTGCGATACGTGGATAATGAAGGCACCGTGTAAAGCTTACGACAATGCCTCCACATTCAAACAACACATTTACATACGCCTTCATACATTGTAGAATATATATAAGTATGTTGAATCCGACATTTCCGCAGGAAGAAACTTTGCTATTAGCATACAAGCGATTATGTTTATTAACAATACAGACTTGAGGCCGAAAATACTTTTAACACAGTTGTATTTAATTGGAATCTTTCCTTGAAAAGTACTGATAGAATAATGTCATCAAGAAAGCAGTATCGACAATAGACAGAAAGTGATTTTATTAAAGTTAAGATGACTCTAATGCCATACAGCCCGATATTATAATGACATTTCAACCTGCATATTGAACGAAACAATTTAGCAATTTTAAATAGAAAACAATTCATTCAATCATTCACAATAAAAAAAATACAAAATCCTATTACTTACCCTAAACATATTCTAACAACAACTGTGACTCAACATGAGTCATAAAAAAGTTGAAGTCAATTCAACAAATTAAAATAAATTTAAATCATATAAATTGCTATAAAACATATGTTATATATACTGTATAATAATATATCATTTATATCTGCGTTTACCTATATATTTCATTTGATATACCTCAAAAGGTCTTTGTACTTAATATATAACAACAAACATCGTACAAGTAATTGCGTATATGTATTTAATATTTGTATAATAAAACTAATATATTTTAATGTCGTTATACATTCTATATTACAGTCATTTACTTATTTACATGGCACATTGGCTTTGTTACAAAATCATTGCGACATACATTAAAAATTAAGCTTAAAATATTCTAATCCGTAAAAAAAAATATTAAAATATACTATACAATGTTTAGTTAACAATGGCACTGGATCTGAATCTATCATTCACTTGTTAAGCCGATCACAATCTTAAACAATGTCTCATTCACTAACATCATCAATGTCAACATCTAACATTCCCATAATTTCATACCATTTCATACCTATAAATCAATCACACATACATTTACTAAGTAAAATAATTGTATAATACTTATCGTAACGAGTAATACTCGATGTCCTAAGAAGAATCCCACAAACAATAATCTAAGTGATCTTTCACACGTATGACAGTTTGCATATGTGAGGAGTCCATACTAAATCTAAATGGACAGACATTCACTTTGATGCACCTAAAAAGTCGGTAGAAACAGAACGATTTTTAGCACCTGCAAAATAACCGAGTCTAAAAAAGATTGCGACGGACCGACCAACTCCCACTGACAAATTGGATAAATTGACATACATGAAAATCAATGTCAAAGTCAAATAATCGAGGCGTCCTTAAAGCCAATAATACAATTATTTTATTTGAACGGGTTAACGAACGCGATACCCTAGAATTTAGAATACACGGTCATACGTAAATATGCAGTCAGTTTTTTCAAGCTCATGCATAATTCAAACATATTGCCCGATACGGCGAACACGATCCGACGTATTTGACCATTCGATCAGACGGCTATAAATCACCTCAAATAACGTAACCAACGACTCGGTTTTGCTTTGAATACCAACAGCTTCTTTATAAATTCTAGGTTTTAGTTTTTTCCGATTTCACTCAAATCACAGAGAATCCCATAAATATGGTCTACTGAAGACAATGTCAATTAAAGCTCTTAGTCCAAATATGTATGTACGAACAGATCACCCATGTCAATTTTATTTGATATTTGTATATGTCTAAAACTATTTAAGTCGAAACTAGCTTGGTAAGTAGTTTTGGATCGATATAACAAAATATTGTTCTCAAATCAGCCTAGTGGTGCTCGAGTCGGACCAATATTGCAAACCAAAAGAGTACTTGATATTTTAATAAATTTACTCGGAATCGATGATATCCCGACTTGGTTCATTCTATGACAACTAATGGTTAGCAGTCTTAAACTTGGCATTTAGTGTGTCAGGCATTACAGTCAGTAAACCTAATCCTCCTCGGCGTTCTCAAACTCAAATGTCAGGCATTAGAGTCAGTGAGTTCAATAGAACATTTCTTCTGAGCATTTTGTTGAGGCTCGACACCGCAACGTGCCCATGGAGGAATTCGCGACAGCCTTAATGCATTAGAGTGAGACAACGTGCCCATGGAGGCATTCCTAGTGCATTAGAGTGAGAGGTCAATAGAACTTATCTTCCTCAGCGTCCATGTTGGGCTTGTTATTAGGCTGGGCAGAATGCCGCCGCAGGGTGCCCATGGAGTCGTACTCGCTCGCGATGGCCTTGGGATATAGCTTGGGGGTGGTGGCGATGTTGTGGTTATTCGCCGCGGATATATTGTTGCTCTTGGACAGGAGGATGCCGCTAGAGTTGCCGATGCCGGTGAATGATGGTTGACGTTTCGCTTTGCGAGGCTGTGGAAACAAACTATTTATTACAAAAAATAAAATTAAAAAAATGTACAGGCGAATTGAGTCTTTTTTTTTGAAGCCGGTTGAAATGATATTTTTTTTGGATTATGTCTCTGATCATGCAATAATGGTTTTTTTTAAGCACGGATGCGAACCAGAAAATTTCCACACACTATCGAAAGCATTATAATTAACTCTCAGACATATTGGGTTATCTAGCAGCAAGATAGTTAGGAGTTTTAATTATCGTGTCTGATTGAAGAAAAAATCTGCTTCAAAGCAAGGCCAGTGTCAATCAGTGGGCCAATAGGGTCTAGAAGTCTCGCAGCTGTTTCTGTAGAGGAGACCGTGCCCAACAGTGGGACGTCTCTGGGTTGTAGCTAAAAAATGCGGTAAGATCCACTCTCAGGCATCAGAAACAACAGAAGTTTACTCACAATGTCCTTCAGAGGCACGGTGACGTAGCTGTTCTGCTTGGCAGTAATGTAGTGTGGACTGGAGGGCACGCGCGGCGCGGACCGCCACGGGAGCGAGCCCCGCCGGTGACAGAAGATTACCACGGCCAGGCAGACTAGACAACCTGGAACAAACAAGTTTATATTATTTTCACACCACAATTTTTCTTTGCTTAAGGAAACAAGATTGCAAACTAGCACGCAGCACCACCCACTGCCACCCATAACAACTGTGACAAGCATTGAAGAAGACTCAAAAAGGGACCGTGATTACGTGTCTATAGGAACATCAGTTGGTCAGTTTGTTTGTAGGTGTGAGTACTACAGTATCAAGGATTGTGATTTACAATTTTATTAAGCCTGTATTGTTGATAAGTTATAGTCCAGTTAGTAATAGTTAGTAAGAGTCTCGTTCCAAGTCACGACTAATATGCTCGCTTATAGGAGTGTAGGTAACTGGAAACCTGCCACTTATATTATTATTATATCCCATAAGAATTAACGTAATGATCGCAACAAATTAAACATTACTGCAATAAAAAGCAATTTTCACTATAAACTTTGTTTACAACGATCAAAATGCTTACCAACCATAAAACCAATTAAAATTCTAATCAGCAAAAGTCTGTACAAATAGATTTAATAAGTAAATGGTTAAGGGTTCAGTCGGATATCGTTTGCTGTTATCTGTCCTTGTCTTTAAAATGAAACAATTAAAACTTTCGAAAGCAATTGTGAATACAAATTACAAGGATTAAAAGTAAAGTCAGTCCCAGGGTAATATTGTGGTTATATTATGCATGGCTCAATTTGTTTGGGAATGGAATAGGATGTTTGGGAATAGGGAGGGGGATGAGAATTTAGTTTTTTTTTAAATGATTGCAGTTATTGGCAATCATTTTATCTTATTCTCACACCAAAAAATTACAACATCGTTTAAAACAACTACGTAACACGCTTTTGTAGATAACTTTACTAAATTGTGGATTTTTTTTTAATTATTGCATTGTCGTCGGTCCTTGATAAGTGTGCAAAGTTAAAAATTAATCCGACGTTCTGAAGGGGGCGAAAGTCACGTTCAAAGTTCCGTTACATTTACCAAGTTAATAATAAAAGCGTGTTTATTACAGAGTAACGTAAAAAAATGTGGTCAAGTAGTGCCCTTAACCGTTATGTGTTCCATCCTTGTCAAGGGGAGTGCTAACCGTCTCTCCTTTCAATAGACACGAAAGACCGACACGCTTGTTTCCTTATATACTACAATAGTAAGAAATATTGTCAGCGTGATTCAGGTCATCTAATTTTGTTACAAAACATCAACGATTTATTTTTATTTTTATTAGTTAGCTGGTAGTTTTTAGTATTCAAAGATAAAAATATCTGAAATTTAAATTTTATTTTCAATTTGTAAAGAAATTAATGAAATTTGACGAGTTTTATACGACAAGTATGGCTCGAAGGTCAACGAGCGCCATCTATCGACAAGGCTTACTTTAGCTCCATATTGTTTTAACATAATCAAACAAGTACTTATAACATAATCAAACAAGTATAACATAATCACACATAATTGATTACACTCTGAGTGAATTATTTAATTGCGCCTTTAGTGCTATTTTCATTATAGGTATTATAAATAGTCCATATTTTCGTATTAGTATTTCAGAGAGACAGGTAGAGCCATCTACTTGATAGCTGATAAACTTCTATCATTTGTTGCCTACAGCGTTGCGAGCTTGTATGATTTATAATAAGACTTCACAGATGGAGCTACTACTAATAGCTGACCCACAGTAACTAATGTTCATAATTACATATAATAGGGCACACTGAATGTTTTGCGCTCCTGGCCGCTCATGTTTGAATTTCGAATGTTACATATTTTTTAAATACATCTATGAAACTCAATCATAGATAAAAAAAAATAGGCGGGAAATGGCGTGTCAATTGTTTCAACAAGTTGAAGTTCCTCGCTACGTAGTACTAAATAGAGTAATTCTCCCACCGTTTTGAGTGTTGTTCAATGCTGGTCGCATGACATAACTAAAATGTCGGTAGATGTTTGCAATACTCGTTCACAAAACATATACAAAAACACTCAAAAATAAGTGATGTACATACCCATGACAAATGCAGCGACAACACATCCAACTATCGCGCCAACGCTGAGCGAGTCACCTCGCGCCATTGTCACGAAAGACGCCATTTCTACGTTCTGGCTGTAAGCTGGCATCGCGTGTAACTCTGTTGAGAGAAAAAAAATAATCATGTATTATGCTTACTTAAAACTTTCAAGTTACTAATACCATAACCTAAACATATATTTTAGATTTGAGACCAAATCGAGATCGCGGTTTCATACAGTCACTCTTAAGTCTTACCACTGTCCGCCAATATGATTTTTGCTTTTTCTTCGATCCGCGGCAGGAAATTTAAATAAAAATAATGTCACTATTACCATAACTAGATTATGGTAATAGTGACATTATTTTTATCTGTCTCTGCCTAGGCAGAGCCTGTACTATGGGTGTCAGAGACCGATATACATACATAGATATTTTTAACATACATATTTATATAGATATAAACATCCAGACACAGAACAAACACAAATGTTCGTTACACGAATGTTTATCCTGAGTAGGATTCGAACCCACTACAGCTGCGGTCACTACCGATTGCACCAACGGTCCAGTCGATAAAGAAAAGGTTCAATGGCTAGTACCAGTTTTGACAGGCCCATTGGCGCAATTGGTAGTGACCCTGTCTGTTGCGCCAAGGGTCGTGGGTTCGAATCCCACTCAGGACAAATATTCGTGTGACGAACACTTGTATTTGTTCTGTGTCTGGATGTTAATATTATCTATTTAAGTATGTATTTAAAAATATCTATGTATTTATATCAGTCTCTGACACCCATAACACAGGCTCGCGCCTACTTTGGAATCAGATGGCCGTGTGTGAGAATGTCCAAGATATTTATCCATACTATACTATAATATTATAAATGGGAAAGTGTGTTTGTTTGTTTGTCCGGCTTTCACGTCGCAACGAAGCTATTATATGGTATGGTTTTTGTGTGTGGAGATATTGAGGAGGGTGGAGAGTGACGTAGGCTACTTTTTACCGCGGTAAAACATCCCCATGGGTAGATATCGATGTTTTGTTATTTGCTAGATATTTAGTTCCGGATGTTGTTAATAGATGGCGTACCTTACGTACCCTTTATCTGCGGTCAGCATTACCTCTGGTTCCTCAAAGTATCTTTTAATCGTGGAACTGTCATTATTTATCCACCACAAATATGATAAACAACTCATTTTTAATTCCCTTTGACCACGCGGGCGGAGCAGCGGGTAAAAGCTAGTTTATTTATATTTAGTACCGTTGTCGAGGTCGGCGTCGGGGTCGCAGCGCGCCACCTGCAGCTGCGGGCCGACGCACGCGCCCGCCTCGCACCGCCGCCGCCGCACCCGCTCGCCGCCCTCGCACGCGCCCCACTCGCTCCACGCACCCCAACCGGCTTCTGAATCTAGAAAGGAAAGGTTCCACGGCTAGTACCGTTGTCGAGGTCGGCGTCGGGGTCGCAGCGCGCCACCTGCAGCTGCGGGCCGACGCACGCGCCCGCCTCGCACCGCCGCCGCCGCACCCGCTCGCCGCCCTCGCACGCGCCCCACTCGCTCCACGCACCCCAACCGGCTTCTGAATCTAGAAAGGAAAGGTTCCACGGCTAGTACCGTTGTCGAGGTCGGCGTCGGGGTCGCAGCGCGCCACCTGCAGCTGCGGGCCGACGCACGCGCCCGCCTCGCACCGCCGCCGCCGCACCCGCTCGCCGCCCTCGCACGCGCCCCACTCGCTCCACGCACCCCAACCGGCTTCTGAATCTAGAAAGGAAAGGTTCCACGGCTAGTACCGTTGTCGAGGTCGGCGTCGGGGTCGCAGCGCGCCACCTGCAGCTGCGGGCCGACGCACGCGCCCGCCTCGCACCGCCGCCGCCGCACCCGCTCGCCGCCCTCGCACGCGCCCCACTCGCTCCACGCACCCCAACCGGCTTCTGAATCTAGAAAGGAAAGGTTCCACGGCTAGTACCGTTGTCGAGGTCGGCGTCGGGGTCGCAGCGCGCCACCTGCAGCTGCGGCCCGACGCACGCGCCCGCCTCGCACCGCCGCCGCCGCACCCGCTCGCCGCCCTCGCACGCGCCCCACTCGCTCCACGCACCCCAACCGGCTTCTGAATCTAGAAAGTACCATATTGTTATATTATTACATTTCATCATTAATTTACTTAATCGTCGTTAAGCAAGTGACATTCAATTAAATCGCACATAAATGAAAAAAGACATTGGCGCGTGCCACTCGGCCACCAATTTGATCTCGGACCGCTCGGAGAGGAGTTCCATAGTATAGTAGTAGTTCACAGATTAGTCATCACTATATGACTTGAAAGATTCAGATTCAGATTCATTTATTTTTTCATTATATGGTATTTTTTATACGCATAATGAACGTCATAACATTTTTTATCTACCGCCGGTTCACAAAGTCGATGCTACCGAGAAGAACACGGCAAGAAACTCGGTAGTTTCTCTTTTCAAAATTTACAATTTTTATAATTTGATCACATTACAAATTCAAATTCAAATAATTTATTTCGCTATGAGGTGATTACACACGCTTAACGAAAGTCTAGGTAACTACATAATACTAAAAACTCTTTGAACCGTTACCCGCACAGTTGTTGACGCAGACGCGCCGCTCGAGCGCCGCCCCCGCGTCCGCGCAGCCCTCGGGCGACAGGCACATGCGCGTGCGCGCGCGGTGCCCGGGCGCGCCGCTCTCGCAGTCACCACTGCACTCGCTCCATTCGCTCCAGCACGACCATTCGCCTATAAAACTCTTTGACCCGTTACCCGCACAGTTGTTGACGCAGACGCGCCGCTCGAGCGCCGCCCCCGCGTCCGCGCAGCCCTCGGGCGACAGGCACATGCGCGTGCGCGCGCGGTGCCCGGGCGCGCCGCTCTCGCAGTCACCACTGCACTCGCTCCATTCGCTCCAGCACGACCATTCGCCTAGAAGACTCTTTGAACCGTTACCCGCACAGTTGTTGACGCAGACGCGCCGCTCGAGCGCCGCCCCCGCGTCCGCGCAGCCCTCGGGCGACAGGCACATGCGCGTGCGCGCGCGGTGCCCGGGCGCGGCGCTCTCGCAGTCACCACTGCACTCGCTCCATTCGCTCCAGCACGACCATTCGCCTAGAAGACTCTTTGAACCGTTACCCGCACAGTTGTTGACGCAGACGCGCCGCTCGAGCGCCGCCCCCGCGTCCGCGCAGCCCTCGGGCGACAGGCACATGCGCGTGCGCGCGCGGTGCCCGGCCGCGCCGCTCTCGCAGTCACCACTGCACTCGCTCCATTCGCTCCAGCACGACCATTCGCCTAGAAAACTCTTTGAACCGTTACCCGCACAGTTGTTGACGCAGACGCGCCGCTCGAGCGCCGCCCCCGCGTCCGCGCAGCCCTCGGGCGACAGGCACATGCGCGTGCGCGCGCGGTGCCCGGGCGCGCCGCTCTCGCAGTCACCACTGCACTCGCTCCATTCGCTCCAGCACGACCATTCGCCTAGAAAACTCTTTGAACCGTTACCCGCACAGTTGTTGACGCAGACGCGCCGCTCGAGCGCCGCCCCCGCGTCCGCGCAGCCCTCGGGCGACAGGCACATGCGCGTGCGCGCGCGGTGCCCGGGCGCGCCGCTCTCGCAGTCACCACTGCACTCACTCCATTCGCTCCAGCACGACCATTCGCCTAGAAAACTCTTTGAACCGTTACCCGCACAGTTGTTGACGCAGACGCGCCGCTCGAGCGCCGCCCCCGCGTCCGCGCAGCCCTCGGGCGACAGGCACATGCGCGTGCACGCGCGGTGCCCGGGCGCGCCGCTCTCGCAGTCACCACTGCACTCACTCCATTCGCTCCAGCACGACCATTCGCCTATAAAACTCTTTGACCCGTTACCCGCACAGTTGTTGACGCAGACGCGCCGCTCGAGCGCCGCCCCCGCGTCCGCGCAGCCCTCGGGCGACAGGCACATGCGCGTGCGCGCGCGGTGCCCGGGCGCGCCGCTCTCGCAGTCACCACTGCACTCACTCCATTCGCTCCAGCACGACCATTCGCCTATAAAACTCTTTGACCCGTTACCCGCACAGTTGTTGACGCAGACGCGCCGCTCGAGCGCCGCCCCCGCGTCCGCGCAGCCCTCGGGCGACAGGCACATGCGCGTGCGCGCGCGGTGCCCGGGCGCGCCGCTCTCGCAGTCACCACTGCACTCGCTCCATTCGCTCCAGCACGACCATTCGCCTAGAAAAATTGAAAATGTTCGCAACTTACATAACAACAACCTTTAGACGTCCCACTGTTGGGCCCCGTGCCCATACTTCTTCCCTACAAATACAGATGCGGGAGGAGAATACTCCACCACGCTGCTCCAATGCGAATTGGTGCAGGGGTTAGAGGCCAACTTAGTATTGAATGTTCTCAAGCTACCAGGTCTTCAACATCGGTTTAATAATTGAAAATAACTGGGACAACGAATTAACGTGCCCTCCGAAGAATAGTAGTGCCCATGTAATTTTGCCACTAGCAGTCACCCATCCAAAAACCGTTGCGTCACGCCCGTTGCTAAACTCTGCCACATTGAATCGATGCGTGTCACTGGGCATTGGACACTACAATGTTCTATTGTGCATTTAAAGCCTAATTGTTGGTTACAATGACCTGAAAGGCTGTACTTCTCTAATACGATCTAGTACGAACTTCTCTAATACGCTGGGTCGCCCTGAAAACCAGCGGTCGTGGTTCGCTGCGACCATAGCTGAGTGCGGCCCCATTTCGGCAAATCCTATAGTTTTAGATAATTTTATTATTTTATATGCATTTTGTTACTATTATTTTTGTTAACTTGTCGAAATAAATCTACATTCTATTCTATTCTAATCTACATTCTATTCATTTGACAGGCCCGTTGGCGCAATCGGTAGTGACCCTGTCTGTTGCGCCAAAGGTCGTGGGTTCGAATCCCACTCAGGACAAATATTCGTGTGACGAACACTTGTATTTGTTCTGTGTCTGGATGTCAATATTATCTATTTATGTATGTATTTAAAAATATCAATGTATGTATATCAGTCTCTGACACCCATAACACAGGCTCGCGCCTACTTTGGGGTCAGATGGCCGTGTGTGAGAATGTCCAAGATATTTATTATTTACTAGTAGACGCCCGCAGCTTCGCTCGCGTTACACATTCACTAAACTTTGCACCCCCGTTTTACCCCCTTAGTTTTCAAATTTTTCTCGCCGTAAAAACCATCCTTGAACTTCAACGAACATTTAAAAAAAAGAATTGGCCAAATTGGTCCAGGCGTTGTTGAGTTATGCGCTTACCAACACATTTTGCGATTCATTTTTATAATATAGATTTATTTATTTCTATCTCCACACCCCCCTGAAAGGCTGTACTTCATGATTGAACCGTACATACCAACACAGGCGTGGGTGTTGCACGCGCGCAGCATGTCCGGTGCGCCGGCGCAGGGCGGGTGCCGGCAGCGCCGCGCGCGCGCCTGCTGCCCGCCGCCGCACGCCGCCGAGCACGCGCCCCACGCGCCCCACGCCTCCCAGCCCCCCTCCTCGGGTGGGGCGCTGCTGCAAGCGCCCAGTTGGGTGCAGTAGCGCTCTTCTATTCTACTTCATGATTGAACCGTACATACCAACACAGGCGTGCGTGTTGCACGCGCGCAGCATGTCGGGTGCGCCGGCGCAGGGCGGGTGCCGGCAGTGCCGCGAGCGCGCCTGCTGCCCGCCGCCGCACGCCGCCGAGCACGCCCCCCACGCGCCCCACGCCTCCCAGCCCCCCTCCTCGGGTGGGGCGCTGCTGCAAGCGCCCAGTTGGGTGCAGTAGCGCTCTTCTATTCTACTTCATGATTGAACCGTACATACCAACACAGGCGTGCGTGTTGCACGCGCGCAGCATGTCGGGTGCGCCGGCGCAGGGCGGGTGCCGGCAGTGCCGCGAGCGCGCCTGCTGCCCGCCGCCGCACGCCGCCGAGCACGCCCCCCACGCGCCCCACGCCTCCCAGCCCCCCTCCTCGGGTGGGGCGCTGCTGCAAGCGCCCAGTTGGGTGCAGTAGCGCTCTTCTATTCTACTTCATGATTGAACCGTACATACCAACACAGGCGTGGGTGTTGCACGCGCGCAGCATGTCCGGTGCGCCGGCGCAGGGCGGGTGCCGGCAGCGCCGCGCGCGCGCCTGCTGCCCGCCGCCGCACGCCGCCGAGCACGCCCCCCACGCGCCCCACGCCTCCCAGCCCCCCTCCTCGGGTGGGGCGCTGCTGCAAGCGCCCAGTTGGGTGCAGTAGCGCTCTTCTATTCTACTTCATGATTGAACCGTACATACCAACACAGGCGTGCGTGTTGCACGCGCGCAGCATGTCGGGTGCGCCGGCGCAGGGCGGGTGCCGGCAGCGCCGCGCGCGCGCCTGCTGCCCGCCGCCGCACGCCGCCGAGCACGCCCCCCACGCGCCCCACGCGCCCCACGCCTCCCAGCCCCCCTCCTCGGGTGGGGCGCTGCTGCAAGCGCCCAGTTGGGTGCAGTAGCGCTCTTCTATTCTACTTCATGATTGAACCGTACATACCAACACAGGCGTGCGTGTTGCACGCGCGCAGCATGTCGGGTGCGCCGGCGCAGGGCGGGTGCCGGCAGTGCCGCGAGCGCGCCTGCTGCCCGCCGCCGCACGCCGCCGAGCACGCCCCCCACGCGCCCCACGCCTCCCAGCCCCCCTCCTCGGGTGGGGCGCTGCTGCAAGCGCCCAGTTGGGTGCAGTAGCGCTCTTCTATTCTACTTCATGATTGAACCGTACATACCAACACAGGCGTGCGTGTTGCACGCGCGCAGCATGTCGGGTGCGCCGGCGCAGGGCGGGTGCCGGCAGTGCCGCGAGCGCGCCTGCTGCCCGCCGCCGCACGCCGCCGAGCACGCCCCCCACGCGCCCCACGCCTCCCAGCCCCCCTCCTCGGGTGGGGCGCTGCTGCAAGCGCCCAGTTGGGTGCAGTAGCGCTCTTCTATTCTACTTCATGATTGAACCGTACATACCAACACAGGCGTGCGTGTTGCACGCGCGCAGCATGTCCGGTGCGCCGGCGCAGGGCGGGTGCCGGCAGTGCCGCGAGCGCGCCTGCTGCCCGCCGCCGCACGCCGCCGAGCACGCCCCCCACGCGCCCCACGCCTCCCAGCCCCCCTCCTCGGGTGGGGCGCTGCTGCAAGCGCCCAGTTGGGTGCAGTAGCGCTCTTCTATTCTACTTCATGATTGAACCGTACATACCAACACAGGCGTGGGTGTTGCACGCGCGCAGCATGTCCGGTGCGCCGGCGCAGGGCGGGTGCCGGCAGCGCCGCGCGCGCGCCTGCTGCCCGCCGCCGCACGCCGCCGAGCACGCCCCCCACGCGCCCCACGCCTCCCAGCCCCCCTCCTCGGGTGGGGCGCTGCTGCAAGCGCCCAGTTGGGTGCAGTAGCGCTCTTCTTCGCGAGCAAGGGAAAGCTGAGGGAATCCATACTAATATTATAAATGTGAAAGTGTGTTTGTTTGTTTGTCCGGCTTTCACGTCGCAACGAAGCTATTATGTGGTATGGTTTTTGTGTGTGGAGATAGTGAGGAGGGTGGAGAGTGACGTAGGCTACTTTTTACCGCGGTAAAACATCCCCATGGGAAGATATCGATGTTTTGTTATTTGCTAGATTTAGTTCCGGATGTTGTTAATAGATGGCATTGTTAATTCCGGGCGGAGCCGCGGTTAAAAGCTAGTTTATCATATATTAGGTTAGTTCACAAAAAATAACTTTAAAAATTAAAAATGTTCTGTATAATGCAGGCACATCACTTAATGTTTCCACTATTCAAATTACGTGACCTAAGGTGTATCTGAAAATCAACGCTGTTGGCTCATACAGAGGCTATTTTGTTTCTTGATCAGCACCATTAAATGTTGTTTAGTTTAAAGATTGTTGTTTATAAGAATGGCTGTAAGTATGTGTACGTAGTACAATTAACAAAATAAAATATTATTCTATTTCATTCTATGACTGTGTGAATGGCAGTGGATTTTATACAAATAAAAAAATCTTAAAGGAAAAATATGTTTTTTACTTTATTTTAATAATTTACTTACTCGAATTTGTTCCGGAGTAGGTGCTTTACAGAGAAACTTGAATCTCTTTTCAGTGTAACTGCCATCAGATGAATTTCCTGGAAGGGCAGAATAACTTTTATTGTCATAGTTTATATTTGTGGATACGAATAAAATAAAGGTGTTATTGAATAAACAAATTAGCCGCGACTCTGGCAACGGCTGGGCATTTAGAGACTAGCGAACAGAACCAATCGCTGTAGTGGTTCGCTGCAACCCATAGACGTCCCACTACTGGGCACGGGTCTCCCCCACAGACAGCTGCGGGAGGTCTAGAGCATACTCCACCACGCTGCTCCAATGCGGATTGGTGGAGGGGTTAGTGGCCAACCCAGTGTCGAATGTTCTCAAGCCACCCGGAGGTCTTCGACAAGGCTTGACGACTGTTTCCAACATTGAAAACAACCGGGACCGACGGCTTTACGTGCCCTCCGAAGCACGGTAGCGTCCATGAAATTTTGCCACTAGCGGTCACCCATCCACAAACAAAGTAGTGGTCGGAGTAAGAATATTACCAACCGGGTATTTGCACCCAGGGCGTCCAAGCAGTAGCCTTGCGGACCTCGCAGGGGCGTAAGTCACAGGGCTGTCGCTCGCTACGCGGCCCGTCGCAGTCCGCCCCGCCGTGCTGCGGCGCAGGGCTGGCACACGCGCGTCGCCGCTCGCGGTAGCCCGCGGCCGATCCGCACCCGGCGCCCGTGCAAGGCGACCACGCCCCCCAAGGGGACCAGCCGCCGTCCACTGGGGCCAATGTGGGATCTGTAAGAACATTACTTATTTACTTTAGTGAACACATAGAGTAAGTGCAACTACACTGATATACGAGTTTGGTTGGTACATATCAAGTTTGTAGTATCTAAAGACTACAGTTATTATCCTGGTAGCCTACCGCCAAGTATGGCAATCGACCGCTCGCAACTCTGACCAATAATTCCATACCTGGTATTGTTGGGGCTTGTAGATACTTATTTATTTATTTATTCATTTACAATAATAATATGCAGTAAACATTACTTATACATCATTGACGATGTGCTATCATCGATATTATTAGGTTTAAAAAAAGTGAATTTGTTTATTGTGCCACTTACTTGTTTATTGTATATTGTTTACTGTGTACATTTAGTGTACCACTTTTAGAGTGTATACAGAGTGTATACACACTCTAAAAGTGGCACAGTAAATGTGATCAAATTTGTGCTACTTCGCTTAGTTTTAGATTTCAATGCCGCATCAGTACTGACCGGGGCAAGGCGGCAGGTTGGCGCAGTACAAGTCCTGCACGTCGAGGCCGACGCACACGCGGCCGCCGAAGCGCGGCTCGGGCGAGGAGCACGCGCGCCGCCGCGACTTGACCGCGATGCCGCAGCCGGCGGAGCACTCCGACCAGCCGGACCACGCCCGCAGCGCGTCGGTACTGACCGGGGCAAGGCGGCAGGTTGGCGCAGTACAAGTCCTGCACGTCGAGGCCGACGCACACGCGGCCGCCGAAGCGCGGCTCGGGCGAGGAGCACGCGCGCCGCCGCGACTTGACCGCGATGCCGCAGCTGGCGGAGCACTCCGACCAGCCGGACCACGCCGACCATCAGTACTGACCGGGGCAAGGCGGCAGGTTGGCGCAGTACAGGTCCTGCACGTCGAGGCCGACGCACACGCGGCCGCCGAAGCGCGGCTCGGGCGAGGAGCACGCGCGCCGCCGCGACTTGACCGCGATGCCGCAGCTGGCGGAGCACTCCGACCAGCCGGACCACGCCGACCATCAGTACTGACCGGGGCAAGGCGGCAGGTTGGCGCAGTACAAGTCCTGCACGTCGAGGCCGACGCACACGCGGCCGCCGAAGCGCGGCTCGGGCGAGGAGCACGCGCGCCGCCGCGACTTGACCGCGATGCCGCAGCTGGCGGAGCACTCCGACCAGCCGGACCACGCCGACCATCAGTACTGACCGGGGCAAGGCGGCAGGTTGGCGCAGTACAAGTCCTGCACGTCGAGGCCGACGCACACGCGGCCGCCGAAGCGCGGCTCGGGCGAGGAGCACGCGCGCCGCCGCGACTTGACCGCGATGCCGCAGCTGGCGGAGCACTCCGACCAGCCGGACCACGCCGACCATCAGTACTGACCGGGGCAAGGCGGCAGGTTGGCGCAGTACAAGTCCTGCACGTCGAGGCCGACGCACACGCGGCCGCCGAAGCGCGGCTCGGGCGAGGAGCACGCGCGCCGCCGCGACTTGACCGCGATGCCGCAGCTGGCGGAGCACTCCGACCAGCCGGACCACGCCGACCATCAGTACTGACCGGGGCAAGGCGGCAGGTTGGCGCAGTACAAGTCCTGCACGTCGAGGCCGACGCACACGCGGCCGCCGAAGCGCGGCTCGGGCGAGGAGCACGCGCGCCGCCGCGACTTGACCGCGATGCCGCAGCCGGCGGAGCACTCCGACCAGCCGGACCACGCCGACCATCAGTACTGACCGGGGCAAGGCGGCAGGTTGGCGCAGTACAGGTCCTGCACGTCGAGGCCGACGCACACGCGGCCGCCGAAGCGCGGCTCGGGCGAGGAGCACGCGCGCCGCCGCGACTTGACCGCGATGCCGCAGCTGGCGGAGCACTCCGACCAGCCGGACCACGCCGACCATCAGTACTGACCGGGGCAAGGCGGCAGGTTGGCGCAGTACAGGTCCTGCACGTCGAGGCCGACGCACACGCGGCCGCCGAAGCGCGGCTCGGGCGAGGAGCACGCGCGCCGCCGCGACTTGACCGCGATGCCGCAGCCGGCGGAGCACTCCGACCAGCCGGACCACGCCGACCATCAGTACTGACCGGGGCAAGGCGGCAGGTTGGCGCAGTACAAGTCCTGCACGTCGAGGCCGACGCACACGCGGCCGCCGAAGCGCGGCTCGGGCGAGGAGCACGCGCGCCGCCGCGACTTGACCGCGATGCCGCAGCCGGCGGAGCACTCCGACCAGCCGGACCACGCCGACCAGCCGCCATGCACCGTGCAGTTCGCCACCGCTATGCTTGCGCCTGGAAACGATTTACATCATTTTAAAATTTAAAACGACTAGGAGCAAGCCAAATCGTTTAATCTACCTATATATATAAAAGGAGAAGGTGACTGACTGACTGAATGACTGACTGACTGACTGACATATCAACGCAACGCAATTTCACGTTTCTAACCCTTATAGTTTATAAGGGTTAGAAACGTGAAATTTTGCACAGGGGTTCCTTTTATAACGTAGGGGAGCACTAAGAAAGGATTTTTGAAAATTCACCCCCTAGGGGGGTAAAACGGGGGTGCAAAGTTAGTATGAAACTTTTCCGTTTTTGAAGTTAGTGAATGTCTAATTCCACGCGAGCGAAGCTGCGGGCGTCCACTAGTAGAAAATAAGTCTTCAGATGACAACCGTCATTTATCCATCTACATATCTTTTACATTCATGTAAAAGTCTGCCAATCCGCACTTCTCCAGCGTGGTGGACTAAGGTCTAATCCTTCTCATTCTGAGGAGACCCTTGACCAAGAGTGTTACAAAGAAAGGGTTGTGATGATAGATAATTACACACAACGGCATAACGCATGTTACTTACTTCCATGGCACTTTGTATTGAGGGATACAAAGTCAGAAACTATACGGACCGGCCTTGAAAGACTCTAGCAAGACCTTAATGCACAGAAGTCAAAATTATAGTCCCCCAGGGGCCAGAGGATTGTCAGTCGTAAGCCGTGGTTGCTTCGCCAGCCGTATTATTTCCCCCGCACTGACACCCTGCGCTATCTCCTCCGAATTTCGTTTAGAGCTACACTTTCGTGCCGACAGCTGTACCTTCGCAGTTCTGTCCACCGTGCTGCGGGCGCGGGTTGTCGCAGCGGCGCGTGCGGCACAGGCACGCGTCGGGCTTGTCGTCCGAGTAAGGCGAGTGCGGCGTGTCCTGCATGCACGTCTCCCACTCCGACCAGGTGGACCAGCCGCCGTCCACTGGAATGTATCAGGTGTTACATTGCGGAAACATAATCATAATCATAATAATCATAATCTTTATTGCTCAAGTGTAACATTACAGTTCTTAGTCATAATATTACATCAAGAAACCCTGTTAGGGCGTTGCAATTGATTCTATACATTTAAGTGAGAAAATTAAATGATTTAATAAAGTCAATGCTATAAAATTTAAAATGTCATAATTAATAATTTAAGTCAAACTTAATAATTTAAATAATAACACATTTTATAATGTTATAATGTTAGTTTTAATCCATTAATTGCAACTACCCGCGAGCAAGGCGTATGATGGTGAACTTTAAAGCATCAAAGAAAGCATGTTGTATTACATACAATAATGAAAATATACACCACCATACGAGTCGCCACCAAACGGAGCATCATTAGGGTAAGTTGACTCTACTAACTTGACTTTCTAGTTGCTCGCTGGTTGTTTCAAAGTAGATAAAAATTAAGTTTTTTTATCTGTTATCTATTAACAAACAAAAACAGGAGTCTTTGTATGACCAAAGTTAGGCAAACCCGACGGCGACAGCAGCCTGGTCGAGTATGTCCTAGATCTCCCTTAACCGTGGCTACTTTTTTAACCTTCTACAATGTAATTGATATGTGGGTTGTGAACAATAAAGAATATGTATTATTTAACTATACGACGTATTATTTAACTATACGAAGTAGCGTCCATAGCCCAATGGTTCGGTTCGATTCAATGTGATCGAAAGAGTTAAGCAACGACGGGCCCGGTCGGTTTGTGGATGGGTGACCGCTAGTGGCATAATTTCATGGACGCTACCGAGCTTCGGAGGGCACGTAAAGCCGTCGGTCCCGGTTGTTTTCAAAGTTGGAAACAGTCGTTAAGCCTTGTCGAAGACCTTCGGGTGGCTTGAGAACATTCGACACTGGGTTGGCCACTAACCCCCCCACCAATCCGCATTGGAGCAGCGTGGTGGAGTATGCTCTGGACCTCCCGCAGCTGCATCTGTGGGGGAGACCCGTGCCCAGCAGTGGGACGTCTATGGGTCGCAGCGAGCGAACTATACGCCACTCACCAGGTGTGTTGTCAGATGGACACGAGCCAGTAGCCTGCGTGAAGTACGCCGCGTGCGCGTGCGCGGACGCCCGCGCGCACACGTCGCGCGCGTCGTCCCAGCCGCAGTGCGGGTCGCCCGCGCCCACGCAGCCCGAGCGACTCTTGTAGCGAGCGCACCTCTCGCTGCCGATGCGCAGGATGGCTGTGTCGCTGCCGATGTAAAGCGACATCTGGGGTGGTGTTGAATAATAAAATAATTAAACGACACTCACCAGGTGTGTTGTCAGATGGACACGAGCCAGTAGACTGCGTGAAGTACGCCGCGTGCGCGTGCGCGGACGCCCGCGCGCACACGTCGCGCGCGTCGTCCCAGCCGCAGTGCGGGTCGCCCGCGCCCACGCAGCCCGAGCGACTCTTGTAGCGAGCGCACCTCTCGCTGCCGATGCGGAGGATGGCTGTGTCGCTGCCGATGTAAAGCGACATCTGGCGAGGTGTTGAATAATAAAATAATTAAACGACACTCACCAGGTGTGTTGTCAGATGGACACGAGCCAGTAGCCTGCGTGAAGTACGCCGCGTGCGCGTGCGCGGACGCTCGCGCGCATACGTCGCGCGCGTCGTCCCAGCCGCAGTGCGGGTCGCCCGCGCCCACGCAGCCCGAGCGACTCTTGTAGCGAGCACACCTCTCGCTGCCGATGCGGAGGATGGCGGTGTCGCTGCCGATGTAAAGCGACATCTGGGGAGGTGTTGAATAATAAAATAAATAAACGCAATACACTTACAATTATTCCATGACTAGCTACTACTACTACGGCTACTCGCGGCTCCGCCCGCGTGGTCAAAGGGAATTAACAATGACTTGTTTAGGATCATACATGACACATTTCTGGTGGATGAATAGTGATAGTTTCACGATGAAAAGATACTTAGAGGAACTAAAGGTAATGCTGACCGCAGATAAAGTGTACGTACACTGACATACTGGAGCCTTAAGCTAACTTCAATAGAAGTGTGCTGGTGATGATTGATCCACCGATTCTGCTTTCATTTATTAGTTGCCTATGACTTAATTAATTTACATGTATCATTTGTTAGCGTGATTCAGAACTTGCAAATGAATTTTACTAACGCCATCTATTAACAACATCCGGAACTAAATATCTAGCAAATAACAAAACATCGATCTTCCCATGGATGGGGATGTTTTACCGATGTAAAAAGTAGCCTACGTCACTCTCCACCCTCCTCACTATCTCAACACACATGAACCATACCATATAATAGCTTCGTTGCGACGTGAAAGCCGGACAAACAAACAAACACACTTTCACATTTATAATACTAGCTTTTGCCTGCGGCTCCGCCCGCGTGGTCAAAGGGAATTAACAATGAGTTGTTTATCATCTACTACAATACAAAATGTTTACAATACAACATCCGGAACTAAATATCTAGCAAATAACAAAACATCGATCTTCCCATGGATGGGGATGTTTTACCGATGTAAAAAGTAGCCTACGTCACTCTCCACCCTCCTCACTATCTCCACACACAAGAACCATACCATATAATAGCTTCGTTGCGACGTGAAAGCCGGACAAACAAACAAATAAATAAACAAACAAACACAGTTTCACATTTATAATATTATTATGGAAGTATGGATGTTCCCTGTAATGGATAGATGGATGCAAGTGCAACTAACCGTATCCTTAACAAACTGCATGGTCCGCACGTCGTGTCCTCCCTTAGCGTCCCTCAGCCGCCACACCTCAACTGCGCACGCGCCGTCGTACCGCGGCAACACTGCCAACTTCAACACGTCACTCCGCTGCGTCGCCACGAACACAACAAGCTGCTTCCCCACGTTCTTAGCTGATGCAACGTCGACAGTAACGTGCGTGAAACGCTCCAATACAGCCTTGTATACGGGCTCGCCTGATACCGGCTGGATTGACTCGTACATCAAGTGGTACCGTTGGTATTCTATTGCCGAGTGCGATCTGTAATGAAAAACAGTGTTGGTCAGTACGTTCGATCCCAGGCCTGAGCAAAGGGTCTCTACTTCTCACGCCTGAAGCGTACTCCACCATGCTACTCCAATTCAGATTGGTGGTCGGCAAATACCTATCGATAGCCGGAGCCAGCGACACCGAAACTAACAACTGTGTGTGTGAAAACCTTCAGATCTCTCCTTAAACGTTCTCAAAGTCATGTGATCTCTGTCAATTTGAACTTGGCCAGCATGATGGACTATGGCTTTAGTACCCGTCTAATTCCGCGGTTAATAAGTAATAAATAGACCGGTGCCCAACAGTGGGATTGGTTGTGGTGATGTGGGGGACCTGTTGAATTATTAGTCCATTGATTCAAATCTTCCAAAATGCCAATCGCTTGGATAAACCGAAGGATGGCTTTGGGGTCAATTTCCTTGACAGTAAATAGAATAAAGTGCAAAGTGAGTATTGTTCTTGAAATAAAAGTCTTCTGAATTTTATCTTGTTTTATTTCTTCCTTACATTAATTTCACTATTTAATCACTATAATTTCTTCCAATTATTTCTTCTTATTTTTCTTCCTGTTATTTCTTCTAGTCTTCAGTGGTGATCATGCTCAAACTACGATATTCTGTTGCTTAAGTGCGATCTGCGTTCGCGCAACTAGCTATGCATTGCGTAGCGGCGTCCTCCCGTTCGGCCAATCAGCGCGAAGGTGCGACGTATTCTACCTCACGATGTCCGCCCGCATTCCTTTGTGCGACGTATTCTACGCGCGATGTCCATTATATTTATTATTTATTTTAATCATTTTTACACATTTTTTAATTAATCATGATAACTTAATGGTAACTTATATATGAGTTTCTAGGCATTTTTACGAACATATTAATACAATTTTCAACTATTAAATCGTACAATTTCCCTTATATCCCTAATAATTAATATGTACAATTTGCCATTTTTAACAACTAAATCACAATTATTTAGCCGTCCGTAATAGTGAGACTAGGCTTCCGCTCAGTTTGCGGCTTCTGTTATGAGCTTATGAGTGACTGCAAGGCAGTCGTAGAAGAGATGGATCGGTGGTTCCTCTGCCTAATTTTCTTTTTTTCTTTCGCGAGCTACTTGTTTCCACTCTCTGCCTTGAACAGAGACGTTTTTTACATAATGATTACAGTACAGTTTTCATTTTACTTATTCTAGAAAAGGGGGGAGTAAAGTTTTGTTTTCAATTCTAGTTTACTGTTGTACAGTGTACACATTTTTATACAATTTCAGTTACAGTATAGGTAGTTTACGAAATAGATTTCTAATTAATTAATACAATATTCTAATTAACATTATATACTCGTATGATACAGATCCTCTGTCTCATTACATAACCTACAGATGACTGGCTTTCCTACTAATAATACCTAGTGTCAGTGGCACATCTGAAGTGGTCCCTGGCGGGGCGGGGCAGGGCGCGCGGCTCCCACGTCGACAGCGGCGAATCTTGCACCTTGAAGGGGCCCTCGAACGCCGCGTGCACGTCCGACATGTTGTAAATGCAATAACCTACAGATGACATTGCTGGCTTTTCTACTAATAATACCTAGTGTCAGTGGCACATCTGAAGTGGTCCCTGGCGGGGCGGGACAGGGCGCGCGGCTCCCACGTCGACAGCGGCGAGTCTTGCACCTTGAAGGGGCCCTCGAACGCCGCGTGCACGTCCGACATGTTGTAAATGCAATAACCTACAGATGACATTGCTGGCTTTCCTACTAATAATACCTAGTGTCAGTGGCACATCTAAAGTGGTCCCTGGCGGGGCGGGGCAGGGCGCGCGGCTCCCACGTCGACAGCGGCGAGTCTTGCACCTTGAAGGGGCCCTCGAACGCCGCGTGCACGTCCGACATGTTGTAAATGCAATAACCTACAGATGACATTGCTGGCTTTCCTACTAATAATACCTAGTGTCAGTGGCACATCTGAAGTGGTCCCTGGCGGGGCGGGGCAGGGCGCGCGGCTCCCACGTCGACAGCGGCGAGTCTTGCACCTTGAAGGGGCCCTCGAACGCCGCGTGCACGTCCGACATGTTGTAAATGCACACCGCACTGCCGGCGATGCTGTTTCTGTTGACAGAAATAGTTTTTGGTATTTTTTTAAAAGAAAAAGATCACTTATTATATTTCAAATGAAGACAATACAATATAGATTAATTAGTAATATAGATTAGAAACATTCAACACTGAAAAATAAAATGGTCCACACTCAGATCTCAGTGCACCACATTTTTTATGAGTCAGGTTCAAATACAAGTTTAAGTTCATTTATTGCAATGAAACATTAATGTAAGAATAATAAGATAATTTATTACATCTACTGAGTACTTAACTAGTTGCTATATTATATTTTTATTTTCCATTGTTTTTCCCCACAGTCCAGATATTCGTTAGCATTATAGTATGCTTCAAAAGTTTTAATGACGACCGCCGTTTCGCTGCGACCCATAGACGACCCACTGTTGGGCACGGGTCTCCTCTCAGAATGGGAGGGATTAGGCCTTAGTCTACCACGCTGGCCAAGTGCGGATTGGCAGACTTCACATACCTTCGAGAACGTTATGATGAACTCTCAGGCATGCAGGTTTCCTCACGATGTGTCCTTCACCGTTATAGCAAGTGACATTTAATTTCTTAAAACGCACATAACTTAGAAAAGTCATTGGTGCGTGCCACTGGGGTTTGAACCCGGACCGCTCGAGTGAGAGGCGAGTTCGATAGCTGCTGGGCTGTCACCGCTTTTACCGCCGTTTACTAAGCGGTAACTAACCCCGACGAACTCAACTCGATTTTCCTTAGCGGGCCAAGTTAAGCCTAGCTTTCGTTGCTTAACTCTCTAGATCACATTGAATCAATGCGAACGATTGGGCTATGGACGCTACAATATAAAATATAGCCAACCTAAACCTAACCCAAACATATATTGGTAGGCAGGCTTAGTTGAATTTTCCACGGCTCCCTCAAGGAAAGCCCAGATTTACAGTATAAGAACTTCAGTACTCACGTGGGGGTGGTAAAAATAGCAACGAGCAGCTTCTCCTGCGGAAGGTATTCCACGCCTTGCACCTCGTCGTAGTGGAATGGCACGTCCCCTGGCACGGAGCAACTCAGCCGGGCCTTCAGGAAAGTGGTCCAGTTGTCTTTCATCACCATGTGGCCTCCAGAATCGTTCTTGCACACCCGTGCTACGCGCGAGTAAATTGTCTGGATTGGGATGAAGAAAATATAAGAAGATGAAATTGCAAAATAAAAATAATGAAGGTGCACTATACTAAATGTTCTTTTTGTTCCATCTAAATGTAACACACTTTTATTTGTAAAATTTAAAAAGATTTAATACAAGGTGTACAGTTTTAGGGTTTAATAAAAATATATAATTAGGTATGTACGATATGGGATTATTGAAACGTAGACCACGAAGGTTAACTATCGTTAAAGGTTGCAATGTAGGTACCTATATAATGGTATTTTTCTTATCAAGTTTAAATTATTTTAAACTTTTTAGTTCTTTTTATTATCAAGTAATAAAAGCTTGTTTTAAAAAAAACTTTAATTTTGACATTGTTTATCGATAGTACTTGTTGTTATTTGTGGATCAGCTAGCTTAATGAACCAACACAAACTAAAATTGCTGGTGACCTGGATTAGATCTCCAGCTGAGGCAATGAAAGACCATTTGATCTGTTAAAATTTAAAACAGTAACAACGAGAAATAAAACAAACATTAAATTGTAGTTACATGTCTGTGATGATTCATTAAACATAATAAACCTATTCAAATTTTGAAATAAACAATTAAAGCTTGTTAAGCACCTCCTACTTGCTTCTGAGTCATTCGTAAGGTTATTCCGTAGGTAATTGTACTTGTACTATTAAGTATTCTGTGGTAATTGCACCATCAAACTCAGATTTGCATGCAGGCAAATTCAGAATACGATATGATGCATAATACAGTAATGTAAGTCTTGAACAAACCTTTATTGCAACTCAAAACTATGACTAAATAGTGTTGATATTGAGTTTCTCGTCATGTATATTCTAACATTTTCAGTATAGTGTAAATCTGTGTGATTATAATATGACAAGATAGGTTATAGTCTACATATTATATGTGTTAATCCAAATCCATTTTGTAGTTTTTGCGTGATTGAGTAACAAACCAAACATCCAAATTATTGACGCAATAACAATCCGTTATTTGTTGAGGCATAAGATCCTACGCAATTTTCAGTTGCTTAAAAATAAATAATTATACATATTTGATAATCCGTGCTCAGTAATTGTTGACGTATATTTGAATGTAATTATTTTAAGCATCCATCTTGCACATCTTGGCTTGCTAGCTGCAATTTCGTAGGTGAAAAGATTGCATACAATATGTATTTATCTTACCTTCCCGCAGTTCATGTATTCGACTGCCACCTCCCGAAACACGAAGTAGACGAAGTGGTCGTCCTCGAAGCTGCCAACGAACTGGGGCTCGTTAAGCCAGTTCAAGTCATACTGGGTGGTGCGCAGCGTGCCCGGGTCGCGAGGGGCTGCGCCACGACTCCTGCGCAAACAACATAGATAAATACTAGCTCTTACCCGCGGCTCCGCCCGCGTGGTCAAAGGGAATTAACAATTAGTTGTTTATCATATTTGTGGTGGATGAATAATGACAGTTCCACTATTAAAAGATACTAAGAGGAATGCTGACCGCAGATAAAGTGTACGTAAGGTACGCCATCTATTAACAACATCCGGAACTAAATATCTAGCAAATAACAAAACATCGATATCTTCCCATGGGGATGTTTTACCGCGGTAAAAAGTATCCTACGTCACTCTCCACCCTCCTCACTATCTCCACACACAAAAACCATACCATATAATAGCTTCGTTGCGACGTGAAAGCCGGACAAACAAACAAACAAACACACTTTCCCATTTATAATATTAGTATGGATATAGATCGAGAGACCACTACGATAATAATGATAAATAAAGACTACGATAGATGGTGACTCTTACTCTTAACTGATGGACAGCAGATGATGCAGCAGGTTATATAAAAGACAGAGGAGTAACCAGCCGTTGTGTGTTGCGTTTGTGGACTATGAGAAAGCCTTCGATTTTGTCGAAATCTGTGGCGCTATTTTTGAATTCAGTCCTAAAGGCGGTGTTGACAGGTGTTTAAGTGGATATACAAAGCCTTACTATGTGACATCGAGTACACGACAGAAGCACGAAACACATCCAAATACAGAAATGTGTAAGGCAAGGGGACGTTATCTTCCCAAAGCTTTTCACCGCTACATTAAATCTTGTTAAGATTTAGTTTTGAATAAAATCCTAAATTACGAAGGGAAGTTTGAAATTTAACAAAATATAAACAATTTGGTAAACAATATTTTTCACAACTATTATTTCCCAGATAAATATTCATCCCCGGGTCATGAATGTTAAATTTTGTTATTTTCTCTGTGCGTCCGACACCCACAACACAGGCCAGGCCTCCGCGGGGGTGTGAATGTGCTGCCGTCATATGTATTCCATGGTTACCTGCAAATGGTGGTGTCTGAGCTGGTAAAGTCAGTGGGTGTGCCTGCGTAGTACTCCCCGCCGGTGGTCAGAATGGCCGTGACGTTAGAGTGAGGGTTGTGCGGGCAGTGAGCCACGCCCGGCACCCACTCCGAAACCATATTGAGGGACTCGATCTGAGGGCGGATAGAAACATTTTGTTTATGTAATGGCTTGAAGTTATCGCCCGAACGTAGCGATATTCGAATATTGCGAATAATATAGTAACTTAAGTCACTAGTATCGAATACTATTTTATTACACAGTGTGAACCCAGTGCCTAAACCATCACTTTAGCCGAGCTTTTCCGTGACTTACAAAACCGTGTATAAAAAACTTTTCGCACGATGTAGAAATAGAGTACTTAGGTCACGGAGAATCGTGGCTAAAAAATATAAGGAAGCTGAAAGTAGTTAGCTCTTGAACTTCCACAGCGTCTTAGATATGTTATCTACACGACCTTTACATGTGTATGAAATCTTGTTTTGCACCTTATCTTTAGGATAGATAACGGAATTTATTTTCGCGACCGCTTTTATTAGATTTTATGGAACTAGATTACACAACGCATGGAAAGTCGCGGACAACAAGTTTTTAACCTTTAATTCCTAAACAGTTACAAAATGAAGGCAAGACTCATATCAATAGCTACCCATAACCTGGAGCATTCATTCATCTTATATGGTGATTATACCTATCAAAAGCCAATATCCTCTTACCATTTGCATTCGAATCGAATCGTGGATTGTGTAGCAGTTATTATCACCTCGCGGAAGCATTAATCAGTCATTCAAACAAACGGAAGTGGTCTGTTTAACATCACTCGCGGCATTGATGGATAAGTAAAGGCAATCAATACCATTTAGTTTACGCGCTTTTCATGTACGGCATTCGTAATTCCTTCGGTAAACCTCTAACTACAATCGGTATGCAGCAAGTTTCAAACAAGAGACCCTTTCATACATCATATTCAACGCAACGCTTGAAGACAAACAGATGTTAAGTCCTTGAACAGAAAGTTGTGTACAGTTAATAAAGGAACTAATACAGGAAATATTTAAAAACTTACACATTTTGGTACTCAGCCAGAACTTTGCCAGCATCTTTCGATGGCATAGTAAAAGATTCCTGTTGTCGGGAATTATAGCCCTATTGTTTGGTACTATGAGGACCTGACAGAGTTTTAAGATAGGATTTCATTCGAGACCAGATTTTTTAAACATAAGCAAAATCCCTACAGTCTCAACTTATTTCAGTGCCATGCAAAGATTTTTGATCCAAACGAGTTTACGATTTCAGGTTATTAGGAATGTAATTTCATTCTATTACCAAAGCTTACTATTCTATCCTAGACACGTCTGCTAGACAGAGTAATCGTGCTCGTAGTTCGCGGGCCGAGGGAGTCTGGTAGCCGTACCGAACACTCGCTCGGTACCAGCAATGACTATGTAACCAAACCACAATTAAGTAAATAAAGATATTCTATTGTATTCTATTCAGGTCGATGCCACATTTGAGTGATACTAACAGATATGTGATATCCCTGCGGAAATTACTACATTTCACGAGACTTACAATGGCATGTCCCACTGCAAGTATTTCTGCTGTAGGTACCTACTATTATTCTGTACCCAGATCAACGCGTAACACTTACCTCTCTCCAACTGCATATAGGACTGAATGCATTGGTTCCGCAGGCAAACAGCTTGTGTCCGTAAGACAGCAGCACTTTAACGTAGTTATGGCAGTCTTCCTCCGTCTGCCCCTTGTCCTGACACAGCTTGGCCTTGTCCGCGGGCGCTGGCCAGTGCGCCCTCTCTAACTGCCGGAGCCCACGCAGCGAGAGTCGGTACAGCGTGTCCCTGGAAATTGAAATGGTTAAAATACTTGCTATTTCAATAACTTATTGTTAATTATTTATAACATACTGCTGCTAAATGAAGGGGCATGTGACAAAAGTTGGTAGTAGTAACATGTAGATTCTCATATGCACATCTCATGGAGTTTTTCAAGTCTTGATATAGACATAGACATAGACAAAAATTTATACAAAAATTTATTTCGACATACAACATACAAGAAATGTGAAACAATACAATTTTAAATAAGTAAAAATTATACTCGTACGTATAAACGTACGTACGTTTTGCTGAATGTGGTCTGGGTTTAAAACGTCTATTCAACCAAATAGAACATAAATATCTGCTATACCTACGAAATACCATTAAATGAGCTCTTAAATTACGAAATAAATCATTCAATAGACTTTGTATCACCGTAATAGGTTTGAATGCGATATTCGGTTCTCAATTTCTCAACTGGGGCAAGGTCGTAGCTATCATGAAGATGATGACAGATTGGGTGATAGATTACTTATTAACCAAGCGTAGGTACTCATGTGTACACAGAGCGGTACTCTTCAGATGAAATAGATATCGTAATAATTCATCCGGCATTTTAATACGGTCTAATTTGAAGCATCGTGAAAATATCAGTAGAGTATGAGTATAAAGAGTAAAGATTAAAAAGGATTTACATAATTTAAATGCGTTAAATGCTACTTTTTTCTATTTGGTTTGATTTTTCGAGATCAGAATTAGTTTTCGTCATGATTATATGAGATATACAGATCTACGAATCTGACATAATTGATTATTATGTATCAGTCGTAGTAATTGTCGTTAATTAATAGATTGGTCACAGACATTATGAAATTCACCCACTTTTGTATAATTTTTAATGAACACTTCACAAAGTATTTGAATGAAGGTGATTATGTCAGTAATGTAAAATTTCAGAAATGATATGGTAATTTTCAATTCTAACACGTTTTTATATATACTTTACCGAAATTATAAATACATGGGTTTTAAACCTTAAACCCCTGTTGTAATGTACATTATAAGTTGGACGTGTTACCTTCTAGTACGCAGAACCAGTTCTAGCTATAACTATGCAGGTAAGAGACTAATAAGGATTAGAATGAGTTTTTATAATACTGTTTATATTCGCAAGAACACCTGAATAAAAACACACATTCCAAGACACAGACACATGCGTGTAAACAGAATTATATGCCCAACTACAGCTAACCTCCGTTAACGCATCCCTTTGTAATTGTGTAACCACCTGGAGTCTATTTTAATTTATATCGATCTTAACCGTCGTGACATTTTCCGCTGAATATAATATAACTGCGTCCTTTGCCCGGGCATTGGGTGACATGTCTATACTGAATAATATAAAGAGGAAACATTTGTTTGTAATGTTTTCACACAAAAGATACTCAACCGGACCGATTTCAAAAATACTTTCACCATTAGAAAGCTGCATCTTCACTGAGTGACATAGGCTATATAATATTACTAGGTGTAAACGAAACTATTGTTATGTCTAATTCCACGCGAGCAAAGCTGCGGGCGTCCACTAGTATATCATATTTTATTCGACTTGATGTAATACATACATACATACATATATATTATACATATCCTATTCGGAGCGGTTTACAAAGTAACAGTAACCTTGAGGACTAGCTTCTGCCTCGAGTACCTGTTGTAAATGTAAATTGGGTGTAGTTACTGTACACACTAAAAATAGGTGGCGTTGCTCCTGCCCGAGGCGAGTTGTATACAAGTTCTACCACTACACATACTCGTTCGCTAGACAAAAGCGTTACACGCATGTATTATCAAGCAACCTTCAGTTTCCGTGGCTATCTTACGATTACACGTTTATGGTAACAACGGCCTTGCCTGCGGTCTAACCTAACCAATTAAATATGTTGATATTATAAACAAAACAGATCGAAACATCTACCATAACTAAGCATCTACACACCTTGTATGTTTACGATACAGAACTCTACCTATACGGTGCTTACCTACACAGACAAGCGTAATGGGTGTTTCTATACTGATTTCGTTAGAAACAATGAAAATATATTAAAATAATAATTAAATAATTAATAAAAATTATTTAATAATAGTAAAGTAAACGGTTCGGCCCAAAGCCGTAGGACCAGATTGGCGGTTAGCCTATACACCGGGCACAAGTCCAAACTCCGAGACACTATGAGAATTTCAAGTTATGAAATCCCGTATGTGATTTCGGTGATTGAACCCAGGATCTCTAGCTTGGCAATCACGCTTACAGGCAGGAGTGGTCGCAAGCGTGATTGCTATCTTCCCGGGTTCGAATCCCGTCCGGGGCAGATATTTATATTGCAGATAAATATTTGTACTCGTATCATCGTAGCATCGTGGATGTTGAATTGTGTTATTTTCTGTGTTGCCGCCACCCGAAACACAGGCCGCAACATAAGCCGCAATACATGGGTGTAGATGCATTATTATTTACTTTTTTTTGTTCCTACTATCCGCAGAATCACCCACACAATAATTCCATGCGAATGTATAAACAAAACCAGTTACGATTCTTCGCAGCGACAGCGTCTCGTTCAAAATGCAACGTTATGAAACATAATATCTACATAATATAACATCTAAGCTAATTGTGAGTACGTGGCGTGATTACTACAAATAGAGTTGAATTACATTGGGTACGCGTAACTAAATAGTCCCGGGAAACATTGATACTGTTCCTACGTACGAGTGGGTAGATAGAACTTGAGTAATGCTTTGCAAGACATGGTTGTGATCGTGGTAATCGTTCGACTGAGCAGAAAACGAGCCTAAGCTAGAACTATAATTTTATAATAGATTGATTGAGCGGGTACAGGGTTACATCACAGCCCAGTGGCTATCAAACTCGCTTCTCACTAAGAAGTAAAATGTCCAGCTAAACGTTGATGGAAAACATCGTCAGGAAACCTCCATGCCCGTGAGTTCTTCATAATGTTCTCAAAGGCATCTGAAATCTACCTATCCGCATTTGGTCAGGGTGTTTGACTATGATGGCTTAACCCCTCACATTTCACGAGGAGACCTGAGCCTGCAAAAAAGAGCGACAAAAAAGGGATGTGGTGGTGAGATCCATTTTATTATCTCTTTGTCGACCGATATTTTTACTTCGTTTTTTTCATTATGAGCTTCTATCATTCCATTATGATCTTCAGTGATATTAATAAAAATATGAAGTCTAGCAAAATCATGAAGAAATAAGGAATAATCGTTTTTCTACCACTGGACAATTAGGTACATGATTTGAAAGCTTACAGGTACGGTTTCATTAATCTTCACCATTCCAATTTCTTTGTTTTTAAATATATTTGCGATAAATATTACACAATTCCCAACTGTGAACGATCTATTTGAACGAACTCCCGTTAATGTTTAAATTTAAATACTTATTATGTAAACCAAGTAAACTACTTGAGAATAAGTGTAACAAAGAAAAGCACGGTGGTCTGCGACCGTAAGAATAACGCCTACAATCGTGTGGACCGCGTAGGAGTAATAGAACCAGACAACGGACTTAATAAGCGAATCAGCTCTACTATACACTCGTCACTTTATTATCTGCCCGTTTTTATAGTAACATGTGAAAACCACATATTAAATTAAGTCATAATCATCAGAATTTATCGATCTCGTGAATGGAATGTCCTTGCGGTGACTTCAAGCATAGTATATAGAGTCGCTCCTCTCTACATGCTTCAAGTTTCCAAAATGATCATTGGAGTGAAAAAGTATGCATATCATACGACCTGCTGCTAAATTTTGATTAAAAATTAAAAGGCTTAATTTTAGGTTCTAAATTTAGTAGTACCTACTAAGTAGTAAATGTAAAAAATAACAAGCTGTTAAAATTAATATACATACAAGAAAAATAAAATGTTGATTTGAATAATGCAAGTAGCATTTGAATCTACTCGTACATTTGTTATTGCATTTGCCTACAGCGATTTGGTGTGGATTTGTTCGTTAAAATCACGTTAAAATCAATCAATGATGCAAAAAATGGGCGTATGGTATGACATGTGTAACTATCTGTGTACCATCATAGCTCATAAACGGATGAACCGATTTCGATGTAGTTTTTTTTCCAACAAAGGTGACTTGACCGAGTGTTTTAAAATTCTGCGCTTTCTTTGGTTTTGTTTGTACCCACAGAACAATGTTTTATTTAATTACTAATTGATAATTATTTAAGCAGTAATTAATTAAATTTCAAATATTAACCAGATTGATGAATAGTAAAAAGCCCCATGTGTTTGAACCTCCTGTAGTTTGCGGTCTTGTTTAATTCCTGTTTAATGTTCAAAATTTAGTACCTTAGGAAGAATATTTCGCCCATCAGCCACAAAAACCCTTAAAGGTTTGATTGATGATTATTCATGCACAAGCATAAAATTTCAGCAGAACATTTTAATAGCCAATCAATTGTAATATCTACAAGACTAATAGTCATAATATCTACATTCAGTATCTGCATAGCGGAATCTGTAGTATCTATCAATTAATTTATTAATCATTATTTATTTTACCAAACCCAATCATTTATTACATCAATATTTGAATTTTCATTTACATAGCTTGAAAAAATATATATGTTCATGGTTTAGAAACAACGACTTTTATAAATACGGCAATCAGATCCTTGTATCCGACTAGCTGCGATCCTTTGTATAGCCAATTTATTAATTTTATTCAGAACACAAAACTACCAGAGCGTTATAAGTCACTTTTATTAGTTTGATTCCTTCCGAAGAATTCAAAATAAAATTAACTACCTGGTGAATAATTAAGGTCGTGGAGCTCTACATGACCTAGGTCAACGACGTAAATTACATTATGATTTCATTGAACGAAGCCCATCCATTCCGAGCATTAATCGAAATAAATCTAGTTCTCTAATTTAACCTTGACTTCAGATTATAATCTGTCTCTTAATTTTGGTCTACACATGGACAACTTTAAGCTGCGATTAGATAGATAACCACTACTGCTAGTGGCTAAAGTTAAGAAACTTCTTGGATATCAGTTATCATTTATACCCGTAAGTAGTCTAAAATAGATTGCAAAAAAAAAAAGAAGTTGCTCTGTCATCGTCGTAAAAAATTTAATCTCTCTTGCCTTACCTTTAATTTAAAAAAACGAACTCACTACCTTAAAAAGTCATATAACTGGGCATATACGGATAAAAGCCAGTCTTTTATAGCTAGGAGTTGAGAATCACTTGAACAAAGAGTCGTGTTTTAATAGCTGGTCAAATGTACACCGGAACACAAAACACACAGCCGCGCTAAATTGACATGATATATTATGGTAAACACAGGTCACATTGCATTCCTTTGACACTTGCCGCGGCCTCACATTATATTACATAGATATAGCATCTCGAATCTTAGCGTACCTAGAATTTAGAAAATAATATGTTTGTTTTGTGCTAGCTCGGCCTTATCAGAATACCCCGCCACAAAGCACGGGTGTTACTTAACCTCCTTTCACCGTTAACTGGTTAAATTTAACTTTTATAACTAACGTTGAAATTATAACTTTGTAATAAGATAAATCAAGTTAATAAGTCGGCTACTAGACATTATTAACGTGATTTATCTTATACGTATATGTTTAAATTTAATCACTGCAATAAAACTTTGTACGTATATACGTACGAGTATAATACCGTAAGCCCAAATTGGTATTTAATTTAAAAGACTATAATAAAAGAGACAAACCAAATATTCCGACTCGATCAAAAGTTCGTTTTAAACCACCATCATATTCATAGCTATACAAAACCAAGTGACCATAAATATTAATAATGTTTTCCTGAGTGCCATTATACGTTTTTACGCGATATAATTGTGATTGCACCAGCCCGAAGCATCCAGATTCTGATGCAGGTTTCATCTGCATAATACATTACATATTAGTTTTGTCGTGCTACCTACCTGTTTATTTTATCATTTATACGTGCAGTCGGATCATTATTTATTGATGAAACAAGTTTTAAATTTTCTTAGTAAAAAAACATATGTAGGTACCCGCATCACGGTCATTCACGAGTACCTTATATTATAACTAGTGGACGCCCGCAGCTTCTCTCGCGTGGAATTAAGACATAATACCTAATAGATTCTTCTTAGTGCATTAACTTTAGCCCTACAAATTTATAATGAATCCGTTAATGTATTATCCCCTATGTTTATTTTACACCCTTAAGGGTAACATTTTTGTTAGTTATAAATACCATACCAAATGTACCGTAATGATTTAACTCGTCGAAAGGGGCAATACACATAGATACATGAAAAAATCAACGTTATCTTATCGATCGTATTATCGTGAAGGATAAGTAGGAAGGTTATCGGACCATCCTTTCAGACTGCACGGCGTCAAGAGTGACTGCAAACAAATAGTTTGAGGGCAGGAAAGTCCGAATTGCACAACCCAGGAAGAGTTCCGTAGGTTTGATTTAGTAGCGTGGTCATACTGTGGTAAATGTAGCGGTCATTCGGCATAAAATCATCTACATATCAAGAATTATATACATGTAACGCTTTTGAAGGAAATGTTCATATAATTATATGCTTAAATTTAGATTTGCTTAAGTTTGCTTGTCCTATAATACATCAAGGTTACCATTAGCTGGATTAAAAAGGTACAGTCTGGTCAAAATGGCACAGTTTAAATAGATTTAATTTATAAATTCTGTTTTACAGAAATCATTTAAACAAACTCATTTAAACAAAATATAATACATATATAATTGTGTTGTGATCGACTTTTTCTGTAAATGCATTTAAAACGAGTAGAGCCCCGGCGAAGGCATTCATTATAATTAATTATTATATTTACTTGCAAATAATTTCAACTGCAAATAATATAGTGCAGTAAAGATAACTTGACATGTATCCCATTCCGCAAATTACGTAAGCTGTTACTGTCGGTATCCTTTAAAGCCAACAATGTATTAATTGCAAACTGAAGATAATAAGGCAGCCTGGCTCGATAAAGAACGTCGATCGCTCCATTAAATCGTGACCGTATCACGTTATAGCAGTGTGCCTACAGGTATTAAAGTTATTTTAACTGGTTGAGTAATATAATAATTACGCATAGATATAAAAATTATTTAGTAATTACCTATGCATAGGCATCTGTGCATCTTATATATGACTTGACATTTATAACACGTACTTTCCGCCAAAAATGCATTCGGCGTAAAATATATCCATCAAAATAAACAATTCATCGCGCATCGGTTTGTGATCTCGATAAAGCGACATTGCTTGCTTGAGGTCATTTACCGTAAACAGTCTGACACGCAAGTGAATTGGGAGTGGAAACCATCACCGTTTAATACGAATTAGCCGCTATGCTAATGAGCTTTACTTGCTTGAGCTTAGTTGCCTGCAGAGACAGTCATCAAATCTTTAAAACAAGCGATGATCCTCGAGTACACTTTTATGCAAAGATAATATAATATTATCATTATACAACGTTTTAACAAACCCCTCGAGGTCTGTTTCTGGAGTGGATCTGAAACGCGAGTTATGTAACTTTTATGCAAAGTTATTATAATATTATCATTATACAACGTTTTAACAAACCCCTCGAGGTCTGTTTCTGGAGTGGATCTGAAACGCGAGTTATGCATACTATAATATTATCATTATACAATGTTTTGACAAACCCTTCGAGGCCATTTACCGGAGTGGATCTGAAACGTGACAGCACATTTGGACCATCATTCGATCGAAGATGAATGGGAAACAAGTGCGATTATGATCAAAATATAAACGTTCATGTTGAATTACGCGATTATTGTTTTGAAGCTTTACAGCTAACTACGCCTAAAAATTTACTAAAGTTGTCCTAAACCTTATGCCAGGAACGCAGACCCGGTAATGAAAGGCGTGAAAACGTGAAAACTGTTTGAAGGCATCTGGCGAAGCAATAAACAGAAATACGGGGATAAACTAATTATAACTATTTCCAAGCGCATTTCGTAGATTTATCTTTTAGGTAGGTACTATAAAGTGAGAATGATATTTTTAGTTACGTTTAGATATATACCTACGTCAAAGATATATTTTGGTTGAAAAACCTTTAAAACCCAAAATTTATAGCTCAGTTATTTTCAGTCAAAGTCAATTTTAGTAACAACTTATTTTTTACTTTTTAGTGAATTTTTATTTGTTTAATAAAAGCTTTTTATTAAAAAATATTTTTTTCTTTATAATATTATTTAGCATTAACTTAAGCTTTTCGTATGTTAAGCTTGAGCAAAGTAAGTACTGCAAATCTCAGCCTAAGAGGTATCATTGTATGCGTGTATTGCATTGGTGTTGGTTTATCCATAAGCTAGAGCTCTATTTTTCAATCGCTCGCGTGAATTCATTGTTCGGCTTCGACTCATTATCGACTATCGTTAAATAGAAACAATCAGTGAATTAAATAAAAACTGTCTCTCAGCCCGCCAGTCGAGTGTTTAATACTACTTGTTCCATTCTGGTGACTCAAAAATACGCTATAGTTTTGAGCCCCTGTTGATCGTGATATACTATATATATATGACTTATAATTTTTCGTTCGTCGGGCAGCGGGCAATTCAATAATAGTCCTAGTCGTATTCTCAAAGGCTTACTCTTCGAGGCTAACTCAACCCATCTGAATCCGAAAGGTGACTACTTATCAGTTTCCTAAATGTAAAGAAATATAGATTACAGTTAATGCAATTTAATATAGTTCACCAAAAATTAGTGAGAGACGGATAGCAAGATCTATTGAAACGCTCAGTTGCTTTAACTTTCCCTTTCTAACTACAGCTTCACTGCACAGTGAATAATGATGATAATGATAATAATACGTAGAAAGGCCGCGGGCAAACTGCTCCTAAACTAAGAAAGCGTTTAGGCTCTTGGCAGACGACCAACTTTTGTACGGCTGTTCAAACCACTGGAAACCGTTGTCAGCACTATTTTGATTAAATAGACACGGCAGACACTCTGACCGTAGCGTTCTATTGAGAAACATGTCAGGGAAGGCAATTTAAACGATGAATAGTTTCGTCACCTCATCACAATGAAATAGCTATTTCGCAACCAACAATAAGATAAGAGCGGCTATAGACCAGTGCAGTAGTGAAGAAAAAACCTCGAGAGGCCCGAATTCGAATCCACCATGCATATTCTCAGCTATGTGCTTATTCCTTTATAGCTCAGTGGTTCAATAAAAAAAGGATTAGTATCTAAAACGCGATTTTGGCGTACAAAAAAATAAGTCTTAATATCGGATATAAACGGTAGGTACTTCTATCCGACTGCCACGTTGTAAGGATTTAATTGTACCTACCAAACAAAATTGTCCGCCTTAGTCGTTCGTCTGCGCAGCCCGTTAAGCGCATTAGCGAGCATTTCGCTCAGAGTGCTTGAGATAAGCTTTATCTCGTATCATTAGGTGACAACATGTGAGTAACCGGGCCGTTTGAGTGAGGAGTTGTATCCACAGGCTGCAGTTTGGTGTGCATTGAACATCAGAACCGGTCAACCGAGTCTCAATCGAGCTATATACCTTCCTAACTATGTTTATGTCTGTCTGAGTTTTTATAGCAATGGCAAACAGTTCAAATGGAATATATTTACGGCTGAACTGCAATTTGCATATGACCTCGTGTAGCTTGGAATTGCCAAGTCTAAAAAAACTTAACTTGAGTAAGAATCATCATCATCATCGAACTGTTCAAAACTGATATAGCATTAAGTCTAGCTTAATTATAAGTATTTATAGCTTAAGCGCAAGATTTTGTGAAATTCGAACATAATGATTTTCGTTTACAAATCACACTGGGAAACAGTGGATAATGGTGAATTACTAACGTGATTATCCAATGTTAAATTGACTAACTATTAATCAACAATAACCGCGAGAACTGCAACCGTGGACACATTCCCAAGAGCTTGTTCCCTTATCAACACTATCTACGTCATCAACATTAAAATACGGTTAAGATATGCTTGACAGGCCATAATTCTAACTTGTTTATTATGCGTGCTCCTAATGCAGGCCACACGCCGTCCGGTCGACATGCGCAGGTTCGATTGAACAGTTCTACCAGTTAGCCTGGAGGTTCGCTATATCTTCACTGGTGTATGTACGAGTGAACATGACTGTGAACACCTCCAGTTACAGATATTCACTGGTCTACACGAAGATGTCTGTAAAACGTCAGCAGTTCTATTGGCTTGTAAAACGGAAAATGTCAGCCTGCAGTTAAGATTAACAATATAAGGCGGACGGGAACCTCTGTCAGTTTACTCGTATGTAAGATAAAAAGATAGGAATCAGTGACATTTGTCAACTAAATCAGGGCATGTAGGTCATCGGGTCGTGGAAAGGTCAATTACTAGCCGATTCCTATGAATGTGACTAAGCATTATGTAGTGTCTCGTGTATGGTCACTGTTCTCACTGCCGACGCTCACAATCACGATTTATATCTAACTTAGTGCCTAACTTAGTTGGTATTTTAAGAATTAATAACTTATTAGAGACCTTAGAATTATATTATAATTCACAGGATACGAGCACCTTTACCAGAATATTACAATTTTGTACTGGCCAATGCAAAGGCACGGTAATCTATACTAATATAAATAAAAAGGAAAGATTTATTTGTAATGTTTTCACAAAAAAACTACTGGAACGATTTCAAAAATTCTTAGCTGCATTTCACTGAGTGACATAGGCTATATAAAATAGGTGTACACGAAACTATTGTTATGTCTAATTCCACGCGAGCGAATCTGCCGGCGTCCACTAGTATTATATAAAAAGGCTTAGCCTGACTTCCCTTGAGTGATAGTCCATTTCCATCATGGAAAATCCCGATGATTAGTGATCACATTTGCTGCGTTACTTACGAGTATGTATTGCGTGTAAGAAAGACCATAAACACGGTAGCGAATAGATATAATAGAGTAATGATAAATCTATGCGGTAGCGTGTCTCACGTTTAAAACCTCAAAGCTTGTCGATGCGACGGCGAAGGTAGCAAGACCTCTACCTTCAAAACTTGTTTTCTTGGGCTCCTGTCACGGGAGCTCAGAAGCTGATCGAAGAAAAGTAAGTTAAAATTCAATAAAAACATTGGCATCCGATCCGAATAACAATAAAATAGCCGAATTACGATATCACGTTCTCTAATAATAATCAGAACGCATCTCCATAGTGAAAACCACGCATTTTTCCTGCCCACACACGCAGTCACCGAACAACTACTACTACCAAGTGTGAGAACGGGCCCATTATGACAACACTGGAGGTTTTGAAGATTGAGCCGTCCCCAAATACAGCGATACGATTCGTTTTTTACAATAAAACCATCCGAAAGAGGATAGAGAATCTTAAGGTACACACGCAATTAAGGTACGGACGCACTAGGTCGTGTCAATTTTATTATATCATCTTTGCTTTGTAGTATTGCGTTTGTGGAATTTCTGCATGGTAGATTATACTAAGGTAATATAACCATTTGTCGTTACAGATAAAGGTTATACTATTAACGCAAGCCCTACCATCATTATTCTAGAACCCACTAGGCAAATAGTTGGCGGCTGACGGTGACGCTGTAAAAACCAATAGGACCAACAGCAACTTTCCATTCGAAAAAAATTGGATGCCTACAGTTAGATTGCGTTCGTAGCCGCTTAGCAACACGAGTAAGCGACAGCTATGTAAACAAGCTAATATCTGTAAACTGATAAAAATACGCATTGCATGGACAGACTCCATCTAAATTATATGGACAGCAAACAAACGCAAACTATTTGCCAAGTGGGTCCGCAGCCTAAGACAACCACAGGTACTCACCTTGCGCCCACAAGCACCTGGTCCCTTGCCACATCGAAAAGCAGTTGCGAAAATGATTTAGCCCCGTTATCTTCGAAGATATCGCTGTCCGTAGCCAGGAGATCTGTAAATCGTAAACTTCAATGTAGAAACCGCCAGTGATTTATACAAAAATAACAGGTAGTATCTAACTAGGAATGCTAATCTCGTTAACAACGAAGCGGGGTCATCACTATACGTTCGGCTACCAGAATACTTACTCTTCAATTTCGGACGGTATTATCTTAAGATTTAACCGTAAGATGGTTTTCGTAAGAATCGTAAGATAAAAATTTTAAAGCCTTGTTGGAGGCATTTCGGCAACCAAAAAACATACCTACAACCCTCGGGTTTGTCCATTACAACCATTGTCCGACAAGCTGATCTGGCCCAGAACCTAGAGCTTAGCAGTCGCTTTTGCTACTACTACACCAACGAGTGGGAAACTTATGGATTGCTAGTAGGCAGATAGCTAGGTATGTAGCGAAAACTGACGCAGTAGACCAACAGCGTAGCTAAACACATAGTTACTAAGTACAAATTAATAAGCATAATAACATATTAATTCTCCTGGGAGTGTGTCCACAGGGTATTATGGCACTTTGCGAGGCTCAATTGTTCTCCAGCGTTCTTTAGTTACATAACAATAACATTCTCAGCTCCCCATATCAATACTATAGTTAGTGTAAAAAATAGTTTATACTTGTGTGAGCCATTTATAATCAACCTTCATCTTTCTCCATAACAACTTGGTTTTCAACACTCATAAACATAAACTCTAAAAACAAATAGATTTAAGTCTAATGCATAGCAAACAAAAAACGACTTGCTGGTTAGGAATGTGGACATTTCGCAAATATTTAAAAGTTCATCGGTAAACGATTATATTATCAATTTAAACCGGCATTGCGCTAATGTTTAAAGACTTAAAGCTAATACGGGCTAAAGTCGGATTGGAAAATAATGTATTAAATACTAGTCAGAACAAAACACAATAGGTATAGTATAGTATACATACAATATCTTTATAAACTTACTGCATTTTGTTAAATTACAGTGACGGAAACCTATTGAACGTTTTGTGATATTCGATAATGGAAAGAATTTTAATTGATTTCCGATAAAACGGGTTTTTATTTCCGTAAAATAAGTACTTACTAAGTTTTTGTCTTCGTTTTAATCTGTTACTACAAATTACCTACGAGTATGTGTACGAGCTTTAGATTCCTGTGTTCCGGGTTAGTGGTTTAAGTGTTTCCTTTAAGCGATTAAATATCCAGTGTAGGATCATAAGGACATCTGCATTTTGATTTTTTTAATATTTTCGGAGGCATGACAAGTCTAGCAGTCCTCAGTTAGCCAACGTGGTAGACTATGCCCTATATATATCCATTTTATTGCGAGGGGAGATCCGTATACTATATAGGACCAACGAAAGGTTTGTCATATTATTATGATGAATTTAAAACAACAAAATACGAACGACCTTAAATCAACAACTATGCCAAGCGAAGAATCAACATGTTGTCTCGGGGGTATACATTATACTATACACACGAGGTCTGTCAACTTCCTGTGTGCCATATTTACGACGCGATGCTCGACGCCTAGACACACTAGATACGATTCTTAATTAATTACCAAATGACTCATCATAATATACAACGAGAAGATGTTAATCGCTAAATACTCTATAGGTACATTATCTGGCTGGCAGAAAATCAGTTAATTTTTTTAAAAATAAAACAGATTAAAATCTTATTTAGTAACTACCTATTTGTGTATAATATTAGTTTTCTAATTCTCTTACTATATTAGTTTTCTAATAGTTACAGAATGGTTACCAAGGGAAGGCTTCAGACAGAGAGGGAAACCAAAAAGGATATGGCGAGATATTTTCACCCAAAGAGCTTGATTGACTATTGGATGACTGCAGCAAGAAATAGAGCAGAATGGAGAGGTTTAGGGGAGGCCTTCGCTGCCGAGGCGACTACTACGAGTTATTTGTAGTTTGTAGTAGAAATAAAAAGGCTTTTTTTATTTTATTTTTTAATTCTCTTACTCATTATTCAGAACCGAACCTTGCAAATTTTCACCTGACCTAACTTTAGCAGGAAATAATTCTAAACAGGTTTCTACATCCCTTCAACGCAATTCAGGAAGTTGACAAAAACCTAAACTTATGGCATCCCATGATCCTGTTTTCCAGTTAACGGCCGGCCAACGAACCTGGTTTCGGAAGGAAGCCTTACAATGTGAATTTTGCGATTAGTTTGGCTGCTATACTGTTATCCTTACAGTAGGCGTTTACATACAGGCGTATGCTGTATTATGTTTCTTAGACTTATTCAATATAGAAAGCAATATTGACACTACATAAATAACTTATCCCATTAATACCTCTTCTTTTTGAACTTCATAGACTTTTTCAGGAATAAGAACTATAAACGAAACTTTTGTTAATATCTTTATTCTTATTATATTTGGAAATAAATAACTTGGAATAAATTCTAATCGTATATAATCTACGTTTTCTTTAGATTGTGTGTCCTACCTATTATTTAATTTATCGTTGTTAACTAAAACACGTCGTATTAAATAATTTTTAAAATGCTATAGAAAATAATATGGTTTTTACTTTCTAAAACATCCGGCACATTAACCCCAGTTTAAGTGTCGAAGCATTTCTCCGTGATATTTACGAGCTAGACATTTTAGTATCGAAAACATTTCTACAAGCAATCGGTGCTTGATATCGCCTAGAAGGGTAAATTGCTTTGAGAAGAAAAGGTTTCATGTTAAACAAGTTGAATTTAATAATAATATCTGCATTGTGTTGACATACACCTGCGTCGTTGTTATATATACATATATGCAAGGGCGACTGCTAACCTTGAGTCTTACAGGGCCGGTTCGATCCTCGGGTCGACCTATTATTTGATTTTGTAACTGACATTCCCAATAGTAGCTTGGAGTCCGCATTTTTGCACGGTATATGGCAATAAACTCTCCTATTACATGGAAACGAAACTGGTGAAAAGTGAGATTATTACACACTTATGCCTACCCCTTTGGGGATATACAGGTGTATCCGACACCATGAAGAAATTGCGTCAAAATAAGAGCTATCTTTCGACTATTTAGCTTACGATCTGTTACATTATAAACTATTCTGGTTATCTGCGAAATTTATACGCTGCATTACTTTAAAGTCTTATTAGATAGGACAACGTTCAGGCACTATCTGATTGGCCGCTAAATGAGTCTATCGCTAATCAGCCATGCAAACGACACCGAAGAACTGAAGCTCTATTTTTGAACCGCTCGCCGCCAGACGAGCGAAATATTAAGTGTCATATCTCGTTCGACAAGGAAATTTCGTATTTTTACATCACTTCAATGTACAATGTACAAATAGAGTCCCAGGGCCTCTATTTTGAACCGCCACAAAATCGCTCGAAAGCGACTCATTACGCGTTAAATAGAAACAATACCGTACTACTCGATATACGTCTATATCTTGGCCCGCATATCGAGTGTTTAATACCACTTGTTAAATTGTAGTGATTTAAAAATACGGAATTTCCCCAGCCGAGCGATTAAGTCACGCGAGCGGTTCAAAAATAGAGCCCCCGCTCTTCCTGTAAAACCTGCATTGCAAGTCACTTGGTATTTGGAGTGACCATACACGATACACGACACCGCAGCGCTCCAGTTAAAATATCCTTTACAACTTTTCAACTATACTTTATTTACTTGAATTTATCGTAATTCGTTGAATTCGTATCGATATGAATTCAAGTACATATATAAAAAAGTATATGGCTCTTTTCATTTCTTGAAAATGTTAATCTCATTCCATCTTTGCCATGTGTACTAAAATAACGAAAGAGTTATTGATCTAAGAGCCCGTGAGTGCCAGACCTTCGTTATTTTATAAAAGCTAAAAGTTTGTCAGCGCATGCTTCCAACACAGGCGCTGTTGAAAATATTACAAGTGATTTAGTGTCCCTGGTTACAGTCCAAGGACTTATTTTGAATTAATTTGCAGAAGATAACGCAGACATTTACTTTAATTCATCACAAGCATCTTGTTCGCGTCCATTCATAGCCGCCGGTGACCACTTACCTACTATATTACTATGAATTAGTATGTATGTTACAAAATTATAAAAATAAATCGAATGCACATACAAAAAGTCGAGTACGAACCCTTATTCTATACCTTCAAGTCTAAATTCGGTTTAGTCTAACTTACGAAGGATTTCAAATATTCCACCTTACTAGATTTAAAAAGACTATCACTCATTTCCTCTGTCTAATTGGTCACGGAAACTTAACCGTCTCGGCTCCCGAGCATCACATAATCGATTTAGAACACCATCATTATTTCTTTTCGGACCTGAATAGCATAGCTTTGATTTGGCCGCTCGTTTGAGTTTTAAAGCTCCCGTACACCCGTAAAATTCAGCTTTCGAAAGCAGCAAAGCTTACTAACTTCGGATCGCTGTAATTTATGTCAGCCATGGTTGATTTATTTCGTCGTAAACTAAGCGCGTATTATATCTGATCTGTATATTCCACTGTTACTTATATCTTGACAACATGTCAAAATATTTCCCCGAAGTCGAAGGCAGAAGTGTGTTGTACAGGTGTAGTACTCGTACTATTCACCAGGTGATAGTTCTAACTTCTGTCATAAACCGTGCCAATATCCGAATAAAAGTAAAATCTTTGTAATAGCACAGCAAAAAAAATTGATGCTACATTACGTAGCACTCCAAAGACAATCACAAAATGATATAGACACATGTAAATCTATCATACGCTAATAACATACATGTGCGCAAATCTATATATATAAAAGGAGAAGGTGACTGACTGACTGACTGACTGACATATCAACGCAGGGCCTAAACTATAAGGGTTAGAAACTTGAAATTTTGCACAGGGGTTCCTTTTATAACGTAGGGAAGCACTAAGAAAGGATTTTTGAAAATTCACCCCCTAAGGGGGTAAAACGGGGGTGCAAAGTTAGTATGAAACTTTGTCGTTTTTGAAGTGAAGAAGAAGAAGAAGTGGGCAACCCGAACGCGGGCAGACGTCGTTAATGGGTCTAATTCTACGCGAGCGAAGCTGCGGGCGTCCACTAGTAAGCAATAAAAGTTTTGCGCTAGGCAACAGAGTGGGTTATTTGCCCATGTAAAACCTATATAAAAATTAATGAACATTCTCTTAACATCAAAAATACCGTCTATATAAAATTGCCTCTACCTTCGTAGCTCGTTAGAGAATTAAATTTACAAAGTCTGTACCTTGTCTGTTTATTATCCTGAAGTCATCTTCCGGTAGCTCACCCTTGCTTAGAGCTCCGAGAAGAATTAACGCAGCTACTTTGTACAAGTTGGACCTCATAATGTCGGCGGGATTAAATCTGAAAAGAAATTAAGTAAAATGTTATTTCAATGTAGTGGCAATTAAGTATTCTGTGGTAGTGGCTAAACATGAGCTTCAAAAGATTGCGCAGTTTATGACCAGCGAGAGTTAAGAGGCACGTTATTGAGAAGGTAGAAATCAAACAGGCAGATGGTATACTAGTCATCAAGGACTGTCTTGTATGACTTGTATAGCCAGTACAATGATCCTGACGAAATCAAATCCATAAATGATTTTTGTACATATTACCAAAAGTTAAGCAGAAATATTTTTTTTCCACATGCTCGAAATAAGGAAATATCGAAGTAGCAACAAATTTAAACTAGGAAAGTGACGACTTAAGAATGGACGACAGTCTTTGTTTTGGAAGTTGTCCAGTTTGGGAACGTGACGAGTTGAACGGGCCAACGACATAAGTATGATGATGCTTTTAAGTTGGCGGGTAGTTGCTTCGATCAACAATACCAAGGTAGTTGTCTCGGTATGACAGTTATCCAGTTGAGTTCCCTTCACTACTCTATATTTGAGTCATCCTATGTCTAAGTGTACATCTATACTAATATTACAAAGCAGGTGAGATTTTTTCTTTGCGCGCTAATCTCTGGAAGTACCAGTCCGATTTAATTTATTTTTGTACTAGATAGCTACATTCATGAGGAATAGTTTTGGCTATCAGAAATTAGGCTTAACTTCTTTGCTTGCCCTAAATATTTATTTTTGATAAGCAAGTAGGAAAGGCAAGCGCTCTTAAATATCCTTAACCGCGCAGTCTTACTGCTATGTTATTACAATGTTCTACAAAAATATAGAAAAAATTATATATGATAAATTTACTCAATCTAAAACCTAAATAGTCCGCGATAGCATATACCACTCTTACATAAATCACAATAAGGTATATTTATTAAAAAATAACCAAATTCAAACAGATTTACAAGCGGTTTTAATTTTTATGTCATTTTAATACTTACGAACGAAAGTTACTAGATCATCAAGACAATTTTATAAAGATTAAGTATTATTTAAGGTAGGTTTATTTTTAGAGTATGTAACGTAGATGTATGTATACTAAGCTTGGATAAGATGGGTGAATGGATGGACATTTATCCCGTTAATACCTCTTATAAGTGAACTTCAATGGGTAGAGTTTTTCCGGTTATATCCATGAGAAATAAAGGAACTATTAAACGAAACTTGTGTTATATCTAATCCACGCAAGTGAAGCTGCGCGCAGTCCACTAGTCCTTAATGATTGTGCAACATTAATTTGCCTGATTATATTGGTTATACCTTTTGCAATGTACTGATAAACGCTAAGTATTAAAGGCCTATAAAAACTGGTCCTGCCAGCCTGATGGGCATGGTTCTTACAAACAGCTCTACTTGTATTACAATATTTACGCTTAATTAGCATACTAGTAGCGGATAAATGAAAATAAATGGTGCGAGTGAAATCTAGAAGATAGTAGGTACGCGGTGTGCGTTCTGAGTGCCAATTCAATTTCAGAACACAGCTAGTAATTGCATTAATTGTAATCATTGGAGAAAGCAAACTACTATTAGAGCGAATCTTAATTAATCCTATGCAGGAAATGGTTTTGAACTAAAAGTGTTCAGTTTAGTTTGGTTTCGTAATCAATTGGCCTATGAAATAGCAATCTTGCAATATGATCTTACGGCCCTCCCAAACCCGCCCTTGTACTTAAAATTCAACTATCATTTATGCAACATAAAAAAGATTTATTTTATCCTTACCTTAAGAAATACACCATCACCACAAAACTTAACCTTCAACCAACAGGATGGATATACTCGTATGCCTCCTGGAATCCACGTATCTAGGTACCTCATGGCCAAAATTCAATGCAAACCGTAGAAATTCAGCTCTAAATTATGTACTACTATATCTATAGTCAATTATATATATATATATAGTAAGTTTGATAAGATAATATTCGTTTTTAGATAGGTACCTAACCTACCTACATGGCCTACCATTAAAATGTTATACTTGTTTTCTAAGAAACCCACAGGAACTTTCGGGAAATCGAGTAACAATCATACGGTTTTGGTAGGAAATCCAGTTTTATTCAATTCATGAGATTCCTACTTTAGTATTTTTTATTCATTTCAAAAAATTACGTCCCATTGAGGTTGCTGGTGGCCAAGTCGTTCCTTAGCCGAGAAAATAATGATTGCTCGACTGATCTCATTCATCGGATCAGTGAATCTGGGAGTGATTTTCTTTTAGGTTTCTTGCAGGTTATTTAATCGTATCGCGCGGTTGTTCTTCTAATATTTTATTTTTATGCCAATAAGAATAGAACTTGTTTATTACAACACAAAAAAATAAGTACTTGACCGTTAGAAATAGGGTTGTGGAACATGTGTCAATAATATAATTTTATAACTTACATTTAAATATATAAGTGACATTTAAATAAGAAGGAATATAATGATTACTACTAATACTAATATGTACAGTGCTTGTATTTTTCGTTCGTCCTTATACTGGCACATTTTCTTACGATATTACATACATATTTTATTACAAAATTATTATATTAAAATATGTTGTCACAGTGTACCGAGACGGTACCGACCGACCAACTGAACGATATTTTTGTTTGTTTTGGAAAACTACTGCATCCCGTTAGACCGTTGCCGAAGTTACAAGTTGAAAGTTACTTATCATATCATCACGCCTGCATTTCCCCGAAAGGGTAGGCAGGGGAGTGTTGTAGAACACCGCTTTTCACCAGTTATGTTTATTTAGGTCTCATGTAAATAGGTGGTGAGCCTATTGCCATACAGTGGGCACAAATCCAGACTCCGAGTTGCTACCGGGCATTTCAAGTTAGAAAACCCCAGTAGTAGTTGCCCGACTCGGGATCACTAGCTTAGCAGTCGCTTTTGAAACCAACTACACCAAACTTGTATTTCAACCTCAGAGCAATGAGACCCACGAATTTTAGTGACAGCCCTAAGTAACAAGTAGAGTAATCAATGTGGTTAGCTTCAGCGTTCGTTCCAAAGCGATGATATGTTATTATTATTGCGACAGATTTTTACGACTTAATCGATTTTTACGGTTAGCGACAAATTGGACGAGGTGCCGTTTACATAATTAAGTGTCTCATACCAATACGCAGGCTCCATAATAATTAGAAGATAATAAGAAGAATAAAATATAGTAAATTTCTTATCACGATAAAAAGTGTACCAGCTTCTATGAACATTTAAATTTTGTACTAGTTACAAACCATTGTAATGGCAGTTTTTGCCGCACAGATCACAGCAGTACCGTACTCGTATTCAATGAGACGGTAGACCCTATATCAGTGGAGGCAGGCCATCTATTAATAATAGATACAACATTGCACACGGCCATCCGTATACGATGTTTATAAGCTCCAACTCATTTATTACAACTCAAGTACCTTCAATAGGATCGACCTACATACAACATTTATGCATTTGTTTTAATAGGAGATACTAAATTACTAACGTAACGTTGGCAATACCATATTGCAGAGCAAGGTAAGTAAGGCTTGTATGGTAATACTCATTTTTTAAGGGGCATACCTTTGTCGATTTTGAATGATAGTCAATATTAAGCAATCTGGAGTGAAATCTGGAAATGGAGTTCGAACTCCCAACATTCCATGATCGATAATTACAGACAGATTCAAATTAATCAATTAAATACTATTTTATGCTACTTGTGTATTGAAATAGGCGAGACTATTTTTACATGCAAAACATTAAATAAATATTTTCATTATTGATTGGTTACCCTATTATCAATTTTAATGTATTTAACTTGACAATTCAGGGTTTTATGTATTTTTTACCTCCAAATCATTAAAAAAACTAAAATAAATAAAAATTGTTTACGTCTTATTCTCAGACCTACTGAATATCCTACACATGAAATTTCATAAGAATCGGTCAAGCCGTTTCAGAGGAGTTTTGTTACAAACACTGTGAAACACAAGAATTTTATATATTAGATTATTATTTTTATGATACAGCAAAAGCAAACAGCAATCGTAAACAGATCAATGATCTTATCAGACAAGTTGGGTAGCTTCCGTATCGAGTTTAGGTCACTTAAGGGTGTGCTGGGTTCGATCCGAACGATCTACGGGCAATATAAACCGATAAGATGATCTATATAGATCGAGGAACCACTTGTCGAATGATTGCCCAAGCAGTTTGTTTGCGGTGCGATAGGAGTGTTTGTACCCCCATTTAACATAAAATGTTGAAGACCGATAAGGCGGAGTCCAGTTACACAACATAACATCAGGACCGTATTTCCCCATATGTGTAGTATGTGTAGCAGCGGTGCTGCAAGCTCCTTTGCTATCTTATAAAGGTTTGTTGTGGTTGTGGCGGCGGCGGTGGAAGTATAAGTACCTTTAAATAGAGAAAGACTCTCGGACACGGACTAAGAATGACGTTAAACGCATTAACGCTATTCTGAACTAACTAAAAAGAAATTATGTACTAATAAATATTAGTTAGGTTATTTGCGAATGTGGTTTTCGATATTTCCTTTCAATGCAAGACTACAAACGTATGTGTTTTCGTCCTGCATATACTCGTATAGTGATAGCACCCTCCCACGTAGGAACCATTAAACACATACCATAATACGAGATTGTTTCCATACTTTCTTTCTAAGTTTCGTTTTCGGGTTGTATCCTCAGTAAAACAACCGAGACTGTTAAATTAATTGTTATAAAAACCGTTACATTGATTAAATATTTGATAGTTACTATGTATATATATACAGTGAAACCTGGTTAAGTGAGACATCTAGGGACCTGCAATGTCGTTTCACTTATAGAGGTATTCCACTTACCCAGTGTCTCAGATATCTGTATATTTATACCTGTGTATAAATAAATATCTGTCTCATTTACAGAGGGTTCCATTAATAGAGGTGAGAATACAGGTTATTTCAGTTATAGAGGTGCGATCATTAAATAAAATAACGTGTTATGTATGTAAATGAGTTTTAATAAAACAATGTTATCTCAGTTACAGAGGTTTATGCATATAAAATTTACTCGCTGTCTCAGTTATAGAGGTAACTATGATGATAAATCGAAAGAACAAATCCCAGATATAGAGGCTTACCTCGTCCCACTAACAGAGGTAATTCAGTGCCAAAGTGTTGGGACCTCAGCATGAGTTCCAGTTATGGAGGTTTCTCACTTATCCAGGTCCCACTTAACCAAGTTTCACTGTATAAATATTCGATTAGGATTTATGTAGAAGGTACATACCACTAAGTGGTCATAATTTTGAATCGTTTACGCTGATAACTCGCATCAAACCGATTGACCTGGATTGATAACAGTTGTTTACACGTAGAGTAGTAATATCTCCAGATAAGGTGATACCACTCAAGACGTAGCAGGTAATCAGCGAGCTACTGTTGAAAAAAACATCAAATCCAATAGAAATATAATAATATAGATAAAACGAGTTATGTAAACGATGAAGTATATGAGGACAAAGGTGACCTTCGTACACGAGTACCTACACACTACTTACAGCCATAATCGGGGTTTGAATCTCGGACCAACAGAGAATTTACAAAGTCATATTACTTTTAGCGTAATACGAAAACAGCGTCGCGAGAACTACATCTCTGATCAGAATGGCGATGACACTGTTGGTCGGCGTAATAAACTATGTCCTTATCCTAAATGAGATCCCGTGCCCAGTCAAATGATGGCTGCTGGCTGATGGTTATTTTGGGATGTGTCCGATTTGGGACGAACCCGTTGTAATGATGATAGTGAAAAAATTCTGTATCATCATATATTTTTTTTAAATTATAAAATCGTCGATATATCGTCGAATTACAACTTCCTCGTTCAAAGTGCTCCATACGTACTTACACCACAAGCCAACTGAATTATTGATTTACCCATCTAAGCGCAACCTCTTGAAATAAATCAATGATAAGCTATGTTCAACCATGTCTACGGCAATTTATCCGAGGTCATAATTATTTGATACTAGTTTGAAGGACGCGCCCAATGAGCAGAAGAAAATTACGTTTGGTCCGGAAGACCGCACGTCTCGATCGGATCGAGTTGCAAGAAATATTCCGTGCTTATAACTTTTTGCGCACGCATATAATATCGTATCATCATATTTAACATTACCATCGGTTAGTATTTTTTATCTGCGACCGGACTATTAGTGTGTGCCAAAGCGTATAACTAAGGTAGGTTTAGTTATTGTACAGCTGTCTGGAACTACAATCAATTACATACTACATTTAAACTGCAAGCCTTTTCTCCGGCATATTCCGATAATATTCAATCGAGTTTGGTCTGTGTCAACATTATATTGTTACAGATCAGATATCACAAATAACCATAGTTATAAAACAAAAAAAAAACATTGTAAAAATCTCCTCTTTAAATATAAAAAGACCATTGTCCACCAGGGCTAACATTGGATAAAATCTTAACGCGAATTTAAAAATTTATGGAGAATATAAGATTTGAATGCTAGAGCTTTCGAATAAGCTAAAGTTCCAGTGGGTTGTACTTGAACATATACAATAAAAAAATCTCGCTCACTCACTCCAACTCGTTAGTCTATGTTACCCTCAACCTTGAAGGCGGTAATAAGTCTGGTCAGTGTAAACTGGCCCACGAAGGCCACATCGTAATTGTTTTGTTAAAAAAATAAATAGTGTTGTAACGACTCCGAGCACTTAATAAAAATTCAAATAATGGTCTGGTTGACAGATTTAAATTAAACATGGTTTCATTGGTCGATTTAAAAGCATGTAGATACTTACGTACTGTTACTTAAGCTTATCGGCAACACTTCATGATTAAGATTTTTCGTAAAATACGACTGCGAGTTAGACCTTTCAGCGAACTTTAATTCAAGATAATAAATAATATATACTGGCAATAACGATATGCTATTTTAGTACAGGCTCTGGTTTTATATAGGTAAATATACAAGAATATTAAAATATTAAGTTGATATTATGCAATCTTAAGCTTTCTATAATATTATAAATTTGCGGTATGACCAAAAATATGGCGTTGGTTGCTTCATCTCTCTGCCGTTTATGAAAAAGCAAGTCAACTACAACCTCTCACCATTACGTCATAAAAGGAAGATAGGATCCTTCTTAATTTCATTTCATGTCTATATATAGCTGTGGCTGTCTTGGCCTTAATAAAACTGTCAGTCACTTATATCTCCTCCAAATTTAACAATGCTTTGTTAACATGATAAGTTATTGTATATTTTAAAAGGTAAGTTTTATAAATAGTTTAAAAATCTTCATGTAGGAAAACATTCGACAAACAAGTAGGAAAATGAAAAGTTTTAAAACTTTCCAAATATCTTGCTGAGTAACCCTAATGGTCTAAAATCAAATTGTATAAAGACATTCATAAAAGAACTTCTATTAAAGTGAAGCAAAAAAATACAACCATACACGTCTAATTTTTCTGGCGACTGTACAACCGATTACTTTTATTGGTACGTGTAAAACTCGCGCGCGTAAAATTGCGTTAGCATTATTACCTTAAAAGTACGTAAGTCACGCTACGTGCGCTGGCGCATGTTCGCACGCAACAGAACAATGAGCCCGCTGAGCCGGGCACCCAAACAACGCTACTGTTTCTCGGAACGAGTGGCAAATGAACCCTGTTCCACTCGAGATCACGGTCGCTGTGTAGACCGATAAGTTGGGACTAAGTAGATATTGTATTACGCTACATGGTGAAGTAGGTGAGCTGCGCACACCCAGTTCGGTGCAGCTTGCGATTTATTTACTAGTTTGTGGCAAACAGGCAGGGAGTTGCCCAGTCATGAGCGAATCAAGACAACTGAAATTGTGGGCACAACCCCATATTACTATAGGGTCTAATAGGATTAGAAGTCTTCACGCTCTCTGCGAATAATTTGACTACTCATCCAAAAGAGCGCCAACCCTAGCGTGAAATAAACCATGCATGACTGAGTCATAATTTGCAGAATCAACTCTGGGATTTTCGAAAAGTTAAAGTTAGCATTGCAGATGGAACGAACGAAGCAAACATTTATCTGATAAATAAATGTCGAGTCAGCCAGAAAACTTTCTTTAATCCTTGAGAATCCTGAACCACAGCAAAGTTGGAATCAGATGTGAATTTGACGACTAAAGGTGTACGTAGTTACTCCCCGAAATGCATGCAGTTCTGCCTGAAAAATTGGGGGAGGTTTATTTTCGCCCGAAATGCATGCAGTTCTGCCTAAAAAAAATGTGGGAGGTTTATTTTCGGCTTTGGTTTTTCGTATCCTGTAAATGTCAATTTACTCGAGTACTAGATACGAGTATGTACAAATACCGTGGCGAGGTAATGATATCAAACCAGTATATGGTAGAGCTATGTGACTTCATCTTGATAAGATAAGCGTTGGTTTTCTGATAATAATGTAATATGAATAAAACTAAACGTACTTATACTATTTTACAATCATAACGTAGATTCCAACAATTTGTATTAAATTTATAGCATACCGCAATCCCATTTTTTCTTACCATTAACAGCGACTGACAGAGAATTCCGCCTGGGCTTTAGTTTTTATGCTATGGAACTACAAAACTTAATGTCACACTTTGCTAAACCACAATCTGATCGGTTAGATAGTAGGCTGAGTTAGAGAATGAACGGTAAGCTTATTCACTACACTGCCTGATTCGACTATATTATGTACTAGATTAGTAAGGGTTCCTCTCAGACAAAAGAGAGGTTCATATAACAACGCTGTGTTTTTCCGCTCTCTCTCCTGCATCTGACAAAAGGAGATGTTTCAGGGATGTATGGAGCTCCGGCCACGTCTATGTACACCATACTAAAAAATGGAGAAACACAATTAAAACAGTTTTCAACTATCCAATTACTTTAAATTGGCTTAGTTTGGATGTAAAGCACAAAAATGTACACTTGAAATTGCAACACAAAACATTAATCCGTCATGGCGGTAAGCTATCGTGTTGACAGATTTGATTGAAGTTTGACATTTGCATGACGTTTATTTGTCATAATTGTCTATGATTCAAATGGATTGTATGTAACACTGAGAACGAGTACATACCTATTTTATTTTTCCCTCTAAAGATTTTTATATTATTTAAGTTTTTATATAAGTACAGAATATTCAATCGTCGGAATATTAACTAAGTAAGCTAAGTTAGCTAATTACCAATGTAATTAGCGATGTTTTGATTCAACTATCAAATACACAGCTGATATGTTTTTACTTATGTAAACAAAAATCCAAAAAACGAAAGCCAGGTTGTTAAAAATAACTCAAGAAATTCAAACGAACGGAACATCAAACCACGATCGGCAACGAAAGCAATTGAAGTACGTAGTATCCCTTATTAGTTAGTGAATTGAAGTGACACTAGACGGTTCACGATCTATGGTTTACTGACTTTTTTTACCACAGAGTAACCTAAATTGGCGGGACGCCATGTTGAAACTCGATAAAAATAATTGATAAGTATAAAATTATTACAAGAAAAGTATGCATTTAAGCAATTTATCTGTATTTTTCCCAAATTTCACGGATTTTTCTCGATTTTTCGAGGTACTGTACATATACTGGGCCGGATTTGAAACATCTCCTTTATTAATGTCTTCAGATATTAGTGAATTTCAATCAAGCCGTCCATTAAAGATAAACAGCACAAGTATACTGGTACGCAGATCGGGCATTTTCCATTCTGCTAATTTCTGGCTTACAAGCCAGGTATGCCAGAATGGAAAGCGAGTACTATCAATATCAACTAACAAAATTGTGGTTACCGAGAATGTGTTTTCCAGCCCAACTTAATCTCTGGGTGTTTGTCCGTAAGCACGTCTTGCCCATCAACAACTAAAGCACTTATCGCTTATAAGTACTTACTGGCATGTAAGTTATTCATGAAGCAATGTGAGTTGTGCTTGTGGCCAACTTTGAACTACTTCGAATATCCATTTGCGCGCTACGACGGGTAGGGCTTAACGCCCCCGTCAGACCATTTCGCACCGAATATTTCGCCGATTTGATCAAGAAAATTGTGACCGATTCTACGCAAATGTCTCTTTGCAGTTGCTAACACACATCGCTAGATTCACTAGTAACTTCTTGGTAGTTCTCCAGGGCTCGATTCTGATGCCGGGCAAACACAGCATCTCGTGGACACTGTATATGGCCGGTAGGTATTCTGTACGTTGTCCCTGTAGCTCGGGACCAGAATAGTGCTACGGTAGCCCCTGCCTGTCGTAAAAGGCGACTAAAAGGGAACTTCTGAGGTTGCGGGCGGTGAGAGTGGGAGCTCGAATCGTCAATCATGTGACCCCGGGAAAGATGACGCTGTTTGGGCGCATTCTACAAGAGATCCCGGAGCCCTCCTTTAACGCCGTAGTAGGCCACCGAGTGGGTTTTAGTGGGTGTGAAAGTCACAAATAACCCGACGTCGCTCCCACGACGTTCGGGTACCTTTTCAAGGTTTCCCACTCGTAAAAAAAAGGTATTCTGTACGTTGGAAACTGGCAAAGTAAAACGCAGCCGGCTTTACCTTGTCTCGCCAGCACCCTCTTGATCCTTACCGGGGAGAACCCCAGTCGACGAAGCTCGTCCTCGACCTCCTATTGAGGCGTATTCGTTGGCAGTCCCCTGAAGGCCACGTTATTGTTCCGCTCCACTGGTGGCGTGTAACCTACCATCCGACATGTATTGTCGGAACAGTTTGTTCTTGGTTCGTGGGCATGAACCTAAGTCCTTTCCCGCAAGAGCGCGCATTTACGGTGCGGTCCAGCTTTTCTTCAAGTATTTTTAGGTGGTGTGCCCAATCGGGCAGTCCTTCTACTACCAGTGGGGCAAATCTCTTTTTCTTCTCCTTAGGCGCAGCAGCGGTCAGGGGTGCTTCGTTGCGGCCAGATCAGGCGAACGCGGAGGCGAATCGCCTGGCGCGGACGTAGGCCAAGTCGTACTTTGTGCGTTACGGTAACCGGTACTGACATCGATACATGAAGTTTAAAATAAGGTAGGTAAGGTAGAGTTATATGCACTAAAATAAGTACATAAGATAAGATTACCAAAATGACTTTACAATTACGCACACCAATATTAACTTTGTTCTTGAAATACCCAATTCAAGTTTACCAAAAATGTTCAAAAAGCATTACCCTTCTTTTGTCGCTTGTGTAAAAACGAAAGTCGAGTGTCACTTCAAGCCCAAATGTGTGGAGTACAGATAACAGAGCAATTAACCCCGATTTGGGATGTGTCCACAGACCAATTACGTTTCAATAGTAATGAGTAACTAGTAACATTTGAATTACCACAGGCTACATTAAGTTATTACTGTCTGAAGCTTGTGATAAGCTTGTGATAGTTACAACAAAAAATGCTAAGATGGCGCGTCTGCACTATTTTTGTTACTAAATTCGGAAAAAGTCATGGCCAAAATACTGTCTTTTGTGGTGTTATTAAAATCTTAAATCTATCTGGAGACTTATAATAACCTTTACAAAGGATAACATTTAAAAAAAGATCTAGAGTTACCTAAACAATTTGAAGCCCCTCATAAAATACATGGATAGGGGCATATTGTAAGTACTCAATATGACACAATGATACCATGATCCATGTCATATTTCAACTTGAACAGTAAATTCCCCTTAGTGTGCCAGTGTTCTACATGCTGGAACTAAAATACTTCTGAAAAGATTTTTTGAAGCTGGCTATCCAGCTTAAAAAAATCTTTGGCTTGTCTATACAAGCCGATGTGCGGGGCACCTTAAGGTATGTTGTCAGACAGACAAACAGACAAGTTCCTTTATTTTTTGTCGCCAATGAACATGAGAAGAGTCTCCAATCCAATGTATTGCCATCCACCTAAAGAAGCTCATGAATTCCACATTAATATTTGATTTAAAAGTATTCAATTTTTGATCAGTTTGTACATATTTAATATAATTATCAGCAATTTCAAGTTTGTGACGTTTTTAATATTCCTTTTATTATGAAATCCTAATAAAACAAAAATATTACTGCATGGAATTATTAATGCAATCTTGGCCTGAATCAATAAAATCAATAGAGTTACTTGTTGAGCAAAATAATCTGTAATAAAAGAAGGGTAAAATTTATGAAATTAAATGAAATGAATACCATTTACTAACTAAGAAGCACAATAAACACTATGCTTTCAGCCAGCTTTAAACGAATTGAAAGCCCTTATGCTAATAGCTTCTTCTTATCCATATAATGAGTGTGTCACACTAATCATTAGTCTTGCCTCATCTGAATTGCAAGTTCCAACGATTTGGTATTGTGTTCCTTGCGAGAACCATTTGCATATATTTGTGCCTGCCTGAGAACTGATGTGTGTAATGCACAATTGTATTCTTTAAATGAAGACATTAGAATAGGCATGTAGTATTTTATAAGCTCGTGGCTGGGTTGATTTAAATCATCCTGTTTTAAATGTTAAAAGCAAGTTTATAACATTTGTTTTGCATACACACATTGTTGTTTCTTAATTTATAAACTTGAATAATTTGTACTAACTAGTTACTGGAAGTTAATGTAGTTAATTCTCAAACACACAAAACAGTTTGGGTTACCTGGTAGAGAATGCCTCCACATTCAGTTTCTGTTTTACTATAAAGAATAAATAAATAATGGTGCAATGGTAGATAGAGTATATATATGCAGAATAAGTTATATTGTATATATTTTAAATCCCATAACAGTTATTCTGAATAACAGAGTTACAGGGTTTAAGACACAACTATGTAATTTTATTACCCTTGAAAGCCATAGTTTTAGATAACTTAATTCAAAAATATTCAAATGATTAAAAATAATATGAATAAGGGCAGGTTTACTACCTACCCTCATTAAAAAATAATTTACAACTAAGTTTGAATGATGCAGAGTTTAAAGTCCTCAGATGGTAAGGTAAGATATCATGACTACCTTCTTTTCTGGTTTTAAGTCCTCTTTGCAGTTGCTGCAGAGACTACATTACAATGATATTGAAGTTTTTTATCTTCCATCCATCACTGTAAATAAAACTCTCACTTGACAATATTAGAAGCTGCAACAGCAGGTTCTTACTGTAATTATCCCACTTTCTTTTCCGAAGCTGCCGAGAGTGAAGCAGGAAATTATAAAACAGCAGGTTTCTCAGATAATCACAATTTCATAAGCCCCATTGGCTCTAAGCACTAGTTTCGCAACTTGCGAACTACATTTTCTTTATCCGTTTCGTACAAAAAAGCTGACACAAAACACGAAGGCGACGAGTAATAAAAAATAAAAATAAAACATGCGACTAACGCCCGGAACAAAAGTTGGATGTTACGAAACTTTTGACTTACCATAAACGATATGTGGGTGAAGTTGGAGTCGCAACTCGCGAATACACACTGTTGTAACAGCGGCCCAGGTCCATTCTTGTCCTGAATTTCCAGTTTAAGCCATTGTTTAATTCATCACTTTACTTTTGTTCCGAACGGCAACTCTTCCACAACTTGTCCCGATCACTGTTTATATTTATTTGTTGACACGAAACGAGGTTATTGCCGTTTGCTCACCTCCTACAATCTGGGTGTAAGTTAGCAGAAAGTTTCACTCTAGGTCGCACAAACAAATTCAAAACTTATTTCAATTAAACAGAGCAAACTTAAGTAAGACTTTTTTTGAATTGGTACACTAGCGTAGCAGGTAAATGGCGAGCGGGCAAGTGGTTCGGTCCGACTTGCAGTGCAGGCAGGCAGTTGAAAAAAAAACAATAAAAGTAGCGGCTGCACAAGCACACTTCACGATCTGCAATGCAACAGTGTGCGTGAATGAAACGAACGAAACTTTACAAACAGCGCAGCGCCGCCTGCGGTGGTGCCGTGAACGTTCTCCGCGCCAAAAAGTGTTGCCATGATTCATATTTAGTTTATCCTATATTATTTATAAATAATTAATGTAATCCAAATTTCTTCAAAATGTCAGGTGAAATTCAAAGAAAATAACATTAGATTATATGTTTAACTTACTTTCAAGGTTTCCATTTTAAGTCATACGTAATTTCATCGAAAGGAAATTCATCAAAAGTGTCATAAGTACGAATAAAATAATGAATTGTTCGAATTTAAGTTAAACTGACACATTAAGTTATTGAAAAAAAATATTCAAAAGTAGTATTTGTATGTAATTATCAGCGAGCATGGAAGTAACATAACCGCCTTGGATATATCAGCAAGTGACAAAGGCTTCACTTGCTGGTGTTAATAGTTTGAGATACACGTATAAATAAAATTAATAAACAAATAATAAATAAAATTATGTTACCGTTAATTTTCAATCGTAAGAAATATCCACCACAACCCTTTCTTTGTCCCACTTTTGTCTCCTCTTATTCTTAATCCCACTGTTGTCTCCTCTTGGGATGGGAGGCTTATGATGGTAAGCCACCATAGTCCACCACGCTGGCCAAGAGCGGATTGACAGACTTCATGTGAATTCGATAACATTATGGAGAACTTTCAGGCATGTCTGATTCCTCATGTTTTCCATCACTGAGACAGTAATTTAAATTTAATTGATTAAATCTATATATATAAAAGGAGAAGGTGACTGACTGACTGACTGACTGACTGACTGACTGACTGACTGACTGACATATCAACGCAGGGCCTAAACTATAAGGGCTAGAAACTTGAAATTTTGCACAGGGGTTCCTTTTATAACGTAGGGGAGCAATAAGAAAGGATTTTTGAAAATTCATCCCCTAAGGGGGTAAAACTGGGGTGTAAAGTTAGTATGAAACTTTGCCGTTTTTGAAGTCGTTAGACGGGTAGACGTCGTTAATGGGTCTAATTCTACGCGAGCGAAGCTGCGGGCGTCCACTAGTCTCAGATAATTTGGACACATCCTTTAGTGAAAGAAATATCTAAATAAGCCAATGAAAATACGTCTTCATAATTTTTATGTTTCTCTTAATCAAAGAACAGTTTAAAGGCAAAAAAAAATTTGGTAAATTTTTCCTTTTTATTTTTATTTTGATGATAGCTATTCAGAATAAAATAAATGTAAAGCTGAAATCAATATTTTCGCTAATAATCAAACTACATATGAGAAGGCAAATATATTTTTACAGGCAACACAGTAAGATGTCGCGCGCGCTTGTCAAACCGCCAAAACAACGAAGCAAGCTGCGGGCGCGCGCGCGGGCGCTGCAAGCAGCCAAGATATACGTCTACACTACTTTATGAACGTACATACAGCCGTACGTACAGATGCACCCACACACTTACATCGTAGGTCGACACGAACGAAACCTCCGCAGCTCCGCCCGCGCACCAACGTCCTTGCGGCCACCGACCGCAGTTTTGCGCTATACCTACCTTCATAAACACCATAACTTATTCAAATTAATTTTCAATCTTGAAATCTAGGTATTAATATACATAAAAATAAAAAATACCTAATAAAAAGATACAAGGAGCTATATTAGTTAACTTACTACCTATCAAACATCTCTGATTCTTGTGATTGTAACATACATAATTATGTATTAAAAAGATAGATATTAATTAAGGTATCTAACTACCTATCTATATCGTTAAGTCTGTTTGTCCGTCATTGTTATAAAAAAAGATTATAGATTAATTTTATAGATAATGTATATCGGTGGTATATTCTGTAGTTCGCCCGGGGGCCACACCACTAGGTAATCATTGTTTTTCTATGCAATTTAAGTATGTTTCCCAAACTATAATTCAATCTCAAAACGCATATTATTATGATACAAAATCCCTAGCCGATGTCGGCGACGGGTCATAAACACCCATTTTATCCTGGCGCTGGCCGATAATCTTATTGTCTGTCTTCAAATCGTGCCCTCAAACGGGTAATTCGTAGCTTCCCGTTGAAAAGGAACAGGCCGTCAGATCATTAAGCCAATCAAATCCCTTTTGAGGCCTGTCTTCTGTTCATAGACAATGAATTTAGGTCAAATACATAAATAAAGTGCACAGGTACATCTTAAATTTCCTTAGTGCAGTGATGCTGTAAAGGTCAGAAGCAGTAGCTGCTAGTAGAGCGAAGCGGGCATAATGTTCCATTTCTGCAGTCTCCAAGCTAAGCTACAATACGAGTACAATACAAAATACCCCTCAGCGGTCCATTGCAGAGATAACAGTAGGTTCCATATAAAGATAACCGGGCATCGTGGGTCCGACCACGGATTAAGTGGAAATTCCATCCACTATACACCCTCAGTGGCCTTCCCCATCCCCAGTGCTGCATCTGAAACTTCGAGATCTCCGGTGGTACCCGTGAAACACACTGGCGAGCTGCGGCGTCCGTTATAACTGACAGTGACCGAGCCCTACGTATATGCCACTGTTAGTTTTGTGACACATATAAATATAATGAATTAAATATCTGTACAGATTTGTACTCGGTTGATGGATATTAGATTGTGTTTTTATCTGTGTAACGTTGTGCTACAACAACGTCCTCCTTCTCACGGTCGCTGGCTGGGTGGCTCGAGACACCCCTCCCACCCGCAACCCTTGAAGCCTTTTAGCAGCTTCAGTGCAGTTTAGCGCCTGGCAGTGATACCCTAGCAATAGTCTGGTCCCCAGCTTTGTAAGGACGACGTCGAATCTGCCTACATGCGCTAACATTTATTACAACTAATTGGACCGAATATCAATCGTTATCAGGCATGTCAGGATCAAGGATAGGTTATCGTTAGTAAATGTCGATGTATATAAATCTTAATTGAACTTGCAATTATTTTATTTATTCATGTGCTAGAATGTAATCCAAACTCTAAAAATAATACATTCATTTGGAATCCCGAGTGATGGCTAAAAATTCTGCAAGTTCACTGGCCAGCGAACTAATGCAATTAATTTTGATTTTGTAAAAGGAATTTAAATAAATAGACTTTCATTTATTATGTATTTCCTTTTTAGTCATTAATTAAATAACATAAATTATGATATGATCAAGTTAAAAAAATTGTGAGTTTTGTTTGAAGTCTCAGTATTCACCTTAGTAGGTACCTACATACATACTGCCTTAGCGAGTCGTCTGTGTTCTTCTATCAATCAATTTAATTACTGTCTAGTTTACTCAGTTTACTGGCCACTTTATATGAGCCGTCCTATAAAGGGTTAAACGTTAATAGGCCAAATTAAAATTCCTAATCGTCAGGATCATGTTTATAATTCTTATCCTTACTAATATATAAAGTGTTTGTTGGTTTGTCGGTTTGTTGGTTTTATAAAGTCAGTAAGTAGAGATATTTATGTTTTTAAATAAGAGTTAGTTTAGACAAGTTGAGTTTTTATTCAAATTACGTTAGATCTATTTTTATTTTTAATTATTACTACGCTTCTGACGGGCGCAGAGGGGGAGTTCCACCGATCGCTCTTCACTACGCCGCATTACTTAATTATTTTAGAGACCTACAGCACCTTAAGTCGTAAATACAACGCAGTAGCTGTAGAGCAATCTGTGAAATCATAAAAATAAAATGAAATTGTTATTCTAATGGAGACCGTAAGCTTTGCATTCTTGTAGTGTAGATGACCTTATTTGAGTAATAATAAAGGAAGCGGACCGTAATTACCTATTGAGAATAATCTCAATGAATAGTTCTATAATGGAAAATGAATGTACGAATTATCTGTAGTATTTAAAATTGATGCCTACTGAAACACTTTCTTATCATATCAATATTGATTCAGAAGTACGAAATACATACTTCCGACGAATGGAAGCGACTATAATTATAGACTCAGATTATTAAGAATATTCTTCTCAAAGTACATACACCGTGACATTCCTGATCCATTTAACTACCAGCCGCGTTGTCTACATAACATCAATTATCAATATTATTATCATCATGGCATCTGTATTTCTTAGACAGAGGTGGGCTATTTACATCTACCCAATCCCCATGATAGCCTAATAATATAATAATTATAGGTGCAGGAAAGCCTAGCAATAGCTAAGTGTGCACGTGCAATTGATCGATTATTATGAGTTACGAGTTATGTTACTTTAATAGTTATACCATTATCCTAGGTAAGTACCTACATAGTGCAGCGTTTTCATACTTAAAACTTTGGTCCCAATTTTATTTTAGCTCATGGCTACATTGGCTACTACATCCCATTAGTAGCTATGGCAAGGCAAGTTCGTCCATGATGGAATGTTTCGTTTTAAGTTTAGTGGCTTTAAAGTTTAGTGGCTACTTTAGGAAGTTTTTATGTTTTGTTACTAAAGTATCTAATAGGATCTATCATGAAGCCATTAAATCCCCGATACGATTTAATTTCTTCGAACTATAATATACGACGTACGACCGATCTCATGATAGGCCGTCCTATGACAAGACGTGGTATATACGAGTATGTATATCCTAGGCGCCGCCGTGCCGGTCACCTTAGAATCGCAAATGGCGCACGCATGCTTGCATTACGCTAATAATTTAATTTCACATTTAGCAGAGAGAGTGTGGTTGCCAGTTACACTTTTCCAGCGACCTTAGGCTTAGTAAACTTAAATTTGGTTTAAGTAATTACTTGAGTTTGAGTTTTAATGTGACCCAGTGACCCTGCTGCCAACCCTGGTTCCCGGCCGCCCAGATTTTTATTTCGCATTATTATTCTTACTCAGAACATGGATGCTGTGTTATTTTCTGTGTGTTACACACAACACCGGCCTAGTGTGATAAAAAAATGTATCATTGTTTGTTAAATACCCAGTAGCTTGATAATCAAACGACATTAAGACAATGAAGTAAGTAACCTTCGTCACCAAATGGTAGTAGAAATTTCTCAAGTACTTATTAGTCTACTTGAGAAGTTTTTAGATACTTACATGACGATTTTCACAGAATTTACTGTTATTTTGTTTTTATGTACACGTAATACAATGTTATCTATCTATTCGTGTACCCCTCGTGATAGGTTGAGTTGTGTAGGCACCGCCTATTCAGAATCCTAATTGCTCCGTACACGCACCTATTCCCATTCACTGTCTTGTTGCAAATTTTAACCGTAAAGTTTACTGGGTATTTTATTTTATTTTATAAGAGTCACATTCAGCCCCGACTGAAAGGTTGTGGATTGGTTGGTCTTAGGTTCACTCCCTTTAAAATGTATGCTGCTTTAAATTTTACCCGATTGTACCATTTTTACCTATAGAATACCTAATTAATAAATTAAATATTTCAATTTGTTATTTTATTTCCAGTAACACTTCTTTAAAGGTGACCATCTTAGTCCTCAAGGGTAGCAACGCATTGTGACTGACAACGAAACTATTATTATCAATTAATAACTGGACTATTAGTAACATCAATTAACGACTAACACTATCATTTACATAACATTCCCCTGCCCCAGTCTGAACTGACCAATGTTTTTACTAACTCCCTCTCTCTCTGCTAACTGGACTAACCAACATCCTAGCCCCATATAAGAGCTTGTTCAAACTTTCAAAGTCAGTCGCAGTTTTCATGGGCGGCAGCGGAGGGGTGATGCTGCAAGCTCATTTACTTTCTTACACCCTACCTACTCAGGTAAATCTATACATAGACATCGTGAGATTGGTGATCCTTTTATACTTTGCCTAAGCGCCTGGTTCACTTTCTGAATCTAAACATAAAAAGGGCGCAAAAGATTAATTTATTGAGTAGCGCCCATAGATTTATCATTACTCTATTGTAGCGCCTGCAAAGCACATCAGCTTTTTAATTAGCGGGAACAAACGTACGTATAAGTACCAAGTAATCATTTAATTATGTAATGATGATCGTCCAAACCTGTCTTACCTTTTTTGCCAGACAACTGGAAAGAGACAGTTGATCTTAAATACATATACATATTCACTTGGGAAGTGTTCGCTTCGCTCCCTGCGCATCTGAGAAGTTCTAGAATAGCATATTCTGCGCGACGGATCTCTCCAATTTTTGGCCTCAGTAAGTTGGTATTGATGTATCCACAGAACCTCTTTTATCTGTTCTGTGGATGTATCTAACCAACGGGTTCTCGAGAAACTTTGCCAATGGTGAAAAACTCATGAGAAACTAAATAACCTGAATGTAACCTTATACGTGTAAAGATCATAACAGATTCGTATTACGCTTACAACATGTTGTCACAGTTGTCAACTCGCTGCGAGAGGCTATTAAAATAATACTTTACACGAATGACACACAGATATGAAATGCTCATAATTATGCACATGTAATATCGGTAACCGACTGGCGACCTAATTAAATTACATTAATTAAAACATTGCTCGAGCTGAGTTAATTTTTAAGTTTAAAAGTCAGTAAAATTTTTCTCTCGATCGAGTTATGTCAGAATTAGGAATCTGTGTTGCATGTTTCTTGTATTTTCTGAATTCCGGCGTTAATATGTCAGTCTGTCCGTCATTCAGTCAGCTTCTCCTTTTATATATACATAGATATCTATATATATAAAAGGAGAAAGTGACTGACTGACTGACTGACTGACTGACATATCAACGCAGGGCCTAAACTATAAGGGTTAGAAACTTGAAATTTTGCACAGGGGTTCCTTTTTTATCGTAGGGAAGCACTAAGAAAGGATTTTTGAAAATTCACCCCCTAAGGGGGTAAAACGGGGCTGCAAAGTTAGTATGAAACTTTGCCGTTTTTGAAGTCCAGTGGGCAACCTGAACGCGGGCAGACGTTAATGGCTCTAATTCTACGCGAGCGAAGCTGCGGGCGTCCACTAGTTTTTCATATGAATAAATAGATTGTTTTTCTTATCAATAAACTTTATTTATGCTAGTACTATTTATTGTTGTTATTGTGGCTCTTTAAAAACTTGAAATTATGTAAATTGTAATTTTTTTCTCTTCCGACTCAAAAGGTTGCCGACCCCTGTACTAGGCTGATAGTGGGTTTAAAACAAGGATAAAACTAAATGCAGGTTCTATATAACTTTTTCTTGCATGTTCGGTGTCACCGCTCCGGAAATGCCTCAAGAAGGAAGCTCACTTGACATCCACAGTTTGCACGTAGGCGGCAAAAAACTTGTGCAATCCAATTTAGTATTATTGCTGATTTCGATTCCAAATTGGAATAAGCTAAAGTAAACGAAGACCTAAATGGCAGCCAGTTTCATTTCAATGTGTAATTAAATGCTCACTTAGATTTGTATCATACCTAGATTACCTAGGTAAATAAATTAAAAACTAAATAGTTTTTAAGCGCGCCATCCGGCCGCGTTTTCGTTGCACATGCAAGTTCAATTTTATTTTGATTATCGACCTACTTATCTGGAATAGTCTACTTAAGGCAGACGTATCTCTAAACTAGAGATTCCTCTGCCTTAAGCTATTACCATTCCACACCAAGTTTACTTGAAACTAAGTAGACTCGTAAAAAATAGTAGGTACCTAAGCTGGAAGATTCGTGTCATGTATGGTAATCGGCAAACCTAGGCATGTACAACAACACAAAATATATAAGAACTGATAAAACGTGCGAGTCTTATCACAAATCTGCTAGACAATCAAGGCTCGATAAAAACACGCGTTTGATCCGGAGATAAGGTACTGCGGTTGCATCACCCTCGGCCTTGGAAAGTTGGGAGGCTCTAAGACTGATTTATAGCTCCACGGCATGGATTAGCATGACTTTTTGCTTCTCAGAAAGTCAGAGCTATAAAACGAAACGGATCTCCGTCCGTTAGACTTGTTAGCTAAGTGAGTTAATGTAGCGAGATGTAGTTTCTAATCGGCTTACTCACGTGGAATTGAAGTCGGAATAAGGCCGACTAGTTTCGGTCAATTACGAAGATAATCTTCAGGAGTTACGCACTTGCGGTTCTTTGGACCGTGTTCGTAAGGTAGGTACTCTGTGTTATAGGGTAAGCTTAGATCATTGCGGAGTTAGCATAGCATAGTCAATGCACAGAGTTGAAGTTAAATAATTAACATGTTCTCACTTATATTTAACCTTTATGCCAAAGAGATCACAAAATTTAATATTTTCTTATTTCGTCGTATAACTTAAAATAAAAGACTATGAATGAACTATGAAAAGGGAACGCAACCAATAAGAAAATGTGGTTGGACAGGGGAGAGACAACAGGCACGCTCGAGAACAAAATGAATAAATCCTTTCCCAAGAAAAAGAAACAACTATCAAATCCTATACTGTGTCAAACGTGCGGCAGACGGCACATGAACATTATGAAGATCCACACTTTGGTGGACTAGGGACCTAGACCTAGTACCCTAGACCCCATCCCCGAGAGAAGACCGTGTCCCTACAGTGGGAGAAAGAAAAGGTTGTGTAGCTAACAGTAGTAACTATTAGTATTGTAGTGCGTGACATTACAAATCGTCCTCATAATCACTGAGACTGATTTTCCAATTTTCTAATTAATATCCTTTATAGGCTTACTCTCTCCTTGCCTTATTGAGTATCTAAGTGTTATTCAAAGTTTATCATGAGAATTTTATAGTCATAAAAATACCTGCGTTAGCGAGGACCTAACTCATTCAAGAAAACCTTTGTGTTATGTCAGTAATCGGTCATGACCATGATGACGAAAAACACAGTGGTAAACAACACAACCCAGAACGAGCTTTCAAGCCTGGCCAACTAAATAGGATTCTAGGTATAACGGAACTGTCACAAGCGTCGTTGTTCCTTATCGTTGCGACAACAACGGCTTTTGTGCTCTCTACAATAGGGCTGCCATGAGTGTTGGCAGCTTTACAGGGACAAATTGAATAGTGATAAAAATTTCTTCATAATTTTCCAGCGTTTAGCAGTAGTTCCTTGTGTGCTACATAATTTTAATTTCATTTCAAAGAAGATTTTCCTACTTTCGTTTTTGACGGGGACCAGTTAGATATGTAATGTTAATCTGACAAATTCTCATCCTACTAATATTATAAATCTGAAAGTTTGTAACTTAATCACGCAAAAACTAGTACTAATAGTAACTACTATTCGTATTACTATCCTACATAAATTATAAATGTGAAAGTCGTGTAGGTATGTTTGGATGTTTCTTGCTCAATGACGCAAAAACTTCATACCTAACGGATTTGGATGAAACTTGGCAAATAATTAGATAATGACCTAGATTAGCTTAGCACTTAAGATACTTTTTATCCCGAAAGCATGTTCCCTTGGCATGCTTCGCACGTTTGTTGGAAAGTGGTTTGGCACAGCCATAAGTAAGGCCATAATTGATGGCGCTGACAATAATTCTGAAACGCGGTGGCGACTTTATGCCGTACTTTGGTTAAATGGACCAGGTTTACTGGAACTGATTTGATTTGAATCCACCCTAAATCTATCATCTAAATATTAGGAAATTTGAAAAAAAAAAATTGTTTTATGAAAACCGACTTAATGTACTTATTAGACAGCTTATACGCGGGCTGAGCGGCCGAAAAAGCTAGTTTTTTTATAAATAAAAAAGAAGAAAGAGAAGGAAGAAGAAAACCAATCTATACCAATACGTCAATACAATATACTACACACATCATGGATGCAGAACATATCCTTCAATACCAGGCCACATGGTAACCATTATCTATTAGGACCTCACATCGAAGTCTCGCTGTGGTTCAGTAATAAAAACGCAATAATGCGAACGGATAGGTCGAAGTTACAGTGTCGATGATATGATTCTGTTTAAATGCAATACCTTAGACCTATATTTTAAATTAGCTGCTGCTCGCGGCTTCGCGCGCTCAAATTTTATCCTACTGATTTTTCAGTTTCCATTTAAATTGATTTTTTAATCCCCAAGGAACATAGTATCGGGATAAAAAGTATATAGGTATATGTTAATCCAGGGTGTCAGCTACCTCCATACCAAATTTATCAAAATCGTTTAAGCCTTTTGAGCGTGTAACATACACACATTCACAAACTTTCGCCTTTATAATATTAGTGTTTTAAATAATAATAAAGTAAACTATGTTTGATGGTGATACTCTGCCTTTGGGAGAAAGAGATTAATTAGTTACCTATACAAATTATAGATAAATAAAACCTATAAATCACAATTAATTATTAATCTAAAACAGACGCTCATACTTCCTATAACTATTAATGATGAGAATGAGATTGTTAAATAAATTTAATAAATAATAAACGCTAACACAGTCAAACGGCTCACACCCCCGCACTAGGATTTCCTGTGTTGCGCGTTGGACACAAACAGAAGCAAAGCAACGCAACAGAATAAAATTCATGATTCGAGTAAAAATATTTATGTGCAAGTAAATACCGGTAAATACCGGTAAATAATAATGACCGGGCGGTCAGGATTCGAACCTGGCTAGGCAGACAGGGTCGCTCTCCATCGCGGAGTCTTCATCCTTATCTTGTAAAAGGTTTTTTACCTTAAGTAGGACTTTATGGCGAAATGATTTTTAAAATTTGGTAAATAAATAATACGGCCACGTCGCTCGACGGACTGTCCCAATGGATAATGACAGTCCTTGAATGGAGACCACGACTCGGAAAACGGAGTACTAGCTGCCCTCCGACGAGGTGGACTGATGACCTGAAGAAGACAGCGGGAAACCGCTGGATTCAGAGGGCACAGGATTCGCAAGAAGGGGTGTCGATTGAGCGATGCTTATGACCAGCAGTAAAGGTCTTGAAACGCTGATAGTTGGATGGAAATAATACGGATTAGTTATCAGGCTATGGTATATTGATAGCTCTGTTTAAAAACATGAGGAATCTTTGAAAAAACATTATCATTAGGTATTGTTGCCAATGACAACTAAATAAAACCTTGAGAGCTAAGACAGTTAAATTATTTATAGAATTACCTACACGCAAGCTTAAAGGTCATAGCATTTTGCGAGCCTTGGAATAGGGCTTTGTAATACCATTATCATTTAAATGAATCTTTTAACGCCGATTGCAATCATATAAAGTAGAGAATACCTAATATCAGGGTTCTAGAGTAAAACTTGAAATAAAAACACCAGTGAATTTATTGCTGGGCTAGAACAGCTAATATAATAATAACTACTAATAATGGACATTATCGAGGAGATCAAATAGAGGATGTAGGAACAAGCGTATCTGGGTAGGTATATGGAATTACGGAATGGTCGTAGACACTTGGACGACCCAGATGCCACTGAAAAAATGAGACCAGAATAAGAATAAGGTAGGTTAAATGATCTTCAAAAACAAAGTTAAACTTGAAATTTAACAAGTTGTTACTTAACAGCAAAAATCGCTAGATAAGCGGTAAATACTATACTACTACTACTACTATACTACTACTAATACTATACTCGGTGTTACTTGAAATTACTGTGAACACAAAAACTGCAAATTTAAATATATATAGAGACCGAAGTAAGTAAAGAATTCTCGTGTATGTGGCGAGTTCACGCTTGACCTGTTTTGTTTGATATTATTTACAAAACAAGCTTATTAAATTCCTGGTTACTCCGTTCTCTCGTAATATTATATTCCGAGTTGTTCCAATCCATAAATAGAAGTATTTTACAATCACACACAAAATAACAAATATTGTGGAGTTCTACGGACATGTAAATCACGGTCATAAGAACATACAGTATTACTATATATTATAATATACTTAGTACAAGTATAAACTAACAACTATTATTTTCATCGGTATTATTTGTAGAAATTCATGTGAGAATACGCCTAGCTTTCTCCGTATCGCACAAAATTCATAACTCGACAGTCGACAGCCTTGCAAGGAATGTCGTAAAAGCGTTATTATGTATTATAGATCTTCATTCTATGGGAGTGTTTAACTTATATTGCGGTCATTGCGGTCAGCTTTGTATGGGGTACTTGAAACTAAAGCTATGTTTCAGAAGTATATTTTAAAAGCTATCGTTCGAGAATATAAAATACACCCTGGTAGAGGCAATTAGGTTTGCTGTAATGGACACATCTGAGGAAACTTGCATGCCTGAAAGTTCTTCATAATGTTCTCGAAGGCATGTGAAGTCTGCCAATCCGTACTTGGCCAGCGTGGTGGACTAATGCCTAATCCCTCTCATTCTGTATAGTACAGAATCGCCATGACTTTTAAGATACTATTTTATCTACCGGTTTACCCCAATTTCTTTACTTTTCAGGGCGATCGACTGTAGCTATAGCAGCAATTACAAGTAAATATAGAACTATATGGAAAGTCCATCTGCATAACGACATAGGTAACCTCATTGTATGTTTTCATATCATTATCATTAAACTGCTAATCATCCACTGGGTTATCAATCAATGGCGCAATGCTATTTGTACCAAATAACAGTTCTAAGATCCATGATGAGATGTGATGCGTAATTTAAATAACGAATTAATTAAAAATATATTTAAAAAAAAAGCTTTTTATAACTTTTATTTTAAAAGCTTTTATTTAATTTCACTCGTATGTATTCATTCATGTAAGTATGTATGTTCTGGAATCTTGCAATCAATATTTCTCCCACTTCCACTCCACTAAAGCTATCGAGCTACGAAAATAAAATAAATAATTATACCGTTAAAATTTTTTTTTTTAAAAAGCTTTTTAAAAGTATTTTTTTATTTTCATGCATTGTCATCGGAACCAAATATGTGTGCCTAATTTCAGCTTGATAGCTTCAGTGGAAGTGGGTGAAATATTGATTGCAAGATTCCAGGACATACATATACATACATAGATACATACGTGTGAAGTTAAATAAAAGCTTTTAAAAAATAATAAATTTTTTCTTTCACACAATGATGGACGGTGGTGGTACTGACCCGGGCGAATCATTACTAAGTACTTATTGTATTGAGATTATCGATGTACCTATTAGTTCGAAAATTTACTAAGCAACTGTATACATCCATCCATCATCACCCTTTAAATAAATATCAAATATCATGGATATTCTTACACACGGCCATCTGACTCCAAACTAGGCGCGAGCGTGTACCATAGTACAGGTACAGGTCATTGTCAGAGACTGATATACATCGCTGCGACCCATAGACGCCCCACTGCTGGGCACAGGTCTCCCCCACAGACACAGTTGCGGGAGGCCTAGAGCATACTCCACCACGCTGCTCCAATGCGGATTGGTGGAGAGGTTAGTGGCCAACCCAGTGTCGAATGTTCTCAAGCCACCCGAAGGTCTTCGACAAAGCTTAACGACTGTTTCCACCATTGAAAACAACCGGGACCGACGGCTTTACGTGCCCTCTGAAGCTCGGTACGTCAGTACCATTTCTACCGTGTAGTAAAATTGTCTTTATAGCAGATTGTAGTCTGATTGGAATGAAGTGGTTTCCGGTTACACTTCTTTAGAAGCGACCATCTTAGTCTTCAAGGGTAGCCAACACATCTGTGACTGACTTGGAACGATATTCTTACTAACAATTACTAACTGGACTATTACTAACACCAACTAACAGGACTAACTATCAATAACAGTCCTCATACCCACTAACGAACTGACCAACTAATGGTCTAATTAACTCTCTCAGCTAACTGAACTATCCATCCCAGTCCCTATTTGAGTTTTGTTCAAAGTCAGTCACCGTTGTCATGGGCGGCAGCGGATGGGCGGTGCTGCAAGCTTGTTTGCTATCTTATATCCATAAAAAACAAATGTTCAAAAGTTTCAAAACACAACTTCGCACTTTCCATAATTTGTCTTCTTCCAAGAAGTGTTCTTTTTACTGCAAAAGCTTGAATATTTTTTGATCTCAACAACACTCGTCAATTTATTGATCATCAGATCACTCGGAAGTAATATATTGGATGTGATATTTAATACAGGTTGTGGTCTGCAGTCTGCTCAGTATGGTAAGCTCGGAACTTTCTATGTACCTACCCTAACCAGCGTATCTGGATCTGCGGCGATACTATGAACGTGCAAAGGAACAGAACTCTGTAGAATTGTTTTATGGCAGCCAGCGCTGCGTTGGAAGGTCAAGGTTGGTTGGGGTTTGGTTGGTTTCACTCCGCTTCTGTACGCCGTAGGCGCATTGCATTTCACACTAGCCTTTTGCTGTGATTTCGTTCGCAAGGAATTTGATTTCATTCACCTTATCTTTTATATACCTACCTACATTTGGGGCAGGAAGGTCCTGCCTAATTAAACAGATTCAGATTCAGATTCATTTATTTTTCAATATATGGTATTTTGTATACGCTTAATGAACGTCATAACATTTTTTATCTACCGCCGGTTCACAAAGTTGATGCTACCAAGAAGAACACGGCAAGAAACTCATTAGTTACTCTTTTAACGAAAGTTAAAGGTATAACACTTCGTTGAAGGTCTGGCATGAGTTGGATTAAACAGGATACTGCCATCAATTAAATTCAAAAATGAAGTAACAATTCTGCAAAAACACGTCGAAAGATACTTTTTATGATTCAAAACTCCTCGTAGAGGCAGATCCAAAATTAAAGAACTAACTAATGAAAATGATTCATAATGCTTAATTTTTTTAAAGAAATGTAGGAAGTTGTCTGATTGATTCACGATTAAGGATAGCTATAGTCAATATATCGTATTTCTGTTCATGATAATAAGCTTAGGTTTCGCCTCTTGTGTCATTTAACCACATTTACCGACAAACTTTCCTTTACACACAACATCGTTCGAGCACAATTCGTATTATTTTACATACATAATACTTTCATATTAATATGAGGAAGACGAAGTCGTGAGTCGTCTTTGTTAAGTTCGCAAACGTAGCGTGAGGTTAAGTCGTGTTACAGCTATTTGCTATGGTCATCCCTTTGGCTTTGATAGCAGCTTCACACGACATACAACACACCGTGTATTTCGTTTGTGAGTTTCTTGGCACATATCGTGGCACCATCGAGTAGACTGTCTCGTTGGGCTAGTCGCAAGCGCGACTGCTAACATACGTCGTGGGTTCAATTCCAAGGTCGAAAAATGTTATATTTTTACTAACCTGGAACCTGGAATCACGGGTAGTTGCTGAAGTCTGGATTGGTGGTGTCCGGTGTATGCTAATTATAAGTATTATTTATGTAAAATGGCATATAACATAACATGATTTTTCGCCTGTATTTTCCTGATATGGTAGGCAGAGGTGTCGTACTACACCCACTTTGTACCAGTAGGTAGGTAGGTAGGTGGGTAATGTCCCATAAAAAAACGATAAGCGACCCAGGATCGAACCCAGGACTACAAAATCAGTGGTCGCTCTTAAGGCCACTAGATCAGCATAATCAATAATATCATAAGAATAATAAAATAAATGCTCATAATATAACTACAACATTCTCATACACGGCCATCTGACCCAAACTAGGCGCGAGCCTGTATGTACTATGGGTGTCAGAGACTGATATAGGGGAGAGCGGGGCTACAATTAACAGAGGTAAGTATTAACAAGCAAATTTCTCTAGAACTATACCAACTACTTGTCCAGTACGTGACTTAATTTGTCAATTAGATCGCGCCATATGGCACAGTACCGGTCAGTTGGGACCCGCGCGTCATTTGAGTGATTTGTGTTCCGGTCGATATTTTTAAGCAGGTAACGATCATTTTACAGTTCACGATTTTTTGATTAGCACATGAATTATAAAGTGTAATGATTACATTTTTACATTTTTACATTAAACAATTCTACGTTTAATATTTGACATAACTATTGACCAATATTTTATTACGTTATTTAAATATTAAAATGTACCTTTGGGCCTATAATTAACACATCAGAGGGGCAAGTACGTGTTAATACCTACCCCGGATTTGGGGGCAAGTATTAACAGGTTACCTGAATATTTGGAATGATTATTTTAAACTATTTTTTTTACTACAGCATGAGAACTTATAAACGAAAAAACGACTATATAACGAATCTGATTTTGCGCCATCTTTTTCACGGACCGCCCAAACCCCAGCGATAAAAAACAGTCATTAGTCTCTGAACCCTCTGTTGATAATGATGTTGATATTGATGATCTGTCACTGAATTTAGAAAACCCTGAAGTTTTAGACAATGTGCCTAATTTAGATATAAGCGCGATGAAGTAATATCGCAAATATCTAATGAACCAGTAGCTGGACCAGACAAGTGCTAGTGATTTTGAAGGAGCTATCAGTAAACTTCTCCATAATTTTTACGAAGGCATGTGAAGTCTGCCAATCCGCACATGACCAGGTGGTGGACTAAGGCCTAAACTCTCCCATTCCGTTATTCTCTCCCGTTCCATTATTTATATTTATATTTATATTTATATTTATATTTATATTTATATTTATATTTATATTTATATTTATATTTATATTTATATTTATATTTATATTTATATTTATATTTATATTTATATTTATATTTATATTTATATTTATATTTATATTTGTATTTGTATTTGTACTTGTACTTGTACTTGTACTTGTACTTGTACTTGTACTTGTACTTGTACTTGTACTTGTACTTGTACTTGTACTTGTACTTGTACTTGTACTTGTACTTGTACTTGTACTTGTACTTGTACTTGTACTTGTACTTGTACTTGTATTTGTATTTGTATTTGTATTTGTATTTGTATTTGTATTTGTATTTGTATTTGTATTTATATTGAAGAAGATTGGAAGATGAAAAACGGGGTAACACAAAAAGGCATCAATAAAGACAGAATTTGTGTAATTTATCCAATGCAGGCAACATTCATAAGACCGCTATTTTGTTACGTCCCACACCTCAGTCGGCACTTGTTGTTTTGAGGGATCGTTTGTGTGATAAAACGAATTATCCTACCCTGTGTATTTTATGCGAGCAAGTCAAGTGTTTTTATCTTACCCCGTGTCGTGTATCTTCATTTACGAGGTAGGTACGAGTTTTTTATTTGTATACATACTTATTATTTTTAATTGGTAGTTAAGTTGCTATGTCTAAATATCGCTACTTTTTGTATTTTAGGATTAATTGTAACACTAGCTTTTACCCGCAGCTCCGCCCGCGTGGTCAATGGGAATTAACAATGAGTTGTAAAAAGTAGCCTACGTCACTCTCCACCCTCCTCACTATCTACAAAAACCATACCATATAATAGCTTCGTTGCGACGTGAAAGCCGGACAAACAAACAAACACACTTTCCCATTTATAATATTAGTATGGATTAGTATGGATATGGATTCCGTCTTTACCCGCCAATATTTGACGGGGTAAGATAAACATATAAAAGTTTTCATCTTACCCCGTTTTTAAAAGTCATACTAATGGTCTCATGTTCTCAAAGTGTACCTGAAAAAATGTTTTGTTTTGTTACAGCCATTATATTAATTGTCAGCGGTACAACTAATATTATCTAAAAGGTATTTATTTTTATTTTTGTATATTATGTATAAGCAAAAAGCAAGCGAGTCACCTGATGGTTAAGTGATTTCACCGCTACCCATAGACACAAGAAACAACAGTAGTGTTACTTGTGCGTTGCCTTCTCATAAGATATAGGAATCGTATGAATGGGAGTAGGAACTTAAAGAAAGGGGAAGGACCACCAGACACTCGCTAGTAAATTCAACATCACAGCTCCTAGAAAAATGCAACATCACATAGGTTTATCTAGCAAACGTCAACATTCGGGTGGCCTTAAGGAAAGGGGAAAAGAAACGGGAATCCGGAACTCTCACTCAACAGACGAAACATGGCAGCCACTAAGAAGCTAAACCACTTCACGCTGATTTTCTGTGAGAGGGTAGTATCGCACCGGTCGACTCTGCTCATTTATGTGTTACAGTGAACTGTAGACGTGGATCTACTACCAGTTTTTTTATTAATGTAGTTATATATATTTTGGCAATAACAATAAAAGATTTTATATGATTGATATCTTTCATTTTCTGTATAATCTTATTCAAGTAAAGTGAAAAGTTTGAGAAGCTCTAGTTCAATCTTTCCCCGGCGGGGCAAGATTGAAATATAAAAAACAAATAATTTGTGTTATCTGTGTTATTTGAAGGTATTTTGATATTATAGACAGTCCTGAAATGTCAGGACAATTAAAATTGTAGCCTACTGACCATCAATATCGTCTAACTCATCAATTTGAACAATTTTAGAAACTACTTCGATCTTACCCCACCACCCTTTCATCTTTCCCCCTGTTTTTTTCTTTCGATAAAAACATTGTAATTAATTTTTTTTTACTTCCGAATCAATAAAACAGGGATTTATCGATATGACATAAAAATATACTCTTTGTACTTTATTCATAACAGAAATAATTTTAACTTAAGTTAATATTTACTGTTCTACAATTCGTCAAACACAACACTGCTCATCTCATCAAAAAACCGTTCGATCTTCCCCCCCACTCACCCTATTTTAAAATACATACTTAAAAAGATAATATTAACATCCAGACACAGAATAAACACAAGTGTTCCTCACATGAATGTTTGCATTGAGTGGGATTCGAACCCACGACCGCGGGAATAACAGGCAGGTTTACCACACATTGCGCCAACAGGCCGTCCCACAACAGAAAATGACACAATTTTATCCATGATCCATGACCCGAGTACAAGATAATTATGTTTATCTACTAAATAAATATCTCCCCGATCGGGAATCGAGCCCGGGACTCGCGGTTAGGCAGTTCGGCCACGTGACGCGTTAGTGACCAAACTAAATCAATGCTTTGAAATCGCTTGAAATATGTACATTCAAAGCATTAATCGAGCATCAAAATAATTATCCTAAAAGTAAATAATAATATGCCAGTTGTTAGCGTCACTGTAAGCTCTGTATAAAAACTGGGACCGGAAGAATGGTGAAGCCACTTTCTTAGCCGGAAGGACAAAGAACTCATTACAATTGTGAATGTACACATACCCGGGCCGATAGTAGGTACTTATCATGTCGAATTAAGATACAATACGAGTGAATTTAAACACGAGAGTGCACTTTTGTGGTTTTCAATCTTATCTTATCTTATTCACTATTGCTGCGGGTCGATGAACTGTTAGGTAAATGTATTTTTATTTATTTATTTATTTATTGAACACCAACATAATGTACACTGATACACTTAATTATTAACTTAGGTACAACTCCTTCTAAGTGCCATCACAGTTACAGGTGTAGACAACATGCAAAATCAAAACAGAGAGAGTAAGCTTTAAAGTAACAAAATGTAAAAGCTAATTTAAAAGAAAATTAAAAAATAAACAATACATAGGAATTGAGTAAGAAAAATACTATACATATACAAGGTGTCCCAAAATTCAACGATAATCCTGAACCAGAGGATGGCCCTGCTAATGACTACTCCAGGAAAAAAAAGAAAAAAAATATATCTCGATTTTTTTTTCAAATTACATAATAAAAAGGAAATTCTTAGAAAATTTACACCCCTCATGATATTTTTAACTACCATGACCACAATTTTTGAGATATTTCTGATATTTTTTTTGTATCCGTGACCTAAGTAGTACTGCTATCTACCACAAATCTTAAAATTTCTATAATGTTTGTAGTTTTCACACAATAAACAATTAAAATCATTGTTTTCCCAAAAAAATTTGATCAAATTTACTTTCAGTCCACTTTCACTCATTGTGGTGTAAAAAAAAAGTATGGACACCACTATGGCAAGTTTTTTTAAAAGTTGACGCAACTAATCAAGATTCCAAAATGGTATAATACTCTTGGAATACTAGTCACAAAAAAAAAGTGTAATATTTCTAAACAAGAACCATATTTCAAAAATTGTACTTGTTGATAGTTATCATGTGCCCAAAATATGATTTTTGTTGTAAATTTCTTGGATTTAAATGGGACATGTGCGTAGTCAAACAAATGTAGAAGACAGAGATAGATAGAGAGAGATTATATGTTAGTCAGAGGTAGATGTAGATGTCGTTATCAAATAACAATAGGGCAGGTAGAGAAGTTGCTGTTCTCAGCAGTCAGTACGCTCTGCTTCTTTCTTTACTGTACACCGTTAAGTATTCAATTGACGTGTGAATCAAGTAATCTGCAAATTGAACTGACTTTGCATTATTTTGGACTGTTTAACTTTAACTGGGCCCTTTGAGTTACAAGGAAACTTAGATGGAAATAATTATTTGATCTTTTTACAAAATAACTTGCCAGACTTATTAGAAGACGTGCCTTTAAGTGATTTACAAAACATGTGGTTTTAAACTGATGGTTGCCCAGCTCACTATGCCCATCCTGTGCGAGACTACTTAAACCAAGAGTATCCAGGGCGTTGGATCGGGCGACTTGGTCCTATCTTATGACCACCCCTTTCACCCGATCTAAACCCCCAACACTTCTTCTATTGGGGTTGTCTCAAAGACAGGATCTACTCAAACATTTTTCACCACCAAAAAACCTATTTTGGGCACAAAGTAAAAGTTATTACTAATCGACAAGAACAATTTTTGAAATATGGTTCTTGTTTAGAAATATTATACTTTTTTTTGTGACTAGTTTTCCAAGAGTATTATACCATTTTGGAATCTTGAGTAGTTGCGTCAACTTTTAAAAAAACTTGCCATAGTGGTGTCCATACTTTTTTTTTACACCACAGTGAGTGAAAGTGGACTGAAAGTAAATTTAATCAAAATTTTTTGGGAAAACAATGATTTTAATTGTTTATTGTGTGAAAACTACAGACATTATAGAAATTTTAAGATTTGTGGTAGATAGCAGTACTACTTAGGTCACGGATACAAAAAAAATATCAGAAATATCTCAAAAATTGTGGTCATGGTAGTTAAAAATATCATGAGGGGTGTAAATTTTCTAAGAATTTCCTTTTTATTATGTAATTTGAAAAAAAATCGAGATATATTTTTTTTCTTTTTTTTCCTGGAGTAGTCATTAGCAGGGCCATCCTCTGGTTCAGGATTATCGTTGAATTTTGGGACACCTTGTATATATATAGGTAATAAAAATAATATATTTAAATATATACAAATTGAGTAAGATAAACTGCATAAATCCTATAGAGATATCATTTAGGGGTGATATTTCTAAGCTTTTTAATTCCATCCGAGAATATGTCTATGTTTGAGATTTTAGATAGTTCGCCGTTTTTTTAATTAATCTGTTTAGGGGCGCATGCTGTCCTACATTAGATTTACTTGGTTTGGATGTAAAGATATTATATTTTCTACAGGGTCTGGGTATCTTTGAGGGAACAGTAAAGTTTAAAATTTGGAGAAGATTAGGAGTATCAAGAATGCCATTAGCAAGCTTGAATAGAAATACCATATCTAGCATTTGCCTACGATCACTACTTAGGCTTTCGTTTTAAATAGGTAATCAAAAAGTTCATGTTTACTTTATAGGTACATATTAACTTGGTATTGGTACTAGCATTCGTAATAAACGTCTATTACACATGAATATATAACAAATTATTCTTGTGTCTATTATACATATACGGAATACGTAAAGCTCTCAAAACTTAAAGGATATTATTCTATGAAAGAGTTGATAGAAGACAAAAATCATTAAAAATTGGCTTTAATATCCATATAATCTTAACCTTCAGATAGACATAACACTAATTGACATTCACGATATTTGACATTATTTGTACTTGACTGTATTTACTTTTAATTTTGACATTTGTTATAATTAATGACATTTATAGAATGCTATTTTTGAACAATATAAATTATACTTATTTAAAGAAATTGTTATAATACTTAATTAGTAATGATCAAATCGTATAAATAATTCAATAATATAATTCAGTATAAATAATTCAGTATAAATAATATCATATCATCTTAATATAGTTTACCTAGATGATATGATGTAAATTGAATGTATGAAATTTAAATGCAACAAACTTGTAGGTAATTGGAACTCACATCTACACCCTTTTAAGGGTATACATATTAGCTGTTTAAGTGTGTAATGTGCATTTAAATAAATAAGTAAGTATTATAATCTTAAATAAGTTTGATACTTCATTATTTTTTCATTTTCCACTAAGATTATTGCTTAAACTACTATCGAAAGAACTTCGACTCATAAAAAGTTATTCTTAGACACTGACGATTATGATCTTTTTTAGACAGAAAATAAACCATAAAATTACCTGAAAGCAATGTAAGGTTTATTGTACTAACTGTACTAGGTACCTAAACATTGTCTACGATACGCGTAAGATTTTTGATAATTTTAAGTAACAATCTATCATGTTAAGCTACAATCTATCAACGGGTCTAAAGTAGACAATATTTAACATTGGACGACTGCACATTGCAGCCATCTACGGAAGTGTTAACACTGTGTAGGTGGTGGAATCTGGTGAATTTCGTTGACAATCGTGGGCCGCGCAAGGCAACCAGCAGGGCTAGCCAGCATTCTTACGTCAAGGCTGACATACAAATAGTTTTTGATATTAAATAATTAGGTAGGTACATAGTCAGAGTTTGATAGGATAGATTTGTTTTTAGATAGGTGCCTTACCAACATAACATGGTCTACCATTGAAATTCTCTTAGTTCTACCTGTACTATTATATTATGTATTCTGTGGTTCTACATGGTTCTAACTACTTCTAACTCCCACACGCATTATCATTAGCTGTGCTTTCAGAAGTCATTCTTTTGATTCGGCAAAAGCCTTCCTCAGATTTACTTTTTTATTTATTTACTTTAGATTTACTTTTATCTGTTATGTTAGGATTAGGACCTAGGTAGAATCTACGATATAAATAATTTAATTCCATTTGAAGGTTACGAAAGGTAGATCCGTTGAAAAACTTAACCATGTCTGTGGGTGCCATGACTAAAATAGTTACAAACTCGTCTAAAATAGGCGGCAAAGGATTTAAAAAGGTGGTGATAGAAGGTTTAAGGAACCTTTAATTTACTCCCTTAGGCCCTTATTCATAACAAATTAATAAACCTATTATTGTCTTCAATAATCAATATCATATTCGAAAGAAATGTGACATGTGATGATACATGACATTATGTGATTTGTTATTTTCATTCGAATATTGAAATGAATTATTTGACAATCCCACGTTAGGTACCTACCCAGGTAGTGGAAAATACCACAGCTAAATCTTGAAATTGCCGGCACTAAGCTTAATAGTAAAACCTTATTTCATCCAAGACAACATTGAAATCAACAATTAAAAAGTATGTCTTGACAACAAACGACCATCGTACACACGTTTTAAAATAAACCATACTTATATAAAATATATTATAGTTTTCGTTTCAGACGGAAACGGTTTGGGAAAAAAAAATCTACATTTTGCCAAGCCCACGTGCAAGCCATACAAAATTTTTATTTACAATCCGTGTCGCATAATTAGGCAGTTTGCAACGTGCGTAAAATGTAGCTCGTCCATAATAATAAGGCACTTGTTTTACTATACACAGAGGACGACATTTTTACTTGTTAGCAAACTGAAGATCTTCTAAAGGTGACAGGTTCATTTTGACGTTATTTATGACAGTACGAGGTGAGGTTTGCTAGCCTTTTAATTATTAGTAAGTAAAGTTGTAAGTAAATAAATAAATGAATTAGCATTCTTTAAATTCAGCCCACTTATAATGGATACTTACTTATGGAAACCCTACAAACTTATAACATTTACAAACAAAAATAAGCAGGTGATAGGTAATGTAAACAAGGTCATGCCACGAGAAACCAGGAGCTGACACGTGACCCGATCAGGCGATGCAGTTAAAAATGGTCAATCCACATGTCTTGAGTGTCTATGGTACAGTGAGTTGCCCCAAGAGGGAGTATAGTAAAATTGAATTATTTATACTTAGCAAGAGCACCAAAAGACCGCCGAGTATTATCGAGTAGGTACAGACAGACCGTGTAACATACAGAAACTTAGTAATATGGTTCCGAAGAAGCTTTAATATTTTAAACTATTAAAAGAGAAATCATCGCTTAATATTTTCAGTATCTTGGCTTACCACACTATAGCTTATAGCTAGTGCTCTAACATATACCTTTATAATTGTATGAATAAAATTCGTAATCCCCTGTAACACTGGAAGGAAGGAATGTAATCGACGGGCGTGCGAGATTCGAATTCATATCAGCAAATTTAATCTATCGTAGTTTAAAAACTTACATCATTATTCCGTTAAAGTATGAAGACTCTACATCGAATACTTATTATGTAAAATTGTAATACCTCATTCACTAAACGCTCACCGAACCTGCTACGAGTTGCAAAAAAAACTACCTAATTGTACAGTCTGCGGCTACTCCGGCCGTCCTCCCGCAGTATCTGATTAGCAAAACCAAAAAGATCTTTTTGTGCTAGGTATCATTTCCAGTTCTTCCATTCCATCTGTTTCCAGTTTGTGCTACGGATGGACTGGCTCGCATATTTTATCGTTATTTTAGGGCGTTATCTGTGGTTGAGTTCTCTCTACTCTCGCATCTCCTTATCGCTATTACCAGTTCTGCAGTTCTATCTATTACTGTTTGTAATTTTGTACCTATTTTCTTTTTTCGTTATAAACCTATATTCAGTTACGTGGGGTTCCTAAGGGTTCCTATGACTTTCACATAGGGCAAGACTAACACTTCAATAACTCTTACATTCTAATGTTTAGATATTAGCACGGACTACACACTAAAGTCCTTACCTACTCTATGATATTAGTATGGTTAAAGAGCCAACATACCAACAGCATTGTAGTTTACCGAACCGACATATAGTAAATTAGAAAAGAAATGTGTAGTTATAGATATATTTTAAGATTGCCTATATTTAGATAAGCCTTACCGTCTTCCCTAGCTGCGAGTAAAATCAGGTAATTCTAGAGCCCAAATCTCGTCAGTCAGGTCAGGTTCCAATGATGTTAAGACTTACGTTTTTGTCAGTATTTTAATGATGACATGCCTCCCAATCCAATACAGGTGTGATGTTAATTTATCAGGTATCTATCATACGTAAATGCCTCCCTAGTTATTGTCGCTCATAAAATACAAACACGTCGATTAGTGCTTCAATACGCTACCTACCTACATGTTTAGGTGTAGGCTATTAGATTAGAACGGTCACTTAGGGTCATTCGCTCATACAACCGGAACTGACGATTTATTTATGCACACACTCTGCTCCCATTTCACTTGTCGTCGCTATTGCTTTCCAATCTCAAATTGGATGTAGGTACTTGCCTCTCACGGGGGGCAAAAAACACTATCCATAATACCTGTCCAAGTTCAACTGGATAAATAGTTTCTAAAAAATCATTTCTAATACTAAAAGTTAGTGGCGAATGAAAAGCAAAAATGGAGGTCGCGTGGATACTTATTACAAATTGCTCCCGGCCAAATGGATTAAAATGATACAATACAATTGACTTTCTACGAGCCGTATAGAAATTATAGCTAACACGGAACTGGTGTGTAGGATGACTGAAGACTAAAGTTAAAAATATAAAAAATGCTTAAATGTGAATACAGGACTATTAAATAGTAGGTACTGACAGAAAACTGGGACAAATCCAGTTTTTTCTATATTTAACTAGTTTACCTACAAAGGAATAACGAAGAAGTTGAGAACCAAAATATTTGATCATTACTTCTCAGGTCAGTACAAATTCCTTTCCTTCATACGAGTAAAATGTTGCCACTAGAGTTATCTTCTACTTCCAAAATCGATTGCCGCTGTACGATGGCAGTTTTTAAATAAATAATGAACACCAGTCTACCAAGCAGAATCGATCAAACATATTTATTGAACTACGGAAATAACACAAATTAGAAAGGTTTATGCTGCCGATGCATACTATGTGCTAATAAGTTCATAATTCAATCACAGTTAATGACATAGAGATATATTATAGATCGTTGGTTAATGGCACTGATAAGAAACCGTTCAATCGGCGTGTGTCGGGCGACTACAGCGAGTAACTACGAGTATTTAGTAATCTGTGCCACAGCTTGCTATTGTCTCCGCACGTTCCACGCATCGCCAGATCATCGAGGAAAGCAGTGGCAGATATACCCTATGTTGAGCGTGTCAACGAGTGTAGAAAGCAGGCGTGGCTCATGTGGACACAGGGCTGCCAATTTAATGAATGGATCAAAAACCTATCTTAAATGGTAGGGCGACATCAAGATACCTACTTACATAGGCCGTTTCTCGGTGGTCTTATAGCATGTGAACTGTTTAGGTCTAATATGCATACATTTATTACAGCTCGAAAAATTCATGATATTTAATCGCAAAAACTATTACTAAAGCAAACTGTTCTGTCAAATCATCTCTAAAAGTTATAAATAGGTAGGTACTGAAAACGATTATAGTACCTATCGAAAAAATTCTTAACAAAGTTTTTAATTTAACTTTTTAATTTAATTTATATATTATTAAAGTTAAATCAAATTAAAATTATAAGTAGATGATACATGACTGAGAATTTTTCTGCCGATCAGAATGTTTTAATCCACTAGTCGTAGTAATGATTTATTTTTATTAAAAAATTCCACGCGTATTTAGATAACTAGTCAGAAAAACTGGAATCAATATGGTGCTACATCGTTAGTTGACCTGATTTACCGTTTTGATCGCCTCGTCGACAGCAGCCAGCCCTAGCGGGCCAATATTGGCACATTCCTGCGCAGGAGTAGCAGGACGGGACGCCTTCTACGGCAACCCTGACCGCTAACTGTACTCCGGTCCGCAAACCCTCTAATTGACGGGGACCTATTCCAAGATTTATCTCGTCTCGTAACGTGTGATGATTTTATTTATCGAATATTTTTTGTAAGTAATAATAATAAGTAAGTACCTACCTATACATCTAACTAATTAGTAAACACTTCATTTGGGAAAATGCAGTCGAAGTGCGATGCGATATTACCTCCAGTTTTCCGTCCCCATCCAAGCGGATTGATTTTGTTACTGACGACAATAATACAAACGACAATATGAAATTTGTATTGAAAATACTGAAAATTCATTATTTTTGTATCTAAACACCTCGGTGTTGTTAGTGATTAAATGAACCAAATTAGAGCTACAGCGGCTTTAGTCCAATAGTTAAGTTATTCTTCTTAATCGAGAGGTCTGGTCGCACGTCAGTCACGTCACGTTTTTAAGAATATTATAGGTAGAAACAAGCATGCAGCACCACCCATCGCTTCCACCCATGACAACTTTGAGAGACTGAATTAATGTCATGTAACGTTGCTGGCTTGCTGCCCTTGAGGACTAAGCTGGCAGCTTCTTCTATAAGACTAATTGTAATCGGAAATGTTGTTTTTATTGATAGTAATAAAATAATATACAAACTAACACGTAATCTAGGGATCCATAATAGCTCCGCGAGCCCCGGAGATACGCCGCCCGGACCGCAGAATGGCTATGCGGCGAATGTGGTCGCGAACAGTTTTTCGATACCGACGGGCGGCTCGTCTCGCATAGCAATGTAACTCAACGCCACCGGTTTCGTCTTATGAATGAAACGTGCTTTTAACAAGCCGATTACAAAAAGAAGCAGTCGGTAACCTCTCCATTAAATCTATATAAATAAAAATCAATGTTTGAATGTTTATCCTGTTTGCGTTTCTTTGTGTTCGTTTGTAGATAGGTACCTATACAATGTAGGTAAGTAATGTACCTAGCTATAGTAACTACATTAAATTGTCTCATTGCTTCTATATTCCGCTTCAATAACCATCCTAGCCTACTACTAAAAACAATAATTTACGTAATATTTAGTAATCTGTGCTAAAGCTTCGACCATAATAAACAATAGAACAAAAAGCAAAACTGGGTCATGAATGCCATGATAAACGATAAGAATGCGAGATGGGTACTGAATCTGCCTTTCTTGTTTCTCGGCGGCAGAGGGACAGAGACAGTAAACAAATATTTTTAGTTTGAGAAAACACGGAAAGCATACGAGTGATAATCACGGCTACGCTAACTGGACTAATAGTAAGGCAAACTGACTGAGAACGCTGTCTTACCTGGGTTATCCACTATCAATAAGCGAGTCTAAATTGATAAGCATACACACGGAAGACCGTAGTAGTGAAAACCACCCATTCAACATGAGAAGGCATTCAAGATGAGAAGGCAAGGAATTTTAAATTAACCGGAAATGATTCATTCCCCATATTATTATATTAAAACAATTAAACATTTTTATATAGATTTATCATTTGCGATATAGATAATTACACGGGCTGGGATTCAAACCGGGATCTGCAGGTAGGGTGTCGGTGTCATATATGTATAGACAATTAGCGGTAACGAGTCCCCACTCACAAATCACAAGTCAAGAAAAATTGACAGACAGAATTCCTGACATGTAATCATATTGATTAACCACAGCTACCTGTTTGCCAATATTTTGTCATGACCAATTATAGTTGACGAATGATTCCCTTCGAATTCAATATAATCATTGCATCAGATGTACGGGTACAGTAGGATCAGTGCGAACGAAACCCCGGCGTACGCTCGAGCATGGTTCACTGGATATGCCCAGTCCGTCGAGCTTGGTTGAGTTAAGAACTTGAGACTGAATAACTGATATTATTGTAAAGTGTATAACACAGTATGTTGATTTTATAACAGCAGTGATAGCCCATAGGTAGCCCTTATCCAATTATGCAGTATCGTAAGCGCAGCCTACGCTCCCTTCACTCACTGGGTGGCGTCTAGGTTGGTGCCTGCTGTTTGCTGAAGGACAGACTGTTAATGGTCACATTAATAAATGGATTCGTTCAAAAATAAATTGATAGAAATTCATTTTATTTTTGAACGTATATCTAATAAATTAAGTACTAAAGTTATTCAGTTTAAAAGAATGAATCGATTGACCTTTCGGTCGAAAATTCTGATAAATTGAGGAAAATCAGGATTTATGCAAGCATTTTTAAAAGAAAATGGCAGTTTAACTGATTTAGGTAACACTTAAAATTGAATATTTTATTTATTTAATCGGTCGTAAAAATACGAAATGTCTTAGTCACGAACGGTTAAAACCCAACAAAAGAACGACAATTTGTCTTATAAGTAGTCAGTGCTTATTCTAGTCTAGAAGTTTGTGAACATCTGGTCCATGACACAAAAACGTCCACAGACTCAGGTCAAATGCAGGTTGGGTTTGGTTAAGGCGCGGTAGAACCTTATCAAGTTAAAATACATTTAAAACCGAAGTTAGCTGTTTTGAAGCTTAATTTATTCATTTGTACCGTCGCGCACAAATTGCAATCAGAGTATGAGCGGAGTTTCATTAGATTCGACAGCTCGGATATAATATACGAGAATAGAATAATTTCTATTCTATTTTCGGATATTTTGGCGATGTTTCTTATTACTATCTTAAGAAACATCTTGGAGAAAGGAGGTCTGAGACAGATGGAGGAAGATCGTGGAGGTAGCGAAGATCCTCAAAGGGTTGTATTGTAGCATTTGTAGCGCAGGAAGTAGGAAGAATCAGGAACTAGTAACTACTATGAGCCTAGGTCTGTATAACCTCGAATATCTGTATCGAATTTTCCCGCTATTTGTTTCTCTTTCTAGACTAGATATATCTCCTAATCCGGCGAAAGATGTGATATTGGAAATGTGAAGCCACTGAATCTAAAAACAAGTAGTAATGTATTCAATGTGGATCCTATTCGCTTATGGTAATATTTGAAATACCTACTTTCCTTTTAGCTTCGACAATGAATGTAAATCGCGTCCATCAAGTACCACCCAGATTGTCCATGTGTCTGCTGTGTTATTAAACTAAATGAATATACTACTAAAGCGAACCTTTGGCTCAATAAATAAAATAAATATTTCGGGTATATCGATACATTCGGTCACATCCCTAGAGCAGTGGCCAGCGGCTGACCACATAAAGTCGGATTAAAGACAGCGCTGTCGGTAATTAGGCGAATGGACGTACTGCTTGCTGGCGCCGGCTGCAGCGCGATTTCGATTACACCGATTTATTCTAAGCTCTACCATACTAACGACTTTACCGCTCTCCATACAGATAGTAACTGATGCAATATGGCAGCCGATTCATAAATACTCTTTTCTATTCATTCAACAACTTGTCAAGTTAAAATTACCTACAATCATACTTTAAAGTATGTATTTGTATACAGTAGCTGATTAGACCGATCGCCTGACAAATAGAGCTACATTGTCTTCACACTTTATTCTTAACAACCACCACAAAAACTCGATTTAGAAGCCTCACACAGATCACACATAAATACAGGAATATAGAACATAAAATACATTTTATTTTCCCCCTTAATTAGTACAAGCAACAGGTATATTTTCAATGTCAATTTGTATCAAACCTACGATAATAGGTACAAATTAGACACGTTGTTAAACATCTTGGTCTCTGTTATATATTAGGGTAGGTAGAGTATCTTTGGAGTACCTATAAATACCATGAAATGATGTCATAAAAAGCACTCGGAAATAAAAAACAGACACAAGAGGCGATCATGTCGCTAAGTGGCGATTTCTCACAGATAACCTTTCGGTATTGTGTTTTTATCTGCAGCATAAACCGAGTTTTGACAGGTAGTTGGCGGGCCCGCGGGCCGTCGCGCGCCGGCGCCGCCACGCCGACGCAGTGCCGGTATTGTAATTGCGACCCAATACCGCCGTGGCTGCGGCGTTTCTACAATCACAACCTATTTTGCATAACAGCTTTATTCGTGCCTTTTCTTTCTCTATGATTGGCGGTCGGTTTGTCCATTTCGTAGATAAACTTCTGTTCCGATTTTTCTTTTGCTTATCACCTGCAATACATACCTAACCTAATACATAGGATACTATTGTGTAGTCCGTGCTAGCACCCACACATCTGTATCTGTGCTAGCACCATAAAAACAATTTTCAGGGTCCTAGCGTAATAACATTTTACTCTGTGCTGCTCACAGAACTTTCAAAAGCTATGGATAGAAAGTCCAAAACAAAAACCTTGATAATGTAAAAAAATGTTTTAATTTAACAATAGAAAGAAAAATTAATTATAATATAATATATATTAATTAATAATCACATATGGTATAGGGATGGAGTCGTAGCTTTTACCCGCCTATAAAGCTCGCCATACCAAATTCTATTTACACTATCCTATCCATCCAGTAGGTACTTACTGGATTTTAAACCGTTGTTCCTCAAAGTGGTCATCAGTACCCTTTTGAGGCTATGCAGCACTTAGAAGGGCAGTTGAAATTTAAAATAAATAATAATCTTTAATTAAGTTTGTATGGGAATAAAAAACTTAAATCAGTTTTTAATTTCGATAAAATTTTTCGTTGAAAAATTAATTAGAATATTTAATCGGGCTTAATCCATGTAGTTAAGAAAGCTTGGGAGAGACCTATATCTAGCTTTGTACTAATGTAGGTTGAAGAAAAAGTTAATTGCACTGATTATTTAATAACAAGTTTTAAAATGAAGACAATATTAATTTTCAATTAGATGTAGATAAAACCGTGAGTAAATAGTATACTGGTACAATTGCTACCCTTACGATATCAGTTTGAGAACCCATGTTGTAGACCAAATAAACGCCCACTATAGTTCACTATCTAGTTTGGTATCTCGTAACATTAACTTGTTCAGGTGGTTCTATTAATAGACTCGTTTGTCCTTCTTATGTGAATGAAGTTTATTCTAATTGCAGTTCAGTTAGGTGGGTCCTAATGGGCGTTGAAGCATTCGAGTTACGGCGAAATTTGTTGCCGAACGAAACATTTGGTAAAATAATTTTAATGCGTTACCTACGTAATTTTTTACGTTTGTACAGATTGTGTACACTTAAAGCAATAACAGTCAACGGCTAGGACAAGATTGACTCGTAAAACTCATTTATGAGTGATGAATCGAAGTTTTCGTCTTCAAATCATGCATCATTGATTGTAGTTCACTGTGTGTTAAACGGTACTAATTAATTTACTTCTATTAATAAACATTAGACCTCTTAGGTTTTCTGCCTTTACATTTGTGTACCCTTTTATGTGAAAGGGTACACATGTAAATGTGTATTAAAATAACAATTATTTTACACCGACTAACAGGCCTTTTTACACTTACAGTTTCTATTAAATTTTAATTTTTTATAGGACTACAGAAATATCATGCAGACTGAATAATTACATGTAGTAAGTACCTACGAGTATGTCGCTGCAGATACAGGTAATCAATCAGGCACGTCACACAGATATACGTTCCGTACGTACCTACTCAAGATACGTTGTTTTACCACCGCTCGACTGCTGATATTTCAATACTTACTCCACATTTTAACACGCGTTTTAAAGAAATAATGTTGATGTAATCTTTACTGTCATAACATCTTAAAAGCCTTCAGTTTTCTTCTGCCTTTCGATCTTTGCAAGCTTCTTTATATATAACCTTAATAGCTTGGAGGTATTGAAACCAATGAGATCATTGACCAAAAATTCTATAGTTTCTGCAAATTACAGCTTTCTTTTGCAAATTCCTCATACTTTTATGTAGCGTATTATACCTAATGTAAGTACTCATCGTTGGCCACCATGGACACGGGTAACACAGGAGTTCTTTCCATATTGAAAATGTAGTAATACCCATATGAAGATTTTGTGCATGAAACACGAAAGGAGTTCCTCGTCTATGGTTTTGTGTCCTTCAACTTCTCTGAATTATGTTTGTGCAGGTATTTCTTCCTTAGATATTTTTAACATTTAACATTAACATATTAACTGTCCTAAATGAATGTAGAAAAGTTTATTTGTTTACAAGATTTAGTTTTTTATTTATAAATCTATTGTTTCTTAGTCAAATAAAATCCTTTAATTTAGGTACCAAACCATGCTGATAGATGAATCTAAATTAAAACACTGTAAGTAATTTTACATTTTTCGCTATCACCGAAGCTTCCTGTGGATTAGAGTCTATTATCAGTCTTCCGGTGTGCTCCAAATGTTCAGTTAAATTACGAATCACAGTGAGCTATTAACCATTGGTAGTTCAGACTGTCAGTGATCATGTGGTTCTCTTTGCTTATAGCGTTAACTGCTATTTGTGTCGATGGGAGTGACTTGAACTGTAAGTACCAATCTATAACCTGCCTGCGCCGACACAATCGCAATCCTTCTGAAAGAAAATTAACGTACACAATTTTTGTGTAGGAAACAGAGCCAAATATAAAAAATAAACGTATCAGGGCTTGCCTACACCAAATTCGCGCTGAATTTTCATTGAGCAGCCCCTCTATCAAATCTTCCTTTCTTTTTTAATTTTTTCTAAATTCGTACGTTGCACCTGAATTGAAAGTTTAAAAAAATATTCAATGTACAGAAAAATATTCTCTTCAGTTTTATTATAGCAAATAAATAGATAGATAGTAGCACAGAGGAATGATAATAATGTAAGGTACTGCGAGAATAGCTTCAAAACCCAAGACTTAGAAGGTTAAATACCTACTGCAAAACTAAATTATAATCATCGATTGAAATGCAGTAGGTTTTTAAGTAATTTCGATTTCTATTAATTACTAGCGCACCTTTTAGAATAACAAAACAATTCACGAGGGAAATCATGAGCAAATTCAGGTTTTGAATAAACCAAACGAGCTTTGGGTTATCTTAGGTTTATTTGGATTGGCATTGAGAAAGCTTATTATCACCACATTCGATACATCTTATATTAACTTCAAGCACGATTGAAGCCGTTTCTAAGTTCACGGGGGTTGTGCTAATTTTGAAAGGCCTGAGTCAATCGAGATAACTGGACACTGTATATTAGATACGATACGTCTTGCGTATAATTGCTTAAAAGTTAGTTTGCAATAACTTAATCTGCCACATTTACAACCAGATTATTATCATCGGTGAGAAGAAACTTTTGCTCTGTTTATTCCGGTTTCGTATCTAGATCTCAGCCAGTCGGGACCAGTCCTCTTCAGCTCTCTATTTATACTCATATTTAAATTATCACATTTAAATAATATATCTGCTCCCATCTAGATACCTATAAATTCCGCTGAAATATTTAAAAGCAATGGAAGATAACTGTAAAGTAAAAATTAACTAATTTTTTGAACAATTTTATACCTAATCACATCACATATCTATTTGTATATCTCTCCACATCCATCCTCGTTATAATTATTAAGTTAATTTTTTTAAGCAAATGTTGAATCCTTGGTCCAGTAGTAACAAACGCGACTCCTAAGCAGTTCCTCGGGTTCAATCCCGACTCGGGGCAATATGTTGAGTTTTTGAAACATTTCTCAGAGGTAGCTCTAACATCGGTACTTAATTTGGGATTGTGCCTTGTGCGGCGTGTGTCCGACGTATGTTTTAGGTTCACCACGGTCATGTAACCTAAATATAACTACAGAATAGTTACTTAAACTACGGGCTGTTATGTACAGTACGTTTCACATTCTTACCACTAAAATGGTCTAGCAGGTACCTATACTATTTATTTATTTATTTATTTAACCTTTTATTGCGTCTTACAATATGGCGGACTTAATGCCTAATGACATTATCTATCTACTATCATCTAGATTTTCATTAAATAAATCAGGAATACTTTGTTTTCTTAGTTTTGTTTCTTATCTACCTTGATTTCTCAGTAGCATTTCCAACAGATATCCATAATTGAAATATAAATGCAGATTAAATCAAAAATACTAATCTTTCGCCTTTGCAACTAAGTTAGCCCGGGGCTCCATTAAACTAACACATTTTCTCGACAACTCAATCGATTTATAACGCTGTATATCCATATCTCGAGATTCCCGAGAAGGAACACTAATTTGCGAGGCAATCAGATCCGATATTACCATAATCTAGAATCTAGAATGATTTATGGTTTCGATTGTGTATTTGACGGATAGTAGAACATAGCACCATCCCCGCTCTTTCTCGGATTTCGTAAAAGAACGACGATGAAAGGAAAATTACAGGAAATCAACAGCAGCGTCATGCGTACAAAGTAGCTAGGTTATACAGAGTGAATTGGTGAAAGGTTATCACTTATTATACAGAATGAATTTTATATAGGTAGGGAAGAACTTGTAGGACCAATTTTTCTGTTTTTGCCACATTAAATCATTTAAGGAATCTATACCTAACATTTAATTATTCAGTTTCTCGCTAGGTTTAAAACTTTAAAGTCCCTATAGTAGGTAGTTAGAACATTTTTCCTAAACCAAACTTTATGTCCAAAAGTTAGAGAACAGTCTCATAAGAGCGTTTTTCGTTTTCACACCCTCTTACTGACTGCCCCATATCAATTACCTTGATAATATTGGTCAAGCGTAGTGACAAGTTACTGCTAACATCTTCCATTATATGGGATGTTGTCCGACAGCTGGCCGGTTGGATTGATGGATAGATGTTTGACGTAAAGTTTGGTTGCAGCCACTCTCGTTGACCCGGCTTGGCAGAGCGTCCTGTCTGCTGGCGGAATGAACGTGCGACATGGAAGAGTGAAGCGGTTTGTTGAACTAAATGCCAATCAAGTAAGTATCACCATCACCATCACAATTAAAATTATCAACTGCGGTAGGCTGCAAACACAACGCTGTGTACTTTTTACAGTTGTCACAGTAATAATTCCCATTGGGTTCAGATGGCCGTGCGTGAGGATGCCCATGATATTTATTATTATTATTATCATTCTCAACAATTCGGCTTCATACATCAAATAAAAGCCTAAAAGTATGTACCTAGCATTCATCATAGTCACTGACTCATAGATTTGTCCGCCTGAAGCGAATCATTTGAATTTCGAAGACGGTCAAATGCCATAAATTGAACTTAACCGCACCGCAGCTTCATCAAGTTTTACGGCGTTGCAAGACATTTGTATGATTGTTAAATTCAAATGGAGTGAAAGTTCCACAAATTCAATTAGCAGGCAGCCACACACGAGCCGGATGGGTATGCGATCGACCGGATTCAGCCGGACTGTTCTGTTCTTTTGTTCTTTGTCTAGGACTAGTTACCGCCCCCAGCATTGTTCGCGTTTACACATGTATTGTGCACAAGTAACCATGGTTACTTCATTGAGAGTCGCTCTGTCCCAAACGATATTATATCATTGGAACGCATTCGCTCGCTGCGACCCATAGATGTCCCACTGTTGGGCACGGGTATCCTCTCAGAATGGGAGGGATTAGGCCTTAGTCCACCACGCTGGCCAAGTGCGGATTGGCAGACTTCACATACCTTCGAGAACGTTATGATGAACTCTCAGGCATGCAGGTTTCCTCACGATGTGTCCTTCACCGTTATAGCAAGTGACATTTAATTTCTTAAAACGCACATAACTTAGAAAAGTCATTGGTGTGTGCCGCTGGGGTTTGAACCCGGACCGCTCGAGTGAGAGGCGAGTTCGATAGCCACTGGGCTGTCACCGCTTATAATTGGAACGCATTATGGATAAACATTTGGCTTATAATTTTTAATTTTCATCCGAATCTATCATAATATTAGAAATATATACATATATGTATATAATATATTCAAATTCAAATTCAAATTGTTTATTTGCTTTAAAGTTAATGTTTATGGGCACACCATCAACTTTAACCAAAATGTGGTATGCAAATATAAATATAAACTCACTAATATAATCTATTCTATATTATACTACTTACTACCACTTACTACCACACTACAATTAACACTAGTAGGAATAAACAAAGACTGAATTTCTATTCTCTTACTGTCGGAGGCAAAGACTCATTTAGGGTCCTCGTGCCATCGCACTTGACTTGATTCTCTTTTCAAAGCACTTAGTCTCAATTTTTCCTTTTTCAGCGAAAGAAAACAGTAATTTAATTGCAAAATTATTAATCCTACTTAATTCACGAAGACAATTTGCACTTGCGTTTATGTTGACATATTAATATTATCATGTAGAGTGCTGCGGGAAACTTTAGAAGTTACAATCACGCAAACCGGTGTCGGATCAGGAACCGTAGTCCGTATGGTGTATATCTCCCGTATTCTCAAGGGCCCTAAGTCTCAAACGACCGGCGCCTTCTCGCGCCCACGCTTGCAGCCTACTTCATCGTCTCTTGACTGATGTGCTCATCTTTATCTTTGCAAAAACGATATTTTATACGATTTATACGAGCTTAACCTTTAATAATATGGTATACCTATTAGACACTTTCACATTGAGTTTCAAATGGAAATAGCTGATAACTTTTAATTTCAAATAAGGGCCACTAAGATTTACCCATATAGGTACATATGTATTTTTAAGCTACCTTCTAAAAAACTACTTTGTAGATTAGCTTCGTTAAATCACGATAGTACTACTCCTTCGAATCGCCCAATGAAGTTTTAGACACATATTGCGATTGATTTCTACTTGATGATCGTTCTGTTGTGTACATAAGGCCATGGATTTAAATGATATACTCAAGGCGGATCTCTAGCTTCCATGCATAGGGCACACTGTAAGTTCTACACTCCTGGCCGCTCATAAGTGTTTGAATTATGATGATGATAAAATTCGTAAGGTAGGCGCTAAACTGCGATCACTGAGGAAAATGTGGCTACTGTCAGGCAACTAATTGAAGAAAACCGGCCGGAAAAGCTTTGTGTTGGTGCTTTTGATTTTCCTGATTTTACACATTCTACTACCTACATCCTTGTTCCAGCCCAACATACCATACCAACCATGCGTGCTGCCTGACGGCAACACTGGCCACTGCAGGCACCTGCACTTTTGCGTACAGGAAGACTTTAAAAAGGACTTTGCCAAGTTTATGGACTACTTTTGCATCATCAAACACACGTGAGTTATTTTTTTAGATTTCAAAAGCAAGTCAAGCCATTGAGGCGAGTGCTCCGGACCGGACTGCCGAACCGCGGGTCCCGGGTTCGAATATCGGGCAAAGCAGACATTTATTTCGCAGTTAAATCTTTTACGGAGTATTAGGGTACCTCTCGACTAGATCAGGTGTATCGACGACGTGAAGAATACGAATAGGCCAATTATATACAGTTTTTTAAATTATTTTATTAATTTTTGAACCCCGATGTTCATTTTTCAAGGGCCGTAAGTCTAATATGTAGTAGGTATACGGACCGGCATCAAAGTCTAGCTCGGACCTTGATGGCGCAGAAGTCGAAATTAGCGCCATATTCCCAACCTAACTAATGAATGATGTATGTGCTATTAGTGCGATCGGAGTGTGTTGTCCCGACGGCCCAGGCGTGGGCCCACGTGTGGGCTCAGGCGTGGGGGACAACACAGCGCTGGCTGGGGATCTACCGGCCACGGCGCCGCGGGAGGAGGACGAGATCTCCCTCAAAATCGACCGCGCTGAGAACAGAGGTCTGTAACCATATATTAAAGACTTGACTGTACTACTTGAGTTTTATTTGGCGTCCTTAACTTCCATATAGTACATATTATATTTTGTACTTACTTGGGAAGTTGCAATAACATGACAAGAAAAATATAGGTCAAAATAGGAAGAACGTTTTACTTCAGATCCTCATAATTATTTTGTACAGGTGGCATATTATAATTTTTTCCATAGACAAGTATAAAGTTATTATACGTACCTACTTAGGCACTAAGTTTTGATTCAGTAGATTTCTTAAAACTAGAAAACCGTCATTTCTGAGTCTCAATGTATTGGTAAAATAAAAATCGGACTCAGTTTGGAATCAAGACCATGGTAGTTTGTTGTGAGTTCAGAAGACCGGTGTGGAAGTACATAATATGTACTAAGAAGCTTAAGGATAAGCGTTCTTCTGTTTTCTACTGATTTTTAAATATTTCCTGAATATGCTCTGGAATCCCTTTAGATACGAGATTGGACTTAAACAAGTGTTAGTGGTAGTAGTTAGACCTCTTGTCACACGCACACTTCAAATTCTACACACGATTTTAAGAGATTTAAGTGTCCTCGTGGTCATACTCTAATTTCTGCACATCCTGTGAGAAAAAAAATGCAAAGAAAACTAATAAGCTAGAACGAATTAGACAGAACTTCGTATTAACAAAAAAAATAATTACAGCATGTTTATTATATCTTCCAAAGATATAAACCTTCTAGTAAGGTGGAATAACACCCATAGCCTAATATATAGCCCGCGTCGATCGTATGTGATCGACCGAGTTAAGCAACGATCGGCGCAGTCGTTTTGTGGATGGGTGACCGCTAGTGGCAAAAAACAACGAGGGAACGGCCGATTTTAATCCGATACACGATTTTTGTTTGACTAAAAAGATATCCATAAAATAATGTTGATTCTTAATTCTACCCATTAGTGCCAGTTGATGCCTACGAGTATAATGGAAATTATGAACATACGTGATGATCGTAAGCCCTTGACACGAAGACGCATGTACGGGTACCTACATAATATCTCAATAAATTCAATTCACTACCTGCAAACGTAAATTGCTTTAAGATTTGCTTTTGATAAATACTTAGAACGTATGATTTAATGTACCCCGTGACCCTTGATTAAATATTTTACGTTTGCTAGTCTACCTTGTGTGCAGGTGATTTAGAAGATAATTATTTCCACAACTAGTGGACGCCCGCAGCTTCGCTTGCGTGGAATTAGACATAACAATAATATCGTTTACACCTAGTAATATTATATAGCCTATGTCACTCAGTGAAAGTGCAGCTTTCTAATGGTATATTTCCTCTTTATAATATTAGTATGGACAAAGACTATACATGACAACTTAATAAACTAAACTGTCATGCGTGACAATGGGGTAACGTACTTGTTAGATGTAATTTTAAATGTATTGTTATGTTGGTTCAACACTATAAGGTTAAACTAAGCAAAACATAGGCTGGAACATGCAATAGGTACATGGGTACACAGAGCCTAGCGGTAGGTCTAATTTGGTGTCTGATTTGGTTTATTGGCAATATCTATTCCTAACCAGTTACTAGCATGTGGCAATGGGCAGTATACCTTACTCGCAGAACGGATAGAAAAGTCCTGGTCGCGAAACCACTATTCTAAAATTGAAGTAATGGTCGCCCTCCGAACAGGTAGACTGATGTCATAAAGAATATGGCGGGAAACTGCTGGATTCAGAGGAAACAAAAACCAGGGTGGAGTGGGGCCGATTAGGAGAGGCCTATGTCCACTGTTGGACAAAGGCTGATGGAGTTATGGTTAGATTATTAATCTGGCGCTCGAGCAAAATCGTACCTCGTGTCGGAAATCGATTTGGTTTTATCGGCAATATCTATTCCTAACCAGTAATTATTAGTGATGAGGTGGTGATGAAGCAGCCCGACCTGAGTTGCAGGGTGCGGCGTGAGCACGCGGCCGCACGGGCGGTTGATGGGCTCGCGGCCTGCCAACCCGCGCGAGTGGCCCTGGATGGCCTCGGTCACGCCCGACGGGTTCAAGCAGTACTGCGGCGGCGCCATCATCACCGACCGACATGTACTCACCGCTGCGCACTGCACTAGGAAGTACGGTATAACCCATAGATTCAAACAAAAAGGGAAGATAAATCTCGTGAATTAGGCTCATGCGCACAATTTCACTTAAATCGCTATTTGCCGAGTGTGTGAGTTGCTTTTTGAGTCGGACTATATTTTGATTGACTATAAGGAAGAGCGTACCGTATCTTCCCTCTTTGTTTTAAACTAACTATGAGCCTGATATTTTTGCACCATAGCGTGGCCAGATAAGTATAAAGGATGGACATCATCATACATTAAGATGTACAACCAACCATAAGCATGTATGCAATGACCAGATAGGCACCGTCTTTAATAAGTCTACTATCCTCAGAAGGATCACTCAAAAATATATAAAGTAGCTATGCGCAATGGATGCGCAAATCGACAGTCGACGTTAAATAAAATTGAATCCTTTTTCTTTTTCCCATACAACGAACTAAAATCCACTTTCAGATGGAAACCGGAAGAGCTCCACGTGCGCCTAGGAGAATACGACTTCGAGCGCAGCGACGACACTCGCTCGTACAACTTCAAGGTGATCGAGATCCGTCAACACGAGGACTTCGAGATCTCCAACTACCATCACGACATCGCCATTCTGAAGCTGCACCGGCCCGCCGTCTTCAACACTTACGTGTGGCCCATCTGCCTGCCGCCGCCGGGACAGAACCTCGTCGATCAGCCTGCGGTTGTTATCGGTTAGTTTGGATATAAGATGCATTATGAATTACATTTATGTTCTAATCCAGCTCTTTCTAATTTTTGAGACGTATCTCCTCCATCTACGGAGATAGCAAGCTTGCATGCAGCACCACCTATCCGCTGCCGCCCATAACAACTGCAATTGACTTTGATCAAGACTGGGATGATCAGTCCAATTAGCTTAAAGAGTAAGAACAGTAGTTGGTCAAATCGTTAATGGGTTTGAGGACTGGGGACTGTTAGTGATAGTTAGTCCTGTTAGTTGGTGTTAGTAATAGTCCAGTTAGTAATTGATAGTAAGAGTCGTTTCCTAGTCAGTCACAGATTCGTTGCTACACTTGAGGACTAAGATGGTCTCCTCTAAAGAAGTGTAATCGGAAACCACACTTTTCCAACCGGACCATAATTACTTTAAAAACAATTACTATACGATTCAAATGGTACTAGCTTTAGTAATGTAGTCCGTAGTATTAGGTACCGTGGCGGGCGGTGGTTAGTTCGTCTTTTTAGAAAACTGATGTAAAACCAAACTACGTGCCGCTAATTTACTAGCCATTTTTGTACTGCTTATGCAATCAAATCGTCTCAAATCATTGCTGAACTCTTAAGGTCCTGCTATGTTTTTAAGAGAGTATTAGCCATGGCATGCCAGCGATTCTATCCATCATCCATCCTCCCTTAAACGGTGCCGGTTCTGTGCCTCTTGAATCCAGCGGTTAACTGACTGACTTCTTCTAGTCATCTGTCCACCTGGTTGGAGGGCGGCCTGTGTTCCAGTTTCCGAGTCGTGGTCTCCACTCGAGGACATTTCTTACCCACTAGTTATCAGTCCTTCGAGCGACGTTGTTGCTACGTTATTTCACATAAATTGAGTAGGAGTTATATACTAACTATTTAATAATCTATTAGTAAGAAAGTCGTGAACATTTGATTCTCAGGCTGGGGAACTCAGTGGTACGGTGGGCCAAGCAGCGACGTGCTGATGGAGGTGACAGTGCCGATTTGGGACCACCAAAAGTGCGTGAACGCCTTCACTGACTCCATCTTCGATGAAACCCTGTGCGCAGGTGGTCCTGAAGGAGGGAAGGATGCTTGTCAGGTATGTTAGACCTTCAATTCACCTAAAGTTTACGTGTGTGTGATCGTACTGATCGTTTACGTACTAAGCAATTAACGTTCTTACGTAGAAGCTGAAGTTCTAATGCTCAAATGATACATTTTCTGGTTGGTCACCATTGATACAATAATAATAAATATCTTGGACATTCCCACACATGGCCGTCTGACCCCAAAGTAGGCGCGAGCCTATGATATGGGTGTCAGAGACTGATATACATACATAGATATTTTTAAATACATACTTAAAAAGATAATATTAACATCCAGACACAGAACAAATACAAGTGTTAGTCACAGGAATATTTATTCTGAGTGGGATTCGAACCCACGACCCTTGGCGCAACAGACAGGGTCACTACCGATTGCGCCAACGGGCCTGTCATATATGATGATATATCAGCTCTCACTGCTATAATGTTTACATTAGTCATTAATGTTAATATTCTTACCATTTCTAGGGAGACAGCGGTGGTCCCTTGATGTACCAGATGCCCACGGGGCGCTGGTCCGTAATCGGGGTGGTGTCCTGGGGCATCCGCTGCGGGGAGCCCAACCATCCCGGACTCTATGTGCAGGTCGACAAGTACCTCGACTGGATCGTGAAGAACTCGCAGTTTTGAACGTGTTGCTGCTTGCTAGGAATCGGTTTAGAATGTTTCTAGCAGTTTTTATTATCAAACGATTGTTTCTGTATCTGTCTGTACTTGTACGTACTTACGTACCTCGATTAAACCAGTAAAAACTCGCACTTTTGAACATTAATAGAATATACCAAATAATATACACGGCCATCCCCAAACTAGGCGCGAGCCTCTACTATGGTGTGAGACTGATATACATACATAGGTATTTTTAAATACCTACTTAAATAGATAATATTAACATCCAGACTCAGAAAACGCTCAAGTGCTCGTCACACGAATGTTTGTCCTGAGTGGGATTCGAACTCACGCCCCCTGCGCAACAGGCAACAACGATTTTATAAGGAACGAGTTTTTAATCGGGAATCAAACAATCTTGTAACTGTGTTTTAAGTAGATATTGAAAAATAAAAGTATGATGTATGCTTATAAACATTTTATTGGACTTTTTATGAGTGATTTTTTATCCCCGTAGGTACCGCTTAACTGACTCACACGTCTTGAGCATTTTCGGCTTAGTAGGATACAAATTTATATAAGAACATAAAAAAAATAAAAGAATAAATATGATAAAATAAACAAGTTTAGGTTTGCCCTTGCCAGGTTAGCACACTTTGCAACCACCGCGTTAATTGCTTTAAACTTTATTTTTATACTTTATTTTTTAATGAGATTTTATACCGTACATTATTTGATAACGTGACTTCATTACTTATTATTAAGACATAAAAATTGGATAAAGAAATTTAAAAAAAAGGTAAATAAAATATAATTATTAATTAAATATTAGGGGTAATTAACAGTGCCAAATATTTTAAGAATCAAAATCTGTACATTTTTGCGTACACTGAATACCTTCTATAAAATTCAAAGATATTCGAAGTATAATTAATCTACTTTGCAACTAATCGGCGAACAAAAATGTATGGTGATGTATGTATAGGTACCTTCATGCATACAGCACCTCCTTTCCTCCCACACAGGAAAACATGCACGATCAATGAATACACACACCAACACATGTTTCGCCCCAAAACAAGGCATCCTCAGGGTAAGTAGACTTTGCGATTAACCGTCGTAGAGTCTACTTACTTAATTTTTGGTTTGTAGGTAATAATGGAGTTCCGCAAAGTAATGCCTAATACAATTAAAGATTTTCGAATTTTGGACTTTTGCCTCGATTTATTTCATAAAAGTAACATAGGTATCAACCTCTTTTAAATTAAATCAATGGCAAACCCATGACAACTTATTCGATCATAGACATGGTAACCATCTCGCCACATTCCTCAATAGCCTGAAGTATTTCGAGCACCTGGCTCTCCTGGAGCACAGGGTGGAACGTGAACGCCAGGCGGAAGAAGTTCTTGTATTGCCGCACCGGGGAGTACGCCACCATGAGTCGAGAGCTGAGCGTTAACAGCTCCTTGATCTTCGGTGTTACCTGCAACATGGAGGAATACTGGAGTTTATTTTTTAGTAGTGTATGTAGTCCGTGCCTGCAAGAATAACAAAGCGCTCATGGAACATAGTAGCCCTATGACACGCGTCGACGTAAGTTATCAACCGAATTAATCAACGTCGGGTGCGGTCGACATGTGCCGCTTCCGTGCTTTGGAGGGCAATTTAAGGCTTGTTCCAGTTGTTTTCAATTGTAAATTAATTAAAAGATAGACAAGACGCCTGTGGCTTGTAGCGCCTACCTAAGCTTTACTGCAAGGAATAAGCGTTATCATTTAGGAGTTTTTCGTTGGAGGTTATGATGAATAATAATGGTCTTGCATTCCCAGTCTCTTTCTTATTTTATTTCTGATGATGTGGGTGGCTGCTTGTTTCCCATCTTATCGCTGACTTAGTTTTGCACATGGGCTGTCTTACAAAATAAGAAGTGCGACCACTATATTATTATAGCGAGGGCATAAAAAACCCGACAATAGTTTACTAAGCTAAGTAGACAAGGGCAGCTTGACTGACGATCAGACTATTCGAGACTGTTATGGAGAACTCTCAGACATAGGTTTTACACGACAATTAATTCACAGTTACAGCACGCGACCCTTGGTTTCTTAAAACGTACATAACAAAGTAGTACAAGGTATCAAAGTTAGCCTTCGGATGCTTAAAGGCCTGAATATGTAAGCATCGTAGATTTGATAAAAGAAATTACGGAATTAACATCGTGGCAAATGTAGTATAATACAGTTAATTAAGCGGAAGGCGTACCTTATGCATCAGCTCCCACCAAACAGAATCCTGGTCCTTCTCTCGTAAGAATTTGGGAATGTACCAGAAGCATACATTGGGACACTGCAGCGAGTTGGTGACGAGCTGGAAGCCTGGCTTGTTAGACACTGCTTCCAAGCAGAATTCGGCTATGGACATTGTGTGGTTGGCTAGCTGGTCGAGGCCGAGGTCGCCTCGCGCTTTCCACATCATCCAGAGTTTGAATGCGTCTATCTGTAAAAATATAAGGATATTCATATAGGTATTTACGTGAAACGAAGAACCTATTTTCTTTCTATGTAGAGAACAAACTTCTAACCGTAAAGCTAGTACGATGTTCCATTATCACCACAACCCTTTCTTTGTGCCACTGTTGGGCTGGTTCTCATCTCGGAATGGGCGGGGATTGACATTTAATTTCTGAAATCGCAAGCTTACGTACCTCCATAAATACGTTTTAAACCTATATAATGCCTTAATAATAAATGTATGCCGTATTTTTGACTGGCCACCAGCTAAATATATTTTGCGCGGTTCCAATGTTGGATATTTAATCTGGGTATGTACCTACCCATAGTATATATATCCCTGTTCAATGGAACTCGTCTTATAAAGTTAGTGATGAAATTAAAAAATGGGTAGGAGGTACCTTTCGTCCACACTGCACGCTCTTGTCACCCGTGTCATAGCTGACGTCATAGAACTTGTCTTGCTGGAAGAGGTACTTAGCCGCGGCAGCGTTTGCCTCATGCAGCAGACCCTTCTGTCGGACCAGGAACACGGAACATTGGAGCGGGGCGCCGGCCATCTTGTGCGGGTTCCATGATATGGAGTCAGCTCTGGAGTAAAGAAATAACATAACATCGCGCCTGTATTTCCCCGAAGGGCCATGCCATAAACCACTTAATGGTAATTAAATTGTTATAACTAACAAATCTATATATATAAAAGGAGAAGGTGACTGACTGACTGACTGACTGACTGACTGACTGACTGACTGACTGACTGACTGACATATCAACGCAGGGCCTTAACTATAAGGGCTAGAAACTTGAAATTTTGCACAGGGGTTCCTTTTATAACGTAGGGGAGCACTAAGAAAGGATTTTTGAAAATTCACCCCTTAAGGGGGTAAAACGGGGGTGCAAAGTTAGTATGAAACTTTGCCGTTTTTTTCCAGTACCTATGAAGGTTTTTTATTGAGTTTCGAAAATCATCTTTTAAGGGGGGGGTGCAAAGTTAGTAGGTATAAAAGTTTTTCGTATATACCTAATTCCACGCGAGCGAAGCTGCGGGCGTCCACTAGTCAGTTATATAATTAGATTATTTAGGCATATGCTAGTAGTTAGTTCTAAGATTTATAGAAATTATATCAACCACTGCAAAAAACAAGAGGCCTAAGTTACTTTTCCTTCGTGTTGCTAAAAATATTATTTTTTAAACTTTTATTTTTTAAAAGCTTTTATTTAATTTTGTCTATCATCAATTGCTTTGTGTTACACGTACCTTTCTATTCCTTTTAGCCGGCATTTGTATTGTTGTGATAAGATTAAACTACCGCCCCAGCAAGCCTGAAATATTAATATGTACCTATTTCATATAACACAATTATTCCACTCTCAATTTAAGTTCAATGCATATACATATAGGACATTTTTTAAATTATTACTGAATAAGTCGACCTAATCATAATTTTTATTGTTTGATAATTTTTATTGTTGTATACATATATGTTTTTGCTACCTAATTTGTTGTTGGTGTTGTAATCGTTCGATACTGGAAACTTATAATGTTGTATTTCTTTGTCTAATGTTGTGCAACCAACCTTTTTATTGTTAATTACATTTCTCTCTTGTTCAGCAGGCTGTATGGACAATGTCACAGCAATAAGACAACCTTTTGCAACATCAGTTATTTGATGTACCTATTCCTTTTGTAATTAGGTGCAATAAATTGTATTGTATTGTAATGTATTTATGTATTTGGTCTTCCCAAACCGGCGGCTCCTTCAGGTCTTCGGCCCAACTGAGGTGGTCTCAATTCAAAGATTTTTTATATATGATAGTCACTGAGTTAAATATACTAGAGAAGCAAACTTCATCAGAATGCCTCAAATATAGCGTAACCACTTTTTAAACGCGACGACGTAGCTTTGAAATCACTAAACATTTGAATGTAAACATATATCTGTCTCACTTACACAAGTCACAATAACAATTACCGTCGCGTAGATTAGACAAAGATCGCAATATTAACATGCAATTACGGGAATCGGCGCTACAGGGTTGCCTACCCACGCGAAGTTTTACCCAATTTTTTTAAGCCATAGAAAAGTTTTAATACTAAATTAAATTAACTTTAAAATATTTGAATTACATATGTAAATAGAATTTTGATGATCCGAAATTAATGAAATCATACTCCGCTTTATAACATAAGTTTTGTATACAATTGCCTTTTAGACTCTTTTTTGTAAGTTTGAGTAAATAATTTGCTTTCGTAATACAATCTTATTTTAAAATATTTGTAAATTATGGAATCTATACTAATATTATAAAGAGGAAACATTTGTTTGTAATGTTAAAACACAAAAACTACTAGACTGTTTTCAAAAAATCTTTCACCATTAGAAAGCTGCATCTTCACGTTCTGACATAGGCTATATAATAATATTATACATTTGTGTTTTTGAATGTATGTTTGTAATGTTTTCACACAAAAACTGCTGGACCGATTTCGAAAATTCTTTCACCATTAAAAAGCTGCACCTTCACTGAGTAACATAGGCTATATTACATTTAAAAAAAAAATAGGGATCCTTAATAAAAATGCAATAATATTACCCAAGGTGTGAAAATTACCTAAAATATTCTTTACATCGCGTGCGCTGCGAAAACTATTGATGATAGAATAAAATAATGTGCTACGACTTTGCAGATCACATCATTATTAACAAAAAGTCGCGATACCATATGTCCAACTACTGTAGTTATGCCACTATAACTACTTTTTTACATTTTAAAAGCTGATAACAGTGCCGACAATAATCAAACCATTATTATTCATAACTTTGAATTAATCCATATCCCATTAAATATTATTATATTAAAGACCGTTTCAATACCTGTTAAATACTTATTAAATTATTAAAATCCGAATAACTAATAAAAAGATATAACGAATTTAAAATGTCAATCTAAAGAAAATAATGCAATAATAAAATAATACGGTGTGGGTGGCGCCGCGCAGCGTAGTCCTAGATATATTACTTAAAAGATGAATAGAATTGATGAATTGCTTCATATTAGCAACAAATGTTTACAGTTGAATTAATTAATTAAAATGTAGGATATGTAGGTACTTTTCATCTCGGTGATTTACACAAAAATGAAGTTCGAAGGACAAAATTCGATCGATAGTGTCTTTGAAGAGGGTGGCAACTAGGTGTAAACAAAACTATTGTTACTCGTATGTCTAATTCCACAGAACAGATAAAGGAGGTTCTGTTCTGTGTCTAATTCCCAGCGAGCGAAGCTGCGGGCGTCCACTAGTTTACTAATAAAAGGGAATGATCAACTAGTATTGAGGATATGTGATCTCCCGGGTGTATCGCAAATTCTTTTAATATTTTGTAGGTAGCCAGTCTGTCTCTTTTCTCAATAATCGAATTATTTCCACCCACTTATCACGGCGTGCTGCATCTTTAGGTACACTGCAACGTTGTTATTATTAAAAAATATATATATTCACTTATTCCATAATTTAAAATTCTCCCAGAATTGTGGGGATCTAAAACTAAGTTTTAAGTGGTCACACTGAACCTATATTTCAAAATTGTACAATTTATTTATTTTATTGCGTTTTTACGTAGATGTAAACACAGAAACAATAAAATTACGTGTGGAAAGTAATTCTAGTGGACTTATTAAGTTTTTGTGATCTTGAATCGCACTTTTTCACTGTGCATTTGCCCATTTTGAAAATATTTTCTGTCAGTTCAACTCGGCCGGCGTCACACAGAGTACTGAACTGACGTTAGCTACGATTAAGACCGTGGCCATAATTTCAGTGACAACGCTTTGGCGCGGTGATTACTAATCTAGTGGTAACATATATATCAATGATGATAGTGGTCAACAGCACAGTAAGCTACCAATACACATTATTGAACAAACCATAACAAAATAAAATATGTGACCTACATCAACATGCATCCAGATGCCATACTTCTTGCAGACAGTAGCGATCTTTTGCAGGTCATCAATGGCCCCCAGCACAGTGGTCCCCGCAGTTGCATTCACCATAATCGGCCGCTTGCCTTCCAGCAGACTCGTTGCAATGGCTTTATCGAGTTCCTCCGCAACCATCTGCCCGGAGGCATTGGCTTTTATAGTTCGGACGCTTTCCGTTCCAAAGCCGAGCCAATGTGCTGCTTTGATGATTGAGTAGTGGCCCTGAAAGAAGGCAACTATCGGTCAAGGCAGATCCTTAGCTCTAACACTATCAGTAGGTATTAACTCTCTATCCAACATCTGAGATATGCATATATTTAATGAGTGGCAATATGTGGTTATATGTGTGACGACTTTACATATCGTTGTACGTTTCCCATCAAGTAGTATAGAATAGCCCCCCGTTTATCTCAGTATATATTACTCGAAACTGTACAGTACACACGCCTAGGTGGATGTAAAAAATATGTCTACAAGTTACCTTTAATAATTTCAATATAGAATTTAATTCATGAAAATGCCTTGATATATACAGTGGAATATAAATAAGCGATCCGAACTAAAAACTATATGAAATCTTTTTCGTCAGTGGATCAGGCCTAATAATTATAAAATATAATTATTAGGCCTGATCCACTGTCGTCGTATGATAAGTAGGTATTTTAAACTAAACCTCACATCTTCAGAAGTGAATACAACGAGTTCAGGAAGGTTCCTCATCCCTTTTCTCTTGACTTCTGGAAACGCCTGGTACCGGGCCGCCACGAGCCCATACAGCATGCTTATACTGCCTCCAGGACTGAATATTCCATCTCCCTCAGGGATTCCAAACAGCTCCAAGATATGGGCAAGAACTTTCAACTCTATGAGCGTGAAAACGGGTCCCACTTCGAAGGTGTACCTGGAAATTGAAAAATACGTAATAAGTAATAGGTTTAACTTATGGTAACTTTCTGATCAGGTATACTTCTGACTGTACTTTCTGATAAATGTTAATATCCATTGAAACAATGGAGAAAAAGATTGCAACACTATGGAGGTAGAATTGTTATTTATATAATCATGTGGCGCATTTCTTGAACTCGATTCGACTTTGGAATTTTTAATTCAATGTGAGCCAACCACAGATTTATAAGTATAGAGCCAACGTTCTTCCGAGCGATTGCGTCTACGTCAAAAATTGGTCATTTATGGCTTAGTTTCGATTTAACTCCGTTTTTAATAATACTCTGACGGGAGTAAGTAATGTTCTTCGTTTGTAGGCAGAGGGTAAAAAATTGTTCGAAATTATTAATGTAAATATTTCGCAGCCGTGGTTTCTACCGTCGTCGTCGTGGAATTTGGCTGATCCACTGCCGTGGGTCTAGATTAAGGAAGTTACTAACTAACTAGATTAAAGAAAAGCTCTGTCAAAAATCATCACCTCAGCTTAGGCAGCTGATGCATTCTCTTGTAATTAATATCTAAGATAAGATAAGATAAATCAAGGATTATTCTTCAACGCAATTTTGTATTTAGGTATACATAAAAACTTTCAACATGAGTGACATAATAATTAAAATAAACCTGAAGACACTGTCCAATGATAATAAATTAAGACATTAATGCAATTAAATGTTTATAAACATCTTTTTACGATGTGAGTAAATCACTGTTATCTTCAGTCGTAATTATTGCAATTAAGTAAGTAGTGCGTGCAAAAGATCAATAAAACTATCCCTGACTCTTATACTAATTACCTTACCCTTCATTGTGACGTAGAAATGAAGATCCTTTTTTTATTAGGTAACCTACTAGTGGACGCCCGCAGCTTCGCTCGCGTGGAATTAGACATAACAATAGTTTCGTTTACACCTAGTAATATTATATAGCCTATGTCACATGCAGTTTTCTAATGGTGAAAGCATTTTTAAAATCGGTCCAGTAGTTTTTGTGTGAAAACATTACAAGCAAATCTTTCCTCTTTATAAGTAATATTAGTATTGAAGGGTCCTTGGCGGGTAGCTACTTAGATGTATGGTGAGATAAAAAATAAAATATTAATATTAAAAACTCAGAAAATAGTAAATAATAGTAATTCGTTTGTGGACCCAGTTCCTCCCACAGTCACATTGGAGGTCGAGAACATACTGCACCGCACTGCTGCCATTCAGATTGACATGTTTATTCACGTACCTAATATTTTTATGTCAGACAAACTTTCATTAATGATTACTTGCTCAGTGTTTCATTTTGATATGAAATAAACTGCTGGATTGACTGAAAAATATTAAATGAATAAACAAATCAATCTGCACTGGAGCACTGTGGTGGATTGCCTTCCTCAACTGTGACTGTGGAAGCAACCCTAAAGTTTGTTACATAAAAAAGCTTCATTTTTAGAAGTGGTTAAAAATAAATAATGTCTGCCTCTCTAGTTGTAATGCCTTAACAGGGTGCACATGTTAAATGTATATACCTATATGTTCCTGACACATGTGTAGTTATAGCAATCGATAAAGAATAATTAATAACCCAAAATAACTTCTTTTAAATACCTACTTAAACATTTACTACTCTGATAAAGATTCCCCTGTCCCTATGATAAAACATATTTTAAGTCAGAAAAAGGTAGTTATATTACGTATCGTGATACCGAAATTAAAATGCTGACAGTGATAAGTATGTATGGACCTACGGCCTACGGCACATACGAGACCGTTGGCGATGTACGGACAACACAACAATAATTCCTATGTAGAGCACTACAGAGGAATGATTTTTGTTGCGGATGGCGGACACAGAGAAAACAACACAATTCAAGAACTATGACTCAAGTAATAATATTTATCTGCCTATAGAAATCTGCCCCGACTGGAAATTGAACCCGGAACCTGAGGTTCGGCAGTCGGGGTCACTCACCGCCGCGCCACTTACTCTTCATACTGTTGAGTGTCGTACTAACTCCCATGTCATAGATTACTGCTCGTCATTTGACAGTTACAATAATGTTAAATTAAAAAAAAAAAAAAACTATCGATTCCAGCAAATACTAAAATTTTGTAGTTACATTGGATGAAACTTACTGACTTGTGTTAAAGGCTTCAGAGACCCAGGCTCCCGCCAGCCCATAAGGGTCGGTGCCGCCGAACAGCTGGTTCCTGAAGGTACCTTTGTTGGTCTTCACGCTGTATTTCAATATCTGCCGAACACATCTTTCCAGGTCACCGTCACTCGTGCCTTTCGTGATGTCTAGATCCGCTCCTAGAATTGTCTGGAAATAAAAATCATCAAAAATATAGATATTTTTTGTAATACAGCGGCTATTCCGCACAAAAACTAAACTAAGTATTCCAATTTCAGCTCCAGAATATTATATGTACTCGTATATCTACAAATATCATATGGAACATAACATACTAGTAACCAACTACATTGAGTGACTTGTTACCTCGAGGTGAAAAGTATGGTGTCCTACAAGGATATAATTAAGTTTAGACATTTTGTTTTATTTCCCGTTTGTTCCTAGAGCAATATTAGGTAGATTTAGTACTAGAGCAATATTAGGTAGATTTAGTCTTTGAAAAAACAGAGTTAAGGGGTAGCAGTATATGTATAAGTATTTAGTAGGTACGAGGTAGGTACTTACAGTTAGTAAGTTTTAGTAAGAAATAAAACATTCTGTTCTCAAAGACCTATGGAAGGTCTCTACCTTCCTTAGGTCTTTGAGAACTTTTACATACATAATATATTCTATATTTGGTTACTCTCCTGTATTATTATTACTATGAAGGCAAACGATACTAAAAATTAATTTTGCTACAATGAAAAATCCACTTACCTACCTCTAATTCAGCGGGATGCTTGAACTGAATGAGTGGAATGTCATCAGCTGTTTCCTCTTTCACAATATTATAGACTTTTCCCAAAAACGAGTGACCGTTTAAATCCATAGTAAGTAAGTACGCTAAGCACTGCAGCTCTTGTAGATTAAAATGCCACTCGTGTGTTGTTGGTTCAGTAGTAAGAGCGGGAATGCAAGCCAGTACGAGTTGAGTTGTTTACATTACTTACGAGTAGCTAGGACGATTATGTTGAATAAATCACCATTCAAACCTTCCCGTTTAAGTATAAGACTGTCAGCGGAATCGTACCAAATGGTTGGAAAGACAGTGATAACGTTTATTTGTATTGACAAACAATATTTTTCTTTTTATTAATGTGGGTACGTAAATTTAACGTGTAACAAAAACAGCGACCTACGAGGAGCTTTAAGTTAACATGATATTAAATAATAAAGAATTATTAAAAAAATTTTTTTTTAAAAAAAGCTTTTTATAACTTTTATTTTTATATTCGTGCATTGTCATCGGAACCAAATATGTGTGCCAATTTTCAGCTCGATAGCTTCAGTGGAAGTGGGTGAAATATTGATTGCAAGATTCCAGGACATCCATACCATACATACCTACATACATACATACGTGTGAAGTTAAATAAAAGCTCTCAACACTGTAGCTGACTACAGAGTAGTGGACTGTATATTATATATATTAAAGACTTCTTTCCATGTAGTTCTTATTTATTGAACCGGACGAGTTTACAATGACGCGGTAAATGTACTGAGATGAGCTGTCGTGAACTATCGTTAAACAAGTGTTAAGATCCGAGTGAGATTTCTGAGTGCCGTTACAATCCTTAGAAAGTTCCTTTTATTACATTTCGTCTCAAAACTAATTGCCACGTTTATTGTTAGGCGCGGCGTATTGTTTCTTAGACGATCCCGTTACAACACGGTGCATTCGGTCCCAATGTTGCATCTGTACTGTTCTACCGCATGCAAGACAAAGGTTCGCTATCTCTGTTTCATATTGTGCGCTATTCCTTTCCTATTCTTACGCATCGCTCCATCTCGTATAGTAACGGTGTTTCTGTTTTATTTACATCGACTTATTTTACTTATATACGTAATTCTTAACTATACATGTTTCTACGTACACATTAATTACACTATATGTCGACGTCCTTAACAGTCTCTATATATACACTTATTCACTATACGTCGCCGTCCGCAACAGTCTCCCCCCGGCGTAGATCCTTCGCAGCCTTGTCTATCCGCAGGACGGCGAGCCGCGTCGCCGGTCTCCGGAACACTCCGCCTCTCGTTCTTATGTCCGCCGTTCGGATGATGCCGTCTGGACCTGGATCAACACGCTCAACGACTCCCCTGGGCCAAGTGTTGCGAAGTAACGTGTGGTCGATCACCACCACCAGGTCACCTTCTTGTAACGCTGGTACCTTGCCCGTTGCTTGCCCTTGAGGAATTAGCGTCGTTAAATATTCTTCATTGTAGGAATCCCGTTGCGCTCGCTGAATCCATTGTTCTTCGGCCGCTTGCATGTGTTTGACTTCCAGTTGAAGTCTCTTGTTATCTGTTGTTGTCACTCTAATCAGATTCTCATAGGACGAAAATCTAATTAGCTCTAGCAGTGCGGCGTCGTCGATCGCTTCATCGTTGGTGATCGTGAGTGCAGTTTCGATGTTTATGTCTTGTTCCATCGGCCAATTCAGTTCAGTCTCTCGCAGGAACGAAGGCCCCGTGAACCATCGATCTTCATTAGTAATTCTCTTTGCTTCAAGCCTTGTCGCGTCGTCGGCTACGTTGAGCGCGGTCGGAACCCATCGCCAGTCTTCAACTTGTGTTAATTCGGCGATCTCGGCGAGACGATGTGATACGAATGGAGTATACTTTTTTGCTCTTTCGTTCCGTACCCAGTGTAGAACGGTCGTTGAGTCGCTCCAGTATATCGTTCTTATAGGTTTCCAACTGTGTTCTCTGACTATTGTGTTAGCCAGTCGTGCTCCTATTAGTGCCGCTTGAAGTTCCAGTCTTGGTATTGTGAGTGTTTTTGTCGGCGCGACCTTCGCCTTAGCCATTACTTGGATCGTACTAATAGATTTGTCCACGATCCTCCAATAGGCCACCGCGGCGAAGGCTTGCTCGCTCGCGTCGACAAACACGTGTAATTCGACGTGTGTTTCCGGCGTCGCACGCAGATTGTAGCATCTTGGTATGGCTATGTAGTGCTTTTCTTTAATCGCTGCGGCTGCCTCTGGGTATTTGTTTTCATACTCGGCGGCGTTGCGATTTCTCACACTGTGAGCGAGATAAGGCGAGCTAGATGCCCCGAATATCATTGAAGTCATCTTCATTTGTTTAATGGCTTCCTTGGGCTCTGCACGCCATAAAAACATTTGAGCGGGCTGGTCTTCTGTTCTAATTTTTACTCTTAAAAACATTTCTTCTATGTCGGCCGTTACTGCTATTTTTCTTTCCCGGAATCCAAACAGAATCTTCGTGAGTGGGGACAATAGGTCGGGCCCTTCCAATAAGAAATCGTTAAGGCAGATTCCTTCCACTCTTGCTGCTGCGTCGAAGACCATTCTAATTTTCCCCGGCTTGTTGTGGTTCGTGACGGCGAAGTGAGGCAGGAACCATTTAATTGGACTATTCATCTCGCTGCCATCGATTTCCGTCGCGTACCCTTTTCTTATTAGATTGTCCACTTGAGCAGTATATTCTTGTTGGAATGCAGGTTCCCTTTTCATTTTCTTTTCTAGCGTGTTGAATCGCTTTAGAGCCGATTCGTAGCTATCCGGAAGCGCTGGGTTGTCCGTTTTCCACGGTAGGCCGACTTCAAAGTGCCCGTCTATTCTTTTGACAGTTGCTTCGAATATTCCAATTGCTCTTTCTTCATTCTTGTTTACTTTTTGTTTCGTCGAGACGCCGAGTGAGTCTACTTCGAAATGCGACTCGACGATCTTCTCTAATAGTTTGTCGCTTGCGCATATGTGAAGCACGCTATTTTCGTTCTCGCCCATTATTGTGCTTCTAGGTGCCGACCCATGTAGAACCCAACCCAGTTTCGTCCATGATGCGGCGGGTTCCCTCTTCTTGCCGGCGCGAAGCTGTCTCGATACTATTAGATGCCAGTTGTCGGCCCCTATTAGTATGCGTGGCTTTGCTTCTTCTACGCAGATCTTTGACTGTATGGCGCGTAAGTGCTTGTACCGACCCAGGTCGCGCGGTATGCGTTGTTGATGTAACTTAAGATTCTTTACAGTGCGAGCTTTTATTTCATGTTTTACGTGCTCGCTCAGTCCTTGTATTTCGATCTTTATTGCCTTGCTGTTTATCCTTTTCTGTTCGTTTATTCCTCTTATGTTGAGAGGCTGGTTCGGTCCTCCGTCGGCGAGCTCGTTTGCTACGTCTTCGTCGATTAATGTGACCGTGGACCCTTCGTCTAGGAGAGCGTACGTAATTATCTCCCCCCGTGGTCCCCTGAGCTTTACTTTACAGGTTTTGAGCAGGACTGAGGTTGGCGTTCTCTTCATTGTTACATTCATAACTGCCGCGGCCGTGTCGTTCGGTTCGCTGTCCTCTTGAGTGCTGAGTGTGGCTTCCGCTTGCTTTTCTTTGTGCAGTAGTGCGTGGTGCTTGTAGGTGCACCCGTGGACTCCGCACGCCTTAGCTTTGCAGGCGAACTTATTATGTCTTCCTTTCAGGCATTTGAAGCAAATCTTGTTTTCTTTTGCCCATTTCCATCGCCCGTTGACATCTAACGCCCTTAGCCTTGAGCACTCCGGAGGGCTGTGTCCTCCCGCTTGACAAACGAAGCATTTTCTTTCTTCAGTGACGTCTTCAGTAGTGTACACGCCTCGGTTGATCGCCCGTCTTGCGATTGTTTCTTTACGTGTTTGTACTGGAGCGCTGAAGCTTCGCTTGGTTGTGTGGGTGTATCGAAGCATCAGATCCGCTTCTGTCATAAGAAATTCTGAGAGAACCGACATTTCGTTCTCCTCCATGATCTGATGTTCGTGGGTGGCGGCGTACTCCGCCCATTTGCTGACGAGATGAGGACTCAGCTTGTCCATTACATCGCGTACCAGCATAGGATTCCGTAGGTATCCCCTTTTGTCTATACTCTTTATTGTATAGACAATATTTTGTACTTTGACTGCCATGTCGTAGAGCTCGTTCGATGCATTCCCGAGTCTTGGTAGTTTTTTCAACTCTTCAATCGCGCGGTCTATAATGTATTCCGGACGCCCGTATTTCATTTCCAGCGTGCGCATAATAACATCTGGGTCGGACGCGGTAAACAGCTGTGAGAGCACTGTTTCCCGCGCTTCCCCTCGCAGACAGTTTCTTAACCGTAGAAGATTTTCCGTTGGTGTAAATTTAAATAATCTTGTAGAGTCTTCCATGGCGGCTTTGAATGGTAACCACTCGGCTATGGTTCCCGTGAAGATCGGTAGTTCCGCTGTTTGCCGAGGTGGCGGCCTTGCAGTTATCATTTTTTCTAATGCGTCGGCCAGTTGCTGTATTCCTCGTTGCTTTGAACTCTCCCCCCGTTGCTCATTAACGGGAGGACGATCCTCTTGTGGTTCCGGCCGTGTGCCCCCAATGCTTCTGTCCAACCAATCTTGCGTTCTTTCGTTGCATGCGCTGGCGGCGTAGTCCGATTCCGCTTCGATCACTGACATTTCGGCGGCTAGTCTCGTTTTTATAAGCTTCTCTCTAATTTTGAGTCGCTTTTCTTCTATTTGACTCAGTTCTTTCTCGGCTTCATATTGTGCTTGCTTGATTCTTGCATCGTTGCTACGTCGGGATGTATTCGTCCGGTGTGTAAGTGCCGGCGACGTAGCTCTTCTGGCTGGTGATGTGGCGTCTGTTCTCGGTGTGCTCAGTTGTGCAGGCGGCCCCATGGTAGATATGCCCGTCGGTATCTCTGGCACGATCTCCATTAATCTACCACCTCGCTGAGCTTCCGATTCCCCGTACCCCGATTCTGAGCGAACACGACCCCTTGTGTTCATTGCCACCGGAGTGTTGTTAGAGCCCGATGCAGACATGTGGCGTCTTGAAGCGTGAATCCGCTTGTGGATTCGCTTGTAGCGTTGATTCCCTCTTGAATCGAACGTATTTTGACTCGTTCACTTGCTCCTGTACCCGCTTGTTGCGTCGATTTCCCTTTGAATCGACCGTAGTGTGGATTTTTCTTGAAACCTCTTCTGGCTGTAGTCCGTAGCGTCAAATCGCTTGTGAATTGACCGCTGATTGAATCCCGCTTGGATTCCGGCGAAGCATAGGACTAGCCCTGGATTTCCCAATCCGACGTTGAATGACCAACGCTGTAGTTGATCCGACGTTTGAAGCTCCGGCTCAATATTCCTTATCCGAATTCGAAGGACCAACACTGTAGCTGACTACAGAGTAGTGGACTGTATATTATATATATTAAAGACTTCTTTCCATGTAGTTCTTATTTATTGAACCGGACGAGTTTACAATGACGCGGTAAATGTACTGAGATGAGCTGTCGTGAACTATCGTTAAACAAGTGTTAAGATCCGAGTGAGATTTCTGAGTGCCGTTACAATCCTTAGAAAGTTCCTTTTATTACATTTCGTCTCAAAACTAATTGCCACGTTTATTGTTAGGCGCGGCGTATTGTTTCTTAGACGATCCCGTTACAACACGGTGCATTCGGTCCCAATGTTGCATCTGTACTGTTCTACCGCATGCAAGACAAAGGTTCGCTATCTCTGTTTCATATTGTGCGCTATTCCTTTCCTATTCTTACGCATCGCTCCATCTCGTATAGTAACGGTGTTTCTGTTTTATTTACATCGACTTATTTTACTTATATACGTAATTCTTAACTATACATGTTTCTACGTACACATTAATTACACTATATGTCGACGTCCTTAACAGTCTCTATATATACACTTATTCACTATACGTCGCCGTCCGCAACAATACTTCTTGTATTGAGATCATCGGTCAACACGGAACCGAGTGAATCAATAATAGATTTTCTTGTACTTACAGTTCCTTGCCTTGAAAATACGAGGAATAAACCGCGCTAAACGTGTTGCATTGGCTGCGGGGTTTATGTAACTTGTACGAGTAGGTACGTATGATTCATGCTTGTTAGCCATCAAGACTAACTTTACGGCCGTGACTTAGAAAATAAGTCGTTACGACATTGGACTTAAAATCTCTTAAGCACAGGGCATAGAACAGCTGAGCTTAGGAATTTAATAATTTAAGGACCCTTAACGTTATTTCTTTGATTTTTTCGCGGACTTTTAATAAGGCGTGGCCCTATGGTTTTAAACTGTCATTGTCGATATCATTGCATTTAATTTGGTCGCAATCTGCAAAATTCATTGTGAAATTTATCATGAATTTCCGCAAATCACGCGCTCGTTCCCGCCGTAACTCCATTAATTTCGTAATAAACACGGAAAAATGGAGAAACTACCATAAGCGAATATCGCGGAGAACTACAGAATTTTTTGAAGAGAGCTCCGAAGAAACTGAACATACAATAAATGAATTGAAAGACTGGGTGGAGGAGTTCTTTATAAGCAAAAGTTCAACTGGCAATAAATCGGAGCAAGATATTGATGTGTTTCTGACCAAAAAGCAAACGCTTATACTTTCTACTTTAGTTCCAGATGAAATTTTGCTCATGGACAAGTAAAAAGTTTCTATACTTAAGATGTATATAATGTGATTTTTAGAAACTATCGAATTACCATTTAAGTGTATCAACAAATTTTTAGATTCGACACAACAGAACCGAAGCGGTTTGTAGGCGTTCTTCTGATGGCAGACGTCTCCGGATACACAGCTTTATCGGAACGTTACAACAATTTGGGAAAGACTGGAACCTATAGACTTACTATGACATTGAACACTTATCTTGGGTCTCTAATAGAAGTCATATACAGTCATGGCGGTGATATCATTAAATTTGCCGGCGACGCTTTTCTTGCTTTATGGAAAACTGATAAAAGAACGTTCCTTTGCCACACTATCCATAGTGCAATAGCTTGTGCACTAATTATTCAAAATTCATTTGGATCATACGAGACGGATGTAAAAGTAAACCTCAAAGTGAAACTAGCCATTGCTGCAGGCAACATAATATTTGTTCCGATCGGTAAAGGAATTGACATGAATTACATAATTATAGGTTTACCTGTATACGAGGCTAAAAAGGCTGAAAGTGCTTGTGTATCGGGACAAGTGATACTTACACCTACCGCATGGGGTCATTGTTATTCGAGAAACTATGACTACATCATTAATGAGGAAGGATTTGTAACCATCAGAACTATACTATACGACCCACGTGACAAAGATGTTTCCAAACCATTTGCTGGTTTTGGTACGATGGTAAAGCAAATAAAGAAACCTCGTATTTCAATTAACAATCTTCCAGATAACCTTTCTGATTCGACAAATAGCATAAAAAATTTGTTGCAAGTAAATGAAACGCTGAATTTGCGCAAAACTATATTGCTAGCTGAAGAAAAGAACAACGGTTCGGAAATTCGAAAATTCATGATTAGACCTGTTCTCACACAAATAGATGCACATCAGCCACTTGAATATCTCACTGAAATGAGACAGGTCACGGTTTTGTTCATTACTCTTAAGCCGCGTGAATGCACTTATCCACAATTGATAACTATTGTCAACAATGCATATCAAATCACATGTGATATAGTGTATAAGTCAATGGGGTGCGTTAATAAAATTATTTTATTCGATAAAGATGTCATGATTCTTGTTATTTTCGGATTGCGTGGTTTTAAGCATGAATCTGAAGCGCAGGCGGCTTTGAAGTGCAGTTATAGCATAAAAAAGTCAGTATCTGCTCTTGATGGCGTTCAAGAAGTATCAATCGGAATAACTACTGGGCAAGTGTACTGCGGAGTTGTTGGCCACCCTTTGCGAAGAGAATTTACAGTTATTGGCGCAATAGTGAATAAAGCCGCAAGACTTATGTGTGGTTATCGAGATAAAATAACGTGTGACGAAGCCACTTTTGTTAAAAGTAAAATGTCAACTAACGGTTTCACGTTACAACCACCGAAAACTCTAAAAGGAATACCACATCCCGGAAAAATCTATGAGTACTCTGAAGAAATAAGGGTAAAAGAATTATATGATATACCAACAATCCCACCAATACTGGATCGCAAAGAGGAAATGGAATACTTTAAAGCTTGGCTTGAAGTCAGCCCTGTTACCAAAAGAGATTTTGATGCTTTATTAATAGTTGGTGAATCACGTATAGGGAAAACCAGACTTTTAGAATGGATGTCACGATACGTAAAAAATAAAGAACAACGTGTATGTTATATTTCTTTGACAACTATACATGCAGCAACTCCATATTTAGCACTAAGCCAAATTTTTAATCAAATTTTGAGTTTACAAGAACCCATCATTGGATTTGCAAAAGAAGAAAAGATTGTAGAACTCTTAAATTTGTACGATGAAGATTTGTGCTATCTTAACAACATTCTTAAAGTGCGTTTTGCCTACCATGAAGGCATTTATACTCAAGATGAAAATGTACGTAAAGATAAAGCAAAACATGTTTTTCACAAACTAATTACATCTGTGGCAGAGACCTACGTTCTCTTTATAGATGACTTGCAACATTTAGATGTACATTCGTGGGAGTTTATATCAATTATAATTAACTCTACAAACATTTATACGGTCTTGACCATTACACGTTGTAAGTTTGGTTCACAGGAAAATTGGCTATACAACGTGTTCAATAATGATAAAATAAAAAAAATTTTACTCGGTCCATTATCTTCTGCGTGGATAGCACCTCTGGCCTGTCAAATATTAGACGTCGATGCAGTACCACACGACTTATGTAATGCCTTAAAATTAAGATGTTATGGCATGCCTGGATTGATTGAAAGTTTTATCGTGCATTTGTTTTCAATTGGAGCAATAGAAGTGAAAAAGATTCACGAAGATGAGTTATTCCATTGGGAAAGTGAAGCTTTGCAATTTCCAGACTCTAATCTTCTTCGTCCCATGGCTATCGATGCAAAAGATCAACTGACTTTGAACAAGCTTATACAAGAAAATTTTGTAGATGACATAGGTATATGTGTTGTCACAGAAAAACAAGAATTAAGCGCTGGTATTAACATGCAAAGTTTAGATACATTAATAATGATTCAAATCGATTCACTTACACCATACCAACAGCTATTATTGAAAATAGCTTCAGTCATTGGCAACATAGTATCTAGAGATCTTTTAGAAAACATAATGTATGAAAATAATCCAAAAACAACAGCAAAAGCCATCAAAAGACTATTTTCAATGCGTGTCTTATGTTGTGCAAATGTTCGATATAGTTACAATAGAAGAAGAACGGACTCTACAGAAACATTCACTTCTTACGGCTCCACACGTGCCGAAATCACCTGTGAATGTTGTTTTGCATATGATCCTGAAACATCCTTTAATCTCCCAAAATATGCTTTTTGTAAAGTCATAAAATTTACAAACTGCCATTCAAGAAAATCTTGTTATGAACTTTTACCTATAAATCAGAAACGGGAATTCCATGCGCGTATAGTAAACTATTTGGAAAAGCATAAACAAAAATGTACTTATTGTGGTGGCTCAATAATGATAGTCCAGTCAGCAATAAGTTTGCACACGGAAATGCGGTATGGTCGTTTAAATACGTTGATAGATAATAATAGTGTCGACACCGATACAGATAATGAGCACGAGGTGGCAAGTATTGAAATAGAACCATCGACATCGTTTGTCAAAGAATCTGTAGATGTAACAAGATCGCGATCAGAAGCTATAAAAAGGAATAACTTGGATATTGATGTAGCTAAAGCAACAAGTGAACTAACATTGACCCAAGATTCATTGAACTATTTGCCATCCATACCGCAATATGTACCCATATTAAAAAAAGGGTTGGAAAACGATGCTGTCAGTAGTCGTAGGTCGACTAAAAGAGTTACTGTATCTAATTTAATTTATAAACAGGATAGTTCACATGCATTAATCAATTGTAAAATTTATGATATGTTAAGACCACTGGTTGAAGCTAGTAAAATTAGCGATTGGCACAAATTAGGAGTTATTGATAGTAAAGATGACACAATAAAAGACGAGGAGAACAAATCAGTAAGGGAATCGTTCATAGTAAATATTGAAAATAATGTTTCTGAAATTGACTTTACTAAATGCAATTGCGCTGAATTAAATATTGTTATTCACGAGCAGCTCATTTACCACGCTATAGAAGCAGAACTAAAAACAAAGGCCGTAGAGTTCATGATTAAATATGGTTTCTTAAATGTTTTAGCAAATAACTTTGAAAATGCCTTACCCAAACTTGAAGAAGCTCAAGAAATTTGCAAAGATAAACAATCAAGTAAAATAGATGAATTTGATAGCAAAATTTTTTTGGGGAGAATATATTCCTTGAAAGCTATTGCTTATCTCATGACTGGAAAACTTGCAGAAGCTAAGCAAGACATAGAACACGCACAACGTATTTATCGCATACATTTTGATAGTATTAGAGAGTATTTAAAACCTCATGGTATAATTTCAAGCTATACCTTACACCGAAAAAAATATCTTAGATTTAAAAAGATTATGACTTCTCATTCGGTGTTTTGTCTTAACGTTGCTGCGTTGATATATTCTTCTCTAGGAGAAGATGGAAAATCAAGAAACGCGACTATGCGCGCCCTGAATCTGGTTAAAAAAGTTAAATGTAACGTCATTGATGTGTGTGATGCATTTTCAAATGCACTTCAAATGGAAATTGATCGTGGAGCCCTAATATCAACTGTAGACATAGAACGAGTGGCTATTACTACTTTAGAAAGCTATATTGTTCAGGCCGACGAAATATTCGCTATTGGGAAACTTTACATGGCTTTTTTCCGTGCTCGCATGGCCAGAGGTCATTTAGCTGCTGCCGTGCGTTCAGGTTACAAGGCTCTCGGTATCAGTCGCTTCCTTCGAGCTGACGACATATCCATGGATATAATTCCTGATCTGTTTTATATATTGCTCTCGCGGTGCCGCATAGATGAAGCTATAGACGTCCTTAAACTCAGCTTGCAGCTAAGACACAGTCAAGCAACATCCGTTTGCGAAACATGGTACTATGCCCTTTGTATAGATTTGATATTGGATGCAGGTTTTCAGTTGGAATCAGCACACGATATAAGTGTTTTCGCAGAGTTTGCCTTACATAGAGGAAAGAGTGCTGGACCCAGTAGACGCAGATTAGTTGTAAGTCTTTGGACTTACTGGCTTCGAGCCAACTCAGATCGTAGAGCAAAACGATTTGAAGCCGAAGCTTTGGGCTGGTGCACTCGAGAAGATGATGATGGCACATTAACGACTATCCTGAGCGCTATGAGGCTAGCTGAAGGAATGCTTGAAAGCCTGGCACGAAAAATAAATGACTTGAGAAAGGTAAATAAAATTTACGGTTATATTTCAAATAATAAGGTACAGGCGCCAATGAAGGCCCACTTAATTTAAAAACCTCGTAAAATCTTGCAGATAAGTGATGTAAAGAAAAAACATAATGGAAGTTGTAATATATTTATTTGAGAAACAAGATATCTATAAAAGTAGTACAGCTTTTGGCATTTTAACACAAATGTAAACACTTTTTAGAAACTTGGTATTGGGCTATCTTGGGAAGCTGGTCGCTGAAGATGGCCCGAAAAATATTAATGGAAATATATGCATTATCAACACCTAAACACTTTTAACATAAAACATCAAAATAAAAACACATCCTTCTCATAACATTATTCATAAAAGGTAAAAATTCAACCAAAAATTTAAACGTGGGCTATCTTAAATCTATCAAAATGAAAATCAAATATAAAATAAAAACAAACTACTAAATAAAATAAAATTTAACTTTGAGATCAACTTTGAAAGTAACTTATCAAATATAAAAATAAATCAATTCTTTTTGCTAAAAAAATTTTTAATGTCATTCATAGGTGGGCTATCATATGGAATACTGAAAATTGACTTTGAGATCAATCAAAATATACTTAATTATTTAAAGCAAATTTGACCCTACCGTCTTTAATTGAGTGTGTTAACTCCTAAAAAAATCCGAAAAGAATCTCAAAAGTGAATTTACCTAATAGCTTAATCAGAACTTTAATTGCACTCTGGACATAATATGAATTGCTCCTGGGCTATGTTTGGTAATTATACTATGGGCCATGATAGGAAATTGTACCCGGGTTGAGTATAATCTCGTAAAAATACAAAAAATGTAAAAAAATAATAACACTCACCTTTAATTCGCTGATAAATGGATTAAATATGAATATTCACAGTTTAAAGCAAAGAGATTTGTTTTAAATTTGTTAATTTTCAAAAGTATTTATATATTGGAGATTATAAAACGTGTATCATCTTGACTTGACCAAACAAACTGTCATCTGTCTTCAAAATGGTGACGCGCCGGTAATGAAACACACTTGCACTATTTTCTATGGTACTAGTAGCCTAAACCGACGAAATTTCAAATGTTTTGAATAATCATAACTGTATTTTTTTTAAAGTGGGCTATCCTAGGAGCCGGGCCATCTTCGGCGACACTACCTTAGGTTTAATAAATGTTATGTAAAATTAATCAGCAAATCAGCCAAAAAGAAAAGCCAACTGACAAATCTGCAAAACTGACTAACACGGAAACTGACCCAGTGACATATCTAATATTTGAAAAAATATTAATTTCTTATAATGAATTACCTATTTGTCTTCATTAAACTTAATTTATTCTTGTAGGTAGTCAACCTCATGGAACTAAGATCTTTGGCAGACAAAGAATTATCGAAATTAGAAAAGGATGCGTATTCTCTCCGTGCAGTGTACCCTCGTTGGCTCTTACACAAAGCTAACGCCCTTAGTTTATCTGGACGCCATTCCGCTGCTGTATCCACTTTTAATCAAGTATGTACGTGGAATTTGTCATAGGTACATGAGAGCTACATTAACATCAAAACATAAACACTCTAAATAGGTATCTAATTTCTCTGACAAATTTTCTCTTTCACGCAACATAATAGACACATTTTTTACATCTGCTCATATCTTAGAACTCAGCATACCTACATAATTAATCTGAATTAAAACTAAATCGAGTACATAACAGTACCATAGTTTATAGAGTCTTCGCTTCGCTAGTCTTTATCACAAACTAGCTATACTTAGGTCCTGTATGTCTTTATACTATGACAGTACCTACCTACAGGAACAATTTTAACTTGTGATAGATTTGGTTGGTTGGAAAGTTTGTCAAAAAGTTGACAAAATCATACTTTTTTTTTGTAGGTATCTTAAATCCATAACAGCCTACTTTATTCATTTCGTCTCATATTTATTTGCAAAGATCTTTACCTATTTCCCTTCATAAACTGTTTATGGGAACTTGAACAGAATATTTTATTCTAGCAAATGACCTCCGCTGCGCATATGTGTGTCATGTTACGAGTTACGAGCACAGACAGACTATACAGTTATTAGAGCTGCTCTAATGATCTATGAGCGCAGTTTTAATACGAGTATGTATTTCAAGATGATATTCGCTAGTATTCGCTAACTAGCTTTACCTGAGTACCTTTTTACCTGATTTACCTTAAAAGAAGGTTCTATTTTAGGACATCGTGCGTGGACGTGAGTCTGTAAGCGTTTAATAAGATATAACCTAGGTGAATTAATATATTAAATTATTATTGCAGGCAATGGACGAGGCTCACAAAGTGAACAATCGGCTGGAGGAAGCGTTGGCTCGCGCGGCTACTTCCGACTCCAAGGCCTGGGTCCAAAGCGCCCGCAACGGACAGTTTGTCAACTGGTGCGAGGGCGCCGAGCGCGCAGGCACCGCCTGGCACAAGTTACTGTATAAAATGACCACTACATCATAAATTATGTAGACAAAATTTAGTATGGTGAGGTGCGGTAAGAGTCACTTATAAATACCGTACAACGTACAAACGTACACAATTATAATCTAATCTAATTTTAAAGATCCAGCATACAATTTATGGCGGTTTTTATGGTTCATGGAATAATATACAAATTCAGCATAAACTCAGAAATAAAATGATAAATAGAAACGCACGGCACGTTGGCACGGGTCTCCTCTCAGAATGTCATTCATTATGTTATAACTAGTTGAAAGCAACAAAAAGTTATTTTAACAAGCGCAAGCAAGCAACCATCGTTTTTAAAGAAAAGCCTCAATGGGTTCTTGCTAATCATTCTAAGCTAATTCGTTGCAGTCTACTTTAGTCTCCTCCTACTGATTGGGAAACAAGTAGGAGCACCATTCGACACTACCCAAACGAAATCTTACATTAGAATATTGTTTTGAACATTTTTGCACTCACCATAGCTCTACCTTTTAAAATAATTGGGATTTTGTCATTTAATTACGTCAACTGACACAAAGAAAACGTTATGTCAACGTCTAAAATCACTTCCGGCATGTTACGTACCTACTCTACAAGTTTATCAAAACTATCTTTGTTTACTTTTATAAACTTGATACTTACTCTGATTATACAAGTAATGGTTTTGCAACATTTACATCATCTACTGCTTCAAAATCGTGTATACTTTATAAAATGTCTGGAGACAATATTGTTTTTATAGGAACTTTTGTGTCAACAAAAAGTTTAGATTTAAATATTCATAATGGATTTATACGCGTAGAAAAAGGATTGGTATGGTATTTTTTTCTATTTCAACATTCTGATTATAGTGCACCTTTTGTGTAATGTTGGACAGTAATTGCTATTACTCTCATTTCCTAACTAATTTATTGGTAGTTAGGGTAAACAGTACGGTTATTGCCCAGTTATGAGATTATGACAGGATTTTTTCTTATATTACCTTTAATATTACCTTTATTCAAAGGTAAATTGTATAAAAAAACTTTTTTTAACATGCAACATGACACTTTACAAAAGATGATTTGATGATTTTTTGTTAGTGACATCTAACAAATGTAGTTGGAAGAGGTTCCTTTAAAAGTTAGCAGGACTGGGAAAATTTTACTACCTACTTAATTATTTATTATGTTAATTTTATTTTAAAAAGTTGTCTCTTGTGGTCTCTTTTAAATATTACACCATCAGATTTTTCTCCCTAACCAAAGCAAACTAGTTTTAAATTCAAATGTAATTTTAATAATTTTTTTCAGATTACCTTAACTGGATCTAAAGATGAGTTTACTCAATGTGAACTATCAGGATTTTTCAAAAACTGTAACATTGTACACTTGCGGGCACATGAGTTTATTATGCCTGGATTTGTAGACTGCCACACACATGCCCCCCAGTTCCCCAATCTTGGTGTTGGTCTGGACAGGCCCCTGCTTGAGTGGCTGGACAGGTACACATTCCCATTGGAGAAGGAATACAGCAATGTGGAATTTGCTAGAAAGGTCTATGACAAAGTTGTGGTGAGTAAAAAAATGGGCTCTGCATTGAGTTACACAAAAAGATCCATCTAAGAAATCTCTGGACCTGCTATAAGTATTGCAAATAAATGCATGTAATTTTATGTAGGTAACCTATGTACTTTATAAAAATGTACTCAACATTGATTTTTTCTTTATTATTAGCTTAAATGGTAAACCCTTCTAATTAAGTTAGTAAATAAATTGTTCTTTAGATAACTGAAGCATCTATTAAATTTTCCACTAAATTTTTCATGGATATTATTTTTTTAGTCTTTTTTTTTTTTTTTTTTAGTTTTTATATGATCCACCCATCCATTGACAAAAGTTGTAACTACTTTCAGAGAAGTCTAGTACTCAATGGTACAACTACAGCATGCTACTTTGGGTCTTTACATCTGGAAGGTACAATGGAACTTGTGAATGCTGCAGTGAGACACAACCAGAGGGCTCTGGTGGGCAAAGTCAGTATGAATGTGAAGAATGAGGCAGGCTACTACAATAATACTGAGAAAGAATTGATTGAAACACAGGAATTTGTTACCAGAGTTCTAGCAATAGGTGTAAGTTTAAACATTTGCAAATTAAATTATTACAATTTTATAAACTCTGATGAAACCAACTATCAGGTACAGGCTCGTATGATCTGTAAATGTCTGATCTGATCTTATTGAAACATAGCTATGAACACTCAATCAATGCATTTTAAAAAAAACTGCATCAAAATTGATTTATTTGGGAGCTATGAGATCTATGATAAAAATATTCTTTTTAATACAGTTGCTCAAAAAGTGGCGTATTACAGGGACGTTTAGCGTTCGGGAAGTGAGCTATTACACACTCGTGCTTTTTCTTTACCTTTTCCGAACTCGTGCGTTCTCTTTCCCAACTGTCAAAATAATGTCTATTAAAAAGAAAAAACCAACCACGAAGTTTTTACTAAAAAAAAAATTCATAGAAGTTTTTATGATTCATGCAAATATTTCTAAAAAGAAGCTACTAATTTGTTTCAATATAAGATTTAATGATTTGATTCAATGAGTTAGGTTAGGTTTCACTTCATTTCATCGCATTAAATTTCATGTCAATAAAAAAATTCTTCTGAAGACTTGGCTGTATGGGCATAGTTCCCTTTGCCTACCCAGAATGGGTGAAGAAAACAAAAAAAAATCTCTGCAATACTCTGTATTCTTTTACGGTTGGCGCCATTTTCCAAAAATGTTCTTTGCGAGTTTAGTTTGTGTTTTTATTATTTTATTAAATTGCTTCATTTTTTCGCAACTGTATTAAAAATAGTTGTTCAGTACACGTGCGGAACCGTCATTGCAACTTGTTCCGACTGTCAACCCTCGCCTTCGGCTCGGGTAGACATTTGTCGAAACTCTTTGCAATGACAGGCTTTCCGCACTTGTAGCGAAATATACTATTTTTTATTACATAGACAATCAGGTGTATAACCACCAGATGGTAAGTGATCACCATCGCCTATATATAGATTTCAAGAAATGGAGAAAAATTTAAAGAATTGAAACTTAATGTAACACAGTTTATTTTTAGAATGATTTAGTGCAGCCAGTAATAACACCAAGATTTGCAGTGAGCTGTGATGAAGATTTAATGTCTGGGTTGGCAGATATAGCTGAGAAGCATGGTTGCAGAATACAGGTACAGAAATCATTATTATCACATTTGGCTTCTTACTTGTATACTTATATCTTTTACCTCTCAATCATTGTTTACGTTTATTTTTATTTATACTGTTGATGACAACCTACCGCGAAACCTGTGGGATTTTAATTGAGTGTACTCACATTGTACATTATAATTATTTTTTATTTTATTGTATATGCCTTAAACTAGGCTACAATTGGGGCCTTAGTAACTAATGGCATTCTTATGAATCCCTGCTGATGTTGAGAATAACAAATGATGCAATTAGGTGTTATGCAAGCAGTTTTCTCCAATGCGAATTTGTAGAAGGGTTAGTGGTCAACCCAGTGTCGAATGTTCTCAGGCCACCCAAAGGTCTTCGACGAGGCTTAACGATTGTTGTTACTATTGGAAACAACCGGGACCAACGGCTTAAAGTGTCCTTCTAAGCACGGCAGCACCCATAAATGTTTGGCACTAGCGATTATCCACACCGAACGCGCCCGACGTTGCCTAACTTGGTCATATTACATACGGTTGTCCTATGTATGGTACCATCCTACCAATCAAACATATGGGGCATAAATATTGAATGTTATTTTTCATTTATGTATGTGGTTTTAATTTAATAAGGACTCATAGGTTTATGTATATTTGTATTTATTTTAGAGTCACATATCAGAAAACCAGAAGGAAATTGAATATGTACTTTGTTCTAACCCGTCCTCAAAGACATACTCAGAGGTTTATGATAAAAGCAAGATTCTGAACAACCGTGTAAGTGAAAATTGCCTTCTCAGGTATTGAAATAGGCTTCACGATTGGAACTAACACTAACAATAACTGACACAAACTAACTTTCACTTACTTATTTGCATTATCAGTGTATAGAAAGATGGCATGTTTACAGTTCTCACATTATTTCTTCTAGTTTTAAAAACTGGACATTCAGACATACATATATTTTTTTATCTATTTCTTACTTATTTACTATTACAGAAACGTTCTAACGAAAACTGATATTATAAAGCGGGAGAGATTTTTTGTTTGTTTAATCGCGCTAATCATTGAAGTTTAAAAAAAACTACTTGTACTACATAGATATATTTGTAAAGCAAGTCAGACTCAGAAGGGCAAGCGCTCCTAAAAATCCTTAAACCGCGTGCGCCGTCATACTGCTGTCTTTTTTTTATAACAATGAAGGACAAACAGGCATATGTAACAACCCGCGAACAAGGCGTATGATGGTGTATTTTTTTTTTATGGATACAGGATAGCAAACGAGCTTGCAGCACCACCCATCCGCTGCCACCCATGACAACTGTGACTGACTTTGAACAAGACTCAATTAGGGACTGGGATGGTTAGTCCAATTAGTTGAGAAAGTTAATTAGAACATTAGTTGGTCAGTTCGTTAGTAGGTATGAGGACTAGGGACTGTTAGTGATAGTTAGTCCTGTTAGTTGGTGTTAGTAATAGTCCAGTTAGTACTTGTTAGTAGGAGTCTCGTTCTAAGTCAGTCACAGATGTGTTGCTACCCTTGAGGACTAAGATGGTCGCCTCTAAAGAAGTGTAACCGAAATCATGCAGATCCCTTCTAAATCACTACTTTCACTTTGACCTTAAACACTTTACCACTGACCGTCGTAGAGTCATCTTGCCTTGAGGATACTCCGTTTGGGGGCGAAACACGTGTTGGTGGTGGTGGGTGTTGGTGCGTAAGTTGGTCTATATTTTCATTGTTAAATGTGCATTTCTGTTCTTTCTTCTTTTTTCTCTTTCTTACGTGAAAGTATACAGCATACGCGGGTTGTTGCAAAGTACTCGTAGATAAAAACGAACTTTATAACGATGGATTTCCGCAAAGCTTAATACACTTTATTTGTCTGCAGTGTATAATGGCTCACGCAGTGCACCTTAGTGATGAGGAGATGTATCTGCTGGCGGCGCGAGGCGTGTCGGTGGCGCACTGCCCTGCGTCCAACACTCGTCTGCGCTCCGGCCTGTGCCCCGTGAGGCACCTGCTGGACCGCGGCGTCACCGTCGGCCTGGGGACTGGTAACTATACTTAGATGTGGTGGATCTGTGCCCCTTGAGGCACCTAATGGACCTCAACATCTCTCTCGGCCGAGGACATACATCTTGAAAAACAGTAGTACCTATGGAAGAGCTGGTCTAGGAAGAGAACAAGGACTTCAATGGAATACATATACATCATTAACATTCTTTAATTTTTTTCTGCTATAAAAACCTCAATAATAATAATTAAATAGACGTATTAAATCTATGAAATAGACTATTATAGATAGATACGTTTTCCTTACCACAAACATAGCATCACCTACTTTCACCAGTAATGTTTAGTTCCCATGTCATAGGCGTTGAGTCTATTGGCATAAACCAGACAAAAATCCACTACTACTAGTTACTACTTCATGAATTTCAAGTTAAAAAAAAACAATAATACTTTGCCCGACCCGGGGATCAAATCCAGGACCTGTAGTATCCTAAAGTCGTGCTTGCGACCACTAGACCAACGGCAGTTGTTATAGGCGTTTATCCTTACCGGCCAAATAAAATACTTAGGTCCTTAGTCATAACAAATTAAAAGCCTTTTTACTTTCTGTCAAAACCTGAATTGAATTTGAACAAAGAACACTAAAATAGGTTTAACAATTTTTTAATGAACTAGTGGACGCCCGCAGCTTCGCTCGCGTTACACATTCACTAACTTCAAAAACGGCAAAGCTTCATACTAACTTTGCACCCCCGTTTTACCCCCTTAGGGGATGAATTATCAAATTTTCAGCCGTAAAAACCATCCTTGAACTTCAACGAACATTTAAAAAAAAGAATTGGCCAAATTGGTCCAGGCGTTGTTGAGTTATGCGCTTACCAACACATTTTGCGATTCATTTTTATATATTAGAAGATATGCCCTTTATCTGTGTCTCCAGACGTGTCCGGTGGAGACAACGCGAGTGTCCTGGACGCGTTGCGGCGAGCAATGGACGTGTCCACCCACTTGGAGCTTGTAAGGGGCGGCGGGCGCGCGCTGGACTGGCGGGAGGCCTTCTACCTCGCTACCAGCGGCGGCGCCAAGGGTATGCCATCATTAGTTTAGAAACCGATTGGATTTCTGGCGATCCTGTACCAAACGGTTTGCGCAATCCTTTTTACCGCGCACTTGTCAACTGTGGAATGAACTCCCTTCTAAGGTTTTTTTTTTATGGATACAGGATAGCAAACGAGCTTGCAGCACCACCCATCCGCTGCCGCCCATGACAACTGTGACTGACTTTGAACAAGACTCAATTAGGGACTGGGATGGTTAGTCCAATTAGTTGAGAGAGTTAATTAGAACATTAGTTGGTCAGTTCGTTAGTAGGTATGAGGACTGGGGACTGTTAGTGATAGTTAGTCCTGTTAGTTGGTGTTAGTAATAGTACAGTTAGTACTTGTTAGTAGGAATCTCGTGCTAAGTTAGTCACAGATGTGTTGCTACCCTTGAGGACTAAGATGGTCGCCTCTAAAGAAGTGTAACCGGAATCCACACCTTTCCAACCGGACCACAATTGCTTTAAAAACAATTATTACACGGCAGAAATGGTACTAGGTACCGTGGCGGGCGGTGGTACTGCCCCGGGCGAACTCTATATGGAACCAATTAGCTTTCATATAAAACCTATTTGGTTCCCTATAGGCTCCACCACCGGCGCCGCATTGGCAACTCCTCTAGTGTTGCTGCAGCTGAATCAAGTCACTTAAAAAGAGAATAATATAAAGAATCACGTCTTTCAAACTCAATTTTTCATTTTCAATATTAAAATTTCAGCCTTGCACCTAGAAGACAAGATCGGCGACTTCCAAGTGGGTAAGGAGTTTGACGCGCTGCGCATAGACATATACGCGCCGGGGTCTCCCATACAGGACTACGAGTACTCAGTGGACAGTACCGACCACGATCGCGTGTGCAGCGCTGTGCAACGATTCCTGCACTTGGGAGACAACAGGAACATTGCCGAGGTCTATGTTAAGGGGAAACGCGTGGACTGTTAAATGTTAAATGGGCAAGTCTCAACACATAATTTATCAATTTATGGAGACTTATAATTATGAACGCTTTTTAGATGACTTGTGTTTAGGGTAGGAAACGATTCATGGCCGAATTTTCTACTTACATCATTCTTCTGTCTTATGCTTTAGAATACTATTTCTAGTGACTTTAAGTGTTTAATATGAATGAACTTGTCACCTGACCTTATGTTACATAAGGTTACTAAGCATATATAGGTGCAACGATTTTGTGATGGATTATGATATTTTTTTGACATAACCGAACCAATGTTGGTGTGGTATATGAATTTTTACATTACTTCGTTCATTGAACCAGAACATTCCAATTTTTGACCAATATTTTATTCAAGATTTTTATTATATTTTGGTGGGGCCACCAACTTTTTGACTTCACTGTGACTGAGACTGTTCACCATTCATGGCCAATTTTTTTACCTCAAAATTGATTGTTACTATAAACTCCTCATAATAATAACATAATGAAAGAGGACCAGAGTGAAAAAGTTAGTGGTGGTGAAATGGTTCGGGTCATCCATTTTTGTAATGACTACATTAGGTATTTTAAAGAATTCTACTTCATTTATTTGACAGTGATACATTTAAAGATAATATTTTACAAATTGTACTTTTGTACTATCTTTTTATTTTCTTATTTTATTTTATAGATATTATTTCATATTACTACGTTAAATATTTTTAAATTTGATGTTAAAACAATTTATTATGTTATTAAATAAACAACATTCCATACTATCATATACTTTTATTTTTGTGTAAGTAATTGTTTATAATTTGTATAGAAAATGTGCAAATACTATATGACAATTTACAAAACAGAATTCACGTAAGCAAAAATGATAGTAATACTAAGGAATTATAACACTAGTGCCTCTAGGAGGGCAGGCTGGTGAAACCAAAACTCCTTTGATCAAATATTCAACATAAAATTAGACCAGAATAGAGGTTATCAATGAACGCCATAATAATATGCTCATTGAAAAATAACAAACTAAGCACAAGTAAAATAAAGACGTGCCTGAGATTTTGCATCTTCACTGGTATTTGGTATTATTAAAAAAAACAGTCGAACATACGTAGAACCTCCTCCTTTTTTCGAAGTCGGTTAAAATAAACTTAAAATCAGTAAACTGTAAAAAGTAAATTTTATATTTCACCAGCCTTTACAAACTTCTCTGCACGCAGGAATCGTACGAAGTAGAAATTATAGTAACTATATAAAAAAATGTTACAAATGCAGCAGAAAGTTAGTTATTATAATAACGGTGTTGGTTGCAAAACTGTTCTGTAACACAATGTAACGTAACAGTCACGATTTTATTCAATCGCTGAGATCTATTTAACTTATGGATTAACTACCTACCGCATAAGAGCGATAGTAGTAGTAGTAGGTCCTGGTGATTTTAATACGAATGTAAAATCAATAAAACAGATTACATCAAAGGTAGTAATTAGAGTCTACTATAAAATTATTGAAATACAGAAAAAATCAAAATTACATAAACAATACCGATCCTATTTGAAGCTAAACTTCGCTAAATGCTTATCGATAACAATCGGGTAAGGGGCTAGCCCCTAAAGAGGTTACATAATAAGGAATTTAATACTCAAAGAACGTCAAATACTTTATTCGGTGGAATGATAACTTCATACAATGTATTCGAGGGTCAAAATATAATAACACATGAACAGTCTTATAAAAATCAAACATACCATCAGGAGAGGGACCCACGTTATTGTAAAAACCTAATTACCGCTACAATCTAATATAAGCTACTTCAGTTAAAGTTTATTTCATAAAATAGGACGAACTTTAAAATATTAAATTGAAATACTTTTTAATATAATAACAATAATTTAAAAGATGCGTTTTCACCGCTACCACGTGTTGTCCGCTAGCTGTTTAATTCTAAAAACTCCACAGTGGTAGCACGCACTACTTCCTATTTACCTACATATCAATCTAAAGCGTTTAACACTAACCATGAACACAGGAACTCGGACACATCCAAGAATAGTAACCGCTATCACTTAACGTTTTGCATATGAAGCTTACATTGAATTTGTTCGAACCGACAAGCTTAGTGGCAGAGAAGTATTAACTCAAGACCCCGATAGGTACTTGATAGCTCCTAAGCTATAATCCTATTTCCTATCTGTAGTGTATGTGATATATATATAATCTGTTAAACATGACGTTGTCTCGAGCACACGGGAGTGAGGTAAACAGTCACGTATTAGCCACGGGCGAGAACGGACGTTTACTGGGCACTGGTGTGGTAACGAGCCAATTAATGTACCCTTTATGACAAGGGTGACACGGAGCACTACACTATCCTATCGACTGAGTGCGCGGGCGCGAATGCGGCGACGACGTAAATTATAGTAAGAATCCAATACTATGTACTCGCACAAGCGACGAAATCTATCTAGTTTGTTCCCGCCATCGCCCCGCTCCCGCCCGTGCCCCGTTCGATCGCCCGTTTCGTGCGCGTTGCTCAACACGCCTTGCTGTAGTCTGTTGTATGCATCGCTGTCATATCGCGGCCGCTTTCGCTCAACCGTCGCCGACTTATATTATCCCTAACGGCGCAGCCAATTTTTAGTTGTTTTTGTTTAAAAACAACGCCGCGTGTTCGCTGGCACGTGAGAACTGCCCGGGCAAAGGGGACATCCCCGTTAGACCCGTAGACCCTCCGGTCGGATAGCGCCTCAGGCCACCCGGCGAAGGAAGCAACGCACATACATAACGGTCGCCGATCTCGTGCCCGCACACTCAGTATCGCTTAGACTGGTTCATCTCGATATCGGTTTACAGAAAACTATCGGCAATGTAACTATACATGCTACTAAATGTCATTCCTATATAAAATATTAAGTCCCTAAACGTTCTAAGTAACAAGATATTCCTGAGCTGCCTTCAGATCCTTAATATGATATTATCTGAATAACTAAATTAATAAGCAAATAATTCGATTTGCATTGCATTAGCTCCATTAACCTAAAAACAGTCTTAACAATCGTTAAAAATTATAATATTACATAGTTTAATGTGCGAGATGTGCGAAAATGTGCATAACAATAATAATACTTATTGAAAATACATTTCAAAGTAAATATGTACAAAAAAGAACAGTCATAAAGCCAATACAAATCTTATCAAAGGAGAAACATTGTAGAAATGTCATTTAAATATTATTACAAAATGTGATGTATGAATCGTAACGCACATTTTGCTCGTATCTATATAAACTAAATCTATAATATTCATAAGAGGTTTCACAATCAACTAGCACCTATATTATATTACAACATTTTTAATTGTTCTATTTATATGTCTAGTCAATATTGAAAGATATATGAAGTACCTATAGATTAAATTCGTCGATGTACCGTTTGTACTGTTAGATAAAAAGACAACAACTGCAATTCCTGAATGTAAATGTTGAAATCACATATTATTATGCGATTCCAACTAACATCTTGAATAATAATTACTAACAACCTTCCTTTACACATGCATAAATGGATCTATTTCTCATTAAGAAAATATAGAGTGAAGATTTTTGCATTGCTATAGTTATAAATGACTTAGTATGCGATCTAACGTACCTACTTATTTTTATTCAGACAGTTGGTTCAAGCGAAGTTCCGTAACAAAACATTTATCAGTCTTTAATTCTAGCTTACCTTTCGAAAACTACACGTAGAGGTACCTAGTTTTCGAGAAGCCAAGGGGAACCTGTCAATTATAGCATAATATTGGAATACCTAACTTTTATTTTTATAACAATAAGTGACTCTTACAATCATAACAGCCAATGCGTTTGAGAGCAAATCGAAAATAGAAAAGTATCTAAATCTGTTGTAGCGTTTTTATGATATCCAAATCTCTAGAATAATTTTACTTTAAGGAATACATTCCTCAAATCCATTAAAAAAAACTCGACGTGTCGTAATATATTAACATGGTTACAATGTCATTCAGAGGGTCTATAAATCTATATTGTATTTTTCTATCACCACAGGGGACGGTGCCTATTTCAATGGCTCTTGAAAATCATCATAGGGTGATGGAATAAAATATCTTAGATCGGTATAGACCTATCTAAGGTATTTAATTTTAAAGAGGTAGAGTCCAAAATATGTTATGTTTATAATAGACCTAAAGTCAAGTCAACCTTTATTTACAGTATCCTGGTGTTTAGCAGACTGGACACGGAAACACATACAAGTTCTCTCAGGATACAGCTGATTGTGACAACAGACCACTCTACATATCTCGTCTTGATCTGGTCTTTGGTTAAATAATACATAAAATATTAAAGTTTATAAATATTTACAGGAATGTATTTATATAAACGTACTATCGTAAATGTTGTTCTTTATAAAATGAAACGTTTTGGTCTCAATTGTAACATTATATAGACCATCGTGGTATTTCGCAACTTTATGGTTAGTCATCAAAATATATGAACAAATGTTTAGAACACAAATTTAAAAGTTATTGCCTCACGTAGGAAATTTTTATCACATTTAATGTAAAGTTGATCACAAAAATGGCACAAAGAAAATTTACTTAGACAGATCTTGATGTGTAACTCGTTGACATAACATGACCGGGTTTCATTCTGTAAAACGAACGACTACAGCTACTTTCACTATATACACTTTAACTTTATATTGTCACTTGAGAAGTCGAAACATACGTGTGCCTCAGGAATGGCCAACTTTTCTTACTCAATGTATTTCAACCATCCAGTTTATTTTACGTATTAGTATTATATGAGCGAACTCAAAGTTGAGCGATTCACTGATAAAATAAGGATTAAAAGTCATGTTAAATTTAATTAAAAACAAACCTAGCTGCAACTTGTGGTTACTACCACGCTGCTCCAATGAATATTGTTGGTGGAGGGGAAAACACACCTATGGTCCCGTAAAACTAAGACTAATATGTCGGTTCTTTTGTTCGCTTATATTATACTATTCGAGTACTTTAGTGATTAGTTCTGGGAGTACTAATGAGTGTCTGAAAGTAGCGTGGATGTTTGAGGGGATAGCAGGGAAACAGGATGGGATACAGTGAGTTGCTGATTCTGTTGAATGCGAGGCGTAGTATGTCGTCCAAGAAACACGAATTTTATTGTGTGCGTTATACAAGTGGTAATGCCGAAGTTTGAACGACGATGCCACAACGAAATTGTTTCCAATAATGACGATCAGTGGAGTTCGGATCTCGAGTGTTATGGCGTTACCGCAGGCGATAATGCGTCAGGGCGGGCTCGGTTATGATGGGATCGTATGGGCGATGTGCGGGGCTGTGGCGGTGTAGGGGGGTTACCGCTTGGGGCTGTGGCGGTGTAGGAGGGTTACCGCTTGGGGCTGTGGCGGTGTAGGAGGGTTACCGCTTGGGGCTGTGGCGGTGTAGGGGGGTTACCGCTTGGGGCTGTGGCGGTGTAGGAGGGTTACCGCTTGGGGCTGTGGCGGTGTAGGAGGGTTACCGCTTGGGGCTGTGGCGGTGTAGGAGGGTTACCGCTTGGGGCTGTGGCGGTGTAGGAGGGTTACCGCTTGGGGCTGTGGCGGTGTAGGAGGGTTACCGCTTGCAGCCGCAGCGGGGGCATGCGTCGGGGCGGGGCTCGGGTCAGGCGGTCACTTTACGAGGCTGGAGAGCGAGCGGGACCTCAGTGTCGGAGAGTGCGAGCGCGCGGCAGGGGGCCCCGCCCGCGCACAGCCGCGCGCGCCGCGACCGCCGCCGCGAGCTGCGCCGCTCGCCGCCTGCACACCCACCGCCTCACGTCAGCGCCAGCGAGGGCCAACGGCACCAGAGAATACGTACAAACGTTCGCGATAAACAATACTGATAGATTTAATAAAAAGCTGATACTTGAAACAAAAGAATATGGTCTAGACGAAGTAAGATATCAAGCATAATGTGAAGTCGATGATTTGCATTTAAGATACAGCTGTTGAAAATGGCTTATTTTATAAGCGCACTGAATGTGCAAACGAAACCAAAAAATTAGTTCTCAAAAAGAGATATTTCTTAGCGCGGTGGTCATTAGGAATCACAATCATCATTAAGTTCGCAAAACAACATCGAAAGAAATGTTGGACAAATAAAAGAGATGATTGGAGGAAAATCATACTGAGTACATACTTTGAAAATAATATAAATAATAATACTAGACATGCGTGAAAGATGTTTTGTTGCGAACGTTTGTATTACTTCTCTGTGGCCTTAATTTTATATTACCTGACTACGTCACCAGTTTTAAATCGGTATTGACACGGGTTGACAGTGACTACCGCTATTTCAGATATTCAGGAGATTTTAAAAATAAAACTTACAAAACATTAGATTTAAATTAATTGAAAAACTGACGTGCGCGAATTACGTATCACGTAGCGGAACCCTAACGAAGAGCGCTGACACCGTCGATATAGTTTGTAGAACACTAATATGCAATTCAGCAACGTATTTGGTCTACTTTTGCAGTTCAACATTGACGCAGATCACGAAGAATGCTGATGCCGCCACACCAGTTTTTGATCTAAACATATTTGTCCTAATTATGTAATTCATCAATCGCGATGTCTCTTGATACTATAAATACACTACTATTCGAGTAGGGAAGCATTCTTTATCCAACATCGATAGGAATCGCTTAGGCTAATTATTAAGTTTAAATTGAAATTTATTTTAATTAAATTAGTTTTTAAAGTAATTTTTGGTTTTCCTGGAACCTCCGGCCGCAGCAAACGTAATTGGCGCAGTCGGCAGAATAATTCGCGGGCCGGTTCACGATAGCTAGGGACCCACAATTCGGAAACCACGTCGTGAGTCGCCTGGGAGGCTGTCCAGCCCCGTCTTCGAGTTATCCAGAACCTACGGACCTGCTGCAGACAACCGGAAGAGCATCCAGACATTGAAGCATCCAGAAGGCCAGAAATGAAAACCCTGTAAGTGCACTTGAATTGTTCTCGTGTTGCTTCCCGTTACTCCTGTAATTTTCCAACATTTTCCACCCTAGATCGGATAGGGCCCAGGGGTCTGAATTCCGTCAGACTCACTGGGATATCGATAGTAATAGGAATATAGATTTAGAGTTATTTAATCAATCAGATATTAGTTTAGAGTGTTTAGAGTCACATACGATGGCACACGACCCGGACACTATTTTTAAGGCACTCCGCCTTGTCCCGGATTTTGATGGAAATCCAAATGTGCTAACTAGGTTTATAAGTATATGCGATCAATTAGCTGCTAAGTATCTAAGTACGGAAAAAGGTTCCGAATTTTCTAATTGTTGCGTATTGAACGGAATACTTAATAAAATAACAGGGACTGCCGCTTGTACTTTAAATTCAAATGGAATTCCTGACAGTTGGGCAGGTATTCGTAAAACTTTAATTAATAATTTTTCTGACCAACGTGATGAAATAACTTTATACAATGACCTCTCCTTAGCCACTCAAGGTAATAAATCTCCCCAAGACTTCTATGAACACTGCCAGACCCTATTTAGTACACTTATGACTTATGTGACTTTACACGAGACCGTACCTACTACTGTTACTGCAAAACGCGACTTGTATAAAAGGGTTACCATGCAGGCATTTGTTCGTGGCCTTAAAGAACCCCTTGGGTCACGAATACGTTGCATGCGCCCCGATACTATCGAGAAGGCTCTCGAGTACGTTCAGGAGGAGCTGAACGTACTGTACTTACAGCAACGTAACGAACCACAAAAGAATATAGCGACCCCCAAGGTACCCCATCATCCACCATCCATAGTCCCACAGCGACCCCATGTTCCTACATCCAACTGGCCGGTACCAATAGGGCACCAACCCATGAGGCCTCCGCCTCAGCCATTTAAATTTAACGAGGCTATACAGCATAACCGCATGCCCACGCACACCCAAAGAGTATTCGGTGCACCGCCCCCGAACTATAATCCCCGCAGTAATGTATTTAGATTACCACCTCGCCACAATCCACCTCAAGGCCAGAACCCCCAGCCTATGAGCGGTGTACAGAGATTTACTCCTAAACCGCTTCCTCCTATGACGTCAGGTCATGATTGGAGAAGGTCAGGAAACCCTCCTCCAAGTAATTATTTTAAAACTCGCGAAATGAATGTTAATGAATGTGCTGCGTACGACGAATCATATTACCGCCCATATGACTATTATCAAGAACCGACCTACTTTTACAATGACAATACCTACTACACTACTAACTATGCCCCTGACTATGCTTATGACACCGCGTATTATATATCTGACGACTACCCTTTACGTAACGAAGATACTCCTCAGGCAGGAGACAATAGCGAAGAACAGGATTTTCAGAAGGAATCAATTACACAAAAACCAGGATAGAATTAAACCTACAAACACAAAGGCAACTACCGTACATACAGATAAATAACCCTCCATTAAAATTTTTAATAGATACCGGTGCCAATCAATCCTTTATTAACCCCGAAGCTGTTGCGAAGTATTTTGGTAATTTTCCCCTTAATTACGACCCGTTTGAGGTAACAAACGTACATGCAACCAGTAGAAATAATTATTCTATTACATTACCATGCTTTGCTGAATTTAATGACCCAGATAATATAAAATTATTCTTGTACCGTTTCCATGACTATTTCGACGGGCTTATAGGTTTAGATTTGTTAGGTAAATGGGAAGCCCGTATAGATCTGAAGGAGAGACAGCTATTCACACACTCAGCGTCGAATCCTATTAAAATGTACAACTCGCGTAACGTTAATTTATATGAAGATATTATACCTGCCGGAACTTCGAAAGCTATCCGCGTACCTATTGATACAACCGACGGCGATGTATTCATTGGAGAACAAATAATATGTAATTGCATTATACATGAATGTATTACCACCGTTATTAATCAGCGCGGTTACATTGAAGTCGAGAACCCAACACCTAACGACATAATATTCTCTCTCGATCGGCCGGCACACGCGGAATTATTTAATACTGAGTGCATACGCACTGATCAGCTAAATTCGCGCGCGCAAAACGTAGTGTCGCGGTTGCGATTAGAACATTTAAACGAAGAGGAAAAGGTTAACCTTACCACCCTTTGCTCTCGTTACGCCGACGTATTTTATATTGAAGGCGAACCTTTAACGTTCACTAACAAAATAAAACACCGCATTAGGACCAAGGATGAAGTTCCTGTGTATAGTAAAAGCTATAGCTATCCATTTGTTCACCGACAAGAGGTTAGGGATCAGATTACGAAAATGCTAGAACAGGGTATAATAAGACCATCTGACTCTGCATGGAGTTCACCAATTTGGGTCGTACCCAAAAAATTAGACTCATCCGGTAAACAAAAATGGCGTCTTGTGGTTGATTTTCGTAAACTCAACGAGAAGACGATAGATGACAGATACCCTATCCCCAACATAAGTGACGTCCTCGACAAGCTAGGGAGGTGTCAGTACTTTACTACTCTAGATCTGACGAACGGCTTTTACCAGGTGGAAATGGATCCCCAGGACATTTCTAAGACCGCTTCTAACGTAGAGCACGGCCATTTTGAGTTCCTTAGGATGCCATTAGGATTGAAGAATTCGCCCAGCACCTTCCAGCGTGTAATGGACAACATCCTCAGAGGTCTACAGAACGATATATGTTTAGTATATCTAGATGATATAATCGTTTTCAGTACTTCACTCCAAGAGCATATGATCAACCTAGAGAAAGTATTTCAGAGACTTCGAGAGTCCAACTTTAAGATCCAGATGGACAAGTCTGAGTTTCTTAAGCGTGAAACAGCTTACCTCGGTCATCTCATTAGCAAAGATGGTGTAAAGCCAAATCCAGATAAAATATCGGCGATAGAAAAATATCCTATTCCTAAAACACCAAAGGAAATTAAACAGTTTCTAGGACTTCTCGGTTACTACCGAAAATTCATTCCAGACTTCGCTCGTATTACTAAGCCCTTGACCCAATGTCTCAAGAAAGGAAGAAAAATTACTCTTGATACTGAATACGTTAACTGTTTCGAAAAATGTAAAACACTTCTAACTAACGATCCTATCTTACAGTACCCAGATTTTTCTAAAGAGTTCAATCTAACAACAGATGCTTCTAACGTAGCCATAGGAGCCATACTATCGCAAGGTCCAATAGGCTCGGACAAACCCGTCTGTTACGCCTCTCGCACACTCAATGAGAGTGAGATAAATTACAGCACGATCGAGAAGGAACTCCTCGCCATAGTATGGGCAACTAAGTATTTTAGACCGTATCTTTTTGGTAGAAAATTTAAGGTTATAAGTGATCATAAACCGTTACAGTGGATAATGAACTTAAAGGAGTTTAATTCCCGTCTTACACGTTGGAGGCTGAAACTAAGTGAATACGATTTTACAGTTCTGTATAAGAAAGGCAAAAGTAATGCGAATGCAGACGCTCTCTCGCGAATAGAATTATATAATGAGGATACTAATACTTTAATTAAAAAGACCGACGAAATAAGTTCCTTATTAGGAAACCCAACTGAATGTTTGCGTACCCGAATTGACTCTTCGACCGAAACCGTACATACCAGCAATGAAAATCAAATATTAGAAATCCCTATCACAGACGAGCCCCTCAACCGACAGAAAACAGCACCCCGTTACACTCAAGACACTGTTCTCGCCAACTTGCCTATACATATCTATACTTCTAAGAAACGCAGACCCGTTGCCAAATCACGACTGAAACGTAGCCATAAAACTGCTAATTTGTTACAGGTTCCCACTAACCCTACAGTCAATCCAGGCTAAAAAAGGTCTTGTACATAGTTTAGTATCAGTCATAAAAAGTATAACCGGCAATCTCGATTAGAACGATGCTGTAAAATACAATGATAGATATAGAAATATTAAAATGAACTTAAGATTATGTACCCAATTTAGAATGTAGTGTATATTATGATAGTATAAAACCTGGTTCATATTATTATATTAAGAACTCCAAATTTCCAATAACCTCTAGAAATAATTTCGAACTGTAAAAAATATGTGTAGCACCAAAGAAAGATAACCAAGCCCTCATCCCTCCCTCTCCTTTCATAGCAACTTACGAGAAATTATTCGTGTACATAGAGACAGAATGTCCGAAGTTGAATAACTGGTATTTCTGCGATGAAGAATAACCCTTCAGGTCCGTATCAAAAGTGACTACATCCAAGAAGTAATCACAAATCAAGCACTGAAGGAGTCCTGTCAACTTACTACAGTTACATTGAAAAGAGAAGCGATGGAGAAACTCGTTGGCCAACACTACATACTCTCCTTTCCACATCAAACGAGAGTACAACTCACTACTTCTACCAATTGGAGGTATGGTGATCGTCGTCTTCGCGTTACGAAGATACAATCCCTGGACCCGCTGCATGAAGGAAAAGGATTACAGCCAGCGACCGAAGGAGTCAACCCCAAGGGAAGAGAAAAAAAGAGAAAGCTGAACAGATGCCGGCAACATTTTCTCTTGACATTCTAAAATAGTTGCCGTTCTCGGGGTGGAGGAATTACGTATCACGTAGCGGAACCCTAACGAAGAGCGCTGACACCGTCGATATAGTTTGTAGAACACTAATATGCAATTCAGCAACGTATTTGGTCTACTTTTGCAGTTCAACATTGACGCAGATCACGAAGAATGCTGATGCCGCCACACCAGTTTTTGATCTAAACATATTTGTCCTAATTATGTAATTCATCAATCGCGATGTCTCTTGATACTATAAATACACTACTATTCGAGTAGGGAAGCATTCTTTATCCAACATCGATAGGAATCGCTTAGGCTAATTATTAAGTTTAAATTGAAATTTATTTTAATTAAATTAGTTTTTAAAGTAATTTTTGGTTTTCCTGGAACCTCCGGCCGCAGCAAACGTAATTCGCGTGGTCAAGTAGATTGAATACATGTAGATAATAAAACGCAAACATAGATACATAAAGATACGACGACATAAATTATAGATACGTTAGCGGATGTTAAAACTTGCATTGCCGATCCGTTCAATGTTGCATATTTGTACAAGCAAATGGTTTACGATATATTTATACGCATACACATTATAGATTATATGCAAATACTATGTACAAAATGAGTAAATAAATGAGTATGAGATCACTTACTTAGCAATTAGAAATGTTAATGTTTAAAGTGCTCTTAACATCCGAAAACGTGATTAAAATGAAAAAGTAAACATTATGTAACATAAAATCTTGTCGAATAGCAAAACATCCATACTTACACATTTAACTATATAACTTAAACTGAAATATCGGTGTCTAAATAGCTGGTGAAAGGAAAATAAAGTAAACAATTATGAATTATAACCAAATAACTAAACCTAAAATTTAACAAATAATATATTTGTTTGGTTCCGTTTTCATCATTATCTGATTTTACTAATCCTGATGATATTAATTTAATATTTTCATGAACTCGAATGTATGACATTTTACAGTCTTGTCACTTTTGTGTAATAAATAATACATTCAATTTTATTCTATTATATATTATTCATTATTATTTCATTCACTCTTACTATCGAGAAATGTAAAATTGTAATAGTAAAATTCTTATATTCATCAAATATCAAAGCAATTATGTTATTTCGATTTACCTACAACAAAGTCATGATCATGACATAAATTTCTAATGATATTTTCATACAAACATGAACTTAGTGATGCTATAACAAATATACGGCAATAATCAACCTCAAATACATGCTTCATACACACGAATACTCTAATCATATACAAATACAAAACGAGCGAATGGTGCGTATGGAAACCCATGCCGTGCGTGACATGAAACGCGCTGTAGCAATACCCTCACTCTAAGCATTCACTTTTTTTTTAACAAATCCCTAAAATTAATAATATTCATTCATTTCTTACACAAAAAATTTAAACTGTTACATATGAGAGTCATAACAAGAATGTATATAATATATAGAATGTATATAATCCATCATTAAAAGAAGCTATTCATGAGTCGACTATTACTTCATTGACTGTATGAGGGTGCTACTACGTCGCTTATGCAAAAAAAACTGTACACTACGTGCTTGCAAAAGCTGTTAAGCAAGAGCCCTTAACCTAAACCGTATTGTAAGTAAAAGCGTCGAAGGTCTTATTCTCCTTTTGACATCAACAGAATATAAACATTACATGTTTTTAGGCCCGTCATAATTATTGTTACCTATTTGTATTCGAATAAAAGTGGAATCTATAGATTGGCGTATTTGTTTGTGCATCTATTGTGCGTAAAATATTCATAGAGATAATATTAGGATAGAGAAGGCATGAGAGCTGAAACCCAGAAGGTAAATATAACCAAAACCAAGAAAAGTAATCCAAAACTTTTTCTTTATATTTTTAATTTCTGAGTCATTTCCAACTTCACCGAAGTAAAAGTTCAAATAACATATTTATTGCAAAAGAAGTGCATCAAAGGTGAGTTGATTTTTTTAAATATTTGAATATCTGAACAGATATATATATATAATAGCGCTAGAGCGTCAATAAATTTTCTGTCAAGTCTAATCCAAAAATAATCACGCTTAAACCTAACTTTAATTATCTTGCCGGACACATCTGAGATATGATATAATCTATATACTATCATTGGTACCAGATTTTATATTCCAAAATTGCTGTATGAGATTGGGGTAATCTTGAAAACATCGTCCGGCACAAATTCAATAATTTTTGAATATCTAATTTAACATCTGATGCCAGTTGAAAATCTCAACTGTACGGGAATTTAGTTTCTATAGAAAAATAATCTACCAGGAAAGCCACGCCTGCTCCATCCAATAAAAACTCTAAAGGACAGGAGAAGGAAACCTTCGGCCGGCCGGTTAGTCCTGCGCACCGAGGCGAACGATCCAATTGCACTGTACCGGTGCGCGAGGGGCTCAAAACAGAAACTCTAGGCAGGCGACAAGCACGTATAGAACGGTGCTCTCGGGGGGCTCCTGGGGGGCGCAGGGGGCGCGGGGGGCGCAGGGGGGCCAGGCGGGGGCGGCGAGGGGCGCGGGGGGCGTACCGGGGCGGCGCGCATCCAACGAGGCGGCGGGCTGCAGGAACCACTCGGAGCGCGTTCGCATGCGCGCGCGCTGCCGCTCGTGGACCTACGCACGCGCCCACACCTTAGGGCCTTGATACACACGCTACTTTCCGCATCGGTAGGCGACCCTTTTGACGTGACAACGTCTTATAAATTGGTTTGCCGGGTGACACTTCAAGAAACTGCGTTACGCTCCGCTCACGTTATGCGCTCACAATGAGAGCGAGTGAGAGGCACGCGTCCCTTCCACTCGGGCATGGTTAGCCCGCCTAAGAGCGAGAGAGACAGACATAAAAAGTGTTTCATCCTTCTTCCTACTATACGAATGAATATTCACATTAAAATTATTTTACCACTCAAAGTCGTTGTCACGTAAAACTTTCGCCCGTATACCGACTTTACAGGCATGTTTTTTTTCATCTGTCCATAATCGCAAACGCGTGTCATTTTGGCGACAAAGTGCATTAAGTGTGATCCTTAAAATAATATCCAAATGTTTTTAAGATCACTGTATTAAGCTACAAGAGTACCCATTAATAAATATTCAAGTGATGTAAACGCAAAATCTCGAATAAATAATATATAAACGCCCATCTCCGATGCTTAAAGTCACGTGTGTGCTTTGGCCCTTCGTTCGCATGTAGCCGACCTTTAATTCCACTCTATAACAACTTAACCTGTTCATCACCCAATAAGTAAAAGATATATTCTTCTATTTATTGGTCCAAGATGTCTGACTAGACTGATCCCGTTCAATGTTTTGATGAGCGCTTGATGGTATGAATTAGATACAATAAGATCATTGACACGAATCTTGCTATCCTAATTTTGCCGTAATTACCCGATAATCTATTTTAAAAAACAAATACCAAGATTTTGCATAGTTGAATGATGTTAATACAGTATTTGAAGTATTGTTTACATCAGAAGGCAAATAGGTTTTTCATAAAATATATCTGATTCCATAAATCTTATCGGATTTTCTTAAACGACAAATTTCTATTATATAAATATCGCACTATTTGTCAAGCTTCTATTGTATTCCCAGAAGAAAAAAACAAGCAGCATGGGTTTTCGAGTTAATTCTGTTAGGGAATGAAACAAGAATGTTAGTTTCATTAGTAAATCTATCACTTCTTCTACTTATATTAGTAATTTATTATCAACATGAAATGTTAGATCACCTAAGGCATACGTCAACAAGGTAGTGACCATAACCGTACAAAGCTCTATTTAACTAATATTTAATCCATTGTTATTATAATATAACACAACCATAATAAAATTGACAAATTTTATCTGTTAAATAATGCACTTTTTCCATTGCTTTTGTCATCATAGTCAGACAGTTCAGCTGATAACATACCTCCACTCCTAAATTTCATCATAAATTTTATCACAGAGATTTACCACAAAAAAAATAATTCAAACATACTTTTTTGCTGAACCAAAAAGGCATTTTGAATGAGCTGTTTGTGAAATTATAAAGCATTTTGTGAATGAAAACTCATTAAAATGATCCAATTAATCAAACAACTCTTAGGATTTTTCATGCATTCAGAGTGATGCTAACAACCGACAAATACTATTGTGTCTCTTACAAAATATTGTATCAAAAAATTTTTAAAAGTAAAATATAAATTGGTTTAATTTGGCAGATGGAAGAAGGGTAAAAATTGTTCAATTCATCGTCGCATATCCAGATTTGGGTGGAAATAGCACTTTAGCTACAAATAATCTTGATAAAGTTTGTCAAGTATTTGTCAATGTTTAGCTCAAAGGATAGTAGTGGGGGCCATTTCGGTCTGCGAGCAAAAGCTCAGTGGGCATACTAAGGGTAACTATGGAGTAAATTCTCTTCACCATTTCACTTAAACAAAAGATCCTTTAGTGTACGCTAGAATTCAAACATACACCACATTAATATCGAATAACGGCGGGTGGAAATGGATTGTACATGTTTTCACAACAGAAAATATTTGAAAAACTAAAAACTCAATCTGTTCTAAATAATGAAATATAAAACCAGTAAAAAAATATTAATGTTTACCTATATGCTTTGTGCTAGTTCCTTCCTAAAGCTTTACAAATTAATTAATTAGTTGTTAAATATTTCACAATTCGGAATTTAAAGAGGAATCGATTATATTTCAACAATATCTTTATTATTTTTTAACTTTGCAAATTTTTTTGCTGTGAAACTTGTGATTCGTATCCTTTCGTACAAACTACAAAGATCCAGAAGATCCAGAGTACCAGACAGTAAAAATTTGTGCTACCTCTTTACCATTTAGACATAGATTTACATTTAACTTACTATCATAGTAATATATCAAGTAAAGTAAAGTCACAATTTTAGGATACTCAAAAGAGTCGCTATGTAAATACAGAAAACTACACGAGTTTAAAAATCGTAAAAATTCGTTTAAATGGTATTCTTAGAAGACAATTGATAATTGCAATGACGTAAGAAGATTTCGCACCAGGCTAGGATTTCTTTTTTCTCTCGGCGTACTTGTTTATAGCGCGCAGCTCCTCGAGAGACATGTGAGGGTTCCTAAACGGTCCCCAAAATTCCCGGTACGATACCCCCTAATCGACACGCCGTGACGCATCCCAACCACCTTAGATTACCATGGGGTCGTACCTGCGGCTAGTAGGAGTGACTTTTGGTACTCTCAGCGTACTTGTTGATAGCTCGCATCTCCCCGAGTCATGTGAGGGCTCCCTAAACGGTCCCCTAAATTCCTGGTGCGAGACCCCCTAATCAAAACACGCCGTAACGCATCCCAACCACCTTAGATTGCCATGGCGTCGTACCTGGGGCAGGTAGGAGAGGCTTTTGGTACTCTCGGCGTACTTGTTGATAGCTCGCAGCTCCTCGAGAGTCATGTGAGGGCTCGAGTTGCTGCGCGACGACTGGGACGACGAACTCACTGATACCTGCAATGCGAGGGCGGAGCTCTGAAGTGGTGGCGCTTGCAGCTCCTAGAGGGGAAATTATACTACTAAGATTAACCTATCCTACTGATATTATACATGTAAAAGATTGGGGAAATGTTTTATGTTAGTTTGATTAGTGGCATAAGCAAGAAATTTCTTATTATCTTTATTCATATTTAATTTTGTTTGCATAATTAACTAGTAGCCATACAAGCTTCTTCTCATTGTTTTTTTTTGTTGTTGTTTTGTTTGGCCACTAAGTATTTTATTTGAAAAAGCATGTATGCCAGGATGTCACGTGATTTATTTTTGGCAGGCTAAAAATCAGTACAGAAAACCTCACGTACCTTAAAAACGCTTTCCTCCAGCGATATGGACAGGCGTGTACACGAGTCCAGCAAACTGTGCTCCGGTATGATGCCCAAGCCCAGCGCCCCCGCGCCCGCGCCGCCCCCCGCGCCCACGCCCACCAACGCCGGCATCGACTGACACTCCTCTGACTTCGACAGACCTGCAGATCATTGAAAAGTTTTACAACACATGCGAAGTACGTTACCAACCTACGAATGACAAAAAGGTTTCAAACACCTATTTCCCTTAAAAATATTGAGAATGCAAAGCACGAAAACTTTGCAACAAGTTTTTAAAGGCCTGCCTTATTTGAAAAAGGTTGGCCACGTAAAATAAACATCTTAAAATTTGCGTAATTTTATCAAATAAATACGAATAATAATAAAATAAAACGATAGTAGTTTACGAGGCCTGTAAACCTAACTTTGTCGGCTTAACTTTTTCTTACAAAGCACGGAAGTGCTTTAAAACCATTGCATATTAGCATTATTATATTGATAATGTATCAAGAGACCACGATCGCATTCGATAAATGAATCTACATATAATATTTTTTTTGCCTGATACTACTGTTTCTCAGATTACGGGTTATGCCACTACCGCAAGCCACTGACGCCATCAACCGCTTGGCGATGGAAATAGACAAAGATGATACATACTTCCGTATCCTGCAAGTTGAGTACTAGCTATGGGTAAGACAGACTAATAACCGTAGTAAATAACAGCAACGTAAGCTGTATGTTTTCATGTGTATAGATAGCTGTTCGTTTATAATGATCTGATGATGAACCAACATCTATTATATAATAATGCTATAGACTTAGAACTTCTGTCAAACCGCTAGAAGACTACTATTATCTACAAAAATTGTAAATTTTATACTATTCATAAATAATAATAATTTACGACATTTCGATTTGCATATAAGAAAATAAATATTGTCTAAACTCCATAAATGAACACACCATATTCAGACCGTTAAGACAAACTTCATATTTCAGTCGAAGATAATTTCTAAATGGAAATTCAATGGAACGGAACACAACATTATGTCGTATCCTGGTGAAATTATATAAGAGAGACTGTCAACCTTACAAATATCCCATACCAAAATTGAACGACCCATAGTTATTAGTTTCACATATAAAAATGAATTAATTACAAACAAAATTACACTGTAGGCAAAGCTGAAATTGTGCTCAAATTTAATTAAACATTAAATATAAAATTTAGTAACTGCTGAAATATAAATATGTATTATAATAAGTGCTACCATACCCTTTCTGCCACAAAGATATGAAGACTAAAGTACGAGAACTACATTTGAATTGGGTGAGGAATATTAAATACGTGATGTTATTTATTTTATCTCGATAAGAGACTCACCAAAATTTTCTATAATATAATATTCTATTATTTATTATTTACACTGCAGTATTTTAGCAACTTATACGAGTGTCATTGAGGGCACCTGCGAAAGATTTTTCGTGTTATGGAATGTTGTAAAAAATTTAGACTAAGTTAAAATTGACATTGGAAGGGTAATGGTTATTAGAAATGGGGATTGAACGAACGTTGAATCAATATTTACAAGTCCTTAGCATAACACGTTTTCTATACACAATACAAATGATAATTACATACTAGTTAAAATCACACATACCTTCTAAATTAAATTTATTCCCCCAACGATCGCATTCACATTGAAGCCACGTTTTTTCAGCTTCTAAGGATAACTGTCCTGAAAAAGAAGATAGAGAGATTTAGCAAGACTGACTTCTTTAAAGATCACACATTAAGCTTTAAATAAAAAAAATGTTAGTTGAGAAAATGAAAGTAAGTTAACAAAACTGTAACCATCCTACGTAGAGATTGAATATCAACTGTCTTCGACGCAAGGCGCATATTAAGCAAACTGTTCATTAGTTACTAATTAAGCCTGCCCAGGATGTGACCCAAATGCGTAAAGGCATTTCCCAGCGATAAAAAAGAAACTCAAATCAAAGACCCCTTTTCTATACTAATACATAAAGAGGAAACATTTGTTTGTAATGTTTTCACACAAAAACTACAGGATCGATTTCATAAAAAAATTTACCATTAGAAAGCTGCATCTTCACTGAGTGACATAGGGTATATAACATAACTAGGTGTAAACGAAACTATTGTTATGTATAATTCCACGCGAGCGAAGATGCGGGCGTCCACTAGTCTTAGATATTAATATTGAACGTAATATTATTCTCTTTAAGGCTAACTAATCAATTATATCTTTTCAATCGGTGATCAATATACTTTTACCTGTAAACCTCAATTGATACACATACCATTCTGTTTTGTATTTCAAACGTCCAATGTTTTCACAAAATCTTGCCAAGCGCCGATCAGTTTTCGCTAAGAACAATACGTGGGAACCCCGTACTGTAACAATCGCATCGCGTGTTGTGACACCATCGAGTTATCTCCAATTTGCGAGATTACGCCCTGATCGATATAAGCGCTGGCACTGTTCACACGTGTAATATCCCTCTAAGGGTAACTTGTTTGATAGTACACACATTTTGTATACATGTACATTACATACACCGTTTACAGCGATGACTGCTCAGTAGCAGAAATTAGGCCTCTTTGGAGAGGCGAAGGCAGTACGCATTACTGACTTTTGAAAGTTAAAGGGAAAAAGTACCCTTATTTCGTTCAAAACTAAACTTAGTAGTAGTCCTTATATTTCGTTCAAAACTAAACATCCTTGCCGAAAGCTGTACTGGCTCTGCACTCCGACCAGTGATTCAGACGGCACTGAACACTGGATTCGGACTGCACAGAACCCGATGCTGAACCTATATAAAGCGGTGGTCTTGAAAATGCTGTATCCATGATATGATGAGATCTGGACTTACTAGCATAAGCCTCCTGGTCGCGGTGGTGCCGCGGCGGAGGCGGGTCCCTAAAGGAGCATATCCACTCGTCCTTCACCCGCAGAATGCGGCCCGTCACCCGCGCGTAGTACTCGTAGTTGTCACGCCCGAACAAGTCCCCAGCGCTGAACTGCTCGATAAGTTGCCGCATTATGCGGGTCGCTACCTGGAGTTGATACGAACATTCCTAGATAATAACTATGTATATTAAAATTACGTAACAATCGCACAACTTTGGAAATATTGAAAGCCGAAAGTCCCTAGTCATTAGCATATAATGAAACTACTGTAAATTAATTATTTATCGTGCCTTTTTTATATTTATTTGAATTTATTCAAGCAAAAGATCAAAAACAAGTAAGAAAAAAATATAGGTTTTTAATTTGAAAATGTCTTGCTTCAAGCTGTGTAAATAACTCGCAAAAAAGCTTCAGCACATCTTTCTGCCACAAAGAGGGTCGAGGCCGTCAGAGAGCACAGCACTGATTTTCAGTCTGACCGTAAAACTTATTACCTGTTTAACTACGGTTTATATTTTATGGTTGTATTTCATGTCATATCGTATTCACCCACATTACTAACCTCATTTTCTAGGTAAAGGGGAATAGGGGCGTTCTAGGTGACGCCTGATACATAGGGCACTCCCACACGGGAAGGACAGTAGTTGTCATAAACTAGAAAAGTGCATGCCACCTTTCTACAACAGGCGTAATACACCTTGTATCTTTGTATCATTAAAATAAAGTTACAGAAAATTGCATTCCTTACAATCTTTTGGTTTACGAATAGGCCCAATAAATTCGTTGAAATTCCTATAATAACGCCAATGTATTATTATGTTTTGATTCAAGGCGAAGAGAGATGGAGGACCTATCCATCAGCCTTTTAATGTTCTCTGGTCATAGGCCTCCCTTAAACGGTGCCACTCCTCCCGATCCTGTGCCTTCTGAATTCTACTTCTTCAGGTCCTCTGTCCATCTAATTGGAGGGCCGCCTATGCTGTCGTGGTTCGTGGGGAGCCAGCTTACATTATAACATTTAACTCTACACGGGTGATACATAACTATAAAACAAAATAGTTAAACAACCAAAAATGTCGAGTGCTACGTAATTAGAACAGGGAAAACAGATGAGTCAAGCCGAAAAGGAAATGAGTAACGAATTTAATTTAGTGAATCAAGCCCTTATCTGGGGCTCACTAGAGCAGAGCACTGTGTGAGTGTGCGTGTGTGGATGGATAGCAAGCTAATGTTATGTTAAAATATTTACACTGTGATATTAGCGAACTTGCACATCTTTTGCGAGAAAATTGAAGTGAACACACGAGTTCCTTCAAATTCAATTATTTGCTTGTGTCATTTTCAGCTTGTTAAAATATGAAATCATGCATAATCAAAGCATAGACTCTTCACATTACGAAGTCACCGCGCCTTCATATACGGGCACATACGCAACATGTTGGAAATGTGATGCACTGATAAATCTCGCACACAATGCTATCTTAATAGGAACGCTTCTGGTTTTTGCTTGCAGGTGCATTCGACGCTTATTAGCACATCAACTCATAATCACATTGATCGTAGGAAACTTATGCAATTATTGAACACGCAAACAGCATTTTGAAACTCTTTTGTAATTTTCTTACATACTTGAAATGTTTTTTTTATAAATTATAAGTACATAACAAAAGCCATAAAAAAAGTTTCGCCTGACAGTGTTTTGTCTTCTTTATTCAAACTCAAAATTACATAATTCGAAAGAATAAAATAAATTTGTTATATTTTTATGAATACGATAAGTGCTAATAAAAACCGGTCAACTGGGAGTTGGACTCGCACATATAGGGTTCCATAGTACTTGAAACCATTAGAATACCTCGTCATCGGCACTTGCAAAAGCATGTGTCCCTTAAATAGGCCAACAATTGTGTCGGACCCTATTGGATGTTATTGACGGTGCAATGACGGGTGACGGTAGACATACATTGAGTCTAAACTGTTAATCTAAATTTTCACTGAAAGGTAACGAATGCCTACCGATGGTAGGTAAATTAATTGTTGGCAAAAAAAAGTTTAGGTAATTGGAAAATTTGCAAGTCTAAATTCAAAATAGGAACAAAAAGATGCCAGTTCTAATTTAGCTTAGCGTAAACGTATAAATGAAAAATACTTCAATAAATAAATAAAAAAAAAGATATTAGCGTCTTCAGAAATAAGCTAATTGCTTAAATAAGGTAAGGTAGTGTGTTTGTACTTACGGAAACTTCGGCCTTTGGTAGCATGTTATAAATACATTAGTGAACATTTAAAGCTATGTACATACAGGGCATGCTTATCTATCTTAATATATATATTTAAGTAGTTTTTATTTCTTATATTTAAAGGACTCTCTTACCCGTCTAGTCTTTTCCATAAAATATATCTTTAGCTCGATAAATGTATGTTCATAAAATTATTGTAAAAAAGTACGAACCCACATAGTGTGGCATCCAACGCTTTTGTACGGAATGAGTGAACCATGACTATCACGACAGCGATCATTTGGCCGAACACAAAGTTACCTGAGAACCGACTGCCACACTGACATACCCAATTTTAGTGTTTTTATTTATAATATAGATATACGGACAAACAGACATACGGGCCACCTGATGTTAAGTGGTCACCGTCGTCTATGGACACGTGCGACACCAGGGGTATCACAGATGCGTTGCCTGCCTTGAAGCTTTCACTCTTTTAAAAAAAAAATTTTTTAAATATCCACGAAATATAAATTTTAAATGCCTGGTCTAGTGGTCTCATGTGTCACTAAACTAGACTAGCTTAGACGTCCCGGTTTGGGCGAGCAATAATTATTGGGTTTTTCTTATTTGATGCCCAGTCTGCTTGGAGTTTGATTTGAGCCCAATAGGCTCACCACCTATTTTATTACATGGTACCTAAACGTAACTGGTGAAAAGTGGGTGTACTACACCTCTGCCTACCCCTTCGGGAAAATAAAGGCTTTATATTATGTTACACGTAACTGGTGAAAAATATGTGTAATTTATTTTATTTCCGGGCGAAGCGTATACAGATTAAACCGCTTGAAGGGTCACATAATAATGCCTCGCACAAAATATTGAACTTATCGACGTAGTGAGTGGCAATCGTGCGGGCCATAAATCTGACGCTGCAAATTGAAATGTCGCAGCCAGATAAGGCGAGTCTAGATCGTAGATGTTGATAAAGATAGTACTTCACACGCGTTGTATCGTTTCATGACTATGGGAGACGATGCCGGCAACTTATCTTCACTTAGCAAACTACGCTTGCTTGCTTGGAAGTTTATGTCATCGCATTATGGGATCCTTAGTAATATACAAATGGGAAAGTGTGTTTGTTTGTTTGTTTTGTTCTCCGTCTCAACGGATATAATAATAATATTAATAATATAATATTAATATGATTATATTATAAATACTAATATTATAAAGCAGGAGTTTTAGATGATAAATTTTATAAGGATTTGGAGGACGTTTGAATCCCTTTGCGTATAGTTAAAAAAAATGGGTGTATGTAGTCTATGGAGCAGCGCTCTTTTTCTTCCCTTCTTGCTTGTCATGTGTTGTGGTTAGGTGTATAATTGCCGATTGCAAATAAAAGAATTCTTACTCGGTCAGTACAGTACTATTTATTTTTATCCCTGATACCCAATAAGGAGCTTATTTGTTTGTTTAAAAGCGCAGATCTCATGAAGTACCAGTCTGATTTAAAAAAATCTCTTTGTACTATATAGCTACATTCATGAGGAATAGTACAGGCTATGTAGCATTAGGCTTCACTTCTCAACTATCCCTAAATATAGATATTTGTAAAGCAATTTTTTTTTATGGATATAAGATAGCAAAACAAGCTATCAAGATAGCAACTATCGATCGATCGGAGCTGTGGGTGAAACTAGATTTTGATTAGAGGTCATCTTTGGTGTAGCTTGCGGTTGTTAAAAACTACTTATTAAATGTATTTAAAAACACCCTGGATTGTTGAATTGGTAAATCGATTACATTTGGGCGAAACCGCTGGGAAAGCTAGTTATAAATCAACCATCTATCACGTTTCCACCACACTGGCCTAGTGCGAATTGGCAGACTTCACAAGCCCTCGATAATATTATGGCGATAATTTTCCTTTTTGGGTTAAAGCAAAAATATCTATTAACAATCAATAAACATCATTTAATTTAATAAAAATTAAATTCACATGACTTCAGTCATTTGATTTGATCCCGGACCCGCTGAGTGACGGATTCCAGGACGCATTTCAGTTATGAATCAAAAGTATATTATATACAGTTATTATTTAATACTTAGGCAGAGTATAATACATGAAGGTCACATTTTAGTATTTTAAACATTCAAGTTTAAATTAATTATAGGCAAAATATTAAATCAAATAACTTTAATATTTATTAAATTTGTAGGTGGCGATTTAAATTGCACAACATTTAATTAAAAGTTAAGTAAAGTAGAAGACGCAAAAAGATGACTAAAACCAACGTTACAAGTCATATAATAATCTACAACTGATCGTTGTCTGATAATATCGAAAGGGCAATAAAATAGCAATTAACGATATCTTCATTGATTAAGCGGTAGATATATTTCGATATCAATTACAAATGTATGAAAAGCAAATTTGTATTATTATTGCTGTTGTTATTAACTGTCACTGGCAGTTCAATCTATGCATTTGGAAATAAGAACACTTATTTCTTTATTTCAGTAACATTTGAAATTTTCAGTATTATTTTGTTTCTTCCATTTCCTATTTATCACCCTGTATAACACATAGTTGACCTTACATTTAGACATTTATTTTTGTTTCAATATTCAAGAGTATTTAAAAAAAATCAAATTCTCCATAATGTGTTCGGTCAGCCTAATCGTATAAACAACTACGGATTTTACTGGATAAAGTTTTCACAAGTAGAAAGAGGGGTTAGTTATTTTTTTTAATTATTTATTTTTAATATTAATATAAAAATTTTGGGGTCGGTGGGGGTGGATGGAAGAATGGAATAATGGATTCAATCCTAGGACAGCAAACGGGACGTAAATTGTATAGGTAAACCTCATCAATACACACAAAGGCTCGTTTAAAACAGTGAACATTGACAGGACGAGGACCCTCGAAGCAGTCAAAACAATCTGACATACATTGACACGGGTCGGGTTCGAAGAAACAACAACACTGTGGTTGGGCCGTTTACAAAATATACTAACAACTAGCTTTCCACGCGGGTCCGCTCGCGTCAAATCGAGGGATGTCATAAAATATAATAAATCCAATATTCACTCAACACTACAACACAACACTCTATTGCATTAATCATGTATGTACATAGTTACAAAAAACATTGTACATAACAATACCACTTAGAGGGTGGTGCAATTTTATAAATATTCGCGGTGGACCAAATCATCAAACCATTTTATTAAAAGCTTTTATTTAACTTCACTCGTATGTATTCATTCATGTATGTCCTGGAATCTTGCAATCAATATTTCACCCACTTCCACTGAAGCTATCGAGCTGAAATTTGGCATACATATTAGGTTCCGATGACAATGCATGAAAATAAAAAAAAAAGTTATAAAAGCTTTTTAAAAAAAAATTTTTTTTACAGTATAATTATTATGTTTAAAACATTAGCTATAAGATAATACTATATTAGAATTTTCTATGATATTTTATTTATGTAATTCTCATAATATTATTATGGCGTTACACCAAAGATAGAAGACTTATCAAAATCTAGCTTCACCTGCAATCCGGCCGATCATTATAATTTCAGTGTTATGTCCATTTCAGAGGAAAAAGGATATTTCACATCCAGGATAAAAAGTATTCTATGACACTCTCATAGGCGTGTACTGCATCCTTGCAAAAATTACTTCCGATCCTTCATTTCGTTGAGGAGATTGACTAAACAACAAAGAATCGATTAAAAATCGAATGAATACAGGTTTTTGTCTATTTCCATGAAAACCGTGCAATATTCAGGGATAGAAAGTATGTCACTCTCCAGGCCTTACATCTATGCAAAAAATCACTTCGATCCATCATTCCTGAAGGATTTCAATGCAAACACAAGAAAGTTCCATACGAGACTGATTTATTAATAACATAACGGTGGTTACAAAATATTGACCGACCTTACTTTAATACACTACAATTCCGTTGAGGCTGAGAAGGATAAACCAACAAACACATTTTCCCATTTATTTATTAGTAAGGATTACTAACTGGACTATTTTAATAACACTAGCTTACATAACCAATAATCCTCGGTTATAGCTTCATTCATACCTAATAAATGACCAACTAATGCTCATATTGTTCAGTCTTTCATAGTTGTCATGTGCGGCAGCGGATGGGTGTGGCTGTGTTCATAAAAAATACCTGAAGTATCAATTTCTTAAGAGACATAGTCACTACCAACACTTGAACTTTCATTGAAGGTTTCGATCTTAGTAGTAAGTATGGATGGGAAAATTCAAATTGGTACATCCTTTTAAATACATTTGCTTATAATCGTACAACTAAACAGAGTTGGTTGACCTATTCATCCTCTCGCACAATTGTAGTTCAAATGAACTGCACCTCAATGGAATGAATTTCATAGCCGCTCTTTCAACATTTGACTGGTACAAAGCTGACATTCATAGCATAGATATAAAATAAACTTTAAATCCGTTTGGCTTCCAATATTATTCTGGAAATACGTCTATATATTTATAGTAATAGAGCTATTCAAATATAGATCAAGTCAAATTATATCTTTCCAAAAAACGTCATTCGCCGCTGATTGCCATGTGACAAGTGACAACCAATTATAAAGTGACTAGTTGTAGTTAGCATATATATCAATGGTTGTAGTAGTTAATTTGAAATGAAAACGGTTAAATTGAAATCACTACACACTTAACTTTTATTTAGTTAACATATTTAACATTGAAAGCTTGACTTTTACCGTTAGCACGACCTTCGGGGGCTCAAAATAGCTGCACAAATTCAGAGCATTAAAACTATAGACAACCCTAAAAGACAAGCACGGTCCGAGCGTTGACTCAGTTTCAATGGGAGAGTAATTTGACGAGCGGACCAGTCACAATAGCCATTAATCCTATTATATCGTTGCCGGCTCCGGGTTAACCCTGCACTGCTACAGCGGACACGGATAATCTACAGATAAAAAATAATCCAAACAAAGTGGAACGTCGAACTTGACCGAAGCGAAATACCATACATTACCAAATTAGTTATTGATATATCGTCATAGTCGTAGAATAGTGACGGATCTAACATTTATCAAACTTTACAGGGCAGCCATTTGAAATAATCATGCTAGTTTTTTTGACATAACTTTATTAATTCTACATCTATAATTATGAAAAATGGCATACAAGTGAATAATAGGGTTTCTTTTAATACGGAATAAAAATAACCACTTATAATTATACCGTTTTCTAGAAAAATCACATGCTTCATTTTACTTTGGAGTCATCACAGTCGCATAGTAATATCCGACATTGTTCCTCGGAGAATTACTGTTCAAAAAATGACGCATGTTACTTTCTGACCATGTTCTATGGACTTACTGAGGAATATTTTGTCGGATATGTTTCTGTCATTATGTATTCTATTTGGACCATGAGTAAGTAGGTAGGCAGGTGGTCGGTAAGTAAAGAAAGTTGATATCGTAGGTTGGGGTAAAAGATGATAGGGTATCTTAAATGAAATACAGACTATTTAATTTTGTTCGTATCCTTTTTTAATAACTATAGTAAACATTAAACTTAAATCAAGCAATTATCACCAGCATTATTTTTGTACTACATAGACTAAAAAGACTATAATGTTGAAGCTATTTGGACCTTATTAATTTTTTGTTGGTAAATTACTAATCTAAAACCGAAACACTAATCATTTATTATAAGCAAAGTTCTATTATCAACTTCTGAGATCAAAATAGTAACAATTAAATATGTATTGTATAACTAGAAATTAATCTTATTTAAAGTATAAAACAATTTTATTGCACAATTATTCAGTCAGATTCAATGTTATTATCAGAAACATTACGTCCATGAGTTAAACTTCTGAAAAATGTATGGTATTTAATTGGTATTGTTGAGGAGTCGCAAAGACTAATAAGATCTTTATATTTATCATTGCTGATTGGAATTGGACGCACATAAGCTATGTGTAAGATTGGAGTATGAACCCGAACATACCGTCACCTCCTTGTGTAAGAACACAAGCAAGGCATACAAGGATCTTCTCTTGTATGGCCGTGTATCAAAATGCATCCTCACCATATTTACTCTCGTCAGAAAATCAGCATGGTGTCGAGTTCTTAAATATCAGCTCAGCCCCTTTGAATACCTCTACCTTGATATCAGATCTGTCACCTTTCCCTCAACCGATTACCTCGGCTGTTGACAGCAACGGACCAACCTATGCCATCACCAGCAAAAACCCATGGTAACGATTAAGTAAAGTATGTAACGATTTTATCTGTCCCACTTACGATGGTGCAGACTATAGAAACTGTCCATCAATCAGCACAACTGTGTCGTCATGTCAGTCGTCTCCAGCGCCTCTTATTTGATGTAGAGGTAAAAAACGTGTCTGAAATTATGATGATTGGGAAGAAGTTAAGAGAAAGCGCTTAATGAATGCAGGACTAGAATACGAGGAGTATTCTAGTAAGTTTGTAAAACCATGTTTTTTTAAGTACATATTCGATTAGTGGAAGGTTAGTTCGGACGGCTTGGGATAAATATGAGGGTAAAAAGTCAAGTGTAACATTTATATCTACACGTGCAAGGCCTACGTATACTTTTTGTTGGAACAATAACGCCCGTTTTGGAGGAGTATTCTAGTCCTGCATTCATTAAGCGCTTTCTCTTAACTTCTTCCCAATCAACATAATTTCGGACACGTTTTTTACCTCTACATCGAATAAGAGGCGCTGGAGACGACTGACATGACGCCACAGTTGTGCTGATTGATGGACAGTTGCTCTAGTCTGCACCATCGTGTGTAATCGGTTGAGGGAAAGGTCTGATAGAAGATCTGATATCAAGGTAAAGGTATGTTAAAGCTGAGCTGATATTTAAGAACTCGACACGATGCTGATTTTCTGACGAGAGTAAATATGGTGAGGATGCATTTTGATACACGGCCATACAAGGATCTTCTCTGTGAGCACAAGGAGGTGACGGTATGTTCGCTTTCACATTTTCATCTGTTGATATCTCTTGTTCCGTGTACGTCGTCTGAAAAGACGTCCTCATAAATATCTTTCATCTTATCTATCACGTTGCATGCTCCTGGGGGTATGGCGATTGGCATTCTGAAAAGATATCTGTTTATTATGTGAAAAATACTGGATATATTGGAGCGTTGATAGCCCAGTGGCAAAGAATTCGGCCTCTTACTCAGGAGAGTGCGGGTTCAAACCCCAGAGACACGCACTGCCTTGCGTGCGTTTGAAACATTTCAATATCACGCTCTAACAGTGAAGATAAACATCGTCAGGAAACCTGCATGCCTGAGAGTTATTTAATGTTCTCAAAGGCGTGTGGAGTCCACCAATCCGCAACTGGCCAGCGTAGTAGACTATGGCCTGTACTCTTCTCTTTCTGAGAGGAGACCTGAGCCTACAGTGGCTCTTATGGGTTGCAAGCAAACAAACAAATATGTGAAAAATATATAAATTATTAATATCGGAGCGTTATATCGGAATATTATACGTTTACTAAATTACTAACAACCATAAGACGATTCACAATAAAAATAATGGGTAGGTATAAAAATAGTAATACTCGTATTTACTAAATGTTATTCATACCGGTAAATTATTACTCAGTTAACATTATTTTTTTATAGAAAAATATATAAAATATTTACAAATAATCGTTGTTTCTCAATAGAAAAAAGGCGGATGTGAATTTAGTTCTAAGAACAACGTGGGATGGTCACATTGTAGTATTTACTAATACCTTTTCTGTACACATCAGTTTCTTCATATTACTTCATTCTTTTCATCATTTTTATCTTTGTTTATTTCTTATATTGATATACATACTTTATATGTTTCTTTACCATTTTAGGGTAATTTATTTGGCTGCAATTGAATTGTAAATTAGTTAGTATTTATAGATGTCCTTTTACTTGTTTATTAGTTTTGGTTATGTATTCTAAATCTTATGTAGGTACTTACTATTAAATTTTTATGTAATTCTCACTTGTAGGATGTTTGTAACTTTAAATATTATTTTGTAACATCCTTATATAACTTTCTCTTTAGTTTGTGGTGATTTCTATTTATTTTCTTGGAACATTTAATATTGTGATTTGTATTTCATACATGACTTATGTCAATGTGTAATGTCTTATTATAGCTTATAAATTTAGGAATTGCCATAGATTAAGTTATTTTCTTGTTATCTCATAGATATATCATATAAAATTTAGCTATATTGTATTAGGCCATATAGGAATTCAAATTCAAATTTGAATTAAAAAAGGAAGAATGCTGTGTGGAACATGATCGAGATGATTCTACAGAGGACTATTCTACGGAGGGCTAATCTACAGAGACGATTCTAGAGAGACCTTTTGGAAAGAAATCACTCTTGAAGTGAAGAAAAGTGGATTGACTTGGGAAAAGACGTCTTCTTTTGGCTTTCTAAATATTTTAAAAGGAAGATATCTGATACGGAGTGTTTTTCAGAGCTTCCGGGACCTGCTGAACGATCCCGTGCTGAATACTTCGTACGTGAGCTTCCGAGACCTGCTGAACGGTCTCGTGCTGTTATACTTCGTGCGTGGTTTGTGCGCTGTTGCACGCCCGCACCTCACCGCCCTGCCGTTCGCTGCTCAACCAAGGAGAGCGCGTTGCAGTGCCGCTGCTTGCGCGGCCGTGCATCGGAGCTTCTGGACGTCTGTGTCTGTGCCTTCCCTTAAGTGACTCTTTATTACTAAATTTATTTCTTCCACTACAAATCTTATAACCACCGAGTGAGTAATAATATACATCCTCTTTATTTAAAATTCTTATTATTTAAATTCCTCTAGCTCTTTCTTTATAACACTACAGTTTAGCTTTTCTCTCTCTTATAACACTACAGTTTGGCGCCCACGTAAAATCCTTTTCTAAATTCCAAATTAACACTTACACAAGTGCAACCCCGTTTGGCTTTAGTATATTTCGCTACAAGTGCGGAAAGCCTGTCATTGCAAAGAGTTCCGACAAATGTCTACCCGAGCCGAAGGCGAGGGTTGACAGTCGGAACAAGTTGCAATGACGGTTCCGCACGTGTACTGAACAACTATTTTTAATACAGTTGCGAAAAAATTAAGCAATTTGATAAAATAATAAAAACACAAACTAAACTCGCAGCGAACATTTTTGGAAAATGGCGCCAACCGTAAAAGAATACAGAGTATTGAAGAGATTTTTTTTTGTTTTCTTCACCCATTCTGGGTAGGTAAAGGGAACTATGCCCATACAGCCAAGTCTTCAGTAGAATTTTTTTATTGACATGAAATTTAATGAGATGAAATGAAATGAAACCTAACCTAATTCATTGAATCAAATCATTAAATCTGATATTGAAACAAATTAGTAGCTTCTTTTTAGAAATATTTGCATGAAACATAAAAACTTCTATGAATTTTTTTTTTCGTGGTTGGTTTTTTCTTTTTAATAGACATTATTTTGACAGTTGGGAAAGAGAACGCACGAGTTCGGAAAAGGTAAAGAAAAAGCACGAGTGTGTAATAGCTCACTTCCCGAACGCTAAACGTCCCTGTAATATGCCACTTTTTGAGCAACTGTATTAAAAATTTATTTTCAATTCTAACGACCCTTGAGATTCTCTTTTTCTTATTACTTACTTGGTGGTTACCTATTACAATTAGATAGAGTAACATTTAGCGTATCTTTGTATCTTAATTTAGCTTATTTTGTTAGTCTCGTTAATTTCTATTTATTTCTTATATAACTTTATTATGGCTAGACAAATAAATTTCAACCTATTGAATAATGCAGAATTTTAATACGAGATAATAATAAAAAACAGACAAAATTTATATTTATATAAAATATTTTAAATTTTTTTTGAAATATTTTACTTTTTATTACTTTAATTCTAATATTTATCTTCCTTCTTTCATCTTATACTATATTTTTTTTTTGTCATCATCATTAAACTTCATCATGGAACTTCGAATTTTGGCTTTACTTCGAAGTCCATTCTTTAAACTCAGCTTTTAAGCTGATGCTCTTGAGATATCTTGAGTAGTTATCTTCTATTCTGGAAGAGAAATAACTTTCATTAACTAAGTTAGTACTAAACTTGGTTTCTTTTCTTTTAGTTCTTAATTTTTATAATCTTAACTTTCTTTGTCAGAACTACTTATTCTGATTCTTACTTATAACCGTCTTGGTTATTTCTTACAGAGCGGTTTACGACTCTTTAAAAAAGCCTATAAGTACGAGCGGATCGTGACTCGTTAAACGAAGCCTTCACTAATAAATCTCGTATTCGAGTTCTGGGTTTTCAACGTTGAGCGGATGACAACTCCTAAAAAAAGCCTTAAAGTCATTGTCTAGTGTTACCTTTGGAGTAGGCGTCATTGAATGTGAACCCTAGCCCCTAACTTTGCAAGATTGATGTATGAAAGAATAAGGTATAGACAGAATAATGAATGTGTAAGGTAATCACTATTTTTAATTCAAAATTTTTTTGTAACAGCCAAAAAAATTACTTGGGCGGGGGAAATATATGTAGTATTTACTAATACCTTTTCTGTACACATCAGTTTCTTCATATTACTTCATTCTTTTCATCATTTTTATCTTTGTTTATTTCTTATATTGATATACATACTTTATATGTTTCTTTACCATTTTAGGGTAATTTATTTGGCTGCAATTGAATTGTAAATTAGTTAGTATTTATAGATGTCCTTTTACTTGTTTATTAGTTTTGGTTATGTATTCTAAATCTTATGTAGGTACTTACTATTAAATTTTTATGTAATTCTCACTTGTAGGATGTTTGTAACTTTAAATATTATTTTGTAACATCCTTATATAACTTTCTCTTTAGTTTGTGGTGATTTCTATTTATTTTCTTGGAACATTTAATATTGTGATTTGTATTTCATACATGACTTATGTCAATGTGTAATGTCTTATTATAGCTTATAAATTTAGGAATTGCCATAGATTAAGTTATTTTCTTGTTATCTCATAGATATATCATATAAAATTTAGCTATATTGTATTAGGCCATATAGGAATTCAAATTCAAATTTGAATTAAAAAAGGAAGAATGCTGTGTGGAACATGATCGAGATGATTCTACAGAGGACTATTCTACGGAGGGCTATTCTACAGAGACGATTCTAGAGAGACCTTTTGGAAAGAAATCACTCTTGAAGTGAAGAAAAGTGGATTGACTTGGGAAAAGACGTCTTCTTTTGGCTTTCTAAATATTTTAAAAGGAAGATATCTGATACGGAGTGTTTTTCAGAGCTTCCGGGACCTGCTGAACGATCCCGTGCTGAATACTTCGTACGTGAGCTTCCGAGACCTGCTGAACGGTCTCGTGCTGTTATACTTCGTGCGTGGTTTGTGCGCTGTTGCACGCCCGCACCTCACCGCCCTGCCGTTCGCTGCTCAACCAAGGAGAGCGCGTTGCAGTGCCGCTGCTTGCGCGGCCGTGCATCGGAGCTTCTGGACGTCTGTGTCTGTGCCTTCCCTTAAGTGACTCTTTATTACTAAATTTATATCTTCCACTACAAATCTTATAACCACCGAGTGAGTAATAATATACATCCTCTTTATTTAAAATTCTTATTATTTAAATTCCTCTAGCTCTTTCTTTATAACACTACAGTTTAGCTTTTCTCTCTCTTATAACACTACAACATACGACCGTTAGATAAAGAAAATAGTCCACAGAACATCGTCGGGTGTGATCACGCGTCACTATCATATCCGTAGAAAAATGTAGTATAGTTACTAATGACTGTAAAATTTTAATCTTGCTAAATGTGACACAACTCAACAGAATAACTGTAATATCACATAGCAAATATTATTTTTATGTTAGTTAAATTTTAAATTGATTTATAATTTTCCGTAGAAAACCGACAGATAGTCAGAACCGACGCTTTAATTATTCACTTCGCAAAATTTTGTATAAATATAAGAATTAAAAAATATCAAATGATAAAACATAATTCAATAGCTTACCTGGAGTCCCTGGTATGCAGTCCTCCTCATCAATGTACTCTTCATGAGTAAAATTCGTAATTTCTGCATATTTGCTTGTTTCTTCCACAAGCTTTGATCATCCTAATTTCATTGTGGCACACTTTTTAACATGGTACGTAAAAAAACTAATCACAAAATAATTGAAAAACAGGTAAAAAAAGATAAACTAGTGTAATTGTTTAAGAAAAGTCTAATCCGGTGCAACGCGAGGCGAGTCCGACGAATAGAGGCGGTTGGGCCGATTCGTCGGGGGCGGCAGGGACGGCGGGAGATCCCCGCGCGTCGTATAATGACGAATATACACAAGCGTCATTTTAATAGGAGAGCATTGTCAAATCCGTCATTTTACGACTGATTATCTAGAAAACTAAATTACTTAGAATTTTTTTTTTAATGTAGTTATAATATTTAGACATTGTATTTACCAAATATGGTAAAAAGTGATTTTCGTACTTTTTTCAAAACCGACATTATTCTACGATCATGACATGACGATTACGTAGTTGTTAGTCCAGGGTATAAATACTGAGTCAATATTTAGAAAAAAAATTCGTATGTACGAACGTACTGATGTTAAATTGTATTGTTTTCTGTTGTGTTGAATCTAACTACTTTCAATGACATCGACAGCCGGGCAAATGGGCATAGACGGCATAAACTTTCATTTCAATCTATATTTCAATTTTCATTTATGTGGGTTGGTCACAAAAGAAAGCATGGCCACTGCGAGTTGGTGACCGCAGTTCGATGGTGCCGTTGCTTATTGTAATTTTCCTATCTTCCTAATAATCAACAGGAAGGGTGAGGGAGGGTATCAACTCACCTTGAACCTCTGCACGTCTTCCATAGTCGCCGTCTTTCCATCGGACACGCAAGAGTGGAAGAAGGAGGGCGCCACTGAGACGCCCAACGCCTCGGAAGTCATGCCTGTACCTAAACAATTAAAAAAGGTAAACTAAATCCTCATTCAAAACATTTATGAGCGTAATTTTGTATATAAAATATTTTCGATCTACTGTAATAACTCATACATACATACGAAATTGGTAGCAGCAGAAGTAACTCAACTAATCATCGTTTGAAAAAACTAAAAAAAAAAGCCGTTGAATTTGATTTTTTTTAATAATTATTGCATTGTCATCGGTCCTTGATAAGTGTGCATTAAGTTTAAAATTAATCCGACGTATTGAAGTGGGCGAAAATAGCGTTCAAATATTCCGTTACATACATACATAGATAGATATCTACCAAGCTAATAAAATCGTGATGAAAAAACGCCAAAGTTTGCCAATGTAGAACACAAAATATACCTAAGGTTACTAAATTTTACATTACTCGTACTTACTATCATCGGCAATAGAAATGACCAACCGGTAATGATATCGAAAGCTAAGCCACATGTTAACATACTCCTACAATACCGCGTTCATTACTTCATTCACGCAAACGCGTTCTAGCATGAACATGAACACTGATAATGCCTGTATGACATGATTACTGCACTTATTAATATCTTTTAATTCACGCAAACATTAAATATGCTACAGCTTAAATGTTTACACTGGTTGTGGTTAAAAATCATCTTCTCATTTGACAATAATTATTTTAAATTAATACAAAAATAAAGAAGTCCTTCCATTTGCAGTAAATGCATTTGCATCTTTCTATATATATAAGCTGACTGACTGACTGAGTGACTGACTGATTGACTGACTGACTGACATATCAACGCAGGGCCTAAACTATAAGGGTTAGAAACTTGAAATTTTGCACAGGGGTTCCTTTTATAACGTAGGGGAGCACTAAGACAATTCATCCCCTAAGGGGATAAAAAGGGGGTGCAAAGTTAGTATGAAACTTTGCCGTTTTTGAAGTCAAGTGGGCAACCCGAACGCGGGCAGACGTCGTTAATGGGTCTAATTTTACGCGAGCGAAGCTGCGGGCGTCCAGTAGTTAACATATATAAGTATAAAGTAGATATTAATTCCAATACGCAAGCGCAGTCATCATGAACAATAACGTAAAAAAAAACGAATCACCTGATGTGGATTTTACTTAAAAACTCTTCTCAATTGAAGTGTGCTTCACAAAAATATGGCTTAAAGTCTTAGTCTTCCATCCACCAATCGCTATCTCGTATCTATCTATGCTTGTATGCAACATTATACTAGTCAAACGTCACACCACCATAAATGTGTTATCACAAACAATAGCGCCTGCAAATATAGCAGCCATGTTCTATAATTAAGGGAATGTTCATATCAAATTTCGTGCGACATTAATGTTTCGACCTCCATTCTATCCGGAGTGGAGGACTAATTAAAATATTGTGATTGGCAACGAACGTTGGACGTATCAATTAATCTAACGCATATGGTATCCATACTATCCATGTGTAGGATTCCATTAAAGAGACCGATTAGTACTGCTTTGTTCGTTTAACTTTTTAAGTGTCGATGATGACACGGTAAATTTTACTAAAGTGTAGCTGAAACTATACTTATGTCTATTAATGTGTGATAAAAGATATTTAGTTGAATGTTTTATTTGAATAAACATTCCAAAACGTGTCCAAAAGTATGTGACATGAATTAATACGCAATATTTTTGAGGGGTTTCTTGTAACGTTTTACTTCACTACTAAATTGACTGATTCCTAGTAAGTTTAAGAAGTACCAGTATGATTATCGGGAGATCTTTATCATTCTGTGCCACAGATCGACATGATACAAGCGAGTAATTTTCATCGAGGTCCAACTAGGCTCCCCTTACACGAGTATACTATGGTGGTGGTATGGTAATTACAACTACAAGTCCACACGTATTTTGCATAGCGGTCCACTTCGTGAAAGAACTAGACGAAATACAATAAATATGTATATGATAAAAAAATATTCTTATCAGGGGTTGTCGGCTCTAAATATCCAGATAATTTTGTTACCATTTCATTTGTATTATAATTTGATAACCTGTAATAGCCATTTGAATGAATAAATAAATTAACGTTTCCAAATAATTGCAACAAAAACAAATTCTTCTTACAAGGGTTCGTCTTTCTAGTCGATCTATGCAACTAAAAAAGCAAACATTTTCTTCTGCATTCCAAGGTTTCACGGGTAATCAGGTTGATAACAAGCGAATCTCATTCTACGGTTCATTGAGTATTTATAATAATCAGTCGTTGGACTTCCCTTAGTTTTTATACAACTCTCATCGAACAAAAAGGTACTTCAATTCAATCCACCAAAAGAACATTGTAATTGGTAAACGCAAAGGTTACATTATTCAATTTGCTTTACTCTCGGAAGTCATTAGACAGAGATACAGACAGACAGACAAGTTCTTTTATTGTGCACCAAAAGGATAAAGATACCACATACAAAAATAATAAAATATTAGAGTGATAGTACAAATAGATAGGGCTCTCCAAATTTGTCAACTTCTGCTTAAAATGTATCCATTACCCTTATAGAGTCCACTGCTGGGCGTAGGCTGGCTCCATCGTCCAAATGGGTTAAATAAGAACTGTAGGCAACTTTATACTAGCGACGACAATTTTTACCGACCTATTCTTATTTTTGACTATTTGATCCCTTGACTTGGCAAGTATTTCCTATGTAGCCCTAATCAAACCTCCTCATCATCATCATCATCAGCCTTTATTAGTCCACTGCTGGACATAGGCCTCTCCTAAACGACGCCACTCCGACCGGTCCTGTGCCTTCTGAATCCAGCAGTTATTGTTACCTCCTCTACCTCAGGTTATTATTACAAAACCTAAGATTCTGCTTAATCCTGCAAGATACAAAACTATACAGCTAAGAACATTGTACATAGCATAGCAATTTGTCGTGTGGGAGCGCGTCAACCGCGACATGAATCTTATTATTACACATTTATCCGTTCATTGTTCGATCGGATCGTCGCTCCATTTATCCCGGGATCCCAAGGCCCCGCCCAATCCCGCTACCATTGGCACGTTACGCACAATTGATTGATATCTTGCGTAAGCCTAAAACGCCGGTAACTCTATTTATCTGCATCTATAAAATAATGGTTTTCTTTCAAAGTAACTCATCTACTTTAAACAATCTTAAATCAGTTAATTACCCTACCTTACCCAGAACTTCTTCAAAAAGACTTATAGTAATGCTTTAAATTAATCAATTAAATTTCTATTGAAGTCAAATTCAAAGCATTGTGAACCTTAATTTCGATTCCAATAAGCCAGGAATTTGGAGCAATCGAAATTAAGTTAGTACTCATGTTCTTCTCGTAAAGTGGGTCAGAAAAGTCTTCATCGAAAACGGGTACCACTGCCAACAACGCTGTCTTTGCTGAATTGTATAATGACGGCAACGTGTTGATGAACTTAGTGATAAATCCTAATAAAAAATGACAGGAATAATAAATAATACTTATTTAAAATCAACAAGTTTTAAAACTTATACCTTCTTTTATAAATGTTACTTTCTGTCATTCTTTGTATTTGTAGATATATTTTGTGGGAATAAATAAATTTGTATCTGTAATGTACTAATTCATTCAACCAATTTAATAAATGGGAATGTTTAAGACTTTTTACTTCTTAACTTACCTACTTAACTCTTCTTACTTAAAAAGGTTTTTTATAAAACTTGGTGAAAAAAGAGATAATTTGTTTCCGAGATTAACATAATATACTTTATGTTGTTCCGAAATATTTAATATCTTATTAATGATTTATCTTAAAAGAATAAAATATTATTTGCAACTGCAAAATACATGAAGATACCATCTACAAAGCAGGTCTTCATGGGAGAGATTGCAAGGACATAAAAAGCGTTCTTGCTCCTGAGAATAATTAAAAGATTTAAGATTGATAACGACTAATTAACAAAAAAAATCTTGTTATAATGGAACACTGCCGTTAAATAAAGATTAAGCTTTTGTACCTTATATACTTGTGCGGTCAAATCAACCCGAATAAGAAACAAAGGGAACAAAATCCTGTAAGAAAAATTTATGGTGGTAATCGGGACCAGAAATAACTACTTAGAAAGGTTCTTTGTGTAGCGTTGACTTGCTTGTGTTTATTATCACCTTTCTTTTTCTATTAACTTTTTTTGGGCTTCAGATAACAGATAATATGTCGATATACTATATATGATGTTATTATGCAAGCTAACAGATGGTAGTAACAGTGTGAAGTTGGGTGGGTACAGTGGGTTATGCCATCGAATGAGCAGAGATTAAATAATGGCACAATGGCCATTAGCCCGCCGGTTTCATCATTAAATGGAACTGTACCGCCCCCGCGCGTTCTTGTAATTGGCGAAATTAGACTAATTATTTTCGGCCCGACTGTACCAGTTGACAGGGAGGTCTTCACGCTCGTGATGAGATCAAGAGAGAGATATACGAGCGTAACGCAATCTCAATTGTGGGTCATTTATGTTTGTGTCATGTCAATGTTCGTGAAAATTTGCAATTTGTGTTTTAAATCGGGATTAGGGCGCATCCTCATTAGGCGCACAGTTAGCGGAAGACTACCCGCTGACTGACTGCGCGGAGCAATGAGCTACCCGCCGACCGCGCGCAGCGTTCGCTGTGAATCAGCCGCTCACTGAATGTGTGTGTCGGCAAGCGAAACGCCACAAACTGCGTACATACGCACGGAACTGGAAACAGTTCACAGATTTATAAGTATAGTACTATGTACAGATGGGAATCGCGCATAGAAAATCTATGGACGCTAACTAAATTAGTTCCAATGAAGCAAGACGGCGTCGCTTTTAGCGACAAGATGTCACGCATGCGCACCAATACCAATCCGTGCGCATGCGTGTTGTGTCTGTATTGCCCGTTCCTAGTGATTGCTATTATCGATATTTATCGATATTTTTTTTCCCTTGGTGACTAAATAGTAGGTAAATAAAACAAAATATGTATTGTGTTCAACATTTTTTATTGCTTTAATATATATGTATATCTTAACTAATATTATAAAGAGGAAACATTTGTGCTTTTGTATGTACGTTTGTAATGTTTTCACTCAGAAACTACTGGACCGATTTCCATAATTCTTTCACCATTAGAAAGCTGCATCTTCGTTGCTGCATTTTTGCAAATAAAATAATTTTAAAGGCCTTTGTTAATTGCTATACTAATATTATAAAGAGGAAACATGTGTTTGTAACGTTTTCACACAAAAACTACTGGACCGATTTCAATAATTCTTTCACCATTAGAAAGCTGCATCTTTGCTGCTGCATTTTTGCAAATAAAATTATTTTAAAGCCCTTCGATAATCTATACTAATATTATATAGATGAAACATGAATGTGTTTGTAACGTTTTCACACAAAAAATACTGGACCGATTTAAAAAATTCTTTCACCATTCGAAAGCTGCTGCATCTTCACGGAGTGTATTACAGAAACATTGTACATCATCACCTGAAACAAAAAGTAAAAAATATTAATCTCAAATACAGTGCTGATTGGGATAAAGCACGAGTATTATTAATGATTAAACAAACACGAAGTATTTCTTACACGTACGGGTAAGTTTGCAATCATAGGTTATTTCAGATTTTTAATCTTGCTTTTTATTGTACTTCGAAGACAATACAATACATCGATATTCGATAAAATAATAGAATTCTTATTCCACATCACTACTGTTTACAGTACTAGTTAAGGTTAAAATAAAACCTTATATAAAAATAAAAACTTTATCTGAGCTGATAAATAAATTAAAACCTAATTATTAAGGTACCAAATGCTTTAAAATAAAGACTGGAACAACTTACTGTGTCTTGTTGGAATCCCACTGCAAATTTCATCCACCGTAAACTACGTAGGCCGCGCAATAATATGAATCAGGCAACCTTTTCGTAGAATTTGCGCTCAAACTCAAATTGCTTAGAACACACCCGCTGCGACCCATAGACGTCCCACTGTTGGGCACGGGTCTCCTCTCAGAATGGGAGGGATTAGGCCTTAGTCCACCACGCTGGCCAAGTGCGGATTGGCAGACTTCACATACCTTCGAGAACGTTAAGATGAACTCTCAGGCATGCAGGTTTCCTCACGATGTGTCCTTCACCGTTATAGCAAGTGACATTTAATTTCTTAAAACGCACATAACTTAGAAAAGTCATTGGTGCGTGCCACTGGGGTTTGAACCCGGACCGCTCGAATGAGAGGCGAGTTCGATAGCCGCTGGGCTGTCAAGAACACACCCGCTTGCGGTTAAATTCTCTAGTGTTAAGAGTACATATTTAACACATTTCACATTTTAGTTGTTTTAACCACAAATTTCGCCTACTATGCGGATTCCGAAAACAATGAAGAAAGACTCCACTATCCCTTTTGGAGTCACAAATAAGCACGCAACAATCATTACCACTCACAATCATTTTCCAAAGTTTCTCACAATCTATATATTAAAGAGTATTGTGAATTGTGAGAATGCAAATTATGTTAGTATCAAACAACGTATCCATACTAATATTATAAATGCGAAAGTAACTCTGTCTGTCTGTCTGTGTCGCTTTCACACAAAAACTACTGGACCGATTTCTACAATTCTTTCACCATTAGAAAGCTGCATCTTCACTCTGTGACATAGGCTACATAATATTACGAGGTGTAAACGAAACTATTGTTATGTGTAATTCCACGCGAGCGAAGCTGCGGGCGTCCACTAGTAGGTTATAAGTCAAACAATAACAAAACACTACACAGAGTTTAGCTTCAGATCAAAAGCATTGCAATATTTGCAAATCGTAATGCAGCTGATTTCATTACGTTGAACAAGGGCGCCCCTATGTTGCTTCTCTGTACTATAATTGTTTTTAAGCGATTATTCACTCTATTGTTAGGGTTAGAGACTAAAATTGAATAAAGCTACTTAGTGTCCACTGAATTTGTATTGTCGATTCCATACCGTGAAACAGTTAGCCGCTAACTATGCGCCCTTAAAAAGTATGTCGATAAAACATAGGACTACTTTTCGGACCCTCCCAGACCTCTTATCGATTAACCGTCTACCATTTATTCCTTTACGTTCCAATATCATAGGAAAACTTTACGAGATTCATTATGAGACGAGTATCTCTATTCGAGTTATATCATCGCGGCAAAATTGACCGGTCCGTCGCTTTTTGTTTCGATTTCGGTTTTTTCGTATTTAATGAAATAAGTTATTAAATAGAGTCGAGTTTTCAAGATACAAATTTTTAATTTTTATATGAAGTAAATACATATAAAATAAAGCATAGAAAAGCACTTACCTGCTTTGTCAGCATTGGACGCCATGACGCGAAACGTGCCGAATAGTAGCACAAGTAACCTCTGCGTGCACACGGGCAGAGACAGCAGCAGCCTGCCGACAATACATTGATCTGTACCACTCTGCAATCTATTGCCTAAACATGCATATTATTGCTAGCAATCTTTGTTACTCCACCAATCTGCATTGGAGCAGCGTAGTGGAATATGCTCTAGACCTCCCGCAGATTTGTCTGTGACCCGTGTCCAGTGGGACGTCTGTGGGTTGCAGCAGCAAGTATGCAAAATGAAATTCTATAACAATGTTGGACAGTGGTTTCCGTCACATTAACTGCTCAACATCCAGTGGAACTAGATAGACAACATTCTCATTCGAATATCTTATATTACTATATTAATATTATTACCTACGACAGTTATCATAACAATGGTTTACTGTGACTAATTCAAATACAAATACTATCGTAGTGACCCAGTTAAGCAGGAAAATGGAGTCCTCAACAGAAGGAATAAAGCTATATTTGAATCGAGGTTCCTGACCTATCTTAATATATATATTTCTTGTGTACGTGTGTATGAAAGTGAACTTCTCCTAAACGACTGGATAGATGTTGATGAAATTTTTTGTGTGTATTCAAGGGGATTCGATAATGAATTAGATTCACAATTTGGTCCACTGGAAAATGTTTTTTAAACACTATATAAGTATTTTTATTTTTAACCGTCGTTCATTGACGTGAAGCGTCGCGTCACTTTGACATTTCATATGGCAGAACAACGTTTGCGGGGTCAGCTAGTTATGGTATAAATATTCAACAAAATACACAACCTACCTTAAATAACAATTAAATTATATGCCAACTAAATATAACTTAGAAAAAAGTTTGCAACACCGGAGTGGAAGACCGAAAGGTTAACGACCTTTTATGCCATAGCGTTTTGAACGAACTATACAGCGTTTATAAATTGGTTGATAAACGCGCGAACGGCGCGGCGCTATATTTTGAGAATTTTATTTTACATTTGAATTTTGTTTAACATTAATTAAAAATATTAATCATTTCAGGACTGATATACAGTTATATGGAATTCAAAGATAATGCTTATTTTCAATGACCTAGAAATGAAAATTATCGCATATACTGTTAACGAAAACACTTAATGAAACTCGACCCAAATTATATATTAATTTATATAGGTACTCATATACCCACCCAATAGAAGAACAAAACAATGAAATTATGAATCACAAAACAGCATGTACAACAAAATTAATATATGGAAATCAGTTACAAGTTAGTTAAAGATCTGAACCGTGATCAAACAGCGAATAAAAAATTGAGAGATACGTGGGACGATTTACGTTCTTAATGAAAATAAATGTCATCAAGGAACGCCATTGAGAAATATTAATAAACAGTGATTTATAGATATCACGTATTTCTTGAACATTTTTTCAACAGTCAATATAAAATATCGTGACGTCGTGTATTAACAAAATTAGAAAAGTCTTAAAAACAACTTGCACACGGGCCCCGGTCGATGGGTATTTTTATAAACCGACTTCGAAAAAAGGTGGAGGTGGTTCGACTTTGTTCGACTATATAATTTTTTTTATTTATTGCTTCGTAGTGACTGATGATCGACTACAAACAAAAAACAGTCAATTTAGTCATTCAGTCAAGGTCTTCCATCCACACTTGATATATATAAGTGCAGTGATAAAGTAGTGTCTATCTAGGAATACACGGAATAACTGAACCAATAATGTTAAAGCGCAAAGTCACTGCCATCGTCAAATTACGTCTTGATGCCAACTTATCACGAACATCTCGCTCGCGTTAGCGAAAGAATTCATGAAGGTACTATGGACCGTAGTCACTTCATCACAACCCTTTCTTTGTCCCACTGTTGGGCACGGGTCTCCTCCCAAAATGGGAGGGATTAGGCCTTAGTCCACCACTCTGGCCAAGTGCGGATTGGCAGACTTCACATGCCTTTGAGAACATTATGAAGAACTCTCAGGCATGCAGGTTTCCTCAGGATGTGTTCTTCACCGTTATAGCAAGTGACATTTAATTTCTTAAATCGCACGTAACTTAGAAGAGTCATTGGTGCGTGCCGCTGGGGTTTGAGCGCGGACCGCTCGAGTGAGAGGCGAGTTCGATAGCCACTGAGCTGTCATCGCTCTGTAGTCACTTATTCGTTGGTATCCTAAAATCTAACCTTGTAAATTAGGTATACTCGTGTAAAATATTTAATTTTTTCTTCAAAACCTCTGTGGGTGGTCGTCATTGAGATGGGTCGTGTAACAATTTTATTCTCAGTGTCTGCATAAAACCACAAACCTGATTTGCCGTAATCGTTTACATCACAATAAGATTCACGCAAGGCCGACGATCTAATCTATTGTGTATACGTACAAAGTGTGCCTTCAACGCAGACCATCTAAAACAATACAGCGATCTTATCTGATCGATATGTACACGAGTGCATCGATACGCAGGCATCGCATCAAAATTCAACGGCAGTCTGTAAGCAAAGCAACTATTGTTTCTAGCCATAACACAACCACATTGTGGAAGTGACGTTCAATGCGCGTATGCCACCCATCTCGGCGAGTTATGAACTCAAATCGTTGAGTCAATAAAAGTCTAAATAAAAGTAGAGTGCGCTTATTTAGCTACTCTAACCCATTTGTAACCGACTTTAAAAGGAGGATGTTATCAATTCATCTGAATCTTTTTAACCGACTTTGAAAAAAGGAGGAGGTTCAATGTTTTACAAATATGACATATGTCGCCGTTTCTGAACTGAACTGATTCGCGATTCTTTTACTTTCGGAAAATGACTATTATATTTTGATGAAACATAGGTATCTTAAGTAAATTATGCTTTTTAATAATTTAAATAGTTTCGGAACAAGTGTGTACGGGCAATTTATTGAGATTAAGACGACTATCAACTCAAATTGCGATGGTTAAAACATTAATAATGACCAGATTAGGTTTACAACAACTCGATGCATATGACTTAGACATTTTACGCTCGAAGCGCAACGAGCGATTCGAAAATAGTGCTCCTGAGAAGGTAGAAAACGTCACGTTTCCGATAGGAAGAGGATACTGACTTCGACAAAACATTGAGACAGTCATATAGAAGATGCTTTTGATGGTAATTTATGCAAATTAATCAATTTCTAACATACGCATTATCATGCAATGTTGCGAGTTAACCTTTTACGATTCGACATTGTTTTGGAATGTTAACACAATTAGTAATACGTTTGAGGAAATTTTATGCTAACACGAGACGTTTCTTCCGCATCTACTTGTTATCGTAAGCGTGGATTTTCTGTAATAATACGTCGATAATTAAACACATACAAGTAGTTTGAGTTTTGATTAATGATAATAATATATATGATATATAATAAGAATAATAATGATTGTAAAGAAGCATTTGATTGCGCGACTTGGTACATTATCACCTGTAGGACAAGCATAAAATTTGTTCATAAATGTACAATGTAACTATAATTATCAATATTATTTATTTATTATGTCAGATCCATACAAATTGTAATTTTCACAATGCCAATCGTACGGGACGGGCCCATTATGGATAGTAGCTTGTTGCTTGACTAATATTACATAATATTAAATGATTATGTAGATATTTATAGAATTTTGATATTCGAAGCTTATATGGTGATGGTATAGTATGTCACATACTGACAAAAACGAAGCAAAAGGTGCACAAATTTGACCATACCATACCATTTACTTTTCATACATGAATGGATGGTTACTCATATTTTATTTTTTATAAGAACTTATTTTACAAAAATACATAAATTACACAAATTTTATTCACAGCATCAGAGCAAATTAAAGTTATACTTTCATACCTTCTAATAGCATCTACTTGCTGATCTGCTGGTAACTCCACTGCAGCAAAAAGATGCATCTCACCGTCCCTCCCAAACACTCCACCAGGAATTTTCCTGATAAAAAGTAAATTGCATAAAGTGAACTGCTTAGAGGAAGGTTAGATGTTATATGATGTTGCACTCTGATGATGGCCTCTCACTGGGAGGTTCTAGATTGACACAATAATAATGTCTTTTTAATTTCCATGAAAATAAATATGCAAAAGTTTTGGTACCCACAAAGATCATTTAAAGTTTTCAAGTGTAGGTACTAATAGTAATTTGATGGACTATAAGCCTTCTCAATAGTGGGCCAATATGGGGTTTAGTTTTGGATTTATGTCTACACTTAGCCTAAAGGTAGGACAATATATATTGACACAAATACAAGTCAAGAGTGGTATTTTTCTACTTAGTCTTATAGTTAAATAAAAAATCTCTAACTTCAACCACTTTTTCACAAACTCTTGCTACCATGCCAATCCTACTTTTCTACAAACTATTTAAAGATCAAAGTCCCTTCAAATCCCGAGTTTTGCACATGGCCCATTTGTGTAATTTATGGCAATAACATTTTTATTTAACGCTGGACCTTTATAACCCTGTCAAAGAGAATTAGAAAAATTTGATACTAAATATATATTTACATACCTGAGAAACTTTTTTAACACACTTGCAATAGTGTACACCGAATAGTTGTCAACATTGACCAGCCGACCAGTTTGTAGGAAGTGGATGAGCTTCTTCATGGCGCCCTGGTGACCAGGCGCGCGGAACACATCGCGTCTGAGCGGTGCTTCTTTATTCAGCTTCAGAATCAGCACCTAGACACGACCAACTATAAATCGCCGCTCGTAAATCTTATGAACAAGACACTAACACAGGCATACTAACTAGCAACGGCCCCGGTATATCATCCTTGCACACTTCATGTAGCGGCATTCCGAACTTCACCTTCTCCAGTCTTCTCGGGTACGGCAACGAATTGGGATGACCGCAGGACGTCACCACATTGCTCAGAGTAGCCGCCCGCCGGTGCATCCGCCTGGCCCAGTTGCTCATTTCGGTCGCGTCTCACACCCACAGTGTGAAAGATCTACTCGAACAAGCCAAAGTTGATCGTCAACGAGGAGCCGCTATGTCCGCAATGGCGAGCATTGTAATTCGTGATCGCCTCCACTGCTCAATTTACACAGCAAATTCGTAATATTATTATACAAGATAGTCACTGTTAAGACAGCATCCATAACATTTTATTTCGAGCTGCGTCTTGATAATTTTTGATACAATTTTTATTCAATAGCTTCCGAGACAAGACAATAACTTGACGACAAATAGATTAAACTGAATTGAATTTTATTGAATTGAAGCAAGAACTGGCAAGAAGCAATTTAATGTCAAATTTGTCAAAATGTACTCTATGTTTTGTTTCCTCGGTTGACCATGATTTATATAGAGTGTGGACGAACGAGGTATAACCACAAACTAAAAAGAGATATTAATTCTAACGTATGGTAGACATGGATTTTATGTTTGCTTAACCGGATGGTTTACTACAAAATCCGCGGCAAACTAAAACCACAGTTTATGTATCTTCATACAAACCTTCGGACGCAAGTCATACCTACGTGCGAAATTTGGTATACATTGGTACACTAAAGTCTTGAATGCACCGTAGCGACAAACAAACGGTAATAGTTTTGTAAGTAGTAGCTTGCGATTTGTAAAGGTTTATTTGGATTAAATTAAGTACAAATACTTACTTAACATGGCAAATTTAAGTAAAGAACACGATGCTTAAGTAAATCTATTTCGCCCTGTTTTTACTTTTACGATTACTTTTTAAATGAAGACATTTAAAATATAGTTCGTTATAGTTTGTCACGGATTTTGCAGTAAAAACCAACCATCCAGTTACGTGTATAGTTCAACATCTCTACCACGAGATTAAAGACCAATTATTGTCTTTATTCTGTGATCTTAACCATGACTAGAGCATTACAATCATGGATCTCTAAAGTATCTGCATAGTAAACTGCTGAATTCTAAAATTCTGTTTAAAGTTCGTGACAAATAAAAATACAATAACAAACTCTGTTTTAAATGCATTAGTACTGATTTTTAAATAAATAATATGAAAAGTAAAAAAGAGCCAGAAGAGATCTTTTACTTCTTGTGTCTCTTTCACACATATGGAATGACATATCGTTGGGTGACCAAGTTTTCAAAGTTATCTAAAGACCATAACAATGTATTGGAGGAGGGAGGAGCTCGCTACACAAAGGTCATCTTGGCGCTCCACCATCTATAACAAGGTTAAAGACTTTGAGGAGGCACGACTTAAAGCTCTTGACGCAAAACGCCAAATTCGTAAAGATAGACCAAAGCCCTCCTACTCGTACACTTATAACTCGATTGGTGAACTGTATTGTTCACCGTGTGATCGAGTTTTTAAAACCAAATTTGTTCTAGCCAGCCATATAAGAGCTCATGCAAGAAAATAGCGGCATTCAATTTTGTCGCATTAATAATTAGTTAGGGTCGCCGTCATCGAAATCGATGAGGAGGACTATATATATTGTTTCCTGTAGTTTTTGTTAATTTTATATGAATTGAAAATTTAGGTGAAGTGATATTAGGGAAGCTCAAATAAATGAAAGTCTGAATTACTTTTAACTATTTTCTTCGATGTAATTTATAAGTAACTACTAAGTGACCAAAATTCGACCGTTTTGTTTCCTACAATGGTCATATCATCGTATTATTAAATGTGCCGCGCTCGAATCTCTTGATATTTCAGTTTTTAATAATATTTCAAATTTGTCTGCCTGGCGTGTTTTCACGCCCAAACTGCTTCATCGATTTTGATGAAATTTGGTACTAGCCAAAATGGCGATCGATCGCAACGAGTCTTTTGGGTAAAATCAACACAGGTATGGCTTTTATGGTTTCCAATTACGAACAAATTATTTATTTCGGCATCCAAGGTCGTGTACTTAATTTTTTACATTTTTATTATTTTTATAGACAACTTAACGTGCTTTCTGAAGCAAGGAAGCGCCCATGAAGTTTTGCCACAAGCTGTCACCTATCCACAAACCGACTGTTCCCGTCGTTGCTTTAATCTGTCGATCACATTGAAACCACGCGAGCCATTGGGTAATAAATGCTACCTGGATTGATTCCAGTAATTTCTTGAGGTTATAAAACTAGCAATGATATACGGAATGTTTCTGTTTCGAGAGCGAGCCAAGCTGCGGACGTCCACTAGTGTTAATTAAGATTATAACATTTGTTTTGATCAATTAGCAACCATCCGCGAACAAGATGCACGATAGTGTGTAATTGCATGCAAATTAAGTATTTTCAAATCATATATTTTATTGGTCTCATACAAAGGGGTACTGGTTTCTTAATTTTGTTTATATGTTTGTATTTTCAATCCGCACATAATTTACCATTATAATGCAAATGAGGTCACCCTACTAAAACAGGCCAGCACGAAGTTTCAGAGCCTCTTTCGAATTGCGTTTTATGCGTTCACCTTCCTGATATAGATATACGCAAAGCGGATCTATTACTTCCATGACCATTACAGAGTACTCTGTCTGTGTCTATCATTGTCTATACTGTCTATGTTTCAATTTCAAGTTTAGGCTTAGTGGTGTTCGATCCAGATGCTTTGTATCGATATTCTGGATCGTAACGGAGCGTTGTACTCGAATATATAATATGATCGATTCAGATCATATTGATTCGATACGGTTTTTTGGGTCGATCCAATATCGTATCAAATATTTTCTAAAATAAAACATCCCTCCCATTCGGAGTTTCGGAGACCCGTGCCCAACAGTGGGACAAAGAAAGGGTTGTGACGATGATGATATCATTCAGTGTTAGTGTTTCCCAAACAACTTTTGTTGCTGACCAATACTGAATTGGATCAGACTTTCTGTTCAACAAAGGTAAATACTGTTTATAATATGTGTGGAGGCCTTCCTGTGGTCTGCTAGCGTCGACTTGTACCACCATTTCGCTATGAAATTTTCAGATATCGTCGTAGTAACGTTTTTCGATCCAATCCTTATTATACATGTATCGAAAGCCATTGTATCGATACAAAAATAAGGTGGATCGTATTCCTTTGTATATTAGCGGATCGCATCGCATCGAAGTTCGAACGTCGAACATACATACATCCCTCCCTATTTTGATAGGTTTTGTGTCACAGAGTACATTTTATATTTTTTGTGTTTCAGTTATATAAAATGTACTCTGTGGTTTTGTGATTGTGAAATGGTGAATGAAAGAACTCAAGCAAAGAATTAATAAAAAATAATACTGCATTTCGTTTGTGAAATATATTTATTATATTGAAGTAAAACAGGTTTTTAATAGAATTAAGTATAGATTTTATTAAATAACCAGTTTAATAAACTAACAATGTCAGATTGGGAAGAAGATGAACCGGCTCCGGCTGTTGCGTCCCAACCTCAAAGATCATACGCGAACAACACAACTAAAATCTACCGTCCTAGTACTGGAAGAGGTTATTCAAGGGGTACACCCAGAGGTCAACATAATGATTCGAACTGGAGGTCGCGAGGGGGTGGCAGCGGAGACAACCGGGGTAATAACTCACACCAGGAAAGTACCGGTAATCAAAAAATTATAAAGATATCCTCACAAATGGTTGGCCGCGTGATAGGCAAAGGCGGCTCGAAAATACGAGATCTCGAATATGAATCAGAATCCAAAATCCATATTGGTGATTCTAGTGGCACTGAAACTGACATTACATTATCCGGCACTGACGACGCAATAACTAAAGTAGAAGGTCTGATCAATGATTTAACACAAGATCGCAGACCCGCTTCGAAGCCTGCGACTACAAGTAACGATGTTAGCAGCTCTGGCAAATTTGTAACATACAACAGTGATGGCGTTGAAGTAATAGATTGGGATAAGCTGAATGCGGAATATGATAAACAACAGAATGAAAGGTACAGCAAGCTACCACCTATCATTAAGCATTTTTACAAAGAAGATCCAGCAGTAAAAGCAATGAGCCCGGATGAGGTGAGGCGTTGGCGCAGGGCTAACAATGACATACAGGTCAAGAGGACTTTCGATGATAAACCTCATGCAGGACCTATACCAAACCCAGTGTTAACATTTGAACAGGCTTTTCAACACTACCCTGAAATATTGGATGAGATATATAAGCAGGGGTTTACCCAGCCATCTCCAATTCAATGTCAAGCGTGGCCCATTCTCCTTAGCGGAGAGGATTTAATTGGAATTGCACAGACTGGAACTGGGAAAACTCTAGCATTTCTGTTACCGGCTCTTATACACATCGAAGGGCAGACAATCCCTCGTGAGCAGAGAGAAGGACCGACAGTGCTGATATTGGCACCCACCAGAGAGTTAGCTTTGCAAATTGATAAGGAAGTTTCAAAGTATGAGTATAAAGGTATAAGATCTGTATGTCTGTATGGTGGTGGTGACCGAAGAGAGCAAATAAAAATAGTAACCAAAGGTGTTGATATTGTAATTGCCACACCTGGGAGGCTCAATGACTTGGTATTGGCTAAGCATATTAATGTAATTAATTTCTCATACATTGTGCTGGATGAAGCAGATAGAATGCTGGACATGGGTTTTGAACCGCAAATCAGAAAGTCACTGTTTGATGTGAGGCCTGACAGGCAGACTGTAATGACTTCAGCTACCTGGCCGCCTGGAGTGAGACGCCTCGCTGATAGTTATATGAAGGACCCCATTCAGGTCAATGTTGGGTCCCTGGACCTTGCAGCGGTTCACACAGTTACTCAGAAAATTATGTTTGTTGAAGAGGATGATAAAGAACAAGCATTGTTTGAGTTCATATCGGCGATGGAGCCCACTGATAAAGTGATCATTTTTTGTGGAAAAAAAGCTACAGCTTCACACATAAGCTCCGAACTTTGTATAAAAGGCATTGAATGTCAATCACTGCATGGGGATCGAGAGCAGAGTGACCGAGAGGCTGCTTTAGAGGATATGGTTGATGGCACAGTGAATATCCTCGTTGCCACAGATGTAGCATCTAGAGGCATTGACATCAAAGATCTCACTCATGTTGTGAATTTTGACTTTCCTCGTCACATTGAGGAATATGTCCATCGAGTGGGAAGGACTGGCAGGGCCGGTAAAACAGGAGTGGCTCTTTCCTTTGTATCGAGAAGTGATTGGGCTCATGCGGGAGAACTTATTAAAATACTGGTAGAAGCTAATCAGGAGGTGCCACAGGAATTGGAGGATATGGCTGAGAGATTTGAGGCAATGAAATTAAGGAGGGACAGAGATGGGGGTGGAGGTGGGGGGGGATTTCGAGGTCGGGGTGGTGGCAGAGGCCGTGGGAGAGGCAGAGATCGTTGGTAGTTGGATTATCATCTATTACTTGATAATTGATAGTATTGTTTCTTTTTAATTTTTGCCCATTGATATATCAAGTGTAAAAAAAAACAATTTGCTTTAGACCACATGACTGAAGTGAAACTATAGGTATATGTATGTTTATATATGTATAATATACACTGTGTCTTAGATATACAAAACATAACTGGCATAAAATATAAATTATTGCTAGCCCTCTTTCTATCTTCACTAACTTAAAAGTCCCTCTCAACTTCCGGTCACCTCGCATGATGCAATTTCCGTAACGCCCTCGTCAAGCATTCACCAGCTTACCCCCCAAGTCAAGCATGCCTAAAAGAGTTTTACTTCAAAAGGGGTAGATCTGTTTCAGGAGCTCTGATAATCACATATCAAATCTATAACAATTAAACCACCATTTGCTCAGTTTCACCTTAGGATTGTAATATAAACATATCATGTGATTTAAGTGCAATTTGTGAACTTTTTTTAAACTTGTTATATCAATGTTTTTTCCATTTCTCTGTATCTGCACTAATGATTAATGTAATATGCTAGAGTCATCTGTTTAACTTCTTTTCAATTTTATGTTACTTAAGTCTATGTAAGCCAATAATTGCTTGTGTTTAACATGCAATCTACCATACATTTTATGTTCTACAATATCTTTGTTCTTGTACACATGTCATGTTTGATTTATAAATGCATTGCATTCTTCAGAAGAATGCAAGTTGACAAGACTGTGATGCATTTTTTATTATAGATTAGTAGCTTTACATCAGATTTGTAGTCTATCACTGTTTCTGCACATGTGCTATCACAATTGATTGTTTTATCTATTATACTGCTTTTTCAAGATATGATAGCAGCAGATCTGAATGTGGATATACGACAATTGTGATCAGTGTAGTGTTACGAATATTATGAAACGTGGTTCAATTTAGTACCATACATATACTTAGCAATGATATAATTGTTTGAACTACAAGGTTTATGTTTGTATGTTATAAAGCCATTATAGATAATTATTTCTGATTGAGAAAATCAATTCTGATAGACATGGATGTAGAGTACCCTAAAATAAAAGTATTACTACAAACAGTACCTGCTACACATAGTATTGTGATTTAATGCTTTAGAAACGCCAGATGTTAGCCTATATTTTAATAACATTATTTATGCATATGTTTATTAAAAAAATATATTTCAATTTAGCAGCAAAATTAAAACTTGTAATAATATTTGTAGGTATGTAGTCTAGTTTGGCCAGATTATTTATATCATCTGGAATCATGTCTACTAAATAGTATGAAGACAGAATAAATTTAAATGCAAGTGGGATGCAAAGGACGAGTAGGAGAAATAAAAGGATAACCTTATCGTTATAATTGTTGCAAATTCTAAACATATAGAGATTGTTTAGGTGGGTAAGCTTTCCCAAAAGTTCATTTTGAGGCTGTTCGTCTATTGCTCCTTACTACAAATAAAACTTAATTACTATTGTTTCTCAGTTAAAAGCAAACAGTTTGCATGTGCTTTCTATATTAATATAGCTTTAAGTGAGCGAGTTATGTAGCCATGTACCTATGTACAATTCACTCAAATCTTGTGTATACTCTAAACTTGGTATTGAGGACCCTACATTATGTTTGTAGGTACCAAGATATCAAACTGGTGGAATTAATCAAAATAACAAACAAAGGTAGTTACACCAATTGCTAGGTCACCATTAGATCATGGACAATGGGTGACACCTCTACAGGTCTTCTGCGACCGTTCAGAAAATTGTTGAAACATAAGGGTTAACGTTTGAAAAGTAGTAACATATTAGTTACATTTTGTAAAACTTTCGACTTTACAACTAGTATGTAGGTACCTACTATGTTCTAGAATGGTTCCTAAGCCTAAGGTTAGCATACACACTATTGCACGACCATTCTTAAGAATTTTAAATGTAATCCACCTATATTTGTAATAAAAGTTCCTGATTAATGGAAATTGTAAAGTATTTTATTTTGGCGAAATGCTACCCAATTACCTTACAACCTTGAGGATTGACGACTCCGTGGCGTGACAGTGAGTGATCCTGACTACTACTGTTAGCCCACTACGCTGGATAATTTCGAATCAGAATACAAATAATATAATCAGAAATATTATGGTGAACTCTCCGGCTTGTGTTTTCATCGTGGTATTTTCCATCAACATGACATTTAATTTCTAAAAGCGCACATAACTTGTCGGTGCGTGCTACTTAGATTTGAACTCAAACCCCTTCAGGAGATGCGAGTTAGATAGTCACAGAGCTGTCATCGCTCCTATTCCACCAACTAACTAAAAAGCTTAAGTTAAATTGAATTTAAAGCTGAATTGATATACAAATTTTGATCATTAATCAATTAATTACCACCTTAGGCGATTATTTCTGTCGAAACATGTTGATTGTCATATGACTAATCTCCCATAAAAACTTCTTTCACCACATAAGTGTGTGAATTTCAAAAAATCCGTTTAGTGCGCGTCGCCGTAATAAAAACTACCGCATAAAATGTACTCTGTGACTACCGCTATGGCAAATGTAAGCTTCATCGGTCATGTGGATTTTGACAGGTTTTTTCTAATCAGTGGTTTTTTGTTCGTTTTTATACTTATAGAAAGAAGATTGGCGTCTTAGGGGAGAGGATTTGGTATAACTATTTCCAATCTATTGCTCTAGTGAACATAATAGTTAATATGATGTCAAAAATGAGATTTTTATCAGTCCTGCTTTTATTTTTAACTAGTGGACGCCCGCAGCTTCGCTCGCGTAGAATTAGACCCATTAACGACGTCTACCAGTCTAACGACTTCAAAAACGGCAAAGTTTCATACTAACTTTGCACCCCCGTTTTACCTCCTTAGGGGGTGAATTTTCAAAAATCCTTTCTTAGTGCTCCCCTACGTTATAAAAGGAACCCCTGTGCAAAATTTCAAGTTTCTAGCCCTCATAGTTTAGGCCTTGCGTTGATATGTCAGTCAGTCAGTCAGTCAGTCTCCTTTTATATATATAGAAGATAGTGGACACCCGCAGCTTCGCTCGCGTATAATTAGACCCATTAACGACGTCTGCCCGCTTTCGGGTTCATACTCAGCAAAATTTCATACTAACTTTGCACCCCCGTTTAACCCCCTCAGGGGGTGAATTTTCATAAATCCTTTCTTAGTGCTCCCCTACGTTATAAAAGGAACCCCTGTGCAAAATTTCAAGTTTCTAACCCTTATAGTTTAGGCCCTGCGTTGATATGTCAGTCAGTCAGTCAGTCAGTCAGTCAGTCAGTCAGTCACCTTCTCCTTTTATATATATAGATAAAACATTATTTTAGAGTATAAATCTCTCTCTCGTATAATAAAATTAGTAGTAATACAAATGGTGTAAGGTAATAAGCATATATTTCGTTAACAGCTTCATTTGAACCATACAAAGCACAGTCGGAAAACAATCCAAAATTAGAATTTGTAAGTATATATTTTATAACTTAGCTTAGCAAATGGAAAGATTGGACTATGTCTTTACTTACTTACAATGTACTAGCATATTAGTTACAGACACAATGACATGCTTAATAAATACTACACCGGAGTGCGAAGCTAAAGATTTCGTGCAAGTATCCACGACATTGAGATTTATCAAAAATTTCGAGATAGTTGAAGTTGAGTATATTGGATTGAAATCGAAACTCGCTATCAGTGTCACAAATCTCTTCAAAATCATCTCATCACAATTCGAAGACTGAAACAACGATCAGAAATAAATAACATCTGTATAATTACTAAGGTCTATACAAAGTAGTAAAGACAACAGTAGTATGATCTGTTCTTTACACCTAGACGATTTCTAGTCTCTTCATTTCTTTGAGAAGTTCAACGCCCATCTTCGCGGGAGAACGGGTGACGATTACGTTGGCCTTTTCGAGTGCTTTGATTTTATCCATGGCACCGCCTTTTCCGCCGGAAATGATAGCACCAGCGTGGCCCATCCTCCTTCCGGGAGGAGCTGTCAGACCAGCTATGAATGAAACAACTGGTTTCGCTTTTTGACCCTGTAACATTCACCATTTTATTACTTCCAATATTCTACATAAAAGTAATGACAAAATGCATCTATGATTGGTTTCATGTGCAAGGAGATAATAATATAAACAATTTAATATTATTATCTATTCTATGCTATGAGTAACATGAAGTAATATATAGTATGCATTATGCAAAGACAGTATACTGAGAATAAGGAGATAATGTCAGATTAATTGATTCTGATACTATAATGTAATACATTCCAAAGAATACTTTAATGTTTAATGTAGTACTAGCTAAATTGTCATTCTCAATCAAGATGCAATTAATGATATGGTTGTTTATGATCAACTAGTAATTCGAGTTCGAGATAAGGTAAATAAACAAAACTTCCCCGCAGTTTCAGTCCTTTACCTTGCTCTGTTCAGGACAAAAATAAAATAAAAACTTAGAAAATATTCCAACAGCAAATAAATCACATTCTCTCCAGCCAATAAATTAAAATTCAAAAAAAGAAGCATTGGGAATACACTTACAGTGTTGTATTGCGTGAGGTATTCTGACGCAAGTTCCTCAGCATTGCCTCCGATCTCACCGATGAGAATGATTCCCTTTGTGTTAGGGTCCTTGAGGAACACTTCCAGGCAGTCAATAAAGTCAGTTCCATTGAATGGATCACCACCAATGCCAACACAGAGGGTTTGGCCCAGGCCAGCCTGAAAGGTCATAAGAAATTGGTATTTGTAAGTCATACGATCCAAAATGAAAAAGATCTGTTAAGCACATTGTTTTTTTTCAACTTTTACGGTTTCAGTTTGGAGACTTCTATATCCTTACAGATGTTGAAAGTATATTACAAGCAATCTTATCTATGGTAAGTGGTTACTGACACATGTTGCCCAGAAGGAAATCTAATTATTATGATTTTATGGAAAAACCCTAGTGAGAAAACCTTAGAAGAAAGGTTCACCAATCACACTTACGCCTTGAAGAATATCATAGCATCTGTAACCAGCCTTGAACAGGATTATTTATTACTATTCTTCTATCAAGAGATGTTTTAAAAAATGTAATAAGTATAGCTTTTATCAACAGCTTTGATAAATACTCAAACCACTAGGTATATCAAAATCGACCTGAAACCGCATCAACATCAATTTATTAAAAATTGACAGTTAATTATCGATTGAAAATCGAACGATTATTTCAGTGATTTTTCCATTTCACGAGAACCATACAATTCTGGATAAAAAGCCTGTTTCTCTCCAGGCCCTTATAAACATCTGTGCAAAAAACAACATCGATCCAACATTTCCTTGAGTAAGAGTATCCATCCATGAGCCTTTTGGGTCCACTGCTGGACATAGGCCTCCCTCAATCGACTCACCACTCATCCCGAACTTGCACCCTCATTATACATATTATGTAAGAACTAGTGGACGCCCGCAGCTTCGCTCGCGTAGTATTAGACCCATTAACGACGTCTGTCCGCATTCGGGTTGCCCACTTGTCTTCAAAAACGGCAAAAGTTTCATACTAACTTTGCACCCCCGTTTTACCCCCTTACGGGGTGAATTTTCAAAAATCCTTTCTTAGTGCTCCCCTACGTTATAAAAGAAACCCCTGTGCAAAATTTCAAGATTCTAACCCTTAAAGTGTAGGCCCTGCGTTGATATGTCAGTCAGTCAGCTTCTCCTTTTATACAGGGTTACAGGTTAAGTCGACCTATTCCCGTTAAGGGCGTGTAGTTTACATCGTTTCTGACTGATTTGACTATAAAACACCCTATCGTAAATCTAACCGTTTTCGAGATATTTGAATTTAATTGTTTTTTATAAAAATTGCCCGATTTTCGGCTATCAGCTTAGATACTTTGAAATGTGTAAGTCTTATTATTACTATTATTTGATTTTTACATGTAAAATAAGATGCTTTACTACCTCAATAACCAATATTGTACGTAAAATGAATAAATAAGTCATTGTAGATGATTGAAACTCATACAAACTAATAAAAATGTAGAAAATTTATTTTTCTATCAATAAAATCTTAAAAAAACATTATGGCCCCCGTTTTGCAGATGAACTTAAAAATATCTACCTTTCATCAGCTATCCAACGAAGTATATCAATCTAGGGTTATAATAAACATTCATAGAAAAAACTTAGTTTCATTGGCTACAGGGAAGGCAAACAAAAGTTAAATAAAACGATAGTAAGTACAAGATACTACATTTATTAAACTTTAAAGTTCCAACAAAACATCTTAAAGTCTAAATTTCATGCTCGACATTTCCGCCTCTGTTTTGCACACATCTTCGTATTATTTTACGAAGTCCACTTTTTACTACACCAGTAGTTAATTTTCTTCTCATTTCATTCGCCGCATTAATTATCCTGTCTCTCAATACAGTCGTCAGTTGAACTGACGAAATTGGGTTTGGCTCACTGTACACGAGACTCTTCATGTGCCCCCACACATAAAAAATCATGGGGGTTAGGTCCGGACTTCTGGCTGGCCAGGGTAAAAGCCCACCTCGTCCAATCCATTTGTTTGGATAATTTGTGTCCAGCCATTCTCTGACACTTCTAAAATGTGCAGGGCAGCCATCATGCTGAAACCACATATCTCGAATCAGACTGAGAGGCAAATCATCTAGTAGGTCACTTAGGTCTCGCAGGATTTTCGTAGTATTCTCCATTTAAAGTGGACTTCGTAAAAGAATGCGAAGATGAGTGCAAAACAGAGGCGGACATGTCGAGCATGAAATTTAGACTTTAAGATGTTTTGTTGGATCTTTAAAGTTTTAATAAATGTAGTATCTTGTACTCACTATCGTTTTATTTAACTTTTGCTTGCCTTCCCTGTAGTCAATGAAACTTAGTTTTTTCTATGAATGTTTATTAAAACCCTAGATTGTTATACCTCTATGGATAGCTGATGAAACGTAGATATTTTTAAGTACATCTGCAAAACGGGGGCCATAATGTTTTCTTAAGATTTAATTGATAGAAAAATAAATTTTGTAAATTATTATTAGTTTGTATGAGTTTCAATCATCTACAATGACTTACTTATTCATTTTACGTACAATATTGGTTATTGAGGTAGTAAAGCATCTTATTTTACATGTAAAAATCAAATAATAGTAATAATAAGACAAACATTTCAAAATATCTAAGCTGATAGCCGAAAATCGGGCATTTTTTATAAATTTATATATTTATAAAAAACAATTAAATTCAAATATCTCGAAAACGGTTAGATTTACGATAGGGTGTTTTATAGTCAAATCAGTCAGAAACGATGTAAACTACACGCCCTTAACGGGAATAGGTCGACTTAACCTGTAACCCTGTATAGATAGACTAGTGGACGCCCGCAGTTTCGCTCGCGTGGAATTAGACGTAACATAACCTAAATACAAAATTTCATTGAAATAATGTAGGTAGGTATATACGAAAAACCTACCTACTAACTTTGCACCCCCGTTTTACCCCCTTAGGGGATGAATTTTCAAAAATCCTTTCTTAGTGCTCCCCTACGTTATAAAAGGAACCCCTGTGCAAAATTTCAAGTTTCTAGCCCTTATAGTTTAGGCCCTGCGTTGATATGTCAGTCAGTCAGTCAGTCAGTCACCTTCTCCTTTTATATATATAGATTTACTGACTTATTAAGGAATAATGAGACCAAGGAAATCTAATTTTCCTTAATCCTGCACCAATACTCATTGGTGATGATAATCTAACTGACAAACTAATGTTCATATTAACATCAGAGGAAGTTCGTGAAGGACTACAGGGTTACTTCGTTTATCTAATGGTCGCAAGCATAACTGCTAACAGCCCAAATTTAGATCCATAGGTTGGGCAATGTATTATTGGGTTTGTTTAACTTGAAATTTTCAGTGGTAGGTAGCTTGGGTCTGGATTTGTGTCTGATGTTGGCAATAATTGAAAAGTAAGTGTACTTCACATCTCCACTTACCCCAATCGTGATGTTTTGTAACCCTTCATCATCGTCATCACAACCCTTTCTTTGACCCACTGTTGGGCACGGGTCTCCTCTCAGAATGGGAGGGATTAGGCTTTAGTACACCACGCTGGCCAAGTGCGGATTGACAGACTTCACATGCCTTCGAGAACATTATGAAGAACTCTCAGGCATGCAGGTTTCCTCACGATGTGTCCTTCACGGTTATATCAATTTCTTAAATCCCACATAACTTGGAAAAGTCATTGGTGCGTGCCGCTGGGGTTTGAACCCGGACCGCTCGAGTGAGAGGCGAGTTCGATAGCCACCAGGCTGTCACCGCTATCCTCTTTTGTAACCCTTACCCATTCTCATTCCAAGTATGTATATGTAATTAAAAGTTTGTTATAGGTAGGGGGCAGGAGATGGGTGGTGCTGCATGTTGAAAAAAAATAAGCAATTGGTATGTTACCATGGTGGTTTGATGGCAAGCCTCATACGTGAGGGTACCGGAGCGAGAGACGACGCCGATGCATCCCGCCTTGTGCACGGCTGCTGGCATGATGCCGATCTTGCACTTCTCTGGGGCGATGATGCCGGGGCAGTTGGGGCCCACCAGACGAGACTTGTTCTGTCGCAGCAGGGCGTGTTTCACGCGGACCATGTCCTATAACATTTATTTACATTACAGCTCCCTGTCAATAGCCCAATGGCTCGCGTCGATTCTATGTGATCGACAGATTTAAGCAACGACGGGAACATTAGACACTGCGTTGGCCACTAACCCCTCCACCAATGAGCATTGGAGCAGCATGGTGGAGTATGTTCTAGGCCTCCAACAGACTATAGATAAAAGTAAACAGCATTACTAATTCTTCACAATATTTTTTATAATTATCTTTTAAAACGAAAGGAGGTAGAGAGGATCTACCCCAGAAATGGTAAAATACTTTTAATCATCAATATTAAAAATGAAAATCTTCTGAAGATACATACATACATATTTCCAGATAATAAAAAATAAAATAAAATTTTAGCCTTTTATTACAACTAACCTATACCAGTGTGTATTTAAATACATAATTGATTATTTAAATAAAATCTGTAATTGTGTTTTGCCTGAAGATTTAAACATATTCTAGACTTGTATTTCTACAGTTTCCATTAAATTTTGGCCTTGAGTATATTATTGATTGCCCAGATGATAATGAAAGCAGAGCAATCAGTAGGTTGGCTGCCAAATAAGACAAACGTGAGGCATTTTTCTTCACTCATAAGTAGTGCATAGCTAAGCCTTAAGTCGTACACCAATGCTAAGCTCATTTATATTGTAATCGCTTTTAAACTGATATTTAGTCTTGTATATTCTATTTATGAAAACTTATACATATTTGGCTTTTTGTATATATACTTTAAGTTGGTTATTGTAACTGTAAGATTTCCTTAAATAATTAAATTTATTGTATGTAATTTTTACAGGCTGCAAATGTTATATATGTATTATTATCTTGCTATTACTTTGTTTAGAAAAAATGTGTATGATAATGTCCTAATTTTTTTTTTGTAACATTCTACTTACATGTTGAGGCACACCTTCAGTGATGCACACAATAAGAGGCACCTCAGCTTCAATGGCTTCCAGTATCGCAGCCGCTGCCCCTGGTGGGGGCACATAGATGACAGATGCATCTGCACCCGTCTTCTCCTTAGCCTCTTTTACTGTTCCAAAAACAGGCTTCCCAAGGTGTTCTGAACCAGCCTTCTTTGGTGACACCCCACCAACAACTTTGGTGCCATAGTCGAGGGCTTGCTGGCTGTGGAAGGTCCCTTGCTTGCCAGTGAATCCCTGAACAATGACTTTCGTATCATTAGTCAAGACCAAGTTTTTCCTTGTTTCTGCGTAAGGGGTGCTCGATGAAAATCTAACATTGCCCAACCTCAGCCCTGAAAAGAGAGAGTGATCAATGAGATATAAAACTAGCACTTGAAGTTAATAATTATATTAAAATGGTATTACAAAATACATAATACAATAAATCTATTTCAAAATTTGCCTCATCATTTGCCAAGTTATTTAATAGATTCAATAAATAATTTCAGGCCAAATTTTCATGTGAAACTCTGAAATTACTCATGAAAATTAAATATATACAGAAAACTTCTACCAGGATATCCTTCCAGTATTATAAATGAAAATTAGATATGCACACCCCAAAGCATGCTTGTGTAGACACCTAAAATTTCTTTAGAACTACAATTACTCTTTTTAAAGTTGATTTTGCATTTTAGCATGTTTTCTGAAGCACATCTACATATCAGTAGCAATTCATATCAATATATAATAATATCAATATATAATTATGTATATAAAAATAAGTTTGATAGTCTAAGCAACCAAAACAACAATACCAGATAACAATGGAATGAATTGTACAAAGGTCATCTATCAACTTGATCAATCAATGCTGATCAAGCAATTAAATGAATATGTTAACTAACTGGCACAGTACTCAATGAGGGGAAAAGTATCAGTTATTCGATCTAGAATCTAGTTATATACCTAGTTACAAATTTACATTAAATTTTACTATTTATAGATGAAGGTCTTGGCTACACAGGGTCAATGAATATGCCACTTCAGTAAAAGCTTGTTTGATATACCTTATCACAGAGAAACTAGAGTTTAAATACCTCGTGATAAAAGATTAATCACACTACATTTACATAGCAAAATCGGTTTTACATTAATCGATCCGAAGGTTAATAACGTAGAGTTGAGAAGTATCTGTAGCCGTATGAATTAGGCTGTTTTGGGCTACGATTTATTTTTTTATATGAAACCGCGACTGTGGTGGAAGAATATATTATTTTAATTGCATGTTTTACCTTTACATCTGGCGAGAATTCGTACCGGGACAGCCATTGTATAACTAGATGGAAAAATTTATAAAGAATTTTGTGACACTGACAAAAAAACCAGCCATTACGTAATGAAAGGACAATTGACAGCTGGCTGGCTGGCGGCTGCGGCTGACAATTTAAACTATGATATTCCTATTACTTTTTTTTGGTAAAAATACGCAATGGCTACAAATTACATAATTCCAGATTTGAAACAAAAACTTTTTTACTGTTATTTACATGTGTATGTCTGCAATTTTTAAGTATAACATAATCGATCGATAAGTGTCTCCATAAAGCTGTATTTTTTATAAGGCAACTATCACTGTATGATCAGTTTCTGAACGATTTACAAGTACGTGTCCGAACGAATTCGTTTCTGTCTGTCGTGCACTACTGTCAATTAGTGTCAATATTGTTTTGATCGGTGCTTTGTATTTGTTTAAATCCATTATTTTTAAATAACACTAAATAGCGCCACGTATTTAATGCAATAGAACACTCCTGTATTGTACGCCTTATGGGAGAAAATAAAGTAAATTAAGAAACAGTTTGAGTTCGTGAAGAATATAAATTTCATAAAAAATGTGTGGTTCTGATAAGAAATTGGGTGAGATTCGAGCTCTTATTCTCGTTGGTGGTTATGGAACTCGACTCCGACCTTTAACGTTAAGTAGGCCCAAGCCTCTAGTGGAGTTTGCCAACAAACCGATTCTTCTTCATCAGATAGAAGCGCTCGTTGAAGCAGGGGTGACGCAAGTAAGTTATTTGATGTATCATCACATTCTTATCGTAACCGGCATAATTTAGCCGCGATAATCGCAGTTTTGCTAAACATTTCCTTTACTATTTTATCTCTGCCTATTTTATGTAGTATCTATCAATTAAATTACCAAGTTGTTAATCTTTAATTGTTTATGTGTAAGTGGAACATGAAAATCGTTTTAGTTGTGACGATAGTTACGATGTTGATATTGATTGATTTAAAGTAATCTTTAGTCAAGGTGGTTTTATTTTTTAACTTATTTTATTCTTTTGCAAAGCATTTATGCTGACATACTTTAACATTTAACTAATAGTTTAGTCAGTCAGTCAGTCGGTCAGTCAGTCAGTCAGTCAGCTTCTCCTTTTATATATATAGATAGATTGTAATGGTGACACTGTTGTGTGTCACTATTACTCATGATGACCACAAATAAACACTACATTCCTGCAAGTATAATTATAACTACTATTGTTAATACTCATTCCAGGTAATACTTGCAGTGTCTTACAGAGCTGATGACATGGAAAAAGAGTTGACAGAAAAGGTGTCCAAACTCGGTGTGTCCCTTACATTTTCTCATGAGATGGAACCTTTGGGCACAGCGGGACCCTTAGCCCTTGCCAGAGATATTCTCAGTGCAAGTCCTGAGCCGTTCTTTGTGCTCAACTCTGATGTCATATGCGATTTTCCCTTCAAAGATTTAGCCAAGTTTCATAGAAATCATGGAAAGGTATGTATGTAAAAATTATCGGGTCCTTAGTGTTTTGCCACCCACTTTTACACTAAAGCAGACCAGTTAAATACAGTTGATAGAACCTCACTTACTTACTTGGGTTTGCTTTTTCCTGCCAAATAAAACAAAAAAGCGACATCAAAACGAATAATAGTAATTTGTTTTATGTCATATTTGGAAGCCAACTTTCATGTTTAAATGAAATAAACTGCTGTTCTGAGTGAAAAATATTATGTGATAAATAAATCAATCCATATTGGAGCAGTGTGGTGTGCTCTCAACCTCCCTCAACTATCACTGTGAAAGGGACCTGTACAACTGAAAGTGACTGTACTGTACTGTACCTAGTTTGTGGTGAAACCATTCAACAAAAGAAGAATCATGAAGAATACATTGTTACCCTTATTATATTACGCATATTTATACTCTTGGAATTGTTCTTTAAATTTTTAAATCTACTCTGTAATCAAAATCCATAAACAAACACTGACACTACAGGGCTAATTGCCACACACAATTACAATAATTATTACTAACATTACTGCTCTATTATGCTTGCTTATCATGAAGTTATTGCTGTACATAAATAAAAAATAATACATCAACTGTACATAGAACCAAGTCGTTTAAAAAGTATGATGGAGTTAAAACTTGTGTCCTTAATGAAAAGTGTTTTTGGCTAAGGAATTCATTATTTTGAAGTCTTTATATCATTAATCAACCTCAAACATTATATTCTTTTTAGGAGGGAACTATAGTAGTCACAAAAGTAGAAGAACCATCAAAGTATGGTGTGGTAGTTTATAAAGAAGATGGACAAATTGAGAGCTTTGTGGAAAAGCCACAAGAGTTTATCTCAAACAAAATTAATGCTGGTATGTAAGAATCTTGGATTACTGTGACGGCCCCATGGTTCTGGCCATATACGTAGTACTGTTGAGCATGGTCTCCTCCACAGACATAGCAGCGGGAGGTCTAGAACAAACTCCCAGCTCGCTGCTTCAATGAAGTTCAATGTGGATTTTCTTAGTGGACAACCCTGTGTCGAATGTTCTCAAGCCACCGAAGGTCTTCGACAAGGCTTAGCTATTGTTTTACAACAACGATTGTTGTTGTAGCTAGTATGAAATTTAGCCACTAGCGGTAACCCATCTACAAACCGACCGCGCCCGTCGCTGCTTTACTCTGTCGATCACGTGGAATCGACGCGAGCCACTGGGCGTTATGCTTTGGCTCTACGCATGCCAGCAAGTATTACATGCCATATGTATTTTTAAAAATGCTTTTCACACAGTAATACAGGAAAACCTGTATTACTGCAAGTACGTAACTAGCTTATTATTCAAAAAAAATTATTACTTGCGTCGCTAATGGTTTACATTTTAAACTTAACATTCTCAACATGTAAACAATTATCTTTGCAGGGCTATACATCCTGAACCCATCAGTTTTGAACAGGATAGAGCTTCGTCCCACTTCCATAGAGAAAGAGGTGTTCCCGTACATGGCTCAGGAGGGCCAGTTGTACGCTATGGAGCTGCAAGGGTTCTGGATGGATGTCGGGCAGCCTAAGGATTTCTTAACAGGTACACCACAACCCATTCTTTGTCCCACTGTTTGGCGTAAGTCTCCTCTCGAAATGGGCGGGGCCAGAAGAGTTAGGTTGTTCCACCACGCTGGCTGAGTTCGGATAGGTAGGTAGGTAGATAGGATAGGACAAACATGCAAAGCTCTCAGGCATGCAGGTTTACGATGTTGCCCTTTAACGTTACTTGATTAATTAAAAAAAATTGTCATAAAAGTCAAGAGTGGCAGTGGGTGGGTAAAACTGTTAACTCGTTTACTAAATATATTGTTTCGTCCGCCGTCCGTCCATCCGTGCGTCTGCCTGTGCGTCTGTCTGTCTGTCCCTGTACAACTCAATTTCACGGATGGAAGTGTGTTTGAATGCTTTTTGAATTTCAATACAATTGCTTCAAATTAGCATATTACTATGCTTAAATGAATAAGTAAAAATATAAGATAATAATATGTACTTTTTATCCCGGTGTTTCTCACTTCAATGAAGTTCGATGGACAGAATTCGAACTGTATTATTAGGTAGTGTCCTTGATGATGGTGGCAACTTGGTAAAACTGTGTAAACGAAACTATTGTTAAGTCTAATTCCACGCGAGTGAAGCTGCGAACGTCCACTCCACTCAGTTCAATAATTCAGAGGTACCACCGACGATATCAAGTGAGCTGGGTTGGGATTTCGATAAAAGCAGCTACCAAGCCACCGCTCAATCTTTTCACTTCATCGACTCCATTTTCGGGGGCCTTATATACTACGGCTTACATGCTGACCGATACGGAAGATTGTTTTTTTCGCGGGATATTGTCTGGTGTTCAATAATAAATTAAAAACGAAAGCAAAATAAACGAAATATGGCCACTCCTATTCCAGGCATGTGCCTGTACCTCACAAGTCTGCGTCAGAAGAACTCTGACAAGCTATACGATGGCGCTGGCGTAGTGGGCAACGTGCTGATCGACCCCACGGCCAGCGTGGGAAAGGGATGTCGCATCGGGCCCAACGTCACCATCGGACCTAACGTCGTCGTTGAAGACGGTAAGCACCAATTCTAATCCAACAGATACTACATCAGATCTCTATGAAAGCGTCGTCGTGTTGGGATTGTGCTGATAGATCCTACGGACAATATGGGCTAGGGTTGTCCGTGGTCTATGGTTATATTAGCCCTAACGATACTCACGATGTCGCCGGCAATGACAGTAGGCACCACAGATATTAATCAAGATAGAACGGCGATCACGTATTATTTTGATACAAACAATGCGTGTCACTTTTTTTGTCAGCCCTGCCCAAGTCCCGCCTACTACGAGTATGTAACGTCACACTGTAGTAGGTATATAGTGAGGTGACACACTCGTTTTAGTTGTAATCAAATCTATCGATAACGTGACGTACCGTAATCGACGTAACCGTATCGACGCGCACTGACCGAACCTACGAGATATCTTGCAGTATATTGCAAGATTACGGTATACGCCCAGTTCACCGTTCTAACTTGATTAATTTGCATGTTTTACATACTCAGCTTACTTAGATAGTTCTCTCAAAACGGTCAACTTATTCTAATACTATATAATCAGAGACTTACCTTAAATAATGTGCGATTAATTTTTTAAAGCTTAAACTAATGTTAATTAGAAAGAGTAGGCGTTAGCTCATAGATATGGTCGCCTGGGATACGAATTCAAAATATCATCATCAACCCTTTCTTAGTCCCACTGTTGGGCACGGGTCTCCTCTCAGAATGGGAGAGATTAGGCCTTAGTCCACCACGCTGTCCAAGTGCGGATTGGCACACTTCACATACCTTCGCGAACATTATGATGAACTCTCAGGCATGCAGGTTTCCTCAAGATGTCTCCTTCACCGTTATAGCAAGTGACATTTAATTTCTTAAATCGCACATAACTTAGAAAAGTCATAGGTACGAGCCGCTTGGGTTTGAACCCGGACCGCTCGAGTGAGAGGCGAATTCGATAGTCACTGGGCCGCTTCTATTTAGCTAATTAAAAATAAGAAAGTCCAAAATCTCAAAATTACTATTGACTAAAATTAAATCAAGTTAAGAGTATGTATATAATACATACACACTCTTCATTTTTAAAATGTTATCTTATTATCTTGAAAATATTTAACTGTAATGAAAGTCTTAACTTACAGTAATGTAATAGAACAGTAAAACTGGATTGACTAAATTATCTCCGTGTTACTCCGTGATTCCTTGTGCTAACTGATAACATTACGTTACGGTATGAATCAGCTAGAATAAAATATGTAACACATAAAATACATTACATAATATGTAACAAAATGATGCAATTGATTTCATTCAAAACTTGTTTTCTTATTTTTATTCAAATAAAAACTATTATTAAATTAATTTATTTTCAACATCTTCATCAGCTTACTAATTCTGTTCTGACGGGCCCGTTGGCGCAATCGGTAGTGACCCTGCCTGTTACGCCAGAGGTCGTGGGTTCGAATTCCACTCAGGACAACATTCGTATGACGAACACTTGTATTTGTTCTGTCTGGATGTTAATCTATCTATATATATAAAAGGAGAAGGTGACTGACTGACTGACTGACTGACTGACTGACTGACTGACTGACTGACATATCAACGCAGGGCCTAAACTATAAGGGCTAGAAACTTGAAATTTTGCACAGGGGTTCCTTTTATAACGTAGGGGAGCACTAAGAAAGGATTTTTGAAAATTCACCCCCTGAGGGGGTAAAACGGGGGTGCAAAGTTAGTATGAAACTTTGCCGTTTTTGAAGTCGTTAGATGGGTAGACGTCGTTAATGGGTCTAATTCTACGCGAGCGAAGCTGCGGGCGTCCACTAGTACTATCTATTTAAGTATGTATTTAAAAATATCTGTGTATAAATATATATCAGTCTCTGATCTCGCGCCTAATTTGGGGTCAGATGGCCGTGTGTGAGAATTACCATGATATTTATTTATTCTAAAAAATTACCCTGTAAACGCAACAAAATTATAAATAAATAAATAAATAAATAAATAAATATCTTGGACATTCTCACACACGGCCATCTGACCCCAAAGTAGGCGCGAGCCTGTGTTATGGGTGTCAGAGACTGATATACATACATAGATATTTTTAAATACATACTTAAATAGATAATATTAACATCCAGACACAGAACAAATACAAGTGTTCGTCACACGAATATTTGTCCTGAGTGGGATTCGAACCCACGACCTTTGGCGCAACAGACAGGGTCACTACCGATTGCGCCAACGGGCCTGTCAAATTATTTCTTTTAAACATAATCTGATGCGTGCCTTTGTTTTGCGTGTGCAGGTGCGTGCATTAAACGCAGTACGATCCTAGGCGGTGCGTGCGTGCGCCAACACGCGTGGCTGGACGGCTGCATAGTGGGCTGGCGGTCGGTGGTGGGGCGCTGGGTGCGCATGGAGAACTGCACGGTGCTCGGCGAGGACGTGATCGTGAAGGACGAACTGTATATCAACGGGGGCCAGGTGTTGCCGCACAAATCCATCGCATTGTCTGTGCCCGAGCCTAGGATTATCATGTAGTCCGATTTAAAAAAAAAAGGTCGGTGGTGGGGCGCTGGGTGCGCATGGAGAACTGCACGGTGCTCGGCGAGGACGTCATCGTGAAGGACGAACTGTACATCAACGGGGGCCAGGTGTTGCCGCACAAATCCATCGCACTGTCTGTGCCCGAGCCTAGGATTATCATGTAGTCCGATTTAAAAAAAAAAATGAGACTTTATAGTGGGCTGGCGGTCGGTGGTGGGGCGCTGGGTGCGCATGGAGAACTGCACGGTGCTCGGCGAGGACGTCATCGTGAAGGACGAACTGTATATCAACGGGGGCCAGGTGTTGCCGCACAAATCCATCGCACTGTCTGTGCCCGAGCCTAGGATTATCATGTAGGCCGATTTTAAAAAAAAAATAAGACTTTATAGTGGGCTGGCGGTCGGTGGTGGGGCGCTGGGTGCGCATGGAGAACTGCACGGTGCTCGGCGAGGACGTTATAGTGAAGGACGAACTGTATATCAACGGGGGCCAGGTGTTGCCGCACAAATCCATCGCACTGTCTGTGCCCGAGCCTAGGATTATCATGTAGGCCGATTTAAAAAAAAAAAGTGACATTAAGCAGGTGATATAACCATAGTTGAAGTTACCGGCTTACTCACGTGTGATTTAACACACACACGTGAGTAAGCCGGTAACTTCAACTATGAATATAAACACTCACGAATCGTTCAGTAATAAAATAGGTGATATAACGTCGATTTAGTTATCCGTTCATAGGAACAGATAGACACTATCGATTGATATGAAAACATTTTGTTTTCGACCGGTCTCTTGCTCGGTCCTACTGGCCTTTACAGCGTCATTTACAGGAACGGATCAAAACATTCAATTTCTTATTTTTTAATGATTTAGTTATTCTTTCATAGAGCCTTTCGCAGAGTAAGATAACATTACTAAGATGTCAGTTGAGAATCCGAATACCATTATCGATGGACGTCACCCGTAGCAAGTATAAATGAATAGCGACTGAATATTGCCTTTAGTCCAGATTTGAAGTCCAATTACCTAATACAACCAGGTTACCTAAACAAGGAAATACTAAATCGTCTTGAAAAATTAATGACCATAGGTCGATTCGGAACGGGCAATATTTTTGAAATTGTCTACCTAGAATTGTGCTCATCAGCTCATGCTCTAATCAGAATGACAATATCTACATGGACTACTTACACGAGTCTTGTAGTTAATTTTATACTGTCACATACTATCCCTTTTTAAAGAAGAATTCCCAAAACATAATTTAAAAATTATCTTTGTATTTTAGTAATTCATAAGGCAATTCAAACATCTGAAATAGGAATATTATGTAATTTAATTTGTTACTTTAAACGTTTACTTTTCTGTTTAAGCAATAGGTAAAGATTTAAATTTGCTTTTGAGTCATTCTAGAACTTTTATATGAAATTTATCCATATAAAAGTTCAAAGCAATTTATTAAGGTTCCAAGCTGTTACTGCAATTACTGCTATTAAACTTAAATGCAAGAAAAATGATTCACATAAATGATTTGCGGGAAAAGACTTTTATGGTTTCAAAAGCGCTCGAAAGCTTTTATTCGTAATTAAATTTGTATTTGATATGACATGAATACAACTCAGTTGTAATTTTTATTTCAAACTAGTGGACGCCCGCAGCTTCGCTCGCGTTACACATTCACTAACTTCAAAAACGGCAAAGCTTCATACTAACTTTGCACCCCCGTTTTACCCCCTTAGGGGATGAATTTTCAAATTTCTCTCGCCGTAAAAACCATCCTTGAACTTCAACGAACATTTAAAAAAAAGAATTGGCCAAATTGGTCCAGGCGTTGTTGAGTTATGCGCTTACCAACACATTTTGCGATTCATTTTTATAATATAGATTTTACCTTGCTAATAATTATTCACGTGATGAAATGAGAGGTAGTGAATTTATTTAGGTACATTTTTTATTTTATTTTATTTATTATAATGTTATACATATTTTGCACAAAATTGTTATCTACTCACTATTACATATGATAATAATTATCCATACTTATAATGCATATTATTTTGTTATTAATTTCTTTCTGCTATACTTTTTTCTATTTTACCAAAGTTGTCTAATGTTTATTTTGAGTAATTTTCTTCATAATATATAGGGAACACAAACATGGTACACAAAAATACGGTGCAGTTAGCTTTTACCCTTGGTCATAATTATTTAAATTTGTGTTTGATAATGAATTATATATAGAAGGCTGATTTTTTATGCAAATTACGAAACATTCCGGGTGTAATGGTCGTATTAGACTTTTTCAAATTTGTATTACAACTTTAGCACCTAATGTAACTGCCATTTTACACAAAATTGGGAATTTTATAAAGTAAAATTATTTATTTATAAGTTTCAATAGTACCTACATGTTAAATATATTGGTAATATATTGGTCATGTGAAAATATAGGATTAATTATATTACTTGGTGTTTTATTTCGATCCACAAGATTAATTTACCTATAATAGGGTACCACTTGATCATAAACTTCTCCGTCTCTTCTCTCTAGCACTTATATAATAATGAAAAAAACCCTTTTATAATAAATTTCAGAAATATATGTTTTGCTTATGAGATCTTATCGTCAGATAAATAATTAACTACTCTAACAAAGTTTACTTAAGCGCGGTAAATCTTTTATTTGCTTAGAGCAATCTTATAGAGTTATCACAGGATTTCCCCATAAGCCACAATAAACAAGCGAATCTGAAGATTTATATAGAAGACGTGAGACATTGTGACATCAATTAAGAGTAGTCTTGCATTACAGAATACTTACTAATGGATAAAACAACGATGGAGTTACAACAGAATCCCAACGAAGTTCAAGAAAAAAAATCTGTACAAAAAGTGGATTATGACGAACTTCTATGTTCTGCTGGAGAATTCGGAAATTATCAAGTGTTCCTATTTTTCATCACATTGCCGTTTTACTTGTTTGGTGTCTTCTCATATTTTAGCCAAATTTTTCTGACAGAAACGTCACCGAACCATTGGTGTTGGATCCCTGACTTGGAAAACCTGACTGATATCAACCGACGGAGCTTGGCGGTGCCGCCGGATAACAATTCAAAATTCGGTTATTCGCACTGTCAATCCTACGTAGCAAATTGGACTGAAGTATTGAATACTGGACAGAAGCCGAACAAATCGTGGCCGACTGAGCTATGTCAACATGGATGGGAGTTCAACAAAACGGAGATACCTTACCCGACCATTTCGAGTGAGCTCGGCTGGGTTTGCGACAAAAACAGCTACCAAGCCACCGCACAGGCTTTCTACTTCGTGGGATCAATTTTTGGAGGATTCATTTTTGGATTTGTTGCTGATCGGTACGGACGACTAGGTGCAGCCATGGGGAGCAACTTCGTCGGATGCGTGGCGGGAATTGTGACCGTGTATGCCAAAAGCTTTGTAGCGTTCACTGTATGCCGGTTTGTCGCTGGAATGGCTTATGACAATTGTATGATGATGGTGTATCTTCTCGTTATGGAGTATGTTGCACCGAAGTACCGGTCAATGATGGGAAATATTTCATCCGGTATGTTTTACACTTTGGGAATGACTTCGTTACCCTGGATAGCGCTTGCCTGCAACGATTGGAGAATATTGGGCGTTGTCACTAGCGCTCCTATGGCGTTAACCTTACTGGCCCCCTGGATTATTCCGGAAAGCCCACGATGGTTGCTTAGTAAAGGACGAACGCACGAAGCCGTGCAAAAATTGTTAACAGTGGCGCGTGTTAACAGGAAAACAATCCCAACTGAACTGTTAAATAATTTTGAAGTGGGTGCCCAAAAACATGAAGAAGAAGAAAAGAGAAGTATTTTAGAAGTTTTTAGAAGACCATTGCTTCGGAGAGTTTTTATATGCATGTGCGTGAATTATATGTGCTGTACTATTGTTTTCGATGGCTTGGTACGAAGCCTTGGGGGGCTACCATTCAATTTCTTTGTTTCCTTCACAATAACATCCTTTACTGAACTCCCTTCGTTACTTGTTGTCGCTTTCGTCACGGATATAATTGGTAGAAAGTGGCTCACAATCGTATGCTTGGTCATATGTTGCGTAACAAGCATTTTCACTTCCTTAACTGCAGGATACGTTTCTCTTGCTTGCGTTTTTATCGCAAGGTTAGCAGTTAACATGGCATTTTATATTGCCATCCAGTGGACTGCAGAAGTTTTGCCTACATCAGTAAGAGGTTCGGGTTTTTCCGTTGTACATATTTGTGGATATGTGTCCACCGTTTTATCACCTTATATTGTTTACATAGAAAAATTTATACCGGGTCTTCCCCTGATAATCATAGGCTGCCTGGCAGCGATAGGAGCTGCTTTTAGCATGTTCATACCAGATACAACGTTCAGAAGTATGCCACATACGTTTGAGGAAGCAGACGACATAATAAGAAGCCAAAAATTCTTTGAAATACCGTGTCTAAGGAAGAAAGCAACAAAAATAAAAGGGCAAATAAACCTTTGTTTTGAGGAGTAAACAGTAATTATAATAATTAATAGTAGTTGTTATAGTTAATATGGTAGCAACTTTAGTAATGTATTTCGTGGTATCATTAAGTTAACAACCATTAACATTACACAATGTACATAGTACTTCTAAATAGTTTTTTATTTTTTTAACTCTTGATCCCACTACTTCACTAATAGTATAAGATCCCGATATAAAACGACCTTTACCGAGATGTTTATTTATTAAAACGTATTTTATATTCAATTTAATATGTCAATAAATATATTGCATATGGGATGGCTAACTAATTTCAGTCCAGGATATGATTAATTAATAATGTTAAAAAAAATTTATAAACATTTCACCGGTTTGAACACTCAAATTCTATACCAATCGAAAGTATGAAGCCCACAGATCGTTAGGTTGTCTATTCTTTTCCGGTCACAACTCTCGAGTAGCCAGGTATAAACAGGTAAATCGATCGATATCGCATTTTGCACCGGTCTGATTATTGAATTAAAATTAAATGAAATTGAAGATTGTGAACAGTATAGGGTTGTCTGCGAAAAATCAGTCCCGAATTCCAGTTGTCGAATTTTGAAAAGTGAGATATTGCTGCGAGTGAATGTGTGCGACTGAGAGGTCCCAACCAACCATCCCATGCGATAGAAGAGTAATAGTAGAATATTTATTGACATATTAAATTGAATGTAAAATACGTTTTATTAAATAAGCATCTCGGTGAAGGTCGTTTTATATCGGGATCCTAAACTATAATTAAAGCGCACACGGCGTTGCTTGCGCTCGCGTCCAACAAGAAAGGCCCATTTGAGGGGTGTTCTTCATATGTTTTAATTTTAATATTCATTTTTTATGTTGTTAATAAATATCCCAGCCAAAGAGTAAGGTCATACCAGCCAACAACTGAAATCGTATAGTACGTAAGCATCAAAGAAATTGAAATTTCACCTACCAATAGAATAAAATATAGTATTTGCATAATATTGTTCTTCAGAAATTTGCATACCTATACTATAGGCAAAATTCCAATTTCTTTGAGAAGTCCATTAGTTTAATCTAATAATAACCATGCTAGAAATTCTTGAACGATCAGAGAAATGTCAGCTTGGCAATTCTTCTATGTCAAGGTCATAAATGTCACAATCAAGCCAAATAATCCCGCCAGCGTTGCCAGAATGTAACTTTTGTTACATTTTACGTTACTTTTGACCCTCTCATGTAACTTCCATGTAACACGACTCAAAATGTAACTTTTACGTTACTTTTAGGACTTATAAAAATATTTAAATATTTTCCAGCAAATAATAAATAATTGTGAAACGGAACGCATCCAATAAAGTTTTTGTGTTTTTGGTTTTTGTTCCATTGATTTTGTGACCAAACTGTCAGGAATCTGTCAGTGTCACTTCGTCGTATCGTATCGCTTTCACTAAATCTACTTTTCAGTTATATAAAATGTACTCTGTGAATCTACTCAGGCAGGTGAGCGACCGCTTGACAATTGACATTACTTATTCCCGCTCCCGCGTCCGTGTCAGGTTCAATTCTGAATAATTCTGATTGAAAGTGTGTCCACAGAGTACATTTTACTGTGTGTCTGTTTTGTATTGTAGTTTTGTGTTTTGTAATTTGTTTTTTATAAAGCTTTAAGTAGTACTTAATAGGTTTATGATGAGGTTTTTTTTTATAAAGATCAAAATATATCACGATTCTTTCGAAGCTTTATTAATGGGACAGAAAACATTTTTAGTTTTTGTGTAATAAAGTGTCATATCATAGTATTAGTGTTGTTTTCCACATAAAATATGGAAATGTAACTTTTGTCGTGAAAATGTAACTTTTTGAGGTGTCTCATGTTACATTTGACTATCTGCAACTGGCAACACTGAATCCCGCGGACCGCGGATAATTATTCGGCTGATTCCACGCCACGGCTGTTAATCTTCATTGAAATTGTTTGGGCCTTATGTCTATGGGTCATGAAAAGAATCTGACGTATTCTTTTTTTTTAAATTCAATTTGGCCGTCTCCCGTCAAATTTTCGAAGTAACATTTGACACAGCCACAGAGTACTTTGTTATATACAGAAAGACACAGCTTTAGTTTGAAGTTTAATTTAGCTAGCTACTAATATATTAATCTGTGGTTTCATTAATCATTATTTTGATCGAGTGAATTTAGGTTAAGTTGATTTTTATCCGAGCTTATCCTCTCAGCTAAACCAGTAATTCGTTGTACCTTGTTGTATTCATCACCATGTACAACAAGTGTTGTAATAGAAAACTCTGCAATTAAACGACAGGACGTTAAAATGCATCAGTTTCCCAAATCTAAGATAGGACTCCAAAAGTGGTTACAGTGCATTGGTAGTGTTCACCTTCGTAGCCGTAGTTTGCAGACTTCGTAAGATGTTTGTGTGTCACAAGCATTTTGAAACGAGGTTCATTATAACCACGTCTCGTTTGCGTTATGGTGCATACGGTGCATACCCAACACTATTTTCGGAAAATGAGATAGAAAGCGGCCTACCAGCAGTAGTTTCCGAGACCAAAAGTAAGTAAATATTAAAATCCTGAAAGTTTCCTTCCTGAAAAACAAGTAACAATTATTTTTATATACCTAATAATTTATATTGGTATAGATATTTTATAATTTTGTTTTAAATAAGTGAATACCAAAACGATATCTGTATAATACCTACTTCATTTGGTCAGTAATTAAATAGTAGAGACCAGATTATATGCAACATTAAAAATCTTGAAATATGCATGCAAATATGATCTTATGTTAGAAATATGCATGAAAAATGTCAAAATATGCAATTCTGAATTTACCTATCTACCTTACGCTACCCTGTTTAAAATCTGATTAGACTTTAAAAGATAATTTAAAAAAAATATTTGTGTCTAAAGTAGACATAAAAATACCAAAGTTGCAGATCCCTCATCAGCGCGTATATACAAATTTTAATATAATCATACAATTAACATAGCATTATTCTTTTTTTTTTCAGTGGACATATACACTGAGCACTGCTATTCCAAAAAGGAACTACATGAAGACCATTCATACTATAAGTCTGCCGGTAAGTTATAGTACTAATATCTTTTGAATAGTAAGGCTTATGCTGACTAAATAGAGATTGTGATCATCACGATTTATGTGCCGAGTCCTTTCAACTCAATACATAAATCACAAAGCTGAACTCATTACGATGGAACTATTTTCAACAGTACTTGACACCAAACCAGTTTTGGGAACATAGCGAGCAGGGAAACAATATTGTAGCTAGTCATTTTTTTACTTTAGTGTACAGTGGTACTCAAGTTGTTTTATCATTTCAGTAGTAATACTTACATCAGCAAGACATCAGCAATTTATTTAGTATGTGTTTAGTTTAGAAAAAAATAAATACAATGGAATCAGCATTATCAGCATTATTACTTTTGGATTAAAAATACTTTCATGTAAGGTTTGCTGTTACCCATGATTGACCGTGCTATGTTAACTGGTTCTGGTTGTTTCTGGCGGGTCGCTGAAAAACTTAAGAAAAACCCTTAAGTTTTTTACCTGTGATGTAACATGCATTACTTGACTTTTTATTTCATCCATAAACCTATCCTCTTTCATTTCAGATTTGGCGCATGAAAATCGTTACAAAATATAGTTTTGCAACAATGCAACAAAATCATTAAAAAAGTATGACAAGAAGAAATTAAAAATAATAAAAATATATAATTATGAATGTTTGTTTTATTTAAGAATTTCTTTAATGAATAAACTAGGTGTATGCCAAGTATTCCTACCAATTAGTAGGAATACTGGGAATAAACCATAAAACAATGTAGGCTAAGGTGCTTCGTACAAATTGGCTGTTAAATACTGCTCCCTTGCCTGTATATCCCATTAGTAATTTAAAAAAAAAAGAACTGTCAAAGTCTATTCATGACATTCCCTATTGGCTAGTTTGAATGTAGGGAAGTGGGTCGTCTGATACGTAGTATCCCTTATTAGTCATAATCATAATCATAATCATAATCATTTATTTGCATTATTACAGGTACATAAGTAAATAGTTGTTACAAATATTATTTGTCCTCTGTAAATTCTGTAATATACTTAAAAGGCGTGCAAAATTTAAAATTTAATTGTCATATTAGTTTGTGTTCCACGCTGATTCCGCCAAAAGCATCGAAATCCGTTCCGTAAATACAAACTAAAATTGTTATATTGCGTGTATTTCTCAGTAACTAAATAATGTCCAAAAGAAATAGCGTTGGAGCTGCCTCCAATACTCTCTTTAACTATTTTACAAAAACTCCACCGAGTAATAAAAAAGCCAAAGCTAACAATACAGAGGGTGAGAATGAATCCAAACTGAATTCGCCTGTGGTCAATGAAAAAGACACTAGAAAGGAAAGTATGTGATTTTTATATTAAACTGTAAGTTATACCTAATTAAAAACTTAATTACCTAAGAAGTAATAACATTACTCTTACATATATGTACTTCTTATTATACCAGACTGGTCTGCTGCCATACGGTCCTGGCAAGTTAAGATCTTGCAAGACAGAATAAATTCTGTGTATTGGATTATATTTATTGCTGCAAGCCATAACATATATCACTTCACTGTCCATTTACTGAATACAGTACAAATGCTATTGTTACTCAATTGATGTAACTTCTCAGTAATTGACAGTGTTATGATCGTTATTATTAACAAACAAAACTAATCAGCTTCATCTGACGTAATACACAATGCTACACAGCATGAATACACAGCAATGATACACAGGGAGGTCTGTGGCTACTGCGGAAGCCGTTAGTGGCAAGGCCTAGTCCCTCAGCCATCAAATATGTTGATGATGTATCAGATTATGGTTAAATGAATAATTTCAAATATTTCATGAAAATTAAATAAAATTAGCTAGGTAGAAGTCTATTCTTTTGGGCTATAATTTAAATTTATCAATCAGATGTATGTTTGATTACAGTCAAAAAGCGTGAAAGACAAGCTACCCCATCACCTAATATTAAAAATAAACCAGACAACAGTGATGATGAAATGCCCACTGCTTCGAAAAGAAGAAAGAGGATCAGGATCAACCCAGTGGATTCGGATGAATCTGATGAGGAAAACAAGGGTTAGTAATATCTGGTTACACTTCTTTAGAGGCAACCATCTTAGTCCTCAAGGGTAGCAACACGTTTGTGACTAGCTTGGAACGAGATTCATACTAACAATTACTAACTGAACTTTTACTAACATTGACTAACAGGACTAATTTATAGCTAACAGTCCCCAGTCCTCATACCTAATAATGAACTGACTAACTAATGCTCTAATTAATTTTCTCAACTAACTGGAGTAATCATTCCAATCCCTATTTGAGTCTTGTTCAAAGTCAGTCACAGTTGTCATGGGCGGCAGCAGATGGGTGGTGCTGCAAGCTCGTTTGCTATCTTATATCCATTTAAAAAAAAACTACTAATAAATGTTTATTTACTAGTTAACCAATATTATATTGGTTTAAACAAACTTAATCTTATGGCACTATAATTTAGTGTAATAATACACCAAAGAGTTACTGTTATTAAAACCTATTTACACTTTTAGCAGACAACAGAATTGAAACACCAAAACAGACAAAAACACTGGAAAAAAGACTGCAGGACAGTTTTAAATATGAACCGAATGAGTCACCGAAAAGCAACAAGAGCAAGAAACCTGTTACTCATAATATGTAAGGAACTCATATTATACTGTCAACTGTTAAATTTAAGGTGTTATGGTGTCCTGGTAGTGATTGACAATTGAGGATAGTCTACTTAATTCATCAGGATTACTGATAAACATCAAACAACATTGACAATTTTAGCTGTTTGTTACAAAAATAAAGCTATTGCATGCTATTCTAAATTGACTGGACAAAGTTTTGTAAAGTAATTAATTGATTATTGTATTTAATAGATATATAGATAGTGGTGGTCATATAATAATACTAACAATACACAGTAGTATTATTATATTGAAATGTTTAATACACATCTTCCATTTGCATTTTTGTTCTTAATTTTCTAATTTAATATGTACAACACTCAGTGAAAGAATAAGCAGACCTTAATATTATGACCAACTGTACACATTCAGACAAATAATATGAATTGAATTGTATATGTTAATTAATGTATATGTGATTTAACTTTTGCATGTATTAAACAGTCAATAAAATTAAACTGTATGTTAAATTTAACTATGTATTGCAGATCAGACAATAAGGATTTGCCAGCACTAGCTGATGAGGGCAACTGGACTCATTGTAAGTTGGACTGGCTTAAGCCAGAGAAGATTCGAGATGCTTTTAAACGGAGGCCTGACCATCCTGACTATGACCCTGCAACACTTTATGTCCCGCCAGAGTTTATGAAATCACAGACACCAGTGAGTTTTTCATCTTAGTTTGTATTACAAATGGACTTGTAGTCGGTTTATAAAATATCACCAGTTTTTTGTTGGAGTAGATTCTATATAGATACATTTTATTATCATCCATTAACATCATTTAAAAAAAAACACTTATATAAATTACGAAATGGTTTTATAATTTTTTGAGATGATCCTTTATAACAAATTGTTTATTCAACTCAAACCATCTCCCTAAGTACAAATGCAAATCAATAATCCAAGACTGGATGATAAGACCAAATGCTTGATTATGACAAGACTACGAATAACTTGTTGATTATGATGTTTCTGGTAAATATGTTTCTGGGGTGAGCACCTGGAGATCATTAACACAGGTTTATCCTAGTACAGACTTCAGAATTTCATATCAAAATTGTATACCTAGATTGTAGAACTTCTTAGTTAATAAATTCTTTTTGTGATTGTAAGAGTGAATAAAGTGTTTCTTCATGTAATGTAATAAACTGCCGGCCTGACTGTAATATATTATATGAATAATAAATCAATCCATATGGGAATAGTGACGTGAGTATGCTCGCGACCTCCCTCAAATGTAACTGTAGGAAGGACCTGTGCCCACAAACATAATACTATTATTTCTGAAATGTTAGTTTTGAAGTCGGTTTTTTGATACAATTGTATTGATTGGATATGGCAAAGTAGGCCAGATCTATATCTGGCCTACTTTGGTGGTGTAAGTAAAGGTGTAAGTAAGTAGTGGTTTACACCTGGAATTATTACTTTTTAGGCTCATCAACAATGGTGGGAGATGAAATCCACAAACTATGATTGTGTCCTGTTCTTCAAAGTGGGCAAATTCTACGAGTTGTACCACATGGATGCTGCAGTTGGGGTCAATGAACTTGGCTTTTCTTACATGAAGGTATATTTTGCAACGTATGCAACAACAACAAGAATTTTTTTCTGCTACTAGTATATGTAACACGCTGCGTTCTCCACCACGCTGCTCAATCAGTCACAATTACAGAAGAAAAATGTATTAGGTTGTTTATCGGGTGATTTTAAATAAGTAGGTATTAATATCATATCAAACAGAAATTCTCAACTCTAAATCTCTATCTTCTATCTTTTTTGTTCATATCGATATTTGCGCCTTAGTATTGTCGTGTTTTTTTTTCAATAGGCATGATGACAGATTTTGAAATTGCCTTGTATAATGCAGGTACACATCCAATATTTCGAAAAAAAACATTATTTCAGCAATAAATTGAGTTTTAACGCTAATTATTGCAGTTTTTCCTATCTACTTTAAATTTAGCGCGATATTATAACAGAAAATGCCGTGGTATTTATATGAGAAGCCCAAGCGGCAGGTGCATTTTTACTCGACCATGACGTCATCCGCTCTGACTGACGTTTCCAGGCGTTTCAGTCAACATGGCCGATTGCTGTATTTTATACTTTTATTTTAATGCAAATCTTATTAATCTCAATGTTTTTATTAAAACTTGACCATTTTTTAGGAATTATTGAACATACTTGTTCGGCTAAAACCATTTATTCTTTATTTTTTTAATACTGTCATCATGCCTATTGCAGGGGGAATTTGCTCACTCTGGTTTCCCAGAGAGTGCGTACGCGCGCATGGCCGCCACACTTGTGTCGAAGGGCTACAAGGTGGCGCGCGTGGAGCAGACCGAGACCCCCGACATGATGCAGGAGCGGTGCCGCAAGAGTAAGTGGACATCTGGAAGTAACAGACATCAGGCCTCATTAGGAAAAAAAAATTACACCGTTAAATTTTTTTTTTTTAAAAAAGCTTTTTAAAACTTTTTTTTTATTTTCATGCATTGTCATCGGAACCAAATATGTGTGCCAAATTTCAGCTCGATAGCTTCAGTGGAAGTGGGTGAAATATTGATTGCAAGATTCCAGGACATACATACGAGTGAAGTTAAATAAAAGCTTTTAAAATACTCCATTATTATGAGAGCTGATTAGACGGTCAAACACTTTTAACGAAACATAAGATAAATAAAAGCTTTTAATAAAAACACAATATTTCCTCAAAGTAGGCAGAGGTATGAGGAACACCCTCTTTAGACCATATTTAGGTCTCATGCAATAGGTGGTGAGCCTACCATATAACAATACCAGACTCCAAGCTAATACTGGGAATTTCAAGATAGAAAAATCCAAGAATACGAAATAAGAACTTATGAGCTCCAACTCAGCCAATACGCTTGCGACCATTTCTGAACTTCATTAGTTAGGCAGGCAAAGAGTTTCACAAATTTTCATAGAAGGCATTTCAAGATTCAACATTAGAAATCATTATGTAATCAATTTTAACACTAGTATCTCGATATCGATTTGATACTATAGCATTAGTATTGCGCGTCTTGCTCCTTTTGCCCCTGTGTGTGAGGTAACCCTTAGGGTCGACTCACACTGGCGCAGAGTCGAAGCGACGCGACGCGTCATGTTTTTCCGCCTGCAGCATATTCAGCTCTATTGCTCTATTATTAAAGCATAGCTCGACTCCAGCCCGCTCGACACCAGCCGCGCGTCGACGCGCGCCACCATATTTACATAGCAGAAATTTGTACTTAAATAATAGAGAAATAGAGCTGAATATGCTGTAAGCGGAAAAACATGACGCGTCGCGTCGCTTCGACTTTGCCCCTGTGTGTGAGGTAACCCTTATCCTTTTTATTCTATCAGTGCAATCAAACAAGAAAACTGACAAGGTGGTGCGGCGCGAGATATGCCAGGTGTCGGTGCGCGGCGCCCAGGTGTGCGGGCTGCAGGACGCGGGGCCCGCAGAGGCCAGCTCCGCTTACATGTTCGCTGTCGCCGAGGAGGTAACTACGTGGCCCACGACTGGCCAGCGGACGCACGGGGTGGTGTGACGCGAGATATGCCAGGTGTCGGTGCGCGGCGCCCAGGTGTGCGGGCTGCAGGACGCGGGGCCCGCAGAGGCCAGCTCCGCTTACATGTTCGCTGTCGCCGAGGAGGTAACTACGTGGCCCACGACTGGCCAGCGGACGCACGGGGTGGTGTGACGCGAGATATGCCAGGTGTCGGTGCGCGGCGCCCAGGTGTGCGGGCTGCAGGACGCGGGGCCCGCAGAGGCCAGCTCCGCTTACATGTTCGCTGTCGCCGAGGAGGTAACTACGTGGCCCACGACTGGCCAGCGGACGCACGGGGTGGTGTGACGCGAGATATGCCAGGTGTCGGTGCGCGGCGCCCAGGTGTGCGGGCTGCAGGACGCGGGGCCCGCAGAGGCCAGCTCCGCTTACATGTTCGCTGTCGCCGAGGAGGTAACTACGTGGCCCACGACTGGCCAGCGGACGCACGGGGTGGTGTGACGCGAGATATGCCAGGTGTCGGTGCGCGGCGCCCAGGTGTGCGGGCTGCAGGACGCGGGGCCCGCAGAGGCCAGCTCCGCTTACATGTTCGCTGTCGCCGAGGAGGTAACTACGTGGCCCACGACTGGCCAGCGGACGCACGGGGTGGTGTGACGCGAGATATGCCAGGTGTCGGTGCGCGGCGCCCAGGTGTGCGGGCTGCAGGACGCGGGGCCCGCAGAGGCCAGCTCCGCTTACATGTTCGCTGTCGCCGAGGAGGTAACTACGTGGCCCACGACTGGCCAGCGGACGCACGGGGTGGTGTGACGCGAGATATGCCAGGTGTCGGTGCGCGGCGCCCAGGTGTGCGGGCTGCAGGACGCGGGGCCCGCAGAGGCCAGCTCCGCTTACATGTTCGCTGTCGCCGAGGAGGTAACTACGTGGCCCACGACTGGCCAGGTGCCAGGTGTCGGTGGGCGGGCTGTAGGACACTGGCCTTGAAGACCCCAACACCACTTAATAGTCCTGATTTTGATCCCTGGGTCGAAGTAAACAATGTTATTGTAATTTGAAGGTTCAGTGGTAGCACAAAGTAGATATTAGGAACAGAGATTAAGCTTCTTATGAACTTGCAAATCGGTTGCACTCCTACAAGCACGCGGGACATCTGTGCGTGGCCACTGGCCGCTTGTCGCGTACGCGGCGAGACTGGAAAAAACCGGTTGACGCTGTCACATCAAGTTGACTATCTCAGGGTAATCGCTACGCACATTGTTGGTTTTGTTAGTTGCAAGTTTGAATATGTAATATAAAAAAGTTGTATTATTAATAATGGTTGTATATTGTAAAGTGTGTATGAATAATGCTAGAAAAAATAAAAATATATCATACTTTAACTATCCCAAGGAGTGCAATAGGTAAGTAAATATTTGATTATTATTTTTTCAAGTAAGTACCTTTATTTTACTGTTTGATCCTTTTTTTAATAAGAAATGGGTACTACACGGTGTGTTTTTACCTTTTTATTATTATTACAAGCTTTTACTAAACATTTGTAGGTATGTGGGTGGGTTGGTACGTACTATGTGTTTTAAGTTTAAGTATTGCAAGTGAGATTTGAACCACATCCAGATGTCTTATTGAACTGAAATTTTTATTCCTGCGTAACTTCGGTGACAGTACAATAATATGATAGATTATAACCTGACGCTGCAGCTAGGATTGGATATGCCATGTGAGTGTTTCCCGATACATTACTTGAAAAAACTATATGTTAGATTTAGAATTTGCCATACCATAAAAAGAAATAATAAAATATTAAAAAATAAAAATAAAATTATTAGAGTAAGAAATTTGTAAAGTATGTTATTTTCTATTTTGTATTAGTTCTTATTGTAGTATTCTTTTTATATTCTGAATAATAAAACTATTTAACAAATGATTTCTTTAATTTGTCTTATCCTGTTGTGAAAACCCTACCAAAATAGGTAACAATTTTGCACGTTCTTAAGAAGCTTAGCCTCTGTTCCTAATATCTACTTTGTGGTGGTAGGTAGGCAGTGGATAAAAATTTTTTTTTGACGTTCATTAATGCAAATACCATATAATGAAAAATAAATGAACCTTAATCTGAAAAAAGCAGAAAAACATTTTACGCTGGTCATGGCTATTAAATTGTGGTCTTTTCTCTGTGTTACGCCACACAGCTTTTGACCTTCCGCGGGGATGTGACCGTTTATTTATGTATAAACCACTAGTGATTGTTCATTGTACAGGAGAGCAACGGTCGTAGCAACTACGGCGTGTGTTTCGTGGATACATCGATAGGCCACTTCTACATTGGGCAGTTCCCGGATGACAAGCACTCTTCTAGACTGCTCACCACGCTGGCCCATTACCCGCCGGCTTTGGTATGTATATACAATTTTAAATATGCACATTCTACCTCATACTATATAGCTGCAACCCATAGACGTCCGACTGCTGGGTACGTTTCTCCACCAATCCGCATTGGCGCAGCGTGGTGGAGTATGCTCTAGACCTTTACGCAGCTGTATCTGTGGGGGAGACCCGTGCCCAGTAGTGGGACGTCTATGGGTTACAGCGAACCTATAAATGTTCAAATTGGCACCACCAGCTATAATCCTTGCGTTGCAGATTGTATACGACCGCAAGACAACCACACCGCGTACCAGCAAGTTGTTAAGCGCGCATTGCCACAGCGCGCGGCGGGAGGCGGTGGCCATGTGGCCGGCCGAGAGGACGCTCAAGACCTTGGCCGAGAAGTACTACCGCACTGACGCCGAGGGGGACTGGCCAGAGGGGATCAAACCGTTTCTACACGAAGGTTTGTTGCAATATTGTTTAGTTATGAACTAACTAGTGGACGCCCGCAGCTTCGCTCGCGTAGAATTAGACCCATTAAAGACGTCTGCCCGCGTTCAGGTTGCCCACTTGACTTCAAAAACGGCCAAGTTTCATACTTACTTTGCACCCCCGTTTTACCCCCTTAGGGGATGAATTTTCAAAAATCCTTTCTTAGTGCTCACTTACGTTATAAAAGGAACCCCTGTGCAAAATTTCAACTTTCTAACCCTTATAGTTTAGGCCCTGCGTTGATATGTCAGTCAGTCATTCAGTCAGTCATTCAGTCATTCAGTCAGTCAGTCAGTCAGTCAGTCAGTCAGCTTCTCCTTTTATATATAAAGATATTGACACAGGAAACTGTGTTTGTTGGTTTGTCCTTCTCTTAGCTTGCAGTTGCTGCATCCATAAAAGTTGCACAGCGGCCAAACTGTAAAAACCGTCATATTTGGGGTGAGTCCATCTTGGACAAATGGCATAGTTCATTATGTTGTCAGATATACGTTTACACTAGTGGACGCCCGCAGCTTCGCTCGCGTGGAATTAGACATTCACTAACTTCAAAAACGGCAAAGTTTCATACTAACTTTGCACCCCCGTTTTGCCCCCCTAGGGGGTGAATTTTCAAAAATCCTTTCTTAGTGCTCCCCTACGTTATAAAAGGAACCCTGGCCCTGCGTTGATATGTCAGTCAGTCAGTCAGTCAGTCAGTCAGTCACCTTCTCCTTTTATATATACAAGGTGTCCCAAAATTCAACGATAATCCTGAACCAGAGGATGGACCTGCTAATGACTACTCCAGGAAAAAAAAGAAAAAAAAAATATCTCGATTATTTTTCAAGTTACTTAATAAAAATGGAAATTCTTAGAAAATTGACACCCCTCATGATATTTTTAACTACCATGACCACAATGTTTGAGATATTTCTAATTTTTTTTTTGTATCCGTGACCTAAGTAGTACTGCTATCTACCACAAATCTTAAAATTCCTATAATGTCTGTAGTTTTCACACAATAAACAATTAAAATAATTGTTTTCCCTAAAAATTTTGATCAAATTTATTTTCAGTCCACTTTCATTCATTGTGGTGTAAAAAAAAAGTATGGACACTACTATGGCAAGTTTTTTTAAAAGTTGACGCAACTAATCAAGATTCCAAAATGGTATAATACTCTTGGAAAACCAGTCACAAAAAAAAGTGTAATATTTCTAAACAAGAACCAAATTTCATAAATTGTACTTGTTTATAGTTATCATGTGCCCAAAATATGATTTTTGTTGTAAATTTCTTGGATTTAAATGGGACATGTGCGTAGTCAAACAAATTTAGAAGAGAGAGATAGATAGAGAGAGATTACATGTTAGTCAGAGGTAGATGTAGATGTCGTTATTAAATAAAAATAGGGCAGGTAGAGAGGTTGCTGTTCTCAGCAGTCAGTACGCTCTGCTTCTTTCTTTACTGTACACCGTTAAGTATTCAATTGACGTGTGAATCAAGTAATCTGCAAATTGAACTGACTTTGCATTATTTTGGACTGTTTAACTTTAACTGGGCCCTTTGAGTTACAAGGAAACTAAGATGGAAATAATTATTTGAACTTTTTACAAAATAACTTGCCAGACTTATTAGAAGACGTGCCTTTAAGTGATTAACAAAACATGTGGTTTTAAAATGATGGTCGCCCAGCTCACTATGCCCGTCCTGTGCGAGACTACTTAAACCAAGAGTATCCAGGGCGTTGGATCGGGCGACTTGTTAGATAGGACGTTGTAAGATAGGACTACCCCTTTCACCCGATCTAAACCCCCAAATCTTCTTCTATTGGGGTTGTCTCAAAGACAGGATCTACTCAGACATTTTTCACCACCAAAATACCTATTTTGGGCACATAGTATAAGTTATTACTAATCGACAAGAACAATTTTTGAAATATGGTTCTTCTTTAGAAATATTATACTTTTTTTTTGTGACTAGTTTTCCATGAGTATTATACCATTTTGGAATCTTGATTAGTTGCGTCAACTTTTAAAAAAACTTGCCATAGTAGTGTCCATACTTTTTTTTTACACCACAATGAGTGAAAGTGGACTGAAAGTAAATTAGATCAAAATTTTTAGGGAAAACAATGATTTTAATTGTTTATTGTGTGAAAACTACAGACATTATAGGAATTTTAAGATTTGTGGTAGATAGCAGTACTACTTAGGTCACGGATACAAAAAACAAATCATAAATATCTCAAACATTGTGGTCATGGTAGTTAAAAATATCATGAGGGGTGTCAATTTTCTAAGAATTTCCATTTTTATTAAGTAATTTGAAAAATAATCGAGATAATTTTTTTTTCTTTTTTTTTCTGGAGTAGTCATTAGCAGGTCCATCCTCTGGTTCAGGATTATCGTTGAATTTTGGGACACCTTGTATATAGATTACCGAAATTCTGAATAGTTACACTTTTATCACCAGCCTAACAAAAATTATCTCCGTAGCGCGGTGTTGAGTGACTGACTACCGCCTCCACTCGCAACACTACAACCCGCGAGGGCGTGAGAGTATAAGCGTTTGTGTAAGCGTGAAACTTGATCGTTTTCAGGTGATGCCTTAGGCCTAACACCAGCTCAAAACAGCTACCTCGCAGTCAAAGCTCTCGGAGGCTGCGTATCTTACCTGACCGACTGTCGACTCGACATCCAGATCCTAGGAATGGCACAGTTCACCCAATACGCGCCGCCCGACGTTCTAAACAGCACCATATGTGAGGATAAGGTCGAGAATGAATGGACCGGTGGTAATACTATGGTGTTGGATGCGATCACGCTAAGGAACTTGAGGATAGTTCAAGACGAAGGATGCTTGTATGACCGGTTGAATTTCTGCTCTACGCCTATGGGGAAACGGTAAGTGTACATTTTTATGGGACCATTCCTACATTAGAAAGAAAGAAAGAAAGAAATCATTTATTTCGTCAAGCATTACAACGACATAAAAATACAATACAAAGAATAATAATTAAAATTTTGATACATACTAAAATAACATGCAAGCCAAATAACAAAATGTAAAAACATAATAATTATGTACATAGTGTTTGTCGAAGTAATACTTGACAAAAATGGATCGCACTCAGCATTGGCAGTTTTGTCATGCAGTTCGGACTAGTAATTAGATTTTAAATTTATAAAAAAAAAAAAATTACACATTTACATTTTTAGTGTACATTAGACTTCGGTACACTGCTGGATATAAAAAGCATGGGTTGTACAGTTCTGTTCATGCGGTCTAGTGGAGCATACTTCAGCACGCTGCTCCAATGCGGATTAGTTAGTGGCCAACCGTGTCGAATGTTCTCAAACTACCCAAAGTTCTACGACAAGGCTTAACGATTGTAAAGACTTAACGGTTGTATTGATGGTAAAAAACCCTGGACAAGCGGCTTTACGTGCCCTCCAAAGCAGGGAAGCGCCCATAAAATTTTGTTAAGAAAGAAAGAAAAGAAAGAAAAAAATATTTTGTCTCAATATAGGTACACACAATAAAAAATAATTAAATAAACAACAACAACCAAAAATGAGCCACACATATAAATTAAATTAAAAAAGAAGTTAATATTAACTTTATTTATTAATATTAACTTTATTAATATTAGAATAAGAGATTGTTAATAGAAGTCTATCCGCATATCGATCACTTCCGACGTTCTTTTTTGTGTGTGTGTGCTCATAGCCCTTTGACTCGGTCGATCTTGTACGATCGACGTGAGTCAAAGGGCTATGAGCACTTCATAACGTATTTAACTAGGTACTAGTTTCGCTGCAGCCATAGACATTGAAAACAACCGGGACCGACGGCTTTATGTGCCCTCCGAAGCACGGTATTGTTCCGTATGAATAGGCGATATTGTTTCGCTTATTTGGCGATACAGATTCTGCCGGTGGGAGCGAAAACGTCATACTTGAGCGACAGCCGCGCGTTATATCCCGTTCTGTTTGTTACCCACAGTGGTAGCGAAATCCGCCTTTGTTGTGACCAGTAGTATTACCGTGTACCCACTCTGCCGCAAGTGATAGCGAAATCCGCTTTGGTCTGAATAGTTCTTTAGAATCAAGTGTCATTTAAAACTCAAGCCTGTTTCCAGACTTTTGTACCAGTGGGTGTGTTCGCCAAGTTGCAACCTGTCGGTGATACGGGAGCGGCAGGAGGCGGTGCGGGCGCTGTATGATAACCAGGAGGCCTCCCAGGAGGCCAGGACCGTCCTCACGGCGCTGCCGGACTTGGACAGACTGCTAGCCAAGTAAGTAATGCGCCAAAACAGTTCTGACCGCGCTGCCGTACATTAACATACTGCTATCCTACTGCTTGGTTCTTTACCTTCGACCTCATTCAAAAGCTCAAATCGCTTAGCGAGCTACGGAGAAAGCTGTGCCATTAGACAGCTGCATCTTCACTGAGTGACATGAGGCTATATAATATTACTAGGTGTAAACGAAACTACTGTTATGTCTAATACAATAACAGTAATATTATTGCATAACGATAGTTATAGAATTTAACAATATATTTTTTTTTTTATGGATACACGATAGCAAACGAGCTTGCAGCACCACCCATCCGCTGCCACCCATGACAACTGTGACTGACTTTGAACAAGACTCAATTAGGGTCTGGGATGGTTAGTCCAATTAGTTGAGAAAGTTAATTAGAACATTAGTTGGTCAGTTCGTTAGTAGGTATGAGGACTAGGGACTGTTAGTGATAGTTAGTCCTATTAGTTGGTGTTAGTAATAGTCCAATTAGTACTTGTTAGTAGGAGTCTCGTTCTAAGTCAGTCACAGATGTGTTGCTACCCTTGAGGACTAAGATGGTCGCCTCTAAAGAAGTGTAACCGGAATCCACACCTTTCCAACCGGACCACAATTGCTTTAAAAACAATTATTACACGGCAGAAATGGTACTAGGTACCGTGGCGGGCGGTGGTACTGCCCCGGGCGAACTCTATATGGAACCAATTAGCTTTCATATAAAACCTATTTGGTTCCCTATAGGCCCTACCACTTACAACAACTTATTACAGGTTACACGCTCTCGGAAACCTGCGGAGATCTAAAACTCATCCAGACTCCCGAGCGATATTCTACGAGGAGAAGACTTACTCTAAGCGAAAAGTGCTGGACTTCATAGCTGTTCTGAATGGCTTCACCGCCGCCCTCAAGCTAGCGGGTATATTCAGTGGTGCGGAACCCGGGCTACTGAGACGCGTCACACAGTTCGGTCCCGTTGGCAAGTTTCCTGATTACAGGGACACACTCAAGTTTTTTAAGGTGAATACTTTATTTGTGACGTGAAGTGTGGTTTTAAATGAATAGAATAGAATATAATAGAAAATAGTTTATTTTCTTTCTTAATGCTACAACATTACTTAATGAATACATGACAAAAAGAACAAATAGAAATAAAACAAAAAAGCATAGAATTTATAATTGATAAGGATGCATGTCTAGGATTGCTGCAGCACTGGAGAAAGAAAAGAGGACACACTCAGCCTGTGTCGTGATTAAGAATCACGACTGCTGATTTGGTGTGTCGCCTTCTGCGTTGGGAGTCGTGGGTTCGAATCCCACTCAGGATAATTAGTGTGACGAACACTTGTGTTTGTTCTGTGTCTGGATGTGAATATCTATTTAAGTATGTTTTTAAAAATATCTATGTATATATGTATATCAGTCTCTGACACCCATAGTACAGGCTCTACCTAGTTTTTGGTCAGATGGCCGTGTGTGAATGTCCATGGTATCTATATACATAAAAGGAGAAGGTGACTGACTGACTGACTGAGTGACTGACTGACTGACTGACTGACTGACTGACATATCAACGCAGGGCCTAAACTATAAGGGCTAGAAACTTGAAATTTTGCACAGGGGTTCCTTTTATAACGTAGGGGAGCACTAAGAAAGGATTTTTGAAAATTCACCCCTTAAGGGGGTAAAACGGGGGTGCAAAGTTAGTATGAAATTTTGCCGTTTTTAAAGTCAAGTGGGCAACCCGAACGCGGGCAGACGTCGTTAATGGGTCTAATTCTACGCGAGCGAAGCTGCGGGCGTCCACTAGTTTATTTATATAAATATTTTTCCCGGATCAAAGCATCCACCTTAAAAGACGTACATACATATATATGTGTTGTAGGAGGGCTTCAACCAGGCCGAAGCGGAGAAGGAGGGCCGCATACTGCCCGGCGCGGGCGTGGACCGCGAGTACGACGGCGCGCTGCGGGGGATAGAGGAGGTCGAGGCTGAACTCGAGCGGTATCTGGCCGAGCAGGAGAAGTACTTTCGGTGTCGGGTGAGCCTTACTGCTTTTATAGTGCTAGTAGTGGACGCCCGCAGCTTCGCTCGCGTGGAATTAGACATTCACTAACTACAAAAACGGCAAAGTTTCATACTAACTTTGCACCCCCGTTTTACCCCCCTAGGGGGTGAATTTTCAAAAATCCATTCTTAGTGCTCCCCTACGTTATAAAAGGAACCCCTGTGCAAAATTTCAAGTTTCTAACCCTTATAGTTTAGGCCCTGCGTTGATATGTCAGTCAGTCAGTCAGTCAATCAGTCAGTCACCTTCTCCTTATATATATATAGATAGATTACGCGGTAGTCCTTAGCCTCGTTGTTCTAATGTTCGTAACCGCGAGTGCTCAGTTAGAAGTCCTGGATTCTATCTACGGATAGGGCAAAGTATTAGCGGGTTTTTCCAACTTGAAATTCCCAGTAGTAGATCGGAGTCCGTGCTCGGGTGTATGGCAATAAGCTCACAAACTATTAACTGGGAACTAAAAAATATTATAAATAGTTTGTGTACAGCACTCCTCTGCTTCTCCTTTCGGGGAAATACAGGGGTGATAATCGATATCCTTACTACTAATAAATAGGAAAGTGTGTTTGTTGGTCTGTCCTTCTTCACCGATCCATCATATCGTTGAGGACACCTCAAATTCGCGAAATTCAATCAGTGCAAAATAATTACATTTGAAAAAAAAGGATCGATGTGATTTTTTGCAGTACCAGGGCCTGGGAATAATCCTTATTAGGTACATAGTTCCCGTGAAAAGGTCAAAACACTAAAATAATCGTTGAATTTTTAATCGATTTATATGATCGGCGAAACTGCGGGTGAAGCTAGATTTTGATTCGCTTTAGTTTAGCTTGCCGTTCTTAAAGGCTATCCTTATTATATTTTAACCCATCCCTTGATGGCACAGGTGATTCCGCGCGGGAAACGATATGAGGCGGGCGGAGCCGCGGTGATAGGTAGTAAATGATAGTAAATAAATAAATCTTATTTTATCAGTTAAAAAAAGCGATGACAGCCCAGTCGCTATCGAACTCGCCTCTCACTCGAGCGGTCCGGGTTCAAACGCACCAATTACTTTTCTAAATTATGTGCGATTTAAGAAATTAAATGTCACTTGCTGTAACGGTAAATCTCACATCGTGAGGAAACCTGCAGGCCTGACAGTTCTTCTAATGTTCTCGAAGGCATGTGAAGTCTGTCAATCCGCACTTGGCCAACGTGGTGGACTAAGGCCTTATCCCAGCCGTTCTGAGAGTAGATCCGTGTCCAACAGTGGGACAAAGAAAGGGTAGTGATGATGATGAAATAAATCTATAAACTGAAAGTATTTAACCTCGTTCTTTAATGTTAAGGTGAACTACGTGGGATCGGACAAGAAGCGCTACCAGCTGGAGGTGTCGCAGACGGCGGCGGCGCGCGCGAGCACGGAGTACCACCTGGAGGGCGCACGCAAGGGGTACAAGCGGTTCTCCACTGCTGAGACTAAGGTTCGATGCCCGCTTTAAGCCCTATTCAGTTATAGAGATACCTTGAATGCGCAGAATTCGAAATTTAAGTATCGACTTGCGCAGAGCGGACGGGTTGTCGTGAGCGCTGATTGATTCGAAAACTTTTTTGACGTGTTTTTTTTTTACTTACATCTAACATTACAGGCCTTGAGCCCAATGCGCTAGTGTAGTTAATAATTCAGTCAATAAATAATAATATATAATAATATGTGTGATAACGTCTTATAAATCGATGAACGCCTACACGTACGAAACAAAAGTGTGACGTCATCCTCCCGTTACGCCATCGCGTACCGCCAAACGAACCGCCATCGCGTTGAGCCAAGCGTATTCATTCAATTTTATTGTGTAACCCATAGCAATAGGACGAATAATCGTTTGCATTAATTATAGTACATGAAAATGACACCGGCTTAAAAACATTCACATTTACGTATTCTACAAGGAGTGCTGCTGCGTGTTTCAGAATACAATTTTGCAGCGTCATCTAGCAACCAGTGAATAAGTTCAGTAGTAACAAACAAGATATTACTGTGTACTATTCATCGATCGAGGAACTGATTAACCTGGCAGTGCATAGATGGCGCTAGCGATATTTATGCATTACGACGTTATCACGTAAAATTATCGTCCGTAAACCGACAACCATAAATTTTTTTTTGTTTAGGACTTACTCGCCCGCATGATAGCCGCCGAGGAGCAAAAGACAAACGTCCTAAAGGACCTCAGCCGGAGAATGTTCGAGAAGTTCTCGTCGCACTACAAGCAGTGGGAGGCTGCCTTGCAGTGCGTAGCAATCCTCGATATCCTGCTCGCGTTCGCCGAGTTCGCGCGGCAGCAGGCCGGCGACGTGTGCTTGCCTGACGTCACGTTCGATAAGGAGAGAAAGGTGATTATACTGTATAGAATGTTCGAGAAGTTCTCGTCGCACTACAAGCAGTGGGAGGCTGCCTTGCAGTGCGTAGCAATCCTTGATATCTTGCTCGCGTTCGCCGAGTTCGCGCGGCAGCAGGCCGGCGACGTGTGCTTGCCTGACGTCACGTTCGATAAGGAGAGAAAGGTGATTATACTTTATAGAATGTTCGAGATGTTCTCGTCGCACTACAAGCAGTGGGAGGCTGCCTTGCAGTGCGTGGCAATCCTCGATATCTTGCTCGCGTTCGCCGAGTTCGCGCGGCAGCAGGCCGGCGACGTGTGCTTGCCTGACGTCACGTTCGATAAGGAGAGAAAGGTGATTATACTGTATAGAATGTTCGAGAAGTTCTCGTCGCACTACAAGCAGTGGGAGGCTGCCTTGCAGTGCGTAGCAATCCTCGATATCTTGCTCGCGTTCACCGAGTTCGCGCGGCAGCAGGCCGGCGACGTGTGCTTGCCTGACGTCACGTTCGATAAGGAGAGAAAGGTGATTATACTGTATAGAATGTTCGAGAAGTTCTCGTCGCACTACAAGCAGTGGGAGGCTGCCTTGCAGTGCGTAGCAATCCTCGATATCTTGCTCGCGTTCACCGAGTTCGCGCGGCAGCAGGCCGGCGACGTGTGCTTGCCTGACGTCACGTTCGTTAAGGAGAGAAAGGTGATATAAACTGTATAGAATGTTCGAGAAGTTCTCGTCGCACTACAAGCAGTGGGAGGCTGCCTTGCAGTGCGTAGCAATCCTCGATATCTTGCTCGCGTTCACCGAGTTCGCGCGGCAGCAGGCCGGCGACGTGTGCTTGCCTGACGTCACGTTCGATAAGGAGAGAAAGGTGATATAAACTGTATAGAATGTTCGAGAAGTTCTCGTCGCACTACAAGCAGTGGGAGGCTGCCTTGCAGTGCGTAGCAATCCTCGATATCCTGCTCGCGTTCACCGAGTTCGCGCGGCAGCAGGCCGGCGACGTGTGCTTGCCTGACGTCACGTTCGATAAGGAGAGAAAGGTGATTATACTGTATAGAATGTTCGAGAAGTTCTCGTCGCACTACAAGCAGTGGGAGGCTGCCTTGCAGTGCGTAGCAATCCTCGATATCCTGCTCGCGTTCGCCGAGTTCGCGCGGCAGCAGGCCGGCGACGTGTGCTTGCCTGACGTCACGTTCGATAAGGAGAGAAAGGTGATTATACTGTATAGAATGTTCGAGAAGTTCTCGTCGCACTACAAGCAGTGGGAGGCTGCCTTGCAGTGCGTAGCAATCCTCGATATCCTGCTCGCGTTCGCCGAGTTCGCGCGGCAGCAGGCCGGCGACGTGTGCTTGCCTGACGTCACGTTCGATAAGGAGAGAAAGGTATCATCCATACTAATATTATAAATGTGAAAGTGTGTTTGTTTGTTTGTCCGGCTTTCACGTCGCAACGAAGCTATTATATGGTATGGTTTTTGTGTGTGGAGATAGTGAGGAGGGTGGAGAGTGACGTAGGCTACGTTTTACCGCGGTAAAACATCCTCATCGGAAGATATCGATGTTTTGTTGTTTTCTAGATATTTAGTTCCGGATGTTGTTAATAGATGGCATTGTTAATTCCATTTTCCCACGCGGGCGGAGCCGCGGGTAAAAGCTAGTACTGTATAGAATGTTCGAGATGTTTTCAAGCAGTGGAAGGACTCTGCAGTGTGATTATACTGTATAGAATGTTCGAGATGTTTTCAAGCAGTGGAAGGGCTCTGCAGTGTGTAGCTACAAACCATACCGTCCACTGTTGGGCACGGTTCTCCCACACATGCACAACTGCGGGAGGTCCAGGGCACGCTGATCCAATGCGGATTGGTGGAGGGATTAGTGGCTTCACGTCCTATACAGTGCTGTCCATACATCGACACACACTTTATTAACAGAAAACAAATTTATTCCAACTCGCTATCTGATGATGACTAAATTTGAACTAGTTTTTGTTTTTTCACAAGCTGTTTTGTTAACCAGCCATACATAAACATAGTGGAGGGCCGTCACCCGTGCATCGCCGTGAACGACTTCATCCCAAACGACACAGCCCTGGGGGCCGGGGGGGCGGCGTTGCTGCTACTGACCGGTCCCAACATGGGCGGCAAGTCCACGCTCATGCGGCAGACTGCTCTCATCACTGTACTTGCGCACCTGGTGAGTGGGATCACTTCATTCCCAATTTATACTTAAAGGTGAGAGGGGATGAATGCACCACATGGTGATAAGTCCACGCTGATGCGGCAGACGGCGCCAGGAGCATTTAAGTATGTATACATATGTATACATATCTACTTAACCTACTAATTTCCTAAATAATGTGTATTAACACAAATATTACAAAACATTATTCAGAAAATTTATAATGTACTCGTATATAATTTAGCTGAATAAAGTTTTGTAAATATTTCAATGCAAACAAATAAGATTTTATTTATTTGCTCTAAAAAGTGAGTGTAACCACTTCATCCCCAAGGGCAGAGGGGTCGGAACGTGAAAGGGCGTGAAAATTCTATCAAGTCAACCGATATAACATAGCAAATGCTATTTACCTATTTACGCAGGTTACGCGCGTCCAACCATTTTATTTTTTCGTCAAATCAATGCCCTAGATTGATGAGGAGGTGGTGTGATGACTGGTACCTAGGACCTACCGAATTATTTCTTAGCTTTTGGTACATTGTTTATAAGGTACATTGTTTATAAGGTGTGGATTCCGGTTACACTTCTTTAGAGGCGACCTTCTTAGTCCTCAAGGGTAGCAACACATCTGTGACTGACTTAGAACGAGACTCCTACTAACAAGTACTAACTGGACTATTACTAACACCAAATAACAGGACTAACTATCACTAACAGTCCCCAGTCCTCACACCTACTAACGAACTTACCAACTAATGTTCTAATTAACTTTCTCAACTAATTGGACTAACCATCCCAGTCCCTAATTGAGTCTTGTTCAAAGTCAGTCACAGTTGTCATGGGCGGCAGCGGATGGGTGGTGCTGCAAGCTCGTTTGCTATCCTGTACCCATAAAAAAAAAAAAAAAAGTGTACGAGTAGGAGGGCTTTGGTCTCTCTTTACGAGTACACTTATAACTCGATTGGTGAACTGTATTGTTCACCGTGTGATCGAGTTTTTAAAACCAAATTTGGTCTAGCCAGCCATATAAGAGCTCATGCAAGAAAATAGCGACATTCAATTTGTCGCATTAATAATTAGTTAGGGTCGCCGTCATCGTAATCGATGAGGAGGACTATATACATTATTTTATAATCTTTTTTTACAATAAAACCGTAAATCATTACATTAACTGCTTTGAATAGAGTCAATCGTTTTAAATATCTGGGTCACTGGGTTTCCGACGACTTATGTGATGACACGGACTTAGAGCGGGGGCGCAGGGCGCTGTCCGTCCGCTGCAATATGCTGGCCCGCAGGTTTGCACGGTGTACCGATCAAGTGAAGGTTACCCTATTTAAGGCGTACTGCCAATCCTTCTACACCTGCAGTCTGTGGGTGCGGTACACGCGGCGAGCGTACAGCGCCCTACGAGTCCAATATAACAACGCGTTCAGGGTGCTATTTGGGCTGCCGCGCCACTGCAGTGCCTCTAGCATGCTTACGGACAGGCGTGTAGATGGATTCCATGCAATTATACGTAAGAGGTGCGCTTCTCTGCTGCAGAGGCTGCGCGCTAGCACGAATGGCATCCTGAGCGTGCTGGCTGAACGATGGGACTCGCCAATGCTGCGCCATTGGATCCAACTACACACTAGTTAGCGACAGACAGACAGTTTTTAATATTAATTTAATTTTGATTTTAATTTATTAATTAATTGTGTAATTTTGATTTTATTCTAATTTAATTTATTCTATTAGTAGTAATGTAACTTAATTTGACTGATTTAATTAACTATTTTATTTTTATTGAAATCAAATGTAATTTTATTAATTTAATGTATTTCATTTAATGTAATTTAAATTAACTTTATTTTATTGTGACAAGAAATTAACATAGATTTATGTCAAAAAATGTAACACTAACAATATGGACCACGGTCCGAAATAAAAATTTATTATTATTATTATTATTATTACAAACACATCTTTCCTCTTTATAATCCATACTAATATTATAAATGTGAAAGTGTGTTTGTTTGTTTGTCCGGTTTTCACGTCACAACGAAGCTATTGTATGGTATGGTTTTTGTGTGTGGAGATAGTGAGGAGGGTGGAGAGTGACGTAGGCTACTTTTAACCGCGGTAAAACATCCCCATGGGAAGATATCGATGTTTTGTTATTTGATATTTAGTTCCGGATGTTGTTAATAGATGGCGTTAGTATAATTCATTTTCAAGTTCTTATCTATATATGATAAACAACTCATTGTTACTTCCCTTTGACCACGCGGGCGGAGCCGCGGGTAAAAGCTAGTATTAGTATAGATTAGCTAGTAAGAATCCTGGTGTTCAGGGTAGCTACGTGCCGGCGCGCGAGTGCTCGCTGAGCCTGGTGGAGCGGGTGTTCACGCGGCTCGGGGCCTCCGACGACATCCTGGCGGGGCAGTCCACCTTCCTGCTCGAGATGACCGAGACCGCCGCCATCGTCAAACACGCCACCTGCCACTCGCTGGTGCTGCTGGATGAGTTGGGTGAGTTGCCGACGATTACCTGACCCCGCAAACGTTGTACTGCCGCGGCTCGGGGCCTCCGACGACATCCTGGCGGGGCAGTCCACCTTCCTGCTCGAGATGACCGAGACCGCCGCCATCGTCAGACACGCCACCCGCCACTCGCTGGTGCTGCTGGACGAGTTGGGTGAGTTACCGACGATTACCTGACCCCGCAAACGTTGTTCTGCCATATGAAATGTCAAAGTGACGCGAAAGTGACATCAATGAACGACGGTTAAAAAAAAAGTGTTTAAAAAACATTTTCCAGTGGACCAAATTGTGAATTCTCGAATCCACTTGAACACACACAAAAAATTTCATCATCAAGCTGTTTAGGAGGAGTTCACTGTCACACATGTATACAAGAAATATATATAATAAGATTATCGATTGTATTTTCCCTAAAGGGCTGTATAGCACCTACTGTATAGTACACAGAAGCAGTAATTAGAGCAGTAATATTTAAGTTTCATGTAATAGGCGGTGAGTGTAATCATACACTTGTCACAAATTCTCGCCTCCGAGATAGCTGCTACTGGGAATTTCAAGTTAGAAAAACCCAGTAATTCTTTTCGAAAAAAATATTTTCGTTCCGACAAAAATCCTAGCAGACTTATCAAGTGATTCAAGTTATTTGCCTGCTGCCCTGCGAAACACGGCAATAGGTATACATAATATATCGATATCACGATCCGAAGCCACCGTTGATGTAAAAGCCTTCAAGGGACTCCCCTTTGGAAAAAATTTGTGTCGTTGAGCCCAGAAATACTCGCATTTGTCGGGGACGTTCAGTATGATCAGCTCATAACACGTTTTATCTCTAAGCAGTTGAGAATACTTTGGTATTTTGTATACGCTTAATGAACGTCATAACATTTTTAATCTACCGCCGGTTCACAAAGTTGATGCTACCGAGAAGAACACGGCAACTCAAACTCGGTAGTTACTCTTTTCAAAATTTCAGGTCTCTTTTCCTGTCTCCTTGATATCGATGGTATGGAATAATCTGTTGCAGGGCGCGGCACGTCGACGTACGACGGCACGGCGATAGCGTCGGCTGTGTGCGCGGAGCTGGCCGCGCGCGGCTGCCGCGCCGTGTTCTCCACGCACTACCACGCGCTCGTGCGCCATCTGCGGGGCCACCCGGGAGTCGTGCTCGGACACATGGTGACTGACTATACTTTAAGCACGTCGACGTACGACGGCACGGCGATAGCGTCGGCCGTGTGCGCGGAGCTGGCCGCGCGCGGCTGCCGCGCCGTGTTCTCCACGCACTACCACGCGCTCGTGCGCCATCTGCGGGGCCACCCGGGAGTCGTGCTCGGACACATGGTGACTGACTATACTTTAAGCACGTCGACGTACGACGGCACGGCGATAGCGTCGGCCGTGTGCGCGGAGCTGGCCGCGCGCGGCTGCCGCGCCGTGTTCTCCACGCACTACCACGCGCTCGTGCGCCATCTGCGGGGCCACCCGGGAGTCGTGCTCGGACACATGGTGACTGACTATACTTTAAGCACGTCGACGTACGACGGCACGGCGATAGCGTCGGCCGTGTGCGCGGAGCTGGCCGCGCGCGGCTGCCGCGCCGTGTTCTCCACGCACTACCACGCGCTCGTGCGCCATCTGCGGGGCCACCCGGGAGTCGTGCTCGGACACATGGTGACTGACTATACTTTAAGCACGTCGACGTACGACGGCACGGCGATAGCGTCGGCCGTGTGCGCGGAGCTGGCCGCGCGCGGCTGCCGCGCCGTGTTCTCCACGCACTACCACGCGCTCGTGCGCCATCTGCGGGGCCACCCGGGAGTCGTGCTCGGACACATGGTGACTGACTATACTTTAAGCACGTCGACGTACGACGGCACGGCGATAGCGTCGGCCGTGTGCGCGGAGCTGGCCGCGCGCGGCTGCCGCGCCGTGTTCTCCACGCACTACCACGCGCTCGTGCGCCATCTGCGGGGCCACCCGGGAGTCGTGCTCGGACACATGGTGACTGACTATACTTTAAGCACGTCGACGTACGACGGCACGGCGATAGCGTCGGCCGTGTGCGCGGAGCTGGCCGCGCGCGGCTGCCGCGCCGTGTTCTCCACGCACTACCACGCGCTCGTGCGCCATCTGCGGGGCCACCCGGGAGTCGTGCTCGGACACATGGTGACTGACTATACTTTAAGCACGTCGACGTACGACGGCACGGCGATAGCGTCGGCCGTGTGCGCGGAGCTGGCCGCGCGCGGCTGCCGCGCCGTGTTCTCCACGCACTACCACGCGCTCGTGCGCCATCTGCGGGGCCACCCGGGAGTCGTGCTCGGACACATGGTGACTGACTATACTTTAAGCACGTCGACGTACGACGGCACGGCGATAGCGTCGGCCGTGTGCGCGGAGCTGGCCGCGCGCGGCTGCCGCGCCGTGTTCTCCACGCACTACCACGCGCTCGTGCGCCATCTGCGGGGCCACCCGGGAGTCGTGCTCGGACACATGGTGACTGACTATACTTTAAGCACGTCGACGTACGACGGCACGGCGATAGCGTCGGCCGTGTGCGCGGAGCTGGCCGCGCGCGGCTGCCGCGCCGTGTTCTCCACGCACTACCACGCGCTCGTGCGCCATCTGCGGGGCCACCCGGGAGTCGTGCTCGGACACATGGTGACTGACTATACTTTAAGCTACCACATAGGAGTCCCACTACTTTTTTATGGATGTAAGATACGACTATATCATAAGCTACAACTACATTTTATGGATCCAAGATAGCAAACGTGTTTGCAGCACCACCCATGACAACAGAACTGTTACTGACTTTGAACAAGACTAATAGGGACTAGGATATTGGTTAGTTCAGGTAGCAGAGTAAATAAGATCATTATTTGGTCAGATTAGTAATTGTCTCGTTACTGATGGTCGCCCCACAACAACTGGACCACAATTGCTTTAAAACCAATTATTACACCGTAGAATCGGCGGCAAGTGGTACTGTCCCGGTCGAACTTTGGACGCGGATCTCTACCACAGAGTACATTTTATATAAGTCTCTACCATAGCCACAGATAAGTTAGGTAAAGTGAAGTAACTAAAGTACAATGTTGATTGTCGAATGTCCTCAAGCCACGCTTTTGGTGGTCTTAAACAAGGCTCGACTATTGGCGTACTATTGAAAACACCGGAACCTCTGAAGCACGGTAGCGCCCATGAAATGTTGCTTCTAGCGGTCACCGATCCACAAACCGACCGCGCCTGTCGTTACTTAACTCTGTCGATCACAGCCAGCGAGCCAGCCATTGGGCTATAATCGCTACAATCGTATTGATTATTTACGATAAATTTTACCACCTTCCAGGCTTGCATGGTGGAAACAGACGAGTCGACGGCCGACACCGAAGACTCGATACCAGAGGAGACGATAACGTTCCTGTATAAACTATCTCCCGGCGCCTGCCCCAAGTCCTACGGGTTCAATGCAGCGCGGCTGGCGGGCGTGCCCGGGGATATCACGAGGCGGGCACACACAGTGTCCCGGGACCTGGAGAGGGAGGCCACGTGTGTGCGCGCCTTTAGGGACATCTTAAGGCTGGACACAACGGATAGCGCTAAGGAGATGCGTAAGCTGTTGGCAGGGCTTTGTATTTGATCTGATTTGTGTTAAAGTTAAGTTGATTAGCGTGATATATCACGCTCCGTGAAGTTGCAGTTGAGCATTTAAAATGTCAATAAGCGCCGCTCACTACATCTTTTGCGTGTCATAAAATGTCTTGAAATAACGCACTACTTCAGCGTGTCATAAAATGTCTTGAAATAACGCCAAAATATGATTACAATTGTTATTAAAAGCGTCTTCAGTATATGATTTTTATCTATTCATTTTTGCCCGACTGCGCGACGGAATGAAGGGTATTGGTTTTATGAGTCTATGTATTGTTAGCATTTGATCTGGAGATGTGTTTAATATTTAAATCTTTTTAATTTTGAATGTATTGTTGTCCATTGGTGGAGTAAAACCATTAGCAGTGCACTGCGATCTGCATGTTTTTTTAGAACATTTTAATTGATTATTAAGATAACTATTATGATATATAACACAGCAATAGTTCATTCATAAAAAAAAAGATTAGTAATATTGAACTTTAATGAGCAGTTTGAACCACCACTAGTACGCGGCGCTTTGTTAGTTAAGAATTTAAGAAGGGTAATTTTTCACTCTATTAGATGCACGATTCTGGCTTCAGGGCAGATTTATGAATGACCCTTCAACTTCAACAACCCCAAATGTATTAATGATTCTGTGATTATGTTTAAAAATATCTGAACATTGTTCGTTCCTGTTGGTGCCATAAACATCGTTGATTGTTGAATTGTGTGAAGTCGGGTACAGCTTTACGTAATTTCTTAAGATTATTTTTTATAATGGGAAGAAATAGACAATAGGTACACAGAAATTGGGAATTTCTGACTTTTCATGTTTGTGTTTAAAATGTAATTTGTTGATTTCAATGTTCAATTTTACAGTGAATGTAATTCACTGTCTACCTCATTATATTGATTGTAAAACGATACAGTTTAATGTAACGTCCCACCAATTTTAAATAAATACTTTTTTAAATGCTTCATGCCGTTTTCTTTTCATTCCTTATTTATTTTATTAGAGATTAGAGAGAATACACAATTTCATACCTCCAAAATCATACATGTTGTAATACCTGCCTATAGATTTACTACATTAATTCGTACTGTCCGAATACAGTCGAAAGAAAACAGATGCGTACTAGTCGCAAAAAAATCGTGATTCGAATAGAATTCGCCTAGATTTTTCATTAGCAGTAATGAAAAAAATAATATATACTCTTGGATCCACCATACGCCTGGTGGTAGGGTGAGACTCAACCCTACTTTCATAATATGTAGTGTGTGAATCAGGGTACCAATTGTACTACCTATATATGAATAATTTAATGTATTTATTCACAACAACATTCATTATTTATCTGAATCTTATCGACTGAACTTCCCCAGATAGTTGATAGTTGTCCCCGTGAACAAGCAAACACATTGATTTTACTTTACTTATTTATTTCATTCTTATACGCAAATTACAAAACCGTCAGTACCGTTAACGCTAGCTATCTCTCCACATACGGACTTAAAATCCCATTACATTAATCTTTGATTATTACAAAAATAAGTCAACAAAATAGCCTTGAGAAAACATTACTTGTTCATCAACATAATATTATTTCCTCTACTAATGATGGATGAAGGCTTGGAATTAAATTTGACAACTGAATATAGACAAAACTCATCAGCGCATCACCTTATTAGCATTTTCAAAAGTATAATATCATTAAATAGAAACTTACCATGATATAATAATAACAGGCATCAATAAAAGAAAATACAGACAAAAGAATTCTTTAGAATTACACGTTTTCGTAATAAAAATATTTTATAGCCACATAACACTAATTCCTAATAAATGCTTAAATACAATGTTATTTATTGCAAACAACTCGATTTGTAACAATGACTGACTAGGATAATATTTTTCAAATATTTTTTGGAGTAATCCAAACTTAATTGATAAATTTGGAATACCTACCAACTTAAAAAAATGTTAAGAAGTTATGTTATTATATTGTTTAATTATTATTTCCTGAAATGGAAATATACGAACAAATTAACAACGAGAAATAATTATTAAGTGTAGGATTACTAAAATGAACAATACAAAATCGATTATTATTATGTAATTTTTATAAATTTTAAAATACTGCAATAAACTCTTAATAATTATTAATTTAATGATCAATAAAAGTAGACATGAATAAATAATGTACCTATATGTCTTTAAATGTTAATTTACTCTGAGGCAAACACGGCAAATATAATAATAAGTAATCATGGAGTAAATTACCGTTAAATTATTTGACACATCAACATGGAAATAAAGACTTACTTAAGTAAAGATTCAGAATATAAGTAATAATATTGGAATGTAAAATATTATATTTAAGAATATATGTAGAAGTAGAAAATATTTTTCCCTGAAAATTACAAATTTTAAACATTTATAATGGGATATAAGGGTAAATAACAAAGTGATAGAAGTTAATTCTATAAAATATATAATATGTAGTGACGCAAATATTTTTGGAAGTCTGGTAGACTCTGTGTGATGTATCTGAGATCTTGATTGGGTGTGTTATACCCTGTGTGCCTTCGCTCCTCTTTTCGAGATCATCCGGTTAAAATAACATTCTTGTACAGATTTTTCTGTGTCACATCCGCCACTTTACGTACCAACTCTTTGACAAGTATTGTCACTTATACATGTTTTATATAAGGAGTGATAGTAGGTACAGTATCCATATTTCACAAACCGACCTGTATATAATCAAAGTATATAATAGATAGTGCGAAGGTACCCTGTCAATGAGTTATATTTTATTATTGTTATTTATTCACCGAGATCACCAAACGGATGTATATTAATACTTTTTGTGACAAAACTTTCTCACGCTCAGTAATATCACATTATTTATAACTTGTTTGTTAAATTTATCAGGGAGTATCCTTCTAAGTTCTTTCCTCTTAGAAGATTTTTCACAATCGGTGGGATGAAATGCCTCCCTATACCATCGATATATTTTTCATTACACCTACTACTACATTGTAGGAAAGCTTCAGAAACTAATAATTAATTAACTGTCTTGATTGGTGAATACGGAAGTTTGTTTATTATTTTAAACCAAGGTGATGATCGTGAGTAAGTTTACTAACAAATGGTTATGTGATTGTTCAACGTATTGTGTTGTATAAAGCTGATAATACTTTACCTTGTCTGTACTTCACACTAAGAGAATGTGCCCTTATCAAAACAGTCTTTATACACTTTAACGACTAATGGCCTTAATACGTGGTTTTACTACCTACCACCACATGTGGCTGATAATCAATTATTACTGTAAATGCTAAACCATGTTAAAGAATAAGGTGGAAAATCGTTTTATCATTATTTTAAGACGAAATATTTTTCGTGCAGAGCGCGGTACTATGTAACAGTTAAATTTCTTATACATATAACGCAACTCCGCGTCAGGTCGCAACTTCTATATTACTAAAGTATGTACTTATTAACATGCAAAATCAAAAACATTATGCGTCAAATCGCTCTAGCTTGAACTATTCTTATTCAGTGGAAATTGAGTACAAAATCTGTATGTATTATGTAAGTACACTATAATACGGACTGAAAGGCAATAAGTCTTCTTGTTTATAGATTAGCTACTCTAGCTTTCACACGTACCTTATACGTATAACAAGCCTTGACGCATATATACAATCATATTTCAGTAGTAGTCTTGTATCATTCGTTAAAAAGCTTTTACGCTGATGACTACTACTTAATGACTTTTTACTTTGCCAGCTTACCCACTGTAAAATCGCGCGTCCTGTTTGTTGTCTAAGACCTTAACCAAAGAGCTACCCCATGTGCACTCGCCTCGACAAACCGACTAAGATACTATTTCAACTTTTCAGCATTATACAAACCAACTTAACAATACATACTGCATTATATCTGCAATTTATATTGCAATAATCCAACCTGACTACATATGCACATGCTTTGCTCAATATCACACTTTTCAATAAATTAATGTGTTCAACTTAAATTATACAATACAACACCCTTGAATTTTAATGTAGCGTCTAATCATGTCGCAACTCTCATTATTTATTTACACCATTTCATAAGCGTTACATCTAAACATCTTACATATTTTTAGCATTAGCTCATATATTACCATGGAATTGGGCAGACAGGAAAACTAAAAGAATATTTAAAAATTATAACCGACTCCATAAAAGTCATTGGGTGTTAATTGTTAATTGGTTCAACTACTAGTATAGGGTAATTTATATGCACAATTAATTGAATGACAATCCACTCAAATTAGCCAAAGTTCAATAGTAGACATTTGTCCTTCTAAGATAAAGATATTATAAAGATTTGTTACAGATGATTCAATCGGCCAATAAAGCAACACAATAAGACCGAGATGGCTTAGCTGGCTTACAGTAGTTTTCAAAGCTATCGATTTTATTATTAAATACATATATTTTTATTAAGTACGACAGCACCATACATTTAAAATATTCACTACCCATGCGACAACTCACTCGCAATGGCACCCATTTGAACGGCCACTCGTCTAAAATGCTAGCTAAAATCATGAAAACTAAAACCTAACAATAAAGAGTTTCTTAGCGTAACTGCAACATGAGATTGCTTGCAAAGTCGAGCCTTGACACAGTTATCAATCACATCATCGAGAAAACTTACGAAGAGAACAATCGAATGACTGTAAATCAATATCTCACTCAGACTTATACAATTTTGCAGCTAATTGGAGTCAATGGAAAAAAAAAAACGATTTATTCTACACCAGATCGAATCAAGCGTCAATAGATTTAACTTGTATCTTTACAATCAAGAGCAAGCTTTTTTTGCAAAATCGATTCGATTTGGTACAGAGAATTCGTGCGTCATGCTAGTAACAAAGACTCGGAATACGGTAAAATTTCATAACCTGTTTTTTTTTCGAATTTATGGTGGCTACCCCGATTAAACCATATCAATAAGTTTTTTTCACGAACAATCTAAACATATGCGTCAGTATTGGATTAACATCTAACTGTACAAATCTAACTATTGTACTGATCTGTCTACGGAACTGAATTAAAACAGATATTTAATTGTTTAAATTGTTCGTATTTCATTGATAAACTCAAACCAATAAGTTATCGTAAAATAACAGAATACCTAATTATAGGTTATAAGCATCCGATAAAACCAAGTTACTGTTTACTTCCGATTAGTTACCAATATAAATAGCCGGTATTTAATTTTTAAACCGGTTCCAAGCCTTGCTCGTAACTAGAAACGCGACCTCGCGCCTTAAAGACTGCTTAGTGGCCGTTCCTGCCTCATAGTTCGTCGAAGGACGAGCTCTCCCGTTCGTCGAAGGGCCGCGCGCGCTCCCCCCACCGCTCCCATCGTTCGGAGCTTAGAAGCGACTCTGTATCTTCGTCTTGCCGCGGCAGGGGATACACCATGCCGTCTCCGAAGCTACGCCGCAAAGAACACAATTCGTGGACCGCACGTCAGTAAAAAGTGTGACGTCATGGTAACAGTAGGTACCATGACGTCAAACTTTTTCGGATGTGTTGGCGTTCATCGATTTTATAAACGTTATCACGTCAAAAAATTAGTTAGTACAGTAATCTAAGTGCTCGTGTCATATGTTAAAAGGTAAAAACTGCATCGCACGGGAGTGTGCGTTAATCTTGGGGTTGTGTTTTAAAACAAAAGTCAAACCAGTTCAAAATCAAGTATCAAATCAACTAGAATTCGTTAAAGATTCAGGTTTTTAATGCAATTAAAGTTATTATTAGTCTTATTCATATAATTTTTTGAGTCCTTTTGAACTGCTTTGATATCAATTGTAAATTCAATCAATCTAACTAAATAGTACAAATGCTTTGTTAAGTAAAACATAATTCTATCTACGTCATACAATACTGCATAGCTCCACTTTAGATTATAGAATAGTCTGTGCGCAAATCACTTACGATTTTGAATATCAATAAGGTCATTTTAAGGGTTCCGTTGCCACTTCACCAATACTTTCCAATTTTACTAATTTACATTTTACTAACAAAAACATTTCCAAATTTCCTCATTTAAAATATGATAGTTTTGGCAATTTCATGTTTATTAAATTCGGAAATTATTTTGCAGTTGATCAAATGGTTTAGTGAATATGTTCAAATGGTCATGGACAATCATATGTAGTAATATTTTGACTCATGTGCTACAATATGCAAGATGGTATGCCTAAAATACCTAAACAAAGCGCATGCAGTTGGTTATTTGTATTCAGTAGGTTTTTTTTTATATGGAAAATTAGGGAAAATTTGTAACCGTTTTAAAATACTCAAATCATACTTTAACTACCTAAATAAGTTTATACATAATATTTTTATTAGTCACATTAACATTGAGACGGTTACATATCTGACAAAAATGACCAAAAGTTCAGTATGAAAGCCTTTTATTATATTTTTAGTTTGTTTTCAGACTTCTTCATACCATTTTTAAACTAGTTGTCTGAAAAAAAAACATTTTACATAGGTTTGTCAATCAATATTTATTACTATATCGGTTGTTTTCTTTTTGATTTGACCATTTCTAATTATATGTCAGAATTTATATTTAAGCATATTATTTTACACTTTTTATGTATTTGTTATGGTTTTGGTTTTCCTTTACTCAAAAATATTCACAATGTGATCTATAAAATAAAATTGTCATAGCGTTTAGGAAATAATCATACCTTAAGAATCGACGACGTTATAGAACATAAGCTCTGGAACTGCTCTTGAAATAATAACCAACTTTACAAGCGCTATTCAATAACTAACGACACTAATTCTAACTATAGCTGCGCTAAGAAATAGCATGCAAAAGGACACTAAACAGACATAATCGAAGAGCGAATTTGACAAAAGAAGTGAATGACATAATTTTGAATATCTTCAGATACGGTGATGTCGCCAATGAATGAAAAGCAATGTAGTTAGTTAATTGGTTTATTTTAATACATTTAATTAAAAAAATATTTGTATAAGAGGTAGGTTAATATGAAATGCGTCCTTATACTATTTGCGGGACGGTCCGGCCCCTTCGGGGGCAGAGTCGCCATCTCTCGGGCTCGTGAGTCATCTCCACGCTAAAATAAAGTCACAAGTTGTTCTAAATCGACTTGCTTTTGAAGTTCGCAAGCGTTAGGAAAGAAATTTTGAAAAGTTAAGAAAGCGGTAAGTAGCTTTGAGTGGCTTTTTATTTCCTTTTTTTTTAATTTCAGGTTTAAATATGTATTTAATTACTTACGGTAGGCCCAGCACCGATTCTGTACTAGAATGTGTTGTAATATATATATGTATTTATATTTAAATATATTTACTGTGTTATTCTCACAAAAACCTCTCAGTAGTAGTAAAGAAAGACCAACAAAGACTTTATTACATATGTTATTGAGATATTCTTATCAATTTAGCGATATTCTTATGAGATATCGCTGATAATAAAGTAACCATATAGGAAATCAAAAGCACCCAAAGAGAGAGATAGATAGTAAGAGAGAAAGAAAAACAAATGATCCTCAATTTGACACAGTACACATGAAACTGTAAATTAATTATTAACCATTCCTATCTGTATAAAATTAAAGCTTCATAAAGATGCCGTCATAAATTACGATTGATTTGCCTATGATCACATTGGTATGCCAATTAAATATTTTTTAAGCAAATTATTGTACTAGAATGTGTTTTCTGAAGTTATCATCCCTATCATCATCATAATTTGCAACTGAAATCAGTTTAATTCTAACTTTGGGCATTTATAAAGACATTATAAAGACGCAAATACATAAAACAGGACCACTTCTTGTATACACAGTATACGTCCTTCGCAGTATCCATTTGCTTGCTAATATATAAAATCTATTCGCAAATCTTGCCTTCTAAAAGCGTTATTTCAAGCTTCGTGTTCACTCGTGATCAAAACTAATATGTAGCACTATTAAAAACAAAATAAAAGAAACAATATAGCAGAACAAAACCAGTTTATTGTACACAAAACATACTTACAAAATATTAATATGAAAATTGCTCGTTCTATTATTTATCAGTCTTGTGTGTATATAGCTCGAAAATAACAAATGCATTGAAAAGCAAAATCGCATGTAAGTTATCCATTACATTCATGTGTCAGAGAACAAAGTCATAACGATTCATCGACATTTTGATTTAGACTTGTCAGCCAACCTCCCGCACATAGCTTGAGCACAAACGCATCACTACCAATAGAGTACAAAATACGGTATTTAAAACAATACAATCACTTTTAAGTCTAGTTATAAAGCAGCTACCAAAATACCTAACATTATCCCGACTTATCTAATGACAAAGGCACCAGGATTGCTCCGAAAATTCGTCACCAACATCTACACTATATTAATTAATTAATTAAATTCCAATAAAATTCCAATTGATCATCAATAAAGGTCGTACAATAATTTTTATTAATCAATAACGTGCAAAATTCGATTGTAAATAGTTATCAAATAATTTAACGATCTGTACTATACCGACTATAGTAAGAAAGTATTTATTCAATCAATAATCAAGAAATATTCATACGTAAATATTACAAAGTATCCACCTAATCACAATTTGGCACATCGCTGGCAAAAGCAGTTTACCACTGACTTGTACCGAGTTTGACAGCGATCGTTCGCGAAACGTCCGAGCGCTCCGATCGATCGAATTCCGATCGGAATCCATCGATCGATCTGATCGATTCTTATTAGAATTTAATTTCTAGTAAACTACTGCTGCTATAGTAAAGTAAAAAATACTGTACGAAGCTGACTCTATAGGGAATCAATCTATATTTAATGTAAAGTACAATATTAATCCAAAAGGTATAAAAAAAATATTGACCTTGACATTGCGGGTAAATTTGAGTAAAATTTTTCTTATAAGAATCTTTTACGAATCATTCTAAAACATTTCTCAATGTTACTTAGTAATTATTAAACTAGATTAATGTACCTTTCTTTTAATACCAATGAATCATTACTTGGAATGTAGAGTGTAACCCAATAAACCAAAACAAAGTACCCATTCCCGTGTAAATCTCCGTTACAAATCGGGAAAGAGAAAATTTTAAAACGTAAAATCATAACTATTTTAGTCATATTCTTTTCATTTACGTATATGTAAATGTTCATAATGAACTGCTTTTCTAATAACTATAAGAGTTTTACTTATATAAACAGTAATTAATACAAAAACTTACCGATAAACCGGCCGCAATGGCCGGCAAAATTCATGTTTGTGCAAGTCGACTTTAGCACATGTTTTCATATCCGATCAGACTTTGCATTCACAGCATTTGTAGATATGTTGAAAGAATGAATCTTGAGGATTATTTACATATATAACACTAATACCATCAGTTAATGAATAAACTTTTGTTTACATAAGATAAGATCAGATTACAACCACTTGAAAACACATGACGTCACCCACTTGAAAAGATAAACAAATTTTTTTTACAATGATGACTGACGACTGTACAGATGTTTTACCTATCCAGAGAAAGGAAATTTAATACAGATTCGATATAAAGAACCATCGACAAACTCCATGGCATTCGACACAGATAAAAACTTGTTTAAATCGTATCGATCCTCCGGTCGATTTAATAAAAAAAATTTTTTTCAATCTATGAAATATATCCGATAAAGCTTGCCATTCACAGCATTTGTAGGTATCTCTAAAGAATAAAGCTTGACGATTATTTTGATATACAACACTTAAACATTGGGATAATAGATAAACTTTTGTTTACATATGAAAATATCAGATTACAACCACTTAAGAACACGTGACGTCACCCACTTCAAACATTTTTTATAAAATATTGGTTTCGTCAATTTATATGTTTTACCTACCCAGAGAAAGGAAATTTAATACAGATTACATATAAATAAACATTATCTTACATTATCTTTGCAAACTCTGGGCGTATAAATACGCCCTGGACATTTGGCGTATAAATTTTGGGGCAACCATGGTTGCCTGGACATTTCACTTGGAACGTCAAAAGGCAACTCTAGTTGCCTGGACATTTGAGTGGATAAGTGAGCACTCATAATTCGACCGATCACGGAACTATCGCCTAATGGATTTCGATTTTTTTGTTTGTGACGTGTCTTGTATGTCAAGGTATGTGTCGAGCGTCGGCTGAGTCGTCATGCTCTGACCTGGAGCGAGTGGTGCCCATGGACTCGTAGCAATGGGTCTCAGGGGGCGCAGTAAACGGCTGCAGCCGGTGCTCGCGACGCACCGGGTATTCGCACCCGTCTCCGAGGCTGACAAAACGACCATCAGTTTTAACTAGCCTTCTAGCGCGGCTACGCTTGGTTGGCTTTCAATAATGTACGTTTTATAACTGTGTACTTGGAGCTGACAAAACCAATCTTTCCTAACCTCCCCGCTTATACCGGCCAGTGCAGTTTGCATACTTGTGTCGTCTGAATTATTTAAATGTGAAAATTTGCTTTTTTTTTTTTAATTTTGTTATCTTATGTGTTTTCTTTTTTAACAACTTTTGACGATGTCGTTCCATGACCAACTTGTTTAAATGAACAAACACCATCGCCTTACAATAAAGTTGTTTTACTGAATTAATTGAATCTAATATAAACACTATGTCTGTGAGGGAGACCCGTGCCCAGCAGTGGAACGTCTATGGGTCGCAGCGAATATAAACATCCCAGTATGTACCAGTACACACATTAAAACACTAACTGTAATTTTTATGTAATTTTAATAAAAATCTTCTATGTTACGATAAAGAACAAATGGCCAACATGATAATATTTTGACATTTTCAGGTGCACAGTTATAAAAATCTGGTTAAAATGCGCGGTATTCGGGGTTTAGGAGTTCGGTGAAATATTCCGGGGGTTGCGTACGCCTGATTGGGTATGAGTGCTGTGGTTTACACCTACAGTTACTCATATTCGGCTAGCGATCACGGAATGTTTACATTTGTATGAAAATGGACAGCGCTTCTAATATTTACAATACAAGATCAAGCTAATTTCATCAGTATTTAGCCTATTCTAGCGTGTGACTGAAATGAAGAAGAATACCGCTAGGAATCGCCCGATCGAAGGAATTAACGATTGGAAACCACCACACACTCTAACAAATGAAACTATTACGCTCTCCATGACATTCGCTTTCTGAGTGATAGGTGGCGGAAACTAAGCTAAGTGAAGACTACGACGTACAAAATACGTATATTTTGCCTCCATCTTTTTATCCGTACAGAATATTTGTACAATGGCTTGGATTCATATATCTGGTGCATAAGAATTGTGTAAATAAATACATCCGACATCGGTGCATTTCCACACTTTACTGCCAAAATAAATTTAGACTCCCTTGAGTTGCATTGCAAAATTTGCTTTGCTGGATTTGCTGGGGCCAACTTTTGTTATAACATAGGGTTTTGTAATGTAAATAATAAACTAAATAGTTTACGAACTAACTAAACTAACTAAATATTAAAATTAAAATACTTATAGAGTAGTGTAATTATCTTATTTTAGTAAAGTTTATAAGCATGCATTTATATAGGGCTTCATAACGATTGGTTTACGGAATAGACAATAGGTTTTTAGAAGACAGACAGACAAGATTTTAAGCAAGCTGCCGATAAGTAAATTTTATTTTAGTAAAGTTTGTCCCAGCAAACCAGTAATAAATAATAAAAACTACATTCTCAAGGTAAGATAAAGTGCAACTACTCATTATACATATAAATAATTATTGAAAACCTTAACAAACTATTGTGTTCCCAATAATAAATACGTATATTATACGTGTAAGGCAGTGTAAGTATTATACAATTAATATATTAGTATATCATACAATGATTATTATTTTATATATTAGCGAAATGATATGAAAATGTACAATGAAAGATGAGTGAATACACTGAAGATTCAAAAAGTATTAAGGATATATGAAAAGTAATAGAAGATGAAGATAACTTCATCGACATGCCTTGAGTTAGTGATTTACCATCCTCATATTGGAGCTTAGAATCGTACATAAAAATGTTTGTACTAGACCTCTTACCGGGCAAACTGAGTTGGTTAGAAATGGTCATTCACTTCTTTTTCACACATGAGAAGCATGCACACTATACATCTATAGTTTTAAGACTTTACGCACAAGACGGCACACACACGGACAGACATGATGCAGTCAACATTATTTTCAACCCATATTGAGGTCTGCTGAATCGATGATTTATTTCAGGGTGGTATCCGTGCAAATAAATTTTTGATTTACACAAAGTTATATTGTTAATGGAAACTGCAGGCTTTATACAGAAACCAACCAAATAAAACAGTAACAGTGACTAGGCTTTTGACAGGAACCTCTTCAACCCTTAAGAAACTTCTGGCACTAACGGACATCCGACCAATAAGTACCGATGCGATTTAACATTGACAAAGTATGGAAATTGGTTCTCCCCACTAGACACGAGCTTTTCAAGTATGTAAACTTTATTATTTGATTTTAACTGAGAGTATTTTATGTACATAATATATTGAGCAAAAAAGTTAAACTGCATACAGATTAGGGTCCTGTCAATAGCAAAGTTTCGAGGTCTGTCTCCAATTCACAGTGTTAAAAAGTCCATTAATCATTGAGAAGAAAATCAAGTGTCTATAATAGATCTATATCAGATTGGAATTAACTAGAATATCACAGAATTCATACTAGTTATATCACAGAAAGCCTACAATCTTGTTTTTAAACGGATAAGTATGAACGAATACTAACAAAAGAAACCCCAATTTTCATTGAAAGCATTGAATTTAAGTACATAATAATAATCAATATAAAACTACCTAAAATCCTTACAACTAATCTTTGTTAAACGAATCAGTTTTTTAAACGTAATTGCTGTCTATGAAAATGATAATGCAATTTTAATATGTAAATGCAGTTTCCAATGCATCGCCGGCCCTGAAGGAGAGATCTTTCTACACTTTTTTTTTAACCACCCCAAGATTTGACTCACTGAGAAAACCACAGAAGGAAGTTTATTACACTGCCATTGCAAAATTGAACTCAGTTACAAAATGTAAATTCAGTTACAAAATGTAAATTCAGTTACAAAATGTAAATTCAGTTGTAAAATGTAAGTCGTGTGTATGTGTTTGTTCGTTACCTGGTGAAGACTGGCACCATCCACAGGTTAGGGCTGTTGCCGAACACTTCCTTGAAGTTGTTGAAAGCACCCATCGAGAAGCCATTCTTGTCTGCGCCGCCCCTAAACATCGGCGCTCGGAACGCTTCTGAAAAAATATAGAAAACATATATGAGGGATGTATTTATTATTAATTGATATATTCTTTCTATTTTGGACGATTGGTCGCCAAGAAGTTGAAATTTGATTGTAATTGTATAAGTATTTAGATTCAAGTTGATATGGTAATTGTTTCGACTAGATGGCGCTAGATGTAACATTAAAATGTGTTCGAAACAAAAAAAAACACTTAAATGGTACATTCGTTGTTTTCCATAGCACCTAATATAAGATCAATGATGGGAAACAGTTTAAAAGTTGATATACTAGTATATTATCTACAGATGACCATAATGACCATATACTTGGTAATGCTTAAAATTATAATAATACTAGTGGACGCCCGCAGCTTCGCTCGCGTAGAATTAGACCCATTAACGACGTCTGCCCGCGTTCGGGTTGCCCACTTGACTTCAAAAACGGCAATGTTTCATACTAACTTTGCATCCCCGTTTTACCCCCTGAGGGGATGAATTTACAAAAATCCTTTCTTAGTGCTTCCCTACGTTATAAAAGGAACCCCTGTGCAAAAATTCAAGTTTCTAACCCTTATAGTTTAGGCCCTGCGTTGATATGTCAGTCAGTCAGTCAGTCAGTCATTCAGTCAGTCAGTCAGTCAGTCAGCTTCTCCTTTTATATATATAGATTATTATAGATTAAGGTTTAATATGTAAATTAGTAATTCTACCAATATAAAAATATTACTGTGAGTCTGAAGATCTAATCTAATTTATGCATTAAAATAGAATTACATATATGACAAAATAACACTACACAAAGATTACCATGTTAACAACCTTGTGTTGAATTCATGTTTTATAACTAGTCTTTATATTAAGTATCTATTGTTTTTAATCTATCTCACTACCAACCAATCAAAACTAATACATAAAATTTTAAGACAATATTATGTTACAAGTATTACTGTTTAATATTTGTGTGAAAGACAGTGCCGCATTACCATTGATCAAAGTTTTGAGCATACTGTTTACTATCTGACCGGTGGGACTGCCCAAGCGACGATACGTTATGAGAAAATCTGAAACCAAACTCGGAATTTTATTATCAACGCATAAGATGTTGCGCACAAATTGAAAATAAGCCACACAAGAATTTTATAGCGAGTAATTACTGAGTTTTGCGCGTCCTTCTCTAATCACCTTTATAAAATGAGCCATCAAACTGACCCTTAAAATAATCGCTCATGAAAAATGTACAGGTACCACTAATAATCGGCGAAAATCAACCGTTCGGTCAGAGGATATATTGTAATATATCGATAGCATAAGGCCAATGCGGTCAATGCTTCGGTCATTGAAAACGGCCAAACCTAAATAAGGCCATTCCTAAATAAGGAATGGCGCACTGATTAATAAAAAAAAAATAAGGTTAGTTTAATTAAGTTAGGTTTTGATTGAGCTGGACTCATGAGTAGTACATTGACTCTGATAAAGGTTTATTTCATATTTCATGAACATATTAATTAATAGTCGCGATCCGCTAAAATAAAATAAAAAATAATTTAATATTCTAATTTTATTATCTGTTGTTGTTCTGTTCATCTAGTAACTAACTACACAATAAAGTGTCTGAATAATGACATAAGACAACAACGACGAGTTATTTGAGTACCTACCTACTTTAACTCAAAATATTTACCATGATCAATGACATTGCGGACACATTCAATATTAGCTGTCTTAAATAATATTTACCGAAGGAAAAGACATGGGAAGTATGAAAATAGATTAATTATTAAGGTAGAAATACCCACATTTAGGCTTTGTAGGGTATATTTCTTGATATTTCCTTATTGACGCTATCTGGTCCTCCACCCTTTCAAACCGCATAATGCCAGCAAACTATATTTTGAAGCCGTAATAGTCTTTTAGAGAAAGGAAAGGACTAGGAAACTATAGACAAGTCTCTGGATAAAATCAAAATAATTGATTTTATTTATTAAGTTCTATTTTGTTATGTAGTAAAGTCAAAATTAGGAAATGTGTTAGGTATAAAGGTATGTGGAATGTATTGTTTTGTATACTATGGGTGTAAGCTGATTTGAATAATGAAATTATTTATTTATTTTAAAATCAATGCCCACATAAGGTTGTTCGGTATTAAGGTATGTAGAATGTATTGTTTTGTATATTATGGGTGTAAACTGATTTGAATGATTAAATTATTTATTTATTTTAAAAACAATGCCCACCTAAGGTAGTTCGGTTGTGTGCGACGAGATAGCAGTGGTACCCGAAGAGCGATCCGAGCGAGATGGCGAACATGAGTGCGACAAAGAAAGCGAACACGATGTGGTACCGCCCAGCGCTCGCCGATGTGCCGAAGTCTCCCTGAGAATTTATAACGATTATCGAACATTCAAACACATTCTGGTATAACTGAACTTTTATAACAAATCACTTGGACATGTCAACATTATAATCGGGAAGATCGAATGCATCCACCGCTTTTTTTTAAATAATCAATTAAATTAGTAATAAAGATTAATTGAATGATTTTTATTTCGCTCTAAGGTAACAAACACGCTCAACTTACTCGTATGTCAATAAAACTTACTTTATTACAGTCATAATTATCTAAGATTCTAATTACTATTAGAATCTTAGATAATTCTGATTGATTCTATTTATGTCTCTATATCACTAGCGAAATTCGAACATTAGATACATCACTAACTAAGGTGATGTACCTATAGTTACCTCAAATATAATTAATTTATAACTTTATAAGTGTAATTGTGTATATGAGAAATACATAATAATTGTATAAACTGTGCTAAGTTAAATACACTCACACATGGAAATGTTAGCGAACAAATATAACTTAAATAAGTTATAATAGTCTGATTATTGGATAATATGAAAGAAATATTTAACACACCCCATATTATTTTAAAAGCCTTTAAATGTTTATAATTAAACAATAACCATTGTTCTTCTAAAGTATAAATAGAACAGGATATTAAGATAATAATGCATGACATTAGATGTAGAATGACTACAAAATATTAGCACTCAATCTGTGATATTTGTATTTGCATTCCACATTGTTGAGAAAATAAACAAATATTGTTAAAAATTATTTACTTTATATTGAACAAGCCTTCCCAACTGCGATTGTCTGCATATATCTAAACAACGTGGAATGCTTCATAATTGGCAAATTTTTAATACATAGATGACTACGCAAGATTCCCGAAACTATATAGGTATGTCTGAAATAACTATGTAATGATAGTAAATTCAATATTATGTTCATGATTCTATCAAAAAATATGTGATAAGAGCAAGAGATTACACACTATCAGTGATTCACCAAAATGCCACTAAACAATGCACTACGACATGTAATTCATGTTGAAACATATCAGTACAATCTTGTTTTATATAATCTATCTTCAAATTAAGCGATTCACATAAAAATGATCAAACTCACTTCAAAAAGTTCATTTGAAGTTATCCTAGATATATCAGTTATAATAAACTAACAAAACATCAAATTAGTTTCAATATAAAACAAAATGATACTTAAATTTAGTGCTGATAAATTGAAATGAACACTCATCTAATTAATATGTTTGATATTGTACTATGCGTGAACAAGATTTGTACGACTCATAAACAGTAATTTATCTAATCACGAAGAAGCAATACTTGACACTATGAACTCTGTATCTAAAACTGGTCCAAAGTGGTGATGACGGAATGAGCTTGTAAATAAATATAAAGGGATTGAATTACATCGATCATGTCCATGCATGGTTTAGTATAGGTGCCGTTGGCTATCAAACGATCGCAGTTGGCATGCTTGTATTCCTGATACATCTGAAATTTCATTATAGTTCATGGTATATGACAGGCATGCAAGTCTAACACTATAAAACGTAGTACGCATCTGTGCCTGGCCCTTGCGTGATAATGTAGGCGTGAAGTTATGTTAAGATCATCACAGCAGTCCAGCAGTGGGTAGACTTTGAAGACTGATATAAACATATTTTAGCGTAAAATATGTTATATGCAAGTAACATTTACAAGGTTGATATTTCAAGTCAGCTGGATTCGCAAAGTTACACATCAAAAGCGTCTCCCTTCCGAACACCCCAAATGTGCACACTAACTAACTACCATTTAACAATCAAGTTAAGTGGAGGACTAATTCCCGCAGTGACTTTTAAATATTTGTAACATCATCATCATCATCATCATCAGCCTCTAGTGGTCCACTGCTGGACATAGTCTTCTCCTAAATGACGCCACTCCGAATGATGTAACACTAATATTTTTATGTCCATAACATAATATAGAAAACGAGCATGCAGAACCACTAATCCGTTGCCGCTAACTGTGACAAACCTTGAACTAGAATCATAAGTCATATACAAAATTAGTCTTAGGTGCATTTCTACTTAGAACTAAGGTGGTGGCTTCTAAAAAATTGACCGAACACACCTTTCGAATTATAAAAACAGAAAAAAAAAAACAGAATCTACCTTCCAGAACTTAATGAAGTAAGGCAGGCACGTCGACATGACGAACAGACAGTACAAGAGAGCATAGCCGAGGAATAGCATGAAGAATTTGTAGTTGTGGAAGCAGACACAGTTGTTGACCCACGGACAGTGGTGGTCCATCTTTAGGACGCACCGCGAGCAAATACTGCAGTGGTGCGCGCGGTCCGGCTTCACCAGCACGCACCGGTTGCAGTACCGCACCGAGCCGGACATAGTCCTGGAATTAATACATCTATATAATAAAAATGAATCGCAAAATGTGTTGGTAAGCGCATAACTCAACAACACCTGGACCAATTTGGCCAATTCTTTTTTTTAAATGTTCGTTGAAGTTCAAGGATGGTTTTTACGGCGAGAAAAATTTGAAAATTCATCCCCTAAGGGGGTAAAACGGGGGTGCAAAGTTAGTATGAAGCTTTGCCGTGTGTAACGCGAGCGAAGCTGCGGGCATCCACTAGTGCAATATAATATAAGTTATTATAAGTCGCTGCGACCCATACACGTTCCACTCCTGGGCACGGGTCTCCCCCACAGACATAGCTGCGGGAGGTCTAGAGCATACTCCACCACGCTGCTCCAATGCGGATTGGTGGAGCGGTTAGTGGCCAACCCAGTGTCGAATGTTCTCAAGCCACCCGAAGGTCTTCGACAAGGCTTAATGACTGTTTCCACCATTGAAAACCACCGGGACCGACGGCTTTACGTGCCCTTCGAAGCACGGTAGCGTCCATGAAATTTTGCCACTAGCGGTCACCCATCCACAAACCGACCGCGCCCGTCGCTTGCTTAACTCTTTAGATCACATTGAATCGACGCGAGCCATTGGGCTATGGACGCTACTATATAGGTATATTATAAGTACATAACACGTAAGTCTCCATACCCAATCTATTTAAATAAATGACTTAAATAATAATAATAATATAAATACTGCCCTGAACCTGTATTAGATAGCCCCTCAACAAAAATATACTTCGACAGAGCCTGAAACAATTTACTATAACAGACCAGGGGGCCTAGACAAGTGGCAAAACCCTAGTAGAATAGATTAACAAATGTATGGAATTGACATTCGCTTACGACTAATTAGTCGATACTACCACTTGTCTAGGCCAGCAGGCATCAATTCGGCAAACCGGATACATTATCGACATTGCAGTACCAAACACACAAACACACAATTTCAGAAAAACTTAGGAAATACACAGACTTAAAGGATGAGATTATTCGTACACTTCAAAAAAGTGACCATAGTACCATAATAATATATATCTACCACGGGTATCATACCCAAACAACATCTATCGATAAAGACCCTTGTCCTGCAAATTAAAATCTACATCACTTTACAGAAAGCTGTGATATTAAACACCTGCCAATTAGTAAGAAAACGAGCAGTACGGGTTCAAACCTAAGCTGTACTCTCTAAAACTTTTCTAAGTTATGTGCGATTTAAAAAAATTAAATGTCACTTGCTGTAACGGTGAAGAACACATCGTGAGGAAACCTGCGTGCCTGAGAGTTCTTCATAATGTTCGTGTCACACTCGCATCTCCCACACTAAATATGATCAAAATTTGTGCATATTTTGCTTAGTTTCATGAAACTAATCAAAAGGCGCCTGATAATTCTCTATAATTAGCGTCCATAGCCCAATGGCTCGGGTCGATTCAATGTGATCCAAAGAGTTAAGCAACGACGGGCGCGGTCGGTTTGTGGATGGGTGACCGCTAGTGGCAAAATTTCATGGACGCTACCGTGCTTCGGAGGGCACGTAAAGCCGTCGGTCCCGGTTGTTTTCAATGTTGGAAACAGTCGTTAAGCCTTGTCGAAGACCTTCGGGTGGCTTGAGAACATTCGACACTGGGTTGGCCACTAACCCCTCCACCAATCCGCATTGGAGCAGCGTGGTGGAGTATGCTCTAGACCTCCTGCAGCTGCGTCTGTCGGGGAGACCCGTGCCCAGCAGTGGGACGTCTATGGATCGCAGCGAATTCTCTATAATATTCTCGAGGGTACGTGAAGACTACATCTGCGTACTTGTCGCATTCGAGCCGAAGCGTGGGGGTAATGACAGTTTTGTGATGATGATAATGAAATGAGTATGTCTAGTACAAATTACACTTCTGATTAACTATTAAAATAATTTCCTCAATTCTTTAAGCTAGTTCTTTAATACTGGTAACAAACCTGGTCAAAACAGGAATAGAATTAGCAAATTCCTCTAAAATTTCTTTACGGGTTTGTGTTTTAAAGAAGCACTTGGTGAATTTTCTTATTGTAAATTTTAATCTAGAATTGAGAAAATTACACTGTAAAGGAAATATGTTTGATTTAAAAATTTACACCAATTGGTTGAAAGATATTGTTTTAGTCTAAATAAAGGTAACTCTATAATGACTTTCACTCTTGTTACTTTCATCTGAATCACCCATCTTTTAAGACATGATTTACCAAAAATCATGGCATAAAATGTCTCGTGGTCACATGGTCACTGCTAAGGTAGAGATTCTGGGTTTAATACCCAGATAGCTCACCAAACACTAAATGTGAGGAAAGGTATACAGGATTAATTAAGGATCAAAAATATCAAAATCTCAGCCAATCATAATATCCAAGATAGCCTTCAATTAAAACATTGATCGACAGCAAAGAATTGAGGAAAAATTGAATGATTATTACAGTGTTTTGTCATGCAAAAAATCACCTCGATTAATTATTCCATTGAGGTGGAAAAGAAGGACAAACCAAGAAACACACCTTCCCATTTAAGTAAGTTATTATTATAAGATTTAGAAACTACATACTAAAAAAACGTTCAAAAATAGGTTTGGTATTACATTGTAGCTTTTTAAAAAGAAAAACATACCTTGTGACTATTGGTAGATCCTTAGCAAAATTTTCTAAAATTGTTCTTTGTGCATCTTCTGTATCTGCACTTAATAGTTTCTCTAATTCAGCTTCTGGTAACTTATACTGAAATATAAATATATTATAAAGACATTGTAACTAACAGACAACTGATTTAAACTAATTGTAAACTTAAAGTAAGTATAAAATTAGTAAATTAGTATAAAAAAATAGTATAATTTGTGACTATAATATGTATATATTATATATTACATTCACTAACAAAAAAATTTTAATAGTTTTTTGGCTTTTATATGAGCAAGTAAAAAACAAAATCAAAAACTATATCGATATATTTCTCATTTTGAAACAATTGGAATATTTTACATAGTGTTGTGCAGCTTGAGATAATATCAACCAAACCGTAGTGTTAACCAGTTTGAGCCAAGTAGTATAAATTCCTGTCCACTTCCATACTTCGGAGGGCATAGACTCAGTCCTAGTTGTCACTATTGTAAGCTAACAGCTGCTAAAAACTTCAGCCAGCTAATTTGGTCAACAACCCCATCTGCACTAGGCCAGGATGAATAGACTCCAGACCATGTCAGTTGTGAGAAGAGACCCATTCCTTGCAGAAGGCTAATAGTCCTAATAGGTTATCATAGTTAATAGGTCAACATAGCTACCCACAACACATAAACGTCTAAAGCATACTACACAACTCTGCTCCAATGCAGATTGGTGGAGGGATAAGGATAAGGTAAGGTCAACATAGTTAAGCCTTTTTGACACTTTTAGCTTGGTTTGTATGTACGTTGTATGTATGTATGTAAGTAACAATCTTTGAACATGATTTTCACCCCCTTCAAAATGTTGGATTAACTAAACTTAGCACACTTATCAAGGACCGATGACAAATCCAATTAATTTATATAGTTTGTCCCATTCATCCTTACCAGGATCTTCAGGTCTGATTTTCAGTTATCTACAAAAGCATGTTTATTATCTATTTCATTATTTTAAATCATTTACTCATAAAATGCATTTAATGCCTATATAATGACATACAATAGTGAAGTAAATTTATATTCTCAAACAAGTCAAAACAATCAACAGGAATGGAATAAAAATATCCTTGAATGATTTTACAATAGAACTGTAAGTAGAGTATGATCATTTATTACCATTGGAACTAGTTCATAATATAAATGACATACAAATTATAACATGGCAAGGACAACTTTCCAATGCTAAAAAGGGTAGGTATATGCAAAGAAAGTATTGTATAGTTTCTATGTTCATCTTTCATCGTTCATTCTTCATGTATTCTATGGGATACATGTGAAAGCTGTAGTAATAATTACAAACAAGGGATAGAGAGAGTTAGGTCATCAGATTTTTTACTAATAGATTTTTAATACTCTACTGGGCAAAATGCTTAATAGGCTAAACATAGTACATTCATCTATAATTTAGTAACAGAAATATTGCATACAGATATTTTTAACAATTTTTTTTCATTTACCTTTTCTGGGATTGCCCTGATATCCGCAAAAATAGTTCGCCAATATGACCAAGCAAACATTATAAGCAGAATGTGGTACAGAATAAGGTAAACACATTGTTGAATCGTACTTTCAACGGTGACTGAAAATCAAAGCAAGCAATTAATATTTACGTAAATAATACATTCAATTTTACAGCTAATCGCTTGATTACTCACAAATGCACAACTGTATAACGTAGGCATAGTAAGACCATGTTACAACGGATACTATTAACAACACTGGGAGCCATTTAAAAGCTCTCCAACACCACATATTGCACGTTCTACAACATACACAGTACCCCGAATGAGATACCCTATTGTTTTGCATCGAAGAAGCCATTTAATTATTATTTATAACGAAAAACATCCATGATACTCGAGTCGAAATAAATAACAAGACAAGTGATTTACTGCTGAATGAAAGCTTATCACTAGTGTTGCCATTACGACATTTACGACCACAGCCACAGATAGACTAGAGTATTGCCACCTTAGATTAGCGCCCATAGCGCCGCGAAAGAGGAGGAAAGGTTTCGTTCCATAGATTAATATCGTTTTCTGGATACATTGCCACACTAACATGGGATAGATCATAAAGTAGCGAAGTCATTTTCATGTACACATTATAAATCGATGAACGCCGGCTGCATGAACGAAAAAGCGTGACTCATCCTCCCGTTCCACCTAGCGTTCCGAGCGTTCAAGCGAGAGCGTGGAACAAGCAAGCATCTAGCTAATGCCCACTGATTTGATGGAGTAGAAGAGAGCTTCTACTCCATCAAATCAATGGGCATTGTGTAGCTTCATTCAGTTTTAGTCTGTAACCCATAGAAATAGAGCGAATTGAATGAATTAATCTACATGGAAATGACATCGGCACTTTTGTTCAACGTAATGAAATCAGCTGCGATACGATTTACAAATATGTTACGATTTGGACTTTACTTCTAATCTGAGCTAAATTCTGTGTACTGTTTGTTCTTCAATCTCGCAATACTCTTAATTGGAGAGTGAAAAGAATGTACACCTTCCTGATATACTTAGCGAATCTATTATTCCATGGCTAATACACTCAAAGCCACAGATTTTTAGTCTAATACTACCATTGATAACAGAACTAAAGAGGATGGGAAATAAGGTCACGTGATTTGAAGCCGATTGTCTCTACAATATGGCGTCAACTCACACAATCACAACACACATCAACCGCCTAAAAAACCGGGCCTTGGCTCATAGTAGACTCTATAGTTTATACTGTCCAAATTGATTAAACGTTTAATTAAAGTAATAAAATAAATGTGGAGGAAAAACTAATTTAAAAAAATTGTGAGCGGTCACGGGACGCCTGGCAGATGTGAAACATCGAAATTATTTTGTACAAGTAATATGCACAAAAGTACAGATTAGATTATGTCAGGAACTAAAACATATAAGAAAAAAAAAACAAAAAAAAAACAAAAAAGAAACAAAAAAAATTATTGTTATATTTTAATAATAAAATAATTTCCAACTGTCATTTGTGGGAACTGTATAATGTATATATTCCATATTCGCCACACTCGCCACGCACGCCACACCGAAATTTGGTTTGCCCTCCGCCTAAAGATGTTTCACATCAAAACAGACTATCTAGTGATAACTTCCTCAACCAGCTTCAAGGCAGTCCTTTGGTGGTACAACGTAAGATTTTACTAATTGAATTGAATGTGTGACCTCTCTTGTACTTTTTCTACAAGTACAGATTGTGACGTGTAAGAATGAGATAGTTATATTTTTGTTATTGTGGTTCATATTTGCATGATATTCTTCTCTCTGCTCTGATTTCTTCTCTTTTAATTCTGTTATCATTGATAACTGAACTACATTGGTTAATGGTAGTATTCATTGATAACATAACAATGAATACTACCAATATCCATTATGCCGCTCAGATTATGGAAAAAAGTTAGTCTGAGATAAGCCCTCGAATATTGCCATTAGTAAAAGTTTCTTGAATTTACTAATTTACATAAAAAATAGATCATAATATATAGTATCCCTTATTAGTTTGTGATAATATATAATTTAAATTAGATTGAGTGCCTTGTTAAAGAATACATACATAGCTGCAGAATATTTATTTATGGATGTATGCGTAGTATTTATTTGTACATGTATACCTTGATTGATCACGTACATATTTACCTAAAATTTATTGAGAGAAATATTTATGTCACCGTGTATATTAATCTAGTGCAATAAGTACAATCACAAACTCGGACGGAGTACAATGTTTTATCAATGCGATGTTGCTAGGTGTAAATTTTAACGTGACGTCAAAATATTGTCAATTTGGGAGTTTTGAGTTCGCTTCACATAGCGTCAAATTTTATTGTTTTTATATTTTCTAGATCTTTCAATACAGCCTGAAATAGGAATTTAAAATTATGGAGGTCAAAGAATGTAATGATTTAACGGAAGAAGTAAGTAGAGTAATCAGTATTTGATGAATGAAAGTAAGTAATTGCTACATTGTTTGTTACTTTACTATATCATGACATGTTTCAGAACCAATTCATTGTCGACGATGTAAGTAACATTATAAAAGAAGCTATTGAAAATTCAATCGGAGGTACTGCTTACCAGCATAACAAAGTAAATCAATGGACTTCGGCTGTGGTAGAATCTTGTTTGGGACAGTTGACTAAATTACAAAAACCTTATAAGTATATAGGTAAGCATTCTATCTTATTGTTACGGATATTGGATACCGGTAGGTACTTGTATAACACAAGTAACTTGAAATTTTGCGGAATTCGCATATTTCGCATTTTCTTCTCATAAAGTTTCCTTTTCTAGTAAAGTTGCCCTAAATGTGTCAATTTAAAATTTATGAATATACTACATTAATGATGTGCTGTTTTAAATATTATATGGCACCTGCTGTAATATTGAATCAATACAATGACATCATGAGAAAACCTGTATTCCTGAGCTTTCTCCATAAAGTTTAAGCAAGTGACTTCAAGACTAGTTGGACTGTATCCAAACCCCTCCATTTCCTAGAGATCTTATTATGGTGGTGGTATGAGAGGGTAGTAGGATAAAATATTTATGCGGCGACCCATAGATGTCCCACTGCTGGGCACGGGTCTCCCCCACAGACATAGCTGCGGGAGGTCTAGAGCATACTCCACCACGCTGCTCCAATTTGGATTGGTGGAGAGGATAAAATATTTATCCTACTGTTATGTTAACACATTTTGTACTATTATAACAGCTATTTTCTATTTTTTTTTAGTGACTTGCACAATAATGCAGAAAAATGGCGCTGGACTTCATACAGCTTCCTCCTGTTTCTGGGACAACAATACTGACGGTTCATGCACAGTCCGTTGGGAAAATAAAACAATGTACTGCATTGTCTCTGTTTTTGGTCTCGGCATCTAATCATTAGAATTATTAAACAAAAATCGTAACACTTTGACCATAATCTTATTATGATCTTAAACATTTATTTTCTCAGCATTTCATATAGTCTATGATTTATATGTTAATGATGATAACTTTTACATAGCCTTATGTAAATTAATCTCTTCTAAGACATTGTTAAATTGTAATTGTGCCCAATGAAAATTTGTTTCTTGCATAGGGATGCTAGAAACTAATAGATGGTTTTCATAACTAATAGCTTTGCTTATGTCATAATTTCTAAAAATGATACATTCTCAATTATGTTATAGTTAAAGTTCTCTTGCACCAGTAATAATCATTATTTTATTTTACATAGTCTATGTTAACACATAACCCACAGTTAAATAGACTACTTAATTTTAAGTGAGTAGGATATATTTTCGTACACAGTAAATAATTATTTAAAGCCTATTGAGTTTTATTGATAACATTTTCCTACTAAAACATCTTACCCAATCCAATGATGTTCCATTCATTTAGTTTTGTAATATTTAAAGTCACACGACTTGTATGTCTTATACAGGGTTATTGGTAATTCGACGTATCCCCGTTAGGAGGTGATAGGGGTGACTATTTGTGATAATTTTAACCCCCATATGCATTATGCAAAAGTGAACCATTTTCGAGTTATCAAGCTTTTCAGCTTTTTTCAAAATAAGTCAGAAATGCAACATCAAAAATTTATTTTAAAAAAAGTATCTATTAAAATCTATTTTTTTCTTCTGATTTATAAAAACGATTAAACAATGATTATTTATCAACATTAAAACTACAATTATCGGTCCAACTTTAAAAATGCGAGACGATTAACGATATTACTTCAATATTTTTTGAGACTTTTGTCCACTAAAATGCCTTAAAAACAAAAAAAACTTATATCAAACTTGGCTTGCAGATTATTTCAAAAACATAAGCGTTTTCTTAGCTTTCGAACAAGGCATAACAACTATGAACTTATTTTAAAAAAACTGAGAAAATCCGATCACAAAGGAAGCAGGCGGAAATTTGTATTCGAACTAAACTTATGGTCGTTCCTTAAAATTTCAAAAAAAGTAATTAAAAACAATGCCCAATGTAAATAAAACAAAAAATATAAATATAAAATTTAATTTAGAACCAGTAAAAGCTTAGTCATAATAACAATTAATAATAAGTAACAATTAAGACATTTTGTAATTTAGCCTAATTAAAGTTCTTGCTCGAAGGGACTTCCCCTATTGCATACGCAAAGTCTCATTATTTTTCTGAGGTGTAACTTGACTACCGATTCCGAATCACATTTGCAGGACATCCGTCTTGCTAGTATATCATGTTTTGCCTTATAGCCAAAGGCACGTCTTCAAGCATTTCATTTGTTAAAAAAATTCGTAAGCGAGCAAAATTGGTTCATCGATAAATTCTTGCACATATTGCACATAATGCAGAATAATTTGACTACTTCGGTAGTTAAGTTACATCTCAGAAAAATAATGAGACTTTACGTACGCAATAGGGGAAGTCCCTTCGAGCAAGAACTTTAATTAGGCTAAATTACAAAATGTCTATGTTATTATTACTAAGCTTTTACTGGTTCAATATTTAATTTTATATTTATATTTTTTGTTTTATTTACATTGGGCATTGTTTTTAATTACTTTTTTTGAAATTTTAAAGAACGACCATAAGTTTAGTTCGAATACAAATTTCCGCCTGCTTCCTTTGTGATCGGATTTTCTCAGTTTTTTTAAAATAAGTTCATAGTTGTTATGCCTTGTTCGAAAGCTAAGAAAACGCTTATGTTTTTGAAATAATCTGCAAGCCAAGTTTGATATAAGTTTTTTTTGTTTTTAAGGCATTTTAGTGGACAAAAATCTCAAAAAATATTGAAGTAATATCGTTAATCGTCTCGCATTTTTAAAGTTGGACCGATAATTGTAGTTTTAATGTTGATAAATAACCATTGTTTAATCGTTTTTATAAATCAGAAGAAAAAAATAGATTTTAATTGATACTTTTTTTTAAATAAATTTTTGATGTTGCATTTCTGACCTATTTTGAAAAAAGCTGAAAAGCTTGATAACTCGAAAATGGTTCACTTTTGCATAATGCATATGGGGGTTAAAATTATCACAAATAGTCACCCCTATCACCTCCTAACGGGAATACGTCGAATTACCAATAACCCTGTATAAATTTGAAATCTGCTGATAAAATAATTTCTTTTTAATGCTTTCATTTAAAAAGCATTATATGAAGAAAATTTTGAGCTGATGTTCATTTGTGGTAATGCACTATGTATGTTACTTGACCTGTGATATTTGTTATACGTCTAATAAAACAGGAATGTAAAAAAGGGGCTATGTACAATGTAGTTAAAGACTCCATACCAACTTGTCTAGTTGAGAAGCACATTTTAAAAAGAAACATCGAAGTAGTGACCATAGCATTTGACAGGCCCTTTGGCGCAATCGGTAGTGATCCTGTCTGTTGCGCAAGGGGTCGTGGGTTCGAATCCCACTCGGCACAAACATTCGTGTGATGAACCCTTGCTAGTGTTCTATGACTGGATGTTAATATTATCTATTTAAGTATGTATGTATTCAAAAATATCAATGTACTAGTGGACGCCCGCAGCTTCGCTCGCGTTACACATTCACTAACTTCAAAAACGGCAAAGCTTCATACTAACTTTGCACCCCCGTTTTACCCCCTTAGGGGATGAATTTTCAAAATTTTCTCGCCGTAAAAACCATCCTTGAACTTCAACGAACATTTAAAAAAAAGAATTGGCCAAATCGGTCCAGGCGTTGTTGAGTTATGCGCTTACCAACACATTTTGCGATTCATTTTTATTATATAGATTTATATCAGTCTGATACCCCATAGTACAGGCTCACGCCTAGTTTGGGGTCAGGTCAGATGGATGTGTGTGATTTTTATTTGATTTGCATCGAAATCACAGTAGCTAAAATATTATATTAACAGTTAAAACACCCATATGACATCCATGTTAAGTGCATTTGTGAAAATCGATTTCACAGTTTGTGATAAGTGTAGGCTATCATTCCTATTTGGACGATGTGGCTTCATCCCATTCATTCCTGCGCATAACAGAATTAAGGGCCTGTGAAAGTTGCTATGATGAGTGTAGGAAAGAAAACTGTTTTTTTTTTTAAATTGTAATGATGTGAAATGTCTTTAAAGCGTGAGTTTTTCAATGAATTATTTATACAGAATGCTAGTTCTAGTTACAAATGAAATTAGTGCTATTATTCATTGTAGTGATAGTAGTAGTCTGATAGTCATTGCTGATCATGAACGTGTTGCTGTCTTTAAGGATTAGGTAGTTGCCCCATAGTAATACTTGCCTTCACCACAGAATACACAATAGTACAGCGACGCAGACATATATGTTTAGCAATTACATTAGGCTACAATCTACCAAGATACACTCAAGTACTTAGTCCACCACAACAACCCTTTAATTTGTCCCACTGTTGGGCTTGGATCTCCCCTCGGAATGGAAAGGGTCTGGAATGGAATGGAAAGGGTAGGCCTTAGTCCACCACACTGGCTAAGTGCGGAGATATCTCACGCTCATACTCGTATACATGAGGGCTCCACTCAATGTTTTCCTACACCGTTATAGCAAGTGACATTTAATTTCTAAATCACACAACATCGAAATGTCACTGGTGCGTACTAGATTTTAACCGGACTCGAGTGAGGGACAAGATCGATGGCTGGAAGATCATCGCTATTGTCAATTAAACTTTAGCATATAATTATATCGTTTAACTACATCAAATAGTCTAGATAATAGAGATAAGAATAAGTAAAATTGTAAGTACCCTCTGAAACTACAATGTCGATTGTCGCCTGACCTGTCATGAGATCCCTGAAGATTCTACATGTTCTGAAAAAAATCCTATTTCTCTAAGAAGCCTCACGATCTGAACTTTGGATATAATTGAACATGAACAATATAATATAGTGAACGAGCATGCACTGTACCATCCAGCCGTTGCCGGCACCGACTACTGCGACTTGAATAAAATTCAGAATTTCATAAAGAGATTGGGAGAGTTCGTCCAGATCTTCGGAATGGAGTTTAACCAGCAGATTAATCGCTATATACATAGTTACGTTAGACTGTCTCAACAAAATAAGTACTAATTAAATGGTCTTAATCATTCTTAAGTAAGTTCCTTACCGTAGTAGCATATACCTGATAGATTCGAGCGAGGGCACATAGGACATAGCACACACAACCTTAGATTAGATAGATACAACACAGATGAAAACATTAGTCAGTTGGTAATCAATATTCCTATTCCTTCCAGTTCCAGTCGAGTGGGAATAATATTATGTACCTACCCCAGAGCCTCAGAGGAATTACCTAATTTGTCTGAACTATTGTTATGTCTAATTCCACGCGAGCGAAGCTGCGGGTGTCCACTACAACGATAATTCCAGATTCAAATTTTAGCGCCATCCAGTTCTACAAAATTGTGTCACGTGACGTTCATCGATCCAATGGTTGAGCGCGTCTCGGGTCCATTCAACTCAGTTTCGGGCAGCGACGGGAGGGACACTTCACAACACAGATTCTATTCATACATACATATAAGAAATATTTATATGTCTCCGTCCCTCTCACGCGTATTGAGAAATAATTAAATGAATGGTGAACGAGTGAAATGGGAATACGTTCGAGTGGAAAAATTATTATGGGCCAGGCAGGCCAGTCGCCATGTAGAATTTTTTGGTGTGGGTGTTGTGTCTCGGGATGTCAAACGCTTCAATGATTATTATTTTTGTGCAAATCGCGATAATGAACATTCGATTCGTGGCGTTTTAGTGCAATCAGTGGACATATTTCTTTGTGATCGTGAACTATTCCTGTGCAGAGCGGGCAGATAATAAATCGGTGGGGGGCTGCTGCTAAAATACTACGATAGGATAGTAACAAGTATATTACAAGTTAACAACGTTTTACAACTCGAGAGGTGTCGCGAGGCGCTCATAAAATTTCTCGTCTCAGTGCGGGCGAGGTGGACTTCCATTTTGTTTTATTATGTGGATCGGTTGTTTACACGGTGCGTCGTGTTCGCGACAATGGAAAACGACGGTGAGTGCGTAGTGCTAGTGCTAAGCGACGGGAGTGGTGGATATTGAGGAAAGGTGGTCTGCGCATGTAGACTGTAGTGTGGCGCACTCGGAGGTGTAATTTGTCATCAGTGAATAAGTAATGGTATTCGATTTTGTGCATCGTGTTGCGCAGTGGTGGGGTGTAGCGGCGAGCACGTCCTATCGCTAGTCGGAACGGTGCACGCGCGCTCGCCAATACTGGAGCCTGACTCGCGCGATGGCGAGCTAATTGATTTCGGCCCAATGTGTAATACGCCTGCCGTATGAGCCACACGTCGCATAAATCGAGTTATCAGCTGATTACGCGACACAAATGCACGGGCAGCCTTGCACCATGAAATGTTTATAAATAATCGCACTCCCGCCGTCTCCGGCTACTAGCAACCACGGTTTGTTTTTATACTTTTTTCCCCACGAAGGGAATGTGCTTGAGGCTTAATTATATACTCTATGTTAAGATTTCTTGATGGAAGGCAACCTCAGATTACAGGTCTTTCGTTCTGTAATCTGAGGAAGGTAACCATTTGAAACATTTTATTATTAAGCTATAACTACAACAATATAACATGTTTTTTGATGTGTTGTTTACTTTACATTGCACATTTAACTATCTGGTTTCTGAATTCAATAAAATGTTTAAATATTTTTCAAGCATAAGCTAATTTCATATTAGTTATCCTTCTCCATGTGAATAAGAGAGGCATTTTGGATTAATTTGTCAAGTAGATAAATCTGGCCCATTTACTACTAAACCATCATGTTAATTTCTGTTAAGTTTCTTAATGTCAAAGAGCATTCAAATAAAAATAACACCTATAAATTAATATATAAAGCTCATCAGTTTGGCTTAGCTGCAAGAAATAAAACAGTATAGTTAGTAGCCACTATGCAACACAAATAGATCTCTAATAAAGTTTTAAATAGACCCCGTGCCATGCATAACTGTGACCATAGGGAGATAAATATGAACATGTATGCTGCATTACACATGCTTTCACATCTTAGCTGTCCAAAACAACAAAAAATCAAAATAAAACAAAATGAAAGTCAATATGTACAATACAACATAGCGTCACATTATGCCCAATCCAATCCTGGCTCTTGTTTTGAAGTCATACTAAAAACACAATTTAACATTCATGACTATATATATTTATGCAATAAATCTAGCACAGTCGGGATGACTTTAGTTTAATTAAATGGGCTATAATAATAATAGTTAATTTTATAGTAGTAGTAGTAGTAGTAGTAGTAGTAAAGTTACTGAAATTAATTATACTTGATCAATAATAAAGGTAATTCTTCGCCTTGAAAGGGCTTTTTGATTGAGACGATGTGTTCTCATAGATTATGTCGAATGCAATGTTCTCCATAATGTTAATTTAGGAATGTATATGCACATAAGTTTTCCTATGTGCACTTTGCTGACAAACAAGGAGTGGTTGTTGTTGGACAGATTTATATTCCGAGAGGAGACCCATACGTAATGGTGGCAAATATAGCAGTTGAGGGTAGACTTGACCTGGAGCATAAGAACAAAGATGTTAATTAAACATGATAACAATGTTGATAATGATCCAACTAATAAATAGTTTAATTTACGCTCTCAACCTAAACCAATTAGGTCATTTTGCTCTTGTTTAACAAACAGTTAAAGAAAGGATTTCAGAAATAAATTTGTTTGTATACAAACAAATATGAACTAATAGTACCTATATACATCATGGTGACTGGGTGAACTGAGCCGAAAGCTTACTCAACTCCCTCACTTGACAAGTACCTTCGTCTTACCTTCCATTCCATATTACAGATTATTTCGAAAATAGTTACTTTGTTAGTTGATATAGCTGCTCGAACATAAATTAATATTTATATTATTACTTATACCATGATACCATTTTGACCCTTTGGGGCATTTGATAGTGTCTAGTGAACCTTTCTCCCGGCTTTCACGCCGGGAGAAGTGGGTTCGTGTTCAAATCCCACTCAGAACAAACATTCGTGTGAGGAACACTTTTGTGTTTTTTCTGTGTCTGGATGTTAATAATCTACATATTTAAGTAGATATTTCAAAACATACAGCGGTGACAGCCAGGTGGCTATCGAACTCGCGTCTCACTCGAGCGGTCCGGGTTCACACCCAAGCGGCACGCACCAATGACTTTTCTAAGTTATGTGCGACTTAATAAATTAAATGTCACGTGCTGTGACCTGATCATATTATTCTCGAAGGCATGTGAAGTCAGCCAATCCGCACTTGGCCTGCGTGGTGGATTTAGGCCTTATCCCTCCCATTGTGAGAGGTGACCCGTGCCCAACAGTGGGACAAAAAAGGGTTGTGATGATGATGATTTAAAAATATATATGTATGTATTTATATCAGTCTCTGACACTTATTGTATAGTACAGGCTCTGATGGCTGTGTGTGAGATGTCCATGATGTTTACTTAATGCCATTCTACCACCATCACAACTTTATGCCACCCAAGTTCGGGTTACCGCCATTTTAAAACAGGTTGCCGATTATTCTCTCCGGAAGTGCGCGCTCGTCATCTGTAATAGCCGCTCAAGTAAAACGATTCGATGTGAAATTGCTTAGCCAATGTTTTTAAAATCTCTTTTTTTGCAAAGGTTTTTTACCGGACAAGACCCAGATTTACTATACCTTGTACTGATGTGTATATATATGTACTTGTATAAGGATGTTCAGTGAGCAAACGCGGAAAAAAGTTCAATATGTGGTGAAGTATCTCGTGATTTATTATCTTATTATGATGATTGTATAATTAATATGGTATCTAGACCTGGAATTACTTTTTTATAGAATTCTTTTAGGATAATAACAGGATGTGGTTATAATTTCTCACATGTGATGCTACTTACATAGTCCTACGTATGTACTCATACGATAGACATCCGATGAAGTAGGGGAAATCCGTGAGACTCTTATGTGGGAAGGAAGGAAGCATGCTCCACATGGCCAAAATCGTTTTAAATTTCGCGCCATCCGGCTGGTTGTCAAGAATGACAAGCCACAACGCGGTCCTTTATTGTCCTAGGCACGGCTGGACAGCATTTTGAACTAAATAATTAGTTTTTGGCAGTCAGGAGTAAAAAATATAGAGCTTTTGAATCTTTACGATACTCTGACCAACTATTATAAAGGTATGTTAATTTCATGCGTTCCAGACGCATTATTTATTACTTAATTAGTATAGTTTTACGATCTGATTGTGTTTTAGATCTAGCCTATTTCTACAAACTCGTAAAGAAGTAGATCAAGGTGGGTTAAGGTGCTTTCATCCATTCGCCATCAACTGTCCGTCAAAAGTGTCCAGTGTGAAAATCGGATTTATAATTTATGCCGTTTAGACACAGGATAAAGGCTGATTCTACCCTTCTGAACTAATAGTTAAGCCACGACGGGCGCGGCCGATTTGTGAATGGGTGACCGCTAGTGGAAAGATGTTTCATGGGCGCTACCATGCTTTGGACGGTAACTTAAGCCGTCGGTTCTGGTTGTTTTCAATTGTTAAAATAATCGTTAAGACTCGTCGTAAGACCTTCGGGTGGCTTGAGAACATTCGACACTAGGTTGGCCACTAACCCCTTCATCAATCTGCATTGGAGCAACGTCGAGGAGTAATTTCTAGACCTCTGGGCGAGCTCTGCCTGTGCCCAAAAGTCTATGGGTTGTAGTAGCTAGAGTAGCATTTGTTTTGTCTTTTTTTAGAAGACACTTAATATTTTGTTAAGTTTTTCCTATCAACAAACTATGTGACTGTTACTAATTTTTTTCATCATATTTTATTACGAGACTAGTGGACGCCCCCGCAGCTTCGCTAGCGTGGATTAGATAATATATCGAACATTTCATTTATATATATTTTCCTGTTCTTCTCAACGAAATATCCGAAAAAACTCTACCCATTGAATTTCAAATAAAAGAGGTAACTATTAACGGGATAAAAATCCATCCGTCTATACATACATACATACATACATACATACATAGCAAGCTAATAAAAATGATCCTTTCCAAATTTCTTTGAAATTATCGAAGTTACAAAAGAACATAAAACTATTTCTGTAGGCAACAGCATTTCATTGATACATTACATGCATAAAAAATCTGATGCAATCAGATGATGGTTTAACTAGCATTCAATGAATCATCGCAGCCACAAACACGTTACATATTACTTCAACTTTCAAGAATTTTAATACCCACCTAAACCTAACATATCTTGATATAAAATATGTTCTTGACTTATTCATTCCATCTGCTTCGAATGTTAATTCATACTTATGAGGGTTTTTAGCCACTAAAAAGGCGGTAAATTAATCTGTGCACTTTTTGGTCTAGTGGGCGTAAACGCGACTGCTAAGCTAGAGGTCCTGGGTACGATCTCCTGGTCGGGCAACAACTATTGGGTTTTCCTATCTTGAAATGCCTGCCTTAAGGGGCCTATACGATACGATTGATCTGCAAGATCGATCTGACAGAAATCGTAAACGATCGATCGTCACAAAAATGCCAAGCAAAAAATTAAGTAAATCGTTAACGATCTTGACATACACTTTCAATTCGTCTTTCCGATCGGTCTGAAACGACGGATCGTACAGATCAATTGTACCGTGTATGGGGCCCATAAAAGGGTCGACCATTGGATATTAAAAATTTGAAACCCAGTAGTCGGCCGCTTAAATTACAAGTGTAATACATATTAAAGAAATAAAATACATGTTATTATAATTTTATCACAAAATAAACATTTTATAGAACACCGAATAACAGCCCACTACAAATTACACCTGATACACACATAAACTTACCGAAAACTCGAACATGTTTCCATAACAAAAAAATATTAACAGCGACGCATCTGTCTTTGGTGGAAGTGCAAATGAACGAGTGTAGCTCGTAAACCTGACATCCTATTATATCGTGGGTGAGCGTATTAGCCAATAAGGAGTTGTTTTTAAAGATGCAGACAAATTTTAATACAATTATATGGAAATCTTTAAAGGCTGAGTACTGGTGCAGGTCAGACTACCGGGTGTTTTACCCTACTCACTTGTGCCTTCTTCCCTTCGGAGAAATACAGGCGTTTTGTTGCTATATTATGTTATACATGTAACAAATAGTCGGGGAGTTAGCCTGAAAAATAAAAATATTTAAAAAAAAAAAGCTTTTATTTTTGAATTAATTTTTTGTCAATCTGAAGCGTCGTGTGATTGCTCCGGGATGTTTCCGTGTAGGGTTAATTTTATTGTAGGTTTAATGTTTTGACTTCGTATACACTTTCTCTGATCACAAATCACCTTTTAATCTCTGTCAAGCCTTCTTTATATTCTGGGCAAGCACAAGGCTTGTGAGATGCGCACCCCGTGATGAATTGCAGACTTGCATCGATGCATTTATCGCAAAAGAAAGCGATTGTAAATAGCTAGTATTTGACACTGTTTCTTCTGATGTTGGTTTGTCGCTTGTAGTTGTAGTTGTAGTTTCTTATATCATCTTGCCTTGTCTTATGGTTTAGAGATTTAACGTAGCAGATAACTATCTACAATGGATGCAAGTTGAATTTAGATTTCGTCCGGGTCTGAGTCATTGGCCTCTACACTTTCAGGAAAAACGTGACTGTGACAATGCAAATCATTAAGGCTTTGTTTGATTTCTTATTTAGGCTGTCAACTTTTAGAAACCTGCAATGTTATTACTGTGGTCTCGTGTCGTACTGGAAAATTTAGATGATTATCAAACTTATTGTTCGGCGAGAATGTCTTAACGATACCTAACTTAAAAGGATGCAGATTGCTTATGAAGCATTTCACAATTTGTAGTAAACGTATGTGACAACAATAAAATCACCGAACATCTATCGTAGATTTTTTTAATATTTTGATTTGTTCCAAATTTTTACTTCACTACTAAACCCTCAACCGATCTGCATTGCAGTGTGGTGGAGTATGCTCTAGACTAGACTAAACCTTCCGGATCAGTGGTTGTGGGAGAGAACACTGCCCATCGTATTGAATCAATTGAATATCCAAGAGATCCTATTTGACAAAGACTGCCGCCTAGTGTTTTAATATTGATCCAAACTGGCTATTTTAAATTAACTGAAAATAGCCCCTGGTAACCGAGAGCTTGTACATGCGAGGCTATAACCGTTAAAAATTATCTCGCCTCTATGTTATTGGCAGCGTGTGGTGTTTTTTTCTTTTTGTTTTGTTGTCAGTTTCCGCAGACCTCTAACTAAACTCACGTTGGATCTCCATATACACTTATTCTTTTTTGCTGGTAAGTTAGTAGTTAGGTAGTATGTTCCTAGGAATTTGGAATGAAATTCACCTGCTGGCTTGGTGGAACAATAATGATACCTCCACAATTATTGTGGAGATATCACACTGAATATTTTTGTCACAAAGCTGGTAGTTATGGTTCTAAAAATTCAGGTTAACTATTACGCCATTTCAATTTTTCTTCTTGCCATTCGGCATTAAGTTCGGTAGTATAGTAATTTCGAATGAAATTCACCTGCTGACTTGAGGATTGGTGGGAAACAATTATGGAGATATCACACTGATTTTTTTTAAGTACTTCATTGTTACACCAAAAAAAGAAGATGTTACAATGGGCGGACTTAATGCCTATTGACATTTTATGCCAGTCAACCTAAGGTGGTATGGTTCTAAAAATTCAGTTTATTACGCCTATTTCAATTTTTCTTCTTGCCATTCTGCATTAAGTTAGTCAATTGCATTTATTTATAATAAAGGGTATATAAATAAACACGAAACTTTTCATAATAGGTACTTTTGTTTACCTAATCTGTTTTGATAGTTAAATCAAGCGTCAGTCAGCAGAGCAGACAGCGCAAGAGGATCTCTTTCAAAGTGTGAAGGCTCACGACCTTGACATTTTACGAAATTTCTCTCGATTGAATGATTACAATATTTGTCAAGACACGAACTCATAAGCAAGTTTTTGCTATTGTCGAGGCAGACAATAGAGCGTTTGTGTCGGGGTTCAGAGCTGATCATATCTATTCAATTTGTTTATCAAAAACTTGTTCCAGACATCTTTGATTGGAGTTGTAAAAAAAGATTGCTTCTTCAACTACACAAGAATCAGGACCACTCTTAGTTAACCGTTGCAAAATGTCAAAGTAAGGGAAGTATTAAAGAAAAGAATGGCCTAGACACAGTAACGGTAACAATATAAAAACGATAACGAAGTCAGAAAATAATAAAATGTATGGGATTGACATAATATGCCGTCGCTAGGTCACGTGGTAAAATCGTTATCGTTATGCAAGTTATAGAGCAAGAGCCCACGACGGCCAGACCTTCGTTATTTTATAAAAGTTGAAAGTTTCTCTGTACATGTCTCCTATACATATAAGAACAACCAGCGAATATAGAGTTTGGGTTGTGGTTACCTGGGCAGATAACAGGTAGTAAAGGTGTAAAAAAAAGTACTTAAAATTCGTTAGACTATAAAGCTCTATTTTTTTATATTTTCTTCGGGATAACTTTAGAAATCTCGTCATCCATTGCCGGACACTTATGACAGTTGCTACCCCCTGCCAGACACCCCTAAACTTTGATAAATTACAATTATACTTTCGTTATAGTATAAAAGCTAAATTTTATATATGTTACTTGGGGACCTATAAAAAGATGTTACCTCAATAGCCGGACAGTTTTCATGGTTTTTACATCTTGCCAGACACATCGAAAGTCCACTGTATAGTCCGGTCAATTTAGACAATTGAAATAAAGAAAATTCCGACAGAGCCAAATCTTCGTAGAGACCTTAGGTTTACCACAAGGAATAAAGTGTCAAAAGTCCCCATCAATCCCATGTGTGCGTCGGGACTTATTCGGGTCCCAAGGTCAAAATTTTAGGTTTTTTGGATTTTTCTCGAAAACGGTAAGTTTTATCGAAAAGTACCTTAGAGCAAAGTTGTAGATCTTAAAATTCTCTATAAAAATGGTCCCTATGATTTTTTCTCTAAGACCCACTATTTCCCGGATATTGCGCTTGTAAGAATCATGTTCTACATAGTATGCACACATATCGGCTGTCCAAAACCAAAACCTAGTAAGGGACATTTTTATTCAAACACGTTTTCTAAAACCAATATTTCCAAAATTTTTTGCTACGTCTATGGCAAAAACAACTGTATTTCTATCATAAACAGAATCAAAGTTATGAACATGCTTAAACCTAGCAAGTGACATTCGTACTCGGAGGTTACAAAATCAAAAAGCTAGTAAGTAACATTTCCAAGTTCAAAATCCTATCAAATACTATACATGCTAGGTTTCTGAATTTGCGAATTGACTTACTAGGCTTTTGAATTTGAAATTGGTCTTATACTAAGTTTTTAATCTTGGAATTGTCCCGTACTAGGTTTTTGATTTAAGAAACTACTGTAGTATAGTACAAGATTATCAAATCGTGTCTATAGCAAAATAATAGTAAGTCAATGTCGGCGCGCATTATAATGCGTATGCGACGGGGAGGGAGGCACTGCTCCCGCGACTCCGCCGCCGGCCGGCTCGACAAGTTTTGACTCGCTCAACTGAAGCCTTCGCGAAGCACCCGAGATTGCTGAGGGCAATCCGCGAATTAGTCCGAAGTATCCTCGGGGACCAAGATGGTAGTACATCTTAGGCTGCTATATTGGAACCCGGGGGGACTCACACCCCACGCCCGTAGCCTTCGGTCACTCGTCCGGGAGCAGAACGGTCACGTTGTGCTGCTGGGCGAGACCAAACTCCGTCCGAGCGAGTCTTATCGGCTGCCCGGTTACTTCGTGTACCGCCGCGACGAGATATCTCCCGCGGGCATCGCCTATCGAGGCACAGCGATAGCGGTCCGTCACGATGTGGTGCACGAGGAACTGCCTCTCCCGGATTACACTAGTCTGCGCTCTATAGGCGCAGCAGTGAGCATGGCCGGTCGAGAACTTAGGTTGTTTGCTGCCTACCGCCCTCCCGGTCCACAATTCTATCCGCGGGACGTCGATCAAATTATGTCGGGTAGGCGTGCGTCTGACGCGACCCTCGTAGCCGCGGACCTCAATGCCAAACATACGGCTTGGGGTTCCCGAGTGGTCACGCCAGTAGGCCGCCGCCTATACGACGACGCGGAGGCCAAGGGGTACGAGGTGCTTGGGCCCGAAGCACCCACCCACTTGCCATCAAACCCCCGCCATTTTCCCGACGTCCTTTACAAAGTTCTGTGCAAGAATATTAACTGCCCGGTTAATTTGGAGGTGCTGTATGACCTCGACACACAGCATCTTCCCATACTTATTACGCTTTGCCTTGGGGTGGAGTGCACGAGCTTCCCCCGCCAGATGCGGGTAACTGACTGGCGAGCTTACCAAGCCGCCTTGACCGACTTCCGGTATAGTGAGCTCACCACGCCGGGAGGGGGAGGAGGAGGAGGAGCACCGCGGGATCGCGTAGGAGACGAGGGTCGACCAGGCCAAAGAGTCTGAAGCGTCGCTCCACCACCTCAACCGAGCACTCGCTCAAGGCCTGCTGTTAGCCCGCTCTATGATTGGGCGGGTGACCAGCACTTTTCAGCACAAGGCCGGGCGGATATACTTGCACAGCACTTGGAAGAGCAATTTGCTCCAAACCCCGTCGGCACCGCTGCAGCGGCTAAACACTGCGAGCGTGTGGAGGCGCGTGTAGCGGACTTCATCAGTGGCCCGACACTGAAGCTTGAGGGATTTGAGTTCATCTCGCACTCGGAGGCTCGGAAGGTCGCTAGGCGTTTACCCAAACTAGGCACTAACTATGCTCCCCCAAAGAGCTCTAGTCAGCTTGACTAGGCTCTTCAATGGCATCCTGCGCACGATATGACAGAGAACACAAGACCGATTTTTATTGGGCAATATCTCGGACCAATTTTTATTTCAAATAATGCTCCCAGTGATAGTATCTTAAAAAATAAATGTAGTATGTTACGTAAATCCTGCGATGGAAAGTGCAAGAGAGAATGTTTACAATTTTCAGATCAGGACAGACTGGCTATTTGGGAAAGACTGGAATTTAATTTCTTTTATTTTTCCTATCATTATGCTACTTACTAGGATGAAATGCGACATTAGGTATAAAAAATAATTAAGAATCTAATTCAGAAACCTAGTAAATGTCTTTACTAGGTCTTTAATGTAAGATCCAAAACATAACGTTTATAGAAACCAATTAAAAAACCTAGGTAGAGATGTTACTAGGTTTTTGCTATTGGTTTAATATCATACATATCTTAAAGTATCCAAAACAGTCATTAGTAAGGCACATAAAAGTTGTCTAAATGCACTTATGTTCAATTTTACTATTCCGCAAAGTAAAACAATTTATTATTATTCATATGAAAACAAGATAAGCATAAAGAAGAAATTCTTTGCTAAATGGCAGAAGAAAATGTTTCAGGTCTTCTCCTGTATAATTAAGTCAGATGTACTTGCTAGGTTTTGGTTTTGGACAGCCGATATGCCACGTATATACATATTTAGGTACTGCTACTCAACATTTGTTTCGAGTATACTATCAAGTTCAGACATGGCAAGGTAATGAACTGAACCCTGAAAACTGGGGTTGGAAATTGATAAATAATACTTTGGAACCGATTCGAATTTACTGGCCCCTGCTTCAGAAAAACTTCTTAACACTATTTTTTGCAATTGCAAGAAAGGTTGTAGTGCAATATGTGGCTGTAAAAAAGGGGACTGTAGCAACTGTCATAAGTGTCCGGCAATGGATGACGAGATTTCTTAAGTTATCCCGAAGAAAATATAAAAAAATAGAGCTTTATAGTCTAACGAATTTTAAGTACTTTTTTTTACACCTTTACTACCTGTTATCTGCCCAGGTAACCACAACCCAAACTCTATATTCGCTGGTTGTTCTTATATGTATAGGAGACATGTACAGAGAAACTTTCAACTTTTATAAAATAACGAAGGTCTGGCCGTCGTGGGCTCTTGGGCTATTATAGAATAGACAATGCTTTATTTCACAACGAAACGAAGAAGAAGCGAATTGTTGGAAAGATTACTTCCATACGACATCTTTAAATATCAATAACTACATCGTTTAAAAAAAATAACAAAGCTTTTGTATACTATAACCGACCTAAAATGAACGTTTTTTTTTTAAATTATTGCATTGTTGTTGGTCCTTGATAAGTGTGCAAAGTTTCAAATTAATCCGACGTTTAGAAGTGGGCGAAAATCGTGTTCAAAGATTGCGTTACATACATAGATACCTACATACCAAGCTAATAAAAGCGTGATAAAAATACCCTTTCATGTCAAGCAATCTAAGGCATAGTAGATGTTACAAACTCATTTGGTTAATGATGACGTCGAATTCATTTCTAGACTTGGACCGTAGTAACTAGATATTGAAATATGTAAAACGGTTTCGGTTATTTTTTCGCGCCAACGGGTCATCGGCCAGTTTGAAAAAGTTGGTTCAGTAATTCTTGCAGTAACACACTTCTACCCCTACAACTGGTCGCATTTATTGGTATTATTATTTATTTATTTTTTAGTTATGATTCGTTTACTTCAAAGCACTTACAACTCATGATATGTGAACTACACAGCACAGCAAAAAATTGAATTCTAACAATTTAGAACTACTGGTGTTATTTGCGATCGTGACCTTGATTTCTATAAAGAATGAGCTTTGCTTCTGACTGAATCGATACTAACTGCGATACTAACTGGCAATTTAACATGCATAAAGATAACGCATCATTCATTTTAATGTCCACTTGTGACTGTGGCCGCGCTAAAATACAAATACTTAGATGAATTTTAATAAAAATAACTGGAGCCTCGCGTTTGAAGAACAAATTAGATAAATTTTAAAATTAAATAAAACTGCTAAAATTAATTTGATTTGATTTTATTAATTGTATTCATTAAAAGTTCATGCTACTGTGTTTGAAGTATTTCATATACTTACTCGTAATTTAATACTTGATTCTTCTACGGCCCGGCCCGATAATACTTGTTTCATTGTCTGCATAAAACGTGTATCAATTACATGCTATGACTCATCTGTGTGATTTTCCTCTTTTTGTCGAAGTAATTTAACTTGTTCTGATTATAAATAGGATGAGTTAATTTCATGTTATTGTAATTAATAGGTCTCCTGATTACTTTTCCATATCATGTATATTTACATAAACTAATAATTGAGTTTAAATAGTTAGGTATTGTTTGTTTCGTTGCTAAATTTTGACTCATAAATATTTTTTGGCAATCCAATTTTTAATACCATTTAAATTGATTTCATATTTAATAACTAATGATAGTTATTGCTCACATAAAGCTACTCTCACATCACATACACTCGAGAGCGATAATAGTAGTTGGTAGTTAGTTCACATTCAATCGTGCTCTATCATAGACATAGAGCCTCTATTTCGCTATCAAAGTTATCGATTTAAAAGCGTTATTTTGTAATTGCCTGAGTTTTAGTCAGAGTAACGGAAAATGTAGGTACTGGAGACTAAGTTGCACTGCTCTTGGTAATACATACTGGAACGTGAGCCTTTGTGAAACGCAGGCAGGAAAAGGGTGAAGCTGAGATAGATATACATGAATGTGTAATAGGCTGTAAAGAGCTTGACAATATTTATCTATTTAAATATAAATGTTTAAAGGTTTTCAACATTATATTTTTAATACACATTTCAAACCTTATCTCATTTACTCGTAAGTTACATTTTACTTAGCCTTCATATTTTGCTTTTGCTGAAAAGCCAACATGAAATATAGGCGCGGAGTTTCCATCTTGGTTTTCCTTATGAGTGATTATCGATTTAAGCTCCCATGAACTCGCGGGGAAGGTGTTAACTCTACGAGAGATTTACAGCATAAAATATTTTTACTGCATTCCATGATGATCATAGTAAAGGATTATTTTTCCGTATTCGACTAAAATGTATACAAAATACTATAGTTAGATAGGTAGGTGTATATGGAATGATTCAAAATTCTTCCATTATTATTTACCCGGTCAATTTTAGCGCGTATTGTGTCGTAATCGTATGGATTAAGGTTCAATAGTTTTAAAGTTATTCCATAACTATTTTATAGTAGTGTTATACAACGTGCAATCAACTCTACGTTTAACTATACGTAAGCTTTTAAAATGGCAATGGTGGTGATTCAATTCAGATAATTAAGTACGATTCAATAGTTAATGTAGGTACCTATTCGATTTAATACAAAGTATTACATTTGAGAGGTTTATGAATGAGTATTATTGCTACATCGGTCGTGATATTGTTAAACGAAATGTCAAGATGTATTGATTGAGTCACGTAACTATGTATGTGTACCTATTTGAGAGTTTTAAGGATTTTAAAACTATCAGCCCATTGAATCTTCATAAATTCATTCGCAGGACAAAAACAGTCTTAGGAATTTAGACGTGACTTGACCAAGTAACAAGAGACATCAGCACGAAACCGGTTTCTTTAAAATCTTACCTACATATTCCTTTAGACGAAGACTTGTTACGTGCTTCCTTACCGAAAGGAGATCGGGATATGCACAGCACACCATGACTCACACACACGCCTCATAGATGCTTGGCGGCTTTTTGAGTGGACTGTGACAAATGATATTATGAGCTCACATGTTAAAACGTGTAGGTATTGCATTCACATGAGGTATGGTAGTCTACATGACAGTACGATACGAGTATCTCTGTGATATAATATTATTATAATCGTTATGAGCGATAATAGGAAAATCGTAATCGATGTGGATTCTCGTTTTGGTCTATTTCATACACACGCCCGCTCCGTTTACATTGAATATATATAGAGGAAGATGGCGTGTAAATAATACCTGATAGTACGATCGTATTTATTCGAACTAAGTTTAGATGACTCATTGGTAGGTAAATGGTAGGTGTGTAAAGAAAACAAGGTATTTGTAGTGCAGATTTTTTATTGGGGAAAACGACTCGTCAGTTTTATTTTATTTTATTTATTAATTTTTGGGAAACATTCAATTATTATAAAACATATAAAACAGCTTACAATATAGTGCACAAATCAACGAAGTTTCCACTGATAAAAACGTACATTAATATATATAAAAAGTTACAGTGATTTGGAGCAGGGCTAAAAGATAAAAACAGCAACAAAGTACAATAGAGCAACATTAAAATTTTGTAAGATGAGCTAAAAATGAAGGATCCTCAAAACTACGTCAATTCGGATATTTTATCTCGTATATTCTTACCTCGCTAATGAAATGAAAAGCTAATAAGACGCTTGTATGGGAAACTAGTGGTTTATTAAGTTTTACGTACATGTCGATCGCTACGGCGATGCTAAAATCTCATACAAATTAGCGTTTACGCGTTCGAGTCGTTTGATCGAATGAACCGAAAGGAGATCCGTACAAGGATCTCTTCGTCAGTTATTTAAAAAAAAACTGAGAATTTATCCACTAAGTTGTTATTTTACTCTCCGATGTCCGAGTTGTGTATCCGGGGTTCCAATACCCAACATTTTTGTCTATGTGGTGGTAGGCCATTCGGGAGGATTGGAGTCTACTGAGGCGAGCCCTATAGTTATCCAGCAGCGAACCTTAAAAGGCTGATGGATGGATGGTACCTAGTAGGCGTGCTTTTTGTGCACCAATATGTACCTACCCGGACCCCAGCATACTTACTTATTTCTCTATATTAAAACAGCCATTATCTTTAGAGATTTCATTATAAATAAATATCTTGGACATTCTCACACACGGCCATCTGACCCCAAAGTAGGCGCGAGCCTGTAATATGGGTGTCAGAGACTGATAATATACAAACATAGATATTTTTAAATACATACTTAAATAGGTAATACATATTAACATCCAGACACAGAACAAACACAAGTGTTCGTCACACGAATATTAGTTCTGAGTGGGATTCGAACCCAGGACGCCTGGCGCAACAGACAGGGTCACTACCGATTGCGCCATCGGGCCCGTCAAATGGTAATAATGATGTTGTTTTGGTTGTTTCCAGGCGCTCGCGCGCAATGAGTGATCCGTGGTAGCGGGAGGCGGTGATGCAGCGCGCTCACGCGGGCGGCGCCTCGCAGCCGCAGCCCCCCGCGCGCCCCCTCTTCCACCCCCACCCCCACTCGCACTCTCACTACCCGGACATTGACGACCAGGTAATGCAACACTCTATAGCCAAGAGCCAGGAGCCAAGAGCTCACCATCCTCTTTTTAGTTTTAGCGACTGGGCTGTCTAAGATAACTGCTGCTGGGATACGGATCTAGTTTCTAGCACCAGTTTTTTTCAGGAAATCCTTTATGAATTACAGTAGGAAAAATTCAAGGGCACCAAACCACATTACTACGTTTAATTCTATACTGTCAAACCCTATTGGCCATTAGTTGTAGTGGTGACTACCGAAACACCACATTTTAATGGCTTGTCTTATGTTTGGCAGAAGAATCCATTTCAGGCAAAATAACTCGAGGAATATTGACGTAAAGTGAAAGTCGTTTAACAATAAGAAAATCAGTTAATAACCTGCATATGAATGAAGATACTCGCAGTCGCAACATCGATAAAGAGATATAAGATAAAAAGGCATGCGTTTTGAAACGAAGGGCAGTCAGGTCAAGATTATTAAGTTATCTGAGCTGGTTTCTCAGGTGTAAAGCTTAACGGTACTAGGGTTACCATACGAAACCATTACCAGAATAAGAAATATTGATTTATAATAATTCGTTGTAAGCGGATTAGTTAGTTAAGTAATGTAATTATTAAATTTATTTGTAGAGTTAGCAGATATTAAGACTAGTTAGTATGTAAATATCTACATACTAGTTTTTACGGATCACCCACGATATATCTAGAATGTTACGCATGCCCATAGTAAAGTTGATTAAAAAAACTGATTCACGCTTACAAAGTTGTACTTTTATAAATATCCGGACAAAAAATAACATCTGGCAACCCTAACTGGTAATACGGTACCAGGATTTAAGGATGTAAGATGTAGGTCGACTCTCACGAACCGTCTTCATTATACATATTTAAGTACGACTTATAATATAATTATTTCATGCATGATATCATCATCGGACCTACGTGTTGTTCCGTCCGAAATATAATTAGAATAGGATACCTATCGACGTCTATGCAGTATTGTCTAATCTCCTTTAGGCGTAGGCGTTTATTTATGTTAAGCTGGCTTGATAAAATAATAATTTTAATAGAGTGGCCATGTATGTACTTGATTGCTTAATTGTACGAATTGCATTCAACAATATTTCGTTAGGTGCCCGATAAAGCTGTGAATCCAAGGTAATGGACTAACACTAATGTATGTAGTTGTAAAATTAGTACATAGTTTCTATACATAATATAGATTCTATTTTAATATTTTTGTGAGTTATCCACGTTTATTTAATATGCCGTATGTTTGTCTAGATACCGGCTTCAGTGATAAGCAGCGTCGGGACAGTAAGCCTGTCCCAGTCGACGACCAATCCGACCTCAAACAATACAATGGCGAATCCGACTAATCCCGGAAACGCCAACAGCAGCAACGGGCATGCGCCCGCGCAGCAGACTCCTACGCAGGCGCCCGTGCGCAACCTGCCAAAGAAACGCAAATTCATCCCCTCGGAGCTCGAAGAGATCGAACGCAACTGCGTAACCAACATGGCCGACAGGAACTGTATCAACATGGCCGCCACCGCACCGCCACCGGTCGAGTATCAACCGGCGAGCTACTCGACGCCGGTGCTCCAACCGTCCCCGATAATCCATCGGGTGTCCCCCAACGACCTCAAGCCCTTCCTCCACTATCCCAGCATCGACCTATCCGAGTGGCGGGACCACCGGGTACTGGCGAAGCAGCGCGGCATATACATCCCGGGTGTCATCAGACAGGCCGATGGGTGCAAGGTGATAGTGGAACTGGACGGACAGGAGAATGACCCGATAGAGTACAGTGATGTGTTCGGCGTGAACAAGTTTCACGTTATAAGTGACGCGAGCCCGCAAGTCAGCCACGTAAAGAAGGGGCTGGCCTGCGTGGTCAGGACTACGGATCCCAGTCGGGAGAGTGTGCAGAACGCGTTCGTTGAGGGAATCGTGACGGATGTCCACCATTCTCCTATCAGGATCCGGGTCAAGGTGAGTCCCAATGTCTAAATTTTATGTGTCGAGCTTTATATGATGTTGTTACGTCGTCCTTTGATACAGCGGAGGGAAGCCCTCAAACTATAAATCGATACCTGTTGTCAAAAATTTGTGATGCTTAATAAGTAACGGAAGAGTGTGAAGAGTTTAAATCAGAAAAATAACATGATTAATTGTATCAAGCGTTGTACTTTGCGGAAATCCTTTGTTAAAAATTTAGCTTTGAGCTACTTTGCAATAACCCGCCAGTCTCCTCCCTCCGTCCCACATAAGCAAGTATGCACATAAAACAGTGAAATGACACCAACTTACGAACCACCATCACGTGTTTCGCCCCTAAACGGAGCATTCTCAGGTAAAGTTGATTGACGACAGTTATTGGCAAAGTGAAGTCAAGCGAGAGCTTCAATTTGCCTTGCTCGCGGCTTGTTGCAGAGTAAATGAATGCTAACTTAATAAAGTAACATGGTATCTTTTGTGATCAAGGTCCAGACGGATTCGGATGTGTTATGCAAGGAGGTGGTCGAGGTGAAGAGGGCAGACCTCCGGCTGCTGCAGCCGCCGTGGGCGGACGAGCTGGAGGACGCCGGCTCGCTGCCCTCCGCGATGCTCCCGCAGCACCTGCGCCTCTCCACCCACATGTCCTCCGTGCAGGTTGGTGGATAGCTCGCCAGGAGATATTGGGACTCCTGAAAGATTTGCTAAACTCTTCTCTAAGGAAGACTTTTGTTCAGTTATTATGTCGATGCTTGCGCTACAAACCCATAGACGTCACATTGTTGGGCATGGATCTCCCCCACAGGCACAATTGCTTGAGGTTTAGAGCTTACTTCATCACGTTGCTCCAATGCAGGTTGGATGAGCGGTAAATGGTCAACCTAATGTCGATTTTTTGTGAAGCCACCCCATAGGCCTTCGACAAGGCTTAGCGATTGTTTTTACCATTGAAAACAACAGGAACCGACGGCTCAACCTGACCTCCGAAGCACGGTGGCGCTAATGATATTTTTAACCAACTCATCTACAAAACGACCGCGCCAAGTTGTTTTCAGGATAATATTGAATGGTATTTTCTAAATGGCTTGGTGATAATTTGATATAGGTAATAGTCTAAAATATGTATTTGCTAGACTTCTCGCTAGGCCCCAGTTCACTAAACTCTCTTCACTAGTGAGATTGTGTCGATAATATAATGGTGACTATGTAAGATTAGAGATCCGTTTCATTGATCCTTAATAACTGATGACATTATTATTATTATTAACTCTTTATTGCACACCAAGACATAAAAGAACAATTACATGGAATAAGGACTAAAAACTACGTAGGTACAATAGGTGGCCTTATCGCTAACTAGCGATTTCTTCCAGGCAACCTTCATTCTGATCTTTTCTTTTACAATTTCAGTATCAAATGGGCGATAGTTTCGTGACGTCATCGCCGATGCCCGGCGGGCCGGTGGTGACGGTGGGCGCGCTGTCGAACGGCTCCGTGCGCCCGTTCGATTACGACGCCGAAAGCGACGACGATTTGCCGCGCGAGGACATCATGTTCCCGACGGACTCGTCGCACATGGGTGAGCCTTGTACAACAGATTTACTAAATTAGTTACTATAAATATTTAATCATAACATTTTAATCTCGCTCATTGTGCCCGTTGCAACGGTTCTGACGTTTAAACGACGACCTTCGAGACGTCATCGCCGCTGGTGACGTTAGCTAATTATGTTGTGACGTTGTCTTGCCTTGTCTTACTATGTACAATTTATATCGCTAAAATTACGATTTAGTGAGAAATAGAGCCAAAATAGCTTCATGACGTAATCTTATCGATATCAATAAGAAATATGGGACATATCCATACAAAATGTTGTGCCATTTAATTGCAATAGATAGTAACATTCCGAAAAGGATATCGGTCCGAGCATCAATCAGTAAAATCTCTACCAATAAGTAACTGATTAGGTTACCATAGTATTTGTTTGCTATGGCTTGTGTATCATTGTCTATCATCATCATCATCACAACCCTATCTTTGTCCCACCGTTATAGCAAGTGACATTTAATTTTTGAAATCGCACATAAGTTAGAAAAGTCATTGGTACGTGCCGCTTGGGTTTGAACCCGGACTCTAGTGAAAGGCGAGTTCGATAGCCATTGGGCAGTCACTTTTTATATCTTTAGTCATTGTCTATAGTCGTTGTTATTTTTAGTTAAACAGTGACACTCTGTTTCCATTGCAGACTGCAGCAACAACAAACGCAGCAGCCTCCAGAGTCGTGGCAGCACCTCGAGCCTCATCGAGGGCAGCCTCACACCCAGATCTCAACCTCCTACTCCCAGGTAAGCTATCAAAAACACTACTACTGAAATAAATAATAAATAAATATCTTGCATTTTCAACATGCAAACATTTTCACACACGGCCATCTGACCCCAAAGTAGGCGCGAGCCTGTGTTATGGGTGTCAGAGACTGATATACATACATAGATATTTTTAAATACATACTTAAATAGATAATATTGACATCCAGACACAGAACAAATACAAGTGTTCGTCACACGAATATTTGTCCTGAGTGGGATTCGAACCCACGACCTTTGGCGCAACAGACAGGGTCACTACCGATTGCGCCAACGGGCCTGTCTAATAACAATCCATTATGGGTGAAACGAGAGTACCATTGTCTACAGTACCTTGTACCTGTTCATTTTAGTCAGAACCTTCATCCCCTTTTCAACCCTTTTAGGTCTTAAATACAAAAACGTGTATTATAAATAAGGATGCCATATTGAAAGTGTTATCATTTTAAAATCGAAGACAAAAATACTGTCAGTTCACTCGGGAGCGTGTCTTGAGTTTTTTTATTTGACTTTTTTTGTTAAGTAGTAGTCTAAAAACCCAGTTAGACTTATATTGTGTATGTGTAGATTTCTTATAGCATGTAGTCCCTCACCAGCGCAAATCCTTTGAGAAGTGTTTGCGCTGGTGAGGGACTTTTATAATCTACGAGCAGGATGACAAAAGGCCGTTAACCTTTGCGACATACCCTCTTGCAAGGCAGAAATGACTATTTAATCCTTCTAAAAATAAATAAGTAACTATCCTTTACGACATAGCCTTTTGCGAGGCAGAAATGACTATTTAGTCCTTCTAAAAATAAATAAGTAACTGGACAGTACTTTGTCATCTTCTAATCTTAAGTGCAAGTAACAATTTAACTCTGATGTGTACGTCCAAAGTTTCTCTTGCAGATCTCAAGCGGCGACCCCGCACAAGTACAAGAAGGGCGACGTTGTTGCAACGCCCACCGGTATACGGAAGAAGTTCAACGGGAAACAATGGCGACGGCTGTGCTCCAAGGACGGATGCACCAAGGAGAGCCAGCGGCGAGGCTTCTGCTCGCGCCACCTGTCCCTGCGCGGCGTCACGCGCTCCTCGAACACGCCCCTAGCGCAGGGGTCCGCGCATACCCCGCAGCAAAGGTACATAATCCGGCTCGAAGGACCAACGACGAACTGACGACCAAGGACGAACTGACCAACTAATGTTCTAATTAACTCTCTCAACTAATTGGACTAACCATCCCAGTCCCTAATTGAGTCTTGTTCAAAGTCAGTCACAGTTGTCATGGGCGGCAGCGGATGGGTGGTGCTGCAAGCTCGTTTGCTATCTTTTATCCATAAAAAAAAAAAACTAAATGTATAGTTATTTTGGGAATAAGTTCAATGGTCTAAATCTAAAGTAATGCTAGTGTTGGTAAACAATGCAACGGAAGCAATGGTGACAAGGGGAGCCATAGTCGAGGTTTCTGCTCCCGCCATTTGTCGCTGCGCGGCGTGACTCGGTCCTCGAATATGCCTCTAGCGCAAGGGTCCGCGCATACCCCGCAGCAAAGGTACTTATCCGGCTCGAAGGACTAAATGTATAGCTGTTATTTTGGGAATAAGGTATTAAATGGTCTAAATCTAAAGTAATGCTAGTGTTGGTAAACAATGCAACGGAAGCAATGGTGACAAGGGGAGCCATAGTCGAGGTTTCTGCTCCCGCCATTTGTCGCTGCGCGGCGTGACTCGGTCCTCGAATATGCCTCTAGCGCAAGGGTCCGCGCATACCCCGCAGCAAAGGTACTTATCCGGCTCGAAGGACTAAATGTATAGCTGTTATTTTGGGAATAAGGTATTAAATGGTCTAAATTTAAAGTAATGATAGTGTTGGTAAACAATGCAACGGAAGTAATGGCGACAAGGGGAGCCAGAGTCGAGGTTTCTGCTCCCGCCACCTGTCCCTGCGCGGCGTCACGCGCTCCTCGAACACGCCCCTAGCGCAAGGGTCCGCGCATACCCCGCAGCAAAGGTACATAATCCGGCTCGAAGGACCAACGACGAACTGACGACGAAGGACGAACTGACCAACTAATGTTCTAATTAACTCTCTCAACTAATTGGACTAACCATCCCAGTCCCTAATTGAGTCTTGTTCAAAGTCAGTCACAGTTGTCATGGGCGGCAGCGGATGGGTGGTGCTGCAAGCTCGTTTGCTATCTTTTATCCATAAAAAAAAAAAACTAAATGTATAGTTATTTTGGGAATAAGGTCAATGGTCTAAATTTAAAGTAATGATAGTGTTGGTAAACAATGCAACGGAAGTAATGGCGACAAGGGGAGCCAGAGTCGAGGTTTCTGCTCCCGCCATTTGTCGCTGCGCGGCGTGACTCGGTCCTCGAATACGCCTCTAGCGCAAGGGTCTGCACATACCCTGCAGCAAAGGTACTTATCCGGCTTCAAAGGACCACAGGGAGGCGACCATTCCTCAACGGTAGAAACAACTTATCTGTGACAGTTTGAACGAGACTCGTATGAGTCTTGTCCGTCCGTTACAGAGGGCGACAGGAATCTCATAAGCAAAGTCACAAACACCAACAACCCCCCTCTATCCATCTAGTCACGGATACTTAGAGCTATGGCATTGCCTTTTTGAGTTGTTTTGCTGCAGCATTGACAATAGTAGTTTTAATTTTGTTGTCAATGTGTCGCTTTTTTAACAAATGTGAATGTTGCAGTATTTATCTCAAATAAATTATTCTTAGGCCCGATTTCACCAACACTGAACTTACACTAGAGTAGCTATCCCAGTTTATCTGTACTCTGTCGATTTATTCGATGGTTAACTTCAATTTCGTTTCACCACGGTAATCTAGAGATATCTTAATCTCGCATAGTTACTCTATGCCGTTGAACGAATGAATTGAATGTATGTGTAATGTACCCAAGTAAAATAGACAGTTTGACTCATACTTGCACAATAGCGCTGTGTATTCTTTTATTTGTTCGGATAATACGTTAACTTGACAGTTGAGTTGACGACAGTGATCACAGAGTACATTTTTTAGACTGAAAACAGTGATCCCGTGCGCGGCTTTTTAGATTATAGACTTTATAGTTTGGTTTTGTTGTGTTTTGGAACTTTTGAACTAGTTTTATTCCGTGTAAACAGATATATAAAATTGTTTTATACAAATCGTTGATTATAAACAATGGCAAATGAAAAGCGAAAGCGATCTGTTAATTGGATGGCATCATAAAAGTCATTGCTGGTTGATCTCGTTACTGAGCATTTTCATGTGATAGAAAATAAAAGGACGGATGGATTATCAATGAAGCAAAAGCTTGGAGAATGGATAACAATTTCAAGCAAATATAATTCGCAGACAATGCTTTCTCATCGTACTGCCGATAATTTGAAAGCCCAGTGGGAAAACTTATAGAAAACTACAAAAAAAGAAGCATCTTTTAGAAGGATGCAATTAATTACATCAAACAGGTATTTTTCTTTGTTTCCTGATAATTTTTAAAACTTTTTATATATTCCTGTAATCATATTATATTAAAAAAATATATCATAAAAATTAAAAGTGATGAAATTAAAACAATGTGATTTTTTCAGGTGGTGGACCTCCAAGGTCAGTGATTGAAGACCCACCACAACAGAAAATACTCTGCCTTATAACGCCATGTTCTGTGGGCTTGCATAATCCTTAGAACAGTATTAAAAAGAGTGGTGTTATATGTTTTTACAGTCACAGATACAGTTGCTGGCCCTGAGGTACAAAATAAATATTCAACTGATTCTTGCCCATTCTGCTGTACATGTCATTGAAGATTGTTTATTGGTACATACCAATATCTACATAGATAATAAATAATTTGTTGGTTAAATTTACACTTTTCAGCAAGTATCAACAGATATTTGTCCACCTAATATTGTATGTTTGCTTTTAGAATGATAACATAGTTCCAGTTGTGTTGGTTCCAACATAATAGTTGGAGCAAATCATCTTTTAACTGTATTACATCCTAAAATAATGTTATTATGGTTGGAAAAATAGTAGAGCATTTATCTTGTTTCAGGATTGGGGTGATTACACTCCCAAACATTTAAAAACGCACATTTCCAAGCTGTTACAATGTAGTACAGAAGGAAAAAGGCCTACTGCAGGAGAACGGCTTGAATGTATGTCCAAAAGACGGCCACAGCTCTCTACTTCTTCACTAGAAAAGTTAAATGAAATAAAAGGGAACGCTCTCACAACTCAAATGGAGCATGCAGCTAAAGAAAGAGAAGAAGCTAATAATTATTTGACATTCAAATGGATATTCAGAGCGAAATTTTGAAACAGGAAAAAATTAAAACCAGATAATTACTTTTGGAGTTTATTTATAGCGAATTAAAAAAAATATTAATAATTAATTCAGTTGTTTTATTACTATTACAATAAGCTTCGAAAATAGTCATAATATTAGCATCTCGCGTTACGCTGGGCCTTATTCCTGGTATGTTTATTTCCTGGTATGTTGCTGGAAACCGTAGTCCTTGTGCAGAGATGCTATTGCTGTACTGACTTGGTGGATAATTCGGTGTGATGTTGGTGCACTCATTCCGCCATAGTCACCAATGCTCATTTGGGTGTTGTTTGTTGCATAGAACCTTAATGTAGCCAATAATTGGCTGACAGGTGATATTGACCTATTTCTGAAACAATACAAACAAGGGGTAAAATTAGGCTGATATTTATTAGATATTGGGAACTAATATTTATAAGAAATGGGATACAACATACATACATAATAAATGTGTGTGTGATTTACACAGCAAGAAAGCAAGTTCTTAAAATACTTAAATATGTGATAAATACCTAATCAATGGATATAATTTAGAACACTCACATGTCTGTTGGATACTCCAAATGATGCTCGATTTTTGCCAGTAAATTCAATGCTGCCTTCTTTGATAGACGAAATCTTAACACGAAATCATGGTCGTCAGTCTTCAAAATAATTAGCCCTTTCTTTAAGTCACCGTGGGCGAGGAAATAAATAATCATCGGTTTCTTACAATAATACATTCAAACGACGCGCCATTTTTAAGGTTATATCCTTGAAGAATAAATTGTTTATATTCAATTATTATATGTATAAATTGGTCAATCTGAAAAACTACAATACTAGGTACTAATCTACGAGTAGCTGCTTACTCGGCCGAAATCGGCGGTGTATGATTTTACTCTAGTGTAGAGATTTTATCCCTAGGTTAAATGTTGGTGAAACGTAAAATGGGCTAACTCGCGAGTAAATAACAACTTATTCCGGGCATAAGATTTACACGACGTTGGTGAAATCGGCCCTTATTCGTATATTTATTTTAGGGTTAAAATAATGGCATTTTTTTCCAAGCCAACCAAGTTTCTTATTAACATGTAATAATTCCGTCCATCAGGAGCAGTAGCAAGTCCCTGTCGTCCAGCGGCACCGGCGTCGAAGGGGACGAGACGTCCCGCGAGTCGGCCACCACGCCGCCGAGCTACCGCGTCACGGGCCGCTTCGACCCCGACGAGACGGAGGCGGCCAACATGCTCGGTATGTCCACCAGGAGCAGTAGCAAGTCCCTGTCGTCCAGCGGCACCGGCGTCGAAGGGGACGAGACGTCCCGCGAGTCGGCCACCACGCCGCCGAGCTACCGCGTCACGGGCCGCTTCGACCCCGACGAGACGGAGGCGGCCAACATGCTCGGTATGTCCACCAGGAGCAGTAGCAAGTCCCTGTCGTCCAGCGGCACCGGCGTCGAAGGGGACGAGACGTCCCGCGAGTCGGCCACCACGCCGCCGAGCTACCGCGTCACGGGCCGCTTCGACCCCGACGAGACGGAGGCGGCCAACATGCTCGGTATGTCCACCAGGAGCAGTAGCAAGTCCCTGTCGTCCAGCGGCACCGGCGTCGAAGGGGACGAGACGTCCCGCGAGTCGGCCACCACGCCGCCGAGCTACCGCGTCACGGGCCGCTTCGACCCCGACGAGACGGAGGCGGCCAACATGCTCGGTATGTCCACCAGGAGCAGTAGCAAGTCCCTGTCGTCCAGCGGCACCGGCGTCGAAGGGGACGAGACGTCCCGCGAGTCGGCCACCACGCCGCCGAGCTACCGCGTCACGGGCCGCTTCGACCCCGACGAGACGGAGGCGGCCAACATGCTCGGTATGTCCACCAGGAGCAGTAGCAAGTCCCTGTCGTCCAGCGGCACCGGCGTCGAAGGGGACGAGACGTCCCGCGAGTCGGCCACCACGCCGCCGAGCTACCGCGTCACGGGCCGCTTCGACCCCGACGAGACGGAGGCCGCCAACATGCTCGGTATGACACAACCCCCAACAACCACAAAACACCCAATGTGTATTATGATGTTTATTTGAAATGACGGGTTTAGACTTCTAGTCTGTGTTTTCCAGATGTGTCGATAAAATATTTATTTCTGTACTTTGCTATCTTGCATCCATAAAACAATCTTACCAGATACCTACTGGATGGAACCAGTTTTCAGTTTCCATTCAATTTTGATTTTTTTAAAGCAGTCTAAAAACTATATTTTATTTATAAAGGTCTCATTGCTCTGAACTTGACACAGTAATGTCCGTGTGTATTATTATCTGTATTAGGTCTTTATTTATAAAATTGGAGGTTTGTATGAAAATTTAAAGAATAATAATTAAAGAATATAATTTGAAAGTACATATACATACTTGCCCAAATAACCTAACCTAAAATGTTTTATGGAATTAGAGAACGGGATTAAATACGGAATCTTTTCTTAATGCGGTACATTTTAGTCACGTGACATCCATTGAAAATCCGGTTTACTATTTATTTCCATTATAGTGTTTTCCTAATTTCAGTGTCGCTCGGAAGCTCCCGTTCGGGGAGTCCGGGCGCTTCGCCCGTGGGCGGCGGGTCGCCGGGCGCGGGCGCGCCGGGGCTGCGCGGCAACGTGTTCGTGCCCATCTCCTCGCCGCAGCCGCCGGACGCGCCCGACCACCATCACCACCACCACCACCACAACCACAACCACTCGTACCACCACCTCATTAGGTACAGTTCGCTGCGACCCATAGACGTCCCACTGCTGGGCACGGGTCTCCCCCACAGACACTGCTGCGGGAGGTCTAGAGCATACTCCACCACGCTGCTCCAATGCGGATTGGTGGAGGGGTTAGTGGCCAACCCAGTGTCGAATGTTCTTAAGCCACCCGAAGGTCTTCGACAAGGCTTAACGACTGTTTCCACCATTGAAAACAACCGGGACCGACGGCTTTACGTGCCCTCCGAAGCACGGTAGCGTCCATGAAATTTTGCCACTAGCGGTCACCCATCCACAAACCGACCGTGCCCGTCGTTGCTTAACTCTTTCGATTGCATTGAATCGACTCGAGCCATTGGGCTATGGACGCTACACAGGTACTTAGGTACAGTTAGCGGCAGGAAAGTCTAGCTCTGACCTTGAATGCACAGAATAATTTAAGGTTTCTTGCGCGGAACGAGCGGGATGTTAGTCCTAAGCGGTGATCGTTTCGTGAGCCATAATATACCTCTCGCATTGATACCCCATGCGCATCTATCCCCTCCGAATTTCGTTCAAAGTGCTACACTTTCGTATCGATGTTTATAGAGATTGTAAGCTAAGTACCTCACCTTTGGCTCCCGTCGATTATACCACAAAGTAGATATTAGGAACAGAGATTAAGCTTCTTATGAACGTGCAAATCGGTTGCACTCCTACAAGCACGCGGGCCATCTGTGCGTGGCCACTGGCCGCTTGTCGCGTACGCGGCGAGACTGGAAAAAACCGGTTGACGCTGTCACATCAAGTTGACTATCTCAGGGTAATCGCTACGCACATTGTTGGTTTTGTTAGTTGCAAGTTTGAATATCTATTATAAAAACGTGGTATTAATAATAATGGTTGTATATTGTACTGTGTGTATGAATAATGCTAGAAAAAATAAAAATAGATCATACTTTAACTATCCCAAGGAGTGCAATAGGTAAGTAAATATTTGATTATTACTTTTTCAAGTAAGTACTTTTATTTTACTGTATGATCCTTTTTTTAATAAGAAATGGGTACTACACGGTGTGTTTTTACCTTTTTATTATTATTACAAGCTTTTACTAAACATTTGTACATAAAAAGAAATAATAAAATATTAAAAAATAAAAATTATAAAAATAAAATTATTAGAGTAAGAAATTTGTAAAGTATGTTATTTTTTATTTTCTATTCTGTAATAGTTCTTATTGTAGTATTCTTTTTATATTCTGAATAATAAAACTACATATTTAACAAATGATTTCTTTAATTTGTCTCAACCTGTTGTGACAACCCTACCAAAATAGGTAACAATTTTGCACGTTATTATGAAGCTTAGCGTCTGTTCCTGATATCTACTTTGTGATTATCCGCCGTTTTACATACGTTAATCGTGGTTGGTATGTCGGATGAACCTCTAGTGGCAATATTTTATGGGCGCTTCCGTGCTTCGAAGGACACGGTTGTTTTAAATTGTAAAACAGTCTTTAATTTTGTAAAGGGTGGGTAATTAATTTATTTCATGTTTTTCTTTCTATTACAGACCCGAGCTAGTTCGTCCCGATAGAATGACTTCGCCAGCCGGAGGGGGTGTTGCCACAAGCGTCATTAGGGTTTCGCCGGCCCCTTCATATCACTATCAGGTATTTATAATTATTTATATGATATTTTTTATATATTTATTATGATAGATTATAACCATTATTTTTATCGCAGGTGGTAATATTTCGCGTATGTGGTACAATTCGACTTGATCCTGTATGAAAGACGTGTTAGTTTGTTAGACTTGTTGTTTGTCTAGTACCGGTACCGCTAGTGGTACCGAGGTGGATCAGCGGCTATAAAATAAATAATAAATACTTATTCTATAAATACTTATTCTATAAATACTTATTCTTAAAACTAAACATGTTTTCAATAATAAGTTCAAATGGAATAACACCATAAATACCCACATTATTGTTTCAGGTGGAGAACCGAAACGGACCGACAAACATTCAATCCAACCAGTCAAACTTAATCGGCATTCAAACATCAGGATTGACAATACAGAACAATATACAGACCAGCCTCAACGCGCCCACTAGTTTAGCTAGCCTGCAACAGCCTCAGACCTTACCGTCGAGCGTGTCTCTAAACTTCAACAGTCTGACCGGCCAGAGCTTGCAGACCAGCATCGCCAATACTATTCGCAGTGCGAAAATAGACGATATTCCCCACAATTTAGTAGTCCATAGGACTGCTCAGCTCCCTACTTCCAACGGCAACGACTTGCATCACGTATATCGTCACCATCAGCCGATGCACGTTCGGAACGGGCACGAGTATAAACGGGAGACGGATATGTCGCCGCCGTTGAGCACTGAGTTTGTTAAGCGGAGAGTTTCGGATTACGACGATGAAGAGGGGAATCCTGAAGGTATGTTCAAATAAAACAACAGTTATTAATTTAAGATAGTTAGGTGACATTATGGGGGAGACCCGTGCCCAGCAGTGGGACGTCTATGGGTCGCAGCGAGCGAGGTGACATTCCAACAATCTGTTTTGGATCAGCGTGGTGGAGTATGCTCTAGACCTCCCACAGATAAGTCTGTGGGGGATACCAGTGCCCAGCAGCGCGACGTCTGTGTTGCTTAGCTTAGGTAACATTAGGTGCATTACCAATGCGTGTAATAAATAAATATGTTAGCATTAGGTAGTTATAAATTTAACTTTTGAATTAAATTTGGGTAATGTTAGGCACATTACGTAAGTTTTTAATATACAGTTAGCGGCACGAAAGTGTAGCTCTGACCTCGAATGCGTGGAAGTAAAAATTTAATGTGTCTTCTGCATTGATCCTGCATCTATCCCCTTCGAATTCCGTTCGGATTTACACTTTCGTGCCGCGAGGAATATTGTTAGTAATGTTTTATTTTATTAATTTAATGTATTTCTAATGCATAAGAAGCTAAGCTAAGCTTTCTGCACTCCTCCATATAAACATAAAATTATAGGACAGTTAAAATTTTTTTTTTTAAAAAAAGCTTTTTAAAACTTTTTTTTATTTTCATGCATTGTCATCGGAACCAAATATGTGTGCCAAATTTCAGCTCGTTAGCTTCAGTGGAAGTGGGTGAAATATTGATTGCAAGATTCCAGGACATACATACTTACATGAATGAATACATACGAGTGAAGTTAAATAAAAGCTTTTAAAAAAATAAAATGAAATAAATTCTTCCCTTCAAGGGAGGCGAGTAGAGGTGTCGGAGGGCGTTCGGCTAGCGCAGCCGGCGCCTCTACAAGCGCGGTTGTTGTCTCTGGTGGACGCGGGCGAGGAACCCGTGAAGCGGTTCTACGTGATCCCGCAGGGCGCGCGGGATAAGAAGATCCTGCTTATTAAGAACGAACCCGCTGACACTGTTCAGGTGAGTGACTCTGTGCGTTTGAGTGCACTGTGTGCGTGAACACCTGTGTAGTATACTTACCAGTCGCATTTAAGCATCGTCATAGAATACACGTATTTCATTTCATTTAATCCAAGTGCAAAATTATACAGTCCACATTGAACCTTAACACCAACACCATAAGAAAAGTCTCTTAGGTGAAATCCTAAAGGTGCGTACAGACTATGTAACATAACATGTTATACAACATTGTTATATAACATGTTTCAGATAATGTGGACACTGAATGTTATAAAACATGTTATAATAACATGTTATTGATGTGTACAACAATGTGTCGACATTATGGATAGCACTGAAGAACAAGAAACGACAATGGTTATATAACATTGTTATATTGCATTTTTATTCTAATGTGTACAGTATTGTTTTATGTTGCAATGTTGAATAACAAGGTTACATAATGTGGACGTGTTATAAAACTCAAGTTATATAATATGTTACATAGTCTGTACGCACCTTAAGAGTAGGTATGGTCTAAAAGGTTCAAGGGACGGTCGGTTTGCACAGCCGACTTGTCTTGCGAAGTCATGCAAAGTAAGAAGCCTACTAACATAATACTTGGCTTAGGTTGGGGTAAGGCTTATTTAATATACACAAAAAGAAATAAATCTTAAATGTCATCTTCAAATAATGCTGCATAACCTTGAAACCTGAAAACTGAAACGTTCCAGTGAAATGTACTTGTGAACTACACCCACTTTTCACCGCATCTGCCACTATTCGGTGAAATACTAGTTATGTGTTATGTTCTGGGTTGTACTACAGCTAAAATAAAATAAACGCTACAAACTCACACCCTCACGATAGGCGGTATGAGGCCTCACATAAAATCACTCAATTAAATATTATCATTACATTTATCTGCCAAATAAATATGTGCCACGGCCTGGATCGAACCCGGAACCCGCGGTTCGGCAGTCAGTGTCATTAGCCACCTCCACGAAGTAGTCAACATTAGTTCTATTGGTTGAGCATGCCTTGTTTTCAAAAGTTACTAACTTATAACAATTTATTGATATTTTATCTCGCAGATAGAGCACAAGCCCCACCAGATACTGAACAACAACGAACCGGAACCGGAACATCGGGGCTTGGATAACGGCGACCATGTAAGTCAGTTTCGACACTATGTTAAATATGTAGTAAACCACGTCACCAATGAAACAACAATTTATTTTCTGAAATTTAAAACGGACTGCGAGTATATAGCTCCAAAGAAAATTAGACCGTACATTTATTTTTTTAAAAGATTCATATTAATTTGAAGACTCCATCCAGTTTCACTCCAGAAAGTGTGCCTGTATTTACTGAGCACATTTTCTTGTCCTCAGATAAACAACGTAAACAGTAGCGCGGTGATCGTTCACCCCAACCAGTTGCTACCGGTGTTGCCGCCGCCTACGTCACACACAGCTATTATTGGTAAGAAATGCCTTTACATAATACACTATTCTATGCCACAAAATAACATAGTGTAGCAATATGATACACACACGCCGCTTGACTTTGTAATAAAACCACAAAGTAGATATTAGGAACAGAGATTAAGCTTCTTATGAACGTACAAATAGGTTGCACTCCTACAAGCACGCGGGCCATCTGTGCGTGGCCACTGGCCGCTTGTCGCGTACGCGGTGAGAGTGGAAAAAACCGGTTGACGCTGTCACATCAAGTTGACTATCTCAGGGTAATCGCTACGCACATTGTTGGTTTTGTTAGTTGCAAGTTTGAATATGTAATATAAAAACGTGGTATTATTAATAATGGTTGTATATTGTAAAGTGTGTATGAATAATGCTAGAAAAAATAAAAATATATCATACTTTGACAATCCCAAGGAGTGCAATAGGTAAGTAAATATTTGATTATTACTTTTTCAAGTAAGTACCTTTATTTTACTGTATGATCCTTTTTTTAATAAGAAATGGGTACTACACGGTGTGTTTTTACCTTTTTATTATTATTACAAGCTTTTACTAAACATTTGTAGGTATGTGGGTGGGTTGGTACGTACTATGTGTTTTAAGTTTAAGTATTGCAAGTGAGATTTGAACCACATCCAGATGTCTTATTGAACTGAAATTTTTATTCCTGCGTAACTTCGGTGACAGTACAATAATATGATAGATTATAACCTGACGCTGCAGCTAGGATTTGATATGCCATGTGAGTGTTTCCCGATACATTACTTGAAAAAACTATATACATGTATGTATTAGATTTAGAATTTGCCATACCATAAAAAGAAATAATAAAATATTAAAAAATAAAAATTATAAAAATAAAATTATTAGAGTATGAAATTTGTAAAGTATGTTATTTTCTATTTTCTATTCTGTATTAGTTCTTATTGTAGTATTCTTTTTATATTCTGAATAATAAAACTATTTAACAAATGATTTCTTTTATTTGTCTGTGTGACCTGAACCTGTTGTGACAACCCTACTACCAAAATAGGTAACAATTTTGCACGTTCTTAGGAAGCTTAGCCTCTGTTCCTAATATCTACTTTGTGATAAAACTATCCAAATTGAAAATATTGTTAATAACTGTCGTATATATTTTCATATATTTAAAATATGAGAGTTGGGCTTTTATTATTTTAATCAACCCAAAATATACAACACACTAAAAACAACAAATTTACATTATTTCTATTATCTCGCCTCGATGTCTTCCTTTGTTGAAATATTTCAAGATGATTGATACGTATTAAAATGCCTTACAGCATGGAAAACCATTCGGTGATCATCTGCATTGAATCTACTAATCTACTGCTTGAGTATTTTGTAATTAAGTTGATTATGGCGAAATAAAAAGTTTTCTTTCATTTTAAATTTATTATCCTTACATTTATTGTAGTATGGTTTGATTTCGAGATAAAGAAACTGCACAGTATTTTTCCAGCTTTATTCCTCGTTAGTTACAACGTTACATCTTAATTAAAACAATTTTTCGTTCTCTAACCCCCATGACACCGTGCGCACCCCCGTTCATCCTCTCCTTCCCCTTCCTCTTTCCTAATGTCATACGTTCCGTTCTTCCATTCCTATCCATACTAATATTATAAATGCGAAAGTAACTCTGTCTGTCTGTCTGTGTCGCTTTCACGCCAAAACTACTGAACCGATTTAAATAAAATTTGGTACACAGATAGTCTAGAGCCTGAGAAAGGACATAGGCTACTTTTTATTTGGAAAAAAGTGTTGTAAGGGGTTGAAAAGGGGGTTGAAAGGTTCTATGAAAGTTTTGTCATTTTTAGAACTAGAAGCATAAAATTCATATTATAGGCTGTTGATTAGATATAAATAAATATGGCATTCAAAGTTTGTAAAAAAATTGTAAGGGTGTAAAATAAACGTATATTATTATGTCTAATTACACGCGAGCGAAGCTGCGGGCGTCCACTAGTATTTATATATTTTTTAAATACATTTAATTTGTTTTGTTCATCCGCAGTGTCGACGGGCGGGCCGGGCGGCGTGTTCCCCTGGCAGTCGCTGGTGCCCCTGCTGCGCGCGGCGTCGCCGCCCGCGCCGCGGCCCGCGTCGCCGCGCACGCCGCGCACGCCTCACACGCCTCACACGCCGCACACGCCGCACACGCCGCACACGCCGCACACCAAGTCGGAGGATCAGATCAAGACTGAGAATAATGGTGAGTTGTTTAATTAATTATTTATGTTTGCTTCTTACATTCTATCCTAATAGTACTGTTAATATTGTGTTAATAGTTTATTAGCCAATAAAATGTTGTATTTACCCTGGACTAACTAGACTTTATATGGGCTCATTAGTCGTGTCCAATTTTTTACCCATTTTATTATTTGTATATTTTAAATCTTTGAATAAAATTTTTATATTAATGTTTTTATATTGTTGTACGTTTGATAATAGTAAACTAGCGCACACCTTCAAGTTCAAGGCAAGTTATTAGGTCCAATCAATATAAGATTAATATATCGCTCGTTGTCGCGGGGTTCGAGATACTATCGACAGATCGAGTGTTAAGTCGCCACGATCTCGCCTAGCATTGGATGGGATCAAATTTCAAATAAAATGAATCAATCGCAGACGCCGTAACATCGATGTGCACGGACGAAGACGACGAGGTGTTCGAGTGCGAAGATCCCGGCGGCGGCGACGACTCGTCCAAGCGCCGCTCGCAGATACTGTCTTCTGCTGACAAAGTGAGTACAGACTGGATACTGAGGCTGCGGGCAAATTTTTTTTTTTTTTGACATTCTCACATACGGCCATCTGACCCCAAAGTAGGCGCGAGCCTGTGTTATGGGTGTCAGAGACTGATATACATACATAGATATTTTTAAATACATACTTAAATAGATAATATTGACATCCTAATATTTGGATGCCAATTTTTATCGTACGTAAAACAGTAATCGTACCGTGTTTCTCAGGGCACGTAAAGCCGTCGGTCTCGGTGGTTTTCAATGGTGGAAACAGTCGTTAAGCCTTGTCGAAGACCATCGGGTGGCTTGGGAACATTCGACACTGGGTTGGCCACTAACCCCTCCACCAATCCGCATTGGAGCAGCGTGGTGGTGTATGCACTAGACCTCCCGCAGCTCTGTCTGTGGGGGATACCCGTGCCCAGCAGTGGAACGTCTGGGTCGCAGCGAAAACAGTAATCGTTGTCGTACGATTTGATTGCGTACACTGAATACATTTTAAAAGCTTTTATTTAATTTCACTCGTATGTATCTTGTAAGTATGTATGTCCTGGAATCTTGCAAACAATATTTCACCCACTTCCACTAAAGCTATCGATCTGAAATTTGGCACACATATTTGGTTCCGATGACAATGCATGAAAATAAAAAAAAAGTTTTAAAAGCTTTTTTAAATAAGTTAAGGTATAAGTTTCTCTGTTAAATTAATAAATAATCTGTACATTCTTTCGCGGACGTCGTAACGTAAGGTCGCGGTGGATGAGTGTGCATGCTCGTTTGCAATATTGTATCTCTAACAACATACTGAAGGTAAAATGTAATTTGTTTTATTAATTTTACTTAACAAATAGGGAAACAAACCAAGAATTAATCTACTTTGCAACAATCCGCGAACAAAAACGTATGGTGACCTATGTATACTTTCATGCACGTAGCACCTCCCTCCCTCTCACGCAGGAAAACATGCACATGCGATAAATGAATACCCACACCAACGTACACACACCAACACGTGTTTCGCCTCAAAACAAGGCATCCTCAGGGTAAGTAGACTCTGCGATGCACGCGATGGTTAATCGCAAAGTGATCTCACCGGACGGGCAGCGATCTTATATACCTTTCCATCCCTCCCTTACCTTACTTACTTAAATAGGGAAACATAACACTACATGACGCGATTGCCAACAGAAGGAGAGCCGCATCAAGCGTCCGATGAACGCGTTCATGATATTCTCGAAGCGTCACCGACAGATGGTGCACCAGATGCACCCCAACCAGGACAACCGCACCGTGAGCAAGATATTAGGCGAGTGGTGGTACGCTCTTAAGCCGGATGAGAAACAGAAGTACAACGAACTTGCCAGCCTGGTAATTATCTCTTTTTAACATGCTTTTATTAGGTCCACTTGTATGTAACTCACAATGTAAGGGAATCTAAGATAGTTAATTTAACCATCTTCCAAGTATCGTAGCGTAATGAAAATTGGCATGTGTATGTAGTTCTGATGACAATACAATAATATGGTACTGTCGAGCTGATCTGATGGTGGAGCCGGAAGATATTAACTGGGACTTCATGATGGAATATCGTATCATAGCCGTGTTTGCACTTGTGGTAAGGTCTTGGAATGAACTTTGACCACGATTAGGTTAGGTTAGACTTCTTTTTTAGTTGGATTTTTTATAATAGCGTATTTTTTTAGTTTTTTTAAACTATTAATTTTATTAATCTTAAAGCTTGTGTGGGTGTCATTTACATGATCGTGAGTATATGTGGGCGTGTGAACGCGTGGGTGATGTCGCCAAGCGGGATTAATTACTGCCCACCACCACAACCCTTCCTTTGTCCCACTGTTGGGCAATGGTCTCCTCTCAGAATGCCTCGCATTCCTTAGGCATTAGGTCTTTTTTTTTTATATAGTATAGACAGACAAACAGACATACGGGCCACCTGATGGTAAGTGGTCACCGTCGTCTATGGACACGTGCGACACCAGGGGTATCACAGGTGTGTTGCCTGCCTTGAAGGAAGCGTTTTACACTCTTTTTGAAGCGCTCCATGTCGTAGCTCGAAGGGAAAACCTCAGTCGGAAGCCACAGGAGACCAGTTCGCCGTAAAAAATATTTTTTTTTAGTTTCCCACGCTGGCCAAGTGCGGATTGGCAAACTTCACAGACAATCACTGCATGATGCAGTAGGTAATTGTTGTTCAAAATTGATAATATTTATTTAATTATTTCACAATTTTATGTACACACAGAAATATTAATAGGAAAATATATTGTATAAAATACACATACAAAATTTATTTTCTTGGTTTAGGTGAAGGAGGCGCATTTCAAGGCGTACCCTGAGTGGAAGTGGTGTAACAAAGACAGAAGGAAGTCTTCGAGCAGCCGCGATCCGACTGGATCTATGCCACAGGTAACATAATACTTGCTTAGAAAAAAAAAACACCTGAAGAAAAGTCAAAAGTACCGACCTAAAATTGTCTCTGATATGTGTCAGAGGAAAAAAGGAAGGAACACAAAAAAAAACTTCCTTAGATTTTTATGATTCGGACCAAATTGCCGGATTGAAATAAACATTTATCAGACAATCGACTTGGTATTATATGGTTATTTACACCTTTGTTGACAGTTGACAGGCCGATGGCGCAATCGGTAGTGACCCTGTCTGTTGCGCCAAAGGTCGTGGATTCGAATCCCACTCAGGACAAATATTCGTGTGACGAACACTTGTATTTGTTCTGTGTCTGGATGTCAATATTATCTATTTAAGTATGTATTTAAAAATATCTATGTATGTATATCAGTCTCTGACACCCATAACACAGGCTCACGCCTACTTTGGGGTCAGATGGCCGTGTGTGAGAATGTCCAAGATATTTATTTATTTATTATTTGTTTCACATTTTTGACAAGCTTTGTGTTTTAACGCAGAGTCCGCGAACACCGTCCGACGGACCGAACAGCGGCCCGCCGAACAGCGCGAACGACCTGCAAATGAACATTGCGTATAATCATGTCGGATCGCCGCAGCTGAGCGATGACGAGCCTATGGTGAGTCACGTCATCCATACTAATATTATAAATGCGAAAGTAACTCTGTCTGTCTGTCTGTCTGTCTGTCTGTGTCGGTTTCACGCCAAAACTACTGAACCGATTTAAATGGAATTTGGTACACAGATAGTTTAAAGCCTGAGAAACGACATAGGCTACTTTTTGTTTGGAAAAAGTGTTGTAAGGGGTTGAAAAGGGGGTTGAAAGGTTCTATGAAAGTTTTGTCATTTTCAGAACTAGAAGCATAAAATTTATATTATAGGCTGTTGATTAGATATAAATAAATATGGCATTCAAAGTTTGTAAAAATTTTGTAAGGGTGTAAAATAAACATATATTATTATGTCTAATTCCACGCGAGCGAAGCTGCGGGCGTTCACTAGTCCATCATACATTCACTATCTAGTCACCCATCCACCTATCCGTCCATAGGATGGTGAGTAAACTACTAGATCTTAGCAGAGAGAGTTAATAATTACGCCAGTTGGTCAGTTTGTAAGAACGCTACTTGGTCAGTTCTTTAGTGGTTATGAGGGATCGGGACTGTTAGTGATAGTTAGTCCTGTTAGTTGGTGTTGGTAATAGTAGTATTGTTCGAATTCCAATGCGTTGCTATCCTTGAGGACTAAGAAGGTTGTCTCTAAAGAAGTGTAACCGGAAGCCACACCTTTCCAACACAGGCCAGGTAGAAATGGTACTAGGTACATTGGCGGGTTGTGGTACTGCCCCCGGGGAACGAGTAATGTGCAAACCAAAATCTAATGAAGTAAACTTAAAGCGGTGACAGCCCAGTGGCTATCAAACTCGCCTCTCACTCGAGCGGTCCGGGTTCAAACCCCAGCGGCACGCACCAATGACTTTTCTGAGTTATGTGCGATTAAAGAAATTAAATGTCACTTGCTATAACGGTGAAGGACACATCGTGAGGAAACCTGCATGCCTGAGAGTTCATCATAATGTTCTCGAAGGCATGTGAAGTCTGCCAATCCGCACTTGGCCAGCGTGGTGGACTAAGGCCTTATCCCTCCCATTGTGAGAGGAGACCCGTGCCCAACAGTGGGACAAAAAAAAAAGGGTTGTGACGACGAACCTGAAACGTTCCAGCTGACTCAATCGCTGGAGGAACCCCCCGCGCCGCTAGCGCAGCCGCTCGAGATCGACCTCAAGTGCGGTGAGAAGGTCACCGATTCAGACTCGGAGGGACTGGACACGAGGGAGTACCTGACGCATCACGATCACACCAGACGACCCAAGCCGATTAAGGCCAGGTAATTTCTTTTGGAGTTTTTTAGTAGACCTAGATTTAGTAGTACCTAGCTCGAGATCGACCTCAAGTGCGGTGAGAAGGTCACCGACTCCGACTCGGAGGGCCTGGACACGAGGGAGTACCTGACGCATCACGATCACACCAGACGACCCAAGCCGATTAAGGCCAGGTAATTTCTTTTGGAGGTTTTTTAGTAGACATAGATTTAGTAGTACCTAACTCGAGATCGACCTCAAGTGCGGTGAGAAGGTCACCGACTCCGACTCGGAGGGACTGGACACGAGGGAGTACCTGACGCATCACGATCACACCAGACGACCCAAGCCGATTAAGGCCAGGTAATTTCTTTTGGAGTCTTTTAGTAGACCTAGATTTAGTAGTACCTAGATATTCGTTAAGTGTGCCCAATCACCTCGTAAAGAAATAAATGATTTGATTTTTGTTTTGTTTATGTAGCCTAACGAGATATTAGCTTTCAAACTATGTCCACTAATTAGTATTTCCTAATATTGTGAAGGTCATAGTTAGCGCTAATTAGCTCTTGAGAGTTAGTGACCGCAGTTCTGTTGGTCTACATCATAGATTCAAAAACACAAAAAAAAAAACGTCAGTTACATGGAACAATACACTATAAACAGTCATTTCTAGTGGTCTTCAATTTTTTGGTATTTTTATTTTGCTTTCAGAATATGGTTGGTTATATTTTAATTATTTCTTTCCAGAGCTGGGTCGTCCGACAATCTTTTGGGCGGCATTACTGCCTCAAGCCCGGGTGGATCAAAAGTGTTCCAACCGACGGGTGGTGCATTCAAATCTACTCATGCCGATTCAGGTATTTTATTGATAAGACCTTTTACTCTGATTACCTTGGATCAATATGTGAATTTTTATGTCAATTTAAAGAGCTGTTTTTTGCAGGCGAGAACCACAGACAATGGACAGCGTTTACAACGGTCAATAAGTCTATGCCGAGCCAAGTTCCCAGTTCTCCTCACATCTCCCAACCGCAAACGCCTAGCACGCAGAACCTAACGAACAGCGTTCAAGGCATATCCCTAAGCACGCCGAATCTATCCACGCAAGCCGCCTTAGACAACGCCATAGCCTCCATAATGAATTCACCGACTTCTTCAAGTGGTGTTCAAGTTATATCGCAAGGGATCGCCAGCCAACCAGTTGGTCAAATCTCCAACCAGTCAATGGGACAGTCAATGGCGCAGGCGGTAGGACAGTCCATCGCGCAATCGATCGGGCAGTCGGTCAACCATACGGTCAGCCATTCGGTCAACCAATCGGTCAGCCAGACGTCAACTTCGACCGCACTGAGCAACGCTTTGCTGAAAAGTGTGACGCTTGTGAAGAGGAATCTCGCTGAGAGCGGTACGGGTTAGTGTTATTAGTATGTAGTTTGTTCTTAAAGTCCCGCAAAATACATATCTTTTTACACTTCATGTGTAAAAAGATATTTATTTCGCAGATTAATATTTGTACTGTGTTACAGATGTTACGAATGTTAAATTGTGTTGTTATCTGTATATCCGCCACCCTCAATACAGGCTTACGCCTACCGCGGGGGTGTAAATGCGTAGCTTTTATTATATCGATAATCGTCGTAGCAATTAAACTTATTATCATATTTTGCAAAGTGCGATGACAAACTACATATTTCTTTTTTATGTTATTTATGTTCTCATGTATTGACAGTGACGTCATTTTCGAAAATTATATTCCTTTAAACCTATAGCTAATATACTCCAGCATTTAGACGCATTGTTTTGTCGTTACCAGGGCCGATAACGCTGTCAATGGACGCGTCGGGCAACCTGTTCATAAAGACAAGCCAGGCGAGCGACAGCCCTACGGACGCGGCGCAGATGCACTATCTGCAGGTGCAGAGGCTGTACGTGCCCTCGTTCACTGCTACCGGTACGTAGAGTCGCTGCGACCCATAGACGTCCCACTGTTGGGCACGGGTCTCCTCTCAGAATGGGAGGGATTAGGCCTTAGTCCACCACGCTGGCCAAGTACGGATTGGCAGACTTCACATACCTTCGAGAACGTTATGATGAACTCTCAGGCATGCAGGTTTCCTCACGATGTGTCCTTCACCGTTATAGCAAGTGACATTTAATTTCTTAAAACGCACATAACTTAGAAAAGTCATTGGTGCGTGCCACTGGGGTTTGAACCCGGACCGCTCGAGTGAGAGGCGAGTTCGATAGCCGCTGGGCTGTCACCGCTTTACGTACGTAGAGTAAATGAGCATAAAGCTCGTCGTGATCTTGTGGAGTAAACCTTGAACAGGAAAATCAAGTACAAAGACAGGGATAGTTAGTAGGAATGTTACTAGGTAAATAGTATTCGTGGCCACAGAAAGCGTAGCGTCCATAGCCCAATGGCTCGCTTCGATTCAATGTGATCGAAAGAGTTAAGCAACGACGGGCGCGGTCGGTTTGTGGATGGGTGACCGCTAGTGGCAAAAATTCATGGACGCTACCGTGCTTCGGAGGGCACGTAAAGCCGTCGGTCCCGGTTGTTTTCAATGCTGGAAACAGTCGTCAAGCCTTGTCGAAGACCTTCGGGTGGCTTGAGAACATTCGACACTGGGTTGGCCACTAACCCCTCCACCAATCCGCATTGGAGCAGCGTGGTGGAGTATGCTCTAGACCTCCCGCAGCTGCGTCTGTGGGGGAGACCCGTGCCCAGCAGTGGGACGTCTATGGGTCGCAGCGAGCGAGTCCTCGTGCAGTTCACTATTTAACATGAATAAAATACGAGAAAAATTTAATTAGATTTCTGATTTTTCTATCTCAGTGCTTAACAATCGTGCAGTTCACTATTAGCTGATTTTTCTAGTGTAGTTATACTGGGTGGATAATATCGGTTGATTATGCAGATGATTAAAATCGGAGCTAATCATATCTAACTTTTTTTTAGAAGTAGACATCAAACCGAATATTCAACAATCGCCCAACATACAAGTCAGCCAACCGATGCAGACTGGTCAGTCAGTGATCGTATCCCAAAGCAACAACAATCACAGTGCTCCTCCAAAGCCGTGAGTATTTTTATGGCATAAAATATGTGTAGCAAACGAGCATGCAGTACCGAGCTGCTGTCCAAAATAACTGACATACCTTAAACGAAACACTTGAATCTTGTTCAAAATCGGTCACAGATGCATTTTACTGGTAACCATTCAAATTCAAAATCAAATGTATTATTTGTCATTAGGTATAGGTTTGTCATAGCAAGAAATACAAAAAAAAAAACAAAATGACAACAGGAGCTGTCTCATTCCATTCCAATTGGAACATAATTGCATATAAAAAATATTTTTATGGCAAAAATGGTACTCGTTACCACTAACACGTAGAAAATGTTTTGTCTTGCCACGTTTCGAATTTTTGTAATCATAATCACACAACCATTGTTCAGGCCGAACTACTGTCCTGCACAAGAGCCGCACTGAAAGTCAGCGTCCTGATTTTGTGTTGACGTATGCTGAGTGAGGCACCGTTGTAATTTTATTGTGTGTTAAAATGTAAACACATTGTCATATTCTACTAGTGGACGCCCGCAGCTTCGCTCGCGTGGAATTAGACATAATCATATATGTTTATTTTACACCCTTACAAAATTTTTACAAACTTTGAATGCCATATTTATTTATATCTAATCAACAGCCTATAATATAAATTTTATGCTTCTAGTTCTGAAAATGACAAAACTTTCAACCCTTTACAACATTTTTTTTCCAAATAAAAAGTAGCCTATGTCCTTTCTCAGGCTCTAGACTATATGTGTACCAAATTTCATTTAAATCGGTTCAGTAGTTTTGGCGTGAAAGCGACACAGACAGACAGACAGAGTTACTTTCGCATTTATAATATTAAGTATGGATTCAACGGACTGATTTCTTTCTGGACTACGGTGATATTAGTGTCCTGGGTTATGGTAACCAATCAGTGTTCATAATATTTTAGTGTGTGGGAGGTCCCCGTAGTGGACGAGGCGCGTCCGTTCCCCCTGGCGCCCACTCCGGCGCAGTTGGGGCGGGCGCCGTTGCAGAAGAGGCTCAGTCGAGGTAATACTGCCCGAATCGTCGTAAATTTAAAGCGTTTTAACTATTAACTCTTGTAATAGTCCATTGAAAAGTTACATTCGGGGTTGCGTTTTTTAGAGGACGCAATTTTATTTTTTTGATGTGTAGGGGGTATGTGATGTCAGTGTAAAGCTAAAACCAAGTTTGTGGGGTCGCCACCCTTGTCCCACGGCCGCCATCTTGAAAATAGGGGTTGAAATGGTTTTTACGATTAAATTGCGTCCTCTAAAAAACGCAAGGTTAGGCCTAAAAAATGTAACATTTCAATGGACTATAATATAATCCACAGACATTTACAGTAGAGCGTCGATTATCCAATCTAATTCGGAGACATTGGTTTTCGGAAAACCTGGTCGGATGGATAATCGAACTGTATGTATATTTTTATAATTTTACATAAATGCATTCATTCTCACTTACCTTTCATTAATTAAAAGAAATACATATTTGTAATGAATATAAAGAATAGGAAACTAAAGGTATTTGCAAGGAATTCATACATAACAATTAACTCTTACAAAATCCTTAACTTTGGTATGACTAAGTAATCCTAACAGCTCGTTCGTTTGACCGACACGTTAGGATAATCAACGTTCTACTGTAGCACTAATGATTTCACTAATACTTTATTTCTTACTAGTGGACGCCCGCAGCTTCGCTCGCGTGGAATTAGACGTAACATAACCTAAATACAAAATTTCATTGAAATAATGTAGGTATATACGAAAAACTTTTATACCTACTAACTTTGCACCCCCCTTAAGAGATGATTTTCGAAACTCAATAAAAAACCTTCATAGGTACTAAATTTCATTCGAATAACATCAAAAACGGCAAAGTTTAATACTAACTTTGCACCCCCGTTTTACCCCCTTAGGGGGTGAATTTTCAAAAATCCTTTCTTATTGCTCCCCTACGTTATAAAAGGAACCCCTGTGCAAAATTTCAAGTTTCTAGCCCTTATAGTTTAGGCCCTTGTACAGTGATTGTCATTTAAAGTTGAAGTTACCGGCTTACTCACGTGTGATTTAAGTCGGAAATAGGCCGACTAGTTTCGATCTATTACGATGATCATCATCATCATCATGAATCTTCATCATCATGAAGATGATCATCGTAATAGATCGAAACTAGTCGGCCTATTTCCGACTTAAATCACACGTGATTCATGATGATGAAGATGATCATCGTAATAGATCGAAACTAGTCGGCCTATTTCCGACTTAAATCACACGTGAGTAAGCCGGTAACTTCAACTATGAATATAGACACTCACGAATCGTTCAGTAATAAAATTGTCATTTAAATTGAGAAACTTGACCGACACGTCAACAGGCACATCAACGGGCTCGTCCGGTAGCAACGAGCAGACGGTCCAGCGCTCGGAGAGCGGCCCCGCCGCGCCGCACTCGCCGATGGAGGCGCCACTGTCGCCCAAGCACGAGAACCTGCCCAGTCCCTCGCTGAAGAAGAGCTTGTTCAAGAAGGGCAACGAGGATGGACGCGACAAGTGAGTCCATACTAATATTATAAATGTGATTGTTTGTTTGTTCGTTTGTCCGGCTTTCACGTCGCAACGTAGCTATTATATGGTAAGGTTTTTGTGTGTGGAGATAGTGAGGAGGGTGTAGAGTGACGTAGGCTACTTTTTACCGCGGTAAAACATCCTCATGGGAAGATATCGATGTTTTGTTATTTGCTAGATATTTAGTTCCGGATGTTGTTAATAGATGGCGTTGTCATGTATGATAAACAACTCATTGTTAATTCCCTTTGACCACGCGGGCGGAGCCGCGGGTAAAAGCTAGTTGTACATACATACATCACGCGTTTCTTATTGGGGGCCTTCCCCAACTTTTTCCTAGAACTAATGTACACTTACCACGATCATTACACACATTCGCTGATTCATGGTACTTCTGATCTGATCATGTCGAAGAATGTCTTCAATTTGATAGAACTAGGTTAACCTCTCATGATTAAGTTTAAAAGAAACCCATTAATAAATTTAGAACACGTAGCTACGAGTAGATTCCGCGCCATAAGACCCACCATCATGCTGCTAGTGAAATTACGTTTGATTTACGAATGACACTTTATTTATGTTACTATGTTTTTTTTTACTCACTTCGTGCGGTCACTTTAGTGCGTTTGATAATACTTTTAAGTATTAAGAAATTTACTTGATATTAAAATTAATAATACCAAGAAATTTACAATGTGATACAAAATGAAAACATTGAAGTAAGTCTCCGTAGCAGTTCTACACTGCACTGTACCTAAACATTAGATAAGACATGACGTACAGTTTTATTTTTAACTTTGACTTTGCAGTTTTGTTTTTAACTTTGATTTTGCAGTTTTGTTTTAACTTTAACAACCAATCCTACCAGCTTATAACATTGACAGGCCCGTTGGCGCAATCGGTAGTGACCCTGTCTGTTGCGCCAAAGGTCGTGGGTTCGAATCCCACTCAGGACAAATATTCGTGTGACGAACACTTGTATTTGTTCTGTGTCTGGATGTCAATATTATCTATTTAAGTATGTATTTAAAAATATCTATGTATGTATATCAGTCTCTGACACCCATAACACAGGCTCGCGCCTACTTTGAGGTCAGATGGCCGTGTGTGAAAAATGTCCAAGATATTTATTTATTTATTATTTATTTATTTATTGAACTTATTGTTGACAGAGTACTAGAGACGGTGAATTTCGAGCAGAAGTTCAGCACGCTGCCGCAGTTCAAGCCGAAGGTGTGCAGCCCGGGCGGCGCCATGGGGGTTCCCCGCAGTCCGCAGCTCTACATGCGCAAGAAGAATCACAATAAGATGGGCATGGGTGAGTGCGATTATACAAATACAATACACTTTATTGTACACCACAAAAAAAAATTAAAAAAAAAAAAACATTAATACTAAAACAATGGTTTTAAATTTTATTTTTATATACTGTCGTTAGGTGTGCGCAGACTTTACGGGACGATGTGGTCGCCCAGCGACAAAGTCCTTTGTTTCTCTTAAAATAAAAAAATAAAAAAAATAAAAAAAACACGTACATACAGGTAACAATGGTTACATATTATAATAGTGGTGGTCAAAAGGCGGTCTTATCGCTCCAGTAGCGATTATATTATAGTATTATAGAAATTATTTGTTCTGTTTGGATCCAAATAGAGTTCGCCGTACCATTTCTACCATGTAGTAATTGTTTTTAAAGCAATTGTGATCCGGTTGGAAAGGTGTAGTTTCCGGTTACACTTCTTTAGAGGCGATCATCTTAGTTCTCAAGGGTAGCAGCTAGGTAATAATTACTAACTGGACCATTTAACAGGCTAAATATAAGTATCAGCGTCACAGTTGTCATGGGCGGCAGTGGATGTATGTGCTCGCTCGCAGTGGAAGGCTGCAAGTTCGTTTCCATCTTTATCCACAAAGAGAAATTCCACTTTGTATCTAATTGAAAAAAGTTAGTAAAAAGTAAGTGATGATATTGTGTATTTTGTTATCCCAGAAGAGGAAACGACGGTGGTGACACCCCAGCTGGAGCCGGAGGTGATGAACGGCAACGGCATGCCGACGCCGCACTCGTACGGCACGCCGCACACCACCACCAAGCTCGTGGGCAACACGTTCTTCGGGCCGGACTTCAACATCGACAGCTTTAGGGGTGAGTGTTTTATGTTGTTTATTTATTTATTTATTTATTTATTTATTTATTTATTTATTTATTTATTTATTTATGGGAAACTTACAGCTGAATAAAATACGTTTACAAATACACATAATTACATGAAGGCCAATTAAAAATTTCCACAGATAAGTTTTCGAATGACATAGAAGACAGACATAATTATGCACAGATAGATAACAAATTAAATGAATGTGACAAAAATAACGCAAAAAAAAAAAAGGATTGTTTATATAAAGTTAGTACTTACTACCTACTTATTATTAATAAAGAACTGTGCGGCCATAAGCCGTTTTAGATGACGACTTGTTATGTTAAACAGGTCGATATCTAGTTCATTCGATGTCTCATTGAAAAGCCTACTCGCTCGCAACAAATAACGGTTCTGGCTATAGTTGGTTCTTATATTGTTGTGACGATATCTCGTTCACTGAGGTCAGGCCTGTGAGCTAGTCAATTGGAATCACATAAATTGTTGTCAAAGTATGCATGTAATATTTTGACTGAATAGTTAAGTGAGTATATTTAAAATAAAAAGTGTTGTATTTAGGGGTAAAATTGTTACTGTTTACCCTTATCGCTTGGTTTAGTTCTACCTTTCAGCAAAGGCACGGTAAAATCGACCTGTATTTAATCTATAATTTCTTGATTGTAATTTTTTACATCTTAGTGTTTGAAACAAATTTTCAAATTTTGACAAATTGATACATGTATAAATTGTTGAAAAAGTGTCCAATTCTGCGTGCTCATCTACCGTGCCCTCCTTACTCTTACCGTTTGATTGTATCTATAAATAAAGACACTATAAAATTTACCGGTGTTCTGTCGAAAATTCAGATTCAGATTCTTATCACCCTTATACCCCCCATAACTTCCCCACGTATAACCTTAACCGTACCGCTCGCAGTGTCCGAGAGCGGCGAGGACATGTCCCCGCGCACGCCGTGCTCGGCGCCGGGCGGCGCGGGCGCGGGCGCGGGCGCGGGCGCGGGCGCGGCGGGCGCGCGCGGCGGCGAGGCGAACCACCGGCGCGTGCTCGAGCAGCGGCGCCACCTGGTGCTCAAGCTGTTCCAGGAGCAGGGCATGTTCCCCTCCACGCAGGCGACCACGCACTTCCAGGTGGGTCACAGTGTCAGAGAGCGGCGAGGACATGTCCCCGCGCACGCCGTGCTCGGCGACGGGCGGCGCGGGCGCGGGCGCGGGCGCGGGCGCGGCGGGCGCGCGCGGCGGCGAGGCGAACCACCGGCGCGTGCTCGAGCAGCGGCGCCACCTGGTGCTCAAGCTGTTCCAGGAGCAGGGCATGTTCCCCTCCACGCAGGCGACCACGCACTTCCAGGTGGGTCACAGTGTCAGAGAGCGGCGAGGACATGTCCCCGCGCACGCCGTGCTCGGCGACGGGCGGCGCGGGCGCGGGCGCGGGCGCGGGCGCGGCGGGCGCGCGCGGCGGCGAGGCGAACCACCGGCGCGTGCTCGAGCAGCGGCGCCACCTGGTGCTCAAGCTGTTCCAGGAGCAGGGCATGTTCCCCTCCACGCAGGCGACCACGCACTTCCAGGTGGGTCACAGTGTCAGAGAGCGGCGAGGACATGTCCCCGCGCACGCCGTGCTCGGCGACGGGCGGCGCGGGCGCGGGCGCGGGCGCGGGCGCGGCGGGCGCGCGCGGCGGCGAGGCGAACCACCGGCGCGTGCTCGAGCAGCGGCGCCACCTGGTGCTCAAGCTGTTCCAGGAGCAGGGCATGTTCCCCTCCACGCAGGCGACCACGCACTTCCAGGTGGGTCACAGTGTCAGAGAGCGGCGAGGACATGTCCCCGCGCACGCCGTGCTCGGCGACGGGCGGCGCGGGCGCGGGCGCGGGCGCGGGCGCGGCGGGCGCGCGCGGCGGCGAGGCGAACCACCGGCGCGTGCTCGAGCAGCGGCGCCACCTGGTGCTCAAGCTGTTCCAGGAGCAGGGCATGTTCCCCTCCACGCAGGCGACCACGCACTTCCAGGTGGGTCACAGTGTCAGAGAGCGGCGAGGACATGTCCCCGCGCACGCCGTGCTCGGCGACGGGCGGCGCGGGCGCGGGCGCGGGCGCGGGCGCGGCGGGCGCGCGCGGCGGCGAGGCGAACCACCGGCGCGTGCTCGAGCAGCGGCGCCACCTGGTGCTCAAGCTGTTCCAGGAGCAGGGCATGTTCCCCTCCACGCAGGCGACCACGCACTTCCAGGTGGGTCACAGTGTCAGAGAGCGGCGAGGACATGTCCCCGCGCACGCCGTGCTCGGCGACGGGCGGCGCGGGCGCGGGCGCGGGCGCGGGCGCGGCGGGCGCGCGCGGCGGCGAGGCGAACCACCGGCGCGTGCTCGAGCAGCGGCGCCACCTGGTGCTCAAGCTGTTCCAGGAGCAGGGCATGTTCCCCTCCACGCAGGCGACCACGCACTTCCAGGTGGGTCACAGTGTCAGAGAGCGGCGAGGACATGTCCCCGCGCACGCCGTGCTCGGCGACGGGCGGCGCGGGCGCGGGCGCGGGCGCGGGCGCGGCGGGCGCGCGCGGCGGCGAGGCGAACCACCGGCGCGTGCTCGAGCAGCGGCGCCACCTGGTGCTCAAGCTGTTCCAGGAGCAGGGCATGTTCCCCTCCACGCAGGCGACCACGCACTTCCAGGTGGGTCACAGTGTCAGAGAGCGGCGAGGACATGTCCCCGCGCACGCCGTGCTCGGCGACGGGCGGCGCGGGCGCGGGCGCGGGCGCGGGCGCGGCGGGCGCGCGCGGCGGCGAGGCGAACCACCGGCGCGTGCTCGAGCAGCGGCGCCACCTGGTGCTCAAGCTGTTCCAGGAGCAGGGCATGTTCCCCTCCACGCAGGCGACCACGCACTTCCAGGTGGGTCACAGTGTCAGAGAGCGGCGAGGACATGTCCCCGCGCACGCCGTGCTCGGCGACGGGCGGCGCGGGCGCGGGCGCGGGCGCGGGCGCGGCGGGCGCGCGCGGCGGCGAGGCGAACCACCGGCGCGTGCTCGAGCAGCGGCGCCACCTGGTGCTCAAGCTGTTCCAGGAGCAGGGCATGTTCCCCTCCACGCAGGCGACCACGCACTTCCAGGTGGGTCACAGTGTCAGAGAGCGGCGAGGACATGTCCCCGCGCACGCCGTGCTCGGCGACGGGCGGCGCGGGCGCGGGCGCGGGCGCGGGCGCGGCGGGCGCGCGCGGCGGCGAGGCGAACCACCGGCGCGTGCTCGAGCAGCGGCGCCACCTGGTGCTCAAGCTGTTCCAGGAGCAGGGCATGTTCCCCTCCACGCAGGCGACCACGCACTTCCAGGTGGGTCACAATGTCGCCGTGTCCACCGGCAAAGATCCATCGCTGCGACCCATAGACGTCCCACTGTTGGGCACGGGTCTCCTCTCAGAATGGGAGGGATTAGGCCTTAGTCCACCACGCTGGCCAGATCCATACTTCCATACTAATATTATAAATGCGAAAGTAACTCTGTCTGTCTGTCTGTCTGTGTCGCTTTCACGCCAAAACTACTGAACCGATTTAAATGAAATTTGGTACACAGATAGTCTAGAGCCCGAGAAAGGACATAGGCTACTTTTTATTTGGAAAAAAGTGTTGTAAGGGGTTGAAAAGGGGGTTGAAACGTTCTATGAAAGTTTTGTCATTTTCAGAACTAGAAGCATACAATTTATATTATATGCTGTTGATTAGATATAAATAAATTAAGCATATAAATGCATAAAAAGGCATTCAAAGTTTGTAAAAATTTTGTAAGGGTGTAAAATAAACATTTATTATTATGTCTAATTCCACGCGAGCGAAGCTGCGGGCGTCCACTAGTTTAATGATATAGGTGATGATGATCGAAGCACACACACTCATACTCCCACTGTTACCGTGTTCCCAGCGAGGATAGAAAGGTAAAGGTGGGGAACGTAAGTGCGGTTGGGTACGGAACCTAACAAGCAAGCTTATACGCTCGTATAAAACGGTAGTTAGAGGGCGAGTACAGTTTCCTTTATTTGTATAGTTCGGTGCACACCACGTACTCAGCTGAGCTACGTCACCGACTGGCGAAATATCCAACGATTCCAGTGCTAATTCATCCCCGTTCATGTTGCTAGCGAAGCTTAGCCTTTTAGCTCGCGGTGTGAACCAAAGTATGACAAAATACATACATAACTACAAAAACACATACTTTTAGCTCGCCAAAGCTTCGCTTAGTTTTCGTAGTTACCTCGACTCGCCAGCCAGCTCACGGCGTGGCCTGCGTTTTATGGGTATTATTTTATATTAAACTAGTGGATGCCCGCAGCTTCACTCGCGTGGAATTGGACTTTGTTCCGACTTAGAGGAAATAAATGAGCAGATTTTTTTTTTTTTTTTTTTGTATTTAAACCTTACAAAAAAATAAATTAGCCAGCTTGAGTTATGCGCTTACCAACATTCATTTTTATATCTTATATTAAATTTTAATAAAAATAATGTAATTTATTACAGGCGACGCACATGGACATATTCCCTACCAAGACAACGTTGCAGCTGAAAATTCGCGAGGTGAGACAGAAGTTGATGGCGCAATCAAATCTCACGCCGCACTCGGAAGTCAACACGCCTACGAGTGAGTTGTTATCTCAGTTATCTCAATATCGGCCCCTGGATTTTTATTTAGCAGTCGTTTCCCGACCACAACACCAAATTACAACGTACACAAAGCAAAAAAAAGTTTTAACAAAACACTTAAGAGGATATCAGTCGACCGTCACTTTTGAAGAATAGGTTTTTACCAAAAATATTGCCGTCGCGCTGAGCCCCTTAGCGTGCGATAGAGAGAAGTGCAGTCTCGAACTGATTTTACCTACGTAAAATTAAGAAAATCGTCCTTTCGTAATCCCCTGTTTCCTCCTCCCGTACGTTTTGCTTTTTTGGGATATGTTAGTAATTACCAGTTTGCTTGATGTTTGAAAATGTATGTAAAAAAAGTCGATTTTTTTGATTTTAAATGATTTTATTTCTCTTCTATTAATCAAATTATGAAAAAAAAAACAAAACGTACAGTCATGGCAGAGGTACGTATAAATCGTATGGTATTTTTTTCTCTTCTGTAACTTCTTTATCCTAGGAGGAAACAGGGGACTACGTTTGTATGGAAAAAGTGTCGACTTGTTCGCTTGTGATATCCTCTTAATGCCTTGCATTGTTTAATTTTACCCATTGATTTCCTTCCAGACGTGAATTCTCCGTTAGTGTCGGCGGCGTTGCAGCCGACCTCGACTGCCAGTTAGCAACGCGGCTGCGTCATCATCGTAGTGCGGCAGTGACTGCGCATGCGCACCAAGTAATCGGTGAACTTGATCTACCAACAGTTTACAGTGTTATACATGGAACCAGTGCGAAAAGCTTCAAGTTCTATTTCAAGTTCGAAGCTTAACACAGTTTACTAGAACTCGGATACAGTGCGTATCAGCATCGTTGCAAAGATTTATTAACAATTAAAACTTTGTCGAAGAAATCAAGCTGTCAAGGATTAAAAGATTTAAAGGAACGGGAAGGTGAACGTGAATTAGCTAGAAATGCTCTGGTTGCATTTAAGAGTGGTCGGCGTAGCGATGTATAAACCTTGGCAATAGCGGCAATTGGTTAGTATATTGTAAATCTATTAACCAAAAATATTTTAAGATAAAAGAAATTGAAAAAATTCAATAAAAAATGTATATTAAGTCGTATGGGGAGTGATTGTTGTTGTTCAGAAGAGACGTGAAGGCATGTTTTAAGCGTTATAGTATAGAAGCGCGCTTTGTTTCAAAATTGATGACATTGATATAGAAAACTGGCGACTAAAACAAGTGTTGATCAACAAATATTTTCTATGATTATAGATGTGTACGTTCAGACAGACTATTATGTTTGCTTGAAAATATTTCACACTATGTTGATTGTTTGCTGGGTTACATTAACGATTCGTCAAAATTTATTTATCGCTGAACAGATATTATAATTATACAAATCATTGTGATGTTTTGTACAAGAAAATTTAGAATGATTTCATACATTTTCTTCGAGTGGTTTTGTAGCCGTTGCAATAATTACTTTTAAAGCACCTATTGGCGTAAATTTATTAAAATTTATGATGCGCTGATGAAATTGCAGTGGATGCGGTGATGCGTGCTCGTTTGCTAACTTATACCCGTAAAAATGTGGCTCTTGTTTCTAGGTAGGTACGATCACAACTATGCATTGAAAAAAATAATTTATTGGTGCATCATAAAATTATTTATTGGTGCATCATAAAATAATTTATTGGTGCATCATAAAATAATTTATTGGTGCATCATAAAATAATTTATTGGTGCATCATAAAATTATGTAAATTACCCGATACGGTGTGAGAACGTCAATTGTTTGCATAGGTTTTAGTTGCTAGCGCACACCATGCAGTGTATGAGAGGTGCGAGGAATAAACGAATGTATCAGGCCTAGTTTATAGCCCCCGTAAGTTATTCCCTTCAACCAGACTGGGTTTTGTTTGCAACTTGAATATATTGACACTGTTATATAACCATTAACCGATACTAGTTGTACTTAGTTATGACTTAAAAACTGTCAACCATTCAAGTCGGCTTCTATAAAAATGATGCAGTAGAATTTGTTCTACAGCCACACAAAACCCACAGTCTGATATTTGAGGATTTCTATGTATCGCTTAGCTTAAAGTAACTCCAGTCAGAAGTGTTTTCTCACGTTTACAATGAAAACAGTTGTTTTTGATGATTCTATGCGATCCATTATAACGAGTGAATACTCGGTCATTTACATGCTCTTGATTGGTCATCGTAATGAACCGACGCGACCCTAGTTTGCTACAGCAATATATGGTCCAAGAGCTGGCATGAATTTTTCGGTAGGTATTTGAGGCAAGCTGAAAACTTGTCCAACGCCTCTCCTATTATACCCCAACACGGAACTGCAGACCTGGCTGGTGAGTAGCGGGACAAAATCAACCCCTATACAAATTAAAAAAAAAAAATCCAATTTTTTTTTTTTAATCTGTAAACATTGGACTACAACTTATAAAAATTACATATTGCCTCAATTATAGGTTTTGATTTTGTCCCGCTACTCACCAGCCAGGTCTGCAGTTCCGTGTTGGGGTATAATAGGAGAGGCGTTGGACAAGTTTTCAGCTTGCCTCAAATACCTACCGAAAAATTGGTGCCAGCTCTCAGGCTAATGCGTTAAGCATGGGTATACGGTGCCCGTAATTTAACTGTTGCTTCTGGTTGGCCTTACCACATTGTTATTTATTTCAATATAGCTGGCACAGTCATTTACTCATTATGGCACGATCTCACAGTATTTATTTATGTGTACTTTGTCTATTATTATTATGTTGAAACCATAAATGATTTTTCACATTTATTCGTCATATTAAAATAAGATTTGATTTGTAGATTAGAAATTTGGTAGGTAATAAAAATACCAATTTCATTTTAGACTTGTTGCTCATTTCGTTAGTGGGGAGAGCAGTAAATATAACATAAAGCATATTTTAAGATTAATCATAGATTAAATTGCATTTACAATCCAAAGTGTCGATTATAGCTTATTTAGCGGTACAGTTTAAAAAGCATGCAAAATGCGCTTAGTTTTTAGTTACGCTCAAACGTTTAATTTAAAACTTTTTTCAACACAAATGTTCAAGCGTACATAGTTAATTAAACCAGGTGAATCAAGATCGATTAGGTTTCCTAGGTTTGTGGCAGCCATCTTGTGTTTTATGAACGGTACCGCGAGACTGATCGACGGATGGCACATTATGCTTTATTATATATTTATACATTACATTATTTCACACTGTTGACGATGTTTGAATGTGAGCGTGTTTGTTGTCTTTGAGTGTGGCTATAGGAGATGGATCGGTGAACCATTGGTGCGAAATATTATATCGTTTAAGTCTTTATTACTTGTATCGTTTTATATTTATGTTGTGATGTTGGTCTTCCACGTGTTTTTAAAAGTTTTCATTTTATTAAATGAATATCTACTTATTTAAATATCTAATTATGTACAGTGATTTACTTTTAAGTGGAGCAATTTTAATTTTTTGACGGATGCCATGTTTAATCATTATATTGTATTGTGAGGTAACACAAACGGTAGAAATTTTAATAAATAATTAAATAGTTTGTTATTAGACTCAATATTTATCATACGTTTTTCTACAAGTAAGTCGAGTAGTGGTCGGTATGGCCTTTTGAAATTACGAACGAATGTGGTTAACGGTGTCAGCTCAAATCATTAACGATTAGATAAAACAATATTAATTATACTTTAATAACAATCTCACTGTAAGTATTAGTATTATTTTCAACTAGTTTTAAGAATTCCCGGCTCTCAAAGTAATTAGGGTTTAGATAATGCTAATAATTGTAGATTGAAAAAATTAAAATAATTTATTCTTGAGAATTTTCGGCCAATACAAACATCATTTCAAAATTGTATTTTGAAATGATCTCTTTGGCATTAGTGGCATATAATATATATAATTGCTTTAGGAGTCTGGAAGTGAAAAAGAATTTATTAAATATATAAATGTAAGAGATATTTTCGCACTGTTAAATCTACCGTGATAGTTGTGTAGACGTACCTAATGCCGTGAGTTCACGTTCATGAAAATTCAATTCTAAATTAGATTGGTAAGGACATTCTAAATACAGTAACAAGGTGGCTATAAAGACTCGTGTATAATTTGTGGTTCATAGTATACATGATATACTAATATTTTTATATTATGTCCATGAAGATTGCTATTTCATAAAGTTTATTGCGGCCGAATGTGATTATTATCAATCCCAATGCTGGGAAAATGAGAATCGATGCAAATGTGAGTTTCTTACGCACACATGTGCTTGTAAATCAACAAGCACGATAGAACCAATTCTGTATCTACTGTTAATACCTATCACTATGTATCGTTAGGCGAATTCTTGAGACATTCGTTGCGTTCAAACTACTTTAAACTATGGAATTGCTGCTATTGACTGAAAAATACCTGGTACTAATTTAGTAAAATAAAGCTGATGTATGTCAAGTGCGTGAGAAATGGCATTCGTTGGAGTCTCTCGTTGTCTCAACTTATCTTCTTAAACAGAACGCAAATACTTGATTCTAAGTACGGCCATAAACATTCTTCATAAACCAATGTGTATGAAAATAACTATAGTCTATTTCAACAGAATTCTACAATCTTTCAAACGCTATATTGGTTGATTGAAATTGACATCATGATATATAAGGATGTGAATTTTTAACCATTAATATTTCGTCTATGAAGCTAATCCTCAGATTTGTCAAAGAGTTAGTTTAATTCTACTGAAATTCACTTTACACTACATTTATACGAGAATACACGCACCACCTGGGCACCTGCGAAGTTTTTATTTCGGCGCGAAAAGTGTTCAACTACTAATTTGAATTTTCGTGATGTGACGCAGAACTTAGTCAATTGGCCATTCGTTGTTGTCCAGTATAAGTCCTGTTGTTACCAGTTAGAAGTATTGCACCTTTGCACATTGACATTTTTCGATTCATTTCATTTTGTTAGTATTTTCCTTTTTCTTTCTTTAGAGTGCAAGAGATTTGCATCACTTGTTAGATTACACAAAATCGTCTTATATGGTTGATATAATTTAAAAGGCCCATCGCAAAGTGTAGATGGATAGTGTTAATTGTTTGATATAATTGATATTTGTTATCATTTTTATTAAGCTTGTAATATTTGTATTAAGGATGTTAGTAATTTTTAACCGATCTCAAAAAACTAGGACGTTATTGTTTAGTTTGAATAATGATATTTACAATATGTTCGATCATAATATGACTACATTAAGGTATTTTTTAAATGATATATAAATGGCAATGTAATTATCGTTCGATTTTCAAATTAATCGATAGATTGAAAATATATAAATCTTGATCGGTTTCTGCCTGTGGGTAAAGCTAGATTTTGATGGGTAAAGCTAGATTTTGCTTGATTCTTTTTAAAATAGCCTAATGGTCAGTAATAAAGTTCTGCATGGAATTCGACTTCACAAACGGCGGAATCGTGGGTAAAGCTAATTGCCACATATATGAATGACAGAGACATTCAAGAATAACCAATAACACTCTTCTGCTTTATGGCCTTTTAAATTATGACGACTAGATTGTTCCATATAGTGATTGTCAATGTTAATTTGTGATTGAGATTGTTTTTCTTTGTTATCATAGTATTGTTCAATTTATAATCCTGGTAAACGTGTTGGGTATTTTGAATAATCCATTAGAATTCTTTAGCCCTTAATCGAAGTTGGGAAATCATTGCATACATCATTTATCACTACAATTATTCCTTTGTTTTTGTTGTAATATGATTTACTAATGCACCTTTCTACTTGTTATAAAATTGTTGATAAATTAAGAAATCAACAAAACTAATTACAATTATAATCAATATTTTAACTAGTATTTTATCTTCATCTGTTTATAAATCATGCCATCAATGTTGTTTAGATAGGAAATTCGGACTGAGTCCAGCATACAGATATTTGTTTTGCTTTAACAGTGATTTCAAATTTTATTTAAATTATGTGCAATGACAAGACAGTTTAGTTAATTAATCTGTATGCAAGTAAGTTTTTATAGCCGGATTTATATTGATATTGAATTTATATTTATCATACCTATCAATGGTTGGTAATAATGAAAATTAACAGTCTAATATGCTTATAAATCTTTTAATGGTTTGTAATAATGTTTCAATTTGCTTTAATATTGTCCATTTCTTTGAGTTTGCCTTTTGAGTTCCCCTGCTGAATGTTATAGTTTCTAATATGTTGAGTGAACGTCATAAGCATGTTAGTGTAATAACAAATATGAAAATCTTAATGCTGCATATTACGAGTGCCTTATTGACTTTCAGACCTCAGTGTAAAATGTAAAGGCTAAACTTAAATAAAAAAAACACCTTAGATATCCTAGGCTTTGTCAGTCAATAATCTATGAGTAATAAGCAGTTATGTTAGACTGAATTAACTTTGTTTCATATAACAAGTTATAATGTTATATTTTAAGAAATATTAGCAATTATTTCTAAAGGACATTTTAAATGAAGCATTTCATATTCGTTATTTATTTCTTCTAAATAAGGCATTAGTCTAATTGTTTAGTCAAAATGGCGTAATGTAAATATATTGTTTAGAAGGTTTATTTAGATTTAAGTGTTCAATTTAATGTATACTAGTTTGAATTAGAGGAATGGTATGCAAAATAAAATATTTGGAAACAGAAATCATCTTAATTGCATAAGTGAGTATTTGAAATATTTATGAATCCAACAAATGGACCAATAAATAATAGCACTGTAACTTAGACATTGTATTCAGAATCGAAAACAAATTCACAGAGTGCAAGAATTAGACAAGCAATCCCTAGCAATGTGGACAGACTGTTCAAGCATATTGGATCATTGTACGAACTTATCATAACATAAAAACCTCATAAACGTTTAAGTCTTTTATTTACATGGTTTCTATCCTTTTTCAGAGTGAGTATACTGGAATGTATGTGGTGTGAAGTGTAAAAGTATTCCCTTTATCTTGATAATTATAATTAGAAGGTAAGTGGGTACTGGTTGTTGAAAATAAAAACAGCTCATAACATCTATTAATACATATTTACTAAATATACTATTTAATTTAAATTAATTTACTTTCTTACATTTGTTACTGGTTTTTCAAGTTTAATGAGTAGTTGTGGATTATCTTGTTCAAGCATAGATAATGAAGCTTGAAGTTCTGTATTATCACCTGGATCAGTTATGACTAGCAACTTCAATGCTGGCATTCTTGCAAGGGCCAGCACCCCACCCACACATAATTGACAACCGCTGAGGTCCAAAAATTCTATAGTTTTACCATTCTGACCAGCAATACGATCAATACACCAAACGTCAATGTGTTTATTGTTCCTCAGAGACAACCACTTCAGGAAATTTAGACCTGTTAAGTTTTGGAGGCCTTCATAACGGATTCCGTGGTGGTGAAAGTTGGAACAGTCCACAGCTTCCACGAAATAACCATCTGTATAATGGTCTGGAAGCTTCTTCAGTGTGTTAACATCAAATGAAATCCAGTAATTTTTATCTTTCAGCCTGCAAAAAATTTTTCACAGGTGAACATAGTTTGATTGGAATCACAATAGAAGAATCACAATGGAAAATCTATCAGCAAAAATTAATATACAGGGTGATTGGAAGGTCGGTGCAAAGCTTTAAGCCACAGCTAGTAGAGACAATTTAGAACCATTTAAGCCATGGTTGTCTTAGACGAAGTCTGACTATTTTTTTTTTACGAATATTTATGTTATTTTTACAAAAAATGCCATTATTTTACAAATTTCGCCTAAGTACAGCCAAATTTAATGACAATTAAATTGTTATTAATTTTATTTAATTAAAGTAATGTGTGAGCAATCCAGCAAAACATGATCTAAGCGTCTGTGTCATGAGGATTTTTTTTTACAAACTTTTGAAGTTGATGAAAAAATTAAATAAAATTAAGAATACCGCTTTCTGACCTCATTTAAAAAAAAACGGATGTAGGTTGCTTCGTTCAAACCTTTTTGAAAACATGCTTACTCATCGCTCTTTATTTTGAGGTATCATTTACTCGGATAACTTAGTAATTGCTGAAATTAAGACCTAAAAACCAATTTAAGGGAGAAAATACGAATTTTTTGGCAAATTAATTATTACAACTTTTTTGTGTTAGTTTTGATCTTTTTTGGTAAACAATGTCCAGTCAGTAGCCTTAGCGGCCCTAGCTTTGTGCTCCTGCACGTGTTTTTGAAGTTATACTTCTTTTGGCGCGTTAGAGAAAAATGATGAGAGTAAATTTTTACGATGCGCGCGCACACCGAAACGAAAAACCAACAGGATGAAGTTAGCTATAGTCAACATTGTCAAAATTAAATTTAAATGGCGATAATTATTTAAACTTCCTACAAAATGATTTACCGAGGCTTGTAGAGGAATCCGGTGCCCAGATATTCCAAACAGATCGCGAAGTTATCTTCCAGCAAGACGGCTGTCCATCTCATTGGACATTAATTGTAAGGGAATATTTAAATAATAGCTTTCCCAATAGCTGGATCGGCAGAGGGATGGACCTATCCCTTGGCCCGCTCGGTCACCAGATTTGACTCCTGTGGACTTTTTCGTGTGGGGTCGAGGCAAGGAACTGGTGCATACTAATATTTAAATAAACACGAGAGAAGAGTTAATTGAAAGAATTAATACTGCATTTGACACAATGAAGCAGGAAATGATGCTAAACGTACCAACACAAGTGAGAAAACGGGCCCGTGCTTGTATTAGAAATAACGGCGATCATTTTGAACACCAAAAATAAATAATTGAATTGAAAATGTTGTTATAATTACTCTGCCCAAAAATTCAAATTTTCTCCCTTAAATTGGTTTGTAGGTCTTAATTTCAGCAATTACTAAGTTATCCGAGTAAATTGTACCTCAAAATAAAGAGCGATAAGTAAGCATGTTTTCAAAAAGGTTTGAACGAAGCAACCTACATCCGTTTTTTTTTAAATGAGGTCAGAAAGCGGTATTCTTAATTTTATTTTATTTTTTCATCAACTTCAAAAGTTCGTAAAAAAAAATCCTCATGACACAGACGCTTAGATCATGTTTTGCTGGATTGCTCACACATTACTTTAATTAAATAAAATTAATAACAATTTAATTGTCATTAAATTTGGCTGTACTTAGCCGAAAATTGTAACATAATGGCATTTTTTGTAAAAATAACATAAATATTCGTAAAAAAAAAATAGTCAGACTTCGTCTAAGACAACCATGGCTTAAATGGTTCTAAATTGTCTCTACTAGCTGTGCCTTAAAGCTTTGCACCGACCTTCCAATCACCCTGTATAAATCAAATCAATTGTTGACAACAACTATTTCAATCCTAAGAATGTTTGAAGGAAGTAATTGCACAGTTATTTGAGAATGAAACATTTAATATCAATATGGTTACTCAGTAATATATAATTTTTGAAGTAAAACTTCTTTACGCGCAGAAGTGACGCTTATTTTTTTTATTTATTTATTACTTTTGTAATAAAAAATTATTAATAAATTTTCTGACGATTTCGACATTCTATAATATTCAATGACAAGGTTATATTGACATGTGCTGATGTAACCTTCAATTTTCTACTCTCAATAATTCTATATAACAAATGAAAATATTTATAAAATGTGAAAGAGATATTAATGAATTTTAAACAGAATATAAAATGAAATAGTGAATATTAAATGAAATGGCGGAGTCCCAGGAACATTTTATTCTTTCATCAATAAATAATAATAAAAGAAAAAATCAAGTACCTGAAAGGTTTTACTTCAATCGCGCGTAAAGGTTACACGCACACTTTTTTTTGTTTTAGTTTGGTCATGTTGGAATTTATTTGTTAAATTCCACAAGTGCTATGAAACTAGAGGAATATGGTCTTAAGACATTTACGTCATTTACATACCTTACAGCTGCATGACGATATGCAAAAAAGTGAACAGCTGCTAAATTAGCCCCCAGAGAAGTCACTCGTTCCGGCAAGTACTTCTGGTTGTGGATTTCTTGCTTAACCTTCATCTTGGCCCACCATTTCTTGACGTCTTCAAATGTAAGGTTGGGCAAAGATTGCATAGACGAAAGGATATCCATACTGGGATCCTTTTCTACAAAAATAGATAGTTTGCTTCTCCATTCTCCATCCCGCTGTATCCAAGGCCTTCTCCACTCAAGGTATGGCTGGCCGTGGACTTTACGGGGCTGTCTTCCTGCTTCGTCACGCTCGTATATTGATTTGTATTCACAATAACCTCGAGTCCACCATTTGTTAGCAATAAACTTCAAAAATTGATTAGGTTTCAAATTTAACGCCATTTGTATTGATACCTAAATACTGAGCTCAAATATTATGTAGATGAACACATAGTATTTTTTTTGTGATAAGTATTAAATTCTGTATATTATTTGATCTTCCTGTTTTGTGGTTATTTTATTTTAAATTTTCTTTTCTCTTTCTTTCTTTTTCTCGACATGAAGAATGTCATTTGTCAAATAAATTATTGAGTTGACTGACCTAACTAACGTCACTAACAGTGACATGACATTTAAACTTTTTAAATCTATAGTGCGTGGCATAAAGTACATTTCTGCTTAAACTTATTATTTTGTGGCTGTGGTGTGTTATTTATATTTGATTGCTTTGAATTTTAACCTTGAATTTCAATAAACAAAAAGAAATAGGTAGTTTGAGTTCTGATAAACATCTTTTTTTGGACTTTTGCTGTATACAATGACATGTACAGACCTTTATGGCGTTACCGAATAGGGGGGTAAGTTTCAATGAGGTCAAACCTAAAGATAAAGGATTACTCCTCAAGTGTGTGGGTGAGATTGATCTAAGGGTCTGACCCTGGGGTACGGACCTTGGCTTACCGCCGCGGTCACTCACATGTGTGCAAACGCTTGACATTTGTGCGAATGTGGTGGTTGTCACAGAGTACATGACGTGGTTGGTCTACACCTTTAGTTCTGTTATCAATGGTCTACACGCAGAGCTTGCTCCTTTCATCAGAAAAAAAGAATTTTAATGCATAGCCTTCTCTATTTAGGCAATAGAGTTCTATCTGATGTGAATTGTGAACTACAGAGCTCCAAATCAAAGTTTGAAACTTCGATCAAGGTTTGAAAAGTAAAAAAATCGTTTTTTTCATATTACAAACCTTGTTACAAAAATAATAATATTTTGTTGTTATTGTTAGAAACATATAAATACTTAATACATATAAGGTTCATTTACATTGGGTTAATTAATTATTTCACTGACTTTATTTAGTCTGCGTAAAGGAACACTATCTTTACATTTTTCCGAGAAGTCTTTCTATTATTTTCATTATGCTTCAAAATGCAGATTATCGAATAATAATGAAGCTAATTGAAATTTTCTAGCATTATAGCGACAGCACTCCCTAATGATTAAACTTTAATCTAATCCCGCGAATACTACGAATAGTCTGCAGTGCCGGGACGGTTAATCTTACTCTTGATCCAAATCGCGTTAGACCGAGATTACCTACATAAGATCACAGCGAAGACCTAATTGGGATGATAATTCGATTTTCTTTGCACTTCCTCCGCTGCACATCGGTACGATAAGAATAAATGTCTTTGTAGAGAAAATCTTTCTATGTGGCATGGTAGGTAGGTTAGGTAACTACCTTTTTTTTGTTCTCGCTGGGAAATGCGTTTACGCATCCTGCCTGGTTTTATGAGAACACAGACAGGTATGTGGGACTCGCTGTAGACCAGAATACCCACTAAAACCCAGCGGCACCATCGATGAAGCATCACGGGATCGCTTGCGCCGATACTACCGTGACGCCTCAATGCGTGCCTTACGGCACCTATTTATTGTATTATTATTATTATTAACGACTGTTTCCACCATTGAAAACAACCGGGACCGACGGCTTTACGTGCCCTCCGAAGCACGGTAGCGTCCATGAAATTTAGCCACAGCGGTCACCCATCGACAAACCGACCGCGCCCGTCGTTGCTTAACTCTTTCGATCATATTGAATCGACGCGAGCCATTGGGCTATGGACGTATACTGCTGACGTAACTGTAGATAATTTTAATTTTTCAAGATTACTAATAAAAAAGTAAAATAAATTTAATTTTTCAAGCGTTCCATGGGTGTCGCGATCCGTGGATAGTAAAATAATTATTGTTTAGCCATAATATAACATGAAAACCTGTTGACGCCTAATCTATATTTTGAGTTAACATTGTAGGCGTTCCCTGAAAATAAAAGGGTCCCTTGGGATATTGAATAGAAGTTTTTTTTAATATTTCTATAATTTCAATAGAATTGCTCCATATTTGAAACAAATGCTTACATGATATAATAATATAGAATATGTGGTGGAAACGAACGTGTTGTCTTTGAGGAGGATGGTAAATAAACGAAATTAATGATATTATTATGTCTAATGCCACATATCCACGTCCATAGTGGACGCCAGCAGCAATAACATACTAATGTTATAAAATTACTTTATCATAATAATATTCAAAATCTATCACTACATATTTTTTCCGACCCCAAAAAGGGAGGAAATTGGAGATGTATCATTTCATAGAATTTTTTTGTAAGCATTGGCTTAGCGTCGGTGTTTATGAACGAATTTTGATACATTATTTGGCAACCCATCATCAGTCCAATTATTAAGCATGAATGTTTCTCCAGAATCTGTTTATATAGGTAGTTAATAAATAAATTGTTATAACGTAAGAATAACCACGGGCCTAGTCTAGTCTAGATCAGTAATATCTTGCAGCAACGCTACATACACATAACTAAAGCTTTGTTCTTGCTCCGAGCCGCAAGTCATGCGACTTCGCAAGAAACAACAGCGCGCTAAGTTTACGCTGTGCAAACAGGCCACAGCATAACACAGGGTGTGAGAGTGCATATCATATGACAAGAAGGAATGTGCTTGTCATATTGTTTTAACAACTCTAGCTTTATTCGTGAATATTGTACGTAGTATTGTAGTATCACAGGTAGTATCTTACTAATATTATAAAGGGGAAAGTTTGTAAGTATGTATGTATGTATGGATGGATGTGTGTTACTCTTTCACGTAAAAAGTACTGAATGGATTTTAATGAAACTTTACAAGAATAACACATAGGCTACAATGGGGACTATCGTTTCTTTGCTCACCAGTTGGCGCCACTGTTAACTCTAAGGTCAAGTTGTCAAAGGCAACTATAAATTCGGAGCCTTAACAAAGTTTTAAATCTTGAATCTCAATAAGTTTATTAATTATAAATAACTATCATCATATCGAGTAGCTATGCCGCAATGTTGTGCAGTACCGTTTTGTTCGGAAAAAAAGGAGGACACAATGTTTCCAAAAGATAAAACTGTTCTAAAACAGTGGCTAGTAGCGATGTTCGCAAATACATAAATATTCATTCTTTTAATTGGGCAATGATTCGTACTAGAATTTGTTTCTACCCGCCGATTGTTTCGCGTGTGTGCGCGGGCGCATCGTGATTCGACCGAGCGCCGCGCCGCGAGTTGTGAGTTGGCACGGGCCGGAGCTGAACGCGCGCTGTTTTCGCATCGCCGCGCCGCGCCGCAGTCCAATGGCATCGCACGCCCACTGTTCGAACTAGTGCAAATTGAGCAAGAAGAGTCAAGCCGGCTGAAGTGTGTTCGAGCACCCACCCGGCGAGCTGCACAGCGGGATAAGAGGTTGGTGGAATTCATTTTCTTGCATCCGTCGTCGGATCATTGGCCCAAATAACTGTGACGCCCATAAATACAGTCCACTTTTCAAATTCGGTTATTCGTCGCAACCAGGTTCGCCCAGCGACCTGTGGAGGGATCCAGCCAAACCCCATCGGTCTGCGAGTCCAAGTACCTACCATTCCGAGCCGGAGGCACGCTTAACGCGTTTCGATTTTGTTTTTTTTTGTATTCTTAACCTCCGAGTTCTGAATCTCTCCAGCTCGCAGACCATTCAATCAAACAAGCGATTCGCAGGAATAACTATACTCAACAATATATTCTCGTGTTTGTAAAAAACAATTTAACCCCAGAGGATTATGTGTTACCTACCCAAAGAATTAAATACAGAAAATCATACATTTATATATCATGAATTTACATACATTTTTTCAGTAAATTCAAGATAATCTTAATTATTTATATTATCACAACAGCTTCCAAAACGGTGGTGCACCATGTTCATTATAAAAAATTGCGTAATCAATATTTACGATGATTTCACGAAGGAGATCACTTTTCAACACGTGAATTAAATAAATTATAATTTATGTCATGAAAAATGAATGTTATTTGACCTCGCGCGACACAAGCGCCTCTAGTGGAAAATTCACACGCGATACTCCCCATTTATAAAGATACTAGTGGACGCCCGCAGCTTCGCTCGCGTGGAATTAGACATAATAATATATGTTTATTTTACACCCTTACAAAATTTTTACAAACTTTGAATGCCATATTTATTTATATCTAATCAACAGCCAATAATATAAATTTTATGCTTCTAGTTCTGAAAATGACAAACTTTCATAGAACCTTTCAACCCCCTTTTCAACCCCTTACAACACTTTATTCCAAATAAAAAGTAGCCTATGTCCTTTCTCAGGCTCTAGAGTCTAGACTATCTGTGTACCAAATTTCATTTAAATCGGTTCAGTAGTTTTGGCGTGAAAGCGACACAGACAGACAGACAGACAGACAGAGTTACTTTCGCATTTATAATATTAGTATGGATTGTGTGAATTGTCCAAAATATGACGATACGTGTGAAGTAAGTAGGAAAAAATCTACCATCTGCGAGCTACTCTGGCGTCCGCTGCCAAAACTACTGGACCAATTTAAAAAATTCTTTCACCATTAGAAAGCTGCATCTTCACTTTGTGACATAGGCTATATAATATTACTAGGCGTAAACGAATTATTATTGATTATGTCGCCTTTACGTCGTCATGTATGAGTTTATCAATGAAATGATTACTACGTTAAACAATTCTGAAATACGTTAAACGAAACTATTGTTATGTTTAATTCTACGCGAGCGAAGCTGCGGGCGTCCACTAGTATAATATATAAAATGTACTTATTATTTTCTCTGTGGTGAAGATAATGCAGTCAAGTTCAAGCGGTCGTGGCGCGGTTTGAGATATTGTCCAGCTGACAATATCTCATAGGGATCGATAGAGTAAAGCATGCTCGGTCTCGGCAGCAAAATTTTTTGAGCTTCATATGTCAAGCAGTCAGATCCGGTTCTTATCGTAAGATAACAGTCATTAAGTCGGATGCCTTCGGGTGGCCAAAAAACATACTACATACTAGGGGAGAAGGGGGGAATGAGAGTCAGTGGGTTATGCGGGTCAGTTTAAAATAAAAAAAACAGAACGCAGCACAGAATATGGCTATGCCCACAGATCACCCCCGCTATGCCGCACGGGGCCCCCCTCCGCACCTCCACCGCACATGCGAACACGGCGGACCGCTAGTGGCGCTCGTGTCATTGGCAGAGAGACAAGTATCAAAAGAGAGAATTTGGTATAAAACTATCGAAATTTTGATTGAAAAAGTAAGTATTTACTACAGTTTCTTTTAAGATTAAAGTTATTTTAAGTTGTTGTATCGTAATTGAACTTATAGATAGTGATTCGTGTGATATGAATTTGTAATGTTTTTTGAGTTGAATTTTGAATCCTAATCGAAAACTGTCATTGGGGTAATGAGAGTCAGGTGACTCGTGACCCATAACCCGAACTATATTTGTAAAATGTTTTTATTCATTTCAGATGCCAAGTAACTGGAAAAGAAAGACGTCTATAGCATGTTTGAGTGGTAGTGAATTACTGCGGTGTATGATATGCCTTGAAGAAGGAAAGTCGAGAGAGGTGTGGTACCGCTGCCATCTCTTTCGGTATTATTGTGATTTTTGCCATAAGTCAAAGTCAAAGTCAAATAATTTATTTCGCTATGAGGTGATTAGACACGCTTAACGAAAGTCTAGGTACCTAACTAAAAACTACTTAAACTACTAACTGATCTATATAAGGCAAAGGATTAGCTATTGATTATTGAATGAATAGCTAATCCTACACAGGTGTCTAACTTGCCTTAAGATAAATTTACAATAATTACCTACCACTAAGCTAAGCTCTAAGTCACGATAGACTATCTATATGGTCATCGGCTTTAGGAAGAATTTACAATATTCTTATCCTATGCCCTAGTGTAGGCCGAGAGAGAAAAAAGCCGGAGGAAAAAACTCTCGGTACTCTTTTAAAATTCAAATTAATTTTTACAGAAAAATGCACAGTATGACCATGACATGATTAAGTCAGACACGAGACAGCCAATCGTGTATGCCAAGAATCACCCCATATGCCACCTGCTTACAATTTTTAGTATAATTAATACAGAAGCATAGTGATAGCCTGTCAGAGTTTAATTCAGTCCCATGCCTTTATATCATCCAAATACTCCTGAATATTATAATAAGCTTTTCGACATAATGTTTGTTTGATGGTTTTTTTAAACCTTTGTAAAGGCAGAGACTGAACCGCAGCCGGGACTTTATTGAATATTAGAATAGACATTCCTATGAAGGAACGACTTTTCTTACTAAGCCGGCATTTAGGAAACGCTAATTTGTGGCCGTTCCTTAGTGTTACATTGCGTAAGGCATTTAGGTCACTACGACTTACAAACTGATGCCTATTTTTACGAATATACATAATATTCTCATAGATGTACTGCGATGCAAGGGTTAGGATGTTTATTTCCTTAAATTTTTCTCTAAGGGAGTCCCTACTTTTCATTTTGTATATATAACGGATAGCCCTCTTCTGCAAAATAAAAATAATATTAGTATCAGCTGCATTACCCCAGAGTAAAATGCCATAGGACATTACACTGTGAAAGTAACTAAAATATACCAATCTAGCGGTATCGACATCCGCCAAACAGCGTATCCTTTTAACCGCGTAAGCTGCAGAACTTAGTCTATCCGCCAGTCGACAGATATGGGGTCCCCACTGCAACTTCGCATCAATGGTGATTCCAAGGAAAACAGTCGAGCTAACTAAGTTCAGTTTTTCACCATTTAGTTCCGGTTGCTTATCTACTTGTTTCACATTAGGTGCTGAAAATTTTATGCAATTGGTTTTATTGCTATTTAAGAGTAGGTTATTTACGCTAAACCAATGCACTACTTCAGAGAGAGCATTGTTTACATCGTCATAGTTAGTTTGTTGCCTGTTTAATTTGAAAATTAATGAGGTGTCATCTGCAAACAATACAATCTCGTTAATATTCTCTACCATATAAGGTAGATCGTTAATATATATTAAAAACAGGAACGGACCCAGAATCGATCCTTGTGGGACCCCCATCTGTACTAAAGACCCAGACGATCTTGTACCGCTTACTTCGACTTTCTGAGTTCTTTCGCTGAGATAAGAAATCAGAAGATTCAGTGCGGTATTTTTAATGCCATAGTGATTGAGTTTCCTGATTAAGGTTTCATGCTGTACACAATCAAATGCCTTGGACAAATCACAGAATATGCCCAGAGCATCCAATGAATTCTCCCAAGCATTGATAATATCAGTAAATAATTCAACTCCCGCATCAGTTGTTGAACGGCCTTTTGTGAAGCCAAACTGTTTGTTATGTAGGAGTTTATTACTTGTAAAGTAGCTAAGAAGTTGCTGGAGAATTATTTTCTCAAATATCTTACTACAAGCCGGTAAAATGGAAATCGGCCTATAGTTAGTTGGATCTGTGCTATTTCCGGACTTGAATAAAGGTATTACTTTGCTTTGCTTCATTAGGTCAGGAAACTCTCCACTTTTAATACAGTTGTTAAATATTAAAGCTAGGTGGGGTGCTATTACATCTATAATTGTACTTATAAGTTTAACCGATATACCCCAAAGATCTGTGGTGTTCTTAATTTCTAATGATTTAAACATTTTGATAATCTCATTGGCGTCTGTGGGTCGGAAAGAAAAATTACCCTTGCATGCATTTACATTTTTCTTGAGCAACGATTCGGCGACGTCGGGAGAAGACCTCAGTGATTTAGTGGTTAAAACTGGAACGTCAGCAAAGTACTTTTCAAATGCTGATGCTATCTGTTTATCGGTTTTAATATAAGAATTGTCAATGAAAAGCTCACTGACACCATCCCGTTTTCTGACTCTTCCAGTTTCCGCATTAATAATATTCCAAGTCATTTTAATTTTATTACAGCTTCTTGTTTCTTATGTGAATCGACTTGGCCGTGGAACATACTACCTTAAATATTTTAGAGTAATTTCTTACATAGTCGCTAAAAGCTTTACTTGTATTATATTGTAGTATTTACTAATACCTTTTCTGTACACATCAGTTTCTTCATATTACTTCATTCTTTTCATCATTTTTATCTTTGTTTATTTCTTATATAGGGCGGTGAGGTGCGGGCGTGCAACAGCGCACAAACCACGCACGAAGTATAACAGCACGAGACCGTTCAGCAGGTCTCGGCAGCTCACGCACGAAGTATTCAACACGGGACCGTTCAGCAGGTTCCGGAAGCTCTGAAAAACACTCCGTATCAGATATCTTCCTTTTAAAATATTTAGAAAGCCAAAAGAAGACGTCTTTTCCCAAGTCAATCCACTTTTCTTCACTTAAGAGTGATTTCTCTAGAATCTCTCTGTAGAATAGCCCTCTGTCGAATGATCTCTCTCATGTTCCACACAGCATTCTTCCTTTTTTAATTCAAATTTGAATTTGAATTCCTATATGGCCTAATACAATATAGCTAAATTTTATATGATATATCTATGAGATAACAAGAAAATAACATAATCTATGGCAATTCCTAAATTTATAAGCTATAATAAGACATTACACATTGACTTAAGTCATGTATGAAATACAAATCACAACATTAAATGTTCCAAGAAAATAATTAGAAATCATTAAATACTAAAGAGAGAGTTATACAAGGATGTTACAAAATAATATTTAAAGTTACAAACATCCTACAAGTGAGAATTACCTAAAAATTATAATAGTAAGTACATAAGATTTAGAATACATAACCAAAACTAATTAACAAGTAAAAGGACATCTATAAATACTAACTAATTTACAATTCAATTGCAGCCAAATAAATTACCATAAAATGGTAAAGAAACATATAAAGTATGTATATCAATATAAGAAATAAACAAAGATAAAAATTATGAAAAGAATGAAGTAATATGAAGAAACTGATGTGTACAGAAAAGGTATTAGTAAATACTACAATATGACTTCTCATGTAAAAGGTCATATAACTTTTGCCTACTTCTAAAGATTCCCGTAGTCGCCCAATCATTGAACGATTTACAATTCTTTGGAGAGATTTTTTTTGCAGTAAATACAGATTTATAGGCGTTATTTATATGAAAACATAATAAGCTATATTGCTCATTTACAGTTTCATTCAATGGTATTGTAATCCGGTCCGTAATCATGTTTCTAAACCTCTCCATTCGTTTTTTAGTCACAGGAACGACCACACTGCTCTTACTAACCTGTTTATCCTTATTATACTTAAAAGAAACCAACTGACCACTGTGATCAGAACTGAGTTTATGGATAATACCCGAGTAGACAGGTGTTCCATCTGTGAAAATGTTATCAATACATGTTGCTGTGGTATCTGTTATTCGAGTTGGTTCTAAGAACTGGTTAATAAGATTATTACATTTGAATAAAGATAGAAATTTAACACTTAAAGATGTATTGTCCAATAAATTAATATTAAAATCTCCACACACTATTATGTCCTTGTCTTTTTTTCCTGATACTTTTAATAATAATTGTTCCAAAACTAATTCAAATTCTTCATAACATGCACTAGGTGGTCTATAGATACTTACTATAATACAATGCGTTAACTCTACACAGGCTATCTCTATAGTTCGTTCAATGGAAAGGCTCACAATATCTTTACGGACCTTAAATGTCAGGTCCTTTTTTAAAATGATTAAAGAGCCACCGTGTATCGCTGTCTTCCTACTGAACGAACTCGCAACTTGGTGCTTGGCAAAATTGAAAACAATTTGGCAATCTTTCAGCCAATGCTCTGTAATGCAAATTACATCAATATTATAATTTCCTAAAAAAAGTTCTAACTCGTGTTCTTTGCCTAGTAAGCCTTGCATGTTTTGATGCACCATGTTTAAACAATTTTTATCTTTTAATACTAAGCTTGACAGGTGGTTGTTACTACATAAATGATCGCGAGAGACCGATGCCTCTGTTGTCGTATTTTTTAATTTAAATTGCTTTGGGTAGCGCCCAAACTTGTCATAAGATTTGTAGTAGTACTACATGTATTACTACATAATGTCAGTATATTATGCTGCTCAATAGAAGCAGTGGTCAAATTACATAAATAATTTTTTATGTCAAATTGTAAATAATAAGATAGCAATTTTGCTAACTGTGTAAAAAATATATTTGATAGATGCAATCTATCATGTCTAGTCAAAAAAAAGTCATTTTTAAATATACTATTAATATCAATTAAATTAAATAAAATGTCAGTATTATTAAGACATGTCACATTATTATTTCCTATATTATTATAAAGCAGTAGATTTAATTTATTTCTTATTCTATTCTCATGGTAGTCACCCTTAATATATGGTAGTGTGAACATGATAATTTGCTTTACCTTAAGGGCTTGTAATTTTTCTAAATAATATGCCAGCTGGCGTTGCTTAACGTTGCCCCTACTACCAAAGAGCAATATTAAGACTGTGGTGGGGTCATATGTACAGTTTAGTACCTTATCCATTATTTCTCTTACAGTAGCACCTGGCATACAATAGTTGCAGATTGGGTATCCTGTCAGATGATATAATTTTGTACCCATATTTTTACCTAACTCGTCACTATACATTAATACATTGTGTTTGGGTATAGACTTAGGGATTACGGAGCTGACATCAGTTTTCTGTTTTATTACACATGAAGGCTTTGTATGAACTATGTTAGAGCGTTGACATTCTTGATGGTGTACAAGAGATTCGAAGCGCTCCTCATTGTATTTGGAAAGCTGAAGGAGTTCATCCAAGGCCGATTCATAATCACTGATTTCCCTTCGGGCAGAATTGTATTTTTCTGTCAACTCGCTAAGCGAACAACTTAGGTTACTAATTTTTAAATTTAATGTGCTGATTTCAGCTTCATATGTTTGCCTAATTGATTCAAGGTCTAAATTCGACTTTTGACATTCCTGCACCACTTTCTTATATTTTTTACATAAATACCCATGATTTTTTATCACATTGTCCTTTTTAACTAATTTCCTAGTCTTCTTAATGAAGTTTTGCAACTTAACATATTTTTTAAGTTTATTTCTGCTACTGAGGCTGACCCTCGCTGGCGTTACACACGCTGTTACATAAATAAGTAGTTATAATATAATATAAACCTTATTGATTGATAGACGTTTATATTTTGTTGATTTTTTGTTTAGAAGTTTTGTCTCGGATTACTCCTAGGATTGACTTCCATTACCCGCATATGTGGGTAACTAGAGTCAAAATTTGTTTTTTGTTTTTTAATTTTTGTAGCTTTTTAATGACGATAGCCAAAAATTACCAAAGCTACTTGATAACTCATTAGTTTAAGATTTATAATTAAAATAGGCAAAATAAAAGACCGATTAATTATGACTTAAACAATGTGTTTTTCTTAAGTGACTCCCATTCCCCCCATCTCCCCTACTATCGGGTTGGCCAAACTGCACTGGCAGCATGGTGGATCAGATGTGAGAAGAGACCTCTGCCTATTAGTGGGACGTTAATAGGATATAGCCATGTGCTCATTTTTTTTTATGGATCCAAGATAGCAAACGAGCTTGCAGCACCACCCATTCGCTGCCGCCCATGTCAATGTCATAAAACAAATAAATAAAGTCACATTTTATAGTATGGAAAAAGAAATAGTTCGTAATGGAAAATAGCTTTCTAACTCCTGCTACGAAAGTTACGAAAACTAATGCTTGTCCGCCATGTTTGATACGAGTTGATTAATTTTAGTTTAATGTCAATTGCGAAGTTAGCGCGGTTACCCGCCGCGCTGTGGTTACTCTAAAGTGTCACGACTATCTATATTATATTAAAGGAGAAGCTGACTGACTGACTGACTGACTGACTGACTGACTGACTGACTGACTAACTGACTGACTGACTGACTGACTGACTAACTGACTGACTGACATATCAACGCAGGGCCTAAAATATAAGGGTTAGATACTTGAAATTTTGCACAGGGGTTCCTTTTATAACGTAGGGGAGCACTAAGAAAGGATTTTTGAAAATTCAATTTGAAATCAAGTGGGCAATCCGAACGCGGGCAGACGTCGTTAATGGGTCTAATTCTACGCGAGCGAAGCTGCGGGCGTCCACTAGTTTAGGATATGAGAAAACTATTGGCTTTTGTCTATGGGCATCAGAGAGCAGCTCATCCAAACCTATTCCTAAAGCCATTGTTAACTGAGTCTTTCTCGGAAAGGGAGGGTCGTAATTCACGCGTCAACTGCGGATCCGAACTGCAATAAAATAGTAAAGATATGCAACACACGTATTCAAATACAAGAAATACAGAAAACTGTGTCGTTACATATTTGGTTCCCACAAACTTAAGCATGTTTTACTGTCTCCCTGTCTTGTGATCTCATGAAAGTAAAATACTTACGAATGCCGTTGCTGCGTATGGCTGTCAGCGTTTATCGATGACAGTAAAAAGGCAAGAAGTGTGTATAATTTTTTTACGCGCGTCTCCCTACGATCGTAAATTATATTGTTGTAATGCTTGTAACGATGTAAGCATTTTTTTAGCTGCAGAAGCAATGTCAGTTTTATTAGTAACTGGACTTACGTCGCGAGTTGCGAATCACTCAAAGTAAAAAAAAAAATCACACCGTTTTTGGTAGTTTTGAGTAACTAAGCCCATGCTAAGCCCTGTGCTGCGGTGCGTGGACTGTGACTATGACCGTACCTACTAGGTTATTAAAAAACATTATTATCAATTTACAAATATTACAACAACAATGAACAATTATTATCTTCAAGAAGGAAAGTGATGTTTAAACCAATTAGTGTAGTCGTAAATTTTGAATATCCAAAACACGTCCAAATTAACATCCAATATACAAAAACAATGGCTCGCGTCGATTCAATGTGATCGATTGATGGGTGACCGCTAGTGGCAAAATTTCATGGACGCTACCGTGCTTCGGAGGGCACGTAAAGCCGTCGGTCCCGGTTGTTTTCAATGCTGTAAAAAGTCGTTAAGCCTTGTCGAAGACTTTCGGGTGGCTTGAGAACATTCGACACGGGGTTGCCCACTAACCCCTCTACCAATCCGCATTGAAGAGTCGTGGTGGAGTATGCTCTAGACCTCCCGCAGAAGTGTCTGTGGTGGAGACCCGTGCCCAGCAGTGGGACGTCTATGGGTCGCAGCGATAAAAAAACCTATAATGCAGGTAAAAACATATATGTACGTCAGGTAATGCAGGACTAACCTATACGGTTCACCACATTTTAAAGTTGCTGCAAGTTCATACTTTAAATGACGGTGAGACCTTATAACCACAGAAAACTTAAAACAGCGAATTATGTACTGGCTTTTATAACTTGAGTTAAGGAGCACTTTGAGCAGAATGCATCTGAAACGGAACATGGGCAATATAAAAAAGCTCTTGCATTGTCAGTGCATGGAGTGACGCCTCCAAATATAATAGGAGACAGCGTGGAGGAATACGAGACACACTATTGTCTCACTAATCTCGTCTCCGAACACAGACAAGTTTTAAGCGAGCCATTTCAAAACATTTTCTGTTACGGATTTCCCAGCAGACACACAGCGACTGCTTCTGCGAAATTTCTCATACAGTGTTCCAAAAATTGAATTTAAAGAGTCATTATAACTTGTGAGACACAGCTTTGGCAGCCTAGTTCAAGTTGCAATATCGCGTCTGTTTGAGAATGGAAAAATGTTTCTGCCTTTTACTGTTTCGTTGTCACGGTTGAGAAAGCGCGAGAGTTTAGCAATCAAAAAAAAAAGCAGATGATCCACACACTATCAGCTTGCAGAACGGAAGACTCTACCTGTGAAGTGAAAACGGTGTTTTTCTGATCGCAAGGAAGGCTTTTTTTCGGCCGGGTTATTACCTGCCTGGTAATAACCCGGAGTGAACGTCCAGACTTAAAAATATAATCAATTACACTGGTGAATAAGTAGGTACTCATAAACTACACACATACACATATTATCTACTAAGTAATACGTACTCGTACCTGCTCACCAAATAAATCTTCAAAGTTATACATCCTAGACCTAAAATAATGTTTTGTACAGATTTGATTCCATATGGCAGCCCAGTTAAGCGCTTATTATAAGACTCATTTAACAGTTAACAAAAATCGTTGTGGCTAAGGTAGACTCCAACTTTTAAGTTGATCAGTGATAAGTGGCAAGCAGGCTTAACATTTTTCATCAGCACGTATCTAGTAGGTGATTGAGGTGAATCTAGTAACAAGAATCAGTAAGTAATCTGAATGGGAACATTTTACACGTAAGATGTAAACAGTAAAGCTAAATGGCATTTTATTTCGCTTTTAAAATGTGCCCCTGAACTGTAGAAATATAAACATTGTACAATCAAATAAAATACATCAGCATAAAAGCTCCTAACAGTATGTAGGTACTACACACTTAGACGCGCATGCAGTATACAGTAGTGACAATAATTGGATTAACTTCAAAAGTTTACTGTCTCTTCGGACTGGGTATTGGACCTACTAACGTCTGAGAAACAAGGAACAAACAAGAGTTTATAACAAGACTTGTTAAAGTAAACAATGCTCTCGCTACGGAAAACTAAGGAAACGACAAGAGTATGATTCTTGAAAGAGTTTCGTGTGTTTACAGTAAAAGTTTATTTCCAATATTCTTGAAGCCTGAGAGCTTAAGTTTGAAAAGTCAACTCTAAAGTAAGCGCGCGGATAATGCACTGCACTGTATGAAAGTAGGTACCTACGTTTCTGAAAATTAAATAAGGTAAGTAGATAAGGATACAAGAAATATCGTCATGATGACCTCACCTCACGACATTGTCGGACCTCTTTTACCCTGTACTTTATGCTCTATTACTTTCATAACTTCGTATAGTTAGTATCAGTTGAGTTGAATTAGAAAACAAAAACAGAAACAAAGAGGCACTGACTTTTAAATACTTTTATTGCCTACTTTAACTGCAAAAAATGGCAGAAGCAACAAACGTGACATCGTTTGCGAAGTCACGCGAACATTTTCAATAAAATGTCGGCAGTAATAGTCACTGCACGCTTTAACAAGTTTATTGGCAGTATCGCCGGCTACTGCGACAATTGCAATCAAAATAATTTCCTATTGGATGTCCGGGTTGTCCGGTCGTACCGAATATGGATATTTCAATGCCCTTTAAAACACTTTGGACGGTAAAAAAATTACCATTCGCAAACAGCGTAGGCGTAAAATAATATTGGTGGACGCTTATCGGTGCAAAGTCATGAATTTAAGTATTGAAACTGCAAGTATATACGAGTATATACCTACTACAACTATGTGATTTTAATGAAAAATGAAATGAAAAAACGAACACTATTTTTGGAATGCATGCTAACTTTGATGCTATCGATGGATGAAATGAAATGAGTTTGTAGTAATCATAATGTAAATCCTAATAATAATACTAACTAACATTGTAAGATTTGTAAGCAAGTGGCAATAAAATTAATAAATCTGTAAGAATGGAGGATGAAATGAAAGCGTAGATCAGTGGCCTGTAATAAAGAAACTAGTGTTTTCACTGGGAAACAATAAGAAATGAACTGCAGCGGCGCGGGCCGCGGGGCTGAAGACTCCGGATAATTGCAATTTTCATTTTCCCTCTCTTGATTCGACATAAATTTCCTTAATAATTGCTCGAGCTTTAGAACACCCCATTTATTAAATATCACTTTAATTAAAGTTTTCTGTTGCTCAGCTAGCTAACTGCAACTGAACTCCCGAATTCACTAGATTAGACTTTTTGTTTGTTCTTGATTCACGAGTTATTACTTCTTATAAGAATCACAGTTAGGAATAAGGATAAGAAACAACTTATTGCCAATAAAACACAGACACCATAATTATTGACAGTCTACGACTAACACGACTTAAGTTAGATGTAGTATCAAACAAATCTATATATATAAAAGGAGAAGGTGACTGACTGACTGACTGACTGACTGACTGACTGACTGACTGACTGACTGACTGACTGACTGACTGACATATCAACGCAGGGCCTAAACTATAAGGGCTAGAAACTTGAAATTTTGCACAGGGGTTCCTTTTATAACGTAGGGGAGCACTAAGAAAGGATTTTTTAAAATTCACCCCCTAAGGGGGTAAAACGGGGGTGCAAAGTTAGTATGAAACTTTGCCGTTTTTGAAGTCTTTAGACGGGTAGACGTCGTTAATGGGTCTAATTCTACGCGAGCGAAGCTGCGGGCGTCCACTAGTTTATAATAAACAAAAGTAAAATATAACAGGCAGCCTGATTTAAAAAGAAACGGTTAATTATTTAAGGTTTTAATTTTTTTTTAATATTTTCAGTATCATCCTACCCCACACGTGAACGCTGAACAGATAGCTACCCAATAAATAACTACTTTATTCTGAAGTACCTATTGGAAAACCGCAGCTTCGCTTGCATTGATTAGATATTACGAATGTTTCGTTTATAGTTCCTGTCGTTTTTTTAAGGAAATATCCGAAAAAACTCTCCTTTGAAATTGAAATGGAAGAGGTATTAACAAGATAAAAGTCTATCTATCCGTCCATCTAATAAAATGCATAAAATACATACATATTTATAATACATATTAATCTACAACTCTACAACATGATTTAATAAAAACTAAAAACACGCTTTTGTAGATTAACGGAACTAAAATGTAATTTGTTTTTAATTATTTCCTTGCTATCGGTCTCTATCGGTCATTCATAACTGATCAAATTAATTCGACTTTTGAAGTGGGCGAAAATCTCTTATGGATGCCATGCATGATAAAACCGTACGTAAATCACTGTTTGAAATTGCATAATACTTCTTCAAATAAATACCTTATAGTGATTATGTATAACAATTAGGTATATGCTAACGCGGACTTTTAATTATATTGAGTAAAGTTCTATATTTTTGCACAACATTTTAATTGTAACCTATGCCCGAAGCAATAAGACGGCGCACGCGGATTAAGGATTTTTAGGACGACTTGCTTAACAAATATCAATATTTAGGGCAAACTGAGAAGTGAACCCTAATTCTAGATATATAGATATACCTATAGCCTATACTATTCTTCATAAATGTGGCTATCTAGTACAACAAAGAATTTTTTAAATCGGTCTGGTATTTCCAGATATAACGCGTTTAAACAAAAAATCTCTCCCGCTTTATAATAATAGTTCTATAGCTAATCTATCATACTAGTATAGGTAGATAGCTAATCTTTATGGACATTTAAGTTTTACATCTAAGAGTCTCCTGTGAGCATTACTCCTGCACCAACCTAATTTTAATAAAATACTGAATTTAAATTACTTTTTGTGTGGTATGTGGTAAGTAAATATTTAATACAGTCAAGTCTATGCGGCTGAATTTACCTCACATGCAGTTTGCCAAAATAGCAGGAGCCTGTACCTTTATAAAAAATTCCTAAAATGAATACATTAAGAAGCTCTGGATATAATGGCCGCCGACGGCAGTGGAATTCGGCCGGGGAAGTTATTAAACCAAACAACTACTCAGCAAATAGAACTTAGTGAAAATAACTTTAGTGTAAAACAAAATTAACTTTTAGTCAAGGAAATTTCTGGTATAGCCACATTTAGTTTTTTGGAGCGTTGAATAGGAGAAAACTTTAGATTAACACTGTTAAGTGGAAAATGAGTTCGTTTCCCAAATTAAATATATTTCGGGTGCATTGTGTAATTCTTATGCAGTAGGTACATCTTATGAATCTCTCAGTCAAGAGTAGACATCCTTCAATAAAAATGTTTTATTTGTCATCTGTATTCGATTTTGTGTGTACCTATAATTAAGTAGCACAGTTAGATTTGGTATTTTGCATTTTTATAACCAAGTCAACACGGTATTCCAATAAATTAATATCTTTTCGTATGAAGGTTATTAAGGTAAATATAATTTATAATGTACTACATATTAAAATTGAGTTGAAACTGTAGACACTGGTACTATAGATTAGATATTGTACTGCGCAGTAGGTAGGCTACATTAAGTTAAAACGGCACTTTAACTGACCAGGTAGAAATTATTTGTCAGTATTCAGATTTATATTTTGGGATACATGCTTGCTATTTCCGAATAGTAAATTTGTTTAATCCATTAGATATCGCTTTGTCAGAGCCATAAACAAACACCACTCTACGTGCTTGCTTTTCCCGAGCTTTGCTTTGCTGCAGAAAGCCTTCGTTGTCTGTGGTACAGTAAACCACATCTGTATTGGAGTAGTAAATATTGAAAAAAAAAATGGATAAGTGGTTATGTAAGGTTAGGTATACAGTCAAAAATATTCTCTGTGATTGCGATAATTTACAAAAAGTTCATAAGACGAAATACCCTTATTTACACTTGATAATCTTGATATATCGATTTATTAACTACGTATAGGTATGGTATAAGCCATCGCAACCTTATAACCTTAGGTGCAGCTTATTCAAAATGGTAGAGTGTGCGACCCTTCGAAGTTTTTGTGTACGTACTTATTCCTCATATATTCACAAAACAAATTAAATGCAGGCGAGGCAAACTGGCAAAAAAGCAATGCTTGCATCACAACAGATGTCCGTGCATCCTAATGCCGACTAATTGTTTAAATCCACGCGAGAGAAACACGGAATACGTAAGATCTTACAAATTGTAATTAGAGATGCACACTTACGTGCTGCGGACAACGGTGCACTACTTATGTGATTAGCTCGGTTATGTATTTGCATAAACTGCATTGTTGTTTGTTACGTAAAACAACCGTGTTTGACTAAGCAGGTTTTACTATTTAGCTAGTCAGCTACAACCCAGTGACATCCCACTGTTGGGCAGGGGTCTCCCCCAAAGACACAGCTACTAATGCGGATTGGTGGAATACTTAGAATTTATTTTCTGTATAATCGGATTTTTCAGGTTGGATTGGAGAGCCTATTTCATAGGTAAGTAGGAATATAGAATCTTTTAGTCATAGGTTCATTTATTAGTTCGCCCGGAGCAGCAGGTACCACCGCCCGCCTCGTATTAAGGTACGAAGTACCATTTATGCCGTGTAATAATATTGTTTTTATGCAATCGTGTTCAGGTTACAAAGGTGTGATCCGGATACATTTTGTTAGATACGACCATTTTAGTCGTCAAAGGTAACAAAGCAAGTCTGTAAGCTGTGATAGGCTTCGAACGAGTCTCTAGAAGTGTCCCCTGTCCGATTGTAGGAATAATAGTTCATAGTTTTTATTGGTAACAATAGTTTACTTTATTATTTATGTCATTTTGGTATATCAAATGTATACAATTTAAAATATAGCAGAATATACAAAATAACGATTGCATGTTGTTGCTACTAATTATGCTGTGATATAACCACTAACGGGACTAACTATCACTAACAGTCCCCAGTCTTCATACCTACTAACGAACTGACCAACTAATGTTCTAATTAACTCTCTCAACTAATTGGACTAACCATCCCAGTCCATAATTGAGTCTTGTTCAAAGTAAGTCACAGTTGTCATGGGCGGCAGCGGATAGGTGGTGCTGCAAGCTCGTTTGCTATCTTGTATGCATAAAAAAAATTTATTATGTTTGTCTTGGTGGATGAACAGAACACTCTAACGAACCTTGGCATGAAGGTATAACCCAATCAAATATGGTAACGTCGCAGTCATAACACATATTTCTAAATATAGCGTGATGATCATTCAAAGCTCCAATGAAATTAATAGATAAGAAAATATTATCTAACATACAGCTAAAACCAACCCATGGGGCAAGACTAGCACCTTAAATATCTCTTAAACTACATACTTATTCTAATTTAAAATGTCGGTTAAACCATCTACAATGGTGGACATTTTTAAAAGCGTTAGTCACGTGTTAGTTTTACTGCATCTCACTACACTTATTTCTGATGTTCATTTTTTGAATTTTCCTTTCAAAATAACGTAACATTTTACGCAACCTCGCTCGACCATAACTCGAGACGTCCCGTGGAGTAATTACCTCTAATGTATTATTACTCTATGCTTAGCTTGCATTATGCATGACTTTTAATGCATGCATAGACAGAGCTGGGATCCCTCGGTGCGCACAAAGCGAGTAATTCCGGCACTGGCCGCCCGGCGCCGGGATTAGCAGTCATTACACCGGCATATCACATCAGACTGTCACGTCGAAAAACCGAATTGGCGATGGCGATTACTCTTTAGAGACGAAAACCGGGCAACAGATATTTAAGGTATGTAAGCAGGATATTTAGTATTACTAGGGCGTGTCCGGGAGAATAAAAGTAATATTGTAAGTATATATTTCTGCACTAGCGACCCGGCGTCATTGATTTAAAGGCTTGTATAATGTCAATTTCAATTTCAATAGCCTTTATTAACAATTAACTTAAACTAAATACAATTTTTGAAAGTTTAATCAGACATCGGTAATTTAATTGTTTTGCTTTTCAGCATAGGCCTCAGTTTTTTTCATAGCTGTCGATTCTGCGCTTTTCTTCTCCACGTCACTCCTGCTATCTCCTTGAGATCATCTTCCCGTCTTCTAAATGGTCCTCCTCGTTCTCTTTTTCCTTCCCTAGGATACCATTCTGTCACGATCTTAGACCATTTTTGCTTCATGCTCCTAATGAGATGACCTGCGCCCATTTCCATTTTTGATTTTTAATTGTGTATGTTATATCTAGTACTTTGGTTTTCTGTTTCAAAATGTTTAGTTTAATTTTTTTCTGTCTTTTAACGTTTAACATGCTTCTTTCTACGCTGTGTTGACAAGTTTCTAGCTTGTTGATATTGTCTTTTTAGTAGTGTCTATTTAGTAGTAACTTAAAATTAACTAATTACATGTTGAAATTGAGAATATTAATATGCAGAATACCAGACACCTACCTATCAAACAATTGAACTATTATTAAATTATTTTTAGTATTACAAAAATACTGTCTTCGTCGAGAATCAAGGACATCGATATGAATAGGGTGTAAGTTGAAAGTCTTTGATCTATTCAGTCATGTACTTTTACAGCCTTTCAAATAATGGTTTAAAGATAAACCTAAGAATGACCCTCGAATAAACAAAAATTAATGTCAACAAATAAACCTGGAATAACTTATAGTTACCTGATATAACTTTGACATAACCTTCATACGAACATTAATCCGCGGATATCTCATCATCTCCCTGACCCTAGCTTAACTCTGTAATAAGCGGAAACATATCAGATATCACCATTAAAGTTTTAAGTTAAGCCTATTGATTATTATGACGAGAAACTGCTTACATTAAAATATCAGTTTCACAAAAAGCGAAGTACTACAACATGGCGTTGTGCTAGTTGCCTTGCGCGATACAGAGTAGGTAAACAGAAAACGTACCAATTGGCACGTTTTCGAGGCTCACTTTTACGACGCCTACGGTAGATCTGCTTCTTTTTATTAACACGCTTTTATTAGGTCGACCTGTATGTAACTAACTATGTAATTACGATTACATTACATTCTTACATAATGTACTTTTCTTCTTTCATTTCAATTCAGGAATAGGTAATATTCATGTTCACGCTAGTTTGTCTCTGTAAATGCCACTTGGGATGATGCTTCAACAAGTCGTAAAAGCACATTATCTTAGCACTTAAATTAAATACCAACTAAAATAGGTCGTCCATTTGGGTAAGTTTATGACTTGGCAAGTGTGGTTAAGACTTGGTCCTTCAGAGGTCGTGGCATGGCCTCTAATAAAAGGCAGTTCTGCATTTTCGGGTTTAGTTGAAGTTTGATATCGCTTAGTTTGTTTTCCAAACAAACGAGGTTCAACCACTCCGTGGAGTTATGGATAGTGACCCCGAGTGCCCAACCACGAATGCGGGGTTCGAGTCCCGGCCGTGGCAGATATTCGATAGTCAATGAGGTTATATTGCTCTTTCCTGTATATGTGGACCTACCCGCAACACAGGCCTAAGCCTACCACTAGGGTTTAACAAAGCTTGGTATGGTTTTAAAAATATCTATCGGAGGTTGAATCAACGATTCTCTTTGTCATAGCGCGAAAATAAGGGTCCCTGACAACTGAAGTCATATATTGAGATCGCTTGATGTGCTAGATCCGGTTTGCCATTATCTAAGTACCTATGTCAATATCTTACCATTTTAATGATGGTTTGATACGGTTTGATACATCCCCTCTGTTCATATTTCCAGGATCGAACCCTTTCTTAACTGGCAGCCTGGCTTAGCAAGACGCGTCGTCAGTTATTTATGATCCATACAGAATTATATCATTCGGATTTACAGCGGACACGACACCCGGTTCCATAAATCATCTGAATAATTCGCCAATTACAAACGGCACTATACGACTATTAGTCACTCACGGATTCCGTAATTAACAATAACTAATTACTTTTAGTTCCTGTCACTGAAATTCGGATTGGGGTATAGGTACATAGGTACATAGGTACATTAGCTTTGATACCCTCAAACGCTAATAACTCCGATGTTTGATACATGAAAATTTTCGCTATCGTTATTTCTCCGGTAACAGATGTCCTCTTCACCATGTCCGGTGACAGCAAACATAACTAATTCTCCTGTATTCCTTGTATGTGTCCTTTGATGGCTGGCGAAGCCAAACTAAACATGATGACGAAGATATTATGACGTAGACAGAGGCATAATTTTCTGACTATAGTATTTTATCTGATATCGTTCACTAGTTATGCTATGACAACATCCTAATTAAAACATAACTTCTGTTCGTGTAGAACAGAACCACCTCTCGAAGGTAAAATTGATGTGTTTTAATTAAAACTTCAATTTTAGCGCACCTAAGGAATAGTTGGGATAAATATAAGGGGTGGAGAGGTCGTCAACACGAATCTCGATTAATATAGTGAATCAGCTGAAAATAATGATTGATGGGCTGCCATCGATCCGATTATAGAACAGCTTTGAGATTTTTAGATGTTAGATGATTTGAGGACTTCAATATTATTTAACGTTATGAAGGTAAGAAAGCAGATTGCTCTTTCAACAATGTTCTTGTAAAAGTTTAGATTATTTAGAATTAATAATGAAGGAAATAATAAAATACATAAACATAAATTACACTTTACCTGAAATAAGAGTCTGTCCGGGTTTTGATACTGGAACCTGCGATTCGGCAGTGAGAATCACTCATCCCCGCGCCACGGAGTTGTCAAGCAGATACAGAATCGGTATAATCTACTCGGTATCTATTACAGACACAAAGATAGGTACGTAAGAAACTTATTTTTTAAGATCACAACAATGAACCCCTAAAAAATTAATAGAAGTCGTTCGCATTTACAGAAGTCGTCCTGTTGTTATTTATCATTCTTTGTTAAGCCAACAAATCCCAATGATAGCACTAAGTTCGTTCAAATGATCTTCAGATCCCTCGGGGACCCACCCCTATTAAAGTAAAGCTCTAAGTACTCGTTCACATTAATCGCTTAGATTGGCCTGGGGAACTCGACATGTCTATTCTATACTACATAAAACTTCACTCTAGCACACCTACAAAAAAGTTTGAATTCGCTCATGTCTGTACTCGAATGTGCTTTTGAATAAGACCTGCAACGGTATTATAAGACCGAATAAAATGTTATTTGCACCGATTTTGGGGAATCATATCCTCCAATCCGCATTGGAGCAGCGTGGTGGAGTATGCTCTAGATCTCCCGCAGATTTGTCTGTGGGGAGACCCGTGCCCAGCAGTGGGACGTCTATGGGATACAGCTTGGGGAATCACATGTTTATGTTTTGTGGTGAGCCCATTCTTATACACTGGCCATAATTCCAGACTCCAAGCTAATACCTACTGAGGATTCCAAGTTGGACAAACCTAATAATACTTTGCTTGTCCCGGGGATCGAACCCTGGGTCTCCAGTGTAATGGTCACACTTGCGATAACTAGCTAGACCAACGAGGCAGTCTAATAAAAAAGGAATAAAATATCTATAGTTCGTTCAAAACGCTATGGCATAAAAGATCCTTAACCTTTCGGTCGTCCAATAAGGGGTTAAAAACCTTTTTCTAAGAAGATAATATTTAGTTGGGATTTAATTAAATTGTTATTTGTTAAACAGTAAACAGTAAAGATACACATTTCTTAAAAAATAACAATTACTCTAAAAGGACATTGCCCATGGACGAGCCCACCTTATGGAGTCGTGTCACAACAATATTTATTTTAAAAAAAAAGTTGTATTTTTATACATTTATTTATTTATATATTAGCATTTATTTTACCATATCATTGAAATATTTAATAAATATTTGTTTTACTGAATCTACAATATCCGCCTACGAAAATCAAATATTAATATAATATATTATATAACACTTATTATAAAATCTTAAACCTATCACTTTTTCCTATAAAAATCAAGTATTGCTTTTTTCAGTAATCGATAGACAAAAATAAATAATCGATTGACAAAAGCATTATTGATGTTGCCAGACCAAATATCATTATTGACACGGATCTATGGCACTATCTGTCAAAGTGTCAACTTGCTTGCCAAATTGCATGATCGATCGTTTCGTGTCCTTTGTATGTTTTGCGTTGAGTTTAATTATATTCCTCTGTATTTGCTTAACTACTTCTACGTTACGATTTAATGTAATTAAGTTGAGTTTTTTCGTTCATCGCGAGTGAGCAGTGAGATATTAGACTCTTCTTTTAGTTTTAAGTGAGCGATTGGACGCTATAGTGTTAAATTAGTTTAAGTGAGCATTGGACTCTAACATATCGAAAATGTCTACACCGGGTCGAGATCGCATAGATCGGCCACTCTCACGCAGATGTATCAATGGTTCCCTGCGTCTAACGCCTAATCTTCGTAGATAGTTTTTGGATAATATATTTTATGACGAATAAACATTCATGTCTTTATCTTGTTTTTATTTTATATACCCTTATGCACGAGTCTTCTCCTATAACACGAAGGATAAGGCCACAGTCTACCGCACTGGCTAAGTCTAGTGAATTGGTAGAACTTCACACGCCATTATGAGCATTAGATGAAACTTAGGTATAGTCTGAACTCAGTAGATTTCCTGTTTCCATTAAATCAAGTGATATTTAAATTTCTATAACGCCTGAGCTCAAACTAGTGATCCCAAACAGAAGGCCAGGCTCTCTAACCACTAATCTAATACAGATTAATTTACACCACATGTAGGCATATCCTCTATTTAGGGATATGCCTACCTCCTCCTCTATCTATTTCTTTTAAGCCTGGGTGAATAAATGGAAATGGTTTGGATATTTTAAAAAGATAAATATTAAGCTACAAAATAAAATAAAAATCATGGGGACATAACAACTTTTTGGGTGGGCCTAAACCCCATAGTAAGATGGGCATTGTCCTTTAGATCTTTATTATTAATGACCAAGATCTGGGAACAAACATTAATGTGTATGCCAGTTGGGAATTCAACCCAACAGGCAGGCTATTTGCTAGGCAGGTAGGTTCACTAACGCTGGACTAGCGAGTCATCTATTTATTAGTATCAAACATTTAAATACATCCTAAGCCACAATATAACAACAGTAAAACAAAGATTATGAGATACAGTTTGATGTCGGTATACCACTACATGCAACAACAAACAAACTCAACTAAAAACGGACAATAGAATGTCATACGACCCACAGGTGCCGTACCGCTGCCCTACCTTAGCTTCAGATTGTTGTTTGAATAAAATCACAACTCGCGATTTATTTAATTTATAGATTGAATTTTATAAGTTCTTTTTGAGTTTTTTACTATATTTCAAATATATTTATATAAATTTGTTTTAAAAAGTTTAGTATATATCAGGCAATAAATTGAAAAACAATTTACTTTTATTGTTTTGGACATCATTTAACTAAGTCCCGCAGTCGATACTGTATCGAGAACAACAAAACGTATAGCTAAATAAATCCTGTATCCTGTGTCAATGTACTTTTATTCCATATAGCATTTTGAACGAACTTTATAACAGATATCTGATTAAAAGTGCCTAAAAAGACGAAAAAAAATTTTTGAAGAATATAAACTGGTGTTATTGAACCTGTTTCTATTAACAACATGTTCAAAGTTGTTGATAGCATTAGGTTCACTCAGTGGAATGTAACATGTAACATACACGTGCCTGATAACTTACTTTCTCAGTTTACTCTCCGAGGACTCGAGCGTATAAATATCTGCTGGTCGGACGTGGCAATTAAACTTATACCACAGATTATAATTAAATTTATTGCTATGTTTTATTTCAGCGGTGAAACTACGGCGGATTACCTTTATTCCTATTAACTTTTACACTATTAAGATATGTGTATGCCAAACTAATCATCCCTCCCACCAGTCCCACTGCAACAAAACGTTCCACTAGTCCCACTGCAGAGTTATGCCAGGTCGTCTTACAGCTGAGATTCGTCGTTCTATCGACCGTCGTCGTCGTCGATCGTCGTTCTATGACTGATCTATCTCTACCTGATAAATTTTCTTTTGGTTATGATTCTTTAATTAATTATTTAAGGCGAAGTTTATTTTCGACTCACAAACAGGGGGTTTCCGGGGATTAAACTAACACCAATCAAAACAAAATTCTACTCGACCGATCAGGTTGAAATCAAAAAACGACGAGAGTACGAATAACTTTTACTAATACTCTATGCTAATACTAATATTAATACTAATAACAGTACTTTAATGTTAGCATCACCGGGATATAAAGGTTTTTGACACTGAATATCCGGTTAAATAAACTGTTGAATTTAAACATTCCAGTTTAACAACGTAACGAACTAATTAAACGTGAGTTCAAATATAGTATTTGCATTTATTCACTGAATGTGTTCCGGTTGTTTCCGTAAGAGAACAGGGGAATTCCGGAATTCATAGCTGAATACCGTCACTTTGTATTATATGAAATGAACTGCTAGGTTGCCACAGAAAATGTATTTTCATGAACGAACCAGTAAAGACTTTATTTATTTGATAGTCACACAGATTGGGCTGTATGTTTGTAAAGTACATTTAATTGTATAAATCGTATACAGAAAATGCAACGACTGTAGCCTATTTATTAGACACTTAACGGGATCCTGATCGAAAATCCGGCAAACGACCTGTTTTTAAAATTACTAGGACTATGCGCTAAATTGGAATATTGGAATAAACCACACCACTACCAAATAGTAGCTTATGTGAGTTACAATATCAATTTATGACGCGTGGTAATGAAATAAAATAAAAAAACGATTCCAGCGAATCCGCAAACAAAACGTTCGCAATTAACAGTACGAGTAAATTAAATGGCATTTAATGAGCACTTATTATGGCTCAGTGAAGAGTAGCAGTGCGGAAAAATGCTGAATGCGATAAAGGAACAATTGTGCGCATCTACATATAAATTGCAGTTAGTGGTACGAAGACTTGCAATTGAATCGGGATGGGAACACATGCGATCACGTGTTGATGGATTGTGGGATTGGATTGGACTTCATATAACACTTGTATTGTACGTACAAGTTGGAAGAATATCTTTTTTTCCAACTGACTGTCTTCGTACGAGTTTGCAGGGCGGTTCGAGAATTGCCGTCCAGAATGCCGCAAGGCCATTGAAGGGAGAGAGGGAATAGTGTCATCAACATAATTATTACAACTCTTACTTTGTACCATTGTTGAATATGGGGAGATTTTTTATAGGATCTATACTCGTATGTTGCGTACTGACTGATTTCTTTTTAAGATGGCAAACAGCTATGCACCTATCAATCCACTGCTTCCCACGACACCTGTGACAGATCCAGAACTAGCATGTAACAGATGTATTGCTACACTTAGGGTCGACTCACATTGGCGCAGAGTCGAAGCGACGTGACGCGTCATGTTTTTCCGCCTGCAGCATATTCAGCTCTATTGCTCTATTATTAAAGCACCGCTCGATTCCAGCCCACTCGACACCAGCCGCGCGTCGACGCGCGAATGTGCTCGTCGATTGCCTTTAGAACAGAGTACACGGCACGCAACTTTCAAGCCAGAACACAAAGCTATAATACATTTTTTTACGCCACAGAAATAGTGTCTATTTGGTACCTTGGTGGGCGGTTAGTGACTAATCCATAGAAAGTAATGCTACTTGTTGGTTGATTTGAACTAAGTTGAGAACGTATGTGGTGAAAATAATGTTAACTGATTTAGTATAGTTTACGCACGTGACTTCAGCACTGTGTGCTGTTTTAAATTAAAATTAAAAAAACAGCACTCAGTCTTCAATGCAAACCTTTAATCATGTTAAAACACGATGAGTTAATTATTTATGATATTATTTTATTAAACTGTTAGTTAATTTATTTGAAGACACATCGAATTGCAATCAATATTGGACTGATCACTGGGCCTGATAACTAATGGATCTAAAATTTACTCACATCGTTCAGTTGGCATAATTGTTCACCGTACGGGAACTGTATCTGTCAGTTGGGCCAGAATCGCGCTGGTATCGAATCGAATATTCAAACAGATTTGGAGCTGAACGAAATGTTCGGGCTGTCTGTTAATGACTCCGAGTTGGTATAAATTAGTGCACAAAACGGCTTTGCCTTGTTGACTGACTGATGTAGATTCTACAATTAATATGGATCGGAGTATGTTGACCTAGAATTAATAAGAACATAGGGACCAGCTTTTCAAAGTTAATAGTTATATTCTTATAAGATATGGATGTTTGAAGTATTTAGGTATTTACTAAGATGTATTTGAACAGCGATGGCAAATATGAGTACTGAATGAGGACTGAATGAGGCCTGAATGAGGCCTGAATGAGGACTGAAAAAACTGTAGGTTGAGTATTAAGACAATATAGAATTAGCTAGCCACTTGTAGTGATGACAGTCAAGTCCGAACACTTCTCTCTCACTCGCTCACGGTCTGGGTTCATATCCAAGCGGCACGCATCTTTGATTTTCTTAGTTATGTGAGTCTAAATCGCTGACTTGTATATGCAGGCTTCAGAGATATTCATGATATTTGTAACCCTGCACCACAATTATTGTTTTCAGTTTTGATTTATTTGTTTTAACGGTACAAACATGTCTTCTGAACTTACCTCTGCGCGTGTTTTGGCAAAACACATAAATCCATACTAATATTATAAATGTGAAAGTGTGTTTGTTTGTTTGTTTATCCGGCTTTCACGTCGCAACGAAGGTATTATATGGTATGGTTTTTGTGTGTGGAGATAGTGAGGAGGGTGGAGAGTGACGTAGGCTACTTTTTACCGCGGTAAAACATCCCCATGGGAAGATATCGATGTTTTTTTATATGCTAGATATTTAGTTCCGGATGTTGTTATTAGATGACGTTAGTAAAATTCATTTGCAAGTTCTGAATCACTATTCATCCACCACAAATGTGTCATGTATGATAAACAAATCATTGTTAATTCCCTATGACCACGCGGGCGGAGCCGCGGGTAAAAGCTAGTATAATCATATTTCAAAATCTGTTGCATCGACACACAGAGTAATGAGTTATTTGAAATTTTAAACAGTTATTTAATTTAATTAATTTTACCTTTTAATTTGATAACGTAACGCTCAAAATATTGTATTTCAAGGGAATGATGTAAAATGGGCCTTAACTGCACTATAACTACGGAAACCACAAAACCACTAACAATTCCTGGTAACCCACTAACTCTCCGCCAAACATAATCATAGCCACAATCGATTGAATCGAAAACGATTTGAATATTTTATTCACACTACCCGTGCGTCCGAGCTACGACGTTTTGGCCAGGAGTTCTATTTTTGAATCGCTCGCCATCCGCATGATCGAAATTTACGAATCATCGATCGCCAGTGTCTGTGATCTGTATCTATCTGGGCTGGCGGTGGTACTATCCCGGATAGGATCGTTTTACTTTCATTATATTTTCTAGTGGTAAGAATGCTGTGTAAATAGAAGAAACAAAACGTTCAATTACCTACACTCCAGTGTACTGTGTACATGGATGGCATTAAACGAGCGTAGGACGACCGCGTCGTAAAGCAAGCAATCAGTGCCGGTGAGAAGGTTCCACATAAGCATGGAGTGGGATTCCTTTAGTTAAATGATCTCTGAACTGTGTCAATTATCATCTTTGGTCCAAATCTAGTGTGTGTAACAATTTGGCATCGTGAATTCTGCATTCCACAAAAATAGTTTCAAAGGAAACTAAAGAACCTATTTGGTTCCATATAGAGTTCGCGCGGGGCAGTACCACCGCTCGCCACGGTACTGAGTACCATTTCCACCGTGTGGTCATTGTTGTAACCGGTTGTAAAAGTGTGGTTTTTGGTACACTTCTTTAGAGGCATCATTAGGCAGGCTTTAGGAATATATCGAGCATGCAGCATCATCCATCCGCTGCCCTCAGCGGATGGATGGTGCTGCAAGCTCGTTTCGTCAAAAAAAGCGACCATTAGAGTTGGCGAATGGGATCACGGGCGGCTAGAGTGGGGCTCGAATGACTACGCTGTGTGTAGCTACGCTGCACTGCATTCTGAAGGGGAGAGGTTGATGACAACGTCAAATACCGAGTAGGGCCTCTGCACAGGGCGCCTTCTATTGAAGATAGAGGAGCCATCCTCCTCCCTCCTCGAGCGCCGAGGTAGGCCACCACCGAGTGGGTTTTAGTAGAAAAGCACAATGTCGGGGTACCTTAAAAAGGTTTCCAACTCACTAAAAAAAATATCTAAAAGAATCGTCTAATTCTCTAGCCGTATCGAACGTCACGTCTGTGTAGTGTCTTATACTATTAAGTATTCTATGTTAGTGTATACTGGGTAGATCTCGGTGACAGTATAGAGAGAGACAGGGTCTCGGTTGACCATAAATCGGTGTTGCGGTGAGGGGACGAATGAACAGTGTCGTAAAATCAGAGGCAGCAAAGCTTCACCAGATGTAAGCACGGAATGATACTAGGAATTGCATTTAGTTTAATGTTCCCTGAAGACTGCGTAGTCGCATGTTAGGTTAAGATTAACACCAACAAGGAAAGTCCTTAATATACATGTATATAGGACTTTCCTTTTATAATCTGATGGCTAAAGGTTATAAAAGGAAAGTCCTTTATAAGAGTGTAACTTGTTATAATCTCGACTGCCTCGTTGGTCTAGTGTTAAAAAGCGCAACTGCTAAGCGGTCCTGGGTTCAATTCCCCGGGTCGCCAGAGATTGGGTTTTTCTAGCTTAGAATTCCCAGTAGTAGCTCGGTGTCTGGATTTGTGTAGAGGCTCCTCGCCTATTGCATGATACTTAAACATAACTGGTGATAAGTGGTTATAATATATAATATATATATTTTTTCTAGTTATTTGTTTATGCTATAAAGGCATTTGAGCTGTACAAGTAATATGCGGAAGCAATTAAATGGTGTAAAGATATCTATTTGTAAATGTTAACCTGTTATGTAACTGTATGCTTTCCAAATAAAATAAAATGAAAAAATAATACACACCTCTTACCCTTCCCCTTCCCCTTCGGGGAAATACAGTCGTGAAGTTATGTTATGTTAACATAGTTATTAATTGTTTTGTGTGGGAGATCACCTCAACTTACTGCAAACCGCGTAAGTGGCAGTGCAGATGACAGCGATCATCAGTTAAGAATATAATTTTATGAAACTTCTAGAACTCGCGCTGTCTGACCGACCATAATTTTTTCCACTTTTATGCCGCGCCCGTCGTTGCTTAACTCGATCGATCACATACGTACGATCAACGCGAGCCATAGGGCTATGGATGCGCCTAAAGAATACGAACGACAAAAATGCTTTAAAAACATAGCAGTTTAGGTCTTCTCATTTTGCGATATTATTCTGCACTAAACCGGAGCCATATTTCACTGTACTTTATTGTGATAAACGGCCGGTTACGCACCGCTCTTTAGACGGGATTACTGCTCCATTCCCCCGGGAACTGAATATGGAATACTTTAATTTACTAACTAATGTTAGAAACCTTTACGGATAAATGCGTTTGTATCTATTATACCGATTGCATTTTGCCTTGATCTTGGAGCAAAATTTTGTTACATGTATATGGCTTATATATCAATTTGATATCGATGTTTTTAGATTTCCTAAGCTGCGGTATAGTAATATAACATCACTAGTGGATGCAGGCAGCTTCGCTCGCGTGGAATTAGACATAATAATAGATTTATCTTAACGCGTTAACTTTAGCCTTACAAATTTGTAATGAATCCGTAAATGTGTTATCCCCTATGTTTATTTTACACCCTTAAGAGTAACATTTTTACAAACTTTGAATGCCATATTGATTTTTATCTTATCAACAGCCTAAAATATAAATTGTACGCTTCTAGTTCAATACAATACTTTCATACAACCTTTCATCCCCCTTTTCAACTCTTTTTATCAATTAAAAAGTAGCCTATGTCCATTCTCAGGCTCTAGACTATCTGATGGTTATTTCCGAACGCGACTTATTCGCCCTACCGTCATCCTAACTTCCTTCCCGTCCAAAAAAAACTATAATAATATTACTTGGGGGTAGGAAGTGACAGCTCTCTTCTGCCAACTACGCGCGTCAAGTCAGGTCGAACTCCCGTGTTCCCGTCGATTTCGCCGCAGAAGTGCAAAGGAACCAAAACATCAATTGTTTGTCACGTATTAGTGCCCCTGAAGTGATACGTGAAATAGTGCTTATCAAAAATCATCATTTGGAAATTATTTACATGAAATTATGCTACTTTGTTTGAAAAAATCTTTTATCACACATAGGTAAGCGTTCTTAATTATATGACCGGCACTGTATGTGTGGTAAATTAGAATAGAAATAATTATGTATTTTAAGAGATATTTAAAAGTTTTCGTCCTGCCCCACCTTATTATTATGTATATAATTTTTTTAAAGATACATACTTAACACCGATCTCTCGTTTAAAAGCTTCTCTCGCCACAATTTTAAACACATTTAAACATATTTAAATTTTTATAACGAGCATCACCTTGTATTTATAGTAATTCCGTACAGAATGGTTGGAGCGGTTAAACGGTTTAACATTTCAAAAGCTCGTCGCGTCAGGGGTCCGCCCTCGTTACTGGTATCAGCGTGTTTTAAAGACAAGCCAAACGAACAAGTATGTTTACCTTGACCCGACTGAATCTTAATCCCGACCTGGCTTAGTTAGATCTGAACCGTATTCTACTCTCTAGTCAATTTTGATTTCGATCAACAATTTCCACAATCAGGGTAGTTGGGCACCGGAATGGGTTAGGTCATAGTCCACCACGCTGGCCAAATGCGGATCTGCAGACATCATTTGGCTTCGGGAACATGGAGAACTTTCAGGCGTGCAGGTTTCCTCACGATGTTTCTTTCTTTTTCTCGTTAGGTTAAAATAAATATAAAACACTAGGGTTACAATATAATCGTGGCGTAGACAATGTAGTCGAGATAACACATATAAATTAGTAATTGAATCCCATGGACCAATTATACGAGGACAGCAGAGATGATGCCATGACCACTGTTGCATAAAATAAATCAGTTCAGAATAAATTGAACCGCCGCCATCAGTAACTTAATATTCAGTAGCGCCCATTACTGTTCGATGAAAACATTATTATTGTAACTTTTTTATTTGTTTGCGCCCGAACGAAGGACTTCTCATATTATGTTCAGTTCAGGCTAAGGAAACTCATCAGAACCGTCTGAAATCAAAAGTAAAAAGCACGCCAGTAGATAATTAATGAATTTTCATACAACATTAATGAACAGCTTTTTTTCCGAAGTTTAATAAATAACATGACCGACAGTAATTAAATTTCTTTGTAATTTCCAGGATAACTTTTTTTTAAGGTCTTTATAATTGTTTTGTTGAAATTAATGCATCTTTTTTTGAATGTGGTTATTTAGGCACACGATAATGCGGCAGTGTGGGGCATTAACACAGGCGAACCGCATACATACATGGATTTGGTAAAGATGAATATGGTTTTGATGGTCCTGACTTTAACCTGACCTGAAAAAACTCTCATACAACCTTTAAATTCAATAATCAGACATTAAGCACACCTACTTAATTAATAAGTGTGAAGTATCCTTCTTAATCGGTCTCAAAGTATTATAAGTTAATATCTCAATGTGTTTGGTTGCTAAATATGAGGTATTTAATATATTTTGCATGGTTTTATTATAGGTATACATGTATAGTAACCGGATTGAACCGGATAGTTGGCGGCCACCCAACGGGACTTTAAGTATTATTAAGGGCGATCCTGAAAACCGAGGTGGCTGTAAACTATACCTCCCATCGTGAGTGTGTGAGACTCGCTTGGGGCAACATTGCCTCGCTGGCACGTGTGGATTGGTAAGTGGGCAATATAATACATACAATACAATATCGTTACTGGCTAAAAATCTGATTATTTTTCATCACAAACAATTTTTGAAAATTGTATATACATACCTATACAAAATATTATAGGAAATAGGTCGCGATTTAACAAAAAGTCCATACAAACTTTCATGCTGTATCCAAAGGGAACCGCAACATTTTTGGAATTAATGTAGCCTGAAACCTCTCTCTCTCTACAAGTCGGTTTCCTCATTGCTGAGGGTCGTGACCACCACTAAGCACTTTCCTTGTTATCTCTCTCCACTTGTTGCGATTTTCGGCACCTTTCAGGGCATTGTGGAAAGTAGTCCCAAGAGATGTCCGGATCTGATCGGACCAACGTATGGGGCTTCGTCCTCTAGGCCTCTTTCCTTCATAAGAAACACCTTTACCAAGTAATATCCAAATCCTTCCACAAGTTTTTACGTGGTGCCCGGGCAAACAGACGGACAATATTTTCAAAAAACACAATTTTGAGTTCTGTAATTATAATGCCTCTGAATTAAAATTTAGAAAAAATATTCAACTTACTGAAAAAGTTTTATTATAGAAATAGTATAGAAGATACAATGCAATACAATATAATTTAATGTAATAGAGAAAGAGCAGAAGAGAAAACATTTAAAAAAAAAGTTTTGCAAAAGGCTGCCTTATTGCTTTAGGCAAAATTTAATATCACTAAAACAAGACACACTGAAGACAACCACAAGTCCAGTTGATGTGGATGAAGTTTCAATCTTCGAGATTGGTCCTTTTACTCACGATCCCGGGTCGTTGACATTCAGGCCGCGCTTGTAAACGGACGATTAAAGGATTTTCCTTTCTTCAGCAAAAATAAAGGCTGCGTGTATCGGACAGCCTGCGACGGTGTTATTAGTACGCTCTGCGGGGTTTACGTGACACTTTTTACAGATACAATTTTTAGTAAGATTATTATTATTTATTTTTTATTGTACCAAACAAGCGGAATGGCTAAACGCATTCTCTGTCAGTTGACCTATGGGAGTAAGAAAAGCAGGTAATTCCGTTTTTCTTCAGCCGTCTTATTTGGAAAGTTATTTTAATTAAAAGGCAATAAAGCCTATTAACGCATAAAATAATGAATAACCAATATAATTTGGTATCGGTTATGCACGATAATAAGAACACAGACAGTAATACGATAAATAATGACCTTTTCAGCCAATTTTATATTAATTATAAAAAAGAAATATGTGTAGATGTGGCCCATTGTCGGCGCGGTTATACATAACACGTGCCAACCGGATCAAGTCATCCAGCGACTCCAGCATGCAGTCGCGCGCTACCACCGCGTTCCGGACGTACCGCCCCGCTCCTTTGATTACCAGCTTTATTATGACCCCCGCACTGATATCCCATGCGAAGCTATCCCCTTCGGATTCCGTTCCGAGCTAAACTTCCGTGCCGCGAGAAATACCAAGCTCTACATTGTATTATTTAGTGGTTTCCAGTGTGAAGTGGCACTGGCAATATTCTCTCGCGTCAATCACCCGGTTGACGGACGCGCTCCGCTGGGGAAATGCGCTGAGTGCACAGCTTCGTATATTCCATAGAGTACTTACGGTGAAATTTACCTACTATAAAATCTACAATGTGTATAGGAGATTAAAGCGCTGGCAGCCCTGCGGTTTTATTCAAGTCGTACCCTAGAAAGCCAGAAATTTAACTGAAAATGTTTGGTTTACGGCCTTTTAAACGCACTACATATTTATTACGAACAATTATTTTTAATTTTCACACTTTCGTCGTTGATTACACTCATGGATATCAAAGTAAGTTTAATGTCTTTGGAGATATTTTGTTACACTACTGTACACTTTTCGAGGTCGTATCATAAAATTTACATTTAAAGAATATAAATCATTTTGGTTATACTCGTAGGTACACTATAGAACAGCGTTTTAAAATGTATAGTGTACCTACCTCAGTTTAAATCTATGATCAAACCATGCCGTTCAAATAGATGAAAGAAATGAAGAAGATGTCACTATTAAATTTGGAATGCAGAATTTCATAGAGTAGTTTAGATACATTTATATTGAGCAGTACGCGCAGACTTAACAGTAGGTATGCACTATTTCAAATTCGTAATCATAACATTATTAATATAGCTTATTTTGTGAGTAGTTAACGTAAAAAGTAATATTTTGGGGCTGCCTGCCAACGTACTGGGCCGACAGTTTGCCCCGGCGCAAACAAATTGCCCCGCGATATACCCGTATAAAGCCCTGCGATACAATACGTGTGACACAAATATTAGTCACCGTTTTCAGCACTATTTAAAGTGCAGGATATCGGATATTCGAACCTTCCAATCGGCTCACACAACGTGGTTTGAAACAAAAGAAACCGCATTGGGATCAGTCGGCCGGTTCGGAAGTTTTCGTGCGAACACAGGCCCCCGCACGAAAATCCGGAAAATGACGTGTTTTTTAATTCCCCAGTAGGTAATATGCGATAATTTGATAAATTATGGTTTAAGGTCTTATAAGTTTACATCGATTGATTTATGAAATTTTAAATAAATGTAGCATTTACACACGTTATTGTGTAAAAAATGTAGTACATACGTATGTATGTTTGTATGTATGTACAGTGGTGGTCTTATTATTAATTTAATTCTTTAATTTAAGCGAGAAACATAAAAAAAGATTATATTGATGATTTGTTCATTTGTTCACCACTATGTGGTATGTATGTTATTATAGGTATGTATGTTACGGAATCATTGAACCATTTATTTTCAACCCTTCAAAACGTCGGATTAATTTGAAACTTTGCAAAGAAGGACGATGACGGTGTAATAATTAAAATATTATAAATTTCAGAGGGCAGCACCTAGTTAATAACTAGCATGTAATTAAATTACAGCCAATTATACTATTACCAAAACTTACTGTTCCAATTGTTACTGTCCTTATCGAAATTGAGTGCAATAAATGTACAATTCGGCTTCGGTGATCACTTAAGTCCCACTAGACAACGAAACCATGTCCATACCAAGTTTCCGTTCACAAAAAAAAAACTCATAAATTACCTAGGGAAAGGCAACAAGAAATTTAGTCCGTAATGATATTATTTATTTCCCACCCACCGACCGTCACATAAGATTTATACCAGTTTGTATCTATCAGGCGAGAGCCCCGGCCGAGTGGCGCAATATTTCCACCTGTCGCGAAGTAAACAGGCCGTATGCTAAAAGGCGAGGTGACAAAGCGGGCTATTGGGGTGCCGGTGAAAAATACCCGCCGTCAGCCTAACGAGACACATTTGTACTGCGTGCTGACCGTACGTCTTGCGATCTTGTGTGTAAATAAACGAACGAAAATACACAATTCCGTTTTTAGGCAGGCTTAACTCAACCTGCAATACGAGATCGTTATGAACAGCGATGCCATCATACGGCGTGCGTGTCCAGTGTTCAGCTAAGTTTATTGAATACTAATGGACGCCCTCAGCTTCGCTCGCGTGGAATCGAGTCGCTATTTCACTCAGTGAAGATGCAGCTTCTAAATGTGATTTTTTTTTAAATCGGTCCAATAGTTTTTGTGTGAAAACATTACAAACAAATGTTTCCTCTTTATAATATTAGTATAGACATAGTGGATCAATACTCACTGCATAAAAAGTAACATCGCAGAATACAGGTTAACCGAGATTTCCTTTTATCGAATCGACAGCCCTATTAGATCTACTGTGTCATCTAGGACTCCTAAGCTAGGAGACATGGATACTTGGATATGGGAATTGGGATCGAGGTGTGGTTGAGTTCACAACCTGGAACTGGAACCTTACATTACTGGAATTGTGATTATTCTAAGGGCACCTCCTTTCAATGCATAGTGCGCGTATCAGGTCGTGCAACGTTAACCTTAAATGTTAAAACGTGTACCATGTAAAGCTTAGTGCATGGCACAAAAACGCGCGGGAAATTGTATAGCGTCATGTAGCTTAATGTAGCCGAGTATATTACCACATAACAATATACGAATAGCCTATATATAACCTGCCTTATAAGGCAGGTTAGGCACCTGTGTAGGATTAGCTATTCATTCAAGGATCAATAGCTCATCCTTTGCTTTATATTAATCAGTTTAGAATAGCATTATATCTCTTCTCTTTAAGTAGTTGCCTAGACTTTCGTTAAGCGTGTGTAATCACCTCATAGCGAAATAAATTATTTGACTTATCGCGCGGCAGAACCCTGTACTATTAGGTAGGTATATTTCTGTGGCAGTATATATTCTGTGGTAGGTTTATCATGTAGCAAAGAACAGCGTTAATATTGTATTCTTTTGATATTCATTGAAGATTATAGAATTAAAATTTATAAGTGAATTAATCAACATATTTTTTGTCACTTAGCTAATGAAAATGATTTAGATACTCTGTACGTGACCAGTATAAGTTACCTGGAGTCGTAAAAAAGTTAATAGCGAATTAATACGGCTATGTCACGCTACATTTATTCGCTTGTTAAAATGAGTTCAAGCTAAGTATAAGCGCATAAGTAAGTAACCCCTTATTTTTGCACCTGCATGTGATATTTTAATTACAATATTCAAAAAACATATTATTATATTTTAGAAGCAAGCATAGATCAACAGCCAGATCAGAGATATAACAAAAGCGGTGTTAAAGTCTTTTTTATCGTATGTTTATTCATATTCCATTTTCATCCCTATACAAGTCTCCACTCCACTGTTTTTATCTGCATATAGAACGAAAGGGTTAGCCTAACTTTTCAACGCATAGACCACTGTCGGGCACGGGTCTTGCCCACAGTCAGCCAGGGTAGGGCCAGGTTCCACCATGCTGCTCCAATGCAGATTGCTGAACTCGTGCTTTCTCTCAGCTGCCAATACCAGCTAAAATAAAGCTGAAGATTCTGAGCGTTCTAAATCTAGGTTCATGTCTGTTGATTCTGTGGTATCTGTGCAGCGGTGCAATAGTCTCAGTAAACTTAATTACACGCGTCACCGTGCCTTTCCTAACGAGACACACATGCAGTGGGACGCTCGGCGCATATAAAGAATACCAATGAACTGACAACCGCGCAAAGGCACGTCTACAATTGTATCATAGTGTTGTATCTGCACGTCGGTCCGCGATGTATGAACGAGAATTTTGTCGCCAAATTGCGTCCAATTATACTTGTAGCAGCGCTTTGACGTTGCACGTTGACGCGGATACTGTAGGATGATACAGGTGGGGAAGCGCGGTAACGAGACGATATCAATGAATGAAAACGTTTACTAGCTAGAATTTAATGGTGGCCAGGTTCGATAGTTTTTTTTTTTTTATATGATCTTGATCTTTTATTGATGAACTGTTCTTCTTTTATATTCTTCAATTTATACAGTATATAATTTATGGTATTATAATTTATCTGTATTTACCTATGTGTATAAAGGGGCGTACGTACTAACAGGTCAGTTATCTGGTTTTCTTTTTAACACGCTTTTTTACAACTTATATCAATCTACCGCGTGCTATTGCAAGAAAATGTATTAATTACAGATGGCACATCCATCTGTAATTAATTAGATTAGACATTGGAAATATTTTTAGTATCAGGGCCATCGATATAACATTTAAAACATGGAATTAATGAATACTTTGTTACGGCTTAAACAAAACGTGCCATTTGCGGAAAACTGAATTCAATTCAAATTTACTCGATATGTCAATGTTAAAAACAACATACCATTTTCATAAAACAATTCTAGATTTATTTCGGAAACGATAAAACGAAAATCGCAATCTGATTATCCGAGATAATAATTCAACGAATCACAGAAACGGATCATCTTTCATAGGAATAACGATAAGCATTCAAGGAATAAACCGGGACAGTAAAAGCAATAACAATAAAGTGCGCAAAATACATCCGGCGAATATTACGCAACAGGATACGAATATCATATTAGGGTGATGTTCCATTGCGGCGCACGCTACATAGGTACGCTGCGCAAATACCTTATTTCTATTTTGAATAAAAAATAAAAATGTCTTATCTCAGTTCCGTATTTTCATTTTTCCAAATACACTTTCAAACAAAATTCCGAGCTTTACCTAATACATCATACGCTCATATGTATGAATGTGACTTCCATAAGAGTGCTGCTATACTTTAAAAAATATCGCTTATCTTTATCATTAAACTCGTCGTATATACGAAGTATATTAAAACGTGGTAAGTACGTGATGTATTTTTAGATTTCTATGAACGAAAGAGCCATTTGCGAACACTGAATCCTTTGAAGGTAACATATTATCCTCTTTCGTACATGATAAATCAATGATTACACTAGTTTTATTTATTTCATTAAATCATGAAGGTGATTCATGGCTAGGTGGCGCACTTAACGTGCGAACGTGCGTAGCAATGGAACATCGGCCACGCGGGGCGACGCGCGAAGAGATCGCACTACAATTTGGGTGTACGCTTGCGATGTCTTTGTTAGTATGAGTTATACGTCCCCTGTATGAAAAAGACAGGCCGGCGATATTTATAGGGGCGGTAAATCACGCGCGGCCATAATGTATCGACTCCATTCTCGGCGTGTTGTTCGCGCGCAATTTACGGTTACAGAACAATTTTCACGATTTAGTTACCTATTTATTAATTACAAAGTTTACAACTACAACCTATTGAAAGTCACGAGTCTCTTCTAACTAAGAAGGCATGGAGACTGGTACTTCACTGCAGATGTTCCAGTGCATAGCGGTGACAGCCAACTCGCCTCTCACCGAGCGGTCCGGGTTCAAATCCAAGCGGAACGCACCATTGATTTAAAAATTATGTGCAATTTAAGCTGTTAAATTTCACCTGCTGTAACCTGCAGGGAATATCGTGAGGAAACAAAAAACAAAACCGAAAAAAATCATTGAAGTAATTTATGATTGGATATCATAATTACTATTACATAATTACTACTATTAACTTATCTGCGTAGCTATGTACCTTCTCAAGTTCGGCAAGTTACATTTACCTAAGCAACAATATAGATCTCAAATAAGCTACCTAACGCAACACTTCACACCGTAAGCAGCATCAGCGGGCAATTTACGGTACACACCGCCTCAGTTCGAGTTCATTGCGCACTAATACCAGCTGTAATCTATATATATAAAAGGAGAAGGTGACTGACTGACTGACTGACTGACTGACTGACTGACATATCAACGCAGGGCCTAAACTATAAGGGCTAGAAACTTGAAATTTCGCACAGGGGTTCCTTTTATAACGTAGGGGAGCACTAAGAAAGGATTTTTGAAAATTCACCCCCTAAGGGGGTAAAACGGGGGTGTAAAGTTAGTATGAAACTTTGCCATTTTTGAAGTCAAGTGGGCAACCCGAGCGCGGGCAGACGTCATTAATGGGTCTAATTCTACGCGAGCGAAGCTGCGGGCGTCCACTATTAAGTAGAAATTGAAATAAGACGTTGAGAAACCTGTGCTTGCCTGGTCGTCCTGGAAAACCAAAACTTGATATTCCCAATTGTGTTCATTATTTTGTAGTCATTATCATCACCGTGGAAGGATTAAAACTAATAACAATGAGGATCATAGAGCATTTATTTTCGATGTCACGCTATTTTGTTCGGCTTTTTCAGTCCTCTTTAATAATGTAGTCCGTGCGAATACTAAAGGAGTTAAGCACCATCAGGCATTGAGCTCGCTCTCTGTACATTTTACTTTTGTAAGGTGTCAATGAAGTTTTTTTTAATAAAACAAAAGTAAAACCCGCAATCTTGTACGAATTCGGAAAATTATGTGTTTCTGAATCCCTATACTCTTACTATGTGCTAAACTGGTAAATTGTGATTATACGCCTTGTTTACGATACTTCGATTTTTGAATACATCGCAAATCAAGACTTTTTAAATTTTCCTTACAAATATAATCTTCTAATATATAAAATTTCCGTGTCACATTGTTTGTTGCAGTACCTACTCCTCCGAAACGGCTTTACCGATGTTTACCAAATTTTATATGCGTATTCAGTAGGTCTGAGAATCGACTAACATCTATTTTTCATCCCCCTAAATGTTAAGGGTAGTCCACCCCAAAAATTTTTTTTTTAATTTTTAGATAAATTTTTATTTTTTTATTTTTTTATGATACAGCATTAGAAAATACATACAACCCTGAATTTTCAACCCACTACGATCAACCCCTATTTTTCCATCGCGATTTTTATTTTTAATAATTTCCTTCAATTATGATTGGCAAAACAACGTTTGCCGGGTCAGCTGGTAATATAATAAATATTTATGACGATATTAAAATTTCTCAAAATCGATGAATTTTAATTTCAAAAATATAGATACTTAGCATTTGCGCAAATTGTAGTCTAGTGTTTTTATACAAGGCAGGAAGTGTGATTAGAAAAATTAACCTTTAACAATGCAGTAGGTACTCATAAAATTAGGTAATGTGAGTTTTTTATGTATCAATTTTTTTCTTTACATTGGGTAGGTACTTTTCATTTGCATGCCATAAGACATACGGATTAAACTATCAATGTATCCATCATCTGTTTCACTATGATCTGCAAATAAAGGATTATGAATTATGAAAAAATTCTTTTATGTTTCTTACTGGGGAAAGAATCTTTATTTGTTCGCGCTGCACCCCATTTAGTATTATGACTAATCTTTATACCACGGCACCGGGATGTTCTCATAACTGACAAGGTTTTTTGTGGATATACTATCCATACTACCAGTTCTTCCAAGATTCTGCCCAGGCCTTGGCCCGTCTTTAAGGGTTCCTTAATTCATGACCCAGTCTCGCGTCGATCGTAAGTGATCAACCGTGTTAAGCAAGTGTTGGGCGCGGTCGGTTTATATATAGATGATGGGTGATTGACATTGCAACCCTTTCTTTTCCTAATCTTAGATCGCAAGCGGTCATGACGCCAAAAAAATGTCTCGCACCCTCATTGCTTCTATCTGCTAGTTTTTGCCTTCCTCGCTCTTAAGCGTATTACTTGCAAATCCGAGGAAGGGTAGTTTCTTAAGACCCCCAGAGACTCTATCGACTGCTGTCTATCCATCCTTAAGGGTTTATTTTCACTAAGCTCCGTTAAAGGATAGTTTGGTAGCCGCAGTTTGTGTTCGTGTATGTTCGCTCGCGACTGTGTGCTACAATAAGTACAGTATGTATGGACAGTATGGACGTTGAAAAATAATCAAGAATATAGTAGATAGTTATATTCTGTTCTAAGAAAGCGAAAAACAAAATCTTATTGATTTTCTTAAAAAGTCTAGTTAAAGAAGAATTCGCATCGTAACTCCACCAACCCGCATTGGAGCAGCATCTATTATGCTCTAGACCTGGTGTGGTTGGGGGGAGGCATATGCCCAACTGTGGGACTATGGGTTGTAGCCATAGTATGCTACTAGCGACTCGGGGTTGACCCACGTCGAATAGTTTGGTCACCACAACGTGGAAGTCCAATCCAGGATGAACGGAGCCTAATGACAGTTATTAGTATGAATATTCAGTTCGCTAAGTGGCAAAACCGCCGCATATGCACACAACCACAGCCATGACAATATTGGTAAATAATTAAATGTGCAATTTTATTTAACGGAAGCGCCCGGTGATCGGGTTTGCTATGAGTAATGGTTGCTTGTTAACATGTGGCATATTGCATATTAATTTTTCAACAGTTTCGCAAACAAGTGGATGTGTTAACGATAATATCATTAATCGAACAGCTTCGTTACGTATTGAATGCAAATTATTAATAATTAATAATTGCAAAATTATAACGTGTTTATTATTTGATTTGTTTCTGTTAAACGTACTGATTTTTTGGACACTGATGTCGTCCACCAGGATCCCCTAGTAGTCTGTGGTATGTATAAAATAGTTGAATTTTGTTGAATAAAGACTGTTTCGTCGTACTCTCGAATTGTCAGGGTCCTAAATATCTAGATATGTGATGTGTGTAAGACTGTAGTTATAAGCGTCCGAGGAGAAAAAATTCGTGGGCGATTAAAACGAAATAGCCTACTAACGCTTAAACAATGTTAGTTAATTACCGTAGTTTGTATCTATAAGCTGAAAGATTTCATCTAATCGCTATTCACGATACCAGGAGGTGTGCTGGTGTTCCAGCTGTAACAACCTGATAACGGGTGTTTTTGCAATACAATTACTGGACTATTATTGGTGCATCTCCACCAATCCACATTGGCGCTACGTGGTGGAGTATGTTCTATACCTCCCTCCGTATGTTCTATAGATGTGTCTATGGGAGAGACCCGTGCCCAACAGTGGGACATCTATGGGTTGTAGCTTAATGGCCCATGGAGTGCGTCCTCCGTACCTACATCTCTTCACGTAATAAGGAATGAAAAATAAGAACTGCCACAGTTTAGTACTTAACAAAATTATTCACTGTGTTAAATTCAGCGTTCCGGTAGTTTACAAATATTACTACTTCTGAGTTACTACAAAAGAGTACTAAGACAAATCTTAGGTGTCAAGGATATTAATCCGACCTGGATATTAATAAGCTATCTATCAATTGGCTATTCGACATAGATATTTGACGTACTAAAGCTAGATCCAATTCTGGCAAATAGATAGGCTGTGTGAATCTAGGTCTAAAGAACTCGAAATTTTGGGTGTCACTGCTTTTTTCCATGGACACTTGAACTGAGTAGTTCACAAGTGTTGCCCATTACTCGAGGTGTCACTCCACACTCTAAGTCTCGTCTCCAAGGGAAATCGGCACTATCTGAGCTCGTGTATCATTAAACTCGACCGTTATAATTGGAGTTTAATTGGAACAATCGAGAGCGTATGTAAATGTGATTCTCAAAACAATAATCTATGTTGAAACACGGCGAAACGGTTGTAACCACAACGATGGTAATTACTGGCCCTTTGACATGTTAAAATCGTACATATAATTAATGATAAATGTTGCTGCTATTATATATTATTAAATAGGTATTTGTTATCTATATTGCTTGTGGAGTTTGTCATCCAGTTTAGGTGTTGCAATGATAGTGAAGCACTTAGCTTCATAAATGTATAGGTTCCTGACAATTAAATAGCAACTTGCACTACCACGTGTCGAAAAATACAAACCTTAAATGTATGTTTGTATTCATATTGTTACGGTCGAGAGTGTGAGGCTGGCATTACCGAACGTGAATGTGCGAACGCCTTAATGATGACATTCGTCAATTGTCATCGAACACTAACTATGTGGGTATAAAAGCGGTAATGCGCGAGGCAGTTAGTTCAGTTCGGGAACGCGATCCAGAAAAGTGGAAACTACGAAGTGAAGAAACAGTGAAGTGACCTAGTAATACGCGAGTAATAGTGCAGTATAGAGTGTGTTTAAGTGTCGTATAAGTACTGTACGCGAATAACGTCGAGGAATAAAGGCTTTTTCTGCGAAATTAGTGGCATTTTACTCGGACCCTATCCTGACTCGTAACAATATCATACCTGGTTAAAGCTTGCTTGGGACTTTTTCCTTTCAAACTTGAACTCCCTTTTGAATTCTTATTTTTATTACGAATGTGGACAAATGGGCGGAGCGGGCACAACAACGCACTGCCATAGATACGAGTACGTTACCCCGTATATATATTACCCCACCGATACTTGTTGTCTCGGCTGCTGTAGCTTTAATACGAATATCTCAATTCTGTATTCAGTTCATCATCATCCATCCATCAGCCTTTTAGGGTCCATTGCTGGACTGTATTCAGTTACTAAAATGCAACGAGTTATATTAAACTCTGCATTGGCGGGCGGAGAGAAATACTAAATATTACGGTATTAATTCTATTTAACGATAATGAATTGCAGTCGAGCAATTAGGTCACGCGAGCGATTTCAAGCTGGGCACAAGTCTACCCAACAGACAGCTGCGGGTGGTATAGAGCAAACACCACGCTGCTCCAATGCGGATTGTTAGAGGGGTTAGTGACCAACCCAGTGTCGAATATTCTCAAGCAACCCGAAGGTCTTCGACAAAAAAACAACTGGGAACAACGGCCTGACATGCCAAGCATGATAGCGCCCATGAAATTTTTCCAATAGCGGTCCCCCATCCTAAAACCAACTGCGCCCGATGTTGCTTAACTCTGTCGATCGAATAGAATTGGTGCGAGCTATGGACGCTGCAACGTACCTATACAGGATACTAAATATTCTATGTATCCAAGGACTGATGCCGTAGTAAGTATTCCGTCATTGAAATATAAGCACTCCAGCCATTTCCCCAGCGTGTCGCAATCAGATGTGTCGATGTGTCGTTCGATTGACATGCGAAAGCATAGGGTTTACCGCTTACAACTATCACAAACAATCAACAGAAAATTCACTTCGCTTTTTGTTCAAGGACATAACGTCTTTCGTGGTACACTAATATTAAATCCACGACACAGAAATCTAACTATATGTTTGGTTGATTCAACATGTACGAGTATGTTTAATAATAGACATAAAAAATATTTATTTGGCACAAAAAAAAAACTTTTAAAGAAGTTTAAAAACTACACCGGTTTCTGTTCCAAAAATACACTAAGCAAATACTATTGCAGTAGACATAGCGCTGGTTTTCAGGGCAGCATTGGTGACAGTATTCGGACGATAAGATGATTTATTAGTTAGACTAATTAGGTATAAATTACATTAATTATACCTAATTAGTCTACTGCACTTACACGGTGCACGATCGTGGGCGGTGAACCAGACAAGTAGAACCAAATTTTTATAACGGCTATAGGTAATCTGAGGGCTATAGCATGTCAGGCATGTGGCCGCATCTTGGGTGAAATTGAACCAGCGTATTAGCTTAGTTATCACTAGCCTATAGTGTTATATTTAAGTAACAACATAATGTAGGCTATCAAATATTCATTGCGTTCAAGATATTCGACTATGGTAAACGGAACACTCACAGAACTAAGCACTCAGCCAGGGCGTGTCCCAGCGGACGGTGCGTCGCGAATGACGTGAGAGAGCATTGCGTTTCAGTACCTTCTCACACTATACAACAAATCACTCGAAAATTGTAAATCCGATATAGGACACAAATGCCCGGTTTCTAAAAGGTTGATCAAAATTCAAATCAACTAACAGCTCTGTTAACTTAACAGCGCTGTCAAATCAATTTCGGTTTCTGAAACGTTGATCAGAGAAAAATTTACTAATTTATGATTAATTTGATTTGACATTCGGTTGACTTTTATTGCGTAACAAGCGTTTCAGAAACTCAAAATTGCGATATAGGATTCTGGCGCATGATTTGACTGTCTTGTCAACTGACAATCCGATCAAATCAAATCTATTAATAAGCTTCTAGCAACCCAAATGTTACTTAACAAGAGATTTGACAGCCGATTAGTTAATTTTTCTGTTGATCAGTCTTTCAGAAACCGGGCGAAAGAGAGCATATATCTCTCCGAAGGCGTCCTCTAATATACCAGTAGATTGGCAACGCCAAAAAAAAATCGGAATGAAACATTACAAAAACCATACAAAAACACAGAATGTTTTAACATTTAGCGAAACATTAATAGTATTTCGGTAGAATTAAACCGGAGCGCGGCCCTCGGCTCTCGCGGGCACCGAATGCTGCTGAATATTAATTCACTGATGTTACTCAGTATTGAAATTTAAAACTGTTTATGGTTACTGCGTCGATCGTTAATAATAATGCGAATAATAAAATAATAAGATCTGGTAAGCATTCTTTGTCATTTGATTACATCAGAATTTAAGGAAGACAAGTTTGAAAGCAAAATATGTTTTCAATGAATAAAAAAAATGATATTTGACGTTTATTATTATTAATCACAGCACTGATAGATGCACTTTATAAATAGTTTTTTGTGTATATAATTTTTTACTTAAACAGAGTTTAATGGTTTAAGTCCCTGTACACTAAGGTTTGATATTACGGATCATGCACAAATCCATGAACACAAAGCGAACGTTCTAATTTTTTTGTTGACTATATTTGAAAGAAGACAGATTTCTTTACTATATTATTTATCAGTACTCGTATTATCGGGACCAATTAATTTCTACGTATATTACAAATATACAACAGCTCATTTTTATCATAACAAAGTGATGGTAAGTAAATAATATAAATTGTGTACAATGGCATTATGACCACATAAAATATGATCTAACGATGGTGGCGACGAAGAGGATATATCACTACTTCAGTTATTAAATCCACCGCCTGAGATAAGATTAGCCTATCCTAAGACCTCTATCAGGTTGTTTTTATCTCCATCTTGTATGTGTTCTCAAGATATTCATTTCAAGCAATTCACATAAACTCTTATACGGGCAGTCGGGCCACTAACCTAGCCTTATTTGATGAAATTAATTGGAACCCCGTACTCCTCCGTAGTGAAGTTACGCGGTTATCATTATCTCTTGGCTCGCAAGTCCCACGAGGGTGTAGTATCGCTGCAAGCGTACCGTTACATCGCGAAAATTAATTCACCCCACGTCATTGTTTTTGTTTTGATGACTCTCAGAATCTATAGAATACGACGCCTCTTTACTCTTTTCAGTGAATTCAAGTGGCAAAGGCATTCATTCCACCTGGAAAATTGCTACTGGGATCCTGCAGATTTCCGGATAACATGACCTACTTAGAATAAACATCCTTAGTAATATATAAATGGGAAAGTATGTTTTTTTGTGTGTTTTGTGTGGTTTGTCCTTCTTCTCTGTCTTAACGGAATTATGGATCGACGTGATAAACGGCTAGGGAAGTATACTTTATCCTGGAAAATTGCACGTTTCCCGTGAAATGGACAAAACACTGTAATAGTTTGATTTTTACTCCATTCTTAACTATCGATCGATTTTTAATCAACTGATAGATTAAATCTTAAACTTGCTTGCTTCTGATTGGTGAAACTGTGGGTAAAGCTATATTTTGATTAGGAGTAAACTTTATTGTAGCCTGCCGTCTTTTAATGACGGCAGGCTACAATGACTTTCTGCAGGGAAAACCATAAAACGCAGCCGGAGTCGCGGGTAAAGCTAGTCAAACATATAAGAAAAATGTATTAGACCAACTAGGCAGATAAACGAAAAGTATTTCGTAAATATTCAGTTTGCTCATAAGCATATGAATAAACGACTAAGGTGACGCTCAGAGCAATGATATCTTTATAAACAGGTAAACGTATCTCGTTTACCGATAGTAGTAGTCATGAGACCTAGAGGCAAGCGAAGTATCCAGTGGAACTCATGTTCGAACATAATCGACAGTCTGTTGCTCCGGCGTCCCGTCTATTGATGCGTGTTTATTTAGTTAAGCTGCCCAAGGCTTGACAGCTCATTTACATGTAGCGACGCTAGTGTTGGCTCGAAGCGTCTATTGGTTAACTACGAGAATATTAAGTGGTAGAGCCTCTATAGAACCTTTAGGTAATATATGGAACCTATTTATGCTGGTTCTGTTTAAAATTTCTCGAGGCAGTAACACCACCACTCAAGATCCCAAGTAGCATTTCAGTCGAATAATAATTGTTGTGATCCGGTTGGAATTTTTTTTTTCTACAGGAGACCACAATATTAGTCCACAAGCAGATTCATCCAAATTAGTTTTTAGGTTTTGCGTGATTACGCAACAAACATCTAAAAATTCAAACTTGCACATTTATAATATTACCTAGTAGAATTAATGTACATCTTGTTTCCCCATCTTAGATGAGACCATAAAAAAGGCTGTAGCCATAAGGCAATCGCTGAGGCGTCACGGTAGCAATGCGCAAGCGATCCCGTGAGCCGATGGTGCCGCAGGGTTTTAGTGGGTATTCTGGTTTTCAGTGAGTCCCACAATCCTGTCTGCGCTCTATAAAAACAGGAAGGATGCGCAAACGCATTACCCAGACACAAAAAAAGATTCACGTATACCTAGTTTTTAAATCCATGCCTTGTGGTAACCAGGAATACTGGAATACACCTACTGCTATCAGCGCGACCGGATAAAACAACTATTATTAAAAGTAATATTTTAGAACGCTCATTGTTGTGTGACATTTATTCTGTCGTAAGAAGGTGATGGATGCATGCAGGAGAGGACAAGACCTTCTTCTACCAAGAAACATCCCTGAATAGTTGAATTTGGTGAATGTCGTAGGATCACTTATTAAGAGACAGATTTAAGTTAAAATAAATAATAATAGAATGTATATAAAATTAAGGTGTGCATCGCAACACACTGAATCCATTGGTCCAGAGCATCCGCTGATCAAATCGTATGCAATTTGCAAACCATCTCGTCAATTTATATGTAGATTTACATCCAGTCGTGTGTGTACGTAAGATTTACGCGTAATATATTATGCATGCGGTTTTGCGAGCGATTTCTATGGATGCAGAGCGAGAAGCCAATGATGGGCATTGCTTTACTCACAACTGAGATACCATAGAACGTATTCTACTACTACCAGTTGAAATAATGTGTTTGTTCGTCTCCGCTGGAAGGCCTCTCCCAAGGTACGCAGTTGAACCTGGTCTTCAACACACATCTCATCCAATCGCTCTTCTTATTTATTTATTTTAATATTTATGTACACAATTACACGAAACAGATATGAACAAAACAAAAGATAGAAACAGGTATACAAAGGAACTGCTTCATCTTCTTCCTTAACTTCTTCTAGCTTACCTATTCATAATTCATCATCACATATCTTTCTTTGTCCCACTGTTGGGCACGGGCTCAGAATGGGAGGGATTAGGCCTTAGTCCACCACGCTGGCCAAGTGCGGATTGACAGTCTTCACATGCCTTCGAGAACATTATGAAGAACTCTCAGGCATGCAGGTTCCCTCACGATATGTCCTTTATCGTTAAAGCAAGTGACATTTAATTTCTTAAATCGCACATAACTTAGAAAAGTCATTGCCTGGTCAACCAGAATGTCCTCATAATTTTTTTTAATCATACCTCTGTTGTGGGAGGCGGATACACAGAAATAACTAAATTAAATATCCATGACCCGAATACAAATATTGATCTCTGAAATTTATATCTGCCTTTGCCGGGATCGAACCCGCGGCCCCGCGGTTCAGCAGTAAGGGTCACTTATCACCCCGCGACAATTGCAAATGGCAAAATTTCATGGACGCTACCGTGCTTCGGAGGGCACGTAAAGCCGTCGGTCCCGGTTGTTTTCAATGCTAGAAACAGTCGTTAAGCCTTGTCGAAAACCTTCGGGTGGCTTGATAACATTCGTCACTGGGTTGGCCACTGGGGTTAGTGGCCATGGTCCACCAATCCGCATTAGAGCAGCGTGGTGGAGTATTCTCTAGACCTCCCGCAGCAGTGTCTGTGGGGGAGACCCGTGCCCAGCAGTGGGACGTGTATGGGTCGCAGCAATGTTGTCTTTGATTTCACTCCCATACACATTTTGTATGGCGGTTTTTGCAACTAATGCACCATCAGGTTGCAAAACGCAGATATTTGTTCTGTAAATATCATAAAATCTAAGCTTTGCACCCGCGGGAAATCTGCATGAGTTTACAAAACAGTCGGAAGGCCGCACCGCAGTCGGACCGCAGTCAGAGTAGTTTCATTGTATACAGACAATACAGACTCAAAAACGAGGAACTATCAACACCACAAGCCTTTCAAAGTCCCACTGCTGGGCACACGTCTCCTCTCGGAATGGAAAGGGTTAGGCTTTACTCCACCACGCTGGCCAAGTGCGGATTGGTCTAGGTTTCCTCACGACGGTTCCTTCACCGTAAGCGTTGAAATAAGTATATCTTTAGTATTACGTACAATACCAAGGTATGTACTCTCCACTACATAATTTTATGACAGACTAGTAGACGCCCGCTGCTTCGCTTGCTTGGAATTAGGCATAAATACATAACAATAGTTTCGTTTATAACTAGTAATATATTACTAGTAATTACAAGTTTAACTAATAATATATTACTTATTTAGCCTATGTCACTCAGTGAAGATTCAGCTTTCTAATGGTGAAAGAATTTTTGTCCAGTAGTTTTTGTGTGAAAACATTACATACAAATGTTTCCTCTTTATAATAGTAGTATGTATAGACACACAAGACGGTGTATATACTCTAAATATATTAATATTCTGTAAATGTATATTCTGTACAGAATGTACGGACAATGAATTTCGAAAGTCCAGCTTACTCCCGCAAAAGTATAGCCGGAGCGTATGCGCTGAATAAAATGCAAATACTATATTTGAACTCACGCTTAATTAGTTCGTTAGCTTGTTAAACTGGAATGTGTAATTCGACTGTTCATTTCCCTCGTAACAGCTTTAAAAGCTACGTGTGTAGGTAATATTTGAATAAAGGTTTTATATATATATGTATATATATATAAGCTAGCAAACGAGCTTGCAGTACCACCCCTTTCTTGACAACGGTCAAGTCTTCGGTTCTTAGTCAAAGTCAAAGTTAAAGTCAAAGTTATTTATTTGCAGAATAAGGTAGGTGCACAAGGTATTTATAAGCAGGTATTATTTTAATCCTCTTATCCTAACCCATAAGGCATGCAAACTTCAAAATTTGTTTATTATGTAAATACAATTAATGAAATTAACATAAAATGAAATTCGTCAATATAATAATAATATTAAAAGTAGTATTAATAAGCGAGCTTGTGATTGATCCGATAGTTTAAATGTCAAAAAGGAAAATTTTCAAAAAATGCTATCCTCCAAAAATTCTTTAACTTTATAATAGCATTTTTAAATAGTAATTCTAACAGTTTCCTTTTTAATAATTCTTCATAAATCAGTTACATATGCGTAATTATCCTTCAGAACTAAGATGGTCTTCAGTCAGTCAATCAATTTTCCATAAAACATATTTGAAAACATTTTTAAAAACCCCGCTCAAGCTATTGAAACTAACTAAAGTGTAGTTATTCTGAGCTAACTAACCATGAAAATAAAACGAGCTTGCTCTGCCGCTTATTTCCCGGCGGAATCTTCAGAAACGCATTACAAAGAATAACTGGACCGTCAGTCCAACTGTTACATTTTTATTTGTATAGTTCACGAAATGGGTTAGTTTTGAGTGGAAGACGCAGCGAACATTAGTTTGTTGCTAGTTCAGTATTTGTATTCATGAGGTCGCGAAGCCGCAAAGCCTTGTTGTATTTGAATTAACCGAGAATTTCTATTCTAAAGAATACGCGTACACATGCGTTCTGACAACGATTATGGTCTGAAATAACAGTGGTTACACTTAGTAAGTAGTTTTTGAATTTGTACCTTGGATGCATACTCGTTTGCTAATTTATATCCATAAAATAACTCTAGTTGGATTAACAGTGATGAAATTACCGGCTTAATCACGTGTGATTTAAGTCGGATAGGTAGGATCGGTAGTGACTGAAACGACCGAAGACGACATCACTGACATCACTGACATCAGTAGATGTCAATGATGTCGTCATGACGGAACGAGCTGCGCGTGCGCTAGCCTGCAGTGTACCTCATGCCCGCCGCGAACGCGTTCATTCCTGATCTTCTGCTAAGTGCATTAACCATCCCAATCCTCACTTGAGTCTTCTTCAAAGTTGAGTTGAAGCTTGTGACGGTGGGCTGATGATATAATTGCCAGAGCAAGGAAACACTGGCTGACCCTAGGAAGAGATAGAGAGGCATGGAAGAAGATGGGGAGGCCTTCACCAAAAGAGGGGTATATATTCCAGAAACAAATATATTATTCAAACGAACAAAAATAACAAATAGAGATTAAGTTAATGTGTAAAAAATAAATAAATAAGTAAATACTAATAAAATACTGACATTACAACTGTAATAGATATAGGGAAATGGAAATAAAGCTTTATTTTTTTTTACAATGCGTCAGTCAAACGAGTGCTACGTATGTACCCTCCATCGCCCCGTAAACCCCGCACGATTGGCCTGTCTAGACGTGTTCGATAAACGACTGTAGGGAATACTAATTAGGTTGTGCTGATATGACTAGTTTAGTTGGTATATTTAAAGATGAAAACCATATTATTGCCGGAACGTTGTCTCTGATTGGGAAACTCCCGGTGGGAAGCGGGGAGTACACGGGAACACGATTCATACCGAATTTCCTCAGTTTACTCCCAGGACGGAATGGCGTGGAAATAATTAGTTTTATTATACAACTTCTCTGAAGTCGGTCCCTGGGCACGTTATGGAATATGCCAATCCATATTATTAAGTATGTTATCCAAGATATGTTATCAATCTTCTGTGGTGATTTATTTTAGGAACTGGGAAATAATATTTAATAATAATATTTGTAAGCAGTTAAAGAAAAAACGAATAGAAAATAGCTTTTCTTAAACAGTTCGTTCATCTATCAATCTATTTTTCACATGTTTCTTTGAGTTGTCTTGTTTCTTGGAGTCTGTAAAAACAGAAACTACACATTTAACACGTGGCGTAGTGAAAGCCGCTCTACATGGTTTTACTTATAATCATAATAAAACATAACATTACACCTGTTTTAACCTGAAGGGGTAGATTAAGGTGTCCAGTTAATCCACATTTCAACAGAGATGAATAAAAATTAAAAATACGGAATACGTGAAAATACTCATAAAATACTTTTTTAGGAATCGATCATATTTGTAGACTCGATAGACCACTAAAATAATTAACTAATACTCAAAAGTCACAAATAACATAACGATATTAAAATATCATAAAACTGACTTCAAAACTAAAATGTCAGAAATAATAGTGTGTCAGTTAGTTATTAGTGTCAGAATAATTCGTTAGTGGGCACAGTTCCCTCACACAGTCACAGTTGAGGGTAGTCGAGAGCTTACTCCACCACACTGCTCCAATGCGGATTGATTCGTTTATTCATGTAATATTTTGAAGTCAGGCATTTCATCTTGATAATAATATGAAATAAATTGTCGGCCATAAACGAATTACTATTGCTTCTACTTTTTTTTAAATTTTGAATTCAGTGTTTTGTTATTTTAATATTTATGCCAAGAGCAAAAACAGACCATTTTTCACCTTACCTCATGAGCTCAGGCACTGAAACAGTCAACCCCAAAAGCCTAATACAGTTGCATTCTCAGTATTACCAACTTCCAAGTCTTCACTACTAGCTTCAAAGTGAATTTGCAATATTTTCCGAGCGACGCCAAATTCCAAGAATCAAATCAAACTCGCGCGAAATTCCATCCCCGGGGGAACCTCGTTGCCGACCAAGATTTATCACTTCACATCTGCAAATTGTGTTTGCTATTTTATTGTGAGTTTAAACTTGTCAGTCGAGGGTCGGGCTGGTGACTGGCGCACCTACTTACTATCTGGAATATAGAGTTTTATGCTAAACTAGCAAAATCCGGAAGACATTTGTATAAGATTGTATAAATATCCGGTTTTATAGATAGCTCATCATGTCATACATAACCAAATATCATCATAATGTAGAGTTTAAAAAAGCCAGACTTAATAGACAGCTAGTCAATAATTTCCTGCTGTCGTATTCTCGGCGTCAAGCTATAATTATTAATTAAATAAGTATATAAACACATAATTTGTACCTTTAAATTAGCGCACAATTAAATTGATTTGAATTGAAAGTAATTTTTGCCCTATTCTTGAGAAAGGTTATCATCATTCCACACACTGTTTAAAAAAATCCATGCGAACGAAGTTGCGGGCAGCAGCTAGTACTTGTCCATTATGTAAAAACACAAGCGTAGTCATGATAGGATTTCGGAAAAACTATGTACAGATTTCTCCAATTACAATCGATTTCTCATTTAGCACTGAAATTCGTGCCCAGAAAGTAATCTGTAAAAAAGGCAATCCGTAGTACAATTTGGATGCTTTTATCTGTATGAAATTAATCAATTTGTGTTTGAATGTGTCGCGTATTTCTAAAATTCATGTTTTTATTGAATAAACTTCTCTGAGTAGCGAATCTTGTCCTGCGGGAAAAGAGCATAGACATCAGACTATAATGAAAATGGTACAGTTACATCAAACTTAAATGGCGGCAAAGAATAATATGATGGACATTATGTACTTTAAACATTTGTTGAAAGGTTACTTTAAAAACTTCTTCTGTGACAGTCTTTATTTATAAGGAACAGTAATCACTTGGATAATTAATTGTATTTTTAGCCCCCAACGAAAAAAATACGGGTGTTATAAGTTTCACATGTGTGAAGGTATGTCCGAATTTCATTTCGTGTCTTTTGTTTGGAGGAGTTTATTAAGTTATACCAATATTAAGACGTTACTGAAATGCACCTAAGAGTAAGGAGTTTCGATCACATTGAATCGACGTGAGCCATTGGGCTATGGACGCTACAACACTACTTATTAATATAGAAGTGACTACTACGTATAATTTATAGCTAGTTTGGAAGCAGTCAAAACATGAGCTAGTTATTAAAGCGCGAGGAATTTTCTTCTAGCTTCGAGCGAAAACTGATTTTTTCCTAGGAGTTTAACGAATGAGTTCAGAATAGTTTCAGCTTCAGGTACTTACTATGTAGTACAATTTGTATTGGCAGTGACTGTGCGTGCATACTGGTATGACTGGCCCGTTGGCGCAATCGGTAGTGACCCTGCCTGTTGCGCCAGGGGTCGTGGGTTCGAATAACACTCAGGACAAACATTCGTGTGACGAGCACTTGTATTTGTTCTGTGTCTGGATGTTAATATCTATAAAAATATGTATTTCAAAACATCGACGTATGTATATCAGTCTCTAGGTAATTGAGCGCTCTGCCTAGTTTGGGGTCAGATGGCCGTGTGTGAGGATGGCCATGATAATTATTTATTATAATTATATCTAATTATATTAATTATATACTTCGAACGAAGCTCGACTTTTACAAAACAGCCTGTATGCTTTATGTTGTGTTACTTATAATTGTTCTGAACTTTTATCACAAATCAACCTCACAGAGGTATTTTCCTGTGTATTATAATATCATAACAAGGTGAATTATCATGAAAGCTACCGAAAATGTAATAGGATTTTATGAAAATATTACCTGGCTAAATAAATCCTCAAGGATATTTTTGTTATGAAGCAGAAAGAAGATCACATTTATGTAAGTATGTATGAGTATTTACAAATTCTTATAGTCCAATGATCTCCGGAGATCGTGGGATGAAATTTGGTTTATCCTTGTTGCTTAATAACACCTAAAATATTCATCTGATACTCTTTTGGTTTAAAAATAAACGAAGGTATAGACGAGAACAAAAGGAATTTTTATAATGTACATATATAGGAGAATCTGGAACTAATGACCTTTATCAACGCGAGTGTTTGAGGGTCAGCTAGGGTTGCTGTTAACCTTGTTTTGTTGAAATTATAAGGATATCAAAAATTTAGAGCTTGGTATTGTTAGTTCTCTCATGTTAACCAATAGGTAACTATCTATAGGGAACCAATTAGGTTTTATATGAAACCTATTGTGTTCCATATAGAGTTCGCCCGGGGCAGTACCACCGCCCGCCACGGTATCTGGATTATTACTAACACCAAATGATGGGACTAACTATCACTAACAGTCCCCAGTATTCATACCCACTAACGAACTGACCATCTAATGTTAAAATTAAATGTCTCAGCTAACTGAACTAATCATCCCAGTCCCTATTTTTTTTTTTCAAAGTCAGTCACAGTTATCATGGATGGCAGCGGATAGGCAAGCTCGTTTGCTATCTTATATCCATAAAAAATATATAGGTAGTTAGTGAGGATGGTCATAAACATTGACTAAATATGAGGCCTTACTTTGGGAAATGTAAGAAAAGCTACATTACGCTAAAGCTAGCTCTGAAGTAATCTTATTTTAAGTCAAGTACACCTTTTTAAAATTGATTTAAAATGTCTGATTTTTACTAGATCCCATTTTTGAAAATATGAACAACTTTTTAAAAGTAACCATTTGGGAGAAAACTAATACATATCTACTGTCTTTTTTTTTTTTTATGGAATCAGGATAGCAAACGAGCTTGCAGCACCACCCATCCGCTGCCACCCATGACAACTGTGACTGTCTTACCTAATTCGTGAAAAATGTAATAATACAGCATGTACTTACGACTATTTATAAATTGGTTTGGAAATTAAAACACTTCCAACATCATCCGTAAGGAGTAATATAACTCTATAATATTTGTTACATAAATATAAAACAAATTAACCTGTTTATTGACAACCCTAATACAAGACCCGTGCGGGTTTTTTTTCACAGTTTTATTCGAAGTTTACAACTCAACAAAACCCTTTTGTGGGGAAGGAACATTATTGTTGCATGAACACGTGTTATAACAAAACAACATGGCGGTACTTATGTCAAAGTTTAACAAGGTTAGAACAAACCAATGCATGAGTCTCAAATGTCACCCGTAGCTACCTATGGGTGTGAAACATGAAAAAGTAAGGGTTTCATTGACTTTTTCAATAATGAGTAGTAGGTATAATATTATGTAAATAAACATAACTGGTGAAATGAGGGTGTACTACATACCTCTGCCTACCACTTTGGGGAAATTAAGGCATGATGTTATGTTATGTAGTCTCAATTAGTATATTAGACCAACCAATAATCCGTCCATCAGAAACCAAGATGGTTGACTGGAAGAGATCGCTCTTTAGTGATAAGACCGCGATATGTACTACCATTTTATTTCTTTAATATTTTTATATGTACTTGATGTACCTATGTTGTATCTTAGTCCTTTTGGTGTGCAATAATGAAACTTGTCTTGTCATATCTTGTACAAAGCATCGTAGCACCACAAAAAAAAATCACTATGACTATTTGCTTGATATGATTGTCACGACATATTGTCTGAGATTATTGATGAGCAATTTCTGTTGCTCGAGTTCATTAAAATGTTTCTGATAAAAAAACAAGGTATTAGTTTCCATCTTCATAGTTTGAAATAATACAAGTTTGCAAAAAGAAACAAAGGTCGCTTAACTTCGGTAAAAACGGCTTAATGTACGTCAATTTAAGCTTCTGTTGCGATAAGATTGTCGCGTTGTGATTGACGTCATACTGCTGACAAAGCTGAGAATATAAATAAAATATATTATCGAAACTCTCTTTTTTTATTTTTTTTTGGTTGAATTTAATATTGTGTGATTCGAAAGTACAGTGGTACAAGTATTTTAGTAAGGTGAAGGGTGAAGTAAACAAGCGAGTATTCTACTTACAACATAGCATTAAGCTCGCCAGTTGTTCCGCTTTATTGTTTTAATAGCTTATACTTATAATACTTATAATTTAATAAAGTAATGTTCTGAGCGAGGTAAAAAAAGGGTGAAATTCAAAGGCCTGACTCACTGACTCATCAAGAAGCATATAGCCCACCATAAATTGGCTTGATATCGGTTGGACTCAATCTTATCTAATGCAAAAAGATTTTTTAAATCGGATAGGTACATTTAGAAGTTACCGCGTTAAACAAACAATTTTTTTTTCAATGTATGCATAGATTGTGGGTCAATAAAGTTTAAATTAATAAATAAATAGAAAAATCTGCTCACGATCCCCTCTTGAGACATTTTTTATCTAATCAGTGAAATCCTTTTACCAATTCAAATGACATAACTTCCAGAAAGATTGGTAATCTAAATTCGAATTTTAATCCGTTCGATATTTGAAAAATACTGTTCTATGCAGGATTTTTTTTAAAAGAGACTCGGGCATACTCAAGCTCTTCATCTTCTTTTCGAGTTGTGGAACTTGAGTGGCGTAAAGAATACTCTTGTGTTTGAATAATATCTGACTAGGAATACTTAAAAAGCGGGCACCAAGTGTCAAGTAAAGTTTCTTCATTAAGTGGCAATGATGGATAGCCCAAAAGGTTTGTGACTACTTTCTAGTCAATTCTAGTGCGTAACTTAGTAACCTTAAGTGTAAGACAAAGTACTTAAGGTTACTTAAGTGTAAGACAAAGTACGTTTTGTAACTGTGCAAGGACGAATGCCAAGCACATATTTTGTAAAATATAAAATTAATTGGTGAGAGCGTCTGGAATATAACGATAGCACTATTAGGTTCTCTTAGTAACAGTTATTGTAATAACAGTAACCAATTTGTAATAGTATCCTGAAGCGATTTTCCAGACAGATTTGAAGGAACGATGCTGACGTTAGCGTCTGAGATAATGTGCCGTAAAATAGTCGAGCACTAAAGCAGTTTCTAAAGTTGTTTTGTGTAAATTATGATTGGATTTGAATTTCACTGGCCAAGTTAGTGATAACCACAGGTATAACATTGAATAAATTGAAGTAAATTATGCTAACAAATCTGAGGGTTTAAATTAGACGAGCTGATAGATATGAAATGTTATTTAATTTAATAATAAATAATAATAATAATAAATACCATGGACATTCACACACAGCCTTCTGACCCCAAATTAGGCGCGAACCTGTACTATGGGTGCCAGAGACTGATATACATACATAGATATTTTTAAATTCATACAGTGGGATTCGAACCCACGACCCCTGGCGCAACAGGTAGGGTCACTACCGATGTAAATGTGCTAGAAAAAAAAAATTGGTAGAAAAAAAGGCATATTATACTCGTACATTACTATCAAGGACGTAAAGAAGCTAATACCCCTGCAAGATGAATAGTGTTGCTATCAAAGTAAGACTATAAAGGTCGATTCACACATATCAGTGAACCCACAGTTCCGGCACAGTACCGCATCAGTGATAATTATTCTTTCAAACATTCTCTATGGATGTATTCACACTTGTCAGTGTCAGTGTCGTCTCAGTACCGTCAGTGTCAGTGCCGGCACCGGCTATCACGGACGTGATCGGCGACGACGATATTTTGTCACGGATCACTGATGCTTCATGTACCCATATTTTTTTTTCCTCGATTCTCTTCTTTTTCTTCGTCTAAAGCAATGGCTATCATAGCTAATTCTGTGTTATTGAAGAGTGCCATCAAAACAATCGACGTCAACGCTAGTCTGAAGGGAACGTCGTGCACGAAGACCCGCAGAGAACTGTACTGTGCCTGATATGTGTGAATTGAAGCACTGACGCACCACTGTAGCACGGATACGGAACTGTAACGGTACTGTGCCGGAACTGTGGGTTCACTGATATGTGTGAATCGACCTTTAGAGGCCTCACCCACGATAGCATTTCATACAGTTTCACCACGCGAAAACAATTATATTTTCTTTGACATGCATATAGTTATGCCTAGAAACATTACATTACCGTGCTTCGGAGGGCACGTAAAGCCGTCGGTCCCGGTTGTTTTCAAAGGTGGAAACAGTCGTTAAGCCTTGTCGAAGACCTTCGGGTGGCTTGAGAACATTCGACACTGGGTTGGCCACTAACCCCTCCACCAATCCGCATTGGAGCGGCGTGGTGGAGTATGCTCTAGACCTCCCGCAGCATAGTCTGTGGGGGAGAGCCTTGCCCAGCATTGGGATGTCTATGGGTCGCAGCGATATAAAAAATAAAGTAACAATCAATTGTTTATTGTGTTAGAAAACAATATGTACTAAATAAGAAATAAAAAAAACGGTCAAGTGCGAGTTTGACTGGCACACGTAGGACTCCGTATGGCCGAGCCATTATAATGGTTACTATTATGGGACCCTTATGGATTAAATTTTTTTATTTTTTGTGATAGCGGCCATAGCAACCCAATATGCGCAAAACATTTCAAGTGGTTACAGTGCTTAAATTGAATTAAAATTTAATATATCTTATATATTGTCTCTAGTAGATGCACGCACTAAACTCGCTTCAGTTACTGTGCCCAAAACCGGTCTGTTCCCGCATTCCCCGAATTAGTCAACAAAGACTTTACTTAAATGCATTATATGGCCGCTCAGCGTTTATAATAAGCCTGCATTAACTAATTACATTAATCGCACAAGGCTTCCGAACTTGTTAAACCGAGAATGAATAAGGTGAAACATGTTATTTTCAGTTGCTGTAACAATTTTAAAGCCTTTGCTATAATAACATCATTTTATGTTTTAACATTATACCTAGGTACTCTATCGTTTTGGACTTTTTTTTTAATGTAATAGAATAGAATAGATAGGTGATGAGTCTGTTCCCATTCACCAGGCAGAAATCCAGACTTAGAGCTATCACCGAGAATTTCAAACCAGAAAAATCCAATAATACTTTGCCCGTCCTGGGGCCCGAACCAGCACCACGAGATGCTTGGAATCAAATTTAATCTAAATATATCACGAATTTGCAGATTTTTTGTAACTGGAGAACAAGAGAGCCAGATAGAGCCCATATAAATAGCCTATGTAGAACCTTTATTGGTTTTATTTAGAGTTCGCCCTGGTTCGCCCGCCCGCCGCGGTACCTAGTACCATTTCTTCCGTGTAGGTGTATTTTTTTAATAATAAATAATGGTGGTGGTAATAAATATTTTTTATCTAGTATTTCAAACTTAATACTTTTTAATCCGAAGGGTACCGAGAGATGGTAATCAGGAAATTGAAAATATAATCCATTTTCGTTATTACATATTATCGCATACCCCCCAGGGTGAGGGTATGCAAGTTGTTAGGCTTACTTTGACTTAATACTTCTTTCTTTAGGATTATGTTACACATAACAATTAATCTGATTTAGTATTTTGTAGTATTTCTGCACGCGACGCTGAAATAATTTCGTGTGAACTCAATACTTGTAGTGCTTATATTGTTTTAAATAGCTTGTGATTTTTCATGTAATTAATGTAGTGGACACAGATATGGCATTTGATTACAAAAATGTAACCGTTAGTTTGTTTTTAAATGACTAACCTTTTTCAACTAATTATGTAGGTATGTACAATGTAGTTAACTATTTAGTTTTGTTATCTGCACAGAGTACCAATAGTTTTAGATATCTTAGTTTTAATAGAAAAAAAAAGATAAGCTGCAACCCATACACGTCCCACTGCTGTGCACGTGACTGCTCCGCATACAATGTTGCGGGAGTCTAGAGCATACTTCATCACACTGCTCAAATGCGGATTGGTGGATTGTGGCCAACCCAGTGTCAATTGTTCAAAATTGTCAACTATGGTCATTTAATGATGTTATAAACATCATTTTTCTTTTACTAATAAAATATTTGTTCATTTTTGTTTTGAAAATCAAATTACTTGCTCTTATGTAAGTACTAACTTATCGATAATTAAAATACATTAAAGTGATTCGGGTGAGCTATTTCGAGGGGTCACCACCATTTTATCCATCTAAGGTACAAGTAGCGAACCATCTGTGACCTATTTAAAAATCACTCTAAGCTTGTACAAGTCTTTTTACTGTGATGAATGCTCGTTTTCTATTCTATATTCGATGCTATAGATGCCATAAGGACCAACAGCAGCTGTTCATTCGAAACAATGTTATTTTCATACAGAAACGTACCCACCTATAATAGTATCACCCTCAAGTTCACACCACGCCCATTAATTCCGTTATTTTACAGTGCAATGGAAACAAAGTCCCTCGTCAAGTTTTGAACAGCTACTGCGGGAAAGTTCGTAGAGCCCTCGTAGCTCGGCTACGAGGCACAGCGTAGCCGACAGTCGCTACGGTTTGTAGCTGACGGCACTCGACACATGATGCATGGCCGCTTCCAAACGCGGCGGTCACTACAGAATTTTCACACTACCCACACTAGTACTTTATACGGTTTATAGCGACTTGTTTTGCGTGGATGTTTTCTTGAATCCGTGATGCAGTGGGAATGAACCTGACTGCCGAACCGCGGATTCTTGTACTCGAGTCATTGATTTTAAATTGTGTTGTTTTTGTAAATGTGCAAAATAATGTACGCACAGGTAGACACTATAGGTACTACCACGGGGTATGAGTGTGTAAGCGTTTATTTATTTTATGTAATGTTTAATTCACATCCGATATGTGAACATGCTATACTCCTTATCCCATTTTCTACATCTATTAATCAAGGAAAAAACGGATCCGAAAGCCTCGCAACACTCCAATACAGCTCCCAGTCCCACGTATTAGAACTAAGCGAAGCATCGTTAGCACTCAGGGGGTGATATCGAAGATAATAAAAGATAATAAACGTTGTCGAACGTCTATTACCCAATGTTCAGAAGAGAGAAGTATTTTGCCTGTAAGCCTCTTGTTCAACTCCTAAATAGACAACAACAGCTGAATGATAATAATTTTCAAAATTGAATATTTTTTAAGAAGGTGAACAGTGCCAACATATTATGTCGAGTATTAGAAACTTGACGTTTTTAGTGCTAAATGGAGATTTCAAGATCGAAAATGCTCACGTACTCTATAATTTGGTAGGTACAAGGAAAACATTACATTTAATAACCCGAAGCTTCGCCCGCGAAAAAATTTAACGAACGATCATAGTCTTTTTAAAAGAAAATATTTCGGAGTGATGGAAAGGATTATTTTACAGTGTAATCAAGTTGAGAATTAGTGTCAGCGCCATCTGTTGGCGTTCTTCTGGACGACAGCTTTCCAACAAACGTGCATAGAATCCTAAGGAAATATTTTTCCGGTATTAATAGTATCCAGTGTGCTAATCCAGGTTATCATGTACCTATGTGCCATCCAAGTTTCATCTAAATCCATTTTGTAGTTTTTGCGTGACATACATCCACATATCCAAACAGACAAATATTACCAACTTTCGCTTTTATAATATGAGTAGGATAAATAGACTTGTGTAACTATTAGCATAGAATAAAGAGTCGCTCCGCTCTCTATTAGTCTGTTAAAGTCCTATTTCCGAAGGTTTTTTCTGGAAACAAAAATTAATAAAATCCAACAAAAAAGGATAAAATGAAGCTAGGTATGCTATAAATAAATATGTAATTTGTTCATTTTAGTTAACCTTTATTTTAACGTGGTAAACATACTTTCTAAGTTATACGAAATATTAAAAATCTCTTTTGACTTTGCTAGCTTGTCGCTACTCGCTAGCACTGGTATATCGCCGTAATGGCGCTTACAGCGCGCTGCAAAGTGGCTCGCCCTTATTGCGCGTTTTTGTACCAAATGATGATAATTTCACCGGGAGTGCTTTTTATGATAGAGGAAAGATTTGGGCCTATTTCCCGCTCGCTGTAGTTAAGGGTTATCAGTTGCTTGAGTGTTCGGCATTTTGTAGATTAGTATAAAGGATGCCCTTGGTTCGTATTTCTTTTCTTATTCGGATCGTTGAGAGATCATCGCAGAAAAAAGGTATTATAATAAGTATAGAAGGCAATATATTCATAATAGCAATAATAATATAAGTATTATAAGTGTGATCGAGGATAATATGCCACTTTGAGGTAAGTATGTAGTAGTAGGTAGTAGCAATACTACTTAGGGAAAAGTGGGAAAATGAAGAAATGGAAACGAATGAATGAATGGACACTACATGCCAACGATGCGACGCCCTTAAAAGCACAGAGGGATGATGAAAAAATTCAGTATCATCACAACCCTTTCTTTTTCCCACTGTTGGGCATGGGCATGGCCTTAATCCACAACGCTGGCCAAGCGTGGATTGGCAGACTTCAAATGCCGTCGAAAACATTATGATGAACTCTCAGGCATGCAGGTTTCCTCACGATGTGTCCTCACCGTTATAGCAAGTGACATTTAATTTATTAAATCGCACATAACTTGAAAAGTCATTGGTGTGTGCCTCTTGGGTTTGAACCCGGACCGCTCGAGTGAGAGGCGAGTTCGACAGTCACTGAGCTGTCATCGCTCCTAAAATTAATATGCAGAAAACGATTGTACATACTATCACATAAAGAGAACTTAGCATAGGCACAGAACTTTGAAATTAACTAAGACTGATTTTAAGCCAACTCATAGGAATGTGCTAATAAATAAGTTAATTACGATATGATATCATTTTAGTGAAGAGTGGTTTTGTCCTTACAGAAAATCAATTATCTACAAAACGATTTTCAAGTATCAAAGATGTCAATTGGCAAAGAATTTTAATATCTTTGATGTACAGCGATCGATTTGCGACAGCCCATTGAGTTTATAAAGTTCAAGCGTTTTTTATTTACTTACTTAAGTTTAATCGCTTTATTAAACAACCCCTTTTTAAAAACGCCATTGAAGATTTTTTAAGGTTAAATTGCAAATTGATTGAACTCCTTGAAATTTAAATTATTTGGAATGGAATGCATAAACATTGTTTTAAATCCTTTAATAATTATTTTCATATAATATAACTTACGTTTGTGTAATAATTGTAATAGTTGTGTATTGTCTGTAGTTTTATTTCTTTATATACGTTCTTGTATTGTATAGTAACTTGTGGTATAATTACAAAGGGCACACGTAATGCATAACTATAAGCTATCATTATGGAAATAAGCACCACCCATCCGCTGCCGCTCATGACAAGGTGATAGTTAGTCCTGTTAGTTGGTGTTAGTAATAGACCAGTTAGTAATTGTTAGTAAGAGTCTCGTTTCAAGTCAGTCACAGACGTGTTGCTACCCTTGAGGACTAATATGGTCGCCTCTAAAGAAGTGTAACTAGGAAATCACACCTTTCCAACCAGACAATAATTGCTTTAACAACAATTATTACACGATAGAAATGGTTTTAGGTACCGTGGCGGGTGGTGGTACCGGAAATCTATATGGAATAAAATAGGTTACACATAAAACCTATTTGGGCTCTGCCACCTAAGACACATAAACTTCTCTGGGATTCAAACCCGGGCTGAGAAGTAAAAGTACGGGCAAAGTAGGTACCGCTGAATCGTTGTACTTCAAATTTTGACGTGACAGAATTTTTAGATATGTATAACATATTAAGCTGAGGAAAATAAGTTCCTGTTTTGCCCAGGAGCAACGTGGTGAATAGAAACCCTTTTCCCTACAGTGGGCCGCTTAAGGGTTCCTGTTACCAACATACAAAGTGCTATATTTCCGTGGTCCGACAAGGTTTCACAGAACATGATCTATGTTGTGTAACATCACGATATTCATGATGACACGTCACGCGATGTGTCACGCCGTGCGGATTGCAGATGACGGGACTAGGCGTGTTGCGACATGACACGCGATTAGGGCAACTCACGAAATATCACTAATAATCTATTATGACAAAAATCGATAAGGAATTCTCGTATGTTACTAAATTGGTAAAGATTTTTAAATAAATACGTCATTTGCAAGGCTTTATTCCGTATTCCTACAAATGTTGTCGTCCTAATTTTAAGGGTTTATGTGTGTGTTCATGTCCGCTAATAGCTGATGTTTCTAATCTTCTGATAAGTTTTATATTTTTCCCAAAGTCTAAGCAGATCTGAATCCTGACTAAATAATAATAGATTTGCAAAAAGTTCATCATCAAATTCGATTATATCACGATATATCTACTTATCACTTCGATTTATCATTCCGTTGAGAAGGAGAAGAAGGACAAACAGGCATTGCAATAAAACTTTTTCAAAAGTATTTTTGAACGATAAAATACTCTCTTTTGTCGTAAATTATGGACAAATTTTAAGTGACATAATTAATGGATCGCATACAACGGAAAGTGAACTAAAGGAAGAGTACAAGGCTTCGAAGGTAAGCTTGGAATATTCGACAATAGGTACTTTGTTCGTTGACACGGCTTTACAGCCTCAGGAGTAAGTATAAATAAAGGGTGCCTATAATTACAAAAGCCGAAAATAATGACTACAGTTTGAACTGAAGGATATTTTTCATAATTCAGAGTTTACAAAGTAACAGTTTCAGAGATTTTAATTGTTTATAGTTTATAAGTTAGTCGATAAAAATGTTGACTGAAAGGGGAAAATAAGGGCAAAAAAGGACAAACATTGCCCCCATCTTCTCATGTAATGTCAATAGCTTTAATGGCAAAGGAATTATGTTGTTAATAATTATGCATTTGAATCATGAATTAACACCACAGAACAGATAAAGGAGCGTGACAGGCGCGCCAACAAGTATGATTAAACAATCATACTTCAACCGAAATCACGCGTGCATACTTTTAGTCGCTTTCGGACTGCGGTGGTGCGAAGAGCTGCACGAAAAATATACATTGCCGGTAAAGTACGCAAGTAATCCACGTGAACACATAGTTCGTGCGCAATGTATTCTGTCCTACAGAATGCGATGACGTCACGATGTTCTGTCGAGTTCGTTCGCAGCGAGATAGTGTTGTGAAAGTATAAGATAAATTTTTCGATAAGTCTTGAACTTGAGTAAGTAATTAAAGTTTCAGGTGTAAATACTTAATTCCAAGGAGTAAGTGTAACCTAACCTAAAATAAATACATCATATAAATTAGTACTAAATTACTTATTTAGTACTAATTTATATTATGTATTTATTACTTACTAAATAAGTAATTTAGTACTAATTTATATTATGTATTTATTTTAGGTTTCCAAAGGATCCTAATAACCAGCATTGGATAAATGCAACGGGTAGAAAATTTGGATCCCTAAAAAACAATGTACCACTTTGGAACAACTTTACTCGATTTTGCGCAACTTTGTCGGAACTCAAATTATTTAGCAACATTAGTTATCATCAGATTGTATTATATTCTACTGAGAAGCATATTACAGACTTTACCAAAGCTATTAAAGAAAAATAATTTAAATATAAGATTGCATTAATTTATTGTAAAAAATCTTTGCTCTGCACAAGTACATTCGTCGCGCAACTGTTTTTTTTTAATATATTAAAACTGTACCTGTGTATTTATTTAAGTACGTACACTCACTCTGAATCTTTTTAATAAAATGAATAATTATAATGTAATTTTTCATGTGAAGATAATAAAAAAAATGCATGTTAATAAGATGTATGGAACAGGCGCAACACCTAAAGGAAGCAAAACTCAAGTTGCATATGTTTTCAGTGTTACTTTTAAAAGAGTCATTTATGCGGATGTAGCATTATAGGTACCTACATACTCTAAACAAGTTTCAAAATATATTTATCGATAAATATGTTTACATCTCTAGTTGGGTTACCAGTAAATAACATATAAAATTGCACGATCAATTTTCTCAAATAAGCAGTAAATTTTGTTTCTTAACTTTTATTTATTAATTTCACCGCCGTTAGGCATCTTTTGGCTCAATAAAGGTTAAATAAATAAATAAATATTACAGTAAAATAAAATATACTCTATTTTACTAATCTTGTAGTGGTTCAGTACCTACCGGTTACCTTACCTCCGAATACCTCCGAATACCTCAAGAATACCTCAAGAATACCTCACACGGATACCTCATACCTTCGAACCAGTTACCAGTTACCTACGTTGTTAATATGAAACAGTGACGCAATCGTCTTGAAAAAGACGTTGGTACGTGTATGACGTATGTCTATAGAAACATAGGGCACGGACGCAGCACTTCTTCAGGCACAGGTTTCGCTTTGAAAAAAGCGGTTTGAAGGCAGGAGCAATCTTGCCAACGTCGGTTATAGAAACAAGAAGAAAACATCGTGCAGACGCCGGCCGACCGATTCGCTTTGAGAAAAGCGGTTATTAATCCGAAGCACGCGCAGGCAGATCAAGCAGAACACCAGCTTTCTTCCTTCTTCATTTTCACGCATCGGATCTTCGAGGATGAACACGCAAACTACGATACACGGCGCATCGGCGGCGGAGCATCTCGTCTCACGGTCTCGCGGTCGTCAAAATAGTGTTTTAAATAGTGTAGTATGTATGAAAGAAAATGTAAATATAAATAGGTGATTTTACAAATAAATTATTCATTCGACAATCGGACAGATCACGAGTTTCAATTTATGAATCCTATGAAGAACCTCTAAAATCTTATTATTGCACGAAATTTGTGCAAAACATTTACTGGCAACATAAAGTGTCGACAAGGTCAAAACTTGCACAATTCTACAACTTGACGCGAGCAAAAAGTATCCTTATTGATTTGATGCTAAGGTTAGTTTTTAAAAGTTGCGATTCTCGTGCAATTTGACCAATGGCTGATGAATATTTTATGTAAAGGTAATAATAACGTGTATCTAAGTGTGGGTAACTGGCGACAGTGGTTCTGATTCAAAACTGACTCGATGGCCTTTCTAACCTCCTTTATCTGTTCTGTGATTAACACTATGCCAAAATTATAAGGCATAAAAGGAGGCCTTACCGCTAAACAGCGATTTCTTCTTTTCTAAGAGAAAAGTAGGTTTCATAACTCACAAATCCCCGAATCAGGGGTCCGTCCCCATAGTATCTGGTAGTTACTATATACACCGTCAACTAGCTTTCATAGCAGAGTGTTTTACATAAGCCCTCGAACGGCGAAGTGCCTTTCAATCTGTCTTCGGGCTAATGCCGTCACTACGGCACAACTGTCAGTCACTCGTGTGCCGTCCAACCAGCTTAAATATTTAGGCAAGGCACTAGGGCTGATACTGCACCGATTCATACACAAAATGCTGCTTGACTGTTACTTACCCATGGAATATATGAAGCGCTGAACCCTAACTAAGGCTTGCTTAAATATTATTTGATCGACCGATTTAAGCGTTGCTGCGGTAGGTAGTGTTGCACGGAAGTGGAAACTTCATCTTCCATGCTTCGGAGAGTCCCGGCTGCAAATCAACCGCTAAACCGAACCTTCAGGTGGCTTGAGACCATTCTAAACTGAGATGGCTACTAACCTCTCCATAAAATCCACATTGGAGCACCACGGTGAAGTATGCTCTAGACTCAGCTGTGCGAGAGAACCGTTTCCAACAGTAGGCCGTTTGGGTTCTAGATTATATTTGAGAAATAATCGAGTATATCCGCTGTGCATCCGACCTCTCAGGGTCTCACTTGAGAGTATTTGGTTCAAATTTCAGCGGCAACTTATACGAGTAAGCGGCAATAGTACTTAGTAAATGCGTTCTTAGCCTACGGGTGCGTACCGCAGGGGTTTGAACCCTGACCCATAGCAGGCCTAATTCTAATCTATGCCAACGCTGTATAAGAGGTACCCTAAGTAAGAGCAAATTCGCAATTTGCATTTATTTGGCGCAGCCCTACTGATTAGTACTTACTAGCAGAGAAATTATCAGCCTCAATATGCCGGCCAAGCGAGCAGAAGTCGGATCTGCAATTTGCTCAATTACCGATACTGATTGTGATCAATGGTAGGACTTGCTAATTCGTTCAAAGCACAAAATTTAGCAAATGAGAAATGAAAGGGAATGACCATGCATTATGTAAAAAAGTAATAAAGAAAAATATTATTAACTGAGAACTAAGTTTTTATTTATGTTACACATATGTACATGTAAAAGTCTACAACTGACAAAATAAGTAATAATGAAAATTATGTGCTGTATGTACATACACCATGTACCTACCATCACATACACCATGTACCATCACCGTCTAATCATCATAGAATTCATAGATGATAAAAAATTCAAAAGGTATTCACCTACCTGTACATAAAATATGAGTTAAAAATAATAAGTAGTAACTTTTTAATTATTACTTATTACCGAGAAGAGGTCCACATAAGCATGAAGAATGCAAGAGTATAAGCATGATGATGGCTCCCAAATCTTCAGTCAGCTACATACATAATTATACATACTTATTTACAAAAAAATACAACACTAGCTTTACTATCTAACTTATTTGTAACTATTTATTCTTCCGTCATCGAAGCCCTGGATAGACTACTTAAAAAGTATTGTATTAGCAAAATCTACTTAGAAATGTCTAAGCCGAATACCAGCACAAAAATTAAACATTAATAGTAACGAGTATATTAGATTAGATACATATGAGTAACGGCTAAAAGTGCGATTTTTCTTTTGAATACTAAGAAATGAATTGTGGCCGCTCAATCATTGTCATACTAGGGTAACCTTGATTAATAATGTTGTCTTCTATGGGCATAGCTATGATAATAAGTAATTTCCGTTCCGCATCTCCGCGGTAACTTACTCGATGAAATACATCGAGATTTTTAATGGTTTTATTACATAGAGCCTTAAAACTTTTTAATCATAAGGGTCAAATAAGCACGTAAAAAATGTGCTGTACCTAATTTACTTTAAGAATGTGTTTTTTGCTATGGTGTACATTAAAGTATTTTTGTATTGTATTGTGGTAGAGCCTATAGCCTGTGGTGGAGCCAAATAGGTTTTATATAAAACCAATTTTGTTCCATATTATAGAGTGCGCAATACCACCGCCATAGTACCTAGTACCATTTGTACGGGATAATAATTGTTGTCAAAACAATTTTGGTCCAGTTGGCCTTATTTGGAGGCTGACTGACTTAGAACGAGACTCTTAATAACAATTACTAATTGGATTAAAACTAAGACCAACTAATAGGACTATCACTAACAGTACCCATTTCTCATACCCACTAACTTACCTATAGTCATAATTGTTTCTAAAGCAATTGTTGAAATCCGTTTGTACGTTTAGTAGGTGGTAGAGCCTATAGGGAACCAAATAGGTTTTATATGAAAGCTAATTGGTTCCATATAGAGTTCGCCCGGGGCAGTACCACCGCCCGCCACGGTACCTAGTACCATTTCTGCCGTGTAATAATTGTTTTTAAAGCAATTGTGGTCCGGTTGGAAAGGTGTGGATTCCGGTTACACTTCTTTAGAGGCGACCATCTTAGTCCTCAAGGGTAGCAACACATCTGTGACTGACTTAGAACGAGACTCCTACTAACAAGTACTAACTGGACTATTACTAACACCAACTAACAGGACTAACTATCACTAACAGTCCCCAGTCCTCATACCTACTAACGAACTGACCAACTAATGTTCTAATTAACTCTCTCAACTAATTGGACTAACCATCCCAGTCCCTAATTGAGTCTTGTTCAAAGTCAGTCACAGTTGTCATGGGCGGCAGCGGATGGGTGGTGCTGCAAGCTCGTTTGCTATCTTTTTTCCATAAAAAAAAAAAAAAAGGTGTGGTTTCCAGCTACACTTCTTTAGAGACCACCTTAGTCCTCTTTGTCCTCAAGGGTAGCAACACATATGCGAGTGACTTCGAACAAGACTCTTACTAACAATGACTGGACTATTTCTAAACATGTCCTTCATTATTTTAAGTATTGTTTCACTTTTTTGGTTTGCATTGTGTGATTTTTTACTTGTTTTTTTGTTTAATTTTAGAATATGTATTGCAATATTTTAAATACAAATAAACTTTAATTACTTAATTATTCATATGAAAGCCATCGCTCATGCCACAAAATACTGGACAAAAATCAATAACAAAGTCTTTAGTATAACTCCTAAAAGCACCATTCCCTCGTACATCCACGTGCTCAATCATTGTCACAGCAGCAACCGCGATCGACGACTATGATATATGCGTCGTAATTCCATCCCTTGCCGCATCCGACGCAATAACTGTCACAGGCTGAAGCTGACATTACATCGAGATGCGCAGTGGAAATAATCTGCTTTTAAGCAAAGTAGGGTAGCAAGTATCAACAAGCCCCGCTTCACGGGAGTCCACCAGGTCCTGGATAGGTCCAGTCTAGTCTGCAGCCCATAAGTCATAATGGTTATAGGACTATTCCTAACCATCTTGTAGACAGATAAAATACACATAATTTCGTCTGACTGACGCCCAACACTGTAGCTGACTACAGAGTAGTGGACTGTATATTATATAGCAAAGACTTCTTTCCATGTAATTCTTATTTATTGAGCTGGCCGAGTTTACAATGTCGCGGTGAGATGTACTGAGTTCAGAGCTGTCGTGAACTACTGTTAAATAATTGATCGCCTGAATGACTGGTATGTATTTCCCTCTATAAAATACCAAATTGGTACGAATATTGTGTTGTATATTAAGATATATATGTTATATTAAGAGCGAAATAAACTTTCTTTGTTTCTTTCTTTCTAAAACACAATTCATCTCGTATTTACTACCACGTGACAATTACGATTAAAACCCGTAGACTCTCAAGACCCCCCCCCGCAGCTGACAATGTTAAACCACCCCGATATCGGCATATCAAGGCATATTCTTTGCTGTGCAATAACTAAGTGTAAACGATCATAACTTCGTAGTTTTTTCACAAAAATAAAATATCATGTTCATAACACTGAGGTTGAGAGTTATTGTAGAGTATGGTCATATATTATACTTACTTCACCCGTAGTTAGTATCACGCTACGCACGATCAACGGCTATGATAAATGTGTGTAATTCCAGTCCCCGGTCGCCCCCGGTCGCCCCCGGTCGCCCCGCGCCGCCACAATAACTGTCAACCATTTTGACAACTCGGCTAGCTGTTGTCTAGCGTACTAGGATGCCTTTGACTACAGACGAGTTTGTAATATCGCCTAGCTAGATCCTCGATGCGAAACGTTGAATTTGTAAATTTGTTACTAATTTACGGAGTCTGGAATAATGTCCAGTGTATGGCAAGCTAGCCGAGACCAGGATTGTCAGTTATTATAATAATCTTTATATATCTATTTCTTGTGTACGTGTATATGTCACTGAACTCCTCATAAACGGCTGGATAGATGTTGATGAAATTTTAAATATGCCTTTCAATTTCATAAATCGCACATAACTATAAAGTCATTGGTGCGTGCCGCTTGGATTTGGACCCGAACCGCTCGATCTGCCTGTGAGAGTGAGAGGCGAGTTCGATAGCCACGCTGTTAGTCTGGATTTTACACCTAAATCCTCTTCGAACAGAAACAACAGATATACGTCTATAATAGGAAATCTTGCTATTAATAGCATATTTAAAGCATGTAATTCTAAAGTAGTCCTTTGTTCATTTAGTGCGTACCAGTTCTAATTATTTCCGACTCATAAGATATGACTGTGTATTTTCTATTAAAATCGTCCGTTAGTTAAACGAGTATATTCGTATGGGACCCGTTGACATAAACGTTAGCACCGAAGTAATGTACCTCAATTGCTACCACTTTTGGAGAAACAGGCAGTGATGTTATGTAATTTTTTTATGTAGGTTAGTCGAATAGCCACAGACGTACTTTACTCTCTAGTTGAGAACAATGTGCTAATACTTGTATTAAACAGACGCCAGGCGTTAATTGCGGAGCCATACATTGCTCAGCAGTGCGTTAAAGCGCTGGATAATGCGCTAAGTGCAGTAGTTCTGGACGCGCGGGCTTAGAGGGAGTTAATAGTGCATTACCGTCTCGCCACCTAATGTATCCAGCTGGCTTGTTTCATGTATCCACTGGCTACGTACGAACGTAGCCCAGTGACTGGGCAAAATGAGTCAGTAATAATAGCAAGGTCTCAGGTAAAAGCTGGAGGTTTACGTAAATGTAATATCATATTCCATCCTTCCTGCTTTTTTTTAAGTCCACTGCTGGACAAATGTATTCCTTAATGGAAGTCACTTCTCCCGACCGAACCTCTGAATGCAGCAGTTTTCCGCTGTTTTCTTCAGTCTATCGGTTGGAGATAGGCCAAAACTCAGTTTTTCAAGTCGCGATCTCCACTCGAAGACTTTACTTAGGTATAATTGATGTCATAAATAAATAAGTACCTATTTAATCAAACATAGTTGCAACTTGCAAGGTAAGTACCTACTTTGATAGGACGTTTAAAAAAGGAAAGAAAAATAGAGTTGTAAAATGTATGATATGTGTATGATATGATTCTACGTTATTTTTCTCCATAAATAAAGCTAAAAAAAATATAAAAAAATATAATAAGAAAATAAGCTAAAGAAGGCCGCATTCGATCACTCATAACGCTTGTTATGAGTGATCGAATGCGGCCCTCTTTAGCTTAGAAAAGTAGTAATTGTATTTGAACTGAATCTCTCGAACGCTATCTCAAGTAAGGTCAATGTGTTAACAATCTAATTTACTACACGTATAGGGTAGGATATTGTGGCGGACGACATCTACTGCATGCAGCATGGCGGCAAATTTCATGATTTAGTACATCTGGAGTAACTTCAACCAAGTGTTTGGAAGCTTGAGGGTTACGAAGTAAGTATTTAGTAATCTGCGCTTGACGCAACACGACCTTCCAGGTTCAACGACCTATCAAACTGATAATCGTAGCTTAGCGTGTTCTTCGAAACATCTAATTATAGAAATCAAGAATTTATATCGTTATTTATATCCGTTAACTCCCATGAACTCCCATCTAACAGTCAGCTGAGACCAGGATATTGTCTTCCAGGATCATGTCAATTTATTGTTATTTTTTTTAAATTTATTTACAATGTACACTCTAATCCACACAAAATACATAACACAAATCTATATATATAAAAGGAGAAGGTGACTGACTGACTGACTGACTGACTGACTGACTGACTGACTGACATATCAACGCAGGGCCTAAACTATAAGAGTTAGAAACTTGAAATTTTGCACAAGGGTTCCTTTTATAACGTAGGTAACTAAGAAAGGATTTTTGAAAATTCATCCCCTAAGGGGGTAAAACGGGGGTGCAAAGTTTGTATGAAACTGCCGTTTTTGAAGTCAAGTGGGCAACCTGAACGTGGGCAGACGTCGTTAATGGGTCTAATTCTACGCGAGCGAAGCTGCGGGCGTCCACTAGTTTTAAAATAAATCGAGTAGGTATTACTTTTCTAATTATAGGCACATACAACTTTCTTTTGTGGATATCATAACATTACATTACTAACATTAGGTACATTATTTAATAGTAGCAAACCGACAACCTCTATCTAATCTACGGCCGAAAATGAGAAGACTGTAATCAATATACTTACAGATTTTTTTTAAAACTTTTTATAATTGTTATTAATATTCCTACAATGTCATCAGTGGAAGTGGGTGAAATATTGATTGCAAGATTTCAGGACATACATATTTACATACGAGTGAAGTTAAATACAAGCTAAATAAAACCGTTTAATAAATAAAAGCTTTTAATTTTAAAAAGATAAGCAATAAAATATATTCCGTTGTGTCAAACAAGTGAACATTTAACGCCGAGGTTTACTAGAAGCTTTTCTGCTTTGTAAATAAGCACTAGTCAACTGAAATAGGAATGGAGCGGTAACATGTTCCAACAACGGCAACATGTGCCAACAGGGCTTCTGATCACACTTCCTGCAACCGTTAGCAACCACACGCTACAAGCGGCATATGTCCCGACATTGTAAGCTCGATGTACCCATTGTTCCTGCTGTACCACATCGTACACAAGTCGTCGGTTCCCAAACTATTTTAATCCCACTTACGATGTATTTATAGTTGAGTGGTCAAACTCGACCACTCTAGTTCTGCGTTCAAATCCAAGCCCATGCAATAATGACATTATTAATTTACTTACATTAAAAAAAGATATGCTCGGATTATACTAGTTTTTCAAGTCAAATACTTGTACTATCCTGGCTTAGAACACGCTTGTGCTAGTTAATTTGCCACTGTTTGGCATTGTCTTAGATAGCAGCACGTTTGTGAAATAAAATGAACTGCGATCGTAAAAAATTACTAGCTTCGCCGGCCAGATGCAGGAACACACATCAGGATGGTAAAATCAGTGGAGTACTACAAGCTCAAAAAATAGAACGTACTCATCCATGGCCCAATTAAATGGTAAATAATGTTTCTTTGAATAACACTAACACCACAACTATTAGGAGGATGTTTGCCATAATCCACCACGCTGCCGCGCTGGCTAAGTGCCAACTTCACAGACGTGGACTGACTTCAGACACCTTCAAAAACGAGAAGAACTCTCAGAAGTATGCTAGTTTCATCGCGCTGTTTTTCATCATCATCACAACCCTTTCTTTGTCCCACTGTGAAGCACAGGCCTCCTCTCAGAATGGGAGGGGTTAGGCCTTAGTCCACCACGCTGACCAAGTGCGGATTGGCAGACTTCACTTCGAGAACATTATGATGAACTCTCAGTCATGCAGTTTTCCTCACTATGTGTCCTTCACTGTTATAGCAAGTGACATTTGATTTCTTAAATCGCACATAACGAAAAGTCATTGGTGCGTGCCGCTTGGGTTTGATTGAACCCTGTCTGGGACTGACCCTGACTGACTTCTCACCGCTTGTCATCGCCGCAATGGTTTCCCTGTACCTTTATGGTAGTGAAATTAAATTTATTAAAGGCATACTACTTTAAATTAATAATTTTTTTATGGAGTGGGAAGGTATACGATATTCTTAACAGGAGTTCACAAAAGAAAGGCTTCCGCAATTGAAAAAAAATCTGATTGAGTAGGTACCTCAGTGAAAACTGGTTCTGGAAAACTTTACTTTTTCGCTGCGACCCATAGACGTGGGGGACGCTGGGCACGGGTCTCCCCCACAGACTCTGCTTTAGACTTTTAAACTTTGCTTAGTAATAGTAAAGTCGTATATCAAAAATAAAATATGTAGGTAACATTTCATAATGATATATGAATGAATATCCTTTGGTATATCATTTTGTCGGCCGAACAGGTTGGGAGCTTGCAGCCTGCAGTGAAATGAATAAACCAACAAGACACGAGATTTGAACTTATGACACTTGCACCGAAGGAAATTAAACCATGGTTAGTTATAGAATTGACGATACAAATAAAGAAATTGTTTATAATTGTTTGTACTGGACTTTACATTTTTTGTAGGTACTCGACGAATAATTTTGACGAATTTTGACGAATTTTTTGTGACGACGAATAATGTCTTGGGCTTGGGTATTGGTTCCTCTCGAAGTGGGAGGGGTTAGGCCATACGTTGTCCAAGTGCGGATTGGCAGACCTCACATGCCTTCGTGATCAATATGGAGGATGCTCAGGCGTGCAGGTTCCTAAGATGTTCACGATGATTTCCTTCAGCATTACAGCAATTGACATTTTATTTCTTAAATCGCACGTAACTTTTAAAATTCATTGGTGCGTGTCGCTTGAATTTCAACCTGGACGGACCCCTCCTAAAGCCATCTATCGTGACGTTAGAGCTTAGCTTAGTGGTAAGTAATTATTGTAAATTAGCTTTAAGGCAGGTTAGGCACCCGTGTAGGATTAGCTATTCATTCAATGATCAATAGCTAATCATTTGCCTTATATTGATCAGTTTAGAATAGCATTATATCTCTTTTATTTAAGTAGTTTGTAGTTACCTAGACTTTCGTTATGCGTGTCCAATCACCTCACAGCGAAATAAATTATTTGACTTTGACTTTGAATTTGACCCCACTGACACAAAGTAGATCTACTTTGTACCACTGATAGCCACTGGGCTGTCAACGTTGTTTACAACAATTAATTAATTTATTCTTATTAGAAGGCCATAAACAAATTTTATTAAAAAAATACATTGGTGTGATCTATGGAAAAATAATTAATGTAATTGGTTTTTTATCGTTTTAATAAAAGTAAATAACTAAATAAATATGTAGGTCATTGTAGCTAGTTACCAATGTTTACTTTTTGTATATAGCTTGTGTATCTACCTTCCTTAATTACTGGAATCATATACTCAAGTAACGGATAACGGCTCTTTATTATGTTTCCCAAATACTCCCTCAGGACTCACTTGCTTCCCGTGTTTGTTAAGGACATACAAACTGGCGACGAACACTTCTACGTATCGTACGCGTGTGGAAAAGTCGTATTAATATTTTTTAATGGATATAAGATAGCAAACGAGCTTGTGAATGACTTTGAACAAGACTCAAATATTGACTGGGTTGATTAGTCCAGTTACAAAGTAGGTTTCATATAAAACCTATTTGGTTCCCTATAGGCTCTACCACCTAATAGTCGTAATGTAGGTAACGTAATATTTTTATATACCTACTGTAATCTTATAATTACTACTAGAAGTTACATTATTATATTATTATGTAGGAAGTATTACCTACTTAAGTACAATGTCGATATAACAAGCTTGTTTGGAGGCACCTTATTACTTGCAAACAAACTCTGGTCGTCTACCAAAGTCCCCGTCGATAGTAAACTTAATATTTATACGATCAATATTTAAAGCATCGAACGAGCGATATTATATGATAAATATTTTTTTAATAATCAATAGTTCCATACTAATATTATAAATGAGAAAGTAACTCTGACTGTCTGTCTCGCTTTCACGCCAAAACTACTGAACCAATTCAAATGAAATTTGGTATATAGACAGTCTAGTCTAGAGCCTTAGAAAGGACATAGGCTACTTTTTAATTGGAATAAAAGTGTTGTGTGTGTGTCAGAACTAGAATCTTAAAATTTATATTATCCTAGGCTGTTGATTAGATATAAATAAATATGGCATTCAAAGTTTATAAAAATGTTATTATTAAGGGTGTAAAGTAAGACCTCCCGAAGTAGTGTCTGTGGGTGAGACCCGTGCCCAGCAGTGGGACGTGTATGGGTCGCAGCGAAAATAATCATAGGGGATAACACATTTACGGATTCATTACAAATTTGTGGCGCAAAAGTTAAGAACGCGTTAAGAAGAATCTATTATTATATTCCGCCCGCAAACTTTTATTATTATAGAAGTTTTATCAATCGTGTTTTGTAGCCATCAGCTTTATCGAATTAATATTTATTAATTGATCAAGTTAAAATTTACTACCTATAAACAGACAGTAATTGGTCACCTTCGCCTACTTGCGAGACCAGGTGCAGCACAAGTGTGCCGCTGGTTTTGAAGAACGTGCTTTCGTTGGAGTACATACTTTTCTCAGACCAACGGTGCAGTTGACAATAACTAACAACCACATTATATTTTCTATTTATATATTTTTAGCCTAGCCAGCAGCCAGCAGACGGGCCGGGCCATCTGAAAATAACTGAAAATTTTGTAAGAACCTAACGTTAAAAAGGAATTCAGTCTAGTTTTTTTATTCATGTCAGTGGCCGCTGCGTATCTGGAAGTTAGCGCCAATGAAAAAGAGACGTCTGACTTAATCCACTTTTTCAGTCCGTTTCGAGAAGTGAAGTAACCTTGGTATATTTTTTGAATCACTGTCGCTTCTTTAATGGGTATACTCGTAATTATCAAAAGAAATCTGGGGCGTCTTAATGTTTTCTTTCATTTATTTCATATATTTCATACGATGACACAAGTAGGTATAGGTAAAAGCGTTTAATTGAATCTGCTAAAAACCTTTGCTAACAGTTTTGCTACTTATAAAACACATTCAGTTGAAATGAAATAAAAAATACAATTCTTAATGCACACGTGATCATATCCGATACTAAATCGCGGGAAAAGCTCCGGAAATATCGCATCGGACGAGGAGGATTCCGGATTATCGTGAAAATTGTATACGTATTGCTGCCAGTAATCAAACGTAATCCTAAATACACGATTTAAGTACAAAACAAAATAGAAACGAAACCATCAATTACAATACGCTGCTGTGCTTTTGCCTATTGAATTATTTTGGATCCCTCCACCACTACCACAACCCTTTATTTTGTCCCACTTTTGGGCACGAGTAGGTCTAACGGTCTCAGAATGGGAGGGATTTGGCCTTTGTCCACCACGGAAACAATCGTTAAGCCTTGTCGAAGACAACATGTGGCTTGAGAACATTCGCCACTGGCTTCGGAGTCTGGATATGTACCTAGTGTATGGCAATAGGCCTATTACATGGGACCTATTTTGTAATCTGTACTTAAACATAACTGATGGAAAGTGGATGTACTACACACCTCTTTGGGGAAATACAGGCGTGATGTTATGTTATGTTTATCGATATCCAATACTCAGTTGACTATGATTATGATGGATAGATGAATGGATGGATATATAACTTTATTACATAACACAGAAAATAAATACATACGATAAAAGGTACATAATGGTCGTTTCTCAAATAAGATATCAAAGTAAATAAACATATTAGGAACAATTCAATGGTTTGGTACTTTTTTACAGAAAAGCTTGGAAATATCTCAACGGATAAAAAGGAATTTCATATTAGCTGGAATTTCATATTAGCTAAAAGCTGATAGCAGTAGGCTTCTATATAAAGAGGCAACGACGAAAGTATTTCTTTCTTTGTCTAATGGACTTCGGAATAACTGGGAGCTTTTTGTTCCAAAAATATAATTTTATAACCGATACACAAATAATTACCGAAGCATTCCATTCCTATTTTATATTAAGAAAATATTTGTTAATCTGTTTAGTTGCACTAATTTAAATTAGTTGGTCCAATCCAAAAAATAATAATCAACGTTTTTACACGGAAGTAATGGCTTTACTCCACCAATAAACAATGAATATTTAAATAATATTACTTACTAATAAATAAAATATTCGGACTAACGGAGGTTCCGTTTTATGAGAATTAAAACTGCGTAGTGTTCCGTTGTCCATCCGTTTGCACGGAAAGGAAGTGTTTAAATGTAGGTGCTAAAACTTTATAATTAAAACTGAGTTTCCCACTCAGGCGGTTTAATGAAAATTAGGGTGTCACGTTCAGAAAATAGTGCGAATTCCACACGGTATAAGTTGCATTGCTTATGTTTGCGTAACATGTTCGTGAATTTCCTGTTCTACATATGAGATGGAAAGGGCAAGAAACTTAAAACACAGGCTTCCGACTGTTGGGCATGGGTCTTTCCAGCACAGCTGACTTACATAGAACATACTCCACCACGCTGCTCCAATCTGCGGAGGGGTTAGTGGCCAACCCAGTGTCGAAAATTTTCAAGCCACCCGAAAGTCTTCGTGAGATGGATGATTACCCTTGCTGTTATATTATTCAACATACTGGTAGAAATATCAAAGACTTTGGAATAATATCGTCCCCATTTGAATAACCGATTTCTGTGAGTGCCAAATCTAATTTGCCTCGACTACTATAGTCTTATAGGCACAGAATATTTAAAGGATAAATGGCACATTCTTGGGTTTTTTGTGATAGTGGAGTGCTTGCGGACTGGGTAAGATTTCGACTCGGAATTACTGGGTCCAAATCTCAGAGTATTCGCTGTATCGATAAGTGAGAATTACATCAAAAGTAGCATTATACCGCCATCAAAATATCCTTTCATTGACCCGATAGTCCAGTCCAATAAGGATTGAAAGATTTCACATGCCACCGAGAATATTATTACGAACGCACAGGGATGATTCTCACAATCAGCAGATTTCCAAACCAAAAGTTTTCTTATGCTAAACCATTTTCAAATCAAAAATCAATTTATGTTTTCAATCACTTTCAAATCAAAACTTAAACAACAACTTCAGCACAACCTAGCACAACTTAAGTGGGACAGATTGCTGCCACTGTATTGCTGACTGGGAATCGGTAAAACAAAGATATTGTATGGTATAACAGTCATTTTCTTAAGCAAAAACATTATTTAAACCAGGTTTAAGCCAATAAATTACAGCATCTCAGTCACTCTAGAATCTAGACTGTCTGAGAAGTTAATTAAACTAGATCCAATTATTTTTGCAGAAACCCACTCTGCGGTAGCCTTGATTAGGAGCCACTTGACGTTGAAGTAAATTGTAAAAAGCAGGGTTTGTTCAACGAGAAAATTTAATAAACGGCCGGTTTCTTTGCCCGAAGTCTGCCGAGCTCGCCGGAGCTGTGACGGATTGTCCTTCCAATGTCTCTTGCGTTTCGGAAAAACTTTAATTTTAACTGAGAACGAACGGAAATAAATATATAACGTATACTCGTATATCTTGTTTAAAATTTAAACTAGAAAATTGTTTTATCTTGATTGAAACTTTTCTGTATTCTGAGATTAGCCACTATAATAATAACTGTAGTTATTAAGTAAAATTGTTAACTACATTATCCAACTGCATCGTTTCAATTTCAATTTCTTTATTTGCCATAAGTAAGGTACATTAAGTAAGGCTATTTATTAGTTTCCATAACTTCTTACTTAAGCTAAGGCATACAAATTTTTATACATTACCAATCTAACATGTTTTAATTTAGACTGTTCATCTTTATTATTCTACCCTGTCACATAAAATTACTTAAACAAATTTAAAAACAATTGTTACACTGGCCTAGGAACCATATTCTGGTTTTGCCATCAACAAGCTTTCAAACATTTTAATTTTATTAATTTAGTTTGCCTTACTGTTATTATCACAATTCATTAACTCTAAGGTAACTCTGACTTGAAATAGATGTTTATGTATTTCAAAGAGATGTGTAAGTAACTAAGTAGGTACCACTCTGCTCTTTCGTGTTCCTTTGAAGGTGTATTTTTCAGACTTTTTCTTTCCCGTTAGAGAAAGAAAACTCGGTTTGTGCTAATCACAAGATGATTACAAGGCAAAAACACCCTCTGTTGCCTGCAATCAGTGTCGTATGTCCTGTGACATTTATTGTGTCTAATTGACAACATTTTTTTGTGCCCGCTTAGCACGGAATTAGAGGAGGTCGCAGAAACCTTTGCAATAAGATGTTTTCCCTCCAAATTAAGGGTATTGAGTAGGCTACTTAAGTTCCGACTTCAAAAGCTTTTACAAAGGGTTTTAATCTTTTGATTCTTGTATCCAAGCATGTTATTAAATAGTTACCTTTTTTTGTAGGAAAGAAATGGGATTGCTGGTAAAGCGACTTTGTTTTGATATTGTACAATTTCGACGTAGGTTTTCACAATGTAATAACTTTTCTAGGAAAAGGTATTCCTTACTTAGGTATACTACTCTTACTATTGCGTACTTAAAACAATTCCATTATTCGAAATAATCACCTCGAAGAACATTTTGAGTATTGGTTGTGAAATGTGGAATCAAAAAAATGTTTTCGCGCAACTCGATCTGTTTAAAAAAACGACAAATGTATTAAAATCCATCTCCATCGGCCCCGATTTTTTAATTTCATCGATACGACAGACGTATTCGTAATACGAAATATTTTCGTATGCGACTTTCATTAAGAGTTATCCTGACCCTTAATACGAGTACCTATTACTTAACATATAAATGGGAAAGTGTATTTGTTGGTTGATGGGTTGGACTACCAACAGGTTTGTCTTCATATTCTCTTTAACCCGGAAAATTGGATGGTTCTCGTGAAGTAAATACTGTAATAATCGTAAAAATTTTAATCGATGATTAACTATCGACCAATTTTTAAACGAAGCAGGCGGAACCTTCTATTAAAGCGAGTTGTAGAAAAACAAACAATATACATGAAACTTAAACACTGTGATAAGCCATTTAATACACCAGAAATTATATCGACTGTATTTAGAATTCTAGTGCTATTAAGGACCTGTATGACCAAGTTTCTGGAACAACAATGTTTTATACAAACTACCGTCTGAGTACACAGAATAGTAGGCTAAAGGACAATAACGTCCTTTAGCCTCGATATATTGTTTTCAACAATGGCCGCCAGGACCATGCCAACCAACCATGCGTACACATCTACTACCGTCCTTATGTCCTTGTTCTATTTATCTGAAAGTCCTGTGCGTAACATGTATTTAGCTTATAATATATTAGTAACATCCATAGCAGTGTCCACATTAACGTCAATAGCCAGTAATTTTGTGGTGTACTGTGTATTTTTGTATTTTGTGTATATTTGTATTTGTATTTGTCTTGAACCCGACTGCCGGTTGTCCGGCCGTGAAGGTCCCAAACTTGCAAAATGGCGCACCGCCGATACTTACTTTGTATGCCAGGGCCCTTAGACGATTACATCTCAGATAATATATGATTTAGTTCATTATACTTTTCTTTTTATGACTGACATACCTAGAAAGGTATTCCGAAATGCTTTTGTAGTATCTGCTTGATTCTCGCCTTATTAAAATAAAGCCAGACAAATAGGCATATGGGCAAATGATGTTAGGTAAGTGGTCACCGTCCAATGGATGCGTGCGACACCAGGAACAATTTAAGAATGCCTTTTAGATTCTGCTTGAGCTACATGCCGTAGCTAAACGGTATTTATTGCCTCGGCTGGAAGTTCATTCCATGTTCTGTTCACAGCCTACATAATGGCGTAATATACTTGCCTACAGATAGAGTTAGACGAGGGCAGAGAGGCAATAAGACTTCAAATAATAGCGCTCATTCAACAGAAGGGTCAAAGATAAACACATAGCGAAGTTTAGATGTTAACGCGCAGTTGTTATACTGCGGAGGAGTTAATTAACGGACTTCTGTAGTTCTGGTGGGGGGTCATTACCGGATACGCGAGTTCCGAGTTGTAAAGTGTTCAAAATCTGCTCGGTGAATACAATGGTCGGCGGTAAAGTTACTGTTCTCGTGGGGCAAAGCGCGTCCATGTCTATGCTAAGAGCTCCAATTTTTGTAAAACAGTTTAATTCTAATTCACGGGACAACAATACTGGATCATTTTTTAAATTTTATAAGAGCAACGAGCATGGTGTCCAGCCACCAGCCGTCGCCCATGACTGTGCTGTCTATGTTCTCCCGGTGTGTCAAAGATTATGTACCTTTTTAACACTGGAGCATTATTATTGAATCGCTCGCCTGCGACTCATTAGTGTTAAATATAAACAATAACGTAGGTACTATTTATTAAGTCTATTGCTCGGCCTACCAGTCGAGTGCGTATCTAATACTGAAGAGAACATACCACGAAAACGCATTTACCTACGTTTTTACCCACTTATGACATAATAGTGGACGCCCGCAGCTTCGCTCGCGTAGAATTAGACCCATTAACGACGTCTTCCCGCGTTCGGGTTGCCCACTTGACTTCAAAAACGGCAAAGTTTCATACTAACTTTGCACCCCCGTTTTACCCCCTTAGGGGTAATTTTCAAAAATCCTTTCTTAGTGCTCCCCTACGTTATAAAAGGAACCCCTGTGGAAAATTTCAAGTTTCTAACCCTTATAGTTTAGGCCCTGCGTTGATATGTCAGTCAGTCAGCTTCTCCTTTTATATACCTATATAGATAACTGAACTGTATAACGCCTGCCGTGAGTCTTTTACCTAAGCCGAAGTTCCGCTTCGAACATCGAACTACTAAGCGACTCTATAATGACAGACTGACTCCTCAACCGTCATGACGTCAATCGCCCGCTCCCATCGCATATCCGGAAACGTACTTAGAAGCTGCCACCCATAGGCATCCCACTGCTGGGCACGGGTCTCTACCACAGACAAATCTGCGGGAGGTCTATAGCATACTCTACCGGGTTAGTGGCCAACCCAGTGCCGAATGTTCTCAAGCCACCCGATTGTTTTCACCATTGAAAACAACCTGGTCCGACGGCTTAACGTGCCCTCCGAATCACGGTAGTGCCCATGAAATTTTTAATTTCTTAATTCGCAAATAACTTTAGAAAAGTCATTGGTGCGTGCCGCTTGGATTTGAACCCGGACCGCTTGAGTGAGAGACGGGTTCAATAGCCAATGAGGTCAGGCTGTCACCGCTTTATTCACACATTCATATATAAAAAGTGTGAGGCTCAAACATAGCTGGACCTGACATCGAAGAACTGGACACTCGTCAATTAAACACTGTTTCGATAAATTGATTGGTTTGGCATTTGGATAATGTAAATCAATTATGTGCCCATTAATATGAATTAGACTTAACTGTGATTATAACAATTCAACAGGGATTATCGGGGTAATTCATTGGTAATTAAGTGTTATTTATTAATATTTAATTTAACGAATCGTCTGGTGTTGCTCGTGTTCATTGTGTTTCTCCATTTTTTAGTATGGTGTACATAGACTGGGCCGGAGCTCCATACATTTTGAAACATCTCCTTTGAGTGGAAGGCGATATATATAATATACGTTAGGTACAATATTAAAACTAGCCTGTAACCTTTAGCAGAAGAAGAAAACTCCGCTTTTCTCTTTTTATCACCGTTCACAGCTAATTTGCGCGTCTCGTGTTGTCGATAATGAGACACCCACCCGGCGGCATTCTGCGTCTGAACACAACAGGAGTGACATCTACCGTCGAATAAGGAACTTTAATGCCATTTAGAACTGTTCATTTTACGACAGTTCATTTTACTGATTTAATTTGATAGCAAGAGACTCAATAAAGAATTTGAAGAACAAGAATTTATTCACATTTTATTCATAGTAATATAAATATTATATGAAATTTCATTTTGATGTTGGTTTCATACACGTACATGCATGAATGGATGGCTTTGGTAACTACATTCATGTGATTGTAACTAAGTCTTTTGAACAAAGTAATTTGTAAATTTCTCGAAAGGCCAAACTAAAGACCTACCAAATGATTTAACTGTAACATAACTCTGCGGTTACACCAGAGTCTTAACTCAACGTATCGTAGGTACATAGTAGTATTGACTGTTAATTGGTTCTATGCCACCATAAAATGTTATATTATTTTATTGAGCCTATCCCATACACCGGGCCTACATGTTGCCCAACCCGGGGATCGAACCCAGCTTAGCAGTCGCGGTTCCGTCTACCATCTACGAATAATATTTACTCTGTGCTATAGGTAATAAACTCGTTTCTACTTCGTTTTAAAAACTTACTTATTTTTGTATTCTGTTCCTCCCCTTCATTGCCGTAGCGGACAGTCGCAACTAGCATTTTCCTCTCACCAGTTTTTCGGAGCAGCAATAAGCCGCCTAAAAATTCAGCCGGCAAATTCATCGCGGCGTTCCTTTTCACGCAAGCTCGGTTTAGCTAAGCGCAACTGCGCGCGAATGCGTTCCGTTTTTCCGAATATTTTGAAAATTTTCTTTCTATTGTTCGTTCCTAGTCGGTACGGACTAACGTATTGGCGTCTGTGATCAATGCAAAAATAATTGAGAGTGCAAAGTAATCGCTAGTGGAAAACATACAGCAATTTATAATAGACTTTTATTAAATGTAAAGAATATTGATTGCTGTAGGATGTAACGGTTAGTTACGGCTTTGTTAACCCATCGATAATGATTGCTAGATTATTAATTGCATTATTTGGATAGACAGATATACGATAGATTGGACTTAAAAGCTACTGAAGTGATATTGATGAAATTGTATACTATTATGCATAGAATCCCTAAGATGGCTTTAGGATACTTTTTATCCCGGAAAAATTGAGGTTCCCGTGAAAAAATTCAAAAAAATATTTTGTGTAAAAATATTTTAAATTGCCATACAACATTTGCAACAAAAAATCCTTACGACATATTCTCCTCCTTTATCTATATTTGAGAAAGACGGCACGTCAATAGGTATGCGATCAGTGTAAGAGACTGGTTTTAGAGTCAGTGTAATTTAGCGTTTTTTTAAATTTTCATCCTATAAACCGCAAAGTCTTCAAGCGAATGCGGAGAAATATGATGTGCAAAACGATGGGACTTTAAACTTTATAAACATTAAGATCTAAAGAAAGAGCCCCACTCAATCCCGTTAGCCGTACAAGTGATAAATCTAATCCAGGCTACTAGATTTCAAGTGTTAACGTCGGGTAAGTGTTATATAATTAGCAATATCAGTTACACTGCACATTCCTCTAAAGTGTACACTCTTACACGGAACGAACTTAATGCTTACTTATTCAATAAACAACCCGGTAAAAGTCAGTTAGAACAATGTTGCCGGTGATTTATTACCGTGTAACTTCACTGCTGTGCACTGTCGTAATTATTTTTAAGGCGAAGTTGCTTTCTTTCATTGTTAGGAAGTACATTAGGAGAGATTAACCAACCTGTCCACCCGTTCATAGGAGAGCGATAAGCTATATTTTATAATTAGTACTACAAGTAGCGCCTTCGAGAGTGACAGTAACTTAGTATAAAATTCAGTCTATCACTATCTTTTACCTGACTGACCGACACAAAGAAAGGGGGTTAAACAGGGGTTTAACAGTCAGATTTTGAAGATTCTTACGTCAAACGATTGGTCTTTACCATGCAAGTGTCACGAAAAGTTTATTATGTATAAATATGACAGTAACCAATATTCACCATAGCGACAACTATACCATATGGTCGCCATATTGTCAAAATGAAAACAAAAATTAACGAGCTACTACATCAAATGGGATATTATTAAATGGGTATTTAAAAATCAATCCTTTTATCCTTTTTCATTTTAAGTAACAGTTAATATAATTTAAAACAAGTTGTAGTTAACAACACTCTCGCTAATTTTCCTACTTATATTATTACTTTGTCTATGTTTTGTCTTTTTTTTTAATATGTTTCGCTATACAGAATACAAAATATGACTGCGTGTGTAAAACAGCTACTTTCACCATTCATGTTTAGGCCCTACTTAATAGCTGTTGAGATTTTAAATTTCATAGGTAAGTTTCCGAGTAAGATCGGAGAGAAATCAAATCATTATAAAAACTAAGTGTCCCAAACGTATTAGTTTATAAGAGTAAACGGTTTGTTTTGCCTGCTACGTCAATTGATAATTAGGATCCTGTATATATTTGTATATATATACAGGATCCTAAATGGGGCAGTGTCTCCTAATATTTTAGCTTCTCTTTCGAAGCCTGTCCTGCAACAGATCTTTAGCGGAAAGCTGTTAAAATATGGCTTTGAAGTTAACACCTGTTTAAGTTACGAGCGAACATTTTCGGAAGTTAATGGGACTATATTTTATATTCTTCTAGGTAGTATCTAGCTATAAATGGCATGTCGGTATAAAATTACCTTTCCCAATATTTCTGACCTAGCGAGATAGCCATGACAAATTCTACTACGGTTCCTTTGTGTGCCTGGTTATGTGGTTAAGAGGTTAAGGTTACAGGAAGGCTTTCGATCTTTTGTTTAGCAATACAACCACCCATTACAACCACCCGCTACTTAAAAACTTAACGTTGAACTATATTCCAACGCAAAAAAGGCGTTTTTTATTTGACAAACTCAAGACAGCTTTTTCCTTAGAATCCACGGTTATGATGTACATTTATTTCCATAAAATTGACGACCAACGCTGTATTCGAACGCGAAATCTTTGAATTCACATTAAATATTTATGAGAATTATTGACACATTTTACTGTATCTTAGCAGTTCTTGAAGGTTTCTGCAGAGTTCCTTGTGATGTTTTGATATTATCTTAAATTATCTCAGATTTAAATATAGAAACTTAGGTATTTGTATCCGCGCTGCTCCAAAATGTTTGTTTTACAATTGAAAATTAAGTGAAGCGACGACTTGCCTCTAAAAACGGTAGCGCCAATGCGCCACAAGCGGTCACACATCTGCATACCGACCGCTCCTACGTTACTTAACTCGGACGATCATGTAACCTAAGATCGACGCGAGCCGTATGGTAAGTTTTGTAGTAATGTAAATCTACTTGATGTTACTTTGTATTTTTCTACAAATATTATTTAGGTAGAAACATACTGCACAATGTAGGTGGATACTATAGCTGTCAAACATTATCTGGCAGCGTACACGGAATTCCATCGAACAACTTAAATGAAGTCCCATCAAAATTTTAGCAGATATTGGAAAAGTTTGGATTCGAGAGTCAAAGTAAGTAGATATCTTCTGCGATTAGACCAAGAATTTCAGTATTACGCGTAAGGAGCGCTAAGATTGAAGATAATATAATTTATCATTAGTACCACAACCTACCTCACACAATCGTTGGATTTGGTGGAAAACAAATTGATAAAATCTGGGCGGATGCCAATAAGGAAAGCTGGAGAAATATATGCCTGATTTTATCTTACAGACTGGCTTGTTTTGTTACAAGTAAGAGTAAATAAAAACAAACTAAGTAAATGAGAAATTCTTTCATTTCCACATATACTACTACCACTAGGGGACGCCTGCAGCTTCGCTCGCGTGATTTTAGTTGAAAATATCTGCATTTAACTTTTTTTAAAAGCTTTTACTTAACTTCACTCGTATGTATTCATTCATGTATGTCCTGGAATCTTGCAATCAATATTTCACCCACTTCCACTGAAGCTATCGAGCTGACATTTGGCACACATATTAGGTTCCGATGACAATGCAATAATATGGTACTGTCAAACTGATCTGATGATGGAGCCGGAAGATATTAACTGGAACTTCATGATGGAATATCGTATCATAGTCGTGTTTGCACTTGTGGTCTTGTAATGAACTTTGACCACGATTAGGTTTCAAGGTCAAGTTATAAAAGCTTTTTAAAAAAAAATTTTTTTTACAGTATAGTTATTTCATTTTCTTACAGAGTATAGAAAAACTAACGAATACGTATTCGCTTGATTTTAATAATAAACGTTTCTTGTTAATTTGAACTGAATTGGTTAATGTTTCAATAAAATTTAATAAAAACATTCATACCGTATTCCAAAGGAAAATGATTATTTTCCGGGAATTAAAGTACCCTAAATGTTAATCCAGATTATGAGTAATAACTGTGCTAAGTTTCATCTAATCCTAAAGTGATGTGTGCACAGACAGACAGTCAGACAGACAATATTTTCGAAAAACCCACTTTTGAGTTCAGACTCGTTATTATAATGCCCCTGAATTGAAATTTTGAAAAAGTTTCTCGTCAGTTTTCTCGCAGCTTCGTTTGCGTGGAATTACACATAAATAAAGTTTCGTTTACACCTAGTAATATTAGCCTATGTCATTCAGTGAATATGTAGCTTTCTAATGGTGAAAGAATGTTCGAAATCGGTCCAGTAGTTTTTGTGTGAAAACATTACAAACAAATATTTCCTCTTTAATTCTCCTCTTAATATTATTATAGAAGTATAGAAGTATAGATATAAGGCATTTCACACCTGTCACTCGGGTTGACCAGTAACCCCTCAGCACAGAAGCAGCATAAAGGAGTATGATCCAAGCATAGATTAAAGAATTAATGAAGGTCTCAGTAATCTGAGCCTTCTCATTTAATTTTATAAGCTTGGGTTCGATTTCTTCCAAACATTGTGACAAACCTTGGACATGGGATGGTTATATAAGCCAATATTTACTGTAATACCAATTCCAATAAGATCACACATGCTAATACATGTACTTACATACAATGTCACATGCTAAATACTTAAAGTTGTTAATGATGATCATTACTAAGTAAATAACATTGTTACCGTGATCACATCGCATCAAGTACCAAAAACAGCGTCGCAATTAAAAATATAGGGCGTAGTAGTCCTAATATTTCATCCTAACTTCGTTCATAGTTGTGCGAAAAATATAGAACAATGAAGTTACAGCACAATGCGGTGTAATTGCATCCAGAAGTTTGTTTTGCAAAGCGCGACTACGCAGTTAGCGCACGGTTTCGTATGTATTTTTTATTCGTATGTTATGTTTTCTTGAGGTCAAATTGTATTCTTGCTTTATATATATATGAAGGATCAACATCGATATCAAATCGATAGTAATTTACACAACCATTAAAATTGAGTAGGTGAAAATATAGTTGGTCCTGGCTATCCTGGCTATTATTCAGTGAATGATAGAGACAAATTGGTACCTTACCTAATGTAAATTAAGGTTAATAATTGATAATGTAGCATCCATAGCCCAATGGCTCGCGTCGTATCAATGTGATCGAAAGAGTTAAGCAACGACGGGCGCAGTCGGTTTGTGGATGGGTGACCGCTAGTGGCAAAATTTCATGAGCTCTACCGTGCCACTAACCCTTCCACCAATCCGCATTGGAGCAGCGTGGTGGAGTACGCTCTAGACCTCCCGCAGCTGTGTCTGTGGGGCAGACCCGTGCTCAGCAGTGGGACGTCTATGGGTCGCAGCGAATTGATAATGTTTTGAATAACTGTTATATGTAATAAGTATACAAGAAAATTAATATAAATCTATATAATTAATATTATAACACTTTATAATTTTCTTTTTGCTTTTTTGTTTGTTTACACGCACTTATCCATGGTACCAGTCCGATTTAAATTATATGTTTGTACTAGATAGCCACGTTTATAGGCTGTCTAGAATAAGGCTTGTATTCTCACCTTTCCCTAAATATTATTTTTTGTCGCAGCAATTCGGAAGGACAAGCGCTCTTAAAATCTAAAACTAAACAAAACTACTTCTTATATCTATGTCTACAACTAAATTGTCATGATGATGATTCGGATTTAATAATAAAAGATGGAATTACATATTTACAAAAAACATATTTAGCTTATATTGCAAACTACAGAATATTCAACGTTATTGTTTTGTGACAAGAAAGTTTTTCCACATACTACACATTCGACACATTCCACGTTGGAATCAAGTCAACCCGCGGAAATCAATATACCTACTATATACTATACTTATAGCAGTTCAGTATAATGAGGCTGCAGAGATAGATAACTATTCTATGTATTCCGTTTATAGCAAACACTACACTCACTGTTGTAGTATAACCTTCGACGGGAAGCCGTCAGTCTAACAGAGAAAAATTTAAGCTAATGAGATTACGTCAATGATAAATAACCATTCATCTTTACGGTAATATTTTCAGACGTTATAGACGATTTAACTCCTTATGGAAAAATAGACTTAGTCAGATTCTACCACTCTTGTTCTCAAATGGGTTTCATTGCAGACTTACGGAACCCTCATAAGAGACTAAAAAGAACTTTCCTTACCGTCTCGTCGGTAGCAAACATAGAATTAAATTGTGTGAGGCGATGTTTGCATGGCTGGTGTTTTCTGCAATGCCTTTGTTGTCTGGCTTAGCTGCTTATCATCATCAAGCTGCGTCATCATCACCGTGTAATCATCACCAGTTTTGTGACTGATAAGAATTTTTATTATCAGGAAAAATACTTTGGGGATTTTTATTTAAGCGGAAAAAAAATTAAGGCAGTTCCATGAGTTTATTCATACTTATAAATAGCCTTGATTTAACAACAATATTAAATGCTGATTTTGAATTGCTTACCGATGCCTACCAATACGCACTGAATGATTGTGGTGGAATTTATTCTGAGAGAATCGTGCCCAGCAGTGCATGTTGTATCCGAAAAGTCGTTTACAAAGGCCCCGCTACAATTAAATGTAATTAAATAAATAGAAAGAGAAAAAGTATTATTGTCAATGTTGTTAATTGTTAATTGGGATTGGCCAAACCCTAAGCTTTGGAGTTCCAAACGCAGCACGCAGTATGATTATTATCTCTATTTTTACTCTCATCCCAGTTGGGATGAGAGTCGAAATAGAGATAATAATCATACTGCGATCCCGTGAAGAACCAGCAGCGCATTTCATGTGGAAACCTAGCACTTGGACGAGAATAACTTTCAAGCGCTGTTAAAGTAGGTACCAGTCCATACGCTGGTGCAAATGGTGCTTAGTAAAACACCACATCGTCTGTGGTTATATCAAACGACATTTTAAATTACAAAATCAAGTAACGTAAGAATGTATTCAATTAGCGTCTGATTAAAAATAAAATAAAACGTTCGAGTCGTTTCCGTAACACGCTCCCGACGTGGATTTCCAAATTGGACGTACCTAATTAATTTGCGAAGACATCGCGGCTCCCAAAGGCTGAGTGGGAAAGTGGGTATTTGAAATTTTAACGTACCCTAATTAAACGTGTTACGTTCTTTGTCTGAGGCCTACTCGAGAATAATTACGTTGGTCGCGAGATCGCCGTGTCTTGTGTGTATAATGATGTTGTGTGTAATTGCTCGTTTCAGGTAAATTGTTTTGTTCCCACACAAAGTTAGACGAGAGTAGCTCGAGAGGCAAAAGGTGGCTGTTTTACCTAAAATAAGCTACGATCAACAATTATCGCGCACACAATGCGCATCGTGTTAAAATAATGTCATATTAGGTACCCATTTCCATGGAATCAATACTAATATTCTGGAAATTGCGCTGTCACTAAATAGCGAGCCAAAAGAGATTGCACCTTACATACCTGACATACCACCCGTTCTTTATTTATATATTTGTCTCCATACTTTACGCACAGAACATAATATGTATGTAGGTAATAAGGTAGTAATACGATACGTGTTGCTTTAGGAGTAATAACATGACAGCCTCCTTTCTGATAGATGATCAGTCTTTTGTCTGTCGATCAGTCAAAAGAAGACATTCAGGCAATTTGCACTTTACCTAGAACACGTTGAATCCGTAACATTGACATAAAGCCGCTTCGCCACTTTTTGAGTCAGTGGACTATTTCATTTCCTTTGATAATTATGCGGGAAAATGAAACACGGACGATATGAAGGTACACATGCTTCACCGTACGTTCTTTTATCTGTAACTGAGAGAAATATTTTTAATGAAGTTATGATTACGATGAAGCGCTTGTGTTTGTGGGGCTTGGGAAATTATCAACCGATTTTATTGATTGTGTTAAGATGCACCAATATCGGATGTTAGATTGGTGATCGCCGGTGAAAAAAACTTCTTGAGTGCTTCCGTGCTTAACTTATCAGTTAGCCATCAGTCCCCGTTGTTGGGCCAACAGTCCCAAGTCGCTAAAATGACTGCTTAGCTAAGTCCTGGGTTCGATCCCCGGGTCGGGCAACAACGACTGTTTCCAACATTGAAAACAACCGGAACCGTCGGCTTTACGTGCCTTCCGAAGCACGGTAGCGTCCATGAAATTTTGCCACTATCGGTCTCCCATCCACAAACCGACCGCGTCCGTAGTTGCTTAACTCTTTCGATCACATTGAATCGAAGCGAGCCATTGGGCTATGGACGCTACCGACGTGAGCCATTGGATGAGATGAAGAAGAAGATGCTATTAATATAGTGTTATTATCATTTTGTATTTATTTGTATCAACCTAACTAATTCTAACAAGTTTCAGTACATTCATGTCAGCGGTGCAAAGGCAAAGTTTTAATGAGAATTGTGAGTTTTAAATATGTATGTATGTCAACAAGTGTGGTGTGAGTGTGTTGAGGATAGTAAATGGAATTGGTGCGATTGTAAGAATTTCATAAATAAACATATATTATATAAGTATTACTTATTAAGCATGCAGCTCCTGCCCCTAGAGTCCTACCTAATTACGTTACTAACAAACCTAGGTGCATATTCTACGCCTCAGATCTAACTTGGTTTCGGTGGGTATTCGGCTTTGTGGACGAATCCCATGACTCTGGCACCTAACTACCTCTGTAATAGAGGGAGTAAGGTGCTCTTATGATAGGATGGTGGTATACTACAAACGTGTCCCGGCTACACATAGAGGTAAAAGGGGGGTACTTTTCTACTAAAGTATGCTTTGTACACATAAAGGTTGTCGTTCAGTACCACAGCACACTTTGTATTCTTATGCCGGGACACGAATCATAGAACATTCGGGAATCTTTACGAGCCCGTAAAAGGAGTGCCGCTATCTCTCTCTTCACGCACTCGTTTACGCGGCAGTAAAATATGAAGAAAGCATCCGAATAAAGGTAGAGTCGGCCAGTGATAACAATACAGAAACGTAAACAATTTCAGGGCCCCACGTATAAAGTTTATCGCAAGGTCTTGCACCGGCCCTTCTCCAACTTTATTACTCGGAGATAAAGCGCGAAATATCACAATATATTTTTATTTTGGAGTGTACTAACTGCAAATAAAAGGATCACAAAGACGCGCGTCTTTTACAAAGTATTTTAACAAGGCGGAAGCTCGGCTTACAGCAGTTTAAAAAGTTGAAATGTTTACCTTTTTTGCTGTTGCTATCAGGTACCTACGAAAGTTGCCGTTAAGAGGATACACCGGAAATATGATTATTTAAAAAAAAAAAAAGTGCCTTCTGAATCGAGCGGTGATGAAATATGTAGTTACGACAGCTTCTTAATCGAGAGGTCCAGAGTTCAAACCCCATAACATGATCCCGTCACTTATATTTCCATCTGTAAATGTTGTAAAAATTAAGAAAATGGTGTGAAAATAATTTTGAACGGTATGAGGGGTTTACCACTACACTTCAAACAGTCCTTATCTTTTTATCTATTTTTCCACATTGTCAATGTTTCTTGTTCTGGTTATATATTCAACAATACAAAAAACACCAGAACGTGTGTAAATGCTAAGTATCCTAAACAAGGCCTTTTATTATAATATACCAATTTATTAGTAGTGATTTAAAACCTAGTGATTTAAAAATACGTCATTTCCTGGAATTTCATGCGTTACCCCCTTAAAGGAAAATTTGAACGACACGGCGAAAGGCGCGGTCGGGAGAGATTTTCGCGATGTATTAGCTCTATAGCTCATAAAGTTTGACTTAGAACGGCACTCGCCGCTCTCCAGACATATTGCCGACGGTATATTGAAAATCTCGGCTCTGTGCAATCCCTGCTCTATTTGGCAACCACTTGAAGCAAGCGTATGAAAATGTCAATGAAATTGGAGGGTCGCACTGTCGATATCGGATATCAGTATCAGAATAAAAAAAATATCCGACGACATTATGTGTTATTACTTATTTACATTATGAAGTTTTGACCCGAAATATGTTTGTTATGGGAGAACTATTGACTCCGGTATTCTGTGACTTCAACGGTGACCTCTTCATCTTGTTAGAGAGATGAATATCGAATATGTCGGCAAAAACCCTTTGAAAAAATATTAAGGCCAGAAATGTAATATCTTGACTTTGCAAAAAAAAGCTAAATACAAAATAGACATATGTTCCACATAAATAATATGTACCTACTCGTAACATATGCATAATGTTCCACATCTTGTATTTTACTCAATTTCAATAACAACAAAACTAAATGTTTATAACTTATTTTTGTACATGCAGTTTGTTAAAAATAAATAGTCGTATTCGCTAAATTTGAATACTCTTCTCACTTCTTTTTACCGCTGTTTGAGCTCTTTACAACTCATGTGGATACTTATGCAACAAAAGTATACAACCGAACTTCCTAAGAAAAGTACCCTTTATAATAAAACCGTACGGAAAGTTATGCCAAAGGAAAACGCTGTGTGCTCTCATCCACGGTGTAAAACAGTAACACATTTTATGTGTAGGCATAAATACGATTTCTTTCTACAATTTCATTACTCCCCTGTATATTTTCATGAAAGATTGTGCGTCCACGACGGAATTCGAACGGGAAATTCGATCACAGTAAATATTTATGAGATTAACCACACATTACTCGAACCGATATCGTTTCGTTCCTCCTTTAAGGTTTAACGTGATCTACAAAATCTTATCATAAATACGTCACTTAACGAATGAGGCTGGAAGATTCCGAGCGTTTGTGAAGTCTTTTGAAAATTCAAGTTGATATTGGAAAAGTTCCGGCTTAAGAGATAAAACGTAAGAATATATTCGAAGTTAAGGCGACGATTACAACCAAGGCTTAGTACTTACTAAGTAAGATAGAAGATAAACCAACTGAATAAACCGAAAATGTTTTATTCATTTATTTAACTTTATTGAACCACAATATAAAATATAAATAGCACGATTGTTCGTAGCTATTGGGTAGGTTTAAGACTAGCCGTGATATTTAGAGTAAAATTTTCATATTTCTTTGTAATAAAGAAATGAAAATGAACAACCAAATAGACAATGATTATTTGATAATTACTTATAAAAAAATTCGTAAACTAATATACTTTAATAATTAATAAGTAGGTATTTATAATTAGATATTACTTATTACTTATTAAATTACTTATTATATTTATAATTAGAATTCATAATACAAGTTTTACTCACTCTAAAACGAAATCATATTTTATACTGTAACAAAATAACGTGAATAAATAAGAAGGCGACTGGAAAAATGCATCGCTCCCATTATTTTATTTACCACACGTCAGTGAAAACAGTGGCCGAAAGCGATAAATTTTGGATGAACACTGTGTTTACTTTAGAGCAAAAACTGATTCTATATACACTGTGTTGTTCTTAAATGGAAATAGAACTTGAAAAGCCAATGGTAAAATTTATGGACTGAATTTTTTTACGGATATAAGATAGCAAACGAGCATACATTCGTGACAACTGTGACTTTAGAAGACACATAGGTATAGGGACTGGGATTAGTCCGTTTAGCAAAAGGTATGTAATGTAACCAAGTCTATCACAGATGCGTTGCATTGGGGACTAAGATGGTCGCCTTTAGAATAGTTAGTCGACCACTACCACAACCCTTGCTGTAGTCTCACAAGTGTTAGAGCCTTTTTACACCACGCTGACCAATTGTGGATTATCAGAACTCACATGCCTTCAAAAACATTATGGCGGACTGTCAGGCGAGCAGGTTTTCTCGTGATGTTTTCCTTCATCGTGCAGATGACATTTAATATCTTAAATTATACAAAACTCACTATCGCGTGCCGATTGGCTTTGAACCTGGGACTCGAATGGCGAGTTCGATAGCTCTACTGGTACGTCACTGCAAGTGCAGCTTCGACCACAAAATATTGTTTTGAACTCACTGAGGCAACGCCTGCGGAAATTGGTGTAGATTTAACCTTTGAAAAACGTTCTGTTGAGCTCGCACTAAGTACACTTAGTATAAATCATAACTCACACAAGACAATTCCTACAAATCGCTCATCAAACAGATATTTTGAAATAATCTCTTAATACACGTACCTACCTTTATAACAAACGCCAATCCAACACATCAGCTGACAAAAACAACTTATAACTTATCCCAGATACATATTCCCTTTATTAAGAGGTCCACTGGCATCAAGTGGGCAAACACGTTGTTTTTCCTCAAATGTAACCCTCGCTAGACGCCTGATTTACGTTGGCCAAACCCGTACAATAGCGGTTTGACTTGTCACACCAACATGTGTCTAATGGGAACTTTATATAGTTCTGCTCGGAGGATGATTAATCTCTTGAATATTGTCGATTTAATTTTTTATTTTACGATCGGTAAATTTATGTCTCCAAGGATAGGTACTATGGTAGATTCAACCATGAATGTTTTCTCTCTATGTTCTTTTTACGTTTTACTAAATCACACACCAAGCTTATTCCTGCAACGTCGTCCACATAAGGTTTTATGTTAAACACTCGCCGATTACCCATGACATCTAAACTTATATAAGATTGATTAGCATGGAAATAGGAACATATACATATAGGGACATATGCGATGGGGAGGATATTCAAGAAATTTAACCCCAACGGTCATAGCCTATCGATACTGCTCGAGAGAGCTCGGTCTTAAAACGAACGCTTCCTTACTTAGTCGGAATATATTAAAGAACGATCAAAAGGCACGTAATATAACAAAACATTCAATTTATTTTATTGATTAACCTTCAATTTCTATCCGTAAAGTCAAGCGATAAACACAATAAACCTGAAATTGGCCTGGCAATTTCGATAACATAGGAACATTCGTTGAACAAGTTCAAAGGTTTGAATTATTGGAGGTTTAAGAGAATTGTTTTTGGTCAGTTTCAACATGTTATTATTAGTGTTACTACGCGATGGTAGTACTGGTAGCTAATATGTATGGTTTTATCATCATAATCATCAGCCTTAAGTGGTGTATGGTTATACACATATATGATTTAAGATGACGAAATATAAGATTGTTTGATTATTCCTTTATAGACAGACCACTTCCTTAATAAGACACATATACGAGAAATTTTCCCTATGTGGACGATATTATTGTGACATCATAGCCATCTCAACAAACATTTACGAACGTAAATCGCATTTATTAGATAGAGAACGTTCTTGTTGATATTATTTTTCTTAGTATTTTGATACAGGGTTAAAGAGGGCACGTTAAAGCATTGAAAACATTCGACACTGGGTTGACCAATCCGTATTGGAGCAGCGTGGAGGAGTATGCTCTAGACCGCTCCACCAACAGTGGGACGTCTATCGATTGTAGCTAGCTAGCTTAACAGTGTTAACCCAATGAGCATTGAAATTCTTGACTAAAATTAGTGTTTTCATCATCATCATGGTTTTGTATGACGTAAATTGTAGATTTAAACTGAGATTGGAGTCAACAACTAGTGATTGAGCGTCGTAGGTATGCTGAAACTATAGAGCGATGTGATCTGCACACGCGGAGGAAATCTCAATTCACAAAACAAAAACACACGCGGTGTCTTTTTTTTTTGTTCTTAAGTCGTGGGAAGCGGTAAGTAGGCGATAAATAAAATGACATTTTACTCACACTGGGGCCACTCATATTTTGATATCGCCAGAGTAGCTTCATCTACTATCTATGTATAATAATAGGTATATCTATTCTAAATATTGACCCGCTGCAGAATGCCAGCAGAAATGGAATCCAACACAATGGACTGTGTGTCTGTTCCAATACGAAACGTGACTCCTGAATATGAAAAGTCGTGAAATATTTGCGCGTGTCGTGCGTTTAAATCTATTGGGTTTTTACTGCCTCGTTGGTCTAGAGGTCGTAATGCTTAGCTAGCGGTCCTGGGTTCGACCCCGGGTCGGGCGACTTTTGGAATTTCCTAACTTGAAATGCCCAGTAGCAGCTCGGAGTCTGGATTTGTGCCCGGTGTATGGCAATAGGCTCAACACCTAATGCATGGGACCTAAACATATCTGGTGAAAAGTGGGTGTACACACACTTCTACCTCCTACCCACCCTTACGCGAAAATACAGATGTGATGTTATTTTATGTTATGTTACCAGATATACATTACGTAAACATATTATAAAGATGTTTGTTACCAGGACTTGTTAACTACATTTTTTGGATGAGACCAGAATTTTGACGACTCCTGGGGATCGGTAGTCAGGGTCACACGTGGTGAGTCTCGGATTTGAATCCCGGCCAGGCAGTTAATTTATTTCGCATATAAATATTTGTATTTGGATGTAAATGCTCATTTAATTTTGCCAACCAATAACCCATGCATGCACAAAACAAAAACTGGAATATGTCGTTACTAGTTAGTTAATTCAACGCAATATCCACTCAAAGCTTATTGAAGTAACAGTACAAATAATATTGGAAATGATTGTCTTCTACTAAGATCTATGTTTCTATGAGTATAATTTGTAAGTATTTAAAATTGGTTGGCTACTAGAGAATGCCTTATTCACTATGCTCGCCATTAGTACCCTCTTCCACAGTGTAGATAAATCTCTATATTGTGCCTGTACATATTGTATATGGTTCAATAAAGATAAAAACATTAATTAACAATGTTGAATCAACTGTCCAACCCACTGAAGTAGAACGAATACAGAACGTGCTTTGGAATCATGTATTCCTGGTACACCAGAATATGGCAACGTATGTTTGTTTAAACTTACAGAATTCCAAACTAAAACATGTTTTACAAAGTGTTTGTGATGTTTATTATACAAGAGCTTGTAAATTACAAAACATTTTAACCCGTAATGAGAATTTAATAATTTAATTTTTCTTATCTTGATTTTGCAATTCTTGTCCCTGTACAGTCTTATCCCAAAAAGGAGACACCGTATTGCAAGTTTATCCTCGAGTAAAAATGGTAACCGGCATACACACCTTTCCAACCGAAACTCGAACTTTTAAAACAATTACAAGGCAGAAAAGAAAAGGTACTTACTTTGGAGGCGGTGGTACTGCCCCGGGTGAACTCTAAGTATGACGTTATACTGCGAACGATGATGCCTCAACCGCGAGCTGGGCCTAGGCATCCTTGTGAAATATTTGTAATCAGGTCATAGATGTTAAATTGTGTTGTTTCTATGTGTGTCCGTGGTGTGTCCGTGGCAACACTTGGCCAACCGCGGGGATGTGTGTGCAAGCGTTTATTTAGTTGTATTTGAGTTAAATACCCATTTATGTTCTATTTTTAGAAATTCTGGTTACCGGTTACTGGCATGTAAACGGAATGGTGTGTTTAAAGTTCCCGAATCCCAACTAGTAGTAAACATGTTTTCACGTATGAGATGTTTGCTGAAACTGGTGCTAACTTCAGTGGTGAATGCTTATTTGCTATTTGCTTTGGTTCGGCGTTGCGGTCAGTGCTCAGTGTGCTCTTTGGTTGTATGAACAGAATATTGTTCGGTTGATATTAAAAAACAATTAACACATTCATTATTATTATTAACACGAGTCTCCGCCAAATTATTAGTAAAAGTCCCGTTCTAAGTCGATCGCAGCTTGAAGCATGCTGAGATGGTTCCCTATAAAAAGGTTTCGCCGACAACCACAATTTCCAATCGGAACACAATTTCCGTTACTACACGGCAGAAATGGTACTTGGAAGGCGATGGTACTGCCCAGAGAGAACTTTACATTGCTGTATCTACCACATAAAACATTTCCACATGACGACAGCAGTCTCATTCGTATCGAATAAAAATTATTAAAATCTTCGTTGGAAATAAATTTAGTTAAACCTAATCGGTTCTGGAGTAGTTATGGGTAGACACAGCGTTTATATATGGCTGTGTTTACGAATGTCGCATGCTTTTATGAATATGCTATAGCTCTCTAAACTCTGTCCAACTACAGAATGTAGAAACAAAAATTTGTGCTCAGCAATTTATTAGTTCGCAGTACATTTATTTAGCTTTCCAATTCAGGTCCGAGTAATTTATTTTTATATTCCTTCAGCGGTCCGTTTTATTTGTATACGTAATAGACTAACACGGTCGTTATGTCTCATTTATTTGGTACCATTTTATAGCTTTCCAGTCTTGCAAACGGTACAGGATTTTATGAACTGCAATAACGCACGTAGAGAAACTTCTGGATAGAGTGCATCGGGGTATAAACGGAATACTTCTGGAATAAACGAAAAAAAAAGGTGTAGAATATGGTTGGCATTAGTAAATATTTTAGGAAATATCTTACTTGTTGTAGGTATATTTAAAATTATACTATGGTTTATTTGTTTATAATGCGAAAGTATGTTTGATAAACTCTTTCGCGGACTGTCTACCCACTATACTTACCTAATCTACACTTACCTACCTTCGTAGGTATTGGAGAAAGAAAAGTCGCGAATAAGAACTAAAGCGCAATGTATGTTTAAGGAACAGCTTTGAAGAAATGCTGTATTATGTATTTATGATACTAAATATATTGTAAAGTGGGGTAGGATTAATGCATGGATTATTCGAATTATTGCTTTGCATGCTGCATTTTCATTCTAAATCGCACTTTACAAATAGTTATATTTTTGCCTCTGAATTTCAATGAAATCAATAAAAACTGAATGAATTAATGAAACCATTTTATTAGTCCAAAAACACATGAACTCAATCTCATAACTGTATAAGCACTGTGTGATCAAAAACTACATCGTTTTTTATACGCGCATTGAAGGACAGATTGACTACATTGCCCCAATGCACTCCGAATAGAGCGCGGCAAAGTGCACTAACTGACGATTTTAAAGTTTTTCCGATAATTATGGCGGCAATGATTGCCTTCCGGATTGAGAGGAAGTTTTAAACTGAATCTACCGACTAATGGGTTTGCACATCGAACGTTTAAACGAAAATATACCGCCTCGGAGCCAATTTCAGTGTGTTGCGAGCAATTTGCCACTGAAAAAGTGTTACAAGTAATGATGCTCGAAATTTGTGTGCGGTTTTTAAAATAGATATCTTTCAGAGATCGGCAAAGGTGTCTTTGAATTTAGCAAAGTAAGCTTCTTAGATGCAAAATCGGCGATAGCTATAGCCACAGCACACTGTGACACTTGCCTTGGCTGACAAGGCTTAGGGGCACAGCCTTTTGAGGTCCACTGCTGGACATAGGCCTCTACTAAACGACACCAATTCGCCCGGTCCTATGCGGTTTCCCGCCATCTTCTTCAGGCCGTCTGTCCACCTTTTCGAAGGGCGACCTGTTGCTCCTTTTTCTGAGTCGTTGTCTCAATTCGAGTACCTACTTTTCTTCCCCACCAATTATCAGTCTTTCGAATTACGTGGCCTGCACATTGCCACTAACCCTGCGAACTATGTCAATGAGCTTTTTTGTCTACGGATTTCATTATGTTTGATTCGGTCGCGTAATGAAATACCGAGCATAGCTCGCTCCATGGCGCGTTGAATGACTCTGAGCTAAATGTGTTTACTAAGTTGGAACTCATAAAATTACATACAATGTGTACAACACCCACTTTCTATCAGTTATGCTTAGGTCATTTGATAGGTGGTGAGTGGTGACTGGTGAGTGAGATACTGAAGATAAAAACAACTAATCGTAATTTGCCCGACCGGGGATCGAATCCAAGACCTCTAGCCTAGCAGTAATGCCTGCGACGAGTTGCTAACGAAGCAGTTAGGCTAGAATTTAAGATTTCGTACAAGTCCTACTCATACCTCTGCGAATAATGTGATATTCACTGGACCATATTCTATGAAACAGACTCAAGCCTGGTCGGTTCGCGGAGTTTCTATGCATTAGCATTTCTAAGATTTGTTCTCTAAAAATATTATATTTTGTTTAGTTCGAATTTTATTCTATATACAAAGATACGTAATCCATACTGATATATATAAATGGTAAATTGAGTTTGTTGGTTTCCTTCTTCTACGCTTTAACTGAATGATGGATCGACGTGATTATTTGCATAGATGTAGTGTAGAATGTATATGAATAGTATGCCCTTTAACGTTATACAATTCAGTATAAATTGAAATTAAGTTTCACTGCATTGATAGTGTAAAGGTATATTGTGTTGTGTTGAGTTTGTAATGCAATCGACTGGTTTTAATAAAACAGTCCTTGAGCAGTAAGCTATTATAATCATGGTACCTCTGTCAGCTAACGTTGTTGGCAGGACGGATGTTGTGGACGGATAAGTAAATAAAACAAAAGAAGAATTGAAAACCATTCACCTTTCCCGGAGCAAGTTTATTACCTTCGATTGAAACGTAAGAAATCGACTTTGTCGTAAGCTTCGAAAGATTGGTTTCCGTAACTTGAAATATATCTAGTAGTTGATAAACATCTGCCGTAGTTTGGTGGTAGAGCCTGTAAGTTGGTGTTAGTAATAGTCCAGTTAGTAAAAATTGTTAGTGAGAGTCTCGTTCCAAGTCAGTCACAAATGTGTTGCTACCCTTGAGTACTAAGATGGTCGCCTCTAAAGAAGTGTAACCGGAATCCACACCTTTCCAACCGGCCCACAATTGCTTTATAAACAATTATTACACGGCAGAAATGGTACTAGGTACTGTAGCGGGCGGTGTTACTGCCCCGGGCAAACTCTATATGGAACAAAATAGATTTCTTATAAAACCTATTTGGCTCCCTATAGGCTTTACCACCTACAATTATACAATTAACTAGGTAAACGTGGGAACAATACGGTAATAGCAGTCTAATGAGTTCTCTTTCGTGCATTGAAACAAAAATTTTCGACTTATTGACCTACTCGTGAAGCGCAATTCAAATCAAATCCCTTTCAAGGCTAATTGCATGGCACCAGTAGATATCGTCACGGTAGTAATGCGCAAGCGATCCCGTGACGCTTCATCTTAAGCGCTGATGGTGCCGCTGGGTTTTAGTGGGTATTCTGGTCTCAGCGAGTCCCACATACCTGTCTGTGTTCTCATAAAACCAGGCAGGATGCGTAAATGCATTTCCCAGCGAGAAAAAAAAAAAAAAAAAAAATAGCACCAGTAGATTATGTATGTGTCTTAATAAAAAATAAAAATTATAATACCCATTTATTTTTTGGATTATTCCCTAAACTAATATAATTTGGCACTCTTCTGAATTCAATATTTTAGAAGTACACATTTTCTGGAAGCGGATATAGCGGGAGACGTAAATATCTACCCCTATCCTAAGTACCTCTTATGATAACTTTTCTTACTAAAACACTTATCTTACTTTTATTCCCCAATGAAATGTTTATTTTGTGGTCTTCAATACGTCCTCAGTTTTGCTGCGTTTCATATCTACCTATACGAGGTCGTTAAATTTTACTACCCAAATTTTGATGGAAAACGCTTATTTATATTTTATTAAGCTACATTGTTGGTAAGTTTATTTATTTATTTATATTCTTTATTGTTACGTCAAAAAGATGTTAGAATGGGCGGTAAGTTCATTTTATGCAATGTCACATTACTTCTACACTACTCGTACCTCTAAAATCTGTCTATGATTGTTTATCGCCGTAACGTTGTTTTTGCTGTGGCTTCACCCGCGTAAAAAATAGTCTTTAGCACTCTACGGTAATAATATAATACAATACAAAATTACTTTATTGTACACCAAAAAGAAAGACATACATAGGTAAAGGAATAAAAAACATTAGGTGTAACAATTGGCGGTCTTATCGGCGGCGGCGGGTTCAAACCCCAGCGGCACGTACCAATGACTTCTAAGTTATGAGCGATTTAAGAAATTATATGTCACTTGCTGTAACGTGAAGGACACATCGTGAGGAAACCTGCATGCCTGAGAGTTCTTCATAATGTTCTCGAAGGCATCCAATCCGCACTTGGAGCGTGGTGGACTAAGGCCTAATCCCTCCCATACTGAAAGGAGACCCGTGCCCAACAGTGGGACAAAGAAATGGTTGTGATGATGATGAGGATCTTTCAACTAAAAAAATAATTACCAAAATCCATTCACAAACACCTACGCTACAGGGATTGCTATCCATTATATGCTTATAGGGGTGGATTTTTTTCTTTACATTTATACGGGTCCACCTCTGAAGTATGTTATACCAAACACAAAAATCGATTCATTACTAGCGTAGAAATCCTCCTTTTTTGTAAGTCGGTTAAACAGAGCTCAAAATTCAGTTAAAAAGAGCTCATGTTTTCATCAATTCAAAGCCTAATTTCAATTAGACAACCTTCTTGACAACCGACAAAATAAACGTAACGTAAAGGCAACACGGATAACCGGAAACGGATCGGAAGCTTATTTGAATACGGACGCGGCAGCACGCGGCGGAATGTGAATATGTAAAAATCCCAACGGCTTTCACGTTTTCCATAATCTGATTTGACACTTCCCGCTGTAATTTTCTCGTTGTCTTTGCTATTACCTGGTTAAGCCCGATTTCTCCCCTTAGACAACTTATATTAAGGCTGCTCAAGAGTAATCAAGATGGTTATATCTTGATATCCAGTGCTTATAAACTTGTGCCCGTCAAATTTCTCACACACAACACCTCCACAACTCTTCCTTTGTCCCACTGTTGGTTTCCTCGTTTACTCTCGGAACGGGAAGGGTTAGGCTATACTCCCCCACGCTGACTAAATAGGGATTGGCAGACTTTACATGCCTTTGAGAACATTATATGTATTGGTTTCCTCCTTTGTATACAGGTTTCCTCACGATTACCTTTACAGCAAGTGAAATTCAATTTACTCCTCTTACAGCAAGTGAAATTCAATTTACACCTCTCCAGCTTGTGTAACGGTGCGTCAAAACTCGCAGCAAAATCATGTGATTTTGCTCTGAGTTGTGCTTTTCCATTCTTAAATCGCACATTTTAATCATCAGTGCCTTTTCACAGTGTTGGCTGTATCCTATTTTTTCATTACTCATTGAGCAGATTGTAAGAAGAAAAACAACAAGCAGTCGTTACTTGCTTTTTTATATTGTCAATCGTTCTTTAATTATTAATTGGAGTGTAATAAACGCTTTGAATCGAACAAACCATTACCCTAGAGTAGGTAACTACAACTTTAACATCCGAAAGCCATGAACAAGTGCAAATACCGACAATCTGACAATTGAACTCTTGGCCTGCTATAATATTATTCCGCAAGATATGGTATTTAACCCCCTTACGGTTATGCTCTCCTAGTATCGGTTGCAAATGTTCTCCCTTTAAAATTGGTTTGGAATGGCAGCATATTATTTTCTAAGTTTATTCTTGTTTGTACATCGGTTAACCTTCTTTATGGTATTTATTCACAGACTTGAGTTTAAAATTACTTCAGTAGAAAGAACTACGCTTGTATGTTTGTATTCTGATATAGCTTTATCTACGCCAAAGACTAAACAACTGTCCGCTGAGCGATATGGAATCAGTCTTCGGTGTAAACATGTTGACGTACCTAAGTGGAGATCGAGTTAGGTCGCAAATCGCATTAAAGGAAATATAGAATCGAGATACTTCAGTCAAAAACTCAAGAGCTTTTAATGCAATACTTTCAATACACACTTTGTCTACGACTCCGCCCGCTTTATATCGGATATCACTTGTGATGAAATATGTGAATGCTCCTTGGGAGTATCAATGGGATTTTTAATGACAACTGTGACAAAATTTTAACAAAATAGTTTTTAATAAGGAATAAATTAAAATATTAGTTGGCCAGTTCGATAGTTGGTATGAGAACTAGGAATAGGGACTTTTGTTGAAAATTAGTCCTCGAAATAATAGTGTTATGGGAATCTCGAAGTGCCGTTCTAAGTTGGTCACGGATGCGTTACTGCACTTAAATTGAAGATGGTCGCTTCTAGAAAAGTGTAACCGATAATAACTTAACCAAAAACAAATAATTGCTTTAAAATACATTCTAATTACTGTTAAAAAAGTTGTCAGAAATGGTACTTGGTACTTCTGGTGGCGGTGGTTCTGCTTCGGATGAACATATTATAAGGGTCAAAGACATTCAACTTACTACTGGACATAGCAAAGAAATACTACGTTGATGGTTGAAGTTAGCCCAAACAGTTACACATTGGTAAAAGTTCTACTCACGTCAAGTCAGTGCGTCAAGTCATACCGTCACGACACATAGTCCTGACATGACTGCTGTCTCTCCTACAAAGACTTTCAACTTGTCTTTCATATTGATGTATAGGGTAGTCTTGGTTAAATGATAATCATTGTATAATAACCAGGGAAAAATACAGAGGAACAGACTCTAAGAAATCTCTAAGAAGAACGAACGAATGACTGAAGAATTCTAGAACTAAGTGTAAGTGGCAAAAATATTTCAACTTGCTCACCGCAGTGCGCTAACACAACACGGAAATGAACTTAGCACACCGCGTAAAGTCGAGCTTAAATCTTAATTTTTGCTATGCGTTCATGACTAAAAATACATAGCATGCAGCGTAGGACAATCTGTGTAAACTGCACGTATATAAAATTACTATTTAATGTTAGGTTGTTGGTACAGTACAGACAGACAGCCCAGTGGCTATCAAAAGAGGAATGATTGCAGTATAAGTCAAAAGTCCATGATAGTATAGCTTACTAAGAGCAACCATAACCTTAATCTTTTGCCTCATATAGGTATCGTCAAATCTCGGGAGTGAGCGGGATTTTATCGAAGCAAATATTCGTTGAATTTATTTTCAATACAAAGACAATAAGGTACAGAAAGCGGCTTTTCCATACAAAAACTTTGATCCGAAAATCACGAATAACAATGAAAATATCAAACATCTGTTGTTTGTTTTTCGATATATTTTTACAAAACTTATTCATCGCAGGATCTGAAAGTTTATTTAATAACTGACTTGAATTTTTGAAACTTCCATAAAGTTCTGTTCTTCCAATTTCTGAATTTTGCTATCTATTCAGAATTCACATAAGTACATAAAATAAAACTTCCATTGCGTCCAAAGCAATACAATGAGAAAAGATCGCCGGTTCGGAATGATGATTCTGAGAAGAAAACGCCAAGGAACTCGCTAGACGCTTTGCATAGGTAGTTACGGTTCTTCATAGCTAAATTGCATAATAAAATTAGAAGCACCATCATCTACAGAGCTGAGAGTGCAGCCTGTAAACAGAGTCAGGTCAGCATGTTTGAATGTATAGAAAACAGAGATCTGAGTGCCTTCAGGACCGCTGACTTTTATAGACTTACGAGTACATACATAGCGTATAGAACAAACTATAGACCTCCCGCAGTTGTGTCTGTGGGGTAGATCCATGTCAAACAGTGGGACATCTATGTGTTGCAGCTTGCAGCCAGCATATTTTTTATAGTGACCAAAACCAGCTTAATAATAGTAAGCATGTCGGAGGCCTTCGGCGTATAAAAACTTCGATCAGATAGCTTGTCGTTGTTAAAGACTATAAAGAAGAGCTTATTATCGGTTAGTGCTGAAAGTACTTATCGTAACATAGGTACCCACTTGCATTCTATTCGGGAGCTGCGATTTTATCGGGCAGCGAAGTCATTAACGGCCATTGCAAACAAAATGTATGCTTCCATACTGTATACTGTTATCTTCAGTTAACAAGTCACTTAGTGTAGTTGAATATTTCCTTTGATATTTACGATATTCGTGACACAAGAATTCAAAATTGTATGAAAAGGGCGCTCTATGTAAGTACTTAAAAACTCTGTAGATTTTAGTTTACAACAAATAAACGACATTAAAAAGAGTCAGACAGAAATGATTGGAAGCGACTCATCACTCACCCAATAAATTGAATTAAATGCTTATTGGTTCAAAACCTCTTTAAGGAGTTGTTAAGAGTCAATGTTTGTATCGAAAGCAATTGGTTCAATATTTACTAACAAGCGCTTCCAGTCCAGTCCCAATTTCTGTATTAACGTGTAAAGATTGGATGTCATCCGAAGGCCTACACGTTCATGAATTGTATATTAACGATAGCGATTAATATTGATAGGATTTCTACCCTTTTAAACAGGATTTTCTAGCTGTATTTCGAAATTGGCGATATACTGCACTGCACTAATGTAACTTTATTTAGTCACAAGAAAATTAAATATACCTTTGTCGAAAGACGACTTAGTGTGCGGTGGTGACCCTGACTGAACCGCTGGTTCCGGGTTCGAATCCCGGCCGTGGGAGATAAATATTTATGGTTTGTGGTTTAATATTTTTATTTCTTAATAAGAGTTACAACTCACTTAGCTTAAGAAATAACAAAATATTTTAATCTAGTATATAATTACATCTAGTACCTATAAGAGCATACGAAGTGACATATTTTAGGATTACTAAAAAGGTAAAATTGATAATACATAATATATGGTGGATAATTAAATAGAAAAATAATAAAACAATGTTAGCAGCGTCACTTACAAAATACAAGTATGTAGGTAGGAGTACAAAATTTAAAATAGGTTCCCTATTAAGTATCAGTTTTGATAGCGACTCATAGATACTGTTGGATAGAGACTACATACCTACATACTTTTGGCCTATTATGAAATTGCAGATAAGACTTATTTTGATTGTTTAATGCCTTGAAAAATCCTTCAGGATGTGAAACTTGAGTATTCTTTTGAATAGTACAGGTGATTGTATTTGTTTTATGTTATTCGGCAATTGGTTGTAGATTTGTGCACCCTCATAAACAAAGTTCCTTTTCCCATAATTAGTGCGTGGCGGTCTTAAGTGGAGGTTGTTACTTTGTCCGGTTGTACGTTTGGATATGTACCCCCTCTTTGTAAATGATATGTTTGAGTGAATTTTACTTTGTAATATTTTTTCAATTAATAAACAGGTTTTGTATTTATAGGTTTGGAGAATTGTCATCAATTTAGTTGCTTGGAAAACTTTTTCCGTGGGTGTTAAATAGTTATAATGAAAAAGTACCTACTTTTATTATTTTATTTTGCACTAGTGGACGCCCGCAGCTTCGCTCGCGTAGAATTAGACCCATTAACGACGTCTGCCCGCGTTCAGGTTTGCTCACTTGTCTTCAAAAACGGCAAAGTTTCATACTAACTTTGCACCCCCGTTTTACCCCCTTAGGGGATGAATTTTCAAAAATCCTTTCTTAGTGCTCCCCTACGTTATAAAAGGAACCCCTGTGCAAAATTTCAAGTTTCTAGCCCTTATAGTTTAGGCCCTGCGTTGATATGTCAGTCAGTCAGTCAGTCAGTCAGTCACCTTCTCCTTTTATATACAGTGTAAACTCTATATAGCGACACTGAAGGGACTGTGCATTTTATGGCGTTATAGAGAGTTGTCGTTAAATGGAGAGAAGAAAACATCAGAATTAGAAAAAGAAAAAGTTTATTTCCGACTATTGTTAGTAGTTATGTGCATAAAAAAGAATGTTATTTGAACGCTATTGCGTATAGTCTGTTATTTTTGTCTGACGTCTTTTGCTGCACCAGTAATTTTGTTGTATTTTTTTAATTATTTAATTCATATCTAGCAATATTAAGGCATCTTGGTTATAAAGGAAGTACATATTTTACCAATAATTTAGCAGTCATAATACAGTCTACACGTACAAGCAATCCCAATTTGTAAACAAAAGAACGAATTTCTTAGAAAGTTCGGTATGCATGATGCCGACAGTCGAGTTTATTGCGGGCTAGGATAATAAAGCGACAATAGATCGTACACAGCTGCGCAGTTTTTACTAATTTTAGCAACTTAAATAGTATATTTCGCTACAAGTGCGGAAAGCCTGTCATTGCAAAGAGTTCCGACAAATGTCTACCCGAGCCGAAGGCGAGGGTTGACAGTCGGAACAAGTTGCAATGACGGTTCCGCACGTGTACTGAACAACTATTTTTAATACAGTTGCGAAAAAATGAAGCAATTTGATAAAATAATAAAAACACAAACTAAACTCGCAGAGAACATTTTTGGAAAATGGCGCCAACCGTAAAAGAATACAGAGTATTGCAGAGATTTTTTTTTGTTTTCTTCACCCATTCTGGGTAGGCAAAGGGAACTATGCCCATACAGCCAAGTCTTCAGTAGAATTTTTTTATTGACATGATTAAATCTGATATGGAAACAAATTAGTAGCTTCTTTTTAGAAATATTTGCATGAAACATAAAAACTTCTATGAATTTTTTTTTTCGTGGTTGGTTTTTTCTTTTTAATAGACATTATTTTGACAGTTGGGAAAGAGAACGCACGAGTTCGGAAAAGGTAAAGAAAAAGCACGAGTGTGTAATAGCTCACTTCCCGAACGCTAAACGGCCCTGTAATACGCCACTTTTTGAGCAACTGTATTAAAAAGGTACTTTTTTAATACAGTTGCTCAAAAAGTGGCATATTACAGGGACGTTTAGCGTTCGGGAAGTGAGCTATTACACACTCGTGCTTTTTCTTTACCTTTTCCGAACTCGTGCGTTCTCTTTCCCAACTGTCAAAATAATGTCTATTAAAAAGAAAAAACCAACCACGAAAAAAAAAATTCATAGAAGTTTTTATGTTTCATGCAAATATTTCTAAAAAGAAGCTACTAATTTGTTTCAATATCAGATTTAATGATTTGATTCAATGAATTAGGTTAGGTTTCATTTCATTTCATCTCATTAAATTTCATGTCAATAAAAAAATTCTACTGAAGACTTGGCTGTATGGGCATAGTTCCCTTTACCTACCCAGAATGGGTGAAGAAAACAAAAAAAAATCTCTTCAATACTCTGTATTCTTTTACGGTTGGCGCCATTTTCCAAAAATGTTCGCTGCGAGTTTAGTTTGTGTTTTTATTATTTTATCAAATTGCTTAATTTTTTCGCAACTGTATTAAAAATAGTTGTTCAGTACACGTGCGGAACCGTCATTGCAACTTGTTCCGACTGTCAACCCTCGCCTTCGGCTCGGGTAGACATTTGTCGGAACTCTTTGCAATGACAGGCTTTCCGCACTTGTAGCGAAATATACTATTTATTACTCAATTGTTGTCGTTATTGAGAGTGGGTGTAATGCTATGTAGAGTGAAACATTGTATGAAAGACAAGCTAAACCAACCAAAGCCAATTGATTTCGACGCTTAAGGGAGTTTGTCGTTAAATAGAGTGACGTTACATGGAGTTTACACTGTATATAGATAATTTGTATTGGCTTTAAGTTTGATTTACAGCTGAGCCCCATACTTCTATAAGGTACTCCAAGTGAGGTTTGACCATGGAGTTGTAAATAAGATAACGGACTGACTTTGGGAAGCAACGAGAAGTGCCTCGAAGTGTTCCGATGAGAGATGCGAGTTTAGATTTCACGTTCTCAAGATGCTGTTTCCACGTGAGTCGATTGTCCAGAGTTAATCCTAAATATTTTTCAGACGAAACCCTAGTCAGTGTTTCATTATTTATGTTAGTGGTTCATATGAATCAATTTTTTTATTTTTGGCACCGAACTGATGATTATTTATTTCCTCGCCCACGGTGGTTTAAGGAAAGGGCTAATTATTTTGAAGACTATGACGACCACGATTTCGTGTTAAGATTTCGTCTATCAAAGAAGACAGCATTGAATTTACTGGCAAAAATCGAGCATCATTTGGAGTATCCAACAGACAGGTGAGTGTTCTAAATTATATCCATTGATTAGGTATTTAACACATAATTATTGGCTACATTAAGGTTCTATGCAACAAACAACACCCAAATGAGCATTGGTGACTATGGCGGAATGAGTGCACCAACATCACACCGAATTATCCACCAAGTCAGCACAGCAATAGCATCTCTGCACAAGGACTACGGTTTCCAGCAACATACCAGGCCTACATATAAGGCCCAGCGTAACGCGAGATGCTATCATTAATGACTATTTTCGAAGCTTATTGTAATAAAACAACTAAATTAATTATTAATATTTTTTTTAATTCGCTATAAATAAACTCCAAAAGTAATAATCTGGTTTTAATTTATTCCTGTTTCAAAATTTTGCTCTGAATATCCATTTGAATGTCAAATAATTCTTAGCTTCTTCTCTTTCTTTAGCTGCATGCTCCATTTGAGTTGTGAGAGCGTTCCCTTTTATTTCATTTATCTTTTCTTGTGAAGAAGTAGAGAGCTGTGGCCGTCTTTTGGACATACATTCAAGCCGTTCTCCTGCAGTAGGCCTTTTTCCTTCTGTACTACATTGTAACAGCTTGGAAATGGGCGTTTTTAAATGTGTGGGAGTGTAATCACCCCAATCCTGAAACAAGATAAATGCTCTACTATTTTTCCAACCATAATAACATTACTTTTAGGATGTACTACAGTTAAAAGATGATTTGCTCCAACTATTATGTTGGAACCAACACAACTGGAACTATGTTTTCATTCTAAAGGCAAACATACAATATTGGGTGGACAAATATCTGTTGATACTTGCTGAAAAGTGTAAATTTAACCAACAAATTATTTATTATCTATGTAGATATTGGTATGTACCAATAAACAATCTTCAATGACATGTACAGCAGAAGGGGCAAGAATCAGTTGAATATTTATTAAGTACCTCAGGGCCAGCAACTGTATCTGTGACTGTAAAAACATATAACACCACTCTTTTTAATACTGTTCTAAGGATTATGCAAGCCCACAGTACATGGCGTTATAAGGCAGAGTATTTTCTGTTGTGGTGGGTCTTCAATCACTGACCTTGGTGGTTCACCACCTGAAAAAATCACATTGTTTTAATTTCATCACAACTTTTAATTTTTATGATATATTTTTTTAATATAATATGATTACAGGAATATATAAAAAGTTGTAAAAATTATCAGGAAACAAAGAAAAATACCTGTTTGAATTAATTGCATCCTTCTAAAAGATGCTTCTTTTTTGTAGTTTTCTATAAGTTTTCCCACTGGGCTTTCAAATTATCGGCAGTACGATGAGAAAGCATTGTCTGCGAATTATATTTGCTTGAAATTGTTATCCATTCTCCAAGCTTTTGCTTCATTGATACTCCATCCGTCCTTTTATTTTCTATCACATGAAAATGCTCAGTAACGAGATCAACCAGCAATGACTTTTCATTTGCCGTTGTTTATAATCAACGATTTGTATAAAACAATTTTATATATCTGTTTACACGGGATAAAACTAGTTCAAAAGTTCCAAAACACAACAAAACCAATCTTTATATAGATAAAGACTGTTTAAATTCTAAAATATAAAATGTACTCTGTGATTCTAAAAAGCCGCGCACGGGATCACTCACTGTCAACTCAATTGTCAAGCTAACGTATTATCCGAACAAATAAAAGAATACACAGCGCTATTGTGCAAGTATGAGCCAAACTGTCTATTTTACTTGGGTACATTACACATACATTCAATTCATTCGTTCAACGGCATAGAGTAACTAAATTACCGTGGTGAAACGAAATTGAAGTTAACCATCGAATAAATCGACAGAGTACAGTTATACTGGGATAGCTACTATAATGTAATTTCAATGTTGGTGAAATCGGGCCCTAAACATTATATATTTAGATTTCTCAGCATTAACTGTAAGTTGTAAGCATGTTTTGTTTGAACCAAATATTAATCATGCTAAGGTCTTTTTCGGCTTGCTCTACAACATGGCCATATATACATAAATATTTTACAGACATAGAATAACTTCACAGTATTTTTTATGGATGTAAGATAGCAAATGAGCTTGCAGCACCACCACCGGTCTGCTGCCGCCCATGACAACTGTGAGTGACTTTGAACTAGACTCTAATAGGGACTTGGATATTGGTTAGTCCAGTTAGCAGAGAGAGTTAATAAGAAAATTAGTTGGTCAGATCGTTAGTGGGTTTGAGCTGGCGTTAGTTATAGTCCAGTTAGTTGTTGTAAGTATGAGTTCGTAGTTGTTAATAAGAGTAATACGTTCTAAGTCAGTCACAGATGTGTTGCTACCCTTGAGTACTAAGATGGTCGCCTCTACAGAAGTGTAACCGGAGACCACACATTTCCAACCGGACCACAATTGCTTTAAAAACAATGATTACACGTTAGAAATGGTACTAGGTACTGTGGCGTGTGGTGGTATTGCCCCGGGCAAGTGGAACCAAATAAGTTTCATAAAAAAGTTCAGTTTCTACCACATGTCAATTGCCATTGTTTGATGAACTTTCCCAAGCAATTGGCACTCTCAGCGATAAAAGCGCTAGAACCTTCATAAACTAGCAGTAAGTTGGTACCACTACTCCACTTTTAAACTCCACCAAAGTTAGCTAAAAATCGAAATTTACCTTCGACTTTGCCTTTGGCCTTATTATTAACTAAGTTTGAGAGAAAATTCAGTCTAGTGCTAACTAGTTCCTTAGTTAGGAGTTAGAGAAACTAAGTTACTCGTGACCACAGGCAGGGTGCTCGGCAGTTCCGTGGCCAAGTTGTAGCAATACAGGTGGCCAAGGTATACCCTGTGGATCATTGGGGTGTTTTGTGATTGGTTAGTTGAGTGAGTGAGTAGAGCAAACTGGCTCCACGTTACTTAAGTACGTGCCGCTTGAATTTGAACTCGGGTCCATTCGATTGAGAGGCCGACATTTCACTGGTAAATTTAGTGAAAGTTAGTTAGTCGCGCGGGAAACGACAATACTGTGTCAAAACCATAGACTGGTCTAAAAGAAAATGTGTGCCGTAATTTTGGCTAAGAGCCAACGGTCGCGTATATTTCGAACTGGCTCCGCGCTCACTCGCCTCGCTATAACCTAACTAATCGATTCCCACGAATTGAATTTGTACCGATTCTCCCTTTGCTGATAATTATTTTGCTATAAATGCAATTTGCGAAGCGCAGAGTTCGGGGTTTGTAGCGAGCATTCAGGCGGAAGAATCTGTCGCGTCGCGCGAATAAGTTTTACTGTATTGTCAGCTCAGCGGTTTAGCAATGTGAGTAGTGTTGTTGTTTGTTTTGATTGTGTATCTATACATACATTTTGACGACGCGCGTAATGACCTGTGGCTGAGTCGTTGACACCGGTCCTTTTTAATGGTTATAAGATAGCAAACGAGCACCCATGGTAACTGTGACAGACCATGAACAAGATTCAGACGTGTCTCGTTCAATGTCGGTCACAGATGTGTAGCTACTCTTGAGGACTAAGATGGTCGCCTCTAGAATATAGAAGTGAAAGGTGTTCGTAAATCTATGTAATTAATTTTGGAAGATTCGGGTCTTGATTGGTAAATTGTGTTATTTGTATTTTATTCTGAAATCACAGCCAAGTGCGAGTCGGACTCGCACATAAAGGGTTCTGTACCACTATCTATAAAAACGAAAAAAAAAATATATTTAGGTAGATATTGTATGGGAGCCACCTTAAATATTTATTTTTTCCTGTTTTTTAGTATTTGTTGTTATAGCGGCAACAGAAATACATCATATGTGAAAACTGTGTAACTATCACGGTTCATGAGATACAGCCTGGTTAGACGCTCAGACGTACAGCGGACAGCGGAGCCTTAGTAATAGGGTCCCGTTTTACCCTTTGGGTACAGAACTCTAAAAAAAAGGGCAAACCTTATCTATAAACCGATAGACGAAACTTATCTATAAACTAGATAAATCTAATAATTAAGTCTTACTTTTATTATTCTTATTGCGTTATCAGCATAAATCCTGAACAATGCTTCTGTACGTCTACACATGTTTATTTATGAAAACTTTGGTGGCCGTACAAGCGGGCTATGTTTGCTACGGCTTATCCTAATTAGAAATCTGAAATAGAGCTTATTACTGCCAGTCTTGTGTTTATGTTACAGGCGAATGTTAAAATCTGAGTTTTAATCTATTTTAATTAAGTCTTACGTCCATTGTAATGAACAAGAGCAATAATTTTCCTAGAAGTGCTTAAATGTAAAAAGGGGGTTGGAATTAAACTTTCCTTAGTTTAAATATGGATGACCATATTGTTGCCAAGTAGTAGTAGTAGTACTTAGTAGTAGTGGGTGACAGACCAGTGGCTATCGAACGCGCCTTACACTAGAGCGGTCCGGGTTCAAACCCAAGCGTCACGCACCAATGACTTTTCTAAGTTATGTGCGATTTAAGAAATTAAATGTCACTTGCTATAACGGTGAAGGACACATTGTGAGGAAACCTGCATGCCTGAGAGTTCATCATAATGTTCTCGAAGGCATGTGAAGTCTGCCAATCCGCACTTGGCCAGCGTGGTGGACTAAGGCCTAACCCCCCATTGTGAGAGGAGACCCGTGCCCAACTTTAAGTACGCGTATATGTATGTAATTTCTTATGACTCTCCTCCTCACCTCGTTGGTCTAGTCCGTCAGGAAAATACAGGCGTGATAGGCATAATCACAATGCACACCACCGCAGTAGGTCTGTATTGCGTGACACACACAGAAAGAAAAATATATTTTAATATCCATGACATAATATATCTTCGAAGTATATATTATCTGCCCCAGCTAGGATACAAAAGAGTAACCCTGTTAGATGGCCTTTACTGCCATCTCTCTCAGGTACCATGCAGTCACAAAGAAAATATTCTGTATTAAATTTATTAGTATGTGATGAAGTCGCCAATCAAATCAAATCATGAATCAAAACCTTGCGTAAGGAGTGCTTAGTACTGATATCCCAGTGGCGGTTCAATCAAATCCCAAATCAAGCTATGATTTACTGATTTAGGTGCGTTTTAAACAATAAAATAACATAATGTACCACTTTATACATATTACAGGTATTTCCTGCTCTTGATAACAATGGCGTCAGTGGCATTAGGGCAACAGGAATGCGACCAAACGCCTCCACAGACCAAGGAAGCGATCCCAAGCCTTAATAAAGGGACCTACCAGTTGACAATAGTCACTAAGGGGAACGATTCTCAACATATCTACATACCAGACCAGACTTATGTTTGTAAGTGTTTTTAACATGAACATCAAACTTTTCGTCGTATGCCAATGTTTCGTCGTATGTCAATAGCGGATGATACCAAAGAGCCTAATAACCCTGGGGCAATGGACCAGAAAACCCTAATTCCCTCAAAGAAGGTAACAACATGGCTACGAAAAACGAAGTAGACAAAAAGTAGACTTTTCAGTTCAATCGAGACTGTTACAAACTTTGTTAAGTTCTCATGCAACAGCGCCATCTGTGTACTGCGTGCTCAACCAGTTACACGATCGATAAACTGCACAATGTTAGCGTCAAAGAAGAACAAGTAACACGCTCAGTTTGTTCATAAGATTTGCGTTAGATAGCGCTACAAAATTTATTTGTATCACGATTGCGAAATACTCTATCTACGAATTTTGCACGGTTTTATTTCAAGTGGCACAGATCCCAGTTCTCGTGTATTATCTCTTATCACAGAGAGACATTGGCACTATCATCAGGGGTCTATCTATATAAAATGCGACTTAAACGTATTTCCTAAATATGTTTCAGTGATGCTAAAAACGGACAACCAGATGCGGCCTTTTCGTTGGTTCATGATAACGGCGGAAGACCCTGACGCGGACAACGCAACGTATGACAGCAGCAGCTTCACCAGCCAACCATCAATGGTGGGCAGCCTCAAGACCCTGGACTCCTACCGGCAGTCCCGGTACAGCGAGAGATGCTTCAACTCCATAGAAAGTGCTGATAACTCCGCTAAATATCAGATTGAGGTAAAATGGCAGAAATTGTAGAAATGATTCGCGCACTTATAACCCAGCACAGCAACCGATTTACTAATTATCAATGTTGGGCATGTCAGTGGTCCTGAAAGATTGTAACCACAGAATGGCTAAAAAAGTTTTACTATAGCAGAGCCGAGCAAGTCAATGAAGCTTTAAATAAGTGATAAATGCTCAAAAGAAAATAAGTATTTTGTTGTATAATAATAGTTAAAAATCACAAATGGTTGGTCTGTTACTCAACAGCGCCATTTATGATTCATTTTATAAACCACTTCGTCGATAGGTTACTAATTTTATGGAGGTTGCGCATGAGTATAAAATCTCAGCAAGCGATCTAGTTAAATAAATGTTTACTAGATGGCGCCGTTTTACAGTAGACATACGAAACCATCTGTACGTGTATCAACGATGTCTACAAATCATGTTTGTCACCAGCAAGACTGTACTCAGTAACTATTACTTCAAGAATTATTTGTCATTAAAATTTTTCTACCAGGTACACTGGTTGTCTCCAAAACAAAATGAGAAGAAACAACGAGTCCGGTTTCGCGCGACGGTGGCGGAAAACCAAGAGGCTTGGTATACCGGGGAGAACCTGACCATAGTGCTGACCCAGGACGACAGGAAACCCCTGGACAGCCCCCCCTTCCCTCCAAATGTGACGTGCAACTTGTGCAGTGAAGCTCGATACGAGGTGAAATGATAAGACTTCCAGCATTCCACTAGCGGCACGGTGCCAAGTCTCTTGTCACATCTGAAAAGACCCGAAACAAACTTTAACAGTGCGAATAGCCGGAGGTGTAAGTGGCCAACCTAATTGTTGGCTGTTAGCACCAGCTATCAGCGCGCGCCTCATAGCATTGAGCATCTGAACGCTTCATAAAGACCGAAAGCTTTACTTCTTTTCTAACTCTGGGAGGTGCCTGGTGCTCAACATAGGACTTATAAAAGGGTCTTGACGCGTGGCCACACACTAGATAAATAAGCCGCTTTACAAATACTTTAGTAAAATAGGTTTTACTTACTGTAAAATGCTCACAATACCTAGCTTGTTCCCTAAACTCCCGCATAGTGTTGTTCCTGAATCACACAAAACCTATAAAGTGTAAACACAAAATTGACAGGCGATATGTGCAGCGATACCGGCGCTAACGAACCCGGTGCGGCGAACGTGTGAGGCTAACAAATATTTGTCGGTATCTCGTGACGTTTGTGCTGCTCCACAACTTTGTGTGTTCATAACGCGTTATACCCGTTGGCTGGCTTTAGATAAACCTTCAATTTTCTCGCACGTGTTTGAAGTGTGAAGGAATGTAAAGTCTGACTATTACCCTTAGTATGTGCAGAGTTCGACCTTGATTACCTCTAATGTAGTACATACAACCTTGGTATCCTCCTGGGTATCTAACCAAAAGCAACCCTATAGTATACGTACTCTACCACATTGAAGTAAGCCCCTGCTACTATCATAGATACTATTCGGATTTAACGCCTAGGTTCCTTTCTTTTGGGATGAATAAATACCCTTTTACTTATCCCTAGTATCCGTAAAATAAATCCATACTCATACGAAGGATTGTAGATTTGAACTTAGTAGTGATAGTGGGAGTGTAGTAGTATTGTAGAAGTCCAACGAGGTGGACCGCGGGAGCACAGGAATGGGAGAAGGGGCTTCAATTGAGGAAGTCCTATGTCCAGCAGTAGATATTACAAGGTTGTTGTGTAAAGGATAGTGAGGTTTTTTAAATTAGTATTCTTCCTGTTCAGCTGCTATTCAAAGGCCGGTGGTCAAGAATGTCCCATCCGCGGCACTACCCCAGCAAGCCAGACGACAACGGCTACAGCCACATGGTCGGCGCGTCCCATGCCATTGATTACACCCTGTGGCAGCAGGGCGACAAGGCCAGCCCTGGCCTGCGGCTCTTGGCTGAGCAAGCTGACATCTCCGTTCTGGAACGGGAAATCATTAACAGTGTAAGTCCTAGTGGTAATAATTGATTCCTTGGGATGAATATTGCGTACATAGTGCGGCTTTTGAATCGGAAACAGAACTCCAATTACAAGTATAATATTTATTTAAATACCGTATGTTACCTAATCTTAGAGTATTTTTTCAGCTTTTATTCAGTTTCAAGGCAAATGTATGAAAACTAGAACATTTTCAGATGAACGAAAAAAGTGGCACTAGGACGTTAATACGTGGAAAGAGGCAGCATCATCCAAACATGTTCGAGCCGTCTCACTCCCTGTTCAGAGTCGACAGGTTCCATCACCTGTTCTCCATAGCGGTGGCCATGCGACCATCGCCAGATTGGTTTTTAGGGGTCACAAAATTTGAGCTCTGCACTGACAACGGATGGCTCGAATACCATGAGCTCCCATTGTATCCGTGGGATGCTGGAACTATGGATGGAATCTCTTACGAGGTAAGGAGCAATTGAAAGGATTTTATTGAACATGTGAAAAAATTATTCCACCACCCCTACAACCCTTTCATTTCTCCCATTGTTGGGTTCGGGTCTCGTGTCGGAATGAGAACGGCCTTAGTAGGTCTGAAGCGGCTGGTGAAGAGCGGATTAGGTGATATGCTTTCGAGAACATTATGGAAAACTCTCAGGAATGCAGGTTGTTGTTGCTCATGTTCATAGGCGACGGTAACTACTTATCATCAAGTGGCCCGTCTACTTGTTCGTTAGGCTATAATCTATATTCTTGTTAACAATGACATTTGGTCACTGGCTTCTATTAGGACATGCATCGTCTTTTCTTAATTACAGTCTGCACCGTCAGTGACTCAGCCGGAAGATTCAGTGAATAGGGTAGAAGTCGGATCGTTCAACGCGGAGTCGCCCTTCTACCAAATGAACTTGATTGACCTGAAACCATTCGCTTACATCGAAGTGAAGCGGCTAGCTGTCTACCAGTTGGAAGGCGTTGACTGCAGCAATGATCAAGGTTGTCAATTTTCTTAATTTATCCAGTAAAGTCAGTCACTTACGTCGAAGTAGTCGACCAGCATTAAAGTCAAGCTCTGACCTTGAATGACCCAGTTGTCAGTGGTAAGCGCTGATTGGTTCGCCAGCGGTAGGCATGTCCCCGCACTGATACCCCATGCGCAGCTATCCCTTGCGGATTTCGTTCAGCGCTACACTGTTGCGGCGAGGAATAAAAAGGCGACTGTGTGTATGATGTTGGAAAATGTAATATAATTTATCTAAAAGATTTTTCTTTTATACGCAGTTCCGATGGACAGTGGCAATGAAGGAGTAAACAAAGAAACTGAAGAGTAAGATATTTTTTATTAATAAACCAAGTGACTAGTAGAGTGAATGAATGACAAATTGTCAGTGGTAAGCGCTGATTGGTTTGTCAGCCGTATTTTGTCCCCCACACTGATACCCATGTAAAGCTGTCCCCTCTGGATTTTATTCAGCGCTAGACGTTGGCGCCGCGAACTTATGGGTAACAAAGACATATTTATTATAATTTTATATTTTTACGCAGGATAGTAGCAGAGGAACCAGTGGTAGCAGAATCCAGACATAGGAATGGGGACTGCGTGGTGAGCGAATGGACGGAATGGTCGGAATGCGCTCCCGATGCAGGTGGCTGTGGCGTGGGCACCAGGTCGCGGTTTAGGATCAACAGATCCGTATCAGACGGTTATAGTGTGAGTTTTTTAATGGAAAATTACTTGTGGCTGAGTGTAATAATGATGGCTCTCATAGTCCTAAACTGGAGGCTGTTTTTTTTATTGAGATGAGTAAGTAAAGTTGCTGAAACGGTCAAGGAAAGATCGCGGGGAAACCTTCATGCCTCAGAGATCTCCATAATGTTTGTTCATATGAAATCTGCCAATCCGGACCTGGCCAGTGTGGTGGATTGAGGCTCTCCTCCCCTCCATTTCGAGAGGAGTTCCGTGCCCAACAGTAAGACAAAGAAAGGGTTGTGGCCTTCTACTCTAGGATTTCTCACAAAAATATCGTCTTTAACTGGCCGATGTATAAATAATACCGTAAAGGCAAAATAATATTATGTAGGTATACTCGTATTATATTGTTATTTATACATTCCTTAAACATGGATACTCATAGAAATAACTTTCAAAACAATGCTTTACAAAAATATTTTCTTCTACAGGCGCAAGAGGACTCGCTTTCAAACAAAGGTCAATGTGAAAACTCGCAAGACGATACGCAAGTTGAATCTATAAACTGCTTTGTGGAATGTTAATACAGGCAATCTTCTCACAAAATATTCATTGTGTTTAATTTTCTCTGCTCTAACTCTAACCAAGCAAACCCATTAGTGGTCTACTACGGACAATATCACTAAAGTTCTCACGAATTGAGAAGGCCTGGGGCTTAGATACCTAACTACTATATACCAGAGTATCCCTATCCTTATATCCCTATCCTAATCCTAACTTTCTTGCTTATACATATATAAATGGGAAAGTGTGTTTGTTGGTTTGTCCTTCTACTCCTCGATGGATTGACAGATAAATGTAATTATTTGCATAGATGTAGTATTCGGCCAATGACATGGGCTGAATTTAATCCCGGAATATTACACGGTTCCCGTGAAATGGACAAAACAATGTAATAATTTGATTTTTAATCGATTCTTAACTATAGATCAATTTTTAATCGATACCTTACTATTGGTCCATTTTTAATAAATTTATCGACAAATTTTAAATCGCACGGTGCTTAGAAAAGATCAAAACAAAAAGGGAACACACGCACACCCATAAATTAAGTGTCAATCAAGCGAGCGAGACAGAGCGTTAAGTTTCAACGTCAGCACAACTGACTAATTCCCACGATTTCCAAAAATGGCGAGCTACATTCAAAACATACACTGAAAGAAAGAAATGTTTTATTGAACTTATGAATGCAAAAATGATGCTGTGGATTGCGACCTAAGTGAAATTGTGTGCAGTAGCCTAATTTTTGTGGCGCTCATACGAGACGACTACACAGTGACACTAATATTCTTCTTTGTTTTAATCTATGGTATATGGGGTATGTATGGCTGTGTCGGCCTGTTGAGTGCCAATGTACCTTATTTTATCTATGTATAAATAACTTCGCAAATATTTAAATTCTGTGCCTATGAAACAAGAACAAGACTCCTCGACGCGTACCTTTTCAATTGTAGCTGTTGTACTTCTACCTACCTTTCTAGCAATTGGAAACAGCTAACCACGGCGCGTCCAGTGAGCTCGGAATATGAATCTAGTTTTTGCGCGAAAATAACCTGTTCTAAGTCACCCGGCGACACTGAGACGCGATGCTAAGATGTGACATTGTAGAGATATTTAAAGGGCTTAGAACATTTAATACAGGGAGGCAGGACAGTGTAGGCAGCACAAGACAAAAAATAGGCACTTTTATTATACCTAGTATACATAGATCTGAATTCTGAATATGTATATGAAAGAAGTGAATAAATCATCGTACAGTACAGCCAGTTTAGAAATTATTTGGTACAGACATCAAATGAAATAACTTAGACGTACGTAAACATCGGGTGGGTGAACATTAATGCATACCCTGAAATTAAAAATAAAGAGTTTCTCGTGAATGTGTCCCGGAAGGGTTTGTTCAGTAATATCACGGACTACATGTAATATCATGTAACCAAAGTAGATATACTTAAGTAGCAAAACAAAACGACCTCAATGTCTAATTATCTAGCGAAGCTGCGGGCGCGTCCACTAGTCCTAAATAAGTAGGTTTTAACAAGATTCAACTACCAGTGGAGTGCGATGCGATGCGATCCAACATTGTTGTTGGTCAAGTACTCAAGTATGAACTTAGACGCGGATGGCGCATGCTCCGGGCTCAACGGCCCGCCTCGCGCGCGGTCGCGACTTGTTGATTGTTCGCTCACTTCACTTCAGTTCAGTCTGTCGGGAACGATGCGTTGGGCGGTCGTGTCTCGCGTCCCCGCTTCGTTCCGAACTTCGAAACTCTTTTACGAAAATATGTGAAGTTTTCATTTGACGGCTCGTGCAGAAATACCGCGCCCGGTCTACCCCATAGTCTATAGTTAACTTGCAATCGCGTTTTTAAGTAGTTCTAAGTTACTCAAACTTATTAAGGCGTTTTTACCTGCATGCTTCGTCCCACGAGTCGTGCGAAGCGGTTACCTTTATCGGATAAACGAACATTTTTCAAATGGATGTGCGTTTGAATTATGTGATAGTGTGCGTGGTTTGTGTTATTACGAGACTCGGTGAGTGCGTGGTTGAAGCCGGTGACAAGTTTTTTCTGTGACGTGATATCAATAAATTGTAATAAGTTCACAAAGTTTGAGGAACATGTTCGGACGGAGAGAAACGGTTTTTCTTGCCGCGTTCCTGCTTGGATCGCTAGCGGTGGCGTCGTCCCAGTATACTAAAGGTATAAATCGCTGTTATAAAGCTTTCTACCTGTGCATGCGCAGGGCCGGTCGAGGCTCGCTTTGTTCTAGAGCCCATTGTTCTTTTCCCGGAACACACAAATAAATTTAGACACATTCAGAGTAGGAAATTTGATCGTGTGATTTGACGATCAAAATGTCAAGTAAATTAATATTAATCAAATTACAAGATTAAAATATGTGGATTCATTATTCTAAGGTTGTAAGTTCTCTGTACTTTCTCTAAGTAATAACTATGTTGCGATAGGGACAAACCGGATTTGGACGAGTGACTAATGTAGATAGGTGTGTCTGTACACGTATGAGTGTATCTACTTATGACCAAGATAAGTGATTAACTGTTTATTTCCGTCAAAGTGGCTCGTCTTGACTTGACGCGACTCTTCTTCAGAAATGGAATTGGAATAATAATTTGTACCGTAGTGTCTGAGTAAAGTTAACTTTTGTTACAAAGGCTAAGTACCTACTTAACTTGCTTACGTTAACTACCTTAACTTAAGAAATATAATTTACCTTACCTAGTAAATATATATAATAGTAAATATATAGTATAGTTTACCTTAACTTAAGAAATATAATTTACCTTACCTAATAACTTAAGAAGTGCACATTGATTAATTTAAAGTACCTACCTACCTATCTAAGATTGCTCTAAGTTATTAAATACTTAAACGTATTGAATTATATTTCTGTGAATCAAACAATTTCCGATAAATCGAAACATTAAAAAAAACATGCCATGCTGTTTTCGATTGGATCGAGTTTAAAAGACGCCTGCAATCTGCATTCTGAAACCGGTTATTGATTGGTACATATAAGCACCACCTACAAGCAACCTAGGTAGGTAGTCGCATGATAATGATGGATCATATTATACTGCAGTGCAAGAATGCACTTAATAGTGTTGTTAATATAATATAGGTAGATAAAAGGACCTATAACTTAGGTAAGTCGGTACCTGTTAAAATCGTCAATACAATCCTGAAGGAGGTATCTAAAAACTTCAAGGGGTATTGAAATTATGAAATTTATCAATAGCCGCGCCCCGTGAGGCAGCCACGCGAGGCAAACGCATGCGCTGCCTCGCCTGAGTCGAGAGTTGTAAAAGTTGCTAAAAGGCGCCTGACTAGATTTGCCGCGCGCACTCAAGACGTTTGTGTTTTGCCTCGCTTGTTCAACGAACGACTGAATCGTTTGCGTCATGGATAAAGAACAGTCTTAAATTAGGTACTAATACAATTATGTATATGGCGAATGTAGACTACCTACTTTCGGACAGGGCAATGTCCTGATTATACTAATAGAGGACTAAGAGATGGGGCGTGCTGAAACATACACCGGGAAATGAACAGACATCTTAAAAAAATATGGTTTCTTTGCATCATGCATGCATGAAATCTACAGACCGAGGCTTCCTCGCGCGGTATACGAGTACGTCCGAGGCTGACTCGCGAGGCAGTTGGCTCAATCAGTACGCAGCTATTGATAAATTTCATAATGATTTATTACACGGCCAGACAAAAAAGTAATTTTTTTACAGCACACCTTGTAATACGATAGGTGGTTATAATAACTTTAAATTTTGAGTTAATCTTTATCGTTTCGTAGGTAGGAACATAATACATAGTAAGTAAAAAGTAAGGTAAAGTTAAACATTACTAGTATATATTAGTAAGAGTAATATATAGATTCGACCCTTTCAAACACACTGGGCCACCATTGAGCACTTTTGATCCTAGCTTGTGGACAGTATATTTATTTTACGTATCGTACTGTCTCAGTAACAATCTACCGCGTAGTAATATAGCTGTTTTAAATTGACTAGTATGTTTACATTATGGCTCATCGTATTATTGACACAGTAGCCTCTAGCTCGCCGGTTGAACATAATAAACAGCTGGTTGGACCGTAAATTACATGCTATTAAGAGGCAGGAATAATCACCGGAAACTCTCCATTTAAAAATAGATATTTACTCCACGCCACCCGTTTACGTAACTACGAGTATGTACTTGCATTGCATCTTAGTTGTTATAGTGACTATCTGCTTCATAAAGTACTACCTACCTAGTACTACGTACCTACTACCTCATCACAACCCTTTCGTTGTCCCACTGTTGGGCACGGGTCTCCTCTGGGGAGAGATAGAGAGAGGCCTTAGTCCACCACGCTGGCCAAGTGCGGAATGGCAGACTTCACATGCCATCGAGAACATTATGAAGAACTCTCAGGCATGCAGGTTTCCTCACGATGTGTCCTTCACCGTTATAGCAAGTGACATTTAATTTCTTAAATCGCGTATAACTTACAAGTCTAAAAAAAGTAAGTAGTTATATTATTATTTTATTATAATAATATAGCTTACAATTTACATGTATTTAATTATAATTTTCATGATCTGTGATACAAAAATCATGGCTCATAATTGGTGTTCAGTTGTGTTGCAATAATTGGTAAATCATCGGCACGTGGCGTTTATCATGACAAAGCTAAGTAGACTGATGGTGTATAATGTCTATTGGGGTCCAGGGGTGCCCCAAGTCATTAAACCTGTTCTGTTACTCTGATTCGGCAACTAGGCGTGTAATAATATGTTCAACGGTTGTTGGGTTATTGTCACTTCAGTATGTCAGTAGTAGTTACTTACTAACTTACTAATATCTTCTCTACTAAAATCATCTATTATTTTTAATAAGAATTTCTGTTAGTGCCAGAGTATTGAAATAAAATTATTTGTAACTACTGTAAGTAAAATTTACGAAACAAGCGGAAGTTTTCTTTTTTACAACTTCTTACAAAAAGTAGAGATAGGTAGGTAGGTAGGTTGGTGTAATATATTGTGTCATGCCAATTGGCCCGAGTTAGGTTTACGTTTATGCACTCTGTGTAGTAGTCTGTAGTATAGTAAGGTTGCATACGCCCCGCCCCAATCATATAAAAAATTACTGCCTGAGTTACTAGACCCAGGATAGTGTGCCTCGGCAAACACTAGTGCAGGACTAGAGATTACCCTAAGTCAGCTATGTGTATGATAAGTTTAAGTCAGGACAGGAGTAACTAATATGAAAAGAGCAAGAATCCTAAACTATACCGATCTTACCTACAATAGCCTATTGGAAAGATCCTTCTCACCATCTCGGTGGAATAACAAAACTTTAATTGAAGTAAAGCGGAGGATATTGCCTTGTTCTGTTGCCTTTGAAACATGCTCAGGCAAAGGAGCTTTCCTGCCAGACAAATTTCAACTACAGTTAGGTACGAAGCACTAAATCTATCTTGAATGTTACCTGGACTTGGGAATTTCGGCCCCAACTGTCCAAAATTATTTGGATCGAGAATATCGTTTTATACATACTATTTTAAACAAATATTTAATTGCCGTATTGCGTTAGTTAACCGATACGATACGTACTATGTGCCCAGCTGTGGGTTCCGGTTTCGGCTTCGATCCCCGGATGAAGCCACTAGGATCTATTACGGTAAATAAGGTTGTTTTCTGTGAGACTTCGAACCCTGGACGGAGCAAAAAGTGTGCTTACTCGGATCTAGGAGGGTAATATTTTTTTTGTCTAGGCCAAAACAATTTACTCGTAGTCTTCCAATTTTGTCAGTCATGCTGTTGTCTGTTTGTAATAATAATAATTTAATTCTCAATTTTCGGTTACTTACAAAACGTTAGAATAGTAGACAAACCGTATTTGTATCTAAACAACCAACTTTACCAAGGATAACATGTAACATCGATGTATAACTAAATAATATAAAAATTGTCCGAGCAAGGGTTAATAAATTTATACAAAATATGAATGGTTTAACAAGGTTACGAGTTCCATAAAACCTCTTTGGCGTGTCGCCCTGTGATAAAAAGTGTGATGTACCTATCTACCGAAAGTGCTCACACACCGAAATTTATAACTCGGCTTTTTTATTGCCTAAAGTTGAATTTGATTTGAATATATTTCATCTGTTACTTGCTCTTTGATCTGTTGAGTTGAGATATCCCATATCGGCACCACTAATATTTGACTACTCTTACGATATACTGAAGTTTATTAATTAATTATATACGGAGGTATCGGTTAGTTATAGTTAGAATGGATGGAGATTATTGACTCATGACGTCACTTTAGTTATAATTCTGGTGTTCCTGGGTTAGATCCTATCAGGATAGACATTTGACAGAAAAATTACTCCAAAATCATGTCATGTCATAAGGGACTTGCTTCCGGGCAAATAGGATCTAATCTTCGGATGAAGATGATAGTTTTTGCATCACAAACGGAAAAAATTTGAGGCAATAATGTTAAATTTGTGGAACCATTCATTGATTCATTGATAAAATGATGTCATCCCGAAATATTTGACGTAGTTATTAACCTAAGATCATACTCTCATACTCAAGGGATAAAACTCGCGTAATCTCGCGCATACCAAATGTACCTTACCTACCTACCTATTATTATATTTTATGCTTCATAGCGAAATATTAAACATGTTTTATAAATCGTTGTTGTGGTAATCTCATTTTTATTTCAAGTCCAGTCACTGATCATACCTGTGTTGCGTACAATATTAACATAACGTCCTTCATAGTTTAAAAGTAATAAAATTCAGGCAATAGGTCGCCTTCCAATCGATTTACTAATAAGCGTTGCTTGTCCGTATCATCGTAGTGTACTTGTCTTGAATATTCTGTAATCGGTCAGCTATGAATATTAACACTATAGTTAATCCGGTCTAATGCCTAACTAACTACTCGAGTACACTATGCAATTATACTGATTTTGATACCTGGTCCTTCTCTGAATTTGTAAATCATTAGTAAACTATCCTAAATTCCTAACCTACCTAACCTTAAAACCTTATCTGACTAGTAATACTGGTCTGGAATTTATCCGTGCTTTAATCAATCAATCATCAATCAGTAATCATAAACTTCTGATTACAAGCGCTGACAACGTGCAATTTATTACTCAAAATGAATCAGTCTAGGTACATACCTCATTGGAGACTTCTGGGGCTCTATTTTTGAACCGCTTGCGTGACTTCACTCTTTGACTCAAATTGACTCAACTCGATCGACTGGGGAAATTCCTTTTTTTTTAAATCACTACAATGTAACAAGTGGTAGACAAGAGATAGACTAAGTAGTACGGTATTGTTTCTATTTTAACAAATATGTGTCACAGTCGAGCGATTAAGTCACGGGAGCGGTTCAAAAATAGAGACCCCTGAGCCTAATTCAGGCAAATTAATGCGGAAACGATACTGACTAACTATCGAGTAATTTATGTATCAGACATATTTTTTTGTGTATGTTTGAATAATCCAGTAGGTACTAGGTTAGGTATAGCTTAATACTAGAATGGTAGGTGTCCACTTCAGACTAGTAGACTATTATAAGTAAACAAGCTTTACCCGTGGTTTAATATCATTTTTCCGTATAGAACTTTACTAACTACTTAAGTACTACTTCTACCGTTAAGAGATGGTTTAAATACAATAAATATAGCCTTTGTCGAGTGTATGCTATGTTCGTGCCGAATATTATAAATGATAATTTATCAGTAACTATCCGACTAATATTAAGATTTTATCAATCAATGGATTAAAAAGTAGTCAGTAAGAAATCAAACGAAAAAAAATAATAAACTGTTGTTTATTTCACGGGAACGGAGCAGGAGGACGTTTTCTGGGATAAAAAGTAGCCCATGTCACTCTCCAGGTTGTATACTATATCTATGAAAAAAATCACTCCATTCCATCATTACGTTGAGGAGGAGAAGGACAAACCAACAAAAATACACTTTACCATTTATTTAAGGATAACCTAAAAATCTAAAAGTTATCAAACAACTCCGATAAAACATACTCGTACCTACTACCACAAAAATACATTTTCAGCTTAGGAGAAATTTTTAACAAATTTTGAAATTGTTCAAACAAGTTGTTCAGTATTCACTTCAGCAATTCCAACATCGCTGACGTAGCGTTTCAAAACTACTGGACCTAGCCTAGATAATTTCATCCATACCTAGTTATGATTCACCAGGACCTTCCCGTATCGACTCGTAACTGTTCAATTTAAAATGGATCTTTTACCACCGTGTTTAGGCTTGTATTTCTTTGTATACCCCGTGCCCCTGCAGCCTTTGCGGCCCTAATACCACTGTCTGAGCAATACTGTATTGTCAATAGTAGTTTCCTTCGGTGAAAGGCGATCGTGACCACGACACGATCCATTGTTTCGTCTGTTAAATTTAAATTTAACTTTTTATTAGCTATTGGGTAAAAGTTACGTGCGCAGTTAGATTTTATTGTTACTGTTAACACGCATTGTTATGAAATTCAGATTCTGCTATAAAAACGTCTCATGGCTGGCAAGATGGCGGCTGTGAGAGTCTGTTTATGTTACGGTTTTGCTGTGAAACTCACAATTTTAGGCTTTAACAGGTGTAGATACGATACCTTCACTTTGTATCACAACGAATCAACGAACTTTGTCACAAATGTTATGGGCAGCAGTAGAACGGTGGAGCTGCAAAATACACTTCTCATCAGAAAAATCGAAACACCTTGCAAGTTTATGTTTTGTAAGGATTATCAGAAAAATGTGTGTATTTTGGAATATATGTCAAATGTCGTTTAATAGTGCATGTTATGAGATTTTCAAATCCTAATGTTAATGTTCTAAATTCAAATTAAATTTTCATAGGTTTCATATTTTGTTTAACAAGTAATTTTTACCCTGTATGGAGTATGAAGGAAATTGATAAAACAACACACGTAAATGAAAAAAAAGCTAAGAAACGTTTATTTAATAACGTGTATTCCCTCCCCGAGCTCTTATTACTGCTTCCATACGGTTCTTCATCGATCGGATGAGAGTAACAATCAAATGTTGTGGCATTCCATTCCATTCCTCTTGGATTGCATCTTGCAGCTGGCTAAGTGTTTCTGGGGCAGGATCTCTTGCACGAATTCGTCTCTTTAATTCATCCCACAGATGTTCAATCGGATTCATGTCCGGGCTTCTTGCTGGCCATTCCATAATGGAGATACCGACTTCGGTAGCAAAATCTCGTACGATGCTCGCGGTGTGAGCCCTAGCATTGTCGTGCATGAATATGAAACCGTTGCCAATAAAATGTGCATAGGGCATCACGTGAGGCTCAAGACACTGTTCGATGTACCGATGACTGTTTAGTGCAGGCAGACGTGGCCCAGACACAAAGACAAGCTCTGTCTTACCGTCGGCGCTGATTCCTCCCCAAACCGTCCACGAACCGCCACCATAGCTGACCTTCTCTTCAATGCAGCATTGTGCAAAGCGTTCTCCATCTCTTCTGTAGACCTTGTTCCTTCCGTCGTTACCATACAGCATAATTTTACACTCATCAGAAAAGAGGACTTTGTTCCACTGGAGATATGACCAATTTAGGTGCTCACGTGCAAAGTTAAGGCGCGCTCTTCGATGGTCTGCAGTTAATTTCGGCCCATTTGCTGGCTTATGCGGTACCAGTCCACGTTCCTTTAACCTTCTTCTAATTGTAGAGTCACTTACAGCCACCCTACGTACAACATGAAGATGCTGCTGCAGTTGAAAAGCATTAAGGCGTCGATTTCGTAAAGAAGTTGTTACAATAAATCGATCATCTCGCTCAGAAGTGACCCGATTCCTGCCAGATCCTGAACAGCGTGTGAACAAACCAGTCTCCCGATAGCGTTTGTAGACTCTATGAACAGACGACAGGCTTAGATGCAATCTTTCAGCCACAACACGCTGGCTAAGTCCAGAATCCAGCAATGCCACCACTTGGGCGGCTTCTGCGGGCGAAGTATCCATATGTTTTAGAACAAAAACTTTTCAGACGTCCCAAAGTCAAGTACACACACAGTATACAGAACACAGAACAAAAATTTTTAAGATAAGTGCTAATTTTTAGTTGTTAAATGCACTCCAACTCTAAACACACGCTTGTCTCAAAACTGAATCATTTCATTTATAAGATAAACAAATGAAATTCTAATTTTGAATTTAGAATTTTCGCTTATCACTGTAATGGCCAAACTGCCAGCTATACAATCATGTGATTTTTTTCATGGAATGAAAACTCTTTTGTGTTAAATTAGGACAGAAACCATGAAAAGAGAAGTGTTTCGATTTTTCTGATGAGAAGTGTAGTTTGCTATCTTACGCACAAAAAACATCAGGAATCTACTGGAGCCAGATTTCTTTGAATTTGAGAGAAGTCCCAGCCCCTGTAATAAACCGCTTATAGTTCGTATTCAGAAACAAGGAACTCTCTAGCTATATTGTTCACACGAAGATAACTAATTCTCACAAGCCCATACCTGGAAATTAATCGAACAAAGCGGATCTCAACTCGAAAACAAAGTGGTAAGGGATTTGTTGTGCTCAGTTAGTGTGTTTGAGTGTTATTTTAATCTAAATCTAAGCTGTTATTTTGCTGACTAGAGTTTGTGTAACCGAGTAATGACTTATGTGGTAGGTATGCTACGAGTACTTCAATCAAATTTCCAGCATGACTTTTCTAACTTATGTTCGATTTAAGCTGATACCTATATTATATTTTATAATGAGGGAGAACCATTAAGTAGCGATGTGACTTGTCCATACCAACACTATGGAAGTGTTATCAAAACACCCCGGTGGCCATGCTACTGTGGCCGTATAGCCATTTATTTATTTAGTACTTCAATTAAAACGGTACCAATTACATTAATTAAAGACATCATTCATACTTCACGTTCACAGAACTTCTGACATACTGACAATATATGCCTCCATCGGCAAATAGATCACATTCAGTATATTATGCGTCCAGGAGAGAATTAAGATCAGCTAGAACTCAGGGAATGGGGAATAAACACGCGCGGTCGTGCGCGCTGTCTAGTAGTTAGAAGGAATAGGCTAGGAAAGACACTGAACAGTGATTTCGAGTTGAATTTGAGCCAGCTTAAAATTTAACATATCGTACTGAATTGTTAAGTTTCATTGAATAGGTATAAAAAGAATTGGCGTTCATGATCGACATGCATAAATATCGTCACTTCATAAATTTCGTTCATTTTATTTTTACATGGCAATCTTGGCAATTTTCAATCAACTCCACATTAATTAAAAACGATATAGCTTACAAATTGTTTTACATCATTAATATTTATTGCACACACGAGCAATTTACCTTTGAAATTCGAATTGTTTTCAATTATGTAGTTACTTAGCTTAAACTAGAAATTAATGTCAATTGAAAGTTAATTTCAAACTCTGTTCGGGCATGGCAGTAAACTTATAAATTCAACCTGAACTTGTAGGTCAAGTATGACGTAAAGTACCTATCAAATCTAAATAACTAATTAGTTTTAAATTAAATGGAGCCATAGGATGCCTACTGTTCCCGGTTACACTCACAGAAATTCACTGAGTAGGAACAAATTTTCTCTAACCAGACTTTAAACCCTGGTCGTTGTCAATTGTAGGTAAATAGGAAATATTACGATTACATACAATAATGACGCGTCAATGACAACAGGTTCATTAATGAACGTTTTTCCTCATCGAATAATAGAATACAACAAACAGACGTAATTGTTACGAATTATTGAAATGAATGAAAACGATGAGTCAGGCAAAATCTGTTTTACTGTAGCAGACCAAACAAGATGATGTTATTCTTTTGGTCAGCCCTAATTTCACGTAGAAAATAAATGACGAATGAAGCATAACCTATGCAAAAATCATGATTCTACAAACCAAGTGATTCTAAGGTCCTCTCCTCCTCCTCATATGTCCTGCTATTTCCAGCGAGATAGGTTTTGGGGTTCGGTCTTTAGACCTCAGCCTAAATCATAGTTGGCAGATAAATTGTCTCTCATCTATTTTAGCCTAAGCAACAAGCATTTTCAATCGTAGTTTATAGCTATCCTTTGTAGGTCAAGTGTCACAACTAACAGTACCTAGATCACTATTTATACTTTTATAGTGATTATAACTAACATAGTTACTTAAAATACAGATTTATGAGTAAGGACTCATTTTCTGTCTATACAAATATTATTATGTGTGTAAAGATATGTCTCTGAAACTATTGATCAGATTCTCAATGGTAGGGTAGGTGGTACTTGATATACAGAGTAACTTGATACAGTGGTTATTTATTTTGCTGTGTAAAAATCACTCAAAATCACACATTTTAATATACGTAGCCTCATTAGCCTCATTAGCCAAACTGGCATCCTTTGTAGGTCAAGTGTCACAACTAACAGTACCTAGATCACTATTTATACTTTTATATAGTGATTATAACTAACATAGTTAGTTACTTAAAATACAGATTTATGAGTAAGGACTCATTTTCTGTCTATACAAATATTATTATGTGTGTAAAGATATGTCTCTGAAACTATTGATCAGATTCTCAATGGTAGGGTAGGTGGTACTTGATATACAGAGTAACTTGATACAGTGGTTATTTATTTTGTTGTGTAAAAATCACTCAAAATCACACATTTTAATATACGTAGCCTCATTAGCCTCATTAGCCAAACTGGCTGGATGAGTTCGATTTAAAGCGACAACCAGACCAGCCATCTCATCCTAGACCCTCCCATTATGGACTTCGACTCGAAGGCGCTTAAGCCTTATTGAGAACAATGCGAGCTTCGTATGCAAAACTAGACTTGTTTCCAACAAGTTTTCAATAAGTATCGCGGCGTAGGCTTACCATAACTTGTCGTTGGTTTGTAATGGGTTAGTGGGTATGCATTGAAATACTTTGTATTCGTTATGGCAGAAAAATATTAATGGTAGGCCATCGCATAATATCAGTTTGTCTCCTGCATTATTATTATTTCATGGCATGAAATTAGAAAAGATTAATGAAGAAAAGTTTCATGAATCTTTTTTCTAATTTCCTTACGAATCAGGTAATAGTGTCAAAGGATGGTGATTATAAACGAAGTAAACGGGAAATAAAGGACTGGCCATTCCCAGTTCCCAGCCCTACTGAAATTACAAAGCAGAAGTTAAGTTAACAGAACTCCGGAGGTATGAACAACAAATAATATGGGTACATGCTGTAATTTACATAATAGTAGAGGATCCCGCTATACAACGACCTTCACCGAGATGTTTATTTAATAAAACGTATTTTATATTCAATTTAATATATCAATAAATATAGTACATACGGGTTGGCTAACTAATTTCAGTCCAGGATATGATTAATTAATAATTTAAAAAAAAATTTTTTTTAAACATTTCACCGGTTTGATTATTAGACAAATTCTATACCAATCGAAAGTATGAAGCCCACAGATTATGCAAACGTTAGGTTGGCTATTCTTTTCCGGTCACAACTCTCGAGTAGCCAGGTATAAACAGGTAAATCGATCGATATCGCATTTTGCACCGGTCTGATTATTGAATTAAAATTAAATGAAATTGAAGATTACTCCATTATGAACACGGTGGTATAGGGTTGACTGCGAAAAATCAGTCCCGAATTCCAGTTGTCGAATTTTCAAAAGTGAGATATTGCTGCGAGTGAATGTGTGCGACTGAGAGGTCCCAACCAACCATCCCATGCGATAGAAGAGGACACAGCATAGCAGCTGTTTAAAGTCCGCCCATAATAAAGGAAAAGTAAAACCTTTTCAGCTATTTTCGAAAAATTTGACAACTGCCGCCGCCCATGACAACTGTGACTGACTTTGAACAAGACTCAATTAGGGACTGGGATGGTTAGTCCAATTAGTTAGGAAAGTTAATTAGAACATTAGTTGGTCAGTTCGTTAGTAGGTATGAGGACTGGGGACTGTTAGTGATAGTTAGTCCTGTTAGTTGGTGTTAGTAATAGCCCAGTTAGTACTTGTTAGTAGGAGTCTCGTTTTAAGTCAGTCAGAGATGTGTTGCTACCCTTGAGGACTAAGATGGTCGCCTCTAAAGAAGTGTAACCGGAAACCACACCTTTCCAACCGGACCATAATTGCTTTAAAAACAATTACTATACGGCAGAAATGGTACTAAGTACCGTGGCGGGCGGTGGTGCTGCCCCGGGCGAACTCTAACTATATGGATCCAATTAGCTTTCATATAAAACCTATTTGGTTCCCTATAGGCTCTACCACCTAAAAAATTTATGCCTAGAATGATTCAGTGTAGGTACCTAGGCAAGTAATAGGTAGATATTGATTGATTCTTCAACTACATTTAACAAGAGGTTTTGCGGTCTGTTTGCTAGAGTGAATCATTACACAAATACCACACATGTGAGTAGGTACAAACGATTCCATTATTCATGTTTGATACGTGTTATTCAATTGCAAGTAGGTACCTTAGTAGGTAGGTACCTACCTGCAATTGAATAACATCCGGTGTACTACATTTTAATTTTTAACCAATTTCCAACAGAAGTTCTTTTTTTAAACAATTTTTATATAATTGAAATGTATATGAATTTTTTGCAGCCATTTGAGTTTATGCAGCCAGTATGTTAGTAAGGTTAGTTACAAATATAATACAAGTAATGCGATGATTAGATCTACACTTCTACTACGAAGATGGTTTGAAATAACACCAAAAGCAAAACAGCTATGTGTATATTTAAATATGGGTTCGTCCTTGCAATATAATATAAGTAGGTAAATTAATAATACGTGCAGTTCACGAAGCCATGCAGATGGTATATTTATAGAAAAACCTGTTATCAATTGCCACACAGACTTTGCAATGAATGAAGTTTTGCGTGCGTTGCGTATTATGCACGCATAACTACATACGTATGACGTACCAAACCCTTTGTGTGAGGTTTGACCGGGTTTTAGGGTCGTCGTTGCGCGTCTTCATGGAAGCCAGATGTTGCCTACCTTAGTTTTGTGATAAATATAAAAAAGACACCATGCTACAACGCGGCTACAATCCATGATGGCGCACTGAAAAGTGCTGAAAATATTTTTAATATTATGGACATCTGTCGTGATCGAGACCTCCTTCCGTAAGATAGATTGTTATCTCGGACACTTAGTTAAAGTTCACACAGGCGAGAAATCAATGTTTACATATCTTTGGTATTGACATCTACCAATATAATAGGAATGAAAGTTGCAATATGGCAATAATAAGCAATATTTTATTCTGTATCCAAAATCGTACACTTGGCAAGCCGGTAGTGGCGGTAGGGAGTTAACTATAGTTAGCCTTGGAGGTCCTACCTACCTACTCCTTATGTAATGAGCTGGAGTGATAATGACACATCGTTTAATTTTTTTTCACACAATATCATGTTTACCTGTTGGCTCCATTAATAGCATAGTAAAAAAGTACTGATAGCCATATAAAATAAAGTAAGAAAAATAATAAGATAAATAACTGCAAAATTAATACCACAAACGCACCCATAGATGGCCATAATTGAATCCACGATTAGAAATAATGTCACGCACTCCTAAATTATTCACAGGTAGCAAACGAATTACGTAACCAAGAAACGAACCTGTTCTCTTCCTCGAACTAAGGCCAGACTACTATTATTAACCCTCGCAACCCGTAACCCGAGCTACCAATAATAATTTCCTGTCCCTCACAATAAGTCATTCATTACCCTTAATTTATTCTCACTCACCTACAGTACAGACACGTTTTTTTTATCATTCCACGCACAATGCCCGTAGGAAACTAGTTGGTTTAAATGGTAGTACATTAAAGTGGCGATGTAAAGTGTGTTGAGTGCATTTTACGCGGTTGTTCGAGCCGAGCGTTGCTACTTGCGAGGACCTATGGCTTCTCGGACGCCATTCCGATGACGTCATCGCGCCGGACCGCCGAAGACTGCGCCGCTGTGCCTGCCCATTGTTGCGAGTGTTACTATTGAATTAATTGTGTACCGTATTTGTAAGTAAATTACTGTAGGTACGGACTATAGACGCTACGTGTTGAGTTTCCCAATAGTTATAGCAATCCAGACCGATACAGACAATAGACCATATAGTAATAATGTATGTAATATTACATATTATGTATGTAAAATCATGTTTTCTACCTAAATATAAACAGTTATATACTTAAGTAAATAGGCGCTTCGGCACTTACCAACACCCACAAATATGTTTCTTGTTGCGTGTTGATTAGATACAGAAAAAACAAATTAACATCTATGCACATGATCTGAGTAGGTATATGTATCTGCGATATAAATATCTACCCGGTTATCTGATTTGAATCCGTGACTGCACCTCGACAGTCTGGGTCATTGACCACACTGCTAGGGATGGAGTCGTTATTATCCTATCTACTAACTTATTATTTGTTTTAGTAATGAGTAAATACATATACTTCCTTAACATCTGCTATCTATTTTAAGCATTATATTACTGCAAATCTCAAAGCTGAATATCGAGAAGAAATTTGGCCGGGGATCGAACCCAGAACCTTTGGTTTAGTAGTCGTCCTAAAGATCACTTGACAAACGAACTATTTTGTGCGACGAAAATGAGTGTAGGTGTAAATTACATTTTTAGATAAGTAAGTTTATGTTCAGACTAATATGACCGAGGCGCGAGGCGGTGAACGCATCGCGTTTCGCCATGGCAGTTCCCACAATGCTCTTAAAAAGGTTTAGTGTTATAGCCAAGACGTGGTAATAAAAACAGAAATATTCACATCGTATTACAGAAAGCTGTGACAAGGTTTTTAACTCTCCCGGAAAATTATTACTTAATAGACCTGTCAATATCAATAAAATCCGGTCACGTCTTGATACTGACGCGAAAGCATGAATGCTGAACATGAAGCTGCGGGTGAATACCGGTTTTATTTCACTGTAATTCGAGGTGTTTTTATTATGGTGGATTATACGTTCCGTGCGTACCTATTCTAAGACGTAACCCTTCATTCCGAGACTTGTGACCAGCACTATAGAAAGTATCGTGGTGGACCCCGAGTACAGATATTAATCCGCAAATAAATATCTGCACCGGCAGGGATTCGAACCCGAGACCCATAGTTCGGCAGGTCACTCACCATCGCGCCACGCAGCCATCCAATTCAACGAGTTTTACTGCTACTCTCTTCATTCCGTTAACGAGTTTCAGATTACCTTCAACCGTTGACCGTTTCCGTTGTAAAAGCCTTTCCAGACCCACATAATGCGTTATGAATAAATAAAATGTCGCCCTTGCAGCCGCACCTTTTAGATCTTATCCAGGACGTCCGTGCCCGTAATAATAATAAGGTACACATAATAAATAATCAGCCGTTCGCACGTAATGTAACATATTGTGGACGTGGCTTGGAACCCCCAGCACAACCCTTTCTTCACGGGTCTCTGCTCGGTATAGGAGAGATCAGGCCATTATCATACCTTAATACCCTAAACATCATATTGCGACTAAGATAGAAAGGTACATCCGTGTGGTGCCTGGATACCCGTATAACTCACACTTCTCTTGGAGGTTTGTAAAAGAGAACATATAAGTTGTCCTTGGTTAAGCCTATAACTTAATGCTTACTTAATTCGAATATCAGCGCAGTTGTATTTACTCAGCAGAAGTAGCTAAGTTTATTTATCTAGGTCGACTGGTAAACGTTTACTTTTAACAAAGAATGCAAGTATATGTTATCTATATGCGCAAACTCAGTGCTGATAACGAATTCCTTGTATTTATCTTTGTTTGGTAGTTAGTCCCGATGCGTGCGTTATAATATAATATCAATTAATAACGCAAAGTCAAAGAATTCCAGGTCGATAAGGAATAACAACGTTAACTATCGATACCTGATAACAGAAGTAGCCCTGGGCAAGATTATGCAGCCTAACACTACCGAGTTGCGTGATCATCGATCGTCACGCGACTAGGGAAGTTCGGATTGAATTGTTTTTTTACGATTAATATATCGATTTTTCAGTTTAATTCTATACAGTGATGAACCCATAATCGCTCGCTCGCTGCGACCCATAGACGTCCCACTGCTGGGCACGGGTCTCCCCCACAGACTATGCTGCGGGAGGTCTAGAGCATACTCCACCACGCTGCTCCAATGCGGATTGGTGGAACCCATAATAACCAACCCTAAGAGACGCATGATATAATTTTGGGTTATAAAGACCATAATTTCAACGAGAAATGCCCGAAAGTAAAATATGTTACATATTATATATTCAGTTGTCATGCGCTGTGGTGCTGCACGCTTATTTGCTATCATAAAAAAATAACAGAATTACCATACAATACGATTCGATTATCAATTCGTTTAAATGATTCGATCCAGATCGAAATCGTGGAAATGAAAATCGATAAGAATATGGTAAGTTACTATTCGAGCGGGACTTGCTCACTTGATTGCGATGAATTTCAAATTCCCCGCGTTTAATTTGGCAGCAATAATCCGTTAGATGATCAAGCTGAATCTAACCCTGTAGCTGATACGACAACAGAATGGCTTTTGAGCTTTTTTGAGCCCTAATACTTTGCGATATGATCTAAAATTGTATGTTGTAAATCTGGATATTTGTTTGCTGTTTTGCCTTCGCCAACTCATTTCAACCATGAAGACACTGTAAGGCTCCCCAAAAAAATGTATAATTGGCTTGTTACCATAATACGGGCCCAAAAATCGTTCCCTCGCATAACTACTCCCGACACTACATTACTATAGGTAAGCCAGTATCGACAGAAGGTAATTCGATCATGCCTATATCTTGGCAGCCGCTGTCAAGTTAAGTAGGAATCTAATGGAAATCCTATGTTGCGCTCTAAATAGGTAGAACAACGATGTTTGTGTTGTGGGTATGCTTCATTGGTAACTTATTTATCCTTTATGGACACCTGCAGGGTTTTAGCGTGATTTATGTGCGAACATGCGGCGCTGATTTCAATGTAGCATTTCCCCTTTCTTTGAAAGAAATATCTACGAATATTTAAAAATATTTCCCAATTCATACTCGTACATAAGCAATTCAAATATTGTGAATGCTGCTGCTGCATACAAAACCTGTTAGTTTAATATTAACATAAGATTTATTATGAACTAGTGGACGCCCGCAGCTTCGCTCGCGTTGAATTAGACCCATTAACGACGTCTGCCCGCGTTTGGGTTGCCCACAAGACTTCAAAAACATACTAACTTTGCACCCCCGTTGAATTTTCAAAAATCATTTCTTAGTGCTCCCCTACGTTATAAAAGGGGGTTCCTTTTCCTGTGCATTCAATTTCAAGTTTCTAACCCTTATAGTTTAGGCCCTGCGTTGATATATCAGTCACTCAGTCAGTCAGCTTCTCCTTTTACATATATAGATTAAATACCAGTTTCCTGTGTCCTCTTTAAATTTCCTTAGAGTAGCTGCAATTAGAGAGAACTCAATCTCTTTATTCGCCGTTAGATTTAACTGTATAGCGGGACTTGTAGGTAAAAAGGTAAAGAGGTGGTATTAGGACTGCAGTAACGGTGTCTACCTGTAGAGTTTTTCTGTATTATATTATCTCAAAGTATCTGCCGTCTTAGCTGGGAAAGTAGTAGATTTAGAGTGTCCGTGCACGAGGATCGTGCAAATTGCGGGGTGTTTTTCTAAATTGAGGGGCGGCAGCTCGAATATTACGAGTAGGTCGTGAATTTTACTGTAGTTAGCGAGCAAATGCCTTGTGTGAAAAAATAAAAGAATATTTTTTCAAGTAGACTCAAGGTCATATGAAATGTTTAGTCAGTCGTAGACTGAGTAGTCTGAAATGAAAAAGGTCAAACACTGAAATAGGGCCATATACGAGATTCAGTAGAAGTGTGTTGCTTCATTAAAGCAATTCATGTTGTGTTGACCACATTCGTCTGACCACGAACGCCTCTTTCGAATATTGTATTGCATAGTGTATTTTGGTTTGTATACCTACTTAATGAATTGTGCATGCATCAGTGTTGTCAAAGCCTTAAAAAAAAGCTTGTAACTAATTAATTAATAACTATCTACTTTATGAATAAATTTCGATCATACATTGTTCCGAGTTGACGCTCCCATAAATCGTAACACTAGGCCTATAACATAGGTTAAGATGAGCAGTCTATCTTTATCCACGTTGCTCTAAAAGGGTATCTTGTTTTCGGATATATACATCCATCCAATGATATCCAAGTGATAACTATAAATTCGAATACATGCCTATCTTAAAACTGAATATTATGTGATGGACGATAATTACTAAAAAAAGTATGTGTTTGGTGACGTCATTGCCAGAAATTTTGCGCTTTTCTACGTCAGTAAGTATTGACAAACTAGTTAGTAGGAAAGTAACTAATCGAATCAGATCAGCACAGATGTAAACGTAACAAACTAGGTGTTGTAAACTTGCTTGTAACAAACTTGTGAGTATTAAATATGCGACATTCTAACAGTTGCTGAGTTGAAATTGAGATCAGTTTGTCAAAGTTAGGGATTTGTAATGAGATTTGCATCTTCTAGGCAATGCCTGTAGGTTTATAACTTAAGCCCCATCAAAAATCCATGTGCATTTAATATTTTTTCATTAATTATACCGGCTTAAATTGCACTAAGTAATTGTTATTTTAGATACGCAAATAAATATTGTTAACTGCTTCGATATTAGGATTTTTGTTTGCATAAGTAACTAATACATCCTTACTTTATTTTCTAATTTTCTATTATAAGTAGCGTCGGTAAAGAATTTGTCGTGTGTATTAGTTTAGCCTATATTAGACCGATCGATATTCCAGGCTTATTCTTTTTTCAGATCTGATGTGACCGACCGATGGATTCACGCAAAAAAAAAACATTCACGGCAAAAATCCAAACGTGTCGACGTTTAATCAGTGAATCGCGGTAAATCTTCCCGACAGAACCAGCATTTATCTGCTTATAAAGACTTATGTGCGGTTGAAACTCGAATTCGAACCGAAGTAATTAAGGCAGCCAAATGGCATAATAGATACCTATTAGAGTTACATGGCGATAAGCCCCAGGGTGTGCTTCGGCAATAAACAAGTCCAGTGTTGAATTGACGAAGTTCAACTTGATTGTGTGTAATGTATCAGATTGAACGGCACATTTGGAGTAAAAGCATTTTGTTGGAGTGTTAGTAATGTTTAATAGTACCTATTACCTATAATTATTCGACTATCATCAGTTACGTGTTTGTGTTTCGTATTTAGTTCATAAGTAATATTTAACGCGAGAATAAACCTGAGCTGTATGCAGAAAAAATAGTTATATTAAAAAAACTAATTCTGATAAAAGCATATTTCTTGAATGACACTAAAGATTATGGATATGGAGGGAATATAATGCTGACTCTCAAGTAACAGTAGTTATGGTCGCTCATAGTTTGTAAATTGAAAATGTTAAATATATTGGTTTCTATTAATTTGTGCGGCCGGATACATAAAGACATCACAACGTTTGCCGAAAACCCGATCTAACTATCACATAAATATCTACTCCAAGACCAGACTTAAATCCGGGACAGAGATCTGCAGCAAACGAAGGTGTGAACCTGAACAGGTAAAGAATTACCTGGATGTACCTACTAAGTTTAATTTTACAGAACAGAATGGCTATTTAAAGAATTTCCAATCTATTTTCACTAGAATCGCGCTAAATATTTGTAATTAAACGGTGCAGATAGCACAATAGATCCCTATTAAACGAATATTCTCCGTATGTTCCCCCAGGGTATCGTTCTCGCAAAGCGAACAACCATTGACCGTTTTAAAAATAAATTCTCTGTTTCCAGATTGCCTTTACTGACATAATTGTAATTGATTTTTGCGATACAACTACAACTACTTTGTTGAATTAATTTGGGATAATTGCCATTTTGAATGGCTGTCGTAAAACTTTATTTGTTTTATTTTTTCTTAAGCTTTATCATAAACATTTAGTTTTGGATATTCTTTGCAAATTCAATCGATCTATTTACTATAAATTTCGATGTATTCAGATTTATTTCGCTTTGACCATAATACGCTTTCCTGGGAACAGAACTCAAACACGGATATGGAACCTGGTATCGTACTAATAAAAAACTGTCCCACATAATTAATTATTTGTTTTACTGTCTTTATTCTTTGTCTTTACTTCGAGTCAGCCCTCGCTGCTCTGTTCTGAAAGAGAATCCCAGCTGACGCGAATGCTTACAAACTTCTCGTTTGAATTCTCAATGACCAGGGCGTTTTGTATAGCCTCACAGATTTTTTTCCTTTAATAGTTTTTCGTTTACATTTCTTATTTTCTGGTGCAATGAATTAATGCATTGGGTTCTGTAATAAATCTAGGTGAACGACTGTATCCTATTCAACTGCATTCAGGTTGGTTTGCTCTTTTTCGGCCTAGTTTTCATTGGTTCTCAAAAGTTTTACTCCATGAGCGTCTGCTTGATACGTCTTACATACTTACTCACACTTTTTTAAATAAGTCCAAACACTTGTTTATTTTATACACTTTAACTGGCAACAATATCATAATCAATACATCTTAGATGTTATATCGTCAAAGGCATACGCCGGTTGTATTCGACGTCATATTTTATTAACCCCGCATTATTATGTTTTCTCCTAAATTGGACGATGAATGAACATGCGAAGGACCCGAAGGACCTTTGAAGGAAATTTTATATCATTTAATATTTGTGACGTTACTAAGGGAATAAGAATTAGCTTTTTTAAGTTATATAATCTAATGTTTCTAGTGTTTTATACTTTTTTTGCAACGACGTTTATATTTAAATTAAGGAACAATAATGCTGTGTCATTAGGCGTTGTGGGGCACAATAAAAATGCTCGGTAGGTACTTGTACATGCCCCGTCATCGATTTATGTTGACGTGTCAGATTCATTTTGCCTTGTTATTATGATACTTCACCATCTCGCCTAGATTGAGCTCTGCCTAAAATATCGGGTCACGAACATGACAAAAACCGGCCAAGTACAAGTCGCGCGGGTTCCGTACCATTTTCTATAAAAACGGGAAAAAAAATCATCCCTGTAGTATGGGAGCCTTATATTTTTTTGTTTTTTAGTGTTTGTTGTTATAGCTGCAACAGAAATACGTCATCTGTAAAAATTTCAACTGTCTAACTATCACGGTTCATGAAACGTGTTCATGTCACGTCTGGTGACAGACGGACAGCGGAGCCTTAGTACCTAATAGGGTCCCGTTTTACCCTTTGGGTACGGAACCCTAAACACATACACCGTATCGACAATAAAGGTGGCGGTACATCTTCAAGCTCATTTGTTCGCTTACTTTCACAGCATCCGAACGTCAATAAACTCGAAGAACCCTCACAGTTTTGACATTAAGGCCCATTGTGAGTGCAGAAGCAATCGGAAGTCGTTGAGACGCGCTCCAACAGATCCGAGATCTTAGATCGGATTGCGAGCTGCTTTTTCTACTTTTCCATCTTGAAATGCCAGTTTTTTTGCTATTCTGATCGCATGAACGTCGATAGCTTTGGTAGGAATCAGAATTCAAAGGCAAACTTTACGTATTGAATCGGTGATCTGATATTTTATTATTCGATTTGAAGATAATAGTTGTTAATCGTATTTATTTTAAACCAAAATACAACAATGTTACAGTAAAATAAGTTTGAATAAAAATCTTTTAAATCATGTTTGATTTGAATGAAAAATGTTACAAACAATTTAGCTTCGCGTTCTGTCATCTGCTATAGACAAACCGAATATTTGAGATTTCAATGTTCGCTGAAAACTCGAATCCGAGGCGAAGAGAATTTTAAATTTACGCGTGGCATTTTTGTCAGTGGCCGAACGGGCGACCGGAGAGAAATTGTCAAACTTATCAGACTTTAGATTGTAAGATTTGCAAATATTTGATTCCTTTAGTTCGCTAAAGCTGAATCAGACGAGTTATACAACTTAAATTTTTTTTATATCTCGCAACCATTTTACATATTAATATTGCAGCACAAAGTTATCCTACTTTATTCATTACGTAGAACCTATTACAAAAGGAGCTAAGACACTTAAGTTGGCACTGTAGTATGGGGACCTCTATAACCAAGTTTTAAATTGCTGTCTTGAGTACCGAGTAGAACTCCGTCAAACATGCACTTGTAACTCCACGCCGCGCCGCCTCCACTTCAGTCAGACTAGAATACAACTGCGAGCTCTGCCGCGTAAAACTGTATAGTAGCACTATTAACGTAAGTCTACTTTGTTTGTGGACTAGTTAGAACTGAGCGTGTTTCTGCCGTGTGACAGTTACCTACTTTAAACCCATTAGTCGGTACGGCGTGACAAAGTGGCATCAACACATAGATCGTGAATTGAAGAGCGTTTGAACGACAGAGTTAGCGCTCGGGACCACATTGATTTCTTATTGTTGTCGGCATCAATAGCCAATCAGCGCTTATGGATTTAAACAAGATGGACGTTCTTGAGTGAACTAAAGGACACGTTTATCTTTCCATACAACTTGGGCCATGAGATGTACTTCGGTTACAAAAATTGATTTTTGGAGAAAAAAATGCGTTATTTTATTAAAAAATTAAATTAGATTTTTTACTGCATTTGTACCACCTAAAATTAACTTTAAAAGATAATTTATGTATTGCAACACTGCAAGTTATGGCAATCTAATTCAATCTATCATAACATTGCGTTTCGGTTGTTACTAAATCTGTAATTACTCTATACCCATATAATAAAATATACAATAAGCGCATTGTATTAATAAACTACCATAAGAAACAGAATCATAGTATCCTATATTGATTTAAATATTCTATTAATTACCATGAAAGGCTAATTTTTTCTTGAAATCGTTTTAATAATTTGTAAATTGAATACAGGTTAATAGACCTATAATGTGTGACAGACGTCTGTCACTAAAACTGAAGTTGGCAAATGACATAAACAGTGCAGAGTAGTTACTACGTAGTATACCTTATTAGTTTGTGGTTACTACCATAAAGGTACTCTGTGGTTACTACTATGTGAAGTTTTGTGGTACGAAATGTTGTATTTTTTATTATTTTATTACAAGCTAACTATAAGGATTCTAAAAATAATTGATCGACCATTAGTTTTAGTATATTGTAAGGAATTTTTACCAATACTTTGTACCTCGGTACATCGTTTGGCCCAAAATTGATCGTCTCCTTTGATCAACTCAATTTAGCTACTTTTATGAGTTTCAATATGCCAATGAGGCTTTTGACAATTTATCTATATATATGTAAAAGTTTAATGACATTCTATAATTTTGTTGTCAGGTTATTTTTGTAACTTTTTAAATTTCAAACTATAGATGCCTATTACCCTTATGCGGTTTCTTTACAGATCAAGTGGAAAGATTGTCTTAATATGCTAAAAATTAAGGCCGGTCTAGGCGATGCGACTTCTCACTTATAATAAGGATTATATTATAGAAAGATAAAAATGATTTATGTTGTATTATACTAAGATAACGTGTACTATGATACTAATGATACAAATGATACTAGCGTTACTAATTCACTTTATATTTAAATTATATTTAAATCCACGCTATCTTGTGCGTGTAAGTTAGCTAAGTTCCATAAACATTAAAAGCGTAACATTTTTAGGAATTCTATTCACGCAGCCAATCTCCAGAATTCTGCGATCGTCTCCTTTTATTCGGATTTTTCTTCAGCTTCCATAAATGGTACCATTAAAAAGCGAGTAGGTATATTTAAGTAAGACCGCTCGCAGCCGGTCTTACTTAAATATACTTCGCACGAATGCTCAAATTGATATAAAATACTTGGCTCCATAGTATCTTTCCCTAGCATTGGGTTATACAGACATTCAAACGTTTAACGTTCCTATTATTCCTTTATTAAATGAAAGGAAAGTGCAACTACTGAAACAAATGACGACAATCAAACAAAATTCCTAAATATTATGACAAATGAAATATTTCATCCAGAACTCCTGGATGCCGTGACGCTTTTATACGGCCAGTCTATCCATCATCCTTTTTAAGTCCACAAGAGTTTTTGAGAGACATATCGATGGTGGTGGTTCATTTATCAACTGCTTAATAGCGTAATTGCTTATATTTATACCATAATTATATTTAAATTTAAAAAGACCATTCTTTCGCTGGCCATCAGTTTAAAAAAATATAAGATATCCTTTTAGCAATTTAGCGTTCCTGCTGAGCTTAGTTCATTATTTTGGTAATTAATGAACTCCCTAATTCTCCAATGCATGAAATAACAACTCTTGTAACTAATTAAATAGCGTTTAATCCTGCCTAACAAATAAGCCCGAGGCGGTGTAAGTTGCTTTTGATTTTCCAAACTTTTGCGCGCTCTTCGAGGTCAACAGAAGGTCAATAGTATTTTAACCTTAACTCTTCTGTGTAATTTCGAACTTGTTGTTTTCCGGAACTTTGGTTGTGTCGTTATTTCAAAGTATGGCGCGCTGTCTGTATCTCTCGATACTCTAAGGACGCATTGATGAAGCCCATTTTGTAGATGCCGATATTATTATGGTTCAGCTGGAAATAAGTGCGTAACAAATGTGAAAAGCTAAATACGAATCAGAATTAGTAATTTAATTATGAACAATTCCAAATTACTTAAACATACAATAACATAAACTTAGCTTTCATTTAAGGCCTTACCGGGCCTTAAGTAGTCAAATCTAGCAAATTATTATATAATTATGTAATTAAATTATTGTATTAAATTATTATGTAACAATTCATATTATCCTTTTTTTTTTACAAAAAACATACTTTAGATTGTTTAAAAAAATAATTAGTAAGCTTCATCATATTTCATAGGATGTAATTATTTTAAAATAAGTACACATTTGTATTATTTTTATCCGCTAGAAAAAAATCGCAATGGTCAAAACCTAATAAGGTCTTAAAAATGCGTCTCAATAGTTTTTCTCTCATATTTGAAAACTAATTACCATTATACTCGTACTATACGTACCTTTAAACTTTATGTTGTATGCTAAATAAAGTAAAGGTGAAATTATTTTTTGTAATATAGGTTATTATTTATATAGGTACTTAATTATAAAGGACATTGACCAGCGCCCATACAAAGTTCGCCTACGAACCAACAGTCATATACCATACTATAACGGATCCAAAATAGATCCTATAAACGATTGAAAGTTGATTTAAACAACGGACACTTCTGAGAATTTATTTATTACCAAAAATATTTTTTATTTTGAGGTTATATTTTGAATGACATCGCTGTTCGATCAGTCGGTAGTGAATAGTTAGGCCGGGTTCCCACTACGCCGGACTGGCAGATTTGGCGGAAGCCGGACACCGGACAGAGATGTTCACATTACACCGGATCCCACAAGAACATCGAACAATCAAGTTCAGTTGAATTTAGACCTGTGCGCACAATAGATGACGCGAGGTGAGTACGGGCGGGGCGAGCGGGGGACAGATACCGGCGCAAGCTCGTTCACTTTACTCCGGTCAGGTGGTTTTACCGGCACTTCACAGTGACAAAACGCTCGGTAAAAATGCCAAGCTTGGTATTTTTGCCGGATCCGGCATAATGTGAACAGCTTCATATGAATTGTACAGCCACTAGCCCTTCCGGCAGTTTTACTGGTCCGGCATAGTGGGAATCGAGCCTTAGAGAATATTGTGTGAATGTGAATGATGACACTGACAATGAGCAATTCCGTCTGTCAATCAATACTTTGATACAAAATGCCCGATGCTAACCTGTCAAGTTAGCTGTCTCTGCTTTTAGAGCTGCGCACAGCGCGGCAGCGCTTTAATTTGCTTCGGCAAGTTTTTATTACCTACGGCTAGGGTTGCCAGATGTGTTGGAAAAAAAAACCGGACAAGATTTTTTTAATTTTTACTAGTGATAAATTCCTTGGAAAATGGATTTAACCTATACTTTATAAATTTCTTTCTATTAAATCACAAACAAAGGTTAATAATTTAACAGTTTATCTACTTTTTTGCATAATATTTTGCATTCGACGACACTGCTTTTAATAAAAAGTCCAAAATCGGCTTTCATACTGTCATTCATAGTACATATTAATCAAAGTGTGAGTTTTGACTAATTAGGCTTACTAGCCTAGTGCCAGTGTTCTTTATTAGACGATTTTTCTTGAAAACCGGACAATCTTTAGTCCGTTTTTCCAATATTTCCTTGACCGGACAGACGTGACGAAAACTGTACTGTCCGGTCGAAAACCGGACATCTGGCAACTCTACCTACGGCTCAAGCGCTGCAGCGATGACTGAATATTTTTCGGAGAACAGGGAAATCGGCGTGAAGCGAATTAAGTGTCCATTTATTTATTTTTTAATAATCTGAAGTGTCCGTTAAATTCTAGCATATGGAATAACGGGCATTAAATAAGCAAAGAATTACTGTATATTACTAGACGTCTGCAAATTCTTAGGCGAAAAACGACAATGTCCTTTAACAAACGCTATAGTTCATTTACGCCAACCATGCTCTGTCTCTGTTATGTAATCGCGAATAGACTGAGACAGTCAGTGATCGCTGGCGCTCGCTTCTATACGGACGTGTCTATACATGTCCGCATAGATTGCTCCGTGCCGCGAAATCATTCACGCTCAAAATTTCTATTACCTACCTTCTTTCTGTCTGTAGATAGTTTTTTTATTTTTCTTATTTTCGTATGTACTTGTTGTATTTTGTATGTGTGTCCTTTTGGTGTACCTACAATAAGGAACTTGTCTGTCTGTCCGTTAGTTTAGATGAGCTGAGTTTTTAGACATACTATTAAATTAGATCTATTCATAATCATAATCATAATATTTATTTGCCATAAAGTGGTACATTTAGATGTTACAATTAAACTTCCTCACTCTAACCACTGAGTGGTATGCAAATGTCAATAGAAATAACAGCAAAATATCAATCAATTTTCATCATCCAATTATTACTATTTAATTCAATTATTACTACGCGGAGGGAGCTTCACAGATATCGCCCTTAACTGCGCTCATTACTTTACTGTTTTAGAGACTTACAGCGCCTTAAATTATAATACCTATAATAAAAGATAACTTCCATTGATATGCGTGTACTAATTTATTTAATTTTCTTTACAGGTAAAAATCACATTCGGCTAAGAGATCACTATTAAAGTTGTGTGGTACGCATTTTTAATCTTTTTCCTATGAATTACAGACCGTTTTTGATCTACATATTTGATAAGGAACTGAAAATCGAAATAACTACCTGTTGAATACCCTTGTTAATATTGTATTCAACGAGAAATAACAGTTTCTTAAGTAAATACATGTACTTGTACAATACACTGAAGCCTTTTCATGCAATGATTATCGAATTTCCTGGAATTCCTTATGTATCTTAAGATTTTCGATCGGCACTCACTCGAGCGGTCCGGGTTCAAACCAGCGGCACGCACCAATGAATTTTCTAAGTTATGTGCGATTTAAGAAATTAAATGTCACTTGCTATAACGGTGAAGGACAAATCGTGAGAAAACCTGTATGCCTGAGAGTTCTTCACAATGTTCTCGAAGGCATGTGAAGTCTGCCGATTCGCACTTGGCCAGCGTGGTGGACTATGGCCTAATCCCTCCCATTCTGAGAGGAGACCCGTGCCCAACAGTGTGACAATGAAAAGGTTGTGATGATGAAGATGATGATGATACTACTAGTGGTCGCTGAATGGTCGAAATTCGACCGTTATTGTCCCTAAAATAACTACATACCCCAAACACTCATAGACTTAGATATGAATTTAAAATTTATATGCGTATTATAAGAAATTTATACGCCGATTTCAAATTTTCATTTTGAGGCTCAGTCCAATAATAAATGATTTAAAAACATTTTAAAAGAAATCTATTCACTGCCGCCATTCCCGCCCAATACACGTTGTATCGGTTCATCGAGCACCGAACACGCGTTTCTACGACTCGTGCCATAACTCATCTCCTTAATTAGTTTTAGGATACTCTCAATTAGGAAATCATGTGGCATTAAGAGGATATCAGTCGACCGTCACTTTTGAAGAATAGGTTTTTACCAAAAATATTGCCGTCGCGCTGAGCCCCTTAGCGTGCGATAGAGAAAAGTGCAGTCTCGAACTGATTTTACCTACGTAAAATTAAGAAAATCGTCCTTTCGTAATCCCCTGTTTCCTCCTCGAAATCTAGACCGATTTCAATATTTCTTTCAGTTAAAATGTAGAACAGGGTCTAAGCTATGCCCGTACGTTTTGCTTTTTTGGGATATGTTAGTAATTACCAGTTTGCATGATGTTTGAAAATGTATGTAAAAAAAGTCGATTTTTTTGATTTTAAATGATTTTTTTTCTCTTCTATTAATCAAATTATGAAAAAAAAACAAAACGTACAGTCATGGCAGAGGTACGTATAAATCGTATGGTATTTTTTTCTCTTCTGTAACTTCTTTATCCTAGGAGGAAACAGGGGACTACGTTTGTATGGAAAAAGTGTCGACTTGTTCGCTTGTGATATCCTCTTAATGTAAATGCCGGCTCATTTACGGTGTTCAGGAACACGTGGTAGTCGTTATATTCCAATTACATACTTGAAAAGTTAATTCGCTTTTATCAATGAAAGGACACAGTTACAACTTGTTTGAAATGATTCAGAACAGGATTGTTTTGTACATGTTTATCAGAATGATAATGATTTAGTTGAATGTGGTCAGATTTGTGTTCAAAACAAGATATCACATCGTTCCAACTCTACTTTCTAACTGCGCCTGCGCCGTCAAAACTTCTTCACGTGGATTGGACAGCTGATCAGCATACGGCAATCGGTTTAAAGAAAATCTGTGATTTAGTACCGGCAGGTACCAAATACATAGTTAAGAGATTAGTCGCACTGGCACATGCTGCTCCTAAACGTGTGCATTCAATCACAGCTTGTGAGTCACAAACGCCATGGTTAAAAAGATTCACTGTCATCTGCTTCGACATAAATCATTCCCCTTATTAGTTTTAAGATCCACTCAATTAACCAGATATACGGCTTAACGCCTACCATTTATTTTGTTATTTTTAAACGGCACGTTGTGTACACCATACACGTGCTTGAGAATTGACAGGTTATGAAAACGAGATATTCCCCTATAGGGCTACCGACGGAACCCCGCTGGTACATCAGATTTTTCCTGTTTTTGACAACCTTATTCATTAACAAACTGTTCCTCTTTATCGTTTTATAAGTGTAGTGTTGCATGCTTTGACCACTCAATTATGTTTCATTGTAAAATTATTGCTGGTTTTTTAATTATTGTAATAAATTGGCTGATTGTTTGAGATGTTCACCCTGTAGCAAGCTTTTGTTCTCTCCTCTTTCATGTTTAAATATCAAAGGCGCGAAATGTGGTTCCGTAATGTAATAAGCTACAGCTGAAGCGAGATTAAACAGATCTATAAATAAATTTAATTTAATATCACGTACAACTTTTCAAAAATGAACATGGCAAAATAATATTTTAGTTTCACAATTTCTTCTGTCAATGACCAGCAGTGGCAATAATATAACGATGTTATACAGTATAACTACTGTTTATGTTGCAGAAAATGTTTAACAGGTAAGTAATTATTTTCATGTTCATGTTATTAGTAGTATTTCAATGTTATGTGTATGTATGCCATATTATTTGAAATACATTTAACAAAAATCCATACTTATATTATAAATGTGAAAGTGTGTTTGTTTATTTATTTATTTGTTTGTTTGTCCGGCTTTCACGTCGCAACGAAGCTATTAAATGGTATGGTTTTTCTGTGTGGAGATAGTGAGGAGGGTGGAGAGTGACGTAGGCTACTTTTTACCCCGGTAAAACATCCCCATGGGAAGATATCGATGTTTTGTTTGTTGTTAATAGATGGCGTTAGTAAAATTCATTTGCAAGTTCTGAATTATTCGCTTATTGAATTGGTTTTGTCGACTGTTGTTGTTTTGGCTTAAAATAATAATAACATAAGTCGTCTACTCTATGGAACTCTAAGAAAAAAATCAGTCTCACAACAAATATGAGGGTGCATCTGTACAATGACATGAATGCTGGAAACTATGCTGAAACACTCTTGAAAATTGGAGATGGGCGTTTCTGGAAACTGATGCCGAGGGCTGTGTGACACTAACCGAAAATTTTTGTAACTTAGTACAGAGTAATTCAGAACTGATTGCAATTGTTTACCCAGGTTTGCAAAACAATATATATGAAGATCAATATCTATGTCAAAGGGGGATTCTAGCACCTAAAAACGATATTGTAAACAAAATAAATTCACACATATTGAGTGAAGTAGCAGGAGATACGACATACAATAGACACAGTAATGGACACAGAACAGACTGGTGTACCACAGATGTGTCATGTATGATAAAAAAGTCATTGTTAATTCCCTTTGACCACGCGGGCGGAGCCGCGGGCAAAAGCTAGTGTATTATATAACCTTCATGTCAAGCAGTGAGCTGTTCGGCGTTCGATGGTCGCGCTAGGGCGACTGTATTGAATGCCGAGCAGCTCATATTTCAAAATGGCATCCAACAGCGGAGAGTGGAGAGAGCGACCTTGTTTTTGACAGTTCCAGCGTCTCCAAGTTCCTCTGACGTTGCAAAAATAAAACATTGTATTATATCGAAATAACAGGTTCTTTAAATTTTAAAATAATTGATGTGTCTTTGTAATTTTTATAATCGCATTAGGTATGATATCATTGTCGATAGTGGAACAAAGAACGACAGGTCTATTACATTTGTAAGTACACACAATGAGAGCTTTGTAAAACACATTATGAAGACGATTCAGCCTACGAACGAAGACAACAATTTGTTTTACAGTGTATTCGTCGTAGTAAACTTATGCGTAGAGGAGCTATTAAAGCCCTCTCGGGCAAGTTAGTTGCATTTTAACAAGTTTCCAAGAATACTTAGTAACCGACATAGCTGTCATCTCTGCATCCAATGCTTTATAGGTAGTTTATAATGTTCAACTCTATAATATACATAACCGTTAATAATAGATAGTTAGCAATGATACATTAATATCTAATATTTTCATGATATCATGCTGACGAAGCCTATGGTAAAAATCAGAAAAATCTACGCAATCATGGATAAATTTACCAAACTCTTCCAGAAAAAACTAATTGGACTAACACAGTATCCAGTATCGACAACCAGGAGGCGATTCAAAGTTTTTATGGCCCATTCAATCCAGCGGCGGTGTTTGAAAGCGAAACGCGATCAGAGGAAATAAACTAACAGTTTGAGTTGAACGGTTTGTTGAATCCAGCTCAAAAGTAATAGAGCAAAAGGTAAGATCAGAGTTTCGCAAGTTGTTGCTACACCGCGGTGAGTCATTGCTCGAGATCGAATGTATCGACGAGGGCAACTTTTCGCTTTTATTACGAGTCTCGATGCCTTAGAAGTTACGTTAGCCCTGGCGGGAATGTGCACGCACGTCAATAATACTTCTTTCCCCTTTTCGCTGCATGCAATAATCCTGGCAATTTCTTTGTTTCCGTCAAATAAATCTTACTTGGAAACCGATATGCTTGATGATAATTAATGTTTCCCGTTACATACGCCAGAGTTATTCGGAATTAATGTTTAGTTTTTCATTTCTACACGATTTTTTGTTAAATTGATCATCCAACTCCGTCGTTAAAAAAAATGGTTGTCTGTAAAGTCGGTTTACGGACGATAGATTTACGTGATAACGTCATAATCATTATTTTATACAATACAAAAAAGGAGAATTGAAAATACAAAGATAACAGACAACAGACAAGTCTATATATTTATTTTGACAGTTCCCTATTTCGGAGCCATGGAAACGCCAATGTTGTCGTGTGTAAAATTAATTTAATAAAATCAAATCAAATCAAAAATTAATTTAATAAAAACACTCAACGGAAACGGAAGCGGAACGGGATACACTTTTTCATATGCGCTGTTCATCAATTTATAAGACGTTATCACGTCAAAATATACTTAACAAAGAAATTGACTGTAAGACTAACATAATCTTGTCGACTTACGAAAAGGCGTGAGCAGAAATAAATGAAAACAATGATACATCTTACATAATGAGTGCGGATGAGAATAATTTGTCAATTTCTAAGTAGCTAGTAGATAGTTAGTATCACGCAAATCAGTTATATAAAATGTACTCTGTGACGCAAATGTCACATGATCACTGTCAGCCGCTGAAGATTTTGACGGCAATATCTAAAGGCATTGATATATATGTGTCTAAAGGCCAACGAACCTTTCGTGTCACACAATAATATGAAGATATATTATTTAACTATTATATTTTTTTTATGTTTATGCCTACTCAATTACGCTGTACCTACACTATTATTTGAATTACATAATAAATGAAATTCCGAATGAAAAAAAGTGTACCCTTTGGCTATGTGATGATTTAGAATTTAGACCAATAGCTTTGAGCTAATCTTAAAAGGTGGAGATTGAATTATTAATTATCTGAATTATTAATATCTTTTGGAATACTATCTTTAATTTGGCAAGTTTAATATTAAAATATAATTTAAGTACTATTTAAATGAACCTACTAGGTAGATGAACATAACCAAAGTTAGCATAAAGAAATTGTGCAAAAAGTTAATAAACTGCAAATTGTAATTTTCCGACAATTGTTGTTTTATTCAAATCCTAAGTATGTTCAGTCTGACTCCATAATATAACACAAAGGTAACAATTATGGGACAGACATGGTCTGAATAACTTCACATGCTTACAATAAGAAAGAAATAACAGAGGCGTACACAACGTTCATTCCCAGACTACCGACCAAAAAATAACATCTCAGTGACAATGAATCATAACACAACGTTAAGATCTAACGGCAGTTCAAATTACTGGGTAAATAGTAAAGCTGATGATTCTTTGATATCTGGTAAATTATGAAGATTCTCGATACCAGTGTTGTTTAGGCTGCACTAAATTGAGAAACTTTTCTTGCATTTTATTAACAAATCACGTTTCTTTCGTTCGATTTTACTCGTTTATTACTTATAGATGGTTCGTGGGAAGATTATAAGATATTTATTATATAGTCTACTGATTCATTTATGAGACGCTTTCCTTTGTTTTTTGTATGTATTTGTAAATATGACAAATCAATGCGTTATATAATATGATATTTTAAATCAGTAGACTTCTCATTTACAGCTTATTTTAAAAGGTCTCTATTCTATTACAGCTCACTGCGCAAAACCTTAGAAAATGAAATTCATATATTATTAAATTCCTATAAAAATTCCTGCAGACTTTTGCGCAATCACTGGATTGTGTATGGATTTTCATGATTATTTTATGTATATGGTGTATGTATGGTGATAATGATGATTCTTTTTTTACTTGAAATTTCATATCACTGAGTAGATATTATATAAATAACATTTATAACGTTACCCTTAAAGTAGTTACAATGCAGAATACGTGCAAGTTTTGTGTGTTTATCTGTCTACAGCGGATTGAAAGAGAGAGGAGAGTGTAGGGGGTGCGTGGGCAAAGCACTAAAAAAAAAAAATAAAGCACCCCACTAAATTAATAGAAGTAGTTTTTTTGATATTTTAATGTTGTTACAATATGCCCATTCTCTAGTCGTTCAAGCTCATTCCAATTTTCTAGTTAATACTTAACTACTAATTTTTTCCCCGTTGCCTTTAGGATGTATTATTCAGTTTACATTAAAACTTCATACAATTCCGATATTGTTTTAATATACCTACCTCTCAATAATGGATGTCATTTGCAACTAACACCGTGCAACGCAGGCAAAACTTTTTCAATGGAACTCGCGAAGAAAAGTGCATTTTCATCTCCATTAGAGTGTCACTATCGACATAGCTTAAGGCGTTATCGATAATGCACCGGTTTGTCTCACCGCCAACGGCAATTTTTCTATGTCCGAGTGCAGTGCATTAAAAATGTGAACCATTATTTTCTCTGCGCTATAAGTACTAAATGTAGCGTATATTGTATGGGTACTAGATGATGATATTAAAGTCGCTTAATTTATTATTGCTGTTGTACTTCTCTGCCGTTGGAGAGACATATTATATAGCTGGTCGTTACTAAAGATCTGAATAAAGATAAAATAACTCTCACACTGTTACCCCCGCACAATTTGGTCGCCTTGTATACACTGAGTTTCATGTATAGGATAAAACACCAAAATATTAATTCTCAACGAATAGGTACTATTATTAGTCTCAATAAGTACTGCTTAATAAAATCTGGTCCAAAGTCCTGGGACCCAAAGTCTGTGCAATTATCACATAATCTAAAATGATATTGCATTGAACGGAGAATGTAGAGCACCAGGCTTCAGAATAAAGTTGTCATTACTCCTCATCAAATCAGAACATTTTGCTACATTTTTGATTTGATTTCACATAAGCAATTCATACCACTGAGTTTTAAGCGCTAAACAGAGCTAATTATTTCCTACAAATCATATAAAGCACCCGGCTCAAGTGATTTCTTACCTACCTCTTAAGAAGCTTATTGGGCCTTCAAACGTTACGGATCTGTGTACCATAAAGAACCCCCTTTAAACTTTGTTTGCCGTGTGCCATGACGCTGCGCCGCCTTGAAGAATATTGTCCAATTTTACGCTTCCGTCCATATTTGGCCACCGTAAGTACCACTAAAAAGTCGGATCGCCACATAAGTTACGTTTATTGATTATGTTTACTGCTAGTAAACAAGTTTACTGTGCTGTGGTGAGCTTATGGTGCGTCTGTGCGTTTCCACTACGTAAAGGTGAGGTCTATATAAAATAATAAACTGAGACCATATTAAAATATCAAAAACCCGACTTCAAACCGAAGAAAAGAGAAATAATTGTAATTCGGTTGTGAGCTCAGATCCCTAACACATTCACAGTTAATGGAGGTTGAGAGCATACTCCTCCAATGCGGATTGATTCGTTTATAATATTTTTCAATTAAATATAAACTATTCTGTAATAAGGACTTAAATAAAAGAAGAATCATCAAAATCCATCCACGAACACCGACACTAAAGGACAATCAACACAACTATTACTAATATTGCTACTATTATGATTGTTTTGTCGATATATTCTTTCTTTACAGGCCATTGTTCGTCTTCAAGAGATTAAAAGTTTTTATTTTTCTATAAAATTGAAATAATCGGCTGAAAGACGTAATAGAAATCTTAAAGTAATTATGCAGACTCATCAGACGAAACATTTTAACAACAACAAACAAGATTTTACTGAATCGTGTCGTCTAAAAGAATGAAAACGGTGTGCGTAGGACGATAAAGTGGGCTTATCTTCAGTTTTTATAGCACTGCGTCGGACGTGGCGTCGTGGGCGCTGAACTATGCCAACCTTGGCTCCGTCTTCAATATTCAGGAGGAATTTCGTCGACCTTTCCTTAGTTCCATGATACGTTGCAATGAGGGCACTAACTCAAAAAATTAAAAATTCAGAAAATGATTATGAAGTTTATCTCAACTTATTTTACTAATTGAAGACAGGGTTATTTTAAAAAATTAGTTCCCATACCGGGATGTCTTCGTGTTTATGAGAGATAGATAAATATTCCACCGGATGTTTCATATACTATTCAGCTTTCTTCCTGCGTATTTAAATCAACCGCTATGTTCAACTAGCATTTTTCAAGGGGTAGTGGCTTCGGTTTAATCAGCAGTGGGTTATACGTGCCCAGCAGTGGGGCTCCAAATGCGTGGGACCGGTACCAAGCCCGTCTTTGTACAAGTGCCGCTTCAAGTAGGTACTCGTATATTATGGAGGTCAAATCAAATTTTGATGTGTTTCTTACGGTTTCGTGTTTTAGTGTAGTCAATGTTCTAGGAATAATTTTACATTGTATGGTTCGTTGATCAATGGCAGGCATCAAATATTAACTAATGACTACTTGTAGTAACAAAGAAGTTTCACCATTCAGTCATCCTTTCAAAAGAAAGTAGGTAAGACTGAATGGTGGAACTAAAAAAACCGGATTTAAAAAATTATTAAAAAAATTGAGCTTAGTACTCTGATTTAAAAACGGCTGGAGATTATTATCAATTTCTGGTTGTCAATTGTGTATAAGAATGTAAGCAAGCAGATAACAATAATAATAAAAAATATTTCATGCATTGATTTTTTAATTTAATTTTTTAAATTGCGTTCGACAGGTCTTCAAAAAACAAAATGTCAAAATACTCGAAAATGGTTGACATTTGTATATAGGTACATACCCTTAACGGATTGTCGGCGAGTTACCAGTAACCATGGATAATTATTACGAGTATCTACCGAAGTAAATGGAACGACTCGTAAACACATTAAAGTTTACAATTTCGTTACCGAAGTTATAATTGTTCCTTGGGGAAATTCATTCAAAACATGTTTACGGCTAGTATTTGCTTAAAGCTTTTAATGAATTGTTAGACTTAAACTTTAGGATATCAAAGCATAAGCTTTGATATCCAAAGGATTTTAAACATGGCTGATAAAAAGCGGAGCCCTACTCGTGTGCTCGGACTCACAAGTTCTTGGCAAGCGAGATAGACTGCTCACTCTAAGGTTCTCATTCACCTTAGGTACCAAATGATGGTTTGCGATTGAATCTTAGCATAGTCTGATGCTAAGATACATTTCCAATACACGAACTTGTTTACGAGTAAATATTTGCACGAACTTGCATTTTTGTAAATTGGTCGCTGATCGTTTTGGATTGGTTGGATTTGTTTGTTTTCACTTCTAGACTGGTCCACTATGACCAAGCGACCACCAATCGCGCCCTGACTAGGAACTGACGATGCAGAAGATAGTGTGATACCAGGAGCCGCGATTAGGGCTACCACAGTGGTGACTTAAAAATATGGATCAATGGATGATTATACTATTGCAAAGGTCGATATTCGATCCTTTGTGTCTTTAAGTTTTATGTTTCTAGGATTTTTAAAAACATTCAACATTCGTACAATTTCTTTCACAAAGAGATCAAAAAAAGCAAATCAACTTAATGCATGCGTGGAATACATTACCTGAGTATTTTACGAGTGAAGCAATATAAAATATCAATATCATCCTTACTTTTGTAGTAAGAAGGGAAACCTGCACCGATATAATCAAGCAATCAATTTGCTCAAGTTTTATGGTTCAAGGGTTATTTATTGGGCTCGATCTCACTGGACAATTCTCCTGGGCTTCAGTTTCTGGTTCATTAGGAACAGGATAATCATGAGAGTTAACTTATCATTAATCTAAGAATATTTAATTGTTTAAGATGTATATCAAAAATTTGTAAATATTAAAGAGAAAACTTTGACTTAACTGTCGAAGAAGCCACACGTCACTTAAAAACATTAAATGAAAGACTATTTTTCTTAATAATTAAGACGGATTGTAATCTGGAGGTACACAAATTCCTACATAACCAGTCCACTTAGACTACATACAAGAATCTCTACTGTAGGTGTAATTTACTTTCCCGACTAAGTTAATGGCAGTGTTCCTACTTTAGTCATCGTTACTCGTCGGAAATCAACAAGGCCCCGCCTCTATGTGATCTAGTTATGACAAACACTCGTCCGAACGAGGTCACACTACAGTAACGCCGACACTTGCAATATTTACTTAATAACTACGAACATTTTATTTACCTACCCGGTTCACTTTCAACGGTGCATAGTATAACTTTGACTTGTCGCATTTCGTATAACTAGTTTGGACTAAATGCTGTTTGACTTTGAATTGAATTTCTCATTTTCATGTCAGAAAAAACGGAAAATTTTAAAAAACCTGACACTTTCGACGACTCCGTGGCATGGTAGTCCAGCGTGGTAGTGACAGCTGAACCGTGGGTTACGGGTTCATGCCCCGGCCGGGACAGATTTATTTCCCAGATTAATATTGGTACCTATTCGGGTCATGAATGTAAGGCGCGCGTCTAAGTCTACCGCGGCGACACAAAGTAAATATCGGCGGTAATGCGAGAGTTCATTTCATACCTATTGTCTATCGTTGAACCTGAGTTTATACATTCAATGATATTTCATGTAACATTGAGACCTCCAGGCATTCGCTCTGGCCAACTTTGATGAAACCTGGCCAAGTTCGCATATGCTTGTAGTAGGGGAGCCCACGATGCTAAATGGGTGTTTACTCGAGCGTCATAGAGACTTATTGGGTTGAAAGCTTAGATGATAAGAAGAAAAAAATGTTTTACAATGTGTACCTTTTCATCCGTGGGGGGAGCGGCTATAGATCTTCAAATATGTAAAAAAAAACAGATGCATGGGCATACTTGAGCGCGTCAGATATTGATAGCATCAATGTTCTACGTATTTTTAATATTGTACGTATGTTAATCTGATCGTTTGCATTATGCGGGTGGTCGCACTTAAGGGTTGAAAATGAAAAAAAACAAAAATTAATCGAGTGCGTCAGATTTTCTAGGAGGATGTTATGTGAACCTAAAAAAAGCTCTCATTCAATAATCTGACGATTTCGATGTGACGCAAACTCGCGGCCATTATTGAGATGTGCAAAAAAAAATCGCCATTTTGAAATCCTCAAGCGCGTCAGATTAAGATATATATGGTTCATCATTATGTCCTAGACATGCTGTCTCATAATCTAACGATTATCTATAAGGATTCGCCTAATCTGACAAAAAAAAAATTTTTTTTTAAATCATTGAACATTATTTATTGAAAATCTCAGAAATAAAAATAAGTATGTTCTTAAGTATAAATGATATATAATCCTGCCCAAAGAGAGAGTATATCTCTCGCTCGCCAGTTTCTAAACTATATCTTTATATCCTAATCATAAGATTCATTTTGGATGAACTCAATCCGGCACAGAATAGATGAGTAAAAAGATGCATCGCTCCCTTGTGAAAGAGAGAGATAGTCGTTCCCGCTGCGCGTTGCGAGTGTGATAAGAAAGAGCAAGCGGGAATCGAAAGAGTAGCAAAAGAAAGTCTACGTTAAATCTTGGTAATAAAGCACAAAATGGTTTGCGTTTTGAATTTCCCGTTGGATTTGTTGCATTTTGTAAACAATGACGTTATTTGAATTTTGTTTGAACGAAATAGTCCTAAGCCTGTTTACCCGCAATGTCAAGGTCAATATTTTTTTTATACCTTTTGGATTAATTTTGTACTTTACTTTTAACATAGATTGATTCCCTATAGAGTCAGCTTCATACAGTATTTTTTACTTTAAAAGCAGCAGTAGTTTACTAGAAAATAAATTTAAATTAGTAATGGCATGGGGCTTCGATCGATTCCGATCGAAATCCGATCGGATCGATTGTTCGGATGTTTCATTGTCACCTAGCTGTCAAATTTGGACAATGGAGTGGAATAAAATACGTTATTAATAATACCAAGAACGAGTCTGTGTTATGGCGTCATGGCAACAGAAACCAGAGTGGGGACGGAGTGAGAGAGTAATAGCTCATTTACACTCGCGTACGAGTTGCGAGACGAGGTGCGAGGCGAGCCACGAGAAAGGAGTGTGAATAGACGCTCTCGGCTTGTCTCGCAACTCGTCTCGCGACTCGCAACGCTCGCGCCCGAAGCGGTTTTTTGGTCACGAGTTAAGGACCTCGCGACCAATGCGAGATTGGTGTTTTCGTTCGCGGTCTCGCTTCATTCAAATTCCAACGTTGTGCCACTCAGGTTATGTGTTTACAGCAATGGATTGGTCGCACTAATGAATAACACCCACATAAAGTTATTTTCTAGAGCTTCATGAACCAAAATTTTCTAAAATACGTAAATGTCTTAATTTTCATTTATTTAAATTAATTGCGTAGTAGTAGAAGCAGTAAGGAAAGGCTTGTTGCCGCTAACACTCGACGTCCTCCATTGTCGCTAACTCAAACCCAACTCCAACTGTGAACTCACAACGAGAGTGTAAACAGGAAGCTCATTTACCATCAATCACGCGAGGTGCGGACCAAAGCACGAGATTAATGAAGCATAATAGATAGAGAAATAAGTGAGAGAGGAATAGAAACACGGAGAGGGGAATATAGGCATCACGCAGCTGCACGCATTTAACTTTATCGACGAATTTTTGTTACTTCGGCTTGTGGAAATCGTCAGATTGTAAATTTTTCGTTATCCTTGAATTATTTCCTTTAAAATAAAAATAAATTTAGTCACGCTGGAGAATGCCGAGATGACGTTTTTTTTTTACAACTTTGTAGCCCTCCCCTTTCTTTACGTTAGTCTCAAATTGTAAGATTAGTGGAATATACACTTTTTAGTATGTAATTAACTCACCCTACCTTAATCTGACGCGCTCAAGAATTTCTGATGACAAATTTTTTTTTACTAATCTGATCCTTTATCCTTGACGGCCCCATTTATATATGGGGCTCATATTTGGTGGAGGTACTTAACCGGGTACAAGGTATCCCACTGTATATTAAACTTACGCGCTGGAGTATCCCGCAAAATCCCCTCTTGGGCTCCCCTACTTGCGGCCGCGTTCAACCGAGTATATATTCGAGTATATTTTCAATGGTATACTAACCACTTCTCTCCGGCGCGGCGTGCGGGGATTAGTGGCATTTAATTTAACACATTCACCGAGCGAGTGTGCGATAAAAATAAAAATATTAGGTTCTGATTGTAATTCTTTTGGCTCTGAATAAACTCGAGAATACCTACCCTAATATTCTGTAGGAATTTATTAATTTTTTATTAGTATTTTTTTTGCTAATACTTATTTTAAAAGTAAAATAATGCTGGTATTGTACATTTGTCTTAATTTATTTATTTAATTATTAATTTTAATACACCCTTTCTTTGCACAACAGTGGGACAAACAAAGGATTGTGGTGGAAAAAATACACCCGTACAACACAGCACGTCATTACGTGCTGTAGTAATACATTAAATATCTATGAAAAACATATAAGAAAAAAGGAAATCCAGCATCTCAGCTTCGCCACAAAAAGATGTGAGATGTAAACGGATAGCAAGCACCAGAGCCGTCCCACACATCATACCTTAAAGAATGTGCAAGAATCTTCAATTGATACGTGACTAAATTGTTAAGTTCTTTGATATACAGTATCTGGTTATTGCTAAGTATCCTGTATAAAGCTATTCACACATTTCATCTATATTATAATAAAACTCAGATACACTTTCCCTGTATTTTAAATATTTTTCGAAATTTGAACACATACATTATGAGTGAATTATTGTTTTAGCTCTTATTGTAGGTAGGTACATACGAGTATGTGCTGAATTAGTTATTTTTAATGCTGTCTTGTTGAGGTGGCCTATTAATAAAATAAAATAGTAAAGTTGGAATCTAAATTTCTGTTATTTATGAAATGAGTTGTTGCGGTTGTAATTCATCGAATATTCTATCACCTAAATTTTGCTATTTTTTTTCCCAACAAATATTATCTACGATAGTAAAACGAGTGTGGCTGGGGTCCTTCCCCGGTCGAACCGTGTACCTACATAGATTCTACCAAGAAAATATTAACTTTTCGGATTTAGCCTTGGTATACGCCTGAAAATATACTGGGAAATTTCTAGGTCAGGGAGAAGTGGGTTAGATTTTTGATTCGTGACTTAAAGACTTAAGATATTTAAAAAATAGAGCTTTTGGACCTCAATAGCTCAAAAACAATAATATATTTTGTCATTAAATTAGGTATGCTAGTGAAATGCAAAAATTGCAAGTCTGTCTGTCTAATAGTAACCTGAGTTAAAGTGGGGTCAAAAATCGAAATGGTTCGTATACACACTGCCGACGTCGTCGCCTGTATTTGGCTTTGACCCATGCTTATGGGTCTCGATTTCTTTTCGTCTCTTAAAATATGTCTATACAAATATTTTATACATATTATACAAAGAATAATAACAAAGGGCTAAGACTTATTGCCTTATGGCATTATTAACCACTACTGGGTGGGTAAAGAAAAAGTGAGGAATATAATACAATATATCTCGTTGATCCGAAGCGTAAAAGAAGGGCAAATCATTAATAAAAAAGTTAAAATAAATAGCGACATTCGTATAAATTTATCTTGACTGATACAAAATTGCTTGTAAAAATGTTCTTTAAAATAAACTCGGTCTGTTCCTCCCCTGTTGTCAGTAAACGTTGATTAACTGAGTTTGTATTCAGCGTTCCACTTGTCACTTCTCTACCATTGTATGGTTGAGCGGCCCTTAATTACCGCAGCACCTTCGTTACCGCTAAATGGAAAACAAGGTGTTCTTTTTGCTTATTTTTGTTTGCGACTAATTAAAATTGTCAGATAATTCAAATATTATTGTCATCATCATTATCACAATCCTTTCTTTGTCCCACTGTTGGGCATGGGTCTCTTCTCAGAATGGGAGGTATTAGGCCGTAGTCCACCACGCTTGCGAAGTGCGGATTGGCAGACTTCACATGCCTTTGAGAACATTATGATTAACTCTCAGGCATGTAGGTTTCCTCACCGCCACCGTTATAACAAGTGACATTTAATTTCTTAAATCGCACATAACATAGAAAAGTCATTGGTGCGTGCCGCTTGGGTTTGAACCCGAACCGCTCGATTGAGAGGCGAGTTCGATAGCCACTGGGCTGTCACTGCTTTAGCGGTTTTTAAATTATACTTACTTTAATATTATTTTTTTATGATCATCAACATCATCATCATCATCACCACCATTATCATCATAATCGTTTGATTTGCTACCAGGAAACTCACAGAGGTATTATAACCTCTGTATCCAAATTGTAACATACTGTTTTTTTTTTTCAACTCTCAATAGTCCACATCTGGACATTCTCCCAAGGCTTATTCATCTAATTATAATGGAAATATTTTATTGACATGGAGAAATCTTTGTTCCGTGAATTCTACGTGCGATTACTACATTGTAAACTTTACAAACTTTTTCTGTTTAATACATATAGTGAGAATCGTTATCTATTGACAAATTCGATACGGTCTAAGATATCCTGTATTCAAATAATATTATCAGGAACTAACTGCTTTATTTTCTTTCAGCATAAAATATCATAGACGGACATGTATATCGTATAATCAACCCTATAAGGAGTAAACGTTTGATGTAACCGGGATCGCGTGACCGCTAACCGTGACAGGCAAGCCTCGTACGAATCCAACGTTCATACACTTGATTAAAATTAAAACAATGAAAAGCACTATTCCGGTGACTTTGACGAGGCGGCTAGGGAAAAGTCTATTTCTCATTTGCCTCAAGTATGTTCGTTGAATATATTAAAGGACATAAGAAATTATTTTTCGAGGGCGCACTTTGCTTTACGGTCGCGTCATAAATTTTAATGCTGGTCTAATTAAAATACCATCCAATTTTCGTGTGAACACTAAAAATATTTTCACGGGAGGTTTCGTAAATTAGGCGAGGTGGAAGAGGGGTGAGCTAACGGTTCCCTTGTCAATTAGAAGAATTAAATAACCGACGCGGATTGGGGTTGGTTCCCGAAAATTAATATCACTTTTTTAAATCAATTTTCTTCCTAGGTTTTCATTGGTGTTATTATAGCGTTTATTACTTTACTAATATGATCTAAGAGCTTATGAACGTAGGTAGTATGAAAGCTAATTGGTTCCATATAGAGTTCGCCCGGGGCAGTACCACCGCCCGCCACGGTACCTAGTACCATTTCTGCCGTGTAATAATTGTTTTTAAAGCAATTGTGGTCCGGTTGGAAAGGTGTGGATTCCGGTTACACTTCTTTAGAGGCGACCATCTTAGTCCTCAAGGGTAGCAACACATCTGTGACTGACTTAGAACGAGACTCCTACTAACAAGTACTAACTGGACTATTACTAACACCAACTAACAGGACTAACTATCACTAACAGTCCCTAGTCCTCATACCTACTAACGAACTGACCAACTAATGTTCTAATTAACTTTCTCAACTAATTGGACTAACCATCCCAGTCCCTAATTGAGTCTTGTTCAAAGTCAGTCACAGTTGTCATGGGCGGCAGCGGATGGGTGGTGCTGCAAGCTCGTTTGCTATCCTGTATCCATAAAATAAAATAAAAAATAAAAAAAATAGTATTCGGTAGCAAATTTATTTAGTAGGTAAAATGATTGGTAATGTATTTCTTTCCGACGCCTTTCGTCCATTTTCTACCTGCTACCAACATTATCAACGCGTGACATGTCGTTGATAACGACTATTATCTACGTGCTATCGTTAGATAACGGTCGTTATCCTAGATTTTTCAAGAACTTTGATTCAGTTTCTGACTAACTTCAAGTTGGGCTTAGGAACTCCATTAGACCATAAGGCTTCATTTAATCCATCTCATTTGTTGCTTCGAGGCTGCCAAATGTTCTTAGTGACAATCGCGCTACAACATACCTGTTCCATAAAAAAATTAAAGAAAAATGTGAGTCGGCTAAAGGACTTACGTGAGATAAATTGGAAGAATTGAAAAAGTTGGATGGCGATAAGCGCTGGCACGTAATTCGGGACGACCTGAGCTTGGCCGATAGTGCCGAGTCTAATTTTTATGAAGGATAATAACCTTTGCGACGGAATTGAAGAAGTTATTACATTTAAGTGTTATTTTACCATCGTATTCGATTCAATACTATCATTATTGACAATATTGACTAAACGCAAACGACACTTTTTTCAAATAACTTACTACCAATTGATGATCATTTAAATGACAAGAACAATGTTATAAAACTGAAATGAAGTATAATATAAAACTAAACTAAAATATATAATATAAACTAAATATAATAAAGCTATATTTTAAAAGAATACTCATGTTTATACGCTCAATTCATAACATTTCGATAAATGTAGATATTAAGATAATGACAGTACCTACTGCTCGTGAAACATTCTTATTATGTAATCATTAATATGAATAAGGAATATTTTTTATAGGTTACACGTGAAAATCATCACTTTAAGATGGTTAATGATGATAAGATAGATTTTGATGAATATGCGAGTGGATCATTTATTCGAGAAACGTACCTCATGTCTCATTCACGCATTCATGCCTAACTGATGTAAAAACAGTAAGAAACGAAAGTACGGAAACAATATCAGTGCGTGAGAAACTTTATTTATTATCGTCTATTATTTATTGCCAATTTTGAGGTCCATAAAAGTTAATTTGGTCTCGGAATTCTGTTATGAGATCGTAAAAGGTTCATGAGCGTTAAGGGTTATGAATTTTACATGGCTCTCTTTAATTTATGTGTTGATACAGGATGGTTAGCTTGTCAGGTAGGGGAGAAAGTTGTGTGTTTTATCTCATCTATTCATCTGCTACTGGCCAAGTTCTATCTGGTTGAATTTGGAAAATTGAAACTGGAAAATTGTTTTTTCAATGTCCTGCCTCTGCTAGGCTGCTACGGATATCAGTTTGCTAATCAAGATTTTGATGAAACGTTTTATATGTAAGTATTGAAATTGCAATTAATCAGTCAGTCCTCCTAACATATGCATGAAATATAATACAATATGCATAAAGCATAATATACTACAATTTTATTTTAAACTTGGCATTACATGACTTTAATACCTACACTTGAACTAGTTACTAGTTACTACAAAGATGTAGTCTAATTTTCCTTTACTATATCGTGAATTTATGATCGTAAAAGATGAATAATATGTGACGTCCTACGTAGTCGAATATTTTAATGCACACTGACCACTGATCTACATTTGCATCTTCTACGTGATAAAGGTAAAGAAATATGCTTTGGTAAAATATTGTATTTCAAAATGAAAAAACTAATTTAAGTAATTTAAAATAGTTTAATTGTTATATATACTAATATTATAAAAAGGAAAGATTTGTTTGTAATGTTTTCACACAAAAACTAGTGGATTGATTTCAAAAATTCATTCACAATTAGAAAGCATCTTCACTGAGTGACATAGGCTATATAATATTACTAGGTGTAAACGAAACTATGGTTATGTCTAATTCCACGCGAGCGAAGCTGCGGGCGTCCATTAGTAGTGTATAAGTTAGACAAGACTTTGTTATTGCAAATCTTGTTACGAGAGTCTAAAACTCAATATTAACTCTTCTTAATTTATCTATTGTCATGTTATACAGCTCTGTATCTTATCTACAATAAATACGACCCAATACCGACACCGGTCGATTATTAGGTACTTCGTTTCCGTATATCCTACAAATCATATGTAAATTTGCATCGTTATAAGTGTTATAACGTAAATATGACTATCAACGTTAATTGGCATCTCTATATCGTGTTTGAGCAGTTCCAAATTGCTTAGTGTGGTAAGTGAAATGAGAATAGCAAACGAGCATCAAGCTCATAAGAACACCGCGATCTACTTCATAAAATACATAGGAGAGCTGCTATTGACGTACCTAAACGTACGTTTGAAGGTAAAATTATCACCCGGTTATCTGTTGATTGAAGTGAACTGTTTGTACAACATTATTTTATTAAAAAAATAAAATTATAAATTGTTGTTGATATCTGCCTATTCACCCTTTTCCTCTACCATTTCTATAATACAAAAAAAACTTTGTAAATAAGTACTTAACATTAACATTCCTTCTGGCGTAAATTATATAACACGATCCCAAGAAAGAACGATAACTTCGCTAGTTCCAACTTTACCGCTTAAACTCTGCCCTTTGTGATTTTATTTGAAACGCAACATCCGCTTTTCAAACTCGGTTTAATTGAGATTTTTCTTCATTTCACTTGACTGCAGTTTGTTCTTTCAACGCCGCGCGCCGTTTTTTTACACCGTTAATTATTATTATAAAACTTCTTTGCCTAAAAGCAGAAGGGATCATGTTTTTGTGATATTGTATTTTCACATTGGACTACTGATTATTATTAACCCATATCGTATCAAAATCATAACGCCACATAAATTTTATACGCTTCACATGTCCATAAAAATCGAGATGTCTATGGCTCACGTATTCAACGTAGCTAAAGTAGTCAAATGGTACTGCTGATGCCCGATGGCATATTTATAGGCCGTTTTATTACTAAAGGCATCATCTGCAAAGCCTCTCATATTATATAGTAGCTTAATAAAAAGTCGTCTGGAATGATGAAAATCGGAAAATCTGCCACGAGTAAAACTTATTAACTTACTTAATATGCTCTTATATATGCTCTCCTTCAGACAATATACTCAAACGCACCAGTGAGTTATGATGGAATAGAGAGGTGTAGCGTCTATAGTCCAATGGCTCGCGTCGATTCAATGTGAACTTCTAGGCCACCTTAACCCCTCTGTCAAGGTTTAACGACTTGACGATATCAACCGGGAAAAAGGCCTACGCCGTGCCTTTCGAAGACATGTTACACTAAATATGTTTTGTTACTTTACACGTGCCTCTTGAAGCGACCCGTTACAATGTTTGGGATTAACTTGGGCTGTACGACCATGAGCGCTTTATTCTCATGCACGGTTTAAGTAAACAGTAATACTTTGTCGAGTCAAGGGTGTATAGGATGATGGGAGTGACCCAATAACTTAAAACCCCTCTGAGCAACGAAGCGACCTCGATCACTAAAATGTGTGCGAAATTTTCCGGGTGTGCCTCCATTAAACAGGGCGGGAAGAAATATAGGTGAAAAGCAATGCGTTACTCGGTTACCAACCGGTCACACCGACGTGAACGAATCACAAGCGATTAAAGAGACGCGAACTTCTGTTTGTCGGGTTGTCCATAGCCCAATGGCTCGCATCGATTCAATGTGATCGAAAGATTTAAGTGACGACGTGCTTCGGAAAGCTCGCTAAGCCGTCGGTCACTCCTTCACCAAATTGCTTTGAAGCACCGTGGTGGAGTATGCTCTAGACCACCCGAAGCTTTGTCTGTGGGGTGCCAACAGTGGGACGTCTGTGGGTTGCAGCTTAGCAAGCGTCTGTTACTTAGGAAGTTGTTGAAATTACAGACGTGTTTACCTAAATTTAAATTGTTTCCAGCTGTAACATTATGAAAGGAAACATGTACGCTTTTCCGTTCTGTTATAATTTTTAATGGTATGAATTTGATGTCGAAATATCCTGAAAAGTAACTGGTGCTCAATAATATGTTATGAGTTTTGTTAATTAACGTGCCGACTCGTCTTAAAGAAAGTCAATATACAATAATTATACTTACCGTTAAAAATTTTTTTTTTTAAAAAAAGCTTTTTAAAACTTTTTATTTTATTTTCATGCATTGTCATCGGAACCAAATATGTGTGCCAAATTTCAGCTCGATAGCTTCAGTGGAAGTGGGTGAAATATTGATTGCAAGATTCCAGGACATACATACATACGAGTGAAGTTAAATATGTGTGCCAAATTTCAGCTCGATAGCTTCAGTGGAAGTGGGTGAAATATTGATTGCAAGATTCCAGGACATACATACATACGAGTGAAGTTAAATAAAAGCTTTTAATAAAAGCTTTTAAAATAATTTCTCCGTTACTAGTTCACTGCTTGTTGTAGTCAAGTGCCTCAACACGAAAAGGGTGTCGACATGTTTTGTATATCATCTCATTGTATCGAATATAGCTCCTGATTTGATAAATGATGTGTAAAGATTTCTTGCATTATAAACCTGACATAAGACTGGCTTACACTTTCTATGCCGTAAAGTTAATTTGCAAGATAAGTGTCCTAGGTAGTGTTCTCACAAAAGTGATTTAGTAAAACTGAAGTAATTCTAGTGATAAAAACCATGTTTAATATTCTGTAGTAATATTTAGATTATGTTCGGTACTCAGAATACGGAACTAACCTGAGGTCCTATATTAAAAGGTTGTGGTGTGAATACTCTCGCTACCTCGTACAGCTTACAAGAGCTTTGACAATTCCAATGTTATTCGATTAAATTAAATTAAATTTGCTCTTTTTATCTTGGAAAAATTCAGACTGATTAAGAGGATTATTTTCCAAAATGAATAATTAATGTTGAAATTCGTCGTCCTTTGACTAAACAGTTAAGTCAAAATATGGTACGCAGGTGCTTTTTCTTAAATTGGGCAAGTTACAATTTCGCTTCCTTCTCTTAAACCTTTCATAAAGTTCATTACACCTGCTAGTATCTAAGACCTTTCTCCAGTGTCCACTTATTTCTGAGAATAAGTCAAAGATTTGTGTAACCTAGATTGCACAGATAATAAATATCCTATATTCGTAGCACGTGCGAGGTCACGAGTTATGATAAATGGTCCTTGTTCTAAGAAAATTCTCATTCGGACCCTCAACATGTATCTCGCTTTATTAACGTAACTGCGAATGGCGAGCTCTGAATCAATTACCCTCCTATTTGTCGAGGAACGGGAATTTCAATTAGTGTAACCATTGAATCATTGAGCGCTTTATAGCTACTTTATTTAAATTTGGGGCTGGAAGTCTACGCCAATTCTAAAATATGATCTTCCTTGGATGGAACTGCGTATATTCTATCCCTATGCTTATAAAGTAGCACTTTAATTAAGAGACAGGATTCTAAGTAATTTTTGTCGTTTTAATTTTTAATTTAATGTGCACTGCCGCCCATTCCTACATATTTGATAATTTGTGAAGCACGCAAGCGCCCAATATATTTTGAAACTAGCGCTTACCCATCCACACACCGAACGCGCTCGTTGTTGCTTAACTCTGTCGATCACATTGTTAATCGACATAATTTGCTATTGGACGCTACTTTTCAATTTATTCAATTTCAACTGCACAGAGCACTGCCAAATCATTTCAAAATCAAAGTCAGTCATCACAGTAGGTACTTATTAGATCATCTAATGAGGTGCGTGGTATAATTCTACTGGTCGAGCTGTCGGTACAAGGTTCTTAAATAAGTTTTTTATTTAAATCTTGGCTAAATGATATCCCGGGTTTACTTGTTATGTTTCCGTTATTCTTCTCAAGTCTGTGCTTGCGGTTACGCGCCCACTTATCTGGTGCGCTCCAAACCGATCTGCTGTAGCTCAGGGCACTATCGAACAACGGCACTTGAAACATTATCTCTACAACATAATGTTGTAACGCCGCAGGAAGATGTTCTAAAATTATCGACTGATTATTAGAGGGGGTAACTCAATCGCTTGCGGCTAGAATACCATCGATATTCTATCTACGCTCGTGTTAAGACTGAACGATAAACCTGTAGGTAAGCTAGAGTTACTTCGGTAATCTTGGTTCTGAGCTTCTAAGCTTATTACCATGGTTAACACTCCATTGATTAAGAAAACACCTGACACTTCGATTTTCTGAAAAGTTTGGGGTTATAAATCCTGAATTTGTATTGCTTTAATATTGTGACTTTCATCATCGACAGCCAGATCATCTCTATTGAGGGACAGCAGATACAGCTTTTCATCTACAGTATTTCGAAGTAAAACACTTCTTTCAAGGCAAGAAATGTATTGTACCCGGGCTATCTTTTATATTTTATATTAGTATGCTAGTATAGCTTGCTAAAGAAAAATAAGTCGATTATTAAAATCCTTTTAGAAACGTTGAGACGTTTATTTCAAGTCCTGGTCTAAGTGGTTGCTGTTGATTCACGTTTTTCGATGTCATTTATCGACATACCTTCTTAATGTTCTATGGATTATATAACGTTAATAAGACTGACATCATCTCATTATACACATTTTTGCTAATATCTTAGTATTTAAACTAATGCTTACTTGCTAAAACAGCGCTAAGTTTAGTATTTTTGTATGTTTTCATGTCTAAATAATAAACGATAAATATACCACGGTAAAATTAGTTATGTATGATGATAAACAAAATTTAGTTATTGTGAAAACAAATTTGTTATTCTATCTTATGAATGTAATGTGAACAAAAATAATCGACTTGTGTTCATTGAATCGATTCATATAATGCTCTCCGCTCAGTAAACAATGCCTCTAAACACCACTTCTAAAAAATAAGCATCGTAGGCACTATGAAATCGTTGACCACGCTTCCAATTTTTTTTGTGTAGTCTTATTATGAATATCTCATAAGAGAGATGTTATATTATAATAAAACATTTGAGAAACATCAAAGAAATATTATAAAAGATTTTATAAGCAAAATCAGTAATATAAATTGCCAGCAAGTTCCAAACTGGATTACATCGAATCCTAACTTCCCCGCCCATTCGATCCTATCCTCTTGCGTGTCTTCGTTCCCAGCGATTTATTTTGATTATAGCTGTAGCGGGAGCAGCAAACAAGCAATAAATTAACAGCAAAGACTTAATTAGCCGCGGTGTTCCAATACCATTAGTGGTTCGTGATGACAGTTCTGTTTCGTACACGAAATTGATGTAATATTTGGGTGGGCGGCGGCAAAGTTAATGTTGCCACTCGACCAAATTGGCTATCGGGGAAATCGGTGATTTCGTTCGAGACATTGTAGAATGTAGGCGCTTTTTAAGGAACATTTCCTTTGTAATTAAATATATTATAACATCACCCGAAGGGTGTTAGGCAAAGGTGTGTAGGTACCCACTTTACACAAGTTATGTTTAGTACATGTAATAGTTGGTGAGGTTATTGCCATATACAGGGCGGGCACACATCCAGACTCATAGCTTCTACTGGGAATTTCAAACTAGAAAAACCCGATAATAGTTTGCTCGACCCGGGGATTGAACCCAGCACCTTCTTCTAGCCTAGCAGTCGCGCTAACTACCACTAGGCCAACGAGGCAATTAAGTTATGTAGTTATAAAAAATAATTTCAGCTATCATTAATATTCTAAAAGTTTGAAATGTATGTATGCTAACTACCTATATATGTAGTATGAAAAGAAAATCCTTTAAAAAATATACATCAGGCATGATCTACTTTCAATACACACTGGGCGAAATTTTAATTCCTAGTGATAATGGAGTGACATGGTGAACTACAAGTAGGACTTTTCCCAAACGTATGAGTACACGAGCTCATAATGAGTTCTGATTTTTTTTTATAGTATAGACGGACAAACAGACATACGGGCCACCTGATGGTAAGTGGTCACCGTCGTCTATGGACTTGATAACCACGAAGAAAATAACCCAAGACGTCATTACTGACCTGCAACACATATTTTTAAAAGCACACTGTTTACATTATAGCCAAACGGAAATTGAAGCCATCCAATATTCTGGAGAATCTCACAATCTCAACGGATTTTGTTCTGAATGGTATTGAAACGAGGTGTTTCACTGAATGTTCAAACGGAATGATAATTCAGTTATCCTTTTCAAGAATTGAAATCTTACTGGTTCTGTTAGGGTTCCAAGGAATCCGTGTTGCGTGGAGAACACTTTTCTTAATTTTAATCATACTTAAGTACTTATTTATTTCTTGGAAATGAAAGTATCGGCCGGTAAACAATGCGATTAAGAAAGAGTTTCCGTGCTTGACGGCTGCATTATTTTTTTAATATCCTTATGGATCAAGTCAAAATACTATTCGCGCTTAGTGGACAAGTTCACGAAATCTGCCATAACAATTCTTACACAGGACAGTTTAAATGCCCGCAGCAGGCTATTTTCTGCCTACCGTGAAAAACAATTTCCCTTTTGAAAATTCCAACCCCATCCGTGAAACGGGGTTAACACACGCAAGAGTTTATTGGATAATAACCTTAATTACCCGTTTTGGTGGTCAAAACACTAGGGGACATAAAAAGCGTACGAAAATTTGTGGCTCTTGAGATCGTTGACAAATAGAAATAAATGTGACTCTGATTAGGTACACAAGTTGATTTAAATTCCAATTACAGCAATTAACAAGGGATAAAATTCCGCTGCGGGTAAAGGGTTATTTCGATGAAATATATTTGTGATGCCTGAAATAGTGAGCTTTTCAGTTTCGGTTCAACCTAAGGCTGTTTCGTGAGTGAACATATTTCCGGATTAAAATGCTTTTCGTGCGGAGATCGCTCATGCTGTTTTATGAACTTACGCTTTTAATTACTCGCAAGTCTATGGCGGTCTCGTAAATGATTTTACGCGGGAATTATTAATTCAGGTTTTCGGCGTACCTACCTACGTGTGCAAATGGCGGCAGCAGTCGTTATGGTAAATAATGGCAAGTTCATTACTTCCGCGAATCATTTTGAAGGTTTCGTTTTTAACTTGAACCTAAAAGACCTGAATTAGATTTAAGTGTATCTCTGCTAGGAGCTCTGGCATATTTATCAGCTTAACTTCAGAAGTAAGAAAGCAGAAGAAAGAAAGAAGAAATTTCTTTAATGATACATAATAGTAGTAGTAGTACTACTGGCTAGTAAGCATTAAAGAATGCTTGTGGAAGTAGGTGTCGCTTTTTCATACTGTCCCTACTTTCTTCATCTAAACAAGATTCTGTGTTCGTATCGTAACTAAGATTTGTTGAAAGCAATGAAACGGTTCATAGGTCAACAGTTGTAAATAAGCCAGCAAAAGTGGAAGAGGAGTTAGGAAAAGTTTTAATGCGTTAGGAAATAAATCGGGCTATTTGTCTTTATAACAAACTCTTGATGTGGAAGGACCCGACGCAACGCCGCGACGTGCCGAATGGTGTTACGAAAACTACCGCAATTCAACGGTATTGCAGAGTCAAGTTAATATAATAAATATAAGATTATCGGTCTAAGAATGGCACCTTGAAGGATTCATGAGAACTAAACTGGAGCCCAAATGTTGTTGTCTCTTCATAAAGTTTTATCATAACCTACTTTTACAATTTAATTCCCGTTTATGATACAGTGGAGTATGATACAGTAGTTTTTTTGAAGTCAGAATTTTTATTTTCGATCTCAATACTTTTGGCTAAAATAAATAATTATGTAATGTAATAATATAAAGCTTAACAAACTTCATATATTCCAAAGGCAACAAGAAATGAGTATACTCATATAAACCAATTCCATCTATTTTTCAGCTATAAAACCACTGTGTGCTGCTAGGTGTTAGTGTACCGATATAAACCACAAATTATATTTATAATAATTATAAGCAAACGATTGTTAAAATTAGCATTGTAAAAAATATCCAGATCCCAATTAATTGTTAGCAACAAATGTTTTGTCACATATATTTGAACTAGAGTTATGCCGAATTAAATTTGTATTTAATTGTATTAGTTGTCGGCACTATATACACATCATTATATGTTAGTTAGATACTCACGGCTGCTCTAAATATTCTGAGTATCTTCATTCAGTAAACAAACCGAGCACGTGCTCGTTTTTACTTCCCCTTTATAATTTTCGTTGGTGTGAACTTAAGTCAAGCATTCTCTAAACTCAACGGTCAAGTGTTTTCACCAAATTGGCTCAGAATTATCCGTTAAGATTCTACTCGAGCAACTCGGTGTCTTTATGCTTTCTTACCGTAAGATAATAGGCCTGCCATAATCGATTCAATAGTTCTAACTTCTGAATCCAGCCGTTTCTGACATTTTATGGTCAGTAATGAGACTTTAATCACTTTCATCTTTGTTCATCTAAATGCATAAATCGTATTTATTGTAAAATTATGTACTCCTATTTTTATATTTTTTTATATAATATAATATAATATCAAGGTTAAGGCTCATACCTTATTACAAGTTAGGTTCTGACTTGATGTCGATTCCTAAAATTGGCTAAAATTCAACGTGTTCTCTTAGATATATTACTGTTTATTCAACTGCTTCTTCAGCGATAGGTGTTGGTTAGTCTTTGCCTTAACTAACTTAGGACTTGAGGGAGTTAATATTACTGTCCGTGACATGGGTATGCCCAAGTTATTATCTTTACGAGGAGTTGAAAGCCCTCCCTTTTTATTATTGCCTTTTTATATTGTATTCCGTACTTAGCCGCTTAAGCGAGGTCAAATGAAACGGCCGGAATGAAGGGAAAGCTGTTATTTCGTTGCTAACATGATATTGTTGTATTTTTTATTGGTAGCCATCTAGCCGTATATTATTTCTTTATGGATTAAGAATTCGTTCATTCAAATTTCTACTTCATAGGTTTTTTCTTTCTTTTGTATATTATACATATACGTAGAAGTACAAACCGTTTGTCATGTATATATTCTGTGATGTTATAAATGACGGGATTAGGTACTATTTTAATTCGTTTCTGATGCAAATTGCATCCTAATTGTGTAAATTATATTATACATATATAATTGATAAATCAGCGTATATTTTGATAAATCAGCCATTCTTTTAACAATGGCTGGTCTAACCGTCGGATGAACCTACTTATGTTTTTTAAAGTTTGATTCTCAAGTACCTCAAGTATTAATATTTTGCTGACGTGCCCGCATTTCTCCTTCTTGCCTGTTTTATCGCGTGAGTTATTATATAATTAACTTAACAAGGCACCTTATTATTAAGGTCGAGGGGAAGTTCAGTTTTTGTGCGAAATGCTTCTAGGATTACTTCGTTTGTTTACTCTTAATTTCATTCAAATTTACTCACAAGACGACTACAGCTTATGTTTCATACAAAAGTTTATATATTCTCCTGTCATCTTCATACTTTCTTTCTCAAGTCGAACTTAATCAATTAACTCTTGACCGGAATTATTAAGCAATTTGAACCTGCTGTTACTAACGGTTTGTATAGTATGGATTATTTACTAGATTATATCAATGGTTTTCATTACCAAACCATCTCAACGAAGCTTCGATAGAGGCTGAACAAAACAAGTTTTTATTTTACATAAAACTTTTCTTAAGCTATTTCACGAACTTTGGCACTGAATTGTTTGACCTTCGGGAGTAAAGAGAAAAAAGATTGGATTGCAAAGCAATTGTGTACTGGGTCAAAGTCCTAAAAGCCGTTTCGGGTCGTTTAACAGACCAGAAAGAGAGACGAAAACTTAGAGAATTAAAAGAGGAACTATTGTTATTTTTTACGAAAACTGAATTCTTAATAGCAATTGTTACAATTCAATTGTCATATTGCTCGAAATTTCGTTATTTGGTATAAGCAAGACCATGTATAAAACTGAATAGTTTTTGAAACATGAAGAAGGTTATCAGCTCTACTCAAATTTACAGAGAATATATACAACAGAAATATATTAATAACTCATAATATAGACCACATTTCTGAAGTTGAAGAAGAAGAAGAAGTATGGCGCGGGTAGGGTCATTAGTATAAAATAATAATACGCTTTCGTTTTGTGTATAAGGTGGCTTGTGAAACGCTACTGGGCTGATGATATTCTTAGAAGATTTGTCAAAGCAAACGTTCTTACCATAATTACAGTAGTGGTCTGTACCTAGTTTGTACAACTTCAATGATATGAGGAACCGTGCCCTTGCTAGAGATGGGTCGCAGGCAATGAGAAGTGTACCTATATGGAATGTAAGAGTACGTATGCTTTGTTCCTTTGATGTTCACTTTATTTTCTTCCAGGTGGATGTTTATTTCCTTTAATTTTGTTATGTTTATGGAGTAGTGAAGGCGTTGGTGTGGCGTCTCGCAATGTAATTATGTCTTTTACGATGAAGGAACTTTTATCTTCTTACTTTTACATTTATATTTGTAATATAGGTGTGTCTGAATATCTTAATTGCTTTTTCTCGAAAAATAGTATCATGGGCTAAAGCAAAAATTAACACTTAATGAACTCCGAAGTAGCAAGAACCAATAATTAAATTGAAATATAATTCATTTTGTTGCTTCTTCACGGCTTTGAATATGTTTTATGGAATAAAATTAAAAAAGAAACTTAACGTTTTAATAACATTTTATGTAAAAATTTGTATCTGTTTCTCTATCACAAGAGAAATTTCAATAGTTATTTGTGTTGAATACATTTCATTATATTGAAAATTATTCGTGAAAATAAAGAACTCAAATTGCTATAATATGTTTTTCATATTTGACAGATTAGTAGATAGTGAAATGTAGTGATAAACTTGGTTGTATTTTTTTTTGTTTGATAGTTGGAATAAACGTAGGAAACGTTTATTCCGACTATCAAATTGAAGTGTGTTCCCGGCCTGAAGCTGCATTCTGTAGAGTGAAAAGACCTGAGTGAAAGAACCTGATAACCGTACATCTAAAGTAGTCTGCAGAAGCAGTTGTGAAGAAAATTGAAGCCTGATATACGATGCTCTAGTTTGTTCCTTGACTCGTACGTGTTTAAATTACTGTGCCTTATATTACAACTTGTGACATTCACGATCGCACGAACAAGATGAGAACTCTTTGTAGAAGGTTGAAGGTACTAATACATAAAATTGTTTATCATGTTTCATATGCTCATAGAAGTCATAAAGCTGAATATAGCCAACAGCCTCTAGAGTTGTTGTGCATTGGTGCTCTTATATCTTCTCTAAACAGCTACTATTGCGATGGTATAGCCTATTAACACTAAAATAAACACTGCATGGACAAATTTGCTGACAAATTAGACACAGTAAGATTTTTTATGGACGAAGTAAACAAGTGGTAAACAAGCATGCAGTAGGTACATGACACATGAGACAAACTATGAGTAACACTCAGAGACTCGATGATGAATTATAGTTAATCATAAATTAACTAACGATATATGGGATACTCATGTCCCTATTGGCTCATAAGTACAAAATGAAATTAGAATCGAGATCGATTAATTCTGTCGACCCACTTACGCGGGCGCACTTTCGATGCACATTCTTCATAACCTGTCCTTGTTCCGCAAGGCAATGGCGTAATAGGTTAGACTGGAACAGATAGACGTTAGAGAGACGTAGATATTGTGTCACGGTCGAGTTTCTCGTGGAGTGTAGCTGCATTAGCAATGGCTCCTGTTTTGGAACTACAAAGGATTTGATGGATTATATGCGGTGATGTCGACTGGTTCAGAATTCTACCCGTTACCAATGAGCGATTTAAACCCAGTGGTTTTAATTAATATTAGCTTGGTGGTCTAAGAGCCCATTGCTATTTTCATAATAAGTTATAAGTAATAGAAGGCACAGGACCGTTCGGAGTGGTGTCGTTTAGGAGAGGCCTATGTCCAGCAGTGGACCTCAAAAGGCTGATGGACGGATGGATGGAATAGAGGACAATAGTAGATTTCCTCTAACTCTGTCACGGATGCGTTGCTACCCTTTCGGACTAAGTTAAAGTCTCTAGTGTAACTGGCTACCAACCTTTTCCAAACGGAACACAATTCCTTCAAAAACAAGTATTTCACGCTAGAATTGGTACTTGAGCCAACTTTAGCGGCGATGGTACTGCCCCGGAAAAACTCTAAAAATAACCTATATAATGAGCCTGCCACCTACATTGGGTACCAATTACTTACTGTACTAAATTGTCCCATCAAAGGTTCAATTCATAATCTGCTCTTGTTTATAGAGTGTTGAAGAGTTACATAGGTTCTATATCCCGGAAAATTGAATGGTTCCCGTGAAATGAACAAAGCACTTAAATGGAAAGTTTTAGATTTTTAATCGTTAAATGATTATAGACTAGTGGACGCCCGCAGCTTCGCTCGCGTGGAATTAGACATAATAATAGATTCTTCTTAACGCGTTAACTTTAGCTCCACTTTGTAATGAATCCTTAAATGTGTTATCCCCTATGTTTATTTTACACCCTTAAGGGTAACATTTTTAATTGAATGCCATATTTATTTATATCTAATCAACTGCCTAAAATATAAATTTTATGCTTCTAGTCTAACCTTTCCTCCCCCTTTTCAACTTTACAACACTTTTTTCCTATTAAAAAGTAGTTTTGTCGTGAAAGCGAGACAGACAGACAGAGTTACTTTCGCATTTATAATAGTTACATATTAATATGGATTAATTTTTCATCGATTGATAACTATCTCGGATTATGATTGGCTGAACTGCGGTTGAAGTCAATAGTAGTTAACACCATCGAAATCTAGCATCCAAATCAAGAATCTTTGATTCAGCTTGCCGTTTAGAAAGGCTATACTTATCATTATTATAAAACATCCCTTGATGGTTGAGGTAATTCTGTACATCGACCCGGGCGGAGCCACGGGGAAAACAAGTACAAAATGAGATTAGGTTTAGGGTTATAGGCTAATTGGAAACGGACTCGAATCTGACTCACTAAACTCGTGGTCACTGAGTCACAAGACACGTGATAGATAACCAACATGGCGCTTGCCGTGGCATTGGAATAAAGGTCCGTTGACAATGACCGATGTCGGGCTAGATGAATTAATACCTGAAACTTATAATTCAAAAGGTGATTATTGGGTGGTAGAGCCATTAGGGTACCAAATAGGATTTATATTAGGTGCTAGACCCATTAGGGTACAAAATAGGATTTATATGAAAGAGTTTTCCCGGGGCAGTAACACCGCCTGCCACGGTACCTTGTACCATTTCTACCGTGTAATAATGGTTTTTAAAGCAATTGAGGTCTGGTTGTAAAATTGTGCTTTCCGGTTACACTTCTTTAGAAGCGACCATCTTAGTCCTCAAGGGTAGCAACACATCGGTGATTGACTTGGAACGAGACTCTGTCTAACAATTACTAACTGGACTATTACTGACACCAACTCACAGGATTAACTATCATTAACCCAGTCCTCATACCTACTAACGAACTGACCAACTAATGTTCTAATTTACTTTCTGGTTAATTAGAACATAGGAACATTAGTGGTGCAGAAAGCTGCATGCTTATTATGTATAAAAAAAACTTTTATATAAATATTCACTGAAGATTTATTTTTATGCGATTTATTTTTGACAATATCTTTAAAATGGATGTACATATTTTAATTTGGTTGTCTACAAACAAAACTTCTGTAATATGCCCATATTTCTTCGAAACATTACACTTCATTGGATTTTTAAATTTATGTACCATAGTCTTAAGAAAATGCCCATGTGAGTTAAGATAATTTAACAGGCATAATCCGTCTTAAAGCTGCTCAATGTAAACGGACACTTAATATCTGCATAACTGATTTCAAACTTATTTATATCTGTCTCAATCGTGACGTGTAATTAATTAATTTTATTATCTGTGCGCTGATCTAGAGCAAGTCTCGTCTCGTCGTAGCCTATCTGGTCTTATTTCCAGTTACATGCATGCGTTTTGTCTTATTGGTTTTGCTCAGGCGACAGGGCTTTTATTTCACTACGTTAATAGTATATTTCGCTACAAGTGCGGAAAGCCTGTCATTGCAAAGAGTTTCGACAAATGTCTACCCGAGCCGAAGGCGAGGGTTGACAGTCGGAACAAGTTGCAATGACGGTTCCGCACGTGTACTGAACAACTATTTTTAATACAGTTGCGAAAAAATTAAGCAATTTAATATAATAATAAAAACACAAACTAAACTCACAAAGAACATTTTTGGAAAATGGCGCCAACCGTATAAGAATACAGAGTATTGCAGAGATTTTTTTTTGTTTTCTTCACCCATTCTGGGTAGGCAAAGGGAACTATGCCCATACAGCCAAGTCTTCAGAAGAATTTTTTTATTGACATGAAATTTAATGCGATGAAATGAAGTGAAACCTAACCTAACTCATTGAATCAAATCATTAAATCTGATATTGAAACAAATTAGTAGCTTCTTTTTAGAAATATTTGCATGAATCATAAAAACTTCTATGAATTTTTTTTTAGTAAAAACTTCATGGTTGGTTTTTTCTTTTTAATAGACATTATTTTGACAGTTGGGAAAGAGAACGCACGAGTTCGGAAAAGGTAAAGAAAAAGCACGAGTGTGTAATAGCTCACTTCCCGAACGCTAAACGTCCCTGTAATACGCCACTTTTTGAGCAACTGTATTAAAAAATATATTATAGAACTTCGCACGCGTAAAATCGTTTTTCATGCAGAATTTCACTACTAAGTACCTCTACCATTTAAGTAGATGGTTTAATATTTAAAATATTAAAAGTATAGCCTTTTTCGAAGGCAAGTTACACCAAAGATTACCACTAATCAAAATCTAGGTTAAACCGAGGTTCGGCCGATTACAATATTAGATATCGATCAGACGATATACTCGTAATAATCGAACGTCTATTACAGTGTTTTGTTCATTCCACGGAAACCATACAATTTTGCGGGATAAATTCCTTCGTTTTTACACTTAATTTTCTATTTCTGTACAGTCATCCGTCCCTGATTCTTTAAGCGACTTATAAAAAAAGGAGGAGGTTTGCGATTCGGCTTTATTTTTTATTAATACCCAATAATAAAGAATATAATATTATAAATGTGAAAATTTGTAAGTAAGGATGTTTGGATGTTTGTTACTTAATCACTCAAAAACTACTGAACGGATGTAGATGAAACTTGTTATATAGGTAGACGATAACCTAGATTAGCACATCGGATACTTTTCATCCCGAAAATATGTTTCTTCCTATGTCTAAAAAAATTTTGTCTGGCGCACTGTCAACGCATACATGACGCGTGCGCGGGCGAATCTGTGGGCAAAAGATAGTAAAGAGAAGCTTTAAATATCTTTTATATTTTTAGAGCTAGAATTCTGTAATAAAATAAATCTTTTATCCCATAGTATTTATTACTGGCTGAGCTATCATCCATGTACCGATGATATTCATCTAAATCCTTTGTTCGAATTTCGAAAATAATCTTTTTACAGTAAAATAAAACGATGCTGTACGTAACTCAATGTCTAAATCAAGCGTTTGAGGTTCAGTTAAAACGATGATAGAGAAAAATGGAAATAAGACCAAAGAAGAGGTTATTAACGTATATTAAGTATTAATGGATACATTTCTGTATAATAATTGCCTCTCGCAAGGGCCTCTCATAACATCACACCTGTATTTTCCGGAAGGAGTAGGCAGAGAGAGGTGTGTAGCACATCCAGGTTTTCACCAGTTATGTTTAGGACCCATGTCCATATAGGTGGTGGACCTATTGCCATACACCGGGCACAAATCAAGACTTCACAAGACAAGACAAAAACCCAATTGTTGTTGCCTGACCCGGGGTTCGAACCCAGGACGTCGCGCTTGCGACGACTAGACCAACTGGCATTTTATTAAAAACGGGATGTCCTATACCGCTCTGGACCCTCGTCATTAGAATTACAATTCTTTGAACCTACGTTTTATGATTGTCATGCATTTTTAACTAAACTCACCTATTCTTTGTTTCAGGTACAAACAAGTTCGAGTTGTTCCCTCAAATCGGATGTTTATGCAGTTTTTTATGTTGTTAAATTAGGTGGGTTTTTACTAAAGCAAACCCACAGTTCAGAAAACGCGGTTCTTTATTAACCAACCACAATGGTTCACACTAGCCGTGGGTAGTAAGCGCTTCTATTGTTGGCAATGAAAACAAACGATCGCGTCCTCTCAACCTCGGGCTAAGTGCAGTTTCAACTGTTTTCAAGCTTTACATGTTTTTTAGGGTTCCGTATTCCGTACCCAAACGGTAAAACGGGACCCCATTACTAAGACTTCGCTGTCCGTCTTTCCGTCTGTCACCAGGCTGTTTCTCATGAACCGTGATAGATAGACAGTTGAAATTTTCACAGATTATGTATAATATAAAAAAAATAGACTGTAAATTATATAAATCTAAGGGCTCCCGCACAACAGATATGATTTTTTTTCCGTTTTTATAGATAATGGTACGGAACCCTTCGGTGGCGAGTCCGACCCGCACTTGGCCCATTTTTTAGCGTCCATAACCCAATGAATTGCGTCGATTTAGTGTGACTGACAGAGTTAAGCAACGACAGGCGCGGTCGGTTTGTGGATGGGTGACCGCTAGTGGCAAAATTTCATTGGCCTACCACGCTTCGGAGGGCATTTTAAGCCGTCAGTCCCGATTGTTCTCAAAGGTAAAAACAATCGTTAAGCCTTGTCGATCTTCGAGTGGCTTGAGAACAGACGACACTGGGTTGGCCACTAACCCCTCCACCAATCCGCATTGGAACAGCGTGATGGAGCATGCTCTAAACTTCCAGCAGATTTGTCTTTGGGGGAGACCTCTTCCGAGCAGGACGTCTATGGGTTGCAGCTTTACATGTATTTATGTGGTAGAGCCTATACGGAAGCTAGGTTTTATATGGAACCTATTTCCTAGTCCCTATTTAAGTCTTGTCAGTCACAGGTGTCATGGGCGACAGCGGATGGGTGGTGCTGCAAGCTCGCTTGCCATCTTACGTCCATAAAAAATCTACATGTAACGTTTTTGCAAAACGGGTGTGAATTCCGATTAGACCCATAAACCACTGCGACTTGGATCGATAGATTTTTGACCGCTAGTGGATAATTTTAAGCGCATGTCAATTTATTGGTCCCGACAGTCATCGAAAGATAACATGGCTTGAGGCTTGAGGAATTCCTTAAATTAAATCAATAAATAAAAGGAAATCACAAACCCTCGCCAATTCGATTTAGCACGAAGATCAACTCAACGCTAACCTAACCTTGTACGTTAATATATCCGATCGCCAATCGTAGGTTTGTTGTACATCCATTGTCACGTTTTGCACCGTGCCACGTGTCGTTCTTACGTGTTATCCCGGTAGATAGATAGAACGTTGTGTTACGGTAGGGTATGTGTGGCCTTTTAGTCGCAACTGACTGTTGTTACTCTTAGAAAACCCAAATAATCAGAAAGTAATGAGCACCATCAATTACTATTTTTTTATTTTAAAATTGGACAAACAGGCGTTCGGGCCATTATTACGTGGTATTTGTACAGCGTTCTGAACGATCTTCAAGGCTCAACACAATGGGATATTGAAAGGTGGACGAACTTCCTAGTCGTTTGATGATTTGTAAAAATACCAAAAGCAAAAACTTCCGAGCCGTTTTTACGAAAATATCGTGGACGAAAGTGAAAATGATGAAATTTGTCACAGTTAATGTGTTTATATGTAGCATTAGTGTCGAAAACTAATAATTTTATATTATTATACATTTGAAATATAAGAAAAACTTCACACACTTGTTCAAACAAGTTATTAAGTCTTAAGATTATAGATAGATAACTTCAATAATGTTCAAATTCAACAATAAATTATGGTCGATTTTCGACCACTCGGTATCGTCGAATATAATAACCGTTTTTTTACAGACAACCATTAATTTTTATTAGTAATTCGTTAGCTGCAATTATTCCCGTCGCATCATTTCTTAGAACTAAAGCAAATCGTCGTTTTTAGTGAAAGGTAGGCAAAATTCTTAAAAATAGCGAACTCGATCGACACACGTCTAATTAGCGTGATTATGCTTGAACCAATTCCTAGAACCCAGCGAGTCGACGTGAGATCGTGTTCCAATCAATACCATCATCTTACAGTACGAGTATACGGCAGTCGTACACGTTGCAGTCTCTATATTCAATTGCAAATACGAAGAGTTCGCGAAACATACAAAACACATGCATATAAATGTAAGTATACATAAGATTAGAAGATCAATGATAGGAGATGAGGTCCTTTGAGTAAGTTGTATGAGTAAATACGTTTTTTTTAATTAAGGAACTATAGGATAAAACGAGCATGCATCCATTTGTGATACCTAAAAGGGCTTCGAGTGGTCGAAAATCAACCATAATTAATTTTTGAATTTGAACATTATTGAAGTTCATTATTGAAGTTATCTATCTATAATCGTAGAATTGTTGTTGGTCAAATATATTTCAGCTGTGAGTAGTATTCCTACAGATAACCCATTATTTATTGTTTGCGACTACTAAGAATCGTACGACTATAGATCATAATTTGTAATCTAAGAATAGCTATGTGACCGTCTTTGTTACTAATGACGTAATCAACATTGAGACTCTGTGACCAAATACGGTAGCAGTGGCGGAAACCTGCCTTCTGAGAACGAGTGATTGGCAACTTTTATCATCTACCGTCCGTTACGGCAACGAATGACATGTCGTTATATCTGCGCCCATAAGCCGGTATTTCCAGAATCTAAACAACTTTTCCGGACGGATAATACCTAAGTACTAACAAAAGCACGTTTTATCAAAAAACTCGAGTATTCTGATATAAGATATGTAGTGTACTGTATGTAGATAACTCGACAGTCAACATTATTCGTCGAAAAGTAGGTAGACACAATTCGTCATTGAAGTACGTCGGCACTTATCCTCAAGCTAGCTCGATTCAGCTTCAGTTAGATGTATTTCTATTAGCTGAATGAACTGTTCTATTCCCATAGCAAATTAGTACGAATAGCTTAGTAAATTATTTAGTAAGTTTAGTTCTTTCGACCTTTCATATAACTTGAATCATGATTACGCGTTTGGAAGTAAAATACTGGGATAAATAAACTAGAACAATATTAACACGTACAACTTATGTAAAGATATTATTGCTGTCCCCACGTTCTGATATAAAACTGACATTTATATTCCTTTATACCATTGCGACAGAACGAAAGTTACATTAAAACGACATAATTGGGTAAAAGTTATTTGTTTACCAAATTTATCTCCTTCCCCCGGCCGCAGATAATCCGATAAATCCTTGTCGTGATAAATTTACTTACAAGATCCTAAAGCGGCTCGTCCACAAGACACTATTCGAACTGAGGAGCTCACCTTCCAGTTATTAGACAGAGCAACATTTTAGATCAATATTTGGGTTTTTTTAATAGGATTCTGCGTCAGTGAAGAATAGTAACTTGTTGTATATTTTGACATTTTAATTGAACTATACGTTTGTACATGTAGTTTAAATTATATTTGGTTGACGAAATGGGTATTAGAGCATGTGATGTTATATTAAGCTATATATTTATGGGAAATATTGAAAGAAAGATAATTGTTATTTTTATTGGCCGAATGACATGGGCAACTCTCAAAAAATATTTCAACGTGGTTGGTAACGTGTGAAAATTTTATTTTTTATTTATTTATTCAACTTTATGCCAATAGGCATTAAGTCCGCCCATTGTAACATCTTTTTGGTGTAACAATAAAGTATTAAATAAATAAATAAATAAACTTTATAGACACCTCTAAAGAGATATACAATGGGCGGACTTAATATTGTGTCAAAATCTTCTACATTATAATGCATACGTACATTTCATTCATCTCTCTCCTACTCTAACGTGGCAGAGGCTCTTTAAGTCTCAAGAATATTAAAATGAGAAAGGATCGATGGTTCAGCAAGGTTAGGTCAGCGCCCTTCGCTCACGGCGATTGCCATCTGATCTTCGCCCTCATTAATGAATCATGGCTTGCGTGGTAGCTCGCGTTACAAGCTGGACCCAGTCCATTAACGAGCTACTTCGGTATCAGCTTGTGGAGTCTTGGGAAGCGTATAATTAATGCTTGGCAATGTTGGCGTGGTTGTAGGACATGTCGCAGCTGGGCAGCTCCACTTTTCAGCTAGATGTATCATAATATATAGCAAACCTCGAACAGGGCTGTGCAAAATTTGGCTAGTTCGTGTCACAGGCCTTTATGCCTATAGAAATCTTCCGCGAGTACCCGACGTCCGGAGGGCAGGGTATTTGAGATCTCTCCCACTTAACCCCCTAGGAAACTTAAGTACTAAGAACGCACCGGTGCAACCAGTATTTTCCACGATGCAACGAGATTTCTTACATAGTTCTTGAAGCTGTTTGAAGAACGGGGAAATTTGCACTCGGGCAATCTTTAAGCCTTTGCAGTCACTCTACATCCTAAGCCGAAATAATTATACAGAAATGGGCCAACAATTCTACTGTCTACCATAGCAGCCAAACATCGGCTGTGGGTAGGGTAGAGATGAAAAAAGGTGAACTGGATCATGCTGGAGTATGCTCTAGACCTCCCGCAGCTGTGCCTGTGGGGGGCTGGCTTCACGATTGTTTTTACCTCTGAAAACAACCTAGACCGACGGTTGCCCTCCGAAGCACGGTAGCGCCCATTAAATGCTACTGTCACCCATCCACGAACCGACCGCGCCCGTCGTTGCTTAACTCTGTCGATCACATTGAATTGACGCGAGCAACTTGGCTATGGACGTTACAATATGGAACATGTTTAATTCATAAAAACTCCAACTCTTTCCTCTGCGATCGCTGTTTTCTATAACATCTAGTATAGCAAGTCCTCGAGACAATAGAGAGTCGTGCATAGCCGACCACGACCGAAACCGGTCTTAAGGCTAGTCTCCATACGCCCTATTATGCACGCTGCGTAGATAACACAGACTTTCCCATGCGCTATGTTAGGAATTGTTACTAGCTGTGGATTGTTTTGCAAAAATAATTATTTATGATTCAGGTATTTTTTCGCTTCAAAAAATTTATTTTTTTACGTAATATTTCTATATGCATGTTGAGTATTTCTAAGTAAAATATTCTTAAATTTTTGTTAGAGTTACAAAACAGTTGTATAAATAGTCGCAATAACATACTTATTCATAATGTGTATTTGTTTGTTTTCATATACTAATTACTTGTTGTTATTTACAATAAAGTCCTAAGGCTTAAGATTTTAGTGTAATAACAGGACAAGAAATAATTATTAAGAGCGGAGGGAACAATTTTGTGACAATTATTATAACCACAATGGTTTATTCTTTTTGACCACTTCTTATATATCTATGTATAATCATAGTTGAAGTTACCGGCTTACTCACGTGTGATTTAAGTCGAAAATAGTCCGACTAGTTTCGATCTATTACGATGATCATCTTCAGGAGTGAATGTGCTCGCGGCGGGCACGGCGTTCACTACACTTCGGCGTATGTATAATTTTAAGTATTTTTTCATACCCACCAAAATAAGTAGGCAATATTTTTTACGCTGCCTGCACCAAAATAACATATTGGTCATATTTCTCAGCATAGTTTATCAGCTTAAACTGGAGGTTTACAAGCACTAGTAAGCCTTATCCGATTACGAAAGTTGTCGCGTGAAACTCGATTCGTATTCGTATTAAATCCTTACAAGGGTGACATGTTCCAAATTAAGTTTTGTTCGCTCTTTATACCATTACTGGCTTCGTATAAGTCTGAATGTTTCTAAAGGCGAATCGGGGTCACGCTAGCCTGGTGTAAAATAGTCACGAAACTTAAAATCTAAACCTATCCGTGCGTGTAGACTGCGACTATAGTTTTTACCGCCGTCCTTAAATGATGAATCCCGATTTTTGCTTACGATAGGTACTGTCATTTGAGCCTTCCATCCATTTCAATGGCCATCAGCATGTAGGTCTTATCAATCCAGTGCCTCAGAATCCATCAGTCATTAGTGTATACTAATATAATAAACTAGCAGCTGCCCGCCGCCCGCAATTTATTTTTATGTATTTTCTGAAAAAAAAAAAAACAAATTTAATTGATTTTTTATCCTAAGGGAACACAGTTTCTGGATAATAAGATATCCTTTATGTTACTCCAGGGTTTCAGCTACCTCGCATACCAAATCTTATCAAAATTGGTTCAGCCGTTTGGTCCTTTATCGTCGGCCTCATTCACAAGCTGAAAGATGATGTTTTAATATTTATGCCAAATAATAAAACTGATTGCGATTTTAACGCCGCTCAGCATTTAAATAAATTAACCGTTACGAGCTAGTATTAAATTGAACAATTTCACGGTTCGTTTGTGTTTGGTAACCAACTCATTGCGAACAATTAGAAAAATGCAATAAAAACAAATTACTTATGTAAGCACTTCGCTTATTATTAGTCTGACTATTGGTAGTATCTGAAGTATATTTTTAGAATGTATTTACTATATCTTCTAGAATAGCAGCGCATATACGACTTTGAACCATACTATCATGACTCTAGTTCTGGGTTGTCGTATATGGTAGGTACGATTGCCCGTTTCAGAACCACTGGATCAGGTTAGCAATTAGATAATATAAATAATAAATATATAAACTTACTAACAATACTAACGGGAAATAAGTCAAAATTGTAACTAACCAATGATAACACATAATTTATTATAAATGAAATATTGTATTTTATGGACATATTTTATTATATTTATTTATTTATTAAGTCTTTATTGCATTTTCTACAATGAGCGGACTTAATGCCAAAAGGCATTTTCTACCAGTCAACTCTTGGAGAAAAGAATATCAGTCCGATATAAAATATTTTAAATTCTTTTTTAGAATTTTTAGAAGTTTATTATATTTTATTAAGCTACAGTTGATGCGCAGTGCCTCACGCTCGTTTTCTATTAAGAGAATATCAGTCGACCGTCACTTTTGAAGAATAGGTTTTTACCAAAAATATTGCCGTCGCGCTGAGCCCCTTAGCGTGCGATAGAGAGAAGTGCAGTCTCGAACTGATTTTACCTACGTAAAATTAAGAAAATCGTCCTTTCGTAATCCCCTGTTTCCTTCTCGAAATCTAGACCGATTTCAATATTTCTTTCAGTTAAAATGTAGAACAGGGTCTAAGCTATGCCCGTACGTTATGCTTTTTTGGGATATGTTAGTAATTACCAGTTTGCTTGATGTTTGAAAATGTATGTAAAAAAAGTCGATTTTTTTGATTTTAAATGATTTTTTTTCTCTTCTATTAATCAAATTATGAAAAAAAAACAAAACGTACAGTAATGGCAGAGGTACGTATAAATCGTATGGTATTTTTTTCTCTTCTGTAACTACTTTATCCTAGGAGGAAACAGGGGACTACGTTTGTATGGAAAAAGTGTCGACTTGTTCGCTTGTGATATCCTCTTAACACTAATCTATTTAAACACTAGCATAATTTGTGGCACCGATTTATACGTTACGTTATTTATATTTACCTACTTCTACAGCATGATTAATTAACACGATTATCGTACCTATAAATAAACAAGAGGTATTTATATTGTGTGGCATTCCACATCCATTTGTAATGGAATGGTATGAAAGCGAGCGCAAAAAATCCTTGAAATACCTACCTACATATAGCTACAAAAACATGTACTCCTAAATTGACGATGTGTGTCACACACGTCGTATCATTCATTGAGCAGTTTTAATAGTAAATGCAAAATGTGTCTGAGGTGCGCAGGCGACGGTCACCGCGGGTCGATGACCAGGGGCCGCTCGACAACCTTTGTAACCGACTCGCAACTCGATTCCGCGCGTGTCCACTATTCCGACGGCAACGACGCGTAAATACTTAACTTAATTTTTTTCGAGCCACAGAAATATCATGTTGCGAATATGATATTTATCTATTTCTGTATAAAAGACATGTCAATCAGATACTAATATCATAAAGGTGATTCTTTTTTGTATTAACGCTTTAATCTCTTGAACCAGATCGTTGGGAATTGAACATATGTACAGCATTTGTTAGTCCTATTCTCTACAACTTTACACGCCATTTCGAAAAAAGAAAACCTGATAACTCGCAGCCATGGCCGCGAGTATTTTTACAATTTATACACATACATATCGTACACATCGATTATTAATAGTATCAAAACGTAATCTAAAACATGCTCCCGATGTGTAGTCGGTCACCACAAAATAGAGGTTCTATGTACTATATCTAAGGCGAACATCACTACCCCGGCACACGATCTTTGTACACCGCAGTCCGCAGTAGATCGGTAACTCTCTATAAGTCTCAACCAGCACGCACGGAAATTAGAATAACCGGACAAAAAGTTTATTCTACAATATACCGGAGTTTAGTTTGATAGATCTATAACAAAACAAGCTAGTTGACTATCTGTATATGGTCTATTGACGTGAATAGGCTTTATGCTCTAAGTTTGCTTTACTTTTATCAACAACATGCTATACCTACTACTTACTGGCCAAGTTATGTGAAAGTGTTTGTTGTAAATAGGTGAAAAAAGACTCTTCAGAAAAAAAAAATTTGTTTGACGCGGTGACTTTTTATATCTCTTGTAAAGTACATGATTTATTCTTGTAAACTCTGTTACATAACTGATGTAACATCATCCAATGCCTGAATTGTGCAATCAGTGGACTCTTCAAGATGAAGATTAAGCTAATGTCCGTATTCATTCAGTCTCGGCATAAGGCATATACGGGAAGAATAAATGTTAAATCTGACCGGCACTATTCAAGACACAATAGAATGTTTATTGTCATCACATTTAGCGTTTACTATCTGCCAATGTGTTAAGTATAATTTATGTCGGTAAAATCCTTAACACCTCAAGAATTATTAGTATGTGAGTGCTGCTGACCTGTTATAAACATAACTCATGTAGTACTGTTACCGGATATAATGATTAACTACTAATTAATTGCTAGACCTAACAGCTACAATTAACTTAAGCAGCTTAATTATTAAAATTAAAATTAGTTATTTTTATGTAAAATATACACATTCACCCAACCGCAATCGGCATACCATATGCAACTAAAAATGCATGACACGTCGAGCCGTGACACACGCATAGAGTGCTTCAAAGTCATTTTTTTGTGATCGACAAAAAGTCGTCCGCCCGGATCGAGCCTAACGTTTGAATAATGGAGACGATGCCCGCACGGTGTCACGGTCACATGCGATAACGCGCGAAGAATTTTTTATACCGTTCTCGTACCTGGAATTGGAAATGTTTTTCACGAACTTTATTTTACTACGACCTTATTATGTTTCGGATATTTCCAATTCGAATTTGAAATTTGGATTTGCAAGCATGGCTAGGTTGTCTATCAAATTATATTATTAAGGACTAGTGGACGCCCGCAGCTTCGCTCGCGTGGAATTAGATATAACAATATTTTAGTTTACACCTAGTAATATTATATAGCCTATGTCACTCAGCGAAGATGCAGCTTTCTAAAGGTGAAAGAATTTTTGAAATCAGTCCAGTAGGTTTTGTGTGAAAACATTACAAACAAATCTTTCCTCTTTATAATATTAGTATAGATGTATGATTTTTACTTTTGCCCATTTTAAGGATGATAATGATATGTATACACATACACACATATACATATACACGATTAGTTAAAATTGTCAATTTCAGTATCCTTATAGCAAGGGTTAAAATATAAGCGTAAACATCTTATCTTTAAATCCATGCTTATAAGTTAATTTTAAAGCTGTCTCATGATCGCCACATCTAATACATGCTGATTATAATTGTGTTTCATTCCGAACATCAAGTTTAATTTAAGACTCTAAGATTAATCTGTCAAATAGTTAATAAAGTGAGTAAAAAACAAAGTTCGAAATAATTTTGGTTGTTAATGAAATTATGTTGAAATTCAATTTATGTTCGCTTCGGAGATTGCATTTAGATTGCACCTCGAATGTATGCGAGATGCTATATACTCGCATCGTAAAGGATATTGATCCACGTCGATTGCCTACGAGTCTGGAAATTATATATCTGACAATTGAGATGATTGATTTTTTTATGGTTATGAGATAGAAAACGAGCTTGCAGCATCACTCATCTGCTGCTGACCATGACAACTGATTGACATTCATCAAGACTCAAATAGGGACTGGGATGGTTAGTCCAGCTGAGAGAGTTCATTAGAACATGAGTTGGGTCAGTTCGTTGGTGGGTATGAGGACTGGGGATTGTTAGTGATAGTTTTAGTTCTTGTTAGTTCTGTTAGTTGGTGTTAGTAATTGTCAGTAAGAGTCTCGGTCCAATTTATAATTATACTTATAATACATTATCTATTTTTATAGATAATGTTTGCCTTTTGTCTTTCCACTGTTCACCTATTCCCTATTCCGTTATTCAAATTACTTTCTTCTCTACCCAAAAGTTGTTTAGAAGAAATCGCTACAATAGCGATAACACCGACTTTTGGCCACCACCGGTCATCGTCTGTGTTATTTATGATTATTATTTACTGTATTATTGTGTTGTACAATAAAGTGACAAGCGTAAAAGTAAGCCGTGACAGCCCAGAATATGGAACTCGCCTTTCACTCGAGCGGTCCGGGTTCAAACCCCAGCGGCACGCACCAATGACATTTCTGAGTTATGTGCGATTTAAGAAATTAAATGTTTTTTCACTTTCTGTAATGGTGAAGGACACATCGTGAGGAAACCTGCATCCTAGAGAGCAGGTACTTTTAATCTTCTCGAATGCATGTGAAGTCTGCCAATCCGCACTTGGCCAGCGTTAGACGTGAAAGTGATAGTATCTAATTCCTAGATTGACCAATCATGGTTCCTATTTGTTTCATGACAATTATGCTGAGTGCGGACCACCCATTTTGCTCTTTTTTTTTGTTTTTAGATTTTCTTAGTTTAATGTTCAAATGTTGTGTTGTGGTATTAAGAGCAAATAAACTTTCTTTCTTTCTTTCTAATAAAAATCATATGCATCTTAGCTGCAACGGTAAAGGATACATCGTGATTAAAACTGCAATCTGTGTTATCCAGTGTTCTCTTTGTTCTATGATTGTCAAGTCTACTTAACGTCATCTTGCCAGCATGTTGGACTAGCCTTACATTTTGGTTAATCCTTTGTTATAATCACTGACCAAAAGTAACAACACTTACGTACCCGATGGTTCGTTAACTTTTATGGTAACCCTGCACAATCGAATGCTATACCGTACCGAATATACTTCGGACTATAAAACTTTATGTTATGTATTTATTACCCCGAAACTAATTTTGTTGAGTCTGGGATTCTGTTGAGCTCTTTTCAGACGTATAGAATTTCATGGGTCCATCAAAACGCAGGGTGATGGACTGCGTTGTGCAGGGCGTTGCACTAAGGTGAGAGTTTCAGTACCTAGTAAAATTAAGTACCTATGGTAACTATTTGGTCGTATCGTATCTTATTTAAAATGAAAAGAAATCAGCAGCTGAATCAGTATGCTCTTCTTCATGACATCTGAAACAAACCTCATTATTATATGTATGGTTAATACTCAAGTAGTAGTGTGGTTAGAATTAGTCATTTTACATTTTAGACAAGTCTATCGAGAGACTTGTGATGCAAGGTAAAGTTGAGGGCGTTAGGTAAATCTCATTGGCAGACGACCAAATGCTGTGGACGTGTTGTTAAGAGTACCCAAACCCGAACTCGTGATTGCCACAACCGTTCTGCCAAGAATCGACTAAGGAGTAGATTCGTCTATCAAACTATTCGTTAGTTGTTGGAGAAAGTTAGTAAGAAAAAAAAAGAAGAAGTAAAAAGTTAGACTTTGTAAGACAGACCAATTAGTGGTTGGTAATGTTTTATCTCATATAACCTACCTAGTAATGATCGGTAATATTATAAAGTATATAACGGACGAAAGGTCATATCATATTATGGAAAAATAAATAATCATTATACCTTATAAGGGAGTTGTTATGTTTTGGTTCTGTTCAGCAATGTTGAGGCTAATAGAGCTAACACTGAAATTCTGTTAAATGCGTGTCCGAAGTCTAAAAACCTAAGAAGTTCCGTGAGCCCGAAGTACGTTTGAATAATTATAAACAATAATTTCTCCGATTTTTTTATTTTTAAATTCACATACATAACACAAGATAAAACGACGTCACCATGTACCTCAGCTGTCATTGTTTCATTCCATGTCCAATTCATTAGTCGACGTGGAAACCTCTTACCCTCAGGCTTCCAGATTTTATAGATCTTAATGGCCTCTAAATTGAGCTACATGGAAAGTTACTTCCCTTTTTGGCTTTTCCTCACGGGGCTATAAATATTTACTGGTAGGAGGTTAATGATGTGTGCTGTTTTCCGCGTGTGTATCCGGATTAGCTAGTTATGTACCAATAAGGGAGATTATTGATCGGTGAGAGTCGGTGAACGGATGGGTGACCGCTGGTGGCATAATTTCAAAATTTTCTTAAAAGGTCACACATTTTAAAGGTATGAAAAGTTCTATGATACTGAACGATAAGGTCACGTGTAACTTGATGTGTGTTAAAATATGTAACAATTAGGTACTAAACATTTTAATTTCATGACACGCAAATTGGATATATCTTTAGAAATAGGTACCTTCTTGTTAATTACGGTAACAATTTTTGTTGCAATTTCCGTGTCGATTTTCGATATAAATAGAGTCCATTCCAAAGCAAGCACACTGGTGTCTACACTGTCTTATCACTGAACTAGTTACACGGAACTGAAATTCCGAAGACTAGGGTTTTAAAACACACGAAGAATCGATTGATTGATCGATCAACTACACGCTTGATATTTCATATAAAAATTTATTGAACTAGATAACACAACATTGACTTTGTCGAAAGTTATGAAATATTCCAGCATAACGAATAGCGTTCCTTGCACGGAGAAATAAAATATTGTTGATTTATACACTGCAGGGACTTGTTCTGAAATATTAAAACTAAACATTATTGTTATGCAGATAATCTTACTGCTTTTGGAATTGCATTTCTCTGTTTACCTGCCGCAGTAGGTAAACAGAGAAATGCAATTCGTTTCATTAACGTAGCTGCGGGTGACCTCTAGTATAAAAATAAGAATCAATAAATAGATGATTTTATTACTTTGTTATTATTTACTCTGATTTATAAATGGGCTGACAATTAACCCCGTTCTCATCTGAAAAACGCACATTTTTTCCAAACCATGTCATAAATAGCCTCTGAATATCAAACGATTCATACGTGAGCCAGCCCAATGCTTTACTCAAGAATTTTCTTAAACTTGAATTTACTGGTTAACTTAGAGTATTTTATAATATAACTTAGAATATACAAAACAGCGGACGTTTGCTAGTATAGAGAACGCACTAACTAACAAATGATGTAATCTCACTAGCAATAAATTTCAGATACAAGCCCAATGAAACAGGCCGTAATACCGTATTTGACATCTTTAGAGCGAGGAGAATGAAGAATAATTGAAAATTGTAATTTATTTTATACGCGGCCATATTTCAAAATAAAATAGTCGTTCAACACGAAATGTGGATTTGTTTGGGCGAGGTTTACATGCTGGTACACATTACCGCGGAGAAAATAAAACTACGTCATCAGGGTTGCGAGCATTTCTGATTTTTTCTGATAATGATTTTATTTTTTTCACTTAGCCTTTAATTTTTTTAATTGATTATTAAAATAATATTGACATTCAGTCAATACAGCTTTTGATTTCCTGCTGTTGTCATCAAGTGATTGTGATTTGCGCCAGAGATAAGTTATAACTTGATTCTTAGGTACTGTGTAAATTATATCTGTTCGGTAATAAGTAGTACTTATACACTTATACAAAACGAAATTGAAAAGCTTTTGCATTGGGGCCTGAACTAGTCCTAGTTATTTTTTAATACATCTGGCGATTTGTCACGATTCGTTTTTTATCTACCAGTTTATATCTTGGTATCCTATAATTCTACTAGTGTAAATTCATACAGTAGTTTTTGAGATTAGGCCGAACGAACAAGAGGGGACTTCGATTTATAATATAATGAGATTTCAGTCAGGTCTAGCTGATTTCGATTTCTAATTTCGATCGTTTCAGAGGTAGGTATGCCTATTTCTGTTATTTTCTATACTGCTCCATGTGAACCCGAGCGTTACTTAAATTAATTTCACTGAACCAAAAGTTAAACTACACGTGTTAACTTCAACTATGGACTATTAATATTTGTTGCTGATCCCTTCCAAGTGAAAAATGGAGCACACAAAAAGGTTAAAGCAATTAAGTTCGTTCTTGTAGTGATTTTATGCTTAGTTTACAAAAGCTTATTTGGAGTGGGTAGGTTTGAAAGTAATTCTGTTTACATTTTTCTTAATAACTTCGATTTTTAAAAAGATTATTATGTTAATATCTCTATGATTCAACGATACGACAGTAAATGGTATGTACAAATATATAAATATACTAGCTGACCCCGCAAACGTTGTTCTGCTATATGAAATGTCAAAGTGACGCGACACTTCATGTAAATGATAATTTATACAAAAATACTAAATTAATGTTTGAAAAACATTTTCCAGTGGACCAAATTGTGAATCTAAACCATTCTCGAATCCCCTTGAACATACACAAAAAATTTCATCAACATATATCCAGCTGTTTAAGAGTTCACTGTCATACACACGTAAACAAGAAATATATATATTAAGATGCAGATGCAGATCATTTCGTTCAACGTCTGACACGTTCCCGATTTAAAAGATACGAGAATGAACCGTAAAAACCTCAAGCTATCGTTAATGGCAAAATAAATTTCTTAAGCGTTTCCTTGCTTATGATGACACTTTAAGCAGTTGGTCACAGTTGTTATCATAACTCGTAATGTCAAAAGATTTTGGGCGTCCTAAAAACTTCCAATAAACGGGTTGGCCAATAACACCGCCTGTTTCGTACGCTCCAGGCAGGCCTTCTCAATAGTGAGAAGTGACCCATGCAGTGAGTCGCTAATGGGTTGTAGATTGTATTAAAGGGTAGGTCAGACCCGTTGCTTCGTCTGTTCCTGACAGACCAAGTTATGCCGCTCACCGTAGACGTGTGATTATAGTGAATACAAGATGCAAATTCTAGACGAAGCGTTAACGTCTTGTGGCTTGTGAGAACCACAAAGGAACGGTAGTCACCTAAGAATTTACCTTCTCTATCCTAATTTCAGCACACATTGCGGACGTTTAGTTTGAATTTGGTTTCGATTTATTTAAGTATTACAGTACCCATTTGTAGTGTATTAAGTAATTCAACAATAATATTGACATCCAGACACAGAACAAACACAAGTGTTCGTCACACGAATATTTGTCATGAGTGGGATTCGAACCCACGACCCCTGGCGCAACAGGTAGGGTCACTACCGATTGCGCCAACGGGGCCGTCGATGTATAATAATATTGTTGTGACAGCCCAGTGGCTATCGAACTCGCCTCTCAGTCGAGCGGTCCGGGTTCAAACCCAAGCGGCACGCACCAATGACTTTTCTAAGTTATGTGCGATTTAATAAATTAAATGTCACTTGCTGTAACGGTGAAGGACAAATCGTGAGGAAACCTGCATTCCTGTGAGTACATCATAATGTTCTCAAAGGCATGTGAAGTCCGCACTTGGCCAGCGTGGTGGACTAAGGCCTAATCCCTCCCATTCTGAGAGGAGACGCGTGCCCAACAGTGGGACAAAGAAAGGGTTGTGATGATGATGGTAATAATATTGAAGATGTATCGTTCGTGCCTGTACAATTCTCAGCTTTAAGAAAAATACTCCTATAACTAAGCATTTTCTAGGGCTATAAAGCCAAGCTTTGGTTTATAAAGGACATGCACTTTGCTTTTCAAATAATGAAACCTAAGCGTTATTAGTTAAAAAAGGACTTCACACTCAGGTCAATGCAGGTACCTTTTTTGCTGGCAGTATGAACTCTAAGGATTTTATAAACTAAGCCACCATCCACTTTCTTTATTGGGGTTTATTATCGTGGTCGTGAACTCACTGTATTACTCCCTTTGGGAGATTATTTCTTTTAAAAAAGAGTCCACTATATTGTGACACCGAGTGGACTTAAAGCATAAAGGTTTTGTCTGACTCTAAGCGCAAGCTATACTATAAAACAGGCGTGTAAATACATCATTCACGCATCCATTCAACTCTCACAAGACAGAGAAGCCAAAAGGATCATAGTGGGAAGAATCATTCATAATGACCACGACCCTCAGCAATGAGGTAACGTAGAAGACAGAGTGGTGGTGAATTTGATACACCATCCCTCTCATTGTTTTAATAATGCTTAAAGATTTTGGGCTAATGATTACACTGTGGACATACGTGGGGCGATGTGAAATTGTCTCATTATTTGGTATCACTGTTACTGCTTCTATTCTGTAGTTTTCAAACAAGACTAAGCGAAGGGCAACCTTGGTCATTAAGAATTCTCTTACTGTTACAACTTTTATAGTTACACTGCATGAATGAATAAAATTGTTCTAGTTAGATAAGGATTGTATGCCAGTAGTCCAATTTGATGTTGCGTCCATAGCTCACGTCTATTCGAACGAGTTAAGCAATGACGGGCGCGGTCGGGTCATCACATCCACGTCACGTTAAGACGTCGGTCCCGGTTGTTTTCAATGGTGGAAATATTCGTTGCGCCTTGTTGAAGACCTTCGGGTGGCTTGAGAACATTTGACATTGAATTGGCCACTAACCCATCCACCAATCTGCATTGGAGCAGCGTGGAGAAGTATGTTCTTTACCTCCCTCAGCTGTGTGTGTATGTGGCCATAAGGTAACAAATGTATACGAGCAATACTGGATGAAACTTTATATAATACTAGTGGACGCCCGCAGCTTTGCTCGCGTGGAATTAGACATAATAATATATGTTTATTTTACACCCTTACAAATTTTTTACAAACTTTGAATGCCATATTTATTTATATCTAATCAACAGCCTATGATATAAATTTTATGCTTCTAGTTCTGAAAATGACAAAACTTTCATAGAACCTTTCAACCCCCTTTTCAACCCCTTACAACATTTTTTTCCAAATAAAAAGTAGCCTATGTCCTTTCTCAGGCTCTAGACTATCTGTGTACCAAATTTCATTTAAATCGGTTCAGTAGTTTTGGCATGAAAGCGACACAGACAGACAGACAGACAGAGTTACTTTCGCATTTATAATATTAAGTATGGATTTTTAATACCGCAAATTCTACATCTATGCTATCGAAGCTAACGGTCACTAGTTTAACAAAAAACTAGTGGCCGTCCTAGCTTAAAAGTAGAATACTTTATTTTCAGCAGTTAATTGACATGTTATTCTTGTTATTATTATATGGTACCATGCGAGACTGTCGTAATTTCGGTCGTGTTCATGACGAAAACTGCTGGGCGGCATGAGTCGACAAGACTCAGTCAACTCACATTTTACGCAACAAAGAAACAATTTAAGGTACACGTAAAATCTGCCTACACATGATTCAGCTTTAAATCTGCCAGAATTACTCATTTCTCGACTGTGAGATATTTATTCTTTGTCATAGTTTCGAAATGCAAAACAATAAGTTAGGGTTAATTTATGTGCGCTGAATGTGCACGGTTAAGAATTGCATATTATTCCAAATGCCCCAATGCGTTCTTGTTATGTCCACAATTGCCCCACGCACCTGATGCTGAAGGCTTAAATGTTAGAATTCCATTGTTCATTACTTGGAAGTTGGAGCAAAAGAAAATGAATGTATGCTACTGTTCAAATATTGCTCGATATTGAAAAATTTAAATTTGATACAAATATATATTTCGAGACAAGAATAAGAAATAGAAAGACAAGACAGTCACTACTTATATGGTAAGGTTTATCAACCTCATTTTGTTTTACTGGCTTGAAGACAATTTTAAAAATGGTAATTTTTCCTTCAAACTAACGTCTACGAATCCATAGCTTCGCGTTTATCAATTTGGGTATATTAAGAAAAAAATATTGAATCTATTGCAGGTCATTGAAATACCTCTCTTTTAGCATTCATAAGCTGCATACAATGCTTTCATTTAGTCCCTTCCAATCAATTTCCATCTAGCGAGCTAAACGGGGTCAAAATCTCTGACAATGGTATCCAACAATACGTGATGATGATTACGATAGGACAGATAGACATCGCAGAACAATATTATCGTTAGCTATGGCCCGGCTTGGCGCAATGAGACGTAGCCCTAGCTACGTGGCTGGACATAGTATAGAGGTAGAGATATGACCCTTGTGTTATCAAGAACTACCTTACCTTTGCATGCTTTATTATCTTATTGGTTGAAAAGGATTTATTTGAATGAATCTTAGATGATATTTTAATAGTTATTTTATATTCTTAACTAGTAGTAGTGGACGCAGCTGGCTCGCGTGAAACAGAAACATACCGTTTACTTATTGCAGGAATCCCTCTACCGAATGGAATTCATTTTCTGGGTATGCCTACATACGATTACATCTAAATCGATCAATGGTTTTGAACGTGAAGCCTAAGGTATTCATCATCATTGGTCTTTGGTCTTCAACTTTCATTCCAACTTTGAAGGTTGATAATTGAGAAGAAGAGTGAGTGAAATTTGGAAATTAAAACAAATCTGGTTTTTATTTATCATTTTATCCTTTATCCGACGGGACAATGTATTTTCAGGGATTTAATGCACACTCAAATCATCAACATCGGTTTTGAAGTTTTTGAGTCGATTGCACATTGCACGCAGTCAGAAACACAATAATTAAGAGAGAGAGTTATTTTTATATTTATTCAATGTTCATTGTGAATTGTATCCGTATCATCAAATAAGAATTCAAAAATTCAAAAAAAAAAATCCTAGGTGGTTCCATCAGTATAAATGTTAGGTAAGAAACACTTTCTTCCCAACATTGTTGATGCCAATACCACGATACGTATCAATAGGATATGGCTTACAACAATCCCGTTAGCTAACGGGGGCAGAACTAAACTCCATAATTAAATTACCGCCGCCAATGACTTCTGTTTACGTTCATTTCCACTGAGCTTTCGTTAAGCAATCATATTCGTACTACCTACCAGTTTGGATCAAGTATATCGTGGCGTAGATTTAGATTGATTTTGACTCACATGCTCAGCGATCTTTGTTATTATGCTATTAAGGGATTTTTGGGATATTATTTATATTGTACTTTATTTATCAATCAGTATTCGTCAAATCATTCTGTAAGAGCAGTTTTTGTAGAATATGGAATAATTTACATTAATTAATTTACATTTAGTTGTTGAATTAACTGCGAATGCTTTTGTGATATAGAAGCAGTCCATCTGTTAATAGGCATCTGAAATTTAAGTACTTAAACACCTGCGCTGCAATAGTGGAACACCCTTCTATTGCGAGTGTTCCCTTCAAACATTACCCTAACGAAAATGGCTAAACATTACCCGACTACATGACAGAATGACTAATGCTATTCTAGCAGTGACTTGCAAAGTTTCATACGGCGCTACAGATAATGCATGGTGTTCTCTTCAGCTTGATAACGGTCTTTAGTGACCTATTGTAGCGATTGTTACCTCCCTGCCGCCTTTGAACCATTGTCTGGAGTCGCAACAGCGAGTGAGTGTGATTTACTGGGGCTGTTGCTAGTTACATTATGTTTTTTTGACATTGTTTTTATTGCGTGTTTTTAGAGGTTTCTTCCTTGTTTACCTGTTTAATAAATAAGAATTGTGGACATTCGTTTTGCATATACTTTTGAATGATTAAATGTATGCCCATTAATAACTGTTCCAATCTAGCTTTTTTCATACGCTTGCAGCGTATATAAATAACCCCCCTAACTCTCAGACCTCATAAAACTATGAGATCTTAAAGAAAATCTTTACCGAATAGTAATGTTACGTTTGTTTAGTAGTAAGTTCGTACTTTACTTATTTTTTATCAAATATTTAAATAAAGCAATCCAATCCAGATATTAAAATAGCCCCAAGCGACGCGACATCTGTTTACAAAAAACGTTCATTTCAATCATCATATAAAGTAACTCAATGCTGCAGTAAGAACAGCGCTTCGCTTAACTCTGAACGAATCAAAAGAATGGCAATAAAAAATGTGGCCGCTAAAGAAATTCCCTCTCAACGTGAAGGTATAATGAAATTCATCCCCAAGTGTGTTGCGGACTATTATTCAACCACATACAATATGTAGTGTGCGGGTAACAAATGCTACCGGGCCGCCTAACAGAAATAATAAGCTTTATGAACAGCTGGAAGCGACATGGACGTACTCATCTGACAGCAATCGATTTGCCTTTGTTAGTTCTTTTAGTTTTGAGACGTGCAAAAAAAATTTAAGTGGTCAGGGAAATTGCAGAATAAGTTAAAAGAATGCCATAATCAAATACTATTTATGGTCAAAATTAAATCGTTATGAAAGCTGATTTGCATGGGACGTCTAAGCCGTATATTTATTATCATCTGCCGTTAAACCTAATTTGAAATCTGTGTCCGATAAGTATTTGTGAGTATGTAATCGTAAAGTAAACAAACATTTATCTGAAAGCATACTTAAAAGTAGTTATTTTCCACATAGTAAATCTTTGAGTCCAGCTGTCACATCCAGTGGGCCTTAAGACATGGCCGCGGCTTCCGTGCCCTGCGATTTGTATAGAAATAATTCCGCCTCAACGAGTATATGGTGCTGCCATACTTCTTGCCAGGCGTAATTTGCCATGTTTTGCGTACAATTTCCAGTTCCTCGACTTCACAAATACCAGCATAAGGACGTTTACATTGTTACCTCGAATGTATCGGTGTTTTGTTTGATTGCGTATTTTTACATAGAAAATGTTAACATATACTCAGTTACTACCAACTAAGTTAGTATTACTGTAACCTCTAAGTTCCTTTTCTAAATGTGTTACTTATTTACAAGAAGCATCACAAAATACTAAAAGATTTACGGCGTTAAAGGCGAATAAGGCAGCTTATCTTAAGATACTAAAGTGCTTGAACACAGTGTTGTCGTAGCTATAAGGCCGTCCTTGAGTAACCCTGTAAAACTTGAAAGAAAGTTATTACAATCCAAATACATTTTTCAACCTTATCGTGAAGTAATAGACGAACTTTGCCGCAGCAAGTGATTTTGACCTCTATAATCAAATAGCAGCGACCTATATCAGATAACTTTGACATATCCCACGAAAACGTCGTACTTAGGCAAGTTTTGCGTGAACTCTGCGGTTAGGGTGCCTTATCGGTCTTCGAATGAAACACTTATAGTAATTTATGTACGTCTCGAGTACCCTCACCACGGCCACGCTTTGCATTCGGTCCAAACGGTCTCAATTCAAATCCTTTTATCTTATCGATGGTTAGCATTCTTTCGGTTGAATTTTTTTGTTTGTAAAGCTTTTAATTCTAGAGCAAGAGAGCTAAAAAACTTTCGTTGAGTTTTCGCTTCGACCCATAGACGTCCCACTGCTGGGCACGGGTCTCCCCCACAGACACTGCTGCGGAAGGTCTAGAGAATACTCCACCACGCTGCTCCAATGCGGATTGGTGAAGGGGTTAGTGGCCAACCCAGTGTCGAATGTTCTCAAGCCACCCGAAGGTCTTCGACAAGGCTTAACGACTGTTTCCAGCATCGAAAACCACCGAGACCGACGGCTTTACGTGCCCTCCGAAGCACGGTAGCATCCATGAATTTTTTGCCACTAGCGGTCACCCATCCACAAACCGACCGCGCCCGTCGTTGCTTAACTCTTTCTCTCACATTGAATCGACGCAAGCCATTGGGCTATGGACGCTACGTTGAGTTTTACTTCGTCATAATACATAATTGTTAATACATAATAATGTATTTCTTATTTTACTTTAGGGATCACATAATTTGATGAAAGGTTTAATCGTTTTTAGATGTTGTAGATGATTCCAATTCCGTCTATTTTAAAGGTTTTTGTTTATGTTATTGTGTTATCAAGTAGTAGTAGATACTTAAAATTAATATATTTTATTTATTTATTAAGGCATTTAATCTTTATAGCTATAAAACTTCAAATGGTGAGCTTAATGCTAATAAACAAATATATTTTTATCTCAATAAAATTGTTAAGAAAGGAACACGGTTATCGTCCGTAAACCGATTTTACCTACACTTTTTGGATTTTTTAAGATAAAGAAAAAAAAATTAAATAACTGTAGATAATTTCAATTTTTCAATAGGTGTTATTGGGTATGGGTGTTTTTTATTTACCAAGATTGTTTTCATCCTAATTTGTTAAGTAGCATTATAAATAAATTCGATTTTAATATCTCAAGTAAGTATGGCTTAATGAGATCTTAAACTGTTTTGTACCCAATTTTCTCAGTAGCACTTAGTACCGTGTTGTTTAATCTTCTTATTCTTCCCTATTTTATCACAACAAGATAATTAATGTAATTATTCACGGCCCTTCGTGTAACGATATTATCTTGTTAGTCCGATATTTTGTTGGTAGCCATAAATTTACTAAGAATTTCATAACGTACGGTAACATCACGCGGCACGCCTGTATTTTCCTCAAGGAGTAGTCAGAACCTACACCCACTTTTTACGAATGGGGTAAGTTCTCGTATGTTAAGGTCCATTGTGTAATGTACCTATTTTGGTCTCATGTTAACCCAATATTTTGCCCAAACTGGGAATCGTACCTAAGTCCTAAGCAACGTAAGAATTTCCAATTAGTTATCTATTATCGTATGTATACTAACAAAAACAATTGTTATTAAACAATGTCGATATGTTTTAATACTAATTTTAAAAATGTTCTTTACTTTCGATATTGTCACAAAATTTTGGTAGATTATCGATAGATTTGAATCCAACACTATTGCAAAATTGGTGTCGGTATGTCAACTATTTACAAATGACCGCAGAGCCACAGGGGTTGCCAGTTGTATGCTGCCGGTATTTGGTCCCCGTTTACTTAAAAAATGGAATTTTAATACTATCGAAGTGCCATTTTGCAACTTTCATAACCACTAAGGATAATATTTTTCTTAACTCTTTACTATTCAGTTTAACGTTCCATGGGAACTGGTGAACCAAAGTTTGAGGGTGCAAATGAACATGTATTAGTAAAGTTATATCAGTAATATTTATGATACAATGATATTCTTCACTTGAAAATCTTAAGAGCCAAAATATTTAGAGATCAAAACATAAATTTACACCTGCACCCTTAAAGCTTACCTTCCTTACTGACCCTTAAATTTCTGCTAATCACACCCTTAAATTCATGCTTAGCTGTATAAAGGGTACTTAATCATAATTTAATGGGTAAAAGGAGTCCTTCATTATTATAAATAATTATTTTATTTAGAATATAAACTTGCGCTGTTGGCTGTATTCGAATAATTGGTCAGTTTCGTACTCTTCACTTTCATTCACCTCATTCTACTACTGTTATAAAAAAATCTAAAGCTATCTTATACCAGATAATATAGATAAAAATACACAGATTGTCGCAATTATATACAAATATCTCTCTATTTCTATCTATGGTGGGATTGGCGGACTGTGCCTAAACAAAAAATCCTAATATCAAATTGAAAACACTAAAAAGATCCTACACAAAACATCCAATCATGAATTCGGAATAGGCAAAGAGATAATCGAATTGTTTGTCTAGTAGAAAAGTTTCTAAGTCATTTGAGGAGCTCGCCAATCTTGTCGAACTGGACGAAGTTAGGTGTTAGGCAAACATTAACACCTCGGACGGATTGGGATTACGACGAAACACGACTTGCTAGGATAGGTTGTAGCGTTCAGCCCGATGGCTCGCTTCGATCATATTCTTAATATTCTTAATAATAAATCTATATTCAGGTTACCAGTGACCCATTTAAAAATCTTACAAAAATTACATGTATTACATAATTATAACAATTTTTAAATATCGCAATTACAGAAAACCTCAAAAAAAATATTTAAATTTAAAATTTCATTACAATATAATTTACAAAAAAAAAAAAATTAAAATTAGGTACATAGTCAAATTTAAAACAGAATAATTTCAGTAAAATAAATTAGATTTAATTTGACTCTATAAATAATGAAAATTTAAAACATTTTAATTTTACTTGTGATTAAGTACAGTGTGACTAACGTGCCTGTTACAGCAGTTTAAAATATATGGGCAGTCTAGCCTATACCCGATGATGATCATATGTGATTGACCAAGTTAAGACTCGGTCAGTTTGTGGATGGGTGACCGCTAGTGACAACATTTCATGGACGCTTCAATGCTTCCGAGGGCAAGTTCAGCCGTGCCAAGACTTTCGGGCTACCAATAATGATCACCTTGATACGAGTACCGTAGACTAAACCCAATTCAGTTACATTTAACCTGCTGCGCCCGCCGCGCCGCGGCTACTTTAGTGATAGTAGGTACATATATACTTTGTGCATCCAGTCTACATTTAAAAGATATGACCGCTGATTGGTTCTTCAAATATATACTTTCCAATTAATTTAAATATATTAAACAGATATAGAATTTAATAAAGATCAATTAAACCATTCCGAAATATGTTCAACAATTTAAAATTTATTGATAATCTTTATCATTGTAATGTATAACATATCGTCATTTGCATTTTAAAGACAAGCGACACATCAGAAACACAATCCCTTAGATTTTCATAATAATAAAGATAAGATGTTTCAGTAGAAGTGCTTAAACTGATGCTAATTGAGTACTAAACTACGCAACGATCTATCAACTAGACAAAAGGTTCAGGAGACAATGTTGGGGTGAATACCCTTTATTACCTATTATGTTGTATTTAGTACCAGCTGTTGATGGATTAATTAACTAATTTATGACTGGGATGAACGATTAAAAGAAGGCATTCTAAGCCTAACATAAATCAATTATTTAACAATTTAAAAAATGCCTAGATACAGAGAAAACAGACTCTTGTAAGCGGTATTTTACTAGTCAAAAATTGACTTTGCACTTCGAAACAGTTAGATCCTATCGGTTTAAAGTATATCTTTGTTCCATCTATAATATTAACTTTGAAATCCCTCATGTTTGTAGTATCCAGTTAATGCTTAAGTTATAATATTATATTACACATGAGCTGCAGTGCTTGTGCAAACTCTAAACTTAGTGAATCCGTATTCTCTGAGAGCACAGTGAGAGTAATCGAATAAGCTTCTGCTAGGTCGAGGTACTCCTTCCTAATATTAGGTTTCTATCTTGTTCACTATAGTTTGAATAGTAGAATTTTTTTACCAATTAAAAAAAAAGTACCTACCTATATTTAGCCATTTCTATCGCTGGGAAATGCATTTACGCATCCTACATATGTAGGATTCACCGGCTTCTCTGGAATGGGTATTTCAAACAAGCCGGTGAGTCACACAGTTAGTGGGTACAAAATCCAGTGGCATCTTCAGCATCCACATCCACATAGCCTGAGCAATTATTACTTTAACTAGTAATAGTTAGAAGGATTAATATTAATGACTAATGCAAATACTGAACTTGATTTGAATTGTTTCACATTCAAGTCAGAAAAAATTCGTAGCATGTATAGTGAAATAAAATAAGTAGTCATATGAATTAAGTGTAAGAACAAAAATAATAATTAATATTTGTTTCTCATTCCAGGTAAATGTTTCTAACACAACGTGCTGCGTTCGGTCGCACTAATTATGCATCTTTGAAAAAAATTGCGACAGACCTCAAAGGAACTAGGCAGTAATTGGAGAGGTTAGTTCTCAATTATCTTCTGTGAGGCTTATTTAATCGAGGTCGAGTAACAGTAAATAGGTCGACATAATCACAAGACGAATAATCATCTGTACTGCTTTGGTTGCAGGCTGCTTAGAAAACTGATTGAATTTTTCTTTTTTCTTGAAGCAATCAATCTTCAATCACTGGGCTTACGCCAATAAGTCTTTAGTTCCTCCTATTCAAGACAAGTAGCAGCAAACTCATAACTTGCTACTGATATAATATAACTCTTGTGATATTACATTTATATGACACGAGTTACATATATCACGCTTGATTCAATTCGCGACCGATAGATTTTTACTGAACTTTTTTACCATTTTATTTAGATTTTTTTTTACCTATATATGTATATATTTTTTTATGTATCAGTTTCGAATGAGATTTCTTATTTTTCTGCTCGAAAATCTGTGACTCAAGTAAACTTTGTTTACCCTAACATCGATCATTGTTGCAAGTGTTTCATCTTTGAAGATCGTAAGCTCTGCGTTGCTCAATGTAAAAAGGAAATGATTAATCCAAGAGCTTTCTCAAAATCTTGTATCTAACCGTAATCATGCACATAACATTATGTAAACATTGAGTAAACGGAGGAAATGAAAATTCTTGACGGAACGGCATTTATAAAGGCAATATTTGCATAATCAGCTGCTTTCTTTCATGTATTCCATTTAGAAACACGTCACGTTCGGCTCAAATAAGCGTTGAGAAATATTTAGCTGATTCCCAACGTGGAATTAGGGTTTAGCAATCGGTATTCGTCGAATCGCTCAAATCGATGCTCGATTGAGTCAAATCGATTCGTCGATTGGGCTCCATCCGCGAATACGCGTAGAGGATCCCGAATACAAATACCGCGATGTCATATGCACTGGCGGTAACCCAATACACTACGTGTTTGCATTCGCATGCAACCGCGACAGATTTTATGGCAATCTTAGATCAGATTCACGGACTATTCATTTTTAGATAGAATAGGATTAGGTAATAATAAGCGGTTCATGCAGCACCCATTTGCATAAGTGTTTTATTAGCTCAACGCGAATTTAATTCGCAATTCGGCGTGATTAACGGGAGTTTATTTAACTCCATGGTGATTTATTCTTTCAACCTACTCTACTTTTGGTATATAAGTCGTTATGATGGCATGGTAGATGGCATTATTCACATGTTTTGGATGGTCACAAGAGAAATCTTTTGTTTTCCTTTGATATCGCTAGATTTATCTTAGCCATATCATATTTTTTATTGTTATGTATGTATGTCGATAGGAACAAGTAGAAAGGGGTTACTTTACCGAAGTGATTTATCAAGTTAACGCAAATATGTAGCGTGCCAAGATTACGTAACTCTATTGGCAAAATATCTGGCACGAATTTCGACCTAGTCCCAAGTCTTCATAACATAAATAGCAAGTTTAAAGTTTAGGAGCTGAGTTATCTGGGAGGAAGGCAGCCACGTTCGCGTTGCTTCGTCTACACTACAGCCTTGATATGAGACAGATAAATTTTGTGTTGTAACGTCTTCGTAGCTCTCGGATTAACCATCGATCTGATCAACGCTTTAAGTGTTTACTAACTACCCTGCCATGATGACGTGACATCTGACTTACTCGGAGATATAAAATGCATTATATGAGTATTTATTAGGTATACATGATATATTAAGTATGTTTGCATATTAAACACGACTGCTCTTACCTTCCTATCCTGCTTACTTGTTATTCCTGATACGGAAGCGTCATTTCCTACGATGCGACTGCGACTGTACGTATAGGTATATCTGTCACAGGTAATTCAACACGCGCCGCGTTTTAGAATATTAAACCGGCGAGTGTTGGTTCCAAATCGTGGTGGCGGGATTTCATGAATTTCAGCAGTGTTGCAGATATCTCGAATTTTGTGCTGCTTGCATTCGAACTATACTCAATTGGTGTTAGTTTTGTTATTTCTACTAGTTTGGAATTGGAGTTCCGTTCATTGTTTTTTAACTTGATCATTTGGGCATTCCATAGTCACCGCACTTGGATAGTGCGACTAAGTGACGTCATTTTGTGTATACGGTGTGAAGTCCCCAATGCATCTACCTACGAGATGATTCGAGAATTTGCTTTGGTCACACTTATTTTACGGAAATTGGTCACTACTGTACTTCTCCTGCGATTTTTTCTATGGTTGCCTGCGCGAACACATAGCAGGGAGCGCGCTTTCACGAGCTCTTGAACTCCGGACTTTTGCGGGGAGAACTTTTGTTCTGAATTGCCAAGCTTTACACCTTAGCTTACCTATTTGATTTTTTATCGTGAAAGTGGCAGACTTGATATAAATGTACCGGAACAAATTACTGCATTTCGATTGGCTGAATGCTGTTTGCTCGGCTGCAACTCGTTGGCAACCCAGGATTCCATTAACGGTCTTACACATTTTACCATCTAACTGGTGACATAGGTTGAATTTATAAAGATATTTGTACGTCTCACCAGGCAAAATATGGCGGGAAAAAAGTTTTCTCTGTTTTTACCACCTATATGTACCCATATTTATAACAAATAAATCATTTGATTGATCGGTAGTACTCGATTCAAAGTATTACTCGAAACTATTGATAAAATTTTTTTATATAAAGCATTTCTTCTCAGATGTCATTTGTAGGTCACCCTATAGATCTCCTATCTTTGCCCCTTTCATTTGGCCATTTAGTAGTCTATTGGAAAGCCTCAGAAGACAGCCTATTCCACCATGGCGTAATGTAGTTTAATTTCTAATCTTCACAAGTCCGAAGACCCAAGTACCACGTTCACCATTACTGAAGTTTTGGCACCTTGGGAGTTGACATGTGGAGTGCTAAGTTGGCCTCGTAAAAGTGTGTTTCCTTATACATGGTACTCGTAAGTGTACATTTCATAGTCTGTACTGTTTTATGTGTACCTACAACCCGGAAATAATTGTTAACTTTCTATTCCGAAAGAGTAAGTTTTAATTAGCTAATTGAAGCTACGACCACAGTGACATCTGACCTCCCAAATATCAGGGTTCAACTAGTTTGCACTTAGATCACACACTGCATGCATTTAGCCAAGCCGTTAGTGTATTCATCTGTGAAACCATTCTATTGTGTCCGAGTGTTTGTTGTTGTGCTAGTGCGATTTGTGTGTGTGTATTCATTGTATAGGTATTTAGACGTTCTTTAGTATTTTTTGCAAAAATATACTAACTATTCTGGCAAATCTAGCAGTAATAGCAGGTGATTTCTACAATGACTCCGTTTAAAAAAAGAACTAACAGAAAGATTGATAAAAGTTATAACAGAAAGTTAGCACCTGTTGAAAAAATCCATATTCTACCTAAACTATCCAATCTCCAATTGGTACTTAATAGGTAGGTACACAGAAAAAAACCCATCTCTTAGAATTGTTCCAACATTGCTTTTTATGAAAGAGTGAACTGAGATGCTTCTAAACCACTTCTAAATCACGGCAACAGATGATCTAGATTACAATAACAATAGACTAATTCATTACAATACCAATAATTTTCTTGTATCACAAATTCGAGTTTACCCGCATCTAAATGAACTGCCGCCACTTATTCGAACCTCATTTACACATACGGTCGGCAAACTACCTCCTAGCTCACAAAGTTATCCATGAAGGTGGGCAACTCGCAAATAACATTATGTCGCCGTTTTACCCCCGCTAGTTAAACCGAGACCCGCGGTCCATTGGACCCCGGCATAATTAATTCCTAGTTAAAACTTTTGAACACTAGCAATACCAAAATTAAATGAAGTTTCCAGCTGTTTGCGTTCGCGAATGGACGAATAGAAATGTTTGTAAATGACCGCTAGCTCCCTTGATTTCTGACGCATGGAATACCGTCAGGTCTCTGCTGTTATCATGTCTCGCTTTTGAATTTTCCGTTCATTTGTAGCTGTTTGATCAAAAATGCTTGATGCGAGGCTTTTGGTGATTTTGTGCTACTAACCGTGTAGGTGTTGCAATGATAGAACTTTTACAACGAATTCGAAGTCTGTTACTACGAGCACATAATACATAATAGTACAACTACGAGGAACCTACTAAAGCCGTTTTCAATTAAACTACAGTACAGATTGATGAAAATAAATTTGATGTATTTAATTTTAAAAATAGTTATACAAGTCAACGTTGCCTTGGTAAGTAATGTAGATCTCTTTTACTGCTCGTTTATTAAGTCGGCTCCACATTTTAGTAAATACTCTCCAAAACCCAAATGAATCACATCCAATATTCAACCGTAGTAATCTGTACGACGGCGATACAGTTTTAATCCGTGAGTCCGAACTGTCCTACTAAATTCCAAACCAGTTATAAGATGACCACGCAGCCGCTAGCCGGCCGGAGTCTGAGTCACGTTGAGAATATGCATTCCGACATTTCACGACGGGCAAACGTCCGGTTGAAGCGACTTACGACCTGGTCGTCTCTTGTGACGCTCTGCAGCCAATTAAACTCCTAAATAACAGGGAATCAGAAATTTGGGAAATCAGAACACTCTTAAAAAGCCTCGGTCGACGAGACAAGTCGAAATTAATAATCTAACCATAGATACACACATATAACACATTTTATATGGAGCCTATGTCAAATATTTATCTGTAGTAGCCAAATCTATCGATAGACATAGGTAAATATTAATTAGAGATTGTAACCAGATCTAGACGTTGCGGTCAACATACAACTCCAGACTACACGACGTAGCTTAACTTTGTAGATCGATAAACTCTTACAATTTGAATATTCCTCAGCGATTTCCATCGAATGTACGCAGATGTGATTTATTCGATGCAGAAGAATCAGCAACATTGTTTTAAGCACTTAAGTTGGAGTGGCGCTAGGTTTCTCCGCTTAATGATCTATTACTTCCGTTTAATTGGGTACTTGGCTATTCTTTTAAACGCTTTTCTTCTGGTTAATATCGTTGAATAATGTAACAGTACAACTTTGTTGGGAACAATGGCTGTGTGGACAGTAATGACGATTTTCATTGACATTGCTTTGGAGAAAGAAAAGAAAGGAGAAATAAGAGCTAAACGAGTGTGCTATAGTTTTTATATGTATGTATAGCAAACGAACTTACAGCACCAGCCATCCAGGTGAAGGCGTTAGTGACCAACTTAAGAATAGGAAAATATTGTACCCCCAATGACCCTTTACGAACGTGCCTATATTTGCCACTTACATCTGGATACCAATAGCGTGTATTGAATCTGCGCGAGACAATGTTGATTTTCTATTTTCTTCGAGAATCCGGCATATATGCTAAAACAAAAACAAACAACAAATAAAATGAAAAGAAAAACACTCGATGTGGACACAAAAGTATCTACAGAAGGATAACAAAAAGATTATTTTAGAATGGATTTAAGTGTATACAGTCGGGATCCAGGTAGGATTTTTATTAATAAGCCTTTGATGCATCCTGCTTTGTCTCTTCTAAAGACCAAACTTCTGCCAGATATACGACTATTATGTAAGACTCGCAATGTGGAAATTTGCCTTGTTAACAATGTATTTGGCCAAGATTGTGGTCCGTGATCTATAGATTCGTTTCTTTCGTCAGAAGCGCGTAGCAGTTCGACACGATTCTTCGCTGACCTTCGCTACCCTTTGCGATTTTAAATTCGCTTTTATTATGCAAGCTGTATAGATCAACAAGCCAGGGCCGCATCTGCTTCCCTCCCTGAAATATAATTTTAACTAATATTAAAATTCATAACGTACTCCGGAGATGTTTTATTGTCTTGGAGAAGGGTGGGTTTATAGGCACGTTGGTTTTAGACGGTGACTTTTGTACCAAATATTGGTAAAGTCTTATCTCTTTTAAGTGATAATTATTTATTATACTATTATATGTACCTACCTATATTATTTATTATAATTATATAGGATTTTATTTGAGTAAATGTTTTATGTGAGTATTGTATTACTTTATTTTATATCTTTAATTATTTTAACTTTTGTTTTATTATTTTGGTTAACATTGTGTGGTGGTTTATTTTTTAATATTGTATAATTTTAGAAATTCGTATTTCAATATTTTATATGCAAATAAACTTTTATTCTTTCGCTGTTATTGGCAAGACAATGATATGTGATTATTGTTTTGGATGTGTACTGGTTGTAATAAAACGGCTTCTTGGCGCAATCTCAAACCTACTTAAATATCTCTCTCTATTGACTCTTTAGACTCATTTAGGCGCAATTTAATCCTTAGCTTAAAATTTTAATATTTGAAACGTGACGTTAGTTGGGTTTTAAAATATATTAATTTATTAATAAAACTTAAATTTAAATGACGCAGTTGAATAAATAATGTGTAATCCTAGAGGTAGCCAAATGTGCGCAGTGAATAGTGCATTGATCACTAAATACAATTACTGCAAAATTATTCATAGCTCTTATTAAAATCCACAGCACTGTAATTGCACCCCATCCGAAGCGATTGCGTTACACCTGTTTCGAATTAAGAACCTTTCGGATTCATTCTTCCGTTATTCGACCATTTGCATATTTATTTCGCACTTATTAGCCGGGGGATGCTGTAGGGGTGCAGCTGATCTAGGGGACCCAGAGTATGTCCCCCAATCGCCCGGGGGGATTTCGTTAAGCTTTAATGAACCATGATTGTTGTAGCACCCTAATAAATCCAGTTTTGACAGAGTTATTGTATGCTAGTTAATTTATCGGATTACGAGTGGTATTGTGTGTTTTAGACCATATGTCGATAAAAAAACGTTTAAATGTTAAGGCCGGTTTGGTTTAAGGTTCCGTAGCTATTTACTAAAAATAAAGATAAAATAAGTCTTGTGCGCATGTTTTTCATTCAAGAAAGCCTAATTTAAGCTTTTCCTACCCTTGACCGAATGCTAGTCAGAGTCTAGTGACTCTAGTCGGTCTTGGCAGCTATTAAAATTGAGTACTGTGCTTCGAAGGGCACATTAAGTCGCCAGTCAAACTCCGTCTGTACCACCCAGCCTTATTTATTCAGAGCACGAAGCTAGTTAGAAGCACGAAGAAGCTTATGATAAACCATAATTACGAGGTCTTGTGGTCACCTGTTTCCTGCAGTGGACATAAAGTTGCATCAAAACTCTCACTCCATAATCATCGAAAACCGCAGTTGATGATAGTAGTTTACTGCAGCTATTATAACACAAACGGAACCCTAAAAACAAACAAAACTGCACATGTTTCGTTGAAACTTTTATTTTTGTTATAAAGTTTTTGTTTGCCGTCGGCTGTGCGAGCTCCGAGCTGATACCGCATTGGGCAATAAATTCTTAATCTAGACTCTAGGATTTAAGGCCACGCAATAATGGTCTATTAAATTGAGCATAAAATATGCCGTAATGTTCACGCAGTGCGGTAATGAAAGAGGAGATGTAGCTACATGTATCTTGGGTTCTTTCGGATTTTACTTGCATTTTGGTGCTTACATTGTATTTATTTACATCAGTATCCTCATGGACTTTATTCTTATACTAGTGGACGCCCGCAGCTTCGCTCGCGTGGAATAAGATATAATAATAGTTTCGTTTACACCTAGTAATAGTCACTAAGTGAAGATGCAGCTTTCTAATGGTGAAAGAATTTTTGAAATCGGTCCAGTTGTTATTGTTGAAAACATTACTAACAAATCATTCCTCTTTATAATATTAATAGATATTGTTCCTTCATCCTTCATTTATCATCATTATATTTGAAAGGTTTTTTTTATTATGTTTCTAGTGTTTCTACACTATTGTGGCCATTTCAAGTCAGTATGTATGATATTAAGCCTTTTGGCAATGTGGTCAAAGTCGCGATCAGCAAAAATCTTTATTTGAACCTGTACGTACAACCACTAAATTTCATATCACCTAACCACATCTTAGGCCTACCATCAACTTCAATGTCGCCCTTCAAATTAACACAAGAATGAAGCATATAACTAAGTAGGCAAGCGATCTCTGAAGTGGTTTAAAACTGTCACGACATCGCTAGGGAACATGCCTTTTGTTTTGTCTGAGCCGCTTTGTGTTGGTGTTTCATTAGTTCTGTGTCGCAAGTGTGTTAAAATTTATTAAACTTAATTCCCCACAAACGCTCCGATATAGAAGACTGAGAGGTCGTAACTACCTACCACCTATTTATTTCTATACTCATACAGTACATACCTACCTACATATATTTTGTCTTTATTATATAATTATTGAATAATTAGCGTTAAATGACTCTACCAGTATCCAGTATCTCTGGACGAATAAAATTATACCCTTTAAAAATTTATTTTAAAAAAAAGAAGCTTTTTATAACTTTTTTTTTATTTTCGTGCATTGTCAATTGTCATCGTCGGAACCAAATATGTGTGCCAAATTTCAGCTCGATAGCTTCAGTGGAAGTGGGTGTAATATTGATTGCAAGATTCCAGGACATACATACGAGTGAAGTTAATTAAAAGCTTTTAATAAAAACCATGCAGCTCAGATGCGGCTTGATGGGTAATTGTGGGTTCATTCACCCTAGATAAGTATATAGTAGGTGTATGGGATGTGTGTAAAAATTTATAATAAAATTCCTGACGAAATAAAACGAATGACCATTAATAAACTAAAAATAAAATTGAAGCAAAAGTTAATAAGTAACTGCTACTATGACATTAAAGAATTTTTAAATCAGAAATAATGACATTTATCCCATATACATTTGACATTTATTGCACAAAATTTGACTTTATTATGACATGTACACATTTATTTGGTAAAATAATAGCAAGTAAATTTTAAAATTTTAATTTGTATGCATGATAACTTTTAATTGATATTATTATATTGTAAATCCTAATATTTGTATGCCTGAATTGGTTAAGTCACTCATGTACTTAAGACAAATAAATAATTTGAATTTGAATTTGAATTTAGGTATACCAGAAATAACAGTAGCAGGCACATGTCCCAGTTCAGTTTCCGCCGTGAAGTTACGTCCAGTTCGGAAGGCTAATGTCGGAAGCCTCTGATCCTTATCAGATCCCGTCACTTGAGTACCGTAACATAAGACATATGTAAGTAATACGTTACTTCGGCCAACGGGGTTTGTAGGTTCGTCTTGTAAAGAAAATCAAAACATTTATTATTACTAGAATTTGAGCCGTCGATTGATATAAGGCTTTCATTGAAATGTTAAGGGAAAGATTTAACGATTTTTTTATGTTTCGAACATATTTTTCTTACTTAAATTAAACAACAGAGCGAATTTTGTGGACCCGCACCTCGCTGGGGCAAGACAGGTCACGTTTGATATCCTCCTGATATTTCTGAAGGGATCACAGTTTCGATGAAAATACGAGTTTAAAATGTTTTTGAAGAAGAATAATGCGATGAACATACATAAGCTAACAAGCCATAGTCCCACTGTTGGGCAGTGGTCTCTTTCACAGCCACAGCTGAGGGAAGTCTAGAGCATACTCCCAATGCTGCTAAAATGCGGATGAGTGGTTAACGGTCAACCCAAGATCATTGAAAATGTTTAACGATTGTTTTACAATTGAAAACAACCGGGATCGATGGCTTAACGTGCCGTTCGAAGCACGAAAGCGACCGAATGAATGAAACTTTACCACGTTGCTTAATTTGGCGGATGACATACGATCGGAGCAAGCAACAATAATTACAATAACAATATATAGTTATTAGGCATAAAACCTACAAAAAAACATACTACTTATAAGAAATATGCCTTCAGTTTAGAGCTATAGAAAAATTATGCATAACTTTTTGAAATCTACAGCGAAAAACGCAGCTTTCGACACAAATTACAAAATTCAATTTCATTTAAGAAGCTTTGTTAATATAAATAAAAGATAATAGTCATCAATAACAGGAGAGTCCGGAATAATTCAGCTGTAATGTGAAATCGCTCATGCAAAAAAATAATTGGTTCCCGCAAAGAACTGCCATCTATTTCCGATGAGTGAAAATTTTAATTTCGAGCGTTCACCGCGGTTAGGCCCTTTCCAAAAATCTACTTTTTTATACAAAGACAACGTTTTCTAAATTAAATGCTATTCCTTTTTGATCTGTTGGAGTAATATTGATGGAGATAGGTAAATTTCCGATTGCCGAGTATTCCTTTGTTGACGGAAGTTTTTTTAATACCTTCCTACCTTCTACGGCAACGGAGTTGGATTTCTGTTAAAGCTGACTGAGGAGTGATTGCATATATTATGCTGAAGAAATAGCAAGGTATGTTATGTAGTGTCCGTGAACACTTTATACAGGTTCTACCAGCCAGAAGCCTTCAGCACCAATAACAACGCTCGCACAGCTTTCATTATGCTCGGTTCAAAGAATCCGCAATTCTACAATATTATTATTCATTGTTGTGTGAAGTGGTGAAATGCCCGGCGTTACATTTCACTGTCCATTGTTCGGGGCGAATGATGCGCGATCGTGTGAGCTTCGCATTCCTAATTTGATATGTTTTTGTATTATGCTCCACCACACCACCATAACCCTTGTCCCATTGTTGGGCACGGGTCTCCTTCAGAATGGGAGGGATTAGGCCTTAGTATTCCACGCTAGTAGCGTCCATAGCCCAATGGCTTGCGTCGATGTAGCGTCCATAGCCCGATAGCCCGCGTCGATTCAATGTAATCAAAAGAGTTAAGCAACGACGGGCGCGGTCGGTTTGTGGATGGGTGACCGCTAGTGGCAAAATTTCATGGACGCTACCGTGCTTCGGAGGGCACGTTAAGCTGTCGGTCCCGGTTGTTTTCAATGGTGGAAACAGTCGTTAAGCCTTGTCGAAGACCTTCGGGTGGCTTGAGAACATTCGACACTGGGTTGGCCACTAACCCCTCGACCAATCCACATTGGCAGACCTCCCGCAGCAATGTCTGTGGGGGAGACCTGTGCCCAGCAGTGGGACGTCTATGGGTCTATGGTTCGACGACATTATGAAGAACTCAGGCATGTAGGTTTCCTTACGATGTGACCTTCACCGTTACAGTGACATTTAATTTCTAACTTCATTGGTGCGTGCCGCTTGGGGTTGAGAGGCGAGTTCGATAGCCACTGGGCTGTCACCGCTGTATTGCATGTGCCCACGAGGTTACAACCTCGCAACTTGCAATACCTATGGAAAATGCATCGATGGTTTATCTGACTGTTACTCATGAAATAAGTATAGTATTTTTATAAAATCTTTCAATATTTTGGCTCATTAACCATCTAACAGAATTCTATACATTATTCCAGCATGATATTTTCCTTAAACTAACAAAAAAAATCATATTTTTCGCAAATGCAGTGCCAACGTTCATATTTTAGAAAGCAAAATTCTTTTGCTTTGTTCCCGCGGGATCCGTTTTATATGCTAGTATTTCTTAAAAGTAAATTATAATGCGACTGGAACAACTGGGAACTATATGGTGATGAACAACTGGGAACTACTGGGAATAATAATAATATTAATAAACTATCATGGACATCCTCACAAAAGGCTTTCTGACCCAAACTAGACGCGAGCCTATACTATGGGTGTCAGACAATGATATACATACATAGATATATTTAAATATATACTTAAATACATAATATTAACATCGAGACACATAACAAATTAGAGTTCGTCACACTAATCCTGAGTGAACTTCGAACCCACGACCCCTGGCGTAACAGGCAGGGTCACTACCGATTGCGCCTACGGGCCCATCATCATTATTATTATTAATAATAATTATTATCGGTATCTGTCTTTTTAAAATCTTTTATTTAACTTCACTCATACATACATACTACGTATTAATTCATATATGTCCTGGGATCTTGCAATCAATATTTCACCCACTTCCACTGAAGCTATCGAGCTGAAATTTGCCACACATATTAAGTTCCGATGACAATGCATGAAAATAAAAAAAAAGTTATAAAAGCTTTTTAAAAAAAAATTTTTTTAGAGTATAATTTATTACATGTGCCTTTTACTGAATTCACCATTATGGGTAGGTTATGTCCACTTGAACTCGCGCAGACAGCATTGTACCATAATATATTCAATTTGGAATCCAATTTCTTTGGTTATTGATAGATCGACGTTGGTTTGCGATATCAACCAGAATATTGACAACTGCCGCTTATACTACATCAAGACTGTTTTTTGCAGCTAGTAAAGTTATCTCACTCTAACAACGTGGAGTATGTAACCCAAAGTGCTTCACGTTTGCCTAAATTACGTGCGCATTATTAGTCCAAGTCGTACTTATGCCATAAGTTGATCAAAGATCAATCAGCGAGCGCTGTTAACCTCCACCCCTAATGAGTTTATCTGCGGACAGCACCACAAGCTGACGGCTTGAGCTTAAAAACTGACGCGAACTCAGCAATCAATCACACGTGGAAGGAGCGTTTACCCAAGCCTTGCGAGACGTGAGATTAATCTAATGCGTCAATTTTACGACAATTTGGAGTTGACAGCGAACGGATTCAAGTCGGTGTTTGCTCGAGCCTATGTACACACGCGAAACTCGGTGAAGGGCACTCTTCTACGGCCATCGTAAGCGAGGCAAATGGCTGAATACGAAATTTGACGGAACTCATCCCTTATTGGAAGCTCTTGCAGATGATGTTTGACATCGCCCCCGAGCTGGTTACATAAGGTCGGATGTCGGCGAATCCCGGCAAAAGTTGAAATTTGATACGAGCCGTAATTTATTCTTATTAGAATTCATAGGAGTTGAAACAATCTATATGCAAAACAGCTGTAAACAAACCTACACGCGCGCCATAGCTGTTTCACGGTGTTTGTCTTATTATTTGAATTGAATTAAAACAGACCATTAACTACTCGGCATATTTGTCTGAATAAGCTTACAGTAGGAAAGTTGAAATTAAGCGATTTCAAAAAAGTTTTTTTTATCCCATGAATTCTGTGATGCCAGCTGTTCTATCACAATCTAAAATAGCTGGATTTACAAATCAATTACAATTAGTTTAACATCCAACCTACTTAATCTCGTTTTATTTTTACGGTACCATGCAGTGTATGTTCAAATTGACTAATTTAATTATAAATGATTTGTCTGGTAGTCCGACTTGTACAGCCTAATTTCTCGAAGAAGAAAAACTTATAATTAAGGTGACCCAATCACTCAATGTCTAGTTTCCACTCATAAATTGTTATTCAATTTAGTCAGTGAACAATGTTCTCAAACATCTTCAATACCAATATACTCATCAGTCTGCGTCCTTTGGACAGAAAAAATACAATCACATCTAACAAACCATGAAACCAAATCAGATGCGCTCACCCACTCGTAATTTAAGTATGTAAATGACTATCTATCATCTACCCCCTAAATTCATTGCGTAAACATCAAAATACTCCAGCCGTTTTGCGTAACTGTGCTATCAAGCCTCTTCCAGGGATTTAGTAAGTTTAATGAGCGGCTGAACTCCGTCGTCGGGAGATTACTCGTCAGTTTCGGCTAACTTTTTTAAAGGGATTACTACTAAGCTCTGTTTACTATCCGATGACTAAAATCCTCTAAAAGTATTCATTATTTATCCTCTCGACGTTAGGTTAGTATCCTCCATTGTAGAATTTATTTGATTTCCATTATTAGTTACATTTACTTTATACTTTTAACAATTTTTTCATTAAATGTTTAGGTTTTATGCTAACATTTACTCTGCGTTCTGAACATTAATATAATACATTTAATATCTTCTTCTATTTAAAATATAATAGATATTTAAACTTGTGACACAAAAAAGTTATCACCATTTCCTAAAACTCACTTTCTGATCGTTTAACTAGTGTCGTAACATAATAGAAATGTTACGACAAGTATAACGTAACGAAATCTTTTGACGTTCACGCCGAAACTGTGGCGAAAGTTCTCACGTACTACATCGTACGTTTGAATCGTGTCTGCAGTTCCGTAGCCGAATATAGCGCAGGAAATGACTCGTTATGTTATGACTTGGATAACGCTCGCTTCTGTACAAAAATACCTTTTTTTTTCTTTTCCATGCAGAATATCTCTTATCTTGGATCATCCTAGTTTATATTACAAGCGTACAATGAGTATGACTTTCATTTATTTAAATAAGTATTAACAAAATAAAAGTATCACGTTTTAAACAAATCGTGTGTGTCTTAAAAGTTACAGTGATAAGCACTACGAGATGCATTAAAATATACATAAGGGAACATCTAAAATTGCCTCATATTTAATATAGCTATATCTATACATATGATAAAACTCTAAGGAGACCGCGTCTGTAAATTGAGTAAATGTTGAAAAAAATTATATTTTATTTTTGGAATCCTGGAAAGTACCTGAGTTAAGCGCGTTCAACCAAACAAACAAACTCTTCAGCTTTATAATATTAGTGTAGATTTTATCAGAACTCGCTATTGAATTCTCCTGATTTGTGATAATTGTTAATTACGGCTACGTTTTAGATTTCACCTTTTTTCAATCTGCCAAAGATATTTTTCTCTATGTGGTATATTTTTTCGCCAGAATTGCATTATGTTCCAGGATTTTCCAGGAACGCATTTGTGCCCCCATGGTCTTCCCAGGGAGCATCAAGAAGAACATTTCCTAACCTTACTCACAATCACAAATTCGAATTAAATTGGTCCTAACTTTGAGTATGTGTAATCACAGGAAATACACCGGAAACCTTCTTAGGATTAATTAACAATGTTATGTTACGGGTATATACTCGTAACATTGTTAATTTCCAGATACTGACTGTGACTGCCACTGCTGCCCAACTATAATGATAGAAAAAAATTACACCTTAAAAGTATTGACACAAAAGCATACATTACGTTATTTTTTGTCTACACAATCAACTTGACAATAAATAAATCGTAAATGTCGTTGCCCATCTAATAGGATTACCTGCGTTAATTACGTTAAAATCTTATGTAAATCTTGCAAAATAACATGAAGAGTCTCCACTATGCAAATTACTGTATGCTGCCAAAAAATCTCTTCCCCCTAAAAATACACGGGAGAGTGTCACGAAAAAGCCATGTTATCGTTCGTCAATTTGGGCGTTAACGGAAAGGTTGACGTTTAATTTTATTCCTGCTCGCCTGTTCTCATTGAATCGTTTTATGGCGTCGCCCGTTTTATTAAAATCAAATTTACGCTCGCTTGGGGTGATGACACATTGGGGGTTGATAAATCCTTACCGATTCCATGTCGTGTTGCGTCGTAGCTTAAAAACTTATCACCATTGCTTATCTATAGCGCATCTTAGTCGTGATAAGCTTCTTTTTAAGTAATACGATACGATTTTTAAGTAGTACGATATCCATGATCCGTGACCAACTTCGAATAGTAATAGTAATAATTGAAACTAACATTAACCACAGACTATGTGGTTAAATTTTCAGTAATTTTCTTATAATCCCTAATCGAATGGAATTAGTAGTAGGTATCTGCCTTAATTTTATTAGTATTCAGCACTCAACTAGTCCTTGTCACAGTAGATGGTAGATAGCTGTCGCTTTGCTATTCTCTTCTCGACAAAAAATGTATTTGTCATGTTATGTAATGTATTGATTTCACTGACAATTATTTGTACTCTGCACTGTTCTGTATATAGATTATAGATGTTACATTGTGTTGTCTTTTGTGTTTCTACGCCACCTACAACACAGGCGTAGGCCTAAGTGTAGTGTAACATTAACGTTTATGCTTTCGGCGTAATACGATATCACTTCACCTCTCTGCTCACACCCGTTCCGTTTCACGGCATCTTGTTCAATTAAAATCAAATTTACATCGATGTTTGATCACTGGCAGCCTTTTAAGTGTAGGTTTTGGGTTTGTTTCCGAACAATGTCAACGATGTCTTACGAGGGGTAAGTATGGCATAATTAGCTTAATTGAAAGTAATCATTGAGTGCGGAAGACAGACAGACAGAAACGGATGAGTAATGACGTACAGCCTTGGTGATTCATACCGACCTTCGTGATTATCATAATAATATTATAATGTATAGGGGGCTGGTTTTTCACGCGATTTTTATTCTTCAAGGTACAAACAGTTCTTTCTGTCGGACTATCGGTTACTGTCTGCAGTTTCTCAAAAACTTCCAAAGTAAATCAGATAAATCATAGATTTTATATCTGAGTCCTTAGCTTTACGAGGAAATTTAATAATTCTGTTTACTTGGTTATCATCACCTTCGTAAGTAATTAAAAACTCACAAGTTTAAATATGTTTACTTTTTTACAGGTATGTTAAATATTTCCCCGAAGAGGAAGCAGGAAGAGGTGAAAAGCTTAAACATGATCACGTAAGGGCACTTAGCACTTAAATTAGGTTTATTATAAAACAACTACAAGAAAACTCGCTTGAAAATGTATAGAGCAGTCTTACAAAAGTACTCGTCGTACCCTACTTCCAGAAATAAAACTACAACTTAAATATTTACAATGCAATTCTAAAATGCAGTAGAAATAAGCTAGCGAGTACCGCGCTCCACATTTTGCACTCAAAAAATTCAGTTTGGGTCTGAAGTAGAAGTGGAAATCTATGACTCTGACGAAAACACAAACTTGATTTCTATGGACCTTTTGTGTACAAGCCTCTCAAATCATACTAACAGCTTTCGGTCTCTAACAGCAAGTAATATAACCTGGAAACACTCACCTTTGAAGGGTAAATGTTGATCGTAAACGATCAGATCGGTATGAACAACATTTCATGAGAATTTCCTGTTTCCATGCTTTCTTTCGATATTCACTTTTTTTCACTTTTTTACCAAGGAAAACCTTTTGGAAATGCATTAACAGGATGCGTGCTTGTAAGGGTCATCACGCTTAGCAGCGAAGATTCCCTCCGACGAATGCCGCTAGCGTTCTTAAGCCACATCTCCAAGTCCACCCTCCGCCAGAGTGGTACACCACATCTTTGGATGTGGTGTACCACTCTGGACCACAGTTATAAAATTTTCCACCTCTCTCATTATTGGTAGTTCACTCAGAGATCTCAGGTTAGCCCAGATCGATAACATCTTTGCCATCATCTCTGTACCAGGTACACCGTGATCAGGTCAGATAATTTGAAAACAAATTATTTTTCGCGACTTTCATAGGTTTATCACCAGGAGTGAAATCCACAGATTTCCACCTGTAGCACTTAATTTGTAACCTCCATACTGTTACATACGGTATGAAATCCCGGAAACAATGCCGACCATTGTATAGTCTAGATATCTTGGAACTTGTTTTATACTCCAGCATACAAAAGTAGCAACGACTAAACGCAAAATTAGCGACATCATTAACCCGGAGCCCCAGTGTTAATCAGTCCACTCGTGCCGCGTATAGCAAGGACGCGAAGTCACGAGTGAAATACATTCGCACGTGACGCCGAAGTTACGAGCTTCAGCGAATTAACTGTTCAGCGCCCGGACGAAGAAGCAGAATAACCGTAGAATACTAAGAGATTTTCAGGGATAATTCTTGCGCATCATTTAATTCAGTATCTCCAAAATGCATTGTATACATATATTTTGTAATTTAAAGCATTCGACTGTTTACAGCATGAAAATGTTATATGTTACGTAATACTAATTGAAACATGGAAGTTTGTTATGACTATAAATAAATAATAAATGAATTGATAATGAAATGAAATGAATAATATCATGGACATTCTCACCACGGTCACTGACCCCAAAATAGGCAGAGCACAGGCTCTCCCTACTATTGGTGTCAGAGACTAATATACATACAAAAATATTTTTAAATATAGGCATACTTAAAGATAATATGAACATCCGGACAGTACAAAGACAAGTGTTCGTCATACGAATGTTTGTCCTAAGTGGGATTCGAATCTACGACCCCTGGCGTAACAGGCAGGGTCACTACCGATTGCGCCAACGGGCCCATCAACTCTTCACAGTTATTTTGACAGTAAGATTTGCCACTGAAACTCTTGATTCTTAACTTACGAATAAGAGTAATAGAACTTACGTAATAGCTGGACTAGACCTTCAGTAGCACATTTAACTGTAGGTACCTCAAGGATCAGCCCTGGGCCCATTCTTGTTTTTTATATAGCTTAACGACATTCTTTACTTGGTAAAGACTAACTAGGAGGATGTAACTGTTTTATGCTCTAATATCCTTAAACACTATCAATATTACTTTTACCGCACAAGCCGGATTAGGTCCACATTTTACTATTAGCACCGCCACAATGTTTCCGTTGAAACGTCCAGCGTATTGAATTCAATAAATTTGAACGCGAACTAAATGGAACAAGTTTAGAAGTGAAAATAAATATCTATCTGGAACCGATGTTACAAATTCCGGAGTTGTGCAACCATTCGTTTCTGTAGAAAGAATTTTGCTCTGTGAAGATGAGACGGAGATACGGTGATTTATAGCATTCGTGCGGTCGAGAGAGCGTGTATAAAATTTGCGATGCGATGCTCGCTCCGTGAGTGTGCACCTACCTTAAATTTACTTACGAAATATTGCAGGACGAAGTAGGAAGTAGGACTGCTTCTACTCGTACTCGTATAGATCAGCTTACTTGAAGTTATGTCAGTTTTGAGTTCACCTTTTTGAGTAAACAGAAAAGGAATATGAATAAAGTGGAAATAATTCTTAATGAAACGCTTAGTATACTTGCACTCTCGCCCTAGGATTTCCTAAGTTGCAATGACAAACGAACAGAAATCGACATACATTTGAAATAAAATAAAATAATAAAGCCTTTATTATTTCCTGTGAGAATTGTTTACATTTTGAAGAGAATAAATGCGTAGTGTTTTATTTATAATTATTATTAATCTCCAGGAACCCCTCCGCAGGTGAAGGCCTCCTCTGAAGATGCCCATACATACATTTACCCAAATTAAATAGATTTGACATATTGGCTAAAAAAACGACCGAAGAAACCGGGTATCGATCCCAGGACCACTAGTCCGGGTCACTGACGAACGCGCCGCCGCGTGATAGACCTGCATATTAACACCAGTATAATCTAATATTTGAGCAGACATAATTTATGACCCCGTATCGAATTGGACATGCACAATTTACGAGACACTTCATTAAATTCGGTGATAATCTCGAATGGAGAATTATAGGCGTAATAATTAAAAGAGATGCATTCATCAAATGTTTGGAATATCCACAGTGACATTATATCAGATACATACACATGCATTTAAATTTCCAGATGAAGATTCCAATCAAGTTCAAAACAACAACGAAAATTATCGCCACTCCTTTCTCCCTTGGCAGCGCACATTCGGTTTGTTTTACTCGTGCTTATTTAACCTTTTTATTCTCTTCATCTGTTGAGGCAAATTTTAATAATTTCAAAAAGTCTTGAACTTATCTGTATGAATATAACTTTATTATTTTAGCGCCTACAACATGCAATCCTAATCTAATATGTCGGGTGTAAGCGGAAAGGAATTCAGTTTTCCCTTTATAAAATCCTTCGAGGTTTCGCAATAGACTCTGATTAAATGAGCTTACGTGTACTCTGTGTCCAGCAGTGGACTCTGAAAGGCTGATGGATGTACTATAGTTACTCGTTCTCGAAAAACAATTTTCAGTTCAAATGACAGATTTATAAACGTTGGTGTGTATGTCACATTCACTGAGTTAAATATACCATATATATCAATGGTCACATTACACATAATCACAATCACAATAGTATTTGACAGTTGTAATTTTAGTTCACAAACATTACTGGCGGATGTTTATGAAATGGGCACTAAAACTGTTTAGAATTTGTTAAACAGGTAAGATTAGCTAAACGCTTTTAGAAAAGTGAAATCACCAAAATTGTTCAACGGTTGTTAATCTAGAAAAATGTGTACTTGCACTTCTTATCTGTACGTCTAATGCTACTACAACTATTATTAGAATTTTTTGTTTTTGTCATCATCAACTTGCACCAAATGCCGTACATTATTGATCGAAGCAAATGCCAAACTTTTGTCAGTCTCCATTACTTGATCATAGTTTCGCCTTAGATTGGCTTTACAAATAAAAGTAAATAAATAAAAATATAAAGTTGTGGTTGTAACAAATTATCCTAGTCTTGTTTAGATTAAAGAACGACGAACAAAAATATTTTCTTGATTTAAATTACCTACATTAAGTCTTCGACATCGCAACACAAGCATAGCTGCTGATAATTCCTGAAATAACATCGTACTTGGGTTAATAGAACGGCGCGTTAATGGGAAGTCTTAACGGCTGACTGCATTCATCATTCGGTAATGAGGCCATTGACACGAGGTGCGATGTGAAATGACGTGGACTATGACTACGTAGAACGGATATTAGGTATAACATAGGAAAAATCTTTACATATTCCATTTTAGTTTTCCGCTACGGATAAACAATCCGATTATTTTTTATGGACAAAAAATAGCACACGAATATGCAGATCGTAGTAGTCGTCTTTAACAAATTGTGAATGTTCATGAGTTGTTGAGTTAACTCAATTAACTTCAATGGTACCACAACGGTAATAATTGTAATTCATTTAATCATAATTTGATCGGTAAATATCTTACTTTATTTGAAATACCTCACTTTGAATGAATAAATATAATGTGGGTTGATCTCATAAACTACTGTACGTACCTAAGTAACAAAATCAATATTACAAAATTTTAATTAAAATAGTTTCGTGATCAAAGATGGATAGGTAAGCCAAGCCGAGTGTCGGGTTTTGTCAAGTATTATAATTATATACATACATACTTATTTGTTGATACAAGTTGATACTACGATCTTCACATTTAGACCCTCAGACCCAAATAATACTGCTTCAAGATTCCTGGCACATGACAAGACATGTGTCACACCGTAATCAGGGTCTTCTGAAATGCCGGTAGCCATCACCAATCAACGCTTAAACTACGTTAAACTAAAATGCCGTAGGAATTTGAATCAAGCGGATAAAGCTAACAAAATACAAACTGATTAATTATCCAACAACGTTTTCACTGTGTATATACCGACCCGTCCATTATTTATTTAGTTAAAGTAAATAAAAAAGAAAAACAATATTTGCTAAATTTGAACGAATACGTGGTAGCAATAAAAAATAATGTGAAATTCGTGGAATCCGCAATAGTTAGTTACTTTTGAACTGGTTATTGGAAAACCTTTTGGTGTTGTCATCGCGAAGGATTACCAAAAAATACTGATATTTAAATCAGGATAATGTAGGCATTTCTGTAGGATTTGTAGGCATATCTCCTAACAGGGACAAATGCCTACAAAGGTTTGTTAAATTAGTCAAACCAGTTGTTCATCTATGATCCAGCATTTACCTTACTCTGGAGATACATAATAAACTTTACAGATTCTTTCTCCTGTATGTATTTCTCCTTAACACGTACATATCTTGTGCCAGGTTAGTCTTTAATGAATTCGGTATCGAACAAAGCGCGTTAAGAGGAATTATTGTCTTCAAGTAATCCGAACATCCCTCATCGGAACGTTTCATGAGCCGAGCTGACAGCAGGATGATTTATCAGGGAGAACCCAAATTGATTGGTTCGCCTTTGTGTGCTAAAATATGTGAAGAAATAATGGAACAACGGGCTAACTAAGCTTGGATTCATTATCTCAAAGATGATATAGGTCTTTCTATTAAAGGTAGCTGAAGTTTGCCTTACGTGTTGAATTATAACAAGACTCGTCATTGAGGTCAGAAAAGCAAACATGATGAATGAATCACACAGCTACAATGCAAAAATGGACGTTCGACGATTTCGCATTGCGTGGTATTTTGGAGGTATACTGTGTCACTCTACACTGCATGTTTCATTTTAGAGGCTAATATTTTGACTAGGCTTTGTAGTACAATCTTGCTGTAATTAAAGTGTTGAATGACAAGTCCAGTCAATCGAGCAACTAGAAAATACTAAATTTAAGAAATATATTTTCCTAGTTTGCTTTAAGATTAAGGCATGGAAATAAATTATTTTATGGACAAATGTCAATTCTTGTGCCAAGTTAATTATTCACAAATCAGCTCCACATCATTCCATAACTAAACATTGCCTGCTACTAAGCCAATGAACTGATCATCCTCTATCTCAATTCTGTATTCCTGCGACGGCGCGGTGTGACGCATACTGCGACATTTGTTAATTGATTGACGATATCTCGCGCCAGTCGAAGATAGGGGACAGAGTGCTGATTAGGTATATTATAAAGTAAATTGAATTTACTGATATTGTGGCTAATTTTCCAAAATGGAAAAGAATGGCCATAAGGAACTGAGGGACTAAGGATTCGATAATTTTATAAATATCAATACCTGTCCTGATAGGCAAAATTAATGGAATCAGGTAGTATTAATATTGTTCGAACTCTACTTAATCATAGAATCCGATGACTGAACAGAAACTCATCATAAGAAACTAAGAACGAATTTAACCGGTTCTACGTTTCGCGTTCAAATGAGCAGTCGCTAGCAACCAGGGTGACGAGTTTTTACTTCCCGAGATCACAGTTTGCTAAGGCACATGCCCTATAGCCGGCGAGAAATAAGGATTACTAAGGGATAAAAATCCGACTTAAACCATAATTGAATGTTTCCCAAAAACTGTTATTAATAACAGCAATGATAACCAAGAGATGCCCAACCAAACAGAAAAAATGGAAATCAGTTGGCAACTTATTGGAAAAGAATAAAAGGGGAATGTGAAAAGACAAATAATAAATGCAAGTTTTATTTTTAGGAAACTATGTAAGTCTTGTACACAATTAAAGCCGATCCATTTTAGCTCATACTTCAATGTGAAACCAGTGCACTAGGATTTCAAACACAACAGCATTTTAACAAAAAATAAGTGTTCAGTCATTAAAGTGTGTCTATTGGAATTACAAAAACCTCGTTAACGTTCGAGAAGCGTTCAGTGATTTTTAACTGTCGTCGCTTTCACGTGATAACAAAAAATATCGTTTTGTAAATCTTTTACCTAATTCATTTTTTAGTGATTTACTGGATACCCTTCAGAATGTCTATGTTATTATGCTGAAAGGAGGGTGCCATAATTCTTGCGATGGACCGAACTGACATTTTTGTTATATATGTTATCAAAAAAATTGTCTACATTGATGTTGTTATATTAGTCTTTCATAGTTCACTGCTGGACATTCATAGGCCTACCTTAATCGGAGCCAGGTCGCGGTCCTTTGAAACCAGCGGTTTTCAGTTGTTTTCTTCAGATTCGTCCATCAGGTCGGAACCCGGCCTGTGCTGCGTTTTCCCATGTTTGATGTTGAAATAAATAATTTGATTCCACCATCCTTAAGTTGATTCGGCATACACGCTTTAATAAACCTAGATAAGGTTTAATAAAGCGATCTAAACATAAATAATCCAGAGGGAAGTAGTATGACGAGCTATCAAATTTCTAGAAACGGTAAACTTCCTACAAACTCTGCGCCTTGGTTAGCGGGAATTAGACCAAGTTTCGCACTTAGTTCTTGCGAAACACGACCACAGATACAATTTACCTAGATACACGTCCTCTGTGGATGCGAATTGAATATCTCGGATGTTCGTGTATCGTTTCTAATTGAAATATGATTCAGGTATGTTCCAATGATACAAACGTACTAATCTGATAGAGCATAGGCACATCAGTAAGTATGGAAATGAGACCAAGCGGTCTAACATAAATTTGTACCTATCCATAGGTTCTCATTTGTCATCGCGTCAGATATCTTAAAGTAAAGTTATTCTTGAAGAAATTGAGTTGGATAGATTAAAAAAGGGTCGTTGAGTAGTCTGGTGCGACCATAAAACACTAAACTTAACTATAGCCAATCAGTTATTTAAATACAAATTGATGCCCACATAACGTCAATCCATATTACTATCCCATCCCGGCTCGCTGTTCTAGCCAACACAAATGATATACTGGCCTCGATGCTGTTCTAAATCACGGCCTGCATTTCTGTTCCTTATAAAGTTAAATATTCATAAGAATGAAAGAGACAGACTGACTCTAGTATACGTGTAGATAAGGGACGGCAATTAAGGGAACGTTGAATGACCTCGTTCCTCGTTCGGGGCGCTTCGGGCGTCTTCGATTGAACTCGGGCTTGTAAGGACCTTATCTATCAATCTTAGAACGCAGGCGCAACCCTCGCTATACTTATTTTTTTAAACAACGGAATGCCGCAATATTACCGACAGCTTTTGCTCTTCAAGATTAAAACACAATATAATTTCGAATATAAATTGAAAATTACACGTAGAATTGTGTAGTAGATTTTAAAAATTTATTTGAGGGTTTAATAAATTAACCGTTATCACAGCGTATACCAAGATTTTTTTCAAAAGCCAATGATATCAATAAACTGCAACTCATAGACGTCCCACTGCTGGGCACGGGTCTCCTCCACAGATAAATCTGCGGGAGATCTAGAGCATACTCCTCCACAATGCTCCAATGCGGATTACTGAAGTGCCTTTTTTATAAATAAACACACACATGAATAAGATTACAATTACATAAACGTTAGTGTGGGCTAAAGCCCATCGAACTGTTTCTCTAGAAAATTAATATACTCGTAAGTCTTCTTATTTCGTTCTTTTCCCGTCCTGCTTGACGCATGGGGATTTCATGGGACACCGGTGGGCTTACGGCAGTCAGCCCTGACAGATGCGATAGATGCGAACATTTCTTCTATAATACAGCTAAGAAAATAACGGATTTCATATTACTTACGACCTAAGCCATAATTTGTGGAAAGGTATGATTTTCGCAAACACCATTCGATAATAGACCTTCTTGGATCTAAGTTCTCAGGGGTAGCAGCATAGCATCGAATCTGTGGTAGACTTGGAACGGGATTAATACTTATAATTACTAACAATAACTGTTTCTGACAGTTATACCCTCTCATTCCCGTATCTCTTTATATTGTATACAAGACAAACCAAGTCTGGTTTTACGATACCCCCTAGTGTAAAAATAGTTGAGTATTTTTAAAAATAAACCTACTAATTAACTACCCTACTAATGTTTCTATTAAGATCTTTTACTAAGTGGATAATTACCTTTTTGAGTTTTTGTACAAAGCACTAACATAAAAGTGATACCGACCGCTTAACATATTTGGCCAAAGATATTAAACTACCCTACTTATACTAAATACTTGACGCAATTACTCGTCCAGTCAACAGTCAGTCTTTGATTAGCAATCTGCGTGAGTGCTGTTAAACAGCAGATTCGCATTGTGCCTTTTATCCCCAAGATTTCTTGCTAGCCCACAGGACAATCGCCAATCAATTACGCCTCTGTACCCATAAATCATTTCAACCCTGCCTTTGCCACAGCTGAATTGTACTGTCAAAGCACAGTCATTTGTAGCTTCGACGCCAAGTCATAATTTATGCGTTGGTGTGAACGGTGCCTTGTATTTTGTCATTTGTCGGTAATGCTTTATTAATGAGTCCAAGAAAAGCGCTGTTGGAATGTATTTAAGGATTGATTTTGAAGTTGAACATTTTAACTGATTTTTAATTGTACTGCATTAGTATCTAGAAGTTCTATTGAATGCTATGTAGCGTATGACGACCGTAGTCGACGACCATAGTCGTTTCCTCGCACACATTAGTGTATCAGATAAACTCCTGCCAACTTTTTTGATGCTCTGCATAAGTAAGCGAGTACAGATATGGTTATGCCCTGGTATATGTCTGTGCTGCTGTACATGTGTGGCTTGAAGGAAGACAGCTGCGCATAAAGATGCATATTAGGCCAAGCGCACGAAATCTGCGGCAGCGATCTCGGGGCGATCTGCCGTATCCACCGCCACCTCACACTCATTTTCGTGTAGATTCAAAAAGGTATCAAAATCCATGTTTTTGAAACATTTTGGCTATATACATTTATTTACGACAAACCCTGTATATAAATGCTACCGACGTCAAATCCCACATTACTAATTCTTAGAACTTCTAAGAATTAGTATCGTGGTATTTGGCCTAAGTCGGCACGTGTCACCTAAAACTATCGTCGTCAAATGACTCCAAATCACAGCCATTTGCTTTGCATGTTGCACGTTTTCAGCCGGGAATAAAAATTCACTGATACTGCAAGCACTTTACCCGTTACATCAAAACTTTTGGCGTGCAGTCGCACTGTAAGCACCAAAACATTTGAAACTTTTAAAGAGATGAACTTTGCACGATGCACGCCCAATACCGCACCGCAGTTTTCCAATATCAATACGCCGCCGTTTTGTCGCAGATTTAGAATTGATTTGGAGTTTTTTTTCTACCTCTGCTAGAATGGACCGGTTGAAATATAAAGCCTTTTGTGCACTGTCTGCGCCATCGTTACTCTCATTCTCAATATCCGATTTCAATGGTTTTAAGTTACGAGAAAAGAAAACGAGCATGCGGCTCTTTCCATACGTTCAAGACTGTGACAAACCTCGTTGAACTGGGTGTCCAACAATTTGAAAACCACATAGGTATATGAGAATAAATCAGGGTAAGTAAATGTGAAAAAACTGCGTGTGAAAAAACTATTCAGAAGGCATATAACTATATTGCATACCTACTGACTCACTAACGGACTGGGTTATTCAATTAGGCAAGTTTGTTAATAAGGAAAGGTGTTAATTAAAGGTGTGAGCAAAAAAAATCCAAAGCCTTTAAGCCTCAGGGGCTCACAACGTTAAATGAAATAGGGTTTGATCATTTAATGAACTCTTACTTGGTTCGTCACGTAGGTATATGTTACAAGTTAGGAGGTTCTACGTTCAACTGTATGTACTTTTTTAATATAAACTTCGTTGTTCATAAACCGAATTTGATGATTCTCATTGTTTTTGGTAGAACATAGAACACAAGGTGGTCCCATTAAAATATATTAAAAAAATTATACCCCTAAGAGTAGTCAATAAGCTGAATAAGGGTTGCGATGTTGGTAATAATTGTGTTGATTGCCCTGTAGCGGCGGTGTTTGTGTATTTTGAAGATTCTTCTTTTATTTGAATGATCTGATTGTAGAGTAAGTCCCCTAAAAAGAAAAAGTTCTTCTCCAGTAGTATAAAATTTGCAAAATAAGTTGCAAAATATTCTTCGTGTTCTTTGCGGCAGTGACTGTGTATGGATTACTAGCTTTTACCCGCGGCTCCGCCCGCGTGGTCAAAGGGAATTAACAATGAGTTGTTTATCATACATGACAACGCCATCTATTAACAACATCCGGAACTAAATATCTAGCAAATAACAAAACATCGATATCTTCCCATGAGGATGTTTTACCGCGGTAAAAAGTAGCCTACGTCACTCTCCACCCTCCTCATTATCTCCACACATAAAAACCATACCATATAATAGCTTCGTTGCGACGTGAAAGCCGGACAAACAAACAAACAAACACACTTTCACATTTATAATATTAGTATGGATTTCATGATGCTTATTTTATTTGAAAGGTCTTTCACAAAGTAGATCTTCTATAAAATTCAAGCAAAAATAAGAATTAAAAATGCATACTAAGTCCTTGTGTTCTTCGTGTTTATTGATTAGCCGCGTAGGTGTAGGTGCGTGGTTGTGTTATCACCAGACTCCAAGCCACACCACAAGCCACAAGCCACACCACCACGCACCTACATGTGCGTGGTGGTGTTATCACCAGACTCAGAAAAACCCAGTTATATATTGCCCGACCCGGGCATCGATCTCAGTACATCTAGTTTAGCAGTTCAGCTTCACGGCCACAAAACCAACGAAGCAGGTCGTCTTACTACAGAACCCTAAAAACTCGACGCCCAAGAGTTTTTACGTGAAGCCTTTGATAATGACGTCACTCGATCCGAGCTCAAGCGTTCTCTGTGATGTTTCTGCATTTTGAACTGTTTCATTTTAATATTTATGCCTTGGGATTTATTAAATGACGCTTTTACCTTTATATCCGAGTTGTCTAGTATCGATTGAGGATTAGTCTGATGAAAGTACTGGGAATGTCTAAGTCGTTCAATTATTTGTTCAAAGGCATGAAAGGCCCAATAAATATGGCCTGAAATTTACTTTATTTGAACCCTTGTTACAAATTGGATTTGCACAAAAGCTTATTCTAGGATTGTTTGGATCATAAAATGGAAAAAAAAGGTTTGACCTGTTTGAAGATTTATTCTTGATTAAACTTAGCCATCATAACAATTTGGATACCATCGGTATCCTTATTATTATATATTTAAATGTCTATCAATTCGCAAATTATGACTAGGTACTATGCAACCAAATACGTTAGTAATGGAGAGGTATGTTCTTGCAGCGATGCCTATAATGAGATCGAACGGAGATCGGAGGTTCTATTAGATTTGTGTCACGTATCAATAGCTCCGATAGTCCCCCGTTTCACCACCGACGATAGAAATGTACTGATCTAATAGATTTTACACAAGGTAACCTATATTCATGCAGCTTACTTTAGCTTACCAGCCTTTCGTTAAATTACTAGTAATGACTGCGTTTTAAATTCTTCGATTTAAGAATTCAGTCACAAAACTCATTTGCGTCCATGCATCTCTCATTTGTGCGCCGTGTCATAATGGACACGGCCAATAAAACACTGAATATCTGAAAAAATAAAATGGTCACATGTTGACTTTGGATTTCAGTCTCTTTCTCTCTTGTCCCTCGTAATTGAGACGAAAGGCGACACAAATCTGATACACGCCTTGGAAATGCCGTAGCGCTTGCGGTAATGCTCGATCGATGAACCTTGAAAAATCGGAGATACAAAACAACTATCAATCTGATCGATCTGATTCATTTCATTCGTCATCGATTCCGACTAGCTGCGCTGAGTCAGTATTTTTTGATAGTCTTCCTTGTTTTATCTACGTCATCGAATTTCGAATTTTGCAATGTTCCGATTATAGAAATTTTATACTGTACATATTTTATTTATTATTTTTGGTCACACACTCGTAAGAGTTCATCACGTGTGGGTTACTTTATCTACAGATAATTATATGTTTTCATTCTTTTTTTTTTTACTTTATCTAAGATATCTTGGGCGGCAGCGGATGGGTGGTGCTGCAAGCTCGTTTGCTATCTTTTATCCATAAAAAAATGTAAGCATATTTCATGAAACTTAATGTTTCTACGTTGAGTGAGTCACTCAAAATTAATTGCGTACTTAAATGCAAATGGATGTATTCGGGCATGATCCGGGCAGTTAGTGTTACACGGGAATAGACATTAAGGTATGAGACAAAGTGTTTTCGGGTGCTGATCAGGCTACGCCATTAATTAGTAGTTTTTATTAGTTCCTGATTTAAACTTTAACCAAAAACATTTACCTCTTCCAATAAAATCACTTTCTACATATTCAAATCAAAAATAATTGCGATAAATATTGGAAAAATGACATTAATGAATCTGTGAAAAACATGTTCAAAGAAAAATTCTATTGTAGATTCTAGCGCATTATTGCAGCAGAAGCAACTGCAATTGTAGCTAACAAACAGCAACGTAGTCAACGCGATATTCCGTAGAATCAAAGGGGAGGATGCTGCTTTGTTCTGAATACTTTTTGTTTCTTTATTCGGGGTCAATTTGCTTGGAATGAGAATTTTCTCTCGAAATGTCAGTCAGGAGCGAAAAGAAAGTAAGAAATTTTGATTTAGTCATCATTCTTAATGACGGTTCCTTTTTTTGATGATTTTCTACATGGTAGAATCTGAGCATGACTGCATGTATCCGCTGTCGCCCATTTCAACTATGTCGTTTCTTGAAGCCTCCAGGAAACCACCTACCAGAAACACAGTATTATATCCACCACGCTGGCCATGTGCGATGTGCAGACTTATTATGGCTCCGAGAATATTATGAAAAACAAAGGCATAAAGTTTACCTCACAACATATTTCTGTGCTGCTTGGAAAGTTTAGTTTGTGAGAAAATAATATTTTGAAAGAAAGAGAATTCTGAGCCAAGTTTCGTTTGTTTGTTTAGCAAAATGTTAAGAGAGACATCTGTTGGACAGGTTTGACTTTCAAGTTTTGTTTTATACTTAACTCTTTTTGGAACATAACTTGCGAGAGACAAATATAGTCTGTATTTGCATAGACTTTAATTTTATAAATTAAATTAAGTACCTACATGACTTTTCTCTGTAGTTTTAGTATCTTATTTGAGAAGGTTCCATACAATAGATTCAACTCATTTTAATAAGATTAAGATTTCCATTTTAAAATAAGTTTAAATGTTTAACCCTTATCAATCTGAATCGTTTGTTGTTCGTTCGATAAATTTTTCGTAGGTATGTTTTATTGGGTAGATCACATAACCACAAAATTGTGTTGTGTTGTACCTAGTTTGAAAATATAATTTTATTAGCAACTGTAGATAAATTTAAACTAAGCTAATCACACCTATTAATAAAGTATTCTTTTACCGGGATTCATCCGTCGCCATTATTAATTCTTAATGATCCCGGTTAATGAGCTTCCAGTCGTTAATACCGGGTTATTAAAACGATCCATCATTTTACTTTTCATCTTTTTCAGTGAAAAATGCCTTTATGACTTTATAATGACAATTTACTTAATTACCTTCACAGGCCGAAGGCATAATATTTTATAAAAGTTATTTATTTATGATATTTCGACACAATTCAAAAAAGTAAGCCCAAGTGGACTTAATGCTTAAGATCGACCTGTTAATAGTTATTAAAAACAAACGTGGCGTTGAAAAAAAAATTGAATGAATGTTGGTTATACATAATACTATTTTAATTCGAATCAGATAAAACTAATACTTCTACACTATTCTGTTTTGTTTTGCTATTTAATTTTATCTATATATACTAGTTAAAAGAATTCAATTTTGGGGTTGGCCACGATGTTTCGGCATGATTCTATTTCTATCGTGTTTTATACAACAACTTCTTATAATAAATAGAGAGAGAGTAGAGTCTTTCCAGTAATGTTCAAGTGAAGAATAAGTAGCAACAATAAACCAAGCTGCAGCAATGTCTACTAACTCCTAGCGAGCGAAACTGCGGGCGTCCCCCTCGTTTATAAATAATTATCGCCATGAAACACTGAGATTGTAAATCCTATTTAAATTGAAAATTGCTGTCGATCATGTTTTTGATAGTCGCGTAGCGTGCACTGCCATGTAAATATTTTTTACAGTTTTCAGTCGTACTATTATAAAGGTAGGTTTTTTAAAGCTTATTTTATTCCTCTACTTAAATTGTTATTGCAGTACATTTAGATTTTTGAGGCATACACTGACGCTGTGTCTGATAACTCAAGGCAAATTCGGCCCAATACGATGCGATGCGATGCGACACGAACCAGCGCGAAGCGGCGCGATGCGGCCACGCTGTACAAGCGCGCGACAGCAGCGGCAGGAATCGTGAATGAAAACTATTTCGATAATTCTTTTGATCATCGATGTTTCCTTTACCATTACAGCCAGGACATTTCATTTTGTAAATCACGCCGCTTGGAAATGAACCCGGACTGCAAATATATAATATATTTAGTACCTACAGAGACAAAGCTAAGTACGACCGCGCTCTCATCATTACACAACTACAAACGTGCGGGACCTATTAACTGATACCGCCAGAGTTGACAACGTGAGGGTTGAGAGATTGCGCGTTGGACGTTATTCTTTTTACTAAACTGATCAAGAACTGTGTGTATGAACAATAACAGAAAATATTAAGAAATAACGTATTTTAAATATTTCAAGGATTTTACTAGGTACGTAGATATTTCATTAGTATATTAATTAAAATTTTCACACGATTTGTATCTAACGACTTGCTAATGTATTAAATAGCGTAGTTAATGATTTAATTATTTAGATTACATAAAATAAATTTCACTTTAATGAATATCAATTGTATCTATTTTAATCTTTTTTTTTAATATATGTTAATAGTAACTATGTATATAGTTATATAGGTAATGTGTGATAATATTCTCACGATCCTCTTTTTAATTTTTTTATATTGTGTTTTTTGTATCGTGATATTTCTCTCAGCGTTGCTGTACGAATACCTCACATTAAATGCACCAATTATAATCAGAGTTTTGACGCTACGCGTATAGCACTGATTTTAATTGCTGATTTATCGTAGATTTATATTCTTTTTATCTCAGCGCACAGTTCTTTTTTTTTTTCATTGTCAGTGTACTGTACAATAATCGCTCGCTGCGACCCATAGACGTCCCACTGCTGGGCACGGGTCTCCCCCACAAACACTTCTGCGGGAGGTCTAGAGCATACTCCACCACGCTGCTCCAATGCGGATTGGTGGAGGGGTTAGTGGCCAACCCAGTGTCGAATGTTTTCAAGCCACCCGAAGGTCTTCGACAAGGCTTAACGACTGTTTCCACCATTGAAAACAACCGGGACCGACGGCTTTACGTGCCCTCCGAAGCACGGTAGCGTCCATGAAATTTTTGCCACTAGCGGTCACCCATCCACAAACCGACCGCGCCCGTCTTTGCTTAACACTTTGATCACATTGAATCGAAGTGAGCCATTGGGCTATGGACGCTACAATAATGCAATACATTAATACTTTGTTGTATACCAAAAACACACACGTAAATACAGTAATGTAGAACATTAAACAATTAAACCTAGTAAAACAAAAATATGTCTAAAAGAGTGCTAGTTTTATACTACGATGTAATAAATTTATTTTTCTTTTTATATTTTAGTATACTACATCTTACCAGTACATGGGAAATGTACCTACTAAGTACATTTTCCCCTTATCTCGTACACGCAACAGGTTTATCTCTGATTTTCAATGTGAATTAGTTTCAACCCTATGAGAATAGGTATAAATTAAGTAATACCTATCTAACCCAGAGGTGCTAGCACTAATACCACTATATTATGTGCCTGTAAGGTCGCATGTGCGTCGAAACAGAGTGTTTGCGGTTCCTGGATGTCGATTAGTAAGAGTCACCCCTGGTACGCGCACTGACATTGCTCAATGGTGTCCTGGCTTGGGATCAGACCCTGGACTTATTTTTTTCTTCACCTGCTGTATTACGGCCGCAGAACGGCTGAAAGATATGTTTAGTTTGGTAGATAAACGATTTGGAGTAAAATCTGTAATGTTTACTATATTTGAAACTGATTGTTAAATGAATAAATAAATAAATAAATTTGGCATGTTGTTAGACAGCTTGGTCTCTGTTCAATTCTTCCTCATGTGCCCGGACCGCACGAGTGAGAGGCGAGTTCGATCACCTGATGGGCTGTCACAAGTGCACGAATAATAACGATTTAAAAAAAAATTGAAAGGATATTATTTCAGACTCAACGATTTGACTCTTATTTTAAGAATTTATTTCGCTAGCCCTTGATTACTATATTTTCCACCCAGCTCTCCATCTACTATCGAGAAAAAGGCCCTTATTGATTCCAGAGTTGTTGCCATTATTAATAACAGTTACAACGATTAAGTAACAGTAATTAATAGATGGAAAAACGTGAAATAAAGAAGCCCTCCATGTAATGAATTCACAAGCAATCTCTAGAAATCTCTAACACCCTCATGTTGAATAGTGCAGAACGTCACACGAATGATTCGAATTCGGGTTAACTGGACGATAACGGAACCACAATCAGTGGTTGGCTAGACCCCGGGAGACCGCGCGTCCATTTTGAAAATTACACTGCGGTGAGGAAAAAGCTCTTGTCGTTGGCTCATTACACACATCTCAAGCCACAATTCTCTTGTTGCACCATCATTTTATTAAATACATGGTATTTGTATATCGCTGCGACCCATAGACGTCCCACTGCTGGGCACGGGTCTTCCCCACAGACACTGCTGCGGAGGTATTTGTATACGTTTAGTGAATTTCATTACATTTATTATCTAACGCCGGGCCGGTTCACAAAGCTGATGATGATCACATCCTTACTGAACATACTTAACCGCGTAGGTCCATGCTGATTATCAGAGATTTGTAGCTAAATTTCCGAGTGCTTTTGTACCACAATAATTAGGCCTCTAAGTACAGACATTTTTAAGCGATGTGAAATAGCAAACGAGCATGTAGCAGCTGCTGCCCGTGACAACAGTGATTTTTGTTTTGTTTTTTTGACTTTACTTGTAAAGAACTAATTACTAATATTATGATTATGATAATGTTGAATCTCAGGCATTTTGCTTTAAAATTGTGTGTAGGTGTGTGTGTAATAGGCGACATCGGAGTCTCAATAGTTAAACTTGTATGTGCGCCACCGCAGTTAACAATAGCTGTTGAAAATCACTGGCAAAATAAAAACCGTACGAAAACAAAAGTTTGTTAAACAGAGTGCTATGGAGTGAGGACTGCGGTAAAAGACGCAATTTGTGCGACGATGTGGCTGTCGTTTTTATTGTTAGATCTAATCAAATGTTTCTCCGAATCTGATTTACTGGTAAGCCTGAAGGTAACTAGTCAGCAGTTCTTCAGGTGCCCCTTTGAAAAACTCTTCTTTTTTGACTATTTCTATAAAATTTGTTTAATTTACATCATTCACTTTATATTAGGTGATATTAGCGACCGCATCATCTGTGGTGAAGGTTGTATTTGAAAAATTAATAATTGCATTGCAAACACAAACGAATCAAAATTCTACCAATTAATTAAAATAATTCCATTTCCTATTTCGGGAAATCAAAAATCCTTAAAAAACGTTTCACAACCGTTTTTCGGATTATGGAGCTTAAATACAAATCGGGTGCCAAATTTCATTCAACATTTCATATTTTTATCTTAAAACATGAGATGAAAATATGAAATGTTGAATTAAATTGTGATGCAATTTGTGATGAAAAAGATGCAAGAATGTTGAGATAATTTCACTCATAATTACTTCGCCTATTATTTTCCTAATAATCCCAGAATTAAATAATTGCTTTTCGTCAACCTTGAACGTTGGTAACGAGCGAATTGCATAACTGAGGGTTTCAGTCAAGTCGGTAAAGTCTTGTTAAGAGTGCCTACAAAATAATTAAAAAAGTGAAAGAAAATCTCATGTACTGCAGTCTATTCCCAAATATATCAGTTTTAAACAGTATAAACAAATCAAAACAGTATACAGTGAGTGTACTTTATTGAGGAGTACCTACATAATTATCATATCACCGTTATGAACTAGTTGTGCAAGCAAAATATACAAAGAGCAGTCAATAGTTGCCTGGTTAATGTGATAATTGGTTTTACACACATCAGTGGAGCAAATATAAAGAAAACGTAGGATTCAGTGACCCACTTAAATGGAAAATCAGTGCTCTCTTCATTTTCTTTAAAAATGCTTCTGGAATAAGAAATACTTCCATAGACGACGGTGACCACTTACCATCACGTGGCCCGTATGTCTGTTTGTCCGTCTATATTATAAAAAAAAAAAAACTTAATTTAAATTACGAAGAAACAAGAAAAATCACACACAGTAATCACACACACATAAACTTTTACTGTAAAAGTTTATTTTACTTATAAACATAATTGACAAATGTTGCACTTATGGAATTTACTGAAGAGCGGGGTTACAAGGTACCCAGTAACCTTGCCACTAGTATGTACTGACACTTTTGTAAATCAATAAAGCATTTCCATTTTTTTCTAGACAGAAGAGCTGACGAACTGAATCGACTTTATTATACAAGGATACGGCCAGCGAAATGTATTATTAATATGTAATGAAAATGAAGTTACCTGCATGACATAACAACATTTTGATTTTCACAAACTATTATTAAAATATTGTAAAGTCGCTAGAGGTCCTGGGTTCGATCCCCGAGTCGAGCTACAACTTCTATCTTAATAGGATTTTCTATCTTAATAGAGCCTCAGGCAAAAGGCACACCACCAATTACATGGGACCTAAACATAACTGTTGAAAACTGGGTGTATTACACACGTCTGCTTACCCCTTCGGGAAAATATAGGCATGATGTTATATTTATATTTAATAGATATTTAATTTATAGAATCAACTATAACACACATGTTAGAATGGTGAAATTAATTGTAATGCTTCAGTAGTCCTTACTTAGCACGAGTAAAAATATTAATTTATCAGCTAAACAAATACATATGGGCCGTGATTGAACCCGGGACCCGCGATTCGGCAGTCAGGGTCTCAAGAACGCGCCACGGAGTCGTTGCCAAATATATTATTATTATCATGTGTGTCCGCAGAATGGAATGGTTGTCGATGGAAACAATCAGATAATGAACACTGGCCTTTTAATATTTAAACAGTTATTAAACTAGATGCTGAAGTTTCAGTGACAACAGCGTCTCGAGCAAAGCGGAAAGTTCGAAACATTTGACTTTTTCAAAGATTTCGGAACAAACGAGTCAAGTAAAGATCTTCGAGATTTAGCCTTGCTTATTTAAATTCCAACCCTGCGCTGTGCTAATACAGATTTCTAAATATCAACAATTATGTTTCTAGCTTCAATTTATTACCTGTCCAATCAGCAATTGAGAACAAACAAGCATGGTTTTTTCATTCATAATTTTATATTTACTAGTATAGTAACAGATTAAAAAAGTTAAAACAAATTGTTAACAAGCTATACAAATAACGGTAACAAAGCCCGCATACATTCATTTACCTACATGCTTTACTCTGTTTGTTTAATCTAGCTGTATTCAAATTCTGTTTGCTTATTTTAGTAATTGTTTCAATCTTTACTATGGTGTAGTTACGTTGTTGATTTGGGTTCCTTATGAAGTCCGTTGACCCTGAATTCGAATTTTGAATTGGATATAAAATAGGATCGCTTAGTTATTCATAAATGCGTAGAAGAGTTATTCGCGGCGTAGAAAATGTGAACTTTCATTCAATACGATCCTCGATCTATGTAATCACAACCAATCACTGCCCGGGTTATGCTGAGTGTGTCACTTCATTTATCACTCAGACTTTCCCGCTTTTGAGAATGTTATGTAGAAGAAAGAGTATTCAAAGTGAGTTAAGTTTAATTGTTTAGTTTTCATCATTATTGTCTGTATTCCTTGTGCGTTTTGTGACTTTACTTTAGTTTTAATAGCATATAATTAAACCGTAAAATTTTTTTTTTTAAAAAGGTTTTTAAAACTTTTATTTTTTATTTTCATGCATTGTCATCGGAACCAAATATGTGTGCCAAATTTCAGCTCGATAGCTTCAGTGGAAGTGGTTGAAATATTGATAGCAAGATTCCAGGACATACTTACCTACATACCTACTTACATACGAGTGAAGTTAAATAAAAGCTTTTAAAATGATAACGCTTTTCATTAATATAGTTCAGATAATTTGTTTCTGATGCGTTGCTTTTGAGACCAAATATACTCAACATACGAGCGTCACTGCTAGGGCGAGGGCGAGAGGCACGAGAGCTCTCGTGAGATCTAAACATCCCATTTCAATGTTGACTTTACTGACCGCTCATTTTTATTTCAGGTAACGAACGAGTCTCAAGGCCGAATGTTCGGGGTTTGTGTAATATCACCGGTTTCTATTTTTACGCGTACCCAATTACCCATACGGTAATACTCATTGGTAAACTCTTTGACTAGATAAATCAGAGTTATGTTGTATGGAAAAGTTTTACGGATTATTGTGCCACTAAGCGATTATATTGCGGTGACAGCCCAGCGGCTATCGAACTCGCCTCTCACTCGAGCGGTCCGGGTTCAAACCCCAGTGGCACGCATAATAAATTAAATGTCACTTGCTATAACGGTGAAGGACACATCGTGAGGAAACCTGCATGCCTGAGAGTTCATCATAACGTTCTCGAAGGTATGTGAAGTCTGCCAATCCGCACTTGGCCAGCGTGGTGGACTAAGGCCTAATCCCTCCCATTCTGAGAGGAGACCCGTGCCCAACAGTGGGACGTCTATGGGTCGCAGCATTCTAAACTATGTAATATGGTAGTGAACTAGAACTGCTGCGGACACAAAAGATTAGTTACGATCGATGTGCTCGGACCTAAATAAGCTCGAGCGCATAAAAAATATCTGAAATGAGTATTTTGCCTTAAAATTATTTCCGGACCTTCTCATTAAAATGTATCAACTACTGTATTAGACATTGCCCATCATTACGAAATACAGAAACTACATGCGCATCGTTCCGTGGATTCTTATTTTCTGCATTTCCTTAGAGATCGTTTTTTGTGTAATATGTATTGTTTTTTTAAATCAAGATAATAGAAAAATTTTGTTAGTCAATGTTGAGTTAGTTAATTTGAAGTTATATTTTTATGCGTATAAGCTGCTTTTGTTAAAACCGGCGTAATAAAAAAATAAAAAATTTTTGCGAAAGAAGATGAAGAGTGTATGGAAGAAATAGGTACCTACTCGTATATCTTACGAGCACTATAACTATTTAAAAGTTATAAAATTACTAGTGGACGCCCGCAGCTTCGCTCGCGTGGAATTAGACATAACAATAGTTTCGTTTACACCTAGTAATTTTATATAGCCTATGTCGCTCAGTGAAGATGCAGCTTTCTAATGGTGAAAGATTTTTTGAAATCGGTCCACTTTATGTGTGAAAACATTACAAACAAATCAAATTAAATCTTTATAATATTAGTATAGACTACTAAGAACACACTCAAACATCAAATACGCGGAACAATAAGGATCCTGAATCTATATATATTAAAGGAGAAGGTGACTGACTGACTGACTGACTGACTGACTGACTGACTGACTGACTGACTGACTGACTGACTGACTGGCTGACATATCAACGCAGGGCTTAAACTATAAGGGTTAGAAACTTGAAATTTTGCACAGGGGTTCCTTTTATAACGTAGAGGAGCACTAAGAAAGGATTTTTGAAAATTCACCCCCTAAGGGGGTAAAACGGGGGTGCAAAGTTAGTATGAAACTTTGCCGTTTTTGATGTTATTCGAATGAAATTCAGTACCTATGAAGGTTTTTTATTGAGTGTCGAAAATCATCTCTTAAGGGGGGTAAAAGGGGGGTGCAAAGTTAGAAGGTATAAAAGTTTTTCGTATATACCTATACTAGTGGACGCCCGCAGCTTCGCTCGCGTGGAATTAGACATAACAATAGTTTCGTTTACACCTAGTAATTTTATATAGCCTATGTCGCTCAGTGAAGATGCAGCTTTCTAATGGTGAAAGATTTTTTGAAATCGGTCCACTTTATGTGTGAAAACATTACAAACAAATGTTAAATCTTTATAATATTAGTATAGACTACTAAGAACACACTCAAACATCAAATACGCGGAACAATAAGGATCCTGAATCTATATATATTAAAGGAGAAGGTGACTGACTGACTGACTGACTGACTGACTGACTGACTGACTGACTGACTGACTGACTGACTGACTGACTGACTGACTGGCTGACATATCAACGCAGGGCTTAAACTATAAGGGTTAGAAACTTGAAATTTTGCACAGGGGTTCCTTTTATAACGTAGAGGAGCACTAAGAAAGGATTTTTGAAAATTCACCCCCTAAGGGGGTAAAACGGGGGTGCAAAGTTAGTATGAAACTTTGCCGTTTTTGATGTTATTCGAATGAAATTCAGTACCTATGAAGGTTTTTTATTGAGTGTCGAAAATCATCTCTTAAGGGGGGTAAAAGGGGGGTGCAAAGTTAGAAGGTATAAAAGTTTTTCGTATATACCTATATTATTTCAATGAAATTTTGTATTTAGGTTATGTTACGTCTAATTCCACGCGAGCGAAGCTGCGGGCGTCCACTATTTACTATAAAATTACTATGAACTCGCGTTGCGGCACCCTCTATTCGAGTCTATTCTGTTGGGGCAGCCCGCTGATCCGAAACGCCCCAGCAGCCAGTGCCAACAGCAAACAGTCGATAATTCGTCGTCGCCCCCGCATCGCCTCAGGGGGTTAGCTTGTAACAAAATGCAATTATGTGCGAATGCTGCCAATTTCGCATCGGCTTATAAATAGTGCCCTGGGTTACGACACGTGTTACGTATGCGTTCACGCGCGGAAAAATTGATCGTATTTTTTAAAAGCTTTTATTTAACTTCACTCGTATGTAAGTATGTAAGTATGTCCTGGAATCTTGCAATCAATATTTCACCAACTTCCACTGAAGCTATCGAGCTGAAATTTGGCACACATATTTGGTTCCGATGACAATGCATGAAAATAAAATAAAAGTTATACTTAAAAAGCTTTTAAAAAAAAAAAAAAAAATTAACGTTATAATTATTTATTAATAGGAATAATTTAGAATTGTACAGTTAAAGCTTAAAGAGAGATTTGACAAACGTGTAACTATTACCTCGTAATCATCAATCGATTCCTGACGACAGCATAAATCGTAGCATACCCTGTTTGGTCTTTATTACCTGACTAGTGGACGCGCGCAGCTTCGCTCGCGTAGAATTAGACCCATTAACGACGTCTACCCGTCTAACGACTTCAAAAACGTCAGAGTTTCATACTAACTTTGCACCCCCGTTTTACCCCCTTAAGGGGTGAATTTTCAAAAATCCTTTCTTAGTGCTCCCCTACGTTATAAAAGGAACCCCTGTGCAAAATTTCAAGTTTCTAGCCCTTATAGTTTAGGCCCTGCGTTGATATGTCAGTCAGTCAGTCAGTCAGTCAGTCAGTCAGTCAGTCAGTCACCTTCTCCTTTTATATATATAGATTATTTCAATGAAATTTTGTATTTAGGTTATGTTACGTCTAATTCCACGCGAGCGAAGCTGCGGGCGTCCACTATTTACTATAAAATTACTATGAACTCGCGTTGCGGCACCCTCTATTCGAGTCTATTCTGTTGGGGCAGCCCGCTGATCCGAAACGCCCCAGCAGCCAGTGCCAACAGCAAACAGTCGATAATTCGTCGTCGCCCCCGCATCGCCTCAGGGGGTTAGCTTGTAACAAAATGCAATTATGTGCGAATGCTGCCAATTTCGCATCGGCTTATAAATAGTGCCCTGGGTTACGACACGTGTTACGTATGCGTTCACGCGCGGAAAAATTGATCGTATTTTTTAAAAGCTTTTATTTAACTTCACTCGTATGTAAGTATGTAAGTATGTCCTGGAATCTTGCAATCAATATTTCACCAACTTCCACTGAAGCTATCGAGCTGAAATTTGGCACACATATTTGGTTCCGATGACAATGCATGAAAATAAAATAAAAGTTATACTTAAAAAGCTTTTAAAAAAAAAAAAAAAAATTAACGTTATAATTATTTATTAATAGGAATAATTTAGAATTGTACAGTTAAAGCTTAAAGAGAGATTTGACAAACGTGTAACTATTACCTCGTAATCATCAATCGATTCCTGACGACAGCATAAATCGTAGCATACCCTGTTTGGTCTTTATTACCTGACTAGTGGACGCGCGCAGCTTCGCTCGCGTAGAATTAGACCCATTAACGACGTCTACCCGTCTAACGACTTCAAAAACGTCAGAGTTTCATACTAACTTTGCACCCCCGTTTTACCCCCTTAAGGGGTGAATTTTCAAAAATCCTTTCTTAGTGCTCCCCTACGTTATAAAAGGAACCCCTGTGCAAAATTTCAAGTTTCTAGCCCTTATAGTTTAGGCCCTGCGTTGATATGTCAGTCAGTCAGTCAGTCAGTCAGTCAGTCAGTCAGTCACCTTCTCCTTTTATATATATAGATAATACTTTGGTTTTTTCTCGGTATTGCTGGTGTTAATTGTCTTAGTTGATTCTAATGAAAATCATTTTCTGCATACCAGAGACATTCAGTGACTGGCAGATTCGTAACTTCTACCGGTATTATTCATAAAAAATAATAAACCTATTTTAGGTATAGTGTTTTGTCTTTTTAATTTAAACTCGATTCAGATTGAAATTGGTTTAATAATTTTATTTCGAATAAGATTATTTACTCTGTTTAAAATTACAAAAAAAGACGACGTTGATGTCTTTAGTTAAATTAAGACGATATATGTACAGATATACATGCCAACAAACATATATCTCATACACTCATACATACATACATACCAAGCTAATAAAAACATGATAAAAATGTAGATGAGTGGGCACTAAATCTGATCAAATCTATGTAATTTTTGCTTTGTATCAGTGCGTGCCATTTTCTAGCTTTGAGTATTAAGAAGGTAATATCAACATCTTGTTTACTATACATATCAATGAGTTCAAGTTTCTAAACTTCATATTAGAAATCAGTGCAAGAGAGAATTTTACAAAACAATAACATACGCAATAGTGCGTCGTTAAATCCAATGCTTGTAACATTTTTTGCTTGCATTTATTACATTTCAATAGCTATAAATAATACACTTACTTATTACATTTCCTTTCACAACGGGAGCAATTCTATTTGGCAGGGGCCGGCTGTGAGGTGAGCATATGCTACGTAATGACGTCATGCCCGATTTTCTCTAATAGCCACGCTTTTGCTTCGTCAAATATTGAAGGGGAGCGGTTTAGTAATATGTGCCAATCAATGGATATGGGATTTGTATGTATGGCCATGTTTTTAGATTAGATAGGAACGTAATAAAAGTAAGATAGCATCCATTCTGGGGTCCGTTTGTATTCAATTTATTACCATTTTAAAGAGGGCTTGGGAATTGACGCAACATTATTAGTATTACTTAAGAATGAGTAATGGTAAACAAAGATTCGATTCTGCTAAGTGTTGGTACGTAGTGATACATTCGTATTTAGTTATCTCACATTATTTGTCAACAAACCCCTAATACCTACTCGCGTGACGTTCGCTCTTGAAAGATAGCTCATACATGATAAAAATACGTAATTCGTCACGGATGACGCAGCGCGCGGCCCGCCACACAGCTGATTAATGACGTACGGCCTCCGAATGCTGGTGAATTATTACTTACGATTATGACATTCTTTTGTGATTTCACGTATTTCCTATTTTGTGGAATGGCGCGGAATCGGCGCTTGGCCTTTGAATACAGTTCTGTGATTTACTCTGATTGTGTTCTAGATATGTTATGTTCTGATACATTAAAACATAATTAGAAGGCACGCTTTTACGTTTGATCTTTTACCAATTGGAAAAAATAAAAGGAGCCTTAAAATGCTCACTGCTGGATGTAGGCCATCTTTCAATGGGCCTGGACTATGAACTATGCACATTGCGCCCGCATATTATATCAAATTATATAAATGCTCTAGCATTTATATAATATAGCAAAAAAATATTTATAATATGTACTCGGTTTTTCTACTATGAATTACTTCGGTAAACCAAATAAAATACAAAATATCAGTGCAAAGCAAAACAAACGGGCGCACTGTGATAATTCTGAAACATGAGAACCAAACATTTCGCTATTATCCCCAATGTGCGCCATTCGCCATTGAACCGAAACAAAAAGATCGCAGTAACTTTAGCTGAACGTAAAACTTGCTGTTAAGCCTCGTATTTTCTATTAATGCTGAAATCTGCTATCATTAGTTGCATAAGTCGACAAATGGTGCGTGAATCGCTCTATGCTGGTCCAGGTAGATTGGCAGAGGAACAGCTTAACAATTAATACAGAAGCTGATCGACAAACTTGTACAACCCCTGTAGGTGTCCTGCAAAGTATGGGAGCGCTCAGCAAGTACCACCACCGCCACCCCAACCCACCGAACCACTGTTGGACACTGGTCTCCTCTCGGAATAGGAGTGGTCAGACTCAGGCCTAGTTCACCACGCTGACCAAGTGCTGATTTTCAGTCTTCACATGCCTTTGAAAGTACAGCGGAGAACTCTCAGGCAGGTTCAGGTTGCAGGTTTCCTCACGATGTTTCCTTCACCGTTAAAGCAGGTGACATTTAAATTCATAAATCGAACAGAACCAAAAAACATTCATTGGACATATGGCTAGACGTTCCCAAAGAAGCAAGGAAGCAATGGGTCTGCTAAATGATTAACTTACGTACCCTAACCGCGTTACTATGAGCGCGCGCTATTGAACGAAACAAACGAATCCAGTTAGCCAAACGCATGGTACACGGACCGCCATCAAAGTCTAGCTCTGACCTTGAATGCTCAGAAGAAGAAATTAAGTCTTGCTCGGGGCGAGCGGGTTGCAAACCGCTGATTAGTTCACTAGCCGTATTGATACCCCATGAGCATCTATCCCCGCCGAATTTCGTTCAGAGTTCCACTTTCGTTCCGACAGCTGTACTGTTAAGTCTCGATTCTCATTTCAGATGCCATTAGCGCTCGTAAAAAAAAGAAACGCTGCTTAGATAAAAGTCTCCTTTGTCTCAGATTATACGAAACGTGATTATACGGTTAAGATAGTATCGGTTTAAGTCTGCGCCGTAGAAGCTGAAGCATGTTGTTTTAAATGGTTGTTTGCTGGTCCCGTAAAGTGGCACTTAGGAGGAAACGCTTTGTTTTTTTACGGAACTAAGTAGCGAATTGGCATGACAGGTCATTGGGTGCTGTCGACTAATTATGTAGATCTTAAATCTGAATTAGATTGATTACGTGGTGGACTGAGCCCTGAGGAAGAAAGCGGGAAACCTTTGGATTCAAAGGGCGCAGGATCGGGAAGGATCGAACCCAGGATTTCTAACCTAGCTGTTATGCTAACGACCACTTGCTTGATGCCATCCGAAATTGAGCCTAAAACTATGAACACTAGTTGACTTCTCCATCTTTGTCAATGAATGGTTGCGAACGTTGTGATCGCTTACCGCTCAACCGATTATTTGAAATCAAACATCAAATCTAACGAAATTGTAACACTTATTTTTCGCTCCAATTGCCAGTTACGCTCTAGTCGGATTACAATTAGAACAGTTTACTGAAATCGTTCTGCATATGCTCTTCTTGGAAAATGTTTTGAAAGCCAACAAGACAATTTGCGTCCGGTCTTTGGTTGGGATAGTATAATGTAAACTGTGAACGGTAGGCCTTCCTGTATAGTTGTTTTATTTTAAATCCGCACAGAACGCTAGTATGTAGTAATACTGTTTATAGTCATTTGGCACTTGTGTGCATAGAACCAAGAAAATTTTAAAAGTTATATGCGATCCGATACGATCGCGCGCTTTTCATTTGACGGTTTAAACAGCGGGAACAGCTTTTCTCTTAAGCTCTGCATGTATCAATGCATACAACGTGCACCGTGCCGCCACATCCATGGCAATTTCGCAATTTTAAAATAAAAAATCTATACACTGTTAGAAATCCAAATCGAATGATACTACGGTTACAATTGCTACAGATTTGTTAATTTGAAGCTACTGCTAAAATAAAATAAAATTTATAATTTTTTATGTTATTTTTTCATATTTACGTTACCAACGGTATAACCGTAGGTAGGTAGGTACACTACACTACACAGGACGTTTTATGGTGGGTATACTTCAGAGGCGACCTTTTATTACTTTTTTATGGTTAGCTCGGCGCTTCCATGGGACTGAGGTAATAACTTCTTAATCCCAAATGAAATGCACGCGTAGCTACGCCGTCTTATAATGTACCAAAGTGAGTAGTCAACATGTAAATATCAATCTACATCTATATATATAAAAGGAGAAGACTGACTGACTGACTGACTGACTGACTGACTGACTGACTGACTGACTGACATATCAACGCAGGGCCTAAACTATAAGGGCTAGAAACTTGAAATTTTGCACAGTGGTTCCTTTTATAACGTAGGGGAGCACTAAGAAAGGATTTTTGAAAATTCACCCCCTAAGGGGGTAAAACGGGGGTGCAAAGTTAGTATGAAACTTTGCCGTTTTTGAAGTCGTTAGACGGGTACACGTCGTTAATGGGTCTAATTCTACGCGAGCGAAGCTGCGAGCGTCCACTATCTATCTATCTATATATATAAAAGGAGAAGGTGACTGACTGACTGACTGACATATCAACGCAGGGCCTAAACTATAAGGGTTAGAAAGTTGAAATTTTGCACAGGGGTTCCTTTTATAACGTAGGGGAGCACTAAGAAAGGATTTTTGAAAATTCATCCCCTAAGGGGGTAAAACGGGGGTGCAAAGTTAGTATGAAACTGCCGTTTTTGAAGTCAAGTGGGCAACCCGAACGCGGGCAGACGTCGTTAATGGGTCTATTTCTACGCGAGCGAAGCTGCGGGCGTCCACTAGTATATATATAAAAGGAGAAGGTGACTGACTGACTGACTGACTGACATATCAACGCAGGGCCTAAACTATAAGGGCTAGAAACTTGAAATTTTGCACAGGGGTTCTTTTTATAACGTAGGGGAGCACTAAGAAAGGATTTTTGAAAATTCATCCCCTGAGTGACGTCACGGACCGTCTCGCGTCAACACACGCTCGTGTAATTTCTTTATTGTAAAAATAGTAAACCGCCTATTTCCACTGTGATTGTTTTGTTAAATAGTGTTAAAATACTGTCAGTTCCCTTGTGAGTGTGGGCAAGTATATTAAACCTCGGGATTCTGTGTTATCTCACTGTGAAATATGGACCAGGCAAACAACAAAGACTAATAATTTTATAAGTGGGTAATTTTGTAACAAATAAAATAATTGCTAGTAGGTGCTGTTACAAAAATTTCTTCGTGTCGCACCGTCAGTGCCATCTCGTGTCGAATAGCCTAAATATAATCTCTTATTGTTACATTTGGCAAATAAAAGCAAATTTAAAAGCACAATGGCGAAATGTTCGGCTTGTGGGCGCTTTCTCTCGCCGAAGGGTATGGCGATGTGTACATGTTGTTCCAACAGATTTCACAAGGGTTGCGCTGCACTTCCCGAGCATTCTACCCCTCCTAAAGATTGGCTTTGCAAGGATTGCGTGAGAAAGCCTCGCAGCGGTGACAACTGTGCCAAAACAGTAAAAGGCGGCTGTATTGCACAGCCTTCAGCACCGCCCACTGAGAGTCGCACTCCCCTAACTCCCCTACTGGGAGACTCTAATGATAGCGACTTGCGCCGAGAGCTCGCGGAGTACATGGCCGAGCAGCGCGAGTTCCGTGCCGAGCTGCGCGCCTCGCTGGCCAGCATGGTCACACGGATGGACGGGTTCGAGCGACGGCTCGAAGCACTCGAGCGGGCAGAGGTGACATCCGAAAGAAAACACGTAGAGGAGCTACAAGAAACCGTCGCACAGCTAAAACATGATTTGGATAAACGCGACCTGGAAGCGCTACAGGCTGACCTTGAAATTGAACAAATACCGGAGGAGAAAGGAGAGAACATAGTGAACGTCGTGACTGCCCTTGCTGCGAAGCTGGGGGTCACGCTGGAGGAACGTGATGTCGTTTTCGCCGAGCGGGTCGGGGCGCCCGGCACCGCCGCGGCCACCACCGGCGGAGGGCAGGGGCGAGAGCGCCCGCGCCGCGTCCTGGTGCGGCTGGCGCGCCGGGGCCTCCGGGACCAGCTGCTGCGGACCGCGCGGGCGCGCCGCGGGCTCAACACCGTTGATGTCGGGCTGGCCGGTCCTCCTCGACGTGTGTATCTCAATGAGCGGCTCACGAAATCCAATCGCATGCTTTTCTACCGGGCTCGTGTGGAGTGCGCTAAGGCTCAGTGGCGTTTTGCGTGGACTAAAAGGGGCTATGTTTACGTGCGCCAAGGGGAAGGTCAGCAGGCTCATCCTATTCGCTCAGACACAGATATCCAACGTATACTGACTTCTGACCTGTCGTATTTTTATTTAAATAATCAAATTGCACTTACAATTTTGCAATCCATGAGAACAGTAATATTAGCTTAAATATTAAATATATTAGGTTAGGGTGACAGGTGACAGGGTGTTAACATTGATGTAATACCTACGGTTATAAAATTCTAAAGTTTTTCCTTTTTTTTAAATTTTTTATATTAATATGATCATGGATGTTATCTCTCTTAATATTTACCTACCTAAATACCTACTACGTAACTATTTAAATCCCCTACTTTTCTCCTACCCTACTTTTCCCCTACTTAACAGCCCATTTATCCAATACAGTTATATTTAATTGCTCCTAACTAAAATGTAAAAACTATTTAAGTTAAATAAATAATACAAATAAATATACATAAATTTAAATAGATGGTAATACATATTATTATACTTGCAAACACATTGGCTCACAACTAATCTTACTTGAAAATTGTTATATTATAGGTTCGGTATAGTTATATATTGGTCTAATGTAAAAAAGTACATATATTTGTCAAAGCGTGACCTCCGTGATGTCACTCCTACGGGTCCTGCGGAAGATCAGCGCTGGTTGGTCTTGAACCTCCAGCATATGCTGAGCAGGATCCTTTTCGTTATAGTAATAAGTTACCTACCTAATTATGTTATTAGTTTTAACTTTGTTGAAAATGTATGTATAAAATTGTAACTTACCTACTAGCGAATAAATTTATTTCTTCTTCTTCTTCTTCTTGAGGGGGTAAAACGGGGGTGCAAAGTTAGTATGAAACTGTGCCGTTTTTGATGTTATTCGAATGAAATTCAGTAACTATGAAGGTTTTTTATTGAGTTTCGAAAATCATCTCTTAAGGGGGTTAAAGGGGGGTGCAAAGTTAGTAGGTATAAAAGATTTTCGTATATACCTACATTATTTCAATGAAATTTTGTATTTAGGTTATGTTACGTCTAATTCCACGCGAGCGAAGCTGCGGGCGTCCACTATTTATTTATATTTACCAAACTTGTTTGGGCCAGCTCCATTTCATGAGACGATCTATTGGTTTTCTTGCTTTTCGAGTCTTCATCATTTTAAGCCCTTTTTCGGTCTTATAGCTTTTAAAGTCGAAAATCTATTGAATCTAGTGCCTTAGGACGCGGGTATCTGAAACCTGCCGGTCCAAATGCACTCAATGCAGCCAGCGACGCCGCGTTATGGAGACGTGATCACAATGCCAAGTGGCCACTCTGTTAAAATGGTTCAGTTGTAGAGAGATTTGATACTCTTAGCGCAAATTTAACTTAAATGCGCAAATATCTCATCAAAGTCAAATATTTCTGTATCCTGTTAGAATTATTGGAGATTTTATAACTGTAAAATTAATCGTGATGTATATTTGCTCCTTCGCATCAGAAAGTATATGAAAGCACTAGCTTTTACCCGCGGCTCCGCCCGCGTGGTCAAAGGGAATTAACAATGAGTTGTTTATCATACATGACAACGCCATCTATTAACAAGATCCGGAACTAAATATCTAGCAAATAACAAAACATCGATATCTTCCCATGAGGATGTTTTACCGCGGTAAAAAGTAGCCTACGTCACTCTCCACCCTCCTCATTATCTCCACACATAAAAACCATACCATATAATAGCTTCGTTGCGACGTGAAAGCCGGACAAACAAACAAACAAACACACTTTCACATTTATAATATTAGTATGGATTTGTCTTGCTAAACTGTACGTATATTAATGCTTACCTTTCTTATGATTATAAATTTGTTACTGATCAGTGTTGTTTTAATTTTTTTATCACTGACTGAAATGACTGATAAAATCCTACATATTGTTAAGTTCGCACGTTCAGAAGTCGTCCGCACGTCGTCCATCAATAAAAATAAAATCACGAATCACCCTCCAAAGCCGCTGAACCGCCGACGCGTGCTTTGAAATGTTAGCCTTTTAGCCTCACAATCGATAGCATACTAGCACTGGCTCTAATACTTTGAAACGTTTCTATTACTGAAATGCAGCGAGCTGAGTACAGCGCATGCTGAGCGCAATCTCAAGAGTGGCGACGACGCGGTTTCTCGGAGTTTACTCTCCGCGCGTTATGGTGCTACGTGCCTGTAATACTGACCTTCGGGAATTTTGGTCCAGCTACTAACTATATTATTTAAAATCCTTTATTCTATTGTTATGAAATCAAAATAAAGTTTTGTAAATATTTGTTCATTCTTACTTCTAATCGGGTAGGTTACTTCATGTACGTTAGTCTGCATTTATCTTTATTTAAAAGTATTTTTAAATATATCAGAACTAGTGGACGCCCGCAGCTTCGCTCGCGTAGAATTAGACCCATTAACGACGTCTACCCGTCTAACGACTTCAAAAACGGCAAATTTTCATACTAACTTTGCACCCCCATTTTACCCCCTTAGGGGGTGAATTTTCAAAAATCCTTTCTTAGTGCTCACCTACGTTATAAAAGGAACCCCTGTGCAAAATTTCAAGTTTCTAGCCCTTATGGTTTAGGCCCTGCGTTGATATGTCAGTCAGTCAGTCAGTCAGTCAGTCAGTCAGTCAGTCAGTCAGTCAGTCAGTCAGTCACCTTCTCCTTTTATATATATAGATTTATAGTATACGTAGCAATAGTTCATATATGTACTTTAAAACGTTATTATTACTGAAATGAAGCGAGCTGAGTTCAGCCTATGCGGAGCGCAATCTCTCCCTGTGGTTATTGCGCACGTTCATAAGTTGTCCGCGCCTCGTCTATCAATAAAAATAAAATCACGAATCACCTTCCAGAGCCGCTGGAACTGCCGACTTTGTTATTTTGTTCTCTAGTGGCTTTAGACTAGACGACTTTTAGATATTTCATAATAGCACAGGCTCTTATACATCAAAAAAAATGCAGCGAGCTGAGTACAGCGCATGCTGAGCGCAATCTCAAGAGTGGCGACGGACGACGCGGATTCTCGGAGCTAACGATCCGCAATGTAGCGCTCGATACTATTGACTTACTTTTTGCTTTTACTTAAGGCCCGGTAAGTGGCCAAATCTAGCAATTTAGGGTTTATCTTATCAATTATTTTAAAAAACACAGACACTTTATTGAAAAAAGTGTTATTTAAAATTGACTTTATTGAAACACACTTATTTAAAATTGACACTTTATTGAAAATTCAGAGAGTGTAAATACTTCAAATACATGTTTGAATAAATTTTATTCGCTAAAAAAAATCGCATAGCAAGTCTTAATAATGCGTTTCAACAGTTTTATCTCTCATATTCAAAAAATTAATTACCATAAAACTTTATGTATTTATGTTGTATGCTAAATAAAGTAAAGTTGAAATTAAATGTTGTAATAGACTGCTATTTAAACGATAAAACATTAACAATGTTTATCTTCAAATTCGGCATGAAAGGAATTGGGAATTGGAGAAATCTGAATTAATTAAAAAGCTTTTAAATAAGATTTAATAATATAATTGACAAATTGTAACTAAATGTCGCTGGAAATGCAGCGTGTTCAGAGCGAAGTCCCAAGAGTAGCGCCGCCACCGCTTCGCGGAGTTAACTCTCCGCGCGTTATTACTGCTACGTGTTTGCAATATCATGTCGCGATCGCAAAGCTAGTTTTTGGAAATGCGTCCTTATTAACCTTTTATTATGAAATTGTATTCTCTCGGCCCTAATTTTACATTTTTTACTTCTTAGATTGCTATTTTAGCTTTAAATAGTAGTTAACATTGGTGTCGTCATGAATTGTAAGTCGCTGGTTTTAAAGGCATGATTATGCTTCTTTTTTCCTATATTAAAACTAACTAGCAATGTCACCACTGGTGCTATACGGACCAGCATCAGAGTCTAACTCTGACTTAGAATGCGCAGTAGTCGTAAGGTATCGCCTGGCGCAAGGCGAGCGCGTTGTTAGCCCGATTGTTCCCCGCGCTGATACTTACTCCTTGTCCATCCCCTCCGGATTTCGTTCAAAGCTAAACTTTTGTGCCGCGAGGAATAGCAGAATATTTAAGTCTACAACTGCTTAGTAACACTAAGAATATAGAGGAACATCCATAAATTAGTATTGGATGACCGCACTAAAAATGCGCGAGTAAGACATGGTATTGTTCCTATTACTACTACTACAAATCCCTTAGTAGAATAAGAGATAATAGCCCAGAAAAGATTTTAGCGCAGATATCTTGAAAAGGATCCAAAATCTCAAGAGTGATGACGAGATGGCTTCACAGAGCGCACTTTCGCTGCGGTGTGAGCACGTGACCGGCATGCTTACAACTAGCCTGTTAGTCTTATTGTTGGAATTGAATATTATCCTCAGCTTTACTTTGTAATACACCTTTTCCACATCCTGATAATTCCGCCTCGCTGGTATAGTGGTCGTATGTTGTTGTTAAGCTAGAGCTTTTATTTTATCCTCAAAATTATTCTGATATTCATATAAATTGTTTCAATAGCATTATCTATTTACTCTTTTTTCTTTTAGTAGTTACCTAGACTTTCATTAAGCGTGTCCAATCACCTCATAGAGAAATTAATTATTTTACATCGAGTACGATCACTAGTTTTATTCGGTAACATTAATCGATTCACACCCGCGAGTTATAAGTATGGAATCATCTACCTTAGTAATTACTAAGTCATGTGTTGCGATAGTAAAATGGGTTTTATATAACTTAATTAATGAGATTAAGAAATGAAAAAGAAATGAGAACATAACAACTACGATTACGTATCGGTCGCTCCGCTTGTTTACCCGACGCGGCGAGTCTGTTAATAACGAGGACCCCAGACGTTATGATCTGGAGGATGTATGGGTCGCATTGCGGTATTCGATAAGAGTAGTAATGAGGAGATGAGGCGCTTATATACCTGAGAATAAATGCAGGAGGTCGCTGCAAGGAGAGAGCAAGGACAGAGAAGAAAGATTACATGCAAATAGTCCTTAGTTAATAGTTATATTACAGTAATAATGTCTCACAGTTAGTCTGACTAAAGTTCAAGTTTCAAGACGCAAACCCGAAATTTTCAAATATTTGCTCATGAAGACTTAAAAATTGTCATCGGGGTATTTATTTTTCATTTTTGGTGCCGTAAAATCTCAATACACTCACCATCTATTACATGGGACCTAAACATAACTGGTGAAAAGTGTGGATGTATGTGTGTGAATACACACCTCTGTATAAATTCAAACCTAAATAAAATCTATCTTCCCTATACACTATTTTCACTATCTTGAAAGTTAAAAAGCTGTCTAAATTTTATTTTGTCAGCAAAACTACGTCAAACAAGCAAAAGATTTGTCCACCCACAGTCAGCAAATTACACTCTCACAATCTCATTGTTCGCTTGTTGAACACTATCTTAACATCTAAGGTCATCCCGGATTAGGTACATTGGAAATATCTCAGAAACGAAATGGACTTCGAGGAGAAAATTGCTTAATCCTTATGCTTGAAATTGCAAATGGCGTCTAATGCATTTGCCGGGACAAAATGTCGGTCGTGCGCCTTATACAATCCATAATATAACCTTAGCTGAGGGGTTAACAACTTTAATGAAAAATGTATGTTTTATAAAAAGGTCAGTAAAAGAGGGAGAGTAGCACTTCACATTAATACCTTTACTATATAGCAAGCTATATGACTTAACATAAATTTATAGCAAATATTTGATTACATCTTATTGGCGGAGGGCTTCCCTCAAGATCCCCTTTATTGAAGATCTTTATGCGTTTACCAAACTTGATCGAAGGGGGCTGGAAAATGCAGTTGCAATTGGAATGGAAATGAATTTCAGGCACCTGCCTGAACTATATTTTTCCTTGCTGGAGCAATGGATGTGTGATTATTTATTTATTTATTTATTTATATATAGACTTTATTGAATACCTTACAAAAGTAAAATACACAAAGGGCGAGCTTAATGCCTGATGGCATTCTCCACCAGCTAAATTATGTGGACATAATAAAGTTAACGACTTGAAAACTTTTAGATGGAACCATTGAAACTGTTTTCTGGCTCTACCCGTTGTGCCCGAGTGAATCTTACTTGTGTTTTACTGGAGTATTATGGTGTGTTACACTTCTTCACCTACGTAGCTATCTCGTAACGTCTGGGTCTCTTGCTGACTTTGTTTCAACTTACGTCGGGACTGCCGTAGTCTCGCTAGTACGTTCCTAAAGATCTCATTGTTGTGAGACATATACACTGCCATCACCAAAGATAGCACGTCCTTTCATTGTATTTTTCACGTTAACATTTTTAATCTCAATATTAGGTCATCATTGTCATTAATAAAATTACTTTGTCATGATTTGAATCGTTTAATTTTTATTCATGTTACTCGTATGTTCAGGTAACCCAGCTTTCTGGTGATAAATACTGTAAGTATAATCATCGGTGTACATATTATTAGTAAAGCCCAGTGGTGGGCAAACTTTTTTAATGGCGGGCCACAAAGGTTTAGAAATTCTAGAGGAGGGCCAGAATTATAGAAAAAATGCATTTTGTGTTAAAGCTTTTATTTATTTATTTATTTATTGAATCTTTATTGTACCTAAAAAAAAATTAGGGACAAAAGGCGGACTTAATGCTTAAAGCATTCTGTGCCAGTCAACCTTTGGGCAGTCATAGTACAGCGAAGGCGAAAGCTTTTAATATAATTTTATAAAACATTAAACACAAATATTACAAAATACCTTTTACCCTAAAAAATAATAATCAATTTACCTTTTATTCGAAGGCTCTGCCTTGTTAGGCGTGTGAGACATGTGGAATTGTTTTAGTTTTTCCATAGTATTTTCGAGAGCTGTTTCCAGCTGTGTGGCGACTGAGTTCACACGCCCCGCCGCCCGCGCCTCTCATTTCACCACGCTTTGCGCCCCGTATACAGGGCCGGCTTTAGGGGAGGGCAACCGGGGCTACAGCCCCGGGCCTCTACAAAAGAAGGGCCCCACAATAGACTTCAGAAAAAAAAGTTTAATATTCCGACTAGCAAACACTTGTAAACAACTTTTCTTTTGTTTTTTTTTTTGCTGTTTTACCTCCACCTTTACCTTTGTACAAACATGATTATACTGTTCTTAAATATTAACAGAAATCATTTACTACGCGGCTAGTTTAGCTTCACCTATATGTTATGCATCTATTATTCTGTTAAGTAGAATCTAATTTTTCTTCTCGATCGTGAAAACATAATTATAACGGGCCATATACTATCCATGTCGACGGACCCTCGGCGGGCCGGATTAAATGCTTTCGCGGGCCGGAGTTGGCCCGCGGGCCGTAGTTTGCCCATCACTGGTAAAGCCCATTAAATTTGATCCATCAAGCGAGATCACCTCAACGGAAGCGGACACTGGAAATAGGGTAATTACTTCACTGATTACTTAATTAGTGACACCAAAGGTGCGGGTGAGTTATATATAATCCCACCCTCGAATTAATTAATTCGCCCTATTTGCAAATTTGATCTAAGTACAAACTTATTTGATATAGAACATGCAATGTATTAGAAGGGCACATTGTCATACTGGTTTAAATATCTAGCTGATATAAAATAAAATAACCATTGAATTAGAAAGCGGTTGACTTTAGAGGTCCACTGGGTATTGCGTGTGTTACTGTGATGTGACACATTCTTGTCCTTTTCCTTGTGTTGTTCAGTTAAGTGAGTTTTTCTGCAATCCTTTGACGTCCCGATTGTACTACTCTATCATTCAACAATGTTCATAATTTTTACAACCCGTCACAGGACTAATACTTTTACATACTGACTCTGAGAATGACAATAAAATGTCGACGTTTATGCAAAATGGAATATTGATATTTTTCATTTCAGACCACAGCAGTTGAAAGTACCTAACAGCCTTACTACGAGTATCATCGCTTGTTTACATACAACCCTCAAACTCTTATGAGTACACACACACCAAACGCGAATTTAACAGAAATCCATTATAGCGAATGTTCCTTGCAAAGAGCTGTCGGGTACAGTTATTAGATTCCGTTGTTCCATTTAGTAAAATTAGCCGTTTGTTCCTTAATCATGCACGCAGTGTGTTGCAAACATATTGCTTGTTAAATTATTATCAGTTAATTGTTTCTGTTACGTTAACGAAATTCTGGATCGAAGCAAGCTTAGATCTAGAGGGTTTATGGAAGCTCTCTCGTGATTGTCTACAAACAGTGTTCTGTAACTTTTTTAACTGATTGACTTTATAGCTGTTTTGCAATTTTAAATAAATACAAATACATTTGATGTTACAGAGTTACAGTTACTTATCCTTAGAGACTGCAAAAATCAAGTAACAATGGAGGCTATTCCAACTTAAATATAGCATTAAAATACAGTTAGTATTTAACTTAAATATAGCATTAAAATACAATTATAAATTTAATAATTGTATTTTAATGCTATATTAAATACTAACTGTACTGTATACCAGCACAGTACATTTAGTATAGAAATTTCACATTAACAACAATCACCTTAAATAAATTGACACTACCTAGATTGTTAGTTTTCAGATTCGCCATATAATCACGTTTTATTTACTGAACCTCTCCTTATTTTAAATATAATTCTTCTTTATTATCAGCTTTATATAGTTCATTAAACAACTCCAACGATTGTTTAAAGTACAACCATTTAAACTACAAATCGTTCAGATATTTCGAAGTACCCGTAACAGGTCACAGTTATGCAAACTTTAGCATCACCGGCTTATCAATTTACAATTAAACTCGAGTATTAATATTATTGGAAACAGTCCAAGTACTATCGTTAGCGATGCGATGTAATCATTTTATTATTGACTAGTGGTCCGCCCCGGCTTCGCACGGGTATTTTATATAAAAATCAAAATTATAATACACACACATAAACCCTATTTGCGTCAGGTTACTAAAAAAATAAAAATTTAACACGACTTTATTTTACATATGTATATAGATTATAACAATAGTTTCGTTTACGCCTAGTAATATTATATAGCCTATGTCTCAGTGAAGATGCAGCTTTCTAATGGTGAAAGAATTTTTGAAATCGGTCCAGTAGTTTTGGCAGCGCACGCCAGAATAGCTCGCAGATGGTAGATTTTTTCCTACTTACCTACTTGACACTTATCGTCATATTTTGGACAATTCACACAATATCTTTATAAATTTTAGCCTGTGTGTTATTCTGATGTTTAAGCTATATTATTGTAAAGTTTCATTAAAATCCATTCAGTACTTTTTACGTGAAAAAGTAACACACATCCATCCATACATACATACATACATACTTACAAACTTTCCCCTTTATAATATTAGTAGGATAGGATTAGTAAGAATTATACCTTATCAACAGCCTAAAAATTCTAGTTTTGAAAATGACAATACTTTCATACAACCTTTCATCTCCCTTTTCAACCCATTACAACACTTTTTTCCAATTAAAAAGTGTCTATGTCCTTTGTCAGGCTCTAGACTGTGTACCAAATTTCATTTAAATCGGTTCAGTAGTTTTGGCGTGAAAGCGAAACAGACAGACAGACAGACAGACAGACACTTCAAAATCAATTTTAATCATTCAAAGACCAAATATTATCTACATAAACTGTAAATGTAGTCCAAAAAAAATTCAAGATAAACAAATGGTTGTTGTGCCTCACTCGACATTGATAGGTATAGTGTGTCGCGGTTTTTTTTATAGATATTTATAAGATCTACAATTAATAAGAACATTTTATGGTTCTATCTTTTATATTTTAGGCAGCGTACGCAAAATAAGTAACTTTTCTGGTTGATTTTTTACACCTTGTGTCCGAAAAACCCAAATATCTTACGGAACCCTATTTTTTTCCAAAATAAAATTTAGCCTATGATACCCGGGGATAGTGTAGCTTTCCAACAGTGAAAGAATTTTTCAAATCGGTTCAGTAGTTTTGAAGCCTATTCGATTCAAACAAACAATCAAATCTTTCCTCTTTATATATTAGTATAGATAACTACTTTGCTTTAACGTTGGGTTTTATTGTAACGATCTGTACCTATTTTACGCAGATAAGTTATACTGTCAATATTAAAAACTTAATTGTTCTCTGTTAGCTAAAGAAATCCCATCTTAGTAGTATAGTTATTAAAATAATATAAAAACCGACAAATTTCTATTATTAATCACGGCGTTCCAAAAGCACAAGATAACATAATCTAGATCAATTTAAATACCAACCAGAGTTACCAAAAGATCAAAGGATTTGTCTAGAAAAGCTTGCAGAGTTTAATCTTCAAGCTGAAACTCTAATAAATAATTTTTTCCTACATAAATCAGGTGTTAAATTCTGGGGCCATACTCAAATAACCCACACCCTAATGAAAAATGTTATTACAGAGTCCCTTCGATTCCCCATTTGTCGGCTTTCTGAATAAATATAAGTTACTACCAAACACTCAGTGCCCTGTGTAAACACAGTAATAAAATAAACACTACAACATTCATATTTCTGATACCAATCTCATTTCAAATTAGATTGCGTCTGCTGTTTTGTTAGAATTAAAAATGGCGCGGATGTTATATTTTGTGCTTGTTTGATTTTCTTTTAGTTTTAATTTATTTTATCGCTGGTCAAGTTATTTTTCCGCAGTAACTACCGTCTATTCTTTTTATCTACTTTGTAGTATTTATAGCATTTCTAAATTCGAATTCCACTACGAAGTAATCATATTAAAGTGTGTATTATTTAGTAGCAATGGTATTGTTGTAGTATTTTAGTACTTACCTGAAAAATAGTAAGTACCTACAGCTTACGTAGTAACCTACTTGAAAATTGCAATTTATATCTTGTCTAGTTTAGGTAGGTATCTAAATATATGGTATAGAGATATTACTCCTACGTCCACTTTATTTAAGTGGTTATACGTATTATGAAAAGGCTGTGCAAATATTTGAGTGTCGATACGCTGCGTGAGTTCGGTAGGGGGTTCGTTCCCGGGGGAACCACGCTCCAACTGTTGTGTACTAAAATAATATTTGCTCCTACTTTTCCATGCCTTTCTAGTTGCTCATTGCGGTATGCGGGAACAATGAATAAATTGAGTGTTGTTTTTATCTCTGTGATTTTTCTCATTATTATGCTATGAGTGTTTCCATAGAATATATCACTTATTAGGAATCCCTGTGTTGTATTGAGGACTTTATGGACACAGGACAAGAAACGTTAAAAATCCATGTATCATCACAAGTTCTACAACCAATCCACATGTTCATATACGAGTAAGTCTCAGGTTCAAATCTATGTAAGTAGTCAATGAAGTATACCTTTTGGAAGCTGGAGAAACAGTTCTTCATAACAGTCAGATCAGATATTCAGCAATTGAACCTACACCTTAATAAAACAATGTCATACACGGCAAAGTCAATTTGCAAACCAATAGATTTCTCACGATTCCACATCTAAAGAATCCCTAGTTTTGCATCAATTTTCCTAATGAAATTTCTCTCTACCGACTAGGGTTTTATTCGTAAGTAAGTACATCCTATAACATTAATCTTATTTATGGTAAGTATTGGAAATATAGCTTTGGCATAGTATATTATTTATGCTGACTTGTTACTCTTGATCTTTACTACGAATTGGAAGGCTTTTCCTTTTCTTATATTTTATTCGTATGCTCAATCTAATTATATGGAATACGAACTTCTTTATTTCATTTTTAGGGTTCCGTGTCCAAAAAAAGGGTGGCAAACGGAAACTTATTAATATGCCTCCGCTTTCTATCCGTTCGTCACAGGGTTCTATCTCTTGAACGAAAATAGGTAGACCTGAAATTTTTACTGAGTGCAGTCGCCACCGCTATCACATCAAATAATAAAAAAGTAAAAAAGTTACACTGTAATCTCTACATGGGGTTTAACTACATGGGGTTTTTCTACAAGAGTTTTTCTGGAACTGGCAACTACTGACCAATCAACAGGTTTTCCATATATTTCAACATCAGTATTACCCTTAGTATCCCACTATTAACCATGTACTCCATTCTCCTATAATAATTTTATAGGTAAGGCAATAGTTGGCAATTTATTCTGAATGCACTGGACCGGTCGGAGTGGCGTCTATTTATAATAGGGCTATGTCCAGCAGTGGACCACTAGTGGCTGATGATGATGATGTTGATGGCAATGGAGGCCGTCGGGTGGCCGTCCAATATATCAATGTTAATCAGTAATAACTATAACCGTCTAGGCATACACTGAAAACGCATGATAAATTATGATAATAATATAACGATTATACTAAGACCCGTCATTGACATTCATACATTCTGTAAAAGATAAATTATGCCCTGTTCAGAAACCATTTATTTATGGCGTGGAGATAGCAAAATACAATTCAGCGATATCGCACAGTTTAAAAGGAAACCGACGAGCATGAGTGTGATGTATTGTTTAAAGCACGTAATTGGAACTTTGTGTAATGTGTTCAACGTTTATCTCAAAAAATTAGAATTTCGCCGAGTTGTGATATGGCACGCGGATACCACCCTCTGTCGACTGCACCATCAATTGTTACACCCGAAGGTGGGCCCCGCCAGTTCCTGTACAACGCCAATTTGATTTATAGTTTTAAATATTTTATGTTTATCCATAACTGTAGCTTTTTCGATTGTTGTCATAATAAATACTACTCAATACAAACGTAATGAGACACAGATCAACAGAAAAACAGACTTGACGTTTAAAACTGTGCATAGTTCATAAAAATCATTATTAGTCTTTACTATAATGAATCCATTAATGTTATGTGGGTTGATTCATGCATTAATTTAATTCCGGTCTCTTTAGTGCCCGCAGTAAAACACAAAAATAGGGGAGTTATAAAATGGAAACCTTTGTATCTAAAATCAGTATGTCTTTTACTCAAGCCTTATTATTGTGGTTTTATTGTCATATTAACTGACATTAATTAGAATGGACTTTTAAAATTGTAGCATTTTATAGGTACTGGACACGCCTAGATCGTTTCTAGTTCGTTTGCCAATTGGCCACAGATCTCTGATGATTTGTTTAAAATCCATAGAATGCTCTTTCAACTTTATTCCACTAACGTACATAAAATGACGTAGCTTATTCAGCTTAGTGGGAGAGATAATTGGCGCCGTAACGCGAGGCTTATCTGGGCATCGCGTGAATCAGCTCACAAAAAGATCTGCGATAAATGGCGGATCAAGCAACCCTCGTGTGTTTAACACTCTAATGCCCGCTATGGACAAACGAATGGCAACGGGGCCACTTGTCCCTTTCCAGAGATAATATTCCAATTAGAACGCCTCCTAATTTAACCCGCTGAAGATGTTCGAATTGTCGTGAATTTTCCAGCAATTCGCTCCATTGTCAAGAGATAGATAAAGCTTTGTGTAACCTCTTGTGGGCAACATTACATGTATTCAGGGTGTGGGACGCGTGCTGAGTTGTTAATATGGCTCCAAAAGATAATGCTCACATGAGAGATTTTAAACCACAACCACTTAGTCCCACTTCTGGGCACGGGTCTCCTCTCGCAATGGGAAGGGTTAGTAGGCCTTTGTCCACCACACTGGCCAAATTGACAGTCATCACATGCCTTAATAGCATTATGGAGCACTGTCAGACATGCAGGTTTCCTTCACCGTTACAGCAGATGCCATTTAATTTCTTAAATCACACTCGCAGTCCGCTTGTATTTGAACATGACAATTAAAAAAATATTCTTGATGATGCTGATGTGCTTATCTATGAATCTATTGAGATTTAAAGTGGATACTATTTATTGAACTTTATAATAATTCTTAACCATCCACTACTCTTAAACCAAGTAACACATTAGTACGTTCGTGTTGATATAAATAAAGTAACTTACTTACACTAACTTATATAGAAATACCAGTTTTAATCATTATTCTTTTGAAGTATTTGTATTGCAGCTTTCTTTGTTACAAATGTGTATTCTGATATGACTAACGGAGAATATCCAATTCCACTCAAATCAAAGAATAACATTGTTTGTTGTTTATTTTATATTTCTCGTATTCGAAATGTGATGAGTACAACCCTCAATTGCTTTGCAAATGCACACTTAGTATGTTATTAGTCACGGGATCGTTTGGACCCCACGGTCCATTTACGATGAAACAGTAACAGCTGCTTCTAAATAATAATAGGGGAAAGTGACCAAATATGGAACAGTACACCAAATACGGAATCTAACCTGTATTGCGGTAGGACATACGACAAAATTCCATAGTAGGGGTGATATTCCATATTTGGTTACTTTCTTTTAAAGTTCTCGATTAGCCTATGATAGTGTGGGGTATGGTTAATTACTTTGCCGTGCGGTATTATTCTGATGGCTTCTCTTCACCCTCTGATGCATTGAGAGTTGCTTTTGATTAAATTCGCTTACATTCTTTTGTTTCGCTGAATAGTCAACTGTTAGTGATTGGAAGAAAAAATTATAGTTTCGTATGCAAACTGAATTTAACAATAGCGCTGACGTTCCTGTGAATGCACTTTCACCGTATATTTAACAAGTATGCTTTAAATTATACATTCATTTAACATAAAAGGAGACCATCCTTTGTTATCGATAAAATATATACATGTTTATAATATTTTGTTTTTCCGGACGCTGATATCTCATTTGTAGTACCTACATGTATAAAAGGTATAAGTTCATGCTAATCAGAAATTTATCAAATTCTCATTCTTTATCTGGTCAGTAAATGACTCTGTTCCTAATCAGTGTGACCAGATCAGTATGATCCGTCTAGTGCCAATTCCCTCTTCTCTCAGAATGAAAGGGTTAATTCGCCACTACCAGTATAACCGTACCTAGCTCGTAAATCTATTGAATTTTGAAGGTATAATTTTTATAGAAAGATAGCTTTTACCCGCGGCTCCGCCCGCGTGGTCAAAGGGAATTAACAATGACTTGTTTATCATATACCTGACACATTTGTGGTGGATGAATAGTGACAGTTCCACGATTAAAAGATACTTAAAGGAACCAGAGGTAATGCCGACTTGAAAATGAATTTTACTAACGCCATCTATTAACAACATTCGGAACTAAATATCTGGCAAATAACAAAACATCGATATTTTCCCATGGGGATGTTTTACCGCGGTAAAAAGTAGCCTACGTCACTCTCCACCCTCCTCACTATCTCGACACACAAAAACCATACCATATATTAGCTTCGTTGCGACGTGAAAGCCGGACAAACAAACAAACAAACAAACAAATAAATAAATAAACAAACAAACAAAATGTACACTGTGTAATCGACTCAATCAATATAAATCACTTACCTCAACCCTACGAATGTTTCTACATCACTGAACACAAGTCGTTGATAGATAGATACCGAGTCCCATCTATAGATTTGCATATAAAATTCAATTCATACATTCAATATATTTATCGTTTCTGATTTGCATACAGTATGATATGCAAACGTGGAGATATGCGGTATTGTGAGAACTATTTATAGTCGGATAGCGTAGTTTTGGAATTTTCGGATATAGCGCACGGAGGTCGCAAGAGTTACTCGTAGTACAGAATTTTTTTATTTTAATCTAAAAGCGCGTTCAGTTGCGCTGATCGAGATACGAAATTATGTACCTATTGATCTAGTCTCGGCTGTTGAATACCGCCCGTCTGGAAGTGACAGTAGTCCTACCTTAAAACACGACGATAATAGCCAGGACCGGACGTTTGTTACTGTCGATAACAGTACGATAAACCTTTCGGATGTCTAAAAAATTCATATCTAGGCTACGACACCTGAAGCGTACATCGCTGCACATAACATAACATCACATCACGCCTGTATTTCCCCGAAGGGGTGGATAGGTAGAGGTGTGTAGTACAACCACTTTTCCTTAGTTATGTTAAGGTTCCATGTTCCATGGTGGTGAGCACAAATTAAGACTCCGAGCTGCTGCCGGGCATTTCAAGTTAGAAAAACCCAATAGTTGTTGCCTACAGTTGCCCTACCTGAGGATCGAACGCAGGACCTCTAGCTTAGCAGTTGCTCTTGCGACCACTAGACTATCGAGACAGTACCACACCATATTCGAACCCATAACATGTCCACGTCGACATTTTCGGGGGAGCTGCTTATTCGATTACCACAGACAATATACGCCTTTCTAAACGTCCTTTCTAATTACCAAGTTTCCCTGCAATGAAGTGACCCACTAGTTTATTGCCTGGTTTGACCTAAACCAAATGTTCGCTTGAAACTTGTCCATTAGAGCTTTGCGGTCGTTGGGATCGCAATTTTTTCGGAAACTCGCAACTTCTGGAGGCAGTTTGCCGTGTGTGTTTACTGCCGCAGAAATACATATGTTATCTAGGTTTGGATTCATCGCCTCTGTTTTGTGCCTCTGTATTGTAATTGTTAATAGATAGAGTTAATTCCTAATAAATTACGCTTATTGGGATCTGCACAATATTTCTCGGGAAAGAATTCGTGGATGGAATCTCTAAAAAAATAAAACTGGATGAAGCGCCATGAGATCTCTTGCGTATTGCCACCCTGCACGCAATGCATGCCTTATCTATGGCTCCTGTCTGTTTGGTGGTCGTACATGGGTCCCCCTGGCTGATCGAGAATACCATTCGAATTTTTTTTATGCATATTTTTTAAACTTCTCCAACGCAGGTCGGACTCTTTTTTCACTGTGGTCGCTTTTGAGATTTTTTTTTAGTAATTTTAGTTAACCATTAGATATTAAGCCTGTCCAAATCAGTTAATTAAGTTGCAGAATTTTCAAATAAATAAATGAAAGCCTATAAGGGCAAAACGGTTTTATAAAATGTTATTTTACAAAACGCATCGCATGTTCGTTCCTCCTAGATACGTTCCTCATGCCCTAACGTATAACGGCCGTCCCTACATTACCCGGGACCGTTATGTAGATTAAGTGATCTCCGTACAACGCGAAATAAAACCGAGCTAAACCAGAGACGACATTAAGCGGTTTGCGCTCAAAATTTATGATTTTGCTAGATTAATCTTCCGACTTGGCATCCTTGCTTTTTTCATATGTGGGTAAATCAACAGTAAAAAGGCAATTAAGATAAATATTGGTATGTTTATTTAAATCTTAAGATATGACATATTGACTGGCCCATTGACGCAATCGCTACTGCCGTCTGCGCTGGGGGTCGTGAGTTCGAATCCCACTCAGGGCAAACATTCGTGCGACGAACACTTGTCTTAGTTCTGTGTCTCAATGTTAATATCTATTTATGTATGTATTTAAAAATATGTATATCAGTCTCTGACAGCTATATCGCTGTAGCTCTGCCTAGTTTGGTGTGAGATGTCCATGATATTTATTAATAATTTATTATTATATCTGAATATTCCTAATCTAATCTAATTTCCCGCAGTTACTCGTAACTATATCCGTGCGTGAAGCACATGAACAAAACGGTACGGTACCGCTTTTTGCCTATTCCGTTGTGTACAAAACATCGAACGGAAGGATATACTCGTATAAGCAAAAGATTTACCGCCCTAACTATACGGAACTCTTCGTAATGCTTGAGTATTCGACCTGCTACATACAATACTTGTTTTTTACGGGTCCTCTACTACACTTCTTCGAGTATTAACTTTATTATAAGTACATAATATAGTGCAAGAACTAACAGAACTAATTCCACCAGCCGTTTCTCCGAAGATGTATGCAGAGCTGTTATACATACACCCAATTTTCACCAGTTATATTTAGGTTCCTGTGTAATATGTGGTGAGCCTATTGCCATACATCGGGCACAAATACAGACTCCGAGCTGCTACCGGGAATTTTAAGTTAGAAAAACCCAACAGTTGTTGCCCCACCGGGGCCGAACTCAGGTCTGACGTTGCAGTAGCGACCTCTAGACCAACCAGGCAGTCTCTCCAACCCAATACCTTCTTCATCCTTTACAGCTTACAAAACTATCAGCACTAACAAACCCGGACTTGGTATTCGAGGTCATGAAGTTTTATTCGAGTTAATAGATGGAGAGTATTATTATACTATTTAATATAACAAAAAAAATAGCAAACCATGCTAGATGGCATTCGATCGATGTTGTCAAACAATAGGACTGTGTTATATTTAGAATAGAATAGAATAGAACAAATATTTATTTTGTTTTGCACACAAACAAAAATTGTTACAAAAATTACAGTTTACATTATCATCCACCATTTAAGTAGGTATTACAAAGCAAAATAGGACTGCATTCAGCATTTGCCATTATCCTAAATAATCATGATGCTGGTTTTCAGTGCGGCGCTGTTTTGAGTTTGATATTTCTATTCTTTCACACGAAAATTAAGTTTTGAGGTTGATTCAAATCAACGCCAGGTGTCCTTCGTGTCGCCAAAAAATCCCTCACTTTACAAAGTCCATGCGAAGTGTTAAAAATCACCATACTAATGACATAATTCAAGCCAGCATAATGCCCCCACTAAATCTTGCAACGCGGGCAGATATTCCTAGATTGTAAAAGGAAAATCGCATTTAAGAGTCGTTTCACTGACTTTGCAATGGAGCCAAAGTTTTTAGTGCATACGATGTCATGACCCATTTTCCATTGTCTTACGCCCAACCAGAATTCTTTATGAAGAGTTCGTTCAGTGAAACTTTTTACGATTTCAACGGTTTTATGCCTCTGCGAAATTCTAATGCGGCTTAAGTGATTCTTGCCTTTGATGTAGTATGAGCGAATCTTCAAAATTAAAGCCAAGCAATTGAACACGACGTTACTTTTAAGTAATCATGTTTTCTATATTTCTGTCTTTATTTTTCTGTATAATTGTAAATGTTTTCTATTTTTCTGTCTTTTTATTGCAAATAAATATCTTCTACCTCAAACTATGCATGTAACACACACCTCCAACAGGAAAGGTAATCCTATCAGACGTCCTTTATAAATTACAAGTATGTATTATTATACATCGAAGCTACAGCAGAAATAGATTAGCCCTACAGTTCTCCTTAATCCTCGAAGGTCTCGTAAAAAATTATAATGTTTATACCAAACTTCAACCCGCTCCGGCTACGCACGGTAATTTTTTCGCAAATAAAAATTCATAACCCAGTTTAAATGTCGAATAGGCTCTCTATTTTAAATTGTATCAAATTCTGTAGAATACTTTTCTGAGATTAGGCCAAATGGAAATGTAGGCGGTTCATTAGGTACTATGAATATTATAGTACGGTTTATTAATACTCTGTTCCCTTTTTGGCGGTTGTTTTGTTTTAAGGCGACCAAGAGTAAAAGGTAAACGTTTCATCAAATATCTGTGATAAACGTTGTATGTATGCGATCTTGATTAGGACAGTGTGCCGAATTTTTGTAATAGAGATTCACTGGAATTTGTGAACATGTTAAAACACTGTTTGGATACTTCAATAATTACATGAGTGGTTGGTAGGTACTTAGCCAACCATATTTTTTGTCCAGCCACGATAGTCAATACTTCATGGTTTTTGTTAATTTTCTAAAGAGGCTCTTACGGGCATTGTCACGGGCAGTGGAGCGAAACCCGTGTGATTGATGATGGTGTTTCGTGAGCCCATATGTGTTTTTATAGGGTTGTCATATTACCTTTTTAGAAAACTTTATATAAGTATTGTGTTTGGTGTTTAGGTACTAACTATTTTTTTTTACTCGGTATTATATTATATTACAATCAGTTAATTTTATCTACAGCTACATATCGAAAATGTGTTTATTGCATCTAAAAGGATATCTCGGTCCTAAACTATATTGTTCGTACTACTTTTCAAAACTTTTGATTTTTATAAAATAAATACAAATATAGGTCTGAAAGTATAAAAATCTTAAAATTATTATGATAATAAGATTTCTGTTCAATTTAACTATGTGAATTTTAATTTATAATTTTTTTAATTAATTTTTATTTATAAGCACTTATTGGAAGGAGCTGGTCAATTAATACTAAAACTAGACAAACCTCTAATCAAAAACTGAACATGTGATTTACGTCACATACATGACATTGTCCTGCGGCGACATTTTTTACTCAACTAAAAGAAATTATATTTCAAAATTGCTCAACAAACTTTCGTTTCTAGAACTAAAATATTTACCCGTAAATTCGCATAACGTCATTTTAAAGTTTTGTTTGTCAACCCTGAGCATTGGCGTCAAAACTACGAGTAAAGTCGTGGTGCAATATGAAATGCCTTTTTGATAGCTTTGCGACCGTTTGTTACCGCGTACTCGAGTAATCGCTTTTAATCGCCCTAAAAGCCGTCATTTTTATGATTTTACCTATTTTAAAAGCGATTTCGCAATAGTTATGTATAAAGGGGGCCTAGACAAGTGGCAAAACTCTAGTAGAATAGATTAACAAATGTATGGGATTGACATTCGCTTACGACTAATTAGTCGTTTTTGTCACTTGTCTAGGCCCCCAGGATAGTTAGCTGCGTGTACCTTTAGCGTATACAAATGTTTGCAAAAACCATGAGACTGAAAGGTGCTAGCTGACTTGAGGATAGGTATGGTAAATTTGAAAATTAAAATTAAGTTTAATTTGACAGGTGTTTTGTTTGTACAATACAATAAAATACAAAAATTCTTTATTTTACACAAAACCACACACGTATACTTATACAATTTCATTGTACGAGTAAAACAATTCATATAACACGTAATGTACAATAGGCGGCCTTATCTCGTCCAGGTAACCTATACGAGTGAAGAGCTAAAATAATAAATGAATTTTTAGATATTTATACATATATGTATAGATAAATAAAGGATACGGCAAGTCAAAGCTTGTAGCAAAACAATTATAAAAATTACTTAAATAAATACGCAGGGTCACAAAAAATATATTACGTACATATATACAATATTATTATCTTGATTCTCACCAACATATTAAGTAGGTACTTCAATCGTTGTTCTAAATTCTAGCATTAGTAAAAAATAAAAAAAAATAACTTAATTTTTCTATTAAAGATCAAATTCATAATTAACACTGACACGCACTCACAACGTTCTTTCTTGTCAAGATTTCTCTAGTTTTAGAATGCTTTTGATAGCAGTTACCTTTTGAATCTGTGTTCCTTTGAATAATCGCTTTGAAAGCTCCAGAGATTCCTCCGAAGAAACAACAAAACTTAACGCGTTTTTATGTTTCAGCTTAATTTCTCTGATTTGCTTACTTTTGTTGTTGTTTCGAGCGAGATTTGTAAAATGAATCATGAATCTATGTTATGAACAACTTCAGTTATTGTTAACATAAATTATCAAAGTCGTTCTGAGTTAAAAACAGTTGTTCGTTTTGTTTTGAATGGGTCGTTCTGTTGTTGAGTTCAATGAAATTGAAATTCGGACCACTCATAGAAGTAGTCACATGTCTCGATGCTGTTCTGTCTTAGGGCATAACATGTACATGCGAGTAAGAAAAAATCTTCCCTTTCAGTTGTTTGTATTTTACATAATTATTAAACCTACACACTATTTAATAAAAAGTTTCAATTATTGGTCTCTAAAATTTTTCGAGAAGAAAGGTTCCAGTTATTTGAATCTTATGTATGAATCAAGGATTTGTGAAAGTTTCGCGTGACTGCCAACTTTTAGTAGAATATTAAAGTAACAACAAAGTAATTTATTACTCAAGTAATGATAGTAGTTATGCGATGTTGTCGGCAATTTACAGGCTTCACACGAATATTTAAACTAATACCATGACCGGTAGCTGTCGCACTCTTTTGACATAGATTGTTTGTATTTTAAGACCCTACGCAAATTTATCTGACGCAGACGATACAATACAATGCAATACACAAGGCGAGTTAATTTAAAAAAAAAAGTTATGAAGTAAGTCATAAGGAAAATAATGTTTCGATCTTAATAACTAGATGATTTAAATTTTTTTTACGTATAGAGTGTCTGTGGTCGACTTCAGACGAATTAACAATTACCGATGAAAGTTGTTTACCATAGAATAATTAATTTTAGAAAGAACGCATTTATTGTTCGTCGTCACGATGATAATACACTTCTTATTAACTACCGACCACCGTCACACGATTAGATATGCCACCCATATTTGAAACAACTGTAATTCACTAGTGCGTTCCCTATTATATTAATTAAATGAAGGTCCTAATTGCGTGCTTGCATAATTAAAGGATATTACCGACGATAACTATCAATTGAATTATTGATAAACGTACTGTGCTCAACTTTTAACATCATTTAAAGTTACTGAGAGCGGGTATCGCATAGATACGAGATATACTTATAATCATGTTGAATCCGAGCGTTTAGTTAAGAAGAATATTTTGGTATGATAGTAGGTATGTACCTACAACACATTAATACAAGCGAAGACAAACCGGAAGCATTATTGTATGCTTTTGAACAAGTATCGCTAAATAAATTGTATGGAAACGTAAAATTTAAATTTGCGACTACGAAAACTACCCTTTTGTTCATTTTTGGTGTGATAAATACTGGAAGTCCCAGCGACTGCTTTAAAATTGCTATTAAAGTAATATAGTGGCTACGCTAGTGAGGACGTTCAGCTTTTAGTAACTGTAGGTATGTCTCTATAAGAAATATACGAACAATTTAATTTGATGTGAAACGAAAGTTTGCCAGACGCTCAGTCTTCTTCGGATAACTATCACAGTTATCGGTAGATAATATCATTACCAATCTACGCTATACAACTGGTAGAATAAAATGCATTATCATTGAGGCTAGAAACATGTGTCAGGATTTTTTATGCAGCTATCAGCTTATGTTCAACCAGGTTCCATCATTCCATCAGCCTTTAGATGTCCATTACTGGACGGCCTCTCTTTACCTGGTTACTGACTACTAAAACTAGATTAAAGAAACCACAAAATCAAAAAAGACACCACATATAGTTTTCCTGGTTCTAAACGGTATGACAACGACATAGTTACACTAAAAAATCAATAGTAAGTTTGTCAAAAAAATATGGTCCTAATAGAATGTTGTAAACCCTACGCCATCAATAAAAATAACAAGAGCAGTAAAAGAATTGTCAATCTTAACCATTTAATGGTCCATTATCTCCGAGTACACGATAAGAACACGAAGAACATCGAAATAAAAAGTACTTATAAAAAGTTGGGATGCTACTTTTGTTTTACGTGACGATGAGCTTACAATGGACTTAAAGACATTTCTTCTCACCGTTATGACGTCCCATATCGTCGACATAACAGTACAAACAAGAAATAAAATCCCGTGGGACGGTGTCATGCCGTAAGAGACAAATCTAATAAATTTCTCCCACAAACGTTCCATTGATGACTGCGTACTCTTGGATATGAAATCTGTTCTTGAGATATAAGCAATGGAGTGTTAATTTCAAGGAAATGTCGCTACGTCATTAGTTTCTCGGGTTTCTAATTGACGTTCATTATCATTAATTTCTTAGAAGACTCACCAATTACGTGTCGTAAGCTGGACCTCAAGATGATGGACTGTTTCTTGTATGATCTATATGGCGCGAGTAGTTTTATGATTGTCTTGTGTAGTTAAACATTCCAGATAAAGCTATTCTTAATGTTATTGAAAAGTTATAGGTCTAGGCCGGTACTTACCTTTTGGAGTGATTAATGTATTCAATCATTTTAGATTAACTGGATGCCTTAAATCATAATGAGTTGACTCATTTTATTATAACACTTCATAATTTTTCGTGTTTTCTGTGCTTAATCAATAACTTTTTTTTGTTTCAGGTAAATACTAACATGAAGCCTTACCAGTGACTCCCTCAATGTAAAGAGATCTAATAATAGTAAAGAGATCTAATAATCTTAGATATACATATATAGATAGATCAGACCATATAGTGAGAAGACATTACCCAGTTGGTTTTATATTTTCAAATAATTGTTTCCTTGTAGGTATGTTTAATTCATACATACATATTTTCAAATTTTTTAAAGTCTATTTACTCTAATTATCGAGAGCGAGGTGTTGAATGAACGCTGTAAAAATAATTATTATCTTTGAATTTGGTAGAGGCCCTACGACAAGTACCTATGTATTTAATTTAAGTGAAAGGGGTAGATATCAATGCAATATACATATTTATTTATCACAGAGAAAAACTACTTCACCCATTCAATCCATCACATCGCTTAATTTGTTTAGACAAACCGTAATTATCACTGAAACACTTTCCGTTTAGTAAATATTGATTTTGTATACTTCTCACATGATGGATGACGTCGTCCCTGGTGAAGAACTGTTTAACGGCTCAGGCAAAATAGAGCTCTATATCTCAGATAATAAGGTGAGTTGGTGTGAAGTGGGAAAGTTTGCAAGTTGTATGTCGTTTGCAGTGTGCGGTAGCAAATGATGCACTTAACAGTATTGCTCCATCAAAATGGTTGTTTTACCATCCTGCGATATCGCGTGGTGAGTCCGTTTAATTGATTTTACAACGCCGCTTAATGGATTGCAACTTACGTGGATGTTATGATCGTATGATTTTAACTTACCTTTCATATTTTTTCGCATTACATTTATATACTAAGTCATTTACGATTTGTGGCATTAAAATTCTAGAGGTTCATCATAGTTAATTTAAGCTTGCTTGTTTTTCACTATCCAATCCATCCATCACTCTTTTAAAGTCCACTGCATACTGGACTACCCTAAACGTCACCAATCTGACAGTTCCTGTCCTTTCTGAACTGCTTCCGTAGTCTTATTTAGATTGTCCGTCAACCTTGCCGAAGCATGTGCACTCATGCAAGCTTACTTAAACCACGTCAAAATCTTCGAATAACGCACAGAAATAATTTGACTTCGACGTATTGGTCTTACCCTATTTATAATATAAAAGTCCTCTAAATCGAGCTCTTCCATATTTATAAATAAACCAACATTCAGTTACAACAATCACAAGCCGAAAGAAATACGTTACTAAGACTCCACAGATCTTCTATTTTCTCAACTTCTCACGTACGGCGAATTATCGTTAGCTACATAGCCTATTATATAATTACATAATGCTATAAAAGTATGTTAGTATTGGCCATTAACACGAAGCTGATAGGTAGTTCAATTAGATTTGGCGATTCCTTCTTCCGTTTTTATGTTATAGTCGTAGTATACTTTGGAAACCGGCATAAGGTGAAATAGATTCTCAGGTAGTTGACATTATCAGATTTTGTGCAGTTTTGTTTCAAACATGACCGAATTAGATTGCAATGCAAGTATTGCAGCGTTAACGTATTCTGGGAATTGGAGCAATCATTAACCTACCAGAATTGTGCCAGACGGATCTTTCATTTGAAAAATATGTGATAAGTTAATAAATCACTCATCTTACCGCTTGTTTGTATCGGTGCATTTAACAGTCATTGTTCGATTGTATTACTTATAAGGAATACCCAAACTTTGTGTACAACACATACAAATATTACTTTTGTGTTGCATATGTGAATAAATGTATAGGACGATGTACTTTAAACGCATATTTTTTTCAATATAACGTGATATTTTATTATAATTTGTCGGTGAGTCTAAAGACATAATAATTAAAATGATATGAATTACTTACTAGGTTTTTACACACGCTTTAGAGTTGAACTGGAAACTGGGAGAGCTGGCTCAGAATATTTTTATTTATTTATTTGTGTCGGAGACCAAAGTCCACTTTGAGGTCGCTCAGCTTCAAGACCATAAACACGAGATCTCCAACTCGGCACTCCTTAAATCACAAACAGAGCCATAAACAAAAAATATTCATAGCAAAATTACAGTCATACCAAGGGAAAAATGTAAATACAAGGGTCTTCCTCCAACTCCTCAACCTTTTGTACGGCCGTAAAGTACAGACCGCAAGAATTTGCAAGAACAGCAGTATGTCATGCGAATTCCCCGACGCGAGTACCTCCACTCCAAACGTCTTAATTTCCAATTTCGTCGGCCTCGGCAGTATATTACACCGCCTTTATTAAATTCCTTCGCCTTGCTTATTTTTCTCAACGAAATTGAAGAGCCATGCGTTGTTCCTGTAAATTGTAATGCATTAAAATAAGTCAAGGTCCTGGGTTCGATTCCCGGGTCAGACAAATTATAATTGGAATTCCCAGTTTTAGCCCAGGTTGTAATTGTGCCCAGTGTATGGCTATACGCACTACCACTTGGGACCTAAACATGACTGGTGAAAACTCTATTACAAACCTCTGCAAACGTTAACACAGTCACATTACACCCCCTCCATAGATAGCTCTGTTTGGGGGGTGGGGAATACAATAAAACATCCAAGTACCAGTATTTTTAGTTATTTTTAAGTTTGCACATTATTCATTTTATAATACCAACATTATTTTTATTGCTTATTAAACTAAAACTAAACAAAGAAATATTTAAAAAACGCTTCATTTCCGTCTCAGGTGACCGGAGGACTGGCAGCTTTTTCGCTCAAAAAATTAGCCTCTATACAGCGGGACAACGCTGCCAGCGTTCTGGGTACAATGCCACAAGCTCTGTTTTTGGATGACATATTTATTTTGTGATTAAGTAGGTACCAGTAATAATCTGTTAGGTAAATATCTGCCCGTGGATTCGAACTCGGGATCCAAGGTTCGCCACAACATAATGGCACACGAATCCAGGCACCATTACCTACAAAAATGTTCATACATGCATTTACAGATTTCTTAACCTAATGATATAAGTACATATGTATTTATTAAGCGTTAAAGTTGTTAGCAATGAAAGTAAATAATCATAAAATGAATTACTGAATAATTCGCATGCTTAATCTGCCAAATTGCCCATTGTCCTTTAAAATGCACATAATAGTACTCTACCTGCGAGTCAAACGAATACGTCCTTACAGCATAAAGATTGGCTTTTAGTGTAGTCCATCAAGATGGAGCCGGCGATGGCAGGTAGGGCTCCGTCAAGAGTCAGGGCTGCCACTTGTATTGGTATTGCGAGTAAGTCTAATAAAGTGTATTTACTTTGGACTTTATAGATAAAATTCTATAGTTCAGAGTCAGAGGCAACTTCGATGATTGGAGCTGCGTGCTCGTTTTCTGTCATTTATCCATCAAAAAATATAGTAAAAAACTCACGCACGATTGAATTATACACATCATGAATTAGTTAAAGTTAAATGTCAAGCTAACTGATCGAAGAACTTCGACCTTCTTATTTAGAGTAATTTCTACGAAACATTTAATTAGTGTGTTGTTTTTATTCATCTTTTCAGATGAATCTTCCGTTATAATTATAACGGAAATAAAAACTTAAGTTCTGAAGTTGTAGACCCTTTTAACCGACCATAGAGTTACAAGCTACCTGTTTTCAACATGGAAAAGCAAAAAAATATTCTGCGCTTAAATTGTTGGTAGCCCTACGTTGAACTTATAAATCCTTTACGACAAATAAAAATACACCCTTCAATATGGGTCTACGTAGTCGCAGGCTCGATAAATCATTCAATCTCAAGGTATTTCCACTTTGAGAGTCCTATGGCAACGGCAAGCCGTATTGCATTGTTTATACCCCTTTTTGAAGGGGCCTGCTAACAAGAAACTGTGTATTGGATCCTTAAGAGCACCGTGTTGCGATTTTATTTTCCGAACACTGAAAGAACGATTATGTTATAATCTTAACAGAAACAAACATGCGGGGGCGAAAGTACCTTAAAAAAATTGAGTAATCTCAGAAGTGATGCAGAAAAAATATAAAAGGATACCAAGTCCGAGAGCCGATTCTCAAAACAAAGCTTTAACGATGTACATTTTTTTGTAAATTATTTACGATAATGATAAATAAATAAATAAATATCATGGACACGAATATCGTGTGGGAACACGGCCATCTGACCCCAAATTAGGCGCATACCTGTACTATGGGTGTCAGAGACTGTTAAACATACATTTATTTTTAAATACATACTTAAATAAATAATATTAACATCCAGACACAGAACAAACACAAGTGTTCGTCACACGAATATTTGTCCTGAGTGGGATTCGAACCCACGACCCCTGGCGTAACAGGCAGGGTCACTACCGATTGCGCCAACGGGCCCGTCAAATAAATAAATATGGAAAAGTTGAAAAAGCATCTGAAATACAAGTGCCAGTTAGCACCCGTTCAGGTAGATATATCGTCCACAACTTCTGCAATTAGAATAGATAAGAATTTAATTAGCACCCGCTTTAAATACTGACGCATTTAAAATTCAACGGGTAGCTAAATCTGCATGTAAGCTAACTTCGACGTTACTAGATTAACTTAAGGTTGCTTTCGGTATGTGCGTGGTGTGGGATGAAATTAAATGTTTAAAAAAAATTATCACACGTCCCGTGGGTCAGCCGGCGGCATGCTTAGCATTAAACCGATTTATGGCAGAAATACGACGGCGTGTTTGCAGTTTCGATTCCGTGCTTAAATTAAACGGGATCAAAGGGATAAATTCATTCCTGTTTCTTTAATATTTTAATTTTAATATTTTTATCATACTGCTAAAAACCAAATCCGGAAAATTTTACTTTCCTACAGTAAATATATAATTTAGCGCCACTACATGTGAGTTAATCATAATAATTTTATTTTTATTATTATAGGTAAGTTTTTTTTTTTTTTTTTTATTATCTTTATTTTATGAGCTTAGTCACTTATGTGACTATGTCGCTCCGTAGATTATACAATAATAGTGGCAGAATACAGAAATCAACTTAATCTCTTAAACTAAAATATCTTAAATATAATTTATACAATAACTTAGCTTGCCCACAAAGTGGGAAAGCTAAAAAACACATGCAATCGAAAATACTCCAGCTAACACCAAATTTTAACCTTAAACTAGTTCTAAGTGCTTCAGTCCGATCACATTCCAGCAGCACATGGTATATATCCTCAATTACTCCACATGAGGAGCAATTCGGTGTATTACTCTGATTAATTATGTAAGCAAATTTATTTGTTGGAATGTGTCCGGTCCGAAGCCTTAATGCCGTTATGGTCTCAGTCCTATTCAGATCACAATACTTTTGAAACCAACAATACTTCCAAGGCTGCGACTGCATCGTCCTGTACCAAATAGCTTTCTCTCTCGACCGTTCGTCAAAATACTCAGCCCAGAGGGAATAACAGTTATTTTTAACAGTAGGTATTAAATCGGAATAAAATGGCTTCATTACAACTTGTACCCCGTCGGAACTGGCTTGCTTAGCCAGCCGGTCTACTTCCTCGTTGCCTATTACACCTACGTGGGATGGAATCCATTGCAAATGTACACATTTATTTTCAGCTTTAAGATCCAAAAGTGTTTTCAAAATTTTGTAGGCTATCGGTATTCCTCGATAAGTCGAGGTACACCGAGCCAAATGCTGCAGGGCACTTTTCGAGTCAGACAATATTAGAAAGTCACAATAATTAACTGTTTTAATATAACATAGTGCTTTATAAATAGCAAAGAGTTCTATGGCCATTATACAATGAATTGAATCCAACTTATACAAAATGCTTTTTTGAATTTGGCTATCATATACAGCAGCTCCTGAAGAATTACAATCTTTGGAGCCATCTGTAAAAATTTTGTAATGATTGCTATAATTAGAAATAAGAAATTGTTCCACCAAAAGTTTAGCCTGGCTCGCACAATAATTGCTTTTCGGCTTATTAAATTTCGGGATACTAATTTTGACAGATTCTTTTATATTGAGATTGCTCATCCAAGTCTCTAAGGAAAACATTTCTAACAAGTTGCACTGATGTAATGGACGAGCTTTAAATTGTTGATGAACTATAGCTAACAGGGGTTTGCGTTTATTTGACCAATACTGGATGTTATCACACAGATGTGTCAGTTCCTCCAACAGTTCTATAACATGACTGTTATGAAAAGATTTAGCTTTTAACCAAAATTTTCCTGCTAAATATCTTCTACGAATATGTAGTGGTGGTATACACAACTCACTTTCCATGGCATGGATTGGTGTTGTTTTAATAAAACCTCCAACTAATCTCATCGCTTGATTCTGAACCATATCCAATTTTTTAAGATGACATTTTGCGGCACTGTCGTATAAGAAACAACTGTAATCCAATCTGCTTCTAATGATGGAAATATAAAGTTGCCGTAAATGTTTGGGATGAACACCCCAATTAGTACCTGTTAGTACTTTCAAAACATTAAGAAATTGCAGAGTTTTTTGCGAGATTTCACTAATATGCTTTCCCCATCGCAAGGAACGATCCAGCCACAGCCCGAGATATTTAAAAGAGTCTACCTGTTCCAGCTGACTATCATTTACAGTTAGGCGAATGTTATCCCGTCTTTTACCTTTTGAAAATAAACAAATTTTACTTTTAGTTGGTGAAATATCCAGACCTAGTTTACTTATTATTTTATTAAATTTTTCTAATACCATTTGTAATTCGTTTTGAGCAAAAGTTACACTTTTATTTGTACAGTAAAATGCAAAGTCGTCCGCAAATTGAGAGACATTAACATTTTGGATCTGATTACAAACTTGCAATGTTACAATATTAAACAATAACGGAGACATTGGATCTCCCTGAGCTAATCCCAGGGATGAAGTTCTGCATATCTCTAAGTCATTGACACGAATTTTAAGCCGACGCTCATTTAGAAAATTCCACAAATAGTTACAAATTTTAACACCGACACCACAGTCATTGAGTATTTTTACAAGTGATTGTATGTTTACATTATTATAGGCATTATTTATGTCCATGAAGCATGCCAGAGTTGTTTCATTTTTGGAGAAGCCAATCTGTATATTGGATATCAGTGTACTTAAATTATCATGACATGATCTAGCCTTCCGAAATCCGACAACAGCCTCAGAAAATAAGTTATTGTGTTCAAAATACCACTCCAATCGTCTATTTAATATTAAATGGAATGTCTTACATAAACATGATATTAATGAAATAGGTCTAAAGGATGGATCTAGGCTTAGATCTCTTACTGGTTTGGGAATGGGCACTATAACTATTTCTCTCCACTGGAGTGGAACAACATTCAAAGATATAAAAATATTAAATAAACTTAGCAATATAGAATGACCACTAATAGGCAAATTTCTTATCATGGAGTATGATATACCATCACATCCGGGAGCTGTGTTTTTAGACTTCAGTGCATCCAACAATTCACACATCAAAATCGGGGATTCTAACTTAAAGTTGTTATTTTCAAAAATTGGGATTGGAGGCGAGACATAATCAGGGGATAGGTTCTTCAAAAGTGTATTAGCACTGTCCTCACTAATGCAAGATTTTGTGACCTTGTACCCTTTAAACCAACGCATGCGATCCCACATTTCTTTGCAGGTCGAAACTTCACTGAGCGATGAACAATATTTCCTCCAAGATACAGATTCCGCTTTTCTCATTAATCTTTGCGACTCAGCAATTTTACTTTGAAGGAGATCTAAATTTGCCGGAATGGGATTTTTGCGAAAATTTTTAAGAGCCAAACGACGTTCTGCGACTATTTTTGATAGATTCGTATCCCAAAAGGTCTTAGGAGAAAACTTCGAAGCAGGATTTTGGTTAATTTTTATAAATGGTATATGTAGATCTGCAGCTTTATTTATATAATCAATAAATATATCATACGCCTCCTGAGGATTATCAGGTAAATTAATATTAGAAAAAGCGTTATCTAGATACTCTGCATACTGGGTCCAGTCTGCTTTCTTGTAATTTCTTTTCTTTATTGGTTTGAAAAGGGGGGTAAAATCTATAGAAATTTTAAGAATAAGATGATCACTTCCTAATGTCTCTTTACAAACAATCCAATTCAGTTTAAGTGCTAGATTAATAGAGGCTATCGAAAGATCCGGGGCCGATTCCTGCAAAACACCATTAACCATTTTAATGCGAGTCGGTTCCTTATTATTTAATGTAACAAAATTGCTATCAAATAGAGCATCATATATCTGAGTGCCCCTAAGATCCGTTCTATTAGACCAATTTGAGTGATGTCCATTAAAATCACCTATTATAAGCGAGTCATCATTCACTATAGAAAAGACAAATTCCCAGTCGCTTAAAGTAGTTCTTATAGAAGGAGGACAATAAACAACCACAATGTTCTTAATGTACGGAAAATTATAAAACTTAACATGCATTAGTTCCAAACCTGAGTTAGGACAATTTACAATAGGCACAATTTGAGCTTTAACAGACTTATGAATAAAAGTTGCGATGCCACCATACCCATCTTCTCTATCTTTTCGATGAATGTTGTAGTCAGCAATTCTTATTTTGCTTTTAGAGTCCAACCAAGTTTCACACACAGCTGCAAAGTGAATTTTCTCCTGGTGTAAGAAATTCTTAAAAACGGTTATTTTTTTCGTAATACTTTGAGCATTCCAATGAATTATCTTAAAATTGCTATCCATAATTATTGAAGAATTGTCTAATTAGGACGCAACTTGAAAATTTTTCTTCTACGGAGATAACAAACCACTCCCATATTACCGCTACAATTAGTTCTATCTTCTTTTTCATAGATATTTCTTCATAAATATTATACTAGCTATTTTTTCAAACAGTTCCGCACACGTTTTCTTCTTTTGTGATCGTTCTTCTTCGTTTTGATTTGGATGTTCCTCAGGTAGGGACTCATTATTCCACTCATCTTGAGATTCAAACTCAGCACGCTTGCTCTTATTCTTCTTCTTTTTATTTTTTCCTTTCTCACCAACCTTTTTATCGTTCGGTTTACTCGCATCATTAGTTTTTAATGTTTCAGCATAAGTTCTTATAGGAAGAGACTCAATAGACATACAAGGGGAAATATTTGTAGTATGCTCTATGATGTTAGGAAAATCTCTGCGACTCGGAGGAGAAGGGGCCACGTACATTGTTAAAGCCTTGTTGTATGTGACATTAAACTGCGACATGATCTCACGTAATGTTTTTTCCTTTTTATATACCGGACAAGATTTGTTCAGCGCCCAATGTTGTCCCGAGCAATTAATACATTTAAAAGTGGTGGTAGAACAATTATCATGGTTATCCCCACATTTAGGGCAATAGACTTTCCTACTTGAGCAAGCTTTTTTGCTGTGACCAAATCTCCAACATTTCGAACAATTGGGTAGGTGTAAATACAAAAGGTTCAACTTTCACTCTTACATCGTACACAGAAACAAAAGGAGGTAAAGCAGAGCCTCTGAATCCCAGACGAATTGTTTCACTCATTGACCAACCTGTGCCATCACCATTTCTTCGCATGAGCCTTTTTACAGATACTATCTCTAATTGTGTGTCTATGGCTTCTCTAATATTCTCTTCCGATAATTCCATTTCCACGTTTCTTATGACCCCATAAGAGAGCCCAACTTCATACGTTTTCTGTAACCTCCAACCTTTTTGTATAAAGCTACTACAAGACAGTAGCTTGTCCGCGCAATCTTCACTATCACACTGAACTCGAATTTTATAAGGGTTTATGTATTTAATCCTAGTAACTCCTAATATATTTTCGCTTTTAAATAATTTTGCCAACTGAAATTGCTTAGGCAGTAATTCTTTAGAGTAAATACACACTTCTAATGAATTTCCTTCTTCCGTATCGTTTGTATTCTGTAGATTCATTTTTTTTTTGCCCGATCGATTAACAGTAGACCACTCACCACTCGATTCCGACTCAATTGCGCGAGTTCGCTTGCGAGAACTAACGTTATGATCCACCGGAGTATCCGACGCGTAATTGGCGATCTCAGTGTTATCTAAAATCAGATCTTGGGCGTCCGTAGAATAGCCCGCATTCTCCGCTATTATCTCACCCGCCTCCATTGTGCGTCATATACCGGGGTGATACCGGCAACGCCGCACGCGCAGCTGTTATCTCGGGCGCACAGCCCTCCCTTACTTATTCACCTAGCAACAACTATTACTTCGCTGGAACGCAACCGCTCGCGACGAGTGTCGGGTACCAACTGTATAGGTAAGTTAGGCGATCTCCCCAAATCTTGCTGGAAATCCACTCGATATTCAGCGTAAGGAAGGGCGCGCTGAAACTTTGGAGTCACTCGGTTACTTTTTGTTCGTGTGTACATTGCGCAGATTTTTCATTTTTAGTAGGTAATTTACTTTTAGTTCTTTTAGTTAGTTTTAGTTAGTTACTTTTTTTATCTTTACAGCTTTTCCCAAATAACTATGTCGGTAGGTAATAAAATCCCCTTATTCCCTATAAACTATCTTAAATTTAACGTCTCGCCTATCGATGCCCGCTGCCAATGAGCCAAGTGTTAAGCTCATGAAACTTGCGCCGAAACTTGTGAATTATAGATTTGGCGACAAAAAGTTTGATTTACGTACACCTCCCTAGATTTATGCTCTCCCCGTTTCACGAATTGAATATATAATGCCTATCTTAAAAGGCTCCGCCTCTGTCTAATCTCTGATGTTGCCGTACGCTTCAACTTTATACCTTATGCCGTACTCGTAAGTCTTAAATCTTAACAAGTGTCGAGGCTCTGTCACATCATAGTACTTAGGGCCGATTTTTCAATCCTCAGATAAACAGACAGATACACTATCTATCTGTTTATTCGACAGATAGCAAAATATTGCATTTTTCAATCGTCAGATAAGGTTTGTTCGGCGAATAACGCTCCTAACCGAGGAATAAATCTATCTGCCGCTTTGACGGCTAGATAAACGTCTATTCCATAGATACTGCCCAATAGGAAAATATAAGCGGGAACTTAAACAGGCGCTAAAAGGTTTGAATATTTAGTAATTTTTTATTTCTTTTTTTCTTTGTAATATTTTATTAATTAGTAGTTTCTTCAATATTTTTTTTTCTTTTTTTTTTCTTTTACATAGCGATTATAATGCTTCAAACAATAGTAAAACACTATTATGTATTAGTTATTAGTGGAAACTTTACTGATATATGTTATTTATATATTTTACTACTTATTTGTAATAAAAAATTTTGTTTCCCAATTAAAAAAAATTTAAAAAAAATTTTGTGTTTTTAATACATATTTTACAAAATTATGGATATTTTAGATACCTACTATTAATAACGTTCATCAGTGTTGATCAATTTAAAGCACGTTCTCTCTTCTTTGATTCCATAATTAACAACTTACTCAGTCACTATTAAAACCGAACAACTAACAAAAAACCACAAGGGCGAAACGAGAAATGAATGATCGTAAATAGAGAATGTCAAATAAGCGCAGGTCAAAAAATTTGCTGTCTTCTTCTAACACACCTAGAAACATATGCGTATCTCTCGCTTGTACAGGACTATTGTGAAGTTGGCGACAAAAACCACAGTTAACTATTCGCTTGATTTCTTGCCATTGAAAAATGCAAAAATTTTATTCGTCCGATAAAACAGTCAGATAAGTTATTCGCTAGTTAGTTATTCGTGGATTTATTCGATGATTGAAAAATCAGCCCTTAGACAAAGAAACAAAGATGATGAAATAAATTGTTTAATGCCATGCTTTGTTTGTGGGTTTTAAATATATTTACACGGAGTGGCGGTTAAGGCACTCGAAATTATTTACAGTCTTATCGTTTGAATTTACTATTAAATTGTAATAGTAAGCTATAGTTAACTATTACAATTTAATAGTATATTCACGTATTTTTTAATATTTAGGTAAATAGATATGCAATAGATATAGACCTTTTACAAAAACTGTCCGTGTTTTATGATGGTCCAAATCCATACTAATATTATAAATGCGAAAGTAACTCTGTCTGTCTGTCTGTGTCGTTTTCACGCCAAAACTACTGAACCGATTTAAATGAAATTTGGTACACAGATAGTCTAGAGCCTGAGGAAGGACATAGGCTACTTTTTAATCTATTATTATCTCTAATTCCACGCGAGCGAAGCTGCGGGCGTCCACTAGTAAAAAATAAAAATTGTCAGTCTCAACATTTATCCTATAAACACCAGCACAAGTACATTAATTACTCATAAAAATGATAGATTTTTTTATCGATACAATCCTTAAAACAATCGATACATCGATCATCCGAGTATATTTCTTTCGCAGCATATGCTAGTTTTCCAAATTGCGTGAATATATTATTTTTATCACCTCACTAAGTTCAACGTGGGAAATGTTCCGTTCACACTAGAATAAACTATGATCTTTGAACAAATATTGGGCAAGCAGCCCCTGTGCCCGTCTGCCCACATCCAACACAACCTTTTGATAACTTTGTAGTGTTGTGACTTAATATTTATCACGTATAGGTATGTAAATTGAAGAAGTGGGTCGAGACTCCAGGCTTCAAGCAAACGCTGACATTTCGTTTATCTTGAGCTGTGAGTGTATGAAAATTAAATATCACTTTCTACTACAGAGAGTACGAGAGACAGTTGCTTTTTATTATGGATCCATCCGCTGCCGCCCTTGACAAGTGATATACTTTGAACAAGACTCGTATAGTATTACCATCCCATTGGATGGTTGGTCTAGTTAGTATGAACATTACTTGTAATAACATATTTCCTCTTTTTTTACGTGAAAAATCTTGCAAATCATTCATAGTTAAAAAGTTACCAGAGTTATTAGCATTGTGTCCCAATCAAAAAACCGACTTCAAAAGCGGGAAAAAAGCGGGTGTCGCTGATAAAAAAATACCTACATTATTTATAATGTTTCCGGATATGTTCGAAATAAAATGTTTTGCCGTCGGTAATACAACATTCGAAATCGTTATAAAATAATATACACTAAATCGGTGGGAGACAAAATGGGGCCAACAGTTGCACTATTGTTTCAATCGAATTTCCAATCAAAGTAGACGAGCAACGGTTTAAGCTTTAATTACTAGCAAATTGCATAAAAGCGTACCTAATTTCGAGCAATAATGTTTTTTTCAAAAAAGGTAAATTGTCTTTTCGTGTACCACATTCGCTATTAATGGATTCAGTGACCTGTCATGGCTGTGATTGGATAGAAAATGCATTATCTTACAAAATAATACAATCTTATTTTTCAGTAAAATAGGCTTTTTGAGTGAAAACAGGTTAAATGATACTCGTAGACTAACGAAAACTGAAGTCTTTACTAAATAACATTATAGAGAATAAACTGCAATAATATTTAATACTAAGTACATATTTTAATATTCATGTTGTTCTTGTTTTTAGCTACCTATAGGCATTTCATGGCCGCTATCGCGCTTCAGCGGGCACATTGAGCCATCGTTCCCGAAAACAATCGGACCAGACGGCTTAATGAACCTTCGGGTGGCTTGAGAGTATTCGACACTGGGTTGGCCACTAAGCCCTACACCAATCCGCATTGGAGCAGCGTGGTTGAGTATGCTCTAGATATACCTCCCACAGATGTGTCTGTGTGTTGTCGTCCCACTGCTGAGTACGGGTCTCCCACCTGTGCAGCTAATAGGTATTTACGTCTTCAATGTTTCCTACTTAGGTTTCCTAGTTTTATGATGCTAGTGATGGAAGGAATAAATATTTATGGATATATGTATGTGTTTAAAAGAAAGATGTCCGGTATTCAATTTATGAAAGGACAGCTAACAACGTTACGGAAATAACTGTTATTTCTAATGCATTTAAAATGCAACCGTCGCCGCACATATTACATTAAATATTTAAATAACAGCTTTATAAATAACTGTTCACGACCTTTATCGACGACTAAGGAAGTCTCACGACATGGCGACACGATTCGCCCATTTATAAACAAGGTATGGACTCAGACAATTTAGGTATTGAATTGTAAGTTAAATACAAATGTGTAGTTTTATCAGGTTTTATCGCAATTCATATCTACTATTAGAAAGACTCTTGGCTAATTAATAAAAATTATAATTTTGTTAATAAATAAATACCTACATATTAATTAAATAAAAAAAATAATTAAATTTTCTTTGTCCCACTGTTGGGCACGGGTCTCCTATGAGAATGGGAGGGATTAGGCCTTAGTCCACCACGCTGCCCAAGTGCGGATTGGCAGACTTTACATGCCTTAGAGAACATTATGAAGAACTCTCAGGCATGCAGATTTCCTAACGATGTGACTTTCACCGTTGTAGCAAGTGACATTTAACGGGACACCGCTATATATTGTATATTGCATCAGAATACTTTAGCAATATTTACGTGAATTCTTGGAAAACAAAAATACGTGTGGTTAATAATATGTTAATGTGTGTCTTCGCCGTTAGTACGAGTACTGATTCAAATGTACATTGCACCAAATATCCCTGGTTAAACTTTCGACCGCTTTTAAATAACTCGAAGTAGTAACAACAAGGTTATCACCACTGCAAGCACAGACCAACATTTAGATAAACTAAAACGTTATAGAGAGTTTAGATCCACTCCCTGCATTCAGAACATAAATGAATATTCGAATCCACTTGTCAACAAAGGCGCAGTGTCCCGACGACGACATTACAGGCGCCAGTGCCACACCAGTGCCGTCATTAAGATACATTTCAGGCAGTGCATAGACCTAACGTTCTAAGGTATATTTCACAGTCACTCACGAAAGACGCGCGGTTGAAACGTAAATTTCGCAATTCGGCGCTTTCGTTCTTCGGAGAAATTAGTGAAAACAATTAATTTAAATTTTACCGTAAAGATAACAGACAGGCCCCAATGTCACTCGATGTCTGATTCCAGCCTAAACCAATTCAGTTGTATAGATGCATGAAAGATCAATATTTAAGACTTCTCCGTATTCAAAATAATATCTGGTTTAAAGCAGCATAATGTCATCATACGATCATATTTCGATGATTTTTAAGATGTTTTGGTAGTCATTTATTGGCACATACGTTATTGTCGGTCATGATTTCTCAGTTGAAAATCATTGCTCATAGATCACTGGTTATTATGTTTATAAGTCACATATTTCATCTATTACACTAATGTTTAGCATCGAATTGGGCTCTTATAACCAAAGAAATTGGAATTTTGAATTCGAAATACCAATTTCTTTGCTAATAACAGTATTTCCATATCCGTCAAAGCGGACACATCGGTTTTGAATAATGTTGCCACACTCAGATCATTTGGTGAACGTTCCTGTATTTTTTTTTCTTTGTCTGACTTACTTCGTCATAAAAAATAGTAATGAGTATAAAATTAACCGAAGTTAATATTTAAAGTGAGTATACATATGTCCACTTACCCCCTCCCTCTAAATAATAACTACAATAGATCTTTTAGGTCGCAGTGGCTTAAGGGCTTTACTCACTCACTCCCTCCAAAATCCACCTAAAACTTTAGTGAATCTCGGCTAATCCGGAATGAGAAATCCGAAAAATACAGATTTTATCACCACCTAATTCGTGATATGAATGTTTCTATAAGAGTCAATGAATTCATGATTTCCTTCAAACTTCAACTTCTGTGTAGGTATGTATATACACAGTATGTATATACACAGTATATACATACCTACACAGTGTGTATGTATGTTGCACAGTGTTCATGACATTTTTTAATTAAATGAAATTCTTCGGCATAGTTAAAAAAATTCAGTAGTTAGTGTTTGGTTCTGCTTTACTTAAATTATAGTAATTTCTGTTTACTGTCAAAAGAATGTCCACGTCTATCAAGAACTGATGGAGAGCCTAGTATGGACTGAGTGAGTAATGACCGAGCTCATAAAAGTGGCTCGAGCCCTAGTGTGATTAATTATGTATCATCTTCGACCTAGCCAGATATCCCGCACGGTTACCTAACCCTGGAAACGTGATGAAATTAACTCTGTATAAGGGTTCTTCTGCTAATGCTATAGGTATTGAAACATTCTTTGGAATTAAGTGTACCTTGATGTATCGAAGGTAAGATATTTTGTGAATGTTGTGATATGATCTTTGTAAGCGAAGTTTGCGAAGCTGGGGTCATCTTATCATCACTATTTCATCACCTAACATGAGACTGATCTCATCACGCTGGCTAAATGCGGATTAGAAGACTAAACACGCTTTTAAGAACGACAATGAAGTATTCCTTTACCGTTATTTACAACATGTCAGGCCCATAATTTAAAAAAGGAATTCGAATTCAGTCCTTTCTAATCTGATGTAATTTTTAGCTGGGAAATGGCTTTACGCATCCTGCTTGGTTCTACTATATACTGATATGTGGTACTCGCCAGCATGCCGTAATATCCACTTAATCGCAGCGGGGCCTGCAGCGTTGAAATGAGATGCCACGGGACCGGTTCAGCATTTATAACTGGACTAACTAACCGACTAACCGTGGACATAATTCTTATAGATTTTTTCCTATCCCTAAAGGTTGATCATATCAGAATGAAATTTTATTTGAGGTATTGAAATCATAAGTAGAAATATTTTGTTGTGATGGTATATAACATGCCACACCCAGTCACATAAGGATGTGTTATCACCGCTCCCCCACAGCAAACATTATTGGTCAGTGACCTGAGCGATAAAGATTCAATAACCTTTGGTAGACTTATCTTTCTATGTTGTGCAAATATCACTCATTTTGTCGACCGGTCGGCTGATTGGCCGGAATTTATTGATTGTAAATAAATGCGCTTATTTCCTTGTGGCTTGGGTTATTGCGTTTATAACAATTGCCTATGTCCCCCTTATAGGCTCACCGACAATCCTGAAAGAGGATGCATCATCATCATGATTTAACCTCCGTTTAAGTACCATGATTTGCGTAAATTGTTCTTGGCCTGCCATAGACTTGTTTCCAACATACATGGTTCCACCATATATAGAACAGTGGTGACATTCTGTTGCCTATCGAACTAGGCTTCTCATTCGAGTGGCTTGAGTATCAAATCTAAGCGGCACGCACCAATGACTGAAGTTATGAGTATTTTATGAAACTAAATGTCACGTGCTGTAAATAAGGTAAACTGTGTGAAGAAATCTGCATTACACTGAATTCTCCATAATATTCCCGAACATGGCTAACATGATTGAATATGGTCTAAAACCTATCATTCCGAGAGGAAACCCGTGCCCAACAGTGGGACTAAGCGTGTGGTGATCACTATGGAGACGTACACATTATATTTGTAAACATTAATCTTGTAGATTCAACAAGCCTCCGTCCTCCACTCAAAACTAATTTACTCGCACACAGTAAAATTTTACGACGTTACTCATCATGGCGTACGTTGAACTTGACATAAAAATGTCATAACACTGCCTCTGTTCATATGTTACCCTGTGACGTGGTCTTGTGACCTGAATGCGGCCGGCTATACAATTCCAATAGGTGTGTATTGAACAAAGTTCCGTTTGATCAATTTGCAACGACTTTACTTCGTACCTTGGAGAGGTATTTCACGCTATACGCAAAGGAATGTGCTACAATACAGCAAGCCGTTTTAGATCTTATTGCGTGTGCAAAAGACAGAATTTTGCGTGCATGTAACATGAGGAGTGACGAACAGTATCGCAATATTTCGTCAGTTCTCACGTTTGGTGCGAACGAAATTGTATTAACTTGCACCTTGTCTGTTGAATTTTGAACACTCTGTATCTGGTCTAAGTTCATAACATCGATAAGATCACCTAAAATAATTTGGATAGTATAAGCCTCGAATTACGTAAATCTAATTTAAACGAATTAATACTTTTTTGAATGAGTTTATTTCCTTTTTTCTAGTAAACAAAATGAAAGAAAATGTATGTTTTCATGTAAGTGAAGATTTTTGTCCTTATTCTATTCTATTCTATTCTTAAACTGAAACCTAAAGAAGTATCTGTAATATAGCATTCATTTTACAAATAAAATAATTTCGAAGCAATATCTTAGACCGAGTTCGACTTGTGTTAAGTACATTTAATTCATATTAGTAAAATTCTAAAGAATGCCTAAGTATAAGTATTAAAGCGTTACTATAAAAAACCACAAGAGACCAACTCAAAATGAATAATTTTGACGCTGAATAGGTATTATCATTATATGAAGTTTAATTTTATTTTACGGCTGACAAAGTGCACACAGGAAACGAAATTCGTGTGTTGTGTAAACTCCACTATTTACGAGTATGTCCTCCATTCACACGTGGAATTTAGTAATGTGGACGTGAGTGGGTGCATTAATTTGTTGGGCTGCTGACTCATACGTGACCATCTGCCATGTGTTTAAATCCGTGGTTAAATTGAACCCAAATTAATAACAATGAACATAACATTACGCCTTTATTTCCCCGAAGGAGGAAGCATAGGAGTGTAGGTAACAACACCCTTTTCACCAGTCCCATGTGAGGTTCAAGGTGAGCCATACATAGGGCACAAATCCGAACTCCGGTCTGCTATTGTCTAATCTCTTATATTAACTTTATGCAGAACGTATAGCTGCAACCCATAGACGTCCCACTGGTGGGCACGGGTGTCCCCCACAACAAGTCTGCGGGGGGTCAAAAACGTATATCTATCAGAACGTATCAATTGTATATTTTGCAGAACTACATCGTGTCGCTAGGTACGGGCTATGAGCACGAGCCTAGGATTGCCTACTTAGAAATTTCATTTCAAATTCAAATCATCCACAAAATTAATATTTACATGCTTATCCTAATTTGTAAGACATGACCGTAAGGTTCGCCCAGATGGTTCGCTGACTCACTTTTGCTCGTGACATCATTAGTCTGAATTCTATTCCTTGTTACCTGATACTTATGAAGTTCTTAAATCACAATTGAGTCCGCTTAACAACCGTAATGTTTTCGTGATTCAGGTCAACGTCCACGCTTTCATATAACTCATAATCTATACTTCTATACTAATATTATAAAGAGGAAAGATTTGATTGTTTGTTTGTTTGTTTGCATCGAATAGGCTTCAAAACTACTGAACCGATTTGAAAAATTGTTTCACTGTTGGAAAGCTACACTATCCCCGGGTGACATAGGCAAAATTTTATTTTGGAAAAAAATAGGGTTCCGTAAGATATTTGGGTTTTTTTGACAGAAGGTGTAAAAAATCAACCAGAAAAGTTACTTATTTTGCGTACGCTGCCTAAACAATAAAAGATAGAACCATAAAATGTTCTAATTAATTGTAGATCTTATAAATATCTATAAAAAAGTCTGCGACACACTATACCTATCTATGTCGAGTGAGGCACAACAACAATTTTTTTATCTTGAATTTTTTTTGGACTACATTTACAGTTTATGTAGATAATATTTGGTCTTTGAATGATTAAAATTGATTTTGAAGTGTCTGTCTGTCTGTCTGTCTGTTTGTTTCGCTTTCACGCCAAAACTACTGAACCGATTTAAATGAAATTTGGTACACAGTCTAGAGCCTGACAAAGGACATAGACACTTTTTAATTGGAAAAAAGTGTTGTAATGGGTTGAAAAGGGAGATGAAAGGTTGTATGAAAGTATTGTCATTTTCAGAACTAGAAGCATAAAACTTAAATTTTAGGCTGTTGATAAGGTATAATCCTTACTAATCCTATCCTACTAATATTATAAAGGGGAAAGTTTGTAAGTATGTATGTATGTATGTATGGATGGATGTGTGTTACTTTTTCACGAAAAAAGTACCTACTGAATGGATTTTAATGAAACTTTACAATAATATAGCTTATACATCAGAATAACACACAGGCTAAAATTTATAAAGATATTGTGTGAATTGTCCAAAATATGATGTTAAGTGTCAAGTAGGTAAGTAGGAAAAAATCTACCATCTGCGAGCTATTCTGGCGTGCGCTGCCAAAACTACTGGACCGATTTCAAAAATTCTTTCACCATTACAAAGCTGCATCTTCACTGAGTGACATAGGCTATATAATATTACTAGGCGTAAACGAAACTATTGTTATAATCTATATATGTAAAATAAAGTCGTGTTAAATTTTTATTTTTTTAGTAACCTGACGCAAATAGGGTTTATGTGTGTGTATTATAATTTTGATTTTTATATAAAATACCCGTGCGAAGCCGGAGCGGACCACTAGTCTATATATATAAAAGGAGAAGGTGACTGACTGACTGACTGACTGACTGACTGACTGACTGACTGACTGACTGACTGACTGACTGACTGACTGACTGACTGACATATCAACGCAGGGCCTAAACTATAAGAGCTAGAAACTTGAAATTTTGCACAGGGGTTCCTTTTATAACGTAGGGGAGCACTAAGAAAGGATTTTTGAAAATTCACCCCCTAAGGGGGTAAAACGGGGGTGCAAAGTTAGTATGAAACTATGCCGTTTTTGAAGTCGTTAGACGGGTAGACGTCGTTAATGGGTCTAATTCTACGCGAGCGAAGCTGCGGGCGTCCACTAGTTTTCCATACAATTGACCATTGCTTTATTGACATCATACATCACTGATATCCCGGATTAGTTTCTTGACCATCCTGATGAAGAGCATAGGACGCATACAGTAAAGCTGTTGTAAAATTGAACTAAATACTATAATATCTGCATTAAACATACTGTTAACAAATACAATTTTAAACAATTGTTCATTGATATTTAAAAAATGGGTTATATTCCCAATTGGCCGGAAAATGGCACCAAGTCTTTCGAAAAAGGTCTTTATTTACGACCTATAAACTTTTACAGCTTTATTTCTACGACACGTGCAAACCCATTTTTTGCGATAACAATATTTATTCCCAGGAGAATTTCCCGTCGGTCCACTAAAAACGTCGAAATTGCTAATCCCTTATATTATGACGCCATTTTGACCGTGGATTAAATAAAAATATCTAGTGTGCCAAAGAACTTTCAGGTACTTATTAACCGATTTCCGATAAAAAGGAGGAGGTGCTCAATTCGATTATGTTTTTTTTATTTTAATATTAGATACTGGTGCCCATGGAAGTAATAGATCTTTGTGTAGGTATAGTCTTTAGAGCCATGATGCTACCTCAAATGAATAGGTACGTGCTTATGGAAACGGAAACTAAATTAATTAAGTAACTATTTTAAAAGCTTTTACTTAACTTCACTCGTATGTATTCATGTCCTGGAATCTTGCAATCAATATTTCACCCACTTCCACTGAAGCTATCGAGCTGACATTTGGCACACATATTAGGTTCCGATGACAATGCAATAATATGGTACTGTCAAACTGATCTGATGATGGAGCCGGAAGATATTAACTGGAACTTCATGATGGAATATCGTATCATAGTCGTGTTTGCACTTGTGGTAAAGTCTTGTAATGAACTTTGACCACGATTAGGTTTCAAGGTCAAGTTATAAAAGCTTTTTAAAAAAAATTTTTTTTTACAGTATAGTTATTAAATGCCACGTCAAATGAATGACTTTCTGATTCAACATCTAAACGTAAAGAAAACTCGTTATTCTAGAAATTTAATATTTATAAAAATTCTGTTTTTAAAATATAAAGCCCATTCTTAATTGTAGTTAGCACCATTACCGAGATCAGAGCGCCTATTTTTCTCTAAAGAGCTCAGGTTCAATGACAAATTTTTTGAATTAAATCTTTTTATTGAGAAACTTATTTTAAAATACCTATAGTTTTTAAGTTAAAAAACACGTCAAGATCTAGACTAGAAAGTTACTGTGTATTGAATGCCTTTGAAGACCGTACTCGTATGTAACCAAGTCTTTATCTGAAAACGCCGCATTCAGCGTCGAATCTTGTACATCTCCATAAACATTAAAGGAAACCACACTGTCTGAATATTTATTGGATCCAGTACAAGTTGGGAACTTTTAAAAGGCTCGCGTTTTGGTTCACAAAAACAGAGCGATCCGCCAACGAAGATAAAGTGTACACCATCTGCATCGGGCGTAGTGACGCCAGTTACCATGGAGCCGAATGCGGGATAAAGCGGGAAAAGGATTAATTGTCTCATTAACTATTTTGTAAAATAACAAAATGGTTACTGAAAGTGAAAGTTAAATACGTATGAAGAGCAAGATTACCTTCTACAAGCTTTCTTTAATGCTTAATTGTAGGCCTCAAAAACTGCATTTTATATTGGAAATGAATAATGTTGAGTTGTTGTAAATACAATTCAATTTAAATATAAGATTCACATAGGACTAAACAAAAGATATATGTGAAAAACGTACGTTATGAGACGTGAAATAATTAAGATTTTCCGTAAAATAACGTATGGTAGGTATTCATTAAAGACAACATCAATTCCATCATACAATGTCTCATGTTTAGATAGGTTACCTATTAACTCGCAAAATAAGCCCCAATTCAAACAATACCATACAAAAAAAAAATCAAAATTGCAAGTTCCTTACTTTTGAGACGTCATTAAACTTCAACTGTCTCCTAAAAAGTAGCTATTTTGCAGATTGCATTATTCTTAGGATGCGTCGATTTGAATATATGTAAAATTTAAACTTTACTGATTTGTTCTGAGGTATTGTACATACTCGTTACGTGTACCTACTGTGTATTATGTTTGTGTGTTTTCTTGATACCAAATATTTGCCAACAATATCTATTCAGTACATTAAGGACTCAAGCATGAGAAATGAGGATAATTCTTAGGATTTGTATTCTCTTGAGTGTTGAAGAAGTCGAACACATCAATATTCTAAAACTGTAACTTGGAGACTTCCTAAAGCTATTCAGATAACCGGCCGGTTTGGCCAGAACACCTGTCGTGTGCAGTCAGGTGCGTGACGAGAGCATCTGGCGGGATCAAGATTCGTTTTTAGGGCGCATAAGCTGCGATAAATGAGTGCACGTGAGCCCAGGTAGACGGCATTTGGTGGCAAGCGAGACCACTCGGTACGAAACAGCGATGCTAACAAAATATTTGTGAGGGAAATGGAGGGTTGGACACACATTGGAAACCTAGGAAATTCAACAAAGATTATAAGTATCTCATCGCCGAAATTAATTCCGCGGTTCAAATATCAAGCTGTGATGACAAAAATTTGGTGTTAAAATACTTTGTTTTATGTTTTGTAAGTAGGCAGGTAATAAAATTAAAACATTTGGATGTTTGTACAATTTAATAACTTAAAATAAATGTTTTGAAACCAATGTGTATAGTTTGGTGATGTAAACAGTTTTCGGTAACGTTATTCGTTAACGTTAAAGTTATACTTTTACATATAATATAATAGAGTTAAGATCAAATCGATTTCTTCAAATACCTTGTTCATTAACATCGCTTCAAGGACCAAATCTTAAATCTTTTGAACAACGAAAATTGTTTGGTCAAGACACAAAGAGCTTTATGACCCAATTTCGAATAAATTAGTCATAACAAAAGGATGGAAAACTCCAATAGATTTAACAACTTGATTGGCGAAATAATGTGAAACCTTCGAAGTTCTTTGTCATAATGTTTGTTATTAATTGAAATTATGCAAACGAGTCCCGGAGGCCTTCGGCTGTCTATTCGTAAACGGGATTTCCATATTCCTGGACGGAAATTTGGGATTTTGTCAACCAGTGTCTAATTATGACAAAACTTGGATCAGAATCATTTTAATCAACACCTTGCCTCTTCAATGTTGTTCGTTATCTTTTAGCATTTCACCGTTAGACCACATTATTTTTGACCTCATTTATGTCATGTAGGTGAAGTTGTAGATTTTTTACGAGGGGGAAATCTTCTATTGATATTACTCACTAAAATCCCCTCGTCAGCTTTCCTCGGTATTTACCTAGGTACGTATGGATTAACCATACGAACCCTAATGCCGTACTCCTAATTCCCCTTGGACCTACAGCCCCATACATGCCTTCTTCTATTGCCTGCTATATATTCAGAGACGCAGACTGCGGGACCGGTGAGACCACACCCAGATAGCCTAACCTGCACCTTATAGTTGCAAATGTGTGGTTACCGGTCTTCATTGCAACTTGACTAACACCCTCCTTGCACAGTATTTTTGAGGCTTGTCACAGATGTGATTGGCAGCAGCGGATAGACAGGAATGATCGTTTGTTTCTAGTAAAAATCCTTAAAAGGAAGTTGTCAAACAATCTATCAACGGAATATAATAAAATATAACTTTATTGTGGACACTACAAGAGAATATGACATGATTCAAATAATAAAATGATACAAAAAGATACAAAATCAACCCAAAAAAATTACTTAGTACATATTATACTCGTAAAAAAACAAAGATAAGTCAACTACACTGCAATGCATCCACAACGAACAAACGTAGGTTGGTACTTATTAAGTATTTTCTACATGATTTAAGCAACAGGTACACCTAGGTATGTTGTAGAAATATCTAATTAACATTTTTAAAAAGCCGTATTATTTACCTAAACTTTGCTTAGTGACAACTTACGTTGACAAATCTCAAAATATGATAAAGAAGTGTCACTCTCCCCCTTTTCTAAATACACTCAGCGCTGCCCAAATAAAAGTAGTCCTTGATTCGAAGCATTCGTAAAGTAACCGCTAAGAATACTTCTCGACGCGTGAAGCTGAAAGTCGAGAAAACCACCCCATTAAGACCGACACAATTCCGCCGCAATATGTGCTCTATAATCCTATTGAGGAAAATGTCATTGCATTTGAAATAGTCACGAAATACAGTACTAGTATTTCGTTGTGGTGTTCGAGTATACGAATAGCGTTGAGTTTGAAGTGTTTCCTATTTTCATAAAAAATTTGGTAAAATTAATATTCAAGTTCCTTACTTTTGAGACGTATAAGACGTCTCTGTCATCGGTCTGTCGTCTTAATATGTCTATCATATGTCTGTAGGATGTATGTAGGTATCCTAGGTAGGTCCTCCACATAGCGCCGAGGAAGGCCCCCGGTGGCCTTCCTCGGCGGGGTTTTAGTGCGGTAAAAATCCCACATAACCCCGTGTTGCTCCCACGGCACCGGGTACCTTCTGAAGGTTTCCCCCTCGACAACAAAAAAAAAGGTATGTACGAATATTTTATTATGATGCTTACAAGCTTGCGTTCTTTAATTATATAGATATGCTATTTGTATGGAAGCACTTTAGAATATGCAACACCACAGATCGGCTATGTACTTCTTTCACTGCTAGAACTCGTTAAAAGACGTCCACTCACAAAATTTCGCAGCGCGGAGACGCGCGGTTCATGAGAAAAAAATTATTAAAGTTTCCATACAATTTCGTAAATATACACGAATAATAAATGCCATGACACTAACTCACAGAATAGATATACACCAAGGAGCACTAACTTCCACAGATGTTGTTTTCTTTTTTCGAGTGGCCTTTTACTGTGTGGTCACGCCGACCTTTACAGCGTCACTAAACAGGGTGAGCTTCAAAAGCTCAAACAGACTAGGTGGGTATACTATCTTATTTCATATTTTAATTTCGATTAACAAAATTCATAATTTGAATGTATTTTTTTTTTCGTTTTTTTCGATAGACGTAACTCTGTAGTTTGTACTCGATAGTGGATAAAAATCACTTAAACACAAATATCAGAAGCCTGTCACAGATGTCGACGGAACCCCGCTGGGCGGGGTTCCTTTTTTTTTTTAAATTATAAAAAACCCAACCTGAACCTAACCTAATCTAACATAATTTCGTATCAGACAAGTCGGACTCTGTCACAAATGTCGACGGAACCCCGCAAGCGGGGTTCCTTTTTTTGCGTAAATAATCATAGACAAAACCTGAACCTAACCTAACAAAATTTGGAGTTAATTGTGTCGTTTTTTCTTGGCAGGGGGCTTCGCCCCCCGAGCCCCCCTTATTTTTCCGGGGGGCCTGCGGCCCCCCGTTCCCCCCGCTTACTATCTATCAAGATTAGAAATTATTTATTTAGATTAAATTGAGGATAAATGGATGGATTTTATATAAAACACTTATGTTACATATAAAAAATACCTTTATTATAATTTATACACATATTTTACAGCGTTGATTAAATCTTCGAATTCATCCCCATACTTTTTTCTTATATTTGTTCTCCATAAATATTCTACCAGCCAATCTTTCGATTACACACAACTTCATATTGTCATTTTTCAAACAAGATATAAATTTAGTTATACAAAAAAATGAAACTAGCATAATTAAGCTCGACATTTTTTAAACCAGATTTAAAACTAAAACTAAATTTTTTATCATAAATTTTTGGCATAAAAAAAAATTTGGTTTTGGTTAAAAAAAAAAGTGAAATGAAACGCATCCCAGTGACAACCACAGAGTAATCGATCTATATACTGGGGCATTTCACGCCAAGCGGACAACCAAAAAAAAGTGAGGTCGTGAATTTTGTTTATATTCTGGTCAGTTATACTTCTAGTAGACGTGGATGTGTACACACAATTTTTTTTTCATATGATGCTTTATTTCTGAGTTATGAGCTTTTAAAAATTTCCTAAAAATGAAATCCGTTATTTTTGGATGGTTATTATTTGTATCAATTTATTTGTAAAAAAAATCAAAAAGTATTGTTTCTTATAGTTAAAAAGTTAAAGTTTTTAATTTTTTTATCGAATTCTAAATTTGAATTTTTTTACTTAGAGTAAACCGGAAGTGAAAATTTCAAATCGCTATTTGAGTAACTTCGACATATTTTTTTTTAAATATTTTAACCTTGAATTATAGCTTTAAATATACTAATACTTCACAAAAAAAATTAAAACGTGATCTCGAATATATTAAGACTTAGAGCATATAGAGTACATAGACATAGCTATGAGCACTTACTAAGCAATCGGGTATATGCGCAAACATGCAAAAATACTACGCTATTAACATTTTATTCGTTCATTCTAACATGTACTAAAACCGCATAACAAAATAAACTGTTTTTTAATAAAATAAAATAAAATAATGGACTTTTACATACCGAGACAGTTCAGCGTCATACAGCTGTCTAGTAAGTAACGACGATTAGCATTTGTTAGTGACACTTTTTAGGGTACCTTAGCAATTTACCTTCCATTCAATCAATTCAAATATAAAAAGTAAAAAAAAAACATTTAATTTCATAAACATAAACCTTATAAACCGTGAACCATTATTTTCTAAAAATAAATCTGTAATAGGTGCCTAAGTAAATAATAATTATAATTACTGCTACGGAACCCTTCATGGGCGACTCCGACTCGCACTTGGCCGCTTTTATAGCTACGAGATGACGTTACTGGTGTGTTTCACAGTCGTATCATAGTTTCTGAAATTACTATTTTGTATGAACTTGTTATTATTTATTATAAGAAAATTGTATTTGATTTTATTAAAAAAATCGTTTATTTTGTATTTTTTCATGTTAGAATGAACGAATAAAATATTAATAGCGTAGTATTTTTGCATGTTTGCGCATATACCCGATTGCTTAGTAAGTGCTCATAGCTATGTCTATGTACTCTATATGCTCTAAGTCTTAAAATATTCGAGATCACGTTTTAATTTTTTTTGTAAAGAATTAGTACATTTAAAGCTTTAATTCAAGGTTAAAATAATTTAAAAAAAATATGTCGAAGTTACTCAAATAACGATTTGAAATTTTCACTTCCGGTTTACTATCCGTAAAAAAATTCAAATTTAGAATTCGATAAAAAAATTAAAAACTAACTTTTTAACTATAAGAAACAATACTTTTTGTTTTTTTTTACAAATAAATTGATACAAATAATAACCATCCAAAAATAACGGATTTCATTTTTAGGAAATTTTTAAAAGCTCATAACTCAGCAAGAAGTATAACTGACCAGAATATAAACAAAATTCACGACCTCACTTTTTTTTGGTTGTCCGCTTGGCGTGAAATGCCCCTACTATAATATTGTGATGGCGCGTAGTAATCGTGTTTGTGTACGAACGAATTTGTATAGAAAATTTAATAATTTTTTTCTCCTAAACGGCGCGTCTCCGCGCTGAGATATTTTGTGAATGGACGTCTCTTAACGAGTTCTAGCTGTGAAAGAAGTACATATCCGATCTGTGGTGTTGCATATTCTAAAGCTGAGCCATTTGTATAGTTATGTTTATATTAATTACCCCCGGTTGCCTGTCTAAGGACTGTAGGACTTTACCGAATATGGACTTCGGGTTCTTAGTCAAGAGGTCAGAAGCCGGGATACAGATTGAGAAATAGTTACTACAAAAGCCGAACTTAGAGGCCAGGCATAATGAATCACTCATTCATACATTCGTTTTCCTCCACATATACAACTAGACAGGCCTCCTCGTTATCCAAGATAAATCCGCCCATACATCCCTATTCGGTGACGCCGTAAAGGTATGTATGACCATACAAAAGCCCGTTTATTGTTCTTATAAGAAGATCACATTATACGTTGAAAAATATCATTCAAATCCATTGCAATCTATAAATTACCTACCTTATTGATTGAAATGCTAGCACCACACTGAAATCGTATTTACATGGAACTTAATCTAACTTAAAAAAGCTTTCAGAAGCTCCAGACAGGAAGCACACCCTAACTGACAGTAAGACGGATCGAGTGACGAATGAGCCTTTCCTCTTCTGCAATCGTGAGATACAAACTTAAAAGTGGATATTTTATACATTCACTGTTAAAGAAAACATAGGTAAGTACCTAGTTTGAAAAGTTAAACTAAGATTCGCATCAGATTGAAATAATGAAAGTTTTTTTTTTTCTAAATACATATTTGATCTTTTAAATGAAATAAAAATATATGTATATTTTTTTTTTTAGTATTGTCATGGTATTAAATTAGCTACATTATTTATTTCATCTATCATCTCCAAGTAGGAAAAGCCTATTCCTTTATTTAATTGGCGCTACTCCTCCCGGGCCTATGCCCTCTGAATCCAGAGGTTTCCCACTGTGTACAGATCATCGGTTTACCTGGTCTCAATACAGCCAGTACCACATTTTCAGTCATTGTCTCCATTCGAGGTCTTTCTTACACTTTGTAGGTCCTTTGTCCAGCGAATGACTCAAGTGGAAATTGATATGCTTAAAAAAACATTCCCTAAGAAAAGTAAATAGTAGTAATATGGTAAATTTATCAATTGAATTATGGTACACAATTAAATATTGGCCTATGTCCAGTATTGTGGACTGTGGCTGGCTGTGGTAAGCAGGGCATGTCTTGAATTGTTGACTGGCCCTGCGGCCCTGCCTTCTGCGCCAGGGGTCTTGGGTTTGAATCCCACTTAGGACAAACATTCGTGCGACTTACTTGTGTTTTTGTTTTGTGTGTTTGTACTGGATGTTAATCCATACTAATATTATAAATGCGAAAGTTACTCTGTCTGTCTGTCTGTGTCGCTTTCACGCCAAAACTACTGAACCGATTTAAATGAAATTTGGTACACAGATAGTCTAGAGCCTGAGAAAGGACATAGGCTACTTTTTATTTGGAAAAAAGTATTATAAGGGGTTGAAAAGGGGGTTGAAAGGTTCTATGAAAGTTTTGTCATTTTCAGAACTAGAAGCATAAAATTTATATTATAGGCTGTAAATATGGCATTCAAAGTTTGTAAAAATTTTGTAAGGGTGTAAAATAAACATATATTATTATGTCTAATTCCACGCGAGCGAAGCTGCGGGCGTCCACTAGTATCTATATAAGTATGTATTTAAAAATATCTGTGTATGTATATCAGTCTCTGACACCCATAGTACAGGCTCTGCCTAGGTTGGGGTCACGTGGTCGTGTGTGAGGATGTCCATGATATTTATTTATAGTTAAGTAATAACTCGTCTTTTATCATCAAATCTGCTACCTATTATCTTCGTTGTGAGTCTAGTCTACGTCTAGAACATTCAAGGCTGTATTACTATGTACATTGTACACAAGGGCTATTATCGTGTGGCATTGTTTCCGCTGTCCTTATATTAATAAGAGAATTCTTTGTTGCAGGTAACTGTGCGTCATCAGGGTGATACAGTGCAGAGGAATGCAGTTGGGTCAGGCGATGTTCTCACCGAGGTGGCGTGGGTAAAGCTAGGACGATGGTTGATTAAAAGCAATACCATTTAGAGTAACAACATTTTGGCCGGGTTTGGAGCAGCCGACCATCCCCAACTACAACGGTTGTATTCTTGTGATGCCCCAATCCCTATAACTACAGGATTTTGGATTGGTCAGCAAAATCCATAAACTTACAGAGAAATGATATTTGAGACTCGTTGGTCCCTTTTTTGATTGATTTAATGGCTGGATTATATCTTAATCAATGCATGTTGCATTGCAAATGTTTCATTTCGTTATAAGGTTTTCACAATCACTACGAGCTAATCCTTACATTATCACCAGTTTGAAATTAAAATCTCTTAGAATTACCTATAGTCTGAATTGCTACCTATTCCATCAAACAGGCTCCATCAAGGATACAAGGCAGATGTCTTGCGATTCAATAAGTTTCTATGGCGTATGTTCGAATTGCATCATGCAGCAATAATGAATTCAGCTATACGCCAGTGGTCATTGTTGGCGACTGTTCAACCGATAGTGGAATATAGGACTCTCTACAGCTACTCTGCAGTTGACATAAACTGAATAGACGAAAATACTTGTAGCTCGTGGTAAAAGGACAAGATAATATCCCTCCCTAAAAGTAGTCAATGATTGAATAAGAAGGTTCCACTTGTGGCATTATCACTGTTGTGCTCTAGAGAGCACATTAAAAACCTTCTGCGAATTCCAGCTAGTAATGACAGATATGTTTCTTTTTTTTCTATTTATGATCTTGATCGTTAACTATGAAAATAAATACCCGCTTAAAAAATCATATTATCGCCTCTTGCGTGTGGTAGACACACAGAAAACCACAAAAATGTAACATCCATTTTATGTACCTATCTGCGAAAAAGGTGAATAACTATTCCGGCCGGGATTCGAAGTGGGGACCCGCTTTTCGTCAGTCAGATCAACTAATATACTCAATACTCAACTGTGATAGTATGAGTAGTGTAAATGTGTAAAAATAAGACAAGAACTTATTTGTTGGTGGCACGACGCACCATCTATAAAAGTGCAGGAAAGCTTGGCCGTCCGTGATAATCTGCAGAATAGCGAACCATGGGAAATCTCTATATTACGCGTACCCTCTTATGTAAAGATCTTTCGAAGGAGGTAGGTATACATGTAGCAACAAGCGTGGGTGGCGTCCTTAGATAAAGGCGTGCAAACATATTAAACTGTGCCAGAACTACCGAATAAGTTTAGTTGAAGGTTATTGCGTCTGGCGAAGGTAAGTGAACGGTCCTTCAGGGAAATCACTTTTAAAACTCACGCAGGATATGACATTCATATTATATTTTGGTTTACATGTCTGTTACATGCTTCTGTTACGTGAACGAGATTATATTAAAACTGCCAAACTAGAACTGGCCTGTAGTGGACCATGGCCTCTCAATTTTTACTGAGGTTCATAGATAGATCGTTCTATCAACATAGGTCATATAGTTTTAAACTGTAAAAATATCTTGTAAACATAATACAGGATGTTTTTTTATGTAGTTGTTTCGCACAAACATTAAGTCCATGTTTGTCAAATATAGTTAAGAGTTTATCATGAAGGTATCAATAAAACAAACTCAATAATAATAAACGTTCTCAATCACTATCACACCATTAAAACCAAAGCCGCCGAAGATTTTGACAAGCCCTTAGCAATGATGACTTACGTAAATAAACAGGATGTCGTGAATGCTTGAGTTGTTTGGGCTAAGCGTTTGGATAGCTCATCGGCGGTGAGAGGCGAATGGGATGTGGTTCCTATGTTTATCAACAAGGCAATGTGCTACTCGACATGTCCAGTATACTCCGTCGGTGAAAAGGGCTTTCATCGTATATTAATTTAATTAATACAGATGTGTCAAAGATTTTTCTTTAATTTTTGTAATTTTTAATTTTTCGTTCGAGACACGTTTATAAGCCCGTCGGCAATGTATGATAATGCTTTCAAACGTTGCATATTAAAATGTTACTATTGAATCATCATTTACTAAGAAAATTAGAACAGAACGTCAAATTCCGTGTATGATTTATGTTGGTAGGTAATTCGCAAAATATCCAGCGGTGAAACAGGTTTTTGAAATATTGAACATCTTGTCAACCCTGAATTTCATTGCCAGAACGTCCATCATAAAAACATATTTGTTTTAGATGTCTATATTGAAGGTTACTTTGCAAGCGTGATATACCTACAATAACTTTATAAATAACATTACAAAATTGTAATTATACATTAATAATGTATAAAACAAATAACATTACTTGGAATTTTCTTTGCTATAAATATAGCGAGACCTTCGTTGAATTGACATGATTTTCAAAAGTATATGGAAATACATATAAGGCCAATTACAAGATTTCACAAATGAGACAAGTGAAGATATATAATTTCTTAATTATTGTTATGATAAGTGTATTTATGTAACATAAAAATATTTATTTATTAAACAAAGTGCAGTAATTTAAGAAAATTAAGGCATAGTATACAGGGTTATTGGTAATTCGACGTATTCCCGTTAGGAGGTGATAGGGGTGACTATTTGTGATAATTTTAACCCCCATATGCATTATGCAAAAGTGAACCATTTTTGAGTTATCGTGGTTTTTAACTTTTTTCAAAATAAGTCGAAAATGCAACATAAAAAATTTATTAAAAAAAAAGTATCAATTTAAATCTAATATTTTCTTTTGATTTATAAAAAAGATTAAACAATGCTTATTTATCAATATTTAAACAACATTTATCGGTCCAACTTTAAAAATGCGAGACGACAAACGATATAATTTCAATATTTTTTGAGATTTTCGTCCACTAAAATGCCTTAAAAACCAAAAAAACTTATATCAAACTTGGCTTGCAGATTGTTTTAAAAACATAACCGTTTTCTTAGCTCTCCAACAAGGCATAACAACTAGGAACTTATTTAAAAAAAACTGGAAATAAACAGATCACAAAGGAAGCAGGCGGAAATTTCTATTCGAAATAAACTTAAGGTCGTTCTTTAAAATTTCCATAAAATTAATTAAAAACAATGCCCAATGTAAATAAAACAAAAAATACAAATTTAAAATAAAATTTAGAACCAGTAAAAGTTTAGTAATACCTAATAACAATTAATAATAAGTAACAATTAAGACATTTTGTAATTTTGCCTAATTAAAGTTCTTGCTCGAAGGGACTTCCCCTAGTGCGTACGCAAAGTTTCATTCTTTTTCTGAGGTGTAACATAACTACCGAAGTAGTTAAATTTGCTGCGTTTATAATTCTTGTTTTGAGTTCTTCCGCGAATGACACAGAGGCGAGTCGTCGTAAACTAGGGATTTCATGTGACCCCAGACATAGAAATCAACCGGCGTTAAGTCCGGACTCCTCGCAGGCCACGGAATGGGTCCTCACGCTATCCAACTATTAGGAAAATGGCTATCAAGTCATCGCCTAACATAGACACCAAAATGTGCAGGACATCCGTCTTGCGTCATAGGGGAAGTCCCTTCGAGCAAGAACTTTAATTAGGCAAAATTACAAAATGTCTTAATTGTTACTTATTATTAATTGTTACTATGTATTACTAAACTTTTACTGGTTCTAAATTTTATTTTAAATTTGTATTTTTTGTTTTATTTACATTGGGCATTGTTTTTATTTAATTTTATGGAAATTTTAAAGAACGACCTTAAGTTTATTTTGAATACAAATTTCCGCCTGCTTCCTTTGTGATCGGTTTATTTCCAGTTTTTTTTAAATAAGTTCCTAGTTGTTATGCCTTGTTGGAGAGCTAAGAAAACGGTTATGTTTTTAAAACAATCTGCAAGCCAAGTTTGATATAAGTTTTTTTGGTTTTTAAGGCATTTTAGTGGACGAAAATCTCAAAAAATATTGAAATTATATCGTTTGTCGTCTCGCATTTTTAAAGTTGGACCGATAACTGTTGTTTAAATATTGATAAATAAGCATTGTTTAATCGTTTTTATAAATCAAAAGAAAATATTAGATTTAAATTGATACTTTTTTTTTAATAAATTTTTTATGTTGCATTTTCGACTTATTTTGAAAAAAGTTAAAAACCACGATAACTCAAAAATGGTTCACTTTTGCATAATGCATATGGGGGTTAAAATTATCACAAATAGTCACCCCTATCACCTCCTAACGGGAATACGTCGAATTACCAATAACCCTGTATATGCGCTTTAACGACGGACCTGTTGATATTAAACATATCAATGACTAGAACCCGAGATGTAATATTTAGTGACCTGCTCACTCTTATAAGAAATGAATTTGACCTAAACTTGGACTTGTCTAAAACAACACACTTACTGGCCAGTATCTGACAGCATAGTATCGACCTGCTAAATAAATATCTACCCTATTTACCCTACTGGTGAATTTCACAAGCAACCAGCGGACATCATACAATAGCTGTACTCTTTTGGAATAGTTTATTGGTCAGTGTTAAAGAGAAAACTTGTTCTTGTAAACTTTGAAAGGCTGAGGATTAAATTAATCTCGATAACAGAAAATTGCGGACTAATAAATGATAGAAAAATTTGTATAATTCTGATATTCGATAAGGTATTGTTACCAACATGACGAAGCGCAGACGACAGGTGCTAGCGCAAGGGCTAAAGTGGGGCGAATGGGAAACCGGTCCGGTTCGCTTGGGGCCAGATGTTCGGGAACATATTATAATAAGGATCGGAACGTTTATTATATACAAACTATATACAAAAAAAAACATTATCTAAAACAACTTCTTAAAACTGGCATGAATATCAATTATCACATTAGTTAATAATGAAATGAGTGATGACCAAAATACATACGGGTATTTTATCTCACCTTAATAATTTGGATAGGTAATTTCAGTACCTAACTTTGTTTAATATGAATCCAATAATTCTTAGCAATTTTGAATTCAAAGATAAATTGATTTCACTTAAACTAGATTCTAAACTAGATTACATTATTAGATTTAAAATATGTAATTTTTTTACGAAAAAGCTAGTGACAAAAGATATATATAATAGTGTATGGAAGGATATAAATAATAGTGTATATAGGTGCCTTAGAAGAACAACCTGTTAGGGATTGGACAATAGCATTTTAATACAACAAATTAACTAGGCTTGTTAATTATATCTGGTTTAATCTTAGTCGAACATAGAACACATAGTAGAACTTATCTATACTAATATATAAAGAGGAAAGATTTGATTGTTTGTTTGAATTGAATAGGCTTCAAAACTACTGAACCGATTTGAAAAATTCTTTCACTGTTGGAAAGCTACACTATCCCCGGGTGACATAGGCAAAATTTTATTTTGGAAAAAATAGGGTTCCGTAAGATATTTGGGTTTTTCGGACACAAGGTGTACTACTGAACCGATTTGAAAAATTCTTTCACTGTTGGAAAGCTACACTATCCCCGGGTGACATAGGCTAAATTTTATTTTGGAAAAAATAGGGTTCCGTAAGATATTTGGGTTTTTCGGACACAAGGTGTACTACTGAACCGATTTGAAAAATTCTTTCACTGTTGGAAAGCTACACTATCCCCGGGTGACATAGGCTAAATTTTATTTTGGAAAAAATAGGGTTCCGTAAGATATTTGGGTTTTTCGGACACAAGGTGTACTACTGAACCGATTTGAAAAATTCTTTCACTGTTGGAAAGCTACACTATCCCCGGGTGACATAGGCTAAATTTTATTTTGGAAAAAATAGGGTTCCGTAAGATATTTGGGTTTTTCGGACACAAGGTGTAAAAAATCAACCAGAAAAGTTACTTATTTTGCGTACGCTGCCTAAAATATAAAAGATAGAACCATAAAATATTCTAATTAATTGTAGATCTTATAAATATCTATAAAAAAAACCGCGACACACTATACCTATCTATGTCGAGTGAGGCACAACAACCATTTTTTTATCTTGAATTTTTTTTGGACTACATTTACAGTTTATGTAGATAATATTTGGTCTTTGAATGATTAAAATTGGACGTTTGGTTTTGAAGTGTCTGTCTGTCTGTCTGTCTGTCTGTTTCGCTTTCACGCCAAAACTACTGAACCGATTTAAATGAAATTTGGTACACAGTCTAGAGCCTGACAATGGACATAGACACTTTTTAATTGGAAAAAAGTGTTGTAATGGGTTGAAAAGGGAGATGAAAGGTTGTATGAAAGTATTGTCATTTTCAAAACTAGAAGCATATAACTTAAATTTTAGGCTGTTGATAAGGTTTGCTAGGTGGTAGAGCCTATAGGGAACCAAATAGGTTTTATATGAAAGCTAATTGGTTCCATATAGAGTTCGCCCGGGGCAGTACCACCGCCCGCCACGGTACCTAGTACCATTTCTGCCGTGTAATAATTGTTTTTAAAGCAATTGTGGTCCGGTTGGAAAGGTGTGGATTCCGGTTACACTTCTTTAGAGGCGACCATCTTAGTCCTCAAGGGTAGCAACACATCTGTGACTGACTTAGAACGAGACTCCTACTAACAAGTACTAACTGGATTATTACTAACACCAACTAACAGGACTAACTATCACTAACAGTCCCCAGTCCTCATACCTACTAACGAACTGACCAACTAATGTTCTAATTAACTCTCTCAACTAATTGGACTAACCATCCCAGTCCCTAATTGAGTCTTGTTCAAAGTCAGTCACAGTTGTCATGGGCGGCAGCGGATGGGTGGTGCTGCAAGCTCGTTTGCTATCTTTTATCCATAAAAAAAAAAAAAGGTATAATTCTTACTAATCCTATCCTACTAATATTATAAAGGGGAAAGTTTGTAAGTATGTATGTATGTATGGATGGATGTGTGTTACTTTTTCACGTAAAAAGTACTGAATGGATTTTAATGAAACTTTACAATAATATAGCTTATACATCAGAATAACACACAGGCTAAAATTTATAAAGATATTGTGTGAATTGTCCAAAATATCACGATAAGTGTCAAGTAGGTAAGTAGGAAAAAATCTACCATCTGCGAGCTATTCTGGCGTGCGCTGCCAAAACTACTGGACCGATTTCAAAAATTCTTTCACCATTAGAAAGCTGCATCTTCACTGAGTGACATAGGCTATATAATATTACTAGGCGTAAACGAAACTATTGTTATAGTCTATATATGTAAAATAAAGTCGTGTTAAATTTTTATTTTTTTAGTAACCTGACGCAAATAGGGTTTATGTGTGTGTACCTATTATAATTTTGATTTTTATATAAAATACCCGTGCGAAGCCGGGGCGGACCACTAGTGTATTTATAAAATAGATCCTTTATGTTATTGAATACAAAGTTGATAGACGAATGGTCTTCAAAATGTCTTCAAAATTCAAAACTGTTTTCTAGAGAAAAAATGCTCCAGTGATTTGATGAAAAATGTGGATGAATTTTATGCCGTTATACGGCAGCAATAAAAGTTTTATTTTATATTTTGCGGCTGATACCATGTTTTTTTTAAAAAAAAATTCCAACATCCATTTCTTGCTGGAGTTGGTAAATCGTCTAAATCCATTTAAGTCAATTAACTGCAGAATCTCTAATGATAAAACGTAAAAATTATCGCAATATGCAAAATCCGGTCGAGATTCAAAAGAAAACTAAAGATGAAAAGCGGTCCTAACTAAGTACTTTAACCATTCAGCTTATCTTCCTTGTTCAATCATGAAAACTACTTTAAAAATCTTGAGAAGTTTTTCTCCATAATTTCAAGATAAGCCGATCTTGATCAAAGCGGCGGGAGAAAAAGTTAAACATCTCAACGCTTTGAGCTACTGAGAGCTTTGCTCTGAATCCAGTGCATAATATTAAACGGGCGAGCCCGTTGGAAAATGTTTATTATACACTCATTTTCGAAAATGTTTATTATACACTCATTTTCGAAAATGGTTTCACCGTCGTTGCCGCAAAATATAATATCTTCAGCACCATCAAAAGTTAGAAAGTTAATAAATGAACCTATCCTTTAAGGATTCTGAAGCAAATCGCTTCAAGTACTGCTCATACGTTTTGTTGGTCCGTGTACTTTCAACCATTTGAATACTAAAACTGCTTAGAATTTAAACTTTCAATATATATTTTTTAGCATTATGAGAATTTTATTCTTCATCCCTTTGTGCTATTTTGAGCAGAAGAGTAATTGATTCAAGCCACCTCGATCGATTTCCCTCTTTTTAGATCGATTATCTTTAACGTTAAACTAAAATCATTATTAGTTCCCTAAACAGCATTTTAAAATCCACATGATATAATGAACTATAATAATTATGTCTGCAATAGTTCACGACGATCAAGGGTCGACACGTTGGAAAAAGAAGTAGGGTAAGTTGAAATTTCTAAGGAAACGTAGCGCTTCATTATCTAGATTTACTTATATAAACACTGCCTTTGTATAAGAGTCTACAGGGTTATTGGTAATTCGACGTATTCCTGTTAGGAGGTGATAGGGGTGACTATTTGTGATAATTTTAACCCCCATATGCATTATGCAAAAGTGAACCATTTTCGAGTTATCAAGCTTTTCAGCTTTTTTCAAAATAGGTCAGAAATGCAACATCAAAAATTTATTTAAAAAAAAGTATCAATTAAAATCAATTTTTTTCTTCTGATTTATAAAAACGATTAGACAATGGTTATTTATCATCATTAAAACTACAATTATCGGTACAACTTTAAAAATGCGAGACGATTAACGATATAACTTAAATATTTTTTGAGATTTTTGTCCACTAAAATGCCTTAAAAACAAAAAAAAATTATATCAAACTTGGCTTGCAGATTATTTTAAAAACATAACCGTTTTCTTAGCTTTCCAACAAGGCATAACAACTATGAACTTATTTTAAAAAAACTGAAAAAAACCGATCACAAAGCAAGCAGGCGGAAATTTGTATTCGAACTAAACTTATGGTCTTTCTTTAAAATTTCAAAAAAAGTAATTAAAAACAATGGCCAATGTAAATAAAACAAAAAATATAAATATAAAATTAAATTTAGAACCAGTAAAAGTTTAGTAATAAGAACAATTAATATTAAGTATCAATTAGGACATTATGTAATTTAGCCTAATTAAAGTTAAAGTTCTTGCTCGAAGGGACTTCCCCTATTGCGTACGCAAAGTCTCATTATTTTTCTGAGGTGTAAGTTAACTACCGAAGTAGTCAAATTATTCTGCACTATGTGCAATATGTGCAAGAATTTATCGATGAACCAATTTTGCTCGCTTACGAATTTTTTTAATAAAAGAAATGCTTGATGACGTGCCTTTAGCTATAATGCAATACATGATATACTAGCAAGACGGATGTCCTGCAAATGTGATTCGGAATAATACTTCGGTAGTTAAGTTACACTTCAGAAAAAGAATAGGACTGCGTACGCAATAGGGGAAGTCCCTTCGAGCAAGAACTTTAATTAGGCTAAATTACAAAATGTCTTAATTGTTACTTATTATTAATTGTTATTATTACTACACTTTTACTGGTTCTAAATTTAATTTTAAATTTATAGTTTTTGTTTTATTTACATTGGGCATTGTTTTTAATCAATTTTTTTGAAATTTTAGAGAACGACCTTAAGTTTAGTTTGAATACAAATTTCCGCCTGCTTGCTTTGTGATCGGTTTTTCTCAGTTTTTTTAAAATAAGTTCATAGTTGTTATGCCTTGTTGGAAAGCTAAGAACATGGTTATGTTTTTAAAATAATCTGCAAGCCAAGTTTGATATAAGTTTATTTTGTTTTTAAGGCATTTTAGTGGACAAAAATCTCAAAAAATATTGAAGTAATATTGTTAATCGTCTCGCATTTTTAAAGTTGGACCGATAATTGTAGTTTTAATGTTGATAAATAACCATTGTTTAATCGTTTTTATAAACCAGAAGAAAAAAATTGATTTTAATTAATACTTTTTTTAAAATAAATTTTTGATGTTGCATTTCTGACTTATTTTGAAAAAAGCTGAAAAGCTTGATAACTCGAAAATGGTTCACTTTTGCATAATGCATATGGGGGTTAAAATTATCACAAATAGTCACCCCTATCACCTCCTAACGGGAATACGTCGAATTACCAATAACCCTGTATACTGGTAACTTACGGTTACTCGTTACTGGTTATGTTCGCGAGCAAGTCGAGATGCATAACCTAGTATCTAATAAAACAATGATTGACTCCGTACGGATGAGGCAGCGTGCCTCGAATTTTACGTTCAATTTTATACCCGGGCATAAACCCAGCGACGTGAAGGATTCATAACCGGGTTCCATCATGCTCGTTCACAGGCTTCGAAGGGGCTTCGATTTTTTCGCGAGTTTTTTACAGCTTTTTTTCCAAACGCGGCATAGCAAATATTTTTATGGCCCAGCGAGTTTTGGTTATTGAGTGTACGAGCAGTCGCACTGTATGTTCGCAGTCGGGGCGGAAGTAGGTGTGGAATGCCTGAAACACACTGTACCGTCGTACTGGCCGCAGTATTTCGGATTTTCGGAAGGCCTTTTTTACCGGGTCTCAATTAATAATGGGTACCTACCTACCTACTACCCACCTACCTACTACCTACCTACCTACTACCCACCTACCTACTACCTACCTACCTACTACCTACCTACCTACTACCTACCTACCTACCTACTACCTACCTACTACCTACCTACTACCTACCTACCACCTAGCTACCTTAATGCGAGATCTTTAAACACCCAAAGGCTTAAGAGCACTCTTGTAATAACATGTTTTCTAAAACTATTATATGACTTCATTATTCTCTCACTATACGCTCACAGTCAAATCTGAAAATAGATCGAAATATACAGACGCTGAAATGGAATTTGTACACAGGAACATGTTTATTTCGTTATTAAGGTCGCCTGTAGCCGTTCGTAGGGCTTCCTCCGAGTGTCACGTAGCAAATTATTAAGGTAACAACGATGTTTTTATTACGGCGTTAATGTTCCCGTGTGATATATGTATTACTTGTTTGAGTAATGAATGCTTCAACGCTCGGAAACGTACATTTACATCATAAGCACTGATTACTTACTGTTATAAGCTTAATTAAGGGCGCGCTGTGTCACCGTATCGTATTTGGGCGAGGAATTACAACTTTGGTAACGACAGGTAATGCCAGGTGTTAATCTTTATAATGGGCCACAGAGTTTTCAGGGCTGGAAAGGGCTCAATCAATAGGCTTAAATATTTATAATTTTACTAAATTTTTAAAAGCTTTTAATTAACTTCACTCGTACGTATCTATGTATGTATGTAAGTATGTCCTGGAATCTTGCAATCAATATTACTTCCACTGAAGCTATCGAGCTGAAATTTGGCACACATATTGGTTCCGATGACAACGCACGAATATAAAAAAGAAAGTTATAAAAAGCTTTTTTTAAATAAAAATGTTTTTAATTATTATATTATTATTATATACATTATTGTCTCTTAAAGTTTAGCCCAAAATGTAATGGTTCTTCTTATGTTTTTGTTTTGCATGTATAATTTCTTATTTTCGTTGGAGTCCGCCTTGTTGTAGCAACTTATTAATAATAGTTTTAGTAATGTCCTTTATTATTAAGTAAATAAAAAAATAGAAACAGATTCCTTGTATATATTGACGTTGATATTATAGGTATCACTTACTTCTGTCCGAAACATCACAAACGAAACCAATTATCTCATCCACAGCTAATCAGAACAGCTATAGATCTTGAACAAATAATGCCCTATTCATTAGGACGCCTCGGCTTAGGATGGTTTCGTGCGAATATATTAGATATGTGTATCTCTATAACGAAGATTTGATACGCCTCGTAGCACATAAAGGCGGATTCAGACTGCTACTTTAGGATTCACATAAATTATCCGGAGAAACTTAGCTAAGTTTGTGTGTAGGGCCACCCTAGTGTCTGAGGTTTCTGGGCATCTTGCAGGATTTAAAATATTATTGTATATTAAGTGTTACCAATCTGATCCGTTTGAATCCTCGCGTATTTTCTGGTTCAGTTGATGACAGTGATGTCTCGATACGTGTGCTGTTATATATGTAGTGTCTAAAATACCAGAAAACAGGGTTTATTTGAATGTCAATTCAAGTCAATCCAGAGGATTGATTCCCGGTTCGGGCAACAACTATTGGGTTTTTCTAACTTGAAATGCCCGGCAGCAGCACGGAGTCTGGATTTGTGCTCGGTTTATGGCCATAAGCTCACCACCTATTAAATGGGACCTAAACATAAACGGTGCTGTGCGTACCCCTTCGGCGAAATACAGGCGCGTTAAGACATCGGAGGTCTCCGCTGGGTTAAAAGATTTCGGCACCAATCTTAATCAATTTAAGCAGCCATTTGGCATCCAGGCCTTGCGTTTTGAAATCGCTCGTTAATATGTTTCAGCAATCTAGAAATCCCGCAGATTTATTTGTGGGGAAACCCGTGCCCAGCGGTGTGACGTAAATGGGATGCAGCTTATCTTACAATATAAAGATGAATGTACACTACGTAATAGTAAATAATCATATTGCTTTATCTATACTATCTATAGTTCTATACTAATATTATAAAGAGGAAACATTTGTTTGTAATGTTTTCACACAAAAACTACTGGACCGATTTCAAAAATTCTTTCACCATAAGAAAGCTGCATCTGCACTGAGTGACAAAGGCTATACTCGTATAATATTACCAGGTGTAAACGAAACTATTGTTATGTCTAATTCCACGCGAGTGAGGCTGCGGGCGTCCACTAGTAGGTACTTGAATAAAAATACTGAATGAAATCTGTAAGGTACCTATCCTTAAATGCCTCATAATCCATTAGTGGTCCGAGCTTAGCACCACGACCCTACCGTGATACAGTTTTATTGCTTCTTACAACCCTTGTACCTCCCTGGCTATAATACAAGTTTATATTCCGAAAATGTGTTAGTTAATTAAGTTAATAAAATACTGCTTTATCGATATATTATGATGCCGTAATGATAATCTAATCTTTGTGTGTTTCTGTTATGTCCATTCATCCATCATTATATAAGGTAGAACATATCTCATAAGGAACCTAGGTTGCCCTGTTATGAGATGTCGTACACCTTCACACGTGTAAGTACTTACAACAAACAAAGAACTAAACATAATTTATATACAATACTAGTGGACGCCCGCAGCTTCGCTCGCGTAGAATTAGACCCATTAACGACGTCTGCCCGCGTTCGGGTTGCCCACTTGACTTGTTTCATACTAACTTTGCACCCCCGTTTTACCCCCCTAGGGGGTGAATTTTCAAAAATCCTTTCTTAGTGCTCCCCTACGTTATAAAAGGAACCCCTGTGCAAAATTTCAAGTTTCTAACCCTTATAGTTTAGTTTAGTTAACAAATAATTTCTTAAATCGCACATAACTTAAAAAGGTCACTGGTACGAGCCGCATGGATTTGAACCCGGTTCTCTCGACTGAGGCGATTTCGATAGCCACTGGCTGTAACCGCTCACGTATACATTAATACCATCTATTTCTACGTACTACTTATAGTACGAAACCCTACTTGTGCGAGTCCGACTCGCACTTGACCGGTTATGAGGCGAGTTCGGTAGCTAGGCTATCACCTCCGTTACTAATACTTCACCCTAATATCTGACTGCTTCTTGTTACACAAGAGCTAACAAGCTATGTCCATTTCCACATAGCCAGTCACACTAATCTTTTCTCGCGTGCGTTCACACCATAACACGTACCATGCACCGTCTCGCTTGTTAATAGCAATCAAATTACCTTTGAAATATAGTCATAATATTTCAACAGGCCTCAGGTAATTTGCCACTCCATTAAATAATTAGAAACAATCATCCCAATCTCGTTATTAGGTAAGGTACCTAGTGTTCTAGCCCAGGAATTTAATTAAAAGCATTAATAATGACTCGAAAGTAGTGTCGGTAAAGTATCACAGTGTGGACAGGAATAAATGCTAGAATAATATTCCTCCACCTTTCCTTTACCGTAAAGCCATCGGTCCCGGTTGTTTTCAATGCTGGAAACAGTCGTTAAGCCTTGTCGAAGATCTTCGGGTGGCTTGAGAACATTCGACACTGGGTTGGCGACTAACCAATCCGCATTTAGCAGCGTGATGGAGTATGCTCTAGATCTCCCGCAGCAGTGACTGTCGGGGAGACCCGTGCTCAGCAGTGGGACGTTTATGGGTCGCAGCGAAAATACGGTAAGTGGTTTGAAATTGCGTACAAACCGCAATCGTGGAGGACACACAATTTAATTATCTGCCTCAGCCGAAATTCAAACCCGCGCCGCGGTTACGCAGTCGGGTCACTCATCGCACCACTGCGCTACGCAGTTATCGATGAGTTACTGTGATGTACTGTAACTGTCTAACTACGTATAGCTATATATAACTGTGCTTACCAACTAAGTTATTTAATTATGACTTTTGACAAACGATATTTTCTACAATATGACATTTTTTTTAAATAAAATTACACTACATTAAATGATGAACTGACGCTATAAAAATAAATAAATTACTCTTCCGTTGAAGTCGCGATCAATGTCACATCGTGTTAAATCCGAGTGAGTGCAGCCGCTCAACATTTAACGAAGATTAATGCACAGACGCCGGTTCACGAGTCCGACGCATAAAACGTGAATTTTGCTTTTTATGGTAGTTGAAGTGAATTCTTTCAATCGGTACCGCACAGAATAAAAAATAGTTTAAAAAACGACTTTTCAAGAAATGTTTAACGACATAATTTGTATTTGGGATGTGAAATTTCTGGTTGCAATGAATCCCCAAATACGTCTTTGCTTTACGAAGATGAATGCCTTGCGTACATCAATATGAGAAAACAGATTGCACATAAAGATAACTACATCCATTTATAGGCTATGACGACATTTATTTTGAACAAAAAGTGGGAATTATAGTTGTTCATAAATCAACATTAATTGATTAATGAAATAATTTAATTAATAATTTTTTTGATAATAGATGTTAATTTCTACCTGTAGTAATATCAATTGACTCTATCACCTTGACATATAATTTATTATTTAAGTTATCTGAAAGAATTTTTTTAATCAACATTAAATCTGAACGAGAAGCTTTGACATAATCAAGTAAAATTATTCTCGTGTTAAAACAGCGTGTAAAGTCCCACATGGAAACAAATCCACGAGTGCAGTCGGTCGGCGCGTAACGAAGATTAATGCGCAGTTATCTGGTAGACCAGTCTCACGCACATAACGCACGTATTGTTACACGAATTATTGAATAGTTTGATATTTTGAGAAATAAATGTGGTCCAGAAAAATGGTGCAATAGGCGGTTGCAGCTAAACACGGTCAATACGACCGATCTTATGTAGCCACTGAAGTCCTTGGCAAAAGAATAAGCATCGATCGAGTTCTTTTCCGGGTTTGTTTTCATACAAAGAAATTTTTGATACAAATCGGGCTTATATACGTGGCACTTGTATCCACTGAAACAATGCCCTTGGCCTAATTCAGAATTGTAGAGGACTCTGACATCCATAGCACGTTTAAATAACATACCTAGCCTTTCTAAGCGTCTAATAAGACTCATGACAGGACATGAGGTCTCTTCCAGTGTTTTGTTACCCTTAAGGACCTATGGTCACCTGTAGAAAAGTGTAATTGGAAACTACACCATTCCAACCATTTTAGAACATTATCAATGTAAATATATTATACCTATTGTTCGTTAATAATGTACATATGCTATGGTGGCTAGGACAAACAGGCGGTCACGCTGCGTTTAATTACTAAACGTAAAATGCACATTTAGTAATTACAGACAGAAGATTAATTTTCGGATTCGGTAATTATGCAACGTCGGCGGACAAATTAAAGTACATGTTGCAATTATTATTTTTGTATTTAAGTTTCAAGTTATTTTAAAGTATCTGTTTCAGAAAACTATCCTAAACAAACCCGGTAAAAAATTAAAGTCTAATAAAATCTAATATGACGACTCACACATTTCTTCACTTTAAATCTCATTAAAACATGATTTAAGTTAAGTAGTGGTAATAAGTCAGTGTACTACACTGACGTGGCAGAGTTGTAAAACAAATCTTTGACGATTTATCACGAAACTAGTTAATTTATGAACTCATTAGTTAATAGTAACAATACAAGCAAGAAGAAAACAGAAACTAAGCCATAACTTATCAGTTGCTCGTAAGTTTTTGAGCTTGCTAATTGGGTATGGCAATTTGTTTTACGTGTTGTGCGGAACACCGTTTTTGGGGTTCAGTCCCCAAAGGGTATCCCCTTTTGGGGAACGGAACCATTTTAATATGCCTCAGTTTGTCTGTCACAAGGCTATGTTCAACGGAAGTTGGTAGACACCTGAAGATTTCATAGAATGCGTGTAACTTAAATAATAAAACTGCAACCTTAAATACTAAGTAGACCACTAACGCCTCCGCCAATACTCATTGGATCAGCGTTGTGGAGTAAGCTATAGACCTCCCGCAGCTATGTTAAAAAATTATTTCCAATATCCGAATGTTTTTGATTTGTCTACGGAGCTCAATAGCATTATATAGATATCTATCAGCCACTAGCGCTTCTGATGCCTCTAGCTTAGACTTAGGTGGTAGGTTAAAGCTGCTTAATGGATACACCTGCAGCGTCCTACTATTTAGAATATAACTCCACAGCCATGCCACCACAGTAGTGTCAGTTAAACAACCACATCGTTGTTTTCATTAAATTCCCCTCAATAAGTGTCAAGAGTACCTGGTCCACCAGCGAATCCCAGATGCGACCAATTGTTTGCGATAGCTCAACACCACCTGTTGTGTACAAACGGGCGTAGGATTGGATAAACACGGGAGACTCGGTTCCGAATCAATCGCTTGAGGTTATTTAATTTGTCGACGTTATAGAAAGATATCTAATGTAACCGATATCTTAACAATACGGGTTGAATCGAATTTATCTACTGATGCTTTTTCGGGTTGAATGTCGAGCTGTCCCATTTAGCTCTGGGCACTTTGATCACAACCGATCTTTAGTACATAATACAGCTTTACTTTAGAATAAGCTGGTACTTTAGAATTACCGATGGTATTAAATATTCCGTGGGCGCGGGTCGTCCCGGATTCGAATCCCGGCCGCGACAGATATTATATATGAAAATAAATATTAGCACTTGGTTATTGGATGTTCAATTTTATTGTTTTCCGTGTGTGTCTGCCACTCGCAACAAGGCTTAAAGGCCTTTCGCAGAGGTTCAGAGTTTATTTATAGTTTATTTATTTATCTAGGTGATTCTTTGCAATCCCATGCCGGTTATTCGCTCGTGATATAGACCAGAAAGCACTTAGCCAGCATGATAGATCTATGGATTAATCCGTCTCATTCTAGAAGATTCTTGCCACGTGGCACGTTCTCCCTTGCCCAGTGGTGGTAATGTACTGAGTGTGGAGTTAGATAATAATTATGAAAATGGTATGTATAAAAAAAATTGTGGACATTGATTATTGCATTAAAATAATACTCATTTATTGGCTACCGACCTACTATAGAGGTCATCATCATCATCATCGTCACAACCCTTTCTTTGTCCCACTGTTGGGCACGGGTCACCTCTCAGAACGGGAGGGATTAGGCCTTAGTCCACCACGCTGGCCAAGTGCGTATTGGCAGACTTCACATGCCTTCGAGAACGAGTTTCCTCACGATGTGTCCTTCACCGTTACAGCAAGTGAGATTTAATTTCTTAAATACTACTTTAGAGGTAGCGTTGAGGTTCAAATTGACCATTTAGTCTTGGAAATCTAGGAATAGAGGTGAAAACAGTTATGCGAATTGCATTTGTCATTTCGTATCATATGCAAGGACAAAGAGAAAACTGAGAGCAAACGCGATATAATATCAGGTCTGGAACAAAAGTCAATGCGCATCAGGTCAGAACGGTTCGTACGTTATAGAGCGTATTGTCGCATTGTAGTAGAAACGGGGACCTGCGGTTGTCTGCGTATTGTTAGTACGCTGCGTATTCACGTAAATGCCCACGTTAGGAGATTGCTATAGCTATGTAGAATAGGGAGAAACTAGCAGCATCCAGTAGGTTTTTCAATGATTCTACTCTCTGTCAATATAGGTACACAGTCATTAACAATGCTCTATAAGTTCCTTGCTTGTATATAAATTCTATCGCCCATTGCCCAATGGGTCGCGTCCATTCAGTGTGATCGACAGAGTTCAGCAACGACGGGTGCGGTCGGTTTGTGGATGGGTGACCGTTAGTGGCAAACATTCGTGGACGTTACCGTGCTTCGGAAGGCACGTTAAGCCGTCGGCCCCGGTTGTTTTCAATGTTGACACTGGGTTGGCCACTAACTAAATTATAGCCAATCCTTTGTGTCAGTTGTCAGTGAGATACATAGTTAACTCTTCACAATGTATCCCTTCAATATATGGTTTTTAGTGCAAGGTGAAAAAATCTGTCGACATATAAATAACTAGTGGACGCCCGCAGCTTCGCTCGCGTAGAATTAGACCCATCAACGACGTCTGCTCGCGTTCCGGTTGCCCACTTGACTTCAAAAACGGCAAAGTTTCATACTAAATTTGCACCCCCGTTTTGCCCCCTTAGGGGGTGAATTTTCAAAAATCCTTTCTTAGTGCTCCCCTACGCTATAAAAGGAACCCCTGTGCAAAATTTCAAGTTTCTAACTCTTATAGTTTAGGCCCTGCGTTGATATGTCAGTCAGTCAGTCAGTCAGTCAGTCAGTCAGTCAGTCAGTCAGTCAGTCAGTCAGTCACCTTCTCCTTTTATATATATAGATTTACTATGTATGTATCGTCAGATCGTCACCAATATTATAATTTGATCTTAACGTAAGCAAACAATACTCTGAATGATTATAAAAGTGAGTATTATTATAGTATAGTAGTCTTTATGATTCAAATCCGGGACTTTCGAAATAGAAAGTTTATTTCAAATGATGATTTAAATACCTACTACAGCGGTAAGGGAATAATTTTACCTTTGTTAATGACATTAACCAGACACCGACTAAAAGCTTGCAATACTAAATAAATGTGAATTCATGGAATTGGCAATAATTTGTTCAAATATACTAATATAGATATTGTGGCTTTATTAGGTACTTTTAACATCTGCTTCGTTTGTTAACTTTTAAATATGTGGATATTAAACAGTTTAGATAGAACTATAAATTAATTTCAAATCGAAACGAATGGTAATTAGAGTCTTATCCTTCTTTTAAATGATTGCTGTTCCTACGTATCTTTAACATATCGACCTCACGTTCGGTCTCAAGGACCGGCACCGAAGGGCAGGGTGGGTTCCCACGGGTTCCGTCTCAGTTCGATGCCCACCAGCGCACAAGTCAGGGTCCGCGGTGAAACCCGAATAAAAATTACTAGTTTTAGGTCAGTTCATTTCTTTATAAACCTTCCACCAAACCTCTCTATATTTTAACCTTTATTATTATGTTCATAAGCTTATTTACCTCGTAAAGGTATAAAATCCTCGGTAAGACTAACTTATATTAACTGACCCACGACATCGTCTACGTTAAAATAGCTTATGGCCCTTTTGTTATATACAAAGCTTGTAGTTTACCTATTCATTCTTGGTAGTAACAATCCATCCAACCTACATAGCTCCTAGTTGTCTTGACTATTTTCGAAATTTTCAACAATTATCGTCATATTTCAACCAATTTACACAAAACCTTAACAAATTATACAACTAAACCATCCTCATGAATAACTCTGCCTATTGATGAAAACCGCATGAAATCCGTTCAGTAGTTTTTGAGTTGTTTGCGTACAGACAGGCAGACAGCCGCGGTGGGCGAGACGTTGTTTCATAATACATACATAATGTATTGAAATACACATTTCTAATTTAATTTGAAATTTTAATTTTAATGTCGGTTAAAAAAACCAACGGCTGTGTCGGGTAACTAAATTCAGTAACAAAACGTAAATTTACCAGACAAAATAAGATTAGTAATTTAGTTGATAAGAACAATAATAATTATTAAAATTATAATACGAAGCTCTTTTAGACAAAAAATATTTTTGCCCGCAGCTCAGTGTCAAGAATTAATGTCAGCGCCATCTGTTGACGATGTGCAACTTTGACAACTTCCCAAAAAACGTGCAAAGTACTCATGGGAACATATTTTCGGGATGAAAAGTGCTAATTTAGGTTATCGTCTATTTATGTGCTAAGTTTCAAATCAACCAAAACCAAATCCGTTTTGTAGTGAAAGTTTTGAATTCAACGCCTTTTTGTGTTCAACGCCATTAAAATAAATCGAGCTTAAAAGTTCATAAATTCATTCATGAATGAGTATTTGTTTGTGTGAAATAGCAAAATTTAAAATGAATGTGTAGTAAATTTGTTCGAAAATAGCTTTATTTTCAGCGCAAACTTGGTGTTTTGAACCTAATAATAAAAGTCGAATAGAGTTAAAATTATCGTCTCAAACAAACCAAACGAAAACGCTATCGAAAAACGTCAAGTAGCTTGTATTAAAACTTTAAATTATCGCGACATTATCAGGTTATAAGAACGAAAGGTACTTAAACTTGTCATAGTTCGCGCCGTCAGACCACCATTCGAAACGAACGTGCCGATAAACTAAATTAAATTCTAACTCTTAAGTAATAAAGTCTAAGTTTTATCGTCAAACGCCACCAAGTTTAATGAAAGAGTTTCTCGCCGTGTTATTCATAAAACCTCTTTATTTCAGGGTAATTATTTTCTATATGAACTTTAATACATAAAGGAACATAGTGTTATGTGACCTACATTCTTTAATTATTCCGATTCTTTGTGGATTAGTATTGCCTACCTTTAGATTTCTCATTTAATATTGCATTGCTATGTATTTACATGATTTCCTTGAGTTTCACATATGCATTATGTTTGTGTTTTTTGCTCTCATTTAGATATTTCCTATGGATTTTATTTTCGTGGCTGTCTTTGGTAACAAGAAAGAATATTTATAATAGGTACATAATTACTTATAATCTGAAACTTATCTATTTGAGTCCACCGCAATTCCAGGTACCAAGTACTCACCATTTCTGCTGTGTATTTCAAGCAATTGTGTTCCAATTGGAAACGTGTGGTTTTCATCAGTTAAACTTTTATAGAGAGCCTTAGCCCTCTAAATCCTCAAGGGTAGCAACGCCTGTGAGCAACATTGAAAGCCTTGTTTAGGGTCTGTCATAGTTGTCATAGGCGGCAGCGGATAGTTGGTGGTGCATAATCGTTTGCTATCTTACATCAATAAAAATAACAACAAACAATTACTATTTTCATAAATATCATGTATAATATAAAATTTACGTAACTTTTAATTATTCCCTGGAAAGCTGCGGATAAAAGCTACTTTTTAATATTCTGACGATAAAGTGAGGAAATCGACAAGCGGCAACTTTTGGTCATTTTAACTGGCCAACTGAACTTGAAGTAAACTTTGTCTTAAGACTGAGTTTTCAGTACTGAAATGGAACAAGATCAAGAGCACTCTATTCAATAGTTATACCATCGTTAATTGTATTCTAGAAACTAAGTTGAGTAAAAGCAGCTGAAATGTATCCTAAAAATCATTTTGTTATAAAAAGATAGTTCATTTCGTTATCAAATTATATTAAGTATATTAATTTTACCTTTATAAGAGTCGATGTATTTTTCTATGTGGCATATTTTTATCACGCACTATTTTTGGCGGCCTTGTCAATGTTTTCTTTCTTTTGAATTGTATGTTGTTTGTCATCTAAACCATTCAACTTCTTGAGTGAGCGGATAGTTATTAACCTGCTCGTACCTCTCCAAACGTTTCTGGAGGTACAAAAGGTTTTCAAATGCGACGAAAGGTCTCGACGAATCTTCCTAAAAATGGTAGTAAAAATGGTAGTACTTTTGAGAAAAATAATATAAAAAATATCTGAAATGGAAAAGTAGTATGTACGTATGGTATATTTTCGGGGTAAATAAAAAAACACGTTAAGTACATTTAAATTTATTTTTAAAATAAATTTTGATCGTACCTATTCACAGCCATATGACAAGAAATGACAAGTTTCTTTTATTGTACACCAAAAGACAACATACAAACAAACATACTCTACACAGATGAATAAAATAAAGAGTAAGGTTATCATTCGAGCGAGGTACTCACCCGTGTGACAGATGCAAGTACTTTCTCGTAAATTAGTTGGAGTTCTAGGGTTGAACAGGATAGTATAAGACAGAGAGAATGTGAGTATTCTGGCGAGGACGAATCGCGAGACACTTGAGTTTTGCGTGATATTCAGAAACATGGTCATATTTACGAATATTGATTTACATACCATTTACCATTTGATTTAGTCGTTCAGTAACGACAAATATTTCCCGGGCAGTAACATCCACTTTGTTACCAACGGTATTGAACATTACTCACATAAGTTATGTTTGTAATACTAATGGAGTGTATTCCAGTCCATATCTAGGTATCTATTACTAGTTTCTAATATCCGAAAATGTAAATGTGAAAGTGGAATTAAGAATTATTACCCCATATACAATTTTAATCATCGTTGCGTTGGTTCAGTTATTACAGTTATACTTTACTCTAATAACTAACAACTTCGTAGTTTGGAATTCTGGTCGGTAAAATTGCTATATTGTAGCTCAGATTCAAGGGTTAATAATGAGTTTGCAGTTGTTGATTTAGGGTTGTTTCTGTAGAACTCCTTTGTTACTGTCATGTTGTCTTTTTAGATTGAAGCTGGGTAGAAGATTTAATGTGCAGAGTTAGTTTTACTAGGGAAAATTTCGCGTGTATGGTTGAGTGTCAGACTCAACCATACACGCGAAATTTTCCCTAGTCTTTTGAATTTCATACAAATTACGTATTATTTTACTTCAGCAGATCATAATCTGGACCGTAAACCCCGTTCGTAGTCGTAACTCACTGTTTAAGTCTGGCGCTTATCTTTGCTTCCCCAGTCTCCTGATAGTCTCGTCATGATATTTTGCCGAAAAGATTAAAATCCTTACTTAGTTCTATGATTTTTGTGCTAACGCCTTAAAGTTTCGGACGATGCGAAGACTTTGATGAAATCTTCAACTTTAACTTAATTTAACTCTACACTATACTTTGCGTATTTAAACAACAAATTGCTCATAGCCCTAAGGCTCACGTCGATGACGTGATTGACCAAGTAAGGCCAAAACAGGAAACGGGCCCGTTGTTTTCAATTGCAAACCAATATTTAATATTTAATTTATGTCGAAGTGTCGAAGTCCTTCGGGTGACTTGAAAACATTCTACACTTGGTTGGCAATTAACTCCTGCACCAATCCGCATTGGAGTAGCATGGTATGTATGCTCTGAAAATTCTATGTCTGTGGGAGCCGTGGCCTTAAGTTGGACGCCTCTGTAGTTTGTAGCTTAGTATCTAAACAATAAAGGTTACAATAAATGCCTAATCAACCTGGGAAACTTCCGTTCTCCCGTCGTCTTTGTGGTCCATTATAGAATCTGTATACGCAAGTTTGTACAGTACATACGTCTGCTATACTCATTTCTGATATGGAATAATAATTGCCTTAAACCAAGGCTGAAGCAACGCATCTGTAATAAGCTTCCTAAAGAACGACCCTTTGACTTTATGTAGATGTTCTTTTCCTTAGACTTCGGTTTCATTAAAAATACTGCAAAAAAATTACAGGGGCATTCTATCTAAGAACGTTTAGAGGTTATATTCTGATGAACATGAAGATTTTCGGTAGAAGCCTTTCTTGCGCAGATATGAAACCATTGTCATAACTCCGAGTGAAGATGGCGTTATCTGCGGGTCGTGATTACAGGCCTTACCTCGCGTCCTTATCCAACAACCTAATATTTTATTCCTAGTGATGCGCGTTTGCCGTATCGATTCTTAGCTTGAGGTGCCCGAATAATTCCGGTTTGGCATTTTGAGTTATTTCGGGAATCTTACCAACATAGTCGTCCCCCAATAATTAAGACGGTAGATGTATGTTATTGTGATAGTATTAGATACGCTTGAGAAAATGCTGTTTTTTCCTGGAGCCGACTGTTACAAACCCCGTGAAATAGATAGGTTCTCAAGGCCTTCTGACATGTATCGAGACTTATGAGAAACAGAATCGGATTTAAAAAAAAGAGTAATTTTTTTTAAATCTTAAGTATTTTTAAGTTATCGTAACGGAAACAATAAAGGTAGGATGATATGGTTCTTAGTTTTTTATGTCATACAAAAAAAACCTGTCATAAAATACTTAAAAGTGTAGGCAGGCTGGATAAGGAAAAATTCTGATTTTTCCTTATCCAGCCTGCCTTTTATCGATGTCAACTTATCACAACACCTATTTTTGTGTTTCAACGTCGACAAAATTTAAGAAGCTTAAGTTCCATTTTCAAACGAGAAAGAATCTAAAATTGAAGTTCTTTCCATTTTTACTGTTGATATTAAAGGTGAAATGGCGATTTATTAATTATTAAGATGACATCTATGATGGTTAATTTATTCAAAGTTAAGAGAAAACTTTGAAGAATTGCCTGAATTGACAGTACCTATGAATTTTAATCTTTTAAGTGGACAGCTTTGTAATTACCATTATACTAATTTACATTACAAAGGCTTCTTGTGTTATTTTTTATCGTGGAAATCTTAATTCATTATGTCTTATGTTTCAATATTTGTATTTCATATAAATTTAAAAAGCAATGTTTACAATGAATTTGGCCAATATACCTGTGAATCATATACGATTCATCAATTCTCCGCTCCGAAATTGAATCGGGACATTCTCAAGCCTTGAAGCTTTTAATAATGAAGCACTTACAACTTTTTTTCAACAGCGACTTATATCGCTGCTAAACTTAAACATCCACTGAACAAGTTGAAGTGAAACCACAAGCTACAAGGAAGAAAAAAAAACGTAACGACCATCGACATCGTTTACGGAACGTGCCAACACTTGAATATTCAAATTGGCTCTACACTATAACCCCCCCCCCCACCCCTCCCTCTGTTCCTGCGCTGGTCAGACCCACAACCCTCGACCAAGGAAGCCCCACAATAGAGAGCGGAGAAAAAAGTTAAGTTCCGGTGTCACTCGCACGCTACTACTGATATCACGGGAATATCTACCCTATGTTAATGAGTTAGGAATTGTTTTTACTCCATACCGTGGACAATACGCATAAAACATGACAAGGTATTTGTTTGGATCGGATAACATCTAGGGCTGGCACGATTCTATGTTTATGATATATACTACCACAACACAACACTTTGATTGTCCCACTGTTAGGCACATGTATCCTATCGGAATGGAAGAGGTTAGACCTAAGTCCACCACGAAGAACTATCACTATCAGAAAAGTCATTGGCGCGACCACTTGGATTTGAACCCGGACCACTCGAGTGACAGACGAGCACGGTAGTTATCGGGCTATCATCGCTATATGTGATATGTTATATTAAATTTATCTATGAAAAATTTATGTACGAGTACATATGTATATGCCATCAATCAAACGGCACGGATCTCGGAACGGCAGGAGCTAGCTCCATCATTCTCCACTACGGAATCGTGGAGATAAGTGACTTATGTGAACTGAAATTCGGATACCAACACACCAATCCGCTGCAGATCTCAATAAGATATTTTTAATAAATCCGTCCGAAGTATCCAGTTCCAGTGTAAACGTCTTATGCTTGACAAACTGACAGCCCTAGAAGGCGCAGGTGCAAAATAGCTGCTCGGGCAAAACGAATCGACGGAATGAGCTCCTGCCCTAAAGAATCTATCCTTCCATTAATATTTTTCGTTTACACGAAATATTGAGATGAACTATTTTACGAATACTAGCAAAAACTCGCAAGATGAATGATTCTTGTGTGATTTTAATGAAGATTGTCATTTTTTTTCACACTTTCATCACAGCAGCCTATATGCTGTGCATGTTTATCATTAGACCTATCATTGGGATTCAACCTGGAATATTATTAGCTTCCAAGTGAAATTATTAAATAATCACACTCATGCTCAATTACATGTAGGAGTTTTGTTTTATTGCGTACGTTGCAGTGTATTGTATTAATTCCCATGCAATCAATTGCATGAATGCTAAATGAATGATGACTTCAAATCATTGAATATTTTTCTTTACGACAAAAAACAAAAAAAATGGCTAATTGCTATAGTAGGTAAATTATATACATACTAGTAAGATATGTATTACTTTTTCATTCATTCCACTATTCATGTTTATGAAGACTTTATTTCACTTAACTGAGTGTAATAACTATACGGGATGTTCGTTCACGTCACGGTACATATTTTCAGGAATTCCTCTTTGACTGATGAGTTCCAGCTTATACAATTTACCAATTTACAATTTGAAATTTTACCTTCATAATGAAGAGAATCTTTTTTTTTTTTCAAACTTTTATATTGAAGAATTTTAATTCGATGTATACTAGACAATCTGGCATGCGGGCTGCTGTGTATGGATGTAAATACTAGATGTAATTTTGTGTTTCCCGCATCAAAAATAAGTTTCTCCTTGAAGCACTCTCGTGTCGAAGCTAAATTAACCTCAAGATGAAAGTTATTTCACGAACCGCTAACTAATCTGCAGCAAAAAATATAGTGACAAGCGGAAAGCGGATATGACTTCTACTATTCAATGGATGGAACCTTCAATCTTCGGTAGTGTGATAAAGAAACATGTAAGTTTGCAGAATTTCCTTCGCCATTTTCACGGATGACCTCTAAACAAAAAACTTTCTGGCAAACATAATACCTCGCCTGGGAACTGACGCAAGGCCCAGAATCTTTCATTGATAGTTTTTTCGTAACGCCGAGTACCTACACATTCTGAAAGTTCCTCGCTCTACAACTAATTTAATCACTCTTCCGTACAAATTGTACTCCGGAGGACGTCCTCAAGAGTACTGAACTTTGCCTAATATTTCAGTTAACGCCGGATCACTGAATAAGGTCAATTGACTCAGCCAGCACAGCATTCATAATAAGTGAAATTCTCAGTTCAATAATTCGATACATGTTTCATTATGCTATACGAGTACGAGATACTATAGCTATACTACAGACCAATAGGTTGTACGCTTTGAAAATACTATCCGTAGCTACCATTTTATACTAGGAGGGATTATGATTGTAGCGTCCATAGCCCAATGGCTCGTTTCAATTGACAGAGTTAAGCAGCGACGGGCGCGGTCGGAATCTGGATGGGTGACCGCTATACGCAAAATTGCATGGGCGCCCATTTAGGTCCCATAGTATTATGTATATTATATTTGTAATTGTATGTAATTTGTCATAATAAACTTTTTCTATTTCTATGTAATAGATGGTGAGCCTATTGCCATACACGGGCACAAATCCAGACTCCGAGCTGCTACCGGGCATTTAAAGTTGTTGTCCAACCAAGGGGTCGAACACCAGGACAGCTTGTAGCGACGCTTGGGACCACTAAACCAACGTGACAGTTTCCTGATAAAATATTGTAATTGTATAATAAATTTGTCCCACGTTGAAAGCCAATGACTCATTAGGCATATGCATAATCAATTATCAGATTCCGATTTTGCCTCTTAATTTTGTATTCAAATTAGATTTCGTATTCAAATTACCTTTTCTGAACAGCGCTGCGGGCGTTATTCGATTAGGGACTTGTTTCAACACTGACTGTTGACTAATTCGAACGGAGCTTGTGGCGCACTGAATTCTGTTTTTTAACAAGCTGTTATATTTTTTTATAACGATAGAAGATCACTTGAGGTTTTTTTCTCTTTGGAATGATTAGATCGTCGCCTGCAGTGGGCTGTTAATTTTAGTTCTTGATATTTGTGTTTATGAATATAAGATAACAAACGAGCTTGAAGCACCAACCATCCGCTGCCGCCCATGACAACTGTGATTTACTTTAAATAAGACTCAAATTGGGACTGGGATGGTTAGTGTGAGTGACAGTTAGCTGAGAGAGTTAATTAGAACATTAGTTGGTCAGTTCGTCTGTGGGTAAGAGGACTAGGGACTGTTAGTGATAAGTTCGTCCTGTTATTTGGTATTAGTAATAGTCCAGTTAGTAATTGTTAGTATGAGTAAGTACTAGTATGTATTTTAATATATCATTTAGTGTACTTTTGGTAAAGCATCGACAATTTCCGAGCAAGAAACTTCGGGTAAAGACCCTGTTTGATCTTCCCCTGTAGATTGTTTTACGAATACCTCCTGAAACGTCTGGTAAGTTTACATGAAAGGTTTTAATCGAATATCGCCTTAGCTCGAAGAAATATTTCTATACATATTCGATACTAGTGGACGCCCGCAGCTTCGCTCGCGTGGAATTAGACATAACAATAGTTTCGTTTACACCTAGTAATATATATAGCCTATGTCACCCAGTGAAGATGCAGCTTTCTAATAGTGAAAGAATTTTTGAAATCTGTCCAGTAGTTTTTGTGTGAAAATATTACAAACAAATGTTTCTTCTTTATAATCTTAGTATAGATAGCTACGTACGATACTTAACAATTATATTATAAGTTGATATCTATAAATATAATAAAATACTAACCAGTCCGTCTTAACGTCTGTACATTGAATAAATCTTTCTATCAGTAAGTAATCGATACAGATTCCGATTTTTTTTTAATTCAGTGTCTGTCTGTCTGTCTGTACCTGTATGCGCGATGGAATCAAAAACTACCGAACCGATTGTAATGAAACTTGGTGGAAACTTGCACTGAATCCCTGAGACAAGGCTGATCAAAGAGATTCTCCTGAAATACAGAGATAAGAGTTTGTTTATTTCGGACTTTTTTCGAATATTATCTGATAAATTTAAAACTTGCAGCAAACGTTTGTTATTTAAATGAATTGAATACGTGTTTCTCCGTTTATGTGAATTTTGTAAGAAATAATAACGACATGTAGGTTTACTTGAACGTTTTAGCCCGATAATGTTGAAGTTGTTCGAAGGACCGGTGATATCTTTGGGGTGGATGGCTAGGTGTAAACGAAGCTGTTTTTATATCTAATTCCACGCAAGCGAAACATCGTGCGTCCGTCTTTGAAATAAAAAAACGTCTTCATTTAACAACATCTAAAAAATATGCTGATCTAATCCTGTAAGACTATTCCAGAATCAACGCCCGTTTTGGGAGTTTGCGCTTCTAAACTGGGCCTCCAGTCAAAGATTAACGACAAAAACAGATGCGCAATAAGGACAAACGTTTAAAACCCTCGAGTCCTTTGAACAGGGCTGAGGTTCAAATTTGCATATTTGCCTCGTACAAAAACGACTGTGCCGTAAACCAGTGAGTTACAGCGCGTTAGTAAATTACAGGATTAAAGAAAAGAGAACTCTTAATGTTGTCTCGTTTACTTTGTCAATTCCGCAATCAATCAAGCTTTGAGCGCGTTTCAAATTATGCGATGGTTTATCTGCCATTTTTAGATCAGTCAAAGAAAAACGGGGGATATTAAAATAGTGTTAATGTCGCATCATTGAATATAATCATATTGGACAGTTGAAATGAAGCTATGTCTAACTCTGAACATTATCCTTGTTGTGCTACGTTACATCAATTGACGTATAATTAGCCTTAGTGGAACTTATACTTTGAACCAGAAGTGGAATTTTTCCCAACTGGAAAACTAACATCGCTGTATCTTGCTATAACACAATTGCTCTTTGGTGCTTCGTGAAGTGACACATATTATAAAGGCTGACATGAATTAAAGATTTTTACTCCCAACTTTAATAACATTTGGATTTATTTATTTGGAAAAACAAAATAATACGGTGATAATGCCCTATTTAATCATGAACACACTTATTGTATATACTAGATACAAAAGGTTTTTTTTTCTATCAATCACAGCTTTGTTTTCCATGTTCCTTCAATAGTGTTTTGATGGGCAAAGGCCTATTCATCAGTTCGTATTACCCTTTTGTCAGTTGAAAGGCACAATAAAGAGCACTGCTAACCGATTACATTCATTTAATTGCATGGTACTTCAGATTGATGGATCGTCTTTGAAAGTGATCTGGGGTGTGTGTACCGTACTTTATACGCCACCGTTTTATTTACGCTTACTTGACGAAAAAGAAACGGGTCATCAGTTCAAACGAAGAGCTGATGAAGTAATTGCTGTAAAGTTTTTCTTGAATCCAATTACCTTACAAACATAAACTAAATCAAAATCGATTCATTTTTGGCCGATGCGATGCCACCGGGAGACATATACTTAATATATACAGGGTGTCCCAGAATGAATGGATAATCCTTGAGCCCCGCACAGAACAGCTCTCCAGCGCTTAGAAAAAAAAATAAAAAAAAAAAAATTCCAAGTGATACCCAAAATATGATTTTTTTTAGAAAAACATACGTTATTTTAGCTTCACTTCACATTCATTTACACAACTGCCACAAATTAATGATATTCTTGGCGTTTTTGGTGTCATTTTATTCCTGATAGACTATACTACTAGAAATACATCAAATAATATAAGTATCTGTGATACTTTTTTTATAAAAAAAATAAGAACTTGAATTTTTAACATGAAATTTGATACCAAAATAATTTTGACATAGTTTGAGAGTGTTTCATGTAAAAAAAAGTATGAAAACGTAAGTGTCCAGCTATTTTAAAAACATGCGCAGTTAATACAGATTAAATAATGGTATAATACATCATTTTATCTAATACTACTACGAAGTTATTGCTATTGAGATGCAAAACGAGTAAATACGACTAAAATTAAAAAGTTAATGTCTTAATACATTTTAATAATAATAAAACATTTCAGGTGTCGCTGCGACCCATAGACGTCCCACTGCTGGGCACGGGTCTCCCCCACAGACACTGCTGCTGCGGGAGGTCCAGAGCATACTCCACCACGCTGCTCCAATGCGGATTGGTGGAGGGGTTAGTGGCCAACCCAGTGTCGAATGTTCTCAAGCCACCCGAACACGGCTGCGTAATTCCTCATTTGAAATTGTTTTCGAGTACACTTCTTCCTTTAGACAGCCCCAGTAAAAAACATCCCGACAGTTTAAATCTGGAGATCGAGGAGGCCACAGAATAGGACCCAAACGACCAATCCATTTGTTTGGATACGTGGCATTTAAATAAGCCCGGACGTTTGTACCATAATATGCAGGGCAGCCATCATTCTGTAACCAATGGGATTCCATTACCTCCTACGAAATAGTCGTTAAGCCTTGTCGAAGACCTTCGGGTGGCTTGAGAACATTCGACACTGGGTTGGCCACTAACCCCTCCACCAATCCGCATTGGAGCAGCGTGGTGGAGTATGCTCTGGACCTCCCGCAGCAGCAGTGTCTGTGGGGGAGACCCGTGCCCAGCAGTGGGACGTCTATGGGTCGCAGCGACACCTGAAATGTTTTATTATTATTAAAATGTATTAAGACATTAACTTTTTAATTTTAGTCGTATTTACTCGTTTTGCATCTCAATAGCAATAACTTCGTAGTAGTATTAGATAAAATGTTGTATTATACCATTATTTAATCTGTATTAACTGCGCATGTTTTTAAAATAGTTGGACACTTACGTTTTCATACTTTTTTTTTACATGTAACACTCTCAAACTATGTCAAAATTATTTTGGTATCAAATTTCATGTTAAAAATTCAAGTTCTTATTTTTTTTATAAAAAATGTATCACAGATACTTATATTATTTGATGTATTTCTAGTAGTATAGTCTATCAGGAATAAAATGACACCAAAAACGCCAAAAATATCATTAATTTGTGGCAGTTGTGTAAATGAATGTGAAGTGAAGCTAAAATAACGTATGTTTTTCTAAAAAAAATCATATTTTGGGTATCACTTGGAATTTTTTTTTTTTGATATTTTTTTCTAAGCGCTGGAGAGCTGTTCTGTGCGGGGCTCAAGGATTATCCATTCATTCTGGGACACCCTGTATATTACATAATATTATTATGTAGGTAGAAAAAAATAAAAATAAAATGTAGGTAAAATCAAAACTTATACTAAATGTCAGAGGGACAGAGATGTTTCTACGTAATTGCAATTGATACCGCTATTCTAAAGCTTGGCAATTATTATATAATTTGCATAGTAGCTTGCAATGATTTAAATACATTAAATATAGTAAAGTTGAGTGTTGTGTCGGTTGTGCGTGAAAGGGGTAAGTTAGATTTTATCAAAAGATCAGAAAATGTATGTATTTTAATTGTCAGTAGGTACAGTAGTGATTAACATAATAAATTGTTGTTTTAGCTTAAGGAAACGCCATGATTGTATCCGGCAGATTATAAAACACATCCAATATTCCCTGAAGAGCTGTAGTATGATTCTATTGCCGTGGCTGTAACTTGGTTTTGGCAGGGTTCCGCTTCCATATGAAAAACCCTCCTGGCGCCCTCATACCTAGATAATATAAGCTTCTTTATAACCTAAGTAGTTTTAATAAGAACCCGTAACAATATATATTGTGTATATGTGTACCTACACACGTTGAGGTTAGTTAAATGCGAATTAAAAAGTTTATACGTAGCATACAGTACAGTACAGAATCCAGAATCAGAACAAAATCTTGCCATGAGATATAGCTAAACAGCAGTATTAAGACAACTTCGAATGTTAAACAGTAAGATATAAACAATTCCTTTGTTATGCTAAGCAAAACAGTTATCTTTTTTTAATTGCTCGTTGCTCCAAGATGCTGGAGTTAAAAGATTTAAAGACGAGGAGTCTTCGCAACGTCACTTGGGTACTCTTAAGATGCTTGTAGAGACAAAGGCGCGACTCTGGAAATGGAGCGAGCATTGCTTTTAAAAAGATTTAAATTATCTTTATTTTATGTGCGCCTGGTGTTTATGAGGAATGTTGAGGCTTTGTGTGGCCGAACATTAATTAGTTAGATTGTTCCACCTGTATTTTATTTTGGTATTCGAATGATAAAGGGCTCGTGATTGGCTTGAGACATAGTTAAACTGCACCGGTTCCTACCTGCATTTGGTATGTAACCGCTAGTAGAAAATTTCCTGTGTGCTTTGCTCTCCAAGGAAGGCACGTTAAACGGTCAGTCTGTGCAGCTTGATGTGCAGTGCGCCGTATGCGCCAGGCCTCAGTTATCGGAGATAGTGCCCTGCAGTAACCGCTTATGGATTGTGACTTGTTTGGAGGGTAGCTGATATATTTGAATGTACCCTAGATTTAAATCAAACCTATTTAATAAGCAATTTAGCGCTGGATTAACTGTAATAACATTTAACTTTGAATAGCTACCTCTAAACTTGTTTAGCGCTAAATCTGACTTATGAATACGTTTCAATCCTGCTATGTTTTAACCTGAGAGTCATTATTATTCGGCAGTCAACATCACCGTCCAATGTTAATGATCAATGTCCACTGTACCAGTGGAGTGGATTACCTACTTCTTAAACCGTAGCATCAGTGCAGAAATTAATGTGAATCATCAATATTGTTCAATTTTTAATCATCATTGCAACTCGCAAGATTCATCGAAGATATTGGCAATACGGCGTGTCTATACACAATAGTGCATGTGATGTCGCTTTGACTTAAGCCTAGCCCGATGGAGGATATTTTCGCACTACAACGTACAACAATTTCATTCCATATTAATTTATATGTAACGATATTTATCTTCCACCCATTGCTTCCACCAGTCTGCAGCACAGAGTACATTTTACATACTGAAAGTCTGCAGAATAATGCTTCAAATACATGACGTTTTGTCATGAGAAACTAAGTTTTGTCAGAAGAAAGACAAACCAATAAACGAAATTTCTCATTTATACATATATTAATATGATAATATTCTTAAACCACTCTTAAACACGGAACTTTTCTCATTGAAAATTTTGAATACTAATATCTCAGATACAATTAGACAGACAAGTCCCTTTGATTTGGTTTACCTAGTAGTATAATCGTTTATATTTAGTTTGCTTGTTCGTTTATTCTTCTATTCATACAAAATCACGCTAGCCATATTATCATATGAGATCTCAGCTCTCGCGTACGTATGATGTATGACTAAGTTCTCGGAAGTAGATCTAAGAAATTCATAATTTTTCAAGTGTCCAGTCTTCAAAATTTACTGAACTGAACTGACTTCAGCGCTTTGGTCTCTGCTGCAGCAAATTCTGAGTGCATTCGGTTTATACGTTAACACTGTAAAGTTAACTCAACTGTGTGATGATGTACTTATTATTTACGTGCTGCACTTCATTTTCAATTGTTGAAATCATTATTATTATAGTATTACAACAATTCACAGCTTGTCAAATCAATAACTCGATTGTATATTCTGTTCAGCTTAATTTCTAGGTTGAATCCATTACAATTCCGATGGCCGATTCAAGACGAGTACTAATCGAATCTAAATTATTAAATTACGTCCAGATCCCGAACTTTATTCCTCTTCAATAGATACAGAGTTCCAATTGCGTGATAGTTTTCTTGAGATTAATTCTTCATATCGTACGATATGAAGAATTAATCAAAAAATTGATTTAACGATCTAACTACATCAATCTACCGCAGTGCAACCAGACCCTAAATCTTGAGTGTCTGGACCAACAATATCTGCAATCGATGCATAAATTTGATTACAAGGGAATGGGGCGGAAGATATGTGTACACCAGAATAGGTTTCAAAGCTCGATTTCGTCTTGAACCGGCCATCGAAATTGTAAATGATTCAACCTAGATATTAAGCTGAACAGAATATACAATCGAGTTATTGATTTGACAAGCTGTGAACTGTGCAGTAAGTCCCATTTGGCAGAAGTAAAACATCTACCTACTAGTTAAAAAACGTGAACTCTATCAAATCACACCTAAACAATTTTAATTCTTCAGCTTGTTTAGCCCCTATGCTGTCAGAGGGGTTCTAGCAAAACATCACGCTATATTGCGAAATATGTGTTTAATGCCACGCGTTTAATGTTTTCTACGCGCAAAGTTCAACGCAAACTCATCTACTATAGACAATGATATCTTATAATTTAACATGGCCGACTTTTGACGCTTATCTACCTTATCTACTACTTTGTTACTAACTTTATCATTTCTTCTTTACAGTCAGAGATCACCCCTCACACCACGTCACGAGATTACGACATTCGAGACACCTGGATGGCTACCTTCCCTTGCACACCGCGTCCGTGAGTACACCTCATACAACCACATACGTCATAGTTCATCCATCCATACAACACATTTATTTTCGCTCCCAGAAGCTTTGTCCCGATAGTTTTCGTATTTGATTTCGGCTTATTTTTAAACAGTTAGATAGAATGTGCATGGACATTTAAAAAGTATTTTAAACTTAAAGCTGTCTAATCTTCTATCTAAAGCTCGCAAGGATTCGCGTAAGTAATACCTACTTATAGAATCTAAACACGCGTCACTATTTATTACACATTTTTTAATTTAACTTGTAATTCCAAAGGAAATCAATGTAAGTCTTTTTCATTCTCTCTTCTTACCTGAGAAAATTACAGGATACATTTTTTAATTTAACTTGTAATTCCAAAGGAAATCAATGTAAGTCTTTTTCATTCTCTCTTCTTACCTGAGAAAATTACAGGATAACATTATGAAATATTTGTTACAAAAAAACTGTCATTGCATGATTTGAAATAATTAGTATATAAGTACCTACTACATCACGGGACACGTCTGTTCTTACTTCTAGTTCTAGTATGAAACTTCGCAACTTCGTTCTCAATTCGATGGCACGGCAAGGGTAGCGTCACGCAATTTCATAACTATTAAGTTCTCAGTTTTTGCCTTCACTTCCGAATGATAAATTGACATAGATGTTTTTATGAAAATTGGTAGGTAAGTATAGTATAGTAGTCTTCTAAAAAAAAAAAATTTACATTATTATAAATAGTTAAAGTAAGTACTTGAATTTTTTGTAAGAAACGCGCTTACACTAGATCGCTTAATAGCGTATAATTTGTAAACCTTAGTTTACAAAAGTTTTTTAAAGCAGAAACCAGTTTAAAATCATAAGGCTACTGAAATGTTGCTGTTGCCGTTTCGTCGCGTTCAATATCTGTTATCACTATATAAAATGTGATAAGTCCTAGGTTATGCGATGTTAAAGCTAATAAAATAAACTGCGTCCAATTTAAGTCCAATACACCTAACGAAAATGTACCGGGCCCGATTTTCGAACTTTACCGATACGAAGCATCATCATGCGAAACATTTTCGCATGTGAATTTTATAACGAGTCATTTGTAGGCCTACGAAAAGTAAAAATTAAACTAAACACTGGGAATTAAATCTATTACACACATTCTATCGCCGGAAGAAATAAGAATTCGAGTGGTGTCGACCAATCGTTTGATAAGTCGCGCGAGTAAATTTCAAAAATAGAGACAAGACAAGATGAAATTCGTAGGCGCTTTGGCAAGTGAGATTCGAAAATACGGCCCCTGTTGCTTGAACTTGTAAACGTACGTATTGTAACATGTTGGTGATATAACATATAAGTCAAAAGTTACTTTATTTTCAAAATTGGTCGCATTTAATACTTTGTTAGCTCTTTCATCGGCTGTGAAACTACACCATGATCAGAATCTTAGTCAGCTGATCTGAATTGAACTTACTTGTTGAAGTATTCTTCAATGACCCTGAGGTCGTCAGAATTATTTACTAACTAATCCATATGTAGTGGAAATTGGAAAGTGGAATTTACAAATGCGGTTTCAGTTCATACAGGCGACGTCACCGAAGCTAGCGGTGAAGGACAACCACAAACCGCTGTTCACCGAATGCCTGAACTACAGGCCGACTGTTAAAGAGGAACAACCAGTCGGCACCTATGTTTTTAGGGTAAGCCTCCATGATCCTTGCATTGCTTCATCAAACTAATATACTGAGAGAAAAATTACGTACACAGAAAAAAATGCTGCAGACAAAGAATCGGATTTTAGCAATCTTAGCGATAATTTTTACGTTAAAATGTTCTAAACTGAATTTAAACTTACCTACTTTTGCTTAGTTTTGCTTTGGGGAAGATGAGTATTAAGTATGAATACGGTTATTGATTTTTTTATGAAGACTCTTTTAATGTGAAATATTATGAGGACACCAACGGAATTGTTGTACTACACAATTTTCTGCGTTTTCGTTAGTTTTCTTTTATACAACTATTACAATCCAGATTACAAATGAAGTCTTCTCTCGCTCGCAAGCTAACAACAACAAAAATATTGTTAAATGTGGTTTATTTTATTGTAATTTATGCAACTCTTATTTTATTGTAATTTATGCAACTCATTGGGGTCTTTGAATACAGGTAGTATATTCATAAATTTAACACAGGTGCGTGCAGAAGATCGGGATCCACCCGAGATGGGAGGTACTGTCACATACAAGTTCGTCTCCACCCCAGGCGAAAAAGAAAGATTTCACGTCGACCCTGAATCAGGAAACATTACCACAGCTGATGTCAGTATTACTTAATTTTTCAAATTTTCAGTTCGTTCATTATGAACTGCGCATTCTACTATTTGTAATACATATTTTGATTTCTAATTATTTAATAATTTGTTTCTCTATTATATTAAATTTGTACGAATTTGCAAGCTCCTATTGGAACTGAGGTAAATTATAAATTAACGAACTAGTCACAACTCCTGAATGTTTAAAACTAATTCTATTAACAGGTTTTTGATCATGATGAACCGTCGCGTGAGAAAGAAGCATATATTACAGTTAGAGCCAGCGACAACGGTCAACCACAATTGGACGACGCATGCACAATTAAAATTATTATCGAAGACATCAATGACAATCCCCCAGTCTTCGATAAAGTTGTAAGTTCCGCTTCATATTTCATTGTGTTTAGCTAATTGTCATCGTCTGTTCATCTTTAAACTGTAGATAAAATGAAAGATATTAAACTCGTGCTCGCAGAATGTCTGATCGTGTAAAATTTAATACATTTAACTCGTACATACCTAATAATTGTTATTTCTGCTTGATTATTTGTCAATCACTCAATTAACACTTGTTATTTACTTCGTATCAGTTAATTATCTTTACGCAATTGAATCTGTATTTAATTGGTAATGTTATGGAACCATATAAAAGAACATGTGTAATGGAAAATATTTCAAACATAATGTGTGTTCTGTATTTAACTTTAAAGCCAGTGCATTTGTTTTACTTATCTTGGCAGTTCATAGGTCTTGCACATGGAAATTTTCAATGGAATATGTTATTTTGCCTTACCAAGTTAAACTGATATTTATATTATGTATGTCTGCTATTGTGACTAACAGATAATTCGTTCAATAGCCTCAAACCGTGGCGCAGACTTTATTAACACTTGCCTGTTTTTCGAAGGTCTTCCGAGGAGATGTTTGGAAGGTTTGTCTTAAAAACAGAGTTTCACAAATGAGAAAAAGCGCACACAAATATTGTTTATGAACTGACACAATTGAAAAATAAATACTAACAATCGATTGTTACCACTGCTGTCTTTCCGTTTTATTAATATGTGTTGAAACTATGTATGTTTTAACAAGCGCTGGTAACAATCGATCATAAGAATAATTTGAAAATATTTGTATTTCTCTACTTGCATGTCGCTGCATGTCTGTTAGGATCGTAAGCCGCCACTCAAGGCGTTATTGGTAATCATTTTAAATGTCTGGTGTGTTTGAATTCACTTTTTTTGCACATTTCTAGTTGATGTATTTTTTTAGCTAGGCCGCTCTTTCCCCCCAGCGCATTTTATCACACTGCACGGTTATTATTATTTTGGAAAAAAAAAACTTTCTCTAAGCTTGGGCATGCTTCGCGTAAACCATGTCGAAGTGGAAAATGTAATTATCTCCGACGCAAGCTAACCCGTAGGCGACACCGTGTGAAATTAGATTAAGCGTTGAAACACTTAAGGTTTCGTTATCAAGGTTTCGTTATCTACTTTGTACCATAGGAAAGTGTTTGTCATATTACTTGATGTCTAAACTGAATATTTTCCGAACATTTGAATTGTATTTTATGAAAGAACTGCGTAACCTTGGTTTTATAAGAGACCATGTACCTACGCTTTTCAAGTGTGTTTATTGATGGTTCGTTTACTAAAAATAACTAACCGTATTTGATTTTTATACAGTCGTACTCGGAATCCGTGCCACAAGATTTACCGAGCGGGCGAGAAGTGATGAGGATATCTGCAACAGACATCGACGATGGAAACAACTCAATAGTTCATTATGATCTCGATTCCAACTCGCCAGATCAGTCCTATTTTCACATTGATCCAGACAACGGTGTTATATTTCTAAATAAAACCATAGACGTAAGTTATTAACTATATTCTAGTTTTCATTGTATTTTTACTATCTGTAAAACTGTTATAGGTATAGTAGAAATCGAAATACTGTCATCAATAATTTGTTATAAATAAGGATAAGTGCTGAAAATATGAATTGTGTTCAGTAAATACAATAAAATTCCTTAAACTTTACAGAAACAACCAGGATATAAGTTCAAATTGAGCGCAATAGTAAAAGATATGGGTAATCCGTCTCAACAAAGTTCTATTACTTTAGACATTCAAGTCGTAGAATCGAACAAGAAAAGCCCGTCTTTCATAGAAGTTCCCGATGAGCCGATAAGATTAAAAGAAAATTACGCTGACTTTAATACACCCATTGCGACTGTTAGAGCTGTGTAAGTAGTAAAAGCAATCTTACTTGATGATTTTTATTTCACCAATAAAATGGTTACTGTAATTTCGCAATTGCAGTAAATACTTCTGGACTCGTAAATAAACTAAATGTTTTGTCTTTATTGTAGTTCAAATATTCCCGAAGAGAAGAAACTACAGTTTGAACTTGTAATGGGTCAAACAGAACAAACGAATAAATGGCATACTTTTGTATTAGAACCTGAAGCTGATTCCGCTTACATTAAATTGGGAAACCATTTAGATTATGAAAAAATTACAGAATATACGTTAACAGTAAGAATACAGGTACGTAAATCATAGTTTAAATGCGTCTTATTTATGCGTTATTTAAACGATTACCATTGCGCAGAACTTACAATTACCTTACTTTTTATTACAGAACAATTATAAATTAGCAGCTGAAACGATAATCCAAATCGAAATAGAAGATGTCAACGACAATATTCCAATCTTTAGTGAAATTAGATCAGGGAGTGTATTAGAAAACGAACCGCCCGGCACTCCTGTGATGCAAGTGAGAGCATTTGATGCCGACGGTACATCGGCTAACAATCAGGTGACTTACGAACTAGGAGATGTATCGGACCCGTTCGCAATCGACAGTATAACAGGAAACATTACAACATTGAAGATGTTTGATCGGGAGGAGAGGAGTTTTTATAACATTAAAATAATTGCGACGGATAATTCCGAGTCAGCTCTCATTCCCGGTAAACACAACGCGGGACAGCAAGTGTTCCTTATAGAGATAGCTGATAAAAACGACAATCCGCCCCATTTCACTCAAGACACGTATGTAGCCGAGTCGATAGCCGAGAACGCGAACATTAATGAGCTTGTCACGCAAGTCACCGCGGTGGATATTGACACAGGTAAACTTGAGATGCTTGTTAGTTAATTAGATTGCACGCTAAAAATACTTATATGTCTATTCTCAGAACTAACTTTTTGTTTTTGTTGAGCATTGCATTAACAATGCGGTGTTTACGCTTCCCGTTAATATTTGATAAATATTGTTATGACTAACTTTAAAGGTTATTTTGATGATACTGTAATATTTGAAAAGAATTAAATTCAGTAAAAATTATGATTAAGCTATGATTATTACAACATAAGTAACTAAATACATTGTGCCTTACTAAAGTCTCCGAATATTTCAGCATCCGTGGTAACTTATAGTATCGTCGCTGGCAACACCTACGATGCATTTGTCATCCGCAACTTCACCGGGGAAATTCGAGTCAACAACGAGTTGGATTACGAAAACATAACAAGCTATAGTCTCGATGTTAGAGCTTTTGATGGCCAGTATGAAGATTACGCGAAAGTACTTATCAAAATCGAGAATTTAAACGACAATCCACCTGTGTTTTTGGCAAACTACACAAAAACCATTGAGGAAGAAAAGTTGTATGAAGGGTGTATTGTCAAGGTTAGACAATCTTGTTTTTATTTATTTTTTGTTAGATTATAAGAGGGATGCAGTCTTAGCATCTTATATAGGTATTTCATATACTAACTACAACTGTAGCTGGCATCTTAATCTGACGGGAAGTCTGGGGTCATTTTAAACAATTAAAGACATCTTTAACGTCGAATGAAAATATTTGAGGAAACTGAAATACGTTAATCTTTAAGTGGCCATTTAATACTTTTATTTATTTACTTGGATATTTACTGCGATAATACTGAAGAGGTACATAGGTACTTTATTTGGGTGAAATATTTTTTTTTTTCTTTCCAAAAGGTGGAAGCCTACGATCCTGACTTGGACCGTAATGATCCGCAAGACATCGTTTACTCATTAGTTAAACACGAGCAAAAGGAGTTTCTGCAGATCGATGGCGATGGTTGCCTCCGGCTTACCAAACCCTTGGACAGAGACCAACCTTCGGGCTTCGCGCGATGGCAGATTCTCATCATGGCTGCCGATCATGGAGGAAAATTAGGCTCAGATAGCTTGAGATCCACTACTGAAGTCATTCTGGAGCTTACTGATATTAATGACAACGCACCGTTTTTAACCAATGTAAGTACCTACAAGCATTTTAGATTGTTAATATTTATCAAATATTACAATGTATATGATATTCACACACAGTTTTAATTGTTTTTCCAAGCTATATGTATCTTGGATAGATAGCTTTACAAAAAATAGAAAGAAATTAAAAGTTGTCAATCAGTTTTAGAAGGATGCTGATAAAAAGAAATAAAATATTAGACTTATTAAAATCTTACGCTATTTAACGCCAAACTTGTCAGTTTTATGGGGGGTTTTTTTTGGGTATTTTTGGTGGGACCGCGTCTCGGAAAACGAAGTATTGGCCGCCCTCCGACGAGGTGGACTGACGACCTGAAGAAGACAGTGGGAAACCGTTAGATTCAGAGGGAGTAGGATTGAGAGGAGTGGCGACGATTGAGGGACGCCTATTTCAAGCAAAAAAGGCTGATGGATGATTACGACAAAAGTCAACAAAATTGGACCTAATTCTCAAAGTAGTCTTTGTGATTGTTCCTACGTTTGAAATCCCGATATACCCTTCGATTTTCGACAATCACGAGTACCTACCAACGGGGCGTAATTGACAAAATTCAGATTGACAAAGTTACTTCATAATTGTTCTTTTCTTCGCCTTAAAATCTTTAGTTTGGGAAAGGAAGATTGTTTGATCATTTTATTTTAACCGCTTGAGAAAAGTTATCCTTCCTCTTCATTGGTTTTAAGTAAAGCGATAAAGAAAGTTTATAATGAAACCTCATGCAGGTTTCAAATAACACCTCGAAGCAGTATTTGTATTTTGTTTGTAAAGTAAACATTCTGTCGGCGGGAAGCGTTATTGCGGATATATTTGCGTGTCGATCTATTGCAATACCTAACTATGGTTAGTCGACAGTATATTTGTATGATAATAATATAAAATGTTATATTTGCTTATATTATCCACAGTTAACTTCATTTAGTGCCTCATTCGATAGTAAATAAAGTAATATTTACTAGTAATTTTACGACTAGTTCTCTCCAATTAATATACTTCTGGATAATATTTCGTAGACACATTTATTTAGAATCCTTACCGAATATTTGGTTTTTAGAATATTCTTCATCAATATTCATTGAATGATAAACCCTACTTTAGAACGTTTATAAACCAGTGGTCCCAAAAGGCCGCCCTGTTACCCAACACCTATCTAAAGGGATTTTTCAAAGCGTTCTCGGTTTTACGATTAAGAGTGATTGTAAGCACAAACGTTTTGGTTGGGCCTGTCAATTTTTTATGCAAATACCCCAATCGGGGGCGTTCAGTTTCTAATCTTTCAAACCACTCGTCAGCTCTTCCTGCCCCTGATTCAAGAGGCGTTTGACTATACTTCCTCTCCTAATAAAGCCTTTTGTTGTTATGCTTACGGACGTCAAAGACTTTTTATATTGGAGGAACCGAAATTCTCAATACTTGAAGAATTCAGCATCATGAAACCTCTATCAGCAATCGAACAGAAGCGCATTTTGACATTATTTGGCCACGTGTCGCGAAGATATGAAGGATCCATCGAATAGCTGACTGCGCAGGGCAGAGTTGACGGTACAAGACTTGGCGGCCGGTCGCTTATACGATGGGCTGACCAACTCAAGAACGCTGTGGGTGGCTCTATGAATGACTGTACCAGAATGACGGTCAAAAGAGAGAGATGACGGGTCGTTGCTATTAACATCGACCCCAACACTACTACTACATGGCGGCCAAGATCGCTAAGACAACAGCGAATCGACTGATAGGAAACTTTTATAAAACACAAAGTATATTTATGATAATTTTGTATATTTACCTATACACTGTTGGGTGGTTTGCGGTTGGTTACGCATCTGTAACCAACTTGGAAAGAGACTTCCGTTTTCCGAGACTTCCAGAACTTTTTTTAGGGTTTGTCACAGTTGTCACAGGTGGCGCATACACTACGAAGCTCTACTACTGGCCCTTGTGTTTATTTGTTTGCGGTATAAATGTTTTTTATTTATGTCAAGCAGCGTCGCAGTAAAATATTCTATCAGCACCCAGCGTAAAATGATTTAGTATTCGAAAGAAAAATAAGCGGAAATAATAAAAAGGCTCCGTTATCTGCCCTCTGCATTTGACGCGTTTATCCAGGACCTTTGTCTGTGAATACATGAAAGGAATCCAGGGCTACCTAATTTTATATGTTGCGTAAATATCGTAATCAGAATTCAGATTCGTATGTGCTTCGTATATGTGCTTATAAAAATTGAAGCATTGAAGAATTGGGTTGCAACCCATAGGAGTTCCACTGTTAGGTATGGGTCCTTCTACGGGGAGGGAGGTCCAGAGCAAACGCCACCACGCTGCTCCAATTCGCATATAAACTTCAAAATAAATTTCGTATAAATTTTGGTAATTAATTGTATCAGGCGTTACTTTGCGGAACTCCATTAATACAAACCAAAAATTAATCTACTTTGCAACTAATCCGCGAACTAAAGTGTATGGTCCCTCCCACACAGGAAAACATGCACATGCGATCAATGAATACACACACCAACACACACATCAACACGTGTTAATTTTTGGTTATTATAAATTTTGGCCTATAATTAGCATTATTATTATGTTTTTCTTGGTATAAAAATTATTATTTAAATGGATATGAGAGCAAACGAGCATATGCATAACAAAGCGCCCATGACAATTGTGACAGATTTTGACGTTCCAAGTAGGTAGGATACGTTGCTACCCTTAAGGATTAAGATAATGGTCTTTATAAAAGTATATTTAATCAACCTAACGATTTAGAAGGTATATTATGTACCTATTCAAAAAAGCAAAATTATCATATATCAACGAAATAAGAGTTTTACAGTTTTTAGTTGATTTCTTGTAGTAACTACACGGCTCGTACTTACGAGTTACTTAAAGCTTCAAGAACCATAAACTGTAAATGAATGCAATCTTTTTGAATAATTCATGGTATGAGTCGAGAATGAAAACACTTTGTTCCGCCGACTTTTTACTATGTTACTGATCTAGCCAAATGTACGTCGAAAAGCATTCAATTCAGCAGCACAATACCTCGTCACAATACTGCGTCAGTTATGAAAACATAAGTGCAATAAACGATGAATTATTAAATTCGTGTGCAAAGCAAACAGTTCAAAAGTTCACATATCTTGGATTTAAAGGATTTGTGTTAAAGGTTATTAAAATATTTAGTAAAATTACATAATTAGATATAATAAAAGTATAATAATTTAAATTAGATTACATACAAGGTAAAAATAAGATTATTTAAGATTATTGTTATTAGTACTACATTCTACTGTTGAAATAACACACTTTTGTATTTGGAAAAGCGGGAGATTCCTAACTCAAGTATATATTTTATTTTTATCACAAATTTAACACAAAAAGAGTAGAACTTATTACACAAAAAAAATCTTGTTATGTTGTATTATTATAATATAATACATAATGCTATGCTATTGTGAAGTAGAAGCTACAAAAGAGCTCATAATACTCCGCTGTAGGATAAAAAGTGAATAAAATTGCGACAAGTTTTCACTTGATGCGCCCAACAGAATAAACACTGTTTTCTAGACTGTTAATTATCTCCTTGAAAACTTCTAGTCCTAAAGGCGTTGCTGGCCTTAAAGAAAATATAAAAATTAGTTTAAATTTGTAGCCCATACAAATTTATGTTGATTGCTGCTTTAAAGAAAATTCTTCGATGTTTTTAATAAAAGTTATTTCCGCTACAAAAACATTTAGGTGTGTTTCCTTTGATCTACTTTTGGACTTGATTTTTGGGGCTTTTAAAATAATTTTATATTGTTTCACCTACTCTCTATTTGTTATGTTTACAAATGCGTTTCAATTACATGTTATCCTGCGCCATTTAACAAAAAAAAAATTATGTTTAACTCATAAGAAATGTTATTATCAGCATGGACTGAATATGTGATATTAAATCAGCGTATGTTAACGGTTGTCATGTGAACAAATCCTGTAATCCATAGCACTTTGGGATAAGCTTGTTTTTAGTCCAAATACGTCGGATAACTTGTCATTTTTTCATGCAAATCCTCTGTGCTAGCTCTCAGTTATTGTAACCTTGCCCGGCCGTCGGCCTTCAATGAGATATGGGGCGTCGATGAAAATGTAGGATTGTGTACCGAATTGGAATTTGTGAGGAGAATATTTCATGTATTTTGACACTGTAAAGCCGTTTCGCTGCGACCCATAGACGTCCCACTACTGGGCACGGGTCTCCCCCACAGACACAGCTGCGGGAGGTCTAGAGCATACTCCACCACGCTGCTCCAATGCGGATTGGTGGAGGGGTTAGTGGCCAACCCAGTGTCGAATGTTCTCAAGCCACCCGAAGGTCTTCGACAAGGCTTAACTATTGTTTCCACCGTTGAAAACAACCGGGACCGACGGCTTTACGTGCCCTCCGAAGCACGGTAGCGTCCATGAAATTTTTGCCACTAGCGGTCACCCATCCACAAACCGACCGCGCCCATCGTTGCTTTACTCTTTCGATCACATTGAATCGATGCGAGCCATTGGGCTATAGACGCTACACTCGCAGCGAAGCCGTAGTTGCTAAACGATTCGCTTAAATGGGATACTGGGTTTTAAAAATCCCCCTGCCCCGTATTAGTAAAATTTCTTACGTACAGGCTCTGTAAATACGATTGGTTTTCTCTTATGCAGTCTTACGTGTGCGTATTCCGCACATTCTAGTCATACTTAGTTTAGTTGTAGTTGAACACCTCAACGTTGGATTTTAATCTTCTTAAAGCGTGTTCTGAAACCTTCTTAAAACAAACTTTGTAGAATCAGCTCAGACAACATGGAAACAGTCCGGGATCTCGAGAGTAATTTTGAGAAGACTTCGTTCAGTAACACATTACATATTAACTTATTCAGAGGAGATAACTCTATAACATTACGTACGTAGTACATGCTTACGCCCACGGAGTAGGCTAGGATGTCTTTTGGCTCGGCTGGTGTACGCATGTAATACGAGAACACCCGAGTTCTACTGTATTGTAATCTTATTTTTAAGTACATACTCTTTATGTTGATTATCATTATCATTCGACTGATATAATTATTAAGTTGATAAATTTTTTTATAGTGTGAATTTTATAATGAGCCCATATTCAGAGACCAATAATGTGAGATTGTTACTCACTGAACCTCGCCCAGCCTTCCCGCGCATGTATGTACGGAGGCTCTGGCTTGGATCTCTTATAAAACGCATCTACCACAGCCTTTTAGGTGGTAGAATCTTTATAGAACCAAATACATTTTATATGAAACTTATTTGTTTCATATAGAGTTCGCCCGGGGCAATAACACAGCCGTGTAAATAATTGTGTACCGGTTGGAAAGGCGTGGTTACACTTCTCTAGAGGCGACCATCTTTGTTCTCAAGGGTAGCAACACATCTGTGACTGATTTAGAGCGAGACTCTTACTATCAATTACGAATTGGACTATTACACCAGCTAACAGAACTAATATCATTAACAGTGTATTAAAAAAACCTATTAAATATACTCCATACCGTGATTTAATGTCAATAACCCGCTTCCAGACCCAGCCAGTAATTTGGTACGAGAATGAGCCTCCGGGTCAGGTGGTAGTGCTGACAGCAAAGGACTACGACTCAGCTGAAAACGGTCCCCCGTTCACCTTTGCGCTCAACGAGTCCGCCAGCTTCGATATACGCTCCAAGTTCCATATACAAGGTACGTGTTATCAAATCTGCTTCTTTCATTTTTCCAGTTAACTACTACTACTAGACTGCCTTGTCGATCTAGTGGTACAAACGCGACTGCTAAGCTAACAGTCCTGGATTTGATCCCTGGGTCGAGCAAAGTATTATGTCACCACAACACTTTATTTTGTCTCATTTTTGGTTAGGAGTTAGTCCACCACGCTGGACTACTGTACTGACAGGCCTCACATGCCTTCGATAACATAATGGACAATTGTCAGGCATCAGGTTATCGAACTAACGTCTCAGTCGACGTGTCCGGATTCAAATCCAAGCAGCACGCACCAATGACTTAGTCTAAGTTATGTGCGTTATAGGTAACGATTGATCCTCGCCGCGAAACTTCATAGATAATAACGGAAACCTCTTTCCGGCCGAAGCTACCCGCTCTCGTCCACCACTCGATATCCGCCCCGAATTTCATACACACGGCAAATTCAATTTCCTTCCAGTTTCGGTCACGTTTTACAACTTGGTCGAGTTTTGTGTCGAGAAGACTGGTGTTGGCATTGTGTATCGCGGAGTCGAAAAGTCCGGAGAAGTTCCCGGTTATTATTGTGTCAAGTGCACGTATAGTGCAATCTTGTAGAACCTACGAGTACTTGTAAATATAGGTAAATAGTTGGCGAATATCTTAGCTTACCCATAGACGTCCCACTGTTGAGCACGCGTCTGTCCCACAATCAAAGCTGCGGGAGGTCGAGAGCACACTCCACCACGCTCCAATGCGGATTGGTGAAGGGATTAGTGGCCATCCCAATGTCGACAGACACAGACACATCTGTCTGTCTGTGTCTGTCGACATTGGGTTGAGCAGTATTCACGAACTGAGGGAGGTCTTACAGAGCTTTCGCAAACACAGGGCGAAGAAAACTAGTAAACAACACTTGAAGAACAGAAGAACATTCTGATGAAAAGGTTGCTCTATCGCTATATTTAAAGTATGGCCGATAACCATGTACGGCTTAAGATATAATGTGTTACGTCAATGCCAATACACGATTAATTTATAATTTTGAGCAACGCGCGGTCTCTGCATTTGTTGTTCGCGCGAAAGATTCCACGCCTGAATTCAATCCTCTTTGAGAATGACATATCGGTTCCAAGCGCCAGGGTAAGGGTAAGGGTACTGAGATAATAGTGGATTTACTTTTTGCATTCAGTGGCGTTTTTTCGTTGGAATAAACGGCTACTAGAGTGGAGACCACATTTAGGCAAACGTAGTGTGGGACGACCTCCTGCTTGGTGGCGCGGTGATCTGCGCAAGGCAGCGGGGATCAAGTGGATGAGGAGAACTGAAGATTTTCCTCACGATTTCTATCAGTCAACTCCCGCGTTGAAAACTACATTAAATACCTAGAAGCGCAGCGTTTTTAAAGTAAAGCACTTGACGCCAAATCGGGTTTACGTAACTTGCCGCAGACCGTTCCTACAAAAAGCCAATATTGAATTTGCGAGCACCGCAACTGCATCGCTAAAACTCTCGCCTTTCCCTCAATCGCGACAACATGCAAACCGTAGTTCGACCTCTCAAAATCCCGAAACTACTCGTAGACCCGATCAATTAATGTAGTTAAAATGCAATAAATGGCGCGCGAAGCCAAGACCTAACTTTGTTTAGGATTTGCCGATTCGATTTGAATCCTTTCGCTCCGTTCGCGTGCCGGTAATTGTTGGGCGTGCTCGAAATTGTTTAGTTTTCAACGGGCACAAGTTATTCAGAGTTGAGAGCTACTGTCCGTTTTAGTTTACTCCAATATATCTTTGTGTTACAATTACCTGACATGCTATATTTTATTAAGTGTGATTCTTGTTAGCTACGACTAATATTTAATTTTGCAAAATAATCTGATAAATAAAATTGTTTATCGCTTTTTGTTTTAAATCAGTTATTGCTCAATTGTATTGGCACTTTGATTCCCGTTTTTTCGTTTCTAAGTACATATATATACTTATAATATAAAAGCAATAAAGTTTTATGCAATAAAGAAATTCTCATTAACACACATTAATATGCCCTTAGTACCTACTGGGTGTACTTTTCACCGGTTACACTTAGGTCTCAGGTGATGAGCCTACTGCCATACACTTATCCAAATACTACTAGGAATTACAAATTAGAAAAAGGCAATATTTCTTTGGCCGACCCAGGATTTCCAGCTTAGCAGTCGCAGTGGATCAGAACCAACGAGGCCAACGAGACAGTACGTACTCGTATCATTCACATCAATGATAATTTATTAATTTTCCTCAGGCAACATCCTGTCGACCCTTGTCTCCTTCGACCGGGAGCAGCGCAAGGAGTACCGGATACCGGTAGCCATCACCGACTCGGGAACGCCGAGGCTGACTGGCGTCTCCATCCTTCATGTGGTCATCGGTGACAGAAACGACAATCCCATGTCTTCGGGACATAGCAGTATTTTCGTCTATAACTACAAGGTATGCAACAACTACGATATAATTAAATACCTATTTTAGCAATACTAGAGTTTCGAGTATAATATTAGAGTGTTTTCTCTTCATTATTCAAACTCAATTGAGAATTCGAAGGAAGGTGACTAAGCACTTTATATCTATAAATGTATTAGCATATTATATTTTACGATTTATAAGGTAGATACTGTATTAAAATTGAAATTATGTCTAAATATTTTTAAGGACTTCTAACACCAAATATAACTTCTGCTGCCGATGCATAATTTGAGATTATTTCTATCCATCACCACGATGCTCCATAGCGGATCGGTGGAGAATGGAATAATCCGATTTAATTATTCACATAAAATCCATAAAAATAAAATTATACTGTAAAAAATTTTTTTTTTAAAAAGCTTTTATAACTTGACCTTGAAACCTAATCGTGGTCAAAGTTCATTACAAGACTTTACCACAAGTGCAAACACGACTATGATACGATTTTCCATCATGAAGTTCCAGTTAATATCTTCCGGCTCCATCATCAGATCAGTTCGACAGTACCATATTATTGCATTGTCATCGGAACCTAATATGTGTGCCAAATTTCAGCTCGATAGCTTCAGTGGAAGTGGGTGAAATATTGATTCCAGGACATACATACATACGAGTGAAGTTAAATAAAAGCTTTTAAAAATTAATAAAATTCTATAACATTTCGCTCTCAGTTACCGATAAATAGATTTGCAAGACATAAACGTCACTCGCGCCATGTGTTTAGCTTAAAGTATTGGTCATATCATATTAAATGTATTAACAAATATGTATTTTTAAACAAGGTCTTTTATAATTTTTTAAAACGTTTACATTATCGGCCAGTTACAATGTGTATGACACATACAAATTGTGATATGTATTTAACAAGTAAGGACTATGAGACTAATTTTCAATTTGCGTTTAATTTAACTAAATAAACAGATTGCTGAATAAATGAGACAGTGTTAAAATAATGTAGGTACAAACTCCAACCAATTTGAAACATCTACTTTATCATCTAGCTTATATGATTACATTACAGTTATATTCCTTTGCTAGAGCTAACTTTTTGGGCTGACCTTGGAAACAATTTGCTATATCTCAGAGGTCCCTATAGTTCGGTTTCTGACCGAATGTTTAAGTAACTGAGCAGATCAAACAGTCGAAACTCTAGTTGTTAGGTCTAATGTACTTACAAAGGCTTTTCATCGGGTCTCCTCCCTTTGGGATTGTTCTTGAAAATTTACCTTAGCCCCCAATATATTATTGCCAGTTTCTTAATGTCAACCTTTACATAGTATTCGTAAACTGAATTAAAGATCATTCAGTCATCAAGTATCCACCACTGAATGATCTTTAATTCTGGATATTTTTGCGTAGATGCGCATATAGGTATACTAGTATAGGTATACTTTTAATACTAAACTAACATTTAAGGCTTTGTGTATAGGTCGAACTGCTAATAATAGGTACCTCATGGAATTAATATTATGGATATTTTTAAGGTTAATATCAATTGGATGTAAAATATCTAAATACAAATAAAATGTAGTATGTAAATTACATCCTTCAAGGCTGGCTGGCAACGCACATGTTTATGGACGACGGTGATCACTTACCATCAGGTGGCCAGTATGCTTGTCTGTCCGTCATTTTTATTAAAAAAAGTTCTGAATTTCTCTCATTTTTATGAAAAATTATTGTTCTGAAATGAGTCCTATAAAGTTACGTAATATGACTATATCATGCCTACCGCTATTATTATCTTACACCGCCAGTACTAGGTATAATGTTTTGTTTAATCTGTGTGTTAGTTTGTCGCACTGAGTATATCAATGGTTTGTCGTGGTATATGCTAAGTATTGTGCTCTACGTAGTTGCTAATATTAAATAATTTCCTTAATGCTGTCAGACGGAAACCTACTTCAATGAAATATATAGCTGGAGATACTATGTAAGTAATACGCATGCTTGTGTGTTTAAAGTTAAGTAGGTTTGATCTTTGTTTATGTATATGTATTTGTATTTTTAACATATATTTTTCATTCCTTAAAAAAAAAAAAGCACATTGCTTTTTTATCCATGCAGCTGTAGGTATAATAAATTTATTCACAAAGTTTGGTATCCAAACATGATAATTTAATTACGGTTTCGTTGTTCGGTTAAGTCAAATATATTTTCTCCTCGGCTTCTACTCTCTCTCTACTCTGATTACATTATCTATGGGTTCGGTTGGGTCGGGCAAAGTATTATTGTTTTTTTTTTTAAATTTCTAATTTCCAGTAGAACTAGGAGTCTGGATTTGTGCCCATTGTTGCAATAGGCTCACCACCTATTTATTACATGGAATCTAAACATAACTGGTGAAAAGTGGGTGTACTTCGGGGAAATACAGTCATGATGTTATGATAATGTAGAAATATCATATAAATTCAATTGAGATTCGCTGCGGCTCTGCACGAACTGCAACCCGAACATATTGCGAATAACTTTCAAATCTGCGTTCATAATAAAACGTTGCTGAACTTTGGCGCCGCATTTTCGAAATTACTCGAGGAGTTTGTAAGCGATTTGCAGGCGGCGTGTTCATGAAATCCACATAATAAATTTCATGACGGTGCTCCTAAATATACTTTATCCGGCATATAGTCATAGAGTAGAGTGTGAGAACAGAACATTCACCAACATCAAAAAGAGCGACAAACAGATTGCTACGTATGGCGAGTCCGACCACGAATCTGTCGAAAGGTGTTGAAAGGTCAAATTTTTGGACATGACTGACATTGGAGAACGTTTTCTGATTTGACTATACCCATATTGTTAGTATAGTTATAAAATCCGATTACAGATTGTAGGTATATTTTCTTGCCGTGACCTTTGTTACTTAGGTTATATACAGGGTGTCCCAGAATGAATGGATAATCCTTGAGCCCCGCACAGAACAGCTCTCCAGCGCTTAGAAAAAAATATCAAAAAAAAAAAATTCCAAGTGATACCCAAAATATGATTTTTTTTAGAAAAACATACGTTATTTTAGCTTCACTTCACATTCATTTACACAACTGCCACAAATTAATGATATTTTTGGCGTTTTTGGTGTCATTTTATTCCTGATAGACTATACTACTAGAAACACATCAAATAATATAAGTATCTGTGATACTTTTTTTATAAAAAAAATAAGAACTTGAATTTTTAACATGAAATTTGATACCAAAATAATTTTGACATAGTTTGAGAGTGTTTCATGTAAAAAAAAAGTATGAAAACGTAAGTGTCCAGCTATTTTAAAATCATGCGCAGTTAATACAGATTAAATAATGGTATAATACATCATTTTATCTAATACTACTACGAAGTTATTGCTATTGAGATGCAAAACGAGTAAATACGACTAAAATTAAAAAGTTAATGTCTTAATACATTTTAATAATAATAAAACATTTCAGGTGTCGCTGCGACCCATAGACGTCCCACTGCTGGGCACGGGTCTCCCCCACAGACACTGCTGCTGCGGGAGGTCCAGAGCATACTCCACCACGCTGCTCCAATGCGGATTGGTGGAGGGGTTAGTGGCCAACCCAGTGTCGAATGTTCTCAAGCCACCCGAAGGTCTTCGACAAGGCTTAACGACTGTTTCGTAGGAGGTAATTGGTTACAGAATGATGGCTGCCCTGCATATTATGGTACAAACGTCCGGGCTTATTTAAATGCCACGTATCCAAACAAATGGATTGGTCGTTTGGGTCCTATTCTGTGGCCTCCTCGATCTCCAGATTTAAACTGTCGGGATGTTTTTTACTGGAGCTGTCTAAAGGAAGAAGTGTACTCGAAAACAATTTCAAATGAGGAATTACGCAGCCGTGTTCAAGAGGCCGCTTCAAAAATAAATGAATGACTCTACGCACGGTTTCTTAGTAGAGCCTATAAAAGAAGATGTCGAGCGTGTATTAGAATCGGTGGCAGACAATTTGAACAACTGTTGTGAATAAAGATTGATGTAATGTACACCTGAAATGTAGCGTCCATAGCCCAATGGCTCGCGTCGATTCAATGTGACCGAAAGAGTTAAGCAACGACGGGCGCGGTCGGTTTGTGGATAGGTGAGCGCTAGTGGCAAAATTTCACGGACGCTACCGTGCTTCGGAGGGCACGTAAAGCCGTCGGTCCCGGTTGTTTTCAATGCTGGAAACAGTCGTTAAGCCTTGTCGAAGACCTTCGGGTGGCTTGAGAACATTCGACACTGGGTTGGCCACTAACCCCTCCACCAATCCGCATTGGAGCAGCGTGGTGGAGTATGCTCTGGACCTCCCGCAGCAGCAGTGTCTGTGGGGGAGAACCGTGCCCAGCAGTGGGACGTCTATGGGTCGCAGCGACACCTGAAATGTTTTATTATTATTAAATGTATTAAGACATTAACTTTTTAATTTTAGTCGTATTTACTCGTTTTGCATCTCAATAGCAATAACTTCGTAGTAGTATTAGATAAAATGATGTATTATACCATTATTTAATCTGTATTAACTGCGCATGTTTTTAAAATAGCTGGACACTTACGTTTTCATACTTTTTTTTTACATGAAACACTCTCAAACGATGTCAAAATTATTTTGGTATCAAATTTCATGTTAAAAATTCAAGTTCTTATTTTTTTAATAAAAAAAAAATCACAGATACTTATATTATTTGATGTATTTCTAGTAGTATAGTCTATCAGGAATAAAATGACACCAAAAACGCCAAGAATATCATTAATTTGTGGCAGTTGTGTAAATGAATGTGAAGTGAAGCTAAAATAACGTATGTTTTTCTAAAAAAAATCTTATTTTGGGTATCACTTGGAATTTTTTTTTTTTTATTTTTTTTTCTAAGCGCTGGAGAGCTGTTCTGTGCGGGGCTCAAGGATTATCCATTCATTCTGGGACACCCTGTATATCGTTTTAAATGTTAATTCATTACATTAATTACAATATACGCTAAGCGCAAAAAACACTTAAGTAATAAGCTGATTAGTGTTGACGGATGTAGTCAACATGTTGTTGTTTGCGTCGCGAGCGTTGACGGAGATCAGATGGCAGTTGTCAGTTTGTCACCGCCAGATGTCGGCGCGTTCATGTCATGTCGGCTTAAACGAAAAAAAAAACACTTAAGTACAATCAAGATCAAGGACTGAATTTAATTCAAAGATACCTTTAAATTCGATCAACCAACATCGACCCAAAAATCGAATGGGATGCATTGCTCCGCTCATTAATTGATTTCAATTATTTTAGAAAACTCTTCGCAACTTAAATATGTATATAAGAAATCTGGAATACAACATCCCCATACCACAATAATTACGAAGTGGTGGTCCGTTTACATGACGCTATTTGGGTTTTATTCAGACTTATCTGATCGTTCTGATATTTTGGCTACAACTCTACTCGACTCACTCAACATCACTGGTCTTTTAGTGATGTTACGTTGCCGAGCACGACTTTCAAGTCTATAGGCGACGGTGATCACTTACCATCAGGGTTACCAAATAGAACCTCTAACGGTCGCTTATTTACAAATAGGCAAGTACACCTGTTTGTCTGTCTATGATATAAAAAAGATTAGAGCGGTGCTACTGCCCTATTTACTCTGTGGTATCACACCGCTTGGCGAAATCGAGGCGCGGCAGTAAAAAGTGCCTTCCCACATAATCCCTGTTTATACCCATACGGACGATACTAAAACCACTTTCATTAGGCGAAATTAACATTTTAATATTATTATAAAACACACCACCATCTGCTAGATCCGCAATATTAAACCAGGCTCAGAGTATGATCGGTTACGAATGTAATGATGGAAGTACCACATTTATACAAGTACCATAATTTATAACTACAATTGTGGGGTATTGAAACATTATACGTTTCATATACCAATAGATACAGAACACAAATACTATGAGATAACTATATCAATTCATGTTGCTTAAATCATAAGATATGATGAAACAATTTCGATCGTCGAATTTTCACTAAAATGGCAGAATGAAATTTCTTAGTGTTATTTAATGACAGTATAGGTAAAAGGAGGAATTTATATATAATAAGGAGGAATAAGCCACTTATATTTCCCGATTATACAGCAGCGTCGCACGAGGATGACATCGTAATTCCGACAGTAAAGGTTCTAATTCGGGGATACAACCACAACGCGAGTGAAAAATCGTAAAATTGTTTACGGCTTGAAAAGTGCGCCAGGTTTCACGACTCCCACAACAAGATACAAATCCGAATTGTTTTATAATGGTACAGACACAGCACTGTTTTAGAAAAATGGAGGGCACTGAAAATTATTAGGTGCAGTAGGTATACATAATAATTATACAATGTTATGTATAAACGAAACCCTGTTTAAACAAATTACTGATACCAGCCAACGTCCAATAAATGTATTAAAAATAAAAATTGATTCTATTATGCTATTATAGTTGTCCGAAATATTATAATGAAGTACTTACATAGATAATTAATTTTTTCGATGCAAAATAGTTACCATGAAATATATTTTCCTCAAACTCAATCAATCAATTAAACCACAATTAGAGGATGGAATTAACAATATATCAATTCATATGAAATAACCATTCACTCTACCCTGTTATTAAACGACTTTGAATTGAATCAATCGTCAACAGAATAATTTTACGTATTTATGTAGCCTAGCGTATTGAAGATCGATAAATGATTCTGAACACTGTGCTCAGTATTTTGATTAAAAATATTACCATGAGAAACAAAACAAAGACAACGACATAGCATCCAATGCTATCAGGTAGACGTCGAAGAAGAAAATTAAACGATAAAGACGATTAAAAAATTTAACCTTAATCAGCTTAGGCAGAAAATGCCGGAAAAACGAGTGATGAGGCCTTGTAAAGGCCAACACCAAGAACCAACCTTGTAAAGGATGTATACGTAAAGGTAGGCACTAGTCACGTCCGCACAGGACCCGGTAGGTGAGTTAATTTTCCGATTCATTTACTCAATCCAGGGTGAAATCGGACCCTTTGTGATAAGCGAGCTTAATCCGGAACGGGGCACTCCGATGGCTGGCCTCAATATCACTGTTCACTCAGATATTACGTCTGAATGAATACGCCAATGAAGTTAATAATTAAACATTATTTTCTACGCTATTTTTGTTCCATTAGATTCATTTTATTGAGATTTGTATTTTGTACTTTTTTGGATTTGATGACATTTTCATTTTCAAATATAATATTACTCTTATTTTTTTCTTTAATAAACCTTTTGGTTATCGTATCTATATATTTTTTTGTACAATTTAAAAATACTACTGTTCTTAACATATCTCATATTTATAAATAGTAATTTTATATTTATATTTCATATTTATTGTTGTCATAATATAACGGTAATTGAGAAAAAAATATTGTTATTTTCATTTCGTGTTTTTTGTATATCAATCCTTATCAGTTTTTTTATTTTGTTATTTGTTTGTCAAGAAGGTTTTTTTGTGTTCCAACGCATGTTGTTTCTATGGTGTCCGTATCGAGACCCACGGGCGGCGGAAAGCCAAGTACATACAGGCGACGACGAATGCAGTGTGCATTTTTAAAATTAACCTGCTCTGTTTGTCTTCTAGGGCGAAGCGCCGGACACTGAAATCGGTCGCGTGTACGTCGACGATCCGGACGACTGGGATCTACCGGACAAGCGGTTCATGTGGCTGCCGTCGTACGAGCAGCGCAGCCCGTACTTCGACGTGCATAGCAACACTGGCATGATCACCATGAAGGAAGGGACGCCGAATGGCACTTATATGCTGAGATTCAATGTAAGTCACGCTTTTATGGTAAGACGGTGGCAAACGAGCATGCAACTAGTCGGAATCGTACGTGTCTTACGGCCGGACAGCTAAACCTCTCTTACCTAACAAGCGCTTCAGTGTCATTTTTATGTTAGGAGGCATATTTATAATACATATCACACCACAACCCTTTCATTGTCCCACTGTTGGGCTCGGGTTTACTCTCAGAATGGGAGGGATTAGGCCTTAGTCCACCTCGCTGGCCAAGTGCGGAGCACGGGTCTACTTTCAGAATGGGAGGGATTAGGTTGGCTCGCAAATGGGGATTGGCACACTTCAGGCACGTCGAGAACATTATGAAGAATTATCAGGCATGCAGGTTTCCTCACGATGTGTCCTTCATCGCTACAGTAAAGTGACATTTAATTTCTTAAAACGCACATAACTTACAAAGGTCATTGGTGCGTGCTTGGGTTTGAATCCGGACTGCTAGTGAGAGGCGAGTTCAATAGCCACTGGGCTGTCACCGCTTATTCTGTTACATATACCAGTTATATTCCACCGATCCACTGTAATATACCTTTGACGATATTTAAGCTAACCTAGTTTGGGACGGTTTAAACAAAGTTACAGTAATTTGAGTTACTCGTAGATTTGGTGTGTATCCGAGACATACGATCTCGCATACGATATCATCTTAAAAAGTGCATTGCGGCTACCGTAATCTTATTAAGTTTAAATATGTATGTAGACAAGGAAAGAGTTTGCAAGCGGTCTTTATTTATGTTAGCGATGTTTCTCCAGGGTTTTGGGTTGCGGCAACTAAATAATTAAATGTCTCAAATTCGCTGCCGCAATGGCTTCTCAAAAGATCTGGCGAATGAAAGTTTGTAGCCGGTTTTAAATAGTGAAATTACCTCGGATTTTCTTTGAAACGAGGTATATTGAATTAAAACAATTTTGTTTATTTTATGTGACGTTAACTGGCGGCCGTTGGATTGAAGAAGGCACAGGTTCGGTGTCGTTTAGGAGAGGGCTATGTCCAACAATGAACCAAGAAAGCCTGATGGATGGATTACTTAACTACCTACGTTCTTCTTCTTGTATTCTTGGCCACGGATACAAAATAAGTTTCTTAGTCCAAACGGACGAAATCATTGAACAATTTGTCCCACTGTCCATTATACTCATCTAAATACTATGCCTCGATTATCCATATTGGGTTTAGTATTTACCTACCTAATTGAATTGTCTTGACTCATTTTTCTTCATTACAATTAGGTACATGGTGATAGTGATACAAAATCACTATCATCATTATAATGATTTCATTAGCCTCATGGCTTTTCCACGCTGACCAAGTAAAGATTGGCTTTTGAGGACACTATGGAGAACTTTTAGTCAAGTAGGTGTCATCAGGATATTTTCAACACCATTACTACAGGTGTAATTTAATTGCTTTAAACGTCTACTAAACTAAAAACGCCTAGGTTTTGTGTTCCCAATAATTGTAAACGATGTCATTTCTCATTTTTAACAGGTGACAGAGGAGAACGAACCAATAGTACCCTTCCACTGGGTGGAAGCGACAGTCAATGTGACCATCAAGGAGATACCAGAGGAAGCAGTGGACAAGTCTGGGTCTATTCGCTTCGTCAACATCACAGCTGAAGAATTCATTGTTCCCGAACCTGATGTGAGCACTTATATAAGATTAGATTTATAGATAAACTGAAACAAATCTTTATTCCACAGAGAGCTGTAAAGTGTCTTACTTTACTGAAGTAAGTAACGACATATAAAAATAAAATCGGTTCCTCTTTTTGAGAGACTGGGGAGTGTGTTCTATGACAGCTTGTATGGCAGATCTCCAAATATGAGTATACCTAGATGATGTATACCTAGATATATGTATACCTGAATGACTATCGGCGGCATATCTATTAAAGATAAAAAGCCGACATTGCTCCATTCAGCCCACCAAAATTTGAATATGGGTAGGTTTCGGATAGTAGGAAATCAAACTACATACTACTTAAGAGAAAATCTGTTGCATAAATTAACAGTACCCTTTGCATACTCATTATTACAAAATTCTATGTAATGCTATTCTAATTGCGGTTGGTATAAATGGCAACCTAATTTAAACCATAGCGTTTAGGTACCGAAACATTAAAAATCAGCCAAACAAACCAATATTTTCCTCATAAAATCAGTAGCGATGGTATTTTATTTAATACTTTTTACATTAATATAAATTACTCCATGAGTGTATTTTGCATAGAGGAAATGAAACACCAATAGTCCTTGAGAGAAATCTGCGATGGATTAAACTACCAGTTCCCCTTAAACCTGCGATGGGTATAAATAGCAAATTTATTTATACCATAGCGTGTAGGTACTGTAACCAAAATCAGCACCTTTGAGCCTCCACGCTAAACACTAATATTTCCTCTCAAAATCGGTAAATAAACAGGTTTCCGCGCGACGGGAATATTACATCAAATATATTTAGCTGATGGCGCGATCGCGTGCGTGCGTGCGTGACGGCGTGTGCTCTTCAAAATGAAATTCTCACATGTTTGGGGCGAAATTAAATAGAGGTCTAATCCGATGGATTATATAGAAACTTGATTTGGTCGGCAACTATTTTGGATTGGAACTACTTAACTTAGTTTAGGGTATTTTTTTTTAATCTTTATTTTTTAAAGGGGTTTTGTCATTGCATGACTATGTCAGCGTACAGGCAAAACTCGCCAACTTCATATTAACACGTAATTGAACAATTGAGTCAGCCTTTTGACCTCCCCACTTAAAGGGTTAGCCAAAAGACTGTTACAAAATCACACTTCATACCTATGTTTAAATCTATCTGACCACAGACATCCGCGCACATTCCATCAAAGCATGCTGTACGTCTTCTATAGTGTTACACTGGGAACAATTAGGAGAGTGCTTACGGTAGTGCGCGTTCATAATCCCTTAAATTTAAACTCTCTGGACCCTAGGTTCGATTCCCTGTCGGCTCAGTTTATAATTACTGCAATTTTATTGGAGCCTGGACCGCCACTTTGCTGCTAATGAAAGATGATGGTAGCATACGTACGTTTTACGCACCGTACGTCATTCTTGTATTTTTATCTTTGTGCATGGGATTTATGTAATTTATTAGAATGATAGGCCAATTATACTAATTAACATAAAGAATAAATTAATTATATTACACAAAAATTACTGGCTAATTTTTGGCTGTATTCATTCTTGATATTTTTGATAATGTATAAATTATAAAGTTAAACAAAACTACCCACACCGGGCCCATGTATTTCTACCTTATAATATAATTATTTTTTCTCATGTAAGTGATATTTTGTATCATAGTGAGAAAATAAAGATCTTTAAACCGAATTACTTCTTTGGCGAATAGATAGTTTCAATACTCGTCTTTTGAAAAGATTATTGACAATGTTTATGTTATTAGTTGTTAAATGTTTTATGAGACTGTGTTACATTTAATTTGTTTTAACGCTGCAAGTTAAAACTAAACACCTCTATCTCGTACCAGGGCATCAGCAAGAAAGAGAAGCTTCATCGCAAGCTCTCAGAGCTCTACAACACATCGATGGACAACGTCGATGTGTTCACCGTATTCAGCAAGACGACGGTACAGGACGTGTTTCTCGACGTGCGTTTCTCGGCCCACGGCTCGCCGTATTACCCCGCCGAGAAACTCGACAGCATGGTCATTGGAATTCAGGAGAAGGTAAGACTTCTTCCCACTATACGGAGCCACACACACTCCATGTTTCAGCCTCCAGACTCACTGTTAGGGGAGCGTTTTTCCTAACCATGGAGGTTCTTAACTTCTATTGTATTTTTAACGCGGGCATACATTATATTTGGCTGACATTAAGCCTCATTATGAGGCTTTTTTTTATACTATATAGGTAATCCGAATCAATGGTGAAAACAACCGGGACCGACGGCTTAACGTACCCTCCAAAGCACGGTAGCCCAAACCGCACCACCCACCCCATAAACGACCGCGCCCGTGGTTTCTTAATTCTGTCAATCACATTGAATCGACACGAGCATTTGGGCTATGGACGCTACTGTTACAGTATTATTATTATTTGTACTACTACTGTTACAGTAGGGGACATTCTTTGCCTTAAATACATAGATAAGTCTTTTAGCGTGCGTTTGGATTTGAATCAACACCCCCGGGGGATGGGACCACAGGGACTGGGATGGTTAGTCCAGTTAGTTGAAGTTAGTTCATTAGTTATGAATCAACATTACCAACTAATGTTGATTCATTAGATTTGAATCAACATTAGTTGGTCAGTTCGTTAGTGGGTATGAGGACTAACCTACTAACAGGACAATCACTAATAGTCCTTAGTGATTGTCCTGTTAGTAGGTGTTAGTAATAGTCCAGCTAGTAATTGTTAGTAACTCTCGTTCCAAGTTAGTTACAGATGTGTTTCTACCCTTGAGGACTAACATTGTCGCCTTTAAAGAAGTGTAACCGGATATCCTTGCTTCGTTAAGTTCGGCTAAATTTTATTCGCCTTTTCTAGCCTACACTTCAATTAATTAAATCCTAAATTTATATCTTGATTAAGGCTAAAAGGCAAAAGGCAGGGTTGTTTTGGATAGATGCTTACATAATATTGTACTAATTTCACTTTCGTTGAATCCTCAACATCACGTACGAATCGAATAAGGTATGTTTTATCCTTTATAAACATTCGATATAAAGGTCAGAAAGGGCCGTCGTACAAAGAAGTATTTCTATGAAAATAGAGTTTATAATGATAGATCAGTAATTCTGTATAATATGCGTCAAGATTATTATATAAAAACTAGTATCAACCATTAAGATTTTGTAGAATAAGCAGCCCAGATATATTTTGCGGAAAAAGTATCAATTTCATGCCCATTGAAAACGTTGAAAGTTTCTTTTGACTATATTATCTAATATAATTAAATTTCCTCCTTGAAATGTTTTATCAAGTTTATTTTAGGAAGGGAATATAGCATTTCACCTTACGATATCTGTTTTTCATAAATTACGCTTTTAATTAAAGTTCTGTTTATACATTGTGAATGTTTAAAAAGGTCTTCTACTTCAATATTGTCTTAGTGTTGGTACAAGTAATAAGGCACCCTATTACTATGTACAATATACCTATTACTTTCATTAGAAAGAAAGAAAAAAATACTTTGTAGTATGCTTTACATTATTATTTCTTGTGGTTGTACTCTTTGGATTCAAATATAAAGCCTGATTCAGATTTATTATCGCAGACTTTTTTGGATTCTGAAATACTCAAGTGATACAAAGTTATTGACTATAGCAACCAATGGCGACCCAAACTATCTTGCTGGGGTTTTAAGGTTGTGTCTGCTGAAACGTGAGTTCCGGTTCGAACCCCGGGCCGGGGCAGTTGTTTATTTTGCAGATAAATTACTACTACTGTTTGTGTTCATTCACATCGAATGTGTAGCATTTATGTATGTATTTATTAATTAATTTATTCATTTCCCCTCAGCTTGAAGAGGAGCTGCAAGCAAAGATATACATGGTGAAGATCGACGAGTGCCTGATAGAGAAAGAGCAGTGCGAAGACTCTTGCCGGAATGTACTGATGAAGAACAACGTGCCGTTATCCGTTTACACCAACACGACTAGCTTCGTGGGCGTGTCTGCGCGCGTCGAGTCTGAATGCACGTGTGATGTAGAGGAACCGTTAATATGCCTCAATGGAGGTAAGTAAATCAGGAGTCTCCATGGATAAATCTAGAAGGCTGCAGCTCAAGTTTCCAATATCCGATTACCAACACTACCAGCTTCGAAGGCGTGTCTGCCATATCGAATCCAGGTGCACCGGCGACTAGACTGCCTTAAAGGGGGTGAGTAGATAACGTGACTCCATGGAAAGATCTAGAAGACAGCTTCAGTTGGACAGAAACATTCTCGGTGTGATATACACTTTTCTTACACTGGCAAACGATATAGTGCAGATCAACGACTGCCTGAATAAAGAGAGGTAATCAGTAGATGAGTTGAAGATTGCATGGAATTATCTAGATCTACAGCAGCAGCCGTCACCATGTCAACACCATTAGCGAACGTGCTAATTACATTTCTGTTGGTCTTCAACATAAAGCACCTTCAGCGTTATTCTGAAGTAAATGCATCTAAATAGGATTTTTCTAGTATCTTAGATTAACTATTTAATTCTTATTGACTTACTAGTGGACGCTCGCAGCTTCGCTCGCGTGGAATTAGACATAACAATAGTTTCGTTTACACCTAGTAATATTATATAGCCTATGTCACTCAGTGAAGATGCAGCTTTCTAATGGTGAAATAATTTTTGAAATCGGTCCAGTAGTTTTTGTGTGAAAACATTACAAACAAAGTTTTCCTCTTTATAATATTAGTATAGATATTCAAAGTAACATGTTCCTTATGCACTACAATACTGATAATACTTCTTGAAATAATTAAAATATTTACCGTGTTTCCTAGGAACCCCGTTCGCGGACAAATGCGAGTGTCCCGAAGGCCTCTCGGGACCGCACTGCGAGCAGACCTCGATAGGCTTCCATGGCGACGGCTGGGCCATGTACAGCTCGCCGCCCGCCTGCCACGAGGGCCACGTCACGCTCACCGTGACGTCACACTCCAGCAACAGCCTCGTCTTCTACCTCGGGCCGCTGCGGCATAACCCGCTGCTAGATGTTCAAGGTTAGTTTCCGTCTCCTGGGGGCCTAGACAAGTGGCAAAAACGCTAGTAGAATAGATTAACAAATGTATGGGATTGACATTTGCTAACCACTAATTAGTCGTAAGCGAATGTCAATCCCATAAATTTTTTAATCTATTCTATTTCTATTCTATTAGCGTTTTGCCACTTGTCTAGGCCCCCTGGTCTCTTACAACAGATCTCCGCGACTGGGCCATGCAAGCCCGCAAGGGACATTTTCACGCTAGAGTGACGTCACACGATTCTCCCCTTTCTTTTGGATTCTACTATTCTATCAGGTGACGAATCGATTTGGCTTCAAGGCATAAGACACCTCAATATTTTTTAATAGTCATAATTATTAAGTTATTAAGCGGCATAAATCCACCCTATTTGTCAACCTTATTTTAAGGGTTTCAAAAAATTAAATAATTAAATATTTATTCAAACAATTTTCACATGTTTCACCAATTCAGTTGCCTGATTCACTTACATCCTTGAATGAAAAGTATAGTCCACATCGACATCGGGGAATCCCAGCTTCCCACAACACAGGGAATCCTAGAGTGGGAAGATAGTGGAGCTCTATATATTGTATTTGTTGGTTCCTTAATTAATCATTTCTCATTTTTCATTTTCATCGAATGATGTTCAAATGATATTCGTACGAAGTGGTTTTTGAAGAATGCCTATTAAATCCGTGAACACGACGTTTTGCTTATATCCAACGATAAATAAGTAAATATATACCGCAGTTATATTACGCGACGCTCACCGCATTACGGGTGACATTCGATTCTGAAGGCGACGTCTGCCTCGGTACACTCAAAACTTGTTAGATTACCTGTCGCGTAGTTGAATTAGTGCTGTCGGGACGAATAAATAAGTAAACTGAATATGACGGTTATTCGGTTATGCTCACTGCATCCGAGCTGTGTTATTGAGGAAGCTTATAGCCTCGCGGTTGATTTGACCGACAGATAAGGCTAAGTCTCGTCGGTTTTTGCCAGGAGTCATGTGCCCAAATGCCTAATATTTGCTGAGTTTTGGAAAGGTATTATTCAATCTGTAAACTTAGAACTATGTTGTCACAGTCATAATTAGATATGAGAATAATAAAACGAGCTACTTGGGCAGGCAAATAAATAACACATTAGATTTAGATAATATAAGCCTTTTAGTCCTTTCTTTGTATCACTCAGTATGTCATAAACAAATATGTTACCAATGTCATAAAAAAATGTGTTACCAATCACTACAATATCATATTTGAGATTTTTATATTTGACCGGCCCGTTGGCGCAATCGGTAGTGACCCTGTCTGTTGCGCCAAAGGTCGTGGGTTCGAATCCCACTCAGGACAAATATTCGTGTGACGAACACTTGTATTTGTTCTGTGTCTGGATGTCAATATTATCTATTTAAGTATGTATTTAAAAATATCTATTATATGTATGTATATCAGTCTCTGACACCCATAACACAGGCTCGCGCCTACTTTGGGGTCAGATGGCCGTGTGTGAGAATGTCCAAGATATTTATTTATTTATTTATTTATCATCATCATCAGCGGTCCACTAGACTTAGCCTCTCCTAAACGACCGGTTCTTTGCCTTCTGAATCCAGCGGTTTCCTTCTTTTTCTTATACTTATTATTATACAAACTGGCATCCCCTTAAGCCTTAATAGCAAGATTGGGCCTAGAAAACTTCAATAAGAACAGTATGAGCTGAAACGGGAAAGAAAGGGCTAATTCCTTGGCACGGTGTTGATAGTGAAATAGATAGTTCTGCCATTGCCAAATTGCCAATTCTGTTAAGTAAAGTCTAGACGTTGGCAAAGTAAATTTTCTTAAGTAACACTTTCGCAAAAGATTCTCGGATTTTTCAGTGTTACGCTAATCGAGGTTCTCAAACTTATGTCGCCTATGACCCAGTTTGAAAATAATTTTCTGTTTTATTCTACTGGATTAATTCTAGGTATAAGATAATCTTATATCAGTACTAAACACCATACGTTCTGTGTCTACTGATTTCCTACTAGTACCTACTTCTTCTGTTTTGATGAATTAAATTATCGATTATCTAGAAAATAAAATCGAGAAATAAGGGTGAGAGAACACCATATATCGCGAGATGAATGATGCCCATTATATTTCTTTACAAATGTTGTATGTATATGATTTCTTTGTGAGTTGGACAAACTTAATCAGGGCGACATAATCATTTGCGATTAAGTCCTCAAATAAATAATTGAAAAAAAAAAAACACTAGTTTTTGTAAACTTAACTTTCAAACCGTTTTGCTCCCTCGCTTTTTAATGGATCTGCATACACAATTCGTGTTAGCATAAGTTTGTATGTCACGCTCATTGGAAAACATAATTTGAATGTTCGTATCGGCCCTTTTCGTTTCTAGTCCAGCTGGCCAGCTCGTTCTGAATAGAAACTTGTCCATTCCATTGTGGTTTCGGTCGGAAATCATTATTCAAGCTGTTACGCCAATCCGCGCGACGTTTTCATTGTTAGACATAGCAATGCTTTCTACGAGTCGATCCTAGTTAGCCACGGTTCGTTTGTTCGACTTCGATATTATCAAGATATATAATCTATCGCGTATAGGGTTATATTATGGAAATGTACGTCTTCAAAGCAAGCAGTAAGTTTGTGGATATCTTTAAACTAAATGAATCTATTTTGAGAACTTTATGGCACATAGTTGAAATTACCGGCTTACTCAAGTGTTATTTAAGTCGGAAATAGGCGTACGCCGTGCCCGCCGCGAGCGCGTTCACACCTGAAGATGATCATCGTAATCGATCGAAACTAGTCGGCTACTTCCGACTTAACTCACACGTGAGTAAGCCGGTAATTTCAACTATAAATATAGACACTCACGAATCATTCAGTAATAAAATTTATGGCACATATCTGTGAAAGGTATAGGGTATAAGTTTTAATTGGAAAATAATAAAAATGCAGAGCGGCCATTAAATATTCAAATCCTTTTGGAAATCATCTTGCGGTCCTTTTTGCCAACCGCAATATTGGCCAGCGATATCATGTATTGATTTACTACGAGAACTACGTAATGAAATGTCTTTAATTACGAGTTACCTTAATCGTGAATTTAATCTGGGCAGTTTTATTAACCGGGTCGTATCTTTAATTATACTTCGTTGCTCACGCATAGGTACTATTGTGTGGACCCCTTTTAAAAGTGTTACAATAGTTAAAGTAAGTAATGATTTTTTAATGAACACTTAATGACTGACAGGCGTGTATATATGATTTATGGTACACATCGGTCGCGTGATATCAGGCCTGCTTTTGTGTAGGTGATTACGTATTAATTTCACCCCGATACTTTGCGAAGGTTCGATCGGGTTTTGTTTGGACGTAATTAATTTTCCTTAGAACGATAATAATGAGAGAAGACACCTTAATCGGTGTTCTCGGTTAAGGAAAATTGTTTTCGGCTCATTAAATATGTATTTGAAACGGGACACAACGGTAGATTCAGTAGGTAGGTATGTTTGTATACTGGTCTTGAGAAGGGTGATACTAGTGGGACAGCTAATGGTTTAGGTGCATTAATTGCTAGCTAACATTCATTAGGCCGTCAATACTGTCATAGAATTATTTTTTTTCGCTTTCGAGCTATTCTTACTAGGTACCTTTCTTTGAAAGCTTCTTATCTAGGTACTATGCTAAAGGAGTTTCAATAATGGTTACATTGGTTATATAAACCGGGAATATTTAGCATGAATAATGTTGAAATGTCTACAGAAATAATAGCGCTCACGCTGTGATATAGTATCATTATATTCAGAACGAAATTAGGGAGCGTTCACACTAGCGTGCGTCGCAAATCCCTGAGAAGGCATGTGGGGCCAAGCTTAGATTTGCGGGCGGTTAGTATTGTGTACGCCTGCCTGAGCGACATTTGATAGTTATTGCTGGGTTATGTAAGCGGGAAATATGTTTGACCTCTAGTCACATTTGGCCTTATTCAACCTTATTGCTGGCACGACGAGGCTACATTGTATTGTGTTACTTAGGCGAGGAGTAACACCAGGTCATGGTGTTTGTAAATCTGCATTGGAGCAGCGTGGTGGAGTATGCTCTAGACCTCCCGCAGCAGTGTCTGTGGGGGAGACCCGTGCCCAGCAGTGGGACTTCTATGGGTCGCAGCGATGGTGTTTGAAGATAACCATAGATTATGGATTACTAGCTTTCCTCCTGCTCCGCCCGTGTCAAGTCGTTTTACGTACAGAATCTACCATCAAGGGAGGTTTTAAAATATAGCCTTTATCATCGGCAAGCTACACCAAATATTACCTCTTATCACAAAAATCACATCGATCCATTATTCCTTTGAGAAGGACAAGATTGACAAACCAACAAATACACTTTCTCATTTAAATATTTGTATATAAGTATTATTATTTATGCTATATTTCTATATTATTATTTTTGTACACTGTATTTAGTACGCAACCCCGTTCTAACATAAAAATGTTGTTGACAGACTTCATGTCGCTGGAGCTAGTGGACGGATACCCGGTCCTCCTCGTCAACTACGGGTCGGGCACGACGCGGCTCAACAACAGCGTGGTCCACGTGGCCGACGGCAAGCCCCACCTGATAGAGATAGTCCTCATGCGGAGCTCCATCGAAATGTTCGTGGATCGCTGCAAGCTGTCTACCTGCATGAGTCTAGCCGCGCCTACTGGGACCAGGGAGATTCTTAATGGTGAGTTTGTTACGATACGTATAATTGATATGATTTCGATAGTACATTTTGAGGCAGAGAATAATTTGACGGGCCAGTTGGCGCAATCGGTAGTGACCATGCCCGTTGCGCCAGGGGTCGTGGGTTCGAATACCACTCAGGACAAATATTCGTGTGACGAGCATTTGTATTTGTTCTGTGTCTGGATGTTAATATTATCTATTTAAGTATGTGTTTAAAAATATCTATGTATGTATATCAGTCTCTGATACCCATAGTACAGGCTCGCGCCTACTTTCGGGTCAGATGGAAGGGTGTGAGAATGTCCAAGATATATACATAATAATATATAATAAAAAAAGTGGGCTGCTTTTCGAAGGCTCTCCCAACACAGCTTAGGGTTAGCACTTTCTTAGTTAATAATTAATAAAAATAATAACAGTTTTATTCATTTATTTTAAACTTTTATTTCTTTTCAATTATATATTTCTTTTGTTTCCAAATAAAGTTACAAGTTATATATATGTATATAAAATAATGCAAACAAACAAGGTTTTCAGAATTAAGTGATGTGGAAACTCTTCACTAAGAAGTTGATTTAATTAATATCTGAATTGTATTTGTCTGTCTACTGTAGTTGGTATGATTTAAATTAATTAATTTGTTATTTAGAGATTTACACTAGCTCCTGATGGAGCTGTAAATTTAATTTTCAATTAATAATTGTGTGTTAAAAATAAATCTAAACCGACTTTGATGAAACGTGCACTAATCGTCTTTGTCATAGATTAACTAATAATTTGTTGCAGTAAACGGGCCGCTGCAGCTTGGCGGCGCTAGCATCGACCTACAAAACCTCGCGAGAACCTTCGGTTGGGGACATGTGCCCACCAACTTACACTTCGTCGGGTGCATCAGCAACTTTACATACAACGATTACGTAAGTAGCAACTGTAATAACAGGAAGTATAAGTACCCAGCAACCATCATAATCATCATTGCCATCGTCCGAATGCCGGTCCCAAAAAGACACCACTGAAAATCAGCGCTGGGGCTAATAGCCGCGGCATATAACTGAATAGGTTGCCCTTGTTGGGGCAAAGGGAAGCATTATTTTTGTGATTGTGCTATAACTCATAAAAGTCCCACTATCGGGCACGGGTCTCTCCCACAGACAGAGCTGCGGGAGGGCTAGAGCATACTCATAAACAAATGCTGCACAACTGCTGCTCCAATGTGGATTGGTGGAGGGATTAGTGGCCAACCTAGTGACATATGTTCTCAAACCACTCGAAGGTCTTTGGCAAAGCTTAAGGATTGTTTTTAAAATTGAAAAGCTAAATTTGAACAAGTTTCTCGGGTTACAACATCGTCAATGCCTATTTGATATAAAAAATACGATCCGTATGCCCTTGAAAATTTTTCCCAAAATTATGAGATGACAACCCTAGTACAGTCTCTTTAGACCTTTAGACTGTACTAGGGTTGTCACCTGCCACTTTAACGCAATCTCCCCTCAGATGTACAACCTGGGCGAGCCGTCGGTCCACCACAACGCGGACCCCAGTTGCCAGCGCAGCATGTTCACAGCGGTCACGTTTGGCATCGACACCAACTTCCTAGTGGCAATACTCGTCTGCATCGCTATATTAGTCAGTGAGTATCGTTATTTTTTTGCTTAATCATCTTAATACGAGTATATATACTTCTTGTGTACGTGTGTATAATAGTGAACTCCTCCTAAACAGCTGGATAGATGTTGATGAAATTTTTTGTGTGTTCAAGGGGATTCGAGAATGGTTTAGATTCATAATTTGGTCCACTGGAAAATGTTTTTTAAACACTATTTTAGTATTTTTATTTTTAACCGTCGTTCATTGACGTGAAGCGTCGCGTCACTTTGACATTTCATATGGCAGACCAATGTTTGCGGGGTCAGCTAGTATTATTATAATCTGAATTGTAATAAGCTAGCCGTTTGTCAATATTGACGTTGAAAAGGCGTCTCGTGATAGTGCTGAGCGATGATTAGCTCTGTACTCAAATACTCACCGTACTTGTGTAAGTTGTTGGGGGTGAGCTATTATGGTAGGGCTCACAAAAATGAACAGACTGTGTTGTATGTACTGGTATAATGAAGAAGGCGGACGTTAAAAATATAGCCGAACCCCACAGCCGGGCCCTAAGCTTCATTAAATAATTCTTAATCACGAATTTACTATGCATGTACTTATTGACAGGCCCGTTGGCGCAATCGGTAGCGACCCTGTCTGTTGCGCCAGGGGTCGTGGGTTCGAATCCCACTCAGGACAAATATTCGTGTGACGAACACTTGTATTTGTTCTGTGTCTGGATGTTAATATTATCTATTTAAGTATGTAATTAAAAATATCTATGTAAGTATATCAGTCTCTGACACCCATATTACAGGCTCGCGCCTACTTTGGGGTCAGATGGCCGTGTGTGAGAATGTCCAAGATATTTATTACTAGCTTTTACCCGCGGCTCCGCCCGCGTGGGAAAAGGGAATTAACAATGCCATCTATTAACAACATCCGGAACTAAATATCTAGCAAATAACAAAATATCGATATCTTCCCATGTGGATGTTTTAACGCGGTAAAAAGTAGCCTATGTCACTCTCCACCCTCCTCACTATCTCCACACACAAAAACCATACCATATAATAGCTTCGTTGCGACGTGAAAGCCGGACAAACAAACAAACACACTTTCACATTTATAATATTAGTATGGATTTACTATAACTAAATGGACACAATTCTTCAACCCATCATTCTCTTCCAGTCCTCCTATTAGCGGTGGTTGTCCACCGACGGCGCGCGGACGCGTGGGCGGAGAAGGAACTGGACGACATCAGGGAGAACATCATCGCGTACGAGGACGAGGGCGGCGGCGAGGGCGACGCCGGCTACGACCTGCACGTGCTGCGGCAGATGTACGACGGCCCGCCGCCCGACACAGACGCTACCTTCATGCATGCGCCAGGTAATATTAATATTTAATCTATCAGTCAATTTATACCGTTAAATTAAAAAAAAAAAGTTCAAGTAATAATTTATAACAGTTTTTTTTATTTTCGTGCAATGTCATACGAACTAAATATGTGTACCAAATTTCAGCTCGATAGCTTCAGTGGAAGTGGGTGAAATATTGATTGCAAGATTCCAGGACATACATACATACTACATACATACGAGTGAAGTGAAATAAAAGCTTTTAAAATAAAAATAAAAATAAAAACAAACGATCAATCGATCGACAAATATTCGCGTTATAAGAGCTACACAATTTTGTTTTCCTTGTATGTATGGGGTCCTTAATATGTAATTACTATTACTAAGAGAAGCTGACTGACTGACTGATATATCAACGCAGGGCCTAAACTATAAGGGTTAGAAACTTGAAATTTTGCACAGGGGTTCCTTTTATAACGTAGGGGAGCACTAAGAAAGGATTTTTGAAAATTCATCCCCTAAGGGGGTAAAACGGGGGTGCAAAGTTAGTATGAAACTTTGCCGTTTTTGAAGTCAAGTCAAGTCAAGGGCAGACGTCGTTAATGGGTCTAATTCTACGCGAGCGAAGGTGCGGGCGTCCACTAGTCAGTCAATTAAAAAAACGATCAATATATTTATCGACAAATATTCGCGGTATAAATGCTACATCATTTTGTTTTTGGATCCTTAATATTTAATTACTATTACATTCACTAGCATTTGCAGCTACATCAATTTGTAGTTTAAAATTATATAATTTTCAATTAACATGGTAGTGAGATTCGTTAACAAACAAAATTTGTAGGGGCTAACAAATTAGCATACATCATAAATGTATGGGTGAGGATTAGATCATTAAGCTCCGTACACACTGTATAAGCCACCGCATTCGTGCATTCTGGATAAGCTAATGAGAGCAGTGATTAGCCAACATTATTAGAGGCGATGCTCCACTTGTCATCGGAATACAACAAATTGCGGCATAATGACACGTTGGCGTTGGGCTGTGGTAGTGCGATCAGCCTGAATTGAGGGTAAGGATGCGTTTACATCAGCCATCGGCAAATTTTTTTATTGTATCCATATTTTTCCTTCTGTGATCGAAGGAAATAAATATTTGCAAATATTAAGCAGATAATAGCTGATAAATAATGTTGAAGAAATAATGATTGAAGACAAATAGTATAATACAGATTCTATCTATGTAATACAGAGTCTATTATTTGCCAACATTAATTTTTTTAATTTCAATAACAGCAATGATAGAAATTTTAACATTTATCGAAATGAATCTCAACACATTATTATGTTCTTGCAACATGTTGACGTGTGTGTGTTAATTTTTTTTTGTTTATCTGTCCAGGTGTAGTGGGCGCAGCGCCGGACATATCCGGCTTCCTGGACGACAAAAAGTCCGTGTTGGACCGGGACCCGGACATCAATCCTTACGACGACGTCCGCCACTACGCTTACGAGGGAGACGGGAACACTAGCGGCTCGCTCTCCTCCTTGGCTAGCTGTGAGTATAGCTATCTTCTCTTCTACTATATAAAAATAAGTCGGGTTTTCCTTCCTGACGCTATAACTCCAGAACGCACGAACCGATTTCCACGGTTTTGCATTCGTTGGAAAGGTCTCGGGCTCCGTGAGGTTTATAGCAAAGAAAATTCAGGAAAAATTTCAACAGAAAAGTGGCAAAATATTCAGTAAAAATTATTTATATGACAAAACAACGTTTGCCGGGTCAGCTAGTATTGTATAACAGTAACCTACTTGGCTAGCTGTGAGTATAGCTATATTGTATACCAGTAACCTAATAAGGAACTTGTGTAGCGCCCATAGCCCAATGGCTCACATCGATTCTATTTCATCGACAGTAAGAAAGACAGTACAAAATTCAACCACGTTTTAGCTTGTTTTTTTTTGACTGGTCCGTTGGCGCATTCGGTAGAGACCCTACCTGTTGCGCCAAAATATATCTATGTATGTATATCAGTCTCTGACACCTATTGTACGTGTACAGGCTCTGCCTAGTTTGGGGTCAGGTGGGCGTCTGTGAGGATGTCCATTTATTTATTTATCGTGGACCTCCAATGCTGATAATTCAGAGATGTAATATAATATATTTAGATCTAGACCCCTTTTAACATTCTTAAGACGAAACCGCAAACGTGTCATGGAAAGTTAAAACAAAATAAAACTTTAATTAACAACTGACTAGACTTTCTTACGAGTCTCGATTAAATGAGAAAGGGAAAAGTTAAACTTGTCTTATAAAACATTAACCATGTAACCGAGATCTCTCCTCTAATTTATTTGAAAGTCAACACGGTGTCTTATTTTTATTTAAGCCGCTGCCTGTGCAGAACTATTAAGTACTTAGAAGCTCGGTTTCAGTTAGTTAATTACGAAAGTTAGGGCTTCGCTGCTATTACTTCAGGGATTATTGCAAATTAATATTTTTTGTCGAGAACTAATGATATTGTATCTAACGGCTTCGTTGATAGCTTAACTCTGAGACTAGACTTTTTCCACAGATTCGTTTGCAACAGTAAAAAAATCACACGGTTTTAGACAAATGTTCAAATTTGGGAAAAAAAATATCAATCATGGTTATATAGTATATTAATACAGTGTAATTTGATTATATTTTGTAAATTTTTATGATGCTTTTAATTTGTCTGTTACATACAAGCAAACAAAGTTACATTACAGTTACAATTATTATTTTATTTTATTGACGTATTAAACGTAAACTTTTATCAATACCTACCATGAATTAATCTTAGTCAATTCACTGAATTTCTAATCTCATTATCATTTGTAAGATCAGAAAGGTAAGGTCTAACTGGGTTAGAATGAACTGTACCAGCCCAGCAAATATTGTTATTTCCATTGGGGTAGTGGAGACGAGAATTCACAAATAGATAGCATGGCAAGTAAATAACGGCAGGCGCACAGAACATGTTTTCACGACAAATATTGAAACATTCATACGTCCAATCTGTCAACATTCGATCTTGTTTGCTGGAAAAATGTTGCCAACCACTATCTATTTGTCCTAATGTTGCCATAAATGTTTTATTATTTGGAGTGCTTCGATGTTTTGTATGTTTTCTTCGCAAACATGTTCGCGGAATGAGATGAGCGATTGAGTCTGATACCCATCAGCTGGTACTGAGCCAAATTCAGATGATGAACATATTATTCCTGCGAGGTAAATGACAAGAGTTAGGTATTTATGACTATTGATGACTAGTGTTTTGTACCAGACAAATCTTTGAGCCATTGTGATGCAACATGATTGTGTACCGAGATGGCGAAGTTAGCAAAAATATTTAATGCCAAATTACCTACTAATATTTAAAAGGAACAAAATCACAAATAAATCATCCAATTTTTTTTTCAGCAGATGTCTACTCAAATTACCAGATTCAATGTGTATCCTCCCCTCTCCATCAGTAACTCGGAGAATACATTTAATATCCCCTTTGTGATAAGAAACTGTCAAACCAGAAACTTACTCAACTTATTTGTTGCAGGCACCGACGACGGGGACCTCAAGTTCAACTACCTGTCAACGTTCGGGCCGCGCTTCCGCAAGCTAGCAGACATGTATGGGGACTCGGACGACGACCGAGCCCCGCACGAGGAGTCGTGGTGCTAGCGCCGCGCCTGGCTCGTGTAGCCGCCCACGCCCAGCCGTGGCCCCAGCCGTGCCGAGGCCCACGCCCACGGTAAGCCGTGTAGACCTTACTTCGAGATGCCTTATCCGAGCGCCGTTGGAACGAAACGATCGCTCGCCGCCCCCACCGGAGCCATCGGAGTGAACTTTAAAAATTTTTAAATAGGAAATGGAGCCTGTGATAATTATTACGATGTATTTGTGATTGAGTGGCATCCTTGCCAGTGCATACGAGTGAAACCGGACGGGCGATGAATTATTTATGACTGCGGGTCAATTCCAAAACTGCGAATGTGACAGTCGGCTGCCAGATGCGGACGTGGAATTTGAAAAGTTTGCGACTTTAACACTTTTGGCATAGGGCCAGCCCGTTCGGCTCTTTTTAAAGTTGGCTGGATACGTTCGCAATATTGTTTTATGACACGTACGTATGGACACTCGCGGGTTGATGCTAAGGGACTGCGCCAGTGCCGCGTGACCTTATTAGCTTAAAAAAGATTGACATAAAAAAACAATTTTTTGATTTTTTTATGAATTATCTTTGTATTGAAGACAATTTAAATATCACGACTAATCTGTTATATTTACCTAGGTCATTTTGCACGAAATTATCTCAAATTTTGGATTACTCCTTGTCTTGAAATCATTTATACTCAAACTTAGTACAAACTTAATATTGCTAGCCAAGCGTTGGATAAAAATAGCACTTCAGTCAATTGCAAGCAAACGAATATTAATATACGCGGATACTAGCAGACCCCTTATCTGTCAACTTGCGGGCGTACTGAAACAGTTAATACTACTTCCTAAAAAGAACGACTCCGTCGTTAGCTTAATACCCTTAAGAATCCTTGTGAATGAGTCTAGCAGTTAAAGGATACATAAATGTAAAAATTAATGTGTAAATTACATGATTTCGGGCAAAAATTCAAGTGTTAATAAGTTTTAAGGATTGACTGATTTGTACCGTTCTTAGGCAGGTAAATGATACGCCTAAATTATTTCTTGTAATTTTTTATATAAATTATTAAACGTAGCTCAGAATTCGTATTAGTTGTACGATCTAAGGATAATGTTTACGATTTATTGATTTTCTTATGATTCTAAGTTACTGACATCGGGAGAAAGTGTTTCTCTATTAGTATTATTGACTGAGCATTTAATTTTGAGATAGTGACATGTTAAAGTACGTAACACTACGTACGCACGTAACGCACTTGTAACCAAAAATGTTACAAATTTTGATTTAAGCCTCAGGTTTTTAATATAAGTGCCATTATTGTCGTTTTTTGTACTTGTGAGTTTGTAATATAAGCTACCACTGTACGGACTAGTCACATTGGCCGCTAAACATTCAGTTACTTTTTTGACAGTTTTGTAAAATTGACATTACTTTACGTCTGAAAGACCTAGTTTTAATTTTTTTTAACGTATAAGTCTTTATATTTAATTATAAAAATAGAAGTCAATGAGAGAACTACAGATTTAAATCTTCAGATGCGCTGCTGGCTTGAGAGTTGAATAAAATGATAATCGTTATAATTTGCGCACGTTGAGCCAAACTCGTGATAACAAAACCGTTTAATCAATAAAGATCAACGATTAGTAATAAGGTATCTGTCAAAAATATGGGTATCCCCTTCGTAGCGAATCATTGATTTTTATATTTTTATAAACAATATTTTGTTTCTCCCACTTCTGAATATATTTGTAAGTATGTCGTCTTAACGGCCCTAATAGACTCATTTTAAGTTACTATAATCATCAACGATTGTAAATAATACTTTTGAAACCAGCAAACAAAACATTTTATTCTGAGACAAAACATCAGTTCAATTCAATTTATCTAAAATCCTCGGGAACATTATAACATCGGCTACGGTTTCTAATTCATCTCGGATATCCGGTTGTTTCCGGTTAAGGAGATTCATGAGATCCCTAATTTCGAGAAGCTGACATGATTTCCTACGCCCGCAAGCAATGGTTTGTCACAAGCGGTTTTCTATAGTATCTATACATGTTAAAGTGGTAGTGTTTGTAAGTTTGTAAATAGAGGGTTATCTCAGAAACTACGTAAGATGAATTTTTCTTGAGTGCTGATAGGTAATCGTCCATTAAAATTTTTAACTAAACAATTGAACAATAAGTAATTGCGAATATTATCTGATTTTGACAAGATGGATCTCGTTATTGACAAGTGTGATTTGAGGGTTAAATAACCTTTATCGAAGAGGCCCCAAAGGCAAAGGAACCCAGAAATGAATTTACTTCAACCATACTTTGACAGATACCAACGAATGCGTGTTCAGTATTAGTTAACATATATTTTTGCAAAGAACTTTTTGTCATAATTGCCTTTCTTTTGCCTTCTTTCTTTCAACATCACAAAAAATAAGCAAAATTTGAAAATATTTTGTATTTATTTAACTATCTATTGTTTTGGACATTTCATAATTGTTATAGTGGCAAATGTGGATAGGTGTAACGGTAGCGGACAGAAATACAGCCTCTGCCATTTTTAGTTGTAAGTATAGATCATTATTAACTTATTATACAATTTTGTAATTATTATTATAACAAGTTAGTATTGATCTATTTATTAATTTCTAGTTATTTACTGGCGAGCCAATGTATCTATCACTTGATGCTATGGCAGGTTGTTCCTTGCGTTTGCTCGTGTAGTTTGAAGTGTAGCTTCCGAGATTGATAGTCCTATTTTTTTACGGTCTCTTCGTTAGTTTCATATTTTTTTATTATTTTTCTAAAAATTTTGATTGTTTTTTTTTGTGTCAATTTGCGTCCACTTTTTAATTAAATTGATGTAAAAATTGAAACTGAGTTTAATAGTTCAAGTACCTATAATCCTATTCTACTGACGTGTTCATATTTTTTATTATCTTTTTGTTTTATTTTTGGATATGATTTTTTATTTAGGCGAAGTAAATAGTGTTACTTATGTTAAATTATTAAACTTCAAATGTTACTAGTAATATCACGTCACTATTAATATTTGATAGCTAAATGAAAACTGTCCGTATGTACTAGGCCTAAGTGTAAATATGTAAAGTACTAGCCCATACTTAATTATGTATAGGCGTAACTTTTGTATGGTAATGATAGGAAAATATACAAGGTGTCTTATATGTATGCATATCAACGAATTATAAGAGTCACACACGATATTCTATATTCTAATAATTTGTTTCAAGTTATCACTGTTCATGTCGAGCGGCTTGGTCGAATAATTTCGATTTTCAATCACACAATTCGTAACTTCACATGATCTAAAATTTGTTTAAACTTATTGTTAATTTATGACAACAGCGCTACAGTAAAATTGCATTTGTATCATGTACTTTTATGTTTATGGTTCAATAAATATAAATAATAACTTATTCGAAGCACTTACTATTAGTGCTTTAAATAAGGCAAATTTTTGTATTAATAGTATGAACGTTCCCGATCTCAATTCTCTTACTAACATTTATTGTGCGGTTGTGCAGGATTGATTGACGTTGAATGATATGTGACCCTATAGATGCAAATATTATATTTAACTAGTAATTTTTATATAATGCTTATATTTCTTTGAAGGGCCCGTTGGCACAATCGATACTGACGCTGCCTGTTACGCCAGGGGTCGTGGGTTCAAATCCCACTCAAGACAAACATTCGTATCACGAACCCTTGTGTTTGTTCTGTGACTAGATGTTAATTTTATCTGTTTAAGTATGTTTTTTTTTTTTTAAATATCTATGTGTGTATATAAGCCTCTTATAGGTACCCATAGTTTGGGGTCAGATGGTCGTGTGTGAAAATGTCCATGATATTAATTATTTTTATTTATATTACTTTATAAACCATTCGGTTTCAATGTAAATTGACAATTTTTTTTCACAAGATTCTAGAATAGCCATAACCATAGAGCATTTTTGTGCTCCCGAGCTACTCGTACTTACATCCTGTTCTTTTTATTAATTAATGTCCAAAACCTTTCAAACTCTGCTTGTCAGCCAGGTGGCATTCGCAATTGATCGTACCAAGCCGCTTAGTAAAACCATTTGTATAGTAACTACTAACGTAATAAATGTCTATATAAATTACTATTAATGAAATTAAAACTAGCTATATTTGACCAAGTAATTATATGTGTAACTAAATTTTCAGTCCTTTAATTTGCGTGGCGGGAAATTCTACGAAATAAAATGAAGTTTCGAATCGTGTTACTAACGATAACAGTCTTGCTTTAAACTTTAAATTATCTACCTGAAACATTAACCTTTATTACATTTTTGTTCTGGATGTATTCAATGATCGTTTAATATTTTCACAAAATTTTTGATTTAAACTTACAGTTATTGATTTGTTTGTAATTATTTTTTTACAAGATAATAAGAAAAATATTATGTATTACGCCGTAACTATTCTATGGCTAAGAATGTTTGCGTATACCATTTTTGGCCCTTAAACAACCTTACCAATCGAACCACCGAAATGAACAATCCCATAAATATCACATAATAGCTTGATTGATGTTCACATTTTACGTTATTAATTATCAAATTAAAGTTTTTGATTGACGGCTGCGTCAACAAGATCTAAAACTTATAAAGTTATTTTTAAAAAGAACAACATATTTTTGATTATTTAACGAGCTTAACTTTTCGTGATAAGTACGCATATTTCATTTTCATTTTTTTTTTTTATTTAAAATCGGTTTCAGTATTTAATGACATCTTAATACTAATACAAATTTATTTTAATTAATGCATAAATTATCGTATGATTTCTATAATTACGCCACAATTATTTAGGTATGTATAATTCGCTAGTCCGAACAAATGCGTATTATACAAACTACAAATAAATATTTACAATGTAAAATAAGTTCTATTTAACTACCCAATACAAATATGTTGCATCTTTTTGTATTTTTTTACAATTATTACGAACTAAAATTGTATAAAAGTTATCTAACTACATTCCAATGATAAGCACTGGGGTGACTGTTGATATATTAATAAACTACACTAATAAATCTACTGTAATTTCATAAAGGATCAATTATTATATTTCGTACTTACTTCCTGTTGGTGGCCAGTCATGGGTAGGTATTACCTGGTTAAATGGTCATCCTTAGGATCAAAACACTGCCATTACAATTGTTAGAGCTAAAACCTATTTATAATCCTATAGTTATGAACTTTTATTGACATTTTGAAACATGTATATCACTTTTTCTGGTGTATAAATATATGAATACACTGTATAAATATTTGTACTAATTTATACATAACTAGGCCTAAAAACATGTCTGCTTCCATAACGGTTTCTGGCTTATTCAGACTGTGTTTTTAACTAAATATTTATTATAGGATTGTAAATGGGTGGACAAATTGGTAATTTAAATGTTAACTGAACAACTATGTGTCTCGTACGAGTTTGTAATTTTCATAAGAGGTAGTATTACGGCAATTTGTGTGTTGCTCTGTTGTCAATCAAATGTATATTCAAATTATTAATTGCAGTAATTGGTGCAATACTTAATTATTGCAAATTTACTGACTGGCAGATTTATTTCTAAATACTCTCTTTAACTTTCATCAAGAGATGGTATAAGTTTTTTACTTATCAGCCATTTATACTATTCACATACAAGTTTTCAAGATATTCATATGAATAATTACATAACCACAATAATTACATTTTCACTAATTATCATTTGTCATACAAGTCAAAAATAATCATTTTTGACTTGTATAACTATTATTATGTTCCTTGTAAATTGACATGTTTAATAAGAGTTAAGAAATACTTTGTCATGTCAGTATTGAAATAATACACAGTCGATTGTAAGTGATATGTGGGAGCCGAGTCACCTGCGCAAAATATTTGTCAAAACATTGCAAACAATTTTACCAAAGTCCTATGGAGCAATCAGTCTTCAAACATTCTACACCAGTCTGGGATAAGACCGCATTCACCTCAAAGTGATTTATAATTTAAAAAACAATAGGTAATTTTTTATTAAGTAATGATAAATGACCGAAGTTTTAAGATGGGCTGGTTAAATCCCATTCTTATTAAATCCATATAAAATAAAAACACCATCGCTTTTTAAATGTTTATTATTATTATAAAAGTTAACAGTTCAACTTTTTCGGTGTTTGAGAGAAATGTTGGACACCGGGAACAGGTTTCATTTCTCCCGGACATGATTTTGTGTGTTTTGTTCAATTTTTTTAAATTGTATTTGGAAATAAAATGAAATAGACGCAGGGGACCCGGCTTCGGGTTTTGAAGCACGGTTATTGTATTTAGTCTATACAGACGGGAGAATGTGACTGAGTACGAAACATTGTCATATATGTAAGTAGATTGTAAGGTAAATTTTAAATTGTTTATATAGAAATTAAAATATTCAATTCAGCATTGAAATAAAGTGATGAAATTGATTGTGTTTTGTTTTATTCAGCCATCCATACAGTATAAACTCGACGTGCAATACTGGGTCGCTAGAAAGACTATTAATGAGCCATTAGGGTTGGTTGATAGTTGATAGGTATATTGCGAAAAGGAAGGTATATTGATCAAATTATAAAAATTGTAAATTTTGAAAAGACTAACTTTCTTGCCCTGTTCTTCTCAGTAGCATCAACTATGTGAACCTGCGGTAGATAAAAAAAAATATTATGACGTTTATTAAGCGTATACAAAATACCATAAAGTGAAAAATAAATGAATCTGAATCTGAAGGAGAATGGCCTCTCTACTAAATTATTTTGCTATAATGACACTCACATTGTTATTAAACTTATGTTTTAATCTTTTTTTTTATTTAATAGTTTTTGATTCTTTTTAAACACAAATATACGCACAAACATTATACATGTAGAGTAGATATAATTAGGTTGCAGTAATTCTGATTCTAAAATAATTAATAGTATAATTTTTACATTATTCATCTCATCATACTACGAGTATGTAGTAAAACGTAGTATCCCCATTCTAGAGGGGCGTAAGTAATTTTTTAAATAATAAATGTTTATTTAACTTCCAGCGCAATAATGGTGGAAAATAAAACATCAAACTTTCGTATTCAAAACGTATGAGCAACAAAGTAGGCTGTATGCTGTATGTATAAGTATGTATTTTAGTATTTTCGCGCAAGTTAAATTAAAAGTCGGGCCAAAAAGATCTAAGCCGTTATTATTTTTTAAAAACATTCTCTGTTGCCAGTATTTTTAAACTCCGCGAGCAAACTAAGCTTTGTCGGCTTCATAACATAGTTGAAATGTTGGTGTCGCGAACAATTTATATTAACGAAATTTCCTAACTTTCCCCGCTCTGACGGGGCTCTCATACGGCGACTACTTGTTCGATATTTGATTCCTTGAAGTTGTTGAGTAGCTACTTAACTTTACGTAACATTATTATTATTTTTGTTATACATTGTTATGTACGCAAAAATTCCTTTTCTTATTATTTTATTACTGCCTACATATTAAGCCCGATGTAATATCAGGCTTAATATGTAGGCAGTTACTACAGTTTTTAGTTGGCCAAAATCATGTACCTACCTATTAGATACGTATGTAGATACATATTATTATAATAACGTGGGTACCCTATTGCATAATTATTATTTATTATGTTATATTTAAATATACTTACCTATTTAAAAAATTTTATAAACCATCAGACCACTTTTATATCCTTAGTAGTAGTAGTAGGTGACCTTACGGAAAATCAGCTAGTATAGGTTCATAGTTACAGGTAGCAGTCAATGTAGTTACAATCTAGGTAATCACCGCTATCAAATTAATTTGGATAAAAATAATGTAGACGTCATTTAATTATGATATGTATAAACTGACATGTGTTTTGAAATCAAATTCATATTTCAGGGGATTCGAACCCACGACCCACATAGGTGCTGCGAGTGCTCTGACCAAAATTATTATATAAATAAACTAAATAATGAAGAACTCCCGATGTACTCGAGAAGTACTTCCGGTTATACGTGGTTGCAGCACAACACAGATTACTAAATAGTTTATCGGTATGTACTGTCTGTAGGTACCTGTAGGTAGGTATATGTCGTGATCCAGTACAACCACTCGGGCCCTTTTATATCTAATAAAATCCATTAACCAAATGTTAATTGCTCTCAAATCTACTACGCAAATACTTCTAAACTTGTTTTTATCCAAATTCCTTTGATACTGGCAAAACAAAGGACCTTTTTTAATCTCGGACATTTTTACGGTAATAGCTTTCACATTACATGATACGATATCCGATTGCGATATGTATATAGGTACCTACCTACTATCTAACACCTATGTATATTTAAAATGAAGTGGTGTTGAAATTTTTATAAAGTAATAAAATACACACAATTCCTCAGTAGGTAAATAATTCAATCATGATTAGTCCGTGATAACCCTTTACCTACTGGTAGGTACTTATTAATTAAATATACATATCTAGGTGGTTGTACATAATAAATAATAACAATATTGTTATTGTACTTCATAAGTTTTACTTCAATCGCGCGTAAAGGTTACACGCACACACTTTTTTTTTATTATTTTTTATTATTTTTTGTGATAACGGCCACAGTAACACGCATTAAGTAAAATAAATGAGCCGGCAGTCTTTGGGCTATCAGTTTTATAGTTACTAACGTGTGAATACGTATTTATACACCAAAATTGACTATAGATTGATGCGGGAAGTTACGTTAAATACGATATCGTATCGTATAAAATGAAAATTCTCTAATCCGGAATGAACATTCAAAATGGCGTCGCGGCAACAAATTTTAATAAAGGCACTTACTTAATTATATGCAAAGACACGATCCGCAGTATTACACGGCTGAGTTGTAACGGTGGCGCGGATTAGATATGGGTATTATGTTTTTATTGCCGGGGATTTTGGCATTTATTTTAAAAGCGGTTATGACTTAAATGGGTTTTCAGCAAATAGAACTGTTCGTGAGGTCTTCTAAATGGATGTTTGTAGGCTGATTGAATATGATGTATCTAATAACGATGAATGAGCAGCGAGTCTTGCTACTGAATTACAACTGATGATAATTTTATTGTAGGTTAGAATTAGTATAGATTAATAATGGTTTTATTAGTATTTAAGACCGTACTTCGGGGGGTACGTCAAGCCGTCGGTACCGGTTGTTTTCAATGATGGAAACAGTCGTTCAGCCTTGTCGAAGATCTTCGGCTGTCTTGAGAACATTCGACACTGCATTAGCCACTGACCCCTCTAAACCTCCCCCAGCTATATCTGTGGGGGAGACCCGTGCCCAGCAGTGGGACGTATATGGGTCGCAGCTATACCTACCTAAAAGGAAAATTTTATTTGAGTAAGTAGGTGCCGTGCCTACTCAAGGCACTCAGTGAGAAAAGCTATCTTCTACCAATAATAGTAATAACCAAGTAATAATACCTATTAATAACCTCTCTTATGAGAGAACCGAATAGGTCACTTCGTTATTCATTACGTTTGTTAATATTTTGTGACCATAGCCAGCTCTATTTTTTTTATTGCTTCTTTATAGATGCTACTTACATAAATACAAAAAAAGTATTAAAATCATGTCTCCATCTTAAAGATGCCCTAAAAAATTAAACGTTAAAAAATTTGTTTTAAAGTAACTTTTTATTTTATTTTCGTGCATTGTCATCGCAACCAAATATGTGTGCCGAATTTCAGCTCGATAGTGGGTGAAATATTGATTGCAAGATTCAAGGACATATACATACGAGTGAAGTTAAATAAAAGCTTTTAAAAAAAATCTATTGCAAGCCAGGTGTACTATGCGATCCTTTGATCACTGGGAAAAGTAACTAGGGAGGTAGGTACCCACTAAAAGGGCAATTCTGTAACCGCCCAAACGAACGACCTACCTACCTACCTACCTACTTTGACATCGCTCGCGTCACGTTTTCCTTATACCCTTTGCCTTTCGCCTTCAATATTATAACAAAATTGTTTATTGAGTTATAGAAACCCCGTTTTGGCCAATGATCTGTGAAAACTACCGTACCTACTTGAGTAACTCGGAATTTGCTTGGTTGGCGATCATCCAGACGCTAGGCGCCTGTGTCATCCATAGCGAAAAAAAATTAAGAAATTCAGATACTTATTACAAAAATTACCTCGACTAAAGACAATTAAATCAGGTAGAATTTATAAAACGACCAACAAGGTTGGTTGGTTGGTTGTTCCAATCTCTTGTTTTAATGGGATAAGTGGCCCTGGCCAGTCGCAATAGGTGAAAATAAAGTTAAAATATTAAAAGTTTTGTGTGACACCTACTCCTGTATAATATAAACGAGTTTCTACTCAATTTTTTATTATGGTATGGTGGCAACTTATACTCGTGCTTAGCTTTACATGGCAATAAAATTTTATTTACAAGAACATGCACGGAACTCTACACCGCGCGTGGCCCGATACGCGGATTGCCGGATTATTTGCGTTTGTTCTCGCCACTCGCAAGTGTGCTGCGGTAGTAAGTATAATTACTCGCTTTTCGCCGACATAATAGCGACTGGCGACGCCGTATTCGACGAAAATCGAAAAATTGAAATTTTGGAAGCTTTGAACACAGGAAATGGCACGGTCGGCGAGGAGCCAGGGTTTTATCTTTATTGGTTAGGTAGTATTTAAATACATTAACTAGTTCACTTTCTTTCTTTGTAGTTGAACAACATCCAAAGTGCACATTTTCTCGTTGAAAGTATTTGTTTTATAATTGGTATAAGTAACATTAAAATTTCAGAATCGAACTTCCGGTCCAACTGCACCACTGCCTTAAATCTTTTTAGTCCAGTAGTACACTACTTAAGTACTACTAGTCTAATAAGCTTACTAGGTACCTAAATAATGAGAAAATCATACTCACCGATTACTGTTCGACGAAATGGTCCAATTTTTTGAACCCTAATTCACCCAGTCAAATTAGTTTATTTTAATTTTATGTTTCGACCCAAAATACAATTGAAGTAATCCATACTAATATTATAAATGGGAAAGTGTGTTTGTTTGTTTGTCCGGCTTTCACGTCGCAACGAAGCTATTATATGATATGGTTTTTGTGTGTGGAGATAGTGAGGAGGGTGGAGAGTGACGTAGGCTACTTTTTACCTCGGTAAAACAACCCCATCCATGGGAAGATCGATGTTTTGTTATTTGCTAGATATTTAGTTCCGGATGTTGTTAATAGATGGCGTTAGTAAAATTATATGATAAACAAGTCATTGTCCCCCTTTGACCACGCGGGCGGAGCCGCGGGTAAAAGCTAGTTTTAAATAATATTTTGGTTAGCACCACTAAATCATTAAATGACATGTTAAAGGGCCAAATAACGGTATGGGATGTAATCCGATTAGGACTTTTAGTTAAAACTAAGTTAAACCGAATTGCGGCTCCGCTAAATGGGCGTTGATCAGCGACAAACTATTCGCGGCTTTTCTGATTATCCTTTATAAATTACAATAAAACCGATACAAATTCACATCGGTATCATCATCATCTGAACAAATTACAATAAAACCGACAAAAAATCACATTGGTACTCACTAGCGCTGATGGCATTTAAGTAAGTATGAGCAGGTTAAGACAATTATTTGTTTTTGTAACAGTCCCTTGTCAGTTATTGTGAAACGAACGACTAGATTCTGGTACGGGACCACAATTGTTTTAAAACAGATCCACCTGATCCACCATCACAAATCCCACTCACGTGACGTCACCCCACTCTCGTGGTAGTGAGCTTACGGCCATAGACCATCAAGCAGGGCAAGCATGTTACAATATATCAGGCAATGCATGCCTGATAAACCGTAACTGAATAAGTGAATTAAAAACTATGAGAATAAAGCCATAGGAAGGTAAAATTTTTTCGTCTTTCTGGGTAACTTCCAATAGGTAAGCGAAGCGAAACGTACTTAAACTGCTCTTGGCAGACATTACTTTTAGTCGAAAATTATTCGATACGTTATACGTATAAAGATAATAGCGTCCATAGCCCAAAGGCTCGTGTCGATTCAATGTGATCGACAGAGTTAACGACGGGCGCGGTCGGTTTGTGGGTACTGTATTATACAATAGCAACAGTACATTAAATAAAGATCGTCAATTTTCTAAACGAGGTTTATTTACACTACCTATGTTTAACACAAAATATACCTTTAAGTGGAATTTTAAGTTAAATTGTGTTGCAAAATTTCCTTAAGGACACTTAAATAGTCAGTGATTTTTAAAGTTTGCATGCAGTCTCTAACTGTTAGTAATTAAGCAACTAATTTGCATACCTGACATTTAATAATGGAGTTGTATCCAAAGCGAATGCTAGGTTGTTCGTTTGCTTACGAGAGGGGATTTCCTTTCAGAACCTTTGTACTTAAACTACACTAGCTGTTGCATGCGACTTCTCCCGCGTTTAAATAGCTTATGACACTCGGTAGCTATGTAGCTTGTAGTCTACCTATCTATTCTTAGTAGGCAATCCATCCATAAGTCTGGACATAGGCTTCAGGCACACAGATTGTACTCTTCGAATCCCATGACTTCCCAAGGACTTCGTGGGGTGCTTAGTAGATACAGCCTTCAGGCACACAGATTATACTCTTCAAATCCCATGCCTTCCCGAAGACTGCTTTGGGGCGCTTAATAAATACCTACATTTCGGTGTAACATTACATCTCGATATTCGATTACTATAAAAAAGTGAGACAACCAAAAGAAGTCACATGCTTTCGGGAACTTTATTTTAGTACTTTGAAAAGAGAATAAGTCCGTCATACATTACTTTTGCGTAACTTTAAACATTTACGCAGCGCAATGAATGGAAGCTCTCAAAACTAATAATACCTATCTCCCGTTTTTGCAACATTTTTCACTGATGCTCCGTTGTTAATGATTGTAGCGTGATGCTATATAGCCTAGAGCCTTCTTCGATAAATGGGCTATCAAACACAAAAATATTTTTTCAATTCGAACCGGTAGTTTCAGAGATTAGCGCGTTCAAACAAACAAACAAACTCTTCAGCTTTACTATAACAGTATAGAATAGGTGATGATTAAAGCACGTAACATAAGCCTGTTTATGCAAAACACCTTCGCTGGCGACAACAAAGCATGAGTTAAAGATTGCGTGTTGGCAGTCTTAATTGTGATTAATACTGTGCCACCTTGGTCAATTACTTCGGAGAAATTACTCGAAGCCTTTCTAAGAAAATCGATGCATGTTAATGCATGTTATGATATCTACAAATTCAACCAAATTATATTATTCGTTTCCGATTTTCTTTACATAGAGTAACGAAGTACGGAATTTTTTATAAGTGGTAATCTTTGCTGATGCTTTGATGCATTTTCAAAAAGCCCATAGCGGGTAAAGCTAGTCTATATTAATATTTTATAATCTTTCTCTTTATAGAGGAAAGATTTGTTTGTAATGTTTTCACACAAAAACTACTGGACCGATTTCAAAATTGTTTCACCATTACAAAGCTGCATCTTCACTGAGTGACATAGGATCACATTGTATAATATTACTAGGTGTAAACGAAACTATTGTTAAGTCTAATTCCACGCGAACGAAGCTGCGGGCGTCCACTAGTATGAATATAAAATGAATATGCATCTTTACTCATCTTCTGCTGCCTGTCCACAGCCGCTGACATCTGTGACGAATGATTACCTACACATAGGAACCGGATGTATTCGAGTAGTTCAATTGGTCAAGTGGTTGGTAAGTGAAAACTATTCCTGTAAGTAATTATTGACAAAACGTTATGAGAGCGGACAGGAGTGATACCTACTGTCATACAGGTTCTACCAGCTTTAAGTATGATGAGCAGATAAAGCGCGTCTCATACACGTAGCTTCAGATCCCTAGATTAAGCGCGTGGCTCTTGGCAAACACGACAACAATTGTTTCCCGGCTTGTTTACTGGCAACCGCGGCCCTAACGGTGCGTGAAGTCTGGCAGCCTGGCACCGAACATGTGTAGCTACTGGCAGACATTGAATGCGAGCGGGAATTTGTACTTTATTTGTCGCTGTGCGAAGTGGAGCGCTGTAAGTTGAAATGTAAGCTAAAATGGATTTTAGAATGGAGTATTTCGGTAGCATACATTACATACATTTACTGAATTATAATGGCAGAGAATGCATTTATTAAGAATGAACTTCTACGTACGTTACCCCGCCCGTACGTAGGAAACGTTTTTACACATGTCACCGAAAATACAGTTTTCTGTGACGTGTGTAAAAACACTCGGGTAGGTATGGCAGTAAGAACGACTTGTCGAATGCACAAGATCTGTTACGAGGTCACACTTTTGACAATACGTGATGATGAAAACATATTCTTCGTGACAAAGGCTATGACAATTTTTATTGTGTCGTTTACTAACAACCGGTGATTGAGTACCTACTGGCAGACTTAGAACTTTATTTGTCGCTGTGCATCTTTGCTTAAATGACGCTTAGGTATACAATCATATTATATACATTACAAGAGTTAATGACAGTCGTTTTATTAATTCATTACTAGCCTTTGAAAAGTCTGTGAAGCCCAAAAATTACCAATCGTATAGATTGAAATATACTTACGAGGGTATTTTAATTAGACGTAGCGTCCATAGCCCAATGGTTCGCGTCGAGATAATGTGATCAAGCAGAATTCCGCGAGATATTTCCTTACTGTTACATAAAGTGACTTAGTACCTAGAAAAGTCATTGTTGCGTACCGCTGTGATTTGAACCCGAACTAACCAGACTAAGAGACTGAATTCCCGCCATCACCAGTCTACAGTAGCCATAAATTTTGCACGAAATTCTGTTAAAATGAACATCGGAACTTTGACGAGCAATGGCGTCCTATAACTAAGTTTATCCGGCCGGAGCGCTCGGAAAACTGTTCAATGTAAACCAAGAATGGACGTTCGGAGTTGGAACTGTGAAGTAACATTTGCTGACTTTACCCGTATATTTGGCTCCATCCAATCGCATCGACCAGGAAAATAATTTCTGGGATATAATTATATTCATGTAATGTGACAGAGCTTATATTGAACCATAAAGGCTCTATGTTAGTACCGTTTCTGCCGCGTTACATTTCAAAATTCAAACTCCGTGCCGCTTTAGATGCGCGAGCGACATATTATGTATTTTTTACATGTATGCTTGTTTGTATGTAACTGACTCGTTGGGGCTCCATTTTGCCCCACTTTAAGCGATCAGATTTACTTTAAACGTTGTAGACTTATCAACGACCACCGACATAACAATATTTTGATAAGCTTATCTCATTATCCTGATTAGGATCGCCAGGAATAGTGATTTTATTTTAATACGTCCGTTATATATGTATATATAGCAAAAGAGATGGAGCAAGAGCGCGGTCTGCGCATGGGTATACTTGTACCGGTATGTTGTACAACATACCGGTACAAGTATACCGGAGAGGGCCTGAGAAACGGCTACCAACCACTATGTCGCGCTGTTTATATTGGCCACATAGAAATCTTTGAATATCTCTTCTAAATCGTGATGCATATGTTAAAAAAACACGCTATAATAGCAAATGGAACTAAAAATAAGAAAATTGCTGAAATAAAATTAAAGTTATGAAAAGAAAATTATTTCATTGTAAAAAAGCGTGGGGATAGTGATATTTATTGTTGTAAATATATAATTAGTAGTTATTTGTACACGTAGAGTTAGTTTAGAAATATGATTTAAAAAAAATCTCTCCCTTTATAATAATTAGTACAGATACTCTGTGCTTCCCTTCGCTACATGATCGAAACGATTCGTTGATACGAATATTGTCCCAACATAGCTCCGAGGCAGTCAACCCCGTAGTTCTTTATCCAAACGGAGCAATTAAAGGGATAAAATAAGTCTTAACGTATCGGACAGTCCTTTGGGATTAAACTTTTAATTAAGGGATTTTCTGTTCCATAATCATTGTCCCAGTCGACATTCGGGGTAAATGATGCAAGAAGTCGTTCGCTAAATTAGCCGAACAGGGGATTGGGCCTGCCATTGAATATATAGGTAGGTAGACATTATAACTGAAAGGGAAACGTTTCCATACTAATAATGTTATAATAATGTTACTCAGCGGTTAAAACCCTCTTATTTGAAAATTTAAGTAAATGAAAATAAATATTAATGTACTTAAACGTGATAATTTTTTTTGCGGGTATTTTTTACTGTTCGTATTTCTTTTTTCTTTACGAACATACGAGTATGTACTTATTATTTTTATCATTGTTCGTCGTCATACATGGATTCGAAACTGATTTCTAGCAAGAAAATTGCTCAAGGTTTGTCACAGTTGTCATGGGCGGCCATGGTAAGTGGTGGCGGATAGGCGATGCATTCTCATTTTCTATCCTAATTACATCACAAATCAGGACGCACAAATTAGGAGTACCTACCTATAATTACGAGAAGGTACACGAAGTTGTCTCCACCAATCCGTATTGCAGAGTGGTGGAGAATGCTCTAGACCTCCCGCAGCTGAATCTCTGGGGGAGACCCGTGCCCTACAGTGGGACGTCTATGGGTTCTAGCTAGATACACGTAGAGAGTATAAGCGGGTGCGGCGGTGAAACCCGCACCGTCTTAACATAAGTAAAAGACCTTTTAGTCTTTCCCTTTCTCAACGAAGTTGTTGCAACAAAGGAAATAAACGAAAATCTAGAATTTTCCGTTGAATCCATCCGTGGCGGAATCTAACAGAATATGCAAATTCAACACTCCACAGTAGCAGCTGGTGAGATGCTCGGATAAGCTTGTCCGAGACTCCGTGCCCGATCGGGCACATTGTGTTGTTTTAGATCCATTGAATATTCATGAAAATATATTCCGGAATTGGATTCGCATCGAATTTCATGCGGTTGCATGTTTAATTAAAGGCCATAGGGTACATACATACCAATTAATAAATCGTTTGATTTATTACCTTTATTATTACCTTTTATAGTATGTACTAATAAATTAATTATAACCTAAGTAAGTAGGCCTACATACAAAATGTGAAAGTTTGAATGTGTTTATGAAGAATGAGGATATATCTATTTGGTACCGATTGGTTTACATAACTAAATGTAATTTATTGATCAGAATCAATTACATCTTTGCTTCGTAATTATTTTCTAATAGTTCATGCTACTGAGATGAACACGGCACTCGGTATTAGGTACACTTTTCAAAATTTACAATTTAATAATTTTATACAGGTAAGTACAGTATTATTAAACTTGAAGTGGAACTGGAGACTACTTCGCACCAAGGGTTTTTATCTTATAAGTAGTCTATATAATGCTTATTAAGGGAGGTTTTTTTAATGTCTAAGTAAGTAAGTAAGTAATTTTGTTTTTTAATTTATTCTCTGAGACAATTCATATTTTTAAATGCAACAACGAACACAGATTATTTTTGTCTGAGAAATGGGAAAAAAATGCCCAACTCTGAGAAATATATTCATCCAGAAGAACGCACAATGTTCTTGTGGATTATAAAATCCAACCCTTAATCTCCAAGCATAGACCAAAAATTACAGAGTAACTTTGCCAATCATAAAGCAGAATCACCGTAGCTTTGCCTTTTACAAGTTCAAAGTTAGCTTAACGATCTCATTAGAGGCTACAGCCATAAAAACACCGACTGTTCGGACAAATGACGTTCTTCTCTTGACAGTGACGAAGCTTCGGCGGCAGGTGAAGTATCTTTGGTGTATTCAGATGACATACCTAATATATTAAAGACTTACTTATTATGTTAATTGTATAGTGGAAAAAATTCTTGAGTGCTACCGTGCATCTTAATCCGTGGGTCCTGGTTGTTATTGAAGAGGTCGTTTCGCCATGTGACTCAACTTAACTCTATGCGTTACCACTATAATCTATTCACAAATCGAACGTCCAAGCTCTAAGAAAATCTTACTGTGTCCTCAGGGCGGTTACGTCGTAACCAGCGCAGCGCCAAAATTATTCGACGGAGTAAAGCAAAGCTTTGTATCGTCCAACGACGTGACCTGAGTCCTAGACGCTGAGGATTCTCGCTATTATTACATTTATGGTACCAGAATGAAATTATCCATGTTAAACAAACTTACATGTAAATTGTAACTTAATTGTACTGTGGAGTGTACAATATCTTATGTAGACATTAAATGTCACTGCGACATTAGCTGTGATAGACAAAGGCGGAATTCGTCATGTCAATCCATAACTTATCTATGACCTTAACCCTTTCATTGCGAACCCCGTTACCAACAGTAAGACATAAAATAATCGGTTAATGCGCATCACAAGCGGCGGTCAAACCTGCGTGCTTGTCACATCATGAGAAGGACGCCGGTGGCGGCGGGGCGTAGCACCTCCGTAGAACTGACTCTTCAAGATGTAATGACCAACCTACTAAAGTGTATAAGAACCTACGTACGAGCGTTGTGGGGTTCCGGTTTCAGCGACAAGAATCCCATCGTTTGCTATCATATATAAATCTATCATCATAGTTCAGCTATCATATGTATACGTCTGACCACCCCGAATCCGACCTATAAACATGCGTACAAGTTAAGAAATTGTTTTAAGCGTAGTTTTTACCTTAATCCTATCGGGATTCCCTTTGATCGTTACAAGTGGACAACTGTCAAACAAAAACTTGTCATGTGACCAGGAGCCCATGAAACGCGGATAATATATCCTATCTATTATGATCCCGGAATACCAGGAGTGGATCGGCGTGTTTTGTTCACTCGTTAAAATATTTCGCTCGACCGAACATCGCGAACCCACTTCGATCCACTCGGCGTACCCTGCTGATATTATACTTTGTATGGTCATTGTTTTGTTTGTCCTTGACGTATCGCACGTAGTACCAGTGTAATCTCGACTTATAAGCACGGAATACGAACTTATCTATGCATAGATTGTCTTTGTAGGTTTCAGAATAACGGACTTAATAGGCAAGCATTACGGTTGACTGTGCCTTCCTTATATTTTAGATGGAGTGTTCATATAATAACTGTATTTTACGCTATGCCTCTGCAAACTCATTCAGGCATTTGTCGAATTTTCTGTGAACAGTGCGAACCATAAATGAAAAGTGCAATCAATGATGAAGTCGGAGGGCCCGAACGCGAGCTGACTGTGTAGGTACATACTCTGTTATCAATGCTTTGAGTTAACATAATACAGCGTTCAACCAAGGCAACGCATATCTTAATATTAACTTAAAGTTAAGGCGCTGCGCTGTAAGTCTCTAAAATAATAAAGTAATGGGTGGAGCTCCACCTCCGCGCCCCTCAGTAGCGTAGTTATAATTAAACAGTATATCTAACGTAATATGAGTAAAAACTCAACTCTACCTAAACTCTTATAAAAAAACAATACTTTATCTACAGACTATAACTATAATAATGAATGATTTCCCGTCTCGGAGCGTTCCTGTACGATGACACTGCTCACTTCTCCGACATAACACGCATCGAACTTGAACAATTTTGCCTGATTTTTGGCCGAAGCCGAAGGTAGGTATGGCCAAAGGTACATTGTTTGGCTGACGGTCGCCAAAGCCAAAGTTCAGTGGGACACTACTTAAATTACAGCCATGATGCCTTGAATTTGTGACAGTTTGTACAGTGGCCGTGCCGCTATTTATTGAAAAATGAAATGAATCTAAACAAATTCCACATTGTTAACTCGCAAATTCATAACCCGTCTCTCTACGGTTATACTTTAATTAAGTCTCGACCACAGTTAAGGAGTCATAAATTCATGATGCCATAACACAATTAAGTCGGTTGCTTCAGATAGTTTGCATACGCGTAAGCTAACCCGCGTCCCGTGGGGTCCAGAGTGGCCGGGAGTTCCTACAGCGCCGGTAAAGGCCGCCGCACATTGAATCTTATATGCCGACACCGTCAATCTGTAACAATTATAACAATTTCTTAAAATATTTAACTGTTGGTGTAAGTGATAGTCCAGTTAGTAATTGTTAGTAAGAGTTTCGTTCCAAGTTAGTCACAGATGAGTTGCTACCCTTGAGAACTAAGATGGTCGCCTGTCAAGCAGAAGAATATTGGATTGACCACTACACCCTGTGCCCTGCTGTGGGTCTCTAATGGGTCACAGGTACCCAGTCTATGGATACGATAAACGAATTGGGGTTCGTCACATTCGGAATCAATGCGCTTTGAATGTATCGCTGTTTCAGTAAGTCCTTAAAGTACCTACTTAAAGTATGCAATACGTGCACTTATTCTCACCATCACATTAGGTCGGCTGATAGAGAATGCCGCCTAGCATTAAGTTCACCTTTTTTATTACAATAAAAAAATAAAAACGCATAGCGTGGAATCTCCACGTGGGTTTCATAGATATTTTTGCTTTATCACTGTCACTATCACTATATTAATAGCATATTATTTAGCATTTCCCATCAATAAATCCTGCCATGTATCAATGTCTCAACATAAATTGGACTGAGTGGAATGCCTATTTGTTTTTAACATGATCGTTAAATATAGTTCTCTCATTAAGCTGCCAGTGTGCGCTAGTCTTTAAAAGCATACCAGTCGGGTATCATACTGGTTTGAATCAATAATTTCTCACTGTACTATAAAAAGTAACTGATTATGAGGTTGTACTATGGTATATTGTATACTCTTTTAAGGGTTGATTTTACTATCGTCATAATAATATGAGATTATTATAACATTAGATCCTTCTAAGCATTACGTCAAACTTTATAAATTGCTCTGTCAGCATGAAAATGCACCTTTTCATTTTACAATACTACCGTTCAGTTTCATACCAACTAACTGAAATATGTTAGGTGCAAAGAACTGAAGTTAATGTTTTCATTGTAGATTTCATCTCATCTTAGAAAGTGTTTTGGATGTTTGAATGAACAACAATCATATCCATCCATCAGCTTAAACCTATTATACCTATATATCCTACCTATTATACCTCCTATGCTCAGTGAGCATAGGTGTATTCTCAGTTGTGAGTTCTGAGCATTTTAGTTTAAAACCTTTGATACTTTATTCAATTAACATCAAATAATTACAATCTTTACGACATCAGGTTAGTCAAAACGTGTATAAATCACCACAGTTAACACAACTTTTTACCGAACAGTACAACAACAGGGGCCATATACACAAAGCTTAGACATACTCGTATAACTTAATAGCAATTACCGCACAGAGCAATATAACTTTCAAAACAAGGTCAATTTTGGCGGAGTTCGCAGTCAGAAAGGATATGTGTGAAACTGAGTGGTTACATTGGATCTCCCTCGCTAGCCGCTGCAGCGCTGCCTAACTAATGAACTAAGCGCAACAAAGGTTTGTTCTGACGTAACGTCTTGGAATCAATCTATGACCACAGTATAGATATTACCTTACCTACAGTAGTTGTCCCTTTGATGCGCCATATAATCAACTAAATATTGAAAATTACGTTAAATTTAATTAAATATTAAAATTAATCACTGGTCGATCGATGGCATTTACGAGTACCCACCTACTTAATACTCCAGCGAAATTAAAAATAGTATAGGCATAACGCGGTATGTGGCACAGGTGAGTGACACTGAAAAAAAAATGTAATAAATATGTATATTGTTAAAAATAAATATATGTACTTACATGATATTTAATAAATGAATGTTCCGTGTTCAATCGGACTGACGGACTGACAGACGATATTGATTTATTTTATGAGTGCCTGCGAATATTAATGATGTAAACACAGGAATACTTTCAATCATACACTGAATAAATGAATAAAATGCTTACTCGAATAAAAATTCGCATGTTGTTATCGAAATATATTTCGTTCAGTAAAAGCTCTTTACGTAGAGTACGATACCTATTTCCATCTAGCTTTTTTGGGAACGGGTTGCATTGTTAATAAGAAAGCTTTGATTTCCAATTCATTTTCAAACCGATCGGACCCGTAGTTTCGAGCCGTCACGGACGAATGAAATTTCATACAATCTGTTTTCTCTTAAACTATTGGAACGGAGAAATAGAGCTCTGAAAATATATTTATTTATAAGGCTATGGCGTTGACTGACCAGTGTTAAAAATACTGAGCGTCTACGCGTCTGAGCGACCACTGCATAGGTACTACCAGACTGCAGCGTAATACGACGTAGTGGCAGTCCTACTACGTACGATAGGGTTTGCCTTCATCCAGCATGGAACCAAAAAGATTGAATCAGCATTCAGGGGCTCATATTTTACTACTTCAAGTAGATTCCTAGATTACAGTCACACGAACGAAACTAACGACGAACGAATTTAAAAAAAAGGATACGTTGAGGTGAACGATTCTTAAATAATTCCTGGTTGAAAAAATTAAAATGCGGTGCAATTTTTACGGTATGGCTACTGCGAGTGGCCATTTTATGCATTGATATAATGTCATATCGATTAATATTTGTAAAGTTCAATTAAAATAATTAAATTGGATTTTTAACCTTTTATAACCTTTTGTTTGTGGTTCAATAAAGATAAATTAATAAACAAATAATTTTCTTACTCTTGGTACATCGATAGGGTATCGCTCGACATTCCAATTGTAGAAAGCCAATAAGGAAAACGTATCTGTCACAGCTGTGAGATCGAACAAGTTTTCATTATAAATCACACCGGGAGATCTTACAAGAAAGGTTACCCGAAGTAATTCATTTATTTGAACCAATCTGCAGTGATTTTACGTCGTAGCCTATAGAAAAATTGATATTTAAAGTATATTTATAGCTGAGATTATAAAAAACTTTAAACAACTTTCGGTAGATACTCGTCAGTTTAATATATACAGTTTATCCCTAGCAACGGTTAAGATCATCACTCGCCCTCAGTAAACCATCGAGGCCGGCTATTTTAAAAGCTTTTATATAACTTCACTCGTATGTATGTATGTCCTGGAATCTTGCAATCAATATTTCACACACTTTCACTGAAGCTATCGAGCTGAAATTCGGCACACATATTTTTCGGTTCCGATGACAATACACGAAAAAAAAAGTAATAAAAAGCTTTTATGGGTCGCAGGGATTATAGGTTTAGACTCACTCTTCCACGACGCTTTCTTTATCCCACTGTTGGGCACGGGTTTCCTTTCCGAGGGAGGGGTTAGACCTTAGTCACCACGCTGGACAAGTGCGGATTGCCAGACATCACATGCGTTCGACAGCAATATGGAGAACTCAGGTATACATGCCACATTAATAGTGTACTTCGATACCCAATAACACTTTGCCCGAATTGGATTGCCGGGAATTGAACCCAGGACCTCAAGATACACAGTCACTCTTGCGACAACTAGATCAACGAAGCAATTTAATTAAATCCTAGAGATTTTCATGCGGAACAAGTTTTACTTTACAATTCAACTGACTTCCTCTCGGAGCGGCGTGGAAAGGCATAAATATCAATAAACGCAACTTACAATCAGAGATGACTCGAGACGTCTGCCTTTCTCTTACTCCCAGGACTTTTGTATTAAAAAGCTATTTTATTGTACGTATACTAGTGGACGCCCGCAGCTTCACTAATAACATAATAATAGATTCTTCCTAACGCGTTAACTTTAGCTTCACAAAGGAGATTGCCCAAGTGACTATGGAACTCAGTATCGCTATCTTATGAGCTTAAATTTTAGAATGATTTTAGTACTTTTAATTACACATAAAAAAATATATATAATTCTCGGCATTCAACAGCAATATGGTATAAAGGACCACTAAAATTAGAATTTTCGAAATTGTTAATAAGCCGTTAAGTGCTAATTTACGTTTTTATGACACTGCTGGTCACGGGTCTCGCAGGGAGAGGTCATCCATACCTCACTGGCCAGTGCGGATTGGCAGATTTCGTATGTCTTCGAGAACACTATCTAACACTACCTATATGAATCTGATCGATGCATGCTCAGGATCATCTATGACGTTACACCGTAACCACATAGTCCTTCTAAACTGATTTTACTTGAAAATCTATTTTTGATCACGAGAAAACATCCTTAGCGAGTAAACAAACCACTGCAGCGAAGAAGAGGCTGAAAGGCGTTTAATTAATGGAAGCTGGATGAAATAAAATTTTCCCGTTTAAAGAGTTGAAAAAACTTACAAAATAGTTCGGAGGAGCTGCGGTTCCCGAAGCCGTAAGTTATCTTCACTTCCTAGGGCGATTTCTGCAGAAGTATAAAAATTGAAAGCTTTTATTCCTCTTAAATGAAATCTTTATATCTCTTTGATTAATATATATTATAGCTCTCGATATCGTTCATCGATCAAACTTGCTCGCAATAGGGCCGTACTGAAAATCAGCGCCGTATTTCCTATCCAAAGTATGATGATCCTTAATCTATTCTATTCTGATTACTTGACTTGATTAGATTAAAAAACAAACCTAAATGTGAAAAAATAATTTTCTCTCTCGGCATTTAAGGTTCATTAAAATACCTATATTAATATTATTAAGTTAAGCGTCGACGCATTGGGGTCCGATACTTTATCATTGTCAATATAATTTTATTTGTTGCATGTATTCTGATTTTACTTTATTTATGTACTTATCAGTTCATCTTCTGTCTGTCTGTACGCAATCAACTCAAAAACCACAGAACAGATTTTCATGAGGTTTTCTTAAATAAACAGAGCCTTTTGTCCTTCCTCAATGGACAGAGTAATTTATGAGGAAGGTTTACGTGTATAATTTCCTCAGGATTTTTGTAAATTGGTTGAAATACTCATATGACGATACTATTTGAACATGTCGAAAAAAGTCAAGTCGCCTGAAAGCTTTCATCGTAAACGCTGCTGTCCGATTGCACTAAGCGGGCGAAGTCTTAGATAACAGCCAGTTGATGATAATTGAAAAGATTTACAAAAATGTTTACCTATAAAGGGTCTCTTGAATCACAAAATAGTCAGTTAATATGTTTCGGCTGATGCTGTCTGCTTTTCACCCACTTTTCACCAATTACATGTAGGTCCCATGGTTAAATGGTTACATAAGCGAATAAATATCAAAAATTTCGGGTTATAAACTTACTTTCTCATATTAAATATAACATCGCCGAACTAAATCTCAGTCAAAAGTCTACTGCGTCGTAGATTTCCTATCAACTCTCCATAGTGACCATTAATAACACATGGCGTCTTAGAGCTGATATTAAACTTCAGGCTGAGTGAAAAATGAAGCGAGAAATACCGGCTTTGCACTGAGACCGGCTGACATGTCTTTGTTTACTTTGAAGATTAGTTACGGAACACACGGGTAATGGGTTTGGCGAATTTACTTGATTAGTGATCAAGTAAATTTACTATTTTTGCAGACCCCGCAAACGTTGTTCTGCCCTTGTACTGCCATATGAAATGTCAAAGCGACGCGATGCATCACGTCAATGAACGACGGTTAAAAATAAAAATACTAAAATAGTGTTTAAAAAACATTTTCCAGTGGACCAAATTGTGAATCTAAACCATTCTCTAATCCCCTTGAACACACACAAAAATCTTCAATCTCATGCATCACGCACCGATGACTTTTCTAAGTTACGTGCGAGTTTCTTAACTAAACGACACTTGCTGTAATGGTGCAGGAAAACATAGTGAGGAATCCTGCAAGCTTGAATGATCACCATAATGTTCTCGAAGGCATGTGAAGTCTGCCAACCCGCACTTGGCCAGAATGGTGAACTATGGGCTATTATATTCCATTTCAATGGAGAGCCGAGCCCAACAGTGGGACAAAACAGGATTATGGTTATGGTGGGAACGGTGACCGCTTATCAATGGTTGGCCACATCAGCTTGTTTGTCAATTTAAAAAAAAAACTTTTTTTAACGTTTATCGTTTTTTATAACAAATTAAACTACGGCAACAGTCCATAGTTTTTACCTTAATGATAAGACGGCTTAATATTAAGCCGCCTATTGTAGTATTTACTAATACCTTTTCTGTACACATCAGTTTCTTCATCTTACTTCATTCTTTTCATCATTTTTATCTTTGTTTATTTCTTATATTGATATACATACTTTATATGTTTCTTTACCATTTTATGGTAATTTATTTGGCTGCAATTGAATTGTAAATTAGTTAGTATTTATAGATGTCCTTTTACTTGTTAATTAGTTTTGGTTATGTATTCTAAATCTTATGTACTTACTATTAAATTTTTAGGTAATTCTCACTTGTAGGATGTTTGTAACTTTAAATATTATTTTGTAACATCTTTGTATAACTCTCTCTTTAGTATTTAGTGATTTCTAATTATTTTCTTGGAACATTTAATGTTGTGATTTGTATTTCATACATGACTTAAGTCAATGTGTAATGTCTTAATATAGCTTATAAATTTAGGAATTGCCATAGATTATGTTATTTTCTTGTTATCTCATAGATATATCATATAAAATTTAACTATATTGTATTAGGCCATATAGGAATTCAAATTCAAATTTGAAAAAAAGGAAGAATGCTGTGTGGAACATAAAGGAGATGATTCTACAGAGGACTATTCTACAGAGGGCTATTCTACAGAGACGATTCTAGAGAGAAATCACTCTTGAGTGAAGAAAAGTGGATTTACTTCTTTTGGCTTGTTAAATCTGATTTAAAGGAAGATATCTGATACGGAGTGTTTTTCAGAGCTTCCGGGACCTGCTGAACGGTCCTGTGCTGAATACTTCGTGCGTGAGCTGCCGAGACCTGCTGAACGGTCTCGTGTTGATATACTTCAGCTTCCGGGACCTGCTGAACGATCCCGTGCTGAATACTTCGTGTGTGAGCTGCCGAGACCTGCTGAACGGTCTCGTGTTGATATACTTCGTGCGTGGTTTGTGCGCTGTTGCACGCCCGCACCTCACCGCCCTGCCGTTCGCTGCTCAACCAAGGAGAGCGCGTTGCAGTGCCGCTGCTTGCGCGGCCGTGCATCGGAGCTTCTGAACGTCTGTGTCTGTGCCTTCCCTTAAGTGACTCTTTATTACTAAATTTATATCTTCCGTCGAACAACTAATCTTTATAACCACCGAGTGAGTAATAATACACATATTCTCTTTTAAAATTCTTTCTTATTATTTACTTTCCTTTAGCTCTTTCTTTATAACACTACAGTTTAGCTTCTCTCTCTTATAACACTACAGTTTGGCGCCCACGTAATAGTATATTTCGCTACAAGTGCGGAAAGCCTGTCATTGCAAAGAGTTCCGACAAATGTCTACCCGAGCCGAAGGCGAGGGTTGACAGTCGGAACAAGTTGCAATGACGGTTACGCACGCGTACTGAACAACTATTTTTAATACAGTTGCGAAAAAATGAAGCAATTTAATAAAATAATAAAAACACAAACTAAACTCGCAAAGAACATTTTTAGAAAATGGCGCCAACCGTAAAAGAATACAGAGTATTGCAGAGATTTTTTTTTGTTTTCTTCACCCATTCTGGGTAGGCAAAGGGAACTATGCCCATACAGCCAAGTCTTCAGTAGAATTTTTTTATTGACATGAAATTTAATGTGATGAAATGAAGTGAAACCTAACCTAACTCATTGAATCAAATCATTAAATCTGATATTGAAACTAATTAGTAGCTTCTTTTTAGAAATATTTGCATGAATCATAAAAACTTCTATGAATTTTTTTTTAGTAAAAACTTCGTGGTTGGTTTTTTCTTTTTAATAGACATTATTTTGACAGTTGGGAAAGAGAACGCACGAGTTCGGAAAAGGTAAAGAAAAAGCACGAGTGTGTAATAGCTCACTTCCCGAACGCTATACGTCCCTGTAATACGCCACTTTTTGAGCAACTGTATTAAAAAATCCTTTTTAATACAGTTGCTCAAAAAGTGGCGTATTACAGGGACGTATAGCGTTCGGGAAGTGAGCTATTACACACTCGTGCTTTTTCTTTACCTTTTCCGAACTCGTGCATTCTCTTTCCCAACTGTCAAAATAAAAAGAAAAGAATTAAAAAGAAAAAACCAACCACGAAGTTTTTACTAAAAAAAAATTCATAGAAGTTTTTATGATTCATGCAAATATTTCTAAAAAGAAGCTACTAATTTGTTTCAATATCAGATTTAATGATTTGATTCAATGAGTTAGGTAAGGTTTCACTTCATTTCATCTCATTAAATTTCATGTCAATAAAAAAATTCTACTGAAGACTTGGCTGTATGGGCATAGTTCCCTTTGCCTACCCAGAATGGGTGAAGAAAACAAAAAAAAATCTCTGCAATACTCTGTATTCTTTTACGGTTGGCGCCATTTTCCAAAAATGTTCTTTGCGAGTATAGTTTGTGTTTTTATTATTTTATTAAATTGCTTCATTTTTTCGCAACTGTATTAAAAATAGTTGTTCAGTACACGTGCGGAACCGTCATTGCAACTTGTTCCGACTGTCAACCCTCGCCTTCGGCTCGGGTAGACATTTGTCGGAACTCTTTGCAATGACAGGCTTTCCGCACTTGTAGCGAAATATACTATTTCTAAATTCCAAAATAACACTTACACAAGTGACAAACCCCGTTTGGCCTGTTTATTTTCAATTCTAACGACCCTTGAGATTCTTTTTTTTTATTACTTACTTGGTGGTACCTATTACAATTAGATAGAGTAACATTTAGCGTATCTTTGTATCTTAATTTAGCTTATTTTCTTAGTGTTGTTAATTTCTATTTATTTCTTATATACCTAACTTTATTATGGCTAGACAAATAAATTTCAACCTATTGAATAATGCAGAACTTTAATACGAGGTAATAATAAAAAACAGACAAAATTTATATGTATATATAAAATATCTTAAATTTTTGTTTATAAATATTTTTTTTTAAATATTTTACTTTTTATTACTTTAATTCTAATATTTATCTTCCTTCTTTCATCTTATAATATATTTTTTTTCTTCTGTCATCATCATTAAACTTCATCATGGAACTTCGAATTTTGGCTTTACTTCGAAGTCCATTCTTTAAACTCAGCTTTTAAGCTGATGCTCTTGAGATATCTTGAGTAGTTATCTTCTATTCTGGAAGAGAAATAACTTTCATTAACTAAGTTATTACTAAACTTGGTTTCTTTTCTTTTAGTTCTTAATTTTTATATCTTGACTTTCTTTGTCAGAACTAACTGATTCTGATTCTTCTTATAACCGTCTTGGTTATCTCTTACAGAGCGGTTTACGACTCTTTAAAGAAGCCTTACAGTACGAGCGGATCGTGACTCGTTAAACGAAGCCTTCACCAATAAATCTCGTATTCGAGTTCTGGGTTTTCAACGTTGAGCGGATGACAACTCCTAAAAAAAGCCTTAAAGTCATTGTCTAGTGTTACCTTTGGAGTAGGCGTCATTGATTGTGAACCCTAGGCCCTAACTTTGCAAGATTGATGTATGAAAGAATAAGGTATGGACAGAATAATGAATGTGTAAGGTAGTCACTATTTTTAATTCCAAATTTTTTTGTAACAGCCAAAAAAATTACTTGGGCGGGGGAAATATATGTAGTATTTACTAATACCTTTTCTGTACACATCAGTTTCTTCATCTTACTTCATTCTTTTCATCATTTTTATCTTTGTTTATTTCTTATATTGATATACATACTTTATATGTTTCTTTACCATTTTATGGTAATTTATTTGGCTGCAATTGAATTGTAAATTAGTTAGTATTTATAGATGTCCTTTTACTTGTTAATTAGTTTTGGTTATGTATTCTAAATCTTATGTACTTACTATTAAATTTTTAGGTAATTCTCACTTGTAGGATGTTTGTAACTTTAAATATTATTTTGTAACATCTTTGTATAACTCTCTCTTTAGTATTTAGTGATTTCTAATTATTTTCTTGGAACATTTAATGTTGTGATTTGTATTTCATACATGACTTAAGTCAATGTGTAATGTCTTAATATAGCTTATAAATTTAGGAATTGCCATAGATTATGTTATTTTCTTGTTATCTCATAGATATATCATATAAAATTTAACTATATTGTATTAGGCCATATAGGAATTCAAATTCAAATTTGAAAAAAAGGAAGAATGCTGTGTGGAACATAAAGGAGATGATTCTACAGAGGACTATTCTACAGAGGGCTATTCTACAGAGACGATTCTAGAGAGAAATCACTCTTGAGTGAAGAAAAGTGGATTTACTTCTTTTGGCTTGTTAAATCTGATTTAAAGGAAGATATCTGATACGGAGTGTTTTTCAGAGCTTCCGGGACCTGCTGAACGGTCCTGTGCTGAATACTTCGTGCGTGAGCTGCCGAGACCTGCTGAACGGTCTCGTGTTGATATACTTCAGCTTCCGGGACCTGCTGAACGATCCCGTGCTGAATACTTCGTGTGTGAGCTGCCGAGACCTGCTGAACGGTCTCGTGTTGATATACTTCGTGCGTGGTTTGTGCGCTGTTGCACGCCCGCACCTCACCGCCCTGCCGTTCGCTGCTCAACCAAGGAGAGCGCGTTGCAGTGCCGCTGCTTGCGCGGCCGTGCATCGGAGCTTCTGAACGTCTGTGTCTGTGCCTTCCCTTAAGTGACTCTTTATTACTAAATTTATATCTTCCGTCGAACAACTAATCTTTATAACCACCGAGTGAGTAATAATACACATATTCTCTTTTAAAATTCTTTCTTATTATTTACTTTCCTTTAGCTCTTTCTTTATAACACTACAGTTTAGCTTCTCTCTCTTATAACACTACACTATATATAGATGCCTTAAAGTATAATACTACTTAACTTAACCTTAAGGCGAAGCCTCATTCTGTGTATTGATTGCTCATCACAATGCTCATGTCATATATCGGTTGAATATGTAGAAAGCAGCGCGATCACAAGCGCTTCATTTATCATTAAATCTCTCTTGTAGATGGTAAAATAAAAAATAACGGATTGATGAAGTTTAATGAGAACTTAACATAGTGACCTACGAGTAGGTATATTTGTAACCGATGTATTAACGCTGTCTCCCCGCTGCGGCCGTGTGTATCCGACCGGCCGCATCGTCGCCCGCTCCATAATGAGATTTTAAGTTAAACCGTGAGAGGCAATGATGCGGCGGACGTAGTTATACTGTCCTCACCAAGTTGCTGTCCGCAGCAATTTAAACATCCATTAAAAAGCATAGCTTGTTATTTGCAAATTAAAAAAGTTAATGTATTAATAAGACTTCACTAAAATTGGAAACTCCACATACTCTGTGTAAATCTGTGTGTCTTTAAACTATTCTAATTGTTCTAAATTCAAATGTGTGACTAAAGAAATGGTCATATTCTATCTGAAAGGCGGGTAATATGCAACCGAAAATGACGTCATTCCGAATAAAATTATAATTTAAATCCGCCAATTTCCAATTCGAATCTTGTATTCACCAACCAACTCTAATTCCATATTTTATTTACCGGCCGAGTATTATCTTGACGCCTGCACAGGATTAAAAACAAAACAGGTCATAAAGTAGGCTTTTCAGCGGTTCGCGTGAAAAATCGTTTCAGTAAGTACGAGAGTAAGGCGGCAAAATTAAAAAAAGTAAGCAATTTTATATAAAATAAACGTAGAGACGACGTCGTTAACAGGCAGTGTAGTAGTGAGCCCAACAAATTGAGCAACGAAATCACAAGCTAACCCAAAATCCCACTGGTTGGTCTTCTCAAAGCCCAGCTGAGGGCATACTACACCACGCTGCTCCAATACGGATTGGTGGAACTCACATTATTAAGTTTATCTTGATTTACTTAATATTGAAGGAATTGAAGTTCAAAAAAATCAAAAAGTAACTTCTCATGTAGCCCCGGTACAGATAGAAGAATCAAACTCAATTTCGTGGACGTGAAATACTACAAATTACCACACCAACTTCTGTCACGTTGTCACGTGTGAAATGGTTGTCCAAAATACCTACGCAGATTCTACCATTCACGAACACTGCAATTGAAAACAGCCAACAAAGAGCTTTACAATTCATATCGAAACGAAAATGCAGGCAGCGGACTTCGGCATGACGTTTAAATCCGTTGATTGCTTTCTATACGATTGTCAAATTGTTGTTAGCAGCTAAAAATCGATTTGTGTAATCATGCACTGATATTGGTTTTCCAAGTTTTATTGGAAATGGAATGTTTTTAACCAAAATAAATTCAATTAATCTACTGAATGATTTTTGTGGCGAGTTTCGTTTTGGTGTTAAAAGTTGTTTTTTACTATATTCTGTTTGTGAAAATAAGTTACAATTTGAGTGGTTTGTATTTTTCGCGCATACAGGCAACATAAATTGTTAAGCTTGAATTAAAAGGAGTATATTTTTAGTGGCGACGGACTACGGACGTGAGCGACCACGGGGGGTGGTCGCTCACGTCCGTAGGTGGAAACCCGAAGGAAACCCTACACGTACCCCCTGGGTGGTGCTAACGAGCGACATCGTATTACAGGTAGTAATACCAGACTCCAGGAGATGGGCAGCAGCATCTTCTGTGATATCCAACTGCGGTCACCAACACGCATTGGCCAAGCGCGGTGACTATTGGCTAAAACCTCCATGAAAGTCACAAATAAGCCCAGTCCCCAAGTTCCCGGCGGCCCCGTTCGTCCTGGTTATGGTAGCGGCCAGGGTAACGGCGGGGTCAGGGGCGATAATCTCCGGCAGAGATCCGGCTACCAACATTACAAACGGACCCTGCACCTGGCAACATTCAATACCAGGACACTGAGGACTGATGACAAGTTATGCGAGCTGGAAGAAGAGATAGGCAAGTTGCACTGGAGTATCCTAGGGTTGTCCGAAGTCCGAAGACAGGGGGAGGACACGATAATCCTTAAGTCCGGCAACTTGTTCTATTACCGGGAGGGCGAGCACCAGTCCCAAGGTGGTGTCGGGTTCCTCGTCCACAAGTCCCTCATTAGCAATATTGTCGAAACCGGCAGTGTGTCGAACAGGGTAGCGTACCTTATACTCAGAGTATCTAAAAGGTACTCGCTGAAGGTTATACAGGTATACGCGCCGACCTCGACACACCCCGACGAGGAGATTGAGGTATTGTATGAGGACATCGGTAGAGCCATACATAATACCTCAAAAACTCATTTCACAGTTGTAATGGGGGACTTCAACGCAAGGCTTGGCGCGCGTCACGGCAACGAACAAAAGGTTGGGCCCTTCGGGTTTGGACACCGGAACCACCGAGGCCACATGCTTGCTGGCTTCTTGGAGAAGGAGGACCTCTTTATGATGAATTCCTTCTTCAGGAAGAAAGAGCATCGCAAGTGGACTTGGATGAGTCCAAATGGTTCCACAAAAAGCGAAATAGACTTCATCATGTCGGACAAACGGCACATATTTAAGGATGTCTCTGTGATCAGTAGGTTTAAAACCGGTAGCGATCACCGAATGGTCAGAGGCACCTTAAATATCGATGTAAAGCTCGAGCGGTCCCGACTGATGAAGTCTACGCTCCGCCCCTCACCTGTCCAAATCCAGGGCTCTGAGAGCTTTCAATTAGAGTTGCAAAATCGTTTCGCGTCCCTAGAGCCCAGCGTTTCAGTGGACGAAATGAACACCAGGATAGTAACAACTGTCCACGAGGTCGGGTCTAAGTTTTTCAAGACCGCCTCCAAAGGTAGATCTCAAATTCTCTCAGAACAGACCCTTAGTCTTATGAGGAAAAGACGAGAGCTATGCGTCCAATCTTCAGCCTCAACGTCTGAGTGCAGACGGCTCGATGCGGAGATCTCTACGAGCAGACGACGCGATTGGCGCGTACACACCGCTAAACGCGTCAAACAAACTATAGAGCGGAACCAAGGCTCCAAAGTGTTTGCGAGAGATCAAAGCATCGGGCAAAGCCAACTAACGAGGTTGAAGACCGATTCCGGTACCATAGTCTCTTCGAAACCTGAAGTTCTGAGAGAAATTGAGAAATACTACGGACAGTTGTACACCTCCTCGCAAGCCCCAGCTCCTGCTGGTGTTCATGACAAGCGAGCAAAATTAACCCGACACTATACCGAAGATATCCCGGACGTCAGCCTGTACGAGATTAGAGAGGCACTCAAACAGCTTAAGAGCAACAAGGCACCGGGTGATGACGGAATCACAACAGAGCTGCTAAGGGCGGGCGGGAAACCTGTCCTAGTGGCGCTCCAAAAGTTGTTCGATTCTGTCATCAGTAGCGGAACAACCCCTGAGGCGTGGAGCCGGAGCGAGGTGGTACTGTTCTTCAAAAAGGGTGATAAAACCCTTCTGAAGAATTACAGGCCCATTGCGCTTCTAAGCCACGTCTACAAGCTGTTTTCGAGAGTCCTCACTAACAGAATAGCTCGCAGGCTTGACGACTTCCAGCCTCCCGAACAAGCCGGTTTCCGAAGAGGCTACAGTACCATAGACCACATACATACGCTGCGGCAGGTTATAGAGAAGACGGAGGAGTATAACCAGCCGTTATGCGTCGCGTTTGTGGACTATGAGAAAGCCTTTGATTCTGTCGAGACCTGGGCGGTGTTGGCGTCTCTGCAGCGGTGCCAGATCGACTATAGGTATATCGAGGTGTTGAAGTGTATATACAAAGCCGCCACCATGTCGGTCCGAGTACACGACAAAAGCACGAACCCCATCCAATTGCAGAGAGGTGTCAAGCAAGGGGATGTAATCTCCCCAAAGCTTTTCACCGCTGCATTGGAAGACGTGTTCAAGCTGATGGAGTGGAAAGGTCGCGGCATCAATATCAATGGCGAATACCTCACACACCTCCGATTTGCCGATGATATAGTCATCTTGGCGGAATCGCTGGATGACCTCAGCACCATGCTCGGAGATCTGAACAGTGCCTCACAACGGGTGGGTCTGAAAATGAACATGGACAAGACGAAAGTCATGTTCAATGGACATGTCACACCTATACCGGTGGTTGTTGATGGCACTGCTCTCGAGGTTGTCGACGAGTACGTTTACCTAGGACAAGTTGTCCAGTTAGGTAAATCCAACTTCGAGAAAGAGGTCACTCGCAGAATCCAACTCGGCTGGGCAGCGTTCGGGAAACTAAGGCATATCTTGACATCCAATTTACCTCAGTGCCTGAAGTCGAAAGTGTTCGAGCAATGTGTGTTGCCAGTGATGACTTACGGATCCGAGTCGTGGTCCTTTACCGTCGGCCTATTTCACAAGCTCAGAGTCACTCAGCGCGCTATGGAGAGAGCTATGCTCGGTGTTTCGCTGCGCGACCGTATCAGAAATGATGAAATCCGCAGACGAACAAAGCTCACCGACATAGTTCGCAGAGTTAGTACGTTGAAGTGGCAATGGGCAGGCCACGTCGTTCGCAGGGCTGATAACCGTTGGGGAAGAAAAGTCCTCGAATGGAGACCACGACTTGGAAAAAGGAGCACAGGCCGCCCTTCGACAAGGTGGACGGACGACCTGAAGAAGGCAGCGGGAAACCGCTGGTTTCAGAAGGCACAGGACCGGTCGGAGTGGCGTCGTTCAGGAGAGGCCTATGTCCAGCAGTGGACCAATAAAGGCTGATGATGATGATGATGATGATATTTTTAGTTTGTTCCCTTTTTTACATACTGATCCAGGAGAGATTTCACGTTAAACGTTTCATGACTGTATGCATAGGTAGTTCGCAGGTTTTACGGATGACCTGCAACCTGTTAGGTATCCTTTGCCTCCCAACGCAATCAAGGTAGCAAAAGACACTACCCTGGATGTCCGCCGTCGTGGTGGATTGCTGACTACACATGCCTTCAAGAACATTATGGAGGACTCTCAGGCATGTCAGGCAGGCAGGCAGGTCTCCTCATTTTCCTCCAACGTTACACCAGGTAATACTCAATTTCTAAAATCGCACATTACTTCGAAAAGTCATTGGTTCGTTCCGCTTGAATTTGAGCCCACACCCTCTCGAGAGGTAAGATTCAACTGTCATCGCTGTCGCTGTTAATTTACTACCTATTACCATGTACCCAGTATGTAATAATGTCCGCTAAAATTAGATAAAGTGTCGCGTCTTTCCACAGTCTACTCTTTGCCTTTTGGTGTTGTTAATTAGAAGCTCGCAATAATTATTTGTGTTTTAACGTGTGATTCCATATCAAGGGTAGAACAATCCACGACAAACAAACCGAAAGAAAAGAAAGAGCATGCATGTGATCGTAGCGCTTAAATATTAATGATTTTGCTATTAATAATTATTTACATATACATTTTTTAGATTATTGTCTTTATTCAATTGCCTCAGAGACGTAAAGTGGTAGACGTAACTGATAGATATGCTGATATGTCATGAAAATGGTGTGATTGTAGAAGACGATCTGAAAAAGATCAAAGCAATTGAATTCAAAGGGCACAGAACCAGGAGGAATACCGATTAAGGTAGGTCAACATACATCCAGCAGTTGACTAAATATCTAAGGCTGACGAATGGATTAAATCATCGGGGGTAGTTTCTTTGCGCGTGGTCAATCACCTTAGAAAGATATCCAATAGATTAATCAAAAATATCCCAGCTGTGCACGCCCGGTCTATTTCGTGTCTATTAGACCTGACGAATTATGGTTTTGAGACAAGTAGCAAGTAGGTATCTAAATTATTACAATTTTAGAAAATGAAACTATTTAAATATGTACCTATGTAAGTAGATGCTTGTACATTTAATTTCATCATTTTCTATGTATTTGTTACACACGAATCTAATCGACTTTGTATTAAGTTGTATTCAGTTTTCACTAATAAAGTTTGTAGTCATTAATTATTTTGTTCAAATAAAATTCATCCACACACGATGGCTATAATTGTATTTTTCCCTCAAAGTATAACTAACAATTTAATCTCTGTCAATCAATTCACAATTCGATCAATGCATTTCCGCAGCCCGAAAACAATCAACGCGATGTGAATTTATAAAAACTCAGAATATATATTTCAGGGATTTACTAACTCATTAGGTATTCCAATAAATATCAGTTTGTTATATTTTATTGATAAACCTGATCACACTTCTGACACCAATGTTACGTCGGCTTCAATTTCGCAATGAAGTGCTCGTAATAAATAAAACCGGTCAAGTGCGAGTGGGACTCGTAGGGTTCCGTACTGCCGTCGATTTTTTATGGTTACTTGTTACCTTGTGCCCTTTGGTTATGATGAGGTGATAGAAAATCCTCCGACAAGGTAAACAATTGGAACTGGTGGAATAATTAAACTTAACAATCGGTAATTCTCTCAAGTCTGGTCTTCGTGAACGCTTCATACATATTCACTGTTGCAATATTTTTCTTTACCTACACGACAAAAACGCTTTCAAATTCAACACACACATATTCTAGCTTAGCCTAGCGGTCAGTTTGCAAATTGATGGTACGACGGTCACTTTGACAAAGTGCTGTGTGGCAATGTAGCAGACATATTGTTGGATCGGCCTTATTACGTAACAGCAAATAGTAAGCTATGCGAAAGGTTTTCCTGTTCCAGCGCCCCACGCTTTTACAATCAAATATTATAATTAAAAGCACATAGTTTACACTTCAGCCCAGAAATAAAGACAACTTCAACGATCCATAATTTATTTTTGGTTTTTACGTGCATTTATAAAAGCGTGTTGTTCTAGTTTTTTTTTAACTATTAATTTATTTTATGGATATAAGATAGCAAACGCCTGGCCTCTAAAAAAGTGTAACCGGAATCCACATTAAAAATTCGGGACCTCTGGACAATTGTGCCTATAAATAATTATTACATGGCAGAATAGTACTAATAAATAATAGGTTCTGCTAATAGAAATGGGCAGATAAATAATTACGTGCAATTTTCACTCTCTTTGGTTTCGCGTTTTAGTGCCAGTGAATCTTACAGTATGTAGTAAGTACATATTAATTCCATTACCATTTGAAAGTTACAAATACTTTATGCATAGTTTATCCTACGTAACCCAGAGAAGAACAAATTATTTATTTATTTACTACAAAAAAATACTGAAAAAAAATTTACTTTCAATAGTTAGGGTTTTTGTATTCGGTAGCAACTAGAAGACTATCTTACGCTACAGATTTTAAACGTCAATAGGTAACTAATTTTATGCAATGCACTTAAATTTAAAACATATATAAATTTAATTTAATTTCTTTTAAATATAATTTATTTTTTCTTGTTACACTTACCTGTGTAAGGAGATAATATGTTGAAAAAAGTTTTTATCTGTACCTTATTTATATAATTATCATATCTATGGATCATTCTATAAATAGTCAAGTTACAGATTAACAGTTTGAACACTTCACTGCTACGTGTATCATCGCTACGGGTAAGTTTCAGAGGTGCAACTTGTTTTGAATTGTCAGTTGAATGGTCAGTGCGACAAGACTTTCAATTGAGTGGAGTGGTAGGTACGAGTAGGTACAAACTGCCTCTCCTCTCTGCGTATCGGCCTGATCTCAATTACTAGTACGTGTCGATAGGCATCCACGATAGAACACTGATGCCGTTTTTACTAAGACTAAATCGAATTCCAAAATATTTAGGAGATTCCTAAAAAAAATTCCGAGGAGGATATTATTTAACTTTTCCGCATATTTCAAACCGTTTTTTGTAAAATAAGCGAAAATCACTTTCTTTCGGCCTCACTGAATTTCACAGAACGCTTTCGATTATAAATCGAAATAGAGAAACGATAAATTCATGTATTTTGGTAGGTACAACATTAATAGTATAGAAAATTAGAATAGTTGGCAGCTGGATTGAAAAACCCATTAGAAATTAACTTGCAAGATTTGATTACAGACAGACAGATAGACAACGGGACAGGTGAAACTAAATAGTTACAAGCTTGTAAAATACGTCACAGCGTATTAATAAGTCGTCGTCGCAAGTGCAACTGCTAAGCTAGAGCTCCTGGGTTCGATCCCCGGGTCGGGCAAAGTATTACTTATTGTGTTTTTATGACTTGCAATTCTCAGTAGTAGCTTGGATTTGTGCCCGGTATATGGCAATAGGCGGTGAGCGATCTATTATACATGGGACTCGGGGATTTCGGGGTAAATGATCTAACGTGGACGCAACGCTTATTGAAAATTAGGTATGTACCTACCTGCTCTCTACCTACCGAATGCACAGGAACGGAGTTCGATCGATTGTTCGCTGACAATAATTCCAATGGTGAATGATTGCCGAATGCCTCGGCTTATAAAGTAAATCGCCTTAAACGATATCAGATTAAAACAAGCTTTTAGAGAGCAAAGTAGGTATATCTCCGAAAAATTGCTTTGATGAAAGTAACTTTCGTTCGTAAGTAATTAAGTCGTATATAATATATGTACTTTTAATTTGTTGTTACTTTTTGTCACTAAATATCTTATTTTTGCATATCTTCACTATATCTCCCGGACTTTTATTTCGATGAACATGTAAATGTATTTCGATACCGCTTTTCCTTTCAATATTTAAGGCAAACTGAGAGGTGCAACCTAATTCCGTTTATTTCAGTTCGTCCCCACCCTGTCGTCCCCACTGGGGACGAGTGGGAAAAAAAGTTTCGTTTGTCCCCGTCGTTCGTAAGTGGTGACGAGTGGAACGTTTTCCCACTCGTTCCGCTATAGACCGGAAGTCAAAATACATCATGAGGATTTCAATAAGAGATTTCACGGATTATTAAAATGCTTTAATTACGACTTTCTGAGCTGAGCAATGTTTTGATCGAAAATAATTTTAAAAGACTCTATATATCTATAAGTATAAATATATAGATATATAGAGATATAATATCTAAGTACAAGTACAAGGACAAGGACAAGTACAAGTACAAGTACAAGTACAAGTACAAGTACAAGTACAAGTACAAGTACAAGTACAAGTACAAGTACAAGTACAAGTACAAAAGTACAAGTACAAGTACAAGTACAAGTACAAAAGTACAAGTACAAGGACAAGGACAAGTACAAGTACAAGTACAAGTACAAGTACAAGTACAAGTACAAGTACAAGTACAAGTACAAGTACAAGTACAAGTACAAAAGTACAAGTACAAGTACAAGTACAAGTACAAAAGTACAAGTACAAGGACAAGGACAAGTACAAGTACAAAAGTACAAGGGCAAGTACAAGTACAAGTACAAGTACAAGTACAAGTACAAGTACAAGTACAAGTACAAGTACAAGTACAAGTACAAGTACAAGTACAAGTACAAGTACAAGTACAAGGACAAGGACAAGTACAAGTACAAGTACAAGTACAAGGACAAGGACAAGTACAAGTACAAGTACAAGTACAAGTATAGATGTAGATGTAGATGTAGATGTAGATGTAGATATAGATATATCTGTATCTGTATCTATATCTATATCTGTATCTATATTTATATATAATTTTAAAAGACTCAGGGTAATTAGTTACAGTATTAACGAATTTACAATAATTCTTACAGTTTTAAGGTGCGTATCACAGATAATCAACTTATTTACGGTTCTGGAAACCCTACTACATACAGAAAATGAGGCGGTTTTATATATAGTGTAGGTAGCTATTCGCTTTTTATAATCATCGTCTCTAAAGTATGTTTACTCCTATCTCTTGATGAAAGGTCTGAGAGGACCTAAACCTAAAAAAAGTCACATTCTGTCATTTCTGAATTGAGTTTTAGTAGGTATACAAGAGACAACACTATAGATAAAATAAGTTAATTTATTGGTTATGAATAAGACTGTAGTCCATACGTAGTTAATTACGTACCTACCCCACATTTGTTTTTAATAATGATTATTATTGCAAAAGTATCTATTGTCCCATGTATTCTAACTATTCTGTATACAAGGTAATTCAAACAATTTAAATTTTACTGTTAGTTCGGAAGATTAATGTTTTCTCTTCACAGCCGCCAACCGTGTTTATGCTGTGTAAACATAACTTTTCCTACTTTTATATTTTTCGGAGTTAATAAACCGTGAACTTGAGAGTTCTGTGACAATATTTTCGCTGTCAGCTTAGAATTCATCTTATAGACTTTTCAAATAACACGACACGATATCGTTATAATAGGTATATATAGCTTAACGTACTTTATCCGGATCTACTGAAAACCAGCATTCTAGTTTTCACCTTAGATAACTGTACCTTAGAAAGCAATAGTGCAGTGGTGTCCTTTTAGCAACAAGTCTCTGAAATGCAGGTTTCCCACGGTGCGTCTTACCGTCTTAAGATACGAATATGTCGTCTGTAAAAGGGTTGTGATGATGATGATGAGTCTTGATCATAAGATAAAGTACCTTAAAGTAAACTTAGTATACTAGTCTTCGCTTGTGGCTCTCTCCGAACAATATTCGCATACACAATAATATACCTATGCCAGCCAAGCAAACTCGGGTTGCTTATCAAGTCGTCACGGATTCGTCCTATTGACAGTGCTATGGTAATGTTAATTTTTTAACAGCCTTCGGCGGTAACGAGACGACATTGCTTAACTGACGATATCAAATCGTTAAGTGTGAACACTCGCAGAGCAGGATTATTATAATTTCCACTTGCACAAATTGCGTAGGTACTTCGTCGGTTGAAAGCTTCAAGTAGTTACTCATTTCATCTTTCCCGACAATTTGTCATTGCGATAACTTTTTTGGACGAAAGAATATTGAAAGCATTATGTTAATTTTGATGGACAGAACGATTTACTATTTTTAACAGATTTTCATGATAGGAATCAGATTGATCGTTTCACAAGCGGGAATTGTTGAAGCTTTATCAGCATTCAGCAATGTAATGTTGACGGACATGTTTTTTAATTCAAATCATACTTTTGTTTAAACCAGACTTCCAATCATCTGGGTGGCAAAATATCCGCTAGTGGCAAAAATTCATGGGCGCTACCGTGCATCGTTAAGCCGTCGGTCCCGATTGTTTTCAATGGTGAAAGCAGTCGCTAAGCCTTGACGAAGACCTCCGGGTGGCTTTAGAAGTTTAGAACATTCGACGCTGGGTTGGGCGCAAACCCCTCCACCAATCCGCATTGGAGCAGTATGGTGGAGTATTCTCTAGACCTCCCGCAGATTTATCTATGAGGGAGACACCTGCCCAGCAGTGGGATGTGTATGAGTTGCAGCTTAGCTCTTAGCTTACTAATAGGGTATTACACCTTTTTTTGAAAACTGTTTTAAATTAATCCTGAGATCGTAATGAACCAGTAGAATTTTTATTTTAATTTTATAAAACCTAAAAATGCCTTAAAATCTATTTTTTATTTATGATTTTGAATTTTCGCGCGGAAACGCTAGCCGCCATGCTGTTTCGGCTCGTGACGTCACTTCGTTAGTAAACAATACGACTGCAAAAGACCAAGTAACAAGATTTGTGAAAATAGTTAGTTATAATGTTTATCATTGGCATTCGTTGGTGTCTTGTGCATGAATGCAATAATACAAGTGTAAAAACGCTACAAAAATTGTGGATTCAAGTGCCAAGTGATATTAAAATGAGAAACACTTGTTTTAAACTGGCAAGAAGAGACCCAAAATCATTGTCCACAAAGACTAGACTGTATTTCTGTGAAGACCACATTGTATTTCAACAGCTTGTGCCTTGATTAATTTACAAGATGTCCTTATTAAATAACTGGTAACATGCCTCGCCCTAGTACAGCTATCTACACATCATAGTGAAAATTGTACCAAAATTAATCAAGTTGTTTTGAAGGATTAAATGAATACTTGTACAGGCAGCTTTGGTTTTATACTATGTATCATTCGCTGCGACCCATAGACGTCCCACTGCTGGGCACGGGTCTCCCCCACAGACACTGCTGCGGGAGGTCTAGAGCATACTCCACCACGTTATATTATAGTAAATAAATATAACCAATAATAAGAATACTTTTATTTTTTCCATGGTGCACTGTATAAAGATGATGTTGGTCAACACATGACTGAGTTGATTTGAAGAATGGGTCAACATGGCCACCTTAATAGATGTTAGTGATATAGTAATAGATGTATATTTTTGAAGTGTATGTGCAAAATATGTGAATACATAGGCACTACAGGGTCTACTGCACTGCTATATTGGTATCAATTGAGCTTTCAATATTACATACATAAAAAGTAAAAATAAAATTAGTTAGGTAATTCAATAAAACAACAAGCATTTTTCTTCATTATAAAATGAATGTATTGTAAAAATCAACTACATAGGTCACAACGTAATAAACAATAACTGATGTATTATATTATAAAGAATTAACAGTTAATCATATAATAACAAGAAAAGTATATTTTCTGTGATTTTCAAACTAACCTTTTGTATAAAATTGGAAAAATGTTATTCTTCCAAAAAGCAACTACACTATTTAATAACTTCATTACATACTCATGTTCTTATTCAACAGGAATATAGAGAGCTGATTATTTTCTTTAAAATCACTACCAGCAACACAAAAATAACTTTTGTTTCCATAAGCACAATACCTACATTTGCATTTGAACTTGTGCAAAATATTTCTTTGATATTGTATCGTCCTTATCTATGTAGTGTTGTGCAGTTTGTCACTAGACAGAAACTTAATTTCAAAAGTAGTCTTGTTATTAATCACACCTGGGGAGCCAGCAAGCATTGGGAATGTCTCAGAAATATATAGACCACGTTTTTTCTTTTTTTGCATTCTAAAACAAATTTATTTAACAAACTGCTGTCTGGAACCATCTCCTTAAGTTTTCTATTAGAGATTTCTTTTGCACACAAAATTTTTATTGATGAACCGACCTTAGCCAGATTAGATTTCCTCCAATTTACTGAAGTACACGATGGGGCTTCGGTTTGGCGGTGTAACCACATTAAAAATGCAACACTGTACTTGCAGCCACCTTCTGACGAGGAGCAATCGTGGCACTTTGCACTAGTCACAGTCTCTTCCTGTTCATTCACAATAAGTGTCACTGCATAGGGCTTGGAACGCACTTTGTGTTCCGGGCATACCGTACACTTAACATAACATGCATGTGTTTTGAGCCCACTTGAGCTGCACATAGACTATTGCGTCATCCCCGTAAGATTCCCTTCCCGACCTGATGACAAAAAATAGGTTAGGTGTATTGTTATTGTATTATACTTACTATTAGACTAAACTTGATACGATAGTTATGTACTTACATTACTGTTTTATTATTTCTCAATTCGGCAGAACAGAAATCATAATTGAATGTTTTGCAAAAAATTTCGCCACCATCAACGTATTTATCATTGGTAGATTTGTACTTTCTGCTTTCACAAAACCGTCTTCCATGATGCGATTTTAATAAAATACAGAATAAAAGTCCACAAACGTGTTAATACCTTGTAAAAATTTCAAATTAACAGAGAGCACGACAAAAATCTAAATTGTTTACTATCGGAGTGACGTCTCGTCGGAATCAAATATGGCGGATGGCGTTTTAGGAATTCTAAAAACAGATTAAAAAAGACGATTTTTAAAATTGAATTTTAAAATTCCCATTGCATTTTTATAAATAAATACTGACGTTTCTCGTTTACTTTTTTCAAAATCTATCTTATAAATGCATTTATATATTTTTTCTTTCATGGTGTAAAATACCCTATTATCTACGCTGCGACCCATAGACGTCCCACTGCTGGGCACGGGTCACAGACACTGCTGTGAGAGGTCTAGAGCATACTCCACCACGCTGCTCCAATATGGATTGGTGGAGGGGTCGGTGGCCAACCCAGTGTCGAATGTTCTCAAGCCACCAGAAGGTCTTCGACAAGGCTTAGCGACTGTTTCCAGCATTGAAAACAACCGGGACCGACGTCTTTACGTGCCCTCCGAAGCACGGTAGCATCCATGAAATTCGACAATCGACCGCGCCCGTCGTTGCTTAACCCTGAGTGATTTCGCGTTAGTATGCCCGTTTGCAAACACGTCTATTTTGAAAAAAAAATGTTTGAAGGAGAACCCCTTCCGCCCGCATCAAAACCTTTGAACGATTTTGATTGATCAAAGTCCCGTTTGATGCATTTGCGAGCTTCGGATTTTTTATTTGCACTCATAAAAAAAAACACAAGTAGGTATGTGCGTATGGGCTAAACTTTAATACGATGTAAAGTTGGTAGAATATGTCCATATTAATTCGAGTTAACGGAAACTATTAGTTTTTATAGATATAAGATTACTGCATAGTAAGAAATAACAATAGCGGTGACAGCCCAGTGGCTATCGAACTCGCCTCTCACTCGAGCGGTCCGGGTTCAAACCCCAGTGGCACGCACCAATGACTTTTCTAAGTTATGTGCGTTTTAAGAAATTAAATGTCACTTGCTATAACGGTGAAGGACACATCGTGAGGAAACCTGCATGCCTGAGAGTTCATCATAACGTTCTCGAAGGTATGTGAAGTCTGCCAATCCGCACTTGGCCAGCGTGGTGGACTAAGGCCTAATCCCTCCCATTCTGAGAGGAGACCCGTGCCCAACAGTGGGACGTCTATGGGTCGCAGCGAAGAAATAACAATAACTGAAAAGTAAACAGATGTTGAGTTTTTCGTTAGCACATTATTTAAAATATACTTAAAAAAAGTACAACTAAAAATCTAAGAAATACATGCTAGTCCCCCAAGTTATAGGTATATAAATCTCATGATTCATAATGTGTAAGTAAGTCAACCCACGACGACTTCAAGAAAATATTTCACTGACGAACATAATTTATAAAGACAGCCACGGCATTGTGACACTATGAAGACAGCACAGCTTATAAGCCTTGAAAATTAATTTCTGGGGCCTTTATTTCAAAAAGAACCATTCATTTGGTCTCTGTGAGAAATGTCGTAGTCGAAATATGGCCAGAAGCCAGATTATGTAAAATTTACGCGTATATAGATGGGAAAGAAAAAGCCAAAGAAGTTGGAAAGGTGTAGGAAAAATACTAATTTCTATTTTCTATCTATCTATGGGTATTTGACAGATCGGTTACGGCTACTTACGGTTAAATTATCAAACTATTAATTTGCTTTTCTGTTTTTATCATGGAATTCTTAAATAATGTTAAAAAATAAAAATATGTCAAATAAATCAAATCAAATCTGTTACTTCCATGCAAACAGCTCACAGCACAGATCACACGCATAAAGGCTCACTGATATCGGACAGTTTGACAAATTAAATCGCGCTGTAGTTAGTTAATTAAATTTCGATAAAAAACTTTTATCACAACCCTTGTATTTTCTCACGATTGAGCACGGGACTTCGGAATGGGAGAGGAGGACCTTTCAGGCATGCATTTAACCATAATTATGTTTTCTTTCATTGTTACAGCAAATAACATGTAACTCACATAACATAACTTAGATTGCTCTTAGTGTTGAGTTCGCCTTTGTACCACATTAATTTGGTTTAATAAAGATTGAAGACAAAATTATTTTTCAGAAACTGATCAGTAAATTCAGAGATTAACTCTTACATTGGTACAATAATACGTAGCAGTACCTAAGTAGTATATAACCTAGCAATTAGATTTATTCTCAGAAAACCAATTATTTACACGAAGCAGCTAGATCGATTCATATTAAGTTATTGGAAGTAAACAATAAATTAGCACGGACATTACTAATTTGGTAACGGGCAAGACAAGTCTTACTATTTAGTTTTAAATCATTTGTTAACTTCCTCGTTAATTGATCTGTACTGATACTGTTAATGTGCTGACATTACTTATTTCTAGAAATTGAAATTGAAATGTTCCCTTTAGATACAGAACTATAGAACATTAAATTTTATTTCTAATATCGCTCTGATATCAAAAAGCATACTGACTTGTCTTATTGTTCTTCGGACAACTTTTTACTTTCAATTCGATCTGTAAAATATGGTAAAGAGACACTGAAGAGATAAAAATAACTCAAATCAAATCATCTTTATTTGCAAGATAAGGTGGATCATGATCTACGCACGCCGTAATTGTATTATTGTATGAGCGCTTATACTCGTAACTTCCTCTGCTTAATTCTCGCTGCACGTCAGTCCCAAAGGATAGGACAGACGTCTAAACAGTTTTGAAGGAAACGTCCTCCGGCCAAATGTAACCGGTCGTTACATTTAATTTCATATCGCTTCAAACTGTACAATGTCTACTGTTATTGTAATTACAACGAGGAATCTACTTGACAATCTTCTAAATGACGTTTTCCATAATTAGAGGAGGGTCATGATTGCTCTTATAATAAATTTGAATGGGAGGAACTTTGTACTTAGTGTTTTAGATCGGATGAAAGGGTGATTTTGGTCCGTAGAAACTCGTAGCAAGATCGCATCGCAGAGACTAACAAGGTCGAACCCAGAACGAGTTCAATGCCCGTGTTGGGAAAAGTATTATAGGGTTTTTCTAAATTCAAATTCCCAGTAGAAGAGTTTCGAACTGTGGGCGGTGTTTGGCAATAGGCTCACCACTTATTACATGGAGCCTAACATAGCTGGTGAAATGTTGGTGCATAGTGCACACACCTAGCGCGTCTATCCATTCAGCGTACCTATCCATTCAGGGAAATACAGGAGTGATTTTATGTTACGTACTCTTATACCATCTGTTCTCATACCAGATGTTCTCAAGTGTTACACTTTATATAATTTATGATTGTAGTTGTCAAACAAAGGGCCTTCAAATGGTTGATGTATGTATTATCTATTTGATCGAATAAAGGTAGGATTTCGATTAAACTAAAAGCTTGTAATACTGAAAATGTAATAATAGACAAAGTTCGTATAAATTCGAATGGAATTATTTTGTATGGTGCAAATTTGATGGATGGTGGAATGCACGTCGGCCGCAAGAGCGATGACTGTCCAGTGAAAATAATTACTAAAGAGAAAAAGCAATTAACAATTTAGCTGAATGATTACTTAACTATATACTTAATCATACATCAGTTATTCCATATGTTTTGTTTTTGATTAGTACTTTAATAATTTATTTATAACATTTTAAACCTTAATCTAGGCCACAATGACCGAACTTAATGCTTCATAACATTATCTACCAGTCACCACAAAATCATCACAAAACTAACATATGTTTTTATTTTATAAATATTTTGTGATTTGTATATAAGTATTAGTTATATTGTATCGCGGATTTTTATTTAGATGGACTATATACATATATATTTTTGTAAAACATTGTCTTAACCTATGAAAAGGGGGCGCGCGCAGTTTAAGGATTTTTAGGAGTGCTTGCTCTTCCGACTTGCTTAGCAAAAATTTTAAGGCAAGCTGAGAAGTGAAGTCTGATTATATTATAGACCCTTAACATAACCCATATTATCATTATCTATATTCTTTTATCTTTTGTATTCTAGTTTTATTTTATTTACTTTACGAATCCCCAACGCGGCGACGCTAAGGTTCTTTTAATTAAGTTAAAAGTCCAAGAGGAAAATTATTTAAAAAGAAATAATTACAAAATAAATATGTCATCCAGAAACAGGACTTGTGGCATTGTACCCAGAACGCTGGCAGCGTTGCCCCGCTGTATAGCGAGGCTAACTTTTTGGGCGAAAAAGCTACCAGCCCTCCGGTCACCTGAGACGCAAATGAGTCTGGTGACATTATTTTATTTCTGATTTACTTTTATGAGAGCTATATTGTGTTGTTACTTAAAATTATTATTTTTTATATTTTTTTTTATTCCTCCTAATATTAATTTAAGTAGGTTACCAAGTTGTGGCCTTGATCATCTTCTATTTAACTGAGGAATTGAGCATCCCGCAGACTATTCAATGTTACATCATCAGCTCAAGGTAAGCACGACTTTCTGTCGTCTTCTGACGATCTGTGAATGTTAGTAAAACCCTTTTGTCAAGTAGGTTTTATATGAAACCTGTTTTGTTTGTTAAAGAGCTCGCCTGGGGCGGACGCGAGACATGAACGAGACTCTTACTAACAATTACTAACTGGACTATTACTAACACCAACTTACAGGGCTAACTATCACTACCTAACAGTTCCCAGTCCTCATACCCACTAACGACTGACCAAATAATATTCTAACTAACTCTCTCTGCTAACTGGACTAACCATCCCAGTCCCTATTTGAGTCTTGTTCAAAGTTAGTCACAGTTGTCATGGTCTGCAAAGGATGGCTGAAAGCTCGTTTGCTTACTTATATCCATAAATTGAAAAGTTGATGATTATCACCTTCATATATTGTAGCTAAGGACCATCTTGAACATGTCAGCTTTAAAATGTCGGGTCCGTTCGGTTAGGAGCTGCGATGCCACATACATATACGTTTAACTTATAACAAATAATATGCCGATGGAATAAATGTGCAAGTACGTCGTACGTAGTTCAATACCTATACAGATACACGTTATGACTTACTTAAATGTTAATGACCACTAACGATTTTTACGTCGAACTACTGATAAAACTGTTAGCATTTCCTCAAAGAAATTCAGTGTTGTATGTTAAACAATCGAAGCAACTCGCTACTGTTAGGCGGTAGCTGACAATTTTACTGCACTAGGGGCATTCCGAGGTTACACGCACACAAAATCAAACGGAGTAGTGTGCGTGGTTTGTGTGTGTGTTTGTTTAATGTAGTGTTGTGTCGATCAATGCGCGGACCAACCGGCGGCGGCGCACGCGCATCTATTGCGTCGTGAATGACTCAACTCAGTTCAGTTGCTGCAAATTTTTACCGGTGTTGGTGTTGTGTTTTGTGAGTTCGGTATCTGCTTTGTTGCGGTATTCAGATTACGGCAGTGCTGATAGAAATCTGTGTAAGTGTATCAATGTTATTTCCTCTATTAGTGCTGATACATATTTGTGATTCATTTTAGCTACGATAATTTCATTGGATATCGTTCGTTTGATGCGGTTTCATGTTAGTGCATGCTGGTTGCACGCATTATTAGAGCAAAAACTGATGATTTTGCACCTTCAAGTAGGTTTCTAATTTAAGTGTTGTGATGTTGTCACCCATTGGTTACTTGTAATAGGTACACGTGTAAGGCCAAAACATTATGAAGTAATAATAAAATTAGATAACTATATGGTCCTTGTACTACAAACATTATTGTATGTTTATGGGACTGAGTAAATGTCTATCCGACATCCATAGTCAAGGCGGCTGCCTGTCAACCTAGTAATTTAGTACTTAACGTTTTAGATATTTTTCATTTAAAAAAAATAAAATACGAACTAGTATCATCCACCTAGAATTGAGAATTAAAACGGTCGTAAGCAAACCACTTACCATCAGGCCCGTATGTCTGTTTGTCCGTCTATATTATAAAAAAAAAACACACATTTAGCCTGGATTTTTTTATAGAACAACTATCCGCTGCTGCTCATGACAACTGTCTAACAGACCTTGAACAGTCACAAAAGAGTTTCGTTCAATGTCGGGTACCTACAGAAGCGATCTTGAGGACTGAGATGGTCGCCTCTAAAAAGTGTAACCGGAAACCACTTCATTCTAACCGGAACAAAACACTTAATTACTATGAAATGGCACTTCTTACCTGGGTATCCATAGTACTACCCGGGGCGATCTATAAATAGAACCTAAATAGTTTCTATGTATTGTAAGTTTAACTTATTAAGGTCTTATGTCGCGTATACTCAACGCGCTATAGTGCGAGGTATGCTTGGTAGGTAATTCGCTACGCAACCGAATTAGGAATGATGAAATATATTATGTAGACGAACAAAGTTCATCGACATTCGTAGTTTGCAGAGTTAGCAAATTGAAGTAGCAATGGGCAGGCCACGTCGTTCGAAGGACTGATGGTCGGTGTGGAATAAAAGTCCTGGAATGGAGACCACGACTCGAAAAAAGGAGCAAAGGCCGCCCTTTGACAAGGTGGACAGATGACCTGAGGAAGACGGCGGGAAACTGCTGGATTCAGAAGGCACAGGACCGGGGCTGTGTCGTTTAGGCTCAAAAGGCTGATGGATGGATGGATAAAAGTCCTGTATGTCCTGTTCTAAATGTGAACATCATCATCATCATCACAACCCTTTCTTTGTCCCACTCTCCTCCTCTCAGAACGGTTGGGATTAGGCCTTAGTCCACAACGCTGGCCAAGTATGGATTGACAGACTTCACATGCCTTCGAGAACATTACAAGAACTCTCAGGCATGCAGGTTTCCTCAGATGTGTCCTTCACCGTTAAATCAAGTGACATTTAATTTCTTAAATCGCACATCACTCAGAAAACTGATTGGTGCCTACCGCTGGGGTTTGAACCCGGACCGCTCGAGTGAGAGGCGAGTTCGACAGCCACTGGGCTGTAATGTGAACATAATTGTTAAGAAAAATTTATACAGCATTGCTACAGGATCTACCAATTACGAATACGTGGGCTTTGGCTGAATGCCAAAGATACCTAAACAAACAGGCCTTAAATTTAACCTGGGCCTGGAACACATCAATCACAATAATAATTGCAGTAATAATACGAGTAACTCAATGTTTCCATTCTGTGTCGAGCTCTAATTAGGCAGTGGTCAACATTAAATCTATGTTCATGTTGATAAGCAAAACTGATTATTGTATGTACCTACATGATCATTATATGAATGCATATTCTAATAGGCAACTTACTTGGTTTGAAATGAAATGTCATGAAAATTAAATCCTAATACATTAATTAATATTATATTCGTTCAACGAATTTCGTGGGAGCCATTAAAAAGAAAACATATTTTCTTAGGAATAGAATAGTTAACATGTGGAAGTTAACATTGTAAATGTCGATGCCAACCGCCTATGATCATTCGCAGCTGTTCGTACCGTCGAACCATCGAATGTTCGTACCGGTACGAACTTGGGTACACCTTAGCATATCATTCTGGTTACGGTTACATATAATAATCTTTATTTCATGGGCTTAGTCACTTCTATGACTGTCGCTTCGTTTTTTAAAAAAAAAATAAGATAAATAAAGAGTATTTTAAAGAGTAGTTATTATTACTATTAAGACGTTTCTATTTACTTATTCTAATATCCTGATCTAAAATATTTTTGATAAAATTTGTAAAAAACAAGTAGGTACATTATAATAATACATTTTACTAGGTTAAAGGAGCAAAAAACAATAGACACGAAATCAAATATTGTCCAGTTAATACCGAATTAAAGTTATATCTGAATTTTTTAAAAATCTTAAAATTTTAATGTTAAAAATAAAATATACTGAGTTAATATATTTGATATTTATTAACTTTTATTTCAGGAACATCATGGTGGGTCCGAGGAGCGACTGGTGCTGCGGCAACCTTCGCATCAAGTGTTTCATGATCGGATACATGAACCTGGTAATTTTTTTATTGTTATAAGATAACAAACCAGCATGCTGCACCAAAAGCCTCATAAGAGTCTCGATCAAAGTCTATCAGATGCGTTGCTAGGCTTCTACACTTGAGGGCTAAGATGGTCACGAGTAGAAACTAACCTCTATAACCTTCTTCGCCTCAAGGAGTGATGGGTCGATTTTTAGCATAGACGTAGTTTGGGGTTTGGAGACTGGCATATGACTTTTCATTCCGGAAAATTGCGCGGTCCCAAGGAAATTGACAGAAACCTGTAATAAGCATTCGATTTTTAATCGATTTTTTGTTGGTCTGTTGGTTTGGCGTCCTCCTCCCCAATGGAATCGTAGTGTTTTTTTGCATAAATATATTTATTCCGATAGAAGAGTGACATAGGATACTTTTTATCCCGGATAATTGCATTTTAAGTCAGTTTCTGTATAATTGTCAAAACACTGAAATAATCGTTCAATTTTTAATCGATTGATCTCGGATTATGACCGGCTGGACTGCGGGTGAAGCTCGATTTGTATAGCGGTAATCTTTGGTGTAGCTTGCCATTGATAAAGCTATACTTACTTATAATGTTTTTAAAAAAACCGTGGACGAGAGGCACTTTTGCACTTACAACTATTAGTCGCGGACAGAGCCGCGGGAAAAGCTAGTAGGTATATTATACTTATATATATCTGATGCCTTTTATCCTTCTGGACTTATGTTTTTATTTTAATTAGTGTGTAGTTTGATTTTTAAATCAGAAGTAATGTTCAGTCGGCCAGTACCTTAATTGCACTGGAAATCTATTACCTTCTGTTTGAAATACATATTACATTCATCGTATTTTTAAACGAACTAAGTGAAGTTCAATCAATATTATAGTCGTACCTACTTCTATCACTTCAAATAAATCAAGGCAATGAACCATTGATATATTATGAAGTGTAAATAAATAAAACTAGCAAATGAAAAAAAATCTTTCATTTAAATTAAATACTAACGAAAGGTAGATGTATAAGAAAATAAAGACGAGCATATCATATTGCGCTCCAGAAGTTAAATCTATAATCACTATTAATCTGTTTTCCTTAGCTTTGCACATGACATACTCATAAATATAATAATACATAATTGCTTATTAAACAATTAAATAAATAAAGATTCTAATGTATTATGAACTAGCTTTTACCCGCGGCTTCGCCCGCGTGGTCAAAGGGAATTAACAATGAGTTGTTTATCATACATGACACATTTGTAGTGGTAGGTAGTGAATCCATCCACACTTAGGAGAGGCCTATGTCCAGCAGTGGACCTCAAAAGGCTGATGGATGGATGGATGGATGGATGGAGGTAGTGAATATTGTAGTAAGTAGCCTACGTCACTCTGCACCCTCCTCACTATCTCCACACACAAAAACCATACCATATAATAGCTTCGTTGCGACGTGAAAGCCGGACAAACAAACAAAATACACTTTCACATTTATAATATTAGTATGGATAGTATGGATGTAACCTGTACCTCTTTTTACTTGGTAGACACAGTGTATGGTTCTAGTTTTAAGAATCGTTTGTTCTGATCCCCAGATCGCCGGCATCGTAGATATCGTGTTGCACCTCTTTATTGTGGCTCTGGTGTCGCGTGGCTTCGAATGCGATGTTGACAGGAGCATGGTGAGAAACTCGAGATAAATAGGACCAAGTAGAGGACACATGACACTTTATTTAAACAATGTGGCAGTAGACTCAGTTTATGGGGCAACGTTCCTTGTACTGTATAGATCGTGTGAATGGTGGGTTTAACAAAGATTAAAATGATAGACGTCTTGCTTTAATGAGGTGTGAACCTACTCATTAATTAGGTAGCTTAGCATTTATTTAGTTCAAACTATCTAAAAAACTAAATACTTAACATTGTCTTAAAAAGGAATACGTAAGGAATACGTAATTACGTATTATCAATTTATAAAGATTATTTTATAATACTGACGTAACAGTACAATGTAATCGTCGTATGTCCTACCGCAATACTGGTTAGATTCCGTATTTGGGGTACTATTCCATATTTGGTTACTTTCTTATATGCTCTAACTCTTAACTCCTTTAACTTTAATTGTCCAAATTACAAATGACGGCCTGCTAAATTGATTGACCTTTTTATTCAATAGCTTATTTTAATGATTAGTTTAGATAATTATTAATTATATCAAAATTTTTTTCAGCTGCAGTCCATAAACTGGCCTTGGCTGGAGCCAGCTCTCCTGGTCATCAACCTGGGAACTCACGGCTTCTATCCGTTTCCTCTCATCCTGCGGTCCTTCAACAACGCTCACGTGGAGTACATGTCCATCCCTTCCCAGCCCAAATGCTATCCGGGAATGATACACATCTACCAAATAGATGTCCTCAACTTCTTGATCAATGCGATTTGGCTCAAATTCGTTATATCCTATGTGCGCGCTGTGCATAAGGTAAATTGTTTGATAATTATTATATTCAAAAAATCATCATCATAATCACTTTATGGTTTACCTATATTAAGATAGCTATCACAATTTTGCGTATGCATGCTCATCATACGTTATTTAGGAATACAATATAAATTCTTCTATTTCCGGGGTGGGTGTAAACAGCTGCAACACAGTTTTACTTTATCAGCTGTTTACGAACATATTTTTTATTTGTATTTCCTTGTTTTTGTGCCGAAATTAATTTAGGTACCTATATTTTTTATTTATTTAAAATACTATGTGGAAATGAGTAGTGCAAATCACACGTTAACCTTACCTTGAATAATAAACTAAAATAAGTACTACTAAAAACTAAAACTTAGCTTTGATTATTGTTTATTGTTTGCTTTTGTAAATATTGCGTGTGTCATTCAGAAGCCGTTAGCTACAATGTAAAGTACCTACTTACGTGATTAAGGTGACTCATACGCGTGTTACTGTTACTGGTAAAATTATCGTATCGCAATTTTTGTAAACATTTAATACTCGACTGGAACGGATGTGAGTAAAATTGGTACTAATTTAGTTAGTTTAACGGCTATGCTTAACGATATTTTCGATATTGACAATCCTCCCGGGTTCAAACCTCAGCCGAGGCATGTCTTCTAACGGACATAAATATTTGTACTGCTAATATCATGGATGGAATCTGTTTTCTGTATGTCCGCCAACTGCAACCCAGTACCTACTAAGGTTGATTAAGCATTTGTATGTATTAAAATGTTGTTAACGAATTGTGCAATTGCAACTTCGGTCAACCGTCCTGTAATTAAAGATGGATTCAAGATAATCATGGTCAACATTATTCACATTTAAACTATGTATTTGTAGGTTCATATGCAGACATTGTAAACTAATCCTAAACACAAACAGCTGTAAAAATTTAAGGCTACATTGATCACTCATCGTATTCTTTGCATATTCCACAGAAAGACCCGGAGCAAATGAGAATGTTCTTTGGTCTGTCAGTCGTGAAACTGGTGCTGCAAGTGATGTACTTCGCGTATCAGCCAGACTTCCAGAACAACATTACGGTCGAGAGCTACTGGTGCATCAAGCTAATAGATATTTGTAAGTATATCCGTAGATAAACAATGCTTACTGATATAGTTTACAGAATTAGTAAGTTGAATGGTAATGGCAGGACACGTCGTTCGAAGTATACTGATAAGTCCTTCAATGGATACCACATCATGAAAAAAATAACACAGGTAAAACCCGGCTTAAAACCAATGGATTCAGAAGACACAGGATTGGTCGGAATGGTGTTGTTTATGTGAGGCCTATATCTAGCAGTTAACCTCAAAAGGCTGATGAATGGATAAAGAAAAATGATAAGAATTTCATCCACCCATGTGAAAAGTTTCTCTATGATGGTAATTAACTGTAAAATTGATCAGCAACCCATAGGCGTCCAACTGTTGGTCTGGTCTCTGTCACAGTCACAGCTGAACGTCTAGAGTCTAGAGACTCTAGAGACTCCACCATGCTGCTCTAATACTGATATAGGGGTTAGCAGTTCCTAAGTCAGCCGAAGGTCTATAACAGGTCTTAAGATTGTTTTATACCTTGTTGTTTTACTAAAAACATATTTTCTCTTGGTCTTAGAAATGTTTTTCCTTTTCAGGCATAGCATCAATTTTCCTGTTAATGATAAACAAGTACATTAAACAGTTGCGAATCGAGAAGACACAGCAGGTGGTAGACCAGCCACCGCCGTACATCGAATGCTTGATCGTCGAGCCCCAGAAGAAACAAGAGAAGACTCCAGTATCGACAGTTCAGCTTAACGAACAGAAGACTGAACTACCCGCAGAAATCGCTCCGAGCGTGCATGCATAAATTGTTCGCCTTTTTCTATCTCGATCGACGTGGGTCTGTCATTTAGACCCGTATCGGTTTAAGCTAAGATGTTAGTAACTGTGAAAGTCGTGTTTGTTGTTCAATCAAAAAATAAATAATTCTGTAACTATTTTAATGATGTTTCGCATAAAAATTTCCATGGTCAGAAATGCAGTGGGTTTACCATTTGAAAACGATTGTTATTTTGATTCGAGACACACGATACAAATTCGGCGTTAATTTTATGTTATGTTATTCAATCAGATATTTATGATTTAATTATAACTGTATAAATAAAGATCTATTTTTGATGACAACATTGCATATTTCTTTATAATGATGAACAAACATATGCCGAAGATATACAATATAGAAAAAGTAGTACATATTAAAAATAATTAAAATTATTTGTTAAAATAGGTACTCGAAACGATTTCTTAAGGTCATAAGTATCAAAGATGCAGTTTAAAAAAAAAACGTCTTTAATTTAAAATAAAAAACAACGGTATTCATATTCATACTTTAACTTTACCTACTTAAACTTATTTAAACTGAGAGAAAAAATTGGAGACAGTGTTCAAATTACAAAACAAACCAAATCTAACATTTATTTTTAATAATAGGAAACCGTGATATTGTTTCCGCGTGAGAATTATCAAAATGGGTTCTGTTTCTAAGCATTCAGTTGCGTGGTTACCCAAAACATTTCCTGTCGTCAGTATACCTGGCACATTAGACCATAATAGGGGTAATAATATAATATAATAGTAGTTTCCCATATTATCTTCGTGGCACAGCGCCAGCTATTCGAATTCTGCGGATGGCACGGGTGAGTTTTTATCAATTTTTAATCTTCTCCCTGAGTTTTTTATAGTCTTTTTATTACAGAAAAGTACAAAGCATAACTAGTTATTGGAATAGAACAATAATACATTCAAATTTTGCCGCGCACTTGTCAACTGTGGAATGAACTTCCTTCTGAGGTCTTCACGGTAGGCTATGACATGGGGTTCTTCAAAAAGGGCGTAAAAAGAGCTCTCCTTCAGGGCCGGCGACGCATTGGCAACTCCTTTGGTGTTGCTTATGTTCATAGGCGACAGTGATTACTTACTTAAAATCTATAAAAAAAACAGACGATTATTTAAAAATTAAAAGACATTATGTATTATTCATTCCACATCTAGGTAACATGTTTTCACTCTACTCTACCGCCCTTTCTTTGTCCTACTGTTAGGCTCAATTCTCCTCTTTCTTCTTGGGATGAGAGGGTGAGGGTGTAGGTCATATTTCATATTTATCGTTTCCAGTATTTAAACTGTGACCTCCAGAGAACGGCAACTATTCCTAGGCTAACAATGCTGTTCCTGTCGTAAGAGGCGACTAAAAGGGGGCTTCTGGAGGTGCGAGCACAGTTGAGTGCGAGCCGTCCATCCAGTGACCCCGGTAAAGACAAAGTTGGGAGTGGCTGCACGACATTGTAAATTGATGCTGTGGATGCCGACATTTTCGACGTCTCGTCTGACGAGATGAGCCTGTTATGGGTACCTACAGCAATGGTTACCGGTGCATTCTAACAGAGATCCTGGAGCCCTCCACAAGCGCTGAGGAAGTCCAGAATGGGTTTAGTGCTTGAAAATACACATAACTCGGCGTCACTCACGATGTGATAGAAGGCATAGCATTGTTTTGTATATTACTTTATTCTCCCAAATAGTTTGCCAAGTGCTAGGAGCACTAGATATGCTACGTGGCGCAAAGATTGGAATTCCTTAACGTACGTACAAGTACGTGACGCTGTGGCCCGCGCCCTCTGGTGACGTTGTTTTGAATTAAATTCTCAACGTTAGCCAAATCCTTACTGATATATAAATGGGAAAATGTGTTTGTTGGTTTGTCCTACTTCTCTGCCTCAACGGAATAATGGATAATTAAATGCGTAATTTTATTAACGATAGAATATTAAGGTTTACTATTATTTGAATATGTTTCGAACTTTGTTTTACCTGTTTACAACCTCTAACAGAATAGTTTGCGTCGCTGAGAAAACCGGGAGCACTGGAAAATTCAACGTAGCACAAAGACAGGAATTTCTTGACGGCGCATACATAGCTAGGTGTAACTACTCATACACCGTGACGGCACAGTCCTGGCCTCAAGATAGTTTCAAGTGTAAAAGGTAACAAATGTAACAATTGAAACATAAGTACGGGAATAACACTGCTTTAATTTTAGAATAATACATATTATTAAAAAAAAGCTAAACGAATTTTCATGCGGTTGAAATGAAACATACCGCCAACTCTCATTTCACTTGTTGTCTTTAATTTGTTTATATACGAGTATATAATTAAATTATATTTACGAATCTTTATGTCTCAAAAGATTTACAAAATTACTTACTGAGAAACATGATAAAATATTATAAATGCAGCGTACAAAACAAACATTATAATTATTTATTTAGACACTAAACTACCGCAAATACCTAAGTATTAAAAGCCATCTATTCAGAAGCAGTTTGCGACTACGACAGTCTACAAGTAAGTTATTGCTAACGATATCACCGCAATATAACCCTTTATAACCCGTGATAGATGCGATGATGCGAACATGTGAGCAGTTCACCTTGACCTTTCCAGTGTCTTCAAGTCTGACATTTAACAAACCATTAACTTTTAAGACGTATGAAAATTTCACTACACTATTTTACCTACCTACACGTTTTACCTACCTTTACGTTACATTACCAAGTCGTAAACAAAGTGCAAATCTCTATAATGTCTCAAGCAAAAGATATTTTCATTATGTTCATAAGCAGAAAAGAATTAACAAATTAAATATTGAACAATTATTACATGCAATATTTTGAAGCGTTTCGCAGGAGAAACTAGAAATAAGCTGGGGACGATATTCCTAATTTTATTTCCTCTATTAACTGCTCTTGCTGCCAGCGTACTGTAATGTTTACACACGATTTACTTCTTCCTATTCTTGCCTTTCAAGGACAGCATTATTTTTCATCGTTCTGTGTACCGTGTATCCGAGGGCGCCCAATATTCCTTTTTCCAAGTAGTGGTCTCTACTCGAGGACTTACCCATCGGTTAAATCAGTCCTGAGGGCGATGTGACCTGCCCTGTGCCTATCGTCACTTTTACCTTTAAATTATTATATACCAAAAATACTTATGAAGGAGAGATAGATTTTTATTCTGTTGTTTTCTTTTATCAAATATAAAATTACGAGTATATTTACCAACCTATTCGTGCAAATCCCTTCTCGTTTCGTGCATTATAAAGGCTAAAATTCCCAGAAGCGCTCATACTCGTCACGCGGGAATTTGCTCTAACCCAGATATATCGCGGCGACTGTACACGTGGTACACTGCTTGGCACTTTTGTATTATGCTCGTTTTGCATAACACTTTGCCGTACACTCGGGTAGAAAAGTGCACTCTTAGTTCCCGTACTCCTGTCATTTATGTTTTAAGAAGCTACAGAACTGCAGTGTCGATTTGATATTATGTATATTTTCCTGTAATTTATAAAAATACAAATAAGTAAATCATAGTTCACACATAGTTAAAAGTAGAACTAAAGTACTCTTATTAAAATTTCGTTTATTAACAATTATTTTTTTGTAGATACAGTACATTTTGGGTTGTTACACGACATATAAATGTTGCCGTTACTTACATACATTAACATACAGCTAAAGTAATCGGAGTAGTAAAGCTTTTCTTGCCAGTCTTTATTGTGGTTAAACTTTCGAACAATTCAATGGATAGTTAGGCTAGGCTAGTCTGTCTTATTCGTTTCAATATTCCAGCAAAAGTTCCAATAATACTTCAAGAACTATAGTACCGCCGATCATCCGACGTGTTTCTCCATTTTGATCTCGCACAATACCAAAGTCCCTACTATATTTGAGCCTTACACCATTCGGATAATATTACTCGAACCTCATTGACAAACAATAGAATAAGCCAGAGAAAATAGAAATAAAAGAGAATAGAAAACATAAAATGTATTGGAGCGACAAATGCCAAAATAAGAAAAATATTGAATGCAACCAACCGCCTATTGAACGGTTTTTGCAAAGACGTGTATTCAGGATAATCGTACTTAGATATGTGAATAAATTTTTCATATTACTTCTGCCGTGGCAACGATATTTTATTTGCGCAGGGCTGTCTATCAGTGGATTTCTACGAGACTTTTTGCTGACAATTTGCGTAATCTGAATATCTTAGCTACGTTGAATTCATTTTAATATATGTCGATAACTAGACTTTGATTAGTTTGATGACAAGCTGCGACCCATAGTTGGGTACGGGTCTCCCCCACAGACACAGCTGTGGGAGGTCTAGACAAAGTTCCCACTAATTACAGGCCAATATCAGTTTTGCCTGTTCTAAGTAAAATCTTTGAAAAATTGACGCTCAACAAATTAATAGCAAATTTGAACTCAATAATTGATTGCATGGAAAACAATATGGTTTCTCAAAAGGGCGTTCTACTGCTGACACTGGTATAGATATAGAAAAACATATTTAAGTATGATATTATATATGCTTTATGTTATTCTGTGACTGCGTGGTTCACAGAACTTTATTACTATAATAACAACTTCGTTTATAAAACAACTACAAAACACGCTTTTGTAGATGACGTTATCACGTGAAATTATCGTCCGTAAACCGACTTTACAGGCAACCAATATTATTCAATTTAGTTATTTTTATAACTGTTTAGTGATAATAATCAAGAACAGGATGCAACAATCAATCACAACCAACCAAATAATATACCATTTAGTTAGATATCAGATTCTACAGTAAAATTGCGACAACCTTGTTAGAGCGCTGTGAAACTTAGCTAAGTTAATAGCCCAATTTGAATACACGTATGAGCTCCCCAGGGCTGCCGCTATGCAACTGCCAGGCAAATTCACAGTACTGTACATTACGATTTACGTGCTTTTACATAACCAGTTTAGATATTTCTGTCTGTATGTATGTACAGTAGGTTAGGCCCTAACAAAGGAATAGCATTCACACATTTTCGGCATATGACACCAATTAATGACTTTTTATAAAATTTATTAAATCTTAAAATCTTTGTTGTGCCTGTCTACTCTCAGTTTCTGAAGAATACAATTCAATAACAGAAATTCAGTTTGGTGTGAGCTGCTTCAGTCTGCACTATTAAGTATTCTGCGTTTCCGTGAGCAAATCTTTAATTATGCCATAAGTTAGGATATCTATTTCTGACCTCTGGTACGCTACAATAGTACGCTGATCTTTGGCGCGAGAATCTATATGGAACAAATTGGTTTAATATGAAACCTTCCTTAAAGAGTTCACCCAGGGCAGTACCATCGACCGCCACTGTACTGTACCTGGTACCATTGCTACAGTGTAAGTGTTTTTGTAATATTTAATGTTCTTATAAACTCCCTCTGCTAACTGGACTAACAATCCTAGTCCCTATTAGAGTCCTGGTCAAAGTCAGCAGCAGATGGATGGTACTCGTTTGCTATTTTACATCTGTCTCGTTGGTCTATTCTGGTAACCGCGATTGCTAAGCTAGAGGTCCTGGGTTTGTTACCCGGGTCGGACAACAACTGTTGGGTTTTACTAACCTTTCTTGAAATACCCGGTAGCAGCTCGTAGTCTGGTTTTGTGCCCGGTTCACCACCTGTTACATGGGACCTAGGTAAGCTATGTTAAAAAATTGCGGGTAGTGGCCTTGTGGTAACTGTAGCGTATGCGGTACCGGACAGTCACGCGCTAGCTGTGAGCAAGTTCGGACGTGCGCCGGACGCATTACCTACTTCACCTATTGAGTGATCAAAGGCGTGTTTTATTTACCCAATGGACACCACAAACACTACAGTAACCAAAGAATTTTACATTTTAATCATGGATCCCTTGCCTTGTAGACGGAGACAACCTTAACAACACAGCACTCGGCAGAAGCTAACGCAATATTCCAGTTTGAATACTCGTAGCAACTGCTGCACAAGATGCTACACTGATACCGATAGAACATAATAATTTGTGTTTAATATGATAATATATATTCCAATTCATACTGTGACTTCATGACTCATCTGGCTGCTTAATACCGCATCTTCATTGTTTTTCTGTATAGTACAGTGGTTAGCTGGTAGAGAAAGCATCATGCATTAATCTCACATGGTCACATTCCAACTCCATTGTAATTTTGGTACTTTGGTGACCATATTCATTGGTCATTTACCACACATATAAGGAATGTGAATAGTCACGACACAGGCTGAGTGTGTCCTCTTTTCTTTCTCCAATGCTGCAGCTCCAAGATTTGCATCCTTATCAATTAAAAATTTAATGTTCCTTTTTTTATTTCTCTTTGTTTTTTTTTTGTCATGTATTCATTCTGTAATGTTGTAGGTACATTAAGAAAGAAAATAAATTATTTTCTATTTCTATTCTATTCTAAATTCAGTAAATAAGTAATATATATAAATAAAGTGGTAATCCCGTGATCGTAAACAATTTGTCTTAACTAAAAATAAAACTCTTTATTTTTAAATGAGTTTCTAAAATTTACACATTCAGTAGACACATGCTACATAGGCGAACAAGTATTTCTTTGATCGTTTCTATCCAGTATTATTTGTTCCTTTTGTATCGTCTATTACGAGTATTATTACTGGTCGGAACATGAAGAGGCAATTGCAAGTCAATTATGTGATGTTGTATCGTATAGAATATATTCAGTATCGATTCGCCATCTTTAGGTCGCGACGGCAGGAACTTCAATAATTTATTGTTTGGAGCCACCTGGTGGATATCGGATCCCATTGTTTATAGCATACGATCTTTCGTTGTTCCATTGCACCCTGTAGACTGGTCGGAAGAGAGTCGTCGCTGGTGTGACCTTCAACATGCTCAATGGACCTGGCTTTAAGCTTCCGTTATTGTTTCCCATGACAACAGTACCTAACTGTGAACATTGAACAAGACTCAAATTGTAACTGGCATGGTTAGTCCTGTTAGTAAAAGGTTAGTTGGACAGTTCGTTAGTAGATATGATTCCCGGGCAGACGCTGTTTGTGATTAATACTGTAGTAGTATTACTACTGTAGTATTAATACTGTAGTAGTATTAGTGCTATTAGCATGTAATAGTGGTATTATTAAATTTTTAGTAAAGGTTCCGTCTATGTCAGTTACAGATGTGTTGCTATCCTTTAGGAATAAGATAGGCTCAGGAACAAGGAACTACTTGCCAGTCTTGCCACCACATCAAGTGTAACCAGAAACCACTTCGAACCCGAAGAAAATTGATTTAAGAACAATAATTTCACTGTTGAAGTGAATGGTTGAAAACAATTATTAGGTACACAGCTACGGACTAATTCTAAATAGAACCTATAATTTATTTATTTCATCTTTACACTATGGAGAATACTCGCACTCTGCTTAAATTTTCACACATCGGCGAAGCATTTTGTAAATAAAAACAACATTAAAAAAAAAAAAACACTATTTTGTCTTTAACCGAACTAATTCAATTCATTCAATTAAATTGACCTCAATCAATTCGAAATTCAATTAAATCAATTCGATAAAAAAAAAACAATTATTGCATTGTCATCGGTTCCGACGTTTTATAATGAACGTTCAAAGATACCGTTATATACATACATATCTACATATTTACGTAATAATATCTACATACCTAGAGAATAAAAGCGAGTTAAAATCGAACACGAAGTCCGATATCGCTGGATGTAAACGCCCTGTCATTTCGCTGTCCACAATTAATTAATGGTAGCGTGTCGGTTGTCAAGGAGTGAATATCAGAATTTTATTATGAAGTTCATTCCTTATTATAATTACGCTAACGCACTCAAGTTCGTGTTCCGTGTTTATACCGTAATTCTTAAATATATAATGGTCCGAATGAATTCTTAGTGATTACGTCCAACCTATTTCTGAAAGTAAAATTACAACTATTATTACGAGCAACTATCAAACATAATTTATTTATTCGTTGCTTCAATTAATTATGTATCTTGAGAAACGGTAATTAGAAGACATTTACCTTAAAATACTTTTTACCACATTATTATACAAGTAACTAACTATACTTATTACTAAAGTATGTTATCCAGCGGAGAAATGCTGCCAGTATCTTGGCTATACCACTTGTGGGGCCATATTTGAATTTAATTATTGTAAGATCCGATTTTCATTCTAAAAAAGTCACAAACTTATGTGGGCTAACTAACTAATTCAGTGGACCACTGAAAGGCTGATTATGATGAATACGAGCTAATAAACTTACCATTTCATGCTTGGAGATGTGCACATTCTAAGAAACTCACATTGGTCTCTCCAATATTGTGGTTACCATTTAGTATAATGTATGATTTTGTAGTATACTCGTAGTGTGCTGCAGGTCTGTAGCCCTCTTTAGTAGTGAAGATATACCACAAGAAACAGCTAAAGGGTTTAATTACCAAGTACTTGTGTTCTTGAACATCATTCTATCTAGAACCTTTCAAATAAACGCTAACCACTATAATTTTTATATTCAATACATTTTTAATCTGTAGGTACCGTAAAGGATTACGAAAGAGCGATCGTTTTGAAATATGATTTCAAAAACAGCTCCATAAAACTTCTTAAGCGACGTCTAGTTGAAGATTTCCGGGCCAATTTAAATATTTCACGGAGCAAAATGTACTCAAACGGCCCGTTTCGCTCGTGAATAGGAATTAATTCCTCTAATGAAATGTTAATAAAACGAAAAGACTAACTTTAATCAAATCAAGTGAAATTTCGCGGGGGCCGTAATCTGTTTTATTTACATTCAAATAATTGAATTAACGTCTGACGGCTTAAAGGGAGATTAAACAGATTATTGAAATGATCGATCATATTCACTGTGATATTTTAAGATAAATTTAGTTTGAAAATAAAAAATCCGGCTTGACGATATTCGATTCTGTAGCCAATGCTTGAGGGAATTGTAAACATTCAGAGCTGAGAGTTCTACTATCAATTACCTTGTTCAACCATCGGATTATCACATGCTATTCAGTGTTTATGCCCAGTCTGCGGATATCCTTTGAAGAGAGAGGAGAAAAGGAGATAGTGAGAGATGAATAAAAAAGTGTTAAAATGTGAAGTGAATATCATATACATTTATGTGAATATCAGTTGAAACGATCTTCCCTTACACGGCGCATTTAATATGAATTCAGGACAGCAGAATCACCACTAGCGGAAATGTCAGGGCACTTCCTCCAAATGCACTTGGTGTTTTGTATTTACATCGATATACCCAGCTTCCTTGTTACTTACCACTTAAAAATTGAATCATACAATTACTATTGAAATAATGAATGTGAAAGCGTTTCGCGTGAAATTTTCATCTTTCCACAAGCACTTTTAAGTCCACTGGCTTATGCTAGGTATAAGGTGTAATCCTGAATGCCTTTCCTAAATGACCCATTCGAATGGTACTGTGCCTACTGAAGCGGTTTTCCCTCCATTTTTTTTTCCGTCCACCATGTCAAGGAGCACATTTTGATTGATTGTCCCATGCGAATCCTTTCTCTTCTTCTTCACACGTGAAGCGACCACTTCAGGTCACTTCGAAAAAGATATCACAGCAGTGCTCTATAATTAATATTTATAATGTGTTGCATAACAGTATTAAGTATATACCATACCACAATAAATTTATAATAAATAGAACTTAACAGACTGGCTACGTGATCAACAATTTTATAGTGACAAAGAATATTTCAATTGTAATGAAATTAAAAAATGTTTTTAGAATTTGATTATAATGATTATTGACACTTATTTACCTGACATGTTCCGATTTTTTTATTTATGTATTTACTTTTGTATTTTAGTCACATTTTAAATTTAGGTAAAGGAATTTTGGTCCTTGGTACATTATGTAAAGCATCAACTGTTACTTTGTTCTTGCAAATAAATTATGATTATGATTATGGATCGCAACTGCGGCGACATAAACGACTGCGTTGTTCTAGTAGTCTCAAGCGTGACTGCTGAACTAGAGGTCCAAGGTTCAATCCCCGGTCAAGGTTTTATTGGGATTTGCTAACTTGAAATTCCAAGTGTGATTGATTTGTGTTAGAACTATTGAAAAGTGGGTGTAGGTACCTACTACATTCCTTTACCTACAACTTCTGGAAAACATGGACTTGATGTTACATGAAGTTATATCATAGACAGTTAACAAGTAACATGTGCAGAGTATTCCAGACTATTGAAGCCTTCCGTGACGTCATCGGACGAGCATGCCGCTTCCGCCGGATGTGGCCAGCCATTTCCGCTGGCGGTTTACGTGAGGCCTTGTTACCATGCTTGAGGTGAAGATGGAAATGTACTATATGCTTCAATTCAAGCTAGTTTTGAATTGAATAAAAACAAACAAATCTACAATGGCAACATACATGCCATTTTAGATATGTTTGTTTTTATTAATTCAAGTTCGTTTTCAACGGCTTATTAATAAACGGTAGATAGAAGGTCAGATAGAAAGTCAGTTAAATAAAAAACGATATCGTTAGAGCGTTTATAAGTACTTACCTACATAAATAAATTATTAGTTTCTTAATATTAATCAATTTAGAATTGCATTATATCTCTTTTTATTTTAATAATTACCTAGACTTTCTTTATATATCTAATATATATCTATATCTCTTTTTATTTTATTAGTTACCTAGCCTATCCTATCACCTCATAGCAAAATAAATTACTTTGACTTTAACTTTGACTTTGACTTTGACTTTGACTTTAATTTTAACTTTGACTTTGATTTTTAGGCGAACGACGTAAGAGGTGACTAAAAGGGGAATTCTTTGGTTTCGCGCGGTTTTAATTCAAATAAGTCAAATTAACATCAATATAGTAAGTAAGTCAAAACAAATGTGAGAGATGCTTATTTTATTTTGTGATTTAGAAATTCTTGAAATGTATAGAAATTTTTGTCCAGTAGCCAGTTTCTTAATTTTTTCTTAAACATATTTGTAGGTAATGATTTGAGCGCGTCAGGTAGGTACCTTATTACTAACTTTAACCATAGGCGTTATTGTGAATAAGATTTGTCCGTGTCAATTCTGCCAGTAAACCAAACATTAAAAAAAAAACAATTAGAAAACAATTGTAAGATTTATTCGAAATATTATCATAGTGAATATGTTGCAGTTCCAATTATATTATATACGTGTTAACAGAGTGTAAATAGGAAGGGAGGTTGATGTCGGTTAAAAAACATAAAAATTATATAACCACATCTGAACATACATAGCTGTTCATAAACAAAATACACGTTTTGAAACGCCATCCCATGTGACAGGAGCGGAAATAACTTTCCCATGATTGATCACAGTACCGGCGGCCCTGGAACTCTGTAAAAATTCCACCCGAGAGTATAACGCAGGTGCTTATGTGATTTCGTGATAGCGGTTTGTTCCAGATTTTAGCAGAACTGGTCCTTAAGATTTAATTCTAACCTGTATCTATACTTTTGATTTCTATTACTTTTATTACGTTTTTGATCCAGGTGGTTAAGTGGGGCAATTGTTCGTGGCTTCACCTGAAAGGAGCTTCCAGCTTACGCAATATCTGTTTTACATAACAGAACGCTGTGACCCATAGACCCACCGTCCTACTGCTGGGCACGGGTCTCCCCCACAGACGCAGCTGCGGGAGGTCTAGAGCATACTCCACCACGCTGCTCCAATGCGGATTGGTGGAGGGATTAGTGGCCAACCCAGTGTGGAGTGTTCTCAAGCCACCACGACAAGGATTAATGATTGTTTCCACCATTAAAAACAACTGAGACCGACGGCTTTACTTGCCCTCCTATGTACGGTAGCATCCATGAAAGTTTGCCACTAGCAGTCACCCATCCTCAAACCGTCCGCGCCTTTGACCGACTGCTGACCGCTGCTGACCTATTAGTGCAAAAGTCACGCTTGCAACCCCTAGAGTCTAGGGCCTAGACTCTAGACTCTAGACCAACGAGGTAGTTAGCTACGTTAGATAAGTATTTACGTATTAAATTTATAACGGAGAATTATCCGAACCACATCAAGTGCCAACGTAATCTCTAGTAAAAATTGACATGTTGCCTTTTGGAAATCTCAACGGAGGAATTAAATTAAATATAGCGAGAGTCTGCATTGCTGATTTGAAAACGAACTAAAACAATAGACCCTCGATGGTCTTGAAATATTGTTATTTGAAGCAAAAGATATGTTTTATTAAATACTAGTGGACGCCCGCAGCTTCGCTCGCGTGGAATTAGACATTATCTAACTTCAAAAACGGCAAAGTTTCATACTAAATTTGCACCCCTGTTTTACCCCCCTAGTGGGTGAATTTTAAAAAATCCTTTCTTAGTGCTCCCCTATGTTATAAAAGGAACCCCTGTGCAAAATTTCAAGTTTCTAACCCTTATAGTTTAGGCCCTGCGTTGATATGTCAGTCAGTCAGTCACCTTCTTCTATATACAGGGTGTCCCAGAATGAATGGATAATCCTTGAGCCCCGCACAGAACAGCTCTCCAGCGCTTAGAAAAAAATATCAAAAAAAAAAAAATCCAAGTGATACCCAAAATATGATTTTTTTTAGAAAAACATACGTTATTTTAGCTTCACTTCACATTAATTTACACAACTGCCACAAATTAATGATATTCTTGGCGTTTTTGGTGTCATTTTATTCCTGATAGACTATACTACTAGAAATACATCAAATAATATAAGTATCTGTGATACTTTTTTTATAAAAAAAATAAGAACTTGAATTTTTAACATGAAATTTGATACCAAAATAATTTTGACATAGTTTGAGAGTGTTTCATGTAAAAAAAAAGTATGAAAACGTAAGTGTCCAACTATTTTAAAAACATGCGCAGTTAATACAGATTAAATAATGGTATAATACATCATTTTATCTAATACTACTACGAAGTTATTGCTATTGAGATGCAAAACGAGTAAATACGACTAAAATTAAAAAGTTAATGTCTTAATACATTTTAATAATAATAAAACATTTCAGGTGTCGCTGCGACCCATAGACGTCCCACTGCTGGGCACGGGTCTCCCCCACAGACACTGCTGCTGCGGGAGGTCCAGAGCATACTCCACCACGCTGAGCACATTTTGATTGATTGTCCCATGCGAATCCTTTCTCTTCTTCTTCACACGTGAAGCGACCACTTCAGGTCACTTCGAAAAAGATATCACAGCAGTGCTCTATAATTAATATTTATAATGTGTTGCATAACAGTATTAAGTATATACCATACCACAATAAATTTATAATAAATAGAACTTAACAGACTGGCTACGTGATCAACAATTTTATAGTGACAAAGAATATTTCAATTGTAATGAAATTAAAAAATGTTTTTAGAATTTGATTATAATGATTATTGACACTTATTTACCTGACATGTTCCGATTTTTTTATTTATGTATTTACTTTTGTATTTTAGTCACATTTTAAATTTAGGTAAAGGAATTTTGGTCCTTGGTACATTATGTAAAGCATCAACTGTTACTTTGTTCTTGCAAATAAATTATGATTATGATTATGGATCGCAACTGCGCCGACATAAACGACTGCGTTGTTCTAGTAGTCTCAAGCGTGACTGCTGAACTAGAGGTCCAAGGTTCAATCCCCGGTCAAGGTTTTATTGGGATTTGCTAACTTGAAATTCCAAGTGTGATTGATTTGTGTTAGAACTATTGAAAAGTGGGTGTAGGTACCTACTACATTCCTTTACCTACAACTTCTGGAAAACATGGACTTGATGTTACATGAAGTTATATCATAGACAGTTAACAAGTAACATGTGCAGAGTATTCCAGACTATTGAAGCCTTCCGTGACGTCATCGGACGAGCATGCCGCTTCCGCCGGATGTGGCCAGCCATTTCCGCTGGCGGTTTACGTGAGGCCTTGTTACCATGCTTGAGGTGAAGATGGAAATGTACTATATGCTTCAATTCAAGCTAGTTTTGAATTGAATAAAAACAAACAAATCTACAATGGCAACATACATGCCATTTTAGATATGTTTGTTTTTATTAATTCAAGTTCGTTTTCAACGGCTTATTAATAAACGGTAGATAGAAGGTCAGATAGAAAGTCAGTTAAATAAAAAACGATATCGTTAGAGCGTTTATAAGTACTTACCTACATAAATAAATTATTAGTTTCTTAATATTAATCAATTTAGAATTGCATTATATCTCTTTTTATTTTATTAGTTACCTAGACTTTCTTTATATATCTAATATATATCTATATCTCTTTTTATTTTATTAGTTACCTAGCCTATCCTATCACCTCATAGCAAAATAAATTACTTTGACTTTAACTTTGACTTTGACTTTGACTTTGACTTTAATTTTAACTTTGACTTTGATTTTTAGGCGAACGACGTAAGAGGTGACTAAAAGGGGAATTCTTTGGTTTCGCGCGGTTTTAATTCAAATAAGTCAAATTAACATCAATATAGTAAGTAAGTCAAAACAAATGTGAGAGATGCTTATTTTATTTTGTGATTTAGAAATTCTTGAAATGTATAGAAATTTTTGTCCAGTAGCCAGTTTCTTAATTTTTTCTTAAACATATTTGTAGGTAATGATTTGAGCGCGTCAGGTAGGTACCTTATTACTAACTTTAACCATAGGCGTTATTGTGAATAAGATTTGTCCGTGTCAATTCTGCCAGTAAACCAAACATTAAAAAAAAAACAATTAGAAAACAATTGTAAGATTTATTCGAAATATTATCATAGTGAATATGTTGCAGTTCCAATTATATTATATACGTGTTAACAGAGTGTAAATAGGAAGGGAGGTTGATGTCGGTTAAAAAACATAAAAATTATATAACCACATCTGAACATACATAGCTGTTCATAAACAAAATACACGTTTTGAAACGCCATCCCATGTGACAGGAGCGGAAATAACTTTCCCATGATTGATCACAGTACCGGCGGCCCTGGAACTCTGTAAAAATTCCACCCGAGAGTATAACGCAGGTGCTTATGTGATTTCGTGATAGCGGTTTGTTCCAGATTTTAGCAGAACTGGTCCTTAAGATTTAATTCTAACCTGTATCTATACTTTTGATTTCTATTACTTTTATTACGTTTTTGATCCAGGTGGTTAAGTGGGGCAATTGTTCGTGGCTTCACCTGAAAGGAGCTTCCAGCTTACGCAATATCTGTTTTACATAACAGAACGCTGTGACCCATAGACCCACCGTCCTACTGCTGGGCACGGGTCTCCCCCACAGACGCAGCTGCGGGAGGTCTAGAGCATACTCCACCACGCTGCTCCAATGCGGATTGGTGGAGGGATTAGTGGCCAACCCAGTGTGGAGTGTTCTCAAGCCACCACGACAAGGATTAATGATTGTTTCCACCATTAAAAACAACTGAGACCGACGGCTTTACTTGCCCTCCTATGTACGGTAGCATCCATGAAAGTTTGCCACTAGCAGTCACCCATCCTCAAACCGTCCGCGCCTTTTACCGAACCTATAGCTGCTGCTGACCTATTAGTGCAAAAGTCACGCTTGCAACCCCTAGAGTCTAGGGCCTAGACTCTAGACTCTAGACCAACGAGGTAGTTAGCTACGTTAGATAAGTATTTACGTATTAAATTTATAACGGAGAATTATCCGAACCACATCAAGTGCCAACGTAATCTCTAGTAAAAATTGACATGTTGCCTTTTGGAAATCTCAACGGAGGAATTAAATTAAATATAGCGAGAGTCTGCATTGCTGATTTGAAAACGAACTAAAACAATAGACCCTCGATGGTCTTGAAATATTGTTATTTGAAGCAAAAGATATGTTTTATTAAATACTAGTGGACGCCCGCAGCTTCGCTCGCGTGGAATTAGACATTATCTAACTTCAAAAACGGCAAAGTTTCATACTAAATTTGCACCCCTGTTTTACCCCCCTAGTGGGTGAATTTTAAAAAATCCTTTCTTAGTGCTCCCCTATGTTATAAAAGGAACCCCTGTGCAAAATTTCAAGTTTCTAACCCTTATAGTTTAGGCCCTGCGTTGATATGTCAGTCAGTCAGTCACCTTCTTCTATATACAGGGTGTCCCAGAATGAATGGATAATCCTTGAGCCCCGCACAGAACAGCTCTCCAGCGCTTAGAAAAAAATATCAAAAAAAAAAAAATCCAAGTGATACCCAAAATATGATTTTTTTTAGAAAAACATACGTTATTTTAGCTTCACTTCACATTAATTTACACAACTGCCACAAATTAATGATATTCTTGGCGTTTTTGGTGTCATTTTATTCCTGATAGACTATACTACTAGAAATACATCAAATAATATAAGTATCTGTGATACTTTTTTTATAAAAAAAATAAGAACTTGAATTTTTAACATGAAATTTGATACCAAAATAATTTTGACATAGTTTGAGAGTGTTTCATGTAAAAAAAAAGTATGAAAACGTAAGTGTCCAACTATTTTAAAAACATGCGCAGTTAATACAGATTAAATAATGGTATAATACATCATTTTATCTAATACTACTACGAAGTTATTGCTATTGAGATGCAAAACGAGTAAATACGACTAAAATTAAAAAGTTAATGTCTTAATACATTTTAATAATAATAAAACATTTCAGGTGTCGCTGCGACCCATAGACGTCCCACTGCTGGGCACGGGTCTCCCCCACAGACACTGCTGCTGCGGGAGGTCCAGAGCATACTCCACCACGCTGCTCCAATGCGGATTGGTGGAGGGGTTAGTGGCCAACCCAGTGTCGAATGTTCTCAAGCCACCCGAAGGTCTTCGACAAGGCTTAACGACTGTTTCCAGCATTGAAAACAACCGGGACCGACGGCTTTACGTGCCCTCCGAAGCACGGTAGCGTCCGTGAAATTTTGCCACTAGCGCTCACCTATCCACAAACCGACCGCGCCCGTCGTTGCTTAACTCTTTCGGTCACATTGAATCGACGCGAGCCATTGGGCTATGGACGCTACATTTAAGGTGTACATTACATCAATCTTTATTCACAACAGTTGTTCAAATTGTCTGCCACCGATTCTAATACACGCTCGACATCTTCTTTTATAGGCTCTACTAAGAAACCATGCGTAGAGTCATTCATTTATTTTTGAAGCGGCCTCTTGAACACGGCTGCGTAATTCCTCATTTGAAATTGTTTTCGAGTACACTTCTTCCTTTAGACAGCCCCAGTAAAAAACATCCCGACAGTTTAAATCTGGAGATCGAGGAGGCCACAGAATAGGACCCAAACGACCAATCCATTTGTTTGGATACGTGGCATTTAAATAAGCCCGGACGTATGTACCATAATATGCAGGGCAGCCATCATTCTGTAACCATTTCATGGATTCCATTACCTCCTACGAAACAGTCGTTAAGCCTTGTCGAAGACCTTCGGGTGGCTTGAGAACATTCGACACTGGGTTGGCCACTAACCCCTCCACCAATCCGCATTGGAGCAGCGTGGTGGAGTATGCTCTGGACCTCCCGCAGCAGCAGTGTCTGTGGGGGAGACCCGTGCCCAGCAGTGGGACGTCTATGGGTCGCAGTGACACCTGAAATGTTTTATTATTATTAAAATGTATTAAGACATTAACTTTTTAATTTTAGTCGTATTTACTCGTTTTGCATCTCAATAGCAATAACTTCGTAGTAGTATTAGATAAAATGATGTATTATACCATTATTTAATCTGTATTAACTGCGCATGTTTTTAAAATAGCTGGACACTTACGTTTTCATACTTTTTTTTTACATGAAACACTCTCAAACTATGTCAAAATTATTTTGGTATCAAATTTCATGTTAAAAATTCAAGTTCTTATTTTTTTTATAAAAAAAGTATCACAGATACTTATATTATTTGATGTATTTCTAGTAGTATAGTCTATCAGGAATAAAATGACACCAAAAACGCCAAGAATATCATTAATTTGTGGCAGTTGTGTAAATTAATGTGAAGTGAAGCTAAAATAACGTATGTTTTTCTAAAAAAAATCATATTTTGGGTATCACTTGGATTTTTTTTTTTTTTATATTTTTTTCTAAGCGCTGGAGAGCTGTTCTGTGCGGGGCTCAAGGATTATCCATTCATTCTGGGACACCCTGTATATAAAAGGAGAGACTGACTGACTGACTGACTGACTGACTGAAAACTATAAGGGCTAGAAACTTGAAATTTTGCACAGGGGTTCCTTTTATAACGTAGGGGAGCACTAAGAAAGGATTTTTGAAAATTCACCCCCTAAGGGGGTAAAACGGGGGTGCAAAGTTAGTTTGAAACTTTGCCGTTTTTGAAGTCGTTAGACGGGTAGACGTCGTTAATGGGTCTAATTCTACGCGAGCGAAGCTGCGGGCGTCCACTAGTTTTATATATATAGATTTCATAAATTTGAAATAATGGGTAGGTATATACTGAGATTTTAGAATAAGATGAACTGTTTTCATTAAACTGAGCGAGTCTAAAAAATAAGTAAATTGCGGAAAACATTCTATGTCATTCTATTCTATGTTAGGCTCTCACGTCTCACTATGCAGACCTCAGCATTCAGATTTCCTCACGATTGTTACATAACAGTTACAACAGTGACATTTGACTTCTTAAATTGCATGTAATTTGGAAAAGTAATTGGTGCATACCATTGGATTCGACCAAACGAGTGAGAGGAGCAAACTGCATTGAAGCAGCTTGTTGGAGTACACTCTGTACTGGGACACTAATGGATTGCAGCACTTGCAGCCATCTAACTGCTACATGAGAAACATACAAAAAAAAATTTTTGTTGTTCCTGTGTTTCCAAAGATAAACTAAGTGATAACAAAACGTACACAAACAGCACACGTGACTAGCTCATAGCATAATCTCTTTCATATTCCAACATCCCCACGGTACGCGTGTTAAAGGAATCGTGGATATCGGTTCATCAGAGTAATGCTCCGGCTTAGCACGACTGCCAGGCAGCGGCATTAGGCATGCTCTGTGGAAACTAGTTATGCATTTAATCGGCCGACAGGGGGCTTAAATGTTACGAGTACGTTCAGTGCGGGTGGCTCGAGGCTCGTGCGTTCAGGATACGTGACGACGTGTTAGGCAGGGTTGCTAATTTGTTAACGTTTCATTCATAATCCCTTGATGGCTACTTCCTATACACCACCAAAATGTGCAACTGTTGGCCTCCAGCGATGTCATTTACACCTGCACTGCCCGAGTCTACCATCTGGCCACCATTAGCTAATTCTTACAATCTCTCTTTGTAGAAAATACCTACATTTATTAAATACCAACAGGCTTTCACCCACGGCCGTGGATCTCGATTTTACTTGTTACCTCTGCTGTCGGCCCTTTGATGCCTTTTCCATATTCATAAAAAAATTCATATTCACAGTGATATTGGCTTGCTGTCTCACCCATCAACCCATTTTCGAAATGTTATTTCTAAAATAAAAAAATAAGGTTATAATTAATTTCACGTAGCTGTGACAAAAATTTAAACATAGCGCTGCAGCGACTCTCTTCAACGGGATGCTTACATTGAATTTAAATCTGCTACGTATTTTCGTGGCTACCCACAAAATTAAATTTCCACTTGTTCCGCGTGAGATTCAGCTATTCATACTATTTTTCCCTCTCTGTGGTTTACTAGAGTTTTCCTCGTTACGACGGCTTTAATGATTTGCGAAATGTAAAAAAACACTCACATTTCCGCAACACGACTATTCTGAACATTGTATTACACCAGAACGGGTCTAGTTACACCATAAGATAACATCAACCCTGAAATTCTCCGAATGGGGTCTGGGTAGAAAAACAGTATGTCTATTGCCTTTCAACACTTTCAACAAGACTTTCGTTTGACAATCTGGTTGAAGATCCTTACTTCCTCGCCGAAGGATATCACCAATCGTGAAAAAGTCATTACAGGCTGTGTAAAGAGATAGTCGAAATGGTATTCGATGAAATATAACAGGGGGAATAATTCCTTTATAAACGGCCATTTGAAATACGGTATTTCAATTAAAATTCATAAGCCAACCTGTGCTTGTATCGTGGTTTACGTGATTGGGTGTCACATAAATCATGTGGATTGGTAACATAAAACCAGAGCTATAGCTGTCGAGTGGCAGAGTTATCACTTCCAGTGCGGGATACAACTGGTTTGAGTATTGACTTTTTAGTACGCTAAAGTAAAGGTTAGTCCTGTTAGATTAGTAATAGTCTAAGTATTGCTGGATTTATTAAGCTTTAGTGGAAAACATAAGCGAAGCCAATAGCCTCGCGTCATTTCAATTAAATAAGCTTCCAGTGAAGGGCGATCTATCAGCGGTGAAAGCCCAGTGGCTTTCTAACTCGCCTCTCACTGGAGCGGTCCGGGTTCAAACCCCAGCGGCACGCACCAATGACTTTTCTAAGTTATGTGCGATTTAGGAAATTAAATGTCACTTGCTATAACGGTGAACGACACATCATGTGGAAACCTGCATACCTGACAGTTCATCATAGTGTTCTTGAAGGCATGTGAAGTCTGCCAATCCGCACTTGGCCAGCGTGGTTGACTTAGACCTAATCCCTCTCATGCTGAGAGGAGACCCGTGCCCAATAGTGGGGACAAAGAAACGGTTGGATGATGAAGGACATGACGGATGATGATGACGGAAGGATGATGATGACAGCCACCACCACACTACAACCCTTTCCATGTCCCACTGTTGGGCACAGGTCTTCTCTCGAAACAGGAGAGGTGTAACAGATTTAATCAATCTAATTTTAGTTTAAGCTTTAGTAAAAATAATAACGGATTCAAACACAAAAGCAGATAAAGAAACACGAACCCCCGCGACGGAACGTGCTGTAGTTATTCCTATTTTAAAATTTCGCGCGCGAACGCCTGTAATGTCATAACGAGTAAATGAAGCGCTAGTGAGTGGAGCGAAATAAGTATGAAATGTAAGGTCTCGTAGAACTTGTGGAAATTTCGTTTGTGCACTACAAAAATAGTTAACAGAATTAAGCGGGCGTGCGCTGCAGACTGACGAGCCGCAATAAAGCGTGAAGCGTTGTACATTTATTTACAAAAATGTACTTTGTTATGTAGCAAACGGACATGTGGACGGTTGCGCTGACTTGGCTTGAAGCAATAATTAAAATCGGTAATTAATCACGCAAAAGTAGGTACTACAAATTAGCTTATATTAACCTCGTCAGTTAATTCAATCTATTTATAAAGCGTATTTTTATTATGTATTGGAATGAAATACAACACAGGTAATACAACTCTTGAAAAATTCATAGGTATTTGTGAAATTTAAATTTTTATTATAACTACCTAAATATAAATAAAATTTTATTTTTGAAATTAAAAGTATTTGTTAAATTTGTGAAAATTTGCATTGCATTGTAATGAGACTAAATCTAATATAACTTTGTGAAATTTCTTAAGTAACGAAAATTGTAATCTTGTATTTTTCATGGAAATAAAGGGCTATTTTATTTATTTATTTATTTATAACCTCGTCAGTTGTCTGACCCAAAGGTACACCAACATGACAATTACTAAACAAACAAAACAAATCCACGAAACAAAGCTCAGTAAATGAACAATAACGAACTGATCGCAACTTTAGGGAGCAATCGTTGGGCAAGTTTTGATTGGCCGAAACTCGCCATCGGTAAATCTTCTTTTATGGCTTGTGTATTGGTGTTTGCTATTGGGTCGCTTGCTGCGCGTCGATCAGAATTCTGAAAGTCAGCAGTTTCAAATATAGGCAATAATAGCTCAAGCTTGAGATGTGACAATGTGTAGTTTATGCAATCGAAGTCAAAAGGTTTCAGTGGCTTTGGCTTACATAAGCTGAGGATGCTCCGTTTGAGGGCGATATGTGTTGGTGGTTGTTCGTGTGTTGGTGTACTATATTTTTATTGTTGTACTAGCTTTTACCCGCGGCTCCTCCCGCGTGGTCAAAGGGAATTAACAATGATTTGTTTATCACATGACACATTTGTGGGGGATGAATAGTGACAGTTCCACGATTAAAAGATACTAAGATAAGAACTTGCAAATGAATTTTACTAACGCCATCTATTAACAACATCCGGAACTAAATATCTAGCAAATAACAAAACAACTATATCTTCATCCCATGGGAATGTTTTACCGCGGTAAAAAGTAGCCTACGTCACTCTCCACCCTCCTCACTATCTCCACACACAAAAACCATACCATTTAATAGCTTCTTTGCGACGTGAAAGCCGGACAAACAAACAAACACACTTTCCCATTCTTATGTGGTATGGAGGGAGGATATTATTATATGCATCACCTTCTTACGCCTTAATCGCATGTTGTTACAAAGTAAAAACTGTTATGTATAACAAAATAACAACTTTTGTAACAATGGATTTCCGAAAAGTAACGTTTGAGACAATCAACTATAAATATTGTAGGTGCTTGCCACTCGCATGAGATGAATTCAGCCCCTGGGCTATCACAGCTATCCTCAAATTCGAGCAGGAAAGGTCCTCTTTCAACCCTGCTCAGCAATCGCTCTCTGCACCAATACAACCCCACAGAATGAGATCATCAACATTGCTCCCCCTTCCCTTCGTCTGCTATTATTCATCAAGAACAAAACTAAGCACAACCTAGATGAAAGGATTTTTTGTTTTTCTTTCTTCTCAAAATGTTTTAAATATCCCTTTTTGTGCGTTCTGCACAGTTTTTAGACCTATGTTTTATTCGCAAAACAGAGGAGCGGAGTTCAGCTTCAAACTGTGCTAACAGGCAAAATTATACAACGCGTACTCGAAAAATAGACTTGTACATAGATGAATGGCCGTACACAAGTACAGAAACGACAACAAAACATTGTAGATTACGTGATGCAGCTTTTGTTATTAAAATTATTTTCATTTCATTCGTACAATGGTAGAACTTTTACACGGTCATATCCAAGACTTTAACACTTAACACTCCAAAAGGAATTTACAATTTTTTTCGTAAATTAGTGGATAGTAGATTGGTATATAGCGTGAAAATACCAGCACAAGTTTTCACTTAATCACAACCCTTTCTTTGTCCCACAGTTGGGCACGGGTCTCCTCTCAAAATCGGAGGGATTAGGCCTTAGTTCACCACGCTGGCCAAGTGCGGATCGGCAGACTTCACATGCCTTCGAGAACATTATGAAGAACTGTCAGGCATGCAGGTTTCCTCACAATGTGTACCGTTATAGCAAGTGATATTTAATTTCTTAAATCGCACCTAACTTAGAAAAGTCATTGGTGCGTGCTGCTGGTGTTTGAGCCCGGACCGCTCGAGTGAGAGGCGAGTTAGAAAGCCACTGGGCGGGCACCGCTTGTCAAGGTTTCATTTAGTTCTTCAAAATGCCGCTATCCAATAGTACACTGGGGTCCCATTCAATAGTGTTCAAGAGTAGCAAAGTCTTATATACGTCATATTCCAGATTTCAATTGCATATTATTGTTTTCAAAAGCAGGCTCATTATACATAAAAATAATGACATGATATATGTATTAAAATGAAGATTGTATTGTTTTGTTTAAACTTCGTAATTAATAAACGAATTATTATTTATTCTACCTAAAACCTTTGTTTATGATTGTTGTCATTCGATTTGAATCGTATACAAATAGACGGGAAAACATTAATTTCGCGCACAAACAATGTGTTGCCAGCATAAATCTGTTTTCAAATGTGACATCAAATTCCGTTATAAATTCGCAAAACATAGTCCCGAGAGAATGAGCGGAATACAGATTAGTGTATTTTTAATTAAATATAGTGACTGTTTGCCTTAGGGAGAGTACCTACATTACACTGTATGAAGATATTTATTTCGCAGATAAAAAAAAGATAAATATTTATACTCGGGTCATGGATGCTACATTGTGTGGTGTTGTGTGTGTTATGATTTGTTTCGCTAGTTTAATAATAATGATAAGTTAGATAATTTTTTTTTTGTAATGTAAGGTCTTACAATAATGCCACTATGAGTCAAGGTATGAAGAACATTTATCAGGTAGGCTGACGCCTGTGTTGTGGGTAGTACACAAAAAAAAACACAATATGTTATCCATTACCTGGGTTGACCTGGATCCAAACCCGACACCCCCGGTTCAGCAATCCGGGTTCAGCAGTACACTCACCACCGCGCCACGAAATCGTCAGCAAAATATGTAACTACCCTTTAAATTTGCATAACCTTATATTAAAAATGAATGATTGCAAGAAAATAACACCAAATTACATTACATTAGAAACTAATGACAGGTAGATTCGAATCAAAGATTATCCATAATAATGTACTTCTCGCCTTCTAGCCATTAACTTATGTTTATTACATTTCCGTTAAGATCGAGACCAGATTGTTTCATTCCAGCAGCGTTTGGGAAAGAATTACACAGAATTACACACCTACAACAGTCAAATTTAGAAAAAAAAATCCGTCTCAACTCAAGAAAACATTTCTGACATGAAATCTAAGATATAAAAATTATAACACATAAGCTTCCCATATGTCCGTCGCAACATCCTTATTTTATCAAAATTCTTTATCGAAATTCATTTTTTGCTCAGACCAACTTTAATAATTAAATAGTCACTATGCATTAATACTGCAAACTAAAACTACTATGCTACTACTAATATGCAAAAAAAAAAACATTTGTACCAAAATTTCCTTATTATTCACGTTGCACTTATCTTTATTTGACAACAATATGCTTACAGTAATTACAACTTCCATGTTAAGTTCTTATACAATAACTACTTATACCATGAAAAAATTAAAAATTAATTAGTATTTACAATGACGCCTAAAGGCTTTTTATGAACTCAATAATTACTTCATCCAGAAACAAAGTCTGTAACATCACTAAACGTTAGTACCCCTAAACCTTAACGCGTTTACTGTCTAAAAGGTTCCATTCGTCTCAAGGCGATTTCGTGAACCATGTAATTAACAGTACGACTAACAAAGCTCAGCCAGCTCTATTAGCACCTCACGACACGACACCATCAGATTGTGGCAGCTGTACCAATCATACTTAACTCGGCGACCCTTGTTTTATTTGTCGTAAAGATTTTTACAACATCCGATCTTCGGGGCCTATTGGCAATCGGCAATAAACCGAAACTTTTGTATCCGATGAGGATTTCAATGAAGACGGTATACAATGAACGGAACAATCCGGTACGGTTTGGATCGCTCATACAAGCAATCATCACCCACTGATCGGTTGTAGACCCGAGACGGCGAACTCGTTCAAATTTATTGCGACATGGATGATCTATTTGAACGGTGGATATTGGAGCTCTTTGACTGTGCTGTTTTGGATACAATTCGAGTACATACCGATGTTTGCAAGAGATAATAACGTGATGATTGGCCCATTGGCGCAATCGGTAGTGACCCTGCCTTCTGCGCCAGGTCGGGTGTTCGAATCCTACTCAGGACAAACATTCGTGTGACGAAAACTAGTTTGTTCTGTGTCTAGATGATAATATCTATATGAGTATGTATGTATTTAAAAATATATTGGTATTTAAATCAATGTCCGACATAGTACAGGCTCTGCCTAGTTTGGGGTCAAGTGACCGTGAGTGAAATGTCCATGATATTTTTACTTATTTATTTAAAAACTGATACACGCACATCCTTTAGCACCCCCTGTATATGTATAGCACTGAAAAGCGCATTGACGCTCAAGTAACATTCATGGCAGATTCAAATAACCTCAAGGCGTTTTGTTGAAAGATCGAATCAAACCTTTGTATTTTGTATCGCAAATCTTGACGTTTTCTTCTGTGATCGAAGGTCAAGATCAATTTTCTGAATATTAATACATTACAATGAAACATGAAATAAACGTAACATTTTTAAATCTATCTGTCAAGTCAAGACTCTTGTCAGAAAAACAAAGCTAATATAACATGCATACAGAACAAACAGTATACAGTTAAAATTCTGAACAATCGATGCTCCTATTCTTACGTGAATCTCGTACTCTTCAATTTAATTTTAGCTAAGATAAATCCACCGATAAAATTGTTCGGAAATCGAGAACACCGGTCTCCGTCGAACATGCCGTAATCGACACTGACATCAACTCGGACAAACATTAGCCGCTCTATATAGAGATTTACTGGCCGCCAACACGGGAATAACATTTCGCAACTTGTACCAGTAAATTATCTCGGCTTTGTTTCGTGTTTCGGCGGATTCGGTTGACGAGAATAGCAAGGACCGGTTTGTCATCGTCAAAACTCTCTTTTTTCTTGAAACACTCAATTGCTGGGCATTATTTCAAAGCACCTTGAACTTGCGAAGTTTTAAGTGCTTAGCTTAAACAGTACTGTGGTGTTGTATTGCTATTTTATAGATAGAATTTTGTAGATACGTTTTTCATTACCGCCAATAAAGTAAGCTTATGAACATCAATTCTTTATTTAAGAATCGGCAATTCCTACTGGCTCTAATGGCGTCACCGAATGAATATTTCTAAAAAGGCGCAATTACGCGTAGCTATTTTTCTTTTAGACCCTTGGTGGCCCTGGCGAGCCTTGTGTTGTTCTGAGATCGGTGACCTCTATCCTTAAAGGGTTCCGCATTCCAGTTAAATACCGTAATGCTAGTCGTCCATGTACGTTTGATTTACGTCAGTAAAATAGACTATTGAAAATTTGAGTGCTACGTAAATAATACAAAAAGAATTTGCGAAAATAGATAAAGTTACTTAGTTTTAAATTTCTAAAAAATAAAAAATATTCTTTGTTTAATTGTAGGTTATTTAAGTTGTAATGAATGATGTCTTTTATTATTAATATTTGAACATACGCATTAAATTGAAAATTTGTTCGGTTATCATTTTAATAAATCCCTATACAGATTATATTATTTTAAAGGCTGGTTTTTTTTTCAATTTAGTGAACTCGAGGTTAGTGAGCGAGGTGAGTGAAGTGAGTGACGTTAAAGTGCTCTACTAACAAGTTTTTGCACTTTTCTTTCGAACCCGTTCATTGACTTACGGGCACTGATGTCCTCTTGGAGGGTTAATCAAATCCATTAGCAGAGGACCAAAAATGGTTATCAAATCTAATCAAATAGTACGGTTTTGAAGTAAAAATTTCGCGCGCGTTAAGCGATATTGGATAGCGAAAATCTTATGTGTTCGCGTCACCTTATTGAAGTTGTTATAAAACAGATAAATATTAATGATTTAAGTTCAAAAATCATGAAAATTTAATTTACGATGCTTCATAAATTAACATTTGCGAAAAAATATTAATTTTTCACTTCTGTCCGCAGAGCTCAATTAATTATTCCATTTTTTTCGCGAATACGTGCCAAACATAATTGCACCAGAAAAATTCCATTCACGTTCTAATCTAACACATGGTAAATGTTGTGAGCAAAGCTATTCATTTGCTTTTCGAACTGTCGCGTCGGCTGCAACATGTCGCGTAACCGATTGATTTTTTGAAATATTGACTACGCGATTTTGAATTCCCAGATTCTATCTATGATAAATTCCGACGTACAGAATAACATTGTTTGGAATATAGCATGATATATGTATTTGTTTTTTAACTTTAGGTAAAGTAGATGGACATCCGGGTGACAGCGGTAAAAGCGGTATTTGAGCTTAGTGGGTTGCCACATTGTATTCAATATCTTTGGACTTCTATAAGATATAGAGTTTCAGTAGTAATTTCAGAACATTATAATTGTTGTAATATTTTATCCGTGACACGATAAAGACAGAGCATCACTGCAATCGGGTGTGATTATGTGGAATAGCCCTTACATATACAAGGGCTATTAGGGCTTGTTTATAAGGGCTTGTATATACATATATACAAGGGCTATTTAGGTAACGTAAAATTATAAATACCGTTAGATTAAAATCTCGCATGATTGTAAACTGTTTGTATTGACTGTTGTTGAGATTGTCAACCGTAATATACAACTACTGCCATGAATTTAACGCAATATTTTTCGGTGGATTATAATATTGTTACGAAGGCACAGGGAAGCTAGCGCCATCTAGCGCCGATGGTGGAACCACTCAGTGAACGCACAGACAACGTGATATCCCGACTCGATACTAGATGGCGTTAGTGGGCCTGTATTCTCGCGTGTTCGGGAACACGCGGTATCTTTCCAGAATCGTCTAGTACTCGCGACGGCACGTATAAATAGTCGCGGGGAGGGCCGTGAGTTGAGTTCAGTTCGAGCTACTTTCGAGGCGATTTCGAAGTGAAAACTAGTGATACCGGAGTGATACAAGTGAAACCTACGACTTGGCTTACGACCTAGGACATCGTTAGTGCTTAGTGTTTGGACCTAGTGCTTTGTGTTGGACCTAGTGTTTAGTGTTTGGACCTAGTGCTTTGTGTTGGACCTAGTATTTAGTGTTTGGACTTAGTGCTTTGTGTTAGTGCTAGTGAATAAAGTCTTCATTGAGTCAGCAGGTCTTTCTCTCCAAATCCTTCGAACCCTAACACGTAACAACTGGTGTCGGAAGTGAGATTTGGAGATGCCATTGACTCCGAGAGAGGACTCCCAGGAGGGCGTCAGGACAAGGGCACAACGAGCCGCGGAGGCCCCGCCCATTGGCCCCGCCTACCAGGCCACGCCAACTGACCACACCCCTCAAGTGGCTCTTCAATTAGGAAGTTTATTTGAATTAATTCAAGAAATGAAGGAATCACAAGAACGCAAGCTCGCTGCTTTGCAAGAGTCACAGGAACGGAAGTTGGGCGCTTTACAAGAGCAACAAAAAGACCTCCAGGAAAAAGTGCTTGGGGCTATAAATGATGTTAGCGTCACGATGATTAAGCTTCGAAAAGATTTCGACGTAGTGGAAGAACGAGTTCCTGGGTTGGGGTTGGATGTTGAAAATGTGAAAACCGGCCTCGCTGAACTACAAAAGAAAGTAGTGCGGCTTGAAACCATGGGAGTTGCGATGTCTAGTGGAACTACCGGAGTGGTGCAAGGACCAAGAGTAAAAGTGCCACCATACGACGGCACTACTTCTTGGTACGCTTATCGTAGGCAGTTCCAGATTGTTGCTACCGCCAACGGATGGACGGAAGAACAATGCCTGACCGCTCTCACTGTTGCGCTCAGAGGGCAAGCTTTGTCGATCCTGGAAGCACTGCCACATACAGGAAATGGGTTCCAAGACCTGATGGAGGCACTTGAATCCAGATACGGGGAGCGACACCTGGAGCACGTGTTCCGTGCCCAACTGCGTGACAGAGTCCAAAGCTCAGAAGAAGGACTACAGCAATGGGCGTTGGAAATAGAAAAACTCGTCAGGAAGGCATACCCGGGAGCCGACACCAAGATGGTAAACACGAATATTCTTCAAGCATTTGTCGACGGAATCAAAGACCTGGAGGTCAGAGCTGCAGTGAGGCTTCGTCACCATACCTCGCTAAAGGAAGCACTGGCGCATGCTTTGGAGGTCGAGGCTGTTCGCCATGACATACGGCAGACCCATAAGATCCGCGAGGTCTCTGAGGAAGTCAAGGAGGTTAAGGCTCCTACGAAGAAAAGATATGGAGTCATGTGCTACAAGTGTGGTGAGAGGGGCCATCTTCAGCTCAACTGCCCGCAGAAGGAGACCCAGGTGGCAAGGATGAAAAGGATCGAGAAATTAATAGAGGAGCTGAAGAAGCAAGGGGCTTCATCCCCTGCCCGGGATCAGGGAAAGAAAAAGTCAAGTGAGGGCATGAAAACCAGATACGACCGGAAATCGAACACGAGCGGCTTCGAGGAAGGGTCACTGGTGTGGCTGCATAACCCAACTCGCCGGAAAGGAAAATCTCCAAAGTTGCAGACCAAGTGGGACGGTCCATACAAAGTGGTTACCCGACTGAATGATGTGACTTATAGGATTCAAAAGCAACCAAGAGGAGCATTCAAAGTGGTACACATAGACCGTCTGGCGCGTTACCATGGCAGTAACAACGATGCTCGGGACGAGCATCGCTAAGAGGGGAGTGGTGTTACGAAGGCACAGGGAAGCTAGCGCCATCTAGCGCCGATGGTGGAACCACTCAGTGAACGCACAGACAACGTGATATCCCGACTCGATACTAGATGGCGTTAGTGGGCCTGTATTCTCGCGTGTTCGGGAACACGCGGTATCTTTCCAGAATCGTCTAGTACTCGCGACGGCACGTATAAATAGTCGCGGGGAGGGCCGTGAGTTGAGTTCAGTTCGAGCTACTTTCGAGGCGATTTCGAAGTGAAAACTAGTGATACCGGAGTGATACAAGTGAAACCTACGACTTGGCTTACGACCTAGGACATCGTTAGTGCTTAGTGTTTGGACCTAGTGCTTTGTGTTGGACCTAGTGTTTAGTGTTTGGACCTAGTGCTTTGTGTTGGACCTAGTATTTAGTGTTTGGACTTAGTGCTTTGTGTTAGTGCTAGTGAATAAAGTCTTCATTGAGTCAGCAGGTCTTTCTCTCCAAATCCTTCGAACCCTTAACACGTAACAATATCTATCCATCTATCCATCTGCCTTTGTAGATGTAAAAAACATGTATGGACATGTAAAAAAGTAAAATGATTAGGTTGAGTTACGAAATTGATAAACAAAACATAGTTTTGTGATAAAAGCTAGTCGTCATTAAACGAAGGGCGACCCGATCCGATTTCAATGAAGAGCTCATGTCGGCCAGACAATCCGATCGGATTTCTCGTTCGGAAAGCTTAAGGCCGCATCATCGCCTTTTGATCGATAGCTGACCTTTGGGTCAGTAACTCGACTTTTGTTGGGATTTGAAAGGATTATTTAAATCCTATTGTTAGGTACATAAAGGACTCCATGACAATATGTTGAATATTTTGTGGGCTTCGGTTCGATTCCTGGGATAGGTAATGTTATTTCTTCGCCGTCCTTGTTTCAGGCTTTGCAACCAAATCAACTTATCGAGTTACTGGTAATGCTTGAAGATTTTTTTTTTAAATTTGAACAAGACTCCAATAGGGACTGTAATGGTTAATCCAGTTAGCTGAGAGAGTTAATTAGAAGATTAGTTGGTCAGTTCGTTAGTGGGTATGAGGACTGGGGAGTGAGTCCTGTTAGTTGGTGTTAGTAATATTCCAGTTAGTAATTGTTAATTGTTGTACATCGTGACATTTCAACCATATTTTATAGATTTAAGATATTACAATCATTTTATCCATAGTAATAGCAAACGGGCACGCAGAATCATCCATCCGCTGATTAGTCTTCATAAGAGTCTCGTTCAAAGTTGGGAACAGATGCTTTGGTGTCCTTGAGGACTTAGATGGTCACCTCTGGCAGTGTGTCAACAGAAACCACACCACTCCAACCGGAACATATTATTATGCTTAAAAGCAATTATTGCATGACAGAAATGGTGTTTTCTGTACAAAGAGAAGTACCTACCTACTATATAAGTTCCATATTACTTATAATATAATCTTTAAAGTTTCGATATACCACCAAAGGTATAATGCGAATATCACATTTTGATGTATAAAATAAAGCCTTCAAGTATTTTTAGATTTTCGTATTAAGGCGAGCTTTTAATGAATGCTTTCAAGAAACTTAATATTACTTAAATAAACTTTCGGTCTTCATACGGAATCCCTTCTTAGCGCTTAAGAGGAGACATCCCCAAAACTTTCTTGCGGATTTTGGGATTAATGGATGTTCACTTTTACCCCTGGCTTTGTTTGCGTAATATTTTTAATCAGAATTAACTTACGATAGTTACGTAATTGATTGCTGGAATTAACGGGACCCTGCACGAAATTCCGCAAAATGGCGTGTTTTAATCACCAGTAATCATAACATAAATAATATGTTAATATTAATTCCACCACCTTCGGGTGTACCTATCAATTGATGGTGCAGTCGATCGAGGGTGGTATCCGCCACGTGTGCCACATCACAACTCATTAAAATGTGTGAAAGGGGCCTCTACGTGTTGGACCTGTGTCCCCACGCAAGCCTTCCAAATTACCGGGTCAACATCTGGACCCGTGAAATTTAAATAGATAAATTATTCCACATCCCCGTGTATTTCCCCGAAGGGGTAGACAGAAGTGTGTTGTAGTACATTTTCACCCTTTCGAGAAAATAAAGGCGTGATGTTATTTTATGTAGTTGCTGATCACATCTGTCCTATGATATGCTTTTGTATTATTTATTGTGAAATAAAATTACAAAAACGAATTTAATAAATAATGAATAAATATCATGGACATGATATTTATTACATTATATTTATTAAATACACAATTATTTATACATTCATTATTTATACAATACACACGGCCATCTGACCCCAAATTAGGCGCGAGCCTGTACTATGGATGTCAGAGACTGATATACATACATTTTAATAATAATTTCTTTAATAATTTCTTTATTGCATAAACTTTACAGTGCTTTTATAACTAGTGATCGGTACACCCTTTTAAGCCACATAAGGCCTGTGTTAGGATGTATCGCTCTTCCATATCTACGGTAGGTTTTACAATTTTTAACATTATACATAGGTTTTTTATTTCTAAAGAGGTAGTTATATCTGTGTGTGTGTATGTGTCTGTGTGTGTATGTGTGCGCGCGTGTGTGTGTGTGTGTGTGTATGTGTGTGTGTGTGTGTTTGTGTATGTATGAATTTGCGTATTTTGTGACTGGTTGTGTATTTTTATGTTAGGTTAAATATATTGGTTACGAGTTAAAAGATTTTCCGTTTCATCATAATTCAGTGATTTAATCCATTTTAATAATGATTGCTTACAATGTCTAGTTATTAGTTTATAAATGCCCAGTTTGCTATTTGCTTGGTTGTAAAGATAAGGTGATTGTGCTGCGTATTGTCTCTGCGCGAATGTAGTTTTATTGTGTTGCGTTTTTGCAACCTTATGCTTCCTTCGGCCGGTTGGTAGCAGGGGGTCAAATGGTAACTTTTGGTACATACATATATATTTTTAAATACATACTTAAATATATAATATTAACATCCAGACACAGAACAAACACAAGTGTTCATCACACGAATGTTTGTCCTGGCGTAACAGGCAGGGTCACTACCGATTGCGCCAACGGGCCCGTCAAATGTAAATTAATGTGTAATTATACTCTAAAAATTTTTTTTTTAAAAACCTTTTATAACTTTTTTTTTTATTTTTTATTTTCATGCATTGTCATCGGAACCTAATATGTGTGCCAAATTTCAGCTCGATAGCTTCAGTGGAAGTGGGTGAAATATTGATTGCAAGATTCCAGGACATACATGAATGAATACATACATACGAGTGAAGTTAATTAGAAGCTTTTAAAAACATTAAAGTAGTAATTTTTTTAATTCATTATTTTTAGGTACATCTAAATTAAGATGGTGCTTAATGTCGATTGGAATTATTTTGTATTTTATTTGTTGTATAGCAGCAGCAATACAAACACACTGTGAAAATGTCAACTGTGAGATCAAAGACATTAAACTTGTGTTAGTTACAGCCTGCTGACAAACAGACGGGCGGACAGAAGGTTCCATCGGGCACCCTTTGTGTACGGAACACCAAAAAATATTTTTACATCCTGGGAATATTAAATTTTTGTTACTAGCTTTCCCTGCGGTTCCGCCTACGTCATGTCGTTTTACGTGCGTCACTGGTCGTCAAGGCATGTTTTAAAATATAAAAAGAATAATTATGAACGGCAAGCTACACAAACAAAGTAAAGTTTCATCATCATCAGAACCCTTTCTTTGTCCCACTGTTGGCACCCCAGCGGCACGCACCAATGACTTTTCAGTTATGTGCGATTTAAGAAATTAAGTGAAGTTTACCACTTATCAATATCTAGCTTCACCCGCATAATCCGGCCGATCATAATCCGAGATAGCCATCAATCGATAATAAATCTGTCGATAGTTGACTATCGATTAAAAATCGAACGATTATTACAGTGTTTTCACGGGAACCGGGCAATTTTCCTGGATGCTTATATTTATTATACACTAGTGGACGCCCGCAGCTTCGCTCGCGTGGAATTAGACATAACTATAGTTTCGTTTACACCTAGTAATATTATATAGCCTATGTCACTCAGTGAAGATTCAGCTGTCTAATTGTGAAAGAATTTTTGATATCGGTCCAGTAGTTTTTGTGTGAAAACACACAAAACAAACAAATCTTTCCTGTACTACTACTACTACTACTGTCTTCCTCTACTACTACTAATTGAGTATAGATATACCTTATAATATTAGTTTAAATAGGCGTTATAGGCTATGTCACTCTCCAGGCCCTGCACTACATCCATGCAAAAAACCTTTTCGATAAACCATTCCGTTGAGGTGGAGAAGAAGGATAAACCAACAAAACAACGAACACACTTACCTATTTATATATTAGTAAGTTGTTAGTGTAATGTGAGAGAACAAACAATTTTTAGATAGCAATATTTCATGCCGGCGGATTAAGGTACTTATTCCAAATCCAACAAGATTATTTTGTTCCATCCCAGGCCGGGCCGTAAGTATTAGCTGAGTAGGTAGCTGACACCCTTCTCATTTGAAAAATCTTTACCTAGTATTTTTTATAACCTAATGCTAATCTTATGTGTCTTAAATTTATGCCAGGAGTTATTTCCCAAAGCATGAAATAAATACATTTTAATGAGCAAATAGTCAGTGAAAGAAACAAGCATAGAAATATTTCTAGTAGAAAGTATTTTTAGTAAGAAAGTAGTAAGCCTATTTTTGTTGACTCCGTAGCGCGGTGGTGTGATCCTGACAACCGAACCGCGGGTCATTGGTTTGAATCCCGACTTGGGCAGAAGTTTTTTACGGATTTATGTTTTTCTCGGGTTATGGATGTTAAATTGCGATGTTAACAGTCTTGCTCAAAAGTTGTTACAAAGTAGATTAAAACTAACTTTAGATCAGTAACAGTTTTCATGGGTGAGGATGGTTGATGCTGCAAGCTCGTTTGCTATATCCATAAAAAACCAGTTTGTAACTGTAGGTACACGCGTACAGTACATCGAGCGACAGTGTTTTGATTCCATAAAGGCTTACGTATATAGAAACTTGGTCGAAAGTTTGATTAATTTGTTCCCGATAAAATCGGCTTCGGAGGAGTATAATACAGTCGGGAGCTTTGTCGTCCCCGCTCTTATTAGGGCGAGGTCAAAGGAGTATTGGCGATGTACATTAATATGTCGTTTGATCTCTCAATAGTATAACAAAATTCTATGCGAGCTGGACGGCAAAATCGCTTATAACTTACTGACTACACCCTAAAGAACATATAAGCCTTTCGCAGGTAGATATAGGTACTCAAAACAACTTACCTTTTCCTCCTTACTAAAGATTCCTTCATTATGTGACACTTGTATATCTGTGGCCAGTGACCAAATCTTTCAGATAGGAACCCTAATAAAATATAACCGTTTAAGGCCCAAATACACGGTCCAGCAAGACACAATAACAATCCAAATTATATATATCTAAGCCCGAGATTACAATATCTGAATTTATATATTTAACCCGACTTTTCGTACAAGTGGGCGAGAATACTGTATACTGTATACAGGATCTACCACTTATAACCACTTGATACTCATAAGAGTTTCGTTCAAGGTATGTCACGCTTTTCATGGGCGGCAGTGGGGGTGTAGGCTCGTTTGCTATCTTTACTCCAGTAAAAAATAATTATTTGTTAAGTTAATGTTAAATAGAAATTCAAAATACCATTAAATATTGTCTGTCGTCAGAAGAATATGATTTGAAATACAAAATTTCCTCTTGTGCGTAAAGTTATTGTTCCTTTAATAACGAAATTCAAAGCCGAATCGACATTGTAATCCAATTCCAATCACATCAAAACGTCCCACAACGCATTATATTATCAAAGCTAGGCTCTGAGGCGATATAATCATCCTTTCATGAGTATTATGCCTAAATGAAACATGTCTTTATTGTTTCAACATGTACGCCGATGTCGGTGATGAAAACGAGAATTGGATTTTTCTATAAAATTATGCGTAACCTGCTTGAGATATCTCGTTCTGTGAAAGACGTTAACTACGCAGCTTTAGTAGCAATTGTCGATGTGTTTAATACATTGTAAGAATTTGAATTAGACCATTTTTTATTCTCGATTAATGATGTATCATTATTATACCACAACAGTACTACATAAAGTGGACCACCTTGTGAAGTTTCGCAAAATTCTATCATAGCTGCAGGGATGTCACATTTTTTAATTTTTATTTTTTGGCCAGTGTGTTTCATTTGTTTGTTTGTACAATGCGTCACTCAACTGTAACACTCGACGGGCTTCACCCCAGAGAGTGTTTGACAGCTAGGGTCTGCTTCCCCCCTCTCTCGCCCTGTACACTGCATGCATGCTCTGTCTTTACGTGTCCGATGGCCAACTGTACTATAGAATACTTATTAAGATGTGATAGTAAGTAGGATGCGACTGATAAATTTACAACATTACCAGACAAGTTTAGTGATGTAATTAAAAGTTAAGAGGATCAGCCAATTAGTATTCAAATAAAATAATTTCAGTTTCTTCAGTCACGCAAATGGAATTTACGCAAGACACTCAGCTCAAAGTGCAGTAATCGACTGCAGCCACAGGTTGATTTGCATCCCAAACGTTTCTCTACAATGCAGCGTTAAATTTAACTGGCTTAATCAGTTGCAGAAACAATCTTAAGCCAAATGAACGCGATATTATTTTAGTTTGAGCTTAACAAATTTAACCCCGAATTTACGGCGGTCTGCTTTCTGAGGTTGAACAGCCTTTATTACCTACTGTTCACTAGGGTGTTATAATTCTGTTTTGAAACACCATATTTATTTCGGAAACCCACATGTCTTTAATGTAGTGTCAACGTGCGTCATCATTCTCAGTGTCGTTGGACGGGCAACAAAATTAGGACAATACGACGGTACTTTTGTTGCCCGTAAAACCATGAACCTTATTCCAATTGGATAGTTCATTATTCGTAATTCATTGACAGTCCAAGCCAATCGCTGTCTTGATTTTGATTGGTCCCCGAAAGCGAGGTGAATTGCCTTTCTTTATATAGTCCCTAGCTAAACGGTAGGTACTATGCATATTTTCTCTCTTTCATGAAACATCTCACACATCATCTCGCTTGGGACATTATGCGGCTAGACACGTCAACCATGCCAGCCACCCCAAGAAGCGAGTGTTCGAGCAACCACCGCAGCCTCCCTGGCATGGTTGCTCGAACACGTACTCTTTACACCCGCAACCGCAGAAGCCCCCTATTAGTCTTCCCCTTACCATACCATCATACCGTAGCGCCATTATGGTTCGAAAATACAGGGACAAGGGGGCGGGTCGCTAAAATTGTAATTTGGTTTCATTCATTCCTAGGGAAAACCTACTAGACTTAGACTAGACTTCTTAATCAGGTAGGTTTCTCATGACGATTCTATTGGTAGTTAACATTTTATTAGCACAATCCACAGGCGCATTAATCCGTAGAGACAGACTTATCCTGACAAATGTACTGTGTAACAAGACAATACATAGGTGAATTAATTAACTTAATAAAAACAATTGAGTGAAAGTTGGTTTGTCGGCCAACTTCGGGGAGGATATTTGGGTAACTTTAGGGCCTTTCTGGCTTCCCCAGCGAGCCCGACACGGTAATGAGTTGTGAAAACACTCGATTATTTCAACTTTCACTAACTACGCGATGCCCGTGTGTGTTTGCCAAATTAGGTTTTTGCTTCGCGACATTGGACATGTGTATTTTTATTGCCTTTTATGAGAATTAGTTAACTGTCCGTCTTTCCCGGTGGTTTTCAATAGTAAATACAATCACTAAGCCTTGTCGAAGTCCTTCGGGTGGCTTGAAAACATTCGTCACTGGGTTAGCCACTAACTCCTCCACCAATCCGCATTGGAGCAGCGTAGTGGAATATTATCTTGACCTCCTGCCCAGCAGTGGGACTCTATGGTTTGTCGTTTTAATTTTACATTGGTTAGGCTATTCTACTGTGAGGAATTAATAGGCTTGAATTCGCACTCCTAAAGAGGGGGCCGGCTTCATATTCTAGCTGGTTACAATGCCGACATATTGGGCTGTAATTTAAGTCTCATATTAAAAAGTTCTACCTTATATCTATCTAAGTCTACCATTTAAAATTTAGGTAGGTATGTCAAGTAGTAGAGAAGAAAAACATCGTAAGGAAACCTGCATGCCTGCCGCAGTATAGCAGTAGCACTCAGGCTCAAAATAAAACAAATTTCAATTGCTTTCGAATGAAAGATTGAAATTTCGCAATTCCGAAACATGTCGATGTAGAGTTAATATTATAACCATTTATGCAAACTTTTATGTAAAGATTTAAATTCGAATTTTCGACATTTTTGAGGGTTAAAAAAGATAGTTAAATTTAATATAATGCCGCATCTAAATGATATTTCATTTCACTTTTTAAAACATCGCGTCGAGTGTCAATTGAAAGCTCTTTAGTGCACTTTCGAAAATGCATAATTCATTTTGAATTTTATTCGTTTTTCCTTTCTATAGTAATATATATTATGTTCCTAGTATGCACATAGTAGATAGTAGGTACAGTTCATTTTTGGAGCAACATACTTGCTTAGCTTGCAATATTCGAGGTATCTACTAGTACTACTCGTAGATACCTCGATGATAGATACATCCAACTCTGGTTATAGAGTCACGCTTATTTTGGTTATAATACCAGTCTACAGTGCAAAGTCAGTACAGCCATATCAATCGGTATTAGCAATATTCCAGTAACTTAAGTTAAAGTTACGGCATATTGGCGTTCAACTTCAGCATGCTGCTCCAAATCAGATTGGTGGAGGGGTTAATGGCCAACACTAACACTAATTGTCACTAACCGTCCCAGGACTAGACTGAACTGACCAACTAATGTTCATATAAACACTATCTGCGAACTGGTATAATCTTGCTAGTGCCTATTTGAGTCAAAGTCTGTCACAAATTTCAAATTTGCCAAACGCCTCTTGAGCCGCCATACCGTTTGATCGCCACTCGTGTAGCGTAAGCGTGACTATGAAAGCGAGTCACGAAGTTTGACACGTGCATTGCTGAAACGCGCGTCGCGTTGGCAGCCCAACTTCACGTTTCGACTTAACGCGATAGACCAAGTTTCGCTTGCGTGACATGTCGCCAAATCATCTCTCGCGATCTATCGATGTCGGTGCAACACTTAACAGACCGTAGTTTGCTTATTAGAACGCAGCAGCGGTTTAACTTTGCTTTTATAACTAGTTACTTAGTTTATCATCGTATTCCCAGTGTAGTGTTTGGGTATCCATTATAGTAAATAAAACACGCCTTTGATCACTCAATAGGTGAAGTAGGTAATGCGTCCGGCCCACGTCCGTGCTGGCTCACCGATAGCGCGTGACTGACGCCGGCGCATACACTACACCTAGCTTGGTGTATAAGATCTGATTCTCTGAGCCCGGTGTATGGCAATAACATTGGACGTGTAACATAGCATTAGCTATATCGTTGCGACCCATAGACGTCCCACTGCTGGGCATGCGTCTCCCCTACAGACACTGCTGCGGGAGGTCTAGAGCATACTCCACCACGCTGCTCCAATGCGGATTGGTGGAGGGGTTAGTGGCCTACACAGTGTCGAATGTTCTCAAGCCACAAGGTCTTCGACAAGGCTTAGCGACTGTTTCCAGCATTGAAAACAACCTGGACCGACGGCTTTACGTGCCCTCCGGAGCACGGTTATTATTATTATTAGCTATATACTGCTCAGCATAATTTTTCGTGAATATACAGGCATGATGTCATGTTTTTTTAGTCATCACAGTTATGTTCTGCACTACTGCCATGAATGAGGGGGTTGGACGCAATTAGGTACGCATTGTCTCTGTGTCCAGTATTCATGACTCTGTTCCAACATATGCAGATCAGCTTCAAATAATAATGTACAAGTGGATGTGTTTTTTTTTCGAATGAACTTTTGCTGTATGGTCATAAAGACCTTTACGGTGTCACTGAATATGCACATGGATGTGCATGCGTGTATAACGAGTCCAGCCCAACATTCATGGCAATCAGGCAGACACAGACATATAGACAGTAACACATCATCACAATCAAGAATTTTATGAATGATTGTAACTAACTAACATAACTAATTTCTTAAATGTTTTCTGAATACGTACTGGATGAAAATATGTATGAAATTATTCTACCGGAATAATGCTATTATAAACGAAGTCACTAGTTAATACCTAAATCAAAAGTACTTTTTGCAATTGCGCTTACTTCATTAATCACCTTTTTAAAGTGTAAAACTGAAAGTGGACCCACGTAACCCATCCCAATCCTGGCATTAAAAACGGGTAAGTTTTCTTTGTGATAAATTTCATGATGCCCTCGAGTCCCAGGGGACAATGAGGAAATTATTTCGTACAAAATATGTGAACAAGAGATAAGGGAAGACCATAAATCTTCCGTTTTTCCTGATATATATTTGATTGTGTGTGGAGAAAAGCAATATCATTCTGCGTGTAATACGAAATTATTGTGCAGTTGTACAGATTTTACCACCACTACCTATGTAGTTTTTAAGTCGGTTTACAAGCAACAGTAATTTCATGGGTTAAAAATATCTTCGTAGGGTTTTTGCAACATGTCAGTTATCACACGATATCTGTATTATCTATATTATTATTATAAAGAGGAATTATTTGTTTGTAATGGTTTCACACAGAAACTTCTGGATCGATTTCAAAAATTCTATCACCATTAGAAAGCTACATCTTCACTGAGTGACATAAGCTATATCATATTCCTAAATGTAAACGAAACTATTGTTATGTCTAATTCCACGCGAGCGAAGCTGCGGGCGTCCATTATTTTAAAATTGATGAATGAAAATACATTCCCAGTTCCTCGCTCTACGCATGACATATTTGGCTGTATGTCTCGATGCCTTGACCATATAACATTTGAAATGTAGATAATTAAAAGTAATAATAAATTGGCCCACAGAGTACATTTTATATAACTGAATTGGCCTCTTCTTCGTAAAGATGTCCAAAATGTTCATTTGTATCGATACGGCGTATCGATACGTATCGTAACCAATCGTATCGATACAGCGATAAATCGTAACTTTTTGTATCGATACATTAAAATAAAAAAAAATCGAAACCGAAAAGAAATATTTTATTAAAAAAAACCAAAACCACATCCTATCTGAAAGTGTGTTCCCAGCTAGTGAAAACAACCGTTCAGATGGCACTGAAGTCACAACTACTGCTAAATATCGTAGTGAAAAACTACTGAGATTAGGCCAAATACTCAGCCGTGTATTCCAATACAATATCGGATTTTCGCTTCTGTCCTTAAGTGATTCTCTGAGATAAAGTTTTAAAACGTCATCCATGCCTTCTATAGGTACATTTTTTGAAGATTCCGAAACCAACTGATTGTGGAACATCCATATTGTATTGCTTTGTTTTAAAGATGAAACATTTCTTTCTTGATATTCACTAGATGAAGTAGAATATGTAGTAACAGTTGACTTTAAGTAATCTGATATGTCATTCAAAGCTTTAGCACAAGCCTGAGCGTCTGTGAAATAATTTTTTTTAAACCTAGGATCTAAAATTGTAGAAATGGCCAAAATGTGCATATCTTTCTGAATATTTAAATCTTCTATTAATTTCATTCAATATTTTACCCTTAAATTCTGAACCTATAACTGAAATATCCGACTGATTTTCTGAGTTGGCTAATTCTATGGCCTAAGTCATACAATATATCATCGGAATTACGAGGCTACTTGTTACATAATTCTGTCCCGATATTTCTTTAGTGACATGTTCAATTGGAGTCAGAACGTTTAGTTTTCTTTCCTTACCAAAACTTAGACAGGTTTGTTAATACAAGTTCAAATCATAATCTGAAGTAGATATGGATTCGATATTTACTAGAAATACGATATATCGATACGTATCGTATGGTCATGTATCGATACAAAATATCGATATATCGAAATGTTTGTATCGATACAGCATAATATCGATATCGCGCGTCTCTACTAGTGATGAGTAGGACACGAAATAAAAATGAGTTTGTAAGAGTAGCCTCTTTTTTGTATTGAGCCGCTACAATGTCCCACTTCAAATGAGGCGAGGCGTTCGTCGCGCGCGATACATTTGTACTACGATGTCCCATTTCAAACGAGGCGAGGTGTTCGTCGCGCGCGATACATTTGTACTACAATGTCGCACTTCAAATGAGACGAGGTGTTCGTCGCGCGCGATACATTTGAAGTAACTAGAATGACTTGGTACTTGTATTGTCCTAACTTACAATGTGTGACTGACGTAGTAATTATTATTTATTTTAAACGTCATTGTGTGTGTTGTACGTACCGCGACAACAAATTTGAAGTAGTACATAATAAAATTTTGAGCCGCTCTTACATTTCTACGTCATGTCCGGGACAAATGAAGTGCCTCTTGTATGTCCTACTCAACACTAGTCTCTACTTCTTCGCTGTCTGTCAAACTGTGCACTGCCGTTTTATTTATTCTCCTCATAATTTTTACCTAACTATATAAAATAAAGTCAATAGGTTATGGGCCCAGAGCGCCTGTTAGGTAAAAATTAGAATATATCGTCGGTTAAATAGAAAAATGACGTTATTCAAAAACAGTAAATTTTACAATACAAGCATTTAAAGTTTTTAATTTTATTAAATTTCATTTTTCTTTTTTAGTTTTATATTTACATGTAAGTGTTATATATCATTTTAAAGGTATTAACATGAAGATTAATATGCTGTATTTATTTTAATCGAATTATAAAAAAAGAGGCTTTTCTAGTAAGAAATGACATTTTTCTACATAATTAAAAAAAAAATGTGGCACGTATTTTCTAAAAAATTTAACACAATAATGGAAAAAATATGGTTTTTTTAAGTACAACGTATTTATAAATTGAGGTATTAATAGTATGGTACATCAACTTAAAATTATATGAATTAATAATCATAAACAAACCTCTATATTAAAAGTAACCCCTACTTATTACACAAATCAATGGCAACAATATTTAGGTCACTGAGTTTGAATTTAAATCTACCCATATTTTTTTTTTTTAAAGAATATTTGTATGTTAAAGTAGCAATGGGCAGGCGACGTCGTTCGCAGTATTCATAACCCATCCGTGGGGAAGAAAAGTCCTCGAAAGGAGACCTCCACTTGGAAAAAGGAGGACAGGTCGCCCTTCGACAAGGTGGACGGACGACCTGAAGAAGACGGTGGGAAACCGCTGGATTCAGAAGGCACAGGACCGGTTGGAGTGGCATATTTTCTTGGCCATTCATTGTAGTGCTTTTATCTCCCGAAGATGTTGGTGACATAGCAAGATCTCCACGTAGTAGAAAATCGGGGTCATTTACGACATTGTCAGACGAAAAGTCCTTTTGGCTATTAGGTTTGGAGTTGAAGGACCTATTGTCGCCTTCCTCAGAATCCGATTCGACTCCGGCTCGACGTCGATAATCTCACACATTGTAGATACTTTTTTTGGTGGGTTCTTTCTCTTAATAGCTGAGTTATGGGCTTGAAAATCTAGACCTGGCTGCTTTCATAAAATCAGTAGGTCGTCAGGTAGTCGTAGTCAGGTATGCCAATTAGTGGATCTTTATTTAACTTTAACGGAACCAAATTAAGCTCCACTGGATTCCCCATAGAAAAAAACCTTATACATAATTTTTTTTTCACTATGCTTCATCCTAAACAATTTTTTACATAAAACTTTTCATTCTAAAGGTTAAATCAAAATATTTGTATTTCATTCGATTAAATTGATTTGTACTGAAAGTAGGTTAAAAGTGGTACGTTAAAATGTAGTATTTTTAAAAGATAAACATCATAATTAAAAAAAAATTCATACAATAAATAAATAGCACAGTCATATAGGAAATTGTTACAACAAAAACTTTATAGAAAAATGTCATATGTACAAATAAGTCTTGTATCAATAACTTAATTTCACAAAAAAACAGTCATATTTAAAAAAAATGACATTTATCTATAAAAGTTACAAACACAATCGCAGTAAATTTTTAAAGAACAAACGTAATTTCTCGAAAAAATACGTTTTTCTATTAATTTTTCTTACCTTTTACAATCGTATACAGAAACTATTTTGAGAAATATCATCTTTCTATAAAAATACACATGCATTCAGTTTCGTGGCTGGGTTTCAAATGGCAGAGTGACGGTTATCTACAGTAATTAAGGCGGAAGACCACAAAATACCGAAATGACACTTGTGACATCTAGTGAGCTTGGCGTGTAATTTTATAAAGTGTCTTTTATCCATATAAAAGAAATGTTAATAACAGGCTCTTTTTAGGAATAACCTCACTTTACGAAAATTTTGAAAAATGTCATTTTTCCATTTAGTCGACGATATATTAAAGTAATTACAAAATTAGAAGATTCGGCTCGATTAAATTAGGTTACCGGCCGGTGCATATTGCGTCATCCATTAGTTGGATCAGTCAGACGCAAACATCCATAGATAATATACTATTATAAGGAACAAACATCATTATATTTCAGGTACTAAGATTCTTTTCAGCAATGGCAAACACTAATATCGCCGCGATACCGAAACTGCTTGGAAGAGAAAACTACAATACTTGGAAGTTTGCTGTCAAAACGTATTCGAACACGAGGACCTGTGGTCTTGTGTCGAATATAAGAGCGATGACCCGCCGGAAAAGAAAATGGACATAAAGGCCAAATCCAAGATCATCTTGCTCGTGGATCCTATTAATTATGTGCACATCGAGGAGGCCACAACTGCTAAGCAGTTTTGGAATAACCTAAAAAGGGCGTTTGACGACTCCGGGCTGACGAGAAAGGTAGGATTGCTTAGGGATCTTATTAACACTAACCTTGAGACCTGCAGTAATGTAGAAGACTACGTTACCAAGGTGATTTCAACTGCACATAAGCTTAGAAACATCGGCTTTGCCGTGGATGACGAGTGGCTTGGTACACTGCTGCTCGCTGGGTTGCCTGAGTCCTACAAACCGATGTTAATGGCCATGGAAAGCTCGAGTGTGCAGATTAGTGCTGATAGTGTGAAGACAAAGATATTACAAGATGTGAAGGGCACTGACTCACATGCCTTTTACAGTAAATAATCTCGGAATAATGTCTCGGTCACACTATAATAAATCCCCTCATTTTAAAAATAGGAAAGGCCCGCGTTGCTTTTCTTGTAATAAGTATGGCCACATTAGCTCACAGTGTCGGAGCAAACGAGGAAATTACAAGAAAACGGATGCTAATGATTGTATTTTCGCAGCTGCATTCTCCGCTTCATCAAGTGCTCCTCAGGATTGCTGGTATATTGATTCCGGTGCTAGTATGCATATGTCCAACAATTGCGAGTGGATGTATGACCGCAAGCCAGCTCCGATACCTACAATCAAGGTCGCTGATAACAAACAGCTTGATGTCAAAGGATGTGGAACTATAAATATAAATACAACAGCGAAGAATGGAAAGACAAAATTAATACAGGTCAGTAATGTTTTATTCGTACCTGACTTAGCTACCAACCTCTTGTCTGTCAGTCAGATGACACAAAATGGATGTCAATTATCTTTCACTGAAGAGGGTTGTGATGTTTACCAAAATGGTAAATTAGTCATGAATGCAAAATGCCAGAATAACATGTATATTGTAAATGATATAGGCTATGCAATGCATGCCTCTACTTACCTGTGGCATCAACGATTAGCACACTTAAACTTTACTGACCTAAATAAATTGAATAAATCAACTGAAGGAGCTCAGTTGCAGGAAAGTTCCAAAAGGGAACAAATTGTTTGTGTTACTTGCTTAGAGGGAAAACAGACTAGACAGGCATTCAGTAACAAAGGCACAAGGGCTTCCGTTCCACTGGGGCTGATCCACTCCGATATATGTGGGCCTATGGAAAATAACTCACTTGGAGGTGCCAAATATTTTATCACATTTATTGATGATTTCTCTCGCAAAGTATTTGTCTATTTTATGGTATCAAAATCAGAAGCATTAGAAAAATTTAAGCATTTCAAACAGCTTGTAGAAAATCAATTGGATACTAAAATTAAAATTATTAGAACTGACAATGCAAAAGAGTATCTTAGTAAAGAATTTGAAACATATACAAGTAATAGTGGTATTCGGCACCAAACTACCAACCCTTACACACCTGAACAAAACGGTCTGGCCGAGCGAATGAATCGCACCTTGGTTGAGAGGGCTAAATGCATGCTTTTCAATTCCAGCTTAACTAAAAGCTTTTGGGCAGAAGCCATAGCAACAGCAGCATATATTACTAATAGAGTACCAACAAAATCCCTTAACTACAAAACCCCTGAGGAAATATGGACAGGAAAGAAACCTGACATAAGTAATATGAAAGTATTTGGCTGTAAAGCAATGGTCCATGTACCCAAGGAAAGAAGAAAAAAATGGGATGTGAAATCAAGAAATCTTACATTTGTTGGTTATTGTGAAGAAACCAAGGGTTATCGAGTGTATGATGAAAGCAGTAAACAAATAATAAAAAGTAGGAATGTTGTTTTTCTCGAAGAAAATATGAAGAAAGATTATGTTATCATGCCATTATCCAAAAATGAGGACACTGACCATGACACATCCACCAATGAATCATATAACACTAGTTCAGATACATTTCAGAGCACTGATACTATAATTAACATTGATTCTGGGGAATCTGATATCAACGATGAAAGCTATGTACCAGAGGAAGAAGTGAAGATACCTTCTGCATCTAATATGACATTAAGACCGAGGAAATTGCAAAAAGAGCTCAGGCAATCCTATCTTTGTCAAACATCTGTGCACGGAGTCTCATCGCTAGAACCAGATCCAGAAAATGAAAAAGATGCTTTGACTGGCAGAAATTCATTGAAATGGAAACAAGCAATGGATAATGAATTCAACTCTTTGATTGAAAACAACACTTGGACTTTGACCTCATTACCAACTGACAAGAAAGCAATACCTTGCAAATGGGTCTTTAAAACAAAAACAGACTGTGATGGTAATATTATAAAATATAAAGCAAGGCTTGTGATAAAAGGTTTTCAACAACGTCAGGGAATAGATTATGAGGAAGTATTTGCACCTGTGGCACGTCATACCTCCATAAGATTTGCAATTGGAATAGCAGTAAAATACAATTTAAAAATTGAACAAATGGATGCCATTACTGCCTTCTTACAAGGAGATATTGATGTTGAGCTTTACATGGCACAGCCTCCATCATACGAAAATGGAACAAGTCAAGTCTGTAAGCTAAATAAATCAATTTATGGACTGAAACAGGCAAGTCGACAGTGGAACATTAAACTGGACAAAGTTTTACATGAAATTGGCTTACAGAAGTCTAAGATGGATCCATGTATTTATTACAAAGTCAACAAAGAAATTATCTTTATACTGATTGTTTATGTTGATGATTTACTACTACTATACAACAGTTTAAGCTATGCCAGCATGATTAAAGAAAGCTTGCTGAAACACTTCAAAATGCAAGATCTTGGAAAAGCTAATTACTTTATTGGTATGAGAATAACATACAAGAATCAAGATATATGCTTGGATCAGTCAAGATATATAGAACACATACTGGAAAGATTCAATATGCAAAACTGTAATTCAATCTCTACTCCAATGGAGCCTGGAGGGATATTAACTTGTACAGGAAAGTTAATTCAGCATGAAATACCATATAGAGAAGCTATTGGTTGTTTATTGTATCTTTCACAGGGGACCCGTCCAGATATAGCATTTGCTGTGAATACACTAAGTAGATACAACAATAAACCTGAAATGCAACACTGGCAAGCTGTGAAAAGAATTATGAGATATTTGAAATTTACACAAAAAGTAAAATTAATATTTAAATTTAATGAAGAAATAAATGTTTTGATTGGATTTTGTGATGCAGATTGGGCATCAAACACTGAAGATCGGCGCTCCTGCACTGGTTATCTTTTTATTTTTCGGGGTGCTGCCATATCATGGCTATCAAAAAGTCAACAAACAGTTGCACTGTCATCAACTGAGGCAGAGTACATGGCTTTGTCTTCTGCCACTCAAGAGGCTTTATGGTTGAGGCAACTCTACATAGAATTATGGCCTAGCCAGAAATCTGCACCAACTCAACTTTACTGTGATAACCAAAGTGCCATTAATCTTTCTCTTTCAGAAGGTTTTCAGGCTAGAAGTAAACATATTGATGTCCGCCATCATTTTCTACGTGACAAGGTTGCATGTGGGGACATATGCATTGGTTATATTGGAACAGACTTGATGGCTGCGGACTCACTTACCAAGGCAGCTACCAGGAGGAAGCACGAGTTCTGCGCTGTGAAAATGGGACTGTATTTTGGGGAGGATGATGAATGAAAATACATTCCCAGTTCCTCGCTCTACGCATGACATATTTGGCTGTATGTCTCGATGCCTTGACCATATAACATTTGAAATGTAGATAATTAAAAGTAATAATAAATTGGCCTCTTCTTCGCTGTCTGTCAAACTGTGCACTGCCGTTTTATTTATTCTCCTCATAATTTTTACATAACTATATAAAATAAAGTCAATAAAAATAAAGTACCTACTACCACAATATGTAAGACAATATTATCATTACTCATTACTGATAATATTGTCGGTACACCTTGGCCTGATTTCGGCCTTTGGACATCCTAGCGGACTTTGGTGGCAATTTGTAATGCAAATTATGTTTTCAGCTTAGTCAGTTTCAGTAGCATTTCAGACAAATTAAATTTCGCTCCCGATAGAATACGGTACTAATAGCTGCCCGCTCAAATGTTTCACACCTTTGAATTTAACGTAGATTAAAATATATTGATTAACTTAGATGAACTGGATTGAGATAGATGCATCAGTGTGCTATTCTCATTTTATCGTATTTTCAATCTAAAACCTACACCAACTCAACTAGCTATCTACTCATCTATTCCAAAGTTAATAAAAATGTTCCGGTATGGTATCTTCGTAATTAAACAAAAAGATCGATGTAAAGTTTGAATAGATATTCAGGATTTCTTTTAAGGAATAACTTAATCTATACATATAAAAGCTAAAACAAAACGACAGATTAGACGGATTTTTTTAAATTCATCCCCTAAAGGGATGAAAAAGGGGTTAAAAGTTTTTATGAAACTTTCATTTGGAAAACTTATGCCACGAAAATTAATCTTTGGTCTATCTTAAGAATAATCAACGGCAAACATTGCAATAGGGAATTTAATATTGTGCTGTTGAGATTCGTTTGCGATGCAAATCATTTGCTAGTGCTAAGCAATCCTGCAGTTTGAGATTCAGGTAACTTTGCGATCAACCAGCGATCTATTGAATTCGCCTCTAGCTCGAGAGACCCGGGTTTGAATCGGCGGCACCCTTCTATGACTTTTCTAGGTATGTGCGATTTAAGTTATCAAATGTGTGGTGTAACGGTAAAAGAAAGCATTGTGACGCAACCTGCATGCCTGCAACTGTAAGATAAATTTATTTTTAATTTATCTATCTTACAGTTTAGGTACACAAAGAAACATGATGGGAAAACTTATTACATAAAAATATTATACAAGGGTTACTACTTGCACCATTGCGGAGCTTCTTCCAGTCATGTTGTTGTCATGGGTGGCAGCGGATGGGTGGTGCTGCAAGCTCGTTTGCTATCCTGTATCCATAAAAAAAAAAGACCCAATACAGGAAAAGGGAACATAAAATGACAATCTTAATGCGTACCACATGCACTAATATGGCATGTTCTTGAAGGCAACTACCAATCTATACTTGGCCTGCATGGTTGAGTATGGCCTAACCCCTCCCTTTCCGAATGAGACGCGAGCCCAATTGTGAGACAAAGATAGGGTAGGGGGTGTTGCGATCTTGACTTCATAGATTTACTATTATGGCTGTGACGACTCCGTGGCACTATGGAGAGTGACCCTCATTGACGAACTGCGGGTCCCGAGTTCGAATCCCGACCGGAACAACTATTTATTTTACAGAATAATTTGTATGTACTCGTATTTATAAATTAAACAACACAATTTATTATTATTATCAATCGGGAGGTATGATATCGATTGGGGGAGGCAGGCCTATGTCCATCACTGGTCCTCAAAAGGCTCATAGATGGACAGAGGTCTCTGTTCGATTTTGATATTAGCGTCGTGTCGTATAAGTGTATATTTTCGTATTTTCCTTACGGCCAATTCCCCGGACTAACCTTAGGAAATGATAAATGAAAAAGGTGGAGAAATAAGATAAATGTGAGGTTTGTTTATCGGTCAACGTCCCATCGGGAAACTCCTCTGCGGATCTAATTCGTACATATCAGTTGATTGCTCACTGTAGGGAATACGGTAATACCGGACTCTATTTAGTTTAGATCGATACCTACCTGTAGAATGTAATAACAGTTAGCTGTTCAGGATTCCAGGTAATACGTGGCATTGGATAGAAATTTATGACGTCGATAATGGAGCGAGCTTATCTTTAGACGGGACAATCCTCTTTGTAGAAATATAGAGCGGGGAAGATAGTTTTCTTTACAATATAGCTTAGAAACTTACAGAATGTTGGCGCTATTGTTAATCATATCTCTGCTGTTCCATCTATGCTTATTATTATGTGATATTATCGTGAGAAGATTATTCGCATAGACGTCCGACTGTTGGGCACGTGTCTCCCCCACAGCCTAAGCTCTAGACTGTAGGAGAGACATGGGAGAAACAGTCTAGGCCCTAGAGCATACTCAACTACCACAGTAGGTATGTACAGTATGTTCACTTCGGTCCCGTAGGAGACATAATTGACTACATACGTAGGGCTGACCCTATTTCCACTAGTTTAAAATTGGTAATCAAGTGATTTCCTATCTATCTACCTTAATACTGAGTAAACAAAATCTAAAATGTTAACACTCCAAGTCCAAAGGCCATCAACAAAACCAACAATTTAAAAACATAAATGTTTGATTCCGAAACCGTCTGGCATCAATGAACATGAGTATGCTTGACAAACGAATCTTTTTGTGCGTCAAATGTTTGTGAGGACTGTACCCCGTTTGAATTGACATCAGGTGAGCGAAGGATTGTGATACATTTTTATACCGTTTGAATGAGCGTAATCAAAGGGACAATAAACAATAAAAAGTGGGACGCGGAAATGAATATCGCGATTTCAGCCGTCCCAGTTGGTTTTATGTACGCAAATCAATCTTTGGAGAGAGAAAAAAGGACGCTGGCCACTCTAATTGTAGGACTCTGTAGGTAGGTCATCCGAAGTCTAGTAAAAAAATTTAAAGCAAATAATTATAATCACATTTCTCTATAGTAAAACCTTAGGGGTAGCTGTGATCAACTTAGAACGAAACTCTTACTAACAATTACTAACTGGAATGTTACTAAGATCAACTAACATGACTAAATATCCCCTATATAAATAGCCCTCATATATACTAACGAACTAACCAACTAATATTCTTATTCGCACACCAAATCAGCTGTTCCAAAAGTCTCTTACATATCTAATGGCCAAGAATGACTACGATTTACGCGCTTTAAAATTTTTAACAAAACCCCATATTTTTTATATTACCTATTTTAAAATAAAATGCTGTTACCGATGATAATTTTGTAATTTTTTATTGGAACTACCAAAATACTATTTAATACTATATTCGTTTGTACTCTATTCTATTAAATGTTTTCTTTAGATCTTTTCTATCCTCTTTCCTCCTCCTTTTTCCCGTGTTATAAATTCATTGACCTTCGTCGTTAACTGACAAAGAAACCCAGTATTGTGAGTGAAATATTGAGCTAATCTAGTAATTCCTGGCCTTGACCACTGTTATCTTACGATAACATTCGACCAATGGCTTAACGTGCTCTGCGAAGCACGGAAGCGCTCAAGAAATTTTACCACTAGTGGTCACTAAAAGGTAGAGGTGTGTATACACCCACTCTTCACCAGATATGTTTAGGTTCTATGTAATAGGTGGTGAACCTATTGCCATACATAGGGCACAAATCCAGACCAGGCAAAACCCAATAGTTGTTGCCCGACCCGGGAACGAACCCGGGTTAGGAATCGCGGTTACGACCACTAGACCAACGAACATTTCCTAAGGATTCATAAAACAACAAATACTCCACCAACCTCAGTAATATCCGATTATGTAGATTTGAACTCCTGGGCGGAACATTTCATGTTGATTGCCGCAGGCTCCTTTGGGAACTGCGAAGTTCAGAAGCTTAATATACGCGTAATTTGGAGATGGCTCATTTGTGTGTGAATAATACGGGTGCCTCTGTCGGTAGTGGCGTTATCGTTTGTCTATTTAATTGTGTTTTTCATACGTTATTAGCATAACGGTGTGTGTATTTAATTATACCTATTACTCTGTCTTCGTGGGTGAGAAAGGTCCTCGAGTGGAGACCACGACTCGGGAAACGGAGCATAGGCCGCCCTCCAACTAGGTGGACTGATGAATTGAAGAAATGGGAGGAATGGCACCGATTGAGCGTCCAGCATTGACTTCGAAAGGCTAATGGATGGATGGATTACTCTTGTCAGTGAGAAAAATTCCCTTAAATCTGTTTGTTCTTGTAGAGGAAATGATCACAAACAACCTGTGTAATTTTTCAGATTTCATTACTGATTATTGCAGATTAGGTTTTTAAAATATGTGTTTGTACCGGAATCACAGTTCTTGAGCGTGGAACGCACCATCCCAAGGTAGCTTTGCATCTGGTTCTGGTTGGAACTGAATATTTACTCGAGTGGGGTCTCACTGATCTAATAAGTTCTTTGAAGACTTAGTACCTAAGCTTGTTAAAATATGTACTTTTTTTAGAACAACGCATTTTTTTATTATATCTGCTACTAAATATCATCAAACTGTCCAAAGTGTCCAATCTTTAGTGTGGTACAAATATTCTTACATTTATCAATTCTAGAAAAGATTCACTGTATTCTTTTGATGTTCAGCATTTTGAATTAACACTCGTCAGGTAAGATAAGACGAACTTAAATAAGTGTGAACGCTGAAGGTTCCTTTGTTATGTAGTACGTGAGCACTTGATTTTTAGTGCTGGCCGCATCTGGAGATCCACTCGCATTTGGGTCGCACGGACCCACTAAGCACATTTGCGGGTTATTTGTATAAAGCTCGGTTGAATACAAAAACTTATGCGTTGCCGGAACAACGCCTCGTGCTTGGACGGCTATTTTTATAAATAAACTAGTGGACGCCCGCAGCTCCGCTCGCGTGGAATTAGACATAACAATAGTTTCGTTTACACCAGTTGCCACCCTCTTCAAATAATAATTATGAGGAACTAATAACCTAAATACAAAATTTCATTGAAATAATGTAGGTAAATACGAGAATCTTTTGTACCTACTAACTTTGCACCCCCCTTTTACCCCCTTAAGAGACGATTTTCGAAACTCAATAAAAAACCTTCATAGGTACTTGAATTTCATTCGAATAACATCAAAAACGGCAAAGTTTCATACTAACTTTGCACCCCCGTTTTACCCCCTTAGGGGGTGAATTTTCAAAAATCCTTTCTTAATACTCCCCTACGTTATAAAAGGAACCCCTGTGCAAAATTTCAAGTTTCTAGCCCTTATAGTTTAGGCCCTGCGTTGATATGTCAGTCAGTCAGTCAGTCAGTCAGTCAGTCACCTTCTCCTTTTATATATATAGATGGAGATACGACCTACTTATTCGTCGTTTCGTCTACATTCCTGATCTCTGCCTTTTATTTTTCCACCCTACTCCAGAACAGTCTGAACTTATTTTTGGTATAATTTTGATATCTAGGTTACAGTAGTAGATAAGCGTTGTTTTTTTGGTTTCAACGCTAGCCATTCCTTTTTTAATTTTTATGTTTATTTATTATTTATTTTTTTACATACGTATTGCTTTAACGCCATCGTTATTTTTTTCATTATAAATTTTTTTTTGTAAGTAGGTACTTACGCTCACCGGTCGGATTTTATAAAATTAATACTAGCTTACCCTGCAAACGTTCTTCTGCCATATGAAATGACTTCTTTCACTTCACGTCAATGAACGACGTTTAAAATAATAATATATGGTTTGTTCATACAAAAATACTAAAATCTCGTTTAAAAAATGAGGGATGTGGGTAGGCGGGTGAAAAATACTTTACGACCTACTCTCAGACCTACTGAATATACACACGAAATTTCATAAAGAATCGGCCAAGCCGTTTCGGAGGAGTTTTGTTACAAACACTGTGACATGAGAATTTTATATATTAGAAGTCATAAAAAATTAGAGTATTTTATCTTACATCCTTTTTAAAATACTAACCACAGTAAAACAAAATGCCTATTAGCGAAATAGGTACCAAAGTAAATTATGTAAGTAGGCTATTTGCAAAGATATATTCAGTGGAAGTGTTTGTAAGCCCGGGCTAATTAAGTTCTATTTGGTTAATTGAACGTAAATATTGGTTGTTTATCTCTCGGGACCACAGAAGAACTTTTCACGAGACTAAATTAATTCTCTGGCCCTGCTCATTTTAACAGTTTCTTTTGTCTGCATTTTCATTTCAAGTCATTCGCTATTTGAAACGCTCATAGCCATAGGTACGACTCGCGTCAATCGTACGTGATCGACTGAGTTATGAAACTGTCGGTAGCGTGACCGCACCGACCGCTAGGGACTGTTTCATACACGCTTCCGTGCATCGGGGACACGTTATACTGCCTTGTCGTAATCCTTTGGGTGGCCGGAGAATATTTGACCACTAACCCATCCACAAATCCGCATGGGAGTACTGTGGTGGAGTATGCTCTAGACCAGGGATTCCCAAACTGGGTTTCGCGGAACCTAGGGGTACCGTAGAATAGTCATCAGGGTTCCTCCAAAATTATTCCGTATGAGTCGTTGTGAAACAGGCTTTTCAGCCTACGTTTATACAAAAAACAAATACAGGTCAAGATTGGATGCTACCCCAGATATAGTACCTACGCATACAATTGTCGGACATAATACCGAACTTTAAAACAATTACATATTCATAAAACAGTAAAACCATTTCATTCTTCACATTAATGTGTTTCAATTATATTTCAGTGTTGATTTGTAATCATTTGATATTGGGTTACATAAAATAGAAGGTATTTGTTTGGAGTTCCGTTATCTTTAAAGTTTAGGAACCCCTGCTCTAAACCTCCTTCAGAGATCGATGCAAAACATTATACAAACTAAAAAAATAACCGACGAGTAGGAAAACGCGCGCCGTTTTTATGTCTATAAAAAACATGACCCTTATTTATTTCATATATTTGTAGGTATATAAACATCGTTCTTAATATATTCAAATGTGTTAAAGGGTTAGACCTTTCTAGTCATCTTATATTAAGTAAGGTACGACAGCGCTTGTCAGTCAGAGCCTTCTGCGTTTCTGTATGTAGTTCATCGTGAGTATGTTGATACGGCCCTTCAGCTAGCCTAATGTTGTGGAAGTAACGTACACGTTTAGCTGATATACCTTTCTATTTTATTTATTTCAATGCTTTCTTCAGGGCGTAATGATGTGTGGTAGGGATATAATAGCAGGGGAGTTTCAAAGGCTTGTATTCGCTAGTGTAAATTTTAACGCATTTTAAACTATTATGATACGGAAATGTTTACAGTTACTCTTTTTAAGAGGTGACCGTCTTAGTTCTCTAGGGACTAGCAACGCATTTGTGACCGACTTTGAATGAGCCTATTGTTAGTCTGGTTCAGTCTGTCACAGGCCATGGCAGTGCTGCTGCATTCTCGATTTATATATATTTTGTTTGTTTATATTAATTATAGTTACTGTTTACCCACATAGGCCTTGGTTACTTTCTTCCCACGGTTGGGCACGAGTCTCCTCTCGTAATGGACCCCTCCATTAGGTCTTTATCTACCACGCTGGCAAAGTGCGGATTGGTAGACAATATTTTTATATCTTTGTTTATATGGCAATAAATTGATTTCAATTCTAATTCTGAATTACTGAAGAGATCATTAAGGACTATTAAGTGATTCTAGTCACAAGCCCATTCATAGTATCGAACGATAATAATATGCAAATTAGTAATTAAACCCTACCGTGGAGATAACGTATCGTGGAGACCATAACGGTAACATTAAGTAGTTTTTTAACTACCCCTCCTTTACGAGTGTAGTGTATGCTATTAAAACTATAGTAGGCTAGGTTTCCTAGCCATTAATTAAGATTTAGATCTTAAAAGTAGAACTAGGGAAGGGCACAACCTACCTGTCGTTAAGTATATATTTTGTCTGAAAGTCTGAAAGTCTATCAAGTAGGTGTTTTTATTTTCTTTTTAATTTATTCATCTCTGTAATTTAGTCCGCCTTCTATATATAATATTTTATAGGTACAATAAAAATTTCATAAATAAATAATGCCAACAAGTAGATACAAGAGAACAAAGGACGTAATAATTTATCTATTCTTAACACTATTCTTGCACTAATTTGGAATTAAATAACGATTATGGCTCAAGATTTATATATGTATTACTAACTGACCCCGCAAACGTTATTCTGCCATGTGAAATGTCAAAGTGACGCGACGCTTCACGTCAATGAACGACGGTTCAAAATAAAAATACTAAAATAGTGTTTAAAAATCTTTTCCAGTGGACCAAATTGTGAATCTAAGCCATCCTCAACCCCTTGAATACACACAAAAAATTTCATCAACATCTATGCAGCTGTTTAGGAGGAGTTCACTGTGATACACACGTACACAAGAAATATATATATTAAGATACGGAGTTCCGTACATCGTATTACAGTCGTTAAGCCATGTCGGAGGCCTTTGGTAAGGCCGGATTCAGGCTAGGTGGGTAATATACTGGATGTTGGTACAGACTCAAGTAGTCGAACTTCGTCCACCATAACAACAACACATGTGTTCAAGATCGAAGTCTAAGCCTAAGTATACTTACTATAGGTACGTAATGCACATTGTTGCACAGTCTTTACATTGTAGTTTACGACCGACTTACCATAATATTCTCTCCATTAAGCAGTTTAATAACATGGCTTCCTGGTTATTGGCAATACAGATTTGATGGGATTGTTATTATTTTATATCGTATTTTGCAGGATACTTGCCAACTGAGATTACCTTCTCGTAGCTTGAATAAGTTTTAATTTAATTTTGATACAGGCACGATGTTAGTGACATATTTTTTTGTTTTAAATATTGATCACTATTTTAAGCAATAATAGGCACACACTGTCTTTACAAGCTAACCAGATGACCAGAAATTCAGCAAAACTTTATTCCGTAGGTTTATTAAAAATACAAATTATACAAAAAGTATGTGTAATAAATATTAAAAGTGGTGGCGAAAAGGCGGTCTGATCACTCCAGTAGCGACAAGTATAGTTGGTGTTAAGTTAGTTTAGCTGGCATAAAAAGCTTTTTAAGAAAAGTGCACATTTCTGTCAACCATAATAATATTATAATGAACACTATTAATAATTACCCACGATTTTTGTTTTCCTATCACATGCATTTTTCTTCTAGGCTCGGCTTCGTTCTACCGTAGCCTTATACGTAGTTCATCGGCCGTTTATCGGACACACAGGTCAATCGACCCCGTAGCGCCCATGAAATGTTTATCACTAGCGGTCACCCATCCACAAACCGACCGCACCAGCATGGTGTATGCGCTAGACCTCCCGCAGCTGTTCGAGTCTGCGGATGAGATCCCTGTTCAGCAGTGGGACGTCTATGGGTAGCTTATCTATTTTTATATAGCATTTTCAGAAAAAAAAAATGATTGATCGAGTGTCTGATTATTCAAATCAATGACAGCTCGGCGTCTCGCAGTGCTATTTGTTAATGGCTGCGTTAATTAAAGGAAAATGACGGCCGAATTCGAGTCCTGGCATCCAGTAACACTTCTGCCCTGTCATTACCAAACGTTAAGGGAGGAAATTAGGAGTGGCTTCACTAAGGACTGGACTGGTTTTTGATCTGACGTAGTGAGGTATTTTATTATTAAACTATTTAATATAACGTATTGACTTTCGACGGGCCCGTTATATTGGTAGTGACCCTGCCTGTTACGTGGGTTCGAATCCCACTCAGGACAAACATAGAATACCCACTAGTTATGTTTAGGTCGTGAGACTCTGAACTACTACTGGGAATTTTAAGTTAGAAAAACACATAAAACTATGCCTGGTCCGGGGATTGAACCCAGGAGCATCATCTAGCCTCTAGCTTATCTGTCACGCTGTCACGTTTACCTCAATTTATCCGCGTGGTAAATATAAATGGTACTCAATTTAATTTAAATAAAGTGTGCAAAAGATACGATAGCATCCGTAAATGATAATTTCTTTTCGCATGAAATCCCCGCTATGATCCTGCCAATTAAATTTTAAGCACACTTGACTTTTGTAATTTTAAACATTGATAATATTATTATATGAAAAGCTCGCTTTAAAAGCTTTTCTTCAAAAAGGCTTAATAAAATTACACCAGGTTTACTTTAATTCGAGTCTCATAACGTTTTGGCTTGCATGAATTACTTTCGCATTGCTATTTAAATTAACGTTCGTTTACTATTCAACGTATTAAATTTAAGGATTTTATATTTAAGCTTGTCCTTGTTTCTAAAGTTTTAGTTAGATTACTGTGTTTCTTAGATATTACCTACGTAAAACTGTTTTTTTTTTTCAATTGGTTTGACAGTCATAGCCACACAATTATACAGACAAGCGATATAAGGATGTTATATCGCTTGTCTGTATATTCCAGCCGCTATATTATTATTATTTGTCGCTCGCAGCGCTAGCAGTAAACACAGGCGTTAGCACTTTGCGCTAGTTCTCCACACTTAGCTGCCATACTTTCGCATTTAAATTCTCGAACTTTGCGAATTGAGGTTAAGAGTCAGGCGGGAGTATAGTTTTCATTGACATTTATGTATGGATTAAGGTATACCTAAAATAAATCTATAAAATTATTCTGTGGGCTATCGATCCTGTATTAGCATACAGAATAATTTTAGAATAAAAATATAAGGGGGGAGAAAGATGCTAAGCTATTGAGTTTTCCATCTTGAAATGTCCGGCAGCAGCTCGGAATCTGGATTTGTACCCGGTGTATGGCAATAGTCTCACCACATGAACTAAACATAACTGGTGAAAAGTGGGTGAATACACACCTCTGTCTACCCCTACTGAGAAATACAGGCGTAATTTTATTCTGTTTCACAACCAAATACTTGGTAGTTGATTCTAAATTCATTAGCAATAATTCTCTAATACAGCGAGATTAAGATGGAACATGATATTGTTATTAGTATCCATTGCAATTTGCAACTAATCAAGGGACTGCATAATTAAATCATTTGACAAGCTAATTTGATTGATATTTGAATACTATTGAATGCTACAAGTATTCCATGTTTGTCACAGATATTCCTTAACTTGAGGACTAAAGATAAAACTTTGATCGGAAACTATATTCATTCCAAACACGCTTGCTATAAAAATAATTATCACACGGCAGAAATGGTACTTAATAAGCAAAGAAATATTAAAAAGAATTAGGTATGTAATCACAAAATAAAATATGTCATCCAAAAACAGACCTTGTGGCATTGAACCCAACGGGAGAACGCTGGCAGCGTTGCCCCGCTGTATAGCGAGGCTAATTTTACGGAAATGAGTCTGGTGGACAAGCCTTCCATGAAATTCTTCATATCAGAAACATTAGGTCCTTGCCTAAAGTTTCTAAATATATGTACCTTCGTTGGCGACGAACTGTTATTTGACCCTGTATAGATTTAACTGATATAACCGATCTAGAATCAAATCTGGGAATCGCAGCTCTGCAGGGTTATTAACCAAACAGCAAAGTTATAGCCCAGTCTGGGCTGGAACTCATTTAATATCAATTCATTTAGTTCTCAGAAGCTAAGGCTTCTGCTGAGGCTGAGGCACTAAAAATTTTCAAAGTGGGTAGATACCTAAAGTTCACGACGAAACTTTATTGCGGTAGTGATCTCAGTCTCAGCAAGTCACGATAATTATTTAGTAGAGAGACAGACGCCCGATAGCCCAACGGCTGAAACTCTGTAACAAATTAAGAAGAATGGCGGAAGTTAAATTAAAACCTTAGCCTCGAGAATTTATGCTTGTTGTATTCCTTAAAACGTTAAAGACTTTGATATTTAGGGCCTGCCGTTTCTGAAGTGATTAACCAGAGACGAGTAACGAGAATCGCTTAAAATCCACTAGGTATTAATAGACATAGACATGTGCACAGAAAATATTGTTATATGCATGAACATGGCTACAAGAGGCGGCTGTCCAGTCCGGGTGACGTGTAGGTTGACAACCGAACTACTGAGACGGAAAAGTCTCATCAGTTCGGTCAACCGGACTAACAACCAAACTACTAATACTTGGGGGTATTCTGCGACTTCTTTGGCAATCCAAAGCAATCACAGAATAATTTCCGCTCATCTCTCACATACTTCTCTTTAAAGTAAATTATATTATATACTATATATTAAACACGACCATTCGCTTTATATCACATGCTTATTATAATAATTATCATCATAAATTAAATAGATCGTAATAATTATTTTGTAACACCCTGTATAAAAGCGACGTCGCCTACGCGTTTGCAGTGTGACCACTCAAGTACTTACCTCGTTATTTTTTAACTGCCCAAAACTTGCAGGACGGTAAAAGTTCTTCTACAACTCTGTAAACTGTGCCACTGTTTCTCTTCATTTTACGCGTCTTGCTGATTTCTCTTAATTACGCAATTCTTTTTTTATTTCGCCCAACCCTTGAACTTTATCTTCATTTACACGTTTGTTCAAACAAGTTTACAGTTATGTCAGCTGTAAATATTGTTTTGTTCTACTTAACTTTTACATATTTTTTCGCATGGAGTTTGCTTTTGTTGTATAACGTTTTGCGCGTAAGAGTTGAAAATTGTTATAGGGTAAAAGCCGGATAGTTGCCTCGGACGGATACATGCCCCGGTGTTTAATTAACTATGTTAGGATTATAAGTTGTGTTGGCGCTTTACTACAATAAGTAGTGACCGCCCCGCAGACCTCAATGCCACGTAAGCCATCGGAATAGGCGCACGTGTTTTGTCCGTGTAAGCAAAAATCTTCCGCGGCGAAACTTTGACAGGCGTTATCTTCATATTGGTAAGTAATTTCTATTGAATATTTTTATTACTGATCGTGGTTTCAGTCAACTTTTTGTTTCTTTGCATGCATTAGAGTTTAAAATACATTGTTTATTATGTTTTATTGCTTAATAATTTTTATTTATTTTGCAAATAAAAAGGGCAAGTATCCACATCAAAAAGGATAGTCGCCCTACTTACTATCGCGGATAGTTGCCCCTAGAGTGACTAAAAATTTCTTAACAAGCAAAGACGGATTTTATTTTCTTGCTGTTTTTTTGAATTTACTTTATCTCTTTTTGTAAATTAAATAAATATCTACTTCACAGTTTTATAAATTTATTCTAGATAAACAAAATGCCTCGCAAATATAAGCGAAAACCAGGCGTGGTGCCACGCAACATCAACTGGACAGAAGATAGCTTAGCACTTGCCTTCGAGGAATTGAGAAGAAAAAAAGGGCTACCGCAAAAAAAAAGACTAAAAAATATATTGATATGACTAGCAGTGAAACTGAATCTGATAACATAGACATTATGAAACAGGACAAAGTAAAAACATCAAGGAAGAGAAAATTACCAATTTACAGTTCTGACAGTTCTAACAGTAGTGAAAGTGAAGAAAATGTCTTAAATCTAAACGACGAGAAATCGATAAGAGACACTCGAAAGATATTAAAAGTAAAAAATGCTAATTCAACAGTAAATACGACTAAAAAAGTTTCAATTGATTATTATTGCGTACAATGTTTTGATAACTACAATTTAACTAAATCAAAATCAGACTGGATTCAATGTAAGATGTGTCGGATGTGGTTGCATGAAACATGTACAATATTCAAACACTGTTGTATGAGATGTGGAAAGTTAGAAACCTTAGCTTCTGGTAAAAATTAATGTTAATATGTACCAAAGTTGATTACCAAATTGTTGTATTTTTAAGATAAATGCTAATATTTTATAATAACTTACATAACTTTAAGTTTGAATAATATTTTAATAATTTAAATAATATTTTAATAATTTACTTAAATAATTTTTATAATTAAAACTAAAAACTATTTAATAATGTTAGTTAATATTTTAAATTATACTTAATAAAAGATCTCAGTAAATTATAAAGACTGTTAATGTTAAATAAATAATAAAGATTACTCTAATTGATATAAATTTCTTTCTTTCCAAAATAAAAATCATACCGAGGTTACTATCCCCGCACAAGGCAAGTATCCTCCAAAGCATTTTCTACGCTAGGCTACTATCCGCCATAGTAGGCAACTATCCCTCTTCTGAGAGATGAAATAAAACAGTATTTATTCAAAACCAGTGTTAATTATGTATACAAAAATAGGCTTTTATAGAAGATAAAAGACCTATGTTTTGAGATACATACTGAATAATTTTCAGCAAGTTCATATTTTTTTTAAATAAAGCTTTCTCGAAAAGTGGGGCATCTATCCGGGTTTTACCCTATTGCGTAAGTTTTACTAATGTTTAGGAAAATTTATTTTCTTTTTAATGCAGTTAACAAACATTACACAATAATTAATTATAAAATAATTGTACTTAAATCTATATATATAAAAGGAGAAGGTGACTGACTGACTGACTGACTGACTGACTGACTGACTGACTGACTGACATATCAACGCAGGGCCTAAACTATAAGGGCTAGAAACTTGAAATTTTGCACAGGGGTTCCTTTTATAACGTAGGGGAGCACTAAGAAAGGATTTTTGAAAATTCACCCCCTAAGGGGGTAAAACGGGGGTGCAATGTTAGTATGAAACTTTGCCGTTTTTGAAGTCGTTAGACGGGTAGACGTCGTTAATGGGTCTAATTCTACGCGAGCGAAGCTGCGGGCGTCCACTAGTATGTTTATATAAGTGTGAGAAGATTTAAACTATATTGATATGATATTGTACCTCAACTTGACATAGGGAACTTTTTTTTGCCACGATTATAATGAATCACATCACATCAGATGAAAACGTCTGCTTTGTGAAAATATTCTTTTGTGTTCTCCTTTTTATATAAAATCGTACATAAAGCTGAGCACACATAATATCTACAGACATAGAATTCAATCAATCAAGCAACACAAAGATGATAGGTATATTATTATTAAAGATAAACAAAAATATATATGTAAATAAAAAATATAAAATATGGCTGGCGAACCTATTAGCGCTTACGCGCTCGCCCCGCGCCATACCATAATTAATTTCGTCTTCTGAGCCTTCTAGATCAGAGCTACACTTTAATGCCGAAAAACTGCCAGCCTTATGGTCACCGGTAAAACCACACAGTAAAATTGGTCCCTAAAAATAGTATATTTATGTTCCGAATAAACATTTGTCCACCCAACCATAACCAAGAATCGTATTCGCAAGTAAATTACCAGGCGGAACTGTCTAAGACTTTTGTCCACAGTTCATGTTTTAGGAAAGGCCTACTGCGCCCAACAGTGGACTTTCCTTGCGACGTACTTCCTTAAGTCTTTCTAGGCCAGTTGGTGCATGAGAAAAATAAAAATATTCATATTTTTATATGATTTCTCGATACTTGCTATCTTCCTTCCCAGCACTGGCGACCCTCGACAAACTTTACTCCCTCTAGATGCTCTGTTGTTATATTAAACACTTTTAATGCAAATTTATCTCTTCAGAAGACCGTGACCGTCCGTTTCTCGGAGTTATGTCGACCAAGTTTAAACATTGTCAACTATCTTTCCCAGCTTTGGTTTATATTGAAGACGAAACTTGATGTCTTTGGAGCATGATTTTATTACAAGCTGAAGATTCATTCAGAGTAAGTCACTTCTGTGAAGCAAAGACTTCGGATAAATAAACGAAATTAATAAAATAGATTAAGTAAATAGTAACATCGTTTAAAAAGAACTATATCTAAAACACGATTTTGTAGATAACCAAACACACATTTTTTTTATTATTGCGTCAAGGACCGATGTCGATAAGTGTGCAAAGTTTCAATGTAATCCGACATTTAGAAAGTGGGAAAAGATCCGTTACATACATACAAAGATACCCACAATGACCCACAACCTACATACATACATAGCAAGCTAATAATAAAAGCGTGTTAAAAACAAACAAATACGCTACACTTATCCAAATTCAAACATCAACCTTCCAAGCTCTTCCAAGTTCAAATCTCATCACATTTAAAAATGATAATATTATTTACTTTTATCGATGTTACCTACCTAACTGTATTTCTATTGTTTAAATACATTATAAAAATACAAATAAAAAAAAATACAAAAATCTTTATTAACTTAATGTAAATTAATAATAATTAATTATTTACAGGTTTTGTAATAATGTAGGCAAACAAATTATTTACAAAAATAGGCACAAAATAATATAATACTACCAATCTAAGCGTGACCGGAAAACTGCATGAAGGAGACAAGCCGTAACAAACCTTGAAAATTGTAAAATTGGCTCTATGTAAATGAAAATGTTCTTTTCTTGGAAATGATATTTGAATGGAATCAAAAGTAGAGGAAGTTGAGCCGTGGCCGGCATTGATTAGATCCGAAGGCGACGGAGCCAGGCAAGGAGAGAAATGTAAATTTAATTTAGTACTTACGTTAAATGAAAAGATACGATTGTTTTTCGAACAAAGTGTGTTTCGGTTTCAAGGTTTTGAGGTCATTCATCATTTAATTATCATTCTAGAACAATGATATTTTAAGAAAGATACGACACGTTCATACTGCACGCACAACATAATTGTTCCGCGACACATACATACATATTTAATAACATTGTATATCTAAACACACGCTATAAGTGCGACAGTAATAAGCAAAGCGTAAGAGTGAAAGAGACAGCTATTTGTAATCAGTACAGGTAGCGCGTGCTCACAATGACAGGTCACAGCTCGACTGACTGCAATGGTTACAATTGACACCAATTCACGGTACGCGTTTGGTGCGTTGGTGGCGTATCTACCTCTTGTAATGTATTGTTACGAAGGCACAGGGAAGCTAGCGCCATCTAGCACCGCTGGTGGAACCACTCAGTGAACGCATAGACAACGTGATATCCCGACTCGATACTAGATGGCGTTAGTGGGCCTGTATTCTCGCGTGTTCGGGAACACGCGGTATCTTTCCAGAATCGTCTAGTACTCGCGACGGCACGTATAAATAGTCGCGGGGAGCGCCGCGAGTTCAGTTCAGTTCGAGCTTTCGAGGCGACTTCGAAGTGAAAACTAGTGATACCGGAGTGAAACAAGTGAAACCTACGACTTGGCTTACGACCTAGGACATCGTTAGTGCTTAGTGTTTGGACCTAGTGCTTTGTGTTGGACCTAGTGCTTTGTGTTGGACCTAGTGTTTTGTGTTGGACCTAGTGTTTAGTGTTTGAACCTAGTGCTTTGTGTTAGTGCTAGTGAATAAAGTCTTCATTGAGTCAGCAGGTCTTTCTCTCCAAATCCTTCGAACCCTTAGCACGTAACAACTGGTGTCGGAAGTGAGATTTGGAGATGCCATTGACTCCGAGAGAGGACTTACAGGAGGGCGTCAGGACAAGGGCACAACGAGCTGCGGAGGCCACAACTGGGGACCAAGCTCCGCTCACTGTGGGCCAAGCCCCGCCCAGTGGCCCCGCCTACCAGGCCCCGCCCACTGAACAGGCCACGCCCACCAGTGACACCGAAGCTTCTACAGCCCCTCTTCAATTAGGGAGTTTGTTTGTATTAATTCGGGAAATGAAGGAATCACAAGATCGCAAGCTCGGTGCTTTACAAGAGTCACAAGAACGCAAGCTCGGTGCTTTGCAAGAGTCACAAGAACGCAAGCTCGGTGCTTTGCAGGAGTCACAAGAGCAACAAAAAGACCTCCAAGAAAAAGTGCTTGGGGCTATAAATGATGTTAGTGACACGGTGATTAAGCTTCGAAAGGATTTCGACGTAGTGGAGCAACGAGTTACCGGGTTGGGATTGGATGTGGAAAATATGAGAACCGGCCTCACTGAATTACAGAAAAAAGTAGTGCGCCTTGAAACCACGGGAGTTGCGATGTCTAGTGGAACTACCGTAGTGGCGCAAGGACCAAGAGTGAAAGTGCCACCATACGACGGCACTACTTCTTGGAACGCTTATCGTCAGCAATTCCAGACTGTCGCTACTGCCAACGGATGGACGGAAGAACAATGCCTGACCGCTCTCACTGTTGCGCTCAGAGGGCAAGCCCTGTCAGTCCTGGAAGCACATACAGGAAATGGGTTCAAAGACCTGATGGAGGCACTTGAATCCAGATACGGGGAGCGACACCTGGAGCACGTGTTCCGTGCCCAACTGCGTGACAGAGTCCAACGCTCAGGAGAAGGACTACAACAATGGGCGTTGGAAATTGAAAAACTCGTCAGGAAGGCACACCCGGGAGCCGACACCAAGATGGTGAACACGAATATTGTTCAAGCATTTGTCGACGGAATCAAAGACCAGGAGGTCAGAGCTGCAGTAAGGCTTCGTCACCATACCTCGCTAAAGGAAGCATTGGCGCATGCTTTGGAGGTCGAGGCTGTTCGCCATGACATACGGCAGACTCATAAGATCCGCGAGGTCTCTGAGAAAGTCAGTGAGGTTAAGGCTCCTACGAAGAAAAAATATGGAGTCATGTGCTACAAGTGTGGTGAGAGGGGCCATCTTCAGCTCAACTGCCCGCAGAAGGAGACCCAGATGGCAAGGATGAAAAGGATGGAGAAACAAATAGAGGAGCTGAAGAAGCAAGGGGCTTCATCCCCTGCCCGGGATCAGGGAAAGAAAAAGTCAAACAGATGCGTGTTGATCGAAGACACACCTACCAAGACATCGGCGCAAAAACGGATGACGGCGAGAACCGTTGTTAGTGGAAGCAGTAACGCTGTGGACAAGGTTTTGAATCTTGGTGATCGCGAGATCTGCTTGAACAAAGGTAACGTCATTGGAAAGTGCGAGGAAGGTGTCTGGATGAAAAAGTGTAGTTCGATGACAGGCGCAGACTCGGCAAACAGCAACAACTATGGATTAGTGACTGAGCTACTCGATGACTGCAAGAGTAATCTGACTTATTCGCAGAGCATGAAAGCTAAGAAGCTTTTACAGCGCTACGCGAATATCTTCTCCAGTCAAGAAGGGGACCTTGGAAGAACGTCGATGGTTCAGCACAGGATAGATACCGGAAGCGAGAGCCCAATTCGTCAACGAGCAAGACGGATACCAATCGCAAAGGAAAAAGAAGTCGAAGGCCTTTTGGAGGACATGAGAAGGAATAAGATTATTGACCCGTCTGCAAGTCCGTGGTGCTCACCTGTTGTTTTAGTGAAGAAGAAAGATGGTAGCACGAGATTTTGTGTGGACTATAGGCGTCTCAATGATGTCACTAAGAAGGACAGTTACCCGTTACCTCGAATCGACGACACTTTAGATACCTTGAGTGGCATGAAATGGTTTTCGACCCTAGACCTGAAATCTGGATACTGGCAGGTGGAAATTCATCCAAAAGACAAGGAGAAGACAGCTTTCTCGACCGGAAAAGGTTTATGGCAATTTAACGTCATGCCCTTCGGATTGTGCAACGCACCTGCCACATTTGAGCGACTCATGGAGTGTGTACTGGCAGGCTTAGTTGGAGAGGCTTGCTTAGTCTACTTAGATGACGTCATCATTGTTGGCCGTGACTTCGAGGACCATTTGCGAAACTTGGAGCGAGTTTTCGCAAAAATAGAGGGAGCCAAATTAAAGCTGAACCCGAAAAAGTGTCGTTTATTCAGGAGTAAGATCAATTATCTCGGCCATGTTATCTCTAGTGATGGAATCCAGACAGACCCGGAGAAACTGGAAGCAGTTCAAAAATGGCCTACCCCTAAGGACAAAACCGAAGTGCGGGCATTCCTCGGCCTATGCTCATACTACAGGCGTTTTGTTCAGGGATTCTCAGAGATAGCCAAGCCATTACATCGGCTGACAGAAGATAAACGACAATTTAGTTGGGATGAGACTTGTGAAGATTCGTTTCAGAAACTGAAGAAACATCTGTGTGAAACACCAATCCTGGGGTATCCACAACCTGAAGGTCGGTTTATAGTCGACACGGATGCAAGCAACACGGCCATTGGAGGGGTGTTATCTCAGAAACAGGGTGAAAGAGAAGTTGTTATTGCATATTTCAGCAAATCTTTATCCCGGCCAGAGAGAAATTACTGTGTGACAAGAAGAGAACTCTTGGCTGTTGTAAAGACGCTACAACACTTCAATAAATATCTCATCGGCAGACCGTTTCTACTGCGAACTGATCACGCAGCCTTGAAGTGGCTACTGCAATTCAAGAACCCAGAAGGTCAAGTAGCTCGATGGATTGAACAGCTCCAGGAGTATGACTTCGAGACGGAACACCGCAGCGGAAAGACGCATGGGAATGCCGACGCACTCTCACGAAGGCCGTGTTCGGAAGACTGCAAACATTGTGTTAAGCAGGAATCTAACGAAATAACATTAAAGCTAACGAGAACAAGTCCTTTGGGTCTCTGGGAGAATGATGCTATGAGGGAGGCTCAAGAGAGAGATGACGACCTTCGGCACATCATCACATGGAAGAAACGGGGTGACGTAAAACCAATCTGGAGCGAGGTTGCACCCACTGGCGCTGTCACTAAGGCGTACTGGGCGCAATGGGACAGTCTGATACTTCAAAACGGAATACTCTACCGGAAATGGGAGAAGACTAACGGCAGAGAGTTCCATCTTCAGATAATTGTCCCACGAACGAGAGTACCTGATGTTCTCCGTGAAATACATGATGGCGTATCAGGAGGTCATCTAGGTGTCAAGAGGACGTTAACAAAAGTGCGAGAACGATTCTACTGGTTGCATTGTCGAGATGATGTACAGGATTGGTGCCGCAAATGTACTACCTGCGCTGCTGTAAAAGGACCACAGACCAGGAGCCGTGGGAACCTGCGGTTGTATAACGTCGGTGCACCGTGGGAACGAATAGCAGTTGACGTAGCTGGGCCATTTCCTGTAACGGAATCGGGAAACAAGTATTTTATGGTCGTCATGGACTACTTCACCAAATGGCCCGAAGTATTCGCCATACCAAACCAAGAAGCTACAACAGTCGCTTCTAAGTTAGTCGAAGAAGTGATATGTCGCTTTGGTGTGCCTCTAGAAATCCATTCTGATCAGGGCAGGAACTTCGAATCGCAAGTATTCCAGGAAGTGTGCAAAATTTTGGGCATGCATAAGACGAGGACCACCGCGTACCATCCACAGTCTGATGGAATGGTTGAGAGGTTTAACCAGACCCTGGAGAGGCATTTGGCGAAATTGGTAGACGACAAACAAAAGGATTGGGACAAGTATATACCACTCTTCCTTCTGTCGTACCGAACCGCCGAGCATGAGAGCATAAAAGCTACCCCGGCGTATGTCAATTACGGTAGAGAACTACGAATACCAGTAGATCTATTGACAGGAGGGTCACCGGAGGGACCAGAGACCGTACAAGACTATGTCTGCAATTTAAGGGAAAAAATGCGCTATATACACGCCTTGGTACGGGAAAATCGGTTACAGTCAAGTGAGGGCATGAAAACCAGATACGACCGGAAATCGAACACGAGCGGCTTCGAGGAAGGGTCACTGGTGTGGCTGCATAACCCAACTCGCCGGAAAGGAAAATCTCCAAAGTTGCAGACCAAGTGGGACGGTCCATACAAAGTGGTTACCCGACTGAATGATGTGACTTATAGGATTCAAAAGCAACCAAGAGGAGCATTCAAAGTGGTACACATAGACCGTCTGGCGCGTTACCATGGCAGTAACAACGATGCTCGGGACGAGCATCGCTAAGAGGGGAGTGGTGTTACGAAGGCACAGGGAAGCTAGCGCCATCTAGCACCGCTGGTGGAACCACTCAGTGAACGCATAGACAACGTGATATCCCGACTCGATACTAGATGGCGTTAGTGGGCCTGTATTCTCGCGTGTTCGGGAACACGCGGTATCTTTCCAGAATCGTCTAGTACTCGCGACGGCACGTATAAATAGTCGCGGGGAGCGCCGCGAGTTCAGTTCAGTTCGAGCTTTCGAGGCGACTTCGAAGTGAAAACTAGTGATACCGGAGTGAAACAAGTGAAACCTACGACTTGGCTTACGACCTAGGACATCGTTAGTGCTTAGTGTTTGGACCTAGTGCTTTGTGTTGGACCTAGTGCTTTGTGTTGGACCTAGTGTTTTGTGTTGGACCTAGTGTTTAGTGTTTGAACCTAGTGCTTTGTGTTAGTGCTAGTGAATAAAGTCTTCATTGAGTCAGCAGGTCTTTCTCTCCAAATCCTTCGAACCCTTAGCACGTAACAGTATGTAATATCATTGTTCTAGAAGATTTCATCTAACCAGCGCCTACCTCAGGTTAATATATCGCACCACCACTACACATTCTTTCTTTGTCCCATCATTGGGTCTCCTCTCGGAAGCAGTGGTTAAGCCAAAGTCCGTCACGCTGGTAGGGCTTGGTAGACTTTATGTGCCCTCCAGAACGTTATGGTGAACTCTATTTCATGCAGGTTTCACGATGTTTTTCCTTCATGAAGTTTTCACGATGTTTTTCCTTCACCATTACGGCTGGTGACATCTAATTTATTAAAGCGCACATAACTTACCCGTTAAAAAGTCTTTGGTGCGTGTATATTTGAGTACTTAAGCGGTTTTTTTTATGGGTTCAAGATAGCAAACGAGCTTGCAGCACCATCCATCCGCTGCCGCCCATGACAACTGTGAGTGACTTTGAACAAGGCTCAATTAGGGACTGGGATGGTTAGTCCAATTAGTTGAGAGGGTTAATTAGAACATTAGTTGGTCAGTTCGTTAGTAGGTATGAGAACTGGGGACTGTTAGTGATAGTTAGTCCTGTTAGTTGGTGTTAGTAATAGTCCAGTTAGTACTTGTTAGTATTTAAACAGATATAGGCATCATATAGAGTAGATAACCAACTGTATCTAATTTCTGTTTAAAAACAAGTTTCCTGCTCTGTGCTATATGTATTGCGCTGTACTTTCACTGCTGCAAAACAAAAATTTAGCTCTCGGTATTTGTTCTTGCTCATTCTTATTTCTATACAAAACCATATCATTGGTAAAAAGCTGCTACCCATTAGGGGGGACATACATGCGTGATATTTATTTATTTTATTTATTTTTTTATTTATAGACTTTATTGAGTACCTTACAAAAGTAAAAAATACACAAAGGGCGAGCTTAATGCCTGATGGCATTCTCCACCAGCTAACCCTGGGCGGTGTGGAAAGGTGTGGTAGGTGTGAATATATATACATTTGAATATAGCTAAGTATAAATAATATATATATTTATAAATATATATGTAAATTTAGACTAATACATACTAATACATATATATTAGATATATTTATATAGAAACATATAAATCATTTAACTTTACATAGAATACATAAATATATAATATAAATACATATGATACTATGTTGTTACTTAAAATAAAGCAGGTACCGCTAAGTCGGGGCTATACTCACTCGGAAAACAAAAGATGAATATGACAAATACGTTTGAAGATAATCTGTGTCAAGCTTTATTCTAGTCTCTAATAACAGTCAAAATAATAAATAATAAAAAAAATTTACCTCTCTTCAGAGATTGGTTAAAAATGGCTTTCCTGGAAAATATAAAGTTGCAAGCGGATGGTATTATTCAAAAGAGGTGTAATAAAATATCTTGTTTCACAAAGAAAGCTTCACGCCTTTGCGTGCAGACGTCAAAAGCACTGTCTAGTAATTACTGGATGGTAATAAAAAGGCTTGCTGTTACTCGAAAAGTATTAAAAAGATTTTACAACATTAAATACGTAGCTCCCAAGAGAAATATGACTGCCAGTCACATTGACAGAAGATCTCTAGTCTTTACAAACAACAAAGAAGTTCTAAAACCTGCTCAACGATGATCAAGTGTTGATTGGCAGAGGGTTTATTGACCAAGCCGACTGTCAGAAGTTTTTAGACCAGCCAACAAAAGTGCAACTTAATACTATCTGCTGGGTAAAACCGGGATAGATGCCGTAGTGGGATAGACGCCTCATTTTCAATATCTTAAATTTAGAAAACCGCAAAAAATAATTATTTGGTCAAATAAGGAACACAGGTGCCTTACATCTCAGTCCCCGCAGACTGTCATGCAGAACAGAAGGATATCGCTTGTGCGTACGATTATCTCCGCGACTGACACGACAAACGCATCAAAGTTTCAAACGTAAGTATTTGCTGTTGCATAACTTTTTCAATTTTTATTATGTTAATATAATGGTACACACCTAAATGCAAATAATCGCTCTTTAGTATATATTTTTTAAATAAAAGGGCATCAATTCCTATCAAAAAGGATAGTTGCCGCAATTTTGCCTTACCCATGTACACATAATAAGCATATAAGCTACGCCATTTTATACCTTATAATTATTCGTATACCTATACGAAAATTAGATGTACCGACACCTCTGCCTATCAGTTTTGCCAAATGCAGGCGAGATGTTATATTAAGTAATTATTGCACGACATAAATTGACGTAGCAGGCTGTATTTTCATTATGAATCGGATCTTTGTTATAAAAAACTGAAATTTTCAAAGGCAAAGGGATAAAATTACCGGAGGATGGTGTACATTCAGGCGAAGCAGAAATAAAAGGGGCCGTATCACAAAGTAAGGCAGCTGCTTCGCATGCAGACTGCAAGAACTGCCTATTAATTAGCGAACGGTACTCAAACGTGTCGCGTTTCTGTGCTGCTGGGGTGTGTTTGTACGCCGAGGTTTAAATACAGGTTTCGGAAAGTTAATTCGCTTGTTTGGTTTTGCTATGAAAGGTAGGCTTCACTTGACAAGTCGTTAAGACCATAAGTACTTATATGTCAAGTGAATAATAGGAATATACAATAGTAGCGTCCATAGCCCTATAGCTCGCATCGATTAAATGTGATCGAAAAAGTTAAGCAACTTCGGGCGCGGTCGGTTTGTGGATGTGTGACCGCTAGTGGCAAAATTTCATGGACGCTACCGTGCTTCGGAGGGCACGTTAAGCCGTCGGTTCCGGTTGTTTTCAATGGTGGAAACAATCGTTAAGCCTTGTCGAAGACCTTCGGGTAGCTTGAGAACATTCGACACTGGGTTGGCCACTAACCAGTGCCAGACCCGTGCCCAGCAGTGGGACGTCTATGGGTCGCAGCGATTGTACTGTGCATGGTAAACGGATTTTATTTATATTGCGAACTTCTTATCTTCTTTCTTTGACCTCCAGGTGACTTAATATATAAACCTATACAATGCCCCTACACTTATGAACCAAAATTTTATTTTGTTCTTTTATTTTCACGTACTTTTAGGTTAGGTTATGTTTGAATCCCTATTCTGTACAGCTCAGCAGATTAAATCTTCAAAGGAGTTCCAAAACACAAGCCAACTTTCAAGTTATGATTTTATGTACTCAGCATTTGGCACCGTTACAATGATACCGAAACTCCCAATGGCGAAACAGGGATGTTGAAAATCAGTATTAATACTTGTCTAAATTTTTTACACATTTAGCAATTGTAATTTAGATTAATTTTAATATATTAGTGCACTATCCATTCTTAATTTAATAAATGATATGGACATTCTCACACACGACCAACTGAACCCAAACTAGGCGCGAGAATAGGGTATCAGAGACTGTTATAAATACATAGATATATTTAAACACATTGTCATACTTAAATAGATGATACATATTAACATCCAGACACAGAACAAACACAACAACAAATGTTTATGTGTGGGATTTGAACCCACTACCCCTGGAGCAGGGTCACTACCGATTGCATCCACGGGCCCGTCAAAACATACGTACTTTAGAAAATTCCATATAAGCTCTTAGTTTTAAATAATAACAACGGTTATAATGTAGAGAGAATATTTTATCAAAGACCGTTTGATGAGGCCTTTTGTGAGATGAGAGCAAATGGAAAATAAAAACTCACAAACTCAATAAAAGGTACTCAGTTTGTCTACGGCTACCTAGTTGAACTGTGCATTTATATCGTAAATAAATAACAATCCATTTTCGCATTACTGTCATATGTTTGTACTCTACGTACATCACTTGGCACCACTTTCCACGCTCTGGCGCCGAAGACAACCCTCAGCACAGACGAAATCTACCCAGATACAGCGACATATTTTCTAAAGTTTTTTTTACAAGAGGTGATCATCTGATTCTACCCTTGAGGTAGAGGTAGAGGTAGATCACAGATCACGTAGAAATGTCATTGGTGTTTTCGACTGAGATTTGAACCCGTACCCATGCAAATGAGAGTTCGAAACATCAACCACTGACTTTCACCGGCTAAGATCATTGGTTACTGGTTTAATCCATTTTTTTTTTCTAGGAAATCTCCCAGAGACCCCCAACAACTCTGGGGGAAGAGGCCGAGTATGTGAGATTTTTACTCACTAAAGCCCTCTCGGCAGCATTCTAGAAAAGTGGGAAGGCTCCGATATCTCCTACGGAACACACTGCTAAATTAATAATTTAGGTGGATGACTTGAAAGATCCATACTTAATTTTATGCATACCAAAGTGGCATTGTTATGTTTATAAGCATCTCTATTTATTACCGTCTCAGCAAGAACTTGAATTTAAAAAAATATATATATGTAACCACCGTTACTCTGTTGGCATGTACTCTTTAGACGAAATCTGCAGTAAAACCTGGATTTGATGAATTTAACGTGAAATTTCTTCTTTTAGTTTCTCAGATCTCTCAGGGAATCTCGCATAGACAATAGTTAAAAAAAAATGTGACAGGTGGCGCCATTCTGTTGAAACCAGTTGAAACCACATCTCATTTAGGTCAATTCTTGCCAAATAAAGTCTGTCAACATGGCCCGGTGACGATCGCAGTCGATAGTCAAGACGGCACCTTTACAATTTTTAAAAATGTAATGGGGTTTCACTATTAAGGTTCTTTCAAGCTGTAAGGCACAATATTCGAAAATTTTCTATGTTTTTAATTAAGCAAATATAGCTGACTCGACTATTGACAGTTGTAAATTCAAAATTCAGGTTCTTGCTGAGACACCCTATATTAACACTCAAAACTACAGATTTTCGGGTCTGTTTTAATCTGACTGAGTACACGGTATCTCACTGGCTTCATTACTTCATTCCAACAGAGCAGCATCGGACCTTTTATGCATACTACATTATTTCAAACAGTGTAGGTACCATTTGGAAAATTAAACTATTCTCCAAGTAATAATCAAGAACTAAATATTAAAGTGCAGATGTGATTTTCCCGGGGGACGCAGTTTTCTGATAAAATAAAATGGAACGATCTAGAACGTGGCACAAAAACTCATTTGCGACAATGATCTTTTCACAGCAACTTCACAATACACGACACGGCATTTTTATTTCAGTTTTTCCTACTGTACCTGGGCCAGCCAATTTTATTTATATAGCAATTTTTTATTAAATTTTGATCGCTTTATTAAATACTACTGGAGGCCCACAGCTTCTCATGTGTGGAATAAGACATAACAATAGCTTAGTAGCCACCCTACTCTATAATACCCGATCGAATCCTGTCCTTAGAACTTTATTCCTAGCGAAATCACCGGGATAATAAGCACTAACATATCCTATATTTCTATTTATTCAACTGTAAAATTTTTTTTGTAATTAAGACGCAAATCTATTGTAATTTAAGAAATATTCAAACTACTTTGTTCACGTATCCCAGGAGCATTATTTTCCGGGACCGGTTAAAATGTAGGTACATTTAAAATATAGGAATTAAGTTGGTCAAAATGAGCCACCAAGTTTTCATGTTGTCTAAAAAAATAAAACCGTTTAATAACTGGACTTCACGTTAGAAAGTTCTCCTATTTTTAACCCTTTGTGGACTGAATAAACAAAAAGCTGAATTTTTAATCAAGAACACGCATTGATGTGTCATTGGGAAAACCTCTTAAAAATTATAATTAAGTATTTAATTTTTTTACCTTTATCTTACAAAATACAGGAAAACGTAGAATACATACCTATTATATTAATTTAATTAACAATATCAGACAATGATTGAGATAAACTCCAAACAAACATTCATAAACAACTGTTCTCCTGGAATAGAGAACCCTTTAATTTTTGGGATGAACAGTACCTTTGAACCGTCTCAGAGATTCAATGCATATTTGTACCAAGTTAGGTGGACGGTTAAATTAAAAAAAGAAAATTTAGTACAGAATTAATGAAATATCGTGTAATGTAAAAATTATCTCAGACTGCCGAAATATGAAATCATATTAAATTCCGTTCACCGAATGCATGTTTTTGAAAAATATTAAAATAGGTAGGTACCTACGTACCTTATTACCTACGTACATTTGTTGTTGGAATCTTTGCTTCCGAAAAACCAGCATTGCATAGGTTCATAGTAATATAGTGCCAAATAATATAGTGTCAAATGATTCTGCGTATCAGTTCGCAGATTTCATGCAGACATGATGCTATTTCAGTAATCCCATATCATCTGACTATGCCTGAGACAATCAGAGACCTATTATTTTTAATAAAACGGATTGAAGAATTAAGCACTTACGTACTACGTCCGTACACAATTCAATGAAGGAAATAAAAGGGCTTCATCACGCTCCGATTACCACAGAAAGTAAATATAAAGTATACATTTTAAATTTAATTCCAAGCCAAAGTATTAAAAGGCTCTTTCAAGTTAGTTACTCTTAGTAACAAGTTGGAATTGCTCAAAGGCAAGGATTTCTTTTATTGCTTGTAGAGAATTTTTAATAATGTTTATAACCATTTCTGTTTGCGACTAGAAAGTTTATAAGTCATTTATAACTTTTTAATTTTTGTTCCTAGTATGTAGTTGGGGTGTATTTCTATTCACTATGCCAGTATCGACCAATAACATTTTGATCGTTACTGTAATCCTACTAATATTATAAATGTGAATGTTTGTTTGGATGTTTGTTGCTCAATCACGCCTAAACTATAAAACGGATTTGGATGAAACTTGGCACATTGGTAATACCTATTGTATTTGCAATTAGGAATAGGCTATCTATTGTAATGTTATTGATAACCCAGATTAAAACGTAGGATACTTTTCTTTCCATAGACGTCCCACTGTTGGGCACGGCTCTCTCCTACAGCCAAAACTGCGGGAGTTCTAGTCTAGAGTATTCTCCACCACGCTGCTCCAGTGTTTTACTTAATTAATCCTTTCTAATATATAAATGGGAAAGATTGTTTGTTGGTTTGTCCTTCTTCTCCGCCTCAAAAAGAATGATGGATTGATGGGATTTTTACATAGATGTAGTGTAGAGCCTGGAGAGTGATGGGATACTTTTAATTCCGGAAAATTGTACGGTTCCCGTGAAGTGGACATAATCGTTCGATTTTTACATGATTATTATGTATCGATCGATTTTAATCGTCTAATCGATAAAATCTAAATTTGATTGTATTCTGACTTGCGTAACTGCGGGTAAAGCTAGATTTTGATTGCTAGTACTGAAGTAGCCTGTCATTGAAAAGGGATTTTTATATTTTAAAGTATTCTTTAACGATAGCGGTAATAGTAAATTTCTGTACGGAAGACGTTTTAACGCTGGCGGAACCACGGTAAAACTAATATAAATGGGAAAGTGTCTTTCAATCATCCATTTCATCATTTATTCTCCAATTTACCTACTATCGGATAGATTAAAAAAAAATAGAGGTGCAGTTAAAAAATCTCGTACCGGGCATGAGAAGCTAGTTATGGCACTGTGGACCTGTGTACCTTCTTGTATTGGCTAGAGTCGTCAATATCCAAGTTAATCATTAGATAGATGGATGGATGGATATGACGCGGCAACGATGCGATGGCGCACCTAGTTACTTATCCAAATAATATAATTAAATTTGTTCGTGTTCCAATGTTCGCTTCATTCAATTAATGTAACCGTTAGAACGTTGTGAAGGAAATTTGATTTCAGTTCAACTTCTCACTCAATTATCAGTTTAAATTGTTGCCTCACCATTTAAATACGATTATGAAAACAGATTTATTATTTGAATAATATTTTATAGGAAGTAGGAAGGTTTAGGCGCTTTATCATCACTCTATAATGAAAGGGTTAGGCGTTTTATCATCACTGAACAATGAAATATTTTTTACATTTTAGTACAAGCATGACACCTCGATATGCTGATGGTATGTGGTCATCGTTGTATAATAATACGGGCAAAATCATTTCATTTCATTTATTTATTGCCTTAAGCGTGTTGTGTAACATAAAATCTTACTTCATTTAAATCAGCAGTGAGCACACGACTCAGATAGGACACGGCAAAAAAAAACACTAATAAAATATAATGGGCTGAGATTTTAGGGGTCACCAATCATCGTTGACGATGTTATTTCTTTATGCGCGCTATATATAGGTAGAATACCATGAGAGGGCTGATAGAAGTACGGAGGGATTGTAATTAAAAATAATTTTAACATCGTAATACTAACAGTAAATTAATGCATCATTCTTCTAAATTACTAAACCAATAACTTCCAATGCAGCCAACTAGTGGGAGATTCATGGTTCAGGCGACATGTTACCTGTAATATACCTTAAATATAGTTAACCAAAAAATTACCACTAGAAGCGGTCGGTGGTTGATGAGCTATTGCGGTAAACTTTGCAAGTATAGCGACAGCAGGATTGAGTTAGGTGGTCTTTAACAAAGACAGTAGTTCCCATAGACCACAAAATTTACCAAGCCTACATCCGTTTGCTACGTACGTACTCGTAAATATAAAAATACGTTTTGTGCGTCGCAAATGGTAAATGGGTTACGTTATTTGCGTACACACCGGTTCGTGGAACCACTAAAATTCGAGTTATTAGGTTTACGGGGTTCAGAAGCATCTATTTGCCATAAATATTTTATGGCGATACGTCAAGAGTACATACTTCGAGTAATAGGTTTGAGTTTATAGGCCTTAAGACAAGGACAGGTAGCACAATGAGGTCGTCCTTGAAACATGTTTATCCTACTCTGTGCTTGAAGTATGATACCAGCTTCTTAGAACGAAGCCTAAAGGAGTGTGGCAATGGCACAGCCTACGATCAAAAATTGCCGTCACCCTATATAGAGTCGCCCATCGAACACATATATGTATAGAAAGGTTTCGTGTGGTGAGAGATAGAGAGCAAAGGCCCTTTGCTACAAAAGGCACTGGGGTGAATCCAGTCTGCTGTCACATTTGAGTGACGCATTTTACTAACAAGTACGAAACAGACTTACCATAAAATTAAATTAAAAAAAAAATGTGACGATGAAATGACAGCATTTCGCAAAACTTTATAGGTCCATCTTAAGTAGTTCCATTAATTCCATTTTGGCAGTGTTGTCCTACCTGTCGTAACAGGAAAATAAAATTGGGCATCTAAGTGGCGAGAGTGGTAACTCGAACAGCCCAGCTACCCCTGAAGGAAATTTGTGTGGCTGCACAACTCAGAAACTTAGCTGCGGAAAGCCATTCAAAGACTCTTTTCCTCATATAATAATTAAAAAGAACGTGAAGAATAAATTTAAGACGAGCGAATTAGATAAGTAGTTTGCTGACTGTTTGTTAATTTTCTCACGGGCTCAACAACAAGCATAATAATATAAAAAGATCACAAACATCTATTTTAAATGCATGCTGTATGCTCATGTTTACATCCATCCATAAACCGACCGCGCTCATCATTGCCTAAATCGGTCGATTACATACGAGCCATTGGCCCATGGACCCTACAATTATCATTCACTCGTATAACCCGTAAGAACTAAGTCTGTTTACCTCTTATAATATTTGCCTTCGGAAAGTCACAGCAACCTAAAAAGGTTGCTCTGACTTTCCGAACTGGATCACCAATTTATTATTAAAAAAAAGTGCTGATCATTTTAAATTTACTCTCCCCGGAATTGGCGTCTAATTACGATCTGAATTCTGACGCTGAAATTCAGCGGGATCCAACCGGTTATTGAGTTATATCGGACTGACGGACAATGGCACTCCAATAATGGGGTTCCAGATTGCAGTAAAAAATTGGTTTCTTTATTTCATAAATCCAATCCAGATAATGACAGTTAAGTTCGCAGTATCAATCATAAATTGAATTTCAAATTTGAATTGTTTTTTGCTGTTACAATATAAATATCAGCAGCCGCTGTGAACTATAAGCCAATATAAACAATGTAGCTACACATATTATTAGGTTGCTCAGTTGAACAATTTGGCCATACTCCTTCATGCTGGCCTCTTCGCAACCCTATAATCACAAGATTTTTTCTATGAATACCAAAATTTTTAAGAAGAGTATGGTCACCACGCTGGACAGGTGCAGCTTGGCATAATTTGCCTTCGAAAATACTATGGACTCTTCGGCATGCAGGTTTCCTCAGGAGTTTACTTTCACAGGTACAGAAGGCAACCTATTCAATTGCTTAAAATGAACAAACTAAACATAGAAATGTCATTAGTACTTGCCACTTTTGAGTGTGATTCCGAATTTAAACGACTCAAGTTGTTACATAGATTTATTACTAGAGTTGTTATAATATACAATATGAGGATTTCAAGTAACCGCAAAGCTAAAGTTACAGTTTGAGGTTGGCCAAAGTATTTAAATTTTTAGATTTTTTACTTGAATGTTTCAACTTCATAAGTTTGGAATCGTACGTGGAATTGCGATGGGCCTCACATGGGTCATAACTGCCGAAAATTGGGTACACACTTATCCTATTACGGAGTTAGTTAGGTACTGCGTGATGTATGGTTATGTTATGACATCCACTTTCAGGTTTCCTCGTCAAGTATCAAATTTTCCGTATAAGATATTTATTTAACTCTAACTAGCTAGCTTAGTAAATTCAGACGAGACAGACTGAATGAATATAAAATCATTGCTGTATGATTTGAATCCCACATCTCTCGAATACCATTGACCATTTAACAACCGATCCCCACTGCCAGGCTGCATTTCATACCAAGTGCACCTTTTCTTACAAAAAACATGAATAACGAAACGTCAGAATCGTTCGCTAAAAGGTTTCCGCCACAATCCCATTCCTTCTCCTAGCCTCGCAATTATTTCTAATGTCTATAATCTTATCCTCAAAACTATGGACTAAAACATCGTGAGATGAAAGACCCCATTTTACGTCGGGATTTTTGTATTATTTTGTGAAATATATACTGCAGTACCGTTAAGGCGCTATTGGTCCAACGATTAAATAAATATTTTGAACGGTGTCCAGCACGAAATTTCGCAAAATAACGTGCTCTGAAATTACTAGTACTATTCCCCCATAAATGGCAAATTGTAGAAAAAAATCTTGCCTAAACCACTTCGATACTAAAACAAGGTCATCCTCTTCTGGAATTTGAAAGAAATTACATACAATATCATATCACATAATCATTATACATGTTGTATGCCAATGTAATCTTAGAATTGATTTGTAGACCTTTGAAAATTTTTCGCATAAAACATTAATTCTCCACATTAAACTGTCACAGGTATTGATACCAAAACGGGGCATAAGAGCCTCGTTTTGTTATCATTGCAAATATATACATGAAGATATTAAGATTTTTTTTCTATTTTTTAGTCAACATTGTCGCCAGGTTTACAAAACCAAATATTACGATGTTTAATAACTAGGTTGATATCTAGTTTTAATATCATTCGTATTTTGTAGTAAATTGCCATTTGTAGTACCTACATTGCCAATGCTTGTACATTAGAAACAACTGTTTCAAGCGATCACACGTGTCCGAAAATCCGACGTTTAGCGTTTTCACTGTACGAAGAACTTGGACTATTGATTTTTTATTGCGAGTATAAAATTATTTAAACTATATGTTACTAGTGGATGCCCGCAGTTTAGCTCGCGTAGAATTAGACCCATTACGACGTCTGCCCGCGTTCGGGTTGCTCACATGACTTCAAAAACGGCAAAGTTTCATACTAACTTTGCACCCCCGTTTTACCCCCTTAGGGGATGAAGACTGATGCAAAAAATAGATAAAAGCAATCCTTGATGCGGATTATATATCATGCTAAAATTTCAGCTCGATCGGTGTAGAACTTTTTGAGTTTTTGAAGCGTACACAAACCAACATAACATTATATAGAAGATTTATCTTGATATCTAGAATTGCAGTAATCATTTTTTTATTTGACTTAGTAATAATAATTTTTAAAATATCTGTGATAGACGGTACAGAAGGCGCCTTAACTGTCAGTGATTCGTTCGCTTATTGATATTAAAATAAAATGGGTGGAACGAGTTTCTTTACTATAGAAGCTCTCTTCCGTTTTGTTTAAATATAATTTACATAAACCAACAACCGTACAACGAGCAGTTAACTGCTTCGTCGTTACTACATGCATAGATTTGAATAAAATACACAAGTTTTAAGATTATTGTTACTTAAGGCTTAAGGGTAACATTTTTACAAACTTTGAATGCCATATTTATTTATATCTAATAAATTTTATGCTTCTAGTTCTAAAAATGACATACTTTCATACAACCTTTCATCCCCCTTTTCAACCCTTTAGAACACTTCTTTCCAATTAGAAAGTATGTCCTTTCTCAGGCTCTAAACTATCTGTGTACCAAATTTCATTTACATCGGTTCAGTAGTTTTGGCGTGAAAGCGAGACAGACAGACAGACAGACATTTACTTTCGCATTTATAATATTATAGCATGGATTAAATTATTATATACCGTACTACTGACATTGTTTATGTATTATTTATTTATATTTATATAAATATTTATGTAATATCCAGTATGTATCTAATGCTTAATTAATTAAACCCGGATACGCCAAGATGTTAACACACACACGCCACGTAACTCCACCATGGACCTCCAAATTAAATTATGATAAACACTATTTATTCAAGCCACGCGCTGCGCACTGAAAACGCTCGCCGTTCCGGACCCTGAGCCACTCGGAATTCCAGTTAAACGAATTTGCACCCCACTGCTCTGCACTTGTCTTGTTATTCACGCCACCGTCCGGTTCTGTTTATTCTAATGCGACTATTTACTCTTGGAACCATCCGCAAGAACTAACATTCACACAAACATTTGACAGAAGAAAAGTGCACATGAAGTGGATTCTCTCGCGAAAGACTCCCGTTTTTTCAATAAAAAGTTTTTGTCAAAAGAAATATTTAATAGAATAAATTTTATTGCAGAGTTACACTACAAATATACAATACACAATTGCAATATATACCATGATGGTTAATAAATAGACTCGTAAAACTAACGTAATTTATGTAAACATTATTTCGTATTGGAAGTGGTGAGGCATTCTAAATTAATTTCATCACAACCCTTTCTTTGTCCCACTGTTGGGCACGGGTCTCCATTGAGAATGGTAGTGATTAGGCCTTAGTTCACCACGCTGGCCAAGATTGGCAGACTTCACATGCCTTCGAGAACATTATGAAGAACTCTCAGGCATGTAGGTTTCCTCACGATATGTCCTTCACCGTTATAGCAAGTGAAATTTAATTTCTTAAATCGCACATTACTTAGAAAAGTCATTAAATAAATAAATTATTCACATTATATGAATCAAAAACGAGTCAGAGACTAACTTGGTACTTAATGGGAAAACGAAAATAATGTTAAAAAAATAAATTACTTCTCAGTCACACAATTTTTTTTAAATAAAAATAATAACATTAAGTAAGTTTCTCTAAAATGATTCAAATAAATTTGCCTATACAAAAAATATGCCAACATATTATACCATCCAGTCACCATCTGATGAATATTGAAATTCTTGATTAAGTGGAAAATGTTCCTTAACTGGCACTACCTGGCTGGGTTACAGCCAATATGTCAACACCGTGACATATAATGGACACTCAACACCAGTACCTGAATTAACGACCAATAAACACTTAAGTGTTGAGTAAATTTTGCTTAACGGTATTGAAAAGGCTATTAAAGTATGCGTTATTGGCGTCGTTAATTTATTCTCAGTGGGTTAATCGACGTTTATACTAGATATCAGTGTTATTCCAGCATCATATTTGCAAACGAAACGAATCGTAACTACTAACAGTGTGGGGTATTCTTTAAATTCAGAGTCATCATATTATAAAATGTTAACCAAATGTAACTTCGATTAAATCGTTCACATAATTTCAATCGAACTTCACAGAGTTCGTTTGATTGTTAAATAATGTTGCAGATAATTTTTCTTGAATAATGTGTTGAAGGAGGCAACGAAATGTGAAATTTGGCTATGTTTATCACGAAAAAGTGTGTACACAGAACATTATTTGTAATCAAAAATATGTCAATTACTTAAAACATTTTGAAGCAACTACAATCTTTTACTTTCACATAAATCTAAATGCTTAAAGAAGAAGAAATGGTCAAAATCTAACCACTCGGCGACAATTAAACTTTTCGCGTGCGGTGAACAGCTATAGCCATTAAAACAATAATAATTCTATTATGTCTGGTTCAGTGCCATTGTATATTGGCATGATTTTCACATGTTTTATGCACACAAAGCCACACACCTGAAGCTTTTGCAATATGCCGCTCACCCGCTTTGTGTTGTGCATCCACACGGGAACAAATCTGAACATAATCTCGGTAATTGTCCCACCCTAACCGAGTATTCGATAAGCGGTTAGATTAATAGATAAGCGATTATCTTTTAACTCAATTTTATAAATCAAGTAAAATCAGTACCTATTAATTGCATTCAGCTTTCACAAATAGCACCTTTCTTTCACATTAGAATCTGTTAAATTCGTATTTAGTAATCTGTGACAAAAGGTGAACGTCGAAAAGAATGGTACGTCCACTAGTAATATATATTGTTGATGCCAGAACGTAAACATATCGTGCCTTTATGTGAGTAGCTAATTATGTATCTCTGGCCTATTTTTTCAGTAACTAATGTTTTCTATACGGAAACTTAGTAGTCTGCGATAATAGTGCAGACCTCAGTGCAAACTTAGGTAGGTAAAAACACATTTCAACTATTTTACTCGCTGTCAATGAAACACAGCCTATAATAACTTGCCTATTCCCAGCATTATATTATAGGTACGTTTATTTTGAGCCCGTTTTCCTGTCCAGGTATTAGTTTCTTTGATGTCATTTCTTTGATAATTATATAATGGAAACGAAAAGGATTTTATGCCAGCCGGTAAGTAAACAGAAATTCCGTTACCTCAAAGACTTTATTCTGGCTCTATTTCTCATGTAAATCATTCAAACTGTTTGTTTTAAAAATCAAACTTGTGGTAGTTTTATATTTACGGTAGTTTTATATTACGTATTTATAACTAGCTTTGGAAACCGTGCAATTTTCTGGGGTATAAAGTAGCATGTGTCACTCTCCAGGCCCTGAACTACATCTATGCAAAATGTATGTCCGGTCAAATGTCCGGTGTATGTCAATATTCTCACCATCACATGGTACATAAACATATCCGGTGAAAAGTATACGGATACATACATACCTCTGCCTACACCTTCTGAAATACAGGCGTGACCTTAAATCCACAAGTCTTCGTCAATCTAGCGTAGTTGCGTATGTGTTCTCGGTTTAATTAGGATAAAAGGACCCATAAATTCTTCTAGCTAACATAAACAGCAAACGTATCCGCAGAACGAATAAACTTTTCCGAATCTGTAATTATCGGAAAGAAGCCTCTCGTAAGGCTATAAAGCGCGCCCATTAGCTCAGTAGCTCAGTGAGTACGTGACGCGTTTGGAATGTAATGGAGAATTATATGGATACCGCTTATGCATCACAAACACTAATTAGTATCTAGCAGTAGAGTTGCTAAATAATATACTATTTTAACGCTGACTGAGTATGTATGCAGGAAAAATGCTGTCCGTAATCGTTCATAGTCTAGCGTCGATTGCATGTGTTGCAACGACGGGTGCGGTCGGTGTTGATGGGTGGTAGTGTGGATGGTGGGTTGACCGCTAGTGGCAACATTAAATAGGCGCTTCCGTTCTTTGGAGGGTAAGTTAAGCTGTCGGTCCCGGTTGTTTTAAATTGTTTTGTTTGGGCCGGGGGGGGCTGGGACCGGGGGATAGTATGTTATCTACTAAAACATGTGTAAAGCAAATCTATATAATAAAAATGAATCGCAAAATGTGTTGGTAAGCGCATAACTCAACAACGCCTGGACCAATTTGGACAATTCTTTTTTTAAAATGTTCGTTGAAGTTCAAGGATGGTTTTTACGGCGAGAAAAATTTGAAAATTCATCCCCTAAGGGGGTAAAACGGGGGTGCAAAGTTAGTATGAAGCTTTGCCGTTTTTGAAGTTAGTGAATGTGTAACGCGAGCGAAGCTGCGGGCGTCCTACTAGTGTTAAATAAATAAATAAATAAACAATCGTTAAGCCTTGTCGAAGACGAAGACGAAGGCTTGAGAATGTTTGACACTGGACCACTAAGCCGTCTACCACTGGAGCTTGGTGGAGTATGATTATTTATGTCACACTTGACATAGCATTGACATAATTATAGTCGTGAGGATAAATATAGTTATGTAAGGAATGAATATTTTTGTAAGCAAAAGCATAATCTGGTCCCACTTGTACGAGAAAAATCGAAACCTAATTTATTATTGTGCTGTATTTACTATATGCATATATAGGTAGTAGGGCTTTGATATGGTGTGTATAAAGTATTTTTGTATTGTATTGTATATAACAATGACATGCAGAACTGAGCAATTCGAGAAATCAGCTACAGTATTTATATTGCCATAGATCGCCCAAGCCTCAGGAAAAACTGAATACTTCTTTCCCACTAATTATGACTGATTGCCGCTCCAGATAGAATAGGCAAGAAATCCTATATGTACGTTCTCTCGTATTGTTTATTGGAAATAACTGCTGATTCAATCAATGGCTCAAGCCATTTTACCCGCCACAATGTTTTACGGTATTATAATAAATAATAAGTTATGTTTTTTTATATTTGGTAGAACATACTTCGAAGGTGGTCCCATTTAAATTTCATTAAAGTAATATACTCCCAAGATTATACATGTACATGTATGTATATTAAAGGTAGCTATGTATTTTTCGTATTAATTTTCCTGTAGCGTCAGTGTTTTTTTATTGCCATGACCATGCGATGCAAGACCTGTGCACACAAAATAATTTACTATAATTTCATACTTTTTTAGTTTTTCGTTAGTCTGTCCGTCTGTCACCAGGCTGTATCGCATGAACTGTGATAGATAGTTGAAATTTTCACAGATTATGTATTTCTGTTGCCGCTATATGTTGCCGCTATAACAAATAGGTACCTACAAAAAAACAGAAAAAAATTAAATTTTAGGGGGGGCTCCAATACAACAGACATGATTTTTTTGCCGTTTTTATAGATAATGGTACGGAACCCTTAGTGCGCGAGTCCGACTCGCACTTGTCCGGTAATTAAGTCAGTTTTATTTGATATATCGTAATTTTTTTAACGCAGCATAAATAATGACTGCATATCATACCAAACAAGATTGTCAACAACCCCACCCACGGCTCTGCACGCTTCACTGCTCGCTGACTTTTTGCTTTAAACTCGCCAACTACGTAAATCTATATGAAACTCTCGATATTTCCCAGTGTAGTCCGTTGTGTACAAAGTTTGTACAGATTTGTATAAATCTGTACAAAGTTTGCAAAACTCATTGCTACATGCACGGATTTGATCCCGGAGCCACCGAGCGGAGTGTTGGATGAAACTTTAAGCGCACCTATTTTAAATTCATATTTTCATAATAAAACAACACCGAATGTGGTTTATGCAAATATGTACTTCCACTTTAAGGTATTAGTTTACCAACTTGCGACGAAGGGTAGCAAGCTCAGAGGTAGCAACATCAATGACCAACTTGAAATTAATTATAATTAGCCCTGATTAGGGACTAACAAATATATTCTTTACTTTGAAAAATTTGCACAAACGGTATTTGATCTTGCAGTGGCACTATACCGAAAAGGAATTCCGACGGAGTTCTCCGTCTACGCGTGACGTCAGTGCTACGCTACAGTCTGAAATTAAGCAAAGCTACTTTCAGCTCGACTTTCAATCGGAAATAACTACACTAACAACTAATAATTTTTACGATATTTTAAACACAACTAGATATCTAAGGTGGCAAAAAATTTAACCGTGCTTATGATAGTCTTACCTAGTCTTACCTTGCACAATCAAGGAACTTGACCCCAAAGGCATACAGGATTCATCCAAGTGATCGGCCTTTGGGATCAGGTTTGAATTTACTGGGGACAGCTACAATAGATCTTTTTAGGTCGTTGTGACTTGTGGGCTTTACGGCCCGCACCCCTTCGATCAAATAATAATAATATTGAAGCACCAGCCATCTGCTACCGCCCATAACAACTGTGACAAAGTTTGAACAAGACTTAAAAAGGGACTAGGATAATAAGAAAAAGATATTTCTAGGAACATTGTTCTGTGTTCGTTAGTAGTTATGAGGACTGTGTATGAAAGTGTAAGGTAGTTATTAGGATTGTTAGCGACAATCAGTCATATTGGTGTTAATTATGGTCCAGTTAGTAAACTGTTAGTATGAGTCTGCCTGTAATAAAAACATTATGTAGTTAAAAAGAACGACCGAACAAACAAAATGTATAGGCAGACCAATGCAACATTGTGACACAGAGTATCTGATCTCGAACAAGACGCAAATACCAACTCTATCTATAGTGTTAGAGTTAACAGTTTATTGGAAACGTGTTTGTGGGACCAATACGATTTTCTGGCTACGTGACTCTGTCGTTTTAACTCGGAACAGCTCAGCCAAATAGAATTTTCATCATACTATATGGAATTGAAAAAGCCACACTGTAAGCTTTATGATATTTTCATCACAATACTACAATACTAGATCAAACGAAGTTCTTGAAGTGAAGTGCGATCGATGAATATATGTATCGCTGAGTTGAAGATACAATCACTCGCTCACGCCATCGTTCGTACACACTTGTCGTGTCCGTCGAAATGTATTTTCAGGTCTATGAAGTGGAATGAACGGACATACAAGTAGAGAACGTGTTAAGCGTTAAGCTCGACATTTTTAAACACAGTTTGGGCATCACAAAATAACTCGCTAACTTGCTTTGCTAGAGCAGGTGATTTAACTTCAGAGGCGCGTCACAAGGATGCAGGGTATGTCCACATGAATGGTGCGTATGCGTTTTTAAAGAGAGCGATTAAATGCTACAAATAAGACGGCTTCTTGAAGTTGTAATATGTCGATAGCCCAGTAGTTTATCCACAAGTATCAATTAGCTGTCGGTCCTGTTGCTATCGTAAGATAACAGTCATTAAGCCATGTCTGAAGCCTTAGGACGGCTGTCTTCTGTCTTCTTCTTCTTCATTAATTATTCCTCTACCTACACGCTATGGAGTGGCGTGGTGTGCCAACAGGCTCCACGTTCGCTCCAAGGGGTTGTTCCCGCTTAGTCCCACTCCCATGAGTTACAATGAGACAATGGGACAAAAATTACTCTTGAATCCTGCCTTTTTAGTAATGACAGGAGACCCACGCCCTTCAGTGTTTCGGTAATACCGCTCCCGCTACCACTACCGCTCCGCTAGTCAACATGAACGCATCCTTATCGTCAACGTGGAGTTAAAGCACTCATCGATAAATCTTTGCATAACTCCGTTATATTGAATTTGTTTTCCCTGAAGATGCTTTCCACTACTTTAGACTGCCGAGAGTTTGTTACTACTACCTACCTAGCTACCTTCTCCTGTTTTTGTTACAATCTCTTCTTGCCATACGTATACCTTAAAGGTGGTAGAATCTTTTTATTTTCTTTCGGTAAGTTCTGGTCACACCCATATTATTATTTTACTGTAGTTTATATTTTTGGTAATTTTGTTCCTTATGAGAGACTAGTGGACGCCCGCAGCTTCGCTCGCGAAGAATTAGACCAATTAACGACGTATGCCCGCGTTCGGGTTGCCCACTTGTCTTCAAAAACGGCAAAGTTTCATACTAACTTTGCACCCCCGTTTTACCCTAAGTACCTAAGTACCTTAGTCACAGAGCTCTTTTATTGACCTGCCCTTTTGAGAACCAACATCATGGTAGCGCTTCATAGATACGTTTCCTATTCTCCTAAAGTTATTTGCCAGTTCAAGTTTTTTTTCACAACAACAAAAAGTCAAAATGCTAGATCGATGTCAATTTATACGCTAAATGTTAAGTTACTTACGTTAACATTTATGCACCACACCATAACAATCAGTGAACGTAAGAAGGCGTTTGTGGCTAGTTTATAGGACTGAGCTCTCAGCTCCATTAGGGGCACCCCTTAGACTGGCATTCATCGGCCGTTGTCCAAACAGCAAAACCTTGTACGTAATGGAAGGAGGGAATAACGCCTGAATAGTGCTTTATACTTTCTTTTTATGTGCTTCGTCTTACTTTTGGCAATGTTGTGACCTGGTTTGTAACGGGGAACGTCTTATATATAAGACGTATATACATATGTGTATATTACATATATACACATATGTATTTATCGCGCGCGGTATTTCGGACCAATGTTACATAAGTGTAGGGTAGGTAAAGTAAGATAATGTAATAAATGAGGTAAAGTAAGATAATATAATAAATGAGAAACGGGACAAATTAATATGCACTAGCTGTTGCCCGCGAATACACTCCCATAAAATAGCCCATGGCACCCGGTTATTATGTAGCTTGTGGTACCTACCGATTCTTGACAGTAAAAATCCATTCATCAATCAGACCTTGCTGTACATTGCTCCCACATGCATAGTATCGTCGTTGCTTTACGTAGCATCACATAGGTTATGTAGTAACTATTTAATAAATTTTTATATAGAATAACATTTCGAAAACTTCGTATTTACGAAATCCTTTCCACAGACTATCAAGACTTCTAAATGATGTCATTCATAGTTTGGTTACCGGTTAGGAGGCTAAATGAGGCAAAGTTGTGCACTTCGCTGCTCTCGCGGTTATTTTAAATGTGTTTTTGAAGTTTTTCCCTTCTCCAAACATCGTCGCACCGCCAACACGAGTGCACGAGAGATCTTACTTCCAAACTTAGTTTTGAAGTGATACTTTCAAGTTATATCTGCTATCTTAACTTGCATTCGTACTTTTTAGTTTTTATAAAAGTTCTATATCTAAAATATATCAAAGGCCTCTCGGAAGGAGCTTCTTTAATTGATATAAGCATGCAGCACCACCCGTCCTCTTCCGCCCATGCCTAGTTTGACAAACTTCGAACTAGACTGCAAGACTTTTCGGAACTTAGCAGAAAAAGGAAGCGAATCAAAGCGTGACTCTGTCAAAAAAAAGTTATAATATAGACGGAAAAACAGATATATTTAGGACTGATGGTAAGTGGTTACATATCAGAATTTAAAAAAATAAAACAGAAACAACATGGGCGCCTCAATAGCAAAGCGAACATTACTAGGTACTCTTAAATCGAGTAGTTAGTTGTACGCGAAACGTCCATTGAAAGATTAAAAAATTATGAATTTTCCTCCATTTTCCATACAAAGCAACATGATCTCCCCGAGTTCGCAACATATAGCAGAGATTCGAAGAAGTGGGGAGGGGCGTGCAGGGTCAGATTCTGTAGGTATGCTGCGGTCAACATGAGTTTTGACTATCATATAATTACCGTTTACATTTCGTGTTTGCCTATGCCATCAATGTATTGCTTAAGGAATCATAGAAAGGAGAGTGGAAACCAGTCGTTTTGAAGCAATGTAGGTAGCAAAACACTCGATGCCAAATAATAAAATGTTTCCCATTCGGAAAAAAATCTGTAGAAGTAACAATATTGAATTTTAGTAGCACAGTATCAATACTCATCAACTATTTACATCTATGAATTAAAATTATTATGAATAGATAGATACTATACTCTCGTTATTTTCTTACATTATGAAGCTGTCTTTCACTCTTTTCGTTACCAACTGGCCATAAAATGTATTTAAAGAATTTTACTAACTCTTTCACTACCTACGTTTCAGCAAATAGAATTTCTACATTATCAGATTATTAAATCGCGTGCTGTGACAAAACTAATAACAAAGTGATTTTACAGTTTAATATTGTGTTTGTTTGTTAGAAACGATTAATCGTATAGTAACAGACATTGCTTTTCTAGGCAATCGGCAATCACGTCGCGTGCTAGATAAATGCTAGCGAATCCGTGACAAAAGGCTAATTACATTGAGTGCGCTGTGACCGCAATAGTTTGTGTCGAGTGAAAACATACGGGCATATATGTGAAACATTCACGTAAAAGCGCTTAAAAATATAAATAAATAAATAAATAAATATCTTGGACATTCTCACACACGGCCATCTGACCCCAAAGTAGGCGCGAGCCTGTATTATGGGTGTCAGAGACTGATATACATACATAGATATTTTTAAATACATACTTAAATAGATAATATTGACATCCAGACACAGAACAAATACAAGTGTTCTTCACACGAATATTTGTCCTGAGTGGGATTTGAACCCACGACCTTTGGCGCAACAGACAGGGTCACTACCGATTGCACCAACGGGCCTGTCATAAAAACTAACACAGCAATAAAACTGCACAGTATTCCAAATAAAAACCGTAGTTAGTAATTTACAAAATTCATTGCGGCCCCGGAAGTACTTATAATAATAATATAGCCTTTATTTCTACTACCAAAATCTTACAAAAAGTTAATACACTTAAACGTTAGACAATAGCAAGTACTCAACTAAGAAACTTTGGATCAAACTTTACAAACTTTACAAATGAATGTATTTCCGTTTTAAACGATTTTAAACTACTTTATGACTGATACTTATACTGATACTTGTAGACTATTTTTCCATTACAATACAAGTAAATAACATAAGAGATACCTACTTATGTAATAGAAACATTAACTTGTCTGTGTCAACTACGTAGGGACAATTAAAATAACTTTTAATTCATCATACATAAGCAAAACATCACGACTGTATTACCCCGTGGGGGCAGACAAAATAATGTATCACAACACCTATTTATATAGTTGTTATAAGATACATACATTTTATAATTGCTAGGAAGTTTAGTAAAGTGATATCAATTTTTTTTCTTTTTTAATTTATTTTACAAATAACTATTTTCAGTAAATTTTTAAGAGTATAAAGAAAAGTAATATTACTTTATGCTATAGTATTAGATAATACCTAGGTAGTAGTGCCTCAGTGGCATAGGCCTCCCCTAGATCTCTGGAAGAGTGTTAAGTTTATAGAAGTACCGCATTCCTTGCATGTGCCCTTTGATGGCTGGCGAAGCCAATCTTCGTCTTCAAACCGCGATCGAACAACTTATACATAAAAAAATATTATAAATATAACAAAGCACTACACAGTGTTTTAACTATGCTAGATAATCTTTTAATTTTTATCATTTTTTATTGTAAACATATTTCTGTATAATTGATTTTTTTTCGGAGCGTTTACCCAGCCCGCCGCTTTCGTTGTCGAAGTATAGTCGCGTATATCACCAGATCCATAAAGTTATAATCACCGCGCAACGGTTAGAGGGAACTGGGGACCGCTGTCCATCACTGTCAGTTCTTGCATACAGAATATAACATTATTTAATGTAATGGAACGTCTATGCAATTAGAATAAACAACAAAACATAATAAAGATGCAGTACGCGACGCAGTATACGTTTGGCTTGACTTTTCAGAAGCGGAAGCGGTGCTTGAAAGACAACATGGCCGTCCCCGTGTCTTGAGCTTAGTTCTGTTAAGTGCCAAAGTCCAATAACATCATTTTTGGGGTCAGATGTTTATTTTTTATTTTTTTGGAGCCGATATCCTACACAAAACTTTTAACTAAGGAATATGCGACATTATCTTTGGCAGCAAAAGGATTGATCACAGAATCGGGCAACAATTATTAGGTTTTTCTATGGTGAAAAGTGTGTGTGTACTACCACTCTAATATTTTATTATTTTTGTATGTACGAGTACCTACTTATTGTATGTTGTATCTTTATCCTTTTGGTGTACAGTAAAGAAACTTGTCTGTCTGTCTGTCTGTCTATCTGTGTACTACAGCACACCTCTGCCTACCCCTTCGGGGAAATCATGGCGTAATTGTTATGTTATGTTGAAAACCTACAAAACCAAAATCTGCAGTGGGCGTATACAAAGAAGCATATCGATTTAACATCCACGGACATATAAATCATATCATCATCTTCAAAATAAATATCTGCCCCGACCGGGATTCGAACCGTGGCTCGGCAGGGTCAGGGTCAGTCAACACCGCAAATCGGAGTCATCGATAAACTGTAATCTGCAAGCAATATATGAAGTAAAAAAACTAAAACACTACGTGTACGTACACGTGGGTACAACAGAACTTCACACCTGAAATTCTCTGAAGGGGCAGAGGTGAGTTAGGTATACAACCTAGTAATAGAATTCCTCTGACAGGCGCAAAATCCATACTTTGCCCACCCGGCAATCAAACCTAGGACCTCAGCAGTATCGATTGTGAGTGCGACCTCTACAAAACGAAGCATTAGATGAAGAGAACAACACTATACAAAATCAGGATCAACGAAAAGGAATAGTCAATGAAGCGTTTGTTCTAAAACTAGGCGAGTGCAAATTAAGCTCTGAAAACAAAAGGGATTTCATTTGTGAACATCCCCAATTTGGCCCCCAATTAAAAGTTCCTTTTTAGAAGCGCACAAACCAAGATTAGGGAGCCGAGAGTTTGGTCGCTGAAGTCTTATGTTCACCTACCTGTTATTTTACTGTTTTGGAAAGAGTTTTTGTTAGGAACGTAGTTTTTAACAGCTTCGTTGGTATAGTATTCTGGTAGTGGAAGCGTGCCTGCTAAACTAAACTTCCTGGGATCGATCCCCGGTCGGACTAAGTAACTTTTTTTTTATTGGATAAAAGATAGCAAACGAGCTTGCAGCGCCACCCATCCGGTGCCGCCCATGACAACTGTAACTGACTTTGAACAAGACTTAATTAGGGACTGGGATAGTTAGTCCAAGTTGACTAGGGACTGTTAGTGATAGTTAGTCCTGTTAGTTGGTGTTAGTAATAGTCCAGTTAGTACTTGTTAGTAGGAGTCTCGTTCTAAGTCAGTCACAAATGTGTTGCTACCCTTGAGGACTAAGATGGTCGCCTCTAAAGAAGTGTAACCGGAAATCACACCTGTTAAGGAATTGATAATCCGACGCGAGCTATTGGGATATGGACGCTTTTAAGTAATAGGTACCTATACTATATTAGAAACCATATTTGAGAGTTATCATCTGATGATACACACCACCACCTTTTATTTGTCCCACTGTTCACGGGTGGTCACACAACTCTCAGGCATGCAGGTTTCCTTACGATGTTTCCTTCACAGTTATAGCAGGTGACATTTAATTTCATAAATCGCACATGACTTAAAAAGAAGAGTCATGGATGACGCTTGGATTTGAACCCGGACCGCTCGAGCGAGAAGTGAGTTCGATAGCCACTTGGATGTCTCCTCTCTCGTCTTTTACACTTATCGGATATAATCAATCAACGGTTACAATAACAGAATTGATATGATTCTTATTTCAGTACATGGCGCATGGTCAAAAACTTATATAGGTAAGTGCAATCGGTCAAATATAAACAAGAAAGAACCCGCCTTAAACATAAAATATATTTTCTTTTCGAATCGCCATGCGCCATCGCTAATAAGTACTTTACATACCAAAACGCTACTTTAAGAACAGTTCAAGTTTCGCTCAAAGATATATTTTACCTTGAAACTCGAACAATAGCCATTAGTAGAGCTTTACACAACAGACTCGGCGGAATAAATTTAGGGACCTTCGCTACAAATATCTGAGGATAAAGTTTAAACATTTAACGCTAAGCCAAGTAATGTTTCTTATTTAGTGTTTATTATTTATTTATTTATTGAGATTTATTGCTATAAACATGTTTTAGTAACAGACAATTATAATATACAACCAACACGTGCACCTTGTTAAGGCATTGCAAGAGAGAGCGTTAAGGAGACAGGCAGACATTTTAATTATTATTATTTATTATATATTATTATTGTATGTAATAATCTTCCTAGGTCAATGTTATTTAGTAAATAGGTACGTCATATACTGTTTTATATATTGTTTATTTAATTATATATTTTTTGCCATGACCATAAGATTTATCTATTCTATATTCATCTACGCTGTAATACGCTTTGTCAGTTTTTTTAAAAAATAATATTAAAAACATTGTATATTTATTTTCGGTTTTTATTAAGTCCGTGAGGTTAAGGTAAATAGTTATAGACATAGGGTAGGGGACAGAACTATGTAGTTTTAATTTAAATGTTGCTATCTGTAAATTATTATTTTCGTAACGACGTTTATAGCGGCGAGGCATATATTTTACTTTGTAGTATAAAGTCGGATTTTTATTTACAAAGTTGCGTAGTTAGACTCTACCTTGCAAGTTGCAGCTTTGTTTGATTAAATAGGTACTTATTTATGATACCAATTATACCTAACTAAAGTCTTCGGGTAAAGGCCTACGATTGATGACATTACCTAATTCCACAATTACCAAATTTTCTAGCTCAATTGACGTAATATAATATTGACACCAAACGTCGACATTATCTACTGACATTTTTTAAATTAATTACATATGTGCAGTCTGTGTCTGAGTGTGTGCTTTTGAGGAAATAAATGGCTATTTTATTTATTTATTATATTTATAAAGTCTTCGAGTGGAGACCGCGACTTAAAAAAACGGAGTTTTGGCCTCCCTCCAACCGATGACATGAATAAAACAGTGGGAAACTGCTGGATTCAGAGGTCACAAGTCGGGGGAAGTGACATCGATTAAGGGAGGCCATTGTCTAGCAGCGGACTTATAAAGGCTGGATGATAAATATGTGGATAAAGATTCACGTAAACCTCCAGCTTTTACCTGAGACCTTGCTATGATTACTGACTCATTTTGCCCAGTCACTGAGTTCCTCTTTCTCTTTTAAAGCGTTCTCATGGAAATCTTTCTTTACTAGTTATAAATTTGTAGTTCAGGAAATAAAATGGAAAACTTTTATTACACTTGCATGCAGATAGATTTTCCGCCCAAGTATTCCAGTTTGTCGCCCGAAGCGTTTGTATAATTGTCGCGAGGAACTAAGCGTACCTACAAATTGTGAAGAAAAAACTAGCTAAGCGTGGGCCGTATTCAGTATTCAGCCCTGCCGTAGCCTTGCTAGTCTCATAGAAAAAATACCTACGTCCTAATATAAGTCTTCCTAATTAATGCAAGGTTTTCTTTTACTCCGTCGCGTCGTGTGATTTGAGAAAATATTATTATTTAGGTAAAGCAATGATACGCTGGCCTTTTCGCTTCAACCCCAGTTCTTTGAGACCCGACCTAAACCTACCTACTAGGCAATTCTAAGAAAGCCATGTCGTCGTCCAAAGCCTATTCGTCAAACGACGAAAACTACAATGTCATAAAGTTGTTCAAGTAAAAAAGCGAAAATGACAGAATTTACTCGGGAAAATTTCGCCTTCGCCGATGCTTAATTTATGTCAATGTTAACCTGCTCAAATGTTAACCTTAATGTACGTACCTTATCGTAACGATTTCGTGTTACCTTTCTTTTTATTAACATATATTTTATACTAACATGACTCATATTCGAAGTTTGCCAGAAATTCGGCGGTCGGCGGCGGCAGCTGCTTGCTATTTTTCTATCATAAATCCCAAAAATCCATTAAACAAATGCTATAGTCGGCTATCTTTATGTATCCAAAACTAAAACGGCATTCACGGGTCGGATTGACGCAAACACTCGCGTTATCGGTCAGATTATGCCAAGATAGCGTTCCATATAGTTCGTTCCGTATAGATAGATGCCTTCACATATAAATTATTTTAACACCAAGGAGAGGAAAGTTTTGGTACAATCTAAAAAATGTGTTTAGTAGGTACCTAGAATACCAGAATAGTGCTACGGTAGCTCCTGCCTGTCGTAAAAGGTGACTAAAACTGTCGTAAAGGGGAATTCTGGGGTTGCGAGCGGTGAGAGTGGGAGCTCGAATCGTCCATCAAGTGACCCCGGAAAGACGACGCTGAGTGAGACTGCAAAGAGTGAAGGGTTTGTCGGCTCAAAGTCGAATAAAAACCGCGAAGAGCCCATGTTGGGCGCAGCGCAGGAGGGTACCGACGCGCTTTAAAAAGAGATACCGGAGCCCTCCTATAGTGCCGGAATAGGCCACCGAGCGGGTTGTAGTGGATGAAAGTCCGACATAACCCGGCGTCGCCCCCAAGACGTTCGGATACCTTTTCAAGGTTGTCCACTCGATAAAACAAAAAAAAAGGAATAGATCGTATATAATCTTTGTCTATTACCAAAATGACTTCCGCCAGTAGGTCGCATTAAGCCCAATATGGACCGAGCGGTGACAAAAACTGTCAATAACTGACAGCAAAAATTTATAATGATAATGCGTTTGGATACTTACATCAACTTATATACCTAGTTGATTCAATTGTTTTAGTTATAACATAACATCACGCCTGTATTTTCCTGAAGGGTTAGCCATCATAGGTATAGCCCATGTCCATCAGGTAGATTTAGGTCCCATGTTAGGTGGTGAGTCTTTTGCCTTATACCGGGTACAAATCAAGACTCCTAGTTAATATTAGGTATTTCAAGTTAAAAAAAAACAATAATACTATGCCCGACTCGAACCCAGGACTTGGCAGTCGCGCTTGTGACCACTAGACCAACGACACGTAATTCTATTAATCAAATAAGGTCAAAGTAAAAATTATACATTGTCATTGAGTGATGGATTCTTCACTCACTGACGCGTACTACTAAGCAAAATATTTTCAGAACCCATGTTAGTAACTACTCTCGTACTACCTACCTACTACTACCATTTCCTACTCTTAATATTTTTGTATACTTCATAATATCAATGCTCATAAAACTATTAACTGGCATTTAAAAGCTTGGGTGACTGAAACTCGACCTACCATCACTCGAGAGGGTCTAGATTCAAATCCCAGCGGAATCCAAGTTAGTGGTTGGTGGTTGGCTAGGTATGGCTTCTGTGACAGTACGACATAGTGGTAGGGGTATAATAAGTTTTAGGTTCTAGGTATGATCTTGATGTTCTAGGCTCAGTGCGAATTGGTCAGTTGACAACCCGACCTCTGAAAGTTTTTCGGTCGCCCGGAGTCCTTCAAGAAAATAACCAGATGATTACGCTTCCTAAATCTTAATCACAAATTCCATATCAATTTAATAAAAAAAATTTATTTAAATTTACTAAGATTTCACACATCACCTATGGTCCCGAAAACCAGCGGACACAACTGATGCTGTTTTTTTAAATATTTTATTCCCTCTGTTTTTTAAGCACTAAATTTTACTACGTTCAAAATTACAGCGAAAAATAGACAATATTTTAAGTGAACTTATATTTGCAAGTTAATATGTCACATTTTTCTGCCGTAGGTAACCATTCGAAGCATTCGCGCTGTTGCTCCGATGAACTAAGTGGCAACAAAACGCTGCAAGTTTAAAGGAAAAATGTAAAACATTTTGCATTCGCGTTCAGTTCTCTCCTTTGGGAGATATGCGATGCAAAATGGATAACACTGCCCTTAATAGTTGATTGCAATCAACACTTCCATGGACTGTTTCGCTTAACTGTTTCCATTTTTAACCTTGAAATAAAATGATTATAAATTATGTACCTTCATTTCTGCCTGTGCAATTTATACATATCTACATTTAGTTCTGACATGTGATTCTACCTAAAATTGCGGGTCTTAGCTACAGTAAGCAATCAGCGAGCGACAACGATTTTACGCGCGCGAACTGAAGGCTCAAATGGCCCAATTGGGATGCGTAATAAGGATAACGCGTTAGTTCATATGCCCATTTTTTAGCACTTAAAAAAAAAAACGCAAACGAGCAAATAACCAAACAATCAACAAACAATCTGCTGCTGCCTATCACAACGGTAACAGACCTTGAACAAGATTCATTAGACTAATCATTACACTCATTAGAATCATCGTTCAAAGTCAGAAACAATGAGAGGCGACCATTAATCTTCAAAGGTAGCACATCTGTGACCGACTATTACTAACAACAACTAACAGGACTAACTACCAATAACTGTCCCTACACCAGTCCTCCTAACGAACTCTTATTAACGCCCTCTGTTAACTTAACTAACCATCCCAGTCCCTATTTGAGTTTTCTCGATTCGATTGCTATCTTATATCCATGAAAACAGATCCTCCTGAGTGACGTAATAATATACATTAATATGTCACTAATTTCAGAAGGTGTCTTGAATACTGAATAAACGAAGAGGCCGAATAAACAGCTACATTTGAAAGCGTTCTTAAACACGGGTCATGTCGGTGGCAGTGATCCTGCAATTAGTCTTCATTGCGCCGGCTCTGCGTTTTGCATTGTTAATGAAACCCGAAGCGGTTTATTGTATTTTATCTCACTTACAACTCTTACCACCTTTACAAATGTTCGTGGGAAATCGGGACACTATATTAATAATAGCAGAAAGATTTTATGGTTCTACATTTCATGGTAGTAAAATTAGAGTACCAAAGCTTATGGCAGCAAATACAACAGAACCTCGTTAAACTGCACGTAAATATAAGCGTGAATCAAGACTTAAATCGATATAACATTTTTAGGTTGATTGCCTTCCGTAAATTGTCTTTTCGCAATAAAGACTGCCTATGTTGTCTTCCTAACCATTCATCAGCCTTTCGAAGTCTCCTGGACATACGCTCATTGAATCCAGCAGTTTTCGTTGGCTTCTTTTAAAACTACATACTGCAAGAACTTACCCAAATGTTTGCACACCTTTAGTACATTAAATGACCTTTCTAGTAGTCAACCTATTAGTTAGTTGTCGCGTAAAACATCTAGTTTACTGAGACGAAAACTTTTTTATTCTTACTTCCGGTTTTTTTTTATGAATTCTTGTCTAACTATTGGCTTACTTTGACTTTTACGATGTTTTCTACCTCGCTGTATTGGCCAACTTGTGCTCCGTTTGCGGAGTCCAGTCGACAACTTTTAGCCTACCTACCCGCCGGTGGGGACGAAGACACAAAGGGATAGCGTAACTTACCTGCTATCGATGACCTATAAGTTTTATAGCATACGTGTCCATGATTGTCATTAAAATAAACAAGTGTACATGCAAGGCCATATGCCATTTATTATGTTCGTGGTTGGCCGCAAACCAAAACGCAACCAATGCGCCCGCATTAACAACGCTCAGATAAAAACGTTATCTATTCGTTCCATAATATAAATGCTTGATAATGGTCATCACGCCCGTCATCCGCGTGTCGTATTATTGCTCATACATGATACTTGGACGAGAAACCTGCATCGGAAGTGTTATATTCGGGTATATTAACATGACCCTTCCGGGGTTAATAGGTAAAGGGCGAGAATGAATTTCAGATTTAGCAGTATCGTTTTCCTATAATAAGTATCTAGATAATAAATTGTAACCAACACGCTATAATAACTCTATGCGTACACGCGCGGTGTGTAGTGCAAAAAGAATACAATTCAAGTCTTTATTTACGAAAGGCTTTTTATCTCGGAAAATTGCACGGTTCCCATGAAATGGAATAATAATACGTAATAATAATCAATCCAATTTTAATCAACTAATCGTTAAAAAAACTTAATCTTGATTGTATTCTGAAATTTTTCGAAATGTGGGTAAAGCTATACCTTTTTTTATCATGTTTTAGCTAGTAAGCGGTGTTAAAGTTCTGCACGGAAAACGATTTAAAGTGGGCAGAGCCGCGGATAAAGCTAATATATAAATAGGAATGTGTGTTTGTTGGTGTGTCTTCTTCTTCTACTCAAAGCCGATGTAATTTTTTTGCCTGTAGGAGTTGATCTATAAGAGCATAGGGTACCTACATAGTTGCTTTCATGGGCAAACCGTACACAAGTTTTACCGCGCTTATTTAGGTCGCTGCGGCCCATAGACGTCCCACTGCTGGGCACGGGTCTCCCCCACAGACGCAGCTGCGGGAAGTTTTAGAGGATACTCCACCACGCTGCTCCAATGATGATTAGTTAGCTTTTTTTTTTTTCGGCGGGTAGTTGAGTAATTAACAGCTAACTTTGGTGGTCTATCTTTTATTTATTATTTAAATTAGTTTTAGTGCACTTTTTCTCATCAATCCAATTTTAATTGATCAACATACAGTTTATCTTTAAAGTGAAGTGAAGACTAGCTAATGTAAGAAGACTTACCATAACTTACCTGCACCACCCTGTCACTTAACCTCTAACAGGTATATAGTACCTAATATTTTCATTGTTTACAAATTCAAATAATAACTAATTATGGCAAATGTGGCAGAAATTTTAAATGCTCAGAAAGAGCTTCAGTTGGACTGGACTAAGAAATTTGAAGCTTTTGAGGAGAAGTTGAAAGCCGAAACTCAGACAAATAACCCTAACATCAGCCAACTAAGCAAAGAGTTCTATGCTTTCAAAGACTTGGTGAGCCAAATGCTTTCTTTATTCCGTCAGCAAATCGTCATATGCATGAAGACTGTGGATGATTTAGACATGAGGCAAAGGCACAGAATACTCTTATTTAACGGCATTCCAGATAGTAGTAACTCCACACCTGAGATTTCTGTGCTTGAACTGATTAATAAGAAGATGGGAATTGAAAGTGTAACCTGCTCCTCCTTCAAACGTTGTCACCGTCTTGGTCTTAGCGCAGAGGATAGCCCTAGACCCATTCTAATAGAATTTAATGACCATCGAAGGAAGTCAAATGTGTGGAGCTTAAAATCTAAGCTGAAGGGCTCCCCTTACACAGTATCTGAGTTCCTGACAAAGCCCCGGCTTGATATTTTCAAGAGAGCTCGTGTTCACTTTGGTTTCCGTAATGTTTGGTCCCTTGATGGCACAATACACATAAAACTACCAAGCGGGGACCGCGTGAAATTAACTTGTGAGGAAGAATTGGCCACCCTGGTTGCCAAGTTTCCAGCTTGCAGTAACAGTGCTACTCAGGGGTCCTCTACCTCTACTAGCCAGCCATTGATGTCTCAAGACAAAACCACCAGCACTTTAATAGCTAGCGCTGGTGACGAACCCAAGAAATCACGGCGCAAGAAGTAAACTGGTACCTAGTGTTACATGCATAGACATTGCTAGTATTTTGTTTTGAGTGCACACCCACATGCACTGTTTTGCATTTCATCAACAACCTCCTCCGTGTTCTCTGGTTTTAACAAACTAATGTACCTACATTCATGTTTCATATATTTAGCAAAAACAAACAAACAATACGATCGTCTGGTGAACATATATCTGACACTGACACTGACGTCCCTTACTTGATAACCTTTTTATATACTCTGTCGTCTATTTCGCCACAGACACGTATAAGTAAACAATCGACCATTGATGTAAGCAAAATGGACATGACTTGGGTTGGTACTGACTTAGACGCATGTGCGGAGGACTTGATTGTCGACCATTTTTGTGCTTTGATCACTAGATCCTTGTTTGATGCACTGTCATAAGACGTTTTTTTAGTTAAATTTATTATCTGTAGCTTAGCTGTCAGCTTGGTTAAGTCTTTAATTAGTGTATCACACTGTAAATATTTTCATCTGCATGCTTGATTTTGGAAACTTAGTACTATTATTTGTTATATGTTACGTTTTTTGCCACACCTTGTTTACTTAATTTTTTTTTTAAAAAATCTCTTTTTTTATTTCTGTTATATCTTTTGTTATTTTTATCACTGATCATGTAAATTTAAAATAACTGTCAAATGCTTTGTAAACAGTCAATCTTCTGGGATGGTGCAGTAGTAAGTAGTTAATGATTTGAAAGTATAATTTTCTGATTTATTATAGTATACATTATTTGCTTATCTATTTGTATAATTAATATATATTAGTATATTATATTTTATTATTTAAATTTATGTCAGATAAAGATTCCTATTATTCTTGTAATGACGATTCGTCTTTTGCCTCTTGCGATGAGTTCTCAGACTCATCTCATGACAGTAGCTCTCTGAAGAGTCATCTCGATGGAGTATTTTGTTCGCGCTCTAAGTTTTTTAATGTATGTCACATCAACGCTCAAAGCCTGCCTAGTCATTATGCTGAACTTGAAGCATCACTTTCTTGCGATCAAATCCATGCCATATTAATATCCGAGAGTTGGTTAAAGCCTTCATTAAACTCGTCAATGTATCCTATGGCTGGGTATGTCCTTGTACGGAATGACAGAGAGGGCGCCCGTGGCGGCGGGACTGCTATTTACTTAAGGGCATCACTGCCATATAATATTATTACACGATCTCCTTCTAATGACTCCACCGCTGCTGAATACTTATTCCTAGAGGTGAACATCAAGGGCACAAGGGTTGTTCTCGGAGTTGTATATTGTCCTCCCTCAATTAACTATTTTTCAACTCTAGAAACAGCATTCGACCAAATTGGATCTGGGTATTCACACTACGTAGTTATGGGTGATTTCAATACCGACCTTTCAAAAGACTCATATCGTGCTTTTAAGCTTCGGTCAGTCATTGAATCATACAACCTCACTATTCTACCCCTGGCCGCAACTCATCACAATTTCGACACGGCTGACTCTTGGATTGACCACATCTTTACTACGTCATCTGAACTCGTAGAAATACATGGTCAAGTTGCGGCTCCAGGCTTTTCGCGGCATGACCTAATCTATTTGTCTCATAAAGTAAGGCCTCCAAAACTTACACCTACCTTTCTACATCTGCGTAATTTCTCTAAAATAAATTTTGCTAAGCTCGAGGAGGATGCGTCTTGCCTGACAATGGGACCGCTCGTGGAGGCGTCTTCAATCGATGATAAAATTAAAATTTTCAACACCAACATCATTAGACTGTATGACGCTCACGCACCGGTACGCAGAGTCAGAGTGAGGCGTCCTCCTGCCCCATGGATGACTGAGGGGGTACGTATGGCCATGACTAGACGTGATAAAGCTTTCAGAAAGTTTAAAAAAGATCGTTCTGACCTCAACTGGTCTGCGTTCAAAATCGCTAGAAATAGATGTAACCAGATGATACGAACAGCCAAACGCCGATACATTCATAGTAATATTTTAAATTCCTCGCCTGCTGAAGTGTGGAAATTCATTAATAAGCTCGGTGTTAAACAGCCTCCAAAATCAGACCTTCTCCCATCGTCTTTAAATGACATTAACCAACATTTCGCATCTGCTCCCTTATTAAATGATAATATACGATCCATCACTATTTCACACATTGCCTCGAATCATTCTAGTTCTACACCGTGCTTTCAGTTTTCTCAAGTATCGCAAAGCGAGGTCAGAAAGGTATTTCTCGCCATCCGGTCCAAGGCTGTTGGTTTTGATAACATCAGTAGACGCATGATATCTATAATCCTTGACAATTTACTTCCCGCTATTACCCACATTATTAATTTTTCTCTTGAATCTGGCCAGTACCCTACAGTTTGGAAAAAAGCCTTTGTCCTGCCCTTACCTAAAATCCAAAATCCTTCTTTGCCTAATCATTTTCGCCCAATATCTATTCTTCCGTTCCTTTCAAAAATTTTGGAAGCATGTGTTCACAAGCAAATCTCCTCTTTTTTGTTTAGCCATAACCTGTTGTCTGTCTATCAGTCAGGGTTCCGCTCTGGTCACAGTACCACCACAGCTCTGATCAAGGTGACGGATGACGTGAGAAAAGGTATGGATGACCGTCAACTTACGGTGGTGGTACTGGTAGACTTTTCAAACGCTTTCAACACAGTCGACCACGAAATCCTCCTCGCCCTTCTTTCCCAGTTGAATTTGTCATCTAACTCCTTGGACTGGTTCTCTTCTTATCTTCGCGGACGCCAGCAATCGGTCCGGAGTGGAGACAACAGCTCTGACTGGGCCGACTTGGCGTCTGGCGTTCCGCAAGGCGGTATACTTTCCCCTATCTTATTTTCTATCTTTATTAACTCTCTTACTCTACTCTTCGATTGTTCGTATCATCTTTACGCGGATGATCTCCAACTATATGTGCATGCCAACATTGACGATCTTCCTACGGCCTTTGATAAAATTAATGAGAATTTGAAATTGCTAAATGATTGGTCCTTTGAACATGGAGTTACCGTCAACCCGAACAAATGTCAGGCTATACTTATAGGCAGTTCAAAATTACTAGCTAAGATTAATCGTGGTGCACTGCCAAATATATGCGTTGGTAGCTCTATTATCCCTCTTAGTGACACCGTTAAAAACTTGGGACTTTTAGTAGACTGTAACCTCAGTTGGCATGCACACAGTTGGTTGTGGAAGTCAGTCGCAAGGTTGTGGCCACACTACGCTCGCTCAGTCGTCTTAAAAACTTTCTTCCACTGAAGACCAAGAAGTTATTGGTTCAAACCCTTGTTTTACCAATCATCGACTATGGGGATACGTGTTACCCAGATCTCACCGAAGAACTTCTAAATAAATTAGAACGCCTACTTAATTATTGTATTCGCTTCATCTTCGGACTACGTAAATACGACCACATTTCTCAGTACCGCCTTCAGCTTAATTGGCTTCCCATTCGTCAAAGGCGTAGTTCTAGAATCCTACTTCTCCTGTACTCTATTTTAAATGATGCAGCAACTCCTTCTTATCTCAAGAGCAAATTTCTTTACTGCTGCAATACACATGATAGAGTACTACGCTCCTCGGAAAATCTTTTATTGGATACTCCAATTTTCCATACCTGTTTCTACACATATTCGTTCACTGTTCAGGCAATTCAACTCTGGAACGCCCTGCCCGTTGATATTAGGAAGGCACTGTCGAAATGCTCTTTTAAGATGCAAGTCCACAAATATCTCTCCACAAAATGCTCATAACCCATCTGGAGTCATAATTTTATTTCTCAACAACCTCACTCTAATAATATACTTATATCTATGTATTTTTACTATATTAATATTTATGATATTGATATGTTTGTATGTATATACGTATGGATGTAGGTATGTATTTATTTATGTATGTGTATAGTTATATATATATATATATATATATATATAGATTTGCTTTTATATATATTATATCATAATTGTGAATTGCATAACACCTGCCACTTATTTTCACCATCACATTGGGTTGGCTGGTAGAGAATGCTGCTAGGCATTAAGTCCGCCCTTTGTAAAAACTTTTTGTTTTTTACAATAAATAAATAAATAAATAAATAAAAATTAGTGGAGTAATTTTTAGGTAGTAATTTTTAGGTAGATCCCTTGTAATAGTTGAACATATTGCCATCCATACACCTGACACAATTCTAGACTTTCCGAGTCAACCTTCCTCCAAAACACAGTTCTCAGTTCTACATTTCAGGATCAGCGGGATATGCCTCTCTCTCAATCTCTTCAGCCCACATTATTCCTGCTGAACATAGGGCTCTCCCAAGGCACGCCACTGAGCGGGATATCTACCAGATAGCTATTAGCGAGACGCGCGTGCCGCGGCGGCCGGCCGGCTGATTAGAGGCTGCAGGCTAATCCCACTTGAAGCAACCCGTTCAGCGCCTGATCTCTCCTTAAGGACAACGCATTGGCTACCCACAGAAATATTCACTCACACGCACAAGTATTTCATATAAAAAACAAGGAATCCTGCATGTTTAAACGTGTTTCCTACCCTCCTAGAAAGAATGGCATGGCAGTTTATTAAAAAGTACCAATAGGGCCGGCGACGTATTTGCGACTCTTATGGTGCTACCCCATTTAAGCGATGATGACAACTTACCATCAATTGGCTCGTCTTTTGATTCATTAGGCTAAAATACAATAATAATTAAAAAAACAAACAATGAAATGTCATCTGCTGTATTGGGAGAGACAAATATACATACCTCGCGTTCAAGAAGAATTTAAACTCATTAAAAATAATTAATGCTTTAAAATAATAACTCCATGCATTTTGAAATGATCAGTACATCCGATAAAAGGGAAGTTTTAAAAGTCGAAATAAAATGTGGAACAGAGAACTAAGACTACAGAAAACACCATGCTATTTACTAGCTCGATGAATAAGTACCATTTCGAGTAGGACAGACGATGTATACTTTTATATATACGGAATTTATAATTGACGTATCGAATGCTCAGTCCTTACCGAAACTTCTACCAACTGTCCAGATTGTATCTGCTATGTCATCAAACGATGGCTTATGACTGGACCTGCTAATGCCAGCTGACGACGGTATTTGGCTGTACTGTTTATGCTGACTACTTAGCGAAAGTCACTGTAAGACATTAAACACAAAACTCGTTTCATCTATCAAACCGGTTGGAATGGTATGGTTAACTGTTAAACATTATTTGTGGTGGTCATATTATTCATCAAGGGTAGCAAGCATTGTATCTATGATAGATTTGGAACGAGAGACTTACTAGTAATTGCTAGCTAGACTAGTACTAACACAGACTAACAGGGCTTCTGCTAAACTGTCACTAAAATTACCCTTAAACCTCGTTTGCTATCTCATATAAGAATAACATTGCACTAGCACAAGTTTAACATTTAAATACATTTTACGTTGGTCAAATAATCATCCACTGTTAGGGTTGATCGCGGTGGCGCGACCAACAGCATCCTGAGGATACAGCAGGCTGGATTGCAGATATGTGAGTCATTGGCGCTGTGTCTAGTGGAATAGCGCAGCGATGACTCGCATCACCTTGGTTTAGAGTTGAGTTTTAGGTTTTAATACTAATATAGGTCATAAATCATTTTGTATAACTAAATGAGTCATTCATTGTTACTCGAATAAAGAATTATTATTATTAGAGGGTATTCATATACATATACTTATGATACACACAATATTTAGTGCAGAATGGCAGCTTGGTGTTGTTAATGAGGTGTGTCGAATAAACTAACAAACGGCGCATTTAGCGAGCTTTGTCACAGCAATTGTGATTAATTTTGAATAATTTACAAACGCTGGTGATGTGAAACGCAAGTTAATAAACTATGCAATGCTAAATTAACGAATAATTTGCTGTGACAATTCATATTTGAAACTGTTGAATTGAACTTAATCGGATAATACTGGTCCTGATGACATGGCGGAACGATACCTGCATCAAAACCTGACTTGTACCACCGTAAGATACATTTTATGGCGTCCATGGTCCGCGATTATTTGCAGATTATCACGGACGACTAACGACGACAAACCGCTACGAACTTTCCTGAGGTTTAAAAGACAACACTCATCACACGGTACTTCGTACGAATCTACGTCTCTCCGCAATATTACGCATCGTGTTAATCTGCGGAATCGCGGGCTGTGGAAAGCCGCTATACTAACATGAGCACGCTTTCTTTGTTCCACTGTTGGACACGGGTCTCCTCTCAGAACCGGAGGGATTAGGCCTTAGTCCACCACGCTGGCCAAGTGCGGATTGGCAGACTTCACATGCCTTCGAGAACATTATGATGAACTCTCAGGCATGCAGGTTTCGTCACGATGCGTCCTTCACCGTTACAGCAAGTGACATTTAATTTCTTAAATATTCAAATATAGAAATACTGACTTATAATTTAAAAGCAGCTGGAGTACAATTTAGGGCGAGTAGTATAAGCGACATAATTAAATGTAGTTAATAAAAGCGAACCGGAGTTTCATGAAGACTCCCCGAATGGGTGACGCGTCCGCCATACAGCCTAGACCTCGCACCTTGTGACTTATTTTTGTTTCTAAAAATTAAAGACAAACTTAGAGGAACACGTTTTACGAGGACAGAGTCGGCAGTGAGTGCGTTCTACGAAGCCATTGAAGGTCCCTAAGCAAGAGTGGTCTAACTGCTTTTCAGAATGGTTCCTAGCTAATGCAAAAATGCATTAATTATGCCAGCATATACTTTGTAAAACAATAAATATATTTTCATATATTTATAATACAGTCTAATATCTGTCTTATTTTTCACAATCCAGAAACTATCTGGAAAACAGTACTAGAAGCACTCCGAAAGTGCTAAAAATATCGTGTGTATTTTCAGAGCAGAGACGATAAAGAACATTAGCACTGGATATTATTGGACCCTCTGGGACAAAAACAATAACTGCGCTCGTGTGAATGTGGTAGTTAAACACCAAATGTATGTGTGAAAACACACATACAATGTCTGTGACTGTACTGTTAATCTATACTAATATTATAAAGAGGAAAGATTTGATTGTTTGTTTGTTTGTTTGTTTGCATCGAATAGGCTTCAAAACTACTGAACCGATTTGAAAAATTCTTTCACTGTTGGAAAGCTACACTATCCCCGAGTGACATAGGCTAAATTTTATTTTGGAAAAATATAGGGTTCCGTAAGATATTTGGGTTTTTCGGACACAAGGTGTAAAAAATCAACCAGAAAAGTTACTTATTTTGCGTACGCTGCCTAAACTATAAAAGATAGAACCATAAAATGTTCTAATTAATTGTAGATCTTTTAAATATCTATAAAAAAGTCCGCGACACACTATACCTATCTATGTCGAGTGAGGCACAACAACAATTTTTTTATCTTGAATTTTTTTTGGACTACATTTACAGTTTATGTAGATAATATTTGGTCTTTGAATGATTAAAATTGGACGTTTGGTTTTGAAGTGTCTATCTGTCTGTCTGTCTGTTTCGCTTTCACGCTAAAACTACTGAACCGATTTAAATGAAATTTGGTACACAGTCTAGAGCCTGAGAAAGGACATAGACACTTTTTAATTGGAAAAAAGTGTTGTAATGGGTTGAAAAGGGGGTTGAAAGGAAATTCTTCTATGAAAGTTTTGTCATTTTCAGAACTAGAAGCATAAAATTTATATTATAGGCTGTTGATTAGATATAAATAAACTTGGCATTCAAAGTTTGTAAAAAATTTGTAAGGGTGTAAAATAAACATATATTATTATGTCTAATTCCACGCGAGCGAAGCTGCGGGCGTCCACTAGTATTTCATATATATTTTGGTCCCTCTTCATCGAAATTAAATAAATAAGAACATGCATCCAACCGGTGCAGCCTAGATTCTAAAATTACTTGTATACAAATAGTCATATGGATAGCTTGTCGAAAAATTAGCTAAAATCAGTCGGTCAGAGTCAAAGACAACGCGCATTGTACCAAGAAAAATGATATTATCGACCGGTGTCAGCCTAGTGGCTCCAGAGTACTTTCCGGCACCTCGAGAAAGCCGGTAATGCTCACTATCCAATGTTTTGTCAAGAGTTAACGCAACAAATCCTATTTTTGCCACTTTCCATCTCCATTGTCTCAGAAGTTAGACAATTTCCTTGAAGACTCAACCCAAAAGTATCCGAGCTAGTGTTATTTTAAATCGTGTTACACACGGCCAATCCAAACAGTGGTTTAAATTATGTTTTTTAATTTTTTTTGGTAAATTATTTCTACTAGTGTAGTGTATTAATAGAAGTAGTGGTAGAATTTATTTTTCATAAATATTTATTTTCATAATTTGTTAATCGTGAGTCTGCCAAACTAAACTTGGTGTAGCACAGTGGTGTAGTCAGAAGTCCGAGATGAGATTCATAGACTAATTGGACAATTAAAACACTATAAAGAGAACAAAATTACTGAGCATCATTCTTCGTCTTTATACAAACTAATTTGTATAATATAATGTATGTAGCAGTTGTTGGATGATGAAAGAGATAGAAATATTTTATTTGGAACAACACATTAAAGAAGTTCTAACACTAAGTTATTAAATGTTGATGTTAATTTACTAAGTAGAATTAACCTGATTAATTTACAGTCGCAAAAACCCAACTAACTACTTACGAGTAGGTACCCATCATAATATGCTGCGACACTAAGGCGCAACGCCGATTTTCAACCGACTTTCAAAAAGAAGTTCATTTTCATCACATTCGTTATGGATGGCAGTGGATTGGTAGTGCTGCAAGCTCGTTTTCTCTCTTATATCCATAAAATATTATGAGTAAGCTGCTCTTACTCATAGCTCGTAGCGTACTCGCTAGATAGTCAACTAATATTAACCCCGTCTTTGTATTATGACGACACGAAAGTGTATAATATACTGCGCGACTGTGTGTAGCACAAAACACTCGTAACATTTACGTCACAGACATGTTTTATAGAGCCGCGAGTGTGAGAGCAGACGGCGAAAACTTTCTTATTTGTACTGAAATTATCATCAAAGTTGGATTATGAACACGTTTTCGTGCAATACCTTCTGACGGCTGCGGCCCTGGGAATCGGGACTACTCGTAGCGAAATATACGCGTATACCTAGCTCAAATTCCACCTAACTTGAATTACTTCTTCTTACGTTCCTGGCAGAAGAGTCGTGGTGTATTCTCATCATGTATTCTGGCAAGCTGTCATAACGCTCATCAGTTGCATTCCAATGTAAAGGAATCTAGATCAAAGAAAGAACCTGAAACAATGTGATAATAATGTAACAACACCTCGGAATTTGGAGTCCACTCCTCTTTCCTAGTTGTTTTAACGGGGAGCCTACTGCAGCTGTAATTGCACTTAGCTTAAATTAGGACCCATTTTATTTTTCGAGGTGGAAATCTTTTAAAGAAGATCCCCATTCTGGAGGAAGAGCCGCGGTTTGTGAAATACCTACCCCCACGGCAGACTTCTAGCACATCAGTACCTATTTCATTAATTAATATCTAGCTGGAATTTCCCTTTTAAAAAAAATAAATTACTCCAAGTTATTATAAATCATACATAATTATGTTACAATGTATTTTACATCCAAAAAACACAAGCTATTATAAACGTTTAAAATTATCCAACACGTGTGCACACCGTTTACAGCTTAATTACGCAATCCTAAAATCATGCATTCCGCGCTAAAATACTAACGTAACTAAGTAGTAGAGTAAGTTCAGTTCACGCAATGAATATTAACAGTACAAGTTAGTGTCAGTATGCAATTACACGTGCTCTCGAGACAACGTGTTCTGAGCTTCTGGAGATGTTCTGTCTTAGATGTCTCGTGGGGGCAGTATACCTACCTACCCAGAATGTATGACATCCATTAGGTAGCTACTATGCAGGGCACGGGTCTCCCCTAGCGACTACTGCCTTTCATAACACCCGTAACGATTACAGAGCAAGACTTAGAAGAGTCTCGTTCTGCCACAGATGTCGAGCAATCTATTGACCGCTGCGATGGTATTTTCTCACAATTGGCTTGTAGCTTAGTCCACGACACTGTTCCAGAGCTGCTACAGTCATGTTCAAAACAACTTGGTCCGACGGCCACAATACAGAAAGGGAACTCTATACTGTGCGATAGCATAACATGCGATCCGAAGCACGGAAGGGCCCATTAAATTTTGCCCTAGCGGTCAACCAAATTATATTGTCAGAACGTGCCCACGAAATCACTAAACGCTCGAAAAATTTTGCTCTAGCTCTCACCAGCATAACTTCAAGCGAAATAAGTTGTAAATAAGGTTCTGTTTTCTAATTACTTAATAAGGATATTAAATAATTTTCTCGTTTCTCAATATAAAACTTGTAAATAAAAATAAAAATAGTCTTGCCGACAGTTCCGTTGTAATAAACGCTTGCCCCGTGCAATAAACGCTTAATCCATTCAGAACTATTGCAGCCTGTAATATGTTAATTTATGAAAATGGCGTCCTTTGAAGAAAATGTATAAGGACTTTGCTGCGACGCCGTGCAATCTCAGCTTGTTTGTGTACACGGCTTAAAACATTATGAGGTAAAAATACACGTTGAAATAAATATTTTATTACTCTTTTACGCGACTTCTTCCATGCTTATTGCTGTACTTCAATGGTATTTTATATTAAACGATTTAAAATGGATGTATTCTAAAACTAAAGAAGGTGAAAGAATCAGGCTTTCTCAAGTGATATTCTTGTAGGTACATATATTAATTCTTTATGAGATTTAAGATACAATGATTAGCGCATTATTATCAAAACAGCTGCAGTTATGTGCCTCTTATAGCGCGACTTATATTTAGTGGGTTCATTCGATGCCAACCATTTCCTGTCAAGGCTTGACTATTCTACTTCACGCAATTCTAAAGAACAGAGATTAACATTGAGTTTAGTTGAATTAAAGCTAACATTAATGCATTTAATTATCTAAATTAATTCTCTTTTACTCAAGCGTTTTGAGACAAAACGAGGCTTATGAAAAAGTTTTGTATATTCTAAAGAGTATTCGTGTTTTCTCTTGTTTATTTCGACTTTTTAATTAGCAGGCAGCTTTCGTTGCCAGCATAATCTTCTTATAAGATTGTCCAAATTAAAATTCCTTTCTACTGCGTTTATCGTCCTATCTTAAATACTTTTGTTTTTCACTTAGAAGGCGGCTGTTGAATATTTTATCATAAGTCATTCAGAAGCCGATAAAAGGCCTTAATTTTGTATTTGGGCCGGAAATTTATGAGCTCAGTTTAAGAAATCGTCTTGAATGGATTTAAGTACTCACAAAACAAAAACAAGATAATTGTGACAGTTATTTATGCGACTTTTAAAGTATTTGATAAGAGTTAATACTATGTGAAATAAAGAATTTTATTGGAATGGGCGGCAATCATTATAAATTTTAGGTACTTAGAAGTGTACTTATGTCCAGGATACAAAGTATTCATATTATCCAGAGCTTTGAGTAGCAACCGACCCAGACATTTCAACTTTACCTATTTATAGATATACTCGTACTCTACTCAAAACTATACTCAATTATTAGCGTGATCAATTATGTGTGACAGATTAACACATAACACACATATGTTTCAGAAACTATTTCTGTCGACTAAAATGGTGACAAAAAAAAACAATTTCGAACGACAGCCTTTCTGTGATTCGAAAAGTAGACCGGCACAGTACCAGGGATGTATCGTGAATTTTAAATTGCCGTTGAGGTTTGAGATCTGGAAGAAAGCGTTTCCCTGTAACCCAACTGCAAAATAATTCTTTTACGGCTGACCTGGGACGGTACTCAAGCTGCGTATATCATTATTTACGAGGCCACGTGACGATGTGATTCTATTTGAACTTTAACTGCTAATGGACAACTACAGCGTCCTTTTTAAGGTTTCGTAATCGTAGATACCCAAAGCGTTGAAACGGTCGTGGTCACGTGGCTCGAGATCTCAGAGCCTTATGAAACACTAGTGGACGCCCGCAGCTTCGCTCGCGTGGAATTAGACATTCACTAACTTCAAAAACGGCAAAGTTTCATACTAACTTTGCACCCCCGTTTTACCCCCCTAGGGGGTGAATTTTCAAAAATCCTTTCTTAGTGCTCCCCTACGTTATAAAAGGAACCCCTGTGCAAAATTTCAAGTTTCTAACCCTTATAGTTTAGGCCCTGCGTTGATATGTCAGTCAGTCAGTAAGTCAGCTTCTCCTTTTATATATATAGATAGATATAGTTTACCTTTATAAATCTCGAGATATAATTGATTGTACTATCACAATATAGGTATACCTACTATGCTGGTGTCGTCTGGCTGTTGGATGGGTGATTGTTAGTAACAATATTCTTGAGCGCGATAGACCATCGTGGTGGTGGGCACACTGCTTCAGTTCAGATTGGCGGTGGGGTAAGTGGCTAAAATGATCGTTGGAATTTTTTAGGCTGTCCTACGTCCTCCGAAATACATAAACGACTGTTAACTTGAGATAAAAACCAAGACCGTAGGCTTAACCCTGAGTTAAAAAGTCAGAGAAAAAAAATCTTGAGAGCTTCAATGCTTGTTAAGATTGCTTTTGAATTATGATGAACTTCGATCAAAAATACCAATGTTGACCAAAACAGTGCAATTTATTTCAACGCAATTTTTATCTCTTAACGAGACTGGAAATGGGGAGTATATTATATAGTACGATTTTTTTTCAGATATCACTGAGTTCCTTTTACCGAACTACATCTTTACTTCAGAACCATTTCTGCCAGTGATTTAAGGCGGTAACTGTCAAAAACTAGGGCCAATATAATTTTATTGCCATACTTTTTATGGCATGAAAATAAAAAGTGGAATACGTGTGAGGTAAGAGGTCGACGATAGGGTACGTGCAGAGTGAGTTTTAGAGTATGATATACCTACACGTAGCAGCATTTACCAGTGCGGCTCCGATTTATAGACCACCGCTGAGCAAAATTGGCTATACAAATTGGCTATACACTCTACTAGAAAAGTGGTTGCCCACTCAGATGACCATCTTTGAAAGGCTGTTTTATCTTCAGTAGAGTGCGGTATAGTTGTTTTATTTCAAAACTGGGCAATCCGCTAGTATGTAGTTAAACTGTACAAGGCACTTGCAGCACTTGTGTGCAAACAAGAATATTTTTAAGGGATATTTGCAAATGCGATCGCTATCAAATCATACCCTTGAAAATATTCTTGTTGCACACAGCTTCTTTTTTACAACTTCGTATATCTATTGCTATATTAATAAAAATGCTGATAACTTTAAACAAAAATCTTCAATCATTTGTATTTAAAAAATTTATTAAATAAAAACTCAACAATAACTTCACAAAATAACATTAAAGGAACAATGTATTGTTACGATTTAATGGACCGTGTGCCTGTTTATAAACAACGTCTCTGTCACACCACGACTGTGAAGCTGTAAGCGAATAATGATATAAATTTAAAGTACTACATACATAAATGTATTAGAACATAATACAAGCAATAAGAATAGCAAGGACATAGACACATTCTAGTTCGTTATTGTTTACTTATTTTATTTTCTCTCCCGATTTCTATAAGACCCTATATATATTCTTGAATTGACAGATCATTATAATGAGTATTTTTTTAGATGAACGAGTATTTTATTCGATTTATAAACGAGTAAAAATCTAAATTATTTATATTGATCAAAACAATGACCTTAATTATAGAGGTTGGGATAAGTTTTATAAAAATCCCATTATTAGAGGTCCTCTTGTAGAGGACCTCGCTCTATACCTTGTCTGTTAATAAAATGCACGTGAACGCATGAATTTGTTAGTTTAATAATGATCAAAAATTATCATTCTCTGACGTGAAAAGGTAAAAAGTCGTACATAAATGTATTATATTTGATGTACCGTTTACAATGTATTATTCAGAGTCCAATCAATGTCGGAATATTTCTGATATATATTGATATTACCTACTTACTACCATGGGCGATCTTAATAACATCAGCTTACTGCTTCTTCTCGCATTGTGTGACAAATCGGTAAATGAATATCTGGTGTAACACGATTTCCTTGTTAAAATGAATATAAAACCATAGTACTGAAAAGCTATTACATTATAGATTAAGTTTAACCTACATACATACAATGTTATTAAGTACAATGCATGCGTACAAAATGAACATAGTACGTTTTTTAAAGAAGTAAAAGACGCAATGTACCATAGTACACTGTTGATAGGAAATGTTAAAACTTAAGATACAATTATGCTTTTATTGATATAAAGAACAGCAGCACTGAAACACCATAAATGCTATCATTCCAATTCACTTAAAATAATGTTTCGACTCATAAAAGTGACTCGAAAACGAAATTCAACATTATAATAAAGGTCTGCAGTCGCAATAGCTAATCAAAACGATTTTATCAAACGCTTGATACTTAATAAAACATAATTACACAATGTTTGTTTGGTTAACAATTCCACTAGTAAAGGCACTTAGATATGGAAGGTAAGTAAATTATAAAATACGTAAATTAGTACAAAACTGAAGAATAAATATATATAATTCAAACTTATCTTATTCTAAAAAGATTCGAAATGACTAGGTTAGTGAAGTTCGTATAGTAAAATATCACAAGGTGTCAATGACTACGCGATGGTTAACATGATCCGACGCGATGCAGCTATGGTGAAACGTAAAAAATACAGGACAAACATGGAAAATTAAAGTTATTAAGTACGTATTACAAGGTCCGATATATTGATACAAAATTAAATAATAATAAATTATATTAAGAATATTAATAACAAACCAACAGAAGACAGAAATAGAAATAACTGGCTACAAGTGATTTTAAATTAAAAATCCTAATTTCGTACGAAAGTTCCTTTCGAAAGGTTACAACATAACTTGCTTACAATTTCTCAAATCATAGATTTAAGAATTAAGCTATAATATTATTTTCAATGAAGAAACTGATATAGTAACCGTTAGTTTAATTTTTTAAATCAGAAATTAAATATGGCACTCCTAGACAATTTAAATATCAGATTCACTATAATGTTATCTTAAAATTAATAATTAATACTAGTCGCGCTCAATCTTCAGTTCCAGTGATCCATTGAAGGTATTTGAAAGACCTGGATTGTAACGGAGTAGCCCTTGATTCACCCCATTGCCGTGGCTGCTGGTACAATGTTGCCGCTTGCTCTCTGTAACGTACAGATTGACTCAATATATACAAGTTTCTAGTCACACTTTGATAAAGGCAATCATCTTAAACATACTTAGTCTTCAAGGATAGCATAGCATCTATCTTAGAACCTCTCTTAAGAACAGAAACTAATAGTGCTAACTGTCACTAACTCGTATCTAATAACGAACTGACAAACTAAAGTTCATTGAAACGATCTTTGAGTCTTGTTCGCTCAAGATTGTCACACTTGTCATGGACAGGGGATGATGGCTGCTTAAAATGGATGGACGACTTAAAAAAATCTAATTTCGTATATACATTACTAACCAAGTTAAATCTGAAGTGTACAGTTTCGTCGAGTTTATAGTAGCTGCTGTATTAATTAATCCAAGTGACGATACATTGTATCTGATATAATATCAAAATCAAAATAAACAGTACATAGATTGTATTGCAATGAAATAATCTGTAGATATCGATCGATTTTATTTCTCAATGTCGAGTAAATTCGCTACAGATTCTTTGATTTATTTTAGTAACAATTTTCATTGCATTTTAAGCAACGATGAAAGCATTTTTATTACGAGTGAGTCGGATTTATTGGCACTTTCGATATTGAAGGATACGTTTAGCAGTTGACAATCCTATAAGCCACCAACAAGCACTCCACTATGCTTATCTATCCATCTATCTAATTTAATTTATCTTTACGTTAGTACACGAAATCTTGAGATCAAAATTGCTACAACACAGACCACCCGCCTAAAGTCAAATGCAATATGTACATGTTATTTGATCTATGATTTATATAATATTTCAGTGGAATATAATAAATAAATATATAATTTAAAACTAGTTATTTAATCAAAATAGTAAATCTTAAAAATCTAAGTCTCACTTACCTATTATCAACTGAGACACGAGCGTTGTAGGCAGGCACATTTGGATTGTGGTAATTATGCGGCTGAACGTTGGGGTTCAAAGTGTGACTTTGTACAGGAGGATGTTCCGAAGGTATCGGCGATTGGTAATTGTTGGGGTTATATCTATCAACAGACACCCCTCTAATCCTTTCTGGTATCGGAGAATCTACTCCGCTTTTCACATAAGAACTCACAGGCCGTCCTCGACCCAAAGTGTTAGTCTTGGGCCATTCTTTTGAACCAACGTAGTCCGATTCAAAACTTCTCTCCCGCCCAGAACGCGGCTTCAACGTTTGACTCCAAGTCGGCGTCGACGTGCATTCAGTTTTGTTGTACTTGGAGTCTTCTTCCCAGGGAGGCCTGACAGATGTTTGCTCTGTTTGAACAGTCGTTTGTGAGGTCTTCTCAGTAAATTCTCTAAGTTCTTTTCTCCACTGGGGTTCGACTGTCTCTACTGGCTCATTGTTGTCGTAGTAATATTTCGGTGACGGATCAGGCTGCGCCTGGTATTTTGATTCCGTCGGAATATAAGTGGACTCAGGCACAGATATATAACGTCTTTCATATTCACTATAGTATGTTTTGCGCCCCGGCAGCTTAGGTGCCTCCTCATCAGAGACTGACTTTACGAACGATTGATTCGGCGCCGGAGGTATGTATGATGTTGGCTTTGGTTTTGTGAATTTACCTGAAGGTGGCGTAGGTTTCCAACCAGGTTTTGATGTGTTCAAGGAAGTTGTTGGAGTTGATGGTTGGTAGTAATTTTGGTTGGCAGCATCGGCAACATAGCCGGGACCCTGTTCCCATGGAGGAGGAACATACGATGAAGAGTATTCTTGTGTAGATTTTTGGTAGGTCTCTGTGGAATCCTTTAGGTATGAACTTTGAGTATCAATGTTGCTTGACCAGCTGGTAGGTTTGGGTGAATATGTTGGATATAAGTTTTGGGAATAGTTGTTTGACGTTTTGTATGTATCCTTGATAATGTTTTCTGTATTGTAAGATTGCGTTGGTTGCTGAGGCTGGTACTGCTGTTGATATTGGGGTTGTGGTTGACTTTGATATTGGGGTTGTGGCTGACTTTGGTATTGTGGTTGTGGACTTTGGTATTGTGGTTGTGGACTTTGGTATTGTGGTTGGGAACTTTGGTATTGGGGCTGTGGACTCTGAAATTGTGTTTGTGGTTGACTTTGGTATTGTGGCTGTTGCTGGGTCTGGGGCTGGGCTTGATTCCACTGTTGACTTGGTGTTGTACTGATTGTTGGTGTAACATTATTGTACGTTTCTTTTTTTGTCTGTTGATACCATTGCTGATTCTTAGTTATCGTACTTGGCTTTACATTACTAACAGTAAGTACTTCAGACTGTGGCTCCTGTGACCATTGTCTTTCTTCTGTTTGATTATACTGATAATTATTTGAGTATATATCCGCAGGAGGAAGTTGACGTTCTATACTGAGTCGTTCTAGTAATAAGCTATGACGCCTTTCCGTCGGCTCTGGTGTATAAACGGGTTGATAAGGTCTATTTAGCTGCGGAGAAACTGAAACTGTGTCTCTGCTTGGCGCAAAATACGTTTTAACTGTAGGAATACTCGGTTGTATCATCTGTTCGTAAGCTTGATCTAAGGTCTTCGTAGTACGGTTAACGGTTACAATGTTTTCTATTCTATTGTATTCAGTTTGTGTACTTAGAGCACCTAGTGGTTTGTCCACTGATGTAGTTATGATTTCTGTATGAGATTTAGTGAATACATCGTTACCTAGTCCAATGGGTTTTATTTCAACATCTATTACTTTCTCTAATGGAATAGAAGGTTCCCTGAATGGTATTTTTTGATCTGATTGCGTTGATAATTTTACTTCTTCAGATTTTTCAATTTTTTCCTCAGATGCCGCATCATCTGTCGTAGTGGTTTCAACAACTACTTTGATTGGAATTTCCACGGTTTTTATATCAACCTTTTTTGTTTCTTCTGTTTCATTGTTTATAATTTTATCATCTTCAGTTGTTTCTTTTTTTGAATTTTCTTGTTCTGTCACATCATCTTTTTCCTTAACTTTATCTTCTAATTTATCTTCCTCAACCGTTTTCTCTTTTGGTTCGTTTTCTTCAGGCTTGTTATCTTCCGGTTTTTGAACTTCTGATGTCTCTACAGCTTCTTCATACTCTTCTTCTTCTTCTATTTCTTCATCCTCTTCCTCCTCCTCTTGTTGTTTGGTAACGATATCATCCTTTTTGGACTTGGCATCTATACTTTCCTCTTTTTCCTCCATTTCTTCTTCGACTTCTTCATTTTCATCTACTTTCACGCTTAATTTCATTTCCGTATCTGTTTCCGTCTTTTTTTCTTTTTGTTCAGTTTCCTCATCCTCTGTGTCTTGTTGTTCTTCTGTTTGTATTTCATCTGCTTCTTGGACGTCATATTCTTCTTCAATTTCTTGTGTCTTAACAGACTCTTGTGTCTGGCTTTCCCTTCTGTTGACAATTTTATTCACCTCTTCTTCCTCTTCCTCCTCTTCTTCCTCCTCTACAACTTCTTCATCATCATTTGATTGCAAAATCACAACTTTCTTTGTAGTAGTAATTTCCTGTCGTTCCTCTTGCTTTATTAACACATCATCGTGGCCATTTTCCTTAGTGTTTTGTTTATCACATTTGTCTGCTTCGGAAGTTTCTTTTTGACTTAACACAATTATTTTTGTTTCACTATGCTCATCTTTGTCTATCCCACGCTCACCAGTTTCCTCAACTTCCTCCTCAACTTCCTCTTCTTCTACTACTATAACTGCATCGGCTTCTTCTTTTGATAATATTCTCTTCTCCGTTTTGGTTGAGATTTCACTTTTACCATCAACAGTAGTTGTGGTTGTCGTCGTTTTAGTCTCCTCAACTGTACCATCGGCTAGGATTTCATTTTCAATTTGAACTTTCGTTTCAATTTTCGCTGCTGATTTTTTCACCGGTAATTTAACCGTAATCGCAGCTTCAACATTTGTATCTCCATTTTGATTCTCTGTCACATTCACATCTTTTTGAACCTTTACTTCTTTCTGAAATTAAAAAAGAAGTACGTTAAACATGATATATATAAAAGCGTAACAAAGTACAACAAATATTTATATTGTAATGCAGTTTTAGTTACAATTTTACTCGAAAATATGTTAGGAAAATGCATGTAAACTCACAATATTGATTAGTGTATTTTCTATACTTCTCTAATGCTGTACAGTAAGTATGTGTAACAGACAATGTAAACACACATATAGATATAAATATAGTAAGTATACAGTAATTTTAAATCAACCTGGTCATCGTCAGTTGCAATTGTATCTTCCAAAGGCTTAGTTATTTCTATAACATCACATTTCTCGTCTGTTACCGATTTTTCTAATACTTCTATAGAAACATTTTTGTTATTTTCAGTTTGTATTATACTTTGAGGTACTTCATTATTCTCTCTATAAAACTCAATACTTCCAAGAGCTTTTGAACCTTGAGGAGTTATTTGAAAATATTCAGCATCATAACTCTTTTCAGGCAGTACAGGTAAAGTATAACCGTCACTTCCGTAACTTGTTTTTGAGTCAAACATATTGGTTGGTATCGAATTGTATTCATACATTGATACTGGTCTAGTATTGTTTACAGTATTGTTATTGTTTACAGAAGAATATTGATTCACGTTGTGGTTCATGTTCTGTGATCGATAAATGTCAGAATCATTATGCTTAAAATTTGAATTAACTTTAGACGCTGGCGTTATTTTCTTTGGCGGTGACTCCTTAGATTGATCTGGGTTACTTCTTGTTCTTAACAAAGACTTGGGGTTTGATGGCAGGTTGAAGGTTGGAAATACTTGAACAGGCAAACAGTTAAAATTAGGTATAGCCACATTAGCAGAAACTGGCGGAGATTTTATACTTTGTACTGGCTTTTCAGGAACACCTTGGTTCATTGCATTTATCATTAATCGTTTGGCCATGCGTTCAGACTTAATTTCAGAGAGGTTGAGCCCTCCCGGGGTATACGTGAACGGCTTGCGTTCTCTACTCATGGCACTGTGCAAAGCTGATGGTGGATTCATGTTGCTGAAATAAGTTCGACCATATTAGTTCTAATTACCATTGATTCCACTTATAACAACTACATATCAATTTCAAAATATTTTTCAAAAGCTAACAGCCCAAATTCGAATTGGCAAATTGACAACAAAAGGGAAAAATAGAAGCGAGATACTCACGAGGGCCGGTAAATAATTATAATATAAACTTCCTAGACGGCTAACCTATGACTATAAGTAACGAACACTCTAGCACATATAGGAACTTGGACACCAGTTTTTCGATTTTCACATCACTCATTGGCTTGATTGCGTATTTGTGATGGAACATGCAGATTATCCGGTCGCAGCGGTTAAATATAGCGCGGGATAGTAAATGAGCCGGTACATTTGAACTCGAGCGGTTGCGCGCGGTCGGCGCGTGCGCCGCCTGACGCCTACTGCCGTCTGTTCACTGCCGCCATGTATTTTGGTCGCGACCCCAATATTAACGGGCGCCTCGTCTACGATTTGTCTTACCAAATCGTCACAACAACACCATGCATTTCCGACATCCAAATAATTATATTGTAAAACTAAGTCATTATTTGATCGCAATAAATTCATGGTTGTCGTTATCCAACCGCATCGTTCGGTTCATTTTTGTTCTCGTCTACTGCACGCCTTTAGCTGCTGGCTCTGCGACGAAAGTCTGCGGTTGTATAAAATAATAGAATGACATTTTCATAATATAAATGAACGCGGTTTGCAGGCTTCGTAGCGTCATTTTGTTATGTGGCTGTAAATCTTTAATTTTTCTTTGCGTATTCTCTCTGGAGAATATTTTCACTCCATGATCTATTGTTTTTTATTAATTCTCCTCTCTCAAGGTCATAAGTCCATTCAGATTTGACTCGTTGCTAAATATAATAATTAATACTGTATTTAATTACAATAAAGAGCAATTTAAGAGCTCGTTTGTTTTTAGTATTTTGAGCTTGCCGGTAAAAGTACTTTATCATGTTCATTATTTACACCCGTACCAATTCGATGTACCAGTATCAATCAATTGCACTAAATTATAACAATAAATCTATACATATAACAAAATTCCAAGGAGCCAGCGTCTGTACATTGAATCAATCTTCTGGAGATCTAGGTGTAAGCGAATCTATTGTTATGTTTTATAATTCCAAGCGAAGCTGCAGGCGTCCACTGGTTTATATATTTTTACTAATTTATAAAGTGTTTGATGGTTTGTCTTTCTTCTCCGTCTCAACGGAATGGATCGACGTGATTTTGCATATAGTATAGGGCCTGGAGAGTGACACAGACTACTTTTTATATCTTGACCAAAGAAACTGAAATGATCGTCCTTTTTTTTAAATTAATCGTTTGACTCGGAGTATTATATGGCGAACTGCGGGTGAAGCTCGATTTTAATGAGTGGTAATCTATGGTGTAGCTTTGCGTCGATACAGGCTATACTTATTGTATTTTAAACCATCCATTGATAATTCTGCACGGAAATTGATTGACGCGGACGGAGTGACGGGGAAAGCTAGTATATAATTAAGGTACAAAACATTTCCTTGACAGGTAAAAAATGATTCGTACTGAGATCAAAAGAAGTAAGTACTGTGTTGTTAGAGACTTTTTTGTTATTGTTTGTGGATCGGTAATAAAGGTAATATTTTTTATCTCCAGATTTGATGACATTGATAATTTACCTCTCTAATAAGGTATTCTGTACCTCTATAATCTGTTTACTTGCCTGTTTCACTTCCACCCTGCAAGCATTTTAACTTAACTCTAACACCACACTCCAGTCGACCGGTTAAGGTAAGCCAGAGGAGACCCCCGAGACCTCAGAACCCCTCCTGGGGTCCACTCCGACCAGTTAGTAAAGGCAAGTCGGAGATGTCTGATCGATTCTGGGGGAACCCGTGGGGTCGCTACTCCCCAACAGCGGCAACAGCTGCCCTGCGGGCTTATTATTATAGTTATTTTATGTTATACGTAATATACTTACGATGTTTTGTAATATCGGATTTTCATTTGAATATTTTCTAACGCTTTGACCAAGTTGTAAATGATAATTCATTGTTAGCAGAAATTATGTATGAATCTGTTACTGAAACTGCATTTCAATTTAGTGATGACATATCACTGAAATAATAGGAAGAACGGGGCACTAAAGGTACCTTTATCTTTTGTCAAGTTTTGACAAATCTACCCAGCATATATCTGCATACCTAGTATAATTTTTTACATTTATTCATCTTAAAAATATTCATCTTTAACCATAACGCCATAACTCTTGTCTGCCAAACTGTAGAACAATTTTGTCCGCAGTTAACAAAACCAATTCTCGTGGTTTTGCATAACAAAAGCTATAGTGCTAATTATCAAAATGGGGTTTCTTATCGTTAAATCTAACTCAATCATAAAGGTGAATCACCAACAGTCTTTTGGTTTTGCTTCATTTCTTCAGTGCCCAGGTCTTAGGTACTACCCTAATTCATATTAAATAAGGATAATAAGATTTTAGTGCTCACCTTTACTTCTTTCGTAACTGTTTCTTCTTTGGTCGACATCCTGAAAAAAGAAAAGTCACGATAAGTTAGTAACCAGTCAACAAGAGTTCTAGACATAAAAACTTAGCTTAGTAAGTTATGTTGAGTTAATGTGTGTTGTTATGTGTTATAATGTTGTTAAGTTATGTGTTTTATGTTTGTTACTTCTTCACGCTCAAACAGCTGGACCAATTTTGATAAAATTTGGTTTGGAGGTAGCGGACACCCGATAATCCTCCTTAATCCCTTTTTTTTTAAATAAAAAATAACTTTTTTCTGTATCTTAATATAAATATATTTCTTGTGTACGTGTTTATGATTTTTTATGTGTGTGTTCAAGGGGATTCGAGAATGGTTTAGATTCACAATTTGGCCCACTGGAAAATGTTTTTTAATCATTATTTTAGTTTTTTGTATAAATTATCATTTACATGAAGTGTCACGTCACTTTGACATTTCATATGGCAGAACAACGTTTGCGGGGTCAGCTAGTATAATAAATTTCACGCAAGCGAAGCCGCGGGCAGCAGCTAGTTTAGAAGATTTTTCTATGTTAAATAAGCACCTTCCACCGAAACTTATCGTACAACTATTTATCTATTACAGTACAAATATTTATCTGTGTAATAAATTTTTTCCACAGCTGGGATTCGAACCCGTGGCCCACGGTTCGGTAGTCGGGTTCACTTAGCACCTCGCCAAGTAGGTATAATACGTTTCACGCACAATAACAGATTCTACCAGCACTATACTTAAATTTCTACCGTGGTTATATAATAACACTCGTATCATAATTAGATATAATACAGTCCATTAATTAACAATTCCATTCACATACTAACATCATTAGCTAGCTCCATTAATAATCAACTTATTGAGATATTTTATGACAGACTGTGAGCGATAAACGAGCATGAGATTTTTATTTATATAGTACATAGTGATATGATAACCCAGTTATTAAGAAATTAAATGTCACTTGCTGTAACGGTGAAGGACACATCGTGAGGAAATCTGCATGCCTGAGAGTTCTACATAATGTTCTCGAAGGCATGTGAAGTCTGCCAATACGCACTTGGCCAGCGTGGTGGACTAAGGCCTAATCCCTCAAATTCTGAGACGAGACCCGTGTCCAACAGTGGGACAGTGAAAGGGTTGTGGAGGTGATAGCCCAGTGTCTTCTTCAGTTCTTCGGGTGGCTTGAAAACATTCGACAATGGGTTGGCCACTAACCCCTCCACCAATCCGCATTAGAGCAGCGTGGTGGAGTATGCTCTAGACCTCCCGCAGCTGCGACTGTGGGGGAGACCCGTGCCCAACAGTGGGACGTCTATGGGTCGCAGCGATTATATCTCGCGCTCGATGACAAGTCATTTAGCTAGCTGTGAACTAGAAATCATAATAATGTCAATTTTGATGAGCTGAATAAGCCGCGTGGCGTTCGATTCGTTATTATAATTTCTGGTAAACTATGTTTATTAAACATCATTAATTATTGCTATAATGAAGTCACAAAGTGAATCATAATGACGCATAGATTTGGTTAATCTCGAATGAAATTCTAGCTATAATTTTTATTCTGGATCGTAATATGTTAAAGGTATGTTGGGATGTTGTATTTAGGGATGTTAACAAATTCTTGGATTTATATTCGTCACTGTCCGGAAAACTAGTCTCATGTCGTATCAAAGTTAACTGTTTTTGACTGAGTTCATTTCATAAATTTAATAAAATGTACCGCCACAAACACTATTCTTAAGCGTTCAAAAAATTGCACAAATAAGGAGAACACATAGATTTATTATACTACAGGTAACACATCAAATATCATTGACATGTACAAAATGAAACACCAGTCATTTTTGTGAAGATCACTTTGATGCATCTTTGATGTAGATGTTTAGATGTACCAATATAAATTCGTTTTAGACCTAGTTAAAGAGTGCAATATCTAGGTATTAATTGTGTTTGTAACTGTTGTTGTTTGTTTAATTGACTACCTAATTGCTAACTAATTGCATATTAAAACTATATACGGACGATAAGTAGTTCCATAGAGTAAGGACCAAAATGTGTAGTCCGTGGTAGTTTTAAATATAATGATAAAATAGTAAGTAGGTATTATAAGTAGTATTAAGGCGTCCCTTTGATTTTAAACTTTAACAGTCTATATTACCTAATAAAGTCGGCCATCCCATAAAACCACGCAGGAGGCGCAAACGCCTTTCCCAGCGAGAAAAAAATTAAATAAAAGGTGTACAACAACAAACAGCCATAAAATGCGATGAATAACTACCACAATAATCACCGTGGCGCGATAAATCTACTATGGGAAGGATTGCGCATCGATAAAGCAGTGCCTAGTTGTTTTTTTTTTTTTTAATTTAATAGCAAACCAGCATACATCATCACAAGTCCAGTTAGCACGGTGTTAATAAGAAAAGTTGGTCAGTTAGTAGTAGTAGGTGGACAAGGCTACTGATGAGTCCTGTTAGTTCGTGTCAGATAGTCCAGTTAGTAATTGTTATTAGGAGTCTCGTTCCATGTCAGTCAGTCACAGCAACCCTAAGATCTCCAAAACCCTAAGCCTCTCAAAAAGTTTAACCGGAAGAAGGGTGAAACCCTTCTTCTAATTGGCACCCTCTAGCTTTAAGATTAAAATTAAGTGTCATAAGGCACTAATTTACCTCGCTAATTATCTTCTAATGTCTGATGATAGCAGACTATCCACCTTTGTGAATTTGTGAACTTACTGTATTTTTACAATTAAAATTGTTATAGGGCACATAAACATAGAATAGTCATCTGGGTTACTCGGACTCGCAAAAAGCGGAGTGATGGATCCATTGGTATTGTATTTTCTATATTGGCCTTTGCAGCGTCACCGAGCTGACTCAAAGTGGAAGGGCCTCCTACTGTGCCTCACACACATGCAATGTAAGAGATTCAAGGTCCTTGGTTTCCTATTTGGTGAAGTTTTTCAGTTATATCAGAAATTCCCGTTGCAATAATTCAATATTTGTCTGATAGCTCTCTATTTTAAAATAATTCTATGAAATAAAAATTGACTTATACTCATATACCACTTAAAAATTGAATTTAAGAATCGCTACTGGTAATCTATGCTTTAAAAATATAATTAGATTAAAACGTAAACAAAGCTAGAGCGAAGGTCAGTCATAAACTGAACCCATAAAATTTGTAATTATTCCGAAATTTTATGACTCGTTAACGCTACATAGCGAAGGTCATTAATTTAAAATCTTTTTTTTTTCAGCTCTTCACGTGTCTATGAAGATCATGAAACACGGAAAAGAGATGACGTAAGTACTACTTATCTCGTATGACAGTTGTTTATAAATCAATCACCTCTCTTGGTTCTTAATAGAAAAGAAAAACATTCATATAAATATTTATTTCAATCACATTTAAAAGCAATAAGATTATGAACATTCCGCCGTCTTTTCCAACTACATACCTTCTTCTAATTTGTTTGAACATTGTCCTAGCTCAAACTTAAATAACGAACAGGAATAAAAGCCTCACTCAATTATACCCTCTTACGAAGAAAGGTAGGCCTATGTCCATCAGTGGAAAGCTAGTAGATGGTAAGATAGATAGTGGATGGTAAGATGGTGACACACGCAAACACACTCACTCATATAATGTAAGAACACAAGCGTTCTTATGATATGTAAAATTATTTTAGTATGTATAGTGGCTCTTATTTTTACACAGTTTATAACATATATTACAGTTTGTATCTCATAATATTGTATTATTTGTTGTTCCTTTATCGCTGTTGGATTGCTTTATAAACGATTAAATAAATAAATATGTCGTCACCTGTATGTTACTAAAGCAATGTTGAAACAAAACTGATGATACCATTACGAGTAAGAGAGAATAATTTTTACCAAGAAATAATAATACACATGTTACGAGTATTAGGCAGACATCCAACTGGATTCGACTATTAACCCCATTTGAACCGTTATCTTCCAGATTTCATGTACCTTTTCACGTATTACATGAAATAAAGATATTATTCCCATAACAAGTTATTGATTGAGGTAACGTTAATATTGGTCAATTTTGTAAATAATTCTCATCGAATAAATGGTGAAATAGGCAATCACGCTGGTCAAGTGCAATTTGGCAAACTTTAAACATGTTTAAGATCAGTTTGGATAATTCTTAGGGCATGGCAGCATGTAAATATTTTCTTTTTGTTAAAGCAGATATAGCTAATTTTTGTAGACTAATCACGCTCCACCACCTTATTCCAGACCACTAAATAACTGTTAGAATAATTATTCCAGACTACTAACTAACTATTAGAATAAATAACCCATAATTTTAGAAAACTAAGCACGCTCAAACACCACACCCCAAACCATTGCTTTGTGAATTAAGAGGACTCCAGTCGACCGTCACTTTTGAAGAATAGGTTTTTACCAAAAATATTGCTGTCGCGCTGAGCCCAACCTTACCCCTTAGCGTGCGATAGAGAGAAGTGCAGTCTCGAACTGATTTTACCTACGTAAAATTAAGAAAATCGTACTTTCGTAATCCCCTGTTCCCTCCTCGAAATCTAGACCGATTTCAATATTTCTTTCAGTTAAAATGTAGAACAGGGTCTAAGCTATGCCCGTACGTTTTGCTTTTTTGGGATATATTAGTAATTACCAGTTTGCTTGATGTTTGAAAATGTATGTAAAAAAAGTCGATTTTTTTGATTTTAAATAATTTTTTTTCTCTTCTATTAATCAAATTATGAAAAAAAACAAAACGTACAGTCATGGCAGAGGTACGTATAAATCGTATGGTATTTTTTTTTCTTCTGTAACTTCTTTATCCTACGAGGAAACAGGGGACTACGTTTGTATGGAAAAAGTGTCGACTTGTTCGCTTGTGATATCCTCTTAACCGTTTAAATTAATGCGCAAATTCAGGAAAAAATAGCACTTCCGTTGTATCAACTGATCAACAGCATTAACCTTAGGTACATTAACAATATTTATACGAACATTACAAAAAGAATTCATCTTTATTTGATTGATTGGCAGTAATTACAACATAAACTAAAAATTTAAGTTAAACTTTTTAATTGACACGTGGCGCTATCCGTTGGCATCAATAGGAATTTTAGAAAAAGAAATATATTTACAATAGTATCTCTCGCATCTCTATATAACAGTTTATATCGATGTGAACTCATTTAAATTACCAATTCTCAAAAGTGTACTTCGCTTTAGTTCAGGAGGGTTCGAAGCTTTCAGAAAAATCAAAAGTCCGATATATCAACAGAATTTTACTTCACCACAAATATATTTTTGATATCAAAATGATAACTTCGCTTGAAAGAGTCTTCTATTTCGCTGGCTAGGCGCTTGAATAAATCTGTCGTGCTGTAGCCTGCACTATTTTATACCGCAGTGGACAAGCATCGATTCGCAGTCGGTTTTTCTCAGTTTAAAAGATAAAATATGGCGGACAGCGAGGCAAAAGACACCAGTATAAGGTTGTTCGTGGCGATCCCGAGACTGTGATAAATGGATCTCCATTTATACATATATATGCTATTTTTTTTTACAGTTGCATAAAATTTTTTTTTTTTTTTTCATGTGTACCATCCTACCACCCGCAACCAAAGACATCATACTTAATGACTTTGCCCGCAACTTGTGCATGTAAAATTAAGTTTTTTTTTGCACAAATTCTGTAGTGTATATACGATGCTTTCCGATAAAATTTAAACATGCAAGCACCAGCCATCCTCTGTTTCCCATGATAACTGTGACAGACTTTGAACAAGACTCTTATGAATCTCGTTCAAAGTTAGTCACAGATGCATTGATTTCCTTGAGGACTGATAGTAGGCTTCTAGAAGAGTGTAACCAAAAACACACCATTCCAATTGGACAATTACCACATGGTAGAAATGATAGGTAGGTACATGTCATTGCTAATCACTTAAGAAAACTACAAAACTGACTTACGAGTAAGTACATATTTTTAGACTCATTGTATTTCATCACTCAGTGAAAATAATGTGTTAGATATCTTACGATAAGAACAAAAGATAGAATCTTGGTAACAACCTATTCCATTCAAACGAAAGCCTTCGTTGTTACATGTAAGAAATAATGTTATGAGCGGCTCACGTAAAAATATCTGAAAGGCAAATTTCGTTCGAGATCAGTTGATATGGTTAAGATTTCTGGCAACCACCGCTTTTGCATGCTATCAGCGTATATTATCTTGATATCTCCTGGTATTTTGCGTCGTATTTATGCAACCTTGCGACTGATATTCCCGTCTTATTTTCTGTAAACCACTTCATTGCCACCCCGATTTTCTTCGCCGTTAATTCTGACGCTGCATTCGAAACATTCCAATGAGAATTGCAGACCAAAATCAATTCGTACCGGTCGCTAAATAAAATAAATACATATTGTAAAAGACAAACGGCTGGATAAGAAAGTTAGATTGCCTTATAATGAAATATAAAATTCAATATGCAAATACGCAAACTTCTCCCCAGAGTTGAATACCTGTTTTAAGTGAAACAAGGTAAGTTTATACAACTTTATCGGCGAACAATATCAACATTTGTGCTCTTTCAAACAAAAAGAATAATGTTAAACAACCCCTGCTTTCATCGGCAACCTTTTCGGTTAGAGATTTAGATTCTAAAGAGGCGGAAGAAGTTTAACAAAGTGGCAAACAGGCAGGAAATATAATAGTCGTTTAGCTTATAATAGTCGTTTAGCTTGTCAATGAAATATAATCTTAACAGGAACAAAAATACGACGTAATTAAATTGTTTTGTGAGGTACCTACTTCACAAGAGAAGTTGAGGTGTTTTTGGTGGATGGCAGAAGATTGCGGCGAGAAGAGAAGAAACGTTAGAACTGGAGTTACCTTCTCCGTTTTTAAGTGTAGTAGATTTAATACGTGGAACTGTAAATTGTGAAATTTGTGCCGTTTTACACTGGTTAAACCTGAATTCGAGGTCTCAGACGTGGTTATCATCCACTCTCTACTTTATTTACTGTTTATGACGATTTTAACATAACTACAAACTATCCAGGGAACACTTGAAAAATAATAAAATGCAGTAGCAGCTTATTTTTTATTCCCGAGCAATAGCACCACCACTCAAGGTACAACCAATTCTGTCATAAACCAACTGCCTTCCGATTGGAAAAGTGTAGTTATCGGCTACTGTAACTGACTCAGAACGGGTCTTTACTAACACTAACTAACAGTACTTGCACCTAATGTCCCTGTTCCGAAAGAGACCTACGGAAAAACCTGCCGATCCAACACGTTGCGGCTTAACTTTTCAATAAGTCAGCACATATTACCTTCACCTATATCCCATCTGAATTTCATCCAGAAATATTTATATGAGTAATCTTTTCATATTCATCACAATTAGGCAAATTGTTAGAAAAATATTCTCGTTCAATGAAAAACATTATATTTATTATGATTTAATGGCACGAGGCAATAAAAGCTTCTAGCGGGTGTAAAGCGAGCCAGCGCTGTTTGCCTTGGCAACCACGCCGAACTCCAACTAGATCTAAAACAATGTATGATGCTTGTGTTTGAAGAAATTTAATGAATTCTGAACTGAAACGCCGCAAAGGTTTTGTTTGAAAACCACAATGTTGAATCTACGGAGTCGAATAAACGATTGTGAACTTTTAGTGGTAATATGGTGTCAGGTTACAAGTTACATATTAATTATATTTGTAAACTATCCTCGCTCTTATGAAGATTTGCAAAAAGCGATAAAATAAACATAATCCAGGAAATTTTTTTTTTAAATATATGGTAATTGAATGAATGTAACATGCTTATTTATCGCCTCTATAATAGTTCGAGTATTAATAATAATGATCTAGCAGTTAACTTGCCAATGGCTGATGGAAAGATAAATGAAATTGTACACAGCTGTATATTATTACTAGTAATATCCTTATCTTTATTTTCATTATTATTCTCTGAAATATTATTTGCGGAAATGAAAGGAAATTTCACATGGAAGCTATATTCAGTTTGAGAATCTAAGTTCAGAAGTTTGAATTGAAACTTAGAAGCATGCAAGCACGTATTACCAATTTGCTGATACTATTCAAACAACAGCCATTCTAGTTTTAGATCTCATATCGACATTAATAATCTCACGTTTATGCATAACAAATTAATTAACCTATTATTGCTATATTATTGACAGCTATCGAACTCGCTTTTCACTCGGAGAGGGTGTAAGGTCAAATCTAAGCGGCATGCACCAAGAACTCTCAGGCATGCAGTTATACTCACAATGGTTTTCTTCACCGTTGCGCAGGGTGACTTATAAGTTCTTACATAGAAAGCAATAACTCAGAACAGTTATTGGGGCGTGCCTGTGGGTGTTGAACCCAGAATGAGAATGAGACAATATGAATGAGAGTTCAAATTTTAGAGCTATAAAGTTCGACGGAGTAATGACAAATAATTATCAGAATAATTAATTTCGAAGAAAAAAACCGCGCTGCCCAGTATTGACCGGATACATTTGTAAATCATACATTTCCTCTAAATATTACAATTGAAGGTAACCGGAGGCTCACATGTAAAACAAGGTCAACGAAACTAATTACAGATTTCTTTAAATAGCTACGCATTGTAATGAGACGAATGACGACAACACTGCAAATATGTAAAGATAACGTAAAAAAATGTTCTTTTTTTTAAAGAGACCAAATAAATGTTCAATAATCAACAGAACCGCAAGTCAAAGCTAGGTCAGTCGAACTTCCTCTAAAATTATCTTCCGGCAGAAAAATAAAAAATAGATTTATACAAGGCCAACTTATGCATTGAAAACTATTTTTTTGCGAAGAACATCTGAAGCGGAATAGAATAGAATTTATCATACGCGCATCTAAAAGACAAAGTACCCCGGGGCAATGAAAGGTTGATCGATGAACAGTTCTCAGTAAATGTAGTTAAAGACATAAATACCAAAATAAAAATTGTGTACTGGCCGTTACTCTCAAGGGCACGGCGTGACCGACTTTTCGAATTTTAAATCGTTAGTTTTATACGAGTATAAGACTAGCTGTTGCCGCGACATCGCCTGCGCTAAAAATAGCTTATGGCACACGGTTATACTGTAGCGTGTGGTCTAATCGAGTGACATGTTACTACCAAGAATATTAAAGAACTATCCATTCTTCAGTAACTATTCATCCATCAGGCGGCTTTGTTTTATAAAGTATTTACTATGTAAATATGCATTATTTTTAGAATAAAAAAAAATTACAATACAAATCCAGAACAATTAATTGATGTGTTTTCATTTCTAGTAGTAGTAATTCATTTCTAGTGTTTCATCTCTAGTAGTAATTCGCAGTAAATACATAAAAAATTACGAACTGATTTTTGCTGAATCAACTAAATTGAAAACATTCACTGCATTAAACGAACAAATGCGAGTTGATTGAAATTAAAATCAATCAGTTGAAATTAGTAATTCAACTGAATAGTAGCAATGAGCAATAAATTATTACGGTCCATCCAATTGCAGTTATTTTATAAATATACGCTTTCAATCGTTAAAATGTCATTCATACACTTTGGCGACTCAGAATTATTTAACCCTGCAAACAATACATTTGTATTGCATTTGACACATTTCCAAGACACAACTAATGGTAGACCACTGACATAATCAGCTCCAAAAATTTGATATGCAACCAGCAACATAATTTTAATGGAGTTATAAATATTCCGGATAGACAGATAATGCATTATTGTTTAAACGAAGCGGTTCAGACTTGGCAGAATGCCCCAAGAGCTGATCCTATTTGTCCATGGTGAACGTAGGACATTCACAGAGCATCGTCTCAACAGAAAGCGTTGTGAAATTTATTAATTTGCCTCGAGTATTTTAAAATACCACGATCTTGAACTGTCTAAAAACAAATAAATTTTGATCCTCAAAATAAAACTATGACGAAATGGTAGTCTGGTAATGGTTATTTTACATCATTCGTGCTGTAAAGTTGAAATAACTTACGTTAGAACTTATTGTGATTTTAACGTGCGTTATGTTAAAGTACAAACGTGGAACGCCTAGAAAGCATTCATGTTGGCACATTTTTAATTTAGCAGTTTCATTTTAAGTTTTCAATACAACTAATGTCGATAATAGTTTCTGTCTGTATTTCCGAAGGGGTAGTCAATAGGCACTCCCTCAGTTATCTTATACTAACATCCAATATAATAGTGGGTGAGCCTACTAAGATGGAAGACCTTTATACGTTGCTTAAAAGAAATTGATCCATACGAATGACCCTTGCGGTTTGTAACATAAAGTACAGATTTTTTTTACATTTCACCGGTTCGATTCACGGCTCAAGCAAGTGATTTTTCAAAAATCGTTTAGTAAAAAATAAAGGAATGTTTCCTTTCAATAATTTTCCATCATCAATATTCAGAGTACTTTTCCTCCTACCACGATCTTTCCTTCCACCCTCGATCTATATTAAGAATATGACGTAGGTATTAAATGACCATCTTGTAATATGTATTAATGATCATCTTGTACACCATATTCATGGAAATAAACAATACGAATGATCTGGAGATAGAACCTCGGATCTCTAGCTCAGAATTCGCAGACAGCCACAAATTATCCTTATGAACATGAAACATGAAGGAGAGTGTCTTCCTCCATGCTTATGAATGACCCTTATATTATTATAATATAATAATATATGGGTCCTCCTATCCTATATTAAGATTAAATTATAAAAAAAAAAAATTAATGAATGCACCATTTTTCTTTTCGTTCCGAATTTTCCTTTCACATCGAACCCGCGAAATCAATTGAAAATACGTTATCAGAACCAACCAGCTATAAAACGTTGACATTGTCAAGAGCTGAATACAATAATTATTTTTGAACAACAACCCAAACATAACTATCAAGAGGAAACATATTATTGTCACAAAACGTTATACCCGGCGAAAATAAGCAATAACAATCAGAGATCTCATAACAGAACACACATGCGTGAAGCTTGCTACAGTTCACAATCTGAGATCACAATTATGTTGCTATTTACGACCATTTCCCTTCTGGGTAAAGGGTAAATATGGTGTTGCACAAAGGTGTTCAGATAAATGTGGTGTCCCTTATCATGTCGAGAGAACTCAGGAATGAAGACTCCCTCCCGATTTTCTTTACCATTCCAGCCATGGATATATTATGAGTTGTTAAAAAAAGTAGATACTACCTACCTACCCTATCTAATCTAAGTTTCTCATTTTAAGTGACTTTTATTGTATATAAAGGCATTTATATCTCATAAGGCTATGAGAAATAAAATATTCTTTAAACCGAAACCGATAGATATGGGCTTTGCAAGAGGCACATAGAATGTAATCAAATTTGTGAACCTTTTGCATAGTTTTTAGTTTTTAGTTGGCCACTAACGCCTCCAGCGTGATGGAGTAATCTCTAGACCTCCCCGCAGCTGCGTCTATGGAAGACCCGTGCCCAGCGCAGCGGCGAGACGTCTATGGGTTGTAGCTGGCTATTTTCAAAAACAAAAACAAACTGCAAAGTCATGTTTTATCCAAATTAGAACTTACGTAATAGTACATTATGATACAAGTGCGGTAAGTTGAATATTACAGCCGAGGCGATATTGCTAGCCCGAGCCGTAGGCGAGGGCTACAAGAAAGCAGAGGCTGTAATTATCAAAGCGCACGTGTGTCATACGACGTTTTATAACATATTTGCGAGGAAATAAATTAATAAATTCATCATTAATTGATGACATTTTCAAATAAAAACAATGCAACGAAAAGAAAAAGCGCGTGGAATAATTTTTACTTGTTCACAAAACGATGCGCGCGCATCAACACTTTTTTTTAAGGCAAAGACACAAAAACAGCCAGTATTATTTTAAAGTACCTAAATTAATATGTTTTTGTTTTTGTTACAGATAAATTATTGTAATTTATTGTCAAAATTAATTAAATTAAAGAATTAAATGTTTATTTTTTATATTCTATCTCCCAAAGTTAATTTTATTCATAAAATGTTGACCACTTTTCTGACATAAAAACTCTTTGATAAGATTGAAAAAGTACTGTTCGTTTTAGACGGAGCATCTTGTTAGACCGTGCGTTTTACCTTATTAAAAAAAAAACCTATATTACAGCACAAGTGCGGTAATGTAATGTAAAACGCACAAGTGCGGTAATGAGATACATTACGATATTGAAATTGGTGAAATAAGGGGCCCTTTACGAGCAAATGTGTTATAAATATTTTTATTTTGAATCACATTGTGATTTTTTTTGTCGTATAAACATCTTTAAACCTAATTATTCCCCAACGCTTTGTTCTAGCAAGTTTCGCGACGTACGAATATGTAAGTGAGTTTTATTACCACTGTCGCTGTGTTTGCTGCAATTACATCGCGCCAAGGAATATTTGCGTATATTAACTACTGCACTTGCCTCGCGACTCGGGATAATGTGCTGTTGTATTCTGAAGATTGCGAGAGCTCTACGCTTCGTGTGTGCGACTGTACTGTAAAGTGTAAGTTATAGTCAAATATTTGAGATAATGTTCAATAGTCGGGCTGACATCTTAAAAGTGGACCAGCTCGAGGCAGACACACCCTTACTGTGTTCCAGTGTATCCTGAACTATGAACTAATAGTGCATAAAATCACTGGAGAATCTTAGTACGTTCATTTTCATTGGGATAAGCCCTGCCATACGGAAATGGGATGAAAACCACGAAATTGAAGATGGATGTAAAGTGAAACGAGGATTGATGGCTAGGAGGATATCGTGGCTAGGAGGATATTTATACATAAAAAAGTTTAGGGTGATTTAGAAATAAGAGATAAAGGACTACGTAAGAACTTCGCCCTACAGTAGGTAAATAACAAATATGTTACCAAGAAGATGTAATACATAATACGACTTTCATAGATAGTTCCACTCTAAGTATTTTCAGCAAAAGGTGTTTGCAACCGAAATTTTCTCTTGCATTTCTAGAACAATAGATTATACGGCACGACATATTTATGGCGCCAGAGGTGAAGAACAAACACGTCAAAAAGTTAATTGCATATGGAAACAATTTTTTGTATCATCAGGCGCAAATAACCTTTTTTCCTTTTAGTTTTTTTATAGCTAAGGAATGTTAGTGAAAGATTTTTGAGGACAATCTTGTATTAATTGTATAACGATGCAATACGATGAATTTGGTGTTTTTTATGGATAAAAGTTGACATGACAACTATGACAGACGTTGAATAAGACTCACAAGAGTCTACCATAACTACCCATAAGGACTAAGATAGTCCTTTCTAGGAACAGGAAAGCACCCATTTTTTATAACGATATCATGTTGTGTAATTATCTTAGATTTACGGTACTAAATTTAGCCTTAACAATTAGTTTATTCTTGTTCTCTGTTCTTGTCTTGTTCTTGTCTAAGTTTTCAGATATATTCACAAGGGATCCCTAAATAGAAGGTGGGTGACCACACACATTTCCGAGTACCGTAGATTAGTTAAACTATTCCCGTGTCAAAGACACCAACAAAGATTGCCATAAACCGGTGTTAAGTTCATTAACACTTGGCAAAGTTTATAGACACCTGGACCACCTTGCCGTGACGTCACCTGGCTCATCGCCAGCCATGGATCTGTTCTCCATTTCGTGAATGGAACGGTTTATATTGCCTGTGCACTTAAACGGCAGATGATGAATGGTCTATTTAATGAAAATGATGTTTGTGATTCTGCAGGCTCGCCAGGTGGCAGAATCTGTACAGGATTTTAGAAGCAGTTATTTACATGAATATAAGATAGAAAACTAGTATGCAACAACATCCATCCGCTGCCGCCTATGACAGACCTTGAACAAGTGGAAAGGTTTCTCAAGTTTACAGGTGAGAAAAGAACATTAGTTCATCAGTGGAGCAGGGAAAGTTAGTAACAGTTAGTTTGTGTTAGTAATAGTCCAGTAAGTAATTTTCAAAAGAAGTAGCAGTTTATCGACTGAACGACCAACGAAGCCGACCCTCAGACATGGTAGAAGCTGATACCCCGCCTAGTCTATAGTCTAACAACATTTCACAGATTATTATACGAATTACATTAAATGGTGTTGTGTGCCACAGTGAAAATATCACTTACAAGGAAGCACAACTTACACAGAGAACATATTATTATATTAAGTTATAGACATATTAGGCTCCGCTAAGAGTGAAGCATTAAAATCATCCTGTAGAAAAAATCCACTAAGAATTACAATTATATTACAATGCTTTCTTTAAAAAGCTTTACAAGCTCAGCCAGCCAATACAAGTCCTCAGAAACGGTGTTTAACTTGCACCCATGAGCCATGAATAAAAAAAAATGAATGAACACTGACTGAATCGCAGGCACTCGCAGGTCCCGTTCGATAAATGTTTGTGCTAGGGGATAGATGGATGGATAGATTTTTATTTGAGTGTCCGCTACTTGCAATCTGGCCTACAGCGACGGTGTAAGTGTGAAATCGTCTATTTTAATTCTGCTTAATTTAAAGGAGGTACGAATCAGAAACAAGAAGTATCTGATTCAAGTCATCATTGACTTCCATGTACAACGATTGGAACTAAATAATTTAAAATTCACTGACTATTCGTAGGTGTTGCTTTGCGCAAAAGAGTTTTAAAAAAGAAAAAGTTTTCAATTATTTGCTACCATAACTGGTTGAACTAATGGCCGTTTATCTCTCTCTCACCAGGTTTACATGAACAACAGGACATAATTAAAAACCGAGCAGTAATAACTCCAGAATAACCGCAGCGACGCGATGGAAGCAAAACATTGTGCAACGTAATTTAATTCCGGAAACTAGCTTCGGAATATTGCGAAAATATGCGAAAAAAATTTCAACACGTAACTTTTTTATTTACTCGATTATTCGAGTTGGTTCGATTGTATTTTATTTGTGTTTACCCTTTATTGCGCGATGATGGAGGCAATTTATTCAATCCTTCAATGAAAATCATCAATGTAACTGTAACAACTACTAACAGAGATGAAACAGTTAATTTCCTCCAACACACGAACCGTTTTGATAGGAAAAAATCCCGATTATATAGTGTTCTGAACTAAGCTGGTGTTATATAAAAATAGTTTATTGTGATTTTGTAAAAAATAAAAAGTAATTTAATAAAAAATAAAGAATCATTATTCTGAATTCCAAAAACTGCCTAGATCCTTAGTGAATAACTTTGCCGTTATTTAAAATATAAACAAAAAGTTGACTATCGTGATCCAATTCAGCGTTGGCCGGTGGTCCCACTGATCGGCTGTTTGGCTACAACCCAACGTAATGCTTGGGTATCACGTTGTTTGTGTGTTGTAAACCTTGCATACGTTTCTCCGTGATATTCCAGAACTCAGCCAATATTAAATTATATTTAGATGAAATTTGTTAAGTTCATGGACGGACAACATTTTTGTCATCGTAATTTTTATCGGAATTCATAACTTCAAGGTAATTTTGCCGCCTTTTGACAAAGTGCAATCCATATCGGCTGTCTGTGTCTATTGCGTTGTGGTGTTGGTTATCCTTATCAGTCACATACATATACGGAACGTATAACTATCACACAGGTAATCTGCAAGTAAAATTCTCCTAAAAACTTTCCGCAATGGTTCTTTCATTGGCGGAAATTTATCCCAAAAATCACAATGAAAATGCAATAAAACGGAAAATGCGGCCACTTATTTACGACTTAATATTTTAAAACGATTTCGATTCATTAAGGTTAATGTCCGACGTTGCATGCAATTTATATAATGCGCTTTGGACAAACGCACATTACGGTCGTGGTGAGTGATGAAAAGGTTCCTATAGGACGGTTATTTTTTTCGGAAACCGCACTGTTGCTGATGGCAAAAATTGGTACAGAAGAACATTAATTCACTGCATTTGCAATTTCTTTTAATTGTAAATGTAATTCAATTATTAAGGGCTACCTATTGAGCTATGGTTGCTACGTATATTTTATCTGGCCAGTGTTTAAATTCTATGTTACGCGTTTGTTTAGGTATGTACTAGCATATCCTGTAGTTCCGGTATCCATAGATAACCTATACTATTAAATCTGTAATCCTTGGCGTTACGTTTTTATACACCAAACAAAACAGTTGAACTTTTGAACTTTTAACTTTTACGTTTTTGAATATAAAATCTCGTCAGTCGAAAGGTCGAATCCTTTCGATGACCTGAAGAAGATGAGAAACAACTGTTTTCAGACTGGTTGGAGTGGAGTGGTTGTACATTAATTCCTCCTTAATAATTCTGATAATGAAAGTCAACGTTTACAATGTAAAATTTGTACCATCAGTACAGGTGCACACAGCGGAGGCACGTCCATGCAAAGCCTAGATTTTGTATGGATTCCTAGTGCATAGAGCGGAACTAATATGATCTCATCATACCAAACAAGTTATGCCTGGGTCATGTTTACAATACAAGTACTTGACACAAATTTAATGAGACTAATGAAGTATTTATTTAAATTGAATTTTAGTGAGATCCGCTAATAAACGAGTGATATAACGTCAGCGGTATGTGTATCGGTCGGTAGGACTGCTAGTGGTATTATTTAATAGGTGCTTCCGTGCTCCGTGCTCCGTGCTCCGTGCCGAGACCCTTTTCCAATAGTGGGACTCCTGGGAGGGTAAATGACCGGCAGTGACGCCGATATTAGCGAGGCCTATGTTGAGCAATCCACTTTAAAATACTTATGACTGAATGGATATTTATATTTCAAAATTTTATAATACTGTTTGATGTTTATTCCAAACTTTTCGACAACAACAACGGTTCGATGGCGTTGCATCAGGTCAGATCGTGTTACAAGACATAATGTAAAACTGAAAAACATTACTGAAGAAATTGATTCACCCCCGAAGATTACTTGGCTGAGTAATTGAACAACACTATGCAAAGAACGCTAATTCTCTATGCGCTCCTCATGTCAAGCCATCCAATTCATACACAACACTCAAACATTACTTAGCTATGAGGGCTCATAGCGTTGAATACAGCTCTGTCATTGGTCCATTTGATATGGCTTAGTTCACTCTAGTGTTTTGACAACTGTCAAAGCATGTCAATAATATAATTATGTCATTAATGTAGGTAGTTATCAAACTCATCCTCACTACTATAATTCATTGTTTTTAATAGGTAGTAGTTTTGTAATAAGTAACTCCTTTTTCCTTTACAATTTTGTAATCATAAATAATAACCTGTAATTTATCCAACGTCTTCTTCTTTATCTTCGATCTTTCAATTTTGACGTAAATGACAAAACAATTCGACGCTATGCGTTCGTTAAAGTAGCTCAGAAGCTATTTTAGCTATGCGTCCCTTTTGACAGACGCACAGTAGCGGATTTCACATAAGTATTGTTTATGAATTGGTTTGAATGACCCTATGCGCTCGCGAGTACTGTGAGACCTCATAGTATCGTTTGTGAATACGGGGGTCAGTCTTTCCAAAAACTGCCGATCTCTGCTCAAGTTCGAGATTGTCACATTTACGCTTAACATCATTCATGGGAAATACCTCATTAACAAAATAGTATTCCGCCGTCGGAATTTGCTAGATGTTGACTTGTTTACGAAATGTAGTATTAGTCGCGTACTACATGTAGCGAATTAAATGCTACGCGCAACTCCCTCGCATCGCAACTCGTAGCACATAAAGAGATATAAGCAACATTGATTATATTATGTTGCAAAGCAAAGCTAGCTCACCATCTACAACCTCAACCCATTCTATGTCCCATTGTTGGGCTCCAGTCTCTTCTCGCTATGAAAGGTCATAGTCCACCAAGTTGGCCAAATGCAGATTGGCAGACTTCATGCCTCTGAGGACATAATATAGAAGTTTCACGCATGCAGATTTCCTCGCGATGTTTCTCTTTACCGTTACAGCAGGTTGATACCTGTTTAATTTATTAAATCGCACATAACTTTAAAAAGTCATTGGATTACAACCCGGTCTCCTCGAGTGAGAGGCGAGTTCGATACCAACTGGGCTGCCAGTGTCAACGCTGTGTGTGTGCTGTGAACAGAGGGGGATGGTATTTAGCTAGTTTGGCATGCTCACTCGCCTTTACGGAATACTAAGTGATACTAATTCCATTCAGACATATAATTTTTATATTGTGTATAAATAGTAGTCCCTTTTTTAAAAACATTACATTTATTATAAGCAAAGATACCAAAGTTATTTTGCCGCGCACTGCCCGAACGCTCCTCTGAGAATTTCTAGTTCAATGTTCTTGATTTAAAAGCTCAATTATATTTAGTTCGGTCGAACGACCGCCGGCCATGCTCGAGAGATTATTTGAGAATTTATTGCAAACATTATAGGCTGCAGTTTTTTTTTATGACCACAGAGAAGGCATGAACACAGTCCATATGTCTGCAAGGTCACGAGGAATATAATGAACCAATTTTGGATTAAGACCAAAGCAATTTTTTTTTTCAAATTTGGGTTTTTTAATTTTTAGGCCTATATTTAGATGTAAGTAAAAAATTTTTAATTGTTAAGAATGAAGGAAGTTTATTTCACCGATTTCAAAAATTCTTTCACCATTAGAAAGCTGCATCTTCACTGAGTGACATAGGCTATATAATATTACTAGGTGTAAACGAAACTATTGCTATGTCTAATTTCACGCGAGCTAAGCTACGGCCGTCCACTAGTCCTTAATAAAATGTCTGCGAGTGTTAAATCTGATTTTTATGTTACTTAGTTTATTTACACCAGTAACTATAAAACGTCTATCCATTATCTTTTATTTGCCTGCAACTGAAAATAAATATTTATACTTTGTTGTATCTGCGCCATTTTATTCAATTTGGGCCAGTTATTTAATAAAATATAAACTTATAATCCAATAATTGGACGCCGAAATTTTTGTAGCAATAATAATAACTTATCCAATAAATGAAGCTATAAAATGATAGTAGTTACTTACTAATACTTAGGTATAGTTAATAGATATTCGATTGGAATCGGATATTTTGTAACTCTACTACAAATATAGAAAAGTATAAGTAAAAGAACGATTGATTATTGTTAATTTATGGGTTACCAGTGGCAGATTGAGAATATTAGTTTATTTTTGTTTTAGAGTATTTTAACGGGTTTTAGTTTGTGGTGTAAAATAGCCTGTTTTGTATAGTGTTGGAGTGCTCACACTGATCGCCAATCACAAATGGGGTTTGTGCAGTCTGCTATAATTGCGTATAAGAGGCTGAAACGAAGATCTCAACTACGAAAACCCCGAATCCACTGTTAAACCAACGACAGACAAGGTCCAAATAGAATTTGTTACAAACTAAAAAACAGTTTTTGTGAAATGTAAAAAAAAATGTAATCAAACAAATAAGTGGTCAGTTGAGTTCATTTGATAGGCCCAGATGGAAAATTTTCCATTAAACTTAATTTTAAATGATTGATGAAATTAACTTCATCCTGGATCTTGTAAAAAATCAATGCCCTATTGGATCTAATATCTACTACCTACTCGAACGAAGGCGAGCTAGAGAAGGGTTATGATTATGACATACAATGTACCTAAATCTACGGCGCCAACCCGTTTCAAATATCAATTCGAGGTTGTCTCTCAAAATAAATACGTATTTATTTAATATTGCATGTTGCGACAACGATGAACATAGAAAAGTTGCAAAACACATTCGCCCACGGTATCATAAATATATCGTTATATACTCGAAGAACGACGCCGGACCTAATGCGCACAGTTTACGTGTTACCGAAAACATTTAACGCGCAATTAACCCCCAGTTATTAATTATATTAAAATAAAGTTTCAAGCACTTCACAGATAATTATACATGAAGCCCGCAACCTCGCAAGTTCTTCAAAACTTAGTGAACTAAAATGTTCAAGTTATAATAGGTTGCGAGCTGCATGAACTAAAAACTTTAATGTATACGAAAAATAATTACACCGCGTAAATTGGTTAAGACTTAAACGGCGAGCTAGTTTGCGGAACAAACTGGTTGTCAGCCACACACAACACAAACAGATAAAAATCACAATCATTAGCGTCCCGTCTAATTACCTCACTCGTCTGTGCACGCCTTTTTTTTAAATAGATTTTTTTCGCGTAATTTTAGCGTGCCAAGGGGACGCGATGGGCGCGGCCGCGCGGACGATGACTGGAGCTTTGTTATCTTTGCGGAGTTTGTATTATAATAATAGTGATAATGACATTGCGTGAGGTGAAACAGGTGTGGTACAGACCTGGGAGCAGTCGGGTGGGGTTGCGCGCGCGCACCGCACGCTTCCAAATCTCCAGACTGGCACTACCGCGACCGAACCGCCCAACACTGCCCGGACTATTTTTAAACGAATCGCTTATAATTTTATTGTTTGAGCGAAAATCTTGCAAAGGCGACAAGCTAACGCGACGGACGCGGCTGTTCTAATGCCAACTCGTGTCCCTAGCCGAGAATCCCTATAAACTCGGCAATAGGTGAAATATCGTAATCATATTATATTCCCGGCTTGAGAAAATGTTTAATTTTCCTTCCCGCAACATAAACCAAGCCAATGGGTATGGAAATCGTTTTAAACGAGGTATTGACGGCTTTGTATACAGGAGCACGAGTAAGGTCGAGCCGCGACCTTGAATTCAATTTGATCCTTAACACGTGTTCCTGCACATGGAACTTTTTAGACTATTGCGCACAACATATGGCACATAAATGAATTTTGAAAAAATTCTATTTCACAGAGTTCAACTTTAGTTCAGAGTCTGTACAACCAAGAATAATCAGAAATACAATTTCTCTGTAATACATTAGAAATGTGTACCTACTGAGATATTTATGTGTTACTCTTGTCCCATGTGGCAATCTTCCCCACTTGACTGTATATAATTTCAACTTAATTTTTAAGACAACGTCATGTTGAAGAGATTATAGATCACAAACACTACAGGGCCGATCCTGGATCAGAGATGTCGAGGTGTCGACAATCGCCCCGGTCCTTCCTGTTGGGAAACTGTCATGTGGGAGTCCTGATGGGAATTTGAGCCGTGGAACGATATAGATAGCGATTCCAATTTTAACTCTAGGATGCTGAAAAGAATGGGGACTGAAAGTCCCACGGGTCGGGCCCACATGTGGGCGAATCGAAGGGGAGGCACCGATGCGATCTTAGGATATGCCTTCCCAGATGCGCAGGGTGGCTGACGAGATTTTAGTGAGTGAAAATCTCACATACCACGGCCAGTTCCCCCTGAGGCTAGGTATCTTTTGAAGATATCCTTCCCGATACCAAAAAATAGGTAAGAACTTCTACTCACGATGTGCTAAAACCTATATAGGTACTCGACATATATAAGAAAATAAACCGGATAGCTTACATAAATCCTCGTATGACAACACCAAGCGAGGGCAGCGCGATATAAGACAAAGTGGCTATTCAAATGCCAACCACATCGATAGATAGTGTTCTGAATTTCATGCCGGTTTTTTTTTGGTTGCTGAAATAGGTCAAATAGGTTTGACTATTTTGTAGTACACAAAAGTACATCAATTGTATTGTGGTTTCTGGTAAGACTTTTTAGAGACTACCTATCTTAGTCCTCAGGGGAAGCAACGTATCTACAACCGACATTGAACGGTATTGTTATGGTTGAGTCTTGTTTGAATCGCGTCTTGAACGGCAGCGGATGCTGCATGCTCGTTTGCTATCTAATATCCATAAATATATTCCAAATACTTTCAGCATGACCTAGACTTAGGTGTATTCTAGCGCCAAGCAGGATAAAATAAACCAAAGACTATTTTTAATGTGAAGTGACTATCAAACGATTACCTATAATGATATTTATAAAATATAACTTAACATCATGTATGTACTACGCTGAAGGGATAGACAGAGGTGTGTGTACACCAACTATTTACCAGTTATGTTAAGGTACCATGTAATTGCCATGCATCGGGCACAAATCCAGACTCTTAGTTACGACTCTGATTTTCAAGTTAGAAAGAAAACCCAAAATACTTTGTTCGACTCGGGGATTGAACCCAGGACCTCTAGTTTAGCGACTACTAGACTAACGAGGCGGTCACATAGACATTTATAAAATCCTCGAATACAAACAATTAGTAATAAGAGTCCGGTTAGGAACACACTGACTTTATTATTAGAGATTATCACAATAAGCAATGACGCGTCCGCCATATTAAACGTATCGCTAGTTTTTACATTCGATTTTCAAACGTCGACTCCTCATTAAGAATCATGTTAGAATTATGTTTAGATAAGAAGGTTATAGTTTTAAAACGAATTACATTTCCATCGATTTACATAATCACTGTCCATTGACACAGTATCGAGAGAGACAGTGTATTTATTATATAGATCATCTATAATAGATCTCCTATAAAAATGAGGAGTGGCTTGGCCTCAGAAGAAAGACGTTGAGTGATAGGTTTTTTTAGAGTTTAGATTTCCAATGGCAAATGTTCTGTTGAACTGAAGATATCAAGTCAATATATCACCAATTTACCTTCGCATAACTACTCAAATAAGAGTTAAGTTCAAATGCGACATGATTTTTAACGGTGCTCCAAAAACTGTTTGCGTATTACAATAAAATGTGGAATGAGCTTCCTACTGAAGCTATCTTGGCGGACTATGATATATGGGGTTTCTCAATAAAAGCGTATTTACATAAATTATACCGTTAAATTTTTTTTTTTTAAAAAAAGCTTTTTAAAACTTTTTTTTTATTTTCATGCATTGTCATCGAAACCAAATATGTGTGCCAAATTTCAGCTCGATAGCTTCAGTGGAAGTGGGTGAAATATTGATTGCAAGATTCCAGGACATACATACAAGATACATTCGAGTGAAGTTAAATAAAAGCTTTTAAAAAGTGCTCACGATCTTTACCGGCAGGCTGGTGACGCATTAGCTACTCCTCTGCTGTTACTCGTGTTCACAGGCGACGATGACTTAGCACTAACCACGATGGCCTGTCTGCTTGTTCGTTTAGTCTATGATCTACAAAATAAAATTATTTTGTACGTCAACAAATTCACGATCTAAAGAATTCTTCAAATTACAAGGTTTATGTTTATGACAATGTTGACTAATCCACGATCAGAAGAATTCTTCAAATTACTTGGCAGTTTAGGACACGCTAACGAGAGGCCTGTCACCCTTGTTAGCTCTAGTCACGAGATTACTACTACATTACTATTCCGTTGTCTTTGTATATATCGACACAAGGTCAGCTTCAGGTATTTTTTAAATAATTAATCTTCATCAACATCAGTCCATCACATGCGAATTACGCACAATAAGATCCTATCAGAATGATTAGGGTTAATATATAATTATATATACCATTTTCAGGCAGTTTACAGAGTATCAAAACTGCTGTTGTTCCTTAAATTGACTGTATAATAGTATATTTAACTCAGTGGTATAATATATGTAATACTTGCATAGGCATTTGGTTGTATTTCGTTGTAAACCAAAGGTTTTGACGTCTATATAGTTCTGACTCTTTCGCACACATTAAAAATTCTATTAGAATGAACTGTTTCTCCCTCTAAAATTGTACAAAAAAAAGGTTATTTAATTCCGTATTAAGTGAGAAACTGTGGATGCACTTAATATTTCGTTTACACACGTGCTCCCGTACGTAGCGAGTTAACATTGGTAATGTTATACCACGTTATACCCTGATGCAACCGCATATCCGCCATTAAGGCCGAGAAGACTTAAGGTTAAACTTCCTTAATTGGTTTCGTGTTGCCAGGCTGCTATATATCTAGCCTTCACATAAGCACGCAAGGTGTTTGAAACTTACCAGTAATAAGTATGGTATTTTATCTACTGGATTCGTCAACTCAATTTTTATCACGAATTTTCTATTCATACTCGTACAAAACCTATAATTTCTCTCACCAGCACCACAACCCTTCGAATGGGCACGGGTCTCATGAAAATTAAGGGATGGAAGGGGTTAATCCATAGTCCATTACCTTGGCGGACTTCACATGTCTTCAAAATCATTACGGAGAAATCACAGGTAAGCAGGTTTCCTCTCAATGTTTTCCTTCAACGTTATAGGAGGCGAATAAAGATTTCAGCCATTACAACTATAAGCATCTATGTTTAGCCACGGGTCTTGTTTATTGGCAGGATACGGTAGCCATCTGCAAGCGTAATTCGAAATCGTAGTTCCTAATTGCATGTAGTTGTTTAGATTTGCTAGTTGCATGTAGCTATAATACGAGTATGCCCGACATTACAAATACGCCTAATTTTAGTCGCTCGCTGCGACCCATAGTCGTTCCACTGCTGGGCACGGGTCTCGGCCCATAGACAGCTGCGGGAGGTCTAGAGCATACCTACTCCACGACGCTGCTTCAATGCGGATTGGTGAAATTTTAGTCACTACATATTACTATTTTTTTTCCTCCGCCCATCAATAAATTATTCTTATTCGATGAAATCACCTCAATGGGTACTCTTAAACGTTTTTTATTTTGGGACGTAAATTAATGCTTGCCTTTAAAAGCCTTTAATGCCTTTAAATACTTTTTATACAGTCGAGATACCAATTTTAGTTATACACCAATTTTTTTGTCGTCGCTTTACTGGTAACCTAGGGTAACTATATAAGTAACTTTGTAGCAATAAGTTACCTTAAAGTTTGCTGTAAGATTTTTGAAATTCTTTAAATGTAATGAGCGCTATCGAATTAAAATATATTTTCGGTTTCTAAAATTCTTAATGAATATGTATTCAATGATTTGATAGTGGCTAAATAAATGAAATATAAAGAATCAAATTTAATTCTCAAGGATTTTGCTAATTTTTCATTATTCGTCAAAACCTAAATCACCGAATAAATTTATACCTATTTTCTATTATTTAGCACAGTCAAAAGTTGAATTGTTGAGTGCTTGCAAATTTCCATTAGTGCTTCCATTATTTCAGATTAGAGAATACCTATTTTCGTCTGCATAATTTAAATTAGCAGTGACAGCCCAGTGGCTATCGAACTCGCTCGAGCGGTCCGGGTTCAAATCGAAGCGGCACGCTAATGACTTTTCTAAGTTATGTGCGATTTAAGTGATTAAATGTCACCTGCTGCATCGATGATGGAAACATCGTGTGGAAACCTGCATGCCAGAGAGTTTCCCATAACGTGCTCGAAGGGATGTGAAGTCTGCCAATGTGCACTTGGCCAGCGTGGTGGATTAAGCCGGCCCCTCCCATTACGAGAGGAGACCCGTGCCCAGCATTGGGACAAAGAAAGGGTGGTGGTGGAATTTAAATAATAATTAAAATCACTAAGAATCGTCTATTGTAACCATACATTTCAAAAGAATTGAGAAACTTGTTGGAACTTAAATCTATAAACCAATAAAGGCATCTCCTCGTCGTCTCGACTCGAGTGACGTCACAAATCCCAACAAGCTATGTACAAGTTCCCGTGTGTAAGTCAATCCACATGCGGTGCATCTACGTGTTTGCAATTCATTCGAGTTTCGCTCGAGCTCTTGCGAGATCGATTGTAAGCAAACAACTCGCTTCGCACACTCGCTGACTAATACTTTTTTTATTATACTAGCTGTACCCGTGACTCCGCCCGTGTTAAATCGTTTTTCGTGCAGCCCTTTACTACAATCTTATGAGATGGTTTAAAATATAAAATGTATTGTATATTATATAGAAAAACTGTAACAAACAACGGTTGTTTTCAAGTATTATTAAGTATTTTTAGCTTTCGCAAGGGTCGTTCAGCTGGTGATCTCTTGGTGTATCTTATCCATAAATGGGCTGAAGCCGTAGAGAATAAGTGAGAGATATTGGCGATTAGCCTGGACATCGCGAAAGCGTTTGATTGATCGGGTTTGGCTCGAAGCTACCGTCCTACGGCCTACCTGAGAGGTTGTGCAATTGGGTTGCAGTTTCTTGTCCGAGAGCTAGCTTGTTGAGCTATTCGGGTTATCGTTGACGCTCACTGCTCGGACAAAAAACATATTAACGCTGGCATCCCGCAAGGTTCTGTGTTGTCCCTGTCACCTGTGGAATAGGCTTCCAGCCGAGGTATTTCCTTTTGGCTACGACATGGAGCGCTTCAAGAAGAGGTTAATCCCACTTCAAGGCCGCCAACGCACATGTGATGCCAGGTGTGCGTGTTCATAGGTGACGATGACCACTTACCATCAGGTATGCCTGTTTGTCCATTATTATTATAAGAATAATTAAAAAAGTAGATATTCCCATTGAAGTATCTTTGATCACAATGATTCTTTCTCCCTGAAATTGTCACAGGGTAAGTAAAATATTCTTATTTTCTTTGGATTCGCCTTAATTTACATTCTATAAAAATATTTATTTTGAAAATAATTAACTAAGGAACGGTCGCTACGTGAGTTCGCGTCCATAACCACTTTTTCAATTGTAACATTATTTATGTCCTGGTTACTAATGTATTTATCATTTCGTTCATCACTAGCATTTAATCTGTCCTTAAGATATGTTTACAGCGATATCTAAATCCGCCTGCGTAAAAATATATTATTCAAAAATAGACGATATAAGACTTCTGGCCTACTTACGATTTCAATCTCTTAAATCTGCCTAATCACATGTCTGAAACGTTCGCATTCGTCTTAGGTATACTGAGATGATGAAACATTTTCAATAACATAACAAGACGTAACTACAGTTACAAGCCAATTTGTAGCTGCAATTAATGACTTTATAGGTTACATGACAATTGTAAACAAATTAATTAAACCATGCTATGCAATGCAGCCATTCACAACACAACTCAAACTTTTTATACCAATTAAGTTTCTTACCAAACACCATTATCATCTTTATACTGTCTACCAAATTTATTTATATATGCAAACCTAGTAAATACTGTTGCCAAACTTCGAACTGTGCTATTTGACGGTAGAATTCAACGACGACGAATTCTAACATGACTACACAACTCACTCCACTCCCACTTTATACCACACGCTACGGACTCCATGCTGAAGATCACCGATACAACCACCGAAGGTATTATAGTGGGTCAGAATTCCACATAACCCGGTTTCGCTCCCACGATTCCCGAGTACCTACCTATAAAAGATTTTCCCGCGAAATAAAGGTAACATGATTAAAATCGTTTTAATCATCTTACCTTTATTTCGACTGAGTAAAATATAGAGATAAATATAGTTCAATCTTTGAGGTATCTTTAAAGTAATCACTAGGAAATAAGAAAACTACAAACTCAGGAAATGCATCCTAAGTACACACGGACACTACGAGTAAATTGCTTTAGTTTAACTGTTAAAAGCGAACACATAAATGGGAAAAAATAAAACTTTTATACACGACGGTAATGAGATGTTATTTTTTGCGTTTAACGATGAAATAAATTGCATCGCGCTTTAAAACTGTTTATCGTGTGTACCTAGTCCGGTTTTCCTCAACGTAGGGAAATTTAATATTGTATCAGTAGAAATCTGCTGCTAAAGAAACATTAAGTCAGTTAAAACTTAAACTAAATAAAAATAGTTATAAAATAAATATGCCATCTAAGCTGTCCCCACGTGGCATAGAGGCCAGGACACTGGCAGCGTTCCATTTTTGAACAGCTGTATTTCTCCAGGACTATTCTAATGATTTGTATAATCAATAATATACCTCAATATAGGAGACGGTGACCACTTGCCATTAGGTATGCCTGTTTGTGTCTGTTATATTAAAAATAAGTGAAAATGTTATCTTGTACCTATGTTGAAGAAAATCAATTTTTAATGAAAAATTTATGAGCGAAATATATTCAATAAAATCCCCCAAATCAATATTCAAATCAAATCACGCCGTAGGTATATGTTGAAAACGCATTCTTATTTCGTACATGCAATTTCTACAATAACCATCTACAGAGCATCGACCCTTTCAGTTTCTTCATCACATCGCCTAAAGTAAACACGAACATTGTTTTTCTCCTCTTGTTTTTATATTGAAATAAACATATTGAAATTGAAAAGATCTCGACGCAGGATATAATAATCCAAGTCTGCACGTGTCCGGAGTTGCAGCAAGTAAACATTATCTACTGCATTCAAAATTAATAATTGCTTTCTCGCCGACAACAATAAATCAAGTCATAAACAAAAAAAACATAAAGCAGTCATGTTCTAACAAGTTACTTGCATATTCTTAAAGTCTTGGCGATGATATTTAAAATCTTTACGAACAATCCAACAATTTAAGGCAAATAAATCACAACAAATTGCTCCGAAAAAGCTTGCTTTGATTCAAAAAACAAAGTGATAACGCAGGAGTGGTGCCGCCTAGTGGAATTTGCATAGAAATTATTTCCCGCAAAACAAAAATAGCTTGCATTTATGGCTAAAAGAGAACCGCAGTGTTTATTTGGCAATATTCTGCTTGGAAACAGTGAAGAAACGAAATGTATTTTCATATTAAAACTTTTGTTTACTGGTTTACTTTGTTTACTTGTGTCGGACTTACGCAATGTTATATAATGTACTTACGACTTTTTATATATAAGATGTGTTATTTGTGTTCTATATTTAATAACCAGCCCAATATTTAAAAATCTTATTTTATATTTATCTTATTTAGCATACCCATTAAATTTACACTGCAATAAAACTAAAGGAGGAATTAGTAAAAACGAGTAGACGAGTAGTTTTTCAAACTACAAAGGGTTGAGAAGAGGACGAAAGTTTTGACTAAGGTTAAGACAAGTATTTTTGTCCAGGCATAATGTGAAAACAATTTATTCGGGTTAACATAAAAAAAAACCTAAAAATAGGGAATGTTTCACAGGGTTCTTCAAGTAATGTTCATGAAGAGATTAAGTAGCAACAATAAACCAAGCTGCCTCAATGTATACTAACTCCACGAAAGCGAAGCTGCGGAAGTGTCAAACTCATGTGATATTCCATCATAAGTATAATACTTATATATATAATTATAATCAAATGGTCTTTAATTACCTACCCCTCTTACCTATTAACGAAACGTAATACGTAATCATAATTAGGTATATATTATATCAGTAACCACATTATAAACCACATAAAACAAAACTAATTCTATTTAGATCGTTGTCTAACTAATGACACTAATCAATATCATGGTTACTCAAGATAAAAATTAATATTATTGTTATGTGTTTAAAACATAATAATAATATATATTATTCCTAACGCAGTAAAGTAAAAAAATAAAGACGCGCCCCATCTATCAGCGTCGTCATCAAGGACAAAGAGTGCGTCGCGCGGGAAAACGCATACATATTTCTGGCGGCCATTGCGTAACGACGCCATCTTTTAGAAAAGTTCGCTTTTCAAACGCGATAATTATCAACTTACTTCCGCTCTTCCGTGTTGTCTGTTGGCGCGAACCCGAAAAAGGATGAAGTAAATGTGGAATGGATACTTTATCATATGGAATAAACATCAATTTGTGGTGGTCATAATTAAAGGGTACATCCATCGATAGACCCAACGTCAACTGACATCACGCGTTGATTAATTTGATTTGATAGCTTAAACTATTACATTTTATTGGGGCATTTGGGACAATAGACTGGATCGGTAAGACCTCATAGCCAAACAAGAACTGTGTTTGAGTTCAGGAACATCATTCAAGTAATTTTTTAAATGTATATTCAGAAAGTTGCTTGCAATGAAGCTACTTATATATATTTTGGGAAATGATTTAACGTACAGTTGCTACTTGCTTTGTCTCACTTTTGGGCACGGGTCTGCTCTCAGAATGGGAGGGATTAGGCCTTAGTCCACCACGCTGGCCAAGATTGAGAGACTTCACATGACTTCGAGAACATTATGAAGAACTCCCAGGCCTGCAGGTTTCCTCACGATGTGTTCTTCACCGTTACAGCAAGTGACATTTAATTGTTTATGTAGCACATAACTTAGAAAAGTCATTGGTGCGTGCCGCTTGGGCTTGCACCCGGTTGACTGAGAAGCGAGCTCGCTAGCTACTGGGGTGAGCTCTTGTTACCTCGAGGAAAGTAAGAAATATAGGAACACAAAATTTGGTCGCTGGGTCGCGTCTATCGCCGTATAATGTTGGATTAAATTGTTCGCACGCAAACGGAAGGCGCCGTCGTTTGATTCGCTAGTAAAATTCAATACTCAATAAACAATTAGGATTTATTCCAGAAGTTCGGGTTTATAAGATAACGCGAATCTAATAATAATTAACCAGTAGATGCCAACAGTCTTAAAACGCCCACGAACGACATTGCGGCCGCTTGTGACGTCCTCACGTCCAAGCGAGCGTGGGAGAGTACACTCGATAATCCGTACATCATAATGATTTCTGTGATCCTGGTATCTAAGAAATGACGACAAATATTTGAATAATTTTTATTTACAGTTCTGTCACAGTTGTCATTAGCGGCGGATGGGTGATGATGGATTTAATAAAGCAAATGAGTATGAAGCACCATGCTCGTTTGCTATCTTAAAACAAGAAAAAGTGTAACATGTTAAACCTGCTGAGAGGACTTACTTACTTACTTGTATTATTATGTATTCTGTGGTGAGGGGAGACCATAGAGGAAAAAAGGGGAGAGACACTCCTGATAGTTCTTCATAGACTTTTCCAAGCAGTGAGATGTTTGCCAGTTGCAGATACGTTGCTACACTTCGTTACTCAGAAACTGGCTGCTTTCGAATTAGTCTGGAATGTCTCCGATCGGAACACAAACGCTTAAAAAACAATTATTACGCGACATCGTAGCTTTGTTAATTTAATTATGGTCCCGCGTAATTTGAACATTCCAATCCGACACACGATTAAATAACGTATCTCCCAGTAATAAAGCACGGACAAGCCCGAATTAAAATCGGAAAATTGGATGGAAAGCAACAAATACGCATCGTTCAATCCACCTCTATTACTAATAAATTGTGTCTGATAAATGCTCGAGTGTACATTAATACGTAGCAATGATAATAAACACTGCATTTTTATAATCTCATACAAGGAAATTGCTCCATAAATTTGTGGGAATAAAATTGAATAGAATTTGTATCCATAATATCATATCCTGCGCTCCACCTATTTAACATTCATGCCATGTAAGCCGTTTTTGCGAGTATTCGTTACTTCGTGCCGTAATATAGAGAATAAAGATTCGCTGCTTCTCCAGATTCTCAAGATTCTTGGCGTTTGTATAAGATTATACTCTGTTTTTAAGAATACTACGACGGTTAATGTAACTAAGGACATCAACCAAGTCATTGTTGATACTCACTAATAGTATCAACGCGTCAACGATATACGAGTATGAAGCATTAAAAAATTGAATCGACGCGAGCTATTGACTACTATTGGCAACATACGAATACGTATATGGGACGTTTATAGGGTGGTATAACATTATTGTGATGATACAATCTAGGTTGACCAAATCTTAAACTCCTGTTTAATCTTTAACTCGTACTTATACAAATAAATAACGAAGTAAATTAAATCACGTTTCCCATTTTCTTGGTATCTGCTAGGGCGAGTGTTAACAATGGAAATCCGAACATCCCAGTCCGGAAGCGCTCGAGTATGAGTAAAGTTTGACGGGGGCGCAGACAGGCCATCAACGGAACGCTTAGTATTTGAACCACATCCATCATTCACATGCCCGCACATTTTGTAGGATAGAATGGGTACACCGTTCCTCATGCTTATAACATAGCTGCTTGACCTATGAACATAGTGTTATTCATCATCATCATCACAACCCTTTCTTTGTCCCACTGTTGGGCTCGGGTCTCCTCTCAGAATGGGAGGGATTAGGCCTTAGTCCACCACGCTGGCCAAGTGCAGATTGGCAGACTTCACATACCACCGAGAACGTTATGATGAACTCTCAGGTATGCACGTTTCCTCACGATGTGTCCTTCACCGTTATAGTAAGTGACATTTAATTTCTTAAAACGCACATAACTTAGAAAAGTCATTGGTGCGTGCCACTGGGGTTTGAACCCGGACCGCTCGAGTGAGAGGCGAGTTCGATAGCCACTGGGCTGTCACCGCTTTTTTCTCTATTCTATGCTCAATTTGTGTTAAACACGCGATTAGGACCAAAGGTAAAGGTGTTTTTTTATGGGTGCAAAGGTGCAAACAAACTTGCAGCACCATCCATCCGCTGCTGCCCATGACTTTGAACAAGACTCAAAAAGGGACTGGGTTGGATAGTCAAATTAGCCGAGAGAGTTAATACGATAGAGTCTATTAATATTATGTCTATATAGAGTCCTATTACATGGGACCTGAACATTACTGATAATCATAAATTGACGGGCCCGTTGGCAGCCTGATACGCCAGGGGTCGTGGGTTCGAATCCCACTCTTGTGACGAACACTTGTGTTTGTATTGTGTCTGGATTTTTATATTATCTATTTACTATTAACTATATTATCTATTTAAAAATATCTATGTATGTATATATTATGTTTTTGACACCCATAGTACAGGCTCGCGCCTAGTTTAGGGTCAGGTGTGAGAATGTCTTATTTATTATTATTATTATTATAAAAGTGGGTGTATTATAGACCAATGCCTACCGCTTCGGGGAAACAAAGGCATTGTAAATACAGAGTTATCCCGGGACACAAGAGGTACAAAGTACCATTTCATATTTACACGCGATTCTAAAGTCAAATCAGATGATATTTATTCGAAAATACAATTTCGTAAAACCACAGACGGGTGATAACAAGGAAACCATAGTGCACGATATTTGTAACCGACAAACTGATTTAGGTACTTGTAGGCATATGTAGTCCGTGATATGAGTAAACTTTGACGAAGGTTAGAGCACCCTTTCAGGAGCGCAAGGTTTCGAGCACCGTATTCATTATTGCTGTCGGTTATTTAAATTAACATTAGCTTTCTGCACCCCTTCTAATAAACTTACAATAAACTTTAACTGCGTCCAATCCAATAAATAAATCCATACACGTCCACGTAATTTTCGTAAAAAGAATGAAAAAAAAGGGGTAGGTACAACGTTTTTGCTTCACGCAATAATAATAATAATATGATGCCAGGATGTTTCAACTTTTACTTAATGATTTTGTTCAAACAAAAGTTGGCAAGAAGTAATAATTCAGCCCAAGGCGGGTTCTCTTACGATAAACATTCACCGCGTAATGGTGAGCGCCTCAAATAGAGGATTTCCTGATCGACTTGTTCGCCTCCCCGCTGGTGATTTCCCATCTCTTCCACTTTTGCGTGCAATGGAACATTTTTGGTCGACAGCCAAGACTATAATCTAAATCTAACATCAACACTGAGAAATTATGTAGACAGCATCACGATGAAACTTTTTAAACTTCAAAACGTATCGTGGATGTGGCAGAACCCAGTGTAAGCGGCTCAGAGTAACACAACAGATTAAAAATTATGCATTACCCTTTACTAGATTAATCAATGGGCAAAATCATATTTTTTGCCACTGGCATGAAAGTTCCCGAAAACAATGGAGCGTTTTGCGATACACCTTATACACCTGAAGAGCAGAAGCGGTGAAAGCCAAGTGGCTATCGAACACGCCTCTCACTCGAGCGGTCCGGGTTCAAACCCAAGCGACACGACCCGTGCTCATCAGTGGGACAAAGATTAAGGTGAAGACTTGAGGAACAAAATGATTAATATTTTATTCCATTAGAACTAACAGAAAGAACATTCCTGTTATATTTTTATTCGTCTTATTCATGCAAAAAATTATCTTATTCATGATCAAATTATTGAAATAAACCCAATTCTTTACTCAAAAAATACGAAGTTAAATATAATTTAATCATTAGTAGAAAGCTTATAGTATATTTTAGTTTATGACACGCATTTAACGGATAAAGAGCAGTAAAACTTGCGTAAACAACAACTTCAATGATTAAAATGGTCGGCGGAGTTACGCAAGGTCGCGTTTCACGATTCTCTAAATAGATAGATAGATAGAACAAATTTATTACGCCGAAACAGCAATACAAAAATACTTAACTAAAATGTTAAAAGAGATTGAATACTACTACAAATAATTAAAAAAAACTAAAAAACACGCTCTTGTAGATAACCGATATTAATTTTTTTGTTAGTTAACTTATATTATTTCGTCGGTCCTTCATAAGGGTGCAAAGTTCCAAATAAATCCGTCTTTTTGAAGATTCCGTAGCCGACACGGTAGCGTCCATGGCTCGCTCCATAGCCCAATGGCTCGCGTCGAGTTAATGTGATCGACAGAGTTAAGCAATGACGGGCGCTATCGGTTTGTAGACTTTATGGGCGCTACCGTGCTTCGGAGAGCACGTTAAACCGTCGCTCCCGGAAACAGTTTTTAAACCTTGTCGAAGTCCTTCTGGTGGCTTGAGAAATTTTGGCAAATGACAATGGGTTGGTCACTAGCCCCTCCACCAATCATCTATGGAGCAGCGAGGTGCTGTAGACCTCCACAGCTCTGTCCATGGGGGAGACCCGTGCCAAGCCGTGAGACGTCTATGGGATGCAGCAGCAGGATATTGAAAACATGGTATATAGCTACCAAAACATACCCTGTCTACTTCCATTAATGTAAGATTGCATCAAGCAAAGTTAAATGGGATCTCGGAACAGAGGAATTGTTTGCGATCATATTTCGAGGCTTATGGCAAGTTTGCAAGCCGATTATGGAGTTGCATTGTACCGGCGGCGCGGCGGCGCGGCGCTGTAGCGTGCCAGTATATTGTCCACGTTATTTTGTGTCCTTCCTAGCAGCGGATATTTTTAACTGGGCGAGATAGGATTAATACTATAAGATAAATAATATGTCCCGTAGAAGTAGTTTGGTTACTAATACGGTTGACCGAACTAAAGCTACTTTCAATGCTAATTTCAACGTAAATTTAATTTAATTTTTTTTTAAATATTTTATAGTTATTAATAAACAATTATTTATAATAATAATATATTTATATATAAAATATTTTTTCAGTTAAGGCAGTCAGGTTTTTTATTTTATTTATTCCATCGAGGATATTCCCATGCTAGCATGTTTTTATACACATTGCGAGTAAAAGGTATTTATCTTACCTGCAAGACAAATGCATAACATCTACACCAGCTTTCGCAAAATTAAATATTTTATAACATCATCTTATTCTGTTCAGACACTGCGATGTATGCTGATGAACTACCTAGCGTTTTGCAAATTTTGCGTTTAGTTTGTTGAACTTTTTTTTTTTATAGTATAGGACGGACAAACAGACAGGCCACTTACCTCATGGTAAGTGGTCACCGTCGTCTATGGACACGTGCGACTCCAGGGGTATCACAGGTGCGTTGCCTGCCTTGAAGAAATCGTTTCCCACTCTTTTTGAAGTGCAGTCCTTGTTCCTTTCATTACTTTTGTCAAGTCATAGAAACTACTTCATTTCCAATCGAACTGTTGTCCTTTTCAACCTTGAAAAGAAGTTATTTTTTGTTACTCGCAAAACATGCCGACGGCTAATTTTATTGTGGATTTAGTAGTCTCCCAAACATAATACTTAATGACCATTATCTTTTAACTACATATAAGCAGAGATGTAATTTTTAAAACTTTGCTACTCAATTCACCCACAAATGTCGTGGTCAGACAGCCTATAAGCCTGCCCCAATATAAGTGAAATGTTCATTTTATGAGGTTCCATTAGCCATCAAAGCGGGTATTAGTATATCAAGGCCCGTTCGCTCATGAAATTGTTAATTAACGAACAATGCAATGATATTTCTCATAGCTTGACTAGTTTCAACTGCAATTGATATTGCTTTATTGAAGGCTTTAACTAGATACACTGTCTGTTTGGAATCGAAATCGAATACAAGTTTAGCAGTTAAAAATTAGATCTCAAGTCAAAAAGTACCAAACAATTCGTCTTGCCAAAAATGGCTCTAACTGCTAAAGAAAAAGTCGTAAGGAAAATTGGAAATTTGCTACCTGTTTTCAAACTCTGTAGTGAGTTTAAGTGAGTATAAAAAGCAATACACAAATTAATTATTTAAATCGGATTTTATTAGCGTGGTGACCTAAGCAATTCATGTCATTGATTCTTAGATGAAGTCAATTTTGATTACATGACGGTGATAAACCTTAATTAACACCACACCTACGGTGCCCCGATTGGATCTTAACTCATTTCGTTGTAATGTCACACTGATTGCTATCATAAACTCTATCCCAGGGATCACTACACCTGGTATTAATCTAATCGTATAAAGGACACGTTTATCTTTCCATACAACTTGGGCCATGAGATGTACCTCGGGTAGAAAAATTGATTTTTGGAGAAAAAAATGCGTTATTTTATTAAAAAAATAAATTAGATTTTTTACTGCATTTGTACCACCTAAAATTAACTTTAAAAGATAATTTATGTATTGCAACACTGCATGTTATGGCAATCTAATTCAATCTATCAACATTGCGTTTCGGTTGTTACTAAATCTGTAATTACTCTTTACCCCTTTATAAAATCTATATATATAAAAGGAGAAGGTGACTGACTGACTGACTGACTGACTGACTGACTGACATATCAACGCAGGGCCTAAACTATAAGGGCTAGAAACTTGAAATTTTGCACAGGGGTTCCTTTTATAATGTAGGGGAGCACTAAGAAAGGAATTTTGAAAATTCACCCCCTAAGGGGGTAAAACGGGGGTGCAAAGTTAGTATGAAACTTTGCCGTTTTTGAAGTCGTTAGACGGGTAGACGTCGTTAAAATGGGTCTAATTCTACGCGAGCGAAGCTGCGGGCGTCCACTAGTATACAATAAGCGCATTGTATTAATAAACTACCTTATGAAACAGAATCATAGTATCCTATATTGATTTAAATATTCTATTAATTACCATTAAAGGCATTTTTTTTCTTTAAAATCGTTTTTAAACTAGTAATAATTTGTAAATTGAATACAGGTTAATAGATCTATAATATGTGACTGACGTCTGTCACTAAAACTGAAGTTGGCAAATGACATAAACAGTGCAGAGTAGTTACCACGTAGTATCCCTTATTAATTTGTGGTTACTACTATGTGAAGTTTTGTGGTACGAAATGTTGTATTTTTTATTATTTTATTACAAGCTAACTATAAGGATTCTAAAAATAATTGATCGACAATTAGTTTAAGTATATTGTAAGGAATTTTTACCAATACTTTGTACCTCGGTACATCGTTTGGCCCAAAATTGATCGTCTCCTTTCACAACAGCCGATAGCAATAAACCAATATACCCAGAATTCAATGTAGACAGGCAGATAGTAAAATATAGGTTATTCCAGCAAACGTCTTTGTCACCAAGGTTCTCCGGTTTTTTTTCTTCAAAATATTTTAAAGAAAACATCGTAAATTTTTTAATAAATAGATAGGTATAGTTAGAAGGTACTTTTCATTCAAGTAAAATTTAATAAATATAAAACTGCATTATAATTTATCCCTTAACTACCTACAATGCTTTTCAATATTGTAAAGGGAAAATAATCTAAACGGGAAAGCTTTTATTAAAAATCAATTAGTTATTTCAACATTTATTAAAATAACTATTTCGTCCTAACATATTTACTCGTTTTTACTAGATACCTACTTACAATTAAATATTTATTTATTTGTAAACGTATATAAAACAAATTTATGGCACTTATATATTTAGAAAGATCACACTGACTAGATTGTCACACCCCTTGTCTGCTTTTTCTTGTATGTTGTATGTGATATCACTGTTCAAAGGATAAACAATTATTTAATAAGGCGTTAATGTATACCTACTCAAATATACGTTATTTAAAGACGTTTTCCATTATGACTTGTAACTTAATATTTATTCCATTAACCTAATTTTTTACCAACTCATATTTAAAATCTACGGACTAGCCCTTGTGTTTTATCTTCATTATTATTAATTTATTAGTTAATATCTTCAATGTTATAATGTACTGCTCTGAACGGTAATATCACATAGTAACAACAATAAAATTCACATATGTAATTTGTTAATACCAAACATTAAACGCGAGGCTGATTTAAGAGTATTTTTATTTTATTTAAGTGGATCCGAACATTTTGATTGGTTATATTCACCGCTACAAGACTTTGTTAATTTTTTTGTTATAATTTCACACAGTTATTACGAAAATTTATTATTAAAATAATGAAAAATTATTATTAAAATGGGAAAATATATATATGAAATTATTTAAATATATATAGATATAAAATGAAACTTAATTTATAAAAATATGATATACTTACATTTTATTTGAGATACTTTATATTACTGATTCATAGAATATCACAATATGTTACATTATACGCAAATTAGTTTGCGTAGTTTAGATTTTGCTTTAGTAATGATTTCATTAGTTTTGGAAAAGGAAAAACGGTAAATGGGAAAGGGAAAGTTAAAATATACTTGTTTAAATACAGATTAAAATATATAATATTTGTAATACATATTTAAATTACCTATAATACCTAAATAAAAAAGCATTTAACTCGCTGTTATCAATATTTTAATTTAAAATTAATACATACTTACAATTTCTTATAACTTGTAAAAAATATAAATATTACATTGGGTACCTACATAACAAGTAATAAATATTAAATTAATTTCCTAATTTATTCTTTGGTATATTAGCTGTTTTTCTTAAATATTATTAGCATAAATTTACCTAAACATTTGTTAGAAGAATTAAAAATGAAAATTATTTTTGCTACAAATTTATTTTGGAGTACCGACAGATTTGTTCCTTTTCTCCGTAGTAAATGTTTCAATAATTTAATAATCATAACTTAATAATAAATTAAGATAATGAAAAGAACAGTTTTCTAAAAATATATTACATAGCCTTTATAATAATGGATTATAATTAAGTTAATAAAATTAATTATTTATAAATTATTCGTGTTTACAAACGTCCTTGTGGATTACAAATCTACTCATAGATGTGTTTATATAAAGAGAGTGTTTAATGTTTATCTATAGATCAGAGTAGCCATGGTGATCTTCTATAAGCTTATAATCGTCGTTACCCTCCGTTCCTGTGATGATTTGCAGTACCCTAAACGCCTTCGACTGCTTTGGCGAGGCCTCTTGAATAAAATGGTGGTAATATACGCTGAAATACAGAAAAACAAAATCATATTAATTTTGTGTAAATTGGGTAAGATACCTAACGGGTTGCATTCAAAACCAGCTTGGTCCTGCTAGTGGGGCAAGCTCAGTACATTTTCTTTTGTTTTCTCGGCGTTGAAGCACTGATAAATAAAATTGTTCATTCAAGACATGTTGTACTAATTTTTATGTTATGTTTTAACTTTTTAACTTAACGATTAAAATCATAGACGATATGAGTTAAAGCAACTACGAATTCTAAAATCTCAATCTGAGTGTGCTTTGTATTTAATAATATTAATTCCTTTTTACTTTAAATAATCGATGTTTAACTTACATTAATATTCATGATAATACAATGTCATGGAAGTTATTTGAGCAAAAAGACTAGGTACCCCTAACTTCTGAATGGTCTATTTTGTATTGCTTTGTTTGAAATTGACAATTTTAATATTTTATTGTATTTATTAGTATTTTGTTATATTGATTAATTAAGCCTATTATTATTACATTAAAAACTGTTTGTGTAATATGATAACGACCAGCTGTAGGAAATTGAAGATTAAAGCATTAATATCTAAACGCTTCCGAAATGATTATTTTTAAAAAACTGGTGAAAAGTCATAACTCAAAAACAATTAATATGTCATATAATGACATATGTAAACTAGTATCATAGTTATATTTAACGCACTATAGTCATACTTTGAAGTGAAAGCTTTTTTTGCAAGTGATATAAAAACAATGTCTAATCCAATTCTATAACCTATTTACTAACACGACATAAATTCTTCGTAAAAGAGATAATTGTTGTTATAAGATTAGTAATTAATAGGACGAACTTTAGTCATACAATACTTCTGCGTGTAAAAATATCAATCATTAACAGCTTTCGTATTTACAAGAAGAAATTATAATCATAATTTTAAAAGCAACACATTCTTAAACAAAGAAATTAAACTTACTACACGTTCCTTGATATCGATGTTCTTAACCCAATTAAAAACAAGTTAATAAGAAGCCAATAGTTAAACCCATAACTGCAAATTACATAGCAGCGGCAATTAGAAATCGATATGTAATTATTCGATTAGTGATGTGAAGTGAATTAGAGCTTGTTCCGAAAGCAAAATGATGCTAAAAATACAACAAACGTCACACTTAGTCATCGCGTAAAAAGAAGCGGTGCAATAAAAATGGTGTTTACTTTGAACATTGCACACAGCTTCCTTAGTACCGCCCACCGAAGCTGAAAATAATGATAGACAACATACATCAAAAATTGTTTCATAACGCGCCATTGAGTCCAAATAATGGGTCAGTTTGTGCTGACAAATGATTCACATGTGACTTAAGGGCACATACTTTTACTGTCTCGAGAGTATTTGAAACTGGCCACTTGTTTTGTTTTATCTTATCCGAATTTACTACAATACTTAGTAAGATGTGTAATATTTTTAATACCTTTTGTTTGCCCCGCCGTTGCTCGCACCTTCAATCTGAATCGGAATTATCCGCGTCTTAGGTTGACTTTCCTGATTGTTTTGGAAGGTCCTGTTTAAACTCGGCAAGTCTTGTTGCTGTGTAGTAGATCCCTCGTCAAATCTAACCAGCTGTGGCGATAATACTCGCATAATACGTTGTGTTGGTTGCGTGAAGGGAGCTTGAGCCCTTCCTTGGTTTTGCCCTTCTGGATTTTGATTCATATCGATCACAATTCTTAACTGAGGCTGCTGAACTCCCTGCCTTCCCTGGTGACTGTTTGACTCGTTACTCGATACCTCCATCTGAATAGGAATTATTCTACTCCCCTGAGTGTTGGTATCCCTAGGTAAGCTTTTTCGGTTATCTGATGGACGTGTTGACCAGTTCGGTTGTGCAGCTGGTTGGTGTTTTGGCGGACTAACTACCTCCCGTCCTCCACGTTGCAAATCATTGCTCTTTCGTACCCATTCCGGTTCTGCGTTAGCTTCTCCAGGAGGTGTAACTAGATCCCTAGACGATCTCCTACCTTCCAACGGTCTTTGGCACCAAACAGGAGGAGGAGTTTTAGTCTTTTCCTTTTGCGTTTTAACCCAAGGTGGAATCGATTTTGGACTTTCCGGACAGTAGTAGACTGGTTCTTGATTGACGTACACTGCTTCTTTTTGTTGTGGACTGTTAATGTATTCAGGCTGTTGATTCTGTTTTCTAGGGGATACAGGGATAGATATAGAAGACTGGTAGCGTGGTTGCTCCTGAGGCATTTGGGGTGATTTCTGGTTGGGCTCCTGTGATCTCCACGGTGCAGTGGTACTGTTTTCTATTCTGTTATTATTCGGATCCTGCGTTGCAACCCACGGTGGTGTATAGGACTGTTGTTGATTTGGTACTTTGGTTTCCTGCTTCCATGGAGTATTATTATTAATTTCAGTCCTGTTATTATTAGTATCATTACTATTCCAGGATGGGTTGTATGCTTGCTGTGTATCATTTTGAATACTATTATATGAGCTGGGTGTGTTTTGTGCTCCTCGTGAATTTTTGTTTAGTGTGTTTGTTCGCCACGGTGTCACATTAGTAGGTTCAGCATTTGGTCTCTGTTGTGTAATTTCCTTTACATTATTATAATTATTTGGGCTATTGTTTGCAAAGCTTTCTTGGTTTCTCTGACCAGTCCGGGGTAAGGTATGAAAAACTGGATTGCTAGACTGCATGTAACCTGGGGGACTTTGCTGGACATTCGGCGAAAACGGACCTCTATTCAAGTGGGGTGATTGCGGGCTATTGTTTACAGTGCTCGCAGGAGAGTCTCGTTTCTCAGGTTGCCTCCAGTTAGGACCAGGACTTGGGGAATAAGGTGAACTATTAGGAACAGGAGACTGATTCCCAAACGGCTGCGGACTTTTATTAAACAGTGAATCTTGTCTCACCAATAATTCCCGGGTTTGAGGAGAACCATTAGCACCTGGAGAGTTAGACATTTGGTGTGCATACTGAGCTTCCGGTCTATGCAGAGGACTTTCAGGGGTTTGATTGTTCTGGTAAGGATTATTTTGTCGTTGGACATTATTCTGTGCCTGAGGCGAATTATAACTGGGAGTTTGTTGTGAAGGTAATTTAACGGTTAGTGGAGAAGGTACTTTCTGGACGAATTTCGGCACTTGTCCCAAGCGTTGCATTTGCTCTTGCTCAGACTCCCAATGATATGGACTGTTCGTTTTCCGAAGCATGCCTATAGGGTTTTCTGGTATGACTATCTCGGGTCTTTCACCTAGCATGGCTGGTTTTGGTGCTTTGGCATTTGGAGCTTGGATTACAAGTGGTGGTGGAGGAGGGGGTGCTGGAACGCCAGGAGGCGGCGGTGGTGGGGGTGGTACAGGCCCACCCTGTGGCCTAAAACCGCCATTATTGGCCGGCTGCGCGTACATTTGCTCGTGCTCTTCCTGGGATCGTTGCCTTGCCATCCTTCTTGCCATACTTGGCGTACGGATTTGAGATAAGTCCAAACCACCAGGGGTGTATGTGAAAGGCTTCTTGTCTTTTGTCATCATAGCGTTTTGGATACATGCTGGCGGCTCGGGGTTTGCCGCTGCCTGAAATTGATATGAATAACCATTATAAATATTGCTAGTGATACCTCTTAACTAACTTGATATACAAGCCGTTATTGTCCATTATATTTAATATATGAAACTATGAAAATGTTCTATGGTCCTATGTAAGCAACTAATGCACCTTACTTTCGGGAGCTCATCATACATTTTGGAGTGGGTAGGTACGAATCATCGCCACTTATTAAATCGAGAGACACCTGATTAAAGAATATCTTGTTAATGCGGTCGTCCTCATGTGAATACATACAAGTGTCATGTCTAATTTGATTTATGAGGCTAAATAGGTATCTGCTATAAATTTTATTGTGCTCTGACTGCTGATACATTTACACTGCTATGCGACATCGATAGCGCCCTCAAGGAAATGGTTGTTATAATGTTCAAGTATTTAGGGGGAACCTTACGAGGCTCTTTATTTTGTCATAGAATAGCAAACGAGCACACAGCTCCATAAAACCAGTGCCTTACATAACTAACCTAACCGAACCTATTCTAGGTTAGTTATAAGAGATAAAAAGTGTAATACTTAGTTAGATGTGGTTTAAACGTGATAATACTTACATTAACTTGTGGTTTGCCGTAATTCGGGATTCTACCCATGTGGCCAGGCGCCGGTCCATACCTGGAATGTGGCCAAAGTTTGTGTTATTAATACCGCCGCGTGACAATTTCGATTGTAGGCGATAGACACACCGACCACACTACACACTATACCTACACGATAGCTTACATTTAACTGAACTAAGCATACGAGCATAACCGATAAACGACGGTGACCACTTACCATCAGGTGGGCCGTATGTATGTTTGTCCGTCTATATTAGAAAGAAAAAAAAGGTACCACGTGTCGGGCACGAGTCTCTCCCACAGCCACAGCTGAGGGAAATCTAGGGCATCTCGATGCAGACTGATGGAGGGATTGGTGGTTAACCCAGTTTTAATGTTCTCAAGCAACCGAAGGCCAATATTTAACAAGGCTTGTCGATTGTTTTACAATTCAAGCAATTAAATAATAGTAAAAATAAAAATTGTAAATGAACAATAGTACGGCATGCAAACCTGCATGCCTGAGAGTTGATCATAATGTTCTCTAAGGCCCAACCTCTCCCATTCTAAGAGGAGACCCGTGCCCAACAGTGGGACAAAAGGTTGTGATGATGATGATGAGTAAAATATTATAGTCATATCTTATTACTAGATACGAGTACATGTTGTTGATTTTTGTTCCAGCTATTGTTATTGGAGAGCGGGTAAATGTATATTGCATTGAAATGTTGACCTATCCTGATTCTGTGGACCAAATCCGTTTAAAACCGGAATTTGTACCTACAACATTTGACGGTAAATAGGTCGTGCGATTTGTATAAATACACGATAGCTGATGTGGAATACTTTATGTATACCAGCTGTTATACATAAATTGTATATCCATAAATGTACCTATATATAAATATCATCATAGGCCTCTATCATCTTGACAGATGTTAATAATAGCAAAGCTACTTTGAGTTAATGGCTGTACGCAATGCAAGTGAAAAGCAGTATCCAGTTATATATTTTTTATAATACAGATGGACAATGAAGCATACACCTGATGGTAAGAGGTCACCGTCGTCTAGAAGGATTATAATTAAAATTAACAAATCAATTACTTAACTTGTCGTTAACACAAGTCCCTTTTATCTGTATGCTCTACCACAGACTATTTTCAATAAGAAAAACTCATTTTAAGGTTTTACAAATCAAGAAAAATAGATATTCTGGGTGTATATCTACCATTTTACAAGTTAATTCTACTAGAATACTTAAAGCAGACGCTTTAGTAAAAAAATCAAGGCTGTAATTCAAATACATACCTACTAACTACCTAGCATGAAGCTATGAAGACTGATAATAAAGTTGGTCTCCGCTGCGCTTAGTTAAAAAATTCGTTAAAAAATTCCTATAATTGTTTTTAAAAAGGGTAGAAGGCAGGTATAAGGGTTTTATGTAAGAGGACTTACCCGTTCTCGGTCATGTTCATACTGCTCCCGTGTGTAGGTGTGTTTCGTTGCGTGGGTGATATCACGCCAGCATTAATAGCACGCAAACAAAATGGTCTTCTGGAAACGCGGGGAGTTTCGCCACCTGTTCGGACGAAGGTTAGATAAGCACTTATTCTGAAATTTATTCTGAAAGAAGACGAATTCAACTGAATGTCACGCTGTTCCGATTGGCGGCAATTACGATACGGCTAGTGGCAAAAATTCTTGAGCCCTTCCTTGCTTAGGCATGTTAAGCCATTGTAATTGTTATATGACAGTCGTTGTCGGCTTAACGGATAGCTTGTAATTTCAGCTGGCGTAAAGCAGCGATTGGTGATGGCTGGTGGCATAAACTTCATGAGCGCTTCCCTTCTTGGGTCAAATAACAGTAGATATATTGGGTTTAAAATCAGGCAAGAACATAAGTAAATCGAAATCATAATGTACAATCTTAACGTACAAAGGCGGACTTAATGCTAAAGCATTCTCTCCCTGTCAACTTTTTGGTTAACATTTTACAAAATTTAAATGGAAAGCAACAAAATAACTACAAAATATATTAAGAATCTAAGTACTTTCAATAATAGATTTCAATTAATAATTTTAAAAAATTATCGTATATACATATACTCGTATCTAACATGTTACATGTTTAACCTTTTTATTTTTCCGTAAACATAGTGGAAATATTCAACTATTTCTGTCCAGGATGGTATTTGGTTTGCACCATTTTGGCACTCTTGCGGTAATTATAATCGATGGCTAGAAGCCAGGTTTAATTTTAGTTCCTAACTACGCCTCCATTCCGAATGCGAGCGTAGAGCAATAAATTTCCTTTTTTTTCAGAACACTAATCTTGATCCGTGAACGATGACTCTTCCTGTTAACATTCTACTCGTCGATTTTACAGAGAATCAACCGGACTTATATAAACCAACAGTTCTTATTTATAGTCTTGTTACGAACTAAAACATAGCATTTACAATATTTCACTTAGGTATCTTTAAATAAAAGCTAACCCCCTTACCTACTCATTAAGAATTAATAAAACAAAATACATAAGATGGCAGCAACTGTGTTGACTTTGAACATGAATCAGAGAGTTGGTCCAGTTAGTAAAGGGTGTAAAGAGGAACATTAATTAGTGAGTTCGTTAGTTAAGTTAGTTATTAAGTAACTATAAGAACTATGAAGTAGAAACAATCAGTCCTGGTGCTTTACTAACGCTATAGTACTGAGTGGTACTGATGCGTACAGAGGCTACAGAGTAAATAGTGTGGCCCGAAATCCCGTTCTTATGTGGCTCACAGATGCATTACTACCTTGAGGACTAAGATGGTCGGCTCTAGACTAGAGTAAACGAAATGCAATTTGGTTTATGGTTATTCCTATACAAGTTCTACCATCTAAAACCAACACATATATCGTTTATTAAAGTTTTCTTAACGCTAATATTCTGTGGGAGTTCGTGAGATTCTAAGTGTATGATTAATTGATTTGATCACTTTCCTAATGAAACGAGTCAGCGATGTTAATTGTATGAAACAGCGCAAATGATGCATCGCAATGCATTAGTTGAATTTTTTGGCGCGCAAATCGTCCGATCTTGACATTGTAGCTGCTACTTTGTAACAAGGTTTGATTGCGGAAAATTGAATAAAATTTTACTAACTCGACCATTTAAAAGTTTACCATTTTAAAGTTTGTCACAGTTGTCATGAGCGGCCCATCCGGATAGGTGGCTGTATTCACTTTTGTTATCTAATACCTTAAAAAATCCTAAGAATTCAATAGATACAACTACCCTCTTTGTAGATACAAACCGCTTGTATAAACCGATCGCTAAACTCTATAATTAGGTTCTTATAGATCCCATAGAATCTAGAAGACGTAGATGAAGCAACTGAACCTTAAAATGCGGCAATAGAAAGCATACAGTAAGCGGCACGAAAGTATAGCTCAATCCTTGAATGATGATGCGCAGAAGATGAAATTAAGGTATTATCTTGTGAGGGGCGAGCGGTTTGTCAGTCGTTTTCACAGATTGTTTTGCGAGCCTAAGTTATGTGCGATTTAAGAAATTAAATGTCACTTGCTGCAACGGTGAAGGACACATCTGAGGAAACCTGCATGCCTGACAGTTCATCATAATGTTCTCGAAGGCATGTGAAGTCTGCTAATCCGCACTTGGCCAACGTGGTGGACTTAGGCTTAATCCCTCCCATTCTGAGAGGAGACCCGTGCCCAATAGTGGGGCAAAGAAAGGGTTGGATGATGATGGTTATGTCCCCCGCATTGATACTCCATGCACAGCTCTCCCCTCCGAATTTCGTTCAGACCTAAACTTTCGTGCCGACATCTGTACATTCTATGACTGCAGCCCATTAGCGGACCACTGTAGGGCACGGGGCACGGACCTCTATTACGCACTATATACGATGGGGAATAGGTATAACTAATTACAACCGCTGCATATTACCCAAATTATACGTGAGTGCAACCGGCCATTATGTCGCGTAAACATTGGAGGTCGCAGCGTTGGCTCAGGTACTGGGTATTAATCACAGAACAGATAAAGGAGGTTAGAAAGGCCATCGAGTCAGTTTTGAAACAAAACCACTGTCGCCAGTTACCCACACTTAGATACACGTTATTATTACCTTTACATAAAATATTCATCAGCCATTGGTCAAATTGCACGAGAATCGCAACTTTTAAAAACTAACCTTAGCATCAAATCAATAAGGATACTTTTTGCTCGCGTCAAGCTGTAGAATTGTGCAAGTTTTGACCTTGTCGACACTTAATGTTGCCAGTAAGTGTTTTGCACAAATTTCGTGCAATAATAAGATTTTAGAGGTTCTTCATAGGATTCATAATGAAACTCGTGATCTGTCCGATTGTCGAATGAATAATTTATTTGTAAAATCACCTATTTATATTTACATTTTCTTTCATACATACTACACTATTTAAAACACTATTTTGACGACCGCGTATATGTTTCATATTAACAACGTAGGTAACTGGTAACTGGTTCGAAGGTATGAGGTATCCGTGTGAGGTATTCTTGAGGTATTCGGAGGTAAGGTAACTGGTAGGTACTGAACCACTACAAGATTAGTAAAATAGAGTATATTTTATTTTACTGTATTATTTATTTATTTATTTAACCTTTATTGAGCCAAAAGATGCCAAACGGCGGTGAAATTAATAAATAAAAGTTAAGAAACAAAATTTACTGCATATTTGAGAAAATTGATCGTGCAATTTTATATGTTATTTACTGGTAACCCAACTAGAGATGTAAACATATTTATCGATAAATATACTTTGAAACTTGTTTAGAGTTATGTAGGTACCTATAATGCTACATCCGCATAAATGACTCTTTTAAAAGTAACACTGAAAACATATGCAACTTGAGTTTTGCTTCCTTTAGGTGTTGCGCCTGTTCCATCATCTTATTAACATGCATTTTTTTTATTATCTTCACATGAAAAATTACATTATAATTATTTATTTTATTAAAAAGTTTCAGAGTGAGTGTACGTACTTAAATAAATACACAGGTACAGTTTTAATATATACAGTTGCGCGACGAATGTACTTGTGCAAAGCAAAGATCGAATTTTTTACAATAAATTAATGCAATCTTATATTTAAATTATTTTTCTTTAATAGCTTTGGTAAAGTCTGTAATATGCTTCTCAGTAGAATATAATACAATCTGATGATAACTAATGTTGCTAAATAATTGAGTTCCGACAAAGTTGCGCAAAATCGAGTACAGTTGTTCCAAAGTGGTACATTGTTTTTTAGGGATCCAAATTTTCTACCCGTTACATTTATCCAATGCTGGTTATTAGGATCCTTTGGAAACCTAAAATAAATACATAATATAAATTAGTACTAAATTACTTATTTAGTACTACACCTACTCCTTGAAATTAAGTATTTACACCTGAAACTACTTTAATTACGTACTCAAGATCAAGACTTATCGAAAAATTTATCTTATACTTTCACAACACTATCTCGCTGCGAACGAACTCGACAGAACATCGTGACGTCATCGCATTCTGTAGGACAGAATACATTGCGCACGAACTATGTGTTCACGTGGATTACTTGCGTACTTTACCGGCAATGTATATTTTTCGTGCAGCTCTTCGCACCACCGCAGTCCGAAAGCGACTAAAAGTATGCACGCGTGATTTCAGTTGAAGTATGATTGTTTAATCATACTTGTTGGCGCGCCTGTCACGCCCACATTTCCATTCTATCCTCCTTTATCTGTTCTGTGGTATTAATGGTTTTAGTCTGGTATTAGTCACCGAGCAAGTTTCAGTCCGTTTTAGATTATAAGACGTCTTGGACTCAGCTGTCCGTGACACATGAGTCCGCTATACGTTATTATGACTTTTTATTGCTCCTTCATAATAATGTATAAGTACCTAAGTAATAAATGCTGAAGGATGTTTATTCCATGTTTATTCTCACACAGAAACACCACAGAAGAAATAAATGTTTCATCATTAAAATAAATTAATATGTAGTTTAAAAAAACTAAAAAAACACACTTTTATAAAAAATCCAACTAAAAAGCAGAAAATAAAATTTAGTAAATTTGGATTAAGAATAGTGTAAATAAGAAATAAATGTTCATCATTGTAAAAAAGCGTGGGGTGCATATAAAGTGCTTTTTGTGATATTATCAAAGTGATGATCCTTCTACTCATATCTGTCAGTAAAATGTTTATAATTATTGACACTTTATGCAACTAATAAAAGCGTGTTAAAAAAAAGATCAGGCAGTGACATCATAATAATAATAATCATAGACGAAGGACAATGGGATAATACCATTATAAATAATTTATAAATATGTATAATTTTTTTATTTCGTTTTTTTTAATCATATTTCATTTAAATTGTAAATAGTAGGTACTATAAGTTTTAAGTTCCTTTAATTATTTTCCTGTTCATCTATTTATTTATCTGGTGTTGCTCTTGTCCAGACTAGGTGACCACTTACCATTAGGTACCTATAAGTCTACATTTATGTATGTATGTATGTATGTAACACAAAAAAGGCAGAATTAAGCTCTACTCTGCAACTTTTTCAAGCGTTTCAATCAACAACATTACTCTTTCTGTGCATTAAAAAAATCCTATAATTGTTAAGGACTAAAGGGCCTATTGTATGCATAAACAGGCAACAACAAGGAACATATTTTGTACCGGAAACCTTGTATTACATTCGAATTCATGCAGTTCACGAAATCGCGGACAAAACTTGCATTATTTGGATGAAAATGATATTGTATCCGTGCTAAGTGTGTATCTGTCAGCAGTCCCGAACACTCGCCGAGTCCCGAATCTATTGTGGGAGCGAGGGCACGCAAGTAGGGCACAGGTGACGGGCGGGAAATCACGCGAGAATTTGTGAAATAGCGAGCTTGAGACTACGGTATGCAACTATATTGTTTTCCCTACTCTCTATCGTAATATATAAATAAATATCTATATATCATCATCTATATCATCTATAATCAGGTAGGTACACAATTTTTTTAAAGCTTTTATTTAACTTCACTCGTTCGTATGTATGTCCTGCAATCTTGCAATCAATATTTCACCCACTTCCATTTTGTATCTGTTATTAGCCTACCTTATTGTTGCGTTGTGCCTCATTGTATGCATATAGTTCGCATTTCATCATCGCCCGAACAATGCGACAAAACGAGCACACTGAAAATCAGCGCTGCAGCTAACTTCCGCGGCACTACAAGTATATACTTATTATATTTTAAATCATCCCTTGATGGTAATTAAGATTGATTTTTACTTTCTATACTACAAACTATAAACTACTACTACTATGAAATGCAAACACCACCCACGTATCACATACCATAACTGCTTGTCTGATTGTCTGTGCCTACTGACAATGACGTAATGGTCATTGATAAATAATTAATCTTTGATGTTTATTGTTCATTGAAACTTAAATAACTATTAAATAACTAATAACTTCTAGTAACTTCTATGCTCCGTGCTCACCAGTAAATAAGCCCCTTGCATAGGCATAGGTACAATGAAGACATGATATTTTCGATGGAGAAACAGTACGATGAGATTCCATTTGAATTAATATTAGCGTTATTTATACCTAATATTCCGTAGGAAAATCGTGCGAAATTTTTAATACATTAAATATTGTTATAATGTTTACTTTCCCACCCACATGACATCTGGAAAAACTAAAAGTTATTGGGATGATAAAAAAGTCGTTGACCCGCACTTCCATTCCCTGGCATTAGGCCCAGGGAAATACATAACTTTGAAGTCTTCCAATAATATAACATTAACCTAATTATACCTCTGAGTTATTATATCAAGCGTCTTGTTTGTGATGTGGTTTATAATAAACAAATAGGCGTCCATTTTTTAACACGACTTTGCACACTTGAAGGACCGATGACAATGCAATAATTTAAATAATTTGTATCATTATCCTGGGCTACGTTCTTTTACCTCGCCCGACGACGCTCGATGACATTATACGCGTTCTAAAACCAACGGGTGATCGCTCGACGACCACTAGTAGCCGTTCGTAAATGACGCCCGACGACGCACCGGTCACCCCACGAAATAGGTGGGTGAAAGTCGCCCTGACGTTTTAACATATTGTCAACTATCTTAAAGCTTCTATTTTGACATTTGGCACTTCATAAAGATAAACATTTTCAGATTTTTCAGGATAAATAATATTAATTTAAGTTTTCATTCGCGCTAAACAGTGTTTCGTGTAAATATATTAATCTATCTTCATTATATTCATCGTTGAATCGAATCAAAATGGAAACAATGAATATTGTTATTCAAAAAGGCCAGTTAATATTACGACGATCAAGGCCGGTTGTACCTTTTGTAATCTCTTCGATAATTCAATATTGTGTTTTTGTAATTACTTTGTGTTTACAATAAAGTGTATTCTATGTATTTTAGACTAAACGGATGGATTTTAATAAAACTGTGATGATATATAACGTGGTTTTAATTTTGTTACATCTTAATGAAAAATGTAAAAAAGTCAAAAAGTATGCATTTATACATGCATGCATTGTATCGAACTCAAGACCCTGGAATAGGAAATAGGGTACTTTTTATCCTGAAGGACACATTAAATAAATAGCTTTAAATTTAATATATGGCAGTAAAAATTACCCTGTGATTTTTATGTTTGTAATAAGTACATGGGGTACAATGTACATATTAAAATCTAATTTTCAAAATGGAAACAATTTCATTCAGATTATTGTTTATTCAATGAAGTGTCCTTCACTCAAGTACATCAATTAAAGTCACATTTTAGTACATTAACAGGATTTTTATAAGCTTTTATGTAACTTGCTTTGATGGCATGATGTTCCAATTCACAATTTGCAATCCATTTTCTAAGCACTTGCTGGCATCCAATTGAGCTAAAATTTGACATAGCTATGTAACTTCGGTCAATATGGTACCATGGACCTGGCCTGCACATGGAGCCAAAATAATTCTTCAAAACAATCAAAACTCCTCAACTACAACACTCCATTATATACCTTTATAATTCTAAAAACTAGAAACTGAATGAAAAACAGTTCTTAGGGTAAACCCCTCTGAGAAAATAGTGTTGCAGCTATTTCATCTCGCAATATTCCAATCAACTTCTACATTGCTTGTGTCACTGTTGTCTTAGGTCTGGTGGAGATGAAGCATGCCCACAAAGTAGATATTAGGTACAGAGATTAAGCTTCTTAAGAACATGCAAAATTGTTACCTATTTTGTTAGGGTTGTCACAACAGGTTAAGAGAAATTAAAGAAATCATTTGTTAAATAGTTTTATTATTCAGAATATAAAAAGAATACTACAATAAGAACCAATACAGAATAGAAAATAGAAAATAACATACTTTACAAATTTATTACTCTAATAATTTTATTTTTATAATTTTTATTTTTTAATAAGTATTTTATTATTTATTTTTATGGTATGGAAAATTCTAAATCTAATATATAGTTTTTTCAAGTAATGTATCAGGAAACACTCACATGGCATATCAAATCCTAGCTGCAGCGTCAGGTTATAATCTATCATATTATTGTACTGTCACCGAAGTTACGCAGGAAAAATTTCAGTTCAATAAGACATCTGGATGTGGTTCAAATCTCACTTGCAATACTTAAATTTAAAACACAGTACGTACCAACCCACCCACATACCTACAAATGTTTAGTAAAAGCTTGTAATAATAATAAAAAGGTAAAAACACACCGTGTAGTACACATTTCTTATTAAAAAAAGGATAATTCCGTAAAATAAAGGTACTTACTTGAAAAAGTAATAATCAAATATTTACTTACCTATTGCACTCCTTGGGATAGTTAAAGTGTGGTTAAAGTATGATATATTTTTATTTTTTCTAGCATTATTCATACACACAGTACAATATACAACCATTATTATTAATACCACGTTTTTATATTAGACCAGCTGACCCGGCAAACGTTGTTTTGCCATATAAATAATTTTTAGTTGATCGTAGAGGGTTGAAAATTCAGGGTTGTATGTATTTTCTAATGTTGTATCATAAAAAAATACAAAAATAAAAATTTGTCTAAAAATTAAAAAAAAAAAATTAGGGATGGACTACCCTTAAAATTTAGGGGGATGAAAAATAGATGTTAGTCGATTCACAGACCTACTGAATACGCATATAAAATTTGGTAAAAATCGGTAAAGCCGTTTCGGAGGAGTACTGCAACAAACATTGTGACACGGAAATTTTATATATAAGACTAGCTGACCCGGCAAACGTTGTTTTGCCATATAAATAATTTTTACTGAATATTTTGGGAGAACTTCATGTAAGTGTGTGGACTACAACTACCCCTACCAATACCCCTACCACTACCCCTACCACTACCACTATTACAACCACTACCCCTACCACTACCCCTACCACTACCCCTACCACTACCACTACGACTACCATTACTTATAATCGAAAACGTTCAATAAAAGTAGGAAATTATTAAAAATAAAAATCGCGATGGAAAAATAGGGGTTGATCGTAGAGGGTTGAAAATTCAGGGTTGTATGTATTTTCTAATGCTGTATCATAAAAAAAAATTATCTAAAAATTTAAAAAAAAAATTTGGGGTGGACTACCCTTAACATTTAGGGGGATGAAAAATAGATGTTAGTCGATTCTCAGACCTACTGAATACGCATATAAAATTTGGTAAAAATTGGTAAGGCCGTTTCGGAGGAGTACTGCAACAAACAACACATTGTGACATGGAAATTTTATATATTAGACTAGCTGACCCGGCAAACGTTGTTTTGCCATGTATATTATTAAAAATAAAAATCGCGATGGAAAAATAGGGGTTGATCGTAGAGGGTTGAAAATTCAGGATTGTATGTATTTTCTAATGTTGTATCATAAAAAAATACAAAAATAAAAATTTGTCTAAAAATTAAAAAAAAAAATTAGGGATGGACTACCCTTAACATTTAGGGGGATGAAAAATAGATGTTAGTCGATTCTCAGACCTACTGAATACGCATATAAAATTTGGTAAAAATCGGTAAAGCCGTTTCGGAGGAGTACTGCAACAAACATTGTGACACGGAAATTTTATATATAAGATTTATATCTATATCTTTATCTTATATCCATACTAATATTATAAATGCGAAAGTGTGTTTGTTTGTTTGTTTATTTGTTTGTTTGTCCGGCTTTCACGTCGCAAGGAAGCTATTATGTATATGGTATTGTTTTTGTGTGTCGACATAGTGAGGAGGGTGGAGAGTGACGTAGGCTACTTTTTACCGCGGTAAAACATCCCCATGGGAAGATATCGATGTTTTGTTATTTGATAGATATTTAGTTCCGAATGTTATTAATAGATGGCGTTAGTAAAATTCATTTTCAAGTTCTGAATCACGTATATGATACACAAGTCATTGTTAATTCCCTTTGACCACGCGGGCGGAGCCCCGGGTAAAAGCTAGTCTATTATATTAGAGTATATATATTTATACTTATACTTATACTTGTACTTGTACTTGTACTTGTACCTGTACTTGTACTTGTACTTGTCCTTGTCCTTGTACTTGTCCTTGTCCTTGTACTTGTCCTTGTCCTTGTCCTTGTCCTTGTCCTTGTACTTGTACTTGTACTTGTACTTGTACTTGTACTTGTACTTGTACTTGTACTTGTACTTGTACTTGTACTTGTACTTGTACTTGTCCTTGTCCTTGTCCTTGTCCTTGTCCTTGTCCTTGTCCTTGTACTTGTACTTGTCCTTGTACTTGTACTTGTACTTGTCCTTGTACTTGTACTTGTACTTGTAATTGTCCTTGTCCTTGTCCTTGTCCTTGTCCTTGTCCTTGTACTTGTACTTGTCCTTGTCCTTGTCCTTGTACTTGTACTTGTACTTGTACTTGTACTTATACTTATACATACTTATATTTATTTTTATATTTATATCTAGTGGACGTCCGCAGCTTCGCTCGCGTTACACATTCACTAACTTCAAAAACGGCAAAGCTTCATACTAACTTTGCACCCCCGTTTTACCCCCTTAGGGGATGAATTTTCAAATTTTTCTCGCCGTAAAAACCATCCTTGAACTTCAACGAACATTTAAAAAAAAGAATTGGCCAAATTGGTCCAGGCGTTGTTGAGTTATGCGCTTACCAACACATTTTGCGATTCATTTTTATTATATAGAAGATATTCAAACTTGCAACTAACAAAACCAACAATGTGCGTAGCGATTACCCTGCGATTTTCAACTTGATGTGACAGCGTCAACCGGTTTTTTCCAGTCTCGCCGCGTACGCGACAAGCGGCCAGTGGCCACACATAGATGTCCCGCGTGCTTGTAGGAGTGCAACCGATTTGCACGTTCCTATGAAGCTTAATCTCTGTACCTAATATCTACTTTGTGGCATGCCCTCATCAACATACTCTTGAATACTGAGATCTATGGCTCAGGCAAATGTTGTGAAGGACACAATAGTAAAAGGCACCAAAACAATTCTGACGATCTGGCGATCCATTTGGCCACTTAAAACTGGTCTTTTTTTTACGGATTTAGCTTGATTCTACGTAAAAAGATTTCCACAATTCAAACGAAACGACTATTGTACATAATGTAAACAAAAAATGACAAAAATGTCTATTTTGACAGTAACAGCTATGCAGTGTCGTTCGTAAACGTCGGATGACGGACGTCGCTCCACCGTCGCTCGGCTTGGTGTGAACGCCCGTCGTCGGGCGAGGTAAAAGAACGTAGCCCAGGGCCAGGATCTTCAGGATTAGCGATTTTATTTATCGTTATCTACAAAGGCGAGTTTAAAAAAAAACATTTTCATTGTAAAACTTATTAAAGTTTTATTTCCGTTATTATAAGATGATAATAAGATTTTTCATTTTTATTATTATTCATGAGTGTTTATATCCATAGTTTATGGTCATCGATCATCGCATCTCACTGTAACTTGTCGGCCTTTTTCCAACTTTTATGCAACGTTATTAAGCCGGCTAGCTTCTACTATAACGCTGTGCGTCCTAAAATTGGTGCAATGACCAGCTCATCGCAAGAAAATTAATTGTTTACTCAATGAGAAATTACCAATCAATTCATCAACGCTTTAGCGCACTTCAATCAACTAACAACAAGGTCCATCGAGTGGTCTCGACGCCCATCCATCCTTTTGATGTATCGCTGATCTCACGATGCGCCGGCGCATCTAAATCCGAGCTTCGTGACGCGATCATTACTCATGGCTTACGCGCAGGATGCCAGGACACGTGCGTAATGTTACACAAAGACAGATGCATCGTGAGTGGGTGTGAGAATTGCCTGTTGGTGTAGTGGTCTCAAGCACGACTGCTATTGTTTTGGGTTAGATGCCCGGGGTGCGCAGAGTATTACCATTTATTTAACTAAAAACACTATCGCTGATCTCACTGCTCCCTGCAAGTCTGGAATTATGCCCAGTATATAGACTTATCACCTATTACATTATACTCGTATCTAAATATAACTAGTGCAAAGTGGATGTACTACAACACACTTATGTGTAGGCCTTCAGGGCAATACAGGTCTCATGTTATATGCTTGTGATAATTTTGTTTGGTCTATCTATCTGCACCTAATAAATCATGAACCGTTTTTTGAGTTAAAGAAAATCATGACATGTTAAATTAGCTACCTATGTAAAGGTAATATTTTAATGTATTTTTATTGTGTACAAAAAAGTTTACAAAAGAATAATAATAACTTTTGAAAACCATGTATTTATTCTAAGTTATGTGCATCAACAATATAAAGCATAAAATCACGAGTGCCAACTGATTTTTAAGGCGGTAAAATATGTACCCATACGGGATTAGTGGTTTAGTGGGTATCCATCCAGGATCGGGCTGGTTTAACGCAACTGAGATTAAAATCTTAATAAGAACGCTTGATTTAAGGTTTTTCAGGGTAGGACCAAGATGCCTTCGTCCCTGTATCTCGTAATAGGGATATGGTAGCTCCTGCCTTTCGTAAGAGGCGACTAAAAGGGGTTGTGGGCGGCAAGAGTGGAAGCTCGAACAAAGACAACCTTGACAAGACAGCTTTGTATTACTGCACGATGTTTTAGATGAGTGTTGACGTTTTATGTTTCATCCACAAGGAGCCTGCTATGAACACTGCGCTGGAGGACACCGGTGAGTTCTAACAGAGATTCCTGCACAGAAGCAGAGGAAAGCCACCGAGAATTTAAGTAAGTGGATAAATCACCATAACCAATAACTAAGGACTATAGAATATGTGTGACTATGGATGAGACTTTAAAAGGATTCCACTCGTAAAGCAAAAAAAGACCAAAATGCCTTTAATGGCAGCGGCTCATTGTTTTTAACCAAAAATTGCATTTTCGCTTTCATTGAACCATCATTGATGATGCTATCCATTAGTTAGACAAGGCACTACACTATTTCAAGAGCGACATTGAATTTGACTAAAACTGAGTTGATGAAGTAATTTTTTTGGACTTTGCTTTATGGATGAAGTCAATCAACACGCTATTTGACATGCGTAGATTGGACGAAAAATGTTAATCAGAGCGAGGGGCTACAAAACCAAAAGTCGTTTAGGTAGGTACTTCCATTACAAAAAAATAATTTAACTGTAGGTCACTAATACCTGAGAAAGATGGTTCGGTACAATTTCATAATTTTATAAATAACCGCTTAGTGATAATTTGATAATTGGATATTATAGGTATCATTTTCCAGAAAACCGCTCAAATTGCTGTAGCAACACTATAAAATGAAATGTTGTTTTTTCGACAAAGTTTTCTATTATAAAATATGTTTAAAAAAGTTTTCTATTATAAAATAGTTTTTCATTGAGTGTTAAGTTTTTACAACCGTTCTCACAGTTTATAAGTTACGTCAGAAGTTTAAATGTTGCGCTCGAACTACAGTTTTTACATGGAAACACGTGCTCAGAAGCAAAAGTTGTGGATGAACTATTTTTTATATGTTTTAAAATAATTTATGAGTGACTTAAGTAGATTATTTCTTACTGATTATTTTCATATCCAGGCTCCACAACCAATTACTTACTAGGTACTGTCAATCAAATTTGTAACTATCAATTCCGATTCAGCAGATTTAAAAGTATAAAAATTCTGATTTTCAGTGGCTTAAATTAGAAATAATGCTTATTTAATTAGACTCAAAGTAAAACATAGTTATATCAATTAAAAGTTTCTGTACAATAATATCAGAAGTCAAAACAGTCGGTCGATAAAGTTTATAAACATATCAAATAACAAACAGCCTTACATAAAACTAACACATAAATCAATAAAGCCCGCCAAAACTCACCAATCAGAAAAGGTTTTTCAAAATCCAAAGGGAACAGCACTACACTATGCAGGTATTCGTGTACCGGGTAGGGTTCGCAAGGGGATTCGTAAACAGGGTCGCGTTAGTGAATGGTTTCGTTCGTTCGGACACGCTGCCGGGCGCCCGGGCAGTAGCGCACGCCCGCGCCGCGCGGCCCTCGCGGGATGTGTGACAGAGCGCGCGATATCGATATTGTGTCGTGACACTCGACCATCACGTCACCATCGTTTCCTGGGCGGGCGGAGGGCGGGTGGGAGCACACTCATTTTCCAGCGACCGTGTAGTGTAACAGAGCACGCGATATCGATATTAAGATCTGATATGATGTAATGACATACTCGTGTAATTAATAATAGTGATGCGTAACGTTTTTTCTTTACATATACATAAATAAGTGTATTAATTTAAGTGTAAGCTCCTCTAGTATATAATAGCAGCAGCGTAGCAGTTTTTCAAAAGATAGATTCGCAAGGGGATTCGTAAACAGGGTCGCGTTAGTGAATAAGACTCGTTCGTTTTGACACGCTGCTGGTCGCCCGTACCGCGCGGGACGTATATCAGAGCGCGCGATATCCATATTTTGTCACGATCTCACATTAAATGACACCAGCTTTTCCTGGGCGGGCCAGTGGTACCACACTTATTTTCCAGCGATTGCATATTGCAACAGGGCGAGCTATAGCGATATAAGGTTATCAGATTTTTATAGACAGTCGGGACTAGGCTTAAGAAACAGTAAGGAAAGTGTTCCTCACGGGTGATGAAGTGCTAGATCACTGTATAGTATTATACGGGTTAGGTAGTATCTAGTTTAGGGGTCAAGATTATATTCTAATAATGTATCTAATAATTGAAACGAATAAAAACATTGTGAATTTATGACTACAATTAGTTACCGTACCGATAATACAAATATTGCTATTTAACGCTGAGCGGGTGAGAGGCATATTCCATGATCTATAAATGCGAGTCATTAACCGTTTATTATAGTTTTGTTTGTGTAACTTAGCTTGCATAATACACTTGCCTAGAGACGAATATCTTGCTCCTCAGGTATTTTCCTAACAATTACTTACTGGACTATTACTAATACCAACTAACAGGTGTATCTACTTAATTGTCATTATCAGTGCCTGCTCCTGCCACCAACGAACTGACTTAATAATGATCCTATTAACATGCTTTACTGTCACTGAGACAGAACTGTCACAAAGTACGACACAGTCACGGTAATAGTACACAGTTATTACGGGTGGCAGCGGTTGGGTATATAGGCTCGTTTGCTATCCTCTATACATAAAAAATCCGCCACATAAAGGAGTCTTTAATACGAAACACGCTATACCTGGGTGTCGAGCCGTGTTTTATCGATTAGGCACCATGTACATCACTACGCTAGTAAATACTTAGTTTTATTTCAGACGCAGAGTCAGGAATTGTGTACCTATTTCACATGCATCGCGACCCCGAGATATTTGTCGGCGACCTTCATATTTCATGTAGAAGAACCACAATGTCGCCGCGGACGCATCACTAAATAAAACTTTCGAGACAAAATATTTACTTATATCTAAATAAGATAGCAAACAAGCTCGTGACCCAACCCATCCACTGCCGCCCATGACACCCGTGACAGGCCAGAACGATACTTAGGTATGATCTCAAATATGCTTAAAGTTGTTATTATTTACAACAAGATCTTATTGTTTATGGGCACACGATCAACTTTAACCAAAATGTGGTATGCAAATATAAATATAAACTCACTAATATAATCTATTCGTTTTACAATTTTGTCATTGGAGATATTACAAATTACAATCATGTCAGTTCTAATAACAGTAATTAAATGTCATATAATCTATATATATAAAAGGAGAAGGTGACTGACTGACTGACTGACTGACTGACTGACTGACATATCAACGCAGGGCCTAAACTATAAGGGCTAGAAACTTGAAATTTTGCACAGGGGTTCCTTTTATAACGTAGGGGAGCACTAAGAAAGGATTTTTGAAAATTCACCCCCTGAGGGGGTAAAACGGGGGTGCAAAGTTAGTATGAAACTTTGCCGTTTTTGAAGTCGTTAGACGGGTAGCCGTCGTTAATGGGTCTAATTCTACGCGAGCGAAGCTGCGGGCGTTCACTAGTTATGAATAAAATGTCAAAAGTTTTGGTTAAAAAATTCCCTTATGTCATAATAACAGTACCTAGTTTACTAAACGTTGTTTCATTTGTATTTTAAATTTTATTAATCGAAAGTCTCTTCATGTCGTCAGGAATTTTATTATATATTTTAAATACAGTGTTTTGTCTCTACTTATACTAGTGGGAACCGACTTATAACCTCTACGATAGTCTCGATAGATGTGTAGCTACCTACTCTATAAGAGTATCTAAGTCTAAGTATTGTGTGTACATAAATAAATAAATAAAAAAAGTCATTTGTGCTTTTCTTTTGGGATTTGAACCCTAACCCAAGGCCAAACCAAGTTTGGTTTTATTAATTTTTTTATTTCTTTTTTTTTCTCTCGCTATATACATTCTTTATTTTCCAAGTCAAGTCAACATCAAACCCTTGCTGCGTCTGTGAGTCTACCATGACTGTCATCCTTGAATATTATAAATAGATTTCAGGCGATACTCATCGAATGAAGTTCAAATAATAATTAAACTCAAAACAGACGCAGATAACCTTCTTTCGCACTAATAATACAGATTTTATAAGGGGCGGAAATAGCTGACGTTTTGGCAAACCAGCCGCTTGCCGGAGCCGGCCAACAAATGACTCACAACTCGACAAGCCTGTAATAACCACTTATGACTGCAAGCATTGCTGGGTACGTTTGTAGGGAAGCTGAGTTCAGTAAGGCACTTGTTTTATGATAGTTGTATCTGGTATTGTAGTGTCCATAGCCCAATGGCGTAGTGTCCATAGCCCAATGGCACGCGTCGATTCAATGTGATCGGAAGAGTTAAGCAACGACGGGCGCGGTCGGTTTGTGGATGGGTGACCGCCAGTGGCAAAATTTCATGGACGCTACCGTGCTTCGGAGGGTTACGTGCCGTCGGTCGCGGTTGTTTTCAATGGTTGAAACAGTCGTTAAGCCTTGTCGAAGACCTTCGGGTGGCTTAAGAACATTCGACACTGGGTTGGCCACTAACCCCTCTACCAATCCGCATTGGAGCAGCGTGTTGGAGTATGCTCTAGACCTCCCGCAGTATAGTCTGTGGGGGAGACCCGTTCCTTTTTTCTTCGTTATTAGAATAATAACTTTGATTATTATTCAAATAACTTTAATGGGTAATTAGGTAGGTACTTATGGATATGCCTAATTTTTGAGCGTACTTTCCGAAATGCATCGGATGGGTAGTAATCGAATAGTTAGTATCGCTTAAGAATCTGGAACTGCGTCAATCCCAGCTGAGTCGTAACTGCGTGTATAAGGTCATTTCAACCTTCAAATCCTATTAAAAACCCGAAAATAATCTTGAGGAATAAGATTTTAAAAGAAAATACCCATGTCAGAAGTTTTTTGCACCTAGTCATGGTCTCGACATGCACCTATATACCCTTTCATTCGTCATGCAAGGTGCTTAGCATGCTCAATTACTTGCCTTTATTATAGACAAGAAATAATAAATGCTTACCTGCGCTTAAACGTCCAAGCAATAAACTCTTACTTGCTTTTAATATAACCTCATGATTTTTCACTTTTAGGATAGTCCAGAAAAATACTGTGTAGTCAGCCGTAAAATAAGACGATCATAAAGTGAAAACATGTAAACAAGGCCGGCCTCGTGAGCTATAAATATCCGATTTTTGGGAATATTCCCGCAGTTCTGTCGGTGCCGCCGACCGAACTGCGGGAATATTCCCAAAAATATAAATATAAATATTTAACGCAAGCGTGTCTTTCGATGAGCAAATCGCAAAATCTATCAGTTCGCAAAAGCTCGTTTTAAATCTGTGTCGGACATTACGAACCGACCTAATTTCGTACAGATAGCCAGTACAGTACTTACCCAGTAGGCAAATAATTTACTGCAGGTAAACGAGAAACCGTTCAGTTTTTGTAGTCGGCTGCTATTGACCATTGGCGTGGAAAACATGAGTCATCAGCGGGTGTTCGATATACATATACACAAAAGTCGAAGGACCTAACATTTTTTCTAGGAAGGGTTAGTACCTGTTATGGTACCTGCGGTGTGTGCTTTAGACTTACTTAGTTTTACGATATTTCTCGTATCTTTCGTAAAACAAGTCGAAGACCAGACTGAAAGTTTATATAAAACCACTCACTTTTCAGGAAGTCCTTCAGGTTACAATTAAATAGTACCTATCTGTTGGTCCACCTGAAAATTTGGCCAAATATTCTCAATGAAAAAAAAATTTGGTATCTAACTTTCAGTAAATGTGAGTAGATATTTGTGTGGGTACCTACAGGTAAATGTGAAGTAGGTAGGTACACCTTACTACTCCATTCCTAGGCCAGCGTGCCCTAAGGTCTGAGGTCATGATGAAAAAAATATTTTAATTATTTTTCCAGTGTCACATCATTGCGTTGGTTTGCGACAAATTACGCGTTAAAATAGCGCTCGCCAACGCGTGGTCGTGGTTGGAATGGTGCCGCTGGTGCGCGGGAGTGAGTCGCGAAGTATTTATAGTGAGTGGCCACGAGGCTGTGGTCAAGGCACAGGCGGCAGCGGGTTGCTAAACTTACAAGTGTGCTATAGATAATATTGTTCTTGAAAATCCGCTTTCTCTTTCTTGGTCTATGATTCTACTTACAAACATAATGTATCAGGGAGAAAACTGGATTCAAGCAATTTGATTTAAGGTATGGTATTTTAAGAAATGTCTCACTCATTTCAAACAAGAGCATTAGGTAAGTTATATAGAAATACACTTTAATGTACACTACAACTTAAGTACAGTGAATTACAATCATAATACAAACGATAACCCGATTCCAGACGACCCTAGTATAGTGGATGCAAATGCTAAGCTAGGGGCCTTGGGTTCGAGACTCGCGATTTCTTGTTATTTGATGCGTAGGAAAATAACTTCCACTGGGATACTGAAGATTGAATCAAATTGTTATTGTTATCCTATAATATATTATTTAACTATGCGGATATTTAGCAAATGTACCAGGCTTCATTCGATAGTATATAGACTTGTAAAAACATTATTCGGCCACCGTAACAATTCCAAACGTAGCAGGGACCCGCAGCTTCTACAGGTCTGATTGATTCGCTGTCCAGGTTAGCATGTTTTTGCTATGATGTTGCAAAAACATGCTTACCTGGACCTGATGCCGAGCCATCACATCAGGAATCTGCAGGATAACCAATCCTGACAAACTCTTCGAAAACTTCAGCAGAAGTATCGTCTTGAAATGGTTTCAATGAATAAGTTAAACTGATGGTGAAAATTCAACTTTATAAAATATTAAATAAAAAATGTATTAAATTTTTTAAATAATGCCCAACTCAAAGCAAAACACTAAAAAGTAAGAAATACCGTAGTTAAATTTTTTCCGCATCGAAGCAGCGTCGGGTCAGCGGAAAGCTACCTACTTATAGATACTAGTGGACGGCCGCAGCTTTGCTCGCGCGCGTGGAATTAGACATGACCATAGTTTCGTTTACACCTGTAATATTTTTGAAATCGGTCCAGTAGTTTTTGTGTGAAAACATTACAAACAAAATGTTTCCTCTTTATAATATTAATATAGATAGTTTATAATTAGATAGCTACTTCAGCAGTTATTTTGAGTCAAGGTTATTTTAATTGATTTTTTTTTTAAATCATGCTGATGAAAGGGTAAAAACGAAGCGCCCGTGATACATCACGTAACAACGCAATAAAACGACAATATAGAGGAATAACCTTTATATTCATTTGTTTCATAGTTTCACTCTTACACTATGCACTTAAGGCTAACACCGCGTGTGCTATTCCAACGTCGGTTTTGTACGCAAACTTTGTCACCGTTTGCATGACCCAGGGATAATGGCAAACGTTATAAACTATTGGTCTCAAGTATAAAAAGTAAATCTATAATCGATGGCGTACGATCTTGAACCCATAGACAGGAAGACTAGTAAGGAACGCTTGGCAATCCTTAGTATCTTATATCTGATAGATTGTACGCCTCCGACCTTTGTTCGAATGCATTCTGTTGGCGACGACGATCTAAGATTGACACTAGCCTCCAACTGATTTCCTATATAACGCCATCTTGTCGTCGCCATCTTATGAGCAGTGTCATGATATAAGTATGGTACTTCATTCAACAATATAAGTTTCCAACTAGGAACAACTTCTTTAGAACTCCAATATTCTTAATAGCTTCCAATTGATTTTTAATTAAAGATTGGTTAGTCCTCACAACTGTGGTATGTAGAATTTGACAAATATTAATTCAAAACTTCAACATGTTTAAAAACCTTACCACTTATTTTAATATCATCTAAAGACCCTTCCAATCCTTTTCATCACTATAAAGAGGTATTTTTGATTCAATTTTTTTTTGTGAATGCTTTCTAAGAGATTTTTATTGCATAATTATAACTCCTAAATACCACATATACTTGAAAAGAAAATTATGAAAACGCACACACCGATCTCAATAAAAAAATTAGTCAATTGTACTATTTACATGTGCAGTCTGTTTTAAAAGTCATTGGTAACAATTATTATAAGTAAATATTAAAAAAAATCGAATTAATTACAACAAATAGTAACAAGTTTGTGATGATACAACAAGCCAAGTTGTGCATTTGCAAAACAGATAATAATATGATTAAAATCAATATATACTGATACTGATATAAAGTGGTATTTCAAAACGATTTACATATTTGGAACCCAGCCTGTGTCATATTTTATTTATATCTCAATTCAAGCGTCTATACACCTACCATAGGTGATTTACAGTAAAATAAAATCAATAAAAAAAAATTAAAAACACCATCACTAAAGTACACATCATTCAACACATAAAAAAATCTGCCAAGTAATAATAATATAAAATAATAATTAAACAAATCTTAAGCAAACGAAGTAAATCTCAAATATGTATTTTAAATATCAAAAACACCGCATACACTTATCGTATAACAATTCAATCGTTTCGTACACAAAATATGTCATTTATACTTACTTATACTTATCATTTCTTAACATTCATCGTAAATAACGTACACAGAGAAATTTTAGCCAATAATACCTTATATTAGACTACGAGTACACGAGACTTCCTAAACCTTTATTTCATTTTGTTAGCACATCACAGATCATAACGACTATTCGTTGAGTTCAAACTGAACAATACATTTGAGAGACAATCTCTTGCCAACTTAAATCACTATGCTCTTTATTCATTTATTACATATAATTTATTTCCTGTTTTAGTCAAAACTAACGTAACCGTGAAATCCACTTGGAACAGAAAAAAATCAGTTGAAAGTTTTTTTCTTCCGTGAAGGTTGAAAGTAATTTGTCTGAAGACGACAGTAAAAAGCAATCTTAATAACCACTGCTAATAACTGACTCTGTCACAGATATCCCTTGACAAAGCGGGGTAACTTTTTTCCGCACAAATTAAGTCTAACTTAAACCTAACCTAACATAACTTAAATTTGTGTGACAGTCTTTGATATTAGCAAAATTTAAAAAAGATGCAAGAATGGTTTTGGCTAAGAATCGTTCGATAATACTTTTGCTGATTTTCATAGTCAAAAGTGGTTTAGAGCGGTTATAAGTGTTGCCTATAACATTTGTAATGTACCTACTCTGTGAAAAAATACTTACGGTTTAGCATCTTAATTTATTAATACTTTGTACGTCTACAGAAATGTATTATTCACACAAACTCTCAAACCAGACACATCTAGCTAACAAAATACAGCCTTCCACACATAGAAACATTAATGTCACTACACACTCACACCACAGTTATTTTTGAGTAAAAGATACTACTTTACTTAATGCATTTAAATTATGTTAGTTAGTTACGTGCTATGCAACAATACCAATTATAATGTTAAGAGTTATCATGCAAATGTTATGAATAGGAGAATTACGTCTGTCTTTAATCATTACATAAAACCATTTGCAATTTATTTTATACTAGTGGACGCCTGCAGCCTCGCTCGCGTAGAATTAGACCCATTATCGACGATTGCCTGCGTTCCGGTTGCCCACTTGACTTCAAAAACGGCAAAGTTTCATACTAACTTTGCACCCCTGTTTTACCCCCTTAGGAGGTGAGTTTTCAAAAATCCTTTCTTAGTGCTCCCTTACGTTATAAAAGGAACCCCTGTGCAAAATTTCAAATTTCTAACCCTTATAATTTAGGCCCTGCGTTGATATGTCAGTCAGTCAGTCAGTCAGCTTCTCCTTTTTTATATATATATAGATTTTTAAAGGATAAAAAGTGCAAATGTCCAAATCGCCATCAATTGCCGCCCAAGACGACCGTGTCAAACATGAAACTCATGTCTCATTCAAATTCGGTCAGCTGTACTGTAGCAATAATCATAATATTTAGCTTTTAATAATATGTGAGGCCAGCTCTTTAGCTTTTTAAAATATCATGCCACAATACACTACACTCTAAACATACATGGTAATTTTTACTTTAAAATTGCTTTTTTTACTAATAAATCAAAAATTAACTGTGGTATGAGAGCCACAAACACAACTATATATCATAAATTACTTTAGGTATATCGATAGAAATAACTAGGGACTTAAATACGCGATATATTAGCTTACGCCTAGTTCCAAAGCTAATACGATTTGGCTTCTTTCAAGTTGAACCATAATTATGTCTTGCTTTCATATAATCTATATTAGTATTTATAAAAATGCCTTATTTTGGTATCGCTGTTATTAAAATTCGTATATCTCTCTTTACAATAACACAATTCGACAAACATAGTCCCATAGACTCATTTGAGCAACAACAGTCAAACAATGTAATCAAACATAATAATATATTATGTAGATAAAGCCCTCTTAATTAATATAAAGTTTACTTTATTTAGGACTTGTGAAAAATATTTTAGTGAGATCTTCTTTTATATGTTCTTTAGTTTCCTGTCTCAATACTGTTACATATACATTCTACACTTACGTTACTGCTCTACTTAATACGAATAGACACAAGACATTAATTGATAGTTCACCTTTTTAAACGCAAGCTTCATTATAATGTGCGAAGTTTGTTTTAATAACACCACAACAATTCATTTTCATCTTCAACCAACGTAACTCCCAATCCAAACCTGCCTTACTCTAGAATAGAATAGAATACAATATTTCAAGAACTTTCACAAACAATAATAATTTCAATGAACAAGGAATCAAAAACATAATTTGGAAGACATTTTTTCAAAAGTAAAGAGCTTATATAAAAATAACAGAAATGATCACAATTTTTTTCAACGAACGTAAATGCTATTTGCATGGCAATGGATTTACCAACATAAACCACTCTCAACAATCCGCCAATAAACACTTTCCTACCGTAATTTCACTTGTATCCATTTTCACTTCACAAAACAAACCTGCACATTGTGTCTGTATTTCCACGACCACCGCACCACTTTGAGACGCGTCAATTACACGACCCCATAGAGAATTTTTAAAAAAAAATTTATGCCACGTTAAAATATTATTAAGAACTAGCTGACCCGGCAAACGTTGTTTTGCCATATAAATAATTTTTCCCGCTTTTCTGTTGAAATTTTTCCTGAATTTTCTTTGCTATAAACCTCACGGAGCCCGAGACCTTTCCAACGAATGCAAAACCGTGGAAATCGGGTCGTGCGTTCTGGAGTTATAGCGTCAGGAAGGAAAACCCGACTTATTTTTATTATTAAGAATTATATTGGTGCAATATAGATCCTATTCAGAGCCTCAGTTCAAGCCTTACATTTTATTTATTTATAAAATAAATTATACAGTAAATTTGTACTTGGGTTGGATGATGAAAAATTCTAAACAGTACAAAATCTAATAGGACTCCAGTTGTGACTTATAATAAAATTAGTACTGCAAATACAAACGCTAGGATGTGCTGTTTACGCAGCAGTCTTGTACCGAAATATCTGGAAAAAAAAACACCCATGCAAATATTTTAAGGATGACCGCACGAACCACCTTATTCATAAACAATCAATAAACATATTTTAGCTACTGTTTTGTTTTCTTTATTGAAACTATAGTAAGAAAGTGACGTGAAAGTGCTAACAAAGTAGCAGACGAATGTAACAAATTCTAATAGTTCGCTATATCCAGCCAAATAATAAAGGGGCCAATAGACAGGCCACGTCACTAGCAGGTCTGACAACGATGGGTAATGCTGGATTTCAATAACCTATCTACGGATAGATTTGGCTATCGGAGGTAGAAATTTGACACATTTTATATGGAACTTATGTCAAATATCTATCTCCGATAGCCAAATATATCCGTAGATAGGTTATTGAAATCCAGCATAAGAAAAGTCCTCAATTAGAGGAGACTCAACGAGACTCGGAAAACGATGTATTGGCCGCTCTCCTACCAGATGGACCGATGACCTGAAAAAGACAACGGGAAACCGCTGGATTCTGTTGGCACAGAACCGGGGGTTTAAGAGGGACCTGTGTCACTCGGTGGACTTCAAAATGCTGATGGATGGATGGATGTCCATCTCTCCCGCCTACTGTTAGAAAATTAGGTGATAATTTCAGTATGAAAAAAAAATTATGCGATCAGCCTATTACTAAAATTAGAGATACCATAATATTATGTATGGTTTTTCCGAATTTCGATTATTCGACCAAGCTTAGGTGATAATTTCAGTATGAAAAAAAATTATGCGATCAGCCTATCACTAAAATTAGAGATACCATATTATGTATGGTTTTTTCGAATTTCGATTATTCGACCAAGCACAAGCACCGAACATTCACCCTAGTTTACAAAGGATCCGATCCACGAGGGATCCTATCCATACTAATATCCATATCCATACTAATACTATAAATGTGAAAGTGTGTTTGTTTGTTTGTTTGTCCGGCTTTCACGTCGCAACGAAGCTATTATATGGTATGGTTTTTGTGTGTGGACATAGTGAGGAGGGTGGAGAGTGACGTAGGCTACTTTTTACCGCGGTAAAACATCCCCATGGGAAGATATCGATGTTTTGTTATTTGCTAGATATTTAGTTCCGGATGTTGTTAATAGATGGCGTTAGTAAAATTCATTTGCAATTTCTGAATTTCGCTTACAATTTATACACTATACAAATATGTCATGTATGATAAACAACTCATTGTTAATTCCCTTTGACCACGCGGGCGGAGCCGCGGGTAAAAGCTAGTACTGTATATAGTTTTAAGTGTGTGGTCATATGTGGTCATATGTGGTCGTATGCGCGTGTACGTGGCGGTGCGGCGGCGGGTGCGTGCGCGTGCGGTCGCGAAGGCCTCAAAAGAAGCCGATCAACTCCTACTCGATGTTCGACCGGGGACCGTCGATGGGCATCGTGTGCAGTACTTCGTCCAGCAGTTGGAGAGCCCTGGAAGCGTACGTTTACAGCTTGAATTTCAAAATTAAAAATCAAAGAGATTGAAGTCCAGGGGGGCTAGACAAGTGGCAAAACGCTAGTAGAATAGAAATAGAATAGATTAAAAAATGTATGGGATTGACATTAGCTCACGACTAATTAGTCGATAGCGAATGTCTAGATATAGTCCTTTGAAAAGTAACATTTGGGGTTGCGTTTTTTAGAGGACGCAATTTTATTTTTTTGATGTGTAGGGGGGGTCAGTGTAAAGCTAAAACCAAGTTTGTGGGGTCGCCACCCTTGTCCCACGGCCGCCATCTTGAAAATAGGGGTTGAAATGGTTTTTACGATATATCTCTTAAACTGATAAAAAAAAATTGTCAACATTTTTGTTGCAAATTAAAGTCTCTACAACTTTGGTTCAGTAAATTTTTGTCGTAGAACTATAAATAAAAAAGTTATAAGCTACACATCAAAAAAATAAAATTGCGTCCTCTAAAAAACGCAAGGTTAGGCCTAAAAAATGTAACATTTCAATGGACTAATAGCACAACTTTTTAATCAATTTAATATTATTTATTTAATGTATCTTTATTGTCACCTCGAGTTACAATGGGAGGACATCATTTTTATCGGTAGCTCAGTAAGCGGTGACAGCCCAGTGGCTATTGAACTCGCCTCAGTCGAGGGGGTTCAAATCTGAGTCATGTGAGATTTGAAATAACTAAATGTCACCTAGTGAATCCTTGAAACATCGTGAGGAAATTGACATGCTTGAGTTCTCGAGAACATGTGAAGTTTTCCAATCCACTCTTGGCCAGCGAGATGGGCTACGGGCTAACCTCTCCCAATCCGAGAGGAGACCCGAGCCCAACAGTGGACAAATAAAGGGTTGTTGTGGTGGGTTAGTCTGGATACCTGTGCAGGTACCTCTCCCAATCCGAGAGGAGACCCGTGCCCAACAGTGGACAAATAAAGGGTTGTTGTGGTGGGTTAGTCTGGATACCTGTGCAGGAACCTCTCCCAATTCGAGAGGAGACCCGAGCCCAACAGTGGACAAATAAAGGGTTGTGGTGGTGGGTCAGTGTGGATACCTGTGCAGGTGCACCTCCACCCAGCAGGGGGTCTCCTTGATGGAGGTGCGCGGGTAGTCCGGCCCCCAGCCCTTGACGAACGACAGCCGCACGATGCACAGCCGCCGCAGGTCGTCCACGCCTATGCCGGCCGCCGCCGTTAGACCTGGAAGTCATTTTTGTATAATTCATAGACCTGGTTACTGAAAGGGGTCTAACGACCTTTATTTACTTATTTAATTATTTAAGATTTAATGATTTACACATGTTTTATTAGGTAACATGCAAGTAGATACAACCAACACGTGCACCTTGTTAAGGCATTGCAAGATGAGGAGAGAGGAAGACATTTTTATTAATAGTATTTACTATATATTCTTATTGTTATTATATACCTAGGTCAATTTTGTTTAATAAATAAGTATGTCATATACAGGGTGTCCCAGGAAATAGTGTCAAGCGGTAGCCTAGAGATAGAGCACCCCTAGGGCTACCCGAATCACCCCCATGTATGTTCTGCAACTTTTCGTAGTTTTCGAGTTATGATTTTTTTTGTATTTTTTTTTGGTACCTTGGTTTATTTGACATTATTGGTCACAGAGGGATAAATTGTTGAGATACAAGCTTGATTTTTTTTTCTGAAATAGGTGAATAGTACTTATTGCAGATACAAAAACAATTGTGGGCCCATATGCTACTATTAAGCCATAAAAAAATGTTGAACTCTAAGTTTGTTAAAATTTGAAAATTAAGGATCTCTTTTAGGACGATTTAAAAAAAAACTTATTCTAAAAATGTTTCCAAAATCTCTTTCAAAAACTTCCCAATTTCATTAGCTATTTGCCATGTAAATTTCATAGAGCTATCTCTACGGCTTCATCCTTGAAATAATGTTTTAAACACGGTAAGTCGAAAAAACTTAATTTAAAGATCGGGCTAAATAAAACTAAAAATTAATTATCATTGATTGTTCATTATTAAATTACAAAATGTCTCCCTTCCTGCGCAATGGCAATTCTACATCGCCTTTCTACAACGTTTAAAATGAGATTCGTCTGTTCACAAAATCGTATTAAAAAAATAAAGACTTTTTTAAGGCGATGTAGGATTGCCATTGCGCAGGAAGGGAGACATTTTGTAATTTAATAATGAACAATCAATGATAATTAATTTTTAGTTTTATTTAGCCCGATCTTTTAACTAAGTTTTTTCGACTTACTGTGTTTAAAACATTCTTTCAAGGATGAAGCCGTAGAGATAGCTCAATCAAATTTACATGGCAAATAGCTGATGAAATTGGGAAGTTTTTGAAAGAGATTTTGGAAACATTTTTAGAATAAGTTTTTTTTTAAATCGTCCTAAAAGAGATCCTTAATTTTAAAATTTTAACAAACTTAGAGTTCAACATTTTTTTATGGCTTAATAGTAGCATATGGGCCCACAATTGTTTTTGTATCTGCAATAAGTACTATTCACCTATTTCAGAAAAAAAAATCAAGCTTGTATCTCAACAATTTATCCCTCTGTGACCAATAATGTCAAATAAACCAAGGTATCAAAAAAAAATACAAAAAAAATCATAACTCGAAAACTACGAAAAGTTGCGGAACATACATGGGGGTGATTCGAGTAGCCCTAGGGGTGCTCTATCTCTAGGCTACCGCTTGACACTATTTCCTGGGACACCCTGTATTGTTTTATATATTGATTATTTATTTTTTTGTCATGTCCTTGAGGTATTTATCTATGCTGTAATACGCTTTGCCAATTAAGAATTTCCAAACCATTTAGAAATGAATAACAATAGATAGAGCGCAGTAACTCCTGACGATGGAGTATGGGCACGTGGGCGCACGGGTACTAAACGGGCTACTCCCGCGCATACAGACCCCCGGCGCTTTGTCTCCCCGTCTCTGGCACAAAATCACCACCGGCGCAAGCGCACGGCGCACTTTACCATAATATTTCAATCGCAGTTACCGACCGATTAAACCAGTGCATTTTCACAATCCTCTTTTATTTGCGGTCTACATCCAGTGACCGCTAGTGGCAGTGACCGCTAGTGACAAAAAATTTCATGGACGCTACCGTGCTTCGGGGGGCACGTAAAGCCGTCGGTCGGTCCCGGTTGTTTTCAATGCTGGAAACAGTCGTTAAGCCTTGTCGAAGACCTTCGGGTGGCTTGAGAACATTCGACACTGGGTTGGCCACTAACCCCTCCACCAATCCGCATTAGAGCAGCGTGGTGGAGTATGCTCTAGACCTCCCGCAGAAGCGTTTGTGGGGGAGACCCGTGCCCAGCAGTGGGACGTCTATGGGTCGCAGCGACAGCGACTACATCCACGGATCCACCAAAGGGACAAGCTGCTCCAGGTACCAGGGGTACAGGTTGGGGGTGGGGGGGGATACGTACACTTGTTCATGCCGGGGTGCGAGGGCTGGATGTGGCCGGCGACGGCGGCGGCCTGCGCCGCGGCGGCCGCCTGCGCCGTCGCCGCCTGCGTCTGCATCTGACGGTGGCACTGCCGCAGGTCGAACACCTGACACACACATTTATATACATTTTATCTACCACCGGTTTACAAAGTTGATGCTACCGAGAAGAACACGTCAAGAAACTAGTTCGCTGCGACCCATAGACGTCCCACTGCTGGGCACGGGTCTCTCCCACAGACACTTCTGCGGGAGGTCTAGAGCATACTCCACCACGCTGCTCCAATGCGGATTGGTGGAGGGGTTAGTGGCCAACCCAGTGTCGAATGTTCTCAAGCCACCCGAAGGTCTTCGACAAGGCTTAACGACTGTTTCCAGCATTGAAAACAACCGGGACCGACGGCTTTACGTGCCCTCCGAAGCACGGTAGCGCCCATGAAATTTTTGCCACTAGCGGTCACCCATCCACAAACCGACCGCGCCCGTCGTTGCTTAACACTTTCGATCACATTGAATCGAAGCGAGTCACTGGGCTATGGACGCTACTGCATTTTATCTACCACCGGTTTACAAAGTTGATGCTACCGAGAAGAACACGTCAAGAAACTAGTTACTCTTTTCAAAGTTTACAATTAATAATTTCCAAATAATCAATTGGAAATGGAATTATACACTTGCAGATAATATGTATAAAATAAACGCTAATACATTCACACCCCCGATAGGAATATATAGGCTATATAATATTACTAGGTGTAAACGAAACTATTGTTGTCTAATTCCACGCGAGCGAAGTTGCGGGTGTCCACTGCTCAGACTATAAAAGAGTGCACCTTTGCAGGGATTCTGGCAGGGTCGCCATGTAGGGATCGACGTAATCAAACGATGACTGCGGATTTAAGACTAATTTATAAGAATAAGGGAACAATATTATATAAGGTAACTAGCTGACCCCGCAAATTTTGTTCTGCCATATGAAATGTCAAAGTGAAGCGACACTTCATGTGAACGACGGTTAAAATATTTGGATATTGTTCATGGATTCAAAAATACATACTAAAATCGTGTTTAAAAAACATTTTCCAGTGGACCAAATTGTGAATCTAAACCATTCTAGAATCCCCTTGAACACACACAAAAAATTTCATCAACATCTTTCCAGCTGTTTAGGAGGAGTTCACTGTTATACACACGTACACAAGAAATATATATAATAAGATTTAAGGCTAACTACATACTATTAGGTATCCTACACACAACACCTTAATGCAAGCGGAGGGGTATATCTTGTGCACGGCGTCGCCGGGCGCGCGGCCCGCCTCCCGGTCCAGGTAGTACGACTGCACGAACACCGAGTGGTCCGACAGGCACCGCAGCCACACGTCCCCCTCGCCCCGCAGGTCCAGCTGGACCCCTTTGCCTATGTGTAGCCTGCATCAATATATACTACTAGGTATCCTACACACAACACCTTAATGCAAGCGGAGGGGTATATCTTGTGCACGGCGTCGCCGGGCGCGCGGCCCGCCTCCCGGTCCAGGTAGTACGACTGCACGAACACCGAGTGGTCCGACAGGCACCGCAGCCACACGTCCCCCTCGCCCCGCAGGTCCAGCTGGACCCCTTTGCCTACGTGTAGCCTGCATCAATATATACTACTAGGTATCCTACACACAACACCTTAATGCAAGCGGAGGGGTATATCTTGTGCACGGCGTCGCCGGGCGCGCGGCCCGCCTCCCGGTCCAGGTAGTACGACTGCACGAACACCGAGTGGTCCGACAGGCACCGCAGCCACACGTCCCCCTCGCCCCGCAGGTCCAGCTGGACCCCTTTGCCTACGTGTAGCCTGCATCAATATATACTACTAGGTATCCTACACACAACACCTTAATGCAAGCGGAGGGGTATATCTTGTGCACGGCGTCGCCGGGCGCGCGGCCCGCCTCCCGGTCCAGGTAGTACGACTGCACGAACACCGAGTGGTCCGACAGGCACCGCAGCCACACGTCCCCCTCGCCCCGCAGGTCCAGCTGGACCCCTTTGCCTACGTGTAGCCTGCATCAATATATACTACTAGGTATCCTACACACAACACCTTAATGCAAGCGGAGGGGTATATCTTGTGCACGGCGTCGCCGGGCGCGCGGCCCGCCTCCCGGTCCAGGTAGTACGACTGCACGAACACCGAGTGGTCCGACAGGCACCGCAGCCACACGTCCCCCTCGCCCCGCAGGTCCAGCTGGACCCCTTTGCCTATGTGTAGCCTGCATCAATATATACTACTAGGTATCCTACACACAACACCTTAATGCAAGCGGAGGGGTATATCTTGTGCACGGCGTCGCCGGGCGCGCGGCCCGCCTCCCGGTCCAGGTAGTACGACTGCACGAACACCGAGTGGTCCGACAGGCACCGCAGCCACACGTCCCCCTCGCCCCGCAGGTCCAGCTGGACCCCTTTGCCTATGTGTAGCCTGCATCAAAATATACTTTTGTCAATTTCATTTTTTTTTTTCATTATCCATACTTCCATACTAATATTATTTAATGTGAAAGTGTGTTTGTTTGTTTGTTTGTTTGTCCGGCTTTCACGCCGCAACGAAGCTATTATATGGTATGGTTTTTGTGTGTGGAGATAGTGAGGAGGGTGGAGAGTGACGTAGGCTACTTTTTACCGCGGTAAAACATCCCCATGGGAAGATATCGATGTTTTGTTATTTACTTGATATTTAGTTCCGGATGTTGTTAACAGATGGCATTGTTAATTCCCTTTTCCACGCGGGCGGAGCCGCGGGTAAAAGCTAGTTTTTTCATAAATCGTAGTAGTCATATTTATAGTTCTTTAAAACATAAAAATTTTAGTGTGAACTTCCGATTTAAAAATTATTGAAATAATTGAAGATGCGTACTGCAGGTGTATCTTCGAAAAAACACAAATTGTCAAAATACTGAAAAATGGTTGTAATTTACATAGCAGTCATAAGGGGTAATATAGTTACAAATTCCCTACCCTATCTACCCTTAACGAATTGGTGATGTATTAAAAGTAACTGGCAGTAACACTGTAATTAGATTTATTATTTTATTATATTCATACCTTGCACGCTCACTTTGTTCCGTTCTATGGACATTACTGAGAGCTCCCAAGCAGAATCTGTTTCCACCAGACGGGTCTACGTAGCCATCCACCTAGAACAATTATAATAATAACATATAAAATGGATTTCAAGTAAAACGTATTTAGTAAATTATAAAATGAGGACAGAGTTATAAAGCTACATTTGCCTGCTTCCGATTCTACTACATTAGATTTTAAATAGCAACGTATTTATGACTACTCTTGAGTTATCTTGGTGTTGAATGTATTGTCAACCTATTAAAATTAAAAATAAAAGCTTGTAATGAAACATGGCGCATAGAACACTACAAATTTCATATGTATATGTATTTCAAAAACACATGAGATGATGATTTCGAAATATAGCGTGATGTCAAAGCTCAAAATCAATACATAAGAAACAAATTATCTGAAGTTTTTCACGCTGCGGAGTTAAAATTGCTTTTTTGTGTATATTGTGAACGCGTCAACGTTCGTTATGCGATCATTAGGTCCTATTAGATATTTCCATGCTCATGGCCAAATCGACTCTCAATTAATTCTTCAGCCATCCAAAGACATTGCTTAGCGGACTTTCTACATTCTTTAATGATACATTACACGAACTCACAGTGACGTTGGGTCGGCTTGAAGGCACCTTGAACGTCTCGCCGACTTGTGTGTCCAGCTCGAAGTAAGCCACTGAGCACCAATACTCGGGCGCTGGCTGGCTCGACAACAGACCGCCAGGGTTGCCGTTGTCTGCAACATAGACAAGCACATAATAATATTCAATGGAGCATTTGTTAGTCCAAAAGGCATTTTATGATACTGAAAAGAACCTACCTACAACAGTAACCAAAAAAGATTGCAGTTGAAGACTGAAAGGAATAAACAGTTAAATAATAGAAATTGTTGAATATTACTCGCCGGGTAGGTCTACAGCAGAGCTGCCCACCATGCTTACCGTAGGATACAATATCCTCATTATGAGCTTGCCAAAAGGCATGCAATTGTACCGAGTGAATTTTGTAACAGTTGTTCAAGGAGACAGAAGTAAAAGTTTAACGACTCCGTGCAAGTATGTAGCGTAAAAAAGCCTCGTTAGTTGAAAGGAGTAAAAAGTTAATAAACAATACAAATAGTCGACTGTTAATCAAACGCAAAACGGACATAATATATTTTTACTGCAAAATATATCACTCAGTAGTCAACCGTCAATTAGTCGACATCCTTTTGATTACACGTCAAATGCTTATCGGCTGTTTTCAATGCTGGAAACAGTCGTTAAGCCTTGTCGAAGACCTTCGGGTGGCTTAAGAACATTCGACACTGGGTTGGCCACTAACCCCTCCACCAATCCGCATTGGAGCAGCGTGGTGGAGTATGCTCTAGACCTCCCGCAGAAGTGTCTGTGGGGGAGACCCGTGCCCAGCAGTGGGACGTGTATGGGTCGCAGGGAGCAAATGCTTATCATATGATGTATTACTTATAAAAAACACTGTCGTGACCGGTAAAATTTTATATATGCAAACACTTTTATATGCTATGAATACGCTCACGATTAAGTGTAATTTTAGGCAGTTTTTGGATGTCTCGTTAATATTTTTTGATAAATACTACCTCTATAGCATGGCACAATTCTATATTGACAATATTGGCATGACATATTGCTGGTTTAGCTGGTGTCAATACTCACAGTAGTGATGATGATGCGCGGGAGCATCCACCGGTACGGGCGGCGCGGCGGGCGGGGGGGCCAGGCTCTGCGTGTACGTCAGCGTGTTGCTGCCCGTCCATGTGCCTGGGGCCGAATTAACACAAATACATATATATAAAAGAAAGTCGTGTTAGTTACACCATTTATAACTCAAGAATGGCCGAACCGATTTGGCTGAAAATTTGTCGGGAGGTACCTTAGAACCGGGGGAGTGCTATAGGATACTTTTTACACCGTTCCGTTTTATTTTATTTTTTAGTGACAGTTGATACTTTGACAATTTGGAATTTTTGAAGTCGACCAGTTGATGTGTTTGTTTTACAGAGTACATTTTAAATGTTTGTTTTGAGTTTCTATTAGCTTATTGTGTCGATATTATCATTAACAATACCATGCCGCGACCAAGACAATCAATTCTTTTCCGACAAATCCGTAATCCACCTAGGATTCGAAACATTGCGAATCAAAGGGCACGTGAAGAGCATCGCGTTAGTATGGCGACTTCGTGCTTCTCAATCACAAGAGCAAAACGAGGCAGCCACTGAAACATCTAGGTTGGCAATGCGAAATCGTGGATCAAAGCTCAGAGATCAAGAACTAGATAATTTTAGAAGAACAAGAAGAAATTTATCAAGTACTGATTTGAATCGAGCAGCGTTTCCATACGATTTCAGAACTGATTACTGTCCGCCACCTGAACCATTACATTCATTGTTTCTTGGCGAAACACCAGAATCACGACATTTTCTAGCAAACATTCGAAAATATAATAGTTGTTTCCAAATGACCTGATTTGGGGCAGTCATTATGGAAGAACGAGGATTTAATCCGACATTAAAGGTATGTATTAATTTATTTAATTTTTGTACTTACAAAGAATAAAGTAGAACATTAACATACTATAATTATTACTATGTTATGTATGCAAATTATAAAAAAAATATTTATAAATCAGTAATACTGACTTTGCTTTTGATTTTGTAGATACAAGGACAGACAGATTTACCATTGAATCGGATCATTACAACTTCTCGAAGATGCACAAAATATTTTTTTACAATTATACTGCATGGGCAACATGATCGACGTCAAGAGATTCAGCAATGAAAAGAGCAATTAAACAAGATCTGCAGCAAATACTTCATGAACTTCATGCGTTGGTCAGGTTGTTCAAGAGTGCTTTGGAGCGCATGACAAATGAGGACTACAAAGTGGTGATCAGAGCGGATAAACAACCATCTGGAAAACACGAACGCACATTTAACGCTCCAGATTAAGTCAAATTAATAATTTATTAACATTAATTTAAGATCATCTGCATTATTTGATCTAGCGCATGAAAATAAAACGGGAAATATCGTCTATCACAAGGTAATATATAAATAAATGGTCAATAAAGAATCATTAAAATAATTAATTTGTTTTATTTATATTATGTACTATGCTAATAAAAATAAAATCAAAAATATACTCATTTATTTCCTGCGCGGAACAAAGTTCGCGGGGTTAGCTAGTCTATATAATAAAAATGAATCGCAAAATGTGTTGGTAAGCGCATAACTCAACAACGCCTGGACCAATTTGGCCAATTCTTTTTAATAAATGTTCGTTGAAGTTCAAGGATGGTTTTTACGGCGAGAAAATTTTGAAAATTCATCCCCTAAGGGGGTAAAACGGGGGTGCAAAGTTAGTATGAAGCTTTGCCGTTTTTGAAAGTTAGTGAATGTGTAACGCGAGCGAAGCTGCTGGGCGTCCACTAGTACAAATATAAATATGCTTTATTGTACACCACATTGTTGTAGCGTCCATAGCCCAATGGCTTGCCTCGATTCAATGTGATCGATGTGTTAAGCAACGACGGGCGCGGTCGGTTTGTGGATGGGTGACCGCTAGTGGCAAAAATTTCATGGACGCTACCGTGCTTCGGAGGGCACGTAAAGCCGTCGGTCCCGGTTGTTTTCAATGCTGGAAACAGTCGTTAAGCCTTGTCGAAGACCTTCGGGTGGCTTGAGAACATTCGACACTGGGTTGGCCACTAACCCCTCCACCAATCCGCATTGGAGCAGCGTGGTGGAGTATGCTCTAGACCTCCCGCAGAAGTGTCTGTGGGGGAGACCCGTGCCCAGCATTGGGACGTCTATGGGTCGCAGCGATTGTACACCACAAGAATAAAAAACATTAAAAAGAAACAATGAAATGGTGGTGGCCAAAAGGCGGTCTTATCGCTCCAGTAGCAATTTCACATTTATTACTACACACCACAACCCTTTGTCCTACTGTCGGTCATGGTCCTCTCGAAATGAAATCGAAAATTAGGTCATAGTCAACCACGCTATATGTTTCACATGCCTTCGAGAACATACTTATAGAAAACTCTGGCATGCAAGTATTCTAACGATATTTAGCTTCGCCGTTACAACATGGGACATTTATTTTGTAAATAACTTTCTAAGTAAGTAGCGGGTCGGGGTATTAGGAGCAACTGCTCCTCCAATTTTTAAGCTGAAATTGTTGAAATTTTTCAAATTACCTACCATATAAGAATAATTTCCCCAAACGGTTATACAACCACACTCAGCACAATTTTAGAAATCTAGAAAATACTTCTGATGTCTACATCCAGTCTTGTTCCATATACTCGTAGTTTGCCCTAAGCAATATTTTTATTCCTAAATCTTTTGTATTTAACTTTAAAGTATGTTTTTCTTTCTTTTCTATCATGTACATTGCAGATACTATATTTAATAATATAAAAATGAATCGCAAAATGTGTTGGTAAGCGCATAACTCAACAACGCCTGGACCAATTTGGCCAATTCTTTTTTTTAAATGTTCGTTGAAGTTCAAGGATGGTTTTTACGGCGAGAAAAATTTGAAAATTCATCCCCTAAGGGGGTAAAACGGGGGTGCAAAGTTAGTATGAAGCTTTGCCGTTTTTGAAGTAAGTGAATGTGTAACGCGAGCGAAGCTGCGGGCGTCCACTAGTATTTAACTAAATAAAAGTTAATTAATTCACCTTGCTGGTGCTGCGTGCGGTGCGGCACCGGGCTCTGCTGCGGCGCCGGGCTGCCGCTGCTGGCGAAGCCGTTCTGCTGCACCTCCGTCGCCGCCGCCGCCGACGTGGGCGTCTGTACCGGTGGCACCGCCGACATTGCTGCTGTACCTACTGCGATTATAACATAACATATACAAGAGAAAATTTAAAGTGAAAAAAACAAGAGAGGTGTCAAGGGACACCCGGATGGAACGAAGTTATTGGATATATAAGTTATTACAATTTATTGTTACTGTTATTTTTATTATTTATTATGTACAAAAAAACTGTATACACTCAACAAAAATAATTGTCGCGACACCACACTGTTCAATGCGAAATAGAAAGATGAAACGAAAATAACTGGCTTGCTTTCTATGAGATAGAGAGAGAGAGAGACAGACAGAGAAATACGCGCACGCCGTAATAACAAAAAGTGTCGTGACAACTTTTCGTAAGAATTTTTTCCGTCTAGCCCCCTTTCACAACGCGCGATAAGGAACTTCGTTCCAATAACAGTATTAGCCTGTATTATGTTACGCATACGCAGTGTTTAGGTGGCAAACAGAACGCGTTGCGGCGCACTTTGGCGTACATTGGCTCATACAGTTTATTTTAATTTCGTATGCGTATCTCTGCGACCCATAGACGTCCCACTGCTGGGCACGGGTCTCCCCCACAGACACTGCTGCGAGAGGTCTAGAGCATTATGTAAATATAATATTATGCATTATATAGAGTTTAAAGCATTATGTTCCTAAAGTCAGGACAAATTATGGAAGAAAAATGATTACCTATGACGGAGCACAACTACAACAAAATACCGACATGTATAAAGAATTTGCACTCATTCAACGCGTTCAAAACTAAATTAGCTGAATATATGTATTTATAAAGAAAATTCACTACTGTGAAACTGAATGTGTTGAATGAGTTAAAGAGAAAGACATTTTTCTTATTTTTAATACATATAATACATACATACATATAAATCTTTACAAAATCCACTTTAGTATAAGGCGCATGAAATTTATGTAAGCTATTATTTTTTAAGTTAATTAATGTTCTCATAGAAGTGACTTATTTTAGTCTTATTTGAGAAATAAAGATCTTTAAACCTAAACCTATGTATGCATTCATTCGTATGCGTATACGAAATTAAAATCAAGCGAAAAATAATTGAATCACCTGGTAATGTCTGTGTCAGCTGAGTATCGGTAGTTGTCTGCTCGGTTGTGAAGAAAGTATTGTTGGTGCCGTCTATGAGAGGTGTAGTCCCTCCAGGGGACATGCTGACGGGTAATGCAGCTAGAAAGTTATCAGTAGGTTAATTTATCGAATGCTGAGCACTTATCGATATTAAAGAACAAATCGTTCAACAAAATCGATGCCAAAATCAAGCATGCACAAAATAAATTCATGTGACCACAGAAAGAACTAAAGTGCAAAATAATAATTAAAGCTTACAATGATTCATTCTTTTAGGCAGCCACATTTGCCTCGCGTCCATCGTATCGGGGGGCTCCAATTTAGGCGCTATGGCTCTCTGCTGCGCCATAACCATGTGCTGCTGTGTACTCGGCATCGACATCGCCTGGCTTATGTTTGGCATTTGGGGCGTCCCGGGAGACATCTGGGTGGGTGCCGACGCCATTCTCGGCGACGCCATCTGTGGCACGTTCGTTCCCATTTGCGGCGTCCCCGGTCCCATTTGCGGCGTGCCCGGGCCCATTTGTGGCGTACCCGGCCCCATCTGGGGCGTACCGGGCACCATCTGCGGAGTTCCCGGACCCATCTGCGGTGTGCCGGGATGGCTGTTGGGGTGGTTCGACATCATCTGCGGGCCCGGCGAGTGCCCCATCTGCGGGGCCATCTGCGGGCCGGGAGGCCGGAGAGGCAGCCGGGGCGCGTGGGGAGAAAACATGTTCGCAACGCTCTCTGGCGCTATTGACACGGAAAAGGCAAAATAAAAATTAAACATGCCACGCAAAATAAAAATGAAACACATTGACGTATAAAAACGGAGAATAGATGAAATAATCTTACTTTGGCCTTGATTGATTATTATGTTTGCCGTCTGGAACTGATGGTGCGGTATGGTGGGGTGGTGGTGCCTAGGACTGGTGGCGTGGTGCTGGATGGTGGAGAGCTCCCCGGTGTCCATATCCATCCCGTTCCCACTGAGCCCTGCAGTATACTCATCTTTAACTAACCTACTTGGCCCTGGTGCGAGCGTGAGTCCAGATAGATCTGAAATATTTTGATAAATAAGCAGTAATAGGCACTGCTATGTAAGAAAGGGTCAGATATCCACGGCTACTGTTTATTATTGAAAAATAATGGGTTGTCTACCAAATTTTAGGGATTGAGAACATAAATTTAAAAAGTATTCAATTTTAAAAATACATAGTTTACTTACCAATGCCTGGTGAAACAACCCTTTCATAATGGTAAGGGTTGACACAAACTGAGTCGCATTTAAGATCAAAAGCAAACTGGCAAAATTTAACATGTTTCAACTCATTCTTGTGAAGATCTGGCCAACGCCATATGCGAGCATAGATTACATGAGGGAAACCTTTCCTCCCCGCCACCTGAAAACATCATTGATTTTAATTTTCAACTATATGTGCTGTCGAAGCATGGAAGTGCTCAAGAATATTTACCACTAGTGGTCATCCATTCAACTGCAGACATGGGTGACTTAACAATATCGATTGGTTAAACATGTCTAGAACTGTGCATGACCATAAACACTTGCCTTTTTCGAGACTCCTAGCTACTACTGGGAATTTCGAGTTCAAAATACCCAATAATACATTGCCTGACCCAGTGGTCGAAACAAGGATATCAATACTATGATTTTATTTTATTTTTAATAAAAAATTAACCAAAATATTTAGGAACTGTATAATACGTTCATTTTGCATACTGTAACTAACCATATTGATTGAGCATTTTTGCATTTCAGAATGATTTTTGCATTCTTGAATGTTGGTGATTGTTCTTACCTATTGTTACATCAGTATGCAAAGCAAAATTAATACATTAGAAACTTTTTTACTTCACCAAATCTCCACACACGAAAACAAACCACAACAATTTCTTTGTCCCACTGTTGGGCTAGGGTCTTTCAGAATTGGTGAGTTTGGCTTTAGTGGCCAAGTGGTGATTGGGATAGTTTACATGCCTTTGAGAACATAATGGCAAACTCTCAGGCATGCAGGTTTTCTCATGATTTATTCAGAATACAATACCATAAATTTTCACTTCTGTACATTCAAGGACAGAGCTACATTTTCGTGTAAGTCGGTATATTAATACAAACTAATATGTGTATTTAAAAACCTGCAATCGTCCATCAAGAGTACGCTGTATTGTGACACATTTACTGGGATGGGCTCCATTAGTGGTTATAGCGGTGATGAGGGAATCCAGTTCATCCCTCTTTTCTTTTAGTTTCTTCACGAGGGATTCTATGGCTCGCTTAGAGAAGCCCTCACTTTCACCACCTTGCCTGTGGCACATGAGCGAGTGGACGATACTAAGGCAGGCATCTGCCGAGGTTGGCGCCGTGGTGTTCATGGCTAAAAATTTAAAAGTAGGTTTTATCATGAAGATAAACAATAGGTGTAAATACGCATTTCACAGTTTTGAAACATATTTCTTCAGCAATTACATTTAGCCAATTAGTTAGTACTATATCACTAAGTGTACTACGTTAAAATTACCCCAGTATTTGGTTTTATCACAAAGTGTCACAAACCAGTCTCTAAATAACAATTGATTAATTCTTTTTAAGTAACATAAAACATTAATTGTGACACGGTCACTCATAATCTCTTATTGAACTCCATAAGAACAATACAAACAAATTGTTTGATATCCTCAGGTTTGAAATAAATTTATTTATTTCTTTAAATTCATAGAACACTAAAAAATAAAATAAAATAAGTCATCTGGTTAAAAGTGCCTGACACAAAAGATGCTTTGCTTATTTACCTGCTGGTTATAACAATATGAGTGCCAATTATGATGAGTCAAATATTCTAGTTTTAACGTTAAATTCATGTATATATATTAAGAAAATTGATTTCTTTTGCGAGATACCAAAACAGAGTACGACATTTTAGTAAACCATAGACAATTTAGACAATGTCACAGAATAGATATAATGTAGAGAAAAAGATTATTAAATATAATGTTACCCAAATAAAATTTGTTGACAACAACGATAGAAAATGACAATTTCTATATTACGTTAGGTATGTATTGTTCAATAAATCATGTTGAAAAACAGTATAAATAAATCTTACAGTCTTGTATATAAAATTAGCAAAGCAAAGCAGGTGAGCAAAACTTTCACATTTTAAGCTCAGTTAAATTTTTTGAATTTTGAATTTTACACTGTTCTAAGTACAGTTAAAATTAAGTAAAAGGCTACAATAATAATAAAATAATGACAAAAAAAAATCAATTGATAAGAGGGTAATAAATAATCTAAATTAGTGTGACTAGGTGTAGAAACAAAAAGTTTATATTTTCCTTCCATATTGATATTCTTATTTTAATTTGCGAGAACATACTCGTATTTGAACAATAACAACCATTTACCACTTTGAATACAAAAGTCATATCATGTACACGTCTTCAATCCTGGAATTCATTTTAAAATAAGTCAGTCTACTAGTGTAATCTTCAAGCGAACGTATTAAGAGTTAAAGTTCTCAAGAACTTTTTAATTTCCTTGGAATCTTTGAAACTATTCTTCTACTGTACAATGCTATAGTAAGAAGTTCCCTGGAGTATTGCAGCGTAGTTTGGAACCCCAATAATAAAATTTATATTTCAAGGATTGAAAGAGTAAAAAAAAAGTTCTTGAGAATTTTAGCATGGTTCGCTTGAAGATTACACTATTTTTGACTTATTTCAAAATGAATTCCACGTGTGCATGATATGACTTTTCTATTCAAAGTGGTAAATGATATAGTTGATTGTCAAATTCAATGTTATTTCACGATTATTAAAAATTTAAGTGTACATCCGATTACCGTGTTTAAATTTTTATGTCAATAATAAAATTTGTTGCTTGCTCAACATTGTTGCTCTATCAACACTCTCCATTCGGAACACAACTGCTGAAAAAACAAACACCTCATATTGCAATTAATTATTAAATCATAATACACAAACTGTAAACTGACTACTACATAGATTTATCTTTTTTTTTTATGGATACAGGATAGCAAACGAGCTTGCAGCACCACCCATCAGCTGCCACCCATGACAACTGTGACTGACTTTGAACAAGACTCAATTAAGGACTGGGATGGTTGGTCCAATTAGTTGAGAAAGTTAATTAGAACATTAGTTGGTCAGTTCGTTAGTAGGTATGAGGACAAGGGACTGTTAGTGATAGTTAGTCCTGTTAGTTGGTGTTAGTAATAGTCCAGTTAGTACTTGTTAGTAGGAGTCTCGTTCTAAGTCAGTCACAGATGTGTTGCTACCCTTGAGGACTAAGGATCGACAGGCCCGTTGGCGCAATGGGTAGTGACCCTGTCTGTTGCGCCAAAGGTCGTGGGTTCGAATCCCACTCAGGACAAATATTCGTGTGATGAACACTTGTATTTGTTCTGTGTCTGGATGTCAATATTATCTATTTAAGTATGTATTTAAAAATATCTATGTATGTATATCAGTCTCTGACACCCATAACACAGGCTCGCGCCTACTTTGGGGTCAGATGGCCGTGTGTGAAAATGTCCAAGATATTTATTATTTAAGATGGTCGCCTCTAAAGAAGTGTAACCGGATTCCACACCTTTCCAACCAGACCACAATTGCTTTAAACAATTATTACACGGCAGAAATGGTACTAGGTACCGTGGCGGGAGGTGGTACTGCCCCGGGCGAACTCTATATGGAACCAATTAGCTTTCATATAAAACCTATTTGGTTCCCTATAGGCTCTACCACCTACAAACTTACTCTATACTAGGAAAGGCCAGTAAAGCCAACAGCAAGACTGAATTCGAAAAAAAAAGATTTTTCACGAATATTAATGAGGCAATACTATTTCTGTATGGACAAATGCACAGACTAAGCACACATCTATCTCTAAAATCGTTGATTTACGTATTTCTTAAAATCTTTCTACTAAGTTTGTGGAGTGAGAAAAATTTGATGATCTTATTATTTTACAATTTCTATAAAATAACTAATAATATGAATCGCTTTAAACGCCATACCATTTGAATACTGGAACAAGAACGGAACGTATTCAAAAAAATTTCGTGTGGCTGACAGTGACAGTGTATTTGACAGAAACAGCAAATTTTGTCAAAATTGCGTTTTCAGTTTTTTTATTGCAAATCGGGTCCTAACTTAAAATAATTTACAATAATAATAAATACAAAATATAGTGATAAGGAACATTTATGTTTAAAACAACAATGTGTTGTACAGTGAAGTGATATTAAGTGGGTGGATTTTGATAAACCATCGTGTCATGAACTCAAAATTGAAGAATTTAGCTGATGATGAAAAATGAAGGGAGTCGATAGCTCTCCAGCTGATCGTGCAGGGATGACAAACAAACCAATAGTGACATGTAGGTTATCCTTACGACGACCTGAAGTTCCAATTTTTGGTGTCTATAATTGTAAATGTATTTCTTTTAGGCGCAGGAGACTGGAATTTGTTTTGTACACTAGAGGCACCTTTGGTAGCTGCTATACCTCAAGACTCGTGTGAATGGAGACGCTCCTATGGGCGTATAACGAAGTTTGTTTATTTAGAAGCATCCTTCATCAAATACAATAAAGATAAAGTGCAATCTGAACTCAATTTATTAAAGCGGCCCATATTTCACATATATTGGACTGATTGTGTGGTAAGAATAATAACTTTATATCCAACCATTGAAAGCATTGTCAGATTTCAGATTTTAATTCTAAAATATTATACTTGTTTTAGGATATAGAATACTACAAAACAACTCTACGAGAAGATATTGAAGGATGGCTCAAACAACTAGAAAAAAATGGAATCACAGATTGGATGATTGTATTAGTAGAGACTTATGACATTAGGAAAACTAATAAACTGTTACCAAGAACCACAGTGCTGGATAAGATTAAGGGAGATTTTTCTGCAAAACAGACAGAGGATAGATTTATTTCTGTAATAAATCCAATTAAGTCTGAGGCGCGAAGTGCTGAATCATGGAGGTCTCTTGTGGCGAAAATAAGACATTTTATTCTAGTTGCATATAACAAGGCTTTGATTAAGTTTGAAGAATATATGAGAGAGCAGAGGGAAAAACGAAATGAAGCAGAATGGGACTTTTGTACATATTTTATTATACAGGTATCTATTTTCCGTACAATAAATTAAATGTGACTGTAAACTGAAAATATTTTTATTAAATATACCTAGGTATATGTAAATTATAAATTTGTTGTTGTAAATGTTGATGATATTTAGTTATAATTTTTAGTCAAAATGCAATACTAATTAAAGTATTTGTTCAATGTTTAAATATAAGGTTTATTTACATATTATTTAAAAAAATTAAGATTCAACCTATTGAGTGAGGTATTAATAAAAAAATAATTTATTAAATATTCAATTGTTCTGAAATTAAATGAATATATTTATTACAGGAACAATTAGCATTTGTATTAGAAATGCTTGGTTTGTATGAGGAAGCTCTAGTCCAATATGATGAGTTAGACGCATTATTTTCACAATTTGTACTCAATTCCAATGTAACAGAGAGTCCAAAATGGTTGGATACTTTCAGACAGCCAATTACTTCCTGGCAGGCAGTAAGATTGACAGCATTGGTTCCGCAACATTTAAGAGAGTTGATTAAAAAGAGGAAAGCATCATTATTAGACTTCCGAAGCTATCTTTTCCAACGGCAAAGTGCCATGTTACTCCTTACCTTTAAGCCATGGGAGGTGAGTTCATTTTTTAATTCAATAATATTTTTTAAGTCAATTATTATCTTAATACTATATATATATCTTGGACATTCTCACACACGGCCATCTGACCACAAGGTAGACGCGAGCCTGTGATATGGGTGTCAGAGACTGATATACATACATAGATATTTTTAAGTACATACTTAAATAGATAAATTAACATCCAGACACAGAACAAATACAAGTGTTTGTCACACGAATATTTGTCCTGAGTGGGATTTGAATCCAAGTCCCCTGGCGCAACAGACACATAATTTTTATTCACATTGTATTTTTATTTGATATTATTCTTTTAATTAAACAAAAAAATGCACATATTATGCAATGAAGACTTCTAAAATGTAAGCAAACCAAAAATGGAAAGACTAAAATAAATATTTACATGAATATAAGGTACATTAAACTGAAATTAAATCCATGGTCGTATGTCAAAAAAACCAGTCCCTCTGCCCATTATTATTAAGGTTGATAAATACTAAGTTCAACGATGTCAATTTATCAATAGAGGTCAAACGGTGGGTCCCCTTAACACTAATTGAGTGGACATAGATATGGATGATCATAAATTATGATCATACCAATTGATACTGCTTCAAATTAAAAAAAAAATCAGTATCTATCAAATAATCAAATTATTTATCAATATAATTTTATTTTGGGAAAGTACTTTATAACAAAATTTAATTTTGAATACAATTTAAAGGCCAATTGAAATGGAAAAAATATTCTTCTTTTATCTCTATACTGCAACAAAGATAAATGAAGAATTATTGACATATTATCATCAACATCATGTAGGCATGTAGTTTTTAATGATCTTTAATTTCTGGCACTTTCCTTGATTGTCGTTTTTCATATAGCCAATCTGCAACTCATAGACGTACCACTGCTGGGCATGGGTATCCCCACAGACAAATATGTGGGAGGTCTAGAGCATACTCCACCACGCTGCTCCATTGCGGATTCTGTGGAGGGATTAGTGGCCAACCTAGTGTGGAATGTTCAAGCCACCCAAAGGTCTTAGAAAACACTTAACGATTGTTTTCACCATTGAAAACAACCGGGACCGCGGATGGCCCTCTGAAGCACGGAGCGACCATGAAAAACACCACTAGCGGTCACCCATCATCCACAAACCGACCGCGCCCGACGTTGCTTAAGTCGGTCGATCACATTGAATCGATGTGAGCAATTGGGCTATGGACGCTACAATACCGTTAATCGCCGGTTTCTTATAAGTAGCATTAATAAAACAAATCTTTTCAATTACTTTCACAATTAATTCGCAACCGTCCTAAGCTGTCGGTTTTCCGTACGGTTTCTTTAATCTTCCGTTATTAATTATGTGTAATAAAGTATTAATTATGCTATTTTCTTCATGACCAGCCATTTGTAAAGCGTTGTAGCGTCGGTTAATTACAGTGGCGCATGTTGATTGTCCAATATGCTGTCAGTAATTTTTTGTTCTATGTATTACTGTGGTATGCAGTTTGTGTTAGTAAAAAATTCGGTTGTGATCTTTCATATCTACCTTTACATTTAATACAATATATTGGTAAGGAATGTTAAGTCGCAACTGTCTCATACTGCAGTTGAATATTTGGTAAAAATTTCTGCAGGGCTTTCGTACTTCGCCCTCAAAACATCCAAATACTATCTAGTTAGGGATATCAAGTAGATATGTGAGTTGTCAGAAAATCAGCATTTTATAACATTTGCATCGTAATACACTTTTTTTCGCATTTTATCGCGTATAATATATTAAATATAAATATAAATAAATACTAAACTAACTAAAATATACGTAAATATTACATATTACCTACCAACAAATTAAAAGTAAACTTGATCGTTCAGAAATACTCTTATAGCCATCCCGTAGGTTGGATTTCTTTCACGTTTGGGTTTATTCTGCATTCTTCAGGACCCAGAGATGGTCTTATGCGTAATACAATTTATGACCTATAATTTTATTTATTTAGCCACATCTAGCAGATGTGGCATCAATTTTACATAAACTCTCTGAGCTCTGGCCATTACTGTTGGGAAATAACAGAGTAAAAATAATATTGCAGAAAGGATTGAATTTTGAAACTAGCGAAGCATTCGCCCGTAGTTTCGAGCGTACCGCGTGCGAACCGATCGCACAGCCACAGTCGGGCACCTACATCGAGGACAAAGTTACAGAAGTAAGCTGACTAGAAAAGGCTAGTCCAGTACTCATGTTATGGAAATAAAATCCTGAAAGCCTACTGAATCGAAATATAATTAAATCATAATGAATCAGTAGATAACGTATGTAATTTTTAAATATATGGAAATAAAATATTCGAAACTCACAAACCGTTTCAGGTTCTGTTCCTAGGAACAGATAGGATTATCTATCAAATACGAGTAGATACATGTTTATAACCGTACTGGACTAGGCCCTTGTTGCTTATATCTCTCAGCGAAACTCGTTTCTACGTTGCGTCTGTCTGTGGACTTTTTAAAAGAAAACTGGGGCTTAAAATACTATCACATTGGTAAACGCATCTTGAAACTTCTCTTTCTACTTCTCGGCATTAATACTTCACGTTGCCTTCAGAACTTAAATATAAAGCACAAAGTGTGTCAACGCATTCTGAATTCGCATATACATCTGTGATGTGTAAGTCTTTCTCTAGCACTATACCAAGGAAGCGCCTTAAGTAAGCGAGTATTCTTTGTATTCATTCTGCACGCTTGGAGCGAGATTTGAATAGGTTTCGATTCACAAACATTGCGCTTTAGAAAGCTCTGTCGCATTAAAACGCCTCTCTTATAAGATTTGATTTACTATTTTCAATCTTTTTTTATTTTTGGAAAATTTTAATATTTTTGAAAACATTTTTAAAATAATTTTACTTTACGCAAAAATTTTGCTGAATCATACATCAGAAACTATGACATCAGAATATTAAACGAGAGACCAATGTCCGTGTCCGTCCGTCGAAAAATTTAATATAAATGAATAAATACCGCGCATAACGCACAAACGGGCCATTTTGTCCTCCGCAGGCAGATCCTCTTCTGATAAGGCCCTGAGAAAAAGAATCTGACTAAAGTTATTTTCAGGACATGGTCTGAAGAAAAACCTATAAAATGTAGCCTAAATATCTAATACATACCTATTCTACTCCTATAAAATTCCATTTTATAGAAGAAATAAGAAGAGAAAAAAGAAATAAATTGGAATAAATCATCTTGCAGATAGCCTCACGTTGTCTAACAACGGTCCACAACACGCTGCTAGAGGTATCGCTTCTGAACGCGAGCGCGGTGGAGGGCGCGCCCGCTTGCTGGGCGCACCTCGCGTGCGCGGAGACGCTGCGCGCGTGCGAGCGACTCTCCGCCTCCAACAGCGCGCTCGAGCAGTGCACCAACATGCAGGCGCCGCTGCTGCACAACGCCAAGGACAAGGTGACTGCAGGTGGCCTCGTGTCTAACATAGCGCGGTGGAGGGCGCGCCCGCTTGCTGGGGGCACCTCGCGTGCGCGGAGACGCTGCGCGCGTGCGAGCGACTCTCCGCCTCCAACAGCGCGCTCGAGCAGTGCACCAACATGCAGGCGCCGCTGCTGCACAACGCCAAGGACAAGGTGACTGCAGGTGGCCTCGTGTCTAACATAGCGCGGTGGAGGGCGCGCCCGCTTGCTGGGCGCACCTCGCGTGCGCGGAGACGCTGCGTGCGAGCGACTCTCCGCCTCCAACAGCGCGCTCGAGCAGTGCACCAACATGCAGGCGCCGCTGCTGCACAACGCCAAGGACAAGGTGACTGCAGGTGGCCTCGTGTCTAACATAGCGCGGTGGAGGGCGCGCCCGCTTGCTGGGCGCACCTCGCGTGCGCGGAGACGCTGCGCGCGTGCGAGCGACTCTCCGCCTCCAACAGCGCGCTCGAGCAGTGCACCAACATGCAGGCGCCGCTGCTGCACAACGCCAAGGACAAGGTGACTGCAGGTGGCCTCTAGTCTAACACAGCGCCGCGGAGGGCGCGCCCGCTTGCTGGGCGCATCTCGCGTGCGCGGAGACGCTACGCGCGTGCGAGCGACTCTCCGCCTCCAACAGCGCGCTCGAGCAGTGCACCAACATGCAGGCGCCGCTGCTGCACAACGCCAAGGACAAGGTGACTGCAGGTGGCCTCTAGTCTAACACAGCGCGGTGGAGGGCGCGCCCGCTTGCTGGGCGCATCTCGCGTGCGCGGAGACGCTGCGCGCGTGCGAGCGACTCTCCGCCTCCAACAGCGCGCTCGAGCAGTGCACCAACATGCAGGCGCCGCTGCTGCACAACGCCAAGGACAAGGTGACTGCAGGTGGCCTAGTATCTAACATAGCGCCGCGGAGGGCGCGCCCGCTTGCTGGGGGCACCTCGCGTGCGCGGAGACGCTGCGCGCGTGCGAGCGACTCTCCGCCTCCAACAGCGCGCTCGAGCAGTGCACCAACATGCAGGCGCCGCTGCTGCACAACGCCAAGGACAAGGTGACTGCAGGTGGCCTCTAGTCTAACACAGCGCGGTGGAGGGCGCGCCCGCTTGCTGGGCGCATCTCGCGTGCGCGGAGACGCTGCGCGCGTGCGAGCGACTCTCCGCCTCCAACAGCGCGCTCGAGCAGTGCACCAACATGCAGGCGCCGCTGCTGCACAACGCCAAGGACAAGGTGACTGCAGGTGGCCTCGTGTCTAACATAGCGCCGCGAAGGGCGCGCCCGCTTGCTGGGGGCACCTCGCGTGCGTAGAGACGCAGCGCGCGTGCGAGGGACTCTCCGCCTCCAACAACGTCACCACGCTCGTTATGAGAGCTCGTGGTGTTCAAACCAAGTCAAAAATGCGTTCAATCGTTATTGAAAAAGGAATTAGATACAACATCTCCAATGTTTACCGAATCAACTGTCCGTCTACTAACTTAATTTATTGTTATTCGATTTTTTTAAGTTCTTAGACAGTTTTTTTTTTTTTTTTATAGTATAGGACGGACAAACAGACATACGGGCCACCTGATGGTAAGTGGTCACCGTCGTCTATGGACACAGTTCTGTTAAAGTGCTAATATTTATTATTTGATAGCTCCACGAGTTGGGCAAGCTATGCGGGCTACTGCCGGGCTCGGGCGAGCCGACCTCGGAGCAGCTGCACTTGGTGGTGATGCTATCCGCTGGCATGGGAGACAGCGAGCCCTCCGGCCAGCAGACGCCGACGGACCGGCTGAAGGAGGCCCTCTGCAGCAAGACCAGCTTCCAGCAGTACTACCTCGAGCTGGCGGAGCTCGCTATGGGCACCTACAAGCACATTGGCAGGCTACGGTGAGTCAAAGGCGCTTCTATGTCCGTTTTTGTAGTAATGTCTTTATGACTCCGTGCAATGGCGCGGTGATGTCATGAGAGTATGAGAGTGATGGCCTTGATGCATGAGAATGAGTGTTCCTGACTCTCGAACCGCGGGGCTCTGCTGTGGCAGGTGTTTATTTCGCAGTAAATATTTGCATTAGGTCATGGGTGTTCATTGTGTTGTTTTTTGTGTGTCCACCACCCGCAACACAGGCCTAGGCTGCAGAAGCAACGCGCCATTCGTGCCCGCGCCCTCTAGTGCACAGATTAAGCGGGTCTCGATCAGTGTGTTCACGAAGCGTGTCTCTGTATGTTCAAACTGCCTCCACCCGCTTTATTTGTGTTTGGGCACTAAGTTCTATAGGGTCATTTTAGCCTGATATGACCCAGCGACTTATGAATGACCATAAAAACCATCAAGGTACCACAAAAAGTGGCCTATGCTTAGGATAACTGTGTTCTCAGATCAAAGTATCTTTATTGATCGAAGATTTTGTCCGCTCGTCGTTCATCCCCTCATCTACTTCAATCTTTCCATCAAAAGACAAAAACAAAATAAGGCTGATGCGATGGTCAAATGAAACGCTCCCTGCTGCGTGAGAGTGAGCACAAGTGAGAGTGATTCGGTAGAAGTGACTCATTCTAGCGAACAGACGGCTAACTATCGCAGGCCACACTGAACTCGCTTGATGACTAGCCAGGTACCTAGTTAGGCGCTTACCTCACAGTAGTGTGGCCTTAGCCTTAGCGTTTTGTTTAGCCAACGTTTCTCTACGCGGGACGTTGAGGTAGTAGTCGTGAGAGTATCAATAGGTGTTCAGAAATTGTAATTCTTTTTAGGTTCGCCCGTCAAATAGGCCGGGACCTTGCGTCGTTCTACTCGGAGCTGGGAGAGACTGGCAAAGCGGTGGTGTTCCTTATGGACGCGTTGCGGTCGTACGAGGAACAGGGGTGGCGCGATCTCGCAGCTCAGACAAGGCTCGAGTTGGTAGCGGCTGCGCATAAGATGAACGATGTCGACAGGTAACCCTAGGACAGAGATGACTGTTGATAAGAGCTTGCGAATTCGAGTGGCAATAGGCTGGAGAGTCGAGTGGAGACCGAGTGTAGGAAAATGCTCAGTAGCGTTTTTGCCAAATTTTCTTCACACAATTTTTTTCACTTTAAATTTTCGTCTACTACATCTTCCATTAAAAAGACAATTAACTATTTGCGGCTCACTGCGCTCCTATAGTCCAAATTCTAGTGCGATTTGGTCCACACATATTTTTATTACATGGTGTGAGGTACTAAAGTTTGTAGTGGACTGTATCTTGATTGACTGAACGGAATTTTGACATTAAAACACCTGCACTGGTTGAATGTTTTATTGCGACTGATTTAAGAAGGCGACACATAGGTACGCGTATTACACGGCCATGAAAAATGAGCACCCAACATGCCGGCCTCCAAAGTACGACAGAACTTTACAAATCAAAAAATTATAATGATGTACCTAACAATGATCATAAACATCTTAAACATAAACAAGGTTGAATAGGTACATGATGATGAACAGTTATGCAATTGAAATTAATTACATGTTTTCACACTCAAATACTTAACACTAAACACAATATAACTGAGAAAGGTTTCAATTTTACAATTGATACTTGGCTTGACAAAGTAAGAGTTATTTTGTACCTAATTTGAAAATTGAAATAAATATTAATACATAATTAACATTTATGTATCAGCATCATTAACAGGAAATTCACACAATTTACTGAGAGAACGTTTAACAACATTATTGCCATGCTTAATACTATAGACTCTAGTGTAACCATCAGCTCCAGGATGTTTTTCAACTATCCTACCTAAAAGCCACTTGCCTGGAGGCAATTGTTCGTCTTTAAGTAACACTATATCGCCTATTTTAAATTCTACTTGTTTCTTAAGCCACTTAGGTCTTGATTGCAAACGCGATAGGTATTCGGTCTGCCAACGATGCCAAAAGTCTCTAACCAATTTTTGTGTAATTTTCCATCGATCTAAATAATTAATATTAACACGTCTTACGTCAGGATTAGGTACATTAATTGGAGCCTCACCGATCAATAGGTGACCAGGTGTTAATGCTTCAAGTGAGTCTGGGTCAGTAGTGTCTATTGGAGTCAGAGGTCGAGAATTTAGACAAGCTTCAATATCACAAAGTGTAGTAGTCATTTCTTCGAAAGTGAGACTACCGGTAAGTATCCGACGTAAATGGTACTTAACTGAACGAACCCCGGCCTCCCAGAGGCCCCCAAAGCTCGGACTATAGGCTGGAATGTAGTGCCACTGCGTCCCCTCAGAGGCGAACATGTCAGCCAGATGACCTGGAAGTTCTAGTTGGGCATCTCGAAAAGTTTGGGCGAGTTCTTTGTTTGCTCCTACAAAATTTCTCCCTTGATCGCTGTACAAGTGAGAACATCGACCCCTACGAGCTACAAACCTACGAAAGGCACCGATAAAAGACTGAGAAGTGAGATCACCAACTAGTTCTAAGTGTATGGCCTTAGTGGCCATACAGACAAAAATTGCAATGTATGCCTTGGTTTGCTTAGCTCCACGTCCCTTTGACCTCAACACAAACAAAGGACCAGCGAAATCCACGCCACTGTGCAAGAATGGACGTGCAGGAGTTGTTCTAGCTTGAGGTAAGTCGCCCATTAACTGTGTTTTCACGAGAGCTCTTTGCCTGGCACATATTATGCACTTATGTATGTATGCCTTAACTGTATTTTTTGCTTGCAGGATCCAGTACTTCGACCTAAGGTAAGTTAAGACTAGCTGTATTCCACCATGCAGAGTTCTTTTGTGTGCATCGGCTATCAACAGATGAGTAAGTTGATTTTTGCTTTCTAGGATAACAGGATGTTTGCTTTGTTCCGGTAAGGCTGAGTGACGTAGTCGACCGCCCACCCTGAGGATTCCATCACTGTCAAGGTAAGGATTTAATGTTTTTATTTTGCTATTTGTTCTTACATTTTTCTTTATTTTCAGGTTTTCTATATCTTCAGTAAAATCTTCTTGTGCTATAATGATACATTTTTTCAAAGCTTCTTCAAGTTCGTAAGTAGTGATAGGTTTATCAATGTTATTTGTATCAATTTTACTACGTATAAATCTTAGACTAAACACTATCACCTTTAAAAGTTCAGTTAAGTTTGTAAAATCTTCAAATTTTATTCTTCTTTCCTCTTGAGTTTTAAAATTTGCGTGTATAATTCTTTTTTCTAAATCCGTAGTTATAGCAATAGGTTTTTTAAATTCAATAGTATCTTGTTTTAGCCAAATAGGTCCATCCCACCAAATTCTACAGTTCATTAAATCTGAAATAAGTGTCCCACGAGACGCAATGTCAGCAGGATTGTGTTCTGTTCTGACATGATACCACTGTGTGTTGCTGACGTTGTCCAGAATTTCCACAACTCGATTGGCAACGAATTGTTTCCATCGAGAGGGCTCTCCGCAAAGCCATGATGAACAATTGTCGAATCTGTCCATGCAAATACTCGCGATGCAGGTATTCTCATTGCTTGCATTACATGCTTCAAAAGTTTTGAAAGTAACACAGCACCACATAATTCGAGTCTTGGTAGTGACACTGACTTGACTGGCGCGACTCTAGTTCGGGCTGCAAGTAATTTAGTTGCGATGGTGCCGTCAAAATTGATTATTCTACAATAAACAACAGAGGCGTAAGCTTTTTCCGAAGCATCACAAAAGCCATGGATTTCCATTGATTGTTTGTTTGTCGCTGTTGTTTCTATCCATCTTCCTACATGTATATTCTTAATGTTTTCGAAATCCTTTCTAATATCAATCCATTCTTGTGCTAACCTTTCATTTATTTCTTGGTCCCAATCTAATCTTTCTAGCCACAATTTTTGTATAATAATTTTTGCAGTTACAATACATGGAGCTATCCATCCAAGCGGATCAAATATTTTTTGTACATCAGACAAAATGCTTCGTTTTGTTATCGTAGAAACTGGAGGTAAGTCTAAATTGTATTGAAAAGTATCGTTTGCTAAATTCCACAAAATACCTAAAGTTTTTATAGTTCCATCTACATTTAAATTTAATTGAAGCTTTGTTGATCTTTTCTCTGGATCGATTGATTTTATAAATTCCATACTGTTAGAACACCATTTCTGCAATTCGAAACCACCATTCTTCAGAATTTCTGTCAACTCCTTCATTGCATTCATAGCTTCTTCTACAGTATCGAACCCAGATAAAACATCATCGACATAAAAATCTTCTTTCAGGATCCTAGCAGCAATTGGAAATTTTGAGCCTTCATCTTCTGCCAACTGTCTCAACGTCTTCACTGCGAGGTAAGGTGCTGGAGCTGTGCCGAACGTAACGGTAAGTAAACGATATTGTTTTAATTCTTCATTTGTATTTTTCCTCCATAGTATACGTTGATAATCTATGTGTTCTTTCGCTATTAATACCATCCTGTACATTTTTTTCAGATCAGATACGAAACAGACAGCGTGCATCCTCCACCTCATGACAATGCTTCTGAGATCTTCCTGCAGCGTCGGACCGACCAACAGCTCGTCGTTTAAAGATATGCCATTAGTACCCTTGCAGGATGCATCGAACACAACACGAGTCGGAGTACTTTCACTATCTTCCTTGAATACAGCATGATGACAGAGGTATACTGCTTTGTTCTCGTAATCTGCTCTTGGTATTTCTTCAGCATGACCTAAACTAATATATTCTTCAATTACCTTAGTATAGTCTTCTCTTAATTTCGGTGATCGTTGAAACTTCTTTTCCAGTTGTGAGAATCTACGTTTTGCTATTTCTTTGCTGTTGCCATTCGGTGACTGCGGGTTTTCTACTTTGAATGGCAAATTAACTACATACCTACCTTCTTCATTTCTTTTATGTGTTTCTTCATAAATTTCTTCACACCTCCTTTCTTCTTGCGTCAATTTTCTATCCGTGTCACTATCTAATTCCCACATTATTTTAAGCATATTATCTAGATCGACATTATGATGCATCACCAACAGAGAGGGTGTATCTGCAACGGGATTCTCCTCATCAACATTGCCGAACAAAATCCAACCGAAACTAGTCTCTTGCGCCGTCGGTGAACCTACTGGACCTTTGATCAAATTGTTCTTAATTATTTGCGAATATACTTCAACCCCCAACAACATATCAATTTTACTTGTAATATGATATTGTGGATCAGCCAAGTTGAGACCTTCCAAATGAGACCAATGCTCGCTTGGCATGATTGATTTATACGGCAACTTAGTCGTCACATGTGATGATAATACATAAGCCCTTACAGGGAGGCTGAATTCCACATCATACCTAGATAAGACCTCCAACTGTATCATGTGACTGACCTTTGTTGTCGCTGAACCTACTCCCGTCACAGTCGCGTTGATTGCAGTTCTTTTGAGTCGCAATGATTGAACTGCTCTTTCGCTGATAAACGACGCCTCTGACCCGGGATCTATTAAAACCCTTAGAAGTGTTACATCTCCTGAAATACTACGAACCGGAACCAGTGCAGTGGCTAACAGTGCTTTTTTGTACCCAGTCGCTAAGTGTGAAGTTATAGAAATGTCTTGCTGAACATCGTTTTCCGCTTCTACATTTGTGTGTAAAGAAGACAGGCCGGTTGTATTACCAATAACCTCGCATGACCCGGTCTCTCCCTTCTGTTCCCTTATATTACAATGTAAAAGTGAATGATGACGCTTACCACAAATTCTGCAAGACCCTTTCTGTTTGCAAACAAAACCCAAGTGACCTGAGGAAAGACAATTATAACACAAACGGTTATCTCTTACATAATCCCGTCGCTTAGTAGGAATTAATTTACTAAACTCTTTGCAATTATATAAGAAATGGTTTTTACTACAAAAATCACAAACTATTTGTACAGAATTACTGTGAAAAGAACGTTCCTTAGTGGCTCGAACTGTGGTTGGTTGTGTTATTAAAACTAATGTTTGAACAGCTGACTCAAGAAAATTAATTAAGCTTTTGAATGAAGGCAGTTCTTGTTTGTAATTGCTACTCACAAACTTTTCCCACTCTTTATGTGTCTCCGGATCTAACCTTTGCACAGTTATAAATACTAACACTGGATCCCACGACACAGTAGAAACATTCAAACCCTTCAAACTACTCAAACATTCACTTGTATTATCAATGAGTGACTTCAACTGACTCGCCGATTGAGTATTCACCTTCTTAGTGGCAAACAAACGTTTTAAAATAGCATCCACAATTAGCCTCTTGTGTGAATATCTACTTTTCAGCATATCCCACGCTTCACAGTAATTCTTCTCAGTTACTTGAAAGTTCTTTATTGCGTTCTTTGCTTCCCCGGACACACACGACTTCAAATAGTGAAGCTTCTGCACGTCGCTGAGCGATGCATTATTATGAATTAGTGAACAAAATATATCTTCGAATGACTGCCAATCTTCATACGCGCCCGAAAAGGTTGGTAAGTTCATTTTAGGTAAATTAACCTTCCCTTCTAATAAACTCGATGACTCCAAGTCCGACGGTACACGTGCTTGTTGAGACGCACCTTGCGTGGCTTGACTTTTTATGTTTTCCAGTAAGTCAGTCATATCGCCCTTACACTCTAAAAACAACTCTTCGAAATGGCTGTGCCAGTCATTTTTAAAATACGGCAAAGTTTCCGAGTGCTCCTTTGTGGTTATCTTAACTAATTTAATATGGGCGGCTCGAAAACACTCGCGGTATTCATCGACGCACTTTATCTTTGACTGTAAATAACCACTAGTAAGTCTTGCTTTCGGGCACCTTTTAAGATTTGCACTAGCCTTTTCCAATAAATGTATAAGATCTTGGGCTGTTTTCACTAATTCTTCAACCGAAGACATCGTCAGTAACCAATAATATTAACTTCAAACTTCTTCGAAAAACAATACTTGATTCCGTTAATTGTAAGCCGCTCGCTGCACAAACTTCATATGAAAAAAGTTGTTTACGCCGAACGTCGATCACTCGCCGCTTGCTGTAATGTCGTAAGCGACTCCCAATCATCCGGCTCGAAGGACCAACATGTGAGGTACTAAAGTTTGTAGTGGACTGTATCTTGATTGACTGAACGGAATTTTGACATTAAAACACCTGCACTGGTTGAATGTTTTATTGCGACTGATTTAAGAAGGCGACACATAGGTACGCGTATTACACGGCCATGAAAAATGAGCACCCAACACATGGAATTTAGGAAAATACGGGATAGAGCAGTTAACTAATTAATTATCATAGTTATGGACCTTGTCTGAAATAAAAGATTAGTTAATGATGTAATAAATGTTTTATGAAATTTACAATTTGGGTACAACCAATCTTAATCAGGGCTGTTCTTGTCGATATTTGTCACAGGCATTGATAACAAGGATGGGGTCATTGAAATTTAATGCTGCTCTAACCAAGAACGGCTTATTATCAGAAACAAACAGATCGCCAGCACCGGTTTCTAAGAGGCCTTAAAACATCTTCACTTTTCAGATATACAAAGCTCTCTGCAAGAATAGCAAGCACTGCCGAATTGGAGATTCTAGTCAGGAACTTTTATTTTGAGGAGATGATGAAATCCATAAAGAAGAACCTGGCTGATAAGCAGGAATCAGTTCTCACCGAGCTCAATGACTGCTTCAAAGTGGTCTCAGTGACTCTAGTGCCGTCCGAACGTGGTATTTACATCACTGACAATAAGGTTCAATGTCGGCTGGTCGTCGAAAGCTACTTGCCCAAAGATGTGACGTGTACTCGAGCAGCGATCAGCATAGAAGTATACAAGGATGAGAAGCAAGCGGAGAAACGAACGCCGGTGAAAAGTTATAAGACTGATTTAAGTGTAAACAGTAGTATAGGCGCTCAGACGAATTCACCGAAGAGGTTAGGGGCGGACGTTTTAGTGGAAGAAGAATCTAATAATCTACTTTCTAGGTGAGTTTATATGTAGGAGAGCTCTGGTTATCCTGCCACGCTCCGCCACATACGGTTCATGTTTTTTGTACATCAAGCGTCGTACCTACTTCGCAGGACGGCAGGGGAATATCTCGAGAAAATGAAAAAATTAAATTGCACGTGTCCATAGACGACGTTGTCCACTTACCATCAGATGGCCATATAATGGACGGATAATGTCTATATTATAAAAAAATGTTTTTTTTTAATTCATATAATACACAATCAAAATTACAAAATCACCTCTAAACGTCAGTCGGATCAACAACCATATATTCCACCATAAACCATAAATTCAAGAAAGATTTTTAATCTTACATTTTTTTCCAGCATAAGATTAGATGACCTAAAGCCCAAGAATCCTCTGCTGAATCCCATGCACATAACGTCCAAGCTTCACTTTAAGGAGGACAAGAGTTTACAGAAAGCTACAGTTGAGAGTGAAAACCCTAAAGTAACTTTGAAGCGGTCAGACAGCAGCAAGTATAAGAAACCCTCAGCGACAACCAGAAATAGCTACGAATGTTGTTTATCTAGTAATAACGTTATCCTCGTACCTGGTACAAATGAGATATATCTGGAGTATATCGCAGATAAATGTGGTATGTTCAAACTGGGTCAAGTATCGTTGCTGGTAGAAGGGAAATTAGAGTTCCTGTCCAACGCACTGATGAGTACAAAGGTTGGGTACGAAGTGGTGACTCAGGGTATCAATGTGTATTTGAACAAGATGGAACCGAAGAAGGATCTTGTGGCAGGATTGGAACACGATATGGAGTTAGTGGTGACCAGCGGCAGCTCGTGGATACGAGAGGTTAGTGAGTTTTTGTAATTTTAGGAATAGGTACTGTAGTGTATGTGATATATATATAATCTGTTAAACATGACGTTGTCTCGAGCACACGGGAGTGACGTAAAGAGTCACGTATTAGCCACGGGCGAGAACGGACGTTTACTGGGCACTGGTGTGGTAACGAGCCAATTAACGTACCCTTTATGACAAGGGTGACACGGAGCACTACATATGGCGACGAGAATAAAAGGTTAGTGGTAAATTAAAAATATTAAAAATATTTTTTCGAAATACGGAGAGAGGAAGGTTGAATAAGTATGTACAGTACTCCCAAATTAATAATGCGCATGCAAATCTTCGCTAATTGTCGTATTCCCGGAAACACCCGAATCATTGAATCGGAGTAAAGCCCTCAACAATGCACTTGCATTTTGCACCTTGTTCGAAAGAAACAGGAGTCAAAGTCATATGTCAAATCATGTGAAAAAATTGAAAACAATTCGGTTGGTCGGCGGCTGTCGCCGGTCAGTCAAAGGTCCGTCAGTCGTCTTTATATACTGGTGAATTTTAAAGAGCTGCTATTACACACCCTTCTTGGTTTTGTTTTCAAAGGTGAATTTAATTTCAACTTTAATTATCTTACTCAAATTGAAATAGTTTATTTTGTAAAATAACATACTAACTGTTGGCGATGGAAATAAATAAAACCACCGAATCGTTTTGTTACAACAACACAACATTCCGCATGACCCAAAGAAACTGAAACCCGATATGTATGAAATTATTAAAAGTCATAAAGAAAAATATACAGAATTCGCCATAGACCGTATAATGGAGGAACATGGGCATAAAATTATACGATTGCCACCATATCATCCCGATTTTAACCCCATTGAAAATATTTGGTCCCAAATAAAGCATCACGTAGCCAAAAAAAATATTGCAATGACTGTCAAGTCAGTTAAAGATGCTATATTAGAAAAAATCAATAATATAGGATCAGAAGAATGGAAAAAAGTTTGTAATCACGCTGTTAAATGCGAAGATGAATATAGAAAATTTGACCCAAGAATCGATAGTTTTTCCGATGAAATGATTATTTACACGGGTGATAGCAGTGGGGAAAGTGTAAATGAACAAGAGCATAATGAAAGTTCTGATGAATCTAGGATGTCAGGAATAGAGATCCTCCTTGATTCTGATTAATTATTTGTAATTTTAATATTATTCTGGAATGATCAGTGCTGTAAATACTTTTGAACTGAGATTATAATGATTAGATTTTAATGTAAACCTGTGTTTGAAAACCATTTTTAAGAAAATGCACTTAACCACTCTATACACATATCGTCTTCCGACGCTCGGGGAATACGACCTTTGCCGAACAGTAACGAAGATTTCTATGCGCATTATTAATTTGGGAGTACTGTACATAAATAAAATTGGATGGTCTAAGAACTTTATGCATTGGATGTTTGTTGCTTTATGATTGATTGTTAAATTACTGATGGATCAACATAAAATAAATATACATACCTCTGTCCATAAGGATCCCGATTACCTAATCATCGTGTCGCGGCATCGCTATGCGGTAGGCAGGTATCGCGGCAGATTATTGTAAACAAATTATTACAGTTTTATTATTCATAAAATAAAATTGAGTTCGAATTCCTAGTTGTGCTAGTCAGTACTTCAAATGTATCGCGACGAACAATATACACTTCGCCTCATTTGAAGTGGGACTTTGTGCGCGTTCATTACAAAAAAAAATAGGCTACTCTTACAAACTCATTTATGATTCGCGTCCTACTCATCACTATAACGCATCGCACTCAGCAAACACTTAGAATTATGTATCGTGTAGGTATGTAAGTTACATATCGGCGGCAGGGTGAAATTAGGTAGACGAGACAACGTCATGTTTAACAGATTATATATATATCACATACACTACAGGTACGGACGAAAGTGTAGCACTGGCCTTAAATGCGCAGAAGTCCAAATTTAAGTATCGTATCGTCTTGCGCGGAGCGAGCGAGTTGTCAGTCGGAAGCGCTGATTAGTTTCGCTGCGACCCATAGACGTCCCATTGCTGGGCACGGGTCTCCCCCACAGACACTGCTGCGGGAGATCTAGAGCATACTCCAATGCGGGTTGGTGGAGGGGTTAGTCGCCAAACCAATGTCGAATGTTCTCAAGCCATCCGAAAGACTTCGACAAGGAAGATTAACGACTGTTTCCAGCATTGAAAACAACCGGGACCGACGGCTTTACGTCCCCTTCGAAGCACGGTAGCGTCCATGAAATTTTGCCAATTGCGGTCACCCATCCACAAACCGACCGCGCCCGTCGTCTCTTTCGATGACATTGAATCGACGCGAGCCATTAGGCCATGGACGCTAGTATTATTAAAAGTATTATTAATTCTTTATTGTACACAATAAACAACTTAATTTAGATAGAGAAAAGAAATTTCAAAGGCGAGTTTAACTCTATAAGAGATGTCTTCCAGCTAACCTATCGAGTGAGAAATCTTGATCCAGGAGTATTTCTTACTAGTGGACGCCCGCAGCTTCGCTCGCGTGGAATTAGACGTAACATAACCTAAATACAAAATTTCATTGAAATAATGTAGGTACCTATATATGAAAAACTTTTATACCTACTAACTTTGCACCCCCGTTTTACCCCCTTAGGGGGTGAATTTTCAAAAATCCTTTCTTAGTGCTCCCCTACGTTATACAAGGAACCCCAGTGCAAAATTTCAAGATTCTAGCCCTTATAGTTTAGGCCCTGCGTTGATATGTCAGTCAGTCAGTCAGTCACCTTCTCCTTTTATATACAGGGTTATTGGTAAGTCGACGTATTCCCGTTAGGAGGTGATAGGGGTGACTATTTGTGATAATTTTAACCCCCATATGCATTATGCAAAAGTGAACCATTTTTGAGTTATCGTGGTTTTTAACTTTTTTCAAAATAAGTCGAAAATGCAACATAAAAAATTTATTAAAAAAAAAGTATCAATTTAAATCTAATATTTTCTTTTGATTTATAAAAACGATTAAACAATGCTTATTTATCAATATTTAAACAACAGTTATCGGTCCAACTTTAAAAATGCGAGACGACAAACGATATAATTTCAATATTTTTTGAGATTTTCGTCCACTAAAATGCCTTAAAAACCAAAAAAACTTATATCAAACTTGGCTTGCAGATTGTTTTAAAAACATAACCGTTTTCTTAGCTCTCCAACAAGGCATAACAACTAGGAACTTATTTAAAAAAAACTGGAAATAAACCGATCACAAAGGAAGCAGGCGGAAATTTGTATTCAAAATAAACTTAAGGTCGTTCTTTAAAATTTCCATAAAATTAAATAGAAACAATGCCCAATGTAAATAAAACAAAAAATACAAATTTAAAATAAAATTTAGAACCAGTAAAAGTTTAGTAATACATAGTAACAATTAATAATAAGTAACAATTAAGACATTTTGTAATTTTGCCTAATTAAAGTTCTTGCTCGAAGGGACTTCCCCTATGACGCAAGACGGATGTCCTGCACATTTTGGTGTCTATGTTAGGCGATGACTTGATAGCCATTTTCCTAATAGTTGGATAGCGTGAGGACCCATTCCGTGGCCTGCGAGGAGTCCGGACTTAACGCCGGTTGATTTCTATGTCTGGGGTCACATGAAATCCCTAGTTTACGACGACTCGCCCCTGTGTCATTCGCGGAAGAACTCAAAACAAGAATTATAAACGCAGCAAATTTAACTACTTCGGTAGTTATGTTACACCTCAGAAAAAGAATGAAACTTTGCGTACGCACTAGGGGAAGTCCCTTCGAGCAAGAACTTTAATTAGGCAAAATTACAAAATGTCTTAATTGTTACTTATTATTAATTGTTATTAGGTATTACTAAACTTTTACTGGTTCTAAATTTTATTTTAAATTTGTATTTTTTGTTTTATTTACATTGGGCATTGTTTTTAATTAATTTTATGGAAATTTTAAAGAACGACCTTAAGTTTATTTCGAATAGAAATTTCCGCCTGCTTCCTTTGTGATCGGTTTATTTCCAGTTTTTTTTAAATAAGTTCCTAGTTGTTATGCCTTGTTGGAGAGCTAAGAAAACGGTTATGTTTTTAAAACAATCTGCAAGCCAAGTTTGATATAAGTTTTTTTGGTTTTTAAGGCATTTTAGTGGACGAAAATCTCAAAAAATATTGAAATTATATCGTTTGTCGTCTCGCATTTTTAAAGTTGGACCGATAAATGTTGTTTAAATATTGATAAATAAGCATTGTTTAATCGTTTTTATAAATCAAAAGAAAATATTAGATTTAAATTGATACTTTTTTTTAAATAAATTTTTTATGTTGCATTTTCGACTTATTTTGAAAAAAGTTAAAAACCACGATAACTCAAAAATGGTTCACTTTTGCATAATGCATATGGGGGTTAAAATTATCACAAATAGTCACCCCTATCACCTCCTAACGGGAATACGTCGAATTACCAATAACCCTGTATATAGATAGATATACATAAATGTTTCCATTCTCCTGAAACCAGAATGCAACGATAGTGCTAAAAGCGTCAACGGGCCTGCTACTACGCGCGGCGGGCGCGCAGGCGGCGCTGTCGCGCGAGCTGGCGGCGCCGGTGCCGCCGGTGGAGCCGTTCGGCGCGGCGCGCGTGCCGCTGCGGCTGTTCGCCAGCCTGCAGGCGCGCCGGGAGAAGAGCGTCGAGCATACGGTGAGACAGACAGACAGACAAGTTCATGAGAGACTGCAAGGCGTCAACGGGCCTGCTGCTACGCGCGGCGGGCGCGCAGGCGGCGCTGTCGCGCGAGCTGGCGGCGCCGGTGCCGCCGGTGGAGCCGTTCGGCGCGGCGCGCGTGCCGCTGCGGCTGTTCGCCAGCCTGCAGGCGCGCCGGGAGAAGAGCGTCGAGCATACGGTGAGACAGACAGACAGACAAGTTCATGAGAGACTGCAAGGCGTCAACGGGCCTGCTGCTACGCGCGGCGGGCGCGCAGGCGGCGCTGTCGCGCGAGCTGGCGGCGCCGGTGCCGCCGGTGGAGCCGTTCGGCGCGGCGCGCGTGCCGCTGCGGCTGTTCGCCAGCCTGCAGGCGCGCCGGGAGAGGAGCGTCGAGCATACGGTGAGACAGACAGACAGACAAGTGCATGAGAGACTGCAAGGCGTCAACGGGCCTGCTGCTACGCGCGGCGGGCGCGCAGGCGGCGCTGTCGCGCGAGCTGGCGGCGCCGGTGCCGCCGGTGGAGCCGTTCGGCGCGGCGCGCGTGCCGCTGCGGCTGTTCGCCAGCCTGCAGGCGCGCCGGGAGAGGAGCGTCGAGCATACGGTGAGACAGACAGACGGACAAGTTCATGAGAGACTGCAAGGCGTCAACGGGCCTGCTGCTACGCGCGGCGGGCGCGCAGGCGGCGCTGTCGCGCGAGCTGGCGGCGCCGGTGCCGCCGGTGGAGCCGTTCGGCGCGGCGCGCGTGCCGCTGCGGCTGTTCGCCAGCCTGCAGGCGCGCCGGGAGAGGAGCGTCGAGCATACGGTGAGACAGACAGACGGACAAGTTCATGAGAGACTGCAAGGCGTCAACGGGCCTGCTGCTACGCGCGGCGGGCGCGCAGGCGGCGCTGTCGCGCGAGCTGGCGGCGCCGGTGCCGCCGGTGGAGCCGTTCGGCGCGGCGCGCGTGCCGCTGCGGCTGTTCGCCAGCCTGCAGGCGCGCCGGGAGAGGAGCGTCGAGCATACGGTGAGACAGACAGACGGACAAGTTCATGAGAGACTGCAAGGCGTCAACGGGCCTGCTGCTACGCGCGGCGGGCGCGCAGGCGGCGCTGTCGCGCGAGCTGGCGGCGCCGGTGCCGCCGGTGGAGCCGTTCGGCGCGGCGCGCGTGCCGCTGCGGCTGTTCGCCAGCCTGCAGGCGCGCCGGGAGAGGAGCGTCGAGCATACGGTGAGACAGACAGACGGACAAGTTCATGAGAGACTGCAAGGCGTCAACGGGCCTGCTGCTACGCGCGGCGGGCGCGCAGGCGGCGCTGTCGCGCGAGCTGGCGGCGCCGGTGCCGCCGGTGGAGCCGTTCGGCGCGGCGCGCGTGCCGCTGCGGCTGTTCGCCAGCCTGCAGGCGCGCCGGGAGAGGAGCGTCGAGCATACGGTGAGACAGACAGACGGACAAGTTCATGAGAGACTGCAAGGCGTCAACGGGCCTGCTGCTACGCGCGGCGGGCGCGCAGGCGGCGCTGTCGCGCGAGCTGGCGGCGCCGGTGCCGCCGGTGGAGCCGTTCGGCGCGGCGCGCGTGCCGCTGCGGCTGTTCGCCAGCCTGCAGGCGCGCCGGGAGAGGAGCGTCGAGCATACGGTGAGACAGACAGACGGACAAGTTCATGAGAGACTGCAAGGCGTCAACGGGCCTGCTGCTACGCGCGGCGGGCGCGCAGGCGGCGCTGTCGCGCGAGCTGGCGGCGCCGGTGCCGCCGGTGGAGCCGTTCGGCGCGGCGCGCGTGCCGCTGCGGCTGTTCGCCAGCCTGCAGGCGCGCCGGGAGAGGAGCGTCGAGCATACGGTGAGACAGACAGACGGACAAGTTCATGAGAGACTGCAAGGCGTCAACGGGCCTGCTGCTACGCGCGGCGGGCGCGCAGGCGGCGCTGTCGCGCGAGCTGGCGGCGCCGGTGCCGCCGGTGGAGCCGTTCGGCGCGGCGCGCGTGCCGCTGCGGCTGTTCGCCAGCCTGCAGGCGCGCCGGGAGAGGAGCGTCGAGCATACGGTGAGACAGACAGACAGACAAGTTCATGAGAGACTGCAAGGCGTCAACGGGCCTGCTGCTACGCGCGGCGGGCGCGCAGGCGGCGCTGTCGCGCGAGCTGGCGGCGCCGGTGCCGCCGGTGGAGCCGTTCGGCGCGGCGCGCGTGCCGCTGCGGCTGTTCGCCAGCCTGCAGGCGCGCCGGGAGAGGAGCGTCGAGCATACGGTGAGACAGACAGACGGACAAGTTCATGAGAGACTGCAAGGCGTCAACGGGCCTGCTGCTACGCGCGGCGGGCGCGCAGGCGGCGCTGTCGCGCGAGCTGGCGGCGCCGGTGCCGCCGGTGGAGCCGTTCGGCGCGGCGCGCGTGCCGCTGCGGCTGTTCGCCAGCCTGCAGGCGCGCCGGGAGAGGAGCGTCGAGCATACGGTGAGACAGACAGACGGACAAGTTCATGAGAGACTGCAAGGCGTCAACGGGCCTGCTGCTACGCGCGGCGGGCGCGCAGGCGGCGCTGTCGCGCGAGCTGGCGGCGCCGGTGCCGCCGGTGGAGCCGTTCGGCGCGGCGCGCGTGCCGCTGCGGCTGTTCGCCAGCCTGCAGGCGCGCCGGGAGAGGAGCGTCGAGCATACGGTGAGACAGACAGACGGACAAGTTCATGAGAGACTGCAAGGCGTCAACGGGCCTGCTGCTACGCGCGGCGGGCGCGCAGGCGGCGCTGTCGCGCGAGCTGGCGGCGCCGGTGCCGCCGGTGGAGCCGTTCGGCGCGGCGCGCGTGCCGCTGCGGCTGTTCGCCAGCCTGCAGGCGCGCCGGGAGAGGAGCGTCGAGCATACGGTGAGACAGACAGACGGACAAGTTCATGAGAGACTGCAAGGCGTCAACGGGCCTGCTGCTACGCGCGGCGGGCGCGCAGGCGGCGCTGTCGCGCGAGCTGGCGGCGCCGGTGCCGCCGGTGGAGCCGTTCGGCGCGGCGCGCGTGCCGCTGCGGCTGTTCGCCAGCCTGCAGGCGCGCCGGGAGAGGAGCGTCGAGCATACGGTGAGACAGACAGACGGACAAGTTCATGAGAGACTGCAAGGCGTCAACGGGCCTGCTGCTACGCGCGGCGGGCGCGCAGGCGGCGCTGTCGCGCGAGCTGGCGGCGCCGGTGCCGCCGGTGGAGCCGTTCGGCGCGGCGCGCGTGCCGCTGCGGCTGTTCGCCAGCCTGCAGGCGCGCCGGGAGAGGAGCGTCGAGCATACGGTGAGACAGACAGACGGACAAGTTCATGAGAGACTGCAAGGCGTCAACGGGCCTGCTGCTACGCGCGGCGGGCGCGCAGGCGGCGCTGTCGCGCGAGCTGGCGGCGCCGGTGCCGCCGGTGGAGCCGTTCGGCGCGGCGCGCGTGCCGCTGCGGCTGTTCGCCAGCCTGCAGGCGCGCCGGGAGAGGAGCGTCGAGCATACGGTGAGACAGACAGACGGACAAGTTCATGAGAGACTGCAAGGCGTCAACGGGCCTGCTGCTACGCGCGGCGGGCGCGCAGGCGGCGCTGTCGCGCGAGCTGGCGGCGCCGGTGCCGCCGGTGGAGCCGTTCGGCGCGGCGCGCGTGCCGCTGCGGCTGTTCGCCAGCCTGCAGGCGCGCCGGGAGAGGAGCGTCGAGCATACGGTGAGACAGACAGACGGACAAGTTCATGAGAGACTGCAAGGCGTCAACGGGCCTGCTGCTACGCGCGGCGGGCGCGCAGGCGGCGCTGTCGCGCGAGCTGGCGGCGCCGGTGCCGCCGGTGGAGCCGTTCGGCGCGGCGCGCGTGCCGCTGCGGCTGTTCGCCAGCCTGCAGGCGCGCCGGGAGAGGAGCGTCGAGCATACGGTGAGACAGACAGACGGACAAGTTCATGAGAGACTGCAAGGCGTCAACGGGCCTGCTGCTACGCGCGGCGGGCGCGCAGGCGGCGCTGTCGCGCGAGCTGGCGGCGCCGGTGCCGCCGGTGGAGCCGTTCGGCGCGGCGCGCGTGCCGCTGCGGCTGTTCGCCAGCCTGCAGGCGCGCCGGGAGAGGAGCGTCGAGCATACGGTGAGACAGACAGACGGACAAGTTCATGAGAGACTGCAAGGCGTCAACGGGCCTGCTGCTACGCGCGGCGGGCGCGCAGGCGGCGCTGTCGCGCGAGCTGGCGGCGCCGGTGCCGCCGGTGGAGCCGTTCGGCGCGGCGCGCGTGCCGCTGCGGCTGTTCGCCAGCCTGCAGGCGCGCCGGGAGAGGAGCGTCGAGCATACGGTGAGACAGACAGACAGACAAGTTCATGAGAGACTGCAAGCCCAACCTTGCAGAACTACAACACGGTCGCGAAACGCATACCAAATGTGTGTCAAGATTTACAATAAATTACCGCAGGATATAAAAAGTTTAACATTGACGCGCTTTAAAATACAATTGCATAAGTGGCTGCTCCTCAAATGCTTCTATAATGTGAATGAACTATTAGATAATAAATTTTAGAATAATTTAGGTATTAAGTATTAGTAATTTAAATTAATATTATATTGTCGACAATTCAATTACTTATTAATTTTTGACAATGTTTAACTAATCTTAAAATAAATAAATGTTATCTAATTTTGCATGCCATAAAAATGGCAAATGTGAGGCACCTATATTATCTGACCATCCTAAAGATGTAACCACATTTTGCAAATAAATCATTATCATTATCATTATCATTTATTGTACACCAAAAGGATAAAGATACAACATACAATAAGTTCATACAAAAATAATAAACAATGAGTATATAAATGGTGAGTGCCTGATGAAGCAATGTTCAATCAATAGCTAATCCTTTGCCTTATATTGATCAGTTTAGAATAGCATTATGTCTCTGTGCAGTCTAGGACTAACACAAAATAAAAGATAGCTTTGCTTTAATTAGTAAATTTAATGCTCAAAAAAATACAATTTCGGACGGAGGCTAAGTGCGAACTGAATTGGCGGCGTTGCTGTGAGGCCGGGAATCGCTGAGTATACGAAAATTATATCAATGGATGTGCGGTGCACCGTACATTTTCTCTCTCATTTCATAATATCATCACATAATTTACACACATAATTTATTTTGCTATGAGGTGATTGGACACGCTTAACGAAAGTCTAGGTAACTACAAACTACTTAAAGAAAAGAGATATAATGCTATTCTGAACTGATCAATATAAGGCAAAGGATTAGCTATTGATCATTGAATGAATAGCTAATCCTACACGGGTGCCTAACCTGCCTTAAGGTATAAGTTTAATATATAATTCTATCCCCCTCAGGTCTGGATCAACTGTCCCTGGTGGGAAACGGCGACAGAGGTCCCCCTCCACTTCTCCCCGCCGATGATAGCGTCATGGCGTCTCCTCACCTCCAACATACGGAAGTTCATCAACGTGTCCCTGAAATCTACGGTGGCACACCTCGTCCAATTCCAGCTGACAGATGCTAAACTTCAGTGCGACGGGAACACGACCGTGTCGGATTTGAACCCGAAGAATGCTAGGGACATGGTGAGTTCTTTTTTATCTGAATCATTGATTGTTGACTGGAAATAAAAATATGTAGTCTCAAGCTCCTTCTGTATTGAGCCCAGTTTTAATTTCGGTGCGCCCTCTTTCACGCTTTGTCAAAACCATAGGAAAATCCGTATGTCTTGAGAATTCTGGCAGGATCATTTGGAGACTTTGAATTATAAATATCGTATGTTTTGACGGCGATCTTTTAGGATTGTTATCATGTTTTTAAACTAGAAGTCTTCGATGGACATGCATTAAATAGGTACTCAATTAAAATTTTAAAAATGACCGGGTGGCGCAATCGGCAGTGACCCGGCTGTTACGCCAGAGGTCGTGAGTTCTAATCCCACTCAGGACAAACATTCGTGCGACGAACGCTTGTGTTTGTTCTATATCTGTATGTCAATAAGGATGTATTTCAAAATAATAATAATAATAATAAATAATAAATATCTTGGACATTCTCACACACGGCCATCTGACCCCAAAGTAGGCGCGAGCCTGTGTTATGGGTGCCAGAGACTGATATACATACATAGATATTTTTAAATACATACTTAAATAGATAATATTAACAAAATGTCTATGTATTTTTATCAGTCTGACACCCATAGTACAGGCTAGCGCCTAATTTGCCATAAAACTTGAGTAATCGTGCGCATTAAAATACCATTTTACTAAATCTGTGTGTACACCTACATTATTGTGTAATTTGATGTAGCGTCTTACTCTGTGAAAGGATCCTGGTAATGGAAGTCTCTGCCTACCCCAGTGGGAAATAGTCGTGACTTTTTGTATTCAAGAATACAAATACAAAAATAATTAATCCCATTTAGAATGTTAAAAATATACATTTTGCGTGTGGAAATTAATATTATGCCTTCTACGTTAGCTTTCACTGTGTTGCAAAAGCCAGTGTTTTCGCCAATTTGGCTTATTTATTATACTAGTTAACGCCCGCACCTTCGCTCTTTCGAATTAGACATAACAATAGTTTCGTTTACACCTAGTAATATTATATAGTCTATGTCACTCAGTGAAGATTTTTTTAATTTAATTAAGACTTTCTAATGGTGCAATAATTTTTGAAATCGGTCCAGTAGTTTTTGTGTAAAAACATTACAAACAAATCTTTCCTCTTTATAATATTAGTATAGATGTAATATACCTACAGGCCCGTTGGCGCAATCGGTAGCGACCCTGTCTGTTGCGCCAAAGGTCGTGGGTTCGAATCCCACTCAGGACAAATATTCGTGTGACGAACACTTGTATTTGTTCTGTGTCTGGATGTCAATATCTATTTATGTATGTATTTAAAAATATCTATGTATGTATATCAGTCTCTGACACCCATGACACAGGCTCGCGCCTACTTTGGGGTCAGATGGCCGTGTGTGAGAATGTCCAAGATATTTATATTTATTTACTAATGCTTGATTTTTGTTCCAGATCGTGGCATCAGACGGTACGACAGCCTCGTTCATGTGGGAGATCCTCAAAGACCCGCTGGTGAAAGCCGGTCCGATGAAGGCGACGTTTTCGGTGCAATATCGCCTGGTGGGGTCGAGCGATCCCCCGCGCCCGTTCACCTGCCCCTTCGACGTCCAGGACTACACGACCCTGTTCGTGATCCAAACGAAGTTGGAGCCGGGGAAGGGATCAGACTTCTGCAGGGCGTCGCAGGTCTGCTGCTTGCAACTTAGCGTGCAGAGGGTGAGTGTCGACCTAAGATCGCTCAAGATAACATATTGATGCAGTTCTTCTTTGCAGCTCCAATTTCTTTCAAATGCGTTTAGCCGCTGTTGACATTCATATTCAACGTTCGGCATAGAAATTATAGAAGCGGCTTTTAACTTAACTGTGCTTGAACTCGATCGGTCTTTCTATGAAGGACTCAGACTTAATATTTTTGATTTGAGAGTCCTTTTGCGGTGACACGATTTACGACATGCATTCGTATTCGAACTCGACACACTTGTATTATCACATCCAGCATTATTGCATCAACCCACAGATGTCCCACTGTTGGGCACGGGTCTCCCCCACAGACACAGCTGCGGGAGGTATAGAGCATACTCCACCGCGGTGCTCCAAGGCGAGAGGGGTTAGTGGGGAACCCAGTGTCGAATGTTGTTAAGCCACCCGACGGTAGTTGCCGTTTTAACTAATCAACATTTATTTCCAGGTAAACGAAACCGAACACACGTCGCTCATGTATGAAGTGCTCGCTGATCAAACGATGTGGGCGGTGCTAGGGAGGACTGCCGGTAAAGTATTTATTAAATACTAGTGGTCCGCCCCGGCTTCGCACGGGAATTTTATATAAAAATCAAAATTATAATACACACACATAAACCCTATTTGCGTCAGGTTACTAAAAAAATAAAAATTTAACACGACTTTATTTTACATATATTATAGATTATAACAATAGTTTCGTTTACGCCTAGTAATATTATATAGCCTAAATAATTTTTGAAATCGGTCCAGTAGTTTTGGCAGCGCACGCCAGAATAGCTCGCAGATGGTAGATTTTTTCCTACTTACCTACTTGACACTTATCGTCATATTTTGGACAATTCACACAATATCTTTATAAATTTTAGCATGTGTGTTATTCTGATGTATAAGCTATATTATTGTAAAGTTTCATTAAAATCCATTCAGTACTTTTTACGTGAAAAAGTAACACACATCCATCCATACATACTTACATAGTTACAAACTTTCCCCTTTATAATATTAGTAGGGTAGGATTAGTAAGGATTATACCTTATCAACAGCCTAAAATTTAAGTTTTATGCTTCTAGTTCTGAAAATGACAATACTTTCATACAACCTTTCATCTCCCTTATCAACCCATTACAACACTTTTTTCCAATTAAAAAGTGTATGTCCTTTGTCAGGCTCTAGACTGTGTACCAAATTTCATTTAAATCGATTCAGTAGGTTTGGCGTGAAAGCGAAACTGACAGACAGACAGACAGACACTTCAAAACCAAACGTCCAATTTTAATCATTCAAAGATAATATTATCTACATAAACTGTAAATGTAGTCCAAAAAAAATTCAATATAAAAAAATGGTTGTTGTGCCTCACTCGACATAGATACTCGTAGGTATAGTGTGTCGCGGACTTTTTTATAGATATTTATAAGATCTACAATTAATTAGAACATTTTATGGTTCTATCTTTTATAGTTTAGGCAGCGTACGCAAAATAAGTAACTTTTCTGGTTGATTTTTTACACCTTGTGTCCGAAAAACCCAAATATCTTACGGAACCCTATTTTTTTCCAAAATAAAATTTAGCCTATGTCACCCGGGGATAGTGTAGCTTTCCAACAGTGAAAGAATTTTTTAAATCGGTTCAGTAGTTTTGAAGCCTATTCGATGCAAACAAACAAACAAACAATCAAATCTTTCCTCTTTATAATATTAGTATAGACGACAAGATAATTAATTAAATACGCTACTTTCGCTGCGACCCCTAGACGTCCCACTGCTGGGCACGGGTCTCCCCCACAGACGCATCTGCGGGAGGTCTAGAGCATACTCCACCACGCTGCTCCAATGCGGATTGGTGGAGGGGTTAGTGGCCAACTCAGTGTCGAATGTTCTCAAGCCACCCGAAGGTCTTCGACAAGGCTTAACGACTGTTTCCAGCATTGAAAACAACCGGAACCGACGTCTTTACGTGCCCTCCGAAGCACGGTAGCGTCCATGAAATTTTGCCACTAGCGGTCACCCATCCACAAACCGACCGCGCCCGTCGTTGCAACTCTTTCAATCACATTGAAACGACGCGAGCCATTGGGCTATGGACGCTGGTTTTAATATATATAAATAGTCCATTGAAATGTTACATTTTTTAGGCCTAACCTTGCGTTTTTTAGAGGACGCAATTTTATTTTTTTGATATGTAGGGGGGGTCAGTGTAAAGCTAAAACCAAGTTTGTGGGGTCGCCACCCTTGTCCCACGGCCGCCATCTTGAAAATAGGGGTTGAAATGGTTTTTACGATATGTCTCTTAACCTGATAAATAAAAATTGTCAACATAATTTGTTGCAAATTAAATTCTCTACAACATTGGTCCAGTAACTTTTTGTCGTAGAACTATAAATAAAAAAGTTGTAAGCGAAATACTACATTTAGAGTTTGCAAGTGGAACGGCTTTGTTTCTTAACAAGAGAGTTGACCCTTATAACTTGAGTCTCTAAAAAACGCGTCCTCTAAAAAATGCACTCCGGGAGTGCCGGCAGAAGTGAAAAACAGTAGGCCCAGGCATACATTTTCGCCGCGCCGTAGAGAGGGGATAGCTGTCTACTCTCCATCCGTCTTACGCTTTTTCGATCAGGTCACGTGTCCTGACGCGAGTTTAAGATTTTATACCCATTACAGAAAAAGTGCTCAACGCCGCTAAAGAAGTTTTCACTTCAAAAATTATTGAATGCACTCCGGGAGTGCCGGCAGAAGTGAAAAACAGTAGGCCCAGGCATACATTTTCGCCGCGCCGTAGAGAGGGGATAGCTGTCTACTCTCCATCCGTCTTACGCTTTTTCGATCAGGTCACGTGTCCTGACGCGAGTTTAAGATTTTATACCCATTACAGAAAAAGTGCTCAACGCCGCTAAAGAAGTTTTCACTTCAAAAACGCAACCCCAAATGTAACTTTTCAATGGACTAAAATGTTATATGTGTGTGCAGGGGTGATAGCGATGGAGGGCAGTGTCGAGCCGCAGTGCGTGTCGCTGGACGTGATGCCGCTGGTGGCGGGCTACCTGCCGCTGCCCACCGTGCGCCTGTCCAAGTACATCGCCGCCAATACCAAAGGTATGGATATAATACACAAGCGATGGAGGGGTGATAGCGATGGAGGGCAGTGTCGAGCCGCAGTGCGTGTCGCTGGACGTGATGCCGCTGGTGGCGGGCTACCTGCCGCTGCCCACCGTGCGCCTGTCCAAGTACATCGCCGCCAATACCAAAGGTATGGATATAATACACAAGCGATGGAGGGGTGATAGCGATGGAGGGCAGTGTCGAGCCGCAGTGCGTGTCGCTGGACGTGATGCCGCTGGTGGCGGGCTACCTGCCGCTGCCCACCGTGCGCCTGTCCAAGTACATCGCCGCCAATACCAAAGGTATGGATATAATACACAAGCGATGGAGGGGTGATAGCGATGGAGGGCAGTGTCGAGCCGCAGTGCGTGTCGCTGGACGTGATGCCGCTGGTGGCGGGCTACCTGCCGCTGCCCACCGTGCGCCTGTCCAAGTACATCGCCGCCAATACCAAAGGTATGGATATAATACACAAGCGATGGAGGGGTGATAGCGATGGAGGGCAGTGTCGAGCCGCAGTGCGTGTCGCTGGACGTGATGCCGCTGGTGGCGGGCTACCTGCCGCTGCCCACCGTGCGCCTGTCCAAGTACATCGCCGCCAATACCAAAGGTATACCAATACACAAGCGATGGAGGGGTAGCGGCGACCGGAGAAAAAGATGGACGACGAAATGAAAGAAGAAGAAAGAAAGAAAGAAATAATTTTATTCGCTAGTACATAATTTATAGGTGGTAGAGCCTATAGGGAACCAAATCCATACTAATATTATAAATGTGAAAGTGTGTTTGTTTATTTATTTGTTTGTTTGTCCGGCTTTCACGTCGCAACGAAGCTATTATATGGTATGGTTTTTGTGTGTGGAGATAGTGAGGAGGGTGGAGAGTGACGTAGGCTACTTTTTACCGCGGTAAAACATCCCCATGGGAAGATATCGATGTTTTGTTATTTGCTAGACATTTCGTTCCGGATGTTGTTAAAAGATGGCGTTAGTAAAATTCATTTGCAAGTTCTTATCTTAGTATCTTATAATCATGGAACTGTCACTATTCATCCACCACAAATGTGTCATGTATGATAAACAACTCATTGTTAATTCCCTTTGACCACGCGGGCGGAGCCGCGGGCAAAAGCTAGTTGCTTTTAAAGCAATTGTGGTCCGGTTGGAAAGGTGTGGATTCCGGTTACACTTCTTTAGAGGCGACCATCTTAGTCCTCAAGGATAGCAACACATCTGTGACTGACTTGGAACGAGACTCTTACTAACAAGTACTAACTGGACTATTACTAACACCAACTAATAGGACTAACTATCACTAACAGTCTCCAGTCCTCATACCTACTAACGAACTGACCAACTAATGTTCTAATTAACTTTCTCAACTAATTGGACTAACCATCCCAGTCCCTAATTGAGTCTTGTTCAAAGTCAGTCACAGTTGTCATGGGCGGCAGCGGATGGGTGGTGCTGCAAGCTCGTTTGCTATCCTGTATCCATAAAAAAAAAAGCGGCGACCGGAGAAAAAGATGGACGACGAAATGAAAGAAGAAGAAAGAAAGAAAGAAATAATTTTATTCGCTAGTACATAAGTTACAATTATACTTTTACATACATTTTTAACACACTTAAAACTAATAACATAATAGGTAACTTAGTACTAAAACGAAAAGGATCCTGCTCAGCATATGCTGGAGGTTTAAGACCAACCAGCGCTGATCTTCCGCAGGACCCGTAGGAGTGACATCACGGAGGCCCCGCTTTGACAAATATATGTACTTTTTTTCACATTAGACCAATAAACTACACCTACCGAACCTATATAACAATTTTTGAGTGCTCTGATTAGTTGTGAACCAATTTGTTTGCAAGTATATGTATTACCATCTATTTCATTTTATGTATATTTATTTGTGCCACTTAAAAATTACCCAGCTTAAACTATTCCAACAGGGGATTCTTCAAAATTATTCCTCGAGCAGAATCAGGATGTTGTCAGGGTTACATTGTAGTTTGCCAATGCTGTCACTAATTTGCAAACATTTATAATAAAACTAGTGGACGCCTGCAGCTTTGCTCGCGTGGAATTAGACATAACAATAGTTTTGTTTACGCCTAGTAATATTATATAGCCTATGTCACTTTCTAATGGTCCAGCTTTCTAATGGTGAACGAATTTTTGGAATCGGTCCAGTAGTTTTGGCAGCGCACGCCAGAATAGCTCGCAGATGGTAGATATTTTCCTACTTACTTGACACTTATCGTCATATTTTGGACAATTCACACAATATCTTTATAAATTGTAGCCTATGTGTTATTCTGATATATAAGCTATATTATTGTAAAGTTTCATTAAAATCTATTCAGGACTTTTTACGTGAAAGAGACACATCCATCCATCCATACATACTTACAAACTTTCCCCCTTCTAATATTAGTAGGATATGCTGAACTGCTCAAATGGTGTTAATAAGTCGTAAAAATTTACAATCGCGTATCTCTGCTTGAAAGATGGCGGAGTGTGACCAAGATGCACGCAGATGCGTGCAACACGCTTATGGATATAAATTAATTAATAATAATAATAATAAATATCTTGGACATTCTCACACACTGCCATCTGACCCCAAAGTAGGCGCGAGCCTGTGTTATGGGTGTCAGAGACATAAATTATATTTTTAAACGCATACTTAAATAGATAATATTAACATCCAGACACAGAACAAATACAAGTGTTCGTCACACGAATTTTTGTCCTGAGTGGGATTCGAACCCTTGGCGCAACAGACAAGATCACTACCGATTGCGCTAACGGGCCCGTCAAATTAATTAAATAAACCATTTTTCAGATCCCAAGAAAGATATATCGGCGCATCCACGGCTGGAGCCGTTCAGTCCGGGACAGGTGTACCACGCTGGGAAAGCTAAGCAAGTTCACGTGCTAGCGCAAGCACCGAAGGAGCACATCGACAACGCTTGAATCCATCCACACCTGAACAGAGGCAGTGTAATTATATAACTAGAAAATCCGGGCTTCAATCATAAATTATCTACGAATGCGCTAGGCCTAATATAATGTCGCCTTTTAAGGCCTGTTTAGACCTGAGCGATATTCGCAATCGCATATATTCCGCGTGGATTTCGCTCAGATATTAGTATGAAGTTCCACGACCACCCCTCGGTTTTCTCTGCAGTAGACGGTAGCGAATACCGCCCAGATTTGAATAGGCCTTTACTTAGTAACTCATTGAAATGCCTGCAGTACAGAATACGCAAACGCGCCCGAAATGTGAAAAAACAAATACTAGGTACTCATGAACCGTCCAACTTCTATGTAAACATAACTCGACTTGCTTCGCTGCGACCCATAGACGTCCCACTGTTGGGCACGGGTCTCCTCTCAGAATGGGAGGGATTAGGCCTTAGTCCACCACGCTGGCTTAATGTGTACTAAGTTAAAATCGATACTCGCCGCGTTGTACAGATCGCCTCACCTATTTACATTCATCCATCCATTGATATATCAAGTAATTATGTTGATAATAAAAACATCGTTTAAAAGATTGAAAATATTAAAAAAAAACACGCTGTAGATAACCGAACTTAAATGTAGTTTTTTTTTTAAATTATTGCATTGTTATCGGTCCTTGATAATTGTGCAAAGTTTCAAATATATCAACGTTTTGAATTGGACGAAAATCACGTTGAAAGATTCCGTTAAATACATACATACCAAGCTAATAAAAGCGTGTTAAAATAGACATGTAACTTTCAGAGAAATGTTCGCAAATGGCACATTCGTTGATATTAGCGTCCGTCACGTACTGACGCTAAACCGATAAAAAATACTTTGACTGTATAGTATCACACATTGAGCGCTTATCTAAAACAATTCTACCTATTTTAACTTGATATATCGATGGATGCATATATACTATCGCATCGCATCGCGATTCACAAATTCCAACATTTAGGCATTTAATCATTTTACTGATTAAAACGCTGACATTGAACATTGGTTGTCACATCCATAGTAAATACTTATTTCCGGACTCAGTTCAGAAAGATTCTGCTCTAATTAAAAGGTTTTACTCGTAAAACCGATGTTGAGAATTTATAAGAGGAAAAACTCGATTTAGAGTGGTCTTCGAGAGTGGTACATGAAATTCCCCGATTTTATTTTAAAGTACAATAATTAAATAACCAATCTTTTTTTTATGGATAGATAGCAAACGAGCTTGCAGCGCCACCCATTCGCTGCCGCCCATGAAAACTGTGACTGACCTTGAACAAGACTCGATTAAGGACTGGCATGGTTAGTCCAGTTAGCTGAGAGTTAATTAGAACATTATTTGTTAGTGGGTATGAGGACTAGGGACTGTTAGTGATAGTTAGTCCTGTTAGTTGGTGTTATTAATTGGCCAGTTAGTACTTGTTAGTAAGAGTCTCGTTCCAAGTCAGTCACAGATGTGTTGCTATCCTTGAGGACTAAGATGGTCGCCTCAGAGGTGTAACCGGAAACCACACCTTTCCAACCGGACCATAATTGCTTTAAAAACAATTATTACACGGCAGAAATGGTACTAGGTAACGTGGCGGGCGGTGGTACTGCCCCGGGCGAACTCTGGAACAAAATAGGTTTCATATAAAACCTATTTGGTTCCCTATAGGCTCTACCACCTAAACCTCTGTCGTCTCATTTTTAGTTGAAAGATTCAATCTGTTAAATTAGTCCTTGCTTTTGAATCGGATGACCTTTACAAACATTATTTAATCAAGTGATATTGTGAAGGCTACTCTCTCATCAAAATATTCACGTATGTACTTACGCAATGTGTTACATATTACTCAAATGTTGCAGTTCGTTTATAATGTGTAATATATTTGATGTTTAACATTTTTGGCAGCAGTGCTTGCTCAAAGTAGATATTAAATATTTGAGCTTAAAGCTAAAGCTTTATCTGAGAATATGAAAATAAAGTAAGCATTGTATGTATGCCATGTAATTGAAATGTATTTTATATATTATAAATAATATTTAGTGTATTATATGTATGTATTTATTTTTAATAGCATACAACGAAATGTGGAAATTTAAAACCACTGAATATATATTTGTTATTTATTGAATTACACTATCAAAATTCTGCTGCTTAAAATAACTTTGTGGGTATTGCAACCAAATTGTATTTAAAACTATTTCCCTTGTCAATACGCTGCATTTTTTGTGTACACGTTCAACTACACAATATATGCAAATCGGCACACAACAGAAACAGATCTAATGTTTTTAGTTAACACACAATATATTCGTAGTACGTATAACATGTATGGTGGTGGTGTGGTGATATTCCGTTAAAGCAAAGTATTAATAAAAAAAAATATTTTATTATTTCTTTGCAAAATGTAATAGCAGGCAAGTAATTGCAATAATGGCACTTCATTAAAAAAAACAAATACATATGAACCTAATTTTAATTGTGTATTTAGACACATTGATCCCGCTCATATTAATAAAACAGGCTTAAGTTTGAGAAAAATCTTAAGTAAAGATTTGAGACAGCTCACACATGATCTTTAGCCTTAAAATATTACCCACTGTTTTGTAACAAGCAAATCACGGGATAAAAACACGATTAATTTAATCTCTAATCTAACATTATCGGATCCTGATCTGATCCTGTCAAATATATATGTTGGCTAAGTTGATTTTTATCTCAATTGATTCAAGATTTTTCAATAAAAAAACAAAGATTTTTTAAAAGATCGATTTATAGAATAGTTTAAAGTAGCGTGCTATATATGTATATAATTATGTTGTTGTAAAATACATGTCCTTAAAAATATGTTGTACGTATAGAAGTATAGTTTATCGTAACTTTTTAAACAAGTACTCACTAAGCTGAAATACTTCATCGAAGTATATCAACGCCATATTATTTCGACTCCACAATGATTTAATGACTAGTCCTTATCTCGGCTTTCCTTCTTTATTGTGTAGAAAAAATTAAGTTGTACATTATTATAGCGAGGTGCTTGAACTAGCCAATTTTACACCACGTCATTTAAAACTCACTTGTATTTAAGTTTTTTGTATATGGGTCCTGTGTAGAAAGGGGTTGGGTGCATGAGTTGAAATGATTAATTGTTGTTTTTATATTTTGTTTATACCCTTCGATGTAAGATATAAATTAGTTCATAGCAAACACTCTCTACAGTTGTCTGTGCAATATTCTTTAAGATCAAAATAAAGTTTATTTGAAAAGTCAAATGCATAATAAAAACAAACTATGCCTGTAAGCAGGGATTTGCCGTTTTTCACGCAATGCTTTAGCACTGCTTTTATACAGTTTAGCTAACGTGATCACGGCAAACCTCACTTACAGTCCGCAGTACCTACTGGACTATGTGAAATCTGTTGAAATGGATATTTCGATTTCATCTTTTTTATATAAAATAGTTAATGTTAATTAAGCTGTCCCAAGCAGCCGTTTTTGTTACATTTTTAAGAGTTTAGATAGTTTTTAATAATAGTTGCCAACCAGCATTAATAAACATTTTTTTTTTAAATATCATGGACATTCTCACATCATCTCGGATCCCAAACTAAGCACAACCCATACAGGGTCAGGACTGGCAGGGTTGCTACTGATTGCGCAAACGGGCCCGGAAATGTTCACGCGAGCTAATAATATTTATTGCTATTGCATGTCTTTGTAGTCCACTCCACTGAGGGAAACATGATATTAGATGCACATTATAATGATTTTTATTACTACTTGTTGGCCAGATTTAAGTGTATTTTAATTTAAAAAAACATTTAACTCACATCACGTCTCTGTTGGTACATATTTAACTGCATTGGTAATAAGAGGCTGATATGGTGTATTATTATATTTTTTTATATTGTTATGTTATTAAAATTCGACTTTAACATTACGGATAAAAACAAGCTACAAATAATACGAAAAGACTATATTAAATAGTATATTTTAAAATTGGCAGAAAACAAACAAGCTCTGTCTACTGAAGTAATGTTTATGTAAATAGTCGTACTGTAAACTGAAGATTGTATTTATATTTCTTACCATGTACCATGTATAATACTTAGGACTCTCATTAAAATGTTTATTGTTAATAATTGTTTTACTTATTTCTATTAATATGAATAATATAGTAAACGAGCTATATTTACAACCATCCCTGCCCTAGTCGCCCATGACACCTCTGTCCGGGTCCTTATCACCCCTTGCCTCGCGCTGTTTTTGAACGGTTTTAATTTAGTGTAAAATCAGAAAATTTTGAACAAAATTACTAATTTTAAAACTTGTCTCGAGTTCGTTATTAATGATTTACGTGGACAGCATTTATTTTTGATTTTATACGAAACCCATTATCTATTGGTATTGTGTGGGTATTGTTGATCGAAATTTTTGAAGCATACTTTTCTCGCCAGTTATGTTGGCCTTTGCAGCGTCACCAAACAGGGCTGGAAGCATCAAGTAATCAATTACAAAATAATCTGTCAATACTTCTATCTATTCTATTATCTAGATCTTAGATCTATCTATTTGGAGCAGCGTGGTGGAGTATGCTCTAGACCTCCCACAGCAGTGTCTGTGGGGGAGACCCGTGCCCAGCAGTGGGACGTATATGGGTCGCAGCAGCAGCGACTTCTATCTATACTAATATTATAAAGAGGAAAGATTTGTTTTTAATGACATGTTTTCCCACAAAAACTACTGGACTGATTTCAAAAATTCTTTCACCATTAGAAAGCTGGTGACATAGGGTATATAATATTACTAATAGTAAACGAAACTATTGTTACTTATAGCTAATTCCACGCGAGCGAAGCTGCAGGCATACACTAGTAAATCATAATTATATTAAAGCTTTCGGGTCCACGTCAATAGTTCTGTACATTAATCTCGAAAAATATTATCAGGGGTTGATGCGATTGAGGGATAGCGAGAGACGGTCAATGGTTTCGTCATTCATTCCTAGGACGTAACTTGGAGTCTAATTCAGAGAGCTTTCTTGCTCATGAGAATTTATGAAACAATGATATGTAATAATTCTTAGACATCTATTAATTATTATATCTAACTAGTCTGTGGTCTAATCTCTATAATTATATTACCTATGATCTTTTGTTTAGACTGTATTCTGCATTTTAAAAAAATGTGACTCGAAATGATTGCAACACCAACGTATTCAACCAATCAGCAGTGAGTTTCATCAAGAAAAGAAATTTCAGTTTGTGATCGTGGTTCATTGTGAGCTGTCGGTCGAAAGAAAATTGATAAAGTTTGTTTTCAAAATTATGAACCGCATTTCTAAAATTCCCGTAGCTATGAGATAAGACAAAATTTGTGGATTTCATTTATATATTACCATATCACCATTACGATGGAGGTGCAGTTTTCTGAAAACATAGAAATATGAAAAGTGCTTTCGGATCCTTGGTGGTTGTCACATCACATGCAAATAACTTCGTGTAGAAAAGAAGAATTTGTGAGCAGAGATTGTTACATGTACGCAGCGGGAATGACAATAATGGCTGTTTCTGTTGGCGAAATATGCGAGAACACGAAGTTGGCGAGAGAAATGGCTCTGATGGGGAACTATGAGTCGGCACTGGTTTACTACGAGGGTACAATCCAGATGATACACAGGCTGTTGATAACTATAGCAGACCCCACGCGCAAGTCCAAGTGGCAGTTGGTGAGTGAAATTTTTGTTATCATCTATCGAACATTCAATCGTGATTATAAGTGGCTTGCCTTGAAGAAGTTGTGGTTTCCTTTTATGATAACATAATTAACCTCCACGGAAGGCGGAAGGCCAGGCAGCTCGACAATAACACACTAAAGTGGGTTTGTTTACACTCTATATTTGTAGTACCTAGTATTCAAAACCCACTTGCTGATGTTATCAGGTAAATATTGTACATCTGCCTATTTATTTTATCACTGTTTAGCATAGATTTGCAGCTGTCGTATAAAGAAAACACTGTTTACTTTTCATACCTGTATCTTAAATTATAGGATAAAAATATTAAGATTCATAAGTGTTTTTATATCTACTAGATAGGTACATACTAGATAGTGATATTAGATAAATTTCAACATACTCCACATGGTTGTTACATAATTGTAACATTACCAAATTTACCTTTTAAGTCTCAAGAGTGTATATAAGATTTGAGCAGATAACATTCAATTGTAACCATCCTTGTATAACAAACCATTTCTATACCTTTCCGTTGAACAATATAATTGTATGGCTTACAACACAGCTCACTGCAACAAGATGCACACCTCAAAAGCATTCTTTACATGTGAATTTCAAATAGTGAATAGAATGGAATATCTATGAAAAAAATGGTGTGTAAATATAATTAAAATGTAATTATATGTCATGTGCTCAAGGACAGACATCACATTTTTATATTTAAAAATTTGAAGTCTGCCGATCTTGGCCAGCATATTGGCTTATAGCCTTACCAGTCCTGTTCCAAGAAAATACCCATGACCAATAGAGATATTGAAAGAGTAACTAAAATTAAAAAAAAAAAACAATCTAATCATAGATAATTAGAAAGATTTTTTTCATTTTATTCCTTTATGTGTTGGATTTAGTGGTACCTAAGACTTTTACTTTTTACATCAAAATAATATGTAAATCAATTTTTCTGAAATTGTCTGTCAATTGAATCTGTATTTATTTAACCACAAGCAAGACACCCATTTATACTTTCTTTGGAGGTTTTCTTGGTGGCCTATGTCTTCATATAAGTCCTAAAACGAGCTAAACTTCAGGACCGGCAGCGCTTTGGCCGATTCTTTTTTTATTGTCTTTGTGGCCTTGCCCATAATCCCCATGGGCCAAGAGTCTCAACTTCCTCAGTCTTGTTTTTTTTATATTATACTTTACTAAAATTAATATATATATTAATCCACTATCATAATTCTTAGTACAAATAAAATATTAGACATGGTTTAACTTAACATTATTAATTAAATAACTCATTTAAATACTAAATTAACATATTTGTAAACTAATGTTGATTTATGATCCTTGAAGTTGGCAAAAGATTATTTAAGCTATGAGATGCTCTATGAGTAGGATTGTTGTGAAATAAACAATTCCAATTATGGTTTGAAACAATGCTGAGAAGCATTTTATATAACTATAATATTTTATTATATTTAATGTTAGTATTAAATAAGTATGTAAAGTATGTATGAAAAACTTCTGACTACTACTGGATTTGGAGAGAAAATTTGAGAGATAATCAAAGAGCAAAGTTTTTATTTTTTTATTTTGCTGGCCATTATCACCCTCTACAACCATTACTCTGTCTCATTGTTTGGCATGGGTCTCCCTTCGCGATGAGAGGGGTAAGGCCATAGGCCTGGTCTGGATAAAGTAAAAAATATTGTTTATTACCCTGGACAAGTGGGGATGCAAAACTTCAATGCCTTCTAGAGCGTTATATTGAATTTTAATGATAACACACAGCATAGCTTGTCATGATAAAGTGACACATGGTTTTCTCAATGGGAATAGGCATTGAGCTCTTTAAAAAATGTATGTGTTGCATTTGTGACTTCAGGTATTGCCCATCAGGTAGCGTCAATAGGCAACAGTGACCACTTCCTTGTTTGCTTGTCTGTTATGCAATAATCTATCTTAGTTTTTAGAGAATAGGATAAAAAACACAATCATGGACATATGAAAGCCTTCATTCATAATTTCAGAATAAATTCCTTATCAAACAATATTTGTAACGATTGTCCTGTAAGTTCATTGTATTGCTATTCAGTGGTGCTGGCAATTTGTTAGAGGTCATTGGTACCAAGACTGTATCAACTTGTACCGCCACTATACCGCCCACACTCATTTGATATGATTTGTGTTCACAATTGAGGAGTCAATTTATAATCTATATACATATTTATAGGAGGGGGAGGAATTTAAAATTTTGCATAGTTAGTTTAATTGGGAAAGAAACTAATATGCAATATAATGCAGAAACTCAGAATGTAATTAAGGCATGTATGTAATGAATAAACAGCGGTAACAGACAGTAACTTGATGGGGTTTGCATTCAAATCCAAGCAGCAATGACTTTTATTAGTTATTTTAATGGTTAAGGCAATATGGTTATAAAACCTGCAAATCTATAATGTTCTCACAGAATATGAAGTCTACCAAACCAAACTTAGCCAGCATGGTGGATTTATTCTGAGAGAGACCTTTACCTAACAGCAGGGTAAAGAAGGTGGTGGTAGTTAGGTATGAATAAAGATTTATTTATTTGCTCTCACAGAAGTCTAAGTAGTCTTTTAAAAAGGTACACGTTGTGTATTGAAACCATACTTTATGAGAGCCTGGTGACTGAGGTAGGTTTTTGCAAAAACCTGTGGTAATAATAATAATAAATGAATAAAAGATATGTATCTCAAAATAAAATTGTTATAAATGTATGTACGCCTGGCGCCATCTATTATCATTAAATAGAAAATGTTTATACTTACGATCGAATTGCGAACTTTTGGCGTCTACTAGTACGAATAAATATATGTATAGCTGAATGTTCGTTTGCTATATTAGGTTTCAATCTTGAATTTATTTTTTTAATTCGTCTGTAGTTAGACTAGGAAAATACTATTCAAAATATAAATTTTAATTTTACTTTGAAATAGCTGAGCTCACTTATCTTGTTCAGGTAGTAAAAAGACCCTCTTACTATCAAAATAGCAAGAGTAACAAAAGAGTTGAATAGAATACGAGCAAAGTGAGTTTTTGCATCAGGTCTTGTAAGTAGTTACCTGTTTACACAAAGCAGTATTGTGTAACTATTTATTGAGTTAAAAAAACGTTGGTGTGCTATGTACAGAGTATTTGTGCTAACTTTGTTACTACCAGCATAGTGTGTCACGCGGGTTTGCCCCGCATCCGTGTAACCATTATCTTAAGCATTCTGATAGTTAAGGTTGTAAATAATAGGGTAGTAAACAGCAGGCATAAGAACTAGAAAAATATTCAACCAGTCATTGTAAACAGATTTGGAAATCATGGTTTTCACAATATTGGCACTGCACCGACAGGACACAACCATCTCTTGCGTCCTGCAGTCCCAGTGACGTATATCTACGTCTCTCGACTTCACTTCAACACGAAGGCCTCCGATCTCGTAGAGTACTTGGAGGTGAAGACGAAGTTCCGGTTGAGGGTCGAAAAGCTGGAAGCGCGGAAAGCAGTCGATTTTAACTCGTTTGTTGTCCGCGTTCCAACTGAACATCTGTCGACCTTCCTGGACGCAGAGCTGTGGCCGAGGGGTGTCGTGTTCCGCAAATATCGCGGACGTCGGCGGCCTCCGAGTGTCACCGGACCCGCGCCTGCTGGCGCGACTTAGAATTAAGATATAATTATGTATGTTAGTCTATAAGGTATTTGTTTTATGGGCCTCGTGCCTGAAATAAAAGATTATTATTATTATTATTATTATAATATACAGAAAACCGTAAAAAAATTATGGTAGCTTTTTACAAGCTCTTAGGAGCCGTAATAGTTATATTCTTGTCATTAACAGTCCCTCATAGCTACTATCGAAAACTAAAGTTCCACATTATTTATTAACTGGACTAACCATGCTTTCCCAGTCCATTTTTGAATCTTGTTCGACGTACCTATGTCAGTTTTTGTTGGCGGTAGCGGTTGGGTTATGCTCAAAATCTCCTTTGCTATAATTTCCTATCACAATTCATGCTTCCACGGAATATTTACTTCGTGTAAAGTAACGGCAAGTAGTTTGGTAGCTATGAATTCAAAGTGTTAATGCTTACCTTATCTGCCTTCGCATTCGTTCCGTGTAAGGACATCGTTACGCTATCGAAGGTCAGGTCACAGCTGAAAAGAGTGTACTCAGGTGGATGGTATTGTTTTGATTCTTAAAAGGAATTACGTTATATCAGTACAACCGAGCCTGTTAAGTGATAAGTTTCATGAACATTGCTATCGAAATCTGATTGGCCTGATTTTCATGTTACAGATTTTGACCGCAGTTTTTTCGCACAAGTTATTTGAATTATAAACGTACATAGGTAGTTATCTAATCTGATTATATCCTAGATATAAATAAAATAATAAAGCTGAATGAGAATGTACGTCAAAGTACGAAAGTAGGAAAATAGTGTATGGTTCATACTTGGAAATCGTAGTCCTTTTAGCTTGCACAAAGAATTAATGTTAGCTGTTCATCTTTAATGAATTAATTCCTTTTAAATTTAATATATTCTATGTTAATTTTTGATAGCCATCTACAGGACTTGACAGGCCCGTTGGCGCAATCGGTAGTGACCCTGTCTGTTGCGCCAAAGGTCGTGGGTTCGATTCCCACTCAGGACAAATATTCGTGTGACGAACACTTGTATTTGTTCTGTGTCTGGATGTCAATATTATCTATTTAAGTATGTATTTAAAAATATCTATGTATGTATATCAGTCTCTGACACCCATAACACAGGCTCGCGCCTACTTTGGGGTCAGATGGCCGTGTGTGAAAATGTCCAAGATATTTAATTATTTATTTATTTATTTATCTTGAGCAATGCAACTTTAGAGTTAGTAGTTGCTTATCTAAAATCATAGCCTCAAGTCAAATGTATCAACGATTCAGGTATATTCTCACTAAATTACCTAAAATCTGTTAATAATTAATACCTAGGAATGTACTTATACCTAGTAGTAACGTACTTAGTTTTTACGTGGAACAAACAAAGCTGATTATTAATATTGATACATTATAGGATTAGTGGGATTTGCAATAATTTCCGCGCGAAACTGCGTCGTGAGGCACAGATTATTATAGTATGTATAGTCTAAATAGCGTACTAAAAATGTTTTTGTTAAAATAAATGTTCCATTCAATTAACCCACCTATGTGCGTTCGTAATATAATTGGGTCAATCAACTTTTATTTGTCCTGTAAGAACTATGTTTTGTCCCAGACCAATATTCGCAGTTCTAAAGACAATTAAGTGGTTTGTTGGCATATGTCGCATTTATCATAGTATTAAGCAAACATACGAGTAAATAATTTTAAATATGTCACTATTAAACTGGAATTTTAATGGTTGTCCGAATTACAAAACATCTGATGAAGTGTTTTATTGTTTGTCCCCCAGTAGGTTAGTACAATGAAACATTACTATATACAAAGAAATACTTTATGGCAATTAATTACACTTGTACATAATTATTGATTACAATGTCTACTATGATGCTAGCATATAGATTTTTGTTTGCTTCATAATTTTAACGAGTTTTTTGCAAGTTCATTTTGGTCCCTAGTATATTTTACTATCCTGACTTTCACCGGACAACGGCAAAAAAGCTCCGAATACAAAACATAGATGGCGTGATCAGTGCCTTGAGAAAAGTCGATCATTTTGTGACAACACACATCCAGCCGCCATTTTTGATTTCATTTTTGGCGCGGCGCCAGTCGGCCGAGAGTGTTTTGATTAAGTGCGTGGCTTTATTGTGTGTCTACCGGACAACCAGCACAAAAACGTAAGTATTTGATATATCGTAGTAAATTAAAGTGAAATACATTCCATTCAATCTATATTTTTCACTGCGCATAAGACCTAATTCAAAATATCATTATTTATTACCAGGGAGCGCGAAGACTCATAAATGTTCCTCGGACAACCAGTCTTGGACAACCAAAACCGTTGTCCGTGGGACGTTTTGGTTGTCCATGGTACAATAATGATAGAATTAACTTATAGCAATACTTTTTCATTCAATAATTAGTCACAGAAGAGCCTCTTACAAGGACTAGAGCATTTATTATTGTTTAATATAAATTAGATTGATATTTTGACCAATTTAAACTTTGTACTTATTGACATATTGTGATAGCTTACCTAACACATTTTTACAGTCTAATAGTTCTCTATTCTAAATTATACTTGTTATTATTGGAACGAAGTTCCTTATCGCGTGTGCGAAAGGGGGCTAGACGGAAAAAATTAAGACCAAAAGTTGTAACGACACTTTTTGCTATAGTTGTAAGCCGTGCGGCGTGCGCGTGTTACTCTGTCTGTCTCTCTCAAAGGTCTTTGTCACAGATGTCACCGACAGTACTGGACAGCAGAGATTATGTGATGGTTGCTTCATGTTTCTGGTAGCAGTTCTGTCTATAAGGTCTTTGTCACAGATGTCACCTATAGTACTAGGCAGCAGTGGTTACATAAAGGTTGCTTCATGTCACTAGTAACGGTGCTGTTCATTTTAACTTTGTCACAGATGTCACCGACAGTGCTGGACAGCAGAGATTATGTGATGGTTGCTTCATGTCACCGGTAGCAGATCTGTCTATAAGGTCTTTGTCACAGATGTCACCTAAAGTACTAGGCAGCAGTGGTTACATAAAGGTTGCTTCATGTCACTAGTAACGGTGCTGTCCATTTTAACTTTGTCACAAATGTCACCGAATCGCAGGCCGCTCACGCGAAGCTGGCAGGCCGTAGGGGATGTGGTGCGGCGTGAGGTGGTTCTTCCAGTTGGCCTGCTGCGTGAAGGCGGACGCGCACAGGTGGCACTTGTACCGCTTGTCACCGCCCGCCCCCGCCACCGCCGCCACCGCCGCCGAAAGGAACTTCGTTCCATCCGGGTGTCCCTTGAAACCTCTCAATTTTTTTTTTTAGATAATGGGTTTGACGGAAAAAGAAAAATCAGGACGCTGTAGAGAAAAACTTAAAGCAGACCCGGAGAAATTAGCTGAGCTAAAGAGATAAAAGGGGAATAATATAAAAGGGAAAGCTACCATAGGAATAAAAAAACTAATTTCAAGTATGCCGCCAGAAGATATAGAAAACTGCAGAATTATATGGAAGCTACGAAAACAGTCACAGATAAATCACCAAAAAGTTGTTAGGAATATAATTGAGAATACTCCTCCAAGCTCTCCGTCCATTCTGCAGGAAATAAATCCGAAGATCAACTTACGTTTATCCTACGTTTAACTTTATTGATTCAATAGCTGTTGATAATTTAACTGAAGACTTCAGAAAAGTAATTTATTGAGACAGCAAAGTACAAGTTAGAGTCAAAAAGTATTTAAGTTGATTAAAGAGGCTGTTAATGTTTCAAGTTAATAAGTAAGAGTTGTCACGTTTATAGATCGGTTCATTATTGATTAATTTATTGTAATGTTGATTCTTTCGTAAAAAATTAAAATAAAACTGATAAAAAATATTGTTGTTTTTTTTTACATTAAAGAACAGATACAGGCGATTTCAATCTTATTATTTCCTTTGGACTCCCGAGTATGTCCTATGGACAACCGTATATTTTCACTGGACAACCATTTTGTCACTGTCTCCTAAAGACACATTATCGTTATAATTACTTTAAAAAAAACAGTAAGGTTCACAAAATTTTCTAAGAAGCCTATTTAGTTTAGTTGTCCAAGGGACTGTCTTAACTAGTCATGTTGATTTCGGAGTCACATTTACTATTTTATTTAATAACTAGTGGACGCCCGCAGCTTCGCTCGCGTGGAATTAGACGTAACATAACTTAATACAAAATTTCATTGAATTAATGTAGGTATATACGAAAAACTTTTATACCTACTAACTTTGCACCCCCCTTTTACCCCCCTTAAGAGATGATTTTCGAAACTCAATACCTTCATAGGTACTGAATTTCATTCGAATAACATCAAAAACGGCAAAGTTTCATACTAATTTTGCACCCCCGTTTTACCCCCTTAGGGGGTGAATTTTCAAAAATCCTTTCTTAGTGCTCCCCTACGTTATAAAAGGAACCCCTGTGCAAAATTTCAAGTTTCTAGCCCTTATAGTTTAGGCCCTGCGTTGATATGTCAGTCAGTCAGTCAGTCAGTCAGTCACCTTCTCCTTTTATATATATAGATTTGTTCTGCTCTATGTGAATTCTTAAAATATAAACAAATATCTACAGCAAATATGTTAAAAAATAAACATTTTCAAATAAAATTAAAAAAGTTAAATTTTTCATTGATGTACACTTAAAAGTTGATTGACCAAATTAGTCAATGACATTCAGAAAAAGATGTGGAGGTGTCGGATCTCTTTATGACTGTTGAAATGGTTATGTGCGAGATTTTAAAGTCGTAGTCTAGCATTAATCATTGATTGAAGTACCAACTTGAATACCTTCTCAGAAAAGGAAATCAAGTTACCAATTGATGCACTAACAAATAGCAGGCAGCACATTATCTACCTACTTCATTTTTGACTATAATAATTACTAGTTTTCGTAATTATTTTAATATTGTCCAATGGATTGGCCATTGGCTTGGGACTCAGCTTATTTCATAATTTCTGTGTCATCATTATGCATAATCCACTGTTCCAGTAACTATTGAGAGTTTGGAGGAGCGCCCGCTCAAAACAAGGTTCCTGGTCCTTAGTCTATGGCTTTCCTAGCGCAGATTGAGAGCATTCGGCACTGGGTTGGCCACTAACCTCTCCACCAATACGCATTGGAGCAGCGTGGTGGAGTATGCTTTTGACCTCCCTCAGATTTGTCTGTGGGGGAGACCCGTGCCCAGTAGTGGGACGTCTATGGGTTGCAGCTTACCTTTGTCTTATCTCTTCATGTGACCTAGAAAGAATCGGTCATTACCTAAATTCGTCATATCAGTCACAAAAACCCCTATGTCCTTGAGCGCGATTTTACTTAGACGCAGAGTGAAACCTAACAAAGCACGTCACACTTCGCCGAGTTTAGTGTAACTGAACGCTTTTAATCCAGTATTCGTTAAACGACCTCTGGATTACTTCATTATTACGAAGCTCAATTAACTAGACAGGGTGGACTGACGATTCCCTGACGATAAATCGGGAAACTGAAAGTGCTGCATTCATCAGAATATAAAAAGGCTGATGAAAGTGTCAGTTCGCGCCTTTGGAAGTGGTTATGGCTGTTTTTTTTTCATCGATGGCCATCTGACTCCAAACTAGGCAGATAGTGCAGATACTACAGGCCTACATAGATATTCTTAAATACATTCTTATATAGATATTCATTCGGATACAGAACAAACACAAGTGTTCGTCACACGAATGTTTTTCCTGAGTGGGCTTCGAATTCACGACCCCTGGCGCAGAAGGCAGGGTCACTATCGATTGCGCCAACGTGCCAGTCGTGGATGATCTTGCAAAGGGATATGTACTGCCAGCAGGGGAAAAGTAAAGGTTGAGAGATGGATGATGTTACTTGTAGATGAAAACCAGGACGGCTCCAGTCAAGGTGAACAACAAAAACTCTACGAAAGTAATTTTTATGATATGTCTTAGCAGGTCATTATTAGATCATAATTTTAACATCAGCATTTTCAGAATTTTATGTCTCTTACTCTTTATTTTGATTCAGATATACCTGTCCTTCTCTTGTATGTAACCGGGAAATCATTATTATATTTTAATAATCAATTTACACGTATGAAGTACACGTAATTTTGATGACGTAATCTACACATTGGAACTATCATATACATGATTATTGTGACACTTAAATGTAAACAACGGCTTATGATTAGCACCATGGACCAATAGAATTGCAGGATTTCAAAATTTCAAAGATTTAAATTTATAAACATTCTGTACCTAGATCATGAGAACCTAGCCTCCTGAGCCCCAAAAAGTCTATGTCAAATTACTGATAATGCAGACTCCGAGCAGCTACCGGGCACATCAAGTTAGAAAAGCCCAATACTTAGTTGTTGCACGACCCGGGGATTGAACCCAGGACCTGTACTAGACCAACGAGTAGTATAACATTCAATAAATAACTTGATTGCATTTGAAGGAGCAATATGTATAATGTATAATCGGAGTCACTACTCTCATTAACCATTTGCTCGTGAGGCTTGCGGTCACGGCTGCGTTTTTATTTACATTCGACCAGAACTGTGACTTGCATATTATATTTATTTTATACAGTTCCGTCGATACATTTGGCTACCTAGTCGTGTTCACGTGGTCGCTAGTAAGAACTCATTTATTTTCGTATTAAATGATTTTTTTGAATATGTATTTTATGTTGCAGAATATTTTTTTACCTCTTCCATACTGTAGTTTTTGGTTGTGTGGCAATATTATGTACTCGTAGTAACCTTCATGAAACCCGTTTAGGTTGGCTTTTGTTTTTGAAGGTTCAATTTCAAATTCAATTTACTTGTGTTTACTGAGATCGAGTTGCTATCGAATATTTAAACGACCGCGCGCGTTGTTTCGTGCAAATGAGAGAATTAAGATCGATTGCGGTCGGGCACCATAATCTAAAACATTTGGAACGGCCACGTTTTCTATATACAATGTATAAGACAACGTAAAGTTTTCTATACAACAACGTACTCGTAAAGGAGGCTGGTCTCCACTTGCGTTATGATGTTATTTATTTTATTATTTGTCATAGAAATTGGAGATTTACGAGTCCACACTCTTCTCTTCTAAATCGATACGTTCTTGGCAGAACGGTCGTGGTCATCATGTGTAGTGGCACGCTTCACTTTAATTTTTACTTTAACACTTTTTTTTTAAATTTAATTAATGACTTTATTTTGTGACTTCATTCACATGTCACCAATTTTAGTACACTGTAGTTTATTGGTGAAATACGCTTGTTAAATTCCTATAGGTGTTCAGAAAATTCTTAAATCAAAAGTCCGGTAACTCCAAAGGTGTTTAGGTTACTTAACTGTGACTTCCACTAATCTATCTATCTAATCACTCTAGACCTCCCGCAGCTTCGTCAGTGGGGTAGACCCGGGTTGTAGCTAACTATGACTTAACCTAGAAAATCGTCAATACATCAAAATATCTCAATTGAAATAGTTGAGAACTAACACAAGGTAGGTACCCTGCACAGAGTAACACATTCATAATGACTTGACCGCAATTAATAATTACGACGCATTTTACGATTTCATAGGTTAATGACATGAGAACTCGGGAAAGGTGCATTAGCGTCTTTATGATACCACTCGTATAACCATTAGCCAAGTTGACCGATCGCTTCTTATCACCAATTGCCTGTTCATAAAGGTTCATAAATGTTTTAACGACAAGCGTTAATACTATTTACTATAAAATTAACAGATACTTTAACCGTCGGTGACGCAAGCAAGTTTTATCAACAGCGGACAACGAACTAATATCGAAATGTTATTAAATAACTAGTGGACGCCCTTCTTCGCTCGCGTGAAATTAGACATGACATAACAATAGTTTCGTTTATACCTAGTAATATTATATAGCCTATGTCACTCAGTGAAGATGCAGCTTTCTAATGGTGAAATAATTTTTAAAATCGGCCCAGTAGTTTTTGTGTGAAAACATTACAAACAAATCTTTCCTTTTTTTTGTATAACTATATATTTATAGAACATACAAAAAAAAAAATTAGCCGAATTGGTCCAGCCATTCTTGAGTTATGCGCTTACCAACATTCATTTTTATATATAGATTAAGCTGTTTTTAAAGCTATGCTAAAGAAATTGAAAATCACCTTAGTAGACATTATCTATTCAGAAGTCAGATGTCGAGGCTCGGACCGATGCGATGCGATCGTGTCCCAGCGCCAACTATCCACCGATAAATTGCTGTCGCTTTGAGCTGTAGCAAAGCAACATCTATTCCCGTTATGGAGACTAGTCGCAGGTCGCACCAGCGCAGCGGTGAGGTCGTGACCAGGGGGTATGTCGCGAGCGGTGCGTATCAGCCACGGCGTCGGGGCTACGTGTGAAGAATGGTATCGCGGTTAGACACGCTTTATCACGCTAAAACATTAAAGCTCCATAAAGGCGTAACAAACTTGAACCTTATATCTATACTTTATACATCTTCTATATAAATAAAAATGAATGTTGGTAAGCGCATAACTCAAGAATTGCTGGACCAATTCGGCAAATATTTTTTTTCCTTAAGATCCACGGAAGGATTTGATACTTAAAAAAAATCTGCTCATTTATTTCCATATTTCATTTAATATTTTTTAAATCAGTATCACACGCAGATTTCTCTTATCATTTCTATTGCCGTTTGGAACAGTTACTAAACTGAATTTACTGATACTATTTAGTTAGAACCTCACGCGCACGCACACTAATTATAAAAAAATATTAAAACACCCACACATATACAAAAGTTGAAAAGACTCGTGATACTATTAGTTACCGTGCTCAAACGTTCCAGATTTACGCAAGTTCTGTTCATCTTCCATGTCTTCCATATTCTCGGGTCAAAAACCCATTCACCACGGTAGATAGTTTATGGCAGTGATGGGCAAACTACGGCCCGCGGGCCAACTCCGGCCCGCGAAAGTATTTAATCCGGCCCGCCGAGGGTCCGTCGACATGGATAGTACGAGTATATGGCCCGTTATAATTACGTTTTAACGGTCGAGAAGAAAAGTAAATTCAACTTGGTAGAATAATAGATGCATAACCTATAGGTGAAGCTAAACAAAAAAAGCGAAACAGCTTTCGAAAATATTATGGAAAAACAAAAACAATTCCATATGTCTCACACGCCTAACAAGGCAGAGCCTTCGAATAAAAGTTAAATTGATTATTATTTTTAGGATAAAAGGTATTTTGTAATATTTGTGTTTAATGCTTACAGCTTAATGCTTTTTATAAAATTATATTAAAAGCTTTAACACAAAATGCATTTTTTTTTTATAATTCTGGCCCGCCTCTAGAATTTCTAAACCTTTGTGGCCCGCCATTAAAAAAGTTTGCCCACCACTGGTTTATGGCGTCTATGGCCGGCAATGGTGTAAAGAATTTTTTCAGAAACAAGAAAGTCCGTGACGGAACAAGCCCACTGGACATTCTGTACAAATTCAATTAACATTCTCATCTCCAGAATACGTGCGTCTAAAATGTGCGTAATACCATTAAATTAAAAAAGTAAAGATTTTTTTTTTTTTTTCAATTAATCTAATACACACTTATATACTAACATTCAGACAGAACAAACACAAGTGTGCATCACACGATTTTTTGTCCTAACTGGGATTAGAACCCACGACCCCTGGCAATGTCACTTCCGATTGCACCAACGGACTGTTATTTTATAGCTGGTTCTGATGACCGATATATGTGGGAGTTGCCGGTATGTCGGAAAACCCACTCAAACCCAGCGGGGCCTTCGGTGATGTGACACGGAGACGTCACGGCACGCTAAGCATTTCCACATGTGCTTAATAGCAACCGAAATAACGAATGCAACCATTTTCTGGCTGGTATAAACCCCAGTAATGATCAATGACTTTTGTAGTTATAGTTACAATTTCCCTGTTGTAATAAGTCTAATAAATAAATAAATAAATATACTTTGCCATTCTATGACAGCAGCGACAAAAATACCAGAGAGTATTAGGATAAATGAACAAAGAATAATCTGTAAATTATCAGGAAACAGTTCACTGAAAAAACTTTATAATAAAAATCTTCTTTTTCTGTCAAGAACCGCAGGCATTTCATTTAGATCGTTCCTCGTTCCATTTAATCTTCGCAGACAGATCGGCTGATCTAATCAGTGTTAACTGCTTCATTGTAGTGGATGAGTCATTTTCTCAAGAAGTGTGAACAAGACAAGCATTGGCTCGCGTTTCGTTACCCGCAACAGGTTGTTGTGGCAAAGTGCTACCGAGTTGGCTTGGCTTGACACTTGGACTTGCAATCATGTTTCAATGATATTTTGATATTCGTAGGTTTGTTAAAAATTTAAATGCATTGAGTTAGACGGAAAACACAATCGGTTGAAAAATAATGCGCAAAAAGAAACAAAGATATAATCAAATTATTGAACACGTCATATGGTTTGCAGATATATAAAATGATATCTATCTGAAATCTAAATATATATCTGGAAGAAATTGCTCGGAACAATAAGACAGCCTTTAGTAAAACTTTTTTTTCTGTTCTTTTTTTAGTGCCATAAATTATATTGTATTGTATTGTATGTAATATATATCTATTCGAATTTTGTAATGAGTTTTCATGCAATTTTCCAATAGTAAAAGTGATCTACATAAAATTGTTGTTTAATATTTGTTACAATACATCCTAGTCAATTGATCTTTGCAATAAGTATATTATTTGTACTCTATCTAAATTTTCTGTGGTATCATTAAAAACAATCACTGACTCATTATATTTTTTTTTGTTCAAATTGGACAATTGAACAGGATAGGCAATCATACTGTGTTGTCTTGTGAGTCAGTGTGATTGGTTACTAACACTGGTTCACATTCCCTTAGATCGGATAAGAAATAACATAAGGGTTAAGAAAAGAAATTGTTACTCATCGTTTACATCAGTGAGTGAGTCGTTTACTACGAGTATTCTTTATTTAACTTCAGCTCGTAATTCCGAAGTGAGTGTGCTAGAGGATTTGAAGGCACTCGTGACTCAGTGATTAAGATGTGAACTACACAAATTGCCACTATACATTTTTTAATCCTTAATAAACGATTATAATTATTAATAACGATTATTTGAAATTGCACACTTATCAAGAACCGAGGCCAATGCAATAATTTAATAAAACATCGGTTTGTATACTGTGAACGAGTTCGTGATTTGTCAAACTTTGACTTGTTAAAGTGTTGGTGAGGTCTGATTGTCAATTATTATTTACCCTTGGCGAAGTCAACAACAGCCGCTGCATTCCACCAGTGTTTGACTTCCTCAACTGTCCCTAGAGTACATATTATGTAAGGTCGCTTAGGACATCTTGACAGTTTGCAATGACATCTTTAATCCCTAACACTAAACTGTTGGCAAATTCTTCGGGATCCCGTAGGACTCGTTTTTTTAGCTTTGTTTTATTATGTCTGGTGCCATCTCCTACAATTATTAATCTCTTTATAAAGACTCGGAAGAGCTGGTTTTGTGATATACCAATGTCATTCCTGTGCGCATCCTTCGCTGTTTAATGAATTGCTCTGCGTCAAAACTGGCGCAATAAAGATGAGCCGAAGTCACTCAGGGATTTCAGTAAACGTACAACCGCCCCATACTAACGAACGATACATATTCCAAGACAATAAGTCAAGCGAAGGTGAAAGAAAGTACCGTCGGACACCTGGTGCTGTAAAGAATTAATAATCGATTAATATACAATTAAATTGTTACACTTTTACTTTAATCGCCCTGGGCGTAAGCTTGCGTGCAATGCACCTTTTTTTCCAACCGTACACAAATTTGCATATCATCACGTAACGTTATACGTGAATAAACATTTCTAATCGGACGATTTCATCACTGCTTTATCGAATGTTATTAAAATAATCTGCTTACTTTACAATGAAATGATTGTGTAGTTCCCGTCAGTCAAGCGAGCTTGACATTTGGTTTTATCTTGCTCTAGTTATTCAGCACTACTATCTCGATTAAGGCGTTTGATTCAGCACTTCATTATTTGTGCTTATAATTCAGACAGCCTGTTGGAATACCTTGCCTGCCTTTCGCAAGGCTATATGCTCATGAATACATAAAGTGAAGTGAATACCATTTAATGTCCTCAAAAACAAATACATCCACCCTTAAAGTCAACTGCCGGATATCACAGGTTCCTCAAAATTCATTTAGAAAAGCTTTGTGGCAAATATGAAGAATTGTATTGAAATTTAAGAAATATTCAAACAAACTTCTAGGTATCTCATAAAATTGGGAAAATTTATCAGATAATGTTTGAGGAAAATTCTATAAAAACTTTCTGTCTTCCAGGAGAACCCCTTTACGTTTCGAAATGAATAGTAAAATAGATCAGTCTTAAGATTCAGTGCATGTTGTAGTTCCATTAAAATCGGTTCGGTTTTTGATTCCAATATATTTTCAGAATCTGTATCAATTGCTTATCATACCGAGTTTTTTTCCTAACTGTTAGTTTATTTTTTCAAGACTATCACTAAGTTTCCGCTTGACATCGCCTTCTTAGAAAACAAAGCTGCACGAAGACAAGAAATTATAATGCCAGTATCCTGGCGACACTCATTACGATGCATCAGATTTCTCATCACAGTGCACGATGAACATTAATTTAAATATAATGTCCCTCTGGTGTTATACAGGGATCCTCGGAGGCCAGTATAGTTCCGGCTGGCAATCTTAGGTAGAGGTAGTTGCAACTCGGGCCAGAAAACCTATAAACTAAAACTATGCCGCAATAATCCGGGAATGGGGCTCCCTAACGTTTGTACTTCAAATAGGACATTAGGGTGTACTCTCACTTGACTACTTAAAATTTACTATCTATTCAAATTCGAACGCAGGGCGCCATTGCCACTTGTATATGGGGGTTGTACTGTAATGTTGTGGAGTGGCTCTTGAGTACGTTTAATTCATTGTATAATTAATTTGTTAGTCTATTAAAGAGATACAAGGTTAGTTGAAGTGGGTGTTTAGCATACAAGGAATTATTTATGAGGTTCGATTAAATCTTTCGTGTCCACCGGCCGTTGCGGTAAGTTTCAAGATATCTTACATATTCGTTGTCATCGGTCCAATAAAAACTACATAAATGTTACTACCAATTTTACTTTCATGTGTTACATTGCAACTTATGCGAATATACGAATTAAAATTTGGTATAGTGTGATGGCACCATTACCGAGCTGAATTCGCTAGTCGTATTTCAATGAAGCTTATAATGATTGGAGTGTGTGTTTATTATGATGTTATATGAGGTCTCACCGTCTTATCCAGCCGGCTGCCGCGATAAACTAGGCATACTTACGAGCCTCGTCTGCTTATTTTACACTTTGCCGGCTCCTCCAATGTATGATATATCGGTGTTGTTACGCCCGAAAGATCGGTAGGCTTTGAGTCAGTTTAGGATGCTTTAGGTCACCTAGTCTAATTCAGTGGCTGGATTGTCGCCAAGCATTTGTTCTATTGTGGAGTCCGTTCGTCATGGTCGTTTTATATAGTCACGTACATGTTGGTACCATTCTAGTTGACCGGACTGCTGCGATGCCGCAGCCGGGGTCGTCGAACTCGGTACGGTGAAATATTATGTCGGTCGCTGTGTGACGCATTTGGGGTGTCTAATTTCCTACATGACAATTTGTGTTGAATATTGTATTGAGCCTACCGCCCACGTGACTCACCTGCTTGCTGTGGGTAGTTTTGATTGCGGTCGAATTTTAAGCATATACCCAGTTGAAAATACGCTTCTTGTGTCGCGCTTGCGAGATTACTCAATGAATTTTATAGTTCGAGTTAACGCGTGTGGGGCGAGCTTGATGTTTTATTGTCTTATCTTGGCGGACATTGTGTGTTAATCTGTGAGTATGAGTGAATTTCTCTTCTTGTGTTTGAATTAAGGATGTCACTTACTGGAAGTATTTACGCGAGAATTTCTCCAATATAAGGTAAGACGTTTCGTAAAAATGTTTCAATGCCAATGCTCAGTTATCATGACTTTTATTCATCATAGAAACAGGAATAATACTGTTTTGGCATAATACTATGTTTTTTTAACGATTAGGTACTTGTTTTGTGGTTTAAAACCTTGTGCCCAAATCCAATTCGGGTGTCGTTAGAAGGTTAGAGACCTTAAACCTTTATTTGTGAGTAACCGTAGTTATTCTATTGAACGCTTAGTTATAATCGATCAATCTGTTCTGTACTTTACGTATATACTGCAGACTGCAGACCTTTGTGGAGCTTTATGGCATCTCGAGATACGTACATGGATGTAACATTACCGACTTGGTGTTGTACACTTAACATTGCCTACGCAATACGCATCTTGAGTGGGCGTATTATGCAACTATATTATCCGCGGTAGTAAATGTTTTAATTTAATTTGTTCTTATATTGTTTGTTATGTATCGCTTACAACTTGACAAGATCACTCAGTCTTTGAGTATCAACGTCATATTTACAAAGAATTCAAGGAAGCCATTTACTGGGAAGTAATGTGTCGCGCGTTCTATCGATTTTCGGAAAGTAGGATACGCCGTGTATTCTGTTTGTTTTGATGTGTTTAATGTTCATAGTCTCGCTAAATATCTACATTAAGACATATCTCGACATGCATATATATACAGACAGTTGATAGTAACAACAAAAAAGTATATATCTTCAGTTAATTGATTGCAATGCTTACAGACATATTTTACGTCTAATAAAATGCCCAGTATTGAGTACGATTCCATTGGGCCATAATTTTATACTGACCAAGAGCGAATTTTTATTAGTCTGCAGAATTATTGTTGTTAATTAAATTTTATCATCTAGATCACACGTTCTTTTTTACGCGCAATGACGTGTTCCCGACCGACACGTCATTGTCCTATAGACAAAGTATAATAGGTATAAAACTTCATTTCTGAGAAATCTTGTACCTAATAATTCTCTGTAACAACGGTTCAGTGTCTTCGTTTTGAAGAGTTCTTTGTGTACATTGAAAACAGGGCACATTGGTTATTATAATGATTTTAACGACACAGCCTTTACTAAAGAACGTTCAGTTTAGTGACATTGTGGGAACTCGTGAACCGCTCAATATTAACAAAATTTTCAACAAAACTGTGGCTACTAACATGTCTGACTACGACGGAGGCATCAAAGTTTCCGATAAATCAATTGTGTAAAATTGTTTGCCAATTCCAAATCCAAGAATCCTAGTGTTAAAATTGCCACTAGTCATGTTTTAAGTAGCATGTAATCTGGTTTTTGTTTTAGTGAACAACTGGGGTTGGTTTTATTGACCTTTATCACGTCACCGAATAAGAAACCTCCACAATGATCTGAAGATATTTTCTCATTGTACTTCACAGAGAGTCCTTTTACATAGTAATGTTGGGTTCGTGTCGATTGGCGACCAACCTGTAGAATGTTTACAAACAACCATAACCCATTTCCGGGCAACGAAGTGATTGTAAACATTTGTTTGCTGTTTATTAAGATCAGTATTCGCTACGTTTTATAAATGTTCGATTGTCAGTCTGTCATCTTCACTTTGTCAGATGTTTTTAGCGCCTAAACTTCGGTCCAGAACATAATTTTTGTTGGCAAAATTTTCGTAATCTAGTAAATTTTCTCTGCCCTCGTTTTTATGTCATTGCTTGACTTTATTTTATGTAACTTGATCATCTGACTGAACATAGGTGTTTGAGCCTGACTCTCATTTAAACGATTTTCAAACCTTTATTTATACGCTACTATTCAACGATGATCATAAAATTACTTCGTAATATCCTGTAAGTAGACTGAACGTAATATAAGAATGGTATAATTATTTTCGTTGTGCTTTACGGTTCATTGCTTCGTCCGTTGATTGGTCTTAGTTTTTTTTAATACAAATTTTATATCGAGCATCGTACTTATTCATTATATATAATATAGTTACTATAGATCCAAAGTTATAAAGAGTGTTGCAGTATATAATGGATATGAAAATTCCAAAGTACTGACCTTGTATTTTGTATAAACATTGCAAAAAATATAATTCTTTTATATTGTCTTTTAATGACAAAAATAAAGCTTCCATTACGTAGATAATACTCGTATATGACAGGGAACTTTGTGTTGTATTGACGTCATTGATGATACGCTAAATGATTGTTCCTTTTGAGTGCTCGCAGCCATTACAATAGAATTAAAATAATCTATCAACCATGCCGTAGAGCTTACAATAGAAGCCCATATCAATACAATAATGGATTTATATATTTTATAATAGAAGTTAGACCTTTAGTTCAAGGACGCGTTAATTTGTTTGTTGTGTTATATTTTTATTTAATTTTTAATCTATTGCATAGCTTCTATCGCGGGCCTTGAGCGTGGAGACCGAAGAAATTCCGTAACGAAAATAACCTAAGTTACGTTGTAGTTAAGAGCGAAATTATTTTGATTTTTGATTTTGATATAAATAAAATCAATAAATAATTATAATTGCATAAGTTGATAAAAAATGCTATGCAATAGCTTTACCGCGGCAGTCTCCGATCGAGTGCCACACGTCTTTTTTTATTGTTATTTGTAATATTTGGCGCTTTGGCAGTTTGTCGACTTTGTCGCCAATAAAGCTTGAATGACCGTTCTCAAGATTTTTAAGGAAACTATTTTTTTTTCACTCCAAACTAATTAGAACCACTTCTTACTATTGTTAAATAAATAGTTTTTTTTATTATTAATTTCCATATTATGTTGACTCAGTTCCGATCACAACGTACTTTTATAGAAAACTTGATTTGCACCAGACTTAATTCCTTAATGGTGAACAGAATAGTATTCTGATACTAACTTTTACATAGCTACTTCCACCTTTTTGTGCATAATTATGTGTGTTACAAATCAATTTGTTACGTGTCTATATGAGTCTATGACAACACCCTTGTGTTTAAAATAAAATGTCTCTCAAGGTCAGTTCCATCATACCCGTTTGCCATTGTCCAGGTGCAGAAGCAGATGGCCCGGGAGTACGAGCAGCTCAAGGCGACGGTGGCAACCCTGCAGATGTTCCGTCACGAGGGCGAGAAGGCTATCACACCGATGACTGGCAGTGAGTAACATAGATGCTTCAGAATTTTAGTCAATTGCTGGAAATTCGTCTCCCTTAATTGGTGGCGCTGTAGGTAGTTATTTGAACGACATGGCCTAATCGAAATGCCGAATGGCCGAGTCTTTGAAGGACACATCGTGAGGAAACCTGCATGCCTGAAAGTTCTTCATAATGTTCTCGAAAAAAGTGACAAACAAAGTGGACAAAGGGTTGTGTGGTGTGAGTGGCCTAATCGAAATACTGTTTAGATATTATTACCACGCCTGTACCCTCCGAATGATCTAGAAGCGGTTACCCGAGTCACATACTGTCTTACCAACCACACGAAGCACTCGATTCCCTATTCGGTGACACCATAAAGACTGAAGACATGGGGGTTTCTTCACGATGTTTTTCTTCACCTTTACACCAATGAATTGGTGCGCACGCAACAATGCTGGGATTTGAAAAAGCTCTTGAGAGACCGAATTATAAACCACTGGGCTATCGTCGCTCTTTCGTTGTGCTAATGGTGTACTCACAGGAACATTATGATCGTTACTATCTTATCTTATATCCTTAATGCAAAACGGGGAGCAAAACTAGAGACCTTATTGTTTAATGTTGCTTTGAAGTATATGCCTGCCTATGAACTTGGATGATACAGAATAAATCATGACCACGCGCGAATCCCACGCTACGCGCATGCGTCGCGCGCTGCTGTGGGTGATATATTCTTAGCGGCGTGTTTTTATCGAGTAGCAATTAAGTTAATTACGACCGTTCGCTGTCGCCGCAGGAGCGTATGATTATGCGATGGAGTTGCCATGACCGTAATGGGCGGGAGTGAGTCCTTGGATGGACAATTGACATCCTAGATTAATTATATTGTGCGTAGCGTTTCTATAAAAAATAAATGTAATGCTCATTTTTTAGTTGACGTGTCAAGTTGAGCTGGGATGAGTTCTGTTGTCGATCACAAATATGTACATACATACTCTCAAAGATTTTCCATCTGCACCGGAGAAGCATGGTGGAGTGTTCTCTAGGGCTTGGTCACCGTCTCAAATATATAAGGGGTAGACCTAACAGGTCAGTTTGTCGCTGGCTCAGAAGAGCTGCTGAGGTTTACTAGAAAGTTTCAATCAGCCTTTTAGTACATCCAGGAAGTAAGGATGTGCCTACATGAAGGTATACGCTAGCGCATTCCACTGTTGCAAGGCAGCCGCCCTTGAGTTCCGGTAAGCGAATGCCATGCCCATATTAGAAAGGACCCGGTCTCCTTCGGATACCCCGGGCTGGCAGAATGCGCGGGTGGTTGTACCGTTGTGATTAATGAATGATACATGGTCCGATTGGAGACACTTGTTTTCAACGGGGACTTCGTTTTTGGAAACTTTTTGCATAATTTACTTTAGGGTGTGAACAGGGTGTAGCGTCCATATCCCAATGGCCAGCGTCGAGTCAATAATAAAATCAGAGTCATAATCATAAAGTAATAGCAAAATATATGTCTCGGCTACGAATCTAAAACGTGAATAATGGACAGATCTGTATATGTTCGATGTGCTAGAATTTGTCAAAAAGAAAATAATATACGTAGTTAATTATCAGTTATGTATGTCATTGTGGTTAAATCAAATCAGAACATGAAAAGTGACTTCTCATACGCTTATCAAAAAAGGAAAAAAGTTCTTAAACTACAAGATTACAAACAAGCAAGACAAGGCTTTATAACCGACTTGCAAAACAAAAGAGATTCTCAAATCGACTGTAAGTTTTTTTTTATGTGGCCGTCGTATTCCGAGATGAATCGAGGCGTACTCGACGATCACACGTAGCGCCGCGGCGGACACGCCACTTATTGAACGATCATCATCTGCGAGCGTACAAAGAGAAGGAAACTTTCACGTCATTGCGTCGTTGCCGTACCGCCGCGCTCGCGCCGGTTACGTGGATGTCGTTTATGGACAAATTGCTTGTATAGACAACATTGTAGTAATAATAAGTCAATGATAGACAAAGATATTATTATTATACATGAAAAAAGTTGTTAATAACATACAAAATTACTTGCAACTACATATATTGCTAATTATTGAAGTTAATGGTCACGTTACATCGGTTATTTTTGGTAAGCTTACTTTTAATTGAATTGAAGTGGGTAAGTTTGGAATTGAATCACCATCGCAACCTTTGACCAATTTACTAAGCACGGATCTCCTTTAAGGCTCAGTAAGTAGCCAAATCTAGCAAATTAGGGTTCATCTTAACAGTTTTTTTTTTACAAAACACTCACACTAGCGTTTGTAAAAATATTCAGTAAGCTTCATCATATTTCCGAGAATATATTTATTTCAAATACACGTTTGAATTATTTTTACTCGCTAGAAAAAAAGAACGCAAAATAAGGTCTTAAAAATGCGATTTAAATTTGCGTAAAAAAACAGTTGTATCCTCATATTTGAAAACTAATTACGATAACACTTTACGTACTTATGTTGTATGCTAAATAAAGTAAAAGTAAAATATTTTTTTTAATATAAGTTATTATATAATTTTTTATTATTAATTTCCTAAAAGTTAGCAAATGCTGTAAGTTCATTTACGCCAACCATGCTCTGTCTCTGTTACGTAATCGCGAATAGACAAGTTTGGAATTTTAGATTATAGCAACTCCCGACACAGAATACTTAATTGCTTGGGATGCACACACAGGGAAATATAGTATCTCGTATATTGAAGATTGGCTTAGCGAATTAAATTATCGTCGTACTACAAGTTACACTATTTCATTGTGTCTGTTTACTCTTTATTCCGACAGTCCTGCCCACGCATCTTTAATTATTTGTATTTACATAAAATTAAGTGTTCAGCCGTAATAAATTGCCCAATACCTATGCCAATATGACCAACCGACTTACCTTGGACATTCTTGCCTTACGAATTTACATTAATATCAGCGTTAAACGTAACGCCCACGACTAAACTTTGTTTGATCAACAATCACTCCTCGCACACACTATAATCAAACGCATTGACTATTTCTGTTTCCTAATTATATCATGTTTGTAAATCTCAGGTTATTGAACCCCGTATTGATTCGATTGAGATATTTCTTATGGCGACCTCACAGTTTTCTTGTGCAGGAAGTGTGTACTAGGACTTTTTTAACTGAAATCTAAATAGTATTTTAAATTTAAGTTTCACTAGGTAATTGGAGAAAAGTATAATTTTGAATTCAACCAATCACTTTTCTTCATCCACTTATTTCTAGATACATTTATTATATTTTTGTGAGAGTCTACTTTTGTGAGAGCAAATAAATAAAATCTTTATCTTTATTTGGGTTTTGATAAATTTGTTTTTTGGTAAATTTTCTCTATCCATTTGTGTCTAAGATCAGTGAGACCTTTATATAAATTATTTTTTTCCTGTCTGCTCTCTTTATTTTTTCGTCTATTCTCTTGTTGAAACCTACGATCAAAATGGTTTCTATGGTGTCTATGGTTGGTACCTGATAAAACTGAGCAGCCAACAGCCAATTAGATGTTGCACTATAGGCCATAAAATCTGCTCAGTTTATTAACAACTTATAGTAGTTAGATACATACTTTTTTCACAAATCATCTGTGACACAGCTCACAGCTGTGACAGCAGTCTCACTCGAGGGGGTCTACATTCAAATCCAAGGGGCACACACCAATGAATTTTTTAAGCCAATCGGCACTACGTAGTACACTATGGCATTATCTCATCCATTCCGGGAGTAGAACCCGAGCCCTGCAATGGGACAACGGATGTTGTGGTATTAGTTTCACAAATCAACGATGTCTACCTAGAATGAGGTCACGAGAGTAATAGATAGAGAGTAGTATTAACGTGTGCATGTTCTTAATGTGTGGAAATTCACACAGGCAGGCGACCACGAGCGTATTTTCCACCTGCAGTTGTTAAAAACCGGAGAGGATGTTATTTGTTTACGCTGCAGTATGATTTCCGTCACCTAAGTGCGATGAAAATGTCTTGCTTGCATTACATTGTAACGGTATTACGTGTGACTCGTCTCATTTCACTTAGTATATAAAACCTGCTTGTCGATTCACTAATACAAAACATCATTCACTACTCTTGTTGGCGATTTCGTTAGGAGGAAGTTATTCAGATACAAATATATAGGGATCAGAAGCACTGTACATAAATACAACGTGCTCCTTTTCAGTTCAGGAATGCCGATGATTTGAAAACGATGCGAATTGATAAGTTATTTTCATAAATATACCAACCATTTTTACCAATAGCAGCTGATCCTGCAGCTTATATGGGCATTATGATATGATTACCTACCTATAATATCTTTCATAGGAATCTTTCTGAAGATTCGCATCTTTTCGTCGGATATACCGCAAAATCTGAACACTAAAGTTCTCAACCAGTGCAAATAACGATACATCGTGACCGATGACTTTTGATACTTACGGAACGAAACCTAGTAACCTACAGAACTGAATCGTGGCCACTTACAATGATCACTGTTGATATTCCCTGGCGCTACGAGTAAGCATAAGCAATTGTCTGCTGGCCGACTGCCGGGCGTTGCATTATATATTTTTTCAGAGAAGTGTTTACCGATTCCCAATAGCATTGGTATACACGGACCTTATAGGAAACGGATACTTGTTTAGACGACGAGCAACAACATGGGTGATGTTTACACATCAGGGCAACATATTTCATTTCAAAAGCGAGTGCTCCTTAATTAGATTGTTGTCTAAAGCTAAAGCATTGATACTTAATTTTAAAACACACGGGCTTTCATCACTAGCTCTAAAGGAGAGCTATGTTATTATATGTACCTACTTATTAATAATTTTTTGACTTTTTATTATGAATAGTAATCGTGTTCTTCTTTGTTTCTCGAAAGAGCATGGAAGTATGAGGGAAGTGGCACAACACATTATATAATGCTCTGGTTTATCTAGTAAATGATTGAATAAAACCACTTATTCCAACAAAAATATACAAAAATGTACTCTTATCAAGGAATGTAATCAATTTTGTTCGGTTTTTTTTTATATCATCCACCAAAACCATCACACTTTTATGGATATAACATATCAATCGAGTATGCAGCATCACCAATCCGCTGCCGCCCTTGATAATGTGCCAGACTTACTCATGTAGGGACCGGGATGATTAGTCCAGGTAGCAGAGGGTGTAAATGAATTGGTTAGTTCGTTAATAGGTACAGTGAGCGACAGGAAAGTTTAGCTCTGACCTTGAATGTGCAGAATTTGAGTCTTGCGGTGGACGAGCGGGTTGTCTGTTGTAAGAGCTGATTGGTTCGCCAGCCGTATAATCCCCCCGTACCCATACCCCATGCGCAGCTATCCCTTCCGAATTTCTTTCACAGCTAGTCTTTCGTGCCGAACTCTTTATGGAAGTTCACAATTTACTCATGCACTGTAGATTGAATTAATTAACTTTATAACTTGTATTTAAAATTTATAAACGGTTCGATGGTTCAGAATAGTTCGGATGGCAGTGGTCGCCGATGGAGCGTGGCCATCTGATAAGCGCTTTCCAATCAAGTTCCAATAAAGGCTGAGCTACTCGTATCTACTTGTTGAGAGCTTTTATCTTGAGCACTTATTTGGTCGCCCCCCTGTTGTTACTTTCATTGCCGTTTTAGTTTTGTTACTCTTTTCCCTTTGGTATGAACGAGGTTAGTTATATTTTGCTATGTTGTATGACCATGGGCGACATGTACTCCTTAGTTCGGTTAATAAAATTCTGAATTTCTTTAAATTAGTATTACCACTATAGTTACAGTAACTTCGATGTACATCCCTATTACCGCTTGCTACGCCCGTTTAACATAATTAATCCGTGCCTTTCATAAAACGGAACACTTTTTTTTCCATTCATGTCGGTACAATTCGTGCGCAAGTGATTGACACGCACTATTTTACTATATCTCATCTCGATACCGAGTGCCACCAGTTACTTCAACTTTCCCTCGGTAATCAATATCGTCTGTTTAATTAGTTGTCCGATGATATAAAATAATAGTGACTATATAGTTCTTGCTCGGACGTAGTATAAGACGCGTGTACGATCACGTGCGAATATAGATTGGCTACATATAATTACAAGTCCCAAGCGCTCAGTTCTATGGCTGGGTTCGATATGCTATACGGCGTGTAGCATATCGAACCGTATAGTAATAGTATACGCTATGCCTGCAAGTTAAAAAATGTGTTGTACGGTGATTTTTTAGGAGAATTCTTATTTATTTATTTAATATTTTATGTACACACTTTTCTTCCGATGATTTAATACATGTTTTATAATTTAGCGGGCAGACAAATCCAACAATATCACAAGAATCGGTAAATCCATTCTCGAGATAAGTTATAATCAAAACAGTAGAATTTTTGTGAGAGTGAATTTTGTTTATATTATTCATTTCCATTCATTTTTCAGATGTTTTAATAACTATTCTTCTATTCGGAATGCAAACGAATTCAAAAAATGTAAGATTCCGTCCAGCCAGTATCGTAATTAACCCGACTCTGTTTTATATACATATACAAATGGCCAAATTAATTATTAATCGTCATTAACATTCTTTTTAATTTCTATATAATCGCGCTTATCGCTCCTCTTGCTTAGTGCAACAGGTTGAGTATCTAATACAAAAAGACGTCAAGTGAAGATTAGAACTAAAAGGTTTATAGCTCGCCTAGTACTGAATGCAAGTTACCTTGGGGGGTTTATGTAGATATAATTAACCTTATGCAAAACTAGACGTCCGGTAAGAAGGTTAAACGCATATTTGCGTTATAAATCTACAGAAATAGTCGTTGTACGGGATTAATTAGAAGATTTGCATAGCGAGAGTTGTTTGAACAAAATATTGTAAAACAATTCAAGGGATCGTATATATTTATTTGCGTTCCAAGTCTACAGAAATAGTCGTTGTACGGGGGGTAATTAAAAGCTTCGCATGGCGAGAATTGTTTGAACAAAATATCGTAAAACAATTCAAGGGATCGTATATATTTATTTGCGTTCCAAGTCTACAGAAATAGTCGTTGTACGGGGGGTAATTAGAAGCTTCGCATGGCGAGAATTGTTTGAACAAAATATTGTAAAACAATTCAAGGGATCATAATAATATGTATAGCGAAATGGAATCATTAATCTCTAAAGTCTTTTACGATTCTTACAGAAATCGAAACAGAATCGAAAGTATCTTATGCCTATTTTCTTGTAAACCATAAGTAGAAAACTTGTTTCGTAAGGTTCCAAGTGAAAGAGTTGGTAATTACGGACCCAGGAGAAATTTCCACGTCTTTATCTCAATGATGGGAAGAGACTGAGGAAAATCTTATTTTATAAGCTACTGGCTGAGATTGAATTGAATGCAGTTTAAAGACTTATTGCATTGGGCTCGTCGAATATTCTGGAATAATCTGGATACGACCAGAATGCGTGGACCTACGGCGGATTGTATTACAATAAACATAATTAGGAACTGATATATTACTATTATTATAGTCAAGCTAATGTATTCTGAGGATTAGCCTCTCTAACTAATTGAGTCCATGTTTTAAATGGGTCAGCTACATAAAAATAGAGTTGTCCAGGTACAAACACTTCTTTTATAGATGCATGCACCTACCCTGTGACAGTGACAGCCCTTGAACAGGACTTTGATGAGTCTTCACTTCACAGATGCGTTACCCTTGAAGACTTAAACGGACGCTTCAAGAAAAGTGTAACATAATAATACTGACCTGGGAAGTAATTATAAAGTCAAAAATATGCAGTTTCTTAAAACTAATTATGCATGTACAAAAGCTTTGAACTGAACAGTTGGAGTTGGTAATTAAACAGCCCATTAAGACTTAACAAAGAAAAGAACCGTAAGCTGAGTTTGTTAAGGACGCGGAGGGTATTCCGGGGAAGCAGTCCTTTTAGGTCGACACGTTTCAAACTCGAACTGCTTTTTTAGGTATCGTTTTAACGAACCCGTCGCTCATCCGGTTCCAAAAGTGGGTTAACATGCTACAAGGCGCTTTGAACGGCATTTTAAAGAGGTTTTTAAAATAATCTGTCATTTCCTAGTCGCTCTCGGCTCTACACGTTATCACGTCTTGCAATTATCATTTACCGTTTAGCCAAACTGATTAGAGAAAACCTCGCACGCACAGTGGCCGACAGTGGGTGACCTTTCTGATGGTTACTCACGATATTAGTACGAAAAAAAACTGGTTGGAGGTTCAAGTTTGCAGTTAAAAGGTTACTGTAATGCGAGCGAGTGTTGAAAGTTTTGTGTCCGAGCAAATATGCTGGTTGCGGCCTTTGCAGTTTCGAGATTACGTGTTTCTTTCCATGATTAAAACTACTTAAAAGTTCAAAGCGAATTAATATAATTACTTAGTAAATTATTAAAGTGGAGAATTATGTTTTATACTTTACATACTTAGGTATATTTACGTATTATTATTCCACGGTCATGAAACAGTCACTTTACATATTTATACAGGGTTATTGGTAATTCGACGTATTCCCGTTAGGAGGTGATACGGGTGACTATTTGTGATAATTTTAACCCCCATATGCATTATGCAAAAGTGAACCATTTTCGAGTTATCAAGCTTTTCAGACTTTTTCAAAATAGGTCAGAAATGCAACATCAAAAATTTATTTAAAAAAAAGTATCAATTAAAATCAATTTTTTTCTTCTGATTTATGAAAACGATTAAACAATGGTTATTTGTCAACATTAAAACTACAATTATCGGTCCAACTTTAAAAATGCGAGACGATTAACGATTTTACTTCAATATTTTTTGAGATTTTTGTCCACTTAAATGCCTTAATAACAAAAAAATCTTATATCAAACTTGGCTTGCAGATTATTTTAAAAACATAACCGTTTTCTTAGCTTTCCAACAAGGCATAATAACTATGAACTTATTTTAAAAATACTGAGAAAAACCGATCACAAAGGAAGCAGGCGGAAATTTGTATTCGAACTAAACTTATAGTCTTTCTTTAAAATTTCAAAAAAAGTAATTAAAAACAATGCCCAATGTAAATAAAACAAAAAATATAAATATAAAATTAAATTTAGAACCAGTAAAAGTTTAGTAATAAGAACAATTAATAATAAGTAACAATTACGACATTTTGTAATTATGCCTAATTATAGTTCTTGCTCGAAGGGACTTCCCCTATTGCGTACGCAAAGTCTCATTATTTTTCTGAGGTGTAACTTAACTACCGAAGTGTTAAAATTATTCCGAATCACATTTGCAGGACATCCGTCTTGCTAGTATATCATGTTTTGCCTTATAGCTAAAGGCAAGTCTTCAAGCATTTCATTTGTTACAAAAATTCGTAAGCGAGCAAAATTGGTTCATCGATAAATTCTTGCACATATTGCACATAATGCAGAATAATTTGACTACTTCGGTAGTTAACTTACACCTCACAAAAATAATAATACTTTGCATACGCAATAGGGCAAGTCCCTTCGAGCAAGAACTATAATTAGGCATAATTACAAAATGTCGTAATTGTTACTTATTATTAATTGTTCTCAAAAGAACAATTAATAATAAGTAACAATTATAATTCTTGTTCTAAGCGGTGACAGCCCAGCGGCTATCGAACTCGCCTCTCACTCGAGCGGTCCGGGTTTAAACACCAATGACTTTTCTAAGTTATGTGCGTTTTAAGAAATTAAATGTCACTTGCTATAACGATGAAGGACACATCGTGAGGAAACCTGCATGCCTGAGAGTTCATCATAACGTTCTCGAAGGTATGTGAAGTCTGCCAATCCGCACTTGGCCAGCGTGGAGGACTAAGGCCTAATCCCTCCCATTCTGAGAGAAGACCCGTGCCCAACAGTGGGACGTCTATGGGTCGCAGCGATTAATTGTTCTTATTACTAAACTTTTACTGGTTCTAAATTTAATTTTATATTTATATTTTTTGTTTTATTTACATTGGGCATTGTTTTTAATTACTTTTTTTGAAATTTTAAAGAAAGACTATAAGTTTAGTTCGAATACAAATTTCCGCCTGCTTGCTTTGTGATCGGTTTTTCTCAGTATTTTTAAAATAAGTTCATAGTTATTATGCCTTGTTGGAAAGCTAAGAAACCGGTTATGTTTTTAAAATAATCTGCAAGCCAAGTTTGATATAATATTTTTATATTATTAAGGCATTTAAGTGGACAAAAATCTCAAAAAATATTGAAGTAATATCGTTAATCGTCTCGCATTTTTAAAGTTGGACCGATAATTGTAGTTGTAATGTTGACAAATAACCATTGTTTAATCCTTTTTATAAATCAGAAGAAAAAAATTGATTTTAATTGACACTTTTTTTTAAATAAATTTTTGATGTTGCATTTCTGACCTATTTTGAAAAAATCTGAAAAGCTTGATAACTCGAAAATGGTTCACTTTTGCATAATGCATATGGGGGTTAAAATTATCACAAATAGTCACCCCTATCACCTCCTAACGGGAATACGTCGAATTACCAATAACCCTGTATAACAGTTTCATTTACATTTGCCATTTTACATCCACTGGGTAATAAATGGCATTGAAAAAAAAATTTGTAGTTCAGGATAATCCGGACTTTCACCACAGACTATAAATAATTATGTACCTTTTTTCAACTTCATGTAGGTACACCTTCACCTTAGGTAGGGTTGGTATTACTTACGTCAGCAGCGCTATAACAACTAAACTCTTAACTTCACCTCAGAGTTTTCACATAGCAATGCCCTGCAGGAGGTATATTTATAGGAGGTTCACCCTGATTAACTCTATTGTTAACTTGATGTGTTTCGTTCTCAGATTACGAGGACCTGCCGACGCGCGACCAGATGTGGGGTCCGGCGCCGCACGAGCTCGATCCGGACATCTGGCCGCCGCCGCCCGACCGCGACCCCAACGCCTGGCCGACCCCCACCAGCGTCGAACACAAGTAACTATTCTTGTATAGCCTATAACTTGAGCTTCAGACTAGAAGAATCTGTCGCGTGACCAGATGTGGGGTCCCGCGCCGCACGAGCTCCATCCTGACTAACTAATTAGCACTTCAATTTACGTGGAACTGGCGACGTGCGGCTGCTTGTGGGATTCGGCACTACACGAGCTTGACCAGACATAATAAGAGTACCTACCACTTAGCCCTTCCACAAAATAAAATGAACACCAATAATCCTTTCCGCAATCTTAGTAGGATAACTAAAGAGGTTTCTTCACTCTTCTCTTCTTGGGCTGTGAATGTTCACAAATATGCATCGTGTGAATGGTACCTAACAATTGTGCTTCTGGCACATACGATTGTATTATCGTCTAATATTGTGTAATCCAGGTGAACTTTCGCTTCCTACGCAAGTGCGCCACGGAAGAATGTTACTGTGCTTCATTATTGGTTAGATAATATAGCAAAAGAACATGCAGATACGTTGCCACCCATGTGGTATCTCAATATACCAAATTGGTCCTTACTATGTATCAATAAATTAGGAAGTAAGCCGGTAGTAACATTCGTAGGAGTTATTTTTTAAATTCCAATTTATACCTACCTAATTGTTGGTATTATTATTCTGTGGTATTAGTCCGATTCTAATTTACCGGTATTAAAGTTGTCGCCTCTTGAAATAAGACTTTCTCAACGCCAGGACTCAACCGTTCAATAAAAATCCTATATCTAACAATGGACTTTTTAAATTACCTACTTCTGAAGGATCGCTCGTCCGAACATATTCAATAATGTTCTACATCTTGCCAGATTTAATAATTAAGTAGTTATTGTTTCCAGGCGGTAATAATGTTGGCAAGGATGTCCCATTGTTTTATCTTTTGAATGGGCGGTTCAAATCAGAATTATCTTTGGAAACACGATTAATACGTAGCATGTCTATGGCCCCATGAATTATGAATGACGATTGAAGTTTCAGGACAAGAAGAATGAATTCTGTAATATGTATTATAAACTAGCTTTTACCCGCGGCTCCGCCCGCGTGGTCAAAGGGAATTAACAATGAGTTGTTTATCATACTTGACACATTTGTGGTGGAATTTATCCAGCGCAAATTCAAAATTCAATTTAATTTATTAGTTGCCTATGACTATTTACATGTATCATTTGTCAGCGTGATTCGGAACTTGCAAATGAATTTTACTAACGCCATGTATTAACAACATCCGGAACTAAATATCTAGCAAATAACAAAATATCGATATCTTCCCATGGGAATGTTTTACCGGGGTAAAAAGTAGCCTACGTCACTCTCCACCCTCCTCACTATCTCCACACACAAAAACCATACCATATAATAGCTTCGTTGCGACGTGAAAGCCGGACAAACAAACAAATAAATAAACAAACAAACACACTTTCACATTTATAATATTAGTATGGAAGTATGGATATGGATATGGATAGTATGGATAAGTAATTACCGGCCAAATGCGAGTCGGACTCGCACTCTAAGGGTTCCTTACCATTTTCTGTAAAAACGGCAAAAGAATCATATCTGTTGTATCCCTTAATTTTTTTTCCTGTTTTTTTGTGTTTGTAGCGACAACAGAAATACATCATCTGTGAAAATTTCAACTGTCTAATTATCACGGTTCATGATATACAGCCTTGGGACAGACGGACAGCGAAGTCTTAGTAATAGGGTCCCGTTTTACCCTTTGGGTACGGAACCCTAAAACGCATTTGAGTTATCTTTCATCTTAAGTAAAGACATCAAGTTATTCATTTTTACTCGTATATAAATTGATGCCTTGTTTACATGTTCTTACGCTGTTGTGTTTTCACGCTGTCAGCTTCCAATAATGGCGGGCGGTGTTTATATTTAGTCCTAGTTCAAAGGCATTTCCGCTGTGTTTAAGAATATGTATATTCGTTTTCTCACAAATGTGAGAGTTTTCTCACAATTTCGAAGATATTAGGATATTTGGATGCTAACAGGTTTGTGGACGTCAATGTCATGTTCAGTTAAAATCAAAGAAATTTGAGTGGTGAAGGTCAAAATGATCTTGTATTTTAAAAGCTTTTATTTAACTTCATTCGTATGTATGTATGTATGTATGTATGTCCTGGAATCTTGCAATCAATATTTCACCCACTTCTACTGAAGCTATCGAGCTGAAATTCGGCAAACATATTTGGTTCCGATGACAATGCACGAAAATAAAATAAAAAAGTTGTAAAAGCTTTTTAAAACAATTTATTTTTACAGTATAGGTAATTAAAGATACATTTGTATGGTTTGTGACTCCTCATTTTAGTGAAGCAGATATCGTGCTAGGTACATAAGTTCTCAAATGGTATAGGACACAGAATACAACACAATTGAACATTCACGACCCCAGAACAAATATTTGACTGCGAAATAAATTTCTGTTGGGCCGGGATTCGAACCCGGGATCCGGACACCATTACGCTACGAAGTCGTCAAATCATAATCATGTTATACTCGTAAATTAAGTGCTATACAACAACACAACATCTAATTTGGAAATAATGTAATTTGTAAATAAGTATGATTTAATTTTAACTGCTGTCTCTTGGTCGACGTCCAATACTTGTTTTAAGCAACCGCCAATCAAAGTATAAAGATCTTTAATTTTAAACATTATTATCTTTGTAGACAGTTACATTTAAAGGTGTATTTCCATTATGTCGATGAAGCAATCATGCATTTGTTACTATCTAGGTAGGTACTAAGACGAACTTTGTGTGAATTTGTCAGTCTTAAAAATAATAAATATATTTTTATTCTTATAAGGTGTTCTTTTTTATTCTCCATTCTCACCATAACCCCGGGACGTTTCAGAGGCCCGCCGACGATGAAGTCAGCGCGGAACAACCCGCGCAACAACCGCGCGGCGGACGCCAAGAAGGCCGGCCCGGGCCCGCGGAACGCGACCACCTCGCACAGGAGGACGTCTGACGTCAAGAACCCTATCAAGAACGCCACCAAGGCTCACAGTGGTGAGTGTAATTACACTCACCACGCATTAATTAATGCATTTTAGTTGGCATTGTAGCGTCCATAGCTCAACCACTCAATGTGATCTTAATAGTTAAGCAACGATGGGTGCAGTCGGCTTGTGGATGGGTGACCGCTGGTGGCAATATTTCATGGACGCTACCGTGCTTCGGAGGGCGCGTAAAGCCGTCGGTGTCGGTTGTTTCCAATGTTGAAAACTTGGCTTGGCTCCACAATGGTTAATTGCAATGACACGAAATTATGTATTCACATTTAGTTTCATTAAATGTTAAATGTCTTTAAATGTTAACTTTGAACAACTTATTGAGACAATATACATAATATGTATTTTGATTGCCCCTTTTTAAATTTAACCTTGTTTTTAAAAATATTACGTGACACTGTCCCTCGGAGTAAACAAGAATTCAAATTGTGCTGGCTGTTTGTATTTGTAGTTTTTTAATGTTAAATGCAATTCCAAATATTCTCACTTTCGTGCGTCCGAATAATATAGAATTTAATTGAATTTCAGCAAAAACAAAAGAGGCGAACAACAAGGACCACAGCAGCAAGGACAAGCAGGACAGGGACAACAACAACGGCGACACCGACGACGAGAAGCACAAGGAGGAGGAGAAGCGCTTCGAGCCGCCCTCCGCCGCCGACGGGGACCTCGTGGACATGCTCGGTTAGCGGCATTCTTCCAATATTAGCTGCGACCAATAGACGTCCCACTGCTGGGCACGGGTCTCCCCCACAGACACTTCTGCGAGAGGTCTAGAGCATACTCCACCACGCTGCTCCAGTGCGGATTGGTGGAGGGGTTAGTGGCCAACCCAGTGTCGAATGTTCTCAAGCCACCCGAAGGTCTTCGACATAGCTTAACGACTGTTTCCACCATTGAAAACAACCGACGGCTATACGTGCCCTCCGAAGCACGGTACACGTTACTTCAAATATTAACACCTGACAATCCAAAGGGAATTGAACCTAGTCGGCATACATAGAATAATGCAATTTAAAAAAAATCTCGTTTCGACGGCGTGTGATGAAACATGTCCCAATGTGCATGTGCATCCAACCCACACATTCACGGGAAGATTCTGCAGATTTAAAATTAAACATCTATGCCACAGAATATAAGACAAGTTGGATAGGATTAAGAAAATAGTTATTCAAGCAACAATGCTGCAATTGGAGATTTTTAAGGTGGCGGTGGATTATATGTGTATCTAAAAATTGATGTCTTGTGTGCTATGTATGTAATTATAGTTAAGTTAGTGCTCTCACAGCTTACACACATAAGATAACTATCTTCTTTTGTCGAGAAACAAACATTACTGCATTACTTTTTGATTAAAAAATCAAGCAACTTTATGATACTCCATTGATATTTTGTCCTTATACTCCTTATGTTTTCGTTACAGAAAGAGATATAGTACAAAAAAATCCTAATATAAGATGGGACGACATCGCAGACCTCGCAGAGGCGAAGCGGTTATTAGAAGAGGCTGTGGTCTTGCCAATGTGGATGCCGGACTTCTTCAAGGTAACACAAGTTTATTATTATATTATTTCGATCACGAAACGAGATATTTGTATATTATTTATAAATCTTTTAAGAATTTCTGCAGTAAGCGACTTGACAGCAGAGGCTACACTAAAAAATCAGTGTTGTATTTTGCTACATTTACTTTTTGTCAGTAGTCACTGCAGTGCAGTATTTTTAGTTTTATTTTAAAAATCTTTTTATTATAATGTATTTAAAAAAAATTGGTTACCTGCTGTGTTGCAGCTACTATTTAAAATAATTATAGCGTTAAATTTTTTTTTTTTTTAAAAAGCTTTTTAAAACTTTTTTATTTTCATGCATTGTCATCGGAACCAAATATGTGTGCCAAATTTCAGGTCGATAGCTTCAGTGGAAGTGGGTGAAATATTGATTGCAAGATTCCAGGACATACTTACATACATTAATAATGGATACATACGAGTGAAGTTAAATAAAGGCTTTTAAAAAAAAATAAACGTTCATCATTTTTTCGCCATTTGTACTACCACTCTAATATTTCATTATTTTTGTATGTACTTGTTGTATGTTGTATCTTTATCCTTTTGGTGTACAATAAATGAACTTGTCTGTCTGTCTGTTCATTCATTTACATAGAACAATTTATTATGCAGGGTATCCGAAGGCCGTGGAAGGGCGTGCTGATGGTGGGGCCGCCGGGGACCGGCAAGACGATGCTGGCCAAGGCGGTGGCCACGGAGTGCGGGACCACGTTCTTCAACGTGTCCTCCTCGACGCTCACCAGCAAGTACCGCGGCGAGTCCGAGAAGCTGGTGCGGCTGCTGTTTGAGATGGTCAGTTCTCCACGGACTCTCTAGGACATGCAAATGAATGGACAATCGTAGTGTGACGTGTTGGTCGACGGATGTACGACGGATCCCGATGGACTCAGAGGAATGGCCGTCATCCGAAGAGCTGGTCATCAGACCTGATGACCTTAGGAAGACAATGGGAAACAGCTGGCAAAGTATCAGGAGGATTGTCAATTCAGGGCGGCCATGTCCAGCGGTGGACCTTTGAAGATATAAATAAATATGGCATTCAAAGTTTGTGATAATGTTACTCTTAAGGGTGTAAAATAAACATAGGGGATGTTATCCGTTCACGGATTCATTACAAATTTGTGGGGCTAGTAGTATATTATAACCAATTAGGTTTCATATAAAACCTATTTGGTTTCCTATAGGCTCTACCAACTACGAGCATGTATATATATGTGATGTTGCATGTTCTTCCCAGGCGCGGTTCTACGCGCCGAGCACGATCTTCATAGACGAGATCGACTCGCTGTGCTCGCGGCGCGGCTCCGACAGCGAGCACGAGGCGTCGCGCCGCGTCAAGAGCGAGCTGCTCGTGCAGATGGACGGGCTCGGCTCCGCCACCGACGAGCCCGCCAAGGTAACGTGATCGACTCGCTGTGCTCGCGGCGCGGCTCCGACAGCGAGCACGAGGCGTCGCGCCGCGTCAAGAGCGAGCTGCTCGTGCAGATGGACGGGCTCGGCTCCGCCACCGACGAGCCCGCCAAGGTAACGTGATCGACTCGCTGTGCTCGCGGCGCGGCTCCGACAGCGAGCACGAGGCGTCGCGCCGCGTCAAGAGCGAGCTGCTCGTGCAGATGGACGGGCTCGGCTCCGCCACCGACGAGCCCGCCAAGGTAACGTGATCGACTCGCTGTGCTCGCGCCGCGGCTCCGACAGCGAGCACGAGGCGTCGCGCCGCGTCAAGAGCGAGCTGCTCGTGCAGATGGACGGGCTCGGCTCCGCCACCGACGAGCCCGCCAAGGTAACGTGATCGACTCGCTGTGCTCGCGGCGCGGCTCCGACAGCGAGCACGAGGCGTCGCGCCGCGTCAAGAGCGAGCTGCTCGTGCAGATGGACGGGCTCGGCTCCGCCACCGACGAGCCCGCCAAGGTAACGTGATCGACTCGCTGTGCTCGCGCCGCGGCTCCGACAGCGAGCACGAGGCGTCGCGCCGCGTCAAGAGCGAGCTGCTCGTGCAGATGGACGGGCTCGGCTCCGCCACCGACGAGCCCGCCAAGGTAACGTGATCGACTCGCTGTGCTCGCGCCGCGGCTCCGACAGCGAGCACGAGGCGTCGCGCCGCGTCAAGAGCGAGCTGCTCGTGCAGATGGACGGGCTCGGCTCCGCCACCGACGAGCCCGCCAAGGTAACGTGATCGACTCGCTGTGCTCGCGCCGCGGCTCCGACAGCGAGCACGAGGCGTCGCGCCGCGTCAAGAGCGAGCTGCTCGTGCAGATGGACGGGCTCGGCTCCGCCACCGACGAGCCCGCCAAGGTAACGTGATCGACTCGCTGTGCTCGCGCCGCGGCTCCGACGGCGAGCACGAGGCGTCGCGCCGCGTCAAGAGCGAGCTGCTCGTGCAGATGGACGGGCTCGGCTCCGCCACCGACGAGCCCGCCAAGGTATTTTGACGTGATAACGTTTATTAAATCGATGAACGCCAACACATACGAAAAAGTGTGACTTCATGGTGTCGTTATCTGACGTCATGTGTCGTTACCTCCATGATAACATAGTATACAGTTTGTACATAAATTATTAAATAAATAAAATAAAATACAGGGTGTGTGAGACAATAACATAGTATACAGGGTGTGTGAGACACACAGAGTATTGAAGAGAGAGGAGCAGGTCTATACACATTTTTCATACAAAACTGGTGTTCCGATTTGCGGGGTTGAAGAGAGCGGGGTGCACTAATTAAATCCGCCTACTATCTAAATCCATCTAGCGGTCAAGCAAAGAATTAACTAGTAATCTCCGCCTACTTTCTAAATCCATCTAGCGGTCAAGAAAAGAACTAGCTAGTAATCAATATTGGTAGCAATTGTCGTAGTTTCGCTATCCCTCACAAGGTGCTCAGTCACCGTGTCTTTTTTTTTTTTTCTTCTTTTGGCAATAGCGTTTACATTTTGCCAATGACGTAAATTAAAAGATTGGGAAACTAAGTTAAAAAAGGATACGGAATACGGGAATGGATCAGATAAGTAGAAAGAGGTTTGAAACGGATAATATATGGGATGAAAGATGACAATATTTTATAAAATTTACATGGATACATAATTCACCTTGTCTTTGTTGTTGAAATATTTCAAGTTTACATTTTGACAGTTGAGTTTGACACTTATTTGAGGTTATGTTTTTGATTAATATGAGGTAGGTATGGCAATAGGGATGTTCGATCCTATCCGATACTTGTGTGGATCGATACAAAGTAATACGATCCACCCGATTTTTGTATCGATTCAATGGTTTTCGATCTATGAGTGGATCGATACAAGTACAATGAGGATCGGATCGAAAAATAGGACCAATTTGTATTAAATTCTATTTAAGATAAAAAAACTTTAACCATAATATTTATTCGTAACATTGATACAGAGTTCCTTAACTACAAAAAACAGGTTCATATTATTACTGTAATAAAAATATTTCTCTGGCGGTAGATTTTGTTACTTCAATTGTTATTGCATCTTAAATTTCAATATACCTACCTTTAATTTCGGCATGATTACTTGAAACGATAGATCATTTAATTTCGCTCTCTTGAATCGCTAACAAGATAAACTAATTGAAATATCTAAATCTATGGCTCCTCCAAAAAAATCAACTGGTTGATCGTTTTTCACAAAAACGGCGGAAAGTGCAAATTATATGTTACGCGAGTACACCGTGAGAAGTCAGTCCCGTTTAAATTTTAATAACTTTTGCCCGCAGCTTCACCTGCATGAAATTTTACTTTTTATATTATTAAAATTAATTTAGGTTCACTTATAAGTGAAAAATAACATTGGACTACTTAAGATATTTTTTTATTTATTTATGGAGAACTTTTGAGGAAGGATTTATGAGGTGGAGTGTTTTGTTCCTTATTGGAATGAATGTAGTTAGTTACCATTAATTAATTCACTGTTAGGTCATTACCTACGTAATAGTAAACGTGTTTTTATTATTTTGAGTGTATTATTTGATGTTGTAAAAGACAACATGTTTTATTTTTAAATATACTTGATAGCTTCATACGATACTGGATCGATCCAAAAAAACGTATCGAATCAATGGGATCGATACAGTGTATTACGATTCAGAATATCGATACAAAGCACCTGAATCGAACATCCCTTTATGGCAAGAAAAAAAAGAAGAATGTAATGGTTTTATTGAATTGAAGTAATTAGATTGATGTGATGTTCGTATGATTAAAGTAAACTCATCATCCACCACCACCGTCGATTCCGTGACGTGGAGTGACCCTGAACCGCGGAACCGAGCATCCCGGCCGGGGCAGATATTTATCTCATAAATATCTGGGTCACTCATATTAAGTTGTGTGGTTTTCAGTGTTTCTGCCATCCGCATCACAGGCCTAGGCCTAGCGTGGGGGAGTGCGTGTAGTTATTTAAGGCTGTCATCCCTTTAACTCAACAAACTCATCAATGCATTTCATGTGTTAGGAGTGTTAAATAAAAATACTTTCTTTAACAGATATATTTTATTTACTATTGCTGGTCCTAACAGTTATCTTACAGTTAAAATATATCAGTTTTCTGTGCTGACTGCTCGCATGTAGTAAGGCAATATAATTCTGTCAAGTTGAATAGTCATCACTTCTTGAGGTTTGTACTGACAAAACAGTCGGGATGATAACACACCATCACCAACTTCTTATAATCTCCTTAATAGTTGAAGCCGGTGCTTGTGGAGGTTGATGGTGCAGAATATGATGTTGATCAGCTAACATCCAACAAGGTTGATATGTGGCTGTTACTCTGAGGAATAATGTTACATAATTATATTATGTTGCATATCTCTATCCACACTCTTGGAGTTTGAATGTGTAAGGTGTTAGTATTGGCAGGCAACACTTGTACACATGTAAAGAGTTGTTTTTAGAATATTAGAATGTTTAAAATAACGTCATAACAGAATGTCTTCGGTTGTGACGTACTTCTCTTCTAGACATGAACAGTAATAGATCCTAATGTCATATACATCAACCTAAAATATTGTAAATGTGTAATAGTATAGTGTTTCTAATATATATTATTATGAAGTGAGTGTTTTTTAAATAGCCCCTCCTCCTGAGTCCAGACATCAAATAGAACCCCCCAACACACACAATATGTTTGTAGAAGATAGCAATACACTAAGGTACCCCTATAAAGAGTAATAAGGTTGTTAACATAGGATACATTGACATTTACATAATATGTATTTTCTAAAATGGATTACAAGAATCATGAAGAAACTACAATTGATTTAAGAAAACTTCTATTTTTAAAATGATTCAGAATTAAAAGCTATTGAAATAATCACACTTACTTGATTTAATACAATCTCTACTGCAATATGTAACATTATAAATAATATGTCTTTCCCGCTAGTTTGTGTCAGTGAATGGCAAGCATGGCAGGAGGCTTTTACAAGTGATCGACCAGCACGATTCACATACACATTTTTGAACAAAAATAGGGGATTATAAATCTGCTCTGTTCTAAGCATTGCTTATTAATAGCCAACAATGATGGGGATGTGATCTGCTGTATCAATCTGTGAACAATTGTTGATATAATTAGTATAAATAATATGCCTTACATTAAAGTTTTCAGATTGATAGATTTTTGAACCCTGTCTTCTGAATGGCTTTTTCCTTCAATATCACAGTATCTATCAACCAATTAGCATACAATAAATATCTTATTTGGTACCAAAACCATTTGAAGTGGAAATAGAAGTTCTATTTCCACGTCATGAAGAAACTACAATTGATTTAAGAAAACTTCTATTTTTAAAATGAGTCAGAATTAAAAGCTGTTGAAATAATCACACTTACTTGAATTATTACAATCTCTACTGCAATATGTAACATTTTAAATATGTCTTTCCCGCTAGTTTGTGTCAGTGAATGGCAAGCATGGCAGGAGGCTTTGACAAGTGATCGACCACCACGATTCACATACACATATTTGAACAAAATGTGGGGATTATAAATCTGCTCTGTTCTGTTCTAAGCATTGCTTATTAATAGCCAACAATGATGGGGATGTGATCTGCTGTATCAATCTGTGAACAATTGTTGATATAATTAGTATAAATAATATGCCTTACGTTAAAGTTTTCAGATTGATAGATTTTTGAACCCTGTCTTCTGAATGGCTTTTTCCTTAAATATCACAGTTTCTATCTACAGTATCTACCCATTAGAATACAATATATATCTTATTTGGTACCAAAACCATTTGAAGTGGAAATAGAAGTTCAATTTCCACTTCAACTTGAGAACTTTTCAACTTTTCAATAGAAGTTCAATTTCACTTGAACCAAAACCATTTGAAGTGGAAATTGAACTTCTATTTCCACTTCAAATGGTTTTGGTTCATGTACATAAGCTGGATCTTATGATGAGTAAAAATGTTGCTAAATTGGTTTTGTTTTGCTTTGTTTGTTTGAGGAGCATTAGAACAATTCAAAGAATAGTGTTTACAACAAATGTTCTAAGTGGTATGTTTCACAATTATAAATAATAAGTATGTACAATGTATTGTGTACAAGAGAATAATTGAGACATTACTTATCTACCACAGGCAATCACAATGTTATTTAAAATCCATGATTAAACCAAATTCTACACACTGGATAAGTGACTAACAGACTTCACATGTCCCTAAGTACATTACAGTCTAATGCACTTATGTCTGGTTTCTAAATTATCCTAAGAAAGTGTTGAGCTTTAACCGCTCCGAACTGTGGATTTTAATAAGACTCCTCACTGGACACTGTAGGATGAATAAACACATACATACAATAGGAAGTGCCAGCACTGGCGCCTGTAGGTTCTGTAATGAGGCAGGGAAATCATTCATATCCACTGCGACTGCCCTGCAGTCACTCATAACACAGAAGTCGCAAACTGTGCGGAAGCTTGGCTTACCTTGTACAATCAAGTAACTTGACCCCAAAGGCAAGTGATTGGCCTTTGGACCTTTTAAACTTTTGGGGGGCTAGCTACAATAGGTCTTTTTAGGTCGCAGTGGCTTGTGGGCTTTAGGGTGGGCCCTTTACTTCAAATAAATAATGGGAGCTAAACACAACAGGTGAAAAGTGGGTGTACCTCACACCTTCGCCTAACTTTTCGGAGAAACACACGCGTGTTGTTTGATAAGCTTGTTATATTCATATCACGAGAAACAACAAATAATTAGATAGGTTATAATCTTTACGAATTAGTTACACATCAGGGTTAGATAGTTCCATAATTCAATAGAAAGTCTAATACGTAATAACTTAGTTGCAGTTATTTTATTTCATTTCTAAATTAGATTTTCAAGTGATACAAACTAAGCTAAAATGGTCAGATATGGGGGCATCCGATATTAGTTAATCCGGGAACAACAAGTAGTTTCTGGTGTCAACACAATCACTATGCATCCATTTGAATATCCGATTGATTTTGTCCGTAATAAATTAAAACACTGATAGTAATATCCAAGGTTTCCGAATCATGATCCTTCAATTCCTATGTACGATTCATTTTTTTACGCGAGCAGCGAGTAGTTACATTGTTGTAATAATAAAACTTTTCATGCCGTTTTCTACACTTGCAGAATCAATATGAAAACTGATAAATATTAGACTTTTATGTTAAATATTTCTAAACTAGACCAGCCCAGCCAAAAAAATGCTCTGCTATAAAATTATTACTAACTAATCAATACTAGGTGGCGTACGAGTACTTGTAAAAATTGGCATTTTTAAAAATCAATTTGGAGTACAATTAGCATGAAAGTATTAAATGTAGTAGTTTAAGTAGTAAATTTACTGTATAAAGATTATATTAGACCCCGAAAAACACATTAACATCAAGTAATTTACTGTTAATAATTACGAAACATCTTATAACAAATAAGCGACATCTATTGTAGAGTAGAAAATTATGGAAAAACAATGGGGATATTTAAAATTTTAGTGTTTTTAAATACTTACAAGTGAAATGTAATCCCGTCGATTGCTTTAGATGATCACCAGGAATAACTTTTACATCCCAGAACACAACACTTCATCTTCACAGAAGAAATAAGGAAATAAAACTGTAGAAAATGCCGGATCGCAGACGTCCTAATGACACAAGTGTAACATTAAGACTAACCTAAGCCCCGCCCAGTGGGCGGGGCTTAGGTTTGTCTTAATGTTCACCCCAATGAATCTGAACACGGTTACTTAGACCATCTCCTCTCTCCTTTCTTCCTTCATGGTGAGACATGAACATAGTATACAGGGTGTGTGAGACATGAACATTGTATACAGGGTGTGTGAGAAATGATATAACTTATATATCCAATAACTTCGTTCCATCCGGGTGTCACTTGACACCTCTAATTTTTTGTATAAAATAATGATTATGACGTTATCACGTAAAACTATCGTCCGTAAACCGACTTTACAGACAACCATTTTTTTTTGTATAATACAGACGGACAAACAGACATACGGGCCACCTGATGTTAAGTGGTCACCGTCGTCTATGGTAACATGACAGCCGGTTTACACGTATCCAGTTGCTGGCGCCAGTCTCGCTGACAAAGTGTCCATGTAAACATTATTTCGTTTTAGTCCAGCGCTGGAACGCAATAGTTTTCGAACTATTTTTCGTGCTAATGACTTCCCCCATGCCTCCCTCTTCCCCCGCGCCAGTGCTAAAGAGCACGCGACGCTCCAGTCGCTGGCTCATTTCCTAGAGGTTTTGCTGAAATTATTGAATTATGAACTCTGATCTGATCTATGAAGTCTTGGGTAATTCCCGGGTTCACTCGATAAATGGTTCGAGAAGCGCCTGCTGCCACCCACAACATCTAGTCTCCTTTCAACGCATCGTGGCTCTGAGCGCGCGTTAATACGCAGTGTTTCTATAATATCAAAACATGTTGAAACGCAGGTGGTGATGGTGTTAGCGGCGACCAACTTCCCATGGGACATCGACGAGGCGCTGCGGCGGCGGCTCGAGAAGCGCATCTACATCCCGCTGCCGACGCAGCAGGGGCGCGAGGCGCTGCTCGCCATCAACCTGCGCGAGGTGGCGCTCGACCCCGCCGTGGACCTGCGCGCCGTCGCCGACAAGCTGGACGGCTACTCCGGCGCGGACATCACCAACGTGTGCAGGTACAATCACTCGACATCGACGAGGCGCTGCGGCGGCGGCTCGAGAAGCGCATCTACATCCCGCTGCGGACGCAGCAGGGGCGCGAGGCGCTGCTCGCCATCAACCTGCGCGAGGTGGCGCTCGACCCCGCCGTGGACCTGCGCGCCGTCGCCGACAAGCTGGACGGCTACTCCGGCGCGGACATCACCAACGTGTGCAGGTACAATCACTCGACATCGACGAGGCGCTGCGGCGGCGGCTCGAGAAGCGCATCTACATCCCGCTGCCGACGCAGCAGGGGCGCGAGGCGCTGCTCGCCATCAACCTGCGCGAGGTGGCGCTCGACCCCGCCGTGGACCTGCGCGCCGTCGCCGACAAGCTGGACGGCTACTCCGGCGCGGACATCACCAACGTGTGCAGGTACAATCACTCGACATCGACGAGGCGCTGCGGCGGCGGCTCGAGAAGCGCATCTACATCCCGCTGCCGACGCAGCAGGGGCGCGAGGCGCTGCTCGCCATCAACCTGCGCGAGGTGGCGCTCGACCCCGCCGTGGACCTGCGCGCCGTCGCCGACAAGCTGGACGGCTACTCCGGCGCGGACATCACCAACGTGTGCAGGTACGATCACTCGACATCGACGAGGCGCTGCGGCGGCGGCTCGAGAAGCGCATCTACATCCCGCTGCCGACGCAGCAGGGGCGCGAGGCGCTGCTCGCCATCAACCTGCGCGAGGTGGCGCTCGACCCCGCCGTGGACCTGCGCGCCGTCGCCGACAAGCTGGACGGCTACTCCGGCGCGGACATCACCAACGTGTGCAGGTACAATCACTCGACATCGACGAGGCGCTGCGGCGGCGGCTCGAGAAGCGCATCTACATCCCGCTGCCGACGCAGCAGGGGCGCGAGGCGCTGCTCGCCATCAACCTGCGCGAGGTGGCGCTCGACCCCGCCGTGGACCTGCGCGCCGTCGCCGACAAGCTGGACGGCTACTCCGGCGCGGACATCACCAACGTGTGCAGGTACAATCACTCGACATCGACGAGGCGCTGCGGCGGCGGCTCGAGAAGCGCATCTACATCCCGCTGCCGACGCAGCAGGGGCGCGAGGCGCTGCTCGCCATCAACCTGCGCGAGGTGGCGCTCGACCCCGCCGTGGACCTGCGCGCCGTCGCCGACAAGCTGGACGGCTACTCCGGCGCGGACATCACCAACGTGTGCAGGTACAATCACTCGACATCGACGAGGCGCTGCGGCGGCGGCTCGAGAAGCGCATCTACATCCCGCTGCCGACGCAGCAGGGGCGCGAGGCGCTGCTCGCCATCAACCTGCGCGAGGTGGCGCTCGACCCCGCCGTGGACCTGCGCGCCGTCGCCGACAAGCTGGACGGCTACTCCGGCGCGGACATCACCAACGTGTGCAGGTACAATCACTCGACATCGACATAGCCTAGCGACAGCAGCCCTCCACCTATCCGCATTGGAGCAGCGTGGTGGAGTATGCTCTAGAGTTCTAGACCTCCCGCACAGATACTGCGTCTGTGGCGGGAGACCCGTGCGCAGCAGTGAAACGTCTATGGGTCGCAGCGAAGCGACAGCAGATTGGTGGTGCTGCAAGCTCATTTGCTATATTAAATCCATAAAAAGAATACCAATAGAATGAATAAGAAATAAGAACGGATTTTATTAAATTCCATCCCTTTATGGTATCATAATTCCTCATCTTTATTGAAGGGATAAGGTAATTTTCCACCACGCTGGATAAGTGAGATTCAATTCAAAATACATAAAAACTATTTCTTCATTTGTCCCCAGGGATGCGTCAATGATGTCCATGCGCCGCAAAATAGCTGGCCTTAAGCCAGAACAAATAAAACAACTTGCCAAGGAGGAACTGGACTTGCCTGTCACCAAACAGGACTTCATGGAAGCCATTTCTAAGTGCAACAAATCCGTGTCCAAGGGGGACATTCAGAAATATCTCACCTGGATGGCGGAATTCGGGTCCTCCTGATTGACGTAGAACCATAGCGGACAATCCCACTGAGTGAAAACGTTAACAAACAGAGTAATAATGGTGTCAGACACAAACAATTTAATAGTTCCAATCGATTAAAATTATAATGTGGTAAAAGGTTAGGACACGAAAATGTAAAGCAATTTGCCTTATAGTATTAAGTTAACGAAGCACTGAGACTGTTTCAGTATTAAAACAGGAATGAGTTTAGTGGCATATCGAAGTAAAATTAATAATTATAGTGATGTAAGTTCAGACAAGAACATTCCAATTGGAACATGATTTGTACATATATTATGAAGACTATTATTCATTTCTGCTTCATTATTCAACGAAAATTTTATTTTAGTCTGCTGATATTTTTCTTTACAGTTTTAGCACAAATAACGCTTTATTAAAAGAGAATTTTTTTTTTTCAATTATGTTTATACTTGTAGCAAAATTTTACATAATTTAAAAATCTAACAGATCTGTCATCACATTTTTTCATTTTATTTATGTGGATGCGCGCTGGACACATCGTGATCGTGGTACTTAAATTAGGTTAATTTCAGGTTTATAACAGTTTAGATATAATTTTTATGCCATAACTAATTTATGTGTACTTTTTATAGAAGTTTTATAGATTTTCCAATTATGTCTATGTTATCAATAAAAAATTAAATTAATGTAGTCAGCGTATTGTAATCATTCGCTCAATTAAAAATTTTAAAGTTGTATAAAGACATACTATGTATTTAGTAAAATTTTGTGTTCGATTTCGTGAGTTAGAAGTCAGATTTCCGAAATATATTTTCCTTGACTTGGTTATATAGAACATTTTAAAACCTTTTTGAAATTTTATTGGACACCATAAGAAGTATAACATTTTAAAATTTTGTATATTTGATCCGTAACACTTGCATGTTATAATTTCATTATCATAATTTAATTGCGATCAAATTTAAAGATAATATTGTTATAATCTTGTTATTGGTAAAGATGATATTTTTGCAAACCATGTTAAATACCCATAACTCATAATTATGTAACAAAAACAAAATAAATGGATTTAAAAATTGATTACTGATTTTACTTCAAACACGCGCCAACAACACACCACCGAGAGAGCACCACAATTCCTTTTTCTTTATTTATATCATCTAGATGATATAACAGTATGATGATTTTATATATGTACATATAATATGGAAAAGCCTTCAAGACTCTTAAAATCCTGAGGGCCTTTTCAAAGGAATCTTGGCTAGTCTACAGCATAATTTACAAAGTGCCAAATGACAACCACATGCAAAATGTTTTAGCAAAAAGATCAAACCGAAAAAATGTTGGCACGCTTTTTATAGAAAGGTAAGGTTTTCATTTTGAGATAAATATTGAAGGAACTAAGGGTGAAACTGATTTGCTTCTCACACTTTCGGTGTGAACTTGAGCGATTTTTTTTAATTAGGGTTGGATCCAAGATAAACGATTTCGCCGGGTGAACTGAATATGGGTTCACGCAGCTCGTTCTTGTTTTGACTGGATCTTCTGCTGACTTCTAATGCCATCGATCATCAAGTGGTGGTGTCTCTACGTAAGCCCTGCAGCGCCCATAACCCGCAACCCGCAAGGAGGGTTTAGGACAAATAAATAATTATCATGGACATTCTCACACACGGCCATCTGACCTTTCAGTATGTAAAATGTACTCTGTGATCTGACCCCAAACTAGGCGCGAGCCTGTACTATGGGTGACAGAGACTGGTATAAATACATATATATTTTTAAATACATATTTACATAATTAATATTTACATCCAGACACAAAATAAACATAAGTTTTCGTCACGAATGTTTGTCTTACCCTTTTGCAGGGTAACTACCGATTATGTCGAAAGTAGTCGAAACGCCACGGTAGTAATATGCAAGCGATCCCGTGGCGTTTAAAAAGACGATTAGGGTGCCGCTGGGTTTTAGTGGGTACCTATTGCCGATTGGAAGGGCGGGATTCGTATAAGCATTTCCCAGCGAGAAAAAAAAAAGAGTCACAACCGATTGGGCCAACGAGCCCGTCGAAAGTCGCTTAACGCTTCGTCCAAACCGAAGGCTAAGAATTGGCCAGCAGTTCAACCTTAATGGAAGTCTAGTTCTAGTCGCTGGGTAGGCTATCGAGGCTAACTTTTCGGTCGTCTCTCTTGTCCCTGCAGAAGATGACATAATGGTCCATAGAAGAGAAAGCCGATATACTGGGCACTTTAGGCTCATACTCGATTCATTATGACGAAGGGGCCACATTCAACCGTGTGAGAACTCGTTTAAAGAAATTGTTTTCTCACAAAAGCAGTTATTGCGCGTGGGCAACAGCTTTACCGCAGTCACGTGTGGGGGAAAGCAGGCTCCAGTTTTGACGCGCGTTTGAAGTGAATAATTAATGATCTCGTTTCTGAGGTGAGTTGTTCGGCCGAGACCACCACCCCCCACGGTACCTCGTACAATTTCTGCCGTGTTATAATTTTCTAAAGCAAGGTATAAAAATTTCAAAATAAGTAGACAAATTTTGGAACGAAGTTCCTTATCGCGCGTTGTGAAAGGGGGCTAGACGGAAAAAATTCTTACGAAAAGTTGTCACGACACTTTTTAAACGACACTTTTTATACAGGATGTGTGAGACATGAACATTGTATACAGGGTGTGTGAGACAATAACATTGTATACAGGGTGTGTGAGACATGAACATTGTATACAGGATGTGTGAGACATGAACATTGTATACAGGGTGTGTGAGACATGAACATTGTATACAGGATATGTGAGACATGAACATTGTATACAGGGTGTGTGAGACAATAACATAGTATACAGGGTGTGTGAGACATGAACATTGTATACAGGGTGTGTGAGACATGAACATTGTATACAGGGTGTGTGAGAAATGATATGACTTCGTTCCATCCGGGTGTCCCTTGACACCTCTCATTTTTTTTGTTTGTGGAAGCGGGAACCGGGAGGAAAATTTATAGATTTACTAGCTGACTCCGCAAACGTTGTTCTGCCATATGAAATGTCAATTGACGAATGACTTCACGTGAACGAACGACGGTTAAAAATAAAAATACTAAAATAGTGTTTAAAAAACATTTCCAGTGGACTAAATTGTGTATCTAAACCATTCTCGAATCCCCTTGAACACACACAAAAAATTTCACACACACACTGTCATACACACTTACACAAGAAATATTTAAATATATATTAAGATAAATACATTTCAGTTATATAAAATGTACTCTGTGTAAATACATACACTACAGTCACAGACTTCTATATGAATATAGTAGGTACTTAGTACTTCGGTATAGGATGGAAGGATCTTTCAGGGTTGCTAAGTGACAATAAATAATTTCACTTATATTTTTAAATTAAAATAATTTTATATTTATAAATTTTAATTAAATTTAAAAAAAGTTGTAATATCTCACTTTTTAAATAAAATACAAATTAAATTACTTACATACATATTTATGTGTCGGCTCAGGATGGCCTGTATCAGTGTCTTCCATACTAATTACGCGTTTAGTCAACACTGATATTGTAATTGAAATGCACCTTGTTAATAGTAATCAAAATAACTTTACGACGTTAGAATAAACGATTCGTCCCGTCCGTGGTGCAAGCGCCTTCCTCTACTTTCCCGCCATTCTTCTCTAGCCCAACAATAACCATAACTTCTAGAGGGCGAGCCTTCCACAGACTAGATAGAGATACTACGTAGAGGCATCTTGCCACCACAGTTCGACGCTCCGTTAAGAGGGATCGATTCACCCACGTTCTTCCCTCTTTTCTAACGATTCTGACGGCAGGAACTATGACGTGCCGTCACGGCCGGACTGACCTTCGACCGTCCTCGGGCGTTGTTCACGTTGTCCTGTAAAACACAAACAACAACAACAAAAACACTGTAAAACACTGGCACGTTGTTGTGACAAGGTTTTGATCACTCAATCCGCTCGTCCAGCCTGAGAAACCAGGGATTAGGAAAACTACAGCAGGAGACACTAATGGTGTCTATTATCAACCACTATTGATTCCACAATACTGAGGGTGTCCAATAACGTACCCAAATCACTAATAGCGTCTAGAGGTAGACCGCATGTTTCGCATCGCACGAGTTGACCGCAAAACTATTATTATTATTATTGACTGATGTTGTCCAGCAGTGGACCCATCCAGCAATTGGCCGCAAAACTTTGATAGTGTCAGATTCAGATTCATTAATCCTTCACAACATGGCATTTTGTATACGCTTAACGAACGTAATAACATTTTTGTATCTACCGTGCTGCATACAGTGATGGACCCGTCCAGCGAATGGACCCGTCCAGCGAATGGACCCGTCCAGCGAATGGACCCGTCCAGCGAATGGACCCGTCCAGCGAATGGACCCGTCCAGCGAATGGACCCGTCCAGCGAATGGACCCTCTGATGGTGTCACACTGCAATGGGACCGTCACACCAGGCTCGACCTTAGACCCCAGAACTCTGATGGTGTTCTCGATAGCTTGACGAGCTACTTGTGATTGCAACTAAACCATCGTACCACGTATTCAAAATGCTGATGATCCGGATTAACGTATTCCTTCAACAAAAATGGTTAGCATAACTCGTTTATCACAGTAAAATTTTAAATCGATCAACCTTTCCCAAAGGTTATAGGCAATCCTTTGAATGTGGATTTCGATTTCATGTTGAACGTCTATTATGTCGGGCTCATATTAGATGCCGAGTCTGAATCTGGTTCATCCGTGACGTTTTGAATGATAAGGTTGGCACATCTTTTGGTGCCGTCACGGCCTTCTCCGGATTGGCGGTGGTTTCAAATATGCCGGTATGTCCCAGAGTTACTGAGCACAAACTCTCGTGCGCGTGCTTGTAAACGCGGTTTGACCCGCTGAGACTTTTAAGTTCGTAGCGATCATTTTCCAATACCGAAGTTAGTTAATGGTTTTCTATACTTTCTATCTAACTTTGTCTGTTTTTTTTTTTTTTTCACAAGAAGTATTGGACTAGCAACAGGAGAGGAGCTTTCGCGGATTATTCCTGCATCTAATATTTCTGTCTACCGGTGCCAATCGATAGGGTAATCTCTGCACAACTTTGTGAGGATCTATTAATTTGATCTCTAAGAATCCTGTTTTGACGCGCTTTAGGTAAGTACACCATCTATGAAGTAGTCGGATTATTTATTTAAGAATTATAAAAGTGAATCCCTGTCTTCGCCTAATAAATCAGAATAAACTTGAAGGAAATCCGGTTCACCCATCTCGCTCTCACAAAACCAGCTTGCTTTATGTAAGTACGTAAATATTAGTTGATCATTATCAATTGTCACGGCAAAACCCAGATTACCCCCAATTGTTACCACATGATTGATCATTTATTCCGATTCGAAGTCGCCAAAGGAGATTGATTTATCGAAAAATCGATTAAGCATGTTGATCTGAAATCGATCGACAGATCGATCTTGAACGCTACGTCGTTTGGATGAATTCTTTTAAATCGGACTGTTTTAAGAACCTAGCGACAAAAAGTTGTTGTGAGTTTAATTCCATATGCGTGCCGAGAATTCTCGATGGTATTCGGCACCGTCGGCACACATCAGTCCGCTGAAAACTGCTATATTTATATCATATGGAAGCGATCGCAGCGCCACTTTAGGAGGTCATTTTTTAAACATGATCACTGTTATCCTTGTACTATGCAATCCCTAATTTATTTGTTATTAATTAATTAAGAACATTAATCAATTATTAAATCCTATTACTTATTAATTAAAGCTTTAATATTAATCGGGCAACAATGTTAAAAACGAAAATATTTACTATTGTGAGTAGTAGCTTATCCTGCAATAAATTGAAGATCGACAATTATTAGTGAGATCGTATACATACAGACTAAACTTCAATAACCAATTTCTTGGTCATTTAAGAATAGATTTAAAAATGTTGTCAGTGGCTTAGTAGTTGTAAACTATTATTTTTTTAATCCATTGCCTTAAATGTAGTAATAACAGCACCATAAGAAGTCTCCATCAAAATGCTCCACTAAAAGTTATTGTAATCGATTTTATCATCGATTGCTCATTCATCATATTATATGAATAATCGAATTTCACTTAACTTATCGATTCCTTGGTCCACCACTAATCGTATTTTTGCAGTGGCAATTGGCAAAGATGGCGACAAAGTAAATGGTCAAAAGCAAGACCTTTAATTTGGTCAGTTTTTATCCGGAGAATTTGTTATTTTGTAATAGTTACAAAAATTGTTTAAATTAATAATAGGAATTACTGATTTCATGAAGTAGTGACACAACTTAGATTTAGCGATACTCTCCGTGGGCAATCTCCTTTAGCGGTATGAGCGGGACGCGCGGGGCATGCAAATGCGCTAGAGGTGCGCGACTGCGAATGATCTCACTATTCGAATAATCTACAACTACTAATCTACACATTCGACTTGAAAATTAGTAATAGAATAATGTTCATATTCGAATAAAACGATTAAACGATTCGAATAAAACGATAGTAACTAATCTTATAGTAGCGTTTCTTTTCTACTCGCAACGCGCGCATTCGCCGCTCACTATCATTGATTTTTTTTTTCAATGCAGCTTTTTGGTCGTTAAGGTAAAGCTAAATTTTGATTAAACTGCAGCTGCAATAAAAATTGTCTAAAATTGTAGATGAAGTACTTTACGGCGTGATTAAAAAATCATATTACCTTAAATTTTATTTAATTTTTCCGCCATATTGCTGAATAATCAGCTTAGTTACAGAATTTGTTGTTTGTGTAAATATTTCTTATTTTTTAATAAACTTCTATATTAAACCTAACATCACACTTGTTTGTTACTTTGTAAAAAGTTCACTTGCGTCCCTTTACCTCTGACGTGTGGTGCGAAACTGAGAACGAACATACGCACGTCGCGGTCGTGCGGGCGGCGGAGTCGGTCGGTTCGCTAACATAAATGAAGTTCCGAGTCCGACTCTAGGCATGTGTCGTTCGTTCAATCGCAAAGAACGGAATCAATATTGACCCATTGACAAAATGATCTGGTTCGTTCGACCCGTTCAATCAATGGTTCAATTTGAAAGGAAATTATAGCAATGTAAATATTGATTGATTGAGTTCTTGTGATCACACGTTTCGAAACACCAGTTTATTCAATTTTAATGAATGAATGTTAAGTATACCTATGTAATTATAAATAGTTTGTGACAGAAAGAAAAAATACTGTAATTTGTTTTACTATTTTTAATATACGGGAAGTTTGATTTGGTACTAAATAAATAACAATAAATGATTGGTAAAAAAATGAAATTAAAAATTGTACATACTTATTATCCACTAGCTTTTACCCGCGGCTCGGCTATAGTAAATAATAGATTCTATTTTCCTATATTTAAGACTCATATTTCATTGTTAGATCGGTCGTGGTGTCTCTGTCATACATTCGAAAAGGTCACCGCATCAACGGCTCGCCGCGTTCGGTTTTCGGTTCGTTCGTTTCTCTCTCACTTGGATCAGTCCACAGGCCACAGAGTACATTATCTGGATCAGTCGGATCGGATCGCCGCGACGCAGGCCGCGACTTGCCACAAACCAATCGAACGAACGAATCATTTTTAACAAAGTGAGCCATTCGATTGCGCAGATTTGAAGATCTGGTTCTTTTGACTCGTTCAATCGCGAACGACACATACCTATCCGACTCGACTAGTTCCGAGTCGAATGAAAGGCGTAATAGTATCTGTAGCTAGTTTCTGATGAAAGTTAACACAAACGATTAGTACTCTGTGTGTCGAATCAAGTCAAATTAGTTACTACTTTTTAAAGATCACTCGAATGAGTCGAATGCTTTACTAAGTCGAATAATTCGAATAAAATCATTCAGAGTCGCGCACCTCTAAAATGCGCTAGTATGTAAAATGTACTCTGTGAATGCACTATGATTGGCTATTTCAAGGTCAAACATCGAAACGTAGTGATATAAACTGAGAAAGCATATTATCGATATTAATTCAAGGACATTATTTAATAGTTTTTATTCAAATCGGCAATTTTTCATTAATATTTTCACAGACTTACCTTTAGTGATTTTGATACTAAAATGGGTAGGTAACATTACACTTGCTAATTATAGCGATTTTCAACAGACAGAGATACATTTTAAAATCTCAGTGTTGCAGTTTCTATTCACAATTATAATATTTTTCACAATATGAAAATTGTCTGTGTGAAGTGTCTTGATGTAATTTTATCTAACTTGTATTCACAAAAATAAGCAAGAATAACAGTTGGAAATCACAAAGGAACGGCTCGCGAACAGGTCAAATACTTGGTCAGCACTGAAGAACTGGAGCGAAGCATCGAAGCTCATATTTTTATTAGTGCAATAATAATACACACGCATGGTGCGCTACGGTTCCCTTGTATGCGGAATCTATTGGAAAGTTATCTGTGCGGTAAAACCTTTATCTAAAATAACAGGCACAGAACTAACAGTCAGGAACAATGTGAAACATTATAATCTACTAAAATCTTACCAATTTTAAATGTGCTTATGATTTGAGAAAAACATTGTAAATCATCACCCCAAATACCTTTATGATATACACGGCTTCTGTATACTGCACTGTACCCGGAAACTATGACATTCGCAAAGAAGTTAACATGATGATACCAAATAGAAAAAGGAACTGCTCACCAGATGTCTCCAACGATGAACTTGAGTACTGATGGTCACTTATTATTGAACTCCTTTTTTTTTTACATTGAATCGAATTCGCCATTACCTATTCTTCCGGTCTGGCAAATTTGTAGATACATTACCAGCTTTTCCAATCGTGTAGTAAGTAACAAAATACAACCTTTGTCCTGGTGTGGATGTGGGTTTGGCCATTGGAGATTATTCGTGAAAACAAGGTCTCCATAATTGATAATAAGTTTGTGGTTTCTGTTTGACCATTTTTTAATCCCACGCCTGATGTCGGCTCAGGATGGCCTGTATCAGTGTCTTCCATACTAATTACGCGTTTAGTCAACACTGATATTGTAATTGAAATGCACCTTGTTAATAGTAATCAAAATAACTTTACGACGTTAGAATAAACGATTCGTCCCGTCCGTGGTGCAAGCGCCTTCCTCTACTTTCCCGCCATTCTTCTCTAGCCCAACAATAACCATAACTTCTAGAGGGCGAGCCTTCCACAGACTAGATAGAGATACTACGTAGAGGCATCTTGCCACCACAGTTCGACGCTCCGTTAAGAGGGATCGATTCACCCACGTTCTTCCCTCTTTTCTAACGATTCTGACGGCAGGAACTATGACGTGCCGTCATATGTAATTGAAAACATATTATTGGTTAAACGGGATTAAAAATAAAAACTTCATGTCACGTAGTCTATGGTCTAAGACTGCGTTTAATTTAACGTTCCCATCAAACGCTTTTAGAAGGAATTTATTGAGAAAGATAAAGAATCTTTAAAATATATAATTAATCCCTACGTACATATATGAAATAATGTTAATAATTAAAAAAGTTTAATGCTATTTTGCTCTTGTTTATTTTAGCTTTGTTTATAGACTTTGGTATTTTTATCTGTGCTGTCACAGCATATGATCCGTAGTGTTGGTACTAAAACCGGTCAAAGATATTACTTTTTAATGGTGATATCTTTTGAAAGAACAAATTTCCTTGTTAATTAATGCAATTAGTATTATAAATATAAATTTAAATTTTGAAGATCATAATACTTGTCTATCATTGTATAATGGCTCGTCAACTTGAACATAGCAACGAATGTCTTGGCGCCAGCGGAAAAAACCGTAGTCGGTTATGTCGCTTATGAAGTTGGTAGCACTGTAGTTCTACGTGGTCGCTAAATTACGGAAATGTAAACATGCACAGATAATTTTTCGTTATTTCTATGTATTTGGTGCTTCTACCTCAATTTCTAGGTCATATTATTACATTTATTGAATAAAATTAAATAGAAAGGTATTTATCCCATGTTAAAACCACATTTTCAACATTTCTATTTTTCTGACACCAATGTGAAGATAGGCAAAAGCGTCGACAAGCGCTGTAGATTTTCAAGTCCGCTAATGGCGGACGCTAATAATTTTGGAAGTTTCGTGATTCTATTGTTCTGTTTTTGATTATCACTCCTTTTGCGGGATAAATAATGAGTTTTATTATTATGTGATTGCGTATAATGTGTTATAAATGTGCAAGTGAAATGAAATGTTCGATTTGAACATGACAAAAGCGCCCGCTAGATATGTAACCTTTTCCATAACCTCGTTTACGCCAATGGAGTAGATATGTGATCGATGTGTGTGCTTCGGTGAACGATTTTTCGTCAGTTTCGCGTTACATTTAGAAAGAAGTTTAACGCCCTAATAGTGATGGAAGTGTCCGTGTCGCGGTTTTGCAATCCGACGCCCGTTTTCGATGTAACGTAAGCGAGCCGGTCGATCGCCAGAGCGAGCGTAAGCGGGGACGGCCGCCACCAGCCTAACATGGCTGCGACGCAGGCTGAGTCTCAGCGTAGCGAAACGAATGTAGATCAGAATCCATCGGAACAGCTCAGTGAATCTAGGAACGCTCTGTTACAAAACGGCACCGACAAGACCGTCGGGCGCGTTCCGCCCGATGGCGTCGTGAACACAAAGAGCAAGTCGCCGATGTCGGCCGACCCGGGCGCGCCGCGGGACGCTGCCGAGGCGCCCGGCCACGAGCGGCCCGGCGAGCGCGTGGTGCCCGACCAGTATGGACAATATCGGTATCCGGAGGGCGCGGATCCGTACTACCCGGCGCGGCCCGGCTTCCCCGGAAAGCCGCGCCCGCCGCCCCAGCAGCGATTTTTCCCGGGACAGGCGGTGTCGCAGGCTCCGGGGCCCACGCCAACGCTGAACTCGCTGCTCCAGTCGAGTGGCGCTCCGCCGCACCGGTACCCGAACAGCTATGAGCAGCCGCCGGCGGGCTACGGCCCGGCCCCCGGCTGGCCACCCAGACCTATGCCACCGTACAACCCTCAGGGACCTCCATATAGAAATTCAACGGTGAGTTTATATATAAGCTATCATATCCAATCACTAGCAATTAATTAACTCTAGTCAATGAAATGGGACATTGAACTCATTGATTATTGCAGTAATAGATGAAAATTATCATATGCTTTGAACAGATTTGTTAAGGATAGTAAATAAAGCTGGGTGGCCTTTCAACTGTTAACATAATTAATATTGTAATCAAAATACAGTGAGTAAACAAATCTTTCTTAACAATTGTTGTGTTTTGACTAGATTTCTGTTTTATCACTAAGTAATTTTACTCCAACTTTCCTTAGGTATTAATGGTAATACAGTCTCAATCTAATCAATTATTCTAAACACATAATATTCTGTTATCTTTGCCTGACATGTTTTGCTATGCCAATATTTGTTTTGTATTTTTTTAAGTACATATTGGTTTCATTTTTAAGATGTTTTACGACTGATAATACATGATAGGTGATGATGCAGAGACCAAAATTACCTACAGACAATGTGATCTAAGAATAATGCATAATGTGTTAAGGCAATTAACAATAACAAAAGCAAGATGTCTGTTTATGACCTCAGGTATCTTTGTGGTAAACCAGCCAAATTGAACTAAAAAAAAAAACTGACTAAATGACTATTTATTCTGTAGTTAATCTATTTTATTTTGATTCTATATTATTTTAAAAGCACAAATTATGAAAAAAAAGACTAAGATTGATTAGTAAGAGTCTATACGGCTTCAGTGCAAAGCGTGGGTGAGATAGTAATACTGTAATGGCTGAAATAAATTTATGTATATTTTGTAATAATTATTTATTGTACTTATAAAAAATAAGTAAAGTTTAAATTACTTAAATACCATAATTATTACTTGTATTATCACAAAAACGTCAGGGGCTGTTCTAATACATCAATAGTTCAGCTCGCTCGCTCAAAGTCAACTAAATGAGTAGAGAGAATTAACCCAACCTTAGTGTGGAATTTTTATCTGAGGAAACAGCCTAGCTCTAGTCTACACGTAAGTGTTTGATAATATCCCTGAACCCATTATACTTATGATTTTTCTTCAACAGGATTCAGAATGCTTGGTTGACTTAAAAAACAAATGGGACTGATTCAATAACTCATTAAACATAACATCACACCCATATTTCCCCAAAGGGGTAGGCAGAGTTGTGTATACATCCACTCGTCACCAGCTATCCTTAGGTCCCATAATTTTTTTTATGGATATAAGATAGCAAACGAGCTTGCAGCACCACCCATCCGCTGCCACCCATGACAACTGTGACTGACTATGAACAAGACTCAATTAGGGACTGGGATGATTAGTCCATATGGGCCTATTATATAATAGGCCTGTTGCCATACACTGGGCACAAATCCAGACAGAGCTGCTACCGGGCATTTCAAGTTAGAAAACCCCAAACCTGGGACCTCTAGCTAACAGTTGCTATGGGTGACAAGCAGTAATAACAAAAAGCAACTAAAAATCCAATCAGCACATAAAACCTTATGTATAGTGTTCCTTCATGGGGTCAGGTTTTAACTTCTGCGGGCTAGATACAATACAGTATCTAAAAACTAACTGACAAAAAAGAAATGACATAAACTTTTACAATTTACATGAAAAATATATAAGCATAGAAAATATGTATATGCATAATATGATATAATTATCAAGGTTTATACAAAATGTTTCAAAACATATGGCATTTTATGGTATTGGTCTTGGTGGATAATGCTAATTAAGGACAATGGAGCCCTCCATTGTCCTTAATTAGCTCGTCATATCAAGCCATTGTGACTGAAGGATCAGGAATGCATTTCCAAATTTTCAATAGATTGCATTATGTGTGCTCCCCAAAATATATCCCCATATTGGATTGTGCAAGCCAATATTTGCTAAGCTAATAACTCTAAAAAGAAATAGTTATTAACACTATCATGCAGGTATCTTTTTCAAGGTTCTATTCCATTTCTTCCAGAGCCTATATTATGGAACCAAATAGGTTCTATGTAGAGTTTGCCTGGGGCAGTACCACCACCCACCACTGTACTTAGCACCCTGTAGTAATTGTTCAATTGTGGTCCAGTTGGAAAGGTTTGATCTCTGTTGCCTTTGTCTTCAAGGGTTGCAACCCTAAGAGTCCCTACCCCATTTCTCATACCTTCTAACTGACTGTCCAACTAACCTTCATATTAATGACTAACCATCCCAGTACCCGTATGAGTCTTGTTAGTATTCATAGTCTCACAGGTTGCATGCTTAGCAGCGAATGGGTGGTGTTGCATACTTGTCTTGTCTTATTCAAATCTACAAACATGTACAGAAATGTACGGTACAGGGATTTAATCCACATTCTCTACCAGCCAACCTTGGGTACTAAAATAACATAAAGGTGGAGACTATTATTTTCATATTCATAAAAAAAGCTATGCAAAAATACTATGAATGGTCCAGAGGCTAGACTAGTATATTTTGTATGAACACTTACAGGAATGGAATTTCGATCAATTTGTTGAGTCAAAGGAAGAAATTAAATTGAGTTTCAATAGATTAAGCTATTTTTTTAATAAATTTTTAATAGTAATTATTATGATGTACTTAATCTTTTAAAAAAAAAATTAAATAAGATTACACCATCGAAATTTAAGTAAATAAGTAAAAGAAGGATTAAACATGCCCAAGTGTCACAAGATTGAATGTCTTTTTGGAGACAGATTATCTGTCTACGTTACGGTCTACCCATTATTTTTCATCAACTTGTGACTTGATCTAAGGCCTTAGATATCTAGGACTGCCATTGCCTCCCCCCTATCTAACATTTGTTTGCGCCCAGTGAGTGAGATAAATCAGGTCATGTTGAACGAGGTCATGTGGTCAAGTTGATCTGCTGGTTGAACAGGTATCTAAGGAGCTGTTGTTGATAGCTCGCTTGGTCCCCTTTGACAGTAAATAGGTAATCCCTATATGCCCGTAGTTGGCATGATCGCTCCGGTGAGTTTAATTGTGGCTACCTTCCACGAAGACGTTGATGGCCAGCAGAGTAGCCTTTCAGGGCTATTGCGTGCCGGTTTGCTATTCTTCTTAACCTTTAATAAAAAATGCTAGATGATAGACGTATAGTTAGAAAGTTATGGTAACAAAAGCTAGGAAGTTTGATATTACGCAATGTTTGCAAAGTCGCGTGGCTATTTCGCTCGTCCTGTTTTTTTACGACACCACAGCACCGACGGACGAAAGTTGAGTCTTTTAAAAATAAAAAGCCAAAGTTCGATCAACTATTCACCGTCACAGCATGTCGGTGGCGCGGCGGCATCGCTCGGTTGTTCGGCAATGGAAGAAAAGAAAAAAAAAGTCATCGTCGAGGAATAACAAAGCTGGCACGCCTCCGCCCGTTAGCGGATATAAAAACGAAAGCGTTTGCGATAGTGAAAGTTTGATGTGTAGGCAAATATTGGCTGCTTTCAGGCGGAGATTTGTGCGTTCGCCTCGCGTCGGTCCGGGATGCCCTGGGTCTCAATTGGAAATCGCTCGTTAGAAATTGTATCGTCTCATGCGACTTATGTTACACCTTGATATCTATGTTATGTCTACTTTGTGTCTATGTTGCATGACGTTAATTTTCTGCAATTTCAATCGTTCGTCTCTGGCAGTCAAAACAAAAAATTAAGATACATCCATTCATCTGTTTTTTTAAATTCCCTGTGTTCAAAACGCTATGGCATAAAAGTACATTCAAGTATTCTTTCCAAATAAAAAAATAAAATTAATAAATTATAACAAACTAAAAAAGCACTTACAAAATTCGATCATTAAAATTAAACAAATCACGAGTTGTGGCTATACATATTCAAACAACAATCTGCAGCTAGCGGCAGGGCACCGGTAGGTACGGCACCTTTTTTTTTTTTATGGATAAAAGATAGCAAACGAGCTTGCAGCACCACCCATCCGCTGCCGCCCATGACAACTGTGACTGACTTTGAACAAGACTCAATTAAGGACTGGGATGGTTAGTCCAATTAGTTGAGAGAGTTAATTAGAACATTGGTTGGTCTGTTCGTTAGTAGGTATAAGGACTGGGGACTGTTAGTGATAGTTAGTCCTATTAGTTAGTGTTAGTAATAGTCCAGTTAGTACTTGTTAGTAGGAGTCTCGTTCTAAGTCAGTCACAGATGTGTTGCTACCCTTGAGGACTAAGATGGTCGCCTCTAAAGAAGTGTAACCGGAAACCACACCTTTCCAACCGGACCATAATTGCTTTAAAAACAATTATTACACGGCAGAAATGGTACTAGGTACCGTGGCGGGCGGTGGTACTGTCCCGGGCGAACTCTATATGGAACCAATTAGCTTTCATATAAAACCTATTTGGTTCCCTATAGGCTCTACCACCTACCTTTGGGTCGTACGACATTTTGTTAATTATTTTATCACCCGTGGTACTGTACGCGTTATTCTTAAGATCCTTATCATTTTTAAAAGCTTTTATTTAACTTCACTCGTATGTATGTACGTATGTAGGTAGGTATGTATGTATGTATGTCCTGGTATCTTGCAATCAATATTTCACCCACTTCCACTGAAGCTATCGAGCTGAAATTCGGCACACATTTGGTTCAGATGACAATGCCGATAAAAAAAATATTTTTAACAGTATAGTGTACTGTTTAACAAATAACAATTTAATTTAATGCAAACTAAAAATAGCCTTCTAGAAAAAGGTTTGCAACCCCTGATCGAACGACCCAAAGGCTAACGACTTTATGCCATAGCGTTTTAAACGAACTAGATTATAGTCTAGCTTTACGGCTGTTATTCAACACGGTACTGCGTCCTGAATTCAGCGGTTCAACATCGTCTCCAGTTCATAAATCGGTTATTCTCCTCACTCGGAGGGAACCTAGTATAAAATCCATTTAAACATGAATGTGTAATCATGAAAACTACACTCGAGGAAGTGACCTACCTTACTTCATCTTGCTAACACTGCGGGCTATGGCGATAAACCTCTATGCGTGTATTTGGTGTTTAATCTATAGCTGGATTACACCCGACGACACTCGTAGCGGCTCAAAATACAGGATTACTAATGTTAAACCAAAAATACTCGAAATCCAGCAGGCAAGGCGAGCGATTCAAGAATATAGCTCGTGGAGGCAGCCTCGGCGGGCCCCGACGTCATTTCGCCGCTTCCACTTTCCGCACATACATTATGTAGAGGCGGTGCGGGCCGTTTGATGGAATCAACGTGAATGGAACCTGACATCCGACACGTGTATCTAACCACGGCACCCGACGTTTCCCCGCCACCCGCGTATCGTACGCGATACACGCAACCTTTTGAGGATTTTTTCATGCGAATGTCGAAATGTTGCCTGAATATAATGTTTTTTCTGCTTTGAGCGCCAGTTCTGAATTTAAACATGATCTTATTGTGGTAGCGGATTAGCGATAACGATATCTGTATTCAACAGATTTCGATGACTATTTATATGGTAAGCGTTTTTAGGTTCTTTGAAACCCTTTTACATACATATTTAATTAGATGTGTGTTCAAACGTACATGCATGCTAACGTTTATACTGACTTCGGGATTGGGTATTTGTTAGATTATCGTTAGCCTCTAGATAATAATATAATATATGTTGTTAATGTATAATATACATATGTTGTTTTGGCTTAGAAAGTATGATCTCACAAAATCGCCACCGTTGCGTTGCTTGTTTCGAACGGGTTATAAGTTACCTTTATTCTGACTTAGGCTTGTGCAATACCTAGACGTGTTGAGTAAAGCTAACACATATTACAAAGTAAATAGGAATATACCTAGCTAGATAGGTTAGTAAAGATTAAAAATATCTTTGATCCATTGATAACGTCCATTGACACTATCATGTCGACCTATTTCCCTTCATTATATTTGAAGTTCTTCACAACGAAATTCCGAAACGTTACATGTAGCAAAATAGCGTTATCATTAAACTCTCAAAACCGTCGTGGTCCTTCGAAGCGACACGAGTTACGACGTTTAGTTCCTAGCGTCGGTTGCCTTTCCGCGGCGTGCTGCCGGCCTGCCATAAAACAATGCATCGAGCACGTGCCTGTTTACACTTTAGAGTTCACATTCAAGGTCGTACGCATTTGTAAGGATGTACCTGTGTAGGTTGGCCGGCGAACAAATACCGGTTACGTAACGCCGCCTGTCCCACTTCCCACGATGCGGTTGGTCTTCCGCCCGCAGTCGTCGAGGCTCTTTGCAATTAATCGACTCGTCGGAGAGCGCTTTTCGCCTCGAGTGTCGACTTCCCAAATTGCTGGCTGGCTATCTACGTGACGATACCGGTGAGAGTGGATTGGTTATGTGTGCGACTGTTCGACGATTTGGTTAACTCGTTTTGGTTGGGTTACATAAAGTCACTTATTTATTTAGGTGTTTGCTTTTATGTCTCGTCTGTATCGAACAATGTTTACTGGAAATAAAGATATTTTTTTAGGTTTATAAGTGATTTTTCAGTCAGGTAATATCAGAAAAAAGCTTGCGAAAAGATTAGTCATATTCATACAGTTCTTTTGTGAAGTGACTTAAAGTGAACTGGACGAGATTAGTTCGTATAGATACATACTGAAAGTAAGTAATATGATTTAATTCCATACTGACTGTGTCTAAAGTATTGTAAAAGCAGTCTGTAAGTGCACGCAAAGCGAGCGTTCCAACGCAATTGACAAATGGTAAGAAAATGCTTCGACTTTTCTAGCGCGTTTAAATAAACGAAGTTTGAACGAATGAACAGTGCTGGGGAGGCTCGTTTCATTCGCTCGTTTGATCGCAATGCAAGATGCCAAGCGGGCATTTCAACGTAGCTTTAATAAAAGCTTTACTATGCTTTGAGTAGCATTTTTACTTTGTAACAGGCAACAGACCTTTATGGGTGTAGTACCAAATCCCTACTTACAAATTGCTTATCGATGGTAGTATGTTAGTGGCCCACTACGCAGACTCTCCATAATATAAAACTGTCCTATTCTGCTGTGTGGAACGGTTGAAAGGATTCCGGAGCGTATTCCGCCATACTACACTCTCAAGAAAACTGTACTAATATCTTAATGTAGGGGTACTCTTACCACACATATTTTTAGTCAGTAAGTGCATTGCTGGTCATTATTCATGATCGGTGCGTTTTAACAAGCCCGAAGGGTGAGTTGAAATAATTGGTGATCCGCTTTTTTCTGGTTTGCCCATAAAGGTAGGATAAGAAATTGTTTTAGCTGAAATTGTATATTTAAAGTAATGTAAGAAGTATGTTTTAATATTTGGTCGTTATCGTATATCGTTTTATATTAATCGTGGTGCGACCAGTACACAATATACATTTGTTTGACAACAAACAAATTTCACCTTGGACGTTCAGTAATTCGTGCAAAACATACCGCTCTGCTTATAACATTACGTAGTTGGATTATGCAAGATCGATATGAATAGGATGACACAATACGAACAATTACAGGCAGGTCCGCGTAATCACCGCGGCGCGCGGCGCGTATCTCCGCGGCCGTCGTAAAACACGATCACAATCAAACGCACACGTCATTGTCGTCGAAATGGTTGTGACGACAACGTCCCGCTGATTATTTATGAATGGCACAAATAATAAACAAGTGTTGTGGAATTAGTCATTTATCTCGGTGCTATGTTTACCCGCAATCGTGTTAGATAGTTGTCGATAAGGAGACACGTGGTTGTGGGGTCGACGACCCGACATACTCGTGCTCGCCGACAGCTCGGTAATAATAATAAAATGTTTCCGTGCGACTGGTTCAAGGGCGACCCGATGATATCGGCGCCCGCTATATTTAGATTTAGCTTTGTGATGTGGATTTACAGTGGGTGGGTAGGTGGGTATGCGTTTGTTGAGACGTCTTCGCGTCTACGTTTCACTATTTCTCTATGATTATATTCTTACTGTGAGGGTCTTCTCGCGTATTGGCGAAGGTCTTTGAGAAAATGTACCGGGCGTGTCAGATTCATCACGTGTGTTCAATTTTTCAAGACGCCATCAGCCGACCCAACAGCTGTCAACCGGCAAACGGCGCGGCATCTGGGAATCAGCCGCGCCACGCATCCACCGGCGCGACGCCTGAGGCGCTCCGCCGAGGCGCCTCGCCGCGCCAGAAACGCAACGAATTTGATTATCTATTAGCGCGTTAGCCTGCGATCGATATCTATTCTCTGTCCGTATTTAGGGCGGTACGTGGCTCCGTGCGTAGTGCAGCCGAGTAAATTTCGCTCTCACTTTCGTATAGCAATAGCGCCGGTCGGTGTGTACATGAAAACGAGATGAATGGGCTCGACTGAGACCGTTCATTCCGAGTCCGTGATGTGGATTTCGTAAAATCAATGCGAGCGGTCCGTCTCGGGCGCCGTGTCATTGTGTTGTGCTTGGATAATGGACGCCTCGTCCGCACCGCCGCACGGGGTTGCTGACCGTTTAACTGGCGTCTATCGCTTTGCTTACCTACTTAATATTGGATGTGGTAATTTCACTCGGCAGTCTGGCCGCCGATTCAAGGTCCTGATCGAAAACAATGAGTTAGTAACGATGCTTACTGAAACTAGGGCTTGCTTATGTCTGTGTATCATTGACGCGTGTATCTCACAGCAAAGGGAAATGTTTAGTTTGGTACGATTCAAATGTCGGGAATCTACAGCACTTTAATCATATAAAGTTGCAAGCACACATCCAACGCACAGCGTCGAGAATTAGGGTTCAAAAATCTATATTTCCAGTGTCGCTAGAATCATGTAAAACTATGCAAGGGATCCTACTCCAACAACTGCTCAGCGATTTCAGATACTTAAATCGCGATAGCAGTGGAACCATTCCATGGTTGGTTGTCGCGGGACATTTGATAACATGGTTGTCTCATTGGCTGAGTGTCTTGATAGATATGGCATGGAGCTGGAGGTTTCCATGTTTCCTTAACTCTAGTCCAATGCAAATAACCCGATGGTTAAACGTTCAACCTTCGTGTTATCGCGAGGATGCCGCAAGCCTTGCACCCCAACGACTTGTATTGGCGAACAAAAACGTCACTCGTCACGCTGCCTGCATTCATTCATACAGTATGTTGTAATGGGGTCGTTAAACCGTGGTGACGTCACGTAATTGCCGGCCCCCTTCGCCCGGCGCCGGTTGAAATCAAAACGTCGTATTAATAACAAGGGAAACCTGTGTAGGTCAAGCACGTTATCACTGGCCCAAACGTCACGTGCGCCGACTTCCTACCTGCCCGCCTACCAACGTATGTATGTAACATATACATAAATTATACATACCTACTCATAAATTACGTAATACACAATCGCGTCAGTAATTAGCTGCTTTAGAGCTCGTTTCAAGATCTAGACTAGACCATTAACTTTGTATTTAAAACTCATGGTATGGTATATTTTGTCTGTAATGTTAGCCAGAGCTGAGCTACTTGAACAATAAGCAGACTATTCACACAAACGATTGTAGCAATCCACGTCGCCTTGTCTGTTTCGCGAACACGCCGCGAAACCTTAACCCAACTGATATGGAGATGGAGATTAGTTAACAAAAACTAATTTCGCGGTTTATTGCATGCAAGAATTTAATTACGCCGCCAACCTTCATAATGCACACGGTGTGACGTAACTTACATCGATAAATGTGTATGAGTGTAAAAGGGGCCATTGCCAAGGACTCCGCTCTGTGCTCAGTCGGAAAGGTAAATGACTCATGAATACATACATACGTTCCTATATTTCCTACGCAGCTCTATAGACTGTTAAAGTCATGAGGTGTTAATTCATAAATAGCTCGGTGAAATAATGGCATGTTTACGTTTGGGATGAAGGTTACTACAAGAGGCTGGAGGGCGTATCCGAAACGCTCGTTTCTTAGCTTGAGTGTGCAACTTATTTAACCAAGCTCCGTAAACTTGATGGAATCTGAAGCTTCGTTTCAAAAGATTCCATTTCAAATGCTATTCTATGTACTTTTACATTATTGTTATAAAATACAACATAATATTTTAATGTGCGTACCTACTAGTAGATAGAATACTGATTAGCTGGTAACCACTTAATCCTTAGAAACATTTTGACGGAACTTCTTACTTTAAAATCCGATCCAAAACTCCTCAAGATGGACGGATGTAGTATATTTCTTCTGATTGGTTAGATTTTCTTAGATCCTGAAGGACCTGAAGGGCGATGGCGTTACTAGATTGGATAGTGTGTGACAGTTTACTTAAACTTACGAGTGCATTTTAAGCAGTACTTAAAGTCTTAGAGCTTTGAATAATTCAACAAAATTTTAATGTACATAAATCGAATAGCTTTGAAGAATTCCACAAAATTTTAATGTACATAAAACGTACTAAGTGACGCAATTGCCCTGCTAATGTTGCAAAACAAATATTCACCTACCCCGTCTTAAGCTACATGCTTACATCGGTACGAGTATATACTCTTATTCGTTAATTCTGTGTTTAATTTTCCACGTAGCTACGATTTCCACTTCTGTACTTCCTGTACTTCATCGCATGTTTTTACGAAGGCCTTAAATTTGGTTAGGTCTCTACCTTGATTAGTCTCTTAAATTGATATTACATGGTACCTATCTACATTATATGGACAAAATCACTCAAATCTCAAAAGTTGTAATATCTTTCTCATATGTGATTGCAGACCGTACCAAATGAACGGCAAAGTGCACATTTATCTCAACCCAAGCTCATCCGACGAGGGGTTGTTCAATGTTCATTTCTTTAATCCACTACTTGCCTGAATATAACGGGGCGGGCGTCTATACATTGCATATCTACATTAAAAGGTCACGACCGACGGTCCTATGTACTCCAGATAGCATGTACCTAAAGGGAGTTCTTTATTGAACCGTCTTGGGTGGAAAAGGGGTCGCTTTATTAGGTCAGTAACACTCTTGTAATCCGTTTTGTGTACACACTTGTTGCGTGGTGTGTATGCCAATCAAATTGGATCGGATTTTCCATTGTGCCTCCGTAAACGACGGTCATTCTGTACTGACGACGTTTACGGGTCTTGATTGATCGTATAGTGGTGAAGTGATTGAACGTTATTGACTTGTCGATTTTTGATTAGTGATCTGATCACAGATCAGATGAGGTGTATACATTCGCATACGCTCACGGACTTTAAGTTTCCGGGATCTTATTTTTATGAACATGTTCATATAGCGAATTTTTATGAACATGTTCATAAAGCGAATGTTCATACGAGTATAGCTATTTACAGTTTCATATAGCGAAATGCAACTCCTCGCAAGTGCGTTGTGTTGAAAGATGAATCAAAATGTTTTTATTTTTTTAGTTGAGTTCATAACGGACACGTGACTGCACTGCAGTAAGTTGTTTTAATATGCCTGTCGCGCACCACACACTGAAAACTCTCACTAATAGAAAGCTTTTTTTTTTTTTTATGGAAAAAAAGATAGCAAACGAGCTTGCAGCACCACCCATCCGCTGCCACCCATGACAACTGTGACTGACTTTGAACAAGACTCAATTAGGGACTGGGATGATTAGTCCAATTAGTTGAGAGAGTTAATTAGAACATTAGTTGGTCAGTTCGTTAGTAGGTATGAGGACTGGGGACTGTTAGTGATAGTTAGTCCTGTTAGTTGGTGTTAGTAATAGTCCAGTTAGTACTTGTTAGTAGGAGTCTCGTTCTAAGCCAGTCACAGATGTGTTGCTACCCTTGAGGACTAAGATGGTCGCCTCTAAAGAAGTGTAACCGGAATCCACACCTTTCCAACCGGACCACAATTGCTTTAAAAACAATTATTACACGGTAGAAATGGTACTAGGTACCGTGGCGGGCGGTGGTACTGCCCCGGGCGAACTCTATATGGAACCAATTAGCTTTCATATAAAACCTATTTGGTTCCCTATAGGCTCTACCACCTACAAAGCTACATCATTCCCAGCATCCCGACTGCTAGGGCCGGTAAAATCGCGCTATCAGCTGAGTATGTTACATGGATTTCCACTCAGTCAAATCTCCTTAGTGGCTCACTGCTTGTAGAGGAAAACTGGTAATCTGATTGATAAAACTAAGGTTGTACCACTAAGCCACTTGTAATCCTCTGAGCCGATGATAAAGAAGGAATAATTTTGCCATCAGTGATGCTTTGATGCGGCGGTATCATGAGTTGAAATGTTCAGATTGTTTAGTTACAAAACATCAATCCGAACATTGAACGAAACGGAATACCCATTGGCGTGCAGAGATCTGTTGAATGTTTATTCGAAAGATCTAATAAGATAGCGGGCGGCTAGTGCAGGCCACCTGTTGCGCAACGGCGCAGCACCTACCCACCTCGAGCTTGACATTCGCGGGGGCTCGTGACGCCGCCGACCGAAATAACACGCCGTAACCGACCGCACAACACGACGTAATGCTATCTCTATTTATAGTGCCTTATAATTAAATACCGACATCCATTCATATTTACTTTCCGTTAGCCGGGCTAGTAGTAGACGCTTGAGAGACTTGAGAATGGAGACGCAAACGCGCGCGTTTGGAGATTTCCATGCAAATGATCAATCTGATTTCTAAAGTGTGTCAGTGGAGTGATCTTGAGTGTGGTTAATTTACTGGTTTAGGTTAGGTTACAGTTTAGCATTACAACTTAATTATTTTGAAGTAAATTTTCGATTTTGTTATAATTATGTCGCATTCGGAGATCAGTTTACGTTCATGTAGCTTGTAGATTCCAGAGTTGTGCTCGCTTGATCATCTGTTGCTTTATAGAGCTTTATTAGCTCTTAATTCGCAAGTTATTCATTTGTCAAATCTGTATGTAATAAAATCATACCATTACGTACCGGCATGACAGGCCCGTTGGCGCAATCGGTAGTGACCCTTTCTGTTGCGCCAAGGGTCGTAGGTTCGAATCCCACTCAGGACAAATACTCGTGTGACGAACACTTGTATTTGTTCTTTGTCTGGATGTCAATATTATCTATTAAGTATGTATTTAAAAATATCTATGTATGTATGTAGGATTTATTATCTGTGTAAAGTAATTTAAGTATATTATCTATGGTGAGAGGGAACAGAGGGGTGAGGTAAGAGGGGATTAAGTAAGATGGCGATAGACATAGAACGGTGTAAAGGTGTTTAAAGGTGTTAAAATTAATTAAAGGCGTTTATAAAATCAAAGTTGTATATTTCTGCACAAAACCGTCCCGAACCCATAAATCTACAACTTTGGGGGCTCGTCCGGGATCGGGAACAAAATTCCATCGCGGATTTGTGCAGAAAGTGTGCGCGGAAACGTGTTCGGTGACAAGGCGTGGTTACCGCACAGTTACCGCTACCGGCCGGCAACCGGCAACAACGAAGTCGATTTCAAATATTTTTATGATCAAGACGAGAAGAACAATCAAGATGCAAGACGATAAGAACGAGAGTGACACCCGCATGGGTCCCGTCACCGCATTCGACGGAATTACGAAGTTCAGCGGGGATGACAAGACATATTCGTCTACGAAGTGGGCGCAGGATATTGAAGACAATGCCGAAATATTTAGCTGGACGCCGCAACAAAAGCTGATTGTGGCGAGGCGATCTCTCATTGGCACGGCGGAACTGTGGCTCAAATCTGAGAAAAGAAGGGAAACAGGAAGGATTTTTGTATAGTATTGAGAAGGACAGTATTCCCCTGAGTACTTTACACTGTGATCATATTGGCCCTTTGTCAGAGACAAAGAAACAGTACAACTACATTTTGTCTCTTGTCGACAGTTTCACCAAGTTTGTGTGGCTCTTTCCCACGAAGAGTACAAATTCGGTAGAGACTCTGAACAAGCTACGTATTCACCAACAAGCCTTTGGAAACCCAAGTCGAATAATCACAGATAAAGGAGCTGCATTCATGAGTAAAGATTTTTCAGATTATTGTCAGGCAGAAAATAACAACATATTACTATAACTACTGGTGTGCCCAGAGGCAACGGACAGGTGGAAAGGATTCATCGTATTTTAATTTCAGTTTTAACTAAGTTGTGCCTGGAAGATGAGAAACAATGGTATCGGCATGTGAGCCAGGTTCAGAGGTCAATTAATAGTACATTTCAGCGTAGCATTCGTACAACTCCTTTTGAATTACTAACTGGGGTTAAAATGAAATTAAAAGAAAATGTTGATTTGTTGAACATGTTACAGGATGAAGCAAAAGAAGGATTTCTACAAGAACGTGAATTACTAAGACAGAAGGCTAAAATTCAGATTTTAAAGGTGCAAGAAGAGAACAGGAAAACGTATAACAAAAGGAGAAAGGAGAGTAAGAAATACAAAATTGGAGATTATGTGGCTATCAGAAGAACTCAGTTTGGGAAAAGCCTTAAAATAAAAGCAAAGTATTTGGGACCATACAAAGTGGTTAGGATTCTGGGGAAAGACCGGTATGAAGTGGAAAAGGCAGATAGTGGGTCAGAGGGTCCAGGGAAGACTAGCACAGCAGCAGACAATATGAAAAGCTGGCCCCTGGTAAGCTTTTGAAAAATTTCAAAACTACTCATGTACCCAGTACTCAATTTACATTGTTTTGTTTTTTTTTTTATTTGTAACTTACAGCATATGAAATAAGGCATTGAATCTTATGTGTTTTAGCTATAACCATAATGAAATTGCTTATGTAATTGGTAATTCTTAAAAGTCAGTTTTCCAAGAGATGTGTGTAGAATTTTATTTAGTCATATAATGTAATGTGTTAAGGTAATATCTAAGATTTCATATCTTATATCAAAGTGTTCTATATAAGTAGTAATTAATGTTAAAAGTAAAAGTTCTCATATAAAATGTAATTTAGTTTGGATTTGTTGTTTGATAGTGTTTAACTGTTTAATTTAAAAGTAGCTAAGTCTGTGGCCAGACTGCCCAGGATGACCTGTAGGATTTATTATCTGTGTAAAGTAATTTAAGTATATTATCTATGGTGAGAGGGAACAGAGGGGTGAGGTAAAAGGGGATTAAGTAAGATGGCGATAGACATAGAACGGTGTAAAGGTGTTTAAAGGTGTTAAAATTAATTAAAGGCGTTTATAAAATCAAAGTTGTATATTTCTGCACAAAACCGTCCCGAACCCATAAATCTACATGTATATATACATATATCAATCTCTGACACCCGAGGCTCTTACTTACTATTTTACAGGCTCGCGCCTACTTTGGGGTCCGATGGCCGTGTGTGAGACTGTCCAAGATATTTATTTATTTATGACACACGCAGTAACTAGTCGGATACAATGTTTGTTACGTGGAGTACTACCTTACATATCGCTTATATTGTGTACTCTGTATTGATCTGAAATATATCGATGTTACACGGATCGTAAGAATCACGGTCAAAGTAATAAAAGTAATGGGTATACGATAACTGTATACATACAGCTACAGGCATGCGGCGCCGCTTTCGTGGCACGTGCCGACGGAAGTCTGAACAGATGATTCTGATGAATACGGTTTACGTCCCATTGTTGGTTGATACTCAAACAAGTACAAAAAGTAAACCGGTCAGCGGGCCTTTTATCGTTTCTCGCAGGAGTTCGTTGAAATAAAGTAATAACAGTCAATCCCATCTCATTCATTTTCTCTTTTTCTTGCAACAATACAGATACAGTTATGGCTCGGCATTTTTTGTGTAGATACGCAAAGGGATAGCCCGGCGGCGTTTAATATGTAAAGGAAGGCAAGGTTACACTCACACGGACGCACTGTGCGTGTCGGCGTGTCGGTGTGCAGTGCGCCTGTGGTGGAGGGAATCCCCAACTTTTTACAAACACAATCAAAGAGTTATGTAATGTTTGCTCGTATCCGCCAGCGCGCACGGACCGCTACTGTTGTTTGTACGAATGCCGATATTATACATACATTACCGGCCTCGTATTAGTCATAGGTCATTAACATTTGTCTTATACTGTGTTTACTTTTTGTACATTTAATATTGTTGCAATGTCCTTGTCCTTGCGTGATATATGTACAGCTTGACGCAAACTAATGTTTTCCGTGTTTTTATCGCGAGCGTGGGACATGAACTGTTTACTTATATTGTGCTCCAAATATAACAGCGAATTAAAATAATCTGATACTTTCCTTCTTACTATTATGAAACTGAACTTACACGAATGCGATCCCTTAAACAGATGCTGCATAAAGCTAAACATGAATATTACATACACGGCACAAAGTTTGTCATAGGATTAGCTCGGGACAACACAAGCGCTACCAAAAGTGAAACTTGCAGGCGTCACTTTCGGTATACCACTGTACCGTGTAAACAAGCCAACGTCGAACGGCGTGTTTATATTTAATAATCAAGTGCTAAATTGGGTTAATGTTTAGGCCGTTGATAATGACATAATGGCGGCGCAAGTGGGCGAGTGCGTTGCCGGGCCGCGTCGGAATCCGGTCGCATTCCTAACGGCTTGCACTTGCACTGTCGCGTTTAATGTGATAAACTCGCTCTACATGCGTGCTTGAACACGTTAGTTGATGTGCGTACGTTTAGATATCTAGTATACGTAGCTGGTTACTGCGCATATTATGACCCGGTGACATGTTTCTCTACACTCTACACAAACACAGTGCTTCATTTTTTCTTTTTGTTGACGGACCCGTTGGCGGCATCGGTAGTGACCCTGCCTGTTACGCCAGGGGTCGTGGGTTCGAATCCCACTCAGGACAAACATTCGTGTGACGAACACTTGTATTTGTTCTTTGTCTGGATGTCAATATTATCTATTAAGTATGTATTTAAAAATATCTATGTATGTATATCAATCTCTGAATACGGGTGGTATTACAGGCTCGCGCCTACTTTGGGGTCCGATGGCCGTGTGTGAGACTGTCCAAGATATTCATTATTATAGCTAGAGGTCGGGCTGCAACTATTTTCTCTAACTTGAAATGCCCGGTAGCAACTCGGAGTCTGGATTTGTGCACGGTATATGGCAATTGGCTCACCACCATGTTACATGGGACCTAAACATAACTGGTGAAAAATGGGTGTGTACACACCTTTGCCTAGCCCTACGGGGAAATATAGGCGTGATGTTATTTATATGTTATGTCCTCCGACAGGCCTCATGACTATTAGCGAAGATTGGCCAGCATTAGTTCTGTAGGTAACATAACTCACAAACATTCAGTTCAAAGCATTCCTACACCCAAGCTAGGTTATAATAACTAACAAGCTAACAGCTAATAACGTTTCAGTAAAGTTTCTAAGTTGTATACAAAAGATAAGCGCTTCGTAACGCACCTACCTGTTCTCACTCACTGCACTAGTTGTATTTAGTCTCAATAATTATACCGTTAAAAAATGTTTTTTTTTTAAAAAAAGCTTTTCAAAACTTTTATTTTATTTTCATGCATTGTCATCGGAACCAAATATGTGTGCCAATTTCAGCTCGATAGCTTCAATGGAAGTGGGTGAAATATTGATTGCAAGATTCCAGGACATACTTACATACGAGTGAAGTTAAATAAAAGCTTTTAATTATACAGTGGCGATTGGTAAGTGAGTAAAATGTAGAGCTGAAGCATTCTGATCTGACCACCATAGTTCTTATAAAAATGTATGGGTAAACGCTGGAAATTAATCACCTATCTATGGATATATTTCCCTACCAGAGAGATATTTGACATAATATGCTCCATATAAAATTTGTCAAATAACTATCTCAGATAGGCAAATCTATCCAAATATAGGTTATTAATTTCGGCCGTAACTAAATGTGATATGAAAAAACGGTATATTGTTAATTTTACCTACAATAAAACTTAGTTTAACTTACTTTGCAACAACTTAATCGCGGGATTAAGTTGACAACTTAGCCTGAGGATGCTCCGTTTGTCGCCGAAACACGTGTTGGTGGTTGTTCGGGTGTTGGTGTATATTTTCATTGTTATATGTACATGCTTTCTTACGTGTGCGATGAAGAGAGGTGCTGTATGCATAAGAGTACACCATCGTACGCCTTAATACCTGGTTGTTGCAAAGTAAGTTAAAACTAACTTCATAACAATGGATTTAGGCAATGAAACGCCCGATGCAATTGACTATATTAACCTAGAATGTTCAGTGAAGTCTTAACTATTAGAATCCGCAGTTCATTGCGGTTTATATTCATTCCTTTTTTTTTTTGGAAAATCTTATTAATTTTCTGATTTTAGGCCTGGTGTTCTGAGCCATAGCTTCTTAGTAATGCTTCTCTAGTATTCACAGGGTAGATATTTACAATATGCCTTGGTTCTAGTACTATGGTGCCGTTCGGCCTCTTCCTATGCATCTTTCAGCGCTCATTTCGTCTATCCCCTTCCTAGAATACATTTAATTCTAAAGTCCTTGTTGTAGTGCCTATCTGGATGTTCTGTTTAATTATTTTTTACTTTCTTTTCAACTTAATCGGACTTCAGAACCAAAGGGCCGGTTTGATTGTCTGATAGTATTGTTATACATACTTACAAATTAGTGTTATACTGTAGCTGTTCAATAATATTACTGTGGACGTGTTATTTGCGCACACGATGTACCGCAGCCGTGGGTGCCCGAGTTAGTATGTAAATTGACCTATAGGCTTTATGTGTATATTATGTCCTGTCTCATGCTGTCACCAAAATTTACAACATATAAGCCAGTAGATGGCGCTGCTTAAAACCCATACAATAAACGTTTACGCGTTTGATTAGTTTGATCATGTAAACTCGCACTAAGTCCCCAGTTTGTTCAAAAGTAGCTGTTTAGTTGCGGCGTCGCTGGAGTCGTATGTCATGTCGTCGTCGATGAGCAACCGCATGGCACGTACCTAATTGCCAGTTTATCTTACTCCCTCGGCCGCCCGGAGCAGGACTGTGTACATACTATTACTGCATACCTACCTACTCAAAATTTGCGTGAAGAAATATCATATATACTTAGCCCTTAAACAATATAGAAACATTAAAGACTTATCATATTCCTTTGTTTCGGTTCCATACATAGCCATACATATACTGTTACCTACTTTCTGGTAAATAAAAAAAAAAAAATTCATTGTACAACACCAACATCATAAAACATCAACTATAGCTCGTATTGCAATGTGGAGAAACATTTTTTTTTTCTATTGATTTTGCGATTTCAGCATGCATTTCCAATTTTTTATTTGTTATGCAATGTTTTATTATTGGGCTTTTAAAACTTAAAATTCCCGTAGTAGCTCAATGTTTGGATTTGAACCCGATGTATGATTACTAGTACAAATTAGTTGTACACAACCTACGCTTATTCCTACGGGGAAATACAATGGTGATGACTACAATGGTGATGATATACATATACTACTATACCTGTCATGTTAATTTGGCATCACAAAGACTAAGCTATTTTATAAGGGATATTATCATCTTCGTAATCTGATTTTTGTACGTTATTATCATTGATAAGTATTCAGTACTTAATTATCGCGATAATTATCTTGAGAATTATCCCGTGCAACCCTGAATTGTAAATCATACACTAGTTCTTTCTAAAAAAATCCCATTTAAATAAACTATTTTGACAATAAAAGCTGCCTGTATAGGAGGGAATCTTAATGTTTTTAAATTCAACGAGCTATTCTGTTGACTAAAGGCACGTTACCTTTGTCTCGGTTAACGTGGACTGAAATGCGAAATACTCTCCGCTTGGAAATTCCGCATTTTTAATTCACTGTCTTTCACATTTCAGTGATTTCGGTACGAGCTTTTTTAGCTTTCTCTTATTGCCCTGTCCTTGTATCGCGATCTAGCAGACTTACTCCTGGCAACTTGAATCCTATCAAAAAGTTCCCTCTCGTAGCATTAAATGAGCTTTTATGAGTAACTCGAAGACTCGGCGCTAAGGCAATAGGTCACTACGGGCTTTGGGTTTATTTTAACGCGCGATTATGATCTTTCTCTGAAAGGGGGAGTTTTACTGTGCCTCGTTTTGCGCTCTCTATGAAAGTTCTGCTGCCAGACTCTGCAATAATTCATTTTTGGTTTTGTGCTCAAACTGGATACAGGCTATCGCAACTTGCGATGGTATATTGCATCGTTCGCTAGGAGCCACATAGATATGCGATGCGTGCGTAGCAATATAGGTGAGTGGCGAACGGAGGCGTGCGCGGGCTGCGCGTCTACCCGCGGGTCAATTACTGCATAAATCAATACGGATGTCGCCCCGTGCGGCGGCTCTTTGTTCCGGCGGACTGGAGATGCCGGGCCCGTCTCGGTGCTTCCCAGCTCTGTCCGGAAAAGTCGGCGAGGTATACCTAGCCGGTTCGGATGATTACTTATTAACGTAGGTGGAGGCCGGTCGCGCGGGCGGGCCGCCGAGAGCTCGTCGCGCGATCGATGCGGTGCCCGCCAATGGCGCGCCGCCGCCCGCCGCACCCCCCGCACCCGCACCCCCCGCGCTACCCTCGCCGCTCGCCCGCGCCCTCGCGCACCCCTCCGAACACCGTCCTCGTAAATCATTGAATCCGCCATAAAACACCCCGGTGTTCGTAAAAATGTAACTAATCGACCGAATACCTCATATCTCCAGATACTCGATAGTTTCCCGGCCCGGCCTGGCCCAGCAGACGAGAGCGATCGCTCGATCAAAGGGTGCCGCCGACCTCCGCTCGCCTCTGCCTCCGAGCGGGGTTCGTACGGAATAATTGAATTTCCATCATAGAACAAAATGAGAGCTGAAAACTGAAACGGCCGGCATTGTTGGCATTGGCACAGCGAATTACTTTGGACGTCAATTATTTAGACGCGTTATCTGCCTGAAAATTGATATTACAGTAAAAGCATGTTGATTTTATACGTACAATGAGGCTTTCGCGCGGAGCCTGAAGGGTTTTATTATGGCATTGCCTTTATTTTATATATTTTTAGGGTATGCAGTTATTAATTATGGGATGGTTATTTGGCTATTACCTTTTAAATGGTCTAATAACCTAATAGCTAATACGGACCTTACTCGTAGAATGCTCGATACTGTCTGCCGGTGTAGACATTGTAGCTTTGTTTTGTAATAAATTAGAACTGGTCAGATGTGTTGCTCAAGTGGTTGTAAGAGCGACTGTTGTGTTGGAAGTCCTGGGTTTGATTCCCGGATCAGGAGTAGTATTATTTACAACCTTGTTTGTTGTGTGTTGTTGGTTTTGTAACTTGAAACTACCAGAAATAGCTCGCAGTCTAGAGTTGTCAAGAAGTAATAAACATACAAATACACACACTCAAATTGTCGCCTTTATAATAAAATATTGTATAGTGTGATAGTGTAATTTGGCTGGTATTCTTCAGAATCTCGCAAGAAGAATGGTCAGGATCAAGGATTCTCATTCAAGCGGCCTTAATTTCGTCATCAATGATAAATATAACAAACATAATATATAAATTGAGTTTTAAAGCCAACTAAGAAAATTTGTAAATCAACCACCACAGCCCCATGTCCGAACTTTGAAACACGTCTCGGTAAACAGTTTATAGCTGAATCTGAATAACGTCTCTAGAGGGCACAAAACAAGTTTAACTTCAGGCTCAGAAGCAACTGTTTTTTTTATGTCAAGTACTAAACAGGCATTAAGCTCGCCCTTTGTATATTTTACTTTTGTAAGGTATAAATAAAGTCTTTAAATAAGTAAATAAACACGTACAGATATTCATAGGCAGACAAAAAAATTAGCTAATGCCAATCTGCTTCTATTAGGTATGTACCTTTTTTTTTAATGGATACAAGATAGCAAACGAGCTTGCAGCACCACCCATCCGCTGCTGCCCATGACAACTGTGACTGACTTTGAATAAGACTCAATTAGTGACTGGAATGGTTAGTCCAATTAGTTGAGATTAATTAGAACATTAGTTGGTTAGTTCGTTAGTAGATATGAGGACTGGGGACTGTTAGTGATAGTTAGTCCTTAGTAATAGTCCAGTTAGTACTTGTTAGTAGGAGTCTCGTTTTAAGTCAGTCACAGATGTGTTCCTACCCTTGAGGACTAAGATGGTCGCCTCTAAAGAAGTGTAACCGGAAACCGCACCTTTCCAACACGACAATAATTGCTGTAAAAACAATTACTAGACGGCAGAAATGGTACTAGGTACGGCGGGCGGTGGTACTGCCCCGGGCGAACTCTATATGGAACCAATTAGCTTTCATATAAAACCTATTTGGTTCCCTATAGGCTCTACCACCTAATGTGGCTATGTAAAATACTACTAAATACTACTTAAAAATTACGGTACTATTTAAGATTTTACATTGACAATTGATTATAACTTGTCCATAGCTCAATGGACGCTACCGTGCTTCGTAGGGCACATTAAACTGTTTTGTTAAGTTTGTGGTTGGCTTGAAAATATTCGACACTGGGGTCTACTAAGCCCTCCACCAATTCGCATTGGAGCAGCTTGGTCGAGTATGCTGTAGACCTCCCGCATTTGTATCTGTGAGACCCGTGGCCAACAGTGAGGCGACTATGAGTTGTAGCTAGCTGGTACTAAGTATTTCCTCTGGCCAGTTTAATTTTAATTACCTATACTTAATCCATTTTTGAACTGCGTAGTAGAACTCCCCAGACGCTAGACAGTATAAAATCTAAATTCAACATCTTCCATAATACTAGTTACTGAAAGATAAACAGCCTAACCATATAAAATTCATTTAACGAATTGACAGATCTTTCTGAATAAACTATACTAAATACAGATATCTGGAGAGCTCTATTTTTTATAGTCAAGTATATAGATAGAAAATAATCTTTCAGAATAACATAAACACTCAAGCTATATCGAAGCAATTTATATTCGTACCCGAAATCCAGCGAGATAAAATCTGGTATTTGAAGTTTTAGGCATGTTTTTTGCCATCGCGTGGGTGCCCGGAGACGGAAATTGATATTGGATTTACCGGGAGAATCGTACCGGTACAAAGTTACAACAAGTCTTTTCAACCAAGAAAACTTGTACTGTACAAATAATACTTCACAAATATCCTTCCTATTATCTTCACCATGTAATTAATGTAAAATCTGTTTTAATTAAGTTGCCTTATTTGATTAAGACATTTGTATGCACTACTTTTTATAGATATGTATTTCAGTAGAATTAAAGTGAAAAATAATTATTAAGTGATTAATAGTAAAGTTAATGTTAGTGTTAGCATTAAATTGAAATTTAGTCTCTAATACTTTTATTTTTAGTTTAGATTCAAAATTATGATAAAAAGACGAGTTTTTTTACGAATTTGGACAAAAAGTTGGTTAAGGTTATTAGGTACTTTATCCAAAACTACTGAACTGATTCTTTTTATGTTTATTCAACTTTAAATTTAATAGAAAGATAATGAGAAACAACTGCTGCTGCATAAATTGTACTAATTACTGTTAATGTATAATTTTATTCTTCATTTTAAAAGCTTTTATTTAACTTCACTCGTATGTATATGTATGTCCTGGAATCTTGCAATTAATATTTCACCCACTTCCACTGAAGCTATCGAGCTGAAATTTGGCACACATATTAGGTTCCGATGACAATGCATGAAAATAAAATAAAAAGTTACAAAAGCTTTAAAAAAAAATTTACAGTATAATTTTTACTATTTTCTTTAATAATAATATGAGTTCATAATTATGTTATTTAGAAAGAAGTCCAATATCAAATTTACAATTCAAAAGAACCGGGACTTAAGAACGGAAGAAGAATATGCTTTAAGTCCAAAGCATGATAATTTGTAACTAGCGGGCCGCATATGATGTTACTTATCAAGGTTGATCATGTTAACTCCACGATACATTGGGCTATGACGAATGATGCGAGTCCCGGTATCCGCTTGTTCCTCTTTCAACTAAAATAATAATTGTTTGTTTACAGCCACCGCGCGGCTACGGTGGGCCGCCGTATGGCGCCGGAGCGCCCGGAGGGCCGCAGCAGCCCCCGGGGGCGTACGGGCCGCCGGGCGCGTACCCCCAGAGGTACGCGTCGCCTCAGGGTCCTCCGGGCGCGCCCAACTCCAGACCGCCCTTCTCGCAACACCCGGTATGTTGGTCCTCCGTTCTTCTGCCTTGATGCTTGCTTTGTGGTGAAATCCACCTGGCAGGGTCGCCACAAGTGTATTGTCATTATGAGGTGGTGCAATAATGGTTTCCAGGTTGACTTATTTCGGTTTTTAGAACCACTTCGGTTTTAGTATGTCCGCTCAAGTGTTAAAACCACTCATTGGTAGATACGAATTTGTACGACGACTACGGTCAAACGTTTGAATAATTACGTACAACAATTTTGAAAGTTATTGACAAAAATCCTTTACAAATATAGTCTATCTAGGCATAAATTATCTCACTTCACTAGCATACAAAAATACAGCACCGTCATAAATAATATTTCTCATACGTTTTGTTCCTAATACAGAAAAATAAATAAAATATACTTATGGATAACACCTGTCAGCAGTGCTGCCTGATGAACGATAGACCGATAGTTAGAGCGATAGTTTTTCAATAACGAAAGTGTGAAATCTCATTGGATAATCTTCATTTTATCGCATTTTGTAGTTGTTGTGTACAAATACTGAGTTAATTAAAGAATTCTTAGGTATATCATTAGTAGTTTAGAAGACGTGTAACATATTTGGTGATTCTACTTAGGCATAAATTATCTCACTTCACTAGCATAAAAAAATACAGCAGCGTCATAAATAATATTTCTCACACGTTTTGTTGTAATACAGAAAAATAAATTATATTTACTGATTGATAACACCTGTCAGCAGTGCTGCCTGATGAACGATAGAACGATAGTTAGAGCGATAGTTTTTCAATAACGAAAGTGTGAAATCTCATTGGATAATCTTCATTTTATCGCGTTTTGTAGTTGTTGTGTACAAATACTGAGTTAATTAAAGAATTCTTAGGTATATCATTAGTAGTTTAGAATACGTGTAACATATTTGGTGATTCTACTTAGGCATAAATTATCTCACTTCACTAGCATAAAAAAATACAGCAGCGTCATAAATAATATTTCTCACACGTTTTGTTGTAAAACAGAAAAATAAATTATATGTACTGATTGATAACACCTGTCAGCAGTGCTGCCTGATGAACGATAAAACGATAGTTAGAGCGATAGTTTATATAGTAGTAGCAACGAAAGTGTGAAATCTCATTGAATAAACTTAATTTTATCGCATATTGTAGTTGTTGTGTACAAATACAGAGTTAATTAAAGAATTCTTAGTTATATCATTAGTAGTTTAGATGACGTGTAACATATCTGGTGATTATGGTGTAAGAAGACATGTTATCGATTGGTGATAACCCTTATATATTAACAAAGGAATTTTAATTGTTTGTTTACATTTACTCCAGATCGAATTCGTATTCGGACCAAGTATAGTCACGTAATTCCATGTTAAGATTAAGATTCCGACAGAGATCTAGTGTTTCGAACCTATCATTAGTCTGATGTCCCCAAAGTGCGTAGGCGAGACTCGAAAAGGTATTTGTCTCGTCTGTTTATAAATCCCTTCGGATAGAAACTTGTCTCTGAACTCATTAATCACAACCACAACATCGTAATCTATTTATAGATCTAAACGGTAAAACACTTATAATAGTATTTTTATTTATCGATGACTTTAAGAGAAATAGGCGCAAATAAACGCAACTCTCTCTTTGTCCTTTAAACGGATTCTAGAGAACATTTCTTATTAATCCGTTAAAAGTTCTCTGTTCGTGGAAAGAGTCGTCAAGTTCAAGCCGACTCGATGAAAATACAATCCTCACATTGTTTTACCTCCATTCTCTTCAAGCTTTCTGTCATAAATTCGAACGCTCTGATAGAACACAAAAAACATTGTTGAGAATATTCGCCTCTTTAATAGACATAGCTCGGTTTAAAGTATGCTCTATCGTCGTCGTATTACACGATTCATATTCAAGTCCGAAACTGGAAAGCCTCGGCGTCGTACTTTTCTCAGAACGGCTGAGCCGGCGGCGCGTCGGAGCCCATCCACTCACGTGAACATAAACGTTCTATCATACTTAGCGCGGCTGCAGACCAAAACAGTTCTAACTCGTTGGTGATAGGTTCCAACTTGCCCTGGAGGCTCCCCCGTACGCTCGAATGACGTAAGCCGCTCTGCGCGCTCGCTGACGTAAGCTCGTTGTGCAACGGAGCCCGAGGTATGTATTGAAGCAGGGCTCTTGGAGCGAATCCGTGTAGAAATCAGTGTTAAGAAACGATCCGACAAGACGCAAGGTCGTTTTGAAACCAATGCTGTCGGGCAAATGTTCTAACGCAGCACATGTGCACGAGGGCGCCCTTATAACTTGGAACTATGTATCTGGTATTAGCTAACATGGTATAGTCTTGGGTTTAGAACCAGGAGTCTGCTGTAGTACTGAATTGAATTACAATCTTTGTTTATGGTGTTCGAAAATGTGGACATTTCGATATTTCGGTTGGAACATTATACTGGACATCATTTGAAGTTACACATTTAACTATTCTAGAAACAATTATCACCCGCGCTCCTAACTATGCTCGATTGGCCACTAACCACTCAAACAATCCGCATTGGAGCAGCGTGGTGGAGTTTGCTCTAGACCTCCCGCTGATTTGTCTGTGTGGGAGACCCGTGCCCAGCAGTGGACGTCTATGGGTTGCATCTTAACTTTTTTATGACATAACATCACACCTTTGTTAATAGTTTTTGCTTGTGAAAACAAGAATGACTTTGAAATTGAAATAAACAATAATTTGGACATTATTATAAATTGGTTAAAGAGCAATAACTTATTAATTAATCTGCAAAAGATACATATCATGACTTTTGAACAAAGCAAATTTATGTCAAATTCTATAAATATTAATTATAAAGGAGAAAGAATAAATAAGACGATGGTCACAGAATTTCTAGGACTACACATAGACAGTGACCTTAAGTGGAAAACCCATTCTGAGCACATCATTAAAAAACTCAATCAGTTTTCTTATGCTTTGTATGTTCTGTCAAAAGTCGTTAATCAAAATGTATCACTAACAGCTTACCATGGTTTTGTATCGTCTACATTGCGTTATGGCGTTATCTTCTGGGGGAATTCTTCCTTGCGCGAGACAATATTTAAAGCCCAAAAAAAGTGTGTACGTGCCAATTGCTAAAATACGTACCTGGGAATCGTGCAAACCTTATTTTATAAAATATCAATTACTGACATTTCCAGCGTTATATATATTTGAAGTCGTAACATTTGTAAAAGCAAATACAAAAATATTTAATAATTATTTTAAAAGTAGTCGAAAGAAATTAGATCTTTACACAACAAGATCAAAAACTGCCCTATTCAGAAAAAGTATTTTTGGTATGGCAATAAAAATTTATAATAAGGTCCCAATATGGCTCCGAACAATTATGTAATAATATACACTCATTCAAAACAGAATTTAAAAAATTGCTCATTATCAAATGTTATTATACTATTGACGAGTTTTTATGTGACAATTTTAAATTATTTTATTTTTTTAATTAATCCAATTCTTTGTATTTAATAATCAGAATATAGAACTAAGTTATTAATAAGTGACATTTGTACACCCATCATGGGTAATGATAAGCGAAATTTAATTTTATATTTACCATCTATTGTACATATAACCTTATCATACAAATAAATAAATTGATTGATTGATTGATTGTGTTTCCTTGAAGGGATAGGCAGGTGAGTGTATATACACCCACTGTTCGCCAGTTATGTTTAGGTCCCACGTAATAAGCGGTGAGCCTATTGCCATACGCTGAGCAAAAATCCGAGCTGCTACCGCGGGCATTTCAAGTTATTAAACCAATAGTTGTTGCCCGACTTGGGGATCGAACCCAGGATATCTAGTTTAGCTGTCGCGCACAACACTTACAAACGTACACCTTTATAATATTAGTGTGATGAAATAGTCTGGACTGATTTTGTTTATTTTGATTTGGTATAAAACTGGTGTTCAATGTGAAAACAATTTGTCTATTTTGTTAGCAGGTTGAAATGCCAATTGTTAACTATACCTATGCATTAAGTTAAAATGTCACGAAATAACATACTAACTACTACAAAATGCACCAAGTAAAATAGCTTTGGAGGTACCTATGTTTTTCGTAAAATTACTTTTGTGTTTCTTTCGGGGTCTATAGGCCAATAGGACTGTCTTACGATGGTATACAAAAGATATTGTTGAGATCAGAGATTAACATTTACCGCCTTAAATACAATATTGAACTACGATACTGAACACTGTTATGGCATTCTGATACAATGGCACAAATACAGGTAATATATATATGATAGCAGTGCCACGCAGTGCTCTTTGAAGGGAAGTGCTGATGAAATTTTAACATTAATGGTCCCCGGTCATCGAGACTGGCACGGCTTAACACTATCCATTAGTAACTATCGGGTTCGAGGCCTACGATCGGTTGATTGTATCCAGACAGCAATATCATCACTAACCCTATAGTTACTCGGTACTTCTTCGTCGGTTAGGACAAAGTCGTACTCGGGTGATGTTTGGTACCAAAAGTCAAGTGTATTAAACACTGAGCTGAGCTGTATGTAGCATAAAATATACTTTCTCCGGGCGAGACGGCGACGAAGGCGATCGCGTTTAATATCATTTTAAATCCTCTCCAATAAAATTCTCGCACAGCTCTTTGTGATTTCTATGTTTGTAAGAATCCTTTTTAGACAATGCTTACGCTGAGGATTACTATAATATTTCCCATTGCATATCACACACTCAGTTTTGATTCTGATTGAATTGCTTTTATTATAAGTTTATCAACCGTTATAAGGTATTAAATGACGTTTGATGACCAAGCTCATCTACGTATTTACTCATCTTTCAATGATTGCACAAGGCGGAAAATTAAAAAGTCTCTGAATTATATCGTGTATGTATAAAGACGCACGAATGCTGCAATCGTATCAAATTGATAATTATTCAAAAAATAATTGACGGATATATCGTGTTGATACGAAACCCCTATAAAAGACACCCACGTACAAGCGGACAATAATTTTATTAAACGTAGTGAATTACACCGGACGGGTCGCCGGTCTCTCATACTCATCGGTGCAGAAATTTAACGAACAAGGCACATTGAATGAGCCGGGCTGCCGGCCGTGTGCCGAAATTATTGGCTGACGAAAAATGGCACTCCTATTAGTTCCGTTTGTGTTTGAGATAACTTAATATCACTAGGTAGGTAATATTACACATCATCATCATCACAACCCTTTCTTTGTCCCACTGTTGGGCACGGGTCTCAGAATGGGAGGGATTAGGCCTTAGTCCACCACGCTGGCCAAGTGCGGATTGGCAGACTTCACATGCCTTCGAGAACATTATGAAGAACTCTCAAGCATGCAGGGTTCCTCACGATGTATCCTTCACCGTTATAGCAAGTGACATTTTGTTTCTTAAATCGCACATAACTTAGAAAAGTCATTGGTGCGTGCCGCTTGAGTTTGAACCCGGACCGTTAGAGTGAGAGCTGAGTTCGATAGCCACTGGGCTGTCACCGCTTCACATATTTATGTTTAAAATGGCATCGTTTTATGTGAAACTAGTGGACGCCCGCAGCTTCAATAGCGTGGAATTAGACATAATAATAGATACTTCTTGACACGTTAACTTTAGCTCCACAAATTCGTAATGAATTCGTAAATGTGTTCCCCCTATGTTTATTTTTCACCCTTATGGGTAACATTTTTACAAACTTTGAATGCCATATTTATTTATATCTAATATAACTAAATTACAAGTGTAATACATATAGGGAAATGGAAATAAAGGCTTTTTTTATATATCTTTTTATTTATACACTAGTGGACGTCCGCAGCTTCGCTCGCGTTACACATTCACTAACTTCAAAAACGGCAAAGCTTCATACTAACTTTGCACCCCCGTTTTACCCCCTTAGGGGATGAATTTTCAAATTTTTCGCCGTAAAAACCATCCTTGAACTTCAACGAACATTTAAAAAAAAGAATTGGCCAAATTGGTCCAGGTGTTGTTGAGTTATGCGCTTACCAACACATTTTGCGATTCATTTTTATAATATAAAAAAGATATATGCAATAATCACTCATCGCCGCCCACTTTTTGCTTTTTTTTATTTAATGGTCATCCAATCGTAGGAGAATTAATTGTCGATTAATATTTTTAAATAATATTCCTCTTAAACAGTCTGAGTAAAACTTCTGATATTTTTAGAAGTTTCATTTAAATATGAATATTCTAATTCTCAGTATAATGAGAGTAACGTTTTTATTGCCCGCTTTGTTTATGAGGCTTACAAATTTTATAGCCCTCTTCAGTTTATGCTGCCGTTTGAACTATCGCAGATGATTGTATGTTCCTTTAAAATTTAAGTTGATTAGTCGCAATATTAATTTATTATTAAATGTCATTCGAACGTGATTCACTACGTGACGTAGGTACAGGTCACTTCGGTGGCTGATTTAAAAGCCCCATTATAGTGCGATATGTCTATAAGCTCAGACACGTAAAACCCCAGTGCCTATGTGAGAAAGTCATTGTTGGCGTAAAAATCCTATATACCCGTTGATACGCTCCCAGTGAAAGTGGAAAAACGCAATAGAGGTGTCTGACGACAGCGGGAAGGTACATATCGTTGGTACATAAGATGGGTCGGGTCTTGAGTGTGGTATCGCGGGCTCGGGGATACGGCCCGCATCCGGGTGCAATGAATGCGACGGCGGTTTCAAGGGCGCGCCTCAGGTGATGACGTACGCGCACCCCACCGCCCCCCCGGCGGCACCCCTGACTGTTCCGGCACCCACCTAATAATGCACGTCTGCGCCTCGTCTACCGCGTCCGAACCCGCTGCAGCCTCGAGTGCTCTCCGGGACACACCCCTTCGCACCTGCCCGTGAGCCCGTGCTTTACACCTCATACCTAAAAAACGTCCACTTCACCACAGTATATCCGCGCCCGCAACCGTGACGCCGCAACTTTTACGCGCAAATTCAGACAGTGCCATCACACACTTTAAAAAGCGACGCGAAACGCTCTTCGACATTCGACGCCCCTCCATAACTGCAGAGTAGTGGGCTCGAACTCCCCAACCAAATGCAGGATATACCCGGATCGAACGCCTCGTAAAGTTACTGTCAGTAAACATCACAATTAGTGGAACATCAAGTTGATAGCTCTCTAATTATCATAATAATAGTGGCGTTGTATAGGCAGGGTGGCGGCCCCGTCAGCTGAGCGAAAACGAAAGTAAACAGAACTCGGTCAAAGGGTTTGTACTCACCTACCCGCAATATTTATGTGGGTACGGGGGAGGTTGTACCCACACCCGATCCGGTCGCCCGCCTTTGATGGATTGGTCGGCGACCGGCGCGGATGGTTCGACTCGACTCGAAACACGGCCAAACTCTACTTACCAGGCGTTAGTCTCGATTTCCTGCTAGCTCAAAGCGACAAACTTTTACCACCGAATTATTATTCAGCGAAAGTTCTTGGAATTCTTTCGTGTTTTGTTTTGGGACGCAACCGCCCTCGCCACCCCTCGCCCACCCTACATCTCCTTCAAAAGTTATTCCAGTGACACGGATTGTAAATAACAATTGTCGTAAGGTTCAATGTTCATCTCTTGAAGGCGCGACGACGAGTTCGACGGCGCACCGTACGTCGCAGGGCTTAAAGACGAAATTAATCTGCGTCTCGCTTACGTTACAGTTATAATGTATACAAATTGTGATAGACAACGAGGGGCTTTAATCTCGTCGTCTGTGTGCTATGCGAACTCGCGTTATGTCACCGGTCTGTGAATCCATCACGGCACTAACGGCGCCGGTAATAGGTCGTGGCGCATCGCCGGTACTAAATAGGTTTCGGCTTTGTCGGCAAATGAGGCGCTGCGTATCCAATTACGCATTGAGAGGCCTCCGGCGTCCCTTAGTCCAAGCCTGTTATACCCGATCCGCTCTAAGCTGATTAAAACATTACTGCGAATCGAATTTCGAACCGATTGCGCTCGCACGGGTAAAGATCACTCCTATACCAGCTACGCCAACGAATACAATGAGACAAGACGGAAATTTTGTATCATAATAGCGAAACTACAATGACTCACAATATTATTAATTCCGATATCACGTCGAGGTCGCGAACTTGTGACGTACATATTCAATTATAGCCGGCGAGCACTTGCGTGAATATGGGGGAAATATGAAAAGTAAATGACTCCACTTGACCCGCAGCAGGAAAGATCAGGGCAACGTTATCAATAAATAGCCTTGAAACGTGACGCGGAAACTGGCTGGCGGGTGAAAGCATTGTGCGATTGATGCAATGAATGTCTGCTGCGAACTGTGTCGAGGACGCGCCGCCACACTAATGAATTTGTAATGAATGAGATAAGTGTTCGGCTTTATTTCTGTTTCAGTGAGCACTTCTAGAATATAAAAAAGGCACTTGGAATGATTGCTCATTATTGAGTTGTAGTTATACTTGGGTGCCGTTTTTTAATCTTGGATCTAAAGTTGGTCATAGATTCAAACTTTAAATGATGAACTTATTTATTTCGCAACAACCAGTGCAGTTTTACTAGAACCTCATTTAAACAGTAACGGTCTACTTCTTTGGTCGCCACTTTTTACTTACACTTACCATTCATAATTTCCATCATTAAGTAAGTACGGATTTCTTCGAAACTTCGGTATGTATGATGCCGCCATTCGAGTTTATTACGGGCTAGTATAATAAAGCGACAAAAGAACGTTCGTAGTTTTTCCTAATTTTAGCAACATAAAAAGTACTTTTTATTATTTTATTTCTGTCGTTATTCACAATTCACAAAACAAATGACAAATGAATGCATTATGTGATATATTGCATTCATTTGTCATAAGGAAACCAAATTTCATGGGTAATGGCCAGTTCTGAAAAACATATTATAGCGCCATCGAGTATTCGCGTGCTTACCTATTAGTATGTGTACTGCTCATCTTTGAAAAGCTGATTTTAGTCTAAACTCGTGTGCGATATCAGCAAAAATGAACGCAGCATAAAATGCACAAAAAATGCATTCTAAACAGATTATATTTTGTTTGTACCCATTCGCTTTGTTCAAAGCGAGTGGAGCGTAGTTGAACTAAACTAAAATCCAATTCAGTTAACAAATTTCCCGTTATATAAACCCGGGCGGCGGCGTTGGCGTCGGTGCACTCTCCAAAGTTTCAAACGGCGGCGTGTAGTAAATGTACCCTTCATACAGTCCGAAATAGGGTTGTCACGCGTCGGGATATCTCTAGGCTTCTGAAATTCAGGTTTTTACACACATTGCCCAGTCTCCTGTCAGACATCGGGATTGGTCTTACTATTCACGAAAAACAATACCAACAGGAACAATTTTTATAACCATCTCAAAATAGGAATGAAATGGTAGTACCTATGTGTAACGACGTATTTAATAAGTTACATACATACTTACATGTCTCTTTTTCTAGCTTCACCAACTTAAATCTCCTTCTAAACATCCGTTCGCCTCGCACGATCACACTTTTCGTAACGCTCTCGTCACGCATTCACCAGCTCACTCCCCATGGCAAGCGTGCGTAAAATCTTTTCTTGATGAAAACTGTTTTGAAAAAAAAAATCGATGGTGCTCTCATATCATAACTTTATAGTATCTATTCAACAGTTATTGTTGTCATCTTATTATTAAACTTAGCAAATGAATGTATTGTGTCAAGATTTGAAAGTTTTGTTCGTCGAACTAAATTGGCCAAGATTTACTCAATAGGCATCCGGCATCATGTCAGGACGTTTTCATGCAGTATCTGGTAACCCTAGCCGGCGTGGAGTTGATTGCGGCGTGCACTTTCAGCTATTTATATATAGCTGTTGCCTAGGCGTAGACGCATTCCGGTGCACTTATTCGCAAGTAAACGGGTGTGCATAATGGATGTACGGTCAAGGCCGTCCACGGCCGCCGCGCCTCCCTCTTTGCACGTGCCCGATTGTTTTATCCCGCGACTATTGTGCTCTGTGCATGTGTGCAATCTGTGCAACACTGTAACGGTTAAATTGGTGTTAAGTGTGCGTGCGTGCGAGCGTGCGTATGCGACGGGTGACGTTTGCTTGCATACGACAAAACAATGCGTTGTTCCCGTTACAATGACGGTTTGTTTATTTCTCGTATTGATGGCCTGTGAAGAGAGCTCTTGGCTAAGCTTTCTTTTGATGAATGATACTCAGGCACGCAAGATTGACGGTTCACGTCTTAACTAGAAAACGTTCACAAATTGTTTTGGGATAAGCACTCGAGCTTCGGCGTTATCAAAGAATCAAAAGTTTTCTTTGTAACTATAAAACTACATGCTAGAAATTCCTACGGGTATGTGTGTATCTTGTATGAGAACGAGAACTGCAAAAATTTCAGACGCAATATTTATCTACAATAAAACCTTCCGCTCAAGGGAACTGCATCCCCATGTAATGAGGCAATCAACAATTTCACTCCTATTTTGAGTTTTTAAACAATTTTAAAGCATTTGTGGTTTCAGGAATATTCCACCACATTCGCTCGCTGCAAAATACCGGCGGGATTTATAAAGCTGGATAAACAATACAGCTAATTCTCTCGAGTTTTATTGGAATAAAATTTCAGTTTATATTTGCAGAAACTATACTGTATCAACAACAATGTAATGTAGGTCAGTTGTTAGGTACACCACTAGAGCACTAAGCATTAGAAAATACATCATTTATTGACATGAAAAAATTATTTATCAATTGAGTCTGATTATTATGTAGATAACCTGGTTAAAATGTTCCGCGAGCTAAGCAACGTCGGGCGCGGGTCGGTTTTTGGGTGGGTGCTAGTGACTATAATTTCATGGGCGCTTACGTGTTTCGGAGGTTCGGTTGTTTTCAATTGTAAAACAATCGTTATCGAAGAATCGTGTCGAAGACCTTCTGGTGTTTTGAGAACATTCGACACTAGGTGTCCAGGCAAGAGGATTGGGGGAGGGGTTAGTGAACCCCTTTACCAATCCTCTTGCCATGTTATTAGCTCTATAACAAAGAACAAACCAAATAAGTCACGTATCAAATGAATATAGCTGCATATTCTTAACGTTACGATGTGGCTCTGGTCTGGTACTTGGTATTCGTTTACATCTCTCATCTATTAGTTGTATAGCTGAGAAGACTAAATTTCCTTCTATACTTGGCTTTCTATTTTTTACATTTATGTGTTGTTCAGATTTATACAAGGTGTCCCAAAATTCAACGATAATCCTGAACCAGAGGATGGCCCTGCTAATGACTACTCCAGGAAAAATAAAAAAAAAAATATATCTCGATTTTTTTTCAAATTACATAATAAAAAGGAAATTCTTAGAAAATTTACACCCCTCATGATATTTTTAACTACCATGACCACAATTTTTGAGATATTTCTGATATTTTTTTTGAATCCGTGATCTAAGTAGTACTGCTATCTACCACAAATCTTAAAATTCCTATAATGTCTGTAGTTTTCACACAATAAACAATTAAAATCATTGTTTTCCCAAAAAATTTTGATCAAATTTACTTTCAGTCCACTTTCACTCATTGTGGTGTAAAAAAAAAGTATGGACACTACTATGGCAAGTTTTTTTAAAAGTTGACGCAACTAATCAAGATTCCAAAATGGTATAATACTCTTGGAAAACTAGTCACAAAAAAAAAGTATAATATTTCTAAACAAGAACCATATTTCAAAAATTGTTCTTGTCGATTAGTAATAACTTTTACTATGTGCCCAAAATAGGTTTTTTGGTGGTGAAAAATGTTTGAGTAGATCCTGTCTTTGAGACAACCCCATTAAAAGAAGTCTTGGGGGTTTAGATCGGGTGAAAGGGTTAGTCATAAGATAGGACCAAGTCGCCCGATCCAACGCCCTGGATACTCTTGGTTTAAGTAGTCTCGCACAGGACGGGCATAGTGAGCTGGGCGACCATCATTTTAAAACCACATGTTTTGTAAATCACTAAAAGGCACGTTTTCTAATAAGTCTGGCAAGTTATTTTGTAAAAAGTTCAAATAATTATTTCCATCTAAGTTTCCTTGTAACTCAAAGGGCCCAGTTAAAGTTAAACAGTCCAAAATAATGAAAAGTCAGTTCAATTTGCAGATTACTTGATTCACACGTCAATTGAATACTAACGGTGTACAGTAAAGAAAGAAGCAGAGCGTACTGACTGCTGAGAACAGCAACTTCTCTACCTGCCCTATTGTTATTTGATAACGACATCTACATCTACCTCTGACTAACATGTAATCTCTCTCTATCTATCTCTCTCTTCTAAATTTGTTTGACTACGCACATGTCCCATTTAAATCCAAGAAATTTACAACAAAAATCATATTTTGGGCACATGATAACTATCAACAAGTACAATTTATGAAATTTGGTTCTTGTTTAGAAATATTATACTTTTTTTTTGTGACTAGTTTTCCAAGAGTATTATACCATTTTGGAATCTTGATTAGTTGCGTCAACTTTTAAAAAAACTTGCCATAGTAGTGTCAATACTTTTTTTTTACACCACAATGAGTGAAAGTGGACTGAAAGTAAATTTGATCAAAATTTTTTGGGAAAACAATGATTTTAATTGTTTATTGTGTGAAAACTACAGACATTATAGGAATTTTAAGATTTATCGTAGATAGCAGCAGTACTACTTAGGTCACGGATACAAAAAAAATATCAGCAATATCTCAAAAAATGTGGTCATGGTAGTTAAAAATATCATGAGGGGTGTCAATTTTCTAAGAATTTCCTTTTTATTATGTAATTTGAAAAAAAATCGAGATATATTTTTTTTCTTTTTTTTCCTGGAGTAGTCATTAGCAGGGCCATCCTCTGGCTCAGGATTATCGTTGAATTTTGGGACACCTTGTATATAACTGCTGTGTTTTTGAGTATTATTCATAGTATGTCAATTATATCATACGATACGACTATATAATTTCGCTACGAACGTCCATTCAAATGTTTTCGCTATTTTATATCAATTGAATCATAACTTTTATTGGATCATAAAAACATCACGTAATCCTCACTTTGTCGATGTGCAAAGCCACGCGGGATATATTTAGCCAGTTCCGCGTACGAGGCATTCGAACGTAAATTCTCTTGATACTATTATCGTCGTGAGATAATTTAGTTCGTGACGTATGCTTACGTCTAATACGATGAACATGTGGTCTGTGATAGCGTGGAATGGAATAATAATAGTAAAAAAAAAACAATAATTACGGTGGGCGGGGCCGAGATAACCCGTCACGTCACGGCCAAGGACGTTCTCTTTCGACTGGTGATTAATTGAACGGGAGCGGAACGGTTGCGGTTGGGATTGAGCGAATGATGTTATGTCTTGATAATTGCGTGCTGTTTATGAGATTTAGTGTTGTGCGGCTGTGATTGAACTTTCTAGCTTCTGGAATCCGTGAACGATTAGTTCTCGCTATTAACAATATCAGTTCAACATCTGCATTGTATAAAACTACTATAAAACATTATTATTACTATTATAAAAATTAATATAACTATTCATCGTACTCACTTGGTATGGTAGTAGGTATGTACACTTGTAAATCTTTTGAACTGGTAATTAGTTAGTACCTACTTGTAAAAAGTTTTTAAAATAAACAGCTCGAAAAAGTAGACGTAGGACTTGAGCAAATGAATTGTACCGACTAGAGTACACGCGTATCATAATAAGGACAAGCTAATCTTGATCCGAATTTGTTTTATTAATAGGTGTTTACGTAAGATTTTTTATTTTAAGATGGAGGAATCAAACTACAAACAACAAGTCTTATACCTACCTACCTACATCTATCGTACTACCAGACAGTTTGTCACACGTTGTATATTTCTGTCTAACTTGCCTTTTTCTTCCATCCAGGGCTATGAGCGAGGAGGTTCCCCCCAGCCCCCCACGCATCCCCAGGGCGCGCCCAGTCCGGGCTCCGCTCAAAGCGCCCCGGGAGCCCTATCGCCTACCCAGGACTCGCAGCACCCGCCTCACTTACCGCCCGGCTCGCAGCCGCCGCCTCATCAGGTAAGGGTTCACAACATCACTCGATGTAACCGGCGTAGTAACTAAACGAGTTTTCAAAAGAGATCGAAATTCGACCATTGGTTGAGTGTTGATAATTTTGACCAGTTTTTTATTTTATTTATATCGCAGCGCCCGACCTGTGCAGATCATCGCGCCACCTAACAATCGGTCACGGTCGCTATCTGACAAAAAAGAGGAAAAGAAATCGTTTGACACATAAAGGATAACCTGTTTTTTCTTTGCCAATTTATAAAGATAAGATAAAGATTTAATTTATGTGCTCTCACAAAACTAGATATATAGCTGTATAATGTTGGCTATCTAAAACGATAAAACGCTCCTTGTAAAAGACGTGCTAATTCGACTAGATGAGACTGCGGGAATCAAAATGAAATATCTGCCAGATTCCATCATTGCTAACTTGTCGATGTGCACGTGACATTGTCATACAAAACATTACACTGTCACGCTTATTGAATTTTCCGTCTGAATATAAAGTATTCTTGATGTGACGTAGTTTTATCATAACATAATTCAAATTTTTACGCAGTTGATCGTCAATACTGCCGCTCATCGAGTTTGTTTCTGCGCTTTCCACAAAAATACGTGGATAAATCAAATGAATATCAAAGTACCTCTGAATACACCTTGTTGTGTTGTGTAGTAATGTTGTACACCCACTTTTCAATTTGAAATACTCGTCCGGATAAAATTCTTCGTAAGACTTCAGAATACAGAAAATCCTATCGGTTAATGTATTCTCACATTGATTTGTGTAAATTACCTACAGAAGTTCATTGTTATCTTTTTTGTAATAATTTCAGTCGTACCTACCTAGTCGTATCGAGCAGTTTCCCAGACGCTTGCAAGTAACTTCTTTATCACATTTGTATTTATCTTCACCATATCAGCAACTCATACTCTGATAAATTATACGAAAGGATTTACCAGATTGAAAAAAAATTGCGACTCTTTCTGACTTCTTTTTGTGATATTCTCTGAAGCTAGATATCTCTCTATACCTAACTATCTCCGTAATATGTAATTGCTACGCTGCGATAGTTACTTACAATACAATACAAACAATACACTTAGTTGCCCTGAAAAACGTACAAGAAAGACAAAGTTAACTAGGTATGTCGCTAAAGGCGCTCTTATTACATAGAGAATCATCCCTTACATTGAACTGGATCCAAGACATATCGGAAAATGACGTGGTTTGAAATCACTGGTACTATGCTCTTAGTTGGTATATTGCTTGTCTATAAAAAATACAGCATTCACATACGTTACGGGTAAGGGAAATTACATACGCAATTTTCTTGTAAAACAGTCGGTGGTTTGTGTCCGCCGTGATCAGGCTGGTTTCCTAGCACACCGTATTTTCGAAATTTCTTGAAGTTTCGATTTTCGAATAGACAAGTGGATTTATACATCTTTTGTCAAATATCTGGAATTAATATACAAAAGTTGCCTCTGTTGGTTAGACATATTTAATAACTTCCAGATAAAGACTTCTTTTTAGTTTTTTAGAAGCTGTTTCTATTCTACTGTAATGGAAAGTATGTATGGCACCCAACAAAAATTGCCCGCACTCTATATGGATAATGGAAGCAATCCACGAAACTCAGCTACGGGGGAACTTCGGCTATGAACTTTACTGTTATCGCCTACCATTAAACTGCTGCCGAATGTACGTAACCCTCGTTTTTAGCAATTTTTAAAAATTGCCCATTCAACCATAACTATTTCAATAAACCGTCTATGGTCATACCCATCCTAATGGGCGACTTTTACTTTCGGAAAGTTTTCTTGTTTTTTTCCGCTCGTTTTATGCCGTATAAAAAAGTTCTAGCTCCAAAGTATATAGACTTGTTTTGGTTGTTCGAGGGATTTTCCTTTTTATTCTTCCTTGAAATGAAGATTAGCTTAAGGCAATATTACATACCTACGTACTTTGTGTTGTTTAATTTTACGGCAGCGTTCTAAATGTTTTCGTGCGTGTTAGTGTTATTTGATGTGATATTTATTCTACAATGCGCAAGTTTAGCACTTCCTTTTGCACGTCACGTTTTCACGTCATCACGTCGAATGACGACGGCGATTATTTCCTATCAGATAATATTTTTTTAATTTATTTCATAAGTTGCTCGAAACAAAGCAAACACCGACGAAAGTAGGAAATTAAACATCCAAAATAAGAACAGGTTAAGTTTCACCTCAATTATATACACAATCTTCATGTTTCATGCAACACACCATAGATAAGTTTAAAATAAATACATTATTAAATTATTTTTTTAATCACAACAATAAAAATTCACAAAATGAACTGTTGACCAATTGCCTATATTTGTTTTAAAAGTCTGTTATAAATGTCATACTAAGTTAGTAAAGGAGAATTTCGCCGACTTGGAAACTTACTTAGCATTAAAGCTTTAAAAGCGTGGAACAACTCGCTTTTGTAACGTTCGCTACTTTGTTGAGCCAGAGGGCGTTTGGCAGAACCGCGTCCTCGTTACAGATGAGAGGACTTGTGCGCTCTCGGAGCCCCGGCCCCCGGTATCTCGGCACGAGGCCTGCCTGTAGCGGAATGAAAAGTTGTTTGTCTCCGATGAGTGAGATGGTTGAACCCGCCCAATTTATTGGATGGACTTGCGTCTTGGGATGCTTGTGTTGTTTTGTAAGCAGTTTTGTTTTACCTTTAAGTATCCTTGATGTTTCGTGGTATGGCTACATTGTTATTTAGGTATTCCTAAAATAAAATAAAAGTCGAATTAAGTGACTTGTCTCGTTAATAATGCAACAGATTATTAATTATATATAGGTAACAATTCAATATTTCAACTAAGTAAGTAGCTACAAATGCTTCGAAACCTCCTCGCAAATCCTGATCTATCCATCAAAGTATTGTTTATTTAATTGAATCAGTTCGCAAGTGTTCACTGATAACGGATAGTTAAAGTAAACAGCATTCTTTTATATTCCACCCTAACCATTAGAAGAATGAAACTAAGTGCGAGTAAAATTTTATTCTTCTCGCAAGTTATTTAACCCGCCGACGGCCAAGCGTATGTTTCAAAGGCGTCGTGTAATATAAGTAATAATTTATACCGTGAATTTACTGACACTTTGAGATTTAATTTACATAGTAATATGAGAGTAAGAGCCTCTTTCATCACCCTTATGTAAAGAGACAAATAGCCTTAGAATAGACTTCATGTGCGGATTTCACGACGTTCGAGTAGCACTAATCATAATATCTGGTAATTAGGGTGCTTATTTTACAGTTAAAATACCGTTCCGTAGTTATTTCGTGTATACTTATCAGATAACACCGACCAGTATTTTAAAATTTATTAATAGAAAATAGATTTATTTGGCTTGATTGATCATCAATTGGATGAATAAGAACATTGAACGATGCATTCGTATATTTAAATTCCCTGTTTATAGACCTAGATGAAACTGATTTTTTCGCTAGATTTCGTGTATCAAAGTATTCAGTAAACGAAGTGCGTAACTTAAAACATAAAATAATCCCTAAAGGCGAGTGGTATTTTTTTAATTATTCAAGTGATTTTAATAATAGCCTATCAAATTCATACTGACAACTGCCAATTTTTGTGACAATTATGACATTGACGCAATATTGAACGAATGTAACGTATGATTTGTTACGTCAATCACTTAACCAGTGAGTTGTTTACTCGCAGCTTTATTCTTGTGTGTGAAATTGACAAAATTCACTCGCAACTTTTACTTGCCAAATAACGTTAATTAGAAAGTAACTAATCAACTTGGAGATGGTGAACGAGACCCTAACACCATTTTGTGATATCGTTCGAGGTTGGTGTAACCAAATGTTCTGTTTTTATGTATATCTGCTATGGCTTTGAAGTAAAATTCTATGTGTATTCTCACTAAGCTTTTATCACGGGAGAGATAAAGCTTAGATTACAATGCAACATCATCAAGTATTCTATTTCGACAGCATGAAATAACTTCACAATCTTTTGTTGCGCACTTGACTTTGTTAAATCATAGGCCGCCACTCGGAGCAAGTTTACTCCCTTTGAACTCCATAGCATAAAAGCATTACATTTCGTTGTCGAGTACATTTAAAATCATCTTCCATTAAGCTTCTTCAAGTTTTTGTTGTGCTAAACTAGTTTTTGAGTTGCTTTATTTTTCAATAGATGCTATTAAAGTTTAATAAACGTAATTGTTTTATTTTGATCATTGTATGTTTTGCTGTGTGTTTAGAGAAAACTTTGATTACGGAATTTCTGTTAATTTCACACGAATAATGAATGAATTTGGGAAAAGGTTTTTTAAAGCTCTAGAGTCAAATGATATTTTTCAACTTTCTATTAAATTCCACAAGTAGGTACCCGTTATTTCTAATGTTTTGATGATGCGATCGGTCCAAAGAGTTTGGTCGAAATATGTATACAAGTTTAACAGCATTAATTAATTATTTAATGTGCAGAATCCTACAATATAAACTGCATCTAACAAATTGTTGGCTAATCTAAAAAAGAAGGACATTATAAATATAATGTTTTGCCGTTTAATATTTTACTAAGTGTCATCACACTGGTTGTCGAGAACTGATGGCAGCACTGCAAAATAGCAGACAGCACATTAACTACCTACTTCATTTTACTATATAATAATTACTTATATTCTTTATTTAATATTTGATTGTTTGTTTATTAGCACATTATTACTTACACTAATCATTTTATTTATTTATAGATTTATAATCATAACTATCAGTGTCAGTTGTAATGTAATAATTTTGTATCGAATAAATCCACTTGAGCGCGTGAACACCGGCCATTATCGGGGAAGATTGGTTCGTCATAGTGCGTGAAGGCATACGCCAAGGAACGTGTTTTGGCACGCTCCGTTCTTCTATGTGATTACCATCGCCAGCATACTTTGTTGTGGTCACTGACATCTGTGCTTTAAAGGGCCACGTTCCATTAACGTAAGCTCACTCACATGACTGGATGCGGCAGTAAATTTATCTAAATCTGTTATCCACTTACCTAGTTGTTGGAGATATGTATATTGGAATTTGAATTGTCTAAACGATCGAGGAAGGACCAAATGAACTGCAATGTATGCTAGACTTGCGATGTTGCAGATCTCGACAGATCGATGACGAACACAACACATATCATTATGTACATACATGTAATTGATTGACTAATATTTCGTATAGGACGGCAATAGGGCGCAATTTTTTGCATTTGCAAATTGGATAACTTAATCCTTTAACCTAAATCTTAACATCATTAGCCGTGCATGCAATAGAAAATTCAGTTTGTGGACACTTCCAAGTTATGCACGTGAGTGTATTGACAAGATGGGATCATTAATACTCCATTGATCGGCATCCGCCGTGGAACGTGAGCGGATTAGCATATTTCTGTCCGTATGCACGCTCGCACAGCACGTGGGCATTGCCTTTGAGGATCTAATAAACACTTGGCTCAGCCACAGTAACTATACTGAGACAGAGAGGAGCGATCTAGGTCTCTTTCTTGATTTTATGACGTAGGTTGCATTGGACAATCAGGAATGCCCCAGTATAAAATTTCTATGTAACCTAAATTATGTTTCACGAATTAGTCGAAGTGATTGACAAGTGATTGACAAGTTGTAGCAACGCCTACTCTAAAGTCTTCCACGTAATTTTTAGATCAGGTATGTTTTATTTTAAATAATTTTTTGAAATTGCCACACTGACGGCAGCCCCACTCCAAATCATCCATCTGTCATGGCCGCGTTCAGTGTCTCGGTCCAGATTTCTCTCATTCAGCGTTTACGTGCTCAAGTCTTCACACGCCTTAGGGAGAAAGTTAAAAATAATTTATTACAAGTTTTTTATATAGCCCTCGTGGGTTTTTATATTATTATAACTATATAACTATCCGGCAATGTTGTTCGCGGATGTCGCAGATATTCCATACTTATACAAGTATGATGACGACAAACCCCTGGCGGGTCCATGCTGCCCTTTTGGGTATTTATTTATAAACCTCTTTGGTTTTGCCATACAGCCCTTTTGGGTATTTATATAAACCTCTTTGGTTGTGTTGTCTGCATATGTCGCAGATGTGCCATACTTATACAAGTATGAGTACGATGAACCCATGACGGATTCATCCCGGCCGGGCCCGGGCTCTGTGCTGCCAGCGGCCGCGTCCCCAGGGACGGCTAGCCTCTCGCGAGCCGGAGGAGGCCCTGGCGGGTGTCGAGGAGGCCGCAGCGGAGCAGCCAGCGCCAGCCCCTGCCGACCCAGCAGAGGCCACGCCCAAAGGCGTTGAAAATTTGCTATACTGAAGGTACTGAAATTTAAAATTAATTTGGTCACTGCGACTCATAAGGATGTCGCCACTCGCTGGCAATCTATACTTTAAAAGGGTAAACCCTTTTAATCGATAAACCAAAGGTTTTTCAAGGATAAAATTTTATCCGAGTACACATTACCCAAAAATTGTTTTTTGCCGCCACCAAACCTTGACCCAGAGGCCAAGGTGCCTCTTTGTTGTTATTTAAACAAATGGGGATTGCTTTAGCCGTTTTAGTGCACGCCGATTCATTTATACTCAGAATAAAAATGCCTGTCGCCTTTGCGATGCTCATTTTACGAAACTAATACTAGATATGCCTTAATCACATCCGTTCTAGTCTTAAATCCTAGAGATATCATAGAAAAATATAACAGAAAATAAGAAATGTCGGACTAACTCTTTTGCAATTTAAACTCCAAAATCCTTACATCGAAAGCCGTAGGCCAACAACCACGATGTAGGGCGCTATCAGCCAGCAGCGATGCTGTCGACTTTACCAGCGGGCCTGCGCCAGCCGAACAGGACTGTCCACCGCCAGGAGCCGTCGCCGCCGGAGCCGTCGCCGCCGGAGCCGTCGCCGCTGGAGCCGTCGCCGCCGCAGCTAAACTGCGCCGACCCTGTCGCAGGTAGCTGACTACGAGGTATGATGACTTACGATATGCTGGCAGACTTCGGATTTTATATCAATAATCCAGTAATACTGGATGGGATATAAGGTTATGAAATACCATTTTCCACTAATACCTACTCTTTTACAAACTTTATTTTGAAGTGTTTACTATAAATCAAAGCAAGAAGCAATTGTTTACCATAATGCTTTAGATCGCTTGTTAAAAATGGGTTCATATATCAAGCGCATTTATAGTAGGTCTTAACCGAATGGTGATATACGATTCATATTAAATATTTAATCTAATATTTAATTTATTGTAGTAGATCACTTGAAAATGGAAAATTATTGGCTTCAAAATTATTAATAATAATTTACTTTATGGCTTCGATATACTTTAGACTGCTATTTTATATATTTTTAACTGTTCATACATTTTATACTACTATATAAATACCTGAGATTCAAGTATCTATAACGGTATATATATATATATATATATATATATATATATATATAACGGTATCCTCGATCCATTCGTTAACATCCGGAATGTGTGACGCAAATCAGTAATGGAATATACACATAATTAATTTATTGTCTTTTGTATAATATAACCTCTGTTTTAAACAGTGATGACATATTCAATAGATCTCTTTAGCAATTTTTTAGAATGTCTGATTTATCGCTTAAATTCTAGAAGTCTCGGATTTATAATTAACTTAAATTCGAAAAAAGTTACTTACAACCAAGATTAATTTCTGGGTTTTATGTATATAATTAAAAACATAAAGCATCATTCGTACTTAATCATCTCACGAACAAAAACATTCAATATTTCAAAAATGTCAATTGAGAGACGGTGTTATTATACTGTATACAGTAATCATATACAGTATTATTAGTTATACACCAAATCGTTGGAATACCATATTTATTTTGTTACTCAGCAATCCAATTGAATTCTTATAAATAAATCATTTTTATTACAAAAACATTGCACACTGATATTTTAGAGATTAAATAACTGCCGTCTTTTTTGTATACCCTAATTGTAATTTGTTGTTGTATCATGTTCTTTATCGGTGTACAAATAAAGAGTGTTTGTATTTTATTGTATTGATAACATAATGTTAGTCAAATTCGCTGTTATGATTTTCAAAATAAATTTTGATGCGTCAATAAATGGACGTGGTTCATTCTCGAATGACAAACAATATTTTAGTTATTGAAAGAATAAGGAAAAATCACTACACATTAATGAATTGGAACTAAAGGCAGTTTAGTGTTTGCAAACAATTTTTATAAGTGTGATCACACATTATTACGATTGGTTAACGTTACATACAAATTTAATGATATTATTACCACTTTACAGCTTAATGCATAAATCGAATGGTGTCGCTACAGTACCCTCATTTTAATAAGTAGTTAATATTTTTCGAGAAATTATGATATTATTACGACTTTACAGCTTAATGCATAAATCGAATGGGGTCGCTACAGTACCCTCATTTTAATAAGTAGTTAATATTTTTCGAGAGATAAGTATGGCAATGAATACAAATGTCACAAAATATATTTGCATCATATATACGAGTAGAAACCGAGGCCGATTGTATAATTCTTAAAAAGTTTGAAAATATAGTGGAACACACAACACAGTTTTTGCATTCCTGATATAACTAACACGCGCAGACCACAGCACTTAATGTTCTTAATGTTAATGTTCTACATAATGTTCTTACATGTCCCGGATGCGTCCTGCATCCTGGAGCCTCCGCTGTTGGTGCATTCCGTTTAAAATGAGAGGATTTGACAAAGCTTCTGCTTTAGTTTTAAGAATGTTGCAATAACTGATACACGATAAAGCTTGTGATAGTATGTACCATACTGGCCATCTCAACCCATGTTTTCTATCATTATCATTATCATTATGGGTCTAATTAATATCTTTCTCCAGACTGCCCCATAAACTTCACAAATTGCCTAGTGGTGCCGCGAGTTATAATAATATGGTACTCTTATATAAATAAAAAGGCTCAGATTCCCTTGGTTTTTATTTGGTGTACTTAATTACAAACATTATGGATTTGTAAAATCTTGTTTTTAGTAAACATGTCTATAGTTATATGAGGTTATTATTCTCTACTTAACAATAATTAAAAAAAAAAAAAAAAAAATATTACTTTCAATATTAACTTTCACAAATTTGATTTAACTTAAATCTTCAAACTAGCTAAACTATAATTACAAAATTAAACAAAAATAAAGTTTCATTTGGAACACTATTATGAAAACATTAGCTTTGTTTGCGTTAGTCGCAGCGCATCGGATACATAGGTAAAAATAGCAGGAATTTTCCAGCTATTTTACTTACCTTGAATCACTTAACAATTAAATTAGATAAGTTTGTTAGAATTATTGTCGGTAATTGTCATTAATAAAAACGTCAAACATCCATATGAAATTATTAAAACGTAGATACAATTTCTGACATAACCATAACCTCCAAACCAAATACATAGGTACCAACCTCTTTTGAAACTTCCATATTTTGTTGTACGTCCGGTGCCTAAAGAGAGACCTTTATTAGTACCACAAGTATCTTATGCAATACTAATAAACGTTTTATAAGTGTTAAACAACTTTTTATTAGATTATCAGCATAGAATAATTTTAATGAAAATAGACCTTTATTATTGCCACAAATACCTTACGTACTACTAACAATCGTTTTATATACATACTCCATATTATTATATGTTATTTTATTATTAGCATAAAGATTAAATCAATGTACCTACATATTAAAGAAATTTCTTAACAGTGGTTATAGACACAACACCCGACATGCTGCAGTTCGTATCTGGTTCTCAGTATCGATAGCATTCGAAACACTGCAGACTGGAGTGATTCCTCTTGTATATTTGCTAAATTATTGTAACATAGATACGTATTGTAAACCATTCGAAATAATTTGCAATTGATTCTGTCTGCAGGAAATGATCTATAATGAAGAGAAAACTCAGTTAATTAACTACATTACATTATTTTATATTTTTGTAGTAAAATTTTTTAACATAAATCAAAAACAAAATTGGTCAATTTACACTAGTGTTATTTACATCACTTTTGTATTATATTATTTGTTAACTTTGTTAATAAAGTAACATACCACAAGGTATTTTATTTCTTTATAAGATAGGTTTCATATTTCTGAAATCTGTCTCTAAACAGCTACAACTTGTCAATCACTTCGACTAATTCGTGAAACATAATTTACAATCAAACGAGCATAGTAATGTTCGATTGTAATTATGTGAACGATTTAGTCGAAGTGATTAATAATCTCCCTCCCTTATATCCGATATGGTCTAGTGGCTAGGATACCTGGCTCTCACCCAGGAGGCTCGGGTTCGATTCCCGGTATCGGAACCACATAATGCATTATGTAACCCACCCATGAAATATGAAACAAACATATTATGATCTAAACTAAATGAGAGAAATCTGGACCGAGACACTGAACGCGGCCATGACAGATGGATGATTTGGAGTGGGGCTGCCGTCAGTGTGGCAATTTCAAAAAATTATTTAAAATAAAACATACCTGATCTAAAAATTACGTGGAAGACTTTAGAGTAGGCGTTGCTACAACTTGTCAATCACTTGTCAATCACTTCGACTAAATCGTTCACATAATTACAATCGAACATTACTATGCTCGTTTGATTGTAAATTATAGGTACTTTAGGTATATCTACATACACGATATTTGGTTGCTTAATTTTGACGTTTTTCTGAGACTGACTCGTTGACGACGCGTTTTTGAAAATGAGACTGTATATTAGACGCGGCAATTAACCTGATTGCACTCTGAGCTAGTTTAGTTTAAGACGTCATGTATTTGAGCGTATCTGTGTGAGTGCGTCATTTTCGGACTTTGGTTTTCTTTTCTGATAGAAACTGCATATGCTCCAATTGAGGTTCTTACTAACCTTATATGGTATTTCTTTTTCAAAGCTCAATCTAGAATTTTGGACGTTGTTCTGTCCAATGCAGGGGTCACACCTTTGCCGTATCAGTACCGATAGTCGACCACAGCCTTCAGAGTGCAATCGGTCTGTGAAAGCACTACTGCTATGCGGAAAATATAAATAGTTTACCGGCAGTTACTGCCGTCGTAGCGCCGCAGTGGAAACCTGCAGTGCATATTATTAAGAGAGTCTACCAACCACCTGTTTTTATCAATCTGACTTTGAAATTTATCCAAGAGGTAATGTAATATAATCTTATGCCTCAGCAACTGTGATGGATAATTTATATTTCTGGCGTGAATAACTTCAGGATTTTGGTTTTAAATATGTATTTCACATGCTGCCTACATTTGGTGAAACAATGATGAAGATCAACTAAACTCTTCTGAGAAGGTTCTTGTCTAGTTTAATGTATCTCGACACTATTTTCTGCCAGCCATGAATTCACAGCAGAGTTAAGAGAAAGATCTTAATAGAACGGAGAAAAATGCCGCTCGCCAAACTTATAGAATTTTTCCTATACGAGACACGCATGTCGTAAGACTCGTAACCATAAGGCACCATAAGGGCTATCGTATGAACGGAGCACGCAACGCATGCCTTCAGCGTTATCATACAACACATCGCTGGCTGTTATGCGGAGAACAAAATCCGGCCGGAACGTGAGCGAAGTGTTTCGGTGCCCCCGCCGCTAGGTTCCTCCAACTATTTGCATATTTCCGCGTGCCCGCTTCTCGTTCTCGGTGTGTTATGTATTGCGCGCACGTGGCTGTTTTAGGGTTGACTGATAGTCGGGACTTGAATACATTATAATAAACATCTAGCATTAAACTAGTTTGGTCTAAAATTTCTCTTGTATCATACTTGAATGTTCAACACAAACTTAATATGGAAGACGTTTTCTACGTTTCTTTTAGCTTATGAAATTTTTCTAAACTGTTTCTTTTTTCTTGAATATTTCATTGAATAGTTCGAAGTTCAAATTAAAACCATCAAAACATACCAAGCAAGTTTTATGTCATTACTCAAAAGATCATTAATTTATGAGATATAAAACGACGTTATCAATCACGTCACAAATGCATTGCACAAATGTATCAATACATTAGCAATTTAGCTTCATTTTGTTTCGAATGTATTATAGATTTAACCGAAATTAGTCATAATGGCATCGATAGCACTGCGATCATTTTGCACGTTTGCGTCCATAAAAAGCTCTATATGCGCAATCGTTTCGTATAATCCCGTCATTATTTGTGTATTGATTTATGCTCTAATGCAAATACATTATTCACCACAATACCGTATCACGGTCGTTTAACCCGCTGAATGGAACGATTTTGACGTGTGATAAATATAACCTACTCGAAGCGAAGCCTCTCGCCCGCCAGAGATAGAGGATACTCGAAGCCACATCTTTCTTCGCGGGGTACAAAAATTAAACGTCAGTCAGACAGATATCACGTAGCCAGCGGTGCAGAGCCGCCGAGGGGGAATCCTCCTTGAATTGAAATAGGTAGATACTAGGTCGCTACTACCCCTGCCTACTGCGTGACGTAAGGATATCCTCGAGTGCCCATCGATTGATACCGTGTTGAAAATTCCATATTTTCATCTGGTATGAAACATATCTACATACAAACATACCTGAATACCTATGTTGGTTTAGTAGCAGGTGTCTTTTCTCGCAGTTTTTTGTTTACTGATCTCTGTTTATTCTTGTGTTTCCGATTTAGGTGCATATCCTTGTTGCTCATGTTGTTGCAGCAGATCATTGAATAGTTTTATTTTATTTTTATATGAAATGATTTATAGATAGCTGAAACTCTTCACCTATCACTGCTAAAGATTAATGCTAATCTATATAGGTACTATTTACATGACTAATTATAAATTATTTCTAAACTTCTTATCCAACCACCTAAAAAAATAAATTCTATTTTGTTTGCCAAGTAAATAAAACATGCTCAAAAATTTTCCTTTGTTGGTCGTCGGAGCAACGAACTTCGCTCCCAGTCTCACAGAATATCTGGAGAGTTAATATCAAATCGACGATCCACAGAGGCGACGTGAATTCTAACTTTATCTGCGGTCTTACAGAGCTCGGCTAGCGACGCGTTGTTAATACTCTACGATGTCAGTAGAGAATTTTGAGAGTCAAGGGCCATTCCAGCATCGCGATCGCTCGAGAGTCGTACGGTCGAAATGAAACGTCGTATCTTATTTTATGATTAGCGGCTCGAAAGCGCTTTGTAATTTTGTTAGTTCCGCCTTTCTGGTGCTGGGGGCGAGTACGGCGAGCGGAGATCGATGCGAGCGCTGCGTGCGAGTGCGAGCGGGACGCTCGACCTGACGCTCGCCTCCTCCCGCTCGCACGAACCGCCTACCAGGCAGCCATGTTGCGCTCGACCTGCGCTCGCCCGACCGCCATTGTAGCGTTCGTAGCTAGTGATGTACACCAACTCGCTTCACGTAATTATACACTTCGAAACGGCCGGTGGCCGGGCCATCCACAAATCGTACAATTTATTTCGTCCTCCGATAATCGAAAAACATTGGATGTCTATATAAAAGTTTGTGGGATAACGATGATACGCGTATATATCGAATCTCGCTTCACAACGTACGTTCGTTTACGAATAAAATTCTGGTTTATTAATCACGTACAAGAGCAACAACACGGTTTCAGTAAAAATAGAGAAGTAGGTGTGTCGATAAAAATACTTGTCGATAGTGGAGGCACGTACTGGACGTATAGCCTCGGTTTCGGAATTAAAATGTCAGACGTGCGGCAGCGCGGGCGAGCGCCAGGCGGGGAGAAGGGGAGGCGTTATTAATAACCATAAGCCGGCAGACGCACGAACGTCCAGAGGGGGCACGCTGCGCGGTAATGAGGAATCACTAATTATATTTTACTGGACTCCACTACTGCTGAAGCAACATTAATTACGTTACGGCGTGTAGGCATGTCCCGCGCCCGCGGCCTCTTCTCAATAAATCAATTTGCATAAAAACGTAACTGCTTAATTCTTAGAGAATTAACAGAGAGACATTCTCCTCGGAACGTCTTATTTAGTTCGTTAGCGTTGAGAAATGATTTTGGCACGCTAGATACTGGCCGATGCAGTGGGATGCGGGTAGATCGTTATTCGTTTTAGAAAAGAAAACTTTACATCAAGATATAGTAACGATCTCTGGGTCGGGTTCGTTCGAATATTTTAATATTCCGGGCGGGGAGCGCCTGTTGTGCGCGACATTTCTACCCGTTTACTGGCGTGGCGCTCGGCTCTGCCAGTAAAAACTCCGAATATTTTATTGTCAAGGAAATATATTTGTCAAAGGCTGTGCGATTAATTGTTGGACTTATCTGAAGTGCGCTCGGGGATTTTTTCCCTTTAGAAATCCCACGTTGAAGGGGCGACTGGCGTGACACACTGATGCGTTAGGTATACTTTACAATGGGTTAGTGGGTAATGTTATCATGTGATTAATCCTGTTCTAATGAATGTTCTTTTGTAATGTAATGTTCTTTTTTTAAATAATTATTGGTGACTTTTGGCACACTATTAACTAGGCCAAGGAATTTTAAGGGTTGAAGGTTGTACAAGTAGGAAATTTACTAAACGATAGAATTAATGATTTTTAAGATCGTTTATCTGTTTCAATTTATTTGAGACCTAAAATAATTACCTATCTATCTATTGATAGAAATATCAGACAGATATTTGACAATCATCCATCCATATGATGAAATATGTCAAATATCCCTATTAACCAAATATATCGATAACATTGTTATAATGAGTTACAACCACATAACGTAATCCGGAAGCGATGCGGCAATCGTTCGAATACTATTGTCGCTTTAATACTAAACTTTTCCTCCTCCGTTTAATCTCGTCATTCACTCGGGAAGCTGCTCTGGAAAGCCCGCGGCAGACGGCGGCGACTAAGACGCGGCTTTATGCAGTGTCCGTGTTTTTCTCCGTTCATAAAGAGCAAAGTTATCGTCGGAACGCGCCGGTATCGCGGCACTCCGACTGCGATACGAACGTCCTCCCATAACAAACTGCAAAATGTTCTGGATTTTTCGCAACTTTAGGGGTATCCTGTCTTGTGCCGGGCGGACTTTGCGTTGCGAGTTTATTATTAGGTACCGTTTGTTTGTACCTATTGTTGAACCGAATACTTTCTTGCTGCGTGGATCAAATTTAATAACAGACACATGGATAAACCATTTATATGGTTGTTTTGTTTGATTGCTTTAAGATATTAAGATATTTATACGATATAAGGTACCTACTTATAGCCCGGTTACTAGGACTTTTAATAACTACAATTACTCTTTTTTTTTGTGTAATGATTGAATTAAAGATTTCTTTCCAAATGTAACAGAGAGATATTTTATGTAGACCGGGCTATACATTAGGAATACATAATATAATGTATAGATTAGGTACTTGCCTATGAAATTAAAGATTTGTATGAAAATTTTGTATGTTTTTTATTTTTGCTAATCTAAGTTCTGGTTTTTGAAGAACGAGCCTCATGAACGATTCCAATCAAAATTTCCAGATTTAAAACGATTGAACCAATAATGGGCCGTGTTAATGCAAGCAGTGTTAGGTTTGTACACTTTAATGTTTTTTCTCGTTATTTGCGGTGCAGTATTACCATGTAGGAACTTAAATTCGAAAATTGTGTAAATTTTCAATTTATTTATGGCACTTAAAACGTCCACAATGTCATAAATACAATACACTAACTAAAAACAAATGACTGAATTTGAAATTAAAATAACACTGCGTTCGAATAAAACTTATTTGAATTTCGAATTGCGCGCAAATCCATAGATAATTAAAACTGAAAATGCTAGTTATAAATTGTCCAATTTCATAGGTAAAGACTACTAAGGTACTATTATTATAACGTCATTGTCTATATAATGTTATCGCCACTATCATCACAACCATTTTCATCGGTCCATTGTCGGAACATATTAAGTCAAATTCAAATTATTTATGTCGCAACGAGGTAATTGCATACGCTTAACGAAAGAAAGAAAAAAGAAAGGTAACTACAAACTACTTAAAGAAAAAGAGATACAATGCTATTCTAAATAGTCTAATATAAAGCAGCTGACAATTTGTTTACCTACTTATCTACTACTACTAATCTACTTACTAACGCTCTAACGTGAATTGTTATATAGGATTAGCTATTGATCGTTGGATGAATAGCTAATCCTACAATAATAATATCTTATGCAGTATGTAAATTAGACATTAATTATTTCTGTCAATCGTCCTTTATTATCAAATATGAATATCAGAATATTTTGAAAATTATATAAATCACATAAAAACCAATATCTCTCTTAATGGACGAAAATACACGGGTGCCTAACCTTCCTTACGACTAATTTACAATAATTACCTACCGAAAAGAAAGAAAACTGAAGGAAAGAACTTTCGGTAGGTACTCTTTGAAAATACAAATTATTTTGTACAGAAAAATATGCAGTATGACCATGATGACATGATCCGGACATACACGAGACACCCAATCGTATATGCTAGAATCACCCCACATGCCACCCAAGGATTTTTTTTAAGCAATTGGTTCTATTCAAGGGTATGTTATTTACGCTAAACCAGTGCACCATTTTAGAGAAATCACTTGCATTGTTCACTTCGCCATAATTAGTTTTTTGTGTGTTTAATTTTGAAAATTAATTAGGTGTCTTCCGTAAACAATACAATCTCGTGATTATTCTTTAGCATAGATCGTTAACATGTATTAAAACTAGGAACTAACCCAGAATTGATCCTTGTGAGACCCCGATCTGTACTAAAGACCCAGACCATCTTGTACCGTTTACTAAGTTCTCTATCGCCGAGATAAGAAATCAGAATTTTCTGTGCAGAATTTTAATGCCATAGTGATCGAGTTTCCTGATTAAGTTTTTTTTTTTTTTTATTCTATTAAAAATTACAAAAAAGGGCTTTGTCGCATACGCGAACATGCCGCCCTGGTTGGAAAAATCACATACTTAAGTGCTAAAATTCTTATAAGGAACTATTAGGAAACTATTAAAAAAAAAACTAAAACTAATTACATCTAGACCTACATATTAATTTGGACAACTTTTTTGCCAGATCTGAGATAGGATCTGCAAGAATTATATTGCATTGCCCAACAGACTTTAAATCAACTTTAAGGTCATTTCTTTCGTCTGCGTTCTGGGCACATTCCATCAATACATGCAAGAGGTCGTCAGGCACACTACACGATGAGCAGTTCGGAGATGTTGTTTTCCGCATCATATATGCGAACTTATTGCACGGAATATGCCCAGATCGAAGCCGCAGAAGTGATTTGGTCTCGCTACAGTTGAGGACGTTATTATCAATCCAAGGATACCTGGGTGGATGAGGCTGGATCGTTCGGTACCAAATACCTTTCTCTTTAGCTCTCTCATCAAAGTATTCCTTCCACATGTCATAGCAATGAACTTTTAACTTGGGTAAGTAGCTCTCAAAAGAAGGTGTAAAAGAGAGTTCAATACCATCCGATATAGCTTCCTTGGCCAGTACATCTACTTTCTCATTTCCATCTATCCCAACATGGGACGGTATCCATTGCAATAAAATTGCTTTGGAGTCTGATTGTAGCTTCGTGATGAGATTTAAGATTGCGTAAGCTACTGGCAACCCTCGAAAGATCGAGGTACACCGAGCTAGGTGTTGAAGCGCGCTCTTAGAGTCTGACAGAATCACTACTTTATTGTAGTGTGTACTCTCAATATATCCTAAAGCCTCGAAGATAGCTACCATGATGCTCATCATGATAGCTCAGCTTCCATGATGGATACATCAATTTTAATTTGGAATTTTGAATGAATTTTGAAATCGTAATCCAGAAATGCTGCTCCTATTCCATAGTTATCTTTGGAACTATCTGTAAATATTTTGTAATAATTAGAGTAATTAGAATTTAAGTATTGTATACAAATATTTAGTAAACTAGTTTGGTGATATTGTCGTTTAGAGCTAGTGAATCCTTCTATGTTGGTTTTTATAATATTTTTCATATCTATATTAGTAACCCATTGATCTAACGAAAACATACCTAAACTTGAGTTAGAATGACATGGTTGAGATTTGTACATATTGAAAATTTTAGTAAGTAACGGTTTTTTCTTATTATTCCAATATCTGTTTTGTGAAAGATTTGCCAAATTATTAATTAATGTTAGAGAAGAATTATTATTAAATGATCTGTTTTTAAACCAAAATTTTCCAGCCAAGTATCGTCTTCTTAAATGCAAAGGTGGTAAACAAAGTTCACTCTCCATCACATGAATGGGAGTGGTCCTTATAAAGCCTCCAATGCTGCGCATAGCTTGATTTTGAATTTTGTCCAATTTTGCCAAACTTGTTTTACAATAGTTGTCATAAAGAAATGACCCATAATCTAATCGACTTCTGATTAAAGATATATAAAGTTTACGCATATGTTTTGGGTGGACGCCCCAACCTGATCCTGTTAAAACCTTGAATATATTTAAAAACTTGGACACCCTTGCCACAATCTCATTAATATGTCTATTCCATCTAAGACCACGATCCAGCCACACTCCCAGATACCTAACACTGTCCACAACTTCCAAAACTACATCGCGTAAGGTAATAGTAATATTATGCGATCTGTACCCCCTTGAAAAGACACATATCTTGCTTTTTAATGATGAGATGTCCAAATTAATGTCACGTAATTTTTTCGCTACACAATTAAAAGCACATTGTAATCTAATGAAACCTAATGAACTGACCACAGTGATCTGAACTGAGTTTGTGGACTGATAAGTATTTTATTATTTCTCTTTATATATATTATTCATTATATATTGTGTACATAAGTATGTATTACATATTAAACATTATATATGTTATAAATAATGTTTGCCTATTTCGATTACCCTGTACACCTATTCCCCTATTCCTTTATTTAACTTACTTTCTTCTCTACCCAAAGGTTGTCTGGAAGAAATCGCTACTGTAGCCTTTTGGCCACCACTGGTCATCGTTTGTGTTTTTATTGACTGTCTTTTATTGTTTTATTGTGGTGTACAATAAAGAGTATTTGTAGGTACGATTGGAAAAAATATCTCAATCATATATTACGTAGGTATCAAACGCATTATTTTGGACACTGATCTGCCATGACAATACCCCTGGCCAGTACTCCGCGCGGGGACTCCACGGAGGCAGAACTGTCGCCGAGGGTCGGGAGGCGTGCCCCGCCTTGCCATTAGAGTGCACAGCGAAATATGCACTCTCGCCAATTTCAATCGGGAATTATAAGCCCTCGTGGCCGCATTGATGTTCCGCTGGCGATTAACTAGACAAATTGTTTTATTATTGGACGAAACGTTTAATGGGAGCTCTTTCACGTTTGACGACAAATCAGACTAATTTAGGTATTTATCATTAAATATTCCGTTATATATTTGTAAGTTAATGTATCAGTCTTTTCTTTACTTAGCAATGACACCTTTAGGAGACGTTTTATAATATTGAAATTTTATGGTAATTTGGGAATAGAAGCTTGAATGAATGTACATAAATGATTTTCATAAAACGAAAAGAGCTTTTTAAATGTTACCAAGATTATTAGCTAGATCATAGAATAGTGAAGTAATTGAAATGATAATTTATTAATGATACTCTTCTTTTACTTTTTAAGCTTGTCTGTCTACTGTATAAAAGCGTATATAGAATTGACTAACTTTATTTAGCATTAAAGTAATTTTTATATCTATGAAATTACTTACTTCATGCACCTACGTTTCTGGAACTATTCGACGGTGTTTGCAAATGTAATGTAGTATAAGCGGATCTCGTAAAGAGTACTGTTGCGAATCGTAAACAATGCCACAAATTATAAAATGTTCATCCACAGTTACGCTCGCTAAATACGTTTGGAGAAGGCGCGCCATTCACCGCAGGGGGCGCGGGCGGGCACTCGGAACATTGTGTTGCATCTGACTGTGAAAATATTTCTAAGCTCTGTCATTTATTGTGTGCTTTGGAAAATATGTTTCAAAGCCCGACCGAGCTCTACTTTATGTAGAGCAAGTATTTATTATGTAATGCAATTATTAATTTTCAATTCCACTGATTCAGAGATTTTAAAGTAGGTACATATGTATATGAAAAACATATTTACAATGTCGCCTTCCAGAAACGTAATACTTTGCGCTAAATTGGTTTATTGGTATATTCTAATAAAAGACCTTGTTTAAGTTATATTGATCCTTAAACAGGATCATTAAACAATAATTATCACATGAAACTGTATTATATAGGTAGTAGGATGTCAAACTACACCACTACACTACAAAAAAACTTTAGTAGCATGCCATCATTGCACATGCTATCAAAACAAGAAACATTAACAACATGGAAAAATAAGTACTCGTTTCGAGGTGCTTACAGAATCTTTATTTCGTGCTGCACCCACCCCCTTAGAAATAATCAAATAATTAATGTTCTCAGGACGTTACAGTACTTTTGCGCAACAGAAGCACTTATAAAAAAATTGGTTATTTTCCTTTTGTGTAGGTACCTATGTTTATGTAAACTAAGACCAGGTACATTTTAATTTCCTTTCACAGTTTTATTAATTTAAAACAAGCGCCATGTGTCAACCGAGTGGTGTGCACATAAAGCTGGAGAGGTTAAAAGGCTCGTTGGGTCGCGAGCCAAAAGGAATTGCGTAGTAAAGCTTCGCTGGCGCCGCCGGCCCGCGCGTCTCTTTCAATTAGCCGCCCACTTGCGTGGTCAAGCTGGCTCGAGCCGGGGACAGGTTTGGGGGCTGCATTCGAACTCTCGCTCTCGCTAGACGTCCCACTGCTGAGCACGGATCCCCCAGACAATGTTGCGGGAGGTTTAGAGCATACTCCACCACGCTGCTCTAATGCGGATTAGTGGAGGGGTTAGTGGCCAACCCAGTGTCGAATGTTCTCAAGCCACCCGAATGTCTTCGACAAGGCTTAATGACTGTTTATAGCATAGAAAACAACCGGGACCGACGGCTGTACGAGCCCTCGGAAGCACGGTAGCGTCCATGAAATTTTGCAAGTAGCGGTCACCCATCCACAAACCGACCGCGACTTTCATTGCTTAACTCTTTCGATCACATTGAATCGACGCCAGCCATTGTGCTATGGACGCAGTCGAACTATGCTATTGTTACTCTCCTACAGTTGTCATTAGCCATGTAACTAACTAGCTAGATAAGGCACTTACTAGGAGTTCCTTCAGGTGGTCGTTTGTCTGCCTGTGTCCCTCTTGTTTACAGTGAACTAGATGTTGTGGATTGTGCTAGAGCGAGGGTCCGTATTTCATAACCAAAGTTATCTACTCATAGGCCGGGTTTCAGATTACAAAAGGCTCACTAAACTCAAGCCACGAGCCAAAAGGAATTGGTTTCAATTAGCCGTCCACTTGTGTGTTCAAGCTAAGTCGTCACTGATCTCTGACTGTGCTGTTGATACTCGTCTGCACTTGTCAATAGCTATGTACTTAGTATACTAGCTAACTGGCTTTGATAGAGGATTTCTTTTTTGGTGGTCCTTTGTCTGCTTGTGTCTGAAGTAGATATTGCGGATGGTGGTAACTTAAAGGCGGAGGAATCTAGCCAAAGTTCGAATGCCGTGGACGGGTTTGAGGTTAACTCCTGTTGATATTGATGTTCAACCAGCTGACTTTTAAAACAGCCTTGCAGCCACAAGTTATAAATAAATATGTTCCTCTTACTGTTGCTCACTATGCATCAGCGATTTCGTGCCGCCTCAATAGATGTCGGAGGCGGTGCTGGACTTTAGTGGGTATTCCAACTTGTTTGGTGAGTCCCACATACCCGCCTGCGGCTAGGCGGGATGCGTAAATGCATTTCCCAGCAATAAAAAAAAACAGGAGCTGCCCACTTCCTACTATGTACTTGAATAATTAAAACGTATAGATAAACAGCACCAGTACTCAAATCATCATTTACAAAGTATAAGAGAGATTTTAGGAAATTTTCCATGTCATCGTGTCTATTCAATTGCCTCATACATATTCGACTATAACGATTTCAATATCGCCATGAACGCTAGAATTAAACGTCCCATTCGTATATAAATGAAGACCTATAGTGCTATAACTTCCCGGCTTACAGCTACAAATTTGACAAGCCAAAAATCCGCACTGCCGCCCTCGACGTTTGATATAGCCGCCTGCCTGTCACATGAAACGGACATATTTGATTGGCGCATAGCAGCGATTGCTGCCGTTGTTGTTACTAAATGGGAACCAACGGCGGAGACACAGGCGACATCAATTCCACCAACCAACTAGTTTATTTTCGGCCCATAAACTATTCAAATATCTGATGGTGAAACTACCTACTGTATAAACATTTCAAACTATACTAAGAAACAATATTTAAAAGAAATGTTTTATTATTATACACACCACAACAACCCATTGTTTGTCATACTTTTGGGCTCGCGTCTCCTCGGGCTAGGCAATAGTCTACCTCGCTGGCAATGTGCTGATCGGCAGATTTCATATGACTTGGAGAACTTTATGGAGAGAGGTTTCCTTACGATTTTTTTACTTCACCGCGCTACGGCAGCTGATATTTAATTTATTATCAGATACAAATGTAGGTACTTTATCATATTATTTCTTACTACAAATTTTCTAATGTAGGTATACTTTGTTTTGTCCCAGGGTTACCCACCTCCACCTAGGCCAGCTCAGCCGTCCACGCCAAATGCCCACGATCCAGATTCGGTAAGTGATAAGTGAGATGATCATTTGTAATATTTACCTATAAACAATTATTGAACGATATCGATCGAATCTTGTCTAAAATTGTGAAATTTTTCATATTTAAAATTCTTTGTTTCTTAAATAATACATATGTATTGTATGTATTTTACTTACTAGAAAGAGCCGTTTTATAAATTACAAATTGTTTTCATATACGTAACCTACAAAAATCAAATATAATGTGACAATTTGTTACTACGTTACTAAGGACTAGGGACATACAAAAGCCATCGAGAGAATTGATCGTTGCATTAATCCCACGATATTAATAATGCCGCGACGCGACAGTCATTAAAAGGCAACTGGGATCAAAAATATAATAAGCTACTCATTAGGACACCACATGTCGGAAGCTTCCAGTGACTAAATTCGCTCGCATTCACACATGGTACCTACTGCTTGAACACCACGTGAGGAATAAGTACCTAAAGCATTTTGGTTATATGTATTTAATAATCATATATTTAACAATCAAGTGAATTGTTAAGTTATTTACAATTCACTTTTGCTCTGGTGCAATAAATTTATTTATTTATTTATAAATTATATTGCATTGTATGTATTGTAAATTTAGTACTGCCTTTGCCATTAAGTGGCTTAAATTATAAATGAGTATATATAATAACCTTTTTCAACGGCAAACTACTCTAAAAATTATATAATCAAAATCTGACTTTACCCACAGTTCCTCCGAACATAATCCGAGATTTAGGTTTTATGGATCAATCGATTATAAATCACCATGAAAATCATCTTTACCTGGCATATGGCGCAGCGCTACCATACAATTTGTATCCAATAAAACTCTCAAAATGGCATTTTAAAAAAGGTTTACTTTAATCAGAAGTGTCTTAATTTGTCAGGTAGGTCATACCTACTGCGTTAGTTTGGGGATATTGCGTAAATTGGAAGACTCAAGGGTTTTCGACAACATTTTTACCGCGTTAAGTACCGCCTCCACTGCGTTACGTTTGAGATACTTGGCTCGTGAAACCACATATAGATTATTTAATTGAGATATGGGGGATTAGCTGCCCAAACCAATTTAGATATAATAAATAAAATATATAAATAGAATTAAAAGGCACAAAATAAACTAATAAAATCATCTATTTATACTATTTGGTACTGTCTCTCTCTATACTGTATAATTTTGTGAAACAAGAGAAAAACGTTAAAATAAAATCTTAAATCAAATATTCATGCTAATTTGATAAAATTTGGTAAATAACTATTTCATTATTATGTTTTATACCTAAAAACTACATGAAAAACAAACGTTACATAATCAACAACGTAAACAATTGGCTAGATTCAACTGGATTGGTTTGTCCGTCGCAAAAAAATTAAGCGCTGACGTCAAAAAATATTTCGGTAGGCGACACCGCTGACACTTCGGATTGCGAGTTAGCGAGTCGAGTTGCCGAGGCACTTGACAATAAGCTTGTTTGGCGATTTGTGCCTCGGCATGGCTCGCCCGACTAAGGGTATCCCCGCATAAAATCGCTCAACTTCGGCTTGAACCGGTCAGATTAAAAATTGTCGACGCTGATCCGCCTTTTGTTATTGATGTTACCAAGACAGACTCTCTTTCTAATACATATCTATACCGCATTTCTTGTCATACCGCTTATCATACACATACGACCTTAAGTCGCGATGAAATATTTCTTATGGCATAAGGCTGCACTGATAAATGTTTGGACACATTGATTCAACGGCGCCAGAGAGAAAACCCATCAAAAAAACAACAGGTCGGAAAGACGATGTGAAACATCCGTTTGGTGGTCGCAACCGTCGAATATACTCAATATATCGTAGCTCAAGTCGTACTTCGTCGCATCAGCCAACACTGTACTTGTTACTTATCATACAAATAAATAAATTGATTGATTGTTTGTTCTGTAGCCGATTCTGCGTCGATATATGTAGGCAGACCCTAACATTCCTACCTGCCTGCCTACCCGCCATGTGTTTGTCATAATTTTACGTTACGTAAGCAGTTTCCATCTGAAAAAGAAAGCCATTTTCTATGCATAAATAAATGCGCCGAGGAAACAAACCCATTGTGTATTATGACACAGTTAACTGCTTTACTATTTCATTTTATGGAGCCTACCTGCCATATTTTTATACAATTTACGCTATCCGTGCTGTATGGAACATAGTTCTGCTGTTTTTATTCAATTTTAGAATATGGACCAGAAAATGCAGTACCAATTTTGATTGCCAACAGAGGTTCTTCAGATATTTAAATAAAATTAATGTGTATTAAATTATCCCAAATGTATTTGCCAATGCATATAGGTACCTAACAGAGTTTTACGAGTACGTAATGCTTTTAAGATGTATTGATTGCGAACACGCTGAGGGATTGTCAAGCGATTATATTTTCGATTGCATCCAGACATTTTGTGCATTGCTATACTTTTGTTTATGCAACAGAACCGATAGTCATTGTCAAAACGCATTATTGGGCCGTCGCATTAGGACATCAAAGCCGTTGCCTGTTTGAGATACGGCACAGTGCCCCGCGGCGGTTCGCATTCCCTCCCCTGTGTGCGGATGAAGGGTATGGGGTTTAGTTCTAGGGTTAGGTAGGTATGTGTAATGCATTCTACAGAAGATCTTCATGCTTGCAAGTTTGTAGTTGTATTGTATCTACCGGGTTCTGTACTAATAGCTGGGCAATCTTAACATGCATGTGTACAAAAGCAGCATGTAAATTGTAAAACATTGCTCGATATAATTTATTTCCCAAACAGCAGTCCTTGCTAACATTAAGCATTTAGAAACATGGTTGATCTGAGTAGTAACTTTGGTCTCCTTTTAATAATATTTATATAACATATTAATTAAATTACATATACATATTTTATAATTGAAATTAATAAGTAATTATAACAGATTTTAAAATATATTTATAATATAATTTTAACTTTTTAAAGAAAGTTTTTCTTTTTAAAAGCTTTTACTTAACTTCACTCGTATGTATTCATTCATGTATGTATGGAATCTTGCAATCAATATTTCACCCACTTCCACTGAAGCTATCGAGCTGACATTTGGCACACATATTAGGTTCCGATGACAATGCAATAATATGGTACTGTCAAACTGATCTGATGATGGAGCCGGAAGATATTAACTGGAACTTCATGATGGAATATCGTATCATAGTCGTGTTTGCACTTGTGGTAAAGTCTTATAATTAATAATAATTAATAGTCTTATAATAATTAATACCACGATTAGGTTTCAAGGTCAAGTTATAAAAGCTTTTTAAAAAAAAATTTTTTTTACAGTATAGTTATTTAATGCTTATTTCTGTACTTTGAAATTCCATTTCACACGAATAATAAAACTGCCAAGAATAATCGATCATAACATTTGAGTAGGTAAGAAAAATAGCAAAGAATAAATTGTTTGTTTTACTTGTTATACGTGTCATTCATTTAAGTTAACAGTCTTAAAATAAAATATTCTGATTAGCCAGGAGAAGCAATATGAAATTTTGAACCCTATTCGTATCGTAGATATGGAGCGGGGCCGTTTGATGTTGATTGATACCGTTAGCGGGCGCGCATTGTCTCGCGCGCCCGGCGCCCGCGGCCCCGGCTGTAGGGATGTAGTTGACGGTGCAGAAACTGACGGATATCCGAAAGAACATTTCGATTTTAATTCGGAGTTATGTATGCAAAACACAGTTTTATTTTGGTATTTTTGTGGATTTCATGTAAGATCCATAATAATTTCATTTCCTTTGTTTTGATAAATTAAAAGCTTTTATTTAACTTCACTCGTATGTGTATGTCCTGGAATCTTGCAATCAATATTTCACCCACTTCCACTGAAGCTATCGAGCTGAAATTTGGCACACATATTAGGTTCCGATGACAATGCATGAAAATAAAAATAAAAAGTTATAAAAGCTTTTAAAAAAATGTTTTTTTGCAGTAACTTAATAATTATACTAATTGATTTGTGGGTAAATTTTACCCACAAATCAATTTTAAATGAGCATAAAACAACAAACACCCATTTTAAAAGCTTTTATTTAACTTCACTCGTATGTATCTTGTAAGTAATGTATGTCCTGGAATCTTGCAATCAATATTTCACCCACTTCCACTGAAGCTATCGAGCTGAAATTTGGCACACATATTTGGTTCCGATGACAATGCATGAAAATAAAAAAAAAGTTTTAAAAAGCTTTTTTAAAAAAAATGTTTTTAATTATCTATTTACAAAATATTATATTAAATACATAAATGGAGATTTAGCGTTTAAAAAAACGTGATAAAATTTAAAGTATTAATTTTATGGGGTAAAATCACAGTAATCGTTACACTACTTTAACAAAGACAACATAACAAAACAAAGGGTTATTTATTCGATGACAAATACCAATAAAATATCCAGAATATTCCAGATCCGAAAATGCGTATCCCAAACACCCCCGCAGGGGAGCCCAAATGAGTAGAATTATTAAACCGGGGTTCGGGCGATGTGTCGCTTTTTGTAATGAATGTACCCAGCAGAACGCAGGGGGCCGTTGTCGCAACGCTCCGAAATGAACTACACTATAGATACTCGCGATCACAGCGTTGCGAGTTTGCAACTCGAAACTCCCCTACCCTACCCAGTGGGAAGGACTTTTTTTATACTTACTTACTTACTTACTTACTTACTTAAAGTTATTGTTTTTGGGTTAAAAGCTTTTATCATAGGTAATAATAGGTAGGTATTTATGAATTTCACAGATGTTATTTTTTTTAATATTCTTCTTAAATAATGAAAAAAATCAAATCGTCAATAAATAAAATAAATAATAAATAAATAAAATAAAAATAACTCACAATTTAAAAAAGTGCCCTTGTAACTTAAACTTACAGTAACCCTATACCTCATAGCGTTACTGTACCTAATTCGATTTCAGACATATTTTTAGAGCAATATATTGCCACTCGGCATCGTGTCATAAACACATGTGCAAATATGCATGTGTGCGTACATTAGCATTACAGCAAACCTTTGCTCTGTACTTTTTATCATGCATCAATAAAAATAAAGAATGCCACAAGTGCAGCATTACGTTCAAGTAGAAATGTGAAGGGCTCCGATTCAAGTTACATATTTATTTATGCAACTTTACGTCGCTCCGTGAATGACAGCTCAAAAGAAATATAATGCGTCCTACGATAGAGCCGAAGAAGGGGAAGGCATTGTAAGAATGTCCATTTACAATTTCTATTCATTAATGGCATAAATGAACCCCTTCGTGTCGCGACAGAAATGTTCGCAGGCAACGTTTAAAACGAGGCGAACCGCCGCGCCGCTGACTCAGCATCGAGTCGAAACGGGTTTTGTACAAATTCGACGAGAAAGGCACACGGCCGAGACGCCGAACTGAAATAAACACTCGAAACAACTTAAGCAACTTAATATGTCGTAAAGAACTTACGTAACAGTGTAAAAAGGTGTTTACTAAGCGAAATGTAGCAAATTTGAAATGCGAAAGAGGACGCACGGGCGCGGGCGGCCCGCTCGCTGCGCGTTCATAATAAACGAGATTGAGTGGGGCGATGTAGACGCAAATGAATGACGGCACCAGCGGAGAGCGTAATCAGCCGACCGGGCGGCGTGCGTTCGCTGGCAGAAACAAATCAAATACATTTTGCTGCTAAATAAAAAAGGTACGAACGACAACCCTTTAGAAACGCGAACACGATTTTACATTGTTTAACGTTTGGTCCCGATCTAAATCAAATATCCGACGTATACAACCGCAACGGATACGACACAATACACATGGTTTGTTGACGATTTTTGTCAATTTTGTAATCAATCAACGAATGGCTAATTTCATTGATTGCGACATTTTCAGCAGATAGTCAGAAACATCGTTTAGTGTTTCTGTTATCTATATCACGCTATTATTTCCCCGAAGGGGTAGGCAGAGATGCCCACTTTTCACCAGTTATGTTTAGGTCCCAAGTAATAGGGTATAGGATAGGCCTATTTCCATACTACGGGCACAAATCCAGACTGAGCAGCTACCGGGCATTTCAAAGTAGAAAAACCCAATAGTTGTTGTCCTATCCGGGAATCGAACTTTATAGTTAATTTAATATTGAATAAAATAAAATCGACTTTAATAGTTAATTTAATGTTACATGTTATTATGTATAAAAAATATATATAGGATTTATTTAACAAGTTCAGAGTACGGCCGTAATTCCGATAGGCCGCCACGGGTTCGTTACATTTCATAAATAAGTGATTAAAGACCATAAAGTTGTCGTTATTTATGTTGACCCCGGCGTCGGAATTATCTGTCGTAAAATACAACACGCGAAAGGTTTTTTGTACACCCGCTATTTTTCGTTGTACGTTGGCGAAATTGTCAGAGTCGGGGGGTATACCATCGCAGAGGTCGTCGGCCATGTGAAACGGGCCCAGACGAGGCACGCCACTTGTCCGCTATCGCTATTGCAGGACTGTGAGTCTGCGACTTCAAACGAAATACGTACCTCCATTCTGGTACTCGGGGGTGGGAGTATTAATCTTCGTTTGCTGTGTTCCTCGTAGCTGGGCGACTCTTTGTAATCCGAGCAAGACTTCGACGTACTATTACTGGCCGAATGGAGATTTATCCTTTGATTTGCAAACATAAATTGGCTTTAGCTTCAGCTGCATCTTGTTTGTTTGTTACCCATCTTTCATTGCGTTCTCCAGTGCTCGTGGCCGGAGACGTTTTCATGCCTTGTCTTGTGATACAATTCCGGTGTCGCAGTACAGTGGTGAAATAAGGTTTTGTAACGACTTGACGAGCTATCTGTCAAGTAGGCAAAGACATCTTTAGAATGTCAAAAAGACGCATTTTAAGGTTTACGCTGGTTTATAGGTTTATATTTTATATATTTTATTTTATATTTCTTTACCCTTTTTATTAACAAATTTCATTGTTTTTTAATAATAAACAATGTTCCGTATGTTGCAAAACGCTGCAAATTTAATACATGTTACAAAATGGTAAGAACAACATAATTCTAAATTTGCAGCGTGTTACTAATTTTTTTGGCAATGTTATTAACAAAAAACTTTTTTCACCCCTTTCCGTACTCCCCAGAACGCTGCAAAATCACACGGTAAGTTATTTTACCTTCCTTAACAAATCCTCAAAATTTCAGCGAGTTACTAATTTCTTAGGGGTTTGAGGCTTTAATGACTGGCCTATTACGCGTAAATCTTGGACCTAGAAAGCTGTTTTTTTTTTCAGTTGTTGTTTTTATGACGTTATATTAGTGTGTACATCACCAAGTGGGTCCTGCGGAACGACTGCGTTGGTTGTCTCCGGACTCCAGCATAATGCTGAGTAGAGTCAATTTTGGTTAAGTGGACCCTACCTTGTTTTGTATATGTATATAGATGCTGAATTAATCAATGGATCTTGTAAATTTAATGTAGGAGTTTTCTTTGCGTAGTAATTTTTTTTTCTTTTTTTGAAATTGATAAACATTGTACTTAACAAAAAGTGACGTTACACGCTACACGTCACGCGTAGTGTCACAATATTGAGGATGTTAATTAAAATATTAGGTATATTGAACTCCTGAGAGAGAACATTGTTCGTTCTGTTTCGTTTATGGATTCAGAATGCATGTCGTCGTCATCATTTGTGAATGAAACCATATTATCATGATAATATTAGTATCACATTTCAATTACATTAGAATACGCGTACATTGAACTTACAAACTATACAATTATGTAAACATTATATTTAAATGTGTCTGTGAGTGACGTTTCTATATCTATACAACCCTATCCTATCTGCGGGCTTAGAACCCCTTTGTTATCTTTTCAATTAGTTCGCATCATCAAAATGCGTCTACTAAAACACTAGAATAAATATTGATAGCAGAAAGTGCTGATAACCCTCGACTGCCCAATTATAATTCAATTCGTAGCGGATGAATAATTGTAATAGTAAATTAAACCGTAAAATACAACGAACCGACAAGTTTAATTACAGGCTGTACATAGGTACGTGTTTGTGCGGGCGAATAATAAATTTGGCGTTGATAAAATTTTATCGCGGACCTATATTTTATTTAGGCGTTCGTTTGGACAGATGGATGGAGTGGACGCCGCATTCGACTCGAATGTAATTATTGCGGTCCGATTTCGATAATGCGCCGCGAGGCCGCGCGCGCGAACGAAATGTGGTCGGCACTCGTTAAACTTGCATTTTAATAATTGATAGCGCTCCCAACACAAAGCAGATAAAGAGCCTTTTCATGTTATTTCATTTCCAGCAACGGCCCGCCCACCTACACCGAATAAAAGGTATATTCATTTTGCTGACAATAATAATTAGTCAAACGTCCCCGTGTAATGAACGCGTCGAATTATTCGGATAGGTGCTCATTGTTGGGATATTAATTGAAGTTTTCGGCCCGAAACAATCGTGGAATGTTTGCGTCGTCGCGTGCGGATTGGGTTGATTTTATGGTTAGATCTACAAGGCTCGAGATGCGCTCCCGACAGGGTCAGCGGGGTAAAGATTTACCCCAATTATGGGTGCGTGGGCTTAGCGGAGTGGGCTGTTTAATCGCGCTGTAAAAACGCTCGAAGGCCGGTAACGAGGCAGTAAAACCGGACCCGGTGTCCCGTAGCCATACCAACACCAACTGTTTCTCGATGGGCGCGCAATGGCCGACTCAACTCAACCTCGCCCCGCGCTATTTATACCTGTATGGCGGCAGTATTGTGCGCCTTGTTAAGGATTTCACCTTCCCTTTTGACGTTAAACGCCGTACGATATATACATAAGAAATTCTCGCTAACACATGCGGCCGATAAAACGTGCTTTTTATTTGTGTCATGCCGAGATAATATGTAGAATGCAATATCAATAGTATTGTGAAGCTGGGGCACAACGCTGCTTGAGGCTTTACCTACATATTTGTTGTAATAAAAGAACATCCTTCAAACGATATTAACCCTTTATAAACAGACAAAAATTTCCTTAAAATTTTGCTGCACATACCTACTTTAGTACTCTTACACCACATTAGTGGTGTCGTTAAGGAGAGGCCTATGTCCAGCAGTGGACCTCAGAAGGTTGATGGATGATGGATAGAGAATTTTTAAAGAAATATATGAAAATGCCGCGCCTAGGATTAGATTCAAAGTCAATACAAAACTTTCAGTTAAATCGCTCCCCTCGTGGATTATTTATCAACTTACGGCCATGGCACTCGTGCTTCTATTAAATAACAGCATTTACATAATTTTACGCCATCGTAATGAGCAAAGTCAATGTTGCATGCAAATTCGCAACTCGCTTAAATAGGAAATAGTAAAACCTTCGTCACACGCGCGCACGTTGCAAATAAGGTTTGATAGACTTTATACAAATAGAGAAATTAATGCTTCAGCACATGACTTCAGTGTCGGGTAAGTTGAAATAGTTTATTGTAGCAAATTTTCATTCATGTCATGCGCTCAATACGGATTCTGGTTACGGTAATGTTCGCCCAGTTTGTCAGCCGGCCTTAATAAAACGGCATTGAGGTACGGAAAGCGTATCGTACATTTTCTTAATGCCATATTAAGTCGACAAGTCCCGTTTATGACTTCGAGGAGAATCCTATCGCGGGCCCTTATATCGTTATTGTTTTAGATCGCCTACTCTAATGCGGACGTGTACTGGTGCTGGTGTCGTAAAAGAAACCGTGACCGTGTCGTTTACGACCCCGGCGGAGCCCCATCGCGGGGGCGAAGTGCCACCGGCCCGGATGGTCGGACGGGACCACCCTCTGTGCTTGTTTATGAATTTTCATAAACTAAAACATTGTTTGCGGAGCGAGTATAAAGTGGCTTTTCCGCTTACGTACCTGCAGCATGTGAAGCGGGTAGCCTCGGTACAGGCGTGACGTTAACTGAGATATTAAGCGTGATGAGTGAATTATGTCGAGTCAACTGTAAAATGAAATCAGTCTATACAGACCTGTTCCATTGGACTGCAATTTAGACTGTTTCAAAATTTATGCGCTGCCATGAACCTCAATCGTGATGCAAATTGCTAACGAAACGTAAAAAATAGCAAATCAAACTAAATTATGTTTTTCAGAGTAGATTTTAGGATTCAATTAAACTTTTATTTATTGCTAGTGCGATTAAGCGTCTATGTACCTACACCTACATGTCTCCCTATGCAATTCATCTATGACGATCAATGTTTAATTTAGCCCCCAATAGTATTATGGTTACAGGAATGTTCGAGAGTGAACTACTCTCTACTAATAAGTTGAAACGTTGTACTCTAGACGTACTTTACTTTCTGTGCTATATTTGGAACAAGCTGCTAGTTGCGCGTCCTTAACCAAGCCTATTTTCTAGCCTTAACTTCTAAGATTACATGCTTCGCTAGCCTGGACGCAGTTTTAAATACACAACTCGATCGCATGTGCATGTAGAGCTCTTCAGAAATACGAGAAGCTCAAGTCGAATTGTGTTTTACTTAAATTTGGTTCGAACGATTCGTTGGTGCTGGTAATTTGTAATCCTTATGCAGTAATGCAGGTGATAGAGATAGAGATAGATTCCATAAATAATTTACATATGTATATAATACGTTATTTAAATGACTATAAGCATTTATAATGGCAGAAAAACGAGTCGAAACAAAATGCAAAATCAACATTTGGTAGTCAATCGGACACGCAAAAATTCCACCTGCCCTCGTTCGCCGCTTACGTAACGTATGTACCTTCACTCGCAGCCCGCCTGCGACGGAAGCTCCGCAATACTACAGCAAACAAATAAATTGTATGCAAACGAAACATACAAGGAATCCGCGGGGCCCTTTGTTCCGTCACTGCTTCGTCGCGGGGCAGTGAGACAATGTGGAGTGGTTGTGCAAGACGGGCCGCGTCAATGGCACCTCTCGAGCTCTCGACCCTGCCTCCGTTCTCGCCACTGACCCACATATCTCACCCGCCCCGCGTGATAAGCCCATTTGTTATCACACTCATTACATAATCCGCGACTCTTGCCTACGGCTGAGTTGAATGTGTGCGTGGTATTGTTGTCGACGCTTGGAGAAATTCGACACGACTTTGTTTTAAACAACCTTATAATCGAATTACCTCTTCTAAAGAGTGAAAGGCGATATTTCTTTCTGAGATACTGTGTCATTATTGGGGTTTAAAAATCGGCAATTAAATTTTGATTTGCTTGGTATTAACGGGTTAATAATGATGCTGCTAGTGTTAAAAAAAATTGTTTTATTTCCGATGAAAAAAAATCTTGCTCAACATTTAATTTGTAGCTTAATTTCTGTCATCAAACATAAATTTAGACGTAACACGTGTTATTGTAGACTAACTAACAGCAACATAACATTTATATTGCTGACATTAGGTATATTGGTCCACTTTTAATGCAGTCTACATGCAATAAATGCATGCAAGAATTAACAATCGCAATCGAAAATATAGGTCAGACAAATTTTATGAATGAATGGAATTAACGAATATCAATGATCAATGAACAATCCACCTAGACGAGAAGAAAGGAATCGCGTAGCGCATTCGCCCGCGGCGCGGCGCGCTCCGCGGTGCCGCCGCCGCGCCGGCACATACCTAATAGAGCGAGATCCCAGTGCCGCCAGACGTTACTTATTTTCTCACAAACAATTTATATGCGATAAGCTAGTGTTAGTACATACTTTGAGCGTGTGCATACTCGCTAGCTTCGGTAGACGGCCAATTCATTGGTATCAGACGCTGAAAATCGAAAATTTCAGTCCCAACTTTTCTTATTTTCTCATGGCTGATTTTCACATATGTTTTAGTTAGTTATGTTACAAATTAATAATAACTATTGCCAGACACCTTCCGTCGGCCCTTACCCTTGCCAGACGCCTTAAAGATCCAGAAAAAATGATGTAAGTTTACTTATTTTCTCAAGCTTGATTTTTATGCACGACACTTGGGGAACTATTTCAACACTGTTAGTCAGCAGCCAGACCAATCGGATGGGCCAAACGTCCAGCCAGACACATATAAAGTGCCGCTAGGTATAGAGCGTGAGGTCATTATTTGTACGATTGAGAGTGACAAATTAAAGTCTCAGTACTGATTTTAACATATGTTTTAGTTAGTTATGTTACAAATTAATAATAACTATTGCCAGACACCTTCCGTCGGCCTTCTTAACACGTCACATTATTATTTATAGTACATACCTACCGACCGACAAGTGAAGTGACGAACAACGCTCAATGAACTTTCTTTTCACGATGATAGAAATGCGCGTGTGTGCGTGCGCCTCGTCCGGGTGTCGGTGTAGGCCACTGTCAAGGTCGAATGTTTAATATAAAGTCTGGCGTCGGGACATTAAAATGGTCGGCCCCTCCCGGAGGCGCCCGGCCCGGCCGACGCGGCACCCGCAATCGTTGCACTCGTTATTTATTATTTGAAAAATGTCGAATCCCTTCTTTTTTCCGATTCACTGACTGACTCACTAACACTAATGACTTCTGAATATGCGGTGATAACTGTGTGGATTAAGACTCCACTGACTAATTAGAGAGTAACGTGCATGATATAATTAAACCTGCATGCTTGAGAGCTCTCAATAATGATAACGAATCCCGCGTACAGATCTGTCTTATGCTATGAGGACCCCGCGTTCACTACAAGTTAGTTGTAGTGAACGCGGTAGGTAGGTAGATGGACATTGATGAGAGAAGATACGTCGAAAGTAGTAGTAGTAAAGTAGTAGTGATATGGTTGGAGTAGATAAGAACATGCAAAATCCGACGTGATAAATTCAGGCGACCCTGACCCTGACCTAACGTGAGTGACGAAATTCACACTAAAACTCCACTTACGTATTCCGAGGTAGATAAAACGTGGGCGTTTTCGTTGTACAAACACGAAATTATTAGTAGACGTCACCGTGATGATTGATACAGTGCTCGCAAGTAGGTACTAAGTATTTGAATAAAAGTGAGGAATATGCATAATTGTTAACTGCACAACAGAACTTAAGGTTGTCTTTCAAACTGTTGTAAATTTTCCTTCCGCGAAGAAACGCAAGACATTCGAACATTCGTGATTCGAGATTTAAAAAGACGATAAAATAAAACCGCACACTATGAAGTGGGTTAGTCGAAATTTAAACCATTTTATCTCAGTTGCTAAACAAATCCTGTGATGTCGGTCGATACCAAGAGCGTGCTCCCGAGAAACTTGGAACTCTCACTTTCAAACAAGAAAAGCTTGGGTTTGTGCGGCTCTACAACTTCACTACAAATACATAAACAACTTATACCTACAAACATACAGCCAACAATGTTGCGTTGTGTGACATTCACCTACATTAGCGACTTCAATGGAATTTACTCGAATTGCTTATTTTAAGTGAGAATATAAGGAAATTGCGCGGTATTCGGCGGCTAAGCGTTAATGAATATTGAATGTGTTAGCAGGTACGTAATCACCGCACACAAAGACCATAATTATAAAGCCGTTGATGTTGCGGGTTTCCCAGTTGGAATGCAGCCAGAAGGAGGAAGGTCTAAAGGAATTTCTGATTATAAAATATGCTTGAAACGTTACATAAATTGGCTGATGCGTTTAGATATGTTGTGCATGATTAAGCGAGCTGTATGCTCGGCTAATAAAAGTTCATTCGACTCCGAATAAGATGTAAGAGCGACATATGGCAAGTGTTGTCCAAAACTCAGCGTCTTGGTTACAAAACGTGACGAATCGCTCGCTATAATATCTGATACTTTTTATATAAACAGACAGAGTGATTTCAGCAATGATGATTATTGCATAACGGACGGTATTGAATTTGCAGCTACTGGACGGATTCGATCGCTAGATTGATTGATAAAACCAACAATTTATACTCGACTCAGCTTAAAACAAGTATACGTATGCGTGAGTTGTCAAGAGTCGTTCGTGGCTAGCACGCCGAGGCGAGGCTAGCGCGGCGCGATGACATCACCACACGAACGCATTGTCTATTTCACCAACTTCACCGTCTCGCCCCACGATGCGATGCATTCCATTATGCAGATCGAGGACACCTTGCCCATTTGAATATGTCCGTTGTACAGTCATAAAATGGAGAGTTCATCGTTACTACCTTTTTACGCATTCATTGATACGAATAAGCCGAACTGACGTAAAGTGGGACGTGTGACGGTTGCGGGATAAGGGCGTCGTCGTGCGAGCGCGGAGGTTAGAGGAAACGAGTCCACAGCTAGAGTGTTTTAACTCGTGATTCGATAGTTTATAGATGCGGGTCAGGTTGGCTGGGCGGGTCGAGTGGCGCAGGTCGCGAAACGTCACTAGTCAGTGATTGATGGTCGCGGTGACACTCGGCGCGTCACCCGGCTCGAGGGGTCAATGGCGTCATGAAGACAATAAATCCGATTGCAGACTATAATTACACACCGCCGTGCCCACATTACACTATCGCAATTTGCTAATGGTTAGCCGGGCGACACTGACGTCAAAATAGGTGGAATTTAAATGTTACGTGTAGTAACGGAGTCCTCAGTTTGTAGCAAAGCAAGAATGCAAGTTTTTAGATAGGTAGAACCAGCAAATGTTCTACAAATGTTAAGGTTCTTATTAATTAAACTTGTGTTAATTTGTACGACGAAGTATTGAGTATTCATTGGCTTGTGCGCAAGCAATATCAGTCAGCCAAAGTAGCTGAAAACATGTCACAAATAGGCAAATGGTTTGATCAGCAAAACAAGTAGAAGATGGCAGCGAATAGTTTCTGTGCGGCGGTTGTGCCCGCAGGTGTCCGGCGACGCGAAACTGGTCGGGCATCCGGTGAGCCGCGCGGCCCGGCCGACAGATGGCGGCTACGACTCGCTTTAATGTTTCAACGTGCAGCTTTCCACTGACTAACGCGGCTGCGACTGGCTCGAGAGAACGATGTGGATTCCATGTTCGTGTGGAATGGAATATACCCAGAGTGATCAAAACTTGATGTGAAGGCTAAATAGAGACATTTTGATTTTATTGAGTGTTTTTTTTTCCGTATTTATGTTTCTTTCTTACTTTCTTATGTGTTTGAAGTTATATAGTAAAATGTGCTAAGAAAAGTATATTGCGTAAACACAAAATTCAACTATTCGGCGAAGACCGTTCCTAATTTGATTCGAAAAGACCCCTCGAACGGGGCTTAAAATAAACGCGAATTACGCTATCGGTCCCAAGACAAATTGTCTAATTACGAGGCGGTCCCGGCCGCTTATGTAACAAATGGAAGCATAATCGGGCCCGAGGAATCCGATCGTAAACACGCTCACTAACCTACTAAAACATATTTCTTTTATTTTGCCGGGAGGCTGCCTCGCGCTTCGGCCGCTCGCCTCTTAGAAAACAGGTTCTATATCGAAAATTAACGATAAATCCGCCAGCCGCAGAGTGCTGCTTCAACCCGCATATTTCTTCGCCTCTTCGGCACTAAGTAGAGCATTAATGACGATATATCCTCGATTTCGAATCGAAAAAACAAAATACGTAAAAATAAAACGCCCGATCGACTCTTTTCGGATTTATATTTATTTGGTATAAACTCGAAAACAATTTTCTAAGCCACAATATTTGCTGCGATGAATCAGTTACCCGAGTGATAAGATTGAAACAACCGATGAACTGACTGGAGCAATCATGTTTATTTACATTGCGCGTGTTGTTCGAATTCGCGATTCGTAAAGATTACCGTCGTGCCCATAATGCGCCCACTTATCTGGCTCTGTTTTCGGCGATACGATCAGAATTTAAAATGGTGGTCGGACGCAGACCGTTGGGCGTCTTTTGTCCGAAGCCCCGGCAGGCGCCGCGGCCCGCTGGCGCCAAACTCCATCAAACCAGAGTTTTTATCTTGCCTCCGTGCCCCAAGTCTTACTTTTGTTAGTTGTATTCTCGCCTCGAACGCAATCTACCTTTTACTACTGATTCTTTTTCTTATTTGCCCCTAGGTAGTTAACACCTCGATCAAATGAATTGATATAAGTCGGTGCGGTACGTGACCTTCATTAACACAAATATCTTACGGCCAGTTAAAGAGCCTAATTGGTACGGTTTATAGTAAGTTCATTTCGTAGTAGGTAGGCTGCAATTACACGGCTATCCTGCTTCGCGCAATTAACATTTTCAGTCGGTTAATAGGTACCGCTGACTTTTTACTTTCGTCTTAATTGGGATTTAGTTGTACTTTTGGAACCATTTTAGATGGTATCAAATTGTCCATGAAGTAGAAGTTATACTTATTAGATACTTGATACCTATATAGTATTATATCTTGTTGGATAACTCTCTTTCACCATTACATTAATAATTAGTACGTACAAATAATAATAGATGTACAATAATTAATTTATTTTTTTAAATTATTTCACTAACGAGATGAACTGAAGATAAGAATAGCTTCAGCATCAAATCAAAACATCAATGAATGTGTAATTTTAAATAAACATGTAAGGACCTAATCTAACCATTATTGAACCGATTGATACATTACTGCTGTGTAGTTATGTAAAATATTAAAATTAGAGAACTCTGTAGAACTTACATAGGTATTTGACTTATTTTCACTATATATAAATAATATTAGTTAATACAAGCGTCTCATAGATGGCGTTAGTAGTACCAAGTAAATGTTTTAATGTTCTTATTTTCCAAAAATTAATAATTCCACGTTTCTCCTCTAGTCCATATCAACTTTTAACAATGGCATATTTCACATTTCTCCTTCGACTTATTATTTTAAAAAGGGAAGCAAGTACAAAGGTTTTCTTTGAACCTTAGGTATTTATCAGATTTGTGAGGGGGAAAATAAAATTGGCATTTAGAGTCTGCCTGATAAAAAAAATACGTTAAATTATGTGAGCTTTTAAAAACCAAAGTCGAATTGAGAACCTCCTTCTTTTTGGAAGTCGGTTGAAAAGTATTTGAAACTAGTAAAATCAGTTCTAAAGGTAATGTTTTATTAAGTAGAGTGTGAGTTAAAATCTGATTTAAATCTCTACATTGACCTGCGCCTTCGATGCTCTGTCCAATCAATAACAAAGCGAATACCAGTAGTATTGAGTATCATCCTACTTATACGTTATACGTTAATACTTATACGTTAACTAGTGGACGCCCGCAGCTTCGCTCGCGTAGAATTAGACCCATTAACGACGTCTACCCGTCTAACGACTTCAAAAACGGCAAATTTTCATACTAACTTTGCACCCCCGTTTTACCCCCTTAGGGGGTGAATTTTCAAAAATCCTTTCTTAGTGCTCCCCTTCGTTATAAAAGGAACCCCTGTGCAAAATTTCAAGTTTCTAGCCCTTATGGTTTAGGCCCTGCGTTGATATGTCAGTCAGTCAGTCAGTCAGTCAGTCAGTCAGTCAGTCAGTCACCTTCTCCTTTTATATATATAGATACGCAAAAGCTTTTCTCGTCCACTAGCATCAATTAAGTTTCGAAAGGAATTTGAAAAAGATTTCTCATGTACGCGTGCAATCAAGACCCAAATAAATAACTGCAGCTTCAAATGTAGTTTCTTATTTTAATCTACCTTTGAAACTCAACGCGTTCCTATGTTTCGTCTGTGATTTAAATAACTGCAATCATAAATAAATCGGTATTAAAAAAATATGTAGAGTAAAAAATAAAATAAATCGCAGTGCGCATATGCAATTGACCCGCATTCCCAATAGGGCATTAATGTTTGCATCGCAACAGTAATGAGATGCATCATACATAATGCCGACATATATGATGTGCACACAATCCGATCAATATTGCCTAATTAATTAGTTGCCGCGGTAATGGTGCGCAGTGGCGACGCGGACGCGTAACGCATTAGTTGTTATAGAATTCGTAAATCGCACGTACGATAATTGTGTACAGTTTGTGTATCTTATTCGGAAAAGAGTGCGCTTGTATTCAATATAATCATCGACATTTTAGATCGCATTTTGCGTATGCAGTCTTATTATGTACGTATTTCTTTCGTCGTGTCGTATTTGGCTACTTTTCCGCAAATACCTGCACATGCCACCCTACTAATTCAGTTATACGAAGCGAATCGTAAATGTAATTTTGTTCAATAGAATTCCTTTCCGTCTTAATGAATCAATCCGTTTCTAAATAAAATTGTATGGAGCTACGTCGACCGGTCGATCGTAGATTCGCTACAAGTTTCGCTTTCCGTGCAGTGCAACATTGTAATGTTGAAGTAAAGTAAGTCTCGGTGCAATAATTTAGCGTATTCAATGTGTTCAGTTTAATACTGAATACGAATGGAGGCGAGCGAAATAACTTGAAATAACTGGTCGGGCGGGCGCGCTCGGCCCGCCGCGGTGCGTGCAGCGCCAGCGAGCGAGCGGCCCCCCACCCCGCGCCCGTACATATTGCGGGTCGAAGTCGGACGGAGCGGAGTGCCGGCGTCGCAATATCAGGCCGGTGAAATCGCTCGCCCGCCCGCCTCGCCGCACCGCGCGCCTCGCCTGCGCCAGTCGCCGTGCGCCAACTGAAACGCGCGCACCGCGCACCGTCGCTATCGAACCTAACCCTCGCGCTACGTCCACGCACCACGCGACCGTTGCACCGCCGCTCGGTGCTCGGCTCCGCTCACTTGGTCCCCGAGCCCGGGCGATAAGCCGCCGCGCCGTGCGTTCCACCGTCCACCTTCCCCCGGTGCCCCCCCGTGACTCGTTAACGTCTCAGTGAAGAGTGCATGTGGGCGCCGATCGCCCTAATCTGTGTATCGGTGTCGTTCCGAGAAGGACTCGAGACGGCCGTCACCATAAGGCTGCCTGCGAACACAGTGAGTACCGAGTACCGAGTACCGACCGCGTCGGCGTATGACTCCTCGATGTAAAATGGGACGATTCTTATCTACATTGGCGTTTGGCCGTGTGTGTGTGAGCGCGCGAGCGTGCCTACGCGGCTGCGCCCGTGGGTGCGTGACATCCGACCGCCGGCGGGCCTGTGTGCGTTGGCTCGATACTCGTGGATTCTATTTTGTGGCGATGCGATGCGACTAGCTAGATGTTTGTTTTTATTATCATATGACCGGAGATTGCTGCGAAGTTTCCAGCCGAGCGTCTTACCGTTCGTGCGAGAGGACGTTAGTTACGCATCACAGATATTCATTCCTACGTTCCTACGTTCGCCCATACTCCTGCCCGCCTGATCATTAACGTTGGTCGTTTGCCCTTTCGTCTTAACAATCATTTTTACAATGTATTTTACAGGGACCATAATGATGATTGCACTTAAAATGAATGATCCGAACTTTATTATATCTGTGTTTTTCTCCTCGTCTCGCGAAGCCTGAATCACGTTTCCATCGGTATTTCGGTGCGCTGTTTTTGCGGCAGCCCATTCTTGTTTTTCACTTGCAATCTGTTTTATATTTACATTTGTCTACAAAATTTATGAATCATGTATTATTGTTATGGTAGTAGAAAAACTTACATACATACATACATGTAGCTATCCCTTACTTTACTTCCTTAAACAAATTTGTACATTTCAAATGTTGAGTTCCGTCATCACGACCGTCATTTTCTAAACATATTTACACACTGCAAATGTTGCGACACTTGCAAAATAATATGAGAAACCCATTATTTTGTTAATATTGTTGATTAAGAGACATATTTTTGAGACGATACCGGTTTTTGCATCGGATGCTGATATGTTATACTTAACTTATAACAAGTCCGAACTTGAGCACAACAACAAATAAATGTAAGTTTGCGGGGTTTTCGCATTAATTCCGGTTTTTTCTTAAGAGGATATCACAAGCGAACAAGTCGACACTTTTTCCATACAAACGTAGTCCCCTGTTTCCTCCTAGGATAAAGAAGTTACAGAAGAGAAAAAAATACCATACGATTTATACGTACCTCTGCCATGACTGTACGTTTTGTTTTTTTTTTCATAATTTGATTAATAGAAGAGAAAAAAAATCATTTAAAATCAAAAAAATCGACTTTTTTTACATACATTTTCAAACATCAAGCAAACTGGTAATTACTAACATATCCCAAAAAAGCAAAACGTACGGGCATAGCTCAGACCCTGTTCTACATTTGAACTGAAAGAAATATTGAAATCGGTCTAGATTTCGAGGAGGAAACAGGGGATTACGAAAGGACGATTTTCTTAATTTTACGTAGGTAAAATCAGTTCGAGACTGCACTTCTCTCTATCGCACGCTAAGGGGCTCAGCGCGACGGCAATATTTTTGGTAAAAACCTATTCTTCAAAAGTGACGGTCGACTGATATCCTCTTAATCTGTCATAGGAAGAAGTGTTACATTACATAGGTATTTCATTTAGGTGTAACACAGATTATTTGTTTCACTTTGTTGCCGATTTAGGGACTATCTTAATTTGCAGTAGACGACTTATTTCCTAGTATCTGAAAGCGAATCTCTACATTGCTCACATAAGCTAGTACGTTCTGCTGTACTAGTGTTGCTCTTAATGCATCTTACAACTTAAATAGTCTGATATTAATGAATTTATGAATAAGTAGATAGGTAGAATCTGTATAGTGTATTGTACCCTATCACCGCACAACTTAGATTTTTGATACATATTCTATAATTTCATTCCATAAATATAATCAAATAGATACATACATTTTATTTTTTATTTTTTGATTAATAAAGTTTGTTATTTTTAAAATACTATTAATAGATGTTACCGCTACTTTGCTCTTTTCGGTACTCAAGGCATACAAAGACAATATTTCTCTTCATCAAATTTCCCTCCTTATTTAATATTTTGAAGCGGCTGATGGTTTCAGGGAATATGGTTTAGAGAACATCAGAACACACAGCACAAGATGTACTTTAAGCCCTTTAATCACGACTATTGCCTTGATGTACACCACCAGTCTCTATTTACAAGGTTGTTGCACGGTTACATCTAGCTTGCCAAACTATATGAAAGACATATTCATCTTCGAGTTGAGCGCGTACATTGAGTAAGGTAGAGCCGGCAGAGCTTGCCAAATTGGTTGTCTTCTTGATTTATGCTCTGCGATCATTCGAAAATCAAATCGACCCACCCATCGACACAAACTCCGACCGTGCGACGGACGATAAATCCGACGACTGTCACCAGTTTAATGATCGTTTTCTATCGATTACCATAACATTGTTATCAGAGCGTGTTTGTGTACGTTTCAGAGTGCGAATATTTAATGCAATCTCACGCTCGACAGCCCCCCGACTGATAACGTCCTAACCGCCTCGACGATCCGACACTGTGCTCACTTTTATTTCAATTGTGGTAAAATATATAGTCGCTAAGTGTAGGTACGGGAGGTATGGCGCATTCCTCCGCCGGCGCGACGACGCGGACGGTGCGGTGTCGGCCGTTCATACAAATTATACGACGTGTGTTACGTATAGCTCTAGCTGTTTAGGTGAGCCGTCATTATTTATGTTCTCTAACAGTCGCCTCGGTAGTGTGGGTTAAAATCGGAGCAGCAGTCAGCTGATCGCTCAGCTTGCGCGCGCGTGTGTGTGCGTTCTTCGGGAAACACCTTTCGATGACGTGAGCGAGCTTCGTTTAATTGGAGAGCCGCATTGTTCACTTTTTACGCTCCTATTCATATTCATCTCGGCTCGATGCCGCCGTCCGTGTGCCTATGAACTGGCGTGTGCATTTGAACTGTTGTGGACGCGGTCGTAGAGGTGTGTTTGTCGACATTGACATTTTCTTTTTCGGGGCTGCGTATTGAAGAAATGTGACTATGAATATTTGTGTTTGTTATATGTAATTAGTGTATTTTCGTTACCAGATCACATCACTCGGTATAAATAAATTCTCAATATTCACCATGTGGTCGTTGAGTTTGAATGGCGTGGTGACTACTCACCGAGTGCTGAATAATATTTAAAAAAAAAAAACATCCTTTGAGGTTATTGAACTAAGTATTAATTCAAAATCAGAATTAATAAAGTGAGATCGCCAACAAGCATATCACTGTAAACCATAGCTTACTTCCATGCTAGCTCAGCAGCTCGCCTATCGATTTGCGATATTAAGAGGACACCAGTCGACCGTCACTTTTGAAGAATAGGTTTTTACCAAAAATATTGCCGTCGCGCTGACCCCCAACCTTACCCCTTAGCGTGCGATAGAGAGAAGTGCAGTCTCGAACTGATTTTACCTACGTAAAATTAAGAAAATCGTCCTTTCGTAATCCCCTGTTTCCTCCTCGAAATCTAGACCGATTTCAATATTTCTTTCAGTTCAAATGTAGAACAGGGTCTAAGCTATGCCCGTACGTTTTGCTTTTTTGGGATATGTTAGTAATTACCAGTTTGCTTGAGGTTTGAAAATGTATGTAAAAAAAGTCGATTTTTTTGATTTTAAAAGATTTTTTTTCTCTTCTATTAAGCAAATTATGAAAAAAAAACAAAACGTACAGGCATGGCAGAGGTACGTATAAATCGTATGGTATTTTTTTCTCTTCTGTAACTTCTTTATCCTAGGAGGAAACAGGGGACTACGTTTGTATGGAAAAAGTGTCGACTCATATCCTCTTAAACAGAAATAAGAAGAAACGGAAAATAATAAAGAGAATCATGTAACCCAGTCGTAGTATGCTAAGCTGGCTAGCATAAGGTACTGTACCGACTCGCCGAAGCCGCAGCAATTCACTCTGCCACATTTAAAACGGTTACGTGCCCGTTCGTACGTCGATAATCTCGTATTGTTGCGGCGATCGCGCGCGATACGATAACGCACGTAGTTAGGTATACCAGCATGATGTGCATGCTTACCGCATTATTGCATGCATCATGCATATAAGAGTATGTACCCACTACTCACCTAATCTCCAACCTAGCTTGGAACTAGTTATTTCATTCTAACTGCGGCAAAGCTGACGTTCACAAGGTTTCTCATGTCTGTTTCTTTGTGAGATTTCTCCAGTGTTCTCAGGAATAGCAACGCATTTGTGGCCTGCTTCGAACAGGACTTTTACTACCTACTTGACTGGCATTTACTGATTGAATTTAAAACCAGTCCAGTGATCAGACCTGCAAGGGCTTACTTAAACAGCGGCGGGCTTCACCAACAGGGGTCCCAATGTTGGGCACCAATCTCTTTACAGCCATAGCTGAGGGAGGTCTAGAATTTCCGCTGCACGACGTTTCTCCAATGCGGTTTTGTGAAAGGTATGGAGGATGGAGGGTTTACCTAAAGTCCTATAATACGAGGAGACCAGGAAAGCATATTTATTTGCAAATTCCATGAATTCTGTGTCCCACCTTCTAGCACGGCTGAGCCGACTGATTGCACGTACGCCTCACTATCAAATGGTACTACCGGCTACCACTTACTGAGTTCACAAGGTTTCTAATGAACCTGCCTGCGGCTCGGGGAGACATGTCATTTAGTAGAAAAACACAGCCTCGACCGGTCATTACGCTCGCTCGACGTTGCTACACCATAATTTTGCAGGCCTTATTCGAATAAGCCTGCAATGAATGATGACGAGCCTTGGCTCATCATCATTCATTGCAGCGCGATGGCTGTTTTTTAGGATTCCAAATTGTGAAGCAATTGAACGTTCAAAATAAAACCCTGATGACTCGAAGGGTGACCAATTCGACTAACTTGACTAGACGGTACCTTCTGAGCTATGATCACTTGAGGAAATCAGTTTCATTATAAGTTACTAGAACGTGCAGCATCTGAAATTTCACGTAAGCAGTTAATGTTCTTAATATAAACTGTTCTCGATAAGTAATTTTGTATAAGAGAGAAGTTGTCTCTCATTTACAAAATGAACAGTGAAAGAACGGCTCATTTTTGGAACGCTTACATGCATTCTTATACATAAACATATATTATTTACCTACAAATTCATCTGGCTTTATTTTGAAAACTCTGGTCTTACAGTTCATAGCTATAAATTTTGAATAAGGCACGATTGTTCATGATTGTGGGTCGGAGTTCTTTTATTTGCTATTTTTGTATAGTTAAATACGGGCAATCAAGGGTTAATCCGATTTGGTCGGCTTCTGAAACAAGCAGCGTCATTGCGAGTGTATTAAATCGGTCAGTTCGCGCCGCGTTCAATACAGACGGAGCTTGACAATAAAATGAACTTGGGAAAATTTAATTTGACAGAAATTTGTGAATATTTTGTATTGGAATAGCGTTCTGTTTATAGTGTGTATACGTTAGTAAAGCGGTGATTAAATATCTTAAAAATATTTCCTACATGCCGTCGGTGCTCAGAAAATTGCCCATGGAATACCGCACATGGTCTGTTAATTACCTCAACACAGGCTATTCAGTTTAACAGAATGCTGTATTTAATACTACCATGTTTTTATATGCTCTAGACCTCCTGATGCTGTGTCTGTGGGGGAGACCCGTGCCCAGTAGAGGGACGTCTATGGGTCGCAGCTATACCATGTTTTCAATGTTAGGTTATCTCCTGGTTACCTTTGCCACTATGGTCGGATTAGAGGTATCGTGTGTGGAGACACGTTCAGCTGTATTCTCAGCTACTTCTTGGGATCGTTCTATCGTTTGTTTTGCTGTTTAATTGTACCACCACAATAAAGTCTGTGTAATGGACGTATGTAATGTACCTTACCTTATGCGGTGATAGCCCAGCGGCTATCGAACTCGCCTCTCACTCGAGCGGTCCGGGTTTAAACCCAAGCGGCAGGCACCAATGACTTTTCCAAGTTATGTGCGATTTAAGAAATTAAATGTCATTTGCTGTAACGGTGAAGGAAGGACACATCGTGAGGAAACCTGCATGCCTGAGAGTTCTTGAAGGCATGTGAAGTCTGCCAATCCACACTTGGCCAGCGTGGTGGACTAAGGCCTAATCCCTCCCATTCTGAGAGGAGACCCGTGCCCAACGGTGGGACAATGAAAGGGTTGTGATGAATGTACATTACCTACGTATCGTATCGTACCTTGGCTCGCAGAAATTGCAGCAAAAGTTGCGCTCGGGGCGCGTCGCTCCCCTTCGTTCGCAAATAAATAAGTCGCGGGGCCGCCGTTCGACAACAATAATAATAATAATTCGCCCGCCCGGGCTTGATCAGCTGTTTCCCCGACCGACACCGACCCGAGTAACAGGTGGCCTATAAAGACATTCAATAAACTGTACCACTTGTCTTCAGTCAGGTCCTTCTATTTCACACAAATACACACACAGGCTCGCTCACGCCATCATCGCACGGCTAAACTACACACAAGCGCACTTTTCTCTTTTGTCAATGTTGAGGCGAATCGACGAGGGGTCAATGTTCTACCTTGTAATTAATATACAACTTCTTCAGTTGTTACGCTTATTATGTATTTATTGTGTCGTGTTTGGAGCGAACTTTTCATTATGTACGTTTCATTCATTGATCGGTAAGCAGAGATTTAGTCATGTGCAAATTCTTTTTGACTGAAGTTTAACGCATATGCACTCATAGATTGTGTGTATGTGTATGAATGTGTGTGTGTGTGTGTGTGTGTGTTTAGTTATATTCTTATATAGCTATAAGCTTAGCTTGGTATATACCTACCTATAACAACAAGAAGCGTAAAGTCAACAAATTTTGGTAAAAAGTTTGTTGGGTAATCGATTAAGACTATTTGAGTTATCATGTACACAGACTACATTCCATCCTCTAAGGCGTGAGATATCATGAGTAGGTAGGTACTTGCGGCATCGCTATTACAATTTTCCAAACGATGATTGCCTTTCTGTCCGTTCCTAACTGAAGCAGTCTCCATAGTCCATATTATCTAAGATAATGATCTCGTTTAACTTATTAAGCCAAACAGATTATCCTGAAATAACATTTTGTCTGAGAAACATTAATACCCTGATTTAATTAAGCCTCTGAAAGGATTATGTTTAAACCCTTAACGTAGCCCCGTTAAATATACGTCTTGTTTTGTATTACATCTAAAGCTATGCTATGCTAATGTAACCTGGTTATGTATACAACTGCATATAACTGCTACTGCAATGACAGACTATCCAATCCAACTATGAAGACAGCAGAAGCCAAATGCACCATTACAGGCGAGAGTGATACAATTTTGTTGCTTACTTAACAAAATGTGTTCACTTCAAGTATCCACACTTGTTTGTAATGATTAAAGCTGGGTGTGTATCAGTAAGCCAGACGTGTATCATTTGCCCGATCCGATCCCCGTATCCGTATCGACCTATCCCGTAATTCCCGTATCAAGCTTAAATGTAAATTGTGCAAAAAAATCATGTACGTATTTTATCTTATGGTTAAAAGGTAGCAAACGTGCTTGCAGCACCGCCCATACGCTGTCGCCCATGACACCCGTGAAACACTGAATAAGACTCAAATAGAGACCGGTTTCGTTAGTCCAGTTAGCTGAGAGAGTTAATTAGAACATTAATAGTTGGTCAGTTCGTTAGTGGGTATGAGGACTTTGGACTGTTATTGATAGTTGGTCCTGTTTTTGTTAGTAATAGTCCAATAAGTAATTGTTAGTTAAGAGTGTCGTTCCAGGCTAGTACAAATGTGTTACTACCCTTGAGGTCTAACATGGTTGCCTCTAAAGATGTATAAACGGATACTAAAATAATAGAACATGTCATAGTTAAGCAGATCGTGAAGATTTTTTTATCTGGTCACTAATGCCTCGACGTAGTCTGCGTCAATAATGTGCCTTACCTACCGACCCACTTTCCAAGAGAAGGGTAATAATGTCTAGCTAGATCAATGAAGACTTGTGGACAACTTCGTGTCTATTCGAACCTGGTTCAGCGAGGTGTGGTCACAAAAGGGTTAGCAATGAAAGTGTTTTCGCACCGGCATCTAGTGTCGGCATAACAATCGGCTATCGTCCAGAGACGCCGGGGATAGCAGATCGCGCGGCCGCACTCGCCGCACTCCGATGACGAGCCGGTTATGTAATGTAAATGTTTACGTATGTACCTACAACACGTGCCCGCGCCACCACGTGCTCGGCGAGAACACTAGCCTTGTGAATTATTTATTTACGAGGCAACATTTTCACACGCCGGTCGACGAACTCGTACAACACTCTCTGAATGATCTCGGAACGCTTTTACGACTATAATCCTCGTCGCATGGATGACATCGCTCACCCCTTTGTGTGTCGTGTATGCATCTGCGATGCACGCTAATGTTGTATTTTATGATATACTCAGTTACCAGTAGGTAGTCGCTCTGTCTTGTCTTGCGCTCAACACTCGTCGCGTCGTCTAGTTTGTGCGGCTGACGGTTCAACTGCATTTTGAAATTTAAGTGAATAGGCATTGTCTCCCAAGAGCCCTTTGTGATCGAAACAGACTGCTTGCGACCTCGGACTTGCTATGAAAAGATACCAAAGCGTCGTATATTATATTCCTCAACCAGCTACCAGCATAGTACTAGGTACATCATGCGAGTGACGTAAGTCCTTCTCGGTCTGTCTGAACCTAGTAAAATGTTGATGTTTGCGATATTTTTGCATGTTAGTAAAAGGTATATTTGCCTCTGAAATTAAAATCTATATATATAAAAGGAGAAGGTGACTGACTGACTGACTGACTGACATATCAACGCAGGGCCTAAACTATAAGGGCTAGAAACTTGAAATTTTGCACAGGGGTTCCTTTTATAATGTAGGGGAGCACTAAGAAAGGATTTCTGAAAATTCACCCCCTAAGGGGGTAAAACGGGGGTGCAAAGTTAGTATGAAACTTTGCCGTTTTTGAAGTCTTTAGACGGGTAGACGTCGTTAATGGGTCTAATTCTACGCGAGCGAAGCTGCGGGCGTCCACTAGTAATGTTATAAATGCACTTCGCATCTTGTTATCGAAACGTTACGTTAAGTTGTATCAAAATGAGAAGTTAAATTGGCTTTAAAAAATGTCGTGTTCCTTCTGGTCTGATTTCATTATAATATGTAGCAAGACATCACTGTAGGTAATTCACCTCGCGCCATTGACCTTGCTCCATTAAGCTGTTCGGTTTTCATCACGTAGTAAGTAGGTTAGGTGGGTTCCTAACGTTTCTAGCAAGATTTCATTCATGATTGTTGTTTTGCACGACTCACTTGTGTGACTTGTCGTCGCTTGGAAAGGTATAGGTAAGTTAGATATGCCAGGGTCAGGAACTGTGCTAAAATGAGTGTTGTTAATCTGCATTCAACATTGGATTTTTGCCTAAAATTGCTACACCTAACCAACTAGTACCTTACCAACGACTACCACACCTTCCTATCGAACTACCAATTCTAACTAGGTAATCATTTTAAAATTTTGTTTCGAGCGCACTCATCAAATAATACAATACAATACAATACAAAAATACTTTATTGTACACCAAAAATAAAGACATACAAAGGTAAAGGAATAAAAACATCAGGTGAAACAATTGGCGGTCTTATCGCTTAGAGCGAACTCTTCCAGACAACCAACTATTCTTAACGGATAGGTTGATCGGAGACAAAAAGTAGGGCAGCAAATATTCATACGGAAGTCTAAATAGAGTGATTCGTCTATAGCAACAAAGATAAGTTTATCTCCTTATTATATAAACAAAATATAAAGTTCACGTTATCTAGGTTAAAACGTTTAACACTACTATCGAGTAGTATTAAACTAAAAATAAAATAAAAATGTCGACACCGATAATATCGCAGGTAATCTTTGGAAGTGCAGTGGATAGCGTAGTAGGTACCAGAGCTATACTTACGGGTTACGTTGTAACTATTTATAATCTGTGGCAATACCTACGCTATCTATTGTATTGTATTGCTCTATATCAACATTATCATCGCATGTTAAAATACGAGCGGCGCGTATTGTGCTGGAGTGAATAAGGCCCATCCAAGACCTATTTATATTCACACGCGGCCCCGCCGTGCCACTGACCTAGCCCCATTAAATTTATTAATCTACGCTATAATAAGTAAGTGGTTATAACTCCATACTGCAGGCACTTGCACAAAGTTGCCGTTAGAGATTTGGATTGTCGAATTTATTGTAGCTGAAGCGAAATTATGATGTTTTTTTTTGTATTCAGCTTAGAGAATTTTATCTTGATTTATTCGGGGAACTTGATTTTAATACCTTTCACATAATTCGAACGAAAACTCCAAATAAAGCAAACATTCATACAACTTGTTTTTTTTTATAGATTTCTAGCTTTCTATCTACGAACTATTTTTTTTTAATTAAGTATCTAATAGAAGATACACAATTTATCTCTTAAAATCCTCCGCTTTGAACTTTGGATTCTATAAGCCTTAAGTGGATGTCAACATGGATGTTTTCATGTATCATGGACGTCACGTAATGTTAGGTAGCTATTATATACATGTACTAAGTCTGTTTATCAAACCATGTTTGAAATTTTAATCAAGTTCGCCATGTACAAAAACTAATAAGTGTCTTGAATGCGTCTTAAACGTAGACGCTCGGAGTCACGGAGGCCCGGGGCTTGTGCTGATTCATTCATTCATTATCATTACAGACAGACAGATAGACACGCTTACGAAAACGGTTACCTATAACTATCACTTTATACGTATACGGACGGACCACTTTGATATAGTTAATTCGCTCTTTCATCCCTAAACATAGATTATGTGACTATAGAGAATATATATCAAGACATCGGTCTTAAGGTCTGGTTTATAACGTAACAAAACATCACGACTATATTTACCCTAAGGCGTAGGCAGAGATGTTTACTACAACAACACCGAGCACAAATCCAGACTGAGCTGCTACCGGACATTTCAATCAGATTACAATTCATAACAGAATATCACGCCTGATTTTTAGGTCAAATTTGTGTAAGTGCACCTACTTTTCACCAATTATGTTTGTACCCATTACGCCCCCGTAATATTACCCCCGTACGTAAGTACGTTTGTGTTATCCTCATGTAATAGGTTTTGAGCCTATAATTATATTTCATAGAACTGGGCACAAAAGACTCCGAGCTCGTCGCTTTGCTCGTCATGAAGATCGAACCCGAATGCGAAAAACCGAATAAATCGATACCTGGACCTAATATTATGTTCTAAGTATATCATCATCTGCTTTAGTTAAGGATAATTTCTTTAGGTAGGTGGAATATCAATATCTCTTTCTTAAATCTCAATAAATCTCAATCATCAGAATCAAAAGAACTTAGTATAGTAGCAATCCAAAGTAAGAAGATTTTTATTACTGTAAAAACGGACGAAACACAACTTAGTGTAGAGAGAGACATGATGAAGAAATCGCACCTGTTACTTATATTAACGTATCTTATGTTGTTGATCAGCCCGTGCAACAGTGGCTGTTATAGTGCTTTACAACGCGGCTCCGTCTGGCTGCGAGAGCACAAAACAGATACAGCATTTAGATAGAGCCAGGTCGGCACGTCCCGACAGCTTCCAACAATAATAATTAATTGACTCGTCCGTTCGTTATCGTGCTTTTATATTGACGTTCCCGAGTGAGCGGGCGAGGCGCATTCGGAATGAAATTTCCATAAAAACTTTTGTGCTCCGGCGGACGTTGCGAGCGCACGTTAAAATCGTCCGCCGGCAATAAAACAGCGGCCGGCGCGGCGAGGCGCGACCGCGCGCCGCGCGTGCGACAGGGACGGAGCGACAGATAATGGACTCGGGGCGAAATGAGGAACGCGAGCGGAGCCGGGGCCAGGCAAAAACGTCGGCGCGGTTATCAAACCCCCCGCCGCCGCGCGCCCCGCGCCCCCCCGCGCCCGGCCGAGCCTCGCGCGCCAACCTCGGCGCGGGCGGGGGGTCGCTCGGGCCGGCGAGCTGCGAGCGCTCCTTGCTTCGCTCCGTGAACTAGTGACGGCGCGCTGCCTCGCTGCCTCGCCGCCTTGCCGCGCTCCTTATCTTTCTCAACGAGCTACTCGGACACCGCTTCCCCCAACCCAAGCTTCACTGTTACGTCCGCCGGCCGACGGACCCCGTGCCCCGGTAGCGAGTACCGTTGTGCGACGTAATCGAAAGGGACCACCGATTGATTTACGAGCCGAGGCGGATCGTCGTCTTCGTCGTCGGCCGAAACGGTGAGTACCGCCACCGGACGGATTCACATGGTCCGTTCGAAGCGTATCGTCTTCGTCAGTCGACTGTCGAATTGTTGACGCGAGCTTTGATATGAGCATTCCACGATAACTTGCGTAAGGCAAAAAGCGCGGAGACGCGGTGTGGTGGTTTTGTTTTTGTTCCGTTTGGGGAGCGGTGGAAGCGGATTGTTTGCGGGGATTCCGCGATTTGTTTTATTGTGCGATTACCGCAAACTGGCGCTCTATTGACACGCGGCTATTGTCGGCCGCGCCGCCGCGCCGCCGAGGTTGCAGTGTCAAGGCATCTCGGCATCTCGGCATCTCGTCCAACCGCTCGTTTGTATATTCCATGCTTATGCATAACCGGCGTAATGTAATGGCTCATAATAATAGCCGTATTGCATTGCCGCTCGAATGCTGTTATGAGTGTTACGACTTGCGACAGATTGAAAGTTCAAAGGTGTTTATATCGTGCTTGCAGAGCATGTTGGCTGTTTATTGAATTGCAGACACGATTAGCTAATTTTCTGTTAGTTGCTTTATCTTCACATTACATGTGAAGGCTGTATATAGGCTGTTCTTCAGACCGCTAACTAAATGAAGTTTTTGATCATATTTAGCTAGTTTTGCTACGAGTATGAGTTGATACAGCAAAATGTAGCTTTTGTCTGACATCGGTCTTAACTTCTTTATAAACGTTAATTTTCCTCTTAAGGAAAGTGTGTAAAAGGGACAGACAATGAGTTCCTGACGATTTTATATCAAGCCCTTACGGCCAAGATAAATTAAGAAGATTACATACTTTAAAACAATCCATATTTGTATGTATATTATGTATGACCATTATTCATAATAACAAGTGTTACTGACATTTTTTACCCTATTACCCATACTAAGCTGCTAAGCTGCAACCCACCCATAGACGTCCCACTGCTGGGCTCGAGTGTCCCGCACAGACAAATCTGCAGGAGGTCTAGAGCATTCTCCAAAACGCTGCTCAATTGCGGGTTGGTGGAGGGTTTAGTGGCTAGTGTCGAATGTTCACAAGTCACCTGAAGGTCATCGACAAGGCTTTACGATTGTTTTCACCATAGAAAACAACGGGGACCGACAGCTTAACGCGCCCCCCGAAGTACGGTAGCGGTCACGATAATTTTCCACTAGCGGTTTGTGACCGCTCACCACCACAAACCCACCGCGCCCTTTGTTACTTAACTCTGTCGATCACATTGAATCGACGCGAGCCATTGAGGTATGGACGCTACCATACCAATGGTATATAATCAATATCTTGAATTTCACAGTACAATTATAGTAGTCTCTAGTTCTCTACATCTCACTTTGCAAATGCCACTTGGCATTACAATACAGATCGTTTTGTTTTTCGACATCCTTGTGTTGAGCGGGGTTGTTGACCGTGCGGGGTTTTTGTTCTGTACAGTGACAAATTTATTCAAAAACGTTTGAATACAATTTCAGCTTCAATTATAAATTATAAATAACAATAAATATATAGCTGTGCAGCAATTAAAGGGTTATTTCATTCGCCGTTATATTTCTTTGTGATAATAACTTTAACGATATCCGGCTTGAGTTTTTTACATTTAGTATATTGAGTATTTATAAATGAAAGTAAGCGCACGTCGTAAGTACATAAAAGGAATTAAGTAGATCGCCTTAGGTGGAAACAGTCATTAAGCCTTGTCGAAGAACTTTGGGTGCCTTAGAACATTCGACACTGGGTTGGCCACTAACCCCTCCACCAATCCGCATTGGAGCAGCGTGGTGGAGTATGCTCTAGCTAGACTCTAGACCTCCCGCAAATCTGTCTGCGGGGGAGATCCGTGCTCAGTAGTGGGACGTCTATGGGTCGCAGCGAATTTTTTTCAGTCGTGCAATCGGATCACAGACACTAGTTAAGATTAAATTGCGGTATATTCGTAAGAAATGAGCGTTATCTCGAGTAAGTATTGCGCTGGCGGGATGAACTTAAATATTGTCTTGTGAGTAGAAGTTGAGGGGTCGCTCTCGACTCCGCAGACTGATAGTCGTCTAGGCGACATAAGTACGCAGTGTTGTTGGTAGAGCAACAACACGGTTTGTTTTTACGGATCGCCCAACGTGTGTGTTAATTAACACAACTCACCTCGTGACTATTGGCACGGGAGAACTTCCCGGGTAGGGAGGTCCGTCCTAGAGTCCCGTGATCCCTTCAGCCGAAAGGCGAAAGCAGTCACGCACGTCAGTAGTTTTGTAAGCGAGACGTTATGTGTTCACACAAATTGTCCGACCAGTGTCCACTGTTCATATTATAACGTACTGTCGTTTGTTCGCAGGATCTGACCGGTCAAAACAGCAATGATTCGGGTGGCAGCGGCGGCGCCGGGCGCGCGTCCACGCCGCACTTGAGGCCCACGCCGAGCCCCACCGGCTCGAGCGGCTCCCGATCCATGTCACCGGCTGTCGGTGAGTGCCTAATAATCGCATCTACATCATCATCATCATCATCATCGACATCATCATCATCATCTACGTAAACTTGGCTTAACAGAAATTATTCGGGCTTCAGCACACCCTGTAGCTGCTGGTACATGCATACGAAGACATACTACCGCGACGGTAGTCTGTTCTGTTCGTCGACGTCAATCTGTATTCTTGCCAACGGAGTCTACGACACATCCATTCTCATTAATCAAAATCACTTTCATTGAGATGTACTCGCTCAAGAGTAGTGATTTAGGCTCCAATTTGGCTCAAGTTTCTATTTCTTCATTCAGACTTGCTTAAATGATTTTTGTTCTTCAATGTCAGTGGAATATGCTTTCATCCGGAGTCCATGACAACATCATCAGTTTAATTTCACATTAACACACCAAACAGCATTTATTTAGATGCCTATACAGCATAATGATATATCTGATGGCTAGATGTACATTTAACAGAAACTAAATAGCATATGTTTAGCCTAAATTATCATCGGGGGTCGAAAGTAGAATATAGTGCAAGATTTGCAAGCGGGGGTCACCTTTCATCATTTATATTCAGCGATTTATTTATTTATTTAAATACTTTATTGTTCAACCAAAAAAAAAAGATGTTACAATGGGCGGACTTATCGCCTATTGGCATTTTCTGCAAGTCAACCCAGGTAGGGATGTTCGATCCGACCCGATACTTGTGTGGATCGATACAAAGGAATACGATCCACCCGATTTTTGTATCGATACAATGGCTTTCGATCTATGAGTGGATCGATACATGTACAATGAGGATCGGATCGAAAAATCGGACCAATTTGTATTAAATTCTAATTAAGATAAATAAACTTTAACCATAATATTTATTCGTAACATTGATGCCAAGTCCCATCTACAAAAAACAGGTTCATATTACTCTAATATAAATATTTATCTGGCGGTAGATTTTGTTACATCAATTGTTATTGCATCTTATATTTCAACATAACTTACGGCATGATTACTTGTGATGATAGATCATTTAATTTCGCTCTCTTGAACAGCCAACAACATAGAGATATCTAAATCTATGGCTCCACCAAAAAAATCAATTGTTTTGAGTGTGTTATTTGATGCTGTAAAACACGTTGATATGATACTGGATCGATCCAAAAAATCGTATCGTATCAATGGGATCGATACTTGGATCGATACAGTGTATTACGATCCATTGCGATCCAGAATATCGATACAAAGCACCTGGATCGAACATCCCTAAACCCAGGGCGATGGTATTATTATTATTGGGTACCACGATCGAACTGAAAAACAAGTTTGTTTTCACTAGAGTCAGTCTCTACTCCAGTAGAGAAAGCTGTATACTCTTATTAAGTCAGACAGAAATACAATAAACCCTTTATTGTTTGTTAATTATTTTTTCGATCATAGGTTATTTCTGATATTTTTTCCGTTGATTCGGTTTTATATGAATGGCTCAAAATTGTAAGATGTAACATTACAACCTCCCTTTGTTCAACCTTACAAAGTATAAATTGTATAAATTTCTAGCATTACCTTACCTTAATTCGCGGCATTTGTTCCATTGTCCTTGGAAAATGGATCTTGGCATTACAACTACGACATTACAACGATTCCATCAGTTAGTTTGCGTCAAAACTTTTTGGTATTATTAGTATGCACAAACTGAGTACAAGTTTTTACATCATGTCGATCGTATGAGCGGTGATTGATCGTCCGTAATGCGGAGAACGACGGCCATTAAGATGGATCATTAAGTAAAAAACAAGTAACGATCGAACACGCAGCAGTGGTGCCCTTGATCACCTATAGATTAGTCCCATAATGCAGTTTCTCTATAAGGCATCGGTCTGACGAGACTTCTGATAGCCCGCCGCGACGACTAGCGACTGCTTCTGCGAGTGGACAAGTAGACTATCACACAACAAACGACTCTAGTTCGGTTGACAAATTGAATTCAGTATTGACAAAATGTTGGCCATTCAGTGTATCAGAAGACAATTTTCCTGTGTTGCTTTTGCATTCAGCCAAGTTTGTAAAGTATCGGCGGACTAATTGATTCGATGTAGCCCAAATTTGGAATGACAGGAAATTGAAGTGAACATTTACAAGGTGCATGCACTATCACAGCTCTTGGCCTTAGCTCATATTCGACTTCTGTAAGTCTGAACGATGCTTTATTTGAGCCGTATGTGTAGTGTTAGTGCGGCGTTGAGCGACCAATGCCCGTTCCTAAAGAACTTAATTACTTAAATGTATTATGTTGCATTGTTAAGCGGTGACAGCCCAGTGGCTATCGAACTCGCCTCTCATTCGAGCGGTCCGGGTTCAAACCCAAGCGGCACGCACCAATGACGTTATGTGATTTAAGAAATTAAATGTCACTTTCTGTAACCTGCATGCCTGAGAGTTCTTTATAATGTTCTCAAAGGAATGTGAAGTCTGCCAAACCGCACTTGGCCAACGTGGGGGACTAAGGTCTAACCTCTCCCATTCTGAGAGGAGACCCGTGCCCAACAGTGGGACAAAGAAAGGGTTGTGGTGGATTACGTTGCAAAATGAGACCTATATATATACCACAGATTTGTATGTGGTATCAAAGTATGTATTGACTATTTGTTATTGACGGTTGTTGTACTTTCTTCATTAAAAGTTTACCGTTAGTATATTTATTTCATTCTGTGTGGTCAGTATTTAAAAAGATGTGCGTGTATGAACGAGATACACTGTGGCAATATATTCCAGGTATAAGTGGAGTTGTTGATATTGAAATAGAATCTAGAATCTATCGTATTCAGGAAGAGCTTAAGTATTTATCAAAATCTGAACTCTATTGCACCGGAATAAGGTTTATGTAGTTGGGAAAGTAGTTTGTCTCGACTATAGTTTTGCTAGAGGCGTGTTGATCAGATTCATTGTGCATACTTCGTCACTGGCAGACGCGGGCTTTCCCGACATTGACCCACATAGAGCGGGCGCCCAGAGTACACCGTATTTTGCCCCTTTTGCGGGCGCGAACCACCCCGGCCTCCCACCTTATGTACGAGTGAGGGGTGGTCGCGGTATATAGGGCCTCGTGAAAAACTTACCCCCCCAGTCGGTGCGAGCACGCAAAACAGGACCTTCCACCCCTGAGTGTCGACGCGTCAATCTTCTATGTGTGCCGCCGGACCGTCGACGAAAATTACGTTTTTCCAACAAAACAAAAAAAAATGGTAGTTTTGCGACTATCTACCTCAGTCGGCCGAGCAGGGCCATGAAAAGATTTTGTTCAAATTTTGTGATCACATGCAAATTAACTGCCCCGCTGTTTATTTGCATTTATCGGTTCACAATAAAATTACACACAAATAAAGGTATTTTTTTTTAACAACAAATAAATGTTTTTCTAACTAAAACTCTATCAATATCTATCTAGTCCATTGTACTTGTACAAGACTTTATTTATTTATTTATTTAATAAAAACTTACGACTAACTTTAATCTCCTGAAAATATTACAAATTGTAATACTTCATCGTCCTGCCCATCATTTCCTATTACTTATATATGTGTAATGTATTTGAGATACTCGTGATGATAAATAACTGCGTCAGTATTCCCTCTTGTTTTTTTTTTCAGAAATGTTTGTCCGCAATCAACATTTAATTTCACCTTCATTATTCATTTACTCACTTTGAATTAAAGCTGTTCTTGTTATGTTAGTAGGTTGAAGACGCGGCTTAACTTAACGTCATCGCACATTCCCAGATTGGGAACTTCAGTAAGACATGGGCACCGTAAGATCCCACACGACACCATACCTCATAGTATATATTTTAACGTGAGAGTCGCATCGCAACTAACAAGTGGGTCCTGTTCTGCATAAGCTCAAAAGACGATTCTCCAAATTTACATAGCAAGTGCTCTCGAAGATTTCGTCTGGGCATAACACCTCTCTGGATTCGGAGATTTATGCAAAGATTTGTAACGCCCTTGTAGGGCTTCCCTCGGAATGTCCTTGACGAGTTCATCGACTGGGGTCGCCACATTTTACATCTATTTACTCACCTACCTACCTACTTACCCGCTGTTACGGGATTGTTTGTCAAGTATATACGCACCCTAGGTATTTGGTACCCGGGCAGGGTACGTGTACCTACGAGTCCATTCATATTTTCCGCCGGGTGGATTTAAATGGGAACCTTTTATCTATGAATGTACATGTCGATGTATCAGCCTAATGTTAAGTAGCATAAAGATACAGAACCATTCCATCTCTAGCTATTACTTAAAGTAAAATTTTTTTTTGTTTCACTATCATATCACCTGCGATAGATACAGTTATTTCTCGAAGGCTATTGAAGTTTTTCTAGGCCTCCCCACGTAATATTCAAAATTTAGCCCTCTCGGGTCACATGCATTTTAAAAAGAATATACATATATATAATGATTGGACTATACATATTTAAGGTAGATATACAGGTCGCTCTAAGGACCAAAGATGTACCGTCTGTACGCATTGATACTAAGGAGGCCTAGCTAATTAGGCCTGGGTATTGTAAGGTAGGATTGAAGACCAACGAGCACAAGCACACATGATTTGCATATCTGTAATTACCGCTTGGGTTGTTTTGAAGATAAAGATTATGAGACTTCATTTCATTTGTGTTTTTATGTCTCTAGCTGTCAGTGTACGACGTACATACTGGCATGCTGTAAAGTTTCGCTATAATATATTGTTTACATAATGTTGTCTAGGTTCGTGTTGACTCTGATATAAAGAAAAAAAATAGCTCATCTTCATTTATCGGTATTAAATTTTACTGGTAGTAGAATCATAGTATAAAGAGTCGCTCCGCTCTACCATGGTAGAATGTGCGTCAAATTTACATTAAGGAAGGATCCTGGCAATTAAAATAGGTACAAAAATCCTTAGAACAAGAAATCTTATCTACTAATCAGTATTTTATTTTATAGACATCTATTCTTTAATGGGGATATAATGTCTGAATAGCCTCCAGGCATTGTTTTATTTCACGCTAAATCTTTTCCATAATCAAACGAAACAGCCGCCCAGTCGTAAATTTATCGTGACACAAAAATAATAATCGACTTTCAATATTTAAGGCATTTATTTCGCCCGAATTGCTTTCATTTCGCGTAATTATTGTGGCGTATGACAGGCATGCCTTATTAAGGGTTTGTTATTTCATCGTAGAGTGACTGTGGCGAACGGACGGCCGGTTGCAGCTAAAGCAATCGTGTTTTGTTATCGTCGCTCGTTGCCGAACATGGCTTTCTCAAAACATCGGGCTCCAAGACTGGCTCAGCGGCCGTTCTGGCGACTGCCACCGCATTCGAATACCGGTTATGTGACCGCAATACACCTTCACATCGGCGCCCGCATACATTCCCGCCCCAACGTTTTGAATGTCGTCCATTGCTCGTTCGTATCCACCCGGTCTCTCCTATAGGCGGCTTTCACCGAGTAATGGATGTCGAATTGGACTTGGATCGTCGCGTCGCGTCGCCGCGCCGACGGCACCCAGCTAGTTGGTTGAAGTTAAACACGACCGAATGACGTCAACCATTCGGCTCGTCGTCGGGCTTCTCGAGTCTCCGACAAACACCCAGTGAATATATGAAGTCTCTCATTGGAAAATTATACGAGGCGCTCGAGGAAAAAGTTACGCGAATGAGTCTGAGAGGTTAAATGATAAAATGTTGGCTATTTTTGTGGATATTGCTTTGCTTACTGGGAATCTGCAAAAGCAACACATAAATATAGACGACCAAAGTAGATATGTACTTTGCATTTTTTCATTTTATACCTTTTATCCTTATACGTATTATCAATATCGTATTACAATAACTACAGGTTATGGTATTACAAGACCGCTTTTCGCCGCATGTGTTCATGTCCTGGAGGCCAACTTGAATACAACACTGGTCTAATAGATCGTAATGGATTTAGCGTCCCTCTTCCTTTCTCTCTCTTCTCACAACTGAAAGGCCTGGAGCCACTATGATCCAGTTTGGATTGGCGGAGGGTATGGTTAGTACCTACTTGGCGACCAACCCGTGTATCGCAATGTTTTTATTCCACCCGATGGACGATGATATAGATTATCGACTGCTATTTTAAGATAGCAACCGGGACTGGACTAGCGTGCCCTTCGAAGCACGGTGGCGCTTGAGATATTTTGCCACCAGTTCACCTAACTGCCAGTTGAGACCGGGACACTATTCATGTGATAGGAGCGTCTTAACTATCACTCGGTTGGTAATATGTAAAACCGGGCAACCTGGAGAGTTTCGTACTTGTATATAAATATTCTGTTGTTAATTAATTAACGATATTCTAAATGACGTTAATATTTATGAATGACTTGGGAAAATACTAGGCGGGACCGCGCCTCATTTACCTCAATGTTAATTAGTCTATTGAATATCTCCTTTACTGATTTATTGTATTGATGATGAATCAAATTGCTATAACTGTAAATTTATTAGCATCTATTAATAAATACCGGATGTGAACTTAATGGCTTGACTTTCGGATATTGATTTTTTAATAATGTATGTATTACATAATATTCATTATGTATTACATATTAATATTTTTAGGTGGTAGAGCCTGTAGGGAACCATATAGGTTTTATATGAAACATATTTTGTTCCATATAGAGTTCGCACGGCATTACTACCGTGTAGTAATTGTTTTTAAAGCAATTGTGGATCGGTTGAAAAGCTGTGATTTCCGGTTACATTTCTACGAAGCGAACTTCTTAGTCCTCAAGGGTAGCAGCAAAACATCTGTGGCTGACTTGGAACGAGCTTCTAACCTAAAATTATTTACTGGACTATTACTAACACCAACTAACAGGACTAACTATCACTAACAGTCCCCAGTCCTCATATCCAGTAACGAACTGACCAAATATATGTTCTAATTAACTTTCTCAGCTAAACTGTACTAACCATCCCAGTCCGTTTTTGAGTCTTGTTCAAAGTCAGTCACAGTTGTTTATTTATTCAACTTTATTGACACCTCTAAAGAGATATACAATGGGCGGGATATACAATGTTGTCATGGATGGATGGATGGCAGTTGATGTGTGGTTGCAAGCTCGTTTGCGATCTCATACCCATAAAAAAATAAAAACAAACGGTGCATCTAAATCTGAATACATAAAAGTAGTACTGACTTTAATAACATGTTTTTCAAAGCTGTTCAAGTGTTTACGTTTTGATCAATCGTTATCCGTCTTTATACAGTTGTTTCGTTGGACAATAAATTGTTATTAATAGAGACTGTAGAGAGGCCAATGCGTAATGTCGCTTATTTACTATTTTGTAGGACTGGTAAAGGTTTATACCGATAACTGGTATGGTTGGAATCAGCGGGGTCTACAGAGCCTCAATAATGTTAAGGCTCTGTAGACTTTGATTTTCAAATACTTTAAAAAGCGAAAACCTCAATGACAAAAATCAGCCATACATTTTTGTCAGCACATCCACAACGGGATGTTTTGCACCATGTCTGTCTTGCAATTGCAAGAAATTAAATATGTACAAATTTTTGAAAGCTGACATGTCCTCACAACATGTAACCATACTTAGTTGTCCATCTTCTAATTTCCAGGCCTGATGGTTGAGGTAAATTTGTATCGGTAAATCTGCGGTATACCAATAAAATGCTTGATAATTATCCCTTTTGACACAGCTTTTAATATGTAATTCCAGAACATAATATTTCGTTAGGAGCAGTTTGTCAAGTGGTTATATTATATCGCTTTCGGTGAACACAAGCAAAGTTGCGGCTGTCGTAAGCTGCATCCCAGCCCAGCCCCAGCCTTTGGTGTCTCTATTATCATTAAGGTCAAGAGATGACTTTCATCTGAAATTAGATAAGATTATATATTTAGCTAGAGTTTTATATATACTTAGTTCATTCCGCTACTTGGTTGTGTCGTAAATAGTTATTGAATGTATGAAATTACATAATTAGAACTATTCTAAAATATTATTCAAATTCAAAATTGGAATGACGTAGATACCTACATTTTGTATCCATTTTCACAAGAACCTACCTAATAATGGTCCGCGTTATATATATATATATATATATATATATATATATATATATATATATATATGTATCTATATTGCTTGTTTGAGTTGTCTAATCAATATATTTTTCTCAATGATTTGAACAATGCGGCCGCACCGCAACACCGCAACCCGACGCGTTCGAAGGTGAATTGCGTATTGTTCGATACCCGCATGCAACGTGACTTTCGAATATCACTTTAATAATTGACGAATAAGGTTTATTTTGCTAGACGCAAGCGAAGCCACTCTGGGCAAAGATAACTCCATCTTATCGCCGATTGTTAGAGTTTAACTTTGCTCGGCCTCTGAACGCTCGTGCGGTGTTCGCGCGCTAAAAGCATTTCGCAGTCGTCTGTCGTGCGTATCGACGCCGACTGCGCAGCGGAGGAATGCCATCAACAAAGATAAGGCTTGCCAGTGCGGTCGCTCGAGAGTCGGTAGAGTCGTAGAGACGGTGGAGTCGTGAGTTGTGAGAGTCAAAAGCTTTTTATAGGTACGTTAAAAATGCGTATAAGAATCATATTTATTCTGTGCTATTGGTAAAAAAGCATTGTGAGTGAAGGTTTTTTTTTATTCAACTATGTTAATGAGGTATTTTTAACTAATTTTTTAAAAGCTTTTATTTAACTTCACTCGTATGTTTTATTCCTATATTTAATATACTTTTTTACCACATATTTATTAGGTAGGTTAGGTACACTCTGGATTGCATCTTTATTAGTTTCCTACCTACCTAGGTAGGTAAAATGCTATGTTTAGATTTGACTGGGCTTGAAATAGATTTCGCAATACGCGTTAATGTTAACTTTAAAAAAGTTATTTTAAGGTATGTTATAAGTCTCTCATCATTTTCAAAAGTAAACCTCGAATAAATATGCGGGATGCGCGCGTGAAAGAACGTCCTGACCACGTTGAATAAAATTGTAATATAACATAACTTATTAACAAAATACAAAATTTAATAGAAATTGTAGTTAAACCATTCACAGGAAGCATTAAGTAACACCTCTCTGTATTGACTTGCGACATGCAGGTGGTTTCGATTGCTCTATCTCGCGTAATGAAAGCCGTCGCTTGCACGCATTGAATTTGTGAAAATACCTCGCACCTACTGAAACGGCCCAATAAATCCTCGGTTTTCACTGTATCAAAATGTAAATCCGTCCAGACAGTTTCGATGTGACTAATTATTCCACTAGTAAAATTTATGGATTGTCATCCATTACAGGGGGTGCGCCCGCCTAGTCCCATTCGCCTTACGAACGGGGAAACCGCGGAGTGAGCTATAGCCTCGTAGCGTATATTTATCGTCACACGAATGCCTATCGGTCGCCACGTGCCACCGTGTCCTTGGCAGGTCGATGACCTCGTTTAAATACAAAAAGACGAAACAAAACGCTTTTTTTTTGCTCTCGCATCGCATCCCGCGCCATAATGTTTGTTTTGATCGTTTTCACGTAAACGATCCGTCTCTTGGCAGCCGGTACGTCGGTGTTATTTTTTTTCCCGCGAGCGAGGATCGATGATGTCGTTCTTATTATTTACGATGTCCTTAGCGTCTACACGCCATAGTTGATCCCTGTTGGGGTGACTTTAAAGATAATGCGGCGGCACTTGAGTGACACATACGAATCACACTTACAAATGATAATTATGATTTATTCAGGTAAAGCATTATTTGATGTTATGCTTGTAACATATTCCCAGGTATAGTCAGCTATTGTGCTCAGTGTACTGGGACTGAGGTGTAAGTTAAGTAAGTTATTAAAAATATCATAAAGAATAAAGAGGTCGTCTAAATGGTAAAGAGCACTTCTAACTTGTATGGTTAAAACGCACTAATCTTGTATTGATAAAACATTATTTTTAGGCCTTTTAAGTGTTCAATACTTTTCATACAACAGACACAGAATTGCGTCCTTCGCATAAGTTGTATTGGTATTTGGTAGTTGAAAAAAAAAAGACAAATCAATCAATTCAAGTGAAAATGATCATCTGAATTATTATTTGAAGAGACTGCTGCTAGTTTCAAATCAAAGACGCATATCGTGTTGGAGCTGTTTAGGCACAAATGCGGTTTCAGTTGCGCGAACCCAACTACGAATGGAATAAAAAGACAAGACCAAAGGTAAACAAAGGTTGAGTGATGACGCGACGGCCGTTTAAAAAGCGGGACCTGTTGAGCTGCGGTTACGCACTGGCCAGCGCCGCCTAATTGTATTCAGATTGCGGCGGAAAAGTGATAAATCTCGGCGAGTCAAGGTCACCGGAGGGTTCGACATCCCATTCACCCCGTTCCACCCTTGGCTAATGGTGCGGACATTCTTCGCACACCCCGATTTACACTTACACGCTCGTTAAAACATTTTATTGCTTGCGCCGAGACAGGCGCCCCCCCCAAACAATTGAATTGAAAGGTCGTATCTGTATCTGCTTGTAAGCCTGTTTTTATTTACATTTTACTTTGGCTGAGGTTACTGTAGGCAGCGGTTTGACATCAACATGGTGTATATATTATCAGCGAGAATTTGGCGAAAATCTGGATTTGGCTACAGTAATGAGATGCTTAATGCGATTACATTATTAATCGTGGTAAACTATACGCATAATGTAGCCACACATACATTTAGTTGCTAGACTGGCAAGAGACATTTTTTGTTAAACTCGCTTCTATTTCTCTGATATGTTGATGTAGCCAGTGCCGAGATTACTCTTAATGTTGTTCCTGTCATAATATAGTATAAAATAACATAACATCACGTCTGTATTTCCCCAAAGGGGTAAGCAGAGGTGTGTAGAGTACACCCACTTTTCATCAGTTATGTTTGGCACACACCGGGCACAAACCCTCACTCCCCAACAAACAAACTAGGCTTATAAAATTAAGCCTATAAGGTCTTAACTCTTATACTTGTTTTAAAAGAGCATGCATTATGTCAATGTTCCTTATAATGGCACATTATTAGAAGATTTGGCTAATATTACCTTTATTCTTATAATTTGGCTGGGTAAACGTTAATAAATCCAATTAATACGGCTACAATAAGGATTCGAAATGTGTTCTTCTTATAGAGGCTAGTTACATTGCTTTTTAGCCGTATAATATTCAAAGTCATATAAAGGCTTTTAATATGGTCAATTATTCTTATAAAAGTAATGCACAAGGTATCTATGATGCTTTTCAACTTATAGGAGCATTTGATAAGACGTTTATCCAACAAACGAATTCTAACATTTTATATGATCTTAACAAGGATGAAAGCAATCCATATTCTCTTATACAATGATTATAAAGATATTATTCTCTTTAAGGTTATATTAAAATGCTTTACATAAATAGATCCGCCATATTACGGAGCGGAATTTGTATTTAAAAAAAATACAAAATTACCAAGCCGATACCAACGAATCAGCCAGTGGTTCCGTAGATGATTATTTTATAGAAAATGAGAATGAAAAGGAAAGCAGTGAGAATGAATATAATTGTAGCGATAGTGATATAGACATATCATTAAATGAAGAGCTGAAATTAAAAGTATATCACCTATCGTGGTGGGAATAGTAAAAAAGGGAAGGGAAATCAAAACCTGCCGATTTAAAGTAACATTTAATTATTTAGTAATTACTATACAATTTTAGCACAAAATAAAAGAGAATCGTTGCTAAACCTATGTTTTCACGACCTCTCACAAAGTGTAAAGGTAAACCAGAAAGGGTCGGATATATATTATATATAGTACTATTAAAATATTGCTTTCTTAGAATAAAATGTGTCGACTTCCATGGGCATCGCAAATTATGTAAATTAAGATATTTTCCTTGTAGAAATTTGTCAACATCTGCCAATATGTATACTACCATTGCAATATCTGCGGACAAAGTATCCCTATAAAGAGATATCTCCCAGCCAACCCAACTATAGTGAAAAATAAATTTTATATTATGGGAAAAGACTAGCTACGTACGATTTAGTTTGTGTGCAAGGAACCCTAACGATATGTAAAATGGCGATACCATAAGCAACAATCGTTGCCATTATAAGTCTTCACTCTTATAGACACCTTGTAAACGATGTGCGAATAGTTTTGCTCTTATAGTAGCACTGGTTATAACATGATTAAATAATTAATAACGTTTTAGGCACAAAAACAGCTTAAATTCAAGGGCGGGTTGATCTTACAACACGCAGCGTACCACATTTTACCATGCATTTAAATTCCCATACACTCTTCACTATAAACGAGCACATAAATCACGTAAATAAACTACATAAAATAATAACTTACCGTTCACTTTTCAGTAAAATGGTTGACGTTTCTCTTTTTTCGCCAAACTGTTGCGAAAATGTAGGTAAATCTAACAAAAATACTTATTGTAGAATCATAAATAGGCGGCTATAAGGGCCAACGAATTTTTAAGAGCCTTTGATTTGCCGCAATGTGTTTAACTCCCTTGTACCGGACCATAATAAAACACGTATAAGGGTGATCGCCCGTATTAACGCTATCCGTATGTTTCTTATAAGTGTATTGGCTTTTTAGGAGCTTTTTTCTTGCACTTATAAGTTTAACTTCCTTATTCCTTGTCATAATATAACACGTATAAGGACAAAAAGCGGATAATAAAGCAACTATAAGAAGGGTATAAGGTTTTAGTCTTTATAATTTGTGCCCAAACGCACCCTTATTAGCGATAATGCGGCTCTTATAAGAATATTATTTTTGGTAATATAAGCCACAACAAGAGCAATTTTTGTTAGTGGGTCCGATCTGTTATCGGGCATTTCAAGATAGAAATACCTACTCATTAGTTGTTGCCTGATCCGGAGATCGAACCCTCTAGCTTAGCAGTCCCGTTTACGACCACTAGACGCATAAACGTATCAAATATTTATAGCGACATTTGACTTATAGAACAAATTCCTTAGGTAATCAGCCAAACTGTGAAACTTAGGCGTCAAGGAAAAGAAGAGGTTACTTTCCTTTAGGTATTATCAGCTGTCGGCTGGTCATAATTGGCATACTTAAATTTTAATTATATATATTCTCTAATAGTCCAATTTGCTCACTTACTATAAAAGTACCAAAGGCTACTAATTAGCCTTTCAAATGTTGTTCAAACACGATGATGATTACTTACACTACTGCACATGATTTGTTACAAAGTCATAATTCTAATCAATAGTCAGCGGTTGTGGATTTGATCGGTGCGATGCCGCTATTTCACGGTACGTATTGAAATGAACGTGCTCGAAACTATAACATTACGTCGCTGACAGACGAAACTGCATACGGGTGTATTATCTATCATCATTATGCCTACATAAAGACATGCGGTTGGTAATACATCTTCTCGAAATGTTAACAATTTTAAATCTTATATCGTTTACATTAAGGACGCTTATGCCCCTAAAATAAGAGTGTGTTGGTATTCTAGGCTGTGTTTTAAAACAAAATAAGATCCTCATGGTTCTCTAAACATACATGCGGGTATTAGTATCCTGATTCAAGCACTATCCTACGTGCTATCACGTGCAATTTAGAATCCATACGTAAGTGTGTAGAATCTATAATGTAGATGCATAAGAAAATGTTAACATATTTATTAGTCATTAAGACAAATTAGTACTTCGCTTAGAACTTCACTTTGAGCTCTGTACAGTAATGTTACCAATTGCTGTTGAATCGCAATCACAGCAACACTGGCCACTGCGGTCTTCAAGAACCCTTTCTTACATCTAAAGATTTATAAATCCCACATTGTTCGGTCTAAAATGACATTCTGACGAACGATAGCGTCTTCAATAGTTAACTGTAGAAGCAAGCACGGGTGTGTGTAGGCACACGGTAGCCAGGGTGCCTCCATTCCCACTAATGAACGAACGGTGCTCGGTACATTCGTGTTCGCCGTAGCCCGTACTTGGTGATCAGTTTAAATGGCTCGACAAACACTCGTCGCCGTGACGCCGCGATTTGCACAGGGTTGCCGTGCGTGCTCACGTTTTGGAAACTTGATGCTAACAAACTGAGAGTATCTATTTCAGATAGATGAATTGATTTATTCAAATTCATCATGATTGCTTTTCAGTGAGATGTTACTTGAAAGGTATAAGGGGACAGACTGGCAAATTATGGTTTGTAGTTTTAAAAATGATCGCCAAAAATCAAGTAATGCGATGACGAGTAAAGTAATGTAATGAGGCGATTAAACTGACATAATTTCCAACGGTTTCGTACAGCTAAAAACATTTTTTTAAATATAAAAGCTGGAGGTAAACAATGACACATGGCAACCCTAAGTTTACCTCAACGAGGCCAGCGTTGTTAACGCCATTGTCGTACGCTCTGTTTATACTGGCAACACTGGCACGTCGACGCTAGGCGGGCCCGTTCGCTCGCTCGAAATTAAATATTCAAACTGTTTGCGTTGCGTTTGCGCGTACCTGATTTAATGCGGGTCAGCGTGACTGTAGGTTGTAGGGCCGGCCGCCGGGTAAATCTAAATATAGTCTGTTACTGGCAAAGGTTGACGCTGTTCTGCAATCAGTGCACTGGGACCGGAGAACAAGATAATTTGAATAAAGAACATGTAACCTAGTTACAATTTGCAGAAACTATTATTTTGAGGAAATATATAGCAGAGCAGACCCAAGTACCTATTTCATTATAGAAAATTACTATAAAAAACGTTAGATTAATGTCATCAGTTCAAAAATTTAAAATTGGGTGGGCTAGTCTAGGTACCTACTGTTATTGGAGTTAGGGTAGGATGCTTGTAAAGACACTTTTTTGGTGACAAGAAATCCATGTCGCAGTTAAGTCTTAATGCATGTGACTTAATCTAAAACCCCATTAACGCGGCTGGTTGCGAGGTAAGGGATGACGAAACATCAACAATTTCCGAGTGGCGAGATAACGACGTTGTCAGAAAGGGATGTGCAAATCTGCGACTTTAAACTGCATGGGAATAGTAGATGCAGAAAGAGCCTATATCTGTCCACAAACTTGGAGCCCTTAACTTACCTACTAGTAAAAGCAGGGATTCGTTCGGACCAAATCAAGTGGACTTGGCTGATAAGTGAGAGAAGTGAGAGCATTGCGTATTCTTCTCGCCTTCTACCTTATAAAGAAGAGGTTGTATGTAAAGTACAAATAGATAAGTCAGCAAAGAAGAAACAAGAATACATGGTATCATACTACTTTGGATAGACAAAAATAGAGCTTCGGTACACAAGTATGTAGTAATAATACATCGACTTGTTATATAGTAAAGGATAAGGTTTGTTACTTTACTTTTCCCATAATATTCGTAATAAATAATTAATTTGAAAGAATGAGTGATTTAAAAGTGTGTAAGTACCTATGTAGAAAATTCACGTCAGTAAAAAGTGTTGGCTACCACGTTTCCTTTTTATCGTTTTTAATCTCCCATGTCATGACTCAGTGGCTTGTTACATAAAATATTCGCATGAATTTGAACCAAATAGCGGTATTATAGTGACATTCCAATGTAAAACCGACACTGATCTATTTCGTTCATAAACTTTTTCTGTCTTGGAGGTCTTCCAATGGCCATAATGTTAGGCGGTAGTACTATAATAGAGTAGTAGGTGCAGTTTCTGGTCATTGTCGGCTACGGAACGCTAGTTTGCGGTATGGGTTCCGCGTGGCGGGCGTTGGGTGCGGTGTGAGCGTGTTATGGGCGGAATGCGTTGCTGCCGGCCGCACGGCCGCATAGCTCTCGTCACCGCATTCCCGATACGTGATATCGATACCGTGTACGCGGACTGTGTGATAGCTCCCCTATGACTAAGCCTGGAAATTGTGGAAGCGGCGAATGTCTCCGCCTAACGACCTGTTGCGCAGCTGCTGACTCGATGCGTCCGAACCGAACTTAATAAGTGGCAAGTCTCGCGGATGAATCATCACTTTGCGTGGCTCGGTACACGGAGAAATTATGCAGCTAGCTAGTGAATAATGTTCGTGTATTGTGTATTCTTGTATTGTTGAGATGAGAGCTAATCTCCCGGACATAGCCTAGCCTGTTGTTTCCAAGCGGTACTATACGTTCTTGAATATACGTAATGTGTGTTCTATCTACTTGTCTCGTCTTACGTGTGTCAAGTTCCACTTAACGAATATTTTCTTATCTCGATATGTATTTTCGATTCATGTTGATATTGCACCTCGTAATATCAACATGAATCGTGCTTATTTATAAATTGTAACACGTAAATAAAATTTCAAGGCATCGGTAACTTGCAACAAGGCATTTGCAATTCCAATTCGATAAATACAAACGATACGAAGTAATAACGATCGAGCGGTCGATACCGAGAATCGACTTGCAGTAGGTAGGTAGATAGTAGGTATCTAGTGACAAGGTGGGAAAGTAAAGGCCTCGGCGCGGCGACGGGCTGCCCTTGACAGAGCTGGTTACGCACTACGAGCGCCCGGCTTGCCCAACTGCGACCACTCGGCCCACACGACCACTCGACCACTCTCATTACCACTTATAAATATGCAGTGCTCGCCACCGACGCTTAATCACCCAGACCCCCAAGTTTAGCGACCGTTTTTGTGCAGAAATGTAATTCGCTCGCGATGTTTGCTGCAACGGAATGGAATCGTTTTTGATGTATTACTTCATTTTGATTGAAGCAATTTCTTGTTATTTTTGGTGCTTGTAGATATATTTATATTGGTGTCTCTATTGATTTTGCATTTAAGGGCCTTGTGAAATTTTCTGTAAAACATTTTTTTGATTGGCTGATTTATTTTTAGGAAATATATGGATATCCAGCAATGGCCAAAGTTTGGTGATATTTACGAATAGAAAATGATTTTATCCAGTAGCTTAAAGTTTGTACGTGTAAAGCAGGTTTCTAGTTCAAACAGTAAACCGGCGCGGCGCCGCGCCACCTGCATATCAGTTGCATCCATCAAACATTCATAGAGTTCTATTTTTACGAGTCGGCCGTCGGGAGTCCGGGCGACCCCGTTACCGTGCCCTGCAGTCATTAATGGTCGCCGTAAACAAATAGATGTATAGGTGGGCGCGTGTGCACACTGTTATCTATGATTCACCGGCGCCCCGCCGTCTGTCGCCCGTCTGGTGCTCGCCGACACAACATAATGCCCCGATAATAGCCCAATGATGTGATTAAAGAGACTAGCGACGACCCACTTGTCGCCCGCACTTACGTTCGCCGACCGCCCTTTTTTACGGGCGCGGGCAGGCAGGTGCCGCGTCGGACGCGCCGATCCTTATTCGCTCTAACCGCGGATCACCCGATTACGTTTCGCGTAACACTAACATAATAACTACACGGGCGAGTCCAAATCGACCTACATAAAAGCTGCAATACCACTTTCGACGTCGCAAATCACCGCCGCGTGAATCGCGTCGTATCTCGGCCTCGGTCAATGTGTTGCGTGCGTGTCGTATGCACATATACCTACGATGCACGACGAAGTGCACCGAGAATTCGCAGACCCGTGCGGGCCGCGCGGCTCGTGCGGCTCACGTGCCGACGAAATGAAAACGAAAGCGATCGGCCGCGTCTCCCGCCCTCTCGATTGATGCGCGCCGGCTTAGGCGAGCCCTCGTTAACTGTATTATTCAAATTGTGTGTGTGCTGGCAGGAGCCGGCGAACACCCCGCACGGATCGATCACACACAACGCGGCACGGAAACGTTTGTCGCTTGCACTCTCGAATACAATTTAATTCAAGTGCGAGCAACCATTACTATGCTTTGCATGCTCGCCCGCCCCCTTTGTACGTATATCGCAGCCGACGAGCTTTTCAAGTTTTCAGCTTGTGAAAAGCCTTTGTGGATCTGATTTGTCCTTTGTCCCTATATGTGACGGGTCATCTTGAATGAAACGTTCTACATTTGTTTATTCGATACCTAAGTATTTGACTGATAAACCAAGCTCAGTTTTATTCGTGTCTATTGGTTATGTTCAGTACAATTGAATAGACGCCTGTCTTAATGTATGCTTAAGAGTTTGATAAGGTGGAAAATTACAACTAAAAGATAAATTTTAGTCCAGCCAAGATTATGATAACTCATGAAGCAATGAATAAGGAACGTGTTTGTGTATCGTTGCAGGCACGCAGAACGTACCGATGCCGCCGCGGCCGTCGTCGTCGCTGTCGGACGGCAGCGGGCCGGCGGCGCGCGCGGGCGTGGCGGGCGCCGCGCCGCCGCCCGCGCCGCCCGCCATGCTGCCGCAGCCCTACCCGCACCACGCGGCCTACAAGCCGCCGCACTACCCGCCGCAGCCGTACGCGTACCCGCCGCGCAACCATCACCCCTACCCTTACGGCGGGTACCGCCCGTCGCCGCCTCCGCCGCATCCATCGCAACACTATCCACCTTTGAAGGTATGCTTGGTGCCGCGATGGTGCCATATGCTGACGCAGCCGTACTCGAACCATGCAGGCTACCAGCTGCAACGCCTGCAGCTAATAGCGTGTACCTTTGTTGGGAGTCAATACAATTTGATAGTGATTTTAGGGTGTTAGGCTCTTGTCGTATCATTGGCTTACTTTCAAAGTGAGTTAAACTCAGTATTAGGTTTTAACTCTTTCATTTCTAGCTAGTATGAAGTATTACATTAAAGCCCTTATAGAGATGACCACTTGGCCCTTCGGAAACATAACAGATTTATTTGGTCCGCTTGGTACATTTGTATAACGATCGCGGAATTCCCGGTGAACTGAACGTTTGCCTTTACAGTTGAAGTACGTACAACTTCCCTACTGTATTTATAGTGATTTATTTGTTGTTAGCCGACGCAGGCGCGGCACATGGGCCCGCCAGGCGAGGCGATGCCGCCGCCGACGGCGCCGGGCGAGCCGCACGACAACGGCCCGCCGGCGCCCGCCACCGCGCTCGTCACCACCGGCCCCGACGGCGCGCTCGACGAGGGCTCGCAGCAGAGCACGCTCAGCAACGCCTCCGCAGGTACAGCTGGCGGCACGAATGTTTAGCTCTCAACTAACTTTGGAGCGGGACCATAATTTTGACTGACAACCCGCTCGCCCCGTGCAAGACAGTGCCTTAATTTCGACTCATTCAAGGTACGAGCTAGACTTTCATGCCGATCTATATATCAAGCGTAGGTTACGAACACACGCACCTCTCGCACACGCCCCCACACGAAGCCGCATGAAAACGTCTCGCTTCATTGCGAGCATTCCTGGAAAAATGTATTTAAGGTCCCTCCACCATCCTTTCTTTGTCCCACTAATGGGCACCGGTCTCGATTTTGGAATGGGAGGCATTAGGCTAAGTGTGGATGCGGCACTCCGAACATGCTTTCGAATAAACGTTATGGAGAACGCGACTCTCAAGCGTGCAGATTTACTCGACATTTTACTTAAAGCAAACAAATACATACTTACACAAGTTATCTATCACTTAATACTTCTACAACTTGTAGTGTGCATTATACTTATGCGCCATACGTGTGTGTGTGTGTAACCTTTATTATAAGATTATTAATTAAAGACAGTTCAATACCGGATTTCGTGTGTTTCACTCACGTCCCAAGTACCATCCTCACATGGCGACCCAGTGCCAGTAACGTGACACCGCTATTGTTCGTCGCGCATTCCACATAAATATATTTTGCAATGAAGATGCCACATAATAATTTACAATGAAGACACGTAATATAGCAGTTATTTTGTAACTACGAGCGGTTAAACGGAATTCCTAAAATCTGCATAGGATCAACGTGATGGCAGGCTATAGTTCAAAGGAAGAGGTGGTTATAGCCCAAAGTGCAGGTGCTGGTGGACAAAACGCTGCTTCCACCCAGCAATCGATGCAGCACAATACCACGAATATTTTGTCGATAATTATATGTGTCATCCTAGCGTTGGCCATCACAGCAGGCGCATACAAAATCATAAGGAAGTGCCAAGACGAGCACATCGAGAGGAGGCTGAATGAGCGAACCCTGGCGCGGCTCAGCAGCATTGTGCGACGCCATCAGCTCACCCAGGAGAATGGTGTTTAATCGCAATCGCAAGTTGTTAAATCGCAGTGTTAAGTGTTAAGTGCAGTGTAGTGATATGAGTGACATGGTTATCTCCTTAATTCTGACTTGGTAGGGCCGCACAATTAGCATTATTAGTAAATGAGCTGAAATTAATTAGAACATATCTTGTAAAAATCGGGCCAAGTCGTAGAGTAGGTAATATTCTGGAAATAAAGAAAAAAGAAGCTTATCGTATACTTATTGAATATAACTCTCACATACAGTTAAAAAACACTAAATTGAAGTTAGGTGAATCGTCGAAGGACATTACTTTGATAAGTAAGATTGATATAGAATTTAAATAATTGTATTCCGAAATTTTAAAATTGTGTACTGAGGAAACCGAAGAGGAGCAATCCTCTTCCCAGTGTGAGAAAATGTCAGATTATCTGACATTTTATATAGAAATTAATTCATGTTGGAAGGTGTAGTGTGCATTATACTTATGCGCCATACGTGTGTGTGTGTGTAACCATTATTATAAGCTTATTAATTAAAGACAGTTCAATACCGGATTTCGTGTGTTTCATTCACGTCCCAAGTACCATCCTCACAAACTAATACTGCCCTCGATCGTCCTCAGTACTAAACTTGTGGAGGATTACGGGATATCGATATAAAGGTGCCTTTCAGCATCCTTTCTGCTATTCGACCCTGAATAAGTAAAGTCGCCTCCGCCACTTTTCTAGTCCTTGTTTTGTCGTCACTTTTAAAAAGTTCGCTAAATACCATGAACTCGGAGACCAGTTTCATGGGCTCTTCTGTGTTTCAGAGAGCACGTTAAGCCGGTTTAGGCTGTTTTCAATGGTAATTAAATAAAAGCTATTAAAAAAACAATCGTTAAGCTTTGTCAAAGACCTTCGGATGGCTTAAGAACATTCGACACTGGGTTGGCCACTAATTCCTCCAACAATCTGCATTGGTGGAGCGTGGTGGATTATGCTCTAGATCTCCCGCGCTATGTCTGTGAGGGAGACCCGTGCCAAACAGTGGGACGTTATGGCTTGTAGCTAAGAAAGGTTGTAGTGTTATTAAGAAGAGAAAAGCTAATCTGTAGTGTTATAAAGAAAGAGAGCTAAAGGAAAAGTAAATAAAAAGAATTTTAAATAAGGAGAATATGTATTACCCGCTTGGTGGTTACTCTGAAGAAATATATTTAGTAATAACAGTCACAAAGAGGGGCACAAACACAGACGTTCAAGGCTCCGATGCACGGCCGCGTAAGCAACGGCACTGCAACGCTCTTCCGAGCCGAGTAGCGGACGGCAGGGCGGTGAGGTGTGGGCGTGCAAGTAGCGCAGAAACCACACACGAAGTAGTCAGCACGAGACCGTTCAGCAGGTCTCGGAAGCTCACACACGAAGTATTCAGCACGAGACCGTTCAGCAGGTCCCGGAAGCTCTGAAAAACACTCCGTATCAGAAAACTTCCTTCGAATACTCAGCAACCCAAAAGAAGCCGTCCTTCCAAATCTCAGTGCCCCTTTTTCCCCCCTCTAGAATGATCTACCTTTATCATGTTCCACACATGATTTTTTCTTTTAATTTAAATTTTGAAATCCTATATGGCCTAATACAAAACAGCAAAATTTTATATAATATCTCTATAATCTACACAAATTTAGAAGCTATATCAAGACATTACTACTCTGACATAAATTATGTATGAAATACTAATCACAATATTAAATGTTCCAAGAAAATAAATGGAAAACATTATAAACTAAAGAGAAAGTTATACAAGGATGTTACAAAATAATATTTAAAGTTACAAACATCCTACAAGTGAGAATTACATAAAAATTTTATAGTAAGTACATAAGATTTAGAATACATAACCAAAACTAATTAACAAGTAAAAGGACATCTATAAATACTAACTAATTTACAATTCAATTGCAGCCAAATAAATTACCATAAAATGGTAAAGAAACATATATAAAGTATGTATATCAATATAAGAAATAAACAAAGATAAAAATGATGAAAAGAATGAAGTAAGATGAAGAAACTGATGTGTTGAAAAAAGGTATAATAAGTTTAAATATTAAATACTACAAGGTACATTACACTACCAAGTGTATATATTTCCAATCTGTCGGCCCAATTTCCATAAATCGAGGAAGGTAAAGAGCATTACACCACTTACCATCACGATTGACGCGAGTCGTAGTATTAAATTTGAACCTATAAAACGTAAACAAAACGGTAACGTTCATACCGTATCTATTCCAGCATCCGGCGAGGAGCCAATCGGCACGGGCGGCAAGGGCTCGCGCAAGGAGTACGGCGCGGGCAGCGCGGCGCCCTCGCCCTCGCCCGGCGGCGGCTCGCACTCCTCCGCGCACGACGACTACGACGCGCCGCCCGCCGCCTGGCCGCGCCCGCCCTCTAGTCCCGTGAGTACACACACACGCGCACATCACACACACAACACACACACAACACACACACTCGCGCACACAACACACTCACACACAACATGCATGCACCACATGCACAGACGGGGCTGCCCCCGGTACGATACGAAACAAGTTACAGCACCAAAAGAATAAACATGAAAGATATAACATTAAAATTATGTATAAACCACGGAAAAAAAAATAGATGCAGTAATGATCAAATGCGATGTCGCATTGTTGACGTGACATTCATAATATGGTATTCATAATGGTCTACGTTCGGTATGACCTACGTTCGGTATAGTAATTATAGAGGCGGGTTTTAACTTGAACTAGTGATCGCCGAGTAATCGAAATTCGACTGGTTATTCTATAAGTTATTCGTTATTCGCTAAGCGTGAAGTTGACTTTGAGTTTATGAACAACTCAGACTAGCAAAAACTGATAGCTCTATCTGATTTGGCATGAATTGAATGATGTGATTATCCCTTTTTGTGGTGACATGCAGAATCCATATTTATTTTCTTCCGTGATCGAACATAAATACAACAATAACAGCAAAAGATTGTCGTATGGCGGCTGGTGGTACGTGCACAATGTAGATTGAGTTGCCGCCTCCCCTGGAAGACACCAATGATAAAACTCTACTACTCTCAACATTCCTCGAGATGGACCCACAAATAAATAACACTCACTGGTGTAGAGGCCAATTGAACCAACAGCAACAGTCCATTTAAAAAAAGAAAACAACTTATAAAACCGACTCCCTTATACACTGAGATTGATTTCCGCACGCACCCGCACACACAACGACACGCTACGAGTAGGTACACTACAGTGATTTTATCTAATCAAGGCAAAATAAGCTCATCCGACGTCCGTGCACTGCCGTGCACATACACTCTCACACGCACGTGGATGCGCGAGGAGTCTTCACGCAAAGGCACAATAATACGCTAGCCGCGACACACAGCATATAGTAAATGAATAAGAAACGCGAAAACATCTGTTTTAAAATAAATCGTGTGTGTTAAGTACCGTGTGGTGCCTGGATACTTGGTCAGCAACTGCCCTTGATATAGATCCAAAGGCAGAGATGGATGTACAGAAAATTCATGCATAAATTACATCATTCATTCACCTAATCACCATATTTACTTGATCACGAATCTAGTTATATAGATATGAACTAAAATAACATGGCTCGCCCCTCCAAAATTCAAAACGTTTGTAAGAATTTGTAAAAGTACAAAGACACACAACGAATAATGAGATTTAGATTTATAAATAAAATTATAAATCTAAATATTCTTAAAATCTTAATGATCTTTATTGGCACTGGAACTACATGACAACGCTTTCATAAAAGCTTGATGTGTCATTTTCATAAATTATTTAAGAAGTAAAAAAGAAGGTCACTTTTAGAATCGGTTTCTCCAACGTGAATAATAAATTCTTGCTCGTCGTCGCAGTCTTTCCAGTATTTAGATTGGATTCCGTCTCCTCCACATATTTGCAAGTGTGGGATCACATCGTGCAATCGATTATGACGTGTGTAGCTGTTACTTGCGACTCTCATGAAGTAATTTCATGATGGATGTAGTGTTAGGTGGTAGAGCCTATAGGGAACCAAATTGGTTTTATATGAAAGCTAATTGGTTCCATATAGAGTTCGCCCGGGGCAGTACCACCGCCTGCCACGGTACCTAGTACCATTTCTGCCGTGTAATAATTGTTTTTAAAGCAATTATGGTCCGGTTGGAAAGGTGTGGTTTCCAGTTACACTTCTTTAGAGGCGACCATCTTAGTCCTCAAGGGTAGCAACACATCTGTGACTGACTTAGAACGAGACTCCTACTAACAAGTACTAACTGGACTATTACTAACACCAACTAACAGGACTAACTATCACTAATAGTCCCCAGTCCTCATACCTACTAATGAACTGACCAACTAATGTTCTAATTAACTCTCTCAACTAATTGGACTAACCATCCCTGTCCCTAATTGAGTCTTGTTCAAAGTCAGTCACAGTTGTCAGGGGCGGCAGCGGATGGGTGGTGCTGCAAGCTCGTTTGCTAACTTTTATCCATAAAAAAAAAAAAACTTTAATATTGGATAATGTTTATTCTAGAAGTATTAATATTTCACGATTATTTCATATCAGATGAAACATACTGTTAGTAGAACAGCCAGTAAAGAAGAAATTAGATATTATAAAACAAAGCTTATTCTATAGGAATGTGTACTCAGTACATCTTGTCACTGAGCGACATAGTGTCACTACAACATACAGAGTGTCACTATATAGTGTCACTACAACATACAAACGTAAGGATGACTACGCACATTGAAAAAGTAATTTAGAGGGGCGCGCCATGTTATCGTAGTATATCTATTTATACCTACGATATTAGGTAGGCAGCAGTACAAATAGAAATCACATCTAGTAGTTACATAGCAAGTTGCAAACTATTTTTAAAAATCGTATAGATTATTTCTGATACTTTATTGTTGTCCAATTGTAAAATACATTTGTTAACAGTTTCAAATTATGATCAGTGTTTGTTTTTTCAATAAAATACATACACACTGCAATACATAATGTAGTTAACAAATTCACCCTAATCACTTGATTTCTGTACATTGTCCATATGTTTGATTTATGTGGTCGCAAGGAGAAGCATTGCATTCTATCATGTATTTCAGGTGTTTAACAGTCACATAGCGCCGGAGTCCTACAGATCAAAGGTTTATATCTAGTTAAAGCTCATTTGGCATGAGTAGTGCTCGATACAGATTTAATTCTTAACGCGTCAATACTGCATGGTAGCTACTTTGTTGTATTTCCATTTCTTTCTTATGCTCCTCACACCATGCATTTTGTCTTCGAATGCATTGCAAAATTGTAGTATTTAAATATTCTGTGGAATTATAACTATGCTAATTTTTAATTCTTAATAAACAAACTTGATATTATGCTTGAGCTTGACCGAAATGTTTTATGCTTCTAAGATTTACTTATTACTTTTTGGTGTTGGTTTAGTCATTTAGTGTACATAATATTAAGTTTGCTTTTTAATTAAGCAATAAACAACAAATTTTCTTGAAATTCTAAGATGTGTAAATCAATGTTGAGTTTTGCTAAGTTTTGCACTATTAATTAACGTCCAATGTTAAATGTTGAAAATGATTATTTCTTCGTTTAATTCGTTCGATAATTATTTCTTTCTTATATGATTTCTTTCTTAGTTTCGGTAAATTAATATAATATGTTGCTTGAGTAGAAGCATCCACTACTGGCACATACGCCATATCAGTAATATAGTGACTCACAGATATTGTCGCTCAATAAATATTTTTAGTATATAGTTTAGCAAGTTTAGTTAAAGATTATTTAAAACTTCATTATTTTGAAGTAAACATTCAAAATCATTCGTCATGTGCTTCTCTTTCAGTTGCAAATTGAAATTAAAATAATATTAAAAAAACAAAATCAAATGTAACTAACTAATTTTTAAATAATCAAGGAAATACCTGAAAAAGAAGCATGATTCTTCATCGGGATTGACATCACTCGCAAATCACCATGATTCTAGCAGGTTTATAGCCTCCTCTGTTGTCTGGTAAATAAATCTTGGAGTAATTGACGATACGCGAGGGAGGATGAAGACAGAGATAGGCGAGACCGTGAGTGACTCAGTGGCTGCACGTGAATCATTTAGAGCTCTATTTTTGAATCGCTCGCCGTGTAACGAGTGCTCAAGTGAACTCATTCTCGTTCGATAGAAAAAAATCCATACTCTATCGCTTTGCCAGTTAGATGAGTGTTTAATTTAAACCTCTCATTGCATTTGATTGCACATAACATCTCTGGATTGTCTCTGTCCATCTAGAAATGACTAGTTATTTATCCGCTCGACGCACGGCGAGCGGATTCAGAACTAGGCTTCTGGCGTTTGCACGGTGAATGTCGATCCCGGCTGCTGGGCGTGACGTAGGCGTGGCTATTATTTACTATACTCACTACTGGAAGCATGCTGTTGTGTTCGTTTATAGTGGAAAGTTGATGAGAAATTTTGCATGTTTAATGGTGTAGTCAATTTACATATAACATCATGCCACACCTACGTACGCTACTGTTGAGAAGTGAGAGTGAAACCATCTTGTAGGGAACCGATATGGCTAGCCTGTTTTATTCGGGAATTTCAAGAACAATAAAAAATGTCTCTTGTCTTCCTGAAAGGACATGAGAGCGTAATCGAACTTCGCATCTTTCGCAAATGCATGAGCTAAGCCGTACCGTTGACTATACCCAAAATTAAAGGGTCCCAATTCCTTGTCCCTAATGGTTTCACTCTTATTCGTCTATTACCGAGACAGGCATCGATATATAAAGTTCAAAATATGCGCTCTGAAAATGGCACATTAAATCTGATATTAGTTTTTACAGTTTGCTTAAATTCACGTCAGTACGTGGCGTATCAAAACTAATTCTAAAATCAAGCGAATGTGCCATTTACGGGCATCTAAAAAGTAAAGTAACACACCTACAAGTGTCAGTACGAAAGTGTAGCTCTGTCCTTGATGTCAGTCGTAAGCCCTGATTGGCTCGTTAGCGTACTTTGCTCCCCACATTTCATACCCCTCCTGCTATAGCGCATCTATCCCCTCCCAATTTCGTTCAGTGCTACACTTTCGTGCCGACACTTGTAGGTATGTTACTTTACTTTTATGAATCAACGTAGACGGTATAAAAAAAAAGGTGACGGTGTATGATGTGTGCTCCCTGCGCCAGAAGTCGGACTCGCTGGGCAAGCTGTACGAGATGGACGACGCGCCCGAGCGGCGCGGCTGGGTGGAGCGGCTGCTCGCGTTCATGGACGAGCGGCGCACGCCCATCGCCGCCTGCCCCACCATCTCCAAGCAGCCGCTCGACCTGTACCGCCTGTACCTGCTCGTGCGCGACCGCGGCGGCTTCGTCGAGGTCAGTGTTGGTGTACGTGATGGACGACGCGCCCGAGCGGCGCGGCCGGGTGGAGCGGCTGCTCGCGTTCATGGACGAGCGGCGCACGCCCATCGCCGCCTGCCCCACCATCTCCAAGCAGCCGCTCGACCTGTACCGCCTGTACCTGCTCGTGCGCGACCGCGGCGGCTTCGTCGAGGTCAGTGTTGGTGTACGAGATGGACGACGCGCCCGAGCGGCGCGGCTGGGTGGAGCGGCTGCTCGCGTTCATGGACGAGCGGCGCACGCCCATCGCCGCCTGCCCCACCATCTCCAAGCAGCCGCTCGACCTGTACCGCCTGTACCTGCTCGTGCGCGACCGCGGCGGCTTCGTCGAGGTCAGTGTTGGTGTACGTGATGGACGACGCGCCCGAGCGGCGCGGCTGGGTGGAGCGGCTGCTCGCGTTCATGGACGAGCGGCGCACGCCCATCGCCGCCTGCCCCACCATCTCCAAGCAGCCGCTCGACCTGTACCGCCTGTACCTGCTCGTGCGCGACCGCGGCGGCTTCGTCGAGGTCAGTGTTGGTGTACGTGATGGACGACGCGCCCGAGCGGCGCGGCCGGGTGGAGCGGCTGCTCGCGTTCATGGACGAGCGGCGCACGCCCATCGCCGCCTGCCCCACCATCTCCAAGCAGCCGCTCGACCTGTACCGCCTGTACCTGCTCGTGCGCGACCGCGGCGGCTTCGTCGAGGTCAGTGTTGGTGTACGAGATGGACGACGCGCCCGAGCGGCGCGGCTGGGTGGAGCGGCTGCTCGCGTTCATGGACGAGCGGCGCACGCCCATCGCCGCCTGCCCCACCATCTCCAAGCAGCCGCTCGACCTGTACCGCCTGTACCTGCTCGTGCGCGACCGCGGCGGCTTCGTCGAGGTCAGTGTTGGTGTACGAGATGGACGACGCGCCCGAGCGGCGCGGCTGAGTGACCGCTCGTGTTCAACGAAGGCGCTAACGTGGCCTCCGAAGCACGGTAGCGTCCATGAAGTTTTTGCCACTAGCGGTCACCCATCACACATTCCGACCGCGCCCGTAGTTGCTTAACTCAGACGCGAGCCATTGGGCTAAAAACACATAAACATAAGGACATACACAATTTTTAAGACAAAACTAGTGTCGCATAGTTTTGGGGTTGTGATTTATTATTATTTATATATAACTAGTGGACGCCCGCAGCTTCGCTCGCGTAGAATTAGACCCATTAACGACGTCTACCCGTCTAAAGACTTCAAAAACGGCAAAGTTTCATACTAACTTTGCACCCCCGTTTTACCCCCTTAGGGGGTGAATTTTCAAAAATCCTGTCTTAGTGCTCCCCTACATTATAAAAGGAACCCCTGTACAAAATTTCAAGTTTCTAGCCCTTATAGTTTAGGCCCTGCGTTGATATGTCAGTCAGTCAGTCAGTCAGTCAGTCAGTCAGTCAGTCAGTCAGTCAGTCACCTTCTCCTTTTATATATATAGATTGAAGCAGTTACTTGACATATCTCAACTATATTCTCCGTGCATGGCTATGGCTTCGTCGAGGTGAGTAATGGCCTGAAATCGTACCTCCATATCTGCGTTGGATAAAGCCAGGACATGACTGTTCAATATTGGTATCCAACAGGCACGAAAAATAACATCTACTGGCGGCTATTGGGTGGGTGGAGTTTAATGCTTGTTTTCAATAGGATACCAATTTGATATACAAGTTCGAAAAAAAAAGATTCTGATGATGATGAAAATGATGATTCGATATAATAATATCCTAGAGCAGACGCTTAACCTTCTGTATCTTAAAGGCCAACATCTTAGCATGCTCTTAGAATTGTCTATCAAGTTATTGGTACAAATTAGGTGGCTTCTATCTAAATAAAACGTCTCTTTACGTTCCTAACCGATGCAGCAAGTCAGGCCAAGCAAGCTAAAATTATTTTCACTATCCGGATACAGGCACTAGTCTGTATATATTGACCCGAGTATATATTGACCCTTATATATTGACCCGAGAGTATCCGTTGGTTCGCTCCTTGAACCTGCTTAATGGCCTACTGGCATAGGAACTGAGACTAGATTTGTTTTGTTGTTCGTCTGCTGTATGTCGCAGAACGGCTGAATATAAATTGTGTGTTATATATAAAATGAAATAGGAATCTCCCTGTAATTTATATACAGTTGTGTAATTTATGAATATGCTGAATAAAATATTTTTTTTAGATTATCGTGTTCTAATGAGATGGCAACGCAAATCACGATCGTGGTGTTATTAACACTAATATTTAAATTGTGTAAAAAGTGAATTGAGGATATTTAATCCTCAATTCACTAACGGGTTACTGTTTAAATATTTCCGCTTCTATCTTGTCACTTGTAGTTTCATCCAAGTCTATACTTGACGTATATACAGTTCAATTCTCAGGGCCAATTTCGAAACCCTTGTAAATCTAATCGCCTGTTAACTTTAACCCCACAGCATAAATTATGTTAAAACAGATCTCAGGCTCGGCGCTATTCAATTTATTTTTACTGTTATCATTTGCGTTGAGTGATTATTCGTACGCGCCGCAACACTATACGCTGCTAATAGGCGCGCCGTGCAAGGATTTACGCTAGTGCACGTTGTACCGTCGGCTTTACGAGAGCGGGCGCCATAAACTCGGCTGGGTTTTAACGACGGTTAATAAATTTTTATCATTTGAACGTTCGCTAAGTTGGCTCGTTCGTTTTAATATCGCAGGAACGGCCCGGGCTGTGAACGTGTGACGATTGGCCCGCGGTAGGTTTGCCCCGGCGGCCGTTGCCGACGGTCGTGCGTGTGTGTGGTATAGTAGCGTTGTGGGGTTATTATAGGTGCATAGCAAATGAACATGTAGCCATTATAACTGGCAAACTGGCCGCTGCTTGTATAAATACCAAGACGGACAGTAGACATCTTAAGGATAGTGTTTGTTACATTGTTAAATTGAGTGAGTATTAATTTTATTGTTTTTAGTTAGGTCTATTTAGGTTTGGTAACAGTATTAAGATATAGATATACATCTTATATTTTACTAGCTTTTTCCCGCAGCTTCGCCCGCGGAATAATTAACAAATAAACAGTTATTGACACTTATTCTAGAATTAAAAAGTTGGTTTAAAATCAAATCAGTAAATGTTCCATCTTGCGAAAATGTTGTGTTACCAACCAATGTTGTGTTGTGTTGTAATTATGAGCAAATAAATTTATTTTCTTTCTTTATTTCTTTCTTTCTAAACCCAGTCCATTTAACGAAAGTACGGCATAAAGTCGCCATCAATATCCAGAATTAGTATCAGTGCCATCTGTTGACGCTGTGCGAAACAAATTTCAAATAAACGTGCATCCCAAGGGAATATATTCCCTGGAAGAAAAGTATCCTAATGATATGAAGGATAAACTTGTCATATGCTAAGTTTTATCCAAATCGTCTTTGCGTGATTGAGTAACAAACTTACAAACTTTCACATTTCAAGTATTAGTGGGATTGTCTAAATGTCTGTGTCCAAGTAAGCCAACTCTCGTGGTTTCTTAGGTTTGCGGATATATATATATCTGTACTGTACCTGTGTTGTTTCTTCCACCCGCAATACAAGGGTTTATTTATTTATTTAACACTTTATTGCACACATAGAAACAACAAACAATTATACATAGTAGTATCTAATGTGCAATGGGCGGCCTTATCGCTAAGCAGCTCTTCCAGGCAACCACATTGCAAGGATTAACATTCATAATTATAATATAAAGGTAGGGTTACGTTAACGTCTTATCTATCTATATATATAAAAGGTGACTGACTGACTGACTGACTGACTGACTGACTGACTGACTGACTGACTGGCTGACATATCAACGCAGGGCCTAAACTATAAGGGTTAGAAACATGAAATTTTGCACAGGGGTTCCTTTTATAACGTAGGGGAGCACTAAGAAAGGATTTTTGAAAATTCACCCCCTAGGGGGGTAAAACGGGGGTGCAAAGTTAGTATGAAAATTTGCCGTTTTTGAAGTCCTTAGACGGGTAGACGTCGTTAATGGGTCTAATTCTACGCGAGCGAAGCTGCGGGCGTCCACTAGTCTATTATAACTCGTGTAAGTAACATAGGGGAAGTCGCGTAAGTTGGGTCGTATCGCAACCGGCCCACGGCGCTCGTTAACACCGCAAGTTATCGCCGCGCGCGCCGCACGCTGTAAACCTTCGCGTTTTATGCCTAGCGCCGAGCGACGCTGCTTACACTAAACTATGCACCGGCTAGATAGCCGTCTCTTACGTGACGCGGATGTAGGTTATTTATTGTCTTCTCATTGTTTCTCTGCGAAGATCTCTCGTAAATGTTCAAGTTGTATAGATAAGTATTTGGTTTTTAATACAGAATTTAAAAACCATGTATAGCAACTAGTAATTTATTATAATTACAATATTAGGTAGGTACGAATCCTATATTATTATGACTAATTAGATTTCAATTCGTGATAATTCATGCTTTAAATTTTTTTGTGAAGAGATGAATGAGCAAGCTCTATCAGCAATAAGCTGCCGTTGGAGTCAAACTGTACAGAGTTGCTGTTAGTAGGGAGTCCTGTTAATATCGGTTATTTAGTCTATACTCCTTAAGTTTAAGGTACTTGAATGATGTACTAATGATGATTAAGGTTAATACTTAATTGTGGACTAAGGTCTAATTCCTATTCTATTCTGATAGGAGACCCGTGCCCAACAGTGGGACTAAGAAAGGGTTGTGATGATGATATGGCGAGAGGCTCACCACGTGAGACCTACTCGTAACTGGTGAAAAGTGACGGTACTGCATATTTGTGTATACCCCTTCGAGGAAATGTAGGCGTGACGTTTAATCTGTATACTTATTAGTGTCATACTTATTACTATTTTTTTGTTTGTTATTTCTCTCGTCTGACCGAACACGATATACCGTGTCATAATCACGGTCATACCGTGTCATAAATATTTCTTTCTTTCTGATGTTATGTCATGTAAAATAACGAGCCGCTCTGCGATTCCCGTTGATTGACAGGCCAGTTGGCGCAATCGGTAGTGACCCTGTCTGTTGCGCCAAAGGTCGTGGGTTCGAATCCCACTCAGGACAAATATTCGTGTGACGAACACTTGTATTTGTTCTGTGTCTGGATGTCAATATTATCTATTTAAGTATGTATTTAAAAATATATATGTATGTATATAAGTCTCTGACACCCATAACACAGGCTCGCGCCTACATTGCGGTCAGATGGCCGTGTGTGAGAATGTCCAAGATATTTATTTATTACTAGTGGACGCCCGCAGCTACGCTCGCGTGGAATTAGACATTCACTAACTTCAAAAACGGCAAAGTTTCATACTAACTTTGCACCCCCGTTTTACCCCCTCAGGGGGTGAATTTTCAAAATTCCTTTCTTAGTGCTCCCCTATGTTATAAAAGGAACCCTCGTGCAAAATTTCAAGTTTCTAACCCTTATATTTTAGGCCCTGCGTTGATATGTCAGTCAGTCAGTCAGTCAGTCAGTCAGTCAGTCAGTCAGTCAGTCAGCTTCTCCTTTTATATATATAGATTATTTATTTATTCCAGGTGACAAAGAACAAGACGTGGAAGGACATCGCCGGCATGCTCGGCATCGGCGCGTCGTCGTCGGCGGCGTACACGCTGCGCAAGCACTACACTAAGAACCTGCTCGCGTACGAGTGCCACTTCGACCGCGGCGGCATCGACCCGCAGCCGATCATCAACCAGGTGGAGGCGTCCACCAAGAAGAAGAGCGGCAAGGCCAACAGCACGGCCAGTGCGGGTGTGTTTTTATTTTATTTTTATTATAACTTGTGGGGACGCCCGCAGCTTCGCTCGCGTAGAATTAGACCCATTAACGACGTCTACCCGTCTAACGACATCAAATACGGCAAAGTTTCATACTAACTTCGACCGCGGCGGCATCGACCCGCAGCCGATCATCAACCAGGTGGAGGCGTCCACCAAGAAGAAGAGCGGCAAGGCCAACAGCACGGCCAGTGCGGGTATGTTTTTTTATTTTATTTTTATAACTTGTGGGGACGCCCGCAGCTTCGCTCGCGTAGAATTAGACCCATTAACGACGTCTACCCGTCTAACGACATCAAATACGGCAAAGTTTCATACTAACTTCGACCGCGGCGGCATCGACCCGCAGCCGATCATCAACCAGGTGGAGGCGTCCACCAAGAAGAAGAGCGGCAAGGCCAACAGCACGGCCAGTGCGGGTATGTTTTTATTTTATGTGTTTAAACTAGTGGACGCCCGCAGCTTCGCTCGCGTAGAATTAGACCCATTAACGACGTCTGTCCGCGTTCGGGTTGCCCAAAAACGGCAAAGTTTCATACTAACTTCGACCGCGGCGGCATAAACCCGCAGCCGATCATCAACCAGGTGGAGGCGTCCACCAAGAAGAAGAGCGGCAAGGCCAACAGCACGGCCAGTGCGGGTATGTTTTTATTTTATTTTTATAATATAGTGGACGCCCGCAGCTTCGCTCGCGTCGAATTAGACCCATTAACGACGTCTACCCGTCTAACGACATCAAATACGGCAAAGTTTCATACTAACTTTGCACCCCCGTTTTACCCCCTTAGGGGGTGAATTTTCAAAAACCCTTTCTTAGTTATAAAAGGAACCCCTGTTCAAAATTTCAAGTTTCTAGAGCTTATAGTTTAGGCCCTGCGTTGATATGTCAGTCAGTCAGCCAGTCACCTTCTCCTTTTATATATATAGATATAGACGGACAAACAGACATACGGGCTACCTGATGGTAAGTGGTCACAGTGCGTGTGTGTGGTGTGTTGATTGTTGAAAAGCGGGGCAGGTCCAACAGTACCGCAAGTATAGGCCAGGCCCTACTGACCGTGGACGCCTAACGGAACGTTTGTTCGTTAGGCTAAAAAAAAAAAACTATAATCAACGTTGCCATTGAACACGGAAAACTTTAGCGGAGAGAGCTTTGTGACCTGGTGTAATATTCAATTCGTTGTTTCCATTTATATGCCTTACTTATTATAAAACTTCATGTTTTGGTGCACCATTGAAAGCTTTGTTGCCAAAAGTATGTGCATTGAACTCTTGAAACAATGCAGATTATTAGGTTGATAAAGAAATCGATGTTGCAAAATCCTTCTTTCCAGTCCAAAAGACTGCGGTTTGAAGTTATTCCTTCAAGGTTGCTGTGATTTTGAAAGATTTGTTGTATTTGCTGTGGCGATATCGTTGGACATCGATCACTGAGATTAAGTGTTTCGCCACTGCCACACGCTTGCACATTCTGACGGCAAAGATTTAGATTTAGTAGTGATTTAGTAAAAAACTTTCATTTTAGATGATTCATTTGTTAGCAGATCAGTTTTTTTTATAAGGCGGTCCTTGAAATTGTGCTTGATTTCCTAGGGGTCCGTGAAATGAAAAAGGTTAGGAAACGCTGCTCTCGATCTCCCTCAGCTGATGGGTTATACTATAACCCATTTATATAACCGTTATAGCTAGAATAGAACTGGGTATAGCAATATTAGTGCGAGCAGGCCGAGCTTTCCTATGAGTATTGGTGGTTATTTTTTTCAAAGAATTGTGTATAAAAACTATTCTCAATTATATACTGTTTTAGTTCTGGTATATTATGTTAACGCACATAATATTTGGTCCGGAACTTAATTTTAATTTTGCGTTAGGAAGTATTGGTTTTCTTTTATATCTCCAGGGCTGTTCATATCTAAATACAAATGAGGATATTGTTTAGCGAAGCAAAAGGCCACCACGCAATTGTTTTACATATTTTTACACCTTATATAGGATGAAATATTTATTTATATTTCTTATAATTTGATGAATTGTTTGATTGGTCAGCAGGGTCGTCCAACTCGCAAGAGTCGTTCCCCGGCGGCGGCGCGGTGGCGGCGGGCGCGCCTATGGACGGCTACCCCGCGCAGTACGCCGGCTACCCCCCGCAGCCGGCGCAACCGCAAGGTAGCACCAACACGCCAACACCAACACAAACACAAACAACACCAATATAACCACCAACACCAAAATAAGACCACTTGCGCCCCGCCCCTCCAGGCGGGGTCGTTTCCAGACGTCGGCTTGAAAGTCCTGTTGACTAAAGCCATCCCCAAGGTAGTGTTTAGTGGAGTAGGCACAATGGCTTCACCTGTGAGTCCCACATATCCGGCCGCATGCATGCATGGTTTCGCTGGAATGCATGAGCATTCACTACCTCCCTCCTCTGGATTATATTATATATATAATATAATATATATTCAGGAATTCAGGATGGGTATGCCCCCAACTTCCATCTTTGGGAGCACAAAAAAAAAAAAAATAAGACCACTACAACGAACACACTACAAGTAACGACTCCATGTGACCGGACGCCAAAGCGGTTTGAAACCCGGCCAGAGTCGGATCATGGATTTAATATCCATTTGTGTTTTCTATATGTCCGCCACCTTCAACAGGCATTGGCGTTTCGTGGGGGTATGATTGAGTGAGCGTTTATTTTTATTTTTACTACCAGCAAAATCACCCCACCCCCAAACCAATGACAGACAACACACGACTATATATACAGTTGATCCAAACAACAAAACTGGAGCGTTCACAACAAAAGCAGTCTGATTGGGTATTGACCTCAATCATTGAGCATGATGGGTATGTTGTAAGACCCAAAGAAACAGAAACAACTTCCAAATCACACAATAGAAATGATAAATGTCACATTACAAGAATACAAACACAACACGCACCCACTAACGAGCACCTACAGCGCAATCCTTCAGGCTGGCTGAATCAGTGTGATTGTTACTCTTCAATATGTATACGATACGAAGATAGTCAGTCAAGCGGTGATGGTCAAAATGAATTGAATTGACTAGATGCCACATTCTTACTTCTAAAATGGATTTATTTTAAGTGTACTAATTATTATCCATGTCACATCAATCGATACACTTCCTGATATTTATACTCACAGTACCATTTTTCGGTACAGAATTTTTAATAGAACATATATTTTCTGTTCTTTAAAGAAGCCATCTTATTGGATAGTTTCTACAATATGTTATCTCAAAATGTTAACTTAGGGTTAGATTGCTTAGTGAAGTGAACAACTTGATATCCTAACATAGGCACTTTTGCAAATTGGACATGCTACAATGAAATTTACATATCAGTGTGTTACCGTATTGGGATCAATGGATCAATCGCTTTACTAATAGCATAGAAGAATAGCTATAGTTTCTAAACATAGCAGCACCTTGTAACATAGCGCACCGGCGTGTTACCGACGCTGTAAATTATCTGCATCGCGGCGCGTTTACACTGTCGGTCGGTCACCGGAATTTGGTTACAGGTTCTGTTATTCGGTCACTGGATTTCGTAACAGATTCTGTCAGCAAATACGGCTTAAATTATTGAAAATCAAAAAAACGTTGTCGGTAAATGAAAAATTGTCACCAGATATGAACTTGCTCACCTATTTGGTCATCTAAATACCGACTAATTTATTAACATTTTGTATGTCTGTAAACATAAGCCAAGGACCTAATACTGGCGATAGAACAAACATATTGGCTTTTACCGTAAACAGGTACACCGACACAGATAGTTTTACTCCGAATAGTTAGCTTAAATAATAATAATAATAGCCTTAGCTTCTCTCTGCTTAGCCCAAAGGTTGACTGGCAGAAAATGCTCTTAGCATTAAGTCCGCCTTTTGTACCATATTTAGGTATAATAAAGCGTTTAATAAATAAATAAATAGTCTAGACCGAGTGTAAACGCGCCCTTATACACCTCTAGCTGAGCTGCGTGTGGGCTTCGGTACACGACCAGACTTGCGCGACGCTTGTTCTCTTTATTTGTGCAGACCGATTAATCTTCTGTGTCAACACTGTGTGAATATCGTCACCTAACCGGCCCCCTGGCCAAGTAACGCTTGTACTAACTAACCCTAACCGGAATAGCACCGCAATCTAGTGGAAATCACCTTTGAAATTGAGCTTGGGAGGTATTATTTTTAATCATTGTAAGTTATTGACAAAAAGCTTACAAAATATCGATGGTGATTTTTACATCTTACCGGCCTGAACATAATTTAACTGACACTGTCGAATCGTTTCAATGAAGACTGATATTGTTATTCCGACTGTATATACGGGCATTCAAAATACGTTTGTACTATTTAAAGTCAAAGTCAAATAATTTATTTCGCTATGAGGTGATTATACACGCATAACGAAAGTCTAGAACAAACAAACTACTTAAAGAGAAGAGATATAATGCTATTCTAAACTGATTAATATAAAGTAAAGGATGTGCTATTGATCCTTGAATGAATAGCTAATCCTACACAGGTTAAAAGATTGGGTTAAAAGATTGGGATTAATAAATTAAGGGGGGTGAATTGTATAAATAAGGGAATACAATGAAAACAGTCGTCAGTAGTATTTAATGGGGGCTAGAGTGGCGGGTGGTATAAAATGGTGTGGTTGTAGGCGGCGGTCCGGGCGCCGACAACCTAGCCGCCTCCAACCCGTTCGACGAGCCGCCGGGGCCGCGGAGACCGCAAGGTACTTAACCCCTCACAGCACGCCTCCAAGTGTGGTGGTCGCCACGACCGTGTCAGATGCGATACAAAAGTTTCTTCCCCCGTGAATGAGTTGAGTTGTTAGGTGGTTAGGAAAACGAGGCTTAAATTCTCGCTGCCTCAATAAGTGATTATGAGAAACGGATTGATCCTTTGAGTAACAAAAAAAAACTCAATGTAATTGATGATAAAATACGAGGTTTTGCTTAAATATCTTCAAACAGTTATCGCTTATAGGAAACCATTTTATAATTCATTTGTAGGATATTCTCATGACCTATCGACGTCTTCCATCTTTTTACCTTTAGCTCAGCTCTCTCACGCAGCAGCCTCTTTTATTATTACTAGGTTGTGGTGATAACAAAAACAATATTTCTTAGTTTTCAAAATTTCTTATATTTGTCACAAGCCTGGTTTTCATCAAATGTACGTCATTGTAATAAATAATCACGGGGGGAAGATTCCTTAACTTTTCTATCGATCGTTTACCTTGCTTGACCTACATCCAATATCTGGCTGTGGTGCTTCTGGTGGTATAAGCTTCTCAGAAATATGTGTTATGCTAACGCAAATGAACTACCATAAGCATTACTGTATATTATGATAATTTGCATTCGGAATGTGTTCATGTTTGTTTGTCTATGTCATGCGTTCCGTTTTTTTCAGACCTGTCCAATTTAGTGAACAATCTTACAGTGTATTTTTTGTGTGATTTTAAAATATGATAAGACACAAAGGTTAACGGATTATAAATAGTCTTTGAACGCAAAAACTAATTCCCGTTTATTTATTCATCATTTTTTAAACTAATATTTCATTAAACAGTACCACCAAGATTGTTTACCAAATGAGACAACTCGAGAAATACGGACTTTATGTGATATTGTTTGCCGTAGGGTTTGTCGCATTTCATTAAGTTACGTTGACACAGTAACATATTGTATCATAGTGTACAAACCTTGCATGCGAATCACATTTCATGCTGAACTTTTACCATTAGCTATGTAAATACATATTAACATTATGATAGGGTAAATCTATGCGGTGGTTATGCTTTTTTTCGTGATCAGTGTCAATATTTTGCTAGTCAATATAAGCTTAATGTATTACTATTATTATGGTACATATTTTAATGCTTTTTAACAACATTGAAAGCTAAGACGATAGTGAAATTAGGTGCATGACTTATAGGTTTTTATATTGACTCTTGCTGTTATTGGTCCAGTTTTAAATTTAAATATTTGAACCTATTTTTTAACTATTTAACGTATGTATTTATGTTTTTTATTTCCAGGTTACCAACAAAACTACGGCTACGAATATGGGACCCCTTACCCGTCCAATAGGCCTGTCTATCAACCTTATGGCCCCGAAGGAGACAGGTACGAATTGTATAACATTTATATTATAATCTATAGATCTTATTTATATGTGTCTGTATTCTGCAACGTTTAGCTCGGTTTGCGTTTGAGTGATCACCGCATTTTTTTAATACAACTAACATACTTGAATAATTAGATACATACTAGCTTTTACCCGCGGCTCCGCCCGCGTTGTAAAAGGGAATCAACAATGCCATCTATTAACAACATCAGGAACTAAATATCTAGCAAATAACAAAACATCGATATCTTCCCATGGGGATGTTTTACCGCGGTAAAAAGTAGCCTACGTCATGTGAGGTTGGCGCTTCAGACTAATTGAAACAACGAGTGCTTTTGGAATACTGTTTATTGTAATTCAATTCATCCTTATATATTAGGTACATCTTACAAGCTATCTTATGACGCAACACATCTCAGTCACTCTCCACCCTCCTCACTATCTCCACACACAAAAACCATACCATATAATAGCTTCGTTTGGACGTGAAAGCCGGACAAACAAACACACTTTCACATTTATAATATTAGTATGGAGTATGGATTTACGTGAAATTATAAATTTTCTTCTGTGGAACCAATAAAAGTATTTTTTTATATTATTTATATCGATGACATTTGTAAGAATGTATTTGTTTTATCCAACAATAAATGTAGGGGCTACGCGGCGGGCGGCGAGTACCGCTACGGGTACGGCGGCGGGTACCGCGCGGGCGCGCCCGCCCCGGCCGGCACGCCGCCGCCCGCGCAGCCGTACCCGGAGTACTACCGCGCGCCGCACCCGCCGCCGCACCACGCGCCGCCGCACCCGCCGCCGCACTCGCCGCAGCAGCAGCCGCCGCACCAACCGCCGCACCAACCGCCACATCAACCGCCGCACCAGCAGCCGCACCAACAGCCGCCGCATCCAGCGCACGAGGTATGACACACATTCACATTTTATTTTATCTAATATATAAAATTCTCGTGTCACAGTTTTCGTTGCCATACTCCTGCGAAACGGCTTGACCGATTTTGATGAAATTTTTTGTGCTTATCCGGTATCTATGAGAATCGGCCAACATCTATTTTTCATCCCCCTAAATGTTAGGGGTATGAAAGTCCACCCCTAAATTTTTATTTTTATTTTTTAGACAAAATTTTTAATTTCTATTTTTTTATGATACAACATACAAAAATACATACAATTGGCAAAACAACGTTTGCCGGGTCAGCTAGTTTATAATATAGATAACGTTTAGTCGTGTATAATTTTGAACCGTGAATATATGTTTAAAAAACGTAACCAATGAAGGGTATGTGTTAACCCGTGCTGGCGGCAACACACCACCATGTTGTCGAGCAACGAAAGCCCATAGAAATACAACTTTTGAATAGATATTTAACAGGTGTTAATACACACAGTAAAAATGCAATTAAACTACATTATGAATAACAATACAAAATAAAATGTCTATATCACATTATGAATGAATGGTGTCAGATATTCGTACGCCTTATAAAACACGTTTTCTTTTTAATTAATTCGTTCGAAAGTTCGCCGTCGCGTTAAATTGGCGACAATAGACATTCACATTTATTACGATTTGGAAGATAAAAGCTTATTAATTGTACAAGAACTTAGTTCCTTCCAATTTATACTTATTTATACTTTAGTCTAAAATAAAATGTATCATCCAATGAAAGGAATACTTAGTTATATGACTAAATTAATTGGTGTTGGTGGTCGATTTTCTAATTATATTATTTTATCTGACTGAACTAGTTTTTAGCTTTTTTATTACGTATTTTTATGTAATTTTGTGCAGAGCAATGATACGCGTTAGCATACCGTTTGAAACGTTTGTCATTGCTCCGATACAAAGTAATATAAAATGTTTCTAAGTTTTCTTTTGTTGTTTTAAATACATTGACGTGTTTGCATGGTTATATATTATTACGATACTTGCTGTTTTTTATATATAATCAAAAACAAAACCGAATGTTTGTGTAAGCATTTTATTGGAATGTATTATAGCAGTAATGACAGCTTGAAGAAGAAAACGTATTTGTGGTCCTCGCATGATCAGCATGACATAAGTATATATTCATGTACTGTTTCCGTCTGAAAAATGTGCTTGACTAAGTTCATTGCATTGAAAAATGAAAACTTTGTGTCTCACTACAAGTTTAGTATGAAAAACTATACATTTGGTTGAGTTAAAAGAATAGATCAAGCAATAATTTTATATTATAAGGATACATATTATACTTTGGAATGCGTAAATAATAAATAGAATACATATTCAAACACCACAGAACTACGAACAGTTGCATCTGATAACTGGCTAAGAAAAGGTTATGTGATTATTTTTGCGTCTCTGGTGATTGAATTCGAAGGACGAATATACATGCATGCGCGCTAGGAAATAACATATCTGAATCTTGGTCCAAAATTGACGCATTTTTGAGAACTGACAGGCGTGCAGGTTTCTGACATCGATAGAGCAGGTCATATTTATTATTATTTCTTAACGCACTTAACTTCCAACGTCATTGGGATTTAAGCCTAAGTTACAGCCTCAGGGCTACCACGTCCTGGGTTACCGGTCTCAATTCATAACCGAGAAGACCTAGAGCATACTTGACCACTTTGCTTCGGTGCAGATTGGCGGATTAGTGGTAAAACCGATTGCGTAGGTACGATAACAACCAGAACCGACGACTCAACGTGCCCTTCGAAGCACGGAAGCGCTCGAGAAATTTTGCCTCTAACGGTCACCGAGACCAGCGCGACCATCGATTTATAAAGCGTCAAAAAAGGTGGATATGTTATGCGCTCTGAAAGTGGCACACTTAATCTCATCAAGTTGATGCATTTCTTATTTCTTTACTATGTAGATAAGCCATTATATTATATGTGTATAGTATGTGGTCTAGTAAATATGTGGTCTATCTAGCGTGGTGGAGTATGCTCTAGACCTCCCGCAGCTGCGTCTGTGGGGGAGACCCGTGCCCAGCAGTGGGACGTCTATGGGTCGCAGCGATGTGGTCTAGTAAACAATCTATAAATAAATAAACAAATAAGATAACGTGGGGGTGGCTTAAAAACAATCGGTCGGTGGATAACGTCGACGTGTCGAGCCTCGCGACGAGCAGTGTCCATTGGCATATGAGTCAGACAGACAGACCTTTCCTCTTCTCACGCGGCGCTGTAGGCGCTCCTGCGCTGAGGGAATTCGGAATTAGGGGAGATCCCCTCTATCCGGGCAATTGCTCCAGGGGTAAACCCCGTCGGTGACTTCCCCGCTGTTGAGCGTGGGAGCCAGTCGATCGCGGTCCCACTAGCCATTAGTCGCTAATTCCCCCTTGACGGTCGGGGGGGAAGAAGGTCCAACAGCTCTCTAGGGAGCGGTCGGCCTTCGGGGGGGGGGGGGGGGGCGTGCAGCGGCGCTATCCCCCTTAGGCCCGCCATAGACGTTGCTTCAAGCCTGCGTGAAGGTGTGTGGTCGCTTTGCAGATCATGCCAATTTGATAAAACGGTTTGATCCAGCCTGTTTGATCAAATTACTTGAACGTCTATGGCGGCCATTAGATGATGTATGGCATATGAGTGTGTTTGCCGCAGGCGGGGCTCATGAGCTCGCAGCTGGCGCGGCAGCTGGTGGCGCCGCTGTCGCCGTCGCCGCGCCCCTACGTACGGACGCCCCGTTTGTACCACGCACTCAACACCGCTTCCCATCCTATTGGCCGCTCAATTACCATACGATGCGCGCACGGACATACTTAATATAATATGCGTATACCAAGCGGCGCTCGTTGCTCGAGGGAGATTCTAACGTGTATCGCTGTTCTCTGATTCGAATAATAAATGGCCGTAGTATAGACATTTTTAGGCCAAATTAACCGTTAATGAGTTGGTGACATTGCCGAATTAGTGTGCCACGGTGGCCACTTACTATCGAAGTGGTTCTTGGTCCTAAATTTAAAAAAGAAAGTGCTATTACGTATCTTATTGTGATGGTTTAATGAAAAACTGTTCTTTTGATATGATTTATTGACTAGTCATAGGACTTTGTTAAAATTTTGTCCCGAATTTATCTTGTGACATAAACATGTCTTTACGTTGCCGAAATGGCCGATTTGGCCCGGGGACAAACAAGGTAGTATTTTGAGAAAGTTGTCGTCTTTGCTCGAGAAGTTAGAGTTAGACATTATGTTAATTAGAGATACAGCGGTACAGCGCGAGAATTATCTTATTTTTGCATTTGATCATAGCATCTTCTTTGTAGTGTTAAATATTATTAAACACAGACTAATGAATATTTATAAGTTTGTCATGGCATCGGGCAGCATTGTACAACAATATTTAGATTGCATTTGTGCCTTCTGTGGCAATGTAGCCACCATTTTTTTTTTTGTAAAAAATACCGATAAAATCTATCGATCATCCTCTCGTTAGGAGGTATTTAATTTATTATTAATTTAATAAAGATATTTTCTTAAATTATTTGTCTGAATTTTATAAATAAAAATACTGTGGTATTTTCAATGTTACTTATCTGCTATGATTCAATGCAAAGATACATATAATTTGATTCGATCGGATCAAAAATATGTCCCACCGAACCGAATGTAAAAGCGACGAGCGTCCAATTCATCAGTGGTTTTGGCTTCATTTAATTTATTCAAATAATACCACTTGCTTAACGAAATTTCAAGCTATCACTGTTAATTTATCTTAAATTTTTCGTTATAACAAAATTTTTGGCTTGCGGTGTGATTAATTGGCTTAATGATTTACGGCAGTCGATCGAAAGATCGGTCGGCGTCACGTTCCAAAGTCCGTCTGTACGCTATTTCAAAATTTAACAATTTCAATAAAATATGGAAGTCAAGGTTTAGAGTGTGTGGTGGTGGCTTTACATGACAAAACTGTTGGTCACTGATTCATTTGCATGCTTTCACAGATACTATGTAAGCTAGTTGTAAGCGTAACAGAGTCGTAGCTTTGTTGTATATTGCGGTTATTTCATGTATTTACTATCAACGCACAAGTATATCGAAACTTTGTTACGATTCCTTCGGCAGTTCTTTATTATCCCTTATAAATTTAATGGAATCGTACACTTCAATGGTAACGGCCATCTTGTAAATAATATTCACGAATCAGTTCCATCAGTGTCTCAATAAACTTATAAAAGGATTTATAATGCTAACATAACAATAAGTAAAAGATAAATTTCATGTTTATTGATCACGTTGGATGTGTTTCAGAACTTTTTATGTACAAAACGTTACTAAATACTATCGTGAGTAAAACATACTCATGATAGTATAAAGTGAACAAACATACACTCGATAATATTTCATAATTTTAAGTGTCCCAACTTGTAGGTGTCGATTGATTTTCATTACTGGCTTTGTTTATCTAAATACACCTTGTGGAAATCATTTGACACTGTTCGTCTTTTGATGTGGGAGTGGTATTAAGTATAGTGTTGGTAGTAAAAATAAAAAGACATTCAACATACATTTATGATGACAGTGAATGTTCTCCGGAAGTTACATACATCAATAGGTGATCATTTGATACTTACTAAAAGAATATGGTTTACTTATTTAAAAAAGAGTTATTATTGATCTATTGTGGATTCCGGTTACACTTCTTTAGAGGCGACCATCTTAGTCCTCAAGGGTAGCAACACATCTGTGACCGACTTAGAACGAGACTCCTACTAACAAGTACTAACTGGACTATTACTAACACCAACTAACAGGACTAACTATCTCTAACAGTCCCCAGTCCTCATACCTACTAACGAACTGACCAACTAATGTTCTAATTAACTCTCTCAACTAATTGGACTAACCATCCCAGTCCCTAATTGAGTCTTGTTCAAAGTCAGTCACAGTTGTCATGGGCGGCAGCGGATGGTTGGTGCTGCAAGCTCGTTTGCTATCTTATATCCATAAAAAAAAAAATTGATATATTTCTTTTACTGCTTGCCGATGCTTGCTTGTTTCGAATCATTACTTGATACCGCTCCCTCGGCCGGGAAACGTGGGTCAAGGCTCTGTACATCTTTAAGTTGTGTTGCGTAATGCTTGCTCCTGTGTACACAGTACGGCGGCGGCAAGGGCGCAGCGGGCGCGGCGGGCGGCGGCGGCGCGGGCGCGGCGGGCACCCCGCGCCGCCACCCGGACTTCGCGAAGGGCGAGCCGTACGCCGCGGGCGCGGCGGGCGCCGGCTTCCCGCGCGGCGCCCCGCCCGCGTGGGGCGGCGGCTTCCCCCGTGGCGCCCCGCCCGCGCCGCAGCCGCCCGCCTGGCGCCCCGGCGCGCCCCACCAGCCGATGCCGCACGCGCCGCACGCGCAGCCGCCGTGGCCGCACCAGCAGCACCACCAGTACCAGCCGCCGGTGATTATACACTTGTGTTAATGCTAGCCTGGGAAACAAGCTGAGTGGCTCATCTAATGTGGTGATGACGAGCAACAACAGAGGAGTCGCCGGACTCGCCGGGCTTTAGGGCCCTAAGGAGATCCTTAACTTTTTTAAGAACCCCATGTAATAGCCACTGAGAAAAAATCAGAATTCCACTTATTTATTTTAGCAAGAAATGAATTCCACCCATGTCAATCCCAAGCTACTTTTAATTTGGGATTTTGAACTCTAGTGGGAGAATAAAATAAAACAGCACAACGTTAAAAGTAACGCTTTTTATTTTTCTTGCATATAGGGTTCTGGTCCAGGAGTCGGAGGAGGGCAGATTAAGCGCGAGTTAACGTTCCCCGCCGAGTGCGTGGAGGCCACGGTCCCGGCGCCAGAGACGCGGCGGCGCCTCACCAAGGCCGACGTGGCGCCCGTGGACGCGTGGCGCATCATGATGGCGCTCAAGTCGGGCTTGCTCGCCGAGACCTGCTGGGCGCTCGACATCCTCAACATCCTCCTGTTCGACGACAACTGCATAGGCTACTTCGGGCTGCAGAACATGCCCGGCCTGCTCGAGCTGCTGCTGGAGCACTTCCACCGCAGCCTCAGCGACGTGTTCGACGCGCCGCCCTCCGAGCCCGAGCCGTGGTACGCGGCCGCGCCGTCCGCCGCGCCGCCGCCGCGCGCGCGCCGGAGACTCGACCCGCCCGACCCCGAGGACCGCGTGCGCCTGCTCGACTCGCACAACTACACGCTCGAGACGCGCCGCCGCCAGCCCGTCGCCTACCGCGCGCCCACCGACGCCGAGGAGGACCTGCTCGCGCCCGACGACTGCGACTCCGACACGGAGCGCGTCGAGGACGCGCTCGAGCCCTGGCAGTTCCCCTGCGACGCGTACGTGACGCCCTGCTTCCGCGGGGAGTTCGTGCCGCTGCCCTTCGTGCGGCTGCTGCCCGGCGAGCGCGCGCCCTCGCCGCCCGCGCCCGCGCCCTCGGCGCCGCCCGCCGCCTCGCCCGCCGCGCGGCTCGCGCCTCCTCCCGACGCGGCCGAGGCGCCCGACCCGCCCGACCCGGAGCCCGACGCGGACGCCGACGCCGACAACCTCGAGGCCGAGCCCATGGAGCTGGAGCCCGACCGGAGGCCGACGCTGGAGGTGCGGGACCCCGCCGGCGTGCTCAAGCGGCGGCGGCTCGACGACTACGAGGACGAGTGCTACACGAGGGACGAGCCCAGCCTCAACCTCGTGAACGAGACGAGGGACGCGCTCGCGAAGCGGTGCATAGCGCTGTCGAACATTCTGCGCGGGCTGACGTTCGTGCCGGGGAACGAGGCGGAGTTCTCGCGGTCGGGCGCGTTCCTGGCGCTGGCCGGCAAGCTGCTGCTGCTGCACCACGAGCACGCGCCGCGGGCGGCCCGCGCGCGCGCCTACGAGCGGGCGGCGCGGGACGAGGGCGACGCGGAGGCGTGCTGCTCGAGTCTGCGCGGCGAGGCCGAGTGGTGGTGGGACACGCTGGCGCAGCTGCGCGAGGACGCGCTCGTGTGCTGCGCCAACATCGCGGGCGGCGTGGAGCTGGGCGGGCAGCCGGAGGCGGTGGCGCGCCCGCTGCTGGACGGGCTGCTGCACTGGAGCGTGTGCCCGGCGGCGGTGGCGGGCGACGCGCCGCCGGCGGCCGCGGCCGGGTCGCCGCTGTCGCCGCGGCGGCTCGCGCTCGAGGCGCTGTGCAAGCTGTGCGTGACGGACGCGAACGTGGACCTGGTGCTGGCGACGCCGCCGCGCGGGCGCATCGCGGCGCTGTGCGCGGGGCTGGCGCGCGACCTGTGCCGGCCGGAGCGGCCGGTGGTGCGCGAGTTCGCGGTGAACCTGCTGCACTACCTGGCGGGCGCGGGCGGCGAGGCGGCGCGCGAGGTGGCGCTGCACGCGCCGGCGGTGGCGCAGCTGGTGGCGTTCATCGAGCGCGCGGAGCAGACGGCGCTCGGCGTGGCCAACCAGCACGGCGTGGCGGCGCTGCGCGACAACCCGGACGCGATGGGCACCTCGCTGGACATGCTGCGGCGCGCGGCCGCCACGCTGCGCCGCCTGGCGGAGCGCGCGGAGAACCGCCCGCTGCTGCGGCGGCACGAGCGGCGGCTGCTGTCGCTGGTCATGTCGCAGATCCTGGACCAGAAGGTGGCGCACGAGCTGGCCGACGTGCTGTTCCACTGTAGCCGCGGCGCGCGCGACGACCGCGACGACCGCGACGACCGCGACGGCCGCGACGACCACTGACCGCCGGTACCGGACGGTACGCGTGTACATATAGTGATACGGTGACGTCACGTCGAACTGTTAGCCTGTACAATCTGATTTTGTTATTTATGTCCGTGATGATTTATTTACAAATGTCGACGTGCTATCGGCCGATGTCTCGCTCGATGGACAAACAGATGTATTATAACTCGTAATTTTGATTTTTATAATAAAATGGGACTTGAATCTGTTTATTGGTTTTATGATGGAGATTTTATACCGAGTACCTATAGCGCCTTGTTTATAAGAGGATAAGTAGTGAACGAGTGCGAGGAGCTTAAATTGGGATAATTTTTTAATTAAGTTTAATGTGAATTATTACAATAATCTATAATATATTGAAATTGAACCTGATTTCTTTTTTTTTCCGAATTGGCATTTTATGAATCTGAGCACCTTTGATTTGAAATTTTTTACAAAAGTATAATTAACATTAATAAGCTATCTTTACATTCATATATGCATAAATATGATAATGACGCATTATAATGTCCCGTAAGAATGTTAGGAGTGTATTTTAATGAAATTAAAGATAGTATGCAATGCGTCCCGCTTGAAACTTTCTTTGAATTTAAAAAGAGAACTAAATCATTGGAAACGTAAATTTTGGTTATTAATTACAATCTGATCGGCTTCAATTAATTACAAGGATAAAAATATGCTCACCGTTCGTACCAAAGAAATTGGAACCAATTCAACCAACCAACTTCTCTATAATAACAGATCCGAAAAAACTTTCGTACTGGCGTTATCAGAAGAAAGAGTTGAGATCATAACTTATCTATGGTTTAATGTCAAATGGGATCAGAGGAATCTGTCAGAAAGAGAATTCTTTTTTTAACTATTCATCAAATATTTCGGCTAAATTTGATTATTACAGAAAATTTTATTTTTCACAGCATAAAAAATTATTGCAATACAAAATTAAAGTAATGAAGAGTATCTACTAAAGTTTGCTATAATAAGGATAGTTTATATTCATGTGGCGAGACCCTTTTGCTGATATTCGATGGAGTGTAAGACGAGCGATAGTAAAAAAATATTTAAAGTTTTCGACGCATCGAAGCGGAAACACACCAGGAAAAAGAGGGATGGGTTTGACGACAGCAAATCGCTAGTCACCGATGATTCTGCCAACGTAAGTATGAATAACATCACACCTTAATTATGCTGTCTATTAGGATAATCCAGGGGGTCATAATTAAAAGTTTGACCTTGATACATAATTTACATACACACATACCACATCTTCTATATAATAAAAATGAATCGCAAAATGTGTTGGTAAGCGCATAACTCAACAACGCCTGGACCAATTTGGCCAATTCTTTTTTTTAAATGTTCGTTGAAGTTCAAGGATGGTTTTTACGGCGAGAAAAATTTGAAAATTAATCCCCTAAGGGGGTAAAACGGGGGTGCAAAGTTAGTATGAAGCTTTGCCGTTTTTGAAGTTAGTGAATGTGTAACGCGAGCGAAGCTGCGGGAGTCCACTAGTTTTTAATAAACCTTACCTAATTTATTCAACTGGGTTGCCAGGGCAATGGACGTCGAGTCGCCTCCGCAAAGACAAGTGAGAAAAATATTTCCAACAAAATCGGTGATATGAAGTCTGAAGTAAATTCTTGTAAAAGGTACTAAAATAAAAAAAAAAAACGAAATTTTTAGAGATTATCTGATAATGGTTAAATTATTACCCAACAAATGATAACTTTATGAGTAAAGTTATTTCGATAAGTTACAAAGATAAGTTAAAAAGCCATCTTTACTTGATTTAGGAGTTCAAATTCCTATTAAATTATGCTGTCCACCCACGAAACCAGGGAATAAAGGTGTGTAGCGTTTCAACCCAAGGCGCCAATTAAGTAGCTATCAGTTTATTGTACCTAGCTAATAATGGCCACGCTAGACAGATATACATCCCATAAACATGTGCAGGTTTCCTCACAATGTTTCCCTTCGCCGTTAAAGCGATTCACATTTAATTTACTAATCCTCCGGAGTGTGAGGCAGAATTCTTACGCCTTTACCAAACTAATTCAATTCTTACCGCACTCACTGCAGCAGCCCTTCAGTGTCGCCTGTGGGGCGGCGTGGTTCTTCTTCACCGCGCAGACATCGCAGGCTTACGTTAGTGCTTTATTTACCTAGTCTTTTATATCAATTGCTTTTGCAACAGAAGGTTTATTATCCATAGCTTAAAGTGTAGGTAGGTACATAAATATGAGTGTGCTCGTCCATCCTCCTCTTTCGGGAGTTAACACATAGGTACATATTCATATTCATGTAGAAATGGATTGAAAAGGCTGAGGACAAAATTTGACGTCGAGAAAGGAGGAAAATTACAGCATCTTCACACACTCCTCTATTAGTAAGTATAGTTCTACATAGATCCGAAGAAAGTTCACCTGTGGGGGTCAAAATTCAGGTAAATTATGTAAACAGGAGAAATGGTTTATTACATAATTTACCTATTTGATGGTTTACATAATTCACCTATTTGAGATTAGTTTACATAGATTCGTTTATGGAATAATTTCAATGTGCAACTGGATTGGAGATAAATAATCAGTTGAACGCCGAAAAAGTTATTTGAATTTCCTTCCATGGACATAAATAATAAAGTGCCCATATTATTGCTTCGAGGTACGTAACTGATGTTTGACGATTCCTGCACACGTCTAAATCTGGATTTTTATCTTTTTCATCCATTCAAAGCGATAAGATGTTTTCTCATTTTCTAGGAGAGACGGCATATCGCTGGCCCTGAAGGCTGGCCTAGTGTCTACCCCTCGTTCGGTTACCCCACGAAAAGTACGTTTATTCCTATTACAACATTGGGATTGATTCCTAGGCATAAGTAGGTACCTCATTCAATTAATAATTGTGGCCACGGTAGACAAATAGAAACTGCTATGTATGAGTATAGGTCTCTCCAAATTGTATGATTTGTATGTTTTGTAACCTTGCTGTCTGCAACAATTAGATTGAGTACACTTAAAAATGTAGAATTAGTGGAAGAATAATAACTACCGTCCACTTCGTCGAAGTCATGCACTTCTTGAGTAACATAACTAACTTTAAGCCACCTGGACCTGTCTAATTATGTAGGTTTTTGTGTAAAGATTTTTTTTTTCATTCGAATATAATTTTGAACAGGACGGCGACACAGGTATCGCTATCGAGACTATTCCGCAAGACCAAGATTCATTCATTTACGCCTTTCTTGAAGACGCAATAAAGAGAGACAAAAGAAAGTAAGTATGAAATATTCGTCTATGTAAATACAATAAGTATTAACTAAAAATATAAATAATTACTGCATACGTACTGCAGACTGCAGAGCCTTATTCCTTCAATGGATCTGCACACTGTTGGGCTCGGGTCTCCGTCAGCAACAGCTGATAAAGACGTCTTAACGTGTCCTCAGATGCACGGATGTGCTAGTAAAATTTTGCCACTAGCGGTTAACCATACCGATCGCGCCCGACGTTGTTTAACTGGGTCGATCGTGTAAAATCGACGCGAGCCAAAGTTACTAGCGTTTAAGCCTACCAAACCAGTCAGCACGCTGCGACCCATAGACGTCCCACTGCTGGGCACGGGTCTCCCCCACAGACACTTCTGCGGGAGGTCTAGAGCATACTCCACCACGCTGCTCCAATGCGGATTGGTGGAGGGGTTAGTGGCCAACCCAGTGTCGAATGTTCTCAAGCCACCCGAAGGTCTTCGACAAGGCTTAACGACTGTTTCCAGCATTGAAAACAACCGCGACCGAATGAAATTTTGCCACTAGCGGTCACCCATCCACAAACCGACCGCGCCCGTCGTTGCTTAACTCTTTCGATCACATTGAATCGACGTGAGCCATTGGGCTATGGACGCTACAACACACCGCAATATTTTTATAGACAGCGGCACGCGCGGCGACACACAGAAGCGTGCGAGCGGGAGCGGGAGCGGGAAGAGTTCCCGGCCGAGCACCGCCACCGCCACCGCCGGCACCGCGAGCGCTGCTCCAGGGACCGGGACTCCGATCGGTATCTTTTATTTTATCGATTTTCATTTATTGTGTAGGTACACAGGAATCAACAAAACAATTATTATTTGGTATCAAAAAACCATACAGATTTGTAATATACAAACCTATGAACTAGAATCAAGTCAATGGTATCCTATAGGTGGCTTCATTACATAATATAATGGCAAATTTTTACTTTATGACCACTAGATACTATGCATACCTAATGCCCGCATTAATCACTTGGTCCTTAACATTATGGACTACTTAGGTACTATAGAAAGTATTATTATAATATATTTTTAATAGAATGCCACTGGATTGTACGTAACATTAACCATCTAACTTCTCCACAAAAGGAAAATTGACAAACGCACACACAGTCTGCCCGCCGCCGTTTATTTACGGCATCTCTTTTGCATTGGCCGAACCAATTTGAACAATCATTATAAAATGTGACCATTGGTAGGTACCGAACAACTCTTTGACGTTGACCAAAACTCTTTGATAAATGAATTGTATTTGTCATGACAGGTTCGAGAAAGAGGAGCCGCGCCAACCGCCCGCTGACCAAGCAGCCCTTTTGGAGACGTTCGCAAAGCTCTGCGCGCAGCTTAGCGAGAAAACTACTCCCAAGTCCGACGCTAATCAGCTGGTTAGTTTTGTTTCATTATTTTGGTCTAGAATGGCAGGATACAGCGGACGGGGCGGGACGCCCTCCGGCCAACCCCTCCGCCAAGCCGCAATGGAGCAGCGTGGTGGAGTACGCTCTAGGCCGTCTTGGTTGTAGGAAGAGTGCCTACTTACTGTGGCCACGAATAGGTTGCAGTCATATAATAATATCACGACAATCACTACAACTTATCGTCCCACTTTTGGGAACAGGTCTCTCCTGTAGATACGACTGAGGAAGGTCTAGATAGAGCGTAATCTGCAGATTGTTAGTGAGGTTAGTGCTCACGCTGCTCCAATGCAGATTGGTAGTGGGGTTAGTGGCCAACCCAGCGTCGAATGTTCTCAAGGCACCCTAAGGTGTTCAGGCTGTCAGGCTTATCTTCGACAGGTTTTTGCAATTGGAAAAAAAACTGGTACTGATCGTGTCCTCCGAAGCACGTAAGCATCCATACATTTTTTTGCTGCTAGCGCTCACCCATCCACAAGTGCGAGCCATTGGGCTATGAACGCTTCTCAAACCAATACTATAGCATAATATACTTTAGTGTGTAGTTATCTAGAGAGATATCTATGTCTTCGTGGATTTCAGTAATGTATTTAGATTATACCATAAAATATCTCATTATTTCAGCCACGAACTCAAAGCCACAAGTCTCTACAATGCGAAGTCATAGCGAGACGCGATTCTTACAATAAGGAACCGAGACCAGAGAGGCTTCAGAGTCGACAATTCTTCAGAGATAACATGTCACCTTCTAGAATACGAAGTCATGATAACTTTCAAAGTCAGGAAACCAACGTTGTTATTCCCAAGGCTCACCCAGATGACGGAAAATCTCAAAGCAACTTCTATTCTCCTTACGATAAAGAAAACACTAAGTACGCCAGCAAGGTTTATATAGCTAGCTCAAGAGTGCGAGCTACCGACAGTAGATATCATCAGCAACGCGAAATAAGTCCACCGCGGGTTTCTGACCAGTCTTACTACAGGCCTAACACAGCAGATAAAAGAGATTATAGAGACTATGTAGATCGTAGAGAGGCAGTCAGAGAAAGACCTTATGAAGATAAGAGAGTTTATTGCGAACAGAAGACTAGTCGCAGCTTTGATGTCCACAGGGAAGTTTACGACGAAAGGCCTCAGAGAACTGTTAGGAGTGACCGGGACAAATATTACGATACCAGGGACTATAGAGAGAAGAGATACGACAGCCCCAGAAGTAAATACTACGACGATAAACCGTGCCGGGACCGCAAGTATTCGACCAAGGAACGATCGAGGCGAAACTTGGAGCGTTTCGAGAGAAATTCGGTGGCGTCAAGGGATGACGAGAGATTTTCGGAAAGGGAGAGAGATTCAGGGTATAGTGTTGCCGACGGAGAGACGAGCACCATCAGTGGTAGGAGCAACTGTTTGAGGGTTGTCAAGGTAGGGTAGCCCGTCTATATATTTTAATCCATCTCTCAAATACTTACATCACTATCAGGTGCTTTTGTGCACAGGTTCTTATCCTGAATGGAAGTGACGAAGTGCCAATTGGCATAATTTACGTTTCAGACAGAGAAGGCAAAGAAAAAAATACTCTCGCATGCAGGTTTTTTCACAATAATTTATTTTACAGTTACAGTAATTTCTTTAAAAAAACCGCAGTTAAGTCACAAATGTTGTATATCTAATTAAAAGAGTCCAGTCAGAGCAAGAAAGATTGCTCCACAGACCACACTTTTTTGAATGGTTGAGAATTGCTACGACATTTCCACATGGAGAATTAGGCTCTTAATCACTTATACATTTGCAGCAAGAAATTTCCGAGCAAAAGGAGGCAATGGACAAGATGATGAAGCTATGGAAGGAGCTGATGCGCTGCTTCAAGAGCGGCGCGCAGGCGCCGGGCCAGCCTGCGGGCGCCCAAGTAAACTATTTCTCTATACGCATTTCGATGCTACGATTAAGTTTAGGTTAGGTTTAAAGATCTTTATTTCTCAAATAAGACTACAATAAGTCACTTCTATGAGAACAATAATTAACTTAAGAGATAATAGCTAACATAAAATTCATGCGCCTTATACAAAAGTGGATGTAGTAAAGATTTATGTATAGATAGGTATATGTATTAAAAATAAGAAAAAATGTCTTTCTTTAAATCATTCAACACATTCAGTTTCACAGTAAATTTTATTTTAGATAGTAATAGGTATATTATTATTTATTATTTACACTTTTATCCAGTAACACGAAGCCGCACTTAGACAGGAGTTTCTAACTATATGAATTAATTATCTAAAATCTCATTGAATTAGTGTCTGCGCCGTTTGCTTTTTGTCTAAGCAATAGGATAGGTCTTATAAGGTGAAGGCGTTGAAGCTTTGCCCTCAAAAAGCTGAAAAGAAAAACCGTTAGAAAAGCTTAGAGGAAAAGATAGAAATTGCCGTCTGATTGGCACGAGTAGATATTTTTCCTCATCAATATTTTATGTTAAACTAGTGGACGCCCGCAGCTTCGCTCGCGTGGAATTAAACATTAAATAGGTAACTACAAAAACGGCAAAGTTTCATACTAACTTTGCACCCCCGTTTTACCCCTTTAAAATCCTTTCTTAGTGCTCCCCTACGTTATAAAAGGAACCCCTGTGCAAAATTTCAAGTTTCTAACCCTTATAGTTTAGGCCCTGCGTTGATATGTCAGTCAGTCAGTCAGTCACCTTCTCCTTTTATATATATATATATATATCGTGACAAATGAAGTAGCTTTGTTCTGTGTGCGGTAGGAGTCGGCGGCGAGCGTGCGCGAGTCCGCCGCGGCGCAGCTGCGCCTGTGGCGCGAGTGCATGCGCAGATACGAGACGGTCGCGCGCGACGTCGGCGACACCGACGCCCGCCTTATGGTGACACATCCGTCCGTCCATCCGTTGCGGCTTACCGTACGCGTACACCAAATCCGTCATCTGACCGACGTCGTACGATGACGTCCGAAGTATCAGTGTATGCACTCTGTTTCATTTATTTATGTTACTTGCTCGTACTTGACGTACGAGCATACTTCGGCCGATGACGGATTTGGTGTATACGAGCCGCGCTGGGAATACTCGTCCGAGTTTTCTCTCCGATAGACAGATCAGACTCTGATCAGACATTCATGCCATACATTATTTCCGACCGACTTTACCCGACCGATTAGATCCGACTATCGGATCGTATGTGTATTACGTATTCAAACAAATGTATGGCACGAGTGCCTTCCGATTGTCTGATCAGACTGTCGGATCCGACTATCGGAGAGAAAAATCTGACGTGTATTGTGTATTCCCAGCATTAATAGAATACCAAAACCACAGCCACAGCACGTCGCCGTTTCATACGTTTGCTTATCTTCATTTGATGATACATTCTGAGTTACATCACATATTTTAAACGCCTCGCACCTCCCCTTGGATCGGCAACGTGTCGTAAATCTACGTAATTTAACCACAGCTTTGACTGGTTGCGATTGGCGGACTTTACATGCACCAGAGATAATTGCGGGCGGCAAGAGTGGAAGCTCGAACCATCCATCCAGTGACCCCGGGAAAGACGACGTAGTGAGTGGCTGCACAGCGTTGTAGGTGCATGATGGATGAGGTGTTTTATGTAGAAAAACAGGGCTTACCTTAAGGCTTAAGTAAAAAAAAAAAAAAAAATTTAGGGGGATTTGTAGTGTTGGGGGGATTGGTCGATAGCAAAGATGGTTTGTGCTGAATTGATTTAATGCTAAATAATTAAATAAACTATGATTTAAATGCTAAAACTTAGTATAATAAACACTGATGTAAAATGCTATTAAAATGCTATTAAATGATAGATGCTAAATGATAGATGCTAATGATAAATGCTAAATGATTAATGATTTGCGCGTCGCGGTTGCTAGATGATTTTGGACTCCAATCTTGTTCGTTTCCATCTCCGTGAGGAAACCTACGTCGACGGCAACACGCGCGTCTCGCGATGCTTAGTCAGAAGCTTAAATCTAGATCGTGGCCTACTCGCGTACCACGAGCTGCTGAACTAGATCGCGGCCTACACGTGTGATCAGACCGCTGAATCAGGTGTTCGGTGTTTTCACCGAACATGCTCCCACCAGCAACGATGACGATGAGATGAAAAACTACGATATTGAAAATGATGAAGTTAGCTATTTACAACATTTTTCACTACAAACTACCAGTGTTCGAGTATATCTCGAACAGAGGGCTGAAGTAGTCAAAACATCACACGATGTTTTTCAGGAGGAGATAAACAAGCAGCGCCTGGAGATGTCGGAGATGGCCAGCATGTGGCAGGAGTGCCTGCAGCGCTACCGCGACATGAGCAGCGACTTCAACAGCCTCAAGCAGCAGGTAAGAGAGTGATAAGGATCTATTTTTGGTGCGTAAGGGTCCTACACCAGGTAGTGCCAGATCTTCTAACACTCTGCTTAATTATCTCTAAGCCGAGTGTTAGAAGATCTCTTGAAGCGAAAATAGCTTGAAAATATTTTGTCACTCTCTGTCAAATTCTGAATTGAATTCGAATAAAGAAGATAATTCACACTATGGCTAAAATAGGTTTATTAATTTGTTATGAATAGGAGGGTTATTTTGCTGATAAATATTTGTAGTCGGGTTGTGAATGTGAAATTGTACACAACACAGGGCAACCGTGAGGTCTGTGGATATATTTTATATTAATACTAGAGGACGCCCGCAGCTTCGCTCGCGTGGAATTAGAGATAATAATAGATTAAAAAGTAGCTTATGTCCTTCCTCAGGCTCTAGACTATCTGTGTACCAAATTTCATTTAAATCGGTTCAGTAGTTTTGGCGTGAAAACGACACAGCCAGACAGAGTTACTTTCGCATTTATAATGGATTAGTATGGATTATATTAATAAAATTATTTTGATAATTGTGTTTGCCGCAGCTGACGACCCCCGAGAGCCCGACGCGGCTGCCGGCGCCGCCGCTGCTGTGCGCCGAGGGCGAGCCCGCGCCGCCCGCGCCCTACCGCCCGCCGCACTACCCGCCGCACTACCCGCCGGTAACACTGTGCACCGCACTACCTTATCCATACTATCCATACTCCATACTAATATTATAAATGTGAAAGTGTGTTTGTTTGTTTATTTGTCCGGCTTTCACGTCGCAACGAAGCTATTATATGGTATGGTTTTTGTGTGTGGAGATAGTGAGGAGAGTGGAGAGTGACGTAGGCTACTTTTTACCGCGGTAAAACATCCCCATGGGAAGATATCGATGTTTTGTTATTTGCTAGATATTTAGTTCCGGATGTTGTTAACAGATGGCATTGTTAATTCCCTTTTCCCACGCGGGCGGAGCCGCGGGTAAAAGCTAGTTATGTTATAAACTTTAGGCACAGATAAAACTGTTGTACAAAGAAAATGGAGTTTGCCTACTAATAGAAGCACGATTTCTATTTGTTTAGAATTTCATTTTAGTACTCTCGTGATCCTGTTTTATCATAAGGCATAATAAGAACGTGGGAGTGAGAAAAATGATTAACTATTTTATCTATATTAAATAAAAATTAATGTTGGTAAGCGCATAACTCAAGAATGGCTTGACCAATTTGGTTAATGTTCGTGAAGGTCCAGGGAAGGATTTCATACTGAAAAAAAATATTGAAATCTGCTCATTTATTTCCTCTAAGGCGGAACAAAGTCTAATTCTATTACTGAACGATTCGTGAGTGTCTATATTCATAATTGAAGTTACCGGTTTACTCACGTGTGATTTAAGTCGGAAATAGGCCAACTAGGTTCGATCTATTACACTGTAGTGTACACTGTAGTGTACGCCGTGCCCGCCGCGAGCATGTTCACTCCTGAAGATGATCATCGTAATCGATCGAAACTAGTCGGCCTATTTCCGACTTAAATCACACGTGAGTAAGCCGATAACTTCAAAGTCTAATTCCACGCGAGCGAAGCTGCGAGCGTCCAACTATTACCAACGTATTGCGTTATAAGGTAGCTGTAAGATGTACCTAATATATAAGGATGACTTCAATTATAATAAACAGTATTCCAAAAGCACTCGTTGTTTCAATTAGTCTGAAGCGCCAACTTCACAAGTTGCTATGTAGTGTATGTAAGTTAGTTATAAGGAATGTTGTCTGTGTGTGAATGCGATTTACCCTATAACATAGTTGTAAGCAATCTGAGCAGTAATAAAGATCATCTTAAGCAGATCAGATGCCTCTCAATTAAACCCGTCACCTCATGGCGACCCTGCCTTATATGGGCATCCCGCGCATTCCTAACTCTAAGTCGCGTCGCGAGTGCAATGGAACTTTAATTTTAATTTTTAATTTAATTAAGAAACCGTTTCCGTGTAGCAAATGGCGGAGTGCGCGGGCGGGGCGGGGTACGCGGGCGGGGGGGGTGCGTGCGCGGGGGGCGGGTCGCCGCTGCGCGCGCGCGCGTCCGCGCCGCCGGCGTGGTGGTGGGGCGAGGCGCCGCGCACGCCGCGCCGCCGCTCCTCGCCCGACTCCCGCGGCTCCAGGGAGCGCGCGCGCCGCCACCGGGAGAGGGACCGCCGTAAGTACATCTTAATATATACTGTGTAGCAAATGGCGGAGTGCGCGGGCGGGGCGGGGTACGCGGGCGGGGGCGCGGGCGGGTCGCCGCTGCGCGCGCGCGCGTCCGCGCCGCCCGCGTGGTGGTGGGGCGAGGCGCCGCGCACGCCGCGCCGCCGCTCCTCGCCCGACTCCCGCGGCTCCAGGGAGCGCGCGCGCCGCCACCGGGAGAGGGACCGCCGTAAGTACATCTTAATATATACTGTGTAGCAAATGGCGGAGTGCGCGGGCGGGGCGGGGTACGCGGGCGGGGGGGGTGCGTGCGCGGGGGGCGGGTCGCCGCTGCGCGCGCGCGCGTCCGCGCCGCCGGCGTGGTGGTGGGGCGAGGCGCCGCGCACGCCGCGCCGCCGCTCCTCGCCCGACTCCCGCGGCTCCAGGGAGCGCGCGCGCCGCCACCGGGAGAGGGACCGCCGTAAGTACATCTTAATATATACTGTGTAGCAAATGGCGGAGTGCGCGGGCGGGGCGGGGTACGCGGGCGGGGGCGCGGGCGGGTCGCCGCTGCGCGCGCGCGCGTCCGCGCCGCCCGCGTGGTGGTGGGGCGAGGCGCCGCGCACGCCGCGCCGCCGCTCCTCGCCCGACTCCCGCGGCTCCAGGGAGCGCGCGCGCCGCCACCGGGAGAGGGACCGCCGTAAGTACATCTTAATATATACTGTGTAGCAAATGGCGGAGTGCGCGGGCGGGGCGGGGTACGCGGGCGGGGGCGCGGGCGGGTCGCCGCTGCGCGCGCGCGCGTCCGCGCCGCCCGCGTGGTGGTGGGGCGAGGCGCCGCGCACGCCGCGCCGCCGCTCCTCGCCCGACTCGCGCGGCTCCAGGGAGCGCGCGCGCCGCCACCGGGAGAGGGACCGCCGTAAGTACATCTTAATATATACTGTGTAGCAAATGGCGGAGTGCGCGGGCGGGGCGGGGTACGCGGGCGGGGGTGCGGGCGGGTCCCCGCTGCGCGCGCGCGCGTCCGCGCCGCCCGCGTGGTGGTGGGGCGAGGCGCCGCGCACGCCGCGCCGCCGCTCCTCGCCCGACTCGCGCGGCTCCAGGGAGCGCGCGCGCCGCCACCGGGAGAGGGACCGCCGTAAGTACATCTTAATATATACTGTGTAGCAAATGGCGGAGTGCGCGGGCGGGGCGGGGTACGCGGGCGGGGGTGCGGGCGGGTCCCCGCTGCGCGCGCGCGCGTCCGCGCCGCCCGCGTGGTGGTGGGGCGAGGCGCCGCGCACGCCGCGCCGCCGCTCCTCGCCCGACTCCCGCGGCTCCAGGGAGCGCGCGCGCCGCCACCGGGAGAGGGACCGCCGTAAGTACATCTTAGGCTCTGCGCAAACGGGCCACCGACCACAGCCACCGGTGGCCAGCGACAGCCACTTAACATAAACTTTTTCATATTTCGTATAGACGCGCCGCACACGTGTAGCCGGTGGCGGCCACTCGCTCCGCGACGCGCCACTAGTGGTCGCTACAGGCCACACAAAACGCCGACACCCGCCACTGTCGAACTGCTCCACCCCCCGCGCAGTTATATAATATATTATTTATTTATTTCAATGCATTAACAAAAGCGCGAGCACACTTCCCGCGTCGGAGTCCATCGTTGAAGCGGACGGGTTATAAAATGTGGCGACTTCCGAACACCGGTGGCTGTCGCTCGCTTCTGACACGGTGGCGGTAGCGCGCGACAGCCACCGGTGGCTGTGGTCGGTGGCCCGTTTGCGCAGAGCCTTAATCTTCTATATTATAAAAATGAATCGCAAAATGTGTTGGTAAGCGCATAACTCAACAACGCCTGGACCAATTTGGCCAATTCTTTTTTTTAAATGTTCGTTGAAGTTCAAGGATGGTTTTTACGGCGAGAAAAATTTGAAAATTCATTCCCTAAGGGGGTAAAACGGGGGTGCAAAGTTAGTATGAAGCTTTGCCGTTTTTGAAGTTAGTGAATGTGTAACGCGAGCGAAGCTGCGGGCGTCCACTAGTATAGTATATACTATATAAAAATAAGTCGGGTTTTCCTTCCTGACGCTATAACTCCAGAACGCACGAACCGATTTCCACGGTTTTGCATTCGTTGGAAAGGTCTCGGGCTGCGTGATGTTTATAGCAAAGAAAATTCAGGAAAAATTTCAAGAGAAAAGCGGGAAAATCTTTTTTCACATACAGCGCCATCTCTGATACATAGTAAAAAATATTTATATGGCAAAACAACGTTTGCCGGGTCAGCTAGTATAGTATATATTTCTTGTGTACGCGTGATATGACAGTGAACTCCTCCTAAACAGCTGGATAGATGTTGATGACATTTTTTGTTTGTGTTCAAGGGGATTCAAGAATGGTTTAGATTCACAATTTGGTCCGCTCGAAAATGTTTTTTAAACACTATTTTAGTATTTTTTATTTTTAACCGTCGTTGCGTCGGTAGCGATCGTGAAGCGTCGCGTCACTTTGACATTTCATATTGCAGAACAACGTTTGCGGGGTCAGCTAGTGTTTATGTATTTAATATAATTGAACAACAATCTAAATTAATATTATAGCGAGTAAAGATTTGTTTGTAATGTTTTCACACAAAACCTACTGGACCGATTTCAAAAATTCAAAAAAACTAGGTAACTAACGCAATTTCCTGGAAGAACTTTGGACCATTTTTATTTAGTAGTGTTGGTTTATGCCCTAGTTCGGAACTTTGACTGTAAACTATATTTTTATCTGTTTGCTATGAATCATTAATTTTAACATTACATGTACTAACAATTGCGTATGTTACGTTACTTAAGGAAATATGTTATTTGTTTACAGATGACTCGAGATACAAGGAGAAGGCCAAGCCGAACGGGGCGCGGTCCGAACACAAGCATAGAAAACGATGAACAAGCAATTTATTTTCAATTTCGTTATTATAAATTTAAAGTACCTATAGATGATTGGCTTTCAGTTAATTTTAAAATTTAAAGTACAATTCGTGTTTTATATATTTTGCTTTGTGATCTGTGATTTTTTTGTTTATATTTCTTGGAAGTATTACAGTAAATTATTGAAAAGGAACTTAAGAACCTGTTATTACCCACGAGTCCAATCTCCCCTGACGTACTTGTCTTGTCGACGTTACAACACCATAGAAACATTAATTAACTCGTAGCCCGTAGCACAGTATAGAGAGACATGGGGGAATCTTGTATTGTGTTGTAGTCATCAGTCAAATCAAATTCACCATCGAGACATAAGACATATAATGTTCATGAATCTATGACATATTTTCGACGGGATCTCATATACAATAATTTAACAATAAGTGGCAACTTATGTTTTTTTTATGATTTGAAACTCGTAAGGGTGTAAAATAAGGTAGGTAAAATAAAACGAGAAAATACTTTTCTTAAGTCTTTTTTAAGGTTCATAAGGCGTTGTTTTATTACAAAGTATACAAACAACTACATACAAGTTACTGTAATTTAACTTTGTCGTTTTAACTTGAAAACGACAAAATTAATTTTACATTTATAGCCCCACGAAGCTAATGTAACATTTGGCAGGAAATTGGAACACGGTGAAAATATTATTTCTATAAAATCTACCGTTTCATAAGTCAGACTATAGAAGTAAATGGAGTAGGTAGTCATTACTATGTCCAAATTGGTTGGGCATGAAGACTAACAGAGAAGTATAGCGACTACACACTACCCACACGACACACCTATATTTGCTGGGATAGATGCCTCAGTAGTTGAACCTGAAAAACTTTCTTTGTAGGCCTAAAAGATAGGGGCTCTTTTATTTATACCTACTTAATCATCGATCAAAGCACTAAAAATTCATAGCATGAATGAAGTTTAACTTAAAGCACTAAGTTCTCAACTTCAATTTTCTTCAACCAGGGCTTACGTGAGTTCACAAGTCGAAGAAAATTGTAATTTTCACAAAATAGGTAGGTATAGGTAGGTACCTCTAGAGAAAATGAGATAGGTACATGTTTAAACGTTTTCATGAGCTTTGTATATCTATTATATATATACAGGGTTACTGGTAATTCGACGTATTCCCGTTAGGAGGTGATAGGGGTGCCTATTTGTGGTAATTTTAACCCCTATATGCATTATGCAAAAGTGAACCATTTTCGAGTTATCAAGCGTTTCAGCTTTTTTCAAAATAGGTCAGAAATGCAACATAAAAAATTTATTTAAAAAAAAGTATCAATTAAAATCTATTTTTTTCTTCTGATTTATAAAAAAGATTAAACAATGGTTATTTATCAACATTAAAACTACAATTATCGGTCCAACTTTAAAGATGCGAGACGATTAACGATATTACTTCAATATTTTTAGAGATTTTTGTCCACTAAAATGTCTTAAAAACAAAAAAAACTTATATCAAACTTGGTTTGCAGATTAGTTTAAAAACATAACCGTTTTCTTAGCTTTCCAACAAGGTATAACAACTATGAATTTATTTTAAAAAAACTGAGAAAAACCGATCACAAAGGAAGCAGGCGGAAATTTGTATTCGAACTAAACTTATGGTCGTTCTTTAAAATTTCAAAAAAAGTAGTTAAAAACAATGCCCAATGTAAATAAAACAAAAAATATAAATATAAAATTAAATTTAGAACCAGTAAAAGGTTAGTAATAATAACAATTAATAATAAATAACAATCAAGACATTTTGTAATTTAGCTTAATTAAAGTTCTTGCTCGAAGGGACTTCCCCTATTGCATACGCAAAGTCTCATTATTTTTCCGAGGTGTAACTTAACTACCGAAGTAGTCAAATTATTCTGCAACTAGCTTTTACCCGCGGCTCCGCCCGCGTGGTCAAAGGGAATTAACAATGAGTTGTTTATCATATTTGTGGTGGATAAATAATGACAGTTCCACGATTAAAAGATACTGACCGCAGATAAAGGGTACGTAAGGTACGCCATCTATTAACAACATCCGGAACTAAATATCTTACAAATAACAAAACATCGATATCTACCCATGGGGATGTTTTACCGCGGTAAAAAGTAGCCTATGTCACTCTCCACCCTCCTCACTATCTCCACACACAAAAACCATACCATATAATAGATTCGTTGCGACGTGAAAGCCGGACAAACAAACAAACACACTTTCCCATTTATAATATTAGTTATTCTGCAATATGTGCAATATGTGCAAGAATTTATCGATAACCAATTTTGCTCGCTTACGAATTTTTTTTACCAAATGAAATGCTTGAAGGCGTGCCTTTGGCTATAAGGGAAAACATGATATACTAGCAAGACAGATATCCTGCAAATGTGATTCGGAATAATTAGAACACTTCGGTAGTTAATTTACACCTCAGAAAAAGAATGAGACTGCGTACGTAATAGGGGAAGTCCCTTCGAGCAAGAACTTTAATTAGGCTAAGTAACAAAATGTCTTAATTGTTACTTATTATTAATTGTTATTATTACTAAACTTTTACTGGGTTTAAATTTAATTTTAAATTTATATATTTTGTTTTATTTACAATGGGCATTGTTAATAATAATTTTTTGGAAATTTTAAAGAACGACCTTAAGTTTAGTTCGAATACAAATTTCCGCCTGCTTCCTTTGTGATAGTTTTTTCTCAGTTTTTTTTTAAATAAGTTCATAGTTGTTATGCCTTGTTGGAAAGCTAAGAAAACGGTTATGTTTTTAAAATAATCTGCAAGCCAAGTTTGATATAAGTTTTTTTTGTTTTTAAGGCATTTTAGTGGACAAAAATCTCAAAAAATATTGAAGTAATATCTTTAATCGTCTCGCATTTTTAAAGTTGGACCGATAATTGTAGTTTTAATGATGATAAATAACCATTGTTTAATCGTTTTTATAAATCAGAAGAAAAAAATTGATTTCAATTGATACTTTTTTTTAAATAAATTTTTGATGTTGCATTTCTGACTTATTTTGAAAAACGCTGAAAAGCTTGATAACTCGAAAATGGTTCACTTTTGCATAATGCATATGGGGGTTAAAATTATCACAAATAGTCACCCCTATCACCTCCTAACGGGAATACGTCGAATTACCAATAACCCTGTATATATTATATATATATTATATATATTATATATCTAGAAATATGTTGTTTTGTCATAGATATAATCGATATAAATAATATAATAGTTATATACTCAAACAAAATCAACTTACTTAACACTACACGGTACTACGGTACTACTTAACGGTACACTAAGAAAACATTTGGATTCAAGAAGGCCAAGTTTACATACTTAACTGTTACCATTTAAAATCCCTACTTTTGCATAACATGTGCTACAGACTAAAGAGGAGGCACCATCTAATTGATTTAAGACAATACAAAGGGTATTATTAACTATGTGCATCTTTAATATATCCTACAAACTTAATTTCTTTGTGCAACTTAGAGCTATATATCTGGCAACTAATTCGTTTCAAGTATTGGTAAACCCTGGATAATGTGAACATTGATTTCTTTGCTGGCAGTTATAAACTAATTTAAGTAACAAGAAAGTTTTTTTAAAGATTTATCTACCGATCATAAAAACATTAATAATATTCTCATTTAATTGAATTTAAATAGTTCCACTTTCATATACACCTGCAGGCTGAAGACGAAATTCAAATAGGTGTAACAAAGGTTCTATAAATGTGACAGTAAAACATGTATTTTCTATATATATAACAAGAAAGAGTTTCTATCTAATAACAAGATATTATAAGAAATAAGCAATTAGGAAATATACATGTTAAAGAGAAATCATTGTTAATATTTTGTAAGCATGATTTAAAACACTTTACTTTTTCTTTGTAGATAATAACGAGCAGTGGTCCGTCAGTCTTTGTTTTGGCTTTAAACCAGTTGTTTCTTGGCAAACAAATCTAATTAACATTAATTTAATTTTAAATACAGTTTTAAACGATAAAGTTGTGTTGGCAGCATTTCCAAATACATATTTCTAGTCGGTAGATACCTTTTCAATCCTATGATTGAATAGTAGGTTCTATACCTACTATGCATCATATTGTTTTTATTCATACCAAAAAATCTACAGTTGTATTTGAGTAAAATTGAATGTTACAATTATAGGTTCAATCTACAATGCAGATAAATTATGAATGAAAATTCTGCCCGGTTACAAAACAGCACCTTAAACAGTTACGTACCAGCGAGCAAGCAATTTCACGGTTATTAGAAAACGATTAAATTCTATTATAAATGCACGAAAAAGATTTTGTGCGTTTATAAAAGGTCATCTTGCAGATTGTTACCTACGGATAATAATAATACATTGGCAGTAGTTTCAAATACATATATGCAATAGATAATTTGTAGGTAGGTCAATTTCGAAATATAGATATTAATTAAACATGGAAACGTAAATACATCTAAATGTATACTTATGTAAATAATAACCACAGCTACATAAATCCTATAAAGAACATAATATTTACTAGGGATTTGGTAAATACCAAGAAAAAAATTCTCGTTGATTGATTGCGTTCTAATTTTCTTATTTCGAGCGAAGTTAATTTTAATATTTAGATACCCGTTATTAATATACAGTAATGGGCGCGCAAAAATGTTATTTTTTCATAAGAGAATTTTTTTTTGTGGATAATTGCTGTTGGCCCACTTGACTTTACCAGTTTCATCGTACTACACTGGAAATCAATGTTGTATATATAATATAGCCATAGCTACAAGCCATGACCACTGACGCTGAAAATAAGTAAGTGCCCTTTTCAATAGCACTGCATCATAACACTATGCAATAGCATCATAACACCATGCAATAGCATCATAACACTATGAAATAGCATCGTAACACTATGAAATAGCATCATAACACTATTAGAGCAAGATCCCAGTGCCGCCAGACGTTACTTATTTTCTCACAAACAATTTATATGGGATAAGCTAGTGTTAGTACATACTTTGAGCGTGTGCATACTCGCTAGCTTGGGTAGACGGCCAATTCATTGGTATCAGATGCTGAAAATCGAAAATTTCGGTACCAACTTTTCTTATTTTCTCATGGCTGATTTTCACATATGTTTTAGTTAGTTATGTTACAAATTAATAATAACTATTGCCAGACACCTTCCGTCGGCCCTTACCCTTGCCAGACGCCTTAAAGATCCAGAAAAAATGATGTAAGTTTACTTATTTTCTCAAGCTTGATTTTTATGCACGACACTTGGGGAACTATTTCAACACTGTTAGTCAGCAGCCAGACCAATTGGATGCGCCAAACGTCCAGCCAGACACATATAAAGTGCCGCTAGGTATAGAGCGTGAGGTCATTATTTGTACGATTGAGAGTGACAAATTAAAGTCTCAGTACTGATTTTCACATATGTTTTAGGTAATTATGTTACAAATTAATAATAACTATTGCCAGACACCTTCCGTCGGCCCTTACCCTTGCCAGACGCCTTAAAGATCCAGAAAAAATGATGTAAGTTTACTTATTTTCTCAAGCTTGATTTTTATGCACGACACTTGGGGAACTATTTCAACACTGTTAGTCAGCAGCCAGACCAATTGGATGCGCCAAACGTCCAGCCAGACACATATAAAGTGCCGCTAGGTATAGAGCGTGAGGTCATTATTTGTACGATTGAGAGTGACAAATTAAAGTCTCAGTACTGATTTTCACATATGTTTTAGTTAGTTATGTTACAAATTAATAATAACTATTGCCAGACACCTTCCGTCGGCCCTTACCCTTGCCAGACGCCTTAAAGAGTGTAGGTGTTGCTACTTGCCGTAAGGTTTTGTTTTTATATGTGCTCCAGATTTTGTATAAGAATGGAAGGAGAAACAGTATCAAAAGCTTTTTTTAGATCTATAAATACTGTTAGATTATTAATTTGTAACAAAACTAACTAAAACATATGTGAAAATCAGTACTGAGACTTTAATTTGTCACTCTCAATCGTACAAATAATGACCTCACGCTCTATACCTAGCGGCACTTTATATGTGTCTGGCTGGACGTTTGGCCCATCCAATTGGTCTGGCTGCTGACTAACAGTGTTGAAATAGTTCCCCAAGTGTCGTGCATAAAAATCAAGCTTGAGAAAATAAGTAAACTTACATCATTTTTTCTGGATCTCTAAGGCGTCTGGCAAGGGTAAGGGCCGACGGAAGGTGTCTGGCAATAGTTATTATTAATTTGTAACATAACTATCTAAAACATATGTGAAAATCAGCCATGAGAAAATAAGAAAAGTTGGTACTGAAATTTTCGATTTTCAGCATCTGATACCAATGAATTGGCCGTCTACCCAAGCTAGCGAGTATGCACACGCTCAAAGTATGTACTAACACTAGCTTATCCCATATAAATTGTTTGTGAGAAAATAAGTAACGTCTGGCGGCACTGGGATCTTGGACCATATGTTATGCACCCTGAACATTAGCGCTAGTATGTTACATTTTTCGCCTAGACTGGAACTGTCTGACTGTGTTTGTTTTTTTTTGCATGTATTCGTTGTAGGCAAAAACAAAATAAATTTCATTTTGTTTCTCTCTTTCTTATATATGTATTAATACATACCTATACCTATCGAATATATTTATATTTTTTGTTGTTGCTTGATTACTTTCATAGAATCTATTAAAATTAACTCCGCAACGGCTTTTCAATAGGTAACTCATAGGGTCTCCTGAACCCGGTGTTGACAGGTATGTACACAACAAACTTATGCTATGCTTATCCTAGGGAGTCTATAATAAATACGGTATTTAGATCATAGTACAAAAACACACAACTATTTTCTGTTCACTCTATGTTCTCACTAGCGTCCTTCACAGCGCAGACTTCAGTACACCTGGAAATGGAAAAACGGAAACGTTTTAATGGCTTATATTAATATTTTGTAGATATGTAATATAAAACTAACGTGCATGCAGCACGTCCCATCTGTTGCTTCTCATGTCCACGGTAATCATTTACCATTATCACCATGACTTATGTACTCGCAAAAACAAAAAGAGACTGGGGGTCTTATTCTTAAAAAAAAACCTCTTTTAGCTATACCTAGTGTGCTTTGTCTTCTTTATTCAAACTGAATTCAGAATTTGAATGAAAGTGACAAAACACTAGATAACTAAGATAGATTTACTTGTAGTGTTATGAATATTATTAGTAGTATGAATATATAGTATTAATTGTACCACGGACTACATTGTCCTATAATGTGCCTATTTTAAACTAGGTCGAAATTCAATTAAAACATTAACTAAACTATAGACAAACTAAACTCACCTTAACACCATACGCCATCTCGTAGCCGCCTTTGCTCTGCATTTGATTCTGGATGGAATGGAGCAGCGAGGAGGGCATGTCGACATCCGTGGACCCTGGAATTGATAACGACCTGGGTTATGGCCAGATACTTTATGTCATAAAATAAAGTACATAACAAAATAACTACAACTTTTTTTGGTGTATTTGAGTGCAACACTGCAGGGCTCACGTCTCACATAAGAATGTCTGGAGCGTCTAATCTTTTTCACTTCACCTAAGTAGAGACAATAAAAATGTAGAGGCACTTTTGAATGCTAACCTTATATGCTACGGGTAATCTATATATATAAAAGGAGAAGGTGACTGACTGACTGACTGACTGACTGACTGACTGACTGACTGACTGACTGACATATCAACGCAGGGCCTAAACTATAAGGGCTAGAAACTTGAAATTTTGCACAGGGGTTCCTTTTATAACGTAGGGGAGCACTAAGAAAGGATTTTTGAAAATTCACCCCCTAAGGGGGTAAAACGGGGGTGCAAAGTTAGTATGAAACTTTGCCGTTTTTGAAGTCGTTAGACGGGTAGACGTCGTTAATGGGTCTAATTCTACGCGAGCGAAGCTGCGGGCGTCCACTAGTTATAACATAAATGAATGAATTAATGTTGACTGATTGGGTTTCAATAAATAAATAAATTTCAAAAGGTTAAAATGAAAATATAAATTTTTAAGTTTATAATTTTGATCAAAGTAATATTTTGTGTATAATAATGGTAGTACATAAATAATTATTCCAGGAGATTCCTATCTAATACCAATTAATTTTATCTCACAATGCTATCCATAATGGCCAGTCTTCGTTATGAAAGCAATCTCACGACCCAACCGCTAATTAGGTCCGGAAGGTCAGACTTCAGTTCAGAACAACCTGGTATTAATAACTTGACAATTATTTATAACAAAGTCAACGTTGAACAGATACGCCCAAAGCATGGCTTTGCGAAGGTTTGTGAGGCATTTAAAAGAAAATTGAGTTACATTTATGATTTAACTATACAAAAATAAATAAATAAATAAATAAACATGCATCATTTTTATTTTCATATTTCATAACAAAAATTATTGATATTGAGTATATGTATTTTTAAATTAATGTTATTTGAGTGAGTGGGCTTAAAATTTAAATGAATGTGTATTGTTCTTCAGTTAGACGTTTTTTTTTTTCAATTTTGTACAGTTTTTTTGTTATTTTATCGAAAATAACTGTTCGCACCTTGTTTACAACATCCGTTCAACATACAGTGTCAGAGATAGTAACGGATGTTAAGTTAAGCTCTAAAAATATCTCAATTGCTATTGACAATTTTATCGATAGATAGGACATTATGGTTAAAAATCTACTGTTTACGTTAGTGATCTGCCAATCCACCACTTCTATCACCACCGCAAACCTTTCATGCGTACGGGCCTTGTAGCTAACAACAAATTATGGTCCCATAGCATAGCATCTCGTGGTAACAAGTTACTCAGGATATTCGTGATATATTTGAGGCCATTTAAAGTTCGTGTTAAAGTTTTGAAGGAAATTAGATTTTTTAGTAAAACCGGTGTATTTATCTACTTAAAATCACTTTGGTTACGTACGGACGGCTTCCGACCGGTAAACACACTTTAATCTCACTCGGCCGTTTGAAGGACGCCCAGTGAGTCAGCCATTAGCTGTTTTGACAGGTCCAATCACGCCTCGCACGCAAGGTCACAATACGCAAAGGTTGTTATTTATATTGCCAATTGCTTAACACAAAAATGAGAGATTCTCGTAAATACTGGTTCCATGGCTTTTAAATCACGGGTCATGGCCATTTATGCGTTTTATTTTAGTTTTTTCAATTCAAATTTAGTAATTAGATTGTGAGTCATGCTTCTAGATGGATTTCTAATGGTATGGCCATTAGATAAACATGAAATCATGAAGGGAAATACCACAGAGGACATTTTGGAAAATACTGCGAAAAGTTCACCCAACACGAGCGCCCGCAGGACGCCGCCATAGTATAAAGTCTTCGATTTAGTCTTTATACTATGACGCCGCGGTAGATGAGGAAAGGTCTGTCTGTGCGAATATTTCACGTAGAGTAATTAGTTTGAAAGTGGATTACTAATTTATCTACAGACCGAATAAAAATTATTATGTGGGATTATTTTTTACTGGGCTACACGTACATCCTGATAATTACATTAAATTCTTATCAACGTATAATAGAAAATCCGAGTGTGATCTCTTCAAGCAGCTAAATAAATAAGTAATCGGAACCGTTTTTTACCGCGTACAAGTCGTGCCGTATGCAAACCCGGCAGGGCAACTAAAGTTCATTGCCAGGACCACTTAGCGCACGACCTCACTCAAAAAGGTCCTCTCGATGACACTCGAGTCACCCGTACTCGATGCAAGCTTCCTAAAGACGTGTTTATATACTTGTATTATTTCATACATCACTGCCAAGGTTAACACGTACCTGCTTATGTGTGGTCGGTTGGTTGACGTATGGCTGAGATAACAAAGACATAAAACTGTATATAAGATATCGATGAGAGAAATAGAGAAAATAATAAAAAAGTAACTTTAGGAAATAAATGATTCTTGATTGAGCGCATTATTATTTTGGAAGAAACATAGTTGTAGTGCCCATAGCCCTATGGCTCGCGTCGATTCAATGTAATCGACAGAGTTTAGCAACGACGGGCGCAGTCAGTTTGTGGATGAGTTAATAGTGGCAAAATTTCATGGATGCTACCGTCGTTCAAAGGGCACGTAAAGCCGTCGGTCCCAGTTGTTTTCAATGGTAGAAACAGTCGCTAAGCCTTGTCAAAGACCCTCGGGTGGCTTGAGAACTATTCGACACTGGTAGACCACTAACCCCTCCACCAATCCGCAATGGAGCAGCATAGTGGAGTATGCTCTAGACCTCCCGCAGCTGTCTCTGTAGGGGGGGGGACGTGCCCAGCAGTGGGACGTCTACAGGTCGCAGCTTACGTGTTACTCCGCCAATACGATTTTCATGAAATTTTGGTACAGAAATAATATTGAAAAACCGAATAGACGCTGACGAAGTAATAAGGCGTAACGATGTTCGCGGGAACAGCTAGTAATGAATAAAATTAAGTTTGATATCTGCAACGCTGCGCAAATAAATGCACGTAGTAAATTGAGGGTATTAATCAAGTCAATTACAGTTTATTGACCGTGCGATTATGCAAATAAATTTTGTAATCTTTGAAAGTATACGACATTACATTATTAATTACGACGTTCTCTAATTGATATAACTGAAGATATTGAAATAATAATTACATCTGTTCGTCAGCCTTACTAACCGTAGTTAGTCACCGCGCTTGGTCTATGATAGGTAGTCTAGTTATCGTACCGTGTGGTTATACGAACTAGTATCTTGTTTAGTGTCCTATATGCTCCAATGAAATGATTTATCATTATTGAATGACTGGCTACTACTAATTTAATGGCTGGCAAGTCGGTTCGTGCTTCAAAGGGCACGTTAAGCCGTCGGTCCCGGTTGTTTTCAATGCTGAAAACAGTTGTTTAGCCTTGTCGAAGACCTTCGGGTGGCTTGAGAATATTCTACACTGGGTTGACCACCAACCCGCAATGGAGCAGCATGGTGGAGTATGCTCTAGACATGTGTGTCTTGACAACAATCGTCACTGGGTTGGCCATTAACCCCTCCTGTCAGACCTCTCGCAGCTGAGTCTGTGGGGGAAGACTCTTGCACAGCAGTGGGACGACTATGGGTCCGACCCACTGCAAGGCGGGTGTCTCTACTCGCACGTAAGAAGGCCTAGGCCACCAACGCGCTACTCCAGTACGGATTGATGTAGGGGCTTGTGGCCAACTCGAATATCAGAAATATTTGGGGAGGGCATCCAACATAACTTGACGACTGGTTTCTTACCAAATAACCGAGACAAACGGATGAACGTGCCTTGCGAAGCACGGATCGCTCTAGAAATTTGCAGCTACCGTTCAACGATCCGACTGCCGATCGAGACCAGATTCGCTGCGACCCATAGACGTCCTAATGCTGGGCACGGGTCTCCCCCACAGACACTTCTGCGGGAGGTCTAGAGCATATTCCACCACGCTGCTCCGATGCGGATTGGTGGTGCGAGACCAGTGGTGCAAGACCAGTTTAGCTTAACACTATTGATCGGATAATATCTCGAGCAGCGCGAGGAATAACTGCTTTACTGATCTGATGATAAATGATGAGCGGCATATCATATAACGTTCACGACAGTGCGCGCTCATGTATTTATAGAACAGCATCAATTACATTTTCAGCCGCAAGTGACGTCAGGGTGCATCGGAAGTGCCATCGGAGTATCTGTCGTAGTAATTACTGGATCGCGTGTCCAGAGCGTTCGTGACTGTGTGACCCATAGACTCACACTTAATAATTATATGTAATTTTACACCCTTGTTTCTGAACCATAGCGCAGTAATTATTTCGTTAGCTGTGCTCATAACGCTTTGGAAGATAAAATGGTAGGCTAGGTAGCTCTGAAGGAACTGGGATATGAGTGCAGGGGGCATAATACGGCTGGCGAACCTATTAGCGGTTACGACTGACAAAACGCTTGCCTCGCGTCAGTACGATAATATCCACGATACCACGTAACGGAATCTTTGACTGTGATTTTCATCGAACTTTGAATTTCGAAAATCTTTTGCGTAAGGCAAAACCTGACAACAATTGACACTACCAAGTCTTCCGTCTTATCACGAGTTAAAGAATGTAGCGTAATTAATATTAAATATTTGCACACTGGTATAACCAGTAATGTATGTAGTTCCAAGCCTACTTTTATAACACCTAATATGTAGGTACACATGCTCAAACAAATATATGAATTCATTCATTTATTCATTCTCCTAATCAGATCAGATCAGATCCTAAAAAAAACATCGTAAAGTATAAAAATGCTAGTACATAATTTGTTTGATTACCTACTTATTTTTTGCTGCAGTTTTATTTTAAAAATTGGGACACCAGGTAGCGCGTGCTACCACTAATGTAAACAAGCATTGGCCGCACCGGTGACATAGTTTGCATCAACGTAACAGGTCAGCTGCTCTGAATTTAACCTGCTCCCAATTTGCGTTCGCGGGTAGGTTTAAGGTATTTTTATAACAAGGGCATAAAATTCAGGGCATACATCATTTTTCCGTAAGTTTTCCCCGTTCTATATAAGTTATTCGCCGAATTCACTTCCATCCGAGATTCACAGTTTAAACATACCTACAGTGAAAACCCTGTGAAAACAAAATTGTTTCAAAAAAGCAATTATTGCTTTTTAAGAAACAATTATGTAAGTACATAACTACATTGCCGTCAAATTCTTAAAGTGGGTTACTTATTTTTTCAAATAATCGAGTTGTAAAGGTTGTAAAATAAAAACATTGCTTTGTTCGAGATACAGGGTTCCAATTAATTTTTTCGAATTACAGAGGGAAAATATGTACTAAAATGGCTTGTAGAGACTCACTGATTAATTCGATTATTATTACTACTAGAGTTTTGGTGATTTTCGACTTATCCAGGTTCGACTTAAAGAGGTTTTCTACACTATAAATAATAATGATGTGAGCGACTAACGCAAGAGAAACCTATGAAATAGGCCAGTTAGCTGACGATCTATTACACTTTACGCAACTAATTACTGGCGAGTATGTGTTCACCAAACCAGTATGATCTGTGTTATAGATTATACTTCAGTATAATACTCGTAGGTCTGCTGTGGTGGACCAATGTCAGCGTAGTCTTGATTGATTTTGGAGGCTTCACTTTTACAGCATCTATCGCTGATCTGTTTTTTTTAATTATTATTAAAAGCTTTTATTTAACTTCACTCGTATGTATGTATGTATGTCCTGGAATCTTGCAATCAGTATTTCATCTACTTCCACTGAAGCTATCGAACTGAAATTTGGCACAACTATTAGGTTCCGAAGACAATGCACGAAAATAAAATAAAATAAAAAGTTATAAACAGCTTTTTATAAAAAAAAAAATGTCATTTGCAATTTATAACTTCTTATCTACTCTAGTCTCTACTAATGTGTTAATGTGTCCTGAAGAGAGAGAGAGAGTGGAATCGTATATTATATCGGGTATCGGACTGACAATGATTTTATGCACAGTACATAAATTGATAATTCTAATTAACTCTATTGTTTGTAGCCCGTGTCCATAGGCGACGGTAACCATTAAGCATTACGTAGCCCGTATTCCTGTTCATTATGCAACATCTATAAAAAAAACTTACTTATTACTATCCTAATCCTAAGATTCCTAAGTATTATTAAGTATTTTTTTGTCCTACGACAAACCAGGAATCAATCAATCAGATCACTACGAAGCAAGTGAGGGAAAGCCTAATTCATATATAAACGTGGTCTGGGTGACCTTAATCTGTTGATGGAAACCATTTGCAGTATCTGCATGGCTGATGGGAAATTAGAAAGTGTCACTCTCCACAGATTACACACACGTTTTAATGATCGGGAAACGCACAGATAGGATAAATAGCTCTAGTGCAGTTTTAGGAGAGAAAACTTGCTACACTATCGGGAATTTACAGGATCTGCGTAGGTACCTATAAATATTGATGAAAAATCGCCATTAATTTTAAATCACTATATAGTCCTGACCTGTTCCGGCCCTGTGTAGGTATATTTAGTCTGAAAGTTATTAATAACAAAGCGCTAAGAAAAGAAGAATACTAAGGAATAAAAATAACAATTATGGAATTAATATCAGAATGAAAAAAGAAAAAATCTGGAAATGAATAAATCTTGGCATGTTTTTGTGTAAAAAGTATTCTTGTTAGGCATGAATGTGTTTTACTCTTGTTTTACTAGACGAAATATTTGGTTTTCGCTTTGTATGGGCATAGACTATAGATCACTTGTTTCTTGTTGAGCGCAGCCTGTGTCGTCAGAGTGGAATGAATGTCGTAGCGATCATTTCTATGTGTGTACATCGTAGATGACAAGATGACATTGCCTACACCGGAGCTGACCCACACGCACTTTAGGCCCCCTTTACATGAGACATGGTCTTAATATACGAGTACCTACGTACTGTGCTTGTGGTTACGGTTACGCACTACGGCCGTGCACACTGCATATAACTACTAATATTTGTCAGTAAGCAATGTCGCGAGGAAAAGTAAAAGAAAGATTGTTTACGAGCCGAAAGAGCTCTTTAGACATTTTTGTCGTACAAATTCTATGGATTTAGACATATTCGATTAGATTTTTGTCAATCATACAAATTAGAATTAACAGTCAAGACAGAAGACATAAAATGTAACTTGAAAATTAAATAAATCGGTACCGACTTTGTTGCATTGTTTAGCACGTGAGGTTAAAAGTTATCAAGTGAAGTCTTATCAAGGATGTACTTATTGTATGCAAATACTGAAGCGGTTATGGATATCTACCTCATATAACAGCTTTTATGTTCTGTAAACAAAGTTTTGTAAACTACATATTTATATTCTGCATGCATTATTTATTGTAAAACTTAAAAATAAGTACTTATTTAAGAAAAATTTAAACACTATTAAATGCATATAATTATGTCGATAGTTCCCGATAGTACGCAGTGCGTTAGCAGGAATGACTCACGTACTCGTATGCGTATGACGCCTTGACTTGTTTGTAGTTTATTTCGAATCTGTCGGGTCGGGAATATAAAGCAAAGTCTCGTATTGAATAAGAATTCTATATTTAAATCGACATTTGAATCGCCTTTGTGTTCTACGAGTACGTAGGTATTTGTACTGGCCGACGATTTACAAGCTTAGCTTTTCTTTATAAAAGGATACATTTTATATGAAACAAACATCTAACACTCTCGCTCGGGGCAGTACTACCGCCCGTCACGGTACCTTGTACCATTTCTGCCGTGTAATAATTGGTTTTTAAAGCAATTATGGTCCGGTTGGAAAGATGTGGTTTCCGGTTACACTTCGTTAGAGGCGACTTCTTTATCTTAGTCCTCTAGGGTAGCAACACATCTGTGACTGACTTGGAACGAGACTCTTACTAACAATTACTAACTGGACTATTACTAATAACAACTAACAGTACTAACTATCACTAATAGTCCCCAGTCGTCATACCCACTAACGAACTGACCAACTAATGTTCTAAATAACTCTCTCAGCTAACTGGACTATCATCCCAGTCCCTAATTGAGACTTGTTCAGAGTCAGTCACAGTTGTCATGGGCGGCAGCGGTTGGGTGGTGCTGTAAGCTCGTTTGTCAATAAGGAAAACCAAGCAGTGACACTACCGTCCTTATCATTAAACTGTAAACGTGTTTTCTCTGAGTATGTTTGTTAAATATCTAGTTATACGTGCTTCGGAGCCATCTGAGTGCACTTTGAGCATTCAGGTCCGGTTTAGTTTAAGTTTTTATTTTAATAATCGAATGAGATAAGGCACTAGGCCACCTACAGCAATTCGCACTGGAACAGCGTGGTAATCGGGCCTTCTAAGTTGTGAGAAGAGTCCGGTGTCTCGGTGACGCCGTAAAGGTCTGTATGACCATACAGAAAAAGTCTATTCGAATAAAAAAATGTCCGGTGCCCTGCAGCCAATGGGTTACATCGCCAATTTGCAGCGAGGTAATTCCTAGCCAACATTGTATCGTGAATAGTTCTTGGGAACATTTTTTCGTGTGCTTGAAGGCAGGGCCTCAACATTGTACGTTATAATGGGTTCTGCTATTCCTTGTACGGTATACTTGTACGGTAATTAAGTGGACATTATCGAACATCCACCCTCCTTATGTATGAAAATCAAAGATTTTATCTAGGATTAGTTAGTAGTACTAACTACATATTCATCGAGCTTCTGATTACTTATATATAAGCATTACAAGTTTAAATTATAGGTATATTTATATTATATGTACTTAATATTCAATATTTATTAATTTATATAGGTGCATTCTTTATTTATAGATAATCTTTTAAATCAGTATGCATTTTATTATATTGAATTTCGCCTTCATCTCTTGCCATTGCTACAAATATCATTGCGTGCATTGAAAATCTCACAGAACAGATAAAGGAGGATAGAATGGAAATGTGGGCGTGACAGGCGCGCCAACAAGTATGATTAAACAATCATACTTCAACTGAAATCACGCGTGCATACTTTTAGTCGCTTTCGGACTGCGGTGGTGCGAAGAGCTGCACGAAAAATATACATTGCCGGTAAAGTACGCAAGTAATCCACGTGAACACATAGTTCGTGCGCAATGTATTCTGTCCTACAGAATGCGATGACGTCACGATGTTCTGTCGAGTTCGTTCGCAGCGAGATAGTGTTGTGAAAGTATAAGATAAATTTTTCGATAAGTCTTGATCTTGAGTACGTAATTAAAGTAGTTTCAGGTGTAAATACTTAATTTCAAGGAGTAGGTGTAGTACTAAATAAGTAATTTTAGTATTTATTTTAGGTTTCCAAAGGATCCTAATAACCAGCATTGGATAAATGTAACGGGTAGAAAATTTGGATCCCTAAAAAACAATGTACCACTTTGGAACAACTGTACTCGATTTTGCGCAACTTTGTCGGAACTCAATTATTTAGCAACATTATTACAGATTGTATTATATTCTACTGAGAAGCATATTACAGACTTTACCAAAGCTATTAAAGAAAAATAATTTAAATATAAGATTGCATTAATTTATTGTAAAAAATTCGAATACAAAAGAGTCCCCATCTTTGCTCTGCACAAGTACATTCGTCGCGCAACTGTATATATTAAAACTGTACCTGTGTATTTATTTAAGTACGTACACTCGCTCTGAAACTTTTTAATAAAATAAATAATTATAATGTAATTTTTCATGTGAAGATAATAAAAAAAATGCATGTTAATAAGATGTATGGAACAGGCGCAACACCTAAAGGAAGCAAAACTCAAGTTGCATATGTTTTCAGTGTTAGTTTTAAAAGAGTCATTTATGCGGATGTAGCATTATAGGTACCTACATAACTCTAAACAAGTTTCAAAATATATTTATCGATAAATATGTTTACATCTCTAGTTGGGTTACCAGTAAATAACATATAAAATTGCACGATCAATTTTCTCAAATATGCAGTAAATTTTGTTTCTTAACTTTTATTTATTAATTTCACCGCCGTTAGGCATCTTTTGGCTCAATAAAGGTTAAATAAATAAATAAATAATACAGTAAAATAAAATATACTCTATTTTACTAATCTTGTAGTGGTTCAGTACCTACCAGTTACCTTACCTCCGAATATCTCCGAATACCTCAAGAATACCTCACACGGATACCTCATACCTTCGAACCAGTTACCAGTTACCTACGTTGTTAATATGAAACATATACGCGGTCGTCAAAATAGTGTTTTAAATAGTGTAGTATGTATGAAAGAAAATGTAAATATAAATAGGTGATTTTACAAATAAATTATTCATTCGACAATCGGACAGATCACGAGTTTCATTATGAATCCTATGAAGAACCTCTAAAATCTTATTATTGCACGAAATTTGTGCAAAACACTTACTGGCAACATTAAGTGTCGACAAGGTCAAAACTTGCACAATTCTACAGCTTGACGCGAGCAAAAAGTATCCTTATTGATTTAATGCTAAGGTTAGTTTTTAAAAGTTGCGATTCTCGTGCAATTTGACCAATGGCTGATGAATATTTTATGTAAAGGTAATAATAACGTGTATCTAAGTGTGGGTAACTGGCGACAGTGGTTTTGTTTCAAAACTGACTCGATGGCCTTTCTAACCTCCTTTATCTGTTCTGTGGAAAATCTAGAGTTTGTTGTGTAAAAGAAAATTCGCCATACAAAACACGTACGTACGTTGACTATTATAAATATGACGTGTTTCACGATCATTTTATATAATCCCATATTTGAATGGATTAGTGGATGATGTACTTGCTTAGACCTGTTTTCTTTGGATTCGCGATGCACGTATGCTTACATAATAGTTCCAATAATCCATCGCTTAACAACCCGTCCTTACTTGCTGTACAAAAATATGGACCGCCACCGCCACATACGTCGTAGACCAGTCGTATTCCAAATTTGGACTGCACGTGTGACGGCATACTAACGACCAGAACAGTTTTTATATAACACAATACGTAAGAACATACGAATGAGTCTTAAGTGTGAGTGATATACGGCCGATGTTCCGTTGCATCACATCGTTATAATTCTGTTGATTTATCTATGGTAATGGTTTGCCAGGACGATGTCCATCTGATGGTAGCGGCTAGCCAGCAATCAATGTCCAGTTGATAAAGGTAAAGTGAAAATTATAATTTTTTTTTTTTAATAAAAGCTTTTTAATTTTAATTTTTTATTTTCGTGCATTGTTATCGGAACCAAATATTATGTGTGCCAAAATTTCAGCTCGATAGCTTCAGTGGAAGTGGGTGAAATATTGATTGCAAGATTCCAGGACATAGATACATACGAGTGAAGTTAAATAAAAGCTTTTAAAAAATAACTTGCACTGAAGAATGTTTATTCCTCCCCAGCTTCCCCAACCATAGGTGTAAAACGGTAGATGTGTTATTAAAACGCGGGCTGAAAGTGGCACATTCAATCTGATCTTTTTTGAAACGTCTATATCCCGATGGAAATAACGACGGGCGCGGTCGGGTATTTCATGGACGCCACCGTGCTTCGGAGGGCACGTAAAGCCGTCGGTCCCGGTTGTTTTCAATGGTGGAAACAGTCGTTAAGCCTTGTCGAAGACCTTCGGTTGGCTTAAGAACATTCGACACTGGGTGGCCACTAAACCCTCCACCAATCCGCATTGGAGCAGCGTGGTGGAGTATGCTCTAGACCTCCAGCAGCTTTGTTTGTTGGCGAGACCCGTGCCCAGCAGTGGGACGTCTATGTAGCGTCCGTAGCCCAATGGCTCGCGTCGATTCAATGTGGTCCCAGTTGTTTTCGATTGTAAAATAATCGTTAAGCCGTGGTTTGAGTACATTCGACACTTGAGTTGGCCACTTACCTCTCGAACTCGCACTGAAGCATAAGGGTGGAGTATGCTCTACACCAAACCAAACAGTGGGACTGGGACGTCTATGGGATGTAGCTAACATACTAGTTAGTTCACCTAAAACCTCTTTTTACATGATCAATCAATCAATGTCCCAATAATATCATTGTTACTATAATGTTCTCAGACAAAATGTTTTGAGTGAGATAAATTACATCTTGCCTGTCATTTCTTCTCCAACAACAACGGTCTTTTCCTCTACTGATAACAATGAAAAGGTCTTCCGTTTCGTTATAGGTATTAGCTGTACCAAGCCACGTTGCTTGCGATCTGACTCATTTTATTGCAACGAGTCTATAGACCAATTACAATATTCATCATCATCATCACAACCCTTTCTTTGTCCCACTGTTGGGCACGGGTCACTCAGAACGGGAGGGATTAGGCCTTACTCCATCACGGTGGCCAAGTGCGGATTGGCAGACTTCACATGCCTTTGGGAACATTATGATGAACTCTCAGGCATGTAGGTTTCCTCACGATGTGTCCTTCACCGTTACAGCAAGTGACATTTAATTTCTTAACAATATTACACTAGACTAATTCAACTTTTAGACTGGTTCGGATACGACCAATATGGCGTAAAGTTGTAAATACTACTGTTTTTTATTGATTAAAAACATGTTTTGCTAAATCTGGCATGACTTCGTGTGGGAAATCTTATAATTTAGATTACGTAGCACTACACAATACAACTTAACACACATTAATGTGTGTTTTATGTGACCACAGAGTGTGGACAGCCCAGAGGGTATCGAACTCGCCTCTTATTCGGGTCTGCGTTCAAATTCGAGCGGCACGTATCTACTGCTAATGACGTAAGCCATGTACTTGTACTGTTAGTATTGTGTGGGGTCATTTGCGTTTGAAGATATGTATTACATATTCCTGTTGAAACGGTGAAGAAAATCTCATGTTTCATACATGCTTTGCACTTGCATTCCTCCATAATATTCTCTAAGGCATTTGAAGTCTGTAAATCCATAATTGGCCAGCGTGTTGTATGCCCTAACCTCCCTTTGCTAGAGGCGACCCGTGTAGTGGTAATGCGGGATCATACACTTTATGTTCAATACTCGTAAATAACACTAAATGTTACGGAAAAATTATAACCAAATTGATTATAGGTACCTAACAAAAGCCAATTAAAAAATTACAAATATGTCGCATAGCTCCAAACTACTCCAAAGCAGGCAAACCGACTGGCAAACTGACTACCTTTTACCGATATTAATCATAACAATTCAATGCTAGAAAGCGTAATCTACTGCTTGATGTAGATTTACGAAGCGGTACTGCTTGCCGGTTGCCACACGGTTCAGTTGCCAGAGAAAGCAATCTTCATCACATCTCGAGATCACATCGCAACTGTTCCATTATTCAATTAAAGAACGATAAGATAAATACTTGGGCCTTCATTTAAGCTCGCTACGGATATTTTATATTAGTAGATCAGCCTGCCTAGTATTTTCTCTCTCGTTACACGGACCGGCACGAAAGTAGCTCTGAATAAAATTCGGAGCGGATAGCTGCGCATGGGGGATGCAATGCTGGGAAGATAATACGGCTGGTGAACCAATCAGCGCTTAAGACGACAACCCAACCCGCTCGCCCCGCGCAAGACTATATCTTAAGAGGATATCAGTCGACCGTCACTTTTGAAGAATAGGTTTTTACCAAAAATATTGCCGTCGCGCTGAGCCCCTTAGCGTGCGATAGAGAGAAGTGCAGTCTCGAACTGATTTTACCTACGTAAAATTAAGAAAATCGTCCTTTCGTAATCCCCTGTTTCCTCCTCGAAATCTAGACCGATTTCAATATTTCTTTCAGTTAAAATGTAGAACAGGGTCTAAGCTATGCCCGTACGTTTTGCTTTTTTGGGATATGTTAGTAATTACCAGTTTGCTTGATGTTTGAAAATGTATGTAAAAAAAGTCGATTTTTTTGATTTTAAAAGATTTTTTTTCTCTTCTATTAATCAAATTATGAAAAAAAACAAAACGTACAGTCATGGCAGAGGTACGTATAAATCGTATGGTATTTTTTTCTCTTCTGTAACTTCTTTATCCTAGGAGGAAACAGGGGACTACGTTTGTATGGAAAAAGTATCGACTTGTTCGCTTGTGATATCCTCTTAAATTTGGAATTCTGCGCATTCAAGGTCACAGCTACACTTTCGTGCCGGTCCGTATACTACAACTACAACACACCTCTGCCTACCATTATGGGGAAATACAGGCGTGATATTGTTGTAATGGTGCTTTATAACCGCGTCTATCATGCGCTGGTCACGGGTGCTCTCAGGTCGTTCACATCTGTTCTAGGAGAGTGGTTATCGCGTAACTGACAGACTATCAGTTGGATCCTTTTGATCTTGATCACCTCTCAAGAGCCTATCGAGATAGTATTCAATCGCTATCAGCGTAACGTGTTCTAGCTCAATGGATTATCTTTTTGGATGGTTGGTTTGACGTTTATTCAATTTTCCTGTTGTGTAAATGATCTGAAATCAGGATTCTTGGTTCTTAAAATGAGTAGGTACATTGAGTTTCACCTGACCACGTTTAAAGTATTTTTGATAAATACCTAATAAGATTTTGCAAAAAGTTATTTCACTGGAATAGTTTTCATTCTCAATAGAACATATAAGAGTACATCTCCTAAAATGTTAGCTTATGTTTATCTTTTAATTTAACTACGAGTCTAAGCTATAATCCTACAATATAATAAATGTGAAAGTTTTGATGTTTGTTACTCAATCACGCTAAAACTACTAAGCGGATTTGGATAAAACTTGGCACATAGGTAGACGATATCCTAGATTAGAACGTAGGATACTTTTTATACCGAAAATATTTCTCTGCTGTGCACAATTATTGTAGAATCTCTGGCGTACCCTTAACAGATGGAGCTGACATTAATTCATAACTTGATTACTTACTCTTGTTTCGCGGGCGAAGCTGTGGGCACAGGCTACTTTACTATAAGAATTCGAAATTTTCGTTTTTACTATTAATATGTAGTGTACCTACTCGGTAGGTATGAATAAATTTATAAAGGATCATAAAGCCAATTTGAAAGTCTGATCAGATTTCATTCACGTTAAATTATTCAGTAGCTTCATAAATTTAACTTATTAAATTAAACTTGCAAAGGAAACGAGTACAATTAATGACACCGAAGAGAATATGACTATTACCAGAGTGTTCAAAGCACCGTTGCTAATTTACACTCGACGGCGCGGCGTAGTGAATTGGTCTAAAATATAACAAGTAACCATAGACTAGTATAGAGGACAAGTGGTAGAAAGGACATGTAGGCATGATTTTGCATTTTAATTGGGCTAGTGAAGAGAGAAAAAATATATTATGCAAATATTTATTATGACTACGCTACAACCACAAAGTTCAGTGTTCGTAATCTAAAAAAGCAAAGATTTTATTCTTTAATGCAATAGAAACTTCCAAATATTTGATAATTTACAATTATGTACTTGGTGGTAAAAGTTACGTACGAACGGATTGATAAGTTGCATAGTACCTACTTAGGCACTTATTTTAGAAGGATATAGCTACATAAAATAATATGTCTATTGCACTTACGTAAATTTAAGAAAATCTAAATTAATCATAATATTTAAGTGTCAGAATGATAATCAGTGAAAACGGTTCCCACGGACAGCTAATCCTGACTGAAGGACTCCAATCAATTCTCTACTACGATGTTAGTACTTATATATTTTTTTTTTTTTTTTCAACAAGAATTTTAGTATTATGTGAATATTGTTGTATGTTATTTGTCAAAATAAACTTTTATTCTATTGTATTCATATTAAAATGACTACTCCAGATACCTTAACAATTCTAAGTGTTATTAGTTCTGTGAATAACGCGCGGAAGAAAAACTGTAAGCCATGACTAATAAGAAGCAATAACTTTTAAGTCATTTTAGTGACTACATGTATCCTGGTGTAAGTTAAATTATTATTCCGCGTACTGCATACCGCTAGCCATGGTAACTTAGAAGCTGTTTTCAATAAATAACAGGAAATTAAATGTCGGTCACCACTGACTGATCTGAATTCATTTGAGTGCTACAGAAGCTGCACCGTTAGGTACTTTGATTGTTTATTTTATGGTAAGATTAGCAAATAGACATGCCGCCAGCCGCCAGATCCGATTGCGAATGAAGTAAATCTCATAAAGCATAACCAGTAACATTCCTACATCTATGAACCAATATAACATTTAAAAAATAGACGCATTTCCGAGATTAATAATACAATGCAATTTTTGACGAATATCTACTTACATAAGCACTTATATAGGTAAGTAAAATCGATATTTGTTATTCAATCACGGAAAGCGTCCACTCTGCATATTTCAAGATATTATTGCAATAAGTAAGATAGAAGCTGTGTTGCAAATTAATATTGCTCTGCCAGTACGTGTATACCTATACGCAGTTAGTTAATTTTGTAGTAGTATTTTCCTTTTTATTAATTTTAAACTTAAGTCTCTGTACTTTGAAATGGGCTATGGAACATTTTCTACCTAAGATCATATATTCTCCTTTTCTATATACTCCTTTTCTTTCCGAGGTCTTTAACATAAATAAATGAAGCGACTCACCTATGTGTCCCGTGTGTTGGAAGTTTGTCGGTGCGCTGATCATGGACCTGTCTATTCTCCGGCGGGTCCGCTGCGCCTGCGCGGCCGGCTGGTAGCAGCAGGCGAACCATTGCAACCAGATCTCACTGCCAGTAGTCGCCATTGTCCTCCACTAACTCACTCAACCACTCGCGAGTATCACTACGATAATACAATGGATTGTCACTGACGCGAAACGTCGACTTTCCACAAGCTTGTCTAATTAATGAATCGATCGAGAATAATTCCAAAGTTTCACCAAGCTTTTTTTATTTAATGAATCGATCAGAACTAGATCGACCGTTCTTCGATCAACAATTAAGATAAGATGGCTAAGATATTTAGAGCTGCTTAGTATTTAAAACGCCAACGTCTAGCGTTTATTTTTCCATAAGACCTTTATTTGAATTGATTTTGTAATCTACTGAAGATGCGTCTTCCTGTCAGATCTGGTTCCAACTGATAGCATCGCTGGCATGGCTTCGAAGATAAACCCTGAAAATAAAAGAATCGTTTAGATACCAAGAACTGATTTGTATAATCTTGTTTACCATTTTCACGGTTTGAATAGTAGATAGCTATTGGTAACGAGGTAAACTAGTAATTACTGTTAACTGTTGTTTACTGTAGATGATTAATATAATATTAAAGGCTAATTAAGTAAACGAGCTTACTCAGTGTTATTGAAATTTGTTTATGTATTGAATTGATTATATAAGTCGTTTCATTATTTATGTTATATGTGTGTTTTATGCATTTAACACTTAATATAAGTACAATGAAATAACCAGAGAAATTAAAAAAAATGCCTTTTTTAAACGTTTTACCATATGAAGTGTAGAGATAGTATGTGACTATACAGAAGTTTTGATAAGGTAAGGTAACTAAACTCCTCACAGTTTAACCATACCTACCTGAAGTTAGTATAGTTAGCAACAATAATAACAGTTTGAAGGGCCGGAATATTATTCATTATAAGAGCTCTTACTCTCAAAGGGTCCCTTATCGCGACTGAGGGGCCCTCTTTGTAACATTTTAGGCACTTAAACACGCGAATCCTTTACAAGACATTTTGAAACACATTGGCATAAGATACGGTCCCTTTTCGCATTTCACTCCTCTCAGTAACAGGAAGGAAGTGTGAAGAATGTGGCACGGGGTACAAGAAAGCCAATGGTGAAGGATTTTCAACATATATTCTTATGCTTTATAAAATGTTGTTTTTGGAAAGTACGTACCTACTACCTACGTACCTACTCGTATGTATATATGAAGCCATACGATCAGTTTTAATATAACAATAGAAATACACAGTTATTTGGCCAAAAATCCGATATTGATTAACTGTATCTAGTGTATCGATACTCATACATAGATACTCTAATTAATCGATCTTTAAAAAAATAGATTTTTATTAAAAAAAAAATAGTTTTTTAGATCAATGCTCTAATGGAACTAATAATAATCAATTAATGTTATCATATGGCGGACTAAGGCCTAATCCCTCGCAATCTGTCTGAGAGAAGACCCGTGCCCAACAGTGGGAAAAACAAAGGTTTGTGATGAATGTTATAATTGAAAAAAGTTCCATATGGTCAGACTCTCGTTGAAGTCTTTATTTGATTTCATTAATAGTTATCGGACCATTCATTACTTAATTTTTCTGATTTCAAATTCATTTATTTTTCATTATATGGTATGTATTTGTATACGCTTAATGAACGTCATTATATTTTGTATCTACCACCGATTCACAAAGTTGATGGTACCGAGAAGAAACGCCAAGAAACTTTACGTTACTCTTTTCAAAATTTACTATGTATTTGATACTGGTAAATTATTTTATTAGGTACCTATACTTAATGTGGAGCTAGAGATACATCGCACCAAGAGTAAGTAGTAAGTAATTTATTTTATAGAATGCTTTATTATAGAGGTTTTGATTAGTGTTAGATTTAAATTTGTTTTCTGAGAGACAAGTAGTAGTATTTTTAGGTATTTTATTGTAAAACCGAACACTGTTCCCCATATGATTTTGATGCTTTAGTTAGTCTAGAGTACAATCAATTTATCTTTATTCATTTTATTAAAGTTGTGTACACTATTTCTCATTACAAACAAATTATGAGTTCTGCGTACATTATTTTCATAAATATATGTATTGACATTGCATTAATACCTTGGTAATGTTCGTTCGGGCTGATCTTAGTAATTACTGTAGTGATTTTCATACAGTTTTCACCAGTAGAATGTGGGGTTATCTAAGGCACAAAGTAGATCTACTTTGTGTCTAAGGGGAGGAATTCAAACTGGACTGTATTTTTTTTTTAATTTGTGAACAAAAGATAAGTTGTGCGACATTTGGAGAAGGTCAGTCGCTATTAACATAATACTTTTATCGTGTTTTTTGCACATTAGAAAATGTCATATCAGTCGCTCGCATTACATAAAGCGCCGCGTCCACTAGTGTCGTAACTTATTTAAAGAAAGCTGTGTTAATAATGTGTTGTGAAGAGAACAGACTAGGAACGAGCGATAAGTGGTTTAAATGTCGCGGGCAGTGAAGGCCGGTTTTGCAGTAGGCCAAACTCTACTTCAACTTTTAAACTAGAAACTTAATGCGGTACGCTAGTCGCCAACATAGTATTTATAACAACCTCGTTTTAAATATCTCAGAGTAAAGATATATGTACTAGATATGTTGTTAAAAAACGTGTTTATGAGTTTTTATTCTGAGTTCTTAATAAGTTTAATAGGTAAGTACTAAGGTTAAAGGAAGAGCACTGTTTGTATAGCTTAAAGTTTTTTTGTTAACTGATTATTGAAGTATTTCTTAACTAATCGGTGGATTACCCTGAACGTTGTCATCAAAAATTCGATTATCTATTTATTTAAATTATTACATTTTAATCAAATTTAATAATTAAAACAAGAGAAGTTTATTATTGTACACCAAAAGGATAAAGATACAACATACAACAAGTACATATAAAAACAGGAAAATATTATAGTAGTACAAATAAAAATAATAAATAAATTGAATAAAATATCTACTGAATTAATCAAACCTTATAATGAAAAGAATTTAATATAAACTAATACTTAAGTAAATATAGTTACTATGCTAAAAGCAAAATGAGTAACCCCTTAAATGGTAAAATAATATTTAAAAAAAAGTTTCAGTGTGAGCGAAGATGCAATGTCACATATGAAAAAAAACAGTCGAATTGAGATGCTCCTCATATTATTGGAGGACGTTTGATAATACAAATTGATCTTGAGAGGCGCAACAACTTATCAGGAGAGCTCCATCCTCTACACACGATAACGATCGCTTCTGGATTAACACCCGATAACAGACGATGACTGTCGATATAAATAGGTATGTAAAATCTAATGCGTTTGATAAGGTTTGTCACTTGACGTATTAAAAACACTGCGACATTATGAACATATGACTGTTTTTAAAGGGAATTAGCAAAAGAATACGATGCTGTACCCGGTAACTGCCGCGCATGACATTTGTGACAAACCACAGATAGGAAGAAGCTGGGAGTATGGGACAAACCTTGAACTTAGGTGACCTCAAGCGACCAGCTTTCATCTGAGTTGTTTATTTTTTCTCTTTATCTGCTTATGGTATTGCGAGATTGTTACCTAGTCTTAGAATATACAACAGGACTGACACAATGTAATAAAAGTCTTCCAGATAAAAAAGTAAATATATAACACCAACTAACAGAACTTACTACCACTAACAGTCCCCAGTCCTCATACCCAGTAACGAACTGACCAACTAATGTTCTAATTAACTCTCTGAGCTAACTGGACTAACCATCCCAATACTTATTTGAATCTTGTTCAAAGTCAGTTACAGTAGTCATGGGCGGCAGCGGATGGGTGGTGCTGCGAGCTCGTTTGCTATCCATAAAAAATATATATTCATTCAATGTTTAGCTGCACTAACGAATGGGGGAAGCCTGTAATGTTATGCTAAGCTTTGAAATAAATAAATAAAATTGTTATTTTTTGCTTTTCACAGATAATTTTGTAGTCATACCTATTGATATTATTATGCTGTCTATAGATGATACTATTACTCCGGTCATACATCTGTATTAAAAGCATTCTGGGGCACATTTTTGCCGGATATTATATATGTACGGGCACATATTACACAAACTTTAGTACCTGTGCACGAACAAATGAAAACAATTTTTTAGAAGGTACTATGAAGTAGCGGCGTGTGGCTTTAACGCCTTACAATCACAGGCACGTGCAACCTCTCGTACGGCCTACAATGGGCCTCGCTAGTTGCAAGCTGCAACGCCACAATGGATCTCACGAGACGAGTGGAACAGCACAAGGAATCTGTCTGAAAAGCCTGGAGGCAAGAGACAAGTGCGTTTGATGGACTCGCAGAAATATGAGGTATGAGGATTCTCTTTATTTTTAGAAAGACGAGACATTTTTGTCATGTTTCAACACGCGGCGACTCAATCTTACTGGAAGCCTAGGTTTTTACACAGCTACTGAGACTGTTCTACGTGACTGTTAGATTTTAGTCTTTTCTCAAGCTACAACCCATAGACTTTCAACTGCTGAGCCCCCACAGCTGCGGGAGGTCTAAAAAACTCTTGTGACTCTTCAAAACGCATATTATTATGATTGTTATATTAAGTCAAGCAGGTCGTGGTACAAGTATTTGTCCTGTGTCTGGATGTTAATACATATTATCTATTTAAGTATGTACATATTTAAAAATAGATATGTATGTATATCAGTCTCTGACACCCGTAATACAGGCTTGAAGCTACTTTGGGGTCAGATGGCCGTGTGTGAGAATGTCTAAGATATTTATTATTTATTTATTTATTTATGTCACAGTCACCGTGTATAATGTCAATAATTTAATGTCAGCTAAGAAATCCTTGAATAGATATAAGTTGAAGTGAAGATCATATTATGATATCGATCGTACCGCGGTCCCTCTCAATCACTCGCCTGACTGATCACATTGCCGTCGTCTGACGCAGTCTGGCCTAATTGCTAGAGATGTGTTTGATCGTCAAAAATATATATCCGCGAATACGGATACCTGTACGACCTCAACACGGTGTCGCGTTGGTTGGACCTGCACTGCGCGGGTGTTTTTTTCTTTGCTTTAACCTTGTCTTTTCATGTCTTATACAGCCTTGTTTTCAGGCTGAGTGGCATTATTGAAGTGATAACATCGATTAGATATTTATGTATCTAATCGATGCATAGTGATCAGTGTCAGGTAAAGGACATATTTATACCTAACTGCAAAAAGCGCATTTGATACGAGTAATTCTTCAACCATGGACACGTCGCATGATACGCCGTAATCCACTACCATCGCTATCTGTTTTGAGTTCCACTGTTGTGCACGGGTCTTGGAAATTGGAGTGGTTAAGCCTTAGGCCACTAAGTACTTGTAGGTACTATAAATATTGTATTCTGTGACTAAGTGCGGATTGGCAAACTACTCATGCATCCGAGAAAATACTCTTAATGGCGAACTTTAGATATATTTCTCATTACCACCACAGAATACTTATGCTACCACCAAGAGTTTAACTGGTAGAGAATGACACAACGCAATAATACACCTTTTGTAAAAAAAATTATGTAAATAAATACTTACTTGATAATCTATTAAAAAAAATTAAAAAAAGCTAAGCCCATAGACGTACCTACCCATAGACGTCCCACTGTTAGGAACGGGCCTCCCACAGACAAATCTGCGGGGGGTGTAGAGCATTCTGCACCACACTGCTCCAATGCGGATTGGTGGAGGGGTTAGTGGCCAATCCAGTGTCGAATGTTCTCTAGCCACCCTAAGGTCTTTCGACAGGGCTTAACGATTGTTTCCACCGTTAAAAACAACGGGTTAATGTGGCTCCAAAGCACGGTAGCGTCCATGAAATTTTGCCACTAGCGGTCACCCATCCACAAACCGACCGCGCCCGTCGTTACTTAACTCTGTCGAAACTACGAGCCATTGGCTAAGGATACCTGGCTCTATAACAAATAATCGGGCTAAATTATTATAAAATAAAGTACCTACACTGAATTTAATGCACTGAATTAAACAAAACAAATCTAATAATGTATTGTCATCAAGACTTCTTTATTTCCTAGTCTAGACTGCGTGTCTAGACTATCTCAATAGCATGAATGTAATTAAGCTTGAATTACTTCAGTCTCGTCATCTAGCTGCATAAGGCTTAAGATCGGCTCAAGGAAGGCTGAGCTGAGAAATAAGGCCGATGAATGCAGCATGAAGTCTATAGGCTTCAGTCAATAGCTTAAGGCTCGAAGTCTTTTGCTAAGCCTTAAAGTGTCCTCAAAGGAACGATCTATCACGGAAGCCGCGGTACCTTACCTACTATATTGTATTGTGAAACTGACTGTACTTTAATTCTTATAATACATATAAGTTTTCTATTCATAGGTATTGATAGATCTGACCATTCTGAACTGGCCTTAAATCCATATAAAAATAAAAAGTTATACGAATGAATTGTAAAAAAAATTAAAGTTTAAATTTTAAATAAGTTTTAGATAGATAGTATTTAGATAGGTTTGAATAGTTTTAGTATTTGTATGATGTTTTCAATCAAAAATATATAATTTTCCAATAACCAAAAAAAAGGTCTTTTTAAATAAAACACACCAGTAAATAGTGTGTTTTTAAATAAGGTAATTCTCCGCCAAACTGCGCTGGGACAGTGTGGCGAAGTATGCTCCAGACCTTCTAAGCTGACACCTACTGGTTATATTGTAGGCTAGTATGCCGTATACTTTATTATCGTTGGTTTATTTGCACGTTGGTGCAAAGTGAGTGAGATCCACCATAACGATATGGTGGATCTCACAATGCTTAAAAAAAGATAACTTGAACCCATTCAGCCAGAAAACTCACGGTGGCGAAAGCTTATCAAGGTTATCTAAATAGTGCCCGTGTTAGGTTATTATATTATTGAATAAAAAGATTGATAAATGTGGAAAATTATTGATGGTAAAAGAAGTAATTCATAAATGGAACGTAATTTAAGTATCATTGTTTGGTTTAATTAAAGCGGAAATGTTGTCTAGTGTGATATTGGAATTAAAGTGATTAAGGCCTATTTAAATATGAGTATTATGTCTTAATTTATGTAAAAATATCATTTTAATGTTAATAGTTTCGTTATCGTAATAAACACGTGTTGACATTATTTTCATACCACAAATATTTAAATAAGCTTTATCTATACGAATAATAGGTGTTAATTAATGTTTCTATTTAATATTATTATTGTCAATGTCCTTTGTTAGCAAAAGTATCATTTTATTTAAGTGTAAGCTTGTTTTGATAAAACGACGTGCCGCCACCTGGTGAGCAGAAAGGGGGCTTGTAACCGCGTGGAGGCAATTCATTGCTTTTTCTTCTTGGCTGGCGAGTGGCTCTGATATTCTGTTCGTAGCAATAATACAGTGGTACAGACAGACGGTACCTTGGTTGTGTGGAAACGCTGCTCGAGACCAAAGTTAAGTACATAGATAATTAGTTAACTAAATGGTTTATTATTATAATAATATATTGTCAATGTGATCATTCCAATTTCAAAACTGGAAACATGGTGTAATGTGTGTTACTGACGTGATATTATATATTGTATGATTTTATTTGAAAAAGATGTGCGGGGGAGTTTCTTTTGCAGTTTCTTCTCCTCCACAAAAAGAGCACCTTTTGAAACTGTGGTAGAATCAAACATCGATAATAAATGAATAAAGCATTATTAATTTTGATATTGTTTTATAATTTCCACCCACTTCCAATTTGACATTTTCATACAAATACATTCTAGCTTAAATTAACAACTTGTATAATTACTATTATACATACCTATATTTTTAAAAATCTAACACCCGCATAAAAATATTAAACGCAATTAGTAATAGATTTTAATTGCATTATTATGTGCTGACTAAGCCAAGTTGGTCCTAATCTTGGTCCTAATCAGCAGTCTGATAATATACACGCTACGCACTTTAGTCTTACACAATGAGAGCTAGGTAACATAACTGAACAGACGATCTATTTCTTAGAATGGTGAATTGAGTTATGTCCAGTCTCGTGTTCTATAGAATACCAATGAGCGATAAGACCACAGCGAGAAAAACAAAAACAGACAATAAATATTGTAAAAACCCATTCAATCTCTCTGAGCACTAAACTACCAATGTTCTCCTTATTGAACGTCAGTCAGTGTGTTTTGGATCACAAGGAACGTAGCCGTATCGGGCGTTATAGGTAATTAATATACTTATTTGGTAGTCAGCTCGATCACCGACATCACCATTAATCTTGAATACACTAGTGTAAGTTATGAGAACCAATAAAGTCCCGCGGTGTCTGTTGCGCCCTGACTTATTTGGCTCTAACTTTTGGTACATAGCGTTTAATACCTCAGTGGCTATGAATTCGTATTCGTATTCGAGAAAGTCCGAGATCAAATCCTTTATAATCCAATTTTTGGAATTTAAACTACTAACAGCTACTACCAAATTCTTTGTTTTCCGTTATATTGTCGATGGCTTGTGTAGTTGGATTATGGTCGCTGTATCACTTCAATGAGTTCGGTGCACAATAGTGGGACATTGAAAGGGTCTGGGCTTGAAAGCTGGTGGTGGTTGGTACACAGTTTCACACCTGCAACCGACTGGACTATAAACAGTTGTGCGTTTACCACCGATACTAAGACAGGTACTTTTTGTGGCTTTACGGCTTAGCCAGTGAAAGTGCACGGATGATTGGAGCTTCACAGCTTCGGAGCGAAAGTGATACGGTTAGCTGATTCAGATACAACCATTGTGAGCGGTCTTGTTATGTCAACTTACGAGGTATTTACTTAATGACAGACTCGGGTTACATCGGCCTGATTACTTGTTGATACGATATGTTATATCTCTCTTATGAGAATGTAGTCACGCAAGCCTAATTGTCTGGAAGAGATTTCACATAGAAATAAGCGGTTCCTTTGTACTAGGTACTTTGTACTAACAAATGTAGGTATATCGTGTACCAAAATGTATTAAACAAATAAACCATTAGGCTAACTATTAACTTTTACATACCAACCATATTAAATACGTTTCATTTTTGCAACATAATTATTCATTAGTTCCCAAACACATCTGGGCTATTTGTTTTTAAAATGTGAAAAATGCCTACACGTGCGAAGCTGGGCGGATCGCTAGTGTTCATGATCATGTAATCTTTGATATCCACTCATGTGGTTATTTTATTTTTTTAGTTAGTAATTTTCCAGGTCGTTTTACTTTATAGGTACCTACTAGGTACGGGTCATCCTCCGGTGCGGTACATCCGGCTCAAATGGGCGAGCCTCGTGTATTTTTTTTTCACTTCTGTTCCTTTCGGAATTTTCGAAACTGTGGTTTCAATTCAAGTAGGTAAATGAAATACCGATGGTGTAACTTTTCTTTGCAAATACAATAAAGTTAATAAGTATTAGGCATTTCTGTCTTATCATTATTACTCTCTAAGTAATACAATAAAAATGCTTATGCCAGCTTCAAGAAGCACTTGACGAAAACAATGCAAAGGAAAGCTATTTCATCAATTTAGCTCGCATGACATGTCGCAATGCGCTGTTCTGCCATTCGCGCGTTTTTGTTAGGTACTTCTGTCAATGTTTTTGTTTACTCGATAAACGGCTTCAAACACTGACACAGTTTCTTAGTTTCACAATGGATTACGATTGGCATTTACGTTTGCCAACCATTTCGTTCTTTTTTTAAATAGATGTTCTATTTGGCCTGATTTTTTAATTTCAAAACTAGTTTGTTTATTGCCAGTTTGACGAGATTGTAAACAAGGTTTGACTAACGTCAGCCTTTGCATCTTGCTTCATTCATCAGTTTGCTTCCACCTTTTGTTTTCATTTTATTGTTACAGTTTACAGTTACAGATAATTCTGCAACCATGGAATGGAAATTGGAATGTTTAAACTTATGTGATTATAATAGGCTTAGGCTGTAGTTAAATTAAGTTTTCCTTAGAAAAGGAGAAATTATGAAGAATATAAACATCTAAAGCATCTTCACTGCAGGAAATTATCGTTATAAATAAAAATATACTTAATGTTAGTGGAGAAGTGAATAAAGATATCTATAATCGTCACATTGTCTCCTGCTGTGTGTTTAGATTTTGGTTGTTTTTAGACAAAACAATTCAGTAAGTCAAAAATAGTCAGTCAGTCAAAAATAGGTAGTATTAAGTATGTATATAGTATGCATTTGACAGTTTTAAACGTAAGTACAATTTTACTGTGGTGTGGTTCCCGGTTCGAATCCTGGGTAGAAATAAGTTGCAACCCATAGACGTTCCACTGCTAGGCACGGGTCCCCATAGACAGAACTAATTATTAAATAACTAATTAAGATTAAAACAAAATAAATATTAATTTAGTTATTATTAAATTATGAAATTATTTGATTATCTATATATATAAAAGGAGAAGGTGACTGACTGACTGACTGACTGACTGACTGACTGACGTACAGTAGTACTGAATAAAGTACAGTTTAATACAGTTTTATGAGAATAAATAAAACAAAAATAAATTCACCCGGACCATCTCGAAACGGTCACCGTCATCACCGATAGAATAATTTATGACACCTAATGTCAACTACTAAACTCTCAGAGCAATGAGACCTTTAAACTACATAAAGTAACATCTGTGATACTGTGTCATCACGATGCAACTTAAGCAGGCTGCTAAACTAAATAGCCGAAGCCTTCCAAGGCACTTTACTTTATCAGTTCATCGCCCATGAACGGCCATGACTTGACTTAAGAACATGTGCAAACTTAACAGTAATCATTGAACCAGAAGGAAAGTAAGCATTTGAAAGGCGATATGGAGCAATTAAATACTATATGATTAATTACATTATTGGCGCAGGAAAACTACGAAAGACTACTTATGGACGTTTTTCTTTTCGTCATAAACTGTACCAATGCAACTGTCAACTTGCAAGCAAGCAACTTGTCATGTTTTAAGATACTGGGAACATACGCTTACCATATGGATGGTTTATGGAAACAAGGAGCTTTTTAATAATGGAGCATACAGACTGACCGCCGGATTCGATATTAAGTAAGGAATATCGTCATTCACGACTACATTTCATATAATAATTTGATCCATTGTTTTGACAAGTTTGTCACAAATGACAGGTCTGGAGGATAGCTCCGATTATTTTCCTCATATAAAAACACAATGGTTTAGCCTAGGTTAACTAAAATAAAAGTTCACGCAGCCTATATATAACCCTATATTGTGATAAAACTTTACTGAAGGTGAAGGTACTGGGATTTTTTTGCCGCTAGAACAGTTGAAATGCTCACTCTACAACTGCAGGGTCGTGCATATTCTCCGTAAGTAAACCAAACATAAATCACGTTTACAATGACTCACTTTCGAATAATTATTTGTTTTTTGTGCCAAAACTTTGTATTGAGGAACCCAGTGTGTGAGTGAACCCGCATTGCAGATGTCCCTTATCTGGAGCCATATTTAAGCTTAAATTAAAATGTGTAATTCGTCCAAACATCGCTTGATGCACGTACGTAACTCGATTTTAATCGAAGCTAAGCAAGTATGCCGAAGTAGATTACAAATCTGAACTTCGTCCTGTTATAAAACGCCGACATTACGTTGAATGTAGTACAACCCTAAGGTTTGAGGCAACGAACGAATTAATGTTTCATATGCGTCCCCATTTTACTAAAAGGAGATCCTTCCTATACCGCTATTTTCCTAGCTTGACATAACCTATTTTCTTTTTATGAAAATGACCGTAGATGTAGAATAAGTCGGTAGACAGTCTAATAGTCTACCGACTTATTCTACATCTACAGTCGTCTCCCAATTCCTAATCCATACCGCTCATCTATAACACCTTTGCAGTTCAATGGACATCCGGCCGGAATCTAAGAAGACAGTCGGACGAGACGACTCAAGTTTACAAACGAGATATAAATGGATACGGAGTTAGCCGAATGTTTCCGAAAATACCCGATCGGGTGAATCAGCGTAGTCGTAGGTGCTTCACCCTTGCTACACCTCACTGGTTATTTAGGGTGCAAATATTTTTTACTCCCTTGCGACGTTATTGTAATTACTTAGTGTGAAAAGTTCTAAGGTTTGAGTCGCAGGAAACGCGAATACGGTTTATGTTCTTGGCCTTATATCATGAAGAGGTAGAAGAAGGTGTAAAAAAAGGTTTATTTTTTACTAATATACTAATAGAAGGGGATGCCGTCTCCTCTTACAGTATGCAGCAGACAAATCGTACGGTCATATTCATAAAAAGCAAATAGGTTATGTCAACAAGCTAGGAAAATGGCGGAATAGGAAGGATCTAGTATCAAAAGTAAACTAGCCAAAGTGTCATTTTGGCAGTAAACTAAGTAAACTAATGTCACATAAATTAGTTTACCTTTGTACAATTTTTACTTTTTTCAGTGATGCAGAAAAACGATTTGTAATTTAACATTTATATTTGAAATGCCACAGATACTACAATATTTTGCCACAGTATGCATTGTGTCAAGATATTGATTTCATGTACAAACTGCCAAAATAACACTTTGGCTAGTTTACTTTGTACCGACGAATTTATAACCCATTTTCACTTCACTTTCACTTTCTTCTCACGATTGTATATTATGTTTGGAACGAAACTAAACTGAATATGTTTTTTTTTTTTTTTTTTTTATGGAAACAGGATAGCAAACGAGCTTGCAGCACCACCCATCCGCTGCCGCCCATGACAACTGTGACTGGCTTTGAACAAGACTCAATTAGGGACTGGGATGGTTAGTCCAATTAGTTAGAGAAAGTTAATTAGAACATTAGTTGGTCAGTTCGTTAGTAGGTATGAGGACTGGGGACTGTTAGTGATAGTTAGTCCTGTTATTTGGTGTTAGTAATAGTCCAGTTAGTACTTGTTAGTAGGAGTCTCGTTCTAAGTCAGTCACAGATGTGTTGCTACCCTTGAGGACTAAGATGGTCGCCTCTAAAGAAGTGTAACCGGAATCCACACCTTTCCAACCGGACCACAATTGCTTTAAAAACAATTATTACACGGCAGAAATGGTACTAGGTACCGTGGCGGGCGGTGGTACTGCCCCGGGCGAACTCTATATGGAACCAATTAGCTTTCATATAAAACCTATTTTACCTGTTTTAGTAAACCTGTTTTAGTAAAACACTATCCCAAGATAAAATATTGTTTAATTCGCCTAAGAATAAATCTGAATCAGAAAATTCTTTATTAAACACATGTTCTTGCACTTCAGATCAGACACAATATATTATCAACAGATACCTAACCTTGTTGGTCTAGTGATCGCAAGTGCGACAGCTAAGTTAGAGGGTCCTGGGTTCCATCCCTGGGACGAGCAAAGTATTTTTGGGTTTTTTTCTAACCTGAAATTCGTAGTAGCTCGCAATATGCCCGAATTATGACAATAAAGTCTCCACCTACGAATACTACATGGGACCTGAAGACCTGAACATAACTGGTGAAAACGGGTGGTGTAGTACACACCTCTGTCTACCCCTTCGGGGGTATATCCCCAAAGGGCGTCCCCGAGGCGTGATTTTATGTTATGTTATATCTAGTAAGTTTTAAAAAATTCTTGGCCACTGTTCACTCCGGGGTACAAGCATACCCTAGAAGCCTCTGAGTCCACTTTCGACCAGTCTCTATTCATTCAAAATACTCGCTTTCGGTTCGGCCGAACCAGAAATAAAGTTTCTACTAAATACACCATGGTCTTCCTTAAAGGTAGGATGGTTACGTACAAATCAAGGTCGCATCACCGTTTATCACATAATAAAAGCTTTTAACATAAATAAAAACGAGGTATGCATATAGATACAATCCGTAAACCTTATGTTCCGTGGTAAGCATTCACACCCGCATGTGACTTAATCGACACGTTTAGTGTTTGATTGTAATACAAATACTCGTAAGGAAGTACCATTGAGGTATTATTATTCGACGGCAGACGTACAGGCAGTCAATGATGTTCTGCTACCCATTATAGGAACTAAGGAGGAATTATAATAGGAACAATTACGTGGATTATTATTATTTATTATATTATCCAGTGTGCGAATAGCTTTATCGTAGTTTGCGGGGCACGACAAGCATTTTCCTGTACTATATATAATTAGATGTAGATTCCCATGAACTTTTTCCTTCATCAGTAACAGGTCATATTTAATTTCTCAAAACGCATAAATATTATACTAGTCGTTGTCGCGTGACCGGATTTGAACCCGGACCCTGTCAAATGAGACGCCGAATTTAACCCATCGGGCTAAGACAACTACAGAGACCGGCATCAAACTCGTAGCTCAAACGGGGGAGCGAGTGTCGGTCGTAAACGGTGATTGGTTCTACAGCCATATTATATCCCCTGCACTGATACCCCTTCCGTGCGCTATCCCCGCTGGATTTCGTCTGGACCAGGGTTGTTGCTGATGTAGGTTTTTTCAATATCAGCTGATGCTGATGCTGATGCTGATTTTGTAAATTAATATCAGCTGATGCTGATGCTGATGCTGATTTTATTGAAACATGAGATTGAAACTATGAAGTTATTGGTAAAAGTGATAACTTTATTAGGCTTTTTAAATAAAAGGGAAATTATTAAAAAAAAAATTGTGAGCCGTCACGGTGGCAGATGTCAAACATCGAAATTATTTTGTACAAGTAATAGGCACAAAAGTACAGATTATGACAGGAACTAAAACATATAATAAAAAAAATAAAAAAAAAACAAAATAATAAAAAAAAATTAATTAAAAATGGTTGTCTGTAAAGTCGGTTTACGGACGATAGATTTACGTGATAACGTCATGATCATTATTTTATACAATACAAAAAAGGAGAATTGAAAATACAAAGATAACAGGCAACAGTCTTCTATCTTTGTATTTTCTCTGTCTATATATTTATTTTGACAGTTCCCTATTTCGGAGCCATAGAAACGCCAATGTTGTGTGTAAAATTAATTTAATAAAAAAAATTAAAAATTAATTTAATAAAAACATTCAGGGAAACGGAAGCAGAACGGGATACTTTTTCATATGCGCTGTTCATCAATTTATAAGAAGTTATCACGTCAAAAAAAATAAATTATTATTAATATTTAATAATAATTATTAATAATTATAATATTATTATTTTATTAATAATAATATCCGATAGACATATATAAGACATATATAACTGTATAGTATATATATTCTATCATAATACAGCGTGGCGAAGCGTCGCCACGGCCTGTATCGCCACGCCAAAAATTTGGTTTACCCTCCGCCTAAAGATGTTTCACATCAATAATACTGTGACTTTTAATTATCACAAACAATCATCTTCGTAAATGTGGTGGTAGGGCCCCGGAGGGATTATATTGGTAATATTGATTTGAATACCATTATTACCATTATTATTTCTCCATGGGGTTTGCCTGGATAGCTACCACCCTTGAGCATGAGTCAGTCGCCAAACGACTCATCGTGTTCCAGCTGGGGGCTTAAGAGCCAGATCTTTCTTTCTTTTTCTTCTCTCTTTCTTGGCCGGCAACGCATCAGTGATGCCTTTGGTGTTCGCTAACGTGTTAAGAACGACTGACAATTTTACGATCTTTGATTGGTCAAAAACCCACGCAGTCATAGCTAAGCCCCGCCCTCAACGGTCATGTCACGACTGGAATATCAGCAATAAAATCAGCATCGATTAATGCGGATGCTGATGCTGATGTTGAAACCAATGCTGATAATCAGCTGATGCTGATGCTGATGCTGATATTCGCAACAACCCTGGTCTGGACTTTGGCGCCGCGAGGAATATTTATCATGCGGGTGAATTGATCCGCTGCGGACGGCCCTGCAGGCAGGAAGCACTCGGTGTTGTCGGCTGCTAGAGGTCGTAACTAACTAACTAACTAACTAAATATGAGCTCGTAACTCTATACGCTCGCCGCTAAGTGGTGATCCTGCTTGTATTGAATAACTAGGCTATAAAGTCTCTTAATATCATTTACAAAACAATCATCTTGTAAATGACATTAAGGGGCCTTCCCTTTATATAACAAAACGGACATAAAATTACGCTTGTATTTCTCCGAAACGGTAGACAGAGGTATGTTATGTAGTACACCAACTTTTTTCAGTTATACCTACGTTATCAGAAACGAAATGTAATGTTTTTTATTTTCAATGTTTTTTTCAAGTGGAAAGTTTATTGGGTAGTATCATAGATAATATACTAATGGTAGTACATATATTAGTCTTTGATCGAGACTGTCATGTCATAAGTCTTTTCTAGGTCTGTTACAGTTATCATGTGCGGCAGCAGATGGTTCGATGGGTAGTGTTACATGCCTGTTTGTCGGTCGGAATATCAAAATGAGAAAAAAAAACAATTAAAGTACAAAAAAAACTTGTTAATCAAAGCATTTACATTTTATATGAACTATTTTAACAGAGACATAACTTTTTCATTCAGATAAATTTTAGCGTAAAGTCATATTAAAAGTAAAATTAAGACACACCCGAATTACGTAATTAAATAGCTATAAAAATCGCCCACAAATGTAGTGGCTAAGCACCATTAATCAGTTCGTGTAATGGCCGTTGTAAAAATCACTAATTGCCTGGGCTCGGCCGAGACTGAGGCTTTTTCATTAATTTACATTAAATACCTGTCCTATAGGTAGAAAGACAAATGATAGTATTGATATCAAAAACATGCAATATACAATATAAAACATATCAAACAATATAACAAGAGAAAAGCGGGTGAAACCCAAATTTGGCTGGTGTAAAATAATCTATATTTGTGTAATAATTACTTATCCCATTTTAATAGTAATATTCCCCTAGTGATATACATACTTTAGATTGTGTGACAACGTACCCTCCGAAGCACGGAATCTTCCTTGAAATTTTCCATCCTATCACCGACCGAGCCTTAATGATGCGGTCGAACACATACACACACATTATTTTAATTATTGTGCAAAAACTCCTAAAGTGCGTGTGGCATTTTATTTAAAAAACATATCTGACCGTATTTATTCGCTTGGAAACTTAGTCGAGTGTGACGAGCTGTGAAGTGAACACAATGCATTTTAGGGTTTCGTTAAAAGTTGACATAAACAGAAGAGATTTTGTTTTAGATCTTTTATATCATCGATATACTTTTATATAATCGATAGTATCGTAAAAAAGTAAGTAAAAGTAGTAAAAATCTAAGGATTATATTCTCTGCAATTTTACGAGGTAAAAAGTAACCTTTGGCACTCTCCTAGCCGTATACGACATCTGTGCAAAAAATTACATCGATCTATCAATCCGTGAGAAGAACAAAGCGACAAACACACTTTAAATATAATATATCCAGTTTAAATATTAGTAAGGATGACCTTGATTTTAACCTATGACTTGAAAGATAATATTTATTCACAACAATTTCTACTGGCTCGGTCACGTGGCTCCGATACGAATAATTGTGATAAAACCTAAGTATTAAAGTTGTGTGGCGTGTGAGAATATACACGTGGGTTATTTTTCTACAACTCTTTTGTCAGTCAAAACACAGTCTGAAACTATAAGTTTTAAAACTATTTTTTTTAAAAATTTAGTTGTGAGCGCTGTGAATATGCCAATTTTAGTTAACCAACCTCATAACATCGTCCATGGATGTTGCAACATTTGGCAGATTCAAATTAGTTTAGCTAAGCACATGTGTGTTACCATAGCATATAAATGTAAGTACTCGTATATGTAGATAAATTCACACTTGTGTTTGGTCATTAAACTGTAAGCAAGATTATGACTGTAAAATAAATAAAATAAATAAATACTTTTTGTCCATCCACCACCACACCCTTACTTTGTAAGGTCCCACAGTTGGGCTAACCCAACTGTGAGACCTTAGGGTCTCCTTACGGAATGGGAGATTTCACCACTCTGGCCAAGAATACGTTTCTGGAGAACTCTCAGGCACCTAACATTCCTTCACCGTAACAGCAGATGACATTTAATTTCCTAACTCGCATATAACTTAGAAAAGCCTTGTATTTGAACCCCCTCGAGTGAGAGGCGAGTTCGATAGCCACAGGTTTGTCACCGCTACCCATACTTTTTCCATCACGATTAATTTAAAAAAAACACAATCATAATTTCACATCATTATGTTCACACTTAACATCCTTTTGATGTGTCACTGTAACTGAATTGTACTCTGCAAGGAACGATAATTTATTCGCATTTCTCCAGTCTGCATAAAAAAACCAGACGGACATTCTATAGAATTGCTTAGCCTATAAGTATTTGCATAAAGAGCCGCTTAGTTCTTTGTACCAAGTTTGTGCCAAGATCGATAAATGCAATTTGCGTCATTCTGTCCAAGCCTGCATACAAAGAAAGAAATTTAATTATTTGTTTGTAACATTACAACAATCAATAAATAGATAATATAATATTATTATAATAGTTAAAAATTGTTGTAGGATCGCAACACAAAAAGGTCTTTCCTCACACTACACTGGCTTAAGCGACGCCTGTAACTCATTGACGTCTACTATAGTGCTGCGTGCTCGTTTGCTATATAAAATCTAAAAACTGCTCGTTTCTCGCCTAGCCAGCCGCCTCCGTCGATGCGGTTATCTCCCATTTCGATGGCATCGCCGCTATCGCGGTCTTCTCGGAACAGTCAACCAACACTATCGTAAAAGGTATTGATCATTTTTATCTGGCGTATCAGACGTACACTTACACTCACGAACTGGTTTGAACTGCACTATTGCTGTTTGACATGGTTTGACCTTTCTTCTAACTTTTTAACTTTAAACTTTAAAATAAAATGACATATAAAAATTATACTGTAAAAAAAATTTTTTTTTAAAAAGCTTTTATAACTTGACCTTGAAACCTAATCGTGATCAAAGTTCATTACAAGACTTTACCACAAGTGCAAACACGACTATGATACGATATTCCATCATGAAGTTCCAGTTAATATCTTCCGGCTCCATCATCAGATCAGTTCGACAGTACCATATTATTGCATTGTCATCGGAACCTAATATGTGTGCAAAATTTCAGCTCGATAGCTTCAGTGGAAGTGGGTGAAATATTGATTGCAAGATTCCAGGACATACATACATACATACGAGTGAAGTTAAATAAAAGCTTTTAATATATCTAAGGTTAACACATAATATATGTATAGCATGAATAGAAAACAATAGGTTTACCAAATTAATTAACAGATTAGATATAGCAATATGATTTTATAATGTTTTGAGTTTTTATTTTTTTATGAATCACAAGTTAAGCCTATTACTATTAACTAACTACTAACGTACCTAGGTATATTTTTAATATTGATGTGGTTTACAAAACCCGGGCTAGTAACAGAACATAATAAGCCGTTTTTATTAACAGAGATACCAGGGAGGAGGAACTTCCAGTTTCATGAGAAATACCCAGGCTATTGTTAGATTATTCGTACTGACTACGCGAATGCAACCAGTATAGGGAACTTATTTCAAAGTCAGTGGTATACGAACAGCAAGTGAAAAAAATTAATTTTAAAAGATTATACATATCAGCCTGCTGGAAGAGATTTCATTTTGGAATAAGCAGGACCTACTAAATTACTGTTAATCCTGGTATTTTTGTTGTTTTTCGTGTACATGAATATATAAATAAATAAATATCATAGAAATAGAAATAGAAGAAAAAAAAAATTTCTTTTTCTATTTCATAGATGTGAAGTGTAACTCACTATTCCAAATACCAAAATATTAAAGAACTATTAAAAAGCATCGACGTAAATAAATGTTGGCTTAGTAGGCACTAACTAAATGTAATCATGACATTAAAGGTTACACAAAGTCAAAAATTAGACTGCCATACTCATACATTCTCTATGGGATCTCCATCTAAATTCAAAAGTCACTCTCTCTAGAAATATTGTGAAGTTTAATTTCGACCAGTACCTGGTACTTTCGCTTGCTTGTATTAAAAAGTATTCTGTGTTTTCGGTTATTTCGCTGGCTTGGTCGCGTGGTCCATTCATTATTATAAGTGGACGTTATCTACTCTCACACATTAATACTTCTCTGTTGGTGAACAAAATACGTTAAGTATATCTGCATCATTCGATAGAACAATGCTGGCATTGTGTACCAAAATACACCGTAGTGTTATCTATGATTTAAAACGTAATGCGACCGGCGAAGTGTTTTGATACCGCTGAAGTGGCTAAATAAAGGTCTCGGCAGAAACATGACGAAAGAAAATTTGTATGGCCATTCCACGTCTAAACAAAATAGAGCTGAAAGAACGATCTAACTTGTAAATGTAACAATAGTTCCTTCATTAATGGATTCATAATAAATAAAAGTCCGTTTCCTTGAAAGAAACATAAGGCGTAAACACCTTTTCTCGTTTGTTTGTAAGTACTATAGTTACTTACTCTACTACTCTACCAATCTGCATTGGAGCCGCGTGGTGGAGCATGACTAGACTTCCCGTAGTTGTGTCTTGTAGCATGGGTTGCAGCTAGCTACTAGAAGAGGCGTCGCGTCGCTCGTCAATAGAATTGTTGGTAATTTAGTCCTGTTCTAATCATTTACAAGCACAACAAGTATCGTTATCTCTGTTTACACTAATGAGTGACTCAACGACGCACGACGTCTCGGTTGGAGGAGAGCACGCACATTGTTTCGTGTCGTAAGTACCGCCCTAGGGTGCCCATGGTGCAGCCTATTATAGGACAAGATTCTCCGAATTATTATTATACATATTTCATATAATTAACTAAAGAAGTTATTTCTACCTAAGCTAAGCAGTTCGACCCATAGGTATTCCCTAGTAACGGCTCAATAGTACTATAGTAGTTAGAGTAATAGTAGTCAATTTTAATCAAATCGATTTCAAGTTGTTTGGATAATCTCTTAGACGCAGGAACAGGTGTGTATGTAACGGTGATAATATATGAAATATCTACAAATATCAAACGGATATAATCCAACTACAGTCGTATTCAATTCAAATATCCAAATGCGTAATCAGTTAAAAAGTACGTGCACGATCCAATTCAATTAATAAGACCGATAGAATTTATTTAATCGAGAAATTTGAGAAATTCCAGAACTTAGCGGGTAAAAAATTTATAAGCATCCTCCTGTAGCTGTAATGACGTAGGTAGGACGGAAATATTATGGAATGTCCTATATAATCCCCAACGTGAGCCCACATCAGCCACACTCCAGCGCTACATAAACAAGCGTCCACTTGACTATCTCTCAGACTGCCTTCGTACAAATCTATGTAAGTATATAATATGTAAATAAACAAACTTTAATTTCTATGAAACAATTGTAGGAACTGACAATATGAAACAGATTTATGTAGTGCAACTTTGGATCGAATTTGCGATGATCCCCAACTGGGTCGCTTCGCCCCTAGACCTTTTCAATGCAACGACTGCCTAAGTCGAAGTAAGAACCTCAAAACAGACGCTATGCTATCCCAGTAATTTATAGAAAGACAGGGCGGATTCACACCTCCTGTTCATAATCTCCTAGGTAACGCTACTGCGCGACGGCAAGCTATTACTCTAGACATGAGCTAGAGTAGGTACTAGCTCGCCGTCAATTTCGATGACGATTTAGAGACCAATAAGCCCAGTAGCAAGTGTCCATTCGAAAACTGACTACTGACTTAGTAATACAGCCTTAGCCGGCGGTCGCTTTTAATTGTCACTTGCTGAACCGGTAAAGGAAAATATCGGGAGGAAATCTGAAATGCATACCTTAGATTTCTCCTTAATGTTCTCGGAGGCTGTACAGTCTACCAATTCGCACTTGAGCAATGTGGCCGCCCTCCTTCCATCATGAGAGGCTGGTTTATGATGATATCGTTAGGCTAATTTAACATGACACATTCAGACATTCGTTAGCATAAGACTTATAGTTACTCTCTTAAGCTCTTAGTTTCTAAGGTTTTCGTTAGAAATATAGGTACCTAAAACTTACACAAAGACATTACTAAAATTACCTTAGTTTATACCTGTAAGTAAGACTGTCTAAAAAATTCAAAGTAGTCGTAAAATCAAAATTGTGATATCTTCACTGCGGATCACTTGCAGTCCACAACCATAACCACGATTCTGAATATTTTTTTGTATTTTTAATGACTTTCATTTTTCCCTTCGGCTTTTTTCCCTCTCGGCCTACACTAGGGACATAGTAAGTTGAATGTTAAAATATTTAATAGATACGTGATGTCTACCAAGACACTAGTGATTAGCCTCATTTAAGTTGAGTTAAAATCTAATGACAATTCATTATATTTAAGAAATATATACAAAGATGGTACGGAATTCTAAAACCTGTCACAATTAACTATGTTGCTTGCTGCAATGTTACACAAAGCTTGGCTCGTCGAGCACTTAGCTTCTGAGCTCAATTCCTCTGACCCGCTAGCAATCTGAATCGCTGCCAACAGAAGCTACTGCAATACGCGAGTACTACCTGCATAGAGCAACTGAAAAACAAGGCTCAGAGTCCACGATAGCGCAAAGCAAAAATGCTGCAAAATGACTTCAATCTATATTATTTAATTTTTTGAACGTGTGTTATGGTCATATTCATAAATAAATAATTATAATTTAAATGTTAAATAGTTAAAAACAATCAATGTTCTTTCTAACTGTCTAACTCTAGCTCAATGTCATTCAAATCAATTTGTCAAATGTCAAGTGAGTTATCAGCGTTTTTCAGCTCTTCTTCAAGCACTCATAGTGCGTGATAATAATTATGATAATTTCTCTAAATGTACGTTTTCATCCAAGATTTTTTTTTTCAAAATCCGTTCCTTAAGAATCCCTAATGGTGTTCTAATTTGTTTCTTTTAACATAAACTTTTTTTTAATAGATCTACCCGCTCGTAGAACTACTTAAATCTATCAAAATAATTAAAGTATTTGCAGATTCGACATGAGTGATTTGGTCTGCCATTAATGTGAAGCCACTTCCTTGGCTAAGGGCATATATCTAAAGTACCTATTTTATTTGAAATCTATATTTGCTCGTTTTCTATCATGCCAGCGACATATAAACGACTTAATGCGTAGTCTACCGTGGGCGAATCCCTTTTGCCAGCACTTTTGTAGGCGGCTGATTTATGCACTTCTTGCACCACGAGGAACACGGCCGCACGACGCTACGGACGTGAACAATTGCATTGCAAAGATCATTGTTAATTATATGGACCAGACTATTCTGGTTATAGAACCGACCCGGCGCGGCGATTGACTTACCTTATTATGAAAACAATAAAAATATTCTCAATAGCGTTCTATTGCTACTACGACTTCCGAAAATGGTCAAGGGAAAAGTCTTAAAGAAGGCGAAAAGAGAGCACACAGAGTCGAATCTTCCAAAACTGTGGAAAATCCAGGGCATTCCATAGACCATTTTTGGCACATTACTACTTGTACTATTATGTATTCTGTGATGGAATGGATGTGACTGGAATGGGTTTTATGGGTTGCACTATATCCTTACACCTACCATTTCGAGAGGAAACCTGTGCCGAACCATGTGACAATTCATGGAGGAATACGTCATGAGAAGTCTTGGTGGATTACGACTCGTTAATAACTTATCCACTCAATTATTATGTACCTACATAATATTTTAAAAGCTTGGTGACTGTATGTAGCTGGAACTCATCGATACTTGTTAGGCGTGCGATATTTCACCCTTACACTGGCGGCGTAGCTTTCCGCACGAGGCTAAACAATGCAAAATCGTTTTCCCAACAGTCATCCTCCAGTTATTCGCGCAAGCAAAAAGAAGTTTCTGCCTTGCCTGGTTCTGGGGCGTGGGGCAGAGGCGGTTGCCATGACAACGGCGCAGATGGCTATTTCCGTCTGCGTTTGATCTCGCAACTGAATTCCTCGCGAGCGCATAATTTCGACATGCAGTGCACATTTAGACTGGAGATCAGGTCAATTGTACGCTCAGTTCTAGCCCTCATGAAACCGAAGCTAAAACTGGAGCAAACAATTTAAGTAAGCGCTACTTAAATAAGCCACGACATTAATATATTGATATACATCACTACAATCAACCATTTTTTTTGCTTGCACTTATTACCACGCTATGACTAGACTTGTGTGGCCAGTGTCCCATGTCTCCCAGCACATTTGGTAGGAAGGCGACGACACGTTATATTATCGGGACCCCACGTGGTTTTCCTGTCATGTGTTTTCATGTCTCTCATGGATGGGGCTCGATTTTTGCATCTCCAAAGAGGAGGATAATTTGTCTGAGTTTGGAAATTGAAATGGCACGCTAACAATATTTTTTTTTTATATGATAAATCACCTGTCATCATAACTCATCGTAAATTAAGGCAATATGCCCTGTGGCTCATGTATTTTTTTGTACAAGACAAAGGTTTGAGACTGAATCCACAAGGCATGTCCTGTATTGTTTATCAGAGTTTCTCATCGTAAATTAAGGCAATATGCCCTGTGGCTCATGTATTTTTTTGTACAAGACAAAGGTTTGAGACTGAATCCACAAGGCATGTCCTGTATTGTTTATCAGAGATTGATATTTTGAACCATTACGCAGATCAACTTACTTTTATGTAGATTGAATTAGTATACATAGAAGTCTTTTGTATAATAAGAATACATTTTCACCTCATTAAAACTGTTCGGGCGAAGCGACGTAGACTCGTCCTTGAGCACGTGTCGGCACTCAAAATTATGCCTTCAGAGATTTGCTAGACTTTGTAGTATTTAATATTTCAACTTATTATACCTTTTTTCAACACATCAGTTTCTTCATATTACTTCATTCTTTTCATCATTTATATCTTTGTTTATTTCTTATATTGATATACATACTTTATATGTTTTTTTACCATTTTATGGTAATTTATTTGGCTGCAATTGAATTGTAAATTATTTAGTATTTAAAGATGTCCTTTTACTTGTTAATTAGTTTTGGTTATGTATTCTAAATCTTATGTACTTACTATTAAATTTTTATGTAATTCTCACTTGTAGGATGTTTGTAACTTTAAATATTATTTTGTAACATCCTTGTATAACTTTCTCTTTAGTTTATAATGATTTCTATTTATTTTCATAGAACATTTAATATTGTGATTAGTATTTGATACATGACATAAGTCACAGTCAGTAGTAATGTCTTGCTAAAGATTCTAAATCTCTATATAATCATAGATTATATAGAGATATTATATAAAATTTTGCTGTTTTGTATTACGCCATATAGGAATTCAAAATTTAAATTCATGTGTGGAACATGATAGACGACAGCATTCTACAGGGCTACGTTCTTTTACCTCGCCCGACGACGCTCGATGACATTATACGCGTTCTAAAACCAACGGGTGATCGCTCGACGACCACTAGTAGCCGTTCGTAAATGACGCCCGACGACGCACCGGTCACCCCACGAAATAGGTGGGTGAAAGTCGCCCTGACGTTTTAACATATTGTCAACTGTCATAAAAAGCTTCTATTTTGACATTTGGCACTTCATAAAGATAAACATTTTTAGATTTTTCAGGATAATAATATTAATTTATGTTTTCATTCGCGCTAAACAGTGTTTCGTGTAAATATATTAATCTATCTTCATTATATTCATCGTTGAATCGATCAAAATGGAAACAATGAATATTGTTACTCAAAATGGCCAGTTAATATTACGACGATCAAGGCCGGTTGTACCTTTTGTAATCTCTTCGATAATTCAATATTGTGTTTTTGTAATTACTTTGTGTGTACAATAAAGTGTATTCTATGTATTTTAGACTAAACGGATGGATTTTAATAAAACTGTGATGATATTGTGAACTGAAACGTGGTTTTAATTTTGTTACATCTTAATGAAAAATGTAAAAAAGCCAAAAAGTATGCATTTATACATGCATTCATTGTATGGAACTCAAGACCCTGGAATAGGAAATAGGGTACTTTTTATCCTGAAGGACACATTAAATAAATAGCTTTAAATTTAATATATGGCAGTAAAAATTACCCTGTGATTTTTATGTTTGTAATAAGTACATGGGGTACAATGTACATAATAAAATCTAATTTTCAAAATGGAAACAATTTCATATAGATTATTGTTTATTCAATGAAGTGTTCTTCACTCAGGTACATCAATTAAAGTCACATTTTAGTACATTTACAGGATTTTTATAAGCTTTTATGTAACTTGCTTTGATGACTTGTTCCAATTCACAATTTGCAATCCATTTTCTAAGCACTTGCTGGCATCCAATTGAGCTAAAATTTGACATAGCTATGTAACTTCAGTCAATATGGTACCATGGACGTGGCCTGCACATGGAGCCAAAATAATTCTTCAAAACAATCAAAACTCCTCAACTACAACACTCCATTATATACCTTTATAATTCTAAAAACTAGAAACTGAATGAAAAACAGTTCTTAGGGTAAACTTATCCCCCTCTGAAAAAATAGTGTTGCAGCTATTTCATCTCGCAATATTCCGATCAACTTCTACATTGCTTGTGTCACTGTTGTCTTAGGTCTGGTGGAGTGGAGATGAAGCATGCCCTCATCAACATACTCTTGAATATGGAGATCAGTATGGCTCAGGCAAATGTTGTGAAGGACACAATAGTAAGGCACCAAAACAATTCTGACGATCTGGCGATCCATTTGGCCACTTAAAACTGGTCTTTTTTTTACGGATTTAGCTTGATTCTACGTAAAAAGATTTCCACAATTCAAACGAAACGACTATTGTACATAATGTAAACAAAAAATGACAAAAATGTCTATTTTGACAGTAACAGCTATGCAGTGTCGTTCGTAAACGTCGGATGACGGACGTCGCCCCATCGTCGCTCGGCTTGGAGTGAACACCCGTCGTCGGGCGAGGTAAAAGAACGTAGCCCAGAGGGCTATTCTACAGAGACCATTCTAGAGAAATGACTCTTGCTTGAGTGAAGAATAGTGGATTGACTTGGGAAAAGACGTCTTCTTTTGGCTTTCTAAATTTTTAAAAGGAAGATATCTGATACGGAGTGTTTTTCAGAGCTTCCGGGACCTGCTTAACGGTCCCGCGCTGAATACTTCGTGCGTGAGCTTCCGAGACCTGCTGAACGGTCTCTTGCTGTTATACTTCGTGCGTGGTTTGTGCGCTGTTTGCACGCCCGCACCTCACCGCCCTGCCGTTCGCTGCTCAGCTAGGGAGAGCGCGGCGTTGCAGTGCCGCTGCTTGCGTGGCCGTACATCGGAGCTTCTGAACGTCTGTGTCTGTGCCTTCCCTTAGTGACTCTTTATTACTAAATTTATATCTTCCGTGTAACCACCAAGCGGGTAATACATATTCTCCTTATTTAAAATTCTTTTTTATTCACTTTCCTTTAGCTTCTCTCTTTACTTATAACACTACAAACTGTAGTATTCTAAAGAAAGAGCTGTAGTGTTATTAGGAAAGAGCTTAAAGGAAAGTAAAACCGTTCAGCAGGTCTCGGAAGCTCACGCACGAAGTATTCAGCGCGGGACCGTTCAGCAGGTCCCGGAAGCTCTGAAAAACACTCCGTATCAGATATCTTCCTTTTAAAAATTTAGAAAGCCAAAAGAAGACGTCTTTTCCCAAGTCAATCCACTTTTCTTCACTCAAGAGTCATTTCTCTAGAAGAATGGTCTCTGTAGAATAGCCCTCTGTAGATTGTAGAATGCTGTCGTCTATCATGTTCCACACATGAATTTAAATTTTGAATTCCTTTATGACATAATACAAAACAGCTAAATTTTATATAATATCTCTATATAATCTATGATTATATAGATTTTTAGAATCTTTAACAAGACATTACTATTACTACTGTGACATAAGTCATGTATCAAATACTAATCACAATATTAAATGTTCCAAGAAAATAAATAGAAATCATTATAAACTAAAGAGAAAGTTATACAAGGATGTTACAAAATAATATTTAAAGTTACAAACATCCTACAAGTGAGAATTACATAAAAATTTAATAGTAAGTACATAAGATTTAGAATACATAACCAAAACTAATTAACAAGTAAAAGGACATCTATAAATACTAACTAATTTACAATTCAATTGCAGCCAAATAAATTACCATAAAATGGTAAAAAAACATATAAAGTATGTATATCAATATAAGAAATAAACAAAGATAAAAATGATGAAAAGAATGAAGTAATATGAAGAAACTGATGTGTTGAAAAAAGGTATAATAAGTTGAAATATTAAATACTACAACTTCTAGGCTGACCTGAGCTAGATGCGGTTATTCCAGAAGTTTTCTCTTGCCGCTAAGGAATTTAAGCTATTATGTATTATTAAACGTGTGAACATGCTTCCTCATAATAAATCATTTATTTATGGTTATCACACACCCCCGTTTCCCTGTGTTGCGTGTGGCGGACACTGTAGATACAGAAAAGAATACATTTAGTGTCCGTGAGCCTATTGTAAATATTTGTCAGCGAAAAAAGTTCACTTACCCTTTGCGACCTATAACTTGCTAATTATAACTTACTTGACAATGAATACTTTTAAAACTTAATATTAAAGAACATCAAGTCTTTCTGCTTTCTGATTTAATTTGATTAGTTTCTGTAGCTAATAAATAATTGTCTAATTTACCTTGAGAGAACTGACTTTCTATTCTAAGGAAAGAGATGGCTTTTACTTTTATAGAGATTCATTTGAAATGCACTTCTGTGCATAATAAAGTCAAAACCGCACTAAACGAGAGAGACAAATATCGCTGAAACACATTTTCCATCACACTTTCACTGAAAGTACAAGACACATTTTGTTAAAATTATCTACCTACTCCTGCGATGGTAAAATAATAATAGCAAGATAGCACTATAATCTACGCATGGATATAAGTCATGTGTACTATAATCTACGCATGGATATAAGTCATGTGTACTATAATCTATGCATAGATATAAATCATGTGTTCTAAGTTCTCGGATCTCGTAGTCGTATCCACCATCGTTGCTCGGTAGAATCTGGTAGATTCACTTACTTTGCAAACCAACCTGTTTGTGTTCGAAGATATCCCTTCATGTGTACAAGAATGCAAGCAAGTCACGTTTAGTGCTCATAAGGAAATGACAATTCGACAGGGGGCAATCAAATAGCCTGTATGATATAAATAGGGTTGTCAATCAGTTGCATAAGTTCTGTAAATAGTGTACATAAAACCTTGAAACACAGCCCTATTTTAAAATCCTTCAGAACACATGTCTAAACTGAAAAAATAAAAATGTACAGCTAATCTGTATTTGTAGAGCTCGGGATGGGGGTCTTGATAAGTCCGCTGTAGGCTCATCGCCTCATACTCGTATGGTACCGAAATATGACTGTTGAAAAGTGGGTGCTTAATAGCCGCCGCCTATTCCTTCGCAAAATACAGGCGTACAACATATAAATGATAAACAATCAATAAACAAGCGAGCGACAACCCTACGGTTGACACCGGATGGCAATGAATGAATGTTGAATATGCATAACTAAGTCCAAGAAATTCGTACGGCCGACAGCACCGCTTTCTGATATAGAAGTGTTATTTTTGGACACTTTTAAGTAGACTGACGATTTCTTGCTCTTTTGATGAGCATTTGTCGAGTAACGGAAGCGACTCTTGTTAGTTCTACTTAATTTCATATAAGTAAGTAAATTTTTCATAGAATTAATGACTATTCGTATATAGGTAGGTATGTCACGCATAAACAGGTTTTTGAGTTGCTGTAGTTCACAGCAGTTGTATGTTTGAAATAAATCGGGAAAACATTCATTATAAAAAAAACATGCTTCTGTGGCCAAGAGCCGAATTGAATTTGTAAATACATATGTATTACAAATTATTTTAATATAATTGCCAAAGTTTTGAATGACTCCGGCTCAATCTCGCGAAAACCACTGAATGCGACTTGGCTTTCTGATGGATTGTCCGTTCTAAAAGCTAGTGTTAATATAAATTATCGATATAATTAACAGATATATCATTCGAATTACATATTATTATTCCTCTATGTTATATAGAACATAGTGGTCAGACAGTGACGTGGGGCTGCTGCGTAAACAGATCCCAGGAGGAATATTGGTTTTCCTCACTAACAATATGAATATCTGTAGAGCTTATTATGTAATTTTTTTTTTTAAATTATTGTAATGCTATTTAATGCCTTAGTTATTATGTTTACAATTTGAGTAGTAATGCAAATTCAAGATAACTAAATTAAATCAACACGCATTTGAAAAATGAGCTCAAAAACAATAATACTTCAGTCTGAATTCGATAGTCCGGGGTTCAAATCTCGGATAATTTAGTGATGACATATAAAATGTGTCCTTTCTCTACCTTTACAAGTCAAACCCAAGGACAAATAGATTAGTAATTTCAGCCGTTAAACAATTAAATAAGTTTCTCGCTCGAAGGGAAATGACAATGTGATAAATTATATACCTAAAACCACCTTAAACTGTTCCATAATTACCTATTAAAAATGCTCTTGTCCTATCCAAACTCTATAAAATATTCTCATTGTTGGTTTAGCGTTCGATCTTAGTCATATTATGATGGCAATTCAAAACCAATGTGTTTTATTACCAGTTTTAACGAGCTACCACTTTCTCAGTCGCGTAGCCAGCCACAAAGGCATTCTTATAACATTCCCCTATTTTAGGAGGTCAAAAGGCAATCAAGTCATGAATTCGTTAATGATTTTATCGATTTCGATTCGTTTACGACACGCGTGGCCTCGTTATACGTTCCGTAAACACCTTTAACTTCATCAAAACATCGAAATACCTGTTCTGTATGACATTATACATATGCCAAATATTTAATGACTAGAAGTATTCCATAATTTCGAAGCAGGAGAAGTTTTAGAATAGGTAATCAATAATTAAATGTTCACCTATCATTTAGTGTAATATTTGTCAGAGATCGAAAAGATAGCGGATCGGAATTCAAAAACATCTTACTTGTATAAATTACTAGCTGACCCAGCAAACGTTGTTTTGCCATATAGATAATTTTTAGTGAATATTTGTGTGTGTGGTTGAAAATTCAGGGTTTTATGTATTTTCTAATGCTGTATCATAAAAAAATAAAAACAAAAAATTTCGTCAAAAAATTTTAAAAAAAAATTTGGGGTGGACTACCCTTAACATTTTGGGGGATGAAAAATAGATGTTAGTCGATTCTCAGACCTACTGAATACGCATATAAAATTTGGTAAAAATCGGTAAAGCCGTTTCGGAGGAGTACTGCAACAAACATTGTGACATGGAAATTTTATATATTAGATTTTAAAGCTGACAATGGTACAATACCACTGCAATAAGTACAAGGTGTTAGAAAAAGAACTACCTATCTTGCATTCAGCTTTTGCTAAGCCAATTTAGTATTTCGCACACTGAGAATAAAAATCAAAATGGAACCAAATACCTATAACCTCAGCATTGGCTATTTTGCATCGAACAATGCCAATCACAAAACAGAACTTGCCCATTGTTGTATTAGAACCCCGATCACATGCAGTTTTATAATATTGGATTGTGTCAGCGTGGCTTTGTGTAAAACCACACATTCATAGCACGCAAGAATGGTAAGAAGCAGCAAATATTCACCAATACCAATATAAAGTGCTGTCAATATATAGGTACTTCGGGCTGTTTTTAGATGGTGAATAATTATATTTAATATAGGGTACGAATACCACGAAAGTTATTATGTCTCCTTCGTTTTTAAATCGCGTTTGATTAATAAATGCCAAAACATCAGGTTTTAAAATAAATTTACTACATTATATATTCAAAATAAAATTATTTTGACATTAGGTATTTAATATTCAATTCCCGACGAGGTGAACTGGCGACCTGAAGAAGACAGCGGGAAATCGTTGGATTTAGAGGGCGCAGGATCGGGAGGAGTGGCGACGATTGAGGGAGGCCTATGTCCAGCAGTGGCCCAAAAAAGGCTGATGGATGGATGATTCTATCTGTTAAGTCATTACATTAATAAGCTACTTCGATGGGTCAGTTGGATGGAGTAACGTATTTGTCCAAAAACTGTGATAAAAAACTTTCAAACGATCTTTGCTTGAAAGTTTTTTTATGCCTGTAGATTGCAGACAGAGATGATTGCGAAAATCTGCAAACATTTTGATGTCAATTTGGGTTTTTGGGTTAGTGTGTTAGTATCTCAAGTCTATCTTTGCAAGGTCGCTTTTAGTAGTATTTCAAGTATTTGCACTACCTAGTTTAACTTACACCCAGCTGTGTATTTTTAATAATAACACATAATAACATATAACCAGTTACAAATAAATATATCTACAATACGTAAATTACAGGAACATTCAAACATATTAATAGAATGTATGTTATTTTGATATAAATATGATCAGATAGGACCAAAATGCTTTGTTTCGAGGCTGCAGTAATGGCCGGGTTACCCGATGCTAGTAAATTTTATTCAGTGACATACATATATATTTACATATGTATCATCATGTTCGTTTAAAAAAAACTGCTCAGTTAGCCAATCGAACACTAGCTTCTAGCTAATAGCTCCTAGCTTACTAGTTTTCTTACTAGTTTACTAGCCCGTAAAACAAGCTAGGTCTATTTACACGGAGCCAGACTAGCTTACTATTTACAGATCAACCTGTTAAATCAGTGTATTGACCTTTCACAGACCACATTGTGGCAAGTGCGCTAAGGCCAAGAACCAGTTAAGTTTACTTATTTGATTGGTCAATAGCCCAGCCCTAAAGGTAAGGATACTAGGTAGTTATTTTGCTTGTACATATTATAACTATATGTACTCGTAGAACAGCTACATTCTGTTACATATATAAACTCGTAATTTCTCAATCAACATTACGCTTACCCTTTGCACACGCGACGTATGAGTCATTTCTTCAAAATAGATAGTACAAGGTACTAAGACTAACATGCTTGAGTAAGAGGGGCACTGAACTCGCAAAAAAACCTGGTGCGAGACTACGGGACCATGACGTATAAAAATTAAGTCGATTAATTTTTATAATTTGTTTTCTTGTATACCTTTTTACATATCCTATTTTGTAAAGAATCTTCGCAATCTTTTTTATTGGTTAAAAAATAATTATTCAGACTACTTATGATGCCTACCATAAAATGATCGTATTATTGATAGAGTAAAGTTAAACAAAAATATCATACCAAGGAACATAATGGAAAATGCCGGTTAGCTGTAATTATTTTAATAAAATATTGCATTGACATTATAATGTATGTATGTTTAATAACATCATACTTTATAGATAGATGACCTACCTATTACCACGTGATACCGGCGACTTCCCCCACCTTCTGAAATCTGGATGATTGTAATTTCTCTATGACGAAAAGCGTGTGAAGTACACGGTCTTCTCTATTGCGAAAGAACAGTTTTTTGCTCAAGCCCTCCCCTCCCCAATATAACATTTAATTTAACAGCTAGTTAAATTATAACTACATACTTGATTAACAGTTGCTCAATAGTTCCATAGATTGTAGAAAACCTAAGTAAACAAAATAACTTTTCCGAGTAGCTTGTGTCCGTTCACGAAATGCTATAAACGCGAATGAAACTTACAAACTTTTGCTTTCTGTGGTTTAACTTCAAACTTATATCAGAAACAACAATGTTGTACTAGTAGGTATGTAAATACAAGACGCCAGGGTTAACTCGGCAACTGATATAGGTCCAGACGACTTGCCTACTTAATTATGAATCGTAAGTATAAATAAACTATCATCGCAGATTACTCATAGATCTCGCTTTTACGGTTTTAAAGACAGTACGGAGTACATATGTAACAATACCTACTACCAACCTTATTAAAACATAGAAAAAGGCGCGAAAAGGCTAGCTTAGTTAACTTACTTAACTTAGCCTCAATCAATCATAACGAAATCGCTGATCGACATGCGATGCAAATAATATTCAGAGTGGAAACGGTCGTTGCCATTTACTACATATTCATGAAAATAGAAATTAACAAGCTCTCACCGACATACGTCGCCTGACACAACTGCAGGAAATGGATTAAAGGCATATAAGTAGTCAAACAAGTTCAAAATAAAACTCAAGTAACGGAATCGCGACCGCAGCATGCTTTCCCATTAAACGAAACGCCAATTAATGAAAGTTTCACGGTCCTACCACCGGAGTCATCCTCACATACTGTGACACTTGGGGGAACTTCTTCAGCCACCGATACATGTAGATATAAAAAAATAATCGATATACTTACGTACGAAACCAAAATCCGTATGATTTTTTCAAGTGCACAACACTTTGAAATTCGAACAAACACCTTATTGAGCGTTAACACAACTGTCTTGATAATCGCACTTAAGTTTAACTCAAGAAATAATTAAACAAGGAGTTAACAAACTCTTAAGTTTTAGTAAAATGTACGAGGATGATCGAAACGCGCGCTCACCACGCGATTCAGTGACTGACTGATGACGTGAGGAGAGGAGCGTGGTGGACTCGGCTTAAGTGCGCCGGTCGACTTGCACTGGATAAACTAGAAGGTCTTATTTTAACTGGTAAGTTAAACTAAACTAGTTCTTACAATTGAATATTCAAGGTTGGGAATGGATCGCTGCTGTGTCCAGATGCAATGCTTTAGTTTCGCTCTACATCCATTTTGTGTATGCCGCGGACGTTTACACGCACATTTTTTTCGAGTTAAGAGAAAAGGCGAAAGGATATCGCAGCGTAAACGCTCGTATACGACAAGTGATTGTTCGGAACTCGGAAGAATGGCTCGCGGCTATAATATACTTAGATTCAACTATGTAAACTTTAAACATCCAGTAAATTGATCCCTACAATCGCATCTAAAAAATAAACAAAATATAATACACCTACACGCCTACTATTGCACAAAAATCTATGCAGAGAAGTGACGAGAGTACTCCTAGCGCAGAATTGGAATCTGAGATACTGATATCCAAGGTGCCAAATGCAATCAAAAAGCTGAGGATCAACAAAGCCCAGTAGTACAGACAATATACTTGCAGAAGGGGTTTAAGCTCTTGGAAGTGTAGCTCTCAAAATCCTATATAATATTTGCAATCAGGTATAGCAAGAGAAGAAATGGCCAGATGACTGGAGAATACTTGTGCCAGTAAACAAAAAAGGTTCCACGAGGAAATGTGAAAACTATCGCACTCTAACTAACTATATCACACGCCACCAAGATAATCCTCCACGTTTTACATGAACGGTTCAAAGATTACGTTCAGTGGCAAATTCGTAATGAACAAGCTGGATGTGCAAAAGGCCGCGCAATGTGAGAAAATATACTGAAAATAAGACAAATGATTGAGAAAAGTCAGGAATTTCAGGTATCAATGATAATGTGCAGTGTGCTATTTAGACTATTCAAGAGCATTTGACTGTGTAAGATGGTCCTCTATATGGGCAGTACTTACCTAAAGATAAAGTAGGCAACACCTCATAGCTCTCAATATAATCTTATACAACATATAAGAGACGGTGAGACTGCAATTCGTTTTAATAACACCTCATCACAGGCTTTTTAGCAACAGAAAGGTGTTAGACAAGGTTATTTTCTGTGCCGAATCCTCAGAGGATAAAAATGGTTGAGTTAAATAAAAGAGTAGAGCAGTAGAGTCTACCCAGAGTTTGGCGAGACCAGATTATATCTAGAGCAACTAAAGATAGACTTGTCCGAACCCGGATTTTCTCTGTGTTTACGGAGTCTGTTATGTGTATATGAAGTCGAGACCTGGACTCAGCAAGTACGCGAAAGACACATAATCTACTACTCTACTAATGTGCTGGCGTAGGATACTCAGAATTCCGTGGACAGACAAGAGAACCAATGTATTGATCTTGAAGGAACAGGAAGTTCAAACGAGGCTATCGATCGTCTGCCTACAGAGAATGCTTTCAGATCGACTAAGTATCTACTAAGATTTTTAACCAATATTACTTTTCCCGACGGGTTGGTCCTAAGACCTTAGCTGACTGGATTGAAACCAACGAGGCAGCATTAATAAATTAATAAAGACGGAATTAATAAAGACAATTTAAATTATAAAAGGTTGTATAAAAATAAATGTTTTGAAATATTACAATCATGTAAAGTTTTTACTCTACATTTTTATGTAGAATTGCCTTGCTTTTTACTATTTTTTATTGAATTTTAACATAAAATATTAGGTATTTTCTATGAAATTGGATATTTGTAAGAAAAATTAAAAAAATTGAAATTTATGTATTTTTTTCATTTTAGCTAATCAAAGTACCTACTGGCCCAAATAATCTATTTTGCCATTTTGATGGCAGTTTGTTTATCCCGCTAAGTTCGTGAGGCACCCACTTATCTAGCTTTTTTTATCTTTCCGATTTGACGCAAGTGCTTCAATGTTGTTTTGACACTAAATCCAAAGCCCGCAAGCTCAGCCGTAGATTGAGTTGGATCCGCTTCCATATCAGTTCGTCGTTGTCGACAATGGTAACAGGCCGATCGCGAGGCTCGTTCTTCAAATCAAAATTTCCAGATTTAAAATGATTGAACCAATAATTGACCGTGTTTATGCAAGCAGTGTTTTAGGCCCGTACACGTTTGTGTTTCGTGTTATTTGCGCAGCAGTATTTCTACGTAGGAACTAATATTCGAAAATTGTACGACTTATCAGTTTAACCATGGTGCCAAAATCTACCACAATGTTACAGAATGTTCACAAATTTCTTTTTATCCCGTCATATAATATCAATATCTTCATCCACATACGTACATAAAATGTAAATGTGACCATAAATAACTTTGTAACCACTATCTATAATCTATATTGCCATCTAGCGGTGAATTGTAGAAGTTTGAGGTATTTATGGGTATTACGATTATTATTAATATTAAAAGTGACAAAAATGTTGAAAATAGGTAGACATAACAGATCATCAGTACCTACCTAAACATAATGTAAACGTTTCGTATACCTATAGATTAAATAATCATGGCGGCTGGGTTTGATAACAGATAAATCCGCCTCAATGCTAAGCGAACCAACGATACAGGAAAACTACTTCACAAAATATGTTCCTTAAAAATATTGCATAAAATTAGTACGTGTCGTTCTCGCTGCAGTGCCAGTTGGAATCCGTAGATTATTATAAATACATTTCTTAATCGTTAAAGATTAGATAATAGTGTGAATATAGCGCAGATACAGTTTAGTGATCGTTTAAGGATCGAAGCCTGTTTCGCCACTTATCATCTGCGGTCTGAAGACAGGCGAGCGCCAGTACAAAGCAACGTATACAGAGATGCGGTCGTTTCATACAGGCTGTACCCTACTAGCCTTACTAGCAGGTGACGTACCTTTCATTATCACGTTATTTCTTATTACTTAGACGTAAGACGCAGTTTCACGTAACCAGCTGACCGGTTTCCGAGTAAACATTTAGAATTCCTTCTCAAACATCGCTGTGTACTACTCAGTATTGTTTCAACTTGATAAAAGAATTATTAAACTTCTGTGTTAACTGTTTGCTTACTAAGATTAACTATCGGTAAAATTGTTTCAAATACCTGTTCGAAATATCAATTTAACTCGTTTCAAATTAAATTCTTTGTCGCTAAAAACAAACACATCGACCTTTGTAAAAAATTGTTTATCGGTAACTTATCAATTTTTATCAATAGCTGTTCAACGCAGTTCTGCTTTTATAGACATAATTAGACAAAAACTGTTTTCTTGTAAAAATGATTTGCTTCTTTTGATTTAATATAATCATGTTATTTTAGGTATATTTTTTAATTATCATCGTTACTATGAGAAACTTTACATTACCTACTTAGCCTTGACAATCGCTTTAAAGTTTAGTTTAAACGATGTGGTTAAACGTTTTAGCTTGTCATAATATTGACAAGCTAAAACAAACTTACACATTGGACACTATTACTTATTTTATTTCGAGAAAAATATATACCTAAATGTTCTGAATATTTAAGCTACTTTGGCTTATAAAATACTTTTTACTTTCATCAATACTCACGTTTCCTTGGTTCTGAACACTTACTTTACAAGGAAAGGAATATTCATAAATCCGAGGTAGTCACCTACTTATTTATGGTTACGAAATCGCAAACGAGCATGCAGTACCACCTATCCACTGCCGTCTATGACTACCATGACACCACCACCGCTACAAAATCCTTTGAATCTGTGGAAATTCTCAGTGGTTATGGCACAAGACAAACTCATGATATGTGTTTCATGCTGTTGTTGAATCTATTGTTTCAGGTGTAATTGCAACTTCGAGTGTATCGCAAATAACCAGAAATGAAGGCGGAGAGTTCGAGGCTGCCGTAATAACTTTAGATGATGACATCCACGAATGTCATCTGTCTACTCCAAATGATTTTATCGAGTTCATACCAAACGATCAATCTAATGACAAATTTCAACTACTGGACGCCACAGACGAAACCAAATGCCGCGTAAGAGTGCGACATCTTGATCTAAGTGACACTGGAGTTTGGACGTTAAGCGCTACAAATGCTGCTGGAGTCAAGAAGGAGCAATCCTACAATGTCGTTGTATCTTCTGAACCAGGTTAGATTTTAATTAAAAGCTCTTAGCTTGGTACGTACCTGTGATTTCTTTCTAAAGTCTAGAGGTGATTTTTTTAAATTTTGTTTTCGTGTTCTCAGTGATCAAGAAATGATCGAACCTTTCATATAAAAAAAAAAGAATTAACATACGAAAATAGATATAGCTGCGTATACCCCTAATATTATAACAGAATTTAATTTAACTAGTAGGACTGATTAGGTCAATCGTGGTTTTTCTATGTATCCATATGTCTTTATTTATTTTTTTATAGTATAGACGGACAAACAGACATACGGGCCACCTGATGGTAAGTGGTCACCGTCTTCTATGGACATGTGCGACACATAATGCACACCATACCGCCGCTAGGTTTCGACCCATTCTCAACTAACTGGAAATATCATACTATAATGCGCGCATTATTTGTTGTCAAGGCATATATTATGTTGTATTGTATATATCACTCGCTTTATATACAACCACGTACTACATTACTAAAGTACCTACCATTTATCTTGTACATCTCTTGTTGGGCATTATGACTGCCCTTTATGGTATTTTGGCTCAATAAAGGTGAAATAAATAAATAAACCATACTGAACAACTACAAATTGATTTTGCACCTACCTTTTATAAACAATTTTATCTGTAAAGTAATATCTAAGATAGTGTCTTTAGTAAGTAATTAAAACTGTGCAGTTTAAAAAATACATATAACTGAAACGTTTGCACAATCTCAATGATTGAACAGGAATGTGTATCGCGATAGATGCCAAGATTGCACAAATGTGAATAATACATAAATACTTCTCATACTATCTAATGCATTATTACTTTGTTTGCAGTCTCATATATTCAACAAAAACTTATTCGGACATTATTGATAAATTGTCTGTCACGGACGACATTCATTACTTGCGAGCGGATTTAAGAATATTTTTTTCAAAAATATCTTATATTTTCTAATAATAAAATAATGGTAACTATTACTATGTCGCACTGATAACATATTTTTTTCAGATACAGAAACCACTACCCAAATTCCAGACGAACCACAAACCTTGGACGAACAACATTTCGATACTAATTTGGGCACAACACACGTAATAGTTATCCCAAATATTGATTTTGTTAATACTGATAGTTGCCATATAATTACTCCTGATGGACTTCGAGCAGATTTGGGAACTGTTGACGTTCCTGGAGTCAAATTCTTCAAAGATTATGATATTGCTTGTGGAATAAAGTTGACGGTGGAATCAGAGGAAATGATTGGAACTTGGATGCTCATATCAAAATATATATACTTGGGTTCTGAGAGTGAAAGAAGGTTGCCTTTTACAATAAGCGTCGAAGGTATTAATTTTACTATACTGAACTGAATCCGGCTTACGCGTATCGGGTCACGTCTTATGATTAGATCGAAATAATTGTGATAATGAGATATATTTTTTAATTCTTTTTTTAATACTCAATTAAACAAGATTTTTTAATGTTGTTCTAGAGAAAGTAAATACAATACCAAGAGTGATCAACGTTATCGAGGGAAACGATTTCTACGCGCGCCTTGAAAATCCGACTCCGTATCCGGAAACTTGCAAACTTTTGAAACCTGATGGAAGAAAATACGAGGAATACGATACAGACCCACGATACGTTGATACTTGCGGGTTCATTGTGAGAAGCGTGAAGATTTCGGAAAATGGCACATGGGCGATTGTGTATGGCAACAAGATATCTTACAATGCGCCTTTTGAAGTCAAAGTTGAATCAAAATGTAAAATTAATTCATGTACCTACTTAAAATATGACCAAAAACAAGTAGTAGAAATTCTATCTCTCATTCAAGAGGTTCCGGGTTTATATAATGCGGGTGTAGAACTATTTAGTTTACTTCGATAGTCGATGCATGGGAGGAGTCGCAAGATGCTTTAGACATAATACATTAATCATGAAACTCTGTCACTATAGGATTAAAAATTCCGCATTGAAGCTACTGACTTCTTATGTTAGTAATTGAAGTTGAAGGGTTGAAGTAAACGGGTCTCATATTCAGATGGAGTATGGCTCGATTCTAGGCCCGTTCTTATCTTTTATATACATTAAGCTCCCACTCTTGCCACCCGCAAGCCCAGAAGTTCCCATTTAGTCGCCTCTCACGTCAGACCCTTAAATAATTAGAAACTTAGATTTTTTGACATTAGTTAAGCGCACACAATCGCCATATAGTGAAATAAAAATATTTCATTTCATTAAATTTCCTATAGCATTCATAACTTAGAAAAGTCATTGGTGCGTGCTGAACCTCTTGAGTATGGGGTGAGATCGATAGTCAAGTGAGTGTCACCGTTGTAAAGGTTACCATATAGTCATGTTAAGTACTATACTTTGTTTTCAACTAAACCACCCATGTTTATTTCATCCCCCAGCTCTATTTGAAGAGCAGATCGAGTTGGTGTGGACAAGGGACCAGCCAGTACATGAACTCCTTGGCCCCTATGACGCCGTCTACTGCAAGGTGTACGACCCAAAGAACTTGGTCGTCTTCGAAGATTTCGGCAGATGCAACATCACTTTGCCGAGAGCGACCAGCGACCACGAAGGAAGCTGGAGAATGTACATTGGATTAAATGGACATGTTGTAACTACGGAGTCTGTGTTTACAGTCCGTGTTATTGGAGAATGTGGGTATCTGTTTATTATTTAGATAAGATAGCAAGAGAGCATGCAACACCCATCCACCGCTGCATCGTAGTAGTCTCATATAGTCGTGGCATAAGAGTCTCGTTCAAAGTCAGTCGCAGTAGGGTAGCAATGCATCCCTAATACAACTAATTTGGTCGCCTCTAGAAAAATGTCATCGGAAACCACATTTTTCTACCCGGAATAATTGCTTAAAAAACAATAATATTGTTACACGGAAGATAAGAAGAACGATATTTGATGCTTTGTCTAGGGACTTCCCCGGGCGTAATCTAACCAAATATTATTTATCTCTATCAGATATTTAATATTAGGTACTATCGGTTTTAGATCCTAAAATATGAAAGCAGAATTTTCACGCAAAGCATAGAAATAAAAAAAAATTAATGGTAGATATATAGATATACGTCCCATGGGACGATCCACAATTTCAACTGTCCTAGTTGTATTATACTCGTATATTGTTAGCCCGGTGTTGTCATGAGTCCCATTCAAAGCTTCAAGGATGCTAACATTGTCAGTCAAAATATGTAAAGTTAAATTCCTCTGACGTAAGAGCAGTCCTGGACTGCCACTTATCATGCATCACATACGCATACGTGTTGGTTCTAGACATGTGACAATAGTATCTGAAATTATATCTAAAAATTCCATTCACAAAACATATAATACCAAATTCTTCGTCACTGCTATGACCCACTGGTGGGGTCCACGGGTATTTTTCCTCTGTAGACTACTTTTCCACTGAACTAGAGTGGATCATAGCGTGGGACCACGGTTAAGATGCCAATCTTCCTCCTTCTACTTGCCAGCTCCGAAGTCTGAGGTAGTGACGAAGGTGATCCTGGATAAGCCAACAGTGACGCTATCGTGCGTGGTCTCCTGTCCCTACCCCATCAGAGCATGCAAGTTCCGAACGCCTACCGGCCGTATTCTGATCGCCAGCCCTGGGGTTGGTCAAGACAACTACTACTTCCATGGTAAATTGAACAGGTATGTTAATAATAAATAATCAATAAAAAAACATAGCGCTGAATTGAGAACCTCCTCCTTTTTTGGAAGTCTGTTATAAAATGGCTACGTTGGATACTTGTGTACGATTTAAACAATGAAAATTTTTTTCACATTAGTACTATTTCCGAAGTAGTTTTGTATTAATGATGTTATAATTGAATATCAGCGCAAACTAACATGACCCGATACTCCGTGGTCCGAGCTCACCTTTTACGAAATTCGACCAGCATAATTCATTTTTCAAATTTTAAGTATGAACGTTATTATGGTCAGGGTAATCTCTACACAATTTCATGTGTCAGTTTTTCTGTGTGGTGTATAATTTTACGTTGACTCACTATTCCACCAAGATTACATGATGAATCATGTGTGAAAGATTCATAGATCTATCATGTGACAATTTTTTTTATTTATTATCTGTATGATGAATTACAAGAAATCACAAAGAAAAAGTAACTTCGTCACTGAAATAAGCCGTGAATCGGTTTCGTCACTCTAATTAGTCTTATTGGACGAAACGCTGTATATGGCACTCGCCTCCATTTTTTATAACAAGGTTTGCTAGTTAGTTTAGTTATCTTATCTTATCCCACGGATTTAAGTTTTTACATGTCATTTATGAAATTAAATTCCCCAATACCAAGACTGAAAACTCAACTTAACAATTATTCTGTGCTATTAATAAAAAACGTGATTTTAGAATCTATATATATAAAAGGAGAAGGTGACTGACTGACTGACTGACTGACTGACTGACATATCAACGCAGGGCCTAAACTATAAGGGTTAGAAACTTGAAATTTTGCACAGGGGTTCCTTTTATAACGTAGGGGAGCACTAAGAAAGGATTTTTGAAAATTCACCTCCTAGGGGGGTAAAACGGGGGTGCAAAGTTAGTATGAAACTTTGCCGTTTTTAAAGTTAGTGAATGTCTAATTCCACGCGAGCGAAGCTGCAGGCGTCCACTAGTCATGTTATAAAAATTAAACTAAGTACCTTCTAATCCTTCATGAAATGTAATCTAATAAAAGGCCTTAAAAACTTGATTAAAATATTTTAATATTAAGCTGAATATTATAATCTAAAATATTATATTAACTTATATTAGTTTCCCCCGCGGTCCCGCGGTTCCGCCCGGGTCAAATCGTTTTCCGTGCAGAATTACCTTCATTTCTATCATCAAATAAGTTGCCTTTTCAACGGCAAGTTACATCAAAGATTTCATGGGAACCATACAATTACCTGGACTAAAAGTAGTAAATCACTTCGATCCATCACTCCGTTGAGGCGGAGATGAAGGACAAACCATCAAACACACTTTCATTTTTATATAAGTGAGGAAGTAAGGATTAAATCTTTAATTTCAGTTACGGATCCGACGTCCACACCCACGACTGCGGTATCCGGATCGCGAACCCGCGGGACCGGGACCTCGGGCTCTGGCGATGCGCCATCGAGACCAGGAACCAGACCTACTACGGCTTCCTGTCTGCCTTGTGGCCCTGGGCGATGCGGGACCCTGAGGTTGCAGCTGGGGTCATCACAGGTTGGTAAACATTGTATCTTTGTAGCGTTTGCAAATGACACATTTCGTAGTTATTAGAATAAGTTAGAATACTTCATATGCTGACACAAAATTATTATATTTATGGTAAGAGCCTGAACCACAGTTAAATTAGACTGAGCCCCACATACTATTGTGACCAACAGAGTGTACACGCTAGATATGCCCACGTATTAATTCTTTATGCGTATGGAGGTGGAACCATTTTTAATGGCGGTAAGTTCGGTAACATAGTTCAGAGTTAGTGGACTATCATCTTATTTTAGAAAATATGATTTCATTTCCTATAATTTGTTTGAGTGGGACAATATTAACAAGAGCTGGCAACATTCAGCAATGAAGATACGATGAAGAGAAGAGACCGTTGTTATCATAAGTATATCATGTACCTACTAATGTTATTATGTGTTCTTGTAGTCGCAGTTTTAGATTTGATATAAGTAATCAATATTTGTTATTTTTGTTTTCAGAGCCTACGCTGACGACCAGCAGATGGTTGGTGCACTCTGTGGATGGCGACAGCGTGCGAATGTCATGTTCTGTGCAATCTGCAATTCGCTACTGCTATTTCAGGACTTCCAATGGCACTGTCTACAATGTCGGACCTGGTAAGCCATTAGTTCCATAGCAAATAGAATAAAATCATGAAACACCTCCTCCATGGTTAAGAACATTCATAACTAATGTTGCCCAGCAAAACATGCAACAAAAATGTGTTGATGGCTGGTCGATGAAGACATTTTGCACTCCATATAATTGTAAACAATTAGTAAATATATCATGGAAATCCTCACATATACCACCTGATATCAAACTAGACAGAGCCTGCTATGGGTGTCAGAGATGTAAATACACACTTAAATAGATACCTACTAGCTGACCCCGCAAACGTTGTTCTGCCATATGAAATGTAAAAAATAAAAATACTAAAATCGTGTTTAAAAAACATTTTCCAGTGGAGCAAATTATGAATCTAAACCATTCTTGAATCCCCTTGAACACACACAAAAAATTTCATCAACATCTATCCAGCCGTTTAGGAGTTCACTGTCATACACAAGTACACAAGAAATATATATATATTATGATTAATGATTCAAACACAGATCAAACAGAAGTGTTCGTCACACGAATGTTTGTCCTTAGATTCATTCGAACCCACGACCCCTCGCGCAGAAGGCATAATGCATGAGGGGAAAAGATAGTTATCTTTATTCTTACTTGCAGGAAGCAGCTCATCAGACTTGGGCGAGTACATGGGCGCTGGGCTTGACGCTGGCGAATGCGGGATTCAGTTCCGGAGGCTCGCAGTGGCCGACAGTGGGCAGTGGAGCTGCCACGTCGGGTTCCACGATTTGGACATGCCCGAGCAACGCGCCAACTTTACCGTTCATGTCAGGGGTACGTTCTTATTTATTTATTTAGTACTTGTGAACGCCCGCAGCTTCGCTCGCGTGGAATTAGACATAACAATAGTTTCGTTTACACCTACCTATAATATTATATAGCCTATGTCACTCAGTGAAGATGCAGCCTAATGGTGAAATAATTTTTGAAATCGGTCCAGTAGTTTTTGTGTGAAAACATTACAAACACATCTTTTTTCTTCTTTATAATAAACTAGTGGACGCCCGCAGCTTCGCTCGCGTTACACATTCACTAACTTCAAAAACGGCAAAGCTTCATACTAACTTTGCACCCCCGTTTTACCCCCTTAGGGGATGAATTTTCAAATTTTTCTCGCCGTAAAAACCATCCTTGAACTTCAACGAACATTTAAAAAAAAAGAATTGTCCAAATTGGTCCAGGCTTTGTTGAGTTATGCGCTTACCAACACATTTTGCGATTCATTTTTATAATATAGATATTAAGTAGTATAGATTTACACATTTGGCGCTACACTTTTAGGCCCTTACTACATGGAAATTGGGTCCTATACGACTGTGGGAAATACAGGTGATGTAATGTTAAAAGTCATAGACAGTAGAATTTAAAACGAAACCTTTTTCCACAGATATGATGGTGGTCGGTCAGACTGATACTACTGTGAGAGCCGTGGTCGAGGGCAGAGAACTAGATTACTGCAGATTTGTGCGGGCCGACGGCTTTGGTAAGTGCCTCGTTGGTCTACTTGACTACTAAGCTAGAGGTCCTCGGTTCGATCCCCAGACTTTTTACTTGAATTCTTGAGTCTGGATTTGTGTCCGATGTATGGCAATTGACTCACCACCTATTTATTGCATGGGACCTAAACATAAATAATAAATAAATATCTTGGACATTCTCACACACGGCCATCTGACCCCAAAGTAGGCGCGAGCCTGTGTTATGGGTGTCAGAGACTGATATACATACATAGATATTTTTAAATACATACATAAAAAGATAATATTAACATCCAGACACAGAACAAATACAAGTGTTCGTCACACGAATATTTGTCCTGAGTGGGATTCGAACCCACGACCCCTGGCGCAACAGACAGGGTCACTACCGATTGCGCCAACGGGCCCGTCATAACTAGTGTATAGTGTATAGTACATAATTAGTGTAAAGTGAGTTTACTACAACACACTGCAGTTACACTTATGTTAATACAAAATGTTGTATTGTTGAGACAGTAATAAATAGATATTCAAACTCGTTGGTTATCTAACTGATCCCCATATGGCGACACTGCCAGGATCTGCCTACCTCTTCGGGGAAATAGCGTGATTTTTTTTACTTTTTTTTTGTAGGATTTGGAGATAATAGTAAAAATAAAAATGTAAATTGTATGTCCTATTCGAGACAGAATAAGCAGTAAAATATTAAAAGAGTTGTTTCAACAACACGTTTATATTATAAGAACCAAAAAAAAAACATATTCTGCGTGTGAATGTGACAACGAGCAAGTGGCAAAACACCACGTTCAGCCTTTGCCACAAACGGCTGTATAACTTTAACTACTACCCGGTAATTTAATTGCAAATATGCTTTTATCAGAAAATCAAAATATTTTCAAAAAACATGTCGATTTGTAAAATTTTAGGTTTCACTTCGGACGCTGTGCCAGCCGGCTATTTCGTGAAGGCTTTCACGCACATTGGCGAGTGCACCCTCTGGGCCCTCAACACTACGAACTCGCGCCTCGACCGCCGGCCCTGGACCGTGGTCGCGAAGGTCACCGGCCAGACCGGGGAGATATCCAGGACCACCAGTGGTGCTGTTCCACCCACACCGTTCCCTTGTAAGTGTTGTAACCCATAGTACCAGCTAGATCAGATCCTGCCAGGCCTATAAATAGGGGAGAGTGGGGTAATTAAGGATGGCGGGTGATGCCGAATCTATGTTTTGATATGTTAGTCCGTTCATCCGTCAGCCTTCCGAAGTTAGCTGGGCATAGGTCTCCCTCAATCGGTGCCCCTTTTATTTTGCAATCTGCCTCCCGATCCTGTGGCTTGGTCTCCATTCGTGGACCTTCCTATGTTAGAGAAGGATGACAGATATTTGCTATCGACACACCAACCCGACCTCAATGCTGATCAACCATAAACGTAGGAAGAGCACGTTCGCTGGATCAGCTATATTTTTAGACCAAAATGCTATATTTTTAGAAAAAAACCTGAAAACCAGCCCTTCGATTAAAATGAATCAAAGCATATGCTGATTGGTGGCCTTCACGCTGGGTGGTGGTTGGTGGTGGTTTTCACACAAATGCGGCACAGAACATTATTATTAAGTACTAAATTAGTTATAAGAAACTTTTCAACTGTTTATTTTGTTTCCTTGTTTATTGTTTTGTAATTTGATTTTGTTTAATTTTTTTTTAGTACGCTTTTAATATGCTTATTTAGCTTTTATTTTGTGTTTGTGTTTATTTTTATTATTCTATTTTTTTTTATTCTGTATGTCTGTGTCCATGTGTGTGTGAATAAAGATTTCTTTCTTCTGTCTTTCAAAATATTTTTTGTGTGTGTAATTACACCACCCTCCCCTACATTGAAATCGCGAGGCTCAGTTGGTAGACTACGGAGATATCAAAGACCACTAATGACGATATCCCACCTCTGACATTCTCCGTAGCGTCCATAGCCCAATGGCTCGCGTCGAATCAATGTGATCGAAAGAGTTAAGCAACGAAGGGCGCGGTCGGTTTGTGGATGGGTGACCGCTAGTGGCAAAATTTCATGGACGCTACCGTGCTTCGGAGGGCACGTAAAGCCGTCGGTCCCGGTTGTTTTCAATGCTGGAAACAGTCGTTAAACCTTATCGAAGACCTTCGGGTGGCTTGAGAACATTCGACACTGGGTTGGCCACTAACCCCTCCACCAATCCGCATTAGAGGAGCGTGGTGGAGTATGCTCTAGACCTCCCGCAGCAGTGTCTGTGGGGGAGACCCGTGCCCAGCAGTGGGACGTCTATGGGTCGCAGCGACATTCTCCATACTGTACCAGTAAGCTGACAGTATGCAATAGTTTGTAGGAGAACTATTAGCGTTAGTACCTGCCTCACATTGCACTTATGACTGGTTACTATCGATATTATAGGCATGTAACAGTTCCCTTCTTTGTTTTACCTGCACCAGTCCTTTGACAATAGATACATCTAACTATATCATCATACGTAGATAGATGTATCTTCTCTTGTATATCGAATTTATTACAGTGATAATAAGGTAAAAAAATTAGTATTGGATAACTTTTCAAAGAATTCTGCTTATAGCAGTAATATATTACACTATAATCTTCTGCTGGCTTATCACTTCTCTCCATCCCACTGGAAATCAATTCGGACACCACGTAAAACCAATTATTCTGTGGTAAAACCATTCTGTGGTAAAACTGAAAGAGTGAAGAGATATTTTTTTTCAGCTCCGTTGCCGGTGTTCTGGCTACTGTTCATGCTTTTGGGTCTCTCTTTGATCATGAGCGCCGCGCTGGTCGGTCCCAAGAAGAACCGGAACTGGGTGTATGAGAGGGCTGCCAATATACGTACAAGCTTTCGCCAGAGCTTTGCCAAGAAAGCTGTGAATGCAGAAACCGTTAGTGAGAGGAACACTGCCAATGCAGCTTAAAACTAAACAATTATTAAATTACTTATTATCTGTAAGTCCACCATTTTGTAGACAATTCCCTTTGAGGACTTACTAGAATTAAATAAGCCATACACGACACTACGAGTCTACTTGTCAGGTCTACTTGCGCAGGTGGTTTGATCATGTCGATCTATCGATTACAACTCTTAATTACTCTGTGCAGACTAGCTGAGAAGCTACGAAACATCCGCGCAGTGTCACCTGGCAAGTAGACCGGAGCATAGGTTATCGGTATATATTTTATTGTATCTATTTTCAATCCAGTATGATTAACTAAGATTTAGGAAGTACCTACAGACCTTTTTGTTTTAAATTGATATCCTTTAATAGGTAATTACATAACTACCTGATATGTATTTGGTAATTCGGTGGTATGGTTTTATGGCAATTTCTCGATTGGTTATGTCGAGAAAGCGAACAGGGCAGCCGGAAAAAATATACATGCTTATGATTAGAATCTACTCACATCATGAATGTAGTGTAGTGTAGTGGTAGAGAAGCGGAGACCCATTATTTTTCTTTCGTTTATTTATTTACTACATACCATGCACATCAAACACAAATTTAGAAGGGTTAGTTTACCGCATAGTAAAACAACAAGAAAAATAAATAGACAAAATAAAAACAGTGCAGTGACAATTTAGCCCCGTTTTGAAGAATCTTATGTTCGAAATTCAAATACTAATGTGAATCAAGAGCCCCCTGAAAGAACAGGGGATAAATGAAATTGAATAAAATTCGCTCGAAATTATTGATGTGAGTTGAACGCTATATACGCCCTCTTTACACTTATTGCTAGTAAGTGTGTAAGTTTCGCTAATTATTAGTACTTATTACCTATCAATGTATTAGTAGTAGTTGGTAATTACCTAATAAGTGCCTGACAAACATTATATACCTAGATGTACTTAAATAGTTGATGTTTTTTTATTGTATTGTTTTTAATTATTTACTTATTTAAATATAACCTAAATGTAAATTATAATAATATGTAAAGGACGTAAAAACCATTTACTTTTATTTACATTAATACTTATACCACGACATAAGTACAAAGTTTTTTCTGTCACCTTATCTGTGATTATCTAAAAATAAAAATTATTCATGACAAAAACATTGTTTACTTTCTTTTTGAGTCCGCAATTTCTAGGAAACAGAAAAAAAAAATAGGTAGGTGATAAGTATGTCGGCGCCTCATTTGATGAGACTGGCAGTATTAAATAAAGCGGTTGTCAATGTCGCTTTTGATGCAAGAAAGATGACACTGTCGCCGCTCTGACACAACCCCGGACGCTGGTGGGCAGATTGGTTAGCGATACGGCTGATGAAGAACCAAATCGAGGAATCAGGTCGCATCAAGCGTGCACATCACGTGTTCGGTGGAGTGTCGTTATTAATCCCATTTATAATATTGTGATTGTAACGTTACGTTATTGATTTTTAATATTCACACCCTCTTTATCCACGCCTACTGGAAAACACATAGGATATGTGTTCTCGGCCAATGAATGGGGTATCTGATTTTGACCATGCGCCTATATCAGAAGTGGGATCTGGAGGGTAAAGAATAGAGGAGAATGAGCGTTGAGGGGTACAAGAAAACCCACAGAGTCCTACCTACTTACAGAATATGGAGACTTTATTAGCAACATTTTTACAAAACTTATCATCCGGTGAGCCCGTTTCTTTTCTCTTTGATAGTAGATCTGTCTGTTCCTTAGCGAGTCATAGCTTTGCTGAGAAGTTTTCGGGTACTGCGTGTAATGATTTGGTCTATCTCACGGGTGTGGGTAAATAAAATGTTAAGTGCTACGCAAATTTGCGTGCAGTACCCGGGGGCTACGAAATAGCTACTTCTTTAAGTTATAACGATGAGGAGGTTGAGGAGGCCGAGTCGGCGATCCATAGTCAGGCGAATGAGAGGGTACCTGACGGCGATAGTGATACCATATCTGTGGCAAGTTCACACACTAGGTGTGCCAGTTCTGCAACCCTCACGGCCTCCGCAACCGACATGGCATAAATTTGAGTAAGTACTACATCTGTGGTGAATGTCATTGTATTAAGATTTAATCTCGATTTCGCTTTTACTGGACATAACAAGAATGGAAGCACAGAGGTGTTCTGCAGTTAATTTATCGGAAACGACAGCAAGTGTTTGGATCTAAGGGGCTGGCCTATGCGGGTCGAGGTTCCGGACCAAGTCACTTCGACTGTTCGTCAGTCTATGAGAGGCTGGAGGGAATGTTGGAAACGACAGCAAGTGTTTGGATCTAAGGAGCTGGCCTATGCGGGTCGAGGTTCCGGACCAAGTCACTTCGACTGTTCGTCAGTCTATGAGAGGCTGGAGGCTGGGTTAAGGAGACCTGTGTGGTTTTACAGTAATGTGTTGTTGTAGAGCCGGTTTACGTAGTAAAAGCGGAGGGAGATTATTTCTATGATGATGATGTGACTGATAAAAATGTCAGTGATGGACGAGCGTATACGGTAGTCTCAGCTGTAATTTGTATTTCCAGATTAATCGGAATTCCAACGGGAGCTTGAGCATACGCACGAGGACGTGCGATTGTCAGTCTGGCCGTGTCGGCGCCTCATTTGATGAGACTGGCAGTATTAAATAAAGCGGTTGTCAATGTCGCTTTTGATGCAAGAAAGATGACACTGTCGCCGCTCTGACACAACTCCGGACGCTGGTGGGCAGATTGGTTAGCGATACGGCTGATGAAGAACCAAATCGAGGAATCAGGTCGCATCAAGCGTGCACATCACGTGTTCGGTGGAGTGTCGTTATTAATCCCATTTATAATATTGTGATTGTAACGTTACGTTATTGATTTTTAATATTCACACCCTCTTTATCCACGCCTACTGGAAAACACATAGGATATGTGTTCTCGGCCAGTGAATGTGGCATCTAATGTGGACCATGCGCCTATAAGTAGTTTATATAAAGTATCAATCATATTCACAGTTTCAGATAATCTTATCTTCTTGTATTCAAAATTCGATAGCGGCCAAATACTTTAAATATACTCTGTTATAGAGCAATTCTATACTGCAATCAACTCCTATTTAATACAACTACTAATTTACATTTGAGCTTAGATAAGACCCCTATATTTAAAAAAAAAATTAGAAAATACTTTGGTCAATTTGAGGTTTCCGCGCCCAAAGGGTAAAAAACAAAACCCTATGCTATAATTATTATGCTTAAGGCTCTTGAACGGAAATAAGAAATTTTCACAACATACGTGTTGCAATTACAAAAATTATTAAAAAGGTTAGATCCCAAAGGTCCCCACACATACAAGTACCTTTTTTTTTAACGAGGGGAAAATCTTTGCAAGATGCCCGACCGCTGGGGGGAGGCCGGGGTACGAGTATGTCTCTCGGCAGCCTTCCTGCGCATATAGTGAGGCTCCGGGATCTCCTAGGGAACGCACCGGTGCACAAGAACCTTACCATAAAAACTGGAGGTTTTTCTACGTATTTCTTCCATTTCTCTCTCTATCTTATGAACCGTTATAGGTACTTGAAATTTTCATACGTGAGACGCTAGAATGCAACGAGTGGTAGGTATATAATACTCGACTGGCGGTCCGAGAAATAAACTAAATAAGTAGTAGGGTATAGTATTCATCTGAGGGGTATAGTTACTATTTAACGTTAATGTGTCGCATTCCAGCGATTAAGTCACGCGAGTGATTTAAAAACAGAGCTCGGGCGGCCCCCCGGTCTCGGAGCAGTGGTCTCTACTCGAGGACCTTTTTACAAGCTTTTATTTTACCCATCATTTGTGTTGTCAGTCCTACAAGTTACGTGGCTTGCCCACTGCCACTTTAGCTTGCTAACTATGTCAGTAAACTTTGTTCGTCTTCGGATTTCATCGTTACGTTGCGTCTATGTCAACGGAATACCGATCAAGATTATAGATGCCTGTTAGACATATTAACTTCGGACATGTCGAGCGTATCTTTATTGAAGCATTTCCCGATTATTTTTTTAATTCAATTAAGTCAAATACTTACCTGATAACTTACATTCAAGGTCACAGCCTATTTATGATAGGTATTATAAAAAAATTACGGCTAATCTGAAGATAACGAAGATAATTTTTAATTATTGTCAGGTGCCTTTAGTTTTATAGAAGTTTTATAGCAACGGATCGATAAAATGAAATCTGTGTTGGTTTTAACTATTATCTGCTTGATTCCCACATGCTATGGTAAGTTTAAATTTAAATTTAATTCATTTAAAATTAATAAATATAAATCAGTAAGTGCAGATGGCAGTCAATAGGACAACTCGGAGTCGTCGGGCGCCTTAAAAACTTCCGACAATCGAATTGGCCATTAGCCCTTCCGCCAAACTGGGGCAGTGTGGTGGAGTACATTCGAGGCCATTTCAGTTAGAAAAATCCGGTATTCTGGAGCTAATTTACTTAAGGTATCTCACATTCTGCAACTAAAACGTTCTCTAAATCTCTTTCGATTCATTCAACATTAATTGGCCCTCTTTAATTATGTAGGTCCCTAAATCGCTCCAGATGAAATCCTATCGTGAAATTCGGCATAGGATTTATTATGGCTATATGATAGCTAACTGTCATGCAGAACAACCCACCAGCTGCCGCCCAAAAAACCTTGAACTCTGAACGACACTCGTCTCAGCTTGAATTCGTCACAGACGCGTTCCTAGTCTACCCTTGAGTCTTTTACTTTTACTCTTAGTCTTGAAGTGTAACCGAAAACCAAAATATTTAGGAGCCTCTTAAAACTATGTCTACAGGCATATCAGGCGGGCAAGTGACGACGGTCAATCAGTTCCCGTATTCTGTGTCGATGCTCACCAACATCGGCACTGGCGACTACATCCAAGCGTGTGGCGGCACCCTCCTGACCATCTCCGCTGTACTGTCAGCTGCTTCCTGCTACCAAACCAGCGGCGTGTGAGTTTCATGGAAAATTTGGAAATGGGTTTGATTTGCAATAATGCATAATCAAATCGACTTGCAGTTTTAATACCAGCATCTGTTATCCCGAATAAATTGTAATCAAAGTTGGACACAGTTGCGTTACCGTGATACCTCTGTAGCTCAGGATTTCTACGTTGTCTTCTGTCTGACGCCTAAAATAATTATTGTTGGCGTTAACGAGGATGGTCAACGTCATAGCCAAAAAATGTAAGATGAGAAAACTTTATATTCGTCATGAGGCTGATATACACGATGCATTCCATTTATAAACATGAAGTTCAAGAAAAGCAATAGAGACTCAACCCAGCTCTCGAGTTGAAGTCGACCTCTACGAATTCCTAAACAGACGTCTCCACAGCACATGTAACTGATTTAGACCTTGCTGATTCCAGAGACCACCCAGTAGCGGCGTGGCGTGTCAGAGTCGGCTCTACCTTCGCCTCATCAGGTGGATCGCTTCACAACATCAGGCTCATCACCCGCCACCCCCAGTTCGACAACAACACCCTGGACAATGACGTGGCGGTGGTCCGCACTACCTTCAACGTCACCTTGATACCAGGCTCCGTGCAGACTGCATTCATTGCTGGCGGATCGTATACCCTCGCCCCGCAGCAGTCAGTTATTGCTATCGGATGGGGTGCCACGTCGGTAATGTTACACTCTTTAAAACCAGAAGCAAACTTGGCACGATGTTAGCTCACTTATTGCTTATCTATTCGCTAGAATGAGTCACTAATTGAGTCTCTTCGCTCTTAGCAATTCGCGATGCACTTTGTAGTGTTGCCCTAAGCCATAGGACAGGACGTTGACAGCTGACATTATTGTACGTTTACTGAAGGCTTGTACTTTCCCCAGGCTGGAGTGTCGTCCTCCAATCAACTGCGGCAAGTGCAGCTGTTCGTGACTGAGCAGCAGACGTGCGCGGACCGGTACGCGCCGCTCGGCGTGCCGGTAACCGGCAACATGCTGTGCGCTGGCTGGCTCGACGTAGGCATCAGGGGACAATGCCAGGTAGCTACAACCTATAGCCGTCTCACTGTTGGCCACCCCCACAGACACGATGCTCTACTGCGGATTGGTGGAGAGATTCGTGCCCAACCCAGTATCGAATGTTCTCAAGCAAGCCGAAGGTCTTCGATAAGGCTTAACGATTGTTTTTACCATTGAAAACAACCGGGACCGACCGCTCAACATGCCCTCTGAAATAGGTACCTAATCATACATATGTGTAAGTAAGATATCGTATTTATCCAGTATGAATCCAATTAGGATTTTGAATTAAAACCATAAACACTTAAAACCGACTAAAAGCTGGTTGGCCAGAAACAATTTAGTTCCGGAACTTTTTAATACAACAGCCAGCGTTATTCCACGATTTGTAGACGGTATAACGAATTCCCAACAATAAATGACTAATTCTTTTTTTATTTATTATTAGGAAGGACTTTGTCGCTGAGCAACCACATCTTCCCATGAATGATCGTTATTTACTTGCGCTCTTTTCCCCAGGGCGACACGGGCAGCCCCCTCCTCCACAACGGCGTGGTGGTGGGAATATACTCCAGGACCGAAGGGTGCGGCCTTGGCCGGTTTCCCAGCATAAACACCCGCGTGGCAATGTTCTCAAGATGGATAGTTGCCACCGCCGTCGCTGCGTAGGATTAGGATGATTCACCCGTCGTCTGTTCATCATTCATTCTCTGGAGCGTGTTGTGAAATGATGCATTAAAGATCATTTTCTAAGCCTGTATTATGATGCAGTCGATTTCACGCCAATCGAACATAGAAGGCGCTAGGTGAACCCTGAATCTCCTTTGCAAGTTTTTTCGTAATATCACTCTTAGGGACTGGAAGCACAGAAGTTGTATCCACTAGCGGACTAGTGGCCAACCCAGTGTCGAATGTTCGCAAGCCACCCGAAGGTCTTCGATAAGGCTTAACTATGGTTTTGCCCATTGAAGGTACCTAGACTTTCGTTAAGCGTGTCTAATCACCTCATAGCGAAATAAATTATTTGAATTTTTTTTTTTTTTGAAAACAACTGGGATCGACGGCTTAACGTGCTCTCCGAAGCACGCTACGTCCTTATTACTTACAAAGGAATATTTATCTAACACGTGGATTTAGATTAACTTCAGTGGGCCAGGGCGAGCCACGATTGTAGGTACTATAAAAATATCGTGAGTTAGTTTGTAGTCGAGGCTTAGGTACCAACTATACACTACCTATTGATATGGTGCGCCGACAAAGTGTTTTGTAGTTCCGCGAGATAATTTTTAAACAAAACATATTATGCGTATTTAAATACGTAAATCATATAATTTTGTAAGTATTTATATTCAAATTCGAATATTTGAAATCTGGTAGTAGATAAGTACTTACCTAGACAGCAGGCAGTTACAGATAAGTTTCTAGGATTTTTTTTACTGGAACCGTTCAATCTTTCAACGAGCAAGTTGACGGGGTCGCCTGATGGTGTTGACTTCTGTCTAAGCACAATGATCGTAAGAATTTCCAGTTGGAAAGAATAGAAATAGAAAAAAACTTTATTTCACATATAGTATACCGCAGCAGAGGAGCAGAAATACAAAAACAACAATACATGTGAAACACGCAACGCATTTGCTACACGCTGGTTTTCAGTGCGTCCGTTTTTGTTGCATCGTTCGGATTATCGGAACATTTTGGGTTTGACTGCAATAGACATTAATATTTTTAAAATAAAATAAAAGGCAAAAACTTATCGATAAAACAAAAACTTTTTTTTTATGGATATAAGATAGCAAAGAAGCTTGCAGCACAACTGTGACTGACTTTGAACAAAACCCAAAAGGGGACTGGGATAGTTAGTCCAGTTAGCCGAGAGAGTTAAGAGTAAGTCTCGTTCCAAGTCAGTCACAGATGCGTTGCTACCCTTGAGGAATAAGATGCTCGCGTCTAATGAATTGTAACCGAAAACCACACCTTTCCAACCGGACCATTACTGTTTATAAACAAATACTACACGGTAGAAATAGTACTAGGTACCGTGGCGGTACAATTTTTTTTTATTAATTACCTACTTGCTTTGCACTATAGTAAAGTAAAATTGAAATAATTACATACATATCTAATTTATTTTAATCGAAGGAATGTTCTGAACTACTCTTTGACATGCCATTCTTATAGCAATAACATTCCACACATTCTATAAAAACCTGAATAAGCTAACAAGCACCATTAGCAGCGGTTACCAACACGACTTGTGGTTTTGATAGCCAACAGCCAACATATTGAATAATATTGAATAAACTTAGTATTTACACAAATGTTCCTATCAGTACAACGTTACTGAATGTGACTTCACTATCAGTCGTGAGTAAACGGGCGTCATGAACGCGCGTCTTTTGTTGGTGTTTTCAGTACACGCGCTTATAACGTACTGGGTACAGAGAACAGTGTGTGTGACGGTTAATGTTGACGGTGAAACAGAGCCAATTATAAGTAAGTACGGTAATAATAATACTTAGGTAACACACACCCCCATCAGTAGGTATACTTAGGTAACACACATCAGTATACTACGTTCGATGCACTGGTGAACCGATGGAGAAGAAAATACCTCAAAATGACACCAAAACTCAAGTCAAGGAGCACTCCCTTTGTCAAGGTTGACAGACGAATTGAAAGATATGGCAGGAAACCGTAGGATTCAGAAGCCACCGCTGACGGAGTGGCGTTGTTTAAACGTGTCCAACAGATGACTTCAAATGGCTAATGGATGGATACAAGAACTCACTCGTAATTGAGTAGAATACGTCCAAGTCAGGAGGATAAATAGTTATGGCAACTATCTGCTTAGGGCAAGGATCGAACCCGAGAGCCCCAGATCGACCGCAGGGTCACTGTCCAACAAGCCACGAAGTCGTTCAGTAAAATTGTCTTTTTTAAACACTCGTAATGAAACATAAGGCTTTTCCTTTACAACTTTTATGCAGGCATTTACAATTATGTAGATACTTATTGAAAGTGTGTAGGTGAACATTTATTAAACATTTAGTAACCAAAGGTTCAATGCAGTTTTAGTTATGAAGGGAACTTTGTTTTTTAGAAAAAAACATTTGCATATCTATCTATCTAAGACGACTTGAAAATAAAATTATCAATCTGTCTTCCTACTAAGTAATCTCTACGTGATATAACCCAGATAAACAAATAGTACATTTAATAAATTAAATTTTCTTGTGCATGCTAACAATAACAACAATTCAAACTATGATGCCCCGATTCTTAAAGAAACCCTTTTCCTTGTTTTTGTTCCCCACATACCTCAAGCTTGTCAATAATACAAGTAGCTATATACTCTATAATATAATGTTAGACAGAGTTGTCTACACGAAGTTGATATGGGTTCATTGAGAATCCAATCAAATAAATCATTAAGTCATCACTGTTAGTTGCTAGAGTTCTCCATAGAGATGAACAAAACTGGGCCAATGATAGGTTGTGATGACACTGCATCGCAGGATTTAGCGTCTAAGCCTCCCGTGATTTAAGTCTCAATTTATTAAAAGCATAAAAATCTTCAAAGAAAATTGGTTGAAGCAAAATGAAATCCTAAGTAGGTTATACTTATACCTAAGTAGGTCCTGGTTCTCAGCTCCGTATATTAGGTACGTATAAGTATTTCACGGTTCAAAATATTGTATCTTGAATCTGGTACTTAGCCAGTGTATATACGAGTATACATAAGCATCTTCGAAATTCAGGCAGATTCACAAAAATTAAGCGCAAAAGACGTTAAAATCATGATGTTCTTCACGTTGGAAAAGGCACAAATACACTTTGGAATATTTTCGGGTGATTAACACAATTAAAAATGCATTACTTTTAATTCTTAGCCTTATAATAATGTTCTGTACCTGTTCTGTTCTTATCTTTATCGCCGTTTTAAATATTACAAACCCATACCTATTGTCGATGTTTAAATACCTACGTATTTCAAAACATTTAATTATGATGTGGTTTCAAACAATAAAATTAATCGACCTATAAAAATAAGGTTAGATTAATTAAAATCTATTAGAGATACAGGTCGAAATAATAGAAAAATCCTGTACTGAATAGAATTAAATAACTATTCTTATAAATGGAGTCAGATTGTACTTCCCGGATTAATAGCAGACATTATCACAGCTTAATATCTTAGTCTCAGTCTTTTACTATGTGGGTATATAGGTAGGTACCTAAATGAAAACAAAAATAATGAATTCTCATAGTTATTTCATGAATAGTGTGAAACTCTCCGCTGAAGGTTACCAAATAAATAGTAGATAGGTACATTGTATAATTTGTATTACCTACAGCCAAACTCCTATTAAACTAGGTATGGAAAAGTCAAATGCTAAGATATAATGGTGTATGAAAATAAGCATGCCTGTTTCAATTAATTTCATGGCTATTGAATTTCCGTTTCTGCGGTTTACGACGACTCTATCTTAGCTTTTATGTTTTGGATTAAAAAGTAGGCACAAATCGCTACATCTTATAAAAATAAATCTGTCGTTCCGCTTCTATAGATTACCTATAGGTAGGTACCTACCTACTATTGACTGATAACACACTGTTAACATTAACACGAAAAAAATATTTAATATTTTCTAATTAGTTGGCAAGTCTTGCCAAAGCTTTGAATTTAATTGAAGGTGATTTTGTGTAAGTGTGTAGTATTTAGTTATTTATTTATCTTAAGACGCTCGTAGGACTGATTACCGATGGGTAAGATAGATCCTCAAGTGAAGACATGACTCGGAATACGGAGCACAGGCCGCCCATCAACTAGGTGGACTGATTACTTGATAAAGTGAGCAGGTAATCCCTAGATTTAAAAAAAGACAAAGGACTGGATGGGGGAGGCCTTAGTCAAGCAGTGAATTGCTGATGAATGGATGGATCATTTTATGATTACATATCTGCTCAATAAAATTCATGACAGTTTCTTCTAAAAATTTTACCTCCGCTTTTCCTTTAAGATTCATTTTGAATTGATATTGATTGTGGTCTCACGAACAAGTTCTGAGCCCACCCAAAAATACCTAGCCTTAATCTATGAATAAAGTTAAAATAATACTTTATAAAGTATGTAAAGAAAATAAATAAATAATATTGTCCTACTTAAATGGTTTTATTAGAAGCCAATTACAAAGTGATGGTTTCCAGAATCAACTCCATGGGTTTATTATCTTAAATTGACAACGAGGACGCGGCATTAATTGCCTCTGATCCTATTGCTCTTTCCCATCATAGGATTTATGTTAAGGCGGATGCTTTGCTCCATGTCGATAAATTTAAATAAAAAAATGGTTTGTTTATTTTCAGTTAAAACATAACATAAAACAAACATTTGTGTACATACCGCATATCATTGCATATTTAACCAATTTTGAATGAAGGAGGTTCTATGTTCGACTTTTTTTATGTATGTATCCGATAATTCAATGTATAATTTTGGTTCTTGCCTTACCTACCCCGAATTTGACTATTGCTACATTTATTATATAAATAAACCATCAAAATTTGTGAAGCTTTATTCAAATCCGGCCAGGGCAAATATTTATATCACAGATATAAATTTTATGCTCAGGTCATGATTGTTATATTCTGTGTTTGTCCACCGCCCGCGACACGAACGTGGAAGGTAACTTTTTGTAATTAAATCCTTGATCCTTTTTTTCCGGGCGTCTTCATCGTTGTTACAACTTCGGAGTGAATCTTCTAGATTCCCACAGCATCTGAACTATTATACATATTTATGATGAATATGACTAAAAATGACTCTCTCGAAAAAAATCTTATGAAGATAGATTCGTCGGGACAGCTGGGCGTTAATAGCTAGTAGTAATAATAGTAATAGTATTCTTTAGTATTTAATAGTTGTAATAAGTTAATAGTTATTTATTGACAATACTGCTTATGCTCATTTTATTATCAGCCTAAAATTAAACTGTACCTACTAACTTTTATTACAGGTAAGTCCAAGGTTGAACTGACACCAATTTTAATCACGAGTGGACTGAACGATATCGTCATTTTATCAGCTCCGATTGTGGACGCTGAAGCCATCTACTATTTGCACAGGCCGAACGGAGATGCAATTCAATTGAACTTCAAGGAAAATAAAACCGACACACGTACATTGAGTCATCCTAATGATCTAAAAGCAAAATATAGTGTAGACGACCGCAAGCAAAATTTTCAAAATTATCGGATATTCAACGTTAATAGAAATGAGAGCTGCCGCGATACAGAGATTTTTGCGAAAGAGGAAACCAAGATGGCGTCGCATGATTTCATAATAGGACCCTTGCAAGAGGACGACCATGGTAATTGGGTGCTAAGCGCTTACTATAAGGATGTCGACGGGAATTGGATAGAGTTGTTCCAGGTTATTACGATAGAAATCATAGGTGAGTTGATGAGTTGATATGCATCAACAGTGGTGATTGATAAGATATGTTTGAGCCTTACATAGGACATTTTAAGTTAAGCAATTAAATGGCACCTACTCTACCGCAAGAGATAAAATTTCATTCATGTTTGTATGCCTGAATCCACACTTGATCTATGGTCTGACTTCTCTCGTTGGGAGAAGAGGCAATTCTTGATTTATTATACATAGTTAAAATGTTAACAGTACGTTGCCAAGGTTACCATTAATAACCCACGAATATTTTTATTCCAGAAACAGTGCCGTTATCACCAGAGAAGTATCAGTTGGGCGTAGGCGATACATATGCCCTACGCTTCGCTTATCCAATACCAGACTTGCAAAGCTGTCAGGTCGAACCCCCGTCGTCAACCTTCGACAGGTTTTACGACCGACACAGAACTGATTTGGACGTCTGCGAATTTATTATGAGGAACGTTACGTTAGACGATCAGGGTACTTGGTCCATTATTGGGGTAGGGAGAATCGTTTACAAAGGTAGTGCGTATTTAAAAGTAGTAGGAAAAAATACGCAAACCACCCGAATACTTAATACGAACCATTACTCGAACTTCAAGGTTCGTATTAAGTATTAAACGAAACTCAAGTCTGAAGACTTGAGTACAACATTTTGGTGACGGATCAGCTAATCTGGCAGATCAAGAAGTTTGGTTTATTAATACGAGCCTTAACTTAGCAAAATAAACTTCAGTAATCCACACTGTGTACCTAATAGCCAAATTAGCCAAGCTAGAATCTCACTCCGTTTATCATATAGGTACTTTACTTTATTACTGAAGCATATTATTTTTGACAAGCCTCTACTAAAACTGTGAGTTTCGCGTAGCAGCGGTTGACACTGCCGGAATATCGAAGACCAGAAAATCAATTGCGCGTATATACGTTCCTGCCATCCAGAGATCAAAGATTTCGGGCCTGTGTCAGTCGGGCCAAACACATTGACAGTAGCCAGTCCATAGAACTGAAAAAGCTTATTTGAGTACTTCAAGGCTTATGGTGCTAACAGATGTGGGAAAGTTAAATATGTAGTCTAAAATGTATATTCATCATCATAGACCTTTTACATCTTGATTCAACCAGTACACACCACAACTTGTCCCACTGTTGGGCACGGGTCTTCTCAGAATGGGAGGGATTAGGCCTTAGTCCACCACGCTGGCCAAATGCGGATTGCCAGACTACACATGCCTTCGATAACATTATGAAGAACTCTCAGACATGCTGGTTTCCTCACGATGTGTCCTTCACCGTTACAGCAAGTGACATTTAATTTTTTAAATCGCACATAACATGCTGCAACACAAGAGCAACAGGAAGTGTTATAAAACTATGGAATTTTTTGTAAATAAAAAACAGTTCAGCTTTAACCAGTCTATTTTTTTTTCTTCACTTTACAATTTATTTTAGCCATAAAGGTGCGTTCAGAATTTAATAAGCAGTGGGTTTAAGTTTTACAAATGAAAAGAATAATGCTCTTTTTGTCCGAATGCACCATTATTGTTAAAATTCTTATATTGCAGTTTTTATACAAAATCTTATTATTATGAATCAATTATCAACTAAATTATTTACAGATATTATCATTCATAGATAATATTAATATGTGAAAAGTCACAGTAATAGTGTGGTAATTGTCTAGTAATAGTGGTCTGTATTTTTTTTAACGACACATCAACTTTGATCTGAATTTCTACATTTTGTTAGTAGATTTAAATGGTCAAAATTCGAATTCTATACAAATTTAGATTCAAGATGGTTTGTTCTACAATAACAAAAATATAATCTATCCATCGATGGATATAGTTATGCATCTATAAACCTATAAAAAGAATCACTTCATACATACCTAGACCTAAATTTAAAATGTTTTAATACATATATAAATTTCTCATACCTACAAAACAATTATACTAAATAAACTCGGCCTACGCAAAATTTTACATCCACCACAAATTTCGCTTCACATATTGAAAAGTATTTTGAATAATATCCACATAAAACATAATGTCTATTCAACGTGTTGCTTCCTTTTAAAAAGAAGTACTAAATAAAATCCTAATTACTTATGCAGCTCATTATTTCGCCAGTCTGGGAGCGTAAAATGCGGCATTTGTCACAGCCGTATCACTGTGCTTGGCAAACCTATTATTCTGCCCAAACTATACAAGCGGACATCTTACATCACTGTAATACTTTGTCAAGGTTATTTGGGCAGGGAACATTGTTCAAATTAACATGAATGACAAAGGACCTGAATACTACTCGTAATTTTTTAGAATACTCAACGTCCATTTACATTATTTTCTTCACAAGCCAAATTCTCAACCCTCAAAAATTATGAGGATATCAGTAATTTATTTATTTGTCAACAATGGAAGAACCAACACTTGTATAAAAAATTCACCTGGCTGGTTATACTTGAGGCAACCAGTGGAAGTGATCAACATGCTCAATATTCCCAAATCAATAAAATTATTTTTTTCAGTTTTAATATGCTTTCTGAGAGGCTTTTGATTTTTATTATGTATGGATTGATGGTTACCCGATCACCTACTTACTTATTATCAAACAGCAAAATTAGCATTTCACTTTTGACAGTGGCTACTCATAGAAACGACGTCCTCCTGCTCTGCTGTAGTATATTAATCGATATGACCTGCAGGCATAGCCCTGAGTATACTATTCATAATTGTTTACTAACACATTAAATTTTAGTACAAAAAGGGTTTACTTAAGAAAACCCATACATTTCAAGAAACTTCACTAAATCTGGATATTAATAATCTATCTGTAGATAGATTTGGCTATCAGAGATAGATATTGGGCATAATGTATTGTAATTGCTTTGGCCAACTGTTGGTCATGGGTCTCCTCTCCTCATGTAATGGAGGGTTTTGGCTTTAGTCCACCAAACTGGCCAATTGCGGATTGACAGACTTCACATGCCCTCGAGAGCATTATGGAGAATTCTCAGGCTCCCTCCTCTCATTCTCAGATTCCTGGTTTCCTCGCGATGTTCCCTTATCATTACTGTCGCCAATATCGTCTTGCCGTCTTCACTTCCGACGTTGTCGGAGTCCTTGAGCGCCTTGGTGCGGTCGAACAATATAGCCAATGAGATTTGACCACAGGCAGTATGGATGTATCGTGGGATGCTAGATTCACTTCACTACACTTCACAACAGTCAGCACCAGCCAGCCTACTCGCTGGCGGAGCTCGAGCCCCAGCCGCTGGCACTCTGATGCGGCGAACGATGGTCTTGCCGTCTTCACTTCCGTCGTTGTCGGAGTCCTTGAGCGCCTTGGTGCGGTCGAACAATATAGCCGATGAGATTTGACCACGTTTCACTTCACTTCACTCGATTCACTTCACTACACTTCACAACAGTCAGCACCAGCCACCCTACTCGCTGGCGGAGCCCGAGCCCGAGCCGCTGGCGCTCCGCTGCGGCGTGCGGTCGCCGCCGTCCTCGCTGCCCTCGTCGTCGGAGTCCTTCAGCGCCTTGGCCCGGTCGAACAATATAGCCAATGAGATTCGACCACAGGCAGTATGGATGTATCGTGGGATGCTAGATTCACTTCACTACACTTCACAACAGTCAGCACCAGCCAGCCTACTCGCTGGCGGAGCCCGAGCCCGAGCCGCTGGCGCTCCGCTGGGGCGTGCGGTCGCCGCCGTCCTCGCTGCCCTCGTCGTCGGAGTCCTTCAGCGCCTTGGCGCGGTCGAGACGTCGCGCGCGACGCGTCTCGACGTCTGACGCGTCCGATTCCGACGAGTATATAGCTGCACCCGCAGACGCTGTGAATATTTTTTTTTTATTTTATTTATTTATTTAAAAACAAGTACAAATATTCTTATATATAGGGTATCCACAAAAACCACATACGGTTTGTCTTGGATCCCGAGTCACCGAAAAGTAAGCAAGTTTGTAAGTGCACATTAGAAATGCCTTGGGATAGGCTACGTTAGCTATGCTATAAATATAATCAGGCTAGATCGTAAAAAAAATAAAGTACATTCAGTGCTTTATATACAAAAAAAACTCAGTTTTCAGTTTAGCTCTTTACCCAACAAGTTATGTCAAAATGGTAAAATATCAAGGTTCTTAAAAGAAACTACATGTAATGCTACTATAAATTAGGTTAAAAAAGGGTAGAATCACCTTTCTCACCCCAACTTTTATTCACCGTGCTCGTTGGTTCACGCCGACTGTCGGTTTTTTGAGGAACGCTTTAAGTGCGCGTAGTGTGATTGGTAAGGTCTTCGCGACAGTAAATTATGTAATTAATAGCTGGCAATAACGACTGGGATGAAGAAAAAAACTTTTTGTTCAAATTCAAATAATTTATTTCGCTATGAGGTGATTACACACGCTTAACGAAAGTCTAGGTAACTACAAACTACTTAAAGAGATATAATGCTATTCTAAACTGATTAATATAAAGCAAAGGATGAGCTATTTATCCTGTTTGTTGATTTCAATCAAAAAGAAAGTACTGTGGGATCCCTCAAATCAAAACTACTTTGAAAATAAACTTGAAAGATGATGCGTGAAATGAAACTCCTGACATGATAAACATTTGCATGCGCGCCAAAAACTGCCAGGAAAAGACGTTCACAGTTTATGCGCGCTTCATGCGCGGATGCCATCCACATATACTCGTGTTGCATTAAATGTTACGTTGCACATAATCTGCACCCGGCTTTACACCTCAACTAGTGTACACCCACCTTTCTGCGCCGGCTTGTACTTGTTCTTGATGGCCGCGAGCGACACGCCCCCCTCGTCCTCCGAGTCGTCCGCGCGCGCCGCGCCGCCCCGCCCGCCGCCCGCACGCCGCGCGCGCCGCGACACCACGCGCGAACGCATCGCCGCGCGCAGTTCCATTTCCTCTTTACACCACAACTAGTGTACACCCACCTTTCTGCGCCGGCTTGTACTTGTTCTTGATGGCCGCGAGCGACACGCCCCCCTCGTCCTCCGAGTCGTCCGCGCGCGCCGCGCCGCCCCGCCCGCCGCCCGCACGCCGCGCGCGCCGCGACACCACGCGCGAACGCATCGCCGCGCGCAGTTCCATTTCCTCTTTACACCACAACTAGTGTACACCCACCTTTCTGCGCCGGCTTGTACTTGTTCTTGATGGCCGCGAGCGACACGCCCCCCTCGTCCTCCGAGTCGTCCGCGCGCGCCGCGCCGCCCCGCCCGCCGCCCGCACGCCGCGCGCGCCGCGACACCACGCGCGAACGCATCGCCGCGCGCAGTTCCATTTCCTCTTTACACCACAACTAGTGTACACCCACCTTTCTGCGCCGGCTTGTACTTGTTCTTGATGGCCGCGAGCGACACGCCCCCCTCGTCCTCCGAGTCGTCCGCGCGCGCCGCGCCGCCCCGCCCGCCGCCCGCACGCCGCGCGCGCCGCGACACCACGCGCGAACGCATCGCCGCGCGCAGTTCCATTTCCTCTTTCTGAAATTAAATTTGATTGGGGATGTTATAATATAATGCACGGTTGAGCAAGCGTAGTGGTCTTGAACAGCGCTTGAATAAGTTACAATTTTTTATAGTAAACATCCATACTAATATTATAAGTGTGTTTGTTTGTTTGTCCGGTTTTCACGTCGCAAAGAAGCTATTATATGGTATGGTTTTTGTGTATGGAGATAGTGAGGAGGATGGAGAGTGACGTAGGCTACTTTTTACCGCGGTAAAACATCCCCATGGGAAGATATCGTTGTTTTGTTATTTGCTAGATATTTAGTTCCGGATGTTGTTAATAGATGGCGTGAGTAAAATTCATTTGCAAGTTCTTATCTTAGTATCTTTTAATCGTGGAACTGTCACTATTCATCCACCACAAATGTGTCATGTATGATAAACAACTCATTGTTATTTCCCTTTGACCACGCGGGCGGAGCCGCGGATAAAAACTAGTATTTTATATAGTAAACATTTTTTAGTTTTTATAGTAAGCACCACAGGCATCGGTAGTCATAAAGTGCGTGTGTTGTGCATAGTGTTAGGATTAGCTAGGGACATATTAATGAAATGTAAGACAGCTACGTAATAATAAGTACATTAACTAAATGTATTATGTTAAGAGAATGATGGTACGAAGAGTACTAGAGGGCTATGCAGAAAATAGTTTGATGCAGCAGCCCTAGACTCCGGTACCGACTTGCAACAGTATCGCCGACGTCTAGGTGGAGCGGACAACAAGCGACTGTAATGAGGGTTGTTTTTTTTTATGGATACAAGATAGCAAAGAGCCTGCAGCACCACCCATCCGCTGCCGCCCATGACAACTGTGACTGACTTTGAACAATACTCAAGTAGGGACTGGGATGGTTAGTCCAACTAGTTGAGAAAGTTAATTAGAACATTAGTTGGTCAGTTCGTTAGTAGGTATGAGGACTGGGGACTGTTAGTGATAGTTAGTCCTGTTAGTAATAGTCCAGTTAGTACTTGTTAGTAGGAGTCTCGATCTAAGTCAGTCACAGATGTGTTGCTACCCTTGAGGACTAAGATGGTCGCCTCTAAAGAATTGTAACCGGAAACCACACCTTTCCAACCGGACCATAATTGCTCTAAAAACAATTATTACACGGCAGAAATGGTACTAAGTACCGTGGCGGGCGGTGGTACTGCCCCGGGCGAACTCTATATGGAACCAATTAGCTTTCATATAAAACCTATTTGGTTCCCTATAGGCTCTACCACTTGGGATGAACAGCTAGTTGAGGCAGCCTTAGGACTCACCTTGAGCTGGTATTTCCTATCCGCGTCGGGGTCGGCGCCGACTTGCGACAATATCTTGATCGCCGACGTCTTTGTGGAGCGGACAACAAGCGACTGTAATGAGGCTTGTGTTTCTAGAGGACTAGGGATGAACAGGTAGTTGAGGCAGCCCTAGACTCACCTTGAGCTGGTATTTCCTATCTGCGTCGGGGTCGGCGCCGACTTGCGACAATATCTTGATCGCCGACGTCTTTGTGGAGCGGACAACAAGCGACTGTAATGAGGCTTGTGTGTCTAGAGGACTTGGGATGAACAGGTAGTTGGGGCAGCCCTAGGTTACCTACCTTGAGCTGGTATTTCCTATCTGCGTCGGGGTCGGCGCCGACTTGCGACAATATCTTGATCGCCGACGTCTTCGTGGAGCGGTCGGCGAGCGACAAAGTCATCTTCCTGTGCGTGAACGACTCCGTCGAGTGCGGCCGGAACGACAGCTTCGTGCGGAACACCGCTTGGCCCTGGAGACCCGTGCCTTGGCGGACGAACAGGTGATTGTGGTCACCCTGGAAAATTGGTTTAAAAATTTAATTTATCATATTAGAACTGTCTTCTATATCTTCTTCTGATATAGGTGGTCCTAGCTTTATAGAACACTAGTGGACGCCCGCAGCTTCGCCCTAACGACGTCTATTGGGACCCATTAACGACGTCTGCCCGCGTTCGGGTTGCCCACTTGACTTCAAAAACGGCAAAGTTTCATACTAACTTTGCACCCCCGTTTTACCCCCTTAGGGGCTGAATTTTCAAAAATCCTTTCTTAGTGCTCCCCCACGTTATAAAAGGAACCCCTGTGCAAAATTTCAAGTTTCTAACCCTAATAGTTTAGGCCCTGCGTTGATATGTCAGTCAGTCAGTCAGTCAGCTTCTCCTTTTATATATATAGATAACATGGCCAGTTTTGCATAAATTAAAAAAAGCCAACATCTAACCTAACCCATTTTGGTACTTTTTGGCTTTTACGAAAGTTCCGCCTCTATCGACACTGACTGTACTAACTAATTGTGCCGACTCACGTGCAAGGGCTGCTTGTAAACGTCGAATATCTCGGAGCCGAGGTGCAGGGACATGCTCCCGTCGGACCACTTGACCATGCGCGCGTTGGACTCGCGCACCGCGTCGCCGTTCTTGTCGAACACCGTGCGCCACCGGATAGTGTTTTCCACTTTCAGTTTTGCATAAATTAAAAAAGCCAACATCTAACCTAACCCATTTTGGGACTTTTTGGCTTTTACGAAAGTTCCGCCTCTATCGACACTGACTGTACTAACTAATTGTGCCAACTCACGTGCAAGGGCTGCTTGTAAACGTCGAATATCTCGGAGCCGAGGTGCAGGGACATGCTCCCGTCGGACCACTTGACCATGCGCGCGTTGGACTCGCGCACCGCGTCGCCGTTCTTGTCGAACACCGTGCGCCACCGGATAGTGTTTTCCACTTTCAGTTTTAGCCTGGAAACATAGAATAAATTTAATGCCGAACGAGGTTGTTATTTAACCCTAAACACTCACTATATTTGTACTAGTGGACGCCCGCAGCTTCGCTCGCGTAGAATTAGACCCATTTACGACGTCTACCCGTCTAACGACTTCAAAAACGGCAAAGTTTCATACTAACTTTGCACCCCCGTTTTACCCCCTTAGAGGGTGAATTTTCAAAAATCCTTTCTTAGTGCTCCCCTACGTTATAAAAGGAACCCCTGTGCAAAATTTCTAGTTTCTAGCCCTTATAGTTTAGGCCCTGCGTTGATATGTCAGTCAGTCAGTCAGTCAGTCAGTCAGTCAGTCAGTCAGTCAGTCAGTCAGTCAGTCAGTCACCTTCTCCTTTTATATATATAGATGATATTGTAGTGGCGCGAGCAAAGCGAAAGAAAGTATACTTTATAAGAACTCTTTTACCATAATCCACAATAAAAGAGAATTTAATTGACTTATCCAACTAAATTGTGTAAAACCAAAATATGGACATGATGAACAGACTGGACTACAGTTGGTAGACTGCTTAGGTATCAATTAAGGTGTTCCGTAAGATTTAGAAGATCGTAGATTCCTTAACTTAAGGGACCTCTAACTTAAACTATTTTCGAAATTTACATAACAACACTTAAAATAAGTCGTCACTCGTCAATCAGAACACATGAAAACATGCATTTGATTACCTGTCAGTTTTGATGCAAAATTCTCATAACATTTAGCGTAATACTTTCTTTTACGGTAAGATTTTATTAATTAAAATAATATTATTCGTTCGAAATTATTTTTCACTCACGACTAAAAATATTTATAGGTAAGTATCCATTTTCGATGAGTTGTTAAAAAAATCTGATAAATACGAAATGTCAACAATCACATGATACAATGCAAGAATACTATGATGCAAGTCATTGACAACATTGGTATGACATGATAGTTAAAAATTATTGTCAGTGCAAGAAATTAGTTCCTATTCTACAACATGGATATACCTGGGCGACCTATATAATTCGTCGGTCCAAAAGTCAACTAGCCAAAGTGTCATTTCGGCAGTAAGCTAATCTCACATAGATTAGTTTACCTATGTAGAACTTTTACTTTTCTCAGTTATGCAGAAAAACGATTTGTAATATTAACATTTATATTTGACATGCCACATGTACAATATTTTGCCACAGTACGCGTTGTGTCAAGATATTGATATCATGTAAAAACTGCCAATATTACACTTTGGCTAGTTGATTTTTGTACCGACGATATCTCCTCGCTCACCTGGCGCGGCCTTCCTCATCCAGGGTCTCCTCCTCGTCGATTTCATCCTCATAGGTGGCGGGGTCATGCGGCCGGGTCTCCACCGAGAGGAAGTTGGGCAGTTTCACGAAGTGCAACTCCTTGCCCAGCTCCGTCCAGATCTTGGGCATGTCCACGTCGATACGAGTCTCCGGTATTTCCACTTCTTCCTCCTCATCGGGTTTTTGGGGTGCTTCCTGTGTGAAGCGAAAAATAATCAAGATGAACGTGTGAACGTACAAAGTGGTTGAAAGTATTTAATGATATTGTTAAAAAATTATGGTAATGTAATGAAATATGTGGGAAGACTGATTCGACGACTCTATAGCGTTTTAGTCCTTAACATATTTGCAGTCTAGGCTGGCTTAAGGAACCTACGTCATATGCTCGTGTGGTGTGCTATCTTACAACCATAGTTCCAAGAGTTAAATATGGACTGAAACGTTTAGACTAGTTAGTGTTAATATGAAAATTAATTGGTCAGTACTTTAATAGGTATGATGACTCCTTCCTACCCTTAGGTAGGGATTCGCACTCGTTGTTCGTGTCGATAGACGGCCTATTTAAACCTTTGAAAGCGTAAGGTGGATAGTATAATTACCTCATCCCCACTCGCTCTAGCGTCGCGCGCTCTCTCGTCGTCGGACCGAGCGCGACTGCCGCTGCGACTGCGACTGCGCGACCGCGACTTGGAACGCGACCGCGACCGCTCCGAGCCCTTGTCGCGGTCGCCCTCGTTGTCCGTACTGATGTCGGACGCGTCGCCGAACAAAGCATCGGCTGTGACTGAAAGAGGAGAGGACGAAGAGTGAATAGGTATATAGAGAAAACATCTTTAAATATCAAACTAGGTGCGAGCCTAGCCTGTACTATGGGTATCGGAGATGGATATATGTACATACATAGATATTTTTAAATACATAAATAAATAAAATAATCTTCACAGAGGAAATAACACAATAAAACTGTAGAAAATGCTGTTCTAATGATAAAAGTGTAACATCAAGACCAACCGAAGCCCTCCTCCCACCGCACCGCACTGACGTCAGAGGACACAGTTCAAGAGATAGGCCACGGTCGCATAGACCAGTTCCTCTCTATTTTCGTGTTTCATGATATCAACCAATAAAACTAACCTTGATGGAACTACATCCTGGTCTAGTCAACCATCAGCTGATAACAAACATTCTTCCAATTAATAAGTAAATTAATTAATTAGTAACTTAATGATACTTCCAACATAACATCAATATATGCAGAGGTGTATAAATACACCCAGTTTTCACCAGTTATGTTTAGGTCCCATGTCCAGCTTCCAGACTCTAAGTATCTACTAGTAATGGTGCTTTGTTATTAAAACAAAGGTGGCTTACCAGTATCGGTCTTCTCCTGATTCTCATCATCAGAATCAATGACTTTTTTGGCCTTCTTCTTGGGCTTTCCACTGGTGTCTGAGCCACTGTCCGAACCCTTCTTACGCTTCTTGGACTCTGTGTCACTCTCAGAGTCTGATAGGACTGCACGTTTCTTCTTGTCTCCTGGGAATTTATAAACAATATTTGTCCTATTAATAATTTGTAAGTTTGGATGTTTGTTACACGAAAATTTTTAAAACAAATTTGGATTAAACTTGGCCCATAGGTAGATAATAACCTAGATTAGCACATAGGATACTTTTCATACCGAAAATATGTTCCTTTAGGATGCTTTGTTTATTGGAAAGCTGTCTGGCACAACATCAACAGATGGCACTGACACTAATGCTTTGATTACTGAACCAACCAGCGGAAACAGAAAACTTGATGGTAGATAGTTAAAAGTAAATGGGCTCTCTTCAAAATTTACAATTATTGAATTGTAAATTTTTACCCAATTTAAGGTTATAACCCATTATCGACCCACCGCAGACTTAATTAAAAAAGTATATTTTTTACATAATGTGGGTAGCTTACTTAAACGGTAACTTACTTAGCAGCAGGTTAGTCTTATCATATTGAGATATGGTTTTGTAAATTAAAAAACTTATACTATTCAAAGACAAACCTTCTCCTTCAGAAGCATTAGAGCTTTTTGATCGTGATCTGGAACGACTTTTAGACTTTGATTTGCTCCTAGATCTAGACTTAGAATGCTGTGATCCAGACCTGAAACCATAAACAAAAATAAAATAAATAATAGTGACCCTTAAGTTATATAATCCCAAGTGTCATCTTTTTTTCATGTACATCAAATAGATAATGATCATTCAGCACAATAACAACTTCGATAGACCTTTAATATAAGCCAGTAATAGACATGTTGCTACACCTGAGGACTAAAATGGTCTATAGATGGGGAAAGTGGTATTTACTTATATCAAATAGCAAGATAAGCTTAAATCTAAGGTACCTTGATCTACTCCCAGATTTTTCCTTTTCAGGTTCATCATCAATCATGAGATTGGGCGAATTTGAACGACTGTCTGCCACATCAGGTCTTGCTGCAGGACTCTTGGATCTCGAGGAGGCACTACCTGATCTCGATCTAGTTTTTCTACTCTTGGGGCTTCCACTTTGTGACCGACTCTTGGCACCTGACTTCGGACTCTGCGACCGAGACTTAGAAGACCTGGATTTAGGACTTTGTGATCTCGACTTTGGGCTTTGAGATGTTGACTTTGGGCTCTGAGACCTTGATTTTGGACTCTGCGATCTGGATTTTGGACTTTGCGACCCAGATTTAGGACTCTGTGATCTAGATTTTGGAGACTGAGCACCTGATTTTGGACTTTGAGAGCGAGAATGGTTGCTACCAGATCCTGATCTCCGCGACCCACTAGGAGATCTGGACCTAGATTTAGACGCTCTATTAGGGCTTCCTGATGCCCGGGATTTCGGGCTTGAAGTGCCAGATTTATTGCTCTGAGCTGATCCAGATCGCGATCGATTTGAACCTGCCGGGGAATTTGATTTGCTGCGAGATACATTTGAAGCATTTGAAGATTTTCTAGATCTTGCAGTGTGATTAGATTTAGGGGATTCACTTCCTGATTTTGCTGGACTACGGGAAACAGATCTGCAACATAAAGCACAAATTTTATTAGTCACGTGCAGATTAAAGTTTGGAATTATATGAACTCTCTGAGGAAATGGGTGTCTGAGAGGTTTCCATAAAAGGAAGATTGGGAGAAGCCTTCAAGAATATTATGGAGAACTCTCAGGAATGCAGGTTTCTTCACGATGTTTCCTTCTGTTACAGTAGGTAACAGTAGTTAAGTGATGTGAGATTAATTTCTTAAATCTCACATCACTTAACACTTGAACAGTAATTAATCAGTGCCACTTGGATTTTAACTCAGAACGCTCCAGTGAGAACAGCAAGCCACTAGGCAGATACTGCTGTCGTTCTCAATCTCAACTATATAAATCTTTCATCAACTTATATTCAGCACATAATTAACTGGATTGATATTAAAAGACAAATTTTGACAGCGATCAGTTTATTCGTTAATATTTCACATTTAAGCTAGATCTAGAACAAGCATTAATGCACTCAGTGAAATGAGATTATACCTTGATTTGCTGCCTTCTTTGCCAGACGGTGCGGGGCTGCCACTTTTGCTTCGGCTTCCACTAGAAGCACTATCTGAGTCAGATCCTGAGTCCGTATCTGAAAATATTAATCCTATTATTTATTCCTAGGGCAGTAGTAACAACCCAGTGGGTAGGTAGGACAGCTTGTATGTGTCTCCACAATGAAAATTCGACACCACTGACTTTTCTGCATGTTATGAGCCCTATATCAGCAGTTAAATATCATTTATATTAGAGAAGTAAAACTTTAAAAAATTATAAAATTTTCAGCCCTACTAACAAGCAGAGGCTACCCCAGGTAGCAGTAGGGACTTGTGGGGTTATGAAGTCTGCTAATTGGAATTGAAGGTTGTTGTGAGGTGAAATAGTCAGGGAGAGAGGGAGCCCTCTACTGCTAAATTAGGTTTAGAGGTTATGTCAACGAATATTCATTTATTAAATTCATTCATTAATGTTTTGTTACGTTTTAACGCGGGCTGTACACACCACTCCCAAATCTTTCATCCTGTGTCTGAATGCAACCAGAATTTAAAATTCATACGTCCTTTAAATGTTATTACTCATCATAACATTTAAATAACCTACAAATATTGCAGATAGTACCGAAAGAAATAAAACAGTCGACAGTCAGTGATTTAAACATTACTATAAGAAGAATTTAGAATAATCTTACTTTCACAAATTAAATAGAGCACTAACATAGAATACTTACCAGCACTAATGCTTTTTTCAGGAGCCATTTCAAGCTGCTATTTCCACTCAATATGTTGTTATATAAATTGAGCTCATGAAATATTTTGTCAGTAAGCTATTACTTTCCACATCTATAGATGATTTATTTTACAAGGTTTTCCAATTAATAAATTACAACACAACACAACACAAAACAACACAAATGCAATAGGTTGAACACAACGCCACACACAATGACAACTTTTATTATACATTAATGTAATAATTCTCTGTCTACGTTTATTACCAGTGTTGCCAGTGGCAGATAGTCAAATGTAACATGAGACACCTCAAAAAGTTACATTTTCACGACAAAAGTTACATTTCCATTTTATGTGGAAAACAACACTAATACTATAATATGACACTTTATTACAAAAAACTTAAAATGTTTTCTGTCCCATTAATAAAGCTTCGAAAGAATCGTGATATTTTTTGATCAAATAATTGACTGATAATCCTAAAAAAGAAAAACATATAATTAATAATGTAAAAGATATACACGAACAAATTTAGATAAGTATTTCAAAAGCTAAAATATAGGAAAATATTTAAATATTTTAATAAGTCCAAAAAGTTACGTAAAAGTTACATTTTGAGTCGTGTTACATGGAAGTTACATGAGAGGGTCAAAAGTAACGTAAAATGTAACAAAAGTTACTAATACTTAGCTAGGCAGTACACGCACTGACAAGATTTGTCCGCGCTGCGCGACAAAACACAGACACTTTGGATACTACATATCCCCAAGAGCAAGCATAAGTTTATGCCACAGAAACCAAGTCATCTCGATTCCAAAATTGCACACTAGCGAGATGATCGGGTTTCATCGAATCTCGGTGGCACCCTTATCACACACAAACACACACGCACACACAACGACAACACAACCTTACACAAACGGTCTCTTGACTGCACTCCATTGTCTCCATTAGATTAACCTAGAAGTAACCATTGCATCAGTTTACTTATCACCGTGCATAAAACTTCTCGAAGGAGATCTTAGAGTAGGTACGGTTCAGTATGAGTGACTCATTCATTCTAGGTGTAGAACTCAACTCTAACCATCTTAGGTTCGTTAGTTCGTTAGAATTCACTCTGCACAAACGGCCGAGTCAGGACTTTGAACAAACTGACTCACTGACAAATTACAGTTTGAGATTATTTTAACCATTACCCCCTACCACATTTCCTCTACCAAATGATAATCAATCCCATACGCCAGATATATTGGACATTACAATTCTATGAAACATCTCTCTCCTTACACTTTATATCGAGGATATATAGAATATCCTTATACGTTCTCCACGGACTAGACTCAGACCATCGTCCAGTACTATTAACACTTGGGGCATGGCGATAACCAAAATACATGGTCAAAAACCAAAAAAAATTAGATTCTCCCGACTATTCATGCCTACAGGCGATTCCTATGTCAATTTCAACGACAGATGATGCAATTTTACCTCTAAATTTCGTTACCACTCTTATCCAGACTGCCATGAAAACTCGCCCATTACCTTCATTATATACGGCAGAATTTACCGCCAGCATTCGACGACGTCGATAAGGCGGAATGCTTAGCTGACAGTCTGGAAGTGAAATGTTCAACATATTATAATAAAAGTCGAAAGCAAAGTAGAGGCCCGGCTGGAAGGGCCACCGACCAGCAACCCACTCCCGGCCATCTCCCTTGATGAAGTTAGCACAGTGCTGTGCGTGCTCGGTATCGGACATACGCACTGCACTTACGAATATAATATTTATATTCGCGATTTGCGCGGCGTCTGCCGCTGCATGTTACCATGGCTATGAGTTCAGGACAACTCATAGCCAATGAAGTGCTGGCGTTTCTGCAGCATGCCATCGATGTCATGGACGAGGTCAGCATATTGCAGATCGTCAAGTCCAACTTCAAGGATGAGGAAGTCTTAACAGCAAAGACGCTCCTATATCGGTCGCTCGGAATGATCGACCAGATGCCATCCCACAGGAGGGAGGGTGAAAAAGGGATCCAGGAAATCATCGATCTCCTGAAGGTGACTGATCCCGACGACGTGCCTAGTTTCGTGGCGAAGGACTTAAGCAAGTTACCGCCCGTCACGTTCGACCACGTCGATGTCACCAGGCTACTGAAGGACATTACGACCTTGAAGGCAAGCCTGGCAGATGTGGTGTTGAAGTTGGAGTCGTCCCAAGAAACCATCGGGGACCTGCGGGCTGAAGTGGCGTCGTTGCGAAATGCATTGGCCGTCACTAGGTCACCAGCGGAGGTCAACAACATCAACACGCGTCGCGGAGCACACGTCGCATCGCCATCGAGTTTTGAGTCAGCGAAACTCGACTCGACACCGATCGCTGTCCCCGCGCGAGTCAGCGGTAACGTAGCCGCCGCCCGTCCCACACCTCCCCCCTCGGAGGTGTCGCCTGTTGTAGTGACGTCAACGCCTCAACGTGACTACGCCGCGGCTGTCGCACGCCAGCAACCCGAAAAGCGGGCTACATTGAGGACTGAGAGTGGTAGCGGGAAAACCCGCAACGATCCCCCTCGTAGTGCAGTGCCTAAGCAACAGACTGACAAGGATGGCTTCACAAAGGTGGAGCGGAAGAAGAGGAGGCCTCCTTGTCGTAACCAAGTTGGCACTGCACCGACAGGACACAACCATCTCGTGCGTCCTGCAGTCCCAGTGACGTATATTTACGTCTCACGGCTCCACTTCACCACGAAGGCCTCCGACATCGCAGAGTACTTGGAGGTGAAGACGAAGTTCCGGTTGAGGGTCGAAAAGCTGGAAGCGCGGAAAGCAGTCGATTTTAATTCGTTTGTTGTCCGCGTTCCAACTGAACATCTGTCGACCTTCCTGGACGCAGAGCTGTGGCCGAGGGGTGTCGTGTTCCGCAAATATCGCGGACGTCGGCGGCCTCCGAGTGTCACCGGACCCGCGCCTGCTGGCGCGACTTAGAATTAAGTTTTAATTATGTATGTTAGTCTATAAGGTATTTGTTTTATGGGCCTCGTGCCTGAAATAAAAGATTATTATTATTATTATTATGTATCTCTTTAAATTTCACGGGTCCAGACGTGGACCCGGTAATTTGGAAGGCTTGCGTGGGGACACAGGTCCAACACGTAGAGGCCCCTTCGAGACATTTTAATGAGTTGTGATGTGGCACACGTGGCGGATACCACCCTCGATCGACTGCACCATCAATTGGTACACCCGAAGGTGGGCCCCGCCAGATGTACAGGAACTATTGCAAAGGAATGGAAACTATATTGTGTCTATTGTGGTGGATTTAGAGGGACTGATACATGGGCTATGGAGAACTATGACACCTGCCATTCAGATCGTTACAAACCTAAAAAGCGGCAGGTGATGACTCGCCACTCACTGTATGGGCTACCCAAACATGCCGACACGCTGGACGGCAAAGGCGGCAACATGTTCGCGAGTGGCTCAGGGTGTCGAGAGGTGTACCGCGCTTTAAATGAGGTGGTTTTACCCACTCTACCAACTCGCGACTTACGCAAGTTTCACTTCCACCCTGCGAGCATATAGCTCTAACGCCCCACTCTGGACGGCCGGTTAAGGCGAGCCAGAGGCGAGACTCCTGCGGCCCACCTGGGGTCCACTCCGACCAGCCAGCAAAGGCAAGCCGGAGATGGGGAGCCTGATCGAGTCTCCGGGGAACTCGGGTCCGTGGGGTCGCTACTCCCCAACAGCTCGCCACAAGCTGCCCTGCGCCTTATTATTATTATTATTATTATTATTATTATTATGGCAATGCATCCAAAAAAGGCTCCAGGCCCTGATGGCACTTCTAATAAGTTAGTATCACCTCCTTCCCCCATTTATATTAAGCCGTCTGGTAACATTATTCAATGTCCTCTTATTCAACTGTACCCTTCCACACGCTTGGAAAGAAGCACAGGTGATAGGAATTTCTAATCCTGGAAGGCCTAGATCCCATCCTACGAGCTATCGTCCTCCTCTCGCCGCTTAAGGGCAGGAGTCCCCCAAGGCTCGGCACTTTCCCCACTGCTCTACACGCTTTATACCAGCGATATCCATAAACGAACTAATGTAGAATTATCCTTATTTGCCTATGATACTTTGCCTTTACACTACTCATCATATGCCTAACATTATTATTTTAAAGCTTCAAGCCACGGCCATCGCACTAGGTGAATGGTTTAGGAAAAGGGGAATAGAAGTCAATTCAGACAAAAGTGCAGGAATAATTTTCATCCGCAAACACCGATATTTCAAGAAGATATCAAAGCCCATTTTCATGTTTGACCAACCAATTCCATGGTCGCAATCGGCCAAATACCTTAGGTTAGGTAGAAAATTATCATTCACTGAACACATCAAAGGGGTGCATAATAGAGCCAACAGAACAGTATCGACAAAGAGCAGAGAAAAAAACACGCTTTTGTAGCTAACCTTCGATCAATTATTGATCGAAGTAGATAACCGAACTAAAATGTAGATACTTTTTTTTTATTATTGCATTTTTATCGGTCCTTTACAAGTGTGAAAATTTTCAAATTAATCCGACGTTTTGAAGTGGGCGAAAATCTCGTATAAAGAATCCGTTACATACATACATACCTGCATACTTACATACCAAGCTAATTAAAGCGTGTAAAATCGAAATATATGTCAGTGTTGTACCTATTGTAAAACACTGACATCGATCTTCATATGCACTGATATCGGCACAATAATCCAAATGCACAAATGTATCCACCTTTTTCGGTCGCTCTGGAACAAATGATTGGCTATGTTCTGACTGGTGGATACTTGTATAGCCTTTGCCTGTTCACGGACTATACCTTTTTCAAATTAAGGTAGGTAGAATAGTACGTTACCTACCTACATGGACTTGATGCCATTCAAACCAGAGACCCAGAGAAATTTTTGACTGATGCACCTATTGGTCGTAGAGTTATATAGCGATGATGCGTGATGTTATAAAGCATAGAGCCCTCCTCGACAAATGGACTGTCCAACACAAAAATATTTTTTCAATTCCAACCAGTAGTTCCCAGTGTCGGATTTAGGGGAGGGCAAACGGGGCTACAGCCCCGGGCCTCCACAAAAGAGGGGCCCCCACAACAGGCCTCGGAAAAAGTTTTATATTCCGACTTTGTTTACTACAAAACTTTTGTTTGTTTTTTTTCGCTGTTTTACCAGCTGCTGTTTTCGCTGCTTCACCTTTACCTTTGTACAAACATGAATAAATTGTTCTTAAATATTATCTATATTTTTGTATGTTTGTTAAATACTAAATTAATCTACCTGGTTTCACAGTAAATTATTGATTGAAAAACTCGACTGAAAACAGTTGTTCATCTCATTTGGAAAATAATTTGGGGACAAGGGGCCTCCACTCCTTTGTTGCCCGAGGCCTCCACACCTTTAAATCCGGCCCTGGTAGTTCCTGAGATTAGCGCGTTCAACCAAACAAACAAACCAACTTTTCAGCTGTTTATTATTAGTAGTATAGATAAACATCAGTACACCTGTATGCCTGAGAGTTCTGTTATGTTCTCAAAGGCGTGAGAAGTCCATACTCATAAGGCTACCCTGGTGGGTCTTCCTCTACTCATTCGTTTATCAAAGGACCTAGGATGGGATTCTGATGTTGATATTTGGCCGAAAAACTCCCAACAGTTAACGGTCTGTTTAATTATAAAGTGCTCTATGCTGTTAACATTGATAGTCGGAAAATAGGAAGTAAATTAAAACTGGTTATTTACTCACGCGCTAGCATAGTAAATAATAAACAGTTGCGCTCTCTGCATCTGTTCCCACTTTGTTTGAATGGACCGATTCACTACCGACCATTTTTTTCTATAGGCCGACCCGCGCTGCGCGTTCATTTAGGTTTAGTTAGTGACGTTAAGTTAGTCGAACGATGGCGGTGATCGGCGACGTATGTGCCGGTCTCATTCAACACAAAGCGACGTTATTCCGCGAACTTTGCGATACAAATGTATTGGATGTGCTCGTGAAAAAAGGCTTATTCAGCCTAAATGATCTCGAATTGATAACCGGTGCGGTAGACAGTGATAAATGCGATTATTTCATAGAGCTTGTTAGTAAACAAAGTGGTTCAAAGTTACAAGAATTGTGTGCGGTCCTAAACAAGGAATGCCCGAAATTGTCCAAGGAACTTATGGATGACAGACACAGATACGTGATTAACGGTAAGTTCTAAAAAAAAATAACGTTGGGTTTCGTGATATGAATTTCCCAGATATTTTTATTTACCTTCAACTTAAAACTTTGCATTTGCGTTTGTTGTTATGTAAGAGACTTAAACTAACTATAATTATAAGTAATGTAATAATATTGCAATCAGAATTGTATGGCACATTATACCGACATAACTACCCACCTACATAATATTAACTTTCAGGTCATACGGAATTTCAATTTTGCATTTTTTTTCCTACCTGATACAACATTTTTAAGATTTAATAATTAATTACCTATCTAAGTTAAAATCATAAATAAGTACCTAATAATTACGTAAATACGTGTAGTTACTAGGTATGTTAGTAAGTATACTAGGTAGTTTGGTTCTACGTTTATACATGTCTAACTTCCCTCACTTCATCACTACAACTTTAATTGAAAAATTGTATGTCGATTACCCAAAAGAAGGGGAGAACCAAGTCCGAGACTACCAGAGACAATAAAATAAAACTTCAAACGGTATCGAACTTTATTGGAAGTGCGGTAGACTTAAAATTAAGTGATGAATGCTATTGAACCGCGAAATGAACCGAGGTAGTAAAATCTATGCGGGTGCGCTCGGAAATTGACCTCTCCTTTGTGATTGGGATCGAATCAATTCTGTATTGTACCATTTAATACAGCTGTAGTTTGTGAACCATAACGATATTAACGATACGTTCATTACAGCTCCTAGATATCTACATGACTTTACCTAGCCAAGCCCCTGTTTGTCGGAAGAGACGACTAAAGCAGAGTATATAATGTAGTTATAGGGAGCTTCTGCAGGCGCCCAAGAGTGGAAACTCGACCCACAACCAGCGATCTCGTAAAGGAGGAAGTTGTTTGTGGTTTTAGTACGTCCGAATCCAGACAAAAGATGACCAACAAAACAAATATGATCGCCTTTGTTCTAAGAAGAGCCACAAGGGATGTCTCTTCCTGGGAACCGGTTGAGATAACTTTGTTTGACAGGCAAGCACGCAAATTGCTAGCTGAACGCTGTTAAGCTTATAACCACTCTTTTATTAAAACAGACTGGGTAATTAGGAAAGGAATATATTGTGGTCAATGGTCTATACATTTTAAAAGCGTTGAAAGCCATAGTAAATCACTCAAGATGTATGGGATGAAACTTAGAAATCCAACCAGATTCAGATTCAAAATGAACAAAACTTAGGCCTGTATCAATCTGACCTTGTATGGCCACGGGTAGGTTATCCTGATCTGAGTTTGGTTCTAGTTAATAGGGACAATTACTTTAAACTTTTATGTGTTTTGGTGCGTTACATATCTTCGTGTCACTTGCTGTAACGGTGAGGATAATAAAAAATGACGAGAAAACCTTTATTTTTATTGCATTGGAACCGCACCTTGCTCCTGAATGCCTGAGGTATATACTTCGCAATGGTGTATAAAATATGAAGTCTTCTTATTTTTAACCGACATCATATCTAAAACGTAGCGTCCATAGCCTGGCTCGCTTCGATTCAATGTGATCGACAAAGTTAAGCAACGATGGGCGCGGTTAGTTTGTGGATGAGTGACTTTAGTGGCAGAATTTTATGAGAGCTGCCATGCTTCGGAAGTAGGGCTGCCATCTCTAAAACCTGCCCCCCAGGACCGGAGGCGTAAGTTCCCCGGATTTTGGAGCTTTCGGCCCGGACATTTCAATACTTTTTTCAACCACTTACAACTTCATTAAAATATATTTTACTCCATACTCGATAAAAAAACAACTAATTTTAAGCCTCTTTTGCATGAAATAGTATGTTTAATCGTTCTTGTGACGTCAATTGAGTAATTTTGCTTTATTTTTTTCCCTTAGGTATTAAATAAAAGATAAACAAACCCAATATTAGTTATTCAGTTAATAAAATTAAATGAAAATATGTTTAACTTTTTATTTTTTCGTACAATTAAGAATATTTTCTTTAGTTTTAAAAGAACTAGTGATTTTTTATGTTTAGTTCCTACTTCAGTGAGTCTATAGGTATGTACCTATTATTTAGATGCTAAGAAGATTGTTTTTTAATAATAAATAATGTTGAATTTATAAATTATAAACCTTGTTTATTTAATAAAACACAAACCTGATAATTTTAAAAGACTTGTCTTTATTACATTACAAGAATAGTCCTACCCCGAATGACTAAAACCACGTATAAAGTGATATGTCGTCATTGAAGTACTTTTTATATCCATGGGTGACGATTTCAGGATGTTTAACGTATTGATTTAAAAATAGTAACATAATCCTACATTTTCATAAAACATTTTATTTAAATTCTATATCAGACACTGTTTTTTTGTTTCCTGCGTATAAAAAGGTAACATAGACATGACTGACATACTTCTATTTTATTATCGGCGTAGAAACGGTCATCTATCAGTTTTTACAAGAAAACGTAAAAAAATTAAATATGTGTAAATAGCATTATAAAGCTCTTAAAACTGTTAAAATATTGTAGAAAGAAAATATTTACCTATTATTTGTCATAGAATTATTTCTAGGGCGTGTTGAACACAAATTACGCTCTCCTGAAAACCTCGGTTTTTGACTTGACCTTATGTACGTAGGGACCGTCGATTTATGTATTTGCGAACACATGCCATGCTTAAACCTAACCCATAGTTTTTATTTAGGTACCTACATAAATTATCTGGGATCTGATCGAAAACCCGGACATTTATTTTAGTCCGGGTTTCACCCGGACTAAAATTAAGACCCCGCCCGGACGCTCCCCGGACGCCCTCCAAACTATGACAAATCCGGGGAAACCCGGACGGATGGCAGCCCTATTCGGAAGGCATGTTACCGTCGATTTCGGTTGTATTCAATTGAATACAACCGAATCGTAAAAACAGTTGTTAAGCCTTGTCGAAGACCTTCGGGTGGTTGAGAACATTTGACACTGGGTTGGCCACTAACCCCTCCAATCCATTGCACTCCACGCTAGACCTTCCGCAAATTTGAGGGAGAGACCCCAGTCCAGTGTGGGACGTCTATAGGTAGCAATTAAAACATATTTAAAACATCTTTGTAAAATGTTACATTAGCGGGAAAATATACTTCATCACCGAAAACGAAGTACCTACCTACGTAAAAAATTAACCAACCGAAATCAGAGCTCGAATCTGACTTTGAATGCAATGTCTGTGGTGCAGTGCAGCTGCTTGCATTTCTCCGAAATTGTTGTTGCTTACAGATGTATGTATATGAAAGTAATTTCGGTTTCCGTGTCGAGGTTAACCCAAAGGTTTCTGTCTGACCAATTTTGTAACATGTAGACAATTAAAGTTTGTTATATTACCTTGCTATAAATTGGATTGTATTATCGAATTATTTTTAGTCCTCAACAATAACTTAAGTATTACATACTGATTTAACTTATCGATAAAAATTTTGAAGGTAAAAATTACGTAAATTTTGAAGGTAAATTACTAAAAATAATTTTTACTTATCTTTTAATCGATTTGCTGCACTGCTTTGAACTAGTTTACAGAAAGCTTGATTGTGTTGCATCTTGTCCACATCTCACAATCTTACCTGAACTGAATTTTATGAAACTTTATACGCCAAGCCATAATTAACAGATTAATGTTAATACTTAATTACTTAATAGTTACTACGTAAAAATCTTAAACCTAGCTTTTAACAAAAGTCCAGTAGAGGGTAGAGGAGAATGGGAAGGGTGTTCCTAACTATAGAAAAAGAGAAACATAATGTGCCATGGCCATGATAAATTGTTGGCCATCTTCGTAAAAAATTATCTGTTAAGTTGTGTTGCATTGTCTGTGCTATATCGAATCTCAGTCATTTAAAAATAGCTCATTATTTTAAAGTCGATTTGTGCAAAACGGTTATGTACTAGTATATCAATTTACCTAGTCTTCGATGCTTGAAAGCACAATCTAGTCATGAGATTAACCGTGGAAGATACTAGTACTATCTGTAATGTATAATCCATTTGCATTATATCGTGACATCGTTTTTTACCTTAGTCGTGTACTCGTGTGATTTCAATTCGATGTGCATCTTCATGTTTTGTCCCTATTTAACACATTCCTCGCGTGCCTTGGTTTATTCTACGAATCGATTTCCCACCGTGGAAATTGACAACAAAAAGCGGGGAGCATAGCCTCAGAGTAACCTCCATTGTAATAGGAACTTACAGTATCGTATCAAACATAAATTCAAAGTCAAATCAATTATCTATAATGTTTTTAACATAACTATATACAAGGCTTAAAATTTGCAATCAATTCAATATCAAATTACGTAATGTATGCACTTCATAGGTTTAGTCTATGGTCATATTTTATTCGGCCTTGGGATGTGAATCGATGTATGGTCTGACTCTAGTAGGTACTCTGGAGTTTGACATGCTAAACCTCTTTTATCAGCTGGATTTTATGATCAGAAAGAGCATTGCATAGTTCGATGATTCTAGATTTTCAACGCCTTTGCATTTGCTAACATAAATCACCTAATGTTATTACCTACTAAATAAATAGTGCGCCATTGACGACATTGCTTAGGTGTTTGCTTGCGTCGTCATTGGAATAGGAATGAGCAAAATATTGTCCTAGATATTACTTATTGGATATTGCATCATCGGAATTGCTGTGACAGTCTTGACACTGAGCTGACGATAGATATAGTCGAGGCATAGAGGAAGGACAAAGATGTACCTCGTCCGTGGTGTAGAATTTTTTATAATAAACATATCTACATTAGTTTGATAAGACAATAGGTCTTGTCTTAAAAAGGTTCTTGATTAGAAAAGGGAAGTTTAAAGTCTACCATTTCAAAAATGCCATGGCAATAGACGTCGGAAATTAAGAAAAAACTAATGCCCGTTTTCACCAACCACACTTAAGTCATCCCCTTACTAAGTACCATTTAGTGTAGGTGATACCCTAAAACAACACTTACTTACTTTTCGTTTTCACCAAGCTAAGTGACACTTTACTAGGTTATACTTAAAATTTAGGGATTAACATAGCCGTATATTTACCGATTTTTTACCGATTAAGTTTTTTTCAATATTTCATGACTTTTTCTTAAATTTAATTATTCTAGGATATATAAAATAATTAAAAACACTTGTACGAATACTACAACATTTTTTTCTTACCGTTTATAATATTTTTTGGCTTAATTAATAATAATTAATCTGCCAATAAATATGATAAGTACCTACGTACTTGCCTGCTGATTATATACATTGGGAAAACTAGACTAGCAATTTTTTTTAAATGCAACCCTCACACTGCGTTGTTCTTGCTCGCTGGTTGGAAACTATGAATTCTTCACGTTTTTTTTATGGATACAAGATAGCAAACGAGCTTGTAGCACCACCCATCCGTTGCCGCCCATGACAACTGTGACTGACTTTGAACAAGACTCTATTAGGGACTGGAATGGTTAGTCCAATTAGTTGAGAGAGTTAATTAGAACATTAGTTGGTCAGTTCGTTAGTAGGTATGAGGACTGGGGACTGTTAGTGAAAGTTAGTCATGTTAGTTTATGTTAGTAATAGTCCAGTTAGTACTTGCTAGTAGGAGTCTCGTTCTAAGTCAGTCACAGATGTGTTGCTACCCTTGAGGACTAAGATGGTCCCCTCTAAAGAAGTGTAACCGGAAGCCACACCTTTCCAACTTTAAAAACAATTATTACACGGCAGAAATGGTACTAGGTACCGTGGCGGGCGGTGGTACTGCCCCGGGCGAACTATATATGGAACCAATTAGGTTTCATATAAAACCTATTTGGTTCCCTATAGGCTCTACCACCTAACAAACGTCACGTAAAGTCACAATAGCTTCCGAAACCCTTTTTATGATACGGCTGCATGCAGCGATGCTGATCCCTCCTATATCAGCTATTGTCTGCAAGTGACTTCCGGTGGCATAAAATCTTAGAGCACACAGTAACTGAATGATGGGTTAGACAGATTTATTCCTGAAGACAAACAAAGGTATGAAAAAAAGTTACCCTAATATCTATAAAATAAAAGTAGGTATGAGTACTTACCTGTCATCAGCAAATTCTAATAATTCTTTAAACCTATATTTTGTATAAAAATATTTGTCATCATGCTTTAAAAAAAAGTCTGGCCTCTCTTGATAAATTCGCGGTCTAGTCATAAATCGAGGATTACTGATTTGATTAGTGAGTCAAAGAAATCAGTTAAATCTTTGCCCATTTTGATAATATTTCACAAAATAACACGTCAAGTAGATCAGTCACACAGTTAGGGACTGGTTAAGGGAGGAATATTCGGGCCCCTAAAATTTAGGTGACACATAAGTCTTTAGGTATCCCTTAACGGTTGGTGAAATCGAATTTACACTTAAGGGTCACCTAAATTGACATAAGTGTTACTTAAAATTTAGGGGATGTTGGTGAAAACGGGCATAAGACTCCCGGCAAGGTAAAGGCTAGACAGATTGTGGGAGCCAGAAACAAAAGCTCGGCAGAATCTGAGACTTAATGGTAACGTTAATCAATGTCGGTACAATTTCCCTCGGCTGGCATAATGGGGTGGTTTCTATTGTTCTCGCTTAATGTCTCCAAGTGGTAAGGATTCCTTAACTATTTCCACCGTCGCAGGCTAACTGTCCATACAGTGATCAAAAAATCAGTAATAAATAGCATGACCGCCCGCAGCCCCACGGAAGAGGAGGAAAGGTCTGTCTGTCAGTAATAAATATAGAAGAAGAAGAAGATATTTATTTTTCACACAAAACACTATAATTTAACTATAATATCTAATAAATAAATATCTTACTTTAACGGGGTTCTGCCCGAAAAACCTAAATCTGATCTACATCCTGATCTCTAATTTCTTAATACTATAAGTCTTAGTATTCAGTTCCTTCTCAGTTAATGCCTTACACTAATAGGTTACCATTTTTTTTAAATAGATTGCAATGCAAGACAAGTGGCTTATTATTTGAAAAGGGTAATTTTTTTTTTCCCCGCAAATTATATTACATATTTGAAATGAAACAACTTGCAAACTCAGCATCTGCTCGAATGCACCTGTGCGTCCTTAAGTGCGACCTACGAAATATTCGCAGCTGCATAATGTGGATGAATATGATGCATTTTTATCTTTCTTATATTTGGAGTAAGATTATTTCACAAAGACGTTTTTTTAAGAAGTTTTGTTGGTTAATATGATGATGATATTTATGTTTATTTTTGTCATTTTGTCGTATATGAGGTTAGACTTCGTAGTTACCTATGCTCAAATCTGGCCCTTCAAAGACTAATTAATAGATGGAGAATATGCATGATAATGGATGGAATATACTTATTTTGTGCTATCAAGTGACGTTATTTCTTTGAAAATTCATCAACAGATGAAATCTATAGAGAATTTCAAAGGTATTATATCATCTCATTAACAGTAACATGTTAATTAAATCCACTATCAATATGGTCAGAACAACTAATACGTTGGGCTCGTTGCTTTTGCTACAGGTATAAGCTGTTTGTTTGAAAAAAACTACTGTAGACAAGTGTATAAACCTGTGGCTGAACTCGTCATGAAGTAAATAGTAGATAGTTAGTAGTAACAGGTAAGAAATTAAAAAAAAAACGTTTCGATGAGTTATTCGTCGCATGGTCGCGTATCAAAATTCAGTCCGTCATAGATACGATGGATAAGTAACTGCCGGGTTCAAAGGCCGGGCAACCCTGTCGAGGGCCATTAGAAACTATTACTGGTGCCCACGGGGTGTGACGGCGCGTGTGAATCTGCCATGGGAACGTCTTTAGTAACTTGAGGCATTTATCGGGCTTTTTTGTTCGAACCAGTGAGGAATGAAGGCGATTGCTAGTGTGCCGTGTTCCGCTTGCCGTTCATCGGGGCTGGCAGAACAATTGCTGAGCTATTGGCCTATTGACGTGTTACGATAGTTTTTATGTACGTGATTGGATTTCCACGTAAATCGATTTGGTAAAGTAATACAGTATTTTTCAAATTCATCATCAAGTCATATCATCATTGATTGTCCCATTATAACACGCTTTTATCGGCTTGATATGTATGTATGTATATGTAGGTACTATATATGTATGTATGATTTACGTGATTTTCGTATATTTATTTTATAGATATTTTAGTTCGGTTAACTACAAGTGTTTTTTTTAAAACAATATATTTATTATATAAAAGCGGAAGGTCTTGGGATACGTAATGGATAACTCTCTACTGTTCTGTGCAGTGAACTCAGAATAATTCGAACAATAGACTATTTATTAGTCTGTGGTTATAGTCACATCAGCACAGAAATAAAAATAAATCATTACGTGTAACTAGGTACCTACCTAATCAAAAATTAGAAAATGATGCCGACAAAAATTCCTACATTTGAAATTGGACGTAATAGACTTTATTTCCCACCAAAATATGGATAATACACAGTGCCGTATCTACTCTTCCGAACTTGGCTAACCCTCGACCGCAGGTCTAAATTACTCCAGTTAAATTATAATCTAATTGTTTGTTTAATCTTTGCTACCTTCTATATTATCAATTTCCGTACAATTCGTACACCTCATTTAATACAGTGCATGTATAACTGTAATAATTTGTATGTACCTTTATCATACCTGTGGTATTTCAAGAATTGGCAAGTTTAAATGAACTGACTTATTTGATAAAATCTTCTTTCACGCACTCTTAAGCACTCGTAGTGCTTAGTTAAGTTTGAATAGGCGTTAATTTCGGCTCAATCATGTCTGTTTTGTCTTCCTGTCGAACTATCAGACGATTTTGAATACCGATTAATTTGTCTAACTTTATAGTAATAGAGATAGAGAAAACCAGCTTTAATGTAAGCAAAATACGTTGGAAGTTCAAGCAGTGCCGTCCAATTAGTAAAGTTCATGCACCCGTGGCTCAATTGTTGTTCAATTGATTTAACGTTTGCGTTCCAATCATTGCTCTCTTGAGCCATAGTTTGTGCAGGATGTCAAAAACTCTTTGTTAATTTAAGTGATTGCTCAGCTGCCGAATCAAAGGCTGAACCCGAAGAGCTGGTTGAAGTTCTCAGGCGAAGTGCCAGACGGAGCATAGAGTCAGTTTAGTCACAGAGTTGAAAACATTGGCTACTCCTCATAGAACTCCTGAAAGAAGACGATGATCCCATCATGATAATGACTAAAGAGTGAAAAAGATTGGCCGTTAACCAGAAAGATGGTCAAATTTAAGGCATTTGCCTTTTTTTATTTTCAAACCATTTGATGAATATAGTTCCAAATTTAAACTTGTCAATTACAACGGTTTAAAAATGTGACTCATATTTATGTTTGTTCGTGTATTTTTCTAACCGATAACCTTTGTGTAAGGGCAGATATGTTTTAATTAGAAGTAGAAAGATACGTCCTAATAACAAGTTAACGACACTTGTAAAATCAATGATAAATAAATTACGTTAAGTCCCGCCCGACATTATATTTTATTTATTTATTTATTTGTTATTTCTCCCCACATGTCATATTTAGTCATGGTTACCTTACATTCTTTCAATATCATTGAAGTAATACGGTACCAAATTTCGAATCGATAGGACATAAATGTAAGGTAGTCAGATCCCCTTCATCAACTAGAAAAGAGCTGATGATCTTTAAACGGCTGAACAGATTTTCATAAAATATGGCTAAGAACACTCGGGGGTTAATTATCTATGACACAAAAAAAAACTAAACGAAAATAGTTCCGACCGTTTGGGAGCTACGATACCACAGATACACAGACGTACCTACCCGTTAAACTTATAACAAACACCCCTCCCTTTTTGCGTCGGGGTTTAAAAATGTACATTAATGTACACTGACGGAATAATTAATTACCTTGTCCTTCTAATCCTGAAACTGCATAATTTATTAGAGGGCGAACGATATGTTGTGACGAAATGGCCATTACAATCACATAAAACAAATTCATGCTTACTCGTCCTTGGTTTTGGATAAAACCTCAACAATAATGTCATTGTAAACTGTTATCTGATTTATGGACCTACTCGCTTCTACAGGCGATTCTTTGTGTTTACTGTCTAGCTTCCGGTGGCGCATTGAACAATCGTAGGTATCTCATAGTCATAGTCATAGTTCTTTATTGGTAAAAATATGTTTACACGTTAATAATAAGCTTAGTAACACTGGGTAAATGTATTTCAAGTATACTAAAAGGAAAGAGAACATTTATATATTATGGAATTAATAGGTACAAGGTATATGCCTACATGCACCCTTTGTAGTCTTTTGGCTACAGATAAAAAGTAGTTGTATGGTCATCAACTGATGCTTTTGCTGGTTACACAAAAAGAGCTTAAAACGGTTGCTATGGTTCATAATCCACGTAAAAAAAGGCCCTTCGGACCAGTTGCTTAGCAAGCTAATTCCATAACAGTTCCATGTTTAAATTTATCATAACAGATGCGTCACAGGCTCGTTTAGTCATCTTATAGAAAATGACGATATCGGCCTTTTGAAGATTTTCCTTTTAGTAGAATCCTTATCAGCGTTTCTTTGTCGTCTCAGTCGTCGGTCTGGGTTCGAATCCAAGGATCGCACGGATTTTTCTAGTCATGTGCGTTATAAGAAATTAAATATTACGTGCTGCTAAGACGGAGAAAAGCATCTGAGAAAACTCAGGTGAGTTCTCAATCATATGTTCTCGAATGCATGTGAAGACATTTTCTTGCGCGTTAGACTATGACCTAACCTCTCACATTCTGACAGGAGACCACATCACATCCACCACCCCATAGGCACTAGTCACGATTAGTCACGAGTTAAAGCCATTTGAGGCTGATGTCTCCATGGGCGTCTCACTACAAGGACTACACCGATCAGACGCATAAATAGCACTTAAAGATACTAAATGTCATTACCTAGATGGCACTTGCAATTAGGTCACCCCGAGGCGACGGGACGAAGCTAATTGCATTAGCGAATCCACGCTCGAATTCCTGGCAATTGTGAAACCAATTGGCGGGGTAGTACTTAATTAAGTAGGTCTGGCACGGTATTGGTGGCTAGACTGTAGTGGGGTGACAGCCCAAGGCCCAAAGTAATTGGATGTATAAAAAAATTGAAAGGATTGAGATTGGGACGGGCAGGTTATGTGGTCAGATGAGAAGCCTTATTATAACTGCCTTTGTAGGCCTGAAATAGGCTAACCAACTCACCATCACCATGGGAATGCTTTAACGATTTTCGATCGAATTGATTGCTTTAACACAATATTTTTTTAAATTTAAGTACGCACACATTTTCAAAATCGATATGACTGTCCAATAGCACCAAACAACAAACAACTGAATCCAGTAGATAACTCCTGAAGCCGAGCTGCAGCTTCCTCTGAAGAACCAGTCGCATGCTGCAGTTAAAATCGATTAATTGGGTGTCTGTATACTACAAGCTTCCTCAGTTTGGAGGAGTGTCCGTGATTTCTAGTAAATCTGTTCTTATAAATTAAATATTCTAAGTCGCTCACAATGAACAAATGAACTTAATATGGGAAATCAGGGCTCTTTTCGTAATCCAATTTTATTATAAAGGGATAATTTCCCGAGGGAATGAAAATTCGTTACCTATATTGGAGAAAAGAAAATATGCCCGACACTAAGTAACGAATTATGGAGGTTCCTATTCCATATAATAATATGTACATACCTACAAATCATTTTGTTTTTGTTCCCTGAGTTTGTTCTATACGAAAATTGTTTATATTTCTTGAAGTAAAAAATTACATATTTGTACCTATAATATATTAAATATCTCTCAAAATATAAGTTTCTATTGTAATTACTTTATATGTCGGTTAAAGAACCTACAAAGGTGTCGGATACTCATCGGATACCACGGTTCATCCTTCGATCAATAATCCTTAGATCGAAGGGTTCATCAGATACACAAACTCGAAGATAGACATAGAAAAACCCATTTTTAATGTTTTTATTTTTATTTTGTAATTCCTTTGGGATCCCAAATTTTTACGTTTTTTTTATTTGCTGTGTTAACAGCTAAATTTAACGCATTCTGTGAAAATTTCAGGTTTCTACCTTTTTCGCTTCAAAAGATAGAGCCATAAGACTATGTCAGACGGACACGTGAGGCATGTAATTAAATATAAGGATTTATCTTTGTTGGGTATTGGGTTTAACTTTAATTAAACGCCCCAACTCTCGTCGTTTAACTTAATTTATTAAAATTACAATAAAAAATTAACAAAGGCCGCGTGAGTCGATGACGAAGTAAAAAAGTTATATTTCTTCTCTTGCGCACGCGCAGCGCGTTTTATTCGAACAGCCGGACCGGGGGTCCGCGGCGCTCCAATCCAAGGGGTCCGCGGCAGCTAGGTGCGTAGACAATCTTAACATAATTAATTATAACAATTTGACGTCAATGATTAATAATTACGGAGTTACGAATTGGTAGATACCTTTTAAAATAATAATCCTAAGTACGTATGTAATGTAGTAATTTTTAACAACCCCTTTAACACGACATGACACTCACATAAGCATTAAGAAATTTAAAGGTAGTTATAGAAATAGATTGTATGCGATTAGTGGTTACCTATGTATGAATATGATGTTATTGCGAGTATGCAGATTCAAATTGGCATAATTATGACATCGTTATTACAAAATAACTAATGCAAAAGAACCTGATTGGAAGCAAATTATTGTTAGATACACATTGCAACATATTGTATTTGGGTAGGTAATCATTACGTTAATTGAGCAGTGAAATTTTAGGTAAGTAACAACATAATACTGTCCATAACTAATTGATTGAATCTAGTAATCTTTCACACAAACAATCATCCAAAATGAACGACACTGTTTGGCGGGCTGGCGTCATTCCTCACTCTTTTACCTACTTACTACTTAGTGACCAGTCATTCATCAATTTGTTGATCTAAGACTTAGATCATCAAATTGATGATGACTTAGTTTCTAAGTCATCGATCTTCTGAATTGTACTAGTTAAATATTTCATGTTTCTTTCTATTTCTAGTAAAAATATCCTGATTGTAAGACACTGGTTTCACACTAATTTTCAGGTTGTAGGTTAAGTTTAGGATTAGAATTTAAGTGTAAGTAATCAAGATCAATCTAGGTAGTTATGTAGTTACGAGTAACTTACATAATTTGATAACTGATACATGCAAGGAGTCTTGCTCTGTTGATTGCATTCCACGCTGCGCAGCTTGCGTATTATAAAACATGTTTATATTCTGTAAGAATAACTCGCTAGTGCGTGGTCACCTGCATTGTATTTTACCTTAGATAGGTATTTAGCCATACCTAAAATCATTAACTATAACTGTACCCATACCGTTCACCATAATTACATTATCATCGAGCTTTATCCCAAGCCCTGGCCAAGTGCGAACTGGCAGATTACCTCCAAAACATCGTATTCCTTCACCCTAACCGTTGTTGTAGTTAATCTCTGAAACATAATTTACTCGTGTCTTTTTTAGTTCATCGATCAATGCGATCGGTCTATCATTCAGATTTAGATTAAATACTGTTAAATAAATATGCCTTTTATTACATTCATCATTTAAATTGTTTAAATTATAATAACTAAATGTTAATCATAGTAACACTCAACGTTGTAGAACCTAGAACTAAATAATAAGGGACTTTTCCGAGCCGATATGACATTAGGTTGTGCTCCGTGCTTCATGAGTAATACTTGTAAGTTGTTAGTTTTACTACCTATGTTTCTAACAAGGTCAAGTGAAAAACGTTGGCGCCTTTAACTATTGAAATATAATTTTAAATACAAGCAGGCTAAGTACCTATGGTTACTACCGAACACCGATATTGTTGAATTAGCTAAGTGTGAGTTGCATGTGCTTGCTGACATTGCGAAGGAGCGCATATTGAGTAATGCGTCTGAAATGTGCTAAACGTTGGAGTAAACATGAACAAAAGGTGCTGCTTAATTTATTGCAGGAATGTGGCGCTTAATTTAAGACTCCGTAGTGCGTACGTAGGTTAGAGCTACGTGGGAAACGTACAAGTACGTCCCATAATATGTGAGTACATAGTTCATAAATTTAATGTTTCCAATTTTCATAATGATGTTTTCTGTTTGTTGAGTTATGGTAATTTTTTGTCAGTTATTTTATCATTTGCATTAAGTTCGCGCCAAATATACATAGAAATACATCTATTCGTTTTGCTAGTTTTTTGGGTTTTTGCTAGGGGCACTTTACCGACTTTGCCAGGTTTATCCTAAGCATAGAGCAAGTCCATGCCCTAAGTAATGTTTTTAGAATCCTATAGCGATCGCCATCTTCACACAGCATCGGGTTCCGCAGTCGGGGAGCTGTGAAGCGTATACCACAGCTTCCTTCACCATCTACAACGTGCATAAAGAACCATTTGTCAAACTACTTATAATTCAAAGGATACATAGCTAGTTCATGTTGTTCACACTAGAAACACAACCTAAAAACACAGTACATTGACTAACATAATATCATGCTTCTGTAGTAAAAAGGTAATGTGAATTGTTTATTTTTATTAGTGTAATGAACGTCTCCACAAGTAAACAGTCGATAAGCCATATTATGGAGTTCTCTGACTAGCTTTAGTGCTATATAGGTACATTTCCGGAAATCTAGTTGACCATAAACAAAATCTTCGATCATTACTTACGTAACGTACGTAAGGTACTCAGGCCTAAAACAAAAGATTCTAATCACTAAACTACACGAAACTAAAATTCACATTTAAAAATTAACAGAGCTATCTGCGCATGTAGTGTAGATACATTGTCAGAGTCCAATATACATAGATTCATAAAGACAGGGTGAATAGAATTCCAAATGAGAGATAAAAGCTGAAATATGTATCCGTAAAATCTGCTCTTGGGTTTCCAACAGAGCAATGTAGCTCAAGCAGCAACTACACCAGTTTCATCAACTTCCATGCTGATATCGAAACGACCGGAACAATGTCCTTCCAACCCTATAAAACAAACAATTGCCATTACGGTCAAACATCTGAGGGTTCCCCGCTCAACATTGCGTAATGGTTGGTAATTGTTTGGATCTTGTTTATGTCTTCTCATAGTTGTCACGTATTTCGGCCGATTACCAAGATTTCATATAACAACCTACTTTCTGTATTGCAATCTTCTTGGCTGATACGAGTTTTTGGAAGTCGTGACATGCCAGCTTGTGTAGCTGTCAAGGCAATGCAAGCGTGAGGCTGTAAACCTTGAAATCCTTTACTCCGCAAGACACAGACTCGAGGGAAGGGTCATTTATGAATCGTTAAACTGATACTAGTTCGATTTTCACCAAGAACTATATCGATCCAGCAGTTTTAGATGTTTATAGATGGACCTCTATGCCATTTCCTTTTATTTTAATAATGTTAACCATGCTCATCTCATCTTTATTGTTAGCTGTTTGGTTATAGTTTCCCATCACCGCCTGTTAAAAAAATTCAGGAAAATGCTGTGTAGAAACATCACATTCCATCAATTCAATTTAAATTATTAACTAGGGGTTTCAGACGATATACACACAACATCAGTAACATCACAACATTAATTGTAATTTGATTCGTATAACAGCGTGCACTGCACCTGAAAGGTCATCAAACTTTGCTTTACGAGTTCACAACCCGAAATGAATAAACAAACAGACCGAACGGTTTTTAATAGTACACTCTAAAACACGTAACTAGCTGTTTCGTGCTATTTAGAATGCCTTAAGTTTTTTAAACATTCTGACTAACCAGAAAAATTACAAGCGTACTTAACTAATATTTGTAGGGAACCTAGACATTTCCTGACATTAGCTACGAGACTGTTGATCTGTACAGGCTCGTATAGCCCGGTCACAATATCTGTGCAACTGGCGTCGATGACGTCTTTCGGCGCGCGGCGATTTGGAATCCACTACAACCCAGCGGGATCTTAAGCGACGATATAGTAGTTGTTCCATATCGTCGTCACGTCGAATTCAAAGTGTTCTTTGTTCCTTTTTCGAAAACCCATTTCCCTGAAAAATCTCTCAGTTGTAATGTTATTGTTCCTCAATTTAATTATTTTTTTAATTTGAATTTCAAAGTGACACAATATCGAAAAACGACTAATCGTATAGGTAATTATTAAAAACGAATTTAAGACGATCAATGAGCAATGATTTTTGATGAACGACTGCAGACTTTACTCATCAAATACTTAGTACTTAATACTATACTTTAGTCATCAAGAATTCCATAGTGTTATTTGGGATCGCAAGTTTAAAATAATACATTTGTGATGCGTCAGCGAACATTGCTGCCTGGATTTGCAATGTTAATGCATCCAGCACTTTCAATCGGATTTATTGTTCATAGGAACCTGTCGATCGATTTGAACTGGCCATTGATGTGTTAAGCCCGATTTACAAGAAGCAATTCAACTTGTAATAATTGAATGCAACAATAAACTATACTAATAATATAAAGCAGAAGAGTTGGTTTGTTTGGTTGAACGCGCTAATCTCAGGAACTACTTTCGGTTTACGGTTCGAAATGAAAAGTTATTTTTGTGTTGGATAGTCCATTTATCGAAGAAGGCTCTAGGCTATAATTATAACATCACGCTACGACCATGTTTTATGCTAGGCGAGCAAAACCGCGGGCGTCCACGAGTAATCAATAATATATTATATATAACGGTATTGAAAGGAACGGGAATAAAATGTGAGCGGCTGCATCGTAAGCGGATTATAAATTTTGTAATTTTTGCCGAAATGTTTATTATCCTACCTTTGATGCACCTGAGTATTACATATCCATTGTAGACGACAATGCGGCTTGCCTTAAATTATAGGTAGGTAAAGGTACTTTAATAACTAAGTTAAGAAATTTGTTAATTTAATTTGAGATTGATAATTCTAATTTAAACGAAGAGATCTACTGACATTCTGGTTGCATATAATGTAGTGTTATATAAAAATCAATTCTAATAATGTGCCGCTTTGGTAGGTACGAGCAAAGAAAGTGCTAAAATGTGTTCTGTTCTGCTTTAGCATTGAAGGAAGGGTTACTCAGAAGGGTGTGAAATAAAAGTACAAACCAAGGATATGAGTAATATCTCACAAAGGAGAGTTAGTGAACACCCCTTGTACTCGTAATCACAGGGAGCTGGAGTTATTACGTAAGTGTAATCACACTGTTCTATTGCACTTGAAGAGGCTTGAAGTAGACAGGCGTTTTGTGCTTTTTGTACATTAAAAATACCAAAGAGGCTGCCCATTTGCTAAATTAATTTTAACTAATTTCAAAACTCATCTTGAATACCTTCGTATCCTTCCTAATAATAATGTAATTTTTCCAGCTTTATAGCATGGCTCTTCAAAATCTTTTGCATAGAATAAGTCCTACATCTTTGAAATTCGGTAAGAACAGAAACAGTGTATAAATATGCACAAAATCGTATACCTAACATAAATATAATAACAAAGTTGTTTAGTTGAACAAGTTATTGTAAGAAGAAAGCTTAGCATGTCCTAAATATGTCGCCGAAGATTGGGATCTATTCATGTCCAAAGTAAAGAATTATTGCCTCCATTATAATTTGTTTCTTGTCCGACAGCGACTGACAAACTTAATAGCAGCTCACACAAACAAAACACTCAAATTGTCAACTTTCAGAGTTACATTCAAAGACTGATATACATATATCTTTATTATTATTACGATTCTGATTCAGGAAACGCAAGTCAATGATGATAGATGATTCATTTGTAATATTTTAATGATAAAAAAAGTTTATGTAATGACTTGAATGTCCGCATTTCTTCAGTAAAATTACGTTACCCATATTAAACTTGATCAGAAATCAGATTGCCAACTCCATAATACGTTTGATTTCCCTGTTTGCTGGATGTAATGTAAATGTATGTTTTTTATGCCTCAATTTCGATTATTACGTGAATTCTAAGGAAATGGTTGTTCTCTTGGGAACGACCTTGCGATTGCGAACGATAATACTCTGAAATGAAATGTTTTATTTCTCTATAAGGTACACGTTTATCATATTATGTCAAAAATTCGAATTATTCTATAGCTAAATTTTAACATTAGGTACAACATAAACCTATGTACCTTAATGTTACCTTGCTACCTTAAATGTAACTTATTTAGGTTAGGTTAGGTTATTACGACTAACTATGCCTGTGGTGAACACAGAGTTATTTAGCCTAGGTACCTCAAATTTCTACACGCATAGTGTCGACTCTTCGATTCAGAGTGAGGCATGGCATGGGTGATTGATTAAGCTCACGACATAACATACTGTGACGGGCAATACACATAGTAATGAACTTCCTGCGTTCTGGCGCGTTTATTGCCATACAAACGTCTTTACTCTCGCATTGTGAATGGATTTTTACGATTCATTGTGCAAATGTAAGCTGGTTTGTTCCCTTCTCGCTTGAAGTGACATAAATTAACTTTGTTACTGTGGTTCTTTCTATAAGTTACTTGTTAATTCAATTCAAAATACAGGACCACGGCAGTTACTACGACCAAAATGTGAGTAAACCAGGTATTCCATTAATTCCAATATTAAGACGCTGTATGTCTCTAAAATATAAAGTAATGGGCGATGTTAAGTAGGTAATAACTTATATAATTATATTAAAAATTTTATTTCAACTTTACTTTATTTAGCATACAACATAATAGTACGTAAAGTTTTATGGTAATTAGTTTTCAAATATGAGAAATAAAACTGCTAAGACGAATTTTTAATACCTTTTAATGCGATTTTTTTCTAGCGGGTTAAAATAAAACAAACATATTGTATTTGAAATAATTACATTCTAGGAAATATGATGCAACTTTCCGCTTATTTTTTTCAATGCTAGATTTGGCTACTTACCAGGCCTTAAAGTACCTATGGAGAGGATTCTACTAGCTGCTTCAGTGTGGTGGTGGTGTCATATTGTCTAACTATCAATTACACATGAAACATCCAGAAGGCATGTCCTCTGAATCACTGAGCAAGTAATCACTACGTTTTATCACTGAGCAAGTAATCACTACGTTTTACTGTGAATCTTAAGTTTGACAACGAAGACAAATCTTTTTAAATCTTTAATAAATTTTATTTTATGTTTTTAATTATCGTCCATCACAATCTTGTCTACGCGCCGAATTGTCAAACAAACTAGATAAGCACGTCGTTTGACAGAAATTGTAATGCTGTGAGCACCAAAGAGTTAAAGCAAACGTAGATATCTCACAAACTCACATCGCTTACTCGCGTTGTGTCACATAATTTATGATAATTTAAAGTTTAATTTAGCAGCATTGTAGTGCGAGCCTCGGTGTACATATCATAAATCTTCTTAATTTAATTAAATGATAAGCGAACAGTTGCTCGCTGGGAATTGAAGTTTTGTGCATCTTGTCACGTATTTTATTATTGCGCTTATTTTATATTTTTTTGTAGATTTTTTGTTAGAGTTTTTGTTTTTTCTACTCCGTCCGTGTATGGAATACTGATTTTGAATAGATACAATAAACAAATCCTCTCAATAAAATAATTGTGGTCTCAAATCTTCCAATGCAGCTCAACCTAATCTTGTTTTTCTCTTATCCGCTAGAATTGAAATGTAAACATCCGCAGTATTACGAAGGGGAAAGATTTTCATAGTGGGTAATTGAAGGCGACAACAGGACATTGGTCGAGTGCACCGGATGTTAGCACACGCTGAGGGCAGAGGCATTCATCGACCGATTGTAGCATAAATATCAGAAAACCGACTTTAGCATTTGCTACAATCCGGATTGGATTGTAGCAAATGCTTTTGGGCATAGGTACCTACGCCCTACATCCACAGCTGAGGTCTAGAGCATACTTACTCCATAGCCACTACACTGCTTTTATGATATCTTTCAGTCAGGCAGGCTTTTATTTACTGTATTAGGGTTATTTCATATTATTATCAACATTACATAATGTTGTTTGTAACACTCATAAAAAAAAAACCCATATTTGAATTGAGAACCTCCTGGCTTTATATATAATAAGTTAAGCTTTTGTAACTCCACAACGTAACATAGGTAATTTTTTTTTTAATGTAGAGTAAGAAAATGTATATAAAGATTTAAAAAAAGTAAGTTTTCTGTTACATTTCCTATTTGTATGTAAATTTTTAATTAATTCATTCATTTTATAGAGTGTAAGAATATCGCATTTTTCAGCCCCAATGGCTCAAAACTAAAATACTTTTTTTTTTTCTAAGGTACGGTAAAAACGCACGATATCTAATCATGACATCCTTGTTTATTGTCAATTAGTTTTTGGAGGTCGCCTGTTGCTTCTTCATAACAAGCATAACGCCATCCATCCATACATCGCTCAACCAGCCTTCACTAGCCCACTGCTGGACATCCTCCCTTAATCATTGCCACATTTGCCACCACTCCCGGTCCTGTACCCTTTGAATCCAGCAGTTTCATCTAGTCTACCGAATCCACTTATTTTCGATACCCACCACCGCAATAAATAATTATCCATGAAGCTGATGACTTTTGAAACGGTTTCTTTCATTAATACTAATCATGTTGTTAAGCTCTTTTTAACTTAGGCTTATATTTTTCTTTTGTTTATTTCTTTTATTGTACCCTTGGGACAAAATAAAGATTTTCTTTCTTTCTTTCTTCTTTCATTCTTTCCCACTATCACAGGACGTATGACTGGTTCAAGTAGGAGTACCTACTACACATATCTAAAATACTGTCTTAATGCTGTATGTTGTTTAATAAATCACGTCGGGCCGGATAATAATCAGAGGAAGAACGAGGATAAACACTTTCGCGTTTATATTATTCAGTTGAAGTTCATCCAGTAAACCTCGAGCGTAGTCGGCTCTTATGAACTTGCCCCTCGTGTCACTCGAGGTCAGCTTGGAATAGAATAGGTAAGTACGACATTGATATATCATTTAATTCATTGAAGTACGTTCCGTTTTCTCATTCTCACGCCACGCATACCTACTTCAAGAATTACGAATAGGCGTGGCTTTGAAAGTGGAAAATCTTTGTTTAAATTTGTGATTTTCATACATCGTTTTTGTAAAAATTACTATTTTCGGTTTATGCAAAATAATTGAAAAAGTTATAGCAAACAAAATATACTTTGGTAACCAAAATAGTTGGTACATTTTTTTACTGAAATTAAGTCATGGTACCGAGTGCGTTTTTGGCATTTTTGTATGGATATGGCCTATCTTATGTTTTTTTGATGTCGAAGCTGAAAACTAAACTTAATATTTTTAGATTTTACTAGCTAAACAAACCTATCCTTTTTATCAAAATTTAATTTTAACCTTATTAAATAAATAATTTAAAGCTTGGATAACATTGAATTCAATTTTGTTATTTATTACTTACTGGGGATTACAATCATTCTACAAATATAACAGAGAACATTTATTTAAATAAATCATACGAAACAATAATTCAAGAAATATGGTAGCAATAAGCTTACGCACGAATAATTGGAAAGCTCGCTACAATTTTATTGCACCAGCGCAGCAGCGGTACCAACCAACTACCAACCAACTTGTTGCTAAGTTATAAATAATGGCGTAGACCCATTAATCACTATTATTGGTTGATTGCTTTATCCGTGAAAAGTGAAAAGCAAATAATTTGTGAAATGCGAAACTCTACATTTTTTCTGTGGTTCTAAAGTATTCTAGGGTGACAGACGGATCCCTACTGATATGCCTCTGTCTGCCAAAAGGCTGTATCTCTGTAGTCAGGCACGTGTAATTTTCACAGAATGCGTGTGCAGTGTATCACGACAAATAATAATTTAAAAAATGTTAAATCTCAAAGGGTTGCCCACATAAGTAACCGGTAAAAATAGCTCGATGTCTTCTTGTGCGAGCCCGACTCGCACTTGACCGGTTTAACTCCTGCCTTAGAATAAAAAACCAAGTCAGCACGTCAAACGAGCCAATACAAAAACTGACAAAGAATGAAAGCAAACACCTATTTAAAATCCTTCATAAATTATTTGTGTGAGTTTGTTAGTAATTGGACATTGTATATTTTTATTTAATCATCATTATTTTTCTTACAATGCTTTTTCCTGTTGATAGTATGTCTTGTTTAGTTAATTATAACCTAGACATATTATGAATTCACCTTCAGGTGATGATCTTAATAATTCTATTCCTGCTATTGACCGGGGGGTTTTAGTCGGTTCGGGGGTACGCATTAACGCGATTTCTTTGTGAAAATTGAGATAACTAAGAAACCGAACTGGCCCTAGCATAATTATAATTATAAGGAAACAGAGCACTTATTCCTAGTTTAAAAGCTTACCTTTAGCTTTAGCAACCTATAGACCTATAGATATATAGATATGCCGTGCTGGGCACAGGTCTCCCCCACAGTCACAGTTGCGGGAGGTCTAGAGTATACTCCACCGCGTTGCTCCAATGCGGATTGGTGGAGGACCTACGTTAAAATTCCGGTGTGTTTTATGAGTGCAGAAGATTTAGAATCTTCAGTTTAATGGAAGTTAAACTGTTTGCAGACAACTCCTCCGGAAAGTATGCCATGACTACTCGGTATCACTAGGACTATATAGGTACAACTTATTCAGATGAATGCATGCCCATTTCTGTTAGAACATAAGAGAAAGTCGTGAGGATATAAGGTCAAGACTACCAAGCTTTATCGGGCGAGGGCTATCGCATTTATAAAGAGATATTTGCGAGTATGTTATAATTAATTTGAATCGCCATTTAACCATGGTATGATTGTGTATCCATAGAAACTGTTTTCCTACCCTACAACTTGGATGTCCCATGCCACTTTTCGGTGACCCAGGTGGAACTCGCCGACACTCTCGGAACCCCACCGGAATCATCTTTTGAAATGCCACGGGATCGCAAAACGACTTGATGTAATCGTGTTCGTGGAGATTCAAAATAAGATTATCGGGCTGCCTGGAGCTTACTCCAGCAGAGTGCTTCAGGCGTGTCTGTATGACTGGATTTTAGTCCGTGTGTGAATGTATATTATGTACTGCAAATGGTAGTTGTCAACAGGTACCTACCTTACCGACCGATGACATGACGGAAGCATCCTACGGACAACAGCAAATTATCAATTCCATTTTTTATTATTAGATTTATTTTTATTTTATTTTATCTAATTAGTGCTGTTTTTGCAAATGTATACATGTATTGAAGCGTAAGTAACTAGATCAGTCAGTACCATTGGTTAGTTGGCTGGTCCTATTGTAATTTTTTTCTGTTTAGTTCTGTAGTCAAATGACAAAAACCTGAAACAGGTTTTTTGTTTTTGCTCGTCTATCTTGAGTCAACGAAACAAGAAACCACAAAAAGTAGCCACGCTCAGTCAAGCCATAGAATGGAAACAATAAAGAAACAACATACTGTTTGACGACTGGTTAACTTTGGCATGTGGACCTAATGAGGGTCGAGGGTCCATCCCTGACTGGGGCAAATTTGAAGGCTTATGAGTCAAACTTCCTAGCAGTCGTTCAGACCACGGAAAGCTTTATGATGTTTTGATTTAGGTTGAGGTTCGGCATTGTACTTCCAACTTCACCAAGCAAGGCTTATTGAGGTTCGTTATAACTTCTATGAATATTGGATTAAAGCTTTATGATGCACGTTGACTAAATATAGACATTATGAATTAAGGTGTTACCTTCAGATTATATTGCGTATTAAGACATGTATTAATAAATATTTTTTGTTCCAGGTTACAATACGACTCACAGTGCCAAAGAGAACATGGTTATGAATCATAACTTGAATAGGTTTGTACAAACATTTATTTATTATCTCCCGTCACCTCTTGTGATCTGATTGATTATAGAACAAAATGGATTGTGATTTAAGCTTTCAGTATTCACCTCCAACTTTTAAAGAACCATTCAATCATTGAAATATGTATCTTTGGTTACTCAACTAGTCGTTTTTGAATAGTAAATTTCTTAGAAAACAGAACAGAAGACCTCTTTGGGGTGAGTTGGAAGTCGTTTCGATGAATAAAGACCCAGTTACTTCTGAAGCAGAACTCTTCCGTTAAGAGGATACCGCTCAAGAGGTTGTTTTTTGTACAAGCTTGCACCACCTATCCGCTGCCGTCCATTACAACTGTGACTGACTTTGAATAAGACTCAAATAGGGACTGGGATGGTTAGTCCAGTCCAGTTCGCTGAGTTAGTTAGAACACTAGTTGGTTAGTTCGTTAGTTGATGTGAGTACAGGGGACTGTTAGTAACTTAGACTGTATAAACATATGTAACTTATCCCAGTACAATTAATTATATTAAGAACTATACTGATAGGATTCTAGATTTAATATTTTGCAATAGCGATATAAACATTACTCGATGACAAAACTTATTGTCGGAAGATTCACATCACCCTGCACTATGTGAGTCCGCTGACTTTGTTCAATTACACACTCTTCGGACCAGCCCGTACACAAATACGTATACGTACGATTACGTACTTATACAACTACGACGACTTTGAATCGATTAGCACAAAAATTAACGATATTAATTGGCACTTCAAATTATCGTGTAGATGTAGACTTTTAACAGATGCAGTTGATTTTTTAAACGAATTTAGAAGCACTCACATACCAATTAAAGTAGTTATACCCTCACAAAAATATCCGCCTAGACTTAAAACATTATCTTATTAAAATTATAATAGAAATGTCTAAATTTCACTCTCATTACAAAACTTATGGAAACCATTCAGATTATTTGTCATTTACTTAGAAATCATGAGAAGCTCTTGGAAAAAGAAATGTTTGTGATAATTAGAAATCATGAGAAGCTCTTGGAAAAAGAAATGTTTGTGATAAGTACATCTGTAGCATCAAAATTAATATTTCTAAGAATCAAAAGCTTTTTAGGCCTATATTAACTGAAAATCAGCATAATATGTATCCGGCAATAATTAAACTCGGCCATAAAACCTCAGATGAAGGGGATGATATATGTAACAGTTTAATGAATATTTTCAATCAACATTTTCGACCAACCCTCACCCCAATAACTACGTATACTACAGATCACGACAAGAACCCATTATCAACCATGCAGATATTGATGTGTGTACACAGCTGGAAATGCAGAAGCTATTGGAATCATTGAACGTTAGCCAATCTGACGTTCCTTACTTTATTCCAGCCGTGTTTATAACCAGATGCGCCCTTCCATTCTCAAAAAGCTAAGGCGTTTCTACAGCAAATGATTTAATCGGATTGACCACACTTTACTTTTACAAAAGTTACAACTAATAGGTATAAGAGGTAACCAATATAGATGGTTCACCTCTTAAATACATAACAGGTCTCACACCATTGCTCTGAGAGGATTCTGCTATGTTTATCCCTTCGGGCGGTCCTCAGGGATCCTTCTTAGGCCCTCTGCTATTTAATATATTTTCTAACGACATCTCTACATACTTCATCAATTCTAAAATACTTCAATTAGCCAATGGTATGAAAATCATGTATCGGTATATGTATACAATATTAAAACAATTACAATTAACAAGTTCAACTAACCACCTTAAACGGTAACACGTTAAAATCTATACTAATATTAGGTACTTAGCTATTTAAGCTATAACTGCTGATGATTTAATTCGTTAGTATAGTACCTATGTTACACTGTGATGTTACTTAACAAGGTTTTGTTACAAATGGTTACTTAATTAAACGAATAACACGCGATAGAACAATTTATTGTACTATGACTGTTAATTACATAAAATGCAATTTCAAAAACAATTTTGGTTGACACCGAATCGTATTGTCACGATTGTGAAACTCATAAACTTATATTGTCCTTTGTCACGATAGCTTTGAAAGACATAATGTGACCATGTGCCATGGTTAATCTCCAATACTTTAGAACGCTGCAGACATCTTTAGTCGTCAGCGTCTAAATATGCGCAGTGAGAGTCAATACAGTGGTTGTATTGTGTGTGTTGTCCACAGAACAGATAAAGGAAATCCTTTATCTGTTCTGTGGTGTTGTCTGTAGCCTCTGTAGGTAGTAGACAGGAAATGAATTTTAGTTACTTAGCCTTGGATAGTTTTAGGTTAGTGGGTGTAGTTGTTATCATTTTGTGGTCATGGTCAACACGTCATCCTAGTCAATAACAATAAGGGAGTGTAGGATGTGACGTTATACATATATGTAGGTACAATGGCATGGCAGGCCTTGTCTTGTGTCGTGTCGTGTCGATGTCGTGCGGTTTCGGGGTCAGTTAGGGCGAGACCGTTAAAATAAGAAACTGCGAACTTAGGTACTTTTGAACCACAATTGATGTTTAATCTGTGTAGATTACATCTGTAATATTTAACTTACACGCAATCAGATCATCTTCCAACGCGGTAGGCGACTGGTGATTGTGATTCATTATTTAGTTTAACCTTATATATACATAGGTACATATTATATATACCGTACATACGCAGTTTGTGAACTGAACTTAAATAGATCGTGGACTATGATCTATTTAAGCTATTGATCTATAAACAAATTTTGATATCGTTGATAGTAACTGCCTAAATACATGTTCAGAAGTTAGTAGATTCTGGGCTGCCGCCGTCTGAATCGTAGTTACATAATCCTTCGTAAATCTTATGCGACCGTTTGGTGAGCAATTTTGTCCTTTCACTGCTTAGTTTCTGATTTTGTACAACATTATTTCGTTCAATATAAGTACGGAAGGCATACAAACCAATTTCGTTTCAAACAAACCACTAACCTAGTCGTTTTATTCAAAATTGTAAGTTGTTGTACTAACCTTGTTGTAAAAGGGGCACGTGCGCTCTCATGTTGGCGGCAAAACAAAATAAAATATAATGCTCGCCATTGAGTACTGCTGGTTGGTAGACTTGATAGAGGGGACGGTTATTTCTACCGATATCGATATGTAAAGTTAGTATTAATTAATTGTTTACAGTAATTGTGTTTACAACAAGGGAAATAAAGTATTAAAATTTTTGTATGTCTAGTTGTTTCTGGCAATTAGTTTTTTATTAAAATGGCATGCAAATTAAAATTGTATAATAATAATTATTATACAATTTTAATTGCAATGCATGCAAATTATAATAATAATTATTATACAATTTTAATTGCATTGAATTGAAGCTATAAACACTTTATATGCCTCATAACCCGGGGTTATGAGGGATTTTCACCCACCTCTCAGCGCTTGTGGAGGGTCCTAGATCTCTGTTAGAACGCACCGGTGTCACCAGCGCTATGCCCATAACAGGCCCTTCTCAGACAATACATCAAAAGTGTCAACATCCACAGCATAATAATAATATGTTTACGACGTCGTTCAGTGAATCACAACTTTGCCTTTACCGGGGTCACTGGATGGATGGTTCGAGCTCTCACTCTTGCCGCCCACAACCCAAGAAGTTTTTCTGTAGTACCTAGTCGTTGGTAACCACAACAACCGACTGCTTTACTTCTACTACGGAAAAAACATATTAGTTTAATATTCATCTTTTGGAGAGAATACGGTAATTGACTTAGTTTATCGATAAAACAGAACAACCCTATAGTGAAACATGATATCATTGGCGTGGATATTAAATGCAACCGCGATATTATTTCCTGCGGCAGAAGTGCAGCTCTTTGGATGTCATACATTTAGATTTTATGCAGTAACAGAACCATTTAAATGCCGTAATACACAACAACAACAAATTGACATATATATTACTTCGTAGCTGTTGGCCCTAATGGCTTTTAAAGCGTCACATAACAGGGTGGTGAATAAGAGGATGATAGAACGCAACTTGGATTCTCTTTCAGATAACCTAAGGTTGTAAACCGCGGCTTAGGTGAACGCTCTGTTTGGGATTGAAAAGATTTCTGGAATAGGTTACAAAAAATCATAAAAAAGAACCTACCGAGCCCTTTTGTCTATGGTAACTTAACTGTCCTAAAAGCTCAGTGAAGAATATTATAAACATTGAAGAGTGTAGAGTAGAAGATGTAACATAATGTCACAGAATATGTACTTACCTAATAGTATATGCTCTAATGTTTAAGTCCCACAACTAAACCTTCGTGTGTCACCCACGGACATTTACTACCTACTTACCTTTTCGATGTAGGTTACAAGTCACCTAGGTTAAACATTTTAAACCCCCAATTACGTGGCCTGTCAACCTGTCTCCCTCTGCTCCCCGTGTTTTAATCCAATTCAATACGTCTGTTAATGCACTTAAAATTATTTTCGCTTGAATTGGGTTTGCCTGAAACTAAAATGCAGCGCGTCAATATTTTTAATTCGATTTTACGAAATATCACGAGTTATTCCCCACGTAGCTCTTATGCTAACTAGCAATGTTTATGGTTCCATTTATTTTAGCTAGAGCAGGCTGTGCTTGCGGTTAAAAATTTTGCTTGCATAGTAGGTAATTCTTTAAAAAAAAAAAATTATCGATCCATGGCTGATGAATCCAGATGTAAGTCTTGAAAAGTCGACTGTTGGATAGGATATAGATTAGCCTAACCAACAAGAAGACGGGCCAACTGGTAAGTAGTCACCGTCGCCTATCGCCAATTCGTCCCCGCCCTGAGAGCTCTATTTACACTTTTTTTTTTAAAATGGCCTCGTCAAACACCTTCGTGAAAACCTCAACAGCGCAATACTTCTACAGGCATACGATTACGCGCACGCAAACCTGTCTGCTATAATTCGTCTATCCTTCCAGTCCGAGGGCGCCTGGGCCAGGATATCTATACCTACCTATGTCTGTTCTATTTTTTTTTTCTGTTGAAGTATTATTCAACTTAAGTTCACACATTTCTACTATTATGATGATCAATTCTCAGCCATCACTCTTTAAGTTAGACCAGTTAGACTGTTTATACACGTCTGAATGATGCCGTATATTTTAAGCTACTACAATCTTGGAAGGGCGAGGCGAGTCGACCTCTGAAGCATTAGGTACTACATAAAATATTTGGTTATCAAGATTTTCTTGTTAATGTAACGTTTTCATTGCTTCTTGTTTTTCCTTTGCTTAGATATCTACAATGCAGTGTATATAAACGTAAATACTTACTGTTGGATGTTCTTTTCTTACTTATTTGTGTTTTTTCAATTATCATGTTTTATCCGAATCATACAATAATACATTTGATTCAATATCGATTATTAAACTAAAATCAGAAGCTCGATGATGATGTTAAATCAAATGTGTCTGTTTAATGTTATTAAAATGCGGAAAATCCAGTCTTTTTAATGAAGTTAGGTATAATATCTGAAACTTCGGTAGATAAACAGTCATATCCTCACATCCATATAAATATAACTTTTCAGGCACGGAATCTTTGGCAGGTGGCCGAAGGGGCGGCCAGTCGACGCGAGTTTCGTGTCGCGTCGGCCGCCCGGCGCCCGTGCGGACCGACTGACTCAGTCGGCCGATTCGTAATATCAATTCGAAATAGGAATTATCAAAAATTAAATCTTTAATTTTTTAAATACTGGTTGAATCCTCTTGTTTTTAAATTGTGTTGTGCCAACCTTACGCAATAAAGTCATAAGTAACTTATCGCAGATTTTGACGACAATTGAGTGAGAGCGAATGCAAATAATATAAAATATGGAAGTGATTCAACAGTAAACAGTGCATAGTAAAAATAATAATAATTATTAAGATTGCAATTTGCTATGTCTGAATTAAATACATGTACATACATTAAGTGGAGAATCGAAACAAAAATAGCTTAATTTTAAGCTATGAGGATGCAGTGAACATGTGCATGTTTCTAATGGCATGTATGATGTAGTATCATTCATAAATTTTAACTTGGACTATTATTAGACTAATTCATTGACCTGTTGGACTACGGTGCAAATACGCAGACGGTTCTCTAATAAAACTGCAAGCGGCTTAATTGTTTGTTCCTAATTTCTATGATGATTGGCCTGTATCTATAAGAACAATTAAAAGCTATAGCTATTGTGTTTGATTACACTTTAAACTCGGTTGTACCTACTTACTTAGGTACCCATTTTGTGGTAGATAGTCTTGTGATTGTAGCTCAATTCACTTCATTGATATTAAGTGATTGTAATTACAGCGCATTCTATGTGTACTTACTTAAATCATAAAATTCAATTATATTATGTAAATTTAATTTAATTTATATGTATTTATTTATATTCAAAAGTAAGTGCACCAGCACCTACTTTTGTACCTTCCTAGATAGGATTTTAACATGATATTGCAGTACTTATTAAATTCTTGAATATGTAGTTTCTTACTTCCGGATTAATTTAACACCACTTTTTTATTTACTATAAAGTTTTATAAAATAAAGTAAATTCGTATTTTTTAACAAAGACTTGTACACAATTAATAGGATAAATACATTTTTTTATGTGTTCGGGCTGAAGTAGAAGTTATTCACTTTAGTAAAACTAGAAATTTAATATTTATACTTACCTACTTACATTATTTCAGTCTGTAAATTTCTATTTGAGTAATTTTCCGCGAATTAAAAACACTTAGCATAGACTGGCATAGACTAAATATAGGTCACACGACACACGCAAAGGAATCGGGGCATCATTGCAGTGTAAAATAATAAATACGAACGAGTTCATACGCTTACTGATTTTGCGATCAACCTTAGTAATTTTTATTGGTACAGTTTATTAGAAAATATTCTAACGTGTTGTGTGTTCTCTCTACAGCGGAATAAAATTGAGAGGTCAAGAGGGGTGCGGGGGCGAATCTCCACTAAAATAATAACCTACATTCAAAAGTTACAAATAAAGTAACGATATTAAAATATCAAAAAACTGACTTCAAAACTAACAAGTCAGAAATAATAGTAATTTGTTTGGGGGGTTTTGGTGGGTTGAGGGACCTGTGGGAGGGCCCACAGGTCCCTCTCACAGCCACAGTTGAGCGACGTCGAGAGCACACTCCACCACACTGCTCCAATGTGGATTGATTAGTTTATTCACGTCATATTTTTCAGTCAGGCTGTTTATTTTTAATCAACATGAAAGTTGGCCTGACTTCATTTTAATTAACACTTACCTGGGTTATGTACTAGAACCTCGCATAGATAAACTAAGGATGGAATGATTATAATACATAGGAAAAGTCCTAGGAGTGTCTATGGTGTATAATTCGTCGCCTTGCTGGTAAAACCTGATAAGTGCCGGTTGAGTCATTTCGAGTAAAACGCATTTGAAAGTACATGCTCCTTTAGTAACATTATAGAACTCCATGGCTGATAAATGCTTGATGCAAAACGTTGCAGTAATTATTCTTCTTTAAGGATGTAATGTTTATTAGTTGTGTTGCTATATTAAAAACTGTACTAAATTTAATTTTAATCAAGAAGGGTGGGCATGTATCAGGTTTTACCTGAAAACTGAAAATGTCTTGTATCTTCGGGATTTACCATCTAAGTAATCTAATTTGAATATAACTATGCCGCTTTTTTTATTTGTGATTAAATGCAGCATTCAAACTTTGCGTTTAGTAATAAATGGAGCTAAAAATGTAATTGTTTTGCCATTTATCAGGTTTTCGTTGAAGATAATTTGTAGAATTTTTCACCTTATTCAACGAAATTCTATACAACGGATGTTACTGGAATATAATGAATTTTATATCCATATAAAGCTAAGAATTAATGAAATAAAATGAAAAGAAATTAAAGAATCTAATCTGCGATAATAGCTAAAGATTTAAATTCCAGTAATGGCGACATAAAGACTCCCTTTCTTCTTGTGAAATGTTATTACACTTATAAAAACATTTTTCACAGTTGATCTCTTTCGGAGTCTTTGCGCTTCTTTCTTTCCTTCTTGGAGTATAAAGAAGACTCAACAATCTTAACAGTGTTGTCCAATTTGATTGCTAAGTGATTCCAGATACTTTCCTGCTACCCTACGAAACACGGCAATAGGTGTAAAAATGATATCAATATCTCGGTCCCAAGCCACTAACCCATTGAGCAAGGTCAGAGCCTTAATCAGTCATTGAGCAAGGTAACGATTCAGTTGGGCTGGGCAGCATTTGGGAAGCTTTGTCACATCTTCTCGTCGCCTATACCGCAAAGCCTCAAGACCAAAGTCTTCAATCAGTGCGTCCTACCAGTAATGACCTACGGAGCTGAAACGTGGACACTCACAGTAGGGTTGCTTCACAAGCGTAAAGTCGCTCAGCGTGCCATGGAAAGAGCTATGCTCGGTGTTTCTCTCCGGGACAAGATCCGGAACGAAATCATTCGTATGAGAACAAAAGTCACCGACATAGCTCTGAAAGATAGCAAGCTGAAGTGGCAATGGGCGGGCCACATTTGCCGGAGGACCGACAATCGTTGGAGCAAACGACTGCTTGAGTGGAGACCGCGAATAGGCATACGTAGTGTGGGACGACCTCCTGCTAGGTGGCGCGACGATCTGCGCAAGGCGGCGGGGAGCAAGTGGATGAGGAGAGTCGAAGATAGGACTCAGTGGCGTGCCTCGGGAGAGGTCTATGTCCAACAGTGGACTTATGTGCGCTGAAGAGAGAGAGAGCTTTAATCAGTAGACTCTCGTTAAAATTTTTAGAGCAGCAAAACTGTCAATCTGCTTAGCTTGTCTCAGAACAAAACCAGGGACCTGTATGCCTTCACGCATACAGCTTCAATGTGTTCACGAAAGTGAATATCTCCTCGCAACAGGACGCCAAGGTCCTTGACGGAGGAGAGATGTGTTAGATCCACACTGCCCAGCTTGTATTGATAGGTGATTGGGTTCCTTTTAAGAGCAAATGTCAATACAGAGCACTTGTGATTGTTGAACATTAGCTTGTTCTGGACACTCCACTCCACACAATGTTGGAAATATCCCTTTGGAGCAGCTCACAATCGAAATTTTGATTGAAATAGCTTACCAAACACGGACAGCACGGCTATAGGTCTATAGTTACTTACATCATAATAAGTAGACAACCCAATCAACGTATGCCTGTCAAAATATAGCTTTTATGTATAATTAATATTGTTATCAAAATCAGTCCAATCATACAGACAAACTACAGGTTTATAAATATACGTAGATAATGTAGCTAAATTCCTTCATAAAGTTACCCAATTAAACAATAATCTATACCTATATACATATTTTTCTTTTTTATTTACTACCCTACTTGATGGATTTTGATACAGTTTATAATTTCTTGAGATAAACAAAACGTGAGAACGTCGGTTTTTTTGTACGAAACTTCGCTCAAAACCCAGAATAAGAAACATCTAATTTCACTGCAAAATTATTACTACAGAACCTGAGACCAAGTCACAGTAGAGTAACGTTAACTGTGGACGTGCGCGTACTCACCGCCGTTCAAAGCCGAATAACCAATAGCAGTCGCAAGATTTCCAACAAGTAAAACCGTCAAAATGAATATCAGAGATTTACAGAGAGTCTACAGCGAAGACAATTTACGGAACAGTCCCAAGATTTCCTACAAGCAAAACCGTTATAATGCATCTATGAGGTTTTCATTGTAGATAAATGGAGCAATTTAGAAGTAATTTTACTACAGGTAAAATCATTTAAATTACTTTAAAATATTTTGCTGGTCAAATTATCACTCAAAAATATGTATAAATGTATTTAATAGTATTTCACTGCAAACGTCCTATTTGAGCCTCTGTTTCAATCCGTGATGTAAAAACTCACAAACATATTTATGATTATATGCCTGTACATACCTTTGGGCATTTATGGGATATGATTGTTTATGGTGTTTTAGTTGTATAATTTATCCTAAAGGTGTGTATTTGTAAGGTTTTCATCCTTCGTAACTCTGCAACGGCAGGGCTTAGAATTTATTCGATTTTACCAGTAGAAAGAGCATAAAAAAATACATATAACTGTATTTTTAACTCAATTTCGACAAAAAGTGCATTTATCAGGTTTTACCAGCAAGGCGACGATATTTACGAAAATATTTTCGTATTGTTGACATTAAATTTGCATACGATTACGTTAGATAGTCCAGATGAGAATAGTTTGCATTATCTTTGGTAAGAAGTATATTAGCGGACGAGAAAGAACAATAAGCGACAAAAATAAACAGTGATTTAATGTGAAATGCGTCACAGCAAAGTATAAATGGCTGCTCGTAAACGAAGTGTGAGTTTTATGAGGCTGCTTACCCAGTTTTCCGAACATTGAGCGATCCGGAAATATGAAAAATTATTTCTTCTTTAAAAGTACATATTTTGTATTCCTTCTATGGCATCATTTAATGCAAATAACCTAGATTTTAAGCATAAAAATAATATTTTTAGAAAAAAAAATTGCTTTCTTGTTTATTTCTTAAATATAATTAAATTAAAAAGTGTGTGCTTTTGTTAGTAGTTAGTATTTATTTTAACACTTACTACTAAAGTGACTACATATTTACTAACGCGTCTATTCATTGGATAGGTACTACGTGTTATTTAAATAAATTCATTTAGTATAATATTCTAATAATCAGTTTAAAAGTGTAGACAGGATCTATTATTTAAATGTCTTGCTGATATTGATTGATTGAGACATGATGTTTTCAAAGACATCAATGTATGTAGAATACGTATTTTTAAGTAATATTGCATTGCCTAGCAAGCAATATTTATTATTGTTATTGTAAAACAGCGACAACAATCTTCGCTCTCGCTCTAACAGTGAAGCGCGTCGCGCGTCGTGTGCTAGCCGAACAATAGCTATAAATCTGTCAATTTAAGTAATCCCTCGATCCGAGCTACAAATTGAAAATTAAACACTTACACATCCACTGTTAGACTGTTACCATTTTGTAGTCAAAGACAAAATGGGTTGTAAAAACAATAACTACTGATTTCGTTCTATGTATTATATTTTGAGCCTTGTATGGTATTGGACACTGTACTCATGCTATGTGACGCAACAGAGAAGTGATTGACCGTCCAGTGGTAATAACTGCCCACGTCTCTACAACCTTCGAACATCAAGTACCTACGAGTCTAAAACTAAGTGATTCTAGATTTGTTTCTAAAAAAAGGCATCTTTAAATTTCTTTTTTGGTCTTAGTCAGCCCTTACTACCTCCCTACGGTCAGTCTGTTACATTGAGTATAATTTATCTCTACTAGCAGTAGTATGAGTGGTAAGTAAATGTTTCTTTTAGTTCGTGGAAGAACCCTTATTTGCATGCACGCTTCTCTGAAAGCCCCTAAAGCTCCCTAGAGAGCTGTTGGACCTTCTTCCCCCGACCATCAGGGTAGAAATAGCGACTAACGGCTACAGTTCACGACGAGACACCATTTCCCATTCTCAACAGCTGGGATGTCACCGACGGGGCTCACCCCTATAGCAATTTCCTGGATAGAAGGACCATACTTACATCCGAACTCCCTCATGCTCACAGCGTTACGAAAGAGGAGGAAAAAGGTTTTGATCGCTTACCCCGTTATGGGTGAAAATTAAAAAAAATGATTTCTAAAAATCCTTGGTTATTATGAATAAAAGATTGTTGAATAATTAGAGACCGTTTTACCGAGAGTAAGAGTTTTACCGCAGATGGCTGTCTCGATGAACCCATACCATACCCAACCTCTAGCTAGCTAGTCTAATGTCTAGCGTCCCGAACTCCCGACTCCCGATCCGTCATGTGACTAGCACAGCTGGCTAGCGCGGAGTTGGCTTAAGCCGTATACAGATTAAACACAACACAGACAATCATTTAAATAACAACCGTTAGTTGATAAATTGAATTTACAAAAAACTTTAAATAAAGCAAATAAACTCCTACACCAATTTCGAGACACATAGATATAGAAGAAACGTAAATAAAAAAAAATCTGCTAAGTGCCAAATATTTTATGTGATGTGATGAATGACTGATGAGAGTAACAAATCTTGTTAAACGGGGAAGTAATGTACCTACTCTTACTCTTAGGCTCTGCAGAAGAAAATAAGCCACAATTCTTGACTGAATCACTGAATCAAGGGCTGGGGAAGTTATTGTATGATATTATATTCACCTACATACTCTATTTGATTATTATTTAGTTGTTTTGCCCGAAATGTTGGTTTTTGTTACTTTTAATAGGTAGGGCTGCCATCTCTAAAACCTGCCCCCCGGACCGGAAGCGTAAGTTCCCCGGATTTTTGACCTTTCACCCCGGACATTTCAATACTTTTTTCATACACTTACACAATGTATTTTTAATAACATCAAAATATCCTCATATTTTAAAATAGACTATAATCAGAACTAAAACTTAAAAAACCATAAATCGTAACTTTTTTTAACAATCCTACATGTTTATTATTATTGTTTACATTCATAGAAATGTGTAACTACTTAATTTAAATTAAAAAGAAAACTAAGTTATAGTTTTTAATTATTTGGTAATTCTTTAAGCAATAACATTAAAATGCCTTCAAAGTGGCTGTAGTTTTATTTACTTAAATTCTGGGAACGGGATCTGATCGAAAACCCGGACTCTTATTGTAGTCCGGGTTTCACCCGGACTACAATTAAAACCCCGCCCGGACGCTCCCCGGACGTCTTCCAAACTATGACAAATCCGGGGAAACCCGGACGGATGGCAGCCCTATTAATAGGTAGCTCTGAATTATTATTAATATTTCGACTGGAATACTAGTCATGGGAGCTCGAATGTTTCGCAAATATTACAGTCTGGTTTTCTACATAAAGAATCCTTAGCGGATGATTATACGTCAGGAACCATCATTCCTTATTCCAAATTTGTATGGTTGTGTCGGCGGCCGCTGACCTTTTGGGTAGTGAAGTGATTTGAATTATTTTTAGGGCGAATAGGGTGCGATATTTTCGGCAAAATTTTGTTGAGGCGACGAGTGTAGGTATGTACAATGTACAACTAGATTGTTGTGTTCATCTTTATTAATAACACAATCAACTTCACATTAACACAAAATAATTACCGGCCAAGTGCGAGTTTGACAGTACCAACCATCTATATAATAAAAATGAATCGCAAAATGTGTTGGTAAGCGCATAACTCAACAACGCCTGGACCAATTTGGCCAATTCTTTTTTTAAAATGTTCGTTGAAGTTCAAGGATGGTTTTTACGGCGAGAAAAATTTGAAAATTCATCCCCTAAGGGGGTAAAACGGGGGTGCAAAGTTAGTATGAAGCTTTGCCGTTTTTGAAGTTAGTGAATGTGTAACGCGAGCGAAGCTGCGGGACGCCCGCAGCTTCGCTCGCGTTACACATTAGTTTAATATAGTTACACTAGTTTAATATAAAAACGGCAGAAAAATCATGTCTGTTGTATGGGAGCCCTTAAATTTTTTTTTTCGTTTTTTTTTTTTATTTGTTGTTATAGAAATACATCATCTGTGAAAATTTTAACTGTATATCTTAAAATTAAATTGCATTGCAGGTTAATTCAATAATTTTTACGCTGTTATATACAGATTGTGGCACTCAAGTCGGGTATTTGTGCTCCCTGGATTAGTGATAAAGTCGAATCATAAATCGGCTAATGATGTCTATAATACCCACGTTTATTAGTATAAAACACGGAAACCCAAATAAGCTTAGACATTCTGTACACGCCTTTATCATTTAATGGTTGTAAATTGCGGAGTTGCCCTAGAAATTGAATGTAGGACGAGTGTTTATCTTATATCGAAAGCGGGTATGCTCAATACTTTTGACTTAAACTCACAATAATGTCATGGTAACAAAAATGATCCCTTGCGGTGATGCTTTTGTTTTTTAATTACTGTGGAAACTTAACGTAAAAAATACTTATTAAGTAACTATACTATACAGTTCGCGGCGCGAAAGTCTAGCGCTGAACGAAATCCGACATAAAGGTATCAATGCGGGGGACAATCCAGCGCTTTAACTTCTACTTCTACGCATTCAAGATTAGGCTTGACTTTGATGCCGTAGTACGTACTTACTGCAAGAGATAGGGGTCAGCGCTGCTCCTATGAAAGGCTCGCCCCGTCACTAAATTGTCACCAAATACTGGTAATTAAGAATTATTATATCAGCATTTTTTAAGGCTGACGAATGGATGACTACAAGTAAGTACATCCCTCTCATGCTTTCCTCGGGGCTTGTGGAGGACTATAATATACATCCCTAGTAGGTCACGCGTGTTTTTTTTGTCACATGTCAGATGTTTTCTCTCAGTCCGGCCGTCGCATCGCGACCATACGCTTGTTGTCACGCACCAGACTGAACGGATATAGATCTAATAGCCGAGGTCTGCCGGCGCCCTACAAATGTGCTCAAGTGTCAAGCAAGGCACGTGTATATTTCTAACACCGGCATACTGTACACACATCTCAATTTTTATTCCAAGATTTTATTTGCGGTTGTAAATTCTTCTTTATTTAATTCTTGATTGATCTAAAGTATTTTTTTAAAACAGAAACAAAAACCCCGCCGTCTAGTACGAGAATGATTGCAAATTACATTAATACATAATTTATTTTTAAAACTATATTTTCTGACACTGAGTAATTATTTAAATGCAAATCAGGCTGGGCCTCTAAGTAATTACATTTGGTACCAACTAACAGGAACTAAAATAGCTTTTTTTGTTTAGGTACTTATATTCCTGTACTAATCCCAGTAGCTGCGTACAATGCGCTTACAATTCAGGAATAAACTGGAAATAAAACTTATTTCAACAACTAATTCAAATGCAGAAATACGAGTACTTGCACTCAAAGTAAAAAAAACATTCAAATTCCGTAAACGCAGCGATATTACAGTTTGCCTGAGTTTTGTAGAGTTTAGATGGAATGAAAAGCTTTTCAGCTCTTCCGAGTCTACATGGACTCTATTCAGAGAGCACAATTAATGGATGTGGTGGGATTGAAAAGTAGAGGCCCGTCGCGATCGATACGGCTACCGTCTGCCGCCACTGTGACGCAGGTGACCGGGTGATGGCGTATACACAACTACAATAACTAATCTTACCATCTGTATAAAATACTAGTGGACGTCCGCAAATTACTACCCGGTAGAAATGGTACTAGGTACCGTGGCGGGCGGTCTGCTATCCTACTCGTATGTATATGGAACAAAAAAGGCTTCATATAAAACCTATTAGGTTCTTTATAGGCTCTACCACGTATAAATAATAAATAAATAAATCTTGAACATTCTCACACACGGTCATCTGACCCCAAAGTAGGCGCGAGCCTGTGATATGGGTGTCAGAGACTGATATAGTATACATACATAGATATTTTTAAATACATATTTTTAAATACATATTTTTAAATATGTAGATACTACATTACATATTAACCTCCAGACACAGAACAAATACAATGTTCGTCACACGAATATTTGTCCTGAGTGGGATTCGAACACTACCGATTGCGACATCGGGCCCGTCGTATATATAAATCGTACGTCGTACGTATAAATCTATATGTCTCAAGATACCTATCTATATATCTGAAGATAAAACTCCAATAAATATTCTTAACTTGCTTACTATCTATTACCTCTTGTTTATCCCTGCAATCAGGTAATTGGTTGGTATATTAGTATAAGTTCTGTGCATGTGCGGTCCCGTTATAATTTCATTTAACTTTGTTTTCATTTTTAATCGACTCCCAAAAAAGAAAGAGGTTCTATGTCCGACTTTATGTTTTTTTTTAAATTTTATGTTTAAATGGACGTGTTGGGCCGTTTGAAACGTACCCTTTTCTTATGCCCAGACGTTTTGAATTGCACTGAGATTGGATTGTGCGTCTGGAGCGAATGAATGGGGCAAGAATTGCAATGCAGCTTTGTTAATGAAACCGCTCTTGTTTACATTTTAGGGTTAAGTACTCGAAGGGGTATGGAGCCCTATTTTAGTGGCGCTACGCTGTTCATCTGTTTAACTGAGTCATATGACTTTTGACTCAAGTCAAGAATATTTATTTATTTACTAGCTGACCGGGCAAACTTTGTTTTGCCATATAAATATCACTACTACTACCACTACCACTACTACTACCATTACCACTACTACTACCACTACTACTACCACTACCACTACTACTACCCCTACCACTACCCCTACCACTACCCCTACCATTACCACTACTACTACCACTACTTATAATCGATAAGCATTCAATAAAAGTAGGAAATTATTAAAAATAAAAATCGCGATGGGAAAATAGGGGTTGATCGTAGAGGGTTGAAAATTCAGAGTTGTATGTATTTTCTAATGCTGTATCATAAAAAAATAAAAATAAAAAATTTGGTCAATAATTTAAAAAAAAAATTTTTGGTGTGGACTACCCTTAATATTTAGTGGGATGAAAAATAGATGTTAGTCGATTCTCAGACCTACTGAATACGCATATAAAATTTGGTAAAAATCGGTAAAGCCGTTTCGGAGGAGTACTGCAACAAACATTGTGACACGGAAATTTTATATATTAGATTTTATTAGGTATTTATAATACTTACTTAAGGCGAGGTACTTCGACGAATTCCTTACCTTTCTCTCATGCCTCCATAAGAAGGCGTTAGAGATTTGACTGCAATATTGGTGTTTGCCGCTTAGAACCCGGACCGCTTAAGCCAGAGGCGAGTTTAATGTCCACTGAGCTGTCACCGCTGTGGTAAGAGATAGCGCATACACTTAAATAAGCATAATTCGCCATGCTTAAATATCAACCGATCCACTGCCTAAATATTTGTTATCACTTAACACCTCGCCCGATGCGAGGCTCTCACGGGGGATGTGTGAGCTGAGCACACCAATCTCCATAATGGACGATGATTTAAACCCCACGATACCTTACTTGGATTGAAATGTTGAAACATCAAACATACTGCATTGGGGGATCGTGTGAGCGTCAGGTTTACTCGTATATACTTTCTGCCACATTCGTTAGCGTTACTAATGTTTGAAAGTCTTAGATGGCCAAGGGGGTCCTACTTTTAACATTACTTTGGGAGACAGATATAATCATAGAGGAATTAAGGGGAGAATTATTCCTCTATGGATATAATACTCTCGGGTCTTCGACTTTGACGATAGTTTAGTTTTGTTAAAAGATGTTATAGCATTGGGACAGAATACATAATAGTACAAGTAGCATTGGGGTTACATATCTAATAGCTATTACGGTTAGAAAAAAACATGAGGAAAATAGCATAATATATTCATAATATTATTATCAAGGATTTGAAGAACTCTGATGTCAGTCAATTTGCACTGGATCAATCAACGTAGGAGACTTCCTAGCTCTATAAAATTTATTAATTTATTTACACTTTATTTTAAAAAATTACAAAAGGTAAACTTAATGCATTCTCATGTAGGTGTAAACAAAAGAGAAAAGAAAAAAAATTCTTGTCTTCTTCATTTCATTCAAACTCAATTCCGAATTTGGCAGAAAGTGACAAAACACTTTATAGCTATAAAAGGCTTATTATTTTGTTATGATTAGGACTAAATATTTATTAAAAACGCATAGTGTATCTGTACGGCGCTTTGCTTTCAAAGATTAGATTGAATGATTTACGAGTGGCATAGAAAATGTTTAATTTATTGGGAGAGAGTCAAATCAATCAATTTTTAATTTATAACTTTATTAGGACGCCAGAAGAACTCCGGGTGACGTAACAAGGCGATACTGGCGATATCAAAATTAATGTTTCATTTGGATTATATAGACATGCGGGCTTACTGTTATGTGTGGGGTTTAATTAAAATATATGACGGCAAAGATATGAGTTCTCTTTGCATCAATATTTATAAAAGTCAGAAATATTGTTCCAACTGAGTTAAAAAAAATAATCTTCTGTTTTCAAATTTAGGTACCTATAGGCAGTATCTTATTATTTATGGCAAACAAGTTGATATGTATGTCACGAGTCACGACGATCGTCAATTCATGCATAAAATGAAACGTCATGTCTACTAATTTTTTCAGTTATAAAATTCTGAGTTTTAATTAGGTACAATCCCCTTCCTTTTACCAAACTAATTAGATGTGATGAGTTTTTTATGTAAAACTACTATGTACATAACATGTAGTTCAAAGTAAAACCTTCCCACTGATTAATAAATTACCACCTCGTTGTTTTGGTCCTCTGGCGAAGACACTTTCCTTGATTAGAACAGACGACGCTTCGCCAGCGCCGCGTAGTTCGTAATTAGTTAATTGCTTTGAAAATGAAGTACAGCGCGACCCTTTCTCAACTAACGATACAGTAGTACAACCGGAGTAGCTTGGATGGCAGCATGTACTGAAACCACTATACTCTCACTGCTTCGGTCGCTTGAACCACTCATTCATTCGTTCTTTCATTCATTCTAACATTTGAGCATAATCCGCTACGCTTCTTCAGTAAACTTGCTACATTAAAATTCCTACCCCTTCTGCTTCCTTATAATCACTATTCTGTAACCACAGAGTAAGAATAGTCTGATACAAATCTTTAGTTAGGTACCTAAACGTCTCACTTAATAATAAGATGTTAGTTAGGTTAACTTAGGTTAGTATATTTTTTTATTTATATATTTATTTACAAAGACCTAACAATCCTAACAGGATGTCCAATTCGATTAAGTGATTCTAGATATTTTCCTGCTGCCCTGCGAAACACGGCAATACGTGTATAAAATATATCTTCTTATATATATAAAAGGAGAAGGTGACTGACTGACTGACTGACTGACTGACTGACTGACATATAGAATAGAATAGAATAGAATAGAATATAGTTTATTCGTCAGAGTACACAAGTTACAGATTAATAAATACAAGTTTTACAAATAATTAAAACAAATAGGTAACGTAACTTAGTGGTACTGCTAACAAATAGGATCCTGCTCAGCATGTGCTGGAAGTTCGAGAACGACCAGCGCTGATCTTCCGCAGGACCCCTTAGTTGGAGTGACATCACGGAGGCCACGCTTGTACAACAACTATCTTATTATACATATCAACGCAGGGCCTAAACTATAAGGGCTAGAAACTTGAAATTTTGCACAGCGGTTCCTTTTTTATCGTAGGGGAGCACTAAGAAAGGATTTTTGAAAATTCACCCCCTAAGGGGGTAAAACGGGAGTGCAAAGTTAGTATGAAACTTTGGCGTTTTTGAAGTCGTTAGACGGGTAGACGTCGTTAATGGGTCTAATTCTACGCGAGCGAACTGGGGGCATCCACTAGTATTTTATACATCGATATCCCGGCCCCAAGCCACTAAGCCGTTGAGCAAGGTCGGAGCCTTAATCAATGGACTCTCCATCTGGCCAGCCGACATACTGGAACCGCGAACTTTTTGTGGCGTCGAGCCCAGACATAGGTATTTTGTCGGGGACGTTCAGTGTAATCAGCTTTAGTACTGATGAATTACACATTTTAGCTCTAAGCTGGTATATATGTATTATTGTTACAGGCTATAATAATTATTAGTAGTCATAGTTGCAGTCAGTTGCGTAGCGTCCATAGCCCAATGGCTCGCGTCGATTCAATGTGATCGAATGAGTTTAGCAACGACGGGCGCGGTCGTTTCGTGGATGGGTGACCGCTAGTGGCAAAATTTCATGGACGCTACCGTGCTTCGGAGGGCACGTAAAGCTGTCGGTCCCGGTTGTTTTCAATGCTGAAAACAGTCGCTAAGCCTTGTCGAAGACCTTCGGGTGGCTTGAGAACATTAGACACTGGTTTGGCCGCTAACCCCTCCACCAATCCGCATTGAAGCAGCGTGGTGGAGTATGCTCTAGACCTCCTGCGCTGCAGTCTATGGGGGAGACCCGTGCCAAGCAGTGGGACGTCTATAGATCGCAGCGGTAATAATTGTTACCCACAAACATTGGTGACTAATATTAATTCATTTCACCATGCTGGGAAATGGTCAAAATCAAACCATCAGCCAAATACCATTGTTGTAAGCTCGCCGAATTCTTGTATTAGTGAATTAACAAAGTAATTGCTTTGAGATCGATCGACTGAAATTTGAAAACAATGTTTCGTAAAAAGGGCCCTTAACTCCGTGCCGGTAGTAACTAAATATAACAACTTCTTTGGGTGACATCACAATTATTAGAAGAAATGCCGCTGTCCGCGCGACGGTTTAAAAATAAGAGCAAATAGAAATGTTATTTGAATGACGTTTCTGTCGACAGGTCTTTACGGCTTTATGCCGAAGAATCTGGTAAAGGAAATACCAAGGAAAACAGCTCATGGGTCCCTGACGATGGGGTATTTAAGGCCCGAGAACATATAATACGTTGAAATACGTCAACGGTGGAATTAATCTCGACACTAGCAAGAAACATTGCTTCAGCATCATAAAAATCCTCGATTCGTAGCTCCATTGCTTTGAGATAAAATTTTAAACAATCTACACTTTGAATTGTTTATGTTTATAGCATATGTCAATAAATAGAATATTTAAAAGCTAGAATATAGACCAACTATGCGGTTGTTTACCTTAGATTCTATCTTTTATACGTATTATACCACATAACAGTTATTCAGTGTTGGGCTTTGTAGGACTGTATTAAACACACTGATAATAGAAGAACGAATTTATTGCGTTGTAAGGAGAACGGTACATCGAGGTTGCGTGGTGAAATCATAAGGAAGTAGTAATGCAACGTCATACACAGACTTGACATTTTATCATAGACTATCAAACAATTTGTTGGGTTGCCAACAACAGTCAAAGTAGAAAACGTTGGTCTAGGCTGGCGGTCTCTTAATAAGTAGCTTATCTTTAAAGAATCTTAACAGTGTTTCGTCAAAAAATTATGCCCACGAACACTACAAACCAACGCATTTTGATCTCTAAAAGCCCATAACAATATAATATTTAGTTATAAATTACTCTTTGGCTGACCAAAACTGAGGTTCAGGGTTACGTGGTTTAGAACGACCGGCACGGCTTATGGCACGGTCACGTGCTAGAGCAAAAAGTTTATGTAATGACCATTACCTGGTGTGCCTTCTTGACGTATCAAATAATCAGCAGACAGAAATTTCGTCAGAATACGCAGACGTGAGGAAGTGATGTGAGAAGTATCACTGCTTTGTTAAATACAAATTTTGTACTAGGTACTACACAACATTTTATTTGTTAAATGTAACTTTCTTATATGAACGACACCTTTTGGTCGTCTTACATAATCGAGAACATGAACATGGTAAATAAAAATCTTCAATGTTTAATTTTATTTATGTTCCATCATATAATTTTTTTCGAAATTTCCGAAATAACCTACCTACCTATAGAAAAAAATCACAATACATGATGTTGCTCAAATCGGTTTCGAACAATCGCTCTCGTTTTGAATACAAACCGAACAAGACTTAAAATGTAGCTCAATGCATCCTTGATCAGTTAGAATAGGGTTGAAATTTGCTTGTATAGAAGACGCGGTCTTTACCAGGTGTGAGCCAGTGAGTCATCGATCATTGACTCTGCCACCGTTAGTGCTCCCAGGTATTTTGTATCAGATATAGGATAAACGAAGAAATAAGAAATAAGAAAGAAGTACATACACAAGCAATTCGCATATTTCTAATAGAAGAATTATATCTCATATAATTCAGTTTTGATATTGATGATCAAGATTAAAAAAAAGTGTAAATTCTGAGTTTATTAGGTTGTAGCCATTGACTTATTATAGTAATAAAAGTCAATGGTTGGCGCTTCTAAAATTGGCCACTCCTATTGTATTGCTCCTGTTCATAGGCTACGGTGACCTTATCAGCTGGCTCGTCGGTTTGTTGTCAGTCGCACGTACAAGAATACGTATCAACATTTTATTTATTTCCGTGGCTATGCTATGTAAATGCTATAAAAATTATAGGGAGATCTATTTGCTTACTTAATTCTTTGGGAATGTCCTCCAAAACCCAGTAGCCCAGACCACAGCGGGCTATAAAGCTTTGGCAACGACAAACATAGTGGCACATTCACCATTCAGTCGTTCGAGTTTCTTTGTTCTGCTTCTATTATGACTTTTAAGGGCCAGACTAGGAACCAAGTTGGTCCTAGTGAGCTGGCTGACTTTAATGTAATTGGAAAACTATAGTGAGGTCAGGATCAGGATATAACGTTTGAAAAAGCAGGGTACCTAATACTTTCATGTTAAAGCATTCTTGCGCCAAAATAAAATTTTCTCTGTGGTGAATCTGTTAATAATGATTTCAATATATTTTTTCATACCAGCATACCAGTTTCAATTAAGGTTATAGGAGGTAAACAAGATTAAATTTTTAGTAAGATTCTTAAATAGAAACATATTACTACATGCACTTACTCCTTTAGAAGCATTTCCCGAAAGGAAGTGTCTTCACGATACCTTCACGTCTTTAACAGTAGTAACTTGTAACTTAAGATGCTCACAATGTGTCGGTTATTCAAAGTAGGTTCGTCGAGCTTAACCAACAGCTACAGGACGAGACTTGAATACAAATATCTCAAAATATGAGCTCACGATCGGAAATTGTTGTATTTGTTCGACTTAAGTCTCGTCTTACACTTGACACTGACGAATGGAGTATTATTTGTGTAATAGAAAGGGGAAAGTTGTATCTGCTGTGACAATATTCATACAATTCAATAGGATGTGTTGTGTACAAAACAATTCATGTGTTTTCTTCAATTTAATGAGGGAAGAAATCGACGATGTATTAGGTCCCATTCATAATTACGATACGACAAACTGGCTTGCCTACTCGGTCTCTTCCAGTATAATATGAAGAACTCTCTGGTGTACGTCAATACGTGCGGACTCCGGAGGTAATATTGTTAAAAAAAAACAAATACACCATATATTAACAACGTTAAATCAAAATGGTGACTTTCATGAGGTTTAGCCAATGTTACCACTCTAAGCAATGCAAGTTGGTGACCGCAGTTGGATATCACAAAGATGCTGCTGCCCATCTCCTGGAATCTGGTATTACTCTATAATACAATGTTGCGCGTTAGCACCACCCAGGGGCGTGTAGGGTTTCCTTCAGGTTTCTTACGTACGTAAGCGACAATGGCGTATGTAAATTTAGTTAATCAACAAAATAACTCGAATTGTTGAAGGTCTTAACTTCATATCCCAACTTACTTTTGATATCCCACTCGTTCCCAAATTCCCACATCATAGTTCGCTTCCCAAAAACGGTAAGGTCATAATTACGTTAACGTCGGTTCCTTTGTGAGTCAGGGCCCCGTGCCCCATAAAAAATAGTGGACCTTCTTACCTAAAGGTAGGAATGCGCGTTCCTTCACGTGCGTCCTGTGGGATAGATGGGCTTTGAAATGAACGGTTTTTTCTACCTAGAAGTACCTCGTCGATACAAACATGTCATAATACTATGAAACAGTACTTAAGTTACTGCACATTTTACAACTAAAGTTTTACAAAAGGTTCTACCATATTCCATTTATCTTAGTAGGTTTTTTGGATTATAGCCTATATAACGAATAATCAGACAGGGAACCAAATGGAAAGTGGTGACTGTTATAGTGCCTATAAACACTAGCGAATGGCTTGTCAGTAAGCAATCTAGGCTGGAGGCTGCTGGTAATTTTGGGGCTGGTAATTCGAGTAAGTGGCGATAGCCCAAAATGCGTCTCTCAATCGAATTGGTCTGGCTTCAAATCCAAGGAGAACACACCAATGTGTGCGGTTTATGAAAATAAATATCACCAGCTGTTCTATATTGCCAATATGATCTTGAAGGCATGTGAACTGTGAAGACAGTCAGCGCGCCTTAGTCCTCCCATTCCGGGAGGATATCCGTGCCCAACAGTTGTGGTATGTGGTAAGATGTTAAATACTTAAAATTATTCATTGTAAAAGTCTGTAATGCATTACATAGACTATGATATTAATCATTTTATAGTTCTAACTTATTCACTCGAGCCGCAAAGAAATCTAGGTTAAGCAGTTTACACATTTTTTATTCATTTATAAAAAGCCGTCGCAGCCTTTTCACATTACTTAAACAGACGTGATCGACCAAAAGTGGCTTGTATAATAATATTTCTACCTAAAAACTCAGCTCGTTATCTTATCTGGCGACATATCGTTAGATCTAATTGCCTGCAAACGCACCCGAATTTTTAATATGTACCAGTACTATTGAAGCGGGAATATGTTTGTACTTTGTTCTTTCGAAGCGAAGGAGCAATTAACCGATTTGCTGCCCATATTAAGATAGTTTTAATTAGACACGTAGGTATTTAATAGGATATTTAGAGGATGCATTTTATTAAAAAGTGTTAGATGGAAAAATAGCGGATGTCTGAACAACAGCGCTGCATGGGACCCAGAGCTATGTCAGCTCAAGCTGAGCCACCTCCTTATTGCCCACTCACTGTTTTCTTCGTTCTTTTTTATTTAATACTGTAATTATGTTTGTGTTTAGCAATTATATTTTTTTTTGGTTGATTTGTTCTCAAGACCACTGCGCGCAGTGCTCTGGTAATGGCTTGCACTTGTAGTTATGTCTATAAGCCTAACATAGTCCACTGCTGGTCAGGCCTCCCTTGTTCGCCGCCACTCCTCGTGATCCTGAGCACTTTGATTTATTTAGACAACCTTTATCCATGTTTTCTCCCAACTAGATACAATATTTATTGTACCTTTATTGAAAATTACACCTTGAATTTTATCTTATCAAATTCAAGGTATAATTTTCAATTTTTTGTCTGTCAATAGGTAATTACGCGTACGAAGCCGCGGAAAAATGTAGTTCTGCATATCTGTTCTGTACTACTTTTTTTATTAACACGACGACGCTACGAAGATTCCGTGATAGTTTTGTTTGAGTTTATTACGTTCGCAACTTCATCGCAAAACGAATGTTTTGTTGTTGTTACAAAATTTTGCAAGTGTAATCAATCACATAATTAAATTAGATAACTGTAGACAGTCCTTTAACTTCGTCAAGTGTTTTTGTGCTATGCAGATGGAATTAGTCGGCGGAAACTACAAAGTAACTTATAATTATTCTTGAATTAAAGCAGCAAGCAAATGAAAAGTAATAAAAGAGAGAAAAAGAAAAAAACATCTATGTAGAAGTGTTTAAAAAACCTTGCATTGAACAAGTAATAGAAAACAAATGTACAAGCTGTGTTAAAATCTAAATCAAAAACTACCGAATAGCAGCTTCAGTTTATAGGATGATAGATAGCTGACATGCCGTCGGCTCTGGACATAGACCCGTTCAGCCAGCCCGAGTGGAGTGACTCGAGCGACTCCACGGAGCCAGGCCCACTCCCACAGCTGGGCTACTTCGTACCGGTGCGCTGTCGGTGCGAGCGCGGGACGACGCAACACGTGTGTCGGAGAAACAAAAGGTAGGACAAAGGTTTTAAGGTTTCCCATACCCTGAACGAGATTCATACATAATTGTTTCGTTTCAAGTCTGTCAGAGTTACAGGTTTGTTCAATTTGTTGCTACCTTCGATCACGGAAGAAAAACCTTGAACTAGTGATCGCCGAGTAATCGAAATTCGACTGGTCTTTCTATGAACAATTCAGACTAGCGAAAAATGCTAACTCTTTTGGAATTGAGAGTATTTTTGTTGGTGACACGCTTTGTTTTGAGCTAACATGCAGTATCTTAATTTTTCTTCTGTGACCGATGCTACCTTTCAGGACTAAGATGATCACCTCTAAAAGTGTTAAAATAAAAATCCAATCTTCTCCAAAACATAATATACTCATAGTTGCGTATTTGGGTATCAATACCAAGTACCACACTAGTTTAAATAAATAATAAATAAATATCTTGGACATTCTCACACACGGCCATCTGACCCCAAAGTAGGCGCGAGCCTGTGATATGGGTGTCAGAGACTGATATACATACATAGATATTATTAAATTCATACTTAAATAGATAATATTAACATCCAGACACAGAACAAATACAAGTGTTCGTCACACGAATATTTGTCCTGAGTGGGATTCGAACCCACGACCCTTGGCGCAACAGACAGGGTCACTACCGATTGCGCCAACGGGCCTGTAGTTTGTGTTGCTTTACTGAAATCATCCCTATTTTAAGTGATGTGCCAAATGCCAATATGCGTTATCGAGTCCAGTGACCGGTTTCATGTCATGTCGGTAATGTCCAATCTTATTTTTTAAGATCATTACATGAACTAGTAGAGCAAGATCCCAGTGCCGCCAGACGTTACTTATTTTCTCACAAACAATTTATATGCGATAAGCTAGTGTTAGTACATACTTTGAGCGTGTGCATACTCGCTAGCTTGGGTAGACGGCCAATTCATTGGTATCAGATGCTGAAAATCGAAAATTTCAGTACCAACTTTTCTTATTTTCTCATGGCTGATTTTCACATATGTTTTAGTTAGTTATGTTACAAATTAATAATAACTATTGCCAGACACCTTCCGTCGGCCCTTACCCTTGCCAGACGCCTTAAAGATCCAGAAAAAATGATGTAAGTTTACTTATTTTCTCAAGCTTGATTTTTATGCACGACACTTGGGGAACTATTTCAACACTGTTAGTCAGCAGCCAGACCAATCGGATGGGCCAAACGTCCAGCCAGACACATATAAAGTGCCGCTAGGTATAGAGCGTGAGGTCATTATTTGTACGATTGAAGTGACAAATTAAAGTCTCAGTACTGATTTTAACATATGTTTTAGTTAGTTATGTTACAAATTAATAATAACTATTGCCAGACACCTTCCGTCGGCCCTTACCCTTGCCAGACGCCTTAAAGATCCAGAAAAAATGATGTAAGTTTACTTATTTTCTCAAGCTTGATTTTTATGCACGACACTTGGGGAACTATTTCAACACTGTTAGTCAGCAGCCAGACCAATCGGATGGGCCAAACGTCCAGCCAGACACATATAAAGTGCCGCTAGGTATAGAGCGTGAGGTAATTATTTGTACGATTGAGAGTGACAAATTAAAGTCTCAGTACTGATTTTAACATATGTTTTAGTTAGGTATGTTACAAAACAATAATAACTATTGCCAGACACCTTCCGTCGGCCCTTACCCTTGCCAGACGCCTTAAAGATCCAGAAAAAATGATGTAAGTTTACTTATTTTCTCAAGCTTGATTTTTATGCACGACACTTGGGGAACTATTTCAACACTGTTAGTCAGCAGCCAGACCAATTGGATGGGCCAAACGTCCAGCCAGACACATATAAAGTGCCGCTAGGTATAGAGCGTGAGGTCATTATTTGTACGATTGAGAGTGACAAATTAAAGTCTCAGTACTGATTTTAACATATGTTGTAGTTAGTTATGTTACAAATTAATAATAACTATTGCCAGACACCTTCCGTCGGCCCTTACCCTTGCCAGACGCCTTAAAGATCCAGAAAAAATGATGTAAGTTTACTTATTTTCTCAAGCTTGATTTTTATGCACGACACTTGGGGAACTATTTCAACACTGTTAGTCAGCAGCCAGACCAATTGGATGGGCCAAACGTCCAGCCAGACACATATAAAGTGCCGCTAGGTATAGAGCGTGAGGTCATTATTTGTACGATTGAGAGTGACAAATTAAAGTCTCAGTACTGATTTTAACATATGTTGTAGTTAGTTATGTTACAAATTAATAATAACTATTGCCAGACACCTTCCGTCGGCCCTTACCCTTGCCAGACGCCTTAAAGATCCAGAAAAAATTATGTAAGTTTACTTATTTTCTCAGGCTTGATTTTTATGCATGACACTTGGGGAACTATTTCAACACTGTTAGTCAGCAGCCAGACCAATTGGATGGGCCAAACATCCAGCCAGACACATATAAAGTGTCGCTAGTAGTCCGGTCAATTTAGACATTTGAAATAAAGAAAATTCCGACAGAGCCAAATCTTCGTAGAGACCTTAGGTTTACCACAAGGAATAAAGTGTCAAAAGTCCCAATCAGTCCCGTGCGCTTAGGGACTTATTCGGGGCCGAAGTAGGCATTTTTGTTTGCTTGAGTACCTAAATATGTATATACGTGGCATATTGTGTGCATACTATGTAGAACATGATTCTTACAAGCGCAATATCTGGGAAAAAGCGGGTCTTAGAGAAAAAATTATAGGGACCATTTTTATAGAGAATTTTAAGATCTACAACTTTGCTCTAAGGTACTTTTTCGATAAAACTTACCGTTTTCGAGAAAAATCCAAAATACCTAAAATTTTGACCTTGGGCCCCGAATAAGTCCCTAAGCGCACGGGACTGATTGGGACTTTTGACACTTTATTCCTTGTGGTAAACCTAAGGTCTCTACGAAGATTTGGCTCTGTCGGAATTTTCTTTATTTCAATTGTCTAAATTGACCGGACTACTAGCGACACTTTATATGTGTCTGGCTGGACGTTTGGCCCATCCGATTGGTCTGGCTGCTGACTAACAGTGTTGAAATAGTTCCCCAAGTGTCGTGCATAAAAATCAAGCTTGAGAAAATAAGTAAACTTACATCATTTTTTCTGGATCTTTAAGGCGTCTGGCAAGGGTAAGGGCCGACGGAAGGTGTCTGGCAATAGTTATTATTAATTTGTAACATAACTAACTAAAACATATGTGAAAATCAGCCATGAGAAAATAAGAAAAGTTGGTACTGAAATTTTCGATTTTCAGCATCTGATACCAATGAATTGGCCGTCTACCCAAGCTAGCGAGTATGCACACGCTCAAAGTATGTAGTAACACTAGCTTATCGCATATAAATTGTTTGTGAGAAAATAAGTAACGTCTGGCGGCACTGGGATCTTGAACCATAGGTCGCACAGCCACATAATGAGGTCTTTTTGCCCGCTATGAATTGCAAAAGCTTTTACAACCGCAGGTCAGTAGGAAAATAGGCGTCTCAACTTAGCGATCCACCGTACCGTAAACGTAAAGATCTTTTTAATTTGCAGCGCAGTCTCTCTTCTCTGAAGGCTATGACGCATAATTCGATAGAAAAAAAATCTTACGTGATAGAAACTTGTATAATGCAATTTTTTAGCTGCAGGATCACAAAATCTGTTTATTTTGTCTGCAAAACATCACTAATATTTAGTATGTAGTAGTTTACGTAGGGTTAGTATCGGTACGGATTGACACAGGTTCACTGGTACTGTCTGACGATGAATACTACGATCTCCAATAACATCACTAACTAAAATCCTGGGTCTACCACAGTAGTACTGTACTGTTTCTATGAGGCTTTTATGATCTTAACGCCTTGTAAGCCCGTTTTCATTGATATACAAAACTCTAAATCAATCAGGATTAGCGGCCTAGCGGATAGGTCGGCCGGCTCATTTTTCCCTCTAGTGACTAGAGTTTCTAGGTTTGAGAAGGGACTAGAGTCTAGTCCCTTCTCAAACCAGATCATAATATCGTATTTGTTCTGAAGAGAGTCGAAGTCGTCTTTAACTTTGCTAAGTTATTTCATTTGTCCGCAGAGAGTCTCCCCGGTCGCGTCGCTCCGTTTCACAATGCTCCTGCAACAGCATGTCTCGGCGGTCGTCCGCGGCGGCCTCGCCCGCGCCGCTGCCGCCGCTCAACAACACCATGGAAATGTACGTCGAGCCCGTCGTGGAAGACGTGAGTACACCTAATGTAACTTATGGCCGCCTGGTACTTTTTTTTTAACGAGCTTGCAGCACCACCCATCCGCTGCCGCCCATGACAACTGTGACTGACTTTGAATAAGACTCAATTAGGGACTGGGATGTTTAGTCCAATTAGTTGAGAGAGTTAATTAGAACATTAGTTGGTCAGTTCGTTAGTAGGTAGGACTGGTAGGTACGAGGGCGGGATGATAAGTAACTAGCCTAATAAGAAAACACTTAACTTTCCGTGATAAAATTAATTTTATTTTTCGACATGGTCTCCGTGAACCTCTACGCACTTATTCCATCTTCGTTCTAAAGCAGTAATGCCTTCCATAAAATGATTTCTTTCGAGGCCTGCAAAATTCTCCTCTACAGCGGCTATGACTTCATCATTTGTGGGAAATTTCTGTCCGCACAAAAAAGTTTTGAGCTTAGGGAATAAGTGGAAGTCTGATGGCGCTAGATCAGGCGAATAAGGTGGGTGGGGCAGCAAATCATACTTCAATTCGTTGATTTTTGCCATAGCTTTAACACATGTGTGAACACTAGCGTTGTCTTGGTGGAAGATGATTTTTTTTTCGCCAAACCTAGTCGTTTTTGCTGAATACATTGATGCAGCTTAGCTTATATTAATGTAGTATTCTCCATTAATTGTTTGACCTTTAGGAAGGTAATCTATCATCAAGATCCCATCTGCATCCCAAAAGACGGAAGCCATCACTTTTCCAGCCGACTTTACAGCCATGGCTTTTTTTGGAGCCGGGCATCCCGATTGAGTCCACTGTTTTGGTTGAATTTTTGATTCTGGCGTGTAATGATGAACCCATGTTTCATCTGTTGTTAAAATCGACGTAAAAAATTGGCCTTATTACTCTGAAAACGGTCCAGACATTCTTTTGAGTTTTGCACCCGAATCCTTTTTTGATCGTGCTTAAGCAATCGCGGCACCCAACGAGCCGATAACTTTTTCATATGTAATTCCTCACTTAGGATATGATGTACCCGTTCTTTTGAGATACCTGTAGTGTCAGCTATTTCAGATAACTTCAATCGTCGATCTGCTAAAACCATATCATGCACTTTCACGACCATTTCCGGAGTCGTGACGCTTTTTGGACGTCCGGGGCGGGCTTCATTTTGGACACATGTACGACCGCATTTAAACTCAGCCACCCAGTTTTTTACTGTGGCATAAGAAGGAGCACATTCACCCAAAACATTATTTAACTCGTCATAGATATCTTTCCCCATTATGCCCCTCATATGAAGAAACTTTATCACCGCTCTTTGTTCAATTTTATCCATTTTGAAAACATTTGACGAAATATATTTTCAAATGACAAAAAATCAATAAAATTTTCACTCCACCAAATTCAAATTTAGAACACAGGTGGCCAGAGATACGAATTTAAAAATGACATATATATTTTTTTAATTTTAACTTTTTAAATAGCAGAGGCTAGTTACTTATCATCCCGCCTACGTAGGTAGGACTGGGGACTTAGTTGATGTTAGTAATAGTCCAGTTAGTAGGTACTTGTTAGTAGGAGTCTCGTTCTAAGTCAGTCACAGATGTGTTGCTATCCTTGAGGACTAAGATGGTCGCCTCTAAAGAAGTGTAACCGGAAACCACACCTTTCCAACCGGACCATAATTGCTTTAAAAACAATTATTACACGGGAGAAATGGTACTAGGTACCGTGGCGGGCGGTGGTACTGCCCCGGGTGAACTTATGGTGAATGGTTTACCCGTGGTCCCACCGCTATGTCCCACTGGTGGGTCAAAAGTTAATTTTTGCCCCCGTAAACCCACTGCGCTAGAGTTTTCGTAGAGTGTTCGTATGTAATCCGGCAGTTCTCTAGGGTCCACGAGTATATTTGATTGAGCTCTTTATACTCCTTTTTAGTTATGTAGTTTGCGAACACAAAAAGAGACATAATAAGTAAATACCTGGCTATGTTTTAGTCGAAATATAGGATTGAGGTCGATAAAAACTATACTAAGAGGGAATCAGTCGAAACATACCATACTATACAATGTGTTTTTTTGAAACTTGATCAAACGAAATGTGCGGATATAAGACTTTATTTAGTACGCTATTTAAAAAATAAAGGCACTTAAATTTTTTATTTAACGAAAACTTCATGTTTTTGTTCTTACTTTGTTTCTTTGTTTCTAAACGGTGAATTATCTTCAAAATAATCTCATTTGGAAGCTAGAAAGTCTACCTAGCGAAACAGATAAGAAAACAATAACAATATCGAACTGAAACTTCGTAAAAAAATAAAACTCATTGAAATTTGTCAAAAAAGTTCATTTTTTTAAATTTAATTATCTGTAACTTTTAAACGGGGTCGATGGTAAATTTTTTTGCATGTTTTATTAAATTTCATGATTTTATCTACAAGTTCTCCAAAGAAACTGTGGATCAGCAGTACCATCTTGTGCTTTCCTGTAATTGACAGCTCCAACTATCGATTTCCTCATTCTCAGAATACTGTTTTCAATCCCTTGCTATTATTCCTTTTCTTTCCAAGTGCTTTCAATTTATTACAGAAATTGCGGAGCAAATGATATTTGCACTCAATTTTTTTTTTAATAAAATTTGGGCCGTATGGTTTTCTGAGTACCAATTTCTTCATAATACTAGAGTCACCATCTCCAACGAGTTTATTATATTTTAATCCATGCATTTCTATGCTTTTTGAAAATCCTTCCACTATAATATCAGCTTCCATGGGGTTAGCGCTGTCTCCCCAGTTTTTGAAGCATATCTGGTTAGACACTTCCATATTTAATTTCTCAAATTTCACACATATACAACAGTACGAGTTTCGAACTCCTAGAAATAAAAGTTCGTAGCCCTACTATGGATCCCGCACCAGACGAGGAACTAAACCCACTTTTATAGGATCTGTTAGCCCAAGAACCATCTGCAACTACTGTTATTAATGGACAACCATCTTTGTCTACTTCGCCGTTTAAAATAGCAAGTTTTTTTCTTCTTCTCCTGCTGCTATCATCTCGTCTAAAGCACATTCCTCAAATTTCGGTATTAAACTTTGTTCAATCTTAGTGTAATTTGTATTACTCATGTTTGGCATATTTAACGCACTACATATTTCATTCAGCTGCGAAAACCCATTTCCTGTGCATACTATTCCTTCTACAAAAACAGTATTTACCGATAATTTCCTTTTCGGATTTTCGGTGCAATTTGTGTGTTGATGCATAATATTAGATATTGCAGAAAGCAGATATTTTATATCTACAATTCTACGTCCTTCTATTTTTCGTAACTCAGGTTTTGGTCACAATCATCAAATACTTCCATTTTTAAATCTAAATCCTGGAGTTTTATTGATGATGAAGGACTTGCATTTTTATCTTTTTCTACCGAAGTAGAAATCTCCTTTCCAGCAGTATTGGATACATTTTCATCTCTGTAAAAATAAAAATGAACTATAAGTCTTCTTATATCATTTAGTTAAAAATTGAGTGAAACGAATAAATAATTTGAAGACTTTGGCGACTCTAGAGACTCTGAGAGAATAATTTGGCGACTCTAGCACTAGTAATTGTGACAAGTTTTATGTTAAAATAAAGCATCTTAGGGGATGTCCCATATGTCCGGGATACTGACTATTCTACTTAGCTACGTCTCATACGTCCCTCTTACTCTATCTTTGTACCAAATTTTGCATCAAAAATTTTAGTTTCTTTTTTATTTTAGTGTAGATAGTAGTGTTCATTTTATTTATTTCTAATGTGCTGTATAGCAGCTGCTATTTAACAAATAAACGTTCATTCTTTCATAGAATTAATAACGGAATGTACAGTAATACCTCGACTTACGCTACCTCGACATACGCGAATTCGGAGTTTTTTATTAGGAGTGATTTTTTTAATTTTCTCGTCTATTCGACTTGTGTGAACGCCGTGCAGTCAAGATCAATCATTGAGAATCTTGATTCTTTGGACCCAGTTCAATTAGAAGATCAAATTGGAAACTTGACAGAAGCCCTCAGTTCAATTGAAAAAAAGGGTTAAAAATTTTGGAAAGCATAGACTCCAACGAAGAGCGCATTTCTGTTACAAAACAAGGAATAAAAAATCATTGACTCGTCAGACGACTTTGTTAGATTTTATGAAACCTTCTACATCAAAATAACTTCGGATTGTGTTTTTAAATTTATTTCCTAAATTATTGTTTTATTTATAGTAGAGGATCCCGCTATACAACGACCTTCACCGAGATGTTTATTTAATAAAACGTATTTTATATTCAATTTAATATGTCAACAAATATATTGCATATGGGTTGGCTAACTAATTTCAGTCCAGGATATGATTAATTAATAATTTAAAAATAATTTTTTTTTAAACATTTCACCGGTTTGATTATTAGACAAATTCTATACCAATCGAAAGTATGAAGCCCACAGATTATGCAAACGTTAGGTTGACTATTCTTTTCCGGTCACAACTCTCGAGTAGCCAGGTATAAACAGGTAAATCGATCGATATCGCATTTTGCACCGGTCTGATTATTGAATTAAAATTAAATGAAATTGAAGATTATTCCATTATGAACACGGTGGTATAGGGTTGTCTGCGAAAAATCAGTCCCGAATTCTGGTACTCTAACACAATAGTTGAAAGCTACACTATCCCCGGCTGACATAGGCTAAATTTTATTTTGGAAAAAAATAGGGTTCTGTAAGATATTTGGGTTTTTCGGACACAAGGTGTAAAAAATCAACCAGAAAAGTTACTTATTTTGCGTACGCTGCCTAAACTATAAAAGATAGAACCATAAAATGTTCTAATTAATTGTAGATCTTATAAATATCTATAAAAAAGTCCGCGACACAGTTTAAGGGTAAAAAACGGTTTATCTCGATTTCCGGCAAAACTAAAAGTCCTATGGAAAAAAGTCAAATGGCAAAGTTGTAGATAATAAAAAGATCTAAAATTTTTGTATTTACACTTTTTTCATATAACCTCAAACCTCTGTTTTTTTAAAGCATGTACAATCTGGATTAAATGGACCAAAATAGTATAATTTTTTTTGTTTCAATCAGAAAAAAAATTGCGTGATTTTGCTCTCCAACGTAAGATTAGATGAGATTTGACTCGACCCCCACCCCCCCTTGAATATCTCACGTATTTTATGAACGCCCCCTAATATGGTATTCTCTCTATTGTGGGTATATATTTAATCTAATCCCTATTCACTCTAGTGCGGATTGGTGGAGTCGAGATGTAACTGTTGATATGGGGGCTACTCCTAATGATATTTTGCTATACTGATATACAACAATACTAGCTGACACCGCAAACGTTGTTCTGCCATAAGAAATGTCAAAGTGACGTGACGCTTCACGTCAATGAACGACAGTTAAAAATAAAAATACTAAAATAGTGAAAACATTTTCCAGTGGACCAAACTGTGAATCTAAACCATTCTCGAATCCCCTTGAACACACACAAAATATTTCATCAACATCTATCCAGCCGTTTAGGAGGAGTTCACTGTCATACACACGTACACAAGAAATATATAGGTATATTAAGATAGGAACTTACATTACAGGATACATATATTTATTTTAATTATGTGTAAGATATAGAAATATATAACTCACGATATTCCTCGTAGAAAGTAAAAATCCAAAATAAGCGTGTCACGTCCGAAACAGTAAAGCGAAAGATCAAATCCAATAAACGAAAGCCGGCTCAAATAAAATTGCGCATGGATAAACGAATTATCAACAACACTGCTAACACCGATACTTCTATTAGCCGACTGCGAGTGCGAGGTGCGATGCGAGCTAGTCGCCGCGCCCCGCCGCGAGATAGCTCCCCCAGGCGCACGTACACATGCGTAGCCTGTTCACTAACACATGGAAAGGCAGATCGTCGGGCACCGGCAGAGCTCAGCGCGACGGCAATATTTTTTATTTAAAGCTTTTTTTTTTAAAGCTTTTATTTAACTTCACTCGTATGTAAGTATGTCCTGGAATCTTGCAATCAATATTTCACCCACTTCCAAGCTATCGAGCTGAAATTCGGCACACATATTTGGTTCCGATGACAATGCATGAAAATAAAAAAAAGTTATAAAAGCTTTTTTAAAAAAAAAATTAAGTATTTTAAATACTTAGTATTATTTTTGGTAAAAACATATTCTTCAAAAGTGACGGTCGTGTGATGTCCCCATAATATCTAACTTTTCCGCTAGGGTTGCCGAACACCAAATCAGCTAGTATTCTTACGTCGTGTATACTCGTATGTAGTACCACACTGAACTATATTGTCGTCTATGGTTCGCCCAAACCGCTACAACTAATAACTTTATTTACTATAAGTGCTATTAAATTTACTCACTGTAGGTATGTCGCCCACTTTTGGGGGCAATAAATCCTCTCACGAGTAACGTTAGATTACAATCTTGCAAGTTAAATGAAAGCCTCTCATCGTCCTTCTGTCCACGTAGGAGGTGCTCAACTTGAAATCGGTGCCAATGAGTCATGTCTTGAGTGATTATGTTTTGCTGGCCACTAGTGGCTTTTAGGAGGCTTGTAGGCCTAGGAGCCGTTAATAACATATTATAACATCACTTCTGCATTCACGGGGTAGGCAGAGGTGTGTTGTACACGTAATATTACACGAACTTTTCACCAGTCATGTTAGTTCCCGTGTAAAGGTGGTGAGCCTATATAACCAGAGCCTACCAGGTATTACAAGTTCGCTGCGACCCATAGACGTCCCACTGTTGGGCACGGGTCTCCCCACAGACATAGCTGCGGGAGGTCTAGAGCATACTCCACCACGCTGCTCCGATTGGTTGGCTGCGGATTGGTGGAGGGATTAGTGGCAAACCCAGTGTCGAATGTTTTCAAGCCACCTGAAGGTCTTCGACAAGGCTTAACGACTGTTTCCACCATTGAAACCAACCGGGACCGACGGCTTTACGTGCCCTCCGAAGCACGCTATTCAAGTTAGAGAAACCTAATAGTTGTTGTACGACCCGGGGATCGAACCCATGACCTGTCTGACCAGCTTATCAGTCGCTTTTGACCACTACACATAGTATTCTATTTTGTGTTCTTACGCTAACTAGACTTCGAAGTTATCTTTGGCATAATGCTAACTCTTTAATGAGTGATGAGTTTTTAGAAAAAAGTCTTTGCTTTGATCAGAGAATACATAAGTAGGTACTTAGGTACTGACTCAATTCTAAAGTATTCAGAGCGATCATAAAGCCACAAGAACATACGGTAATGGAATCTTTTCCGCCCTAAACAACATTAAAAGTCCATATTCGTAGGCACCGAATTTATTTATTCCAAAACTTGAGATGATGACATGAGACTTATGTTTTTCTGTAGCTAGGAATCAGATGTCTTCAAAGTTCATGTCATTCCTGCGAAATAAAATTAGTAGGTAATGTTGCAATGCCACTTGAAAGGAAATAATGTTAGATTTAGATATAAATAAAATAAATCATAATTAAGTAAAAATATTTAACTGTACCTACGATCTGTAGGGTTTAACTTTTATGAGGACGTGCCCAACCTACGTCGTATTTTCGCACCAACTTTAATTTAACTATGGCTGATTCTGCCAAGTCTTAGATTGCCAAGTCTATTATAAATAATAAAATCTGTAGCCATTTTTTCTTGATTAACTAGGTAACCTTTCTGTTCGACATTGCCTACTATTTCAAAACTGATAAATTGTTTGGTTGAATTACACAATTTCAAGACGAATTATCTTGTTTAAATGCAAAATTTGGCATGCGTTAGGTAAGGTGTTCACTACTCACTAAATGCATCATACATCAAACTGTTCATGGTGGTATTTTTCCAGTACTTTTTTCATTGATTTTGCTATTTGTTCCGGACGGCTGTAGAAAAACTTGTGCTGACTGCTTCCTTCCTCGTTGTAGATATCATGGTCCACAAGGCCATTAGGAGTAATGAAGAGAATCCTGTTATTGTAAAATTTAAAAATGTTACACCACAAATACATTTATACATCACTTTTGATAAACATTTCTTATCCATCTGAAGGTGCACGCTTCTCCTGTATTCTTTAAAGTAAACCATTAAAAACAGGACTAGCAAAATATGATAGAATATTGTACAATATAAGATGGATGCTCACTGACTGGACGTCAAAATCAAAAATAATTAAAACTATTCCTGACTGCTCATCTCGTTAATGTAATTACCAAAAACATAGTACCTACAGAAACTCTCCCACTAAGATTAGATAATAGGGTAGATATGACCTTAAGCTTAAAACATAATAATGCTAACCGAGGTATATATGTCCCATCTGGTGCAAAACTGTGACCCTTGGGCTCTTCATCATCTACCAAATTCACCATCACGAAGTGTTTGCTTAACCTCTGAATCTCTGTAGAATTCGCAAACTTAGGTTTTAAGTTTTTGCACGCTGAACACCACGATTTGTGAATTATGAGCATCACTGGTTTATTATGGTGATCTGCGATTTGCAAGCCAGATTCTAGTGAACCTGCCCATATATACTTATTCCCAAAACCATTGTCTCGAGTCCCTAGCGAAGTGCACTGAGCTTTGTCAAATATCAAACCAAAAAAGGCTTTTGCAATGTTCCCTGCTACCATGGTGTCTGTGTTAATTTCTTGCAAAGCTCTTTTTGTAGCCTAATAACTATAATAATTGATCGAAACATTTTATAAAAATACTCATATTAATTTAGCCATTTCTGAAGTAGACAGTTTGAATTTGACGGTTAATTAATCACGTTGGTTGGAGAGTATCGCCATCTCTCGACAGCTATTGTAAACTACTTGTAGTGGCGCAACCTACCGCACTTCGTGCCAACAGCCAGTCATATATCACTTCGCTTGTAGCTGTATTGTAGACCAACTGAGAAAACCACGCGCTGTGTTGTCGCTAGATGGCATCAACTGTTTATGTTTTGAGAAAATGTATCCATCTATCAACCTTTAAAGTATAGGTACTGCCGAATATCCACCGATCGTGTGCTCTGTAGTTTCCCGCTGTCATTGACTTTTTATTTATTGTGAACTTATTGAATAGCTTATTTTGAATATTTTTGTATAAATCCATCCCTTGGATCTTGAAACCTTTAAAAATAACAAAAAGTCAACGCTTGCGCAACCGAGGAACTAAAATGTCTCGATCTAACATTTATGTGCTTGGGATAAAACAGTTAGAAGCCGATAAAATTGGGTTTGAAACTTTGATTTGACAAATCTTAATTAATGTCGTCACTCAGTTAAGAGAGTGAAGGTACTTTTGCTTGATATAAAATTGGCTAAGTAGGTAAGTAAACATCATCCTAGACAATAAGTAGGTTACGCTTGGTGTTGGGAGAGAATATTCTGATTATGTCTGTCTGAGTAAACAACATGCAGTGATGACTGATGACAAACTTTTTAAAATTATTGATGTGTATCGGCGCGTGGTAGTGCGTGAGCGAATGCTCTTCTCCCATTTCCAAACAGATACCAATGTCGATACGATGCGCTCCACGTAGCCTATTGGAAAAAGCAGATAAAGTATGATGATTAAATTATAATGTGCATGATTGTTCTCCATCAGCCGCGAGCGCATCTCATATTGTGACCACTCTAGTTATCGTCCGCACGCTTCTCAAATAAGGAAGGCAGCGGGGTGCTAACGATATAAATATTTGAACAAAAATATTGTCATTTAGAAACCTCGTTGTTTACAAAAAATTAAACAATATTCCAGTAGCTTATTTTTTTATTTAAAAGTAAGTTCTACATATACAATCAAGATCTAGTTCGCGTGTGATGTTCCTACTATGTATTTAAAAATAGTGCCAGTATAATTTCTCCCTTTCGAATGAAACTTTTTAAACTGTGAATGTGGTCAAAACTTAGGCTAGTGTTTGGTACGTTCAGTAAATATGTACACAAATAAGGGTCGCAATAGAAGTTTGCACGGGACTGTGAGATCCATGGCTCCATCGAGAGCGTCGCTCATGCCATCAGGTGTTACAGTTGAAGACTTCCTGTTTTCTGCGCCGTATTTTTATCACGTGCCACCGCCCCCACAGCCTCTCAATACTTTCCCTGGAAGAAAGAAACGAAAGCGGGTAAGTGACAATATAAGCTGAAGAAAAAATATGTATAATGTTGACTAATATCCAAAATTATATAAAAGGAGAAGCTGACTGACTGACTGACATATCAATGCAGGGCCTAAACTATAAGGGTTAGAAACTTGAAATTTTGCACAGGGGTTCCTTGTATAACTTAGGGGTTTCTTTTATAACTAAGAAAGGATTTTTGAAAATGCATCCCCTAAGGGGGTAAAACGGGGGTGCAAAGTTAATATGAAACTATGCCGTTTTTGAAGTTAGTGAATGTCTAATTCCACGCGAGCGAAGCTGCGGGCGTCCACTAGTAGGGAATAAAGATATAGACCTGAAAAGAACAATCAAATGAACTTACTTATTTTACTGCCTTCACAGGAGGTTTCAATCTATATTTTTGTATGAAGAGAGACATCAGGCTGTACGAAATATAGAACGATGTAGAGAATACGAATACATCGAAAAGGATTTTCTTTGCTTTCATATTCTCAGGATATATTATTACTTAATCAGCAAAGTTATTTTAATCCATTTTTTAGGTTCTAAATGACTTCCTTGCTGTTACATACCGTCTTTCAGGTTGTCAAAACTAAAAGTCTTTGCTGTCAATCTTCTGACACTAGTTTCAGCTGAAAAAATATTCAGCAAAGAGCATCTTTTTCAGCAATGTGATCGTTCTGAGTATTACAGTGATTACCTAATAATATTATCTATATATGTTTTACAGTGGAGTTATTTGTTGGATGTTTAGCTAAAACCCGTGGCCAAATCCATTCAACTGTTATGAAGGATGGGATGTAATGTAATGGTTCTTTTTTTAATGATTTGCACGAACTTATAAACACGTGCAATAATGAAGACTGCTTTAATTAGTCAAAAACATGCATAGCGTTCAGAATAAACGAGTATAATATCATATTTATATGGTAAGTATTGTGATCTCGTCTCCATATTATTGTAAAGATATTGTGGAGTGCTAGTTCTTATTTGATAATAGTTATAAGTATAATAGCTCACTTGCTGTTCCTGATATTGTAGTAAAATTAAATGGATTTGCAAATTAGGTTTTTTAATTTTAGGTTATACACTGACGCAATCGATATTAAGTGGGTAGGTAATTACGCCCATTGTGACACGTTTGAATCCTTATCTAGATTTAGTCAAAATGTCAAAACTCGTGGCTTCAAATATAACGATTCGAGCTAGTTACCTTAATTTTTAATCGGATCAGAAGACTAGACAAAACATTATATGTAAACATTATTATAGTACTTATTTATGTATAGTTTTAATTATAAGTTTAAAATACAATAAAATAAAATAAAAGAATCAAATCAAAAAACTTTAATCACTTCTTAGCACATTGAACGGTCTGTCTGTCGTACTCTTAGTACTCGAAAGCATTTTGTCATTTCTATGGTATTTTACTTTTCTTTGCATTTCTTCTGATTTTTTACTCGGTGCTATCGGTGAAGGTCGTGTAAACATCCCATAGGAATACCCAAAAGCTGATGCCATTGACATCACCATAAAAAATACCTTCAGTTGTTCGTTTCTATCCATTTCTATATCTTGTGTCTTTTACTAAATCCATAACAACTGCTATCGGATTTAGATCTTGAAAATCTTGATTAGCAAACCTGTTTACAAAGCAGTTGAAATATTATTTATAACATGAATATTTTTTAATTATATTGTTGTGTATTGTGTACTGACTCTTCTTTCACTTTTGACATCAACACCAAAGTCTGTACCTTTTTATGCAGATTAAAAACTGACTCAATATAAACCTAAGAATTTGGTAGTAATCACAATCAAATCAATATTTATTAAGTTGTATCATTTTATTTTTGCATCATGTAGTAATGATACGCAGCTACAACAGTTACTGAAACAACTAAAGCTCTAGCAATTTCCGCCATAACAAATAATGATTTATAAGGAAGCCTGTTGTCTATTGCTGGATTTCAATAAGTTCCATATAAAATGTGTCAAATTTCTATCTCCGATAGCCAAATCTATCCGTAGATAGGTTATTGAAATCCAGCGTATAATGTTTTGTTAAACAAGAGGGCCGTGGACGAAATCATCAAAGATTCGAATAATGGCACCGATTATAAACCAGAATTAAAATTATTTGCCATCAAATATGGATTCATTTTTTATGAGCTGTGTCCGAGACATAGTGCAATAGGGGTAACAGTTTAATTCTTCGTATGTAGTTTAATTTAATTTTAATTTTCGTCATTTATTCCGTCATTTCATTATCTGTGGTACGCTGCTACCACATAATATAATGAAAGTACTAAAGCTCCTACATATGATACGTATTATGTAGGTGGTCATTCCAATGTACATAATATGTAATATGTATTGTTATAAGTAACACGACTTTTTATTTAAGTATTTTATTTATAAGTTTATTGTAAACCTTAAAATAGGGCGAAATTAATGCCGGCAGGCATCCTCTGCCAGTCGACCCAAGGTGATGGCGAGAAAAATGTTGCAGGCGAACATCATTTCATATTTAAAGTAAAATAAAAAAAAGTTAGTTTATTTGAGATATATATCTGAGTGAAATTTAAGAAATTAACTGTCAGTTGCTGTAACGGTGAAGGAAAAATCATGAGGAATTTTTAAGAGTACTCCTTCATAATGTTCTGCATGTGACGTCTGTCAATTCGCACTTGGCTAGCGTGGTGGACTAACCCCTCCCATTCCAAGAGGAGATATGTGCTAAACAGCGGGTATATATATAGTAATCATATATGGGTGGGACAATGGAAGGATTGGAGACATGTGCCCAACAGTGGGACAAAGGAAGGGTTGTGGTGTGGGAGATACTAGACGATACCCACGACTTCGTCTGGTGGATTTAAGTATTTTGAAAATAGCGTACCTATAGCCTGCTACTGAACCTATAATCAGGGTAATGGATGAAGTCTTCCATAAAAATGATTAATCATCTCCTGGTACACAAATGATGTAGGTACCCCGAGCCAATTGTAACTGGTAGAAATAATAACGGACATTTTAAAGAAGACCACAATCTGTCGAACAAAACTAGGTTTATTACTTTTATTATTTTTTATCAGTCTTCGTTACTGGTTCATTAGGACCAATTGTTTTTTTAATAGCGGGAAAATACTTTTCTGGGCCGAAAAAGCCGTAGGAATAGACGAAGCCTAGTGCTGCTGCGTATACGAAACCCATCAATTTGACAATCTCATAATTGATTCTCTGGTCGTAGTCATGTCCCTTTATTGCGGTGATTCGATCTCTGATACACCTTTCCATGTATTTCTTTCCAGTGAGGTACCACAAGCGGGTTGGTTTGAGACCCTTATACATTTTGATTGCAATTGATTTCCTTAAAGTCAGATGTCCTTTATGTTACCAGGGATAGATTATTCGGTTCCATTGCCGTGTTTGTTACTTGAATAATTTGGTTTAATTCACATGTTGATCTGGAACAAATTTAAATTGTTATGTTATCTGTTACATCCTGATAGATTTTAAACCTTTCCTTCACATAAATTAGCATTGTTTTTAACTTGAAATTCCCAGTAGTAGCCTGAACTTGGATTTGTGTAAGACAGGTGGCAGTACGCTCACCAGTCCCATCCCATACTGCTGAAAAGTATGATAACTTATTACTCAGTATAATAACTCTGCCAACCTTTTGGGGGAAATACGAGTACAAGCGTGATTTGTTTTATTTAAGTTCACATAAGTTTCTACTACATACGTGTACTAGATACGTGTTTTAAACAGAAAAAGCTTTTGTGTTACTACCATATCATCCTCCCTTCTGTGACCTTCATGGACGTCGGCGTTTTGTGTGATTGTCCAAAACCGTTGCAATGCATGAGAATATTGCCGATGTGGTCATTATGAAGATGATTTGCTGCCGGTTCATTACATTTTTCTTGATTTTATTCGTTGGAAATATGGAATTTAATGGCTTAAAAATATTATTTACATCTTCGATGTTTGGGTGACAAAGTGACGGCAGTTTTGTTTTTAATTTTTTTGCTTTGTTGTCATTTGAACATAGTAAGAATTAATTTTGTACGTTGCGTGATTAAAATAGTATTTCTTGTTGTGATATTTTCTTTTTAACATGTTAAATAGTATATTTCGCTACAAGTGCGGAAAGCCTGTCATTGCAAAGAGTTCCGACAAATGTCTACCCGAGCCGAAGGCGAGGGTTGACAGTCGGAAGAAGTTGCAATGACGGTTCCGCACGTGTACTGAACAACTATTTTTAATACAGTTGCGAAAAAATGAAGCAATTTAAGTAATAAAATAATAAAAACACAAACTAAACTCGCAAAGAACATTTTTGGAAAATGGCGCCAACCGTACAAGAATACAGAGTATTGCAGAGATTTTTTTTTGTTTTCTTCACCCATTCTGGGAAGGCAAAGGGAACTATGCCCATACAGCCAAGTCTTCAGTAGAATTTTTTTATTGACATGAAATTTAATGCGATGAAATGAAGTGAAACCTAACCTAACTCATTGAATCAAATCATTAAATCTGATATTGAAACAAATTAGTAGCTTCTTTTTAGAAATATTTGCATAAATCATTAAAACTTCTGTGAATTTTTTTTTAGTAAAAACTTCGTGGTTGGTTTTTTCTTTTTAATAGACATTATTTTGACAGTTGGGAAAGAGAACGCACGAGTTCGGAAAAGGTAAAGAAAAAGCACGAGTGTGTAATAGCTCACTTCCCGAACGCTAAACGTCCCTGTAATACGCCACTTTTTGAGCAACTGTATTAAAATAGTATATTTCATTACAAGTGCGGAAAGCCTGTTATTGCAAAGAGTTCCGACAAATGTCTACCCGAGCCGAAGGCGAGGGTTGACAGTCGGAACAAGTTGCAATGACGGTTCCGCACGTGTACTGAACAACTATTTTTAATACAGTTGCGAAAAAATGAAGCAATTTAATAAAATTATAAAAACACAAACTAAACTCGCAAAGAACTTTTTTGGAAAATGGCGCCAACCGTAAAAAAATACAGAGTATTGCAGAGATTTTTTTTGTTTTCTTCACCCATTCTGGGTAGGCAAAGGGAACTATGCCCATACAGCCAAGTTTTCAGTAGAATTTTTTTATTGTCATGAAATTTAATGAGATGAAATGAAATGAAACTTAACCTAACTCATTAAATCAAATCATTAAATCTGATATTGAAACAAATTAGTAGCTTCTTTTTAGAAATATTTGCATGAATCATAAAAACTTCTATGAATTTTTTTTTTAGTAAAAACTTCGTGGTTGGTTTTTTCTTTTTAATAGCCATTATTTTGACAGTTGGGAAAGAGAACGCACGAGTTCGGAAAAGGTAAAGAAAAAGCACGAGTGTGTAATAGCTCACTTCCCGAACGCTATACGTCCCTGAAATACGCCACTTTTTGAGCAACTGTATTAAAAACGTCTTTTATCTATACGGGTGACATTATAATAAGCTCACTTAAATAATGCTGAAAAATATCCAAAATAATCCAAATCAGTCAAAAATCAATTTACTTATTGGAAATCTATTTAGAATATACTAACTGGGTAGATTAACCAATGTATAAGTGTATCCACACAGGCCAATTATTTTGATTGCTCATTACTTGCAAGCCTTTGTTCGTATAACTAAAATTATTAAAACGATTCGGTGCAACGGCATTGTACGGGTCGGCGAAAAATTCCTTTTAGGTTGCATCACCACCAAGCCCATGCCTGAGGTGTATATTTCATCATTTATTTATCTCCTCGCAAATGGCCGCTAGTCGAATGACCATTGCCTAGCTAGACGAGCTTTGCACTTTGTATTTATAAAGTTGAATCTTACAAAAAATGGCAATAACAGCAGCGCCAGTCAGGTAAGATCCTATGCTGCATCTGTGTGTTGCTTTCCATGTTTGTGTGTGTGTGTGTCTACAGCCCATGTGCTCGTGTACGTTCGTCCCTGCGCGGGATTGTCCTGTGTAGAGGTTAACTCCCGCGGCCTTCACCAGGGATGTATTGGGACCGGTTCTATTTATCAATTATTTCGAGCACTGAGCTTGATTCGAATTTAGGATGTTAAATACCTGTCAAGCCATTGTTGATGTCAGACATTGCGTGATTTATGTTCGTAATTACATCATATAACAAAGTATCGAATTATTATTCATTAAGTATAGAATTACGGAGTTGTTTTGGTACAACAGTGACCAGCGCAGTCAATCGCGCAGCGCTTATGTTTTCAACTACAACTTTCAAGCTTCGAGGCTCCGAGTCCGTATCGTGCCTTCTTGTAGTGGGAGAGCTAAACCTGTAGATACTGTTCGCCCACTTCAGGACGGAATACCTGCTCGATGCGTTGTCCCTTTCACTCGCGCCGCGGTCGAGCCTCGACGAGAATCTCCATTTCATCGCACCACTCTGGTATGCAAAGATTGATAGCTTATATGACCATTTGGTTTTGAAAGTGCCCAGAAATCACGCACGGTTAACTTTTCGCTGCTTGGCGTCCTTAGTTAGGACCGACCAGACGTTGATCGGTAAACGCAGGTCGCGCGATCTGTTTCGCTCATATGGGAATCTTTTGTGGTTCGTGTCATTATGGTTTATCATCTAAGTGCGGTGGTTTGACTAGTTTTAAGTAAGTCAGTGAAGCTTTACCCCGATGGTCAAGCGGCAGTGCAGTGGTTGTGATTTTTTATTTCGTGTCTAGTCGTGTTTGTGGTCTAGCTCGTGCCGGCGACAGACTTTTGGAAATTCCATACAGTTTGGCGGTGGAAATATTCTTAGGCATTGTGAGTGGATGATGATTTTGCAGAATGGATCCAATGGGCTCAGACAACGGATTAGTGGTGAATAATTTGAACCACGTCCGGAGTGACTCTCAGGTAAGCCGCCCCGCTTCTTACGTATCGAAGAAAACACGTTTGCTGCCAGCCTCACTCACTATGAATAAGTGCAATGACTTCCCAATTATTTGGTCTATTTCACGGCACTATTACTATTATGAACTGTTTGTAAGTTTCATAAATTATATCCTTTGGTGGTTCAAAAGGATCTCAATGGAATTTATTATTTTAAGTAGGTATGTTGTCATTTCATAATAATTCTTTTTTATTATATTTCGCAAATACATACATGCAAGTATGTATCAAGAAAGAATATAAGTTTTTATATCACTACCTATTTTTTATAGACTACAAAAATGTTTTGAAAATATCAAGCTTGCATAACTTATCTTTTACCTGTAAACAATTAGCTGGGTAGGTATTAAATTTATAACGACCTGGTGATTCTGAGCAACACACGTTTCCTTTGTTTGTATAAGCGGATTGATAAGATTATCAACGTCACCAAATATTATTTGTAAGATCGTTGAACTTCTGTGTACTAAGTAGGTTATAGAATTTGATCGATATCGATCTACCTTTTCGTATATTTTCTAAGTCATAAATAAGATATCGCCTGAATTTTGTTGGGAATTTCATTTTACAAGCTGCATATTAATTGTAACCTGCGTAGTACATAGTTTATTTTCCATTCAATCTTGATTTAATATTCTACCCCTTTGAATTTGATTTGGATAGATATTTATATATTATTTTTAAAAAAATGGATATGAAAATCTATCCACCAATATGCATTAAAAAGCTGACCACTGCTTCAACCCATAGCGTCCCACTGCTGGTCACGGGTCTCCCCCACATACAAATCTGCGGGAGGTCTAGAGCATATTCCACCATGTTGCTCCAATACGGATTGGTAGAGGGGCTAACCCATTGTCGAATGTTCTCAAACCACCCGAAGGTCTTCGACAAGGCTTACCGATTGTTTTCACATTTAAAACAACCGGGACCGACAGCTTAACGTGCCGTCCGAAGCACGGATTGAAAATTTGCTAGTAGCGGTCACCCATCCACAAACCGACCGCGCCCGTCGTTGCTTAACTCTGTTGATCACATTGAATCGACGCCAGCCATTGGGCTACATTTAAAGCCTAGTGATAGCCTTACATCTGTCAATGGAGTGTTATCACAGAACACTTACCTAATAAGGTCTTAGGTTAGCCAAATAGCGTTTAGTCAATGTATGCGGATTGATCACTGCAGTAACTGCAGCAACTGCAGCTAGTGTATATCCTCCGTCAGTACGCACTGGGGTAGCGTGGTGGAGTGGTCTTGATCTATCGAGGCCTTCTCAGTTGTGAGAAAAGACCCTGGCCTTCTAATGGACAGAAATACTTAAACCAGCCAGTGCATATATTGTGCATACATTGACAGACCCGTTGGCGCAATCGGTAGTGACCCTGTCTGTTGCGCCAGGGGTCGTGGGTTCGAATCCCACTCAGGACAAATATTCGTGTGACGAACACTTGTATTTGTTCTGTGTCTGGATGTTAATATCTATTTAAGTATGTATTTAAAAAAATATCTATGTATGTATATCAGTCTGACACCCATATCACAGGCTCGCGCCCTACTTTGGGATCAGATGGCCGTGTGTGAGAATGTCCAAGATATTTATTATTTATATATATCCATTATCCTCTTCAATTAGATCTATTTCAATAGCATAATTATCAAGAATATAATCAGTGCCAAAATTGCCACCTTGCGGCACTACGTTTGCTACTGCGGTCCCAATCATGGCTTTTTATCCGGCTTTTTATCCCGACGTAAATTATGTGGTACAGGCACAGCCCTTACCTCAAAATGACGCTGTTTAAAACATCTTTTATATAAAAGCCTTTGATGAATCATTCCGTTATTTGGTTTCCACACCACTCCAGCCATCGCTTTTCATCAGTTTTAGTTCCTTAAGTAGTAATTGTATATACCTACTAATAGTTGAGATTGTTGATGAAAAACCCCACATGCTTTATAAGACAAGAGGCTCCGAATGTTGGTGTTTTCTGAGAAATTAATTAAAGTAATCTCATATTTGAGCAAACAAAGAATTGTTTACATTAAATACTAGGCTTACCCACACTATTTTTTCTCACGATAAGCAATTATTTAGCTGAACCACCTAATACATAGTTAAAAATAAACTTTTGTAGCTCGACAATAGGTCAATAAAATTAATTAAAAACGCAAATTTACTACAGTCTTAAAGCCAACCCCACCGTGACGATTACGAGTTACGATAAATTTTTACTACCAGAGTAGTAGATTATTAAAATACAACGTAACAAGTGTTAAAGGCGTGTATATTTTAATTGACGCCGAGTGGGTAGCATGAATATTAAATACATTTTGTCTGTATGCGATAAAAGTAGTAAAGGAACTTGCAGATATTGGCATATAATGTTGGTTAATAGATAGGTATAGCTATAGCGCGAATCGCTAAAACCATCTTGCAGTAGTGTTATAATTCTATGAATAACGAAGTCTATGTATAATTTAGGGGTATGACTGAAAGTGACATTTCCTTGAGATTCTTTAGTTTTATCTTGTTTAATTATCTAGTGTTTTATTCCTCATCAACTTATCCGCACTATTTATATAAGAAAGCTTATGAAAAGATACTAATTACTTAGAGTAACCACAGAGAAAATAATGTACTTTGTGGTAAATTTTGAACTCAGAGAAATGCCTATGGGTTGGGGTGGGTTTTCTACTGACTCATCAGAGGATACTTTGGATTCTTAGTTCAAAGATTCGCCAAGATCACCTGTCACAATATCAGGTCAATGAAAAGAAGGCCGACAGTCACATTACAATAAGGATCCGTAAAATCGAATGGACCGCCAAAATGAAAGATGCTCATTTTTTGCTTCAAGACGCCCGAAATCGGAGGAGGCACATGTCATGTCAGGTGACGTCACTATTCCCGCCAAAACCTGTTTCGCGCCAATTCGCAGCTGTCGACGGCAAAGCGGTTGGGTTGCCAATAATTTACCTACTTTTCAGTTTATTTTTCTTAGCCCCGAGGCGTTCAGCCTCCGAGATACACCGTTAAGTTCTCTAATTATGGGCTGTTGTCTTTCCTGTGTGTATATAGTAGTGTATATTCTTTATTTTAAAAACTGCAGTCCATGAAATGAATTTTTGTTCCGAATGTTGGCGTATTTTTTAGAAGACGAATATTTGACATGAAAATATTAGATTGAACCGAATAGTTGGGGTCTTTAGGGGTCATGTTGGGAAATAGGATGCCTAGAAGTTTTTGTATGGGTATTTATTTTGTACTACGAATTATGTTTTGTATAATGCGAAGAAATAATGAATCATTGAGCTCATAGTTCCCACGAACGAACTTCCGCTTCATTGCTCATTAATTTGAATAAATGTATAAACGACGACTCAATAGCAATTTTCTTGTTGATAAATAACCAACAAACGTTTGTGACATAAAGAGATCATAAAAAGATAATATACCCGGTCTCACCGAAAACATAAACTTACCTATAGATATATAGATAGGTTATGGTTAGGTACTACGATTAAGTATATACTCACCACTCAGCTGGGTGAACGAACAAACGAAGTGTAGATTTTTATATCGGTCGTAATGATATTTGGAATGGACTCAATTAAGTAATAGGTTAAAGATGTATATAGTGATTGAAAAAGTTAAAAAAGGAAAGAAATGGAAATTAAATAAAAATGGAAATATCTACCGGTGAAGAAAAGCACTGAAAAGTAAGAAAGAACTAGTATTTTATTATCCAAGCGACCATTCGAAAAAATACTACGGAAAATTAATGTAGGTACCTACTATTACGTACAGGTACGGTACAAGGAGTGTGTTTTGAGTAAAGGTTTTTAAAATGTTTAATAGTTTAAGAATCAAGAACTAATAAATCATCATAGCCTTTGTTATAATAGTAAACCAATCTCAATACAATACATTATAACCACAACCAGTACAATAGCTATAGACAATTTAACATTATTCATAATGTGACTGAGATTAGCAATTTCTACTGACAGCATGCACTATCTTTGCTTGCATTAATATTCAACCATGATTGTGTGACCTAGCAAGCGTCCGTTGATTCTGGGAATATAAAGTGTTGAATCAAAGCCTAAATATAATTATTCAGGTCGTTCGTGCGCTTACTTTAGCTTCCTGGCCTGGGTATATTTCAAGAATAACTCCCCGCCAAAACGACTAGGTACTTACCGACTTCGGTTAGTTTCTAAGTGATTCCAATAACAATGAGAGACACAGCGGTGACAGCCCAGTCAGTGGCTATGGAGCTCGCCTCTCAATCGAAGGGTCCGGGTTCAAATCCAAGTGTCCTTTCTACTCTACCAATAACTTCTAATTTATGTACGCTGAAATTAAATGTCACCTGGTGTAAAGGTGAAGAAGACATCGTGAGGAAACCAGCATGCCTGAGAATTCTCCATATTGTTCTCGAAGGCGAAGAACACATTTCTTCGCCACCAAGAAGACCTACCATTGGGGTATGGCAGCGTTAACTTATAAATATACTGTAAAAATATATTTTTTTAAATAGCTTTCATAACTTTTTTTTTTTCGTGCATTGTCATCGGAACCAAATATATTGTGCCGAATTTCAGCTCGATAGCTTCAGTGGAAGTGGGTGAAATTTTGATTGCAAGATTCCAGGACATAACATACATACATACGAGTGAAGTTAAATAAAAGCTTTTAATTTAAAAATTAAATTTAAAAAAAGGAAAAAATTGCTGATATGCCACTATCAGCAATTTTTTCCTTTTTACACACGTTAGAAAAAGCATAAAAAAGGCCCGCAGCGTAGGACGGCGGAATACAGAATACAGACTAAAGTCTGCTAAAGTCTCGGCGGGCCTTCTATACAAATCCACCCTCTGCTGTTTAATTAACACAAACTGCCCTTAGGTTATTTTTTTTTTACTCGAAGCTGCTAGCCAATTAGTACTTACTGCGGACTGCATGGTTTATTTTCTATGGTGGTAATTCAAAACGAAGGCTCTAGGCTCTACTAAGGTTAATTAACAGCTCATAATTTCGGATGATTTTGTTAATGCAGGATGACAGAAGTGTTCGTTTTCAATATCATACATATTTTAATTTAAAATATTAAGTAAAAGAAATCTGTACTTTCGCACCATAGTGTACGGTTCCTTCTTATTTAAATAGAATACGCATGAATTGTCCAACTTTAAAATCATCTTCGGACATGATTATGTATAGACGATTCCTGTCGCGTTGGTCAGTGTCCCTGAGTGCCAAGCTGCGAGTCCTGAGTTGAAACCCAGGCAGGGATAGATACTTATTCGGGTCTTGAAGGAAGATTTACGTAGTTACTTAACTATTAATTAATATTTGCTTAAATTGAGCTCTTTTTTCCGTATGCCCGCGTCATACTTTTATTAATAACATTAAGATCTCGCGACAAATTGCAGTGTTGACAGAGTGTGACAGGGTAACGTGATCTGCAACCGTATTAATTACGATTATGAGAAGATCTAATCAAAGCGCCAGAGTGGAAAGCTTGTGGGTTTTACATAATCAATTAATTCCTTTGAAAAATTAAAATGTGACTTTTACTTTCCTCCCAACCGGTCTCGGACGCACCTGGGCACCATCTTGAATATCAAGTCTTATATCTACAAGTTAAATAAATTTTAAAAGAAGTTACATATTATACATACATTATATGTACTCGTTAACATAGTGACAGACAAAAACTTGGAATTACTTTTAGAGAAAAAAATTAAAATAACATTTTACAAATAAACCAAAATTGGATTAATCTTATGATTTAATATGTATAAGTAATAATAATTGATGTAATATAATATTCCGCTAAAACCGCTACATTTACGACGTTTACGATTTGAAGTTATTGAAACAGTGAAACATGTTGGCGTCACATTTTGTTCGGAGAACAGCGATGACAGCCCAGTGCGATTTAAAATTTGCTGTAACAGTGAAGAAAAACATCGTGAGGAAACCTGCATAGGTACCTGAGAGTTCTCCATAATATTCTCGAAGGTATGTGAATTCTGCCAATCAGCACTTGGCTAGCGTGCGGACTATGGCCTAAAAGAGACCATAGCCCAACAGTGGAATACAGAAAGGGTTGTGTTGTGGTGGTGATGAGGTAATGAGGTACTGATGTTTAATTATAGAGCTGAATCCGTTAAATATCTATTTTCCGAGTATGTAGTTGGTGGGCGGATCCGTAGCGAAACCAGCCGGAGAGACATGGGTGATGCGTGACCGTGCGTGTAATCTGATATCGAGAACAGCACAACCACATAACGTTCCTTATTATTAGTCACTTATTATACCTAGTTAATTGTACATATCATGTAACTTCGCGATAAGAATTATTAGAGGTATCAATGAGGTGGGTGGGAGAAGTAATAGTTGGTGGTCGATCCGTTGGAGTAACTACTTATTAATAGGTCTTAACTTATGAAATTGGACATTTTATAACCACCATTTTCAGATTTAAGTATCTGTAAATTGGCGCGCAATTCGAAATTCAAATAAAGATTGAAATTATTGAAAGTCGTGCTATTATAATTTCATATTCAGTCATTTGTTTTTAGATAGTGTTTTGTTTTTGTGAAATTGAGAGTGAATTGAGGTATCAAAACAACATTGAACCATTGAACCACATACTTACGTCAAATCAGAAAGATAAAGCATGCACAGCACTACTGAAACGGCATAGAAACGAGGGAATTCGAATTCGAATTGTTACCTGCAATGAAAAGTTGATCTTGTACCACAGAATAATAGTACAAGTACTTGTACGACAACTGTAAGCGTTCGTCTCAGTAGGTGGACCCGCCGGGTAAGCATTTATTCAGTGCGCTACAAAGAAGATTACTTAGTCATAAATTGTACAACAGTAACGTCAGATGTCTAGAATTGCAAACAATTATGGAGAATATCTCAATTGAACAACCAAGACTTAATCAATTGTTCTTCCCAAATGCCTCACCACGACAACGCGCGAGCCTTAGAATAATTACATATATTCTAAGGCGCGAGCTCTTTACAACAGATCAGCGAACAGCTACAAAATTAATTGTATCTATTAATTGGAAGCTCTCCGTCACCCACCGTACTCACCGGACCTTGCCTCTATACATTTCTACTTTTTTCAAATTTAGACATTTTTTTATGTTGGAAAATGTTTAACACCCGAGAGGCAGTACAAAACGCTTTCGCTGACTTCATCGCCTCATGTCCGGCAGACCTCTACACTTCTACAGTAAATTGATAAAGAAACTGCCATCGATATGACAAAATTGTGTAGAATAAATTGGCCCAGTACTTTGATTAGCTAAAAAAAAGTTACGAAAATGTTTGTACCTATTTTAAAATTTTCATTCCTATTACATCTTAATTAATTAATACCTAGGCAATACATCTTAACCTATATTTCGTTAAGTACGATTTCCTCATTTGTGTTGTGTGATAGCTCCGAGCCTAGTTTAAAAACGTAGTTATTAGTATATTACAATAAACTCTTTGCCGAGCTCACACAATAAATCAATTCCACCATAACAACTCAGTCGTTAAAGTGTGCATAGTTTTCTTTAACATAAATTTGTCATGATTATTATTGGAAAGCCTAGTAAAAATACCTCATAAGTAATTTAATTATTAAAACAAATTACTTATGTGTACATTATGATTTTGTCAACTATATATGTACATTCGTGTGATTATCAGAAACGGAACGCCGCCGCTGCGCCGCAGGCCGGCCATATGCACAAACTTCAAGTCAGTGTTGGCATAGCAGAGGCAACATTACGCGACTAAAAATTAAACCAATCCGGACCGCGGTCGAACTCGAGCGAGCGCGAACGAAACGCTCGACCCGCGACCGCTTCAAATCGACTCTACGCAATGTTGGCAAGCATGTATAGTATATCGCGTCGGACCGCGCGAACTTCATAGTCATACGTTCGACTTGACGTGAGACTGGGTCTGACTGACGTAACGTCGTCCATTTTGTGTTTTTGACAACCTGTATTCGAGACCATGCTTTGAAGTAGGTAGTTATTGTCGTAGTGTTTGTTAATTTTTCTATAAAACCATGGCTATGTTAGCAGAACCGCGTCGAAAACAAAAAGTAATTAATTTGCGCGCTAAAAACAATGCGTGGAGTAATGATAACACAAAATTTGGACAGCGAATGTTGGAAAAAATGGGATGGAAATTCGGGAAGGGGTTAGGTGCCAAAGAAAATGGAATGACTGAACATGTTGTGGCCAGATACAAAAACGATGAGAAGGGTTTGGGATTTGAGGACAAAAATGACCAGTGGACCAAACATGAGGATGACTTCAATGCCCTTCTTGCTAATTTAACTAATGGTATGTATGACTTTATTTTTATTTCATTGCTTGATATTTATATAGGCTAAATAGGACAACTCAAGAAAAATATTTTTTCCATCTGTTTTTATCTTTTTACAAGTAATCATTATGTACAATTTACTTATATGTAAAAGCACTTGCTGATTATTATCCAAATTTCAAAATGATGTATTATTCTTTGTTACATTATTTTTCCAGAAACTACCAATACAGAAAATCTACACAGTGGTGTTTCTTTAGAAGATAAATCTAAGAAAAGCAAAGCAAGGATTCATTATCATAAGTTTACTCGGGGTAAGGACATTTCCCGATACAGTGAGAAAGATTTAGCCAATATATTTGGAAAGAAAAGTTTTAAAAATACAAATACGATTGAGGAGACTGTAAAAGATGATTTAAAATCAACCGAGCAGGTTTTCACAGAAAAAGGAAGTATGGCTGATTACTTTAAAAGAAAATTAGCTGGAATAAAGTCAAAAAGTAAATTGTTAGTTCCAAATGTCAATGAAAATGATGATATCAAGGAGGCTGATTATGGTTTTCATGGGTTTTCACAAAACACTGATGAGAATACAACTGTTTATGAAGGATTTGGGTTTAGTCAAGAAGAAAAAAGTAATCATGAAAACTACATTAAGGATAGTGAACCAGAATTAAATTCAGAAAATGTTAAAGGAAAACGGTCAAAAAATAGCCTTCAGTTTGATAATAGTGTTGAGTGCATGAGTAACATACAGCAAGATCAGGTAGTGCAAAATAAAAAATGTATTAAAAAGAAAAAGAAATCAAAAAATGAATTGACTGAAAGTAATACACATCAAAGTCAAATTGATTTGCTAAATGAAAATAATGATTGTATCCAAATTACTGTTGATGTAGATAAGGTTGTAAAGAAAAAGAAGAAATCTAAAAGAAGGGATGACCCTATTGAAATGACACAAAATAATGATAGAGAAAATATAGGTAATTCAGGTAAGCGAAAGAAACCCTTAGAAAACACTGTTCAACACGAAGTGGCAATGCAAGAAGAATCTATGAATAAGAAGGAATCTGAAACACCATGTAGCCTAAATATGGACTGTATTACAGAAAGTAGCATAGATGAACACATACCTAAGAAAAAAAAGAAAAAGAAAAACTTCGAAAATACTATTCAACATGTAGATGAAATGCCGGAAGAAAAAGACAAGACAACTACAAAAAAGAAGAAATGTGAAAAACAATTCAACCAAAACATTGACTATACCTCAGAAAGTAATATAGAGGAACATGTACCTAAGGAAAAAAAGAAAAGGAAAAATAAAGAATAATGTTAGATTAAATTAAAATCTTTTAATAATGTCCCTAAAATCTTTTTGTAACACATAATAAATTAAATTATTTTTTTTAAGATTATTTAAATTTCACTCGTACAGTCCCCCCGAGATTCCCAAATTCCCGATATAAGTTAATAAAAAATCTAATATCATAAGTGGTACATGGTAGACAAGTTCTGTCACAGGCATGCTCGTTTGCCGTTTTTCAAATACCTATTCTTATACGACCGAAGATTGAAAGAGGGGAATACAGATTGTACTTCGAGTATCCGAACGCGTGAATTGAGTGAAGTTAAATGCGAGTAGCGCATGCCCGCGCGGTGCGTCATCAAAACGAGCGGAGAGCGGCCATGTTTTCAACAAATAACCTCGCTCGTTCATCAATCTATAGTATATCGTTTATGAGAAACTTTAAATCAGAATAGATAAAGTTATTTTAAAACGTGTTTATTAGCACACACTGTTTATTGTTTTAAAGTTATTCTGCTAGAAAGAGTTTCAATGGAAATGTAAAATTATATTTGTGTTTGAAAAACTATAAAAGTGAATAATGAAATCCTGAACGAAGACTAGGATGTCATTGTCAACCAAAGTTAACTTCAGAAACACGTGTTATTTGTTTATTTCTCAACCTTCAATCTATTTTTTTTGTCTCAACAATCAAAATCACGTTAATAAATTAAGATCTGAAATCTGTCCTTCATTTGACTGAGAAGTTCAATTTGAAGCTGTGAGGCGTAACCAGCCGGCGTAATTTTTATAGTGTATAACCTCAGCTTGTTGCGATTCAGATTCGTGTCCTTGGATAACTTGCCAAGATTTCTACAATGGTGGTCCAGGAAGAGGATGATGTTCCAATAGAAGCCCCTATATCAAAACAAAGACAAAAGTATGTTGTTGTTAAGAATCACGTGCGTGAGCTTCTGCCTGCCATTGAGGAGTCACCTTTTGTGTCCGGTGATACAAATGAAGAAGGGGAACGGAGTTTGGCGAAAAGGAAAACATTGAAAACCAAAAAGGAGTTACAACAAACATTATCATCTGAATTGGAGCACACCGACATTACTAAAAGTGATTTAGAAGAGTTGAAAACTGTTTATAAGAAATGTAAACAAGTGTTAAAAAAGATTGAGTTGAAATATGGCCAATTAATAAACTTGAGTGATGAGAAAAGCATCAGTAGAAATACTAGTGACGAATCAGAATCAGCAACAGATGAGTGTAGTTGTTTACGGAATAAAAAAATAATCTTTGATGAAAATGGTCAACAGAGTGAGAAGGAATGTCAGTTAGGAATTCACATTTGCCCGAAAAGAATGAAAAGGCAGCATATTGACTCTCAACCACAAACTTCTGCCGTTCAAATAGAGTATGATAGTATAAGTCCAAATTTACCTAATAGCTTACAAGAGCTTGAAAGCATTTTAATGAACACCAATATAAACAACGTTTATAGGCAATTGGTTATAAATAAAATTTATTTGTTAAGGCAAGAAAATTTAAATCAGATTAGGTATGAAAAGGAGTCAATAGTTAAAACATTAAAGGAAAACCCAGATGAATTGCTTGATTTCAAGGGCACAAACATTTCATCGTTATCTGGGTATCCAATGAAAGCGATTGAGAAAAATGAGGATTCTGAAAAGCTGCAATCATTAGTGTCGTAATACTAGTGTTACTGCAGGTCCTATTAACTGACATTATGCAGCATCAGAGTTGATTAAAGGTGGGTGACTTGTGGCCAACCCATTTGTCCGAAGAATTTAGGCCACCTGAAGATCTCTGACAAATTTGACTAATAAAATGTGACCTTTTTATAAAAACTGATCCTAAACAATAACAAGCTGTCTGAAGCATTGACAAACATAAGAAAGATTGTAACTGTATTATTTTATTCTTATTAAAACAACATTTGTTAAATTAAACCCAGGCTTATTTATTTTTTTTACTTGTAAGACACGTAAATTGAACTCCTAATCAGGATTACTAACTACTAATACTAACTTTAGCATGTCCAATGGGCTAGGAAAATTGCTAAGATGAAACTTAAATTAAAAGAACTTTATACCTGTATCTTGTCCTGCTAATAAAGTTTAGATTGATTGTGTGATAAGGAATGGATACATTAAACTGCTTGCACCATTGTTTCTTAACATTACCAATGCCTGCTTTCCCTATGTTTTGGATCTGTATGTGGATTTTAATACTTAATAAACACAATTTAGTTTTGTAAATAAGTCAAAATATCATTAGTTTAAGTTCCTTGGACTGCCTCTTTGGTGTAGTGGTTGCAAGCGCAACTGCTAAGCTAGAGGTCCTGGGTTTAAATCCCTTTGTCTGACAACAACTAGGTATTAGGTTTTTCTTAAATTGAAATACCCAGTAGCAGCTCAGAGGCTGGATTTATGATGGTGTATGGAAATAGTCTCACCACCTTATTACATGGAACGCAAACCTAACTGGTGAAAAGTGGGTACTGGGCAGTACTTACTACATTTTACAATAAAGAAACTTGTCTGTCTGTCTACACACCTCTGCCTACCCCTTCGGAGAAATACAGGCGTGATGTTATGTTATTCTATGTTAAGTTCTTTGTTTGTTAAACATAATATATATGGAAATATTATGTGTTTATAAAATATTTTTCAATAAAACGTCTGCAGTAAATCTCCGTTTTTGTTTTTGCAAATAAAATATTCGCTGCGACCCATAGACGTCCCACTGCTGGGCACGGGTCTCCCGCACAGACACTGCTGCGGGAGGTCTAGAGCATACTCCACCACGCTGCTCCAATGCGGATTGGAGGAGGGGTTAGTGGCCAACCCAGTGTCGAATGTTCTCAAGCCACCCGAAGGTCTTCGACAAGGCTTAACGACTGTTTTCAGCATTGAAAATAACCGGGACCGACGGCTTTACGTGCCCTCCGAAGCACGGTAGCGTCCATGAAATTTTGCCACTAGCGGTCACCCATCCACAAACCGACGGCGCCCGTCGTTGCTTAACTCTTTCGATCACATTGAATCGATGCGAGCACTTGGGCTATGGACGCTCAAATAAAATATGAATGCCACTAATACAGACAGGAGAGGAACTATTTATGTATAGAAAAAAATAAAATTCACAGTACTAAAATGTAACTAGATTTATTCTCCTGATGAAAACTACAAAAAAACTGATGATATTTAAAAAAAACATCTAAACTTTGCAGCTCGCTCCCATTTCCTTGGTACACAATTCAAGGTAGTAGTTGTAATTGTTCGCAGTAGTTGGGTGATTGGGTGGATAGCATGTTTATTTGCTATCCTATTTTATTTCATTTACACTTTTCTGGGGAACATTCACTTGGTTACATACTATGGGATTACCTACATAATATTGGTGTAAAATAACTTTATGCATCAAATATTAACATTCTGATGAGGCATAAAATTAAAAGCCTATTGGATACATGAGTTTCGACATAATAGCAGTTCTTGCTAGCTTAATAATATGAGATGGGTATTATATCTTCAACACGTTATTAATGTTAACATCATTGTAATTAATGACCCTGTAGGGATTGTTGCACAATGGTACAGACGGTGCCTGTAAAGATGAATTTCTTGCTAACTCCTCCCACATCACAATATGAGATAGGTGCAACAGTGCTTATGAAGCAAATGCCTAGATATTCAATATTCGTGTCGACCCGGCAACACGAGCAATGTGCGGCATCATAATTCGGAGTATCCAGCAGGTGTTTCATTCAAATATCTGCCTTATTAACTTCAGGATAGAAACTAACTGACCGCTTGTACGTGCATGGTGTCTCTAGTACCACGAAGGATAGAATGTCCATTGTCTGTTAACTGACACACAATATCATCTGCATGCGTGGAATAATTTTGCATTCAAACTTACACCTTAATACGTGTATGTAAAAGCTCAGTGTCCTTGTGGATGTTAATTGGGTATAGTTTTTGTGGGTATATTGAATTGCAAGTTGAATAAGTAATGATGTGACCGCATACTTAGTACCTATTGCGTGCTGCGTAGGCACTGAATTCGCCAAATGATGGAATGCGATTTGGAACAATTTCGTGTTACTATAAAGCTGGTGCCACCGTGCGTTCATATGCGCAGTAATCTTTGTGCTTAATGCTTAATGATGTTCTCGCAAGGTAAATGTTTATAAGAATAAAATATGTATTGTAGAGTGAGTGTCTTGTAAGTATCGGAACAAAGTTTTGGTTTTGAGTGCTGTCACAATTTTCCTCCTGGTTCGCTGCGACACATAGACGTCCCACTGCTGGGCACGGGTCTCCCCCCCAGACACTTCTGCGGGAGGTCTAGAGCATACTCCACCACGCTGCCCCAATGCGGATTGATGGAGGGGTTAGTGGCCAACCCAGTGTCGATGTTCTCAAGCCACCTGAAGGTCTTCGACAAGGCTTAACGACTGTTTCCAGCATTGAAAACAACTGGGAACGACGGCTTTACGTGCCCTCCGAAGCACGGTAGCACCCATGAAATTTTTGCCACTAGCGGTCACCCATCCACAAACCGACCGCGCCCGTCGTTGCTTACCACTTTCGATCACATTGAATCGACGCAAGCCATTGGGCTATGGACGCTACATTGGGCTATGGACGCTACTCCTGGTTAAGTTTAGATAAAGCTACAAAATTAAAAAATATATATGGCCGAGAAAGTTTGATAGTTTAGTTTATCTTGGGAGTGTTCTAAATAAATGTTTCAATTTGTTTACATAGGTAAATATTAAAAACCGTGTGTCTGCAAAGGATGCTTCATAAACATTACATTTGCTTTTGATGTTTTGTTGCATCGAAGATATCATAATTTAATCATTTTTAAAAATGTCCATGATACAACAGTATCTTCTACTTTGAAACACTAAATAAATTTGTTTATGTTTCATACAATAATACACCTAAAATAATTCTGTAAAACAGTCAGTTAGTGATAAATTTACGTCTGAAATTTTATTTTTTATCAATGAACCTAATACAAATTACAACAAAATTTAGTCCCTTAGTTTACTACAAAGTTATAAACTATAGGATTTAATCTACGGGGCTTGGATGGCTTGGGGCTTTAGATTAATGACCTCGAGATGTCGTGCACTGAACAACCAGTTCTGCCGTGCATGGCTTCTCACCAGAAGTCGCGAAATAGATCTAATGTAAAGAACATCATATAATTACTTCATTTAAGTCGATGTTTTGTCAATACCCCTGAACCCTGAATACATTCGTTGTCAAGGTATAGGCACAGTATAACATACCTAATAATTCCTCTGTGGACTAGGTTTTTTCGCTGAAACTGAAACGGCACCATTACAGGTCATGTTTACCATCCGCTAACTTGCAGGCAAACAGAACGGTCGTTAACGTTACGTGCTCGATATGTCAATAACCGACCAGTTTAAGAAACCGTAGGCTCTTTTGAGAAATTAATACGATCTATAACAGTTTGAACTTGCAATGTAATGCGGTGTAAAGCCTTCGAGGCTCTATTCTAATCTCATATGGCGCGAGCCAGCGGCAACGCTGGACGCACTGTTACGATACAGCCTTCGGAAAAGAATTAGCGTATATTTTAACTGAACATTTCATTCTTTAAATTAATGTGGTGAATTCGAGTACATGGTTTAAAATGCTCTGCTAGTGTTGTGCAGTGTTTGACTGTTTTTAGTTAAGATAATTCGTGCCAAATGAACAGCAACTTTTATGCGATGAAACTGGATAATTTTGGATTTGAGAAGTTACGGGTCAGTATTTTTTTTATTCAAATTAAATTAAATTTCCCAAAATTTAAATGGTACAGCCATCCGAAGTCAAGCTAACTACTTACACTTATAAATTTAAATTTCCCAAAATTTAAATGGTACAGCCATCCAAAGTTCTTAAATTGATAAGCTAACTACTTACACTTATAAATACCTATCCTATAAATCTTTTAAATACCTATTACCGACAAGTTATTTAGTCAAAGGTCTAGTTTTTGTGAAGGATTTCTTGACAATCTATTACCCACGTTCAAGTTAGTACCTGTTCGTATCTGATGCATATAGAATGAGTCACAGGATATAAGTTTTATTTCGCAGCTCAGGATAATATTATTGAGACTGGTTTTTAGTGCCTTCAGAGTGTCTGATTGTCTTTATCATTACTAGAAAATGCACACCTACTCCTAGCAGTATTTATATATTCCACCTATGAGAAAATAGTTTCAAGTAAACAAGCTTTCGAGATCGAAAATCAAACGAGTAGAGGCTAGTAGACATTTCTTTCCATTCATCCATCAGCTAGTCCACAGCCTACCTGAATTGGTGCGACTCTTCCCGGTCTGGTCGTTTAATCCAGTGGATTTCCGCTGACTTCTTCAGTTCATCATTGAGATGGGGTACTTGTTTATATCATTGACAACTGAAGCAAATAGTTTGTTCGAGGGCGGACATTTTTTTTACTCACCTACTCTATTTTGTACAAATTTAAAAATGGACAATTTTCTAACATTTTCCTTACTTGATACTTAGAAGTATGTACGTGTAGACTTTTATGAGTCCGTTTATGGTTTAGGCACGTTTGTTCAGTCTGTATTTTAGATGGAAGTTTTAGGAATAAATAAAATTAAATAAAAAAATTCTGCCGCCTGAGTTCTTTAATTGTCATATTCAAGTTGCCAGTTCTCCTGTAGGTATAATAATACATGTACGAATTGCCTAAAGAACCTGTTGCCGTTCTTTGTCCAAATCGTGATATCAGCAATTAGGTACTCTGCCCAGTCCATATAAACAGCAACACCAAACTGTACTATGACAATTGGATCTAGATTAGCTACCATTAACATAACAATTAGTGCTTGAAACGGAGCTTAATTGCGTAACAAGCCATTACGACTATCGGTCGTTACTTTCGCTTTGCTATTTAGGTTTATAGATCTTTATTTCTCAAATAAGACTACAATAAGTCACTTCTATGAGAACATTGATTAACTTAAAAAATAATAGCTTACATAAATTTCATGCGCCTTAATACAAAAGTGGATTTAGTAAAGATTTGTATGTATGTACTTATGTATTATATGTATTAAAAATAAGAAAAATGTCTTTCTCTTTAACTCATTCAACACATTCAGTTTCACAGTAGTGAATTTTCTTTATAAATATATTCAGCTAATTTAGTTTTGAACGCGTTGAATGAGTGCAAATTCTTTATACATGTCGGTATTTTGTTGTAAAGCTATTTACAAATCCAAATGTCAAAGCTCAGATTTCAATTACTTAACAATGTATATTACATTGGCCCTATCCTATGGTATTTACAGCGTCGTGTATATTTCTAATTTTACATAATCTCATTACAAAATCCATAAAAGGCTATCCATATGTATGCCCGAACACAGAAATTGACCGTTGTTAGATTCGGACAGCGAGAAGGGAACAGATTTATTTTAGGCTGCACCGGGTTTTGTTTATATCATGGCATAAAGTATCCTCCTAGTCAGTCTCCTAGTGTAACCTAATGTATTGAATATTACTGTAGTAAGTCTAGTAAATATCATCTGTTCTGCATCCACTCGACATTAAGAGACATTAAGTGCACATAAAACTGATAAACATCCACTTATACTTTTATGTAGAGCGCACTTAATTGCTTACTAGCAATGGGAGACCCTTTAACAGTTCACCATGTGGTTGCTACTAGGTCAGCTAGCTAGAGTCATTCCTAACTCATAACTTCATCCCATCCTCATCCGTCAATCAATATAAACTGTTGGATGTGCGTCTCTTAATTGTTGCTACTACACCCGATCCAGCGCTGTCTGAATCCAGCTGTTTTCGTACTTCTGAAGGTCGTTAGTCCCCCTGGAAGGAGCGAGGCTAGTCTGCTATTCGTCTTATACTCGTCTCCAATCGACGACTTTTATTAAATTTCTGACACTTAACTGCGAAGGCAATTATATAAAATTGTGTTTTAATTTATAAAGGGTCTTTGCTTTTTCTAAAACAAACTGCACGCTGAAGTTCACATCAGTGAAAGGAATAATTAATTCCCAACTCGAGTTTGATATGTTTTTAGGCGTATATAATGGCAGAAACCTAAAGGCAGGTACCTTTGTCCAGTAGATTTTTTAGCCAGAAGCATTAACTAGGTGGGTCGAAGATACTTACACACAAAAGGTAAAGTAGGTATTGTACCTGTATTAACATCTTACTGATACAGAGAAGAAAGCGAATTTTCACGCAGATCGGTCGATCGGTTTTATCGTAATCGATAAAACCTAACTAAACTTAATCTTGATGTTAATCACGTAAGAAATAAGAAGACGCGTCGTACATGCAACTTGCAATTATCTAGTCAGTTGGAACATTGTGGAATTAGTTAACATCTCTTTAGAAACTACTATCACCATTTAAGAAAGTAGGTTTGTTCAGTACCTAACACTTAATAATGCTTACCTAGTTGACAGAGACTGCTTTAGATCCGTATATGAGCTTGATGATTGTACATCACTTATGTCTTTAATGTGCAAGCAGACATCATTAGACCTATCAACAAAACTATCTTCCTATTGTACCTGCCTGTAACATAAAACAATATTTTTTATCAACATCTAAATCTGAGAGCTTTCTCTACCTATCTCCGGAGTCATTGATAGGTAGGTAGAGAAAATTACATCAATTTTATTGTCAGTACCTAGAGACTAAGAATGAAAATGCTGGAGGTCGATGTTATTATTTTTTGTTTATTCACGTAATTATAAAAATTTCACTGAAAGCGAACAGACGGATGGACAAATTATTCAGAACGTGACGGTTAACAGAGGCTAATTACTAATAAGAGTTCTGTTGGCACCCTTTGGGAAAGGAACCCTAAAATTTGATACGATACCTACTTTAACCTAATTCTTATTTAGCAGATAACAAATTGAACTATTAAGACAATACTGCGAACAGAAGTTACAACACAACTCCTTAATATTAAGTAATAAATTTTCTTATATTGCTTATTGAGCTTGTAATTTCCATCTTCCGAATTTGGGAATGTTACATCATTACAGATGTTAATATGTAGTGAATTGACGGCATTATACCATACATTAATGCCCAAATGTGGGATGTATCGTCGCGTGGGCGCTTGTTTATGGCACAACATCTTAACCAAAATACCTGATATAATTATTATCAATTGAAGATGTTTTCGGTATAAGTAGATAATTGGTAACTGAACATGAAATGTTTGATACAGGCTTATAAGAGGCTCTAGGTTATATATTTTACAAGATAAATAGTATTAAAATACTATGTAAGGAATCAGTTAGGAGTGACAATTTTTTGTTCAATGGTCTGTATAGTAATGACACAGTAAAAAAATATTATATTGACCAGAGCAGCCGCGATATTAGCTCAGTAGAAGAACATTTAGTAGGTAGTGCTTACGGTAGGTTTTAGGTAGATTTCAATTAAACCTAATTGTAAAACCTTACACAAATTAAAGTGAATATGTTTTGAACTAATTAAATATCTATACCAAAGTAAAGACAGATACGCAAATCTGCAGTCTGTCCTCACTCCTCGGTTATACAACGTTTCATCTTCAGCCTTCCACCAACTAAGGTTTCCTAAAGGTTACAGTCATGACCTTAAAGCCTAACCGTAGGCTTAAATACAATGTCAGGCATTTACATATCTATTTTTACTAGCATACATACATCCATTAAATTTCCATGATTAAAGTGTCACAAGTATGTCAAATACCTAGGAAAAACACTGTGGAACACAATGACAACAATCGTAAAATATATGTGTTAGAATTTGGTTAGAATAAGTTTACCTCTACCTCCACCAATCCGCATTGGAGCAGCGTGATGGAGTATGCTCTAGACCTCCCGCAGCAGTGTCTGTGGGGGAGACCTGTGCCCTGCAGTGGGACGTCTATTGGTCGCAGCGGCACTTAGATCTACTCTGATTCCCATGAATGTTATTTGACTATGCCTTATAAAAACGATGACATAAGGGTAGGCATTATGTTGCATCAAACTGCATGCATCAACACCGTGGGTGTAACATGGAAATATCGAATCGGCTGTTTATGAAGTGAGCTTGCAACGCCCACTATCAACAGAAACACGTTCCCATATCTATTGTAATGAACACTTCATTAGAATCTTTAAGCCTTGTACATGTTCTACGTTGATTCACTGTTCCGTCAGCGCAGTTCCTTCTGCACGATGATCATCTTAATAGATTGAAAATAGTCGGCCTATTTCCGACTTAAATCACACGTGAGTAAGCCGGTAACTTCAACTATTTGATTACACTTTTTCCGCGGGCGAAGGCGAAGCTGCGGACAAAAGCTAGTAGTTAGCCTTTCGACCTTTAAAGGCCTTTCTTTTAAATGTAGGTGTTCATGAAATTGCATAATATATGTATATTAATTCTATGAATAGTTTTCCCAGTACACCTACATTAAATTCCAGCTTAACAAGACCATTTATTATATAAAACATGTATAAACTCAATACATTTTATACTAAGTACGTAAAACTACTACAACCAGAATGTTATTAATTAACTAGTGGACGCCCAAACGGTAAAACACATACATTATATTATTATTCTTACATATCAAACCTTTGCTGCAAATATATAAATTTATGAGACAATGTTTGAGAAAAATTTTATACAAACTTTCATCCTGTATTCCTCTTTACTTTTCGGGATTAAGAGTTTATTTTGTCCGTCTCAGGGATGGAGAGTAGATCTATTATAACATTCTCTAGTTCTTAGTTTCATACAAACTGTAAATTATGTGTTTACTTAGAAAGCATACGACCCTGAGAGCCCTTTTAGTCCGCAGCAGACTGTTACTGCTAAAATGTTTAATAAACAACCTCTACGCAGCGCGTTCGCCACACAAACCACTTGATGACCTATTGTGGCACCAGCCAGTATTGCGAGGATTTCTCGGTCTCACGCAGGAGTGGCCTGCTACACTCCTAGATACTAATCAAGATAGTGTCGTTAAGATAATATTATTTCGAATAACTATGTGATTTACTGTTAGCTCAAAGCAAACATTTACCGGGCCATATCGAACAAAGATTTTGCTCTTGTTTGCTGTTACCTACGTCGATATTTGTGACATTGTGTGTGACTAGTAACGAATCTGTTTGATAATATTATACCTAAGTAAATACAAATAAAGTCAAAGAGATTTTTTACGGGAAATGTAGTCGTACCTAAGGTAGAGTTCTACCTTAGATCAAGTCTACCGAATGTTAACATTCAGATTCATTTCTATTCTTGTGTATGAAAAGATGAAAAATTATGATGTGCAAAAACATTTAAATAGACGATTTATTTTTAACACTGTCGACATTCATAGCTCGCTCTATTGTTCTCGTAGTGTCCCGTTGTATTTAAAACACTGGAACAAGTTAATATCATCGCAGGGCAAGGTCCTGAATGAATGGAGGATTCAGAGCGTGAGAGGACTAGGTGAATTAAACTCTTCCGGTCTATGTACTCTGCATACATGTACTCGTGCTTGTTTCAAAGTTGTTGAAATCATCCATCCACCAGCATTTCGCAGTCCACTGCTGGACATAGGCCTCCCTCAATCGGTTCCACTCCTCTCGGTCCCGTGCCTTTTTAATCCAGCGTAGCCGCTGCAGCCTAGTTGGAGGGTGTCCTACGAGCCCCTCTAACATTATGATAGTTGTTGAAAACGTGGGGCGTTATCAAACAGGTGCAGGGGGCAGTATGTATTGTCGTTGCCGGGATACTTAAGGTAAAAGAATAGTTTCAAAGTATACCACCGCAAAATCCATCACCCGGACACCATGAAAGCTTGTGAAAATCCGGAAGATACTATTTTATTTTTAATATACTAAATGTAAATTTTAAAATCCTCCACCCATCCGCATTGGAGCAGCGTGGTGGAGTATCTGTTATTTGAGCAAGCCGTAATTAACGCTTGTAAAGGGATGACAGTAGTGGGACTCCAAAGACATTTTAGTATTATGCATAATTCTTACTCTTCAGTGCCAATTAGGTCGATCGTTATGTTTGGTAGTTTGGTACTTATGTTGCATGTTCGTTTTACCAATCTGTAGGTACTGGAGCAGCGTAGTTAATACTCTATGCCTCCTCAGCTGTGAAGAGCCAGCGCGCTGCTGTGCTGCTGTGCGCCAGTAATGGTTTCTAGCCAAGCATATAGTTAATCTTGAAACAAAGGCGAATTCCAAAGGGGACAGCCGCCGCACACTAATCCAATTTTCTCTACACGTTTTGTCCTCGCGACACCACGTTTCACTGAAGCAAGGCCGCTGTAGTGTAAACAGTATTAAAAGAAATTTAAATAAATAACTGAGTCGATGTAATCTAAACAACATCATACTATTTAGTACAGTAGTTAAATAACTCATTGGCAGCTAAGTACTCACTTAAAATTCCTAACAGATGTTCATAATAATCTTTATTGCCTCAAGTGTAACATTACAAATTCTCTCGCTCTCTTCTCATTAAAACTAAACATCTACATATTGAGCAAAAATATTAAATTTGATGGCATTATAAAGAAACATTAAGTAAATTAAAACTAAAACTAAATAAAAATAGTAACAAAATATATATATCATCCAAGCCAAGTTGCCCACGCTGCCAGTGTTGCGTTGCCTCGAAATTGGAACCCATTCTATTGATCGAAGCATTCCACAAGCATTCTACCTATCTATGGTGGGTAAATTCAACTTAACGCTAATTGATATTCAGCATGAGAAACCTCCCTGAATTTGATGGCATGGGTACCTGTATTAGTATTTATAACACTCGCAGCTTCAATATTCAATCAATCACACGAACGGTATTCAAATGCTTTCAATGAATACGCATGATAGTTCGTATGTGGACATTGTAAGGCACCTATACCTACACCTACACCTACACTACACCGAATAATGTTGTTGTGTTTTTTAGGTTGGTACCTATTTTGGTATTTAAGTTATTTAAGATCTTAAATCCGTAAAAAGTTAGCACTCATGTTTCTCATGCACTCATGTTCTCATGTTCATGTACTTTAGTTATTAGTAATCAGAGAAATAATATTATTATTAATGTTATTTCCCTGATTAATTCTTATTTCTGACAAAAATTACGTGGAAGTATACATGTAAAGAGCACCTTACATTTTAATTAGAATGCACATCAAGAATTCATTACCAAAGATGAAAACAAGTTGCAGTAATTTCACTTCCCACCTGCGTTATTTCTACGAGTAACTTCATGTAGGGCGGTGGGAAAAACCGCTTTTCTTACTATAAAACTGATTTAATTCTAGCAAGCATTAAGTTTTCATTCAAGGAACGTCGACGGCGTGTTTATTAAGCTCAGGGCTCGACTCAAAGTTGGTTTAGCTTCCGATAATTCAATAATTCAATAATAACCTTTAACTTAACTGATGAAAAGTGGTTTATCATAAGGTTTTTCAAACTTCAAATCCCAGTTGTAGAATAACGATTCAAGGGAAAATAGGTCTGGTGGTCACAAGCGGGACTACTGAGCTACATGCCCCGAGTTCAATTCCCGGGTCGAGCTAAGTATTATTTTTAAAATTCTCAGTAGCATCTCGGAGTTTAGATTTGTGCCCGTTACTAGGCAATAGGCTCATAAATCTAACGACACCTCTAAAGCTAAAACCCATCAAGCCATTTACGCGACAGAGCGTGTCGAAGAAATATACATGCACTCAAAAAACAAAATCCTCCTGGCGCAATCGGGTATCAAAATAACTCATTGATAGTTCATCACATAGCCAAAGTCGTACTTTTAAAATTTCCCCAGTAGTTCTGAACGTCCATAAGTGCATACGGAAACGTGTTGCTACGGTAATTTACGACGAGGCACCTGTCGAGCCGGTCGCAAGGCCGAAGCGTGTGCAAATGAAAGTTGTCAATGACCATAAACAACTGAGATCGCTTTCCTGCTGTTAAGGCTACGCAGGTCAAGCAACCGACACTTTTCCCTAACATAAAATAATACTATGCCTGTAATTGACAGACCCGTTGGCGCAATCGCTAGTGACCCTGTCTGTTGCGTCAGGGGTCGTGGGTTCGAATCCCACTCAGGACAAATATTCGTGTGACGAACACTTGTATTTGTTCTGTGTCTGGATGTTAATATTATCTATTTAAGTATGTATTTAAAAATATCTATGTATGTATATCAGTCTCTGACACCCATATCACAGGCTCGCGCCTACTTTGGGGTCAGATGGCCGTGTGTGAGAATGTCCAAGATATTTATTTATTTCCCCGAAAGGTTAGGCAGACGTGTGTAGTACGCCGACATTTCACCAGTTATGTTTAGGTCCGGTGTAATAGGTTGTGAGCCTGCCATACATCGGGCACAAATCTGAGCTACTGCTTCTCGTTTTCCCTATAATTAAATCGTATCCGTACGCAATCGCTCGTATAATAGGATTGGGCCAGCTTAGAGCTGCCAACAAAGGGTTTCTTGTGCAAGTTGTGCAATACCATGACTCGTCTTTATTTGTCTTAGCCAATGACGTATTGAGGCCGCCTGGCTTAGACACGAGACCTTTCAATTCGTGAACGAAAGTTTCGCGAAGAAAAATAATGGCTAACGACTATAATTTAGTAAGATAAATCTTGATAAGATATTTAAATATTAAACTTATCAATAAATGGCATGATATAACCATAGGAGCAAATTCATTTAGGATTAAAGTAAGTTTTAACACCATCGTGCGCCTTACTCGACGGTTGTTGCAAAGTAAATTAAAACGAACTTTGTAACAATGGATTTCCGCAATTAAATTTGAATCCGGCGAAAGTTGAAAAAATAAATAAAATCTATTCCTATTAATTGCATTTTTTTGAGATATTTTTGGTATAAATGAGCACAATATAGTATCTCCTTTTAATGATAATTGCCCAATAAATTCGGTTCATGTACCAGAACATTTAATGTTTATATGATGTGCATGAAATTAAAAGAATAGAATAAATAAAGAAGGTGACCAATGCAGAAGAAATGTTGAAATTTCGCACCAAGCCTTTTTCTCAGTTGTAAGATTGGATTTATGTACGAGTAACTAAACATAATTATTTTTCTTTCTAGACGGCAGAAAGAAGCGCTGGTTGGGAGACTCACAGAGTACGTCTCAACCGAGTACCCGGCTACGGGTTTGGCATAGCTGTCTCTGGGGGACGAGATAACCCCCATTTCGCCAGCGGAGACCCCTCGATAGCAGTGTCTGATGTGCTGCGTGGGGGACCGGCCGAAGACAAGCTTCAGTGAGTACATATCTTATTTTTTTAAACTTACGAGCTTTCAGCATTAGCACCACCCATCCTGCTACACTTAACACCTGTGTGTCTGACACTGGTGTTAAGTGTAGCAGGATTATAAAGGGAATGGGATGGTTAGTCAAGTTACATGTTAATATGAACGTTTGTTGGTCAAATAAGGACTCTCACTCTTGAGTATAGCTTAAGCTGTTGGCTGTCCACCATGTTGGATTAGCCATGATTAGGTTAGATGGTTGGCTCGACTCTTGGCTAATATTTATAATGCAATAATTCTTGAAGTCTTATTCTTGATAGTCCCTTTGAATGTTCTAGTCCACCATAAACTTGATAAATTATAAATGTTTTTTTTAAGAAGAAAACTCTTACACCATTTTTTTAACCTTAACACAACATGAAGTGGTAGGTAGATTATAGTACATCTACTTTTCACCAGTTACGTTATGGTTCCATCCATAACCCATAATTTATCATTCCAGGGTGAACGACAGGATAGTCTCCGTGAATGGAGTGCCCTTGGAGAATGTGGAGTATGCGCGAGCCGTGCAGGTGCTGCGCGACTCCGGGGCGATGGTATCCCTGGTGGTGCGGAGACGAGCGCCCGCGCCGCCGCCCACCGCGCCCACCACCATCAAGCTAGCACTCACCAGGAACGGGAAGAAGGAAGGTTGGTACACTGATAGTTCTTTCCATTACCATCCACTTCCAGGGCTAGTAAACGCTCACGGAATTCGGTATGCTGTTGAATCGAAGTTAAATCTTTTATGGGGAACTGTGTTCGCTTCTAAAATAAAATACCCGGAAATATTACTTATCTCTCAGAGAACACAAAACCTCCTTAATAAAGCTTTCTAAAAATTAATGACTACTTGAACGATAGAAATGCTTGGTGCGATGTATCTCCACCTCCACTTGTTCATTAATAATGTAATGTGATCAAATTATAAAAATTGTAAATTTTGAAAAGATTAACTATCGAGTTTCTTGCCGTGTTCTTCTCGGTAGCATTTGTGAACCGGCGGTAGATAAAAAAAATTATGACGTAAATATAAGCGTAGGTATACAAAATACCATTTAATGAAAAATAAATGAATCTGAATCCATCAAATTGCACCACTTACATGTCTTATATAAAACATTCATTCCAGACTTCGGCATAGTGCTCGGCTGCAAGCTGTACGTGAAGGAGCTGACGATGCGAGCCCGGGAGCAGCTCAACACTGCAGGCCAGGGCCTCTGCGAGGGCGACGTTGTAAGCAGAATCAACAGCACACCGGTCACGGACGCCATGACACTTAAGGAGGCACGGAAACTTATTGACTCGTGCAAGGATCGGCTGAACCTGGTCATCACGAGAGAACTGATCCGGGAGGAGACTGTGACTAATGGGAATTACCAAAATAATTATAATAGTTTAGGTGAGTTACATATTGACTTTATTTTGTTTTTTACGCAAAACTTACCGATGATACGACGAAGAATAATAAACTTGAGGTCGCACTGTTGTTACATCATGGTGTGACGACGAGTCGGGCATCAATATATCCTAGGTACTTACTTACTACTTTATATACTATTACTATTACTTCGCTTATGCCCTATTTTGTAGTCAATTATTACGACTTCGTCCGCACTAATTTCCCAAAATAATGTGGAAAATTTACTACGTATTTTCGTCTTTTAATTCACGTTGATCCGCTATTCAATTGTGTGAAAATATTCTATAACAACAAACATATTTTTGTATGTAATATTAACGAAGGTGCTTGTATTTCCAGAAGCACCGACACATCCAGCATACCCCGGGGCAGAGCCGCTGTCTTCAGCGTACAGCGGGCAGAACCTATACGTCGCGGCGCCGGTCCGCGGCGGCGACCCCCGGCGACCGCACGAGAGCGACCAGCCGCCTCGACCGCCCCCGCCTAGGAATGACGGTACACTACAATACAACCCATAGATATCCCATCATAGTTGCGGGAGGTCTAGAGTATACTCCACCACGCTGCTCTTATGGGGGGAGGGGTTAGTGTCAACCCAGTGTCGAATGATCTCAAGCCATACGAAGGACTTCGACAAGACTTAACCATTGTTTTTACCATTAAAAACAAAGCGCCCTCGAAATTTTGTCACTAGCGGTCACACATCTACAAACCGAACGCGCCCGTCGTTGCTTAACTCTGCCCATAACACGCAATCGATGCGAGCCATTGGGCTATGGACACTACGTGACGCTACGGCTGTCCTATGCCTCCACTGTACAAAACCTTTAAGTCCCGATTGACTCTAGCTTTAAAAAGCTATGAACATATCCGTCAACCACAAAGTACTCTTGTCTCGACAATGGTGTCAGGCAATTTATGTCTTGTGTTAAAAAAAGTAAGTAGTTTCAAGAATGACCAGCTCGAATGAGGTGAATCAGAACACCGCCGAAAAACTGTCAATGATAAGTTAAGTGTAGTAGCGCCACACAGCGAACCTACAAAGAGTATTGAGTAGATTTTAATATAGGCTATAGTTGGATTATAGCTACTATATACTACTATTATTAGACAGGCCCGTTGGCGTAATCGGTAATGACCCTGTCTGTTGCGCCAGGGGTCGTGGGTTCGAATCCCACCCAGGACAAATATTCGTGTGACGAACACTTGTATTTGTTCTGTGTCTGGATGTTAATATTATCTACTAGTGGACACCCGCAGCTTCGCTCGCGTTACACATTCACTAACTTCAAAAACGGCAAAGCTTCATACTAACTTTGCACCCCCGTTTTACCCCCTTAGGGGATGAATTTTCAAATTTTTCTTGCCGTAAAAACCATCCTTGAACTTCAACGAACATTTAAAAAAAAGAATTGGCCAAATTGGTCCAGGCGTTGTTGAGTTATGCGCTTACCAACACATTTTGCGATTCATTTTTATAATATAGAAGATTTAAGTATGTATTTAAAAATATCTATGTATGTATATCAGTCTCTGACACCCATATCACAGGCTACATTGGGGTCAGATGGCCGTCTGTGAGAATGTCCAAGATATTTATTTATTATTTATTATTATTTATTAACGGTAGGTAGTTATCTATAGTTTATGTAAAAAATTACAACTTTAATTTATAATCTAACATTTTTTATTCGCACCATTTCAGATTATTATAGCAGTCGAAGGCAATTATACGAAGAAGACGGAATGACAAATCAAAGAAACAAACCACCGTAAGTGATGGTTATTCCATTAATACGCTTTATATTATTGATTCATACTTTTATTGTAACTGTACCGTAACATCATCTGTAAATCATTGATCATTGAATAAGTACAGAAGTTACAAACTCCTCAGTTTGTTAAATGGACTTTTAACTTGAAACTTTATCAAGTTTTGTTTTGAAACTTAGTAGAATGTAGAATTTACACACTATTATCACGTCCATGCGTTTTTCAGTGAAGACTACTGAATGACCTCGCTTATTATAACTAAACTAGTGGACGCCCGCAGCTTCGCTCGCGTAGAATTAGGCCCATTAACGACGTCTACCCGTCTAACGACTTCAAAAACGGCAAAGTTTCATACTAACTTTGCACCCCCGTTTTACCCCCTTAGGGGGTGAATTTTCAAAAATCCTTTCTTAGTGCTCCCCTACGTTATAAAAGGAACCCCTGTGCAAAATTTCAAGTTTCTAGCCCTTATAGTTTAGGCCCTGCGTTGATATGTCAGTCAGTCAGTCAGTCAGTCAGTCAGTCAGTCAGTCAGTCAGTCAGTCAGTCAGTCAGTCAGTCAGTCACCTTCTCCTTTTATATATATAGATATAACGTAACACAAGGCCTGCATTTCCCCGAAGGGATAGGCTGAGGTATTTTTTTATAGTATTTAGGTCCCATTTAATTGGTGGAAAGCCATATACCGGGCACAAATACAGACTCTGGTTGCTACCGGGAATTTCAAGATTGAAAAACACAATAGTTGTTGCCCTACCTACCTCTAGCTTAGCTTTTTGAAGTGAAACTTCTTTAGAATCGGTGTGATTTCAAACTCGATGAAACGAAAAAATAAGTCCATAGAGACACAGTATAACTAGCAAATTGTCCCCAGGAGCGAGCCGCGGCTCATAAGCTTCCAGAAGGAGGGCTCGGTGGGGCTGCGGTTGTGCGGCGGCAACCGCTCCGGCGTGTTCGTGTCCGGCGTGCAGCCCGCCAGCCCCGCCGCGCTGCAGGGGCTGCAGCCGGCAGACAAGATCCTCAAGGTACAGCTGTCGGAGGTAGCTCTTAACCAAATTCGAAGGGCATAGCCACAAAGTAGATATTAGGAACAGTGATTAAGCTTCATAAGAACGTGCAAATCGGTTGCACTCCTACAAGCACGCGGGACATCTGTGCGTGGCCACTGGCCGCTTGTCGCGTACGCGGCGAGATTGTAAAAAATCGGTTGACGCTGTCACATCAAGTTGACTATCTCAGGGTAATCGCTACGCACATTGTTGGTTTTGTTAGTTGCAAGTTTGAATATCCAATATAAAAACGTGGTATTAATAATAATGGTTGTATATTGTACTGTGTGTATGAATAATGCTAAAAAAAATAAAAATATATCATACTTTAACTATCCCAAGGAGTGCAATAGGTAAGTAAATATTTGATTATTACTTTTTCAAGTAAGTACCTTTATTTTACTGTATGATCCTTTTTTTAATAAGAAATGGGTACTACACGGTGTGTTTTTACCTTTTTATTATTTTTACAAGCTTTTACTAAACATTTGTAGGTATGTGGGTGGGTTGGTACGTACTATGTTTTTTAAGTTTAAGTATTGCAAGTGAGATTTGTACCACATCCAGATGTCTTATTGAACTGAAATTTTTATTCCTGCGTTACTTCGGTGACAGTACAATAATATGATAGATTATAACCTGACGCTGCAGCTAGGATTTGATATGCCATGTGAGTGTTTCCCGATACATTACTTGAAAAAACTATATATTAGATTTAGAATTTGCCATACCATAAAAAGAAATAATAAAATATTAAAAAATTAAAAATTATAAAAATAAAATTATTAGAGTAAGAAATTTGTAAAGTATGTTATTTTCTATTTTCTATTCTGTATTAGTTCTTATTGTAGTATTCTTTTTATATTCTGAATAATAAAACTATTTAACAAATGATTTCTTTAATTTCTCTTAACCTGTTGTGACAACCCTACCAAAATAGGTAACAATTTTGCACGTTCTTAAGAAGCTTAGCCTCTGTTCCTAATATCTACTTTGTGGCATAGCTGTGCATGGGGTCACTGCGGTAGAGATAATACGGTGAACCAATCAGCGCCTACGACTGATGACCCACTCGCCCCGAGCAAGACGATACCTCAAGTTTCGAGAGGTACACGACGGTATGGTCTAAGAGCCAGTGAACGGATACCTGTATGTATTTGACCAGACTTGGGTTTTTGTACATTGAGACCCCTATACCTACCGTACATGAGATGGGGACTCACTAAGCCCAAAGTGGTGGACGCGGCGAGTGCGCAGGCAAGACAGGTATCGATTTTTGGCTATTTATAAATGCATTTGACCACGTCTGCCGTTTTGATATTTGAAAATATATTATTATTATTAATGGAAAATAACAATGGCAGACCATTATCACGCGTTTAACATTGTGGCAGACAATTTTGAAAATGTAAAAATTTTTTTTTTTTAAATTAATTGACCAGATCTGCCATCAATAGTTATATTTTATTTATTATAGTCTTAAAAACTTATATTGATAACGGCAGACGTATTCATTGCGTATAAACATCAGCAGATAACAAAATCTGAGATACTACCCGGTCAGATGTCTATATTTATGATAGCAGTTTTACATTAATATAATTTACTTAATCACTGTATTTAATGAAATTCATATTTTGCATGTAGTCTATACTTATACTAAACTTTTAAAGTTAAACGATAAAGAAGGAGATACGTTACGAAAAAATCTTAAATATTAAAGTATACTGCTAAGAACAAAAAATAATTCAAATTTGTATTTTATTTTTCACATTTATTTATTGAATACAAAATTTAAACGTTAGATAAATAAAAAACAATGTAGCATGCATTACTAAATCAATATATATGTATATAGGTATATATATTTATTGATTTTGATCTTCATTCATCATCATCATCATCATCATCATCCGAGCCATGGTTATCATCATTGAACTCGTCTTCCTCATCCATTGAATCGGATTCTGCAAAATTAATAGTTAATTTTAAAATATAAATAATTTGTAAATTGATTCGAACATATTCGATAAAGAATTGATTTTAATCAACTTACCAGGAACATCGGTGAAAAAGATGGAAGTTGATCTCCTTCGAACAAATTGAAGACTAATTTGTTGTCCTGCTCAATCCGACCATAATCCAATTGGTTTAAAGCAGTAGGTTGTTTTTTGTAAACATTTTTCCAAATCATAGAAATATAATGAGCTCTCAGAAATTGTTGGTAAAGTTCACTCTTACACGGTGGAATTGTGGTTGCGTCAAAATTTTGCACTTTTTTGCTGAAATTTTCATTGATGTCTGAAGCTTTGTAATTGCGGACAAATAGTTGGAATCTTCCATCATCGACGTCCGACGAATGTTAGTAGCTATGAGTAAAAATACTATAGGCTAGAATGAGTACAATAGTAATACATGGGAGAAAGAAGGAAGATAGCTATATGCATACATCTGACCGGGTAGTATCTCAGATTTTGTTATCTGCTGATGTTTATACGCAATGTATACGTCTGCCGTTATCAATATAAGTTTTTAAGACTATAATAAATAAAATATATTGATGGCAGATCTGGTCAATTAATTATAAAAAAAAAATTTTTTTTACATTTTCAAAATTGTCTGCCACAATGTTAAACGCGTGATAATGGTCTGCCATTGTTATTTTCCATTAATAATAATAATATATTTTCAAATATCAAAACGGCAGACGTGGTCAAATGCATTTATAAATAGCCAAAAATCGATACCTGTCTTGCCTGCGCACTCGCCGCGTCCACCACTTTGGGCTTAGTGAGTCCCCATCTCATGTACGGTAGGTATAGGGGTCTCAATGTACAAAAACCCAAGTCTGGTCAAATACATACAGGTATCCGTTCACTGGCTCTTAGACCAGTACAAGGTACAGCTATAGGAGGTAGCTCTAAACGAAATTCGGGAGTGATGGGTAGCTATGCATGGGGTATCGGTGCGGTAAAGATAATACGCCTGGTGAACCAATCAGCGCTTACAACTGATAACTCACTCGCCCCGCGCAAGACGATACCTGCTTTTTCGACTTCTGTGCATTCAAGGTCAGAGCTAAACTTTCGCGCTAACTGTAACATGCTCACACTCACCTGTCGTCCAAGGCGAACGACAAACGCGATGATATCAAATACTTGTAGTACCTACGTAGCCGCTTAAATCGGTCCGCTCGGTTAATCCGACGAGATACGACATTTGATTTTTCGCGACGCTACGTAGTCTATGATGAGATGACACGCATTACCGCGGAAAATTGAAAATTCTTCTCAGCTACAAAACAACGTCTTTAACACGAAGACTACCAATCCGGTATTACCCAGTGTGGAAGTTCTTGCAATGTCTTAAGAGTTTCACTTCTTGAGCCTCTTGTTGTACTACAAATCTACAACACAGCTCCCCTATAATACATATAAATCTTCTGCAGGTGAACGACATGGAAATGAAGGGAGTCACCCGCGAAGAGGCGGTCCTATTCCTGCTCAGTCTGCAGGAGCGGATAGACCTCATCGTCCAGCACTCGCCGGAAGAGTACGCCGCGGTGGCCAGCGGACAGATGCGTGAGTTGGACCTTCTTGCTTGGAACGAAACGAACGAAACCTTTGCCTGTCTTTCGCGGCGCTGTGGGCGCTCTTAAGTGAGGGAATTCGGATGTAAGAATGGTCCTAATACCCGGGCAATTACTCTAGTGGTGAACCTCGACGGTGACATCCCTGATGTTTAACATGGGAGGACCTTATAGATCTCCAAAGTAAATATGAACGTGTGTTTCCAGCGGGAGACTCGTTCCACATAAAGACACACTTCCACTACACGGAGCCGACGGACGGCGAGATGTCGTTCCGGTGCGGTGATGTGTTCCACGTGCTCGACACGCTGCACAGCGGCACCGTGGGCGCCTGGCAGGTGTACCGGATTGGTGAGTGAAGAGAAAGGCATTCACAATTAAGTTTTAAATAACTAAATAAATAAAAGACACGAAGATAAGAATTTGTTTATTTTTCCATACAATATAAAATACAAATAAACAAAAAGAAATATATATAGAACCAATGAAACAACAACAATTTGGTTGGCACTCAGCCTATTGACGGGCCCGTTGGCGCAATCGGTAGTGACCCTGCCTGTTGCGCCAGGGGTTGTGGGTTCGAATCCCACTCAGGGCAAATATTCGTGTGACAAACACTTGTATTTGTTCTGTGTCTGGTTAACTATCTATTTAAAAAATATCTATGTACGTATATCACTCTGACACCCATATTACATGCTCGCGCCTACTTTGGGGTCGGATGGCCGTGTGTGAGATGTCCCAGATATTATAGATATTATTATTCAGTATTGCAAAGAAAGTGACAAAACACTTATGAACAAGGGGGTGAATGTAGAAGTGAGCCACACAGTGAACACAAGGAACGTCAAAACTCTTGCAGGTCGCAATAACCAGGAGGTGCAGAAGGGCACGATCCCGAACAAGGCGCGTGCCGAGGAGCTGGCGACGGCGCAGTTCAACGCCACCAAGAAGGAAATCTCGGGTAACGACGGGAAGCACAACTTCTTCCGGCGGCGGCGGTCCACGCATCGACGGAGCAAGAGCTTGGGGAAGGTTTGTTGACGAGGAAGTTATTATCTCCTAGTACTTGGTTTGGATAGAATTTAAGAATACCAATAGCTTGGAATATGGGAGCCTAAGAGAAAGCATTAAAAATAAAGAGATCAACGTAGAAAATTAAAATGATGGACTGAATGAAGTAACAATACTTACTACTTTTAAGATTTTAGACTTTTTTATTTAGTTTTTTTTTAGATTTTAAATTAGAAACTTTAAGATTGATGAAACAAAACTCGCGATAAGTAAACGGAAAATGGAAAGAAGTAATTACTAACCACAATATAAGAAGAACAACATAAATAAAACGATGTTAAAGAGGGTGAGAATTTTGAAATGGTCATCTATGCTAAATGGATGATATAAGATGGGCAAAGGAAGACAGAAAAAGGTGGCGGAATATTTTTTCAGATTGTATAGGAAAGGAGCTATAACATTTTGAGAGTACTCTATACTATATTGTTCGAAAGTGTTAAGAAGTTGTTACAGTTATTGATTAATACGAAACGAATGTTTTAATTTCACAGGAGCATTGGGATGAGGTGGTACTGTCAGACAGCATTAGCAAGTTCCCCGCGTACGAGCGCGTGGTGCTGCAGCAGCCCGGCTTCGTGCGGCCCGTCATCGTGCTGGGCGCCGTGGCCGACGTCGCGAGGGAACGCCTGCTACGCGATAGCCCTGACAAGTTCGCCTCGCCCAGTGAGTGCATCGACCAAAGTCAAAGTCAAAGTCAAATAATTTATTTCGCCATGAGGTGGTTATACACGCTTAACGAAAGTCTAGAACAAACAGACTACTTAAAGAGAAGAGATATAATGCTATTCTAAACTGATTAATATAAAGTAAAGGATGAGCTATTGATCCTTGAATGAATAGCTAATCCTACACAGGTAGCCTCTCATCACTTCTCTGAAAATGAGTATGCCCAACTCTTCGAGATCACGGCACTGTAATAACTGTTGTTCAGGCAGTAAAATAAAATCTCCTGATTAAATGTTGAGTGTGATGACGAGACCCGCATGCTCATAGTCGCTCAGCGCGCAATGGAGAGAGCTATGCTCGGTATTTCTCTACGGGACCGGACTCGCAACGATGAAATCCGTAGACGAATGCATAGCTCGCAGGTTCAGCAAACTGAAGTGGCAATGGGCAGGCCCGATGAGGTGGACTGACGACCTGAAGAAGACAGCGGGAAACCGTTGAATTCAGAAGGCGCAGGATCGGGATGAGTGGCGACGATTGAGGGAGGCCAGCAGTGGATCCAAATAGGCTGATGGATGGATTGATGGATGGTGATGAAGAGTAAATTCTGCCATCCTCATTTTCTCATCAGCTGTCTTTTTCTCTTTCTTTTTCGATGATGCCTGTTATACATTTAACTGGCGACAGAACTCTTCTAAACTGACTTATCCTCTTCAGAGATGGACAGCACGCTGGAAGACAGCAAGAGCAAGTCCACGAGCATCATCCGTTTGTCGAGCATCCGCAGTATAATGGAGCGCGGCAAGCACGCGTTACTCGACATCACTCCGAACGCAGTCGAGCGGCTGAACTACGCTCAGTTCTACCCCATCGTGATATTCCTTAAGGCGGACAGCAAGCATGTCGTGAAGCAGCTTCGAGCCGGACTGCCCAAGTGAGTATTTTCAATGATGCGAGAATAGCATATAATTATGCAACATGAATCAATCTAGATGGCGTTGATATATTCTTTAAAAGATAAATATTTAAAAAAAACTTACAACCCATCCGATTATACTGCATCTGTGGCATACTTAGATCTCAGGCTACTGTAGGTACTAGTAGGGCCCATAGAGTAGTATCAAACTTGACTACATGTAATAGAATGCCAATTAGCATTCCAGTGACGAACGATACATGCTCTAGTGCTCGATCAGATCATAGCTATGGTCATAGTTTACCTTTTTTTGCCTTAAAAACGTAGATCTAGTCGTCTATGCTTAAAAATATCTAAAGAGAAATAATTGGGTTTGTTAATTGTTTGTATGCATTAGTGTTATTAAAACCTTTCGTACTCCTTCACAGATCTGCCCATAAGTCGTCCAAGAAACTTCTGGAACAATGCCAGCAAATGGAGCGCGTATGGGGCCATGTGTTCACGCACACCATTACCCTCAGCGAGGCTAACCAGAGCACCTGGTACAGCAAGCTCTGCGACCTCATACAGAGGACACAGCAGCAGCAGTTGTGGGTGTCTGAGACTAAGGTGAGCGCTGGGTTAGGTTAAAGGCAGGCTTTATCCTCGGTACATTAAAACAACTAAGGATACCTATAGGAATTCAAGTATTAAATTTTAAGATTCTAATAGTCGTTGATATATCAAGTAAAAATGGTAGATATGATATCCTTCATAGCATTCAGTGTTACTAAACGGCATATTCGTACACATAAAAAGCCTGAACCATGAACTGACGTGAAATTCAGCAAAGGTGTTCTAAGATTTGACGTGCATAAAGACCTATGACATACTCCTACCCACCTTACACTTGATATATCGATGATTTTATAAATAAAGTTCCTACGTTATTAGGAAATTAGAATAGGGACCTTCCTATTTAAGCAGGTTTGGTTGCAGTGTCAATTTTAATAAGTCATGGCATTTTTATGTGTTTTATATTTTATTTATTCTATCATTTTATCAATGAGATATTGCTCTATATCATGAATAATAATGCTGCAGATTTATGGATAATCAGTTCATGTGGTTGCGGCAAGAATGCATACTTTTGGGAAATAATACCTATCGTTGCTATCGTTAATAAAAAGCTGTTTTACTTGTTTTACAGAAAAGCGCTTGGAAATGTATGCTTTTTAAGGGGAAATGGTGTATTTCGTGTTCTATCTGCTACTCTATGAATAGGGGCATCGTAGTTAGATACAAAATGCTTTTTATGTCTGCATTTGGTTAGTCAAAGATTGAAAATGGGAACATACATTTCAAGCAATCACGCATATTTACTGACGTCGTCTAATTTTACTCCACGCCATTCTTCAATCATCTGTATTTATGTAATTGACGTATCATATTAACCAGATTCTTTCTTTTCTGTCTTGCGGTGTAGCACGTTGAAATGGTGTCGGATATATACTTCCCTATTCCCCCATCCCCCTTCCCAGCCTTCTATCCTATATCTTATCCCGTAAACTACTATCCACAGCCATCCCAAAGACCCATCCGTTCGCCAACAATCATGCATCCATCAATGAATGTAAAAAGCATGAAACACGAGCAAGTGTATGACGCTAACAGAAATCACGTAGTCCCCTACTATTACTCAGAAACTCTAACGCCATGCATGCCTAACAACATGTACAGAGTACCTAACACTTACCTGACGAACCGGAACCGGCACACCCTTGCGAACTATCCTTATAACGAAAGACAACATTACTATAGATCAAATCTTAACACGAGACTCCAAAACACGGCGAGTATCAGTCCGGAATTCCCAAAAGTGTTCGCTAAAAGTTCGCACCCACCGCAATCGTTTCGACCACGAAGCGTTCTCGAAAGAACAACTCAATCTCCGATATCTAATACCCAAAGACCGTCGTCCGTAGTCCCGGTCCCGGACCAATTCAGGACTGCATCGTCATTCTTTTTCACAGAACCAGATAAGGTTGTCGAAATTCCAGATTGGAAGGCTCGACTTCAGAACGAAACACCGTTGACTGTCAAGAGCTTGGACCAACCCTACCGACCAATATGTCGAATCCCCAATTGCAAGTGCAATGACGCGCCAACTCATGAAACCACTCGCTATAGCGAAAGTCGAACGCTTCCCAGTATGTCTCCCAGAAACCTGGCCCGATCTAAAAACTTATCCCTCCCAACACTCAAACTGGAGGAACTTGAACATCTAGACAAATCCCATGTGACCGAAGCTGAGAGGGATATTACTGCTATTATAAAGCCAATTTCTGAACAAAACTTAGGGTATGTTTAGGTACGCTAATTTATTCGTAATAAACTCAAGTTACCGTAGGTTTATTTTCTGAAACGCTTGTATTGTTTTTACTAACTTATGTATGTATCTTGCTGTATATGAAATGTACCTGGTTATAGTGGTCCTACGTTTTTGTGTCGTAGAACTTTAACAGAATAGTGGTTGAGTCTAATTGCTTACGCTTATCTGCTTGGTAAATAATCTTTAATTATATTTTTAATCTGTCTCTTATTTGTCCTTTTTCCTATAATAAAAGTATTATCTTTTTTTAGGCCGCATTTATTTTCGTCCTTATTAGTTTGTTTAAGTATTCATATTGTGTGTATATATTTCCCTTCCTTGAATTATTTTATAAAATTTAAAACCAAATAATCGATGCCAATGATTTTGAAACTTTTCCCTGTTTTTTTAAATTTTTGTTTGTAAATACGATCACAAATTATCAGTGTTAAATATCACAATTTTGAGCAAAATTAACATTCAAATAAAATATTAAATAACAAAAAATCTATATCTTATGAAAAGTTACCTATTTGATGAATTTTTAAGTTAAGTTGATAATATAAAATAACTAATCAAAAATTAATTTGAGTGTTGATTTTTGAGGTGTGAACCTTGTAATGCATTAATCATTCACATACCGCTAAACGTGATATTAGTTTTTGTAATGTTTTTTCTGCAATCATTCATTTGTCTTGTCTTGTCACCCCATTCCATAACCCACCCTATCGGACGCCGCTGCATTTGAAAACGGAACTACAAAATGGCGGATATGCATAAAATGGCGGATATGCATAAAATGGCGGACTATTTGTGGAAAAACAGAGGCCTGAGCCGTTGTCAGACGACTTTTTGTTCTCAATGTCGTCGAGTACAGAGAACAGACTATCGTACGCTTCAAGTCCAGAGAGTGATTTAGAAGTGAGCCCTCCGCCAGCTCCGAGACTGGTCAAGTCGTCTTCGGACCCGTCGATAGCTACTACTCAGGACAATATGGATCGAGATGACGATATGAATCACATGGCCGATGCTGTTCCACCACCCTATACGGTTGGTATCATTCATATATAAATTTTGCTCTTTAATAGATATTGTTGTTTTGAATTTAATAGGTATGTAGTAGGTGGTATACAATAGTTACCTTGTTTTAAAAAAACAACTGGTGACATTTTTTGTTCTTTTATTTTTCGTTATAATACTTACATGCTTCTTGTAACGCTTTTATTGAATGTAAGTTTTTCAGAAACTTGGACATCGATTTAAAGTATACAGAGTGCCGTTGGTTGCTAAGCTATAGGTCCTGGGTTCGAACCACGGGTCGGGCAACAACTATTTGGTTTTTGTAACTTGAAATACCCGGTAGCAGATTGGAGTCTGGGATTTATTCCCGGTGTATCGCTATAGACCACCTTTAATAATATGGGACCTAAATATAATTGGTTAAGAGTGGATGTATACTCATCGCTTCGAAGAGGTCTTCGGGTGATTACCGGAAAGATGTTATGTATCTCACATAACTATAAATATGCAACTGTTACAGTAAGGTTTTAGAACTTTTTAGGTAACCAGTATCTAAGGTCGTTTTAAGCACCTTAGCTGGGATTCGTTCGTACATGTTGTCAAAACAAAACCTTTCAGTTTGCTAAATAATCTGTGCTTAAAATTATAAAATATAATGTCTCAATGTTATTAGTAGCTAGGCCAGTTAGAATGAGATGTTACTACATGTTATACTACCATGTAACCTATATCAAACCGTGCAACACAGCAAGGCGCCTACGACAGCAAGTACGGTTTCTCAGCGAGCACCAATGGGCCTGCCAACAACGGCGTGTCCCACCAGGGCCACATGGGCCAGCAGGCCGAGGCGCCGCCGTACCACACCAACCCTGCGACGCACTCCCCGCCGCAATCGCCGCTCTACGGAACCGGTAAATGTGTGTTATTACATCATTTTTAGTACCTAATCTAATCTATCATCGTCTAATACTGTAATGTTAAGTATCCTACAAACCGGTTCGCTTCGCTGCGACCCATAGATGTCCCACTGCTGGGCACGGGTCTCCTCCACAGACACTGCTGCGGGAGGTCTAGAGCATAGTCCACCACGCTGCTCTAATGCGGATTGGTGGAGGGGTTAGTGGCCAACCCAGTGTCGAATGTTCTCAAGCCACCCGAAGGTCTTCGACAAGGTTTAACGACTGTTTCCAGCATTGAAAACAACAGGGACCGACGGCTTTACGTGCCCTCCGAAGCACGTCCATGAAATTTGGCACTAGCGGTCACCCATCCACAAACTGACCGCGCCCCTCTTTCGATCATATTGAATCGACGCGAGCCATTGCCAGTAATTAAAGATACCTACTTCATTTATAATACCACCTATGATAATACTAATCTATCACCATAATCATTTAATTTGAACTACTTATTTTGTATTCTTTTTATTTTACGATTATAGTAGTAGGCCAATCAGAGTGGGCGTCTACCTTATAACTGTTTTACAGTTTGAGCGATTTTATTTCAAAAGATTCAGACCTTTTGACGTTATTTAAACGTACTAATAGATATACGCGTTACAGATCTTCTCAATTAGAAGCAGCTAGAGGAATCCTTAAGAATTTGTAATAAATACAAGGTTTAAGTACTGAAGTCCACCGAAGCGACCCAAGCTGAGTAATAAAAGTAGAGTAAATAATCAAAGAAAAGGGTCAAACTTGGAAGGCAGGCAAAGGTTTGGAATGGAACAAAAAAGATATTAGAATACCAGCATACCTACTTTAAATCTCTTTTCTTTTGAATTGTGTCTGAGATTCCTATTGAATGTCATGGCTGCCCTTTTATGACTCAATCGGATTACCGACTTAAAGTATTGAATGTAGCTGCCATAAAGTTTGTACCTATCTTAAGTTATCCCCTCCCAAGTTATGTTCGAATACAAACTGCTAAAATTTACCATTTGGATCATGTGTCGCAGCGTGTGGTACTTGTGTATAAAATCATAAATTTGTCTTGTAGTCAAATTAAATGTCGTCGGTTGTATTTTTGTGTGTTGTATTGTGTAAATTTTCTGTGAATTGCTTACATAAAAGTGAAATTTGATAAGTGAATTTAAGTGTAGTAATAACCACGTTGACGTCTTACATTCAAGCAAGGCTTTTAATTTATTTTTTTGATTTATTCCTAAACGTTTTGGTGATTTGAAAGTTTGTGATTTGGTCACATTACTACTATTTATGGATTAGGTATCTTATGTTTTGAGAAATGTCTAAACGGCTTTCTTTTTCACGTTCCGAAGGTTAGTTCAAAATAAGGACCTGGAGCTCCATTCTTGAATCGCTATTCGCGCTACGAGTGAAAATAAAATTCATGAATCGTTTGAATTTTCAAATTAATTTAATTGTGATTGTGATACAGTTTATTTTAGATGATGACCCCGTATTTAAATATGTGCCATTTTTTTGTGTAATTTTTTCATTTTTTTTTAACATGAGTGTATTTTAATAATTTTTCTTCTGTGACGCAGTTCCTGAGCTGCCACCGCGTAGTACGAACGCGGTGACGCGGCCGGCGGGCGGGGTGCTGCTGCCCGCGCCGCCGCCCGGCCGCCCGCCGCACTCGCTGCGGCATAACCCTCAGGTGAGCAATGGCGATATATACATAACACCTTAAAAACCAGGCATGAATTGTTTAGCAGGAAAAATTAAATCAATCCTTAACCGCTGCCAAGGAAATTCAAATTTACGGGAACATTCCACGACGGTGTGCAGAGTAGGCAAAGGAACGGAACCAACCAGGCATCGTGGGTATGTGAGAAATTCTCCTCGGTGGTCCCATCAGTAAGAAAAATCAGCGGTTCGATGAGAAAACATCGATTAAAACGCGGTCCCGTGCACCTTTGCATTTTATAGTACCTATGTAGTGGAAGTATGTGTGTATAAATTTGACTGTTTTTGTTTCTGATATATATCTATTAATTTGCTTTTCCATTGTTATGCACGTATTTACAAAACGACTTACATACGTGTGTTACGTTGGTCAACCCGACAAGTTCTGGTCAATTGCGATACCCATCATCAGAAGCTATTACATCCTCGCAAAGCTTGCAGGGACCAGCCGCTTAGCTATAACTAAAGATCATATATGTAATATTCATAAACTCTTACGGTTCCTTAGCGCTAAAATACCTAACCTTTAAATTATGTAATTCCAGACTCGACCCAGTGCACAAGAGAGACTGTTCGGTCCACCGAAGGAGGGCGGGGACGAGACCGCCACGTACACCGCGCGCCCCACGAGCATGATAGTGCAACCCACGCAAAGCCAGGGCTCGCTCGACCGACACCGGCACGGATCTAATCCTGTAAGTTCATGATTCCGTTAAGAGATATACAATGATAGATTTAATTTACTTTGCAACAACTCGCGATAAGGCGTATGTTACGAGTAGTCTATACTTTCATGCATACAGCACCTCCCTCCCTCCCACATAAGAAAACATGCACATACATAAAAGGAACATCCTCAGGGTATGTTGACTCTGCGAAGGTTAGTGGCACTCAGCATTATGTCATGATTCCTTAAAATCGTTGCTATACAACCTTTGATGTTAAATTCTATCCTCTGAAATTCTCAAAGCCCAACTTTCTCATAGTCTTTATGTGGGTGGGTGACCGCTAATGTCATATTCCATGGATGCTTCAGTTCCTCGGAGGTCGTATTAAAGCTTCGGTAACGTTAAAATTAAAAACATCTTTAAGCCTTTTCAAAGATTTGTTCGCTGGGGTTGGCCACTAACCTATGCAGTCTCCACCAATCCGCATTCTCCGTATTCTAAAGACATCGACTGTGGCTGTGGGAAAGACCCCTTTTTTCCATTTGCCTGGTTTATGAGAACACAGACAGATATGTGGGACTCGCTGAGGACCAGAATACTCACTAAAACCCAGCGGCACTATCAGCGCTTAAAATGAAGCGTCACGGGATCGCTTGCGCATTACTACCGTGACGCCTTGCGCCTTTTTTTTTGTGTGCTCTCGTCTATGGGGGAAGGAGATGCGCATATCGCCGTCTTCTTTTGTGGGAAAGACCCCTGCCCAACATTGGGATCGCTGTGTTGTCTTAGCTTACTATCCCCTGGTTGTGCAGCAGAGCTCGTACGACGGCACGTACGAGTACGGCGGCGGCGCCTCGCTCGGCTGTCGCCTGCCGCCCAACGCGCCCGACGACCTTAAAGTGGCTCCGCCTTCTATGTAAGTTTTTTTTAAATTTTCACTGAAGAAATTCCACAATATAATATGGTAGCTTAGAATACAGAATCAACGGTAGTGACGCTCTAATCAAAGCATATAGATATGCATGTATCAAATTCATATAAATTACACTTACGAGTATATGCTGTAAAGCGTGTGTCATCTGTAAAACAATCCTTTGGATTGAAACTCCCTTATTCATAACAAACTAAAATACTTACCTATACTATAGCTATAAAGTGTTTTGTCTCTTTCTTTTGATTTCTAAATTGAGTTTGAATAAAGAAAAAAAAAAGAAATATCCTAAAATAGGTTTATCAATTTGCTATGGATTCTAATATAATTAGCATCTATAAAAAAATTGACCGGACGGTCTCGTTGGCGAAATCGGTAGTCACCCTGCCTGTTGCGCCAGAAGTCGTTGGGTCGAATCCCACTCAGGACAAACATTCGTGTGACTAACACTTGTGTTTGTTCTGTGGCCGTGTGTGAGAATGTCCATGAGATTGATTGATTTATTTATTTGCTATGGGTTGTAGCTAACAATGCCATCATTCCACGACTGATATGTCGCCACCGAAGCTCAAGTTTGATTATTGCAATGAGATATTAACAATTAACAAATAGAAATCCCAAATTGCACGGTTATTGTCTCTGCTGACTGCTGCTACAAAATAATTTATGTATTATGTATACTGTATTCTATATCTATTCTATACAGAAAAATGGAGCCCCCGCCTCCCCCAAATCCTTCAGCAATGTCGTCGCAGAGCGCGCACAGTCCCCATAACGCGCATGGCGCGCTTAACGCGCAAGCGGCGCATAACACGCAAAACGCGCATAACGCCCACAACGCGCAGGCGGCGCATAACGCCCACAACGCGCACAGCCCGCAGCGGAACTCCAACTCGCACGAACACAACTCTCTCGACTCGTTGTACCGACCACAGGATAATAATTACAGGTTTTTTTTTTTTCTATCATGCAATTAATTTACATTATTGTCGACTTCGATTCCGGATTAAGACAGACAGGGGCCGTAGTTTTGAATCTCACTCGCATACGAAAATAGCCAAAGCGTCTACGAATTTCATGCTGTCTCTATTTTTGAAATTCACTCGCCGTCCGTACCACTCGATTTCTAATTTCGCCTGGTTATTTCACTTTTGGTAAGCCTACAATTATCTCGTTATGAAAAAAATTCAAAAATCGGGGCCCAGTTATTATTTCCTACTGGGTTAGTTATGACTTGACGAACGTGTAGGCTTCGCTGCGCTGCTAACATACTAAGCAATTATAAGTATATAATGTTTAAGAACTGCGTTGTAAATGTTAGTGCAGCATTTAATTAGAAAAAAAAATTAATGGGGTTCAGAATGCTTTACAAGTTTCTTTTTAATAGATTCTTTAGTATTCTCTACGTGGGAGTGTCCTCAGGAGGCCTTCACCCGAAGAGGGGTCCTCAGGCAATGACATATGATAATAATATATATTTTGGACCTGACATTAGACCTAAGCATTGGACATAGAAAAAATTAACATTTGACATAAATATAATAAATGACATGGCACAGTTGACTGAATTAAAGAGAATATTTGACAAAGTTATTAATGTCATTTTAATTTTAATTAGATGCTAGGTATTTTCTAATGGATTTTTTCTAATGGATTTTTTAATGTAATATTGTTTGGAATTATGTATTGTCAGAGGAATAAATGGCTTTTTTATATTTATTATTTTATATACGTGGGAGTGTATATGTGTGTGTAATCTTTCAAGGCCGAGCGACAACTACCGCAGCCCGCAGCGGCCGCCCGTCAACGGCGCTGCGCACGCGCCGATGCACGCGCGCGGTCCTTCATTGCCAAACGTGCCCACCAATGACCATGCTAAATACAGGTACTTTGGATAGGATTTTAGACTAATATCGTGGCTATATATTTGGCTTTGGTGCCATAAAAAAAAAAAAAAAAGACTAATATCGTCGCGCATTAACTATTTTGTATTTCACGAGTACGATATGAAGTTACTGAAGTTACTGAAGCTAGCTTCTTCCCCCCTACACCAGTCTCACCGTGAAAAGCCATGCAACTGTTTCGAAATATCACCTACCTTTAAATCGTGCGTACCTGTGAAATCCGAAATGGTTATCGCCACACCAAGCCAGGGAACTTCGCTAGTAATTTGGTCATAATTTCGTTAATTTTTGTTGTAGTACAAAACATTTTGTACTGTATTCGTAGCTCTATAAATTTGCATTCTCAAACTAAAATCGATACGGATCCTCATTGTGTTCATGTCAGAAAGTAAGTGCGGAGTTTGGAATACCGTACTAACCTTAGGGTAGGGATTATCAGTGATTTTAAAAGACTGATAACTAATATTTAATATTTATTATTTTTATTTAAGAAATATGCCTAATGCCTAATTGACTTAAGTTGATTCGCTATTAAAATAGCATTGTACCCAGTGCCCGCACAAACTCGGCGTCGCAAGCGGACTACCCGGGGCGGGCGGGTGCGCCGCCCTACAAGCCTGTGCCGCCGCCCAAGCCGAAGCACTACCGCCCGCCCGACGCGCACGCCATGCCGCCGCAGCACCCGCAGCACCCGCAGCACGCCGGCAGGAACGGGGTGAGTGCTGGTCCTTCGAGCCGGATATACAAGCCAATCAACCATGGCTTGGTCGCTTGATTAATCATTATGACTTATGTACCCGATTAAAATGCCTTTGAATGTGTGAAATTCTCTTTTAATATTGCATTTTATAATGTCAAATCAAGTTAATTTTCTAATTCCAAAAAGCGACTGAATTTTTTTATCTATTGTTTATATGACAAATGGCGTGGGTCTACGTAAGAGACGTTATTAAAACTAATTACATATTATAATAATGTATCGAAATATGATATGTATATTTTGTTCATACAGTTTTGTTAGTACTACATTTGTACTTACATACGCGCTTACGCGATGTGCGCTGCGCAGTACACTATTTTTGAAACTCACTCACACTCGCGTGTGGTTGGAGCGGGCAAAGCAAAGAAAAATGTGACTGAACCAGGAGCTAAGATGAGGGCTGTCATAAAGTATGCGGCGGGTAATAACACAGTGAAATTGCAATTTTAGCAAATAAATATATAGCAAATAATATTTTAGCAAATAAAATTCTATTCTATTCTAAATTCTATTCTATTCTATTCTATTCTATTCTAAATTGTCCAGCAGACTATGGAGCAGGGTAATGGGTCGCCTGCGCGCGCGCAGCCCGGCCCGCAGTACTCGCATGCGCACGCGCATTCCCAGCCTGCGCGCCCGCACCACCACGCCTACCCGCAGGTATTGATTGACTGTACATACAACGACTGTGTAATTATCAAAAAATATGGAGGAGTGAAGTATAATCTCGATTAAAATATGTTGAAAATTTTAAATCTGTAACATCCCTTAATTCTTTTCTATCTTGGTATTATAATTACCTCGCCCGAATGTGGTTGTAATTTATTTCAAATGCCACACTAAAATTACATTAAAACTTGTGACACGTTTAATCGGTTTTCTACTTTACTACTACAATATCTTAGGTAGGTAATCAGTCAGTCGGTCATAGATAAATCAAAAAACTTAATCATTTGACTTAAAAATACTTGTCTTAAACCATATTTAAAAAAGCTCCTGTTGTTTCCTTATAGTTTTTTAAGAGGAGAATATGATTGACACACGACACCCAAGAAAAATCCCCAGTGTGTGACCCCGATCTGCCGGGACTACTGCTCGTATTTAAAAGCCGTCGTACTTATTGATTTCATTGATTATGTTTGTGACTTAAATTGAGCTTCTTTTGTATTTTTTTATATTCGAATCGTAATATATTTCAGCAACAGATGTACGGCGGGCAGATGCCGCCGCAGTCGCCGCCGTATTCGGGACCGCCGCCGCACCACCGCGCGATCAACTTGCCGCACAACCCGCACCTTATAGGTGAGTTCCTCTGTTTGAACAGATGTTGCCGCAACGGCTGTACTGCGGCAGTTCGCCGGACACAACGCCGCAACCGTACCGCCGTATCGCAATGTCCTATACCTCAATGTGAGTGTCTCTACATGTCTAAAGACCGATTTCATGTACTAAAATAATAATAAAAGCAGCAGTGACTGTCCAGTGGCTTGTGCCTTTTGTAACGATGCAAAACGCATCGTTAGGAAATTACATGCCTGAGAGTTCTTTATTACGTTCTCAGAGTAGTCTATCAAGACTTACGTGAACAGCGTGGCGAACTATGGCCTAACCCCTGATAAGATAGTGAGGCCGACGATCATAAAAAGTAAAGAGTAATGCGTAATAATTGGATAGATCCAATAAAGCCTTCTAGAAGGTTATTCACTTTTGTTTCTATACCAAACAAGTATTTTAACTATTTCCTAAGTTGTGTAACGTTCAGTTTAGCGGACCAAAGTAAAATGAATCCTTTTCATCCTCGCTTACAGACTTAGCAGGCAGTCGGGAGCAACGCGGTTCCGCCTTCGAGTTGTACAGAAAACCTCAGCACATGCACAATATCAGGTAAACTAGCCTTAACGCCACACCGCAGCCGTCACTGCTCCTCTCAAATCTCACAATCTTTTCAAACAGTTCGCAAAACTCCTAAAAATCTCAATTAAATATCAAATAATATTAAATCCCCCATTTAATGCATGTTCTCAAGGTCATTCCTCTCGGAATCTTGCCGTCTATATCAGCCCCTGTACAATTTGCTCTAACATGCAAACACCGATCGCTTCACAAACGACTAACATGTCTTGTTGGGCCACAGTATTAGTATGGTATTGTATGTGGTTATAAACGATTTAGAAATACTCTATATATTTTGTAACATATATCTGTATCTGGGCGTAAGTCTGTCGAGTTGTTTGAATAACATTATGTAAAATAAATCATTTGTGATTACAGTATTTAGATTGGTTTGCATTCAATGAAAAATTGGCAGTGCGTGTCTGCATTTTAGTGCAACTTGTTGATTTCATAAGAAAGCATATTGAACTAAGTTGTCCGTCTCGTTTCTTCTTCACCATATCTATCACTCTTCTCACAAAGTCTTAAATTGTCTATATTCTTGTATCATTATCATGCACACTTTTATTCGTTAGAACAGCCTTTATCTACTAGTAGTAAAAACATTTAATCATTCTTGTTCTTCGGGGCATTTATTTTAATATGCTTTCACAGAATCACGAAATTCATTTTATGAAATTTGTCATTATCAGTTCAGAGACATTTCAGAATTTTCAATATAATATGCATACAAAGTTATCTACGTCATACTGTATATAACAAATATGTATTGAACGATCTGAGATGTCCAAATGTTCATCATTGATAAACTAAGTGGGTTTGGTTGTGGGTTTCCGCAGCTCTTCGGACATGAACTCAAGCGTGGAGCCCGACGAGACATTCTCGCCGAAAACCAAAAAGAAATTGTCCAAAAAGCCGTCGTTCATTAAAAACGCCGTCCTAGACTTGTTCCGATCGAAAACGAAAAACTCTCAGAAGGTGTCTCGGCAAAAGTCACTCTGTGATGGTGACATGCAACAGAGATACGCGAATCAGACGCCCGCTCTACGGCGGGAGAAATCCGACCTCAGCGACATGACTGTCCACATGAGGAACACACAGATTAGGAACCAAATGCTGCAGCGCAGCAACTCATCGTCATGCGAGAAGCCTGTCCTAAAACCAATCCTCAAGCGACAGAGCTCGTTTTGCGACGACAGAAATGGTTCTATATGTACAGTTAGAGATTACGAAGCCAAACCTGTAGTTAGAAACTTAAGAAGACAGAATTCCATGTGTGAAATGGAAACTGAACCCAAAGTTACCCCTTTACTACGTAGACAGAATTCCCTCATAGAGTATAATAGAAGAGGCATTTACGGCCAAACACCCAGCTTTAACATGATTACCAAAATAGATCCGATCTACCAAAGACAACAGCAGATTAAACATGAACCGTTCTACCCCACTCAACCTCTACCTCCAGAACCCCTGTACCAAAGTAAAGAACACATAGTCTATGACCCTATTCCTAAGCCGAGAAGAACCTATGCTTCTCTGTACGATACCTCCAGTGAGAATCCTTATGCCACAAGGTCAGAAGTATCTAATCAAAGCTTCGAAAGTCCTTATGGAAACCGTGAAACTATAGCGATGCCGCTTTTAGACCCTCCGTATGCTACCCGAGCAGAAGTCATGCGGGAAAATCCATATGCTTCTAGATGCGAAGTTACTGAAACCCCTTACGTAATCAAGCAAGATGTAACTAAACATCCTGAATCGCCTTACGGTGAATCTCCGTATTCCAGCAAGGAGCAGATGCTAAGGCAAAGAATGACTTCAGAGAGTCCATACGCGACTAAAGAAGATATGTTGCGTCAGAGATTCTCTGAATCTCCTTATAATACAAAGGAAGAAATGCTGAAGCAGAGAATGGAAAATTCACAAAATACAAAAGAACCTATTTATGGTAAACGAACGTACGAACCTCCACAGAGCACGTCTTGGTCAGAAAGTACATACTCGGTGCGACCTGATAGAAGATTACAAACACCGGTTCACTTCCCTGGACGAGTCTCGCCTATGACTAAATGCATGAGTGAACCTCCATATGTTAGCAGGACCGAAATGATGGCAAGGGTTGGTCAAACGGATTCACTATACTGCACTCGTTCCGAAGTTAAATCGAGTTGCTCAGATCAATATGAGAGTCGCGCTGAAATGACCGAGATAACGCAACCTGTCAGACCAGCTTCAGCAGAGTGCACTTATGTGTCGAAACAAGAAATTTTGTCTCAAAAAGCTGCAATGTTGGCCAACAAAGATTCTTCATATGGTGCTAAATTAGAAGAAAAGTTGGAAATTATTAAACAGAGAAACCAGGCGAAGAAAGACATGATCTACCAAACTAGAAAGGAAGCTATTGAAACAGATTCAATGAAAGTAAGGGAACCTCTTTATGTTTCGAAACGCGAGCTTAAAGATAGTGTTATATATGAATCGCAACAAGAAACAAAAGATCCGCTAATGCCATCTCTAATACAAGATAGCAGTGCCAGAAGTAGTCCATACGAATTAAGTGATGCCAATCACTTGTCTCGGCGTGAACCGGTCTACCAAACTAAAGCAGAAGCACAGAGTTCGGAACTTGAGAAATTTCAGGAGATTGATTTTTCGAAATTGAGGTTAACTGATCAGTCGAAAATTGATGCAGAAAGAGAAAAAGCTAAAAAAACTTTGGAGACTGCTATTCTTATAGGAGAACCTATGTACGCTCCAAGATTACATGGTAAAGGAGATCATATTTCTAATGTTTTAAAAGCCACAGCCGCACCAGTGCCTTATGAGTCTACCACATCAATGGAAACGCATTATGCTTCCGAATGTAGCATGAATTTCGAAAATAAACCACAGAGTACGCCGTACACTTCGCAAGATTTACAGGATCGGACAAAATCTAATAGAACTGTGACATTTTGTGAAAAGATCGTAGAAAAAAGCCCCGAAAGTAGTCAGGATAATTCAGAAAATATGTCAAGTAGTCGAAACGAGACAACTATTGTTAGTAACGATATGACCATGGTTCAAGCATCTGCAGCTAAGGAAGGTGACGCGAAAAACGAAGTTGAACCGGAGAATCCACATACAACATGGGGCATATTTGATAGTGAGGGAGGTATGCTTGAAGACAGACAGTGGGGAGTGTCGCTTATTATTCCACCTAAGGCTATTGCACCGGGAATCAAGCAAAAGATCTACTTTACGGTGTCTGACCCAAGACTAAGCCAGCGCGTGGGAGGACCTCCGATCGATATGGACAACGGTAATGCTTTTGTAATGAAGCACGCGATGACAAGTAGCATTGTAGACTGCACTTACTAATTGGCTATTAACGTTTGCGAATGAATTGGGATTTTAAAATTTAAGTCTAAGAATGGGTTTTTTTCCACCCGAATGTCTTGATGTGATGGACAAATGAGTACGTGTGTTTTGGTATCTTGATTATATTATTTGCACCATGTGCACTGGAAATATACACTGCATGATTTACATATAGCATGAGAATAATGTATTGAGTACTTTAGGAGCCTGGAGTTTATGTAATAATTTAAAGTAGATGTAATTATATTTGTAGCGTTGAATTTAGTAATATTCGAGATACAAATTACCACAAGCAATTACAACTGATCATTTCATCCAGTTATCAAATATGGACACATTAAAGTTTGATCGAATTTTATTTTCTATGTCGTCTCAATCACAAATAGCATGGGTATTTATTTCACGGTTATCTAATTTACCATAATTGTCACTGAAATCATCACCAAACTCAGGCAAATTACTAACAGGAGGCACTTTATGATATTTTGTGTTTATATTTGCGCAGTTTCCTCCACACAATACACTCGTACTTAGAGATAGAGGAAAGAAGACATCTGCAACGACTGTGCTACGTTCAACCGACCGTGTGAGCGTACGTTTAACAAAATTGACAGTATATGTGCACTGTATATTATGTGCAAGGATGTTTTGTTTTTATCGGGTTGTTTCCTTTTAGAAAAATCTATGTTTACGTTTTAAATTACCATTCGCTTTATGCTTTTTATTGTTTGTGTGCCTTTGTCTGGCTTTCATTTATTTTCGGTGACTGGTTTGATTTTAAATGTTGTGTTGTTTCCTCCTGTTTGCTTGGCTTTGATAACATTAGGCTATTAACGTGTTACGATTTGTGTTTGTGTGTTTTCGATGTCAAATTGTCCCCCTTTTTTTATTCTTTTTATTCTATTAATTTAATATGCTGTTAATTTTTTTCAAGCACTTTGATTTTTTGTTCGTCTTTTGAATTTAATTTATGTACTGATCTTTCTGGAATCAAACTAAATAGTTTAAACCTGTATAATAGTATGTAGAGGTAAAATTAATTACCTCTATTTTCTTTTATAGACGTTGTGATGAAACATATACCTAATAATAATTGCTACAAATCTATTTCTATATTCAAAGCTAGAAAAACTTTTATTGAGTAATAATTCTAAACCTTGGCGCCAATTTTAATTGACATATTCAATAGACTATTCCACTATTGCTAAACTATTAACAACTTATGAACTTTGGATATTTGGAAATTTCATATCATCAACTGTATAATAATGTAAATAAATCTCCTCCACCATACGTTTATCTTGAGTATCTGGACAGCTTATATGACGTAACATAACATTAAAAAACTTTTGTTAAAAGGTGACTCGTGACGTCATTAAATGAACTGTATAATAATGTAAACAAGACTCCCTCCCTGCAAGTATAGCGGGAGTATTAGGATAGCTAATGTAATATGACATAAATCTTATTTAATTTAATATCTTTAATTTTGCCGACAAACTGACCAATATCAACTACTCGTGACGTCATAAATGTCTACCTGCTTTTGTTCTAAGCTAAACTTTGAATAGTAAAAAACCCAAACAGTGGAATAATCTATTTCATGACAATCCCACCCTATATATTTTGCCTACACCTTCTTAAGTTACACTATGCATATCAATTAATTTCACAGAAATATTGCAATGTAAATACATACGTAATTCTTAAGTTCTTACACAAAAAATAACTCGATAGATTATTTCTAATATTACATTAAACTACAGGTGAAGCGATGCTTTCTCCGCTAGTGATGTGCGGGCCCCAGGGCCTGGTGTTCCTCAGGCCGGTCACGCTCCGGCTACCGCACTGTGCGAACGCAGTCCCCTCCCTAGGCCTGACTATTAAGGCCACGGATACCGAGGCCCACCTCAGCACCGATTGGGACCAGATACACCTGCCCGCTACGACCACTCTTAACACCGTCGCTGTTAAAGTTGACCACTTTTAATAAAATACGCGCGTAGGTAGGTATGTAATACGAAAATTAAGTTTGTATAATGTGATACGAAAGAAAATATTTTATTAAATGAAAATTTTTCGTACCGGCATAATTTATCGGCAGTATCACTAAACCCATCAAAATTACTAGTTTTTTAGAAATTAAGTTTTATAAACTTTCGTTTTTTAAAAGCTCTATTTTTGAATCACTCGCATGACTTAATCCGCTCGACTGTGACATTATCGTTGAATAGAAACAATACCGGTAGTAGAGTCTTTGATATCACTTAATGCACACTAGTGACTCAAAAATACGGAATTGCCGTGTCGTCGACCCGTTGCCATTGGCGATCGATTCAAAAATAGAACTACAGTGCGTCGCTTAAAAATGGTCGTTTTACCAGTGCTTGGCCTAAGTGCAAGATATAAATACCTATTTACGATGTGATTAAATGTCTAATTTCAAGTGGCAAGTAAGAATATGTTCTATTAGTAGAACAAACGGTAGAACAGATGGTAATAACCCAAGATTGGAACCGCTTGCAACCACCAGTCCCACTTTAGTTGAATTTTTTTATGGTTGTAGTTTTATGGATGTTCATAGTAAAATACTGACCTTGGAATGTAAAGGTTCATAGTTCTTGCTTTTATTCCCTAAATAATGCATACTGAAAATGGCGACGAATATTTAAAAAATGGATTAATAAAATAATATGACAAAATGCCTCTTTGTAATTGTTTTGGCACTTTTCCCACCTAATTCACGTTATATTACTTTTTGACACATGTTAGTGGTGCTAATGTAGATGTGAGCAGAAGTAAAATTTGACGTTTTTTACTTGGAATCTCTTCTGTTCGGTCATAAGGGTGAACACATATAAAATGTATGAATGGAGAAATATTTTAGAATTATGTTTGAAATAACTATGATGATAGTCAAGGAATGAATGTGTCTTTAATAATCAAGTATATTAATTATTTTTAAGGAATGCCTTACCACGACCTAGGTTATCCCTAGATGTAAGTTAAACTATGTAATGTTGATATTTAATTGCAATTTAACGAGTACTATTTAAGCAATAAAACTCACGAATTTAACGAATTTTGGCTTCGTTATAAATAAATTTATTGTTCTCGAACTATCGATAGAAAGTTAAAGGTAGTTTGGTGACATGACTCACAATTTATTTTGTGACACTTATCATGAATTAGTGATATCTAATAGAATAATACTAAAACCAAGAATTGTTATTATTAAAGTGATTATTCATGTGGCAAATGACATTGTATGTATATTTTCTTGTTACTAGTAACTTTGAATTTACCTGTGACTCGACTATTAAATTTTATATGAAAGTAAAACGTGTTTTATTGTCTTTTTTTTATTTGCAATTGCTAGGTTTACTGTCTTATGCCAAATGTACCTACCCTTAAAAATAATTTGGTATTAGCGGAAAAGTGGAAGGAGTTAAGATAGTTACGAAATTAATTTTGATTTTAAATTTAACGACTCCGTGGCTCGGTGGTGTGTCTGTTGACCCGCGGGTGCCGGGTTCGAATCCCGGCTGGGCGGATATTTCGCAGAAAATAAATATGGAACTACTATGAGCCGAGTACATTCTGTTTGTTTTCGCCACCAGCAACAGCCTAGGACTACTGTGGGCGTATGGGTGGGAACAATTTAACTGCTATCCGTAATAAACAATCATCACTTAGTACTTTATTTGAGCAGTACCTTCACAGAGTACAAATGTTGCATTTACGCAAGAAATGAATTTCATCAATTAGACTAGACATTACCAATCATCTTTTTGTTTCAATGGACGAATGCTTAAAAAATAACGAATAGAGATTTTAGATAACATTTAAGTATTGATTTTTTTTAGGGGTCGTTGGTTCGAATCCCACTTACAAACATTCGTTTGACAAACACTTGTGTTTGTTCTGTGTCTGGATGTTAATATTATCTATTTAGGTATGTATTTAAAAATATATATGTATGTATATCAGTCTCTGACACCCATAGTACACGCTCGCGTCTAATTTGGGGTCGGATGGCCGTGTATGAGAATGTCCATGATATTTATTTATTTTTATTTACCTAAATCTTTTTTTTTTTAACTTGATAGATATTTTATCTCATCATAAAAAAAGGCTATCATTAGCTTCAGCTTGATCCACAGTTAATTTTATCAGTTCATCCGTGTCACCGCTGCAGCGATTGCGTAAGACCGTAGGAAGGCAACTAGCAATTTTAGGAGATTGTCCAGTACGACTTTCAAAGTAGGGGAACAGAGACTGAATTCGTGTAATCTTTTCGATTAATAACATGTCAGTATCAAATTAATGGTACCATCTGACATAAAGATTGGAAACGATCTCATGATGAAATGTTCTCGTTGTGGCATTAAGGCGTTTTATTGGTTCATAATGAGTAACATGTAACAAGGCAAGCTGAGATTGTATGCACAGTTTTGTGAAATATAGCTGCACTATAGGTGTCCTACTTCGGGCACGGGTCTACCCAAGAGCATACCACGCTGCTCCAATGCGGATATGTTGAGGGATTGGTGGCCAATTCTGTGTCTGATGTTCTCAAGCAAACCGAAGGTAAACTCAAACGATTTTTTTACTATTGAAAATAAACCGGGCCGACGGCTTAATGTGCCTATGATATCGATATCAAATCGATCGGTCGATCACACACGATCGATACGAGCCATTAAGCTATGAACGCTACTAATAATAAGTGAAATACTATAAAGCCACAACCCATAGACATATATATGCTCTGGTTCTTCCGCAGCTGTGTCTAGAGCATACTCCACCATGCTGCTCCAATGCGGATTGACGGAGGGGTGTGGCCAACCCAGTGTGGAATGTTCTCAAGCCACTTGAAGGTCTTCAACCAAGCTTAACGACTGCTTCCATCATTGAAAACAACCGGGACCGACGGCTTAACGTGCCCTCCGAAGCACGAAGTGAAATACTATACTGGGATGTATTCGATATATACCAGTAGATATACTACGAGTACTAACTAATTTCTTTCCCCTTAGTTAGAAAACGTAGTTTCAATTTAGAATTTTTACTAAATGCTTACATACTAAGTTTACCAACCACTTTTGTGCCACAGTATAGATTTATTGTGTTAATGCTTAGTAAATACGTATAGTTCAAATGACGTACGTTATAAGCATAGGTTTTCTAATTAGGGGGAAAGAAATTAGTTGGTATTAGTAACTGTTTTGTAATTCTGTAAATCTATGTTCATTCGTATTCAATGTTTACCAATGATTAAATTAAAATATAAACTACCTATGACAGCCAGGTACGTTTCACCAGTTAGTAGGTATAATCTTCCAACTCATATTTATTTGGAGGAGTAATAAAATCGTTTAAAAACGATAATTTCGTAAAAAATACCTAGTGAAATTGACTTTTTATGCCAAATCGGAAACAGAATAAAAATATTGAAACCTGATAAAACTCACGATTTTAAAAAATAAAATGTATTTTAGGTACATACGACTACGTAGTAAGATAAATTTTAAAATAATTTTAGAATAAGCTATGCTTTACGATAAAACTTCCAGTAACCAGACGTACTTTGACGTTTTTAAATAAGAAATCAACCTTTGCAAGCAAATCAATCGACCTCAAAGCCATCGCCAACAATACCAGATAATTAGAGGAGTCATGTCGATTCACTCTTAATCAAGCAATCCTCTTCCGACGCGCCCTTCCTTAGAAGCTTTAGGCTTTTACCAAATAGTGATTACATATTTCAAGACAAGAGATTCGTTCCTCTGCCAATCCGATAGCTAGCTTTCCCTTGTGGCTACAACTAGGTGTACTTTCTATTGTATGTAATTCATTGAAGTATCATTTTTATGAGGAATTGTTCATTTCAAAGTAGGTACCACGAATTTAATATTATGTGTACCTACTTCCTTCGGTTTATTACGGTATATTAAATTCCTGACACGTGGCCGGTTGTAGAACGCCACGCACAATGTAATTTTTAAACGAAGGATGGATGGATAGACGAGAAAAAAATCATTATCACTTCACCTGCACCCAGAAAAATAACTTTCTTCGGCCCATCGTGTACTTGTTGCAGCTTCTACCACGCACAAGCTTGAGATTACCTAAAGCAGTGATTATTCTGACAGTTTCAGACGATCATATGATAACAATGTCGCCAATCTGCTGTCTGTCTGTACCACTCTGTCCCAACGAAACGTGATTCCTTCGATCAAGTATATTTTAGCAATATCTGCTTTCTGCACGGATTATGGTAATTATGCAGTTCAGAGTTCAAACATTTTATGTAGTCTGAGCAAAAAATTTCGTAAAGAATTTAATAATTCGCTTTTGGATTCGGTAAAGTAGAGTTAAAGTAATTTTTTTATTTCACAATAGCGCGACGTTTATATGCATGCTTATGAATTTGAACAAAGAGATACAATTTTTGTAACAATGTATGTCATTGATTTATTTATCATTATACCTGCCTTAAATTAAAAGGAGTTTACATTTGAATATTAACTTGCTCAGCGACCCCATAGTGGAACTTGCCATCTGACACAAGAGTTCGAAAATTAACTCTATCCTGAGCTACTTCCCTCCTGTTTTGGCGTTAATACGCTGCATAATAGTAACTGGTATGAATATTTTGAACAACGCGTAGATACGGTTCTCCTAACGAGAGGGTCCACACGCTAGCGTGAGGATTGGCACACTTTACAGACCTTAGAGAACTCTTTGGCCTGCAAGTCTCATCATGATCAAAATCTGAACCTAGAACCGAATTTCAGCCAAATATCATCGCTCATATACAACCATCCCTTGTTAGTGATAAGTAAGACCTCGAAATTCAACATTACATAAGTGTAGCATAAAACGGAGAAATAATATTCTAGTACATCATTTCCGAGCGAGATAGTCTCGTCTGCCGTGTCATAGGTGAGTTGTAATAGTTGTAATACGCGCTACGTGAGAGGAATTGCACACTACCTGCTATTTGTATTACAAGCGGAGGAAATTGTGAAAGAATGTTATGACGACTCCGTGATGAGGTGGTGTGATCCTCACTGCCGCGGGTCTCAGGTTCAAAGTCCGACTGGGTCAGATATTTATTTAGCATATAAATATTTTTAAGTATATACGATAGCAAACGATCATGCAGCACCACTCATCCGCTGATAATCTGTAATGAAGAGACTCGTTCAAATTCGGTCACATTGCAGACCACGAGGACTATCTTAGGTTGTTGTAGAAAAGTGTAACCGGAATAACACACCTTCCAAACATAAACAAAATAATTACATTTCAATTATGGTAAATCGTAAATGGTACGATTTTTTTGTACCTTGCGTGGCGGTAGGTACCTCGGGCGAACTCTAGAAATTATGTTATGTGGTTCCATATTTAACGCCGTTTAATACATATCATATTATGTATGTATCATCACCTACCTATAAATAAGTTAATAATAATGTTTCCGAGAAAATCTTAATCGCTCGCTATTATCGCATTTAAGTACTTTCAGGTATGCAATGATTTCACGTTATTTAAGTTCATTGCCTACTCAGATTACTACAGTGGTATGCCCACGAAGTAAGGGAAGGTGAGGAGTAGCCGTAAGCAGATGTTCATACGTGTATAGGGTGTAAGATGTTTTTATACGTGTTGTGACAGCCTAGTAGCAATCGATCTCGCCTCACACTCGGGGGGACGTGGGTTCAAATATTTTTTTCAGTAATGTGCGATTTAAGAAATTAAATGTAACCTACTGTAATGGTGAAGGAAACATAGGGAAACTTGAATGTCTCAGAGTTCAACATAATGTTTGTAATGTAACTAAATGTTATCGTGTAGTTTTGCAAGAGAAGTCTAGACCAATATTGGATCAAAGGCTGGGTTGGAAGTACTTTTCTAAATCCAACTAACTTCCAAGAAAACAACTACTGGAGAGTATTGGTAGCAATTGTCATAATTTAGTTTCTCACCAAGTGTAGGCCGGCGTAGGCCGGGGACCGACGCGAGAGATCGTTAAGGCGATAAGGCACAATTCCTTGTCTTACGTACTTCGTGGACACGCCGTAGCATTGGCTATTGACTCGCGTCGATTCGATTGTCACTTTTGTCACCGTGCGAGCGCCGAAACAAAAACACCACACCAGATTTTGATCTATTGTTCAATTGTCATTGTTCGTGTGGCTGGTAGCTAATCCCGCTCAATTAACATGTTTTGAAATTATCTTATTATACGTCGAAGCAAGATAAGGTCGCCCTAATCCTCGATCTAGTATTGGAGGTGTGAGGATTAATAAATGTCAGTAGATAAGGGTATTGAGAAAATGTTGTAGAATATTAATTGTCTTTTGAGTCTAAAATAAATGGATTGAATGTGAAAAAAGTGATGTTTTAAAAAATGGAAAAAGCGATGAAGGTTAGTGGCCAACCCAGTGTCGAATGTTCTCAAGCGACCCGAAGGTCTTCGACAAGGCTTAACGAGTGTTTCCAGCATAGAAAACAACCGGGACCGACGGCTTTACGTGCCCTCCGATGCACGGACCGCACATTAGCGGTAACCTATCCACAAACTGACCGCGCCCGTTGTTGCTTGCCCCCGCTTAACTCTGTCGACCACGTTGAATTGACGAGAGCAATTGTGCTATGGACGCTACTAATACTAAGCCTCTCCTGATGTAAAAAACACTAGGTACGTTGGGTGGCTATGGTACTGCCTTGGGTGAACTAGATCCTAATTAGGTTACGTAATAATGAAGTAAAGCCTATAAAGGTCCTGTATAGGTCTTACCTCTCAGCACCGTGTTGGTTATTTTAAAAAATGTAGGCATTAAAGTTAATATTTATTTAGACTGGCGTTGATGTCTTTTGTACGGTGACGATGCTTAGGTCAAAACCTAATGGTGAATTGATGGTTTTTTTTCAGAGCAGCCATGAATAAATGTAGGAGGCAAATGAGTATTGTTTCTGTGTGCATTATTTAAATGCAAATATAAGAGTGAAGCGTTGTTTCCATACATTTGACATGCGGCTTCCGCGGTTTATATCGTCGTGATATCCACTATCAACTTATGCCTGACTTCATCATGATAATCTTTTATAACAGACTTGTCAACAATCTTACGCCAGTCGGTCCACAGATTAGCATATTCCTTGAGGCCTTTGTAACGACACAATGAATTAATTAATTAAATGTTAGCCAGATATTAAATCATGCTGGGCATAGTGGGCATATCCCGGAGTCACGTCATGCTAATTTTAGGTTTGATTGCCCTTTCCTTGGTTACGTCAACTAAAATCTATTATCTTAGCAAATGACTTCATTGCATCGTCGAAAGTTCAAAAGATAATGCAGGCTTACTATTGAAACAAAGTTCGACTGATTATCATGATTTAAAAAAATATACACCTTTTTTATTACTGAACGATTCGTGAGTGTCTATATTCATAGTTGAAGTTACTGGCTTACTCACGTGTGATTTAAGAGGTAGCTGCAACAATTTGAACACACCTTTATATCTTCGAATGAGTAGGCAGAGTTTTATTGTTTAATACATATCACCTGCTGTCATACAACGGTCACAAATCCATACACCTACTACTACTGGGAAATTCAAGTTAGAAAACCCCAATAATTTGACCGACCCGGGGATTGAACTGAGGACGTCTAGTTTAGTAGTCACGTTTGTGACCAGACCAACGAGGCAGCTAAAACAGTGTTATGAGAGTAGTACGTACAAAACGAATGAGAAGAGTACGTGTAGTAGATTGCCATCTCTGAACACTGAATGTTCCTTCAATTTGACAGTTCTGCGAAAAGAACTAAGCATGAAAATAATAATTCCGTAAATGTTCATTCCAGGTGCACTCCTCTCTTTCAGCTTGCTTATTAGTGACAGTACACATTCCAGTACGTAGTAGGATTGTATTTTTAATTCCATGGAAAAGGTTAATATGAAAAGTTATATGATATATTTTGACAAAAAGCGCGAGAATTGCAGATCATTTAACTAAATTCGCCTATTATTCGTGAATGTGTTGTTTAGTGTTAACTAGTGGACGCCCGCAGCTTCGCTCGCGTGGTATTAGACATAACAGTAGTTTCGTTTACACCTAGTCATATTATATAGCCTGTGTCACTCAGTGAAGATGCAGCTTTCTAATGATGAAATAATTTTTGAAATCCGTCCAGTAGATTTTGTGTTAAAATATTACAAACAAATGTTTCATCTTTATTATATTAGTATAGATTTAGTAAAAGTAGAAATATTACTCAACCTACCAACAACCAAGTGAGAGTGTAAACAACTAATAAATAAATACTAATAAGTATTTAATTTAAAAAAGGTATCTATGTCATCGATATCAGACCTTTCGCGGCCTTGCTAGCGTCAAGAATGTGTAACTAAACATCGAATTGGTAACTTGATAAGTCAGAGAATTACGCCAATAATTCATTTGTATATTCGCTTGAATGCCGACACTCTATGCAAGTAGAAGGTATTGGTTCTCTCTTGCTAGGAAGCGTGTAATGAGTATCCAATAAGTAGCGATTTGAAGTGCTCATAGTTCAGGGGTTTGTGATTTATTATCAACTATATTCATTCATATATTTTATGATTCATTATCAACCGATTGAAAGTATGTATATGGTGATTTCTGATGTTATTAATATGTAAGATGGTTACGGGTCGATTCATTATAATCCAATTATATAGGTGCACAAATTAGTCTTCTTTATTCAAAATAGTACAGAGATATTATTAATATTTTTTTCTCCTAACTTTTGTAACTAAAAATAAATCATTATAAAAAAATACTATTCACACCTCAATCCCAAGACCAAGAAAAAAAAACGCTAGAGGTGACCCTTATTCTATTTTACGTATTATATTAAATATTTCCATAACATATGGGAATGTTCATTTCCAATTCCTAGACGTTGAATAAGATTTTAAAAAGTCCACCAGTGAAAATCAGCGCTGCGACGTTTCACATAACTTAATGCTGAGTGACCTATTCACTGCGGAGGATGAGTGTTTTTTAGCTTTAGAAATTTTTTTTATATTTATCTTATCCTTTTGTGATAAGATTTTACTTACTTAACAGTTCAGTCACCTGTTTGAATATATTATGTCCCATGAACGAACACGGGCATGCCACTCATTTGCAAGAACAACAAACAAATATGATTGGTTTGCTTTGCATAACCGTAAAGCAGTAGGCGGGTACTAGATCAGCTTAGGCTTTGGTTTGCTCAACATTATATTTTCTGGCGATGTAGGTATGTATTTCTGCACTTTCGTGTCTACAATTACGTAGCGTCCATAGCCCAATAGCTCGCGTCGATTCAATGTGATCGAAAGAGTTAAGCAACGACGGGCGCAGTCGGTTTGTGTATGGGTGACCGCTACTGGCAAAATTTCATGGACGCTACCGTGCTTCGGAGGGAACGTAAAGCCGTCGGTCCGGTTGTTTTCAATGCTGGAAACAGTCGTTAAGCCGTTGTTTTTAATGGTAAAATAAATAAATGAAGAAGCCTATAATATTCAAATTAATAAACAACTTATAAAAATTACCTATTATTATGTATCTGAAGTACCTATAAAAGGCAAGCGGGTTAAATAAAAATAGTTTCATTTATTTTTAGAAAGCTTTACGATTTTTAAGAAGGTTTAGTAAGTATTCGTCATATAATCATCACTTCATACCACCACAACACTATCTTTGTCTCACTGTTGGGAACGGGTCGCCTCTCAGAATGGGAGGGATTAGTCCACCACGCTGGCCAAGTGCGGATTGACAGAATTCACATGCCTTCCGAGAGCATTATGAAGAACTCTCAGTCATGCAGGTTTCCTCCCGATGTGTCCTTCCCGATACAGCAAGTGACATTAAATTTCTTAAATCGCACATAACTTAGAAAAGTCACTGTGCATGCCGTTTGAATTTGAACCCGGACCGCTCGAGTGAGAGGCGAGTTCGATAGCCACTGGGCTGTCACCGCTATATGTATCACTTCATACGCGATGCGCGAAATACCCCTATATTGTTTAATTAACGCGTTTCTCAGGAGATACTATCTCCTCTCCGAATGAATGGTGATTCCAATCGCCACCATCTTTACGCACGAAGTGAAGTGTAATGTAATGTGTAATGTAATTTTTAAGTTATAGTTCTATTGAAATGCCGACCTGCATTAGATATAAGTTGTGTTGTGAAGCGTTCTTTATGGAGGGTGACAAATAGACATGCAATTTCCTTTAGTGTAGCAAACTACGGGATAAGATTGGGATTAATAAAAGATTCAATCAGTTTAGTTTGTTTAGTAAGTTAGTTTAGTGTAGTTCTTGTTTTGTTGCTAGGTGATGCAGCTATGCTGATCTAATGTAAATGGCTTCCACTTCACAGTAAACAAATTTTGCTGTTGTATATCCGGATCTTTTATAACCAGTCTCGATGTCACATCATTGTCAAAACATAAATGTCAATTTAAAATGTGTTGTCTTCTAAAAAGTTTCACAATAATAATAAGTGCGAGGATCACGAGAACTACAATGTGGACTGCCACAGGCCTCCAGTCTGGCAGAAATTGATTTTAAAACAACATACAATTTTATTGGAAATAAATAAAAAACAAAAAAAAATGATGTGATTAAATTTTTTTTTAGGATTCCCTTGAAGAATAATTCCATTAACATTGTCATTTATACATATATAACTTACCAGCAGATTGCAGGTAGTAAGGTCTAAGAAGCTAAGAGAACCTGAGAACACAAATTATATATTTACGCCCGTAATTACGATGGTGCCTTTGGCGAATTACGTACCACATATTATTACAGCTACCTCGTTGATCTAGTGGTCGTAAACGCGTCAGCTAAGCTATATAACTAAATATAAAATAACTATTGGGTTTTTCTAACTTGAAATGCCCGGTAGAAGCTCGGAGTCTGGATTTATGCCCGGTCATGGGACGTAAACAAAACTGCTGAAAAGTGTGGAAACACACTTATTACCATAAGGGTAATAATACAGGCGAGATTTTTTATATTGTTAATTTATGGATACAAGATAGCAAACGAGCATACAGAACCACCCTTTCACTGCCGGCCATGACGTGACAGACCCTTGCTACCCTTGAGGAACAAGAGGCCTTCAGAAAATTGTAACCGACAACCACAGCGTTATCAGATTTTGAAAACAATTTTTACACTGTAGAAATGGTACTTGGTATAGTGGTGGGTGGCTGGGTGGTACTGCCCCGGGAGATTAGTAAATACAACCTACATAGATTCCTTACCTATTTTACAAATAAAGATTTGACTCTACAGCCTAAAAAATTAGTATTTCACTCGCGATGCCCCGGCAATAGTACCTAACTCGATACAGTTTAATTATCACGTTTCCCAGGAGATGCTATCTTCACATTGCACGTTTTGTATCGCTGAACGACCCATAACCATCTACAATATCGACGCGATAAAATTTAATACAATTGAACCTCTAACCTCATGAGGCTTACTATTTTTATTTCAATTTATATCAACAAGAGGAGGTCTGTCTGTCGAACTTAGTACTATTTACTAAGTTCAGAGTATCCAAAATTCCTATTATACTAAGTTCATAAAAATACTGCTAATGTGAATTAGGTAAGTATTCGTACCTAGTGAAGCAGTGCTGCTCTACTATGCTCTACTATAGTAGGTAGTAGAATAGTTGTGCCAGCCTTGTATGATAGGTGCCGTCGTTTAAAAAAAATTGAAGAAATTAAAACTAAATTTTTAAATTAAATTATTTATATGGCCGGAGGAAGTTGAAAATTTTCCACGTTTTTGATAAGCTTGTTTCCAGTTCTTAATTTAGACTTCATCATTGTGCTTTTATCGTTGTATATAAAATTTCCGTGTCACAATGTTTGTTGCAGTACTCCTCCGAAACGGCTTTACCGATTTTTACCAAATTTTATATGCGTATTCAGTAGGTCTGAGAATCGACTAACATCTATTTTTCATCCCCCCAAATGTTATGGGTAGTCCATCCCTAATTTTTTTTTTTTAATTGTTAGATAAATTTTTATTTTTGTATTTTTTTATGATACAACATTAGAAAATACATACAACCCTGAATTTTCAACCCTCTACGATCAACCAAAAAGTATTTATATGGCAAAACAACGTTTGCCGGGTCAGCTGGTCGTTGTATAAATATCTATGTGTAAACATCTTCGGATTATTAAACATAGCTGAATACGATATATAGTTAGGTTAGGCACCTGTGTAGGATTAGCTATTCATTCAATGATCAATAACTACTTAATCCTTTGCCTTATAATATTGATCAGTTTAGAATAGCATTATATCTCTTTTCTTTATGTAGTTTGTAGTTACCTAGACTTTCGTTAAGCTTGTCTAATCACCTCATAGCGAAATAAATTATTTGACTTTTTGACTTTTGAGTAAGCTGCTTAACCGACACTCGGTTGTTTATTAAGTTGTTTATTATGCCTTCCATAAATCCTAATTGGAACAGCAAATCCTCTCCAAAGACGTTAATAGGTTTCAGTCCGCCAGCCGTATGCAGTAAGCCTTTTCATATACATACTTATAGCCATAGTAGTCTTATAAAGTTACTGATTTACTTATATTTATATTGGTAATAAATCGAATCGATTGCCACAATTCCATGATTTTCTCAAGCTATACGAGTGTCAGGCCAAAGTTGAGAATGCGGCTTCCATTTGCCTATTTCTACTACAGTCAAATAAGACGCGCATCACGCGCATGCAGATCGTGGTTGTATAATAATGCAAATGTTACAAGTATTTGAAAATAATTGAGTATGTCCCGATTGCAAGGAAAGCTTGTTAGTCTCTTGACATATTATTATTGTGTCTGGACTTCCAATTGGGAAATTAGAAAAATCAATCCTAGGAATAGAATTCATAAACAATTTATAGACACCTAATGGTGTAACCTGTTCCATACGTTCAAAACTGTATTGTTCGAAAGTGTCTTTAATTCAGTTCTCGCAAATTATTTTATTAATCTGAATGATTAATAAAATAATAATAATCACAAAATAAAATAATCAACAACATTGCACCTGTAAGAATAAACTGTATTGCACCTATTAAATAAATATGATGTGTGATTTTTATTATCTCAGATGTGCAATCTAAATACAGATTCACGGATTCGAAATTCAAAAATTTTGAATTTGGTCCCAATTTCCAAATTTCAAATACAATTCCTGGCGACTGACTTTAGCTTTGCTCTATTACATAAAATTATCCCTGTGATTACCACCCTTATTCTTTGAAAAACATAGTTTAGTTTCGTGTAGCGTTATGTATTCAAATTATTATAATTATTATTATAGTCTTCTTTATTCAAATAAAATTTAGAATTGGAAAGAAAGTACACTTTATAGGTTTAAAAGGCTTCAAATTTCTACCTGTGGTGAATCTTTTCAATGCTTTTTTTTTTAATTAGAACGCAAAACTTGAGTTAAGGTCACCCGGGGCGAATGCAACTATGAGGCTAAAGTGACTAATTGATTTTTTTCCCAATCTAACGATGTTAGTAAAACGTGCCATCTGTTAAAGAGTAGAGCAATCATTGTTTTTTCGTATAAAGTGCAGACGCACTTCTAGGTTGCTAATTGTTGCACTGACAGAGCATTTTTTGACTACCGTCATTTTGGAGCAACGTTTTGCGGCGTCGTGTGTTTATTTTGGTGCCATAAAAAATAGTTCACGTCGTTTGCAGCAAAATTGGAAGTTCATTCAAATGAAAAGATAAAACGTATGTGCTTTTGGTATATTTGGTTAAGCGCTAGGTCTTATAATTAACATTTTATTAATATAGTTACATTAACCTCAAATTTTTGTGCAGATGGCCAATTGCAACTATTTTTACAGTTGCAATAGCCCCATTGTATTTATATGAAAAATTCAAATCACTAGTGACGTTCCGTGTCGATATTTCTTTAAGTGAATTTCACTTAATAGGTACTTATTTGCTTGAAATGTTTACCTAGAAATATGAAATATTTATGAACTTATGAAATATTTTTTTTAATTTTGCAATTTGTTTATTATTTATAGGTACATTATTATTATTTATTTAAATTTTATTAATTTATTTACAATTTATTGTGCACATACAAAGCAGAAAGAAAGCCTTATAAAAGAGACACGATAAGAACATCAAGTGCAGCTTATTTTTAAAAGAAATCTCTTCCACCATACCTCTAGAACAGTGGAAGTGACATAGAAACGCGGACTAGGCGTACGCGTAAAATACATAATTTCGTACTTATAATAAAAACATAAAATATACTACATGATCTAAAATTTACTAATACGTTATTATAATAACTACTTCTACATAAATAAGTATATAATTATAACCTACACTGCTTGGCCTCCCCTAATGAACGCCATCGAGCCCTGTCTTCGGCTCGACGCATCCAGTTTCTACCTGCAGCCTTTACTACGCTTTCCAAGTCGTGGTCTCCACTCTAGAACTCGTTTTCTCCAGCGGTTATCGGTTCTTCGACAGATATGCACAAAACTCCAGAATAAATAAATAAATAAATCAGTATAAATAGTTAATTATTAACGACTAAATAAATGTGTACTATAACAATATCAAAATTTTGTTACTTATTCCAGATGGTTCGAAACTATAAAAGAAAAAGGGAAAAAGCTTATACGCGAGAAAAGCTTGTTGTGATTTTTTTTTTACGAAATTTTGTCGATATGTAGTATGTACCTATCACAACACTAGCCAGTATGGAAGACAGTCGCATTCGCCCCAAAAAAAACTAATATTGTTTTTTCTTGAATCTGAACCCTATTCCCATTGACTAGATTCCATTTTTGGATAGCTGTTGTGTGAAACTACATGTACTCTTATTCCTAACATCTAGATAATGATTGCAACCAGGTTATTTAACTGAAAGTTGCATTAGCCCCAATGTGGGGCGAATGTAACTTTGAGTGTTCTTAATCAACAAGCATATAAATTACTAAAAAACCTAAGCCTATTTGTAGCGTACTTTATGTCGAAAATGTTCAATGAAGGGTGAGGAATTAATTAAGTTTGTTTAAATAACCCTCCTTATTAAGTAGCTAAGGGTGGAAGGAAGCAAAGTCATAATATAATTTTTTTTAGTCGCTTTCGCCCCGGGTGACCTTAATTTAAAAATATCATATTTAAATGATTTTGAAGGTTTGTTACTTTCTTATTAAATACCCCTATTTAAAAATTTCGGAAGCAAGAGTATGGTTACATATATACATAATACACGATATGTTACAAAGGAGACCGATATTTTCATGCTCTGTGGTATAGCCTAATGCAGAACAGCTGCCGTTTATCTTTAATGGTTCTATAACAGGTAGGGCCTATAACAGTCAGTCCAGTCTAAAAAAATCACCAAACAAAACGAATATTGACCTACATATCGGCTAGTGGTAATGTTATTATGTATATTGTGTTAACAGCAAAAACCAAGCTTATGATACCGTTTATTATTATGGATCGTTGGCGAGATAAACACGAACGACTCGTGATTTTTGCTTATAATCGAGTCTAAACGGATACGGATAGTGTGAACGATTACACTTTAACACAAAGTGATTTCAATTAGATGAGAAATGATTGACATTTAAAGGAATTATTAGTTACATTAGTTAGAAGACTTTTTGTTACGAAATAAGTTACACTGTCTCAATTCATCCCTTCCTAAAATGAGGTATTTACTTTCGGAAAATAAAAGTAATTGTTGAGCACCGGACTAATATTAATATTAGTTGAATGTTATTAGTAAGTTCTTAATGCAGGAAAGGAGACTGGCGGTTTTCCTAGGAGAGTTCGGCCTGGTCACCTACATGGATACTTTTAATGTTTTTTGATAGCGTAGGTCAATAGAAACGAATATTTACTTGTAATTTCTTCAAAGAAGTTGTCAGTTTTACATAAATAATATTTAAAGTTAACATTTGACAGTTAACGTTGACACGACATTGACAGTGTCAATTTGACAATTGAGGTTATGTCTACGAAAGAAATGGTTAACTCAGCGTTGCCAGAATGTAACTTTTGTTACATTTTACGTTACTTTTGACCCTCTCATGTAACTTCCATGTAACACGACTCAAAATGTAACTTTTACGTTACTTTTAGGACTTATTAAAATATTTAAATATTTACCTATATTTTAGCTTTTGAAATACTTTTCTAAATTTGTTGGTGTATATCTTTCACATTATTAATTATATGTTTTTCTTTTTTAGGACAATCAGTCAATTATTTGATCAAAAAATATCACGATTCTTTCGAAGCTTTATTAATAGGACAGAAAACATTTTAAGTTTTTTGTAATAAAGTATCATATTATAGTATTAGTGTTGTTTTCCACATAAAATGGAAATGTAACTTTTGTCGTGAAAATGTAACTTTTTGAGGTGTCTCATGTTACATTTGACTATCTGCCACTGGCAACACTGGGTTAACTTAACTGTGTACTGACTGTGTTATTATGTATGTAATGTAGTAATACTCAATTTAGTAAAACTCATCATCGACACATTTAATTACATCATTTTATGTGTCTACCTATCCGCATCGCCCATGACAACTGTGACTGACTTTGAAAAAGTTCAGTCTTAGAATAGGGGATAGGAATAGGATATTGGTTAGTCCAGTCTGCAGAGTTATATCATAAGAACATTAGTTAGCTTTAAAAAATTATTCACTGTAGAAATGGTATTAGACCAGGTACCGTGGCAGGTAGTACTATAAAACCTGTCCGTAAAATCTGGCTCCTTATACTGTGTGTTGGAGGTGTCAAATGAAAATGCTTTCTTTAACAGATACTTATATTTTATTCACTATCATAACACAATAATATTTCATCCAAGAAAGGTGCCGGAGGTATAATATTATTCCTTGCCACCTTGCCCAACCCAAGTACCATATAATAGACATAGTATGTGAACAACAACCTGCTGTACGCCTCCCTGATATACAATTACAGTAGTATTGTTTAATGGCCTCCCTTCCTGAGAAGTTATTATTGATTAAAATGTATATAAAATATATTTTTTGACTAATATGCCTGCCTGCTTTGGATTTTGCCTCTCAATAACCATCCATTTTCGTTGAGGAGTAAAGGTAGGTTTTCAACCTCACGGCACACTTCTATAACGTACCGACCATTAGCCTTATGTGCTCACCATAATATGAATGAGCTTGTTTTATTTGATAGGTCTTATGGTTTCTTCATTGGGTTGGGGTGGTAACACGGCGGCCTCACCATCAACTTCTTGCTCAATGGTTGAAGCCGTCGCTTGTGAGGTTGATGGGGCAGAATAGTGATGTTTATCTGCTCTCATCCAACAAGGATGACATATTTGGCTATTGCTCTGAACCTTGAATTGAAAAAAAACCATGTAAACACTATAAAACAGTTAAAAGATCAGTTAGATTAAACAATGCTGTTGAATTAATTATATTTACTCGATTTGGTAAAATCCATTCTGCAATAACATTAAAAATATGTCTTTCCCGCACAGAAGTTTGTGTCAGCGTATGGCAGCGAACTTTATGTAGTGATCGACCACAATTCACACATACTTTTTGATGCCCAAAAACAGGAGATTGTAAATTAGGGCTCATCAATAGCCAACAATTATGGCAGATGTGATCTGCAGTATCAATCTGTAAATAATAATTCATTTATTTAGTTTAATATGCTTTTAATAAATAGCATAGCATAGAAGCGTTAGTTTTCAGGTCGATCAATTTTTGAAAACATCATAGTACAGGACATTGTCACATCTTGCTGTATGATAGGTATAATGTTGAGTATTGTCTAATACATAGAACACTTACCCATCGATTAGGGTGCCATTGCCTTAATAAAGGCAATATATCTTTATTTTCCGGGTGCGACAGCGCATGCCTCCGTAGTCGTATTATAGATATAGTGCAATTAGCACAACGCTTGCGTTCCATTATGTAGAAATCCAAATCGTTAAGAATATCAAGGTCCAATCAAACTCGCCAGGTCAATGTTTATGCAGAATCCACAGTCCGAAATTCAAAAGCCAAAGTAAAACAAAAGCAATAACAACAGAATGAATTATTTATTTCGCTGATCACGCACCGACCGCATAATATGTCAATCAAACAAAACCACAGACATGATATGACATAAACGCATCGATAAGATTGATCGACCTATTTTCATCGTATCGATCCACACAGTTTAAAAATGCATTTTTCTCGGTTCGTAGCTGTAATATTGAGAAGGTAAATTAATAAATTGATCAGTGCATACGATAAAGACAGTTTTATTGTGAAAAATCACTAAGCGAAAAGTGTTTATGTATACATAAATCGATTAACAAAATATATCGATTTACAAAATATAAAAAAAATGTTTTCTCAAGCCAGACAAGTTCTACAAAAATGCGAATACGATATTCTAAACCAGAAAAAAATACTGTATTTTTATGCATAAGTGTTATTCCTGTAGGTCTTCAGGCCGAAAACCGCCAGTCTCCTTTATAAGGATAAATTATTAAATTTATTTGTTATTAAGTAATACAATACTTTACTTGTCCTATTCGCTAAACAAGCATTTTGCAAATGGTTCAACCAAAAATTTATGAAAGAACTCAAATAGATTAATTAAACAAACTTGATTTAAAAGTGAAACTTAGCAGTGTTTGATCAGGTAATGGTTTCACAAGTCGTGATCGGCCGTTTATAAAACAATCGATACGAAAAATTGTGATCAGTATCAAAATATCGAAAAATTGCTAAGCGGCATCGTCGTGTCGCTAATCAGTTGTTACCAATACCTAGATGACATATTTGAGGTACGGTTACCGGATATCCGTTACATCTCGGTCGCTATGTCAGAGTTAAAACCACGCGTAAAGTTCCATAAGATAATTACGAGTACGAAATATTTAGAAAATGAAGACAGTGATCACAGATTATCAGATCAGATCTTTGGAGGTATTATCAGATATTTTCAGATTACATATCTTTGATATTCGTTTTGATTCATTGTTTCACTCTATCAGCCTTTTGAGATCAACTGCTGGACATAGGCGTCTGCTAAACGACACCACTCCGACTGGTCTTTACCTTCTGGATTGGATTCTCGCCATCAGGTCGTCCGTCCGCTTTGTCAAAGAGCTATCTTTTTCCGAGTCATGTTTTCCATTCAAGGCCTTTTCCCCAGCTGATAGCAGTCCTTCGAACGTGGCCTGCCTATTGCCACGTCAACTTGCTAAATCTGGGAACTATACTAGAGAGCTTCGACCAGAGAGCATTAGATTTTTCTAACTTGAAAATCTTGAAATGCCCGGTAAGAGTCTGGATTTGTGGCCTGGTGTATAGCAATAGGCTCACCACCTATTACCTAAACATAACTGATGAAAAGTGGGTGTAATACACACCTCTACCTACCCCTACGAGGAAATAAAGGCGTGATGATATGTTATGTCACTCGCATACGAAAACCGTCAAATCGTATGTTGAATTTCATGTTGCCTCTAATTTTTCTCACTCGGACACCATATCTAACGAGTGGTCCGGTCCGTACCAATCGAATTCTAATTTCGCCCGGCGATAGAATGTGTTTCATTTATAGTTTAAGATTTCATTTATAGTTTTTAAGTTGCATTTTTATTGTTCTGCCCACAACGAACTCGGTAAAAGATTCGATAATGTTTCATTCATTCCACCGTAAAAAATAATCGACAGACAGACATGAATGAATGTCTTTGTAGGTAAAAATAAATATAAAAAAAAAGTTTACTTTGACCATAGCAGCAATCTTGATTTGCGAAACAGTTCGTTTTATTTACAGTCCATATCATCATTTTCAGATCTTGGGCTTTGAATCATGCAATCTAATATTATTTCGAATTTAAAGACCGCGGTATTTGTTAATTATTTTTATTAAGTACGAGTTATCTTAATATTCGTGCGATTGAGAAATTAAATAGTTTAAGTGGTGTCGTGACCCAGTGCAATATTTTGGAATTTGGCTTTCTAAAGATTAGAATAAAAATTTGTTCTAAGACTGCTGATGACAATGGTTTAAATAGATATAAGGCGATATTAAGCGCATCAGCCGAGATTTCCACTGGCTGAAATTCAGCCTCTTACTCGATAGTATCCGGGTTCTAATACAAGAGGCTCTGTTAAGTTACGCTTGTTTAGACAATTAAATTATTTGAACCCTGTAGCGGTGCAGGAAACGTCGGAGGATAATTTGAATTTGAATTGTTGACTAAAACAGCAGCGGTATGGTTCCGGTAGCGGTGACAGCCCAGTGGCTATCGAACTCGCCTCTCACTCGAGCGGTCCGGGTTCAAACCCAAGGCACGCACCAATGACTTTTCTAAGTTATGTGCGAATCAATTAATTAAAATGTCACTTGCTATAACGGTGAAGTACACATCGTGAGGAAACCTGCATGCCTGAAAGTTCTTCATAATGTTCTCGAAGGCATGTGAAGTCTGCCAATCCGCACTGGGCCAGCGTGGTCGACAAGGCCTAATTCCTCCCATTCTGAGAGGAGACCGTTCCCAACAGTGGGACAAAGAAAGCGTTGCTGTGGTGGTGGATGGAGATTTGTGAATGGAGTGAGAGTAGTTTCAGCCTTTCAAGAACTCTTAGGCATGCAGAATGCAGATACCTTCTTGATGTGTCTTTAAGCGTTATAACACATGGCATATAATTGCTTCAAACTTAAAAATATAATAAAGATAGTGATTCGAACTTGAGATTTCACAAGAATGAGATCGAAACCAATGTTCTTGGTGATAGATTAATAATTCTAGCAATGCGTCATTAGACAGGTACACAGTCGGAAAGATGACGAAATGAAAGTCAGTTTTTAATTGTTGGTATTTTAATCGCTAATCCTCGCGGCAATCAGCCAATTCTTACTATATTAATATGCGCATAATAGGAATTGATAGAGTCAACGGACTTGTTAAAAATATGAATCAATATTAAACTTTCATTGACAAAATGAGATTGAAAATAATAAATAAATAATAATTCTTGAACTCACACTCTCACGGCCATCTGACCCCAGAGTAGGCGCGAGCCTGTAATATGGGTGTCAGGGGAGACTGATACATACATATTTTTAAATACATACCTAAATAGATAATTTTAACATCCAGACGAATAAATAAAATAAATAAATGTCACCTGTTGTAACGCTGAAAGAAAACATAGTGAGGAGCATCTCTAAAATTATCCTAAATAGTTTCATTTTTCTAAATGTTGTTTTGCATTTTTTTTCTTACTCCTAACTTAGTCTGTTTTATTTATTAGTGGAAACTTTGCTGATTTTTGCATCATTTTCTCTGTTCTCTATTTTACATTTTTTAAATATTGTACGTTTCCCAAAGATTAATTAAATAAATAAATAATAATAATAAAATAATAATCTCTGATAGTTCTCCAAACGAAGGCATGTAAAACTATTGCAATAATGCACATATTTATAAGTATGTCCTCGTAACTACGAGTAAGTATATCCCAAGGCAAACGCATGCATCATCACATTCTCACCTCGATTTTCACTTGCGAATACTGAAAAGCACGCGTTCATACCTACATCAAATCGTGACTATTATCATAATGAGAGATTCGATTGCACTAATAATTTTGAAATATGCATGCATCTTCGCTGGTTTCAGCACGTGGGTTGATATATCTGTTAATGATGTCAAGCATCCTTAAAGCACGACGCGTGAGCCTCGAAATGACCCAGTTATTTTGCAAAATGGCTTCCATTTATTTTGCAGCTCATCCCTTCGTAAGAGGTGGTGCGGGTGAACATAAAAGCTCTAGTGAGGTACCAAGCGCGTACAGTTCGCGTCGACACGCTAGCGGTCGGTACGCACACGGTGAGTTTTTTTTTAATCCGCCACAGAGCAGTGAAAAGTCAGAGGTTTTCAGTGAGCAAAAATCTTGGAAAAGTGCCATGTGTGAAATTATCGGTGCGACTATTGGATTAGTTTTACTTTACTGTTTGAAGTTTTAATTTAAATTTGTTTGTTTAAATCTGTAATTTGATTTAATTTAAATACGTAGATTTATTTTCTATCTAGAAATCCATCCCAAAAGTATAAAAAGGAGTGAAAAAATGGCGTTAAATGCTTTTCTAAAAACTAAAAATTAAGTACCTATGTTATAAATTGTTATTTATTTTGCGCAAAGAATTTATCGCAAAATATACATATTATTCAATTACATTTTCAAGTTGAAAACAGTTTCCTAAAAATAGTGTCTGCGAATAGGATAGCTTCATTGTTACAGTTCATTAAGAATCGTTTAAATTGAACGAATTTAATTACAATACCGACGAGAGATCCTGAGAGTGTAAAAACCCTCTTAAATTAGCTTACAGTGGCTTACATGCTGAATCCATACTAATATGCACAGAACAGATAAAGGAGGTTAGAAAGGCCATCGAGTCAGTTTTGAAACAAAACCACTGTCGCCAGTTACCCACACTTAGATACACGTTATTATTACCTTTACATAAAATATTCATCAGCCATTGGTCAAATTGCACGAGAATCGCAACTTTTAAAAACTAACCTTAGCATCAAATCAATAAGGATACTTTTTGCTCGCGTCAAGCTGTAGAATTGTGCAAGTTTTGACCTTGTCGACACTTAATGTTGCCAGTAAGTGTTTTGCACAAATTTCGTGCAATAATAAGATTTTAGAGGTTCTTCATAGGATTCATAATGAAACTCGTGATCTGTCCGATTGTCGAATGAATAATTTATTTGTAAAATCACCTATTTATATTTACATTTTCTTTCATACATATTACACTATTTAAAACACTATTTGACGACCGCGTATATGTTTCATATTAACAACGTAGGTAACTGGTAACTGGTTCGAAGGTATGAGGTATCCGTGTGAGGTATGCTTGAGGTATTCGGAGGTATTCGGAGGTAAGGTAACTGGTAGGTACTGAACCACTACAAGATTAGTAAAATAGAGTATATTTTATTTTACTGTATTATTTATTTATTTATTTAACCTTTATTGAGCCAAAAGATGCCTAACGGCGGTGAAATTAATAAATAAAAGTTAAGAAACAAAATTTACTGCATATTTGAATTGATCGTGCAATTTTATATGTTATTTACTGGTAACCCAACTAGAGATGTAAACATATTTATCGATAAATATATTTTGAAACTTGTTTAGAGTTATGTAGGTACCTATAATGCTACATCCGCGTAAATGACTCTTTTAAAAGTAACACTGAAAACATATGCAACTTGAGTTTTGCTTCCTTTAGGTGTTGCGCCTGTTCCATACATCTTATTAATATGCATTTTTTTATTATCTTCACATGAAAAATTACATTATAATTATTTATTTTATTAAAAAGTTTCAGAGTGAGTGTACGTACTTAAATAAATACACAGGTACAGTTTTAATATATACAGTTGCGCGACGAATGTACTTGTGCAGAGCAAAGATGGGGACTCTTTTGTATTCGAATTTTTTACAATAAATTAATGCAATCTTATATTTAAATTATTTTTCTTTAATAGCTTTGGTAAAGTCTGTAATATGCTTCTCAGTAGAATATAATACAATCTGATGATAACTAATGTTGCTAAATAATTGAGTTCCGACAAAGTTGCGCAAAATCGAGTACAGTTGTTCCAAAGTGCATTAGTACATTGTTTGCAAGTAGGTACATTGTTTTTTAGGGATCCAAATTTTCTACCCGTTACATTTATCCAATGCTGGTTATTAGGATCCTTTGGAAACCTAAAACAAATACATAATATAAATTAGTACTAAATTACTTATTTAGTACTACACCTACTCCTTGAAATTAAGTATTTACACCTGAAACTACTTTAATTACGTACTCAAGATCAAGACTTATCGAAAAATTTATCTTATACTTTCACAACACTATCTCGCTGCGAACGAACTCGACAGAACATCGTGACGTCATCGCATTCTGTAGGACAGAATACATTGCGCACGAACTATGTGTTCACGTGGATTACTTGCATACTTTACCGGCAATGTATATTTTTCGTGCAGCTCTTCGCACCACCGCAGTCCGAAAGCGACTAAAAGTATGCACGCGTGATTTCAGTTGAAGTATGATTGTTTAATCATACTTGTTGGCGCGCCTGTCACGCCCACATTTCCATTCTATCCTCCTTTATCTGTTCTGTTTTATCTGTTCTGTGCTAATATGTGACCTTTCAGATCTGACCATCGAAACGACCTATAAAAATGTCACTACGATTTTTCAACTTATTGATTTCACTCGTACATTTATTTTAAAACTCTAATTCTTAAAAGTATAATAAACATTGAGAATAAGAGAATAAAATAAGAACAAAATTATTTACTAATTTCTTCATTAAGTTTATGCGTTCATGAAAATAGATTTTTAACTCAAAATAAATTTCCTGGCTATATATCAATGAAATCGTATTCTTCCTTATGATAAATCTTATCTGGCTGAGTATATCGGGAAATAGTACGTAGGTCATTCCACTAACCGTTTCACACTCTATTAACCAAGACATCATCGTCTCATTACGTTTCTTAACAAGATGTCGTATATACGAATTCTTACATGAATTTTATGCAAATGTATCTAATTAATACAAGATTCTGTAAAAAACAGCTATTGTTTTTCTCACATCGAAAGTGTTGCAAGTACCGCAGTCTAATTGTTCACTAATCGCCAATGCCCACGGCTTTACCCACGAACCGAAGCCAAACAACGGACGGAAAAGAATGAAAAACGCTGGTAATTTACGTTTGTTCAGCGTCTAGAGTCGATAGCTCCAGTAATATGTACACTGTGTTGTGATTGTCAAATTCCAAGAAATAATTGAACGTATAGGACACATTTAAGAAATCAAATGCCACTTGCTGTAACGGTGAAGGAAACATCGTGAGAAAACTTGCATTCCGGAGAGTTCATCATAATGTTCTCGAAGGCAAAGTCTGCTAATCCGAACTTGGCCAGCGTGGTGGACTAAGGCCTAATCCCTCCTATTCTGAGAGGAGACCAGTGCCCAACAGAGGGACAAAGAAAGGGTTGTGATGATGATGATGATAAGACATGCAGGTATGTGTAAATTACATTAAATGCCAATGTGTTTTTCCTGAAAAAAAAAAAGCCTGAAATTTAATCAGTAAAAAAATCTCTAATTAGTAAAGTTCACATCATTTTCGCTTTCATATTAAATGGATGTATAGTGTATGTAATAAATCAAATAGTTTTTATCATTTCCGCTGAAGCCTCAGACGATAAGCTTCAGACGATAATTTCAATGAAAGTTTACTTCAATCGTGAGATTGTTAGATTGAGCAGTACTGCATTAGAAAAACATTATTATCGAATAAATAAAGGTCAGACAAGCCCGAGAACAAGATGTCTCGCTAATGGTACGTAATGGGCCGCTATGTATACGCGGCCTGCAGTTATGTGTCAGGCACTTATTGCAATCGCTTTGACAATCCATGGAATATAAGATCTATTTTTTAATCACTCGCCGTTCGACAATCGAAAAATTACGAGTCATATCTCGGACGACAGGGACAATTGTGGTACACAACACTTCAATGGCGTGGGCCGACAGATCGACTAATAATACGGTTTTTTTAACGATATAATGAGTCGATTTAAGTCATTTGAGCTCGACATTTCGGGTGAAGCCACAGAGCAATGAGACATTTAATAAGAGCTTAGCACTCGTAGGCATGCGGCGAGACATTATCAACATATCGACAATGTAGTCTGGGCCGGCAGCTTCTGCTTTGGAGGGCACGTGAAGCCATTGGTCCCGGTTGTTGACTTAAAATAAATGTCGTAATGTTCGAAGCCTTCTGTAGGCTTAACACATCGGACAATCAGTTTGGCCACTAATCCTTCCGCTACATTGCACTGCAGTGGCGGAGTATGCACAATGCTGTGTCAGTAAAAGCAACGCGATCCATGAAGCGGTTCGATATTGGGTTGTAGCCAGGGAGCTCTTTGAGTCCTTCATATTATTAAAAATAGCTCTGTGATGATGTACCTACAGAATATACACGAATATAATATTATAACTTAAATTTGACTAAACATAAATTTGAACAGAATATTATAAACTTAAACAAACAACATGATAAAAAAATTATTTACGTTCTAAAAAAAAAGGGAAAGAAATTGATTGTAGCAGAACTATGCTTTTGGTACTCGTAGAAGCGTACCACTACGCAGCACTAAATAGAATGTGACCTTAAATAGAATAAAAATAACATCATTTAGTAATAGAATTATGCATTTTATCGGTGAAATCTAATTAATTTGTGTTATCTCATTTCAGATTTAGGTTTACATCAGCAACAGCTCCAACACCATGCTACGTTTGCCAACATTTTGCAGTAAGTTAAGGTTTATTACTGTTTTGTACAACACACTGTCTGTTTAATTACCTACCTAATTTGATTTTATCCAAATGAGATTTAAGGACTTTGATCGGGGTCCCTTATGTAGTGGCTACTCTAATGTTTTTGGGTGGGCTAAGTAACGTCGCATTCATCCGCTAATTGATACCTAATTAGCATAAGCGCTGACACAATCTCATCTACACATTCGGATAGGATATACATATATGTATATTCAATATAATTTAAAGATGATTATAATAATAGTTCGGAAAAAAAGATTATGCAAATAAATAATTTAAATTGTGACACAATTAAAAAAGGCCAATTTAATTTTGCATGCAATTTCCACGACGATAAAAAAATACAGATAGGTACATTTTATCTGTTAGCCAATAATGTTTTAACTTTCTGTATTCAAGTTTAATTATGTTTCATCGTTGTTTATTTTAGGATAATTGCGTGTGAATAAGAGTACAATTGCTTACAATTACTTCGGGGCAGACAGAAATTACTGATTCGTTGAAATTGGTCTGTTGTAGGATTCACGATTTCAATAAACCAAGAACAGCTAATTTCCGGTGACTTTTCAAGTACAATCTTTGAACTAAATCAGTTTAAATTAGTTTAGAACGTCTTAATGTAAACGCATCTTAAGCGTTGGTCTATCTAGATATTCTACATAGCTATATTTCACGCAAGGGGTAGGCACAGGCATGTATGTAGTATACGGAGTACACCTCAGTCAGCCTAGTCACAATCTAACATCGCAGAATTTTAATACCCTCATGCAAGGAGACAACATCGTAGCGAATAAGGATGTAGAGTCAGTTCCTTCTTCTTCTCAGAATCCCAACGTGAAAGTTGAGAACAGTTTGAAATGACATGACATCTTTAAGATTCGTCTATAACTCTAGCCTTCACGGCTCTTGGCAAGACTTCACAGCAAGACTTAACAACACCGAAAAGTTGACAAGTCTTGCTGTGAAGTCTTGTGAATTTTTAGCAAAAAGTCCTCACTGGGATATCGAATGTTAATTAAGCTATTCAAGTATGAAATAATTGTAGTAACAAGAAATGTTACCAATAGGAATGTCATCTAAACCCAATGTAGCGTGAACTGGCATTCGCGTAGCTTAAATTCAATACCCACTTGCTTCCTACATATCAAATTGCAAATATTTCATACTTGCATATTTCATCACATTTTCTAGAGACGACCTCTAGTCCTCAATAGCAAAGGATTGAAGAACGGGACTCTTATTAACAATTACTAAATGGACTATTACTAAAACTAACTGTCACTAACAGTCTCTGCTCCCATACCAATCAGCTGCCAACTAAATGTTCCTTTTAAAATCCATCACTATAGTTTCAACTTCAATTCCAGCACTCATGTTTGATGTTTTTCACAAGGCAAGTAAGAGTTGCTACAGCTAAATATAAATGTTTGTCAATAGTGGTCTTATGTAATATTTAAGCACCTATAAATATATTTTTTTATGTATATAATTGAAATTGAATATTATAAATTGTTTAAATTGTTAGCAGCTTACACATTATTATGATTATTATTATATTCTAGCTACACAAAACGCCAGCAATTTTGTAATTTCGTCATTACAACGGCAGAAGACTAACCTCGTTGTGAAATTAGCTCGTACTGAGACTTATCATTATATTCAAACATATTAAAGTAAAGTAAGCGTTGCTTTAGAAGTTGTCTGTTGGTAAATGGTGGTTCATTCATACACATTTACTAGCATAGATAGTATTTATCTATGCTAGTAATATGCTAGATAGGTATTTATCTAAAAACCTAGGTGGGTTTGAAATGTAGAGCTTAAACATTGATCATGAAGAATTTTGTACCAAATTCCCGAAAAAGATATGATTTTCTAATTCTTCTTTTTTCAGTCTACATTAGTCCATAGGCCTCTCCCAAGGCAGGCCTTTGAGTCTACTTTCAGTCCTTATGTATACCACGCATGGTATATACACCTATATTAGCAAATATTATCTACTTTTCACATCGGTTTGAGGATAGAGGACCGAAGTTCGTCGTAAACCTGCAGCAACTTAGGAATGTTTCGAAAAAAGATTATTTTCAATAAAAAGTTATTATTATGCATATAGAGCAGCGAGTAGTCAAGTTTCATTTACCTTTAGGTACATACATAAATAATACATAATACAAACAATATTTACAATATTTTTTGGGACCTTCTTATACACTGCATTATTTAAAACTTATTTATTAATCTATGTTATTTAGCGTTGTGTCCATAGCCCAATGGCTCGTGTCGATTCAATGTGATCGATTGTATTAAGCAACGACGGGCGTGGTCGGTTTGTGGACTGCTAGTGGCAAAATTTCACGGACGCTACCGTGCTTCGGAGGGCACGTAAAACCGGTCTCGGTTGTTTTCAATGATGGAAAACAGTTGTTAAGCCTTGTCGAACACCTTCAGGTGGCTTATGAACATTCGACACTGGGTTGGCCACTAACCCCTCCACCAATCCGCATTGGAGCAGGGTGGTGGAGTATGCTCTAGACCTCCCGCAGCAGTATCTGTGGGGAGACCCGTGCCCAGCAGTGGGACGCCTTATGGGTCGCAGCAAGCGATAAAAAACTCGTGTAATTACTCTTAAATTTTATCAAAAAGCACTTTTGCTTGTCAACGAACATTTTTGACCTGTTCTAGGTCGATTCTGTTAGGTGCAGTTTCTGCTTGCCATTTTCTATTACATACAAAAAGACATAATCGTTTTAAATAATATACCGAAGGGTTCCCAAGCTTAGTTGTATTTAAGATCGTTCACAAGCTAATCACGGCACCGGTCGGTTCCCAAGAAATTATTAAGAAACAAATGTAAACTATTGCTTAGAATCATATATTTTTATAATTTTCCGATGTCGATATTTTGTTCTTAATATTTTTTTATACTTTTTAGCATATTTTTAAATTTTAAGCCTGCCTTTTGAACATCGATAACTTAACTTTCACAATTTGATCGAAAGTGAACGAACTGCTGAGATTAGGGAAACGTAGAGATGTAGGTAATTATTAAAATATCAATTATCATTGTTTTCATTAATTAACGGTCCAAGCTGTACCCTTCAATATGTCACCGCGTGTGCCATCTGTGGTCTAGTGGACTTCACGAGACTTTGAAAACATGGTGGATAATTCTCATGCTGCATATTTACGACAAACTTCGGTCCTGTATCCTCAAAGCGATGTGAAATATAGATAACATTCGCGTATATAGGTTCCATGCGTGGGTATATTTAAGGATTGAAATTAGACTCAGTGGTCTGCCTAGGGAGAGGCTTATGGAGTAATGTAGGCTAAAGAAAGAAGAATTAGAAAACAATAGCTTTTTCGGGAATCAGGATCATATTTCTTCGCAATATCGAAGAAATTTTAACTTAATTAAGCCGCACCGCTTTCGACCGTATTTTGGATAGGTGATCGCAGGTAAAATAAAATTCGGATTTGGATACCTACCATACATACGGATTTGAATACAGTTATCATCAAAAGAATGAAGTGTTTTTGAAATTTAAAACATTTGATAATATAAGTTCCGGGACGAATTCGGAACGCAAGGTTTTATTTGCGCGTTTTGTTTCAAGTTCAAAACTACCCCTGCTCCTACTAGCTTGCATGCATGTTTGCGTTTCCACAAGTCAAGTTGCATGCAGGCTACTTGCGTAATGGAAACGCGCCTTAAGTGCAAGGAATCTTCGCACGTTAGCAAAATGGGATCGACGTTTGTATTCAGATGTCACATGCAAATTGCACAAATGAGCATTATTGTCCTCCGCCATGGAAACTGATGGAATCCGCTCGAGAAACTGGCGTGCCATAGAGATGGGAATGAGAATAATTGGTATCGAACGAATATTCTTACTAACCGAACCATGTTCTTTATAGTACATGTTTCTAAATTTGATGGGAAACTTACTAAACTATTGCACTAATTTCGTTATGTTTAAAAAATAAGGTTATAGGTAGTTAAGTTTTGTGACTTAGTTACAAACCCTGCCCTTTACCTACTAAACACAAACCCAGAGTTCTTACTTGCTTATTTATCAAAGTACAAGCAGATTCCAATCGTCGCTTAATCGCACGCGTTGACCGAATCAGATCCCAATCGATTTTGGGACGTTTCAAGTCGATTTAATTTTTCAGCGTTCAAAGAGCATCCCTAGTCATGTCGTGTTCGCTTCATGCTTCCTAGTTCCATTGTTCCATTTCGTGACGGGCCAGCACGAGACGCGTCATGCGCCCCTATACACTTCAAGCGAACAGTTGGTACCTATCCCTGTTCGATTTGTAGCAATCCGTGCTCACGAGCAGTTCACACGGGGTTTGGTTTCAGTTTAGTTGGCATTACTTCGAAGGCATTGGTTATGGCATTACTAGATACTTATATTTTAGCTACTTATATAAATGGCTTAAAATGGTTTGAATTGTGAAAAGAGTATGTCTACTCCATACTCACTCTCTATATTAGTAGGAAGCATACCTACCTATTTTCATATTTTTAAATTAGTAGTTGTAGGTTTAAGACACGCTAGTTAACGGAGAAATTAAAATTAAAAATTACTTAGGTCAAATTCCTAAAAAAATAATTGGCATAGTTATTTCAGGTAGAACAGATGAACAAAATATCCGTTTTTTGTAAAAGTAGTACTTATTGCTACATCCAATTTGGCATCTGCCTACACATATCTATGTGTGTCGAATTTTTGTTCACGATCTCACTTAAAAAATGGTATCTCTATACAGGAAAAGCTCTAAGCTAAATTTCTAAAAATCTAGCAATATTTCTAATCTCGAACCGAACCGAACTCGTCTCCTTGAAACATATTTCCCAATTTCATTTCATTAATTGAATTACCTACTAAAGCTTCACATTTATATTTATACCGTTGGAATATTATTTCAATACATGTCATCGCCGCGCCGTTCCGATAAAATAATAAGTACCATTCGTTTCAAATAATAAGTAAGCTGTATTGTAACTATACATTTTCTCTGACAAAATTGAACGTTACACCTTCGTGATAATGTCTTTAAAATCATAGACAGACGACTCGGTTTCTGGGGTGAGTAATTACTGGCTCACGATTACTGTTTCGCACTTGCAAATGCAATCACAGTGATTTTGTCATTTGACGAGTTTACAAGAAACCTAACAGAATCCTGACTTATAAAAGTATAAATGGGAAAGTGTGTTTGTGGGTTTGTTCTTCTCCTCTTCAACGGAATGATGGATCGATGTGATTCTTTGCGTAGATGTAGTATACGGTGGAGGGTGTCATAGGCTTTTTATCCCGAAATTGCATGGTAACCGTTAAATTAGAAAAACACTGCATTAATTATTCGATTTTTAATCGATAACTAACTATAGATCAATTTTTAATCAATGGAGCTCGGACTATGATCGGCCTAACTGCGGGTGAAGCTAGATTTTGATTAGTGGAAGTCTTTTCTTTGGTGTAGCTGGCCGTTCATAAAGGCTATAGGTATCTGCTTATTATATTTTACACCATCCCTTGATGGAAGAGGTAATTTTGCACGGAATACGATTTGACGCGGGCGAAGTTGCGAAAAAAGCTAGTTAAGTCTATGATTAACCTGAGTACATACACTACAGATCAAGAATTGGTACCTACTGGCCCTAATGATAAGTGCAATGTCGATTGTCCGGTGTCTTTGTGGTGAGTATTTCACAAACGCCGGTCATCTCGAAAACATTTGTCAAGGAGTAGTGAGGATAATGGCGCAGTGCGTGCAATAGTGTCTCAAATGCGAATGATAAGAGGCTTTTAGTGTCATTAAAATGTAATGTACAGCGATCATCATCGGGTTTTGCAATGCTTGGTCAATGTCAACTCTAGCATCTGGGAACAATCAGAGTTCATTGGAGCTTTGAATCTTCACAGAACCTCGCAAGCCATTGATTTAATAATTCAATATAGTGTGAAACATAGGTTACCTACAGAGTATTCACTAAATTATTCTTTGCTGGTCATCTAAAGCATTTTGACCATTCAGCACAAATATCAGTTTGCGGTTATGTTTTGTATGGATCTTTTGTGGCAGTCTGGTTACACGACCTTCGCCTTTGCCGGCTTGAAAATAAATTTAAATTGCTAAAATGAACATGTTAAATAGTACTTACGTTAGAGAAATAGGTAGATGAAGTAAGCCACAATAAAATCATTAATGCGGTACTGCTTATAAAGTTATGTTTTAGATCCATGTGAGCCTATTGTCACTGAGTACAAACCCAGACTCCGAGCTAGGTAGTAGGTTAGTTGGAATTTCAAGTTAGACCTTATTGGGTCTAACTTGAAATTCCCCCCGAAACCCCCTTAGCCCATTGCCGAATTAGGTTCAAAGAAAGACGACCGCGCAGAATTCATGGTACCCTCTACCCACTTACCTACTATCGTGCTAAGTTTACACTGTCGCAAATCGCAATCGTTTAATGACAGACTAGTTTTCCGAAAGAGTGAGACTACGTTCATTACAGCAATTTCCCCATTAGTGCGTTGCGTTTCGTAAACGTCGATCCAGCGTCGCTCCCACGCGATGTCATCTGCGACCGCGCCATTGTTCAAGGGGAGGAAATAAGACTGCTAATAAATTCAAGCTTTCCGAATTATGGTATTGTTTAACTTAGTTTAACTCTATTGCGTACCTACGATGCATCAGTTGAAAGAATAAGTAGTGTTTACAGAAGATTAAAAAAATAACTGACTGACAGTATTTTCCGCGGGTTTTACCATTCAAACGATTGAACCGTAAATAAACATACTCGTAGCTTATATCTACACATTTTCCGATTTTTGTGAGCCATTGTTATTTAACCGAGATTTAATGATTTCCATTTTTCTATTTCAGTGCTACTAGCTGTAGCAGGACTGGCTCAATGTGGCTACGAGTACAACAAGCCTGGAACGCCCTTCGGCCAGGGCCAACCGACCTCCCCCACTCGTCCTGAGTATGCTCCGAGCCCCACCAGCGGTTATCCCAGTTCGCCTCCCTCCTATAACCCACAAAATGAGTACCCCGGATCAACGCCAAGCTATCCTGGTTCGACAAATTACCCTTCAGGCAACCAAGGACACCCTGGCTCAAATCAACAGCCCTCATACCCTGGACAGGCACCATCTTACCAACCGACCGGTCCCTCAGGCGCTTTTCCAGGACAAACAGGTCCTAACTACCCAGGACAGTTCCCCAGTCAAGGTGGACAAGGCGGACATACTGGTAGTTTCCCCGGATTCAACCCCAGCGCACCTGGCTTCGGTTCCGATGGAGATTCCGGTGCGTACGAGGGAGGAGACTACTCAGCCATTCCCGGTGAACCAGATAAAGACTATCCCATCCTATCAACTATCCAGGAGACTTCATTCAGATGCGACGCTCAACCTTACCCCGGCTACTATGCTGACGTCGAGACCAGGTGCCAGGTGTTCCACGTCTGCGCAAACAATATAACTTATGACTTCCTCTGTCCAAACGGTACAATATTCTCTCAAGAAGTTTTCGTCTGCGTGTGGTGGAACCAGTTCGATTGCAACTCTGCTCCTAGTCTATACGGCCTCAATGCTAACCTCTATGACTATTCTATTACCGGATCGCAAGGGTTCCCCAACCTTGACTTTACCCAAGGACCACAGGGGCCTAGCTTCCCCGGATCAAAGGGACCCTCTCCTATATATCAAGGAAGTACTGGTCCCCAAGGCCCATCAACAGGATACCCCGGTAGTACAGGACCTCAAGGACCATCCTCTGGCTATCCTGGAAGCACTGGATCCCAAGGGCCGTCCTCTGGCTATCCTGGCAGCACTGGACAAGGTCCATCATATGGCAACCCGGAAAATAACGGACCACAGGGCCCCTCACCTGGATACCCTGGAAGTACAGGACCTCAAGGACCATCGCCTAGCTATCCTGGAAATGCCGGACCTCAAGGGCCCTCAAACGGCTATCCTGCAAGCACAGGCCAACAAGGCCCATCAGCTGGCTACCCTGGCAACACTGGACCTCAAGGACCAACAACTGCTTATCCAAGTGGCCCGCAAGGACCATCGTATCCTGGCTCCGGGCAAAGTCCATCTGGTTCGTATCCAGGCTCGGGATATCCATCTCAAGGACAAGAACCGACAGGTGCCCAAGGACCGAACTACTCTGGCCCACAAGGCCAGTCGAACTACCCTGGTTCGAGGCCAAATGGAAGTCAAGGATACCCATCGGGTAAACCCTCTGGTCCAGGCTTCCCTACTGGTAACGGACGGCCACAAGGGTCTAGCGACAACGGTTATCCCGCCCAAAAGCCCAACAGAGAATATCTTCCACCTAGAAATTAGGTAACACTCGTGTATCGAATTTTAGCAACCATAATCTTAAAAGACTAAAATGTTTTAGTTAAGCTTTAAGTATCAAAAACTACGCCATTCAGCTATTTTATTAATGTACCTTTACGATTACAATAGAGCTGCAATATTTGGCAAACGAAAGAGTTGGTGCTGTGTATGTATGCGTTTACATTCGCAGATTCACAGTAGGTAGTACCTATTTTAGGTAGAAATTATTATTGTTATTATCTTTTAAGTCTCGATTTGCTTAATTTAAATTTGATGTATTACCTAATTATTAATTTTAGCGACATTAACGTGTGGTATTTCTAAATTTTATAGGTACCTACTACTACTAATTATAATATTAGATTTTTATGTATCAAAAAACTAAAAAACGTGAGTTACCAAAACTAGTGTTCATAGAATAAGTACAAAAAAGAAAACAAATTCCTAAGTAGGCTAGTTTTCGTTTAACCATTGCATTGTATCTAACATTTGTAAATACAAAATAAAAAAAAAGTTTTATGAGCATTTTGTATTTTATTAATATCGACGTTCTCCTATTAAAAAAAAATATAAAATTGGAATAATTTTTTTTTTATTTAAATTTATTTATCAAAACAGCAAAATTTTAAAATTTGTTTCTAATTCATTATATTTATGGTCTTCGAAAGAAGTCGATTCCTCCGCTTCATAAGGTCAGACTTACCGGTATCTTTGTAATTTCTACCAAGCAAATCATTAAGCATAACCAATTCCTTACACATCGGTAAATTATTACCGTCGATGACAACTTTTATGAGACCGCTCTGATTTGGTTTCTTAACAAGATTTTGATACGTCACTACTTTCTGTAATTTCTTGATACTAAAAAACGATAAATTGTTATAGGACACATTTAAATAACTTAAAACCATATTCCCCTCACAGTAGTAATATTCATCGTGGCGTTTTACTGATTTTGTATCGTAAGGATCAGTAAATTGACCGAGAATTTCAGTGGCCAACATTTCTGCCCTATGTCTGACATCTTCACTTGAGTTTACTTTTTTCGGCGAATCCTTTCGAGAAGACCTCTTTTTCTTCGCTGCTGACTTGCGACTCAACACACTTAATTCGTCGCACGATCGATCACATTGGCTTAAATATTTCAAATACAGAGTCTGTTTACACTTCAAATACGTAAGGTATCTTTTTCTCATGCCCATGACTTCTTTTTCCGTTAAAGGGTATTCAATAAGAACATCTAAGATGTATCCAACGCCGTCGTCATCGATGCGGTTATCTGCTAAATTTAAATACCGCAAACGTCTATTGCTTCTCAAGGCATCACTTATGTATTTTGCGCCAACATTCGTTATGTGGTTAGAAGATAAATTTAAAAGCTGTAAATTTTCAGCTGAACCTCCGTGATGTAACTTAGCAGCGAGTATGTTTGTATCATCGTCGTCTATTCTGCACCTGCAAAGCGTAAGACTTCGAAGTCTGGATGATTCGGTTAAAAGCGTTGCGTAGTTTCGTTCCAAAACAGGTGAATTTTCAATATAGATATTGTTAACAGTTGAAAGTTCCAACATTTTAGACATCTCGTATATGGTATAGAAATCAATACGACAGTTACGAATTGAGAGTGTGGTTAGGTTCTGAAAGTAGGGTATAAGTAATCCCAAAACTTGCATTAGAATTCTCGGAACTTTTACTCCTTTTAATAAGATTTCTGATAGACAGTTATATGTGTCGTATAAAGCTGATATTGTAATGGTATTAACGTCGATAGATTCTTCACTCTCTAATGATTTTCCGTCATCTGAAGATTTAATTTGACTCGGTTGGGACGCTATTTTGTTGTGTGGCTGTAAGATGCTTATCTTCTTCTTTTGTCGTATCATGGAGATACGATCTCCTTGTTTGAGTGTTTTATAAAACTCATCTAAAATTTAAGTTTAAGAGGTTATAACATGACTTTAAAAAAAAACGATTTAAAAGTGGTTGTTATTGTTAAATATTTAGTTCTCCCATGTATATACCTTCTATGTAAGTAGGTGATTTGAGGAATGGGTACATACTCAACAATTACGTGACACGAGTACCTATAGCAGTGACAGCCCAGTGGCAATCGAACTCGTCTCTCACTCAAGCGGTCCGGGTTCAAACCCCAGCGGAACGCATCAATGACTTTTCTAAGTACCTATGTGCGATTTAAGCAATTAAATTTCACTTGCTATCACGGTGAAGGACACATCTGAGGAAACCTGCATGCCTGTTCATCATAATATTCTCGAAGGCATGTAAAGTCTGCCAATCCGCACTTGGCCAGCGTGGTGGACTAAGGCATAATCCCTCCCATTCTGAGAGGAGATCCGTGCTCAACATTGGAACAAAGAAAGGGTACTGATGAATCGAGCAAAATGTATCAACACTAAGTTTTATCAACACCGCATTTCTTCTCGTCATCAACCACTGTCCATTTTTCGCGGTCTATTTTTTAACGAACGACGGCGAGTCACGTGTGAAATTAGCTTCCACCTGAGGTATTTAGCTTTGAAATGGGTGCATCAAGATAAGTGAAGAAGGCGTACTTCAATGCCTGCAATGTCTGTGATGCCCCTGGTGTCCTATGTGGTGAATGTGCCCTAGGTCGCTAGTACCTAGTAACCACTTTCCACCAAGTGGTATCTCTGTTGTCTGTCTAATAAAAATAATAAATGATATGCTCAAACGAAGGGGCCATTTAACATCAGGTAATGGTTAGGTAGGTACAGTCGTTAATTTGCTTACCGCGTTGCTGGCCCTTCTTTACTTGTATGACGTATGGGCACTGGAATTTAACGCAAGCCGTTGGTAATACGTTAGCCAAATCTAGAAATTCTCCACCAACATCACCCTTTTTACTGTCCGTAGTGGTTCTCATAGATCTCGAAGACTTAATTGACCGCAGAGACTTATTGGATCTCCCGGATTTCATCTCGTATCAGATTCAGTTGTATATAAATAAAATTAAAAAAATATCAAGAATACACTATATCAAAATAAATTATCAAAAATACTATTGCTTTTCGCAAAACATTCAATATTAATTCACATTTGAAGTGACATTTTGTCAGTGATTGCCAATATTTCAATTTTTTTTTTACAAAATTAATCAAACAAGGATTATTAAGTTGAGGCACAGTTACACGGGTAACTTGTACTAAGCAAAAATTGTTCGACGACAGTCGCCAAACGTAATAGAGTGATAAGTGGAGCAATTTGAATCTGATCTGATTCAGCCGGTTCAAAAAGCATCAACTTTTTGAACCGGCTGTATATAAAATAATTAATGTTCAGTATGTATGTATATACTGGCCATATTATATTGAAAAAATAATGAATACAAAATAATTTAGGTTAAGAGATACACAGTCTGGCGAAACTTAGATTAAAAAAAAGTAGTATGAACGCAATACGCATGGATCTTTTAATGGCGACAGAATCCGTCAATCAATGTCAGTTTACTGTTCTGTCGAGTTCTCTGTTTTATAATTAAAATTAAAGCTGTTTAATAGTAATTTGCGTCGTTATCGTGTGTAATAATCTTTATACCTGTGCAGTGATTTATATTTGATAAATATTTTAAATACGCCACTTGTAAAGTGCGAGATATGTGGACTAAGGACAAGTCGGGAGGAAGACAATAAACGAACATTTATGGCTCAATTTCCACTGGATGAAGATCAGTAAGTATATTTGACGAATTTAACTATACTCTAAATCAATGTATCTTATCACTTATTGAATTTCAGGACATAATATTTCTATCTAAATAAAAATGTGGGAATATGTTTTACGCAAACACTAGTGCAGTGCAGTTTTTTATCGACTATCGATTAATCCATTTTTGTATCAGTGCTATTTATAAGAAAAGTTTATTTACCCTCCATCTGTAAATTCCCTCTTTAAACTTCCTCCTTATCTAATTTCATTAAAATCAGTTCAGCGACTAAGCTGTGACAAATAGGAAAAAAAAAGGTTTTTGCATTAATGGTTGTGATGATGATGATGATTGTGTTCTTTGACCCTCTCCTATATACTTGTGCAACCAAGTCGAAACGTCGCGATATAGTAGGTAACCGTTAATCTGCCTACAAAAAATAGTGTTTTAACCCGTTAAAATATTAGTGAATAAGACAACCCATTCCACATTTGTTGCAGAACCTCCAGAATCAACACACCTGGAGTCCAGATCCTTCAGCGGCGGCGGAAAATGAATTAAATATAATTTCTTAGTTATATACTATATTGTAATAAAATAAAATTAATAAAAAACAATTTTTTAACTTGATTTTTTATTTGAGAAATTTTGAAGTACTTACTAATGTTATCGATCTTATTTTATCGACAACACTAGCATCCCTATTTTTTGGTTCACGTTGGCAACATTGGGTGAAGTTTTATAATTTGGTTAGGTTGGCATTGAGCCAGTCCATGTGTTTCGTTTTTGATATTGTTTTATTTTTTTACTACGGAGTCCCGTCTCTAAAAACGTAGATTTGTTTCGGGATTACGGAGATGTCTTTTTAAAAAGAATTATAAAAGAATTATATTTAATTAATTATATTTAATTAATAAGACTGGTTTAATTGGAGGTTTACAATCGACTGACTTATTCTATCATGCATGGGAGGTCGAAGTTGCACAAATGCAACGTCTCTAAAATGCAGCGTCAACGTCTAGACGACTTTGTTCTGTGAACAGCTTGTTTATGTTACTAAGAAAAGACAGACCGGGAGGTCGACGCTGGTGGTATAACTCCTCCCTCCTCAAGTTCGAGATTATCCTGAGTATCTGGATTATCTCGAGCCATTTTAATGCTAAATAATTTCTTAATTTTATCCTTAAATGCGAAAATTACAATACACATAATGGTCAGAACACAAAACACAGTAACACTTATGTTAATACTTTCACTTCGGTGGTTTTCGGGAACACTTATCACTTCATGTTCACTTTTCTGCAGCAAGTAGTTAAGCATTTGGATATCCGCAAGCTCGATTCCGTTAAGGTTGACAGGTTTTCTCTGATTACCTGATATCTTGACTATTGTGGGCAGGTTGACAACTGGAACACTTGTATAGGTAAAATCTTTTCCTTGATTTTGATGTCTTTTAAGGTTAATATCTTTTATTTTCACATGACAATTATCATTCAGGGTTAACAGGTAAGTACCCTGGACTGCTTCTTGTGTTACCTCATTTTCACAGTACTGGGTAAGCGGCGTTTCGATTTTCGCATAGATGATCCAGCGACTGGATTGCACCGGGTTGACTTTTACATCATCGAGGAGTACAGGAACTGGGTGACAGCTTGAGATATTTGTGGAGAATGTTATAAGTGCGGTTACACAATCATCTCTGATCAGTGGTGAAGTATCTTTCTCGAAGCATAAATAACGAGCTTCATCAATTTCACGGCATGAACGGGAGAGCGGTTTTGCTTTCAGCCCTTTCACAAGGATGTAAGGATACTTAGGTAAAATAAGAGTGGTAAGGGTATTATTTTTATCAAGGACAGGTAAGGGTATTAATTTAAAATAGTTATAAATTTCATTTGTTACCAAGGGTATGTGCATGATTAATTTTATCTGATTTTGTTTTATATAAGCTTTCATTTCTATAGTTTGCTCTATTTTTACAATATTCTCACTAATTGCTGGAAATGCTAATTTTTCAGTTAATTCAATCTCCTTAAATAATAGTATCAACTCATCAGTGTCTATGAATGAACCGTGTAACATGTTAATTTTTGCAAATGCAATTGCTGTTTCAACTTCATTCAGCCTTAAGTAAAGTATTTGAAAGTTATGAATAAAGATGTTATAAATGTGAATAATTTTATTACTTATTTGAAATTGTTTCGATTCATTCAAGGATTTGTTAATATTTTTAAGACTTTTCTCTATCTGAATGAAGTTGTTTTTTGTTGTGTTAGCTATTTTTGTGAATGAACCCAACATTTCGGAGATAATAGTAACTTTATTTTTTAATGCATCTTGTTTAGTGTTAACTTCCATAATTAATTTTTCATACATCACAGCATCATCATTGTCGAGATTACCTGTTATTGCTTTAATTAAAGAACCTAGAGGGTTTAACAAGCCACGCTTAACTCTAATTGACGGGATCAATTGCTTGTATTTTTCTATAGTTATGTTCATTATAAAATCAGTTTGTGACTGTACTTCAATAAAATCTAATTCAAATGCTGTTGTGTTGAAACTATTTATAACTTGCTTTTTAAGTGCAATATACCTGTGTACATTTGATTTTAATTCTTCATACATAAACTTTAAATCTAATATCTTAATAACGGTCCAACTGTTATGACTGATTATAGCTTGACCTTCCTTTACAGGTAGAAGTCCTGGATTTCTTTCAATCCGCTGCAGAAGAAGGGCCTGGCTGCGGATCGTAAGGACCATCAGCATTATGAACCTGTGGAGGACGCCTGATGTCTTTAATGGGTACATTAGTTAAACGGTTTCGTGTCATAACTGGTATGATATTTCTATGTGCGGCCCCAGTTACTTGCGCCTTCTGATACCGTGGTTTGTCCTTACTACGTCTATTGTTGACTCCTTGTACAAAAATAGTGTCGCCAATGTCTATGTCAAAGTCTGTCTCACCGCCTCGTTTATCTATTACTGTCTGTTTTCTACTAATAATTTTGTCTGTCAAGTATTCGTATAAGTATTTTGTCCTTCTAGCATGTTCTCTTACTAATTGTTGGGTAAACTGTTTTGTGAAGTCAACATCAAAAGCGTTGTTAACTTCTGTGTGGCCAAAAACGACTTCAAAAGGGGTTAATCCTGTAGTAGAATGGATGGTATGATTATATGACATTATAGCATATGTCATGACTGAGGCAGCATCTGTAATTTTTCGTTCATATTTAGCAATTCTGTAAATTTCGATTATGGTGGAATGGAACCTTTCGACTATGCCCATAGAATTCGGATTATGGGCTGTACTAATATGCAGCTCAATTTTGTAAAACGCTAGCATTTCTTTAAGAAGTGTGTTATTAAATTCAACACCTGGATCGGCACTGATTCTACTAGGGGTTCCATACATGGAAAAATACTTTACTAGGGCTCTTGCTACTTCTGGAGCGGACTTAGTGCTAATTTCAAATGCTTGACCTAGTTTGCTGAATGCGTCAACTATTGTTAGGAATTGCTTACCGTCTATAGAAAATGTATCAATAAATAATTCTTGAAAAGGTTTTGTTTGCGTTTGCGATAGCTGTAACTCCGGTCTTAATGGTCTACGGTCATATTTCATTTTTTTACACAATTCACAAGAGTTTATAACACTAGATACAGTTTGATCCATATGTTCCCAGTAAAAGTTACGTTTTAGGTGTATTAACGTTTCCTTAATCCCTCTATGACTATTTTTCCCTTCATGATACTTAAGGACGGCTTCACGCTGTTCTGAATCTGTTTTTAAATAAATTACTCTTTTTGTACATTCATAAAATTTTACAGTTCCCTTTTGGAAAAGTGATATAATTGTTTCAGAAAATTGTTTCCTGTGCAAGGGTTCATCAAAATAAATGAAGTACTTTATTTTGGGTCTAGTATAGTTTTTCAGGAATCTTTTAACTAGTTCAATATTATCTAAAGGTAAGTAAATATCTAATATTTTATGTTTATTTCTAGAGGAATCTTTTACAGTTAGTTCGTTTCTATTCCAGGAATGCACTATGATCTGATTTGGCTTGGTATCAATAGCTTCCTGTAAAATGGGCATTCCATCTACATCTAAATCAATAGCTGAATGAACAGTGCCTATTGTTCCCTCTCTTCCTTCCGATGCGGAATCAGTTGTACTACCTACAGTTTCAGTTGAGCTCCTTGCTGGTGGACTAGAATGAACAGGTTGTGGACTATCTATCGAGAGATCTCTTTCAGCAGGTATCACATCAGCTAAAGAAGATGGAGTGGGTTCATGTTGGGTTGAAGATTGTGGGGTGTTGTTTTGGTCTCTAGAGAGTTCTACTATTTCATTTGTTAAGTCTTCGATGTGGGACTGGAGTCTGCGTTCAAATGACCTATCTACATTTACCTTCATTGATATGTCGTCCTTGTCACCTAATGCATAGAGTCTAATACGTGACAAAGCGTCGGCATTACAGTTTTGTTTTCCATCCTTGTGTTTAATGTCATAGTCAAATTCTGATAATCGTAGTTTCCACCTAGTTAGTTTACTATTAGGCTCTTTTATAGATTTAATCCAAGTTAGTGGTCTATGGTCAGTGTAAATGATAAATTTTCTACCGTACAGGTATGGTCTAAAATGCTTTGTAGCCCAGACAATCGCCAGCAATTCTTTCTCGATGGTGCTATACCTAGTTTCAGCCTCATTTAATGTGCGACTGGCGTATGCTATCGGTTTGTCACTACCAATAGGACCCTGGGAAAGGACGGCACCGATTGCAAAATTTGATGCATCTGTTGTAAGGACAAACGGTTTCGTAAAATCGGGAAATTGTAAGATTGGAGCATTAATGAGAAGTTCCTTACATTTCTCGAATGCGTCTATATATTCCTGTTTCCTATAATCTATTTTGTTCTTCTTTTTCAGACAAGACGTGAGGGGTTGTGTTAATTTAGCGAAGTCTTTAATAAATTTTCGATAGTAACCAACTAAACCAAGGAAACTTTTTATTTCAGTGGCTGTTCGAGGAAGTGGAAAGTTCATTACTGATTTAATTTTGTCATTATTAGGCATAAGGCCATCTTTAGTGATTGTGTGACCAAGATAGAGAACTTCTTTTCTTAGGAATTCGCATTTGTCTAACGTGACTTTCAAGTTAGTTTCCCTAAGGCGATCGAATACCCTTTCGAAGTTTATCTAGGTGTTCCTGAAGGCTGCATGAATATATTATAATATCGTCAAGGTAAACTAGGCAATGTAGACCCTGGAGTCCACGTAACACGTTGTCCATAGCCCTCTGAAACGTGGCGGGCGCCGTTTTTAACCCAAAAGGCATCCTGGTAAACTCATAGTGTCCTGTTTGTGTTGAGAAGGCTGTTTTAGGAATATCCACCTCATTAATTTCAATTTGGTGGTACCCACTGGCAAGATCGATTGTACTAAAATATTGAGCTCGTCCTATTTGGTCAAACAAATCAGTAATGTTGGGCAAAGGGTACTTATCATCGACAGTGATATCATTCAGGCGTCGATAATCAATCACCATCCTATACTTCTTTTCCCCTGATGCATCTAGTTTCTTGGGGACCAGGTGTACTGGTGCACTCCAAGGTGAGTGGGATTCTCTTATAACATTATCTGCTAAGAGTTTATTAACCTGTTTATTAATTTCCTGATTTACAATTGGTGGCTGTCGATAGGGCCGAATATAAATTGGGTCTTCATTTAAAGTTCTAATATTATGTTTTACCTGATTTGAAAAAGTAAGAGGAAGTTTGTCTGAATAAAATATATCTCGATACTCGTGACATAAGCTAAAAATACTTTCACGCTCTTCTTTGTTCATATGGTCCATTCTTAGTTTTTCTAAATTTTCTTTCAAAATTTCATCGATCATAATATCATCTGTCATAAAATTTAACTCACATACTTCATTCTCAAATATTGTCACGTAAAATGGTTCTTTGATAGTAATTACAACTTTTTCATTTGTAGTGTTTTGTATTACAGTTTCAGCAAAATAATTTTCACATTTGACCAGTGCTGTAGGCATACGGATACCTTCTTGAAATTTTAAATAATCTAATATCGCATCCCCGTGTTGTAAGTTTGTTGGTATTTTTACTCTTGTTTCAGTACGTGGCTCTACACTCAGCTCATAAGGAGGGTTGTAAATTATTGGGATTTGTGTGTTTTGTGTGACTAACATGAGATTGAGCATATCTATATTTGCTCCTAATTTTTGTAACAGGTCTGACCCTATTAATCCATCGTACCTACCATCTATATCATAAATGTAGAATTTGTGACAAAGTGTACTTCTAAATGTTTTTAATAATGGAATGTATATGATTTCATTATGTGAGCTTTGCGCATGCGTACTAATCACAGTGAATGGTTCTATGTACTTGTAATCATTAAAAAACTGATTTGCTTTAACTGGACTTATAAAAGATCTGCTACTACCAGTATCAATAAGAAATTTTGCATTTATTTCGGGTATCTCAATATGGGGTAACTTTAAAATACTATCACAATAGTTTAAATTTATTATTTCACTACTTCCTTCGAGGCAGGTTTCTGAAAATTTTCAGGCTGGTTAATTTCAGGGCTAACATTTTCTTCTAAATATTCAGGATTTTCATCGATAATTTCTTCAGCATAATAACGACAATCATTCTCGTCTATGTAATCCGGGGCATATTCATAACAAGGGGTTGGTTGCTCCATGTAAAATAAATCATTGGTGATCAAATTTTGTCTGATAGGTGCTGTACGCATTGACACATCAGTATTTTCTAACCTAGGATCCTGCTGTTTGTTTTGATTTACGTTGAATTTAGACTGATTTGGGACGCCGAATTTAAAGTTCTGTTGTTGTGGCATGCCGAATTTGTAATTATGTTGTTGAAACGGCATGCGTTGCGAAGGCCCCTGTCCAAAACCGTGTGAAACTTGGTTTTGGGGTGTCCCGAACCTATAACCCATATTAGGAGGAGGAGCTCTATTCTGTTGGCCAAAATTGGGTCTGAATGAGCTGTTTTGCGGGGCACCAAAACGGTAATTATTTTGAGGAATCCCGAATCGGAAATTATTGCTAGGCATTGAATTGAATAATACTGGTTTAGAATGTTGGTTTGAATTAATTTGTCTGAATAAATTTTGACTATTTGAAAGTGGCAACTGCGATGAGTTTTGTTTAATAAATTTATTTTTAGCCTCATATTGAATTTTAAAATTTAATTCTTCCGTCACTATACTAAGGGCTGATTCCAGTGTAGTGCACCCCTTTAATCTCACAATTCTGATCATGTCTTCAGGTAAGTTATATAAAAATACGTTAAGTGCCGTGTTGTTATAGATGATCATTTTTGCGGCCTTTACACCTTCATCAGTGAGACGATTTACTTTTGCAAATAGTGAGCTTCTAGAGCTTTGAATTCTCTGACAAAATTTAATGTAAGATTCACCACTTTTAAGCTTAAGATTTTCAAGTTCTATTGCGATGCACTCTTCCGAACGCGGATCTCCAAAATGTTGCGTTAATAATTCTTTAAGTCTTTCATAAGTAGATATGTTAGGATGGTCACTTAATAGAACTGCGGCTCTACCAACTAATTTACTAGATGCTACGTGAAATAGATATAAATCTTGTCTATGGTTGCCAGGTATACTAGCGTTTTGTATTACATAATCGCATTTAGATAAAAATAGATTTAATAAATTTTCTTCCCCATCATATTTAGGGATGAGTGATACGGTGTCACTTGGCAGTAATTTAGTTTCCATTGTAATTAATTTAACACTAGTATTGTAACACAATTATAAATTTCCTGCAAATGGTAAAAACTACACAGACAAGCAACAAAAATCAATATAACTTTTAAATCTGAATACACAATAAAATATAATAAAATAAAGCACAAATTTACCAATTTTTGTGTAAATATAAAACGTGCAGCTTAATCTAAAATAACTTTACGAAAAAGAATAGTTTTGACTGACATATAGCACCGATTTACCAATTGAAGTGTAAATCAAAATTGTGCAAACAAAATCAGATAAATTATATTAATAACGAAGATTTCTATTCGTAAGGACACAGGGATATAAAACAGGATGTGAAAGGTTTACTCACTCTTTGCTGCTAATCCCCATATTCCTCGTGAGTCGATTGCACCAATTCTTTCCACTCACTTCACCACAAAATCTTATTTATTTGGTTTGTATACGCCGCGTCCGCGTAAAGACGGTTTTCAATTTTCGGAAAATGCGGCGTATCCTACCGGCTGCGCCAGATTTGTTTCGGGATTACGGAGATGTCTTTTTAAAAAGAATTATAAAAGAATTATATTTAATTAATTATATTTAATTAATAAGACTGGTTTAATTGGAGGTTTACAATCGACTGACTTATTCTATCATGCATGGGAGGTCGAAGTTGCACAAATGCAACGTCTCTAAAATGCAGCGTCAACGTCTAGACGACTTTGTTCTGTGAACAGCTTGTTTATGTTACTAAGAAAAGACAGACCGGGAGGTCGACGCTGGTGGTATAACTACGTAGTGATTACTTGCTCAGTGGAGATACATTTTATTCAAACTCAAATGAAAAACATTATAATAGTTTATAATAGTTTATAAAAAATACTAAAAAGCCAGTAATTATTCTTTTCGCACTAAAAGCATTTTCAGACTAGGTACCTCGAAATCAAGCCAACAACACTCTTTTTAGTACAATATTCCTGTTTAAAAAATATTTAAGAACGCAGAGTGAATTAGAAATTATGAATGGAAATTAATCAACTCCTGAAATTAACATCTTATGCTTTTTTAAGAAATACAACACAAAACAATGTTCCTAATAATTGACAACCGTAAAAGTTAGATCATACATTCATACTTAATATATCTCGCAAGATAGTAAGCGGGAACCTACGTGAACCTACTGCGCATATTTAATGCTGGTTATATTTTTCGGTAGATTATAATATTGAACTAATTGTCTGTATCAACATTGTGTCTGAAGGCTGTCCCTGATTGATCGGTATTGCCACAATACAGGTAGGGAACAGTAAAAGTATTACGCACCTACTAAAGTCCGAAAATGACGCACTTACAGACACGCTCTTTACACGACGCCGCGATGTCTAAGCTAGCTTCAGAGTTCAGTAATCAGCAAATCAACAAGGTTGTCGAGTCTATTGCTGTCGCTTGTCGCTGTTTATGGCTGCTTGAATTCTTCTATTTTAAAAACCAAATTTTCTTACATTGCTTGCTAACTTTGAAAGTAAATAAATATGATGAATGATTAATGAAGAATGATCTAGTATCAAATTATGAAGAAAGATTACCCACTGTCTCTCTTTATACTGTGGTAGGTACTGCGTTAGGTCGTTTTGTCCATAGAGTTGAAATCAAACGTAGCTGTGTCAATCAAATAATAATTAATAAATTGTTGGTTCACAATCATTTGACAGCTTACAATCTCGCGAAATCGATTAAAATCCAACGGTATTTACAACTTTGCGGTGACATATATATATTTATGTATGTATATATGTATAACTGTCATATCATCCATTATAGTACACACTAAGTGAAATAAGATACAAAAACATAAAATCTTAGCTCAATACAATAAAAGCCCAAATTAACCAATTAAGTTCTACGTCTTAAAAATTGTACCTAAATTGTACCTAATTCTTAAATATCTAGTTTTGTTTCTGAACTTATTCCTTTTCTTAAAGTAAAATAAACAAAATCGAACTCTACACTTATATATCTACCCGCATGACCATAAACCCTAACATATAGAAAACTAAAAGCAAACCGCTATGAAACAGCTAAAAATTCTTCTTAATTTTTCAGTATAACATAATATACCTACTTAAAATAGCACGTTTACATAACTTAAATTATTTTCCCAGGCACATTGGAAGATTTTGAACGTGAAAGATTTAAAAAAGCTGTTTTTGACTCATTTTCCAAAAGTACCTTATTAAAGCAAAGATTTATTGCTTTCAGCTCATCACATGGGGTTGGGATATTATTTCCATCGATTACGACCCTCAGCAACCCAGTAGTTAGACCAGATTTTATTTTACTTTGATATTTTAAGACTTCTAAAATCTTTCTAATTGAAATTAACGTCAAATTATTGTAAGCTAAATTTAAAGAAGTAAGAATCAAATTTCCAATAGCGGATACAACGTCATCTTTTCGTATAATAAATTTTTCTGCAAAAGGATCTTCAAAATCGCCCATAATTTCTTTGGTCTTCTTATCAGTTTCATCTTCAATTGACGTTTCTTCAATACTAAACGATTTTTTTATAATTTCCGTTTTCTTGTGTGAGCGAGATGATTTTGGGCTACTATTTTTAACTGGCTTTATATCATTAGCAAGGTCATTTTTATTACTTTTACTTTCAAGTTTAGCTTGTTTTACTTCCTCTAGGCATTTTTTGTAAACAATTGCTCTGGATTTAAGAAACTCCATTCTCCTACGCCTTTTTTCTATGATATCGTCAACACTCAATGGAAACTCTTGAAGATATCTTAAAAGAAATCCTGCGCCAGTATCCGATATACAATTCCCAGATAAATTCAGATGAAGCAGATAACGATTTGTTTTTAAAGCCTCTCCAAGCGCTTGGGCACCATCGTCCGAAATACTATTAGAAGTCAAATCTAAGACCAAAAGAGTCTTAACTGCAGCACCATATATATCTAGTTTCAATGCAATTTTTCTACATTCATCATTGTTTATATCACATCTTTTTAAAGATAAGTACTTGATCTGTGATGGCCGTTCCAACAATATTGAATAATTCAACTGGGGAACAGGAGAATCGTCTAGACAAATTTCGGTTAAATTAGAGTGAGGCAAAAGTTTTGCAATTTCGTAAACTATCTCCTGATGAAGACCGCCGTTTCGAATTGAGAGTTTGGATAATCCCAAGTGAAAAGGAAGACAAAGATTGATTCCTTGGATCACTTTACGGTGGATTGGGAAAGGACATCCTACTACTGCTATTTCTACTAAACAATCACGTTTATCATAGAATGTTGTTATAGGTATCGCATCTTTAAAATCTGTTGAACTAGCAGCAAAGGAAGCTTTCGTTAATTTTGAAACCAATTTATCATCATATTCGCTTTTATTCAGTTTAATTTTTGTGCACCTGGACTTTGATTTAAATGATTTTGAAGTGCCATCTTTTGTCAATTTTGAGCCATATTGGATGCTGCAAAAAAACAATTAACAAATGCATCGAAAACCAAACAACGATATGCATTTATTCTACGATAGCCTTTCAGTTTAATTTAGCAAAATGTTAGTAACTAATAAAACTAGTCCGGAATAAGAGTAGATACCTATCAATGAATTCGAGTACCTAGGTACCAACCGACGATTAAGCAACAACTTGTAAAAAAAATCATTGCACGTACTTAAGAGATATAAATACAATCCAAAACAAATTAAACTTACCTTGATTCGTCCTCTTAACAACTATATTTTTCGGTACTTGTAATTCTAGACAAAACCAAGGAATGAAGGAATCGAAATCTAACGGAGTCGGTTTGTCGTCGAAACTGACATTTCTTTTTCTTATGGAGGCATTAATTTGCATAAATTTTCCTGAACTTTTGGAAATGTTTTTGGAGGAATTATATCTCAAAGATTTCATTTTACTTTCTCTTCTGTTTAGTTCCTATCTTAAGAATAAGCTTGTAGAGAATTTCAGATTATTCCCTTTTGTCACAGGTTTAAAGATATTTCTATTTCAATGCAATTATGAACAATGACAACTATTTTACTGTATTTTACTTATGCATTTCAGAATTTTTTGGATGATGCATACCCTCATAACCTTCTCTGTCGCAAACAATATAGAAGCCCACTGAGCAAGTAATCTAGAAGCCTATGAGTGATGCTGTCCAAAATGTACTCTGTGATGCTGTCAATGGCAATCATGAAGTTTGGTGCATACGCAAGCAAGGCGGATCTATTACTTCCATGGTTTGGATCTACTCAGATTTAAGAAATTGTAAAAATTAAGCTGAGTACCAATGCAAATTGTCAACTTTTAAACAAATAACAAATATTATGTAGGTACATAATATTATACTTACTTATAATAATTGCATGTTTCGTGGTCAGCGTTTAAAACAGCTCATAAAAGGTAAAGCCACTGGTAAAGCCATAGATTTATCATTACTCTAGGTAAAGCAGATTAAAATATACTTATCATAATAGAGAAAGAAGTGTGTTTGTGTGTGAAAGTAAAGAGTGCTCTCCTAAATTTTATTGAAGTAAGTAGGTACCATTCTGCTCTTGGCGAATGTGTTCAAAACGCTATGGTATAAAACATTGACAGCCGGTAAAAAAACTTTGATATTTCTGTTTTTTTAATATTTTATATAATTATATAATTTTTTAATTTTTAATATATATGTAATAAAAACCTACAAACTAGGTAAGTACCTACTATTGAATTTTAAGGTAAAAAAAGATATATCGATTTACAATACAAGATATACAAAAAAAAACAAAGGAATTATTTAATTGTCTTTCACTATTAGAAAGCTGCATCTTCACTGAGTGACATAGGCTATATAATAATATATATTACTAGGTGTAAACGAAACCTTAAACTAAAACAAAGAATTATTTAAAAAGAAATATTTAATTGTCTCGTTTTGTTCTTCTATCTCGATACAGTACACAGAGTACATTATATATGTTACAGTCATAGTGATTAAATAGCTATTATACATAATGACTGGTCATTATATATATAATGACTAAATTGTTAATTGTCTAGTCTAGATAGTGTGATATATTTATCACCTTATCCAGATATTATTTATAATAGCAGGCGAAAGTAAGTCAAAGTAATAAAAATCAAATTGGACAACCAAGAATTAATCTACTTTGCAACAATCCGCGAACAAAGACGTCGGTCCCGGTTGTTTTCAATGCTGGAAACAGTCGTTAAGCCTTGTCGAAGACCTTTAGGTGGCTTGAGAACATTCGACAATGGGTTGGCCACTAATCCCTCCACCAATCCGCATTGGAGCAGCGTGGTGGAGTATGCTCTAGACCTCCCGCAGAAGTGTTTGTTGGGGAGACCCGTGCCCAGTAGTGGGACGTCTATGGGTCGCAGCGAGCGACGATTGCATTCATCTGAAAGAAACCTGAACCAAGGACATCTAGCAAATCGCGCGACCACTAGATCACAAAACCAACTAGGCAGAATTATTAATTTAAATAATTTGGTTGTCTCATAAAAGTTTACAAAATAGGTTTAGGGTAGGTAGGTTTATTTTTAGAGTATGTAATATAAATTTATGTATACTAATCGTGGATCAGATGGATGGATGGATAGACTTTTATCCCGTTAATACCTTTTCTATTTGTACTTCTATGGTAGAAATTGTCCGTTTATTTCCTTGAGAAGGAATTTTTTTATGAATATAACATATTATAAAACGGGCATGCCAGGTTTCCTTCACCGCATCCCTTTCTCTGTCATACTGTTGAGCTCGTCTCCTCTTGTAATGTGAGGGCTAAGGCTATCCATCACGCTACGGCCAAATTCTGATTTGCAGATTTCACATGTCTTCGTCAACATTATGGAGAACAACTCTCAGGCATGCAGGTTTCCTTACGATGATGTGTTCTTTACTGTTACAGCTAGTGACATTTAATTTCTTAAATCGCACATAACTTTGAAAAGTCATTGGTGCGCGTCGCTTGGGTTTGAACCCGAACCGCTCGAGTGAGAGGCAAGTTCGATAGCCACTGGGCTGTCACCGCTTACACCGCTTTCCAGTTACACGTAGTGGTTATTGATTCCATGACCAAAACACCTGTGCTACCAACTTAGGGCTTTTATCCCCAAGTTCAGGACGGAAATATATTGTGGGCTTCTTTTTGGGTTCAAAAAAATTTAGGTTTTTCTTATATTTTATTTCATGTTCTTATATTTTTTATTTATTTTTATTTGTGTTTAGCATAGTACAAGAAGATTATTAATTATTTTCGTTACCATATAGAAACAAGCTAGGGACTTAATTTTTTGAAAAGCGTAATGTTCATTTTTGATAATTTTGTGTTTGGTCATAAATTCTAAAATACGGCTCTGCATAGCTTTTTCAAATACTTTTGAAGAGATGCACACCAAGGTTATCGGTCTGTAGTTAGCTAATAAGTTTTTATCGCCTCTTTCATGTAATGGTTTTACAACATATTATTTTAGAATACTCGGGAAAATTCCTTCTACAAACGACTGATTTTTAATGAATGTGAGTACAGGTGCGATTTCTATGGAACGATACATAACAATGTTTGTATTGCTTTCACCAAAACCAACGGCATTTGTGTTTTTTTAGAGATAACATTTTGAAGAAAAATTGTATTAAAAAAAAAAAAAAATTCTTAAATTCTGCCATGCGGCTTTACTTTTGTTTTATAATTAGAAATTTTTATTTATGATTAGTGCTTATGATTAGTGCTACTCGAACGAACGTCGTAAAATCCGCACATGAAGATACTTAAACAGACGGTTAGTTAAGCTACTCGACACTTTGTTTGAGTGAGAGAGTGAGAGAGAGAGAGAGAGAGGCTCTAAGATGTATACTGAGGGATTATGTGATTGAAATTGGCAACACTAAACGCATAATGTCAATGGAAGAAGTGATGTCATTTGACTTCACCACTCACACTTGGACTTGCTTGACATGACATTTCTTGTCATGCACTCGCGTATAGTAGTTGTGGTTGTTTTGCATTTTTTCCTATGAATCGTAGTCGTTTTTTGGCTGCAACGTGCAAGTTTTATGTGAAAAGAGAATAAAAAATAGTACCAACAGTGATGCTGCGTTTGTTGTAATAGTGAAAAAGTGTTGTGATGTGACTTCATTGAAGTGTTGGTGACATAATTGTTGTTCTCTTTTGCGTATCATGTAACTATTGTGGCTTATTTTGTGGGCTGCTACATCTATTTTCGACTCGTCGGATCTTTACCGTATGTACTTTGATTGTAATACCCTACTTTAGATCCTTCCTCATCATACAGTCACAAATGTTCGGTTAATAATAAAAAGAAATGTCAAGGTTTTGTTACTTTTGTCCTGCAATGAATTGAGTCAACGTCTTGAGTCTGAGATGTGGTCCGAGCACTTAAAACATACTTAATTTATTCTCAATTAAATCTTCAAAACTAGATATAGCTCTGCTATTTACTGTTTTTGTTGATAAGGAAAAAGGGAAATTCTTTTACAGATGTGTGCATTTTAGTTTCACTGTCGATGCTATTGTTGACTTCATAATATTTTCTCACACTTTTATCAGATGTTTCTCTGATGTGGGGAATATTCTAAAAGAGATAGTGAAAGCCACCACTAGTATCAGTTAAATTTATGTCAACAGTAGGTACATAAGTAGAACATAGTTATTACATGGCAAATAGCAAACCTATTGAGTAGTGATATATATAAAATTACTGAAACTATTATTTTAATACTTAACAAAATAACAAATATAAGTTAGAATTTTTGTTTATTATTAAACTTTCAGATGATAAAATAGCATCACCGCAACGATGAGCTGGCTCCGCACCACGTCACTTTCATTTGCCCGGCAGTTATCCCGCACCCTGGACCCCCGGCATGACTACGAGCCACAAGCGTGTTACTACTCATTCTGCAAACATTGGCAGCAAGCTCATGACATCATTTTGAAGTCTCAGGTATAAATTTTCAGGTACAAAGGTACCATATACATAGGGCACACTGAAAGATCTGTGCTCCTAGCTGCTCATAATTGGTTGAATTTTGAATGTTATGTTTAAAAAAAATAAAAATACTATATATGTACGCAAAACTTTCATTGTACCCCATGTAACCTCCTAATAAAGGGAAAGAAAGGAACAATTACATAGGCAAAGCGTAATATATAGATTTTATTTATAAGATAGAAAATTATCCATACTGATATTAGTTACTAGTATTACATCAAGCATACTTAAGGCCAAATGTTTATATTTATATTATAGTCAGTAGGTACAAGACAGATTTAATTATAAGAAATAATTATGTTGCTTGCTTGTTGCTTCTGAAGGTTGCTAGGATCAGATAACTGTTATAATCATTAGCCTTTGGTACATTTTTGTATGTAGTTTTAATGAGTATGAGCTTATGAGTCAGTCTTATCAGTTTTAATTTAAGAAATATTTTTAGCAGGTCAACTATATAACATAACATCACGCCTGTATTTCCCCGAAAGGGTAGGCAGAGGTATACACCCACTTTTCACCAGTTATGTTTAGGTCCCATGTAATAGGTGGTGAACCTATTGCCATACATAGGCACACAAATCCAGACTCACAGCTGCATTTCATCTTAGAAAAACCCAATAGTTGTTGCCCGACCCTGGGATCAAACCCAGTACCTCTAACTTGCACTCGTGGTTACGACTACTAGACAATATAAAAATACAATTTGTGATTCCCTTTGTATTATTAACATGGATATGCGATTGGTCACATTAACATTTACAAGCATTTATAAGTCCAGAGAAGAATACTTTTTTGCTGCAGTTGGGAAAATCTGCCATTGTTTTTATCTAGTGGTTTTATTTATGCTTATTTTTAATTTTTTCATTTATTATTATACTTGTATGTAATATGTATGTATTTAATTATTCATTAATTAACTGGACATTTAAACTAATATATATTTATTGCTTTTTAATCAGGAACAGGCCGCTAATAACAGAAAGGTTAGTAAATTATGATAACATTATTATTATATTCATGTTATTATATAGACATCCTGCTGCCGGGCACGGGTGTCCCCCACAAACACCGCTGTGGGAGGTCTAGAGCATACTCCACCACCCTGCTCCAGTGCAGATTAGTGGATTTTAATAGCACTTCTTTTTTATTATATATACATTATTATTAAGCTGTCTGTAGTTACTAATACTAATAATATATATATATACATATATAATAATATTGATTTTAAATATATATGTATATACAACAGAACAGATAAAGGAGGATAGAATGGAAATGTGGGCGTGACAGGCGCGCCAACAAGTATGATTAAACAATCATACTTCAACTGAAATCACGCGTGCATACTTTTAGTCGCTTTCGGACTGCGGTGGTGCGAAGAGCTGCACGAAAAATATACATTGCCGGTAAAGTACGCAAGTAATCCACGTGAACACATAGTTCGTGCGCAATGTATTCTGTCCTACAGAATGCGATGACGTCACGATGTTCTGTCGAGTTCGTTCGCAGCGAGATAGTGTTGTGAAAGTATAAGATAAATTTTTCGATAAGTCTTGATCTTGAGTACGTAATTAAAGTAGTTTCAGGTGTAAATACTTAATTTCAAGGAGTAGGTGTAGTACTAAATAAGTAATTTAGTACTAATTTAAATTATGTATTTATTTTAGGTTTCCAAAGGATCCTAATAACCAGCATTGGATAAATGTAACGGGTAGAAAATTTGGATCCCTAAAAAACAATGTACCACTTTGGAACAACTGTACTCGATTTTGCGCAACTTTGTCGGAACTCAATTATTTAGCAACATTAGTTATCATCAGATTGTATTATATTCTACTGAGAAGCATATTACAGAATTTACCAAAGCTATTAAAGAAAAATAATTTAAATATAAGATTGCATTAATTTATTGTAAAAAATTCGAATACAAAAGAGTCCCCATCTTTGCTCTGCACAAGTACATTCGTCGCGCAACTGTATATATTAAAACTGTACCTGTGTATTTATTTAAGTACGTACACTCACTCTGAAACTTTTTAATAAAATAAATAATTATAATGTAATTTTTCATGTGAAGATAATAAAAAAAATGCATGTTAATAAGATGTATGGAACAGGCGCAACACCTAAAGGAAGCAAAACTCAAGTTGCATATGTTTTCAGTGTTAGTTTTAAAAGAGTCATTTATGCGGATGTAGCATTATAGGTACCTACATAACTCTAAACAAGTTTCAAAATATATTTATCGATAAATATGTTTACATCTCTAGTTGGGTTACCAGTAAATAACATATAAAATTGCACGATCAATTTTCTCAAATATGCAGTAAATTTTGTTTCTTAACTTTTATTTATTAATTTCACCGCCGTTAGGCATCTTTTGGCTCAATAAAGGTTAAATAAATAAATAAATAATACAGTAAAATAAAATATACTCTATTTTACTAATCTTGTAGTGGTTCAGTACCTACCAGTTACCTTACCTCCGAATACCTCCGAATACCTCAAGAATACCTCACACGGATACCTCATACCTTCGAACCAGTTACCAGTTACCTACGTTGTTAATATGAAACATATACGCGGTCGTCAAAATAGTGTTTTAAATAGTGTAGTATGTATGAAAGAAAATGTAAATATAAATAGGTGATTTTACAAATAAATTATTCATTCGACAATCGGACAGATCACGAGTTTCATTATGAATCCTATGAAGAACCTCTAAAATCTTATTATTGCACGAAATTTGTGCAAAACACTTACTGGCAACATTAAGTGTCGACAAGGTCAAAACTTGCACAATTCTACAGCTTGACGCGAGCAAAAAGTATCCTTATTGATTTAATGCTAAGGTTAGTTTTTAAAAGTTGCGATTCTCGTGCAATTTGACCAATGGCTGATGAATATTTTATGTAAAGGTAATAATAACGTGTATCTAAGTGTGGGTAACTGGCGACAGTGGTTTTGTTTCAAAACTGACTCGATGGCCTTTCTATCCTCCTTTATCTGTTCTGTGGTATATACCTATCCCTTAAATTTTCCCCAAATTTTAGTATTGCTAGTCCCTTTTGATAATCAATAGTAGAAGGCGATTACTTGATGCATGTCTCCTAACCGCAATTTTTTATAATTAAGCTACTAAATATATTTTCAAACATTCATTTAGAAAATCATTAGAAGAAGTGGTCAATAATTAATCAATTTATTTTAGCCGCAACACCTGCATGACGATGTACTGGGTGTAGTGAATCACCTGGAGCAGTTGACCACACTGCTAGTGCTGGAGGCGCGCGCGAGGCAGCTGCAGCAGCTGGCGCACCCGCACGCCTGCCTCGACCACCTGCTGAGCGAGAACCTGCTGGACAAGCTGTACGAGTGGTGCGTGTGCACCGGCAAGTGAGTACACACACAACCTGGAGCAGCTGACCACGCTGCTAGTGCTGGAGATATAGCGATTGTTTAATGCATTCTCTAAGTAATATCACATAGACTAAAAAAAAATTGTGAGCCGTCACGGGACGCCTGGCAGATGTGAAACATCGAAATTATTTTGTACAAGTAATATGCACAAAAGTACAGATTATGACAGGAACTAAAACATAAATGAAAAAAAATGAAAAAGAAAATTAAAAAAAGTAATTTAAAAAAAAACATAAAACAAAAACAAAAAAGAAACAAAAACAAAACAAACAAAAAAAATTAATTATTATATTTTATCAATAACATTATTTCCGACCGTCATTTGTCGGAACTGTATAGTATATAATATTCCATATTCTCCTTGCTCGCCACGCCAAAAATTTGGTTTGCTCTCCGCTTAAATGTTTCACATCAAAAAGCAATCGCTGGGTGGTCCCAACACTCAATCTTGCCGTCTCAGTCATCTGAGCTTGCCGTTTTCATTCAACTAGATGCTCTATCGAAATTTTAAAATCTCAACCGTCATAAGAACTCTTTGAGCTTGCCTTGCGTATTTTCAATGGTTCAGGTTATCAAGGTGTAAGCGTCTATAAGCTGATGACATCATGAGCTCAAGAGTGTTCTCATTGTCTGTTTTGTTAATATAAATAAACCACACATGACCTAACTTAAGTTTGAGCGTAGGAAACAATGCTGTGTAATAATATGTAGTCCATATGATGTGTAGTAAAAAGGTTGTTTTTCTATACTAATATTATAAAAAGGAAAGATTTGTTTGATGTTTTCACACAAAAACAACTAGACCGATTTCAAAAATTCTTTCACCATTAGAAAGCTGCATCTTCATCTTCCACTATTATTTCATATTGTTTTAAAAAGTTAGAACCTACGTACGGTTTAGCCCAAACGGTAAATATAGAGTATTCTACCACGACATTGGTCCAGTATCCATAGCACAGATACGTAAGGACATTTCTAATAGAACTATAACACTTGAGTAGTCCTGGTAGGGTAGAATAACTATTAGACCTAGCAGTAGGTGATAAATTCTTAAAGAATTAGTCCGATACCGCAGAAAAAAGGTTGTCCAAAGATTACTCGTCATCTACAGGCGTCATTACAGTAGTGGGAGGTATAATATATAGCATTGTATTAGCTGTTTTCTTCATAATACTCTCATACAATTTCACAAATATTTATATTATTTATATGATCATCTGTTACTATTTAGTGTCGAGTCATCATCAAACACATATTATGACATGTGATCGAGTAAAATGACGTCTTTACGATCTACTATAAATTGTATATTACATCATAGTAAGTAAATGATCCATGAATGTAATCAAATTAACGTCTATCGGAGAGAGAGGAAAACAAGAGAGAAACCGTTTATATTAAACGTTCGCGGTCAACCGCGGACAACAATATAGCGTCGTCTTACGTTACTGGAATATCAATAAGTGGTAGAACCTATTCGTAGAAATTACATTACCAAAAATTTTTAAAAGCTCGTCAACATGATTATGGTAAAGTATATATAGCGAGTGGTAAGTATATATATCGAACTCGCTCCTCACTCAAGCGGTCCGGGTTCAAACCCAAGCTATTTTTCTATGTTATGTGTGATTTAAGAAATTAAATATCACTGGCTGTAACGGTGAAGAACACATCGTGAGGAAACCTGCATGCCTGAGAGTTCTTCAATATTCTCGAAGGCATGTGATGTCTACCAATCCGCACTTGGCCATCGTGGTGGACTAAGGCCTAATCCCTCCCAAGCAGTTCATACTTTGGATTGTTGTCTTATTCGAGAGAGTATAAAGATAACTCTTTACTTATGTTTTAGATTAAGAAGAGTCTAGAATTAATAGTTCCGATAGGCATTTAGACGAGTTGGTTAATAACCTTGAGTTCGGACAAGTTTCGGACGAGTTTCAATGCCTGTCCGGGAAACAATTAATTAAAATTATGTTTGAAACAGACCACAGCATAGATCATTTGCACCTATTAGTATATGTATAGTTAACTATTTAGTAATTTTATGTAAACTGCGTTATCTTGAACACGACTATAACAATTCTTGTATACAGTATCAACATTGTTTTCCTGTGTGAATCATTTAGCGATGACTCTGCAACGAGTTTAGGATATGGTACAGTACAGCACTAGACTATGTCCTCATATACGAGTACCTACCGAAAGGAACGCATAATGCACTTCTTGGAAATTAGATACATTCCTCTGGACACGAGGCTGATGTAACTTGTACTTAATGTCTGCTTTATTTATAAAGGTCTCATTGCTCTGAGCTAATCTATCTATAAGTATCTATACTAATATTATAAAGAGGTAACATTTGTTTGTAATGTTTTCACACAAAAACTACTGGACCGATTTCAAAAGTTCTTTCACCATTAGAAAGCTACATCTTCACTGAGTGATATAGGCTATATAATATAACTAGGTGTAAACGAAACTATTGTTCTCCAATTCGACGCGAGCGAAGCTGCGGGCGTCCACTAGTACATATTATTATAGCAAAACTCCGATAGACAGATGAAATTTTCACAGATGAAGTATTTCTGTTGTCTATGCCGCTATTGCAACAAATACAAAAAAATATCTTCAAGGAATATTTTATTCAAACATAGACAATATTCGTCATAATAACGGCCAAAAAATAAACAAAACGGAGTTCATTTTTACGGACGTTGTTTATGACGAATATTGTCTATGTTTGAATAAAATATTCCTTGAAGATATTTTTTTGTTTAACATAATTTAATTTACATAGCGTCTTAAAATGCGATGCTCACGCTTCATTCGCAAATAATCTCATTTGTTATAAAGTTCGAATATACGTCTTTGTAATAAATAATGTCGTGTCGATTCTCTGATAGCACAAATATTTTTATCACGAAATGAAAAATCATAAATTTATGTTTGTTACAATAATATTACTGAATCTCGATCACTGATCACTGAACCAGAGAAAATGAAATGATTGAAACAGAATTAATAAGATGATTTGAAATATCACATTATAGACATTTTATTACTTTTCTACTGAATATTTTCTAAGAAAACTCTTTCGTCGGTAAAATAAATTCTTTTTATATGGACAACAAATTTGATTAAACTAGGTATAATTATTTTCTAATAATAAATATTAAAAATATACCTATTAAAATTTTTTTTAACTATTTTGTTAACTATTATTAACTTTGGCTCGATATGAGAGATAAATAGAAATATATTATTATCTATTTTTAGTATTGCAGGCCACAGTTAATCGCGACGCTATAATTATTGACTCGTTTATCTAGTGGTTACTACTAAACTAGAGTTCCTGGGTTTGATCCCCGGGTAGAGCAAAGTTTAGTTGGATTTTTCATATTTAAAATTCCCAGTAGCTCGCAGTCTGTATTTGTGCCCGTTGTATGGCAATAGGCTCACCACCTATTATATGGGACCTAAACATAACTGGTGAAAAGTGGGTTTACTACACTTCTGCCCACTCCTTCGGGGAAATACAGGCGTGGTGTTATGCTATATTATTCTATAATAGCATTCATGTTTCTTATCCTCGACAGAGTCTGAAATTGCTTAATTTTTTCGATCATTTACGATTGCTACAAGCAGCAGTTCTTTGAACGCTATAAATACTTAACTTATATGTAATTAAAAGGAAGAGTCGACATGAAAATCATTACATTATAACGCAAACCTTTTATAGAAATGTGTTACAACCGTACGTTACTCAGGTGTGAGGTTCACTATAAAATGTTAATGAGAATGGCGTGGCGAGATCGTAACCGGTTTATTGCAGTATGTGATCGATTCAACAACAATAGAGTTGATTTCGTCTAAAACCTCATCGAGAACTTTCTCGAATTCCGCTAATAAAATTTGAAACAGTCCGTTTATTATACTAGTTAATAAATTTGAACAAAATTGAATTCCAACTTATGAAAATTCTGACTGATTAGTAAAATTCTTCATAAATAATAGATAAAAGATATACAGGGTGGAAAGATCGAATGCCACATGGATGGCAACTACCATAAATATTGTAAATAGCACATTCTGTTTAAAGGAGACATTCCTTTATTTTCAAAAACAATAAATTCTGCATTTATGGATTTATGAAAAATCACCTGCCTCAGTCAGGACTCGAACCGGTCAAATGTGACAAAAAATAAAGTGACGTATTTTATGATGCAGATTGAAAGGGTTACTGATAGGGTTTAGTTTTCTCTAAATAACAAATACAATCAAAATAACGGAAGGCCATGAAAACTAACAATTCACCCTCCACCGTGCTTTTAATTTTGTTTTCACCCGTCACGTGAAAACCCGATGCGTACACGTGAAACTAAATAAAATAATCAGGTGAGATTCTCTTTTAACATTTGGTGCGGGTAGTGAAGAACAGGGTTGTTATGGTTCACATATTTAATTGTGAAGGACAACTGAATACAGTAAAATACCTCTAAATCCTGGGACCTATTGCGAAATGCGTTAAATTCTCTCCCCGAAGAAGACTATAATTTCATATAAGTCACTATAATTTTCCAACAAGACGGTACACCAGCACATAGCAGCAGGTTATCGACTACATATTTAAATAACCATTTCCAGACATGGATCGGTACAAACGGGAATATTAAATGGCCGGCCAGATCTCCGGATCTAACACCATTGGACTACTTTTTGTGGGGATATGTGAAGGATGTTATTTATAAAGGAACTTACGAAAGTGTAGGCAATTTAAAAATCGTCCATGCAGCTATTACTAATATTCATCACAATTCACTACCACGAGCTACGAGAAGTCAATTCCTCAAAAGATTAAATTAATGCATACGAGAAAACGGAGCTCATTTTGAAAGTTAGCAAGGTTTAAATAAGTTTATTATATGAATATTGTTTTCTTTTGTGTGTTTTAATTGTTGGTTTCCAATTTTAATGGCCTTCCGTTTATTTTGATTGTATTTGTTATTTAGAGAAAACTAAACCCTATCAGTAACCCTTTCAATCTGCATCATAAAATACGTCACTTTATTTTTTGTCACATTTGACCGGTTCGAGTCCCGACTGAGGCAGCTGATTTTTCATAAATCCATAAATGCAGAATTTATTGTATTTGAAAATAAAGGAATGTCTCCTTTAAACAGAATGTGCTATTTACAATATTTATGGTAGTTGCCATCCATGTGGCATTCGATCTTTCCACCCTGTATAGATAACATTTCTTAGGGCGGCTTCCCATAGTGCGCGATTTTGCGGGCAGACAGATTCGCGACGGACACCCTAGGAAGATAATACAAATAATATCACTTCTGTAAATGCGCAAGCAAGTTCGTAGCGGTGCTTCCGTCCGTGATAATCTGTGGAATCGTGGACCGTTTTAAATCGCTATTAGATATACTTGAGCGGTAGACTTTAAATACCTACGGTGTTTTGGGTGTTGTTTTTTATTATTAGTTGGTGATTTGCAAGAGAAGAGTAACGAGCCGTGTTCTTCTCGGTAGCTTATACTTTGTGAACCGGCGGTAGTTAAAAAAATGTTAAGTATGACGTTCATTAAGCGTACCTATACAAAATACCATTATAATGAAAAATAAATGAATCTGAAATCTGAAAATCAAGGTACAATAATATCCAAGTGACATACCTACATAAATTAAACTTAAAGGAGATTTTATTATGAAAAAAGAAAATATTTATTAATAGATATCAAATAAATGGAAATGTCATAAGAAGAAAAGTCCAAGAAACAGACTTATGCATTCAGATCAATGTTTTATTGTATTTGTATGATAGCGTTTATTAATTATCAAAGTACTTATTTCTGCACACACTCAAATCTCCTGCTAGCGACCTACTAGATTTCTAATTAGTTCGTTTCAGTACGGCTCGGTATATCCACGGCTAATCAGTTATTGGCAGAGATACAACGCTGATTAGATTGCCTTTGTGCTACTTAATTTGCTTATTGAATTTGCTATAATTCTGTGTCGATAACTTGATGACGTCAATACCAAACTTGATGCAGTCAGATGGAGGGAGAAGATTAATATTTTATTTGTTTATTTATGTATCAATTTGTATAATTGAAACTTACTTAACTGTACCTATTGCGTATAGTGTATTAGGTTGGGGAAAAAGTTTCTTCGCATTTTTTATGAAAATTCCAAACTTTTTTTAATATAGTTTATTTACATTTAACTAAAGTATTTAGGTACCATTTTGTTCGATAACTTTTTGCCATCTTGTAGGTAGGGACATGATCCCATTCCTATAGAAATTTTGGGACTTCTGATCAAAATACCGCGACAAGTGGTTTTGGCAGTCCTCTCGTGATGTTAACCTGACACTGCCTAAAGAATTCTGAAGAGACCGAAACAGGTGGAAATCTGAAGGTGCAAGGTCAGGACTATACGGCGGATGCATTAACACCTCCCAGCCAAACTCTCTTAATTTTTGCTGAGTGGCTAAAGATGTGTGAGGTCTAGCGTTATCATGATGAAAAACCACACCCCTTCTGTTGATTAATTCCGGTCGCTTTCTCTCAACTTCTTGCTTTAATCTCATCAGTTGTTCGCAGTAGAGTTCAGAATCGATGGTCCTGCCTGGTGGTAACAGCTCATAATGAATAATGCCCTTCCAATCCCACCACACACACAGCATCACCTTGTTGCGAGTTAACCCGGGTTTCGCCACAGTCTGTGAAGCCTGACCGGCCTTTGACCACGACCTTTTTCGCACGTTCTTGTCGTAGGTGATCCACTTTTCATCACCAGTTATCAGCTTCTTCAAAAATGGTTCGGTTTCATAACGTCGTAATAAAGAATCACAAATGAGTACACGGTTCATTAGGTTTCTTTCAGTGAGCTCGTGAGGTACCCAAATATCGAGCTTTTTTGTGTACCCAGTTTTTTTCAAATGCGCCAAAACTGTTTTGTGGTCAATTCCCAGTTCTTCAGCTACGTCGTAACTACTGACATGCCGATCTTGCTCCTCTTTTTCAAAAATGGCACCCATTTTATCCGTAATTGGGCGACCAGAGCGACGTGCATCTTTGACATCAAAATTTCCGGATTGAAAACGCTTAAACCAAATTTGTGCTACTCTCACAGACACTGCACTAGGTCCATAAACGTCGCAAATTTTTTTCGCGGCTTGCGTTGCATTTTTACCTTTTTTGTAGTAAAATTTTAAAATGTATCGAATTTCTTCATTAGATTCACTCATCTTGGCGGTACGAAAAACAAATGAAAATCACACATTTTCCTAATGTGAATTTGGAATTATGTTCTTTAAAATTTGAACTTTCAATGATACCAAAACCAGCCAGATACAAATAGTATAGCCAAAGATTTTTTATTACAAGTTCCTACATACTATAATGCGAAAAGACTTTTTCCCCAACCTATTATATTATTCTTCTCTTCAAACAGATTATCTTTTCAGGGAGGATAAGTATAATCTCATAGCACGTTTACTAATTTTAAGATGTATCGAAATGAAAATATATTATACCGGATATATATTACCGGAAAATCTTAGGATTTACCGTGGTTCGGGGTTTAACAGTAACATATTATACTCGTTACGTTAGGTGTCTTTTAAGAGTGGCCTATCTATGTCCAGCAGTGGACCTCAAAAGGCTGATGGATAGATGGTTACGTTACAGATTACACAGCAACACAAATAAAGAAAATAACCAAAAAATAACAGATAATAGTCGTTTAAGAAAAGAAAAGAGATCTCATTGTTTCTCTTGTCTAGGCCCCCAGTTGTTTTTTCCTGCGCAGGAAGTCCAACTGGCCAAGTGTTTTTCTTCTTCTATACTAATGTTTTTAATGTCTTTATATTAAGAATCATATAACTTGTTACAGATATGAAAACGCCGTCCGTCTAGAACAACTCAAGTTATTCGGAAGCCTAATTAGCCATTACAGCACCCAGGTAATGTAATATTAAGGAGTAAGCACTTAATGTAATTTAACCCAATAAGCAGTCGTAAATTCGTCACCGACTAGCGACAATAGTGACACATTGGGCTACTTCTCTTTTTCTTGCATCTTGAAACGGTTAAATAAAAAGTAATTGAAGAATAGTCCTATCGATGCTATGTGATAATATGCGCGCCGATTCCATGTTTTGGTTCGACCCTGTGTGAACTGTGGGTTCAACATGATATTATGTACGTTAAAGAAATATTGCAGAAAATTTTAATAATGTTTGGTGATAGAAGCTTCTAAAAGGGGGCTGGAATTGCAGGTTGCTTGAATTAAGAGATCGATATTTTTAATCTACGGGTGGTCACTAACACGAAGGTTTTAGAATAGATGACATGTTTTCACGTTTTCACGTTCCGCGTTGTACTTCAGCATATTTTCCGAAAGTATTTTTATTTGACATTGATGTTAATATTAAAAAACAACATAACAAAAAATAAAAGCAAGGAAGAAGAGAAAAATTTTATTGACAGCCAGCTAATAAATAATGCATCCGCCGCGGCTGTGTTACATTTTACGCTAGTTAAGAGAGGGAAAGTTGTGGAAACTAGTAATTAACCACAATAGTTTATCCGTTGTCAGTGGGCGGGCTAGGCCTTTACTGACTGTAAAATGTTATTAATTATGTATAGGTAGACGTTTTATTTTAACTCAGCAGAATTGCTATGAATGAAGGGTGTGATTCCACAGATGCAGATATGCGGAGCGAAGTGTTGTTCTCATCTATTATAACTCCACGTTTTCTAATCTGTAACTAGCGTTTTGTGCAATCTTAAAATGAAACGGATACCTATATCGCACAAACAATATTATTATGTATTTAATTGCGCTTGAATATTTAGGTTAACTACCCGTCATTGATAAACCTTGATCTCAATGAATTGCGACGTGACACAACACGTGATCCAAGCTGTTTAAACGTTTCTTCTTTTTTTGTGTTTCGAGATAGCGGTGAGGTGCTCTTAGTTGAGTCGACATTTAAAAAAAAAATTAAAAATGTTCCATTTACTAAAATATTTTATTTTATAATTTAATGTCCTGGTTACATTTATTTTATATCTATTGATTATCTTGGTTACATATTACATTGGTGCATTAAATACTGCATATTTATTAATAATTAGTATTCTGAATAATGACAAATAAATAAATAATAAACTGATCAGGACCAATCGGGACAGTTATAATCAAAAGAATGTTCTGAAAACGGTCTGAGTTGACTCTATTCAGGCTGCAAAAATTTCAAAGGCTTGCTTTGCAACTTAAAATAAGGGAACATACCCATACTACGTGACCTATTTTTTAAGTTTTTTCGACCCCTCCCTCCCCTCGGTGACCATTCGTAGTATATGCCAAGACCCCCCCCCCCCCTCCCCCTAGAGTTTTCACGTAGTAATTCATAATTATGATTTTTGATCATTTCACAGGCAAAAATTGAAAAAAAAAAAAAATTTGGCTCATACTCGTCTTTATTGCATAAGACTGCATGCATACTTAAATTACTAGTGAATTACGAGGGTGCGTTTTTAAGTTCGCGGAATGAGAGGGTTGCAGAGGCTCATAAGGCTCATAGTTAGTCGTAATGTGTTCAGTGACTCATAATTAGTGTAAATACGAAGTTTCATTGTTATTAGACAATTAGTCTTTGAGCTATCGTCAACCAAGCAACATAAACGGGAGTGAAAAGTGAAATATGGAAAAAATCGAATATCGTGCCGTTATAAAGTTCCTTACCAAACAAGGAAAATGGGTTGCGACCATAATGAATGAGATGTCATTGGTTTACGGCGACTCTTGTCCAGAAAAAAACATGGTTTACAAGTGGCACAGTTTATTTAAACAATGTAGGGAATCTTTTGAAGATGATCTGAGGCCGGGCAGGAGCATAGACGTGACCACGCCAGAAATTATCCAAAAAGTTGAAAAAATTGTACTGGACGATGCTCGACTAACAATGAAACAACTCGCAGAAATGGTTGGAGTATCCGATACAACCATTTTTAAAATCCTGCACGATCATCTTGGCATGACTAAGGTCAGTGCAAGATGGGTGCCGAGAATGCTCTCGCCGCCGCAAAAACAACAGCGCGTAGAGTGTTCACGTGCATTTTTGGAGCTCTGTAATGAAATCATGGATGGTGTATTAAGTCAAATTGTTACTGGAGATGAATCTTGGGTTCATCATTATGAACCTGACTCGAAACAAGACTCCATGTAGTGGCATAAAAAGGACACAGCACCTCCCAAGAAATTTAAGGTGTCACAATCAACTGGAAAACTCATGGCAACGATCTTTTGAGACTCGGAAGGAATATTATTGATCGATTATAAAGAAAAAGGTGTTTCTATAACCGGAGAATACTACGCTTTAATATTAGAGCGACTAAAAGAAACCATATAAGAGAAAAGACGGGGAAAATTGACAAAAGGTGTGCTGCTTTTGCACGACAACGCGCCGTCCACAAGAGCCGCGTTGCGTTGGCTGCCATGCATAAGGTGGGCTTCGATATTTTAAATAAACCATCCTACCTGGAGACCTGGCCCGGAGTGATTTTTACCTCTTTCCAAAAATTAAAAAAGAGCTACGGGGTAAAAAAAATACGACCGATAATGAAGTCAAGGCGGCAGATTCGGCGTATTTTGAAGATATTTTTTAAGAGGATATAAACAAATTAATTGAAAGATCTGAAAAGTGTATCCGTCTTGCAGGTGAATATATTGAAAAGGAAAAATAATTTGGTTTTTTTATTTCCACCCCTTGTCCCCCATTCCGCGAATATAAAAACGCTCCCTCGTATGTATTATGAAAAAGAACAACATCTGTGAAAACACATTGCTTGCTATACAGTCTGTAACTTACAGTAACTTAATTTACGAACACAACAATTATTTTCTGTTTAATTATTAACTGTCTAAACACCGCGCTATATTCGAATATAGGTCGAAAAAATACGAGATTCCTCATTAAAATCTACTACGTAACAAAGACCTGAGCCCCCCCCCCCCCCCCCCCGCTCCTGTGACTGACCGTAGTATTTTAGAGACTCCGCTCCCCCCCCTAAACGGGTCACGTAGTATGGGTACGTTCCCTAACCTGGATAGACAGCTTGACGTGCCCTTTAATGCACGGAAGAGCCCATGAAATTTTACTACTAGCGGTCACTACGCCCGACGCTTAACTCGGTCTGAGACGTACTATCTACGTGAGCTAGGGCTATGATAATGTATACTTCGCAATTTATACTTTCTTACGACGTAAGTTACTTCTGTATCTAACAGTATCCTTCTTATCCGACAGGTAATCGCAGCCGAGCCATTTCTCAGACCCTTACTGAAACTTCTCAGCAGCTTCAGAAACCAACTACCACCGCCTAACTTAGAAAGTGAGATATTTTGATATTAAATTGTTAACACTTCTCTCACATCACATCTCAACTCAGCTTTTCGAGATCGAAAACGAAATCAGTAAACTATGGGTGTTTTTGTCCTGAATTTAAGATTACTGATGATATGTGTGTTCTCCAGTAAAAATTCCGAGTTTTTGTATATTCCATCCATAAAGGGTAAAAAAAATGTTGAATAAGAATACATTTATTTTTTAGGTCAACTAGTCACCGTCCTAAACCAACTATGCGTCGTGTTAATGCAAGACATGAAGTTCATCGACCTCTTCTTCCTAATGACACACACACAGAAAGGAGCGCAGGCAGAGTAAGTTTGTTTTTCATATTGTATGAACAAGTGTTTTTATACATTTTAATTAAGTCAGCTCTAAAGGTCGATACGTCTGTACGAATAAGCTAAAGCTCGGTAGATCATTGATATAAACTAAAAATAAAAACAGGCCTGAGATAGAACCTTGCGGAACTCCTACATTTATAAAAGATCCAGAAGATTGATACCCGTTTATTTGAACTCATTGCACTCTATTTGCTAAGTAAAATGTAACTGGACTTAGATATTTTTTATAAGCCATAGTATTTTTATTTTAATAATAACGTTCTCTGATCCACACAGTCAAAGGTCTTAGAGAGATCATAGAATATGCCTATAGCATCAGGCACCTGTTCATAAATAGGTCTTATGAGGTTTTCACCAGCGTCAGCTGTAGCCTTTTTCGAAACCATATTATTTTTCATGAAATTACTTAAGTTAAAATATCCTAAGCAGATTTAAACATTTTGGAATAATGCCTAACATGCTCAATGAATTTAGTATCTGTATTAAATGTTTTTTCACTGTATAAATTAAAAAGAGTTTCTCGACTAATGCGGACTGCGGTATCAGACCAATATCCCTATTTATTATTCATTATTGTTTACATGAAATTATCTACATAACTAATTGAAGAAATATTAAATAACATTAAAATTAAGTAATATAAATTTCTATTTTAAAATCAAAAGCGATTACACTTATCATAGAACGTACCGTAATATTCACTCTATTTGAGTCGATGTTTATAACCGCCTAACCTACATACAATTATAGTAGTTGTAAGAATGGATGCCCATATGAATACTAGGCTTAGATGTTCTAATATGCACGTCACGAACCGATTGCAAGCAGATGACATGCTAATGGATCGCTCGAGTTATTATAAAACACGACAGGCCCACTCTCTATACTCAAGAGAACAGGTTTCATAATCACAATACTATTTGTTTTTCATTGTTTTAATTGATATGCTAATTAAAAGTGGTTGGTTTGTTGGTACCTATGAATCATTCATCATAATATTATACTCCTATATTCGACTCCTTTTTACGAAAATCACGTGGAGGGAGGTGTATAAAATGAATTATGATAGGACTTCGACCACTCGGCGACCATTAGTTAGTAGTAACTGTAAGAAAAGATACTATAACCTAGTCGGTATGTAGATGGGTGACCCTAGCAAGCTAAGCGGTGACAGCCCAGTGGCTATCGAACTCACCTCTCACTCGAGCGGTCCGGGTTCAAACCCCAGCGGCACGCACCAATGACTTTTCAAAGAAATGTGCGATTTAAGAAATTAAATGTCACTTGCTATAACGGTGAAGGACACATCGTGAGGAAACCTGCATGCCTGAGAGTTCTTCATAATGTTCTCGAAGGCATGTGAAGTCTGCCATTCCGCACTTGGCCAGCGTGGTGGACTAAGGCCTAATCCCTCCCATTCTGAGAGGAGACCCGTGCCCAACAGTGGGACAAAGAAAGGGTTGTGATGATGACCCTAGCAAAAATTTGTATAGCAGGTTACTAGGTAGACTAGTGGACGCCCGCAGCTTCGCTCGCGTGGAATTAGACATTCATTAACTTCAAAAACGACAAAGTTTCATACTAACTTTGCACCCCCGTTTTACCCCCTTAGGGGGTGAATTTTCAAAAATCCTTTCTTAGTGCTCCCCTACGTTATAAAAGGAACCCCTGTGCAAAATTTCAAGTTTCTAGCCCTTATAGTTTAGGCCCTGCGTTGATATGTCAGTCAGTCAGTCAGTCAGTCAATCAGTCAGTCAGTCACCTTCTCCTTTTATATATATAGATATGTATTTCAAGGGTTTTAATAGGCGGCCTCATCAATTCCAGGTTCATAATAGGCCGCCTTCTCCTGTCGTCCGTCCACCGCGAGGGCGCGACGGGCGCGGCGGCGCGCGACGCGTTGCTACTGTGCGCCAAGATGTCGTCGCGGTGCGCGCCGCTAGCTCACTGCCTGCTTACCGGCAACGCGTGTCCCGTACTGGCCACAGGTGAGTGGGGGCCGTGGTTGATAACAATCATCGGATCAACAGCGGGGAAGTCACCGACGGGGTTTTCCCCTGGAGCAATAGCCCGGATAGAGGGGATCTCCCCTAACTCCGAATTCCCTCAGCGCAGGAGGAGGAAAGGTCTGTCGGGATATAAGGAAATATTTTTTTTGTTTTAAAGGTCGAACGAATCAGGAATAATGAAATTCATAGACAAGCAAAAGTCAAAGACATCGATTGAATATTTAGCAATTTAAAGTTACACGTCGTTCGAAGGACTGATAACTGCCAGATTTAGAAAATGTTCTGAAAATGACAATACTTTCATACAACCTTTCATCCCCCTTTTCAACCCATTACAACACTTTTTTCCAATTAAAAAGTAGCCTATGTCCTTTCTCAGGCTCTAGACTATCGGTGTACCAAATTTCATTTAAATCGGTTCAGTAGTTTTGGCGTGAAAGCGAGACAGACAGACAGAGTTACTTTCGCATTTATAATATTAAGTATGGATAAATGATTATGATGTCGGCAACAGGTTTAAGCGGTCTCTACTCCCTCCTCCCAAGAACGCTGGCGGAAAGCGTCTACCGGTTGACACCGGACGACGTTAATCAAGTGCACAAGCTTACCCTGTTCATCGACTCTCTCGAGTTCTGCAACGCCGTGGCACAGGTATCTATATATATAAAAATGTTATGTTGGTTTGTTTACGCTTCAAAAACTGAAAAAGTTCTGTACTGATCGAGCTGAAATTTTAGCATGATATATAATCCGCATCAAGGATTGTTTTTATCTAATTTTTGCATCAGTCACATATCCGCGAAAAATATTGTATATCCATAAGTATTGCAAAATTAATATGACATGTATTCTTTGTTTTGTTTCTCATTTCGCAACCATTCAATCACAATGTGCCACAGCGAAGCGTGGCAGGGTACAGCTAGTATACTATAAAAAGTGTTAAGCTACAACCCACTGTTGGGCAAGGGTCTCCTCTCAGATTGGGTGGGGTTAGGCCTTAGTCCACCACGCTGGCCAGTGCGGATTAACAGTCTTCACAAGCCTTCGAATGCAGTATAGAAAACTCTCAGGCATGTAGGTTTCTTCACGATGTTTCCTAACTGTTATAGCAGGTGACGTTTAATTTCTTAAATCGCTCTTAGTCATTGAAGTCATTGATGCGTGGCGTTTAGATTTGAACCCGGACCCCTCTCGTAAGAGTCGAGCTCGACAGCTACTGGGATGTAGTTAAATATAAATTGACGGGCCCGTTGGCGCAATAGGTAGTGTGACAGGGTGTCTGTTGCGCCAGGGTTCGTGGGTTCGAATCCCACTCAGGACAAATATTCGTGTGACGAACACTTGTATTTGTTCTGTGTCTGGATGTTAATATTATCTATTTAAGTATGTATTTATAAATATCTATGTATGTATGTATATCAGTCTCTGACACTTATATTACAGGCTCACGCCTACTTTGGGGTCAGATGGCCGTGTGTGAGAATGTCCAAGATATATTTATAAATAAATAAAATTAAATGTAATGTGTTTCAGGTGGCCCATCCGTCCATAAAGAAACACTTACTGGACCTCTTGTACCAAGGCTTTCTGGTGCCAGTGATGGGGCCTGCGCTCTTACAGGTAACGCAGTCATAATGGGATCTATGGTAACCGAATGAATGAGAATGTGTTATGGGAATAGCCGTTTCGCGTGTGACTTGCCAACACTTAATGTAGCTCCAATCTGCCTGTTGATTTTTAGTTGTCCTATTATTCTGTATACAGTTGGTCAAATGGGTAAAATCATTCACAGATTTATTCAATCATTCAATCAAAACAAACGTCAAATCTCTAGAAAGACTATGTTTATTAGTTCACTCGATGAACTAATAAACATACAGTACTCCCAAATTAATAATGCGCATGCAAATCTTCGCTAATTGTCGTATTCCCGGAAACACCCGAATCATTGAATCGGAGAAAGCCCTCAACAATGCACTTGCATTTTGCACCTTGTTCGAAAGAAACAGGAGTCAAAGTCATATGTCAAATCATGTGAAAAAATTGAAAACAATTCGGTTGCTCGGCGGCTGTCGCCGGTCAGTCAAAGGTCCGTCAGTCGTCTTTATATAATGGTGAATTTTAAAGAGCTGCTATTACACACCCTTCTTGGTTTTGTTTTCAAAGGTGAATTTAATTTCAACTTTAATTATCTTACTCAAATTGAAATAGTTTATTTTGTAAAATAACATACAGAATATACAGAATTCGCCATAGACCGTATAATGGAGGAACATGGGCATAAAATTATACGATTGCCACCATATCATCCCGATTTTAACCCCATTGAAAATATTTGGTCCCAAATAAAGCATCACGTAGCCAAAAAAAATATTGCAATGACTGTCAAGTCAGTTAAAGATGCTATATTAGAAAAAATCAATAATATAGGATCAGAAGAATGGAAAAAAGTTTGTGATCACGCTGTTAAATGCGAAGATGAATATAGAAAATTTGACCCAAGAATCGATAGTTTTTCCGATGAAATGATTATTTACACGGGTGATAGCAGTGGGGAAAGTGTAAATGAACAAGAGCATAATGAAAGTTCTGATGAATCTAGGATGTCAGGAATAGAGATCCTCCTTGATTCTGATTAATTATTTGTAATTTTAATATTTTTCTGGAATGATCAGTGCTGTAAATACTTTTGAACTGAGATTATAATGATTAGATTTTAATGTAAACCTGTGTTTGAAAACCATTTTTAAGAAAATGCACTTAACCACTCTATACACATATCGTTTTCCGACGCTCGGGGAATACGACCTTTGCCGAACAGTAACGAAGATTTCTATGCGCATTATTAATTTGGGAGTACTGTACTTTTTTGGTGAATTGACATTTGTTTTAATAGAATGGATGAAAACCATCTGTCAACTAAAGCAATAGGCTACCAGACCACTATATATATTTATGGTGATGTTTTTAAATACTTGAACATAACGTACCTATTGCATCTAATGGAGTTTCATTCAGTGGATTTTATGGGATTTTTTTTTGTATATTTCATTGCATCTCTAATCAACATTAATATCATCTACATCGAGAAGTCATAATTAACATTGACGGTGAAATTTTTATGCATCGAGTTGTTAGAAGCATGACATATTATAACTAATAAATATTTAATTTCATTTATACGTTAAATTGAGTGATACGTGTATGTTACACGTAATGGTCGAAATGTTCTCAGAAATGGTTTGACCTAATGAAAACGTATTTAAAATGTAATGGAGAATACTTTAAAAAGCTTTAAATATATTACTTTACATGTAAATTGTTTTATTAAAGAGTTACACAAAACTTTCAGTATTAAACTTTAACTTTCAGTATTAACTTTAATAAATAACACTTAGAATGAATTTTATTAAAGTTAAAAGTACTTTGTGAAGTTAATCCGGGACCCGTTTATACTTTAGGATATGAATGTTCTATTTTACAAGTGTTCGCAGATATATGAGCTTTCTCCCCTTATCTTTAATAGAAAATATTGATATATCGAATTCATTTGTTAGAAAAACAATCTCGTAACAATATTGAGTTTTCAACGAGAAAGAGTCCTTTTTTTCGAATACTTATATCTGAAACTACTGTACCGATAGAAGATATTATTTCACTAATACGACATTGTTGCCGTTGAGTGTTATAGGCTCTTTTTAACGACGAAGTCGCAAGTAACAGCTATTTATTTACTATCTGAAATTCAGTGACATATCCATCGATAGATTTGACATAAGCTCCATATCTATTTTAGGGGCCAAGTCTATCGGTAGATAAGTTCTTATTTTCGGCATACGGTGGAGAGAACTCATATGATGTTGTTTCGTGTGCCGGGCTTTTTGGAAGCGGGTTTGAACTTGGTTTGCAATATATTCGGATTTGGGAGATGGCGGTTTAGTGACATGTGGAAAAACAACAGCTTTATATTCCATTCCATTAATTACTTACACGCAGAGTGCGAACAATTCAAAAGCCTTATTCCGTTCATTCCTATATGTACCATTATCAATATGTATATTTTATTATGCATCATCATACACGGGAACGTATCGACGCTTTTCAATATCAAAAATGCTTTGCATACATTTGATAAATTATGTTTTACGTTGGAATTGTAATATTTTTCTCGATAATTTAAATATAACAATAATTTCCTATCATATGATTGTAGCATCTATCGTAGTCAGTTAGTTTTTAACAATTCTATTACAATTTGGTTCCTTATGAGTTTCTACAAACTAAATTACGTATCCTGACCAGCTGAATAAAAATTAAATATACAGTTTAATTGTTGATTTCAATTAATTAGCATCGAACTTTTCATCCAGTGTATCATCTAATTCAATAATTTCTCCAAGCTACGGCAGCCAAAGTCTGATATACTTCTATCGCGCGACGCTTACCTTTTCTGACGACTTCTATGGAATAGCCGAGCAGGCTAGGCCGCCGCATGTACTTGCGTTTTCGATACCTACACGCGGAGCGAAACCGGCTTGGCTCAACCAGGGTTTGACTGGCAGAAAATGCCATAAGGCATTGAGTCCGCTCATTGTATATCTCTTTAGATGTGTCAATTAAGTTGTATAAATAAATAAAAAAACGTGATCAGCCCTCCTACCGTACCACTGTCACTCAACCGCCCAACAACAATCTGACGAGCCACGGCGCACTAAACCCTGCGGACGGTAGACGAGAGCGGCGGGCTTGCAGAGCGGCGGCGCCGAGCAGGCGGCCGCGGCGGCCTACCTGGAGCTGGTGCTGCGCTGCGGCACGCGGGACGGGCTGCTGCGCGCCGTGCTGCACTTCCTCTTCGCCGCGGAGTACGACGGCGTCAAGATCATTGATGTGCTGCTCGCGAGGCTGGAGGGCAGCTCCCAGGTTGGTCAATAAAAGACGGTAGACGAAAGCGGCGGGCTTGCAGAGCGGCGGCGCCGAGCAGGCGGCCGCGGCGGCCTACCTGGAGCTGGTGCTGCGCTGCGGCACGCGGGACGGGCTGCTGCGCGCCGTGCTGCACTTCCTCTTCGCCGCGGAGTACGACGGCGTCAAGATCATTGATGTTCTCCTCGCGAGGCTGGAGGGCAGCTCGCAGGTTCGTCATTAATAAAAACTACAAGCGTCCATAGCCCAGTGGCTCGCTCCGATTCAATGTGATCGAAAGTGTTAAGCGACGACGGGCGCGGTCGGTTTGTAGATGGGTGACCGCTAGTGGCAAAATTTCATGGGCGCTACCGTGCTTCGGAGGGAACGTAAAGCCGTCGGTCCCGGTTGTTTTCAATGCTGGAAACAGTCGTTAAGCCTTGTTGAAGACCTTCGGGTGGCTTGAGAACATTCGACGCTGGGTTGGCCACTAACCCCTCCACCAATCCGCATTGGAGCAGCGTGGTGGAGTATGCTCTAGACCTCCCGCGGAAGTGTCTGTAGGAGAGACCCGTGCCCAGCAGTGGGACGTCTATGGGTCGCAGCGAAAAGCTACAAGCCGTGTATCAACTAGGCAAGATTTGGCGCGCGACACTCGTCGGTACAAGTCAACTAGCCAAAGTGTCATTCTGAACATTTGGCGCGCGACACATACAAAAGTCAACTAGCCAGTGTCATTCAACTCCGGGTTTTGTACCCGGACCGCTCGAGTGAGAGGCGAGTTCGATAGCCACTGGGCTGTCACCGCTGCTACGCGTAATGCTACATATATAATAAATAATTTAAAACGACGTGCTGCTTTAATGGTTAAGACTCTGCTAATTTTTGCTCGCTTTATTGTGCGCCGTCTTCTTATAGCGAAAAACGATGCTGGCTCGCGCAGATAACAGCTTATTTGGTAATGTAAAAAATAAATTGTATGTAAACCCTTTAAAAGTCAAATTTTGTCCTAAATTTTATAACATCATTAAATTACAACTGCTCAAACTTCATCATTCCAGCTGGCGCTCGTCACTCTTTCTCTAATGGAGACGCTAATAGACCTAAATTGCGAAGATGTATTGCTCGAACTGGTCTTCAAATACCTCATAAACGGTCAGCATTTGACAGCTCAGTTCAAGCACAAGATATCAGACCCGGAACCGTATAGAGAAGCAGCGATCGCCTACCTAGGACTAAGCCCTAAATGCTGCGCCAGGCCTCTGGAGAAGACCAGGGAATGGCTCGAGGAGTTGGCACAGAGCGGAAGAAGTGTGCTGGATCTGAAGGTGGAAGACGATAGGCGGATTAATGGTGTGAACGGTGATATCGCGATGAGTAATCTAGTCCATGAAGTTAACTTCGATTACGGGGTAAGAATTTTTATTCTTTTGTTCTCTATGGTCAAATTATTTTGTTCTAAGAATGAAAGGGGAAGGTTCTGCCATGCTGGCAAATTACGTATTGGCTGATTACTTGCGTTATGCCTGGAAGTAGAATTCTTATCACGTCAAGAATATTATGTAGTATGATAAAATGCATGCTGCATTATTTTTTTCATCATTACATTTTTTACATTTTTTATTTGAAAATACTAAGTACATTCCTTATTATAATTTTGAATTTGACCAGAAAACATATTAATATTTAACAATAAATGTGCATCGATTTGCTCCAATGTATAAATCTTATTTCAGAACCCCAACGAAACCTTATACGCAAACTACCACGCGTACATATGCGACGCGCAATTCGAGCTCGCATCGCGAACGATCGCGTGCGCAAACTGGTCTTCCAAGTACGACCTTGTACTGCCAGCTAAGAGAGAAGCAAATAACAACAAGGAAATGAAAGAGATGGAACCCCAGACCGCTGCGAGAGAACAGGACAGCCTTCTTTCCGTCTGCACCAGCGGTTACGATACGCTCAAAACGAGCGATACTTCGGAGAAAGAACCGCACAGTTTGACGTCTTTGAATGAGGCGGAGAAGAATGGTGAAGCGAAGGAGCATGATAGCTTGACCTCTTTCGGTGAAAGCAGCGGGTATGATAGCTTGAGGTTCAGGACAGAGGAGGCTGAAGATGATGGCTTCGCGGAGGAGTCGTTCAGAAAGTGTTTCGTGAAAATGCCGTCCGCTAGTGTTAAGGAGTTTGATGATGCAGGCAGGAGTTGGCGGCTCAAGGCTGTAACAATTATTGGTTAGTTTTTTTATATATAAAAGTCTTGCTTTATAATATTTTTTTTGAGCGTATATAATTAGTGTATATATATTTCCTTATAGTAGTCAGGTTGTTATGAACGATTCAGATTTGACACTATTTATTTAAATGTTATCTTTTTACACCAAAGACATCCCAGTGGCTATTACGGTTACACTTCTTTAGGGGCGACCATCTTCGTCCTCAAGGGTAACAGTGACTGACTTGGAATGAGAATCTTACTAACAATTACTAACTGGACTATTACTTACACCAACTAACAGGACTAACTATCACTAACAGTCCTCAGCCACTAACGAACTGACCAACTAGTATCCTTATTAACTCTCTCTGCTAACTGGAATAACAATCCCAGTATCTATTTGAGTAGGTACCGAGTCACAGTTGTTGTGGATGACAGCGGATGGGTGATGTTGCAAGGTCGTTTTCTATATCCATAAAAAAATTGCCATAATTAATGTTCTCGAAAACATGTGGCATGAGTCTTTCAATACGAACATGTATTCAGAGTAGTGACCAGTGCCCAAAATTGGCCAAAGAAAGGGTTGTGGTGGGCGATTTAAATTTTACTATGACATCTAAAAAAAAATTGTGAGCCGTCACGGGACGCCTGGCAGATGTGAAACATCGAAATTATTTTGTACAAGTAATATGCACAAAAGTACAGATTATGACAGGAACTAAAACATATACGAAAAAAAATATATAAAAAAAAAAAACAAAAAAAAAAACAAAAAATTTTTTATTATATTTTATCTATAAAATAATTTCCGAATTTTATATATTTTATATATTCGCTCGCCACGCTCGCCACGCCAAAAATTTGGTTTGCCCTCCGCCTAAAGATGTTTCACATCAATTATAATGACGATTATATGTATCCTCCAGGCCCGCTCCTAACCAGCCTCCTGCGCAAGGTGGCCACGCTGCTCGAGCTGGAGGTGGCGGTGATCTGCCGCGTGAGCAGCGCGCTGTCCAAGCTCGCGTCGCTGCCCGCGCCGCTGCTCTCGTCCCTGCTGCTGGGCGCCGGTGCTTCGCTGCACCAGAATGTTCCCTCGTTGTATCAGGTATATGTATCCTCCAGGCCCGCTCCTAACCAGCCTCCTGCGCAAGGTGGCCACGCTGCTCGAGCTGGAGGTGGCGGTGATCTGCCGCGTGAGCAGCGCGCTGTCCAAGCTCGCGTCGCTGCCCGCGCCGCTGCTCTCGTCCCTGCTGCTGGGCGCCGGTGCTTCGCTGCACCAGAATGTTCCCTCGTTGTATCAGGTATATGTATCCTCCAGGCCCGCTCCTAACCAGCCTCCTGCGCAAGGTGGCCACGCTGCTCGAGCTGGAGGTGGCGGTGATCTGCCGCGTGAGCAGCGCGCTGTCCAAGCTCGCGTCGCTGCCCGCGCCGCTGCTCTCGTCCCTGCTGCTGGGCGCCGGTGCTTCGCTGCACCAGAATGTTCCCTCGTTGTATCAGGTATATGTATCCTCCAGGCCCGCTCCTAACCAGCCTCCTGCGCAAGGTGGCCACGCTGCTCGAGCTGGAGGTGGCGGTGATCTGCCGCGTGAGCAGCGCGCTGTCCAAGCTCGCGTCGCTGCCCGCGCCGCTGCTCTCGTCCCTGCTGCTGGGCGCCGGTGCTTCGCTGCACCAGAATGTTCCCTCGTTGTATCAGGTATATGTATCCTCCAGGCCCGCTCCTAACCAGCCTCCTGCGCAAGGTGGCCACGCTGCTCGAGCTGGAGGTGGCGGTGGTCTGCCGCGTGAGCGGCGCGCTGTCCAAGCTCGCGTCGCTGCCCGCGCCGCTGCTCTCGTCCCTGCTGCTGGGCGCCGGCGCTTCGCTGCACCAGAATGTTCCCTCGTTGTATCAGGTATATGTATCCTCCAGGCCCGCTCCTAACCAGCCTCCTGCGCAAGGTGGCCACGCTGCTCGAGCTGGAGGTGGCGGTGGTCTGCCGCGTGAGCAGCGCGCTGTCCAAGCTCGCGTCGCTGCCCGCGCCGCTGCTCTCGTCCCTGCTGCTGGGCGCCGGTGCTTCGCTGCACCAGAATGTTCCCTCGTTGTTTCAGGTGACACATTGCTGCAGCTTAAGCTACCTATTATTATATGCGGTGACAGCCCAGTGGCTATCGAACTCGCCTCACTCGAGCGGTCCAGGTTCAAACCCCAACGGCACGCACCAATGACTTTCTAAGTTATGTGCGATTTAAGAAATTAAATGTTCGTTCGTGCTACGCTTGTGACTAATTATACCGTTAACATTTTTTTTAAAAGGTTTTATAACTTTCTTTTTTATTTTCGTGCATTGTCATCGGAACCAAATATGTGTGCCAAATTTCAGCTCGATAGCTTCAGTGGAAGTGGGTGAAATATTGATTGCAAGATTCCAGGACATGCATACATACATACGAGTGAAGTTAAATAAAAGCTTTTAAAAAAAAGACCTTACAATCTTCGCAGATCCTGAGCACACTCAAGGACGAAATGGACGAGTTGACCGACGGGTTGGAGAACGCGGACGAACTAGTTGACAAGGCGCGCGTGTTCCTCGTCCAGCGAGAGATGGCGCTGCTGCGGCCGCGCGCCGCGCCCGCCGACGACGGTGAGTGCCGCCACAGATTAGATATACGCCGCGCACATTGGTCATAATATATCTCATAAACATCCCTTAGGGTCGGTACATATCTGACGGAAAATGCGTCGCGTATTATCGGTAACACCAAAACAGACAAATACATATATAATAAAATATTCAACCTTTCACATCTAACCGATTATGCGTTAGTGCGTCGAGCGTACAGTCTGTTCCGTTTCCGTCAACGCATTGTCGGTCGACGTAAGAGCGCACTCTCTTAAAGTTGCTTAGAGACAATGAAATTGTCCACTTGATATTCTTTTAGTATTTAAAGGATGCACCCAATGTCGACTTTTGCTTAATAAAAGAGAAAAAAGCCTCCCAAATTGCTATTATTTCGATGGGCTTCATTTTAAAATTCAATATTACACAACACAACCGCTCTGTTGATGCTGAACGCAGAAACTGACTAGACGCGTAATGTGGCAGGTCTAATTTGACCGAATAGACGCGACCGATGACACGCTCGACGCGTTTTCCGTCAAATATATACCGACCCTTACTCTCAAACGTCGCATTGTAATAGTACGATAACGTAGATAGAAAGAAAATCAGCATGGTGGATTTCGAACAGGTGGTAATTGCGTAAAATTTGTTCATAGATGGATTTATCGATTCCTTACCGGACCTGAGTGGATTACCTTGCTAACAATATCTCTGATTTATCATTAAAGTCAGTTGGTCGAACCGCGGAGTCTCATGAACACCGCTAAGGTTATGCTGAAATTCTATTGAAACATTTTGTATTTATTTATAAAAACTTTATTCTATAACCTTATAAAGGATTACAATGGGCTTACTTAATAAAATAACTTTATAGTTAACATTGTTTTAAACATAATACCTACGTTATATAAATATAATAATATATTTGTATATAATACAACAATTTAAAACCATAGAATACAGATAAAAATTAAAACTAACAATGTTTTTTTGAACAATAACAATTTTAATCTTCGACGGGCCTGTTCGCACAATCGGTAGTGACCCTGTTTGTTGCGCAAAGGGTCGTGGGTTCGAATCCCACTCAGGACAAATATTCGTGTGGCGTGTGAAATATTCGTGTGACCCTTGTATTTGTTCTGTGTCTGGATGGTAATATTATCTATTTGAGTATGTATTTAAAAAATATATATGTATGGATATCAGTCTCTGACATCCATATTATAGGTTCGCGCCTACTTTGGGGTCAGATGGCCGTGTGTGAGAATGTTCAAGATATTTATTTATTTATTTATTAATCTCATTGCACTGTGACTGAAAAAGTGAAATAATTGTCTTACACCATTTTGTCCTAAGGCCGGCCTGCGACGCCGCAGAGTCCCGCGCGGCCCGACGACCCCCCCTTCAAGCGAGTGGAGAGCAAACGACGCAGCCTCTCTTCAAGCATATCCAATATGTTTAATAGGAAAATACATGGTATGTTTGTTTTTATACAATAACTAGCTTTTACCCGCGGCTCCGCCCGCGTGGTCAAAGGGTATTAACAATGAGTTGTTTATCATACCATACATGACACATTAGTGGTGGATGAAGTGACAGTTTCACGATTAAAAGATAGGTATTAAGATCAATATCTTCCCATGGGGATGTTTTACCGCGGTAAAAAGTAGCCTACGTCACTCTCCATCCTCCTCACTATCTCCACACACCAAAACCATACCATATAATAGCTTCGTTGCGACGTGAAAGCCGGACAAACAAACAAACACACTTTCGCATTTATAATATTAGTATGGAAGTATGGATTAGTATGGATATACTAACTATCACTAACAGTCCCCTGTCCTCATACCTACTAACGAACTGACCAACTAATGTTCTAATTAACTCTCAACTAATTGGACTAACCATCCCAGTCCCTAATTGAGTCTTTTTCAAAGTCAGTCACAGTTGTCATGGGCGGCAGCGGATGGGTGGTGCTGCAAGCTCGTTTGCCATCTTGTATCCATAAAAAAACCACTCAGAGAGGAGACCTAACCCCAACAGTGGGACAAACAAAGGGTAGTAGTGGTGGATATTATTGTAATCATATTTGGTTCTATGTTTGAATGCTGTCGTATAAACCGGTCCCTGCAGGCCGTTGTCGTCTCGACGATTTATCACTAGCCCACTACTAACTACTATAATTACTAATTATTAAACACTTTGTACCAATATTATCTATGCATTAAAGTGTTTTACTTAACATCAGGAACTATAAAATAGTTTTTAATTTATTTATATTTACTTAATTGTCATGGTTGTCATTTTAAATGTGAATTTTCCGTACACATTGTATCTATAATTTGTATTGAAACAAGTGGAATAAGTCAGTTTTATATTTTTTCACAGCCTCCCCACCTCAGCAAAGCCCTCAGAGCATGCAAATGTTCAACAGCGCGGCGCCGAAACTGACCTTCACACAGGAAGCTTACTGGAATCAGTCAATAACCCTCCGCTCAGTACTCAACGCAGTGTTACTGGACGAGTGGCTGAAGGAACTATCGGCTCTGTGCCAGGAACACGCGTTGAGACTATCCGCGGATGGGTTCGAAGACGAGTCTTACGTTCGCAGCGTCGCCTTATGACTGGTAGCCAACGCGTCTTCGGGCGACGTTAGAGCTACCCACAGTGTAGACACTCGCGTCTAGATCTAAGTGTCACTCCGTGTATATCTAAGACCGGCCAAAAACAGACGGTTAACCAAGTGATAAACATACACGGACCGCTCTTGCATTCACAGTCGCTGCGACCCATAGACATCCCACTGTTGGGCACGGGTCTCCTCTCAGAATGGGAGGGATTAGGCCTTAGTCCACCACGCTGGCCAAGTGCGGATTGGCAGACTTCACATACCTTCGAGAACGTTATGATGAACTCTCAGGCATGCAGGTTTCCTCACGATGTGTCCTTCACCGTTATAGCAAGTGACATTTAATTTCTGCATTCACAGTCAACAGCTTGAAACTGACATCGATAAATTTACCTTAACTGCTCGAGCAGTTAGCAATGTTAATTCAAATCGGTAGCATAAAATAATAAGCTGTCCGTGTATGGCCGGCCTAAGTGTCGCTTGGGATGTTCCTCGAAGTGTCGAATCAAGATTAGTCAAGCCGTGTCAAAGATTAGTCAAGCCGTGTCTAGATGGACGCGTTGCTTGGGGTGCCGGTTGTACAGTTTGCAATAATTTAATCGACAGTTGCTATTCCGAGATATTTTCGATATCTTATCTATTCTCAACGAACAGACAGATTACAGCGAGATCGAAATGATGTTGAGTCTATCGAAATGTCACGTAGGAATGTCTCAAAGATTCTAGTTGGGTGTAGTAAGTGTCGCATTAAGTTCGAAATGTCGGGAGTGATATATACAGAACGTTCACGATACCGACGAACAGTTCACGATTGAAGTTTCGTGTTGGGCCTGCCATAGATTATATCGGATTCGGAATTAAGTTTTAAATGTAAGTAAACGAGATACAACACAATTACAGTAAACCTTATTATAACAGCGGCTATCTTCGTACTTAACTTTGCTATAGAATCATCATCATTACAACTTATCTTCACAAATATCGTAGTCTCCTCTCGAAATAAAAAAGTTATCTATACTAATATTATAAAGAAAAAAAGATTTCTTTGTATTGTTTTCACACAAAAACTACCGGACAGATTTCAAAAAATCTTTCACCATTAGAAAGCTGCATCTTCACTTTGTAACATAGGCTATATAATATTACTAGGTGTAAACGAAACTAATTTCGTCCACTATGATACAATAATTTACTAAGTTTCTCTTGAAAGTTTCCGATCGTCTTATATCAAATGATCACGCTTTAACGCGACGTATAAAATAAGTATTGAAAAATGCTTGTACTTCTCGGCCTACCCCTTTGGGGAATTACAAGGATGATGTTAGTATTGTAACTATGATGATGATTCTATAGAACGCACACAAATAGATCTATCCTAGATAGGTAAGTAAGTATCAAGAAGTCAACCCTATTCCTGATTGATACTAAGATAGTCAACGGGCAATATTATATTAGTTTCACTTGAGCATTGTAAAATAAATAAATGCACAGAGAAAAACCGCCTTAATATAATAAGGTTAGGATAAAAGATTTCTGTACCATTATGTTCTTTATTTTCCAAGCGATTTTAATTCTGTTTAGTAGCTATTGATGGGATTTTGTTATTAATAAAAATAAACTAAATCTAATAAATACTAAATATAATCGAAGCGGTCTCTACGTGTTGGACCTGTGTCCAGATGTGGACCCGTAACATTTAAAGAGATATTAATGTTAGAAAAACCGATCCTTTTTTAACTTTGTTATAAACTAGTATCTTCTGCGAAGAAGCTTTAGTGAAAGTTAAATGAAAGAACTATTTTATTCCACATATGGCCATCGCTTCTTTAAAATCAACTCAGGTAATCTAGTACTCATACGGATAAATAATAACTCACCTAAACTTATTTATAAAAAAGTGTTGTAACCAACTGTTGTTTGTGTGACACTGCAACGGGTGTAATGTCAACAGATTTTAACACTGATCCATAACTGTACGACCACCACAACCCTTTCATTTTCCCACTGTTGGCAGTCCACCACGCTGGTCAAGTGCGGACTGACTTCACATGCGTTTTAGAACATTATAGAGAACACTCAGGCATGCAGGTTTCCTTACGATGTTTCACCGTTACAATAGTTGACATTTAATTTCATAAATCGCAAATAACTTTAAAAAGTTTTGAACTTTGACTGCTGGAGTGAAAGAAGTTTGATAGCCACTGGGCTGTCACCACAGAATTGGTAGTTTTCTTTGTACCCAGTATTGTAAATATTATGTTCGCAATAGAAATCATCTATTTTTCTATAATATTATCTAATATGTGTGTTATAACAACCTAGCTCTTTTTAACTCTTATCACCAGATAGATTTAAGATGAAATTAATAGGAAAAAGTTTTAGAAGATAGGCGTGTCATATGCATGAAAACAAAAAATAATAGGTAAAATGCTCTACAGCTGCTGTGTAGAAAAAATATTAAGCCCTGACCTTAGAATCTGACACTTCGTTTTGTTTCATTTTTATTTGGAAACTATTAATTGTTATTTTAGAATTTCAATTCTGTATCTTATGTTGGTGCTCCAATAAAGAAAATAAAAAATAGTGATGATCGGATTATGCAATTTTTCCGATTAAAAATTATTTATAATCCATAGCTATTTTTACAAGTTACCGGAAATGTATCTTTCATAAGATTATGCATCCAACCGCCTGTTTTCCCCTCTTATAATCACATACATTATGTACTAATTATTAAGTCCTTAAATTAAATTAGTCTTAACTCTTAGGTGCAATTATTAATATTTTTAATAATAATTTACTTATAATCATCAAGATTGCCATGAACGTTAATTTGAACTGTGATTTAGCAATGTTCAAAAATATTATTGAATCATAATTTATTGTAAATATGATATAGGTATTTTATAAATTTAATTTTTCTGTGTTTTAATCGTTTTGACAACAACGATGTTGAGTGTGTTTTGATTCTTTGTTTTAATTTGTGTTTTTTTAGCTTCTTTATTAAGTATAGTGAAGATTTGAGTAAATCTATAGATTTAGATTATATTTTTATAAAACCTAGGGGTTTTGCAATATGATAAATTTTTGGACGAATCGAACATTTTCGAAATTAATTTTTGTTAGGTACTACTAGTACAATGTATATTAATTTAAGCAACGACTAAATTTTGTTTCAATAGTTAATTTGTTTTGTCACAATTTAGTTATTTTCGTTTGACGATTATTATTTGTTGGGATAAAATTGATATTTTACACAAATATAAGTAATTTGCCTTCCTTTACTAATATGTTCATAAAAATTGTTCTTGGACAAAAACATTAAAAAGCTATAATAACTTTTTAATAATGTTGGCAATTATCATTACAAATTATTGAAAAATACTTTGGCGAGTAACGTAAATAAGATTAAAAAATGTATCTGTCCCATCTAATTATAGTATGTCCTTTCCGTCCAAGGGTGTAATGTTCACAAAAACATCTTGGTGTAGTGAGCTTAGAAATATTTTCACACAAAATTTATTATTATGTGTGTGTATGTATGTATAGACATTATAATTATATTTTTTGAGTGATCGAATTTAAAAACAAACACACACATTGTATCAGTTCACAATTTAAAAAAGGAACTTCATTACACAATTTAACTCATCCAACATTTTTAATGAAACACCACATTTAAGTAATTTATTAATTACATGATTTTGTAAATACATAGTTGAAAGTGTTATTATTATTAGGTACTCATTTCTAGTGTTCATTAAATGGTTGATACTGCAGTAAAGGAGAAATTATTATTTTGGACAGTCTTGACATGCACGAAAATCTGCTTGTTTTGTGCAAAATAACTACAATAATATATTATCTTTTTCATTTTAATATAATAAAAACATTATGCTTTGTATACAAGGCTAGCTGGAAAATTTAACAAATATTTTAATTTTTGATTTTGTATAAGTACGTACATATCGACAAACAATTTTGATACGTAATACAGCTATTTTACTGACATTTTATTTTTATGACTTGGAATTAAATACCATTAAGGAAAATAAATATGTTGTACCATCAAAACGTTAACTGCTGGAGATTATAACCAGTATTTTAATCTGTAAAATATAAATCTTTAACATGAAATTACAAAACTTTGCCATATTTGATCCAATCTTTACGTAAACTTGCCAGCATAAGAAAAATATTGATATCCATATTATTTGATAGTAGAGGTATATCGCCAATTTTATGGCGTATATCATTTGCACAATGTTTCGTAAATAATATTTTAGAAGAATTTTATAACTTAATTAAAATAAAAAAGATATAACTTTTACGTTCTCTGTGTTTTATTTATTAAAGCCGTCAATTAGTGATCTCGTAAAATACTTATAATTTGATCGTGGTTTTGTATGATAGAAGTAATGTAAAGTAAGCAGTGACCACACCTTCGATTTGCCGATGATATAGTCATCTTGGCGGAATCGCTGGACAACCTTAATGCGGGCTCTACACTCGCCCGCGAACCGCGGCCGTGATTCACGGCCGCGGTTCGCGCATGGACACGGCGCGAAAAATATAGCCCTCTACACTCGCAACCTTTCGCATTTACGTTCGCGCCAGGGTTGCAAAAACGAAAAATTAAAAATCGGTAGATTTGTCACCTGAAAATCGGGAGAAATCGGGAGAATTTTTATTTGGAATAAAAATTAAATTTGTTCCATTAGTTTCACACAAACATTTATTTTCGTTTGATTTAAGTACATATTGTACATTGATTAATCATTTCCGTCTTCATAACAGCTTTTACAAGCTATTTTGTGAACATTTTCTCATCTATATTATCTATATTAAAAAATTAACAACATTGATTATTTTCTCCTATACGTCTTTTTGTGTGTAGAAGACCTATCATTGACTCAGTGGAAAGTTTTCATTAAATTTATGCAACATATTATTTAGAAACTGAACTGAGACGTCTAAGACAAGTGCATGCAATTAAATGAACGGACTATATAATTATTATGAACGTCTTAGCCTCTTTGTTAAGTTACCTAATTTGGGAAACAACCCTGACAAAGTTATCATTAGGGATTTTCCCTCGTATACTCACCAGACAATAATAAACTCTATAAAAGAATTGTTAGTAGAATTTGCTTTAACATACCGCAAAGTTGAATGACCGTATTCGACATGGTACGTGGAATTTCGGGAAGTCCCCGTGCCTTTATGTTGTGTTAAAGGTTTCTTTTAGTATAGAGAATATTATTTTCCATTTTTTATATGAAAATTATTTAAATTAGTTGAAAATTCAAAAAATCGGGAGATGGGACTGCTAAATCGGGACATCGGGAGACAATGACCAAAATCAGTAGATCTCCCGATAAATCGGGAACTTTTGCAACCCTGGTTCGCGCAGTTGACTAGAATGGACGTGGAAATTACTGTTGCTGCTGCTCTGACATTGTGTGCGCTATAGCGTGTTACAATTATGCATTTATAAAATCCAAAACACAAGTTAAGAAGAAATGGAGGAGAATTATTACATGCCACTCCATCTCCAAGAAATGAATCCATGGTTTCATAGGCGAACCATATAGGTTTATATACTTCATCTGGGCTAGTACCACTTTGGATAGAATCCTTCACTTTTTTCCTGTACGTTCTGTAGCTGGACATTAGGGAGTCTCTTTTCTTCTTCAATTCTGGCACAGGAATTTCCATGATTGCACTAATTCTCGTCCATGCATCGTGTATCTTATTCTTATTTTTATGTCCTTCATGTTGGGCTTGCCAAAGCACAGGTTCTGCTTGATAGCACTCCAGGAGCACTAGTTCAAGATCGTTGCTCCACTGGGTGCTCATTTTAATTAAAATAACGTCTGCTTGCAACGGCGTCTCGCACACAACTGTGAACACAGCGCGAGTGTGGATGCGTTCGCGTTCGCGCTTCGCAAACCCTTTGACGCGGACCAAAAAACCGCCACCGGACGGGGAACGCCGCGAAGCGCGACCGCGACGCCGCGAAACCATCCACACACGCGGTTCGCGGCTTTCGCGGGCGTTCGCGCCGCGAGTGTAGAGCCCGCTTTTCACCATGCTAGGAGACCTGAACAGCGCCTCGCAACGGGTGGGTTTGAAAATGAACATGGACAAGATTAAGATCATGTCCAATGTGCATGTCAAACCTATACCGGTTGTTGTTGATGGCGCTGCTCTAGAAGTTGTTGACGAGTAGGTATGTTTACCCGGGACAAGTGGTCCAGTTGGGTAAGTCCAACTTCGAGAAAGAGGTCACTCGTAGAATCCAGCTCGGCTGGGCAGCGTTCGGAAAACTACGACATATCTTCTCATCCAAATTACCCCAGTACCAAAAAATTAGACTCGCTATACAGCGGAGCAATGCTCAGCGTTCTGGGTACAATGCCACAAGGCCTGTTTCTAGATGAAATATTTCTATATTATTTTAAATATTTATAAGTATTATTTTTTATCTAGATGAAATTAGCAGACGGTATTTTAAGGCGCTGTGTGTGAATAAATTGCGCTTATAAATAAATGAAAAAAAAAGTAGCAAATTACTCACATAAGTAAACGCTATTGCCAAAAGAAGAAAAAAAAAAATTACTCACATGTGATTATAAACATTTTGTTTCGTTAAATTGGAGGTTTCTGATCGCCGTTTGCTACCGTACAACCGACAATTTTAGCTAAAATTCGCTTAAGTGCCCCACACAAAGCCCTGCTTGCAGTGCCCCTGCCAATCGTATCGTGTGTGGGCTTGCAGGGCCGATTTTTTAATTGCTTACCCTGCCGCAGGGCGGCAGGGTCATCCTGCCAGCCCAACGCACGCACGATCTCCCCACTACAACCCTGCAAGCAGGGCAATGTGTGGTACGGTCGGGCCGATTTCACAGATTTATAAGTATAGTATTTAATAATATGGTGTATATCTCATCTGTGGTTTCTACTTTTCAACAATAAATGTTTGGTTTTCTTCGTACGTCGTCTTAATTTGTTTTCATTTTGTTGTACTATGTATTGTTGTGCAATAATTTTAAAGGATAGTTATAATAAAGTTACAGTATCTCTCATCAATATATTCTTTTTTTCAATTAATGGTGTCACCATTGTCAATAAATCTTCAAACTGTGACTAATTCATTCATAAAAAGTTCATAAAGTCAATATTGGCGTGACTCAAACAACGCAAGATCTCTACCACAGAACATACTATCTCTACCTAGTCTGTGGACGCAACCTGCAGGGCTGATTTGCAGGGCTTTGTGTGGTAACATCCTCTGCGGCAGGCCCTGCAAGCAGGGCTTTGTGTGGGGCGCTTTAGCGATACATACGAATGGAAAATGGCGGTCGATCGCGGCATTTTTAAAACGGCTTATTTATAACCATTAAAATGGCAATATTTTCCAAAAACTGTCCAAGTCACCATAAAGTCACCTTGACAATTTACGTGGACGTGTGTGAGTGAACATCTTGAGCAGGCTAAAAAATCGAAATACTGAGATCAAGTTTCGTAACATAAATAAACATCCTTAAGTCGGATTTGAGATGACCGCATATAATTTTGCAATATTAATATGTCGGGTTGGTATTGGCGGGTGATAGCCGTTAAGGCTGTATTTGTGTTAACATGTTTTGTTTCTTATCTTCAAGCCGAGGATACCATACAGAAGTTACCGTTTTGCAACCCGCAGAACGAAAACGATGCTTCGGCGACCAATGAGTAAGTAACGCTATTTAGAAATTAACTTTTGAATTAAAATATAAAATACCTATTTGTCATACAATTAATGTGTGGTACTGTTTGCTTTTGTATGTAAACATTTGGTATCAACCAAATTTGCCTTCCCAATATGTTCAAGCTCAGCTTTGAAACATGTTATGACAAGAACATTCTAGCATTTTTCAATTCAATATCGGATAGGTTTCTACATTTTGCTAAGGGTTCAATTATTTGTGCTAAACATTATCAAATTGACCTTGTCAATCTACAACTCAATAACTCTCAAAAATAAGAGTGCAGTACACCATGCTTATGATGGTTTATTGGTTTATGTTAACGATAAGACTGTTATGTCTACCAACTCATACATACCATGAAGGATTGGATATTGGATATCATGTAATCAACATTTCAACATTTTACACAAACTTTTCTCATACAACCAAATTTTATTTAATTGTTAAATAAGAAAATAATAATATAAGCTTTCCTATCAATAATGCGATATCCAAGTATCTTTTTAAGTTTTGTATCATAATTTTTGCAGCCTCTTATTTAGCAGCAGGTATTTTTATGACTAACGAAACAGACAGGTTGACTCTGTAACTCTGTATTTACTAGATGACTGAGTTTCGCTGGCCTAAGTGATATTTTTAGGGCCAACAGACTGGGGCCATTAATAGGACTCATTAGCCATGTCCTTACTCAATAATATAATAAGTGTTTGCATTTAACACATGTCTTAATTTTTATATTCTATATTAAAAGTTGTCTCTGAACAATAATTAACGCTATTTTGAGCAGCTAAAAATTTTCAAACTTCCTAGCCAGATATTAGTATATGACTTACTTGCCGACAAACCGGTTGCGTTTTTTTTGTGTGGTTGCGAAATTTAAATATTAATATTTTTATGTATTGTCATATAGAGATAAATACTTTGACATGAATTACACACTAGAAACCACATACATATAAATTGAAAATTTAAAACTAACACAATATCTTTTCTTATTCTAGCCTAGTAATAGTTAGCACACTTGATGGAAGACTAACAGCGTTGTCGACAAAAAATGGTGCTAAGGCTTGGGTTGTGGATACACAACCACTACTTTCCTCAAACTCACATCATGTGGAGGTAAGGTTCATCTCCCTTGAAAAAGTTTTTAAAAGTTTTTAGCGATTGCAAACAAGCATACATGACTACTCAGCCCCCCATGAATCTTGTGACAATCTTTAAACAGGACTCGGAAAGGGATTGACCTTAACGTTAATGTGAGTAGCACGGTAGTGTCCATTAAATTTTGCCATTAGCGGTCACCGATCCACAAACCAATCGCGCCCGTCGTTGCCTAATTCTTTCGATCTTACATCTACTATAACTATATTAGGTCTATAAATATAACTATACTAACTATATTACGTCATTGGTTAATTTTTCCAGCTCAAATCTGGAGGAAAATGGATGCGTTTGATTCCATCATTGCAAGGGACATTGTATGGCCTTAGTGCTGACACCATTGAGCCTTTGCCCTTTGATGCAGAACAGCTGCTTTCCTCTGCTACGGGCTTCTCTGAAGACCTGGTGGTAGCAGGTGAGAATAACAATAAGCAATAATCATTTACTTGTGAAAAAACTTTTACACTGCACCCTACACTATAAACACAGAGAGTATTGCGGTTGGTGGAGATACAGAGAAAACACAATTTAACATCCATGAACTAAGTAGGTACAAATATTTATTTGACTACGGAGAACAAAAATGTATCTAGTATATTTGGGATAAATTTTTAATAACAATAATGTTATTGGTGTAAAACAAACAAGATAAGTTGTATGATAGAAGGCGTATGATAACAGAATAATTTATCAAATGTATTAGGAAAGAAATCAGCAGCTTTAACTATAATTATAATAATATTCTTGCAGTAATAAGCTACTCCCTATACTACACTCTCTCTGGCTACTCTTATGAACAAATACTGACTACACTTAACTATCAGTTAAGTCATCATGTTCATGTTCAGTAACAGACAACTATTGGGGGCTGGCCAAGAGTTCTATTGCTATTGTTCTCCATTAATGACTGTATAAATGTCATAATAAACAACTGCCTGAATTTCTGGGCCTTACACCTTAAGTTAATAAAGTAAAATTATCCAACAAAGACTCCACCAATCCGCATTGGAGCAGCGTGGTGGAGTATGCTCTAGACCTCCCACAGCAGTGTCTGTGGGGGAGACCCGTGCCCAGCATTGGCACGTCTATGGGTCGCAGCAACCAACAAAGAAGATGATTGGTAACAGCTGGATTCAGAGAGCATAGGATCGGTCAGAGTTTGCTAGTTAATGGGGTTAACTGGGGATGCTTTTGTCCACCAGTGGAGTGGACCTCATACAAGTGATCAATGATCTAGCAAACTAGTTTTGATTTGGTAGTCCCCTTTTTATTTTAGTGGAAGACTTGTGAACAGTGGGCCCTTTTATATATTCATCAATCGTGGATCACAAGTAATCACAAACCTATGATGACTATGTTGCCATAAATATAACATTTTAAAATTTACTTAGTTATTATTAAATTATTATAATTATATAGAAACAATTGCAACGCCCTAGCACAGATTCATGATGTCATGTTATGACTGAAAACATATAATGTTACACTTGTGGCAATAAAGATTATGATTATTATGATCATGATATGTTATAGTAAACTAGTGGACGCCCGCAGCTTCGCTCGCGTGGAATTAGACATAATAAAATATGTTTATTTTACACCCTTACAAAATTTTTACAAACTTTGAATGCCATATTTATTTATATCTAATCAACAGCCTATAAAATAAATGTTATGCTTCTAGTTCTGAAAATGACAGAACTTTCATAGAACCTTTCAACCCCATTTTCAACCCCTTAAAATACTTTTTTCCAGATAAAAAGTAGCCTATGTCCTTTCTCAGGCTCTAGACTATCTGTGTACCAAATTTCATTTAAATCGGTTCAGTAGTTTTGGCGTGAAAGCGACACAGACAGACAGACAGAGTTACTTTCGCAAGTATAATATAGTATGGATAACTTTGAACAGGTGCTCACGAAACCCTATGGTTAGGGTTGGACAGTCATACTGGGCGCGTGATCTACGAGTGCGATTCGAGCGGCTGCAACAGCGAGCAGCAGACGGCGCGCGCCGGCCGCGACGTGCTGGTGCTGCGGCGGAACACCAACACGGTGCGCGCGCTCGACCCGCACTCGGGCCTGGAGAAGTGAGTGGGACAGTCAACACGTGGTCTCATAATTCATAATTCATAATTCATTTATTTGCTTTAAATGTGGTACAATTTGTTTGTTATGTAGGTGTATGGTTCCTCACATTTAGCTAGTGTGTAGCATGCAAATATTGGTAGTTTACAAAATATTTAATTTATAATTCTACTATATCGAACACATTAATTAATTTAACACAAACTTGTTAAAATTATAAAATGAAATAAATTAAAAATATGCATTTAAAAGGAAAACAATTACATTTTTATATAGTTACATTAAAAGTTTATATTCAGTTTTCACATTGTCAAATTTGAAAATAGTAACACATTAATATAAAAAATATATATATATATATATAAACCACTATTCCTGTCATAAGTGTCTTTACTCATTTAGGAATTCGTTGACGGAATAGTAACACTTTTCTACTAGCCATGAGTGTATGGCTCTTTTAAACGGTGTGAGTGGTTTATCTTTAAATTCTGTAGGCAACTTGTTATAGACTTTATCTACCATTGAGTAACAATTTTTACTAACCTTGTCTGTTTTTGTTAAGGGTAAAAGTAACTGTTTTGGAAATCTTCCTTTATAATTCTACGTGAGAATACCTCTATGACAGAATAAATAAATATCTTGGACATTCTCACACACGGCCATCTGACCCCAAAGTAGACGCGAGCCTGTGATTTGGATGTCAGAGACTGATATACGTACATACATAGATATTATACATACTTAATTATTATATTAACGTCCAGACAGAATAAATACAAGTGTTCGTCACTCGAATATTTTATCCTCAGTGGGATTCGAACCCACGACCCCTGGCGTAACAGGCAGGTATATTGGGCTCGCTGAAAACCAGAATACCCACTAATACAGAATGGATAATAATAACCATTCATCTAGGATTATTCCATTCATCTATCTCAGGAACTTTTTCAGAGCTGTCAAACCGGTACTCGTTTTACCCTAGGCGTCCCATGTTCATACTCACTCATTCCTTCATTCCATTCGGTTACACTAAGCGGTGACAGCCCAGCGGCGGGCTCAAACCCCAGTGGCACGCACCAATGACTTTTCTAAGTTATGTGCGATTTAAGAAATTAAATGTCGCTTGCTATAACGGTGAAGGACACATCGTGAGGAAACCTGCATGCCTGAGAGTTGGTCATAACGTTCTCGAAGGTATGTGAAGTCTGCCAATCCGCACTTGGCCAGCGTGGTGGACTAAGGCCTAATCCCTCCCATTCTGAGAGGAGACCCGTGCCCAACAGTGGGACGTGTATGGGTCGCAGCGGTTCACACTCGTCTCGTTCCAGATGGAACTTCAGTGTAGCGGACCACCAGCTGGCGCTGAGCCGCCGCGAGTGTATAGGCGGCGGCGGGCCGCCGGGCGCGGTGGCGGTGGCAGTCGCGCTGCCCGAAGGGGTGGTTGCAGTCAGGCAGCCAGGCTCGCATGCGTTGCTATGGCAACATCAGGTAACTCGTATGGTGGAGTCCATGGAGTAAAGAGTAACTTCAGTGTAGCGGACCACCAGCTGGCGCTGAGCCGTCGCGAGTGTATAGGCGGCGGCGGGCCGCCGGGCGCGGTGGCGGTGGCAGTCGCGCTGCCCGAAGGGGTGGTTGCAGTCAGGCAGCCGGGCTCGCACGCGCTGCTATGGCAACATCAGGTAACTCGTATGGTGGAGTCCATGGAGTAAAGAGTAACTTCAGTGTAGCGGACCACCAGTTGGCGCTGAGCCGTCGCGAGTGTATAGGCGGCGGCGGGCCGCCGGGCGCGGTGGCGGTGGCAGTCGCGCTGCCCGAAGGGGTGGTTGCAGTCAGACAGCCGGGCTCGCACGCGCTGCTATGGCAACATCAGGTAAGTCGTAATGTGGAGTAAAGGCCTCGCGAGTAACGTTTCATGACTTTTTTGTATTTTAACATTACTTTTTATAGTATACTAGTGGACGCCCGCAGCTTCGCTCGCGTGGAATTAAACATATCAATAGTTTAGTCATAGTAATATTATAGTCAATGTCAGCGTCACTCAGTGAAGATGCAGCTTTCTAATGGTGAAAGAATTTTTGAAATCGGTTCAGTAGCTTCTGTGATTCTCTCTTTTACTATATTTTACTAGAAAATTTACGCGGGTGAAGTCGCGGGCATTTAGACAAGTAACGCTAGTTGCTAGTTGGTTGAGGCTAGTTGACAATAAAGATCCTGAGATCATTGATCACACAAAGAAAAAATATGGAACTGTATGTTAACACAAATCGTGTCACCACCAATAGGATATTCAATTCAAAAAGAGCTATCATTTTTCGGAATTGTTCATAGAAAATCCATTCTAATTTCGACTAGGTACACGGCTATCAATAGAAGTTAAAGTTAAAAGCCACTTCTATAATTTCGATCATATGAATGTCACGTCAACGGCGGCAAAGTGAAATCGCACTTGAACAATAATAAGTACTGCATCAATTGTTTCTCCCGTGATCCGAAGCCTTGAATAGATCCGTTGGTCCCCAGTTAGAGGCGCCGGTGGCGGGAGTGTGGCGTCTCCAGGGCGGGACCCTGGAACACTTGGACGTGCTGGGCGCCGCGCAGGACTCCGGCGACGTGGCCGCCGCGGCGCCCTCGCTCTACCTCGGCGTGCATAACACACAGGTAAACCTAGATAAGTGTATGCTAATATTTCTTTATGAAGAACAATCAATTAAACATTTAAAAGGTTTCCATCGTGAAAAAAAAGATTTCTCAATCTCTTCCTCAGTGGCGGTGTATCAATATAAGCTAAAAATTCGGGCAAGCCTTTGGCTTGTCTGAGGAAAATCTATCTGAGCCTACCGACAAAGTTTTGGTTAATTCTGGTTCTGGTAATCTGGTAAAGTTCTCTTCGGGAATACCTTACATGGTTATCTATCTATATATATAAAAGGAGAAGGTGACTGACTGACTGACTGACTGACTGACATATCAACGCAGGGCGTAAACTATAAGGGCTAGAAACTTGAAATTTTGCACAGGGGTTCCTTTTATAACGTAGGGGAGCACTAAGAAAGGATTTTTGAAAATTCACCCCCTAAGGGGGTAAAACGGGGGTGCAAAGTTAGTATGAAACTTTGCCGTTTTTGAAGTCGTTAGACGGGTAGACGTCGTTAATGGGTCTAATTCTACGCGAGCGAAGCTGCGGGCGTCCACTAGTTTCTTTATGAAGAACAATCATCATATTATTCTGTGCTTCAGGCAAATGCCTTGTCTATATGCTCTCATTTACTTTACATGTTTATCTTCATAGATATGTCAATTAGATAGGACAGCTATCGGACAAATACCTTACGTATTATGAAAATGAAATGATATTACTATTATACAACGTCATTAATTTCTACAGCTTTACATTCAAGAGGGCATGTTGTACTCGCGTAAAATTGAAACGGCAGTGTCAACGAAGCCGTTGCCATGGCAACTGAAGGAGCCGCGCCCGCTGCTCGCCGCCGACGGGCAGACCGCGCTCGCGCCGCTGCGGGACGTCGACCCCGGCACGCTCACGCACGTCGCGCTCCACGGCAACACTGGCAGGCAGGGTGAGTTGGATACGGTCCCTCTGTACGCCGGACGCGGCCGTCGCCATGGCAACTGAAGGAGCCGCGCCCGCTGCTGGCCGCCGACGGGCAGACCGCGCTCGCGCCGCTGCAGGACGTCGACCCCGGCACGCTCACGCACGTCGCGCTCCACGGCAACACTGGCAGGCAGGGTGAGTTGGATATGGTCCCTCTGTACACCGGACGCGGCCGTCGCCATGGCAACTGAAGGAGCCGCGCCCGCTGCTGGCCGCCGACGGGCAGACCGCGCTCGCGCCGCTGCAGGACGTCGACCCCAGCACGCTCACGCACGTCGCGCTCCACGGCAACACTGGCAGGCAGGGTGAGTTGGATATGGTCCCTCTGTACACCGGACGCGGCCGTCGCCATGGCAACTGAAGGAGCCGCGCCCGCTGCTGGCCGCCGACGGGCAGACCGCGCTCGCGCCGCTGCAGGCGGTCCGGGTTCAAACCCCAGCGGCGCACACAAATGACTTTTCTAAGTTATGTGCGATTTAAGAAATTAAATGTCACTTGCTATAACGGTGAAGGACACATCGTGAGGAAACCTGCATGGCTGAGAGTTCTTCATAATGTTCTCGAAGGCATGTGAAGTCTGCCAATCCGCACTTTGCCAGGGTGGTGGACTAAGGCCTAATCCCACCCATTCTGAGAGGGGACCCGTGCCCAACAGTGGGACAAAGAAAGGGTTTTGATAATGATTAAAGTATTCAACCCGTTAATCTTCACAGGTAACCACGGCTTCTTCCTCTACCTAAAAGACACTTGCGACCGAGCGATCCAAGTGTCCGAGGACGCCATCACCGGCCCGGACATAGTCCTGCCGAACGCCAGCGACGACCAAACTAACCATCACCACGTGCACGTGCACGTGTACTCCCTGTGGTTCTGGTGGAAGGAGGTCCTCCTCATCGCGGTCAGTTCAGCCCTCCTGATGAACCTGATGATATGGCCGCGGTTCTTCGCACCGAAACTTCGATCGACTACTCCATTGCCGATTAATCAGGAGAATATAGTGGTGGAGAGGTACTATGAACGGCCGCCGTCTAATGTGCAGGAGTATTTGGGGAGGTATGAGAGCGATTTCACACCGCTAAGGTGTCTTGGGCGCGGCGGTTTCGGCGTCGTGTTTGAAGCGAGGAACAAGATTGACGATAGGCCGTACGCTGTTAAGAGGATCACTTTGCCGCGAAGGTGAGTTTGAACCTAAACACTTGAAGGAGATGATGAGAAGTGTATGTTGTTTGTATACACTTTGAATATCCGTTCGTAGCTAATTTCCTGTCTCGGGTGTACTGAAATAAATTTAATAAGATATTTACCTAGGAGTAGTACCCTTGTGCCATTTTCTTTCTGTGCTATTTTATTTATATATTTTATGATAATAGTGTCTACATACATTATTGAATAAATTTAAAAACAATTGAAAAATCAATTCCATCAACATACATACTCGTCGTAACTCTTTACTAACGTCTTTTTGTTTAGGCCTATAGTTTTCAGACAACGTAATTTGTAAAAACGTAACGACAACGTTAAGTATGGGAGGGATATTCCCTTTTGTCCAGTCGTTTAAAAGCTGGAATATCTTCGACATAATCTATTCTCTTTTCTTCTCGTAGCGTTCATAGGCCAATGGCTCGCATCTATTCTATGTGATCGACAGTTAAGCAACGACGGTCGCGGTCGGTTGGTGGATGGTTAACCGCTAATTGCAAAATTTCATGGCTGCTACCGTGCTTCGAATGGCAATTTAAGCCTTGTCGAAGACCTTCGAGTGCTTGAAAACATTCGACACTGGGTTAAACCACTAACTCATCTACATTGTAGTATGCTAAACCTACAGCTGTGTCTGTGAGGTATACCCATGCCCAACAGTGGGACGTCTATGAGATGTAGCTAATCTATATAAATAAATAAAATATCTTGGACATTCTCACACACGGCCATCTGACCCCAAAGTAGGCGCGGGCCTGTGTTATGGGTGTCAGAGACTGATATACATACATAGATATTTTTAAATACATACTTAAATAGATAATATTGACATTGACACAGAACAAATACAAGTGTTCGTCACACGAATATTTGTCCTGAGTGGGATTCGAACCCACGACCTTTGGCGCAACAGACAGGGTCACTACCGATTGCGCCAACGGGCCTGTCTATTCTCAGATCCGTCTATTTCTCAGGGAGTCAAAGCGCGAACGCGTGTTGCGCGAAGTCCGCGCGCTCGCGAAACTGGAACACGAAAACATCGTGCGATACTTCAACGCGTGGCTCGAGGAGCCGCCGCCGCTGTGGCAGGAGCAGAAGGACGCGCAGTGGATGCGGTGAGTACTGTGCAACGGGAATATCAAACGAGCACGCATATCCATCTGTAATACAAAACAAAGGTGTGAATCTAATTACAGTAGGATTTACGAAATTTGCCTCCACCACTCCGCATTGCAGCTATAATATGTATCATCATGGACATTCTCCATCTGACGCCAAACTAGGCGCGAGCCTGTACTATGGGTTTCAGAGACTGATATACATACATAGATATTTTTAAATACATACTTAAATAGATAATATTAACATCCAGACACAGAACAAACAGAAGTGTTCGTCACACGAATTTTTGTCCGAGTGAGGTTCGAACTCACGATCCCTGGTCACTACTGATTGCCCTCAAAGTATGAGTGAGTAAAATCACACACAGTTGATAGCCCAGTTACAGGATCATTATCAGATAATTTTTTTTACATATCGTTGCTAAAGTTAGATTATACATTTATTAAGTGTTATGTAAGCGTTTATTATTTTTTTACGTCGGCAATACCTTTTAAAAGTTCCTAGTTATCGCACAACCGTTATCGTGTATGTAATCTCGTAAATTTACTTCCGTTTTAGAGAACTAGAGGGCGTATCCGTAGCCATGTCGGATGACTACACGTCCCCGACGCCCGCGTCGCCTGTCGCCAACGCGTCGCCTCCAAAAGGCGGGAGCGTGATGCTGAATCTTCAGAGGGACATAGACGAATGCGTAGACGCTCTTGACTACGAAAAGAAGATATCCGAGCCTAATAAGAGGTTAAGGTAACTTATGTAACGTATCTCTTTCTATAACCATCCCTATAACCATCAAATTAATTTATAATCCATTAATATAATTTCATCAACATTGTTTATCTCCCGCCGGTTAGAAAGGTTGATGGTACTAACAAGAATACGATAAGAAACTCAGTGGTTCCTCTTTTTAAAATTATCCAATTTTGTATGCACAACACAGTATTTTATGCTTATAATATACTATGAGAAAGCTTTTATCAGCCTTTGGAGATTGAAAGTAGACACAACGCTTGGTCATAGCGGATCAATAAGTGAGACCCTCGCTGTTTTAGTAAAATATCATTTACTAGTGGACGCCCGCAGCTTCGCTATATACGTAGACGTCCCACTGCTGGGCACGGGTCTCCCCCACAGATACTGCTGTGGTCTAGAGCATTGATGGAGGGGATAGTGGCCAACCCATTGTCGAATGTTCTCAAGTCACCCGAAGGTCTTTGACAAGGCTTAACGACTGTTTCCAGCATTGAAAACAACCGGTACCGACGGCTTTACGTGCCCTCCGAAGCACGGCTTTCTAATGGTGAAATATTTTTTGAAATCGGTCCAGTAGTTTTTGTGTGAAAACATTACAAACAAATCATTCCTCTTTATAATATTAGTATAGATCACGGAATCATATCTTACCGCCATTAAAAGTTTCATTCTTTGTATGAAATAAATTTCGTTTCAGATCACTAAGCTGCAACGATTCGTGCAGCATAGTGTTCGACGAGGACGCGTCCAAACTCCACGCCGTCTCTGACACGACCAAGCATCTGAGTGACGTCACAACCTCCCTGTCGAAGCGTGCGGGCAGCGACGACGACTCGTTCATAGTGTTCGCGAACACCGACGAACGCTCGCGAACCTCGGGGGCGCGGGGGGAGGTGGCGGACAAGCGGTTGGAGAAAGTTAGGCAGAGCGAGGGGTACGGCAAGACTGATTCTAGTCATAGCAAGAAGAAGGTGAGCATTCGTGTGAGATAGAATAGGCGTATAACGTATAACGACTCGTTCATAGTGTTCGCGAACACCGACGAACGCTCGCGAACCTCGGGGGCGCGGGGGGAGGTGGCGGACAAGCGGTTGGAGAAAGTGAGGCAGTGCGAGGGGTACGGCAAGACTGATTCTAGTCATAGCAAGAAGAAGGTGAGCATTCGTGTAAGATAGAATAGGCGTATAACGTATAACGACTCGTTCATAGTGTTCGCGAACACGGACGAACGCTCGCGAACCTCGGGGGCGCGGGGGGAGGTGGCGGACAAGCGGTTGGAGAAAGTGAGGCAGTGCGAGGGGTACGGCAAGACTGATTCTAGTCATAGCAAGAAGAAGGTGAGCATTCGTGTAAGATAGAATAGGCGTATAACGTATAACGACTCGTTCATAGTGTTCGCGAACACAGACGAACGCTCGCGAACCTCGGGGGCGCGGGGGGAGGTGGCGGACAAGCGGTTGGAGAAAGTGAGGCAGTGCGAGGGGTACGGCAAGACTGATTCTAGTCATAGCAAGAAGAAGGTGAGCATTCGTGTAAGATAGAATAGGCGTATAACGTATAACGACTCGTTCATAGTGTTCGCGAACACGGACGAACGCTCGCGAACCTCGGGGGCGCGGGGGGAGGTGGCGGACAAGCGGTTGGAGAAAGTGAGGCAGTGCGAGGGGTACGGCAAGACTGATTCTAGTCATAGCAAGAAGAAGGTGAGCATTCGTGTAAGATAGAATAGGCGTATAACGTATAACGACTCGTTCATAGTGTTCGCGAACACGGACGAACGCTCGCGAACCTCGGGGGCGCGGGGGGAGGTGGCGGACAAGCGGTTGGAGAAAGTGAGGCAGTGCGAGGGGTACGGCAAGACTGATAGCTCTAGTCATAGCAAAAAGAAGGTGAGCATTCATGTAAGATTGCATAGGCCAGGGGTCGGCAACGTACGGCTCGCGAGCCACTCTTTAGTTCCACACGCAACTAAAAATAGATATTTTTCTAAAAACTGCAAGTACTATTATTTGTTGTTGGCAAGAAATTTTTTTGTGGTTCGTTAAAAACTGAAATTTTGTAAATTGTAATTTTTGACTCTTCCGACTCAAAAGGTTTCCGAACCCTGGCATAGGCGTATAGCGTTGCGATTGTGTGATCGACGGAGTTAAGCAACGACGGGCGCGGTCGGTTTGTGCTTGGGTGACTAGAGGCAAAAATTTATGGGTGCTACCGTGCTTCAGAAGGCACGTTATGTCTTGTCGAAGACCTGCGGGTGGCTTGATAGCATTCGACACTGAGGTGGCCCCTAACCTGACTGGTACGGCTAGGTCATTAAGCATAAGGCTGAAGGTTAATAAGAACATTATTTGGTCAATTCGTTTGTGGTTGCCGATTTGCTGCTTATTTTCTCTCGTTTAATTTTGTCTTCTAGACAACTCATTTTAAAAGCAAAAGTACCATATTTCACCGTTGTATTGAACCTTTTATTTCTCTTTAATGGGGTTATAACAAATAGTATACGACTTAGATTTCAATCGGGGTATTCCTCGCGGCACGAAACGACGGCGGTTTAGCTCTGAACGATATCCGAAGGGTATCAGTGCGGGGGACATAATACGACTGGCGAACCAATCAGCGCTTAACACTGACAACTAGCACCAGACGATACCTTAATTTAGACATGAGTTTGATACCGGACCGTATTTAAATAATTAATGTAAGTACCGAAGTTTGAAAATATTAATTCTGTTCTATAAGGGTCACACGCGCCACTGGTCGCTGGACATGTGCGTGCGCGGCTCCGAGGCGCCAGTGGCCAGTGCCGACAGCGGGTTGGCGGGCAGCAAGATGTACCTGTACATACAGATGCAGCTGTGCCGGCGGGATTCGCTGCACGACTGGCTGCGTGCGAACCGTACACTTTGCGCCCGACGTGACGTGGTAAGGGCCAGTGGTATAGTACGCGCCAAACTTTATGGCCGATCTGATCGAGTATGTATAGTTCACAAATTTCACATCAATCTAACTATATTTTTTATGCTATCTTTAACTACCTTTATACTTCAAGTTAGTAATTTTCGGTGGTATACAATAATTTATAAATAGCAAGTATGCAGGTAGATAATAATGTGTATGAAGGTAGATTCATTTCTATAAGAAAAATGTACCGTGTAACGCCACTTGCAATATACGTCAAGTAACGTCGTTAAGCCTTGTCGAAGACCTTCGGGTGGCTTGAGATCATTCGACACTGAGTTGGCCACTAACCCCTCCACCAATCCGCATTGGAGCAGCATGGTGGAGTATGCTCTAGACCTCCCGCAGCAGTGTCTGTGGGGGAGACCCGTGCCCAGCAGTGGGACGTCTATGGGTCGCAGCGAGCGATCTACGAGTATGTACAGTTCACAAATTTCGTTCGGGCGAAAGGCGTGCACCTGGAAGTTGCGCTCGACTGTACATGCGCAACAGGTAGGTTAAGAGCGGTCAAAAAATTTGTAATCATGTACATATAATTATCGTATTGTTTTAATTTATAAATATCTTAACAAAAAAAATTGTTTCTTATTTCTGTAAATTTCGGGGTCTCCTTTTTTAAAGCATCAATCTAGGTATATATATTTTTTAAGCTATCTTAACTACCTTTTAACTTCAAGTCAGTAATTTTCTGTGGTATAAGTACAATAATTTATAAATAGCAAGGTAGATAATAATGTGTATGAAGCTAGATTCATTTCTATAAGAAAAATGTACCGTGTAACGCCACTTGCAATATACGTATATGTTTTCATGATAATTAAGTTTTTTTTTTCTTTTTCCACCTACCACAACTTTTCCCCACTCAACCAGGGTTTGACTGGTAGAAAATGCCATAAGGCATTAAGTCCGCCCATTGTATGTCTCTTTAGCGGTGTCAATAAAGTTGAATAAATAAATACGTCAAGTAACGGTTAGCTGCTTTTATTGTGTTTCTCCCAAATATCCCTCGAGACTTACAAAGTGTGTTTGTCAAGACATTTGTGTACATGACATTTTCCACCTCCCTTCCCCAGGTGAACTCGCTGTTCAGCCAGATAGCGTCCGCCGTGGAGTACGTCCACCTGGCCGGTCTGATCCACCGCGACCTGAAGCCGAGCAACATATTCTTCGCGCTCGACGGCCGCGTGAAGGTCGGCGACTTCGGCCTCGTCACCACCATGGCGGACACGGCGCGGGGCGGCGAGCCCGCGCCGGAGCTCAACGCGCACGCGAGGCACACGCATCGCGTCGGTCAGTTGATTATTTCATCCATCCATCCGGGACAGGCCCGTTGGCGCAATCGGTAGTGACCTGGCCGGGCTGATCCACCGCGACCTGAAGCCGAGCAACATATTCTTCGCGCTCGACGGCCGCGTGAAGGTCGGCGACTTCGGCCTGGTCACCACCATGGCGGACACGTCGCGGGGCGGCGAGCCCGCGCCGGAGCTCAACGCGCACGCGAGGCACACGCATCGCGTCGGTCAGTTGCTTATTTCATAACTAGTGAACGCCCGCAGCTTTGCTCGCGTAGAAATAGACCCATTAACGACGTCTACCCGTCTAACGACTTCAAAAACGGCAAAGTTTCATACTAACTTTGCACTCCCGTTTTACCCCCTTAGGGGGTGAATTTTCAAAAATCCTTTCTTAGTGCTCCCCTACGTTATAAAAGGAACCCCTGTGCAAAATTTCAAGTTTCTAGCCCTTATAGTTTAGGCCCTGCGTTGATATGTCAGTCAGTCAGTCAGTCAGTCAGTCAGTCAGTCAGTCACCTTTTCCTTTTATATATATAGATTTATTAAATTTTTCTTATTAATTTTTTATTTATTTAAACTTTATTGAACCACACTTAAGTGGCGAGCTTAATGCATAATGCATTCTTTACCAGCTAAGCACTATCATCATCAACATCACAACCCTTTCTTTGTCTCACTGTTGGGCACGGGTCTCCTCTCCTCTCCTCTAACAGTTATCCATTCAGCCATTAGCCTTTTACAGTCCACTGCTAGACACCTCTTGTTCGCCGTCACTTCACCCCGTCCAGTACCCTTTGAACCCACTGGTTACCTGGTAACCTTCAGTTAATGGGAAACGGCCCATTTGTTCTGTGCTCCGTTTTCCGAGTCGTAATCTCCCTCGAGGATTTATTTATTTATTTAGTCAGAATTTGTTTACAGTTGTTAAACCAGACACAAATGCGATACACACACAATACAAATGAGAATGAGAAGGAAATCATAAATTATAATTCTTATAATTATAAAGTAACACTGGTTATGTAGGCCAGCGGTCATGCCCTCCATATGTCGACCAGCAACTTTTAAAAACTTTATTAGATTTATCTTACCCATCAGTTATCAATCCGAGTTACTTACTGGTAACCACCAAATTACTAACAACAACTAACTGGACGATCACTAACACCAAAATTCAGGACTAATATTATCAATAACAGTGCCTGTCCACCCACTACGAAACTGCTAACTGGACTAACAAAAATTAGTCCCTATTAGAATCTGTTCAAAGTCAGTCGCAGTTGTACTGGGCGGCAGCGGATGGGTGTTGCTGCAAGCTCGTTTGCTATTTTACATCAGCATAATTATTCATATAAAATATTCTATTTTTGTTTTAAAAAGCTTTGATTTTTTATTTTTTATTTATTTTCATGTATTGTCATCCGAACCGAATACTTGTGCCAAATTTCAGCTAGATAGCTTCAGTGGAAGTGGGTGAAATGATTGCAAGATTCCAAGACATACGTATACATACATACGAGTGAAGTTATATAAAAGCTTTTAACTTTTAATAGTACAATATTCGTATAGTAATATACATATAAATGTTCCCAGGCACCCACCTGTACATGTCCCCGGAGCAGCTCGTGGGCCGGCCGTACAGCTACAAGGTGGACATCTACTCGCTGGGGCTGGTGCTGTTCGAGCTGCTGCAGCCGTTCGGCACGGAGGCGGAGCGCGTCGCGTGCCTGATGCGCCTGCGGACCGGACACTTCCCGCAGGAGTTCCGGCGGCATTACCCCAATGAGGTAAGTAGTAGTGTTTAGACCTGTACATGTCCCCGGAGCAGCTCGTGGGCCGGCCGTACAGCTACAAGGTGGACGTCTACTCGCTGGGGCTGGTGCTGTTCGAGCTGCTGCAGCCGTTCGGCACGGAGGCGGAGCGCGTCGCGTGCCTGATGCGCCTGCGGACCGGACACTTCCCGCAGGAGTTCCGGCGGCATTACCCCAATGAGGTAAGTAGTAGTGTTTAGACCTGTACATGTCCCCGGAGCAGCTCGTGGGCCGGCCGTACAGCTACAAGGTGGACGTCTACTCGCTGGGGCTGGTGCTGTTCGAGCTGCTGCAGCCGTTCGGCACGGAGGCGGAGCGCGTCGCGTGCCTGATGCGCCTGCGGACCGGACACTTCCCGCAGGAGTTCCGGCGGCATTACCCCAATGAGGTAAGTAGTAGTGTTTAGACCTGTACATGTCCCCGGAGCAGCTCGTGGGCCGGCCGTACAGCTACAAGGTGGACGTCTACTCGCTGGGGCTGGTGCTGTTCGAGCTGCTGCAGCCGTTCGGCACGGAGGCGGAGCGCGTCGCGTGCCTGATGCGCCTGCGGACCGGACACTTCCCGCAGGAGTTCCGGCGGCATTACCCCAATGAGGTAAGTAGTAGTGTTTAGACCTGTACATGTCCCCGGAGCAGCTCGTGGGCCGGCCGTACAGCTACAAGGTGGACGTCTACTCGCTGGGGCTGGTGCTGTTCGAGCTGCTGCAGCCGTTCGGCACGGAGGCGGAGCGCGTCGCGTGCCTGATGCGCCTGCGGACCGGACACTTCCCGCAGGAGTTCCGGCGGCATTACCCCAATGAGGTAAGTAGTAGTGTTTAGACCTGTACATGTCCCCGGAGCAGCTCGTGGGCCGGCCGTACAGCTACAAGGTGGACGTCTACTCGCTGGGGCTGGTGCTGTTCGAGCTGCTGCAGCCGTTCGGCACGGAGGCGGAGCGCGTCGCGTGCCTGATGCGCCTGCGCGCCGGACACTTCCCGCAGGAGTTCCGGCGGCATTACCCCAATGAGGTGAGTAGTGTTTATAACACATTTGCTCGTAAAGCGCCCCTTATTTCACCAATTTCAATATCTAATTACCGCACTTGTGCGTTTTAAATTACATTACAGCACTTGTGCGGTAATGTAATGTAAAACGCACGGGTTTTTTTTTTAATAAGGTATAACGCACGGTCTAACAAGATGCTCCGTCTAACTAAAACGAACGGTACTTTTTTCAATCTTAGCAAAGAGTTTTTATGTCAAAAAGTGGTCAACATTTTATGAATAAAATTAACTTTGGGAGATAAAATATAAAAAATAAACATTTAATTCTTTAATTTAATTAATTTTGACAATAAATTAAAATAATTTATCTGTACCAAAAACAAAAAAATACCAATTTACTTTAATAATAATATTGGCTGTTTTTGTGACTTTGCCTTAAAAAAAGCTCTGATGCGCGCGCATTGCTAATTTGTGTACAAGTAAAAATTATTTAAATTATAAAATGAAAACTGTAGACAATTCGAATTTGCTGTAAATGGCTGAGAAAAAAATCAAATAATTCACTCAATCATCGAAAATAACGATGCATATCATAAGAACAATATTGATCAGTGAAATCGTACGATATGATTGTTCTGTCGTGGTTCTGTGGTGTTCCGCGCGCTTTTTCTTTTCGCTGTAGTGTTTTTATTTGAAAATGTCGTCAAGTATTGATGAATTTATTAATTTATTTCCTCGCAAATATGTTATAAAACGTCGTATGACACGCGTGCGCTTTGATAATTACAGCCTCTGCTTTCTTGTAGCCCTCGCCTACGGCTCGGGCTAGCAATATCGCCTCGGCTGTAATTTTCAACTTACCGCACTTGTATCATAATGTACTATTAAAGTGTCGTTCGACACGCTGCTACAACCCATGTGGTCACGTCGTCCCCACGTCACCGTTGGGCGCGGGTCTCGACTGACACAGCATACTCCACCACGATGCTCCAATGGTGATTGGTGGGTGGGTTAGTTGCCAACAAGGCTTAATGATTGTTTTTACCATTGGAAACAACTGGGACCGAAGGCTTAACTTTATTGAATTTTATTTATAATAATTACACTAGAACATGTTGATAAAAGTGAACATAGGACACGTATACACCCTTACCGGGTATAGTAATATACGTAGTTGAAATTACCGACTTACTCACTTAATCTTACTCTTACTTACCTACTGACTTACTCTTGATTTAATTCGGAAATAGGCCGACTAGTTTCGATCGGTTACGAAGATCATCTTCAGGAGTGAGTGAACGCGCTCGCGGCGGGCATCGGAACACGGCGGCGTACACTCTCAGTGTACGCCGCCGTGTTCCGATTTAAATCACACGTGACTAAGCCGGTAATTTCAACAATGAATGTAGACAATCACGAATCATTCAGTAATAAAATATGGCAATATATATAATTATGTTGTTTGTTTTCTTCAAAATAGTTTTTTTCTTCAGGTGGAAGTGCTAAAACTGATGCTAAGTGAAGATCCATCGCAGCGGCCCACAGTGAGCGGCGTGCGCGCCCGCGCGCCGCTGTACCAGGCCACGGACGAGCGCTGGCACTTCGCCCTGCCCGCCCTCGCCGCCTGCTAGCCGGTACGCCACCCACCCGACACTGGCCACTGCGACCTACCCACGCCTGCTCTACATCTATATATATAAAACTGATGCTAAGTGAAGATCCATCGCAGCGGCCCACAGTGAGCGGCGTGCGCGCCCGCGCGCCGCTGTACCAGGCCACGGACGAGCGCTGGCACTTCGCCCTGCCCGCCCTCGCCGCCTGCTAGCCGGTACGCCACCCACCCGACACTGGCCACTGCGACCTACCCACGCCTGCTCTACATCTATATATATAAAACTGATGCTAAGTGAAGATCCATCGCAGCGGCCCACAGTGAGCGGCGTGCGCGCCCGCGCGCCGCTGTACCAGGCCACGGACGAGCGCTGGCACTTCGCCCTGCCCGCCCTCGCCGCCTGCTAGCCGGTACGCCACCCACCCGACACTGGCCACTGCGACCTACCCACGCCTGCTCTACATCTATATATATAAAACTGATGCTAAGTGAAGATCCATCGCAGCGGCCCACAGTGAGCGGCGTGCGCGCCCGCGCGCCGCTGTACCAGGCCACGGACGAGCGCTGGCACTTCGCCCTGCCCGCCCTCGCCGCCTGCTAGCCGGTACGCCACCCACCCGACACTGGCCACTGCGACCTACCCACGCCTGCTCTACATCTATATATATAAAACTGATGCTAAGTGAAGATCCATCGCAGCGGCCCACAGTGAGCGGCGTGCGCGCCCGCGCGCCGCTGTACCAGGCCACGGACGAGCGCTGGCACTTCGCCCTGCCCGCCCTCGCCGCCTGCTAGCCGGTACGCCACCCACCCGACACTGGCCACTGCGACCTACCCACGCCTGCTCTACATCTATATATATAAAACTGATGCTAAGTGAAGATCCATCGCAGCGGCCCACAGTGAGCGGCGTGCGCGCCCGCGCGCCGCTGTACCAGGCCACGGACGAGCGCTGGCACTTCGCCCTGCCCGCCCTCGCCGCCTGCTAGCCGGTACGCCACCCACCCGACACTGGCCACTGCGACCTACCCACGCCTGCTCTACATCTATATATATAAAACTGATGCTAAGTGAAGATCCATCGCAGCGGCCCACAGTGAGCGGCGTGCGCGCCCGCGCGCCGCTGTACCAGGCCACGGACGAGCGCTGGCACTTCGCCCTGCCCGCCCTCGCCGCCTGCTAGCCGGTACGCCACCCACCCGACACTGGCCACTGCGACCTACCCACGCCTGCTCTACATCTATATATATAAAACTGATGCTAAGTGAAGATCCATCGCAGCGGCCCACAGTGAGCGGCGTGCGCGCCCGCGCGCCGCTGTACCAGGCCACGGACGAGCGCTGGCACTTCGCCCTGCCCGCCCTCGCCGCCTGCTAGCCGGTACGCCACCCACCCGACACTGGCCACTGCGACCTACCCACGCCTGCTCTACATCTATATATATAAAACTGATGCTAAGTGAAGATCCATCGCAGCGGCCCACAGTGAGCGGCGTGCGCGCCCGCGCGCCGCTGTACCAGGCCACGGACGAGCGCTGGCACTTCGCCCTGCCCGCCCTCGCCGCCTGCTAGCCGGTACGCCACCCACCAGACACTGGCCACTGCGACCTACCCACGCCTGCTCTACATCTATATATATAAAACTGATGCTAAGTGAAGATCCATCGCAGCGGCCCACAGTGAGCGGCGTGCGCGCCCGCGCGCCGCTGTACCAGGCCACGGACGAGCGCTGGCACTTCGCCCTGCCCGCCCTCGCCGCCTGCTAGCCGGTACGCCACCCACCCGACACTGGCCACTGCGACCTACCCACGCCTGCTCTACATCTATATATATAACTAGTGGACGCCCGCAGCTTCGCTCGCGTAGAATTAGACCCATTAACGACGTCTACCCGTCTAACGACTTCAAAAACGGCAAATTTTCATACTAACTTTGCACCCCCGTTTTACCCCCTTAGGGGATGAATTTTCAAAAATCCTTTCTTAGTGCTCCCCTACGTTATAAAAGGAACCCCTGTGCAAAATTTCAAGTTTCTAGCCCTTATGGTTTAGGCCCTGCGTTGATATGTCAGTCAGTCAGTCAGTCAGTCAGTCAGTCAGTCAGTCAGTCAGTCACCTTCTCCTTTTATGTATATAGAAAGGAGAAGGTGACTGACTGACTGACTGACTGACTGACATATCAACGCAAGGCCTAAACTATAAGGGTTAGAAAGTTGAAATTTTGCACAGGGGTTCCTTTTATAAAGTAGGGGAGCAATAAGAAAGGATTTTTGAAAATTCACCCCCTAAGGGGGTAAAACGGGGGTGCAAAGTTAGTATGAAACTTTTCCGTTTTTGAAGTCAAGTGGGCAACACGAACGCGGGCAGACGTCGTTAATGGGTCTAATTCTACGCGAGCGAAGCTGCGGGCGTCCACTATCTAGCATACGTAAAATATGAAGGTTGATAAACGCTCACTCGCAACCCCACGGTATGCATAGACATGTGTTGCCGGTCTTGACACGTATGTGTGTGTAGGTACGGACAATGATTGGACTTATTCTACACTAGTGGACACCCGCAGCTTTGCTCGCGTGTATTAGACATAAGAATAGTTTCGTTTACACCTAGTAATATTATATAGCCTATGTCACTCGGTAAAGATGCAGCTTTCTAATTGTGAAAAAATTATTTAAATCGGTCCAGTAGTTTTTGTGTGAAAACATTACAAACATATGCACATTACATAACATTACGCACTACAACTTTTCTAATATGTTTATGGATTTTTAATTTCGAGACTATCTTACTTCCTTGAAACCTAGATTATGTGACAGTATTAGTGTTTATTGAACCATTTTTTTTTGCTTTTAGGTACTCTACGAAGGTAGCGATTAGCACAGTTCAATGATATCTCACTCTACTGTGGAAGGGTGAAGTGTGACATTGACACAGACTTAGATTTCGGATAACCTTCAAGTGTCTGATACTAGCTTCTATCAAGGACAATCTAGTGTTAGAATTTTATCAACAGAAATCCTAACGTGCCCTCCAAAGTACAGGAGAGCCTTTGTAAAGTTACTACTAGCTAATAGTACAGCTGTCGGCACGAAAGTTTAGCTCGGAACAAGATTCGGAGTAGACCGCGAGATGGCGGTTCTTCAGGGGTCTAATTACGTAATGACAAAAAGAAAAAATATGTCATGTCGTACGTGTCGGATTTACGATTGTCCACAAATATTCTTATATTTTCCGATATGATATCCCATAAAAAATATGTAAGCGGTAGCGTAATGCCATTCAAGCTAGACTTTAATGCCGGTCCCTGTACTATATACTTAGCTAGTAGTTTCTAGCGGCTGGGTGACTAGAAACCACCACCGCCATTTTGGCCATATTTCAGACAGTGATATAATGTAAGAGCGACCGTCCAATTTAGTTTAAACAGCTTTGCTTTTTTTACTTTACGTTTTGCTGGTCAATACGAAATTATAGTATTTTTGATTGGTGGTAAGGTTAGTAGTCAACCCAATTGACAGAAGTTTTTAAGCCTCTGATGCGGCTTAACTGTAATTTACGATAGTTAACGCGACCATAGGCTTAAGAAATTTTGCAACTAGCGGCAAATTCTCTTTCCGGCGGATATCGATGCAGCTAACATCATCGAATCTATCATCTATAGGTATTCTCGATATTGAGGATGCTGAAAGCATATGAATTACAACTATTGCTAAGTCGATCATTTAAATTAAACAATACAATTTCAATATCACCACACATTCCTAACTTAAGGTGCTGCCAGTGACATAAATTTCGCTTTAAAACATTGTTGATATTGAAACGTATACTAGAAAGTAAGATATATATGTAGTTAGTTCTCATCTCTTTACAATGTCTTAAATTTTAATTACATAATAATAATTAAATAAAACGCCTTCAAAACCTTAAGAAATCATGTTTCTACAAAGTTAAGTATATCGCATGTATTGGATTGTTTATAATATGTTCTATTTTTAAACAATTAAATTAAGAATTAGATGTATTAATAATATTACACTAGTTGGAAATTACTTATTAGACTTTACAATTTTTCTTTAAATTAGGTTTTCTGGTAATATTTGTTATCGATTATTATTTAGCTAGCTACAACCCAAAGACCTCCCACTGTTGGGCACGGGTCTCCCCCACAGACTGTGGGTGGTCTAGAGCATACTCCTCCACGCTGCTCCAATATGGGTTGGTGGAGGATTATTATTTAGCAGTTATCTATTTTATGAGTTAATATGTCTGGTATATAAATATTATCGCTCATTTAACTAATTAAACTAATCAACATTACCAATGATTGATATAGTATAGGTTAGTAAATGGGATCGGATTAATGAAATATGTACTTGTTTTAATAAGATTATTAGAATTTCGATGTGATTTATTTTCTCTATTCGGTACCGAGTTAGTCAACGGAAATAAATTTGAAGGCGTTCATACATCGTATGATGATATATTATATGTATCTAGCAATTTAAAATCATTATTTATTTAAATTATTACATTTAATGGGAGACTTCATAAGTATGTACTTCAATTTTCAAAATTAATGATTATCTAATCATGGTTAATTTACTCATTAATTCGATCCGTGTTGTAGTGGAGGCTGGGTTTAATTAATAACAAAAAGCAATAAAATTAAGTATTAGCGCTACGAAAGACTGGTTTGTGGTTTGTTTTGGTGTTTATCAAGCTGTGCCGATAACTCGTGTGACGATTTACCGCTGATATCACTAATTTATCAGTTTGTAGTTTTAAGGTTAATGAGGTAAAGTGATATTCCAGTTATAATACATATATGTAATATGATGATAATATAATGGTGGTGTGCCCTACTGTTATCTATTTATGAGACGATTTTTGATATTGACATTGTATTAATTACTTTTTAACTCTGTTGTCTGCAACCCATAAAGTGCTGAGTGAGTGCATGAGTGCACTGCAGGGTACGGTAGTTATCACAACTGATTATTTCTTGAGCATACTCCAGCACACTGCTCTAGTGTGAATGCCGGCGGAATTAGTGGCCAACCCGACTGTCGGAAGTTTTTAGGCCGCCTCCGGCACGGCTTTAACTGCGCCGATGCTTATTACAGATTACATTACATAATTTTTTCCATGGTTCACTGTTAACGGTTGAAAATGTGTTGCTACCATGAGTTGCATCCATAAAACCTACATTGATACTTACCGCCATATCCGCTCAGATTGTGACCTTTATCATTTAAAAATCGTCTCGTAAAATGTCAATAAAAGACATAACTAGGTATAATTTTATGTTCGCTAATTGCTGTATGTTCATGTGTAGTTTTATGGTTATAAGTAATATTATTTAGATGATGGTGTAAATAGCTGACGCAATAAATGATGAAAAAAAAATTTCTAATTTGGCTCTTTTATTTGGTTTCTTTATATGTGGTCAATATTATTTTCTATTAATTAAAAAAAACGCTACCTAAATTAATATGAAACGATTAAAATAATGATATACTGCTCAGTTTCAAATCTGATGTATTCACTCCCCTTTGGAAAGGTATTTAATAAAATTAAAACGAGGTAATACTCAACATTAAAAATGTATTCGATAAAGCATTATAAATTAATTAATCCATATTTCTATTACAATCACAATAATAATACTTATAGTGAATACTCATGCCTCGTACAGAGAAAAATATCTATAAAATAAAAAGTGATTTAGACTTATTGGTCAATATTGGTTATTTTTAATCTATATATATAATACAAACAAATCCTTACATCTAAATTATTATGTTCAATATCACAAATAATTGTCAATACGACATCCCAATATACATAGATAAACAAAAAAAAGTCAATTCCACACCCTTTTAAGGGCTGAGACTCATTTTACAGAAAAAACAGTACACATAACTTCTTGATGATAGCTTGGGTAGATCGTGGCGGGAAATTTAAATAAAAATAATTTCTTTGTTGTTTTCAATTAGAACAATAGTTCTAATGTATCATTTCGGATCTGAAGTTACCCCGAATTTAGTTTAAGTAGGTAGGGCTATATTCAAGTTTGGCTAAACTTACCAAAATCATACATTAAACAATACAATTGCTATACGGCATGTATGCAAATAAAAAAAATGTCACTATATAAATTATAACTAGTTGAAAACAAAAATATGTAAAAGATTTTTATTCAAATTTCCCGCCACATATAGAAGCGTCCACCATAATGAATCCTTATAACTCCAGAGGAATGTGCAATGCGAGTGTTCAACTATTTATCAGCTCTTATTAAAGCTATGACTGGTGTTGTTGTTTTGTAGGAAGCTCGGAGTTTTCCCCTCCTTGACAACCCTTAAAGCCTGAAGTACTCTCGCTGTATCCAATTCCTTCACCGAAGCATGTTCATTGTCCAAGCATATCTCTGTCATGCGCGTATTGAACTGTTCAATCACTTTCACTCTATAATCTATAGAGGACGCTACGGGGTTGGCAGTCAGCCACAGATACTCAAGACATGGTAGCTTGCAGATATGCTGAACCTCCTCTACGTCGGTTATTAGATTGCAGCTCAAATCAAGACTCTCTAACGAGTAGAGTCGAGAAAAACCTTGGAGCGAGACAACCTTATTCTGCGAGAGATCAATCTTAACTATGTTGCCGATCTTAGCGTGCCAGTTCTCGCACAGGGCAAAGTTGTTCATCGAAAGATTTAGTATTCGAAGTTCGTGAAGGCATGATATATCGCACAGTTCGCTCAGCTTGTTAGAAGACAGGCTGAGGTGCTGCAACTTGGGCACGAGTTTTATCGCCCAATCGACGTTCTTTATGTTGTTGCTTGCAAAATTAATCGTTGATAATTTCTTCCACGTCTGCAAATGAAGGTCAAGTTAAGAAACATTTACTAATTCATCTTATCGTTATCTTATTGCATGAGATGTTGACATGTCGTTGTTGCAAATTATCAAGATAAAATAAATGATGTGCTAATATCTTCTATGCCTAAAATCTAAAGTTGGACAAAGTGAATAATGACTTAAGGTTTTCGTGTTCTTATAAAACAATTATTTTATATGCTAATAGACGCTTGAATAGTATTATATTATACTTTATTTACTGAATATACAAATCAGAATGAATCTCAGTTTATAATCATTAAATAATGCAATGTAAACACGTGGCCGGTGGCCTCTAAATGATAACAGAAACGAGATAAAAATTAAATAACAGAACGGAGATCAGTTTTGCAATCACCTAAAAATTTGATGTCTGTTTGAAGTCATTTTTTTAGAAAAACTTATGTAATGTACTCGTAGGTTCAATTCATTATGGTCCCATTGCAGGGCACGGGTGTCTTGTCACATCTAAGAAGAGCGTACTCTGTCCAGGTCCAGTGCGGATTAAATAATAATAATAGTTGTGTAATCCATCAGTAGGTACTTGAGCTGATTTCGCTCAACGTTCCGGATAAATAGGCTTATAGGTGGAGGCTCTTGATTTGCTCCAAAGAGACATCTGGTTAAAGCGGTGACTTTCTTCAAGGGTTTAGTGGCTTAGAACTCTGCGGCTGATGTATTTTGTACAAGTGTCAAACTTCGCAGGACGACTGCGGAATATTTCGAAAAGCCTGACAAACGAATTGTAAAAATCTGTTGTTTGCCTTACCATGTAATATGAATCTATATAATAAAAATGAATCGCAAAATGTGTTGGTAAGCGCATAACTCAAAAACGCCTGGACCAATTTGGCCAATTCTTTTTTTTAAATGTTCGTTGAAGTTCAAGGATGGTTTTTACGGCGAGAAAAATTTGAAAATTCATCCCCTAAGGGGGTAAAACGGGGGTGCAAAGTTAGTATGAAGCTTTGCCGTTTTTGAAGTTAGTGAATGTGTAACGTGAGCGAAGCTGCGGGCGTCCACTAGTAATAAATAAAATAATAATATGGATTGGTGAATATTATGAATCGCGTATACCACATTCGTCTGTAGAAGTCCCAACATTATTTTGAAAGTTCAATTTCTCAAAAATACACACGGACTATAAAATAATCAAAATAATTAGCATGAGTGAGCTAGAGCGATGTGAAACCGATATTACATAGATAATGAAATCAGCATGGAAACGTGACCTGCTGGCTCGACCATCAGAAGCAGATAAACTGGTCTCTGAGTCACTGCGTTAGATGAACTCATTGCAATACGCATACCCAACTAAACTATTTTATAGATGACTAGTGGACGCCCGCAGCTTCGCTCGCGTGGAATTAGACAATAATATGTGTTTATTTCACACCCTTACAAAATTTTTACAAACTTTGAATGGCATATTTATTTATATCTAATCAACAGCCTATAATATAAATTTTATGCTTCTAGTTCTGAAAATGACAAAACTTTCATAGAACCTTTCAACCCCCTTTTCAACCCCTTACAACACTTTTTTCAAATAAAAAGTAGCCTATGTCCTTTCTCAGGCTCTAGACTATCTGTGTACCAAATTTCATTTAAATCGGTTCCGTAGTTTTGGCGTGAAAGCGACACAGACAGACAGACAGAGTTACTTTCGCATTTATAATATTAGTATGGATTGACACACATTTGATTTTATCTCTTCCAGATAACACAATTTTAGACGTGAGTGGATTACATACATTTAAGTGCCAAATAAGCATCGTTTAAAAGCAAAATACGACCGCATTCAGCATTTGTCTTCGACTTCGAATATTTTCATAGGTTACTGATAAATACTAACCGGAGAATTCATATATTACAATTATGTTTATTATACTAGTCTTCATTTCTATAGAGAATTTGCTATTGAGGCCAATGTCGTTTCACCACTAAACAACGAATAGCCCAGCGGAAGTCGTGATTACAGATTGAGAGCTCTTGGTTGCAATTCCCCGGAGGGTCAGTCATTACTGTGACATACAAATTTTGTATTTGTGTCATGGTCGTTATTTCTGAAGTGCAAGTATGTAAGTTCATGACACTATCGTTTGGTCATGGATAGAATAGATTTGCATTGCAAACTCATTCAACTATCTCAATACACGCCGAGCTCTGAAGTTTCATCCACACCGAATCAACTTATGGCCTACTACCACCGTGCGTTTCTCGCGGTATTTTTTACAGCGAACTAGTCCTCTGTGGAATGAGCTTCCGACTGAGGTTTTCCCTTCGAGCTACGACATGGAGCGCTTCAAAAACAGTGTGAAACGCTTCCTTCAAGGCAGGCAACGCACTTATGTCGCACGTGTCCATAGACGACGGTGACCACTTAACATCAGGGCCCGTTTGTGTTTGTCCGTCCATATTATAAAAAAAAAAATGTTGCGGGTATAGTAGATTTAGTTAGATTTAGAGTTATTTTTTATATAAGAGTATCTGAATCATAACTGTATGTTTGTTTGTCCTCTACGATTTCCTTATATTTGATCTGATTGTATAACCAGTGCACAAGTCATGTTGAGATTCGCCCCTTGTTTGTACAGCAAGCGAGGAAGATGGTAAGCAGTCTCGTTTTATTAAGACGTAAAACGTTAATTTTTTTGTACACTGTACAAGCAAGCGGCTGTGACGTCATCGGAGTCAGGTCTCATATAATAATATATAATGATTTTTTTGTGCTGGATACAAAATAGTTTATGAGTGATTTAAGAGATTTTAAATTTTTTGGACACTAACCACTGTGTCTGCTAGGCTGGATGGATCCTTGTGGACCACGTCTACCAGCAGGAACTCGTTCAGAGACATCACACTGGCTATCAGCACTGACAGACTGAAGAGGGTATCGCGCAGGCTGCCTGGAATAAACGTTACATGGCTATAGTGTCCCACTGCAGGGATTGAATGAATGAAATGACTAATTCGGACAACAAAGATCAATAATTACAGGATCTTTGGTGTCCGAATTCTCTTACGAAACTTTCTCGTTCATCACAACCCTTTCATTGTCCCACTGTTGGGCTCAGGTCTCCTCTCAGAATGGGAGGGATTAGGCCTTAGTCCACCACGCTGGCCAAGTGCGGATTGGGAGACTTCGCATACCTTCGAGAACGTTATGATGAACTCTCAGACATGCAGGTTTCCTTACGATGTGTCCTTCACCGTTATAGCAAGTGACATTTAATTTCTTTAAATCGCACGTAACTTAGAAAAGTCATTGGTGCGTGCCACTGGGGTTTGAATCCGGACCGCTCGAGTATATAGAGTAGTGTGATAGATTAGTCTATAAGTGTTTCGTAACGAGAATTTCTCTTTACGAAACACTTATAGACTACTCCATCACACTACGCTATATGGTTTGGCGGAAGGTTTAGTGGCTAACGGCTAAGCCAATAATTGGAAGTCAAGACCGCCCGAAGGTCTACCATATTATGGCATAATGACTGTTACGTTTCACAAAAACGCGAAATATACCGTACACAATTTGGCCACTTGACCCTTTATCGTAAATCACAAAGAGAATTCACGTAAGAGAATCCGATTCTGAAAGTGACCTTTTTTGCTTCTTATATCTATGAAAGTGAGACATCAAGCTTCTATGGCAGCGATTTCATGTTTTAGGTAGTTGCAGTGCGAATAAAGATCACAAAGATTTTAAGACAAACAGTAATTTTATTTATGTGGCCCAAGTGATTTAAAATAAATTTCTTGTAAATACATTATTATGGTTTAATTTTATTGAAAATATTAAACATACAAAATATCAATAGGTATGTGAACACATTAAAATTTATTCATAGTTTTTGTGCAATCAATACTTGTTAATAGTTGAGTGTCTTTGTATTACATAAGGCACCAATTACACTGTTTTTTTGCTGTGAAAATATACTCACACTGCAGAAGGTCAGCGCTGTGTTGAACACCTGTCTTTATGTACAAATACAAACCTCCAATGTGATCCATAAAACATAATGACTCTCAGCATGGATTTTCTTGGTAGAAATATTTGTGTGTTACAGTCTCAACATAGAAAGTATAATGCATTATGAATCTAGTTCATACATTAAGATGCATTCTTTTTGCCTTATTTTTTTTACATTTTCTTAATTACATAGGATTGGTATATGGCATGTGCCTAGTCTATCATAGTTTGGTTAGGCTCACCTTTTATATAGGACCTAAATATAAATAGTGAAATGTAGGTGTATTACCCACCACCTTGGCCTGTGAAGAAATACTGGTGTGATTTTGTTATAATCTCATTTGACTGAGAAAATTTTTCCTGTAGTGCTTACTCACCAACACTTTGGATACAACTCATGGGTACACCAAGAATTTTTAAGTCCACCAGGGATTTGAATGGTATAAGGTCAAAATGAAGCTCATTCGGTATAATGTTGCTAGTGCCGAGGTTCTCATAGCTGCCCTCAATGTTCAGGGATCTCACTTGGGAACAGAAATCAAGAATGTGGCTGAAGTCATACATTTGGTCTTGCTTTTCTGTTGAAGGACACGCCATTTTGAATCTTTCACTTATTGCATGTAACTGGAACAGAAAAAAACGTTTATTCCATCATTGTAAATATTGCAGTAAAATTAAATAAGCATAAACTATGATATTGGTATCCAGTAGAGAAATTATACTATAATATTTGAATGCACTTAGGTAAGTGGTTTTATAATAAATTAGTGGACGCCCACAGCTTCGCTCACGTGGAATTACACATAAAAATAGTTTCGTTTACACCTAGAAATATTATATAGCCTATGTCACTCAGTGAAGATGCAGCTTTCTAATGGTGAAAGAATTATTGAAATGGGTCTAGTAGTTTTTGTGTGAAAACATTACAAACAAATCTTTCCACTTTATAATATTTGTATAGTATATTTATAATATTAGTATATATATTATATTAAGAGATATGTAGTGAAAACTTTGAAAATATCTTAAATTCTCATATGATTTACCGACACATAGAAGTACCTACCAAATAACTAAGCCTACAGACTGCAGAAGTAAGTTAAAGGTCTCAAACTATATTGATAAGTCCTAATAATCAAGACAAAATTAATACTGACCTCTATAGGTGAAAATTTATGTGATTTTTCGTTTTGTAGCAACTTGTCACCTTCAAGGTACAATTTCTTAGCCAAGTCTTGGAGTAAAAAAAATATATCATACAAATGGAAGTCTAGGAAATGAGCAAACGCTGTCGGCATAGATAGTCTCAGGAAATTGAAGACATTGGTGAGGTATTCACACAACGCTTCGCGGCGCTGCTCAATGAACTTCGGAGTCTTATTGCGGATCACTTTTTTCGGTGGAAGCAAGTCCTTAGCCAACCCATAGTCCACTATGAGCTTATCGTTCAAGTCAACAAATTCACTGTACCGATGTAACACGTTCCAATGCACCTGGCCCACTTTAACTGTTATCTTGTAATACGTTACATTGTCCTTAGTGCTAGCTTCGTCCACACTAACCGTACTTTCATTCCTGTGATTCACAAATGCTGACATTTTCTTGTGTATGTGGGTTTTTAGTTAGTAAGAGCGATGTGCGGGATTCATTTCACGTGACGCAATATTACAGTGCTACAGTGAGGTAGCCACAGCCAGATAAATTAAAAAATTATATGTAAATAATACACTTCTGTCTTTAGGGTAGCTATGTAGGTATCAGTGTTGCCAGTGGCAGATAGTCAAATGTAACATGAGACACCTCAAAAAGTTACATTTTCACGACAAAAGTTACATTTCCATTTTATGTGGAAAACAACACTAATACTATAATATGACACTTAATTACAAAAAACTTAAAATGTTTTCTGTCCCATTAATAAAGCTTCGAAAGAATCGTGATATTTTTTGATCAAATAATTGACTGGTAATCCTAAAAAAGAAAAACATATAATTATTAATGTGAAAGATATACACCAACAAATTTAGAAAAGTATTTCAAAAGCTAAAATATAGGAAAATAGTGGACGCCCGCAGCTTCGCTCGCGTAGAATTAGACCCATTAACGACGTCTACCCGTCTAAAGACTTCAAAAACGGCAAAGTTTCATACTAACTTTGCACCCCGTTTTACCCCCTTAGGGGGTGAATTTTCAGAAATCCTTTCTTAGTGCTCCCCTACGTTATAAAAGGAACCCCTGTGCAAAATTTCAAGTTTCTAGCCCTTATAGTTTAGGCCCTGCGTTGATATGTCAGTCAGTCAGTCAGTCAGTCACCTTCTCCTTTTATATATATAGATATTTAAATATTTTAATAAGTCCAAAAAGTTACGTAAAAGTTACACTTTGAGTCGTGTTACATGGAAGTTACATGAGAGGGTCAAAAGTAACGTAAAATGTAACAAAAGTTACATTCTGGCAACGCTGGTAGGTATTCTCCTTCTCTGACAACTGACATGAATCTGATTTGACATTGATAGAAATCTGACTTTGACATATACTCGTCTAGAAATATATAAAATAAATACAATTTGCGTTAATGTAAATGGAAATTGGAGTTTGTGGAATGGGAACAACGCACATAAAAATGTCTGACAAAATGTTCTTAATACATATCTATCTATTTATACATAGCGTCTGTACATTGATTAAAGCTTGGAAAAAATTTTTAGGATTGTTTTTCACATTAAAAGTCAAACTGTTTGTTCCTATGTGCGCGATGGACTCAAAAATTACATCCCTACTTACATAATCACTACATAATTATTATCATACACTCTGATTATTTTATATTATTTTATTATCCCGGAATGAAAGCAAGATCTTGAAATACATGATGATAGTTTGTATGTAATTTTTTTTTAATGTTATGAATTAAATACCTGTTTCTCCGTTTTTCTGTTTTTTATAAGACGAAGATTTTTTTTTTAATACCGTACAATAGATAAAGGACGATGGCCATTTTGGTACCCATGTCCAATCAAGATGAATCACACACCATTGGATAGCTCTTCTCAAGTATATAAAAAAATACTATGACGGCATGTCCGAAATAGCTGTCCGTTTTGAAATATACGCTTCAGAAGATACTGGATTTTTAGCTCGAAATAGATACTACTCACCTATAAAAAAAAGTTCACTTTTATCGATTTTGATTACTTTTTTTTTAAATCCTATTTCAAAATGTAAATCAAACCAATCAAAGCTACATTTGATCAGTAGTTTTACAATTAGGTCAGATACAAAGAATAAAAAAAATATGCAAATAAGTATCAGTATGATATTGAATATTGATACATAATATACAAACAACGCTACAGTTTTATTATTATTATTATTAACCCTAAGTGTAAGTAGCAACGCAGGTACCGCAGGTACGCAATAGCTTGAAGTCTCTTTTGAATCGCCCATTAACCACTTCCATTACCCATCTGCATATTGCTACCAGACGGGAATCATTTGCTTGAGAAGTAGTAAGCTGAGACTTATCCCAGTCCTTCGTCGGAGGAACGTGGTATTTGTAGCCACATGCCCAACTGTCTCTAAACCCGCGGTCTAAAATAAATACGTCATTGGTCTGCATTTATATGTGGAGAGGGTTTTCTTCGTCGTTCATTAAATCGCTCATAATCTGGGCATCAGTTTTAGTGGCAGCGTAAGGTGCTTTTACGTCTATTATGTATCCATCAATGGTTACAAGCAGGAATGACTTTAAAAGGTTTTGGAACTTGTGCAACCTGTAGGGATTGCCTTTGAAATAAAAAGTTAGAGCTCTTGTGAATATAAATATACGTGCCATCGCAAATAATTATGGCTGTAGTGTTTTCTTCATTTCCATACAGTGCTTTTGGAATCCACAGGTTTCTCTCCAGTAAGTTTTCCCTATTTAAGTGATCCAGTCCCAAACATGTACAATAAGTATGAACTATAGTTTCATTTGTATTTAATAATACATAAAAAAGTCTTATATAAGAAATAAATAAAATGATAATTAAAATTCAATGTTTTATTTAACCACATCATCACAACCCTTTCTTTGTCCCAGTGTTGAGAACGGGTCTCCTTTCAGAATGCGACGGATTAGGCCTTAGTCCACCATGCTGGCCAAGTGCGAATTGGCAGACATCACATGCCTTAGAGAACGATATAAAGACCCCTCAGGCATGCAGGTTCCCTCACGATGTGTCCTTAGTTAGAGTTAGTTAGCCACTGGGATGTCACCGCCTATTTTTAACCTCATAATAAAAAATAAACTATGGCGAAATGGAGAAGAAATTGACCTGATTGAAATACTTTATTAGGAAACATTTGTAATTTTCAAGGAGTGATTACTCCGATCGGACAGCAAATTGGGACTGGCACCTTGGTTATTATTATTCTACACTAAAATACCTTTCCAACGATGTATCATACATTTTGATTGGTGCCGGTACCAGGTTCCATACATTTTTGTCCATCGTCCTTTAAATTTTTTGGGACACGGTCTACAATCTTGTTTAAACCATGGATATCAATAATGTATTCAACTAAGAGAAAAAGTGAAGATATTAAAATTATTACGCATCTTAATATTCAGACAACGAGAACATCTATTAACCGCTGAAGTTATATCAACTCAATAACAAATCTACTATATAAAAATAAGTCGGGTTTTCCTTCCTGACGCTATAACTCCAGAACGCACGAACCGATTTCCACGGTTTTGCATTCGTTGGAAAGGTCGGCTTCGTGAGGTTTATAGCAAAGAAAATTCAGGAAAAATTTCAACAGAAAAGCGGGAAAATCTTTTTTCACATACAGCGCCATCTCTGATACATAGCATGTACTACTAACCAATATTTTAAGTAGATGGCGCCGGTGCGTGTTAGGTAGTGGTAGGGGTAGTGGTAGATGTAGGGGTAGTGGTAGTGGTAGGGGTAGTGTTAGTGGTAGGGGTAGTGGTAGGGGTTGTGTTAGTGGTAGGGGTAGTGGTAGGGGTAGTGGTAGTTGTAGTGGTAATGGTAGTGGTATTGGTAGTGGTAGTGGTATTGGTAGTGGCAGTGGTAGGGGTAGTGGTAGTGGTAGGGGTAGTAGTAGTGGTAGTGGTATTGGTAGTGGTAGTTGTAGTCCACACACTTACATGAAGTTCTCCCAAAATATTCAGTAAAAATTATTTATATGGCAAAACAACGTTTGCCGGGTCAGCTAGTTCATATTAAAAGTTTGAGTAGTAATGTCGTTGAGAGTAGGTTTAGTTTACATCTAATTCCACGCCAGTGAAGCTGCGAGGTCCACTAGATATTTAGTATGTTTTATAAAATGAAAATAAATAAAGTAACGCCTATTTCATCAGATGTAAAAATTTATTCAGAGCTACATACAATTGTGTACGGCATGTAAAGCCGAATAGTTTTTTACCATTTACAACTGTGAATGCTATAAGGAGGTTGAGGATGAAGACTGCTATCATCTGCTACATCATGTGGTGGGCTCAACCAATTGCGGGATTTACATAATTTTGGCTGTACCCTTAATATTAATGATTTTAATATTATTTTGTTGCTTGCCAGGGTCTTCGTGTTGAATCTTTCTTCAGGAGAAAGTCTGCATGCAACCTCTAAAACTTCCTCTTAGATTGGATGGGTCACCTAAAGACAGCCAAGCTACGATCAATTTTGGGCCAAACGATGTACCGAGGTACAAAGTATTGGTAAAAATTCCTTACAATATACTAAAACTAATGGTCGATCAATTATTTTTAGAATCCTTATAGTTAGCTTGTAATAAAATAATAAAAAATGCAACAGTTCGTACCACAAAACTCCACATATAAGTAACCACAAACTGGCTAGAGATACTACGGTAGTAACTACTCTGCACTGTTTATGTCATCTGCCAACTTCTGCTTTAGTGACAGACGTTACGTATTACGTATAGGTCTATTAACCTGTATTCAATTTACAAATTATTACTAGGTTTAAAAAAGATTTCAAGAAAAAATTTGCCTATAATGGTAATTAATAGAATATTTAAATCAATATAAGATACTATGATTCTGTTTCTTAAGGTAGTTTATTAATACAATGCGCTTATTGTATATTTTATATAAGGGTATAGAGTAATGACAGATTTAGTAACAACCGAAACGCAATATTATGCTATATTGCCATAACTTGCAGTGTTGCAATACATAAATTATCTTTTAAAGTTAATTTTAGGTGGTACAAATGCAGTAAAAAATCTAATGTATTTTTTTAATAAAATAACGCATTTTTTTCTCCAAAAATCAATTTTTGTACCCGAGGTACATCTCATGGCCCAAGTTGTATGGAAAGATAAACGTGTCCTTTGATTAACAAAAAGGAGATTTAAAATTCAATCTCCATGATGATTTGTAGTCTGTAGATAGTATGTAATCTGTGCTACCACATTTTCGCGCGAATTTTGACGTTGACAAAATAACCTGTTTGTATTTTGTCCGGTCCGGTACCTAAATTAGCTTTTGGATTGCGTTGATTACTTTAATTAATTTACTTTTTAATCTATTCATTCTTTGCCTATATGGTTAGTTAGTTTAATATTAGCGCATTCAATATTTTGTCATAAATTATATTGTTTCTAATACGTGAGATAAACATTTATCATCATGGTCAGTATTATACGATTGTAAACTGTAAAAAAGTTTATTATACAAAAAAAATGTTTCTGCACAACATAAGTTTTCATTTCTGTTTTTAGAGTTCGCCAGCGCCTGATACGCCGTCGGATAGAGATGGAGCGAGGTCCCGGATGACTTCTCCGGCGCGCGAATATGAAATGTTTGATGATGAAGGTGCTATACTTGGCGATAACCCTGTTGATGAAGAGGAGGAGGATGGAGAGGAACTCTTCAATGATAACATGGAAGCGTGAGTTCAAACTTTACACTTTTCAATGGTAACCATCCTTGACCTCAACAGTAACAATGCATCTGTGACCAATTTTGAACGAGTCCTACAAATCTGTATTTCAGGTCATATGTCACAATTGTCATAGGCGGCTGCTGTTAAATAATGCTGCATGCACATTCATGGCCATTACAATCTTAAAAAATTGCACCTTATTGATTTGTATTTCCCCTCATACTATTGCAATATGTGTGAGCCCTATTGTGATGTGATAACTGATAAAGATTGAAATTTTGTTTGTTTGTTATGTTAGTGCCACTAACCTCTTGACTCTATAAGCTTAATGAGATAGGTCTTTGTTTTCAAGAGAGATTAGCAACTTTTATTTCTGGTAGTACTAGTAGTTGGTAAATCTCACTGTGCTGTTTTCATTACATTGCAAATTAAGAAAATGTTTTGCAGAGATTACCGTCCGATGCCGGCATTGGACCGGTATGATAATGAAGATCTGGATGATGAGGACTACAATGCCATGTCTATTGATGACCGGGTGGCTGCTGAGCGGGAAATGCGTCGCCGGGATCAAGAAGAAGGGAGAACGAGGCGAGATGACCGGGACTTACTATATGGTATGCAATTATGTATATAAGATGTTAAAGTTAGGCACCTGTGTAGGATTAGCTATTCATTCAATAATCAATAGCTAATCCTTTGCCTTATATAGATCAGTTAGTAGTTTAAGTAGTTTTTAGTTAGGTACCTAGACTTTCGTTAAGCGTGTCTAATCACCTCATAGCGAAATAAATTATTTGACTGTGACTTTGAAAGAACTTGTACACAGCAGTATGCAGTATGTAGCTTAATACATTATCAACCAATCGTAAATGTTAAGCTGTGGAGGTTTCGGCCTGCAAGCAGGGGATGGCTAGTATGAAAATGTCTTGACTGCTCTATGCTTAAGCCACAGCCTATCCTAACCAATACACACAGTTATATGGAATACTCATACTCGCATACTCATTTGTTACCTTCATCCATAAAAAAAAATTACGTGTTGCAATGATGCTTATGCTCCTTTACCTTCTTCCACAGATGAATCAGATGAAGAAAGCACTGATGCACCAAGAGCCAAGCGCCGCAGGGCTGCAGAGAAGGCAGCTATGGGGACCGACGAGCAGGTAGAAGAAGGAATAGAGAGTATCGAGAACCTTGAAGATACTAAGGGCTACTCTTCCAAAGAGTGGGTGTCTATGTTAGGGCCTAGGACAGAAATTGCTAATAGGTTTGTAATATTTATTTAACTAGTTTTGGTTGATATCTGTCTTGTCTTGGAAGTTTAGATAGTCATCATGCTTGACCAGTGCGTGTTGGTGGCTAGTTGGTTATCACAGAAGAGATGCTGCTGCCCATATCCTGGAATCTGGTATTACTTCCTGTAATATGATTCAGAAGACACAGGACCGGTTGGAGTGGTGTCTTTTAGGAGAGACATCCAACTATAACTTATTTGACAGATTTTTATAGTCTTCAGTTTACATTTCTTTTATCCATACTAGGATTGGGTTGGATCTGCATCTAACTATTTAAGAGAAAATAATTGTCAAGGTGCAGTGAGTTTGTTTATTTTTTAGTTATAAATATATGTTTATTAGTTACACTACCACGTTATCTTCATTTTGACTTTCGAGCTGCAAACTATATCTATGTATGTACATGTAAGTTAAATTTATAAATGAAAATATCTAGGTTCCAGTTTGGCCATTTATTTGTCATTCTAAACATTCCTGTTTAATCCAGAGTCATCCAAACCCTTTATTTGTCCTACTATTGGGCTCAGATTTCCTCTCAGAACAGGAGGGTGACACAAATATCTGAGAAAAGTCATTGTTGCTTGATTTGAATCCTGGCCTTCATAAGTGTTAAGCTATATTGCAGCTACTGGGCTCTACCATGGCTTTACACTACCTATTGATGAGTGATGTTTAGCACAATCTGACTTGCACTTCTCAAGACTGTCAAACCAACCTGTATTTTTTAAAAGCTTTTATTTAACTTCACTCGTATGTATCTTGTAAGTATGTATGTCCTGGAATTTTGCAATCAATATTTCACCCACTTCCACTGAAGCTATCGAGCTGAAATTTGGCACACATATTTGGTTCCGATGACAATGCATGAAAATAAAAAAAACGTTTTAAAAGGCTTTTTTAAAAAAAAAAAGTTTAACGGTATAATTATTCCAGATTCAAAAACTTCCTACGTACATATACAAACTCAAAAGGCCAGTATGTATACAAGGATCGCATACGGCGCATGTGTGAGCACAACCAATCGTCCTTCCATGTAGAATTCGATGTATTAGCTCGGAGCCAGCAAGTCCTCGCTTACTTCTTACCCGAAGCCCCCTTCCAAATGCTTCAGATCTTCGATGAAGTTGCAAAGGAAATAGTACTGCAAATATTCCCTAGTTACGGAAGAGTGACATCAGAGATACATGTCCGTATATCCGACTTGCCTCTCATAGAAGAGTTGAGAACATTCAGAAAGCTGCATTTGAATCAGTTGGTGAGAACGATGGGGGTTATAACGGCAACAACTGGGGTGCTACCACAATTATCTGTGGTTAAATACGACTGTAATAGATGCGGCTATATATTGGGGCCGTTCGTACAATCACAGAATGCTGAGGTGAAGCCTGGTTCGTGTCCAGAATGTCAGAGCGCTGGGCCATTTATGGTAAGTTCTTTATATGCATATAAGATAATAAGCATGTAGATCCAAGACAACTGTGAATATGTCAATATGTCAAATATGTTCTGGGATTGTTCGGAATATTAGTTGATCAGTTAGTTGTCAGGTATGAGCACTAGGGGAGTTTTTCCACGGCCACAGCTGAGACGCTGCTTTAATGCGGATTGATAGAGGCGTTAGTGGCCAAATCAGCATTGCCCCAAAGATATCTGATGTGAGTGAGTTTTCATTTTTTTTTAAAACATTGCAACCAGGTTAACATGGAGCAAACAGTATACCGGAACTACCAGAAGGTGACAATCCAGGAGTCTCCCGGCCGCATCCCGGCTGGGCGTATCCCTCGCAGCAAAGACTGCATACTGCTGTCCGATCTGTGCGATAGATGCAAGCCGGGCGACGAAGTGGATCTCACAGGGATTTACACCAACAACTATGATGGATCGCTAAACACTGAACAGGTATTATAACTAAATAATAAATATCTTGGACATTCTCACACACGGCCATCTGACCCGAACGTACCGCGCAAAAGGTAGGCGCGAACCTATAATATGGGTGTCAGAGACTGATAGACATACATAGATTATTTTAAATACATACATAAATACATAATATTAACATCTAGACACATAACAAATACAAGTATTCCACAACCCCTGGCGCAACAGACAGGGTCACTACCCATTGCGCCAACGGGCCTGTCAAACTATCATCATGGTTTACTTCGTTTATAACTTTTTTCTTATTTTTAAATACATATTTATATATGTAAAATTCATAGTCTGTTTACTTAATTTCCTAGAACAGGCAACGGCAACCTGCGGCTCTTTAGTTCCATACGCAAGTATAAATATATATTTTTCATATGAATAATAAGATTGTTCTTTTTTGTAAAAAAACTTTTTTTATGCAAGTACTATTTATTGTTGGCAGGAAATTTTTTATGGCTCTTTATAAACTTTGAAATTTTGTAAATTGTAATTTTTGACTTTTCCGACTCAAAAGGTTGCCGATCCCTGTCCTAGACTAAATTCAAGGGTTACCACCGCACCATGAAGTGATCTAACAAAAATAAGTTAAAACATTTCCTTTCCAGGGCTTCCCAGTATTCGCAACAGTCATCATAGCGAACTACATCGTCGTCAAAGATTGCAAGCACATAGTGGAATCGCTGACAGACGAGGACGTGGCCAACATTGTGAAGCTGTCAAAAGACCCTCAGATAGGCGAGAGAATCATACAGAGCATCGCTCCGTCGATATACGGCCATGATTATATCAAGAGGGGTTTGGCTTTGGCACTGTTTGGCGGGGAACCTAAAAATCCAGGTATAGGTCCAGGCATAAATTTTGATATAGTATTAGTAGTATAGTATTCGTAGATTATAGTTGTGACAGCCCAGTGGCTATCGAACTCGCCTCTCACTCGAGCGGTCCGGGTTCAAACCCCAGTGGCACGCACCAATGACTTTTCTAAGTTATGTGCGATTTAAGAAATTAAATGTCACTTGCTATAACGGTGAAGGACACATCGTGAGGAAACCTGCATGCCTGAGAGTTCATCACAACGTTCTCGAAGGTATGCGAAGTCTGCCAATCCGCACTTGGCCAGCGTGGTGGACTAAGGCCTAATCCCTCTCCCATTCTGAGAGGAGACCCGAGCCCAACAGTGGGACGTCTATGGGTCGCAGCGATAAATTTTGAGCTCTTGTCAAAACATTTTGTGCGTTGTAGACTTTGTGGACTAAGGCCTAATCCCTCCTATTATGAGAGGATACCCGTACCCAACAGTGGGACAAAGAAAGGGTTGTGATGATGATGATGTACACTTTTACTCAAATGCATTTTATTATGCAATTTATGGGTGACCGCTAGTGGCAAAATTTCATGGACGCTATCGTGCTTCGGAGGGCACGTAAAGCAGTCGGTCCCGGTTGTTTTAAATTGTGGAAACAGTCGTTAAGTCTTTTCGAAGACCTACGGGTGGCTTGAGAACATTCGACACTGGGTTGGCCACTAACCCCTCCACCAATCCGCATTGGAGCAGCATGGTGGAGTATGATCTAGACCAGTGATGAGCAAACTCCGGCCCGCGAAAGTATTTAATCCGGCCCGCCGAGGGTCCGTCGACATGGATAGTATATGGCCCGTTATAATTACGTTTTGACGGTCGAGCAGAAAAAGTAGATTCTACTTAGTAGAATAATAGATGCATAACCTATAGGTGAAGCTAAACTAGCCGCGTAGTTCATGTGTTGCGTAATACGGGCAGGGCCGGATTTAGAGGTGTGGAGGCCTCGAGCAACAAAGGAGGAGGCCCCCTGGCCCCAATTTATTTTCCAAATGAGCTGAACAACTTTTTTCAGTCGAGTTTTTCAATCAATAATTTATTGTGAAACCGAGTAGATTATTTTAGTATTTAACAAACATATAAAAATATAGATAAATGATTTCTGTTAATATTTAAGAACAGTATAATCATGTTTGTACAAAGATAAAGGTGGAGGAAAACAGCAAAAAAAAAGAAGAAAAGTTGTTTATAAGTGTTTACTAGTCGGAATATGAAACTTTTTTTTCCGAAGTGTATTGTGGGGGCCCCTCTTTTGTAGAGGCCCGGGGCTGTAGCCCCGGTTGCCCTCCCCTAAATCCGGCCTTGAATACGGGGCTCAAAGCGTGGTGAAATGAGAGGCGCGGGCGGCGGGGCGAGTGAACTCGGTCGCCACACAGAGCTTTCGAAAATATTATGGAAAAACAATTCCATATGTCTCACACGCCTAACAAGGCAGAGCCTTCGAATAAAAGTTAAATTAATTATTATTTTTTAGGGTAAAAGGTATTTTGTAATATTTGTGTTTAATGCTGTAATGTTTTATAAAATTATATTAAAAGCTTTAACACAAAATGCATTTTTTCTATAATTCTGGCCCTCCTCTAGAATTTCTAAACCTTTGTGGCCCGCCATTAAAAAAGTTTGCCCACCACTGATCTAGACCTCCCGCAGCTATGTCTGTGGGGAGACCCGTGCCCAGCAGTGGGACGTCTATGGGTCGCAGCGACTCAAATGCAAGTAATTGTTCAGTTGTCGCAAGACGCAAGCTCATAACGCTGCCCTCAGACTCAGGAAAGTTCAAATTCAAGGTCTATCAGTTGTTATGTCATGTCAGTGGGCGGCGGATTTTTATTGCCGCATGCTCGTTTTCTATATGCTTATAGCGCTTGTTCCTTCCTCAATATTGTTGATAATCACGTATTCATACATTTACTAGCTGACCCAGCAAACGTTGTTTTGCCATATAAATAATTTTTCCCGCTTTTCTGTTGAAATTTTTCCTGAATTTTCTTTGCTAACCTCACGGAGCCCGAGACCTTTCCAACGAATGCAAAACCGTGGAAATCGGGTCGTGCGTTCTGGAGTTATAGTGTCAGGAAGGAAAACCCGACTTATTTTTATATAGTAGATTTACAATTAATTGTTTTCAGGGGAAAAACATAAAATTCGAGGCGACATAAACGTTTTGATATGTGGAGACCCCGGTACTGCTAAGTCGCAATTCTTAAAGTACACAGAAAAGGTAAGTTTGGTTTTGTTTTATAAATCTAGTTACGTATGTAAAACCAATCATATCAATCCAAGTCATGGACATTCTCATAACGGCCATCTGACATGCAGAGAAATACAGGCGTGGTGCTATGTTATTAAAAACTAGTGGACGCCCGCAGCTTCGCTCGCGTGGAATAAGACAACAATAGTTTCGTTTACACCTAGTAATATCATATAGCCTATGTCACTCAGTGAAGATGCAGCTTTTTACTGGTGAAAGAATTTTTGAAATCGGTCCAGTAGTTTTTGTGTGAAAACATTACAATCTTTCCTCTTTATAATCCATACTTCCATACTAATATTATAAATGTGAAAGTGTGTTTGTTTGTTTGTCCGGCTTTCACGTCGCAACGAAGCTATTATTATGGTATGGTTTTTGTGTGTGGAGATAGTGAGGAGGGTGGAGAGTGACGTAGGCTACTTTTTACCGCGGTAAAACATCCCCATGGGAAGTTAACGATGTTTTGTTATTTGCTAGATATTTAGTTCCGGATATTGTTAATAGGTGGCGTTAGTAAAATTCATTTGCAAGTTCTGAATTTTGCAATTCATTGTTAATTCTCTTTGACCACGCGGGCGGAGCTAATACCAGCCAATACTCTGGTTTCTCATTACAGATTGCACCTCGAGCGGTGTTCACGACGGGGCAAGGCGCCAGCGCTGTAGGTCTGACGGCTTACGTCAGAAAAAGTCCCACCACGAGGTACTAAACCAGTTAGATGTCAGACTAGGTTTGAAATGAACGTAGGACCATTATTGTATACGCACAATGTCTGTGTGTATTAATTAAGTTTGTTTTGATAGATGAGGTATTTTGCAAGTGTTGCTTTCACAGAAATTAATCATGATAGAACGGCGTATCACGTATTATTTTGATACGAACTATGCATCCACTTTTTTGGTCAGCCATGCCATGTGACGTCACACTATAGTAATTAATGAGGTGACACTCGTTTTAGTTGCAATCAAATCAATCGATAACGTAACGTACCGTAACAAGTATTGATGCGCACCGACCGAACTAACCGGGTAAAACGGGGGTGCAAAGTTAGTATGAAACTTTGCCGTTTTTGAAGTTAGTGGATGTCTTAGTTAGCGAAAATAAACAAATTTCATTTCATTTCATTATTTTATAGGCATATTATTGTACAATACTTCTGTAACAGTTTTAATTTGACGAAATAAATTTTTATTCATTTATTCTAATGTGGAATTAGAATAAATGAATAAATAATTATTTTGCGCGCGAGCGAAGCTGCGGGCGGCCACTAGTCATCTTCTAAATCAGCATTAATTCATACAATCAATAATACCTAATCGTGAATTCCCAGGGAGTGGACGCTGGAAGCGGGCGCGCTCGTGTTGGCGGACCGCGGCGTGTGTCTCATCGACGAGTTCGACAAGATGACGGACCAGGACCGGACCTCCATCCACGAGGCCATGGAGCAGCAGTCCATCTCCATCTCCAAGGCCGGCATCGTCACCTCGCTCCACGCCAGGTGACCCTACCGTCTTAGAGGTGGTACATTCCCAGGGGGTGAGTTCGACAAGATGACGGACCAGGACCGCACCTCCATCCACGAGGCCATGGAGCAGCAGTCCATCTCCATCTCCAAGGCCGGCATCGTCACCTCGCTCCACGCCAGGTGACCCTACCGTCTTAGAGGTGGTACATTCCCAGGGAGTGACGAGTTCGACAAGATGACGGACCAGGACCGCACCTCCATCCACGAGGCCATGGAGCAGCAGTCCATCTCCATCTCCAAGGCCGGCATCGTCACCTCGCTCCACGCCAGGTGACCCTACCGTCTTAGAGGTGGTACATTCCCAGGGGGTGACGAGTTCGACAAGATGACGGACCAGGACCGCACCTCCATCCACGAGGCCATGGAGCAGCAGTCCATCTCCATCTCCAAGGCCGGCATCGTCACCTCGCTCCACGCCAGGTGACCCTACCGTCTTAGAGGTGGTACATTCCCGGGGGGTGACGAGTTCGGTTAAAATAGTCAATGATTTATCAACTCACCAAGAGTAAGATAATTAAATGTCACATTTCGTTGACGAAACTGTGTCACGTACTGACGCAAAACTATGCATCCATATCCATACTAATATTATAAATGTGAAAGTGTGTTTATTTGTTTGTTTGTTTGATTGTCCGGCTTTCACGTCGCAACGAAGCTATTATATGGTATGGTTTTTGTGTGTGGAGATAGTGAGGAGGGTGGAGAGTGACGTAGGCTACTTTTTACTGCGGTAAAACATCCCCATGGGAAGATATCGATGTTTTGTTATTTGCTAGATATTTAGTTCCGGATGTTGTTAACAGATGGCATTGTTAATTCCCTTTTCCCACGCGGGCGGAGCCGCGGGTAAAAGCTAGTAAGTATATAATTTAGTGTGCCACTGTCAAAGCACATATAACATCTACATTTAAAATTTCAAATATTGATGATTTCGATAATGCAAAAGAAATGCAAACACAGCACAGGGTTGTCAACATTAATTCTTCAACAGGTGTTCGATAATAGCCGCCGCCAACCCTATCGGCGGGCGCTACGACGCGTCGCTCACGTTCAGCGAGAACGTGAACCTTTCGGAGCCGATTCTGTCGAGATTCGACGTGCTGTGCGTCGTTCGCGACGAGGCGGACCCCATGCAAGACGCGCACTTGGCCAAGTGAGTGACCCCACTTGGGGTCGGCATCCCGGCCTCTAAGATATTCAAACTGAAACTGAAAAAAAAATGAATTATGGTTAAATTTCGACCACTCGCCACATTACTGGGTGCCGAGTGGTCGAAATTTAACCATAATTCATTTTTTTTTAGTTTCAGTTTGAATATCTTTATAATCATAGACATATCCAAACCAATGTTCATGATATGTGACATGAATAATATGCTGTCGTATCCAGCTAAACAACTATAAATTAATATGTTGTGGTTTTGTGTCCTATACACATTACACGCACTATGTTTTCTTTTTCTTTGTTTAATGTATTTCTAAGGCATCCTTACTGATATATATATAAATAGGTTAGTGTGTTTGTTGGTTTTCCTTTCTATTCAAAGGAATGATATAAATAGATGTTTCACTCGAAAAGTAACATGGGATACCTATTATCCCGAAATATTGCTCGGTTCCCGTGAAATGGACAAGACACTGAAATAATCGTTCGTAAACACATTCAATCATATTACATATATTACGCTCGGAAACTGCGTACATTACGCGCGGTATGGAATCTCCATTTAAAAATTATAGGGAGGCAAAGTGAAAGCAAATAGCTATGCGTCTAATGAGGACGCGCCCTAAAATTAAGATTGAATTATTGGTTAGATTATTTATTTATTTATTTATACAAATAACAGTACAGAAAATAGTTCTAATGCGTTTACATTTTTAATTTAAATCTAAACTAGAAACATACCTGCTGGCAGTTCTGGCAAACTCAACAGGTTTCGAGTTGAACAAATCTAGATTTGGATCCCAATCCAGGACACCGTTAAGCGTTAAGCAGTGTCAGCACATGAACCAGCGGTGATTCCCGGACCAGTACCAGCCTACACCCTGGGACTGAAAATAACTTTCTTCCTGGGTCTTGTTTTCATGTTAGGAACGTTTATCGAAATTAATCGAATTACTCGTATCAACAATTATCTTTTGTTGGCAGGTTCGTAGTAAGCTCCCACATCAGACACCACCCCACACAGAAGGGCACGGCGCTGGAAGGCAGTGTCCCGGACGACGACCTGTCCATCCCACAGGACCTGCTCAAGAAGTATATCGTGTATTCCAGGGAAAATGTGCATCCTAAGCTGCAGGTAAATGGCACTATTACAACCAATGATTTCATACTGCCTTTTTATACTATAGATATGCCACCTCCATAGAATTCAGTGCTAAAAAATGTGCTGATAAACAAATCAACATGGCGTTGTGCTAGTTGCCGCGCGCGATGCAGACTAAATAGAAAACGTCCCAAAATAGGACGTTTTCTAAAGGTCAGAAAACGTCCTAATTTGGGGCGTTTTTTAACGGGACTTGAAGTCTTCACTTTTACAGCGTCTATGACAGATCTGCTTCTTTTTTACAACTTCTAGTATATAAATGTACAACTCTTAAATAAATTGTATATGTTTTTTTCCTCTTATTGCCATTACTAGTTTTTAGAATAGTTAGAATAGTTACAATCAAACAGTTTATCTATATAAGTAGACTATTTTATGAGATGCGTGGTCTCTTAATTACTGTGAACTGTCATCTGCCACTACCGCATTACCTTTACTGCCGAACTGCGGTTCGAATTAGATAAATATTTGTGCTCTGTTAAATTATGTTTTCTGTGTGTAACCGACAACGCAGGCTTTTAGGCCTATTGTGTGAGCGTTTATTAATCAATTTTTTTTTATCCTAACTCACAGGATCATCATTATCCTAGGTATTTTAAGACTAAGTTTATTGAAAATCTAATGAAGTAAATATGTAAATAAATATCATGGACATTCACACACTCTGCCATCTGACCCAAACTAGGCGCGAGCCTGTACTATGGGTGTCAGAGACTGATATACATACATAGATATTTTAAATACATACTTAAATATATAATATTAACATCCAGACACAGACAAACACAAGTGTTCATCACACGAATGTTTGTCCTGCGCGGGATTCGAACCCACGACCCCTGGCGTAACATACAGGGACACCGCCGATTGCGACAACGGGCCCGTCAAATATCTTTCTATTATTGTTTGTTGGTCATAGATAGTTTTGAACCCATAGAATAAAAAAGATAACTTCCACAGAACATGGATCAAGACAAGGTAGCGAAGATGTACAGCCAGCTCCGTCAAGAATCGCTGGCCACCGGCAGCTTGCCTATCACCGTGAGGCATATTGAATCCGGTGAGATAACAATTCCAGCATCGCTGCGACCCATAGACGTCCCACTGTTGGGCACGGGTCTCCTCTCAGAATGGGAGGGATTAGGCCTTAGTCCACCACGCTGGCCAAGTGCGGATTGGCAGACTTCACATACCTTCGAGAACGTTATGATGAACTCTCAGGCATGTAGGTTTCCTCACGATGTGTCCTTCATCGTTATAGCAAGTGACATTTAATTTCTTAAAACGCACAACTTTAGAAAAGTCATTGGTGCGTGCCACTGGGGTTTGAACCCGGACCGCTCGAGTGAGAGGCGAGTTCGATAGCCGCTGGGCTGTCACCGCTTCATACAATTATTACAACAATTCCAGCATAACATTACTCAACGTGCAAATTTCCTGAGTGACAGATAAGGGTGTTTGTTCCAATTTTGGTTCGGCGGAGAAGAAATTTATTTAACAAATCATCATCATCATCACAACCCTTTCTTGTCATTGGTGCGTGCCACTGGGGTTTGAACCCGGACCGCTCGAGTGAGAGGCGAGGTCGATAGCCACTGGGCTGTCACCGCTATATAATAATACTAGTGGACGCCCGCAGCTTCGCTCGCGTAGAATTAGACCCATTATAACGACGTCTACCCGTCTAACGACTTCAAAAACGGCAAAGTTTCATACTAACTTTGCACCACCGTTTTACCCCCTTAGGGGGTGAATTTTCAAAAATCCTTTCTTAGTGCTCCCCTACGTTATAAAAGGAACCCCTGTGCAAAAATCAAGTTTCTAGGCCTTATAGTTTAGGCCCTGCGTTGATATGTCAGTCAGTCAGTTAGTCAGTCAGTCAGTCAGTCAGTCACCTTCTCCTTTTATATACATATTATATAGATAGAAGATAATATCGTATAATAATATTATTAAAAATTATGTAAGTCAAAGTCAAATAATTTATTTCGCTATGAGGTGATTAGACACGCTTAACGAAAGTCTAGGTAACTACAAACTACTTAAAGAAAAGAGATACAAGTATAATGCTATTCTAACTGATCTATATAAGGCAACAAGTACTAAGTTGGTATGTATGCCCTATAGTAGCGTCCATAGCCCAATGGCTCGCATCGAATCAATGTGATCGAGATGTTAAGCAACGACGGGCGCGGTCGGTTTGTGGATGGGTGGACCGCTAGTGGCAAAATTTCATGGACGCTACCGTGCTTCGGAGGGCACTTAAAGCCGTCGGTCCCGGTTGTTTTCAATGCTGGAAACAGTCGTTAAGCCTTGTCGAAGATCTTGGGTGGCTTGAGAACATTCGACACAGGGTTGGCCACTAACCCCTCCACCAATCCGCATTGGAGCAGCGTGGTGGAGTATGCTCTAGACCTCCCGCAGAAGTGTCTGTGGGGGAGACCCGTGCCCAGCAGTGGGACGTCAATGGGTCGTAACGAACGAATAAATAAATTTAAAAATAAAATAGCATACTGACTCGGGCCGTCTCGTTCCAGTGATCCGCATGTGCGAGGCGCACGCGCGCATGCACCTGCGCCCGCAGGTGGCCGAGGAGGACGTCAACATGGCCATCCGGACCATGCTCGAGAGCTTCGTCGACACGCAGAAGTACAGCGTCATGAGGGCCATGAGACAGGTGAGCTGACACGACATCTAGTGGACGCCCGCAGGTGGCCGAGGAGGACGTCAACATGGCCATCCGGACCATGCTCGAGAGCTTCGTCGACACGCAGAAGTACAGCGTCATGAGGGCCATGAGACAGGTGAGCTGACGCGACATCTAGTGGACGCCCGCAGCTTCGTTCCAGTGATCCGCATGTGCGAGGCGCACGCGCGCATGCACCTGCGCCCGCAGGTGGCCGAGGAGGACGTCAACATGGCCATCCGGACCATGCTCGAGAGCTTCGTCGACACGCAGAAGTACAGCGTCATGAGGGCCATGAGACAGGTGAGCTGACGCGACATCTAGTGGACGCCCGCAGCTTCGTTCCAGTGATCCGCATGTGCGAGGCTCACGCGCGCATGCACCTGCGCCCGCAGGTGGCCGAGGAGGACGTCAACATGGCCATCCGGACCATGCTCGAGAGCTTCGTCGACACGCAGAAGTACAGCGTCATGAGGGCCATGAGATAGGTGAGCTGACACGACATCTAGTGGACGCCCGCAGCTTCGCTCGCGTGGTTCGCTGCGACCCATAGACGTCCCACTGTTGGGCACGGGTCTCCCCTACGAACAGCTGCGGGAGGTCTAGAGCATACTCCAACTCCACCACGCTGCTCCAAAGCGGATTGGTGGAGAAATTATGATATTTACTGTTATTATTATGCAGATTTTATGTGACTGACTTTGAACAAGACTCAATTAGAGACTGGGATGGTTAGTCCAATTAGTTGAGAGAGTTAATTAGAACATTAGTTGGTCAGTTCGTTATTAGGTATGAGGACTGGTATCTATAATATATTGTCTCATAATAAAACTAATCGAATACCTCGTTTCATTTCTCAGACATTCCAAAAGTATCTATCGTACAAGAAGGACCACAGCGAACTGCTATACTACATCCTCCGCCAGCTGACCATGGACCAGCTGGCCTACATGCGAGGCCTCCACAACCACTCGCAGAGCACCATCGAGGTCTCGGAGCGGGACCTGGCCGAGCGCGCACGCCAGATCAACATCACCGACCTCAAGCCCTTCTACGACAGCCGGATATTCAAGATCAACAATTTCAGCTACGACCAGAAACGCAAGATGATAATACATACAATGCCAGAGGCACCCACTGCGACGTAATTCAGTATTTAAAGCTTAAGGTTTTAGTATAAGAATCGGTATTAAAGTGTAGCTTTGAACGAAATTCGGAAGGGATAGATGCCCATGGCGTATCAGTACGGGGGTCATAATACGGCTGGCGAACCCGATCGCCCCGCGCCTGTCTATATCTTAAATTTCAATTTCATCGCCTTCAAGGTCATGAACGAAATTCGGAAGGGATAGATGCCCATGGCGTATCAGTACGGGGGACATAATACGGCTGGCGAACCCGATCGCCTTGCGCATGTCTATATCTTAAATTTCAATTTCATCGCCTTCAAGGTCAAAGCTTACCTTCATCATCATCATCACAACCCTTTCTATGTCCCACTATTGGGCACGAGTCTCCTCTCAGAACTGGAAGGATTAGGCCTTAGTCCACCACGCTGGCGAAGTGCGGATTGGCAGACTTCAAAGCTTCCCTTGCGTGCCGCTAAATGTAATACCCGGTTTTTAAGATCTGAAATTTGCTCTTAAAATCATCCTCATATAAGCCCTCATTCTTTTTCTTCATTTTTTTATTTTAAATAACATTGCCCACCTTTTTTTGTTGTTCAACGAGTGGGAAACCTGGAAAAGGTATCCGGACGTCTTTCATACCCCATATACAAGACTTTGTAATAATAATAATTCTTTATTCGAGTAACAAACAATAAAGACTCATTCTTGTTAGTAATACAAAATGACTTATGACCTAATGTTAACTAAACCTTAAAAAACTTGATACTTACTTTATAAAGTGATCTGGTAGTCTTTAGTAAGTGAGTCAGTGACCCAGTATTATATAGAATCTATATCTCTAATATCTCTCTCTTCTATACTAATATTATAAAGAGGAAATATTTGTTTGTAATGTTTTCACACAAAAACTACTGGACCGATTTCAAAAATTATTTCACCATTAGAAAGCTGCATCTTCACTGAGTGACATAGACTATGTAATAATACTAAGTGTAAACGAAACTATTGTTATGTCTAATTCCACGCGAGCGAAGCTGGGAGCGTCCACTGGAAAATAAATAAATAAAAATAAAAAATGTTCAATAGTCCAGATAAACTGTAATTCAGTTATTTCATCATATACCTACATCAACAACATGCGTATTCACCCTCGGAATCGCGTGACCTAATCGCTCGACTGCGCCTGATATTCATTAAATAGTAATAATACCGTACTACTCAGTCTATCTCTTGGCCCGCCAATCGAGTGTTTCGTTAGGCACGTCCAATCACCTTATAGCGAAATAAATTATTTGACTACTAGCTTTTACCCGCGGCTCCGCCCGCGTGGGAAAAGGGAATTAACAATGCCATCTGTTAACATCCGAAACTAAATATCTAGCAAATAACAATCTTCCCATGGGGATGTTTTACCGCGGTAAAAAGTAGCCTACGTCACTCTCCACCCTCCTCACTATCTCCACACACAAAAACCATACCATATAATAGCTTCGTTGCGACGTGAAAGCCGGACAAACAAACACACTTTCACATTTATAATATTAGTATGGATGATTTTGAATACCACTTGTTACATTAAAAATATAGAATTTCCCCAGTCGATCGAGATGACTCGTTATTTTTCGCTCGTCTGGCAGCGGGCGGTTCAAAAATAGATTAATTTCTCAGTGCCTTAGTATAAGTTGTGTAAGACTTGTATAAGATCAAGATCAATCTCTCTTTTTTTATAGATATAAGTAATATATAACGCAAGCAAACGAGCTTGCAGCACCACCCATTTGCTGCCGCCCACGACAACTGACTGACGAACAATGCTCGTTAGTTAGTATTTTTAGTATGTGTCTTGTACACTTTTTCAACGGGACCACAATTGCTTTTAATAATAATGATCACACGGTAGAAATGGTACTGGGTACTGTGATGGTGGTTGTACTGTCATACTGTCCCAGGCGAGTTCTATATGGAACAATATGGGTTTCATATAAAACCTATTTGGTTCCCCTATTCTGGTTCCCGCCACGGAGCAAAGCAACCCCCTTATGCTTTTACTTACACCCACTTGAGCCATTTATCAAGTAAAAAAGAAAGAAACCCACGTTTGTTACAGTTTACAACCCATGCCGTCCCACTATTGGGCACGGCTCTCCGCCACAGATACAGTCTAAATGAATTTTATAAAATTAACAACAGTTGCTTAATCAAACAATGGAATAATTCAAATACGAATTGGGGTAGATTGTGCCATTTTATTTTTTACACTAAAACAGATATAGAGTTTTAGGTAAGTTAGTTTTAAATATGTCATAAAGTACACATTTTCATTTATTTATCATGTCGGTTAAACAACCAACAATAATGTGGGGTAACCAACATATTTTAGAATAACAATCTGTTCTTATAGCATTGATTTTAAAGATTTTCAAAAGTGTAAGTCGCACCATCAGATAGTTTTACCACATCGTACTGTCCATATTATGTTCAAGCTAAATACGCGCCCGACCGAGCAGGGTCTGTTAACAGCGTTCAGGAAGTATTGATTTTTCTTGGAAATACCCAGCCTACTAAATAATTCTTTGTCTATAAATTACTCGGGAGGTTTTCAAAATCGATTTGTAGTCTTAGATTATTTATTCTAAGTTTGTAGTATTTTAAGAACGCTACGAGCCTAGTGTACGTCCGTAGGTTGTTAATTCTTTTTAACGACCTACCGGCTTCTTAGAAGTACACATACCTTGTTTGGTTGTATAAAGTTAAGACTACCTTCCAGAATATGTTTTTAGTAGAAGTCATGGCTCTGGATTAGTTATCCCTGTGGTTATTCCCTACTCAAGAAGCTATTCTAATCAACGATGCATATCTGATAAGTTTGTGAGATTATTTTGGGCATGCTCGTTAAATAGTAGTTTTTAGTCTTTAGTTTCATATTCCTACTTTAATTTAACCAGTTATACAACGAGTTTTTTTGAAACTTGATCAAACGAGATGTGCGGATATAAGACAAGAAGTTATCGATAACACAGTTTCTTTGGAGAACTTGTAGATAAAATCATGAAATTTAATAAAACATGCAAAAAAATTTACCTAAACGACCCCGTTTTAGTTACAGATAATTAAATTTAAAAAAATGAACTTTTTTTGCAAATTTCAGTGTTTTATTTTTTTACGAAGTTTCAGTTCGATATTGTTGTTGTTTTTTTTATAGCTTGTTAGACTTTCTACCTTTCAAATGAGACTATTTTGAAGATAATTCACCGTTTTCATAAACAAAGAAACAAAGTAAGAACAATAACATGAGGTTTTCGTTAAATAAAAATTAAAGTGCCTTCATTTTTTAAATAGCCTACTAAATTAATTTTTTTTCGTATTTTTATCGATAACTTCTTGTATTATATCCGCACATTTCGTTTGATCAAGTTTCAAAAAAACACATTGTATAATGCAACCATGCTGTGTTTAATATTATCAGGTTAATTGTTAAATATAAATTAATTAAACATGTACCTTACTATAAGTACAAAATAAAGCAATTGCAATTTGAAATCATGGAATTTTTATATTGGTCTTGTAATAAAAAATTAAATCGTATCCAAATTGTTTATTTATTTCATACCAAATATCTGACAACATTTACTAGTAAGTCAAAGTAATCTATAATTAAAGTAAGAAAACATAATTTGCTTCTATACAGTCTTACAATAAAAATACATACATCTATTACAGAGAATTAAGATATTGATATTGTAGGTCAAGTAATTAAGTATACACTGATATTTACTTTGCAATATTTACAAAGCTTATGTTTATTGATGACTAAACACTACTGAGAGCTTAAATTACTTTTTATCTATTACATATCTATAAGCATTAAAAACACATGAAAATACAAGACACTTCTCCAAAATAGATAAAATCATTTAATGAGAACCCACATCGCTAATAAACAATGTATTATAGTCAAAGAACAATTTTTACAGTACTAGAATAGAATTAGGGACAGTCAAAATCATTGATCTCACAATTAAATTGTTTATCAGCAATCAGGTAACAAATACAATTACAAAGATAAACATTCAATTCTATTACAATAAGATTAATATTAAAACATTGCCTGTATGTTCAATAAGTATTATGCAAGTTTCTTTAGACTATTTTAATGACCAGCATTAAACATTAAACTTACAGGCAAATACACACTCACTGTTGCCGCAATAGCCTGAAAAACTAGAATTGAGAACCCATTTGCCCTGTAAACATGCTCACATATCCATAAAATCAGTTAATGTTATACATGTTCCTTATTCACACAACTGGATTAACACATCTGTCAACTAGAGATAGATTTAGTAGCCAAATCCACTGATGATTAATAATATCTGGCTATAGTAATCAGGTCATATTGCAACAACATCACATACATAAACTTTGTCAAACACTCACTCTGCTGACAACAATTAAATTTGACAAAGTAATATAAAGCTCACATGTTTAACAGTCGCTGCAGGAGTCAGATCCACTGCTGCTGTCACTGTCAGACTCAGAGTCACTGCCGCTGCTGCTGCCACTCTCGGAGGAACCAGAGCCCGACTCCGATGAGGAGTCAGACGAGCTATCTGAAGAGCTTTTGTCGGAGCAATCCGAACAATCAGAGTTTGAGCTCTTTTTGGGACGCTTGGCTGGCAATTTGCATTTTCCATTGCTGTAACAATCAAAATTTGATAAAGGTTACAGAAGAATTTATTTAATTACAGAAAGCTTGCTTAGATTGCTCATATGTTACAACAACACAGCTGTACTGCAGCCCACTGCAGGGCAGGGGTCTGTTCTCACAACTTCTGCCATTCCCAGTGGTGACTGGCAGATGGGTTATTGACCAACCCAATTGTCTATAGCTATTAGGCTGACCAAAAGACTAACATGGCTTAATGCCTGTTGTCTTATGATAAAAACTTAGATCAATCATGGCTTAGCATCCTCCCACCACTCTCCACCCTTCGTAGCATGAAAGCACTCGAAATTTCTTCCACTTGAAGTCATTGAACAACCAAGCGCACTTGACTTTAATTTTTTCATTAGAGCGATGTGATGCTCTGATTGTACAAACTATATTGACAGCCAATTGTTAATAACCTTTTTGAACCATCCTAAAAACAACCATTATGCACAGGCTATAGCGAGTTTGCACAGCTTACGAGGCAGATTTGAATTCAGTTTATGAGTGCACCTTCGATTAACAATACTAATAAATATCCGATCAGTGCAAAAACATCGTAGTAAATAACAGCTCACATAAGAAGTGAGTCTCACTATAATGGGAAAATGTACTTTATCTGCTGCCGCTTAAAATTTATTTAACACTAAATGTTAAATTAACCAGCCTTTTAATTTTTAATCGGCATTAATAATTAAAGCTTAGATTGCTCATTTTTAGTGACAAATGATGATGTAAGTGTAAGATAATATTTTGAAGATTTTGGACTTTATTACATTGGTTTTAATTAGGGTAAAACTTATAACTGTTAACAAATGTAGCTGTATAGGTATATATTCATCAAGACAGCATTTAGCTTTGATTTTGTATGTAATCCGTTATTCATTGGTATTGTTGATTGAAGCAGTGCACATATTTTAATTTAAGAGCAGCAAGCATGTAAAATCCATATGGATGGATTTTTTTTTAAACACTATACCTACATACATAAATTATCTATTCACTTTATTCATTGTAATGTAAACATTCTAATTTATCTAATCACTTTCTACACCAATAATAGTGATGATGTTAATAAAACCGATAAAATAATTTTCAAAGATGGTAGATTCGAAAAATATTAAAGCTTGTTAAAAATAACTGTTGCATTGCATTTTAAAATTACCCTCAATTAAAATTGAAAGATTTACAATATGGCGGTTAATACTAAGCCAGGTAATTAAAAATGATCATCAAGTATGTATTTCGATAAAATTGAACAACAACGCAAAATAATTTACACAAGACGTAACTATGTACATACATAGAAAAAGATTCGGTGAAAAGGACCTCATCTGCGAATGAAAATGGTGGTAACTCACCTGCATTGTCCTTCATCCTTCGCCTTCAAGTTCTTTTTGAGAACCTGTGTGCGAGATGGCCGCACGAGGATCTTGCGTTTGCCAGTACATTCGTAGCTCCAGTGGCCGAACTCCAAGCATTTCTGGCAGCGGACACCTTGCGGAAACGCCGCCGCTATCGCTGCTTGCCTGAAAACACGATTACATTAAAAATTGGACAAAAAAAATAAAAAAATATTGCTACGTTAAAACCCAGAACGCAGATTCTTACTTCCTTCTTTCCGCCTGATGTCTGTTGTGCGTTCCCAGCGTCATCGTTGAAATTCTTCAAATTAATTTATCAAGCAAAATATGAACGTAGAATAATTTTGTAATTAGAAATTAGTGAGCTCTTCACCAGTATTCAATTCAACCCTTTCCCAATCACAAATGATCACTCACATTCACAATTCACAAATGATGCAAAAAGCGAAATTCACGTCAAGCGTGGCTACTCGATGAAATGTCAAAGTTGAGTTGCAATCATTAATTAATATGTGGTTGCAATTTTACAAAAGTATTCAAGTTAAAGTGGCTGTTTATTTTTGAATCTATTTACTTATCAAAATATAAAAAGTAAATAATTATAATTAGATACATTTGTTCATCATAAATTATAGTAAAATATTAATTCATATTTTTTTAAAACCCATGTTAAACTTAAACGCATTTTAACTTCATGTTTGTTTTGAAGGAATAAAATATCCATCCATCAGTTTGACTTTGACATTTCAGTTTCGGTATTTTAGAAGTAGTAAAAATAATGACAGAGGTTATTTAGTATTTAATTTCATAAATCGCGAAATGGCGAAGTATATAGCTCAAATAATCGTTCTAGGAGCCCAAGTAGTGGGTCGGGCATTCGCCAGGGCATTGAAACAAGAGATCCGAGCGTCACAGGAAGCTGCAAAGCGAGCTGGCGGAGGTCCCGAAGGTGCTAAGAGAGCAGCAGCCAATGCTTCCACAGGACTCACCTTGGAAGAGGCAATGCAGATTCTTAACATTGAAAAGATAGATCCCGATAGTGTAAAGAAAAACTATGAACACTTGTTTACGGCAAACGAGAAGTCTAAAGGTGGTTCTTTCTATTTACAATCTAAGATTGTGCGCGCAAAAGAGAGAATAGATGTGGAATTAAAGTCTAAGGAAGCGAAACCCGACCAAAGTCCTCCCAAGGATACATCATGAAATATCTTGTACTATTTTGATTGTTGTACATTTGCATTGTAGATAATACTTAAATTGAAACTACTTGTGTTTTGTAAAATACTTTAATATGTAGAAAATGGACACAATAGTGACTAGAATACATCAGTCTTCATAATTCAAAATGCGGATAATACATAACTGTTACAAGTTATCATTAATAACATTGTTATGGAGACAGTAATGCTTGCTTGATACTAGCATTTAGCTAGAGATAAAGAAATCAATAAATTTCATTAAGTAATAAATAAAGCCTTTATATTTGTATGACATCATAATAAAGGATGCCTCTTAGTTGCATGCAATTAATTTTAATAATTCTCATTTAATTAATATGACAGAAAAATATATTACTAACAATATGAAATTGGCAGATTCATTATACAATGTTAATTTTTAAATTAAATTATTATTAAGTTACTTTGTTATTGGAAGCATGAAGGACTGAGTATGTGCTAAAAATATAATTTGGAATGTAATGTTTATATTTTTTGCAACTATGATGCATCTACCCATTATGAAAGTTACATCATTATGTAATATTGATACCAACTTAATAAATCTTCTCTCTTGCTAATCTTTACTTTAGTATTATCAACTATTGGACTTTATGCTCAAATTTTATTTCTTTTTATTTTACTTGGTTAAAAATTTCTTTAAATAAACACCATATCACATTTTACATAATGATAAATTGATATTGAACTCCTTAAAACCTATGATTACATTTTCTTATCTATTATTCCTATACTAAAGTAAAATTGGTTATATTTTTATGGCAATGTGTGTCTGCAAAATACATTTAAACTAGCAACACTTATACTATCACAAATGACTAGAATCCAGCATTCCTGTTTATCAAAATACAAATCATGTAAATCTTAAAAACCTGGTACCAACCGGTAAACATTTGTTGACAAATCTTATACCTACAATGGAAGATTTACAGCAATATTATTATTGTTTGTATAAATGCCATGGCTACTCGACTATTCCTAAATTCTACTGAATGTTAAGTTTGCCAAACTTGTAAATTCCTGCATGACACAGTCCCATTTGTTCAATTTTCATATATAATTCATTTTTGGTCTTACATAATAATAATGTGCTAATGTCAGAGGATCACACTAAAATCCATTGACTGTATTTTTCTTATAAAATTCATTTACAAAGTTCCATTCAAACAAAATGTATAAAAAATCTGCTACAAAATGTAAGCAACTAGTTCTGATTTAAAAACTTTTATATAATAGTATTATGAGATTATTATCCTAAAAATATATGGCAGTATATAGCAAAGAGAGCATCTATGTTGGTTTGACATCCATCAACACAACAACCTCATATGGACTACATTCCGACATGCCCAATGTATTACAAAGCCATCCATAGAAGCCCTTCTCAAAATCACAAACATCCTTCCACCAATTTGCACCACTAAAAGTAAGTTGCGCAATCCCAGCATACAACCCTAATCCCAGTGTAAAAATCACTATCAAAAATGGATATGACAAAATCACTATGGGGGCCAGTAGGACTTTTTTGATACAATTAAACTCCTCGGTTACATATGAAAAAATGTTGTACCATGCCATGGTGCCCATGTAGAATGAATACATTGCTGATATGAAAGCAACAAACGGGGTACACAATAGACTGAAGAGAAAAATGTGTGGTCCATTGTACAGAGAACACTTAGACACATCCATTTTATTGTACTCATCTGCAACTATTGCTGCCTCAATAATCTCCAGTTCCTCTCTTGATATGTTAAGCTTCACGTCTACATTCTGACCCTTCTTCTTTCCTCTCTTGATAGTTCCAGTCATTGTCAGGTAGCCATCTTTGGTGCTGTCAGCAAATGAACAAGCGGGTGAAATTGAACCCTCCGAATCATTCCTTAAAGCTGTGATTTCTGTGTCAGTAATCTCTGATTCAACAATGCCCGGGACAATATTTACCCTCTTCTTTCTCTTTGCACTATTCTTCAGACTGTCTGTTAGTGTGCCCATCTCAAAGCTATTTTCAGACTGTGTTTGTGACAAACTGTTAGGTGTAGCAGATGAGCTCTCGTTATTATCAGAATTTAAGATCCTGCAACTCTGCTTTAAGTCATTATCAATGACTTCCCTCAAATCACCATGGCTAGAGCATGCATCGGAAGAGTTCTCATAAATAGGAGACAAGTCTATGATTTCCCGGCTGCTGTGAATAGTTGACAAAGGTTGATATCCATTCTTTTGTACATTTTGAAACTTCTGTAGGGAGTCATTTTGTGCATTTGCTTCATTCATTTCTTCATCATTAACATCAGTAATGATTGGAAGATTTATTTTCATGTTGGATTTCAAGCCTTCCATAGTTGAGTGGATGATTCCATTAACAACATGTTCACTTACTGGTGACAGTCCATTTTTATGCTTTGGTGGTAGCTCATTATCAGCACCCTATAATGAAAAGGTATGAACATTAAAAGTACCAGTAGCATACTACCATATTTTTAATCAATTCTAGATATTTTTCCATACAAACACTACATTTAAATGTTCAATTCTGTGTCTACTACACTATGCACACAAACCTGAATTGTAATGATGTGATCCACCTGGCCAGCAATCGCATTCTGTTTCTTTCCATTCCGTTTCTTTGGAAGAATAAACATTGGTGGTTCTACTTTGGCCATTGTTACTTAGATTTCAGATAAAAAAGGTACTCGGAGCTGGAATTTAGCAATATTGAATGTAAGGAGTAGTCCTAGAGTAGCCTAGATTCAGTTTATTGTTATTACAGTTTTATGAGACAGGAAAAATGATCCATCACTAAGATTAAATACACACAATTTATCAATTAACATGGCAATTGCTGGCTTTTTATTTTGGATTTTGTTTTGTAAAAATAATCAATATTATTTTAAAGAAACGGCGGAACCACAGAAAACTAATTACTCTGTCTGAACCAAAGAGTATATTAATATAGGAATAAAATGTACTCTGTGCTCTTGATGTCTGAACGCAAACCACAGATTTAGAAATATTGTCTATTGTTTTAATTGCAAGCGGCGATCGAAACCTCCAATTTAACGAAACAAGGTGTTTCTTAATTACGTAATTTTCTACTTGATCATACAATTATTATAATAATAAAATACAATAATAACTTTGCGAGTTAGAGACAGGAATCATCACAAAATCACGATACATGATCTCGTGGTACGGGCTCGCTTGACCCGTGAGTGAAGTGACCGTAGTGACCACTGAGCAAGTAATTGGTAGTGACATTGATTGACGGAACTTTAGTTATACGTACGAGTGATTTTCAGTAAACGACTCGGTATGAACTTATTAGTACCACTCACAGCAACTCAACAGCAACTTAAAAATTTAATTTGTAATGCCCGATTTCACCAACCATTGAAATGTATATCATACAAGTAATCAGCAGAATGTTATAATACTTATTTAGCATAATTACGTTAGAAGAACAACTATGTACCGCTAATATCTTTAAATATAAAATAACATTTTTATTCTTAATATTAAAATCAAGTATTCGGATGTAATACACCAGCCCGTAATTAAAGAGATACTACAACTATATTATATACGTTTCTCTCATTATGTATGCAAATTACCATTTTTAATTCATGCAATGTATAAATAATTTCAACTGGAAAATGTTTTTTACAAAGAGCAACATTTACACGATGACATTGACAGTTTGTTTGTTGTCTGTCATTGAAATTTCATTGAGTTTGTTGCAAGCGGCCGATTTGTTATTTTTTGAAAAAGATTTCTAATAATATTACTTAGAGCTCATTGCTCATTCATCCCCTCGTAAACTAAACATATTCATTTTTCAATATGCATAAAGTACGTGTAATACACCAATAGAGCTTACTCTGCCTGTGATAACTAGAAATTTATCTAACCTATGTTACAGGGAATGGTGAGTTTAGTGACCGGTGGAGCTTCAGGATTAGGGAAAGCAACCGTCGAACGGCTTGTATCTAACGGTGGCAGGGTTGTGATACTAGATATACAAGGAACTAGAGCACATGAGGTGGCAAAACAATTTGGAGAAGATGTTACTGTATCAGTTGGTTGTGTATGTTACTATTTACCTACATTTTCCAAAAAGAAGAATTTTAGAAAAAATACGGAATGTTATAGCGCATCAGTGACTTTGCTTCTGTTTTTATTTAATATAAACAGGGACAAAATAATACAGGGATTAACCCTGTATGTTAAGAAAATAGACTTGCACATCTTATTAATGGAATAAGGGGTTTTGTCCTAAAACGATGCTCAGGTTGTGCTGTATGATCTTTTTCTATCTTAATACATTTACTGGCCATGTGCCAAATTCATTAAAAAGGCCTGAAACAGTGCTAATCAATACAATTTTTTTTAAATTAAATTCATCATTTCAGGTCACTTCAGAGGATGATGTGAGAAAGGCATTGGAGGTAACGAAAGCTAAGTATGGTCAACTGGACACACTAGTAAACTGTGCTGGCTTCAATCAAACTTATCAGATTTACAACTTTCTTAAGGACAAGCCATGCACTATTGATGACTTCCAGAAATGTGTACAAGTATGTACGTCACTGCTTAATTTTTTTTTACTTATTCATATTATAACACCTGTGTTTCCTTGAAGAGGTGTAAAGTAAACTGATTTTTGACCATGTTTAAGTCTCATGTAACTTGTAACTGTGGTAAGCCTACTAGCCACAAAACTCTGAGAAAGATCTGAGATTTTTTTTTCAACTAATATTGTTGTGCACACTTAAAATTTAGAAGATTTTTGCTTAAAACGCCATCCAGCAACTCCAAACATCAGCAAAATATGAAAACTATTGTGAGTACTTGTCATGTACAAAAATATTAATTAAACAGTGAGATTCTTTTAAAAATGGGACAGTATGGAAAAATCTGAAACCATACAAGATACAGAGAATCTGTCTCGAGGAAATGAATCATCTTTTTTTATGAGACTAATTTTAGTACTTAACATATTTTTTTTTGGTCAATTGTGAGTTGTTTAAAAAACTAAAATTAAATTGAATATTTTTTTCATACAGATCAACTATTCTGTAAATAGGTTAGTTAAGTTAAGTTAGGCTAGTTAATTTAATTGTATCAGAAGAAAAGAATGTATCATATGAAAACAGAGCTGTATTTAAAAAAAATAATATTAACCATTTCAGGTCAATACAGTAGGCACATTTAACACAATAAGGCTAGCAGTTGGACTGATTGGCAAAAACAAGCCTAATGAAGACGGCCAGAGGGGGGTTATAGTAAATACAGCAGCAACTATAGCATACGACGGGGATATTGGTCAAGCGGCGATAGCAGCATCTAATGCTGCCATCATTGGAATGACTCTGCCCATTGCCAGGGACCTGGCGAAGCAGGGGATCAGAGTTGTCACCATAGCACCTGGTAAGTTCCTTATATAGAAAGAACATCCGCTAGACTACCCACTGTTGGGCACGGGTCTCCCCCATGAGGGAAGTCTAGAGCATAATCGCCAAGTGGCTTTAGTCTATGGACTTAATGGACTATTACAAATTAAGTAGGTACTTCTAGTTTTCATACTACATTTAATGTAATATCAAGAGTAATTTGGAGTGGAAGAATCAGTACAAAACTAGGTGTCCCTCACTGGGGGCAGACTGGGTTCAAATACAAGCAGCAAGCACCAAAAACTTTTCTGTTTATGTGTATTTTACCTACATTAAATGTCACCTGCTCTTAAGGTGAAGGAAGACATCATGCAAGATTGAGAGATTTTCTTATTGTCTTTAAAGGCATGTGAAGTCTGCTAATCCGCACTTGGCCAGCAAGGCGGAATGTCCTAACCCCACTCATTCCATGAGGAAACTCCCAACAGTGGGACAGTGAAGGGTTGTGGTGGTGGTGGAAGTACTACTGGGGCACTTGCTGTAGCTTTATTGCACAAGTGAGAGCTCACTCAGATTCACTCTTTCGTGTCTTATAAAACGTCCGGTCCTGATTATCAACAGCCCTAAGATTTTTTTTTCTTATTTCAGGTACCTTTGACACTCCTATACTCTCATACCTGCCACAGAAGATGATTGACTTCATAAAGCGAATGACGCCATTCCCCTCAAGACTTGGTCGCCCATCAGAGTATGCACACCTCGTCACCAGTATAATAGAGAACCCAATGTTGAACGGTGAAACCATACGGTTAGACGGTGCGCTAAGGTGGTTCCCCCTGTAAATTGTAAATAATGTGTAGTGTAGTTTAAGCAAAGACTGTTAATAAATGTACAAATAATATTATGAAATATTTTTTTTTATGTCCCGGTATCTCACAATCCTTCCCGAGTCCTGTTCAAAGTTTTTCACAGTCTCGTTTCCTATCTTATATCGATGAAAAAGTTACTGTGGTACGAGTGAACTATGCACCACTATTGATTTAACTATGAGTAGTAAGGAATAATCAAAGACAAAAAATCATCTTATCATAATTACCACTTTAAAGTTACGTAGGTAAATATTCAAGTAAGAATTGGTACATAGCTACTTAATTTACAATATTATATAACACAACTAGCTGACCCGGCAAACGTTGTTTTGCCATATAAATAATTTTTACTGAATATTTTGGGAGAACTTCATGTAAGTGTGTGGACTACAACTACCACTACCACTTCCATTACCACTACCACTACCACTACCATTACTTATAATCGAAAGCGTTCAATAAAAGTAGGAAATTATTAAAAATAAAAATCGCCTTGGAAAAATAATGGTTGATCGTAGAGGGTTGAAAATTCAAGGTTGTATGTATTTTCTAATGCTGTATCATAAAAAAATAAAAACAAAAAATTTCGTCAAAACATTAAAAAAAAAAAAATTGGGGTGGACTACCCTTAACATTTAGGGGGATGAAAAATAGATGTTAGCCGATTCTCAGACCTACTGAATACGCATACAAAATTTCATGAGTATCGGTCAAGCTGTTTCGGAGGAGTACTGCAACAAACATTGTGACATGGAAATTTTATATATTAGAAGATAAAGGACATAACAAGAAACTATAAGAGATAATGTATTCTAGATCTTATTCTTTTCAAAATATGTAATCAAAATGATAATTAACATTGATGTAACTTTTAAATAATCTGTAGTCTGTACCACTTGTAAGATACCGTTTGCGTACACATTATTTGGTCCTTCAAGCCGGATGCCATTTGTCAGGAAACGACGCATAAAAACGGGTTCTGTCTACGATATTACGAACAATACCCACGGAGCAATAAAGTTATAAATGATAACATATTTATTTCAATTGCCGGGTTTGTTTTCTTGGGGCTGTTTGTCATTGTATTTATTGCTTTATCCTCTGTCAAAGTGACAGTTGGCAGCAGGGCTGGGACGCGCGTGCGCAGCGGGAGGTTGTCCCGCGGGAAATTCATGTATGTAGATACAATATATCGATTGCGTGGTTGAACATACCCCGGCTGCCTACTAAATAGGTACGGCGATGTAATGTAACATTTATCGCTGTTGTATAGAGTTTATTTTGGCTCGCTTGTCTTTCATGAATGAATTTGTCGTTATGTGCGAGCATCTTACTCCAAATATTTACATTCAGGTTCAGGTTTTAAAGGTTAGACGTGGACATATAATATTTTCTTATTGAACCATTTTTTTACAAGTACATACATAAATCATAAACGGACAAACAGGCATATGGGGCCACCTCAAGTTTAGTGGTCACCACACCAGCTCGTATGCACATGCCGAACACGCCTTGAAGAACACGCTCATCATACATATAAGTATTACAGGTGAAAACAGTATTACAGTGAACAGTATTACAGGGGAAAGCAGCGCAGCGCCAGAAGAAGTCTCCTCCTCCGGCGAAGACCAAAATGTCTGAGTATTTCACTCACATTGCCGACAAGGACTTGTCGTGGTACTTCGGTCTGGATCCTGAGATTAAACTGGAGGATCTGGAACCGCCCATCGAACAGCAGTCTTCCACCGTTGAGGTGCCGAGATGGCGCGAGAAACCGTTTGCCGGCATGGAGATATCTGAAGGCACTGAAAACCTGGACGATAAAGTTTTCGAAAAGCGTCATCAGAAACTTGAAGCGGAGGAGAGGCGGCAGCTTAGATGGCATATGCGTCGCATACGCGAACAACGCCACGTTGAGAAGCTAAAGCAGAGACAGCGCGACTCTTGGGGGCGGTCACCGTGGTGCACACCACGGTGACCGCCCCCTCGGTATACACACTGTGGCCCCGGCCGCAACGGGACATCCGGTTCATTGAGATCACGGATACGCTCCCGGTTATGGCATTTGGGGAGGTACTCCCCGACCTTCCAGAAGCGGACTTCGTTCTACCGTGGGTACGGACATCTAAGGCGCTCAAGAGATCAAAAAGATCAAAGACACTTCACTAGTATAAGGCCATATTGTTAGTTCATAGTTTCCCAGACTTACCCTTCGATTTAGGAGTTAGCTGATAATTAATGCACCCTTAGATCACAACGGTTTAGTGACCTCACGTTATATTGGTAGTGCATAAATTGTACTCGTATTTTTTCCGAGCAGTCTAACGCGTAATTTTTATTTCAAAAATAAGCTAGACACAAAATAGAAAGGATTTTTAAGAAATAGTAATAAAAAATAAAATTTGTTTTTTATTTTGTGACTGTAGTAAGTACAATGTAGGCCTTAAGTTAATTTATGTTGTACTAGCAGTACCCGCGACTCTGTCCGCGTAGAAATCGGGTTTTAATTTGCAAGGAACACGGCACGAAATACAAAAGAGAAATAGTGTAGTTCCAAAATAGAAACTGGATGTAGAGTATAAATCCTTCTAAAATATCAATGAGAGAGTGTGCTTGTTGGATTTTCTTTCTTCTTCTCCTCAACGAAATGATGGATCAATGTGATTTTTTGGATATCGTAGTATACGGCCTGAGAGTGGCTTAGGGTTAGGGTACTTTTTATCCCGAAAAATCTCGTAAAATTGACAAAAAAAATTAGTTTGATTTTTAATCGATAATTAAGCATCGATCAATGTGCCTGGTATATGGAAATAGGCTTACCACCCATTACATGGGACCCATACATAAATGTTGATAAGAGTGGTTACTATTCCACTTCGGGGAAATACAGGCGAGATATTATGTTATGCAAAAGTATTTACTTTGCAACAATCCGCGACTAAGGTGTATGATATTGTATGCTTTCATGCATAAAGCACCTCCCTCCCTCCCACATAAGAACATGCGCATCGAAATGTACTACTGGTGGATATTGTTTATGAATACGAAAACATAATATACGCCACACAGCTTCAGAACAACTAATATAACACCCCGATTGAAACTGACAAACTTTATCCCAGTCATTAGGTACTTAGCGCAAAAGTGGTTTGGTCACTTCCCTTGTTTATATACTTGCATATTTATTTGATGCTTTCTACGCTATTGCAACTTCCACATTTATATGGGCATTAAAAGTTTTAGTCAATACCAGAGAGTAAGGAACAACCCATATATTGTCCACAGTAACTTATGGTCACGCATCCTTAATGCAGCGGTAAACCCATCGTTGATAGGCGAGCGACGGCGGTACTTCAGATATACATCTTCTCCTATTAATGTACTATCTGTTACTGGTTTTGGATACATTTTTGTGCACCGCCCATGTAACCCTGTATAATGCCACCTTGTATGACACCACCACCACAAGGAGATTCGGTTAATGTTCTGTAAGGACCGTGAACCATATTGGTTTTGACAATGTCGTATAGTAAGTTATCATTACTGGCTGTATCAGGAAATTCTGCTTTAATAATTTTATACATGTCGCGTCGTTTCACGCTGGAAAATAGTTTCAGAAGCGCGGGACGTGGATTGACGCTCCCTATCATATGTTACTCGAAAATCACGCTGAGAATGAGTTTCAGCATCACGTTTCAGCATCACGCATTAATCATCATTTAATTATTTTATTTATTATGAATCAGCATTTCATTATTTTATTTATTATTAATCAGCATTTAAACGTAGCTCACGCTCTTCCTCTGTCTCTTGAGACCTTTGAAGTCTCTTTCTTTTAGCATCTCTAGAATTTTGAGAAAGGCTTGTTTGTTTTCGTGAAGGCATATTTGTTTTCTATATAAAAGCTATATTAAAACTGAAAAGAATGTCGGAATATATAAAATTCAACTTATTTTAGTTTCCAAACAGGTATCGATCGAGTAAAATTTTGGTGTGTATCACATGTAATATTCAGTTATCGACAAAATCGTAAGGAAAAATCAAAGTGCCATCTAGTGAAAATTAGTGAATAGTTTGATGGTTGAAAATGCTTTCTTCGGTTTTATGGATTATATGAGATTGGCTAATTTAATTTATTAGCCTAAATAACTAATTCATTAAACTTACTAACATTTTTTATCGATCAGTTGATAGGTTTTCATTTTCACGTGAGGACTGTATAGAATCCGTGCTAACCTTACTGAAGTCATCACTCCTTTTTTTACCATTTCTAGGGCGAAAATTAGTAAATGCTGAATTTGTTTTGGAGAAAATAATATCTTCTTCTAATTATAATCAAATACGATACGAAAATACAAACGATTATTCCAAACGCGTGTTTTGTAAAATTGAAAATATTTAGATTATTTCGTGTTTTTTTTCTTTTATTTACATTGTACAAAAAAACTGGTAAAAACGTATTCTTTAATTTTTGTAAGGAATATTTGTTGCAAATTTGAAATGAAATGGTTAAGATTAAAAAAAAAATCCATACAAACTTTCGATCTATATCCCATGGGAACCTCTTTATTTTCTGAGGATAAAAATAGCCTATATGTTAACCAGGACTATGAGCAATAACTTTACCAAGTTACACCCTAATCCATCCGCGGGTTTTCTTGTGATGCCCGGACAGACAGACAGACAGACAATATTTTCAAAAATTACATTTATGAGTTCTAAAGCGTTATTATAATGCCCCTGAATTGAAATTTTGAAAAAAAAATCAATGTACAGAAAAAGTTGCTCTTCAGATTTATTATAGTATAGATATACACTTGTCAATAAATTGACGTACAAATGTGGCATTTAGATTTGTTGATTGATTAATATTAGCTACCTGACTAATATTTATTTACAAGTTATCATAATTATTTATTAACATTTATATCTAGTTGTTCCTATGTCAAGTACCTATGTACTATGTCAAATAAAATTAATTCAAATGTCACCAAATTTATAAAATGTCAAAATAAAGTTAATATGTGACATATTTACTTTAATACTTACTTACTTACAATAATACATAATAAAATACATTCGTCCAATAAAAATCCCTAACCGAATAATTACATTGACGGGTTAACCTTATATTCCAATTATTTTAAATTTTTCCAATAGATAGGTTTTTTGGTGGCATTAAATAACATTCCGCAAATAGGGTGACAATTAAATGAGATCATATTTTTTCAAATTCTAGTACTCAAAACAATTCGTTCACGATTTCTTGTATTTTTAAGATATTTATCCTTGACTTTCGGAGACAATATTTTAATTTTCTTAACAAAGAACGCCAATTTCATAATATACATGATAGGTAACGTAAGTAAATTTAATTCCTGGAATAATGGCTTGCAGGGTTGCTACAAATAGCTCTAATGAATTATTTTTGCGAAACGAATTATTTTTGTACGTCTACTGAGTTTCCCCATAATATAAATTTTTACTGACTTTAGATACCTTCCTCTACTTGCGCATTGATTTTATGCTATAACAACTTGTGTCTATTCATTATTTTTAAAATTAAAATTTCCGGAAGGTTGCTTACCAAATAAGACAGAAAAAAAAGAAGGGAGCAAGGTCTAGAAACATAAAACATTATGTCCAACTACTGCAGACTATCAATTAAGACCAGTGAATGCTTGTATAGCTCCAAATAACTCCAAATACCCGTTATATCGTGAGCTCACTAAATCTGAGTGTAATACATAGAGTAATATAGTGTATAGATAGAGGCTTGTGAATATATTTAGCGAAAACTGTACATATAGCGAAATTCGGATCACGGGAGTCAACTTACAAATATGATATAATATGGTTTACTTAATTATTGTATTATTTATAGTAAAATAATAATAATGTATTATTATATTAATTACAGTTATAACCTACGACTCGTGGGTAAGACTACTAATGTGAGTTGTTACTTAGTACGTATTTTTATCACAAATTTTACATAATGCTCGTTTTGGAGATTCAAGTCTTAAGGAAAGTGTACCGTACTACTAGTAAATATTTTTTTTAGGCTCGTCATATGACCGTTCAGTTCAAATTTATAAAACTTTACTTAAGAAATATTTCAGTCAAAATGAGAATGAATTGACATTACACAATTTCAGAAAGATCTTTTCAGCCATAAAGGGGATTGTTCATTTCTGGCCCAGCGTGGACAGAATGCTCAGAAAAAAACAATTATACCAAAAAATACTATCAATTAAATTAAGATTTATCGTTATTCGTGGTTGTATCAATTTACACTAATAGAAAATGAGTATTTCAGTTGATAATATATATTATCCGGTCTGCTTTTTGATTTCGTCATGTTGACCGCAGAGTACCTACTTAAACACTAGTTTAGTTCTTGACAGCAAATAATATAATATTACTACTAAAATCGATTAAATATAATACTCTATAAATCGATCTTATTAATGTATTAATAACTATGAAGGACTTAAAAAATGGATGCATTTTTTGTGTGACTACGATCTCACCTGATTGTGACGATGAAGATGATGCAGATGTAAGTTCGCTAACCTGATAGGGTTTATGGCGTTTTTTATTGAACCTATATGCACAACCGGTTTCGTCGCGGCATACCGGAACGCTAAATCATTTGGTGGTACGTGTTTACCAGTAGGGTAACTAAGAAGGAAGCCTTCATCTAGACCAGACCTACGGGAATTTAGAAATTCTTATGTTCCCACCACCTTATTCTTATGTTTCTAATGGTCCTCCACCAATCCGCATTGGAGCAGCGTGATGGAGTATGCTCTAGCTGTCCCGCAGTTGTGTGTTTGGGGGAGACCCGTGCCCAGCAGTGGGACGTATATGGGTCGCAGCGAATTGTTTTATCGATAACGAGTTTTATGGCAGCACTAAGCTATGCAACTCATAGGCACGACGTGTCAATTTGACAATTTTGACAAAATCTCATTCGCACAGAGTACTTTGTTCTCATTAGCTTTGTGAAATTGTGGAAGTTACTCGTGCACATTGTGAATATTGTGATGATTCGTTGTTTTTCCTTTTTTTATCTCGACCTTGCTTACCTTGCTTTATAATGGACACCGATGACGCTTTTTACGACGACCTTTGCATGCCTACCGGTACTGATAGAAGCCCAAATGTTGACCCCGGATTGAATGCGGACGAACCCACTCTTAATCCAACTACGCTTTACCTATGGTAGAGACTTCCGATGAATTGAGATGCATTAATTGTGGTACCGATGATGTAATGCAACGGAGAAGGCACAGCTTTAATCTTGTGGAGGTGATATTTGTAATACGACAGTGGATCGCGCCCCAAGTGGTAAGTATTCAATTAATTATTTTGCTACTCTTCGCAAAACTACTGCGCCAATTCGTGCAGACGTGGGACGCATTAAGATTGTTAGCGGATAGTACATTTCCTTAAAAAACTATTGTTTCTGTACGAATCTATGGGTCGTGATTCACAGAATATTTATTATTACTGTAGTATTGGGATAAACAAGTTTGAACTTATTAAAAACACTTTGTTAACAGGTAACTTTAGTGTGCCATTCATGCTGGACTGTAGCTCTAAATCTTTCGTCGGTGACTGAAGAGGTGACTGCTAGTAGTGGTCACCATCGTCATGTTTGCTTAAGCTGTGGATATTCTTTGTTGAGGACAAGATCTCACTATGAGAGGGGATATGAGCACATTAGAGGGGATGTTTCCTATATAATTACGAATATGAATAAGAAAATAACAATAAAATTATCAAAAACTAATAATTATTTTATTTCAAAAACCTTGTTCATAAAATATCATAAAAAATTTTTGGAAGACCTGGATACAAAACTTTATTATTTTTCGGATTACTACTAGTTAAAGCTACTAATTCTATATATCGTTTTTATTTTTAGTGACTGTTCACTCTGGGCCAAAACACCCATACAAATGAACATTCTCCTTTGAATGCAACTTTGGAAGGCTAATTATTTGCAATTACTTACATTCCTAAATCGAATATTGATACTGCCCCTCAATCCTTATAAATATTAATTTATTTACTTTAATCCCCTTTAAACCAAAAAGTATCATCTTAATGCCTTTGTATATAATATGACGATTTTGGACTTTTACATAATAAAACGTAATTATATGATTTTGAAAAGATTTAATGTAATGTATGTATAATTTTGTACTTTTGTGTTAATTGTTTGTAAAGTATTAGCTCGTTTTACGTTCAATTTTTTATTAATATATTAAATTTACGAAGAGTGTTAGTAATCTGACCCTGCACAATTATGTTATATACATTTTAATTTCTGTGACTACTTAATAATACGATACCTCTGGGCTCAAAGGGCGTAAAGCACATTTTGGGCCAAATGGAGTTAATAATTATCATCGTATTCAGTTTTTCATTCTCTATCGATTGGTATATACGAAGTTGCCAAATTCGCACAAAAATGTTCTTTACGCCCCATCTATTTTGGGCTGCTAAAACAGAATGAAACAGGAAATCGGGCTGTAAATTACATTACTGTGCAAGTTAAAAATGTCCTAGGTTGTATAGGAATCCAATTGGACTCATAATTATGAGTATTATGGCGTATAACGCATTAATTCTCATTATTGTTCTTTACAACCCTTTACTACCTCAAAATAATTACAAATATTTCCTGAAGTTTAAGGTGTAAAGCACATTATTCTATAGGCTTAAAGTGAAGGAATTTATTGAATCACTACCTGCAGTGCCATCCCATTACAATAGACAAAGAACAAACAGAGTGTATCTACCTCAAGAATTAAAGAACGTGTCTAATTTATATCAGATAAATAAAAAAAGCATAAACAGTGTCCAAGACACTGTTAGTGAAAATATGTTTAGAAACATTTTTAATGAATATAATATTAGTTTCCACATTCCCAAAAAAGACAAAATATGTGTAACATGCACAAGAGCGGAACATAATATGGATACAATGAGTGAGAAAGATAAAGAGTTTTTTGACTATCACATAAAATAAAAAAAGCAAGTTAAAAAAGGTTTAAAAAACATCAAAATTTGAAGTCTTTTGTTAATGGAACTATTACATGTAGTTTTGATTTGCAAAAGGTTTTAGGCACGCCGCACGGTCAAAGTATGTAACTATACTATTCAAGAAAATATGTGGTGTATAATTTTACATTTTACGAAAGCGGCACACAGGAAGTTTACTCCTATACCTGGGGAGAGAGCGACGGTAAACGAGGAAGCAATGAAATTGCCTCTTGTCTTTGTAATTGTATGGAGTCCATCGCAATGGCCGACATAGGTACTTTGAGACCGCTCGGAAAAAACCTGCCAATACTTTCACACCAAGCACATTGAAAAATATAAAACTAAAACAGATTAGAATTACTACATTTAAAAAGAAATACGAAAACCAAATAAATGTCAAATATTCCATGGCAGAGGAAGCTGAAACTCAATGGAAAAGCCATCGGTCAAAGGAAAAGGCAAAGGAAAAGGAAAAAGTAAAACAAAGGACAAGTCAAGCGGAAACAAAAAGCAGGAAGCGGAAGAAGATAAGCCACTATATGCAACTAAATTATACATACTTAAACAAAAAAAAATACATACATGGATTTGACACGTCTCTATGACAACGGAACTATACCTAAGAGATTTCATGAAGAATATAGAAAGCTTCCATGGAGCTCTAATGTTTGTGATACATTAAATGAAACTGATGAAGAAGATAAAGAAGAAGATAAAGAAGATGAAAATAATACTGAAAAAGAAAATAATTCTTAAAATGAATAACCCAAAAATTGTTTAAAACTTTCTTGTTTGTCCTTTTATTACGTACCTATAATAAAAACTATTAAAAATAACTCTCCAATTAATTAATTTTTAAAAAGCTTTTTGGTTATTCCCATAATCTCCATTGGGATGGGGTACCCCCACCCCGTTTAACCCTTTTTATTATGAAAGTTGTACAATTTTAAATGCAAACATTGTGATTTACAACACAATTAAACATTGCTATTATCATTTACTACATAATATTATACAACTTTTTACGCTAGGTTGTATTTACTGCCAAAGTTAGTAAAGTTAGCTGTTTTTAAATGGGTTTAAAGGACATTTTGTTGTTTTTTTTGGGTAGTAAAGCAAAACTATTTTGGAAACTATTATACTTAGACTTCGTTTAATAATATTAACTTAAAATATAGGAGAATGTAAGTATTTTTCTCATAGATTGTTTTTTTATAATTATTGAGACAAAAAAGTTATAGCTAATTTTGTTTTATTTTTTTGGTTTTTTGGCTCTCCTGAAAAGTAGCTGTTTTTATTTTTCTGACTAATATTAATAGTGTTCGTGTAGTGTTATTCTCTCCCTCTAAAAATTCACGTTTTTATATATTGATAGCTTAGTTAAAAAATATACTATTATATTTATATATATATATATATATGAATTAATATTATATATATTTATAATAATTAAATTACTAAATTGTTGCATTATTTCAAAAAAATCAATCACTAACATTTGTATACAACGTTATAATAAATAAAAATAAAAAAAAAAACAAAAATTAGATCTGTAATTACGTAACGAATTGTAATAGGTAAGGTACACATAAAATAGGGATATTAAAATATCAACAAGCCGAATTCAAAATTAAAAAGTCAGAAATAATAATAAATGCGTTTGCTAGCTAATTACACTAGCATCCCACTGTTGGGCACAGGTTCCTCCCACAGCCACCGCTGAGGGAGGTCTAGAGCATATTCCACCGAGCTGCTACAGTGTTACAAAATATAAACGAACCAATCCGCTTATTCACGTAATATTTTTCAGTCAGGCCGGCTACTGTAAAGGCTAATATCAATGTGAAAGTCCTACGAATTACCTACCTAATTTAATATTAATATTGATATCATTTATATCAATAGCGGGACAGCCCGGTGGCTATCGAACTGAACGAGCGGAGCGGAACGGGTTTAAATCCAAGAGGTAGGTAGGTAGGCACCAATAAGTTATGCAATTTATGAAATTAAATTTACTTGCTGTAACGGTAAACGAAACATTTTGACGAAACCCGCATGCCTATGAGTTCTTTATCTCGAAGGCATGTGAAGTCTGCCAAGCCGCACTTTGTCAGCGTGGTGGACTAACGATTAACCCCTTCCATTACGACAGGAGACCCGTGCCCAACAGTGGGACAAAAAAGGGTTGTGGTAGATTGTTATCATTAGGTATTGTTAAGAGAGAAAGTGTGTTAGTTATTGTCTTAATATTACATATTTAAATCATTAGTCATCACACACTCTCAGACAACCCTGGCACGGATGCTTTGCATTTTATATTAGGTACTCGTAATTGCGGGTTTTTTCAACAAAACGCGAAATATGATCAAAATCAAATTGGTGCCATATTTTCGAGACATTATAATAAAAACTCAAGACGAATCGTGCGAAATCCACTTTGTGATTTCCACGAAATGGAATGCGGGCGAAATCTTGTCAAATTGAGGGAAAATGTCTAAATAGAAAGGATTGTGGTAAATATATTGTTCTTGTTATCTTGAAAGAACGAGCGGCCTGCTTGGGCTTCTAATGTACGAGTTGATTCTGTCTACCAGAATAACCAGAGAAGATTGGAGGTATTATTCGGTATTATTCTATCTACTGGCCCGTATTTATAAACAAACTCAAGTTTAAGAATAGTCTTGAGTAGAGAATTATGTCTGCTTTTGGAGACGGTTCAGCTATTCTAATGATGATTCTGATCTGAGTAACCAAACTCCTAAATACTAAATACAGGATTTAGTAGTCAAATTGTGTTTTTTATTGTTAGATAGATTATATAGATACCTTTATGCAGACCATAGTACCTACAGGGATGGGAATCCTAATTCTTACAAACAAGCAATGTCAATTGATAATCGACTCCATATGTATCGACGTGCGAATGCTGTGGAGTGTAGGTTAGAGGATAGGTATGAAATAGAATTAATTGCATTTACTATACTTAATATTATTGTTTGCGTATGAGTATGGTGCTTCAAGAACTTTCCATTCCATTCTAATACCAGAGATGGGTTCGTATTCTAAATAAGTTCCTAGTTCATCAATAGCCAAAAGTGTCAAACGAAGTGTGTCATTACAATTTGCAAGTCTATTGACATGATAACCCACATTATAATATTGAATTGTGAAGGAATTGAGCGTGATTGTAATTTAAGCGTGATTGTTTGATTGACGTCATTAGGAAACCAAACTACATAATTTCTTTCAAGACGTCAGTGGATATCATAGTGTGTAGAGCGCGGATGTGCGGGCTCCTAATGATGATCATTGTATTTAACTTAAACTAGTCTTCTTTACTAGAGTATATTAATATGTGAGTGTAAGCGATCAACGATGACCGATTAGGTAGATCCCTTGTATATCTATAGGATACATATCTACTCAAGAGTTAATAATTTAGTGGTACAAAGTTATAATTTTGTCAATAGATAGGTAATTACATAAATGCTACCTGTGCACTTCCTACGTAAAGATAGATAACCTTTCTTTGGGTTACAGAGTAAGCTACGTTTGCTCACTGTGTAAGTATGTATAATTCTTGGAATAATTCCTTGTGAAATACAATAGTATTGGCCGAGCCATTAGTAATTTTACCCCGAACAAACTGGCGTGTTAACACGTCACCAGCTGAAACAAAGGTTATTGCAACTTAGTATGTGGCACTTATGAGATACGCATCCCACAACTCTCCTAGTCTGTCTGTGTCTCACAGTGTCAGCGTGGAACGTATTGGACCGTAGTTAATAGGTAGCTTATAGAGTAGAAGAATGTAGAATTTATGAATATATAAAAAAGGGAAATGGGAAAGTGTGTTTGTTGGTTTGTCCTTCTCCTACGCCTCAATAAAATGATGGATCGATGTGATTTTTTGCATAGATGTAGTGTAGGGCAGAGCGTGACACAGGCTATATACTTTTCATCCTGGAAAATTGCTCGGTTCCCTTGAAATGGACAAGACGCTGAAATTATCGTTGTAATCAATAGTTAACTATCGATCGGACCAAATTTACTTTACTTAAATTTCCAAATGTACCTACTCAAGGACATTATATCCTAGCAGTCGCTCGCGCTTGTCACTGCTAGACCAATGAGCAAACTCTTGACGCTATATTAATATGAAGTATATTTTATAGTTGATCCTTGTAGTTAGTAGGTGGGTAAGTACATATATACGAGTATGTGTATATAATAGGAACCTCAGATAGGAAGTATCAGATCTGTTCATTATTATCTATTAGTAATAATGAACAGATCTGATACTGAAATAATTTCCGGGGTCTACCTTCAAAGCACGCGTGGAGTTATCCGAGCCATCCAGAATGCTGTAAAGCCCTTTATGAAGCACTTAAATTATTTAAAACACGATATTTTAACGTAATAAACATGTTATCTAGAAGGTAATGGCTAATAAGTTATTATTTATTGCCCTGATGTTTCTGCCCTAGTAAAACATACTCGGCTTAGTGTAAAGAACATCTTATTTATGATACCTTTGGGACAAGAATCTTATCTTATAATCAAGGGACCGGCAACCGAAAAGTAGAGAAAAATGTCTGAAGAATGTCATACTGAGAGGGCAGTATCACAGTGGATGGACAACACTCGTTTCTAAAACCAGGTAGTACAGTCGTTTTTGCATTGTTCCGAATAAACTCTTGATGGACCATTACACAAAGGTCATTAATCATAATGCGGCTATTTTAAATATTCCAGGACGAGCGACGTTTGAAAATGTTTGGATGACATTCATTGCAGTTTTGAAAAAGTCAAAAGTGTTTTTCAATTTATCAAAAACCACCACATTTGTTACCCAGGAATTTATCTCAAAGCCCGAAGATCCAATTGTCCACAGTATGGTTGGAATGCCTCCTTAGATTATTTCCAAACATCGATATGGGGTAGAGTATGTTAAGTATTTGTTTCCAATATTTTAGTGTAATTGAATCTCAATACAATACATTTAAGTACCTAACTAACCAAGGCGTTAATTCAATAGGTCCTACCTCGCTTACAACAACAGTTATTTCATTACAGTCTGCAATTTCGATATAAATAGCACTTACCTAATACTAATAAAATAAGTACCACTTAAATAAGCACAAAACTTGTATTGCCTACTGTTTAGGGCTCTATTATAGGGGTCTACGGGTAGTGTCCAAACATAAGGCCGGCAAAGTAGTCGGTACATCTGTAAATGAATTTAACGTGTGGCGACTCCAATTTAATAAGGCCCCGATAAAAATCTAGATGGCTCTCCATCGTCACAAATAACAAAGCTGAGTTATCGCGTAGTCTCTGAACACACGAACTAGCCATAATTGGACGATGAAAAAAAGACGAATCCTTTTGCCTTTCTGACTCCGATCACAAAATAGAACTCTTAATAAATAGAAGTGGACACTAATACGAAACAGAATCACGATTATTTAGAATCAAAATATAAAGCAGGTAATTAAAGCCGGGTTGTATGAAGTATTTAATACAATAAATGACATGCCTACCTAATTATTAAACTCATGTATAAAAAAATATCTTTTACTTACGATATTATTTGCGCTAATTAAAGCTTGGAAACCAAAATTCTTGTACGAGTACTAAATGGGAATCAGCGTTGCTAATATTTCGATTGGAGTGAATAAAAATTAAAGGTAACTGTACACTAAACTAAACTTGAACAAAATCCCAATCTCCTCTGGGCTTGTAATGGGGAGATAGAGTCATCATACCTACTAACGAACTGACCAACTAATGTTCTAATTAACTCTCTCAACTAATTGGACTAACCATCCCAGTCCCTAATTGAGTCTTGTTCAAAGTCAGTCACAGTTGTCATGGGCAGCAGCGGATGGGTGGTGCTGCAAGCTCGTTTGCTATCTTGTATCCATAAAAAGAGTGTGATACCCTCTTTAATTTCAGGACTCTGCAGCGTCGTAGCCCGGACCCTGGCTGCTTAACTGCAGGTCCCGGGTTGAAATCCCGGAACAGATATTTATTTCTTAGAGAAATATTTGTTCTCGGGCCGTATATGAATGTTAAATTGTGTGCGTCCGCCATAAACCTAGGCCTACTGCGGGCGTGTGAGTGTGAAGCGTTTATTTATTTATTTAAAATATAAAACATGAAGAATGATTCTACATACTACCCATATTTCTGTAATATTGTCTGTACTTTCTATTTCAAGTTAGCTCTATGTCCTACTGTCATTTATGAAGTGGCCATTTTATAGACCACCATTTAGCGAAAAACAAAAATATATTGTTTTTGCCTTTTCGTTGTAGTTTTTTTTACTTTTACAATTAATGGAACGTACGTACCTATACTTAAATCAGGTAATCTATATATATAAAAGAAGAAGCTGACTGATTGACTGACTAACTGATTGACTGACTGACTGACTGACTGACTGACTGACATATCAACGCAGGGCCTAAACTATAAGGGTTAGAAACTTGAAATTTTGCACAGGGGTTCTTTTTATAACGTAGGGGAGCACTAAGAAAGGATTTTTGATTTACCCCGTAAGGGGGTAAAACAGGAGTGCAAAGTTAGTATGAAACTTGCCGTTTTTGAAGTCAAGTGGGCAACCCGAACGCGGGCAGACGTCGTTAATGGGTCTTAATTCTACGCGAGCGAAGCTGCGGGCATCCACTAGTTTATATATATAGATACGTATTTATCTACCTACCAAAAACCTACTTTTTTGTATTTATGTTGCCCACATAATCGTGCAGCTCTTTCTACTATGCGTACCATTCTGTTGAGGAGGCAAAAATAATATGCTATATGCTACAAAGTACTAAACGGCATTGGTTAGCGACAACGTAAAAAACTTCGTAATTCCCACATATCTCCACAGACTAACGCAAGACAGAGACCGCCACACACCGCGCCGTTTCTGAGAGACTAATTTGTCCCATTACAACAATTACAAACAATTAAATCGAGTCGCATCTTGTAACAAACCAGCAGACATGGCTCTTTTGTGTTTTTCTCCCTAAGAAATTACAACATTTTCGAAATAAACTGAAAATTAAGTATTTTAGAGATGTTTTTCCACGTACACCACCTAGTCGTGAGATTAATATTTTCGCGAGGGTTCGGGTACAAAACACAGTGGCACACAGTGGTATATTTTGTTATGTTATGCGTTAAAAGTTCTTTTAATTTATAGATGTATTCAATGTAATACATAACCTCTGAAAGAGTTTTATTATATGTATAACTCCTTGAAATACATTATAAAATCTACAACACTATTACCTGATGAAATAGTGTTTAACATGGTGCCCCTAATAGGCAGCTTAAGTTTATTTAGTGAAACAATGCCGGTGTTCAGTCTCTCGGTATATAAATAACTTCTCAGTAGGTCATTGCGTGACGACCAGTAGACTCGGGAATACACACGGGGTATAAGAATGAGTAACCAAAAATAGTGAAAAGATTATTTGCGTAAACTATATTTTCTCTATCTTCTAATATTATTTTCGCAAACGCAACTGCTAAGTTCAGGTTCTGGGTTCGATCCCAGATAAAGTATTATTGGGTTGTCCTAACATGGAATTTCCAGTAGTATTACGGAGATGGATATGTACCTTAAGTTAGTTTTTTAATAGTGGCAGTACCTACTAAAATCGTTTGCGTTACTTTGTAGAAATACGGCGGAAATAAACGCGTCCTTTATGGTTATCGCTCAGACCAACAAAAAAAGGGGTTATCGTGGTCGCAAGGTGGAAAGTTGCATGACCGTGTGTCGCATGCATGCGGGCACCAAGCCTGGTTATGCAACGCTTGCATAACACAAAGCTCCAACAATCGTTTTTATAAGCCGATTGTCTTACAATGAAAGTAAAGCGTGCCTTGTTTAGACCCGAGCACCTGGAGACTAAAATCTGTTCGAATTTCAAGACATCTTTGAATATATAATTCGTTAAAAAAAAGAAAAAAATACTTCGGAAACAACGTGATCCTGATCCTGATCCTGATTCACTCACGGGTCCCGGGTTGGAATTCCCGACCGTGCCAACATTTACTCCTTTACTGTTTCTAGCTTTATAGTTGACCATTGATGTTGACCATTTAAGTTCCCAAAGTTTGCGACGCGTCTGTAACTGACTTCAAAAAGGGCTACATCATTTACTACGCAGACTATCTCTAATGAGGGCAAATATTACTTACTTTCAGCTTGTAGTTATCTTGTGTGAATGTAGGATAGCAACAATCCTATTGAAATTTATGTACGAATATAATCAAATGCTATTTATTATCGTTCTCGAAGCGACCATAAATATTGACATTCCCTTTCTTTTTCTTGTAGAAATTTTAATTTCAATATATCGTAGCAATCATTAAGGGTACGCTTTCCGTAAAATACCTTAGTTAAAAAAATGCTTGCAGTCGTCTCAACTACATCAACTTCAAAAATCACCACCATCACCCTCAGAGTTGGTCTGAGCCATCACCATCAAAGAGTACCATTAAAAAAATAATAAAGAAACTTTTGAATATGTAAGCAAAATATAGCTATTTATTTGAAAATTTTAATAAGTCACCTAGCGGTTATTTATTACTTACTGCTGAAATAATAATAATTATCGTTACTTCCAAATGAATATCTTCATTTCTCTTTTTAATACCTGTACAATACATGTACCTACTGTAATAATTATTGAATTCCTGCTCAGATATTGTGGACAAATTCCATGAAATACCTAAATAAGTTTTCAGTTTGTATTGTTGGTGTGTTGTAAAAGTAAGCGGAATGAGCGCACTTAACATATTCAAGTTAAATGTTGTATATTCACGTTTGTTTAGGGATCGTGCTAATTATGAATAACCAACGCTCGTCTCGTTAGCCAGGCGCTGTGCGTCGGCGATGGATTGGAGGAATTTGACAACAGTGTAGCTACGCAAATGAGCATTCGATATTTATTATGGTCTGGTCTTGGAGATCCGTAGACGCGAGCTGAAGCCACTTATTTTTTTCTTTTTTTTTAAATTTATTTGGCAAACAATCAATGTTACACAACACAGATGATACCAAAAAAATGGACGCATAATCAATTTAATTTCTGTTACTCATGTTTGTTATTTTGTCGCTGGTGTCGTCTAATAAATAACTGGTTGAGTAACTACTTAAAAAAACGCGGTGCGTTCATAATTTAAATACGGCAGCATGTTAGCTGCAAGCATCAACAAGCTGGGCATAGGCTTTCCTGATGTTTAGAAGGCAGGTGGCGTATTTGACTAGTCCAATTCGTGCGTCCAACTAGTGCTCGTGTTCAAAATGGCATGCGTACAAAATTTTTAAGGATTCTTCACTATATCTATGCCATTTAGTAGACTACTATAGTAGGCGAATATACTATAGCGAATTATAGTTCGCAATTGAACTGCTCTTGTAAATAACAATATCGTTTATGAAAACTAAAAAAAATATTTGTAGATAACCGAACTAAATAAGTGTAAGTAATCTGACGTTTTTGTTTTGCGTTCGCGTTTAAAGATTTCGTTATATACCTATATATCTACTTACATATACCTAGATGTATATATACCAAGTTAGTAAAAGCGTGTTAAAAAATGAAAACGTGTACAAATTAGAATAAAAATATTTCCATTATTAAGTGTGTAGCCTTAAGCGGTAAACCTGGCAAATCATTTTCGTACTCTTCATACGCCTTTGGGAAACAATGTTTGGGTTCTCCAACATGCGCTTATCGGCTCCTGTGTCCACAATATTTCGATCGCACTTCACTGATATTTTACGCAATCAATCCCCCGTTGGCAGGTAGTAAATTAGTAGTGAGTAGGACATTATTCGGTGTTTAATTACGCCGTAAAAGTTAACGGTTTCCATAGTAAAGAGAAAGCCTCAATATACATACATTTAGGTACACCAAAAATGATAGAAGATAAGTACCGATACTATACAAATGTAGTATCCTTCCGTGGACTGCTAAAGAGCCCAATGGCTCGCGTTGATACAATAATCTACAGAGTTTAGGAACGACGGGCGTGGTCGGTTTGTGGATGGGTGACCGGTAGTGGCAAAATTTCATAGGCGCTACCGTGCTTCGGAGCACACGTTAAGCCGTCCCGGTTTTCGTTAAGCCTTGTCCAAGACCTTCGGGTGGTTTGAGAACATTCGACTACCCACTAATCTGCATTGGAGCAGCGTGGTAGACCTCCCACAGATTTGCCTGTGGGAAAGACCCGTGCCCAGCAGTGCGAGATGTCTATGGTTACGCTAAACATTTGCATCCGATATACTACACTACTCCAAATTTTAACAAAGTGAATGTTGTGAATAATGTGAGCGGTGACATCCCAGTGGATATCGAACTCGCCTCTCACTCGAGCGGTCAAAGCTTTTTTAAGTTATGTGCGATTTAAGAAATTAAATGTAACTTGCTGTAACGGTGAAGGACACATCGCGAGGAAACCTCATAATGTTCTCAGAGCTCTTCATAATGTTCTCGAATCCGCTTTTGGCCAGCGTGGTGGACTAAAGCCTAATCCCTCCCATTCTGGAGAGGAGACCCGTGCCCAACAGTGGGACAAAGAAAGGGTTATGGTGGAATGTTAATGTTAAGACTTTGTTAGTCTCGCAGCCCCATGTCGCGACGCGCCGCCGGTGATACCAGAAATAGACATTCTCATTTTCCGAACGAGGACAGCATCGCCTTAGGCCGCACGCAGTTGGACGCGAATCTTCATCGAACGTAAACATATCGTAACGATCGTGTTCGTACGAATTGGGAGCGATGAATACGTTTTTGTTCGTCATATAGAGGAATTATTTGTATCTTTACTTCTATACTAATATTATAAAGAGGAAAGATTTGTTTGTAATGCTTTCACACAAAAACTACTGGACCGATTACAAAAATTCTTTCACCATTAGAAAGCTGCATCTTTACTGAGTGACAATAATATTACTAGGTGTAAACGAAACTATTGTTGTCTAATTCCACGCGAGCGAAGCTGCGGTCGTCCACTAGACTTCAATATTATTATATTGTAGCGTCCAGAGCCCAATGGCCCGCGTCGATTCAATTTGATCGACAGAGTTAAGTAACGACGGGCGCGGTCGATCTGTGGATGGGTGACCGCTAATGGCAAAATTTATGTCAGGCTATACTTTTAAATAAAGTTGTTTGTAGTAATAGTCAGATACTAAATGGCTTATTATTATAAATTATAACCATTTCACTGATCTAACATCACCTGCTGTGTAGGTTGAAATTGTGAAATTGTAGATTTTAAAATTTAAATACTTAGGTATCGTTGTATTTTAATAATAGTTTTGTGTACCTTAATCATAATGCCATAGTGTCTTAATTCTATTTATTTATTTAATAATCTTAGGAATAGCAAGAAATTATTAATAAATAAATTTTGAATAAGAATAAATATTTTAAAAATATATGAAATATAAAATAGACATAATTATACATAAATAAATATGTAAATACATAACATAAATATGTATGGCATTAAGGACAACTAACATAGATTCTAATAAAGATCATTTCTTTCTTTCTATCTATCTTTTTTTTTTCCTTTACGATCTTAAACTAAATCACATTTTTTCAAAACCATTGACAAAATATGGTTTCATGGTAGATGGAAGAAGTTTCTATGTTTAACTGAAATGTTACCTGCTGTAAGCTAACATCGTGACGAAACCTGCATGCCTGACTGTTCTTCATAATGTTGCATGTAATTAAATAATTCACAAGCCTGGGGGATTAGGAACTAACAACTACCATTCTAAGATTCCCAACAGCGTGACAAAGAAAAGGTTGCAGTGGTGGTGAATATTTACGAATATTATTATTAATTCAAAATCCTCCAACTGCATGGTGTTGACTCAAACATAATTAAGATCTGAATTAAAATTAATTGATTACCGTCATTACTTTCTGTGCGTTACCGTGCAGCATGCAAGTGTAATTAATCATTTCTCCCGTCATTTTTGGAGTCAGAGATCACGATATTTTTAGACGCTTGGGAACGGATTTCGTGAACTATAATGACAAACTTGAAGAAGTTAAACGATTGAGAAGTTAAGCTATGAAAACATGTACTTGGGCCTTAGTATTAACGTATTAAATAAAGAAAATAACTTTTTTGAAATTTGAATTCGAGTATTAATTTGACTACTCGTTAAAAAAACATAAAAATCACATATTGGAGCGTATTTAGTTATTAAGTGCTTTAATGAATTTGTTTTTATTAACTAAGTTAGACCCTTAGACCCAGTAGTTGTTTAGTAAATTTGTTATTGTTTTAGTTTTAACCAAGTGCGACTGTTGCAGACAAACGCTGCAGTCTAACATAAGATACGGAGGTTAAAAATTATCAATGCCTGGAGCATTGAGATAGGTGCTTTACAATACGTTCAATGAGGTTTGCGATGAGGTGTGAACAATAGAAGGTAATTATTTATGGTGTTATCTCGCTTCCTTCTTCATATTTCATTATAATACAAGTGATGTGGTGGTAAAACCATCGACATTTCATATTATTAATACGTGAAGCAAAAGCTTTGCACTTTTTCTATTATTTATATCAAATTTATAAATACATAATAATATGTTATATCTGTGAATAGTTTGTCACTTTATTTAGAATCGAAGACAAAACTCTTTATACATATCTATATAGGGTATGACAATAAAACCTTAATAATTCAAACATAAAATAAAAGAAAAGTAAGTAAGTAAATTAATAATTAATGAATGATTGGTTGAGTTTCGATTTACGTAAACAAAGACGTACAATATTTTCAAAAACACATTTTTGAGTTCTAAATCGTTATTATAATGCCCCTAAATTGAAATATTGAAAAAATAATCAATGTATAGAAAAAGTTCCCTTTCAGTTTTATCATAGTGTAGTTAGATTAGAAAGATAGGGCTGTAAGCTTTTATTATTCAAACAATTTCATACAAAAAACATCACAGGGTCACCTGTTGAATTTTCTACAAACAAAACTGACAGAACAATTAATGAAATAAAAAGTTTAGAATACGATTTAAAGCAAAATTATAAGCGGGCACATTGAAATAATTACTATTGTTCACATTTCATCGCGAAACAATGGATCTATGTGATGGCGGATTTGATTGGGTATGGCGCGGCTGCGGGGCGGTAACTAGACATATCCTGGGTGGCTTAATAATGGATCTATTGGGAATATTTCTAGGAACAATAATATCTAGAAACAGAAATAGAACAAAGTATATTTGTAAGTATTATATATACACATATCGCTGCGACCCATAGACGTCATTGGCGTCACGGGCATTGTTTTTAATTACTTTTTTTGAAATTTTAAAGAACGACCTTAAGTTTAGTTCGAATACAAATTTCCGCCTGCTTCCTTTGTGATCGGTTTTTCTCAGTTTTTTTTAAAATCAAATCAAAAGTTCATAGTTGTTATGCCTTGTTGGAAAGCTAAGAAAACGGTTATGTTTTTAAAATAATCTGCAAGCCAAGTTTGATATAAGTTTTTTTTGTTTTTAAGGCATTTTAGTGGACAAAAATCTCCAAAAATTTTGAAGTAATATCGTTAATCGTCTCGCATTTTTAAAGTTGGACCGATATTTGTAGTTTTAATGTTGGTAAATAACCATTGTTTAATCGTTTTTATAAATCAGAAGAAAAAAATAGATTTTAATTGATACTTTTTTTTAAATAAATTTTTGATGTTGCATTTCTGACCTATTCTGAAAAAAGCTGAAAAGCTTGATAACTCGAAAATGGTTCACTTTTGCATAATGCATATGGGGGTTAAAATTATCACAAATAGTCACCCCTATCACCTCCTAACGGGAATACGTCGAATTACCAATAACCCTGTATATATATACACATATACTGCAATAGAATATGTACTGCGGCGTAGAAGAAAGTAATCTTAAAGACATAGAAATAAGGTTAAAAATAGTGGAACATGTGAATGGTGCCTAAGCGGCCCAGCGTTACGCGTTATTGCGCAACGCTAGTTTTCAGTGTCTATTTATGTCAAATACTAGCTTTTACCCGCGGCTCCGCCCGCGTGGTCAAAGGGAATTAACAATGAGTTGTTTAACATACATGACACATTTGCGGTGGATGAATAGTGACAGTTCCACAATTAAAAGATACTTAGAGGAACCTGAGGTAATGCTGACCGCAGATAAAGTGTACGTAAACTGACTACTGGAGCAAATAAAAAACATCGATATCTTCAAATGGGGATGTTTTACCGCGGTAAAAAGTAGCCTACGTTACTTTCCACCCTCCTCACTATCACCACACACAAAAACCATACCATTTGATACCTTCGTTGCGACGTGAAAGCCGGACAAACAAACAAATAAACAAACAAACACACTTTCACATTTATAATATTAGTATGGATAGTATGGATTCGTACAGTCAACTTATCCTGAGGATGATTTATTTCGAACATCGAACTACTACTAGGAATTTCAAGACAGAAACATGTATTTGGACATACAGTTTTAGGTAGGTATATAAATATCATAAAATAAATCTAAAAGAAAGTAGGTATAGCAACATCGTATCGCCTTTAAATATTGAGCGTAAGCTATGTAAGCTGAATAAAAAGCCTATTATCAGGCTAGATAGACCAGAATACGTGCTATTGTGCGCGTGGGAAAGTACATTTGCCACGCACCATATAAAAGACATCAACGCGTCGTTACCCCCTTGCAGTACTAAATCGATCAGCCTTGGAGTGAATCACAATAGAAATAAAATGGGCACCGTATTCGATTTGTATTCATTTATAAAAGTGATGATGATGAATTTCAGTAATTAATATGGCCAGACCTGGATTTTTAATAGAAAACATAAAGAAAGGATAGAAAAAAGCCAGAGAGCTATGGAAAGGAGTATTTTAAAAATCAGCTTAAAGGACAAAGTTAGAAATTAATATTAATTAATTATATAATTACTAGCTGACTCGGCAAACGTTGTTTTGCAATAAAATATTTTTTTGTGAATGTGTACGCCTTGGCCATGTCAACGTCAATGGCAACGTCATGTGTCAAAAGTAATACGAAATGGCGATGGCTGAAATGACAGTATTGTAAAGCATGTCAGTTAGACGTTTTCAAATATAAAATTACATTAAATAATTTGCAATAAAATAATATTTTGGCTAAAATTAAGATGTAAGCTATCCTATCTTTCAAGTTGGATCAAACTGCACACGGTGTGCAAATTTAATTTAAAATCGGTTAAGTAGTTTAGGCGTCCATCCAACGTCCAACAACGTGACACGTATATTATATATATTAAGATTAATTATTACGTTGTTCATAAAAAAAATTTACTTGAAATTCCTAGTAGAAGCTCGTAGTCTGGAATTGTGCCCGGTGCATGTCATTCTCCAGTTAGAACCTAAACATAATTGGCATATCAACTAAGTAATTTATTTTACACACCTCTGATTATCCCTTTGGAGAAATACAGGCGTAATATTATGAGAAATTGGAGAAATACAGGCGTAATATTATGAGAAATTGGAGAAATACAGGCGTAATATTATGAGAAATTGGCATTATAATTAACATATATTTAACAAGTACTAATATATAATACCTATAAATAATTCAAAGTATAAAAATAAACAAATAACTGCTCCCAAACTGTTTACAAAATATATCCAATTTCTATCAGTATCTAGAACAAATCTGTTTTGTCTTGCCCATTACAAGTATACGCAAGAAACAGTTGTATCGCATGCATAGATTAAACAACAAATTGTTAAGTCATCGTTCATTTGAGCTTGGCATAATCATCGGCCATTAATAGAAACTTGTCGGTAAGGTCGTGTCTCCACTACGAGCGATAATTTTATAAGATATACTAGCTGTACCCTGCCACGCTTCGCTGTGGCACATTGTGATTGAATGGTTGCGAAATGAGAAACAAAACAAAGAATACATGTCATATAAATTTAATTTTGCAATACTTGTGGATATACAATATTTTTCGCTTATATGGGACTGATGCAAAATTTAGATAAAAACAATCCTTGATGCGGATTATATATCATGCTAAAATTTCAGCTCGATCGGTGCAGAACTTTTTGAGTTTTTGAAGCGTCCACAAACCAACATAACATTTTTATATATATAGATTTTTAAACACTTCCTTCAAGGCAGGCAACGCACATGTGATAACCCTGATGTCGCACGTGTCCATAGACTTACCATCAGGTGGCTCGTATGTCTGTTTGTCCGTCTATATTATAAAAAAAAAAACTTTTTACGTGAGCTAAACGAGGATTTATACTACTACGTAACAGCACAACTTCACATATCCCATGACGCTCATGACATTTGTCAGTCCGTATTATAAAAAAAGGCAAATAAGGCTTTACAAAGGAACTTATAGTTCATTACTTGACTAATAGTACTAACGTACTTGAAGTTAGCTGGAATATCCGTTGGCTAGTAAGCAACAATCTATATATATAAAAGGAGAAGGTGACTGACTGACTGACTGACTGACTGACTGACTGACTGACTGACTGACTGACTGACTGACATATCAACGCAGGGCCTAAACTATAAGGGTTAGAAACTTGAAATTTTGCACAGGGGTTCCTTTTATAACGTAGGGGAGCACTAAGAAAGGATTTTTGAAAGTTCATCCCCTAAGTGGGTAAAACGGGGGTGCAAAGTTAGTACGAAACATTGCCGTTTTTGTGGGTAACCCGAACGCGGGTAGACGCCATTAATGGGTCTAATTCTACGCAAGCGAAGCTGCCGGCGTCCACAAGAACTATTCGTAACTAGCTGTCGCCCGTGACTTCGCGTGCGTTAAAAATAGGTTATGACCCTTGGTAGCTATTGTAGCTAGTAGGTACCTACCTATACATTCTTAGTAGTAGCAATCCACCCGTCAGACACTAGTAGATATAGGCTTCCATATATAATAGTAATAATTTTTCCCGTTTTTCCGTTTTTCATTGATACTAATGAACCCAGGACACTTGTGACGACTAGATCAACGAGGGAATCAAGGGAAGATAAACGCATGCACTTTCTAATCACTTCTAATACACACTTTTATAATACACTTTCTAATCAAATATTATGATGTATAACTAAATTACGTCGCTTGATGTAAGAACGTAGTAAAACAATATCACAACACGTAAAATAAATACGTGCAACAAATTAGTCAGAAGCTGAGGGGCTACCAATTTACATACAGCTCGGCGTGGCGCACAATTTTAGATAAAATCTCCGTGACTAATTGAATATTACGTTTTCATATTCAACTAGAAATATTGTAATTCAATTTGAATATTGAGCAACTAGCATTTTCTAAATATCGACGTTGTCAGATGAATATCTGTTTTGTCCAAAAAGTGTACATTCTTAAACAAAAATGCACTGCTGTAATATTTAAAATGAACGTAATTTTTAAAACTATTTTAAACTGTAGACGTAATAGTAACGTATTTTAATTCTTTTTCATTTTAATTGTTTGTCGATTATTGTTATTGATTCTTTATAGCATATTTTAATGGAAAGAAAGAAAGAAAGTTTATTTGTTCTTAATATTACTACAACATACTCGTATATACAACTTAGAATGTGTAAAAAAAAGTGCACACTATAACAATAACAATAACTATAAAAAACACAAAAAAAAGGAATCTATTTGATAAAGTTGCAGTGCAATAAATGGGTATATAGGAATAAATGGGTCCGCACTCAGAGAACCAACCAACCAACAAGAAACCACGACGCTGATTTTCAGTAATACTTGCTTACTGTTACTGGTATTTGTTTGTGTACTTGCTTACTGTCATACTGAATGGAGTAACACTTAATTGTTTCCATTCTGATCAAAGGTTGTCACAGGTGTCATGAGCAATAGTGATTGCTATAATCTTCACATAAAATACCGGCCAAGTGCTAGTCGGACTCGCGCAGTGAGAATTCCGTACCATTATCTATAAAAACGGCAAAGATATCATGTCTGTTGTATGGGAGCCCACTTAAATTTATATTTTATCTGTTTTTATGGAGGCAACAGAAATACATGTGTGAAAATTTCAACTGTCCAAATCACGGTTCATGAGATACAGCCTGGTGACAGACGGACAGACGAACAGCGGAGCCTTAGTAATAAAGTCCCGTTTTACCCTTTGGGTACGGAACCCTAAAAAGCTTTAAAAAGCCATCGATTTACATGTAACTCAGTGAGAAGCGAAACAAATAGCGGTGAGCGCAATTTAAAATAAAACCTCTATGACTAATTGAATATTACGATTTCATTTTCTTCAAGAACCAATTAAATTTCTATGCATAAAATGTTCAAGGTTATGATACAGTCGTAAAAATTCAATGGATATTATAACTTGTAGTCTATGTGAGAGGATATTTTTTATCTAAAGAGTTTTAATGTCCCTCAAGCACGGCTCTGTTCTCCACCATGCTGACCAGGTTGGTGGTCACAAACTTCAGCGATACGTCAAACAGGTCACGCAGACTCTTCGTTTTAATTCAAACCCATAAGTTGGACATCAAAAACCTACCTGTTTTTTAGCGTATAGCAGCGATCCTAACATGATATTGGGTAAATGAGGCTACTTATTGCTAACATCTAGTTCCACTGCTGGGCTCAGGTTTTCCCCACAGACAAATCTGTGGGAGGTCTTGAACATACCACCACGCTGCTCCAATGCGGATTGGTGCAGGCTAATTATTATCACTATTGTTTTGTCACAGCTACTGTGTACTTTAAATTGATTAGATATCCATGCCAAATTCCAGGGCGGTTTCAAACAACCGGATTGTGATGGAATGCTCGCCATAACTTAAAAATGCGGAGCCTGTAACGAGATATGTATAGCTATTTCTGTAGAGAGATAATCGTCCCTGGGAATGTTTTAATTAGGTTCTTGATTGAATCCTGGTTCGATGGGTGACGTCACGTCCTTGGCGTCTGATTTTAAGGCTTCTTTGGAGGCTGCGGGATGGGAACGAAACATCATATATATAGCAGGGACATAATGTGACGTTACACCTACTAGTATAGCAGCCACGGTTGTAAAACATGCAACCAAAAAGTAAATCAATGAGGCAATCGATCGAAAATGTCGTGAGCATACTCCAATACTCTAGCACGCTGCTCCAATGCTGATTGGTGGAGGGGTTAGTGGCCAACTCAGTGTCGAATGTTCTTCTTGGAAGTCACCCGAAGGTCGACAAGGCGTAACGACTGTTACCACCATTGAAAACAACCTGGACCGATGGCTCCGATGATATATTTACCTATTTTATCTATCTATCTTTCTATATCTATCGATCTATTTACCTATTTTATGCCCGTCACGTGACCCAACAAGAAATCTTAATGATACCGAGAAGCGTAGTCTGTCGGATGTTCTTTGGGCGAAGTGCTTTGCAATTTTTATGGCCGTTTGCGCCACTTTCAAATAAGCGCTAAGTGGACGATAAACTCGAAACGGATCGGACGGTTTTATACTAAATAAATACTCCGATTAGTGTGACAGCTCGGCTGTTTTTGTTATTTTGGGATATTTACGCATTAAAAATAAATAAGCAATCGTAGCGTCCATATCCCAATGGCTCGGGTCGATTCAATGTAATTGACAGAGTTTAGTAACCACGGGCGCGGTCGGTTTGTGGATGGGTGACCGCTAGTGGCAAACATGTCATGGGTACTACTGTGCTTCGGATCCACGTTAAGCCGTCGGTCCTGGTTGTTTTCAATGGTGAAAACAATCGATAAACTTTGTCGAAGACCTTCGGGTGGCTTGAGAATATTCGACACTGGGTCGACCCCTCCACCAATCCGCATTGGAGCAGCGTGGTGGAGTATGCTCTAGACCTCCCGCAGATTTGTCCGTAGGGATACCCGTGCTCAGAAGTGGCACGTCTATGGGTTGCATGTAACTTAAGCAACATTGCTTTCAAATTATAAAATGGGACGGTTCGATCGTAACTTGTGGGTTTTAATTACCATCTGAGTAATTACGACTTTGCGGCTGAAAATGTATTTTAAGACTGTAGAGTCGTTTAAAATAAACCTTAATTTGGAATCCCAAGTGTTTTAAGCAGTATCGTAACTTCATGAGACTTATTATTTTTGATTAAAAATTTAATTTAAACGATAGCAACTTACGAAATCCGATCAGATCCAATCTGACATATCACAGACAATAAAACCGTCTTCAGAGCATCGTAACAGTGACACATCCCAAAGCCTATTTATGACGAACAACTCGGGATTAGCGAGACGAGACATACTTTTTGCATTCCAACCGTATAACCCATCTACCATCACAATCTATGGGAAAGTTATTCTTGGAATGAACGATAAGAACGCACTTCCTTCGGCTGCCGTCTCTTTCTTACGCCACCGATCGCCTCCCGACGACAGAGACAGCCCTACCAAGGAATGTCCCATACCTTACCATTTTATTATTATTCATCGAAAGTTTCAACTCGCAGCTCACGTGCGTTCTTTGAAAATTATGTTATTTTTTAAAATAAAATTGAAGATAATGCGAAAATTATGCATATTGAGAACGCTAAGCAAACAGTTCGCGTTTAAAATGTGTTCGAAACGGAGAGTCCTTCCTTTCGATCGCTTGTATCGATGTCCGATTAATTATGTCCGAAACTTGGAGTGGACTGAAATGAAGCGTAAATAAAATTATTAATATAAGACAGGCAAAAAAGCCTATGTCAACTGACAATTATTAACATATGAAAAACTTTAAGCATCGTTTTTTTATGTGGTAGTATCTAATGATGTACGAGTATGTATATTCGTCAAATCATATCTTTAAGACGAATTTTGTTTAAATTGAGGTTATATCTTTTTAAACTCATAAAACAGATTAAGTAGTGCTACTCTTAATTGTTTTAAAGTATGGATGTTGTTTTACTTAGGTAGCTAGATTTTATAAGTTTAGGGGTAGGTTAGTTATTGTAGATTAATCAACTGTGTATTTTTCTCCAATATTATAGTTAATTGTATTTTATGTGATTATTATTATTATTATTTGACGGCCCCTCCCATCGTAGCTATTCATCCAATTATCAATAGCTAATCTTATATAAAATTTAAAGTTTGAACGTTTTAAAAATTTAAATAATAAAATTAGTTATTTAATATTTGTCAATTTAGAATAGTATTCTATCTCCTTTTTTGTATTTAGTAAATACCTAGACTTTCGATATGCGTGCCCAATCACCTCATAGAGAAATAAATGATTTGACTTTATCTTTATTGAAATTATTGTCATTAAGTTTTTATGTAAATGTAACTATTAATAATATAACGGAACAAAAATGTCATAGTACCGGCGAGGAGGGATGACCTATAATGGACGAACATTTAATTAACTAAATCACTAAACACCATGATTGATAGAAATTACTCACCAGTGTTATACCACAACCAATCAGCCTACTATTTCTACATAATACGGTAACATCGCCTATCCATCCAATAAAAATGTACATATTTATGAAACAAAGTTATAATACTCCATACCTTCTGAAACCGGGCGGATTATATAGTCGAAGTAAAGCCACTTCAAGTTCTGCAATTTTGTATCGAAATACAAGAATTATATCTATCTCCTTTTTAGCCAGAGTCAAGTGGCAAAATGAAAGAGACAGGAGATCAAAGCTTGAGTCTCGCTAGCGGGACATCGACCAGCAGCTTTCAGAAAAACTTCATTTGAATGTAATAAGCTCGCAACTCAGATAAACTATGATGTGTACATTAAGAGTCTTAATTATTAAATACAAAGAAAACGTCATATGTATAATTTTTATGGTATATTTTTGGTAAATTATTCCTTAACATGGTGTCTTTGACATGAATTTAAATGGAGCATAAAAATATAGAGAATATATAGCAAGGAATTCAGTGAAATAGAAAAATAATGTAAAAATGAAAATTAACGGAACAATTGAAAGTACATATCAAGAGCAAAGTCGTAGCTTAAAGCGAGTTACAACGCTATGCCACTGAGGTTACTTGCCCCGTGGACATCGACAAAAACCGTGCAGCCTGCGGACGCCTGTGTGTGCGTGCGCCGTACTCACGCCCGCATACAAACGCACGCGCATACCGATAGCGCGAGCGCAGGAGAAACCGTGCGTTTTGCATCCAACAGTCCGCCTCAGTTGTAAATGAACTTTAAGGGTCATCATACGCTTTATTGTGACCCTCGGCCCGTCCTAAAACTACTAAGCAATCGCTAACGGTGGAGAGTTTCATACAAAAGCAGTTTGAAAGTTACCAGTGTTGTGAGAGTTATTGTGTCGCGAAGCAACATCGATGTCGATAACGTGTTGAAATTGAGCTAAAGGTTTCGCCTAAGCTCGTGGCAGTGTCACCAGTGGAGTGTTGTGCCAAGTGCTTACTATGGAAGGATTCCTATTGGTGTGAAAATGTGGGAGAACATTTCCTACGTCAAATCTGTTAGGAAAAAGTGGAGTCGCAAATAGGTAAGTTATTCAATACGATGTGCATGAAATAAACAAAGTCAACGACAGTAATGTTTCGAAGTATGTTTTGGGTTTAAGTATCTTTAAATACTGAGTGACAGGTAAATATAGCGACTCATCCGAAGAGAAAAATGAGATTCTGTCAATGAGGTCAGTTGCTGACGATAATGCTGATATCAGTTTTCTCTGAGAACAAGGATATGTATATGGAAAACTTTTAGACGTATATAAATGGCTTAGCAAATTAAGCAATAGCAAATAATTAAAAAAAGATCTACTCTAAAACTGCGAGATATCTCTGATATCTTCTATGGTTGACAATATGTTCTGGTAACCACGATCCGAATTCCATACGTCAAATAAAATATAACCGTGAAAGCTTAGCAGAATGGCATTATATAGTGAGACGCATAAAGTTGAAGTAGGTTGTTTCGACTTTAACACACACACAAAACGATATGCTGATTATAGCAATACCTTAACACAGCACCCTAAGAAGTGATATTACGGCAGAAACTTGTTGATTTTGCCCACGAGAAATGTGATTCTCAATCACCTTATCCATAAGAATTTTATGGCGTTGGAAGGTAACTTATGAGAATGATATGTTGTTATATTTAGACTTACCACACCTCCGAATTTTAACTGTAAGTTATTGTCACTTTGGAGATAACATTTTATGTTCGGATGGTTATAAAATAATAAAGAAATACACCTACTGTAATTTTAATGAAAACTATACAGATCTATATTTAACTAGGCCTCAGTATTACCTGTAAGAACCACGATCGCTGGTTTTCAGAACGTACCCCGTATGACACCGGTTGTGGTTGAGCTATCCAAGGCAGAATAGACTCAAGATAAACAAAAATAAGTTTCTCTCTGATTGGAAAATAATGCCCGGAAAATAGTGGGCACGTGCCACCGGACAATTGATAGCAAGGTCCAATTTTATGGCAAATTTTAGAGGTATTACTTTATTGCAACGTAGAAAATAAAAATAAAGAACTAAAAAGGCAGTAGAAAGAAATATAATAAATTTAGTTAAAGTATTATAGCCATTATAAGTGTTGGAGACGTGATTTTTCCAGTCTAAACACATCCGTTTGAGCAATCGGTAAAAGCGTAATAACGGAATTCTACGCAAAAATAAAATCATTACCGTTTGCTAAACAAACATTGTTTAACTAATTCAATTTGTTGCTTTCAATTTTAAATTAACATTGATGTTAAGTTGTAAAGGCATTTCGTACCTATATACATTATACATATGTATTACGATTATTATCATTTACATACCAAGATGAATTGGAGTAGAGGAATGCATACAAAGTTGCCCTTCCTTCCCATAACAACTCATTTACGTAAGTACCTATGATAAACCTGTTTAATTTACTTTGTTAAAGGTTTTGTAGGTTAAAACACGTGCTTCCGTTAGCCCTTACTTATACAGCTGGAACCAAGATTATAACTGTTCAAGTCCTCCTTAAATTTTATACTTAGGTTGCATCGAACAGGTATTTTGATATCTAATACTTCAAAATGGCCTGCGTCTGCGTCAATATCTCCAGAGCGTGCGAATGAATATGATTCTAATTAGGTGGTTATAAAGATCAGATTAGCTTGAAGTGACAAAGGCCCAATACAGTAGCCGTTGTTTCATACCCGAGAATTCAACATGGTTTGCCGAAATGGTATCATACATCATTATTATTACCTACGTGATGAAAAACCTTTGGATCTCCTTTTATGAAAATAACGTGGACGTAGGTGTTTGAAGTTTGGGTTTAAGTTTACATGGAGGAGTGCTGAAAGCTAACATTTTTATTAATATATACTATCATTTTTGATAGTAAACTATGTATTAGTATACAAGGGTAGGTTTGTTGACTTAAATTTCGCACACATCATCCTATACTACTCATGCATAATACGGCTTATAAATCCTTATTGCAACCTACACTTTATATTTTTCAGTTCACCGGTTATATTTTTCGAGTGTATGTATGTATGTATGTATATTTTTTGGCATGCTCTGTTGCCTAAGCGACTTGATGGATTTCAGCTTTAGAGGCGTCGTTAGATTCGTCTCAGTGGAGAGTCACACTGGGTATATTAAAATTATGATAGTTATGCCAAGATTTGGCGTCATCTTAAAAAAAAAAATTCTCAAAACCTGTCGATTGGGATATCGATACGTCATGATTATCGTTATCGATACGTCATGATTACCGTTCTGGCATGCGCTGGGCTACCTCACAAAAGAGCAAAAGCACGTACGCACTATGCACACAAATCGTAACAGAAACTAGCGCGGTAAATCAGTAACAAGTAATCATAAAAAAATCTGTCAAAAAAAATTTCATCTGAAGATCAAATCTGGGACTTTTCACTAGCCATTCAACTGGTTTAGAACTCGAAGATGAACCGTATCTTTCCCAGGATATTGATTGCCTATCGATGTATTCTTAGCTGCGGTACAATAAAAGACTTCGTGATACTACGTAAAAGGGAATGGTGGTGTTACTTAGTTCGAGGTAGATACAAAGTTGACCAATAAATTACTCAATTCCTTGAAAGGGCTCGGCGTATTACCTAGGTCCGTGTAACCATACCGATTATATCTGCGCTGAGTTTGGAAAATTGAGGTTGTTACTAAATCTTGGAAATCTTGGAATCAATCCAGTTATAATAGATACGAGCATAGCCGAAGACTGGGCGCTCTCTAACGAAAATTAGAGGCAATCGCTTCAATTTGGCAAATCCGTGGAGCGATGATTTGTGAGTTTTTATTTATTTATTTTAAAATTTGTGTATAGGGGTGTCCTTGCGAAAAGCGCATACATGAAATTTGGTAAAATAACGTATTTTGACATCCTGATCATGAATATTATAAGCAAAATTGGCGCAAACGCCATTTTGAATTTGTAGCTATTTTTGTAGCTTGTAATAGCACTTTAGTTGAACTTATATAATTTCTAAGAAGGAACTACTAATAAGCTAAAACATTGTCTGGATATTTTGTATGTTGTATATTCTAAGGCAAATACAAAGTAAATTAAAAAAATCGCATTTATCAAATTTACATTTTATGAATGTAGGTGTGTATATTATACGACATCCTTCTTATGTTAAGTTTCACTACCTGTTGCCAATGTGAAAGTTATTAAGACGTTACAGTCTTCATTAAGTCTATCTGTAACAAGATCACGTCAGATCACTAATTGCGAGATAATTTTAAATATTAGATGTGTTCACGCTATTTTTAGTTGTTCCACTATTAACCTAAGGGTGAGTGTTCTCAAGGTAACAAGTCTACAAGTAAAATCAAGGGATATCGAGCGGCATTTTTTTTTTCATATAAACGTAGCCCCCTGTTTCGTAGTTGGATAATGAAGCTACAGCAAAAATAAAATCACCCTGTATACATACCCCTGTCATGACTGTACGTTTTGATATTTTCATGATTTGATTAATAGAAGAGAAATAAATCTTTAAAAATCACAAAAATAGACAAATTTTATTGATATTTTCAGACATCCAACAAACTAGTTATTAAATCCTACTAATATTATAAAGGGGAAAGTTGGTAAGTATGGATGGATGGATGGATGTGTGTTACTCTTTCACGTAAAAAGTACTGAATGAATTTTAATGAAACTTTACAATAATATAGCTTATACATCAGAATAACACATAGGCTAAAATTTTTAAAGATATTGTGTGAATTGTCCAAAATATGAAGTTATGTGTCAAGTAAGTAGGAAAAAATCTACCATCTGCGAGCTATTCTGGCGTGCGCTGCCAAAACTACTGGACCGATTTCAAAAATTCTTTCACCATAAGAAAGCTACATCTTCACTGAGTGACATAGGCTATATAATATTACTAGGCGTAAACGAAACTATTGTTATGTCTAATTCCACGCGAGCGCAGCTGCGGGCGCCCACTAGTTTCTAAAACTAAAAATAAGGGGAAACAAGGAACGGCGAGTGGACGATTTCCTTAATTTTACGTAAATATTTTTTTCAGTGTATGATAACATTAAAACTAATCGTTGGAAGTGAGACAAGATCCTTATCAAGGGATAATATTAAACATGAGCAGTGTACGTGCGCCCTACTTTGTGATAATTTCTCTTCAAATTTCCCTTGAATCGCAGCACTTAATGACCAGTAAACTAGGGAAGACATAAATAAAGTAATTCTTCAGTCATGGAGAATTATTCCCACGTAATTGGAGGTTTAATTTATTCATTGGCGATCATGTAGCCGTGACAGCCCAGTGGCTATCGAACTCGTCTCTGAATCGTGCGGTCCGGGTTCAAATCCAAGTGGCCCGTACCAATGACTGTTATGTGCGTTTTAATAAATTAAATGTCACCTGAAAGAAACTTCGTCCTGAAAGTTCAGCAAGCCAGAGTATCCGAGTATCAGAGTTATCCTCCCTGTAATGCGGATGAAAGACGACAAAGATTTTCATCTCTCTATTTTTCTGTGTCAGTGGTATGAAAACAAATACACGAAAACAATAAATTCAAGTGTAGTACAAGAGCACAGACGCCAACCATCGTGCGACAATCCATAATTCAAATTTATTCATTTTTTAATTATTTAGGTTTTTCGTTTGTTATTAATGCGAAACATTTAGGTATGTTGTTCTTTTTTATTTTCCAACATAAACGAACCTGACGGCATATTAAAGGAGTAAATTAAGATCATAAACCATAAACAGATTGATCGTTAAAAATTCAGTTCGCGTGCCAAATCTCATATTATTTTGCATCACGCTATCCAACCGATTTCGTGGGAACGGTCCGGTGTTGGTTCGCTTGTATTTCGTATCCGTTCGGTGAATTCGATTCTTTGCACAATGTTAGATGTTCATCTGATATGCGTGTAAGGCTCACGATCTAAGTCTTCGATGGAGTGAACCCGCATTCTGCTGTGAATCTATGGTTAGCTTTTGTTGTGCCGTTATTTATCGGATCGGAACAGACAACCTCGACGTTTTAAGAGCTGTCTAAGTCTAGGATCAACATAACAGGATTTGAAATTGAACTGGCTCGCGTGTTTTTTATGGGAATAGGACAAACATATAGCGCCACCTTGAGTTATCAGGGCAGTATCAAAATAGTAGTAGGCAGAGCCAAAATCATAATAAATCATGCACACTACTTTAGGTGATTTTACTAAAAAGCGTCACGTATTACAAACATGTTATCTAAGTAGGTACATACTGTTTATATCTCTCGTATTTTTCATGGTGCGTGATTTTTCCCAAAGAATCTCGTGTCGAGTTAGGTCTAAATTCCTAAAATGCGATCAAGACCATTTTAGTAGTACTTAGCTGGAGTAATTTATTTATTTAATGATTTAATTACTTTTAGTCAGTTAAATGATAAAGAAGAAGAGAACAGAAGAGAAATTAGAAGAGAAGATCTGTTGGTATTTCGGCCTCACTTCCAATGAGTTAATATTCAGGGACCCTAGATACATGATACAGAAACGGATAGTACGCATAACTACGTTTAAAGAGGTACCTAAAAATATTTATAACTTCTGGAAGGTCATTGATCATTAATAAGAAAAGCATAACGCACAAAGATCATATGAACCTTCTCGACTAATCGTAGACCCCAACCGCAACTACCCGTATTTACCCATGGTCTCTCTGAAAGGCTACTCTTTAACTAGATAAAACAAGGAAGGTAGTATTTTACAATCGAAAGCTGCCAAATCGTTTTTAGTGTCTTCAAGACGTGTTATTTTTGTGTCAGCATAATATATGGAGAGAAACTTCCTCGTCGTGTGTTGTTTTCATTCTCTTATTTTTCTAGTCCCGGGTCCAATTTTCAATGTTCGCTAATATATATAAGGTCGTTTCATCTGTTCATAATATAAAACGGGCATGTAATTTTTACTAGTGTCACAAGACAACCGTGAGAAACGAGATGACTTCCAACTGTTAGAAATATGACGGACTACGTATACATTAGGAACTAAATAGTACAAGTAGTCCGAATATAGACATAACTACGCTCAGCTATTATTTAATTTAAAGGCTTTTTTATCGATAACTGCTACTGAAAATATGGCCGAAGCCATATTGCATGCATCCCTGTTCCTATAGCTAATACACACTATCGAACAACAATATTAACATACTAATATACTCGTCTGCTACCATACCAATCCATAAAACAGCTAAGTTGCTAATTGGTTCCGGTTGATCCATCCGTCAGCCTATTCAGGTCCACTGCTGGACATAGGCCTAAACGACACCACTCCGACCAGTCCTGTGCCTTCTGAAACCAGCGGTTTACCGCCATCTTCTTCGTTACTAATTGGTTACCGTTCTCATATTAGCAGGACTGATAAGCCGAGGCGCGATGATGAATGACCCTGACAGCCACCGGTCGCGGGTTCAAACCCCAGGGGATTTAGTTTTTTTTTTCGTTGATAAATATTTGTTGGACATTGGATGTTATACATTGGTTATACATGTTATACGTTGGACATTGATTGTTATATGACTGTGGTTTTCTCTGTGTTTCCTTACCCGCGATCCAGGCTTTAAACTACCGCGTTGGTGTTAGTGTATACTGTATAGCGTTTATTGTACCTACACGCGCAACGCTATCACTGATCAAACTATTGTAACAGAGTAACAGAACGAAGCCACAAATCAAGCTGCATAATCTAAAGTCAGTACATATCCTCATATTTCAGTGAGGCTGGCTTCCTTCCTCGCTTATCAGCAATCTTACGTATAACTTACGGGGGCACTCACTTGACACGGAGCCAGATAGATCTGTGATCGATAGGACGCATCCATGCAGTTTAACTTTCAATATATTAAGTTCAGAGGACGATGTGCCGTAATTGGTCGGCTTAGGCATGCGGGTTTCCTCGCGATGTTTTCCTTACCCAGTAAGTAATTTCACAGTTGTCATGTGTGGCAGCGGATGGTGGGTGCTGTATTCATAAATCGCACATAACTTAGAAAAGTAATTGGCGCGTGCTGCTTAGTTTTGAACCCGGACCGCTTGAGGAGAGTTCTATAATCATTGATCTTGATATTAATCACTATTAATTAATATGTCAGTCGTTAAGCCTTGTCGCAGACATTCGGGTGGCTTGAGAACATTCGACACTGGGTTGGTCACTAACCCCTCCACCAAACCCCTGCTCCAATGAGCAGCGTGGTGGAGTATTCTCTAGACCTCCTGCAGCAGTGTGGGGGAGACCCGTGCCCAGCAGTGGGACGTATATAGGTTGCAGCGACGAATTAATATGACCTCGATCTTTGTAGTGGAGTAGCTCTTTGTACTAGACTTTATTAATAAGGTATCCCCAAAGTAGAAACCAGACTTAATACCAAAGCTATCCCCGAGGGCTTTGCGGATCAAGTGGCGTGTGTTTGGCACGTTATTTCATACAACGTTAACGTTCTCACGTTAGATTATAATCTTGTTGCTAGTTAAAACTAATGGCTTCATGTTATATGATCGTATCAAAACAAATTTTAATAACCGGTATCCGTAACAATACTCGTGTATGCTTAAAAGTTATTGATATGAAATTAATATTTTATGGACTTCAAAAAAGAATAAAGTATAATTAATTAAATTGATTTACGTAAATTAATATTCTATGGACTTTAATAAAGAATACAGTATAGGTACTTAATTAAATTGATTAACGTAAAAATTTTCAATTTTTTTTTTAATACTGAATTTTAAGATCATTTCTACTTCAGTGAAGAAGTTTCAATGTGATGTTAAATTGTAAATATATACTAATACTAATATACTAACTTCTCTCATATGAGAGCTGTAGGAATTATTTTCATAATTATAACAAATAATTATAAAGATAATATCCACGTTGCATAAATGTTTGTAGGTATGTAATGTTTTAATGGCTACTCTATTGCTAAAAAATTTGTGACTATGACATATGATGAATTAAAACTATTTTAATAGCCTCCGTGCTTTCATAATTGATTGCTCTCATAAATGCAAAGTTATTTTGGAATCGTTTATAAACAAATCACTCGATTAATTTATCCGAAATGTAATTTGATATTTTATAATTTAAGCGAATTTTGTAATAATTTTAATCAGCGCTTGATTAAGTCGTCTCTATTGAAACGAGTATAAATACGATTGTATACCTTTTTTTTTTTTTTTGTTTAACGAGCGGGAAACCTTGAAAAGGTACCCGGACGTCGTGGGAGCGACGCCGGGTTATGTGGGACTTTCACCCACTAAAACCCGCTCGGTGGCCTACTCCGGCGCTACAGGAGGGTTCCGGGATCTCTCGTAGAACGCGCCGGTCCCCTCCGGCGCTGCGCCCAAGACGGGCTCTTCCCGGTTTACACAACGCTGTACAGCCACAAACAGCGTCATCTTTCCCGGGGTCACATGTTGGACGATTCGAGCTCCCACTCTCACCGCCCGCGACCCCAGAAGCCCCCTTTTAGTCGCCTTTTACGACAACCAGAGGCTACCGTAGCACTATTCTGGTCCCGAGCTACAGGGACGACGATTGTATACCTAACCTCAGTATGATCACGTGGGTCGAGATCGAGACTTGAACCACAGACCTCAACCGATCGATAGCGTTAAGCCGGTAAGGAAGTTGGATAGCTGAGTGGCAAAATTTCTTGTGCGCTTTCGTGTTTCATAGGGCACGTTAAACCGATTCATACTAATAAAACTTATATTAAAAATAGCACTGGATCAATTATTATTGAGCAATGCATAGTCGAGCTTACCAATTATACCTGTATTTTTGCGATGGGGTAGGTTGAGTGTAGCACTGCCTCTTGTAACCAGTTATGTTATACAAATATATGTCTCTTTTAATAAGGAGTGAGACTATCCTATTAGGTAATTGCCATACACCGGACACAAATCCGGACTGCATGAGGCCACAATATACGTAACAGGTGATACGAATAACAAAATCAAAATATTAGATTGAGAGCTTCTAGAAAAAATGGCGTCGTAATTATAATTATTAATATAGGTATAGTTTTATTTTGTTTGAAATGTTAAGTTATACTTTCTGTGATAGACTGATAGATTTGAATATACATATTTTAATCTACATTAAAATTCTAATATAATCTAAAAGTAGGTAATCTGTACAAATTTGCATGCTATTTATGTTGAATAAGATGGACTAATAAATTTATAAATAATTAACACTAATTAGTTACCTTACTTAAGCTACTTGGGCAAATAAAGATTGAATAATTGGTGTAGTAAAGCGACTGCCAAGCTTCAGGCCCCGGGTTCGATACCTGCGTCGAGCCCCAGTAGCAACTCAAGTCTGCATTTGTTCCCGGTCTATGGCAATAGGCTCACCACCTAGAAACAGCTGGTGAAAAGTAGGTGTACTACAACACACCTCTGCGGTGTACTACATACTACACTACTACATATAGGTGTACTACAACACACCTCTGCTTACCCCTTCGGAGAAATACAGGCGTGATTTTATGTTATGAATAATTTAAAATAATTTCTAACTCTTTGAAGGAATGATTCGGATGGGAACGCATTCTCTTGATGTCTTGTTGTCACGGCGATATTTTTGTAATTTAGGTTTTGAAACAAGAAATCTATTGTGGTCTAGTGCAACACAAATTATTAAGCGAAATATGATTGATAAGGTTCTTTGCTCCATGAAAATAATTGCGTGATAATTACAAAGTATTTCTCCTTGACTATGGATTTTTGATTTAAGCTAAGCTGCAAACCATCGACGTCCCACTGCTGGGCACGGGTCTCCCCCACAGACAAATCTGCGGGAGGTTTAGAGCATACTCCACCGCGCTGCTCCAATGCAGATTGGCCAACCCAGTGTCGAATATTCTCAAGCCACCCGAAGGTCTTCGACAAGGCTTAGCAATTGTTTTCACAATTGAAAACAACTATTTTCAAACTGCAATAAACTGTATTTTTAGCTATTTGTTTTCATGATTAATAAAATATATCACATATGAAAGTACCTCTACCACTGAAAAATTACTTCATTATAAGTATAAAACAAGTATTCATAGGACTAGCACCTTGACATTATTATTGCTACGTGGCAAAATTATACAATGGTCTACAAGAGGTCTGGCTCTTTTAAAACCACTATTTAGTTATGTAGGTAATATGCTTAAACAAAAACCAGAATTAACCGGTTGGCCCTGAAAATGACTGATTACGAATCCGTGGTCAGGTTCAATGCTTTAAGGCTTTTGATACAATAAAACCTTTTAGTACCTACCCGATAAATAAATTTGTGAACTAACATTTGATTCCTTGAATCCACAGACAACATTTATATTTTTCTTTTTAAAAAGTGTAGTACCTATGTTTGAATCTATTAAAACAGTTCTCCTTTCTCTATGGTACAAAATCCTAGTATAAACTGATTAGGCTAACTACTGCCACAGTATAGAGAGAGACAGGCTAAGCACTATTGCCACAATATAGAGAGAGACAGGCTACTGCCGTCTAGTGATCCTGGGTTAGATCACCGAAAAATTACCTATTAATGGGTTTTTCTAACTCGAAATCCACAGTCACGGTCTCAAGACCGGTGTATGGAAATAATAGGCTCACCCTTTATTACATACAATACATACCTCTGTACCTACCTCAAGGAAATACAGGCGTAATGCTCTTTAATGTTAAGAACCATCCAAGCCAATAGCCAACATAAACCCTCATTATCGTATTGGCACAATATTAGAAATGCTCTAAAGCCAATTTATCTTCATGCAAGTCGTCGGTCTTCTATAATTAAGCTATTTCCATCTAAGCATATTTCGATACACCTCTTGAAAGGTATTAAATAACAGGATGAGTCACTGTTAGCGAAATCGTCTTGATTTATTGAGGTATAATCATGTTTTCAAAGATAATTTAAGTTTGCAGTACAGTAAATACGTCCTACGTAACCGAACATCTTTTCCTTTTTAAGTGGATAATCATGACTTTTTTTTCTCTTAATGTTATCGTGAAGTTACTCTCAAAAACTATGATAAGAGATGCTGTGTGACCAAATAAAACATATTTTTTCTAAATATAGATAGAAATACTCAATATGATTTTAAGATAATTGTATTAATTGTATCAACTGGAAAAGTATTAAATCCTTACTAACTATTCGTAATATAATGAATGTATGAATTTGTATGAAAACCTTGCTTAATGGGTAAAATGTTTTTTAGAATTATATAATTATAATTTTTTTTTTTGTGAGCGATATAACAAAAAAATCGATGAACGCTTACTACACGCAAGAAAAAACGTGACTCATGCTGAAAGTACGCCTGGCGTTCCTTGTGCAAGCGAGAGCGCAGAACAAGCACGCATCTATCTCACTTCCACTCCATCAAATCAGTGGACAATTGTGGCATAGACTTCATGCAGGTTTTGCTGCGTAGAGAAAACTGCGAAGTAAATTACAATAACTATTTAACCATCGCAGCAGATACCCAAATATTAGAAAAGCTCGATTATCGATGTTATAGTCTGACGCCTCTACACATATTCTATCTGTGACGCAAAGACATACCAAGCTTAGCTCTGCCTGCATTGAGGCTTGAGTAATTGCCGCCAACGGATATTATCCGCGACTGGGAGTGGCCGTACTAATACGCACTTATCGGAGTTTGTACATTATTAACCTGTGAGCTGGACTAGAGGTATGAGTGGAGATAGAGGTCTAAGGTTCCACATCACACCTCTGAGCAAATACCACTTGGTTAATTAAAAGGTTATCTTTAGCGTTGGAGACCTTTACAAATATACGCATACAAATATTATGTTGATGTCTTTGAAGTTCTTTAAAAATGTCTTTTGTGAAGCAATTTAAAACTCAGTTTAGCAATCTGTGCCATTAATATTTATTCCAGAGCAAGAGTTTCTTCATTTATTAAGCAGTTGTTATGTATAGGAGATATCTTCACGCATGTACTTTTTAAGGCTCACATAAGTTGGAAAAGAATGGGATTTAAACGTAGGTACATATCGTAACAACATGTATTTCCATAGAGGGGTAGGTCTGTAGTACTGAACTATTATTGAATAGTAAAAAGTCAATTCTTTTAATTAGAAATCTCAACCATCTTCTATCCATAAAACATCACGCTAGTGTCTAATCTAGTTGAAATTAGATCCGAGAGTGCCGTAAATGGCGTCGGGAGGCATGTTGGTCGTAGAATGCGTATTTCGTATCATAAATCAAAGCGCAAGTGTCCACTTAATGACGAACGGATAGGTGAAGGAACTCGCCGACTGTCTCGTAATGTCGCTAACCTGTTATATTCCTGGAAAATTATTTCGATACGAAATTATTGAATAGTGGAATAGGGACGTTTTTAAATAAAACCTTATCATATTAATTAGTCACGTGTGTTACTATTACATGTGACTCCAGAGGTAGATTTAATATGGTTTAATATTTTGCTACTTAAGGCTGGTCCTTTTAGATAGGTACGAATAAAAATTATGAGAGGTTTAATTTTGTATTAATTCTGTTATTTGTCTATCTATAGTCGGTCCAACTTTCGCAAGGCTCACACTGCCCATAGTGCCCATATACAATCCCGTCAAGTGTAGTAATTGGCTCCGACTAGCGCTGTCGGTTATAAATATCTTGCAAATGGTTGTTCCCATGTGTACGCAAGGGTTAATTTTTTGCTGACAGCTGATGTATTGTCTTAGTGCATATTACCTCAGCAGCCATTTACTCGCAGCGACCCGCGGGTCAGGCCTTAGGGAGTGTTCACACTAAACGGACCGCCTTTCATGATCTTTAAGTATTACTTCGCATCAGTTCGGGATATGTTAGATATGCAATTTCTTGGTATGTGTATAATTTATATTGATTTATCAAGTAAAAAATATATGGATTTGTTACCTTCATACTCTTTATCCATCTATCCATCCATCCATGCGTCTATCAGCCCTTTGAAGTCCACTGCTGGACATTGGCCTCTCCCAAACGGCACCACTCTGATCGGTCCTGTGCCTTCTGAAACCAGTGGTTTCCCACATTCTTCAGGTCGTCTATCCACCTTGTCGAAGGGCGACCTTTGCTCCTTTTTCCGAGTCGTGGTCTCCATTCGAGAACTTTTCTTCCCCATCAGTCATACTCATACTTTTCAGTGTTCAGTATTCGCAAATAGGATGATAGTTGACATTAGAATCTGATAGAATACATACTAACTAAGCAAAATGTACGCAAAAATTCTCCTTCGTAAAAACTTCTATTCCTTTTGTTTACACTTTATAATATCAGAATTAATATACGAAGGTTATATGAGTTCATATCATAATTTTTAAGGTAATTAATATATAAGTAAAATTAACACATGGAGCAAGAATAAATTTTTTTGAATATTCCTTAAAGTACGTTTCTATTTTAATTTACTATGTCGGTTGCAATAACCGCCAATGTTACTATATACTTAGTAAATTAGAATATAATTGTGCCCCATGTATTAGTCTTACCCCAACTTGCTGTACGTGTTACGTTACGTTAATCTGAGTCAGAGTCGCTCCAGTTAACCACAGATTCTTGTCAAAAAAAAAGTCATTCAGTCACGTAAACAGTTGAAATAAAGTGGTCATAGACCTTATTGTTGAAAAGAAAAAATACCCATCATTGAGCTCGTTATCCTAATTCTATACCGCTCTGCCAAAAGTGGCCAATTACATTACACAATTCATTTTCACGTGTGCATAAGTGTAGGTTCTCAAGATTATTTTTATATTTTCTCGTCGACAGGTAATATATGTTGCCAGTGCACAATTCCCATCGTCAACATACGCGACCTTAGGTCAAAGCATAAAGACGTATTCACACAATAATTATTATTTAATTTTGACGTGACACATATTTTTACGTAATTTTTTTTATATAGAAAGAAAACTGTGACAGATAACTCCAGTCGGTAGAGTGTTAATTAGAACATTTCTACTAAGAATCCATAGTCCCGGGCAATTGGGACCTAAGCAGTCGCAAATTGATCAGGGTGGGGGCTCTGGTCGTTTGTACGGCTGGGAGAAGAGGGCACAGGTGGTACCACAAACTGGCCTACCTGCTGTGAAGGGTGGGGATTCTCTTCCGAGAAGAGCCTTTTGGGCGAAGCGCAAGAGAGGCACCGGTGCGTTTCCTAGGAGATCCCGGAGCCTCACTATAGCGCATATAGTGAGGAAGGCTGCCTAGGGGGATTTAGTGAGTAAAAGTCTCAAAAAAAGAAAGGTCGTATTGGTCGTGTCGTTGGATTTGAACCCGTACCGTTGTGAGTGAGACGCCGAGTTTCAGCCACAGTGCGCCACGGCAACATGCAGCCATTTATAGTAAAACCACAAAGAGTAAAGAGGTAGATAAATGTGATATACTGTGATTTACGTCACAGCCTCCGTTTGGGCATGTTTATCGGCGCCGTTAGTTATTGCGACGGTACTGGCCGTTAGTTATGGTGGTAATTGTTTAATTACTTCCTCGATAGCCTTAGCTATTTGGTTTCCAGCTTGAAATGGCAATGGTTTTGCCGCGTGCCTCAGATGGCCGTAGTGTTTTCGTCTATATATATATATATAACAGTCCTAACCTATACATATACATATTATAAAATCTGTACGTACCGGTAGAAATAAACAGTCACCTGCTATTGGTGAAGTAAAACAATTTCATATTTGTCAACGAAATGATAAACTTTTGGAAATGGAATCCAGTATCCTTTACAACAATGTCCATGTATACTATTACTAAGCAAGAACAACTAAGTCTCACTTGATTATTATTAATGCCACAGATAGTAAAAAATCTTCGACCATACTGGTAAATATGCTGCATCAGATTATTAATAACAATATTCGCAGAAGTGGCCACAATAAACAGGGAGTTGTTCAACATCTATGCGCGAAAAAAGAAGATCGTGACGGTCCTTAATCGCCCCTACTATGTGTCTAGTGGACGTCTAAAATGCTGCTGCGCCGATTAAAGGAAAAAAACTTATCTGCCAGTACTAGGGAAATAAAAAGTTGCTTTTCGCACGTTTAAATCACTTTCAAAGGATGTTGAAGATCAACATTTAATCCTTGATACCTCACTGTAGTGCTCCGTGTCACCCTTGTCATAAAGGGTACGTTAATTGGCTCGTTACCACACCAGTGCGCAGTAAACGTCCGTTCTGCCCGTGGCTAATACGTGACTGTTTACGTCACTCTCGTGTGCTCGAGACAACGTCATGTTTAACAGATTATATATAGATCGCATACACTACATCCCTTCCTTATTATAAATTTATTAATCGAGAACATTAAGATAGCAAACGAGCCCGCAGCACCACCAGCAGATTATATATAGATCGCATACACTACATCCCTTCCTTATTATAAATTTATTAATCGAGAACATTAAGATAGCAAACGAGCCCGCAGCACCACCCATTCATTTGTTAATTTAAATTTTTTTTTTTTCAAAGTTCTCAAACATTGCAATTGGAGAATTAAATATTTCAATCTTACTTACATATGAAATGCATACTTCTATGTATTTTCTTTCTTATATGAGTTACCTTCTGGTACTGTATACGTAACCATAATTATTTGTCTAATTAACACCCAATGTATGCTTTCAAACGTAAGATTTAGAAAAATAAGCAAAATTTGTTTCGTGTACAACTGACGTTGGGCTTATACAGGCTGATAGCGTGTACGCAAATGGTCTCGCTTATCTTTTCCGCTCTAACATATGACTATCTATGTTATTTTTCTTTCGCATTGCCAATCTATTAAGTATTATACCAGTTGATCAGATCGTCAGTAACAGTCCAGCCAGCAACCGCCAGCAAGTCGCTTCATGTCAGACATAAACACGACACGCGCCGCGTTTGGTGCGTTGGTGGCGTATTTACCTCTTGTAATATAATGAGTACTGTTTTTTGGATTAGTCATCAACGGATATCATATACTACCTCGTATAGTCGCAACTGCAGTCAATAGGAAGTACTAGGTTTCAAGTTGTGTTTTCACAAAGCCTAAGATTGTATTCGATCTTGTAAACTGGCATGTTACACCATCCGGATGTCGATACTATACATTTAAGTATGTTTCCAAAACGTCCATACATGCATATGAGACTCCGACACCCATTGCACAGGTAAGTACCCAGTTTAGGGTCCATGATTTTTATTTATTTATTATTTAATAAAGTATCGCTCTAAAAATCCATATGTAGATCTCGTAGATTCATGAAACAACTAGAAATAAATGAGCTAGGTACCTATCTGACGACGAGTAAGTACATTCCTTAGTACTACATCCATCCTTCAAAAAGTATTGGATACTCGGCGTGCCGTTTTCTATCACCATTACAATGGCCCTATCCCAATACATAAGTCACAAAAAGGTATTGAGTAAAGAAAAATATCAGTATAAAATAGACATTAATTGATACGGACATAGGCCTTTCCCAAAATGCAGGCCTCCAAAGCAATGCTTACGGAATGTGTATTAGACTTTGTATTGTGACAGCATAATCTAAGTGACCCATTAATTTACCTACTATGACATTTGCATACCACCCAGTGGTAAGAGTGAGGGACTACCTTTAATTGTAGCATCAAATTGTGCTACTTAAAATATGGAACGTACTTACAGCAAAGCAGCGTAGTTACCGACACATAGCATAGGTACCGACAACCTTTCCCTTCGACGGCTGAGCAACCATACCCTTCGTTGGCTGCGTTTGGCTTTTTATAGGCACGGTCGGGTAGTTGACCGCTTAGTGAGGGTAGATCGTGCGCCGTCCTCGGCTGCACCTTGGACTTCTTCAGGAGCATTGGTTACACCACTTTTCTTTAGTAGGTAGGCATTATCCAATCATTTGTAACCACTCGCTGTTGCAGCTGTCACCGTAGCACCGCGACCGCCTAGCGCACCTGTAACACGACGCATCAAATGCGCCCGTCCGACGATGCATCTTGTGCAGACACGGGTATTCCCATTACAAGTGCTATATCCGATCTAGGCTTACGAGTACGTACGCGGTGCCAGCATGGTATGCTCTGGCGGCGCCACGCAGCGCAAGCGTCTCCAGGCCCAGCAAAACCTCGCCCTGCGAGAAATCACAGGAGCGGGGCGCTACGTCCGGAACGCGGTGACAGCGCGCGACGGCAGACTGGACGTGTTATGTATAACCGCGCCGACAATGGGCCCCATCCTCACCTAAGGGGGATAGCGCCGCTGCACGCGCGCAACCCTGAAGGCCGACCGCTACCTAGAGAGCTGTTGGACCTTCTTCCCCCCGACCATCTAGGGGGAATTCGCGACATACGGCTAGTCGCGTGCGCGACGATCGACTGGCTCCCACGCTCAACAGCGGGGAAGTCACCGACGGGGTTTACCCCTGGAGCAATTTCCCGGATAGAGGGGATCTCCCCTTATTCCAAATTCCCTCAGCGCAGGAGCGCCTACAGCGCAGCGCAAGAGGAGGAAAGGTGACAGACCTGTCTGGTATTCCCACTACGAATCCTGTGCAAAAGGGAAACAACCTGGTGACCATCATCTTTTCCATTGCTTAAATCTTAAAGCAACTGTAGCGTTGTCTCCTTCGAAATCTAGCTTTTCCGGAGCTGGCAATAAGTTTGTAATTTTCGTGGTAGGTAGATATGGGGCGACGTAGAACTGAAGTAAATCTTGGTAACTACAAGTTTACAGTATATTATTGATTCATCCCCACATCTACATACAGTCAACTAGTATCATAATGCATTTACTTCCTTATACGCAATCACGTACGATTTTCAATTTAATGTAGGTTCGCACTACCTAAACACACGATCACGTACGATTTTCAATTTAATGTAGGTTCGCACTACCTAAACACACGATCACGTACGATTTTCAATTTAATGTAGGTTCGCACTACCTAAACACACGATCACGTACGATTTGATTTTCAATTTAATGTAGGTTCGCACTACCTAAACACACGATCACGTACGATTTTCAATTTAATGTAGGTTCGCACGACCTAAACACACGATCACGTACGATTTTCAATTTAATGTAGGTTCGCACGACCTAAACACACGATCACGTACGATTTTCAATTTAATGTAGGTTCGCACGACCTAAACACACGATCACGTACGATTTTCAATTTAATGTAGGTTCGCACTACCTAAACACACGATCACGCACGATTTACAATTTCATGTAGGTTCGTACTACCAGTTACACACGATCACGCACGATTCACAATTTCATGTAGGTTCGTACTACCAGTTACACACGATCACGCACGATTCACAATTTCATGTAGGTTCGTACTACCAGTTACACACGATCACGCACGATTCACAATTTCATGTAGGTTCGTACTACCAGTTACACACGATCACGCACGATTTACAATTTCATGTAGGTTCGTACTACCAGTTACACACGATCACGCACGATTCACAATTTCATGTAGGTTCGTACTACCAGTTACACACGATCACGCACGATTCACAATTTCATGTAGGTTCGTACTACCAGTTACACACGATCACGCACGATTCACAATTTCATGTAGGTTCGTACTACCAGTTACACACGATCACGCACGATTCACAATTTCATGTAGGTTCGTACTACCAGTTACACACGATCACGCACGATTTATAGGTTCGTACTACCTAACACACGATCACGCACGATTTACAATTTCATGTAGGTTCGTACTACCAGTTACACACGATCACGCACGATTTACAATTTCATGTAGGTTCGTACTACCAGTTACACACGATCACGCACGATTCACAATTTCATGTAGGTTCGTACTACCAGTTACACACGATCACGCACGATTTATAGGTTCGTACTACCTAACACACGATCACGCACGATTTACAATTTCATGTAGGTTCGTACTACCAGTTACACACGATCACGCACGATTCACAATTCATGTAGGTTCGTACTACCTAACACACGATCACGCACGATTTATAGGTTCGTACTACCTAACATATTCTTGCTATCTGCGAAAACTATTGATGATAGAATAAAAATTAAATAATGTACTACGACTTTGCAGACACCTCATTATTTACAAAAGTGTCGCGATACCATATATCCAACTACTGTAGTTATGCCACTATAACAACTTTTTTACATTTTAAAAGTTGATATAATTTGCTCAATATAATCAAACCACATTATTCATACCTCTGTATCAGTCCTTATCGCATTAAATGATATTTTATTAAAGACCGTTTCAATACCTGTAAAATACAAATTGTTAAAATCGGAAATTCCATTCAAAACATACCAATAACGAATTTAAAATGTCCGTCTAAGGAAAATAATGCATTTATAAAATAAAGCGGTGTGGGTGGCCCCGCGCAGCGTAGTCTCAGATATATTACTTAAAGGATGAATAGAATTGATGAATTGCTTCATATTAGCAACAAATGTTTGCAGTCGAATTAATTAATAGAAACATAGGATATGTAGGTACCCTTTATCTCGATGATCCCCGAAGAGTATCTGTATCCATGTTACATGTCACACATGTCCACAATACAGATTAAAATCTTTTCGTTTTACACCCATATGAGCAATCCTTCAGGTAGGCAATCCATTTCACACAGTACAGATTAAAATCTATACGTTTTATCCCTTTAAGAACAATCCTTCAGGTAGGTGTAAGTACCTGGTTATGAGTTTATGATACAATTTATTTATTTATGATTTTGTTATCACTGAAATAAGAGCCTATATCATCTTGTCTACTTGAAACTTATATAATAATAATATAACTTAATATAATATGCCTTGGCCAAAGGCAACGAGTTTTTTGTAGTAACTTACATAAAAAATGCTGTAAATTCAATCTATTTATAAAGCGTATTTTTTATTATGTATTGGAATGAAATACAACACAGGTAATACAACAAAGAGCCTACCTACTCTTTTTGAAATTCATAGGTATTTGTGAAATTTGTGTAACGAAAATTGTAATTATTGTGCTTGTATTATTTTCCATGGAAATAAAGGGCTATTTTATTTTTTATTTTTATAATATAATATGCATGTTCTCTGTGTAAGTTGTGCTTCCTTGTAAGTGACATTTTCACTCTGGCACACAACACCATTTAATGTAATTCGTATAATAATCTGTGAAATGTTGTTAGGATGCCTTAACTCTAATAAATAATTAAATACAAGAAATCAACCTATCTAGGTCAATACTTAGTACCGTTATGGCTTATTAAATTACCAACTTTAGTTGTAATTCATTAAAATTATTGATTACTAAAGTCATAGCCTCGAATAAATAATAGCATAACTAGTGTTGCCGCTGTTGTTCCGGTATAATATTACTCAAAACAATATAAAACCACCACACAGTTTACGGTAAATAGTTGTAATGTATTGGAAAACAATGGCGGTTACATACATGTTACGTACGGACAATTCGATTGGTCGCGCAGCGGTCCCACGAACAAGACATTCCGTGCCTAACATTGGACGGGTCTCTCACCACTCTAGATTTAGTTTAGTAATAAGTTAAAATGTAATTTTCTATTGAAGAAAATTAAATAGTTTATAGAACTTAACGTCTCGACCACCTAATTTCACCCTGCCGCCGATATGTAACTTACATACCTACACGATACATAATTCTAAGTGTTCACTGAGTGCGATGCGTTATAGTGATGAGTAGGACGCGAATCATACATGAGTTTGTAAGAGTAGCCTATTTTTTTTGTAATGAGCGCGCACAATGTCCCACTTCAAATGAGGCGAAGTGTATATTGTTCGTCGCGATATATTTGAAGTACTGACTAGAACAACTAGGAATTCGAACTCAATTTTATGAATAACTAGCAGTACCCGCGACTCTGTCCGCGTAGAAATCGGGTTTTAATTTGCAAGGAACACGGCACGAAATACAAAAGAGAAATAGTGTAGTTCCAAAATAGAAACTGGATGTAGAGTATAAATCCTTCTAAAATATCAATGAGAGAGTGTGCTTGTTGGATTTTCTTTCTTCTTCTCCTCAACGAAATGATGGATCAATGTGATTTTTTGGATATCGTAGTATACGGCCTGAGAGTGGCTTAGGGTTAGGGTACTTTTTATCCCGAAAAATCTCGTAAAATTGACAAAAAAAATTAGTTTGATTTTTAATCGATAATTAAGCATCGATCAATGTGCCTGGTATATGGAAATAGGCTTACCACCCATTACATGGGACCCATACATAAATGTTGATAAGAGTGGTTACTATTCCACTTCGGGGAAATACAGGCGAGATATTATGTTATGCAAAAGTATTTACTTTGCAACAATCCGCGACTAAGGTGTATGATATTGTATGCTTTCATGCATAAAGCACCTCCCTCCCTCCCACATAAGAACATGCGCATCGAAATGTACTACTGGTGGATATTGTTTATGAATACGAAAACATAATATACGCCACACAGCTTCAGAACAACTAATATAACACCCCGATTGAAACTGACAAACTTTATCCCAGTCATTAGGTACTTAGCGCAAAAGTGGTTTGGTCACTTCCCTTGTTTATATACTTGCATATTTATTTGATGCTTTCTACGCTATTGCAACTTCCACATTTATATGGGCATTAAAAGTTTTAGTCAATACCAGAGAGTAAGGAACAACCCATATATTGTCCACAGTAACTTATGGTCACGCATCCTTAATGCAGCGGTAAACCCATCGTTGATAGGCGAGCGACGGCGGTACTTCAGATATACATCTTCTCCTATTAATGTACTATCTGTTACTGGTTTTGGATACATTTTTGTGCACCGCCCATGTAACCCTGTATAATGCCACCTTGTATGACACCACCACCACAAGGAGATTCGGTTAATGTTCTGTAAGGACCGTGAACCATATTGGTTTTGACAATGTCGTATAGTAAGTTATCATTACTGGCTGTATCAGGAAATTCTGCTTTAATAATTTTATACATGTCGCGTCGTTTCACGCTGGAAAATAGTTTCAGAAGCGCGGGACGTGGATTGACGCTCCCTATCATATGTTACTCGAAAATCACGCTGAGAATGAGTTTCAGCATCACGTTTCAGCATCACGCATTAATCATCATTTAATTATTTTATTTATTATGAATCAGCATTTCATTATTTTATTTATTATTAATCAGCATTTAAACGTAGCTCACGCTCTTCCTCTGTCTCTTGAGACCTTTGAAGTCTCTTTCTTTTAGCATCTCTAGAATTTTGAGAAAGGCTTGTTTGTTTTCGTGAAGGCATATTTGTTTTCTATATAAAAGCTATATTAAAACTGAAAAGAATGTCGGAATATATAAAATTCAACTTATTTTAGTTTCCAAACAGGTATCGATCGAGTAAAATTTTGGTGTGTATCACATGTAATATTCAGTTATCGACAAAATCGTAAGGAAAAATCAAAGTGCCATCTAGTGAAAATTAGTGAATAGTTTGATGGTTGAAAATGCTTTCTTCGGTTTTATGGATTATATGAGATTGGCTAATTTAATTTATTAGCCTAAATAACTAATTCATTAAACTTACTAACATTTTTTATCGATCAGTTGATAGGTTTTCATTTTCACGTGAGGACTGTATAGAATCCGTGCTAACCTTACTGAAGTCATCACTCCTTTTTTTACCATTTCTAGGGCGAAAATTAGTAAATGCTGAATTTGTTTTGGAGAAAATAATATCTTCTTCTAATTATAATCAAATACGATACGAAAATACAAACGATTATTCCAAACGCGTGTTTTGTAAAATTGAAAATATTTAGATTATTTCGTGTTTTTTTTCTTTTATTTACATTGTACAAAAAAACTGGTAAAAACGTATTCTTTAATTTTTGTAAGGAATATTTGTTGCAAATTTGAAATGAAATGGTTAAGATTAAAAAAAAAATCCATACAAACTTTCGATCTATATCCCATGGGAACCTCTTTATTTTCTGAGGATAAAAATAGCCTATATGTTAACCAGGACTATGAGCAATAACTTTACCAAGTTACACCCTAATCCATCCGCGGGTTTTCTTGTGATGCCCGGACAGACAGACAGACAGACAATATTTTCAAAAATTACATTTATGAGTTCTAAAGCGTTATTATAATGCCCCTGAATTGAAATTTTGAAAAAAAAATCAATGTACAGAAAAAGTTGCTCTTCAGATTTATTATAGTATAGATAGATAAAAACTGTAATAATTTGTTTACAATAATCTGCCGCGATACCTGTCTCCCGCACAGCAATGCCGCGACACGATGATTAGGTAATCGGGATCCTTATGGACAGAGGTATGTATATTTATTTTATGTTGATCCATCAGTAATTTAACAATCAATCATAAAGTAATAAACATCCAATGCATAAAGTTCTTAGACCATCCAATTTTATTTATGTACCTACATACTTATTCAACTTTCCTCTCTCCGTATTTCGAAAAAATATTTTTAATATTTTTAATTTACCACTAACCTTTTATTCTCGTCGCCATATGTAGTGCTCCGTGTCACCCTTGTCATAAAGGGTACGTTAATTGGCTCGTTACCACACCAGTGCGCAGTAAACGTCCGTTCTGCCCGTGGCTAATACGTGACTGTTTACGTCACTCTCGTGTGCTCGAGACAACGTCATGTTTAACAGATTATATATAGATCGCATACACTACACTCACTAAAGATTTATTTTCAAAGTTAAAGTGAAATGTTTATTTTATTTATTTATTTAATAATTTATGTACACACTTTAGTTAGGAAATCGTTACAATATATAACACAGGAAGAAAATGGTACAAGGGTACTACTTATTTCTTCTGAAATTTCTTCCAGTAGACCCGAGACAGGAAATTTGTAACAGACGGTAGATCTAAGCATGTACATTAATGCATGTGAATCTTCAATACATATAAATAAATGATTATACATAAAATATAATATAATATACATACGTACTATAATTAAATAAAGTTCACTATATATTAATAATACAAACTACTATAAATATACCTACTATATATAAATATATATAAATAAAACAGTACATAATTAAAATACACATACTATATATATACACAAAAACATTTATAAATAATAGCTTAACTTAACTCGAAAAATAGTGTGCTTTGACGCGTCTTTTAAATGTGGAAATATTTTTAGACTCGCGAATGTCTAGTGGTAGCGAATTCCACAGTCTTACTGCATGTACAGAGAAGGAGTAAGAATACGTACAGGTTTATTCTTAAAATACGACCGTGTTGTTACAATCACTTACGTAAAGTGTGGAGTCGCATTGTATAAAATACAATTTATATATTTCTCATTATACACAGAACCTTGCAATGCCTACTGTCGGACGGAAGGGTGTGGTTCATTTGTACATAACGCTAAGATGTTTTATATCACATCTTGTGCCAAGATAAATCACCGAATTTTTGTGCTTAAATTCTCCAGTAAATTATTCAAAAAGCAACGTCATTCGTCATTACGCTCACAATTTTTTGCATAAACTGATCAATGTGACTACTTTTTAATAAAATTTGAAAAATAGCTTATTGTCCATTAAAAGTTGTTAGAAAATTTTAAAGTAATGCAATTAATATTGCAGATATTTATTATATAGTGAATTCAATAACTTGACAAGTTCAACGAAGTCATGCCAATTAATGGTCAATAAAATTGGTAACATTTTAGGTGCCCAAGCCAAGCGTCCACGATTCTCCTCAGGCAACAGGTGCAAAATAAAGGAGCTCATATATTTAATGTGCGAGGTATATTGTAGCCAGGAGCGAGCGCTTATGTCCAATGTGAAGTTCTAAGCTTTCTTTCATTTTTAGCTATAGGTATGTACAGCTCAATAATTTCCCCCCTGTATATAACATATTTCAACATAACTTAGTATCATAATTCATAACAGAATATCGGGCCTGTATTTTCTCTAAGGGTAGGCAGAAATACCTGTTAAGTATACCCACTTTTCACTTTAGGTCCCATGTAAATAATAGGTGGTGAGCAAATCGAATACAAAATCCGAGCTACTACTAGAAAAATCAAATTAGAAAAACCTAATAGTACTTTGCCCGACCCTAGGAACGAACTAACTACTAATATGTTAACGAGGCAGTCACTCATTTAGTATCACTTCGCGTAAAAAAACACTCATTGCTAACTGGACTCAGTAACATCCTAGTCCCTATTTGAACCTGGTTCAAAGTCAGTTACAGTTGTCATGAGCGGCAACGGATAGGTGGTGGTGACATCGTTTCCCATATTAAAAATAAAATGATTATAAAATATTATAATCATAAAATATATTTTAGAGTAACAGCCAGTATATTCCATTCTGCCACAGCCACAGAGAACAATTTTGTAGAAAAATGAGATGAAAAATGAGAGAAAAAAAGATATGAACATATCATGTTCCAAGGAACGTGCGACTGACACCTCCTCATGTAAGGTTTCACTTATTAAAATATGGCTTCTGAAAAGGACTATTTATGAGGTGAAGGGAAAAAAACTGTCGAGTATTCTGGCGTTGTAAGATATACGCGGCACAACGCGATTGAAACATTTTTTGAAGTACAACTTCTTTACGCACGCTTGACTTGGGGAGTAAGCTGCTGAATGCGTGACGAGAGCGTTACGAGAGCGTTACGAAAAAATGTGTGATCCGACGAGGCGAACGGAAGTTTAGAAGGAGGTATAAGTTAGTGAAGATAGAGTTAGTTAGTTACGTTTCGTATATTACTGTAGGGGTAAGAGAGAGAGAGAGAGAAAATTTAATTTGTAGAAAATTTATATATGTATATTTATACACATATATATATTATACATACATATATATTAATGGAGCTAATTACAACAAATTTACTTATTAATAAACCTAAAACTAAAAAAACCTTAAAAGATATAAAATTATAATTAAAATATAGTACATTAAATTCCTATCACGCCAACTCGTACAAATCTGTCCCGACTGCCAATCAAAATGGAGCTAAAGAAGTTTTACTTCAGTTGTGTTGTCTAAAGCACACATGTATTTTTTATGGTTATAGATACTCGAAAGTAACTAAACGATCATACATAATCTTCCTAACTAGCTATGACGAAATGAATAACTGTTCCTATTAACTCTTACTAACTGGACTAACTCGCCTAGTAACTCTATCTTGGTCGAAGTTTTTCAGTTATCAAGGGCCGCGGCGGAAGTGTGTGCTTGCTTCGCCGTATCATGAAATAGCATGACTATTTCAACTGTGCGTAAATCAGACTACTGTTCACATAAATCACGCAAACTCGCGGGTCACTAAGTGAGGCTTCTTGTTATAAATCTGAAGGGCACTAAATACGAGTGACATTAAAGCTTGGGGTGCTAATATAATATGTAATGTCTGCAAATGTATTGCTGTAACGCTTAAAGGGTACCGCGCGGACGTTAAACACAAATGCACAAGTATAACCGCTTGAAACAGTCCTTATTTTAAAATCTTTTATTTAACTTCACTCGTATGTATCCATTATTAATGTATGTAAGTATGTCCTGGAATCTTGCAATCAATATTTCACCCACTTCTACTGAAGCTATCGAGCTGAAATTTGGCACACATATTTGATTCCGATGACAATGCATGAAAATAAAAAAAAAGTTTTAAAAAGCTTTTTAAAAAAAAAAAAATTAACGGTATAATTTCCACATTGGTAATGTTTCTTGGTCTGATTACACATATTTCACTAGGTACTAAAAAGTACAGTAAAACGTGTTTGACATAATCCGTTACGCCTAGTAAAACCTTTTTGTCGTAAACAGCCTACCTACATACTTATAATTGATAAAATGTGTGTGTGTCTGTGAATTCCACAGCTTAACTGTGTGTATCGATAAGGAGTGAGAAAAGGTTGCAGTTTTATGACGAGAATATTTTAGAAGGGATTTTATTTATTTTTACTATCAATTCTACCTGATTAAAAATACAAAGAATCCGGTATAGTAAGTAACTTATTCTTTATTCGAATATAAAATTTTTTCATCATAACAAAGACATTAAAATTAAAAATAATACACTGATACTATACAAATACTCGCAAAGCTAAAAATACCAAGAATCTGGTAAAGTAACTTATTCCATATTCGAATAGGTAAGTAAGTACCTACTTACTTTATTTTTCTCTGCGAAGAATGTGTCGCATATAGAATTTAAATGAAACGCAATCAAAATAGGTTAAAGTGTCCTTTCGTATTTAAGGGTCTATCCTGACGAGACTAGTCTTTACTCAGGTAATTTTTAAATGTTGGTAAATTAAATATTCGTTAAGCAGTGACTTATCACATATAAAAATGTTAGTAAACCCTAAATAAATACAGTTAATAAGCCTACAAGCAAAATATGGTCTTATATTTTGTTAGGTGGTTCAACCTATAGAGCCGACTAATACGACTATTAACATATCATTAGTCTAACATTTTCAGTCTCTTCTCTATTTACATATTCATACAAATTAAATAAATATTTAACATCCTCGTCAGTTTCCGGACTATTACTAACAATGGCTAATAGAACTAATTGTGTGATACATACATCTGTGATACCCCAGGTGACGCACGTGTCCATAGATGACGGTGACCACTTACTAACAGGTGGCCCGTATGTCTGTTTGTCCGTCTATGATTTAACAAAAAAAATTGTAACTAACCCTCGGAGCATCGGAAGGGTTGAGTTGCAAGCATAGGTATAGTTTCGTTGTCCCTGTAGCTCGGAACCAGAATACGAGCTACGGTATCCCCTGCCTGTCGTAAGAGGCGACTAAAAGGGGGCTTTCGGGGCTACGGGCGGCTAGAGTGGGAGCTCAAACCGCCCACCCAGTAGCCCCGAGCAGGACGACGGTATGTGTGGCCGCATACCGTCGTAACAGGGCAGATTAGGGATGGGGCAGTACCTCCCAAGCAGAGCCCAAATGAAGGGCACCGCGCTAAAAGGACTCCGGTTGCGTTCCATTGGAGATCCCGGAGTCCTCCACATAGCGCCGAGGAAGGCCACCGGGGGGGTTTTAGTGCGGTAAAAATCCCACATAACCCTGTGTTGCTCCCACGGCACCGGGTACCTTTTGAAGGTTTCCCCCTTGACAACAAAAAAATAAAAATAAAGGTATAGTTTCGTTATCCCGAGTAGCTTGAGAAATTCTCAGTGCACTGAAAAGCAGCATCATGTTAAGTCTGCTGCTGCTTTTGCTTTTGATTTCATCAAGATTGCATTTTGTTTAACCTTTAGTCCGTGGTTTAACTATGTGCCTTGTATGCTGCAGTATATTAGTTCAAACAAATATTCATTTATTTACTGATTTATGATCGTCTTCTATTTTTTATCCACACACATCATGTTCACATATGCGTCTGTAAGTACGCTCAGATCGCACCCCTACTATCGCCCTAATACGTAGAGTGAAGATAAAGATTTTATCTCATCTGTCGCGCGATGTGACTCACATTTTTACCACTTCGATACAAGTTTCAATTATATCTCAACTAGCAACGAATATTCAACAGATGGGATTGAAATTGTGAAACCATTATCGGCTGAATTGATTAAATTGCTCTTGAATCGATTAAAGAATACGAGATGGCTGACATTCTGCTATATTTTACACGTTTACGAGTGAATGAATGGACATGGACTGCTGTAACACTTCAAGACAAGCGAAATACGGGACAGGGCTTTTTGTAGCGACACTTCTACGAGGACAAGCAAGCTTGGAAACTCTGAAACAAATAACCATGTCTAGCAATATCTAGTTCAAAAACTACTAAAATGTAACGTGAGAAGAAAATATCGGAAAATGTATGGAAACCATCGATTATTTACAATGATTTTTTGTGTTGATTGAGCAATTTAATATTAAAATAATGAAATAATATTTGAAAATTAATGAATCAAATTTTGTTTGATAATTTGATTTCATAACCAACTCATATTCATCAATATAACTCTCTTGAAATGTGACTAAAAATAGTATCATTAGCATCCATTACATTTTAAAACACAGGATGTCCCGAGAAACGATCTCCTCTTGGCGCTACTAATGGACACTAGGCATTTTATATTGCGAAGTGGCTGTATATCATTTAGGAACGCATATAACATTATGATTTACGCTCTCCTATGGGCGTATCCCAACTTGTCTAGGATATCGGTGAGACCGCGTCATGTTAAGATAAGTTGATTTTAGAAACGTTTACAGAAATATAAGTGATTTATTTATTTATTTATTTATTTATTTATTTATTTATTTATGTACACACATTACAAAGAAAATCTTAAATACTAAAGGATATGTACAAGGGTACTACTTATTTCAAAGTGAAATGTCTTCCAGTAGACCCGTTGGTGGAGCAGGCGTTAAGAGAGGCAAACAAGTGTGTCCAATATAACAAATATAATTATAATAAATAAGTAAACACTAATAATGAATAATTTTATTACTATACATACAATAACATAAATATGCAAATACATTTATAATATATAATATAATAATAGTATATACAGGGTTATTGGTAATTCGACGTATTCCCGTTAGGAGGTGATAGGGGTGACTATTTGTGATAATTTTAACCCCCATATGCATTATGCAAAAGTGAACCATTTTCGAGTTATCAAGCTTTTCAGCTTTTTTCAAAGTAAGTCAGAAATGCATCATCAAAAATTTATTTAAAAAAAAGTATCAATTAAAATCAATTTTTTTCTTCTGATTTATAAAAACGATTAAACAATGGTTATTTATCAACATTAAAACTACAATTATCGGTCCAACTTTAAAAATGCGAGACGATTAACGATATTACTTCAACATTTTTTGAGATTCTTGTCCACTAAAATTCCTTAAAAACAAAAAAAAACATATCAAACTTGGCTTGCAGATTATTTTGAAAACATAACCGTTTTCTTAGCTTTCCATCAAGGCATAACAACTATGAACTTATTTAAAAAAAAACTGAGTAAAACCCATCACAAAGGAAGCAAGCGGAAATTTGTATTCAAACTAAACTTAAGGTCGTTCTTTAAAATTTCAAAAAAAGTAATTAAAAACAATGCCCAATGTAATTAAAACAAAAAATATAAATTTAAAATTAAATTTAGAACCAGTAAAAGTTTAGTAATAATAACAATTAATAATAAGTAACAATTAAGACATTTTGTAATTTAGCCTAATTAAAGTTCTTGCTCGAAGGGACTTCCCCTATTGCGTACGCAGTCTCATTCTTTTTTTGAGGTGTAACTTAACTTAGTAGCGTCCATAGCCCAATGGCTCGCTTAGATTCAATGTGATCGAAAGTGTTAAGCAACGACGGGCGCGGTCGGTTTGTGGATGGGCTAGTGGCAAAATTTCATGGACGCTACCGTGCTTCGGAGGGCACGTAAAGCCGTCGGTCCCGGTTGTTTTCAATGGTGGAAACAGTCGTTAAGCCTTGTCGAAGACCTTCGGGTGGCTTGAAAACATTCGACACTGGGTTGGCCACTAACCCCTCCACCAATCCGCATTGGAGCAGCGTGGTGGAGTATGATCTAGACCTCCCGCAGAAGTGTTTGTGGGGGAGACCCGTGCCCAGCAGTGGGACGTCTATGGGTCGTAGCGGGCATTGTTTTTAATTACTTTTTTTGAAATTTTAAAGAAAGACCATAAGTTTAGTTCGAATACAAATTTCCGCCTACTTCCTTTGTGATCGGTTTTTCTCAGTTTTTTTAAAATAAGTTCATAGTTGTTATGCTTTGTTGGAAAGCTAAGAAAACGGTTATGTTTTTAAAATAATCTGCAAGCCAAGTTTGATATAAGTTTTTTTTGTTTTTAAGGCATTTTAGTGGACAAGAATCTCAAAAAATATTGAAGTAATATCGTTAATCGTCTCGCATTTTTAAAGTTGGACCGATAATTGTAGTTATAATGTTGATAAATAACCATTGTTTAATCGTTTTTATAAATCAGAAGAAAAAAATTGATTTTAATTGATACTTTTTTTTAAATAAATTTTTGATGTTGCATTTCTGACCTATTTTGAAAAAAGGTGAAAAGCTTGATAACTCGAAAATGGTTCACTTTTGCATAATGCATATGGGGGTTAAAATTATCACAAATAGTCACCCCTATCACCTCCTAACGGGAATACGTCGAATTACCAATAACCCTGTATATATATATATATAATAGTATACATACATACATAATATAGACGGATACAAAAGATTGATGTTTGAACAGTAGTTTTTTATTGTAAACTAGTGGACGCCCGCAGCTTCGCTCGCGTAGAATTAGACCCATTAACGACGTCTACCCGTCTAACGACTTCAAAAACGGCAAAGTTTCATACTAACTTTGCACCCCCGTTTTACCCCCGTAGGGGGTGAATTTTCAAAAATCCTTTCTTAGTGCTCCCCTACGTTATAAAAGGAACCCCTGTGCAAAATTTCAAGTTTCTAGCCCTTATAGTTTAGGCCCTGCGTTGATATGTCAGTCAGTCAGTCAGTCAGTCAGTCAGTCAGTCAGTCACCTTCTCCTTTTATATATATAGATGTATTTATTTATTTAAATCTTAATGTGCTATCTTAACGTACAAAGGCGGACTTAATGTTAAAGCATTCCCTCCCAGGAAACCTTTGGGCGGTGGGAAAAGCATCGAAGCATATTATATGATACAATACATAGTAAAGATACTTATACAAAGTCTTTATGCGAAATGGAAATCGTATTTTTTCTACCGTAATAAATAATTAATATAATCTTAATTTTTTCTACCGTAATAAGCTGGAGAGCATTACAGCGGTTTCGGAACTAATCGGATGGCGACTTCCGCTGCTCTGGACTTCAATGGCAGTTTACTCAGTCATTTAAACTCATACTCATTTTCATAGTTGAATTCACCGGCTTATGCACGCTGTACGCCGTGCCCGTGCGAGTGCGTCACTCCTGAAGATGGTCATCGTAATTGACCGAAACTAGTCGGCCTTTTTCCGGCTGAAATCACGCATGAGTATTCCGGCAACTTATAGACACTCAAGAATCATTCATCCTCATTTTGCTTGCTAGTACCTAATTGCTTATAAGTAATAATCTTTATTTTTTCTCCATAAAGACAAGTACAGTATCAGATAAAATGCACATACAGTATTTAGTTATAATATACAAACTCTGAAACGATCGATTAGATTTAAAAAATCTTTCACAAATCTACATAGCTTTATTGACAAGTTGAAGTTGCGGCCAGGAGGCAGTCGTAGGAGCTAGTTTAGTTTTCCCATTATTAATATTGATAGTATTGATTTATTATTCACATCATGTTTATAGAACAAAAACATCGAGGTGAGGTCGAATCGCGAATATCTAAAATTCTAAAAAGAACAAAAAAGGAGAAGTTTGAATTGAATTGAACCTTGAATTATCTTGAGTACAAATCAGCCTTAGGACGATTTCCTTTCCTACATTTAACTGGTGTTTCAAAATGAATTTATCAAACCAGGTGTAATTTACATAAACAATTGAAGGTTTTTGTTAACAAATTTTATGTGTTGGGTTTTTAGTTTTCTTTGTTGAATTTAAGGTTAATGTTAAGGAACTCGTAAACTGTACAAATCGATTTGTATCACAATAAAACTGCAACTCGACGATTTCGTTCATCGTCGTATGAAACGACTATATAGGTCGTTTAGTTTTTATATTATTGTACGACAAAACATTTCGCACGTTTATTTTTTGTTTCACAGATCGTAAACTAAATAAATAGGCACATACCTACACGTGTATACATTTTTTATAAAGCGTATTACAATGTTTTTCCTCGGTTTCAAGTTATATTGAGTCAATGTTTTAAATATTATTTATTAAAACTTTAGTACTTCTGTTTTTTTAAGGACGTTGGTATTAAAAGAGGTGGCGCGGTGGATGTTGGATATACACAAAGAAGGTTATGATCAGAATGATCTGAAGATAATGGTATCTTCAGATCATTCTGGCTAGAATTCTTCTGACTGGCATTCTTCATTAGGCTATGGAGCCTACTCACAAGCGGTGACAGCCCAGTGGCTATCAAACTTGCCTCTCACTCGAGCGGTCCGGGTTCAAACCCCGCCCAGTGGCACGCACCAATGACTTTTCTAAGTTATGTGCGATTTAAGAAATTAAATGTCACTTGCTATAACGGTGAAGGACACATCGCGTGGCAACCTGCATGCCTGAGAGTTCATCATAACGTTCTCGAAGGTATGCGAAGTCTGCCAATCCTCACTTGGCCAGCGTGGTGGACTAAGGCCTAATCCCTCCCATTCTGAGAGGTGACCTGAGCCCAACAGTGGGACAAAGAAAGGGTTGTGAACTGAGGAACATCTCTTGACCCAAGAGTGAGCTATTTAATTTGACTGTGATTAATCGGATGATTAGACGTAAGTTAACCACGCTCGACCGAGTTCTATTATAATGGACATGCCGTGTTCAAGGTGGGCCGGACGTCATGTCCAAAATCGATGTTAAATTTGACGTACGCTGCTCACTCCACATGCTTAAGCCGAATAATCTCATTATTCAGAACTGTGTTTGGATTGAGCTATTTAGTACGACTGTGTCGCAACACACATTCCCAGTATATTCATTGGATGTGGGTATTTAATAGTTTACTTTAGTAGCAATTGATTGCTCTCTGTATCTACTTACAACTTTGTGTATAAGATAAGTATGTGTCGGGTCACGCGCAGTATAGGGTTCTGTAGTCAACGTCAGTTTAGCCATTCTGGTTGTTAACGTTAGATAAGTCGTTAAGCCTCGTCGGACGTAAAGCAATTGAACTCTGGCCGCTGTTAGACAAAATCTGTTAAAACAAAGGTACATATACATAATATGTACTTAAGTACATATATAATGAAAGTTCAGAATAAAGTGAAGTGATGTTATAATATGTTCAGACATTACAACGTTGCACGAAGACGTTTTTATTTTTACAAATATAATATATATGTCATTTTATTCCAGTTAACAGTAACATACCGTAAAAAAAAAGAAAGTAGAGTTTGTCCAGTAAAACTATAAACTAATCATTTTAATCACGGACATTAGTCCGTGATTAAAATGAGTAGTTTATAGTACTCGAAACTACCGCAGTCTAAATTCACGCGAGCGAAGCTGCGGGCGTCCCCTACTAAGTAAATAATAGTATTTGTGTGAATTCCTGAAGTGAAGTGCCGGTAGTGTATTTCACAAAGCTAAAGCTAAGAGGCTTATAAGAATCGATGTTACAGTATAAATAAATCCGATATAATGCTCTTCGATAATCTTGTAAGATTATATTAACTGTTCCGCGCGATCATGTTTCACGTCAGCCTACGGATGGCCTGTGACGTAAATACGTTGAGAATAGCTACCGATATCAAAAACTGTCTATAATAAATTCTTCTGAATATTGATGCACTGATGCAGACGAAGTAACACATCGTTCCCATGAACTGATTTAGGAACTTGTGTTGGATGGATAGTGAGGTGTTTGTTTCTTAAAAATACTTTAAAATTATTGTATTAACTTTACAGTGGCTGTCGGTATAATAATAGTTAACTGTTTAGTTTCTTATTTAGTGACTTTACTAAATATTGTTACATAGGAGGCAGTTGAAGTTTTTTTGTATATGTCAAGCTGGTTATTAGGGCCTTAGCCAAACATTGTAATGAAACCTTGCTAAAATGTTGTCAAATTCGTCTGTAGTCTGTCGTATTGAATTTGGCCAGCATTGTAAACAGTATTACGAATCTTGAAGGTTTATTTTTGAATCGCTCGCGTAACTTAATTGTTCGGCTGCGACTTTCCGCGTACTATTAAGTCTATCTTTTGATACGACAGTCGAATGTTTAATACTACTAGTTGCATTCTATTGTCTTGAAAATACGGAATTGATGTCAATCGATATATGACTCGTCGACTCAATCGGTCGTCAGGTGGCGAGCGATTCTAAAATCGAGTATCTGGGGCTTGCCTCTGATGGGATGCTATGATGATGATGATTAAGAATACTTATGAGCCTATGATATGCGTACGAGTATGTATATATTATATAGAATCGAGCGCTTACTCCTCTAAGTGTCGGTACATATTACACACGCTTGAATATCGGCCTTTAGAGCGATACAGACGCGCGTCTGTTGCCGTTAGTTGTTTCGAGTTCCGGTATTATTTACTTTGTAGGAGCATTTGGGTTAATGAACGGCTTTTACTCCGTACGGTCTACAATTTTATTGCTTTTTGTGATGTGATAAATTGTGAATTCCGTTCATCTATCAAAGTTTAATGCTATCGGCTTCTGTTGAACGCATGATATATACTAGCTGACCCCGCAAACGTTGTTCTGCCATATGAAATGTCAAAGTGATGCGACCCTTCACGTCAATGAACGACGGTTAAAAATAAAAATACTAAAATAGTGTTTAAAAAACATTTTCCAGTGGACCAAATTGTGAATCTAAGCCATTCTCGTTTTTGAAGTCAAGTGGGTAATCCGAACGCAGACGTCCCATAATGACGTCTAATTGTACGCGAGAAAAGCTGCGGGCGTCCACTATATAATGCTAGAAGAATCGTCGGCGTGTTAGACAACTTGACGATTAGACGTGTAATTCAGTCGTATCATAAACGGCATGTAGGCGAGGGTAGATGCATCTGCTGCCTTAGCCGTCGTCATCAGCCGTCATGCATGGGCGACAGCAGTCGACCTAGGAGTATATCGACGATTACTGTCACAGAATACATAATAGTATGGGTTGCAGTTGGTTCTAGTGGTTGCAAGAGAGACTGCGTTATTAATTACATTAATTGCTCGTATGTGTTCTACGTGTTTATTGCGCTGTAGCCGTTTTTTGAAGGATTTTGATGGTCCTTTTTTATGTGAAAGACCTTAATACAGAGTTGTTTGTATAAACATTCATTCATTCTTGTACTTTTTTAACTGTGTATTTGTAATTCATATTGGCACAATGGCCATAACCAAATGAATTTGACTGTAAAGGTAAAGCTTTTTAGATTCTGTGTTCGACAGAATCTTGATTGAACGGGGCAAATGGGATTACAGAACAGAAAAAAATGATCTTACGGAGTTGAATCGGAAAAAGCTTTTCTGCGTTACACTTGAATGGAATTTGGTATTCGTTTTTTGGATAATCTGATTTTTTTCCGACATGTGGAAAAGGCTTTATTATTGTTAGTTATCACAGGATAAGGTAAGGATCATGGTATTTTGAGGTTAACCGAGTCGATTAGAGAATTTTTTTATGGATATGAGATAGCAAACGAGCTTGCAGCGCCACCCATCTGCTGCTACACATGACAACTGTGACTGACTTTGAATAATACTCAAATCGGGGCTAGGATGGTAAGTCCAGATAGCAGAGATATTTAATAAGAAGATTAGTTGTTCAGTCCGTTAGTGGATATCGGGCAGATACTGTAGTGATAGTTAGCTATAAGAAGTTACTTGATGTTAGTAATATTCAAATTAGTAACATTTAGTAAGGGTCTCGTTCTTAGTCAGTTTCAGGCGTGTTGCTACCCTTGAGGACTTAGATATTTTATATAATCTCTACTATAATATAGGCTCTATACTCGATTGTATGTGGGCAGCGAATGTGGCTATGATTTAAGTTGATTGTCATAGTTTCAACCTAGATGAATGATGTATTTGATTGAAATCATATCCTTCTAATAATACGGAAGCGCTCAAGAAATTTTGCCAGGAGCGGTCACCCATCCACGCCGGCCGAGACCGGTACAGACAGTGACCAGCGAAAATGTTTTCGATCTCTGACTTTTAACACTATCGATCGATTAAAGTCTCAAGAATATGATAGATTCTCCTTAGTTTCTCCCTTATCTCTTTGTAACAAAGGCATGACATTTAGCTGGGTTATTATTAGACCGTACTACGTACTCGTACCTCAATCGTCGTAGCCAAACAAACTCAGGTAACCAAATGTACCTACTTATGCATGTATTCTCGCTACTGTTTCCATATTCCATGATTTGCATAAGGTACGGCGTACGGCGTCAACGAGACGTTGTGATGTATTTCCACAATAGAAATATCTTTCTTGCGAAGTTAAAAAAGGCGTTAAGTTTATTGATTACCTTTTGCATTGGATCTCACAAATGTATTTACGATAAAATGTTTACCTTCGATATGTATTAATAAAAAAAAAACGAATATAAAAAACTAGTGGACGCCCGCAGCTTCGCTCGCGTAGAATTAGACCCATTAATATGGAATTATTCTAAGCCCATTAATGACGTCTGCCCGCGTTCGGGTTGCCCACTTGACTTCAAAAACGGCAAAGTTTCTTACTAACTTTGCACCCCCGTTTTACCCCCTTAGGGGGTGAATTTTCAGAAATTCTTTCTTAGTGCTCCCCTACGTTATAAAAGGAACCCCTGTGCAAAATTTCAAGTTTCTAGCCCTTAGTTTAGGCCCGTTGTTGATATGTCAGTCAGTCAGTCAGTCAGTCAGTCAGTCAGTCAGTCAGTCAGTCAGTCAGTCAGTCAGTCAGTCAGTCAGTCAGTCAGTCAGCTTCTCTACTAAATAGCTATAAACTACATTCGTGGTGGTCTTCAGAATGACGGATAGAGCAAGCCAGCGAAGGTTTTTTCTATAAATACACTAACACCCTATAGATATAATAATATATTAAAAACGATTTCTTCGCATTTTTGTTTCATAGTTGCAGGTTTTCTGGAATAATGAAAAATCGAATAATAAACAATGTCGGTCGTTTAAATTTTAAAACATTGTTTAAATTCAACTTCAAAACAAATATCTTAAAATGTTTATGCTAGCTCGCATGTCGCTTGTTCATTCGCTGGCGGAATCATGTTCTTGAGACGTCTTTGCAATAATACTGGAATTGTATCAAGTTACATCACAGTTTCTAGTCCTCTAATGCTATAAATATTTCTGCAAAGGCAAGTTTAGACACTACTTTGAATATGTAGGTTTACTTTTAGATCTTATCGAAGTGTTGTGCTTTGTTTGTGCTATTTATTAACATGTATCAATGTTTAATTGGTTAGTATCAATGATTTTATACTAAGGATATGCGACCTCCATAGATTTTTTTACAACTCCATATGTCGATGTTGGTATGCAAATATTTTTTTTTGTCTACTGTTAAGACATTCTGTCTGGCGTAGTAAGTGTGTCATGAATCTTGACCATCAATTAGAAATCACTACATTCCTATACCTGATTGTGTGATTTCTGCTTGGCGGTTGTGCGACATCATTTTTGTGAGACAACAAGGTCTACTTTGAAACCGAATCAATTTTTCAACACAAACTTAAAACAGAACCATCCCTAACTTTACTTAATATTGTTCCATACGCCTTCCAAAGCTCTTGAACCGAGTCGCGTCGCAATCGCAAAGTCGCAACATTGTATTCGCCAGAACTGATCTATCGATTAGGCTTAGCGTCGCGTTAACAGGCCGGCAAATGGTACTTTAGCCGTTTATTGTGCACGCGTTTGATCAGGTTATTGAACTTTGCCTTAGCTTGACTAATGTTTCCGGGATGACATTTATTACTTTCAGCTTAATATTATAACTAATGAAAATATCAAATCATTGAATTGAGATCTCATTTACCCACCGCTATATGACGATATAAACGAATTTATAGGGAAGGACTGGCAAACTATTAGCAAGGACAGAGATGAGTGGAAAGGACTGGAGGAGGCCTTCACCCGAAGAGGGGTCCATATCCAATAGCAAAAACTAACTCTTACTAACAATTAGACAATAAGAAATTAACTAACCAAACACTAAAAAACAAATAGCACATTTGAAATGAAAAATAAGGATAAGGAAAGAAAGACTTTTTTATTTTTTATTATTTTATTATTCATTTATTCATTTATTAAATCAGTATCAAATTATAGTAAACATTACAGATTTCACTCCAAATCGTTTATCTACCAAACTGAACATATCTTTCGGCCGTTCTGCGAAATACAGCAGGTGAAGAAAAAAATAAGTCCAGGGTCTGATCCCAAGCCAGGACACCATTGAGCAATGTCAGTGCGCGTACCAGGGGTGACTCACTTACCATCACCAACCTACATCCAGGAACCGCAAACACTCTGTTTCGACGCACATGCGACCTTACAGGTACATATAGTGGTATTAGTGCTAGCACCGCAGGGTTAGAAATGTTTCCCCTGATGATGTTGAAAAAATGCTCCATCAGAGATACATCTCTTCTAACCTCCAAAGAATCGTACCCTAACATTCCTTGCAGGAATAGAGTTGGATACACATAAGGGTATCCCACGAAGTACCCGTAGCGCTTCCAGTAAAGCCATCTTAGAAATTTCTTTTGGAGTTTCTCCAACATGAGCTTATATTTATCCTCATGTGGACTCCAGATAACTGCATTACTTTCAAGAGTACTTCTAACGAAGCTATTATACAATATTTTTATCGCCGCAACACTTTCAAAGTCCCTAGACTGCCTCAACACAAACCCTAGCGATTTGTAGGCTTTTGTAGCGATCTTACAAATATGTTCAGTGAAGCTAAGGTAAGGGCACATCAAAATACCTAGGTCTTTCACTGACGATTGTCTTTTGATGAGAGTTCCATCAATTCTATAACCATACTGAACCGGGTTATGCGCTCGAGTAAACGACATTACAGAACACTTGTCTTTGTTAAACGTCAGCTTATTCCGCTTACTCCACTCAGTGACCTTCAAAACATCCCTCTGCAAAAATTCACAATCCGACGGAGAGTCAATTTTCAAGAATAATTTTAGGTCATCTGCAAATAACAGACATTGAGCAGTACTAACAGTATCAGGCAAATCGTTTATGAAAATTATAAATTCCAAAGGACCAAGATTCGATCCTTGACTAATTCCGGAAAACGTATAATACGGTCTTGAGATATGTCCATTAAACTGCACATACTGCCTTCTATTACGAAGGTAGCAGGAGAAGAATTTTAACAATGCAGGGGTAAATCCGGCAGCTGCAAACTTACGGAGAAGTAGGTCGTTGTCGACCGTATCAAAAGCCTTCCGGAAGTCAAAATATGCCGTGTCAACCTGGGATCCACCATCCATTGCTAGAGAGGTGTATGAGTGAAAGGCTAGCATATTGCTGGTAGTAGAACGACCAACTCTAAATCCATGCTGTGCATCCGATAGTTGACTCTCAATTTGAACACTTATAATATCATGAAGCAACGATTCAAACAATTTGCCAAACACTGATAGTATGGCTACCGGTCTGAAGTTACTTACCTCTGAACTAGAATTATTCTTTGGAACTGGAACCACTCGTGATACCTTCCAAACATCTGGATATTTAGAGTTTTTTATGCACAAGTTGAAAATGTAAAACAGTGGTTTTACAAAGATGGAGCGGCAATCTTTAATTACGTATGGAGGGATACCATCAGGACCAGGCGAACGTTTCGCCTTGAGCCTCCCTAGTGCATGTTCGACGTCATCCAGGCTGAATACTCCAACTTGTATCCTTCTGCTCGTAGACCCCTCTGAGAAACTCATCGCCTTCTGCACGTCTAAGTCAGGTGGGTGCTGCAGATATACTGCCCTGAAATACTCCGCGAAGACTTGAGCCCCTTCAGCAACCGGTACAGAAACACCATTGTTCTGTACTGTTTTTAGTTTCTTCCCCTTGCTACGTTTAGAAGATATGTAACCCCAAAACGTCGAGGGATCCCTACGAATATTCTGCTCTATCCTTGCTTTAAACTTATTGTAGTCAGCTTTAATGCTCAACTTGACAAGTGCTCTGTAACGCGAGAATTTTACGCGGTGTCTACTACTTAAAGTTCTTTTGTACAGACGATGAAAGTGTGCTTTGACTTTAATGTAGCGTTTTGTTAAAGGCAAATACCAGCCAGGGTAAGAATACCTAGGTGGTACGACCACACGCCGTTTGCTCGGTACGCAGCTATCTATACAACTGTTTAATATGGAGTAAAATTCCATAACCGCTTTATCAGGGTCCTGTATTCCGCCTAACGAACCCCAATTCGCATTTTGAAAACTTTCATATAAGCTGTGAAAATCAGCTTTACGAAAGTCCCATTCGTTGCTAGCACCAACCGACGGAGCACCACGGCAATCTACTCTTCTTTCTATGGCAATCTCAAGTGGTGGATGGTATGCATCTGGCAGTATAATTGTGTCTAACGCCCGTTGCACACTAACACTGCCCAACGATGAACTGACCAAGACCAAGTCCAATAATCCCCCATGATTATTAATAACTGTGTTTACCTGCCGTAGTTCGCAGAATGCCAACAGATATTGAAAAGCTGCCCTAATTGTAAACCTTGTTGAATTCAAATTTAAATTAAAATCCCCACAAATTAATACATTATTAAATTTTACACATAAATTTTCAATAATCCTAAACGTATTCAAATAGTGTGTTTCATGAGTATTCGGAGGAATGTATAAACATGCTATTAACAGTACAACCTTATTTTGCTTAACTAAGTTAGCACAAACAAAATCACAGCTACTCGGTATATTTAATACCTCAATAGTTTGAAGTGTATACACTGGTGAACATATGATGGCTGTACCGCCTCCTCTTTTTGACCCCTGGCGGTCAGCTCTAAGGATGTGGTATCCATTTGGTACTACCTCGTTATCACTGATACCTGAGGTGAGCCAAGTTTCCGTTAGTAAAAAAACATCTGACTGAGATGTTGTAATGGCCGTAGATAGATTCCACAGCTTCGTGCGTAGCCCGCGTACATTCTGGTAATACATCAGAACCGATTGCTTCATACATACATCATCACGTTTATTCTTTAGGACGATCCACTGCTTGTCGCCTTCGAAACCACTCATTAAGGCGTGTGTGGGCCGGCCAATTCTGTGGTTCCATAAAGAACGAAAACAAACTTTCTGGAACTGTTACAACAAACGATGAGTAGTTATTATGCTTCAACTGCAATTTTTCGACCGAATACGGCATATCAGCTGGTTTTCGTCTACTCATATAGTCCTGTACCTTATCGACAGTCGTGCTATGATGTAACGACCATATATGAATTGAACGATTCTTTTCAATTCCTGTTAGGCCGTTATCAGTTTCACCTGTCCCACGGATAACGGGTCGCCGTTGTTTACGACGCGTGACCGTCGTCCATTGCTCCTTTTCTTTACCATCGCTCAAAACGCCGCGCTCCTGTCTCTTCAATGTAGGCGCTGAAACAACGTTGCTAACTTGCGTACGGGCAACTCCGATCGCTAGTTGTTGCGACGAGCGGCGTACGGGTGGCGGCGGGGCAGGCATCCCCACCGCGGCGGCCGTCTGACCGTGCGTTGACTCACCATCGTCGTCGGTGTAATCGGGCGCAGTCGCTCCAGGTCGGCTCCATTATGTCGCAACATATAGCAGGAATTTGTCACGTTTGTATAAACACGGTGCAAGTGGATGAGAAGAGCCGAAGACTGGGCTCTGCGACGTTCCTTGGGAAGAGGTCTATGTCCAGCAGTGGACTAATGTGAGCTGAAGATATATAGAGAGAATAGAGATCTGATTCTTTGGTTTTGATTTGATGAATTTACAAAATATCGATAAGTACCTACTTGTAATTACAGATTCTGTGATGTGATCTTATCTCTCATTAATTGACTTTTTGATGATGGAAATGAGATATTTTCGAAGAAACTTATCTGAATGGTTTCTCTCTGGGCTCTGCGCAAGAGTGCGTTTAGTGATTCACCACCAACACTTGCGTATTGGTGTGTATCTGCCCTTAGATACACAATTAATGATCTAGTTATGAACATTATGAAACTGTAGTTATGGTGTTATAGATAAATAATAATTATAAATTCTTACTTCAAGAAACGGTCTAATTGTCCAATAATAATTTTCATTCTACTAACTACAAACCTAGCGAGAACAATTTATTTCATGTGGAGTGTGTCGACACGGTTAATCAATTGGTTATTATAGATTATAAACTTTGACAAGCAATTCTTCAATCTTCCATCGATCAGAGATCTAGAAATGTCACGCAATGCTGGATTGAGCTTAGGCTGATGAAACACGGAGCTTTTGAAGTAAAACTTCTTTACGCACGCTTGACTTAGGGAGTAAGCTGAAGAATGCGTGACGAGAGAGTTACTGGATTTTCCGTGATCCGAAATTTATTACGCTTTTGGGTATGTAAATTAAATTATAAGGATTAATCGTTTTGTGGACATCTAAGCACTAATTTCATATCACAGGTGAGCGGAATGGACAAAGGACAAAAAATGGACATTTGATTGGGAGATAAGTTTTTGTTTTTGATCAGAGCCTACCTTTTTTTTGATGGTGATGATTTTCACGGCCTTCATTTTAATCTAATAATGATTGTTTCAATCAGAGCGATTAAGCGCGGCGTTTACACCGCTGCATGTAAGTGGGCCTAGCGAGCTTTTTGCGCCATTCCACTGTAATGAAACAAATCGATCTCGGTGACCAGCAATTTGTATTATTCATCGCAATCCATTCTGTACGTGTTTCTGTCATGTTCCTATATTTATTCGGCCGACGTAAAGCGAGGGCGTTGAAAATAAAAGGCATTATTGAAGCTGTAAGATCTGTGTTAGAAAACGTTTCACTATTAGTTTATACGTGTTAGAAGTGAAATCAAATCTGAAGTAACAATTTTCTTTTCAATGGGTGCACGCTTATTATTCCAATAGGTTTATCCTTTACTATTTCTAATATAGAGTTTGCTAAAATAATCTTTAATTACGTAAAGCGTAATATATAAAGATGAATTTAGATGTTAGTAATATATGAAATTTTGAGGATTCTACAAAGTCATTGATGATTGGTTCTTAAGTAGGTATGTAGTTAAGTTTTAGAAACCTGTGCATTAGGCATCAAGAACCACACCTTTCCGATTGTACCACAAAAACTGTTTCACGTCAGGAACAACTTTTACTTCGCCTTCTATCTACTCTATTATCATAAATTAACTGACGTGTCGGTATATCGTAATTGCAATAGCACGTCAGGGTTGTCAAAAGATAATAATGCGGCCATTGTGCCCGTGGGATGTTGATATGCGATTCTATTGGCTTTAAGAGCTAACGTGAAAGGATATATCGCATTTTCAAATTATGGCCTTAATGACACTTTAATTATACGGCTATGTCGAACACTTATATCATTATATTATTGAAGTAAACGGAGTCTACACCCATTAGTTTATGTTGAGATTACTCATAACTCATCGCTCTTACTTCCAAATAAAATAAAATAAATGTTTTTAGGAAGTTCAATAAACAGTTATTTTTTATATTTCGAATACCAAATGTATTCTCTGATCTGTTGGCCCATGTGGTGATAAATCTTAAACAGGATCGTATAAAGGAGAAATGTTTTTGTTAAAATGTTAATAGAATTTTAGCTTATCAGGACTTTTTCTACTTCTAATAATCCTATTAATCTATTAGGATTATGAGAGGTATTAACTGTTAGAAATTGATTCTAGATATTGGGTCCTATGTCTCAAAAACTCGATTGAAACAGTCCCTACACTGAAAAGCCGCCAAGGTAGAAGCGCTTCATCCTACACCGAGATCACATCGATAGCTAAATTCGAACAGCATTCCTGTAAATAAACGCCAATGTTTTGCCATAAACGGCGCCCTCGTTATGTGTTGTTTGTCCGTCAGTGTGTCAGACGGGATTTGAACAACGATGCGCTGGATATGGAGCTAGGAAGTGATAGGATAGGAGCTGCCAAGCTTCAGTGCTGTAAGCTATCGCACTAGGATTAGACACTAGGGATCCAGCGAGACAAAAGGAAAACTAAGACTCTTTGACGTCCATATAGGTACGTTCGTATGTAGGTATGTATTGTGTTTTTTATGTAGTTATTGTAAATTAGCCTTAAGGCAGGTTAGGCAACCGTGTAGGATTAGGTATTCATTCAATGATCAATAGCTAATCCCTTGCCTTATATTGATCAGTTTAGAATAGCACATTCACATTCTGAGAGGAGACCCGTGCTCAACAGTGGGACAAAGAAAGAGTTGTGGTGGGTTCTACAGGCGGCGATGACTGCTCTTTAGCGGGCTGTTTGTAATGCTTCAATTTTAATAAAATATGACTTACCTTCTACGAGTATGCATTGCATTCTCAGCGTAATCACCTTCGCTTCGCAAAGGCCAGGAAGCTATACTATTATAGTGTTAAATTTATTTTTAACTCGAGTCTGAGGTATGCGAGATACACGCAGAGATCGGAGATCGCCTCAGGGATCTGGTCTCCTATATTCAATGTAAGGCGGGGTAAGTAATAGGGATGTGAAGGTGCCACCGTGCGGAAATCCGAAATGTATGGATGAAGTATCTATACTAATATTATAAAGAGGAAATATTTGTTTGTGATGTTTTCACACAAAAACTACTGGACCGATTTCATAAATTATTTCACCATTAGTAAGCTGCATCTTCACTGTGTGACATAGGCTATATAATATTATTAGGTGTAAACGAAACTATTGTTATGTCTAATTCCACGCGAGCAAAGCTGCGGGCGTCCACTAGTCTGAGATAAAATCCGAAATATTCCGAATAGTTTCGGTTACGATCCGGGGCAAATATTAATATTTGGCTGATAAAAATTCTCAGGACTTGGTCTGTAGGTATATCTTTAGTAATTATTTGAATGTTTGATTTGAATGAAAGCCGTTTTATTTAGTCATAAGTTTTATTTTTAGTCAGTAAAGTTATTAATTATATTCTAAAAAAAACTATTCTATAATTGCATATCTAAAAATCTGAACCCTAACATAACATCTCGAAGCGAACCGAAAATTTACATCCCTAACAATCCTGCTAACAAAGTATAAACAATTTCTACCCATTACTGGTTAATGCATCCATTCATGTTATTTACCATAATTATGGTTAATTTTAACTGGCTTCAGTCGTATTACTAGTACGTTAGTTTATAAAAAAATCTGTTTAACGAAGCATAAAACGTAATGTCCATGGATTATAACTTTACTGTGGCAATATGATAATGCCTGCTATTGATGGAATGTGTTATTCAGTTATTCAGTTTTAATATAACAGACTAGAGACTGTGCCATCGCGAAGTGAACAGGAATAAAATGTCAATTTATTGGAATTCAGTTTAGTTTCTGAAAGTAAAAAATATACTTATAAAAAGGTGCTACAAAAAAAAGCGGAAACTTTTTTCGAAATTTAGAATAAGAATTTGAAATCATAATTTAAGTTTAAATGCCGCATTTTAAGTTAAAATGCGGCCGTGGCGAATTCCACGGCTTCCTGAATAACATAATAATAAAATACTATAAACATAGTCAGGAAACCTGTATGCCTGCCTTCAAAGAACCTAACGAACAAGCAGCTGTGTTAGAGATAGTAAATTGTCCCCGTTGAGTGTCATTCAAACCGAATGTTACGTCGAAATAAGAGTATTTAAATAATCTATAGCGGTGACAGCCCAGTGGCTATCGAACTCGCCCCTCAATCGAGCGTTCCGGGCTCAAACCCCAGCGGCACGCACCAATGACTTTTCTGAGTTATGTGCGATTTATTAATTAAATGTCACTTGCTGTAACGGTGAAGGACACATCGTGAGGAAACCTGCATGTCTGAAAGTTCAAATGTTCTCGAAGGCATGTGAAGTCTGCCAATCCGCACTTGGCCAGCGTGGTGGACTAAGGCCTTATCCCTCCCGTTCTGAGAGGAGACCCGTGCCCAACATTGGGACAAAGAAAGGGTTGTGAGGAAATAATCTAATAATCTATTAAAAGTCTTGTAAATATAATCATTATTTTAATCTAAATCATCTATTATATTACTGATTGATTGATTGGCAAATACAAAAATAGTAGGTATTTGTCATTGTTCGTCAAAAGTTCAGTATTCACTGCTTCGATCAATTTCACTGCATTTAATTATGAGTCTATCGTATTGAATGATATCCGCCTCAGCCTTCAGATTTATGCAAACGGTACAAGATTATGAAGTGATTAGTCACATTCTTGACAGATTTGTTGAAGTAGTTTTGAAATACGTAACCTTGTTAAGAATTGTGGGTTAGTCGCCAGGAATCTAAGGTGCGAGGGATTTTCCAAGTCCTATGATATGTCCTAGATTCTATAGATAGATATAATGCGACTCAATGACAATTCCAAAACATACTTCGATCGAGGTAATCAACCGCGTCAAAGAAATCTTATTCAATAGTTATCATTCACCCTACAGAACCTATGTTACCTACATAACATCATATTTACTTATTTAAATCCTTATCAAGTCGGCCTTTTTCTGACTTTAATTCCACACGAGTAAGCCGATTAAAGATAAGATAAACTAAGCAGGATCAGGAGGAGTGGCGTCGATTGAGGGAGGCCTATTTTCCGCAGTGGACCCCAAAAGGCTGATGAATGGATGGATGAAGCCGACTAGCATATATATTACAGGCGTACGATATGTCCAAATGAAACATAAACACTACAAATGAAATCTATTACACACATTCTATCGCCGGGCGATATTACAATTCGATTGGTGGACCACCATTAGATTAAACGTCAGAATGAATTTGATAAATAGATGCAAAATGAAATTCGTAGACGCTCTGGTGACTAGTGAGATTAAAAAACACGGCTCCAGAACGAGATATAGTTGCTAATATTTAAGTAAAAAAAATTTTTTACTAGCGCATTCACGGTTAACATCCTGCAACGTTGCCTCAGGCTATACATGTTTAGCTTGCCATATCAATAACTCAAACTAGACAAGGCTATCTCACCTAGGCTAGCCGAATACGACGCGTGGGTCGGCCAATGTTGGCGCCAGCTTTTTCCAGTCTCAAATTCAAATCGGCGAATCCCGTGGGAAATTCCAATATTCCGATATGAATAATCCATCTGATGGTAGGTAATTTTTGTGAGCGATCTGCATATATCCAACTAGTGGACGCCCGCAGCTTCGCTCGCGTGGAATTAGACATTCACTAACTTCAAAAACGGCAAAGTTTCATACTAAATTTGCACCCCCGTTTTACCCCCTAGGGGGTGAATTTTCAAAAATCCTTTCTTAGTGCTCCCCTACGTTATAAAAGGAACCCTAACCCTTTTTTTTCTGTTTCTAACCCTTATAATTTAGGCCCTGCGTTGATATGTCAGTCAGTCAGTCAGTCAGTCACCTTCTCCTTTTATATAATATAGATTGAACTATCGACTGCTAATTTTTTTGGGGTAAGCCATGATATTTCGGAAACCATAATAATTTTTATCTACAAGTGTTGAGTAGTGGACGCCCGCAGCTTCGCTCGCGTAGAATTAGACCCATTAACGACGTCTACCCAACTAACGACTTCAAAAACGGCAAATTTTCATACTAACTTTGCACCCCCGTTTTACCCCCTTAGGGGGTGAATTTTCAAAAATCCTTTCTTAGTGCTCCCCTACGTTACAAAAGGAACCCCTGTGCAAAATTTCAAGTTTCTAGCCCTTATAGTTTAGGCCCTGCGTTGATATGTCAGTCAGTCAGTCAGTCAGTCAGTCAGTCAGTCAGTCAGTCAGTCAGTCAGTCAGTCACCTTCTCCTTTTATATATATAGATAGATTGAACTATCGACTGCTAATTTTTTTGGGGTAAGCCATGATATTTCGGAAACCATAATAATTTTTATCTACAAGTGTTGAGTAGGTAGGAACCGGTTTCAAATCCCGGCCGAATGTATATGCGAAATATTTGCTAATTCTATAATCTCTCTGTATCTATCTCCATCAGTCAGAAAGATATACTTATATCATGGACTACATACTATTACTCTATGCTTATATCTTTCTGACGGATATAAAATTATGTTGCTGCACACATGCATTTACCGCCTAGCGCGGGGGTGTGAGTTGTTAGCATTGGTTGTGTCAATCAGTTGGTTATTAGATGCATTGCAATTAAAACTGCACCTGACATAATTATGTATTTAGAAAGTTGTTAGAGTCTGGAGTTAATTCGCTCTTCACCGATACGACGTCGGTAAACTAGCTTTGAATCAGCTCGCTGCGACTCATAGACGTTCCACTGCTAGACACGGCTCTCATTCTCATTCGTTCTCTCTTTGAATCAGCAGTATAGGTGTAATACAAAATAGGTATATGTACAGAGCACTAGCTCTGCTATTGCTTTGTACATATTTTCGATTGACAAATCGAAACATATTATTACATAACATCACGCTTATTTTCCCGAAGGGGCAGGCACAGTTATGAATCCACTTTTCACCAGTTATCTTGCGACCAACAAGTCTATCTATACAACAGTGGACGCGCGCTTTTGATATGTTTCGAGCCGCATCATCACGAGTACTTCAAATCAACTGGGTGCTCCAACTAGCCGAGCCTCGCCCAGCCAAGGAGCGGCAAGCCAAGGGCGACGCGTGGGCTGGTGAATGTTGGCGCCGTCAGCATTGTGTTAACCCAAATCCAATCGCTTCGAGGCAGAGTTGATTTATTTGATTGACAGCGTGGCTCCAAATATGTGATTTGATCAATATGTATGAAAATCATTGAGTATAATTTTTGGACGTAGGTATGTATTTTATTTTAGAAAAATATTTTTAGAATTTTATTTTTGACAAGAAGAAAACACACCTAGGTACTTAATACTCATACCATAAAATACAACAACAAATAAACAATACCTTAAAATTAATTAATTAAACCGTTTTAAAGTAAGTCAAGTCTGATAAAATGATCATGCTTCACTTGACTTTTATGGCATTTATTTAACGTACCTTAACGTACGTTAGCGAAAGCTCTTTAAATTTGATATAAAAAAAATGTACGGAGTCTCCTTGTACTTACTAAAAAACACAACAACTGCAGTGAAACCAAAGACACGGCGCTGAGTTAAAGTCTTTATGCATTTCTTTCCATTTTTATTTTGTATCTGTTACCTATTTTTTACTTCTTGGCGTGGTGATGACCATGACTGCAAAACCACAAATTCGACCCCTGTTGGACCAATATCTTGCAGATTTTTAAAGGGTCAACGATGTTAAAATGTTGTGAATTCTGTGTGTATCCGCCATAGACTCACAGGGTTAGTCTTACCGCGGGAGTGTTGATGTTAATATATTTATAAATTTTTCGCAGTTGAAGTACGCTTCGGGCCCTCCAACTTTAATACTGGGGTATCTTCATTAGACTATTCCAGAACGAATACGCGGACCTTCCGAAGCACGAATGCACTGCAGAAATTGTAACTAAGTAAAACCTTTCAACTACCAGCTGAGACAATATTAGTTCCTCGATAATTACTTTTTTAATGTAAAAATATTATGATTGGCTCTCAGACAATTGATTAAAATATTAACCAGGTCATGGGCTTACATTATCATGTCGTAAGAGTATATTATTCAAAGAGTTATGCTATAACTAAAACATTAACATCTCTTTACAAGCTCATAACTAAGTGAGATGTCTGCCTTTGCATCCTAATCAGAACGCATAAGACAAGCATATAGCATGAGATACGAGTACATAGCAGTACGTATGTAGAAGTTATGTAGATAAGGTTCATATTATATTAACTAACTTGCCTTACGCCATGCGGGCGTTAGACTCACTAAGAAAGTAACTCTGTTTTCACACACACAACTGGACAATGCGACTGGTGATTTAATGGTCACTGAATAGAACGGATGACCACGTTGGCCAATTGTAGATTGGCAGACTCCACAGTACCTACGCATTCATTCAAGACAACATGAAGAATTTTGACGTGATAACGTCTTATAAATTGATGAACAGCGCATATGAAAAAGTGTATCCCGTTCCGCTTCCGTTGAGTGTTTTTATTAAATGAATTTTACACACGACAACATTGGCGATTCCATGGCTCCGAAATAGGGAACTGTCAAAATAAATATATGGAATTGTCTGTTGTCTGTTATCTTTGTATTTTCAATTCTCCTTTTTTGTATTGTATAAAATAATGATTATGACGTTATCACGTAAATCTATCGTCCGTAAACCGACTTAACAGACAACCATTTTTTTTCATCACGTTACAGCAGCTGACAATTAATTGCTTGAACTGTGTACTTTTACCTTTTCATATTGGCTTGTAAATCTAACGATAACTTATCTTTTTTTACATCCAAAACACTGTTAGTGCTAAAAATATGACATATTATTTGTTCTTACCACAACTTGTCATGTCGTGTGGTGCCTTGCATTCCATCTGAAAGCGGTCTAAGGTTATTTCGCTAAACCGCACATCCAATTTACCATGCTACACTAGTTTAGTACGGACAACAAAAACTATGTTTTGTTATACTAAACTAATTTATCTAGTTATTCTGTTGTATAAGTTATTCTGAGAACTCTTCGAACACTGCAAGACACTTTAAGGTAGTTTGAAACGTATTGTGTTCCTAATGAGGCCATTTTGTTGCAACTTTAAGACTCAACATAACTACATGACAGTGTTAAGAGTTAAATTTATTATTTCAGCATATTAATTAATTATTGGGAGAAAATTAAAAAGGATAATCTTAGTTATTAGGTATTTGTACTGATGTATTATTTAAAAAAATTGTATAGGTATGTATGGTACCAAAATATTTAAAATCCGAACGCGACCTATAATTATCTACGGTTAAAATGATTTTGTAATAAGTGGCTTAAAAAACATAGTTTGTTTTAGTGGATGTTGGATTTGTTTTAGTCATGTGGAGATTGAACGAGAATAACAGAAAGAAGAAATAATATTCTTAGAAGTAAAAAAATACCCGGAAACATTCAAATATATTTATGATTATTTACCACTACTAGTAGGTACATATAAATAAGTACCTACAGTTGCTTTGGATTATCAAAAGCTTTAGTAGCTTTAGCCTTAAGCAAAAATATCTACCAATTCTTTTCATGTTACAATTCATTTCACGTCACTTGAGTGTTGTTCGAGCAGACATTTCGTGATCCGAAACGTCAGGAATCGCATATCGCGATGTCGCCTCGAGCGTCGCGATACCAGTTTTCATTTATGATTTCCCATGCCTTGACGATACAGCCTCCAACTGAATGACTTAATGATTTTTAAAGTGTTGTTATTTTATGACTGGTGATAGCCGGTGCTACTCGGGGGTCGAAGTGTCCATCCTTAAGTTTTCTGAGCAATGTAAGTACGTTTTAATGCCGGTATATATCGCCGAGCAGAGGTTCACTCAGGTTCAGAAAATTTGCAGTGGGATTCCAACAAGATACAATAAGATGTTCCACTAATTAATTTATTGTTTAAAGCATTTGGTACCATAATAATTAGCTTTATTTTATTTATAAGTTCAGATAAAGGGTTTTTTCTTATGACGTTATCACGTAAAGTTTTCGTCCGTAAACCGACTTTACACACAACTAATATATTTTTATTGTGCCCGATGGAATCAAAATCTACCGAACTAATGTTAATGAAACTTGGTGAAAACATGCACTGAATCACTGAGAGTTCTTGGGACATCCTTTTAGGTGAATACCTATATTACCTGTGCCAGAATTTCCCGCTATTCCGAAGACAATCTATTCTAAATTTAAACTTATTAAGTATTATATATGTTAAAATAACGAAGTTCAGATATGTATATGTCACTCGTCCCTTAACTTGACATTCATAACAGTCTCAAAATCTCGTACCTTTAATCAGTTATTTTCACGGCATCTTAATATTAAACTTGTAGCAACATTGTAACTAAGTTTCGCAAATTCCTGACAGTGCACGAAACTCGCTCATGTGGATCACATTTCGGATGTCACTTCGAATCAGCACTCTTCTACAGTGAATTTTATTACAATCGAATGCGGGCGCTACCAAAGATTAAAAACTCAATATATTTAATTGGCGTGGTAATTCCAAACGGTGCGAATCGATGTTATTTTTAAAACTTGCACACGCCAACATGCAATAGGATTTCTATATCGTGGAATGCGAGTACATACATTTTAGAACAATAAACAAAAAGCTAACCTGCAATCCATAGACATGCTACTGCTGGGTCTGCCCCACAGATTAATCTGTGGGAGGTCTAGAGTCTCCAATGCGGATTGGTGGAGGGGTTAGTGGCCAAGTCAGTGTCGAATGTTCTAAAGCCACGAATGCCTTTGACAAGGCTTTGCGATTGTTTTTCGTCTTTCGCTTCCTTGGTAGAAACTCTATGGAAACCCTACACATACCCCCTGGGTGGTGCCAACGAGAGACAGCGTATTATTGATAAGTAATAAAAAAAATTAAATAGATAAAAGTAATACCAGATTCTGACAAAAAAAATTGAAATTTTGTGGCCAGTCCGCACATGGCCAGCGTGGTGGACTAAGGCCTAATTACTCCCATTCTGAGAGGAGACCCGTGCCCGGCAGTAGGACAAAGAAATGGTTGTGATGATGACGAATACCAGATACCAGGACTGCGGTAACCAGCAGGCATTTTACAAGCATAGTGAGTAACTATTATTCTGTGGTATTGGGTAACACCTCCAAATGTTAATTACATATGACAGACTAACTCTTTTATATCTAAATACTCCACCATAAATGCGTTACTAACAACCATGAAAAGGTTCTTAACCTTCCCTAAAGTATCCGTTGCCTAATGAAATCACTATTAACGGGACTTTATCCGTAACCGAAGAAATTTATGTCAACATGCATAATTATGAAGTAATCACAAGAATCAATACGGTACTTAATATTGTATCGAGGTGTGATGGGCTGTGTACACGTCGTTTAAATGTGTGATGTGTGTTATGGTATTGGTCACTTTTGAATAATTTATCAAATGATTATTTAAATGCGCTCTCGATGTACTTACTCGCTTGAAAATGTGTGCCGAGAATTATAGATGTATTGGTGGCTTACACGCAAGGGTACATACTACGAGTACATACTTGCGGATAAGTATAATAAATCGGATTGGTATTTTTACAATCAGAAGAGATTGGTATAGAAATAATTGATTTTGTTGGTTTCTAACATTTCCTTCCTAACTTAGAAAAAGGTTTCCTTAGGTGCTAGGTAGACTAGACTGGTTGTTCAGTAATGTCTGTGATTAAAACAGGAAGCAACTCTAAACGAAACTGCCGTAGTCTAAATCCACGCGCGTGAAGCTGCGGGCGTCCTCTAGTGCTAATTAAAATGGACTAAATGCTCGGAGATATCTTGTATCGTACGACTTGTAAAGTAAAATATTCCTACTACTGACTTTCTAAAGCAAACACGTTGACTTGTCCGATAGGGTTGCTGTATGCGCGGATATAAACATGCGTAGTCTGATTATCAGATCGATTACGATTATTTACGAGCGACGATTATATTGTATCGATATATCATGTTTAAAAAGGGTTGATATGTTATAGGCGCTCTGAAAGTAGTACGTTAAATCTAATAAAGCTAGACCACTTTTTGCTCAGTTCCACATCAGTATGTAACAGAAAATAGGTAATTTCAACGAATGTGCCATTTGCAAAAACTTCTTGAAGGAAAAATCTTTGAAGGTGTGATGTATCGTCTGAATTATTCTTTATGTAGGTAGACCAATATTTATATTCTAAATTGTTAGTGCATTACCCCCATTAACTACTTGGATTAAACATCAAGTATCGGTTAGCTGTGTTTTTATTGTGTTCCCTAATTAATCCCTCAGAACTTACAAAAAGTGCTTGTTAAGGACTTATCAGAAGGTAGTATAATAAAAAGTTAAGCTGAAAGTGTACTCCACCACGCTGCTCTAATGCGGATTGCTGGATGGGTAAGTCGCCACCCGTAGGTCTTTCAACAAGGCTAACGACTGTTTAACATTTGAAAACAACCAGGATCGATTGCTTAACTTGCCATTCTAAGTACGGAAGCGCCTTCTTAATTTTGGCCCTAGCCGTCACCCATCCATATGCCGACCGCACCCAACGGTGCTTAACTTGGTCGATCGACGCTAGCCGATCGCTTCAAAATGGCTATAAATCTATGCAAACATAACATAACATCGCGCCTGTATTTTACCGTGGGGTCGGAAATTCTATGCTAAAACCGCAGAGATGGTTTTGACCATCAATTAGGTGATTTAGATGCGATTTTGTTTGACGTAACGTGTATTAAGTTTATAATAACACGATATACCTACGATTAGTAAGTTAGTCAATTTACACTGTCACTAATCTACTTCGATGCTAACGATTGATGACAATGATAATAATATCATAGGACACCAATGTTAGGTAGGTATATAGTTTAACACGTATCCAATAAAAATGAATTTATTCTTTTTGCGCTTGATGTAGGTACGTAATACGTAATTACATCAAGCGAAAAAAGTTACTGTTACTTACTTCCTTTATACGACAACACAAATCAAATATTCAATTTAAAGACCGTTATCTATTAAGGCAAATTATCATAAAAGCTGAACAACAAAGGCACTATAATGTCAAAGTGATTAATCATTGCTAAGATAAAGATAGAAAGGCAGAAATGTATCATTCTGCTGTCAGCTTTAATCTAAATAAATCAAACTGGTACCAATTTCAAATTCGAATCAATGCAGCTGATGGAGACCCAATGTTCTTGTTGGCAGAAACATCAATTACAAACACAGGAGGACTTTGATCGACATGCAATACGAGTACAATACTCGATACTGTAAAGGCGATTGACTATAACCTTCGCTCGCTGCGACCCATAGACATCCCATTCCTGGGCACAGGTCTCCCCCACACGCAGCTGCGGGAGGTCTAGAGCATACTCCACCACGCTGCTCCAATGCGGATTGGTGGAGGGGTTATTGGCCAACCCAGTGTCGGATGTTCTCAAGCCACCCGAAGGTCTTCGACAAGGCTTAACGACTGTTTCCAACATTGAAAATAACCGGGACCGGCTTTACGTTACGTTACGTGAGAGAGAATTAGATCACACTCCATCACGCGAACCAATGCGAATTGGTGAAGGGTTGTCAACCCTGTGTCAAATGATCTCAAGCCACCCGAAGCTCTTCACTAAGCAATAACCATAGTTTTAACAACTGGGACCGACGGCTTAACCGACGGCACCCATGAAGTTTTTCCCCTAGCGGTCACCCGCATAACGACCGCGTCTAATGTTACTCAGTCCATATAGTATGACTGATGTCAGTCACAGGGCTATGAGCGCTTTGTCAAAGGCATGCAAGGCTAATACCTATGTATATTAAAAATCGTGGTATTCTACAATGGACAAACGCGTTTTATGCTAGCTCTGAACCAGATTCAAGATGCCATTTAGATTCGACCTAGTTGGTGTATCAGCAAAATGTAATATCCTATTCTATTTGTTCAGTGAACACTGTGATAACATTGCCTGTTTGAAGTACAAAGACTGGTGGTTTAGTAGTAGTAGGAACACAATAGGAAAAGGTATATCGCTGATTTATTAGCTACAATAAGCAGTCAGCGAATCTCGTGTAGACAGCGCCCATTGTGTCAAAAATGTAATTTTTATGGAATTACTATATATATAGGCATGTGTTTCATTAGTGCTTATTAACTCCATGTATGTATCATTTAAGTTTTTAATCAGACTGGATGGCGCATTGATACTAACAAAAAAAGAGAGTGCTTCTTCCGTGTTTTCTTCGTTGCATTTCTTTTGGCAGACGCCTAAACTGTCAAATTAACAAATTTCGCGTTACGGTATAGGAATAGGAAGTTGTTACAACATTTTTTGACGGCCTCATTGGCGCAGTTGGTAGTTTGCTATCTAATATTCATAAAAAAGCTTTTAATGCCAACCGTTAGCACTTTTCACAGAGTGAAATATTAAATCTGACGAACAAATAATTGTGTTTTCTATTGCACAAATCTCCGCATTGTATAAATGCTTAATACATAATTGAAGTAACATATTTGTGCACAATAGTGAACAATAGCCATTGAAGTCCTTTTGAAAATTCTAAAACGTTATTTAAGTGGGTCGGTTAGAAAGTACATGGAATGAATGAATATGAGAGAATGCCAAATACATATTATTAAGATTATTTTAGCTTATATAATTAAAAAAGATGGCGGATAGTTTCAAACTAGATCCTCGTACCATTTAAAATTATGGTAGACTACCGATATATAATAATATATGCTGCTTACACATGATTTTGACCGCGGAGAATTCTCACGCTTCCATGCAAAATTACTCGTGAGACGCATAACATCTGCCCACCCCACATCAATAATACCTACCACGTGACGACCACGACCGCTCTGATAAGAGTGTTATAACAAAGAAGATATCAAAGAAGATACCAAATTTAATGATATTAACAAAATTGGAGCTGCATGGTGTAGTATGCTCTAGCCTCTTAACTCCTCGACGGATACCTACGTTCACGTGTACTTGCACGTATACGATTTCTTTACGCAGGTTTCTGTGACTCAATGGTGCGACACTTCTGTACCATGACATGGTATTCAAGTTCTCGTGGGAGATAAATATAAACTGGCAGGAAAAGCATGATATTATTTTAAATGTTTAAAAAAAAATCATTATTCTAGTTAGTAAAGGGTATAGGACCAATGTGTCAGATTAAATTTTATTTTATTCATAATTGAAAAAATCTCCGGACTAGAGTCTGCCTTTCTTAGCTGTGGCGGTGGGAGAATGAGTGAGAATGAATGAGAATCCTAGCCAAATGTACGAGGTCGTAGCTTTGGTGTTGAGTTTATTAGTACAAATTAAATACAACCTTGGTTTGGAGTGATGCCATATCTGACGAAAGATGGTGACCATATTTGACGAACGTGATATGGCCAGCAAATAACAAAAATATTGAAAAGTTCTGATACTTTATTTCTCTTTTTTCTTCCTTAGCTTAGTAGCACTTGCGAATTCTCTCACGTAGAAATCTTAGCACGTCCATGTACGTACACCTGCGACACCGGTGATAAATACGGTATTGGCGTTTTGGACAACCCTGATAGCTCGCCGCACTGCTCACAGGCCAGCGTTGATCTACGAATGACAAACTCGTTTGATTTATGCTTCCATTGTGAAGATGTACATTTAATTGCAAAATAGGGTCGACAGGTATGATCGGGGAACGTGTAATTATATTGATCGTAAAGGTATTGCTTTGAATTGTAATTGAATGGTGTATTAATTATGCAACGGGCTCTGACAGCTTTATAAACACCAATTATTTTCTTTTTATTTGGCATAGATGGAACTAGTTCTAGGATATTAATTTCTGTCTGTTATCTCTGTGTGTGTGTGTGTAAATTAATATCTGTATTTACATCTATCGTACATTCATCTATCAGTGAATGAATCTATCATAGAGTAATGATAAATCTATGATCATTATGGATGCTTGTAATAGGGCTGGAAAAAGGAGCACAGGACGCCCTTCGACAAGGTTGACAGACGACCTGAAGAAGGCAGCGGGAAACCGCTGGATTGAGAACGCACAGGACCGGTTGGAGCGGCGTCGTTTAGGAGAGCCCTATGTCCAGAAGTGGACCACTAAAAGCTGATGATGGTCATGATGATGTAATATGGCTGTCCACGAGCATTGATTTAACAAAAAGCTATGTACTCAGTTTTTGTAATTTTCAAATGGCAAATCATAACTTCTAGATCTATAGCATATTTTGAGAAGAGTCTCGTGATAGACAAATTTTACCTGTGTAGTTTACTGATCTAGCTATTTAATATATATGTTTGTATACTTCTGTGTACCAATAAATGAAATAAAAAAAAAAAAAACAAAAATACTGTAGTCATTGCATTTAATAAAAGGCTAACTACCTTAGGGCCATGATTCATTTCCGTTAAAATAGTTTTATTTTGAAGAATAATTTAATATTATATATTGACTTCGTTATATCTGGTATCTATCACCCATAAAATATTCTAGGTAGCTGTTTGTATACAATGGGATATTATGCTGGATAGATGACGTCGTTTTTCTGCTTATTTATCTTACAATCGGTAATTTATTGAATTTTTATCAGTTCTGATACACGGTGGTTGATGTACGACGCTATTATGGAGTCTTCAGGTTTAATTTTTGCAATAAATTTACATGAAACGATATGCAATTTTAATTCTGATGGTTGTCTCGAAATAGAACTGAGGTACCTACTTGACTGGAAGCTTACGCAGACTTACGGAATGTCTGGTGAATATCTTATTCTGGTTTTACTCATCTTTAAGTAATTTATTCGATACCTAGTTGTAGTTACCCGCAAATAAAATTGCGTGGAATTTCTTATTGTTTTGTACCCTTTTTCAGTTTCCTTGAAATCATTGTAAATTAATTCATTTAAACGGTACATGCAGTGATATATCAGTGAATTCGTTTCTTCTTAAATATACCGCCTTCTTTATATTCGCTGATCCATTCTAATCGATAGTCGAAGTTCGAAGCGTATATATATTCTCGATAGAATGAAATATTGTAGGTATTCCATTACTTTATTTTAACAAATGACATATTGCAATTTTATTAAAAAACTACACAGTTTTAAAGAGATTTACAGAAACAGGGATTTAAAGAAAGTTATTTACAATAATTAATCACAGCATGAACCGGTCATAAAAGGGGCTGCGCTTAGCATTAGCCTCGGCAAACCACCTCCGCCAGTTTGCCACTTATTGCCATCCGCAGAATACATGTTACAGCCGCCTCTAACTTGAATTAATGATTGAGATTAATAGAGATTTAGATTACTGATGATTTAGAATAATAGGCTTTGCTTATACTTTCATGACGACTTTCATTTGCATTAGTGTACCAGAAACAAGTGGGGATTGCTCGTCAGGCGCATAACATCTGCCCACAATGACTACCACAACCACTTTGACAAGAGTTTTACGACATAGAAGAGGAACATTAATAGAGATTTAGATAAATAATGTTTTAGATTAATAGAGATTTATAGTAGAGTAGGTAATCTACCTACTGATATGATATTTCCTTGCTTCCAGATCCACCATGTCAAGCGGGGGCTGCTCCGGTCCCGGGGTGTGCGGCGGGGCGCGGCGGAGGCCTCCCCCGCCCCCCGAGCCAGCCCTCTCCCTCGCCGCGGACCTCAGCGAGCTCAGTCTGGACCAGGGCTACCACACGCTCGCCGACTGCGGCCCGCCGAGGCGGAGGAGGGACAACACGCTCAGTGATGCCCTGTGGCTCAAGATATTGTCGTATCTTGAAGTAAGAACCATTTATTAAATAGTTAATTGTATCAGGCGTTACTTTGCGAAAATCCATTATTATAAATCTAGTTTTAATCTACTTTGCAACTATCCGCAAGCAAGCTGGTGTATATTTTCATGCATATAGCATCTCCCTCCCTCCAACATAAGAAAGCATCACATACACCAACATACAAATCACTACCAACACGTGATTCGTCTTCAAACAGAACATCCTCAGGGTAAATTGAGTCTACGAAGGTCAGTGGCAAAGTACATTATCATTGACAAACAAACTTCTCACTCTCTTAGCTCAGAACTGATAAGACTCAGCAAGCTGGCAAGGCCTAATCCCTCCCATTCTGAGAGGAGACCCGTGCCCAACAGTGTAACAAAGTAAGGGTTGTGATGAAGTAAGTAGATAGGTACCTCACATAAACATTCGCTACCCGCTATTAACCTACTTAATGATATTTTAATAATTAAGTAAGCCAAAGCGATTCTGGTGTCATATGTGGCAGCACATGGATGTTATTCCTTACAGATTTGTCTAGTTAGCGATGCTCAAATAGCCTTGCTAACTAAACGAATGGCATTTCCTTGCAACTTTTGTTCAACATAGATACTGCACAGGTATCGTACGTCGCGGCTTGCAGCGTTGCCGCATTCATTAGTAGGTACAATCAACGGCAAGGATTAGATTAGTAGTAGGTATGAAATCGTGAGATAAATATTCATTTGCGCGTAATCGGAGCAAATACGATTTAGAGTCTAGCATCTGAGAAGAATCTTAATGCGAAACCCTGAGCACACTTTCATGAGGTGATACAGGTCAGGGATTAATAAATAAATAAATAAATAAAAAATTTATTCCTTTTCTTCGCTACAGTATACAGTACACCGAGAGCTATGGTACAGATTAATAACTTCGTAAAAGATTTCGCAATGGTAAACTTCAACCCATAGACGTACCACTGCTAAACACGAGCCCCCCACAGACAAATCTGCGGTAGGTAAGAGTACCACAAGTGGAAATTGAATTTGCTTCCTTCCAATATTCTACTGACCTCTACACTCTAATATGTGTTGTGGTAGAAATCTCATAAAACTGTCAATGAACTTTTGTTAAAGGTTTCGGACCTCTGCCGAATGTCACGAGTGTGTCGTCGATGGGCTCGATTCGTGTCCCGGTTGACGGCAAGGCCCGAGCCCTGGAGAAGAGTGCGGACCGCTGGCCCCTTGGAGGTAGCGGCCAGGTGTGCTGGAGCCCGCGCAGGACCCTGCGTGAGTGCTGTCAGAGAGTGGCGCTCAAAGAACTGCGTGGTTAGTATTTTTGGTTGTCGACCTCTGCATTGTGGCTGCCACGATGGTTTTGCTTCGTAACGCTACCGCAAGGTTGACGCCGTGTGGACAGCTGACTTCGAAGTCGCGCTCTGCCCGTTGTATCTGAAATAAGTTTTGTTTAAGATAGCTCGTTTGACAGCAAGCCCAAATTAAAGTTTTGGTAAATCTACGTAAACATAGTTCGACTACCGAATCGGGCATCCTTAACCTTACTAAAGGCCTGGACTACATTACTAAATTCCTTTACTTTGGTCCTTACTCAAGGTTTGAAACTATTACCTTTTCATAAATAGGTACCTATTGTTCCACAAATTACATACATAACGCTTCGTCTGTACAATATGCCTTGAAAAACCTTTGTTGATTTATCAACCCAGGCAGTAATGGTGGGAAATGCTCTTTTAAATCAGCCTCAGGAGCTGCTCGCCTGCAATTTGCTATGCATTAATTACTCTCTGCCAAAGTTGGGTATGCCATTCGCAGTCACCAACGAGCGCACTGTCAATGAGCTGAATTAAATAATAATAAGCCACAAAAAAAGTTCTTGGGAGTTCTTCCTCATCATCATCAGCTTATATGACATCCAATAACATTGCAGGTGACGATAGCCAGTGCGCAGTTCCTGGCGGCGACGTTTCGGAACATCACCCACCTGGCGCTGGTCGGCTCCAGCACCCTGGACGCGCGGGCGCTGGCTCCCCTCATCACTGAGCTGGTGGATCTGAGGCATATCGACTTCACTGGTAAATTATTATATTATGAATGAATTAATGAAGCGTTTATTCAGGAAAGGGAACTACAGCAAATCAATTAAAAACAGCATGACAAGTCACAGTATGGCTCTGACAGCCATAGTGCTGATTTTTAGCGATACCTGTCGGCAAGGTATTCGGATCGTGAGAGTACTTAAAATAACGCGAAATAATTCAAATCTTATTTCGGGCAAAGCCGTGGAAAAATCTAGTAAAATATAAAAGTTACACGGGTTATGTACGTTTCGAATAGGTGTCTTCACAAAACATTAGAAGGGCAAAACATAATTAAAAAAACCCTAGCCAGCGAGGTTGGTAGACTTGACATGCGTTCTTATACAATTTAAAAAAAAAAACTTAAGTGTACTGGTTTTCTTGCTAATATACATTATTTATAACCCTGTTCATCATCGACAGCAAAAATTTGAAAAAAGAATTCAAATACCATAAAAAAGAAAAATGCACAGCGGGAAACATGCTAGTGTTTCATATTAAGAGCATCATTGTACAGCCTAATCATTCTTCGCATAACACGAGCATACTGTCCTCACATATGGGATAATTAGTTTGTAACCGATCCTCTTTAAGAAATATGGTGGTCGTTAAGCAAACTTTTTACACCCGACCGCCATAGTCACGCTTCTACATATCTCGCTTGCCAATTAACGTACTGTATGACGAGGCTGTGGGACCGCTTTTCTTTATACGATTTCTAGAGCAGTAAAATTTTCTCAATAGATACTGGCTGTTGCACTAAGCTGGTGTCTGTACGACACTGATATGGATGTAATGTATATGGATAGATAAACGAGCGGCACCACGCATCCGCTGCCGCCCATGAAAAAGAATAATAGTGACTAGGGTGGTTATTCCAGTTAGCAAAAAGAGTTCCTAAAGAACATTAGTTAGCCAGTTCGTTAGTGGGAACGAGGACTGGGGAAGAGACTGTTTGTGATAATTAGTCAGTGTTAGTAATAGTCTATTGTTGTTACTATGAGTCCCGCCCAAGTAAGTCACAGATACGTTGCACCCTTGAGGACTAAAATGGTCGCCTCTAATGAAGTGTAATCGGAAACTACACCTTTCCAATCGGACTACAATTGTTTTTAAAACCCGTTTATATTATTTAAAAAAAATGTTATGTAAAAAAATTTAAACAAAACGTCAGACAGAAATATTTCCAAGCCATATCAGTCGGTACCTCTATTATAAAGCGTCGCAATTTGCAAACACTTTGCAATGATTTAATTTTAGTCATTTGTGATGTACATTGTATATAAATAAACTTGAGTGTTGTGTCGGTTGTGCGAGAAAGGTTTAAGTAAACTTTTCATCAAGAGAGAATGAGAATGCTTGAACATTCCCTGATGAGTTGTAGCTTGGTTTTGGCAGAGTTCCGCATCCAAAAAACCCTCCTGACGCCCCAGTACTTAGATTACAATGATCAACAGTTAGTTAAAGCTTACATTAACTACCTTTGTTTCATAACCTTTGTTTCATAAGTACTTTTATTAAAGAAACCTCAAAAATAACGGGTTTCTTAGTTAATTACATTGACTTAGTATAGTCAATTCATAGTCAGTTAATTACGTTGATTTATCATATTGGTAGGTACGGTACGACCGACGGCGTGTATAGTTCAACTTTGTTCTTTGGGTTAAGTTATATAGGGTCTACTGTACAAATATTAATCTTGCGCACAGTTGTTAATTAATAGTTATCAGTTGGTAGTAGATAATATAATTTATTGTATTTGGACGTTACGTCGTTACGTCTTTTGCCACCACCACAACCTTTTCTCTGTTGGATACGGGTCTCCTCATAGAACATATTTTAAAGATCTAGAGCGAATTCACTGTCAAAAGAAAACTTACTTATAAACAACCACACTTCCCCAAGATGCGGACACATATACACATTTACTTAAAATACCGCAGAATCAAGACCTAGGTCGTGGATTCACTGACCCATCTATTCGTATGATTTACACGACTTTTTTTAAATTATGATTCTCCATAATGATGAGTTTTAGATCCTCCTTATACTGCCATGATGCTCAGTTTTATGGTTACACCATACCTTATTCGGTGAATTCCTGCCGTCAAGGGTATTTGACGAAGTAATATGCAACTGCCATATAAGTCCAAAGCTAATCTTTTCCCTTTCCCGGAATGATTTCTTGATAATATTGTAACAGGTCGAATTGCTGAGCTTGTTTGGTCAAAGTATTTACTGTAACGGTCATTAAGGGTGGATTCGACCAAACGAGAATAAATTTTATCCTTAATAGAAAGAATAGAATATAGACGCCATATGATCGCCAACGCGATTTTTATATTCTATCATACGTCATAAGAAGCTGTCATGTCAAAGCAAAATTAACACATGATTGACAGCTTTCAGCTCGCTACTTTAAAATTATCCCTGGTATCCTGATATAGTTACGCGCGTGTAAGTCTATGTTTGGTCGAATCCGCCCTAAGCCGATGAAGTTGTCTGTTGACCGTGAAAAAAATTTGAGTCTCACTCATGCACTCTCACACCTTCGTGGTAGGTTTAGGCCTGTTTGACCCTAAACATAGAGATTTCTCTGAGGTTGAGTGATTTCTGTATTAGATACACAGAAAACAACAAAGCCATGTATATTTGTATGTGTGTATATATATACATATATATATCTGCTCCGGTTTTCGTTGGGCTGGCCCACAGAACAGATAATCTGGCCACTGGCCTGTCGAGCGTGGGACTCACGGTTCGGCAGTGGTCACCAAGCCCCATGGAGACTTCATTAAAAGTAATAGCCTATATTGCTCTGTGTGATGGACCTAATTTGCATGTATAAAAGTAAAACTATAGATATTATAGAAATGGGAAGATTGCATAGTATTAGAGATAGGTAGTATTTATTTATGGGGCCCTGTGGGTAAAGGACACATGAGGAAACCTGCATGCCCGAGAGTTCTTCATAATGTTCTCGAAGCTATGTGAAGTCTGCCAACCAGCACTTGGCCAGTGTGGTGGACTAAGGCCTAATCCCTCCCATTCTGAGAGGAGACCCGTGCCCAACAATGGGACAAAGAAAGGGTTGTGATGATGAGTTTACAGTAGGCCACCCAGCCACTGCCGCTCTTGACAACTGTAAAAAACACATAACAAGTACTCAAAACAACATTGACCATAAGTGTTTGTGACTAAGCTATGTTTATTAATTAAAGTTAAACTTCTGTAAAGGAAAAGTTTTGCAAAAGCTACTTAATTCATAAATAAGCTCATGCTGTCTTAAGTTTTAAACTTCCACATTGTAATTAATACCCATTTTACAGGTGCTATTTACATAAAAGACTAGCAAAGTAATTTCTGACGCCATTTTGTAAATTATTTAGATTACCGAGTTGAAATGGTTGAACTTCGAACAATTTGGAAGTTTCCATTAACCTCAAGGAAAAGTTTGGTGAAAGAACAAGTTCCCTGCTTTCAGTTAGAAGGCAGGTTTGTTTTTCAATTAAATGTATATTGCTGCTTATTTTTTAGGGTTCCGTACCCAAAAGGTATAAATAAAACGGGACCCTATTACTAAGGCTCCGCTGTCCGTCTGTCACCAGGCTGTACCTATCTCATGAACCGTGATAGTTAGACAGTTGAAATGTTTACAGATGATGTATTTCTGTTGCCGCTATTAGAAAAAAAATACTAAAAAACAGAAAAAAAATATTTAAGGGTGGTACGGAAACCATCGGTCGCGAGTCTTGAGCGGTTTTAATTTTTTATATATAAGAAAATCAATTAGTCAGTCAGTATAAGTTGTGTGTAAGGAACATAGGATATGGAGTGTTAAGAAGAAGAAAGAGTATTAGTTAGTTAATTTAATACTTCTGTTAGTCCTATAATATTGGTTAACATTAGTTTAGTTCGTAGGTGGCTCCAGATTTAATCCTACCCTCGAGAACGCTGCAACATCTACAAGTATAGCGGGAAACCATACATTTCAGCCTACCTTTTATTGACTACGTATAGATAGAGATATTATTATGAACATAAGATAGCAAACGAGCATGTAGCAGCATCTACCTGTTGTCGCCCTTAGCAATTGCTAAATACATACTTTGAATAAGTCTCAAATAGATTAATATGAAAATGAGTTGGTCAGATTATTAGTAGATATGAGGAGCAGTGACTATTAGTGATAGATAGTCCCGTTAGTTGGTGTTTGTAATAGACCAGTTAGTAACTATTTGTATCAGTTTGAGTTGAGTTCCTCCGCCAACCCGCATTGGAATTTTAGTAATCTAAAGAAATGAAACTTGAAACCACACCTTACCAACGATTTTTTTTGCTCACTTTAAAGTACTTGTGATAACACACGGGAGACCGTGTGTTATCTGCCTTTCCTTTACTCTCATGCGAATCTTTGAAACTTTATTACCTAATTAATAAATTAGACAGGCCCGTTGGCGCAATCGGTAGTGACCCTGTCTGTTGCGCCAAAAGTCGTGGGTTCGAATCCCACTCAGGACAAATATTCGTGTGACGAACACTTGTATTTGTTCTGTGTCTGGATGTCATTATTATCTATTTAAGTATGTATTTAAAAATATCAATGTATGTATATCAGTCTCTGACACCCATAACACAGGCTCGCGCCTACTTTGGGATCAGATGGCCGTGTGTGAGAATGTCCAAGATATTAAAAAAAAAAAAAACAATCTCGTCCCCGCCTGAAGGTTTAATTTTATATTATCTTTTCAGGCTGTCCCAACCTGGACTGGCCGGACTGGGCTTGGCTGGAGAACCGGCTGGCGTCGCGACGGCCGCCCGTGGAGTACATAGACCTCACAGACTGTGGCTCCGTGAGCGACGCGGGGCTGTGCGCGCTTCTCCACACCTGCCCGTCGCTGCAGTATCTGTACCTGCGCCGATGTACTCTAGTCACAGGTAACCATGGAATGGAATGGAGTCCGAAGGTCTTTAACAAGGCGTAGCGTTTGATTTTACCATTTAATTGATATTTAAAATTAAAAAAAAAAAGCTTTTTATAACTTTTTATTTATTTTTGAACCAAATATGTGTGTCATATTTCAGCTCGATAGCTTCAGTGGAAGTGGGTGGACGTGGTGGGTGGGACGGCTTAACGTGCCTTTCGAAGCAGCGTAGCGCCCAATAAATTTTGCCACTAGTAAAATTTTTGAATTATTACGCAAGCACACCAGCTGCTAAAATCTCCTGGAAGATTTCTTATTCTCACCTGTTACGAAGTACCAGTAAGAAAATTATTATATTCTTGCTAAAGAATTTAGGCAAGAATTGAGCCTTTTTAAATCAAGTCACCTATTTTTAAATTAGTACCTTGCCGAAATAAAACAAAAAAAATACAAAAATCTTACTTAAAGTAAAATAAAATATTTAAAGTTGGATCCCTTCCCTCCATTTTAGCTTCCACTGGTTATGGAGGGATAGTAGCCCCTAGCGTTCCAAATATCAAAAGAAAACAACAACAAAAAAAAAACACATAACGTAACATAATAAACATTTTTTTCGTGCGGTGCGTTAAAATCGTGCGGTAGTGCTCCTCCGCAAAGTTTGGTAACTCTTTGTTTTTCTGTAAGCCACGAAATTATTTTGGCATGAGATCTTTGACAAACATTGGTTTTGTGATGACTGATATATCACCATATCAGTGATGGTTCATAATCCCTATAAGATCAGTTTTTTTTGTTCTACGTTTAATATTACCGCGTCACACAAAAAGTGGTCATTATGCTCAGTAATGCACCCTGATTTCGCTTGCTTCTGTTTTTCTCCTGTCATTTGCGACTTTTTGTTTATTCAGCTCTACTGCTCGTGTAGTTTGCGGACCAATAAATCTTGGGCCTTGTTGTAAAAACGTTTGGTAAAGACTGTTATTATATTTGCATTATGTCGATTGAGGCTGAAGACTGTAATTTTACCATTAAATATCAATATAAACCCATCATTAACGTGCATTACCATCGCTTTATGTGATCATCTAATCGCACATACTTAATGTTGCGACAACTTTGTCGAATTAAGCGGCAGTATTTGCCTTTTCTTAGCATTTATTTAACTGCGTCATTTCATAAAAGGGACGCTTTTTGTCGAATGAGACGTAAATGCCACGGCTTTAATAAAGGTTCGTTAACCCTTTTTGTCAGTATATAATGTCATTTTGTATATATTATTACGTTTCATGCAGTATTATGAAGATACGTTGTAGTTTTTCTTGTGTGTTAGTTTTTAGGTGGAATGCAAATTTGTTCCTAATTCTTTCCTCATCTCTTTTGTTACTTAATAAATAAAATTTGTAATTGATGTGAACGCACTCTATTTCTTAGTTTCTGAACGCGAAAAGCGTATGCTCCAAACTCAGAAATCCTACCTCTTTGATAAGGACCAATCCGAGCTCGGTATCCGTTTTGGCGCGCATTTTGTAAAAGCAAGTTGCAGCGGACAGCCAATCAGCGCTCATGCCGTGATAAAGCGCAGCAAGGACTGCGGTTATTTTGAGAGTGAGACTGAGTCAGAACAGACCAGGCTCTCAAGTAAATAAAAGTTTTTTTCAATTGTAATTTATTCTGTTATAAAATAAGAGTATTTTTATACAAATTGTATTTTATCATCATGACTACAGATGCGGGTGTGAGATGGATCCCCTCGTACTGCGCGCTCAAGGAGCTGAGCGTCTCCGACTGCACCGGGGTCACCGACTTCGGCCTGTATGAGTTGGCGAAGTTGGGCCCTGCGCTGCGGTACCTCTCCGTTGCCAAGTGTTCCCAGGTGGGTTTCATATGTCTGGAAAATAAACAAACTGGCAAATTAGGAACCTGTCCAATAGCCTTTCTCGGCCTCAAGCTACAAAAATTACCTACCACTACACTAAACAAAATTCTTAATTTTTCCGGGATAAAAATCAATTACAGTAAAAAAAATAGTCTCTAGACCGAATAACCTTAGAAAATAACATCGACCCATCATTCCATTGAGGATGAGAAGGACAAACCAACAAAAAAGCTAGTAAAAACCGAATGATAATTATAGGTTTTTCTTCATATCCACGGGAGCCGTGAAATTTTCCGGGATAAAAATAGTCTATGTCACTCTTCAGGCCCTACACTACATCTACGCAAACAACCAACATTCCCTTGGGGCGGAGAAGAAGGACAAACCAACAAACCAACAAACACACTTTCCCATTTATATATGTATTAAGGATTAAAGGTCCCCAAAGTTGGGATGTTACGATCAGAAGATCATGTGTCCAAAGGATAAAATGGGGTATAAGACAAACAATAAAAAAAGCATTCATCGTATGAAAAACAACTCTTTATGTCGGCTCTGCTATCTTTACGCGAATATTCCTTCCTTTTATTCAACTTTTATAGAGGTCATCAAGATTAGTTCAATGCATGTTCTCGACACAAACAAATGACTCGTAGTCTTCTTTTGTTACGACGTACGAAGATGGATGGGGCGATGTGAATGAAATTCAATTTATGTACAGTCAATTGATTCAGTATCATTAACGTTTAGTCTGCAGTGCGTTAGCGACCTTGAGAAGCTAGTGGTCTCGGGTTCCAATCCTAATGTCAAACGTAACATAAGGTCTTTTCACTGCAGAAGTCAAAAAGATATCACAAAGTCTCATTCGGATTTACAGATTTTTTATGCCTTCGAGAACAGTTTTGAGAACTGTCAGGCATGCAGGTTTCCTCAGATGTTGCCATCACCGTTACAGCAGATGACATTAAAGTTCTTAAATCGCACATATCCTATCAATTCATTGGTTCGTGCTGCTTGGATTTGAACCCGGACCGCTCGAGTGAGAGGCGAGTTCGATAGCCACTGGCCTGTTACCGCTCACTAATTACTAACCTAGTAAGTATCTTCCCAGGTGTCAGACTCGGGCATAAGAACGCTGGCTCGACGCTGCTACAAGCTGCGGTATTTGAACGCGAGGGGGTGCGGCGCCCTCGGCGACGATGGAGTGGAAGCCATTGCGAAGGGCTGCTCCCGGCTGCGAGCCCTGGACTTGGGCGCCACGGATGTGTCTGAAGCTGGCTTGCAGGTACCATCATCAATGTTCGCCCTGTCATACTGGGGGACAAAAGTCATAGTACACTCGCGTCCACACGCTACCAACTGTTCTGTTTATATTAATATCAGTACGCCCCTAGTAAACTAGCTCTATTGCCATGGGTTAAAGACTAAAATTTAATGAAAACGCTTGCCGTAACACTTGCTGGTACATTTGGCCGTACGGGTGGTGACGTCACACACTTTTTTTTGAATGTGTAGACATTCATCGGTTATCACGTCAAAAACGTATATAGAATTTTTGATACTGGCTCTTTAAGGCTGCTTTTGATATTGTTGGTATCCGTAAGAAAACTTTGGTTGCAAATTATTAATGGACATTGCAAGGCCGCGGATATGTCTGCAACTGAGAAGGTGTGGCCTATACTCTACCACGCTGTTCCAGAAGATACAGCTTGGTACAGGAGTTAGTGGTCAACCTGAAGAAGTGCAAAGGGTTAGCGACTGATTAAGAGAAAGCAATCCAAATTGGTGATGGTCCTTCCAAATAAATAAGTTGGTCAATAATTTATTTTCGGCATAAAAGATACCAAACCACTTTTCTTACCTATCATTTCAGATCCTAGCGCGTTGCTGTCCAAATCTAAAGAAATTGGCGTTACGGGGCTGCGAGTTGATTGGTGACGATGGCCTCGAAGCCGTGGCCTACTACTGCCGAGGCCTCACGCAGCTCAACATCCAGGACACGCCGGTGACACTTCGGGGGTACAGGGCTGTTAAGAAATATTGCAAACGATGCGTCATAGAACATACCAACCCTGGCTTCTGTTGAAGGGAGATGGACGAGAACACAGGGCTGTGAAAAATTACTGCCAACGATGCGTCGAAAGCATACCAATCCTGAGGCTCAGCTGCTCTGAGGATAGGCGGTTCGCTAAGCTGATTGGCTTAATCAGATCAGACTCTAGAGGTATCCTCTCTTGAGAGGAGAAAGAACTAGAAACAGGACTCTCAAATAGGAGTCATAGAGTATAAATTGATTGAGTAAAGGATGACAGAGGAATAGATCACAGAGCTGTGAGAAAGTACTGAAAGTGACGCGTCACAGTGCACTAACTAACAACCCTTTCTAATAAATGTCAAATTGAGAGTTAATAGAATACAGTTATTTGAGAAAATACTTTAAGCTTGGCCTTGCGTATGGCTTCTGTAAAAGCGTTTGGGTCATCAATACTTTTGAACTTATCAACAGTGTTTTTGCATGGATAAACTCGTAGCATTCTCGTAATACTCTCACAAGAAGTGCTATCGTAAGCACAATTAAGATTGACTTACTCGTTAGTCAATACGATTGTAAGCGTCAAAAGGCTTCGTTGTATACTTTGACTAGGTATATAAATGTAGAACGAAACATTCGAAACAAAAATTGTTCATTCGACAAGGCTTAACGATTGCTTTCACCATTGAAAACCACCGGGACCGATGGCTTAACGTGCCAACAACCGACCGCGCTCGTTGTTGCTTAACTCTGTCGATCATATTGAATCGACGCGAGCCATTGGGCTATTGACCACATGTCATGGCTATTATTATGTACATGTTATGTATATTGTGTATGTAATATTATGTTGTTTGTTGCAATCTTCGATCAAGGAACAAAAAATATGCAAAAAGGTTTCAGGATTTTTGTAATCCGTCTTGATGTAGCGAAATATTGGTCAACGCTAGTCATATTTAGCTCCTGTTCATTATTTTAGAATTCGTACAAAGTAAACATTTTAGTGTTGATAAAATATTCAATGTTTTTTAAAACTAGACCGAATAAATACTACTTGGGTAAGTTCCTGCGTAAGGCATTTACTTCACTTAATATTATGATTAAATTCATCTTGCCATGGATTCTCGCATAATTGTAAAAATGCATAATTGTAACGGGTATTTCTAAAAAAGGTTTAGGAATTAGTTATTGCTCGTATATTTATAAACTGAGGACGATGTTACAAATAGATTTATAAAAAATATTCTTCAAATAGAAGTGATTTTCTGCCTACTTACCTAATAATGGTCATACTAGGACGTAGACGGAGAATTCCATTCTCCGTCTATGTACTAGGATATATTGCTTAAAGTAACCGATTTTTAAGTTATACAAAATATAATTATTTTAAAATAACTTTTGGTTGATTAAATAAAATATTTTTTTTTGTGTCAATGCTAACCATTGATAAATACTATCTTTTGTGAAGTAGGCTAACCGGGCATGTAGGTTAACCTACATGAAATGAAATCATGTGCCCTGCACTATCTTGAATTTATATTAAGTTTACAATCTGTATAAAATAACATTAAGTTTGTAAATGCTTTAATACTACTTACCTAATATTCACATGTTTAAATTTATTTAAAACTAGTGGACGCCCGCAGCTTCGCTCGCGTTACACATTGACTAACTTCAAAAACGGCAAAGCTTCATACTAACTTTGCACCCCCGTTTTACCCCCTTAGGGGATGAATTTTCAAATTTTTCTCGCCGTAAAAACCATCCTTGAACTTCAACGAACATTTAAAAAAAAGAATTGGCCAAATTGGTCCAGGCGTTGTTGAGTTATGCGCTTACCAACACATTTTGCGATTCATTTTTATTATATAGATTATTGTGCCAATTATAAGACGATGAGTGCTAATTTTCAAATGACTTCAAATTTTAAATGACGAATGATTGTATTGTAATTTTTTTTTGTTTAAATTGTTAATTTTGTAAATATTTTTGCTTATACATAGATTTTAGTGACATAGCAGGTCAATATAAATGTAAAGTCAAAATTATATAACTAGCAGTCGGCCAATAAGAATGAACGTACTCAATTTTATTTTTGTTACACAACTTGAGAACGGAATGTAACAATTATTGTTTTTAATTAATAAGTCTTATATGAAACCATTGAAAAAAGTGTATTTACTAAGGTAAATTAAAACCAAGTATGTATCCTCTTATTTCGCTAAGTAAAAGTGTATTATCCGAATTTTTTATCTACGATAACTCTTTGTTCTTCATGACGTCTGTAATCAAAAATTCCATAAAATTATTATGTGCCATAGTGTAAAAAATCAATCAAAATTTTATGTTTAATATATTACTAAAGTTATAAAATAGTTTAAGTACTTGTACAATTGTATTTACCTACTGTAGAATTATTTCTTTATAAAGATGTGTAAGTAGCAATACGGATCGCCTAAGGCTCTTCAGAAGATTGTTTGATGTGATATCTACTTCAATATACTACTATCTATATCAATATTATCTGATATCATCAAATAAAATGTCATTGTTGTTTCAGTTTTTAATAAAATAATAATTTATATGGATTTTTGTTTTACTAGGCCCTTGTCATACATAACAGTATAAAGGATATAAGGAGTATAAGGATCTTGTAATTATTAACTAATAATAGAACTTAAAACGTACTTACAGTACGAACGTACCATACAGATAAAAAAGATTAGATTTAGTTTAGATATTGTTCAGTGCTAGGTAGCAATTCCTGTAGCTGAAATAAAAATACTTGAAAACTACATGGGACGAAGAATATTCCATTACAGTTCGCTGCGACCCATAGACGTCCCACTGCTGGGTACGGGTCTCCCCCACAGACACTTCTTACTTTCCATTACAGTTAAAACATTATATTTTTATATACATCCAACTATCCATCCATCCTCCTTCCCTCAACCGACGCCACTGCACTCGTTTTTTATATTGACAAGATACAATAAAATAAAACCCACAAAAAAGGAATGATTTTCTATGTAGAATAAATTCAATAACAATGTTACGTCACATTATGAAAAACATGTGGATAAATTTTAATCTTCGTTACGCCGTCTTCCACTTTCAGATAACCCATAAAACTTTCCTAATCCACAATATCGTTTGAACGAAAGGGATTTTCCTGATCCGTAGAGATCCGTCAGAGGGTAGGCGATGGCTGGGTTTTTACGATTGTACCGTTACGTTTTTACCAGCGCTGCAGCGTGAATTAAACGCGCAATTTAAACGCGAGTCTTGATATATCGTTTCACCTTTCACGATTACTATTTTTAAATATCTCTACTACATTACACAACAAAAAAAACCGCCAAAGAACCAATTAAAATATCCAACATAACATCATATTGTAAGATATATAATTAATAATCGGTCAAGTCCGAGTCGGACTTATATACTTGGGGTTCCGAACCACCGAACGATATTAACTCTAATTATTTGGTCTAAAACAAGATAACACGTAAAAGTCCATTCATAAGGTTGTGGTTTTAGGTATATGCACCTAGAACCACTATTCGTAGTGGTTCTATATGCAATGGTAAACTAAAACCACTTTTTATATCTTAAATTTGTTGTTTAGGTAAGGTTGTTAATACCTCTGGAAACATCGTATATCGCTCGAATGCGCATGTGAAGGCGTGACTGTGGAACCGATGCGGGTTTCGACAATACGTGATGATGAGAGGGTCGTACATAAAATTTGTTACCGCAACTCGAACAGTTTGAGCTTTGTGCTATATTTTAAGGTAGTTAGGATACTTTCGTGTACATTTAATTTTGATATATTCGTACAAAATCGACTAGGAATTTCATTTGACCCACTTATTATAAAAAGGCAGGAAATAATAAAGTGATTTCAAATTCACTTTACACTTTCTTTCACAAAACTTATCGATATGTATCTTTTAAGTCCACTGCTGGATATAGGCCTCCCAAAATCGGTGCCGCACCTCCCGATCCTGAGCCTTTTGAGTCCAGCGGTTACCCATTGAGCTTTTCTATACTTTTTCAAAGAAATAAATGTACTTACGACACGTGTACTTACGCTACATACAAATTAACAAATAACTAAAGTGTGTAACAAGTTTCCAATCGCAGGTAAAAGCTTAGTATCAAAAAAGCCAACTAAAAACCAGTAGGCATTGATTTAAAGATATTCATTGCCAATAAGGAGTGGGGTGTGGCTATTTGCGGGCGCAGGGCTGCCAATAGATAGCAAATGGCCGCCATCAATCGCCTTATCTTCGACGTCCAGTATGCAGGATTAGTAGTAATGTGTACGAGCCTTTACTTATCGTTATGGGTTATTTTAGGAGTTACGTCCGTTTTTAGTAATAAATTAGGTATAGAACGAATGTTTTTGGGGGATGCTTGTAAAGTGTTTATACTCGTACCTAAGGTAGGTAATTACCATACCTAATTTGAATTAATAAAAATTATATATAGCCTTGTTAATCTATAAAGAGTTTTGCACTTTTTTTTCGATTTCTGAATTGATTTATAATTACTAAACACTAATTGAATAAGGAACACACTCTGCAATAAAAAACTTGTTATTGTTTTTTTAAATAAAGAAAATCTAAATATATAACTCAAAGGTGACTGACTGACATAGTGATCTATCAACGCACAGCCCAAACCACTGGACGGATCGGGCTGAAATTTGGCATGCAGGTAGATGTTATGACGTAGGCATCCGCTAAGAAAGGATTTTTGAAAATTCACCCCCTAAGGGGGTAAAACAGGGGTGCAAAGTTAGTATGAAACTTTGCCGTTTTTGAAGTCAAGTGGGAAACCCGAACGCGGGCAGACGTCGTTAATGGGTCTAATTCTACGCGAGCGAAGCTGCGGGCATCCACTAGTAAGTCTATAAATACGTTTTATAATGAGTTATAGTAGTTAGTACCTAGTAGTAATAGTAAATAAGTTGGTGTAAGAGACCATTGAAAACAATTTTAACATGGCAGAACTTGTGTAGGACGTCCGTGTTTAATAATATGTACCTACCTATTCTTATACGAAAGTTGTGAGCTCATGTGGTGATTGCTTTTAATTCTCACGCATTACAATGTAAGTAGATTAAGGAGGGATTGAATAAATTTGTAGTTTCCTAGTGGATTAACTCCAAATTTATTCAAATTCTACGTCTTCTTTAAATTATAAAATAGGTATATATGTATATCTTACTAACGTATTCTCAGCCATGTAGGATATATTTTATGCTTTTGTCATGAGAGGTATCTATCGGATATATGCTACATGCTCGTTTTCTATAATATTTCATTATAGAAGGTATGGTGGTGGTACAGAAAGAACCTGTAGGTATCCATATAGAACACATAACATTTATGGGAATCGAACTCAAACCACAGAATATTTAATAGTGCTGGAACTAACAAAATTATAGTCCGAATAATAATTTGATTCAAGTTGAGAAATCCCGCTTCCCCGACAAACAGTTACTAAATAGTTGTCGTCTAAAATAACCAACAGGAAGGAGAACTATAATTGCAGATGATATATTTATTTATTTATTTATTTATTTATTTAACAATTCGTGTACACAACAACAATTCAAAATGATACATAATTATAGATAATGAAGTACACAGGTACTGCTTATTTCATGTTGAAATTTCTTCCAGCAGGCCTGGTAGAAAAGTAAGCGTGCACAGCGAAATACAGTATACATACATACACACATACATACATACAGACATACAAATATACTATGACGCCTTTATTGCCCCGAAGGGGTATACAGGGGTAAGCAGAGTTATGTTAGGGTCCCATATAATAAGGTGGTGAGCCTATTGCCATACACCGGGCACAAATTCAGACTCCGAGCTGATGCCCTAGCCGGGCATCCAACCCAGGACCTCTAGTTTAGCAGTCACACTTGCACTGGACCAACGAGGCAGTCTGAAAGCGAAAATCTTAATATATATATTTCTTGTGTACGTTTGAATGTCACTGAACTCCTCCTAAACGGCTGGACGGATGTTGATGAAATTTTTGGTGTGTATTCAAGGGGATTCGAGAATGGTTACATTTACAATTTGGTCCACTGGAAAATGTTTTTTTAAACACGATTTTAGTATTTTTTCAATGAACAATATTTAACTTGAAGTGTCGCATCACTTTGATATTTCATATGGCAGAAAATGTATGTGTTTCATATGGCATATGCGGGATAAATAATCGTAACTCAGGTATTCTCGTCCGCATCACAAATAGTAAAAAAGCCATCGCACAAAGGTTTGAGAATGTTCATATTTCGTACATTCACATCATCTTGATTCTCGTTCAAAGTCAGTTACAGTTATCATGGGCAGCAGACGGTTGGTGCAACTCATAAATAAGCTCGTTTGCTATTCTACTGACGTAAAGCCTATGTTATGTTGGTACGTATGTAGGTACGTATTAGAAGGTAATCGCTCGACTACCCTCCTTACAGATTCGTCAATATTCGTCCATTAGCGAAATTGAAGGACTATTGATAGGAAATCCCCAGTCATAAATCCCCTAAGGCTCTGAGCAGATAGACAGATGGACACTCAATTAGTAGCTGGATTTTCGATTTTACACGTTGGTTCTTTGTTACTAGTGGGTTACGGGGTTTAACGGCCCGACAGTACGATCTTACCGTGAGTTACGCGGTTTAATTTGCCCCGTGAAACTGATAAAAGCTCTATTTTAGCCTATAATTAATATAAGAGTAGAGTTTTTACTATTGAAATACTGTTAGGTAATAAATTAAATCGTTATTTTATTTTATTTGGCATGTTTATTTTACTTAGAAAATCTTTGCCGTGATACCAAGATTATAGCCATTCTTTTAACCGTAACCCCGATGTTTGCTGAGCATGAGGTTACTATTTGCAAACAATTATGATGTTCATTTTGCAAATATTTGCTAGTAATCTGTACACATGTCTCGGGGCGGTAACCGAAATAAACTCTTCACACACGCTTTCCTTCGTTCAGATAGTTTATTTTTCATGTCAGCGAGCTGCGAGTGCGCTTTTATTCGCAGTTTAATAAGTGAATTAATGCAAAATGTGCATGAAAATTACTTTTATTTTCAGTTTACTAAGTGAATGCAAAATGTATATGAATACTACTTTTATTTGCAGTTTAATAAGTGAATTAATGCAAAATGTACTTACATTAACATTTTGCTTCAATTCACTTATTAAACTACAAATAAAAGTAGTATTCATATACATTTTGCATTGCAAGGGCCTAATCGGTGGCGAAGCAGAGCAGATACAGCCACTATTTTTTTGAAATCTCATTGGCACAAACAAATCACGCCTGTCGTAAGCAATTAAAACAAACTATAACGGTAAAGAAAACATCCGGAGGAAATCTACATGCATGAGAATTCATCATAATGTATTCGATGGCATGGCATTGTATAATCTGCCATGATAGTCAATGGACAACAAAGTGGACTAAATGGTACACCAAAAAAGAACCGTGCCCACAAGTGGGATATTGAAAGGGTGTTGATGATGACGGGTGGAGATGGGCGGTGATAAATGACATACCGGAAAGCGTGTTTATTGTTCGATTAGTACTAGAAATTCATAGCTTGTTTTAGCAAACTATAAAAAGCACACAGGTTTAAATCTTGTAGGTACGGGAGAACTGTGAAAATTTGGCCGGTAATTCTCATTATCTACTGAGGTAGTGATAGTGATAGAAGGAATAACTATTTGCACCACACCCGTCTTTCATACCATTAGTTCCATGTTAGTACAACTCTATAAGTGTAGGTATGTGCATACACTCACAATACGTGTAACCTTATACCGAGAGAGTTCTTAGGGCAATTAGTCTATTTAACCAATTACTAAATTAGTATTCGTTAAAGCGTTCAAATAAGAAATATTCCATTTGATGAAAGTCCGAAGTTCTATTTAAATGTTTTGAAGGATTTAATTTACAGCAAAAATGAAAGGCTTTTTTCAGCTAATACAAAAACATTTACGATAAAAACTTCAGTCACAAAGTACGTATCAGACTTAATTTTGTCCTCCAGTTTATCAAAATAAATAACTATAAGTAAAAGAAGGTCATATAAAATACGTACCGTCCATAGCACAATGGCTCGCGTCGATTCAATGTAATCGATAGAGTTAAGCAACGACGGCCGCGGTCAGTTTGTGGATAGATGACCGCTAGCTAGTTACAAAATCTCATGGGTGCTACCGTGCTTCAGAGGTCGTGTTAAGCCGTCTGTCCAAGTTACTTTTCATCGGTCAAAACAATCGTTAAGCCTTGTCGAAGAGCTTCAGTTGACTTGAGTATATTCGTCTCTTGGTTTGTCACTTACTCCTCCACCAATCCGCATTGGAGCAGCGTGGTAGATTTTGATAGACCTACCGCGGATTTGTTTGTGGGGGAGACCCGTACCCGTTTTAAATATTTTTTTTTAAATATTTCGTTCAATTTCACTGCTTCGTAGGTCTAGTGGTCGCAAACGCAAAGCTAGAGATCCTGGGTTTGATCCTGGGTAGAGCATCGTATTATTGGGTTTTTCTAAATTGAAATTCTTTGATACTACTAAACTACTCTTCGGAGTCTGTTCCCGGTTCTCTGTGCAGTACGCTAAGCCTACAAAATATAACTGGGAATAATGGGTGTATACACATCTCTGCCTACCCCTTGGGAGATATACAGGCGTGATGTTATTCTATGTTTTATGTTCCGGGCTTATAGTACCTATATATAATATGGTATGGTAAGTATATATAGTAGTAGGTATATTCAGTCTCCTCTTATTATTATAAATAAGTTTTTTTGCCAAGAGTAATTGTTTAATTATTTTGTTAACAACCCCTATAATTTGAAAAAAAAATTGTTGTATAAGACCTATGAGGAATAGCGCTGCCATGCTACGTCTCCGCTATCTTAAAAATATTTATTTATAAAATTGTTGATAATATAGTATTTTTTACATAATATCAGTTGATAGAATCTCAACTAAAAAAAGACGTTTGAGGTAACATAATATCCTATAGACAAAATATCATTATAGATATTATAAGATAACAAAATAATCAAATAAGTTATCCATTGCGCAATCACGATCGACCGTCATGATCAAATGAGTCAGAAAGAAGATTTATGCATGATAATAATATGATAAAACGGTCCATTTTTAGACCACTCAAGTGATAAATGAAGGGCTACGCGCGACTCCCTACCAAACTACCTACTCCATTAATATTATCAAGTTCAATAAAGTGCCAAAAATCAACGCACTACGTGTTAATAACTTCAATGCCATATCTACCACTCGACTCTAGATAAAAGGGTTTATATTAAACTTCCTTATCACTCGGATATATTAATTTACTTAATATATTAATTGAGTGATGAGTCTATCTTATCGGTGTCCACGCGTTACCTAAATAGAGTTATAACCTGTGGTTATAACCATGGAATAATATATTTTTCGCGCTATTCATCAATTTCAGAAGTTCTAAGGGTGTAGGTATTATGCTTTAAGGGTTGAATTGTTTTGTTTTCTTTGTAGAGATAACGCAGATATTTGCAATCTAGTATCTTTAGTCGGTACCTATCAACAGTTCAGTATCAGTCGGCCCGCGAGCAGGAGTGTACGCACGCCCGTCGCATTCCGCGGTGTGTTTTCCGTTAATAAATTTTTCAGTGATTTTAAAGTTTTGTGTATTGTTGTTTTGAACGTTTTATCGGATTTTCTTTATCGGTAGGTACTTAGTTTTATGTGCTATAAATTATAGTTCAAGTACCAATTGGCGGGGTGATAAATTTTCTACTGATATTCATTGTTTTACGAGTACTTACCTTAACGATTGTTCTTGAGACTTTTATGCGGGAAAAAATATTTTTTTTATTATTATTGCAAAATGGAATGGTATTTTAACAAATAAAACAATCTGATAACAGAAAGAGACAGTTAAGACCAACATCTCTCATAGGGTGTTGTTTTTGAATGTCTAAAATTGTGTAATAAAGGTGTATTGGTCAAATTAAACCATGATTTGACCTGAACCTACTATGAAACATTGCTAGTAAATAAGAATCTTATAAAAAGTTTAATCGTTATGTAACTAATATGACAGGTATTTGTAGGTATACCGAAAATATTTTTCAATGAAGCTACAGAAGCATCAGGAATCTTCCTAAACACGTATTTCCAAGATAAAGGTTTTTGTAAATCTGACAGCTTCAGAAGTACCCGCCCTATATATTTATACTAACTGTATCTTCGTTCGTTTAGATGTTTCTTAAAACACAACAAAAGAGAGATATGTCGAGATATAGCCAGGTTAATCAACCTTTTCAGATTTTTAATAGGAGAAATTTGACAGTATTTCGATCAATATTTCGATTAAGTTCGAATGGTATTAATTAGGTAAGTAAGTAAATTCAAATTTTCAAAACCATCATGACAACCTTAAACAATCCTCAAACATGTATGGTGCACAAAAGAGAAATAAAAGGGAATATTGTTTGACCGTACCGGTAGCGGTGATAGCCCATTGGCTATCAAAATTTTCCGGTAATTGATTTTAAGCGCTGTTTCTTATGTTACCGACATATGACATAGCACACACATCTAATAAATTAAAAAAATATAAAACAAAAACCATAAAGTAGTCTCGCGAAACCATTACAACTTATGCTGTACAAAAGCGCGGGAATAACTAGCGACGTATCATAGAGATGAAGTTATTTATCATCGTTTTTCTTCTACGTTTAACAAAAAAAGATAAAGGAGATTCCACTTCAGCTCCAATCTTTTTAGAAGTGTCTCCGTCTGCGAAAACCGATTTCCGCAAGGACTATCAATTTATCACAATTTCTCTCGTTTCAGCAGCTAGTTGTAGAAGCGTTCAAATCTACTAATCATAATTCGGCAAAGTTACTCAAACACCTTATGAATGAAGCTTCGATTACACTACATACCATAATTCACCATATACAGCTCATAGTGGAGTAAAACGCAACAGTAAAAAGTAGTCTTTAATTAAAATAGTGCATTATTTATATTTATTTTTGTTACACATAAATTACATTAACATTTTTAAAGTAGTAATTACTAGGTGTAAACAAAACTATTGTTATGTCTAATTCGATGCGAGAGAAGCTGCGGGCGTCCACTAGTGTCAAATAAGTAAGTCGTCTTAGTTCTATCAATCAAAATTGAATTAGAAGGCAAAGTTTATTACCAACTTCATAATAGGTAAACTTTGTCAGCTATTTCCGACGCGGAAGCTACGAAACCATCCATCATTGCCGGCGCGCGTTCCACTTAAAAAGCAGTCAACGATTTCGTTTCTTACCCGCCTAAGACCCAGGACTTAAAAGTTCTGTTTAACAAATTAAGTCGGGGTCTACTTTTATATTGTTTACTTATGCAAATTTTGTTCGTCTTGACATCCTGGTAGTAGGGTAAATTCGGAATGAAAGTTAATAGAAATTAGTCTGTTTACAGTCTAAAAAAATATAATTTACCATTGCAGTCGATTAAGTATTCTTTGTATCACGTCTTGGTACATTATAAGATAGTGTTAAGCTGCACCAGTGTTGACTGGTAGATAATATAAATTTAAGCGTTCCTTCGGAAGAAACGTTAAGCCATCGGTGCCTGCTGTATCGTAACATAGCAGTCGTTAGGTCATATCGGTGGTTTTTGGGAGGTCTATAAACTTCCGACAATCGGGCTTTCCACTCCGCCAGTTCACATTGGCAGCGCGGTGGAGTAAGTACGCTAAAAGCCTTCTCAGTTGTGAGAATAGATCACAACTAACGAAGAGCCCAGTGGGCTGCTTACTAAATGCAGCCAATTTGAAGACGCAAAGAATGCCGCTTGCTTTCTATCTACAGTAAAAATATCAATTTTTTTACTCTTTATACTATAATACTCCATCTAGACTCTAAAGTAAATAATATCTATATTTTCATCTTTTTTATCTATATACTATAATACTCCATCTAGACTCCAAAATAAAAAAAATATCTATTTTTAACTCCATCTATATAAAAAAAACTTGTAAAACATGTCAATATTTTCCTGTAGATACAGTAAGTTGTCGTTGTCAATCAGTAGTACTACTATAGACGAAACATTTCAAAACAATCACTGAACGTTTACAATGTAAGCAAGTATTACATCAATACCCTAACTATTCGTGTAATATTTGTGAATAAACACAGCATGTTGAATCGGCAAACACGCGTAAGTATCAGTCAACAAAATATAATCTCAGTTCCGTAAACGCTATGCGAATTGAGCTCCGTTCGACTACTAGATATATTAAAATAACTAGTAGACGCACGCAGCTTCGCTCGCGTGGAATTAGACATAACAATAGTTTCGTTTACACCTAGTAATCTATCTATATACAGGGTTATTGGTAATTCGACGTATTCCCGTTAGGAGGTGATAGGGGTGACTATTTGTGATAATTTTAACCCCCATATGCATTATGCAAAAGTGAACCATTTTCCATTGTTCCATTGTTTAATTATTTTGTTAACAACCCCTATAATTTGAAAAAAATATTGTTGTATAAGACCTATGAGGAATAGCGCTGCCATGCTACGTCTCCGCTATCTTAAAAATATTTATTTATAAAATTGTTGATAATATAGTATTTTTTACATAATATCAGTTGATAGAATCTCAACTAAAAAAAGACGTTTGAGGTAACATAATATCCTATAGACAAAATATCATTATAGATATTATAAGATAACAAAATAATCAAATAAGTTATCCATTGCGCAATCACGATCGACCGTCATGATCAAATGAGTCAGAAAGAAGATTTATGCATGATAATAATATGATAAAACGGTCCATTTTTAGACCACTCAAGTGATAAATGAAGGGCTACGCGCGACTCCCTACCAAACTACCTACTCCATTAATATTATCAAGTTCAATAAAGTGCCAAAAATCAACGCACTACGTGTTAATAACTTCAATGCCATATCTACCACTCGACTCTAGATAAAAGGGTTTATATTAAACTTCCTTATCACTCGGATATATTAATTTACTTAATATATTAATTGAGTGATGAGTCTATCTTATCGGTGTCCACGCGTTACCTAAATAGAGTTATAACCTGTGGTTATAACCATGGAATAATATATTTTTCGCGCTATTCATCAATTTCAGAAGTTCTAAGGGTGTAGGTATTATGCTTTAAGGGTTGAATTGTTTTGTTTTCTTTGTAGAGATAACGCAGATATTTGCAATCTAGTATCTTTAGTCGGTACCTATCAACAGTTCAGTATCAGTCGGCCCGCGAGCAGGAGTGTACGCACGCCCGTCGCATTCCGCGGTGTGTTTTCCGTTAATAAATTTTTCAGTGATTTTAAAGTTTTGTGTATTGTTGTTTTGAACGTTTTATCGGATTTTCTTTATCGGTAGGTACTTAGTTTTATGTGCTATAAATTATAGTTCAAGTACCAATTGGCGGGGTGATAAATTTTCTACTGATATTCATTGTTTTACGAGTACTTACCTTAACGATTGTTCTTGAGACTTTTATGCGGGAAAAAATATTTTTTTTATTATTATTGCAAAATGGAATGGTATTTTAACAAATAAAACAATCTGATAACAGAAAGAGACAGTTAAGACCAACATCTCTCATAGGGTGTTGTTTTTGAATGTCTAAAATTGTGTAATAAAGGTGTATTGGTCAAATTAAACCATGATTTGACCTGAACCTACTATGAAACATTGCTAGTAAATAAGAATCTTATAAAAAGTTTAATCGTTATGTAACTAATATGACAGGTATTTGTAGGTATACCGAAAATATTTTTCAATGAAGCTACAGAAGCATCAGGAATCTTCCTAAACACGTATTTCCAAGATAAAGGTTTTTGTAAATCTGACAGCTTCAGAAGTACCCGCCCTATATATTTATACTAACTGTATCTTCGTTCGTTTAGATGTTTCTTAAAACACAACAAAAGAGAGATATGTCGAGATATAGCCAGGTTAATCAACCTTTTCAGATTTTTAATAGGAGAAATTTGACAGTATTTCGATCAATATTTCGATTAAGTTCGAATGGTATTAATTAGGTAAGTAAGTAAATTCAAATTTTCAAAACCATCATGACAACCTTAAACAATCCTCAAACATGTATGGTGCACAAAAGAGAAATAAAAGGGAATATTGTTTGACCGTACCGGTAGCGGTGATAGCCCATTGGCTATCAAAATTTTCCGGTAATTGATTTTAAGCGCTGTTTCTTATGTTACCGACATATGACATAGCACACACATCTAATAAATTAAAAAAATATAAAACAAAAACCATAAAGTAGTCTCGCGAAACCATTACAACTTATGCTGTACAAAAGCGCGGGAATAACTAGCGACGTATCATAGAGATGAAGTTATTTATCATCGTTTTTCTTCTACGTTTAACAAAAAAAGATAAAGGAGATTCCACTTCAGCTCCAATCTTTTTAGAAGTGTCTCCGTCTGCGAAAACCGATTTCCGCAAGGACTATCAATTTATCACAATTTCTCTCGTTTCAGCAGCTAGTTGTAGAAGCGTTCAAATCTACTAATCATAATTCGGCAAAGTTACTCAAACACCTTATGAATGAAGCTTCGATTACACTACATACCATAATTCACCATATACAGCTCATAGTGGAGTAAAACGCAACAGTAAAAAGTAGTCTTTAATTAAAATAGTGCATTATTTATATTTATTTTTGTTACACATAAATTACATTAACATTTTTAAAGTAGTAATTACTAGGTGTAAACAAAACTATTGTTATGTCTAATTCGATGCGAGAGAAGCTGCGGGCGTCCACTAGTGTCAAATAAGTAAGTCGTCTTAGTTCTATCAATCAAAATTGAATTAGAAGGCAAAGTTTATTACCAACTTCATAATAGGTAAACTTTGTCAGCTATTTCCGACGCGGAAGCTACGAAACCATCCATCATTGCCGGCGCGCGTTCCACTTAAAAAGCAGTCAACGATTTCGTTTCTTACCCGCCTAAGACCCAGGACTTAAAAGTTCTGTTTAACAAATTAAGTCGGGGTCTACTTTTATATTGTTTACTTATGCAAATTTTGTTCGTCTTGACATCCTGGTAGTAGGGTAAATTCGGAATGAAAGTTAATAGAAATTAGTCTGTTTACAGTCTAAAAAAATATAATTTACCATTGCAGTCGATTAAGTATTCTTTGTATCACGTCTTGGTACATTATAAGATAGTGTTAAGCTGCACCAGTGTTGACTGGTAGATAATATAAATTTAAGCGTTCCTTCGGAAGAAACGTTAAGCCATCGGTGCCTGCTGTATCGTAACATAGCAGTCGTTAGGTCATATCGGTGGTTTTTGGGAGGTCTATAAACTTCCGACAATCGGGCTTTCCACTCCGCCAGTTCACATTGGCAGCGCGGTGGAGTAAGTACGCTAAAAGCCTTCTCAGTTGTGAGAATAGATCACAACTAACGAAGAGCCCAGTGGGCTGCTTACTAAATGCAGCCAATTTGAAGACGCAAAGAATGCCGCTTGCTTTCTATCTACAGTAAAAATATCAATTTTTTTACTCTTTATACTATAATACTCCATCTAGACTCTAAAGTAAATAATATCTATATTTTCATCTTTTTTATCTATATACTATAATACTCCATCTAGACTCCAAAATAAAAAAAATATCTATTTTTAACTCCATCTATATAAAAAAAACTTGTAAAACATGTCAATATTTTCCTGTAGATACAGTAAGTTGTCGTTGTCAATCAGTAGTACTACTATAGACGAAACATTTCAAAACAATCACTGAACGTTTACAATGTAAGCAAGTATTACATCAATACCCTAACTATTCGTGTAATATTTGTGAATAAACACAGCATGTTGAATCGGCAAACACGCGTAAGTATCAGTCAACAAAATATAATCTCAGTTCCGTAAACGCTATGCGAATTGAGCTCCGTTCGACTACTAGATATATTAAAATAACTAGTAGACGCACGCAGCTTCGCTCGCGTGGAATTAGACATAACAATAGTTTCGTTTACACCTAGTAATCTATCTATATACAGGGTTATTGGTAATTCGACGTATTCCCGTTAGGAGGTGATAGGGGTGACTATTTGTGATAATTTTAACCCCCATATGCATTATGCAAAAGTGAACCATTTTCGAGTTATCAAGCTTTTCAGCTTTTTTCAAAATAAGTCAGAAATGCAACATCAAAAATTTATTAAAAAAAAAGTATCAATTAAAATCTATTTTTTTCTTCTGATTTATAAAAACGATTAAACAATGCTTATTTATCAACATTAAAACTACAATTATCGGTCCAACTTTAAAAATGCGAGACGATTAACGATATTACTTCAATATTTTTTGAGATTTATGTCCTCTAAAATGCCTTAAAAACAAAAAAAAAATTATATCAAACTTGGCTTGCAGATTTTTTTAAAAACATAACCGTTTTCTTAGCTTTCCAACAAGGCATAACAACTATGAACTTATTTTAAAAAAAGCTGAATAATAACGATCACATAGGAAGCAGGCGGAAATTTGTATTCGAACTAAACTTAAGTTCTTTCTTTAAAATTTTCAAAAAATTAATTAAAAACAATGCCCAATGTAAATAAAACAAAAAGTTTATATAACCAGTAAAATTTTAGTAATAATAATAATTAATAATAAGTAAGAATTAAGACATTTAGTAATTTTGCCTAATTAAAGTTCTTGCTCGAACGGACTTCCACTATTGTGAGACAATACGAGAAATAGAAATCAACCGGCGTTAAGACCGGACTCCTCGTAGGCCACGGAATTGGTCCTGGTTAATGCCGGAAAACCACCAGTCCGTTTTTAGTTATTAATTACAAAGATATGTGCAAGAATTTATCGATGAACCAATTTTGCTCGCTTACGAATTTTTTTTAACAAATGAAATGCTTGAAAACTTGCCTTTGGCTATAAGGCAAAACATGATATACTAGCAAGACGGATGTCACACATTTTGGTGTCAATTAGGCGATGACTTGATAGCCATTTTCCTAATCGTTGGATAGGGAGAGGACCCATTCCATGGCCTACGAGGAGTCCGGTCTTAACGCCGGTTGATTTCTATGTCTGTGTGTTGATTTCTATGTCTATGCGTTCACATGAAATCCTTAGTTTACGACGTCTCGCCTGTGTCATCCGCGTTAGAACTCAAAACAAAAATTATAAACGCAGCTAATGTGATTCGAAATAATTTGACCACTTCAGCAGTTAAGTTACACCTCAGAAAAAGAATGAGACTTTGCGTACGCAATAGGGGAAGTCCCTTCGAGCAAGAACTCTAATTAGGCTAAATTACAAAATGTCTTAATTGTTACTTATTATTAATTGTTATTATTACTAAACTTTTACTGGTTCTAAATTTAATTTTTAATTTATATTTTTTGTTTTATTTACATTGGGCATTGCTTTTAATTATTTTTTTTTGAAATTTTAAAGAACGACCACAAGTTTAGTTTGAATACAAATTTCCGCCTGCTTCCTTTGTGATCGGTTTTTCTCAGTTTTTTTAAAATAAGTTCATAGTTGTTATGCCTTTTTGGAAAGCTAAGAAAACGGTTATGTTTTTAAAATAATCTGCAAGCCAAGTTTGGTATAAGTTTTTTTTGTTTTTAAGGCATTTTAGTGGACAAAAATCTCAAAAAATATTGAATTAATATCGTTAATCGTCTCGCATTTTTAAAGTTGGACCTATAATTGTAGTTTTAATGTTGATAAATAAGCATTGTTTAATCGTTTTTATAAATCAGAAGAAAAAAATAGAGTTTAATTGATACTTTTTTTTTAATAAATTTTTGATGTTGCATTTCTGACTTATTTTGAAAAAAGCTGAAAAGCTTGATAACTCGAAAATGGTTCACTTTTGCATAATGCATATGGGGGTTAAAATTATCACAAATAGTCACCCCTATCACCTCCTAACGGGAATACGTCGAATTACCAATAACCCAAGGAGAAGGTGACTGACTGACTGACTGACATATCAACGCAGGGCCTAAACTATAAGGGTTAGAAAGTTGAAATTTTGCACAGGGGTTCCTTTTATAACGTAGGGGAGCACTAATAAAGGATTTTTGAAAATTTACCCCATAAGGGGGTAAAACGGGGGTGAAATGAAACTTTGCCGTATTTGAAGTTAGTGAATGTCTAATACCACGCGAGCGAAGCTGCGGGCGTCCACTAGTATTATATATATAGCCTATGTCACTCAGTGAAGATGCAGCTTTCTAATGGTGACAGAACTTTTGAAATCGGTCCAGTAGGTTTTGTGTGAAAACATTACAAACAAATCTTTCCTCTTTATAATATCAGTATAGACAAGCTGTTATGTCCCGCGGTTATTTTTGCTCCCGTCGGCCCTAAGGTCGTACGATAATGTTATAACCATCCCCCAGGGTTTAGGTTCTTCAGTTCCTAATACCCTCGAGTCCTAGTCATTAGTCTTGTTCAAAGTCAATCAGTTGTCATGGGCAACAGCGGATGGCGGTGAACAACTAACAAAAAAAACATCAGTCCTCATAGCTTAAGGGGAGCAGTACTCCGTTATCCATATTGTGGTCTCTAATCGAGGACTGTTGTCAGTCCTGCGAGCGAGTGGCCTGTTTATTGCCACTTCAGCTTACTTTGCTAGCTTTTACCTTTGTTTGTCTAAGGGTTTCATCGAAATAAATCTATTCGCGGAACAGTATCGATTTTATTTCCGGTTGAGTATAATTATAGATTTCAGACTCTTTACAGAGAACGGGCGTACTTGATTGGTATAACAGCGAAGACAAAGATTATAATATCAATTAATTTCTACTATTTTTAGCTTAAGTAATAAAATTTTATTCATTTCTTATAAAACTTAATCTTATTGTTACTATGATACCTAAACACAAAACGAAGCACGAACCGACCGCGCCCGTCGTTGCTTAACTATGACGTTGTCGATGGGTGACCGTTAGTGGCAATTATTGTAGGAGGGGACGTTAAGTCGTCGGTCTCAATTAAGCCTTATCTAAGATAAGAATGGCTCAGGAAATGCCACACACAAATCATCAGTTGCGTGTAATAGAATATTCTCATTAGCTAGACTTTCCTCAGTGGCTGTGGCGCCCAACCACAAAGTAGATATTAGGTACAGAGATTAAGTTTCATAGGAACGTGCAAATCGGTTGCACTCCTACAAGCACGCGGGACATCTATGTGTGGCCACTGGCCGCTTGTCGCGTACGCGGCGAGAGTGGAAAAAACCGGTTGACGCTGTCACATCAAGTTGAAAATCGCAGGGTAATCGCTACGCACATTGTTGGTTTTGTTAGTTGCAAGTTTGAATATCTATATAATAAAAATGAATCGCAAAATGTGTTGGTAAGCGCATAACTCAACAACGCCTGGACCAATTTGGCCAATTCTTTTTTTTAAATGTTCGTTGAAGTTCAAGGATGGTTTTTACGGCGAGAAAAATTTGAAAATTCATCCCCTAAGGGGGTAAAACGGGGGTGCAAAGTTAGTATGAAGCTTTGCCGTTTTTGAAGTTAGTGAATGTGTAACGCGAGCGAAGCTGCGGACGTCCACTAGATATAAATATAAAAATAAATATAAGTATGTATAAGTATAAGTACAAGTACAAGTACAAGTACAAGTACAAGTACAAGTACAAGTACAAGGACAAGTACAAGTACAAGTACAAGTACAAGTACAAGGACAAGGACAAGGACAAGTACAAGGACAAGGACAAGGACAAGTACAAGTACAAGTACAAGGACAAGGACAAGGACAAGGACAAGGACAATTACAAGTACAAGTACAAGTACAAGTACAAGTACAAGGACAAGTACAAGTACAAGTACAAGTACAAGGACAAGGACAAGGACAAGGACAAGTACAAGTACAAGTACAAGGACAAGGACAAGGACAAGGACAAGGACAAGGACAAGGACAAGGACAAGGACAAGGACAAGGACAAGGACAAGGACAAGGACAAGGACAAGGACAAGTACAAGTACAAGTACAAGTACAAGTACAAGGACAAGGACAAGGACAAGGACAAGGACAAGTACAAGTACAAGTACAAGTACAAGTACAAGTACAAGGACAAGGACAAGGACAAGTACAAGTACAAGTACAAGTACAAGTACAAGTACAAGTACAAGGACAAGGACAAGGACAAGGACAAGTACAAGTACAAGTACAAGGACAAGGACAAGGACAAGGACAAGGACAAGGACAAGGACAAGGACAAGTACAAGTACAAGTACAAGGACAAGGACAAGGACAAGTACAAGTACAAGGACAAGGACAAGGACAAGTATAAGTATAAGTATAAGTATAAATATATATACTCTAATATAATAGACTAGCTTTTACCCGGGGCTCCGCCCGCGTGGTCAAAGGGAATTAACAATGACTTGTGTATCATATACGTGATTCAGAACTTGAAAATGAATTTTACTAACGCCATCTATTAATAACATTCGGAACTAAATATCTATCAAATAACAAAACATCGATATCTTCCCATGGGGATGTTTTACCGCGGTAAAAAGTAGCCTACGTCACTCTCCACCCTCCTCACTATGTCGACACACAAAAACAATACCATATACATAATAGCTTCCTTGCGACGTGAAAGCCGAACAAACAAACAAATAAACAAACAAACAAACACACTTTCGCATTTATAATATTAGTATGGATATAAGATAAAGATATAGATATAAATCTAATATATAAAATTTCCATGTCACAATGTGTTGTTTGTTGCAGTACTCCTCCGAAACGGCCTTACCAATTTTTACCAAATTTTATATGCGTATTCAGTAGGTCTGAGAATCGACTAACATCTATTTTTCATCCCCCTAAATGTTAAGGGTAGTCCATCCCTAATTTTTTTTTTTTAATTTTTAGACAAATTTTTATTTTTGTATTTTTTTATGATACAACATTAGAAAATACATACAACCCTGAATTTTCAACCCTCTACGATCAACTAAAAATTATTTATATGGCAAAACAACGTTTGCCGGGTCAGCTGGTCTAATATAAAAACGTGGTATTAATAATAATGGTTGTATATTGTACTGTGTGTATGAATAATGCTAGAAAAAATAAAAATATATCATACTTTAACCACACTTTAACTATCCCAAGGAGTGCAATAGGTAAGTAAATATTTGATTATTACTTTTTCAAGTAAGTACCTTTATTTTACGGAATTATCCTTTTTTTAATAAGAAATGTGTACTACACGGTGTGTTTTTACCTTTTTATTATTATTACAAGCTTTTACTAAACATTTGTAGGTATGTGGGTGGGTTGGTACGTACTATGTGTTTTAAATTTAAGTATTGCAAGTGAGATTTGAACCACATCCAGATGTCTTATTGAACTGAAATTTTTCCTGCGTAACTTCGGTGGCAGTACAATAATATGATAGATTATAACCTGACGCTGCAGCTAGGATTTGATATGCCATGTGAGTGTTTCCTGATACATTACTTGAAAAAACTATATATTAGATTTAGAATTTTCCATACCATAAAAATAAATAATAAAATATTAAAAAATAAAAATTATAAAAATAAAATTATTAGAGTAAGAAATTTGTAAAGTATGTTATTTTCTATTTTCTATTCTGTATTGGTTCTTATTGTAGTATTCTTTTTATATTCTGAATAATAAAACTATTTAACAAATGATTTCTTTAATTTCTCTTAACCTGTTGTGACAACCCTACCAAAATAGGTAACAATTTTGCATGTTCTTAAGAAGCTTAATCTCTGTACCTAATATCTACTTTGTGGCCCAACAGTGGGACGACTAGTTGTAGCGTGGCATATTGTTGCAAAGTAGTAGTAATTATAAGGTTGTACGTTATTCTATTTATTACTTTTGACAAAGATTTAAGCCTCACCATTTAGAGGTCGAAGTCAATGATATAAATTTTTTTTTAACATGGAAGTACAATAGCCTCAAACATCAGCCAGTAGATACTAAACATAAATATAAAATCCAATTAAACTCAAAGGGTTTCAATAACCGCGCCACATTCGAAAAGCCCATTTACTAATAGGACCAAAGGGTGGTCGTAACCAAACCGTTCCCACGTTGGTTTCGATCAGGGTTCGCGGATTGTAATGTGATCGCGCGAAATGATTGCAGAAAGATATGGTGGTCTCTTTGTTTTGGCCGTAGTTTAAAAATCTTTTTTAAACTACAGTGTTTGTTAGTTGATGTACGCTCTGAAAACCAGCAGCAGAGGTTCTGTGCCAAAGCATAAGCTGAATGCGCTATAATTTTCACCGGTAGCAGCTGCTGTAAGAATAATTTGAATATTTTTTTTTTTTCTTTATTTTGTTTTTCTTTATTGTATTCTTTTTAAATATCTTCTTGGTTTTAAGTTACGTTTAGTAGTTTTAAGTACAAACTACAAATAGTGTAGTGCGATACGGCGATAGCTACTGGGCTGTGCAGCGCTGACAGCTCAGTGGCTAACAAACAGACATCGAACTCCTCTCTCACCCGATTCAATCTAAGCAGTACGCATCTATAACTTTCCAAGTTAATTGCGATGTAAGAAACTAAATGTCACGGCGAAGAAAAAATTGTGAGGTAATCTGCATGCCTGTGATTTCTCGGTAAGGTTACGCCAACTAGGTAGACTCTAGTATAACTACTCACATTTCGAGAGCACACTCGAGACCAACAGTGGGACAAAGAAAGAGTTGTGGTGGTGGGTACTTCAAATCTTGTACGATCACTTTTAATTACTTCTTGTTTATGGAGTAAAATTATTTACATTTCATTTTAGATTATTTATCGGTTATTTTTAAATCACTCGTATGTATCTTGTAAGTATGTAATCAATATTTTACCCACTTCCACTGAAGCTATCGAGCTGAAATTTGGCACACATATTTGGTTCCGATGACAATGCATGAAAATAAAAATAAAAGTTTTATAAAGCTTTTTTAAAAATAATCCAATATATCGGTAGAATATAAGCGTGACCGTTAGGTTATCACAAATATACTTATACTTATACATATACTTATACTCATACATATACTTATCACGTTATATCTGGATTATAACGTTCATGTTTAAGCCGCTGTCTGGACAGCGGCTTAAACATGATATTGTCTTCACATTTCTTGTAAAAATAGAATCAATAATCTATTTCTGAAAGTATATTGTAAAAATATATATAGAAGGTACTAACCGACCAATTAAATTAGTGCTCTTTATTTAAGAGATATTTTAGTGTTATTCTTGCCCCATGTATTGGTCTTACCCCACTTCATAATATAGTTTGCACATAAGTGCTATGTCCAAATCAGACGAGGAATGAATATTAAGGGACTGCTGTAAGCTGTAGTAAACCTCAAAAGACCCTTTTCAGAATCCCGAGCAGGTAGCGGTAACTAAGACGGCATCTTTTGAATTAAATGTTTGTTGTGGCGCCTACACGCTTTGTTGAATTTGATTTATTTTAGGCGAGGGCTTAATTGTCTTGAGGCCATCGCCATTTTGAATGTACAGCCTCGGGAGTAGCGTGTCAAAAATAACTTACGTATTTTATTACTGAACAACGGTTACACTACGTGATTAAGAAACAGCCTGTTGTGCTTTGCGTGTTGGTGCGGGTTCTTAGTAACCTAATATGTATATGATAACCTAATCTTCTATATTATAAATATATATATAGTATAAATATAAATAGTCTTGAGCTCACATATTTACTTTGTGGCCTTTAGTAATTTTAGACTCTAGCGCGGTTACTCATCCATATAATATAAATACACATAGAATATTGTAAGATAAGATAAGAATTAATTATACTGTAGCTGCAATGTGTATGTATGCTTATTCGACATACAGGATGCTACCTGCCAATGTGCGTGATGAGATTCCTTATTAGTAAAGTTTCATGTAATGTGATTAAGTGTCAATAAACCCTGAGTACATGCGGACGTATATCATTCGACACCCCTAGACCTCGAGTGGGGTGCTCCTTTTAGCACGATTAATAAAGGAAAGTAACCAAATATGGAATAGTACCACTAATAGCGTCCATAGCCCAATGGCTCGCGTCGATTCAATGTCATCGAAAGAGTTAAGCAACGACGGGCGCGGTCGGTTTGTGGATGGGTGACCGCTATGGGCAAAATTTCATGGACGCTACCGTTCATGTTTCAGAGGGCACGTAAAGCCGTCGGTCCCGGTTGTTTTCAATGCTGGAAACAGTCGTTGAGCCTAGTCGAAGACCGGGGCTTGAGAAAATTCGACACTAGGTTGGCCACTAACCCTTCCACCAATCCGCATTGGAGCAGCGTGGTGGAGTATGCTCTAGACCTCCCGCAGCAGTGTCTGTGGAGGAGACCGGTGCCCAGCAGTGGGACGTCTATGGGTCGCAGCAAACTCTAATACCTATGGAATTTTGTCATTTGTCCTACCACAATACAGGTTAGATTCCGTATTTGGGATACTATTCCATATTTGGTTACTTTACGGAATAGCGATGTTCCTGATATTTGATTTGGTTTTTGACTTAATTTGAGTGATCGCTACGACACACCGCATATTTTATCTAAATTATTCCGGCGACAAAGAAATAGTTTTCGGTCAAAGGGACCTTGTGTCCTGCCGGAATTGACCGGGTCCGGGAACTTAAGAGGCAACCCTCCTGAATTTCATGTCCGTTACACTCTGTTAAACTTACTTCGTCCCTTGCGTACTTTCTTAAATCTAGGGACTTCCTACGAAATCTTTAGGTAGGAAGTAGGTGACTTATTTTTTTATTTTCTTTTTAATATTTTTAAGATTGCCGTTGGTTTAGTCGTCGTAAACGCTACCTAATGCTAGACTAGAGTTTCTGGGTTCGTACCGCCGTTGGAAATTATCTGGTTCCCCGGTTTGGCAACATGCTGAACACCTATTACATACAAACCTAAACAAAATATAACTGTACTGTGTGTAGTACGCCTCTTACTACCTCTTCGGAGAAATACAGGCGTATGTAATGTTTTTTATTATTCTATACAGGGTCTACCACCTATTAATACTCGCCAAGCGCAAAGGAACATAAAAAACCGACCGCACTCTTTCTATCTAATGAGTATGTCTCCTTTGTGGACTTAAACGTTTGCCCGCCTTTAATACAAATAGCGCTGAAACGAAATATGTGGTGTTGTAGGATTTATCGCCAACAACACCGCACTGTAAAAAACGAGCCAAGTCTTCATCACGCCCAGAATAGTCCGTGTATCTGAATTAATCAGATGTGTTTTTTTTATTTTATGACTTCTTTTATATCTGTTAAGAACAACTAAGCTTCGCAACTAAATGTAGAATGATTTCGAAGTCAAAACTGAATATATAACAATATTTTAATATTTTAAAGACCTATCTAAACGATCTTATACCATGGGATAGATGAGAAAAAAATTTCATCCACAGATTACTTAAAAAAATATTTTCAAGATTTTATTTTACCACTTTGTCGGCGTAATTAATATGCTACATTTGCTATGCTATAATTTAACCAGGCAATATTTTAGGCAGCATTTAATGACATAGTCTTTAATATGGTCAATGAAAACTTCCAAATCCAACAAATTCCGTGTTACAGTAGGTACGTTTCAGGCTGCTAACTTGCAAGCTGCTTTACGCTTTTTGGAACTTGGTATAGCCCGCTACCGTGCACTAAGATTCCGTAGATTAAAAGCCAGGCCACGTGACTGGCATTTCAATGAAAAGAGACAGAAAACATTTCGAAACAATATTGCGAGAGATTCATATGTGTATTGATTGTTATAAACGTTTGGTGGTAAATGGTGTTATAAAGAAATTCCGATATAATTTTCGAAATATTGCACAAAACATTTGCAATAACGTGACATTTTTTAAAAGCTTTTATTTAACTTCATGCGTATGTATCTATGTATGTCCTGGAATATTGCAATCAATATTTCACCCACTTCCACTGAAGCTATCGAGCTGATATTTGGCACACATAAATTTGGTTCCGATGACAATGCACGAAATTAAAAAAAAGTTATAAAAAGCTTTTTTTTTAAAAACATTATTGCGAAATCCTATTGCGAAATCTCTCATAGAACAGAGCTACTTTCTGACTGAGGTACTTCGTACCGTTTTTTGTCGTTGGTTTCGTACGCACGTTGGGAAGCTGCCCTTAGTAGCTGACACCCTAGCACCCCAGCTAGACTTCCTAGTGTTGGGCACGGGTCTCCCCCTCAGACAAATCTGCGGGAGTTCTATCATACTGCACCACGCTGCTTCAATGCGGATTGAAACAAAAAGAAAGAAAGAAAAGTTTTATTTCTACAAAATGCAGCATACAAAAACATTTAAAAAATATACAGAGACTTAAAACAAAGAAAGAAAGAAAAAAAGCTACATTAAGAGAAAAACAAACGCACTCAGCTTTGCCGCGGCGGTGTTAATGCCGCGACGCTGGTTTTCAGTGCGTCCCTAAGTGTCAGGTAGTTCGGGTGGTGGTGAAGCTAAAAACAGTTAATTGATACTTTGAATTAATTGGTAATTGTTTTTAATTGATTGGTGGAGGAGTTAGTAGCCAACAGAGTGTCGAATCTTCTGAAGCCACACGAAGGTCTACGACAAGGCTTGGCGATTGTTTTCGCCATTGAAAACAACCGTGACCGACGGCTTAACGTGTCCTTTGAAGTACGGTAGTGCCCATGAAATTTTGCCACTAGCGGTCATCCATCCACAATACGACCGCGCCTGTCGTTTAACTCTGTCAGTCACATTGAACCGACGCGAGCCATTGGGCTATGGACGCTACGCTACTTACTGACGCCCTTAGTACCTATCCCATCTCAAATAATATTCAGAATCAGAATCCAGCCGAAAGCAGTCACATCACGTGCTCATAGTATATATTAAACTTAAGCTTACCACTCACGCGGCCGTTTCATTCATAATCCCTGTATGATTTATTTATTTTATCCCTTTCGCTTTTTGATATTCATTCTATCCACGCACGTTTTAATTGTGGCATATTATGCTTATATCTGAGGTATTGTTTTTAAAAGCTTTTATTTAACTTCACTCGTATGTATGTAAGAAAGAAAAAGAAAGAAAGAAAAGAAAATAAATTTATTTGCTCATAATTACAACACAACACAACATTGGTAACACAACATTTTCGCAACATGGAACATACACCTAACCTAATAATGTATGTATGTATGTCCTGGAATCTTGCAATCAATATTTCACTCACTTCCTCTGAATCTATCGAGCTGATATTTGGCACACATATTTGGTTCCGATGATAATAAACGCCACTTCCGCCGGAAAAATCTGAGTTACTCCCTAGTCGCGCCTAAAGAAGTTTTACTTCAAAATAAAAACATAATGATAGTCACAAAGAAAATCATCATCATCACAACCCTTTGTTTGTCCCATTGTTGGGACTCTCAGAATGGGAGGGATTAGGCCTTAGTCCACCACGCTGGCCAAGCGCTCATTGGCAGACTTCATATGCCTTCGAGAACATTATGATGAACTCTCAGGCAAGCATGCGACATTTAATTTCCTAAATCGCACATAACTTAGAAAAGTCATTGGTGTGTGCCGCTTGGGTTTAAACCCGGAACGCTCGAGTGAGAGGCGAGTTCGACAGCCACTGGGTTCTCACGGAAAGAACATGTTCGTGTAATAATTCAGTCTGATTATTTTTTTTTATATAAGAAAAAGCAAAAGATTGCGTTTGCTCAGAATAATATTTAATTACTGGGAGATACGAACAACATCGCACAAAATTAACCTTTGTTTCGCGTTTGCACTGAATTTGACACCTGTCACCGTTCGCGGCAGGAACGTACGCTGGTCTTATTAACGAACTTTTCTTTGCAGCGCGCTGCAAAGAAAAGTTCGTTAATAAGACCTTTATGTGTGAATCCCAACTCTGTAAATAAAGAAACTAAATACTATTTATTTATAAGTACACGGAATAGATATTATAGATACAGATAATGTTATTTAATGTACAAAGATGCGGTCTCATTGCATATCATCTATGCATGGCAGAAAATAGTTCACCTTTAAATAAATAAATGTTAATTTTGCTTGCTATAAGAAATGGAAAATGTGAGGCACCTATGTAACTGACCATATTTAATACGTCGGTACAACAGTCAACTAGCCAAAGTGTAATTTTGGCAGTAAACTAATCTCACATAGATTACTTAACTTTTGTAGAATTTTTACTTTTTTCAGTTAAGCAGAAAAACGATTTGTAATAACATTTATATTTGAAATGCCACAGATACAATATTTTGCCACAGTATGCGTTGTGTCAAGATATTGATGTCCATATATATTTTATGTAAAAACTGCTAAAATTACACTTTGGCTAGTTGACTGTTGTACCGACGAACCACATTTTTGCAAATACATACATATCATTATCATTAAAAAAACTGACCAATGTTTCTACTATGCAACCTTCGGTTGCTATCATTAATTTTGTGTTCGTAGTAATAGGTATTTGTCGTTGAAAAACAGTTTAGTAAAGTTTCACTAAGTAGAGTTTGTCCAGTAATGTCTGTGATGAAAATAGGTAGCAACTAATAAAATAAACTACCGCAGTCCACGCGAGCGATGCTGCGGATCCCCATAGTCTACAATATTTCTGTCACTTCAGCAATCTTAGCAATACCTCGCTCTCGCTACGACCCATAGACGTCCCACTGCTGGGCACGGGTCTCCCCCACAGACGCAGCTGCGGGAGGTCTAGAGCATACTCCACCACGCTGCTCCAATGCGGATTGGTGGAGGGGTTAGTGGCCAACCCAGTGTCGAATGTTCTCAAGCCACCCGAAAGTCTTCGACAAGGCTTAACGACTGTTTCCAACATTGAAAACAACCGGGACCGCCGGCTTTACGTGCCCTCCGAAGCACGGTAGTCGGTAGCGTCCATGAAATTTTGCCACTAGCGGTCACCCATCCACAAACCGACCGCGCCCGTCGTTGCTGAACTCATTCGATCACATTGAATCGACCTGAGCCATTGGGCTATGGACGCTACAGCAATACCTAATGTAGAAATAACCAAACCAGCTGCACAGAAACAAAGAACAATAAACATCGCTCAAGTATGTATGTAAGTACGTACACAACGTTAGCTATTTTGATATTAGACATTGAAAATAGACGCAAGGTGTGTCCGTCCCGCGGCGTTATTTTATCTTTTATGAGCTTCAAATTATAAACATTACGTCTTAACATCACGTCTGTATTTCATCGAAAGTGTAGGCAGTGATGTGTATACCCACATATCACCTGTTATGTCTAGAAACTAATGTTATGTTTAATTCTACGAGAGCGAAGCAGCAGTGCAATTTGTACCTACTAGATAGATTCGCTCTTTCTATTTTTTCTGTATTCTGAGGCAGAAGTGGCAGAAGTATTTGACTCACAAATATATACCCCTGCTTTGATGACCATCTTGTATACGTCACATTTGATTTTGGAACGTACATCTATCTCTTTTACGAACGTTCTGGAAGATGTCACTTTTGAAATTACGCAAAATTACATAGAGTAGTATTGCACAGTGGTATTTCCGCAGAGTAATGAATGCATAGAGCTTTGACGTTAGCGACGTCGTAACAATATGAATAGATTCCAAAAGAAAGGTAAGCAAACATTGTTTCGCGAAAAAATCAACTGATATTGTGTACTGTATAGAGACTACCCACACAATTTTTCCTAATCACAAAAAATGTATTCTTAAATCCGAATTATACCCGAAATAATGATCACCGAAAAAGCGGGATTCATTATCAGTCAATCGTAACATTCTTGTAACTCTTGGTACCCTCAGGCGGCTGTTATATGAAGGGTAATGAAATATCTACAATACTTATTATGTTCATCGCTGGAAATTTCTTTGTTATACGAGTAAACGCGTTTTCGTGACAGAGAATGGAATTTTATTCAAAAATTAATAATGTTCGTATAACGTGATAGAAAAATAAAGTACAAAATGTACAGTTAATCACTAATCTGTGCCATACCTACTAAAGAACTGACTAACTAATATTCATTATTAACACCCTTGTTGACTGCACTAACCAATTACCAGTCCAGTCTCTATTTGAGTCTTTCTCTCTTCTAATCTTTACGATTAACCGTCGTGGAGTCTACTTGCCCTGGGGATGCCTTGTTTTGGGGCGAAACACGTGTTGGTGTGTGTGTGTTGGTGTATGTATCCATTGATCGCGTGTGCATGTTTCCTGTGTGGGAGGGAGAGAGGTGCTGCGTGCATGAAGGTATACATACACCACCATATATTTTTGGTCGCGGATTGTTGCAAAGTAGATTAATCTTTGGTTTGTATTTGAGTCTTTTTCAAAGTCGCTAACAGTTGTCATGGGCGGCCGCGGATGGGTGGTGTGGCATGCTCGTTTGCTATATCATATCCATAATAATGTATTGACGAGTAGACAAGACAACTTTCCTCAACGGTATCTGAGTCTTGGCAATCCATAATGTTGGCTGTTATCGCTATCAGTACTATGCGGGGCAGTAGACACACTTGACTCTATCTCGGCCTATATCGTCAGTCGGAGATGGCATCCGTGTTAAGTGGACACTAGAGTGTGGGTACAGTTCTGAATATCCATAGATAGGTGTCCTATTTAAACCAAGGCCAAGGCTAAAAGTACCTTACTAGACAGTTACGAAAGGTGTTCAGGTTTTATCTTATAGATCAATTTAATGCTTTAATCGAAGCAATTTAAAAATGATTAGAAATTTTAATAGGTAACTAAGGCCTAGGCTACAAGTACCTTCCTAGACAGTTAAGAAAGGTGTTCAGGTTTTATTTTATAGATCAATTTAATGCATTAATCGAAGCAATTTAAAAATGATTTGAACTTTTTAATAGGTAACCAAGGCCAAGGCTAAAAGTACCTTCCTAAACAAATACGAAAGGTGTTCAGTTTTATTTTATAGATCAATTTAATGCATTAATCGAAGCATTTAATAATGATTTGAAATTTTTAATAGGTAACCACGGCAAAGGCTAAAAGTACCTTCCTAGACAGAGGTATTAGAATGCCTAAAATTTCCAGGAATATGAAATAGCTCTCTTTACTGAAGCATGTGTGTACGATAAAGTTCTTTAATAGTAGTTAAGAACGAAAACACCAAATCTTACTGAAGCATTGTGGTGGTGTTAGGGAGTAAGCTCTAGACCTTTTCAATTGTGTAGAGGCCTTGACTTGCCTTTTGCCCTGCCAAGTGCGAGTCGGACTGGCACTAGAAGATTTAACACTATGACAATTTAAATTGTTCTGTCTGTCACATGGTCATGAGCGGGATGGATAGCTTATATCTATACTAATATTATAACGAGGAAAGATTTGTTTGTAAAGTTTTCACACAAAAACTACTGGACTGATTAAAAATTCTTTCACCATTAGAAAGCTGTATCTTCACTGAGTGACATAGGCTATATAATATTATTAGGTGTAAACGAATCTATTGTTATGTTTAATTCCACGCGAGCGAAGTGGAGTCTACTACTAATAGATAGAGTAATGATAAATCTAGCTACTACTGTCATTTATGTTAAAGCGGCAATAAATTCTCAGTGTGTATTTAACACATTATGAAAATTTCAACTGTTTATTACGTTTCTTGTGATACTCGCTGATAGACAGTACCTACCGACGGACGGATAACGCAGGCTCAGTAATAGGGTTCCGCACCCATTGGACCCTAAAAAGGTATGCGTTACTAGCGAGTGATTTTACTTCTAATAAAGCCACAGAGACTTTGTGAGTTGTAAGACTACAAAACCGTCAAAGTTGTTTTCTAAATATATTTTCTTTACCTAAAGTTGTGGCTGAAAGCTCGACCACTTGGTGTTCAACGCTCAAATAATATCAAGAAATATTTGTCGTATTCAGACAATACGCTACAGATCGCTGATATACGACACGAATAATAGCGTATTATCTGAATTATATCTTACGCGTGATTTGCTATACGGAACACTGATCTTGTCACGCAGAATGTGTTGCGTGAATTATTCAGTTATTGTGAGTGACTTGTGAATTTCCACGTCGTGTTCAGCCGTGTGTGTGCCGTTTAATGAATGGTGGCTGGATTCTAATGGCTTACAGCACTCACGCCACGTACTTTTCTATACAAACGTAATTTGTTCACTTGCACCTAAATCTGAGAAAGATTTAATAGATTTCTCTATTACAATAATTTTTCTTTTTTTAAATATCATAGACATTCTTACACACGGGCCAAATTAGGCGCGAACCTGTAGTATGTAGGATGTCAGACTGATATACACACATATATGTTTTTAACTACATACTTAAATAGATAATATTAACATCCAGATACAGAACAAATACAAGTGTTCGTCACACGAATGTTGTGTTTTATTTTGAGTTTTTATTTTTCACACTGCTCCCCTTTAATAGAAAAGTGATGAAGAGATAAACGATTTTTTTAACATCAGAATACAAATAAAAATCAGACGGAGCGTCTAGTAGAAATAGAAATTTAACAAGTCAAAATGAAAACAGACGACCTGGCTGTGTAAAGCTGATTGGCTTTACACAGCGTCGTCTGTTCGTCGGTCGTGCTAAAGTCGCCCGCGAAATGTTTTTCATCATTTCGTATCGTTTAGTCATTGTACAAGATTAGAATGTGCGAATCCAATACCCTACGGCATTCTCTCCCAGCCAACCAAGGGTGCTGATGATAGGATTATGGTGGTTGTGAGAGTACCGCTATCTGAGCGCCGAAATATCAAAGTACACTATTTAAGAGTAGTACATTTCATTATTCTGACCGTCGAGCGGATAAAACATTTTCATATATCGGCATTTATCTGTAAGGCGGTGCGATCGCTTATACTACAGAACATTTAGGCTAGACCTTTTAGCAAATGAGCAATAAATATTAGTGGCAATTCAGATTACTGCAATATATCCCAAGCCTCAGGCCGTGTATAAATTTCGTGCTTAGTAGGTTTTTATGTATACGAACAAAATCTATGCTGTGGTGATTAGGCACCTCAGTATACTGCTGTTTACGAGTATTGAGGATAGATAATCTAATCACACTTTATCAATCTATCAATAAATAACATTTATTTGCAGAATAAGGTGCAGTTACATTTCATGTCAGAGTTAAAAGTCCTCTTATAAATAAATAATAAATAAAAATAATAATGCTTTTATAATTTATTATATATTATAACATATTTTCAAAAATTTTTGCTTTTCAATAGGAAATAAACTTTAAAATATGATATGCTATGTAACATTGTTTAAGAAGTAGCTGTAAAAGTGAAGCCTCGAATACGTACCAATTGGTACGTTTTTTGTTCTCTCTTACTCTCTCTAACTCAGCGTCGCACAGGGCAACGAACACAATGTTGCAATTGCACTGAAATCTATGGAAGTCAAAAAAATCATTGCAATACAATTAATAAATTAAAATGTCAGATACCATTAACAAAAGCCACCTGACATAAAATACAGCTGTCATGAAACTATTTGATTTTGTGATAAACTCTATTAGATAGAACTATACTTTGCATGTTTTTACTTATACTAATCGACTGGTACGTTTGCGTAATCGGTAGTGACCCTACCTGTTAAGCCAGGGGTTGTGGGTTCGAATCCCACATCAAACATTCGTGTGACGAACACGACGGACTTTTGTCCTGTGTCTATTATCAATTTAAGTATGTATTTAAACATATTTATGTATACCAGTCTCTGACACCCATAGTACATACAGCCTCGCGCCTAGTTTGGGGTCAGATGGCCGTGTGTGAGAATGTCTTTGATATTTAATATTTAATTATATTTTATCTTTATGTTTTTCTTTTGCTGGTAAGTATATTTAACCTGTGGTATTAAACAATTTGTTAAGGATATCAAGACTGATAAGTATCTATTAATTCCATGGAATTTTGTACACGTTTAGTATGAGATCCTATTTTACTTTTCTTAAATGGATCAATAAAAAAAATTGTTTCGGCCAGATGAATATCGTAATTTTCACTGAAACTGTTTCAACATTACGATGCAATGTCGTCGGATTCTGGCTATTGTTATGATTAATGAATAGGGGCTTGCGCAGTCTCCATGGATAATTAATCGGGGCTTGGACACTGATTACGTTTTACAAACGTGTTGAGTACCTATAACTCTTTAACTCTTTTGGCTAATTACGTTATTAGTTTTGGAGTATAAATCATTATAACCAACCTTTAATCTATAAAGCAAAAGAGATAGACATTCTTATGTTACCTTGCTGCTGCAAACCATAGACATCCCACTGTTGAGCACGGATCTCTCCCACGGTCACGACTGCAAGTCTAGAGCATATTCCATCACGCTGCTCCAATGCGGATTGGTGGAGGGGTTAGCAGTTAAACCAGTGTCGAATGTGACCTACACGACAAGGTTTAACGATTGTTTTTACCATTAAAAACAACCGGGACTGTTTTATTCAGTCGATTACATACGATCGACGCGAGCCACGGGGATATGAACGCTACACGTGCGCTCATCATCACGATCCATCACGTGCTGACGAAAAATTAAAGCAAAAAGTGTCAAACTTATTCAGATTTAGGGTGCAATTTTCAACGCGCATTTAATAATTTATCATTATTTATAATATTTTCTCAGTATTTAGTACTGCCATTGAGCATGCACGACAACACTCAGGCATGCAGTTTTCCTAACGCCATTTTAGATTAATTCGTTGTTTAAAAACTATTTTAACCTAATACTAGTTAAACCCAGAACGTTAAAGGCTCGAGTTTAGAGATGCTGAAATTCACATTTTATAGGAATTTCCAAGCCCTTTGGCCACCGCGGAGGTCCTTTAAGAAATCCCCTTAGTAAACAACTGTTTGATATTCAAAAGGGACATTTTACTGTTACTTAATAATATTCTGTACCGTACTGTGTTTTAAGCAAAATAAATTATATTCTTCTTCTTCTTCTTCTTTCCCGGGTGGATGGACGAGTTCGACGACTCTTGTTGCTCGCAACTCTATGTCCCCTTTTTGTCGTTCCTTACAAAATACAGGGGCTGCGGAAGACCTATTCTAGTACAAACTACGTGGACGGTACCACTTTGTGTTTACATTCCAGTGATCATATTCTGACTCGAATGTATTCCATACTAGCTTTCCTGTGGCTCCACCCAAAATTACCTCTATCGTCAAGAGATGGTTTAAAATATACAAATACAAATAATTGATTGGTCAGAATAACAGCTTAAACAAGATTAATCGTTGTCATCAAAATAGGCTAACATGTGGGCAACGCTCTTCCAGTTACTAATACAACCAATGAACAATTATAACTTAATAAGAGTTACTAATTATTCAGATTCAGATTCATTTATTTTTCATTAAATGGTATTTTTTATACGTTATTATATTTTTTTGAACGTCATAACATTTGTCACAACAATTTTTATAATTCCATCACATTACATTATCTATATATATAAAAGAAAGTCGTGTTAGTTACACCATTTATAACTCAAGAATGGCCGAACCGATTTGGCTGAAAATTTGTCGGGAGGTACCTTAGAACCGGGGGACTGCTATAGGATACTTTTTACACCGTTCCGTTTTATTTTATTTTTTAGTGACAGTTGATACTTTGACAATTTGGAATTTTTGAAGTCGACCAGTTGATGTGTTTGTTTTACAGAGTACATTTTAAATGTTTGTTTCGAGTTTCTATTAGCTTATTGTGTCGATATTATCATTAACAATACCATGCCGCGACCAAGACAATCAATTCTTTTCCGACAAAGCCGTAATCCACCTAGGATTCGAAACATTGCGAATCAAAGGGCACGTTAAGAGCGCCGCGTTAGTATGGCGACTTCGTGCTTCTCACTCACAAGAGCAAAACGAGGCAGCCACTGAAACGGCTAGGTTGGCAATGCGAAATCGTCTATCAAACCTCAGAGATCAACAACTAGATAATTTTAGAAGAACAAGAAGAAATTTATCAAGTACTGATTTGAATCGAGCAGCGTTTCAATACGATTTCAGAACTGATTACTGTCCGCCACCTGAACCATTACATTCATTGTTCCTTGGCGAAACACCAGAATCACGACATTTTCTAGCAAACATTCGAAAATATAATAGTTGTTTCCAAATGACCTGATTTGGGGTAGTCATTATGGAAGAACGAGGATTTAATCCGACATTAAAGGTATGTATTAATTTATTTAATTTTTGTACTTACAAAGAATAAAGTAGAACATTAACATACTTACTATAATTATTACTATGTTATGTATGCGAATTATAAAAAAAATATTTATAAATCAGTAATACTGACTGCTTTTGATTTTGTAGATACAAGGACAGACAGATTTACCATTGAATCGGATCATTACAACCTCTCGAAGATGCACAAAATATTTTTTTACAATTATACTGCATGGGCAACATGATCGACGTCAAGAGATTCAGCAATGAAAAGAGCAATTAAACAAGATCTGCAGCAAAATACTTCATGAACTTCATGCGTTGGTCAGGTTGTTCAAGAGTGCTTTGGAGCGCATGACAAATGAGGACTACAAAGTGGTGATCAGAGCGGATAAACAACCATTTGGAAAACACGAACGCACATTTAACGCTCCAGATTAAGTCAAATTAATAATTTATTAACATTAATTTAAGATCATCTGCATTATTTGATCTAGCGCATGAAAATAAAACGAGAAATGTCGTCTATCACAAGGTAATATATAAATAAATGGTCAATAAAGAATCATTAAAATAATTAATTTGTTTTATTTATATTATGTACTATGCTAATAAAAATAAAATCAAAAATATACTCATTTATTTCCTGCGCGGAACAAAGTTCGCGGGGTTAGCTAGTTATTGAATAAATGGAGCTGGAGATACTTCGCACCAAGCATTTCTATCGTTTAAGTAATCATTAATTTTATAGAAAGGTTTTGTTTAATGTAAGATTTAAATTTATTCTCTGACAGACAAGTAATATTTCCGGGTATTTCGGTATTCCGGTATAGAAGCGAACACAGTTCCCCATAAAAGATTTTACTTAGTCTAGAGCTAGGTACAATCAATTTATCCTTATTTCTTGTTATATTGTCTTATTATTAATTAGTACTTTAATGGATAGCCTTTATAAATTACAAGCTACACTTACTAATAAACGACCGACGTTTGGTCGACCGTAACCGAGAGAGCTATCAATCGATTTAAAAATCGAACGATGATTTCATTGTTACATCCGTATCACGGGAACCATGCTATTTTCTGGGATAAAAAGTAGCCTATGTCACTCTCCAGACCCTAAATTAATTGCAAAAATCAATTCCGTTGAGGCACTCGTAGGATAAACCAAGAAACCAACATACACACTTTATATTAATAAGGATAGGTTACGATTAGATTCGTACAATGATATTGCTATAAATATAAGTAAAAATATGACACATCTACAGATAACATTAGTATTAGTATTGGAAAATTTCATCATGATGACGTCACAATGTTACTAGGGAGAAAAAAATACATGAGATATGGCTACTTTTAGATATGTAATGTTTATCGATCAGAAATAGTCGATCTACGGATTATGTATCCGTGAATAGATAAACAGACTTTTTAGTTTGGTGTGTAGTAATTTACATTTTTCTTTTTTGACGGAAACAGCAAACACGGAACTTTTAACAATCCATCTATCCATCCATCTATCACCCTTTTGAGGTCCACTGCTGGACATAGGCCTCTACTAAACGACACCACTTCTACAATACCTAGTTACTTTTATTTATTTTGATTGTTAAAAACGTTTATTTCTCAAGAAGAATGTTACAAGTTGTTAGTTATATTGAGTGCTAGTGTAAGGCAAATAATTAATAAAATCGGTCAAGTGCAAGCCGGACTCGCACACTTAGGGTTCCGTACCACCGAACGATATTAATCCTAATTTATTTAATTTCTTAAATCGCACATAACATAAAAAAGTCATTGGTGCGTGCCGCTTGGGTTTGAACCCGGACCGCTCGAGTGAGAGGCGAGTTCGATAGCCACTGGGCTATCACCGCTGATAGATGCTATACACCGGGAAAACCCAGGTGCTACCGGGCATGAAATTAAGAAAACTAAATACATAGTTTTACCCCGACCGGGGCATCGAACCTAGGGCCTCTAAATTAGTAGTCGCGGTTACTACCACTAGACCAACGAGGTTGAGAATGTTAAAATAACTAAATACCAGTAACTATTTCACCATCATCCTGGGTTGACTGGCAAAAAATGCCAAAGGCATTAATTCCGCCCATTGTTTTTTTGGTGTAACAATAAAATATTAAATAAATAAATAAATAAATCTCTAAGATATTTGTAAGTGGTAAATGAATGAATATCTATTCAATTAGATGTCTGATTACTTATTATAAAATTATTATGTTGAACTTTGTAACTTCATTAATGGTACAATTGAAATAACTTTTATCAATCACATCGGCCATTATTAATCTAGAGATATAGATAATGTTATATTTATAGTTTAATCTGTTTACTGATAAAAATTAAATTTAGATCGTTGTAAAGCAATTATTTAATAATCTATTTATTTACCGATTTATATTTCCATGATTACTACTGGTTTATACTACATAAACAACAGCGACCAAGGAGTTTTCCATGGTAGCAACGCATCAGAGACCAAATTCTAACGGAACTTTTGAATACTAATTCATCAACTAACATTCCTTACTCCTAGAGTCCTCAGCATTAACGAAGGCTGGCCAACTGTAATATCTTGTAACATTTAAACTAGGTAGCTAAATTTCAGATATTTTGCCTAAACTCATTTACTATTCCGTTGAAGTTCTTACTTAAAATTACTTAAATGAGAAATTTTTAGCAGAGGTCGGCAAAGTTAAATACCTTGCGAATATAAGCTGTGTAATTGCTTAGTAATTAGTAAAAAGTTTCCTGATCAGGAAGACTGTTACGACCGATCCAGAATACCAAAGACCATGCCTTAATTTCTTTATGTAAATGTATCATTATGTTATTAATTATACTTCATTTGATATTTGTTTTTAATTTTTTTCTTCTCAAATGATAAGGCCCGTAAATACGTATTACGGGTGCCAGTGCAACATCGATAATTATGCATTTCATTTATATTTAAAAATTTGCGTAGAATGGAACACAACTCCACAGAGGAGACGAAAGACAGAGAGATTTCACAGGGTAGAACTCGACTTCTCGTAGGTACAGATGAGTCTAAATTATCAAGTTAGTCAAAGTCTATAGATATGAGTAGCCTATTCGGAGCTTATTAGACACTGTTTCCATTTCACCCGGTGTCTCAGAGCCTTACCGTACGCAAGGAAAAGGTAGGCTGGGATTCCAGGCCATATTCATGTACAAACTTACAAACATCATCTCTTTATATTACTTGGTACAATTGTAAGCTTTTCTTTTTGTTGTTTTGCTATTTTTTTGCTTTGTAATCATTATTAAAGTCGTTGAGTAGTTCCGTATGCAGTCTGGAGCCAAGCCATTTTATCGGAACAACGTCTAAAGTTTCAACTTCGTAGTATATATGTAAAATAAAAGCTTATAATAAAATGCGATCTTATACTTTTCATTTCGAACAAAGCTCAACAAATCTCAAAGATCGTATTTAAAAAGTAAAAGAATTTCCTGTTTTGATGTAGGATTTGTGAGATCGGAAAAATGTACATACCTTTCGTGCGAAGAACTTTTCAATGTAAGCAACTCTTTGATGAGATGTGATGAAATTGTGATGTAAAAATGGTGAATAATTAAGTTCTATATAATCCCGTTCCGCTCTTTAATGTGATGTGATGTAATTTTCCTGCTCCAATACGGATTGGTGGAGGAGTAGACTACCAAGTGTCGAATATTCTTAAGTCATCCGAACGTAATATGCAAGCCGATTGTTTTACAATTGAAAACCACCGGGACCTACGGCTTTACGTACCTGCTGAAGCACGTATGGGCCCTTAGACCGGAAAATATGTATTATCAACTGAAATACTAATTTCCTATTACAGTAAATTGATACAACCACGAATAACGAAAAGTCGTATTTTAATTGACAATATTTTTTGGTATAATTGTTTTTTTCTGAGCATTCTGTCCACCCTGGGCCAAAAATATACAATCTCCTTTGGCAGTTGCCGTCAGCCATCTACAAGATATAGGGGGAAAGTACAACTTCCACTATACTGTGTATATACCAACCGCGCCAGACACTGTGCTTGAGTCGATCGATCAAGAACGATCGAAACGAGCCATAGTCCTATGAGCGCTTCAGCTTGTGTAAAATTATGAAAATTATCATCGACCCTTTTTTCGATTCAAATAAAAGGCATGGTTCAACTTTTCGTGATAACTATATTCGTAGTAAAATATTAAACGGTATAGAAAATTAAACCAGTGTTTATGTACCTCTAATTTTAATTTAATAATCTCGCCAACGTTAATTTAATCAATATAAATAACTCGAAGTGGTTGTACCTAATGAGATTCATGTCCATAGTAAATATTACCTTGCGTTTGAAATAATTTAGCCGACCTTCGTCTAGACGCTAAGTATAAACCTATCAATAACATTTAATACAGGCTATTAATAATAAATAGTTAACAGGGGTCGCTGGGCATTAATACCCACTGTTACTATGGGATTATGTTTTACTAGTGTTCGCCGGCGAGTTCACCTGTAATATAACGAAAAATTATATTTTGGATGATCATTATTGATTTAATAGGTTCACAAACCCTTTCATTTTTTACTACTAGTGGACGCCCGCAGCTTCGCTCGCGTGGCATTAGACATTATAACTTAATAATCTATATATATAAAAATGTTATGTTGGTTTGTGTACGCTTCAAAAACTCAAAAAGTTCTGCACCGATCGAGCTGAAATTTTAGCATGATATATAATCCGCATCAAGGATTGTTTTTATCTAATTTTTGCATCAGTCACATATCCGCGAAAAATATTGTAAGTATATCCACAAGTGTTGCAAAATTAAACTTATATGATATGTATTCTTTGTTTTGTTTCTCATTTCGCAATCAATCACAATGTGCCACAGCGAAGCGTGGCAGGGTATAGCTAGTATGTAATATAACATAATAATAGTAATATAGCTCCACAAATTTCTAATTAATCCGTAAATGTGTTATCCCCTATGTTTATTTTACAACCTTAAGTGTAACATTTTTACAAACTTTGAATGCCATATTAATTTGTATCTAATCAGCAGCCTAACATATAAATTGTATGCTTCTAGTTCTGAAAATGACAATACTTCATATTACCTTTCATCCCTTTACAACGTTTTTTTCCAATTAAAAAGTATGTCTATGTCCTTTCTCAGACTCTAGACTATCTGCGTACTAAATTTCATTTAAATCGGTTCAGTTGTTTTGGTGTGAAAGCGAGACAGACAGACAGACAACAGAACTAGAGTTGGCAGATTGGCAGCTTTGATACGTCTTTTATAACATTTTATTATGGTGAATTCTGAGGCATGCATCCTCATTACGTTTATTTCACTTAAATCTTGCACGTAACCTAGAAAAAGAATTACCTCCGATTTGAACCTGGCTCTCGATAATTTTCCTTTGTTTATAAAATACGCAGAAAATACGTATACAGACCACCAGTTTGTAAATTAACAACGCTCGTCACCGCCTCACATGTACAGGGTCCAAAGAAGCAATATCATTGAAATTCTCCCTATTTACCAAGTTGAATAGAACCAAATTAATTTCATAATAGAATCCATTAAAAACTGCCATGGCTTCAAATCAAATATACTGAATTTTGGTAGAATTAATTAAACTTTTTAATTGCTAAATGCCAAGTACTTAGATCATCAAATTAAATTCAGTCTGTGGGAGCCCTATTGAAAATATCGAGAGATTGACTTTTGACAACTTTAGGGGATCCCGTTTACCATCGTCGGTAGATTAAAAATGTTATGACGTTCAAAAATACCATATAATGAAAAATAAATGAATCTGAATCTATATTTGACAACCGCAGCATTTCAATATTTTTCCCTAATGGATATCAAGCGACGTGGAATGAACGATATTGATCGAATAAAACGTTTGAATGTGAAACTTATAATATTATTTGATTGTTTCAAAGAGATCTTTAAACATCCATCTGCTAATCAATTCTTTAAAGCTCCAACCGCTGTACAATACTGTACATAGGCCTCCTATATTAGAACCAAATCTTTTCAATATTTCAATGGTAGAATTCGTTCTATTACCTACTTTTAAGAAGACCATAATTTGTTTTGTGTGCACCAAAATAAACAAATAATTCTCCCGCTTTATAATATTAACTTATATTACCCATGAATTCTTCTGCACTCCACTTTACTTTATAATATTTTATCAATGATTAAACATAGGTTTTGTTGCAGATTCGGCGCCCGCGCAGTGTGGTTCCAAATATAAAAATGTAGTACAACCCGGTAACAGTGATGTGTTGTGTAGTGATGTGATATCGATAACATGAAGCGTGCGCTACTGATGTTGATTCTCTTGTGCGATGCGGTGTATTGTCAGAACTGCAGGGGCGAGGAGCCGCGGGGGCGGGGGTGTGACAGTGTGTGCGACGAGCGCGGCCACTGCCGTATCCGGGCGGCGCTGTTGCTGCCGAAGAACACAACGTATTACGCGTCATTGCCTGTCGTAAGTACTTTTCACTAAAATAAAAATTAATCGACATTAAATCAAATCAAAAAATAATTTATTGCCACAAAAAATTACATACTTAAATTATAAAAAACAAAACACAGTAAATTGGCAATACGAGGTGGAGCTCAGTCTATCTGATTGATTTTATGAAGCGCTGTTTTCCAGCCACCCCCTATCCCTGAGATGTTGGGTGGGAAGTAGAGCGATGAATAAAATACGGCAACAAACGTATCCGTGAAGGGTATCTACATCTCCCTTATTCGATATGTTTCTATCGAAGCGTATCACAATAACTCAGTTTATATAAATACCAGTTTCTAGGTAATTTTTACGATATTTAGCAATGTACGTTAAAAACGATCTTAAGTAGTTAGTTTTTTTAATTTAACTTGTAAAAATTAAAAATGCGTTTGGGATTAGAATCCAAGAACTTCTCCTTTGTACCAGGATAGGTAACAAGAATCTTTTTTGAATGCTGATTTTTTTGATGTATGGTCATACCGACCGAACTTTACGGCGTCACCGAATAGGGGACACCGAACAAAAATCGGCATCGACACCATAAAGCACACTACTACGCTAGTGATGTAGATTGACGTGTGCGATGCGGTGTATTTTCATGACCGTATGGGCTAGGAGCCGAAGGGCGGGGATACGATAGTGTCTGCGACGAATAATAGGACGTAATACAAATCCTCCCCAGTCGAATTAGTTTTTTCACTGTTAGAAGCAGTTTTTGGAGTGTAGAAACTGTCAAAATTGAAATAAAGTTCAATTAACTGTAACAAAAGTTACTGATTAAGTTACTTTTTACTTTTTACTAGTTTAAGTTAAGTTACTGGTAAGTTATGTAAATTTTATCATCGCCAATATACGCCAGTAACAAAGTTTAATATGCCATTGTTATTCAACAGTGTTAGTATAGCAAACTATTTTCCTTGTAAATAATTAAACAGTTTTAGTAGATTTTCCATCTAGCAATATCACTATTAACAATATTATTACAGTAAAAGGTCGATATTTTTTCCGGCTTTGCTGGTTCCAAAAACCTTATCACATAGTGTATGTGTGTGTTAGTACATAATATGTTATGCACAAACCCGGAGTTGGTCCGCATTTTTGTACTGAGAATACTGAAGTCTGTAGATTATTTTTATTTACTCTTCCATATTAAGAATGAAAATTAAGTTGAAAATTATATTACACACCTACCGCTATAATATAGTAAAAAAGCGGTTTGTTTTAGATTGGACACAGTTGCCTCCGGCTTTTTGTATCCAATTGGGACTTATATTTTCTTCGCAATTATTCATTCCGCATCCAATTTGCGGAAATTAAATAATTTAACTAAATGTGATGATGAAAATAAACCAGAATTTTCCGCTGAAAAGTTAATTAAGCGTAACATTTTAGTTTGCCCATTTATTACCGCTATTCTTGCAAAAGGATATTGGAATAAAATTGGGTGAATCTGCGTTCCTTGATTTAATATTAGGACTGCCTACTGAGAGTTCTTTACAAGTCTGAAAGTATGAAAGTCCTCTTTTTCATTTAACAAATCAATGAATATCATTTATTATTATGAAACTGTTAAAATTTAATAATCGTCATTGTTTCGTGGTGAGCCCTAAAATGTTGCATTCCTAACAGGTAGAAGCCGTCCTTGAGCTGGCGCTGCAGCGAGACGCGGTCAGGGACGTGTTCCCGTCGTGGATCACCTTCGAGTGGCTGACATATGACGTCACCGACTGTGACGCGGCCTACGCAGTCATATCCGCCATTGACGCGTACAACGACTGCGCGCACGTGTTCTTCGGGCCCGCTTGCGATTTTGCACTCGGTAAGAATGTTTACACACTGGAACAGATAAATACATACAGGGTCACCTAGAAAATCTCAACAGTTCTCCATTTCTTTAAATTTTCTTTACTTTAGATTAATATATAAATAATAGGAGGTAGTATTAACAATCTTAGCAGTCCCTTAAGTCCAAAAAAGAATGATATGTTAATCATTCCTGTTTTGGAACTGTAAAAATGTAAATATAACTCTAAAAATTAGGTAATTATACATCTCTGCTTACTACTATGGGGAAATACAACTGTAATGTTATGTTCCATGTTGCGTGGAATAAATACATTAATGAGCTTTTGAAGATACGACAAGTTATTGTTCGTAAGCAACATTTTAGGTGTCCAATGTTTTATCCAAAGACGAAGGCGTGTTTCCGTCGTGTCGTGGACTTATCAGCTTCAATTGCTGAAATGACGTGAATGTAAAATCGTTTATTTGTAAGAAATAATTGATAAATTCTATTAAAAAAAAATATCAATGAGCCATCAGCCTTTTAGGGATATGCCCACAGCTGGACATGGGCTTCCCTTAATCGACTACGCTCCTTTTCTGAGTCTCGGTTTCACTTCGAGGATTTATCTAAGCTATCGATAATGAGTCTTTCAAGCGACGTGGCCTTCCCATTGCCACTTCTGTTCGCTAGCTCATAGAGCTATGTCGTGGTTCTTTGGTCTACGGATTTCACGTATTGCTTTAATAATATTGGTAAAATACATCATAACGCTGTAAATGCTTTCCACACTATTAACATGATCGTCAATGTTTACTTTAAATAAATCTTTAAAAAAAACTGTTTTTTTGGCTTTTATAACTAGTCATAATTTCAATGTGTCAGTATTATAACAAACAATAAACAAGCGAGTGAAGGCTCAAATTGGCAGCACGAGTTATTAGTACAACGAAAACTACATCTACCTACAGACAATATTAAAAGGCTTATAGCCAACTTTGTAACCAACTCAATTGTCTGTAAATAATCTAAAAAATGCGGGATGTCAGAAAATAAAACTCCTTTGCAAAGAAAAACAGGGGGATCCAGAGTTTGAGAGCCGTAGTCGCTCGATCACAACTTAGTAATTTGTTACAATTGTCCTCGTCCTAACATCAGTGATATCCCACTGGCTATCGAGATATATAACTCGAGAGGGCTTGGGTTCAAATCTAAGCTGCAAACTCCGATCATAAAGTTTTCTGATACCTCCAACAGTTACTAACGGTGAAGGAAAATTTAAAAATATAAATTATACATGGAAATTTTACATTTCAATTAAATCAAAAGAAATAATAAGTGTATAAATATTTAATATATTATAGTTTTCTCCAACTATTGGTTTTGCATTTTATCTATTGTTTTAAGCTTAGGATGGAACAGAGCCCAAAGAATTCAATTTTCTTTCTTTCTTTCTTTCCATTCCATGGGTGATTAGAAATATTTGTGAACTTACTCAATGAGCTTTTACCTCAACCTATAAACTAGTTATAAATTCTACTTCAGCTTATTTAACTCTTATATTTAGGTTATTCGTATTATTTATTAGCTTCATTTGACGTATCTCAAAGAAATTCAAATTGAATCAAAGTAGGTACAAGCCCTATGAGTAAAGTAAAAAAAAGAAATAGTTTTTTATTGGATCTACTTTAATCAGTGGACGTACTCATACCTTGATTCCATTCTAAGTAAAATTGGTTGTACGAGTAAAGCTAAATCTTTGTCTTTGAATCACAAAGGAGAATCTTCTAAGCTTTTTGCGAAGCGAAGTAATTGCATTCTTAACTTTAGTGTATATTGGTATCGGTATATTGGTAAGCTAGTCATTTGCATACCACTTGCAAGAGTACTCCTCAATAACTCTGTTAACTGCAGTTGTTAGCCCTGACCCACTCCTCTCTGTATATGAAAAAAAATAAAAAATGTTGCACTCTGTATTGTTTCTTTAGTCTATGCTGTACCTAGACTCTATGGTCTGTCAGGATTGTGAACTACCAGTTGTTGTAAAAGTGTGTACCTATTTTTTTTGCTTTAAAATTATAGAAGAAATCAGAATTCTAGTTGTATTATTGACCCCTTTTTGACATTGAATATTTACCCCTTGAGTATTCGCTCACGAAATAACTCCACTTTCTACAAGCACGCCAATAAACAGAATTTTTCATTAGCTCTAGATTAGCTGTGAGCATCAGTCCAGATTTTCGTGTAATAAGTGAGTAGATACTTGCTTGGCATTTTTATTGTTCTCGGCGTCGTACTGCGGGAAACTTCAGTATTGCTCTCGAAGTCGCGACAGACTGGAAGAAAATCATTTGAAGTATAAAAAGCTTTGCCAAGTTCAAAGAAAAATCCAGTTCTCATAACGTCTCCGCAATTTTTTTTTCAATTTCGTTTTCTGAATTTCACGGAATTATATTGGCTTGGTCGGGAAGAAAATTAAGTTTCTTATATTATGTGATTAAATTTATTTATTCTAAAATATTAAAATCGTGTTTATTGTCACATATATCTGTGATATAATATAAATCGTAATTATCGTAATTTTCTGGTCGGTGTATGAAGTGGTTATAAGGGCGGGGAAAAAGTTTCTTCGCATTTTATATGAAAACTCAAGACCATTTTTTTCAAAGTTTAAATACTTTTATTTATCTATATATATAAAAGGAGAAGGTGACTGACTGACTGACTGACTGACTGACTGACTGACTGACATATCAACGCAGGGCCTAAACTATAAGGGCTAGAAACTTGAAATTTTGCACAGGGGTTCCTTTTATAATGTAGGGGAGCACTAAGAAAGGATTTCTGAAAATTCACCCCCTAAGGGGGTAAAACGGGGGTGCAAAGTTAGTATGAAACTTTGCCGTTTTTGAAGTCTTTAGACGGGTAGACGTCGTTAATGGGTCTAATTCTACGCGAGCGAAGCTGCGGGCGTCCACTAGTAATGTATATGTGCCATTCTGTTTGTTAAATTTTTGCCATCTTTCCAGTAGTGACATCATCCCGTTGCAATAAACATTTTTGGACTGCTGATCAAAAAAACATGACAAGTTATTTTGGCTATCCTTTCTTGATTCCGACACTGCCTAAAGAATTCTGAGGAGACAGGTGGAAACATGAAGGTGCAAGGTCAGGGCTCAGTGCATATGACGGATGCATTAACACCTCCCAGACAAACTCTCTTAATTTTTACTGAGTGGCTAAAGATGTGTGTGGTCTAGCGTTATGTTGATGAAAAACCACACCCTTTCTTATGATTGCATTCCGGGCGCTTCTCTCAACATCTTGTTTTAATCTAATCACTTATTGGCAGTAGAGATCCAAATCGATGGTTCTGCGCGGCGATAAAAGGTCATAATGAGCACTGCCACCATACACTCAATATCACCTTATTGCGAGTTAACCCGGATTTTGCCACAGTCTGTTGTTGTTGACCAACCATTAACCACCACCTTTTTAGTACGTCCTTGTCATACGTGATCCACTTTTCATCACCAGTTATTAATCTCTTCAAATATGGTTCGGATTCATTACGTCTCAATAAAGGATCGCAAATGAGTTCATTAGGGTTCTTTCATTCTGTGTTCGTGTGGCACCGGGCGAAGCCGTAGGGAAAGTTTGTCATATATATTCTTTTTCACGCGTAAATAGCTGCTTAGAAATCCCTAATATACTCATACGTACCACTTTCTCAAATAACCCTCTCTATACCCTTTCACGAAAGCCAAATATTTTTCTCACGTAAACGTTTTTATGGCTTCCGTAAATGTTTTACTTTTAGCTATTCTATTGCCAAGCATTTTATCGTTTAGTAACTAACAATTCGTATCGCTTGTGCAAATATTACCGATTATTGACACCAATGGAGATATTCTTTAGATATTTGTGTGTGTTGCTTGGGTGATCCAAGCGAAGTATAGTGTACCAAATAACGACAAAGAAAAAGTTATCACTGTACATACACAAAATAGATAGATAGGTACATTAAAAATACATCATTCGAACAAAGAACCATCTCCTTTTTCGAAGTCGATTAAAAAATTACAAATTACATAGACGCCATTTTAGGGTGACATTTACCATATCCCATCAAAAACATTATAAGATAATCTAGAGGCAAAGCAAAGGGTTGTCTATCAAAAGAAGGGAAATGTAATTTAGAGTCGCCAAATTGAGAGCCGACGAGTTTGGGAAGCGTTATTAGGTACACAAAATACATATTTTGTAGGAGTTTGATAAGAGAATTATAGATGTATGTATTTATTTCCTGCTTTGAATTACATGTCGTATCAGTATTCACCAGTTCGTACCAGTTCGTACCAGTTATTCACATTCAGATAAATATATTTTTCGCTATACGATATTTGTATACGCTTAACGAACGTCATTTTTTTTTTTTCACGTTTCAAGTTGATGCTACCGAGAAGAAATCGGCATGAAACTCGGTAGTAACTGTTTTCAATTTAGTAATTGAATCAAGGTACATTATTATTGAACCAAAACTGCTGCTCGAGTACTTCGCACCAAGAGTTTTTATCGTTTAAGTAGTAATTTCTTTTATAGAAAGCTTTATTATGGAGGTTTTACAAAACAAGAATTAATCTACTTTGCAACAATCCGCGAACCGATTGTTCGCGGATTGTTGCAAAGTAGATTAACTCTTGTTTTGTAATAATGGAGTTCCGCAAAGTAACGCCTGATACAATTAACCCATTAACCGCCAAAGTTAAAACAGCAGTACTATTTTTACAAATCATTTATTTTTATGTTATTTATGAACCAAATTAACATGAAATATTAAAAAAAGACGAAAAAAGAAATAAGGCTTTCAAGGAGAGGGGTGTACACAATTGGGTACAGCGGCGTATTACAGGTGAAAATTTTCGAAACATTGTTTTTCTACACATAATGTTTTTAGGCACTTTTTGCATTGCCATCGAACTCTTGCGTGACAAACAACACATCGCAGTGGTTTTTCAAGTTTTTTTGGACAGTGTCCTACACCATCTTGAGGCAAACCTTGCACTACTGACGATGACGATCGGGCTTTATAGTATGTTTTTTGGTGTAGGTAGTATCTTGCAATGGCACGTCGAAACTGTAGCTGGTCCATTTTATCACTATGACTCATAACATGCAAACGCCAAGAGTTTGCAATCGCCATATCAACCATGTAGGTAAACAAAACCCACCACCACTTTTTTCCATGAACTGCAATCCTATACAGTGCAATTGATTGATCCAATTCATCCACTCCTCCCATATTTTTATTATATGTCTGAAATAAATTTGGTATATTGACATCAACCTTTTCACGTTGTACGGGAGACCATCGTTTTACAAATCCCAACGGCTCAATGGTATCATAATTTGTCGCCATAGTACAAACACTGTTATCTTTCCATCTCACTAATAATATTTCATTTTGCTTATCAAACCTGTAATCATATGAAGCACGAACTTCTTTCTTCATATCTTTAGTGCTTCTCAGTGGACATTTCTTTGTTCTGTTCTCCCTAATTGTTCCAGTAGCTCGATATCCTTCTTTTCTTAGTTCTAATAAGAGATTATAATTAGTAAAAAAGTTGTCAAAAAATATTTGATGGTTTGTTGGCTCAGTCCCCAGTTTCTGTAATAATGTTTTGACTACTCTTGATCCTAAGGGATCAGTAGAAGCTTCGACGGCTTTTCCGCAGTAAAAATCAAAAGTATAACAGTATCCCGTAGAACTTGCCGCTACCCAGTTCTTATAGCCAAACCGCACCGGTTTTCCTCGAATAAATTGCTTTGCAGGGTGATGGCCAAAGTACTTTACCATCGATTCATCAATTGAAATATTATCATGCATAACACCCCACTGCAGAAATTTATTCATTAGAATATCAGCTAATGGCCGAACCTTGAACATTTTGTCCCTTGTAGTAGTTGCATCGTCATTGTTCACAAAATGAAGGTTCTTTTTTATGTCTCGGAATCTTTGCCGTGGCATAGATTTTGATACCATTCCAATACCGATATCTTCATCATAAGACCAGTACATATCTTCCCTAGGCAATTTGTGATAACCAGACAATATCAATATACCTATAAACTTTTTCAAATCAACACAGTCTAATTGAAAGGTATGTCTGTTATTTTGATTAGCATATAAAATTGTGTTTGTAAGTATTAGGGTAATAACTTCTTCATCAAAAATTTTTTCAAATATTTGTACGGGAGTAAGTTCTCCAAGCTGTTCTTTTACTGCTTCCTGTCTTTCTTGCACATCAGTTCTTTCTTCAGTCGTAGAAGGGGAATATGTAGGGGAACACCTACGCCATACAGGCTGACATGGTTGTCGACGGCTTCTCCTTGCCTTATTAGCCAATGGTTCATCATCGCTGCTGTTGTCACTTTGAATGATGTCTTGGTCACATCTAAAAACCGCAATATTGCCAGGCACATCCTGTGGCAAAGAAGCAGAGACCATATCCTCATCAACACCTTCATCTTCATCTGTAAGGACGCTAGGTTCTGGCGGTATAATTGCTAAGTCATAATCGCCATCACTGTCACTCTCATTCAAAATGGCATTGACTGCTTCCTCTAAACCTTTGTAACAGTTGGAAACCTTAAAATATTTCGAACTCATGATAACTAAAACCTAGAACAATAAGTACAATCGTTATATGGATTCGGCCGCTGTACGCATTTGGGTACAGTTGTCTTTCAAGCCCGATTTCTTTGTAAATACATGTTGCAAAACAGTTATTTCTTATTTATTTTACGAATAAGATTATATACAATAAAAAAACATATATAATCAGAAATTTAGTTCATGCAAACACAATAAAATAATAAAATAGTGACCTTACCTCGATAAACGGTTATAATGCCAAGTTGCAATCATCGCAGTGGTATGTTTTATGAATATACCCACATAAATTGCGATTTATTTCATGCTCTAACTATCACTTTATAATAAGGGTGGGAAAAAACCAATGTAGGTTTATTTAATTACTATCTACCCTCAATTGATTAGCTGTACGCAATCAGGTACAGAGGCGCCAAATGGGTTAATTAAGGAGGTTTTGTTTAATTTAACATTTGAATTTATTCTTTGAGACAGGCAAATTTTCAGGTATTTTATTGTAGGTATTGTATTGTAGGTATTGTTGTCAGGTATTGTATTGTATTTAATTTGTCAGGATGTAGCTGACTACAACCCATAGACGTCCCACTGTATCTATAGACGTCATCCATCCACAAACCGATCGCGCCCGCCGCTGCTCACCTCGCTCGATCACTTAAGATTGACGCGAGCAATCGGCTATGGACGCTTTGAATATAAGTATGGTGCTGATTTTCAGTGCAGTACTTTCATATTAGATTAGCGCATTCTGAAAATAAAGTTGCTATTTGGTCAGAAAATCCTATTCAGAAAATGAAGTTGACCTACTTGCTAGGTGAATGTTTCTGAATAATTATTCTGTATCTTTTAAAAATGAATGGCAAAAGTTGCTAAGCGCAAAACTCAAGAACAGGTGGACTAATTAGAAATGTTATTTTTCAAATACATAAATATTGTGGAATACAGAATAAAAATTAAGTTCTTATATAAAATAATTATATTTTGTCTCGTTGGTCTAGTGGTGGTCGAAGAGGTCCTGAGTTTGATCCTGGGATCGGGCAAATTATTATCGAATTTTTAAATTGAAATTCGTAGTAGTAGTAGCTCTGAAGAGTCCGGTTTAGGGCAAAAGGCTCACCACCTTTACATGGGACCTAAACATACATATAATACATACTCACATACTCGTACATACATGCAATACATACATAACTGGTGAAATGAGGGTTTAGTTACACCTGTAATCCCTAATCCTTTGGGAAATACAGGCGTCATGTAGAAAAATATTACGGGAAAATGATAATCATAACATGCATAGAAAAATAATGTTCAGTCGAGATCCTTGCCTCGGGCTATACTTCCATACTCGTCATAAATCTAACGCTACCCTTTACAAATTACATTTTCTATTCATATTCAATACCGATGATAAATGAACTAGAGAATTCCGATCTACGGGCCCAGCATCTATCACACAGATTGCTGACTAGGCAAATTAACTTCAACGGCCCTCGAGAGTTCGAATTGAATTAAAAAAAGCAGTTGTTGGGATTCGGTACGGTATGCCCTGCGTGAATTATCGTGGCAAATTAAAAGTAACATTTAGTTACTTTACTTTATTAACATTTTGGGAAATGCTTTTACGCATCCTGCCTGTATCAGTCACTAAAACCTAGAATACCCACTAAAACCCAGCGGCACCTTCAGCGTCCTAATGAGACGCCACGGGATTGCTTAGGGTTTTTCTTTCATGAAATTGTCAGTTCGGACTTTATAATATTAATAATTTGGAACCAGCTCTCAAAATTATTGAACAACAACATCGTTTAAAAAACATTAAAACACGCTTTTGTAGATAACCGAAGTAAAGTGTTGATTTTTATAATTTATTTTTTTAATTAATACATTGTTATCGGTTCTTGATCAGTGTGCAAAGTTTCAAATTAATCCGACATTTTGAAGTGGGTGACAATAACGTTCAAATATTCCGTTACATACATACATAGATTTGGTACCTATCTATGTATGTATGTAACGGAATATACCAACATTTTTTATTTATTTATAAGCCTTTATTGCTGTATTACATACTTAAATTAATACATTTTTATTTTTTTTTACACATAAGAGAATATCATTTTTGTACAGCTTGTCCTTGGACATAGGCCTCCTCCAACGACCTCCACTTGTCTCTATCCCTAGCGCTACGCGGCCACGTTGTTCCGGCGATTCTAACTAGATCGTCTTCCCATCTCTTCTGTGGCCTTCCTCTGCTTCTCTTATCGGCTCGAGGAATCCACTCTGTGATAGCTTTAGTCCATTTTTCTCCTTTATATCTTATAATATGCCCTGCCCACTTCCATTTTTGCTTTTTTATGAAGTGTACAGTATTTCTAAATTTGGATTTGGTTTTTATGTTCTGTAATTGCACCTTATCATTCAGTCTTATGCCTAATACGCTTCTCTCTATACAATTCTGGCATACATTTAGTTTCCTCAGTTGGTTTTCTGTTAATGACCATGTTTGGCAGGCGTATGTTAGGCATGGCAGTATACAGGTGTGGTATAGCTTTCTTTTGTGAAACATTTTAAAGGTGTTGTTTTTCATTATTTCGCCTAAGGACCAGTATTGTTTCCATGTGTTGGTTATTCTTCTATCTAGTTCCTTGTCCATGCATTCTGTGTTGGCTATTAAGTGGCCTAGATAAATGTATTCTTCAACATAGTCTATGTGCTCATCATTCACTTTCACTGGTATTTTTGTTGAATTTGTTAGCAGTCTTGTCTTTGAGGTATTCATCATAAGTCCTACTTTGGCACTTTCTGTGGCTAATTCTTGTATCATCCTCTCTAGTTGTTTAGAGTCTTCTGCAAAAACGACAATATCATCTGCGAAACGTAAGTGTGTTAGATGTTCTCCATTGATGTTAATTCCTTTTCCTTCCCAATCTAAGTTTCTGAAAACCATTTCTAGTACTGCAGAGAACAGTTTGGGCGAAATAGGATCTCCTTGTCTAACACCTCGTGTTATACGAAATTCAGGTCCAGTATTTTCTATCCTTACTTCTGCTATACTCTCTGAATATACTTTTTTCAGTAATCTAGTGTATTTTGCTTGGACTCCTTGCGTTTTCAGTGCCAACCATATTGCCTCGTGTTCTATTGTGTCGAAGGCTTTGCTGTAGTCTATAAAGCCGATGTAATATGTTTTCTTGTACTCTTTAAATTTTTGAATTATCTGTTTTACGACATGAATATGGTCCACTGTTGAAAAGTTGCTCCTAAAACCGGCTTGTTCCTTCGGTTGATTTTCTTCGAGGGTGTTAGTTATTCTGTTTAGAATTATCTTTGAAAAAACCTTATAAATATTTGACATTAGGCTTATTGGTCTATAGTTGCCTATATCACCTTTGTCACCTTTCTTATACAGTAATATTATTGTTGACTTGGTCCAATCGGTTGGTATAGTCTCTCTATACATTATTTCATTGAACAGTTTAGTCAATTTTGGAGCTGATTCGGTGATCGTTGCTTTCAACATTTCATTTGTTATCTTATCTGATCCGGGTGTTTTCCCGTTCTTTTGTGTTGCGATGGCTCTTTCTGTTTCTGATGAGAGAATAGATGGTATCGGTTCTTTATTTTCTTCTTCTTTTTCTGTATTTACGTTATTGCTTTCTTTGTTGTTGCTAGTGTACAGGTTTTTGTAGAATTCTGTAGCTATGTTGAGAATTTCTTTTCTATTTCTAGTCCGTGGTCCTTGTTTGCTTTTTAAATTTGGCATCCAATCTTTTTTGTATGAGAGTTCTTTAAGTGCCTTTTTAATACCTCCTGATTTTTCTACGTGTAGTTTTATTACATTATTTCTTTTCTCCTTCATTTCGTTTCTTATTTTTACATTTATTTGTTTGCTAATGTCGGCAATTTTTCGGTAGTTCTCTTTTTTGTTTCTTAACAGTTCTTTTCTTTGTTGTATTAGCAGTTGTGTGTTTAAAGTTAGTTCATTCTTTAAATGTGTGTTCGTTTTGGTGGTAGCCCTTTGCAGTATTGTTTTAAATTGGTTGTATGTTCCTTCTATGTCGTCGTTATCTGATGTAATCTCTTCTAATGCTTTACTGAAGTTGCGTGCTAAGGCTTCTTTATTTCTTACAAAGATGTTTTTCTTGTTCATGTTTTGGTTGCAGATTCTTCTTAATTTATTATTTGAATGGTTGATTTCCACGGTCGCCCTTACCATTCTATGGTCAGTATTAAAGTTGAAATAATTTATTACTTCGACATCATTTATAATTTGTCTTCTGTTTGTCATTATGAAGTCTATTTCATTGGTATATTTCCCATCTGGTGAGATCCAAGTCCATTTCCTTGATATTTTCTTTTTAAAATAACTATTTAAGATGGATATTCTATTTTCTTTTGCGAAGTTTATCAGTCTGTTTCCATTGTTGCTTCTTTTCCCGTATCCAAATTGTCCCATGACTTCTTCTTCTCCGACCCTGCGTGTTCCTACTTTACCGTTGAAATCACCCATGATTATTATGTTTTTATGTGAATGAGCTATCGTAGAACGCAGGTCGTTATAGAACTGTTCGATTTTATCGATGTCTTCTTGTTTTCTCGACTCAGTGGGTGCATATGCCTGTACAATTGACCATGGCTCCTCCCTGCTTTTGGTGGTAAACTTTAAGTTTAAAACTGCTATTCTGTCTGTAATTCCGATGAATTCTTCAATATAGCTAAGGTATTTTCTTTTTATCAGGAACCCGACGCCATAGTTTGCTGTGGTTCCACCATTGTGGTATAGTACGTAATTTTTGTGTTGTTCGATCCCTTCTCCAGGTCTGCGCATCTCGCTTATTCCTAGGACGCTCCATTTGATATTCTCTAAAGCCATTTCCAGTTCAGTTAGTTTTTCATCTGTGCTAAGGGAACGAACATTGACCGTTGCTATATAAACTTTTGATGATGGTAGGGATATGTGCTGGACTTGCCTTTTTGTTAGTGGAGGGTGAGGGTGGTGGTCGTAATCCCCACGGTGACCAGCCGGATTGGGGAATGTTTTTCTAAGTGTTTTTCTTATATTCGTATGTTCTTTGTTTATCCGGCTGCCGAGTTCCTATGTTTGTTTAGAAGTTGAGGTAAGAGTAGTAAGAGAATTACTTCTTCCTCGCATCATGTCAAAGGCGTTTAACCTGTTTGTTTTAGTTGTTTTTGTAGGTTGTATATTGCTGTTTTGCGTGTAATTTTGTGGTGAACCTGATGCAGAGCGCTCGCGTTTGCGTTTTTCACTAGTTTGTATGTTATCTCGTATGATAAGTTTGTCATATTTTAGTACTGCATACTTCCCTTTCTGCCTTTCTTCTATCAGCTGTTGTTGAAGTTCCTTTCTTTTTATTAGTACATTCTTTGGGTAGTCCTCTGTTATGTAGATTTCGGACATTTTTTTCTTGTTTTTCATTATTTGTTCTTTTTTCCAAGCATGTGAAAGGGAGATCAGAACAGGTCTCGGTTTTCCATCGTTCATACCCTTTTTTCCTAAGCGGTACATGTTGTTGATGTCGTTGTGACTGATATTTATATTTGTTTTTGATTGAATAATATCAGTGACTATTTCAATCAGATTTTGTTTTGAAATCTCTTTCTCTTTAATTCCAAAGGCTATAATATTGTTTTTGCGGTTTTCGCGCTCTAAGTTATCAATTTTTTCGCGTAGGTTCTTATTTTCAGATTTCAAGTCTGTTATTTCTTTAACAAAAGGGTTCAGCTTCTCATCCATTTTCTGCATAATTAAGTTTGTTTGTTTTTGCATTTCAATCTTCATGTCATCAAACAGTGTTAAAAGATGTTTTTCCATTTTTGCGTGAGTCGGAACGTAATTGATCGTCTTTGGTAACTTTTAATTAATTAGTTGTGGCAACACTTTTAGCAGATGTCAATAGTGTCAGTTGCGATGACTTTGACTTTGACATTGACTACCACTAAATTAACAGTTGGTACTATTGATTGTCAAAATACGATGTCGGCCTAAATAACCTCGAAAGTATTACGGGTTTAACACAGGATTTTAGTGTTTATTACGCCACTTCACACAATGTTTAATATTTAGAAGAATCTTCACTATCACTTTTGTTCTGTTTTATATTAGTTCACTATGTTTTACAAAGTTTTTCAACATTTTTATTGAATTTTCGTCTGGAGCGTCTACTATTGTGTGTGCGCACTTTGACAGCCGGAACCGGTTACCAACATACAAGGTAATAAAAGCGTGTTAACAATATAAAAGTAAATTAATAATATACAAGAGGGGCATTATAATATTAAAAGAAACTCATCGAAGTAGCATAATATTCATACTCGTACCTATCGGGTTATAAAGCTGACGCTAGTTTGTGGGCACAGAAAAAGTTTACGCTAATAATAAACAAAAAAGTCTATAAGCCAACTTACTCGGATAAAAGTTTCCAAACTTGAACTTTTAAGGCCTGCATACACATGTGGGGACAGTGTCCCTGTAGCTCGGGACCAGAGTAGGTGTATTGGGTATCCTGTCTGTCGTAAGAGGCAACTAAAATGGGGCTTCTGGGCTTACAAGCGGCATGAGTGGAACTTCAGACCTTCCATCCAGTGACCCCGGCAAAGACGATGTTGTGTGTGGCTGCGCAACGTTGAGGAAATCCCACATAACCGGGCGTCGTTCCCACGATGTCCGGGTACCTTTAAAAGGTTTGCCACTCGAAAAACAAAAAAGAAAGGGCGGTGAATAATCTCTGTACGCAAAATAAAATCATAATAATATATACCTATTAAATATTTTGAGATCAACCCAAACACATTATAGGGAATTCCCCTCAGCATTATTGAACGCGCCGATGATGGACGGATATAGATGATGCCGTGGCGAGATGTGACGGCATACACAGGCATGCGACTGGATGCAATGACAGGTAAGAGCAAGTTGGAACGATATCCTGTGGGATGCTAAGACATACTATGGTATGCAACGGTGCAACGCACACCACATTCGCGCATGCTATGGCAATATCCCCTGCCATAACCCTTTTGTGCGCTGGTATACTGGTATACCACGGGATGTCTCAACAGCTGCCATGACACGATATCTTAACGTCATCATATATCATAAGTGTGCCCGTAGCAAAATCCCCATGCCGTCACCGGTGTGCGCAGGCCTTTAGCTGTTTGGAACTTCTCAGCAAACACGCGACCATGCAATGTATCCCCTGTAATTAACTCACGTTCAACAGTGTCCCAAACACGTGGAAACTGTTTCTCAGGAATTTCCACATCCGTTGATAATTTCTCAAATAACTACACAGGGGAGATGGGGACTTAGTAGGGTAGATAAATAGATATAGAACCTGGTACCGTTAACAATAAATAATTAGTAATGTTTTTTAGTATAACTGGAATTGATACACACTATATAACAACATTTTTTTAAGGAATAAGTAATTAAAATACAGCGTAAAACGTTAGCAAAGGTCTACGATGGCAGAACGTTTATATTATAATCACATTTAACGGGTTTGTGTTACTATGCTACTGTTACATTATTTCATGCTAAAATTGATATATTTTGCTCGTTTTTAAAACATAACATCACGGCTGTATTTCTCCGAAGGGGGACAGAGGTGGGTGTACAGGTACACCCACTGTTCATCATTCATTCAGTTAATAGGTAAATACCTATTGTTTAGATACCATATTATAGGTGAAAAGCCTAATGCCATACACTCCTTGATCCCTAAGAAAATACTTTGCCTGACCCGGGAATCCAATGCAGGACCTGCAGCTTCGCAGTCACGCTTGCGATCACTAGACCAACGAGCCAGTTGGTCTAGCATAATATTAAATTAGAATAGAGAAGAATAGTTTATTGGGACCTCTAGATTTTACATTCTTATTTTACTTAAATGTTATGTACTTAATGTAAAATAAACGTAACATAAAAATGAGCCCTGACTTCTAGTGAAGCGTGAGCTGAGTAGGTACTAGAAATTAGTCTCTTCCCTTAATATGTGGCTACAATTTTAAAACAAATTATTTTAAGAGTTTATAACCTACTCGTACTTTAAGATCAGCAGTTATAAGTAACTTCGAGATATTCATTCATCCATCTAATTATCTTCACAAAAGATTTTATTTAAGTCGAAGAAAATATTTCCTCCTTCGTTAAAAAAAAACTTTTTATCAACCATAGAATATCTCCAACGAGGAAGTATCTGAAAAAAATATAAAAGTAAAGGAAAGGAAGTAAAATTAAAGGAAAATCCCCCTAAAAATCCGTCGCATTCAATAAATTCATCAAGTTTAGAACTCAAACTTATTGAGATTCTAATTTATGAGGATATTTTAACTAAGCCACTTATTTCGAACTTTGTAATAGCGCGCAAATTAACTTGGTTGTCTCCAGTTATTAATACTTCCTTGGAATTATTGACAAGATTAAAAAAATAGATTGAATAATTATGTAGTGCGGTGGGGCATGACTGGCAATTAAATATCTGATGATTATTAATTATTATATTCTAATTTAATATTTCATATACCCCAAACCGTTGTTAGTTGTTTATTCGACGTAGGTTATTTAAAATAGAAATGACAACTTTATGGTGGATGTTTCGATCCGGCGGGAAATTCTAATTAAAATATTTCTTGTTGTTGTTGTTTTCAAGTAGTTATACCATAAATAGTGACATTACATTTTTAACTTGTGCACATGCCGTAATCATTGCATTATTTAATGTATCATTTTGGTACTGAAGTATAGCCAAATTTGAATATAGCATACAATATATGACGGCATACCTATTTGGTTAATGGAGCAATATTAAAATTCGGGTTAGCTTCAGATCACACAAAACTATCACAAAGTAACATTATTGTTACATACAAAAAAGTTATTTACCTATGAAACATAGGTAAGCAAGCAAAATACATAGTTTAGGTGCAAGTAACACAGTGCAGTAGGTATTACCTTTGCTATACAGCAAGAAAATGTTGCCGGCATTTTGGGTACAATACAATACATTATTTTTAATGTTTCATTTTTGTTACATATGTAAGTTTTTTGAAGCTTGTAGTTTTAGATAATTTTTATTTAATTTATTTTATTAATTTATTTTATTAATAAGTTTATTATTTATTTATAGTTATTGTCAAATTAACTTATTTTATTGGTTCGAAGATTAGTTAGTTTAATTGAAAACAAAGTCGTATAGAGATCAGATACAAGCAAGTCTAAGTATCTCGTGATTAAATTTTGCTTAAAGTGATTAGGATTTCGGTTGGGAAGGTGTGTTTGCCATCCAGATTAGAGGATAATATAAACAGTGTTACGTAATACCCATTTCTACTGTTTCCATAACAATCCTTTGATACATTGTTGGGCAGGGGCTACTCTCAGGATCGGTTAGGTTAGTCCACCACGATGCCCAAGTGCGGATAAGCAGACTGCACATGCCTGCATGAACATTATGGAGAACTCTCAGGCAGGTTTAAATAAATATCTTAATTAAATATCTTGGACATTCTCACACACGGCCATCTGACCCCAAAGTAGGCGCGAGCCTGTGATATAGGTGTCAGAGACTGATACATAAATATTTTTAAATACATACTTAAATAGATAATATTAACATCCAGACACAGAACAAATACAAGTGTTCGTTACACTAATATTTGTCCTGAGTGAGATTCGAACCCACGACCCCTGGCGCAACAGACAGGGTCACTACCTATTGCGCCAACGGGCCTGGTTTCCTCATAATGTTTCTTTCACCGTATGTATATACATTTGTATGTACTGTTTATTTATTATTTATTTATTTATGTTAGGGTGCGCCGACAGGCCATGGTAGTAATGCGCTAGCGCTCCCGTGGCGTCTTTCATCAACGCTGAGGGTACCGCTGGGTGTTAGCGGGTATTCTAATATCAGCGAGTCCCACATACCCACCTGACCGACAGGGTTATGGGTGGGATGCGTAATTGCATTTCCCAGCGTTTAAAAAATAAGTGTGCTCTGACAAGACAAAACTTTTGAACCCGCTGCTTTAGAGTGCCTTGGTGGTGGTATTGGGAACCGACAGGGAGTGCCGGTAATTTTTTGGCTGCTTGAAAGCCTTCGACAAGGCTCAACGACTGTTGTTGATAGCAACTACGAGTACAGCCTAGAGCTTAGCGTGACTTCCAAAGCACAATTATTAAAATATTTACGATACTGCAAACCTTTACGAAATCACGTTGTTACCTAAGAACCACTGGGACTAAACTCAGTTTGTAGCCAATTGCAAAACTTTGTCAATCATATTAGTCGACGCTAGGCTAGGCGACTCGAATTTTTCTCTGTAAACGTGTTATTATTTATAGATTAACATTTAGTAAAGTACCTAGCTCTAAGTTTCCTTTCACTGGGGACGTCTGGGTTATTGGACGGAGAGCTGGCACCAATTTTGCGGTAGGTATTTGAGGCAAGCTGAAAACTTGTCATATACCTCTCCTATTATACCCCAACACGGAAATGCAGACCTGGCTGGTGAGTAGCGGGGCTAAATCAACCACTGAATTTTAAAAAATTTAAAAAAATTATTTCCAAAAATGTATTTGAGGCAATATGTAATTTTTATAAGTTGTAGTCCAATGTTTACAGAATGTAAAAAAAAATAAGCCAGACGATTTAGTTGGGGTTTTAATATTGCCAGATACGTCCAAAAATATTTTGAAAAAAATATAAAAAATGTATTTGAGGCAACTTGGAATTTTAACAGGGTATTATTTATAATTAAAAAATAAGATTCTCAAAAAGACAGATCATTTTGGTGGGGCTTTGTACCTGCCAGGTGATCTAACAAATTATGTATAGGTGCGAGTGCGTAGCGCTATGGACAAGCTGTAGAATGAGAGAGAGCGTTTATCGGCAGCCGTCTGCGTTCTTGCTGCTGCTGCGACCCATAGACGTCCCACTGCTGGGCACGGGTCTCCCCCACAGACGCAGCTGCGGGAGGTCTCGGAGCACTCTCCACCACGCTGCTCTAATGCGGACTGGTGGAGGGGTTAGTGGCCAACCCGGTGTCGAATGTTCTCAAGCCACCCGAAGGTCTTCGACAAGGCTTAGCGACGGTTTCCAACATTGAAAACAACCGGGACCGACGGCTTTACGTGCCCTCCGAAGCACGGTAGCGTCCATGAAATTTTGCCACTAGCGGTCACCCATCCACAAACCGACCCCACCAAAATGATCTGTCTTTTTGAGAATCTTATTTTTTAATCTATATAATAAAAATGAATCGCAAAATGTGTTGGTAAGCGCATAACTCAAAAACGCCTGGACCAATTTGGCCAATTCCTTTTTTTAAATGTTCGTTGAAGTTCAAGGATGGTTTTTACGGCGAGAAAAATTTAAAAATTCATCCCCTAAGGGAGTAAAACGGGGGTGCAAAGTTAGTATGAAGCTTTGCCGTTTTTCAAGTTAGTGAATGTGTAACGCGAGCGAAGCTGCGGGCGTCCGCTAGTCTATATTATAAAAATGAATCGCAAAATGTGTTGGTAAGCGCATAACTCAACAACGCCTGGACCAATTTGGCCAATTCTTTTTTTTAAATGTTCGTTGAAGTTCAAGGATGGTTTTTAAGGCGAGAAAAATTTGAAAATACATCCCCTAAGGGGGTAAAACGGGGGTGCAAAGTTAGTATGAAGCTTTGCCGTTTTTGAAGTTAGTGAATGTGTAACGCGAGCGAAGCTGCGGGCGTCCACTAGTTATAAATAATACCCTGTAGCGTCCATAGCCCAATGTAGCGTCCATAGCCCAATGGCTCGGGTCGATTCAATGTGATCCAAAGAGTTAAGCAACGACGGGCGCGGTCGGTTTGTGGATGGGTGACCGCTAGTGGCAAAATTTCATGGACGCTACCGTGCTTCGGAGGGCACGTAAAGCCGTCGGTCCCGGTTGTTTTCAATGTTGGAAACCGTCGTTAAGCCTTGTCGAAGACCTTCGAGTGGCTTGAGAACATTCGAAACCGGGTTGGCCACTAACCCCTCCACCAATCCGCATTAGAGCAGCGTGGAGGAGAGTGCTCTAGACCTCCCGCAGCTGCGTCTGTGGGGGAGACCCGTGCCCAGCAGTGGGACGTCTATAAATAAATAAATAAATAAATAAATATCTTGGACATTCTCACACACGGCCATCTGACCCCAAAGTAGGCGCGAGCCTGTGTTATGGGTGTCAGAGACTGATATACATACATAGATATTTTTAAATACATACTTAAATAGATAATATTATTGACATCCAGACACAGAACAAATACAAGTGTTCGTCACACGAATATTTGTCCTGAGTGGGATTCGAACCCACGACCTTTGGCGCAACAGACAGGGTCACTACCGATTGCGCCAACGGGCCTGTCTATGGGTCGCAGCAGCAGCAAGAACGCAGACGGCTGCCGATAAACGCTCTCTCTCATTCTACAGCTTGTCCATAGCGCTACGCACTCGCACCTATACATAATTTGTTAGATCACCTGGCAGGTACAAAGCCCCACCAAAATGATCTGTCTTTTTGAGAATCTTATTTTTTAATTATAAATAATACCCTGTTAAAATTCCAAGTTGCCTCAAATACATTTTTTATATTTTTTTCAAAATATTTTTGGACGTATCTGGCAATATTAAAACCCCAACTAAATCGTCTGGCTTATTTTTTTTTACATTCTGTAAACATTGGACTACAACTTATAAAAATTACATATTGCCTCAAATACATTTTTGGAAATAATTTTTTTAAATTTTTTAAAATTCAGTGGTTGATTTAGCCCCGCTACTCACCAGCCAGGTCTGCATTTCCGTGTTGGGGTATAATAGGAGAGGTATATGACAAGTTTTCAGCTTGCCTCAAATACCTACCGCAAAATTGGTGCCAGCTCTTGGACCATATTCAGTGACTACTGAAGAGATTTAATCTTTAAAAGCGTCGCGATAACTTTTCTTTACCTATTCCAGTATTATTTTAGTTCAACTAGATTGATTAATGAAAACTGATCAGACTACAGTTTATCTATACAAATATTATAAAGAGGAATGATTTGCTTGTAATGTTTTTACACAAAAACTACTGGACCGATATCAAAAATTCTTTCATCCTTAGAAAGCTGCATCTTCACTGAGTGACATAGGCTATATTATATTAGTAGGTGTCAACGCAACTATTGCTATGTCTAATTCCACGCGAGCGAAGCTGCGGGCGTCCACTAGTACCTATATTATAAACTTATTAGGTACAATATTTATTATTAATAACAATACCTACCTAAAATACCTAATTTATTTTCTTTATGTTATGAAAGCGGTGACAGCCCAGCGGCTATCGAACTCGCCTCTCACTCGAGCGGTCCGGGTTCAAACCCCAGTGGCACGCACCAATGACTTTTCTAAGTTATGTGCGTTTTAAGAAATTAAATGTCACTTGCTATAACGGTGAAGGACACATCGTGAGGAAACCTGCATGCCTGAGAGTTCATCATAACGTTCTCGAAGGTATGTGAAGTCTGCCAATCCGCACTTGGCCAGCGTGGTGGACTAAGGCCTAATCCCTCCCATTCTGAGAGGAGACCCGTGCCCAACAGTGGGACGTCTATGGGTCGCAGCGATGTTATGTTTTGTTCGTTCTGTGATATTATCCTGCCTAGCCAATAAATCTATTTCAACTTAGTACCAACCGAAGTTTAGAGAAAAGGGTCTTGCTTAGCAGTATGGGATCCCTTGTTTATCCCAAGACGTGGGCCTTGAAGACATCTGTTACATTTTTATTACAAAAACCCTTCTCGAAAAGACTTATTTATACGCCATCTTGAATTAATGTAGCAAAAAAAATCACAATCTTCATTAGTGCTTTTTGACAAACGGAAAATATTTCGAATCGATATTTTTTTTCTAAACATGTCTGACAACATCTATTATAATTAAATGTAATTATGTATAACCAAATATATTATTTTACAGTTTTTGATAGTTTAGGTAGTTTTTATATATTTCAAGAAGGTGCTATTCTACTAAAGATTCCCGATAATGGCTGTTTTCTATTCTCTAATAAATACTATTAACCCGATATTAACTAATTTCACATACTAAAACTATCTGCTTGTATCGCGCTTTTACACTGATTGCATAGCGAGACTACTTGTTTCTTCAACTACATAAAAAACGATTCAATGGCTATCTTGTTTACACAAGAAGTACGTTATTGATATTATCGTCGAATAAACATTAAGGTCTACAACACACGAGCCTACGACGGCGGATGGCGGTCACGCGGATACATTTGTATAGGAATTATACAGAACGTGCTGACTGCTGGTATCCGCGTAACCGCGCGGATGAGCGGATGCCGGCATTTTTAATCGAAGGCCGCGGCATACGCATGAGCCGTGCAGACCCGTGAATAGCTATTTTTTTAAATACAGACGGGCAAACAGGCATACCTACCTGCCTTGTATTTCATACACTTATTGAAGCATTCCAAGTCTAAAAATGCGTTATACAGGTTACGGTGCGGAAATTATTCGGAGCGGATCTACGCCCGCAGTGGAGCGCGGTATCGTGTGTAGGACGCCTAATTCTCATAAATTTACTGGAGCGGAAACCAAAGCGGACGTTACAGATGAAATTTTGTAGAAAATGTAGCGAAATGATACAAAGAAATGGTCCAATGTATTCACGTTACGTCACCCTTTTTTTTTTTTTTTTTTCGCTGGGAAATGCAGTTTACGCATCATAAACTATGCTCCAAATACGAGTTTATTGAATAAAAAAGTAAGATCAACAATTATTAATCAATAAATTGACTGTTGTAACAATTTAGTATCTCCTTAATTTGAAAAATATGGTGCAGTCAGTTACCCGACACACCTACTTAAAACAAAATAAGGCCACTTAGATTGAAGGTTAAGGAAATTAATAATGAGTAATTTAACTTGATTACACTGTAACTAATGATAGGATTATGATGCAACTTAGTACAGGAGCAGACGTTTATTCTGGAAAAAGCATACTCTTCTATCTCGGAAACATGTTCCCTCGGGATGTTGTGCATATTCAATCAATTTTTTTCGGAGTTTTATTAATTTTTTTCTTTTTTTCGTTTGTTTAATTTTCCACCTTTGATGCTGCGGGGAAAGCTAGTCTTACAGTAACGAAGATGTACGATGAAGGTCTTTAAGGCACCTACATATCTTTTTTGAGCCTCTTCTATGGCACATCTAAAACTCCTGGACCTAACTTTTTCTTCACCTCTTAGGTTCCGTGGTGATATAAGAAATCCTTAGGTACATGAGATGGGATGACTATCCCACTACTTGTGGTTCTGTTATACTTTAGAAGAATTTAACTTTACCGTGGCCCGGTGTTAATTGACCCTTATACTCGTAGATCCTGATAAATATTTGCCTTGGGGTCATCGATGTTAAATTCCTATCATAATTCCCGTTCCTCTTTTCACATCACATTTTCATAAAAATATTTAATCATTTTCCCAACCCCTTTTGTTCTCACTGTTCTTTACGACAATCTTATATAATTAAACACCGTTTAATAAGCGCTGTCTCGTGAGAGTAATTAACACATTATGTTTGACGTAATTGCAATATTAAACATATTTCAAGTTTTAGACGTTTGAAATATTTGTATTGTTAACGATTGAAACTTACAACTATGTTGAAGCTGTTTGAGAAAATAAATAAATAATTACATCACCCCTGTGTTTCTCCGAAGAGGTAGGGAGAGGTATGTAGTAGTAGACACCCAAGTTACAAGAGTATATGAGTATGTAATATGTGGTGAACCTATTGCCAAATCCAGACACCGAGCTGCTACCGGTTATTTCAAGTTAGAAATACCCAAACGACGGGCCCGTTGGCGCAATCGGTAGTGGCCAATTTTTAGTGACCCTGCCTGCCTGTTGCGCCAGGGGTAGTGGGTTCGAATCCCACTCAGGACAAATATTCGTGTGACGAACACTTGTGTTTGTTTAACCTAACCAAATTACTTCGACAAGGCTTAACGAACGTTTTGGAATTGAAAACAACCGGGACCGACGACTTGACGTGCCTTCCGATGCATGGAAGCATTCATGAACTTTGCTAGGGGTCGCCCATTCACATACCGACCGCTTCCGACGTTGCTTAACTCGATCGATCATGTACGTTCCCCGATCACGACGAGTTCTTATGTAAACATCTATTTATAGAATTCCAATCAGTGAGCTTATTTATGCAGCAAACATTTACTTTAAGTTGTGAACTTATACATAACATAACATCTGGCGTGTATTTCTCCGAAGGGGTCGGCAGAGGTGTGTTTGTAACTTTTCACCAGTTATGAATAGATAGCAACTGGTCCGGGGATTGAACCCAGACCTCTAACTTAGCAGTCGCGCTTGCAACCACTCGAGGTAGTAACATAAATGAGGTTTTCGATATTGTCAGTAGATTATACAATCAATAGTGTATATCAACCACTCACTGAGTACATATGTCAATATCTTTCTGATTGTCCGCTATAATATCACTCACTGATTTATCTAAATAGAATAGATGAACGCGTTTAGTGTTAGATGTCCAGTAAGTCCTATTTTGTTAATACTAATAATGTATATTAGAAACAGTAAATGACCGATGATTGAGCCCTGTGGAATACCACAATGACATGTCACCCTTTCAACGGTACTAGTGAAGTTGTCTATTATTACTACAACTACGGTCTAAGTACGATGAGGTCATCTTGAGAGCGGTGCCTACGTTACATACATTTTCCAGCTTCTTGATTAGTTTTTGGTGTCTTACTGTATTAGTTGAAACCATACTGTTTATCAACCAGTATATTTTTGTTCTCATACACAATTTCGAGTATATCTATTTTGACATGAAGTGTTTGTCCACAGCATCAGTGGCCAGGATTACCAAGTTCCTGGGCAGCACCGGCATGCCGCTAGTCACTACCGGTGGATTTACGTTCGACTTTGTGAAGCCCAAGCAGACCTGCCAAGATGAGTTCTACATGATGGTCAGGGCTGGGCCTCTCGGCTTTAAGGACATGGCATACTTCATTATTGATGTCATGCGACAGTAAGTGTTTATTGAGCTGGGAGAAGGTTCATTAAAACAGCTAAAACTGAAACACGGGAGTCGCGACGAGTTCTACGCGATGCGATGTTCAGTCGTGATTGCTCGACTTCTCGGCTTTATGAGCACCGTGTACTTCATCATTCATTCATCCGATAGTAAGTGTTTATTGAGCTGGGAACATGTTTTTCATAACAGCTGAAACACGGGAGTCGCGACGAGTTCTGCGCGATGGTCAGTCGTGATGGCTGGACTTCTCGGCTTTATGGACACGTACACATCATTGATTTATGCAACAGTAAGTGCTTATTGAGCTGGGAAACGGTTTTTATTACAGCTGAAACACAGGAGTTACGACGAGTTCTCCGTGATGAGCAGTCGTGGTGGCTCGACGTATTTCATCATTGATTCATGCGATAGTAAGTGTTTATGGAGCTGGGAAAAGGTATTTCATGTCAGCTAAAGCATAACTGATACGTATCCTTGCTTGTGTACTCTTGTTTGGAATCAAAGCTGAAGGTACAAGGTACCTATTTTATATACGCATCGATGTCTTGTTAAGTGATTGTTTTTTGAAAATGAATTGACGTTATTATTGGGTTGCTTAAACCTGGGCTATCGTGACTACTTTGCATTACTAAGTTTCATAAGGTCAGAAAAACATCCTTGATTAAAAATAACTTCCAGATAGGGTGCCAATATCGCAATGCAAATTTTCCCTGACATACCCCACAAATCTTCAGTTGTATTAGAAGCATTAATTGATATTTATTGTATTACTCAATATCTTTTGAAACACAAAACTAAGGTTTATACTTAATATTGAACGCTTTTATAACCGGAACCTTGTTTACGCTCTCAAAGTGATTGTTTACTTTGTTTTTTATGCGAAGGATTTAGCATTTGCATACCTTTTACCCTGAATATAAAGAAGACGGCTGTTTTCATGATCAATGTTTTATTCTCACTAGAGGCACCTGCGGCTTCGCTCGCATGAAATTGCTGCGAATACTGCGATTGTTTAACATATTTTAACAGAAACCCAGAATTATTTGCGATGGAAAATAAAAGCCACCGAAAAGTTTTGATACTTCAGCGCGATAGCGCCTTGACGTTTTTATTCTTTTTTCTTATAAGTATACAGTTTTATATTTTTCTATAATAATTTTTGATTATCAATAAAACACGAAAAAAATAAATTCTAAAAATGAATCCTAGCTAGATCGATTTATCGCCCCCGAAACCCCCTGTATACTAAATTTCATGAAAATCGTTGGAGCCGATTCCGAGATTCCAATTATATACAAGAGTTGCTCGTTTAAAGAGATTAGGTACATAATATGAACTGCTCCTCACAGGAATACAATTTCCTTACAGATTCAGATTCAGTGGTTTCGTGGTTTACTATTCTTTGCTTATAAATATCTATTTTAATTAAGAAAATTCCAGAGCGCTCCTGCAAGAATAAAAAAGTAGTAAACCATGCTATCCGGGCGAAAGAGTCGTAAAATAGTGTAACTATTACATTTAATATTTTGGGCGGGAAAAGCAATTTTGTTTGCACTAAAATCTTGAAACCATCAAGACTAGGACTAGGATCAGCTGGATAGCGCAATTTAGGGCTTGTCAAAACGTAACCAAGATGTGCCCGATTTTTCTAACAGTAACATTTACTAACTAGAATATTACTATAACTACGTAGTCCGTGCTATAACTAATTGAAAAGATTAATTGAAAATTATATACTAGTGGACGCCCGCAGCTTCGCTCGCGTGGAATTAGACATAACAATAGTTTCATTTACACCTAGTAATGCCTATGCCAGTGCAGTGTAGATGCAGCTTTATAATGGTGAAAGAATTATTGAAATCGGTCCAGTAGTTTTTGTGTGAAAACATTACAAACAAATGTTTCCTCTTTATAAATTAGTATAGATATTATGTGTTACACACACTTTTCACCAGTTATGTTTAGGTCCCTTGTAATATGTGGTGAGCCTATTGCTTCTGAACGTATGGCACCCTGGTCCCTTCAAGCCTTAATCCCGCAGTCATTAGCGACCTTCCACCACCAACCCTTTCTTTTTCCTACTGTTAGGCACGGATCTATTTTCGTCATGCAGGATTCCTCACGATATTACCTTCACCGTAATCGTTTATTTCAGAATTTAGGTAGGTATCCATATTGTGTTAGTATGTGACATCTTATATCTAATATTAGTAAATTAATATTGTTCTTATTATATCAAACTGGTTAAAATACATTAGTTAAGATGTCCAAATGTAATAGTAGGTGATATTTAATTAAATCGCACTTATCTTAGGAAAATTGCAGTGCATGCCGCTCAGATTTGAATCTGGACCGCTCGAGTGAGAGGAGGGGTCGATAACCACTGGCCTGTCACCGTTGAGCGTCCTTAATCATAATTAATTATTTCAGTTGTCTTGGTTTTTTCGAAACCGAACGGATATCTCGTTAGCATTAAAACAAAGAGTTTCCCACTGAGTGAGTCCTTACTTTAATAATTCATCAAGTCGGGGATAAAAGTGATTTGGAATTGGGCGAGACTTAAGTCTGCCACATTTTTAAGTAGGTAAAGTCATTTCTTTTTCTTTTTTTGTGATTTTATTTATAGGTCTACTGGAAGAAATTTCATAAGAAATAAGTAGTAGCCTTGTACCATTTACTTCCTTTGTTACTCTTTTTATGTATTTTATGCTGAAAAGTGTGTACATAAAATATTAAATAAATAAATAAATAGTAAAGGTTAATAAATGTAATTAGCTAAAACCCACAGCCCATGACTACATTGGTACTAAGTATGTACCATTTTTATCGTGTAGTAATTGTTTTTAAAGCAATTGTGGTTCGATTGGAAAGGTTTGGTGTCCGGTTACATTTCATAGAGGCGACCGTCTTATTCCTAAAGGGTAGCAACGCATCTGTGATGTGAACGAGACTACTTTTTGTGCGTTCTACTGTTTCTTATCTGGCATTCAGATTCTTGAAAATAAAAAAAAGTTATATAAGTGTAATTCTGTGAAATTCAAAAATTCGGTTCCAATCGGCGACCATTATTTAATAAAAATTATCGGAGAGAAAACCTGAAGTGTTCCGGATACCAATCACGAATTATTTCCGGTTCTAGCAGGTGCGTCCTCGCATTTTATTTTTGTTTGAATTGAATAGGTTTTACGGGTATTTTCGCCTGAAGGTATTTTCATTAGTCCCGAAAATCCCGATTGTTTGTTACCGGTGACACGAAGAATTTGTGTCCCAATTTATTAATGGATATTAGCTTGCAAACGAGCACGCATCACTACCCATCCGCAGCCACCCATTACAACTATGACTAGACTCAAATAGTACTGGGATGATTAGTCCAGTTAGTCCAGTTAGAAGTGTTATTAAGAACAGTAGTTGGTTGGTTCGTTAGTAGATATGAGGACTGGGGCAGGGCTTAAGCTAAAGTAAGAATTGAACTGAACGCAATTGAATGAAACACTATTCAAGGATTTTTTTTTTATAAATATGGATTTTAAGTGTCTGTGGGGGAAGCCCCGTGCTCAGCAGTGTGACGTCTATGGGTCGCAGCAGCAAGATGCAAAACGAACATGAAGCAACACTCACCCGCCACCGCCTATGTCATACTACAAATGTCAAATAGTATGGGATGTTAATCAAGTTGGAATGAAACGTTAGTAAATCAGTTCGTTAATGTTAGCAGAGAAAATTAAATTATTCCAGTTCCTAGTAATTGCTATTAAATCTTCTATTTTACATTAACCACACTGTTGCTACCCTTGAGGACTAAGATGACCGCGTGTCTTTATGTGCCGTTTAACTGTAACCGTATTATTTTTTTGATATTCGTTGAGCGCGTAGTAAACAATTTACCCTATCCATATTAATATAACTTTAATTAATATAATAAATATAAATGGGAATGTGTGTTTTTTGGTTTGTCCTTCTGCTCCACCTCAACAGAATAATGGATCGATGTGATATTTTGCATAGATATAGTATGCGGCCTGGGGGGTGATATAACATGCAAGCATTTATCCCGGAAAACCGTGAACAATTACACGGTAACCATGAATTTTTTTCAATACAAAACACTGAAATAATTGTTCAATTTTAAATTAAGTATCCATCAATTTTAATCGTTTGATGGCTATCTCGGAATATGATCGGCCGAACTGCGGGTGAAGCTAGATTTTGACTGTTTATATAATATTATGGCTATATTTATTATATTTCAAACCATTCCTTGATGGTAAAGGTAATTCTGACGTAAAACAACTTGGGTAGGTATGGTGGTAGATTGGTGGTGGTATGTAAATAGATGTATTTTCCCATGTACGCCTGCGATCCATAGACGTAATATATATTTTCCCATACATGGTGTATTAATGTTTCTTCAGTGGACCTGGATGGGAAAGTGATACATGAAGGTTCATACACCACATTCATCTATTTTTTATTACTACTGGAACATCTTAAATAAGAATAATTTTAAGAGTTCACTCGCACAGTGTTCCGCACAGTTTGGCTTCATAGCACTAACACGAGTTCTTTCCACGCCATCTAGCTATGACTGGCGGCAACTTCTGCTCATCAACGAACCCGACGCGCAGCTCGACGTCGCCGGTAAATCAACTTGCCACCTCATGATGAAGACATTTGCCAATTTTCTGAAAAAAGAAGACATTATTTACACGCCATGGGACACAACATCCGACGGCGGTCTCAATCATACGGAAAATTTGAAGTTCTACCTCGGATATAAATATACAAGTAAGTGATTAGTTTAAGGCAAAACAGACACAAAGATAAAATAAAATTGTACGATGAATTGTTAATTCGTCGAATGCCATCTATGATTTTCTGTCCGAACTATAAGCAGTATTATCACGGAGGTACGACAAAATAGTACTGCTATTCACCGCTAGATGGTAGTAACCGGGTATAAGCTAGAACCTTTTTACAAAAAGCCCTTGAAAAGTGTTCCTTTCAACGGTAGATGTCGCTAGCACAATATATCTATCGACGTATCATTTCCAACAGATTCAAATGGAATCGTGCAGTTATCCTTTACGAATCGCCTGCATACGCATCGTTTCTGGGTGCGAAGGGCGGTTTCCTAATGGCGAGCACAATACATGAGCACATGTTGCTTGAAAACGTCACGATTTCCGGAAGAGAATTGCTGACGCAACAGAGTCACAAGGAGATGCTGATGCAAAACGTCGGCAATGAAAACTCTAGTGAGTCGTTTGCGGGTCTTGCAAGGGTTTCTAGGGTTGTGCTGATTTTTAAATAACACGATTTAAAATTTTGAAAATTCACAATTTTCGCACCTTAATAAATTAACACGTTTGATTTTTGAGTTTTGTTGCACAGTTTGATTGCACCGTGTACACATCAAATTTGTACAAACACATCACCGTGTACAAACACGGGTTTTGATTACTTTTGATACTCGGGTCGGGCAAAGTATTCTAGATTTATTGCTCGCAGTCTGGAATATGCCCGATTTATGGCAGTAGGTAGGCTCTAAACCTTATTGGTCCACATCGGACCTATAACTAAACTTATAGGGGAAAGTAACCATTAACCAAATATGGAATAGTAGGTACCCCAAATAAAGGAGACGATCAATTTTGGGCCAAACGATGTACCGAGGTACAAAGTATTGGTAAAAAATCCTTACATTATACTAAAACTAATGGTCGATAAATTATTTTTAGAATCCTTATAGTTAGCTTGTAATAAAATAATAAAAAATGCAACAGTTCGTACCACAAAACTCCACATAGTAGTAACCACTAACTAGCTAGAGATACTACGGTAGTAACTACTCTGCACTGTTTATGTCATCTGCCAACTTCTGTTTAGTGACAGACGTTACGTACCTATTACGTATAGGTCTATTAACCTGTATTCAATTTACAAATTATTACTAGTTTAAAAACGATTTCAAGAAAAAATTAGCCTATAATGGTAATTAATAGAATATTTAAATCAATATAAGATAGGTACTATGATTCTGTTTCTTAAGGGAGTTTATTAATACAATGCGCTGTATATTTTATATAAGGGTATAGAGTAATTACAGATTTAGTAACAACCGAAACGAAATATTATGCTACATTGCCATAACTTGCAGTGTTGCAATACATAAATTATCTTTTAAAGTTAATTTTAGGTGGTACAAATGCAGTAAAAAATCTAATGTATTTTTTTAATAAAATAACGCATTTTTTTCTCCTAAAATCAATTTTTGTATCCGAGGTACATCTCATGGCCCAAGTTGTATGGAAAGATAAACGTGTCCTTTAACCTGTATTGCGGTAGGACACACGACAAAATTCCATATTGACTATTCCATATTTGGATACTTTACATTATACCTCTGCCTATCCCTTCGGGGAAATATAGACGTAATGTTAAGTTTATTTTCGTATATAAATAAATACATTTCCTGTAATGCTGATTATATTAACATATCTCTACATTGTATTAAATAAATAGGCTCCTTGCATAATTTAAAACCGGTTTTGCGCAGTTAACCTACGAATATTTAAAATGGAGTCGGTAAGTACAGTTTTTGTAGACAATTATTATAGGTACATAACTAATTCAACGTCGACAAAATTTTAATAACGTACTTATAAAAATATAAAAATTCTAATGTATTGGGCTGGGCCCAATACCTGTCTTCTTTCATTCAACCACGGAATGACGCTATTTTTGCATATAAATTATTTATTCAACTAGCTTGTACCCGCGGCTCCGCCCGCGTGGTCAAAGGGAATTAACAATGAGTTGTCTATCATATTTGTGATGAATAAATAGTGACAGTAAACTGACTTACTGGAGCTTTAAGCTAACTTCAATAGAAGTGTGCTGGTGAAGATTGATGCAGGATCCACCGATTCTGCTTACGTGTACAGGCAATACTAACGTGAAGAACACATTTAAGTTTGATTAGTTTTCTAAATGGGTGTGAATTTTTCTTTTGAAGTGTTTCCAGCCATACACGGCTTGAGACATAGAACAGAGCACTATTTTAATACGCTACTGTAGACGATATTATATGTCTCCATTTGGGAATAAATTGTAAAGATTCTGGGCATTGAACCCCAACGCCATCTATTAACAACATCCGGAACTATATATCTAGCAAATAACAAAACATCGATATCTTCCCATGGGAATGTTTAATTGTGGTAAAAAGTAGCCTACGTCACTCTCCACCCTCCTCACTATCTCCACACACAAAAACCATCCCATTTAATAGCTTCGTGGCGACGTGAAAGCCGGACAAACAAACAAATAAATAAACAAACAAACTCACTTTCTCATTTATAATATTAGTATGGATGGTAAAATTAAACAGGTTTTAATTCGCTAGATGGTTCAGAATTCAGATCTGGATCACCTTAGTTAGACCATTAATAATAATCGATGTCTATACTATAGTAATAAAAGTAGCAAAACACAGTTTAAATCTTTGACAATAGGTAATTTTAATGCTTACTTACCATAATTTCATGGATCAGGAAACAATTGATTGACCCAATAAATAAAAGGTATCTTCGATGAAATATTGTCTAGATTCCAGTTAGTACATACTTCACATCTGATAGGCGGTATTTTAAACATTTGTTATTCTTTAAATCTAACTTGTCCCATTCTTATCAAAATACATTATGCAATTTCATACGAAATATTTTAAGAGGCAGCGTACGTCTTTTCTGCGCTTCGGTGTTGACTAACAAACAAACACTGCAAACATGTTTGACGTAAAATGTGCTTCGCTTTCAGCGAACGCTTCGGTTTGAACCCTAAACTATGTTTGTCATCAAGACTATTATTACATTCCTAAATATTACAACAAATATTAGGATTAAATCAAAGGCATCTCTTTGTATATTATTATATTTATTGCATAAGAATTTGTTTATTTTTCTTGTTTTACGAGTGTGTTTAAAAGGTTGGAATCGTGCCGGATTATGAGAGATTTGCACCCACTAAAATAAAACCCCTTCGTTGGTCTTAGTCGGCGCCTGTGGAGGACTCCGGGATCTATGATAAAACGCACCTTCCATATCAGGTTCCTAGCTGCAACATCACGTCACACACAGCGTCTTCTTTCCCGGGTTCATTTAATAGACAGTTCGAGCTCCCACTATTGCCGGCTGCAATCCCCGAAACCTCCTTTTAGTCGCCTAGGCTTGTGTTACGGTGTAGCACTACTGCTGTGTGTTTAATTAATTATTTAACAACATCTTTTAAATGCATAAGTATCTATAAGTATCTACTAGTAAGTATATACATTCACGGCCCAGCTATATTATTTCAATCACTCACACACACTTACGAAGTAACCATTTAGTGATCTTTGGCTCGCCAGAACGTACTTAGCGTCCATAGCTAAATGGCTCGCGACGATTCGATGTGATCGACAGAGTTAAGCAACGACGGACTACTTACTACTGGCTTCGAAGGGTACGTTAAGCCGTTCGGTCCAGGGTGTTTTCAAAGGTAAAAACATTCGTTATGGACACTGGCCACTAATCCCTCCAGCGATCCGCATTGGAGCAGCGTGGTGTGAAGTATACTCTACTCCTCCCGCTGCAGCTGTGTATGTGGGGGAGACCCGTGCCCAACAGTGGTATGGCGTGTAGTCAATCTGCGACTCGACGACTACGCAATTTCGTACGATAGAAACGATTTCCCACATGTGGGTGTTTAATACTAGTTGCATAAGAATGACTCACTAACATGGAATGCCGATGTCGATCGAGAAATAACTCGTAATTTTTCGAGCTAGATAATCATTGACTTGCTCAAACCGAGACTCAACCCCGGCCGCCTCAACAGAGTCACTGACCGCTGCGTCTGGTCGACAAAATTATTCAAATTCATATCAACCCAGTCCCATTCTCATGAGGATACAATATTTTTATTTTTCTTGAAAAGCAACATTTTCCGAGAACGCATCATTTTCATACGGAATAATTTACAGGCGGCGTGGGTACGTCCTTTCATTCTAGCTTGAGATTAGAGCCAAAATCTCATACATTGGATATATTTTTAACACAATATGAACGATTATACTTATGGTATTCCTCGGGAAGGACGAACGAAAAAGTTGTTCTCCTAATAAATTCACAAGTAAAGGTAATTAACGTATAACGTAAATTAAATAAAAATACGGGTAGATTTTATTTTAATAAAAATAATAAAATAAAATCCAAGCTGCCTGAATATTCGGGGATTCCTCACAGAACATACACCAAAAACCCGACGAGATTTACCTACGAGACACAATAGTCATTATGTAAGTTGCGTCCGTAAAAAATCGGTAGGTTTTCAGAATACAATTTAAATCCAAAGTATTTTACGGGTAAAATTTGAAAATGACAATTTTGATTTAAACAATATAAGATATCCGGTATTGTATATTGTTTAAATCAAAATTGTCATTATTACTGCCTCTGGTCTAATGGTCGCAAACGGGACTGCTACAGGTTCTTGGATGGATTCCCGGGTCGGACAAAATATAATTGAGTTTTTCCAACTTGAAATTCCTTGTAGCAGCTCGGAGTCAGAATTTGTGTATGTTATGGCAATAGACTCACCAACTCAACATGGGAATTAAACATAACTAGTGAAAAGTGGGTGAATTCCTCTGCCTAACTCTTTGGGGAAATACAGGCGTGAAGTTATGTATGTATGTATGTACTATGAAGTGTGAAAATTGTGGGGGATGTGTTCCGTACCCAAAGCGTAAAACGGGACCCTATTACTAAGACTTCGCTGTCCGTTTGTCCATCCGTCCGTCTGTCCGTCTGTTACTAGGCTGTATCTCACTAACCGTGACAGATAGACAGTTGATATTTTCACAGACATATTTTTTTTTCCGCTATAACAACAAATACAAAAAAATAGAATAAATAAAAATTTAAGGGCGGCTCCCATACAACAGACATGATTTTTTTGCCATTTGTATAGATAATGATAGGGAGTCCGACTCGCACATAGCCGGTTTTTTAACTAGTGTCTACAATGTTTCTTAGCTGCTAGCTAGAAATCTGTTTCGACTAGAAATTTTGAGGGAGCGTAATGTGTTGGAGGAAAGTACGATAAATATTACAGGAGAAATTTATTACAGATGGAATGGTTACATCGATTTATTGTGCTTAAGCCTTAATTATATAACCCTAGCTTTTACTATATATTTTATGCTTAATAATAGTTTTATACCAATAATGTAATTATAACATTAATTATTATATACAGTTAAAAAGTGAAAAATAAGATCCAAGCTAAATTGAGTACATACTTCTAGGAAATATCAATGTTTGTTTTCGGTTTTTACTAAATAAAAACCGGTAAATTAACACTTTTAATAAAATCGACGTCGAACATCACTAGCATTCTTTCTCTTAACAAATGACCGCGAGCGACCTTAGCCACAAAGGGCATTATAAGGGATATCCGTTTCACAAATTAGTTGCCATTCTCTGGTTGGCACGCTGATATTAATATTAATGACACGCTGGTTTTGTTATTGTTGTTTTGTTCTGTTAACGATAGATACATTTAGGTACATAATAAAATAGCGAACAGACCTATAAACCTTCGAATAATAAACATAACAGTTAGTGGTCAGTTAAGAAAATAAGTAAGTAGTCTTTCATTTAAATCATTTTGATTTTCCCTATAACAATTATAAATGATGAAATTCCTATACGAACGAGGGCTACCGACATAGCTCGTCGAGTAAGCTAGTTGAAATGGCAACATTATGAGATACCTAACCCCATTCTTGCCTAAAAGATACCTAATCAAAAGATGCCGTTTTTACTGTGGATTATTCCACTGTAATAATAAATTAAAATATCAAAAAACCGACTTCAAAATTAAAAAATAAGAAATAATAGTAAGTATCTAAATTTGTCTCCTCCCACAGTCACAGTTTTTACGCGACATTTTTGTTACTTAAACGAGGCAAGAAATTCCATTCACAAACACTGACGCTACAGGACAATATAATTGACACAAACATTGCTGCCCTTATTATGTTTGTTTACTACTACAGTCAAACATAGTACCTGCTCCTTTTCAAAGTCGGTTTAAAACAGAATTTTACCGCTAGCTATTCGGCGCAAAACCGTTATTTTAATGAATTCAGTATCATTTTGTTTGACTCGCGACCATGCAATTCCTCGCTGATCTACGCAGCTGTGAAATTATTTAGATTCACTCCATATTTGAAAATGCGTCGCGCCAATTTGACACTTGATTTGCATGACGCTGGTTCGCACGGTAAATAAATTTAAAAAATTTAAAATCCTACCTTTGGTTGTTCTGTTATTCTATCTTTATTATTCGTATTCTGCACTGAAATGATTTTTGATATAATCTAGTAGGTAGTACTGATTAGTGCAGACTGTTCAAACAGAACATTGACAGTACATAAAAAGCTGCGTTCAAGGAAAAGCTTGGTAAGGAAAGGTTGTTAATAAATGATACTTAATTATAATTTGCAAAGTGTCAAAATTTGTGCTGAGTTTAGCATTTGAGCAACTCTCTGTTGGCGGCGTGACCCCGGCAGTAATTTTCTACCCTTGCTCATTCACAAAATGTTGATGTTGGAATCCAAGTTATGAATATGCAATATGTTCTTTTTATAAACTTGCAGCGTATATTTTATTGTTATTAATAACAATCATTGCTATCTAATTTGTGATGTTTGTAAGCTTATAATTTATATTTCTTTGTCTAATGTTGTTCACCCTTTAGACCTACTTATTTTCATTTGTTTCTTGTTTTTAAGACGTTAGAAAAATAAAGTAACATGAAGTCAGTTTAAAATAATTATGTACATCAATTACGTAGGTACAAAACGGTGATAACAACACAGCTGGCAAGAATCCAACGTTTGCGTCCGAAATATTTCATTTAAAGAACGTGTCAAGCGTTGCCTCCAGCCGACGTTTTAGTTCTGGAAAAGATATAGCGGCTCTTCATCTGTAACTTGTTGATAAGCAGTGAATTTCCGGGACTCGGATTTTATAATTTTAACCTGTGTAAAACATATTGGGGCGGTGGTGTGTTGGCGTGGTATTTTTATATTTTTTAATTTGCCGTTTATTAAATATTATATTGTGATTATTTTGATAGGTATATAAAATACTAGTGGACGCCCACAGCTTCGCTCGCGTAGAATTAGACCATAGAATTAGAGATACAAAAATTCTTGCCTGTTCCAGCGCCCCACGCTTTTACAATCAAATATTATAATTAAAAGCACATAGTTTACACTTCAGTCCCAGAAATAGAGACAACTTAAACCATCCATAATTTATTTTAAGTTTTTACGTGCATTTATAAAAGCGTGTTTTTCTAGTTTTTTTATTACAGATTATTACAGATAAAGACATGCTATTAACACTTCTGTGATGAGTCACATTGTTCAATGAAACATGTGGGGACGCGACAGAATTCTGTGTCCAAAATCTGTCGAGTACACCGATTTAATCTATGCAGCACTAATGGGAGAAATCTCAGTTTGATTAAATTAACTCCGAAGATTTCCAAGGAAGGAAGGAAACCGGGCTAGGCTGAACCGCTCCGAAATCTCATTACTCGCTCCACTCCTTGGGGTTAACTGCCTTTGTAAGTTTAATAAGTTCCTTTTTAGTCGACACGTAGGTACAATCTAAGCTAATGCCTTAGGTTCTAAGGCTAATGCACACTTATGAATTTTCTAGTTTGTTACCTCATGGTTAAAGATGGCAAAGGTCATGGCAATATACTTATATTTATTTGTTGGGTTATTTAATTGTTTTTTGGTTGTTTAGGTAATAATAATATTTAAGTTTTAAAGTAGTTACGCCACCAGCAGGACTACACGATTCACGGGGTCGCCCTGAAAACCAGCGTAGTACTACTGCGGCCAGTGCTGAGTGCGGCCCCTTTTCGTATAGATTTGACTGCATTTTTCCTTTTAATTTAATTTTAATTCCTTTTTTTCATTTATTTTTGTAATGCAGCTCTTACGAAATAAATAAATTTTCTTTCTTCTTTCTTTCTTTCAATAAAACCTTTCTGGCTGTTTTTAAGAGTGGAGGTAGATCGTTGTTTGTCCTTAAAAATTATCATAATTATGAGTAAGTTTTTTATGGATATGACGTGCAAATTATTATGCAAACGGACATGCAGCACCTATATCTGTGACAGACTCTGAACAAGACTCATATAGGGACTAGGATGGTTAGTACAGTTAGCAGAGTTGTTAATCAAGTTTGAATTGTACTTATTAGTTGGTTTGATTGTATAGTGGCAGTTTCGCACAATTCCCGGGTTCCATCCCCGGTTCGGGCAACAAATCTGCGGGAGGTCTAGAGTTTTCTCCACAACGTTGCTCAAATGCGAATTGGTGGAGGGGTTAGTGGCCAAACCAGCGTCGAATGTTCTCAAGCCACCCGCAGGTCTTCGACAAGGCTTAGCGACTGTATTCACCATTGAAAACAACCGAGATCGACGGCTTAACGTGCCCTCCGAAGCACGGTTGCGCCCATGAAATTTTGCCACTAGCGGTCACCCATCCACAAACTGACAGCGTCCGTCGTTGCTTGACTCGTTCGATCACATTAAGTCGACGCGAGCCATTGGGCTATGGACGCTTCCAACACAACTGTCAAATCCCTATAAAATATATAAAAAAGATACAAGTATATCTGCACTATGAAAAAATAAATGAAATAAAATTAAAGTAGGTATATGGTTAACGTAATTGACCGCTTATTAAGGAGGTAGGCACAAACACCAACAAACTGAGTCCATACTACAAATAAAAGGTAGGTAAGTAGGTAGTGTTCCTAACAGACCACAGAATTCCCATCTAAATATAATTAAATAGGCAATTTTCTTAAAACGGCAAAGAATGAATGCTGAATAACACTTCATTTTTATAGAAGCTTACAAAAAAATTAAAATGTCCGTCCGCAGACACTCGAAGTAATTGCGGTACGGGGGAGGTGTACACAACACTCGCAAAAACTAAACCTCAGCCCAACCTATAGCAGAGCATACTCCACCACGCTGCTCCAATGCGGATTGGTGGAGGGGTTAGTGGCCAACCCAGTGTCGAATGTTCTCAAGCCACCCGAAGGTCTTCGACAAGGCTTAACGACTGTTTCCAGCATTAAAAACAACCGGGACGGCTTTACGTGCCCTCCAAAGCACGGTAGCGTCCATGAAATTATGCCACTAGCGGTCACCCATCCACAAACCGACCGCGCCCGTCGTTGCTTAACTTTCGATCACATTGAATCGACGCGAGCCATTGGGCTATGGACGCTACAGCCACAGCTACAGCTACTTACAGCTTAGCAGACATAAAATCTTGAAGGCGGGACGGAATCTTACTTAAAGTACACTTTGGGGATTTAATTTCTTAGATGTTACGATTCTGTGCGAGCCTTCGCCCTATAAAAACTTAACGCTAATCCTTTCTAATGGGATTCCCCTTTCGCTAAACAACGAGAGCAGCATTTACTCTTAAAAACCAAGCAAACAATTCCTTGTACATGTAATATAAATACAAGCGGTGGCTATCGAAATCGCCTGTCATTCGAGCGGTCCGGGTTCAAACCCAAGCGGCACGCACCAATGACTTTTTTAAGTTACGAGTATGTGCGATTTAAGAAATAAAATGTCGTGAGGAAACCTGCAGGCCTGATAGTTCTTCATAATATTCTGGAAGGCATGTGAAGTGCCAATCCGCAATCCGCACATCGCAATCCGCACATCCGCACTTGGCCAACGTGGTGGACTAAAACTAAGGCTAACTAACTTCCTTCCATTCTGAGAGGAGGAGACCCGTGCCCAACAGTGGGACAATGAAAGGGTTGTTGGTGGTTATCGTGGGTGAAGCTACGGTTGAAGCTAGTGATTAGGTGCTATTTTTAACAGTGCACCTTCAGATTGTATAAATAAAGCTTATGGAAATTTTTATGCAATCAAAAATACCCACTTGAATGGATCGACCTTGATGCACTTATCTTACAACTTTTACTGACGAATTCGGCATAATGACATGGTTTTATAAATTGATACAGTTTCGGAGATAATTAAGCGGACGATATTCCACCGTCGCGTCGTCGAATAAGGACGAAATGTATGTAGTTACATATTATTACCGAATACGGCGCTTTTACCACGTTCAATGAGCTTAGGGTCGATTCCTACTTTGCGTTTTAAGTAGTTAAACTTTTATTGGTAGTTTTATATTTCAAAATCAGTAATCATTTGACCTTTTTTTTTACTTTGCAATATTAGTATAATTGCGTAGGTTTTGGTTTCATTAAAATTTGACTTAATTTTTTGTATTCTAAAACTAAATTTTAATGGTTCTTGAACGTGGATGTGTTATTTTGTGAATGATAAAAGTTAAGCAATAACTTTTTTGGAATGTAGGAAGTAATTTTTTGGCGCCGCATATACTAAAATTTAAGGTTAATATTTTTAAATTCTAACATTAATAAAGATTCTTATTGATTAAAACATTTATATTAATAAAAAATAGGTAAAGATATGGTGTCTGATGTGTTATAAACATATTGTGATTAATAAATCCGAGTCAGGTGCCATCTGATTGTTTTTGAATATCATGTCAGAAAATGCTCAGTTACTATACTTTAACCGAGTTATAAAGAAAAATATCCCAACCCTTATTATGGCCTTTACGAGTTGGCAAGCAATTATATCCAAAAAACTCATAAGGATGCAACGCGACAAAATCAAGTTTTTGAATAACTTGAAACAATAGTTTTAAAAAAAAAAAAAACAGTTAATTGTACTGGCTACACATGACGTTTGATATTTTTATTTCTCTAACATCATTTGATTTTTTTTTTCTTTCAGAATTTACAATTTTATAATTTGATCTAGGTACCTACATTTATATTGATTTCAAAGTGGAGCTAAGTATATTTAATATGAAGTATCTCCGCACCAAACGTTTTTGTCGTTTGTCATTTATTTTTATAGAAAGCTTTATTATGGAGGTTTTGTTTAGTGTAAGATTTAAATTTATTCTCTGAAAGACAAGTAGGTAATAATAATAATATGCATTTGAATTTGGATTAAATAACCATCCAAGTGCGGATTGACCTTACAGAAAACTGGTTCGGAAATCTGTAGAGCGCATAACCACTTCAACGCTCGATAATGTCGTCAGAAATAAATTGGCAGCTTCACCTTCTGATAGTGCTGTGTAATATTTTATTCGTAGAAAATAATGTTTGTATTATCACAAACCAAAAATTAATCTACTTTGCAACTAATCCGCGAAAAATGTATGGTGATGTATGTATACCTTCATGCACGCAGCACCTCCCTCCCTCCCACATAGGAAAACATGTATTATCATAGCAACGCGTCCATCTATTAAGCCATCCACTTCATAGAAATTTACTACGTTCATTCAGGTATGTATTCATTAGGAATCCACTGCATTGGGCTCTTTTAAAATATGTAATTATCGTATTTTCGATAATATGGCATTAATGATCTACTTACACTTTTTAAGAGGCGACCATATTACTAATTAATGGAAGCAACGTATCTATAGCTAAGTTAGAATGACGCTCTTACCCCCTCTCTCTATGCTGTATTTTTAGTAACAATCACTAACCCTGATAAAACAACCACGCTAACTAATCCAAGGCCGGGATAAGCTTGTTTGTAAATAGCCTTTAGCCTTGCGTAAAGACAAGTTCATGTGGACACACACAAAAGGAAATACGTGTTATTGGAAAAATTCCTAATGGATTACCAAACACGCCTAAAATCTGACGTAGTGACAATAAGCTGGGATAATCTGGGATGGCAAAGAACTTTTATAAGTCTGTTTACGACGGACCGAAAGGGCGCTGGGGTACAAAATCCCTACCCATTTTCTAAGTAAGGAAAATTTCTTATCTTATCGAAGCAACGGCTGCGGGCATACACTGACTGACTGACGGCTTGCAACAGTCCTTATTTTTCACAATTACACATTTTCACAAGTACACTACAAAAAAATACTAGACTGTGTGTAAATGCTATATTTATGATGATATTTGTAACTAGAGGCACAACGCAGCTTTGGTCGCGTGGAAATAGTCATTTTTGATCGCTTGTTTTGCTACTTATTTTCTCCATGAAAATTACTGGTCCATTTTAACTCTATTCAGTGAAACCCTAGGGAACCGTCCTTATTTTCTAGGTATTCCTTCGTGTAAACCCGAATAAATAGTGTTCACACTATGCCTGGACAAATCTGTCTCTTTATTTTAGCCGTAGTATAACTTTCAAACCCATTTTTACTACTGCATGTCTTTTTTAAAGGATTTCGATCGAGCTAACAGCACCTGTTTTGAGCATGCTGCAATATTAGGTATAATAATATAGGTAGTAGGTATGTACAGATACTGCAGACCGAATAAGCACATACGAATAAATTTCATGGCATGTGAATTAATTAGAATAGAGTCGCCAGAAATAAACACGGAAATTAATCTCCCGATGTAAAACAAGGTTTAATTCAAATCGTCATACATTACATCCGTTATTAATGTGAAACACGGTAACAGTCGTGTTTAAGGATTAGATTCCAAAGTTCGGCACTGGTAAACAGACAGGTATTCTTTGTATAAATAACTTATCGGAACCCTAAGTAAACAGTTAACATAAATGACTTAGCGGAACCCGAAGAAAACAAAAATTTTAATTTTGTAATTATGATCTAAACAATCTACAACAACCAATTTTCTGTCCTATTGTTGGGAACGGTACTCTTTTCAGTTAGGCCATTGTCTACCACGCTAGCCAAGTACGGATAGGCAGACTCCACATGCATTCGAGAATATTATAAAAATTACAATTTATAATTATTGAAACGAAATGTTATGTAAGAGTGAGTTTACCATGACAATGTTTACCGTTGGCCCAGGTGACATTTAATTACCTAAAAACGCATATAATGGTTAAAAACGCATTATTGGTGCATGCCACTTTGTGTTGAACCTAGATACCTTAGAATAAGAGGTGAGTTCGACAGCCACTAGGCCATCACCGCAGTTTTTTGAGCAATAATGCATCGTACTTAAACTATTCGGAAAATGAAAATCAGCAACTGCCTGAGTGCGATTCCTTTTTGCCTTACACCGAGTTTGTGTGTTAAGATTTTTGTTCTTTTTTTATTTTTAACTTTTGTTGTGTGGCGAAATTATCGTCAGTACCTTCACCACCACATCCACAGGAATGGCTGGTGAATGCACCAGGCGGGAAGCGGATGTGATACTAGCATCTTCTTAAAGCAGCCAATAATTTCTTGCCTCAAAATCGAGCAAGCGATATCCGACAAACTACCGATGGCATTAGCTCTACTAGGTTTATATCTATTTTATCGCTTCTCTCCGATTGGGTCCCCATAAAAGTTTATTGCAATTACCAATGTCAGCATTGGTAATCTTAAGGCATGGAATTAGTTGAATCTTACGGTATAGGTCACAGAAATTAATCAAGATAGAATGGTGATCACGTATTAGGTATTTAGATACAACAAATGATGTGTCACTTTTTTCGTAGTCCTGCCTAAGTCCCGTAATGTACAGATTTAAAAAACATATACATAAATACTTATATTTAGATTTTTCACTTTACAACACAAACTAAGAAAAAAATTGTATGGCTCGACAGTCATAAAACTAATTAGAAACAAAAAAATATATACTCCAAACCTCTGTTTCTGAACGTAATGAAACTTGAAAATTGACTTGTTGAACAATTCTACAAAACCTTAGTTAAAACAAGTGGAGTCGAGTATCTTGCCTACCACAGTCTACTTATGAGTATTTGGCATTTACGATTCACTAATTCAGATTTGTTTGGTTCAAAATCATTATTTTTGTCTTTAGTATCTTATAGCGGACTGTTTTAAGTGAATTTAGCCTTGCCTTTAGAATCATTGTAACCTCCTAATACGTGAGCCATTGGGCTAGTAGGTATAAAGTTTTGGGTAATTATGATATAATAAACTGAGTATTAAAATATTTTAAACTACTCAACTAAAATTAGTTTTTTGTTCTATATATAAAGCAGACTTGGGTTATCTGTTTTAATATATCGTTATAGTTATCAGTAATAACGTTCCGCTTGTGAACACAATGAATTCCTTCACCTTGGGTGGAAATTTTAGGTACTTTAAATAGTATTATTTAATACTCTAGTAACCTATGCCTACAATATATTGTTTCAACGTTGATTATTGGTACCTACGTTAGTTAAATTCGAAGTTATTAAACAAAAATCCTACTTTATTCTTTCTAAGTACACGTAGGCACGACTCTAACGTAGGTACTTACAGTAAACATCCATAAACACATAGATTTTGCAACCCGTACAAATGCTCAGTTGAAATTTGGCATTATAGAATAAAATTTCATTTCTTAATTGCAGTTCAAAAAATGAAAACAAAACAAAATGATAGAGAGTACATAGTAATATTTTCTCTGTAATTATATTTGCAATGAGGTTATTAAAAGTTAAATACAATATCTCTATCTTTGACGGGTTGAGGCGCCTTTCATGAACCTGGGTGTAGAACTGTAGAATCAAAATGTTTACCACGAATACATTGTCAACGGAACTAAACAATGCAATATGTCATGTTGACAGTTTCTAAGATATGCCCCGTACTAACAACGAAAGCGATGACAGCCTGACAGCACAGTTGCACTCAAAGTTGTGTTAGTACAAATCCAAGCAGCACGCATCCACTTTCTTCTCTCGCTGCGACCCATTTACGTCCCACTGCTGGGCACGGGTCTCCCCCACAGACACTTCTGCGGGAGGTCTAGAGCATACTCCACCACGCTGCTCCAATGCGGATTGGTGGAGGGGTTAGTGGCCAACCCAGTGTCGAATTCAAAGCCACCCGAAGGTCTTCGACAGGCTTAAATACTGTTTCCAGCATTGAAAACAACCGGGACCGACGGCTTTACGTGCCCTCCAAAGCTCGGTAGCGTCCATGAAATTTTGCCACTAGCGGTCACCCATCCACAAACCGACCGCGCCCGTCGTTGCTTAACTCTTTCGATCACATTGAATCGAAGCGAGCCATTGGGCTATGGACGCTACTTTCTTCTCTATTGACCACCAAATGTTGTTCCCGTTTGTTACTTTTAAATAGCTCACTAACTCTTCTTGTAATGTAAAATTGATTAGGTACATAGCTACTTGGGAAAAGCCAGTCAAAATAGGTACTAACCAACGCAATTAAATATTATCCTTTGTTATATGTTGTTAATTATAGTTTGTTTACTCTTTGGAACAGCGATATTGATTTCGTCTATTGTATAAAAAAAAATTTTTTTTAAGAAATTAAACGTCACTTGCTGTAACGGTGAAGGACACATCGTGAGGAAACCTGCGAGGAAGCATGCCTGAGAGTTCTTCTAATATTCTCGAAGGCATGTGAAGTCTGCCAATCGGCATTTGGCCAGCGTGGTGGACTAAGGCCTAATCCCTCCCGTTCGGAGAGGAGACCCGTGCCCAACAGTGGGACAAAGAAAGGGTTGTGATGATGATCAAAATAATAATTAAAATAAATAAAATAAAAATAGCCTTTATTCTCTGACCTTTACAAAATTACTTGAATTATACTTATAAACATTTTTTTTGAACGATATTATATTTAATTAAAATGCTTATAATTATGTATGATTTTATCCAGCCACCAGGTCAGGTTGTCCTGTGACATAGGCCTCCTCTAACTCCCTCCATCTGTTTCTAATAAAAAATAATTAATGGATACGATATAAATCTTCAAATATTATATGCATATTAATTACTCGTAGTTATTACCATCATCATTATAACTAGCGTACTGAGCCAAATGTGGCGGCTATTTAAGGACACGGCAGAGTGCCGGCCAAGTTGATGATTCAATAGAAACTTGCTTGATCAAAACAATCCAAAAAAATGTATTAATACTTAGATTTTACCAGTTCCACAATTCTTCGCCTAATTAGTTATATAAATTGTTCACGAACTATTCTGAACCGTTACCGCAGCCGTCATTCAACTTTAAAAACATACGAACCTATGTCGAAAAACTGTAGAGTTTGCCTACTAGGTTCGTTGGTTCTTTTCATTCTGTCATTCAGCTGACTTGAATGTCTATTCGAGTGAACAATACTGTAAATTGAACTGTAGAAGACTCATTTTAATTACGCATGTAAATTAGAAATAATAAACCGTTTACACTTTTAAAAGCCTTTCGTTTCCTTCTTTCTAATTCTGTTTATTTCTGCAATGCAAGACTTGGCGCTATTTTTCTTTTTAAAGATGGTTTAAGCGGAATGTCATTTGCTGCCAAAAATTTATTCTGCTTGCTTTGAATACTTTGAATTAATTGCAAGACTGATATGATTTAATACATTCCCGGTACCTGCATTGAATAACAGCGCAATAATTTGCACTTGTAGGTACCATGTTGAGCCAAGGTTACGTTTTATTTAATTAACTCGAGATATAAAATTCACGTTTATTACGTAGCTGAAATGAGTCTTTCTTTGGTTTTAGACTTGTTTTACTAGAATAAATTTTAGTACTAACTAAAGAAACGGAAAATGTAAAATATTATTTGGAAACTAATTCTATTTATTTATTATACATGTAGATTTAGATTAAGAACTGACAAGGTTATCCTGCGTACTCTGCCTTATAAATACAGCGTACAAATATTTATTGGTACGAGTACATCTCTAAAAGTACCTAAGTATCTTCGGTACAATCATACATACGCAAAGTCACAATTTTCTAAAATATAAAAACTAAATTCTGCAATTCAAGGTATATAAAGCAAGAGTACATCTCTGAAAGTAAGTAGGTATCTTCGGTACAATCACACATACGCAAAGTCACAAGTTTCTAAAATATAAAAACTAAATTCTGCAATTCAAGGTATATAAAGCAAGAGTACATCTCTGAAAGTAAGTAGGTATCTTCGGTACAATCACACATACGCAAAGTCACAATTTTCTAAAATATAAAAAATAATTCTGCAATTCAAGGTATATAAAGCAAGAGTACATCTCTGAAAGTAAGTAGGTATCTTCGGTACAATCACACATACGCAAAGTCAAAATTTTCTAAAATATAAAAACTAAATTCTGCAATTCAAGGTATATAAAGCAAGAGTAGAAACAAAAGTAAGGTAATTAAAATAATTGATTATCAAAATATATTTTTTAGTCATATTATTTCTTATTGAGCAGCACATTACACAGTTATCTTTTAAAATAGTCAATATATTTTTAAAAGTATGTTCATTGTAAAACTGTGGATAAGCATTAGTACTTTGAATCCTATATATCCTGAGCTATATTTACTTATTATTATTACACCTGCTCTTAAATGGAGGTGTCGTATTAAAATGCATAAGTTCATTATAAAGTGTCATTGTGTAAACTAAACGTGTCTTGAATGCGAAATTATGATAGATTCATTTCTGATAGAGTTGACCGCAATAAATTATACAGATACTCATAAGAATCAGTACGCAGGTGACTAAAGAGTAAAAAGAGAAATGTTTACTGGCTGAAATATTTATTCTTCGATGAATTAAGAAAAATAATATAATATAGAGTAAGTGAGTATCTAGGTAATCGTCATTCAAGAGTAATACCGATAATAATAATATTATTCACAGTTCAGTTTAAAATTGTGTTTTAATATGTAGGAGATAAAATAATATTTAAAAGAAAAAAGAAAAATAAAACAAAAATTGTTGCCTGTGAGTGATAAATAGTGGTAAATAAGCGTAAGTTTTTGGCTAAATTACCTATTATCAGCACAGCTCTACCTCAGCTATTCTACCTTGTTCAAAGGGTTACACTAAAAAAAGACATGACACACAAATGTTTAATCCACAACCACAAGGTTATGTATTCGTGTAAACACGAATCAAAAATAATCATTACAACTTATTACAAATTATAGCACAGAATAAAAGTTTTTAGTTTACTGTATAGGTGGTCTAATATTATTAACAATGTATTAAATTTATTTAATTAATTTGCATATTATGTAATCTATATATATAAAAGGAGAAGGTGACTGACTGACTGACTGACTGACTGACTGACTGACTGACTGACTGACTGACATATCAACGCAGGGCCTGAACTATAAGGGCTAGAAACTTGAAATTTTGCACAGGGGTTCCTTTTATAACGTAGGGGAGCACTAAGAAAGGATTTTTGAAAATTCACCCCCTAAAGGGGTAAAACGGGGGTGCAAAGTTAGTATGAAACTTTGCCGTTTTTGAAGTCGTTAGACGGGTAGACGTCGTTAATGGGTCTAATTCTACGCGAGCGAAGCTGCGGGCGTCCACTAGTTAATACATAAAAGGCTTGAGATTCAAGTGTATTACTTTTTTTTTATGGATACAAGATAGCAAACGAGCTTGCAGCACCACCCATCCGCTGCCGCCCACAAGACTCAATTAGGGACTGGGATGGTTAGTCCAATTAGTTGAGAGAGTTAATTATAACATTAGTTGGTCAGTTCGTAGGTATGAGGACTGGGGACTGTTTTAGTGATAGTTAGTCCTGTTGGTTGGTGTTAGTAATAGTCCAGTTAGTACTTGTTAGTTGGAGTCTCGTTCTAAGTCAGTCACAGATGTTTTGCTACCCGTGAGGACTATAAGGGCTAGAAACTTGAAATTTTGCACAGGGATTCCTTTTATAACGTAGGGGAGCACTAAGAAAGGATTTTTGAAAATTCACCCCCTAAGGGGGTAAAACGGGGGTGCAAAGTTAGTATGAAACTTTGCCGTTTTTGAAGTCGTTAGACGGCTAGACGTCGTTAATGGGTCTAATTCTACGCGAGCGAAGCTGCGGGCGTCCACTAGTTGCTTTATAAACAATTACTACACGGCAGAAATTACTAGGTACCGTGGCGAGCGGTGGTACCTACTGCCCCGGGTGAACTCTATATGGAACCAATTAGGTTTCATATAAAACCAATTTGGTTCCCTATAGGCTCTACCACCTACAGAATATTTACTTATTATTCAAATTACGTAATTAAAAGTAACCTCTGATAGTGATATTTTTCGCCGTATTTCGATAAGTTTATAAAAAAAAAACGGTTTCAAATTGCGTTTGCCAGTAGACTATGCGCTATTTTGTTCTGAGGAAGGTTTATTTTCACTTAAAACTTAGTTAGCTTGCTTGCGTTTTGAGTTACTCTGTCAGTTGGTTGAGTTGAGCGCTTCCCCGTTTCTCGTCAGTCTCTACCTTATTGTTAGTGGGATCGCGCGCGTTTCGTTTGTATTTACGCGGGAAAATAAATCGTATTTGCCTGCTCGTCTTCCTCATTTGAATTTAAAAAATATACTATCGTTTCGCGAGTGCCAGTAGCAAACCATTTCGATATTCAAAGTTGTGTTAAAATAGTTCGTGCAAAAAGTGAAAATTAAACTGTGTACTGTGATCTGTGACATCAAGATATTGTTTTGTTTAGTTTTTAATAGTTTACACCTGCATGTCTTTGGATCTTATGAAAGCGATGATCGTTATTTTTGGTACTTCTGTTGTGGTTTGTATTGTAATTTCAGCTGTTCAAAGGAACGATATGACGCAGCAGCTAATTTTACATACAAAAGAATTCACCTACATTACAACATTATCACAATGCACGTGTACATTTTATTTTTACATAGGTGTAAATACTGATATATTTACATATATCAGACAAAAATTTATTTACAATTCGATATGACGTCTCTAGGAAATATATATTCTCGGTCACAGTAATTACCAACTTGCCTAGATATTGCCTAGTAATTACCAAGTTGCCTAATAACTGTTGAATGATCATTTTTAACAAATTTCAAATAGTTTTTTTAATTATATTATTTGAATTGTATAATATTCGGGCTGTATTCGATCGACGGCTAACTTAAAAATATAAGGTGGGCTTATGTACTCGTATTCTGACTACCTGCGTGGATCGAACGAAATATAATTGCTTTTAACCTACTGTTTAATTTTGAAGTCTGTTTTTTTTTGCGCATTTAATTAAACTATTATTGAAAGCGTTTTCGGCAGCGTACTAGGACCAAATTTCATACATTTCTTTTAGTTTTAGATTTTTAAATGTGTATTACCTATTTTGGTATTTGTTAGATAGGCTCGTGATTATCGAATAATCAATAATAAACGGTTATAAGGGATATTTCATTTAAAAAAAATTGGAATAAAAAAACAATTCTCCGGCAAACAGACAGGCTGTCATGCATGGTAAAACTCCCAATCAATGAGGCAGGACTCAAAACCTGAATCTTAGAAGACTTAGGTATTAATTTCTCCAAAATAACAGACAGAAGGACTTTATAAGAATGTTGAGCGACTTGTACTTTTATTTCCTTACTAGGTACCATTAAGATTTAACTAAGTACATTAGATGTAGATCATGTGGGAAATCTGACATTTGTTTAGATAATTTAGCATGTTATTCTCAAAGGTGGGACAATCAACAGAGATTAGGGCCTTATTTATAAATAAAATACTAACCAACTTTAAGAATTTTAGCTATAGAGTAGCTGGTAGGTATAGGTATTGTCTTCTTTATTCAAACTCAATTCAGAATATCAAATAATGAGACAAATCACTTGTCAGCTATAAAAAATAAGGGGATGAGTGAGTAACTGGAGTGTAAGCTTCGACTTAGGTGATTTACCCCTCGTCTTTCGGGATAAAGAGTATCCTCCTCCTAGATCTCTCTTTTCAGTCTCAGGAATAATCTGTATACATTTGTAAATTTAAAAATTTATTTTCGAAATCAGTATCATTTAATTATCAACCTTTGGTTGTTTTTTCAAGAATTATTCAATTAACAGACGTGGAATTGTTTTATTAGAGAATATTATGTGGGTGATATACTTCCACCACGCTGCTCCAATGCAGATTTATGCAGGGGTTAGTAGCTAACCCAATGTCGAATGTTCTTAAGCCGAGTTCGCTGGCCGAGTGCGGGTTGGCAGACTGCACATGCCTTTCGAGAACATTACGAAAAACTCTCAGGCATCATTAAATAGGTATATTCAATTTGTAAGCTTGGATGCTTTGAGGCTGTAAAATTTTAATTATAAGTGCCCTTTCTTTTGGGCCTGTCCAATACCTGTCAAAATGTCCAGAGCCGACCTAATTTGCATCAAGTGACCTTTGTCACCTCGTCACGGTGAGGGTTACTACCCGATTTCGAGTTACATCTGATTTATTGTAATTTTTAATTATTGATAAAATATCTATATTTAACAATGAAGTAAGAATATTTGGCTTCATTTAAGTTTTAGTTTTTTCAATGCATTCAACGATGATATATTATCGGGTTAGTAAAATAAATATTACCCCTTTTACACAAAAGTAATTAAAATTATCATGCATGAAGATAAAATATAAATAATAAAATATACTATAATAAAATATAATCCAAGTTCATTTAACTTGGATTATATTTTATTATAGTTTAATTTACTTTGTTCGTAGGCAATACTAGGTCGGTAGATACCTATATATACTACCTAGAAGCTAAAGTAATTAATTTAAAATTAGGAGTCATGAAATCATTAGATTGGAGATTACAATCCATCAATCTAAAACATGACGCAAGATATAGGCAAATTAACTTACGTATAATAATATTACCTATTTATAATTATTGCGCTCGTTGCTAAGCAGTCGAACCACAGATTATAAGGATACCAGCTTTTCCTGCGGCTCCGCCTGAGTTCAATCCTGCAGATCTTTTATCCTCTCTTGTTTGCCAGGCTGTCTGGAAGAAATGGCTCAAAGCAATAAGACAGCCTTTTGCAAAACTCCTTTATCTTTATTGTTTTCTTTTCTGTTCTTTTTCTGGTGCAATCAATTATATTGTATTGTATTGTATCTTTACTTCTACCAAGGGATGATTTGGAACAATTATTAATAAATAAATAGATCAGTGTACGCCGTGCCCGCCGCGAGCGCGTTCACTCCTGAAGATGATCATCGTAATCGATCGAAACTAGTCGGCCTGTTTCCGACTTAAATTCAACTATGGTAATTTGAACTATGAAAATAAATAGAGTAAGGAACACCCTAAAACGAGGGTATATAAACAGGCGCGCGCTTGAGTCGCGCCCTATTTGTCGGTTGTCAGTCGTCGAGGTAACATCGCTCAAGGACTTTAAGTGTTAGATTTAATTAGTGTTTAAACGGATAGTTGGAAGGAGGTTACTCTGTAAGTTGATTTTCTTTATTAAAATAATGTTTGCTGATAATTATTTTGTTCCATAGATTTCACTTTCATGTTTGTTTATTAGAATTAAAAACTGATTTTACTGTTGTATTGTTTTTTTTAATAAAATTCGAATAGTTTACCTAAATTCAGAAGCGGGATAAAGATCTCTATTAATTCGATTGCCCAGGAACAAAATAATTACCTTGTTTACATTGTTTTGTATCACTTTGTTGAACTACCGCATATTTATTTTTCTTTTCGTTTTTTGTTTTTAACAATCATGCCTAAGGAAACGAACCGTAATCGATCTAAAATTAGAAGTAGGTCGCGCCATGCGAGGGATAGATCGACACCTAGGTCTCGTAGGGCCCGTGGCGAGTCGCGTGATAGATCACGGAGCCGGCTGGCTCGCGAGTCGCGTAGCCGGGATGATTCAGAGGGTAGTGCGCACGGGCGTTACGACTACGTTCGTACTCGTTATCTTAGATCGAGGCATGAGTCGAGAAGTTCACATAGAACGCCCCCTCGACGCTCACCCGTGTCACGTCCGGTTGGCAGCGACACGCTGCAGGACACTCTCAATAGCATATTAACGAGATTAAACGCTGTCGAACAGTCTAGCAATAATGGCATGACGCCTACCCCCGATAACATTGCCGAACCGGGTAACAGCATTGTAAAAAGTGTACCGGTAGTTATTGATCACGTAGCTAATAATGACAACTCCGCGTCGTGCGCGAATAGCTTAGTTAACTTGAGCGATGTTTCCCAGACGTGCGTGGACAATTCCGAGGGCTTGCTATCCGCTCACAATCGGGACCCCACCGTTCGCAGTTCCGATACTATGACAACTTCTTCTATTACCGCTCTGGCGGAAGCCATTAAATCTCTAAGGCCAAGTAACTCGCGTGATTACTATGTGTCGACCTTTGATCCATCCATACATGACATTGACTTATGGTGTTCAGAGGTCGATCGCGCTATGGCTGCGAACGGCTGGGGGGACCAGGAGTGTCTTTCGCGTGTGGCATTGTGTTTAAAAGGCGACGCCAAAATATGGTTAAATGAATGGGTCACAAGTGACCGCACTTGGTCAAACTTTAAAGTTGAATTTAAGCCTCTCTGCCCTCGGAAGTTGGACTACGCTAACATTCTGTTCGAATGTATGAACATGGCATCCGACAAATACACGACATACGCTGAGTATGCGAGACGTACATTGTTGCGTTTGCGGGTAGTTAAGGGTTTATCTGAAGAGCTTAGGACTCTTATAGTCATACGAGGTATCGAAAACCCTCAAATTAGAGCCGCGGCGGCAAACGCGAACTTGGCAACCGGAGATCTAGTCTCGTTTCTATCGATTTATGCCAAACCAAGTCGCGAGTAATACCAACTATTGGCTACTACCCTCACTAAGCCGTCAACTACCCGACCGTGCCTATAAAAAGCCAAACGCGGCCAACAACTTCTCCTCCCTCTTTCTGCTCAGCCGTCGAAGGGTAAGGTTGTCGGTACCTGTGATAAGTGTGTACCTACGCTACTTTGATGTGAGTACGTTCCATATTTAATTTTATTTGGTGTATATGATGCCGAAGTGGGTACTTGTTTAACATGTTTTATTTTATTTGATCTTCCCTTCTGGTTGCTAAAACAACAGCATATCACTCATGCATTTGTGGGGTATGCATAACTCAAACGGACAAGTGGAAAGGCAAGCTGGATCCTGGAATGGACCGTATCAGGTCACTAAGGTTCTACCGAACGGGCGCTATGTACTGAAGTTACTTAGCGGCAGCAATGGAAAATCGACTCAAGCCGCCGCCCAATACATGGTCCCGTGGAAGGGCGAATTCGAGACTTCTCTTCGAGACGCTTCTCAAACTGTTTGATTGCCTTACTTTGTCGATTGTTCTGGTGATTGTTTTCAGAAGTAGCAGTGAGAAGTGACGCCCGACGTCACTCATCGAGACGCATATGGCATCTCGTGGACCTACTGCTTTATGGGGGTTCTGCTCTGCACCCTCACCGATCACCAACGGCGTTAGTCGCCACTGACGTTTGTCGTCAATTGCGTTAGTCGCAACGGCGTTTGTCGCCACTGACGTTTGTCGTCAATTGCGTTAGTCGCACCGGCGTTAGTCGCCACTGACGTTTGTCGTCAATAGCGTTAGTCGCACCGGCGTTAGTCGCCACTGACGTTTGTCGTCAATTGCGTTAGTCGCACTGGTGTCAGTCACCCCTCAAAGGCGTTAGTCGCCCAACGATGGTAATATGCAGTAAAGATGTGAAATGGTCGGGACGCCGACAATCTTACATCTTTACTTTTGTTATTTATTGTTCTTGTTGTGTATGTCTCGCTTTTACTGCTCTATTACCGCGACTTTTAAGGTGGGACTCTAAACTAATGCAAACAATATCTTTCAGATGGCAATGTTGACAATTTAATATCAGAAAGTCAGCGTGACAGTGACCAGAACGCTACAGCTGGACCATCTATGCCATTACTTGAAGACGAAGGTCAGGAAGGTGGCCAAGCGAGTGAGCCTTCTCCAGGAGGATCTTTGAGGAATGTGGTCGAGGACGACCCAGAGTCAGGAGAGGCCGAGTAAGGAACACCCTAAAACGAGGGTATATAAACAGGCGCGCGCTTGAGTCGCGCCCTATTTGTCGGTTGTCAGTCGTCGAGGTAACATCGCTCAAGGACTTTAAGTGTTAGATTTAATTAGTGTTTAAACGGATAGTTGGAAGGAGGTTACTCTGTAAGTTGATTTTCTTTATTAAAATAATGTTTGCTGATAATTATTTTGTTCCATAGATTTCACTTTCATGTTTGTTTATTAGAATTAAAAACTGATTTTACTGTTGTATTGTTTTTTTTAATAAAATTCGAATAGTTTACCTAAATATAGATATTTTAAATAATGTATTAAACTACGTGTATGGTGCTAAATTCGAAAAACTGCGTTAGTTACTTTTAATACCAGTCGGACTTGGGCACGTAGGTTACCGTACCGTACATAAAAATAGATAACATAATATAACATCACGCCTGTATTTCCCCGAACGGGTAGGCAGAAGGTTTATATACGCCCACATCCATCCACAAACCGACCGCGCCCTTCGTTGCTTAACTCTTCCGATCACATTGAATCGACGCGAGCCATTTTGCTATGGAAGCTACACTACTCACTTGCCATAAAGGAATCAATACAAAAAGAAACTCAAAAATAAAATCAAAACAAAATGAAAAGTAACAAATACTTGACAAAAAAGACAACATTAATAAAATGTAATCTTTGCTCCCTCAAACATGTCTATTATTAGATTTGAATTTAATTATAATACGTAGATGATAATCTGTCAAGGTTGTCTCATGCTCAGGTATCGGCTAACGCTAACGCTAACGCTCTTTTAGTAAGAGACGGCCCTTATCGGCTTACTAATGAAGATTTAGAAGCATTGCATTTAATTAGTACATACTAATTTAAGGGTAAGGTAAGGCTAATATGCTATAGCGATTTATAAGCAATCAAGTATGCAAATATTGCCAGCAGAAATTTACTAATATTAGTCATACTATTTTATTATTGAACGATTCGTGAGTGTCTATATTCATACGTGTGTACGCCGTGCCCGCCGCGAGCGCGTTCACTCCTGAAGATGATCATCGTAAGCGATCGAACCTAGTCGGCCTATTTCCGACTTAAATCACGTGAGTAAGCCGATAACTTCAATATGAATTAGTCATAGGTACCTACTCTCCACAGTTTTCCTTCACCGTTATAGCAGCATAACAGAAAGTTCATTGGTGCCGCTTGCAATTGAACCCAGACCACACGAATAAGAGGCGAGTTGGATAGCCGGGCTGTCATAGTTTTCAATACAACCCGATTTAATATAAGTCAACAAAAAGTTTGCGGCTTGCATAAAGGTTTACTTAATCCGAGGGCACGGTGCTAAGTAACCTCGTTTGCCTAATACGGTCGCTTTGTTATCTGTGTGTGAGTTTTGTGACACGCTTCTCGCTAACAACTCCACTTATGTAACCACTAGCTTTTGCCCGCGGCTCCGCCCGCGTGGTCAAAGGGAATTAACAATGAGTTGTTTATCATACATGACATATTTGTGGTGGATGAATAGTGACAGTTCCACAATTAAAAGATACTAACTACTTAACCACTATACTAACTACTTCTAAATTGTTCTAACGCCATCTATTAACAATATCCGGAACTAAATATCTAGCAAATAACAAAACATCGATATCTTCCCATGGGGATGTTTTACCGCGGTAAAAAGTAGCCTACGTCACTCTCCACCCTCCTCACTATCTCCACACACAAAAACCATACCATATAATAGCTTCGTTGCGACGTGAAAGCCGGACAAACAAACAAACAAACAAATAAATAAATAAACAAACACACTTTCACATTTATAATATTAGTATGGAAGTATGGATTGATAGAGTAAATATGTTAGATACTTACAATACTATGTAGTTTGTTTTTAAAGAAAATTTGCAGTAGAAGGCAGTTACTGCAGCTGTCTTAGCAATCCATAGACGTCCCACTGCTGGGCACGGGTCTGCCCCTTAGACAAATCTGCGTAAGGTCTAGTCATACTCTACCACGCTGCTCAAATGCTGATTGGTGGAAGGGTTAGTGGCCAACCCAAAGTAGGATGATCTCAAGCCATCCGAAGGTATTCGACAAGGCAACGAACTGACCAACTAATGTTCTAATTAACTCTCTCAACTAACTGGACTAACCATCCCAGTCCCTATTTGAGTCTTGTTCAAAGTCAGTCACAGTTGCCATGGGCGGCAGCGGATTGACCACCCGTGCAACCTCGTTTGCTATCTTATATCCATAAAAAAAGTATCTTAGCTAAGAGACGGATGGATATGTCATAACTTTAAAAACGTACTAGGAATAAGGCAATTAACATATTCCTTGTAGTACTATTAGTACCAGTATACGAATAAAAACCGTATCTCACAGTGCACATTCATGATTAGGTATTCAATTGTTTACAAACAAATGTATCATGAGTCAGGTCTTGATCCCAAGTTCATCTCGACCGCAGTGTTAAGTCACGCATTCACAATATCGATAGCTCGCAACAGAATTTTCCTTATGTTTGCAAGAAGGTGCAGACTAAGGCCCGTATTAACTAACGGCCGAAATTAATAACTAATAAATCTTTGGATTGATTTGCCTATCTGAGATAGTTATTTGACATATTCTCCATATAAAATGTGTCAAATTACTATGTCAGATAGGCAAATAAATTCATAGGTAAGTTAATTTCGGTAGTTAGGTTAATTTCGGCGGTAAACTCAGATGAGGATCATGATCAAAATTATCTGATCCCTCCCCAAGACCATAGGGCAAACCAAATATTTCCTCAAATCCTTTCTCGCGCATAAGATTGGTTTATTAATACGGGCCTTAGTTTTTCCTAATCTAATCCTCCTTTTGCGAAGTAGAAAAATAAGTATAATCTACAGTCTTTATTAAGCTGATGATGATGATGATGGTGATGATGGGATGATTACGATACTATTTATCATCCATCCATCCATCCATCCATCCATCATCCCATTATTGCCCATGCCGCTGTCGTGCACGAATCTTCTCTAAGAATGAGAGGAATAAGACGAGGGTCTGTCTGCCAAAGCCAGTTGTCCACGAGGAATTGAACTCTGAAAATTGCGTAATTGGTTTAGATAGAATTATTTAATGCGCGAATACCCGAAATATTTGCAATTCACGGGCGGAAAGGACAGACCACGGACGGGTATGAGCATATCTCAGATGTAAAACACATCCTGTGGTACGCTTTGAGGATTCCAGATTTGTTTTACATAACCCTGTATCTCGGGACGACAATTGTGCTACGGTATCCCCTGCCTCTCGTAAGAGGCGACTAAAATGGGGCTTCGGGTGTTGCGGGCGGCTAGAGTGGGAGCTCGAACCGTCCATCTTTGATCCGGGAAAGGTGACGTTCTGTGTAGCTACATGACATTGTAGATGGGTTTTGACGTCTTTGGCCGTTCAAAGACGTCAAAATCCATCAGCAAATGTGGGCACCGGTGCGTTCTAACAGTGATCCCGGAGCCCTCCAAAAGCGCTGAGGAAGGCCACCAAGGGAGTTTTAGTACTCTCACATAACCCGGCATTGCTCACACGACGTACGGATAACTTTAAAAGTTTCACACTAGTAAAAAAAATGCATGTTTTACAGTTTGTACTACTGGAAATCAAACATAAAATATACGTTCCTTGTCAAAATTACAATAATATCTGCGTGAATAACTTAACAGATACATGTTATGTTTTAGTAAATAGGTAAATATACTTTTTTTTTCATTAACAATATCTTTACTTTAAGTCAGTATTATCATGTACCTGCTTAACACGCTATCAAAGTCAAAGTCAAATAATTTATTTCTGGTGACTGAGGTGATTGGATACGCTTCACGAAAGTCTAGATAAACCACAAACTACTTAAAAATTATATAATAAATAAATAAATAAATATCTTGGACATTCTCACACACGGCCATCTGACCCCAAAGTAGGCGCGAGCCTGTGTTATGGGTGTCAGAGACTGATATACATACATAGATATTTTTAAATACATACTTAAATAGATAATATTGACATCCAGACACAGAACAAATACAAGTGTTCGTCACACGAATATTTGTCCTGAGTGGGATTCGAACCCACGACCTTTGGCGCAACAGACAGGGTCACTACCGATTGCGCCAATGGGCCTGTCAAATAGCATATATTATAATGCTATTCTAAATTGAGTTATATGAAGCAACTAATTCATTTAGGTACCTACTTATAAACGCTCTAATGTGAAATTTTATATAGGATGAACTATTGATCAATAAGCTAAGGTGAATAGCTAATCTTACAATATTATTACTTTAATAATAATAACTTCATACTTATGCCACAGAATAATAGTGCAAGCTTATGCTTAAAAAGTTACATTTCAAATTAGTACTTTCATATACTTTTGTACATTAGACATTAATTATTACTGTCAATCGACTATTTTCATCAAATATGAATAAATATAGGAAAAATCACTATGTCATAAAAAAATCAACTGTCATATTGGACAAAAATTATCGAGCCTATACAAGAAAATGTTATCCGGGATATTAAAATCAATCATGCTTCCATGGTTCACGTCACTCTAATAAGATTTACGTCAAATACATTTACTTACCGCTAATTCCAAACCCCCATCGTGCCCGCGAACCACTCAGCAACGGATGTTGAGCTGCCAGCCACATTCTTGAGACGCAATAGACTGCACGACAGACCCTAAGATACATCGCCACGACTAACATCGATGTTCGAACGGTGGCGATTAATCGGAATCGATACTAATATTGTAAAGAGGAAACGTTTGTTTGTAATGTTTTCACACAAAAACTACTGGACCGATTTCATAAATTCTTTCACCATTACAAAGCTGCATCTTCACATAGGCTATATAATATTACTAGGTGTAAACGAAACTATTGTTATGTCTAACTCCACGCGATCGAAGCCGCGGGCGTCCACTAGTCGTATAATTAAACATTTTATCACGATATTTTGTACGAAAACACTAGTTTCGTTTCGGTTTAAATTATTCGTAGAACCATTTTTGAATAAAGTATAATTATTATTACAACTAATTTTCCCGCTACGCCGCTTTAAAATCACTTGCTTGGCTCATGCACGGTACTAGCATGAGACAAGCAAAGTGACTAATATTGTTAAATGCAAGCCCGAAAGGTCTTAGAAATGTGACTTCAATTTTATATATAATATAACTACTCGTTGGTTGCAAGCGCGACTGCTAAAGCGACTACTAAAGCGACTACGAAGCGAGCTACAGGTCCTGAGTTCAATTCCCGGGTCAGGCAACAACTGATTCTGGATTTGCGCCCGGTGTATGGCAATAGGCTTACCAGCTATTACATGAGACCTAAACATAACTGATCAAAAATACACCTTTTGGGGAATTACAGGGGCGTTATATAATTAGGTACTACGTGAAGTACCTACTTATACGTAGTATTTATGATCTTAGAACACGGTATAATTTCACAAGCAAACTTTTTAATAATTCTCTATCTTTACATGATCTTTTACGCCGTTTATCTAAATACTAATATAAAACCTATTTTACATTCATTATCAGATCTGTCGATCTCATCGTAGAATGAATGAAGATCGCTACGATAAATAGTATCTAGCATGTATGGGGTTAACGTACGATGAATGATGTCGCGGGCCCCTAGTTTTAGCCCTCACTCGTATACCAAAATCGCAGATGTGTCTACGAACTTTATGTTGTCTGTATTTTACTAATATACATGATGATAGATTTGAATATTGCCTTTTGTAATGTAGGTAGACTAATATTTCAAAAAAAAAAACAGTAATAAATTGAGTTTTAACGAAAGTTATTGCAGTTTTTCCTATCTACTTTGAATTTAGCGCGAAAACGCTCGTAGGTGTCAAGGCGTCCGCTTGAAGTTACGGCTAGGTAAATATGCGGCTATATTCAATAGAATCCCAAGCGACAGGTGAATTTTTACTGAGCCGTGACGTCATCCGCTCTGGTTGGCGTTTCAGTTAACATGGCCGACGCTGTATTGTATACTTTTATTTTAATGAAAATCTTATTGATCTCAATAGTTTTTTGTGAAAACCATTTTTAGAAATTACTCAAAATACTTGTTCCGCTGAAACCATTTATTCTTTATTTTTTGAATACTGTCATCATGCCTATTCACTAGGGCGAGTGGTCCAAAGACTTGTCTTTACCACTGGAATAGGTACTTACGTTGCCTGGCAACAGAATGTGTGACTAAACTCATGATTTCATCGTGGGTAGGTACTTACGAATAGTAGTTTTCTTAGGTCGCTAAAGTGGAACGAAATGGTGAACCTTAAACCCAACTACCTACCAAGTTCACTCTGGCTACGGTTCCAATTTAATTCACTTGCGGGCAGACAGACGAAAGTTATCCCTATGAGCAATTTCACTTTAGAAATTGAGTAATCTCGAGTCTCGAGTAAGTAACTATATGTGAACGACGTTTCAACCCAGATAGAACATCATGAAAGACGCATAGACTCTCAAGCCTTATCTTATTCTCAGGTTTTGTTCAACATTTAAAGATAATAACTAGAAGTAAATAATAAAATGTATAGTTATAGGTAATAACTAGGTAACTAGAAGCAAGGCAACATTAATTTAGTTTTGAATTAGGGATATAAAATTAAAATTTTGCCTGAATCAATCAATCAATTTTTTCTCAAAATCAAACTCAAGGCTCTCTCTAAGCCTGATTTTTATAGATGACTAGTTACTTAAAATTGCATTTTACGTGCAGAATTATCTATATTCTATACCATCAAGGGGTGTTTTATGAGAGAACCGTCAATCGATTATTATTATTTTCATGCGGCTCCGGGGCAGCAGTGGCTGAGTCACTCCTTTTGCCCACTTTAGGTTTTATTTACTGTTCCTCTACTATTTGTGATTGTGTAACTTGTGTGGCAATAAAACATTATTTTATTTATTTATTTTTTATTAAAAATTGATCGATAGTTAATTGTCGATTTAAAATTGAAAGATTATTTCAGTGGTTTGCCCAATTTTACGGAAACCGTGCAATTTTTCGGGTTAAAATGTATACTATAATTATGTACTAGGCACTGGCCCTAGCACTCCTAAATCTACTACCTCTAGATGTAGTATCTATGCATTTATAAATAAGTAAGGATATGTACTTGAGAATGATACACATTTATTTGGAAAAAGAGGTTGCCTTGATAAATTCTAACAAAGGAATATTTGAGTAAACATTAAAAGAAATTCGGAAAATTACAAAAAATAATAGAATACCAAAAGAGCTCCGATTATAACCACTGACTCTTATCGTCTATCGGCTTAGCAAGAATTTTATTGTTTTAGGCAGAAATCTGATACTGAACCAAGTTATATGCCTACCTCGAAGTCTTCCAGACTTGAACATCGTTTGGGAAAGTTTCAAATAATAATAAGAGCTATCACTGCTCTAGGACTTGGCATCCTTCCAATCCAACCCATTGTTATACTCATTCGATTACCACTGTTCTTCATAACACGGTTTTAGTCATCTTTATGAATGTTTCGTTGATGGTGCTTCATGTTCGTTTGCTATCTTATCCATAATGGAAAAAGAAGACCCTTGCTTTCAGTAGTTAGCTTATTTTATTATGGCTTGTGTTGACAGTGGCACTGATGTTCATGAATGGTTGTGTTTGACGTCTCCGCGTCCCGTGGTAGTTGCGGGGGTAGATATTTATTGCGTAGATAAATATTTTGTACATAGGTCATAATTGATGATTAATGATCACACGTGAGTAAGGTAATTTAAACTATGAATATTTGTGTACGCTTAATGAACGTCATTACATATTTTTATCTACTGCCGGTAAAATACAACAAGAAAGAGACCCTGACACTAGCAATTGAAAAGTATCGCAGCATCACGACAAGTACACTAGATTTCGGGTGGTTCTCACAACAATGCGATTTAATTAAAACGGTTTCAAGTTTTAATTTTAATTAAGTTATGAAAATACCAAATGAGGAAATATTTATTGTAAATAATAAGATCTTCGTTAACGTGCCCTATAAAGCACGTTAACGGCCATGAAACGTTTGCCTCTAGTGGTCACTCATCAACAAACCGACCGCGCTGTCCTTGGGCAATGGATGCTACATTTAACATTGTCTACATAATAATTAAGTAATTTAATAATGTTTTATTTAGGTATTAAGTGTTTTTAGTATTCTATCCTGGTTAGTAGGATCCTCTTCGTGGGTATAGGTAAAGCCAACAATATTAGACGTAAAACATCCAATATCGCTGGGTATCTTTGGGTTTAGCGGTTGGGAGTCTCCGCTGCGTTTAAAGCATACTTAACTTATACGAAAACTTATTAACTTTATTACTATTATTAATAACTTAATTATACACATAACCTGAGACAGACAAGTTTCTTTTTCTAAGACAAGTATTGTACACCAAAAGGATAAAGTTACAACATACAACAAGTACATACAATAAATTAATAGTTTAAAAAAACTAAAAAAACACGCTTTTATAAAAAATCCAACTAAAAAAGAAGTCATGAGACCTTGAAACCTAGTCGTGGTCAAAGTTCATTACAAGACTTTACCACAAGTGCATTCACGACTATGATACGATATTCCATCATGGAATGCCAGTGCCTATCTTCCAGCTTCATCATCAGACCTTGAAACCTAATCGTGGTCAAAGTTCATTACAAGACCTTACCACAAGTGCAAACACGACTATGATACGATATTCCATCATGAAGTCCCAGTTAATGTCTTCCGGCTCCATCATCAGATCAGTTCGACAGTACCATATTATTGTATTGTCATCAGAACTACATACAGCTGCTAATTTTCATTACGCTACGATCCTTGGAAGATGGTTAAATTAGCTATCTTAGATTCCCTTACATTGTGAGTTACATACAAGTCGACCTAATATAAGCATAAGAGAGATAATGAGTTAACAGGTGATAAGTTAATTGCTATAGCAAAGTAGAATCAACATTCGGGTAGGTATATCCGAACAGCAACGGATATAGGATTTCAAAGTGCGACTGTCACGTCGAATCCCACGTAATTTCGAGCGATGCGACACGAGAGTCTAATAACGTGCAGTTTGAATTTCGTTTTGATTGAACGAACGCGAGAGCTTGCAACCCGAATAATGCTGTGTTTAAGATAATTGGTCTTTTCACAAATTACTTTATACTGAAGAATACTAATAAGTCTAATTACATATCAGTAATTAAGGTTTAAAATATAAACAGAATATAACATCACGCCTATATTTGCCCGAAAGGGTAGGTGGAAGTTATGTTTAAGTGCCCATGTAATAGAGGGTGATAACTAGTATATGTAATAGACAAATAGACGGTGATACCTCATCAACAACATAAACTCTACCACAAGTCCAAACAATTTCAAGTAAGAAAATACCAAAACAATTTTGCCCGACCGGGGATCAAACCAGGACTTCTAGTTCCACAGTAACGCTTGTGAACAATAAGTAATTTAATATAACTAGTGGACGCCCGCAGCTTCGCTCGCGTAGAATTAGACCCATTAACGACGTCTGCCCGCGTTCAGGTTGCCCACTTGACTTCAAAAACGGCAAAGTTTCATACTAACTTTGCACCCCCTTTTAGGAGGTGAATTTTCAAAAATCCTTTCTTAGTTACGTTATAAAAGGATCCCCTGTGCAAAATTTCAAGTTTCTAACCCTTATAGTTTAGGCCCTGCGTTGATATGTCAGTCAGTCAGTCAGTCAGTCAGTCAGTCAGCTTCTCCTTTTATATATATTGATAGATAACGTATTATAGTATATTATTTATTTATATAAACAACTTTATTGACACCTCTAAAGAGATATACAATGGTCGTACTAAATACTGGCATTTAGTACGACCATTGTATATCAATTGTAATAATAATAGTCGGTAAACGTTTCATGTAAACGTTTTATGTATTGAGACAATTGCGTAGATACCTCTTCTCACACGAGTATCTACAGCAGTAGATTGGGGCTGATCGGTAATGAAAAAGTGTTCACGCGATCGACATTGATACATGCAGTCGATTCTGCTAAGATTTATTATGTGGCGGCTGAATGGACCAAAAACACGAGCCATTTAGCGATCTAACATTGATATATCTCTTGAATTAGAAATCCAACGCGATTTTAAAGAGATAAAGGGAATTGTTTCAATTCCAAGCCAAAGTACATTTTCGTATCCAATTAGCAAGATTGCACTTGAATTAATTGTAAGTCCATCATACCTTAAGCATTGAATTTTCATGTCTAACAATTATGATATACAGTAATATTGGGCAGACACAATGCCGCATCAATTAATTTATTTATTTAATAATTTATCTACACACTTTAGTTAGGACATAGGTACAGTATATAGCACAGGAAGAAAATGGTATAAGGGTATGTACTCTACTTATTTCTTTACTTTCAATTTAGATGAAGTTTATCCATCACCCACTGACATAGGCCTCTCCTAAATATAGAGAAGTAGTAGTAGATAATAAGAGATTAACCATTCCTGGGTAGTAAGACTGTCCAAGAAAATTAAATAACGAATAAAAATTACCTGTTAACAATTTAGTAGGATTTTTTAGGAGATTTTGAATATGTTCAAATCTTGTTGAGTTAAATTTCTACCTATATCTCGAGGACTTTTATTACCCATCGGATAATATCACTCCTGCCATGGATGGATGAATAGCAGATACTACGCCATGAATTCGCCTTGGTTAACGCATTTACTACAGTTAATCTCGGCAGTTCATCTGCCCACAACACAATGATAAGGGTAGGCTTATCCAGTGACGGGCTCTTGGGAGTGCTTGGAGGCTAATATGATATTATATTATAACTAGTGGACGCCGCAGCTTCGCTCGCGTGGAATATAACGGTGAAGGACACATCGTGAGGAAACCTGCATGCCTGAGAGTTCATCATAACGTTCTCGAAGGTATGTGAAGTCTGCCAATCCGCACTTGGCCAGCGTGGTGGACTAAGGCCTAATCCCTCCCATTCTGAAAGGAGACCCGTGCCCAACAGTGGGACGTCTATGGGTCGCAGCGAACTTCAAAAAAGGCAAAATTTCATACTAACTTTGCACCCTAATTTTACCCCCTTAGGGGGTGAATTTTCAAAAATCCTTTCTTATTGCTCCCCTACGTTATAAAAGGAACCCCTGTGCAAAATTTCAAGTTTCTAACCCTTATAGTTTAGGCCCTGCGTTGATATGTCAGTCAGTCTGTCAGTCAGTCAGTCAGTCAGTCAGTCAGTCAGTCAGTCAGTCAGTCATTCAGTCAGCTTCTCCATTTATATATATAGATAGATTTATAGTAATTTAATACTGTTAAATCAGTTTTGTTTAACATCCTTGTCTTTAAGTAAATAAAAAATTCTGAATGTGCATTGGTTCGAAATAAAACATACTGAATGTGAAGACTAGGCAAACTCTGGGATGAACTGAAAATCAGCGCTGCTGTCTCCTAGGACTAGCAGCAAATGCCGAGTGCAGTCCCTTTTGTCACACAGCAGTGTAGGTACACACAGGTGGCTGTGTGTATTTATATATACATTCAAGGTTTAAGGCATATTCAATGCATATGTAAATGTAGATTTTGTTTTATTGTGTATACATCAGTGTACTGTATATAAATAAAGTTGTATTATAGTCTGTTCTATTCTATTATAAAAGATGCTGCAAGATGACGCGTGTCACCCGCAACCGTGTGTCTTGGTAATGAAAAATGCGATCATGTGATAAACAATGTTTGCTGAAGATTTATGGTGGCAAGAACCTTCCCAGGTGACCCATGATTGACTGATAAGTAAGAGCTCCATCATTAATATAGCAGTAGCACATAATAATATAGATAGAATATAATCCATACTAATATTTTAAATGCGAAAGTAACTCTAACTCTATCTGTCTGCCTGAGAAAGGACATAGGCTACTTTTTAATTGGGAAAAAAGTGTTTATATAAATGTTATCCATATGGGTGTAAAATAAACATAGGGGATAACACATTTACGGATTCATTACAAATTTGTGGAGCTAATAGAAGAATCTATTATTATGTCTAATTCCACGCGTGCGTCCACAAGTAGATACATATTATGTAGAACTTAAGTTGAAATTAGACTTTAAGCTGGTTATATTTGGAGTCCGACCGTACCACCGTAACCCGAGGTACTAAGTACCAGTTCTGCCGTCCAATTATTGTTTTTAGGAATTTGTGTTCTTGTTTGAATGTGTGAGTTCTGTTTATTTATTTATTTATTTATTTAATTTTCATGTCACCTTAAAGGCTAACATAGGGCCAACATAATGCCTAATGCATTTTCTACCAGCCAACTCTGGGTGGATAAAGAAAATTTGATGGTGGCAGGTAAAAACTAACTAAAAGAATAACTACACTGTTTACACTTTTATAGACTATCTTAGTCCCCAAGACTGCACCGCATCTGTGGTCAGCTTTGTATGTGACTTTTATTAGTTTTGTTCATAGGCTGTCACAGTTGTCATGAGTGCCAGTGTTCGTAAAACATACTCACACATACAATATAAAGAAAAGTCATGCATAGAACCAAATGAGATACTCATTTGGTTCTTAATAGCAGGAAAGGAGGCTCTATCCTCTCTCGGCACCATAGCCGTAGCCTTCTAAGTCGAGCTATTTCCCGCTGTTTTTTATAGATATAAGTTATTCTAGTAGTAAGAAATATTTCTTCCGGACATCCATTCACCAGTAGGTCCTTTTCCGATGACGTGTATCTGGAGTATTTTTTGACCCATCGTATTTCGATCTTGTATATACATATATATGTATAGATATCCGACAAATACAGATACGTAATAGTCATTATCAAATTAATTAATACATGGCTACCACTAAGCCACATGTCGTGCTCTGCATTTGAATCGACAAGACTATTAATAATACTTCGCAGCTGTGGTTCGCACAAACGCCAAGTTTGGAACCGCCGGATTTCATTACTGGCAGCCCATGCATGACGTCACAACCGTTTCGGGTTTGATAAAGTTAGCCTTTGACTATCGCGAGGTTCTCAAAGTAAAAAAAATAAATTAAAGCATCACACCCGGTATGCCTAAGCCTGTGGGTCGTTTGCAATCACAGAAAACAGCAATGTCAAAGTAAAATAATTTATTTCGCTATGAGATACTTAGAGATATGTTTCTATTCCAAATTGATGAATTATCATCAGAATTTAAAATCCATGAATGCAAATATTTATCTGCGAAATAAATATATGCGGTGCTGGTCGGGATTCTAATCCGGGATCCGCGGTTCGGCATTCAGGGTCACTCACCACGCGCCATGCAGTCGTTGACCATTGTGGCACACTAAACAAGACTCATAAAGAGACTGGGATGGGTCAGTTAGCGGGAGGTGTTCATTTGAACATTGGTCAGTTCCTTAGAAGGTACAGGACCTCTGCTTACGTATGGAAAATTTGTCATCTAGGTATGTTCCATTGTATTATTCAGAGGCAGAAGCAGCACGCCGTTAAGGCGCCTAGTGGTGCAAAATGACCTTGAGAATCGGTGCACACATTCTCACAAACGACAACAGCGCCTCTAACGGAAAACCTCAGAACTACCTTACAGAGCATACAATGACATGTCATGAGGTACTGTATTAATCGCCTGTATAACCCGCGCAGATAGAGAATAGATCTGAAAATGGCACTTAAAATACAAGCACAACACACAACACAAGCAAGGGTACTTAAAACACTGGATTGTAAAATTTGCCTTTATTAATTGTGACATTTCAGAATCAGATTATAAAAATAAAGAACAATAGGATGGGAATGGTATCAAAGGTTTTATAAACCGCTTGGTCCAGCAGTGTCCTGGTCATCTGTACCCATTACTGGTTCAATTCCCTCCATGAATTGGTTAAAATCTTCCATGGACTGGTCAATTGTAAAATTTGCCTTTATTAATTGTGACATTTCAGAATCAGATTATAAAAATAAAGAACAATAGGATGGGAATGGTATCAAAGGTTTTATAAACCGCTTGGTCCAGCAGTGTCCTGGTCATCTGTAGTATCTGTACCCATTACTGGTTCAATTCCCTCCATGAATTGGTTAAAATCTTCCATGGACTGGTCACTTTCACAGTCCTGGTCTTCAGAGTCGTCACTTTCATCTTCGGTGTTGCTGTTCAATTACATCACAAAATGTCAACGTTCGTAACAAAAACTTAACGAAAATAAATAACAATCAAATGTAACGCAAACAAAAACAACAATATCAACGAAAACAACTATTACTCGGAGTGCGTCAAGTAGCTTAGAAAGCGAATCCCGACTGATTATTTGTTTGCAGCTCGTACTTCACTGTGTGAGTATAGACAGCGATAGAGAGTGAGCGAGAACGCATGCGAGAGGACGCCATTTTCAAATCTATTCTCTATCTGCGCGGCTTATACGGGGAAGTGTTTCAGTAGATGGCGTTTATTTTAAGTAATAATTGACCTAACAAAAAATTTATAGGAAGGTACGACAACGTAATGAAATTAGATTTATGCAATTTTTTTAGTTACTTAAAATAATAACAAAAAAAAAGTCATAAAAAAATAAAGAAAAAATTGAAAAAGAAAGGAAGTGTAACTGGAATTTGAACCCGAGTCTCTAGAGCGAGATTCTTACTCACTGCTAATGTCTATAATTTCCCCGTTATTGATATTATCTTTGGATTCTCTTTTCCTGTAATAAATACATATTATGACATATATAAATATTATTAGCTTTTTATTTCATTTGCATAAAATAATAACAAAAAAAAAGTCATAAAAAATAAAGAAAAAATTGAAAAAGATAGGAAGTGTAACTGGGATTTGAACCCGAGTCTCTGGAGCGAGATTCTTACTCGCCGCAAACTCCAATTACGCCATTTACAGCTATACGATTAGGGTTGAAAAACTGTGTACGTATCTATCTTTTTGTACTCTGCAGGATTGCAGAGAACAATGAAAATTAATAAATGTTTGACAAAATTTAAATCTTTACGTCATTCATGTGTGTGACGTTTGCTTTATATGAACACTTTTGATTTATTTCCCATGTTTATTTACAAAATAGGAGTCCGTTTACGCCCTTCTAACTTAAAAAAATACTTATAACGTTAAATTATTTATATAAATTAACCTAATGTAATAACCAATCAATAAAAGTAATGAAATAACGTTGGAATCTTGCAGAAATTTTGCGGCAGAAAGCGCGACACGCCCGTCTAGCAAGAGGCCTCAGCCGCGACTGTCGGTACACGGCGTTTACACACACATGCTCGCGAGTTATGTTCGAAAACTCTGCGCAAATGAGAACAAGGGTTTTTTGGAAATTCTACAAAATGGATTTAAAAAGTGGTATAACTGATATATTGTATTTATTGTGATGAAAAATATATGTTAAATTGAAAAAAAAAACACGTATTTTAGAAGGGATTTGATTGTTTAGAAGATTATTTTAGAGGTATCTTCGTGATTTTTTTCTATCGAGTCAACATTAATGTATTATGTTTTGAAGGCCGTAGCAATCTAACATATATCCCCAAGAATACCATATATTTTTTTTATTTGATTCTCTGCAATGGTTCGTGTGATATCTTGTTTATAAAACTCGCGTTTAGCCTCTGTAGTCCTCTTAAAGACCATGACTTTGTCACTAAAAGACCTTCATTCATCCATCCATTAGCCTTTTGAGGTCCATTGCTGGACATAGGCCCTTCCTAAACGTCACCAGTCCGACCAGTCCTGTGCCTTCTGAATCCAGCGGTAAATACCTTAATAATTAAATTTACGTATGTATACTTACCTAGTATTAGACAATATAATTCTATATCTTAAAAGTAAATTTACTAATTAATGAATTTAAAACTAAAAAAAAACCTTAAAAATATAGCCTAAAAAAAATTATTACTTAAATATATCATTAAAAGGAGTCCCTTTAGGCAAGGTTCCGAAGATACTGGCAGCGTTCCCCCTTTGAATAGCTATGCTAATTCTCTGTCCTAGGTAGCTGCCAGCTCTTCGGTCTCCTTAATTGTCGAAAAGTTAAAAATCGACGTTCCATTATGCTTGACGTGAGTTATGGAATATTGAGCAAACCTCACGTAAGACCACAGTCATGTTCGATTCCAATCACAGATTACTTCCTTTGAGGACTAAATTGGACGTCTCGTACAGTATGTTGATTGGCAGCCCACGTCCTCCGACAAATCTGATTCTCAATAGAAACGGAAATGGCGGGTGGCAGCTAAATAGATACCCTGCTACAACTTGCGAATATTATAAATGCTAAAGTGTGTTTAAAGCCTTTATTATGCATAGCAATGGACCAAGGAGTTATGTGTTTTTTTGTACTTATACAATTTATAGTTTCCATTATTTGATATATGAATTGCATATGAGTTATGAAAATGTAAATAAAACTGTTTTCACATGAGAAGTTTATAGCCAGCTGGAAAATGTTATGTGACATCTAATTCCCGTTTTATTTCACAGGTTGCGCCTCTATGTTTGACTTGAATAATTCATTTTCTGCCAACTGTAAAATGGGACTCATACTACTGTACATTATTTTTCTATGAAAAATTGTTTAAATGTTATGGATTGAAAGACTCTGTTGAGTGTCGGCTGCTGAGGGAAGAGATTCCACCACTGTAAATGATTTTCACATAAAACCAAACTTAATAATACTCGTATATTATGTACTATGTTCGCTATATGGAGATAGATAAAATCAACAAAATATTCATTCAGTGATAGAACAATAAAAGTTCCTAGTCATTAGTGCATTTCATGCAACCCATAGATGTCCCACTGCTGGGTACGGGTCTCACCTACCAAGTGTCGAATGTTCTCGAGCCACCCGAAGGTCTTCGACAAGACTTAACGATTGTTTTCATCATTGAATTTTGGTAATCCACACACCGATCGCGCCCGTCGTTGCTTAAAACTGTCAATCACATTGAATCGACGTCAGCCATTAGGCTATTGTGCATTAGCACACTATAATTTTGTTCCAATCTCAAGGAATTGGCAGCCTGATTTATTTTAAAAAAAATCTTTCTCTCTGGGATGCATTTTATTTCATGTCATTTATGTCTGTAGATAATAGATAAAAATAAATAAACATAATATTACCTTCAGTAACTTATTTTACAGCTAATTATTAATGCCATAGTTCCGTCGTAAATTTGTACTTAATTTTTTAATTCGACTGTTTTTAAGATATTACATACTTGTTTGCCATTAGCAGATCGTCTGAGTCTAAACAGACTCATAATCCTCAGAAGTAGTGACTTCAAAATGTGCCAGCCCTAGCATTGACTTCACTTCACTTCTTCCAACATTTCAAGTATAATCGAAACAGCCACAAATCTTGCAAATCTCCCATTCACTACACTACATGTATGAACTACATTGTAATGCAAAGCTAGGAATAGCTGTTTTGCTATTTAGAATAGGTTCGGAAAATCAGCAGAAAATGATTCTGTTTCAGAATCACGTCAAGCAATAATATACTGTCAAGGAAATTTTGTGCTAGATTTTAAATTGTGAACTAATATTGATGTAATTAAAGCAAATAAAAGTGCCAGAAATTTGAATTTTATTTTGGAATAGATTTTGGAGAAAATTGCTACAGAATTTGTTCGGGTATTAGAATCGAGTCTCTACTAATTCACTAGTCCAACTCTTTTGATATGTTAAACACGTGTGTAGTCCGCGTTATACACAAAATAAAATGTTTAAAGCAGGGACACTCCCGCCGCGCATCATCGAAAATTGTTACCCAAAACGGAGTATATAATAATAACTCTAAACTTGCTTGTCAATAGGGCTACCTGCTGTATTGATTCTGAATTTTGAAAATAAGTACGATACTTACATTGTATAATAAAAACACTAATTTAAATTCAGTTTCACTGAACTAAAACCAAAACCGTGTAACACGTAGGTAGGTATGGCAGAGAGCACAATCATAAAACTGCGTTTATTTATGTTACACTTAACTTACGTTTACGACTTGCTCGCACCTGACTGCAATGTGCAGTTGCAGTTTTACGACGCAATGTTCTTGAGTTACGTTTAGAATAGGAACAATTTGATATTTGGCTGGTCTTAAAGATTTTAAGCAGGTACTCTGAATGCAGTGGTTTCTGTATTTAGTTTGTGGGTGTGGGTAGCGGTGACAACCCAGTGGCTATCAAACTCGCCCCTAACTGGAGGGGTGTAAAAGTAATCGCTAAGTAAACAAGTAAGTAAATCCTAGTAAGGACCTAAGTTACGTTACTTTCCATCATATGGCGGATTCTACACTTAAAATTGCTTATTAATTGTTATTTTGTCACACTAGCTAGACCAAACACACTGCATACCTCACTACGGTGCACCTTAAATACAGACACAAAAAAAGTAAATTAAAAACTGTATATTTAGATCGTTTTCAGCAGAAAATTGAAATTGTTTTCGACTCCTGATAACGGTTACGACATTCAGTCGGAATTCAATATTAACTGTTTCAAATTTCTGATGTCGTAAATACATTGTGGATGGATATGATGAAAAATGATATCGTAAAAATTTTTTTTTTTTAAATAGCTTTTTAAAACTTTTGTTTTATTTTCATGCATTGTCATCGGAACCAAATATGTGTGCCAAATTTCAGCTCGATAGCTTCAGTGGAAGTGGGTGAAATATTGATTGCAAGATTACAGGACATACATACTTACAAGATACATACGAGTGAAGTTAAATAAAAGCTTTTAAAATATGTCAGTTCTAACTAAATATTATGTCAGATCTATATAAAGTCTGTCACTTTAACAATGCAAATCATACCATTTGGCCGTCAAACTTTTACGCGATTCCTCGACTGATTACCTAATGCTGATTGGTGAGTTAATAAAAACATTCGTTATTCAGTTCGTTAGTGAATATTAGTCCTGTTAGTTAGTGTTAGGTCTGCCAGCCCATAATTGCTTTGAAATCAATTACCTACTTGCTAAAATTATCTAATTTGTAATTAGAATACATAAAATTCTGTGTAAAATTTTCAAACAAGCTTTGGCGCGTGCCTACCGAATTTAGTTAAATACAAGTACAGAAGTAATGAAGGACGATAATGTAATAAACTGAAATTGTTAGGTAAGTGCCGTACCCTTCCACAGGCTTATTAATATTTAATTCAATCTTTTTAGGCGTCCCTTTGGGCTGCCCCGTAAAATTAGATATTAAAAAGATGTCACTCCATGAAAGGTCTGTTCAGCTAACCCCTTTTGGATCTAAAAATAGTGTCGTGAATTTTGATGACCCTAACCCCTTTTGGGTTAAAAAATATAGTGTCGTGAATTTTGATGAAAAATCGCGCATCGAGAGGCTTGTACATCAGCTTGTACTCATCTTGCGCAGATCGTCGCGCCACCTAGCAGCCTAGAGCCGAAGATAGGGCTCAGTGGCGTGCCTTGGGAGAGGCCTATGTCCAACAGTGGACTAATGTGGGCTGAAGAGAGAGAGTGAGAGATAGACAGAGTAACCTTCACTAAAATTGCTTCAGCAGTCCGACCGGTCAACTTGGAGATTCATTAATTCGACGAAAATACATTGTTTAGTTTCAGTGGTTTCACTAACCCAAACAATTCATACTGTGTCATAATTACCAAAGGTCGCTGTGGTAGGGTTGTGCACTGTTTGCAACACACAAGAAGATAGCAAATTAGCATGCATCCATTGCTACATCCATTTCTAGTTTTTTTCCATCCATATGACTTTATACTGAAGAACTATAAGAACTATATAACTATACCTATATACCGATAGAATAATGAACTAATATTAGACCTTGGATTTAATTTAAGAACTACCTACTGTTGTTAATCATCTATTCTCTGCTCTGATAACAAAGATGTCGTTGTCAGTACTATAACTACAACATACCTATTAAGCCTTTCTGATTGTCAGTAATGTATCTAATAAATTTATTTTTATTGATCAATTAGCAGACGTTTATAGCTTGGTAAGCCGATACAGGCTGTATCCGGTGTACACACTTTGTATGCAACGCACATTGATTCAGTGAATAAAATTATTATAAAGATATACTTCTTGTAATAGGTTTATAAAATCACAAGCAGATCTACACGAAACAGAGGGTCGCCCTAAAAACCAGCGTTCATAGTTTTACTGAGGCCACTGCTGCGGCTCTTTTCGTAACGATTTGAATTTCGTATAGTTTTATTATAATGTTTTTTTTTTGTTTTTTTGCAGTTTCTTACGAAATAAACACATTTGTATATTGTATTCGTAATACGAATTGTTTATTTTTATGAATTATGTTTTGGAATTTTATTGATTGTGGGTGATTGCGTTCATTTTAATGCAGTTTTGGTAGTAAACGTGTATTTTTAGATGTTTCAACTAACACTTTAACTTGAAACCAATACGTCGTCGTGTGAAAAGTTGAAATGAGTGTAGGAACCGATTCTGTCAAAATATAATGCCGCTTTTTTTTAAAAGCTTTTATTTAACTTCACTCGTATGTATCTTGTAAGTATGTATGTCCTGGAATCTTGCAATCAATATTTCACCCACTTCCACTAAAGCTATCGAGCTGAAATTTGGCACACATATTTGGTTCCGATGAGAAAGCATGAAAATAAAAAAAAAGTTTTATTCTATAATTAATTAATTAATTATTCTAATTATTATTTCAAATATGTAGAAGATATAACCTTTCCGAAATTGAACCTGTGATTAACATTAATTTTTATATTAAACATTGCTCCTAGCTTTTATTAAAGACACAAGAAAATCATGTAAACAAAACTCAATAAATTTTATAAATTTTATCAGTGTGACGACAGTAACAACATTTTCATCCTTATCGTAGGCGATAAGAGTTGATTGTATAAAATCAATACTGCAGACCCTCATCTAGATATTTCTATTCAACATACCCATGCTGCATCATGCAAGTATGCTTATGAATCATACAGAATTGCACAAATAAATATCCCGCGTTCTATTATTGGTTTGTAATTGAAACAAACAATAGCAATTTATCAAAGTTATAATTAGTCCGTAGTTAATATGAGCTTTGTATGAGTACGTAATTTGCATCTGTACCCATGTTATTATGCATATTTTGATGTTATAAAATAACCATATAGCAACGTTTTTTATTCCTACTCAGGTGACATTTTTCAACTTACTCGGACATCGTGGATGCAACGCCAATTATTGCAAAATTTTCATGTGCCATCTAGAAATATCTTATTTTATATCAGTACCAACTTATGGGATGGATGGATTGTCACTCACTCAAACCTCATTGGTGGTCTTCCTCGATCTGTAGATTACTACAGATAAAAATAATTATACTGTAAAAAAATTTTTTTTTTAAAAAGCTTTTATAACTTGACCTTGAAACCTAATCGTGGTCAAAGTTCATTACAAGACTTTACCACAAGTGCAAACACGACTATGATACGATATTCCATCATGAAGTTCCAGTTAATATCTTCCGGCTCCATCATCAGATCAGTTCGACAGTACCATATTATTGCATTGTCATCGGAACCTAATATGTGTGCCAAATTTCAGCTCGATAGCTTCAGTGGAAGTGGGTGAAATATTGATTGCAAGATTCCAGGACATACATACATACATACGAGTGAAGTTAAATAAAAGCTTTTAAAATAATAAACATACTGTGTAAATTACAAAGCAATATTATGCAACATTTATGTTCACTACTAAGTTTTTATGGATATATCTATCTTCCCGGAACGTAAACGCTTCCATACTTTTAAAATAAACGCACAACGTTTAAACATGTAAGTACTACCCACGTAAACATGTGAGTATGGTATGAATACCACATGTGGTGAAGTACAAAATGTAGAGTACAAACAACTTCATCTGCGGTTCTGCCCGTAAAAATAAGCCCATAATCTAAGCATTTTTAGCAGTTTTAATTTGCTTTTCTTTGGGGTATAAGATTTAAGCAGAACCAAATTTTTAAGCAGAACCATCAATCGCAAAGATATTGGAATTTTTTGATCAATCCGTTGCTGCCAATGACAATTCAGGCCAATGACACCGCATTTTTATTCATTCGATGAAAACAGTGATAAAATAATGTCAAGTGAAGGAATTTCCAAAGAAATTTGAGTTCGTTAATTTTCTAAGGATTCGAAATTTTGACATTAGCTTTCATCGAATGAATAGGGTGCCATTGCCCCGCTGATGGACTCTTAAGATTCTCGTTCAAAGTCGATCGACAAATGCCTTGTTATACAATTGAGGGTTAAGGTGACATCTAGAAAATATTCTCGAACCTTCTTTTTGACTCCTATACTGGAACTATGACTGGAACCGCACCTTTACAACTGAAATACAAATGCCTAAAAAAATATTTCAGATATATAGAATGTAAAGCAGGCAGGCAAAAATGTTACTTGGTTTTAAATGCATTATAAAAATGTATTTATCAGGTCTGTCATTGTTTTTTTACACCAGCAGCCCACGTCGCCCAAGCTTAACGCGTAGGCTTATTATATCACACTTCTATTTTTAAACCCAACACACAGCCATTGACCGTCAATTGTCTTATCTATTGCAATCATTACCGGTTCGGTCGTCAAAGCCAAAATAACTTGTAAATAGGCATCGATGTCTCATACAGTGAATATTATTCGCAGTAATATTATTAGAATAGAGCTAGCTTTGTGAATGATACTTTTAACTTTGTGATGATACCTACTGTAAACTATTTATGTTAGGTATTCTAGATATGGATAACAGGAAGAACTTATAGATGTACTGTCAGATGACCGGGACCTAACTATTTCCGTAACTTGTCATATTTTTTGCAACGCTAAATGTTTATTATGTCAAAATTGAAAGAACACACATTTGTAAGAATATTTTTACTCTGTGAATATATTTTGTGACGTACTTCTAGACTTGTTTCCTCGCGGCATGCCCCTATTAATTAGACAGGTTTCAGGTATCCTTACTACTTAATATAAAAAAAAAAAAAATTCTTACTACTTAATATACAAACGGGAAAGTGTGTTTATTAGTTTGTTCTTCTTCTCAACGGAATGATGGGCCGATGTGATTTGGCACAGTCACAGGCCACTCTCGAGGACCACAACTTTTTTGACTGCTAGAAAATGCCATAAGGTATTAAGTCCGCCCATTACACTATATCTCTTTAAAGGTGTCAATAAAGTTATATAATAAATAAATAAATAAACTTTCTAACCAGACCATAATTGCTTTAAAAACAATTAGGTATTACACCATTGAAATGTAGCTACCTACTTGGTTCGATTATCTAATTTGTAGTTAGAATACAATCATAATAATTAGTGTAAAATGTTCAAACAAGCATTGGCGTTGTGCTAATAAGTTTAATTAAAAATGCAAGTACAGAAGTAATGAACGACGATAATGTAATAAACTGAAATTGTTAGGTAAGTGCCGTACCCTTCCACATGCTTATTAATATCACAGTAATTATTTAATTCAAATTAATAAAATTTATACAAAACTGATAAAAGGGCTGCCCCGTAAAATTATATATTAACAAAAAAGATGTCTCTTTATGAAAGCTCTGTTCAGTCAGTGTTCAGGTAACCCCTTTTGGGTCTCAAATAATGTGGCGAATTTGATAAAAATGTTCATATTCGCGCGCCTAATATAAGGCTTGCATTGTAGTACCTACAACTGATTGGATCGACACAGCAATCTTCACTATAAATTGCTTCAGCAGTCTGACCGGTCAACTGAGAGATTCATTAAAACCATGCTATTTTTGCATAGATTTGGTAAACTGCCTATAGAGTGCCATGTTATATTTTTTATCCCGGGAAATTGCATCGTTCCCGTGTAATTATATCTATAAAATCTAAATCTTGATCGGATTCTGATCGGCAGAACTGTGGCTAAGCTAGATTCTGATTAGTGGTAGTGTTTGGTACAGCTTGCCTTCTAAAAATGCTTTACTTTTATATTTTAAACCCTCCCTTAGTGTCAGAGTCATGCACGGAATCGATTTAACTCGGGCGAAGCCGCGGGTACAGCTAGTTATTATTAATCTTATCTTGTCACAAAATTGAAAGCTTTTAAAAACTATCCCAAAATTAACCCACCAATAAGCCGACTTCTCACTTCATAAACCTGGTATTGATAACAAGTTGAAATACCATGTATGGATTTGTGGCAAGAATTTTATCCATTTTACAAAGAGGCTTAATATATCCAAAAATAAATTGAATCGGATTTAAAAAAACCTGATGACCCAGTAGATATTTATGTGGCGAAGGCTGCATTGAAAAATAATTTGCTGTCTGTGGAGTAAAATACTAAAGCTATACCTAAAGTTTTTACTAGCACGCCGATACGAAGGCTAGATTGTATAGAGTTATTTGTTTAGTACTTATTGTACAACCGTACCGTTATTCCCCATACTTGGAAGGTACAGTCATGCATTGAATTTGTTGACATCGATATATGAGGTGCAAATAGTACCTAGATCGTATATAGATATAGATCGTAGTATATATGCGCTCTGTAAGCCTACACAAAATTTGGTTATTTAAACTTTTATTAGATTCCCGTCACTGCGTGACGTATTGCAACAGATTCTAATGTAAAATGAATGTTCAATTCTCGAATACTGAATACTAATAAGGTAACATATCCAAATCGTGAAAACGGAACCCTATTAATATGCCGCCGCTGTCTGTTTGTCTATCAAAGAGCTCTATCACTTGAACGGAAATGGAAAGGCACTTGTAATTTTCACAGAATATATTAAAACTGTGGCCGCAATCACAAAAAATAATAAAAAGAGTATAAAATATAAAACCCTCAAAAATTCAAGTAGACGTTAAAAATCGGTTGGTGGTACAGAACCGTAACTGTGCAAGTCCCACTCGCACTTGAATATTTTTTTTAACTTGATAAATGTCTGACAGTAAGTACTGTGACAGTGTTTATCCTGGAAAACAAGAAATATCCCTTGGCGAATTAAATGAAAGTGGTGCAATTTATATTGTTGCTATTTACAATTCCTCGCTACGGAGAAATGAAAACATTTACTCCATACCTACTCTTGCTCTACTCTTATAGGTATATTATTAATGTATTAAAAACATGGTTGTAGTTTTGAAATCTAATATGTAATCATTATAGCTCCGCATTCTAAGAATACTAGTAGAAATCATAATGAAATTCTATAGAGGAGGATCTTTCCAGAACGAATTCCTAACATAGGTATTTCAATAATTACTGTTATTTATGTGCACAACATGCAACATAGTGGTAATATACCAAGATAAATTTATATTATAGCGTCCATAGCCCAATGGCTCGCGTCAATTCAATGTGATCGAATGAGTTAAGCAACGAAGGGCGCGGTCTGTTTGTGGATGGGTGACCGCTAGTGGAAAAATTTCATGGACGCTACCGTACTTCGCAGCATTTATATTGACGTTAATAAATGTTATTGATATTGTTCGTCATTCAAATTAGTGTAATAAGTAAACAAATATTTTAATTAATTTTAAGTACAAAATGTTTTATTACTGAATAATTCGTGAGTGTCTATATTCATAGTTGAAATTACTCACGTATGATTTAAGTCGGAAATAGGCCGATAATTATAAGCCGGTAATTTTAAGTATGTTATTAAAGTAGCCAAGAATCTATACAAATCGATATTATAATATTATACATGATAATGTTACAATTGCCAGCTTCATATTAAAATACAGTTTAATTATTGGACAAAACAATAATTAAATGATATTTTAATATCTGCGTTTCGCTTTTACTGCGTAGTCCTGTTATGTATTCTGTTTTGTCCAATAATTAAACGATATTTTAATATCTGCGTTTCGATTTTACTGCGTAGTCCTGTTATGTATTCTGTTATACATAATATAAATTCTGTATAATTGTTGATTTTTAAGCGAGATAGTGCAGTGTAAATATCAGTTACTTTGAGTTACTCCGGGTTACTCTGAAAAATTCAGTACAGTCTTATCTTTATTATTTAAGCGCAAATAACCAGGACTACTATATGAAGGTTCGGGTAGAACAGTAGACTAGTGATTCATATTTTATTAAAAGGCCACCGAAATAGAAGAACCAGATAGATTATCACTAGGCTTAAAAGGTATTTTTTGCAATTTCCTATGGAATTTTCAAATAATTATACATTTTAATTGCAAGATCGCATTTCTAGCAATTGCTGCAAGCTTATTATGTGGCAAATGTATGCATACTACTTGACCACATTGAAGTCAATTTCTACATAATCAGCATAATTTAAACTGTATGTATAAATGTATATACCTACCTACTCGTACATGCATCGTACGGCATATGAATGTCAGCAATTAGAATATCAGCATTTATTGATTGCTTGCCACATACGGCAAATATTACTAACTTAATTTAATTAGTCACAATCAACCGTATTATTGAGGAATTAATGATGTGATTATAGCGTCATAGTTAGAATACTGGCGTTTATCAGACTACAATCGTTACGGAGGTATTCAAGCGCAGTTTATTAATCAGCTTCTAGGGTTCCGTAACCAAAGGAAACCCTTTTAATATGTCTCCGCTGTCTGTCTGTCACAGTCAAAGTACTCTATTGCTTGTACACAGATAGGTACGTAGACACCTGAAATTTTCACAGTATGCGTTTTACTGTGGACGCTATCACAACAATTAGAATTAAGTTAGATCCCAAATGGGGCCCCTTTCTCTCTCTAGCGTACAACTAACTTATTTTTATGCCATAAAAGGATTTAAGTCCGTCTCAACATAGTACTTAGCTACAAATGAAAAAGAAGTTGGAAGATGAAAGTACCTATTTAAATTTAGCGATCTATGAAACTACTTTATTGTGTTTATTAAATCCAAGCGAAGCCTCGGGTAAAGGTAGTTAGATTCTTATGACATGTAAGGATTGAAGATAAGCTAAAGTCCTGGAAAAATTTAATACAATTATTAAATTATTACTGTCTTTTTTGAGGCAAATAAAATTCTCTACATAAAATAATTCAGATTTCGTTGCTGGTTATTTTAGTGAGAGTCTTTCTATTTAATTTTATGGAACGGTTGAGATAGAAGCCCTTAGTTCCTATCTCTAACCCTAATAAATTTTAGTGAAAACGATGAGAATTTCCTACATACGTAAATACATAGTTCCATGCCATTCGCAGCGCAGCACCTGAGGCCCCTTGCCCTATCGTTAAACTTTGTATTTGTATCTCCACGTCTCGCCTTTGTATGATATATTGTACATCGTTGAATATAAATATTCTAGTCAACAAGTGCCTTTTAGGTCAAAATTTTTGCGCCTTCTCCGAAAATTATGATTGAGGTGTCATTCAATTCGGAATGGCATGTAGATAGTTTTTGAGAAAATGCGAAGCCCGCTCGCAAAAATTGCAATATTTATAAACAATTAAGTGAAATAAAAAAGGGGGTTTGGTATTTCGTTAATATCTCGAAAACTATTTGAGAAAATTTAAATTTGAAAAAAGATTCAAAAAGAGGAAAAAATTTCCTAAAAAAAGTCTCGACTCCCGAAATTGTCGGACTAATGTTTATAATTTTCCCAGAGGGTTGAAAATACGCTCGAAAACGGGTACTCCGGCTTGCGTACGCCACGGCCCCATCGGACCTTTAATGAATAAATATTATTTAAACTTATTAAATATGAAAATTAAAAATTGAAAAAATTCAGGCGCCTGTAGGATTGATCAATGAACAATAATCCGTAATCAAAAAATTTTTATCGCGATTTTTCAAAAAGTTATCCATTAATTAATTAACAATTTATTGTAGCATGAACATTAACATTGCAAGTGCGATAATTGTTAAACTATTAATCTGAGATTTTTTTCCTTTCGTGGAGCTATTTTTCAAAGGTCTTAGAATAGATTCCCGTTGGAAAAATTCAAAAATTGTTAATTTTCGTTTTGTTATTAACAATACAAATACAAATACAAATACTCTTTATTGTACACCACAATAAAACAATAAAAGATAATACAATAAAAACAAACGATGACCAGTGGTGGCCAAAAGGCGGCCTTATCGCTACAGTAGCGATTTCTTCCAGACAACCTTTGGGTAGAGAAGATAGTAAGTTAAATAAAGGAATAGGGAATAGGTGTACACTGTACAGGGTAATGGAAATAAGCAAACATTATTTATAACATATATAAAGTTTATTATACATACATACACAATATATAATGAATAAGATATATATAGAGAAATAGTAAAATACTTAACCACAATCTCAGGACTCAAGTAATGATACACAATATATAATGAATAATATATATAAAGAGAAATAATAAAATACTTATATCAGTCCACAAACTCAGGACTCAAGTAATGAGCCTTTACAAGTTTTTTAAATTTGGACAACGTTTCCGCTTTCCTGATAGAAATAGGCAATTCGTTCCATAGACTAACGGACATTGTAGTAAAAGATTTTCCATAGAAGATGCATTTATGTTTAGGAGTTTTCAGAGCAAGGGTGTTCGTTGAACGGAGGTTCCGGTCATGCGTGAGCGCTAAATATTCGAACCGTTCTTTTAAATAAAAGGGGGTGGATGGGCTAAACAACACGCGATATAGCGCGAAAAGAATGTGAGTATTCCGGCGAAGTCGGATTGGGAGCCACTTGAGCTTATTTCGAAATTCAGAGATATGGTCATATTTACGAAGTCCAAATATGAACCTGATGCAGACGTTTTGGAGGCGCTCAAGTTTATTAAGTTGCTCCTCAGTAAGGTCAAGATAGCAAAATGTCGGCATAGTCGAATATAGGGAGAAGTAATGATTGTGCAAGCGTAATTTTAGTGGCAATGGGAAGAAAATTACTCAAACGTTACATTACTCAACAATTTACTGAGGGAAAAAATTATAAAGCTTAATTAAACATTGAAAAAAATTCTTTTTTTGTAATATTATTATTGGTCCATTTTCTTATGATCAGAAGCTACTTAAAAATGATTTTTAATAATTTTTATCTCCTATTGTTTAAAAAATTGTTATAAACAAATGCGTTCTTTATGAGATAATTAAAATGTGTTTTTTGATATCATAATCTTTGATGATAATTATGATTTTTTTTAAAAAAATCGTTTCTCTAAAAAAATTTTTTATTGCTTAAAAACGCATTTGTTGAATAACAATTTTTTTTTACCACTTATTATGAAAATTAAGCAACCATTTTTTTTAAAAAAATCATTGTTTATCTTGATCTTTGATAGTAAAAAAGAAAAATCGATTATTATTTAAATTTTTATTGTTTATTTAATACACAATTTGTTATTAACAAATTAATTATTTCTTTGTATTTTTTTTCTTTTTCTACTTAAGAAAACAAAAACAACAATGTATTATATTTTGAAAAAAAAATTGTTTATATTTTTTATTGAACGAAATATAAATAATTTTTTTTTTTCCAAAAAATAATACATGGTTGTTTTTGTTTTTTTAAGTAGAAAAAGAAAAAAAATACAAAGAAATAATTAATTTGATTAATAAACAAGGTTTGAGCCAATTTTTATGACATCAATGTTCTCTTTAGGAATGTTATTAATTGTAGAATTGATAATGTCCCATGTAGCTTTTGCTTTATTCGGGGCATTTTTAATAAGGTAGTTATTTTGGGACTTCTGAGTAAGTTTTATTATTGATTTGAATTTTTTAGAGTAAGCCCTGAATTTATTCATATCTATTTTAGATTTAGTTAATCTGATTTTCCATAAAAGGTTGCGTTTTATTTTAGAACAAGTCCTTATACCCTTGGAGATCCACCTTAATCGCTTAGTGGAACGTATTTTTACTTTTATTATAGGAAAACACAGTTTGTAGAATAACAAAATAATGTCAAGAAATTTATCATAAGCTAAATTTGGGTCAGTAGTGGAGTACACTTCGTCAAATGATAAGTTTTTTAAGCAGTCATGGAATTTATTCATATTTTCATTACTATATTGGCGTTTGTATATATACCAGTGGCTTAGTAAGATGTTCCTTTTTGTGGGGTATTCAAGAACCTGGGCAGTATGGTCGGATATGGCCAGTTCAAATATCGTGCTTTTGCAGCCACGGGTATTATGAGCAAAGTTGTCTATGCATGTGTTGCTGCTTAGACGGGTGGGTTCCTTAATGCATAGTTTTAAATTATAAGAATGTAGTATTTGCTCGAAAGTGAGAGATATTCTAGTCGGTTTCAACCTATCAATATTAAAGTCACCGCAAAGTATAACTTTTTTATTTTTATAGCAAAGTTTACTTAGTATTTTTCCTAAATTATCAAAAAATAAGTCCACAACGGTCATGGAATTTTTTAGGGGCCTATAGAATTAGCAAATTATTATTATTCCATGTTCAACTAATTCAATTGCGCTAAATTCAATAATATTTAGAATATTGTGTTGAACTATATCATTAATAACTCGAAACTTGTGCCCCCCGCGTACCAGTATGCACGATCCTCCGTGTCTGTTCTTCCTCAAGCAGTATGAAGCTAAATGGTAATTAGGAATGTTCAAGAAACTAATATCGTCTAGTATCATATGCGAGATCTCTGTTCATATGCGAGTTTTTTGTAGGTATCAATAATTTTGTTGCACCTTTCTATTTCCTTTTTCAGTGTTGTGTTTTCATAATTCAAATTGTCAATTTCCTGGTTTGCTGCCTGTAGTTCAATGGTAAGTGTATTGAGCTTCTCACTTTGGTAGACATCGTCAGTTGAAGTGTTTGGTAAACTTATTGCCGTTGTTTCAAAAAGCAGAGATGTGCTTGACATATTCTGGAGTGAACTTGATCTTTGCGGTCTTCGAAAAGTAACATTATCATTTTCCGGGTTCATCTTTACTCGGTAATAATCGGAATAGACTAATAAGTTAGTTATAAATTAGATTATAAATTAGTGCACAAGTTTGATAATGAGCTATATTGTAAGTTGTATAATTAATCAACGTAGGTCATAAATAGGTTTATTAGGATCAAGGCATAAGAAATATTGTTTATATACTGGGGTCTACAGCGCTCGATAATGTCACCCTCATAATTATGGCGTGGGGTCCACGGGTTAGCTTGCTTGTTCAGATCTTTTTGGTCTATGGTGATAAGTTGGTGTTATAGTGTCAATGTTGGCAGCATCGTTGACAGTGGCAGTTGACGGACAACCGGGAAATCCAATCAGGTGATTCTTTGTTGTGTGTCACTAAGTTTTAATTGCTTATTGGTGTTAGTATTCTATCAACTGATAACAATGATGAGTAATTTGAATCTTCAACCGGTATAATTCAGCAATTTTCAATGGCTTACTTGGAATGTTCTTCGTTTACGCCTCATCCGATGTATGTGTTTGTTTTCTTGGAGGTTATGACCGATGTAGAATCACTTTTTATACATTATAATGCACTTTTATTTAGGTAAGTAATTAATTATTACGGAGCAGCTGATAACGTGTGTTCTCTTAATAACACCGGAACCGGAAGTTTTCGAGATATTAACGAAATACCAAACCCCCTTTTTTTGTTTCACTTAATTGTTTATAACTATTGCAATTTTTGCGAGCGGGCTTCGCATTTTCTCAAAAACTATCTACATGCCATTCCGAATCGAATGACACCTCAATCATAATTTTCGGGGAAGGCGCAAAAATTTTGACCTAAAAGGCACTTGTTGACTAGACTAAAAAGGGTGAAGAGTACTTACTTCTCATAAGAATCTATATAGTGGCAGATTTCGAACTATGGATTGGGAAGGTCTGTGGTAACATCACAGATACTCGATACTAATTGCTGAAGAATCGATAAAATCAAAATACTGAAGATGAGCATCAGGTGAGCATCGACATAACTCAGATTTTTTTTGTTTTGTGAGTTTTCCTATTCGTAATAGGTAACTGTTAGGATAAAGGAGCTTAAATTATTTTCACATTCCTTTTGTATCTGACACAAAATCGTAATGGTTGTTTTATTAATCGCTCATTTCGGTAAAAAATCATAAATCTCTATCATAAATAGATATAGACAATAAAATATAAATATCTATATTTCAGAATTTATTTCTGGTTTTCAAACCATTAATCACCTCTGTAATCTTCTACACACCGTTCCTCGAACACAATTTACACAAAAATGATTGCCATTAAATTTACACATTTTTATGGACATAAATAAATGTGTGTGCAAACGAGCATTTACCACCCATTCGCTACCGCTGACTACTGTGACTGACTACTGTGACTATCTTCAAACATTCATCATCATCTGAGTTTCCACAGTCACAGGTGTGTGTGTTGTGATCGACCTAAAGGATCGTATCAATAAAATTAAGTTTAATACAACTAGTGCTTTGCTCTACGCTAACCGAATTTTGTGTGTTAAGTTAAAACTTGGAAATTATCACACTAATATTATAAAGGAGAAGGTTTGTGATTGTGTTATAGTATGTGATATAAAACATAAATTTAACTATTTTTTAGTACAGTCAAACCTGGATAAGCGAGAGTTCAAGGGAGCACAATCTCATTCTCGCTTAAAGAGGTTTCTCACTAACCCGAGTTTCTCGCTAATGCAGGTACATGGGTAGCGTTTCTCTCTTATAGAGGTACGCAGCATTAACAATATAATTTTATTTTATTTAGAACTTATTTACACTTAAAAAATGGTAGGAAGTTCCACGAAAGTTAAGAATGAGTCATAAAATAGCAGATGCTAAATTTGTAATTTGTTTTGTCATTTGTTACTGTATGTGTGTATCTTTTATGTATGTATGTATTTTTATTGTAGCTATAGTTCCTCCTAAATAATAAAATAAATAAAGCTCGACTGTCGCTTATAGAGGTATAGATAAGTAGCAGTCTCACTTACAGAGGTCCATGAGGGAAAAACGACTCTCTCTTACAGAGGTTTCTGTTTCTCGCTAATAGAGGTTTTGGGAGCTTAAAATAACGGGTTCTGGCTATTACTCTCACTTATAGAGTTTTCTCACTTATCCAGTTCTCACTTACCCAGGTTTGACTGTATATAATTTGACTATGAAATGATATATATATTTTGCAACATAATCCTGCCATATTAGCATGTACCTACCATTGAATTCCTTTGATAAAACAGAAGCTTGTAATTTAATATTTTTATCAGAGTAAGCAGGGAAACTTATCGTGGATTCAAGGAAATATATTTATAACCTTCTTAATAGGTATTTCTATTGGCTCCTTGTTCTCTGGGTCTGGGTTCAAATCCAAGTTGGAAGAAATTAAATGAATCAACATCGTGAGGAAACCAGCATGCCTGAGAGTTTCTCCATAATCTTCTCAAAGGCTTAATGAAGTCTGCCAATCTACACTTCTAGTGCGGATGTTCTAATGCGGATTGGCAGAGGGCGTGTCCGGATTGCAACGAGAACCAGGACCAACGGCTATACTTGGCCTCCAAGCTCGGAACCGCTTAAGAATTTTTTCCACTAGCGGTCACTTACTGATACTGGCCGCAGCAAATTAACACTAGGGTTTAAAATAAGCCCGCAAAGTGTTATGTATGTTATGTACCTACTTAGTATACTGATTAGTAACACGTTTACGTCATACTTTCATATTTTAAAAATTACGGTTAGGTATATTTGGTATTGTGTATTTCTATTTATCTTAACGTACCTACTAATTGTTTTCTTCATGATGTTCCATTTTCAAACATTACGATTTTGAGAACAACATTTCTATTGTAATTTGATGTATAATTGACATGCGTGAACTTCTATTTTTAAATATTGTTTTACCTGTGTACGTATTCGTACGTGGGAAGGTACCTACTTTAAATATATTAAAATAAATATTATTTACATCAACATACATATACATTAGTTAGTAACATTATATATTTTTTCTCTAAAGTAGCTACTGCTGCTAATATTCTCCATTTATAATAATAGACGGATAAACAGGCCGTGACCTTAAGTAGGTACTAACCATCAGTCAAAATGACTTAAGTATCTACTGGGATCACCATTAGGTGGCCTATATACTTAATATTATTATATAATGTATTGATGATGATGAAAAAACACCTCTGACAATACTACCACATTTGACCATAAAATCAATTATGTTGTAGTTACATAAAATATTATATTACGCCTAAATTTTTTATTAGGTATTACAATAAATGTTCTAATAATAATCTATTACCATAGAGGAAGGAAAATAGTCCGTACTACCTATTACTGTTATGTAATTATAGTTATAAACTGATATAATCTGAGAAAAATATTTTGTTTATGAAATAATGTGTTTGTTAAGTTAGTTTTAGAATTAATTAATTCCTATGTTTCACGCCTCTTGAATATAAAACATCAAGGGGTTATGTCCGTACTCGTATAGTTATTTGCATGAAATAAAAAATGAACTATTATAATATTACGCAGCAGTAAAGTGATCAATGTTACATATTATTATTATGAATACCAGGGGCACATGTAGGTATCCCATGTAGCACATGAAATGTCGACAAAACAAATTCCGATTATTCACTCCTGTGCCACGAGTATTGAAGTAGGTACGTGTTGACATTGACACTGTACGCTCCACTCAATGTGCTCTAGTTCAAACACCTTAAGAAGCGCATTTTAAATGTAACTCGTGCGCCGTGGGACCGACGCCACTGAATAATCTGTAGAATAGCAGATTGACAGATACCGCTCAATGATTTATCTATAGATGATTTTACGAAAACGGCGTGGAAAGAACATTTTTGAATAATAATGTTCATGCTGACTAGTTATTCTTGGCAATGCGCAAGGCTCATGATGAATTGCTGCCAAGAAATCCATTCGATTTCTCCAGTCTTTTTGTTTTTAGACATGAGTAGTAACCGGGCCGGGTAAATTGTTTTTCTTCGATTTAGGAATTTAGGTCTAGACCTAAAAATAAAATACAGCGATGGAGGGCCTAGGCCTAATTGTTTTACCGTTCCGTACCCAAAGGGTAAAACGGGACCCATTAGGTATTAAGACTTCAAATTCAAATGTTTATTTGTCATTGAAAGAAAAACAAGGAAAAAAAAAAATTTAGAACAAAATGACAATGACTTCGCTGTCCGTCCGTCTGTCACCAGGCTGTATCTCATGAACCGTGATAGTTAGACCGTTAAAATTTTCAGATTGTACCTACTCGTATTTCTGTTGCCGCTATGACAACAAATACTAAACAACAGGGGGGCTCTTATACAACAGACATGATTTTTTTGCCGTTTTGATAGAAAATGATTTGACTAATAAATTTGGTAATACGGGTTGTCTGGATGATATCGCTCATAAGCGATAAGACCGCCCATTATAGGTATATTGTTTTTGTTTTACCTTTTTTTTCTTAGTAACTGTAATTTGGTGTACAATAAAGAGCATTATTATTATTATTAATTTTTAAAAATTAAATTTATTGACAAGTAAGCTTTGTAAGTGTAGGTAGCTTTAGCTCAGGACTAGATTGGTGCTGAGCTAAAGGCGACAAAATGGGGTCACCTGGGGGTTATCATCAGGTAAGTGATATCGCTTCTTGACGCACAATTTGTTTTTATCGCATCCATCGGTGCGCATGTTATGCCGTTGGTCCCGGTTGTTATCGAATGATAACAGTTGCTAAACCATGTCCACTATGGTTGGCCACTAACTCCTCCACCAATTCACACAGAGCAGATTGGTGGAGTCGCCCCAAGTCTTGGACAGTCAGACTAAAAATAAATCGTCTGAATTGGTACTCGAAGACACTGTAAATCGAGATAACATTATTGATAGATAAGTACCTACAGAATTGTATGCTCTGCTCAGGTATTGCACGGCTCGGCTTGTTTACGGAAATACCAAATGTAGAAGGGAAAATCTATGAACGATGACCTTTGAACCATTACCTACCTTACTGTACAATCGCTCAAAATTTTAGGCTTTTAACTGCGGTTTGTTTTTATCTCTAAAATAACAAGAATTAGCAATTGGCCCACTGCCTGACTGGGAAGGCCTACAGCATACTCCACCACGCTGCTCCAGTGGGCACGAGTCTCCTCTCATTACAACTAAGTAACCGTCCAAAATTGATGCCGTTCAACATTCAACACTATCGATTGCTTGATATTGTCTCTCTTCATTACCTCACTCCGAGCGTTTTAATAATCTTTTTTTTTTCACCGTTAACAGTCCGTCGAGCGACATGGCCTGCCCGAAACTCTTCGAGTTATCTCGGTTACCTTTGTTTTTTTTACGGATTTTATCATTGCGAAATATCGGTAATAGTTTTCTGTATAGCGCGCTGAAGTACTTTGACCTTACGGATAAGCTTACCACACACATTGCTCGAACTTTTTCGTCTTCAGACACTGGCAGGTGGGCTTGGTACTTAGGCACTTACAGAATATCAAGTCAAGAATAGATGTCCGGAAAATCTACAAGGTAAATTGAGTATGAATTTATATTCGTATATTTACAATTCGGCTGAAAAGCGGAAATTTAGGCAATGACCCTCTGGCCTTCACAGTAAAGGCGAATGTACAGTAATAGCGGTCTTTATTTTTGACAGCGGTGTCAGCCATCGAACTCACCTCTCACTCGATGGGGTGTGGGTTCAAATCCATGCGTCACAAACGAATAACTTTTCTAAGTTATGTGAGATTTAAGAAATTAAATGTAATCTATTGTAACATTGAAGTTCTATTCGAGTTTTAATCGAGCCAGAAAGCGTAAAATTAATCCAAGAGCTATTTCCAACGATCGACATTTTTTCATATGTATGTATATATCATTTCTATGATCTTATTTAGCGACTGCTAAGCTGAAGGTCCTGGGTACAATCCCCGGGCTGGACAACAACTATTCGGCCCGGTTAATTACAAAAGGCTCACCTTCACCTAAACGTAACGAGTGAAAAGTCTTCATTACATACTTATAGTATTTTATCTTCAAAAAATTTAAAGCGTTTAAACCCTCGAACACCCTGAATGTTCTGACAATAGATCTAGCGCAGTCGCCACTACCAGCAAAATTATTCAAGTCTTAACTCCTACCCATCACAGTCTATAAGGTCTTCTTCTAAGTTTTCACAATCTAATGTATGTTTTCTTATTGCTACGTAATGTTGGGTGAGAGTGAAAACGCAAAGCTGCTTTAATAACTTACATTTCGTTTGCAATATTTTAAGTTTGTGTAGATTACAAGTGTTCAACTCAATGTGACCTTAAGCCAGTTGATGACAGCCGGTCTAAAAATAACCTGCACTTGGTCTTAATGATCATTGTGTCATAGTAATAATATATAGAGGAAATTTATGTTGTATTATTATCTATTTATTATTAATTACGTATGATCTTTTAACTCGAGTTGACTTGACTTGCATTGGTTTTCTATCCGCATAGCTACAGTACAATTTTACGAGGTTTTTAATTAAGCACTATTACTCTTACTAATTATTTACTAATGTAACGAACACCAACTAACAAGTGTCACTATCACCATAGAGGATGGACAAAGATGTGGTCTGTGCTATCACTAACCTGTAACTAGAACTCAAAGGCTAAACTATCGTAAAAATAGCGAGTGCGGCTTAGACGGCGAATTTAAAGATGTATGTATGTTAATAGAAATCATGTTATGTAACCGTGGGGGTTATCGGAAGAATCATGATTCTTCCGATAACTAAAACCATCTACAAACCACATTTTCAGATCGAAATACATTACAAATTACCTACATAACTTATTTAAATCTATCCGAGTAACCAGACATAAATGAAATTCCAACAGTTTTAAATTAGTTTTGCACCTATTTCCAATAAAATGTACTATATTACAATACTTATAAATCTTCTTTGCCGCCTATTTCTTGCTGGGAGAAGTAGCGTGGCGCTGGCCATAGGGCTGTCACCAGTAGGTAGATACTATCAAATTTTATAGATTTGATAGACGATGTAGGCTTAAAGTCAATTTCATCTCAGTGTTTTTATGTGTTCTTTCAAAATAAGTATGTTATTACCAGCTCCACTTTAACATAAATAATAATGTACTAACTGTATCAATTTATTAAATTGTAAATATTGAAAAGAGTTACTACCAAGTTTATTGCCTTGTTCTTCTCAGTAACATCAACTTTCATTAAATATAATGAAAAATAATTGAATAATTTTGAATACTTGAATCTGAATGAGCACTGGGCTGGAATTGTCTTCGCTGCATTTAGTAAAGAGTCTAAACAACACGACATTTAAAAACATGTCATAAGATAACATCTTAAATTGTCCTTATTTAATCTTGTATGAAATACATTATATTCTTTAAACAGTAGTAGTAATATATCATATCATATATTTTTATTGGCCAGAATAACCGCTTGTACAAAGTTAATCGTTGTCCCCACACTAGAATACCCTGTGTTGTAGTACAGTCATTAGGAGTCTAGAATTGTGCCCGGTAATAAGGCTGACCACCTATTTACTTGGGATCTTAATATAATTGTTAAACACCTCTGCTTCCCCCTTCGGTAAAACGTGAGTGTGATGTTATATTATGTTTCACTACAGCGACAACCCTAACCAGTAGACGTCTTTATGAGAATCGCTTGGAATAGTCGAGAAATGAAAAATTGCGCACTTTACTTCTACCGTCGTTGGTTATATTGCACGTAGCTGCTTAGTGTAGTTTTATTAGTCTGTGGTAGATAGTTTGGGGAAGTAGTACAGTAAAGATCAGAAGATAATTGAGAACCTGATAAGGTGAAAAATTACCAACACAACTCTTTTTTCGTCCCACTGTTGGGCTCGGGACTCCTCTCGGATTAAAAGGGGTTAGGCCATAGTACCACCACCACGCTGGCCAAGTGCGGATTGGCAGATTACACATGCCTTTGAGAACATATTATTATGGAGAACTTTACAGGTAAGTTCACGATGCTTTCCTTCAGTGTAACAATTTTAATGTAAACTAATTTTGTTACCTACTCAAATCGAATATATTATTATACCTACTTACACAGCTAGATAGTTTTAGTTCAGTAGTGATTAACCTGCTTCCCAAGGACGTCCCACTGCTGGGCACGGGTCTCACCCACAAATCTGCGGGAGGTCTAGCCTACTCCACCACGCTGCTCCAATGCGGATTGGTAGAGGTTGGAGGTGCGATGTTTCATACTTGTATATTTGGCTTGTTACGAAATATTGTAATTGTTCCCTTGTTTCTTCAGACACAAATATTAATTAATTGGTCAGTAACTGGTTCAGTAGTGATAAGTGATGAAAAAAAAAAAAATACCTAAGCAATAATATATACATATATAGGTACATATACAAAGGTATAGTTAAGTTCCAATGTAATTAGTAGGGTTTGTATTTGTGGAAACGCTAGAAGGATCTCCGAACTTTATTTGCTAGTTCGGTTGATAGATCTACCCAAACCTTCCACCGATTGGATATCAGCCTGAGAAAATAGGTTTTCTTTCATGCTCCAATAAAATTGTTTCAAACAGAAACAAATCAGAATTTCTTCGAGACTGAACTAATAAGAACTTTTGGAATGATTAATCAATTAATGTATTTCGTTCTAGTTAGCCGTATAGGAAGTTACATAACATATTTATTTATATTTCCCCGATGGGCTAGGCAGACTTGTGGTGAACCTAGTTATTTTTAGGTCCCATGTGTGTACCTACACCGGCCACAAATTCAGACTGAGCTTATGACTCGTACCAAGAATTTTTAATAAGAACAACTCGATAATAATTTGCCCGACCCAGGGATTAAACCCCGGACGTTTAGCTTAGCAGACGCGCTTGCAGCGACTAGACCAACGACGCAGTCGTAAGTGGATCGTGGTTCGTAACGTGGTTATGTAATATTTACTGAAATAGTAGAAATAAGTTAAATACAGGGTGTTTTTTTTAATGGGCCCGTATGCGGAAATCTGAAACGCGAATCTGTCGTAGGAAATAAGGCATCATAATATTTTTTTGTTAAGTGTGAGCTGGTGTTCATTGTCACTAAAACTTACCGAAATTGACAAATTTTTTTTGCTGCTAATTGAAAAACAATTCAGGACAGCAGATGTTGGAAAAATTCAAAGTGTTTTTTTCGTTACTCGTTTCGTTATTGTACGGGGAAATCCGTAACCAAAGAAGTTCCAAAATGAAGTATAAGAAAACACAACAATTTTTATGAAAATATAGGTTACCTACTCAGGAATAAGAAAAGTTCCTGATTTTTTTTAAATCCATCTACAATTCTTTCGGGGGCCTCACATCCTGTTAGTTCGGCAAAATCCTGAGATATCTATGGAAATCTCACACTACATTGCTTTCTCTATGTTACGACCCCATCCGTCCCTTCAGATCGAATCTGAATCTCGTCTATTTTTTGTTTCCAACAGAAATTGATATCTAATCTAGATAAAACATCACTTCTGTTATTTGGTAGTCTTCCCTGTTCCTACAATTTCGCAAATTCAATAACTTTTAAAAAAAAACTTATCATGTTTTGGTTTTCATGCTGTCTTCTCCTCATTTAAAAAAATCATATTGTGTTTGTTTTTACGCTGTCTTCTCCTCATCTCACAGTATTACCTTTCTTTTTCATGGATAAATGGTACCAGATTAGCATTCGGTACCACTCCACTACCGCCTATGATCGCTACTACGCCGTGATCCAGAACGAGACTTATAAGAACCTCATTCCAAGCCTGTCACCGATGTGTTGCTAAACCTTGACGCCTAAGAACTCGCCTCGAACAAAACCGGAAACACTTTTTACGGAAACTTTTACGGATCGAACCGGAAACGCTTTAGTGACAATTTATTAGACTGCAGAAATACGCGCGATACGATCGCGAGCAATCGGGCTACGAACGCTTCATCAAGTATCAAGTTATCAAGGGTAACATTAATTGAATCAAATGAAATACTTCATCCATTTACTACATTGTTAGTTGAAATTTGTGGTACGTTGTAACGTAACTCATTTATGATAAACCGAGTCGAACACTGCTTTTACCTCAAATGCCGGTATATTCTCGGGTTAATTTGTAAATGTTCGCAATTCATCATGAGTTTGGAGAATGGAGCGTGATTGAGATGTCTCTGACAGTCTTGTTTAGTGCCTGTCATATATTTACTCGAGACCACTTGAAAGAGTACTATGATATGATAAATATATGATATGATTAAAAGTGAAAGTTACTATAAATGTATGATATTTTTTATTTTACTACTCATTAAATACTTCCAATTTATATAAACTTGTGGACGCCCGCAGCTTCGCTCACGTGGAATTATACCTACATAATACATAATAGATTCTTCTTAATGCATTAACTCTAGCTCTACAAATTTGAAATGAATCCGTAATTGTGTTTATTTTACACCCGTCATTTACATTTAAGGGTAACATTTTTACAAACTTTGAATGCCATATTTATTTATATCTAATAGTAGGGGAGCCCAAGAGGGGATTTTGCGGGATACTCAAGCGCGTAAGTTTAATATACAGTGGGATACCTTGTACCCGGTTAAGTACCTCCACCAAATATGAGCCCCATATATAAATGGGGCCGTCAAGGATAAAGCATCAGATTAGTAAAAAAAAAAAATTTGTCATCAGAAATTCTTGAGCGCGTTAGATTAAGGTAGGGTGAGTTAATTACATGCTAAAAAGTGTATATTCCACTAATCTTACAATTTGAGAGTAACGTAAAGAAAGGGGAGGGCTACAACTTTGTAGCCCATATTCCACTAATCTTACAATTTGAGAGTAACTTTGTAGCCCTCCCCTTTCTTTACGTTACTCTCAAATTGTAAGATTAGTGGAATATACACTTTTTAGCATGTAATTAACTCACCCTACCTTAATCTAACGCGCTCAAGAATTTCTGATGACAAATTTTTTTTTTTTACTAATCTGATCCTTTATCCTTGACGGCCCCATTTATATATGGGGCTCATATTTGGTGGAGGTACTTAACCGGGTACAAGGTATCCCACTGTATATTAAACTTACGCGCTTGAGTATCCCGCAAAATCCCCTCTTGGGCTCCCCTACTATAATCAAAAGCCTTAATTATAAACTTTATGCTTCTAGTTCTGAAAATGACAATACTTAAATACAACATTTCATACCCCTTTTCAACCCTTTACAACACTTTTTACCAATTAAAATGTAGTCTATGTCCTTTCTCAGGCACTATACAATCCTTGTACCAAAACCGGTTGAGTAGTTTTGGCGTGAAAGCGAGACAGACAGACAGTGTTACTTTTGCATTAATAATAGGTATTAGTATGGATAAGAAAGAAGGATCTAGGGACACGTGCATCTGGTAAAAGCGTATTGGTCAAAAGTAGTTAGTCAGAACAACGGTGTACGGTGTCGTTGGTCAGAACTAGGTACTAAGACCGTAACGGTTAGTACGGTACTAGTATTAGTAGTAGTTACGAAAATTGGGATCAACCAATTAGGGAGGCCAATGTGCTAGAAATGAACATTTTGTCGTATAAAATCAACAAACTTGTACACAACACACACATTATTACGATTTATCCGATAGGATACTACATACACATATGAAGGCTATTTCGACGATAGGATAAATCGTAATATGTGTGTTTTGTCTAATTATTGTTTGTTATACCTGTGTTTGTTGCGCAACAAATCACTATCAGCCGGTCAATTGTATCAAGCTCCACTCACTATAACCACGGAATACATTACTAATTGGTCCTTACCGTATGTCTAACATATGTATAACATGCTTAGCGATGACAGCCTGTGGAACTCGCCTCTCACTCGAGCGGTCCGGATTCAAACCCAAGCGGCACGCACTAATGACTTTTCTGTAATTTAACTTTCCAGATGTACCGATCCGAAGGATGCATGTATTCATTGAACTGTCTATTGTGTTATAATATCAACTAATGAAACATTACGCAATTACGTAAAACGTATAATAATTATAATATATTATTTTGTAGCTGATATAATTTCACTCTTGTGTTAACTGTTGACAAGATGTAGACTGGAAATAAATAAATTAAGACGGCATATAGAAATTTCTGAACTGATTGACTAAAGTGATTTCCGCACGACTCGTAACACCGATCACTTAGGTGACGGCCAGCCATATTGTCACTGTCAAAAGGAAGAGTTATCAATGTATCAAGTGTCAATCTAGGCTCACGTGTGGTGGAATAATTTAAAATAAGTGAGAAAATTATTGTGATTTGATAAGGTGAAATTAAATAATGTCATGCTCTGACTGAGGTTCAGAGCCTTTAAGTCCATGAGTGACATAGACGTCCCACTGCTGGGCACGGATCTCCTCCACAGACAAATCTGCGAGAGATGTGTAGCCAATGTGTGTAGCATACTCCACCACGCTGCTGTAATGCAGATTGGTGGAGCCTTTAAAATATATAAATGTATTTGTCGAGAATTAAACCAGCCTGGATCAGCGTGGTAGATTACACACACAGAACAAATACAAGTGTTCGTCACACTAATATTTGTCCTGAGTGGGATTCGAACCCACGACCCCTGACGCAATAGACAGGGTCACTACCGATTGCGCCAACGGGCCTGTCATCATGCGTGCACTATATGCACTACGTTACTATCCTACTTGTTCTACTACCTTTCTCTCTGTCGTCGGTAACCAGTTGCATCTCTGAAAATTATCATATTCATGCAATCTATCTCTGCGTAAGGCGTAGAAGGACTAACAAATAAATCGATATATATATAAAAGGAGAAGCTGACTGACTGACTGACTGACTGACTGACTGACTGACTGACTGACATATCAACGCAGGGCCTAAACTATAAGGGTTAGAAACTTGAAATTTTGCACAGGAGTTCCTTTTATAACATAGGGGAGCACTAAGAAAGGATTTTTGAAAATTCACCTCCTAAGGGGGTAAAACGGGGGTGCAAAGTTAGTATTAAACTTTGCCGTTTTGGAAGTTAGTGAATTCCTAATTCCACGCGAGCGAAGCTGCGGGCGTCCACTAGTAGATAAATAATATAGCATACAGGTGTCCTTCACTAATAAATTTAAAACATGTAATCACGTATGGTACCTAATCTGTATCGATACCAGCAATAAGCAGTTAATAACCAAAACTAATTCTAAAAATACCGGCACAAAGTCACGAGCTATTTTTAGAAAAGGCCACCTGTAAAGTTTGCTTCGTATAAAAAGCTGAGCGAAGCTAACGATAAACTTTGGAATTGTTTTAAATAATTTAGATTTTTTTTTTAAATATAAAACCTGTGAGTAAATATTTGTAAAGTCAGAAAAACTTCAAAATTGTTATTTTTGTAGTAAATAAATGAACTCAGAAGAACTTTAAAATAAACTTCGTACGTAAATAATAAGTACGAAATATGTAACTATGTATTATTAATTATAGTCTCACACTGTTTAGATAATGGTTTAGATACTTAATTTATTTAATAAAATACTCGTACATAATAGAATTACATGTGAGCAAGAAAAAGTGCCCGTGGTCCACCCAGGTGGACTTTATCAGGTGGACCACGACCCATGCCCGGAAAGTTGAGTAAGTCTAAGCTTGTGGAAGAGGCCGACGTTAAAGGTTCAGTTTTTATCAGATATTTATGTCATCACTTACACATTGCCCGAATACTTTCGACTTCAGGCATTGAGGTATCTTGGATGTGAAGATATGTCTTAACTTCCCGAACGCTGCCCAGCCGAGTTGGACTCTACGAGTGACCTGACTCTCGAAGTTATATTTACCCATCTGGATTACATGTCCTAGGTGAATGTAGTTATCAACAACTTCGAAAGTAGTGCCATCAACAACAATCTTTAGGTGTGACATGTACATTGAATTTGACTTTGGTCATGTCATAGGTCGTGTTCTTTTTGAGACCCAATGTTAAGGTCTCTGCATGGTGCATGGAGAAGGTAATATACATGCAGCATAATAAATCTAGAGTTAAGCTACCTTACTATGTTGTCGCGTCTCGTCTCACAAAGGCCAATGATATCGTATTTAATATCTTTGATTGATTCATATAATTCTATTAAACGTTCGAACGATGAGAGTGTTCTAACGTTATATGTTACTATATAGAGCTGATTCTTTTCTTTTTTGTTAATTTTTGTGTGTATTATGGTTCGTTTCATTGGAGGGTTTTGGGATTCATAGGAGGCCTTTACCTGTGAAGGGGTTCTTGCAGAAAATGAAAACTGATTGAACATTGAACAAACAAATATTGACATTTATAACAATTAAAAAAAAAACAATAATGACATTTAATTTATTCTATTAATTTGCTATTAATGACATTTAATATTATGATATTATTTATGGACAAATATAACATGACATACAACTAATGTTATTAAATAAAATTAGGTCATGACGTTAATAATAAATTAAAAATTATCAATGTAAAAGTGAATTTATGCAAGAAATAAAAGGCTTTTTTATTTTATTTTTTATTTATTTTATTTATTACTATGTTGTCGCATTCAGTGAAGGACAATCCTATCTCGCTTGAATCACCTGATTCATAACAGACGCCGAGCGTACCGTAGCAACAAGTTGATCTTTTTTGTCTTGTATGCTGCCATGACGCAACGGAACCTGAGCGATTTGTCCGCTGGAACGGTACGACTTTGCTGCACGACGGAACGGCACGGTTTTATCGCACGATTAAACGGCACGGTATATTGTTTTGCGACATTTTATTTATGCAGTGTTTCAGTGTGTACGCTCTCGTGTGATAAAAGCCAAATATTATATAGTATTTTTTTAGTAGGTAACACTTATTTATGATATAGATAGATGGATATTTTCCAATCAAGCAAGGTCGCATATTTTTCTCGTACTACGAGGGAGCGTTTTTATATTCGCGGAATGGGGGATAAGGGGTGGAAATAAAAAAACCAAATTATTTTTCCTTATCAATATATTCACCTGCAACACGGATTCACTTTTCAGAACTTTCAATTAATTTGTTTATAACCTCATAAAAAAATTCTTGAAAATACGCCGAAACTGCCTCCCTGACTTCATTATCGGTCGTATATTTTTTACCCCGCAGCTCTTTTTTCATTTTTGAAAATAGGTAATAATCACTCGGGGTCAGGTCTGGGCTGTAGGGTGGGTGATTTAAAATATCGAAGCCCACCTTATGCAAGGCAGCCAACGCAACGCGGCTCTTGTGGACGAGCGCGTTGTCGTGCAAAAGCAGCACACCTTTAGTCAATTTTCCCCGTCTTTTTTTTTAATGGCTTCTTTTAGTCGCACTAATATTAAAGCGTAGTATTCTCCGGTTATAGAAACACCTTTTTCTTTATAATCGATCAATAATATTCCTTCAGAGTCCCATAAGATCGTTGCCACGAGTTTTTCATTTGATTGTGACACTTTAAATTTCTTGGGAGGTGCTGTGCCCTTTTTATGCCACTGCATGGCGTCTTGTTTCGACTCAGGTTCATACTGATGAACCCAAGTTTCGTCTCCAGTAAAAATTTGGCTTAATACACCATCCTTGGCTTTATAACAGAGCTCCAAAAATGCACGTGAACACTCTACGCGCTGTTGTTTTTGCGGCGGCGAGAGCATTCTCGGCACCCATCTTGCACTGACCTTAGTCATGCCAAGATGATCGTTTAGGATTTTAAAAATGGTTGTATCGGATACTCCAACCATTTCTGCGAGTTGTTTCTTTTAGTCGAGCATCGTCGAGTACAATTTTTTCAACTTTTTGGATAAGTTCTGGCGTGGTCACGTCTATGCTCCTGCCCGGCCTCGGATCGTCTTCAAAAGATTCCCTACCTTGTTTAAATAAACTGTACCACTCGTACACCATGGTTTTTCTTGGACAAGAGTCGCCGTAAACCAATGACATCTCATTCATTATAGTAGCAAACGATTTTCCTTGTTTGGTAAGGAACTTTATAACGGCACGATATTCGATTTTTTCCATATTTCACTTTTCACTCCCGATTATGTTGCTTGGTTGACGATAGCTCAAAGACTAATTGTCTAATAACAATGAAACTTCGTATTTATGCTAATTATGAGTCACTGAACACGTTACGATGCTAATGAGCCTTATCACCCCCCTACAACCCTCTCATTCCGCGAACTTAAAAACGCACCCTCGTACATTTACAGTTCAGTTCTAAAACCACTACGAACTATAGCAAATACTTTGTACCACTGCTGTAAATTAAGTAGTGCTTGTACTACTATGCTTTCTGTGGTATTGGCCATAGACCTATCAAATTAGTGGACCAAAGGCTTAGCTTCAAACTGCACATTGAGTCTTTAGTATCTAGATTGCGAAAGCTAATTTATATTTTTAGGTTACTACGTCATGTAGCGGGACAAAAGATTATTAAAACTGTCTATCTGGCCCTATGCCAATCACTCATAAGTTATTGTATAACATCCTGGGGAGGTGCCGCTAAATCCCACCTTATAGAAGTTGAGAGAGCCCAACGCTGCATCCTTAAAGTCGGAGCAGGACTTCCTTATCGATATCCTACAACCGAACTATTCAGTCACTGGGCAGTGCTTACAGTGCGCCAATCATTTATCTTCAATACGGTACTCAAAAAACATAAAGAACTGTCTTACGACCCTATGTTGTTAAAAGATAAACGCATACAAAGTAAAATATGTACTATACCAAGGGTTTATGCATCCACAACTCAAAATTTCTTTTATTATCAAGGCCCTTTCCTATACAATGAATTAAATAAATCACTAAATTTTTATTCTCTCTCAAAGCGCAAATGCAAACAAATATTAACACAATACCTAAAAACACTCAATTATGAAAAAACAGAAAACTTACTACATCTAAACATATAAAAAAAAAAAAAAAACCCCTAAGTAAATTAAATGAACTTATTTTTATCACCTATAAATAGATTTTTAAACACACACATCACATTCCTTCTTCCACCACTACACGTCCAGTCATCCCAATATTCATTCGCTCATCATTTATTATATATTATATGAATATTATTGTAGTCATTTTAAATTATTTTTATGTATAATATAAGTAGGTAATATTTATTTAGATTAAGTTTAAAATGTTTAGGTACTACTTAAACTTTAACTTTACTTCATAAGCTGAAAATTATATAATTAATTCGCTCTGTCATACATCAATCCAGAACTTTTCCTCTAGATGTATATTAGTTATAAGTAAGTCCACGGGAGGGCACTGGTGACCTGTAACACAGGTTCCCCAAGAACCTATTTCAGGCACCAGGCTCTCGCAAATCAGGCTTTTTTAATGTAACTGCTGTATCCTAAAGAAATTGTAACACATTGCGAGAGCAAATAAAGATTTTATTATTATTTTTTTATTTTAAATTCCGCAACATGTTCGAACCTCATATTTGTTTAAGCTAAATCTGGCTATAACCAAAAACTAAAACTTATGCGTTTAGTAACTATTACTTTGCTCTTGTATTAATTAATAAAGATTCTACCACCTGGAAGATTCACAGAGATACTTGCAAAAACCTGTAAATATGAGCAAAAACGTACGATCGCCCGGCATCGCGTCATCGTGGCTACGTGCCGAATTACCTTTTTTTCGTCCGACCAGTTTTTATCATGAGATCACTCCCACGAGAGAAATTAAATCAGAATACCTACACTCTAATGCTTATGGAGTAAATTGGAATTATTACATTATTATTCAATCGGAATATGTTCTTTTTCTTTTTCTTTTCCCTAAAATAACTTGTTGTTTTTTTTTGTGGCCAATAAAGAATTATAGAATAAAGAATATGTGTATTATTGTGTTAATTTTACTAGGTATTGATTAATCAAGAAAAAAATGGACGCATATTATGTTACCTTCAAGTAATCAGTATTTCCTCCACAAATTGTGGTAATTTTCGTTACCGTGAGGTGTGGCCGAAACAGTCGAAAACCACGATATGTGAACTGATATTATGTATTTGATTTTATTGTTGTATTTTGATTTTGCTTGTATAGTGTGGACATATTTTATTTGGGCGACATAATCATGATAAAGCCCACAAATAAAGATTAAAAAAAAAAGTAATCAGTATTTACAAAAAAATGGCACATTTCGTTGACATATTAAGAAGCTGATATCAGTGTTTCACTTTCAGAGCTGCGGGTGGTAGGACATATTCCACCATTCTCTCCAATGCGATGTGGTGGAGGGGTTAGTAGCCAACCCAGTATTAAATGTTCTCAGGCCACCCTAAGGGCTTTGACAAGACTTAACGTTTGTTTTTACGATTGAAAACAACCGGGACTGAATACTTTACATGCCCTATGAAGCATGGAATCCCCCAAGAAGTTTTTCCATGAGCGGTCACCCATCCACAAATCGACCGCGCCCGTCGTTGCTTAACTTGGTAGATCACATACGATCAACGCGAGTCATTGGGCTTTGGACGCTTCAACATAGTTGACCTTACTTACACTTCTTATTATCGATTAATTTTACGGACAGTATTCGCGTTGTTTTAGAATGAATATAAAAATGACATTTTATACAAACAAGGTGAAAGATTACTTGGTAGGTACTTAGTATTAAAAAATTATACTACTCGGTATTAAAAATCTAGAAGTCGCCGACATGAGCCAGTAGTAGCTAAGAGTACCGGTATGTACGTCTCTTAAAATATTCTTAATAATATTTTGAAAGTGGAGTTTTCAAGGCAAAAATGAATGGGTGCTTTACAGAAACGTGCTCTATCGAGCATCGAGCATCGTCGGGAATGTGAAAGTGGAGTCGTTATAAACCATTATTTTTTTAAACCATCATCATTATGAACAACGTAGACCGATAACCTTCTACTGAGAATCAAAAGACTTTACAACCTCTGAAAAATATCATGGCAAAGTCTTCTGTTTAACATTAGCGCAAAATAAAACATATTGACTTATTAGAAACTTTTAGAAAAAAAAAAACCGACATTAGTTGACCGTCTAAGCATTGTAGACGGTCAACTAATGTCGGTTTTTTCGGAGAGCGATAAAATCAGTCAGTTACGAAAAAATCAGTCAAGTCAACTGCCCCACCGAAAGAAATATGGACGGTAGTGCAGTCAACAGGACTAACTTTTTTTTATCGCTAGGAAATGCATCCCACCATAACCTTTGCCGGGTCTGGTGCTGACTCCAGTGCCGGGACTCGCTGATATCAGAATACCCACTAAAACCCAGCGGCACCCTCAGCCATGATAACAGACGCCACGGGATCGCTGGCGCATACTACCGTGGCTATCCAACAGGACTAACTAGATGTTTAGTCTTTAATAATTATTACCTGTATCAAATTATTTAATTCCAAATATTGAAAACGAGTTTCTTGCCGTGTTCGTCTCGGTAAGTTTCATAAAATTTGTGAAAGATCAATAAATCTAAATCAACTATGTAAAATGGTGTATGTATATTGTCGTATATTGTCATCCATTGAATCTGTGCTACAGATGCTTGAGGCCCTGTGACATGCTTATTCCTCGGATTAAAATCAAACCTAAATCCAATTCTACTGCAGGGTCAAGTCAACGTACTTGTGATAGTTTCTCATAAAGAATGACAAGTTTAAATAAAACACGTTAAACACGTTTTTTTAGTGTTTTTGGATGCCTCAAAAACAGCTCTGCAATCTTTATTATATTACTTAACGTTACGTTTTTTTACGATATTGTTACCTGCACGAAACATTACATAACTTTATGCTTTTTTTTGTTATAAAGAATTATTACCAGTTTTAAACTAGTGGAGAGTTAAAAATAGTGTCAGCCCTGCGTATGTTAGCAATTATGTCTCATACGGAACCGAAGATCACTTACTGCCTATACATATATACTGTACTACATAAATAATGTGGTCAAGTGGTGGCTAAAACATATTTACAATTACAACTTGTGTGAAAACAGATTGTGTAACCCACAATAGATAATAATTGGTTTATAAAAATTTTCAAATGTTATTTTCTGTACTAAATAAATATTTTCTATTCTATTCTGTACAAAACAGAATACGCTGAAGAATTTTCGTGGTCTCGTTATGAGTGACTTGTTAACTCGAGGTAATAAATCGATGTCATGCAAAAATTGGAATCGAAAGAACAAAATAATTCCCAAAGACTTATTTTATTTATGGGTTCGACTCGTGAACTGAATATGACGACAAATTAATTATATCCGTCATTATATCACTAATGATGTGATGATGTGTGATGCTTATGTAACGTTTCCGTATACAAATGAATATTATGATATATAACGGTATTAATGACTTTGCAGGTACATTGCAGGTACAGTACAGGTTGGGATTGACATTCGCTTACGACTAATTAGTCGATAGCGAATGTCAATCCCATACATTTGTTAATCTATTCTACTAGCGTTTTTGCCACTTGTCTAGGCCCCCTGCTATGTAACGGTAAAGGAAAACATGTGAGAAAACCTGCATGCCTGACAATTCTCACATAAGAGCTGTATAATGTTATAATGTCTGTTGTTAAATCGTTTAATTTTCTAATTGTTTAAGTTTTCTAGTTGTTTTACTTATTAAGTTTTACTTATAAGTTTTCTAATTGGTTATTGATTGTGATCATAATTGATCTCCGCAACACGATCAATAACTACAAAGTAAAATAGTAGCAGCTATTAAGTGTCGATAGATTGTTCGCATTCTGTCTATCTTCGTATTCTGATTAAAAGGACGTCTCTATCTTATCATGAAGGGCTTAAGGGATATCTGCTCTCTGACTAAATTAAACGGATTAAGCCTGAACCCTAAAGTCTGGATCGTAGCCATGTTTAAAATAAACTTTGAAAGATTCTATGCTAAAGTAAAATATTGGTGATTTTGGATTATCATTTATTCTTTAAAATTAAATGCATTTCTAGAGCGACATAGCCAATTAAAGTTAGTAAAAATTGGGATTAATTTTATCTTGAAAATTACGACTTTTTTAAAAGTATTGTGAAAGCTTTTTTGAAAGATTCTATGCTAAAGTAAAATATTGGTGATTTTGGATTATCATTTATTCTTTAAAATAAATGCATTCCTAGAGCGACATCGCCAATCAAAGTTAGTAAAAATTGAGATTAATTTGGTTAGATTAAACTGTAAGCAAGATGTTGACTGAAAAATAAATAAATAAATAAAAAGCTTTTACCAGCAAACCACCGCGATTCGGGCAAGGAATACGACTTGGCGTGATGTAATTAAATTATATTAATGTAATAGGTATGTGAATTATTTTATCATAAGAATGATTAATAGGTACATAAATCAAAACATTTTAAATGTGAATCTTGCGCCATCTATAAGTGTTTGACTTATAGATGAAACTACCTCCAATAACTATCTCACTTACTAACAATTTCGACAAATATTGTTAGTAAGTGAGGTAGTTACCTACAATCCTACAATAAAAAATTTTTTTTTATATTAACGAATATCTATTTCACTTGTCTTGTTCAAGTTAGTAATTGCATGGTATTAAAAGTTACGTTATTCGATACGTGTATCAATATCACAATTTAAATTATGAATAATGTTTTGCCTTTATGAAAATTGGTAGAATTAACAGATCGGTCCCTATTTTACATATTTCAACTGTAATGTTGGTAATTACGTGACCTATTTTCGAGTGTTTCGTTTCACTGCGATAAAAAATATTAAATCGTCCGTGCATTTAACGTTAAATATCTAATTATCTTTTAAACCAAAGCAACGATTTTCGCTTTCTTTATTTATTGTACTTAATTCACAGTATAACGTCGACAAATGAAATATTAAGACAGGGTCGAGGAGACAATTGAATAAAATGAGATAAATACAAAATACAATGTTAAAGGAGGTCGTTTATACGATCCTCCCGCCACACTTAACGAGGACTCATAACAGCAAGAAAATATCCCATGAAAATCGTGCCAACTTCAGAAAGAGAAGAGGATATCGAAACACAGATAATGCACACGATGTTTTTAAACAACTCAATAAGTCTTTGGACGATGCTCAAACATACGAGATTAAAGTCAACAAAAAGCAATCAGTAAAAAACTCTAAAATACCTATGTTAATATCATTCCTTGTTTTCTATATGTGTGTTTTCAATGTGATAATTACGTGTGATGTTAGTGTTAGTCATGTTAAGTTAAAATCTTATAAGCAGAAGAGAGAGTATGATGTTAATGAATTTTTAAGGGAGGATTTGAAATATGGAGAATCGAAAAATAAACTTTTCGAAAAAGTACTACAAAAAGACAACGAGGCTGATGAAGTTGAAAAGGAAGAAGAAGAAGAAAAATACTCGAATCCGGAGGTTCCAGAACTCAACAAGTACTATAACTATTATAAGAATAAAGAAAACTTGTCAAATTTAACAAAATTCCCCGTGAAATCGTCTCATGTGAATACCATACTAGATGACATACAGGCTATTGGATATCCGCATGATTTAGCGACTAGTCCTTACCACATAAAGAAAACAAATTTCACATTAAGACCCGAAACGCATCAATTTCATATGAAGATTGTTAAATTGGGGGTTTTGTTGCCAGCTGATTCGAATCAAGTATTTTCTCTTGCTAAAGTATTACCTATAGTAGAAAAAGCTATATCGGCAATGACGTGTGATGATGGACCCCTGCCGAATTGGAAAATTCTAGTTGACTACAGAGATACCAGATGTTCTTCAGTAGAGGGCCCCTTAGCTGCCTTTGAATTCTATGTAAATGGTTCTGCTGGTGAGTTACCTTTTAATTTAAATTGTTAACTGTCAACAACAGTTGCTTACAATGAAGCAGGTATTTTGTTATATGAATGTCAGTGGTTAATAATTTCGCATACATTTGCATTAAAATGTCGACTTCGCAATTACTCGTAATTGCGTTCCGGTTTACATTATATAAATTATTGAACCATTGAGAACACATTAATAATTGCTGCACTGGTAGACCAAAACGGTCAGTGTGTAACGAAGATGACGAATTGCAGATGCATTCATCGGTCCCGGCTGCGAATACGTAATAGGGCCGGTGGCAAGATACGCTGGTCTTTGGGGGATCCCGGTACTAACGGCGGGCGCCCAGGCAGAGGCGTTTGGCCACAAGCACCCAGGATACATGACCCTCACGAGAATGATGGGCAGCTACACGCAAGCGGCAGTCGCCATTCGGAAAGTCTTTGAGGTAATGTCACCTGGGAAACTTTTCCGAAATGCACCTCATTGTTGTCGTGTTTGTGATGTTTTACTACGCTTGAAAATATGTTTTTTTTTTGAACTTGGTGTGTTTTATTTTCGTACGTTTCTGTTGCTTCGCTTAAATTTATTATCTTTGCAATATTATTCATCTAGTTGCGGTTGGGTGAGAAAAAATTAAACAAAAAATAAACATAAACAACAAACCCGATCTGAAACTACTAACTTAGTCATTTTGGTTTTTTAAATAGTAAATTAAACTGTCTCAAAATAAGTTACTTAATATCTCGCACTGCGAATTGGTTCAAAGTTCATTTACATAAAAATGTTCGCGGATAAATCGATCCGTGACAAGAATTGAGAGTGAACTGTCTGCCTTACGTGTTCGTGTTTTATATTTGCAAATTACCACCGTGAATATAAAAAATCTACACTACATTCATACCCTTCAGGGACCTATAAAGTTTACATAATTAAAATTTTAAAAGAATACGTCTCCACGTTGATTTTATTCCTTGTAATTTGATGTTTTCGTTCGCATATTTTATTATAAAAAGAAAATTACCTGAAGTTTTCGTTATTTTTAACAGTCGGTTATCATATTATCTTAGGATATCAAACATATTAAAGGTTGGTGCTGAATGATTAAGCGCACAGGAAAACCTGATCTTAAAATTGAATCAGATTTTTCCGGACGTTAGAAGCCGGTCTTTCGAATGGTACAACATCAATGCAGCCCTTGACCTGGCCCTGACTGGGGCCTCTTTATTTAGAGGTTTATGGGGGCTTTGTCGTAGTGGTACCATTGACGGTAAATTGCTCTAATATAATTTTTGTCCGAAAGGACTTGCCTGGTACGCTTATATTAATTCTATGAATTCACAGGCAAAGCTAAATATTATGGACTAGTGGACGCCCGCAGCTTCGCTCGCGTAGAATTAGACCCATTAACAACGTCTACCCGTCTAACGACTTCAAGAACGGCAAATTTTCATACTAACTTTGCACCCCCGTTTTACCCCCTTAGGGGGTGAATTTCCTAAAAAAATCCTTTCTTAGTGCTCCCCTACGTTATAAAAGGAACCCCTGTGCAAAATTTCAAGTTTCTAGCCCTTATAGTTTAGGCCCTGCGTTGATATGTCAGTCAGTCAGTCAGTCAGTCAGTCAGTCAGTCAGTCACCTTCTCCTTTTATATACATATATAGATAGATATGCTTAATGCTGCATATAATAAAACTTATCAAGTAGAATTTGAATTCTATTTAATATCGATTACTTTCGAAACTTTATGGTGATTTGTTTAGCTGCAACATTCTATTATTTGCGATACAATTGGAACGTAATCTCTTGATGATACTGATTTATTTGGTTAGTTAAAAAAGAAATTAAACCCATCAGTACGTACAGACATTGATTTTGAGATTACAACAATAAAACATTCTACTTTTTGTTCATTTGGAACCACATGTTATATCTTTTATGTTAATGAATTCTATATATAAAGGCGATATAATATTAAGTTTTACTTTAAGTTACTAAGCTATAATGTTGTAAGTTAGTTCAGTCGTTTCTTCTGTGATCGAAGTTCTGTGGTAAAAAAATTGTGATCGAAGACACACAAACTGACAGTTGCTGACGTCAATATTATAACTTCAATAACTCACGTGAATATATGCGTTTGAAAGCTAGTGAATTAATAAAAATGCCTAACTGCAAAGCATCCCGACATGCCTCCGTGGCATGGCTTCTGACACGTAAGTGATATGACGCAAATTAAGCAATTCTAAGCCCCGCCGCACATGCACCCACTCGCATTGGTCTTCACGAGCCGCGTGCGAGTGGCAGTATTTATTTCCTATGGCACAGTACCGAACTCCGCATTTGCTCGCACGTGTCGATGCAGGCACGTACATGAGCGTGTACGCGCGTGCCATAGGAAATAAATACTGCCACTCGCATGCGGCTCGTGAAAACCAATGCGAGTGGGTGCATGTGCGGCGGGGCTAAGCGCCGACAACGGCCGTGGAATTAATTGAATCACAAGAGATTTAATGTGTGTGTCGTGTAAAGGTCTCTTTATAGGTCACTCTTATTTCTGGCGCCTGGTGATTCATCCTTTGTTTCGAAGAATATAGTAAATTGTTAATTCTTATTAGTAGTCTAATTCGGAATGAAGTTTAAAAATAGATAAGTGTGATTGCCAAGCCATTCTCCTATATGTCCTATATCATCTAAATATATGGTTATACGATGCAATTTAGTGTAATAGTAAAGTTCACCGTCATTAATGAATAAACTATTGGAGAATCACAGGTAAAAAACAGAACAAAATTATGTTCCTTTTTACTTCGCCACAATATTCTTCAGATGTTCTAAATTAGATTTTAAAAAGGTGTTTTTAAAACGCAAATAAATTATATTAAGCGTTTAACCTACGCGTCCTTGTCTTTAGATTCTTTTTTGTACTGCTTCTACTAGAAAACACTTCTGTGAATCTTTTTTACTTGTAGATCTTTACTTTCTTCGCTTCGTCAAATATAGACTGTGGATAACATCTATGATAAAGATTACCCGCAGGAAAATGCGACCTTTTTACTTTGTGTTTTTGTACTTTGATATATTATTTTGTTTGCTGTTTTTGTCTGTTTGTTTGACCTTGGCCTGACCTTTAAAATTTCTATGAGTGTTATTATAGAAGTTATGTGTAAGAATCCTCTGTTCATTGTGCATTTGTTCATAAGGTTCATTCATTAGTCATTCATTTGTTCAATCCGAAGTCTTAACAATTTACGTAGATTTATGTAAGGATTGTCTAAAGATTGTTTTTATTTATGTCTGCCTGTTCACACTGGAGCAGCGTGGAGTACGCTTAAACCCTTCTCAGTTTTGAGAAGAGACCTATGGTCCTGCAGTCAGATGCTTATATAATTTATTAAATTAATACATTTTTGATTATTTTATTTCTATATTTATATTTTATATAATATTTCGTAAGAATTCTATATCTACTTCGTCACAAAAACTAAAACGAGTCACCCAGAATTTAAAATTCACTTCGTGAGTGTTATTTGCGACCTATTTGAAGTTTATGTTGAATTTCTTCTGTGATATTTCTTGATATTTCTAACATATTGGATTACTTGCAATTGTTAATTTCACACATAATAAACTAGAAAATGGAAATATTAAATATTTTAGCCCATTAAGAGCAATCGTATCGAAGATTTAATACTCCCCATAATAATAATTTAATTAACGATTAGGTACGGCTAAGAATTTGAACAATTTTATAATGAGCAGATTTAAAGCTGGTGATAGTGTTATTTGTGTCATTCTCTCTTAGAACTATAATTTATTAAATTAATAAAAATTAAAAGATACCATTTTGCCATTTATTTTCTGCGTTCTTTGTGTGCTTCTCAGAATACGAGCGTTTTTTCATTTGACATTTAACACATAAATTTATAGCAGTTTATAAATATTTTTTAAGTGCCTCATTAAGTTATGTGCTTTTGAAACATTTTCAATATCACGCTCTAACGGTGAAGGAAAATATCGTGAGGAAATCTGCATGCCAGAGAGTTTCCATAATGTTCTCAAAGTCGTGTAAAGTTCACCAACCCGCACTTTGCCAGCGTGGTGGACTATGGCCTGAATCCTTCTCATTCTGAGAGGCGAACCGAGTCTGCAGTGGCTCACTAATAGGTTGCAAAGTAAATGATTTTAATTCAAATTAATTTTGGAATAATAATATAAACATTATTATGCACCAAATTAAGGATAATGTATCCTAGATGCAGTGACTACTGCTGCTCATTTTGGTGGACCAAAAATGTACCTATCAAAAGTTTTTCAGAATTTCATCAGCTGTATTAATCGAAATGCGTCCGAAATCATTCGCAACGAAATATTATTTGTTTGACACCTGCAGTCATTTTAAAATGTACGGTCTATTTAGCCCCGCCGCACATGCACCCACTCGCATTGGTCTTCACGAGCCGCGTGCGAGTGGCAGTATTTATTTCCTATGGCACGCGCGTACACGCTCATGTACGCGCGTGCATCGACACGTGCGAGCAAATGCGGAGTTCGGTACTGTGCCATAGGAAATAAATACTGCCACTCGCACGCGGCTCGTGAAGACCAATGCGAGTGGGTGCATGTGCGGCGGGGCTTATTGTGTTCTCGGGTCGTGCAGTGTTATTGGGTTTATGAGTTAAACAACGACGGGCGCGGTCGGTTTGTCGGATGAGTGACCGTTATTAGCAAAATTTTATGGAAGCTACCGTGTGTTGGTTAACACGTTAAGCCGGTCGGTCCCAAATCAATCAATCAATCAATCAATATTTATTGCTTAAAAACTGTTTACAATTCATTGAGGTGACATTCCTTATAGTAATTAAGTAGGTACAGTTTACCCGCTTCGGCCATGCAATTTTTCTATGAAATAATATTCATAGTTACAATATACAATTTACAGTTAAACAATTTATCAAAAAAAAATATAATAACAATAATTTCATCGAAATAATGTAGTAATATTAACTTAATTTTAATTATACAAAATTGAATTTTTAATTATTATTGCCTCTATGGTTAATTTCATAGCATTCTTGTGTCAAATTGAAAATATTCATTAAGGTCATAAAAACATTAATAAATAGCCATGCTTCAACTGCAGTTTAAACTTACGGGCATCGAGTGATTTTATTTGTAACGGTAAATGATTATATAGTTGGATACCTGAATTGAAACCACTTTTTAGAAATATCCCGGTTGCTTTCAGTGGTGGAAACAGTCTTTAAGCCTTGTCGAAGACCTTGGTGGGTGGCTTGAGAAAATTCGACATTGGGTTGGTCACTAACCCCTCCACCAATCCACATTGGAGTAGCGTGGTGGAGTATACTCTAGACCTCCCGCAGCTGTGAGGGGGAGACCCGTGCACAATAGTGGGACGTCTATGGGTTGCAGCAGCTCGGTATTTGAAGTCGTGCCCATAGCCAATTGACCTCTTATCTACCACAACCCTTTCTTTGTCCCACTGTTGAGCTCTGGTCTCCTCGGAATAGGAGGGGTTAGGCATTAGTCCACCACGCTGACCAAGTATGGATTGGCAGACTTCACATGCCTTACACACACCACTTAATCTCTCCTATTGTATATAGGTATTACACGCGGGAGCTGAACATGGGGTTATTGACTTATTTAATTTGACACCTGCTAAATACAGGCGTAATATTATATCCTTTTTATCATAGTCTTGACTCTATACTTTCCTTGTTCCAGGAGTTCAACTGGCGCAAACTCGGGATGCTCTATCACAACAACGACATTGCTACCGGGAAAGGAAACAGCCCCTGTTTCTTAACTCTCAGCGCCATCTATACCGTGCTGCAGAAGGAGGAACCCACCAGCAGCATCCTCAACATCGGATTCGACGAAACAAACACAACAAATGTCAGAATCAAGGAGCTTCTGCAAAAGCTTTCGATGAATACCAGAAGTGAGTATGGAAGAATATTGATGACATTTGAAACGAGTTTTATTTGAATTTTCACCTTACCGAGAATGTTATATGGTCCAATTTGATACGTGGTTATTCACGGATTGGATGATGATGATTGATGATGACTTCCTACCTTCCTTTGCCTCGTAAAATGTTTATAAGTTGATTTTTTTAACTAACACTATGCGTAATTCTTTCTTTTGAACTCAACTTTATTGTAGGTATTACCCATATACGTGACATCATTATTTAGATTGCAGTATTTTATAGGCTGCTTAATCTATGATATATCAAACAATAATCCTATCTTTACTAGTCTTTACTACTACCACGGACTACATTACTAAAGCTACTATACACAGCAGTAGAAGCACAGTATATTAAACTACTCTCTGGAATAATCTTTTGACTTTTAATCGATTTTTAACTATAGATTAATAAATCGATTAAAATCTAAATCTTGAACGGATTCTGATCTCTGGAACTGCGGGTAAAGCTTTATTTTGATAAGTGTTAGTCTTTGGTGGAGTTTGCTATCGATAAAGGCTATAGGTAAATTATTTTGTTTTATATTTTAATCCGTCTCTAAATGTCAGAGTAGTAGTTAAATTCACGAAATAGCGGGCGGAGTCGCGGACAAAGCTAGTAATTAATATCCAATACAAGCTATCTGAAATCAGGAAAAAAAAAACTTCTGTATCGGGTACATCACCTATATTTTTTGATACTTAAACATTTAATTTATTCGTGGCACTACTAAACCCTCCTCCAATCTATACTGGAGCAGGGTGGGTTTGTTTTATGTCTAGTTGTGAGGAGACGTGTAAAAGATAAGGGTATCGTTGTCCAAGACCTTATAATTAACTCCTAAGCACTAAAAGCTTTGAAGCATTTCGTACACAACGATGACTTCGCTGGAGTGGCACTTCAGCTAACTTCTAAAGCTCCGCAGATTATTCTAAGTTGTTTGCGGCTTAATCTAAGCTTTCTATTAGCATGGAGTTAAAGAGCTTAATTTCGTGAAATAAATAATTATCTTTGTTTAGTTTATATCATTCTCCAACTATGGTTTTTAACTCTCTGGTGTATATTCACATACAGTGTGGTTTGCTTTAGACAAACGTTATTACAGAGTTTGATAAAAAATTGGAATAGCCTTAAGTATATTATGCTTAAAGTAATAAATGGTTGGGATTGTAATAAATGAGCTGGGCGAACAGATGTTTCCATACTTCCGCGGGCACAGTACTATTCGACAAAGAGAAATTGATGATTTGAACATTTTTCGCACAAGGAATGATGGTCGTTTGCCTGTCGACCCAGTTTTTCTCCCTATAAAGAAAGGAGATAGGATGAACATCTGTCGGGTTGTGGAGACGGCAAACATGATGTAGGAATAAAATTAAGTTAGCATGGAAATTCTTGGAGTCATATTGTGTGGATTAAACGAACAGGAAAATTGTGTCACTGGCAGGCATATTTTACTGATTGTTTCCGTTCTATTTTCTAGAGAAGTATGTCTGATTATACAGTCTTGTTCAAGGTCCGTCACATTTGTCAATAACGGCAGCGTAAGTTAAAACGAGTTAAGTAAAAATGAGTTTTAGAAAATAAAAAAGATACCAAAAAACGTGCTACAAAAACCAAGATTCATTTATTTATCCTTGAAATTGTTATTTTACTCTACGATGCGCCCACCGCGCTTTCCGCGAGCTTCATTTTCTCTCTAAAATGCCTTCTTGAGGAGGCGTGTTCGACACGGAAGGAATTCGTCTAAATCGCCGTAATTTATTGTACAAAGATAGAATTTGATTTTCATTGTAAAATAATGTAACAAAATTGTTTCCCTAAACATAGATACCTTTAAACATCACAGAAAGTTTCTGTGTTGAATTTTCGTATAAATTCTAATACAATATTTTATCAAGTACCTACCGATTTCGCTGCGACCCATAGACATCTCATTGCTGGGCACGGGTCTCCCCTACAGACGCAGCTGCTGGAGGTCTAGAGCATACTCCACCACGCTGCTCCAATGCGATTACCGATTTACTTGACTTTTATTTTATTATCAAGTTTCAATGTAATATTTATCTTTTATAATTATGAAATCATATAGGTACTGCGGCTGACTTATGCTGAACTTACAATACACTCCAGTACCTGCGGGTTCTTAGCCCAGCGACAAGCGGCCATAACATTATTTATTTTTTAAAACAGACACACAGGCATACGGTCCATCATAAGATATTGAAGCTATGTTTAATGGTAGCAAACACTATGAGAAAGCTTCTATGGCTGTTAAAATGTTCCTTCTGATGGCCACTGAACTTGGCCAGCGTGGTTGACTATGGCCTTCATTGGTTCATTCGGAGGGTTGGAGGTGGTGAAGGGGCATTTTTTATACTATTTTACCTTAAAGAAACATGATTTAAGTTCTACTTGTGATATCTCAACACACCGCACATGAAGCGTTTCCAATTTCAAGCTTGTTGCATATTTATCGATTCATGCATCGCATTTCCACATGCTTCTAGGTCTACTACGCCAATGTGAATTGTAACTTATGACTTATTACAAAATCGCAGCGCTCAGTTACTTAAATTACCTGTCTACTAAACACATTATGGAAAGAACAAGGTAAAGGATTATGACTATAGGCCGCGCGTCCCGAGATTTATATTAATTTATAGGACTGCATAATAATTGTTAAAAAAGATTATTCTATATGTACCTATTTGAAGAATAATTTCTTTTTTCAGGAAATGTAACATAGTACCCTAAGTTAATAAATATCTTTTGTTTGAATTTGGGTTATATACTCATAGATAAAAATTAAAAGTTCTGACGAAAAATTATCAGTATCTCTCTATTTTACGCAATAATTTAAGGTGTTTCATTCTATGAAACATTAAATTGAGCATTCTCAAATACCATGGATATTGTCATAAATGATTAAATTATTATATCTTCGATGTAACAAAGCATCAAAAGATGCCCAAAAAACTTTCATAAAACTTTTCTAAGTTTTTCTCATAACATCCTTTGTAGAGACACGGTTTCTGGTTATACAAGGTATACTGTTTTATGTAAACAAATTGAAACATTTATTTAGAAAATTCCCAAGAGAAATAATCAAACAAACATATAATATATGAATAATAACGATAATACGATAATAATGATAATGAACATTTACAAATTTAAAAAAAAATATGTTATTATGTAGGTAGAAAAAAATAAAAAATAAAATGTAGGTAAAATCAAAACTTATACTAAATGTCAGAGGCAAATTTCAACGTCCTTGGTCAGAGGGATAGAAATGTTTCTACGTAATTGCAATTGATACCGCAATTCTAAAGCTTGGCAATTATTATATAATTTGCATAGTAGCTTGCAATGATTTAAATACATTAAATATAGTAAAGTTGAGTGTTGTGTCGGTTGTGCGTGAAAGGGATAAGTTAAATTTTATCAAAAGATCACAAAATGTATGTATTTTAATTGTCAGTAGGTACAGTAGTGATTAACATAATAAATTGTTGTTTTAGCTTAAGGAAACGCCCTTATTGTATCCGGCAGATTATAAAACACATCCAATATTCCCTGAAGAGCTGTAGTATGATTCTATTGCCGTGGCTGTAACTTGGTTTTGGCAGGGTTCCGCTTCCATAAGAAAAACCCTCCTGGCGCCCTCATACCTAGATAATATAAGCCTCTTTATTACCTAAGTAGTTTTATTAAGAACCCGTAACAATGTATCTTTATTTAATTTTGTGGCTTTGTCTAAACAATAATCACACGTGAAAAATGGAGTCGATCGCTCAAATACATGGAAAATTGTGATAGCACCCTTAAGTATTAATTATTTTTTCCTTAAAGACAGTAAGTACACTATATTAATGTAGTTTTTATATCCACTGCCACCCATGACTACCGTGGCATATCCTGAACGATACTCATATCATAAGAGTCTCATTACAACTATGTTACAGATATACTGCTACTGAGCAGTAAGAAGCCTGTGGAAAAGTTTAAGTGGTAGGCAGGAGTATCACTTATTAATGCCAATCATCCCGGACTTGTGCTCTTTGTATCTAGCGGTTTCCTTTCCCTGTGATTGAACCCCAGACCTCCAGCTTAGCAATTGCTTGCCACCACTAGACCAACGATAAACGTTAAGAATATGAATTGCGCCTTTAGCAGTCCACTTTTGGACAAAGCATCACTTATTAATGCCAATCCTCCCGGACTTGCACTCATTAAATCTCGCGGTTTCCTTTCCCTGTTTCAGCTGTCTTCTTAGGTTATTGGTCCACCTGATAGGGCTGTGTTTAGTTTTCCTAAACTGGGTCTCCACTCGAGATATATATGCGATTTTGATTGAGATTGTACGGTGTAACGGGACCCTACGTCTGAAAGTCATTCAGTTAACCGTTTTTTTCTACCAGCGTCTATGAATAAATTTTCATTGTTACAGTCGTAGTGCTGTGTGCCAACCCTAACACCGTTCGGGAGATAATGCTTGCTGCTGATGACCTCAATATGGTGTCGTCGGGGGAGTACGTGTTCTTCAACATCGAGCTGTTTTCTAAGTAAGTATTCATCGAGTGATACCTTTACATAAAGTTATGATAGCTATGTCGAGAGGTCTGGGTTCAAACCCGATCTAGACACTTTTATATTACCTATGTTGATACATAAAAAACATCTCGTCAAGGAAAGTATCTGAGAAAACCTGCAGGCTAACTTTGTACCCCTTTATGAGAATCTTACGTGGACGGAGGTGTATGAAATTTGGCATAGTTAAAGTTTATGTTAAAGAAAGCTTTTATTTTAGTTATATGCATCAGAAATACATTAATTTTATACAAGAAAACATTACTCATACTATCATTGGTTTAACACACAACATATTTAATAGTTTGTTACCTGGATACGATAGCATGTCATTTAGAACAATTGGTTTGGATCTTTATAAATATAGACTGGGGGCCCCAGACTTACCAACCTCGTTAATTAGGTTGGAAGAAAACCCCTCCACCATTCCGTATACTGAAACCCTGAGGTGGAGTTGTTCTATGTTTTCTTAGATATGAGAAAGAGACCCGTGCTCTGCGGGGACACTATGGGTTGTAGCTAATGCTGTCTGTGTTCATGCTCAGCCTAGCATCAGCGTCATCTAAGGAGCCTTGGAAGGTGGAAGGAGACACAGATGAGAGGAACGAGAGAGCAAGACGGGCGTATAGCGCCGTCCTTACCGTCACAAGCCCCGCGCCAGAGAAGAAGGAATACCTTAAGTTTTCTGACGAGGTATGTTATTGTCAAAGTTAAAGTCAGCGGATAATTCCTGGGTTCAAAGGGCGTAGGAGCGGGAGGAGTGGCTCCGATTGAGGAAGGCCTAAATCCAGTAGTGGACTTCAAAAGGCTGATGGATGGTATAACGTTCAGAACCTCCTGTCCGCTGCTGCCTATCACAACTGTTAAAGACCCTAAATAATTCAAGTCACGCTGAATAATTCAAGTTAGTCTGGGTTGCTACTTGCTACGTTTTGACTTAGCTTGCCTCTAGAAAAATGTTACAGAGAACTTACTTTTCCAACATTATCAAAATTACTTAAACAAATTGTTTATGATTGTCTTTGGGTAGCGGTGTGCTTACCCACATTTCCATGTGAGAGTTATAGTGTCTATTATGATCTAGATGGCATATCAATTCTGCCAATACGCTTGAACAGCGTGGTAGCCTATGGCCTGACCTTCCCGCGAAGTGCATGCATAGTAAGACATTGAAAATTAGGTGTTAAGTATTTCAACCAAGAAAGAACGTCGGTTATTATAGCTACTATGTTATATTTGTACCTGTCATTCTCAATAAATGTTGCACTTACGGACCGACCGGGAAGTGTTGGGACATTGTTGATGATAAGTATGGGAAAAGGAGACATTTATATTTTTATTATGTGAAATAGTTACAGTCCTGTTAGTAGTTTATAGCAAATCGTAGCCCTATGTCGTTTTATATACAAGAAACAAAATACAAAATTATTAGAATTATTAATACATAATAATCAAGAATTATTAAATGTTTGAAACAACAGCGGCCGTGCGGGCAATTATTAATAATGGTGCCTAGATGTAATATTTCATAGTTAATTTAGCCTATTAAACAAATTCATATTATTTATTTCGCTATAAAGTGACTGATTTGAGTCTAGGCACAGAATAATAGTATGGTCTAGGTAACTACCTACTGCTACCTACCGTCGGTTCCGGTTTGTTTTCAATAGTCGAAACAGTCGTTATGTTATACCTTGTCGAAGACCTTCGGGTGGCTTGAGATCATTCGACACTGGGTTGACCACTAACCCCTCCACCAATCCGCATTGGAGCAGCGTGGTGGAGTATGCTCTAGCTAGACTTCCCGCAGCTGTGTCTGGGGGAGACCCGTGCCCAGCAATGTGACGTCTATTGGTCGCTTACCTACTAAAAATTAAAAAAAAAACGTATGGCGTCATACAAACCGATTTCCATAGAAAATTTGCTCTTTGCCAGGTAAAAGAGCTAGCAGCAACAAAGTACAACTACACATTTGGAAAGGGGGAGGTGGTATCAACGTTCGTCGCAGCGTTCTACGACGCGGTCCTCCTGTATGCGCTCGCGCTGAACGATACGCTGCAGCAGTCGCACGCGCCGCGTGGCTCGTTAGATGGCGCTGCGGTCGTGCGGAACATGTGGAACAGGACCTTTCAAGGTGAAAACTAGGTTTTGATTGGCTTAGCTATTCACTGTCATGTTCAAATTTTAATACATGTTTCCTATATCCCATTTAATCGACTTTGGTTCCATATAAAGTTCGCCCGACGCAGTACCACTGCTCGCCACGGTACCTAGTACCATTTCTTTCGTGTAATAATTGTTTTTAAAGCAATTATGATTTCTGCCGTGTAGTAATTATTTATAAAACAATTATGGTCCGGTTGGAAAGGTGTGGTTTCCGGTTACACTTCTTTAGAGGCGACCATATTAGTCCTCAAGGGTAGCAACACATCTGTCACTGACTTAGAAAGAGACTCCTACTAACAAGTACTAACTGGACTATTACTAACACCAACTAACAGGACTAACTACCTATCACTAACAGTCCCCAGTCCTCATACCTACTAACGAACTGACCAACTAATGTTCTAATTAACTCTCTCAACTAATCGGACTAACCATCCCAGTCCCTAATTGAGTCTTGTTCCAAGTCAGTCACAGTTGTCAAGGGCGGCAGCGGATGGGTGGTGCTGCAAGCTCGTTTGTCTTGTTCGTATCCATAAAAAAAGAACTTCCTCCTTTTTTGAAAGTATGTTAGAAGTAAATAAATTGTAAACCACTAGGTATTTAAAATGGCATGGTATTTTATGAATAAACTATAATAAAAATCTTACATTATCTTAGAGAGTTCATCGCTTGTTTGATGACATCATAACTGTATGGGAAACTGCTTTTATCTCATTTAAACTTATTTATACATATACATACTTATACTATTCAACTAGAAGCAAGTTCCAGCCATACATTTTCTGTTGTGTGACAATGAAAGACAATTTACATCAATTATGAATTTAATTTAAAGCAAAGTAAATCTTGTAAATTTTCCGCTTTACGCTTTTCAGTAAGACTTTCACCAACTTGTTAACTTTAAAAGCAAGGGAAAAGTTCTTCAATATTGATTCTTCAACTGTAGATTGCTTTCATTAATAAGTTCGAAACTCGATGCTTTTTTGCTTACTCACAATAATTGGTATTTTTAATTAAATTTTGATGGATCAAATAAGGTTGATGAGTACCTAAATTAATTAAAGCACGTGCTTGTAAACACAACATTATAAACAATGCGGCATTGCTTTTTACTGTATATTTCAAAAAGTTAAGAGTACGAAGAGTGAGTGAGAGTGCTCGTTCAAAGGCAGTCCCAGATGCGTTGCTACCCTTGGAGACTAGGATTTTCGCATCTAGAAAAGTGTAACCGGAAACCACAATATTATTAACAAGAACCCATCTGCAAACCGATTCCGACCGCAACCAACGTTTCTTAACATACCTATTCGCGGACGATGAACATGCATAGGTATATATGCTGTCTGATTCACTGTCCATGAACGTGTTAGGTATCGTCCATAGCCAAATGGCTCGCGTCGATTCAGTGTGTTCGAAAGAATTAAGCAACGACGGGTGCGGTCAGTTTGTGGATGCGTGACCGTTAGTGGCGACGATTGAGAGAGGCCTATGTCCAGCAGTGGACCAAACAAGGCTGATGGATGGATGATGATGATGATGATGACCGCTAGTGCCAAAATTTCATTTCGCACGTGTCCATAGACGACGGTGACCACTTACCATCAGTTGGCCCGTATGTCTGCTTATCCGTCTGTATTATTAAAAAAAGGTAAAATGGACGGGTCATAGCAAGAGTCATAGGGCTATGAAAGTCTCCGCACAATGTAGCTATGTAGTACTTGCTTTTAAAGAAGTGCATCGTTTCCAGGTATCACAGGAGAGGTAATCATCAATGAGAATGGCGATCGAGTGGCGTCATACTCCCTGCTTGATATGAATCCCGTCACCAGCAAATTTCAGGTAAGCGGAATAGACAACAGTGACAACCCACTACCGAACTCGCCTGTCACTCGTGGTCTGGGTTCAAATACCAAAAACTGTTCTCAGTTATGCGCGAAATTACATGTGACTACTGACGGAAAAATATCGTGATAAAATCTGCATGCTTAAAAGCTATCCATAATGTTCTTGAAGGCATAAGGCATAACTCCATCGATAACATACGATCGACGCGAGCCATTGGGCTATGGAGGTTATGTCATGTCACATTATTTACCTTACCTACTACTGTCTTGTTTGTTTCGCATATAAATTTTTTTTTCCAACATTATGTTTCATATATTTCTCTCTTATTTGTCAAAAATACAATCTATACAACTCGATGGATATCAAATGCATTATTCAAATAATACTATGATTTTATTCCGAATGCCTCTGTAGCCGATTGGGTAAGAAATGATAATTCGAAGATTTGTGAGCAAATCGATGAAAGATCCGCCTTTGATCTTCGTTCGTGAATTCGTGTGAATTTTGTTTCTTTGACCTACCCACATATTTCTTTTTCTACTGCCTAACCCAACATTTTTATTCATTTATACAGACCAAATGTCATGATGAACGCTCTTTATTTTAGTGAGGCGCTAAGCCGTCACGTAGTATAATTACCTCGGAACCTTCCTATTTTCTTGGTAATATAGGTAACAGAAATGGGCCGGAATAAGAATAAAATCTTGTATGAGACACTAATCATCATCATTATCACATCCCTTTCTTTGTCGTACTTGGGCACGGGTCTCCTCTCAGAACGGGAGAGATTAGGCCTTTGTCTACCACGCTGGCCAAGTGCGGATTGGCAGATTTCACATGCCTTCGAGAACATTAGAAGAACTCTCAGGCATGCAGGTTTCCTCACGATGTGTCCCGGTACCGTTACAAGTGACATTTAATTTTTTATATCGCACATAACTCCGAAAAGTCATTGGTGCGTGCCACTTGGGTTTGAAGCTGGACCGCTCGAGTGAGAGGCGAGTTTGATAGCCACTGGGGTATCACCGATAATATAGGCCGAATAGGCTTACTACTCACGAATGATATGGGACCCGTAGGATCGCGTTTGTATCCACCAGAGTAAGTGATGATCAGAGAAAATTATTAAATTCCTAAATAAGGAGTCTCACAGACAATAGCCTGGAAGGACATTCCCGGAAAATATTTCAGCGAACTCGTATCCCATTTCTTTGTATTTCTAGAGCCATCGATATTCCAACTTTTGGATTGCCCGCTTTGGAATTGGGAACTTATTGAAAGTTTTCCCTTTCACGATCTGTTGGCGAATCCACTTTCATCCTAAATCACTTGGAATATTTTTGCGTGATAGTTCAGTCTTTTATTTTAGTCAGACTTAATTATCTAGCTAGAGGTAGTACAGCCTATAATGAATGTTGATAGTATGCTAATACTAGCGTACGCCCGTATCTTTGCTCGCGACATCCGTGCTTCATGGACATAATAGAATCAATCGATATGAAATAATCGGAAAAACTCCATTGTAGCTCACATAGCGGTATAAACGGGATAAAAAATAACCTTTTTATTTGCATATCATGCTTTGTGTTGTCTTTTAAATAAGGCGATTAAATTTAGTTAGCATTTATTAAGTGGTAAGCATATTGTTTTGCAATGTCAGACGGTCAGTCTTGACCTCTATAGCTGAATTTTGTCATGCATAATATTGTTACATCGATTTTTTTACTTGAAATGCAGAATATCACTTTGCACAACAATCCAGTCATACTATATTTATGGCTAAATAATTTGATTTCAACCTAAATTGTCGAATACGATCAAATCAGACCAAATAGACTCTGAACGATGAAAAGTAGAGTACAGCTATCGACTCGTATTTCATTTAGCTCTAAGATCTAATGGACGTGAAGCATAACGTAAGCTTCTACGTATTTCAAATGTATTATTCAGTGAGAGTGGAATATTCTTCAGGAAAGTTTTGACTAGTAGGTAATAGGTTTCCGATAAGGTGTAGCTATCAATTTCAATCCCGCAATATATCATTCAAGTTTGATTCCGCTTACGCCCCACTTATTGAGTTACGTGAGGGCAATAAATAAACTTGTATGACAGGTTGTACAAGCCATTGGAACTGGGTAGGAAATCGAGTGTTATTATGGGACCATGATATCTATTCTCTAGTAACTGTGATGGACTTAGCTTTGCTGATAAGGCTGATAATGATAGAAGCACGATGTGAGGATTTGTGCATGCCACAACCCATAGATGTCCAACTATTCTACACGGGTCTGTCCCATTGCATCTCGCTGCGGTGCATACTCCACCACGCTGCTCCAATGCGGTGCGCTTACCACTTACAATGGGACTTAACTTTATCTGGTGAAAAGAGGGTGTACAATGTATACATACATTACCCCACGAGGTAATACAGGCGTGTAATGTTTTAATTAACTTTGCCTTACCATATTTAGTTTATAAAAGACGAAAACTTTAAAAGAAAAAGGCTATTCAAGAAAGACAAATATTAGTATTCCCAGAAGGCACTCCCAAGCGTTCAGTATTGGTAATTTATTTAAAGTACGTTTTTTAATTAGGTATATCGTGTTTTTCAAGGAACGTTAAAAACTACACTGAATAAGTTACTAGGGAAAGGTAAGAAATTATTATAACAATTTATACGTAAACAAATTTACTAACCAAAAAATATTTAATTATGTTGACAAAGTTGCGAATTATCGTCTAACTAATTAGTATGAAAGAAATGTTTTCTTCTTCTCTACTGAACAATTTTTATATTACATACTAAATTAAGATGCAAATCATGACACGACGACTTGTAATGAAGATAGCATAACATCACGACTCCCACTTATGTCCCACCTTATCACCAGTTATGTTTAGGTCCCATGTAATATAATATGGTGAGCAGATTTGAAGAATTGCCCGACCCGTGGATAGAACCCAGGACCTCTAGCTTAGCAGTCGCGCTTGCAACCACTAGACCAACGAGGCAGATACAATTCATTTTTGAATTCATTTTCGATATTATGTGTAGATATTCTGTGCGTCTAAAATGCTCAATTTCAAAAAGTGTAGACACTTAAAATAAATGCAGTAACCTCTATATTGTATGCAGGATGGATTTGGCAGAATGGATGAGAAAATATTTTTTGCATTATTTTTTTTTTGTTTATTGAGTTTTTTATTGTTCGTTGAGTGAGTGGTGTTTTGGCATATCCAAACAAATTGAGGCATTTGGATTTGGGCATACCTTTTCGTACTCCAATTTCTTTATATTCTCTATTGTTTTAACTAGAAATAAGGCAGCTTTGGTTAAGTGAGTGAGCTGTTTGTGAATGAATGATAGAGAATATAATATATAATACCATTATCGATTTAATCACATCTATCCAGCCGTTTAGGAGGAGTTCACTGTCATGCACACGTACACAAGATATATTTATATTAAGATATGTTAAATTGATTTTGTGTACATATTTCAGTTTATTTATGTTTAAAGGAAACTCAAAACTGGTTCGAAAGGGTATTTGCCAGTGTAAACACTGCCTTGGTCGTGTTCCTCCGAATTTGGCAGACCTAAGTCGGTCTACTAGTAAACAATATAGCATTGTTAGTGTCCGAGGGTCTAGTAAATTAACAATATAGAGCTGTTAGTAGTTATACGAGTATTCACGCGTTTAACATCCTTTATGAAGCCACCCATTGCAGTATTACTAAGGGAAAGTTCATGCTCAAATGGGATTGCAAACAGTCCTTTGTGCAAGGAAAGCTTGTCTCTGACTTTACCGGATGTTCGAGTGTGGATTGAAAGCACTTTAGTTGGAAAAGGCAATGAAGCAAGAGCTTTTGGAAAACTGATGCTGTTTTATCTATGAATTATTTTCATGAACAATTTCATTTTCTTATAAATTATTCGGGAATATAAGCGACAGGTAACATTAGAAAGAGATATTTGATAGAAATAATTACAAATGTAAATAATTAGTGTAAATTGTAGGTTTTTTATAATAATATATAAAATCACACTAATGTACCTACTTAAAGACAAATACCTAAATAAATTATGAATTAAAAAGCGTTTATGGCTGGAATGATTTTAGGTGATATAAATATGAGAGTTATATCATAACTATTTTATTTATTAACGCAGGTATGTACCAACTTATTTCAAACTGCATTATTTTATTAAAAATATTGCCTGTAAAAGGGTCATGTACTTTAATATCACGCATACCTAGCTCGTAAAATCTGCCAACGCATTGATAATAAAACTGCTATTGGAAATTCTTATCATTTCTAATACATAACTGAAAAAGTATGTTTATTGATTTATTAATGTCATGGTTTGTCCTTATAAGCGGAATGTTGGATCGACATGAATTTTTCCGTAGATTTTTATTTATTTATCTCTATTGAACCACATACAAAAGGTATAGGGTATAAATGGCGAGCTGCATTAAGCGTTGTCTACTAGCCAACCATTGGCTTCGTTTCGGCATATTTTCTACACATAAACATAACACTTAACTACTTTTCAAACTCAGTTAATACATTTGTCCTATTATTTTAAAAGAGAACAAATATTTCTCTTCACGTATCATCTATCCAGCCATATCAGCCTTTTCAGATCCACTGCTGGACATAGGGCTCTCTTAAACGACATCACTCCGACAGGTCCTGTGCAACACCAAACCTGTAATGTTATTTCTAAGATTTTGGAATAAATTTATAATCTTACTTAAGTTATTACTAGTGGACGCCCGCAGCTTCGCTCGCGTAGAATTAGACCCCCACTTGACCACTTGACTTCAAAAACGGCAAAGTTTCATACTAACTTTGCACCCCCGTTTTACCCCCTTAGGGGGTGAATTTTCAAAAATCCTTTCTTAGTGCTCCCCTACGTTATAAAAGGAACCCCTGTGCAAAATTTCAAGTTTCTAGCCCTTATAGTTTAGGCCCTGCGTTGATATGTCAGTCAGTCAGTCAGTCAGTCAGTCAGTCAGTCAGTCACCTTCTCCTTTTATATATATATATAGATAGATGTTTATGTTATTATGTTTACCGACAGCATGTTGTTTTCTTCTCAACATGCAGCCTCACCCAGACGTCTGTTGCAGGTAGTCGCGACCTACGTGGCCGCCAACTCGTCCCTGCAGTTCGTGGAGCACCGCCCCATCCACTGGGCGGGCGGCCGTGCTACACCTCCGCCCGACACCCCCCAGTGTGGCTTTGACGGGTCCCTCTGTCCCGACAACTGTAAGTACGAACATACTGTTTTAGCTATCTCTACAGTACCTCCTCTAGGCTAGGGGTGAGCAACCTTTTTAATCAGTGGGCCAATTTTTTTTTTGGCTGGCCGTACATAAATTATTATTACTCCTATTAAAAATTTACGAAACTTTATTTATTAAAAATATAAAAACAAACAAGAAAATAATAGAAAAACGAATTTACTTGACCTTTTTAATGAGAAATTTGGCAATAAATTTGAATTTTGGCCGCATAAATGTTCATACCTATCCTATACCTCTGATATGTTATCTATAAATGTTTGTATGTAACGTTGTTGGTGTGTCTTATAAAATAAAATAAAAATAAATAAAATAAATATGTTTAACGGCCCGCGGGCCGCGTGTTGCTCATCCTTGCTCTAGCTAGGCGAACGGGCAGACACTGTCGATGACTTTAAATAATCGTGCATTCACGAAAAATTTTCGCATGCGAATAATAAAATTGATGCTACTGTCCGTAGAGGTCCCACTGTTGGCCATAGCTCTCTCCCACAGCCAGAGCTGCGGGAGATAGGATTTGGTGGAGAGGATATTATTATCCAACCAACCAGTGTCGAATGTTTTCAAGCCACCCAAAAGGACCTGGCTTAACGTGCTCTCCGAAGCACGGAAGCGCCCATCAAACACGACCGCACCCATCTTTGCATAACTCGGTCGTTCACATACGATCGACGTTAGCCATTGGACTATGGATGCTCTGTTGGACTATTGAAGCATTTGAATGAAATTGTAAGAATACCCAAAATTTTAAATGAACACTAATGAAATTGACTCGGAACTCGACAGACAAGGGCATGGAACAAGGGTATCTCGTTAGATTAGTAGATATAAACACCATAATATCACGCTCATATTTTCCCGAAGCGGTAGGCTAGTAGTACTAGTAGTAGTACTAGTAGCTACACCAGCTTTTCACCAGTAACGACGTACGTCGACGTCTTCCGTGCGCAAAAGTCGGACAAAGAAAGTGTTTGAATGCTAGCGTGGACGATTACACTAATGAGTTAATTACAGTTTAGCGCCGAGTTCTTATTTTAAACTTTTATAGCGTTCTCCGGTTCATTCGAGTCTTGTCAACTTTTTTGATACAGATTAACTTCATTAGAACTTTGTTCTTGCCGTTTAAAATGAGTTCATTATTCTTTGTTTATTTATAACATCTTCTAAAATAAGTAAGGCTAAAACAGTTTAATTATCCTACGCATTTGAGAGTTTTTTAAACTTTTTACATTTACTTAAATGTTTACGAAAATGTTCCAAGCAGATTTTTACAGATTTGTTTGAAGATTTATTGTAAATTTTCATGATGATGAAGTATCTATCGTTCGTAAGGATTAATATGCCATACATAATAAAACCGCTCGTAAATCACTATTGTGATTTATGTGTAAGAGTTAGGTTAGGTTAGCATATAGGTATATGCTATCGCAGATTTTATAAAACATAATTGAAATTAAAGAAATATTCAATTAAACATCTATAAAACAATTCAATTCAATTAAACCATATCCCAAGGGACCATCATCATTTTCAGGGAGCGCGTGCAATGTTTACTCAAAATAGTCAACGGGTGTTTTAATGTTATGTCTAAACTATAATTACTTGACTTAATTTTTTAACCTTTTCTGAATTGAGTAAACGCTGAATTTGTATTGGAGAACACAGTGTATTACTGACAGACAGACTGACAAACAATTAATTTAAAAATATGCTTTCGGAATCAGTATCAATTACATAATCAACCCAAGATAGTTATTTTTTTCAAGATTTAGGTATTCAATGTACAGACGCGGACTCGTTAGAGTTTTATTATAAGTTTTATTATTTTATTATAAGTAAAATATACTGGTAAATAAAATCCAGAGCTTTAAAGAAGTTTTATTTATAAATTAGTTCCTAACCGTCAATAAGACCCACCACTTGTCGCACCACACAAACACAAAATGGCTTCCCTTTTATTAAAACGCAGAACGAATGAAAGAATCTAACGCTGCATTAAAACAGTACCTACTTATATAAACGTTCTCCGTTGAATTTCAAAAGAAATGCCTTTAAATTCATTTTATTTCAGAGAACGGAAAACGTAGTCGAGTAGACTATTCAAAGGAATTAAAAAGGAACTTAACGAAAGAAAATGAAATTAAACAAAAAGGCAATCTTGTGCCACCATAATCCTGTTCTTTGTTGACTCATCACGTTTTGTCAGCCAAGTATATTTTTCAGGCTTTCCTTTACAAATAGACGTAAGAATATCCTAAGAAATATTAAGACTTATGTAGGTATTGATATCTATATATTTTAAATCTACTGTTAGATACTAATCTATTTTCTTACTATCTAATGTATGACGTAACAAGTGTGATTGAGGCCAAGTTGGGGCCATTATAGCTTTAATAAATACTAGAGTTAGTGAGCTACACTACTACACTACTACCTCTAAACTTGGCCTCTAGCTCGACTGACACTACGTGCGTGAGTTGCTGCTTTTACGATGAAGGAAAACATTGCGAGGTGATCTGCATACCTGTTAGTTCTTTATAGTTTTTACTATATAGTTTTCGGTCGCGTAGAATTAGACATAAAAACAGCATTTACACCTAGTTGCTACCCTACTCAGACACTACCGATCGAATTCTGTCCTTCGAACTTCATTCCTAGAGAAATCACTGGCATAAAAAGAACCAACATATCGTATAGTTTTATTCATTCAACTGTAAGCATTTGTTGTAATTAAGAAGCAATTCAATTATTTAATTAATCAAATCAAACAAATTAATAAATATTCAAACAAACATCCATCCCGTATCCCAAGAGGGGGCCCTCATTATTTTCCAGGAACATCTTCAATATTGTACCGCCTATATATAGGTAATTAGTTAGTAAATATTCGTCAAAAGGTTTTCGTGTTAAAAACTTAGTTAGAACTTTCCTTCCATTATTAACCCTTTATGGATTGAATATACACGCTGAATTTTTATTGGAGACAATAGGTGGTAGAGCCTATAGGGAACCAAATAGGTTTTATATGAAAGCTAATTGGTTCCATATAGAGTTCGCCCGGGGCAGTACCACCGCCCGCCACGGTACCTAGTACCATTTCTGCCGTGTAATAATTGTTTTTAAAGCAATTGTGGTCCGGTTGGAAAGGTGTGGATTCCGGTTACACTTCTTTAGAGGCGACCATCTTAGTCCTCAAGGGTAGCAACACATCTGTGACTGACTTAGAACGAGACTCCTACTAACAAGTACTAACTGGACTATTACTAACACCAACTAACAGGACTAACTATTACTAACAGTCCCCAGTCCTTATACCTACTAACGAACTGACCAACTAATGTTCAAATTAACTCTCTCAACTAATTGGACTAACCATCCCAGTTCCAAATTGAGTCTTGTTCAAAGTCAGTCACAGTTGTCATGGGCGGCAGCGGATGGGTGGTGCTGCAAGCTCGTTTGCTATCTTTTATCCATAAAAAAAAAAAAAAAATCTGTATCGTTTACTTATCATCCAGATAAACAGATTTGTAATTTTCTTTCTCGTATTTTTAATTAAGATCACACGGCTTCAATGTGGGTTGTCGCTCAAAATATTTACCAACATGTTGTTTAAAAGATTTAAACATAAAATTCCTATGTAATGTAATGAAATTTCCCAGAAATCGTTTACGGTTTGTTAATCGAGGCAAGCGTGTAATTCGTATTCCCTAAACGGCGATATTCCCATTTTGAATGACCATAAATTCCCGATGAGAGTTGAGACGGCCTGCAAATAACCGCTTTGACGTTAGCTTTATTTCAATATTTATGTTGTGATGTGTACTCGTAATTTATCTGGGGAATTTGATTCAAAATACGATTAACTGTAGTTTTACACATAGATAGCTCGACGAATTTCCCCACATAGATAAGGTAGCTTAGCTTATTTCGCGTTGAACATGTTTAGTTTATAGTTGGGTGATTTACCCCTGTAGCTTTTGGCGTCATTGCCACATCGATACGCCCTTATGAAATACGTACTGTCGGATATGTCCATATCGGAGTCAGAATATCAGTCTACTGATGATCTGAAGACGATACCGACAAATAGCTGGATTCGGAGGGCACTACTTTTTTTAACTTTTGTTGTAGGTAACTTTTGCATACACCTCAGACCTTAGGTCTTACCTTACCATAGGTCTGTGATCGTACGAGTGTGTGATATGGCAGGTATGCCTAAATGGGTTAATAATTAATAAGCAGAAAGATATACCTACTAATGTACTAACTTAACTCGAAAATTAAAAATGTTTACATTATTTTTGTTCTTTCCCATTTTATTTATGCAGTTAGTTTAATGGAACAGGTTATTGATTTTGCCACTCCATCGAGCGGAAATGGTTATAATTTTCCACCTCCGGGCTCCGGCATGCTCGAGAACAAAAATTGAATTGCAAAGGAAATTTAATCATAGTACGTTTGAAAAAATATGTACAAAGTTTATTTCGTTACATTTCTTTAGAGGCATTTCCGGTTACACTTCTTTAGAGGCGACCATCTTAGTCCTCAAGGGTAGCAACACATGTGACTGACTTGCAACGAGACTCTTACTAACAATTACTAACTGGACTATTACTAACATCAGCTAACAGGACTAACTATCATTAACAGTCCCCAGTCCTCATACCCACTAAATAATTGACTAACTAATGTTCTAATTAACTCTCTCTCCGTTAACTGGAGTAACCATCCCAGTCCCTATTTGAGTCTTACTCAAAGACAGTCACAATTGTCATGGGCTGCAGCGGATGGGTGGTGCAAGTTCGTTTGCTATCTTATATCATAAAAAAAGCTAACAATTTAAATTTCATCAGTTTACCTATTAGGTACTAGAGTATCTATGGTATATTAAAAGTGATTAAATGGGAAACTGTGTTACTTGGTTTGCAGATATATCCTTCTTCTCCTCATCGGAATGATGGATGGATATGATTACATAGATTTACTATATGATCTAGACTTTTTATCTTAGAAAATGGCATGGTTCCTGTAAAATGGATTATACAAGGAAATAATCATTAGATTTTTAATCGATACTTAAATATCGATTAATTTCTAATCGATTGAAAGCTATCTCGGATTATGATCGGCGAACCGCAGTTCGGTGGCGCTTCACCCGCGAGTGAACCTAGATTTTGATTAGTAGGTAATAATCTTTGGTATAGCTTTTCATTGATAAAGGCCAAGATACATCTTCATGGAAAACGAATTGACGCATGCGGAGCCGCGGGAAAAGCTAGTGAAAATAATTGAATTCTTTGTTTCAGCTCTCCCAGTGTACGCCATCTTGAGTATAGTTCTCAGCTCTGTCGTAGTCATTCTTGCAATTCTATCAGTATTTATATACAGGTAAGTTGATTATTGATTATTCTTATAATAGTGATGACTAACGGTGACTGTAATATAACGGCTTCCCATGGTCCGCGATTCTGCAGATTATGCCGGACGGACGCACCGCTACGAACTTGCCTGCGCTTTTACGGACGACATAATCTTCCCACGATGCGTCGTGCGCGCATCCGTCGCAAATTCACGCACCGTGGGAAGCCGCCCTTATAAAAGTGAAAGTGGCATATAATGTGTGAACAAAATAGTGCACATTTTCTTTAGTATCGTGTCAGCACTTGAGGTATTCAAATATTCTAATGTCAACGAAATGAATCATTTGGGAATACTAAATACTTTAAGGTAACACCCTAGTATTAGTTGTATGTATATCAATGTTGATGACAACACAATCTCTATATCGGGGATTTGGACTTTAAACTAATGATTTAAGGATTTAAGCATCCGATTATCAGATAATGTTATTAGAGAGATTATTATCTGCTAATAATATTAGTAGATTATTGTTCAGTAATTAAATTTAATTAGGGTTAAGCTTCAAAGCTTAAAATTTAATTCAATCGCATGTTAAAAAGAAAGCTTTAAACTTTCTTTTATAATCTATACTAATATTATAAAGAGGAAAGATTTGATTGTTTGTTTGTTTGTTTGTTTGCATCGAATAGGCTTCAAAACTACTGAACCGATTTGAAAAATTCTTTCACTGTTGGAAAGCTACACTATCCCCGGGTGTTATAGGCTAAATTTTATTTTGGAAAAAAATAGGGTTCCGTAAGATATTTGGGTTTTTCGGACACAAGGTGTGAAAAATCAACCAGAAAAGCTACTTAATTTACGTACGCTGCCTAAACTATAAAAGATAGAACCATAAAAAGTTCTAATTAATTGTAGATCTTATAAATATCTATAAAAAAGTCCGCGACACACTATACCTATCTATGTCGAGTGAGGCACAACAACCATTTTTTTATCTTGAATTTTTTTTGGACTACATTTACAGTTTATGTAGATAATATTTGGTCTTTGAATGATTAAAATTGGACGTTTGCTTTTGAAGTGTCTGTCTGTCTGTCTGTCTGTTTCGCTTTCACGCCAAAACTACTGAACCGATTTAAATGAAATTTGGTACACAGTCTAGAGCCTGACAAAGGACATAGACACTTTTTAATTGGAAAAAAGTGTTGTAATGGGTTGAAAAGGGAGATGAAAGGTTCTATGAAAGTTTTGTCATTTTCAGAACTAGAAGCATAAAACTTAAATTTTAGGCTGTTGATAAGGTATAATCCTTACTAATCCTATCCTACTAATATTATAAAGGGGAAAGTTTGTAAGTATGTATGTATGTATGGATGGATGTGTGTTACTTTTTCACGTAAAAAGTACTGAATGGATTTTAATTACAATAATATAGCTTATACATCAGAATAAAACACAGGCTAAAATTTATAAAGATATTGTGTGAATTGTCCAAAATATGACGATAAGTGTCAAGTAGGTAAGTAGGAAAAAATCTACCATCTGCGAGCTATTCTGGCGTGCGCTGCCAAAACTACTGGACCGATTTCAAAAATTCTTTCACCATTAGAAAGCTGCATCTTCACTGAGTGACATAAGCTATGTAATATTACTAGGCGTAAACGAAACTATTGTTATAATCTAAATATGTAAAATAAAGTCGTGTTAAATTTTTATTTTCTTAGTAACCTGACGCAAATAGGGTTTATGTGTGTGTATTATCTATATCTATACTAATATATAAAGAGGAAAGATTTGATTGTTTGTTTGAATCGAATAGGCTTCAAAACTACTGAACCGATTTGAAAAATTCTTTCACTGTTGGAAAGCTACACTATCCCCGGGTGACATAGGGATAAATTTTATTTTGGAAAAAAATAGGGTTCCGTAAGATATTTGGGTTTTTCGGACACAAGGTGTAAAAAATCAACCAGAAAAGTTACTTATTTTGCGTACGCTGCCTAAACTATAAAAGATAGAACCATAAAATGTTCTAATTAATTGTAGATCTTATAAATATCTATGTATAAAAAAGTCCGCGACACACTATACCTATCTATGTCGAGTGAGGCACAACAACCATTTTTTTATCTTGAATTATTTTTGGACTACATTTACAGTATATGTAGATAATATTTGGTCTTTGAATGATTAAAATTGGACGTTTGGTTTTGAAGTGTCTGTCTGTCTGTCTGTTTCGCTTTCACGCCAAAACTACTGAACCGATTTAAATGAAATTTGGTACACAGTCTAGCTAGAGCCTGACAAAGGACATAGACACATTTTAATTGGAAAAAAGTGTTGTAATGGGTTGAAAAGGGGATGAAAGGTTGTATGAAAGTATTGTCATTTTCAGAGGCATAAAACTTAAATTTTAGGCTGTTGATAAGGTATAATCCTTACTAATCCTATCCTACTAATATTATAAAGGGGAAAGTTTGTAAGTATGTATGTATGTATGGATGGATGGATGTGTGTTACTTTTTCACGTAAAAAGTACTGAATGGATTTTAATGAAACTTTACAATAATATAGCTTATACATCAGAATAACACACAGGCTAAAATTTATAAAGATATTGTGTGAATTGTCCAAAATATGACGATAAGTGTCAAGTAGGTAAGTAGGAAAAAATCTACCATCTGCGAGCTATTCTGGCGTGCGCTGCCAAAACTACAGGACCGATTTCAAAAATTCTTTCACCATTAGAAAGCTACATCTTCACTGGTGACATAGGCTATATAATATTACTAGCCGTAAACGAAACTATTGTTATAATCTATAATATGTAAAATAAAGTCGTGTTAAATTTTTATTTTTTTAGTAACCTGACGCAAATAGGGTTTATGTACCTATGTGTATTATAATTTTGATTTTTATATAAAATACCCGTGCGAAGCCGGGGCGGACCACTAGTAATATATAAACTGACAAACAGACACACGGGCCACCTGGATGGTTAGTGGTCACCGTCGTGTATGGACAAGTCGAACACTGGGGGTAATTCAAGCCTACCTTGAAGGAAGCGTTTCACACTCTTTTTGAAGCGCTAACTTACACATACATAACTTGCTTACATAGCTAAATTTAGCACGTTTCCACTAGGTAGGTACACATTTCTACTACAAAGTATTTACTACTTATAGTTTATACACCCTCTACGCAGAGAATCGTGAAAGGAATTACGAGAATACCCAACTTGAACTATACAATAATACATACCTACGCATTTTCACCAAATTACATTTACACATAAACAAATATGGGGAGGCAAGGGATCTGAAGATGGGATAAATTAGCAACACGCGGCTCGCATCGCATCAAAGAGCTTTTATGTGTTCCCGTCAAGCGTTTCCGTACATCGGTTCCATAATATATATCATAGGTTTGTTTCCACGAAAACGGAAATTATAATTAATTTAGTACATGTCTAGTCTTAATCGACGACAAATTAAAATAACAGACCTTGTGGCATTGTACCCAGACCAGTACCCGCTGTATATCGAGGCTATTTTTTTGGGCGAAAAAGCTAAAAAAAAACCACAAATAATTAATGTGAAATGGATATTTTTTAATTGAGTTCGAAAAATTTTTTTTAATACATTTTATAAAAAAATCCTATATAATCCTAAAAAAAATTTTTTTTGTAAGGAGGGCAAGGCAAAACCGGTGTCAAATGTGAGCAGGCCACCCGAAGGTCTTCGACAAGGCTTAGCAACTGTTTCCAGCATTGAAAACAACGAGGACCGACGGCATAACGTGCCCTCCGAAGCACGGTAGCGTCCATGAAATGTTGACACTAGCGGTCCCCCATCCACATACCGACCGCGCCCGTCGTTGCTTAACTATTTCGATCAGCAGGTACACTTAAAACTAGACCAAGGAGTAGTTATTGATTATATTGAACAAAATATTATTGTTACAATGACATGTAATAATATGTCTCCTATATAATATCAAATGTCGAAATAGAATAGATTATCATTTGACTCGCACAATCCGTCTCTAATCCGCAATCGAATTACGCAGATGTATTTCGGTACGATATTATTATGATTTTCATATTTTCATCGTATTTTGTACAGATGGAACGACGAATTGTAACGAGGACGAGCGAGATATTGGATTTGTGGATTTCAATGGCGAACTAGTTGTATGGGTACTGTACTCCTATCGAGGGTTTTTATCGAATCTGCCGTGATTGCGAACTGCAATTGCATTCAGTTAAAATTGCGATTTAAATTGAAATATTAGAAAAAAACAGGATTATCAGGAACATTGTGGAGTAGCACGGAAGTACTTATGACATTTGCCACACACCTGCACATTTACTGACCGCACACAATGTTGCTTTTGACTCCGTTCATACAAAGGCAACAAACGAAGTAATAAAAAGGTCTTGTTTAGGATACTTTGATCCTTTAACAAGGTCCTTTTGGAATTTGAAAAAAAAAAATGTTTCTAGTAGACCCTTGTTAATTTTACGCATAATACAATGACTGCCACTTGAAACTATTTAAATCAGTTGGTACATAGAAAGTCAAGGTCTTTTAAATTTAAATTTCAAAATATGAATATAATAAGATTTTTCACTTTTATTAGGTATCAAAAACATTCGTCAACAATCAGGATGTGTTGCCTGAATATGAAACATTAACAATAAGAAAAATAAGGACTGCTTGAAACTGTTGAAATAATCTTTATTTTCCCTCATTGCACCCCCATAATAAGTTACCTTGGTCCTCAACTGTCAGGCAGGAAATAAACAAGCGCTCTGAATATTGAGTACATATATCATTCGTATAGAAATATATATTTCGTAGGCATTACAAGCTGGAAGCAGAGATCGCGATGATGACGTGGCGAGTGAGTTGGAGCGACGTTCTCCAGCCTGGAGGGAGATTGCGTGGCAGCATACACTCGCTCGCAAGACGGTATAGCTCAGGGGTAAGTATGGAGATTTCATCAAAGGTTGGCTTTAACTCTCGCGCAGCCAAGAGAGGGATCAGGCTCTATTGAGACTCCAGTCTGGCGGAAGATTTCTCGGCAGCACACACTCACTCGCGAGGTATAACTCAAGGGTTATAGCTCTCACACAGCCAAAGGACGAGACATTCTCCTCAGACTCAATTGAGGTGACTGTAGCTTGCAGGGAGGTTGCACAACATCACTCACTCGCATGCTAGGCGATAAAAGGCAGGGGCGGTATGTATCGACATTTTGGAAGGGGAACGCCCAAGACAGACTTAGTCACGGCCAATCATTCTCCAGGCAAGTAAGTCAGTCAGCAGCACAGATATTAATAAAAATTTTCTTGCAGACAGCGTATTCAGACGAGGCGACATCCCTTGCTGGCGACCGACAAGTGTACGCACCATGTGGTTTCTACAAAGGCTGTAGGGTTGCTATTAAGAAAGTAGACAAACAACGTGTAGACCTCACCAGACCTCTCCTTCTGGAGCTGAAAAAGATGAAAGATCTGGAACACGACCACCTGGCGAGGTTCTACGGCGCCTGCGTCGATCCTCCCCATTGCTGTCTTCTCACCGAGTACTGCCCCAAAGGATCGCTGCAAGATATTCTGGAAAACGACACCATCAAACTAGACTGGATGTTCAAAGTCAGCTTGATGCACGATATTGTCAGGGTAAGCGATTTTTATTCAGAAGCACTCTGATCCAGTATTAGTTAAGACCACAGAAATTAATCAAGATAGAACGGCGGTCACTTTTTGATACAATCGATGCGTGTCACCTTTTTGTCAGCCCTACCCAAGTCCCGCCTACTATGTGACGTCACACTTTAGTAATTAGTGTAGTGACACACTCGTTTTAGTTGTAATCAAATCTATCGATAACATAACGTACTGTAACAAATATCGAGGAGCACTGACTGAACTTGCGAGATATCTTGCAGTATATTGCAAGATTGCGGCACGGGGTATACGCCCAGTTCACCGTTCTATCTAGGTTAATTTCTGTGGGTAAGACCAACGACAGCAGCGTAGAAAGTAGGGTGAAATATCACCTATTTTACAAAGAGGGTGTGATAGAGTTGTCGTTGTTCTTGAAACATTTAATTGTTAAGTATAGAACGCAATCATTGGATACAATAGCCGTCAGATGTGTCTAGCATTGACCCTGCCTTAAATATCTTTCTTAGACCAGTCAACTTCATCTTTCAGCTATAGGTTTTTCACAAAATTATCAACTTTGACTAACAAAGTTGATTATGGTAATATCGATAAGAAAGTTCGAAAGCAGCTCGAACTAAGTGCCGCACAGTGGGTTTAATTCAATTTCAACTTTTCGCTAACCACAAACTCCGTAAGATTCATGAAGTATTTAAGTAGGTGGGAAAACTTCCGAAAAAACTCTATATTAGATTCAATTATTTGGCCAACTTATTTTACATACGTATCTCTAGCTTTATTCAATTTGAAGTTAAGTTGCAAAAACATTTTGATATAAATCTGCGGGTCTAGTTTCAGGTCTATAAGCATTGCTTTTATTATGGATATAAGATAGAAAACGAGCATGCAACACCAAGCATCCGCTGCCATGACAACTGTGAATGACTTTGAACTCAAATAGAGACTGGGATGGTTAGTCTAGTTAGCTGATAGAGTTAATTTGAACATTACTTGGTCATTAGTGGTATCAGGTAGACAGGTTTACTTTTCTGAATCTTCTATAAGTAGTTTCAGATTTCCCTATACTGTCCCAAATAAATAAAATACGCTGTATTATATACTGTCCTGAGCGAAGCTACATAAAAAATACTTTTAAGTTAGTATATTTGTATATTATATTACTTATACCGGATTGTACTAGATTATACCGGATTATACCAACTTGTATGTGTAATTATTGTCTCCTCCCAGGGCATGCACTACCTCCACGGCACGGACATCAGATCTCACGGCGCGCTAAAATCAAGCAACTGCGTAGTGGATTCCCGGTTCGTGCTGAAGATAACTGACTTCGGTCTATACGCTCTGAGGACTTCGGAGAAGGATTCTAGAGCTCACAGTTATTGGACGCGTGAGTATGCTTCGATCAAGTAAAAACTCATAATTAACAAAGTCAGACTGCACATTAGCCGAGGTTTTCTTAAGAAAACCCATCAAACAATGTAACAGACTAATAATCATGATGTGGTAATGTAATGACATCAGGACATCAAGAGTAAGAGACCTTCGGACAGATTTTGAAAATTAGGTTGGTCATTGACCTCTCCGAAAACCGAGAACCTTTCTCCGAGAACATTTTGAGAATTAGGTTGGTCTTTGACCTCTCCGAAAACCCGTCAGCCTTATTCTGGCCTGAACTTTAGGGACGATAAGTCCGTACAAAACCCAATACAATACTGCGCTTTGCTTGCCCTGTGATTATCTACAACCTATAGACGTCCCATTGTTAGGCACGGGTCTCGAGCATACCCCACCACGTTGCTCCAATGTGGATTAGTGGAGGAGTTAGTGGCCAACCCAGTGTCGTATGTTTTCCAGCCACCCGAAGGACTTCGATAAAGCTTAACGATTGTTTACCATCGAAAAACGGAGCACTCCCCACGAAGCACGGTAGCACTAGCTATCAAATTAGCAGTGGACTCATCTATCCACAAACTGACCGCGCCGTCGTTGCTTAACTTGGTCGATCACATACGACTGACTCGAGCCATTGGGCTTCACCCATGGGGCCAATACGTTACATCCTGTGTGACTGCTATTTTCGTACTCAGGCCTCCTTTGGACGGCTCCCGAGCTGCTCCGCATGCCGGAACCGCCGTACGAGGGCACGCAGAAGGGCGACGTGTACTCCTTCGCCATCATCATGCACGAGATCGTCAACCGGCAGGGCGCCTTCTGGCTCGGCCCAGGGGTTGAAATGCCGCCTAAAGGTAGGTTTATAGTAGCACATCATAGATCACTATCTCCGATAGCCAAATCTATCCGTATATAGGTTACTAGTGGACGCCCGCAGCTTCGCTCGCGTGGAATTAGACGTAACATAACCTAAATACAAAATTTCATTGAAATAATGTAGGTATATACGAAAAACTTTTATACCTACTAACTTTGCACGCCGCTTTTAACGGGGGAACAAACCGAAACTCAATAAAAAACCTTCATAGGTACCTACTGAATTTCATTCGAATAACATCAAAAACGGCAAAGTTTCATACTAACTTTGCACCCCCGTTTTACCCCCTTAGGGGGTGAATTTTCAAAAATCCTTTCTTAGTGCTGCCCTACGTTATAAAAGGAACCCCTGTGCAAAATTTCAAGTTTCTAGCCCTTATAGTTTAGGCCCTGCGTTGATATGTCAGTCAGTCAGTCAGTCAGTCAGTCAGTCACCTTCTCCTTTTATATATATAGATTGGAATCCAGCGTTAGTTGTATTAGCCAAAAAGTTTGAAGTTATTCCAATCGTATTGTTTGTGTCTGGCAGAAATAATTGAAGCGATAATATCGAGCGGGCTGCGTCCCAACACGTCTTACCACCGGTCGTGTGAGGTGGACGATGCGACCGAGCTCATCCGCCGCTGCTGGGCCGAGGAGCCAACTGAGCGACCCGACTTCGGACATCTCAAGGGCGCTATACGAAGGCTCAACAAGTAGGTCACATGATGTTTCTGATTTATCGCGTAACACTATGTAAACCTGGCGTAAATGAACATAACACCAGATAAATCCAAAAAAATATTCCCTGACTTCGAACATCACGTCAGTAAACTCAACAAGTAGGTCACATGTTGATTCTGATTTATTGCGTAACACTAAGTAAACCTGGCTTAAATGAACATAACATCAGATAAATACAAAAAAAATATTCCCTGACTTCGAACATCACATCAGCGATACACGAAGGCTCAACAAGTAGGTCTTATGTTGATGCTGATTTATTGCATAACTCTCTGTAAACCTGGTGCAAAGGAACATAACACCAGATTAATACTAGAATAATATTGCCTGACTTCAAATATTTTAAAGGCGCTATACGGAGGCATAAGAATAAGTTATATTCCTATTCCAGACATCTTGTTATCTAATATTATAAAACTGAAGAGTTTGTACCAAACAAACTCTGAACGAGCTAATCTCAGTGACCACTGGTTCGAATTGAAAAATTATTTTTGTGTTGGATAATCCATTTATTGAAGGAGGCTTTGGGCTATGTAACAAACCGCTATGATCAAAAAGAGCGGAGCATCAATAAAAAATGTTATAAATACGGGTAAAATTATTTCTTTTGAGATTTTCCGTTGCGTACATCCTTTCTTATATTAAATATCAAGATATAATGTTACAACAAGGTAAACGTGGGTACTTACTAAGCGCCCGATAAGGTGGACTGATGACTAGACGAAAACTACGGGAAGCCGTGGGATTCGAAGATTACAATCTGGGTGTGTTTGCTAACGGAAGTCTATGTCCAACAGTGTCTGACTTATGGATGCTTTTCTGATACTAAGAATGAACAGAATTAACTAGCTACATAGTAATCAAGTATATTATATGATTTCGATTAAATCGTTCACATCAATTACAATCCAACTTCACTAAGCTCGTTTGATTGTAAATTATCAGCAACTAGTCTAGTCAACAAGTGCCTTTTAGGTCAAAATTTTTGCGCCTTCTCCGAAAATTATGATTGAGGTGTCATTCGATTCGGAATGGCATGTAGATAGTTTTTGAGAAAATGCGAAGCCCGCTCGCAAAAATTGCAATAGTTATAAACAATTAAGTGAAATAAAAAAAGGGGGTTTGGTATTTCGTTAATATCTCAAAAACTATTTGAGAAAATTTAAATTTGAAAAAAGATTCAAAAAGAGGAAGAAATTTCCTAAAAAAAGTCTCGACTCCCAAAATTGTCAGACTAATGTTTATAATTTTCCCAGAGGGTTGAAAATACGCTCGAAAACGGGTACTCCGGCTTGCGTACGCCACGGCCCCATCGGACCTGTAATGAATAAATATTATTTAAACTTATTAAATATGAAAATTAAAAATTGAAAAAATTCAGGCGCCTGTAGGATAGATCAATGAACAATAATCCGTAATCAAAAAATTTTTATCGCGATTTTTCAAAAAGTTATCCATTAATTAATTTACAATTTTTTGTAGCATGAACATTAACATTGCAAGTGCGATAATTGTTAAACTATTAATCTGAGATTTTTTTCCTTTCGTGGAGCTATTTTTCAAAGATCTAAGAATAGATTCCCGTTGGAAAAATTCAAAAATTGTTAATTTTCGTTTTGTTATTAACAATTTACTGAGGGAAAAAATTATAAAGCTTAATTAAACATTGAAAAAAATTCTTTTTTTGTAATATTATTATTGGTCCATTTTCTTATGATCAGAAGCTACTTAAAAATGATTTTTAATAATTTTTATCTCCTATTGTTTAAAAAATTGTTATAAACAAATGCGTTGTTTATGAGATAATTAAAATTTTTTTTTTGATATCATAATCTATGATGATAATTATGATTTTTTTTTAAAAAATCGTTTCTCTAAAAAAATTTTTTATTGCTTAAAAACGCATTTGTTGAATAACAATTTTTTTTTACCACTTATTATGAAAATTAAGGAACCATTTTTAAAAAAAAAATCATTGTTTATCTTGATCTTTGATAGTAAAAAAGAAAAATCCATTATTATTTAAATTTTCATTGTTTATTTAATACACAATTTGTTATTAACAAATTAATTATTTCTTTGTATTTTTTTTCTTTTTCTACTTAAAAAAACAAAAACAACCATGTATTATTTTTTGGAAAAAAAAAATTTATTTATATTTCGTTCAATAAAAAATATAAACAATTTTTTTTTTCAAAAAATAATACATGGTTGTTTTTGTTTTTTTAAGTGAAAAAAGAAAAAAAATACAAAGAAATAATTAATTTGTTAATAACAAATTGTGTATTAAATAAACAATGAAAATTTAAATAATAATCGATTTTTCTTTTTTACTATCAAAGATCAAGATAAACAATGATTTTTTAAAAAAAAATGGTTCCTTAATTTTCATAATAAGTGGTAAAAAAAAATTGTTATTCAACAAATGCGTTTTTAAGCAATAAAAAATTTTTTTAGAGAAACGATTTTTTTTTTTAAATCATAATTATCATCAAAGATTATGATATCAAAAAAAAATTTTTAACTATCTCATAAACAACGCATTTGTTTATAACAATTTTTTAAACAATAGGAGATAAAAATTATTAAAAATCATTTTTAAGTAGCTTCTGATCATAAGAAAATGGACCAATAATAATATTACAAAAAAAGAATTTTTTTCAATGTTTAATTAAGCTTTATAATTTTTTCCCTCAGTAAATTGTTAATAACAAAACGAAAATTAACAATTTTTGAATTTTTCCAACGGGAATCTATTCATAGATCTTTGAAAAATAGCTCCACGAAAGGAAAAAAATCTCAGATTAATAGTTTAACAATTATCGCACTTGCAATGTTAATGTTCATGCTACAAAAAATTGTTAATTAATTAATGGATAACTTTTTGAAAAGTCGCGATAAAAATTTTTTGATTACGGATTATTGTTCATTGATCTATCCTACAGGCGCCTGAATTTTTTCAATTTTTAATTTTCATATTTAATAAGTTTAAATAATATTTATTCATTACAGGTCCGATGGGGCCGTGGCTTACGCAAGCCGGAGTACCCGTTTTCGAGCGTATTTCCAACCCTCTGGGAACATTATAAACATTACTCCAACAATTTTGGGAGTCGAGACTTTTTTTAGGAAATTTCTTCCTCTTTTTGAATCTTTTTTCAAATTTAAATTTTCTCAAATAGTTTTTGAGATATTAACGAAATACCAAACCCCCTTTTTTTATTTCACTTAATTGTTTATAACTATTGCAATTTTTGCGAGCGGGCTTCGAATTTTCTCAAAAACTATCTACATCCCATTCCGAATCGAATGACACCTCAATCATAATTTTCGGAGAAGGCGCAAAAATTTTGACCTAAAAGGCACTTGTTGACTAGACTAAACAGCTAGTCCATAATGAATGTGTCACAATTTTGATTTATGATTTTACAGCGTATAAGCTTAGCGCAAACAAAAAATTAATACAGTTTCACATCCACTTAATAATATAAACGTCTTACACACTTTCTGCCTCACAACCACACAAAGACAAAATCTCTAGGTGTCCTACATCTAATACAAACTGCGGCCATCTTGCTAGCTCGTCCCAGTTATATCCAGTGGTGACATTTTGTGTTGGGAAGAGAGAATACTGTGTGTAACAAATACAGACACTTCAACAGCATAATACTCACTGCACTTGGACATCTCTAGGACGCGAGTGCAATACAAAGTGTCAACAAGCATGTTTCATGTTGATATTTATTTTAGATATCATGAGTACTCTGGTAGTAGGTATTTTATTTCTTCAATATTAGTTATGGCACGCCAAATAGCCTAATTTCGCCAATCTAGCCTAATTGTTGCGTCATATATTGATGAGAAAGAAACCGCATACTATCTTATTGCGATAGTCGTAGTTAAATTTTGAATAAATTTGTTATGAATTTTATATTTTGTGACATACGAGCTTGAATTATAGGTTTTACCATGACATGTTAAAAAATTCTTAGAACTAAATAATCTTTTTTGTATTTTATAACAGGTCTCAAGAAAGTAGTAACATATTGGATAACTTGCTCTCTCGTATGGAGCAGTATGCAAACAACTTAGAATCATTAGTAAGCGAAAGAACACAAGACTATTTAGAAGAGAAAAAGAAGTGCGAAGAATTGCTGTACCAATTATTACCAAAGTAAGTTTTTTTTTTATTAGACTGTTCGAAGACAGGTCTCTTCTCACAACTCTGTAGGCCCACGGTGACGATACACTTTATAGCTTTAATAGACTTTTTAATTTGCTATAAATATGATGGTAATTTTATTATAAATATGATGGTATTTTACAAAGGAGACGCCCCAATGAAAGAATCGCATAGGAAATTATCTTTATTAGTATTTAATCATCAACTTTCCCGCAGAACTAGTGCGGCTTAACACTGTCAATTGGTTGATTTCATTCCAAGGTCCCAAGTGGCGCGATTTCAGAATATCGTACGGATAAAATACCAACTTTCATACCACTCCCGCCATAGATATAAGAGATATATGGGCCCGTGTTGGCGCAATCGGTAGTGACCCTACCTCTTGCGCCAGGGGTCGTGGGTTCGAATCCCACTCAGGTCAAATATTCGTGTGACGAACACTTGTGTTTGTTCTGTGCCTGGATGTCAATATTATCTATTTAAGTATGTATTTAAAAAATAACTGTGTATATATATCAGTCTCTGGCACCCATAGTACACGTTCGCGCCTAATTTGGAAGATGAATGTCCGTGGTATTTATTTATTTATTTATTTAGATACATAACTGGAAGATTTCCCTCTCGAAAATCCATAGGCATTTTAGATCCACACTCAACTGTTTACTTTTTCTAGGTCAGTTGCCTCCCAACTCATCAACGGCCAGTCCGTAGTGGCTGAGACCTTCGAACAGGTCACGATATACTTCTCGGACATCGTCGGCTTCACCGCCCTGTCCGCTTCCTCCACGCCCATGCAGGTGGTTGACCTCCTGAACGACCTCTACACCTGCTTCGATTCAATTGTGGAGAATTACGATGTTTATAAGGTGAGTTAATTTGTTTTTATAGATGCAAGATAGCAGACGAGGATGCAGTGCACTTCATCAACTCCCACGACAGCCGTTACTGAAAAAGATTCATAAGTTGGTTACATTTGTAATGTAGGTGATGACTAATGCCCGGTTTCTGAAGTCCTTTTGTCGGCAGGTTTTCTATTCATTAGCGCTATCGGTTCCATAACGTCCATATTTGACGTTTCTATGACAAATTACAACAACTTTTAAGGTATTATTGTATAAGTACGTGTTAATTTAACTGAAGACTTCAGAAACCGGCCATAAAACGAGCCTATAGTAGAGTGAGTTTCAATGTAAACTACACTTTTCTAAGTGAAACACAAGTAAAAACAATTATCACGCGGTATAAATATAACCTTGATATTATGTACAGTGTGACTTGTGATACTTTTGTATTGCTGGAATTTATACCTGGACCCGCTCCAGTGATGGGTTCATTGTTGTTATCTGCAGAATTGGTACTGTAAGGTAATTTTGTTAGTAGGTATAATTTCACCGTCGTATTAATTTCAAGGTTCACTGAATAACTTTGACGATTAATTCATACATGAAAAATGAAAAATGAAAGATTTTCCATAAACGAGTATGAGAGTAAAAATCGGTTCAATGGAATCCGAAGGGAATCCGATATTCAGTTGAATTTTTCAGCTATTTTTAGTGATATGTAATTTTCACCATTAAGTTGGTTGAGGTTCAAGGTAATCAATAAATTATACTTGGACAGAAATTGAGCATTCATTACGTGGACAATAATTCCATTGGCTTTTATCGCAACTAATTGTTCTGATTTCCGGCTACACAATATATCCATTATTCCATACATCAGCGTGAATTCTCAGGATACTTTCCTCACGTGGTTTTCATTCACCGTACAGCAGATAATTTCTTAAAACGCACATAGAAATGTCAATGGTGAGTGCCGCTTGAATTTGAATGTAAATTTCCGCGAGTGAAATGACCAGTGGAATATCACCACTATAATATAAATCCACCACTACAACCCTTTCTTTGTCTCACGGGAATTCTCACAGAATGGGAGGAATCATAATTACCTTAGTGCCAATTCGCACTTGGCCAGAGTGTTGGACCACTCTGGCCAAGTGCGGACTGGCAGAGTTCACTTGCGTTTGAGAACATTATGAAAAACTCGCAGGCATGCAGGTTTCCTCACCATCTCAGTAGTTAATATAAAATACAACAAGATAATTATCTTATAAAATAGTGCCTAACTATTAAGATCACCATCAGGTGGAGACCATAGGCGACGCATACATGGTGGTATCTGGTCTCCCGGAGCGAAACGGCACGCGTCACGCGTGTGAGGTCGCCCGCATGGCGCTGGCTCTGCTCAATGCGGTCCGCCGCTTCAGGATTCGGCATCGACCGCATGACCAGCTCAAGCTGAGGATCGGACTGCATTCTGGTAAATAAATAAATAAATATATATCTTGAACATTCTCACACACGGCCATCTGACCCCAAAGTAGGCGCGAGCCAATGATATGGGTGTCAGAGACTGAAATACATACATGGATATTTTTAAATCCAGACAGACCCGTTGGTGCAATCGGTAGTGACCCTGTCTGTTGCGCCACGGGTCGAGGGTTCGAATCCCACTCAGGACAAATATTCATGTGACGAAAACTTGTTTTGTGTCTGGATTCTGGTAAAGATTCGACGTGTTTCATAAATTCATTTTGCTGCAACCTATGGACGACCCACTTTTGGGCACAGGTCTCCCCCATAGACAAATCTGCTGGAGGTCTAGAGCGTACTCCACCACGCTGTTCCAATGTTGTGGGATTGGTGGAGGGGTCAGTGTCGAACGTTCTCAAGCCACCCGAAAGTCTTCGACAAGGCTAAGCGATTGTTTTTACAATTGAAACCGGATCGACCTTTAAACGTGCCCTCTGAAGCACGGTAGCGCCCATATAATTTTGCCTCTAGCGGTCACCCATCCACAAACCGCGCGCGCCCGTCGTTGCCTATCTGTCGATCACATTAAATCGATGTGAGCCATTGGGCTATGGAAGCTACCGAGCCATTGGTACATGGACGCTACATAAATTCATTACTAATGATATAATTACTCTGACCTTCATACGTCATGACCTTGTGAATCTCAATTTTGACTTTCTAAGCTCATCTCTCGATTCTCTCGGCTGTTGACTCTGTAATTTTTATTGTCTCTATGCTACTTCCTGCGACTATTGACTCTTAGCTTCTGATTTTGCAATTTTTTAATGTTGACTTATAACTCTTTACTCGTAATTCTGACTGTTTACTATGAATTGTCTTTTGTCTACCGGAGCGACAGTCATAAATTAAGAAGGCTTATCGAGACGGTAATCTCAATTCCTTATTTCAGCGATATTGTAAAGCCGAAACATTACTACTACAAGGCACGTACCACATACAGAGTCTCGACCTAAAGCCCTGTGTATAGATAGATAGAGATTTAATGCTTCGGATGTGTCCCTGGAATTTGAATAAAACATGAGTCTCGCCTTTGTAATGAACGCTTTTGCGATTTTAAAATGATCACCGATACGTTGGAGGCTCATTGTATATTAAGTAGCAAGATACACCTACATTATACATACATCTGAGCCTTTGAAGTTGGGCAAGGGAAGGTTACGCGAGGAATTCAAGGAATTTTAACATTTTCGCTTTTGGTTGGCTGCCTTTTGTCATCAGTCAGGTTCAATAACTTCTTTAGAATCTTACAATCTTTTTACGGGTACGAGTTATCTTTACGCACTGTAAGGGATAATGTAATGTAAGGCACAGAATAATTGTGTAAGGTTAAGGTAAGGCCTTCGAGAATATTGTGGAAGACTATCATCATCTGCATGCATCGTTACAGCAGGTGACTATTTGTGCAGTGGTAAAAAAAACGATGGTACGTACCCATGGGGTTTGAACCACGAGCTTCTCGCGTGAAAGAGAAGGAATTTCAGGTTCGGCAGGCTGAATCTACACCACTGTACTATTCCGCTAGCATCTAGTGCGCAGTCTTATAAATATACCTATAATATAATTCTCCAATGGGTTCTCCATTAATATTATCGTCTCATTCTTCATTTATTACAATTTTAAGAGAACTCTCAAACATTCAGATTTTACAAGTTTTTATACACCGTTAAAGAATATTGTAGACGGCGGAGTAAGGCAATGACAAGGCGATTTGTAATTTGCAAACGGTTTATTAATTTGAAGGTACAAAGTACAAGTGCGGTAGAAAATCGAATAGCGGCGCGCGCGCGGTGTCTTAGGTAGGAGGCGATCGTGCGACTAATTAACCGGCGGTCATCGACCCGCCGTGCGGCCGCGGCTAGTACCGGCCGCCGCCTTCGGCCCCCGCGCGCCCCCCTCCGCTCGCTGACGAAACGCGTCGTTAACAAATATGATTCAATGCATAAAAGCACATCATTCACACATTTCAATGTCGAATACTTAGCTAATTTATTAATTATAATTTCCCTTACAGAACTAACGCATACGAGAAATTTATGCTACTAGCACTGACATGAACTGGCAAATTATTCATGAAGTGAAGCCAACTCCGATAGTCGGGAGTAAGTTTAGCATCAAGAGCAACCTGGAAGTTTACCGCCTGAGACCAGTCTGCTAAGCTTAACTTAATCGAGTCATAATAAAAAAATGGCAGAATTGTTTGTGAATGAATCAGTTTGACTATAAAGTACGATAAGCTGATTCTTACTATCCATTCTTTAATATACGTTAATAGATTAGCTAGTAGCTTACTCTCCGGAAGTTAATTCTTCATACTTTATAGCAATTGATTCATATGGGCTGATATGGGCGAAATTCTGTTGAAGATCATAATATACTACAAGAAGAGTCGTTTTTCTATTAAAGTATCACAAGACTTCCTCTTTCCGATCTCTTTTAATGGGGACCTCGTTAAAAATCTCATCAGCAGATTAGCAGCATGTTCATTACCAACTTATGTAATGTACATACGGTAGATAATGCTTCCTCCATAGTATTCAGTGATCGCGTATGGCACATTTCGTTGACATAAGAATCTATTAGACGAATCTATTAGACGAGTTCATCACGTGCTAACGCTGAACCAAAAAAAAGGTGCTCAAATTTCATAAATTTTTGTGTGCCACTTTCAGAGTATATGTAACATACCTACCATTATTTATACTAACACTTCATTATATCGACGTACTTCCTTTCCCCAACAGGTCCATGCGTAGCTGGCGTGGTGGGACTGAAGATGCCCCGGTACTGTCTCTTCGGGGACACAGTGAACACTGCCTCGCGGATGGAGTCCAACGGAGAGGCGCTCAAGATCCACGTGTCCCCCACCACCAAGGCACTGCTAGACACATTCGGCACGTTCCACTTGGAGTGTAGAGGAGAAGTTGCCATGAAGGTAATCTTTATTTCACTTCATTTACATTTATTTTATTTATTTTTATCAATTTCTCCTGTCTTATCCTATCTTGTTTCAGCTGAACTCAGTTCATTATACTTATCATGTAATTTAATTTACTCCTCAAAACACGTACGCATGAATGAGATGATGAGTAGTCGAGAGGTTGTTACATAAAAGTGAATAGGTATACATAATATAGTATTTTGTATGTGCATAAAAATCTTTACAAATATGACTTGAAATGGTGACTATGATATACTGGGGTTGCCAGACTAATTTTGTAGCCAGCTAGCTATTGATGGAAATTATAGATCCGTATTACGTATATCATGCCAGCATACGACTTGCTAACAAAGTTTTTCTTTTATAGGGCAAAGGAGTTCTTATCACGTATTGGTTGTTGGGCGAAATAGTGGATCCAAATGCACCGAAGGATAAGCCTTTAGCCAAACTTCAGAAGCAGTCCGCTCAGAGTGGCTCGCTCTCACACCTAACGCCGTTCAGACAGCGTTTAGACAACAGCTCCAGGTCTTCTAGCAGGCGAGGGTCTGGAGTATCCCAGCAGAAAGCCGACATGACAAAGTTAGAGAAGGAAGCGCAACCTTTGCTGCAAGTCGTCAAGATGCAACGACAGCACTCCGACCCAACAGAGCCGTACGCCAACGGCGACTGCGAGGAATCAGACAGACTTAGCGTTTCAAATTCAATTTCACTCAACGTCAATTCATTAAACCATAACTCCGTGAGTCAGAGCGGCCAGCCGAGGGTTAAGCTGAAGGATTGTCAGGTGAATTCCTTAGGCAACCACAAGAAAGTAGGCAATAACAACTGGATACCTAAGCTTCCAACTGCGAGTTCCTTTGACAGTGGGCCTAAGAAAAGCAATGAAGGCCTAAAAGACTACAGCAGTGTGCCTCTGCTATCGAAAACTGACAAGCTTACTGATTCTATCGTTTAAATTAAAGCACTGAGAATTGCATAGTATTATTACGCAGTTAATAGCTTCGGAAAATCGGACGTAATTTAGTTTTCCTTGGTTTAATGACAGCAATCATGACATTACATTTAATACATCGATGACTACAATTCAAAACAAAGTCTATGATTTAATGTTTACTATCATTATGATTGTAATGCAACGAGTTCATTGGGTAATTTTTTATTTTAAACTTGATTTTAATAATTTATCTGACAGTTAATAATATTGCGCATTCATTTAAAACTTTTCACTTGTAGGAGCCGCTATCCGAAATATTATGATTTTGTACATTGTTTTAAATCCTCTTCTTATTTCTCTGTATTAAGATTGAAATGTGTTTTTGAAAACAACAAAACGTTGTTAGGCACAGTGAGAATAATATTATGATTTTATATTATAATAATAATATATTTTTTTTAGATAATTTCAGACAAAATTGTCTTGGGAAAATCTTTGTAGCCGTAAAATTGGTTTATAATTGACTGGTCTCACAACATATGTATAAAACGCTTTAAACGGTTTAACTTACAATAGGTATCGTACTTAAACTAACGCCTAGTAAATGAACGTGGTTGCTAAGCAAATAATGGGATACTAAGTTAAACTTCGACCTACGAGTATAATTAGGTGATATAACTTAGATAACGGGCATTATAATTTCATAATTATTATATTATGGAGACTTAATGTAATGTAAGGCACTGTAGTTCTTAATTCACAATTAACAGAAGTAACAACGTACTTATTATTTTGGTTAGTTATAATTCATTTTTGGGATTATTATAGTCACTGAAAAAAATCCATACTACAACTGTATCAGTTATTCTGTCTAGCTAGCTAGGTAAATACGAGAGTATACACTAAACTCAACTTAGAAAGAAGAATTTCTTTTGTTTTACTTATCCTAAATTTTAATAACGTAATGAATTAATCATTTTCGGAATAAAATTAGGACCAACAAGGAGGGGTTGGGTTCATATTAATCATCAAATATTGACTTTGTATAATTTTCATCGACCTTTTAACATTTTTTTATTTTTTTCTTCGTAGAATTGGTTTCTGAGCTGGTTATATAGAGGTAGCAACGTTTTTGATGGATATAAGATAAAAACAAGGATGTACCACCTATTCGCTGCCCCTGACAATCAAACTAGTTAGCGACACGACAGCCAGCCCTAAAATGCTTCCCAAGTTCCAATTTATAATATCCCTTAATTTGATCTTGTTGTGTGATAAGAATATGTTCTATGCAACCAGTACGCTACGTACTAAGCGAGTCAGTTAAACCACTTGAAATTTGGATGGCTTTTCGGAGGAGGAGGGATCTTCAGAAGAGCTGGATATGAATTAAATAATTTTAATCAACCTGATTTTCTCAGAAATCTGAACATCTTACACGCAAAAAGATTACACCAATTACAAACAATCAAGATTTGTTGCAATCCCTATTTTTGTTCCCGTTACAAATGATTTTTTATTATAGACAGGAAATATATTTTGATTATGTTTGTAAACTTACAGATATCATATTTATTGAAACACTTACGGAATAAAGCTTGAAATAAAAATATTTCTTACAAAATAAGCGTTCTCATAAATCAAATAAATAACTTTTAATTAAATCCCTCAGCATTAGAACTCTGTGTAATCGTTCTTATGTAAAACACACGTTATCTACTGAAGTAGTAAAAATATTTATTTGTAAAAATAATATATGACCAGTATTCTACCTACAGAACCTACTGACTACCGCGCCACGAGCAAACATGATTTCTGTGATCGCGCCTTAAGTTTTTTTTAAATACTTAACCAACATTTTATCATATTTAAGTAATATCCATATTTTTAAATAGCATACAAACATTTAATTCCAACCTATAGCGCTCAAATTGAGTAGTTAACTTAGAAGCATTGCAAAAAATGTGGTTTTTAGTGAATGTATGTGTACTTAATTAAATTAAATAATAAAATGTATTTATTTTTAACTTTGTTAACATAAATGTGATGTGACTAGGTTGTAAATATTCTAAGATTTTATTTATTGTAAATATTAATGTATTAAAAGTTTAACTTTAAAGTGATCTTAGAAAAAATGTTGTATTGAATTCCGTTTAACTAAATATGAATGGTGTACCTAAGCGAAATGTTTTGAAAGAGTTTTAGCAATTATACTTTAAGAAATAATATGAGCATTTCATTTTGACCCCTGCATGTATTGTACCTACTAGTGGACGCCCGCACCTTTGCGTGGATAACAAATGTTTCGCTTATGTTCCTGTCCTTCTCAAGGAAATAACCGGAATAACTCTACCATTGAAGTTCAAATAGAAGACGCAATAACGGGACAAAAGTCTATCCATCCATCCATCCAAGCTTACATGTATATTATGTATGTGTAATACATAATATACATCTACATTACATACGATAAAAATAAACCTACCTATAGGAGATTTTAATAAATTATTAAAATAAATTCAGTCTCTTGGTTTTGTGATCAAAGGGCGACTGACTGTAGACTACATTAATTTCAACGACACCGGCTGTCCCACTGTTGGGCATGAGCAGTATAGGCCCTACCATGCTGATCTAATGCTGATTTGTTTATTCCCCATATACAAACACCGGCGTAGCGTCAAAGCGTAGCGTCAAAGCGTAGCGTAGCATATAGGGCAATGAACATGAATAACACATAGTTTGATACACGCAATTCATAATTTGCGGAGTACCTAATAGCGAAACAAACATAAAAATAACCGGCCAAGTGGGAGTCGGACTCGCGCACTAAAAGTTCCGTACGTATCTATAAAAACGTCAAAAAAATCATGTCTGTTGTATGGGAGCCCCCTTAAATTATTTGTATTATATTATTTTATTTTTTCTGTTTTTTAGTATTTGTTGTTATAGTCGTAACATTAATACATAATCTGTGAAAATTTCAACTGTCATGAACTATCACGGTTCATGAGATACAGACAGACAGAGGAGCCTTAGTAATAGGGTTCCGTTTTACCCTTTGGCTATGGAACCCTAAAAATAATATGAATTTTGTGGAGCGGAGAACAATTTCATTTCAGGATTTTCTCCTCCATTTTGGAAGTTGAAAATAGTAATCCCGCCATCACACGAGAATCATCAATTAACGAGGAAGCGCAAATACCTAAACCCTACTCGTAATAGCCTAATACATTAAAACTTCTAAATCTGCACCGGAACAGATGCCTAGTTAAAGTTTGTCCTGTTTTAAATCCAACACCTGGCGTTTTGCATGAGAGAACCCGAAATTACGTCATTTTAGTGTATACGACTACGATTAATCGTAGAGAACGGAGGAAGGTAACCCAAACTCCTGCAGTAAAATTTGTAATCCCAATACGTAATCCCAAGTGATTCAGAAGTGCGGTTTCAATAAACCGTTAAACCCATTATTCTTTAAAATTGAGAGAAAATGTGTGTATAAATAATTGCTACACCGTGCAACCACTTTTTTAAACATCTGCAAATTTAGTCTATTTACATTTTTACAGTGTAGAATTAGCCTAGAAACTTAAATCAAAGAAAAACGCGGCAAAAGAGCTATGAGATGATGAAACACAGATGTTATAAGAAGGTGCTAAACGCCGTTACACTTAGGTAAGTCACCCATCCTAGACTAGACAAATTAAGTCACAATAAGTACCTACTACATTTCAATTTAATAATAATAATTCATATAAGTATTATTGTTTCTAACGCTGATAGGTACCTACCATACCAAACTATGACAAAGAAACGTTAAGCTAGGTTTCTGCAATCAATGGTCGTAAGCAATAAATGCCATTCAAAAACAAGTCCTCGGGATTAAGTACGTAATTAGTTTGTAGACCGCATAATATATCTATCTATCTAATACCTCTAATGTGTTATGAAATGGATGGATCCAGATGTAAAATTTCAGTGTCAGGAATAGTTAATTCATAGATGAATGACTTGCAATGTTAATTTACTTTAATCATTGATATAATAATATGATGTAACAAAGAAGTAGACGGGAGCTTCATAGAATTCAATGTTCGCAAATGGTACCTACAATGCTTTGACATTTAAATACATAAGAATATTTGTTTTTATATATAGATACGTACTGATAGGAGAGGCCTATGTCCAGCAGTGGACCTCAAAAGGATGGACTGATAAGAAACAAATCAATAAATGAAAACTTGCCACTTGTCACACGCAAGCGTCACTTCTACAACCCAACTATCTAACTTTTTAAACTTCACAATATCGATCATTTTAATCATCATCACAAATCATGGCATAAATATGGTCTACTATTTACTGTTTTAATACTGAACGATTCGTGAGTGTCCATATTCATAGTTGTAGTTACCGGCTTACTCACGTATGATTTAAGTCGGAAATAGGCCGACTAGTTTCGATCTATGACGATGATCATCTTCAGGAGTGAACGCGCTCGCGGCGGGCACGGCGTACACTACTTTTTACTGATAGAAGTAAGACCATACCCAGAATATCCACCCACGCTGGTTAAGTACGGATTAGTTAGCAGAGTCGTTATATTACCAATTTAATAAACCAAACTCAGAACAGCCGTGTCAACCTAATATAAATTATGTACATGAGCCAGCTTATTCCTTATTAAGTTCTTTCTCTATCTTAAGTTTGGTTTAGAGGTCTATAACTATTTTATGCGCGATTTAACTGACTTAATATATGGAAGCTATCCCAGGCTAGGAAGTCACGTAGAATAGTTCATTATGCATCCAATATTCTGAAGACTTATTATAGTGTTAGTAGTTACGTTTCTCGCAGCAGTTCAAGTTAAATTTGGATGAAACTAAGGAAGCAATCAGAACTTCATTGGAATTAAATCGATTGGATATAATAATATTAGGAGGTATAAACCCTCTCGTAGTTCTTACTTTATCTAATTTTTAGATTACACTTCTAATACATATACCTATGTATATTTACGTTATATATACTATCATTGATATTGAACAACTACAATTTCCAATATGTCCGTTCCCAGAATGAGAGATACGTGTAGCTAGTAGCGTAGTAGTAGTTCTTGCCATCTTATCACATTATGATTTTTACTGAAGGGAAATCCTTGACAAATATTTAATTTTTTTTTTTTTCCAAATTATGTAAACCTGAATTATTGGATATAGCTTGAGAAATGGCATACCTAGTTGAGTAGAAACTTAGCACGGACATATTAAATATTCAAAACATCCCTGTGGACCATACCGCGCGTATATGTCGCGTCTCGAACGGTACGAATAGTTGCATTCCCGCGTCCGCTGTATCGTACGCTCCACGCGTGCTCACGCGCAGTTACTCGCCGCAAGGGGGCGCTTCGTTCGTTCTTGCTCGCCACCCTGCAGCAAACCCGCGCGTCGACGAATTCTATTCGTCTCCTTCTAAAAGGCTGTCCCTAAATACGTTTCCGCTGTGTGGAAGCTGCTTCATCAAAGCAGTGACCGTGTTCGACCGCTAATTTTAACGCCTTACGCCGTGAAGTGATTCGGTGTGTAGTGAAACCACGTGGAACTATCAAGTCCGTGTCCCCGAGTACCCGGAAGGCGCTGGCGTTAAGGTAAGTGTTTTGTGTGTATATTCCTTCACTACCGAAATCTCACTTGATTCCATAACCCGGTGTTTCCCTTCAGTCCACATTATCGAAGAACTTTGGCGCGTCCACCCAGGACCCCGTCAATGAAACCACAATGATTTCGACAGCTTTTTGCAACATAATTATGACTGCATCGTTTAATTTTTATTCAACAAATTCGTCGAAATCGCTTATCCCTTTTTCTGTCCTTGAACGCAGATATGATATAATTATGCGATATTTAGTATTATGACAGAACGACCTCTTCTTACATTACATTTCTCTGATATTTATCATTTTGTTATAAAATATTGCTTCCTCACTCCTGCTAGTCTAAACAAATGGTATCTAAAAGCCGGCCCCTAATCAAGACATCTCCAGGGTAAATTATTGGCAGGTAATCATCGTGATTGCTTCCGCCAATCTTTTTGATTTCCCAATAACTCAGCGAACAAGTTTTGCATCACGAATCACTCTTTTACAAGTTGTGATAATATACATATAGAAGTAGCAGATTGTCCAATTTTCAGATTAAAAAGTATTCGCCAGAATAAATTTGCTTGGATCATCTGAGAGTAAAACCGATTATTATTCTGAATACAAATTTTTTACAGTTGACAAGGCCTAGAGCGTATTGGTACATATTCTTAAAGAATTAATCTTGAGGATTATTTTAATGCTAGTAGATGCCCGCAGCTATCTATGATTGCGTGGATTGAAAATAACAAAAGTTTTGTTAAATAGTTCCTGTTCTTTTCAAGGAAATAACCGGAAATGCTCTATCCGTTGAAGTTCAAATAGAAGAGGTATTGACGGAATAGGATTCCATCCATCCATCGAATCCAAGCCCGTAATAAATAAGAGTTCTTCTAACATCAAGCCCTCAAAGGTCAACAGGGTTCAACTAATTCGACAGTGAACGGTATAGCGTTTGCATATTTTTATGGTCACGAGCCAAGCGCCTCTTTCAAGAGCTGAAAGGGCTCTTTGGTTCATTATCTGCATGAATTGTCGATCCTTCCAATTCCTTTGTTAACGAGTTACAAAAGTCTTTTGACTATGGCATGGTAACCATTGTGTTCTGGAGTAGGCTGTTCGCATAGTCCAAATTTAACTATCTTGAAATTAATCTTTATGATACCGTGGTGCGGTTGTGAGTGACCCTGCCAAGCGGTCCCGGGTTCGGAGCCAGGTCGTGGCAGATATTTATATCGCAGCATATTTGTACTCGGAGCACGGATGTTAAATTGTGTTAGGCCTACTACGGAGGTGTGAGTGTGTGTAAATAGCTGGGGAACACCCCAGTCCTAGATAAGTGTACAAAGCTTTGTATTAAGCTGACGTTTTGAAAGGGGTGAATATCACGTTTAAAGATTCCGTAACATACACGGTATAAAAAAGCGTGTTAAAAATAAGTTGTTTCGTTTAGTTTTTATATGAACTACCTAATTAATTTGCAGGTATTATAAATAATCTGCAGAAGAATCATTACATAATGTAATGTGCATGTTAACGTACTTCTGATTGAAGTAGTAACAAAAAGCAAGATAGGTACAGGAAAAATTCAGAAGAAATAAGTAGTACGTTTGTAAAATTCTTCCTGTCTTGTATTCTGTACTTATGTCCTAACTAAAGTGTGTACATAAATTTTTAAATAAATAAATAAATCAAGAGGCTTAAGTTTATGCGAATGTCAGAATCAAATAAAATAATAAAAAAACTTGTTTCTACTCGTAAGGCTATAGTGTAACAAAAATTTTACTAATTTCAATCTAATTCTTTTTGAATGGAATAAGAATATGATCTTTAGGTAATGAAATAATTTGACATATATCTACATAAAAAATGGATACAAGACGCGTTAGTTGTACATCTTTATATCGGTGTAAACAAATGCATAAAAAATATAGTATTTCCTTCGAAAAATCCCTGTGACACTGATTAATAGGCGGAATAGTTCAAATCTTTACGTGCTTAGCCCCACGTATTCCCACGGGCGCAAAAACATTCTGTTATTCTCAGTATCTATGCTAACTTGCAAAGCTAATGGAGTTTTTGTTGTCCTATCTAGAAGCGGGACGAAGAAAATAATGTTCTCAAACTAAATAAATATAGAATTAATTTATTGGTTTGTTTGTCTCTACTGACGTCTATTGGTTTTTTATATTGGCTAAAGTTACATCCATTTTGGTCTTATGGTCTTTTATTTTTTCCTTCCAAAACTATCGTTGGCTTAACACTACAATAATCTTGTTTTATAGTATCAATACTAAAATTATACAGCTGAAGAGTTTGTTTATTTGGTTGAACGTGCTTATCTCAAGAACTACTGGTTCGAATAAAACAAATATTTTTATGCTGGATAGTCAATTTATCAAGGAAGGCTTTAGGCTATATAATATCATGCTACGACCATGTACTTATTTTACGCAAGCAAAGCTGCCAGTTAATTTTAAATTCAGTATTTTCACTTAAGGAAAACACTTATAAACGAACTTGAAAACGATCACCATCGGTGTTAGGAAAGTAAACGAGGCAGAGTAACTGGATTGAACTCAATTTAGCCGATAGGCTGGATAAGCAGTAAACAGTGAAATGATAAAAAAATTATGTTTCGACAACATCGATCTTGTTAGAAAAATTATACTGTTAAAATTTAAAAAAAAAAGCTATTTATAACTTTATTTTTATTTTCGTGCATTGTCGTCGGAACCAAATATGTGTGCCAAATTTCAGCTCGATAGCTTCAGTGGAAGTGGGTGAAATATTGATTGCAAGATTCCAGGACATACATACCTGTATACATACATACATACATACGAGTGAAGTTAAATAAAAGCTTTTAAAAAGGCCGTCTCGTGCATGAGTTACGTATTCTAAGGGTCCCGTGTTTGATCCCAATTCGGAAAAACTATTATTGACATTTATAAATTCATCTGAATTCTCACTATCACTCGGAGTTTTACTCTTTACCCGGTGTAAAGCAATATACCTACTCAGTGTCTACTCGTATTATTTGGGACCTAAACATGAATGGTAGACCCACTAACAGCTCTGCCTGCATCTACACGGAATCTCACGGAAAATAATGATAAAAAATAGAGCGATAGTTACAAGCGATGATATAAGCCCGATCAATTGATTTGACCATTAGCTGAACAGTTAAACTCATACGAATTATATTCAATTAGTCTCCAAGGGTGAATTTTGGTTTATCCCAATTTGTGATAATATTAATGGTAAAGGGAAAATTCCCTAAATTTAGTGAATAGTGTTATAACCCTCTTTTATCTGTTCTGTGGTTATAACCGTAATAAACAAATATCTCCAAAATTTGTACTCAAATTATGCAGAAATTAATACTCAGGAGCATTCCCCTGCCTGATATAATTTTGCACCCGAAATAGTGATAGGTAAATTATGCCTAGTAGACTCAAACGCTCAATAATATTTTTCATCATAATTCATCAAGAAACTAGAAAGAGATGAACTGCGATAACACGACGCGCACTTCCAAAATCCAAAAAGTTTTAATGCACGTGTGAAAGTATTTACAAAGACACACAACTATTAACGAGTACGTAACACAAAAAGATCGCCAGTAAAGAAGAAATATAAAAATATGGATGAAAAATATATAAAATAATAAAAAAAAGCTTATTCTTTAGGAATGTGGATGCAAGCTCGGATTCTTTCGCCTGCAAACATATTTTGCAATCAGTACTTCTAGTCACTGAGCGACATAACGTAGTGTCATTACCTACAAACTCTTTCGTAAGGATGTGACTACACATTGAAAAAGTAATTTGGAGGGGCTGGGAGTACTTTATTTATACCTAACTTCATGTCAGTTTGTATAAATTCTTTCCCGCGAACATATTTCAAGCTTAAATAATAGCACGTGATTACTTAGGTACTACGTAAACAGTTTTGTAATGAGAGAGACTAAAACAAATTGCTGAAAATACCTCCGACTCCAAGAAAGATATACAGAATAACAATTTATCAGAAGATTTATGGTGACATTTCAGAATAGGAGGAAGGAATTTACGATCGAAAATTAGTCTTGAATTAGATACAATGAATACACGAATCTATGCTTTTAAATTACATAAAAATTATAAGAACGGTTTGGTAATTTTATCATACAGTTTAATCGGATTTTTTTTAAATATTACACCTTTTGCACCTTAAAAGTAACAGGTAAACAACGGATGATTGAGGAAGCTTCTAGATAACAATCATGTAATATGTGATGTGTTTGATTACTAAAATCAAAGGTGATAGGTTCGAAAACTCACGTCGATTGTACGTGATCACCCCATTAAGAAGACGGTCGCGGGTGATATGGGCTCTGTCGTGCTTCAGAGGGCACGTTAAACCCGTCTTGGTTGTTTTCAAAACAACACAATCATAACGATTGCTTTTTCGAAGACCTTTAGGTAGCTGTAAGTACAGATGTAGGTAGGTGTAAGTACTTCCGAAAAGCGCATATCACCGATCGATCTGAAATTTGGTATAATAACGTATTTTGACCTCCAGATCACGAATATTATAACGAAAATTTGTAGCTATTTCCGCAATAGAAGCTCAGTTCAGGAAAAGGTGACGATTCAAAATGGCGTTTGCGCCAATTTTCGTTATGATATTCGTGATTAGGAGGTCAAAATACGTTATTATACTCGTACCAAATTTCAGATCGATCGGCGGTATGCGCTTTTCGGAAGTTTATCCCATTCTACACTGGGTTAGCCACTAATCCTTCCCCAATTCGTTTAGAAGAAAATTCGTCAGTGCTTTGGTTGAAAACCGAAACTTCCAACCAGTTCAGCACATCAATAAAAATACTGTTCAGTAGCCTGCTAATGGACAGTAATTAGAGAATGTAAGGCAACTTAAGTGTGACCTGTGTGAATAATTAGAGACATTAAGTGCAGCCTAATTCCTGATAATTAAGTGACGCTACCTTCCCCCCACGGTCGACGTCAAGAATATAACGTGATCCTATTAATCAGTTTCAACATTTAAAAATAGACGCTAAAAATTTTGTAATATGGACTATAATGATTTTCGAATACGCACGTGATGAACCTATTGTGCTGAGACAGTCAAAGATACTGATACCTTGGACTTTGTGATCTATAAAAAAAACAACGTTTGTTTATTCGCATTTCTGCGTTACCACAGAGTTCATTCTATTATGATATAATACGGTACATTCATGGAACATTAGATATCGAAGAGGATTTAGGTCTATTTTTTATCCTGGAAAATTAGAACATTTCCAATTCCGATTTCATGCAATTAGCTTGCCGTAGGCTGTTATTAGTAGTTAAATAAATAAGTGTTTTGTGTTCATTGTTATACGGAGTACTATGAAGAAGATCTTTAGGGAGACCAGAAAAAGTACAATGGAAAGCGTGAGGACAATACTTATTTCTTTGAGGGCAACGAATATTTTGAAAAAAAATAATCTTCGCTTTTGTGTGCTATAAAATTGAAGTGCTTTTACTTGTCCTAATATTTTTGACGTACCTACTGAAGTTTTTGTTAGTTATTTAACTAGGTCATAGTCCACCAAAAAGGACGATTTTGGATTGCCAGGCTTCTCATGCCTTCGAGCACATTATGGAGGAATCAGGTTTCCTCATGATGTTTCCCTGTCACGGTGCAGCATTTAACATAAGGAAGCCAGTCCATTTAACTAAAGTATGGCATAATGTCGCCAAAGCGTTTCAGAATTAGCGCAAGATCAGCTGTCGCTGTGCCAAACAACTTCCCAATAAATATGTGAAGGATCCCAAAGGAAAATATTTTCCTACGTAAGGTAGATAATTTCAATTGCCATATTTCATCCAAATCCGTTTTGTCCTCAAATACTCGTATGTCTATGTAAAACAACATTATCAACGTGCCCTCTGAAGCCCGTGAAATAAAGTTGACAAAATCTAACACAATCTTTATATTCCTGAATATACAAATTACTTTTGCAGTAAAGCCTGAAGGTGTGCTTTCATCCCGAAACTATTATTTTCATTCGCTTTGAGAATAATTTTCACATTACCGAAAAAGCTTTCACATTTCATGTTATTTTTGTTGCAAGCGAAAACATTTTCGATTTATTTCAATGACATTGAATGTTTCGCTTGATTTTTATTACGTTTCGCCTACTTGTTGGCTGGTAGAAACTGTTTTTTTATTGATTTAAGTCAGCTGCCGCCTATGACAATTTTGATCAACCCAGAACAAAACTCAAATAGGGACTAAGATGGTTAGTCCAGTAAGCAGAGGGTGTGTAAAATCTGCAAACCATCTTAGCAGAGGGTGTTAACTAGACTAACCATAAGATGGTTAGTCACAGTATCATAGCGTTGTTCACTCATGTTTGTATATAGATCCAGTGGTTTCTGGCAATTTGGAACGTTTAAGAGTTTTGGTAGTGTATTTTAATGGTTACGGGTAGGTAGCGGTCAAAGATAAACATGGCAAACAGCTTTCGGAACCCTTATGTTTTAGTTACAGAGTAATACACTGCTTCGATCTATTCAGGCCAAAGACGGCTTAACGTGCCCTGGTCGTACATAAAAAAATATATACAATTGCGTGTTGCGCGGGATCAACTGATTAGTTATTCTTCAAAGAATGTTAGCTTTTAATTAGACTCGTTTAATTATAATATTTTTACACTTACGTTTTACAATAAGATTCAGATTATTAATATACGTTGATTATAATCACATAATGAGATTGGTAGCCACGACCTTCTCATTATAAACATGTGTCGAGCATCGCGCATTCTTTCGTTAAAAGTTAAATACTGACAGTCTGTCAAAATTAACGTGATTTATAATCTGGGAGTGCGAACCCTACAAGTTTTATTTGGAATATCATTATAACAGAATGAGCGAATATAAATATTACTATTTATTAATACGAAATTATAATAATATTTACAAGTATCGCTATGCAATAAAATAATAAAACAAATTATTTACAAAAACAAAACACTCCAATTCATAAAATAAATATGTCATCCAAAAAGAGACCTAGTAGCATTGTACCTAGAACGCTGGCAGCATTCCTACGCTGTAAAGTAGATACAATAGTATAATAGTATTAACAGTAACAGTTATTTTTACATGCATACCGAAAACAAATAACTGAACTTTTTCTATCATTATTATTAGATAAGTACGTTAAATAAGTATTGACTTATAGGAAACCACAGACCATCACGATAATTAGTTGCAATGATACTGCATTTTGTATATTATAGCGCTGTTAGTTCACTTATTCGAGATGGTCAAGGTTCTAATCCCAGAGGCATGCAACAAAATTTAGTACCTACTGTGCGTCTAAAGAATAAATGTCACCTGCTGTTACAGTGCAGGAAAATATTGAGATGAACTTGACAACTCTCCATTGACTTACTAACTCGCCCATTCCGAGAGCGGACCCGTGCAACAGTGAAAAGTATGTTTTGTATTTTTTAGTGGTATGTTTTTCAATTTAACTAAATCCAGAAATCCAATTTACATCAGTAGATACATAAGAATCATTTTCACATCACCGTCGAAGTAAACAGAGTTGTAAAATTATATGTCATCCATCGGATAAGGCTGTAAAAACCGTTACGACTTTTTTAATGGTTTTTGTATTATTTCCTCTCGCGACGTGGCTTGTCATTAGATATTAAATGTGGTTCTCGAAATACTGGTAAGAAGACGTAAAATGAACAATAAAAAGATTTCTTGTGCTACGAAATAGGTACCTACTCAAAGATGATCATCATGTAGCATAGAATTTTACCATGTATTACTTTGGTTCTGAAATAAAGCCAAAATTGAAAGATCCACCATACAATTTTTAACGGTATTTCTTCATGGATCAATTTCAAATTCGGGCTGACTTATGAACACATTAAAAATGAAATGATATAGTTTACCCGCCAATTAAAAAATAATGACACTTTAAATTATTTCAATACTTAAACAACAAAAAAAAACATTGTTTATTAATGCAGATCTAGGATTCGATGCTTAGTAAAACCTGTAAATTTCAATGCCTTAAAAAATTAAGATGAAACTCGATGTCGATTTTATTTACAGTAAATATAAGATTAATTATGATTCGCTGCGACCCATAGACGTCCCACTGTTGGGCACGGGTCTCCTCTCACCACGCTGGCCAAGTGCGGATTGGCAGACTTCACATGCCTTCGAGAACATTATGAAGTACTCTCAGGCATGCAGGTTTCCTCAAGATGTGTCCTTCACCGTTATAGCAAGTGACATTTAAATTCTTTGTTTTTCTTCTTAAATCGCACATAACTTAGAAAGTCATTGGTGCGTGCCGCTGGGGTTTGAACCCGGACCGCTCGAGTGAGAGGCGAGTTCGAAAGCCACTGACTGCAAATGAAATCAATTACACACATTCAATCGATATAGCGATATTAGTATTCGATTGGTACGGACCACATGTTAAATAAGGCATCCGAATTTGTAAAATAGAGACAACATGAAATTCGTAGACGCTTTGGTCTTAAGTACGCGAGTGAGATTCAAAAATACGGCCTCATGAAGTTGGTTATCCTATTCCAAGCTGATAGATACGGATTTCATTTGTTTGCGATCTTAGCTTAGATTTCATATGTACAACAGAAAGTACAGCGAATTAAATTCCCTTTTTCAAGTTTAAAAACATCTACCCCAAATTACCCGATACAAACTTGTTCGGATTTGGTCCTTTGTCATGAAAATGACTTTTTCTAACTTTTCCAACAACCCATTGTTTTTAACAAGCATATTCTGAACAAATAAACATTGTTTGGTCATGTTTCTACTTTCATTTTGGTCTTGTTAGGGACATTTTTACTTTCTAATACTTATTCCATAAAGCTTACATTATCCGCACCCTAATTAGCTACAACCCAAAGACGTCCGGTCACGGTCTCCGCCACATACACAGCTGTGGGGTCTAGAACATACTCCACCACGCTGCTCCAGTGAGATTGGTAGAGTAGACACCCTGCTTACAGTGTTTTAATAATAACTGACGCCCCCACGGAAAATGTAGCATCGTCAATCGTAGCAAAAAAAAGCAGCCTTAAACTAGACAATTTTCAAATAAAAATACAACAGTTTATACTATACATGTAAACTTTACTAAAATACGAGTACTTAAAACAACAATCAAGAAATTCTTTGCTATAAAACTGCTATAACAGTTCGCTTGACACTAATTACATTGACTTGGTTTCCTGCACTTGAGTTAACAAGGTATAGAAACTGTAGGACCCTTTCAATACCTGTAAAAAAAAGGAATAATTTGTATAGATCTTGATAAGTAATCGATATAATACAACCTACTTGAGTGGTTATAAGCTTATAAATACAGTCGAGTTTATTTACAACGTCCTCTGTTGTAACGACTTTTTGGTTATTTTACAACTGACACTTCCCTTGATTTAAAAGTACACAAATCTCTTGATTTAAAAGTACACTTATAAAGGAAAATAATGTGTTATGGTATTAACCTATTTTAGGTGTAACTGTACGTACCTATTCATGGTGGTCCGATAGCATTACGTACCTTCTGAAGCACCGAAACTATTTTCTTATAAATAATATCCTGAATTTTTTTGAGAACTTACTCAGACTTTATCAGAGTAAGGCTTCAAAAAATTATAAGGGGATAATTGGGATAAATTTTTTGAGGATAGCCCCAAGAGTATAAAAATGCATAATAAGGGTAGCAATGTATTCTTCGTGTCCATTGCCCTGTAGCGTCACTGATTTTAGTTGAAAGGTCTAACCACAGTGAGAGGTCAAATACTTAGCCACTGTGCTACCATTTTTGTTATTTGATCTGGCTAGATCAAAGATCCGCAAAGAACAAAGGAACTAAGTAGATACATGTTTTATTAATATAATAATATTAATTTAGTGTGTCAGCCCATCCATCAATCCCTCAGCCTTTTAAAGTCCACTAGACATCCCTTAATCTGTAGTTGGTGGATATAAGTATTCCGGTAGACATACATCTATGAACGTCGTTATAGACAGAGTAGTGAAGGGCCCAGCCAGGAGTATGTACGGCTTTTCTAGCTTTCCCGCTAAAATAATCAGTAGTTTTCTTTCCACGCAGTCACTTCGCCACCAGTTGCTCTCAACGATGCCTCGACTGATAGCATCCGTCTGGAATCAAGGTAAAAACGCTAAAACAATTACAAGGAAACATTAATATGCTATAGGGATATCAATGTCTGAAAATTGTCCATAATGCTGGGCACTCCATAACTCATACACATTTGATCACTCATAGTTTAAAAGACCAGACAAGTAATAACTAGAGAAGAGTAGAACAATAATATTGAGTAAATACCAAGAAGGACCTCATAGGTAATGACAGAAAGGAAAGAAGGTTGGGATAGAATCACCAATAAAATTCCAAAGAGAGAGGCCGGCTCTGCCCGCGTTAAATCGCTTTCCATCAAAGAAATTAAAGCTACTATTTTTTCGTGCACGTAACTGATACGTAATTCTATCAACAACCGCCTATATCTGTTTGTCCGTCTATATTATAAAAAAAACCGCTTACCGCAAGTGCAATTTCGTTGCTGTGCCAGCAGTACAAGAACAGCTGGAATGCTTGTGCTGACGCGTATTCCACTATCCACAATTTATGAGGTGTCGTCACTTCCTCCTGAGTATTGAAAAAAAAAATTGTATTAAGTTTAATATTAGTATTATAGTAGTTACTTATTCAAATTATACGTCCGCACTATGCTCACTTAGTTATGATATTGGTTTTATTTAAAGATGCTATCTCCATGGACATTATCGGACAAACTCTACCAAGTGGTTTACAAAGTACAGTCTTGATGTAAGTTAATAAGTAAGTTTGCAACAAATAGTTTTGCTTGAGATCGAATAAAACTAAAAATTGTGTTGTTTATTCTGTGTGTCTGCCACCCGGGCTACGGCGGGGGGTGGAAACGTGTATCGTTTATTTGTAAATCGGTGGGTCGAATCAAAGGTATGCAATGGCCTTGCTCCTTGTATTCTGCGCAGGCCTAGCTCTCGAACAAGTCGAGTTGACTATGCTTTAACTGGCTGGAGGCGCCTTTGGCTGTCGAATTCGTCTGTTGACCTCGCGTAAAGGAGCCTTAAGGTATAATAAAAAGGATTGTAAGGGTCAAAGGAATCCACCTTGCACGTGTAGATAATGAACGGAAACAACGTACCGCCAAAAATACAGTGACGGTGTCGGAATCCCAATGTGACGAGGATGTCAGTGAACTTAGCATATCATGTCCCAGCATATCATGAATAAAAGTGAGTTCTGTTCGCATGCAGATTAGTTCTATAGTTCCTGATACTTTTTAAGAATAGTTCAATCGATTTTGCCTAAAAAAACATCGATTAAAAAAATGATTTGCTAACTTCCCGTGGCAAATCATTTTCTCGTAGGACAGATAAAAATGATAGTACTCATTGCACGAAGTTAAGTTCTATAGTTCCTGATACTTTTTAGCGATAGTTCTGTCAATTGAACCGAAAAAAAAAATGTATAAGAATAGAAATAGTAAGAGTTAAAATTACGAAAAAATACTCTTAAAAATAATATTAAGCACCCTTAGACGCTGGAACTATTCGCTTTTCAAAGAACACGCAGTAGAAATATCATTTAGAACACAACATGCCCAGAACTATCCATCGAAAGCCAGCATATCATGGCAGTGGAGTCAAAATTAAATCAAAATTACGAAAATCTCTCTTAAAAATAATATTAAGCACACATAGACGCTGGAACTATTCGCTTTTTAAAGAATGCGCAGTAGAACTATCATTTAGAATACAGAACATGACCAGAACTAACCTTCGAAAGCCAGCATATCATGGTAGAAGAGTTAAAATTAAATCAAAATTACGAAAATCTCTCTTAAAAATAATATTAAGCAGCCTTAGACGCTGGAACTATTCGCTTTTCAAAGAATACGCAGTAGAACTATCATGTAGAACACAGAACATGCCCAGAACTAACCTTCGAAAGCCAGCATATCATGGCAGATGAGTTAAAATTAAATCAAAATTACGAAAATCTCTCTTAAAAATAATATTAAGCAGCCGTAGACGCTGGAACTATTCGCTTTTAAAAGGATACGCAGTAGAACTATAATTTAGAATACAGAACATGCCCAGAACTATCCATCGAAAGCCAGCATATCATGGCAGTAGAGTCAAAATTAAATCAAAATTACGAAAATCTCTCTTAAAAATAATATTAAGCAGCCTTAGACGCTGGAACTATTCGCTTTTCAAAGGATACGCAGTAGAACTATCATTTAGAACACAGAACATGACCAGAACTATCCATCTAAAGCCAGCATATCATGGCAGTAGAGTCAAAATTAAATCAAAATTACGAAAATCTCTCTTAAAAATAATATTAAGCAGCCTTAGACGCTGGAACTATTCGCTTTTCAAAGAATACGCAGTAGAACTATCATGTAGAACACAGAACATGCCCAGAACTAACCTTCGAAAGCCAGCATATCATGGCAGATGAGTTAAAATTAAATCAAAATTACGAAAATCTCTCTTAAAAATAATATTAAGCAGCCGTAGACGCTGGAACTATTCGCTTTTAAAAGGATACGCAGTAGAACTATAATTTAGAATACAGAACATGCCCAGAACTATCCATCGAAAGCCAGCATATCATGGCAGTAGAGTCAAAATTAAATCAAAATTACGAAAATCTCTCTTAAAAATAATATTAAGCAGCCGTAGACGCTGGAACTATTCGATTTTAAAAGGATACGCAGTAGAACTATCATGTAGAACACAGAATATGCCCAGAACTAACCTTCGAAAGCCAGCATATCATGGTCGTAGAGTTAAAATTAAATCAAAATTACGAAAATATCTCTTAAAAATAATATTAAGCACCCTTAGACGCTGGAACTATTCGCTTTTCAAAGAATACGCACTAGAACTATCATTTAGAACACAGAACATGCCCAGAACTATCCATCAAAAGCCAGCATATCATGGCAGTAGAGTCAAAATAAAATCAAAATTACGAAAATCTCTCTTAAAAATAATATTAAGCAGCCGTAGACGCTGGAACTATTCGCTTTTCAAAGAATACGCAGTAGAACTATCATGTAGAACACAGAACATGCCCAGAACTAACCTTCGAAAGCCAGCATATCATGGCAGATGAGTTAAAATTAAATCAAAATTACGAAAATCTCTCTTAAAAATAATATTAAGCAGCCGTAGACGCTGGAACTATTCGCTTTTAAAAGGATACGCAGTAGAACTATAATTTAGAATACAGAACATGCCCAGAACTATCCATCGAAAGCCAGCATATCATGGCAGTAGAGTCAAAATTAAATCAAAATTACGAAAATCTCTCTTAAAAATAATATTAAGCAGCCGTAGACGCTGGAACTATTCGATTTTAAAAGGATACGCAGTAGAACTATCATGTAGAACACAGAATATGCCCAGAACTAACCTTCGAAAGCCAGCATATCATGGTCGTAGAGTTAAAATTAAATCAAAATTACGAAAATATCTCTTAAAAATAATATTAAGCACCCTTAGACGCTGGAACTATTCGCTTTTCAAAGAATACGCACTAGAACTATCATTTAGAACACAGAACATGCCCAGAACTATCCATCAAAAGCCAGCATATCATGGCAGTAGAGTCAAAATAAAATCAAAATTACGAAAATCTCTCTTAAAAATAATATTAAGCAGCCGTAGACGCTGGAACTATTCGCTTTTAAAAGGATACGCAGTAGAACTATCATTTAGAACACAGAACATGCCCAGAACTAACCTTCGAAAGCCAGCATATCATGGTCGTAGAGTTAAAATTAAATCAAAATTACGAAAATCTCTCTTAAAAATGCCATGATATCATGGCAGAAGAGTTAAAATTAAATCAAAATTACGAAAATCTCTCTTAAAAATAATATCAAGCAGCCGTAGACGCTGGAACTATTCGATTTTAAAAGGATACGCAGTAGAACTATCATGTAGAACACAGAATATGCCCAGAACTAACCTTCGAAAGCCAGCATATCATGGTCGTAGAGTTAAAATTAAATCAAAATTACGAAAATCTCTCTTAAAAATAATATTAAGCAGCCGTAGACGCTGGAACTATTCGCTTTTAAAAGGATACGCAGTAGAACTATCATTTAGAACACAGAACATGCCCAGAACTAACCTTCGAAAGCCAGCATATCATGGCAGAAGAGTTAAAATTAAATCAAAATTACGAAAATCTCTCTTAAAAATAATATCAAGCAGCCGTAGACGCTGGAACTATTCGCTTTTAAAAGGATACGCAGTAGAACTATCATTTAGAACACAGAACATGCCCAGAACTAACCTTCGAAAGCCAGCATATCATGGCAGAAGAGTTAAAATTAAATCAAAATTACGAAAATCTCTCTTAAAAATAATATCAAGCAGCCGTAGACGCTGGAACTATTCGATTTTAAAAGGATACGCAGTAGAACTATCATGTAGAACACAGAATATGCCCAGAACTAACCTTCGAAAGCCAGCATATCATGGTCGTAGAGTTAAAATTAAATCAAAATTACGAAAATCTCTCTTAAAAATAATATTAAGCAGCCGTAGACGCTGGAACTATTCGCTTTTAAAAGGATACGCAGTAGAACTATCATTTAGAACACAGAACATGCCCAGAACTAACCTTCGAAAGCCAGCATATCATGGCAGAAGAGTTAAAATTAAATCAAAATTACGAAAATCTCTCTTAAAAATAATATCAAGCAGCCGTAGACGCTGGAACTATTCGATTTTAAAAGGATACGCAGTAGAACTATCATGTAGAACACAGAATATGCCCAGAACTAACCTTCGAAAGCCAGCATATCATGGTCGTAGAGTTAAAATTAAATCAAAATTACGAAAATATCTCTTAAAAATAATATTAAGCACCCTTAGACGCTGGAACTATTCGCTTTTCAAAGAATACGCAGTAGAACTATCATTTAGAACACAGAACATGCCCAGAACTAACCTTCGAAAGCCAGCATATCATGGCAGAAGAGTTAAAATTAAATCAAAATTACGAAAATCTCTCTTAAAAATAATATCAAGCAGCCGTAGACGCTGGAACTATTCGCTTTTAAAAGGATACGCAGTAGAACTATCATTTAGAACACAGAACATGCCCAGAACTAACCTTCGAAAGCCAGCATATCATGGCAGAGTAGTTAAAATTAAATCAAAATTACGAAAATCTCTCTTAAAAATAATATCAAGCAGCCGTAGACGCTGGAACTATTCGCTTTTAAAAGGATACGCAGTAGAACTATCATTTAGAACACAGAACATGCCCAGAACTAACCTTCGAAAGCCAGCATATCATGGCAGAAGAGTTAAAATTAAATCAAAATTACGAAAATCTCTCTTAAAAATAATATCAAGCAGCCGTAGACGCTGGAACTATTCGATTTTAAAAGGATACGCAGTAGAACTATCATGTAGAACACAGAATATGCCCAGAACTAACCTTCGAAAGCCAGCATATCATGGTCGTAGAGTTAAAATTAAATCAAAATTACGAAAATCTCTCAAATAATATTAAGCAGCCGTAGACGCTGGAACTATTCGCTTTTAAAAGGATACGCAGTAGAACTATCATTTAGAATACAGAACATGCCCAGAACTAACCTTCGAAAGCCAGCATATCATGGCAGAAGAGTTAAAATTAAATCAAAATTACGAAAATCTCTCTTAAAAATAATATCAAGCAGCCGTAGACGCTGGAACTATTCGATTTTAAAAGGATACGCAGTAGAACTATCATGTAGAACACAGAATATGCCCAGAACTAACCTTCGAAAGCCAGCATATCATGGTCGTAGAGTTAAAATTAAATCAAAATTACGAAAATCTCTCTTAAAAATAATATTAAGCAGCCGTAGACGCTGGAACTATTCGCTTTTAAAAGGATACGCAGTAGAACTATCATTTAGAATACAGAACATGCCCAGAACTAACCTTCGAAAGCCAGCATATCATGGCAGAAGAGTTAAAATTAAATCAAAATTACGAAAATCTCTCTTAAAAATAATATCAAGCAGCCGTAGACGCTGGAACTATTCGATTTTAAAAGGATACGCAGTAGAACTATCATGTAGAACACAGAATATGCCCAGAACTAACCTTCGAAAGCCAGCATATCATGGTCGTAGAGTTAAAATTAAATCAAAATTACGAAAATATCTCTTAAAAATAATATTAAGCACCCTTAGACGCTGGAACTATTCGCTTTTCAAAGAATACGCAGTAGAACTATCATTTAGAACACAGAACATGCCCAGAACTAACCTTCGAAAGCCAGCATATCATGGCAGAAGAGTTAAAATTAAATCAAAATTACGAAAATCTCTCTTAAAAATAATATCAAGCAGCCGTAGACGCTGGAACTATTCGCTTTTAAAAGGATACGCAGTAGAACTATCATTTAGAACACAGAACATGCCCAGAACTAACCTTCGAAAGCCAGCATATCATGGCAGAGTAGTTAAAATTAAATCAAAATTACGAAAATCTCTCTTAAAAATAATATCAAGCAGCCGTAGACGCTGGAACTATTCGATTTTAAAAGGATACGCAGTAGAACTATCATGTAGAACACAGAATATGCCCAGAACTAACCTTCGAAAGCCAGCATATCATGGTCGTAGAGTTAAAATTAAATCAAAATTACGAAAATATCTCTTAAAAATAATATTAATCAGCCGTAGACGCTGGAACTATTCGCTTTTAAAAGGATACGCAGTAGAACTATCATTTAGAATACAGAACATGCCCAGACCTATCCATCGAAAGCCAGCATATCATGGCAGTAGAGTCAAAATTAAATCAAAATTACGAAAATCTCTCTTAAAAATAATATTAAGCAGCCGTAGACGCTGGAACTATTCGCTTTTAAAAGGATACGCAGTAGAACTATCATTTAGAATACAGAACATGCCCAGAACTATCCATCGAATGCTAGCATATCATGGCAGTAGAGTCATAATTCAATCAAAATTACGAAAATCTCTCTTAAAAATACCTTAAGCACCCTTAGACGCTGGAACTATTCGCTTTTCAAAGACTACGCAGTAGAACTATCATTTAGAACACAGAACATGACCAGAACTATCCATCGAAAGCCAGCATATCATGGCAGTAGAGTCAAAATTAAATCAAAATTACGTAAATCTCTTTTTTCTTCTTTTCCTATTTTTCTTTTTTTTTCGCAATAATTCAATAGTTATTTCAAAATAAAAATTCAATTCAATAATTTTTGAATCCAGTACCGAAGACACGCCGACAACTCTCGAACAAACCCGAGCGCGTGTGACGTCATAATGTTAGTTTTCACTCATTGTAGTTGATAGAAAAATAATGAATACAGTGTTTTGATCTATTTAATTTTGGTGTCATTGTTAAATATTTATAGGACGATGGACAAAAATGTATGGAACCTGGTACCTGGCACCAATCGAAATGTATGATGCACCGTTGGAAAGGTCTTTTAGTGTAGAATAACAATAACCAAGGCGCCAGTCCCAGTTTGCTGTCCGATCGGAGTAATCACTCCTTGAAAATTATGAATGTTTCCTAATAAAGTATTTAAATCAGGTCAATTTCTTCTCCATTTCGCCATAGTATTCATGTTTATTTTTTAATATGAGGTTAAATAATAAGTGGTGACAGCCCAGTACATCTAACCCTAACTAACTAAGTACACATCGTGAGGAAACCTGCATGCCTGAGGGTTCTTCATATCGTTCTCTAAGGCATGTGAAGTCTGCCAATTCGCAGTTGGCCAGCGTGGTGGACTGAGGCCTATTCCCTCGCATTCTGAAAGGAAATGCTCAACAATGGGACAAAGAAAGGGTTGTGGTGATGTGGTTAAATAAAACATTGAATTTTAAATATCATTTTATTTATTTTTTATACAATACTTTTTTTATCTATTATTAAATACAAATAAAACTATAGTTCATACTTATTGTACATGTTTAACAGGACGACGCACGGTAGGTTCCTGCGCGCACATAATTTCTATTGTTTGGTACTTAGTGTTCGCTAGACACAAAGATTTCAATCTTCTCACACACTCGTCCTGCTAAACATGTACAATAAGTATGAACTATATTTTCATTTGTATTTCATAATATTCATAGTTGAAGTTACCGGCTTACTCACGTGTGATTTGTGAAATCACATTAGTTTCGATCTATTACGATGATCATCTTCAGGAGTAAACGCGCTCTATTATATAATACATAAAAAAAATATCGTATAAGAATAAATAAAATGATAAATAAAATTCAATGTTTTATTTAACCACATCACCACAAACATTTCTTTGTCCCACTGTTGAGCACGGGTCTCCTTTCAGAATGCGAGGGATTAGGCCTTAGTCCACCACGCTGGCCAAGTGCAAATTGGAAATAGGATATTTTCAAGCTTAAAATCAAGCCCAAAAGTAATCACAATCGGTTAAAGTAAACTGGAGATATAAATCTTTATCTATTTGGAGCTAAAAATCCAGTATCTTCTGAAGCGTATATTTCAAAACGGACAGCTATTTCGGACATGCCGTCAGTCTAAGATCCCGTTATACAACGAACTTCACCGAGATTTTTATTTAATAAAACGTATTTTATATTCAATTCGTATGAGAACAAAAGTCACCGACATAGCTCTGAAGGCTAGCAAGTTGAAGTGGCAATGGGCGGGCCACATCTGCCGGAGGACCGACAATCATTGGAGTAAACGACTGCTCGAGTGGAGACCGCGAATAGGCAAACGTAGTGTGGGACGACCTCCTGCTAGGTGGCGCGACGATCTGCGCAAGGCGGCGGGGAGCAAGTGGATGAGAAGAGCCAATGGCCACATTCCAGCTCTATCATCAGACCCTGGTACCACATTGGACCAAAGCACTCGTGACGATGAATCAAACGAGCCCAAACTCGATAGGGTTGTTTCGTTTAACTACCGAGTTCCTATGGCCACCTTCCAACCGGAAGCCCATCATCATCAGCTCCATGTCATAATAGTTTTGCATTGTCATCCGATTTACACAAACATGTGATAGCATAGGTTATTTATGTGTTTTTGAAGACAATTCTCAAAGAAGTTATTACTGTTTCATAAAATCAAAGAAACGAAATCGATCTGCTCAGAATTAGCACAATATACTTTTGGTTACAATATTAATAATTTTAATGTATTTATTTACCTTGCAGCCTTCGATCAATACGATTATGGATCGAAGCTTATAACTAATATAAATTGGGAATGCTATTTGACTATTTTTAAAATGACGGCAATTAATTCACAGGTTATCTAAATGTTGTATTTTATTACAATCAATGTAACTAAAATCAAAGTGCTGATAAATATCCTAATAAATGCTTATATTTACAGAATAGGCTATTCAAATGTTTTATCTTTGAAGTTGATACAAATCAGAAATATCATTTGACCCTTTTATGGTGTTAACAAGTGTTTCACGGAAGTTGTTCTGTATGTGGCTTATTAAATCAATGTAACAATGCAATTAAATAAGATGTCATAGTCACAATTTCTTAGATATACCTAAATGTATTAATTTTGCAAGTAGTGACCTTGTCTGTTGCGCCAGGGGTCGTGGGTTCGAATCCCACTCAGGACAAATATTCGTGTGACGAACACTTGTATTTGTTGTGTATCTGGATGTTAATATTATCTATTTAAGTATGTAATTAAAAATATCTATGAATGTATATTAGTCTCTGACACCCATATCACAGGCTTGCGCCTACTTGGGGTCAGATGGCCGTGTGTGAGAATGTCCAAGATATTTATTTAAATATTATTTATTTATTATTTGTAGCGTAAATTAAAATGGTAGGTACATTGTCATTCGATATAAAAGGGCTTGCTGTGGTCTATCGGGGATCTTTTTGGTTCCGACCGTCACACCGAGAGCACATGCTGTAGTTCAGTAATTTAGTGTAAAGGCAAGTTGCTGGAAAGAGGATACCTCGATGTAAAAGTTAAGTATAATTATTTAACCATTTTGTTATAATAGTCATTATGCTTGACCAAATGGAAATATTGTTATGTATATTTGTTTTAACAACGAAACAAAATAAAATACAATTTACAGTCAATGGAACGGAACAACGATATTTCACGTTGGCAATGACTTGTATTTAATGATTTTTAACATGCTTTTATTAGGTCGACCTGTATGTAACTAACTATGTAATGGACCTAACTATGTACAGGATAGTTATTTTAGTTATAGTTAATTTAACCATCTTCCAAGTATCGTAGCGGAATGAAAATTGGCAGCTTTATGTAGTCTGATGACAATACAATAATATGGTACTGTCGATCTGATCTAATGATGGAGCCGGAAGATATGAACTAGACATCATGATGGAACATCGTATCATAGCGATTTTTGGATTTCTTAGTAGTCTTGTAATGAACTTTGACCACGATTAGGTTTGAAGGTCTGATGATGAAGCCGGAAGATAGGCACTGGCATTCCATGATGGAATATCGTATCATAGTCGTATTTGCACTTGTGAGAAAGGCCACGTAATGGAATTTGAACAAGATCAGGTTTCAAGGTTATATCAAAGACTAAAAAGTATAAAACTGAGAATATACTAAATTTAGAGAGATTAAAATATACTAAAAAGTATATTCTTCGAAAAGCGTCTAGGGCTGCATAATATTATTTTTAAGAGAGATTTTTGTAATTTTGATTTAATTTTTACTCTACTGCCATGATATGCTGGCTTTTGATGGATAGTTCTGGGCATGTTCTGTGTTCTAAATGATAGTTCTACTGCGTATTCTTTGAAAAGCGAATAGTTCCAGCGTCTAAGGGTGCTTAATATTATTTTTAAGAGATATTTTCGTAATTTTGATTTAATTTTAACTCTACGACCATGATATGCTGGCTTTCGAAGGTTAGTTCTGGGCATATTCTGTGTTCTACATGATAGTTCTACTGCGTATCCTTTTAAAATCGAATAGTTCCAGCGTCTACGGCTGCTTGATATTATTTTTAAGAGATATTTTCGTAATTTTGATTTAATTTTAACTCTACGACCATGATATGCTGGCTTTCGAAGGTTAGTTCTGGGCATATTCTGTGTTCTACATGATAGTTCTACTGCGTATCCTTTTAAAATCGAATAGTTCCAGCGTCTACGGCTGCTTGATATTATTTTTAAGAGAGATTTTCGTAATTTTGATTTAATTTTAACTCTTCTGCCATGATATGCTGGCTTTCGAAGGTTAGTTCTGGGCATGTTCTGTGTTCTAAATGATAGTTCTACTGCGTATCCTTTTAAAAGCGAATAGTTCCAGCGTCTACGGCTGCTTAATATTATTTTTAAGAGAGATTTTCGTAATTTTGATTTAATTTTAACTCTACGACCATGATATGCTGGCTTTCGAAGGTTAGTTCTGGGCATATTCTGTGTTCTACATGATAGTTCTACTGCGTATCCTTTTAAAATCGAATAGTTCCAGCGTCTACGGCTGCTTGATATTATTTTTAAGAGAGATTTTCGTAATTTTGATTTAATTTTAACTCTTCTGCCATGATATGCTGGCTTTCGAAGGTTAGTTCTGGGCATGTTCTGTGTTCTAAATGATAGTTCTACTGCGTATCCTTTTAAAAGCGAATAGTTCCAGCGTCTACGGCTGCTTAATATTATTTTTAAGAGAGATTTTCGTAATTTTGATTTTATTTTGACTCTACTGCCATGATATGCTGGCTTTTGATGGATAGTTCTGGGCATGTTCTGTGTTCTAAATGATAGTTCTACTGCGTATTCTTTGAGAAGCGAATAGTTCCAGCGTCTAAGGGTGCTTAATATTATTTTTAAGAGAGATTTTCGTAATTTTGATTTAATTTTGACTCTACTGCCATGACATGCTGGCTTTCGAAGGTTAGTTCTGGGCATATTCTGTATTCTTCATGATAGTTCTACTGCGTATCCTTTTAAAATCGAATAGTTCCAGCGTCTACGGCTGCTTAATATTATTTTTAAGAGAGATTTTCGTAATTTTGATTTAATTTTGACTCTACTGCCATGATATGCTGGCTTTTGATGGATAGTTCTGGGCATGTTCTGTGTTCTAAATGATAGTTCTAATGCGTATTCTTTGAGAAGCGAATAGTTCCAGCGTCTAAGGGTGCTTAATATTATTTTTAAGAGAGATTTTCGTAATTTTGATTTAATTTTGACTCTACTGCCATGACATGCTGGCTTTCGAAGGTTAGTTCTGGGCATATTCTGTATTCTTCATGATAGTTCTACTGCGTATCCTTTTAAAATCGAATAGTTCCAGCGTCTACGGCTGCTTAATATTATTTTTAAGAGAGATTTTCGTAATTTTGATTTAATTTTAACTCTTCTGCCATGATATGCTGGCTTTCGAAGGTTAGTTCTGGGCATGTTCTGTGTTCTAAATGATAGTTCTACTGCGTATCCTTTTAAAAGCGAATAGTTCCAGCGTCTACGGCTGCTTAATATTATTTTTAAGAGAGATTTTCGTAATTTTGATTTTATTTTGACTCTACTGCCATGATATGCTGGCTTTTGATGGATAGTTCTGGGCATGTTCTGTGTTCTAAATGATAGTTCTACTGCGTATTCTTTGAGAAGCGAATAGTTCCAGCGTCTAAGGGTGCTTAATATTATTTTTAAGAGAGATTTTCGTAATTTTGATTTAATTTTGACTCTACTGCCATGACATGCTGGCTTTCGAAGGTTAGTTCTGGGCATATTCTGTATTCTTCATGATAGTTCTACTGCGTATCCTTTTAAAATCGAATAGTTCCAGCGTCTACGGCTGCTTAATATTATTTTTAAGAGAGATTTTCGTAATTTTGATTTAATTTTGACTCTACTGCCATGATATGCTGGCTTTCGATAGATAGTTCTGGGCATGTTCTGTATTCTAAATGATAGTTCTACTGCGTATCCTTTTAAAAGCGAATAGTTCCAGCGTCTACGGCTGCTTAATATTATTTTTAAGAGAGATTTTCGTAATTTTGATTTAATTTTAACTCTTCTGCCATGATATGCTGGCTTTCGAAGGTTAGTTCTGGGCATGTTCTGTGTTCTACATGATAGTTCTACTGCGTATCCTTTTAAAATCGAATAGTTCCAGTGTCTACGGCTGCTTAATATTATTTTTAAGAGAGATTTTCGTAATTTTGATTTAATTTTAACTCTACGACCATGATATGCTGGCTTTCGAAGGTTAGTTCTGGGCATATTCTGTGTTCTACATGATAGTTCTACTGCGTATCCTTTTAAAATCGAATAGTTCCAGCGTCAACGGCTGCTTAATATTATTTTTAAGAGAGATTTTCGTAATTTTGATTTAATTTTAACTCTACGACCATGATATGCTGGCTTTCAAAGGTTAGTTCTGGGCATATTCTGTGTTCTACATGATAGTTCTACTGCGTATCCTTTTAAAATCGAATAGTTCCAGCGTCTACGGCTGCTTGATATTATTTTTAAGAGAGATTTTCGTAATTTTGATTTAATTTTAACTCTTCTGCCATGATATGCTGGCTTTCGAAGGTTAGTTCTGGGCATGTTCTGTGTTCTAAATGATAGTTCTACTGCGTATCCTTTTAAAAGCGAATAGTTCCAGCGTCTACGGCTGCTTAATATTATTTTTAAGAGAGATTTTCGTAATTTTGATTTAATTTTGACTCTACTGCCATGATATGCTGGCTTTCGATGGATAGTTCTGGGCATGTTCTGTATTCTAAATTATGGTTCTACTGCGTATCCTTTTAAAAGCGAATAGTTCCAGCGTCTACGGCTGCTTAATATTATTTTTAAGAGAGATTTTCGTAATTTTGATTTAATTTTAACTCTTCTGCCATGATATGCTGGCTTTCGAAGGTTAGTTCTGGGCATGTTCTGTGTTCTACATGATAGTTCTACTGCGTATTCTTTGAAAAGCGAATAGTTCCAGCGTCTAAGGCTGCTTAATATTATTTTTAAGAGAGATTTTCGTAATTTTGATTTAATTTTGACTCTACTGCCATGATATGCTGGCTTTAGATGGATAGTTCTGGTCATGTTCTGTGTTCTAAATGATAGTTCTACTGCGTAGTCTTTGAAAAGCGAATAGTTCCAGCGTCTAAGGGTGCTTAATATTATTTTTAAGAGAGATTTTCGTAATTTTGATTTAATTTTAACTCTTCTACCACGATATGCTGGCTTTCGAAGGTTAGTTCTGGTCATGTTCTGTATTCTAAATGATAGTTCTACTGCGCATTCTTTAAAAAGCGAATAGTTCCAGCCTCTATGTGTGCTTAATATTATTTTTAAGAGAGATTTTCGTAATTTTGATTTAATTTTGACTCCACTGCCATGATATGCTGGCTTTCGATGGATAGTTCTGGGCATGTTGTGTTCTAAATGATATTTCTACTGCGTGTTCTTTGAAAAGCGAATAGTTCCAGCGTCTAAGGGTGCTTAATATTATTTTTAAGAGTATTTTTTCGTAATTTTAACTCTTACTATTTCTATTCTTATACATTTTTTTTTTCGGTTCAATTGACAGAACTATCGCTAAAAAGTATCAGGAACTATAGAACTTAACTTCGTGCAATGAGTACTATCATTTTTATCTGTCCTACGAGAAAATGATTTGCCACGGGAAGTTAGCAAATCATTTTTTTAATCGATGTTTTTTTAGGCAAAATCGATTGAACTATTCTTAAAAAGTATCAGGAACTATAGAACTAATCTGCATGCGAACAGAACTCACTTTTATTCATGATATGCTGGGACATGATATGCTAAGTTCACTGACATGTGACGAGGGTACTTGGGAAACACGGTGTGTTAGTATAAAATTGTCTTCCTACTTTTTAATGTTTTTCTTGTAGTAAAATTTTGCCTAACACCTACACGTAAGTTCGACGACATTTCTCCAATAAGTACCGACATAAAACAAGGGTACCCCACTTAGACCAAGCGTTTTATGGAACCGATTAAATATTAATTGTATAAATTTATTATGTAATAATTTATGATTGATTCCAATAAAATCATAATTTAAATTGTAACTGTGTATAACTTTTAGTATTTGTTAGGAATAGGAGTAAAAAGTTATATTTAAAACAGGTTAAAGATCCCTTTATGTCTGGATGTCTGGATATCAAAATCAACAATAATATTAAATTAATTAAGGTGTAAAAATTCCAAAAGGTTATACTAACCAATGTAAGTTGCACGACGCTGCTGCAAATAGTGATAGAGCAGACAAGAACATAGATAAACATCACGGGTGAAAACAAAGAATTTGCTCTTTCGTAAACGCTGAAAAAAATTAAATTACCTTAAAATTTAATAAAGAAACACGCAGACACATCTGGGGATGTCTAAAGCATAAGCTCCACCGAGCTGCTTAATGCGGAGTGGTAGAGGGGTTAGTGGCCAACCCAGTGTCGAATGTTCTCAAGACACCCGAAGGTCTTCGACAAAGCTTAACAATTGTTTTCATTAATTTCATTTCATTAATAACAACCGGGACCGACGGCTTACCGTGCCCTCCGAAGCACAGTAGCGCCCATGAAATTTTGCCACTAGCGATCGGATTCATCAACAAAACAAAAAAGTTACACGTCGCAACATTTATTCCCATTAGGAACGAACCAATATTGATCATGATTTGTATTTCGAAAAGTTTTTTTTTAATTTACATTTTGAACATCATGAGCAGATCATAAAAGTTTAGCATTAAGTATATTTTAATATTATTACATTTGACTATACACAAAACGCGGGGTCTATCCGGAGTCACGGAAAAACCCCGGAAATAAGCATAAATTTTTCCGGATTCACAATCACGCTATACTGTCATCGCAAAACTAAACCTCGGTCAAAATATTTTTACCTTAAATAGGTATTGGTATACTGTATAGTACCAAATGGAACTTTTCCCATAGCTGACGACGCATTGGTGGCACATGTTGACTGTGTATATAGGCAATCACTTTTACCATCAATCGGCCTGTCGATAGACTTTGACAAATCAAAATAAGTTTAGGAATGTGTTATTGCATTTAACAGCATTACTACTAAACATAAAGACTAATAGAATATTAATGCTTACTCTCTAAAATAATTGTGATGTCTATGACATTCTACGATGCATTGCAAAACTTCCATTTTAGTAATTGGATTATCATCTCCGAATATTCTTTTGCTCTTATCCCTGATAATCATGGCTTGACCCTTCAGGAATACCATGACTGCTACTGCATTCGTGTCGTAAGCTGCTATTACTCCTGCACCTTGAATAGTCATACAAATGTGGACTACAATCTCTACTACGTATCCTGCTGTTTTGTTTTTATCAAATGGAACCCAAGCACTTAGAATATGAGGGTATGGTTCTGCGCCATTTCGGATATCTTCACGATACTCTGTTACTGATATATATTTTACCAGAGGAGAAGTTAGAGTGACAATTGTTGTAATCAACACTAAAAACCAGTACAGATAGGTGATTGTTCTGGAATATTTCTTGTATTCTTCCATTATCTTAATCGTGTTCGAGTCATTTTTTGCTATCGCAGAAATTTCCTCTTCTGTTAATCTTTTTATTAATTCCGCCCATTGTGATTGCATACAGACAAAATATACTGTCTTGCTAACGGATACTAAACTCAAAGCCGTAACTGATAAGTTAAGTAAAGCTTTCTGAAGGTCGTTCCTAACTTGAAACAATTCAACAAACTCGGTTAGAACGAATATTATTGAGAAAACATGGACAAAATTGAAAAGATATTTGTGAAATTTATTTCCACACTGCCAAAGACCGAAAAAGTAGAGGGCTTTCAAGTTCGGACCCAACAATGGATAGTTAGGGTTCTCTAATTTATCAGCTGCCCTTAATATAACCATTTTGTACTTCTTCAACAACATCGAGTGAAACTGTATTTTTACTTTGACTTATTTTATATTCATTTTAAAGTTTTTTTCCAGGGGAATGTAATTTAGGCATTAAAATTGGTAAGCATGCAGAAGAATGCCAATAATAATAATGCACTTCATTTTTATTAACCCCCGACGGAAAAAGAGTGGTGTTATGACGAGAGGTGTAATACGCTTGACTTCCGTCTGTCGTATCTTAGCTCTTTGACGGATGAACGGAATTTTATTTAGTTGATTTTTTTTGTTTGAAGATGTCTTGATTGAGAGTGAAGCTCGGAAAAAAGCTGCTCAGCCATCATGGTTCTAGTTTTTGGGTCAGTCTGCTGAGTTATATTAACTTTTCAGATAATTTCCTATCGTAGCATCTTATTAGAGCTTTGGAGTGAGATTGACCGGGTTCTTTAACCCATGATTCAAGAGCTTCCTCTCTGCACTAATGCAACGTAGGTACGTAAGAATACGTAGGTACGTCTTGTTTAATATGACAGGTACAATATCTACGTTTTGATACCTTCATAACATTTTGCATATAACCATCCAACATTTCAGTGGTGTAAATTAGCACTAATTCGCTTTAATCAGAGAACTCCTAGATTTATTCATACAAGCTTGCTATGCGCAAATTAACCTCTATTAAAGATTTATAAGAATCCACTTAAGGACCCTCGCGGGAGGTTAATTAGGGTTTTAAATATGTATTGAGCATGGCACCTTATTTTCCTTAATCATACATTTATATTTCTTTTCATTTTTCCATTAGAAAGAAAGAAATAGTATTTATTTCGTATGAGTTGCACTCATTACAAAAATAATTAAAAAAAACTGGATAAATTAAATAAAAAAAATGCAGTCAAATCTATACGAATAGGGGCCGCAATCAGCACTAGCCGCATTATACTACGACCGCTGGTTTTCAGGGCGACCCTATTACTTTACTTTTTAAGTAATGGTAACTTTGTATTCATTTTGTGGCAACATTTGAGAGTCTTCTGGTCACCGTTACATCTCAAGCCTGGAGCGCTGGATTGCGGGCTGAGAAGGCCATTGGGCCAGCGTGGTGGACTAACAATAGCGTGACAGCCCATTGGCTATCGAACTCGCCTCTCACTCGAGCGGTCCGGGTTCAAGCCCAAGCGGCACGCACCAATGACTTTTCTAAGTTATGTGCGATTTAAGAAATTAGATGTCACGGTGTCACGCTGTAACGGTGAAGTACACATCGTGAGGAAACCTGCCATGCCTGAGAGTGCTTCATAATGTTCTCGAAGGCATGTGAAGTCTGCCAATCCGCACTTGGCCAGTGTGGTGGACTAAAGCCTAATCCCTCTCATTCTGAGAGGAGACCCGTGCCCAACAGTGGGACAATGAAAGGGAAGACTCCACGACAAAGTAGCTACTTAGGTTTTTTTTTATGGATACAAGATAGCAAACGAGTTTGCAGCACCACCCATCCGGTGTCGCCCATGACAACTGCTGCAGAGGCTTATGGAGACAGGGCCCATTAGTGGGGATTGAACCAAAATGGGAAGGGTTATTGTGGTGGAAATGGTGGAGTGTACTAGGTATTGGTAATCATCATAAATACTACCAATCACAGCAATCGGCAAAAAAATATTTTCCTTTTCCTGTTTATTGACGCCATTTTTATAGGAATAGCTCTGCCGTGATTCCATCGCGATTGGAATTTAATTAATGTTCGAAGGAAGTTACAGTTCAGTTCTTCTGTACAAATAAAGATGAATCAGTGTTAAAATTCATTTACGATATACATTCAACTTGCATTTTAAAAGTTTCGTAGATTTTTATTCGAATCGAATACTTTATATTCGAAATAACATTATTTGTTTTTTTACCTTAATTTTGCGTAGTTTACAAAATAAAATAAAAATGAATTGTGTTTAAACTTGATAAGCTTTGCTACAACCCATAGATGTCCCACTGTTGGGCAAGAGTATCCCCCATAAACACAGCTGCAGAAGGTCTAGAGCATACTAAACCACGCTGCTCCAATGCGGATTGGTGGCGGGAGTGTCGAATGTTCTAAAGTCACCCGAAGGTCTTTGTGGAAGACATTGGAGGCTTTAGGTTATTCCCTGGGCAATTCCGGGAATGTGTTCTCAGTTTTATACTCCTCTAAGTGTCATTACAGCATGGGATACAAAAAGTTGGCTCTAAAGTTCGTCACAAAGTTCCATTTTTCGAGATCTCCATCAGACTGTTCAGCAGATCAAAGAAGATTCAATGAATTAGAAAACAGTAACTTTTACTCAACAAATATATACAAATTTGGCATCATCAAATTAATTTCTGTAGTAAAGTAAAAGTAGTTCCAATACTAATCAACTCCATTGTGCATCATTTCAATATCCTGAAAGAAAAAAGGTCGCAACAGCGGAAGTTGATGAAATGAATAAAATATTTTTTTCATTCACATACATTGTTATAATAGAAACGATTTTCTCTCCTAGCAGTGAGATACGCTATCTAAACGCTTCTAAAGTAATATAACTAATCCAATTTAGCTCCATTAAGGGGGTCATATTTTCAGAGATCGGCCCATTGGGCCATATTCTTCAACATCACTTTCATTTTACTGCGCAATATTGCGTCACATAAATTTATTTAAGCCTACGAAAAGAAGGAGGCAACACCATTCTACGAGCATTAGTGTATTTAAGTATCTGTTACGTCTCTATATAATCATTTTCAACTCCCCTTTTTAAAATTGGGTTTTACACAAAACAAAATTGATTTAGCGACAGGCATCGTAAATATGTGTAGGTACATAGGTGTACACAGGTAGTATAGGTGTTATGCGCGGTATGAAGCGAGTTAATCGTTCCGTTTAGTGGAGAGAGCCCGGGTTCAAATCCCAGTGACAAGCACCAGTTGCCTACTGTTAGTTATGTAAGTTTAATTTTTAAATATTGTTAAATATCTTTAATTCGTTAATCTTTCAATATACATGTTGATCGCTTTTCGAGATCTTGAGCTGTTCAAATACTTCCAAAACTTGGGTAAACCCCCTTGAAAGGAAACCTACGAGTAGAAAAGGGTCAGCCAATCACTTTACTATCTAGTAAAGTTCCGATACAGTGGAAAATAAATTGGTGTAAAGAGCCTCTATAAGCGATACCACTATAACTTAAGCCTAATGATCTGGAAACATGACCACCAATCAATTACCGGGTTAAGGTACTTGTTCCACAGCTATGGTGTTAAAGAGAGAGATAGAAACCAGTGTCGAATGTTGTCAAGCCACCCGAAGGTCTTCGACAAGGCTTAACGACTGTTGCCAGCATTGAAAACAACCGGGACCGACGGCTTTACGTGCCCTCCGAAGCACGGTAGCGTCCATGAAATTTTGCCAATCCGACCGCGCCGTATGCTATAGGTATCCTTAATACTGTTAGGCAACTCATTATAAATATTAATTATAGAGCAGTAAGCGTTTCTGCTGCACATTTTTAACCGACAAGATGGTACTAGCAAGGTATTTCTTCTCTTTACCATTCTAGGACGCAGGTTGCTAGATTTAGGCTCAAAGTAGCTTCCATTTTCCCTTACAAATACACATGCTTCTTTAATATACAGACATGGTAGTGGCAAAATATTTAGGCGCTTAAATAAATGGTCGACAACTATCTAGGGGCCTGCACCACAAACGGCGCGAATAGCTTTTTTTTGTACTCTGAAAGCCTTAATAACCTTGAAAGCCCGTATAATAAATTAGCAGACACATATCCGTGATATGCACAGAGTGCTGCTGCATGAGAGACTGTTAACCTAATGCGTCTTATTGCATAAATAAATTTGTCGAGTTTGTAACATAACATTGATTTTATATATGAACACAATCATGTTCGGTATTTTGTTGTATTGATTGATTTTAGTTACGCTTAAGAGGTCATGAAGTGCATTTATTGCGTAATCAGCACAATCGTGATTAATCTGGGTCAAATTTTGCGACCATAATGCATTAGTGATATTGAAGTCACCATTACCACCAGAAAATGCTTATGAGAATACTATGTAGAACTCTCTGGTATAATTTGTCCGTAGGCTCTGCTGTTCCCAACTCTCGAGCGAGAGGGTGAACACTGTCACTATTTTTCAGTCAGAAATGTAGCCTTTTCCAATCTGAAATTTTTCGACAGTCAGATTTACGATGTAAATTTGGGATAATATTGAAATGGAAATATATTTTTCGGTAAATTTTCACGGTATTAATTTTATAATCTGTTGAATCGTTTTATATCTCATTGGTAATGGATGATATCATTTATTACGTTCAAGTTGCTTATTATATTCCTATCACGTGAATATTCTCATCGTAATCATAGATTCAGATTCATTTATTTTCATTATAATAATATGATTTTTATATACGTTAAATGAAAGTATTAAATACCGTTAAAAATATTTTTTTTTTAAAAAAGCATTTTAAAACTTTTTTTTTATTTTCATGCATTGTCATCGGACCCAAAAATGTGTGCCAAATTTCAGCTCGATAGCTTCAGTGGAAGTGGGTGAAATATTGATTGCAAGATTCCAGGACATATGAGTACTTACGAGTGAAGTTAAATAAAACCTTTTATTATTTGGCGTGTGACGATGCATAGCATCTTGAGAGAGCGTCGCTTGACTTACCCTTAACTTACAACCAATCACAGCTCTCCGTTCCGCGTCAACCAATCAGCGTTCAGCAATTTAACGGGTGATCACCAGGTGACCATTCCCGGTGGTATATATAATGGTTATCTTACCGTTCGATTTCATTAGCGCGGGGGTTACTAAAACCCCCCCCAAAGGACCGCCCTGTCGTCACAGGGCGCGGCTGACACTTCGGCCAGGGGGTATAAAGCCCCAAAAGCCGATTCCCCACGCACCCCCGGGTCGCGTGTGTGAAGACCAACGAGAGTTCGATTTCATAGCGTCGTTATTTCCCTTATACAACCAAGCAGAAACTCTGCTGGATTAAGTACAGAATGTACATAAAGTAAAATCAGTACATACCTATCTTAATTTGATTTTTTAATTCGTTGTAATTGAGATGAAAGTGAAAGTGTTAATTTCATTTTTAATTCATCTGAAAAAATACATACGTCATCTGGTGTCGTGTGTGAAATCAGTATTTTAATTTAATTCTTAATTCATTTAAAATCTTGGTGAAAGTGTTTATCATAATGAGTGATAAAGAAATACACCATTAAATGTGTCGAGCTCACACAGGCGCACTCGCCTGTCGCTTTAGTCTAGCCAAGGTGCTCCTCCTACTCTGGTAGTGAGGAACCGCAGGTAAAGCGGAGCAGACTCGGTAAGTCAAAAATTTACTATGACAAAAATATTTTTCTCCATCTGAACTATCCGTATTACTGCATCTACCCGCCTAGACTTTGCCGCTTTTGCAGATTTCGTACCTAGCCGGGAAACGGTGCGTAATCAGAGATCACAGCCTTTTAACTTTTAATTTAACTGTAAGGTAAGGTGAAATCGCCACCCAGTGAGAGTGCCCAACGCAATTGCTGTCTGTGTTGGACAGAACCTTGATGTCCTCCAGCGTTTTGACAGCTCTAATGGAAGGACGTCCGGTATGTTGATACTCAACACAATACCTATTGGAACTAGAGATAACCATTCGGCAATTTATTATCTTGCCTATAGTAACAGCTCTAAGTAATGCCTTACTGAACACGCGATCTACTTATCAATCAGAATTTACGACGATTGACCTACTGGGCTGCTTCCCCAAGCACCACTTTCTTTCAAGCATTGTCTATGAAATGACTGAATTATTTCAAACTAATATCTAGTTTTCACAAAACTTAGTAAAAACAGTATATAAATAATAAATATTATGCCGTCTGACCCCGGATTGGGCGCGGGCCTGTTCTGTGGGTGTCAGAGACACCGAATACATACATATATATTTTTAAATGCATAAATGGATAATATTGACATCCAGACACTGAACAGACGCGGGTGTTCGTCGCGCTAATGTTTGTCCTGAGTGGGATTCGGACCCGCGACCCCTGATGAGCAGGCAGGGTCATTACGGATTGCGCCATCGGGCCCGTCGTACAATACATATACAGCTTGTTTGCGGAAAGCAAGCGGAATAAACAAACCTGTCGACTAAGACCGTCCCTTTCTGTCACGTGACGCAAACTCGTACAAAAGGGTAGATTGAAAAACGGAGGCTGTCTCCGAGCGTATCGGAACAGTGGCAGATGCTTTGGGCTTCGGAGGCCCTTCTCCATAGACATAAGAAGTTGACCTTCTCCAAATGATAAGGGGAATGCGTCTGCCATTTACCTCCAAACCACTACTTGCTTATCCCCTCGTCCCATATTCGTCACCGATTCCAAACCGCTCAATCGGCCGAGACGACAGAACAAATCTCTTATTAATACAGGGATCGCTGGCAATAGTGGCAATACGGGACTTGCATCCATTCGATCAAACAGAGCTCCTGGAGAATGACTCACCTTGCCTTGCGCCTTGCTGGCGCACGTTCTACGGAGGCTGTCTCCGAGCGTATCGGAAACAGTGGCAGGCGCTTTGGGCTCCGAAGGCCCTTCTCCTAATGATAAGGGGAATGCGTCTGCCATTTACCTCCTAAGCACTATTCACTTATTTACCGCTCGTCTCATATTCGTAGCAAATTCGAAACTACATGATTGGCCGAATTGAATGAACAAAGCAAGCTCCTATTAAAACAGGGATCGCTGGCAATAGTGGCAATACCGGACTTGTTTCTGCGCCCCAGTGTTTTCTTGTTCTTGTCCACCATGGTGCTGACAAAGAATGGTGACGGAACCAGCAGGCCCATTTTTAACCTGAAAGGATTGGATCAGCACATACATAGTTGCAAAACTATTAAAATTAATTTCGCAATTTCTAATTGCCCATTTTCTCAGGAACATGGACTGGATGGTCAAAATAAAACCTTCCTGGGCGTACTTTTACCTGATCATTTTACACAATTTTACATAACTTGGTCCGAATGATATACTTTGGGCTTGCCATTAATGAAATAAACGAATGACATTTACTTGTGTTTACATTTTATATGAAACGTTTAATTGTTTTTCACAATTGTCGCTACGACCCATAGACGTCCCACTGCTGGGCGCGGGTTTACATTTGATATGAAACGTTTAATTGTTTTTCACAATTGTCGCTGCGACCCATAGACGTCCCACTGCTGGGTGCGGGTTTACATTTGATATGAAACGTTTAATTGTTTTTCACAATTGTCGCTGCGACCCATAGACGTCCCACTGCTGGGCGCGGGTCACTCCCACAGGCGCTGCTGCGGGGGGTCTGGAGCGTGCTCCGCCACGCTGTCCCAGTGCGGATTGATGGAGGATTTTTACAATTAGCCATTAATTATTATTAAATCCCACCACGATTTCTCCGATTAAATCTACGAGAAATCGGCAACGGAACCCACACAGGAGTTGGATTATTCAGGAATAATTTGTAATACGCAAGTCAAATACTCCACCACAACGTGCGACCTGAAGTGGTGCATCATTGTGTGTATTTTTCATACAATTTAAATTCGTTTTCTAACAATTCATTTAACATTAAAGTTTTTCACTGTAACTTAACCTAACCTTTCAGTTGCATTATTTCCGTGTGAATCATTAACATGTTAATATATATAACATGTCAATGAGGGTTATGGTCATTTCCACACATTGGTGACAGACTTTGGCTTCAGGTATCATATAGCTTAATATGACAAAATTAAATACTTATCAAATGTAACGACTACTTTACATAGTATTACAGTACCGACAATGTCTTGAGTACCTCAGTAGTATTTTATTACTGAATGAAGTATACACCGTGCCCGCCGCAAGCGCGTTCATTCCTGATGGATATCGTGATCGATTGAATTTGGTCGGCCTGTTTCTGACTTGAGTCTCACGTGAGTAAGCCGGCAATTTCAACTACACCTGGGTAGTATTGAAAATAACAATATACCTACCTAGTAAAAGAAAATGAATGGAAATTCGTCTTTAGGTGTTACTGGCTTGAAACATTTATTCTTAATTCAATTTTATTGGACTGAAGTAAAGGGATTTAGTTATTTAACTTTAACCTTAATCTTTCTCCATTACTGGCTTGACATATTCATTACTTACCAGCTATAAATTAAGTCAATATAATTTGGCGGGGCCCATCTTCGAGCCTCCTGCCGTGGGTCCCTCATCATCTCAATGCACAAGGAATATTCTTGGTGATAGCACCGATGTGGAAGAGAGCCCTCTGGTTGCCCGGCCTTCCACCGCCTCGAGTGTAGAAAATCAAGCTCTATGTCAGGAATTGGGGCTTAAAAAGATATCACTATCGATTGGTCTGACGCCCGAAGATCTCTACTCATATGCAATTGGAGAGGATCCACACTAATAACATACCAGCCGGCGTGGTTCCATTGGGTTAAATAGTTAATGCAAATAACTTTAACCTTGAGCTTTAAGCTTATCTAAGTTCGAAGCTTTCTTATTGATTGAAGAAGAACTAGCATATTATACTACCTATCTAGTTACATAAATCCATAAATCGGTAATCGTTACGTTCGAAAAAGCAGTTGACAGTGAAAATATGAATCAAAGACCTTAAGCCGTAAAACTCCCATTTCGCCAGACTCCAGCGGCCTTGCATGTTACAGGGTTACAAAATAATCATATTGAATCCTTATTTGAGACATCCAGTAGGTTAACGTCAGTACTTCCACTGTACCTACCATACTATCGTCGGGTAGACGGCGATTTTTGTATTTTGTACCCGACATCTTATTTATATAAAAATGTTATGTTGGTTTATGTACGCTTCAAAAACTCAAAAAGTTCTGCACCGAACGAGCTGAAATTTTAGCATGATATATAATCTGCATCAAGGATTGTTTTTATCTAATTTTTGCATCAGTCAAAGTGTTGCAAAATTAAACTTAAATGACATGTATTCTTTGTTTTGTTTCTAATTTCGCAACCATTCAATCACAATGTGCCACAGCGAAGCGTGGCAGGGTACAGCTATTTGATTATAAACGACAACATACGGACAATTTGGGAAATTATTGCAACAGAACAAAAATATAATATAATACAATCCTGTGCCCTGGAAAAGTATTAGTTTAATCAATATACGCTTCCATGATTTAATCCGAATAGCACTGCAAATGTTATCAATGTCATTGAGCCCTGTTTATTTCAATACTTATCCCTAATAAAGCAATTAGGATGTCGGAAATTGGGTAAAATGAATGCTTTAAGACGTGGGAATATCCGCTTCCCTTGACAATATGCACTCGGCAATAGTTTTGCTATGCTGACACTTGGTAATTGGTGTAGGGGAATACATTTCCCAGTTTTATTGTAAACCCAAAAGTATTGAAAACATATATTGTTGCTGAAACTCGTTAATTAATACAATGTTGCTGTTTCTTGCAGTAATTATGTAATCCTTGACCCTTATCACATAGCGTCGTTCTCGTGATCACCAGGAGATATAAACACGTCTCTCAAGATGCTATGCATCGTCACACGCCAAATAATGATGCAAGTTTTACATAACAATAAAACTTGTATTGTTTGCGGAGACGATGCATAGCATCCAATTAAGGCCTCCTGGTGAGAGACTTCTATGAAATCGAACGGTAAGATAACCATTATATATACCACCGGGAATGGTCACCTGGTGTTCACCCGTTAAATTGCTGAACGCTGATTGGTTGACGCGGAACGGAGAGCTGTGATTGGTTGTAAGTTAAGGGTAAGTCAAGCGACGCTCTCTCAAGATGCTATGCATCGTCTCCGCAAACAATACAAGTTTTATTGTTATGTAAAACTTGCATCATTAATACATAAAGAACCACTACATATTGTACATATTGTACTATAGTAGGGGAGCCCAAGAGGGGATTTTGCGGGATACTCAAGCGCGTAAGTTTAATATACAGTGGGATACCTTGTACCCGGTTAAGTACCTCCACCAAATATGAGCCCCATATATAAATGGGGCCGTCAAGGATAAAGGATCAGATTAGTAAAAAAAAATATTTGTATTAAACTTACGCGCTTGAGTATCCCGCAAAATCCCCACTATATGCAAAGTGTAACCAAAACTAAAACTTTTCTGACTACTAATCCTTACAACTATATGGAAAAGTGTGTTTGTAATTGTAATAAATGGCAAAGTGTGTTTGTTGGTTTGGTTTGTTGGTTTGTCCTTCTCTGCCTCAACGATATGATCTATCGACGCGATTTATTGCGCAGATGTAATATACGGCAAGTTTTACTATTTATACCGGAAAATTGGACGGTTCCTTTGAAATTGATTAATGACTGTAATAATCGTTCGATTTTAATCGATAATACAATTTAATCTCGGATTATGACCGGACTGCAGATGCGGATGATATTGAAGTCTTTGGTGATCTTTGGTGTAGCTTGTCAATAATAAAAGCTATATTATTTGATAGTAGTTCTATAGAATTATAGACAGTAGAGATAGCTCTTGATAGTAGAGGTAATTATTCACGTAAAACTGCTTGACGCGGGTAGAGCCGCGGAGATAGTATGTACTAGCTAATAATGTGCTACTGACTATCAATTAATTTTTTAATAGTCACACTTTACTAGTACTAGGTATGGAATAGGTACATTTTGATGTCAAACATTGTAAAAATAGATGGTAACTGTATAATAAGGAAAAATACTATCCAATCAAGGTATCACTGTCATTCTATCAAAACAAGCAATCAACCCAAATTATAGCCTAGTATATTTTGTTACGCGATTTTTAAATTTGTATAGCTCGAATGTGTAATTTGTCAAACGGAGACTGTCCACCCCTCTTAGAAAAGTAAAGTATTCTTTAAAATTCCTATATAATTCATAGAAATTGTTTGTCTTTGTTTCTGTGGTTAGATGGAATTAATCAATGACAGAGATTTTTAGCAATGTATTACATGGTTATACCAACATATAAGGCAAAATTCACATCTTATTCTAAGTATTAAGGCCATGATTCTAACTTTTATCTACCATGAGATGGCAATGAGAGCTCATAGCCATCAGGCTTGGTAAGTTGACGCACAAAAAGGGTCTCAGGACGAGGTTCTAAAAGTGATACAGACTCACAGACAAATATAGGCTCACATCTTGATGTATTTGTCTTTTATGAGAAGTCTATGATTGTTTGTATAAATAGTCTAAAATATTTTTATTTTTATTTTAAGTTCTATGCAAGTTAATAAAAATTGAAATTAAATCAACAAGCAAAACAATGAGTATAAGCTTGTACAGAAATTTTATTGAAAAGGAAAATTATTACACCGACACGCCATTTCGAACAGTTATCATGAAAGTTAATGATTGTATACAATAAGGTCCCAAAATGTTTGGCAAGCTACGCAACTTAGAAAATCCCTCGCATCCTTTATTAGGACCTACTCTTTTGGGCCTACAGACGTGGGGAATGTGGCAGCCGAACAAAGGCCTAAGTCGGGTTCTTTACAACTTCGTACACTTAGCCGCCGTACTGTTTGTCCTCAGCCAGTACGTGGAACTTTGGATAATAAGATCGCAGATGGAGCTGGCTCTTCGTAATCTCTCCGTGTCTTTGCTCAGTACTGTTTGTGTTGTTAAAGCTGGCACGTTCATCGTATGGCAGAAGTATTGGAAAAATATTGTCGAGAACGTTTCGGCGCTGGAACGTCTCCAGCTTTCGCTAAACGATGTCAAGACCAATGGGATTATAAGGGACTATACTAAGTATTCGCGTGCTGTCACCTATTTCTACTGGTGCTTAGTCACAATGACAGTTTTCACAGTCATTCTGGCACCCTTGGCGAGCGTCGTGTCCAGCGAAAACATGGAATTAATCAGAAACGGAAGCGCAGCCTACCCGGAAATAATGAGCTCTTGGGTACCCTTTGATAAAACGCAAGGGTACGGTTACTGGCTATTACTTATAGAGCACACATTAATTTGCTTCTACGGTGGCGGCATTGTCGCGAATTTCGACTCTAATGCCGTTGTACTAATGAATTTTTTCACCGGGCAACTGAGGCTGTTGAAAATCAACTGCGAAAGACTATTTGGACACGCAGAGGACAAAATTGATTACAACGAGGCTATGGAAACGGTTCGTTTGTGTCATTTGCATCATTTACATCTGGTGAAGTAAGTACCCTTTTAAGATATAACAATGGTAAACAAAATTTGTATCGCTACGCCGATCGGGGATTTGTAATTAAGTGCCAATAGATACTTTGTTCAAAACATAATAACAAAGTTGTTATAGTTTTAAGCGAGCGAAGCGAATACTTTCAAATTTTACTAATATAATACACTACTCAATATAAATATATTGTGTAGTGTATTATACTACAGTTTACAGCACTGATTACATACTTCAAGAACTTCCAAGATTTTCTTATGACTTGAAAACTCTATTAATTAGTTATCTTTCGTAGAATTGTTGGTCGAACGCGCCGCCTTAAAATAATTAAATAAAATATTAAAATAATTTAGTTTCTAGAAATTTACAGCATAGGCTGAATAGAGTTTTGAAATTTTGAAATAATTAAATGAATGAATGAATTTTATTGAATTGAATTACAAAGTTTGTAACATTTTAAATTGATTTCAGGAACGCCCAAGTATTGAATTCCCTTCTTTCTCCCGTGATGTTTTTGTACATCATTATTTGCTCTCTCATGATCTGTGCAAGTGCAGTGCAACTTACAACGGTAATATTTAGACGATTTTAATTAGACTCCTCACTGGAAACTGTAGGTAAATAAACACTTACATACGATAGGAAAAGCCAGCAGTGGCGCCTCTAGGTTCTGTAATGAGGCGGAGGAATCACCCATCCATATCCTCTGCGACTGCCCTGCAGTAACTCATGACAGAAGTCGCATACTGGGCGGAAGCCTTGTCTCACACTTATTTTGTCCATATTTTTGAGACACTAATTTCTGCAGTGATCGTTCTCCTTCTCTCTAACCTCCATGGTTGCCTCATTGTACCGTGGGAATTGTTAATATTATGAAAACTATGTTATCCAAACTTAGTTCAAAATATTGTATGATTCGTTTAAATAAGTGTCTCAGCCTTGCTGCAACTCATAAACGTCCCACTGCTGGGCATGGGTCTGCCCTGCAGACACATCTGCGGTAGGTCTCGAGCATACTCCATGATGCTGCTCCAATGTAGATTGGTGGAGCGTGCATAGGTCACAGCCTAACAATCAATAATTATCTGTATCTTATAAATACTAAATTCTATGTTATTAAAGAAATCAATTGAACAGACGGATAATTTAGGGTGCGTTTTCATACGTACGCAGTACGTACATAAGACGTTTTAAAAGAAGCATACATGCAACAAGTTTAAGCAGCGTGGATGTGCACCATGTACAAAACGTATGAAAGCACCACTCCTCTCCACCCAGTGCCGCAGATGTGGAAACACTCTTATGCTGTGATTATAGGAAGGCACTACAGGCATGCAGAAGATTTGGATCGCGGAGTACCTCGTAGCGCTCATCGCTCAGTTGTTCTTGTACTGCTGGCATAGCAATAGAGTGTATTTTATGGTACGTATACGTTTTTTACTTTGTGGCGGGTAGGCAGTTAAAAAATTGCATTAAAAATTAAAAGTTATCAAAGCAATTATGCAAGATGTTTGCAGTAGGTAGTATTCAAAAATCAATTAAAATTACGATCGTGATTCTGTTGTCTGTAAATTAAATTACAGTGGCACGCCAAAGAGGTGTTACTAGTGTGTAAGTGCTCTTTTAGGAGACTTTTTTTACATTTTCCAAAGCTCCGTCAGTCTGCCAGTGTGGAGGACACAGACAGCCATACACACTACACAGATAATTTTTATTTTTCTGTAAAGGCTTTTAATTGTAGTTAGTTCCAAATAACTTTGGTTTTTAATAAAAATTATTTAATTTTTAATCAAAAACCTATTATTATGAAAACCTATATTTATTATGAAACCTACTATTTTATAAATTAAATACAGGTTTTCATAATCCTACTATTATTATTAACCGATGAAAACCTATAGAGTCTGGAAGTGGACGACGGCGTATACGCGAGCGCGTGGTGGGCCCAGGACGTGCGCGCGCGCCGCAGCGCCTCGCTGCTCGCGGGACAGCTGCGCAAGACCGTAGTCTTCACCGCTGGACCGTTTACTAAATTGACTGTGTCTACTTTTGTTGCCGTACGTACAGGGATTATTATTTTTGTTTTGTACCGAATTGCGGACTGAATGATCGATGATCTTAAGTGAATGTCACTGTATAAAGTAAAGACTGGTGAAAAGGGCGTACGACCCGTGCATCCACCGTTTTCAATCACTAGTGGGTGCATGGGTGTGGTTGCGGAATATATATACGTTGTCGTTGATCTTGTAGATCTTATCGATAGTACCAGCTTACCACTAAGTTCGTCCGCCGCGGTAACTCAATCTATCTCTGTCATTGTTACACGTGTACGTGTTTCAGCTATGTAATCTTGCCCTAATCTATCACTTGGACCCTTTAATGATGACGTCGATTGGTAACCTTCTAATCCCTGCCCTGGTTAGTGATATATCACTTTTTACCAATAATCAAAATAAAATGTTAAAATCATCAATTGAAAAGGTATTCGGGGCATAACATAAGGGACAACGCTTTCCTTTTTTGATGGGCTGCTCAACTCAGACTTACCTAAATATTTTATTTTGCTGTAAGATGATTGGGTGCGCTCAATGAATATAAAACCTCTTATTTATGCACCTGAACAATTCTAGAAACCTGAGCAACAACACTAGCATAGACCAATACTAACAATACGTACAATAATTATCTTTATATATATATTTTAATTTGGTTTAGTTAGAATATCCAATTTAAAAAATCATGTGTTAGATATGTGCAATTAATACGAAATTTCTTTTGTTATTTCAGATAATGAAAGGCTCTTACAGTTACTACACTCTTCTGAGCAAGAAAGAAGATTAAAAGAAGATATAAGATTAGATAAGAACAAGCTTAAAAGTTTGAGTAGGTACCTAAGAAGGTATGTAGTATACATATTAGTATCATAGTAGCGTATATCAAATGAAGCTATATGTATTATCTACTACATATTATGAAGCATTTTAGGGTAAGATATTGTACCTATTAGCTTTCATGCACAATAAAATAACTTATTGCTTTTTTTGTTTATGATTAAAGTATTTTTGCCTATAGGGAACCAAATAGGTTTTATATGAAAGCTAATTGGTTCCATATAGAGTTCGCCCGGGGCAGTACCACCGCCCGCCACGGTACCTAGTACCATTTCTGCCGTGTAATAATTGTTTTTAAAGCAATTGTGGTCCGGTTGGAAAGGTGTGGATTCCGGTTACACTTCTTTAGAGGCGACCATCTTAGTCCTCAAGGGTAGCAACACATCTGTGACTGACTTAGAACGAGACTCCTACTAACAAGTACTAACTGGACTATTACTAACACCAACTAACAGGACTAACTATCACTAACAGTCCCTAGTCCTCATACCTACTAACGAACTGACCAACTAATGTTCTAATTAACTTTCTCAACTAATTGGACTAACCATCCCAGTCCCTAATTGAGTCTTGTTCAAAGTCAGTCACAGTTGTCATGGGTGGCAGCGGATGGGTGGTGCTGCAAGCTCGTTTGCTATCCTCTTTCCATAAAAAAAAAAAAAAATTTTTTACAGAATTTGATCTGTATATATAAAACAAATTCAGGTTAGTATATATCTTCTTATAACTCAAGAACGGTTTTACGGATATTTATGATCTTAGATTTGGTGGATTCATCTGATTTCTGAATAGCAGAATAGCTATTATAACATCTGAAAAACGAATGGACAAGAAAATTATGAACAAAATTCACTTTTTTATGCAATTTGTATGGGACGGCTCTTGATTTTATCTCGAGAATGAATTTACCGATTCTTATGATGTTTTGATTTGTTGGATTTTTCTGCACGCCAAATAATGAAAGAAAACATCGGAATCCTTCTATCCGGGCAATTGCTCCAGGGGTGAACCCCTTCGGTGACGAGCGTTGAGCGTGGGAGACGGAGCATCTAGTTGGAATCGCCGGGACAAATAGGCAGGGGCTGGTACCGTCTAAAGTTCAGAAGATAATATAAGCCAATATGAACTACCCCACAGTAAGATAACATAAGACATAATACTGTGAAAGTAGATATACGAAACTTATTTACATATCCAACGGACCTTTCTGGAAAAATGAAGCCCAGCCAATTTCAACAACACTGAAAATGCTGGCGGAATGTAATTTAATTTTGTAAAGAAATTTCGAGGCAGATTAATTTTTTCATCTTTCGTTTCCCATCAGGAACGTATTAGGTTACTCAAATTAGGCCCATATTTTATGGACGGCATAACACTCATGTAAATTAATGTCTTGGGATTATAAATACAAATATTTTTTTAAGGCATTTATGCCAAACGTTAACTTTAGTGAAATAGGCCTCATAATATTTTTTTTAATTTATTTGGTGGTAGAGCCGTTTAGTTGAATAGTTATAAGATAGCAAACGAGCATGCAGCACCACCCATCCGCTGCAGTTCATGCCAACTGTGACCGACATTGAGCAAGACCCAAATAGGGACTGGGATGGTTAGTCCAGTTAAAAGAGGACATAAGTTGGTCAGTTTGTTAGTATGAGGACCTACAACCTGTTAGTACAAGACCTCTATTTTTAAAAGCTTTTATTTAACTTCACTCGTATGTAAAATGTAAGTATGTCCTGGAATCTTGCAATCAATATTTCACCCACTTCCACTGAAGCTATCGAGTTGAAATTTGGCACACATATTTTGGTTCCGATGACAATGCATGAAAATAAAAAAAAAGTTTTAAAAAGGTTCTTAAAAAAAAAAAAATTAACGGTATAATTCGTGATAAGGACTGTTAGTTGTTGTTATTAATACTCCAGTTAGTAAGAATCTCGTTCCAAGTTGTTGCTGTAAAACAATATATTTATTATTTATTTAGTTATTACAATGGAGTATGATTCCGTCAGTAGCCTTGGCCATACCATACACAACATTGATATATAAACTCAGTGATACACAATTTCTATGTGCCGCATCTATTTTCAGTCTGAAACTATTGCTATAATTGACGTCTCAAGATAATTATAGGTAATATTCTGTTCAGTTGTTAGTAACGGCAACTTATTCCATAGGTACCTACATTAATATAAAACACGTTAAAACACAATTACTAAGCCCTGATAAAAGGGCCTTAATCAAGAAGGGATTTGTCGCAAACACAAGTGATTAACGGTGATAAGGGTTTTGTTTTCGATGGGGACCCTTATTCTAAATCTACGTGTAGACAAAATATTAATTGGGAAAACCAGTCAACGATCTACGCTCAACTCGATCTGAATACGGTTATATTCGTATTATCTTGTTTTACGATAACAATATACTGCGGTCGTTAATTTTCACATAAAGGTGAGTTTCTGGATCTAAGGCATGTGTTTTATCGCTTAATAGTTAAGGGCTACCTTCACAAAAGTTATACTTAATTATTACCTTAGACATAACATCTTCTAAGTGCCATTCGTTACAATTTAAAATAATTCGTTATTTTATTAATTGTCTTAAGTTAAAAGTAAACCGTGCTTCGGTGGGCACGTAATGCCATCGGTCCCGGTTGTTTTCAATGTTGGAAACAGCCGTTAAGCCTTGTCGAAGACCTATGGGTGGCTTGAGAACATTCGACACTGGGTTGGCCAATGACCTATTAACAACTCCTCTGTTCTCTTTTCCAAAGAAAATTTTACTAATAGTCTATTTTTCCACACGGCCATCTGACCTTATACAAGCTAATATCGCTTGTCGCTGTCTGCTTTTGGTGAATCGAATGTCATGAATGCTGAACATAATGCAATGTCTATAAAAGTTCTAGATTTCCAGCTTTAATTATCTTTTGCGTAAAGATAATATATGCTAGGGTTTTGAACGTCTATGACCTTTTGCGATATCATCGTTCACAAAAGGTAATATGATAATGATACAGGGGTTACAGACTACGGTTTATGAGAATTGGAAATCTGTCAACGGCCAATAAGGTAAGGTTGCTTCAATGTTTTTGATTATATTACAGTTAAATAACCCCCAAAAATCACTTTAGACTGCGAACATTCCGTCGCCATCTTAAACGAGTCTAATTTTGTGGGTTGTATTAATCTGCAAATAAATTATTTTAACTTTGAGTTTGAAATTTGAATTTCAGTATAAAATGGTATGCTATCAAGTGTTTTAAACCAGGCAGTGAGTTCTAACTATAGCATATCTTAATATATATATTTCTTGTGTACGTGTGTATGACAGTGAACTCCTCCTAAACGGCTGGATAGATGTTGATGAAATTTTTTGTATGTGTTCAAAGGGATTTGAGAATGGTGTAGATTCACAATTTTATCCACTGCAAAATGTTTTTTAAACACAATTTTAGTATTTTTAATTTTAACCGTCGTTCATTGACGTGAAACGTCAATGAACGACGTCATTTGGCAGAACAACGTTTGCGGGGTCAGCTAGTATAATATATAATACCAAAATTTGTGGGGTCATCATCATAAAAAAAATTATTAGGTTGAACAGACGTGATTATCTACTCTCGACATTTGTTGAAACTGACAAGGTCAGGTCAAATGGCAAAAACACTCCGTTGAAAGCAAGCCTCAAGATTTCTCTTCGCAAGAGGCACTTACCCACAGCTTGTAACAAAGGCATGCACTGAGCCAGGGCTAAACGGGCCAACTGACGCACCGTAAAGATTGTTAAGTTTCTATTGCGATGCTCAGCTTGGTAGCTAAAAATCGTTACTTTCAAAAACAATGATTCTTTTTTTTTCTCTTTGTCAACAACATTATGTATGTAAAAAAACTGCGATAGATGTCCCACTGCCCCGTCTCCGCCACAGACACAGCTGCGGGAGGTCTAGCGTACACCACGCACCAGTCAGCGGATTGGTGATTAGTAGTCAACCCAGTGTCAAATGTTCTCAAGTCATCCGAAGGTTTTCGACTTAGTCACTGTTCCACCATTGAAAACAACCGGTACCGACGGCTTAACGTGCCCTCCGAAGCACGGTAGCATCCATGAAATTTTGCTACAAGCGGTCACCCATCATAGTAGTATAATGTATGTGATCAGTGAAAAACTGCAATCCCACTGGTACTGTGAGACTGGGAATCGAATAGTAGTCCTACTGGATTTGTAAAGTTCCCCTTTCTAAAATTCAAATAATACAACGGTAATAATGTTTCATACTACGATTCACGGACTTAAAAGTGAAGTTTTTGAACTCTAACACCCTTGCAGTTGGATTCTCGGTGAAGTGGGTGATGGATAGGCAGAAAAAAAAAATGCTATTGAACATCCGATCCGAGTAGAAACAGAATTCGAACCCAGTAACCGCAGTGCAGCAATTATGGCATAGAATAAAGAGTCGCTCTGACTGACTGGCATATCAACGCAGGGCCTAAACTATAAGGGTTAGAAACTTGAAATTTTGCACAGGGGTTCCCGAAGCTGCGGGCGTCCACTAGTATTATATAATTTTCCTAATTTGAATATTCCTGCACGTATTATACACAGGTAAATCAAACAGTATTAAGTATTCTGCGTAAGGAGCTATCATGGTTTAATTTTCTCTAATGTATTTTCGCGGTAAACCAACCATTTGATAACTTTTCGGACCTACAAAATTTAGTTATGGCTTCTTCATCGTTTTCCTTCGCTAACTGGCTTTAATTAGTTCGAAAGTTGGGCAGTTATTCACGGCACGTGGTTTTAATATCGGCGTCCCTTTTTACCGCAAATATTTTTGTCAGGCGTGGCTTCCTCCTTGTTTCTTGGGACACAGATGGTAGGTTCTATAACATCACAGTGATGATATCTTAGTAACAGCTCTCACTAAAAAGGGTCAGTAACTTTATAACGTATCGTTTTAAGAAATTAAATTTTATCGGCAGGGAGGGTGAAGAAAAAAAATCGATAGAAATCTTAATGCTTTAGAATTCTTGGTAATGACATGTGAAGTCTGCAAATCCGCACTGGGCCAACGTGGTGGACGACGGTTTTTTTACATGTACGAACCCAATATTCAGTTGGCCAGTATTTTCAGTTTCTTTTTCGATTATATTTTACGCTTAGGTAAGTCCATCCAAAAGCAAGTTAAAATTTAAACTGAACATCACTTATTTAGTCGGGAATGTGGGTATTGCTCCAAGAGTTCTTCGCTTAATCTCTGTAAAGCTCTGGTCAAATATTAGCGTGATTTGATTTGAACTCAGGCATGACTGGTGATACATTTATCCGTTCTAGATCCGAGGACTTGATTTCAACCCATTTGTGCCCCACTGCAGGGCACTCTCTGCCCCCTGTTGTGAAGGGGCCGACAGTTAAATGTTCAACATCCGCTGTTACGCAGCTCGTATATTAAAAAAGACAAAACGTGGAAAACTCTACGAATATGTTGAAAGTAAAAATATTCATAAATATGATGAAAATCGATACGTTTATTCGATGAATTGTCCAATCCCTGGAATGACAGTCACTGCATTTTATTTTATTCCTTGAAACGGTCCAGCTAACTTGAACATATTCATAGGATTCAATAAATTTACTTGCGAAAACCGCAACCTCTATTCACCTGTAAATAACGATGCATGCATATACGGTTTTACTTTGCTTTCTCCGATCTGGATGGTTTGGCTAGACCTTTATTCTGATTAAACTCCTCTAGTAGAAATTACGTTTGCTTATTAATATTTCGTTGTCGAGTACAGTAACGAGTGTGGACGTTGTAAGTAATTAAACTTTGTTAAGCTAAGATGTACGTTGAAATGTAGCAAAATTTTCCCGAACTTAGAACTTTTTTAATCCTTCACAAGTTGAATATTTTATATCACGTGATCTGCACCCTTTTTTATAGACACAAGTTAGCAAACGCCCATGCAGCACCAGCCGTCCACTGCCGCTCATGACAACCGTGACAGACAGGACGAGACTCACAGGAGTCTCATTCCAAGTCTGTCCCAGATGTGTTGTTTTGCTATACTTGAGGACTAACAGGGGCTGTTAGCAAAACTAGAATAGTGTAACCCTTTCTTACCGGAACACAATTACTTTAAAAACAATTTTGCTATTATGTGATCTACATGGTTTACCGCTCAGTCTTGCATTTATCATTTGCTAATAGGTACTCTACTTAATTTGCTAACATAGTTAGTGTAACTTTGTTAGGTAAAGTATTAGTTTTGTCATTCATTCATCTTCAAAAGATGATTATCTGTTACCACAATACATTGTGAATATGAACCAAACGTGAAACCTTTCATAATTTATTGAATACGTGATGCTCGCCGCGACCCACAGACGTCCCACTGCTGGGCACGGGTCTCCCCAACAGACGCAGCTGCGGGAGGTCTAGAGCATACTCCACCACGCTGCTCCAATGCGGATTGGTGGAGGGTTAGTGACCAACCCAGTGTCGAATGTTTTCAAGCCACCCGAAGGTCTTCGACAAGGCTTAACGACTGTTTCCACCACTGAAAACAACCGGGACCGACGGCTTTACGTGCCCTCCGAAGCACGGTAGCGTCCATGAAATTTTGCCACTAGCGGTCACCGAGCGACTACTGGGAATTGAATATTTTGAAGAAAAAAAAGCCAATAACACTTTGCCCGAGCCGGCGATGGAACCCTAGACCTCTAGCTAAGCGAACACGCTCGCAACCAAAGCACCAACGAGGCTATTACTGTATGTATCTCACTGAATATTGTACTTCGCCCACTCGATGAAAAACCCGAAATCCTTAGCACTCGTACCACCTTATAGTACGGGTACGCAAGGAATAACGTCTAAGTGGTTACAAGTGTTTACATAAAACCAATCAAGGGTGGTTTGGGAATATTGAATTTACTGGTAATGATTTGAGTGCGACCGATCGGGCGCAGGGCAACAGGGAGGCGATCGGTGTATGTATGTATGTATGTAATGTGTTTATGTGAGGGAACATCTGAGTAGGTACAATCTATATCTATACTAATATAATAAAGAGTAAACATTTGTTTGTAATGTTTTCACACAAAAACTACTGGACCGATCAAAAATTCTTTCACCATTAGAAAGCTGCATCTTCACTGAGTCACATAGGCTATATTACTAGGTGTAAACGAAACTATTTTTATGTCCAATTCCATGCGAGCGATGCTGCGGGCGTGTTTATATTTCACACTAGCTTTACCCGCGTCTCCGTGCGTGAAACCATTTCACGCGCAGAGTTACTTCTAGCATCAAGGGATGTTTTAAAATATAAGAAGTAACTATAGCCTGTATCAACGGCAAGCTACACCAAATATTACTTGTAATCAAAATTTTGTTTCAATCGCAGTCCAGATGATCATAATCCGAGATAGCCGTCAATCGATTAAAAATTGAATGATTATTTCAATATATTTTCCTATATATAGTCTATGTTACTCTCCAGGCCTCGTTCTATATCTGTATAAAAATCACTTCGATCATTCCGTTGAGGAGGAGAATAATGACAAACCAACAAACCAACAAGCTTTCAAGCTGTAACGGTAACACCGTAAAGAAACATGTAATCTCTGCCAAACAGCACTTGGAAAGCGTGGTGGACCTAACCCATCGCAGACGGCGATGAGACTCGTGCCCAACAGTGGGACAAAGAAAAGGGCATAACAAGTAAGGTTGGAATCTGACCGCTTGTAAGCCTTATATAACTAAAAGAAACGCCGACTCGTAAAAAGGCTTGAAACTAAAGTAAAGCAATAAAGGTAAAGCGATCTGTCCGATTGCGATCGTTAGATAACAGTCGTTATTTATCCTTTATTGGATTGGAGGCCTTTACTGTTAGCGTGGACCGATCTATAAGGACACTCCATAATATGTGTTTATGTGAGTCGTGGTATTTATCCTCGCTATCTATCATCTCATAAGCTTTTATGCTACTAATTTTGGATACTAATTTGGATTCCGGTTACACTTATCCATCCACCATCTTAGTCCTCAAGGGTAGCAACACATCTGTGACTGACTTAGAACGAGACTCCTACCAACAAGTACTAACTGGACTATTACTAACACCAACTAACAGGATTAACTATCACTAACAGTCCCCAGTCCTCATACCTACTAACGAACTGACCAACTAATGTTCTAATTAACTCTCTCAACTAATTGGACTAACCATCCCAGTCCCTAATTGAGTCTTGTTCAAAGTCAGTCACAGTTGTCATGGGCGGCAGCGGATGGGTGGTGCTGCAAGCTCGTTTGCTATCTTTTATCCATAAAAAAAAAAAAAAATATTATTAATTTTCAAAGTTTGGATGTTTGTTACTTAATCACACAAAAAATAATAAACGGATTTGGATGATACTTGGCTTGTAGTTAGACGATAACCTAGATTAGCACATAAGATACTTTTTATGCCAAAAATATTTTCACTTAGGATGCTTTCAACGTTTATTAAATAAAATAAATAAATATCATGGACATTCTCACACACGGCATTAGGCGCGAGCCTGTACCTACTATGGGTGTCAGAGATTGATATACATACATATATATTTTTAAAAACATACTTAAATAGATAATATTAACATCCAGACAGAACAAACACAACTGTTCGTCACACGAATGTTTGTCCTGAGTGGGATTCGAACCTACGACCCCTGGCGTAACAGGTCACTAAAGATTACGCCAACGGGCCCGTCATATATTGAAAAGCTTTCTTGCACACCGTTACCACTGACACTAATTCTTAACCTGATTACACTTTTTTTGCAGCTGAGGGCAAAAGCTAGTAATAAATAATAAGTATAATGATGAGGATATTATCTTTATGATATAGGAAGGTCCACAGATAATCATAAAAGTACCAGGGTAATAAAGTACCAGGGATAAAGTAGCGATTTGGGGACGTATATTTCATTACCCTTCTAAAATCACCCCCTAATAGGGTTCACCGTCCATCTTCATCCAGAAACAGCCATTTGAATTTTATGTGTACTTTTTCGTGGTCATAAAAATCACAAAGCATTATATGATGAATCAACACGTCAGTTTAGTCACACAGAATCAAAACGCATTGTATAACATTTAAAAAAAATCCTTGATTGCTTACCTTCAATATGCGTAAATCAATAAATGTATAAATTTTTACATTTTTCTAGCACACGTAAATTATAATGTTGCTGCAAAGTTGGATAAATAGCATCCTGATCGTAAGTTAAGTTCGTGTTTAAGTGATCATAGTTCGGGCCCCTAACCTCGTTCCGAAGCTATTTTCTTAAAATAGAAATTTACGCAGACGAATTAGCGGGCAAAAGTTAGTTAATAACAATTTTGTGTGTGCAAGAAATACATTAAAAATATTACTCATAGTGTGTCAAATTATTTACTTTTTTATTCTATTTTATTATATTATTTATTATAATATTTTTATTTTAAAAACTTTTATTTACCTCACTTCGTCATGTTTCACTCGTATGTCATTGTATCCATGTATGTCCTGGAATCTTGCAATCAATATTTCACCCACTTCCACTGAAGCTATCGAGCTGAAATTTCGCTCATATATTTGGTTCCGATGACAATGCATGAAAATAAATTTAAAAAATATATTATAAAAAGCTTTTTAAAATTTTTTTTTTGTCAATAATTCAATTTATTTACTCTTTTATTACTTTTAAAGTTTTTAGTTACGCATGTAGCTACCTTAAGCCAGCGATGTGTGGCACCAAATCAAGTGAAAATGACTTACGAGCTCTGATTTATCACTATTTGCGCTCCAGAATCTATTGCCGTGACAGCTACTGTTATTGGATTATGGAAACATTACTATGTTCAGGTAAATTAGTATAGATAGTGATACATCACTAGACCTATCACGTTTCATTAGGTATCTATCCTGTTAAATTATTAGTATGAATATCCATTGAGCCTGAGATGACCAACCCTTTATACAGCGGGGCAACGCTGCCAGCGTTCTGGGTACAATGCCACAAGGCCTGTTTCTGGATGACATATTTATTTTGTAATTATTTATTTTTAAATAATTCTTTGTTTTAGTTTAAGGTTTTATTATTGACAACAATCTCACTTACTATCACGAAGAAGCCGACACTAAAATTGTGATTATTACCCTTTATTAAACTACCTATATCGTTAGTGATAGGTAACCCTTCTCCGCTTAGAAGCGTTTCTACATCAAATACACAATAGTTAAAATAAGAAAATCATAACTTCCACAGAGGAATAAAGCATCTGACTATCCTCGTAACAAAAAGATTTTCTCTCACCAATCTAAAACAAAGGCATTTATTATGAACGTCTGGGGAAGTTACCATTAAAATCTGCCTCTTGAATCGTTTCGGTTGCCAAATGCTCGCCGTTCACAATTCCAATACCAACGACCTTTCATTCATTTAAGAGCGGCCCTTTGAAGGAAAATCTCTGAAAAATATTACATCACCGAAGACATTCTCACGTACAGACAAATGGCGTTTCAGAAGGAAGGAAGTTTTTCGCAGTTTGTAATCTAACCGCTCATAAAACTATATTGTTTATTATAATTATGATGAGGTTACTGATGAGGTCACGTCAAATCTCGGCTGTATACCTAAGCTGAACGCAGACCAGCACTACCGACATCTCGCCGAGTAGGTACCTACCTAAAGCGAATAGATATTCGCTTTAGGTACCTACTCGGGCAGATGCCCGAATTGTAGAACTACCGAACGTGTAGAATTCATTACAAAAAATTGCATATTTCAGATCATTATAAAGGTCGTAAAAGGAATTATAAATATATGAAATAACTAGCTTTTACCCGCGGCTCCGCCCGCGTGGTCAAAGGGAATTAACAATGCGTTGTTTATCATACATGACACATTTGTAAAGTGTATAATTTGTTAGCGAAATTCAGAACTTGCAAATGAATTTTACTAACGCCTTCTATTAACAACATCCGGAACTAAATATTTCGCAAATAACAAAACATCGATATCTTTCCATGGGGATGTTTTACCACGGTAAAAAGTAGCCTACGTCACTCTCTACCCTCCTCACTATCTCCACACACAAAAACCATACCATATAATAGCTTCGTTGCGACGTGAAAGCCGGACAAACAAACAAACACACTTTCACATGTATAATATTAGTATTGATAGTTTTTTTGTGTTGAGAGAGTTTATATCATTTAAGTAATTTATATATACACACAACATAGAATAACATTATTTAACATCACAACCGAAATTAAGGCCGAAATTAATAACATACCGGTTGTAAATATAAGAAAATAAGTTTATTAAATAAACTTCACTACACCAAAATATATACAGGTAAGTAAACAATTTAATAATGATTACATAAATTATGTTTACAGAAATCAGCAGCGCTGATTTTCAGTTCCTACTTGATTTAATATAATACCTACCTAAATATTTGACACCAATGATTTTTTATAGTACAGATATGATAGAAATTCAGTGCTAAAAATGTTATGTTCATAAACAAATGAACATGGCGTTGTGTTCGTTGCCCTGTGTTACGCTGAGTTAGCAAAAAACGTACCAATTGGCACGTATTCGAGGCTTTGCTTCTACAGCGCCTACGTCAGATCTGCTTCATTTTTACTAGTTCCAGGCCTGTCCCACTCCACGTGTAGGTATCAAAAATGTACCTACGCACAACGACCTATTAGAGCAGGCTAGTCGGGCTTCACGCGCCAGGGGTGTGTGACGTAGGTACGCGTAAGGTTTGTTTCGTTTTTCCTTTGATTATATAGGTAGGTACTTCATTTGTTCGTTGCATTGTTTAAAACAGAGAGAAAAAGGAGGCAAAAAGATACTGTGCAGTGTTTAACTTTTTAGTGTACTATTATTCTGTGCTACTTCTTATATTTTACGACTATTTTTGATACATATTAAGGTTACACATACAAGGTTACGACGTGGTCGACAAAATACCTCAATGAGTTTTCGGATTCACGAGTAATTTGTTGTATATTAAAAAGAGATTTTAAATGGTGATTTATAAGTAATCTTTTATTATTGTAACGATTACAAAGTAGGTCCCACGCAATTAAATAATTTGCAGACGAAACTTCTATGTTAGAAACTATGCGTTTTGCCTCGCCCTCAAGGTAAGATAATAAATAATGAAACTTTTGAATATGTGGAATGCGAATGTTCTTATGTATTAAATTCGAAAAGGTGTCGTGGAACTCAAGCCAGCGGAAAAATGAACCGTCAAATTTTGAAATTTGTATCTGAGGCAGTCTTATGCCTATATCATTGTGATCGAGCGTACATTGAGCATCTGGGTATATAGATTCACGCCTTCTTTTATCTTGCTCAATAGTTTTTAATTCATTTTGGTCTTCGACAATGCCCTTTGCTATCGCGGTACATAAAATTATGTCCTGCTCAATGCGTTCTCGTTCATCAATTTCCGAGTCTAGATTTTCAGAATTTAAGAGTTCTATCTGAGTTTGCAAGTCATCAAATTTTGTAGATAAATACTCGAACCGGGTAAGTTTTAACGTTAACTCGGTAAAATCAACAGCTGATAGTGTAGATTGCTCTGTGATTTTGCTTATATAATTTTTAAACTTTGTGATTTGTCCTTTTAAAGAACTACGTTTTGTCAGTAAATCTTTCATTGTAGAACTCATTGTTAATTTAGAATCTGTTATGTTATCGTTCAAAGATATTTTAAAATTGTAAATATACTCGTAGTATTCGTTTTTGTAAATATTTGATTTTAAGTGTAAATATAGTAAAATAAATCACAGAACAATTCTGAACGTTTGGAAGGTGTTAAAATAAATAAATATTCCGTCTCACGCCAATCCACGGTGATACCCGGTACACGATGAGTCGCTGGCAGCCGGCTGCAGACCAGCAAAGTCGCCCCGGTCGGCAAAAGGTCGAAGGTCAACCGGCGTTCTCGCCAACCTGGAATTAGTCGGCCGAAAACTGCTAAATATCGCGTAAAACCTGGCGCGAAACAACTGTTTCTAATTGATATTATTGTTATTTACGTGTTTTAATAATTTACTTAACAAATCTAGTCGGAAATTGCAAAAATAAATTAACTTTTTTAGAAATAACAAAATGTAGGTAGATATCTCACAAAAATAATTATAACTTGATTTGCACAATTGAATTTATGGATTTGATGGATTATTTTGTAGAAAATGGATGGATGGATGGATTTAGTGATGTTAAGGAAGTAAGGATGGATAATCAGGGCACTTAACTTGTGAAATAATGCTGCCAGGTGACGCTTTCGATGCTACACTGCTGGGCGATGATCACGGCAAAGTCCCGTTATTTCCTCTTCCGCGCTGATATTTTCTTGTTTCTGCTATTTCTTCATGCTTGTAATCGTGAAACGGGATAGCAGCTGGCACGTAGGGCTCTTGAACTGCTTGGCAAGGTCTCGAAATACGTCCTTTTGCCGGGCGGTGATGACGAGTTTTTCACGAGGTTGCAGACGAAGGTTTCTCGTTGTGGACTTAATTTCGAAGAAGTCCTGTCACGGTCGCCAATGTTTGAGCCTCTTGGGGAGCCCAATGGAATTCAAATCAAAAGACATGAACTCAAAAATAACTGATGTATTGATGTGAAAATTGTGAGATACAATGTGATCCGTTGCGAGCGTCAGCGAGAATGAAAGATTACAAGTAATAAACGCGACACGTCATACAGATATGCGCCTGTAAATATCGTCCGGCAATTGTCCGCTCCGACGTGCTGGGATGCGCATAGGCGCATACAATATCAATTATTATCAGCCACTATAGAAAAAAAAAGTAGTATATAGTAGCCAAATAAATTGATATTATAGTTTATTTTTATCTTTAGATTAAACATGGATGGATTTTAGTGATAAAAGCGGCGATTTTAAAGGAAGAACATCCACATTTTTGGAACGTAAGATCCAGATTTCATTATTACCTTCTATTAAGATAAGTAAAATCGGTGGCTGGGTACACATTTGGGGACTTACACTGTATCTTGTGCAAAGGTTTTAAGAAATACATTAAGATAAACTTTTAATCTCGCTGCAGAGGTTTGGGCTGTCTCCATTTCAGTGGGTAATTTAACGAGTATGTTAGATAGTTAGATAATGTAAAATAATATCACGCCTGTATTATCTCGCAAGTGGTAGTCTGAGAGAGGGATATATTGCAACCAACTTTTTGCCACTTATATCTAAGACCCGTGTAATTGTGGTGAGGTTACCACACATTGTCACAACTGGGAATCCCAAGTTAAATAAAACTCAATAACCTCCCACCTGGGATGGGATCGTACCTGGGACCACTTGCTCAATCTTCGAGCTTGCGACCACTAGACCTTTGAGGCAAATTTAAGTAGGATCAATATAAAACAAATCTCCATAAAACATGCTGAATTCTAATGTAAGCACAAAAATAACCTAATGTTAAGCATAATACCTCCATGCTTTCTTGAATCGTTTAGCTGCTTAGCAATGACCATAAAGTATTACTATCCCTGAACATAATAGTAAGAATATTTGGACAACCCGTACCCAACCCGGGTCTATTTTCCAGTGCATGAACCGGATGAAATGGCCGGCCATTGAATTCGAAATTATGTTTGCGGATACAATCGAGATTTCGTATTATTATGAAGGTATTGTTAATATTACGATCGATGCGATGTTTAAGTACACATCGCATCGATCATAATAATATGTTTGTCAAATTAAGCAACGACGGTTTACGTTTTACATTTCTAATGAGGACATTACTACTAACTTAATTATTAACTTGTACCTAGTACTTTTCTTCTGCAGCCCTTATATATCCACTGATGAGCACGGATCTCCTCCATATACACAGCTGCTGGAGGTCTAAAGCATACTCCACCATGCTGCTCCAATGCGGATTAGTGGAGGGGGTAGTAGCCAACCCAGTGTCGAATTTTTTCAAGCCACCCGAAGGTCTTCGACAAGGCTTGAAGACTCTTCCACCATTGAAAACAACCGCGACGAGCGGCTTAACGTTCCCTCCGAAGCACGGTAGCATCTATGAAATTTTGCAACTAGCGGTCACCCATCCACAAACCGACCGCGCCCGTCGTTGCTTAACTCTCTCGATCACATTGAATCGATGCGAGCCATTGCGCTATGGACGCAAAAACTTTAACACAGTGGGTACCTATTTTAAAAGATTTCTTCCACATAAAAAATGGCCACAGTTGAGATCTAAATCCTTCTGGAAACGCTAATGGGTTGAAGCCAACTCCGAATCTGTCCAAATAGTTCTTCAGGGATCAAAGTTATGTAAGCAATCACATTAACGGGTCGTGGCGCCGAAACTTAATTCTCAAGGGCCTTTTGAGGTGAAACTTCTGTATCCGCGTTTAGTTTTAGGGCTAGTAAACACAACACACTTGCTCTTTTTATTCGACTCCGGTGAGCTCTAAAATGTGGGATTTCTTCTTCACTTGTTTATGTGATACATAGTGATTTTTATTAAAAAAAAAAAAAATGGTTGTCTGTAAAGTCGGTTTACGATAATTGTGCGTGATAACTTCATAAGAAATAAGAGTGTTGCGAGAATGAACAACAAATCACTACTCAGAATTTAGCTTTAGATCTGAAGCATTGCCAATATTTGTAAATCGTAATGCAGCTGATTTGATTACGTTGAATATAATTATTCGCTCTATTGCTATGGGATTTAAATTGAATGAATGCACGCTCGGAAAGCTTGGCGGAACGTTTGGCGGAACGCTTGGCGGAACGGGAGGATGACGTCACACTTTTTCGTGCGTGTTGCAAGCGTTCATCTATATATATAAAAGGAGAAGGTGACTGACTGACTGACTGACTGACTGACTGACTGACTGACTGACTGACATATCAACGCAGGGCCTAAACCATAAGGGCTAGAAACTTGAAATTTTGCACAGGGGTTCCTTTTACAACGTAGGGGAGCACTAAGAAAGGATTTTTGTAAATTCACCCCCTAAGGGGGTAAAACGGGGGTGCAAAGTTAGTATGAAACTTTGCCGTTTTTGAAGTCGTTAGACGGGTAGACGTCGTTAATGGGTCTAATTCTACGCGAGCGAAGCTGCGAGCGTCCACTAGTTGATTTATAAGACGTTATCACGTCAAATAAATTATATTCATATTTGATAAAAATACACGGTTGAAAGTAAATCATAAATGTCTGATGTATACAGCGTAAGTATAAAGTTATTATTATTGTAGGATTAGCTATTCATCCAATGATCATTAGCTATTCCTATATAACACGTTAGAGCGTTTATAAGTAAATACAATATTATTACTTGCTTTATTTAGAATAACATTATATCTCTTTTTCTTTTAGTAGTTTGTAGTTAGTACTGTAGACACTTGTATACCTACACTTATTGTAATACTTTATATAAATAAATAAATATCTAAATTTTGTCATCTAGTTCTCTATTTTTTCTACCTAGATGGTAGAACTTGGACTCAGTTTATAATAATTAATTACTAGTTACCTCATTCAAAAACTATTCAAGTTATATCAAACGATTTTTTTATTGAAAGTAGGTAAGCATGTAGTAGGTACCTATTGCTAAGCATACATCTTACCAAAAAAAATATTGGACTTTAGTTTAATTGTTTAAAATACAGCCATCAGCTTTTTGAGCACCACTGCTGGACATAGGCCTCTCCTAAACGACTACAGTACTTGGCGGTACCTGCTCTCGTCCATTATTTCGTATGTTTGACAATAAATGTTTGCTCGTACCAAACGCTTTTATTTTTCTCTTAGGCTCCCACCGATAGCATACAACATAACATAGCTTATAGCATAAAAAAGCCATAAAATATAATATAACGTCACGCCTGTATATCTCCGAAGGGGTAGGGTAGGCAGAGGTTAGTATTTAAAGTAGGTATATCTATCTACATATCAATGGCCTTCAACCATTGATTTACTAACACCACCTTCTATTTGCTATTTAGTCTTGTTTATAATCATCATTATCCTGTACCAACGCTATTAATAAACGCAAATATATATTTTTCTTAGGGTCCTTCCGACATCATAAAACATAACATAACGTAGACTGTATTTCCCCGAAAGGGTAGGCAGAGGTATGCTACTAATCAGACATGTTTATTTTATAGTATTTACAATATTAATTAAATTAAAAATTATGCACTACTCTTATTAAAGCCATCTAGCGGTGAGCAGCACAAACCTTGTTGCTTCGCCATCTTGTGTCGAATAGAAATTCTTTTTATCTGTACCGTCTGGTTAACTTCGCCAGTGTTTTCGCGATCCGTCGCTGACGACAGGAGGAACACACTGCCTAGTTTATAATGTTGTTTTGTAGATGGCGTAGTGGGTTTTCGGAAAACTACATTTTCGTGCCGACTTTTGTTTCAAAACTTCTTGGGCGCTTCGTTCGCGCTTGGTTAAACCTTCGTTTCCGGTGATTTCAATTAAGAAACAATCAGTAGATAAGCCTTGTCTTATATAACGACAGTCATTGAGTAGCTTGAACATTTTACAGTGTGTCAGTCAGTAACTCCTCCACCAATAAGCAATTGAGTAGTGTGGTGGATTATGAACTTCCTCAGCTTTTACTGAGGGTGAGACCCGTACCCATCAGTGGGACGCTGAGGTTGCTAAATGCTCAAAGATCGTTTTAAATTTAAACCAAAGTAACATAAAAATATCCACCTTCCCCTAAATCTAGCAACTAAGCTGGTTTAAATTTATGGTATCGAAATGGCGCTTTGCGAGCAATATCCTGCCAGTACATTTAACGAGACTAACGATACCCTCCTGCTTTGTTCGATGGGTTTGACAATTACTTACTTACTTAGATTTTTCCAAGTAATTAAATTCTAAATAATAGCAATGGGCAGGCCACGTCGTTCGAAGGACTGATAACCGGTGGGGAAGAAAAGTCCTCGAATGGAGACCACGACTCGAAAAAAAGAGTGCCCTTCGACAAGGTGGACAGACGACCTGAAGAAGACGGCGTGAAACCGTTGGATTCAGAAGGCTCAGGACCGGTCGGAGTGGTGTCATTTAGGCCTACGTCCAGCAGTGGACCTCAAAAGGCGGATGGATCGATGAATGATTAATTAAGAAGCGGTCGCGTGGCTCGAGAAATTAACCTATCGATACCTTGTAGCATTGATATCGTCTGGAAAGTAGCAAATTGTATTGTGTTATTCCAACATCCTTGCTTCGGAGGGCACGTTAAGCTGTCTGCCCCACAGCCCTGACTGGAGCAAAGTGGTGCAGTTACCTCCATGCCTTCTCAGTAGTGAGAACATTGGGCCGCTATAGATACTATCAGTATTACCATAGAATAAAGAGTCGCTCCGCTCTGAGCGACTCTTTATTCTATGGTATTACTGAGAATTCCCTAACGGGGGCCTATAAATATTTATTTTTAAAGAATAACTGCGTTCATCAAAATATATGAAAATTATATCAATGTACTCGATTACATTACAGAACATTTTTTATTATATAAGCATAGATTTCAATGTAACCATCGCGCGGTCGTATCAGATTAAAAGTGAAATTTATTGCGCTTGAACGCCAGAAACGAGTGGCTCTTCGATCCGGTGCCCAAAAATATCCGCGGGTATCGCTTTTCGGATATTCAGATACGTAGGGAGGTGAATTAATGGTCATTTCCTCTGTAATGTTTGCGTAAAAGGGTGGTAGTTTTCATTTTAAGCAAGTTAATGGCATTTTTAGTAAGGTTCGGCAAATTGTAAGTTAAGTCGTTATTGGTTCAGCAGGAGAGGCGTATTTCAGATGTTTTTAGGTAAATTACCATAAAAATACCGCCTTTGGGTTGGAAATAGGAAAATTTAAATGGTTTCCATAAATCTATATATATAAAAGGAGAAGGTGACTGACTGACTGACTGACTGACTGACTGACTGACTGACATATCAACGCAGGACCTAAACTATAAGAGTTAGAAACTTGAAATTTTGCACAGGGGTTCCTTTTATAGCGTAGGGGAGCACTAAGAAAGGATTTTTGAAAATTCACCCCCTAAGGGGGTAAAACGGGGGTGCAAAGTTAGTATGAAACTTTGCCGTTTTTGAAGTCAAGTGGGCAACCCGAACGCGGGCAGACGTTGTTAATAGGTCTAATTCTGCGCGAGCGAAGCTGCGGGCGTCCACTAGTCGATGATAAACAATTAATCGATAGTTATCGATTAAAAATTGAATGATTATTTCATTGTTATATGCCATGCAATTTTCTGGGATAAAAAGCCGTAGCCTATAGCCGTAGTCTATACGAGTAGCTACTCTTCAGGCTCTGTTCTATATCTCTGCGAAAAATCTCATCGGTCCAGCATTTTGATAGTAAGCGAAAAACACCAACAAACCGTTAAAAATAATCGATTAAAAATCGAATGGTAATTACAATTTTTTGACCATTTTACGGGAAGTGTGCCAAGTATGTGTGTGAAGTGTTTTCTGGGATAAAAGTATAATAAGTCACTCTTCTAACCGTATGCTACATGAAAAAATTACTTCAATACATCATTCCGTTGAGGCGGAGAAGTAAGACAATCCAACAAAAAAAATATATATTACCTAGAGACAGAGAGAGTAGGTATTAAATCCGCCCTTTTTGCCGCAACTTTTTGTTTTTTTTTTTTCTACAAAGATTTAGAAAGGTTTTTGACTAATTGCGTTAACATTTTTTATTATTTGAATAATTATTATAAATAAATTATTTTTATCTTAAATGAGCGTTCAACTCCAATAATCTCGACCAATGGTTACATATAATCGCCAAAAAGGCATTCCCAAGAAACTCGCAGGTAAGATAAGCTCGACGAAAGAGCCCAAACACTTAACTTCGTTCAAGAATTGTCCTCGCAGTAATTCAATGCTGTCGGAGGCTTGAGCTTATTCAAGAGGCTTTCCTTCGCAAATGGAACTATGAGAGTATAGTCTGGATTTACTGAAACTAACAAACACGTTTTAAGAAATCTGTAGCAAGTGAGGCTTTGTGTTGGACTGGACTAAAATTAAATTTCCCGTCCCCTATAACGGAGCTATATTTCTATACGATACACTATTATTTTCATACGATATACTGACCTACACGAAACATTACAAAACCTTTATTTAACCTTATGCTCTTGTTTGTAATAAAGAATTACTACCTACTTATTTTTGTGGAAATAGTGTCAGCCCCACGTATGTAGGCAAGAACCGAAAATTATTTACTATATATAAAATATGTCTTACATGCTCACTTAATACCTATCATAAATTATTTCATTTTTAGTTGCTTCCTAACTATTGACCATTTACTGGAGAAACCCCATTAAACTTTGTCCCTTAAAAAATGGCATTGAAAGTATAAATTTTAATCTATGAGTGAAATCAAATATTTTTTTCCTTAATTCTTTTTTCGATCTTCATGGAGTGCTTCAAAAAGAGCGTGAAACTCTTCCTTCAAGACAAAGTACCTGTGATTGGTGTCGCACGTGTCCACAGGCGACGGTGACCACTTACCATCAGGTGGCCCGTATGTCTGTTTATCCATCTGTATTATTACATGTTTTATACATGGTATAAAACACAATTTTACATTGTCCAACTAATGTTATTCATCTGAAAGATTTTATAGCTGTTTCATTGTTCTTCTTTATTTCATACCGCATTGGAGAATCTACCATAGGCTGAGCATACGAGGTGTATGCTGTGAACTCGTGCGAAACAGTGGGCCTTTTTAAATAAAAATTGATTAAAACAGTGACCTTGTGGCATTATGTAATCATTTTGCTTCTTTCCCGGTCCCAAATTTGTCGCAATCACGTACCGGACGGGGGCGCATAACGAGGCCGGTTACGTGTCTAACCCGCAATCGCAGATATACTCGTATTTTGCGATGCGATATATTATATTCATACATATTCCGATAGCACTTCTTTAGAGGCAACCATGTTAGGATTCAGAAGTATAAACATTACTGACAAACTTAGAACAAGGCTCTTACTAACAATGACTTACAATAACAAACGGGACTGTGAAACTGTGATCGTTAACACTATCCTCATTATTTCTAATTATCCAACTAAATGTTCTAACTGTTATCTGAGCGAGCTGTGTTTATCTGAGGGATATCAAACCTGCCGAGCATCCTGGTCGGATTACTAACCATCTGTTTTGCTAACCATCCCAGTCCCAATTTAAGTCTTATTAAAAGTCTGTAACATCTGTCATGGATGGTGGTACTGCATACTTTTATACTGCATTAAACAAGCAGTGGATACTCGTACCACAAGCACAACCATTTTAATGTCCCACGCTTGAGCCCGGATCTCTTTTTTTAATGGATATAAGATAGCAAACGAGCTCGCAGCACCACCCATCCGCTGCGCCCATGACAACTGTGACTGACTTTGAACTTGAGTCTAGTTCAATAAGGTCTGGGATGGTTAGTCCAGTTAGCTGAGACAGTTAATTAGAACATTATAGGTCAGTTCGTTAGTGGGTATGGACTGGGGACTGATGGTGATAGTTAGTCCTGTCAGTTGTTAGTAATAGTCCAATTAGTAATTGTTAATAAGAGCCTCGTTCCAAGTCAGTCACAAATATTATGCTACCCTTGAGGACTAAGATGTTAGCTTCTAAAGTAGTGTAACCGGAAACCACACGACTCCTGTCGCAATGAGAACGGTAAGGCAATACCGCTTGCCAACTGAGGACTGGAAACTCCAGATGACTTCGAGAACAAGACAAGTCCATCTTTAAGACATAGGGTTCCTCACGAAGTCCCTCATCTTACAACAGAAGTTACATAACTTTAAAAAATATCAAAGGTGCGTTCATATTGGTTCGTAGACCACCTCAACTGAGAGACGATATGGATAGCTTTAAAACGCAAATAATAGCAGCATAAATAGCAGACTATTGCTGGATTTCAATAACCTATCCACGGATAGATTTGGCTATCGGAGATAGAAATTTGACACATTTTATATGGAACTTATGTCAAATTTCTATCTCCGATAGCCATCTATCCGTAGATAGGTTATTGAAATCCAGCGTATATCGGTAACACGACTTGGTTGCGCCATCATGATAGACAAGTGAAATGTCTATCGTGACGGTCACGTGCGGGCGGCCACACAACGAACTGCGTACGTGTCTATCCCCTGCACGCCTTAGATTCGAGACGGCTCGTGCCAGCCGAGACATCCCGATAGCATTATCCACCGTGATATACTCGCAAATATCATTAGTCTCTCATTCTATCTCATACGGCTGATGTTCTTCGAAGATGTTTCTTCGTCTCACGAAATGGATAGGAATATCCATTCACTAGCTTTCTACAGCGAGACTTGTAGGGCTTTTCAAAGTAATGGGGTGTTTATGATATCTGAGATCAAAAACAGTTAACTCATTGGCAGCACTTTGTTTTTACGAGTGGTAAACCTTTTAAAGGGCATCATGGGAGCGACGCCAGGCTATGTGGGATTTCCACACAACTACAACCCACTCGGTGGCCTTAATCGGCGCTTGTGGAGGCCTCCAGGACCTCTGTTAACGTACCGGTGCCCTCCAGCGCTGTGCCCATGACAGGCTCGTCTCGGACGAGACGTCCAAATATGTCTACACCCATTTACAACGTTGTGCAGCCACACACAACGTCGTCTTTCCCGGGGTCACTGGATGGACGGTTCGAGCTCCCACTCTCGCCGCCCGTGAACCCGAAAGCCCCCTTTTAGTCGCCTCTAACAACAGGGGATACCGTAGCACTATTCTGGTCCCGAGATACAGGGACAATTTATTGGCAGCCCTAGAAGTTTCTCACTGTCGAGCTTAGGTATTTATTCCAACCTGGCCCCTCGCATTCCGAAAGACGACGTGCCCAACGTTGGAAAAGTGAAATGTCCGCGGAATATAACAATAAAAGTTATGAATGAATGACTGGTACGAGTAGAGTTGGATCAAGTTAGTTACTTATTTCGTTGGCCCTTTCATAAATCGTTCCCAACAGGTCCGCCTTGTTAAAACTGTGGTCACGTTCGAACCTCTTGCCTAACCGCCCGCCATTTTCATTTACAAAGCTATTCAGGCTCTTTCATGATATATTTCAGGTTACGAAAGATCTAGTCGGGCAAGGTTATGTAGTAGTAAGCATTACTACATTGACACCGGCTTTTTTCTGAGTTGTAATGCGCGTTATGACATCTGTGACAAACTTCTGAAAGGACTAAACGTGGGAATATCAAGGTTACTATGCGAATGGTAAAATTTGATAGGTCGTCAAGATCATCAACATAACTAGGGTGGAATTAAATTAATTTCAAGGCTCCTGTTTAAGTAGTATTTTCTTAAAATTCTATTGTTGACAAATATGGATTTCAGAAGGCAACAAACACAATCTGTCAGTGGTAGTCCTGTTAGTTAATGTAAGTGATAGTCCAGTTAGTATGTAATTGTTAGTCGTTCCAAGTCAGTCATAAATAAATGTGTTGCTACCCTTGAAGACTAAGATCCTCTAAAGAAGTGTAACTGGAAACCACACCTTTCCTTTCCACCACAGTTACTTTAAAATAATGATTACATGGTAGAAATGGTACCTATAAATGGTACCTGTAATGGTAAATGTACCCTGGCGGGCGTAGAACACTTTGGCTTTAGGGCACTTTGTTAGAGCGCTGAGTTATGTTTTTTGCAAAACCTGTGGTACAAATATTGATGACCTCCCCTTTTTTGAATTTGGTAGAAATTACATAGTATTTTTCACTGTTGTTTGTGAAGCACAAGTCACGGCGCTACGGGCACTCTTTGAAAGCAGTTAAAGTTTCATAATACTTACAGCAGATGCGTGCCGTTAATCTGGGACGCGGAGTATGGAGCAATTTCACGGAGCATTTACTTTTCGGCCGCTGCCAACTGGATGTAGCGACGCGGTATGGGTATTATCGTTGTTGTTTTTATGAATGGCCAGTATAATATGGATATACTCGTACTGCAACTCTACTACTCTTTCCAACTGTGAAGGTGCTCCACCACGCTGTTCCAGTATACATAGATAGGGATCAGTGGCCTAGAGGGAAGGGATTGGAAGTATAAAAGGACTAAGATGGCTGCCTTAAGTCGACCAAGGCACACAGTTGATCTAGAAGCAATTAGTAAAACCATAAAGAACGCTTCGGCAGACGCAGTAAAAGATATTTACGGGCCTTACATAATTATCTACTCTGTGGCAAAGCAGAGACGCGTGTCAGTGTACCCGGTAAAAAAATTACTGACAAATTATTTTAGAAAGAAAGAAAATTTATTTATTTCGTATGAACTGCGTTACAAAAATAAATTAAAAAAGGAATTTAAATTAAATTAAATGAAAAAATGCAGTCAAATCTATACGAAAAGGGGAAATTTTTATATGTGCTTACATGATATGCGTATCATTTAAAATTTAAAACTTTCATAAACCACCTACTTCAGAATTCTGCGCCATGTACCGACCCCTTTGCCAAAACTTTTAGCTCTCAGCAATGATTTATACAATTTCAAATTAGTCTTCCGCTAACTTTTTTCTCTGTCTGCCAACGAATTAATTATCGCAATAAATTATGTTGTAAAAATGTTGGAGTTGAAGATTTGCTTAAATTAAGTTTCTCTAATTGAAACGGACTGCAGACTTTTCTTAAACGTCCCATTTGTAAGGCTTTTTGTCCTAGTTAAACGTATGATTCTAGCAAAGATGTGTGTATAGGAATTTCTTTTGTTCATGATATTGTTTTAAACTTTGAGTTCATGATAAGGTAAATTTACCTAAATCTTTATATATTGTAAGAAATTAAAGATTAGAAGCATGACAATTCGATTTATTCACATTTATAGAATTAAAAATTAACATTAACAATTTCACATAATCATTTAAACATTCACAATATCGACAAAATATTAAATCGGGCAGAGTTTTGGTGAGATGTAATTTATCAGACGACTGACGACAAAATGTGTACGAGGCGCACTCATCGCCTTGCTTATATAGGTTAGGGAGAGGGTAGCTCTTGAATTATTTTCTTCATCTCCAAGACGTTTTGTGAGTGGGCGCTAACACGGCCTCTCCTGACAAGGCGGCGTCCTCGCAGCCACCAGCAGACCAGCCAGCAGACCAGGATCCCAGGATCCAGCTGACCAGCATCTGACTGGGCCGGGGGTCTGTTGTCACCGTCACAGTCATCAATGCCTGGAGGAGAAACCACACTTTAGTCCTATTTCAAATATATCATATGAGTATTTGCATAGGTAGTACAACACTAGTAGTCAGAAGCTAAATGAAAACAAAATTAAGTTTCGGAGCTATACTGTACAGCAATAATAGTTGAACTGAAACATAAGAACCAGTACCACGGGCGCAAGCGTGCACTCAAGCGCCCGCCACTAGAGTTCCTTGTAACTATGTAAGCTGAAAACATAAAATACGAAAGACAAACAAACAAAAAAAAAAACACTTAGCTTCAGACTTATGGATGACATAGCACAAATATACACAACATATGGACAACAATAAAAATACAAGGCATTGCGAATGATAGCATTCCGGACTACAATCAATCGCACTGCAATGCAACAATTAAAAATGAGAGATGTTGTGACAAGCCCACGCTGTCTTGTCGAGGCATTATCTTGTCTCCTCTCCAGACAAGCTCACGTCCTCCGGTACACCTGGGACTTCTTCAGACGTTGGCAGGTACGACAAGGGCACCGCTCCCGCCTAGCACACCTGAAACATGACGCACCGCGTGCGCCTGTCCGACTATGCATCTTGTGCAGACACGGACCATTCCCACTATGCATCTTGTGCAGAAAGGGAACATGGTGACTCATCACCCACCCGACTATGCACTCTGTGCAGACACGGGTGTTCCCACTATGCATCTTGTGCAGAAAGGGAACATGGTGACTCATCACCCACCCGACTATGCACTCTGTGCAGACACGGGTGTTCCCACTATGCATCTTGTGCAGAAAGGGAACATGGTGACTCATCACCCACCCGACTATGCACTCTGTGCAGACACGGGTGTTCCCACTATGCATCTTGTGCAGAAAGGGAACATGGTGACTCATCACCCACCCGACTATGCACTCTGTGCAGACACGGGTGTTCCCACTATGCATCTTGTGCAGAAATGGAACATGGTGACTCATCACCCGATGCGCGCAGACAGCACATGCCCTCCGGCAGCACCCGTGGCGCGCAGACAGCACACGCCCTCCGGCAGGCACCCGTGGCGCGCAGACAGCGCACGCCCTCCGGCAGGCACCCGTGGCGCGCAGACAGCACACGCCCTCCGACAGGCACCCGTGGCGCGCAGACAGCGCACGCCCTCCGGCAGGCACCCGTGGCGCGCAGACAGCACACGCCCTCCGACAGGCACCCGTGGCGCGCAGACAGCGCACGCCCTCCGGCAGGCACCCGTGGCGCGCAGACAGCACACGCCCTCCGGCAGGCACCCGTGGCGCGCAGACAGCGCACGCCCTCCGGCAGGCACCCGTGGCGCGCAGACAGCACACGCCCTCCGACAGGCACCCGTGGCGCGCAGACAGCGCACGCCCTCCGGCAGCACCCGTGGCGCGCAGACAGCACACGCGCTCCAGGCAGCACCCATGGCGCATACGCGGTACGCGTCCATGGAGCAATAGCCCCCTCCACAGCAGGTCATACGCGTGGGCAGCGTCCGCAAGGCAGGGCCCACACGCGTCAACGACACGTCTGCAGGGCTCGCTTTTGCGTTGCATGCGCAATGGAAACATTTTCTGAAACATAAGCATAGGCGTAAACTCACTTTCAAAGAATGCGGTGCAATGCAAGGCACCCGGTATTCAGCTGCGGCCTATGTTATTTTTCCACGTGAACCACTAAGTAGTTTAAACTCATATCGGTAGCTTGGTAACACTTTAGTTACGCGGTATGAACCCCTGGGTCTGGTATGCCAGGGTCGAGCTTCCCAGCGGACTGAGAATAAGTAGTGCTTCAATTTTGTGCCGACTCGGCCTAACCTGACCATGACCGTGACGCAAGCCACTGCAATGTAATCGTGAACCAGTTATGTCTTTACATGAACGCGAGTGAGTCCTGTCACGACGCGAACACGAACGATTTCTACTATAGCATGACTTTGAATGGGTTCTACAACGGCGCGAACGCGTGACGATCGTGAACCACGCCTGATGACGCATGGTGTTGTTGTTGAAATTCACTGCGACGGCTACGCCTAGCCCCAGAGCGAGGCGGCGTCCTAACTAGCTCTTCTCGTGGCATTCTTATTTGAATCCAACGGTAATAATAATAATATCAAGGTAATAATTGTGAGCAAATAAGCCGAATCCCGCGAGACCAAGTAGTTGGCGCACTTGCTTCACGTTTTTCGGTGGGACCGTGTTAGCAAAGGCTTCTTCCTTTCGTGGGCTTGGTCTCACCTGACCCTGACTAATAATTCTACCTAAATATTCGACTTCACCAGTAAGAAAAGAGCATTATTAAAAAGTTTTTAAAACAGAATCAAGCAAAGTAAGATTTTCTTCTACACGTAATTTTTCATCATTGATAATTTGTACGGTCAATAGTACACGGGTACATCACTAGTTAATTTAATAACGAACTCACTATCTTTAACAGTAGTGGTGGCAGCAATACCACTTAAAAAATAGTCAGAATACTCGGACAGTACGTTTAGTAAGAGCTGTTTACTATCGGCAGACACTGGCGTATTTACTTTTTAAAGTAAAAGCTATAGTCATCTCGTCCTTGACCGTGCTATGTACAATACGTTGAGTCGCCGGTTCGAACATAAGCAACACTTCCTATTCAAAACATCCGTAACAATTATTAGGGAGGTATTTAAAAATTCGCTGTTTACTTTATAGAAATCTACCTCCAACGTAATATTGAGTAACTCCACCGGTAAAGTATAATAGCATTGACATCTACCTCAGTTCTTCCTAAACCCCGTAATAATAACAAAATTGATGCGTCGTTTTCACGAAACACGCGAAGTGCTTTGTTAATTTGCGAGATATTAATAAAACGCACGAGCCGTTGTCAATCAACACAACCACATCGGTAGATACACCCAATATGACGGCAGTAATTATGTCGCTATTTTTTTTTTGAAATACCATAATTCTATTGACGAAAGTTAACACCATTTTTATTTCTAGATTCTACTCGTTCCTTTGCGAAACATCTACCCTACGAATGCCCGAGTTTTTTTACAAAAGATACACTTCTCAACTGTAGACGCAGTTAATGTACCTAGGACTGTTTTTACTAGTATGCAACAATTTTCATTCTTCGACAAATGACACTTATCACCAAACAGATTACATTCATAACACCGCATATGTGTAGAATCGATTGTATTCCGTTTTGAAGTATTTCTTTGATTAAAAATTGTGTATGGGGGTAGCTTTTCTTGCTAGTATTATTGGGATAAGCATTTTCAAAAGACTCGGTACGCATCACATCAAACAGAATGTTCGCAATGTCGGCATTACGTGGGTACAATGTTTTTAATTCATGTTTGAAATTAGAACAGGTACATGTAGTTGACAAGCAACTGACCAAGCTAGGTGCGAGACTCACCCTTTAAGCAATGACCTACGAGAGCAAGGCATTCGCTATCGCCCAGCGGTTCAAAATAAGAGCTTTATCGACTTCACTGCACCACAATATAAGTATGTCGACATCATGAACACTCGGGTCGAAATCGGACACAAAATATTGGTTTGATCTCACCAGGTTTTATCACTTCCAGTAGGCGCTCAGCGGCCTTGTTCACGTCGCTCGGCGGCGATGGTGCTGGCGCGGCGGCATGCCCGCTCGATTTCTCGGGTACTAGGTGTTGCGGCGTAGCGCGGGTACGCGCGCGGCTGGCACCGCCCAGGCGTGGCCATGCTCCCCGCTTGAAGCTGCCGACGACGTCTCAGTTTCCCCATGTGATCGCCTGACTTCTAGGGCCTGTAATCTTTTCAAAATCCATTTAATTACTAGGAAAGGGAGTACGTGTATATCTAACGCCTGATGGCATCGCACCAACACTGCCCGATCGAAAAATAAAGCAATGAATATGGCTTTTAGCGTTTAAAAGGCATCCGTATCCCACTTCTGATGTAAGAAATTAAAGATTAGAAGCATGACAATTCGATTTATTCACATTTATAGAATTAAAAATTAACATTCACAATATTCACAATATCGACAAAATATTAAATCGGGCAGAGTTTTGGTGAGATGTAATTTATCAGACGACTGACGACAAAATGTGTACGAGGCGCACTCATCGCCTTGCTTATATAGGTTAGGGAGAGGGTAGCTCTTGAATTATTTTCTTCATCTCCAAGACGTTTTGTGAGTGGGCGCTAACAATATATTATAACATTTTGTCCTTATTGACTGACTGACTGATCTAACAATGCCCAACCAAAACGGCTAAAGCTAAAACTTTGAAATTTTGACAGTGGATACTTTTAATATCGTTAACCTCTAATATGACAGATATTATGAAAATTCCACCCCTAAATGGGCTAAAAAGGGGGTTAATGTTTGTATGAAACATTGTAATTTTTCAAGCTACGTAATTAAGGCGAACTTCACCTTTTTTATAATTCCACCCTAAAAAGGGTTAAAAAGGAGGTTAAAGTTTTAAAAACGTTATTTCCGTAACTGCACCGGTTCATGAGCTTTACAAAGAAAAATAGTGGGAGTGGTAGTTTGAATAAATCTAAAATCGTAGTATTATGTCTAAGTATTGCATATATTATTTAAGTTTTGCCTAACCAAACACTTTACAACAATTTATTAAGACTTGCAAGAAATTGAGGGTCATGTTAAATTCCTAGACACATAAAAATTATATAATATAAGCTTTTTTATGAACAGGTATAGAAAGTCCCACATATTTTATTGTAAATGTAGCGTATACATACTGGCCTCTGAATATTCATGCGTGTGCATGTAAATAACTAAATAACCCGAATCGAAATTTAAAATACGTTTAGATATAATCCAACCAATCCACGAAGAGTTAGTAAGTTGAAGTGGCAATGGCCAGGCGTCGTTCGAAGGACCAATAACAAGATCAAGAAAAGTCCTCGAGTGGAGACCACGACTCGGAAAAAGGACAGGTCGCCCTTCGACAAGGTGGACAGACGCCCTGAAGAAGACGGCGGGCAACTGCTGGATTCAGAAGGCACAGGACCGATCGGAGTGGTGTCGTTTAGGAGAGGCCTATGTCCAGCAGTGGACCTCAAAAGGCTGATGGATGGATGGAAAGCTATCTAGACTAGAAATGCTTGGTGCGATGTATCTCCAGCTCCACTTGTAATGTGATCAAATTACAAAAATTGTAAATTTTGAAAAGAGTAACTACGAGTTTCTTGCCGTGTTCTTCTCGGTAGCATCAACTTTGTTAACCGGCGGTAGATAAAAATTTTTATGACGTTCATTAAGCGTATACAAAATACCATATAATGAAAAATACATGAATCTGAATCTGAATAAGGCAACGAGCAATAAAACAAAAGATCAATATAAGAATCTGTTTATTGCATGGTTGTACGCGTTTATCAATCAGAGCAAGGGTTCTGTATCTGGATGCGTCCGTCCACGTCGCTGAATACGGGCGTCTGGTGCCTGATGTAAGTCATCAGGATGTCGAAGTCTACTCCCACTACTGAGACGTTTCTCCTGTTAGCCGCAATCACCTGCGGCAGAAATGGTTTCTTACATGAGCAAAAAAGAGGTGTTACAGCCTACAACATAGAGAAAACCGGCCACTTGGTGAGTCGGTCTCACACATGAAAGGTTCCGTACTACTGAACGATTTTTTAAGGTACTTGTATGGGCACCACTTTTGGGATCTCCTTTTTTACTACTTCAATTTTTATTTTTATTTTTTGTTTTGATAGCGGCCACAGTAAAATGCATTCTGAGAAAATTTCAGGTGTCTACCTATTTCCGTTCAAGAGAGAGCCCTGTGATAGACGATTCCGTTTGTAATCCTTGAGTACGGAACCCTAAAAAGCTTAAACCCGTGGGCTCTGTAGGGTAAGTATAAGATGTCATCTATCTACTAACACAATATGGAAATAATATTTTTCTGAAATAAATGATTTATTATTATATTATTATTATTATAAAACACTGGAACCGACGGCTTGACGAGCACTCCAAAGCATAAAATTTTGCCAATAGCGGTCACATACCGACTGCGATCGTATAAATACTCGTACTCGTATGTTCGATTGTTTCGATGCAGGAGAATATTGTGAGCTTTGAGTTGAGTCTCCATAAAGATGGTACGTGATTTATACCTAACTTGGACTAAATTATGACAATAACTGGTAGTGTTTGATGGATATAAGATGGCAAGCAAGTATGCGGCACAACCCACCCGCTGCTATGACAACCCACAAACTTGAACACTCATAAATGCATAATTCAAAGTCAACTTCAACAAACTTTACCTCTCTTGGGAACTAAGAGAAGTGTTACTAACCATAGATTTCAAATCAATTGCTTTAAAAATAATTAATAGAAATTGTGTTTGGTTCCTTGGGACCGCCCCAAGGTATATGCTCCGGGTAAACTCAGGTTTCATTTGATCGGAGCTTTGACGGGCCCGTTGGCGCAATCGGTAGTGACCCTGTCTGTTGCGCCAGGGGTCGTGTATTGGAAATCCCACTCAGGACAAATATTCGTGTGACGAACACTTGTATATGTTCTGTATCTGGATGTTAATATTATCAATGTATTTTAAATATCTATGTATTTATATCAGTCTGTGACACCTATATCACAGGCTCGCGCCGAATTTGTGGTCAGATGGCCGTGTGTGAGAATGTCCAAGATATTTATTATTTATTATTATTATCTTGAATCATTGCTGGTTTTGCAATAATGGTAAATCATAGCCTTATGAAATTGGATGAAACTGAACTTAAGCAACAACCTATTTCACCCTTATAAGCGCGAATGTTAAGCGATTGGTCCTGGGTTCGATCCCCGGGTCAGGGTACTATTGGATTTATCTATCATGAAATACCCGGTAGCGCTCGGAGTCTGGATTTGTACCCGGTGCATGGCAATAGGCTCACCACTCACACACTCACTCATGGCTCACATGGGACCTAAACAATCTGGTGAAAAGCGATACAGCGAACACAAAAATGAATCAAGATAGAACGGTAAACTGGGCGTATCGTTGTGCCAAAATCTTGCAATATACTGCTAGATATCTCGCAAGTTCGGTCAGTGCACGTCGGTACTTGTTACGGTAACGTTACGTTATCGATAGATTTGATTACAATTAAAACACCGCACTAATTACTATTGTTACGAGTCAGGATAGGGTCCGAGTAAAACGCCACAAATTTCGCAGAAAAAGCCTTTATTCCACGACGTTATTCGCGTACAGTACTTATACAACACTTAAATACACTCTATACTGCACTATCACTCGCGTATTACTAGGACACTTCACTGTTTTCTTCACTTCGCAGTTTCCACTTTTCTTGATCGCGTTCCCGAACTGAACTAACTCCTCGCCTCGCGTATTACCGCTTTTATACCCACTCAGTTAATCGAGAAACTTCTAGTCTTTTTCAAATTCAAATGTGTTCGATGACAATTGACGAATGTCATCATTAAGCCGCACGCACACTCGCGTTCGGTAATGCCAGGCTCACACTCTCGACCGTAGTAACACTATAGTATGACGTCACATAGAAGCGGGACTTAGGCAGGGCTGACGAAAAAAGTGACACGCATCGTTGGTATCAAAATATTACGTGATAGCCGTTCTATCTTGATTAATTTCTGTGGGCGTGATATTATGTTATAAACCCACGTCAGCTCAGTTCAGCTGTAAAACCTATTAAAACTTGTGCCACCCACGAGATCCCTAGACAACGGTCTTAGCTAATAATCGCTGACTACGCGGGGTCAGACGATCTTGGCCTTTAACTAGCTATTCAGACTTCAGATATGACTAAGTTAATTACCGTGGCAAACGTAAACACTATCATTGGATTAAATAACTAACGACCGTACTAACATTGTCCACCGAGTGGACCGTAATTCAGTAAATATAATAATTATTATAGACATCTATATTCACAAAAGCGTCAACAATACTCATCTAAAAAACTACGGGGCAAAATTACGTAAAATATTTTAATTCATGTATTTTTCTTACTTAATGTAAGTGTCGAAGTGTCGTATCCTTTTATCGTAATATACCAATTTAGCGCATATTACTAGTAATTTTCAACCGACTTCAAAAAATGGAGGAGGTTCTATATTCGACTGTACATTTTATTTTATATATGTACAGCGATAACTTCGTCGTTTATAAACAGATTTTGATGATTCTTTCAAAATACATCATTTGCTTATTTTCGTGCAGGACCCCGTTCTGTGCGAAGGAAACATCGTGTAGAAATATGCAACCTAGATCTTATTATGTTCGTAAGGGCGAATGATCTTATCAAATCTACACTTGTCCTACAAGGTGGACACTGGCCTTAGACTTTCTTTATATTCTTTAGACCCATGCCAAGGACAATAAAATGACGCAGATTTGTCTGTGGGAGAGTCCCGAACCCAGCAGTGGGACGTCTATAGATAGCGACAACATCATAACCTAGGTAGGTAAGATAAGCGTCATCCCTTCGGTCAGAATAAATGTACAGAGAACTGTGTTACAACAAAACTATTCAATTAAAACTTGTTTTCCAGTGTGGAAGGCGCGATCCCCAGACAATAGTGCCAACTTTGAAATGAACCCGGTTTATTTTGTCCACCAAACACTGCTACCAATGCTTTGATAAAAGTAACTACTGGTAAATAAGGATTTTATTAATACTATGTTGAGACAGCACATTTTATAGTCATGAGTGAGAAATTAAAAGAATTATTTGTTAGAGGGAATTAGTAATGTCCTTAATAATAATGATATAATTAAAATTGTAAGTAGTTTTAAGGTATGGGTAAGGAATAATATAAGTAATTTGCTGTAATTCCTGAACCAAATAAATGTATTCTTCTTCTTCTTAAGTTACTAACACAACCTACAAATACACATGCAGTAAAATTGTATATCTATATCGTAGCTGCAACGTTTCAGATAAAGTTTGGTTTTGCGAGCTACCACGCCAGGCACTATTGTGGAATGACGTAAACGGATCATTGACACAATCATCATTAAATCTATGCTTACAGAACCTTTAAGGTAAGAGCAACTTACATCAAAACCTCCTCCACCATTAGCTATGAAATCTTGGGTGACCATTCTGTAGTACTTGTCGAGTACCAAGGGTTCGTATCTAGGTATGTCGCACTCTATGCAGCGGATAGAGACGCCTAAAACACGACTGCCAACGGGTCGGGATCCGTCGAATGTTGGGCGAATGCCTGAAATTTTTTAGTTAAGTTTGGTTAACATTACGTCATACTAACCAAAGAGGTAGGCAAAGATGTGTCAATGAATCGGTGTGTAAATGAAGTTGAAAATTTTGATTTCGCCATTGGTAAGGTACATGCTCGACGAATGTAAAAAAAATCTACCAAGGTTTCTAAATATGAAAGTCAGTATACCAAAATAAACATCTAAATTATAAGTAGTTAAATTCTAACAATAAGTAATGCCTTTACCTATGATAGGCATTTTATAACCAGCATTTTCTGATATCTGTGGATTAGCGCGAAGTTCTAAATTCAAATAAATTTTTATTTGAAAGCCGTTTTATTTTAATATCAAATACAGTCATTTGTTTTTAGTTAGTGTTTTGTTTTTGTGAAATTGTGGTAGTTTTTGGCGCGATGGATAAACTGAAAATTCGTACAATTTCCGAATATAAGTTCCTACGTGACTACTGCTGCGCAAACAACACGAAACATTAACGACGTGTACGGGCCCAACACTGCTAGCATAAACACGATCCATTACTGGTTCAATAAATTCAAATCTATAAAATTCGTGTTGGAGAACAAGCGTCGCGGTCGGCCGGTGACCATTGTCGACAACGACAACGAATTGAAGGCGATAGTGGAAGTGGATGCAACTCAATCTACACCTGAGCTTGCTGCGGGGTTTAGAGTTAGTGTCAAAACAACATTGAAGCACTTGCGTAAAATCGGAAAGATAAAAAGCTAGTTGCCACACGAACTAAGCGACCAACAGCGAGACTTGCGCGTCGAAGCATGCATAGCACTACTTAATCGGCATAGAAACGAGGGAATTCTATATCGAATTGTTACTTGTGCTGAAAGGTGGATCTTGTTCGTCAACCGTAAGCGTTTGTCTCAGTGGGTGGACCCGGGCACCTAATCAGTGAGTTAAAAAAAACATTACCTACTCATAAGAACCTGATGACTTCATCGCCTCCCGTCGGCAGACTTCTACACAATAAATAAAAAACTGCCATCAAAATGGCAAAAATGTATAGATTATTTAGACCAGTACTTTGATTAGCTAAAATAAAAAAATTACAAAAATTTTTATACTATTCTAAAATCTTCATACAAATCTCCAATTTCATACCTATCAAATTCAGGTAATTTACCAATGGAACCTTACGAATTTTTACTTTTCTAATGTGGATTCATTATAAAAGTTAGTCGGGTCATTAGGTATACTCGTGAACTTTTAGACTATGTGATCTTGTTAGTTGATGTGTTGTTGATAATTATTAGTAAAAGTCGCATTCAGATTTAGTGCTACCTCTGAGGAAAAAGTGTTTTTTTTTTTGATTAAGTAACATCAACCAAACTGAGGAGAGATGCGTCTCATTCAAGTTTGTCGCAGTTTACATACACGACAGCGGATGGGTGTATCTATATGCTTCTTTGCTATCTTATAAAAACATACCACAGTGACTAGTGCACAACATTAACTCACAGCAAAACCGTCACCGCCGTTGCCGAGGAAGCTTTGGGAGACGACCGTATAGTACTCGTCGTGTCGTAGCGGCTCGTATCTAGGGACGTCACAGTCAATGCACCGCACAGACACGGCCGTTACGCGCTCGTAACGTGGCTTTGAACCGTCGAAGATGGGTTGCAACCCTGTTTTGTACACATTAAGGAAAAAAAAAAGGAAATGGTAAAAAAGTATGTTAAGTTAGGTAAATTACAATTAGTATCTTGATTAATCCAAAGTTTATACTTTTTATTTTCGTTTGATTTTGATTAAATTTGTTAATTAATGAATACCAAGCATAATAATTTAATCTAAAAATTTAAATACCTATCACAAACTTTTTAATGGAATTTCAGCTTGAACTTAGTATAGATTGCGTACGTAGTTATAAAGTTATGTAAATTAGGTAAGTATGACATGAAAATAATTCATAGTTTTAAATTCTAAAATTTGCCGCGGTTATCATAACAATTTTACTAGAAACCTACCAAACCAGTGTTAAAATCTCCTGTCTATGCCTGCTACTGGATAACTCACGTACGTTGAATGTTTTATTTACCTACATTAAAAGCGCCATTTTGTGCCGACGTTAACGGTTCGCAATACAGGTTAGGACAGTTATTTTAAGCATATAAATTAAAAGGTATATCAGAAATAATAATAATATAATTATACCTGAGCACGAACCGAGCAGAAATAATTACATAATTAATTAAAATTTAAATTATTCTTTTAATTTTTAATTTAAATAATGTTGATTTTATAAGGCCAGTATGATAAATTTAATGTGAACGTAATGAATTAACTTAGTCAAACTTAAAAAAAGAATTTTGGTCGAATTTCAACCACTCGGCGATCACTAGTTATTTTATTAATGTTAATGAAAGTGAATCAAATATGCAACTATATCATGATCATTATTTTGGAAAGACGAAAGTAGGAACATTTATTTGTTTGGGCTTTTGTGTCGTAATTAGCAAAATTCCATCCAACAAGAAAAAAATATTAGTGAATTTTATTAGTACGTAAATAGTATATTTTTTCCTCACCAGAAACCTGAAGCATCCTCGCTCCTGGATACCAGTCATTGGCGACGGAAAACTCCAACATTTCCAATATATGGTCACCACGCAACTCAAAAACTTCCACGCTGTTCTCGAAAGGAGTAGAAAGTAATACAGATTCATAGGTTATCACTGAAAGAAACAATTAAAAATAAAAATCAAATAAATATTTTCACTATAGCAGAAAACCAAGAAAAAGGGGAGGGAAATTGTGAGAGGAAGAAAGAAAATCAATTTGGCAGCAAAAATAAGAATGAAATAACGCTTTCACACTCATACGCGGGTGGCGGACACACAGGAACCGAACAAATTTAACATCTATATCTACAAAAAAATATATCTGCGAAATAAACATCTGCCCCACCACTGGTCCCGCGATTCGAACCCGGGACCCACGCATTGACCCGCGCCAGGGAGTCGTCAAAATGTCGAGGAAGAAAACAAGAAACTAAAAAAAAGTCTTTCTTTTATTTTGTTACTTTCAGAGTGAAGAAAAAGAACTATCAAAGGAATATTTAGGAGAATTATTTTTATTTAAATCCCTTACCTCCCGGTTCTATGTCCACTCGGATGCCACCCTGGTTTATAACGCAAAAATGTGCAAAGTGCCAGTTGCCACCTTCTGCTCTATCCATGACCTAAAATACCAAACAAAAGAATTAATCAAAATAGTATCGGGACTTAAAAAGATCCACTTACTTAATACCACCCATCCATTAATCCTTTCAGAATCCCCTGCTTGGCCTTCCTTAATATGTTTGGATTCAGCGGTTACCCGCCGAATTCTCCAGGTCTTCAGTGAACCTGGTCGGAGGACGGCCTGTGCTCCATTTTTCTAGTCATAGTATCCACTCGAGGACCTTTTTTACCAATCGGTACTCAGTTTTACGAGCAATGTTCTTTAAAATGCTGACTTTGCTCAGTACCTCAGATATGTCTCAGTTTTTTTAAAAACATAGTTTTTACATATATCTACATAATTTACGTTCTAATTTATTATGAAATAATTCCAGTTAATTTAAATATACCAAAGCATTAATTCGAAAGATATATTTAATTTAAAGGTTTTAATTTAAAAAAGTGTCAGAAGTAAAAATAAAATAGAATTCTTACGCACAGAATGCATAAACGCGTCGCAAATGAAGCTTCCTAGATTACATTCGTTGCAAGCGCACTTAGACGAGAGATGTACCATAGATGACCCAACTACCGTTTTTGCTTGTTCTTCTATTTGAGGTAAATAATAGTTGATTTTTTCGAGGACATCTGGAGCTATAAAAAAACAGAATAGTTGCTTTTTGGTTACTATGAACACACAGGTCTTATTTACACGCATTCCATCCATAAAGAGCTATCTTTACTCCTGTGACTACTACTACGTACTAGTACGAGATTAAGTGTTACAAGTCTACATCCAAATTAAAAAAAATTACCCACACAATGCTCGTTTATCAGCGATACAGTGTTCGTACGACTTACGGAGTGTATACCTTGTGCTACGTTGTTTCCAATGAAATGTGGGTCGCCTTCCCATCTCAAAAGATTTCCATCATCATCAAAGTGAAGTTTGATCTCTCCGAGAAATTGCGTGTGCGCTGCTGCTTGTACAATTAACACCTGGATAAACATAAAGTATATTATCTTAAATTGTAACCCTGCTAGTAGCAATCAGAAAAAATATTTGAACATTCTATAAAAAGATAATCATTTACTTATAATTTTACTTGTAGGTAGGTACTAATAAATTATAGCTAAAAATACTAGATATCATACGAACATACTATTTCTATAAAGTAACGGAATGAGATGCGTTAACAACTTTTAAAAATAATTTGTCTTACTTAATTTTCAAACGCAGAACTGCTGATATTCAATTGAACTTTACTATTAAAACTATCACAGCGGTCTCGCCAGTAGATTTCAATTAATATTTTGATGAAACATTCCAGCGTATTGCTCTTATTATAACCAGAAATGTTTACCGGGGAACCAATTAAAATTGAAACATAATGAACGGTCGGTCACGGTTGTTTTGAAATGTTAAACAATTGCCTCTGTCGTAGAGTAAACGATGTACATGCTTTCTTATGTGGGAGGGAGGTACATACATGAGAGTATACACCACCTTACGCTTTAATCGCGGGTTGTGGCAAAGTAAATTAAAACTAACACTATAATAATGGATTAGCAAAGTAACGCCTGATACAATAAACTATGTAAAACAATCTTTAAGTGTTGAAGACGTGACACTGGGTTAAAGCGTGAGCTCTGGCTGTAGTTTATACCCGTGGTCAACAGTGAGTCGCCTATCCTTAGCTTTACTACTACAGTACTACTACTAGTTAAATAGCATAAATTTTAGGTTAAATTTTAGTTCTTGCATTTTTATGCTGCTGTTGCATATACTCATATATGTCTCACTGTTAGGCACGTGTCTCCACTGCGGGAGGTCTAGAGCATACTCCACCACGCTGCTCCAATGCGGATTGGTAGAGGGGTTAGTGGCCAACCCAGTGTCGAATGTTGTCAAGCCACCCGAAGGTCTTCGACAAGACCTAACGACTGTTTCCACCATAGAAAACAACCGGAACCAACAGCTTTACGTGCTCTCCGAAGCCGGGAGTGCCCATAAAATTTTGCCACTAGCGGTCATACATCCCCAAACCGACCGCGCCCGTCGTTGTTTAACTCTTTTAATCACATTGAATCAACGCGAGCCCCTGGGCTATGGACATATTTATGCAGTTTTCATTATTTGTTCCGTCATTTAGTTTAACCATTTAACATACATACCTTTCTCGTGGCCTGTTCTACTACTACTGGGTACGGTCCCCTCGGTCGGAATGCTGACTCTTCCGGTGGCTCCTTGTTAGACAACAAAGTATGACTGTGGCCTCCGACGATTATGTCGATGTGAGGACCGCCATTGCGGGCTATTTCCCTGAAGAAGACAAAACCTTTTACAATCTCAGATATGTGTGAGAGATGCAAGAAAGGAGAAATTAATTACTTAGGTAAAAGAAGATGATATGACTGATTAGTAACGATACTCTTACTAAAAGAACTAGTACTAAAATCCAACTAACAGGACTAGCTATCACTAGCAATCCCCAGTCCACATACCCAATAACGAACTGACCAACTCATGTTCTAATGCAACTAACTAGACTAATCATCCCAGTCTCTAATTGAATATTGTTCATCAGTTAAAGTTGTCATGAGCGGCAGTAGATGGGTAGTGCTCCGAGCTCGTTTGCTATCTTGTCTTGTATCCATAAAAAATTGAAACATATGAATTAAGAGGACGGATAGATAATAATACCATATTCTTGCAAAAAAACTCAACCAGATAATTCACTATTTTTGAACATTCAGATCCTAATACAATAAATAAAATACTTACCAACAAATTGATTAGAAATAACACAAGGTGCAAGGCATTAAAATATATATGTAACTTACGTATCAATATCTATACCGCAGTGTGACAGAACAACAATTATATTAATTCCTTGGTTATGAAGCTTTTCCGCCTCTCTCCTAACAGTTTCGACTTCGTCGGTAAATTTCAGCTTTCCAGTTGAAGCCAATACCTGAAACGTAAAATCACATGTTTAGTCGATACCTACATGTTCATGTATCACTTATGGACCAAGTGAATTATGGGCATAACAAATCCATTCTTATTTTAAGACATTATCTACAACCTACTGCTTCATTCTGGTACTCATTAGTACTCTTCTGGTAAAGGTATTTTACCTCATTGAGTTCTATTGAACCTAAATAATTTAATGCGTCATTGAAAGTACAATGAAAATTAGGACTCACATCTGTGGTAGCAATAATAACACCAATTATACCGATCTTGCGTCCGCCTTTCTCTACTATTATACTGGCGTTATACAGTCCTTGGATAGTGGGTTCTTCATCATCAATTATATTAGCAGTAACAACCGGGGCGATCAGGTGCTCAAGATATGGGACTACACCTTCTATACCGTTATCGAACTCATGATTGCCTAGTACCTGTAAATGTAATGATAAAATAAGTTTGCAAATGTTTCATAAATGCAGTGAATTCCAATAAGTAAGTAAGATTCCATGGCGGCACTCCTCCGGTGTTGCTCATGTGAGGCGATGACTACTTACCATCAGATGACCCGTCTGTTTGTTTGTTCGGCTATGATCTAGTATTAGCTGCTACCCGGTCTAAAGGTCACTAAGCGGTCAACTACCCGACCGTGCCTATAAAATGCCAAACGCGGCCATCAACATGGCTCTTTTTCTGCTCAGCCGTCGAAGGGTAAGGTTGTCGGTACCTACGCTATATGTCGGTACCTACACTACTTTGCTGTAGGTAAGTACGTTCCATATTTTATTTTGTTTGGTGTATATGATGCCGAAGCTGGTACTTGTTTGAACATGTTTTTATTTTATTTGATTCCCTTCTGGTTGCTAAAACTAGATATAAGAAAGAAAGAAAGAAATAAAATTATTTTACTTAAAAGAAATAGTAACTACTGTCTTACATGAGCGTCATGCGGTATCATATTCATGAAATCCTGCGTGACGTTCCACCGCAGCAGGTTGTACCAGATGGTGCCCTGGAAGCTGTCTCCGCCATTGAGGACCAGGGACTCAGGCTCGTGGACCAGTGCCTGACGCACTACCGTCGCCAGGCGGGCGAAGCCCCCGATGCAGGGCGCCACTGCTGGGTTGCAGACAGTTCCAGCTGGACTTGTCTCCACGAACCTTTGAAATAATTGATTAAAATAAAACAATGATCAAACTGTTCTTCTCTAGGATCGCACTGAAAATGCACAGCTCTTGAGTGTCGAATGCAAATCCTATGCTATGCTGCAAACCATAGACGTCCCACTGCTGGGCACGGGTCTCCCCCACAGACAAATCTGTGGGAGGTCTAGAGCAAACTCCATCACGCTGCTCCAATGCGGATTGGTGGAGCAAATTGTGCAGTTCCTATTTGGCAATAACTGTAGACGTGTTATAAATTAACATACTTAATAAAATATTTTGTTATATATACTATTTCGTTATTGTGTTCGGGTTGGAAAAGTGTGGTTTGCGGTTACATAAACTTTTCTAAACGCGACCATCTTAGTTCTCAAAGTAGTACTAGCATTAAATCTGTGACTAACTTGAACTCCTGAGACTTTTAAGTGTTTAGACCGATGTCACTGTCAGCGGCGTATGGAGCTGTACGAGTATATTGATAATATTATATTATTCTAGTGGACTGCCCGCAGCTTTGCTCGCGTTGAATTACATTAATTTCGTTTACACCTAGTAATGTCACACAGTGACGTTTTACGATGCAGCTTTCTAATGGTGAAAGAATTTTTGAAATCACTACAGTAGTCTTTGTGTGAAAACATTACAAACAAATGTTTCCTCTTTATAATAATTAGTATAGAAGTATAGATTATAGCCGTTAACGAAAATAAATATTACTAAGCATAATCTCACCTGGCATGAAAATCATTGTAGTGCAAAATATTCAGCTCGTACGTAGCATTCTGAGCACTTGCCACAGATAAAAGACAAACACAGAGTAACAATATCATTGTTGCCACTCGCCACTCACAAGACTACTGAGCTCCTCCTTATGCTAAATGATCCTAGATTAGCAGGCTGATTAGATAATGATATGTGTCATATAAAACAAAACTAGACTAATCCCGCGACAGACGCTATTAAATAGTTATAATAATATCTACTATATTATTTGACTAGTGGATGCCCGCAGCTTCGCTCGCGTGGAATTAGACGTAACATAACCTAAATACAAAATTTCATTGAAATAATGTAGGTACCTATATACGAAAAACTTTTATTCCTACTAACTTTGCACCCCCCTTTTGCCCCCCCTTAAGAGATGATTTTCGAAACTCAATAAAAAACCTTCATAGGTAGGTAATTTCATTCGAATAACATCAAAAACGGCAAAGTTTCATACTAACTTTGCACCCCCGTTTTACCCCCTTAGGGGGCGAATTTTCAAAAATCCTTTCTTAGTGCTCCCCTACGTTATAAAAGGAACCCCTGTGCAAAATTTCAAGTTTCTAGCCCTTATAGTTTAGGCCCTGCGTTGATATGTCAGTCAGTCAGTCAGTCAGTCAGTCAGTCAGTCAGTCAGTCACCTTCTCCTTTTATATATATAGATAGATAGTGGACGCCCGCAGCTTCGCTCGCGTAGAATTAGACCCATTAACGACGTCTGCCCGCGTTCGGGTTGCCCACTTGACTTCCAAAACGGCAGTTTCATATTAACTTTGCACCCCCGTTTTACCCCCTTAGGGGGTGAATTTTCAAAAATCCTTTCTTAGTGCTCACCTACGTTATAAAAAGAACCCCTGTGCAAAATTTGAACTTTCCCCCTTTCCCCCCCTTACCCCCCTTTACCCCTTTTACCCCCCATAAGAGATGATTTTCGAAACTCAATAAAAAACCTTCATAGGTACTGAATTTCATTCGAATAACATCAAAAACGGCAAAGTTTCATACTAACTTTGCACCCCCGTTTTACCCCCTTAGGGGGTGAATTTTAAAAAATCCTTTCTTAGTGCTCCCCTACGTTATAAAAGGAACCCCTGTGCAAAATTTCAAGGTTCTAGCCCTTATAGTTTAGGCCCTGCGTTGATATGTCAGTCAGTCAGTCAGTCAGTCAGTCACCTTCTCCTTTTATATATATAGATATTGTTTTTGACTACCTGTTGCCCGTGACTTTGCCCGCGTTCAAAGTGGTCTATGGTAGCTTGTACTGTACCTATTCATACTTAGTAGTAGCAATCCACCCATCAGTCAGACACAACTTGACATAGGAAATATACAGGTACTTAGTTAATAGTTTTTTTAAATGATTTTATCGGTATTTCGCTACGAGACCCAATTCGAGCACAGGCCGCCCTCCAACTAGATGTACCTGAAAATGTCAGCGGGTAACCTCTGGATTCAGAAGGATCCAGAGGTTCGCGAGGAGTAGGCCTTTGTCCAGTAGTGGACTTTGAAACGCTGATGGATGGATGAATGTGTTAATTAGTAGGTACATTCTTTGAAAAATATAATCTCACCTAAAATAACGTAAATATAAACTAACATGGCAACCTAAGGCAAATACTACAATTTAATTTAAGTAATTTAATTTAATAAGGCTGAAAATTAGATACATTTTATTCTACAACAATACCTGCAAACTGTATAGTAATTCAAATATTTATATCTAGCTTATTAGTAGAGTATGTAAACGATGACGTTGGCAGTTTATACACAAAATGAAACTTTGTAATTTGGAATGTATTGGGAAATATACTACTTGGAATATACGGAAAAATATTCGGAATTCATGTACATAATAATATGTGGTCAGTGACTGAGCCATTTTTGGTGTAGGTATCGCATGAACTCACAAACAGTTACATTTATTATTTACTTTGATTCATACTATCATTTTGTTTCGTTTGATTATGAATGGTGAACCTACATTTGTAAGCCACATGTTATGAAAACTTATTATGTGTTTTAAACAACTAAATACTTAATTTAATTGATATTTTATTTACTTTTATTTGTAAAATATTTTAGAATAGTAAAACATGCAAGATAGTCAATTTAATAATAATTATTATTATTATGAAATTACAAAAAGCAGCTATTCTAAACATGTCGCATAGTATGTAAATTTTTCACTTGCCTAAGGCCCGTGCAGTAATAGTAGAACCTCTTCGGAAAGAAACATATACCTACCTACATAACAAACAAGAACAAGCAATAAAAAACAAATAATAATTATTACTATCGAACGACGGCAATAGACCCTCTATTTCCAGATAGCTTAAAACATAATGAGAAAAAATGAAACAGGAAAATTTGTGTGAGTAATTTTTTATTAAACCAACGAACCATGGCCATCCCACATTGATTTTCCCAGGGCTGAGAAAAAAAATCAATTCGAATTTCAATATGGTAATCAATCCTTGAATATGGATAACACGTTCATAATCTTTGATCACCGATGTTTATACACCCGAATTACACGTGGTTTCTGTTATCTGAATGCTGATATCGATATATAAATTGTAGGGCACCATTGATACAGTTTATGTCTACAGAGAATTAACCAATTGTAAATAGGTACATAGTTTTTTTTAATGAAAAAAAGAGAGCAAATGTGAATCCAGTACCAGCCAGCAGCTGTCATTTATGAAAACTGTGAAATACTTTGAAGAATACTGGAATACTTAAAAAATAACAAGAAGTGAGAAGAACACCCGAATTTAAATTTAAATCTAAATTCGAATTTATTAACTTGTTATTTAAAATGGAAATTAGAAAAATCGTTTGCCCGGGGCTCGAACTGGACTCTCGAACTCGACTCTAGCTGAACAATCACGCTTACGACCACTAAAGTTATCAATCTGTTTCGAATTAAATAGTAAGTATGATCTACAGTGCTATGTTTAGATGGTAGAGCCTATAGAGAACCAAATAGGTTTTATATGGAACAAAATAGGTTTCATCGACTTCGCCCGAGCCAGTACCACCGCCTGCCACGGTACCTAGTACCAATTCTACCGTGTAATCATTGTTTTTAAAGCTATTATGGTCCGGCTGGAAATTTGGTTTACGGTTAAACTTATTTAGAAACGACCTCAGTCCTTTTTTATGAACAGATATAGAAAGTCCCACGTATTTTATTGTAAATGTAGCGTATACATACTGACCTGGGAATATTCATGCGTGTGCTGAGCATGTAAATAACTAAATAACCCGAATCGAAATTTAAAATACGTTTAGATATAATCCAACCAATCCACGAAGATTTATACCGGGCGGAACACAAATAGTCCTAAGCAAACAATTTAGCACTGACCAGGAGCTTTGTCCGAAGTTGATTACGAATAACGTACACAAACCGACGCTTTCAGGATGCTACGTAATGACTCGTTGGTGTGACTGCTAAACTGAGTTCCTGGGTTCAATCTACGGGTTGGGCAACAACGGGTTCGCTAAGTTTAAGATAAACTCACCACAACCCTTTCCTTTTCCCACTGTTGGGTACGGGTTACCTCTCAGAATGGAAGGGATTAGGCCTTAGTCCACGCTGGCCAAGTGCGGATTGGCACCTAACTAGACTAACGAGGCAAAGAGCAATGAAACAAAAGTTCAATATTAGAATCTGGTTATTGTACGGTTGTACGCGTTTATCAATCAGAGCAAGAGTTCTGTATCTGGATGCGCCCGTCCACGTCGCTGAATATGGGCGTCTGGTTCCTGATGTAAGTCATCAGGATGTCGAAGTCTACTCCCGCTACTGTGACGTTTCTCCTGTTAGCCGCAATCATCTGGAACAGAAAAGGGTTTCATGAGGTTACATAGAGAAAACTGGTCACGAACGATTTTATAAGGTTTCCACCAGGTTATTTAATTTTTCAAACGTTTTTAATTTTTAAATTGTTCTTGTGATAGCGACCACAGTAAAACGCATTCTGTGTAACTTTCAGGTGTCTACTTATTTCCGTTCAAGAGAAAGAGCCCTGTGATAGACGATTCCGTTTGTAATCCATTGAGTACATACGGAACCCTAAAAATCTAAAACCCGTGGGCTGTGTTGGGTACGGGTCTCTCCCACAGCCACAGCTGAGTGAGGTCTAGGCATATATATATTATATTTATATTTATAAATTAATATTGTATTTTATTTACATGATAGATACCGTAACTAATTTGTTAAGAAAATTATTTTATTAACATTAGTTAAAACAAAGCTATTCAGACTTAAGACATGTAACATAATATAAAGAGGAAACATTTGTTTGTATGGTTTTCACACAAAATCTACTGGACCGATTTCAAAAATTCTTTCACCATTAGAAAGCTGCATCTTCACTGAGTAACATAGGCTATATAATATAACTTGTAAACGAAACTAAAGCAATAGTTTCGTTCGTTTCGAGATATAACAATATCTCGCGAGCGAAGCTGCGGGCGTCTAGTATATCTATATCGCAGCCGCAACTTTTCAGATAAAGATTGGTTTTGCGACCTACCTCATGCCAGACTCTATAGTGGAATGACGTAGACGAGTTTATGACATAGTCATCATTAAATCTATGCTTACAGAACCTTTAAAGTAAGAGCAACTTACATCAAAACCTCCTCCACCTTTAGCTATGTAATCTTGCGTGACCATTCTGTAGTACTTGTCGAGTACCAAGGGTTCGTATCTAGGTATGTCGCACTCTATGCAGCGGATAGAGACGCCTAAAACACGACTGCCAACGGGACGGGATATGTCGAATGTTGGGTGAATGCCTGAAATTTTTTAGAAAGTTTGGTTAACGTTAATCATACTAACCAAAGAGGTAGACAAAGACGTGTCGGTGTGTAAATGATATTGAAAATTTTGATTTCGCCTACCTAAGTTTCTAAACATGAAAGTAAAATAAACATCTTATTTTTATCTAGTTAAATTCTAACATTCGGTAATAAGGCTTTACCTATGAAAGACAATTTATAACCAACATTTTCTGATATCTGTGGATTGGCGCACAGTTCTAAATTCAAATAAATTTATATTTGAAAGCCATTTAATTTCAAATTTAGTTATTTGTTTTTAGTTAGTGTTTTGTTTTTGTGAAATTGTACAATTTTCGAATATGAGTTCCTACGTGGAAAAGCTGCTGCGCAAACAACAGGAAACATTAACGACGTGTACGGGCCCAACACTGCGTGCATAAACACGATCCATTACTGGTTCTATAAATTTAAATCTGTAAATTTCGTGTTGGAGTACGAGCGTCGCGGTCGGCCGGTAACCATTGTCGACAACGACGAATTGAAGGCGATAGAGGAAATGGATGCAACTCAATCTACGCCTGAGCTTGCTGCGCATTAAAGTTAGTGTCGAAACAGCATTGAAGCACTTGCGTAAAATCGGAAAGATAGAAAGCTAGATAAGTGGGTGCCACACGAACTAAGCGACCAACGACGATACTTGCCCGTCGAAGCATGCATAGCGCTACTGAATCGGCATAGAAACGAGGGAATTCTAAATCGAATTGTTACTTGTGCTGAAAAGTGGATCTTGTTCGTCAACCGAAAGAGTTCGTCTCAGTGGGTGGACCCGGGTATAGCACCTAATCAGTGCGTTAAAAAAACATTAGGTACCTACTCATAGGATCCTAATTACGTCATCGCCTCCCGTCCGCAGACTTCTACATTAGAGGGATAAACAAACTGCCATCAAAATGGCAAAATTGTATAGATTATTTAGACCAGTACCTACTTTGATTAGCTAAAATAAAAAAAAAATTTTTTAATCTTCATACAAATCATCTTTCTTCTTTATAAGGTAAAGACCTAATACATTACAAAGTAAGGTAATTTACCAATGGAACCTTAATAATTTTTATTTTTCTAATGTGGATTCATTTTAAAAGTCAGACGGGTCAAGGTATACTCGTGAACTTTTAGTCTACTTGCCTGTGATAGTTATACAAATACAAATAACTTATTGGCCAGAATAACAACAGCTTCTATTTAACCTGACCCAATTAAATTAGCTACAGCTAGTGCTTCCAATATCCGGATTGTATAGAATTCTAAATAGAGATAATTAAGCTAGAGAACATCTTTATACATTGAACGTAACTTGAAGACAGTGTTCTGCAGGCTCGGGCAGAATAGGCATTATTAATAATACAATCAAGCATACATTAAGATGACTACAGAGGCTAAGCGCGAGTTTTATAAACAAGAAATCACACGAACCATTGCAGAGAATGATTGAACTAGTTAGCGGCTAGATTCCAGATAGTACTTCCGGACCAGTTTTTTAAAATTATCTCTGCTCGGAGCTCTCCTAATCATTACTTTGGAAGGAAGAAAGAAGGAACATTCATTTGTTTGCGCTTTTGTGTCGTAATTAGCAAAATTCCATGCGACTAGAGAAAATGAAAAGTAAGTTTTATTAGTACATAAATAGTATATTTTTTTCTCACCAGAAACCTGAAGCATCCTCGCTCCTGGATACAGATGATTGGCGACGGAAAACTCCAACATTTCCATTATATGGTCACCACGCAACTCAAAAACTTCTATTCTGTTCTCGAACGGAGCAGAAAGTAGTAAAGATTCATAGGTTATCACTGAAAGGAACAAGTTGAACATAAATGAAACATTTTCACAATAGCAGAAAACCAAGCAATTGTGAGAGGAAGAAAGAAAATCAATTTGACATCAAAAATAATATTAAAATAACCCTTTCGTGGACACACAGAAAACTAACCAATCTAACATCTATATCTACAAATATAATTATATCTGCAAAATAAACATCTGCCCCGACCACTGGTCCCGCGATTCGAACCAAGTACCCACGAATTTGACCCGCGTCAGGGAGTGGTCAAAATGTTGAGGAAGAAAACAAGAAACTAAAAAAAAGTCTTTCCTTATTTTGTTACTATCGGAGTGAAGAAAAAGAACTAACAAAGGAATATTTAGGAGAATTATTTATAATTAAATCCCTTACCTCCCGGTTCTATGTCCACTCGGATGCCACCCCTGTTTATAACGCAAAAATGTGCTCTATCCATGACCTAAAATACCAAACAAAAGAATTAATCAACATAGTATCGGTATTAAATAAGATAACCATCCATCTATTTATCCTTTCAGAATCCACTACTTTGTGCCACTCCTTTCGGAATCCAAAGGGCGTAAGCCCTTTAGATTCAGCGGTTACCCGCTGACTTCTCCAGGTCTTCAGTGAACCTGGCCCATTTTCCTAGTCATGGTCTCTCGAGGACCTTTTTTATCCATTGCTTCTCAGTCTTACGAGCAATGTTCTTTAAAATGCTGACTTTGCTCAGTTTTTTTAGAAACACTAATAGTCTATACTTCTATCTACATAATTTACGTTCTGATATACTTTGACATAATTCCAGTCAATTTAAATATACCAAAGCATTAATTCGAAAGAGAAATAGTTTAAAAGGTTTTAATTTTAATAAAAGTGCCATGAGAAAAAATGGTGATGTGTTATCGTTTAGGAGAGGCAGTCCAGTAGTAGATCTCAAAAGGCTGACGGGAGGATGGATGGAAGAAAAAATAAAATAGATATCATACGCACAGAATGCAAAAACGCGTCGCAAATGAAGTTTCCTAGATTACATTCGTTGCAAGCGCACTTAGACGAGAGATGTACCATAGATATCCCGACTTCCGTTTTTGCTTGCTTTTCTATTTGAGGTAAATAATAGTTGATTTTTTCGAGGACATCTGGAGCTATAAAAAACCAGAATAGTTACTTTTTGGTTACTAGGAATCACAGGTCTTATTTACACGCATTCCATTTACTCGTACTTTGTATCAATACTAAGTGTTACTACTACACCGTACACTAAAATGCACCCGAGCTAAGTCTACATCCAATTTTTTTTTAAAGTACCCACACAATGCTCGTTTATCAGCGATACAGTGTTTGTAGGACTTTCATAGTGTATACCTTGTGCTACGTTGTTTCCAATGAAATGTGTGTCGCCTTCCCATCTCATAAGATTTCCATCATCATCAAAATGAAGTTTGATCTCTCCGAGAAATTGCGTGTGAGCTGCTGCTTGTACAATTAACACCTGGATGAACATAAAGTATTATCTTAAATTGTAACTTTGTTTTCTAGAACTTATAGCTCGCGTTGATCGTAAGTAACCAAGCATACTTAAAGTATTCGCTTCACGTATTAATAATAATAATTTGTAAGTAATTATTATTAGTAGAAGTTAGAAACATTATTTGAACATTCTTTAAAAAGATGATCATTTACTTATTTTACTTGTAGATACTAATAAATTATAGCTAAAAAATACTAGATATCATACAGAAAATACTATTTCTTTAAAGTAATGGAATGAGATGCATTAACAACCTTTACAAAATAATTTATCTAATTTAATTAATATTCAACAGCAGAACTGCTGTTATTTAGTTGACCTTACTATTTAAACTACCATATCGCTTGTAGATTTCAAATTATATTTTGATGTAACATTCCAGCGTAATGCTCTTATTAAAACCAGAAATGTTTACCGGAGAACCAATTAAAATTGAAACATAATGAACGGTCGGTCACGGTTGTTTTGAAATTTTAAACAATTGCCACTGTTGTATAGTCAACTTACCCTGACGATCTTCCGATTGAAGGCGAGACACGTGTTGGTAGGTTCTCGTTGATTAATATTTTCATTGTTAGGTGTATTTGTAATTGATTATTATTAACTCTGTCGATCACATTGAATCGACGCGAGCCAGTGGGCTATGGACGCTACACATTTTTATGCAGTTCATTATCTGTTGCGTCATTAAGTTTAACCATGTAACATACCTTTCTCGTGGCCTGTTCTACTACTACTGGGTACGGTCCCCTCGGTCGGAATGCTGACTCTTCCGGTGGCTCCTCGTTAGACAACAAAGTATGACTGTGGCCTCCGACGATTATGTCGATGTGAGTACCGGCATTGCGGGCTATTTCCCTGAAGATGACAAAACTTACTACAATCTCAGATATGTGTGAGATATGCAAGAAGAAAGGAGAAATTAATTATATAGGTAAAAGAAGATGATGTGACTGATTTGGAATGAGACTCTTACTAATTATTACTAACTGGACTAGTACTTATACCAACTAACAGGACTAGCTATCCCTAACAATCCCCAGTCCACATATCCAATAACGAACTGATCAACTAATGTTCTAATTAACTCTCTCAGCTAACTAGACTAATCATCCCAGTGTCTAATTGAATCTTCATCAGTGGCTGGGTGGTGCTCCAAGCTCGTTTGCTATCTTGCATCCATAAAAACTGAAACCTTATATGAATTAGAGGACGGAAAGATATTAATGTACCGTATTCTTGCAAAAAAATCAACCTGGTACTTCACTATATTTTGAACAGTCAGATCATATTATTACAATAGTTTTTTTAGGTTAGGTTAGTTGATCATACTAAATAAATAAATAAAATAAATAAATAAAATACCAACAAATCAATTATAAACAACACATGATGCAAGGATTTAAAATATGTAACTTACGTATCAATATGTAAACCGCAGTGCGACAGAACAACAATTATATTAATTCCTTGGTTATGAAGCTTTTCCGCCTCTCTCCTAACAGTTTCGACTTCGTCGGTAAATTTCAGCTTTCCAGTTGTAGCCTTTACCTGATACGTAAAATCACATGTTTAGTCGATACTTACATGTCCATGTATCACTTATGGACCAAGTGAATTATGGACATAACAAATCCATTCTTAAAGACATTATCTACAACCTACTGCTTCATTCTGGTACTCTTCAGGGAGTTAAGGTATTTGACCTCATTGAGTTCTATTGAACCTAAATAATTTAATGCGTCATTAAAAGTACAATGAAAATTAGGACTCACAGCTGTGATAGCAGTAATGACACCAATTATACCGATCTTGCGTCCGCCTTTCTCTACTATTATGCTGGCGTTATACAGTCCTTGGATAGTGGGTTCTTCATCATCAATTATATTAGCAGTAACAACCGGTGCGAACAGGTGCTCAAGATATGGGACTACACCTTGTATACCGCTGTCGAAGTCATGATTGCCTAGTACCTGTAAATGTAATCTATATACATAAAAGGAGAAGGTGACTGACTGACTGACATATCAACGGAGGGCCTAAACTATAAGGGTTAAAAATTTGAAATTTTGCACAGGGGTTCATTTTATAACGTAGGGGAGCACTAAGAAAGGATTTTAGAAAATTCACCCCCTAAGGGGGTAAAACGGGAGTGCAAATTTAGTATGAAACTTTGCCTTTTTTGAAGTTATTCGAATGAAATTCAGTATAAAGGATAGAAGATGTATTGTAATTATATTACGTCAAAACTATGTGATATGTAATAAATCGTTGCTCATATTACGTTAAAATATGGTTACCCATTAGAGACTCAAAGGTGGTCGAAGGTTTTAAGAATACTCCAAAATGCCACCTGAAAGCCACCCCAATTTCAATCCATTCGAGAGGGTGAAAGCCGCCTGGGCAGGCCACGCCTACAATATTTTACAATACCAATCATATGTATTATTTATAGCTTATTCCAGTCTATAAACTATTCATACAATGACTTAAGACATTTTGACTCTAGTGTACTCTAACTGCTGTCCGAGATCTATCGGTGCACTCATAAAGGCACCTTCAAGGTGACGTAAGAAATCAAAAGTAAGTTTGCGTTATGCGCAATCCTGTTTGCCGCACACATTTAAACTGTAGAATGAATTTCCTTCTGAGATTTTCCCGGTGGGCTTTGACATGGGGTTCTTCAAAAGCGAAAAAAGAGCTCTCCATCATGGCCGGTGACGCAATGGCGACTCCTCTGGTGTTGCTCATGTGAGGCGACAGTGACTACTTACCATCAGATGGCCCGTTTTTTTGTTTGTTCGGCTATAACCTAGATATAAGAAATAGTAGTCATTGTCTTACATGAGCATCGTGCGGTATCATATTCATGAAATCCTGCGTGACATTCCACCGCAGCAGGTTGTACCAGATGGTGCCCTCAAAGCTGTCTCCGCCGTTGAGGACCAGGGACTCAGGCTCGCGGGCCAGTGCCTGACGTACTACAGTCGCCAGGCGGGCGAAGCCCCCGATGCAGGGCGCCACAGCTGGGTTGCAGACAGCTCCATCTGGACTTGTCTCCACGAACCTTGAAAATAATGATTAAATAAAACAATGATCAAACTGATCTTCTCTAGGAACGCACTGAAAATGCACAGCTCCTGAGTATCGAATGCAAGTGTTAGCTATGCTATGCTTCAACCCATAGACGTCCCACTGCTAGGCACGGGGCTCCCCCATAGAGAAATCTGTGGGAGGTCTAGAGCTAGAGATTGGTGGAGCTAATTGTGCAATTCCTATTTGGTTATAACTGTAGACGTATTATAAATTAATATATAAATAAAAAGATACCAATTAAAATATTTTGTTACATGGTAAATTTTAAAACGGCAATTATAGTTTTTTTTCATTTAGATATTTGTAAACCCATTATTGTTCCATTTTAAAGTGTGTTTATAACCGGGGTAGTACCATCGCCACTCTTGAACAAGTACCATTTCTGCGTTATTGTGTTCGGGTTGGAAGCGTGTGGTTTGCTGATACCTAAACTTTTCTAAACGCGACCATCTTAGTTCTCAAACCAATTAATCTGTGACCAACTTGAACTCCAGAGACTTCTGTAACAGTTGTCACTGTCGGCAGCGTCTGTATATTCGTTTATATCGTCGTATTATATATTATATGATATCCATAAACAAAAATAAACATTATTAAGCATAATCTCACCTGGCATGAAAATCATTGTAGTGCAAAATATTCAGCTCGTACGTAGCATTATGAGCACTTGCCACAGATAAAAGACAAAAACAGAATAAAAATATCATTGTTGCCACTCGCCACTCACAAGACTACTGAGCTCCTTATGCTACGTGATTCTAAATTAGTAGGCTGATTTGATAATGATATGTGTCATAAAACGAAACCAGTCGCAATTAATATCTACTTTAATATACATAATCTACTATTTGACAGTATATTTGACTAACTGTTGTCCGCAACTTTATCGCGTTAAAAATGGTCTATTTTAGCTTGTAGTGTCCATTCTTATTATTATCAATCCACCCATCAGTCAGACTTAACTGGACTAAGGATATATACAGGTAATATAGTTTTTTTTAAATAATTCTATCGGCATTTCACCCCATATAATGCAGCTCATGTCTACATAGAATAACCAATTGTTACTACGCGTTTACTGTCCATAATTTTAAACACATATTTTTTTATAAAAAAAGAGAGCAATGATCCAGCACCAGCCAGAAGTTGTCACTTATGAAAACTGTGGAATGCTTTGAACAAGACTGGAATAATTTAAAAATAACAAGAAGTGAGAAGAAACACTCGTTTTTAAATTTAGATCGATCTTCGAATTTATTGGCTTGTTATTTAACTTATATTGAAATTAGAAAAACACTTTGCCCGAACCGGGGCTCGAACTGGACTCTCGAACTCGACTCTAGCTGAACAATCACGCTTACGACCACTAAAGTACGAGGTATGTATGTTCTACAGTTCTATGTTTAGGTGGTAAAGCCTATAGAGAACGAACCTATTTTGTTCCATATAGAGTTCGCCCTGGGCAGTACCACCGCTCGCATGTACCTACTACCATTTCTACCGTGTAATAAAATGTAATTGTTTTTAAAGCTATTATGGTCGAAATAAAGCGACCTCAGTCCTCAAGGGATTGCAGCACATCTGTGATGTGACTGACTTGGAATGAGACTTACTAACAAATACTAACTGAACTACGAGTATTACTTACATTAACTTACAGGACTCTTACCCACTAACGAACTGACCAACTAATGTTCTAATTAACTTTTTCTGCTAACTTAACAACTAACCATCCCAATATTTGAGTCTTGTTCAAAGTCAGTCACAGTTGTCATGGGCGGCAGGGACTGAGTGGTGCTGCAAGCTCGTTTGCTATCTTATATCCCTAAAAAACCAGTCAATGTTTAGTACAGCATCTAAGGTATTTCCCGAGTGACAGGTCCACAACTATCTACCTACTGTTCTGTTATTTTAGGTTAGTTATACTAACCTGTAGCGTAAACCGCGGTAATCCCAAATGGAGTTCCTCTAATCCTAATTACACAAACACTCACTTGACAAATCCTAAGCTATACTTACACGGCATTAATTTGTTTACGTTTCTCTTCAATAATATCCATAAAGTAACAGTGGCCAAGTGCGGTTTGGCAGACACTCATGCCTGTCTATAGCTAGCTGCGACCCATAGACGTCTCACTGCTGGGCACGGGTCTCCCCCACAGACACAGCTGCGGGGTCTAGAGCATACTCCACCTCGCTGCTCCAATGCGGATTGGTGGAGGGGTTAGTGGCCAACCCAGTGTCGAATGTTCTCAAGCCACCCGAAGGTCTTCGACAAGGCTTAAAGACTGTTTCCACCATTGAAAACCACCGGGACCTAGCCATAGCGGTCACTTATCAACAAACCGACCGCGCCCATCGTCGCTTAACTCTTTCGATCACATTGAATCGACTCGAGCCACTGGGCTATGGACGCTACATATGCCGCTGTCTATACCGCATGGTAACTTTCAAATTATTTGCAGACACTTCAGTAATTCAACGTTTGTGTAAAATATCCTGAGCGTTAGAAGATGTACATGTCATGCTTCTTTGCTTTGTTACTCCATTAATTTTGGGTGCATTAAGCAAACATGACCTGACATGGCTACGACATGAAGAAGACGTTGGGAAACCGCTGGTTTCAGAATGCACAGGACCGGTCGGCGTCGGAGTGGTGTCATTTAGGAGAGTAATTAAGAACTGATCAAAGGAACATTAGTTGATATGTTCTTAATTACGTTTGTGGTCCGTTAATGATGACTTGGCTTAGGTATGAGATATTGTCTGTAAGGAATAGTTCAGTTCCAAGTCGATTACGAGGCGTCGCTATCCTTGGGGACTAAGATGGTCGCCTCTAAAGAAGTGTATAACCGGAAACCACACTTATTCAACTTTCCGACATATGCTCTAAAACCAATAACCGACACGGTAGAAATGGTACTAGGTACCGTGGCGTGCGGTGGTACTGCCCCGTGCGCACTCTATCTACCAAATAGTATTTTTCCAATATATATATATTTTTTTATATTCGCAACCTGTGCGGTACACTACTTAATCGAGTTTGTTGCGTAAACTAATATCGGATCTATGAAGCGTTGTATGTTGGAACCACAAACAGGTTAATATTTTAACAGCTTTAAAACTTTCATCCAGTTAGAAATTTTTTTCGTAAAAGCTAAGCGTATTAAACCCAGTCGGACTTAAATCCAATTATGGTTTACGTACTATTTTATAATTCGAGGTTTGGCTTTTCGCCTATTTGCCTTTGGCTCGTGTCGATTCTATGTGATCAGAGTTAAGCAATGATTGAAACAAACTTCATGGCAAAATTTCATGGTGCTACCGTCTTCGAAAGGCACGAGCCGCCGGTTGATTTCAATGGTAAAAATAATAGCCTTGTTGTTGACCTTCGGGTGGCTTGAAAACTATCGACACTGGATTGGCCACTGACCCCTCCACTAATTTGGAGCAGCATTATGAAGTATGCTCTAGACCCGCAGCTGGGTCTGTGGGGGAGACCCGTGCCCAACACTGGGATGTCTATAGGTTCTAGCTAGCGAGAAATATATCGGGAACTTCCAAATAATATTTGCTTAACGCAACTAACCGCATCGACGGGTTAGCGCATAAACTGTGGCGGTGCATAGCTTGAATAATTCAAGAGTTTGCCCCGACTTCAATCACGGGCTGGAGAGAGATTCAATCAAACCGTTAGTCTTCGCGAGCTCGTGGATATATTTTTTTTCTACCCTACTAAATATTACAATTTCTATACCCGAGTTTAATATTTTAGACGAGTCCGTCAGTAGTAAGTTGGTGACCTCGACTGAAGAGATTGAATTATTTTGCTTGCAATAAAAGGTCTTAAAATTAATTAAGTTTCAGACATTTGTATTCATCATTAGTTAAGCAAGTTATGAAATGAACGTAAATTCAGTTAAACATCTATGTTAATAAAAATAATTTAAATAAGCTACCTATTTTATTTAAACCCATTTTAATTTCAATTTTGTTTCCCAGTGTACTAAATCGATTATAGCACAGAGCAAATAATATAAGTACCTACTACTTAATACGTGCAAGTTATATTTTAGAGGCTAAATATAGAGGCTCTCTAGAGGCTCTCTAAGACGCTTCTGGTTCAAATCCCAAAATATTCGGCTCTCAATGACGCTTTGGGTTCAAATCCCAGCGGCATACACTTATGACTTTTTTTAAATAAACTTGAAACATAAATATTTCTTAATGCTTTAAGCGAATTAACGAATCATCACAGTTTACTGAAGCCCTGCCAAATATAAAATACGCATTTTGATAGTAGAAATATAATAATAAAATCCTAAGTAATAACCACACAATAATTACTCCTTTGGAGTTATTTGAAAATAAAGTTATTTACAGTTAGTTATTTGAAAACGAGGGTACAAATAGCCGATAGCCACCTTATTAAAGACACTTCAATTACTGTATTTAACTGTAGTGTTACTTAATCCAATACCCGATACGGCACGTTCATACATCAATTAAACTGTTCAATACCTAGTGTTGTGTTGTTAAGTCACTGGTCACACTGGTAGCGATATTATGACGAGACAAAATATATTTTTTTTAATCGACTAATTTCGTATTAAGAATACATATTATGACACTCTGACTACATAATACAGGTGTAATACTGGTTATACGGTATATAGTTGGTATATAGTTGTATAAGACTGTTATTATTTGACTAGCTTTTATGACGTGATACCGTCATATAAATCGATAAACGCCGGCTGCACGCACGAAAAAGCGTGACTCTACTCACGTTCCGCCTGAACCGAGCGTGCTAGCGAGAGTGCGAAACAAGTGATAAAGAGGCACAATCTGCCTAAGAGTTCGCCTTGTGACGCATCCATCTCTCTTTCACTCCATCGCATCGGCCGGTGCGTCCAAGTAGAATAGAGACAGCGGCAGCACACAACCTATACGTGAACTCTTTTGTCAACTGTTTATAAGGTGAAGTGAAAAATGTTTTCTTATGACGTTATCACGTAAAGTTATAGTCCGTAATCCGACTATACAGACAACCATTAATTTAATTTTTTTTATGTATTCAAGATAGCAAACGACCATGCAGCACCACCCATCTTCTGCCGCCCGACACTAAACGACTTTGAACAAGACTCTAATAGGGACTGGTTTTACTGCCTGTTTTGGTGAAGGTCTTAGAATTTTTTTAGTTGATGATAGGAAGGAAACACTTTACCGACTTATAAATGATATTTTCATAGTATAGGTACAATTCGGTCCTGCTTATAACACCATACCGCTGTGATAATATATGATGTTGTGAGCAAGACAATATAAAATATTGAACTCAAGCATTGGTGAAATGCTCCATGGATAATGCGTCATAAGAAGAAGAAGTCTTATTTGTAACATAACATTAGCTTATCGTTTCTCGCCGACGATAGTACACCTTGAACAAATCGATGCCAAGTGTGCGGCTTGTCTCTGTTATGGGATTACTCTGGAGCAGTATTAAATTACTTCTCTATCAAGATGCTCGTGTTGAGTATGGCCAACTTAACTTTAGTTGGCCATACTCAACTATATTCGTACCTACACGTGGTTATAACATAAATGGCCAGAAATTTTTTCACATTTTTTTATAAGTAGGTAATCATAGATAATAATTATATATCCGTTATTTGTGTAACCTCGATGCGACTCATAGACGTCGTCAAAGGATGAAAAATCAGAATCCTATTAATCTGCCTCACGTGTCCGTCTGACTGTCTAATTACTCTCTTGAACGGAAATAGATCGTGCATTTGCATATCAATAAAAAAATTGTTTGGGTGAGAGTTTGTGAGTTTTGTTGTGTCCATCTTTCTTTTAACTTTCCGATGCAAAAAAAACCTGTCCCTAAAGTGAATCTGACCTTTTCATTTGGTTATAGTGACGTGACATCCACTTAAAACCGATTCGATGTTCAGTGAGTCCTTTGAAATCGATTCCCTTTAGGCTGTACGTCGTGAATATTTAATCTCAAATGTGTTCAAAAATAAAATAAATACATCTCTCACGTTTTTAGGTTTTACCGATAGGCATACCTAAATCCCGATTGGAGCAGCGTGTAAGCTCTAGAACTCTCGCAGATTTGTCTGTAGTATGTAGTATTAAGTAGTATTGTATATTGTATATTAAAGTATTATGACGTATTCTTACAAATTAACGAAATATGCCCCTTGCGAATGCTGAATAAGAAGTATGACCTTTGTGAATGCCTATAAATGAAATATGCCTTTTGCGGGCACTGAATACTACCCAGTGCCCACCATTTGACTTAAAAGATTAACTAAGTATTATTAATTTTTCATGGTTTAATTTGCATTATCTACTCGTAAGTATTGCGTTACATTAAGTAGTAACAAATAATTTGATTTGGTTTGATTTAACAACTTGCTACCGGCAAATGCTAAAGACTGCATGTCTATTTCACCTAAACGAAGACAACGAAAAAACATTGCGTGGGCAATAATTATATCATCATCACAAGTGAAGTGTTTACATTGTTCAGTATTTTCAATATGGTTAAGTTATTGTTATTTGTAAGCATGGTTTCCCTCAGGGCACTAAAACTAAGATAACCCAAAGTTATGTGACAGTAATCTCGCACTTAACATTTTATATCTTCCATCTTGTATCACGGCAGCCGAAGTGTTACGTTCCATCTCCAATATTGACCACAAATTCATGTTATTATTTGGTTAAGGCGAAGCTTAAGGCTGCTTCATGGCAGAATATTGCACACGATTTTGCTTAACTATTAAGGCTTTATATTAATCTTTCATCCATTAATGTAGACCTGTTAGTAGTAAACTAACTAGTAACGAAGGTTACCGACATAGCTCGAACGATCAATGAACTAAAGTGGCAATGTCGCTCGACGGACTGATAACCATTGGGTAAGAAAAGTCGGCGAAGGATCGGGAGGAGTGGCGACAATTGAGGAGAGGCCTATGTCTAACAGTGGACTCAAAAATGCTGATGGATGGAATGCGAAAGCATGGGAGGGAGGGGCTAGAAAGCCCCTCCCAGTGAATGTTTTGAAAAGAATTTCAAATATTAAAAAAAATATCATCAAAATCCGTTCTAAAAGTCGAGGAATACCGACTTTTTAAAGATGTGTTAATCACGGCTTCAAAAAGTCTGAGGCTTCAAAAATATAAAACGAACTCGAATTGTGATTGTAAATTACCGCACTTCTCATCGCAGGTACCTAGTCTTCGGAGAAAAAGTTTACCACCTCGCATTTATTACTATATTTTCTCCTATCATAACTTCCCCTTAAGTGCGTTTATGACCTGTCAGTCGTAAATGTAGCGATACACGAAGCGAACAGGGTGTAAGGATCCACCCTCGTATGTATTGATATAGACTAATACGGTTGGCTCGTAATAATGTGGACGTACCTACGAGTAGGATGAGCAGGCGGTGAATAAGCGGCTATCGCATAATTTGTAGGACCTGTATGTCAATCACGTAAAACTTTTCATGAAATGTATTCATTCCTACCACATAGTAGCACATTTCACTTGTCAAATTCGCTGCGACCCTTAGACGTCCCACTGTTGGGCACGGGTCTCCTCTCAGAATGGGAGGGATTAGGCCTTAGTCCACCACGCTGGCCAAGTGCAGATTGGCAGACTTCACATGCCTTCGAGAACATTATGAAGTACTCTGAGGCATGCAGGTTTCCTCACGATGTGTCCTTCACCGTTATAGCAAGTGACATTTAAATTCTTAAATCGCACATAACTTAGAAAGTCATTGGTGCGTGCCGCTGGGGTTTGAACCCGGACCGCTCGAGTGAGAGGCGATGGCCACTGGGCTGTCACCGCTGTAAATAGCTGATCAAATAGCTGATTCGAATTGTGTACGAGTTCATGAACATTGGAAACAACAGATTGTATAGTTAATTTCGATGTACAGTAATTGTTTTGATATTTTATTTGGCATTGGTGGACGCCCGCAGCTTTGATTGCGTGGATTAGACATAACAGAAACCAGAGTCGAAATCACATACCATCGCCGCGAGCCATTGAACTATGCCATTCGAGCGATGAACCTATGAACGCTAAAATTCAAGCAAACATTTGTTTGTATTCGATCTTTATTAATTGCGGTAAGAAACCTGTCGATAACAGAGAAAGTCAGAGTTCTATTGCTCTGAACACGCTCGAAGAATCGCGAGAACAGTTCTCGACTTCTGAAGTAAGAATGATAAGATGTATAGTTGGTTCTAGATGTGGCATATCAATAACATTCCCTTTAACTGTTAAGGTTTTTCCATTCACATGTAATGGATTTTATCAATGTAATATTATTTTAATACAAGTACAATAATACAAATATTAATTTCACATTTACAATTGAAATCATTCGGGCTTCGATTAATGATTCGAACGACGAAGAATTCGAAGTAAAAAAATAGTTCAACGCAAGTACAACTAAAGCAAGGTAAGGCAGCGCTAATCGAGAAGGTTCTGTACCCACTCAATCAAGCAGTTTATATACTTATATCACAGAATAATAGTACAAGTACTTATATTCCAAGTCGCGATTAGGGGCTCTTCTTCCTCATCTGTAAATCTATGATACAACAATCTATAGGTACTAATATTATAAACATGAAAGATTTGTTTGTAATGTTTTCACACAAAAACTACTGGACCGATTTCAACAATTCTTTCACCATTAGAAAGCTGCATCGTCACTGAGTGACATAGGCTATTATTACTAGGTGTTAACGAAACTATTGTTATGTCTTATTCCACGCGAGCGTGAAGTAGCAAGACGTGACTTCTAAGTATGATCACTTCAGGTGGCGAACTCAGTGCACTATGCCGGTTAGACATGACAATAGTCATATAATTTTCAGATTAAAGTAACCGGCATAGTGCACTGATTCGAGTTGTACTACTAAGTATTGTGGGTATTTTTCTTTCCTATACCTTCCAAAAACTTTAGATCCTTGGTCATCACTTCGCACTTAACAAGTATTGTAAGACAATGGAATAAGCATGTTTGCATTTGAATATAAAAAGTTGAGCCCTTTGAGCTCGACTTGTCCTCGCAGGGGAAAGTTTAATCGTAAAACATAAAATCCATCTGCTGTTCTACACAGAATTCAGGAATAATGTACGTAGGCAGAGTTATCAGATGCAATTATTATACTCAATAAAATTTTGCTTCAGATCAGTAAAATAAACTAGTACGTACAGTACATTTAGATTTTTTCATTAAAACCTCATTGACAAACCTTTCAATGAATACAGTAAAGACTGTAAAAATACAGTACACGCTCAATTAATGTCAAAAATCTCAGATTCTCTAGTTAAATCTAAGTATTTAAGTAGTAATGCGTTTTAAGTAAACTGAAACTAAATCCAACATTAATTACTGAAATCTACTAATATTACTATTCTAATCTACTAATACAATTTAGATCTTTGTGTTTAATAAAAGCCGTCAAATGAAATTTTAGCTGTAAAATTAAATTAAATAAAACATAAATAAGAATATTAATACGGACGTTAATATATAGGACGTTTAACTCAATGAGGCAACTCATTGAGTTAAAAATATGGTTCGAGCTCAGTTGTGGACCATTAATACGTAAGCGAGATGATGTATGTATTAATATGCAATAATAACATGACGTCAATCATGCAACGGCATGTAGGTACACAATGTCAAATATAATTGCTAATGAAGATGACGATTGCAATCAAGGTGGAACTAATGGGTTCATATTGGCGTGTTTGCCACAGTAGGTAGGAGAGCAGATACCGTGCAAACGTCATGTCAATTTAGACACAATTTTGGTGACGCATCCACCAATATGCATCTATTATTTCTGTTATGACGTGAGTACCAGTATTGGTACATATTACCGAGGTATTTTTCAACTGATATGATAATCAAGCTGACTGGGTTGAGAGTAAATATTGTCTATGAATACTAGTAGCAACAGAGGAGTAGCCATGCGTCGTCGGCCTTGTAGGTCTTTTGCTTTTAGTGCTTTGTGCTAGTGTGAAATTTGAAAATGTAATATAGAAAAATCTGATTTCACATTTTATGAAAAAATCATAACGTTATGTCGACTATTCATTAAGAATGAAAAAGAAAGAAAAGTCTTTTTATAACGTAAATCATGTACTGCATTTACAAGAACCTTTGAATAATTATGATAGTAAATTATGACCTATCTTAACAAGGACTCGATCTGCTTATCACCATAACTACGACTCGGCTGATAGGTGGTATTGTATAGTATTTCAGTTCAACTTAAGCTGTTCCTATCTACTAAGGCTTCCAAGCTACTTCGCTGCGTTTTCTCAAGCTGAATGCAGCTGGAAGGCTGCCAATATCGCAGACAGCGATGCTCGGGAGCCAACCGAGATAGCTTACTCGAAACAAAACAAATTTTATCCGACACCTAATACGAGTTTCGCGATTGCACCACGCTTATACGGGTTTGGACTGAAAACCAGCAGTGGAACGAATATGATGTAGCTTTTTGATGAAACAAAATTTCGTTTATGTTAATTATATTATCGCATTCAGAATAATAAAATTATTTAATAATTGTTATTGAATAAACGGTCCAATGATTATTTTACTTGGTCATCGTCGGCTCAGTGTGCTAATGTAATGTCAAAACATAATAATTATAAATTAATCCATAAAATTAATTTCTTAATAAATGTATTAAAAATAAAAAAATTAATAAAAATAATCAAAGAAAAATTGTGTAACTGATCTACTACAGTATATTACATTCTTCTTCTATTCATACTATTCTGCCTTCTTCTACCTCTTTTTTTACTTGATAAATTGATTTATCAAGTAAAATAAAAAAATTAATAGTTTAAAAAAGCTAAAAAAACACACTTTTATAAAAAATCCAACTAAAAAAGAAATCATGAGACCTTGAAACCTAATCGTGGTCAAAGTTCATTACAAGACTTTACCACAAGTGCAAACACGACTATGATACGATATTCCATCATGGAATTCCAGTGCCCATCTTCCGGCTTCATCATCAGACCTTGAAACCTAATCGTGGTCAAAGTTCATTACAAGACCTTACCACAAGTGCAAACACGACTATGATACCTTATTCCATCATGAAGTTCCAGTTAATATCTTCCGGCTCCATCATCAGATCAGCTCGACAGTACCATATTATTGAATGTGTCTCAGAAGTACATACAGCTGCCAATTTTCATTACGCTACGATCCTTGGAAGATGGTTAAATTAGCTCTCAAAGATTCCACTTTAAAGTAGCTAATATCTTCCGGCTCCATCATCAGATCAGCTCGACAGTACCATATTATTGAATACGTTTCAGAAGTACATACAGCTGCCAATTTTCATTACGCTACGATCCTTGTAAGATGGTTAAATTAGCTCTCAAAGATTCCACTTTAAAGTAGCTAATATCTTCCGGCTCCATCATCAGATCAGCTCGACAGTACCATATTATTGAATACATTTCAGAAGTACATACAGCTGCCAATTTTCATTACGCTACGATCCTTGGAAGATGGTTAAATTAGCTCTCAAAGATTCCACTTTAAAGTAGCTAATATCTTCCGGCTCCATCATCAGATCAGCTCGACAGTACCATATTATTGAATACATTTCAGAAGTACATACAGCTGCCAATTTTCATTACGCTACGATCCTTGGAAGATGGTTAAATTAGCTCTCAAAGATTCCACTTTAAAGTAGCTAATATCTTCCGGCTCCATCATCAGATCAGCTCGACAGTACCATATTATTGAATACATTTCAGAAGTTCATACAGCTGCCAATTTTCATTACGCTACGATCCTTGGAAGATGGTTAAATTAGCTCTCAAAGATTCCATTCCATTGTGAGTTACATACAAGTGGACCTAATAAAAGTATGTTAAAAAAAGAGACTATGTACCATTGATGTACCATTGATGGTACAGACAAAGAACAATTATGTTTTCCGCGACACGTTATAAACGTGGGAATTGCTTTATATTTAATGACCATACTCGTATTTACGACTCGTTCGTCGTTTTGCTCGGAACATAAAATGACGCTATCGTAGGTTGTAAAAGTGTTTTAAAGTGGGCGTAAAATAAATGGTTTTGTGTATCTATCAATTTTGACAAACTATTCTTTTTCGATAGCTATTTTATTTATTGTCTTTTTTTTCATGAAATAAGAAGGCTTCAAGTCGTGCAGCCGGCGTTTAATTCACGAAAATTTGATTATATGCAGACGTCAAATCGTCTATTTACGAGAATGCTATACGACTTTGTGCGCGCAGACACAACGCACAGCGTCGTCTTTCTTGGAGACAATAGATGGACGGTTTGAGCTTCCTTTTTTGCCCCCACAACTACAGCTCCTTTTAAACGCTTCTTACGACAGGCAGGGGCCATCGTGGTGTCGATCTCGATCGTGGTATCGTACTATTCTGGCCCCGATCTACAATTAGTACGTCGATTCAGGCAAGTGGTATAATTTCAGCTTCTCGCTCGAGTTGGTTTCATATCCCAACGTCACGCAACATGCCATTTAAAAAGTGCTACCTGCACAGGTAGCACTTTTGCACAGCTTTGTCTGCTAGAGTGATCTCAAAGGATTGGAATCGCCCTTGCAGGTAAAGTGACAATACATAAAGTGAAACGAAAATAAAATGCTAGTGCTCCAGCGAATTGGGGCATTACTTAAAAAGGATATTGGATGTGAAATCTAACGGAACTCGTGTCCAAGGGAAATTTGTAATTCAAGTGGTCATGTCTACTGGAATTCGGTGCAATGTAGAACTTAGGTCCATAGTTGACTGGCCCGTTGGCGCAATCGTGATCCTGCCTGTTACGTTAGGTCGCGGGTTCGAATCCCATTCAGGACAAAAATTCATATGACGAACACTTGTGTTTGTTCTGTGGCTAGATGTTAATCTATTTAAGTGTGTTTTAAATATAACTATGTATGTAACTATATCAGTCTCCGACACCCATAGTACAGGCACGCGCCTAGTTTGGGGTCAGATGGCCGTGTGAGAGAATGACCATGATATTTGATTATTTCGTTATTAATTGCTTTTATTTACCACCACACACTACACGCCCTGCTTTGTCCCATTGTTGGACTTTGGTCACCTCTCGGAATGGAGGGCTTAGGCCACAGTCCACTGCGCTGGCCAAGTGCGGTTTGGCAGGCAGCATTATGGAAAAATCTCAGACATGCATGTTTCGTTACCATGTTTTCTTCTACCGATACAGTAGGTAACTTAGAAATAGAAATACAATAAATAACTTAGAAATGTCGTTGGTACGTCCCGCTTGGATTCGAACCTACTGCCCCGGGAATGAGAGGCGAGATTGAAATTATTTTGTGTGGTTTTTTAATGCATCTTGAACACAAAAAGTCTCCAAAATTACTCGAAATGGACTTTGACAAAGTAAGTAAGTCCTATTACCAGCAATAACTAACATGACAGACTCAGAAGAAGGATCTGTCGTGGGTATCAACGGTGGCAGTGCATGGGTACCTACCGTCACATGCTTAAAAAAAACTGCCAGCAAGCCTACCGTAGCGCGTCGTAGCTCGCGTCGATTCTATGTGATCGTCAGAGTTACACAACGTTATCGTAAATTCGTATATTATCGTTATCTACAGTCATATCAGTATATTCGGGGTGAATCCCTTTAATTTTTTGCTTATATTTCCTCCCATAAACATCAACAAAGGCCGAAGGAAAATACCTACAGTCGAAACATTGTCCAGAATAGTGCGAAATAGAGGCTTGAACGAGAATGGGTTGAACTGAATCCATATTTCATGCCATCCACTGCATTTCCGAGCATTTTCCTGTTTTCCTGATATTGTTGTTCCCACGCTGCTTTCATTCAATTTTCCGATTTTTCCTGAAACTTTTGATTTAACATGTATGAATGATATTAGAATTCCAGACAATTTTTACATGTAAATTTTATATACCTAGTAGAATATCTAAATATCTAGTTATTTTATATAACTATCATCATCATCATCAGCCTTTAGAAGTCCACGGCTGGACAAAGGCCTCTCTTAAAGGACGCCACTCCGAGTGGCGATCGAGAGTGACCACAACCCCTCATTGCCTCACTCGTCGTCACTGTCATGCACGTGTTTCCTCTCGGGATGAGAGGGGTTAGGCTGCCGACAAACTGGCCTACAGTTTGGCAGAAATTGATAAGATAACATGATTGATGTAGGTATGTACCTTTTTTAGTGGAAATAAAAAAAAGGCCTTAGTCCACCAGGCTGGCCTAGTGGGGAATGGCAGTACACAACACTCAGGCACGTAAGTTTCCTCACGATGTTTCCTTCACCTTTATTGTCTTCAGATGACATTTCCAGATGAAGTTTCCTTCATCTTTAATGTCATCAGATGACATCTTAATATAATTTCTTGTGTACGTGTTTATGACAGTGAACTCCTCCTAAACGGCTGGATAAATGTAGATGAAATTTTTTGTGTGTATTTAAGGGGATTCGAGAATGGTTTAGATTCACAATGTGGTCCACTGGAAAATGTTTTTTAAGCACTATTTTAGTATTTTTATTTTTAACCGTCGATCATTGACGTGAAGCGTCGCGTCACTTTGACATTTCATTATGGCAGAACAATTTGCGGGGTCAGCTAGTACCTAAGTTATAAAAATTGTTGGTGCATGCAGGATTTCGCCCCTATGGTTCCCCCGACTTACCCTGTGCCACGTACATTACACAGCTACAGCAAACCGCCAACCGCAACCAGCTGCGACGGGACATTTTACAACCTTTAATTAAGTTTACGCTCGTTACTTGCCTTGCTAGTCATTATCTACCACCACCACCCAAACCATTCTTTGTCCCAATGTTGGGCACGGGTCTCCTCTTGAAACTTGAGGGGTTAGGCCTCCACGCTGGCCAAGTGCCACATCATCACATTCCTCCGAAAACACTATGGAGCATGCAGGTTTCCTCACGATGTTCTCTTCGCTGTCACAGCAAATGACATTTAATTACTTAAATCGCAAATTACTTAGAAAAGTCATTGCTGCGTGCTGCTTGGCTAACATGGTACGTGATACCATATATCACTGCGGAAGGTCCATCAGTAGTGATATATGGTACCATGACCATAACATTCAACGCTGGTTGGCTACTAACCCCATCACCAATCTGCATTAGACTAGTAACATCAACTTTGTGAACCGGCGGTAGAGCGTATATACAAAATACCATATAATGAAAAATAAATGAATCTGAATCTGAATCTGAATCTGACAAGATTATTATGGTTAAAGAAACTTTATTCTCACTAAGAATTACACATTCACTTACGTGAGAAATTATAATTATAAACATTTAGTATCTTATTCTTATAGTACGTACTGCGAATATTGTTTAAAACAAAGTGGGTAGAATTAAAAAATATCAACAAGCACAGTGATCGAGCGCGCGGAAGGCAAAACATAGATACATTAGACTACTAGATACGGCATGGCACTTCAGGGTAAGTATGAAGGGATTATTATATTTTATGAGATGCTTTTTCTTTTTCTTATATTAACATGTAGGTGATTTTACTATTTATAGTACATAAATATATTAATTATACTATAATGGGTAACAAATATAATAAAATATAATATAGTGCTATTATTTATTATATTATATTGCATATTTTATCTTCAGGATGTTTTATGTTAGTGTGTTTTTTTTTTTTTTTTAATATTTTTTTTCAGAATAACTGTTTGAATAATAAATATCTAATATATCAGGTATATTACTTACTTGCTTACGATTATATATAATATTTCAAAAACTTTCGAGACTATAGGGATAACAGATATCGGACGATAGTTGCTTGGGTCACTTTTACTGCCTGATTTCAAAATAGGAGTAACTTTTGCAAGTTTTAGACTTTCTAGGAAAAAGCCCCGTTCCAGACAATTATTTATACGGTTAGTAAGATTAAAGATTATTAAGGTTTTAATGCATTCGATGATTTTGGTGCTTATCCCATCTGTGCCAGCGGCCGTATTACAATTTAGATTGTCAACTATCTTGCTAACTTCAGAAATAGATGTTGGTGATAACTGGGTAAGCTGGGATGATACTATTTTAGTACCTATGAATACATTAAGCTTATGATATATAGCAGGTATTGTGTTAGCCAAAGTCTCGCCAGTGGTAAAAAAGAACTCGTTAAAATATTCACAAATTTCGGTTGGATCACAGAAAACCTTTTTCAGTGTTAAGTTTAGCTGGAGCAGTAACTTCTTTTTCGATTTTTTACAACATAGGGTATTTATAAGGAACCACATTTTAGCAGGCTTATTTACAATAATATTCAGTTTTACTATCTTGTAAATTTTTTTTTTTCTGTCATAAACTCCTGCCCAATTTTAGTATCTGTAGGGTTCTTCCTATGTTTTAACCATAGTGCATTTCTTCTATCTATTGCATCTATGATACTCCAATCCAATCTTGTATACTGCGAACATTTGCGTACAGGCAGCAACTATTGACAATTTCGAAGGAGGTGGTGTCATAATTTTCGTGTTTAGGGCTAATTATTGGTTGAAGTTTTTTGGCAGTGTAGAAATAATTTTAGGTATACCCCTCACGTATTTTATTATGAGATTAGTTTCGCCATTTTTTGTTCGACCGTCAAGCTCTTCTTTGAGGTATTTCATATAAGATTGCTGCTGGGGTGTTTGATCAGAGTAAAACTTGTTCACGTTATTCTTCACACTTGATTTGTTTCGAAGTATATACAGGGGCGTCTCTGGGGTCTCAAAACATACTTTGATTAGGCGGTTTTTACCTTGGTTATATCTTCCTAGCCGAAATACCTTTTCAGGCTGAGGGCAGTTGGTGTATATAGATTTTAGTATACTCCAGGAAGCGTCTTTGTCATGGATTTGTCTCTCTTTCGGGTCAGTAGATGTTGATTCAGCTATGCCTGAAATTAATATATTTCTCGATCTCACGTTTCGCTCATTTAGTTCTATGATTATTTCTTCCTGTGATTTCGCTCTGGGGCTTGCTTCTGAAGTAAACATCTTTGACTCTATGTTTTGTATTCTAGACTCTAATAACTCCATCTTCTTTTGTGTGGAACTATTCGAACTTTTGATATTAACAATTTCTGATTTCAGTTTGCTTTGTTCTTCATTCAAGAATTCAGTGGTAGATTTAATGTCACTAACTTGATTTTTTATGACTGAGATGTCTTCACTTAATTTAGAGAAATTATCTATTTGCATAGTGTTATTAGATGTGAGGTATGTCATCATTTCCGAGATTTGCACTTGCATTGCTGTCATTTGTTTCCTTAATTCCACGAACTCAAGTTTCATATCCGAAAATTCGGTCTTTAATTCTTCATTTTCTGCAGTAAATTTTCGTTTGTTTCGAATAGTAACTTGCGATAGTTCCAATGGCTGAGTAGAATTACTTTTACTTGGTAAATTTGGGTAAGATCCGCTTCGCGCAGATGCCAAGTCACTTCTAGTCGGAGATCTTTCTACGTACATATTGATCTATGGCGTTACTCACGTTATCAGTACCGCGCCGCGTGCGCGTGCCAGGTGTGGGAGCGGGACGGGCCGTAAAGAGGACGTCTTGCTTACTCCACGCGTCCCCCCGCTACGGCTTCGCAGTGCAGTTAAGTCGTATAATACGCAAGATTATGCACACCAAATACTGGCTTGTAACAAAAGTATTATGAATGAGAGTTGATTGTCACCACTTTGTTTTTGTTTTTGATTAATTCGTAACACGTCCGCTCTGTAAGATGTATTCGCAGCAACGAATTAGAAGTTGCTGTAAGAATAGAGAAGTATGCTGTAGATCTCCTTCAGCCGTGGCTGTGGGAGAAACCCGAGTCTTTTTTTATGGATAAAAGCTAGCAAACGAACTTGCAGCACCACCCATCTGCTGCCGCCCATGACAACTGTGACTGACTTTGAACAAGACTCAATTAGGGACTGGGATGGGTAATCCAATTAGTTGAGAGAGTTAATTAGAACATTAGTTGGTCAGTTCGTTAGTAGGTTCGGACTGGGGACTGTTAGTGATAGTTAGTCCTGTTAGTTGGTGTTAGTAATAGTTCAGGTAGTAGGTACTTGTTAGTAGGAGTCTCGTTCTAAGTTAGTCACAGATGTGTTGCTACCCTTGAGGACTAAGATGGCCTCTAAAGAAGTGTAACCGGAAACCACACATTTCCAACCGGACCATAATTGCTTTAAAAACAATTATTTATTGTTTAATCATTATCTCCTAGTTGCATGTTTGCAGTTGAATGTTTTAGCTGTACAAGTTACCCTGTGACGCCTGTACACAGCTAGCCACAACCAGCCGCCGACCGCAGATTAGCTGCGTCGCGGTGGACATTTTATAAACTTTAATTAAGCTTACTACCCGGAAAATCTTTTTCGAAACTGTGTATATGTATACTGAAAATCGTGCTTTTTGACGGAACAGGTTTTTAAATAATTAATGCTCAAACTATCTTTCTTTTCATATTTGTTATCATACGGTCCAGAACCAAAACGGTTCTAGACCGTTTCTTGTTACGAAGACACGACCTTCCCGTAGACCTACAAAATAATAACAACGTCGTTTTCTTTTATTTTAATATTTAACGATGTTCTGATATCGGTTCTGGATAAGTGTGAAGAGTTTCAAATAAACAAATTAATGCGATGTTTTGAAGTGGGCGAAAATCACGTCAAAGATTGCATTACATACATACACACATACATACATAACATACATACATATACGTACACACATGCTAATAAAAGTGTTATAAAAATGTGAAGTTTTAGCCGATTCAGGGGAGTCCTTTTTTTTTCTCGCTGGGAAATGCATTTACGCATCCTGCCTAGTTTTATGAAAACACAGACAGGTATGTGGGACTCGCTGAAGACCAGAATACCCACTTAAACCCAGCGGCACCATCAGCGCTTATGATGAAGCGTCACGGGATCGCTTGCGCATTACTACATCCTGCTCAGCTGTGACTTCCGAATGCTGGCACATAATATTCATATCATTAATATTTGTTACGCATTATTTATTATTTAATTCACCATCACCGCCACAACCATTACCTACAGCGTAATAAAATCAAATTCTTCCTTCAGTGATTTTAAACCACAATGTAATGTGGTAGTTAAGCTTTAATACATTATTGTAATGGCAGTGTCAATGTGAAATCGAGGCATTAATTTGGATATTGATATTCCATTTGAATATTCTCGGTAAACGGTTGGATGATAATATATTTTATCTCAACTTACCTCAATGTGTTTTGCTTATCTACAAATAATTACCTTAGATACGTACCATTCCAACCGGAACACAATTGTTTTTATAACAGTTAATTATCAATAATACGTTTATTTCAGACGTTATATCCATAGATTATTAGTATTTTAGTAATTATTAGTATTATTACAATTATGTTTTCTTTATAACAACTGTCTTCAGAATAAATTGATTTAGCTTTTAGCTACGACATGGAGCGCTTCAAGAAGTATGTGATACACGCCCTTCAAGGCTGGCAACGCACATAAGATCCCCTGGTGTCGCACGTGTTCATAGGCGACGGTGACCACACGGTATGTCTGTCTGTCTATGTTATAAAAAAGCTAACACCGAAATATCTGTATTTAGAGCGATAAAGTAAATTATTTACGTAATGTTCTCACATATTTTCATATCACGAAGTTAAAAAGGAAATTAGTTAAACTCTCTAGAGAAAGCAAAAAACGCTCAAAAGCCTATAAATTTAACCTGCAGGGTATTTGGCAAATGTAGCAACAATTAATCTGGACGACCCACCCGTTCTGTTGGAGCTGGGCCAATACTAGTTCTCTATAAATACGGAAGCTGAATACAGGACCATTTGAGGTTAAAAGGTAAGTAAGATTTTAAATTATGATAATTATAACAACAAAATATCAGGCCTGTATTTCTCCGAAGGAGTTATCTTGGGTGTACTTTTCAGCAGTTTTATGTAATAGGTGGTGAGTCTATTGCTTTACACCGGGCACAAGACTCCGTGCTACTATTGAGAGAGGTTAGAAATCCTACCAATATTTTAAATGTGAAAATTTGTTATTACTCGTATAATAAGTTTGAATATGATTGGATGTTTGTTACTTAATCGCGCAAAAACTACTAAACAGATTTGGATGAAAATTCGCACATAGGTAGATGATAAACTAGATTAGCATCTAAGATACTTTTCATCCAAGAAATATTTTCCCTTGGGATGTTTTTCACGCTTATTGGAAAGCTGTCTAGCACAACATCAACAAATGGCGCTGACACAAATTCTGAAACTTGGTGGTGACTCTATGTCGTACTTTCGCTGTTCGCGCCCACTCCAAGTTAAAATAAACTCCATGTCCGGCGCTTCTCAGTCTGTGGTTCGTGACAGCGATCCTGCGTCGTCTGTGACATTCGCCTCTACTCTACGGCTCCAGTACCTATTGCGTCTTAATTAATGAAAATCTTTGCATTCCATTGTGCCGGCCTCTAGTTTGCAAGCCAACCAAACTATCATACCTACTATTTTACTATTTTTTCTACTGTTCAACTGTTAATAAATCTATATCAAGAATTTCAAGACTTTCAGAATGTCCCTACGAAACAGTAACCATTTATTTAATCTGCAAATAAATTTTTTTACTGTACCCAATAAAAACTTTCAACCACTCGTCCAAAGAGGTGGTAACCATTGTATAATTCCATTCGTCTTCATTTCCTGACAGGTACTGTGTAAGAGTAAAATATATTTCTCAGTCGACGGCACCCGGCTATTGAGGTGCGGCCGGATAAAGGACTTTCGATTATACTGATTTAGATGCGGTTTGTATAAATCCGGGTTATTTATTATTCGAATATCAGTGGAGCAAAAGAAAAGTAAAATATGGTGAGGCGGGAATTATAACCGATTACACGAGGTAATAAAATACAAAGCTAAGCTTTGTTGATTTTTTGTAACTATACTATAATTACTTAAAAAAATCATTGTTACTCGCAGTCCCTGTACTTACTAACGAACTGAATCTAAATTAATATCCTTTACTAACTTTCCCAGTCATCATCAAAGTTTGTCATAGTTTCCATGTGTGAAAGCTCTTTTGTTACCTACTATCACAAGATGCATGTATCAACATAATTATAATAAAACTAAATATGTATAATCTGTAACGCTCAGCGCGGTCGGTTTATGGATGGGTGACCGCTAGTAGCAATTTCATGGGCGCTACCGTGCTTCGGAGGGCACGGGTTGTTTTCAATGTAAAAAACAATTGTAAAACGTCGGTGAAGACCTTCGGGGTGGCTTGAGAATTCAACACTGGGAGTTGTCTCCGCCTCCCCACCAATCGCATTGGAGCAGCGTGGTGGAGTATTCTCCTCGACTGTGACTGTGGGATAGAACTGTGCCCGACAATGGGACGCCTGTGTGTAGCTTATCTGCTGCTTAAACCTGCATTTTCAGTATTTCCACAACAACCCTTTTTTTGTCCCACTGTTGGGCACGGGTCTCCTCTCGTAATGGGAGGGGATAGCCCTTAGTCCACCACAGACTATTGGACATCCCTTTGAGAACGATATGGAGAATTATCAGGCATGCAGATTTCCTCAGATGTTTCGTTCACCGTTGCACCAGGTGACATTTAATCTCTTAATTCGCACATAACAGAAAAGTCATTGGTGCGTACCGCTTGGATTTGAACCCGGAGCGCTCGAGTGAGAGGCGAGTGAGCTACTGAGCTTGTCACCGCATTTCAGTATTAACCTTTTTTGAAATTTACTTCTCCAGAATACCTTCTACATAAGTAGCTTTTCTTCCGCGAGTAAATTTGGTTATAAAAGCAATTTGCGGGCATCAAAAATAGATGAATACAAAAACCATGAGGTCGGGGAATAGGAAACTTCGCGATCATTTTCTTTGTACTCAACAAGTCTTACTAAACTTGGCTGACGTTTTTGTATGAGTACTTGATCTAAGTACGAGCTACTTATATGATAAAACTTACCGGCCAAGTGCGAGTCAGACGCGCGCACGAAGGGTTGCGTACCGTTATTTATAAAAACGGCAAAAAAATTATGTCTGTTGTATGGGCTACCTTTAATTTTATTTTTTTGTGGTTTTTGTATTTGTTTTTATAGTGGCACCAAAATTACATTATCTGTGAAAATTTCAACTGTCTAACTATCACGGTTAATGAGATACAGTGGTACGTGGTAGTGGTAGTACCTGGTAACAGTGGTAGTACCTGGTGACAGACGGACAGCGGAGCCTTAGTAATAGGGTCCAGTTATACCCTTTGGTCACGGAACCCTAATAACGCTGTTTTACGTAAGTAATGACACTTAAATAACTTTTAAAGTTAATTAATTCTCATATCACCTTTTTTTCAATGCTGAATGTCATTAATGTGGTAGTTAATTTGATACAAAATACAAATACCGTTGACATAACATTATATCTATTATTAGTTGACATAACATATTATTATCTAGTTATTGTGCCTCTTTGTATGTATTTAGTTCACATTTTATCATCGTCCGAACTATGCGAGAAAACGAGCACACTGAAAATCAGCGCTGCAACTTAACCGTCGCGGCACATGCTGAGTGTGTTAAGTTTTTCGCCTAGACTGCAACGCCATGATTTGTTTGTTTGTTTGTTTACTTTTGTGTTTGATTTTTTTTGTTGCTCATGCATGTATTGTATTTTGTTGTAGTCAAGAGCGAAATAAATTTCATTTTCATAATATGTACCTACCTACTAGGTATAGATACATGGTAATATTAGTAACTTATGATATTCCTTAAAGCGGTAGAATTTTATTGGCCTACATTCAGTAGAGGGAAGACATGGTAATCTTCGCCTTACACTATGAGATAACGTCTCTATGAAATATTATCTTGCAGCGTAGTCAACAAAATGCAAAGTATTTGAATAATTGAATAATAATGTTGGTAGATAAATTATAATCTAGCGGAGCCACGTGGTAAGGGCAATTTCAAAATGGAGGCTTTTTTCAAACGTGACGCAGTGATGGTAGGAACATGGCGACACAGGAAAATATCGCGAGTGAGAAATTTTGGAATGTGACGATTTGAGCCCTAAATTTCTTCCATGATTATTATTTCCATGACTCTGATTTATATGAACAAACTTTTTATTATCAAATCTAACTTTCTGTCACTAATTGGTTTGACACTCAACATATTTAATAGTTGGCTGCCTTGATATGATGGCATGTTATTTGTCACATGTCACCTTGGTTTGGATTAAGTGTATGATAATAGAAATACCTTAGTAACGATCAAACTTAAATCTATATATATAAAAGAATAAGGTGACTGACTGACTGACTGACTGACTGACTGACATATCAACGCAGGGCCTAAACTATAAGGGCTAGAAACTTGAAATTTTGCACAGGGGTTCCTTTTATAACGTAGGGGAGCACTAAGAAAGGATTTTTGAAAATTCACCCCCTAAGGGGGTAAAACGGGGGTGCAAAGTTAGTATGAAACTTTGCCGTTTTTGAAGTCAAGTGGGCTACCCGAACGCGGGCAGACGTAATTCTACGCGAGCGAAGCTGCGGGCGTCCACTAGTATTTAATAAAATTAGTTTCTACCGCTCGGCGACTACTGTTTATAATTAACAGACCAAGGCAATGATTTGGGTTCAAAAAAACTATGAGAAAAACCATATTATTATAATCATCCACCAACCATGACCCACTCCTAAAGGACGGAAAAAAACGAACGACGGAACAAACGGAAACGACGTCAGAAAATTATATGCTTAAGTTAAATCTTATTATTTAATTATTATGTATATTTTTAAGGTAACGAAGCGTTGCTTTGATTGCCACGGTACCTATACCACATAATACATAATATTCCTATACTACCTACCCAAAGTATACACATAGGAAATGAAAAAAATCAAACTTAGAACTTGAATGATTGCGGGTACCGTGAAGTTTGACGCTTGGGCTTAAGACAGCGGTTCTTAGTACTCGGGGGACACTGCCCAAAACCTGCTAACACTAGATTCCCCGATGTATCGTTAGGGTTGACATATGTCAGTTGGTACGTAACTATACATTAGTTTAGAACTGTTTAGAACTTAGAATTAAGAACACCAACAATATCAAATACTAACATGAAATTTCGAAGTTAGGTTCAAGTTATAAATGTTTTGACGTTCATACATCGTACTTTTATGTCCATGTCTCACGTTACAATAATGAAAAAACTATCTTTTGAATACGTTTTAAGCCTCATCAAAAACAAAAAAATACAAGACAGTGTGCACAACACCTTATTCTTCACCGAGTCTCAAATAATTTGCGAGAATAATATACTGAAAGAGTCAGCTAAGTTACGGGAACTTATGTTGGAGAAAATGTGGCTGATTAAATTATATTCGCGGATGAACACTCAGCACTTTGCACAGCGTTAAAAGAAACGGTAGCGTTTCAAAATCTACACGACTACAAGATTTCACTTCTACTTCTACGTGCTATTAAATTCATAATTACTATAAACATTCCGTGATAAATGTGTATTTTTAAATACTAGAATACTATTTTTTAAATATCTAAGTACAATCGATGAAGAATTAATTCAATTTATAAGTCAACCCATTGCCTTTTAATTTTTAGAGTTCTGTACGGGTGTAGGGGTAAAACTGGACCCTATTACTATGCCTCCGCTGTCCGTCTGCCCCCATCTGTGACCAAGCTGTATCTCATGAACCGTGATTGTTAGAAATTTTCATAGATCATGTATTTCTGTTACCGCTATAACAAGAAATACAAAAATATAATGGTATGTATGTATGTAAGTATGTTTGTTTGTAAAGTAAGTAGGATAATAATTAATTGATTTTTAAAATTTTGCATTTGAGTTCATCTAGTTGGTCGTTTTATTAAATAGGCACATTTGATTTTGGAATATTTATCTTATGCAAAGTTGTTACATTATTAAGGAATCCATTTTCATTATTTGACAAATTTGAGAGCGATTATAAATTTTTCACAATGATCTAAATAACTTACACGTAAAACAACATGTAATAAAACATTTTTCTTAAAATCACAATTTAAGCTTAAGACCACTTGGCTAGATATCACAACGATACTATTCCCGTCTTAAAAAATAATGTATGTTTTAGCTCTAAATGAAAAATTATGATCCCAGAAATGCCGCTCAAGGAAATTAAGAGCGCCGTTTCTGTTGCAGCCTTGCAGTGCAATTATATCTGCGGAGTCGAGATATTTTTATTTTATACCGCCGGAACCTTATTTAAAGTGAACTGTTATTTAAGCAATAAATCAGTATAAGCGTCAAATAAAAATAACGGTCAAGTGCGAGTCGAACTCGCTCACGCAGGCTTCCGTAGTGTTTCATTTTTATTTACGCTTATATTTTTACCATTATGTATCTATAAAAACGGCAAAAATAACATGTCTGTTGTATGGGATTCCCCCTTGAATTTATATTTTTTTCTGTTTCTTAGTATTTGTTGTTATAGCGGCAACAGAAATAAATCATCTGTGAAAATTTGCGTGAAAACCGGACAGACGGACAGCGAAACCTTAGTATTAGGGTCCCGTTTTACCCTTTTGGTAAAAAATCTTAGGTTTTCACACTCACACCCCGCCGTGGGTCGAGGCCTGTGTTGCGATCGGAACGACATAATATATTGATTTGATTGTGACATACATATATTATTTCTTTTTTTTTTATTTAATGTTGATTATAATAATTAATTACTAGCGCATTAGGGATAAAGCGAGTAGTGTTAGCTGTAAGCTATTGTAAATAAATAAATAATTAAAATAAATCTTCCTCGCCAGGAATTAAATCCGGGAACCGGGTCACTCAACACCGCGCCATGGACTCGTCATCAGGTTGAAGTATTTAACTATATCAGCATGTGTAGGTTATTTTACTCCTTACTTACTTAGAGACTTGCACTTGGAGCTAAGTTGAAATAACCAGTAAATCTGCTTAGCGCCACATTATTTCTGTTGACTCAGAAAAAGAAGACTAGATATTTGCTAGAAGCATTTCCTCTTTATGCAACTAAAATTAAATATTGATACTTCATTTTTTATCATCAATACAAAACGTCGTATTGAAATAACTTTGCACAATGTTACTTTTATAGGTAAGCTTTACAGATAAATATTTATACACGAATATTCACTTCGCTGAAAACACAGACGATCTGCAGAATTTGTGGGGAGCTTTTCTTTAAAATATTTATGCACCCAGGAATAGCTCTTTAGTGCATTCGGCTTAAATTATACCCGGTTAAAACTCGGGAAATGTGCGAAGGAATTTTTCAATCCTCTAATTTTATTTTTTATGTATCTAAACTTTTAGCAAATATTTATTTGTGTATTTATTTGTTAAAATAGAATGAACCCGGGCATAATAATTTAATATATGTAAAGCTATTTAATAAATAGCACTGATAACTCACTGAATAAAATAAAACTTAGAAACCATTCAATAGACTCGCCAATTTCAATACAAAGCTTATAAAGTCTGACGTACTTACTCAGAAGTACAAGTATATTAATTACTAACGTCTTAAATTATAGTCTATTATTAGTGTAATAGTATTATTTTTACACGATTATATCTCGATTATGTAATATAGGTGCCATGTTATGGTTTTATAATTATATATTGTGTTTTTTTATGTTTGTAGGATAGCAAACGAGCTTGCAGCACCACCCATCCGCTGCCGCCGATGACATCTGAAGAACAGATAAATTATGCCCATTTCCTAAAAATTGAGACGAATTTATTCTCCTGCAAAAACATTAAAAAGGTTTTTTTTTTCAGTATTTAAATAATAAATTCTATTTTTCCTTCATACAACGGAAGTTGGTATTCTGCTTTAAAAATATGTGGCAATCGAGCTTATCAAAAATCCACATAATCCGAGTAACCCAAATATTTATGAAGCTGCCAAATGTCCCAATAGACTTCATGTTAATCTGATAATGCCAGCTGTGGAAAATCTCGACAAATATTTCGCACACAAATTGTGCGGATCCGATAATGTTTGCTGAATTCGCATTATTCCGATATCACTTTCCATGTCAACGGTGTTTGTACAACTAATATCATGCTTTGTTAAGCTTCGTTACTACCAATTTCATTGGATTCATTTATTTGAGCTCTAACATTGATCATAAAACTATGTTCCTCATAAAATTAGTACGTGAAGAAAAATCTTTTTATTCCATTTCACGAAAATTACGTGGCTGTGTAGGCGTATGAAATTTGGCACAGTTAAAATATGGAGAGACAAGAAGAGAGTGCAGAAAGCTAAAATTATATATCAACTTACGAATTGACCAGTTCTTATTAAATCTCTGCTAACTTAACTAACCATTCTAGCTTATTATGGTCATGTTCAATATCAGTCACAGTTGTCATGAGCGAAAGCGACTGAACAATACTAATAGGGACTGGGAGAGTTAGTCCAGTTAGCACAGAGAGTTAATAATGTTAGATGGTCAGTTCGTTAGTGGGTATAAGGACTGGGGCAGGGACTGTTAGTCATAGTTAGTCCAGTTAGCAATTGTTAGTAAAAGTCACGTTCCAAATCAGTCACAGATGTGTTTCATGTATATAAGTCGCCTCTAAAGTAGTGTTATCGGAATCCGCATCTTTACAACAGAACCACAATTGCGCTGATAACAATGCCCGGATTTTGACGCAATCGGTAGGTTCCACGACACATGTTACGCCGGGGGTCGTGGGTTCGAATCCCACTCAGGACAAACATTCGTGTGACGAATACTTGTGTTTGTTCTGTTTCTGGATGTTAATATTATCTATTTAAGTATATATTTAAAAATATATATTATGTATGTATATCAGTCTCTGACACCCATAGTACAGGCTCATGCCATGGCAATTTGGGGTCAGATGGCCGTGTATAAGAATGTTCATGATATTTATTTATTTATTAGAAAAAAAATTACACGGTAGAAATGGTACTAGTTACCGTGGCGGGTGGTGCTTAGTTTTCTGTGTTATATCCATAAATAACTGACAAACGTTAGGTACGTTAATTTACTGCAACAATTACCTACAAATTAAACAATTTTTATGTAAACTTATTTTCTATTTTGATAATCAGTTCAATACTTTAACTGGAGCACTATAGACTGAGCTATTCATGTCGAGTCTAACGTAGGTAAGTCTCTCGCATGTAGGTCGCTCGTATAGATTAAAAATAGGTTCGTTTCTAGAACTGAGCCCTTTATCTATACTGCCGACCCAGGCGATATTACCCTACACTCATACCCTCTGAGTTATATCACTAAGATAAGACGTCAGTACTCACGTTCAAACCAGGCACGAACCAATTACTTCTCCAAATTCGATTTAAGTTACAGTCATAACTAATAATTGGTCACAACGATGTTGACTGACAAAAAGCTTTTAACAATTATTAAATAACTCTTTCGCAGATATTACTAGACTAGACTATTCTTTGGTGTATCAATCAAGAAAGCCTAACTCAAACCTAACCTATAACATAACTTCCAAGATCTGTGACGAAATCATTAATATTCGCATTTAAAATTATTTTTTTACCAGGCCATGAAAATTAGAAATAATTTCTCTTCATGCTTTTCAAAAGTGATGATAACACTAAACATATTATGACTTTATTTAGATAGATAACAATTTCGGTGTTTTTTATTCCGTAAGACGTTTAACCTCAGCATCGCCAGTTCAATTCCCGGTTCAAAGAAATCGAAGTAAGTGTTCGCCACGATGTGAACAAGAAAATACCGCTCCCAAGCGTGCTGGATTTTAAAAGGAACTCGTTTCTAGAATGTTTTTATTTTCTAAATTATTGTAGCTAAACGAACTATAAGATAGTCTAGGGAACACGTTTTCCCTTTGATGCTGGCGAAAATTTAAAGAAAGAACTTTTTTGTTTGTGTTAGTTCTTTACCTGTATTTTAATTTATCCTTGATACCAAGTTTATAAGTGAATAGAACAAATCTCGGTTGTAAAACTTCTTTATAATTATTCTTATATATTATATTTCTTTATAAGTATTTTATATTATAGGTATTGCACAACATGCACCCTCCGAGATTCTGAGAAATTAGGTACCTAGGTATGCAATGTTTAGGTACCTAATTTACCTACAAAAATTAAAGTTATATGGTGGTGTACATTTGTACTAACAGGCATATGGCACCTCCCTTCTACATAGGAAAATAATGTCGAAAAATATACACATACAACAAATAGAACACACACCAACAAAAGTACCTACTACCAACAGCCATGGAAGTAATAGATGCGTACGTTTATCCATCAATGATATCCCCACTCTCTTTAGATTTTCTCTCTCTCTACAAGTCGGTTTCCTCATTGCTGAGGGTCGTGACCACCACTAAGCACTTTCCTCGTTGTCTCTCTCCACTTGTTGCGATTTTCGGCACCTTTTAAGGCATTGTGGAAAGTAGTCCCAAGAGATGTCCGGATCTGATCGGACCAACGTATGGGGCTTCGTCCTCTAGGCCTCTTTCCTTCGATGTTACCGGTAATCATAAGCTTTTCCAGATTGTCGTCATTTTTCCTCGCGATATGACCGAAGTACTCAAGGATTTTCTTGAGACAGGTGGAAGAGAGCCTCGCTTGTATGCCTAGTTGTTTAAGGATAGATACGTTGGTCCTGTGTGCTGTCCACGGTAATTGCAGCATTTTCCTCCAACACCACATTTCGAAAGCATCTATGCGGTTTCGATCTGCTGATTTTATAGTCCATGTCTCAGCTCCATACAAGAAAATAGAGAAAATGAGTGTCTGTACCAATTTCATCTTGGTTTTAATTGATATTGTCCTGTCCTTCCAGATTCTTTGAAGCTGTGACATTGCGTTTTTGGCCATACCAATGCGACGCCGTATTTCCCCTTCCTCTTTAGATTTTATGTAGGTTTTAATATCCAATATTGATGAGTAGATATTGAATGGCATCTGAAATATTGAATTTCCTGTGATTTTCGTGTATTTTTTCATGACGTTTTAGTTTCACTGATATTAGATTTGATATTCGTATACGAAACATTTGTGATACACATACAACAAATAGAACACACACCAACAAAAGTACCTACTACCAACAGCCATGGAAGTAATAGATGCGTACGTTTATCCATCAATGATATCCCCACTCTCTTTAGATTTTATGTAGGTTTTAATATCCAATATTGATGAGTAGATATTGAATGGCATCTGAAATATTGAATTTCCTGTGATTTTCGTGTATTTTTTCATGACGTTTTAGTTTCACTGATATTAGATTTGATATTCGTATACGAAACATTTGTGCAGGCTGATTTCGTAACGAATAAATTGTGGGCATCCAAACAGTAAAAATAAACTTTTAACGCTACAAAAGATATTTTATTGGGTTTACAGATTCTTCTACCGCCAGGTTAAATAAGAATACGAGTGGTATGTACCACTCGATTGTTAAATCGCCCTAGAGAGTTTGAAGAACAGAGACAATACAAAAATCGAAGATGATTTTGCGATTTTCGTATAAGAATGTTTATTTAGAAATATAGCCTGGACTCTATGATGGGACTCCGTTAGTGGAGCTGAAGGTGGGTAGTTTATTTTTTTAAGATCTATTTTCAGAGCTTGTCAGAGATACCCTCGTTAACTTTGAGTTCTCGTTTCTTGTTAGTTGGTAATCACACGTAGTAGCGTCCATAGCCCAATGGCTCGCGTCTAGTCAATGTGATCGAATGAGTTAAGCAACGACGGGTGCGGTCGGTTTGTGGATGGGTGACCGCTAGTGGCAAAATCTCATGGACGCCACCGTGCTTTGGAGGGCACGTAAAGCCGTCTGTCCCGATTGTTTTCAATGATGGAAACAGTCGCTAAGCCTTGTCGAAGACCTTCGGGTGGCTTGAGAACATTCGACACTGGGTTGGCCACTAACGCCTCCACCAATCCACATTGGAACAGCGTGGTGGAGTATGCTCTAGACCTCCACAGCTATATCTGTAGGGGAGACCCGTGCCCAGCAGTGGGTCGCAACGAATCACACGTTTCCAAAAAGTGCAAAAATTACTTAAAAACAAATTTAAAATGGATAAGGCAGTGGCCACGTAGTATCACATTATAAAATCATCAAGTTGAAACTACAGAATAATTTTAATATACATATTTTTCTTCTTACAACAGCGAAGAGTTTATTAAATTTCAAAACACCGTATGGGAATAGCGAGCTGAGTTACTTACAATGCAGAGCTGATTTCCTTGAATCTGGAACACTTGCGAAAATTGAACTAGGAATGGAACAGCTCCTCTTCGTTTAACTAATATCTTATCAGTATGGTTTGTAATGCTTGGTCCTTACTCTATGGTAATGCCTATAGCAAATTATTTTACGATTTCGCGAGTTATAGGACTATAAAAAACTTTAATATAGGTACAATGGCTTTATTTGGCCATTATTGGCCCTCTGCAGGAAGGAGGCCTCATCGAAGCAGGCCTTCTCAGTGGTAGGAAGGCCTGCTTCGATGTGGATCTATTAGAAATTAATAACAAAAGACAAAGAAAGTTAAACGTAAAGTTAAATTTATACTTAAAGTAAAACTGAGTTATGGTAAGGTAATTACGGAAAAGTTGTTAAAATCTCAAAATACAAGGCTAAAGCTATTATGTGGAAAAAGCAGAATCCTCAGAATGGTTATTCCTTAAGTTACGCATAATTAGTTTTTATGATGGACAAGGTTTGTTAGTCTTAACGTAATAAGTAATACGTAATACTGATAAGTAAGTAAGACTAAGTAATAAATAAGTAAGTAAGAGATAAGTAAGTAAGAATAAGTAAGTAAGACAAAATAATAAGTAATACTGATAAGCTAAGCCTGAATTCTGACACTTTTCGACAAGATCCGTGTTCAAATTCAGCCGCTCGCACCAATGTTAGTTCTCCATATTGTTTACAAATACAACAGTAGGTATATCCAATGGTATATCCAATTAATACCTCACAAATCGTTTCATAGTCATAGGCATCGTTTTTGAATCGATGCCGCACCTACGCAAAGTATATTTACGCAAAGTAACTTTGTTTTGCGTACATTTTGTAGCTAACCAAGAAATAAAAACTTGTCTAAAAGCGGGTAAATTTAAAAAGTAAGTGAAATCTCGAAGGTATTTCAACGTAGAATACAAAATTCAAGAATCTTGCAAAGAAAACAGTTTCTTTTGAAATAGAGTAAGTGGAGAGTCCCGGGAATAGCACTCTTCGCCAACAATAAGCATTCGACGCTTACTTTGACTTTGGAACCATGAAGAAAGCGAAGTGAATTATCTGTCTTTTTAATAACTGCTTTTTTATATACTAGTGGACGCCCGCAGCTTCGCTCGCGTAGAATTAGACCCACTAACGACGTCTGCCCGCGTTCGGGTTGCCCACTTGACTTCAAAAACGGAAAAGTTTCATACTAACTTTGCACCCCCATTTTACCCCCTTAGGGGGTGAATTTTCAAAAATCCTTTCTTAGTGCTCCCCTACGTTATAAAAGGAACCACTGTGCAAAATTTTAAGTTTCTAGCCCTTATAGTTTAGGCCCTGCGTTGATATGTCAGTCAGTCAGTCAGTCAGTCAGTCAGTCAGTCAGTCAGTCAGTCAGTCAGTCAGTCAGTCAGTCAATCAGTCAGTCAGTCACCTTCTCCTTTTATAAATATAGATTTAGGTATGAAATTAAAAATATCTTATGTATTCCTATCAGTCCGTATTACTTTACTTAATAGGAAATACATTGGTGTGGGCCTGACTGACTTTTGATGAGGGTAGTGACAATATTAGGCCTATTTAAAGCTGGTCACAGATTCGAAGCTACCTTGAAGACTATCGATATGAAGTGTAAAAGGTAGATGGGTTATATGAAGTAAGTTTGAGTACTAAATTATTTTGCGTTATAAATCTGGTCTTTGTGCACTTGTTGCTTAGTTTCTTCCCTGTACATGACGTATTCATATAATAATATATCGAAATGTACCTGCTTATTATTTCATTTCATTCATATTACTTACTAGCTTTTGCCCGCGGCTCCGCCCGCGCGGTCAAAGGGAATTAACAATGAGTTGTTTATCATACATGACATATTTGTGGTGGATGAATAGTGACAGTTCCACGATTAAAAGATACTAACTACTTAACCACTATACTAACTACTTCTAAATTGTTCTAACGCCATCTATTAACAATATCCGGAACTAAATATCTAGCAAATAACAAAACATCGATATCTTCCCATGGGGATGTTTTACCGCGCTAAAAAGTAGCCTACGTCACTCTCCACCCTCCTCACTATCTCCACACACAAAAATCATACCATATAATAGCTTCGTTGCGACGTGAAAGCCGGACAAACAAACAAATAAACAAACAAATAAATAAATAAACAAACACACTTTCACATTTATAATATTAGTATGGATATCAATGTTGAGAATTATTAAAACCGGCATCAACACTGGAAATCGCAATCATTGAAAAACTAAACTTAAGTAGTTATTAAACAGTACTGTACCGTTATTCGACCTAATATTATGAGAGTAGCTTTCTTTTCCGTAGTGTACTAGTCGCCTTTTCCGGTCCGCAGCGCCCCCTATACTTGGCAACACCATCTTGTTCTCTTCCGGCTTGCCACCCCAGCGCCATAAGCAGGCAGGTTTTGAGTAAGGAAAAATGTTCACCTCATTGGCTTTCTGTTCCCGGCCGAGACGGTCAACACGCTCAATCGAGAGCACTGGGCCGACTCACAGTTACTAGTCGACTTAATTATAAATACAAGTGAGTTTTAACGAATATTTTCGTTCGAAATAGCGCGTATAATTAAAAGTGAATAATATAAAAGGTGGGTGATCCCTTTTTTCTTTTAAAAATTATATTTATTCAGAAAGCCGTTCGTTTTTGAATAAATTGCGGGCGTACGCCATTTTTTATTCTTTTGTTCGTCTTATTAGTACGAACGTTCTTTATTATGTTAAACGGCTTTCTCTAAAAATGAATGATATTGCATGACGTGTATTAAGCAGTAAAGAAAATTTGCGATTAAAATTGAAATCGAATATCATATAATTATCGACGCCATTTTTTATTCTTTTCGCTAAGCGTCAATACAAAAGTCATACCCTGACAAAAAATTTATGTTGCTTTAAAGGAATTTTCTTTTCTTTTAATTTAATGTTACTTTAAAGGCTTTTTCTTTGTGTGGTGTGCCGTTTTTGACGTAACTTATTCCAGATATGGATGAAATTAATATCAGTCCGCTTGGGCATTCATCGGAGGCGGTCACCTCGGAACGACGGGATTCAAGAAGAAAGAGACGCTATAGTTCTTCAAGCTCTGGTTCCACAAGCAGCTCTTCGTTTTCCGAATCGAGCTCATCGTCAGGCGGGGACCAGAAGCGTCGAAAGAAACGTAAGAGTAAGAAAAAGCGCAGTGACCAAACCCGTAAGTTGAACCAACTTATTAAGGCGGTAGGCGTCATTCAAAATAAAATAACTTCAAACCGCGGCTCTTACGCCCAAAACAGCGTCACAGCTAACAGTGATCTTATAGATTCTAATGTAAGTGGCGATCTTTATGAGGAGGGCTCAACGTTGGCTAACAATGAACCAACCGATACGGATGGCGCCGTCAAGCCACCGGCTTTAAGCGTCGTAATGCAAACAAAGGTGAAGGAACCTACAGTTCCACGCGCCTCAGAGGACATGATTCAACAATTGAAATCTCTACAACGGTTCGACCAACCTGACTGGAGTAGTGTCCGCTACTCGGAGGTACAAAAGCAGTACCTGCGCTCACCAGGCTTTACCAGTCTCGACGTGAACGATGAAATTAAGCGTTATGATCGCGCAAAGGTTACCGCCAATACGGAAAACGCTTTCGCCGTCTTAACGTATGCCCTGCTGAAGCAACGCGAAACACTGCAAACGGAAATGAACAACTTCCTAACATGGACCCAACTTAATGAGCCTGATTTGAATTTTGTTAATATTCACTCGAAAATCAGTGATATCTTCTGTCGAGGTGAATATTCTAAGGTAGCCAGTGATACGGTACAACTGGTTTGTGGTCATCGGGCAGAGCTTATCCAGCACAGAAGGGAAGCTATCCTAGCTGCTGTCAAAGACCCTTATCAAAAAAGTGCGTTGCGGAAAATTCCTCCGTCGTGCTCGACCCTGTTTCAAGGGGACCTTCTGAGCACGACCATAGACAAAGCAGGTGGCGTGAACAAATTATTCTGGAACAAGGATCGCATCTCTGCACCGCAGAACGATCCAGGCACCTCCTCGTGGAAGCCCAGCCAAAAGCCGTACGAGGGAGGGCTGAACGCACGACATAAGAATAATGCACGGCCCCAGACAAAGAATCAAGGTAATAACGGGACTTCCTTTCGAGGCAGAGGTAGGACAGGGGGACGCGGTCAACAGCCATCGCAGAAAATTCCCAGAGCAAACTCTCCCTTTTCCCACCGGGATAGGAGAGCTCAACCAAAAAAGAGGTTCTGACTCACCGAGTCAACCTTTTCGTGCCGGCCAGCTCCGATCGTATTACCACCGCTGGGAGTCGATGGGGGCACCGCCCTACATCCTCAAAATGATAGACGGTTACCGGATTCCGTTCAAAGAAATACCTCTGCTTCAGCAACCAAGGTTCACGTACCAGACTCCACAATCAAAAGAAATGTCCCAAACCATAGACAAAATGATGAAAGAGGGTGTACTAGAAGTGGCCAGACCCTCTCCCAGCTTCGTGTCGACACTATTCATGCGAGTCAAAAGCGACGGCACATTAAGGCCAATTTTCAACCTAAGAAATCTAAACGAGTTCGTTCACGCAGGGAAGTTCAAACTGATAAACGTGCATCGAATACCGGACTTCCTACAGCCTCGCGACTGGATGTCCAAAATAGATCTTCAACAGGCTTTCTTTCACCTGCCTATAGCAGAAACCCACAGACGTTTCCTGCGATTGATCTACGCCAACACGCTACTGGAAATGACCTGCCTACCGTTTGGACTCAGTTCAGCCCCGAAAGCGTTCTGTTACGCGGGACCCAATGGAAGGGGTTTTAAAAAAGAATATTTTGAGTGAAGGGAGGAATTTAATTAGAGTTAAAACATGGATACACGGATAGAGACACAGATACACGGATAGAGACACGGACACAGAGAGAGTACTAGGAGAACGACTGGCATCCGAGGTGGTTAAGAGCAGAATGACTCCTGCGGTCAGTCTCCTGGCTAGTTCGCTGTTGGAAGTTGCTGACGCAGCGGTTTAGGCCGGCTGCGTTGCAATTCTCTATACAAGGGGTGGCCATAACAACCCCCCGCATAGGTGTAAACTTATACCGGAAAATGGTAAAGTTTATCACTTAGGATTTACACTACCCTTAAGCGTGGTTGAGGGGCAGGTAAATCCTCTAATTCGACTTCGGCTGAACGAGTAGGGGAAATTGTAGTTATATCGATCTTTTTATAAAATGCCAGGCATTTTCCTTTACAAAAATAATAGATTAGAAATACTAAGATTAATGATATAAAAATGTAAAATACAATAAAGTGGGATTTAGCAGGAATGGGATCCAGTTGAGTTATTTGGTCCTCTTTGATTTTTTTGACAAGATTTATAAGCCTATCAGTTTCTGAATTCTGCTTAATAAAGTTATCAAGATTTATTTTGGAATTTAAAGATTTATAAGGAATTGACACATTCAGTTTTTTAAATGTGTCGAAACTACAGCATGAGTCATTTATTAAACTAAAATCAGAATGTATTTCATTTAATTTAATAGTAGGGTTTACAGAAGAGATTAATTTAAAACTATTACAATAGCCATTACACCTAGGTTTTAATGTTACAATACCTGTACCTAGTAAGGTTATATCGAAATTAGAAAATTCACAATTTATGTGTAATTTTGTAGGAGTGGAATGAGTAAAAATCCATCTATTATTTCCTAGGGTTTGCCAAAAATGCATATTACCAGATACAAAATTTGTTGTACAATATTTGGGTAGTGATGATAGAACTTTAGACATTATTTCTGTTTCGCAAATGGGGTATTCCTCAATGCTATGTGCTTCTAAATTTGAGCAGATATAAGTATTATGTATTATTACTCTACAATTATTATTTAGATTATCAAAAATACAATATTTGGATTTGTCTTCACTTATCGATACATAATTAGACGAGGGTATAATTAGTGCAAAGGAATTGGGAAAAGAATTATTATGAGGTAAAGGAATAGGAATTGGTTTATAGAGATGGAATTTAGAGATGGTTACAAGAGGGATTTTAACAGTAAACAGTAATACATTATCAATTATATATGATACAATTTCTGATAGTTTTATAATAATATGAATATTTTCCAATTCTAAATTAACGGGAAATTCGGAGAACTTAGGAATATATTTAGCATTTGTAACAAGTTCCTCGTACAAGTCTCTAGGTGTTATAATAGAAGGATGCAGAGTATTAGTCTTACCGAATAGAATAGCATTGACTATGTCTTCTACTTTGTATGACAGACTTAGAAGACTTGATTGAAGTACATTAAATATTTCTTGAATTGTTGTTCTGAACAAAAGTGAATTGGTTTTAGCGGTTAGACTAGTCATTCGGGACGAAAGATTTTCCAATGCTTCGGTTAAATGTTTTTCATTTAAATTAACTTGTACAAGAGTTTCGTTAAAGTTTAATATAGCGGATTTTGAAACGAGAATACTTTCTTTAATTAAATCTAACAATTTTCCATCGTTCTCCTTCAACTTTTGAATTGCGACATTGTATCTAATTGCATCATTCTCGTCCATAGTTCCAAATATATGTTTAAAAACAGTGCCAATGCCGGAAAACCATGCGGATCTTTTGGTTTTTGAGGATATTAAATGAGACAAGGAGTAGAAGTCACGCATAAGGTCTTCGAACATGGAGTTAAGTGGATGAAAAGTGTTTTGACATTCTGAAGGACTGATTTCATTGGTTTTAGGACATAGACGTTGTGCCGTGTAAAGAACGCTTTTAATGTTATCAATATGAGGTTTAATATAACTTAATTCTACAGGTACAATAATATGGAAATAATCATTGATTAATCTAATAGAACCTAAGGGATTAAAATAAACTCCTGGACTCTTCGTGATCTGTTGGACGAATTCTTCATCGTTTTCAAGGCCATGGCATTGTAATACCAGACTGTAATTATTGAAATTGAATTTGAGATATTGTATAAAATTAAGGTCATTATGTATAAAACAAGGTGGTTATTATGAATAATAATAAGGTCATTATGTATAATATTAAGGTCATTATGTATATTAACAAGGTCATTATGTATAATAGTAAGGTCATTATGTATATTAACAAGGTCATTATGTTTAATAGTAAGGTCATTATGTATATTAACAAGGTCATTATGTATAATAGTAAGGTCATTATGTATATTTAGTCTATGTTAACTGAGTCAATGTGGGCATGTTTAACTTCATCGAAATGGTGTTTTACGTGACGTCTGTTAATCAAAAGAGATAATGTGTTATTTCCATGAATTTTGACTATTTTATAAGGTCCTTTCCACAATGGGGAGAGAGCCTTACCTTGTCTGACATGATTTTTCAGGTAAACATAGTCTCCAATTTTATACTTTTTTGGTCTGCTACGAGTATCGTAATAATTTTTTGATATTTCTTTGGATTTTCGTATATGTTCCAGGGCTTTGTCATGGGAGTATCTTAATCTGTTTTGTAACATCTTTACATATTCGGGGTATGTTGCACCGGGGGTTTCCTCGAACAGTGAATTAGGTATGTATGGTTTACGCCCAAACATTAGTTCATGGGGGGTAAAATGGGTTGTGCTATGCACAGCAGTATTATAGGCCAGCATTGCTGTGTAAACATATCGGGGCCAATCAGTTTGGTCTTTATTGACGTATGATTTTAAATATTCTTTTAGGGTGGAGTGACTTCTCTCAAGTGCTCCCTGGGTTTGTGGATGATATGGTGACGACCAGAGTTGTTTAATTTTTAAAAAACTACATGTCTTTTTGAACAGATCAGAGGTAAAATTTGTTCCCTGATCGGTAAGGATCATTTTGGGTAATCCGAAAACTGAAATGAAATGAAGAAGACATTCACTAGTTTCTTCAGCAGTAGTAGAGTGTATTGGATAGGCTACGGAGAATTTGGTGAGGTCATCTTGGAGGGTAAGGATATATTTAAGTTTGGCTTAACCAGATTCTGGAAGTGGACCAACAATATCTAAACTGATCCTTTCTAAGGGTGCAGTTGAAGTGCTTGTTATTTGCATTGGGGCTTTATTTATTTTTCGCAGTGCTTTATTTTCTTGGCATAATTTACATCGTTTTACAAATGTTTCAATGTCATTCCGCATACCCTTCCAGTAATACATTTCTTTAACCCGGTTGTACATGCGGACGGATCCTAAATGTCCAGCTATAGGAATATCGTGGTTTTCTTTTAGTATTTTTGAAATTTCGGTGGGAGTAGGGTAGATAAGTGTATTTCTGTATATCTTAACAACAATGTTTGTGTTGTGGAAAAGGTAGGCGATTATATTATAAATTCTACTGTAGGAAAGTTTTACAAAGGGATCTTTGAAATCTGAGATTGCGATTTCATTAGGAATTTGCGAGCAACCAATTAGTAATTCATTCCTTAGGGATTTTACGGATTCGTAGAGATCTGGATAAGGAACATCATCAAAATGATGGACTTTGGTAAAAAGAAAATAGTATGATTTACTGCCCGTGTTAAGGTTTAAGAATGATTTTAATTTTCTTTCTTTGTTCAAGAATTCAGTGGTGTCGGTTTGATTCGAGAGTACTTCTTCAATGTAAGGATTTGTTTCATCTAAATCGATTGATGTTGGTAAAACAATAATTTTACATTCGGTTGTTAATAACGGATTTGTATACTCCTGAATAATGGTATTAAAAGCGGAGTTCTTATTTGACATGGATTTCAAGAAATCGGAATAGGAGTCATTGGATTCTCCGGGACTCGGTAAGTTTAGGGGTAAGTTATCATCGTTTACATTAGTAGGATTAGAGTTTAAAAGTTCTTCAAAGTAAGTATCGTGATTTGGTATGGTTGCGTCAGAATTAGTAGGATTTGGATTTAGTATATCTTCGCGGTGACTTCCGGGTATGTTTCCAGCGTCAGGAGGAGACAAGTTTTGGTCAAGGTAAGTATCAAGATTAATCAGGTTATCATTTTCAGGGTTAGCAGTAGGACTGAGCAGTTCGTGAAGTTCTATCAAGTCTAAAGGTGAGTTATTATCTGGATTAGTATTAATTATTTCAGGATTGGAGTCAAGATTCGGCGCTTCAATAGGTAAGTTTGTGTTTTCAGGATTTAGAGGAGTATTAGGAGGTTCACCGATTTGTTGGAGAGGATCCAGGAAAGGTAAGTTCCATTCTTCGGGATTCAGCGGGCTAGATAGAAGTTCCATATCGATATGTTCTGGATTTGTAGGATTTTGGGATGTAGAAGAGGTATCAGGTGGTGAAGTCCTATTAGGGTTTGGATTTGTGGGGTTAGAAGGTTTTGTACCAATGATGTTTACAGGAGCAGTGCTATTAGGAGGGTATCGAGATAGTGCGTCTGCAGCGGCGTTTAGTCTGCCTTTCCTGTATACTATCTCATACTCATACTCTTCTAATTTGAGTCTTCATCTCTGGAGTTTGCTTGAAGGGTCCTTGTGATTAAAGAGCCATTTTAAAGGACGGTGGTCTGTTATAATTTGGAATTGACGACCGTATAGGTAAGGTCTGAATGTTTTACAACCAAATAGAATTGCTAAGAGTTCCTTCTCTGTGGTGCTGTAGTTGCATTCACTACGGTTCAATGTTCGTGAAGCGAACGCGATTGGATTGTCCTTGCCAACAGGGCCTTGGGAGAGGACGGAACCTATAGCATAATTTGATGCATCACAAGAGAGTATAAATGGTTTGGTGAAATCGGGATAGGATAGAATTGGAGCTGTTGTTAGTTTAGTTTTTAATTGATCAAAGGCTACTTCTTGTTCATTTTTCCAATCAAAGGTAATATCTTTCTTTAAAAGATGAGTTAGAGGTTTTGCAATTTTAGAAAATTCAGGAATAAAACGACGGTAATAGGAGACTAATCCGAGAAAGGATTTTATATCCTTTGGAGTTTTAGGTTTAGGGAATTCAACAACGGCTTTTATTTTTTCAGGATTAGGTTTAACTCCTTTTTCAGTAATAATGTGGCCTAGATAGGCGACCTCTTTTCGTAGGAATTCACATTTCTCTGGTTGGAGTTTAAGATTGTATTCTCTTAGTCTTTCAAAAATAGTTTTTAGGTTATTTATTGCTGTATGTAAATCGTAGCCATATAAAACAATGTCATCGAGATATACGAAACAGCGGGTACCTTGGAGACCAGATAGTGCGGTGTTCATGAGACGTTGGAATGTGGAAGGGGCGTTTTTTAAGCCGAAAGGCATGCGTGTGAACTGATAGTGCCCTTGAGGAACAGAGAACGCGGTTTTTGGTTTATCTTCTTCTTCGACAAGAATTTGATGGAATCCGGAGGAGAGATCGAGAGTTGAGAAATATTTGCTTGTACCTAGTTGATCTAAAATTTCGTTGATGTGTGGGATAGGGTAGGTGTCTCCTATCGTAATATCATTAAGTTGACGAAAGTCGATAACGATGCGCCATTTTTTCTGACCTGAAGCGTCTAGCTTCTTGGGGACAACCCAAATAGGGGCAGACCAGGGTGATTTGGAGGGCTCAATGATACCTTGATCTAACATTTGGTTGATTTGTCTTTCAACTTCTTGTTTATGAACTTCTGGGAAGCGATAGGATTTTACATGAATAGGATTAGTTGAGTTTGTTTTAATAGAATGCTTAATAGCGTCAGTGTGAGTCAGTTTTTCTCCTTCTAAATGAAAAATGTCAGAAAAGTCGGAACAGATATCATAGAGTGCTTCGATTTCTTCGGTATTTAAATGAGATACACGCAATTGATTTAGAACCTTTTGTGTCCGTTCATAGGAATTACAATAATTAATGTTATGTATAGGATATGTATAAGAGGAGTGTTGGGTGTCGTCGAGAGATTGTAAAATATCTACAGGAGACAGGGTGATATTGAGATTAGAATTAAGAGTCACTGGAGATTCTGAGGTATTAACTACTGAAAGGTTTATTCTGTTGTTATTCTTCACTTTGACCAAACAATTAGCGATTAGAATGTCCTTGATTTCAGGCTTATTTAAAATGATTCCTTCCTTAACTTCAGGGTTAGACACAGAGCATTCGATTACCATCTCAGATCTAGCTGGAATGCTGTAAACTGGTTCGTGAAATAGGAGTTTAATGTTGGTTTTATTTAATTGTAAGAAACCTTGTGCATAGTCGATGTTACACCCAAAATGATTTAGCATGTCTGTACCGATAATACCATCGTAGGGTAGATCGATATGTTCAATGACGTGGAATTTGTGAGTAATAAATTTATTTGGAGATTCCGCTATTTTTAGTTTTAGTGGAAAATGGCCTAGGGTTTTAGTGGTACAGTTCGCGGGGTCTATGCCTTTTAAACTTATCTTTTCATTAGAAAGTTTTGGTTCTTTCCCTATGCTCACAAGTTTGACTAGGCTTACAGCGGATCCAGAATCTATTAACAAGGATAATGGTATGTCGGAAACAGAGGATTCAACTAAAATATGAGGTAAAAGAATTTTGTTAGAGTTGATTTTAATTTCGAATATTTTTGTTTCAGGGGATTCAGGAGGTTCGGTCGGAATAGGACATTCGTCGGAAGGTTTAGTAGTGGTTTTAGTTTTGTGTGTCTTGTTTGTATGTGTTGCAGGTTTAGATGGACACGAAGTGGATTCAGTGGACGACACAGCGGGTACGGCGGATACAGCGGAAACGGCGGATGTGGTAAGTGTAACCCTTTTTGTAGGTACAGTGGATGCAGAGGATACAGTGGATACAGTGGATACAGTGGATACAGTGGATACAGTGGGCGCGACGGATACAGTGGATACAGTGGACGCGACGGATACAGTGGAAACAGTGGACGCGACGGATACAGTGGAAACAGTGGACGCGACGGATACAGTGGAAACAGTGGGCGCGACGGATACAGTGGAAACAGTGGGCGCGACGGATACAGTGGATACAGTGGACGCGACGGATACAGTGGAAACAGTGGATATAGCAGAAACAGTGGCGTCGATTTTCTTAGGCGGATGGTGTCTCGCACGACACCGATACGAGACGTTGTTTAGTTTTTTGAGATGTCAACTTCATCGGTACCGTAATCGTTGTTAACATAATGGACGCGGGGTTGTGGTCTAAAACCGGATGTCGAAGGGTTATTACTTTGGTTCCGGTTGCGGTTATTATATTCCCGCTTCCTACATTGATCTATAGAATGTCCGACAGCTTTGCAATAGCGGCATATGATCATATTGCGATTGGGAGTTTGTTGGTGTTGGAAATGAGACTGATCGCGTTGCGCAAATTTGTTTTGATTGAAGTTATTGGAAGAGTCCCTGGGTTTGAAAGATCTATCAGGCTGTGGGCGTCGATAGACTGTTTGTAGAATGCGTTCTTCGCAGATAGCAATGTTAATAGCCTCATTGAGAGTTTGTGGAGATTTACACCTAACAGTGAGGGAAAGGTTTGGTTTGAGACCCATTATGAAATGGTGTAATGCTAGGTCTTCCATTGCGGCTGTACGGCCAGAAATTTCGATGGTTGGATGGTTCGCCAAAGAAATTTCAGTTAGGAGTTGGGATAATTGTGTTTCGACTCTGAGTGCAAATTGATTTACATTTTCGGTAGATCCCTGTTTGTTTTCTTGTAGTTCTGTAAGTAGGTGTGTATAGTGTTTCCGGTCTGAGAATTGATTTTTTAGAAATTGTTTTAATTGTTCCCAGTTACAAAACTCTTTAATTGAACAGGCTACTTCGGCCTTCCCTTCTAATTGGCTGAGAATATATCTGAATAGGATTGGAACTTGTGTTTCTGAGGCAAGGTCGATGGCGTTGTCGCAGTTTATTATGAATGAATTTAAAGTTTCCCTGGAACCATTGTATGTTCTGATGAATTTAAACAAGGTACCTAAATCAATTTCTTGTTTTGTGTGTGTCATGTTATGTGTTTTTACGTCTGGTATATGTGGATTAGTAGGCGAGCGAGCGATTTCAATTGACTCTGGTAAGTCGATATTTAGTTTTTTCAGGATGTCGGTTTTATCAGTTTTCGGCATAATAAATTAGTTTTGATTTCAGAGGCATACACACAAAAATAATGCAATTAGAAAACACAAATAGAATCGCGAAGAAACATAACATAAAATTTATAAGTACAAAGAACAAAGAACACAATAAATATTCACAGTAGGCAGTAGCATTAGAGATTAAGAGTTGTTATGACTGCGTCTGGCTCGCTTCCCGTGACTCGTAACACAAAAGATAACAGTGTATTGAAACACTAATACTGGCACTTTCAAACTTCGGCTTCTAATGAAATGTATCTTGATTCACATACAGTTATGATGATTAAATTCACTTACAGGGCTGCTGCGACGGGGATGAATGATGTTACGTACATCTCGGGAACGGCGTAAGTATTTGTATTGTCTTACAGGATACGGCGATGTTGGCGTTTTCGGCTGGATGCGGCGGTGAGTCTACTTCGAAGATGCGGTACCAGGTAAGTATTTCTTCTAGTTTTCAGGATACCAGGACGACGTTCTTCACAGGGTACAGCGACGATTTCAGTAGATGCAGTGAACAGGAACGGTGAGTAGGGCGACGATGATTTATGAGAATAAATCAGGACACGGTGATCGATACAGGGGTGAGTCTGCTGGGTAATCCGGTAGTCGGAGAGATAGTACTTTTTCACTCCACTTCACTTTATTTTTCACTGGATTTCGTTTTCACTTTTGTTCTCACTTTCTTTCACTTTTCGCGGAGACGGAACCGGGAATGCTTTTGCATCCCACCGCTGCCACCAATGTTACGCGGGACCCAATGGAAGGGGTTTTAAAAAAGAATATTTTGAGTGAAGGGAGGAATTTAATTAGAGTTAAAACATGGATACACGGATAGAGACACAGATACACGGATAGAGACACGGACACAGAGAGAGTACTAGGAGAACGACTGGCATCCGAGGTGGTTAAGAGCAGACTGACTCCTGCGGTCAGTCTCCTGGCTAGTTCGCTGTTGGAAGTTGCTGACGCAGCGGTTTAGGCCGGCTGCGTTGCAATTCTCTATACAAGGGGTGGCCATAACAGTTCGCATCCCTATCGAACTGGATGGGCCACTACCTAAGAACGCAGGGTGTTCGGATCATAATCTATCTAGACGATTTTCTTGTGGTCAATCAGAGCCCAGCCTTACTGCGCGAGCACGTGGAGCTGACACTAAGCACGCTAACATTTCTTGGCTGGAAAATAAACACAGGAAAATCTATCCTAACACCTCAGAAAACACTGGAATTCCTGGGCGTGATTTGGGACCCCTGGAGCAACCTAAAATATTTACCAAACAGATTAACCACCAGAATAGAGACTCAGGTTTCGCTCATGCTAGCGAAAGAGACTACGAAGTTGACGGATCTACAAAAAACTATCGGTATGATGAACTTCGCGAGTTTTGTGGTTATGAGGGGTCGCCTTCATTATCGGTCACTACAAGCTCAAGCAAACAGCATGTTGAAAATGCGAAACTCCACCACTCAACCATTATCGATACAGAGCCTATCAGACCTAGATTGGTGGTTAGCGAACTGCGGACGCAGATCTCCCTTACACCCGCTGCCTCCGTCTCACTACCTCGTGACGGATGCCAGCGATATGGGTTGGGGTGCGAAGCTAGACAACCTGAGTTTGTGGGGCGAATGGACAGCACTAGAACAGAGTATGCACTGCAATCAAAAAGAAATGACCGCTATATTGCACGTGCTAAACAGTCACGGTCGGCACCTGAGATCCAAAGCGCTGCTCATTCAGTGCGACAACCGCACAGTAGTATCCTATCTTCGAAGAGAAGGGGGGACGAAATCGAAGGCTCTCACGGCCCTCACTGCGAAAGTACTCAAAGTCGTGGATCGTCTCGATATTCATCTATCGATTTACCATATCCCGGGAAACTACAATTGTCACGCCGATCATTTATCTCGCAAGAAACCTCCACCGGAGTGGCACCTGATACCTCCTATAACCAAAATAGTGTTCCAAAAATGGGGAACACCGTCAATAGACCTATTTGCATCGAGCACAGCACACGTTATCCCAGAATATTGCACGCTAGACCGAACAGACAAATCAGCAATCATGTACGACGCTCTGAATATAAAATGGCATTTCCCGTTAGCATGGGTGTTTCCACCCCCGCATCTTGTACCGAGAGTCCTAGCTCACATGAACAACGCATCAGGCATCTACCTCGTAGTGACGCCCAGATGGGAGAACGTCTTCTGGAGACCAGACCTGAAGAGCAGAGCCTTAGCGCCTCCATTCACGATAGAGAACCCGTTCCAGGTCCTAGTCGACACGACAACAGGGCTACCACCACCCAAAGCGACGGAGATGATCCTGGAAATCTGGAAATGTGGGGGTGGAATAGGCACCTTATGAATTGGACACACCAACAAAAATCATTACTGTCCTCAGGGTGGCGTAAATCCACGCTGAAAACTTACAAGCCAGCCTGGAAAAGGTGGGTCGTTTGGGCAGAGAACAACAAAGTCAACATCTACGACCCAGGTGGTTCTGACTTGGCTAGATATATTGCAGACCTGCATCTGAAAACTGGCCTGTCATATAGTACTATATTGGTCCACAAATCAGTGGTAGCTACTTTCACAAAACCAAACAATCAGGAGAGACTTAGCTCGCACACTTTGGTCAGACAGGTCCTGAAAGCTATTGCATTAGCAAAACCCAAAATAAATAAACCCCCTGTGTGGGATACGGATATACTGATTCACTATCTTAGCAACAAAGACCCGGACAAAGCTAATCTGTATGATTCATCCAAGTATACTGCCGCTATTTTACTCTTGTGCTCGGGACGTCGCGTACATGATTTAACACTGTTGAGTATTTCCCCTGAACGTTACATTATCGGGGACGATCATATTATTTTCAGGCCTATCTTTGGGTCAAAAACTGACACCAGCACTCACCAGCAATCGTCTTGGAAACTAATGGCTAACACGAACAACAAATCGTTATGTCCTGTTTACTGGGTTAAACATCTGATCAAGATGCAGACTAATAGAGTCTTTGCTAAAACTCAAAACCTTTTCCTAGCTATATCGGGTAAACCAAGGCCTGCTAGTCGTACTGTCATAGGGGGTTGGATAAAGAAGGTACTAAAGGATGCTGGTATCGAGGCTACAGCAGGAAGCGTTAGATCCGCGGTGGCATCCAAGAACGGGTTGAGCAGTATTCTTTAGATGACATTTTGGCAAGAGGCAATTGGAAATCGGCTAATACTTTCAGAAAATATTATCGTCGTGACATCTTAGGAGCTCGTACTACAGGCCCGTCCATTTCATTGTCTACAAGCTTTGAACCTCACGACATCTAGGCTATACGAGTGTGCCTACTGAATGTTAATTGTTCATTCTGGTTAATTTTTATGATTGTTTTCTTCTAAATTATTATTAATAACTAGTGGACGCCCGCAGCTTCGCTCGCGTTACACATTCACTAAACTTTGCACTCCCGTTTTACCCCCTTAGGGGATGAATTTTTAAATTTTTCTCGCCGTAAAAACCATCCTTGAACTTCAACGAACATTTTAAAAAAAGAATTGGGCAAATTGGTCCAGGCGTTGTTGAGTTATGCGCTTACCAACACATTTTGCGATTCATTTTTATTATATAGATAAAAAAGTGTACTCGTTAGGGGCACAGTTACAATAATTTATGCAACCATGATTGCATAATAATAAATATTTTATGTATGTTCGCAAACTACTTTTTTTCACTAATAATACTACCATCAGGTTTTATCACGATAATCACATTGGCTTGTCCCAGCACCACCAGGCGATAATAAACACGTCTCTCATAATATTAGGTCGAATAACGGTACAGTACTGTTTAATAGAGACGTTTTACCTGAAATTAAAACGTTTATTAAACATGCTTACCTTATTCGACCTAACTTTTTAACGCTGCCTGGTGTAGAGACGCAATGAGGTGAACATTTTTCCTTGTGAACAACCTGCCTGCTTATGGCGCTGGGGTGGCAAGCCGGAAGAGAACAAGATGGTGTTGCAAAGTATAGGGGGCGCTGCGGACCGGAAAAGGCGACTAGTACACTACGGAAAAGAAAGCTACTCTCATAATATTAGGTCGAATAAGGTAAGCATGTTTAATAAACGTTTTAATTTCAGGTAAAACGTCTCTATTTTGGTTTGCAACATACAGTGAAACACAGCTTGCAATAAAACCTCACTTTTTACTTTCGTTTCACCTACTAATAATAAGATGGATATATTAAAATATTCTAGTTAAAGGCTAGATATTCTTGAACGAAGCGTGCCGTAAAGAAAATTATGTCTCACACAATTTCCCGACGCAAATTGAGTGTGGGTAATTCTGCCTGTCATCTTCTTCAACCGGCAGTTGGTAAATATTATATATATTGAGGACATTGTTACTCTGTATAAAATACTAATGTCACTCGGTCCGGCTTCAAATCCAAGCGGTACGCAACAATGACTAATCTAAGTTCCATAAGTTCAATTTAAGAAATTAAATGTCACCTGCTGAAACGGTAAAGGAAAACATCGTAAGGACACTTAGATACCTGAGTGATCTTCATAACGTTCTTGAAGGGATGTGGAGTCTGTCAATCCACACTTGGCCAGCTTGGTCGACTATGACCTAACCCCTCCCATTACAAGAGGAGAGCTGAGCCCAACCGTGGGACACCGAAGGGGTTGTCGAGGCACACAGAAAGCTCTATTTTAGAATCGCACGTACCGCGTCGAGTAAAAAATTACGAAGTCATATTCTCAGACTAGTGGACGCCCCGCAGCTTTTTGAGAGATTTTTGAATCACAGTTGTATTCATTAATACTTGACTTACATAATAATACTTTTTTTTTCTATTTAACGTGAGCGATGCAAAAATAGAGCTTCAGGGTTAGGCATACCGCGGGGATGGGTGTACTAAATCTATGCAAAACATCACATGAAGGACAAACCAATAAACATCCTTCCCATTTTTGTATTAGTATCTACCACAGAACAGATAAAGGAGGTTTATCTGTTCTGTGGTATCTACGGATCGACAAACACATTTCTGTACTGAGAGCAATATTAGTAGGTTAGTTATACCTAGGCTTTATCTATGTTAGGAACTCCGGATTCATCGACATGTTTCATGTTAGCAGTGAGTTCGGCTACGTACCTACTCGTAAGATCCGACCGTCTTTGGTCTCAACTCAACTAACCCAGTTCAGATCTTGTTCATTCCGGTCCACCACATTCGGGAGCATTCCGACCTCAATAATAATAATATACGTTTGTATCTTCATGTTGCTTGCTACTCTAGGTGGTAGAGCCGATATATATAGATTAGGACTAGACTATAGACTGTAGGTATGGGTTTTGTATACAGTTCGCCACAGTACCTAGTTCCATTTCTAGCGAATAACAATTGTTTTTACAGCAATTGTGTCCCGGCTGGAAAGGTTTGGTTTCAAATGGTTTCCTGTTTCACTTATCTAGAGTCCACCATCTTAGTCCTCGAAGGTAGCAATACATGTGACCGACTTGGAATGAGGCTCTTACTAACAATTACTAACTAGAATATTACTAGCAACAACTAACAATACTAAATAACACCAACAATCTCTCCACCAGTGATCACAAACGAACTGACCAACTATTCTGTAAACACTCTGTTAACTGGACTTACCATCCCAGACCCTATTGGAGTATTATTCATCATCGGTCGCAGTTGTCATGGGCGGCAGCTGTGGTGCTGCATGATCAGTTAGCACCTAATGTCTATAAAATACAATACCTAATATCTAACAGCGCAAATGTTAAAATTCAAAATCAAGGATGACCAAAAAGCATCTTCATAACGAAGCGTACATCTTTGTATACCTCTTCGGCAAATAACGTGATTTGTGATGTTATGGTCCTATTTTTACTGTTGCCTTTCTTTCCCTAATCTGAGATTGCAGGTATCTATAAGACGTGTAACCAGCAAAAATATATATGCAATCAATACAATGTATATTTTTGTAACCTACTTCTATCTTATCTACTCCTACCTACAACAAGGATGAGGTGGTGTTTGAATGTAAGGAAATCAAATCTTCATTTCACGTCCATTCTTTTTACGGTGCCCTCACACCTCATTATCCAATCACAACCCTGTTATCTTCACACTTCACTGAGCAGTTGACGATCAATAAGTAATACGAGTGTGTGACTACTGTCTACGACAGAGCTTGCTCGTAGATTTGTGTATATTTTATTTATCCCAAAGGACTCAGGAATCACTCGGATAAACCGAAGGATGCCTTTGGGGTAAAGTTCCTTGACAGTGCATGGTGAGATTGGGCTTCCGCCCAGTTTATGACTTCTGTTATGAGTGACTACAGGGCAGTCGCAGAGGATATGGATGGGTGGATTCCTCCGCCTCATTACAGAACTTACAGGGTCCACTGCTGGCTTTTCCTAAGTGCTTATTCAACCTACTGTGACTAGTGGTTCAGCGGCGTGGTTCAGGCTCAACTTTTTCTTGGAATAGTTTTGCGAGAAACCAGATACAAGTGCTTTAGACTGCCTTAGGCCTGGCGCATTGAGCCAAAGCTCGACCCTTGCTCTAAGACTTGTCTCATAAGGATGCGACATGTAACGGTTTTCTATATACCCACCATCGGTTCAGGTCCCATGGAGGGCAGTTCCCAGGTATCCAGGTACCCAGCCCAGGGTGACCTTATTCTTGAATGCTAGTTTGTTTAGTACCTGGATAGCTTATAAAATTATCAGGCTGCCTGACTATCCGAGAGTGTAGTGATACCTTTATTCGTATGGAATGCCCTGACAGGATCTATACGAATAAAGGTATCACTATACACGTGTGCACAGATTATAATTGCGTACACTTCAGCCCGAATACTGAAACTTAAAGCGTATATTCGTTATTTGAAATGATGTCTCTCAGTTGGGTCAAGCCGACCCTAAACCAAAATCAATTGGGTCAACCTTATCCCCAAACCGAAATTGTGGTTCGCTACTGTTAGTCAACTGAATCAAAATCATTCGAAAATGTAATATTAGATTCGGATACAAATTCGGATAGATTTTTATTTCGGATATGTACCTTATAGCAGGAATGCTAACATTTTCTTTTCCCATTTGGTAGTCAAAGTAATAGTATGATGTATTTAGGTTTTCATTTGAAAACATCTTGAATCCTATAATGATTTAGGTAGTGAGGTAGATATATCGATAGATCTCAACGGACTGTAGTGTTAACTGGCAAAGATTAGTTTGTATTCCCCGGGGACTGATACTTGGGACTTGAGTTTTACGTGGATGTATTAAGTTGCCCCTTCGAAAATCAATCGTAAATCCTGTCCTGCAGGTACAGTACCTTAGACTACATTGCTAGATTTATTAATTTTATGCAAATTCTCGGTCGGGGCGATAAATTACTATTATCTGCCAACGGTGAAAGAAAACATTGTGAGGAAACCTGCTTAACTAAGAGTTCTTCACTTCATAATGTTCTCGAAGGCATGTGAAATCTGATAAATTATGGCCACCAGTTCGACTATGACCCGTACCCATCCCCAACATTAAAAGTGTTGTGGTGGGTCAGTAATATAGTTATTCCTTATTTAAGGACAGTCCCATAGCGAATTTGTCGGTTGGATGGATGGATGATTTCTTATACCGGGAGGTGAGCGAAGCTGCGAGCAATTACTTACTCGTAGGTACTTATTATAACGCTAGGTACGAACCCAGCCAGACATCTGAAACTCCAATCATTATCAACAATGACCCGTCGCTCGAGTGAATTATCACCCTAACGGCTAAGACGCCCGCACTAATTGGTCATTAGCTTTAGTGACAGTTACGCTTACCTTGTGACTAACCAATCGTTTAATGGGATCCTCAAATTCGGGGTATGCGGGTGAATCGTATATATCCTTGCGGCTTATAAAATAGTTTTTTAAATTATTAGTTTGACAAAAATACTGGTGGTACGTTTTCATTATATAATAAACTCTTTCAACCACAACCCTTTCTTTGTCCCACTGTTGGGCACGGGTCTCCTATCAGAATGGAGAGGGATTAGGTCTTCCACGCTGGCCAAGTGCGGATTAGCAGACTTATAATAAACTTTAAATAAACATGATTTTTAAACGGTTTTATTTAGCTTGCCCTGTTTGTTTATTTATTAAATGTAAGTATTACTTATTTTATAAGTAAAAAAGTAGGTACTTAAGTAATTTAAAAAAGTTAAGTTATTTAAGTATATCACAATTACTCTCCACGGAACTATAATATTAAAGGCTCTTTTATGTGGATGATAGAGATAAGAACATAGTTTAACATATTGATTGTTATGTCGCGAAACATTTTTGACGTGATAACGTCTTATAAATCGATGAACATCGGCTGCACGCACGAAAAAGCGTGTCTCATAGTCACGTTCCGCCTGAGCCGAGCGTGCAAGCGAGAGCGCGGAACAAGCGATAGAGAGGCACGATCGGCCTAAGCGTTCGGCTTGTGACGCATCCATCTCACTTCCACTCCAACGACCGACGCGTCCGAGTAGAATATAGACAGCGGCAGCACACAACCTACACGTGAACGTTTTTGTCAACTGTTTATAAAGTGAAGTGAAAAGTTGTTTTCATACGACTTCATCACGTAAAATTTATCATCCGTAAACCGACTTTACAAACAACCAATTTTTTTTTAAATTTGATACGTTGCCACCTTTTAAATCTCAGGTAGTCGTTCATACAAATATATAAATAAATCCTTATCGCCTTTATCGCATCTCGACCGCTAATATTCAGTGCGGCCCTCGATGACGATGCGCGGATGTCGAATTAATCACGTCCCCAGTGTTCCCTAATGACTGCTTAATAACTGCACCGAAGCGGTTAATTTATATTCAAAAGGTTATTCAGTGGATGCAAATGAGGGCTTTAAAGCGGGTTCCGTCCAACGATACTTTGAAAGTTAATATGAGAGCCTTTGCAAGAAAACCGTTCTACACTTAGGCGGTACTTGGCTAATTAATTTTCTTTAGATACAAAGTGTCGTGCCTGATACAAAATGCCTGAGTAATGACGTCATGTCGTTTTTTTTTTAGTAGAATCAATAAAAAGTTTACTACTTATTTGAATAAAAAGTTTTCAAAATATACTGTAGAATTAAAATCGCTTTGATGTGGGCACTATGGATATACAATACACTGTGGATGTAATGATTCGCTGCTCATTTTGCTTTTTTCTTGTGAACCATACATGCGCCAGTTGAGTATCTCCGCATGGCTTAGTATTACTCCACCAATCCGCATTAGAGCAGTGGTTGAGTTTGCTCTAGACTTCCCGCAGCTGTCTGTGGGAGAGACCCGTGCCCAGCAGTGGGAAGTATATGGGTCGCAGCGAGCTGAGAATTAAAGTACCTATACCAATAAAAGTTGCATTTTATTATTATTCGCCCGATTAATTCCCTATTATTATTATTTGCCACAGCCTGGATTCGAACCCAAATAACTTATCCTTACGTCAAAAAGCATAAAAAAATTAAAGCTTAGCCAAAATTTAGTTCAAGTAAATTAAGTCAAGCAAATAATTTTGTTGTGGTTCCGTCCACATTTCCGTCTACCTGTAAATACGACGGAACCTGAAAATAACAATAGGCACGTAATAAGCTTCCCCGTTTCACCTCTCAATTCATTCTCTATGCCTGAGGGCCTATTACGAAATCGCACGTTCGTTGTCACTCGAGAACGAAGTATGAATGGAACGTAAATGTTTGAGGAAGTCATGTTTTTTTCAATCAAATAAGCAGACAGAAAATGCTCTGTGTCGTAGAACCTACTTTCATGAAGATTTTTTAATGGATATAAGATAGCAAACGAGCTTGCAGCACCACCCATCCGCTGCCACCCATGACAACTGTGACTGACTTTGAACAAGACTCAATTAGGGACTAGGATGGTTAGTCCAGTTAGCTGAAAGAGAGTTAATTAGATTACACAATAGTTGGTGAGTTCGTTAGTGGGTATGAGGACTAATTGGTTCCCTATAGGCTCTACCACCTTGATGTTGGTATTTTCTTCATTTGACAGTGCTTCCTTCGGATTGGTTTTTTCGTATTCGAGAGTATTGCAACAGTGATAAACTCAATTACTATCGACTAACGGAATAACACGAGAAGTATTAAATTATAATTACGTCATTTTCATTCGAACTAACAAACTTCTTAGTTCTTATTCAAACTACACCTTCTTAGGGCGTTGACTTAGACATATCTATCATTTAAGGTCCGTGGTTCCACCAATTTCCCGAATGGTAGGACCATGGGCATAGATCGCGGAGCCCTACTGTAGCGCCGGAGTAAGCTACCGAGCGGGTTTTAGTGGGTGAAAGTCCCACTTACCCGGCGTCGCTCCCACGACCGTCGAGTACCTTTTTAAGGTTTCCCAAATATTTCTGAAAATCCTCATAAAATTCAAAGCAAGGGAAGGCGCACTGCATCTTCGGACCTTCTTCGACGGTTACTTTTTGTTCTAATGCAATCGCATTACGCAGATTTATCTCATTTTTAGTAGGTATGTTTTAGATAATTAATTGTATCAGGCGTTACTTTGCGGAACTCCATTATTACAAACCAAGAATTAATCTATTTTGCAACAATCCGCGAACAAAAACCTATGGTGATGTATGTATACTTTCATGCACGCAGCACCTCCCTCCCTCCCACTCCCATTTATCGCATGTGCATGTTTTCCTGCGTGGGATGAGGGAGGTGCTGCGTGCATGAAAGTATACATACATCACCATACGTTTTTGTTCGCGGATTGTTGCAAAGTAGATTAATTCTTGGTTTGTAGGTATGTTTTAGTAAAAAGTCAAAAGTAATTCGATTGAACTATAACGTAAGCGTCAAGAATAAGGTACCCACTCGTAGCATGCCCTGAATCTGATCAATTCTCCGTGCGTAGCCGACATATCTTTAGAAACCCTTTTCAGTGGATGCGGAGCCATAAGTTAAAGACTGCCGTAAATTCATATCTCCTGTATACGGTACGTTTTTAGGAAAACGCTTTTTGGAATAAATGCTCTTATTCTCTCTGGCTCTCAACCAAGCCAATTTGAAAGGTAGATATCGGAAATATTTAAGATTTTCAATGTGTGCCTATAACATTTTCTTACACGATAGGGTTCAATTTACTTTACTTACTTAGTATGTTTTTCGGCGCAGTAAAAAAAAATTTGCCAGTATTTTCCCGAAGGAGTATGTAAAAGTGACACGATAGGGTCCAATTTCTAGTCCACTCTGGCATGCAGGTTACCTTAGTATAATGTATGTTTTCCGGCGCCGTGAAAAAAAATTGCCTAGATTTCCCCGAAGGAGTAAGCAAAGGTGTTGTATACATATCCATATTTCACCACTATGTTTAGGTCCCATGTAGGTATAGGTGTTGAATCTATTTCCATACACCGGGTACAAATGAGTCTAACTCTAACTACTAAAAAAAAAGAAGATAATAACGAAATTGACTTAGGTTATGTAACTAATAATTTATTTAATTTATTAACGCTCTAATGATTAAAGGCAGCCGATATTATTGCTAATCGTAGGCATAGAACAAGAGATGGGTGCAGGCAAGTAAGTATCATAAATTCTATAAGCGTATTGTTTAGGGTTGGCGCTTTTTAGTAGGTTCGTCATCCTTTACCAATTTTTGGTACGAGTATATTCTAGTTATTACCACAGATTACTATTATTATTGTTGGTAATATATGTATGTTCAGTAATGATTACTAGAAGTAATAAATATTGCTGCTGCAACCAATAGACGTCCCACTGCTGGGCACGGGTTTCCCCACAGATAAATATGCGGGAGGTCTAGAGCGCTGCTCCAATGCGGATTGGTGGAGGAGTTAGTGGCCAACCCTGTGTCGAATGTTCTCAAGCCACCCGAAGGTCTTCCACAAGGCTTGGCGATTGTTTTCACCATTGAAAACAACCGGGACCAATGGCTTAACGTGCCGTCCGAAGCACGGTAGCGCCCATGAAATTTCACCACGAGCGGTCCACCCATCCGCAAACCTACGCAGCCGTCGTTGCTTAACTCTGTCGATCACATTGAGTCATTGGGCTATGGACGCTACTAATAAATATTAAGAATTAATAATTAGTCAAAATTCATGTATGTTGTTAAATGTCGGCCATTGGTGAACTAAAAACATCTCTAACTTAGGTCACCGTTGGGATATTGTTTAATAAAAAATAAAAATAAAATTTAGGTTGGTGATAACTATTATAGTACAAATATAAGTATACTCTTAATAATGTCCACTTCCCTTAGAAAGTTGTAAATCAAACTACTACAAAAATTTAATTAACGTATTTTTTAAAATTTAATTTAATATTAATTATATCCTACTTCCATCACACTTTTGCAGTGCACTATTTGAAAAAGGCTGCCTTAATCGGTGCCAATCCTCCTACCTTTTACTACTAACTTTTCTACGTAGGGCATGCGTGGCAACCCTGATTGCAACACGAGTCAGCGTGAAGCAATTAGCAGTGGGATAGTTATCCGGGTCTCGTGTTCATTCCTGTCACGATTCGCCTTTGAGAAATGTTAGCGGATGTAATTGCTTCTTTTGTGATGGAATTAGGTATCGGTTTGTCTGATGACGTAATGGGCAAGCTTGAAACTACTTCCGGTGGAGACCCAGACACAAAAAAAAACTATAAAAAATAAAAATTATTATTTATCTCTTATTTTTCTTTTTCCTAAGGCACAGGACCGGTTGGAATGGCGTCGTTTAGGAGAGGCCTATGTCCAGCAGTCAAGTGGCAGAGGCCTATATCCACTAAAGGCTGATGATAATGATGAATTTCTCTCTTGTAAATATCTTCTTAATAACTTCATTAAAATAACCTAAAAGTCATATTTTTAAGACTCATGAGCGTCGCCGCGTGGGTCTATACATTATTTAATTTAATTAAGGGTTAAAAAAAATTATTTGGATTCGATATTGGTAGGTAAGGTTCTCACTGTTCGTGGTGGATTCTTATATAGTATGTCTCATTCAATGGTTATTTATTTATAAGCCTTTATTGCTGTACCTACTACATAATTAAATTAATACATTTTTTTTTTAAATACATAAGAATATCATTTTTGCACAGCTTGTCCTTGGACATAGGCCTCCTCCAACGACCTCCACTTGTCTCTATCCCTAGCGCTACGCGGCCACGTTGTCCCGGCGATTCTAACTAGATCGTCTTCCCATCTCTTCTGTGGCCTTCCTCTGCTTCTCTTAGCGGCTCGAGGAATCCACTCTGTGATAATTTTAGTCCATTTTTCTCCTTTATATCTTATAATATGCCCTGCCCACTTCCATTTTTGCTTTTTTATGAAGTATACAGTATTTCTAAATTTTGTTTTGCTTTTTATGTTCTGTAATTGAACCTTATCATTCAGTCTTATGCCTAATACGCTTCTCTCTATACTATTCTGGCATACATTTAGTTTCCTCAATTGGTTTTCTGTTAATGACCATGTTTGGCAGGCGTATGTTAGGCATGGCAGTATACAGGTGTGGTATAGCTTTCTTTTGTGAAACATTTTGTAGGTGTTGTTTTTCATTATTTCGGCTAAGGACCAGTATTGTTTCCATGTGTTGGTTATTCTTCTATCTAGTTCCTTGTCCATGCATTCTGTGTTAGCTATTAAGTGGCCTAGATAAATATATTCTTCAACATAGTCTATGCGCTCATCATTCACTTTCACTGGTATTTTTGTTGAATTTGTTAGCAGTCTTGTCTTTGAGGTATTCATCATAAGTCCTACTTTGGCACTTTCTGTGGCTAATTCTTGTATCATCCTCTCTAGTTGTTTAGAGTCTTCTGCAAAAACGACAATATCATCTGCGAAACGTAAGTGTGTTAGATGTTCTCCATTAATGTTAATTCCTTTTCCTTCCCAATCTAAGTTTCTGAAAACCATTTCTAGTACTGCAGAGAACAGTTTGGGCGAAATAGGATCTCCTTGTCTAACACCTCGTGTTATATGAAATTCGGGTCCAGTATTTTCTATCCTTACTTCTGATATACTCTCTGAATATACTTTTTTCAGTAATCTAGTATATTTTGCTTGGACTCCTTGCGTTTTCAGTGCCAACCATATTGCCTCGTGTTCTATTGTGTCGAAGGCTTTGCTGTAGTCTATGAAACCAATGTAATATGTTTTCTTGTACTCTTTAAATTTTTGAATTATCTGTTTTACGACATGAATATGGTCCACTGTTGAAAAATTGCTCCTAAAACCGGCTTGTTCCTTCGGTTGATTTTCTTCGAGGGTGTTAGTTATTCTGTTTAGAATTATCTTTGAAAAAACCTTGTAAATATTTGACATTAGGCTTATTGGTCTGTAGTTGCCTATATCACCTTTGTCACCTTTCTTATACAGTAATATTATTGTTGACTTGGTCCAATCGGTTGGTATAGTCTCTCTATACATTATTTCATTGAACAGTTTAGTCAATTTTGGAGCTGATTCGGTGATGGTTGCTTTCAACATTTCATTTGTTATCTTATCTGATCCGGGTGTTTTCCCGTTCTTCTGTGTTGCGATGGCTCTTTCCGTTTCTGATGAGAGAATAGGTGGTATCGGTTCTTCATTTTCTTCTTCTTTTTCTGTATTTACGTTATTGCTTTCTTTGTTGTTACTAGTGTACAGGTTTTTGTAGAATTCTGTAGCTATGTTGAGAATTTCTTTTCTATTTCTAGTCCGTGGTCCTTGTTTGGTTTTTAAATTTGGCATCCAATCTTTTTTGTATGAGAGTTCTTTAAGTGCCTTTTTAATACCTCCTGTTTTTTCTACGTGTAGTTTTATTACATTATTTCTTTTTTCCTTCATTTCGTTTCTTATTTTTACATTTATTTGTTTGCTAATGTCGGCAATTTTTCGGTAGTTCTCTTTTTTGTTTCTTAACAGTTCTTTTCTTTGTTGTATTAGCAGTTGTGTGTTTAAAGTTAGTTCCTTCTTTAAATGTGTGTTCGTTTTGGTGGTAGCCCTTTGCAGTGTTGTTTTAAATTGGTTGTATGTTCCTTCTATGTCGTCATTATCTGATGTAATCTCTTCTAATGCTTTACTGAAGTTGCGTGCTAAGGCTTCTTTATTTCTTACAAAAATGTTTTTCTTGTTCATGTTTTGGTTGCAGATTCTTCTTAATTTATTATTTGAATGGTTAATTTCCACGGTCGCCCTTACCATTCTATGGTCAGTATTAAAGTTGAAATAATTTATTACTTCGACATTATTTATAATTTGTCTTCTGTTTGTCATTATGAAGTCTATTTCATTGGTATATTTCCCATCTGGTGAGATCCAAGTCCATTTCCTTGATATTTTCTTTTTAAAATAACTATTTAAGATGGATATTCTATTTTCTTTTGCGAAGTTTATCAGTCTGTTTCCGTTGTTGCTTCTTTTCCCGTATCCATACTGTCCCATGACTTCTTCTTCTCCGACCCTGCGTGTTCCTACTTTACCGTTGAAATCACCCATGATTATTATGTTTTTATGTGAATGAGCTATCGTAGAACGCAGGTCGTTATAGAACTGTTCGATTTTATCGATGTCTTCTTGTTTTCTCGACTCAGTGGGTGCATATGCCTGTACAATTGACCATGGCTCCTCCCTGCTTTTGGTGGAAAACTTTAAGCTTAAAACTGCTATTCTGTCTGTAATTCCGATGAATTCTTCAATATAGCTAAGGTATTTTCTTTTTATCAGGAACCCGACGCCATAGTTTGCTGTGGTTCCACCATTGTGGTATAGTACGTAATTTTTGTGTTGTTCTATCCCTTCTCCAGGTCTGCGCATCTCGCTTATTCCTAGGATGTTCCATTTGATATTCTCTAAAGCCATTTCCAGTTCAGTTAGTTTTTCATCTGAGCTAAGGGAACGAACATTGACCGTTGCTATATAGACTTTTGATGATGGTAGGGATATGTGTTGGACTTGCCTTTTTGTTAGTGGAGGGTGAGGGTGGTGGTCGTAATCCCCACGGTGACCAGCCGGATTGGGGAATGTTTTTCTAAGTGTTTTTCTTATATTTGTATGTTCTTTGTTTATCCGGCTGCCGAGTTCCTATGTTTGTTTAGAAGTTGAGGTAAGAGTAGTAAGAGAGTTACTTCTTCCTCGCATCATGTCAAAGGCGTTTAACCTGTTTGTTTTTGTTGTTTTTGTAGGTTGTATATTGCTGTTTTGCGCATAATTTTGTGGTGAACTTGATGCAGAGCGCTCGCGTTTGCGTTTTTCACTTGTTTGTGTGTTATCTCGTATGATAAGTTTGTCATATTTTAGTACTGCATACTTCCCTTTCTGCCTTTCTTCTATCAGCTGTTGTTGGAGTTCCTTTCTTTTTATTAGTACATTCTTTGGGTAGTCCTCTGTTATGTAGATTTCGGACATTTTTTTCTTGTTTTTCATTATTTGTTCTTTTTTCCAAGCATGTGAAAGGGAGATCAGAACAGGTCTCGGTTTTCCATCGTTCATACCCTTTTTTCCTAAGCGGTACATGTTGTTGATGTCATTGTGACTGATATTTATATTTGTTTTTGATTGAATAATATCAGTGACTATTTCAATCAGATTTTGTTTTGAAATCTCTTTCTCTTTAATTCCGAAGGCTATAATATTGTTTTTGCGGTTTTCGCGCTCTAAGTTATCAATTTTTTCGCGTAGGTTCTTATTTTCAGATTTCAAGTCTGATATTTCTTTAACAAAAGGGTTCAGCTTCTCATCCATTTTCTGCATAATTAAGTTTGTTTGTTTTTGCATTTCAATTTTCATGTCAGCAAACAGTGTTAACATTTGTTTTTCCATTTTTGCGTGAATCGGAACGTAATTGATCGTCTTTGGTAACTTTTATTTAATTAGTTGTGGCAACACTTAGCAGATGTCAATAGTGTCAGTTGCGATTACTTTGACAGTGACTACCACTAAACAGTTGGTACTATTGATTGTCAAAATACGATGTCGGCCTTAATAACCTCGAAAGTATTACGGTTATAACACAGGATTTTAGTGTTTATTACGCCACTTCAGACAATGTTTAATATTAAGAAGAATCGTCACTTTCACTTTTGTTCTGTTTTATATTAGTTCACTATGTTTTACAAAGTTTTTCAATATTTTTATTGTATTTTCGTCTGGAGCGTCTACTATTGCGTGTGCGCACTTTGACAGCCGGAACCGGAAAAAAAACATTCAATGGTAATTTTCCTAATTTATTTATCGCCTGTTCCACTGTTTTCTTTACTCGGGTTCGGCATGAAGTAAACTAAAGCTGCTACACCTGAAAAACAAAACAAAAATCTTTAATTATCAATCATTAAGTCTGCACACGGTGCGTGTTATTGCGACGGACGCGGAGGCGAATTCGCACACGACGCTCTGTGGGATGATATGCCGTCGGCAAATGCTCTACATCCGTCCAGCCACCGTAAGCCGTCCGTGATAATCTGCAGAATCCCGAACCGTGGGAAGCCGCTGACTTATCTTTTTCCTTTAGTTAATCTATCAAGTTACTAGATTTAGTATAGGTTATATTACATCCCATGAGGCTGCAAAAAAATTATTCCTATTGAGTACTTACCTAGAGTGATAACTGACAGAGCCAGAAAGGGAGCCATACAGCCGATTTCCAACAATATAGGAAATAGCACGCTTCCTAGAAGGGAGCCTATTCGACCCAGCATCGTTATGATTGCGAACGCCAAAGCTCTGGAAATAAATATTGACCATGACTTCGATAGCCATACTTGAGCACATGGGGAGGGAGTAAAAGTTCAAACTTCAAACCATAGAGTGTAAGTTCAAACTTCAAACCTGACCCTGAAACGAGTCTCTACCACAGGCACAGCTGAGGGAGGTCATGAGGGTTACACCACCATGCTGCTCCAATGCGTATTACAACAATAACACACCCCGCACTTGTTGTCAACTTTGGTAATCTTATGCTTCCAATCCGATTTCAATTTCTAGATTCGCTTATTGTGTCTTCTATTATTGTTACTTACCTCAATGTGGTAGGGAATACCCTGACCATCACATTCTGTTGTAAACTCAAAGCGGCCTGCATGAACGCACACGTAGCGGATATGAGCATGGCGATCTGCAAAGACGTCGAGGTCCAGTAGAGGGCGCCCGAGCAGACAGCGCAGAGTGTGAAGAGGATGAACATGAGCAACTTCTGGCCCATGTGGTCTACGAGGCAGCCGCTGGCGGCGATGCAGAGGAACGAGACCAGGCCGAGAATGACGCCGTTGGTGTACGTCTCCGGGCCGCTGTGTTGCTGGAGAAATATATCGGTTTTAAACAACGAATGGCAATCTGGCGATTTCGATTTCGATTTCGTGGTGCGGCTTATATCTATACTAGTGGGTTAGTAACTAACTAACTAATATCTAATTAAACATTATGAAGTAACGGCTTAAGTAATTTCAACTATTATATTCATTGTTGAAATTACACGAATCATTCAGTAATACTATTACGAAGCAAAGTATATTTTAAGTGTGGCGGACACAAAGAAAACAACTTAATTTACCATCCCTGACCCGAGAACAAATATTTATTTGCGAAATAAATATGTGTCGGATTCGAACCCGGAACTCGCGTTTCGCCATTCAGGGTCACTCGCCACCGCGCCACGGACTATTCGTAAATAGATACTTACAGCTATGCAATTGTCGGATTTGATGTCGTTAGTAGCTGAAGCATTCAACCGAAGGTTCTGAGTATAATGGTTCATCATGGCACAAAATCTGGCTGGGTCACTGTGAGCTTTCTGGTAATTTTCTACTACGGTAGATACTTGTGGGTACCACAGTCTTAGTGCAGTGTACCTTAAATTTGTAAAAAGTACCAAATATTAAAATATGTATTAAAAAACCGACTTAAAAGTAAAAAGTACGAAATTCGTTTGTGAGGCACAGGGCCCACAGTCACAGTTGAAGCAGGTCGACAGCATACTCCGCCACGATGCTCCATTGATTCGTTTGTTCACATAATATTTTTCAGTCAGGTCGGCAATTTATTTCATACTAGTTGACGCCCAGCAGCATCACGCTGCATCGCTCGCGTGGAATTAGACCAAAAAATAGTTTCGTTTACACCTAGTAATATTATATAGCCTATGTCACTCGGTGAAGATGCTGCTTTCTAATGGTGAAAGAATTTTTGAAATTGGTCCAGTAGTTTTTGTGTGAAAACATTACAAACAAATGTTTCCTCTTTATAATATTAGTATAGATACATTTGGCAAGTTGATCTAATTTTGGCAGTCAACTTACGGCTGCGCCGCAGAGTGGTCGTGTGCCGAAGGTTTGTTGTTTATAACAGTCTTAGATCTGATCAATAGACAAGTTGAATTCTCTTCTAAATCGGATTTATCAATTTCACAAAACCTATTTAAACAAAAGAATTACTTACGCCAGTAAACACACGAACGTCAGACATGAGAACAAAAGGAGTTTGAAGACAAGGGGCCTCCGAAAGAGCTCCTTTACTTCAAATAATGCGGTCGTGATTCGTTTCCTTATACCAATCTGTTTTTCGGGCTTGTATGTTCTTGATGGCGTTAGCGATTTGATCTGGAAAAGACAGAGGTAATAATAATAAAACACAGCAGTGTGTGTGTGCCAGACGGGCTGTACTGAAAATCAGCGCTGCTGTCATTGAGTCAGCAGCATTATGCAGAGTGCATCAATAATTTTGCTGCTGTTTTATTATTTACTTAATAGTTTTGCTACTCGTACATTTTGTTACCTTTCGTTATCATAGCTCTCTCATGTGGACTATCAATCGATTTAAGGCATGATCAGTGATCAGAAAAACTTCACTATATTTATCACCAACCTGCCACCTACATAAAAAGCTTCTCGTGGTATTTCTCACCTAATTTATTATCTAGGACATGAAATACGCAGACGACATGGTACCTCCCACGTTCCTCCCCTTTTTTACAGATAAAAACGCAGTCATGTTCGTAGCAGTGAGTCCGTCGTCGGCCGTCCGTGATATTCTGCAGAATCGCTTACCGTGGGAAGCCGCTAAAAGCCGAGTGTTTAAACCGAGCGACCACAAACGCTCCACAATCACTTACTGGAAACTTTTCTCTATCCTCGCCAGTATTTTGGCTGTACACAGTCTTCAAGACTTCTAGAGCCTCGTATTCTTGCCCGTGAGTAAACAAATACTTAGGGCTTTCCGGTATTGTAGAATACAGCACGGTTGCGATGAGACTGAACACTGAACACACGTACAGGTATATGTTCCACACGTGAATTTCTGGAATTTGAGACAAGATGTGACGCAAATTGAATACAATATATAAGACAAACCCGAAAAATAGATCTCTATAGATATTGATAACCTTAGCAACGCATTTATAACCGACTTGAAACGCGATAATGGCCATGTTTTTTTGTTTAATGAGTGGGAAACCCCGTACTGCACCCTAGAAAAAGTACCCGAAAGTCGCAGGAGCGACGCCGGGTTATGTGGGACTTTCACCCACTTAAACCCGCGTTGTGGCCTACTCCGACGTTACAGGAGGGCTCCGGGATCTATTGTAGAACGCACCGGTGCCCCTCGGCGCTGTGCCCAATACGGGCTCCCATTCTCACTGCCCGCAACCCTAGAAGTCCCCCTTAAGTCCCCATTTACGACAGAAACGGGCTAGCATTACTATGGTTCCGAGCTACAGGGACAACAGATACCCCTTTAACTAACTGACCAACTAATGTCCATATAAAACCATCTGCTAACCTGGCCAACCATACCAGCCCCTATATATGTATTAATCTTGTTCAAATCGTTACGATGGGTAGTGCTGCATACTTGTTTGCTATCTTAAATCAATAAAAAGTTTCTACTCTCTAAATAAAACTTATGACTATACTCCGAAGAACGTCGAAATTGAAAAATCAAAATGTTGAAAATGTAGGTGAATCACTTAAAATAACTCTTTACAGTTCTAATATAAATAAATAAAATATTATAAAGAATGTCTTTACCAAAGTATCCCCTCCAAACAACAATAATCCAGTGCTGCTGGGGCAGTATGCCCCATGATATGAGAGCCACTCCTATCAATGACATGGGCATGAAGGAACATAGAAACATCAATACTCGATCTCTCACGCCCTTGTGGGTGAATTCAGTCACCATCGTCGATGTTGCGTTAAAACATAAGCTTAGCCTGCAACAAGAAGGTAGCCCTCTGATGCATCTGTTATAGTCAAACTCCGAAGCTTAGGCCCTTCTAGGTTTGCCAAGTATTTCTAGCGGTCTGTGTTGCCAGTAATGACCGTGTCATTACCGTGGATCCGAGACGTGGTCCTTTACCGTCGCCCACATTCGCAAGCACAAAATCCTTCAGCGATCGAAATCGTATCGAATCGAAATATCGTATCGATACGAGACAGGATTCGCAATGAAATTTAAATGAAAAACTTTATGTTGCGGACAACAAAGATCCATGGATGTTAGTATACAAGTAGTTAGTACACATATGGCTGACAGACAGTTTTTGTCGGCGCCTTTCAAAGCATCGTGAAACGTTTCACTAATAAATAGAAAGGTAGGTACTTCTCCCGAGTGCCATAGGCTATTATTACGTGAGTGAAGTCGCAGGAAACAGCTAGTTTTAACATAAAATTGCAGGTGTTAAATTCATCTTGTCATTAAACAGCTAGTTGTTACTGAAATAAAGCCATTTAAGTACATACCTACCTACTCAAATTCACTTTCTAATAGCATTATTTTCTTATCAATGAACAGAACTAATGTTAAAGTAAATACTTTATGCAATGACAACAAGATAATGGTTATAAAGTCAGATATACTTTGTTTTCTCACTGAGATATACTTACGAAACTCCTTCAATGATCTTCATTAAAAATAACGTCCAATAGTTTTGACTGGATGCTTCTAATAACGAGAATATGAACAAGCTTGCATGCCCTCCGACCAGAAATATCCTTCGTCCAAAAGCGTCGATAAGGAAACCGCTGAACAGAGTTGCTCCTACTTGGCCTGAAAATCGTTCGCACCTTAAATAATTAACAAAAACATGTACAAATTCCATAAATACTTATTTATAAGACGTGGCTATATTTTATACTTAAACAAGATTTTTCAGTTTGATTGGCGAAAGTGTCGCAGGTACTTGTACAGGACCTAAGTCTTAGTCCAGACCACTGGCCAAGTGCACATTATGAAGAACTCTCAGACATGCAGGTTTCCTCATGATGTGTCCATCACCGTTACAGCAAGATTTAATTTCTTAAATCGCAAAAACTTAGAAAAGTAATTGGTGCGTGCCGCTTGGGTTTGAACCCGGACCGCTCGAGTGAGAGGCGAGGTCGATAGTAACTGGGCTGACACCAACTTTTACTATTGAACTAAATTACCACGAAGTCCGAGACCATTAGGTCTGTGATACATTATTGTGGTCCTAATAATTCTCAGGTCTAATGACCTGGGAATTATTTTAAGAGTTATGTAATTCAGAGGTCGGGACTAACGAATATGGTAAATGTCAATTATATTTGTACATATTCGTATTCACACACGCGCACGCACATACACACACACGCACACTAGTATGTTTTTGTGGCAATAAATAATTTTTTTAATTGTATTTGTTTCAATTCCATACAAGTACATCCATCTTACCAAAAAATGGTCCAGCATTCAGGAGTCCTTTCTGCATTATGTTCATATTTAGATCACACTCAGCATTGGGTAATATATAAGATGAGGTGGTGGTAACCATCGTGGAAGAGAATACTGCAGCCAAACTTGCCAATAATAATCTAATGTGAAATTTTCCGAATTTGCACATGACTAGTCCATCTTCGAGTAATTGCATGGGATTCTGGGACTCAGATGGATCTGAAAAGATTTCGTTCATTTCAATATAAAAAATGATTAGAGAAAAATTCATTCATTTTATTGATTGTTTATGCTCAGTTCCTTAAGTCTAAAGTAATTATACCATAGATTCTCATTGAAAATAAAATATCAACTTTGAATACCACTTATTCAAATTAGCTTACCTGAACATCGCCTATCAATTCCAATTCCACTCATGTTTCCGATATTAAACAGATTTATCAAAGTTACTTTGCACCACAACTTATAGGTACCTACTAGGTGCACAAAATTTTACAGCTCATATTCAAATATCTTACTCAATATAAAGCTTGCTAAAATGATTATGCTGATACATTGCAGTCGTTATAATGAAAGTATTTAAAACTAAATAATAATAAAAAATATCTATCACAAAAAAATTGTAAAATACAATAAATATCACGCCTCATTTATTTTGGATCATCGACAATTCACTTTATAAAGTAACTAAGTTATAAAAAAGTACACAGTGCAACCAAAATGCATTTGAAAAATAAACTGTTCGTAACAATATCAGATGCACGATATTATAATGTCACAAACTGACTTCAAATGGAAAACCAACAATACTACTATCCAAACAGTAATTAAATGAGATATAGCATATTTAATTAGTATTAAAATTTGTCTACGTATTCGCGAACTTATTTGCTTTTTGATAGTATAATTTTAATAAGCATGAGCAATTAAGATGCCAAGAGATATTATGGATCGCTATAATTTTTGCATAAGATTTTGTACAGTGGCGAATTTATTTACGTTACGGAAATGAGATGTAATAATTCGTCACAATATGATTTCAAGCGGAATTCGCCTGTACCTAGCGATAATGTTAAGATAAATTGAATGTAACTTATTCAAATTATTTACTGACGTGACAGCACTACACATTGTGGAAGTAATCCCAGAGAGTAATAATATAGCAAGTACTATTACTAGTAGTAGCACAAAGTAGATAGTAGGCAGTAGTACTACTGTTTAATGCTAATGGAAAATATGATTCCATAGTACCGGACGGTATGTTACTTTTCTGTGTACAACTTGGGATTCTTGTACCACTCAAACAAACCTTCGTTTGTTACAAATAAATTGGAGCATGGATACTATTTTTGACGAATTTCATCAATGATGATAGTTTTAGTTTATTTCGGAAAGTACAAGCAAATATTTTACCTACTCAGCGACCGGAGAAAAACAACTATTACAAACAAATACTTTGTTAACAGGTACATTTTTTGCTTTATAAACAATTACTTCACGGTAGAAATGGTAATAGGTACCGTGGCTGGCGATGCGATGGTACTGCCCCGGTCGAACTCCGGATATTTATTATGGATATACAAAATGCATTTCATATAAAATATTGGCATAAAATACATTGTCATAAAATGGAACAACATTCATCTATGTATTTTTGATATCGATGAGAATGTGTTTGTCATCCATTAATTCATCCAACCTTTTCAGGGCGAACTGTTGGACGGGTAGGCCTTCAAAAAGACGCCACTGAGTCAATTCTCGTCCTGTAATCCAGCGGTTTTCCTCTGTGTCTATTCTATCCGTATCATGTACAGTTAATAGAAATGGGTGTAAAATTTAATTTAATTTCCGTCAAAGTTAACGAACTCAATTAATCCTGCCCAACAGTCGTTCCAACCACTGCATTGCAAGATGTTAAATTAAAATTTAAGTTTTAATGAAAGCTTGCAAAAGGCCCCCGTATTTGTTAGTTTGGTGGTTTTAATTACACACTCTAGTGGCGTCGGTAGTTCTAAGATCGTTTTGAACTTCGTGTCTAATGGCTTTTAGTTTGTACGATAACGTTTGTTCCGTTTAATTTTAAGTTAGGATAGATATTATTGTAATTCAAGGAAACCTATTTCTTCTTTAAGTATCACTTCGTGGACTACGCTAGTTAACGTTCCTAAAATAGTCCTTTAATAATATTATCTACCTGTTCTTTTATTTACAAACAGTATACACTACACAGGACCGGTTGGAGTGGTGTCGTTTAGGTGAGGCCTATGTCCAGCATTGGACCTCAAAAGACTGATGTATGGATGAATACACAAACGTGCCTGATAGTACTACTGGCAAAAAAATCTCATGATACTTACTACCATCACGTCCACCGATAGAACCAAGGGTAAACTATCGAGTTTCTTGCCGTGTTCTTCTTGTTAGCATAAACTTTTTAAACTGGCGGTAGATAAAGCTAATACTACATTTACACTCGCCTCGTACCTCGTCTCGTGCTTCGTCTCGTGTCTCGTCTGCACCTCGCGTGATTGATGGTAAATACAATTTATGGTTGTGAGTCGCGAGACGAGGCGCGAGGCGTCTATTCACACTCCTGTCTCGTGGCTCGCCTCGCACCTCGTCTCGCGACTCGTACGTGAATGTAAATTACGCATAAGACTCTTGTAATATAGACAAAGGATTTGAAAGAGTGTTGTTGTACATAGTCATCATATATTAATTATATTAATGTTAAGGCCAAATATTGTGATAATAAATTAATTTCGTTGCGGTTCGACGTCGTGGTCGTTAGGTGAAAATTTTCTCTTCATTGAGTCTAGACGTTAGTAGGCCTGACGTGCAGATTCAGGCAATGAGATTATATTTACTTTTGATACTTATAAAAATATCGGTATAGCTGTTCGCCATTTAGCTATGTATTTTGCGAAGTGTTGTGTTGGAATACTAGTAGCTGATAGATAAAATAATTACAATAATTAATAAATGGTTTTATAATAAACAATTTATGGATTTATTGCTTTTTACTAATACGATTAAAACCTTTGAAACGAAGACTTTCTAGTCCAAAACGATATCATAGTAAAAAATAACTAAGTACCTACTGTTTGTCTGGCATTGTATTTCAATAAAATTATTTAATACCTTGATACGTGTACAATTTTAATTCAAAACTTATACATTAACTGCTTTTTGTTAAAAGTGACATGAATTTAAACTTCATATAACATGAATGAAATTTAAAGTTTAATAGCATTTTTCGATGGTGCGACTTTTGGAGCGAAACTTTCGTTTGGAACTCTTGCTCTTGCACGCTTCTTGATTAAGTTTAGTGGGATGAGTTTCAGTCAAGTTGGTTTTTCTCGCTAAAAAATTCATGCGTTGACGAGAGCGAATAGGAATTTCGAGTTTTACAAACCGAACTAACTGCAAAAGTGATAAGTGGACGTTCAACATTTAACGGGATCCTGCACGAAATTGTAGAATCTGACGTGTTTTTAAATCACTAGTTTATGGACACGTCATTAAATACTAATAACTATACTATGTGTCAAATTGGCTCATTTTAAATGTCTTGTTTATGTTACTTCGATATTTACAGAGGATGATCGCGTTTTTCGATTTTGAGAGAAATAATATAGATAAATATAGGTACCTACTGTAAACAAAATTTTTTTTTAAAAAGCTTTTATAATTTTTTATTTTATTTTCATGCATTGTCATCGGAACCTAATATGTGTTCGTCAAATTTTAGCTCGATAGCTTCAGTGGACGTGGGTGAAATATTGATTGCAAGATTCCAGGACATACATACGAGTGAAGTTAAATAAAAGCTTTTAAAATAATGTACTACTTATCTTGTGTAATATAAATAAGCTAATAATAATAATAATAGCTCTTATATATTAAAATCTTAAACTAATAAAATCATAAAATTCATTTTTAATAGACCTTGGTAAATTTTACGCATAAAATAGTAATTTTCAATGAAATTGTATCTGTATACCTCAGGTCAATAGATTTTTAATTTCCTTTACAAATCCAATTATGTACATGAAGACATATAAAGAATTTTTAAATTTTTATTACCAGAACTACAGCAAAGTTTACAACATTACAATTTACAATTTCATTTTAATTATTAAATTAGACAATAAAATTAAAGTATTTTTTAATTGTAGAACGTGTACCGACGTTAAGTAATAAGTGTTCGTGCGGTAGGTACATTAAGAAATCACTAACGCTCAGAATTGAGCACAATTCCTTACAGAATAAAAACGCTTTGTGATACCACAAAGTAGATATTAGGTACAGAGATTAAGTTTCATAGGAACGTGCAAATCGGTTGCACTCCTACAAGCACGCGGGACATCTATGTGTGGCCACTGGCCGCTTGTCGCGTACGCGGCGAGAGTGGAAAAAACCGGTTGACGCTGTCACATCAAGTTGAAAATCGCAGGGTAATCGCTACGCACATTGTTGGTTTTGTTAGTTGCAAGTTTGAATATCTATATAATAAAAATGAATCGCAAAATGTGTTGGTAAGCGCATAACTCAACAACGCCTGGACCAATTTGGCCAATTCTTTTTTTTAAATGTTCGTTGAAGTTCAAGGATGGTTTTTACGGCGAGAAAAATTTGAAAATTCATCCCCTAAGGGGGTAAAACGGGGGTGCAAAGTAAGTATGAAGCTTTGCCGTTTTTGAAGTTAGTGAATGTGTAACGCGAGCGAAGCTGCGGACGTCCACTAGATATAAATATAAAAATAAATATAAGTATGTATAAGTATAAGTACAAGTACAAGTACAAGTACAAGTACAAGTACAAGTACAAGTACAAGGACAAGGACAAGGACAAGTACAAGTACAAGTACAAGTACAAGTACAAGTACAAGTACAAGGACAAGGACAAGTACAAGGACAAGGACAAGGACAAGGACAAGTACAAGGACAAGGACAAGGACAAGGACAAGGACAAGGACAAGGACAAGGACAATTACAAGTACAAGTACAAGTACAAGTACAAGTACAAGTACAAGTACAAGGACAAGGACAAGGACAAGGACAAGTACAAGTACAAGTACAAGTACAAGTACAAGTACAAGTACAAGTACAAGGACAAGGACAAGGACAAGGACAAGTACAAGTACAAGGACAAGGACAAGGACAAGGACAAGGACAAGGACAAGGACAAGGACAAGTAGAAGTACAAGTACAAGTACAAGTACAAGTACAAGTACAAGGACAAGGACAAGGACAAGTACAAGTACAAGTACAAGGACAAGGACAAGGACAAGGACAGGTACAAGTACAAGTACAAGTATAAGTATAAGTATAAGTATAAGTATAAATATATATACTCTAATATAATAGAATAGCTTTTACCCGGGGCTCCGCCCGCGTGGTCAAAGGGAATTAACAATGACTTGTGTATCATATACGTGATTCAGAACTTGAAAATGAATTTTACTAACGCCATCTATTAATAACATTCGGAACTAAATATCTATCAAATAACAAAACATCGATATCTTCCCATGGGGATGTTTTACCGCGGTAAAAAGTAGCCTACGTCACTCTCCACCCTCCTCACTATGTCGACACACAAAAACAATACCATATACATAATAGCTTCCTTGCGACGTGAAAGCCGGACAAACAAACAAATAAACAAACAAACAAACACACTTTCGCATTTATAATATTAGTATGGATATAAGATAAAGATATAGATATAAATCTAATATATAAAATTTCCATGTCACAATGTGTTGTTTGTTGCAGTACTCCTCCGAAACGGCCTTACCAATTTTTACCAAATTTTATATGCGTATTCAGTAGGTCTGAGAATCGACTAACATCTATTTTTCATCCCTCTAAATGTTAAGGGTAGTCCACCCCAAATTTGTTTTAAAAATTTTTAGATAATTTTTTTTTTTATGATACAGCATTAGAAAATACATACAACCCTGAATTTTCAACCCTCTACGATCAACCCCTATTTTTCCATCGCGATTTTTATTTTTAATAATTTCCTACTTTTATTGAACGTTTTCGATTATAAGTAATGGTAGTCGTAGTGATAGTGGTAGGGGTAGTGGTAGGGGTAGTGGTTGTAATAGTGGTAGTGGTAGGGGTAGTGGTAGGGGTATTGGTAGGGGTAGTTGTAGTCCACACACTTACATGAAGTTCTCCCAAAATATTCAGTAAAAATTATTTATATGGCAAAACAACGTTTGCCGGGTCAGCTAGTCTTATATATAAAATTTCCGTGTCACAATGTTTGTTGCAGTACTCCTCCGAAACGGCTTTACTGATTTTTACCAAATTTTATATGCGTATTCAGTAGGTCTGAGAATCGACTAACATCTATTTTTCATCCCCCTAAATTTTAAGGGTAGTCCATCCCTAATTTTTTTTTTTTTAATTTTTAGACAAATTTTTATTTTTGTATTTTTTTATGATACAACATTAGAAAATACATACAACCCTGAATTTTCAACCCTCTACGATCAACTAAAAATTATTTATATGGCAAAACAACGTTTGCCGGGTCAGCTGGTCTAATATAAAAACGTGGTATTAATAATAATGGTTGTATATTGTACTGTGTGTATGAATAATGCTAGAAAAAATAAAAATATATCATACTTTAACCACACTTTAACTATCCCAAGGAGTGCAATAGGTAAGTAAATATTTGATTATTACTTTTTCAAGTAAGTACCTTTATTTTACGGAATTATCCTTTTTTTAATAAGAAATGTGTACTACACGGTGTGTTTTTACCTTTTTATTATTATTACAAGCTTTTACTAAACATTTGTAGGTATGTGGGTGGGTTGGTACGTACTATGTGTTTTAAATTTAAGTATTGCAAGTGAGATTTGAACCACATCCAGATGTCTTATTGAACTGAAATTTTTCCTGCGTAACTTCGGTGACAGTACAATAATATGATAGATTATAACCTGACGCTGCAGCTAGGATTTGATATGCCATGTGAGTGTTTCCTGATATATTACTTGAAAAAACTATATATTAGATTTAGAATTTTCCATACCATAAAAATAAATAATAAAATATTAAAAAATAAAAATTATAAAAATAAAATTATTAGAGTAAGAAATTTGTAAAGTATGTTATTTTCTATTTTCTATTCTGTATTGGTTCTTATTGTAGTATTCTTTTTATATTCTGAATAATAAAACTATTTAACAAATGATTTCTTTAATTTCTCTTAACCTGTTGTGACAACCCTACCAAAATAGGTAACAATTTTGCATGTTCTTAAGAAGCTTAATCTCTGTACCTAATATCTACTTTGTGGTGATACTGTCCGGACCTTTTGAGTTTTAACTCTAAACAGAAGATTTGCAATAAAATCATAACATATGATAGGACGTTCATTAAGCGTACAAATATAATGAAAAAAAAAACGAATCTGAAATCTGCAGTTGCACTATCGTCCATGATTGCAAGTATCGTTTCCCGTACATCATATTTCTGATATCACAAACTGTGCTTCACTCGCATGAGTGAACCGAGCAATATTCTTACCCAGCGTATCATATTCTTATGTAAATCTACGGCTGAGGTAAGTGCCGTACCACATTTGTGTTGCAAAACTGTACGGTACAAATTTATTATGAGTGCCTCGGAAATTGGTTTGCATAATATCAGATGTAAATATTTCAGATATAAAAGCTCTTGGTATTGTCAGTAAACGACTCGATCAAGTTATATTTGCCGTGCTCATTCAACCATATTTATGAGGTGAAGAACGAGACTACTAACAATTACTAACTAGATTCAAACACTAAATCTATCCATCCACAATCCCTTATTTATTCCTTCGGACCAAATAATTTTTTAACAGAAAAAGTAAAGTATATAAATTAGTAGGTACTTAATTTTAGTACGTTTACTCGTACGATGTTACATTTTTCCGATCACACTACACCACAGTATAATAAAATAGCCTTTTGACCTACAATGTTTAATACCTTGTATTTTAAATATTTTTAGTCAATATTAAGTTAAAAAAATATCTATGCTTCTGATAATAATACTAGTAACAAATATCGTTTGGTGCGATATATCTCCAGCTCCATTTGTTCAATAATAATGTACCTTGATCAAATCGTAAAAACTGTAAATTTTGAAAATATTATGTATCGAGTTTCATGCCGTGTACTTCTTGGTAGCATCAACTTTGTGAACCGGCGGTAGATAAAAATGTTATGACGTTCATTAAGCGTATACAAATACTATCTAATGAAATAAATGAAATGTAAATCTGAATATCTCCTCGCAATTGCGTCGCAACAGCCTACAACCACCTTAAGCGCTAGCCGGTATCACAGAATAATAGTACAAATACCGGTATGTTGATACGCAAGGATTACTTCCATGATGTTGCCTCACCCCGCACCACCCCGCAGCGCAACCCCTTTACGATTGCGCTGTCAAATGATTTCGTAGCTCCTCTGTAGCAGGGTTTATTAACATGAGTAACTTGTAACTGTAACTCTCAATAAGTTAGAAAGGCTGGTAAATAATGCTATACGATTTATCTTTTGTCTTCGCAAGTACGATCATATATCTTCCTTTCGTCGCCAACTTAACTGGCTCCCTATCCGTGAGCGGAGACAAGTCAGAATACTCAATACTCTCTTTTCTATCCTTTTCCAGACACACTCTCCAGGATATCTTAAAGAAAAATTTACCTTCCTCTCTGATCTTCACAATCTCCAGTTGAGATCCTCTAATTCTCTTACTCTGTCTATACCTCTCCACCACTCATCCTTCACATCTAATTCCTTCGCTATCAACGCTATCAAGCTTTGGAACGCTCTGCCGGCAGATCTAAGGAAAAATTGCAGTAAACCTGTTTTCAAAGCTAAAGTAAGGGCTCATTTCATAACTCACTGCTACAAATAACCCCGATTTGTAGTTTATCAGCTTGCTATAATTAAATGATATATATGTATCTATATTAAGTTTATTCATTATTATAAAATTACTTATACATGTTATATTTTCACTCTTAATTATATTAATATCGGTAATATATAAATAAATATTGTTTACATCCTTCATCTATAATCAGGTAATACACAATTTTTAAAATATACCGCCTTAGCTTCTCTCTGCTTAGCCCAAAGGTTGACTGGCAGAAAATGCTCTTAGCATTAAGTCCGCCTTTTGTACCATATTTAGGTATAATAAAGCGTTTTAATAATCTTGGATCCCTTGGGAAAATTAAAAACCGACTTTCTGAGATTCGTGTTGCTAAATCTATTTTGTTTTGAAGTACCTACTCACGCTTTTATGTACCAATAGTATCCTAATGGATCTATGTGTGGCGCGAAGGTGCATGTCGTGCCCATAGACAAGCTGGCAAATTGCCTCTTGTATGGAGTTACCTATGGAATCTATATGTTAGTAATTAGACTATGATTAAGACTATGGACAAAGAAAGTGGTGGTAGGCTGGTTCATGTTGGCAGAACTAGAGGTCCTGGGTTCGAGCTCCGGGTCAGGCAAAGTATTATTGTGTTTTTGCTAATAATTAAGCAATCCAAATCAAATTCTCAATAGCACGGAGTCTAAAATTGTTCCTTGTATATGGCAATAGGCTCAACAAGTCACCACCCATTTATTACACCTTAACACAGTGAAAACACTTCTGTCTACTCGAAAATAATAATAGTGATGATAAGTAATGTATATTTCACATAAATTAATTCTATGGCGCAGAAATTCTTTGATCTCAATCTGAAAGTAATATTACGAATCTCAGGGTCAGAATGGATTGCCCATCCCAATTATCCCTTTGAGTACCAACATAATAATTTCAAAAGCTTGCTCCAACTCGCCTATTATGAGGCGAAACCTCATTGCGGCTCATTGCTCATTCCGTGCTCAAAAAACTTGAGAAGTAGGATATGGCGTTGAATTTTAAGTAGATCCGCAATTGCCCTGTATGAATAACTTTGGCTGCCGTATTATTATTTTTTTATTTTTTTTTACATTCACAAATTATACGTAAGCCCTTTATATTTAGTATTCAAAATTATTATTAATGCAACTCTTATACTAACTAATCAATTACCTATAAACTAATTTAAGCATCTATTGTACATCTTTCTGTTGAGTATACTTGACACTGTAACATCATAATAACTAGCAGACAGCAATAAAGAATTTGAACTTAATATTAATTAATTAATTTGTTCAGTTTCTATATTAACACATTATTACACTCTTGTAAATTGCTCTAAAAAATTTGTCACTATAATAATATAAAAAATAGTAATAACTAAATAACATTACATGATATTTATTTATGGAATAATCATTTTTGTAATGTCAGTTTTTTTTGGGGCACGTTAATAATAATTATGTAATAATTTTTTTCCTTTTTCCTCCACTGATCCGTATTGGAGCAGCGTGGTGGAGTATGCTCTAGACCTCCCGCAGCAGTGTCTGTGGGGGACACCCGTGCCCATCAGTGGGACGTCTATGGGTCGCAGCGAATTATCTATATATATAAAAGGAGAAGGTGACTGACTGACTGACTGACTGACTGACATATCAACGCAGGGCCTAAACTATAAGGGCTAGAAACTTGAAATTTTGCACAGGGGTTCCTTTTATAACGTAGGGGAGCACTAAGAAAGGATTTTTGAAAATTCACCCCCTAAGGGGGTAAAACGGGGGTGCAAAGTTAGTATGAAACTTTGCCGTTTTTGAAGTCGTTAGACGGGTAGACGTCGTTAATGGGTCTAATTCTACGCGAGCGAAGCTGCGGGCGTCCACTAGTTTTTTTACAATTGAAGACGTTTTTTTTTTAAATAATATCGACGGAGAAACAGACGTACCTGATGGCAAGTGGTCACCGTCGTCTATGGACACGTGCGATACCGGGGGTATCACAGGTGCTTTGCCTGCCTTGATGGGAGCGTTTCACGTTCTTTTTGAAGTACATAACGTTCTCTCCGATGCGAAGGAAGCGCCCATGAAGTTTTCCCATTAGCGGTCACCCATCAACATACCGACCGCGCTTTGCCTAACTCAGGGGTCGGCAACCTGCGGCTCGCGAGCCACATGCGGCTCTTTGGATGTGAAGCTGCGGCTCTTTAGTTCTATACGCGTGTAGAAATAGATATTTTTCTTAATTATTGTTTTTTTTATCAAAAACTTTATTCATGAGTCAAATAATTTTTTGTGGCTCTTTAGAAACTGAAAGGAGATGTTTCAAATCCGGCCCAGTATATGTACAGTACCTCGAAAAATCGAGAAAAATCCGTGAAATTTGGGAAAAATACAGATAAATTGCTTAAATGCATACTTTTCTTGTAATAATTTTATACTTATCAATTATTTTTATCGAGTTTCAACATGGCGTCCCGCCAATTTAGGTTACTCTGTGGTAAAAAAAAAAGTCAGTAAACCATAGATCGGCCATTGATCATAGATCGTGATCCGTCTAGTGTCACTTCAATTCACAAACTAATAAGGGATACTACGTACTTCAATTGCTTTCGTTGCCGATCGTGGTTTGATGTTCCGTTCGTTTGAATTTCTTGAGTTATTTTTAACAACCTGGCTTTCGTTTTTTGGATTTTTGTTTACATAAGTTAAAACATATCAGCTGTGTAGAGATACATTTGATAGTTGAATCAAAACATCGCTAATTACATTGGTAATTAGCTAACTTAGCTTACTTAGTTAATATTCCGACGATTGAATATTTTGTACTTATATAAAAACTTAAATAATATAAAAATCTATAAAGGGAAAAATAAAATAGGTATGTACTCGTTCTCAGTGTTACATACAATCCATTTGAATCATAGACAATTATGACAAATAAACGTCATGCAAATGTCAAACTTCAATCAAATCTGTCAACACGATAGCTTACCGCCATGACGGATTAATGTTTTGTGTTGCAATTTCAAGTGTACATTTTTGTGCTTTACATCCAAACTAAGCCAATTTAAAGTAATTGGATAATTGAAAACTGTTTTAATTGTGTTTCTCCATTTTTTAGTATGGTGTACATAGACGTGGCCGGAGCTCCATACATCCCTGAAACATCTCCTTTTGTATTTTGTAATTTTCGACTCTTCCGACTCAAAAGGTTGCCGACCCCTGGCCTAACTCGATCAATTACGTGCGATCGTCGCGAGTTGTGGCTACGAGCGCTTTAAACAAACTACATAATACCACGGACTACCTAGGTACATACTATAGATAATACCTAACATAAGCTTAATAACAAACACGCGTGTTCTTCCCCCTTGAACTTTAACAGTGATATAATAAAATTACTGTGTCAAATAGCCTGTTCAACAAGCTGAAATTTTAAAACAAAATTTCAAAAAATATGTGCCTAAATAAAGTTCTCATTGCTCTGAGAGCCTAACAAAGTAACGTGGGCAAAAAAAGTTTTTAATATTACGACATGCGTTTAGAATTAACTCAAGTGGAAAAACATTTTCAAGCATCATCAAACATAATAAGCCTCTAAAAACGCTCAGAGCACGGCGGTAACACCCTGCGGGTTTGAACGTTTGCAAAAAAATCACAAAAATATTACACCCTTAAACAACCGGTCTGTTTAATTAAACTTCGCGCTCAATGTTTTTTTATGAGGGCTTTCAATAAAAAATATTTTGGGAGATTATGTTGAGCATAAAACAGCATTGATAGCCCGTAACGAAGTCGACCTTTTACTCCTGAGGTTATGCACATCTGGGCACGCAATAAATTGAATGATGTACCGTGTTTTTAAGTCAATTAAATGTCATAAAAAATGCCTGTTCTTCATTTGATTCTCAGTGTGAATCTGCTAATCCACTTATGGATAGTGTGCTGCTGGTAAACCATGGCCTTAGCGTGTATGTTCTTGGTTCGTCCATATGACTAAATAGGTACAGGTGGGACCGCAGCTGACCTAGCCTAATTCCTACCACCACAACCCTTTCAACCCACGGGCACGGGTCTTCGAAATGGGAGGGTTAGGCCTTAAAGTTAGTCCAGCAACCACGCTGGTCCAGTGCGATCGTCAGACTTCACACGCCTTCGAGAAAATTATGGAGAACTCTCAGTTTCCCTCACCGTTTCAGCAGCACATAAGTCATTGGTGCGTGCTGCTTAGATTTGAACCCATGGAGTGAAAGGAATGTTAGATAGCAACTAGGCTGTCACCGCAAGACTTCAATAGTATGAAATAGGGAGAATTCTGAATGTAATCAATACTTTGTTTAGCCTTTTATAATAACAGCGAAGTTACTAAAAGCCCTCCATCGCGAAATTTAATTACGAAAGTGGTGGCTTGTTTTGAAACATTAGGAAACCTTCTGGTCTTTGTTTGATTTTGTCATCATGAAGATTGCTCTGAGTGCGTGCCGCAGTTTCTTTACTTTTGTTGTTGGTTAATTCATTTACTAGCTATACCGGCGGCTCCGTCCGCGTACAAGCCAGTATTTAATAAGTAACTATCGACAGTCGTAACTATATAACAGTAAATAAAACCTAAAGTAGGCAAATATAAAATAAAAAATAATTAATTTCTGGTGTTAATGTACCGGTTATTGATCCATTTAATAAAAGTATAAGAATAAATAAATAAATAAATAAATATCTTGGACATTCTCACACACGGCCATCTGACCCCAAAGTAGGCGCGAGCCTGTGTTATGGGTGTCAGAGACTGATATACATACATAGATATTTTTAAATACATACTTAAATAGATAATATTGACATCCAGACACAGAACAAATACAAGTGTTCGTCACACGAATATTTGTCCTGAGTGGGATTCGAACCCACGACCTTTGGCGCAACAGACAGGGTTTGAATGTTTGAAGTGTGTTCTTCTTTTGGTATTTTTAAAGTAACGACAATTTTTGTGTACATCTTTATATTTTATATTTTTACTCGGCTTTAGGCCCGATAGCTATATATTTTTTATGGAAATAATATAATTAGCATGCAATACCACCCATCCGTATCCACCCATGTCAACTGTGGAAAAAGAGGATATACCCTTAAAGACTTTGATGGTTGCCTCAAAATAATGTTTTCACAGAACAACTACAATTAAACTGCAGAAATGCTTTGAAACAGGAAATCCTTGTGTAATCATTTCTATATTAGCATTTATTTAATAATCAAGCACGAAAGTGAGCGAAAGTTCGAACTTCGCCAGTCAAAATTTATAGCACCCAGTTATCTCTAAGATGTGTTTGACAGTTTCAACTGCTTGCCGCGATCCCAAAGGACGCTATTCCGGAAGCCTAATGACCTGGACATTTCACTGATTAAGCTCTTGACCGATAATGACGATTCATCTCAAGGGAGGATGACAGAGTAAGCATAGGTAGGTATATATTCCTCTAATCTATATATATAAAAGGAGAAGGTGACTGACTGACTGACTGACTGACTGACATATCAACGCAGGGCCTAAACTATAAGGGCTAGAAACTTCAAATTTTGCACAGGGGTTCCTTTTATAACGTAGGGGAGCACTAAGAAAGGATTTCTGAAAATTCACCTCCTAAGGGGGTAAAACGGGGGTGCAAAGTTAGTATGAAACTGTGCCGTTTTTGAAGTCAAGTGGGCAACCCGAACGCGGGTTGACGTCGTTAATGGGTCTAATTCTACGCGAGCGAAGCTGCGGGCGTTCACTAGTCATATATAAAGTCCGTTTTAAATTAACATAAGTAAATCAAATAAACCGGATACATATTCTACCACTGAAACCGACGCAAACGCTAGTCAATGAACATAAATAACATGTGATGAAACTTTCTTACGGCAATTCATCTTTGTTTCCAAGGCTTCATAAAACTTCTATGCATAAATTGTCATTACTTCAAGACTTGCGCGCTCATTAACCTCAGTAGACCCAATGTGCCTAGAGATAAAGTTTATTTTTGCATGTAACATGTTAGCTTTCCCAGTAGAGCAATGAAAGCATAACGAAAACATGCAGAGCGTAGTAACTAATTATGAATACTTCACAGCCCAGTAGTGAGAGGTTTTTAAGGATATAAAATTGCAAACGAGCATGGAGCACCAACCAGCCGCCCATGACAACTGTGGTAGAAGATTAGGTAACAAGAAGTATATTGAGATATAACACCTGTATTCGGTTTATCATCTATCTTTGAAAATATGATTTTGATTTTTGAATCTAGATATTTGATTCCTGATTCTTGATTCTTGATTCTTAAAACTTGATCTTGATTTCGACTTTCCGTTCTCAGCTTAACCTTCTTCCTATTGGTCAGCGCAGACATGCAAGAATGCAGTAATGCATGCAGTTCCGGTGCAATACTCACAGCAGACAGCTTCGTTCTTCTGAGACCCTTGCTCTCTTCGCTTTGCATACTTCTACTCTTCTGATGTCGAAGCCTTTGTAAAGTAACTTTGGAACGCCCTACCTGTTGGTTTGAGGAAGTCTTACAGTAACTTATTTAGCGCTAGGCCTAAGAGTTTCTCTACACTAAGAGTTTGTTTTTTTTTTTTCGCAAGACCGGCTGTGGGAGTTCCCGGCTCCCGGGTGGCTTGAGAATATTTGACACTGACTTGGCCACTAACCCCTCCACCAATCCGCATTGGAGCAGCGTGGTAGTTTCCGGTTATACTTCTTTAGAAGCGACCATCTTAGTCCTCAAGGGTAGCAACGCATCGGTGAACTAACACTATAACTAACAGACCCTGTTCTTGTCCTCATACCCACTTACCAGTCTAACCACTGAACAACTTCATATCTGTCTTTACTATCTGGACTAAATAATATCCCAGTCCCTATCAGAATTTAGTTCAAAGTCAGTCACTGTTGTCATAGACGGCAGCAGATCGATGGTGCTGCAAGCTCGTTTGCTATCTTGTAGCTGCAACCCATAGACGTCATCTATATCCATCTCTTACATCCATATAAAATGCTGCTCCAGTTCTGATTGGTAACTGTACCTGTTACAAGTTAGTAAAACCTTGTTATAAAGAGATCAGAGGGCTTACCGGGCCGTTCTAAGCACGAAATTACTAGCAGTAATGAAACGTTTCTTTAGTAATTTCATGCTTAGAAAGGTATGCCACTAGCGAGTTTCCATAAGGACCTCTTTTTTCTTTAATTAAAGTTTGTATGGACTTTTTCTCTGTCTAAGTATTGACTGAAAGATTTCCTGTGTTTTTTGACGGGTTTGTCAGTTTTTCTGTATTTTGTAAGATAAAGAAAAAAATCACATAAGACATTATTAAGTTTTCATTATAAACATCATCGTCATCACAAATGTTCCTGCGCTTCAACTCGCCTCATCTCTGGATTTCTGTTGAAGGAACTAAGCCCTAAATGCTTAATGGGCCCAGTGACAGCGTTGACAAACGATCGCTTGTCGCGTAACGACGACTCTGAGGTGCAGTTAGTAACTAGACTAACCATATTATACTGGTTCTTAGATCATTATTAGCGGCACAATGTAAAGTACATAACTGAAGCCTTTTCTTGATATCTGTAAGAGTGTTTTAAAAGGTCGTTAAAACGTTTAAAAGGACCCGCAAAAATCTCAGTGTTGAAGATTTTAATGTACCTACTGTTTATCTCGAATTTTGTCGATGAATTAGTTTTGAAGCGATCATTGTTCAATGGCTGGCGTCGATCGTACGCGATCAAGTTAAGCAACGTACAGTAACAGTCTATGTGTTATAATCAAAATATAAAAAAAAAAAAGGTTTTTATATCTTTTTTTTATTTTCGTGCATTGTCATCGGAACCAAATATGTGTGCCAAATTTCAGCTCGATAGCCTTAGTGGAAGTGGGTGAAATATTGATTGCAAGATTCCAGGACATACTCGTAGATACATACGAGTGAAGTTAAAAGATTTTAATAATTTAATTAGCTTATGACTCAATTTTTATTTCTTGCCTGTGTTATTTTATCTAGAAAATTTGGGAAGCTAGCTAGCGTTTCAGCTTTCGGATGCCATTCACAAAAGTTTTGATAGTGAAGTGGACATCGGTATGTAGTGACATCATAACGTGTTTGTGCTTTTATCTTCGCATTAAATGAAGTGTGACTTCCCGCCAGGATGCGTGTCCTCTTTAAGCCTCTTGATTTACGAGCGTGCTTCAGTCACTGCTGATAGCGATGGTGCATTGCAGTCGCCTTTTTCGCGGCCATTTTGTGTTGCTTAATAGGCTGGATAGTTTAATTAAGTATGGTTTACAATGAATAATTATTCCAACAGAATTTACCAATTCACCTTTTCGTAAATAATCCGCTTTACTAGCTATTTATTAATATGATTATATGTAATATTTTTCAGTTAGGCCGACAGTTTATTTCATAATTATAATTATCGCTGAGAGGTGCAGTGTATATTCTGTAGGTCATTGCCCCATCAAAAGCAGAGGCGCGCCCGTTGGATTAGATAAGCTTTAGACAAGACAGCTGATTTGTATTGAAGCTTGATCATAGCTGATATAGATCAGGATTTAGCCACAGCACTCAGGATACAGGATACATATGCAATTTCGTCAGACGATCAAACAGCGCACCACTCATTACATCTGTGACAAACTGAACTCCCGTTCAGTTTTTTGAACTGCGAGAGTTAGTCTACTTAGTAAAGAATGTTGGTAATTTGCTGGCCAGTTCGATAGTAGGCATAATATTCCTTTAGAACATCACACATTAAAACATCAAAAACTCATAGTTAGTAACTAGTAATAGATCAATTAATAATTGTCAGCAAAAGTTGCATTCTACCTCGGTTACATTCATGGGCCTTCTGACCAAATTATCAACGAATACCGGTCGGAATGAAGTAGCAGATCTACACACATTTGCATTAAGTTTGCTCCTGTTATAGAGAATTTCTGAGGCAATAATTAGTATTTACAAATAAACCTTTGAGTAACTCGTTTCGGTGAGACCAGTAGTTATCAAGTTACTGAATGAACTAATGACGGGCTAGTTGTTGTAGCCAGACAGTTCATTTGTATTCATAGGACCTTCGTTGATGCAAATGTGGTCTATAAAGCAAAGTTCGACAACAGACTGAAATAGCTGTTACGGAAATATCAACGGAAGATTTTTTGTACCAATCTAACTATTAGTTATTACTTATTAATCAACTAATAAAGTAAATTAATATTTTTTTGTTTTTGTTACAGATAAATTATTGTAATTTAGTGTCAAAATTAATTAAATTAAAGAATTAAATGTTTATTTTTTATATTTTATCTCCCAAAGTTAATTTTATTCATAAAATGTTGACCACTTTTCTGACATAAAAACTCTGCTATGATTGAAAAAAGTACCGTTCGTCTTAGACGGAGCATCTTGATAAACCGTGCGTTTTACCTTAGGTACATTACAGCACAAGTGCTTTTTACATTACATTACCGCACAAGTGCGTAATCGGATACATTACGATATTGAAATTGGTGTAATAAGAGACCCTTTACGAGCAAATGTGTTATAAAGAACATTTATTTCACGCGTGTATATAACAGTATATGGATTCTATAGGTAATTATAGAATCCATATAATATTAAATACATGTCTTTGTGTTTTATTTTCTATTTTGTGGTTGTAGTGAACGCAACTTCCGAGTGCATAATTACAAAGCGCCTCAACTCGCCGCTATATTTGCCGCGCAAACAAAATGGCGGCCGATTGCATCGGCTAATGATGCATAAAAAGCTGCTGATTCTATCGGAGTTGCCATAACATTATGAAGTCGATGCGAAAATAATCCGCGTTCGCTGGGCCAAGTTTCGAATTATTGTGGCCTCTTTTATTTAAGTCTAAAAAATATGAAATTTGGATTAAAAAATATTGGAGCAGCGTGGTGAATATGCTCTATACCTCCTACAGCTATGGCTGTGAGAGAGACCCGTGCCCAACAGTGGGACATCTAAGCTTGTAGCTAGCATGCGTAAGGTCCTTCTATAACAAGCTTCTAGTGTACATTTACAACCAATTCGAGAAACGGCAACGAAAATATTTTATTGTAATTTGAATCTAACGGCACGTTTCACATTGTACCGCCGGGAGTCATTCGCAGCTTACCGATCCCAAGGTTCATAATAATGTTCATAGCGATACCGGAATAATGATAAAAACAGGCTCTTATGAATTCAGTAGATAACGCACGTAGTATTTATTTATATAATATCATTAGCAAAATTAAAAACGGTATCTAGAAGACTTTTGGTAACAATTTCTATTTTCCGGGGTAGGCGTAAAAAGGTGCACCACAGTTTTTACTTTTGCAGCTGTTTACGAACATATTTTGTTTTTGTATTTTGCAAATCACCAATTTTTGAATAAATTTTATATAATTTGCTTCAATTATTAAAAATAACAAGAAAAAATTGTTTAATTTTTCTAATTGTAATTTCGAGTTCACCACCATTAAACAAGAAAAACAAAATCTTTAAAACGTTGCTACTTACGGTATTACACGCAAATTAGCTTTGAGTTAATTATGTCTCCAAAACCATCTCGTCAACATATACTACTATTAACTAAACGACTAACTAAAAACGACTACTACTGTACAGTGTACTGAGTGATACTAGAATAAGTTAAACTAAACCCTTCTAATCGCAATTTAGTCTTCGCCTTAACTCTGAAGAACTATCGCTTCGCTCTAATTGTCCTATTAGCACTCAGAGCCAAATTACAATCGCTTCGCTTAAACAGCGCCATCTAGCGAAGTCGCGCCGCTAGTTTGCTGATAACTGTCCTAACTACCCGCTCTTAACTGCTTGTGAAAGCCAACAGTTGAGTGAGTATCTGTAGAGCCAATTATTAATATCGATTCGATAGAGCGCCAAGTAAGAAAGATTCGCTTGGTTGAATTTTGGTACCTTTCTAATGTTAGCATTAAGATATGGGTGGAAACGTGAACACACATACCAAATCTTTTTAAGACATTGAACCTGCTTTAACGGCGAAGGAAAACATCTGAGGAAATCTGCATGCCTGAAGGTTCATAATGCCAGCTTGGTTTTACTTCTGCCATTTCAAAAGAAGACGCGTGCTAAAATGTGAGACATGTGGGGGTATGGGTGATAAAGACCTAAAGAATCAACAATAAGAACTACTTATTCCATTCAAAGAAAAATTCCATGCTTAAATAATTATAATACCTAGGTACTAACATTAACATACTAGTCTCATCTAGTCACACTCATTTAAATTCCTGTTTACGATAGTGAAGATGCGAATTTACTTACCCAGAACCACAGTGTATACACACGTTGCCAGAACAGTGAACTAATAGTGTACGTATGTTTATTATCGCATCTAGTTCTACTAAACCACGTTACGTATCGCTCTAGTTGCTGCTCGTAGATGCTGCAGCATACTGTGAAGACTATTATTATTACATTTTAATATGAATGTACCGTCCTTAGCCCAGTGGATTGCTTCGATTCAATGTGATCGACAGAGTTAAGCAACGACGGGCGCGTTCGGTTTGTCAATGTTGGCCTGCCGCCCATGACAACTGTGACTGGCTTTGAACAAGACTAATCATGTTGAAAATCTATCACAGTTATTATAGACGGCGTGGATATCTGTCAACCGTATAGTTACTAGCCAGTTCGCTATCTTAAATCCAATAAACAAACACTTAATTTTTATTTTAGTCGAATATACAGCGGCACATATCTACCCTTTTAGGTTGATAGATGAATGGATATTTTTGACGTGATAACGTCTTATAAATTGATGAACATCGACAGCGCATATGTAAAAGTTTTTTTTGTACATTCCAGCATAAAAAGAGAAAAATATACTGATTCACAGAAAAATATTAAAAAAATATTAAATGAGCGGTTCTCTGCAGATAAATTATTTTCAATAAATTAATTTTACACACGACAACATTGGCGGTTCCATGGCTCCGAAATAGGGAACTGTCAAATTAAATATATAGACTTGTCTGTTGTCTGTGATTAGTTATTTGTACTGTAGAATACTTTGAAGTTTAGACTACAGACGTCAATTCTCCTTTTTTGTATTGTATAAAATAATGATTATTTATGACGTTATCACGTAAATCTATCGTCCGTAAACCGACTTTACAGATAACCAGTATTTATTTTTTTGCCAATTCTTAATTTCCGTGCAATGACGTTATGATCAGAACATTGTAATGAAGTAACAATAAGCCATCTGAAATTCAATACTAATGGAGTAATTTCATTTTGAAATCCAAAGCATTTCTGCGCTCATTAACCTAGCATTGAGAAAAATAAAGTTTCGTGTTGCATCGTTCATTTGGCTGTGGTTTGAAAATGGTAAAGAAATAAATGGAGCTATTTTTTGGAAGCAGTTTTAATTCCGGAATGTTTTAGACTGCAGTTTAGTCTGGGCACGTTTTTAATAAGTGTTTACCTGTGGGGTCTAACAACCACCGTGCGTTTCTCGCGGTCTTTTTTACGGCGAACTGATCTTCTGTGGAATGAGCTTCCGACTGAGGTTTTCCCTTCGAGCTACGACATGGAGCGCTTCAGAAAGAGTGTGAAACGCTTCGTTCAAGGCAGGCAACGCACCTGTGATACATAGACGACGGTGACCATTTACCATCAGGTTGTCGGTCTATATTTAAAAAAAAAACACTATTCGTTGTACAACTAATAGCAGCTCGGAGTCAGGATTTGTGCCCGGTGTATGGCAATAGGCTCACCACACCACATGAGACCTAAGCATAACTGGTGAAAAATGGGTACTACAACATACTTCTGCCTATCCCTTCATGAAAATACATGCGTAATGTTATGTTGTGTTAAATATCACTTGTGTTCTGATAACGTAAAAAAAACGTGTGAAAATAACAGAACCTAGAGTTAATGTTGCGGCCACTTTCTAATTCGCAAGAGACCTCGGATGAGAACAAAGAAGGGAAAACCAAGACGCTCGTAGTAATTTATACCCACGACATGTAAGCATTAACCGAATGGCAAACATTAGTGGTGTCTAGCCGTCTGTTATCCAGACGAAACGATCGGCACATTGTTATGTATATAAGATAGCTCTGATAATGAAATTGGGATCGTAAAATTCGGATAATAAACTTTGAATGACAAAGGGGAATAGTAACTGTGATGTTTGATTACTACCTGGATTATTTGCTACTATTGGACGCCCGTAGCTTCGCTCGCGTGGAATTAGATATAACAATAGTTTCGTTTACACCTAGTAATATTATTATAGCCTATGTCACTCGGTGAAGTTGCAGCTTTCTAATGGTGAAAGAATTTTAGAAATCGGTCCAGTAGCTTTTGTGTGAAAACATTACAAACAAATGCTTCAATTTTCTTCTTTATTATAATACTAGTGGACGCCCGCAGCTTCGCTCGCGTTACACATTCACTAACTTCAAAAACGGCAAAGCTTCATACTAACTTTTCGCCCCCGTTTACCCCCTTAGGGGATGAATTTTCAAATTTTTCTCGCCGTAAAAACCATCCTTGAACTTCAACGAACATTTTAAAAAAAGAATTGGCCAAATTAGTCCAGGCGTTGTTGAGTTATGCGCTTACCAACACATTTTGCGATTCATTTTTATTATATAGATTAGTATAGAAGTATAGATTAGTATAGATAGCAACCTCTTGGGGTTGGGTTTTTCTCACAGCCACAGCTGAGAAAAGACTGTAGACTGTATTGCTCTGTTTGACTTTTCTAAGTAATGTGAGATTTAAGAAATTAAATATACCTATCTTGCTGTAACGGTAAAGGACACAACGTGTCATAATGTTTTTGAAGGCATGTGAAGTCTGCCAATCCGCACTTGGCCAGCTTGGTGGACTAAGGCCTAATCCCTCCCATTCTGAGAGGAGGCCCGTGCCCAACAGTGAGACAAATAAGGGTTGTGGTGTGATAACGTGTCGCGCGAAGCACAGTACTAACGGTCACCCATCCACAAATAATCCTTATTAAATTATAATAAACTATAGGTGACAAAAGGATTATGTTTATAGGAATTAACCTACTTTTTGTTAGTCAGCCGAGCAATTTCAAGGAACGTTATTTTTACACATTAAAAGTATTATTACTGATTAAAAGTATATTTTTATAGCAATCTGAATAGCTCAATGCATATTATTATAAATAAAGAAATGACTTAGAAAAGCATGCATAAGTGGCTTTACTTTGGATTTGAATCGTGATCCTCTCAATGACCGAGTGAGTTTCACTGTGCCGCTACTCCGCCAATCCGCATTGGAGCAGCGTGATGGAGTATGCTATTTAAGTTACTACCTAAACAAAATCAGTTGCTTCACAAACCTACTTACCGACCGAGCCGTTCATCCCTTGCCTATTTATTTCATTATTTCAAATCTCAATTTCTCCTTCGCAAATTCACTTTCATATTGAATCAACAACAACAAAAGAAGTTGCTCACGAAAAGAATTACTTCCTATCCTTGGAATCCGCAGTATTCCAATATGACTCCCACATTTACATCCGAATAATGTCGTCACTCCTCACATAGATACGTAATGGTTTGTAAGATTTCGAAAACGGACGGAAAAAGATTTCGGCTTCTATCCTGCATAGAAGCCGAATGTTCTCGATATGTTCGAACTAACTTACCACAGACTGCACAGAAAATCAGTATTGCAGTTTATGTAGCTGGATGCAGACTTATTTGTTGATCGCTCACTGCAACAAAAAAACTATTAACTACTAATTGTTTAAATCCTGTAAGACATAATATTCTGTAATGTATTTTTCTGTGTTGTATAAACTATTATACTCGTAGTAAACGATTGTTTCTTCTTTTATAATAGTAGTTACCTTTAACAATGGTTAGATAAAAGGCATTATCTTACTAATTATTAACATGGCTACAATCCATATCACAGGCTCGCGCCTACTTTGGGGTCAGATGACCGTGTGTGAGAATGTCCAATATATTTATTATTATAGACGTCCCACTGTTAGGCACGAGTCTCTCCCAAAGACACAGCTGCGCGAGGCTTAGAGCAGACACCACCACGCTGCTCTAACGCGGATTGTTGGAGGAGAGTGGGCAACCCAGTGTCGAATAGTCTATAGCCAGCCGAAAGTCTTCAACATGGCTTACCGACTGTTTTTAATATTGAAAACAACCGAAAACGTGCCTGCCGAAGCACGTTACACATTCAATTTAGTTGAAATTTACAAAGACAAAGCGTTATTCCAAATAACAGTGGAAAATATGGTTGCTTGTACAAAATCTGTTCACAATTCGTTTCGGCGTCACAGCCGGCCGTGTAACGAACGGGGTGAAATCCCCGAAGACTTTTGGGCGGTGTGCAATCCGTCCGGTATTCCAGCTTTTTATTCCCAAACTAAACGCCGTGCACGCTTCGCTGTGTAGAGAATACGGCCTAAATTGTATTTCGTTCTGACTCTTTAGCCTGTTTTGCGGCAAAGAAGTAGATGACCAGTTGATCTATCTGTCCATCCATCGGCCTGTTGAGGTCCACTGCTGGACATAGGCCTCTCTTAAACGACACCACTTCAGCCGGTCCTGTGCCTGCTGAAACCAGCTGCTTCCCGCCGTCTTCTTCAGGTCGTCTGTCCACCTTGTAGAAGGGCGGCCTGTATTTTTTTTTTTTTTTCCGAGTCATGATCTCCATTCTAGGACTTTTCTTCCCCACCGGTTATCAGTCCTTCGAACAACGTGGCCTGCCCATTGCCACCATTGATGACCGTTAGTTTTATTAAAGATGCAAGAATGGAAATGTTAAGGTACAACCTGACTTCATAAACAATGAACATGAGAACATATTTAGATTAAATATATTTTTAATTAATTCACCTGTAAATCGACGCAGATACATTGGGGTAAAATGTCTTGACTTTTGTGTTACAAGTGTAAATAATTGTCAATCAATATTTAATTTTGTCAATTGCATAAATGTAAACGTTATTATTGACGTTTAATATTGTGTATTCCACAGCACTTGTATCATTTGCTATTTTGTATACATAACATGGCATAATTATCTGTATATAGCAAGTAATACAAACAACATTAAGATGGACTTTTGGTTTATATATATCTTTGAAGCGTACTCAAGTAACTTCCTACATAATTTTCTGTATATAGCAAGTAATACACACAACATTAAGATGGACTTTTGGTTTATATATCTCTGAAGCGTACTCAAGTAATTTCGTCTTTACCAAATTATGTTTTGGACTATGAGGCGCGCTTCAAGTTTGAGCTCCATGGATCTGACCATTCAGGCAGTAATTGGGCAGAAGTGTACGCCTCGGAAACTCCCGGAGCAACAATGTACCGTTATTCGCCGCCATTGGCTCCAGAGCCCACATTTTCATCATTGTTGTTTTATTTTATTCAGCTTGGCGTGTTTTTGTTTGTCAGGCGTCAGGGGAAACTGGGGTAAAACGGATAACGGGCCGGCTGGTGAAAATTTGTGGTTCATGCTTGGCCTACGAAATTTGAACGACTAAATAAATAAGAAACAGAAAAATGATTTATTATACTCGTACTAATAAAAACTATTATTAAATAAAATTAATAATAACTAAGTGATCATCATCACCATCATCACAACTCTTTCTTTGTTGCGACAAAGATGACTTCTTTGTTGGGCACGGCTCTCCTCTCAGAATGGGAGGGATTGGGCCTTAGTCCACCACGCTGGCCAAGTGCGGATTGTCAGACTTCACGTGCCTTCAAGAACATTATGATGAACTCTTAATCATGCAGGTTTCCTCACGTTGTGTCCTTCACCGTTACAGCAAGTGACACTTAATTTCTTAAATCGCACATAACTTAGAAAAATCATTGGTCCATGCCGATTGGGTTTGAACCCGGACCGCTCGAGCGAGAAGCGTGTTCGCAACTGGGCTGTCAACGGGATGGGTGATCGTATTGGCATAATTTCAAGAGGACTTCCGTGTTTCAGAGGGCACGTTAAGCCCCATTGTTTTTTATTGTAAAAGCATCGTTGAGCTTCGTTGAAACCTTCGGGTGGCTTGATAATATACGGGTTAGCTGGTAATCTGGTGAAATATGCTGTAGACCCCCGCAGCTCTGGCTGCAGGAGAGGAATGTATTGTGGAATTTATTGGAATTTATAGGAATTTATGTGTTGTAGGTAGCTAGATAGTGACAAAGTTTCGTAGCTACGTCCGAGTTTAGGAAGGCACGATAAGCCAATTTTTTTCAATTGTTAAACAATTGTTAAGCCTTTTCTAAAACCTTCAGGTTGCTTGTGAACAACGGACACTGGGTTGGGCAGAATTGGACCTGGCCACTAAACCCTCCGGCGTGGAATACCTTTGCTCCTGCCTCAGCTATGGTCGTAGAAAAGGCCTATGTACAACAATGTTAGCTTATCTATCAGAACCAGTATTTTATGCAAATTCATGCAGTTTTTAAACAAAAACTCGTGATTACAAAGGTAATTTATTTTCACCTGTCTAGACACAAATTCATAAAGACCATCAGAAAGATTTTACACCAGTCTTAATGAATTCGTAGCTAAACTGAAGACACCTCTATAAAACTAAATAACCTTCAAAGCGTATGAGTTATGCCATACTTGTTCCACTACCATCGGTAAACGAGTAAATATTAACCGCTGGAATCAAAAGGCACAGGACGGGAAGGAGTGGTACTGATTAATGGAGGCCTATGTCCAGCAGTGGACTTCTAAAAGCTGGAGAGAGATCAAGAGTAAAAGAGAAGGGCACGAGAGAAAACAACCGGGACCGAGGGCTTTACGTGCCCTACGAAGCACGGTAGCGTCCATGAAATTTTTGCCACTAGCGGTCACCCATCCACAAACCGACCGTGCCCGTCGTTGCTTAACTCTTTCGATCACATTGAATCGACGCAAGCCATTGGGCTATGGATGCTACAGATGTCAAGTTAGGGCAAACTAAATGATATGAAGAAATATTAAGCATACAAATTCTGATGCTAACCATTGAAATATTAACGAACGAACACTAATTTATATACAGAAATATGCACGACTTGTTATACACTATCATCCAAATATTTTTTAATTGAAAAGATCAATGGCTTACGCAAGAACTGCGTTCCTACAGTTTAATCGTCTAAGGAATTAAGACAAGGTACCTACTTCGTTGTAAGATGATTCCGGACCGTAAAACCAATTCCAATCAAGAGTAAATCACTGCTTCCACTTGATGAATCAGAAGTCTGAAGTGGTACTCGAGTGCTTCAGTTCCAAAATGGATTATCTAGCTAGTCGTAAATTATATGATAGCGGGAATAGCTTACGAAGGGTTTTTTAACGTAATAAAAATTCATTCGCAAGCTCAAAGTTGCTCAGCGTGCTATGGAAGAGCTATGCTCGGTATTTCGCTACGAGACCGTATTCGAACTGATAAAATCCGTAGACGAAAAAAAAGCTCGTCGACTAAGCAAGCTGAAATGACAATGGGCCAAGTCGCTCATGGGAAGGACAACCAATAGATTAAAAAAATCCTCGAGTGGAGACCACGACTCGGGAAACGGAGCACAGAGTGCCCTCCAATAAGATGAACTGATGACCATTAAAAGTCAACGGGTATCTGCTGGATTCAGAAGGCACAGGATCGGGAAGTTGGCACGGATTGAGGGAGGCCTATGTCCAAGAGTCGACTTTAAAAGGCTGATGGATGGATGGATGAATAAAAATTTGTCAGGTAGAAGAAATTGTGATACTTTTCTATAGATTTTTCAATCACCAAATAAAATTTTCTTTGACTTTGCAGTCAGAACCACTTTTTATACTTTCCAGAGTTTTATACTTTCTTCATGAATGATAACATTAAGAGAAAATACATTTGTATTCAGCAGTCTGGGAATAGGTAAGCTAACCCTGACCCACATACAACTTCAGCAGAACGATTTACCGAAACCCACTTAGTTACGCCACGTTAACTCGTATAACGCGACCCGTGTTGTTACAGGCTAATGAGACAACAACTTCGTGGAGCTCTATGTTTATAATGATGTATAATAATTATATTTTAATATTTTTAACACTAATATTGGTCATGAACTAAAACTGGTGAAAAATGGGTAAACACAGAAGGGGTAAGACCTACCCATTCTGTGTTTACCCATTAATCTTACCCCTTCTGGGAAATACAGGCTTGATATTATGTTATGTCATGAGCTAGTTCTTCATCCATTCCCGGGTCGGGCAAAATAGCTACCTGCTACGAGTGTAATTGAGTTATTCCAACTTCAAACTATGTGCCTGGAATTATGCCCGGTCAAATCAAGGCCAAAAACAAATAATTTATTTCGCTATGAGGTGATAGACGCTTAACGAAAGTCTAAGTACCTAACAACAAATTTGGTTGTTATTTGGTAACCAATCCGGTAATCAGAAGATTATAGGGCTACCGAAGGCCTCTGACTTAATACAACGACCGCGCGCTTTTAATAACCACTGGAATGAATATCAACCAATGACTCAACAAACGAGCTCTCTAAAGCACGGAAGTTTCCACCCATTCACTTTCCAGCTATTTCCCGCTGCCTTCTTCAGGTCGTCCGTCCATCTTGTCGAAGGGCGGCCTGTCCTCCTTTTTCCAAGTCGAGGTTCCATTCGAGGACTTTTCTTCCCCACCGGTTATCAGCCCTGCGAACGACTGGCCTGCCTATTGCCACTTCAACGTACTAACTCTGCGAACTATGTCGGTAAGCTTTGTTCGTCTACGGATTTCATCATTTCTGATTCGGTCGCGAAATAAAGTTGCATACTAGCTAGTATTACGGTTAGCGTGAATGGGAGACAGATTCGCTAACAAAATCTTGACCGCACGCTGCAAATGGAAGCTGGAACTGAATTAGCAAGTAGGTACCTGCCACTGTTTCACTTTTTGCGAAGTTCGCTTGAATCTACAAAGAGATGGCTGTAACCATAGTGCAAATAACAGTATTTTTATGCATATAAGATGGACAGCGAGTATGCAAACCTTCAACCAACGTGGTGGCATAGCATGACATAATATCAGTCTTACACGAATGGAAGGCATATGTGGGTAATAGACTCACTTTTCACCAGTTATATTAGGTCCGATTCACGTAGCAAGCTGCTTCGTAATAAACCTAAAAACCAGCGGTCGTGATCTGCTACCACAAACGGCCAACACTGAGTTTCGGTGGCTTGAGAACATTCTACACTAACCAATACCAATCCGCATTGAAGCAGCTTGGTGGAGTATGTATTTTCCAGCAGTTCTGGCTGTAGTAGAGACTCGTATCCAACATTGGGACGATTATGGGTAATAAACAACGCAGAGCTTGCGAAAAACAAAAGCAATGAAATATTTTTGTGTTTAGTTCAGAGTCTAACTAGCTTTTGGATACCCTCTGATTTTCTAAAGAATATTCTTTCTTATAGATATTTTTCAATAGATAGATAGGTATTATCTAGCTAAAATCTAGCAAAATATGAATTTGGCTCCAATAGCTTCAATATCTACGAAAACTCTGTTTATTTCACACTAACAAACTTGACCACGTTCTGCAAACGGTAGCCGAAACTGAATTAGCAAAGGTGTAATTGACTTTCGCTGTTGGCCTACATTTGGCTCTCTCTACCTGTCCGAATTCCACTCCTTTTCCGAAGTACGAACTTAATTTACGCTTATCTGAAAACGAAACCAAAGGCTAGTAAGCAACAGCTGTAGTCACGCAGTAATGTCTAGTGGTAACGATTCAGCATAATAAAATAAAATTATCCCGTGAAAATAATTAATAACACAATCCGACTTTAAAAAATAATAGGTTTAATTTTTTTTGTATGACCCAAACATCTGTAGTTACAAACTAACAAACAATGCATTAACAAGTTAATCCTATTATTTATTATAAATGTGAAAGTTAGTATGTTTTGATGTTTGTTACTCAATCACCTGTAATGATAACCTGGATTAGCAAATAGGATCATCGCGCCGCCTCCGGCATCGACACTGCATGTTCCTGTGGAAAATCGCCTCATCTATGACGAGAACTACGAACTTTTTATATCCTCAGACGATACTCGATAGTTTCGAATGCGTTCTAAAATCACCGGGGGATCGCCCGACGATCATCCATAGCCGCTCGTAAGTGACGTCAGACGACACACTGCGGGGCAATTGCGTTAAAGTTTTCATGAGATTAATTTATTCACATCGTGCGATATAACTTGCCATACAACAGATTCGAATTGTGTATGTCATTCATATGAACTTAACGATTGGTCGTTATTTCTCATTTCTAATTTTCACATTTATTTGCATTTTAAATCGTGGGAATGCTTTTCATTCATTGTTCTGAGTTCATTGGATACTGTTGATTTCGGTGCGCTAGGTGTTTTTTCTATTTTTCATAAAATGCGATTTTACTTTCTCACTTTGATTATTCAATTTGCTTCATGATTTGCCTGCACGTATTTAACTTGGTATTTAACGACATTTGCGGTATCACGGACTTTGTTTTTGCTTACTTAAACGTAAAGACGTAAGAATGTTTACGCATTAATAACCTTTTTTTAAAAAAAATCAATTTATTATTTTATTTTATGTCTATGTATGAAATTTTATTAAATAGACTTAAATAGAGGCATAGACAATCCGAAGTCAAAGTCAGTCGGCCATATTTGTTTACTTCCGCATTTTTCGTTGAAATGGAATAACGTCTACTGATAAGCTTATATAAAGACAACAGTAACTGACTTACATTTTCATTATTATGAACTAAGAAGTAAGTACTGTTTCAAACATTAAAATTCTAACGTTCCACTTGGTACCAATTCCCATTTTCTAATTATCGCTTTGCAAAACAATCTGGCAATGCTGAGTTAACGTTAATTTACAGCGAAACACAGCTTGAATATAAGTTTTCCACTTGCGGTACAAACTTTGTTTGCAAAATAGGGGCACCATAAAATTGAGTTTCAGGACATTCCTATACCTAGTATAAAAGTTATTGGTTTGATAACCTATAAGGAACGGGATTTCCCCCTGTTAGGAGAGAGTTTCCGAGAATGGGAGGATGACATAGTTTAGCACACCAGCCAAGTGATTTGATAACTTAGACACACTTGTAGGAATACCTACTCGTATTATTTTTTCTGTGGCATAGAGACATGTTGTGCTGACTTTATATATTCTGGTTGATCTTTTCTTGGTAATTTTATTAGGCTTTCAGTCCGCACTTGCCAAGCGTGAACTATGAAATAAAGCCACTCACTCTATGATAATTTCACCGAAATATCCATTTACTAATCACTATGTACTAATCATTCAGGTATTAAACTCTAAACTGAAACACTTTTGAGGTACAAAATGGTAAATAATAATTTGACACACATTTGTACACATTGTATCCAAAAAACATTGTCATAGATTATTTATTTATTTATTAGTTTTAAGCACAGGTACGTTGAAATGATGTTAATGATAATTATAATAAGATCATGTTAAAACTTCGACATTAAACTTAGTCCAGAATTCAATACTCAATTTGATGGCTAACATACCGTGGCACTTGTTTTGCTTCTTACATTATGGGATTAAATACCAGTTACTACTACTACATGGAAAGTGAGAATATATGATTGGAAAAAATAATGTTTTATAAAATTAAAATTAAAATAGTATCGAAAAAAAGAAATGCTTAATTTTAAGCCTTATTCCGTAATCCGTAGATATCAAACCATTACACTGTCACTGTCTTCAGCATACTTTGGTCCACAGACATACATAGGTTTCTCCCCGGCTGCGTATTGAGGGATAAGGAAACTCACTCAGCTCAAGGTACGTTTGAAATAAAATTATTTACATACATAATATATATACATTAAAATAAAAAGGCCCCGTGTACACTAGGTACACTTTAATAAATATTTTTTATTGATACTTAGTAAAATGAAATTATTTAGTGAGACAATCTTTCCTCACTTAGTTATGTTTCACCTCAATTAAATAACAAGTGTTTTGGGACCAGTCATACCACCAATTCTTTAATTAGATGTCGATATCATTCTCGTAAATCAAAATAAGTATGATGTTTTTTCAGACGAAAAACATCTTAAATCCACAATGATAACAAATATTAGCTTACGCAGTATTATAATATTCATTAGGGTCAAGGCGATGCGGGCTTTTGGAATAAAATCGAGAAAATATCCCGAGAATATAATACTCGGGATATTCTGATGTACGAACAGCCGCGAGATGAATACGAAAGAAGTCGACTTATGACTCCGGAATTCAGAGGCCTCTAACTTTCTATCCACTGCGCATTAAAGTTTCCCAGTATGGTAATAAGAAATTTTTGACAGTATACGAGCAAAATTTATTTAATGCGGTTCTGTACTACATAAGAGAAATGTTCTATTAATGGGGCTTTGTACTTTTGAGAATGTAGGTACTGTATGTTCCCGAAGCTGGTCGCTGATGAGTTGATGTTCATTGTACTACTGATTGATTCAAATTCAAATTCAAATTCAAATAATTTATTTCGCTATGAGGTCTAAGTCTAAATTCTAGGTAACTACAAACTACTTAAAGAGAAGAGATATAATGCTATTGTAAACTGATTAATATAAAGCAAAGGATGAACTATTGATCCTTGAATGAATAGCTAATCCTACACAGGTGCCTAACCTGCCTTATGGCAAATTTACAATAATTACCTACCACTAAGCTAAGCTCTAAGTCACGTTAGTGTCTATATTCATAGTTGAAGTTACCAGCTTACTCACGTGTGATTTAAGTCGGAAACAGGCTGACTTATTTCCATCGATTACGATGATCTTCAGGAGTGAACGCGCTCGCGGCGGGCATGGCGTATAGGTACTTAAAACTTATAACTGAACAAGTTTTTTAACTGTGAACCGAGCGTCATCGGGGTGCATTCACGTGACTCCATCAATCACAATCACATCGAAATCAAAAAAATCCTAAGTCATTGTGGTGCGTGCCGCTCGGATTTGAACCAAACACCAGATCGAGTGAAAGGCGAGTTCGATAGTCACTGAGGTGTCATCGCCGTCGTAACATAAATCTATTGTATGACTGTAGCTACTGTACGAACTGAACGGAAACAGGGGTCGTATTGAAAACCAGCGGTCGTGGTCCGTCAGGCTGCTGAGAGCAGCCCCTTTTTGACAAGTTCGTACTAATATAGGTTTAAATTTATTTTAAGGTCAATGTATTATTCTATTAATATGTATGTAATTTGTTAAAATAAACTTTTTCTTTTGCTATTTCTATTAAACATCTAACCAATAATACTTCACCAGTACCATTTGTTATCAATTTTTTACTCGTTCACTGAAAACAAGATTGTCAAGATTGTCAATGTTTTCAGGTAAATATTCCAAAAATGTTTAGAAGCAAGGAACTCTGAAAGATACGTTATTTTATGTTGAATAGGAAATTCCATTCGAAGCCGGATGTTCTGTTCCGGTAAGAAAGTTCTAAACGCACACGAAGTTATACCCTTGTTAAGTGGTAATAGAAAATGAACTCAATGGTTGAGGCTGATTCGTCTGAGACATTTCCAAACTATTTATCATATTATACTGTGACGTAGTATAATATGATGAAGTAGTGGTTATCAAACACACAATAACGAGTCCGCGCGAATGAAGTAAAACTTATTATAAGTTATTGTTATTGCTATTTTTATTATTTATTATGTAACCTAGATATTCAAAATAAAACAGCAAGCGCACCGTAAATAGGTTCTACCACCAAAAAGTGTCAGAACTTTTAGTCTTAATATAGATAAGGAACTTCGTTCCAAAAGTAAAAAGTACTCGTTTGATTAAAATAAATTAATAGTTTAAAAATAAGAGTCAGATCCGTCAAAAAAAAAAGTTGGTACTCGTTTGATTAAACTAAATTAATATATGAAAATAACCGGAACATCTGTCAGAATCAAAAATCTGAGTTACTCCCTAGTCGCGCCTAAAGAAGTTTTACTTCAAAAAAAAGTATTTAAACAATAATATTATAATGATTGCTCAGATAGTTTTTTAAGTAAAAACATATGAAAACCAATGAAACTGAATGAGGTGTGGGTAATGTTTGGATTTGCTTTTAAGGTTCTATGAATTTTTGGAATTTTGTTTTTCAGTCACGTTTTAATTGTCGAATCAATTTGTTTTATGCAAAGGATTTTTTTTATTAATCCCTTATTTCCTTTTAACTTCATCCTATGGGACCGCCCATGGTATGAAGATCAACGGACATAGATTATTAGATTTATAGTTAAACACGAAACGACTAAGTTCTATTTTTTTAATTTTATTAGCGAGGGTAGCTCGCATTCCATTCGCATTTATATTTGAATATGCTTACCTAAAAGAAGATGGAAATATTGTCTAAAGAAATTATGGATTCAGAACAGGACTTTTCAAATGATACTACCTTGATTAGAATTTCGGCCTTGCATTTATATATTCATAAATTGTGTTTAATGAGTTCTTGTAATTGGCATACCTCCTACAGCCTTGGCAATTAGACGAGCCTCACAATTAAATGGGCCTTCGAGATCCACAGAGGTTTATCAGCCTCTCTGTATCTCTTGTGTGAACAAGGGGGGGAGGGGAGGAAGGATTATGACGCTCCCGATCAGCTCTCGTATTTATTACTAGTGGACGCCCGCAGCTTCGCTCGCGTAGAATTAGACCCATTAACGACGTCTACCCGTCTAACGACTTCAAAAACGGCAAAGTTTCATACTAACTTTGGACCCCCGTTTTACCCCCTTAGGGGGTGAATTTTCAAAAATCCTTTCTTAGTGCTCCCCTACGTTATAAAAGGAACCCCTGTGCAAAATTTCAAGTTTCTAGCCCTTATAGTTTAGGCCCTGCGTTGATATGTCAGTCAGTCAGTCAGTCAGTCAGTCAGTCAGTCACCTTCTCCTTTTATATATATAAGATATACCGATAACAGGAACTTAAGAAATCCATCCGCAGCGCTTGTGGAAGGTTCTCCGGTAGAACGCATCTGTGACAAACAGCGAGGCGACCGGTCATTATCACAACCCTTTCTTTGTCCCACTGTTGGGCACAGTTCTCCTCTCAGAATGGGAGGTATTAGTCCACCACGTGGGCCAAGTGCGGATTGGAAGACTTCACATGCCTTCGTGAACATTATGAAGCACTCACAGGCATGCAGGTTTCCTCACGATGTGTCTTTCACCATTATAGCAAGTGACATTTAATCTATATATATATAAAAGGAGAAGCTGACTGACTGACTGACTGACTGACTGACTGACTGACAGACTGACTGACTAACTGACTGACTGACTGACTGACATATCAACGCAGGGCCTAAAATATAAGGGGTTCCTTTTATAACGTAGGGGAGCACTAAGAAAGGATTTTTGAAAATTCATCCCCCAAGGGGATAAAACGGGGGTGCAAAGTTAGTATGAAACTTTGCCGTTTTTGAAGTTAATGAATGTCTAATTCCACGCGAGCGAAGCTGCGGGCGTCCACTAGTTTCTTATATAGCACATAACTTAGAAAAGTCATTGGTGCGTGCCGCTGGGGTTTGAACCTGGACCGCTCGAGTGAGAGGCGAGTTCGATAGCCACTGGGCGACTGTCCCAGCGAGGCGACCGTAATAGGTTCAGCCCCGGAAGAGACATGTATTTCAGGCATTTTGCGACTACACACATTGTCACCTTTCAACTGGCTGAGTGGTACCGCCCACTCTCACCGCCCGCAATTCCAAAAGTACTCTTTTAGTCGCCACGTGTGACAGGGAATAGCATACCACTATTCTAGTACCGAGCTGAAGTTTAAGACTCTATCTATCGTTCTACTCGAGTACTGTCGAGTCAATAGTACCCGCTCATTCTAGACACCAACGTAATTGGAGCGTGGAATAACTCGCAATTTCGGATGGATGACTCTGAAACTTTGGAATTTGGCGTTACTATGTTGCCGGACTGGATCGACGATCGCAGCAGTAAGCCTTGGGTAGTTGGTTACAAAATATTTGGTGTTAAGGTATTATGGATCGAAAAGTATTTACGTAGAGGTATTCATTATGAAGTCTAGATACGATCTATATTAAAAGTTTGTAATAATAATAAAAGTTTGTAATAATAGTAATAAGCTGCAACCTAGACGTACCACTGCTGGGCACAGGTCTCCCCAATAGACAAATCTGCGGGAGGTCTAGAGCATACTCCACTACGCTGCTCCAATGCGGATTAGTGGAGGGGTTAGTGACTAACCCAGTGTCGAACTGTCGGGTGGCTTGAGAACATATGAATGTTCTCATGTCGGTTAAAAAAGATCGTGAGTTACTATAGATTCTATTCGTTGATGAAACCCATCGTTGATGGACCAAAAAAGTGTTACTAAATAGCTTGGAGTAATTAAGGCCGGTGTAGATTAACTTACTAAAACTCGATGCAAAAAACATCTTACTGAAAGTAGCTCAGTGGAACAGACGGGAGAATAATTACACTTTGAGCTAGGTAGTAATATCACCTGGACGCAGTTGTTTGACTGATTTTTGGGTTCAAAAGTGGGTCGGAATTCGAAAGTCAAATTACTAACGCTATAAGTAGATTAAATAAAGGAAGTACCTTGAAAGAGCGTATTATGGACCAAGAATTTCCGCTCCGGTCAGCGAAGGTATCCGGTAAAGAGAGTATCGATTGGGACCGACACGCTCAGGCATTTTATTAGGTCGTCACCTATCAAGGTACAACCTCAACCTAAGTTAAAGGCAGTTTAAAAACAGTTTTGTTGATCCATGGTTGGTGTAATGGTTGCAAAGGCACCACTTATTACATGGGACTTAAACAAAATTGGTGATAAGTGGATGTATACATACCTCTGCTTAAAAATTTGTGAAAAGTGGTAACACACCTCTGCTTTCCCCTTCAGGGAAATACAGGTATGATGGTATGTTATAAAATGCGTAGAAGAAGCTTGGAGTCTGGATTTGTCTCCGGTGTATGGTAAGAGGCCTATTACATGGGAGTTTAACATAACTGGTGAAAAGTCGGTGTACTACAACACACCTCTGCCGACAACATCGAGATATATAGGCGTGATGTCATATTATGTTATGCTTTGTTATGTTGTTGATTCACAATGCACTTGTCAATCATCGTTAGTAATGTCCATACCTACAACCCGTCTGACAACCATGAAGGGCTAGAGTTCTTCCCCAACACTAAAAACGTAAGTGCGTCTAACACGATCGATGTGCTCATTACAGGCTGTCTCAGCTGACCTCAAAGAGAACTCCTATTTATACATCTCGAATTCCCTCTTCCGCAGATAAATACGCCTTTCAACAATTTGCTGGACCAACAAACAGATGGGTTAAGTAATCAAGTGGAATAAGGGCCATTGGTATACGTTTTTATGTGCTAAGAGGAAAAACGGGAAAGCTTTTATCAGAAGGGAGTTGGAAATAAGGAAGCTAATAGACGAGACTCGAGTGCGGTCGTAGCGTCAGACAGATAAGGGATTAAATATTAGTTGTTTAAGGTGGGATAGCTATTGCATAGTGGCTATGATTGCGAAGTTTCTGTTTCAGTTTCTAAAGCGTGAGTGTTTTAATTTTTAAATGTTTAGCCTACTAATCCATTCTTAACGTCACGTATCATTCCATACGACAGACACAGCTGGACATAACCATCCATTAGCAAATGCACCCAGATTCCCGGCTTCCCGTAGTCTTCTTCTATTTTTCCCTTTTTTGCCACATTTTTAAATTAATGCTTCTGTCCTATTTGTGGAGGAAGGAAGGAAGGGAAGAGGAGTGGTAGCATGATGTTACACTCGTATAGCCTTCCTTGATGAATGGACTATCTAACACAAAAAAAATCAATTCGAACCAGTAGTTCCTGAGAGATAAGTGCGTTTATCCAAACAAACTCTTCAACTTTATAATAATGAAGGTATGTGTGTATTCTGTTGCTTCGCAATAAGTTAGCGTAGTGGATAAGAACTAAACTGAAATTAACTTAGTATTTTTATTTTTATTCATTCGCTGCTGTATAAAATTACGTCCACCTACATGCGGTATGAAAACACTCACAATACATGATGAAAGGATAAAGATATATTGTTTCACCGACTTTCAACCAACATAGTCTTTATCCTACGTTCTAAATTTGAATTTTTGGCTGGCTCGCTGGATGGCTCGCAACTGGCTGAGCAAGCCCGAAACGTATTTATCTGCTCCACAATCTTGTATATTTATTTTCTAATAATTAAAATTGTTGTATGTCTTATAAGTGGTTTCAACGCTGGAAACAGTCGTTAAGCCTTGTCGAAGACCTTCGGGTGGCTTGAGAACATTCGACACTGGGTTGGCCACTAACCCCTCCACCAATCCGCATTTGAGCAGCGTGGTGGAGTATGCTCTAGACCTCCCGCAGCAGTGGCTGTGGGGGAGACCCGTGCCCAGCAGTGGGACTTCCATGGGTCCCAGCGATGTCTTATAAGTTAAAGGGAATATTTCAAAAGGAAATACAATAATTATACGGCGAAATAAAGGCTTATGGATTCCTCCTGCTCAAATCGCAAAATCCCAGCTCGTTACGATCCCACAGGAATGTTCCAAATTTCAATAATTGTATTGAGTCTGTAATTAGAGGAATTGATGAAATGAGAATTTGAAACAGTATTGTTTGTAATTTTGTTTATATTTGAAGAAAATCTAATACGAGAGAACGTTGAACTGGTGTTATTTTAAATTTAATTCCGATTCCGATTAAAGGCAGTTTAATAAAGTGTTACGATTTTGGCCTCAAATTAGTTAAAAACTTTGCTCTCTTAAAATTACAGTAAGTAAGTAATTAATATAAAAATTGGATAAACTATTTGAATTGAATTTTACAATAATACTGACGAATATTAAAGAAATAAAGATTGAAGTAAATAATTCGCATTAGTATAATATTCAAATAGGATTTTCTGATCCATAGACATTCCACTGGGCACGGGTCTCTCCCATAGACAATTCTGCGAGCGGTCTACAGCATACTGCACCACTCTACTCCAATGCCGTTGGTGGAGGGCTTAGTGGCCAACCCAGTTCGAGTGTTCTCAAGTCACTCAAGGTATAACCTTGAAAACAACCAATAGCTTGACGTGCCCTCCAATTCACGGAATCGTAAATAAAAATGTGCCACTAGCGGTCACCCATCCACATACCGACCGCGCGCGACGTTGCTTTAACTCGATTGATCATTACGATCGACGCGAGCTATTGGGCAATGAGCACTTCAGTGAAAACAATTAAAAATATGCTATCCAACTATACTATCCAATTGCTATCCATATATACTGCTATCCAACCAACGATTACTAAATGTATGAGCTTCGACTAAAAGTATTATTGTTACAACTCCACGGGGAATAAAAGCCATTATATGAGAACATTGGTACCAGGAAGAACACACTGTAATTTCTGAAACACTCAACTAATAGTAGGAAAGTTCTTCTGACTTCCATATTTATTCTAAGAAGTACGATTACATGGTATCTTCAACTTTGCAGTCATAAGTGGTCGACCAACTTTTAAATTAAACACATTCACGCAATGCAATTGCTTCGGCCGTAAAATTTGATGTAGGTACTATGTGTACCTATATACTTTACTTTCTACTATTGAAGTCTGGTTAAAAAATAAGCAAAGCGTACGCGGATTTTTTTGGTGGTAGAACCCACAGAACAGATAAAAGATCTGTTCTGTGGTAGAACCTATATGGATCAAAATAAGAATTATAAGAAACCTTTTTGGAATATCAAGATTGGGCGGGGCAGTTTATGCCGCCACGGTATATAGTACCATTTCTACTGTGTAATAATCGATATAAAATCATTTGTGGTCCTGCTGGAAACGTGTGGTTTCCGGACAGACAGACCTTTCTACCTCTTCCACGGCGTTGTAGGCGCTCTTGCCTTGAAGGAATTCGGAGTTCGGGGAGATCCCGGGTTTACCCCTCAAAGGTAAACCCGGTCTGACATCTGTCTCGAGATTGTCCAACTAATGTTCATATTAACTCTCTGCTAACTGGACTAACCATCTGTATTGTTCAGAGTCAGTAACAGTTTTGGGCGGCAGCGGTTAGGTGGTGTTGAGAGATCGTAAAAATATGCAGGCATAGCTTGTTTACAAAGAAAAACATGAGCGCTTACCTGCCTGTTAGTACGTAAATCACGTTATAATTAGCAAGACGACGTCGCGCCTCTTGTATCAGTGTTATCACTCCGTTAGACCGCGCCATAAAATTGTGTTATGACCCATTAAGCTTGGAACATTGTTTGTTAGATTATTCATATCATTAATTCAGTAATAAATTGTAGCTGAAGACACCTGTTATCCTCGTAGTATAATAGAGTTTATGCTTGCTCAGTATGTTCAAGCTCTGTTGGGAGTTTAGTTTAATATTTTAGGCTAAACTATTAACAGCGCAGTTAGTAAGCTGCAACTCATGGACGTCCACTATTGGAAACGTTCCACAGTCACAGATGCAGTCTACACCTTCTTTCACCACTGGCCCAATGCGGATTGGTGCAGGTGTTAGTGGCCAACCCAGGAATAATGATTGTTTTTCCAATTGAGTTAACATGCTCTTCTAACTACGGAAGCGCCAATGAAATGTTGCCACTAGCGGTCACCTATCCACAAACCGACCACGCCGTTACTTAACTCGATCGATCACATAAGATGAACACGTGCCATTGGAGTATGGACGCGCAGTTAGTTCGTTAGCCTTAGCTCACATTAGTCCCCGCTGGACATTTGCCTGCTTGCCGCCCATAACACCTGACTGACTTTGAGAGAGAAATGTGAGAGAGTTAATAAGAACATTATTTGGTCAGTTCGTTAGTGGGTATAAGAACTGGGGAAGGGACTTAATGATAGTCCTGTTAGTTGGTATTAATAATAGTCCAATTAGTAATTGTTAGTAAGTCTCGTTCTAACGTCACGGATGATAAACTAACATGGTTACGCCTAAGCATTATTTAAAACGCAACTTTTGCTTATGCTACTCACCTTGCGAATTGAAAAGAAATGTAAGAGAGTTATTATTATAAGAACATTATTTGGTCAGTTCGTTAGTGGGTATAAGAACTGGGGCAGGGAGAAATGATAGTCCTGTTAGTTGGTGTTAATAATAGTCCATTTAGTAATTAGTAACAGTCTCGTTCTAACTTCACGGATGATAACCTAAGATATTACCCCTTAGGTTATGAGGTTACCCCTATAAGCATTATTTAAAACGCTTCTTTTGCTTATGCTACTCAACTCACCTTGCGAATTGAGACACAACTCACGTCGTACCGGAACTTAACTTCCCGGAGCACTTCCGTGAGTAAGGTAAGTGAGTTGATGGGGAAAGTTTGAGGGGAGATATCGATTCTCGCGCGGTACCACGATACTTTTCACGCGTTCTCGATTAATATGTAATCGAGCGTTGTTCAAAGGCCTGGTATTTAAATCAGCAGATAATGTTTAAGATCGGTCTTTAATGCGGTTGTCACCAGTGGCTATCGAACTTGTTTCTCTCATCATTCATCATCATCATCATCAAAACCCTTTCTTTGTCCCACTGTTGGGCACGGGTCTGCTCTCAGAGTGGGAGGGATTAGGCCTTAGTCCACCACGCTGGCCAAGTGCGGATTGGCAGACTTCAAATGCCTCGGAGAACATTATGATGTATTCTCAGGCATGCAGGTTTCCTGACGATGTGTCCTTCACCGTTATAGCAAGTGACATTTAATTTCATAAATCGCACATAACTTAGAAAAGTCATTGGTGCGTGCCGCTGGGGTTTGAACTCGGACCACTCGAGTGAGAGGCGAGTTCAATAGCCACTGGGCTGTCACTGCTGTTTCTCTCATATGTGGGTTCAAACCCAAGACTATTTTAAGTGAAGAGAAAGAAACCAACGTATTCATGGGTTCGTAATTGAATTTAGCTTAAATCGGTCGACGCAAGCTTACATGCGCTTTTACCTCGCTTCCCAGAATAACTTTCGAGATTGCTCTGTCGAGTGTAATGTATGCAAGAACCCGCAAACTGTCTTCGCCAAATGCTCGTTCATAAATTCACGTCAGTTTTCTACACGTATAACAGAATTTTTCTATGAACTTTGTAAAACTTAAAATCTTTAAAGCGCTTAATGTATAATTTGTAATAACATATTATGATAAAAAGAATGGCTCATACACATAAGATCCAACCATCCATCATATCCATCACAAACCTTTTGTCCCACTGTTGGGCTCTGATTTTTTTTCGGAATTCCCCCGAGAACATTATGAAGAACTCTCAAGCATGCAGGCAGTTTCCTTCACCGTTACAGCAGGTGATATTTAATTAAATAAATCGCAAATAACTTAGTCAGTGGAAATCGGTCCAGTAGTTTTTGTGTGAAAACATTACAAACAAATCTTTCCTCTTTATAATATTAGTATAGATATAGAAGCTATACAAAAAGTACTGTTAAAAAAAAATTATAAAGCTTTTTATAACTTTTATTTTTTATTTTCGTGCATTGTCATCGGAACCAAATACGTGTGCCGAATTTCAGCGGAAGTGGGTGAAATATTGATTGCAAGATTCCAGGACATACATACATACATACATACGATAAAATAATGGGATTATACAATTTAATTTTACTAGGTACTACTGTCAACTTATCTTCATGTCTTGTTTCCTACAAGCCTGTCAAGTCTCTTGGCGAAGAGTAAGATGGGAGGAAGAGAGGACAACCTAGTACAATTTTGTACGCTGCTCCCGAGCTGCAGGGACGAAGCAATGTTTACCCCACACCGTGTTTGTTGATTCCGTTTGCAAAAACTAATTACAACGCCACTTTGTCCGTGCCTCGGATACGACACGTGACATACAGTCGCCGTCCGTGTATTTTGTCTAGATCCCCTGCAATGTGTGCTTATTATTACGCGACTGTTCGTTAGTCGCTGAAATGTAGTTTGGTGTAAGTGAGTTTGATCACAGAGTCGAGAATATATGCTAAGCTGTACTTCGCAAAGGCTGTAGTGAAAATCAGTGGCGTAAATCCTTCATCGTTCACAACTAATGTCATTAATAGTAAATTATAGAATTTAGCTTTTTTTAAAATTCTGTATGAGTTCATGTTTTGTAAATTAATATTGTGTTGTATTATCGCAATGAATTTAATATACAATACCTACTTGAATGTCATTTTATTCTTGCACAAATCCTAATCACCGCCACACAACACTTCCTTTATCCCACTGCTGGACATCGATCACGTCTTATCATCCGCTGGAAGTTTTTATAGAAACATCCTACAGTACCACCTACAAAAATATTTTCATAAAAATATTTTGAAATGATCTTTAAATCTGTAGTAAATACTTTTATCGTTTTGAATTTCAGTAGCGTTCATAATGGCTCACGTTGATCGTAATCGACCAAGTTAAGCAACGATGGGTGCACTCGGTTTATCGATGGGTGACCGCTAATGGCACTTTATAGGCTCTACCATGCTTCGGAGGGACGTCGGTCCCATTGGAGCAGCGTGGTGGAGTATGCTCTAGACCTCCCTAAGCTGCGACCTACTTAATAAAAATAGAAGGCAAAAGTGACGCTAACGCTGCAATCTCAGCTCAATTTCAATATTGCGCGTTAGGGGTAAGGTTAAGAAAGAGCAGGTATAAGAAAACTTTCTTGTTTCATTAGAGCTAATATTGGATATTGCGGCTGAAGCTCATTTAAAGTTTCAATCTCAATAGAAGCTATTTAAGAACAATTTTTAATTGCACACGAATTCCGACTTTATTCAAGCGTTTTAGAGTTCATTTTGGAACGGGCAAGTTGAAGAGAATAGTATAATTTAATTTTAGTTACTATGTAAATTGAGATATCCGCTCGGGTATTAATATTCTTTATTGCCAAAATGTTTTTTTTTAATTCTGGCTGTAATAGCTGCTTATGGTTCTCGTTTACGATAGAGAAGAGAAAACGAATTCGAGTTTGAAATTAAAAAGCAGGCTATCAGTTTCTAGCCTTTTTATTAAATTGGAGATTTGCTTTATAAACATGGATTAATAAACCTGGTGGTATGAACGTGGTTAACGTCGCCTTTGACCACATGAGACTCCAGGGGCATCACATATGCGTTGCCTCAGTAGGAAGTCCATTCTACATGTGACTAGTTCACAAAAAGGACCGTGAGCACTGGACGGTGGCTGTTGACCAGGATTCAATTCAGTGTGGATGGAACTTTAAACCTTGGCGAATATTGCATAATCGCAGAATAACCACAACTTGTTCGCCCCACTGTTGGGCACGGGTCTCCTCTTACAATGGGAGGGATTATGCCTTAGTCCAAACGCTGGCCAAGTGCGGATTGGCAGACTTCACATGCCTTCGAGAACATTATGTAACTCTCAGGCATGTAGGTTTCCTCACGATGTGTCCTGCACCGTTACAGCAAGTGACATTTTATTTCTTAAATAGCACATTACTTAGAAATTGGTACGTGCGGCTTGACGAATTTGTAAAATTTTATTTTCTGCCTTTAAACAGCCAAGAAATGCACAAGTAAATAAGATTTATAACTTTACAACTTGTTTCCTTGGAAGCAGAGTCATCCATTACAAATTAATATTCGTTATTTTATAATGTCTTATTTATTTATTATGCCTCATTTGTTCATATAATCTATAACCACGCTAACTATGATAAATTAATAACATCGCTTTGTAAATTTAATATCAGACGCGCTAAAATCTCTATTGCCCAGACTTCACAAAAGCTACTTGGCAAGAAGAGCTTTTAGGAGCTTAACACTATGGGTTAGGTTACAAAAGTAAATTCCAGCTCGCAGCTAGAATAAGTTCATAATACCTTAGTTAAGACTATTGTTATAGGATTACGTGTATATGCTGTTGTGAAAGTCTTATTATAAATGCTAGCTTACGCTTCCAATATGCCTGCCGCTGTTGGGCGGGTCTCCCACCCACACTACAGGGTCTACGGTATCCACCACGCTGCTCCAATGTGTATTGGTCAAGGGTAAGTGGCTAACCAGTATCAATGTTCTCAAGCCACTCGAGGGACTTATGTCATCTTATACTTCATTTTTCTTTTTTTAGATTATCTTTCTGTATCCCGTCTATTTACCTCTATATACGTTACGAGTATATCACAGGTTTACGCCGAGCTTAGGCATCTGGTCAGTAACTAAAATGTACAATGATATACTTAACTTTGTAAAAAATTTAACAATTTCAATAGCCAATCTGCATTTGGTCAGTAGTGGTAGCCTACCTTTAAACCATAATTGGCTGCTGTCAAAATAAAATAAAATAAATTCTACTAGTTATAGTACCTAACTATATTCTGAAACAATATTGAAATTTTTCAGTACATCTTTTATCCCAGGAGAATACAGTATCGGGATAAAAAATATCCTATATGTTAATCTAGGGTGTCAGTTAGGTACCTCCATATTTAATGAAAATTGGTCCAGCGTGTAGAAGTAACAAACATACAAACACACATTCTCTAACTTTCGTTTTTATAATAGTAATAATAGTAATGTGATGTGATTGGAAAACGAAAAGAAAAAATCTACAAAACAAAAAAAGGATTCAACTCAAACCCCAAAAAAGGCCAAGCGACAATTATACAAGCCAACTATCATTAGAGTCGAAGTTTGGATCTCGCTCTGAAGTTACGACAGACCCAGTTTGGCGGTCGTCCAATAACTTGGTGGACTGAGCACCTAATTTATGCAATGAGTTGGATGGTAAAAAAATATTATAGGACTCATAACTGTACTCGATTTCTCATATTTAATGTGATAAGACGATGCACGTCTTATCACATTAAATATGAGATGAGAGCTACAATCTCAAGTGGTCAATTCAGATTATGTAAGTAATTTGAACTTTAATATGTTGTAGAGAATACCTTGTCGTAAGCGGCTTTAGGCAATTCCGGTAAAATCTAGTTATGAATTAAATGTATTACTTACTGACTTACATAAATTCTTGGTTAAAAAGTATTTTATTTTATTTTAAAAATACTCACTGCACCGTGTAATGCACAAGTATAAGAGATAAATTTCCGGTTTTTCTCTACGATAATAGTCGGATCCAATAGTCTGATCAGACAATCTGAAGGCAGTCGTGCCAGTATTCGGTGTACTTAAGTATAGGAAATTCGCATCACAACAAAACGAAAAATTTAACATAAATTCATACTACTTACAGGATAGTAACCAAATATGGAATAGTATGGAATTTTGTCGTATGCCGCAATACAGGTTCCGTATTTGGGATACTATTCCATATTTGGTTACTTTTCTCTATTCACCCCCACATCATATCATCTATTTATTCTGCTCGGTAGCTTCATTTTTGAGAATGATAAGTAAAGTAATATAAAATCTGAAATCTAAATCCATTCAGGAGAGTCATTGTGTCAACCTCATTATATCAAAACTCTTTCACCTTATTTTCAACCAAATTTCAATTACGTACCTACTCTACAATAGAGAGCTTCCATATTCTATGGTTATGGTAAGAATCCGGTATGAATGTCTCTCTGTAATCTGCGGTTCCGGTATGAATTGAATCCATGCATTATTCACGCGTCGACGTAACAGACGAGGTGGTTGTGTGAGCTGCTGAATATATGATACATAACGTAATTTTGCTTAGACGAACTCATTTTTTTAAAATTTGTATAGAGAACCCCTCCACTGGTAATTTCTATGAATTATTATTTATAAAAGAAATTTTTATTTTAAACTCACCGTATAACTCAGTGAATAAAAACAGTAACTTCCCCGAAGGATACAGTCCGATGGAACGATGCATAATTCATAGCGATCAGAAATAACAAATGGATCGGGGAGGAGCGGGTAAGCGATCCCGCGATGGATTCCGCTGTTCGAGTAGATATTCGTTGCTTAAATTATTTTATTTATACGATCAGTAACATACACGTACGTAACTCGTACGTTATGTTAATAAACAGAAGCCGTTAACTGCACAATACAATACGATATAACCTAATTGCCTATAAAATTATGGACAAGATTACTGACGTCTTGCATTAGCTGTGAAATTATTAAAATAAAAAACAAAATATAAAATCTCATAAAAATTTTGATTCTTTATACCACCCGATCCACCATCTGATATGCCCACCATGCAATGCATATTGAAAAGAATTAATAAAATAAATAAAATTATCGACTTAAATATCATTGTTCTCATTACGTTCATCACCGCGACAACCATTACCCACTGTTTCCTCTCGAATTTAACATTATGAAAAACTCTCAGGCATGCAGGTTTCCTCAAGATATTATTATATTTGTCACCATTACAGCAGGTGACATGTAACTTCTTTATATTTTCCTTAATTTAACGTAGGTAAGTAAACATCATGTCAAAACAAACATGTCAAAACTAACGTAAATAGGAAATACAAATTCATTAGCAATTTGTAGTTACTGAGGAAATTTTTTTTCAAAAGGTAGACTCCACTATGCTTGTAGTAATTTTTCCGTCTCTACAAAATTTACAAAATTAGGAACATTCTGAAAGGTTTAAGATACTTTTTTTGAAATTAAAATTAAAATTGCAGACAACTGCCGCGTTTAAATATTTGACGTTCGAGAATAAATTAAGTTGAAAGTAGTTATGTACAAATCAGGTACATTTTCATCATCAATAATTAGATTGGTCCTACATTAATTCACAGTTAGTCCTACTGGCTACTCGATATTTGCAATTATTTATTATTTAAGAATTTTGTCTATATCACAAGAACCACGCAATGTTATTCTCCAAGTCATTGTAAACAATAGCCTTAAATTTATGTGTTTTTATGCCAACCACCAACCAACTTTTTATGTGTTCATTACAATACTTTGCAAACTTCGTAACTTCGCAGTCCTAGTTCTACTTAAATTCGAATTAAACAGTCATTGGCAATGGTTAAGACCAACTTACACGTAAATCACAAGTTTATTGCGTGGCAAATTCAAATTAAGACAATTTTCCAGCGTATGGTGACATAAATTAGCCGCTTCTTCAGCGATATTGGGCGCTGGCCAAAGCGGAATATCGCAAGGGGTTGAAATAAAATTGTTGAAAGCTGCTTAATATTTCACCAACCATAGTTTAAGAATGATTTATTGCAGAACACCATTGTGGTTGATCTAAAAATACGCAAATATAATAAAAATATATTTGCGTATTTTTACTTGCCTTGAAATCATTATGGATCTCGATACAATTAGCATCGAGCTAAATCTATTGTGTACTTTCATAGACTTCTATAGGTAATCCCTTTTTTGTTACCTGGTTTTGTTGGTTTCCATTTCCACCCACTAAAACCCTCACCTCACGTTTTCCGAGACGCGGTCTCCACTCCACTATCAGTGGGTCGAGCGAATCAAGACTGCCCAAGTTAGAGTTAGAGTCTCAAGAGAGCCCAATGGCTCGCGTCGATTCAACGTGATCGACGGAATTAAGCAACGACGGGCGCGGTAGGTTTGTGGATGGGTGACCGCTAGTGGCAAAATGTCATGGGCGCTACCGTGCTTCGGAGGGCACGTTAAGCCGTCGGTCCGTTTTTAATGCTGAAAACAATCGTCAGACCTTGTAAAAGACCTTCGGGTGGCTTAGGAACATTCTACACTGCTTGGCCCCTAAACCCTCCACCAATCCGTTAGAAGAGAGATAATAATATCGAAGTATAGCCGGGGTAAATAATAATAAGAAAAATATTATTTCAAAAAGTTAAGTATTCCTACCTACTTCGTAATTTTATGACTGAGCAAACAATTTCATTTTATTGGCAATATAATTCATTAAGTAAATATTTAACCGTGGAAGAATAATAAAAAGTTGAAGCTATGGTAACATTATTTAATTTACTTAGTAGATAATTTATGTAGGTAGGTAATTAACAATATTAATTAGTAAGTACTTATATTACATTAAAAACAATTAATGCCCAATTGACTGCCTTGTTGGTCTAATGGTGCAAGCGCGACTGCTAAGCTAGAGTTCCTGGGTTCGATTCTCGGGTCAGTCAACTATTGGGTGTTTCTAACTCGAAATGCCCGGAAGCAGCTCGGAGTCTGGATTTGTGCCCGCTGTATGGCAATAGGCTCACCACGTTATTACAGGGAACTTAAACACTGATTTGAATCTAGTGAAAATTGGATGTAGTAGGTACTACTACTACCTTGTACTATTAAGTATTATGTGCTACTACACACCTCTGCCTACCATTTCGGGGAAATAAAGGCGTGATGTTATAAATCCATACTAATATTATAAATGGGAAAGTGTGTTTGTTTGTTTGTTTGTCCGGCTTTCACGTCGCAACGAAGCTATTATATGATATGGTTTTTGTGTGTGGAGATAGTGAGGAGGGTGGAGAGTGACGTAGGCTACTTTTTACCGCGGTAAAACATCCCCATGGGAAGATATCGATATTTTGTTATTTGCTAGATATTTAGTTCTGGATGTTGTTAATAGATGGCGTTAGTAAAGTATCTTTTAATCATGGAACTGTTATTATTCATCCACCACAAATGTGTCATGTATGATAAACAACTCATTGTTAATTCCCTTTGACCACGCGGGCGGAGCCGCGGGCAAAAGCTAGTAATTTAAAAAAGTATTTCGTTAGCATAATTCACTAGAGATGATCAGTCTTCAAGGGTAGAAACACATCTACCACAGACTTTGAGTTACACAGTTGACACAGTTATGAGCTTCGTTAAGGATCTGTTCTCTTTAAGTACGGCAGTGACTGGTTCCCGGGTAGAGAGGCGACCTAGGGGTCGAGAGCGACTCCGCAGACTGATAGTCGCGTAGGCGACATAAGTACGCAATGTTTTTGGTAGAGCAAAAACACGGTTTATTCTTTACGGATCGCAACAACGGCGAAAACCGTGTGTGTTAATTAACACAACTCACCTCGTGTCCATTGGCACGGGAGAACTGCCCGGGTACAAAGGTCTGTCCTAGAGTCCCGTAATCCCTTCAGCCGAAAGGCGAAGGCAGTCACGCATATACCTTTATATGGGTAGAGAGGCCTAGAGACCCGAAAACCAGTCAGGCCGAAAGGAAGTTAAATCCTACCTTACCTTAGTTAAATCTTAGCTCACCCTGAGGATGCCTTGTATCGGGGCGAAACACGTGTTGTGGTGTGTGTTGTTGGTGTGTGTATTCATTGATCGCATGTGCATGTTTTCCTCTGTGAGAGGGAGGGAGGTGCTGCGTGCATGAAGGTATACATACATCACCATACATTTTAGTTCGCGGATTAGTTGCAAAGTAGATTAATTTTTGGTTTGTAAGTTAAATCTTGTCTAGGTGTGGCAAGACCAATTTGTGAGATTAATTTCACGTCCTACCCTGAAGCTGTAGATATTATATTTCTGAACAGATGATTTCTTTGTCAAAAACAAGGGGAGTAGCTGGGCAATCGTAATGAAACAATTTGAAATATTCATTAACTTCGCAAGTGCTCCCCGGGAATTAATATTTTTTTGTATACTTTTATTAAATCCCTTGATTCTTGTTATTGTGACTGAGTTTTTATATTTTGTTCTTTGTTCAGTTTACATGACTGATTCAACTGTCCAACTCCCAAGACACTTCTTGCGATGTGCAATTTAGTCCTGCGTATGATTATTACATATACAGTCCAGTGGCTATCGAACTTTTCTCTCACTCGAGGGGGAGAAAAGCGTGGGTTCAAATCCGAGCGGCACGCGCCAACGTCGCAGTGGTGTCTTGACTGCTAAACCGCGGGCTCTGAATTCCGGCCGGGGTAGTTAAATATTTCGCATATAAATATTTGTACTACAGCGGGGGGTAGGTTTAATTAATTTATTAATTTCACCAGCTGTTACGGTGGAGGAAAACATCGTTAGGAAACCTGCATACCTGAGCGTTCTCCATAATGTTTTCTACGTGTGCAACCTGCCAATCCGAACTTGCACAGCATGGTGGATGGCCTAACATCTCTGATTCCGAGGGGAGACTCGAGCCCAACAGTGGGACATTAAAAGGATAATTTATGGCAATGATTGTGTCAAACTGATTAATCGGATATTCAAACAAACAAACATTTATTTTAAAAAATCCTTATATCACAATATAGTACATGAGTAATCATTATTAATATTCAATACATCATTTATTATTTCAATAATCAAATAACAGTCAACGAAAGCACCGATATGTTTTGAACCACAATATTAACTAGTGTTTTATATAGGTAACGTAATAAAAATTCAATAATTTAATTGATAACCATTTAAACATAAAAATGTACTAACAAGAAATAGTATTTATGTAACAAATACATGCACAAAAATATAACCAAACATACAATATAACTTTAGCATTATATATATACAACAATAACTGTTCCACAGATTATATAAAACACATTCTTCAATATTAATTATTAACCTAAAACTAACTTAATCTAGAGATACGTATTAATTACACCCAATACTAATATGCTTTTTAGATATGTGCTTTTCTCTTTATGATATAATTTGAGTATGTATCAATTAAAATTCAATCTTTCTCAACCTTACAGCTATGTAAAACTATCTATATAAAACAGGTTTATGTACCTATTTATTATTTAAGTTACATTCTAATCTTACATTTTTTTAGAAACTAGTAGTTTGATATAAGGTGCAAATAACAATATTTAAACACGTATAATGTTCTGTGAAAGCCACAGGTAATGTGGTGAATCCTGAATTAAATTTGTAGTTAAAATTAAAATATTTTTTACAACCTACAATGTCGACGGTATATTATGTGTAATATATTACTTTGCTTACAGACTTAAGATATATTAGAAACTCAGAAAACACTGAACTATTTCCTTTGGGGTCAATGTCAAACCTAATCTTTGACTATAACTCACATGAGTTATAACAAGAAAGTTATCTACAAAGACTTTATCATTAAATTAATGAAACAAAACATACCGTCGCAAGCGTAATTTACCAAACATGACTTGAATAAACAAGAGCAATTAAAATTTACTTCGTACACGCACTTGTATTCTAAACATTAATAAATTAAGTCAGAAACAACACATTTGTTCGTGAAAGTATTTCATATAGACTACGAAACGCAGAAGGTTCCAATTATCATTACAAAACATTGAAAGTCGCGTAAAGATGAATATATATTTACAAAAATGGCGATAAATAACTATGATTGTATGATCAAAATTAAGAAACATACAGCTAGCAAAGTAGAAGCTAGAAAAGATAAACTTTTATGAAGCATTTCTCATTTTGTAATGTATATATAGTAAACGTACTTTAATAACCGACCTTAAATCATAATTAACATGAAAGTTTTAATTATTTCTATTGAATAAAGATAAAGTTAAATTAAATTTATATTCATATAGCGCTTAAAGCAAATCACCGTTCTGAACGTCATACAAGCTTAGAGTTCGTCTAACATTCAACCTAGATTAATCTGAATTTGATTGCAACTCGCATTACAAAATAAATCTACGTAGATTCTTGAATGGTTTGTGACTGTTGAAACCTAATTGCATTAAGACAATTTTTAATCTCCGCTTGCATAAAATAAATGATTTTAATTCCTCTTTTAGTTTTATTAAAATCGTAAGAAAATATCAAAACAACAATTTCACTAAATATATATTTCTTTCCTACTTATTGTGATAGTTAAAAAATGACACGCAATTTTTTTTAAAGAACATTGATATAGGTACATACATTTTTTTTATACGCTTCACCTTAGTCTTAAAATATTGTAGACGAAAGCTAAAAAAGTGTTAGCCCAGAAAGTGTAAGTTTTTAGTTGTCTAGAACATTGCGTATTATATGTACCTATAACAAAATTTACTAAAAGAGAGTTTAATTACAAACACATCGGTATTTTTTTTAAACATTAAAATGGAAAGAATGAAATGAAAATAACAGCTCCGTAGCTACATCTATTTCTACACAATAATATTATAAAATGAACAATACATCAACATTACAAACATCTTTGTGTGTAAAATATGTAATAATAATAATTTAATAATGAAAATAATGTAACAAACAATTTAATAATAGAAATAATAACATAATTATAATCTAGTCATAATTTCTATATTTGTATGCCATTTCACGACTCAAATAATGGATCTTCGTATGTAGTGCCATCATGACAAACTTATAGCAAACAAAACATTGTTTTGAATTTGAATAATTAAAATTAACACTGGAACCACATGAACTTGTAACAATAAATACACGTCAGTCATCCAAAGATTATCTGTTTTTATTACGTAAGAAAGTCACGAAGCTGAATTTATACGGACCGGAGTAAAGTAGTGATTCAAATAACTATTAAGAGATATTTTAAACTCTGTACACATTTACATTGATATGGTCTTAACTTATTAAGTACGATGGTCCTTGGACGGTACTTATCCCGGATGATTCACATAGCGCCTGTTTAAGGAACACTGGATAAGCAAACATTTTGATTTTATTAATAATCGATTATTATTGAAATATATATCAATGTATAGTACAGAAGTCATAAACAATTTTATGATACAGAGGCAGTACATTTTTTTAAATTAACTGTTTGTTACATGTATATAATCACTTGTTTTATGTTTATATTTTGTATTTGTTTTTATTTCAATTAATGTCATCTTTTTCCTTGCTACCCTAATCAAAACTGAACTGAATTTATTAAATTCATAAACAATATAAGAAGAACATATTTTGTCCTCGGAAATGTAATTAGCCCTCGGCTCACAAATAGCTCTTGAATATCTCCCTGCGACCAAATCTAATAATCTGGTGCTCCATTAAGTAACGGAACTTTGAGGCAAATGGCTTATATCTAGATCATACATCTTAAATATTATTCCATATACCGCTGATATGGTAAGTCAAACAAAACAATACACCAAATATATTAACAATAATAAATAATTATAATATGTATACCGAGAAGTTAGTAATGTATGTAAAAAACGTAACGTTATTTACTGTTTAAATTAAATTAAATATCGCAATGTTTTTAATTTCACTGAAAATCTTTAAATAGCTGTTTGACATTTGAGCTCTTAAAGTTATTTCCTGCAGATATTTTAAAATTGCAGGTATGCAATTTCCGCATCTTTCAGTGTCCTTCCGTAAAACGACACGAATTTAAAGTAATATTTCAAGAAACTTGCATTATACAAATGCTGGAATCTTTACGAAACATTATTGAATGAAAATAAATCGGTTTTGCATTAAAAAGTAATAACTTAACCCTCTTAAGCCAAAACAAACTATCATTGTTTCACCGTAAACGTTAAGATATGATGATTTAGCAAATAATATGCCATTTGATGCGTCGTTTACGAATTAATTTGTTCCCATTAAAATTCTTGCGTTATCCAGGCTCGCACGATGTCTAGTGAGATCTAAAATGGTCACCTGATATCATAACAGGTTCCAAGGAGGACAAGCGATGATAGCAATAGGCCCAAGTAGCTGGTTGTGGTCTTCACACCACTTTGGAGTTCAGCAAGGCTCGATCCTGGGGACAAAATATTATATTTAACATAACATTAACATAACGTCTGTTATGTTAACAATAGATTGGTGGTGAACTTTCGTGTGCGTTGCTGTAGCATCCTCTATTATCTATACTCTACTAAGTATAAGTTCAAGGCGTCGGATAAATTTGAATTTTTCACACTTATCAAGGACCGATGACAATGCATTAATTTAAAAAAAAATCTACGTTTTAGTTCGGTTATCTACAAAAGCGTGTTTTAAAATAATTAATTAATTATGATGTTATTTAATTTGAATTTAACGCATTTCATTGTAACGCTAATGACAACAGGATCGTGAGGCTTTGGTTCACGGTCGACGATTCTCATATTCCGTGTTTGGCTTTATTTTTTTATGGATTTAAGATTTGATTTGAGACGAGCTTGCAGTATCGATTATTCGCTCTAGTGCTATGGGTTTGAGACTAAAATTTTATAAATACGCTTGGCGTAACTCTTGGCGGTACGAATGGCGTAACGGGATGACGTCACACTTTTTCGTATGTGTTGGCGTTCATCGATTTATAAGACGTTATCACGTCAAAAAGTGTTTGTGTTATGACGATGGCAGCCAAATTGTCAAAGCGGACATTAACGCAACTGTTTGTGTGGTCAAATTAATTCGTCGTGTTAGCGTACAAAGGGTTGCTTAGGACAGTCAATCAATCCAATTCACTGAAAGGGTCTGACTCGTATGTTTGTTAATAGATAGATGCAAGTAAATAGACAATTTGGTTTGCACTCCGGTCCAGTGCCCTGAATACCATTTATATAATTGTATTCAATCGTTTTAAACGACAATTTATTCCGCTACGGTATATGGGTTTTATCACAGGAATGTAAATTTTGTAAAGTCGGAACACTATTATTTTTGTAGTTTTTTATTAGGACCCACAGTCCAACTGCTTTGTCTATAAACGGTAAAATTCGGGGAAAACATTGAAAATTAAATTTATTCTATTTGAGCAAATGCAATAAAACCGAATAACATTAAATGGAAATTAGTAATAATTAGTACAAAACTAGTTATTCCAATGTTTTTGAATTATATCATTACCAACTTTGCAAATATTTTAATTAAACAAAATAAATAATATTTAGTCTAACAAAGTTTACTGTACTTTTAGTTTATCATCTTTGAGTTTGTTCTAACGATCAAACGTTAAGCTCTAAGGCATGAGGGGACGGCGTCTCTTAATTTAATCTTATCTTCATAATCTAAGCAACGACTAAGTTAGGAGTGCATGGCTGAACTGGCAAGGACTTTATCCCATCATATTTCACGACTCGCTGTTTCATGTGACTGAAAATTGCTTCAGTTTACAGCGTTTAAAAGAGGCAAGCATTGACTTATCTTATCTAACAAGAGCGAGATTTGCAATCGCTTACATTAAATTAAAGTAAGTATTATGTTGCTTTCAGTGTTCTCCAATAGCTTTTATGCTTCGGAGGACCCATCAAGCGCTTTCCGCTTGATTCCCAAGTGTTTTCAATTCACTCAATTCAATATCAGTTTTATCCTAATTTCTGTCTATCCATCTATCCATCAGTCTTTTGAGGTCCACTGCTGGACACAGGCCTCTCTTAAAGGACACAATTCCTTCACAAAAGTCTTCTGAATGTAGCGGTTTCCCATCGTCTTCTTCAAGTCGTCCACGACCATTGAAGATAAGGGCGACCTAATTTCTGTATAGAGCCTCACACACAACAAATTGTGTTACTTCTGGTAGGTACATAGCTTAATATTTTACATATTGCGTTTATTGAGGTCGTTTTAATATTATCAAACCTAAGCAAGATTTGATAATATTAAAATTTGCATAGAATTTTCATGCAAATATTCTCAACATCTGTAAGTTTTTTCAGTGGTTTCTGATTAACATAAGGTCTTCATTTTTAAAAGCTTTTATTTAACTTCACTCGTATGTTATGTACGAGTATGTCCTGGAATCTTGCAATCAATATTGCAGCCACTTCCACTGAAGCTATCGAGCTGAAATTTGGCACACATATTTGGTTCCGATGACAATGCAAGAAAATAAATAAAAATAAAGTTATAAAAAGCTTTTTAAAAAAAATTGTCATATTTATCATAGGAAGACTTTTTCTTGGTGTTTCTTTCTATTGCGTTTTTAACTTCAGATATGTTGTTGACTTAATTAATAATTATGTTGTTGACTTAATTTAAGTTTGGATTTGGATGTTTAAAATTAATCAATTACATAAATAAAAAGCGAACACAAATGGTTTTTTTTTCGTATAAGAAACCAAGAAGAAACCACTATGATTTCGTCAATTTTTCTCTGCACAATGACGGTTCTCGAAGCGTGTGTGTATGCGTGCCAGCTTTTTTGTATTATTGAGCTGACTTACTATTGGTACTTTAATTATTGTTTTATGAGTTTGTCCGACTTTTCTGCAGATTAATGGCTTAAAGTAATCTCTCGTTTGTCGTTAATTCATCGAATAAAGTGGGTAACAGAACACCTATTCTAAAACTCGAGTTGGTAGAAGCCTTTGAAAGTCTACCTCTCAATATTACCGCTCGGATTGGGGCGTCAGATATTCAAGTTATTTAAATGAGTTCTTCTAAAAACTTAGCGGGAAAACAACTTTATGAATACTGGAATAGTCTAGAAATAACTACTAAAATATGCAAGAAGTACTTCACTTCAACACTTCAACTAACTATTAGATAAATACTGTACCTAACGTGACTACAGGAATATCAACTGGCCTGATTGACATCTACATTGACTCAACATACTCATTTTTACCCAAACAAATGTTAGTGAACCCGTTTACTCGTTACAATGTAAATGTAATTATTAAAATTAACTTAATAATAATTCATATTAAACTTTGAACTGCTCAAACTATACGACCGCGTTGAAAGCAACTAAACATTAATTTTCAGCCACGCCGAAATGTACACACGCCGAAATACTACGCCCTAAAGTTGGGCGGGCGGCATAATAATCTATAAAAGTTTTGACCGCAAAATACAGCTTCCATGGCGCCGGTAACCGCGTACAGGTTAATGTGTGGTGTGTTTAATATGTGGCCCAGCGCTACGCTTATGCTTTCATAGGTACCTAAATATTGACTAGAATATTTTATTGTGTTTATATTTATATTTTCTAATGTTCGTTATCCTTACTAATTATATATATTATAGGAAAATGTATTTGTAATAGCAAAGTGTGTTTGTCCTTCTTCTCTGCCTCAACAGAATGATGGATCGATGTGAATTTTGCATATACATATGTAGTATACGGCCTGGAGAGTGACATAGGCTAATTTTTGCCCCGACAATTTGATTGGATTCCGTAAAAATTGAAAAAATAACGAACGAACGAGACTTACAAGTCTCGATCAAATTTAAGTCTATTGATCGATATCTTGGATTTTGATCTGCCAAACTGCATGTGAAGCTAGATTTTGATTATTAATTTTCTTCTTTCTTCTAGCTTTGGTGTAGCTTTTCGTAAAGACTATACATATTATATTTAAATCATTCCTTTATGGTAGAGGCCCGTAGAGGTAATTCTGTACTGAAAACACCTAGACGCGGGCGGAGCCACGAGAAAAGCTAGTAGGTATTATTATAAAATTTCATTGCCTTGATTTTGTTTTGATAGAAGATAGTAAACGAGTATTCACCACGCATGACTTGCTTCTCATCACATCCTTAACAGACCCTGTATTACGTATTTATAACTATGCCGAGAAAAGCTCCTTTCAAACCCAGACTTAGGGAACCGAAGTGCTTTGAAAACAATATAAAGTTAAGCCACTCAAACGATAAATTCTTTATAAAAGATATTTTAGAATGTACGAGCTGCTCAATAACACGAAGTAGACAAATTTGAGTTTTATAAACCGCGGCAGGAGCTCGCTCAGGTATCGAGAAAATAAATGTTATTTGAGACACTCATAGCCCTATGGCTTGCCTCGATTGTACATGATTTAAGTAACGTCGGGCGCGGTCGGCATATGGATGGGTGACCACTAGTGGAAATATTTCATGGCCACTTCTTTGCGGAGGGCTCGTTGAACCGTTAACGTTGCTATTTTTTTTCAATTTCAAAGCCATCGTTAAGCCTTGTCGAAGACCTTCGGGTGGCTTGAAAAGATTCAACACTAAGTTGGCCACTAACCCATCTACCAAACCATTTTGCCTTTTAGAGGGACGCCTATAGACTATAGCTAGCTAGCTAGCTAGATCCTAATAATAATATAGATGTGTTGTTATGTCATAAAAAGCGGTGACAGCCCAGTGGCTATAAAACTCGCCTCTCACTCGAGCGGTTCGGGTTCAAACCCAAGCGGCACGCACCAATGACTTTTATAAGTTATGTGCGATTTAAGAATTTAAATGTCACTTGCTATAACGGTGCAGGACACATCATGACGAAACCTGTATGCCTGAGAGTTCTTAATAATATTCTCGAAGGCATGTGAAGTCTGCCAATCCGCACTTGGCCAGCGTGGTGGACTAAGGCCTAATCCGTCCCATTCTGAGAGGAGACCCGTGCCCCACAGTGGGACAAAGAAAGGGTTGTGGTGTGTGTGTGTATGTGTGTGTTGTTATGTTATGTCGTGGAACCTGACCTTATTCTTCACTGGGAAAAAACTCAACAATAGGGTAATCAAATAATAGAATCTTGAAGTCGTATCGAAGGTACGATACCTATTCCTTAGAAATTTCACCTACGCCCATACGATATAAGTATGTTTTTTTATGGATGTAAGATAGCAAAAGAGCTTGCAGCATATCACATGGTACTAGGTATCATGGCTGGCGAAGGTACTGTCCCGGGCGAACTCTATATAATCCTCTAACCAAATAGGTTCCGTACCATTATCTATACAAACGGCAAAAAAATCTTGTCTGTTGTATGGGAATATTTATTCCTTTAAAATTTTATTCTTTCTATTTTTTAGTATTTGTTGTTATAGCGGCAACAGAAATACATGAGTTGTGAAAATTTCAACAGTCTAACTATCACGGTTCATGAGATACAGCCTAGTGATAGACGGACAGACGGACAGCGAAGTCTTAGTAATAGGGTCCCGTTTTACCCTTTGGACAAGGAACCCTAAAAAGACCTCATTAGCCAAGGCTTCTTCGGAGCAGGTGTTCCCGGGAGGCACTTACGAGTACGCTGTTGAAATTTCATATTAGTGGAAGTATCTCGTATTTCTCATGTGAAACCCACAGCTCTCGAAAAGCTTTTTATTATGCTTATAACAAGCAACAATAAGCAAAATAACATAACATCACGCCTGTGTTTCCCCGAAAGGGTAGGCAGAGGTATGTACACCCACTTTTCACCAGTTATGTTTAGGTCCCATGTAATATGGGGTGAGCCTATTGCCATACACTGGCCACAAATCCAGACTCCAAGCTACTAACGACTAAGAGGAAATCCAAATTAGAAAAACCCAATAATACTGGCTGTTCGAATGCCTAATAAATAAATAAATAAAATAAATAAATAAATACTTTGCCCGACCCGGGGATCGAACCCAGGACCTCTAACAGAGCAGTCGTAAGACCTAATGGCAGCCTGCAAATTTCTAGCAGCACAGCATGAAGGTAGTTCTTTATGTTCAGTATCGCCAACAGTCAGTAAATATTGGATGGATGGATGGATTAAGCAGTACCTTGCAGCACATGCACCCTGGCGACGGTCCGCATCCGCAGTGGCGCTTCCAGTGCGCAGGTATAGTTTCCTGCGTCCTCTGTCTTCAACCTTGCAACCTGCAAAACATCTTGCTGTCAATAAACCGTTACAGCATTGTTTGAGTAGACCATTAAGTCTTCGCAAAAACATACTCGTATAATCGCGGTCAAAATAAGGAAAATCGTCAGCTCTTGCAAATCAAATTTTCGAATTTCAAATTGTGAGAAAATAGGGCATCAGACATTCTTTTGCGTTCGAATTTTAAAAACATCAGAATTGTAGCTAACTTGAAAAGTCGAACAATTTAAATAAACTTAACGCGTAGGTCATTTTCCGGGAGCAATTTCCTATTAACAAAGTTTAATCTCATTTGCGATCCAATGCGATCTTCGAAGTGACAATTATTATTGTTGATATTATGTGACGTAAAGGACAATCATCGTGTGGTTATAGTCGTCTAGACTTTATACTGTAATTGGAAGGAATAAAGTTGGTTTTCGATTTTGGTATTGTTGGACTCACCAGCAAATACATGGTCCTTAACATAACTGGTGACATGTGGTTGTATTATACATCTGCATCCCTTTGGGAAAATACAGGCATAATGTCACTTCAGGCACTTCAAAAGGCACTACCTATCAGAAAAAAGCTGTAGTTGCACATCTCGGGCCAACAAACGTGCTTAACATTTGGTATCTCAGACGTTATGTTTATATATATAAACTAGTGGACGCCCGCAGCTTCGCTCGCGTAGAATTAGACCCATTAACGACGTCTACCCGTCTAACGACTTCAAAAACGGCAAAGTTTCAAACTAACTTTGCACCCCCGTTTTACCCCCTTAGGGGGTGAATTTTCAAAAATCCTTTCTTAGTGCTCCCCTACGTTATAAAAGGAACCCCTGTGCAAAATTTCAAGTTTCTAGCCCTTATAGTTTAGGCCCTGCGTTGATATGTCAGTCAGTCAGTAAGTCAGTCAGTCAGTCAGTCAATCAGTCAGTCACCTTCTCCTTTTATTTAAATAGATATATAGTGTATTTTTGTGTATTTTTGTGTATTTTAAAATAAAACTGCTTTTCGTGACTAGCGGTTGGCTAATAGAGAATGCTTTATGCAATAAGCTCGCCATTTTTACCCTGTACCTTTTAAGTGGTTCAATAAAGATAAATAAATTAATAAGTGTAATGTAATGTTTTCTAAATTGGGTGTAGGTGATAAATAAAGAATGAATCAAACCACAAAGCATTGAGCAAGCCACCAATTTCGAAGAATAATGGCAACACATAAACAATTGGGTGTAGCAACTCAAAAATTCAGAGCACACGTCATAATTTACAATTTCCCCTGTTCACGTCATCACAGGAATACAGTCAAATTATAAAATGGCAGCTATTTCTTCCAAACTTTTTCCATACATATTTGAATAGCTACTTGAGAGTTTTCCCATGGGTCGACACAGCGGGGCTAAGCGGGGTGACCTTCTTATATATTGAAGTTTTGTGGTTTAGTTACACCTTTATAATATAAAAGTCACTTATTAAAATTACACATTTATTCATCATATACTCGTAAGTATATTATATATGTGGCTTATATAAATAAAGTGAAATATATCACTTTATTTACATAAGCCACATCTTTATTGCTTTACATCTTTACTGCTAGAAAAAGCCTAAGAATATGTTTAGTTAGTATGTTGAAAGACACATTATTTAGTCAATTTTGTCGTAAGAACTTGCTGATACCGCATTCTTTGACTTTACGCGGGTGATCCACCAATCTGCATTGGAGCAGCGTGGTAGAGTATATGCTCTAGGTAAAGTATGCACAGATGAGTCTATGGGGGAGTCCCGTGCCCAGCAGTGGGACGTCTATGGATGGATCAGCAGCAAGGTGATTTGTGCCACATTCACTACAACGTTTCAAATTGCAATGCTGCCTACATACAAGCATTACTTTTAATATTTATAATGTTTAGAGATATTCTTTTTGAAAATATTCCGTTTGTATTTATACAACAAGACCACAAAGAAGGTTAAATGCATTTACGTAATGCAGTATTTAATTTAATCCCAGCGTGGATTTTATTTTCTCTTTGTAATCTTTGACGTTTCAAAGAATATTTTAATATTCCAACATTTTTCAGACGGTACATGGAACTAGCGTCTTTGGGTATTCGCTATATTTTTTTATGGATTGAAGATAGCAAACGAGCTTACAGCGCCACCTATCCGCTGCCGCCCACGACAACTGTGACTGACTTAGAACAAAACTATAATAAAGCCTAGGATGGTTAGTTCAGAAAACAGTAGGTATTATGTTAGAAATCTGATTTATATGTAATTATAGACACAGAGAAATAAATTAAAATCTAAAAGAGTTTTGATGATAGTCCAAACAAAGATTTATAAGACTTCAGACTTCAGCTTTTCGAACTTTTTTTAACACGCTTTTGTTAGCTTGGTATGTATGTATGTATGTATGTCTGTATATAAGTATGTATGTAACGGAATCTTTGAACTTGATTTTCACCCCCTTAAAAACATCGGATTAATCAGAAACTTTGCACACTTAACAAGAACCGATGACAAAGCAATAATTTAAAAAATGTATACTGTTTAGTTGGGTGGTTTTTATTATAGGTATTCAGTTATGTCGCATTACATACTAAGCAATTTTACCGAAAAGCACCTGCTGAATAACCAAACGAAACAGTATAAACAGGACCTATTAGTCGGTAAGTGGGGAAATAATATTTAAGTCGGTGCTTAACTGGCCGCGCAAATTTATAGCGGGAATTTAGAACAGAACGGTCGAAGGTTAAAACTTGGGTGTTAGGGGTTAACGACAAGGTTTTAGTGACAAAGTAATCCATTTTGGCTCCTATCCATTAGCGTTTAGCTGCAGGACTAACGTGGTCATCATGTTAAGTTACGGCAACCGTCCAATCGGGTCATCGAAACATATTTCGCTGTGACCCATAGACGTCCCTCTGCTGGGTATGGGTCTCCCCCACAGACATTGCTGCGGGAGGTCTAGAGCATACTCCACCACGCTGCTCTAATGCGGATCTTCGACAAGGCTTAACTTTTGTTGTTAAAGCATTGGAAACAACCAGGACTATTACTAACTATGGACTAACTGTCAGTAACAGTCACTGCTCCTAGAGTACCTATTAAACCAATCAAATAATTTTCATACAATTCCGCAGGGTTTTTCTTATTGATATGATAAAGCAAACGAGCATACAGCGGAAGGGTTCCACTGCCGCCCATGACTACTGTGACAGAATTAGAACAAGACTTAAATAGGGTCTACGTTAGTACAACTGTCGGCATGAATGTTTAGCTCAGAACGAAGTCTGTGGGGGACAAGATACGGCTGGCGAACCACACTCGCCCTGAATAAGGCGACACCTTAATTTCGTCTTCTGCGCATTGAAGGTCGGAGCTAAAGTTTCGTGCCGTCCAATTAGCAAAAATATTTTAGGAGCAATGATTTTGGTCAGCTATTTTGTAGGTATGTCTTCTAGTGTCACTTAGTCCTGTTAGTTGGTCTTATTAATAGTCCAGTTAGTAATTGTTACAAAGTATCTTGTTCTAAGCGACTGATGACTACTCCGTAAAAATGCTACTAGATACCGAGGTGGATAGTGTTACTGCCACGGTTAACTTTAAAGAGAACCTATAAAGGTTCCACTAGGCTCTAGTCTCCCTCTTTGTTGACATTTTGATTTAAAAAAAATAATTTCACACAAACAATAAAATAAAAATACAATGAAATCAATCAAGGAGATTCACTTCGAACTGGCAATACGAGACAACACCACAGATAATTAACATTTAATAGGATAAACATAGATCACGATACGTTAATCTGTTTCCCGGGAACCGCGGCACGTCACAGGGAATGATCCACACTATCCCGTTCACGTGACACCGACGTGACTGGTTAGGCGCAGTGACAGCATAATGGCAGAATTCCAACCGGGATTCTGTGGGGTAATTGCCTAAAAGTTTTCATGGATGGACTTGCGAAGTATGAAGTTACGATCGTTATGTCAAACTCCTATTGGTGCAAGACTGTCAATTCAATCAAGACGATCAGTGATCGGTGAATAATTCCAACTTTCATTGCTTTCATTAAAACCATGCCACAGAACAAAACACAAAACGATTGTATAAATTTCATGATCGGATTTGTCATAAATGAAAACTCTAGACAGTTCGTATTTTTTTTTTTGCTTTTGCTTTACATCCCAAACAAAAAATAATAAAATCGTTCACTCAATCATCTAAAATAACGATCCAATTGTTAAGTTCATATGAATGACATACACAATTCGAATTAGCTGTTTGACAAGCCATATCGTACGATATGAATGAATCCATCTCATGAAAACTTTTACGCAATCTCTAATCACTGGGCCAAATATTTTTAAGGTGAAATAATAAAGAATACTTATCTTATACATAGCTATACATTATCTAGGCCTATTGTTGTTGGGTTGACATTTCAGTATAAAATTCCGCATCGAATTCTGCCACTTCATTCAAGTTCGGACTTTGATGCGGATATGGGATAATGAGCTGATATAGGTGACACACGTGTAGGAGATGGGGCGACAGGATAAAAATAAATTTCGGTGAATTGGAAATGGAAAGACACCTGGCGAGCTTATTTTAAAGAACGATGCACAAGGATCTTTCAGCAATAAAATCAATTTACTTTTATATATAGTACTTACTTTTATATATAGTATTTACACATAGTTTAGGCAATCACTTAAGCAGTAGGCTTTGCCCAGATAACTGTGTTATGTTTATTTTTAATTATTATTCAAATAAAAAGTTTACAATAGGGAAAGCCTTCAAAGATACAATAAGATTTTCCATAAAGGTATTTTTCTCAAATTCTGTTTTTCGTTGACCATAGTTCATTGTACATTTTAATTATTGATTTATGTAATAACTCTAATCAGTAGGTAATAGCAACATTGCTACAATAGATCTTTTTAGGTCGCAGTGGCTTGTGGGCTTCACGGCTCGCACCCCTTCGCTCCAAATAATAAGTATATTACTCTCTCTCCTCTTTTCCTTAACCGACATACAACGAGTATATAAATTGACAGAATCTCGTTCCAGCCTGTAAGTAATCCTTTTCAATTTCCCACTTTCTCACACCTCGTTCACCTAAAAAGTAACAATCGCTGAAAAGCCGAATTACCCTCGATCCTTTCTATGGAGGCGCACTGATTAAAAGGGTATTTTATTAGATGTTGCTCATAAAACTCAATTCGTAGCTCCGCACTGTAGCGCGATGGTTACCCATTGATTACAATGTTCATGGCAGCTGTTCTGTTCTACGGTGGGTCTTTACTATCTCCTCAGTGATATCAAGTTTTAGATTCAGAGGTAACGTAAAATTATTGGGCGGTCACCCATCCATAAACCGACCGCGCCCGTCGTTGCTTAACTCTGTCGATCATATTGAATCGACGCGAGGCATTGGGCTCTGGACGTTTTGTATAAATAATCTAGTAGATTATTACACGGGCAAATATTGTACTCCACTCCTTCGCCTACATTAAAATAATTCTACTACGATACTCCTAGAATAAAAAAGAATTCACATTTCATTAAATGAGAGTTTTTATAATGCTTTCGACGACTAATCAAGTTTTCATTATAACATAAATATTAATTCATTATTTTCACCTGATCGCCATAACACGTCACGACTGAAAAATACGTACTCGTGATTCTTAAGTCTGTCCTATCCATAGATTTCTCTAGTAATAAATCTATGGTCTTATCACGTTTCCAGTGATTCATAATTGCGTTCTCTCGCTAAAAATATCACTCGAATCATTTTACTGATATATTTTGCGACACAATTTTAGGCATAAAAGTACTCAATTTTATGGATACAGATTAAGAATACGTCATGTTTTAGGATTATTCGATGTCCTAATGACAGCTCCCTCATCCGTATTCTAGGTTGAGAATGACCAATTCAATACCCCCGATAAATCGATTTGGAACTCGCTAAAGGGCAGATTAGGCACTTCCTTGTCGACAGGATTATCTAAGTAAGTTAAGTCCCTTTAGATCTTCTTGGTTGGAACTTAAAGAAAGATGCGATGATGATGATATATAGGTTGATAGAAGTGTTTACGCTCACTTCTATCTGTTATCAATTTATGGGCCAAAGTTACTACTAAATATGTTTGGGAATTCTTCGTTTAGCTGCGGCAATATCCTGCAGTTCACTAAACTCGACGATGTCTACCGATAGGACTATACTAATCCCATCTGATTTGAATTCTGTATTAGCACTAGGGTAGCCAGAAAAGTTTATGTTGTCCTAGATATTTCTAAAGTTCTTAGAGAAAACCTACTAAATAAGATTTTGAACGGTTAGTATTTTTAGGGAGCCTTAGAGATCTCTTACTAATTAGTAAATACCGCCAAACTTTAATGCACTGGTTGTTTTACGCTACGATTTTCAGTTTGTGATGGAATTATATTTTGGTATGGTTCATTCAACAATTATCTTGCTTCGTTCCTTTTTTTTTAGTACTCGAGGTTCATTTGTTGCACATATTCAAATTAAATTACGTATCTAATCAAAGAGGTTATGGGAGTTTCGAAACTATTTCGTTTAGCTCATAGAACAGGAGCAAAACTCCAATGCTTTCACAGAATTCTCGTCCATCTCACAACGTGGAAACCCTAATTCACACCGAGCCAATTTGCTAACCCTGATAAATCGGTGACGGCTCTGTCGTCAGGTCGCAGATTAGGCGCTTGTTAGTCGGCAGAGCTAGTAATGCCCCTTTGATCGTCGCGGATGAAAGTTTCATTTTGTACTTCATTTGACTACACTGACCTATTTATAAAGTATCAGGGTATAGGGAATGATCGTAGACCCGTAGGACACCCACATACCGCTGGAAAGATGAGGAGATTACCTGCATTGTCCTTATGTCAAAACTGGTGGAAAGTGTTTTTCGCTAGACTTAGAATCTTGTGTTTGAGGAAAAGAATACTCTTGTTTTGAAAGACAAATCCCTCTTGGGGTAGCTGAACTACAATAAGTAAATACATATCTAGTGATTTCGTTACGTGTATCTTAATTTTGTAATTCAGATTGAAATGATAACTAATATTTCTTTTATAATTTTGAACCAGCGTGTTAAAATATGGTATTGTAGCCCCTTTAGCAAAAATTTCAATCAAATCTAAATTTAAATACAAGACCTAATTTTATTATCATAGAGTAGAGTACTTTCATTTGTACAACGCAAAAGATGTTATCAATATATTTTGACACCAAGTAGGAAATGAAATTCAATTACATAATAATTTCTCACTAGGGCTTTGCGTGACTTGGATTTGTTAAGGAAACACGATGGTAATCACGATTAAGTTACTCTTTAATCGGTGGAATTTCATGCTTCAGAAATGTACAACAAAGGAAAAGGCTGTGTTTGCTAGAACGAAAATCCTTTAATTATTTTTACCATTTAAGTATTCGAAGGAAATAAGAACACTTTTCGGGTTACTGGGTACTTCATCCCGGTCCCTGAAGCTCGGGTCCAGAATAGTGATATGGTATCCCCTGCATGTCATAAGCGGGCGGCAAGAGTCGAACCGTCCATCGGAAAAGACGACGTTGTGTCCGGCTGCACGACGTTGTATTCATCTACAAAATCGCTATCGTTTTCGCTGTATCATCTGCGATGGGACTGTCATAGGCTAGGGGATTTCATAGGCTAGGGGCTAGGGGGAACCGGTGCGTTCTAGCAGAGAGCCGTTCCCGGAACCCTCCACAAACGCTGAGGGCATCGAGGAGCTTTTAATAGGTGGAAATCTCACTTAAACCGGCGTCGCTAACACGATGTCCGGTTACCTTTATAAGGTACTTCATCCCAGCTGATACCAAAGGCAGAGTATATAATGTATATATATATGCATGTATATATGATATACATCAAATATATTTTGGATTGGTTACCGAACAACCCAACTGTAAGTTATGTCTGACAAGAAAGACAGTACGAGTCATATGTGCAAACTGCACGGCATTCTGGAGCTATTCTAGAAATCAGCAGCCGGTTTATTTCAAATCTGTTTTACCATACAGAAGTATGTTTCAATATAGTATAATATAGTATAATTTTACTCCTTTCGTTTTTACCTAATCGTCTCCAGTTGTCGAAAGGTTGATGGATGGATAAGCCATCAGCTTCACTTACCTGCAAGTGGCTGGTGAGAGTCAGATGGTCAGTCTCAATGAGGACGCCGCCTCTGACTTCGTCCAAAGGAGCCGAGTCAGCGCCTCGGTACCAGCGCAGTTCTGGCACGACGTCGCCGGTACTCAAGTGCAGAACAGCGCACTTGAGAGATAACGTCTCTCCGCTTTCCAGGAACGCTTCTTTGTTCATTTTTATTTCTGGCGCTGCAAAGTTAAAGGTTTTTAGATGGCCTGATAGTCGTTTGTAATCTTCAGTGCCATCCAATTAGTTTAATAATAATTATTAGTTTATTCAAAATAGCCTTCCAGGTCTTTTTTTCAGTACCTACCTACTATCGTGCCGATTGGGCACATTATACGTAACGAAATAAATCATTTGAATTTTTTAATTTTGCACGTAGTTGTATTGAAAATATACGCCCAATATGCCGCACTAAGTTAATTATAAACCATATTTATTAATTCATTGAAAAAATATTTCATACAATTTATTTTTAATTTAAGTCCGACAGTGTGTCAAAGATGTCTTGCGGCATTAGTGTCTTACTTTGAATATAGATTTATAGTGAATAATAAATCACTATAACAAATTATTATAATTATTATTTGGCATTATTAATTACATTATACCGAAATCATTTATTTTTTCTTCTTTGATAGAAATCTAAGGATTAAAACTGTGTATTTTTACAAGAAATAGATTGGAGTGATTGGATTTATTACATATTAATGAACAGCTAATAGCTATCTATCGTTAGGATTAAGTTAATGAGAAATGGTAATGCACTCGTAAGTAAAACTTTAGTTATTTATGTGCATATGTTTTGCCACTTTACATTATCCATTTTATTTTTTTGCATGATAGATGTACAAGGTGGTCATTAATAAAATTTAAAATTATTGGGATTTCAAGAATGTGAAAACACACAAATTTTAACTTACATTCTTTTGAAATACTGCTCCACGATGGCAAATGGACCATCGACAAAATAACATCAGCGTAAATTGTGCGTTGTAAATTTTTATTGAAAAATTTTCGAGCTTTGTTCCGAAATACTGTTGCGGAATAGTAAACGAGTTGATGTAAACAATTGCTTTAAAAGATTTACTAGATTTGTTTTCAGGTACAGAACTGGCTATGTCAGTATTGTTGGAATTGCAAATGAATTAAAAACTGCACACAAAAAAAGTTCAATTCAGATTCTAAATTTAATCTAGTTAGCGTATTTCATAGTTTTGATCGGTGAAAGGTTTATCATCCGGTCGTTGCGACTAACTCAGTTTCATGGACAGCGTTGTTTCATCATTGTGGTATTGTTTTGCAATCATAATTTATTCAACTAGCGAATAAGTGTAAAAAGTAAAAATTTTAACATAATTTAACCACCTATATTATAATATATATAACATAATTATATTATATAACATAATATAACATAATTGAGTATAGTCTGTAATTTAAAAAAAACTCAGATTTATGTGAACTCCAACTCATGTTTTTTTTCTTTCCAATCGCAATCAAGGGAATCTCATGTACGAGTGTATTTTATAGAAATAAACGCTACTCTCTCATACCATCGCGGTAGGCCTGAGCCTGTTTTGCGGGTGGCGGACGTGTTGCCCATAGACCCACTGCTGGGCACGGGTCTCCCCCACTGCTGCAGGAGGTCAAGAGCATACTCCAAAACGATGCTCCAATGCGCATTGGTGGAAGGGTTAGTGGTTAGTGGTTTACTGTATGTATGTGTTTTGCCACTATGGTGTACAATAAAGTATTTTTGTATTGTTATTGTATTGTATTGTACAAATATAAATATCTCCCCCGGCTGGGATTCGAACCAGGTTCGGCAGTCAGGCTCACTCACCACCGCACCACGGAGTCGTAATTAACTATGTTTAATGTGCATAAACGAAATGAACTGAAATGGAATCAATGGGATTTGATAGCGGTAGTGTCACTTACCATGGACAATAAGTTTAAATCTCTTCAACATCGGCGGATGAGTTGACACATGGCAGCAGTATATACCCGAGTCTTGCACCTTGGTGTCTGAGAGAGACAGTTTCCAAGTGTCCCCTGCAACATCCACCCTGTACCTGGGACAATAGGATTCACATTGTTTGATTTTTAACATTCTCAAAAATGAATGAGCTCCGAAGGTAGCGTTTCTGATATAAACACAAGAGATTTATAATGTGTAAAGATTATTCTGAATTTAAATTATTTCGCAGCACTAAATTAGCCCTTAACCATCCCCTAACTAATCCCAGTTCAAACAGTGTAGCGGTTGACGTTGTAGATCTAGCTGTCAGGGTAGAGCTTAGTGCAAGAGCGGTGTAAAGCTACGTAGCTTCTCTGTTGTTGCCGCTTGGGACCTGATTCTAGAACAAACACTTTAAAGTATAACATAGACAAGCCATAGAAAACGAATACTTTGATTATCTAAACATTTAGATTTGTTACTGGTATTTTGATATACCGATGGCATTTTCGCATGGCACTATTAGAAAAGACTATTTAGATATATTCTATGATTTGGATAATGTCTTTTTAATATCGATGTCCTATACAGTCAGTTTTCCACACGGTGAGTTAGACACTAATGTAAAAAGAGATAAGTACGGAAAATAGTATTTTAATGGATATAAGAGAGCAAGCATGCAGCACCATTTCAATTGTAAAAGACCTTGAACAGAACTAGTAAGAATATTGTTCAGTGGGTCATAGATATCTTGGTACACTAGAGGACGAAGGATTACGTACAGAACAGAATGTTTACCTGGAATCAGCTGCATGTGTTTCCAAATCTAGAGTAAGTAGCTCTAAGTTTTCGTTTTCTGATACCCGTATCCAAGAAACCTAAAACAAAGAGTTTCGTTTAGTTCAGATGCACAAAATATCATAATAGTATGTGAATACTCTTCAACAACATGTTTTTCATTTTGTTTTTGGAGTATTCAATTAAGGTGTATGAAACTATGAAGTAATTAATTCATTCATCCATCTGCCTCGAAATACAATCAAGAAATTCAGCGCCGTTTCCCATCCTCAGAACGTAAAAGGAATCTATACAGAGTAATGGTGCTTCCTAAAAATGCCGATTTCATCTTATCTTTCCCTTTTACAAGCATAGAACATAGAACACGAATGGACCGAATTGCCTTACCATGTGCCCTCTTAAATTAACAGTTCCGCAGTTGTTTTTATTCAGGACACATCGACCGTTCATCTTAGCGATATACATGTAATATTTGTAATACTCAGTACTGCACTGCTGTAGCAGTGAAGCATAGTGAAGCATAGACTTACCATTTTATCTCTAAGTGAGGAGACATGACAGTCAAATACAACTGTAGCGCCCGTGTCAGCGCTTAGTAACGTATCGTCGCTACTGGTGGCGCCTTCGAATGACGGTGCTTTGAATCTGAAATAAATGATTTGAGTTAGTTGTAGCACGGATTACAGTAAAATAATGGTATTAGTACCTTGTACTCGTACCATTATTTTTAAATATTTATATTATTTATATATTTTTATTATTAATAAGAGACGGTCGGAATCATTGCTGGTTTATAGGTAATCATTCATTCATTCACATCACTTCCACTAGTTCACAACAGTATATCGTAAGCAATAATGTTCTCTTTATTTTATTCCTCGCGTTAATTACTGAACGGCCAAGGTCGGTCGTATCCTCAATTCCAATTACAGCGATATTTCTTGCATACCGTTCTCAATTAATTGCTTTCTCATATAATTATATCAAGAACCCTGGGATTTTAATTAGATAGGTTTTGCCTATTATTTTGTGTAGGTATCTGATGTTTATTATTATGCCAGGTGAAGGTATATTATCTATGACAGTGAGCACAGTCAAAAGGTTCTTAAACGAAATCGTGAAATGAAAAATTAATATGAAAATCTGTCTACAGGTGGCCCAGTAAAGTCAGTCTCTTTTAAATCTATTTCATGACATCATGTCCATGTATTTTAAATTTCACATTTTGGTTCAGATCCGATAACAATGCAGAGTGATCTGATGCTACAAGTATGACTGACTGACTGACTGACTGACTGACTGACTGACATACTGATCTGATCTGACAGCTGTGCTCTCGACAAGGACACTCCTCAAAATTGAGAAACATGGGCACGAAATTTTGATGTCTCATGAATGCAATTTAACGGTATTGATTCGCAATATGTGTGGCTTTACTAATATATTATTGTTTTCTTATGTCGCAGCGCTCATAGAATTTAGACTCGCGTCGATCGTACGTCATTACCGAGTTACGCGGTATGTTGATGGGTGACCGTTAGTGGCGCAAATTTATGGGCACTTTCGTGCACGTTAAACTGTCTGTCCCGGTTGTTTTAAACTAAACCTAAATCAATCATTAAACCTTTTCTAAAACCTTCAGGTGACATTAGAGAACATACGAAACTGGTTTGACCACCAACAGTTTCACCAATACACATGGAGCAGCATGGTGGAGTATGCTATGGACCTCCCTCAGGTGCGGCTGTGGTAGAGACGGTGCAAAACAGTGGGACGCCTTAGGTGGTTACGTGACCCATATGTCTTTACTAATTATGATTACATCTATGGCTTGTAGTTTTAGCCTAGTAGTATATATATATAAATAAATATTGTTTACATCCATCATCTATAATCAGGTAATACACAATTTTTAAAATATACCGCCTTAGCTTCTCTCTGCTTAGCCCAAAGGTTGACTGGCAGAAAATGCTCTTAGCATTAAGTCCGCCTTTTGTACCATATTTAGGTATAATAAAGCGTTTAATAAATAAATAAATAAAATATAGTTCAATAGTATAGCAATAGTGGTTACACAGCCCAATAACATCTCACTCGAGGGGACTTCCTCCAGGGTTCAAATCCACGCGGCATGCACCAATGACTTTTCTAAGTTAAGTACGAATTAAGAAATTAAATGTCACCTGATGTAACGGTAAGGAAAACATCGTGTGTTATCGAAGGCATGTAAGTCTGCCAATCCGCACATTGCCAGCGTGGTGGAGGGGAGACCCGAGCCCAACAGTGGGACAAAAAAAGGGTGGCGGTGGTATAGCAACAGGCACAAACCTAAGACGCAAAATTCACTCGCAATAAACCTCTCCTCGAATGATTATGAGCTTAAATTAAAATACCTTCGAGCAGTTATTACATCCTTGGCAATAAACGCTAATCCTTAACACATTATGAGACCCCTCAAGAGGATGTAATATTATTTCATTTCCACCCTTATACGAGTATCGTATGTCGGTACAATAAGGTACAATATTATTTTATATAGTAACTAGCTTTTTTCGCGTCTCTGCCCGTGTTAAATCGTTTTACATGCAGAAATACCTATACCATCAAGGGTTGGTTTAATCCATACTTCCATAGTTACTAGCATTATAAATGCGAAAGTACTCGTAACTCTGTCTGTCTCGCTTTCACGCCAAAACTACTGAACCGATTTAAATGAAATTTTGTACACAGATAGTCTAGAGCCTGAGAAAGGACATAAGACTACTTTTTAATTGGAAAAAAGTGTGTAAAGGGTTGAAAAGAGGGATGAAAGGTTGTATGAAAGTATTGCCATTTTCAGAACTAGAAGCATAATAATATAATTTATATTTTAAGCTGATTAGATATAAATAAATATGGCTATATATTGTGGAGCTAGTAATAGATTCTTCTTAACGCGTTAACTTTATTAACGCGTTAAGAAGAATCTATTATTATGTCTAATTCCACGCGAGCGAAGCTGTGGGCATCCACTAATATATAATAAGTATGGCCTTTATCAACGGCAAGCTACACCATACATTATCACTACTAAAAATCTAGTTTCTCTCGCAGTTCGGCCGATCATAATCTAAAAAAATTAGCTATCAGTCAATTAAAAATGTATTCATAAACAATCAATATGATCGGGAAACGTGTAATTATTCGGGATAAGACTAGGTATGTCACTATTCAGGCCGAATATCAATGCAAAAATCACATCGTTCCATCATTCCGTTTAGCAAGCGAAGAAGGATAAACCAACAAACCAACAACTCACATTCCCATTTATATATTAGTAAGGTAGTATGGATTAATTCTTCACTACGTATCTCACTCATCATTATCCTCAAAACCCTTTCACTGGCGCAATTGTCGGTACGGATCTTCTTTTGTTAAGATATAGTCAAGTTGGGCTGGCGATTTGTGGATTGGGAAAATTGGCATAACTTTTATAACATAATGATGAATTCTGGGGCACGCAATTTTCATTATAATGTTATAATTAACAAATAATGTAATTGCAAAAAATGTACATAAATCGGAGTAGAAATGTAATTAATAGTTATCAGCTAACATGAGATTAAATGATTAATATTTCTGGAAAAACTGCCGTTAGCTACCCGTTGACCATTATCCTGTGGGAATGTAATATAGGTTAAAATATGGTTTAAACTTTAAACCATGATTAATTCCAAGACACCATCTTTCTGTTAGCCAAGTTTCATTTAATTTCATTGAAGCATAATTGAGACACAAACATCTAAACATATCTACGCAAGCTTTCACATTCATAATGTTATCAAAATTAGCATTTAAATTCCAGCAAAATACAAAGGCAGGCATCACTACATCAGATATAGATACATCCAAGGGATCTACCCTCTTAGTATAAACTTGGTACAAAGTTTAAACTCATTAGTACCTACCTGAAAAAGCAAATATGTGATGAAACAGATTAATAATACCGAGAGATATTATGTTATGAAGGAAATTTGGAAGACACTTCATCCCCAGATATGATGTCAAATATTCGCTTGTTCAAGTTTATACGGAGAAAATAATTTTATTTTATTAAGGCCTCTAAAATATTCACATCTGCAGTATGAGAATAGGTAAACCATCATTATTAGTAGGTAAGTCAAAGTTCATTTTGGTAGGAAGTTATACTAAAGCAACGGCAAAATGAGAAATAGATATTTAATATTTATTTTTTTGCTGTGTTATATTATGTCGGAGTATATGTCGCAGGCATCTATACTAATATTATAAAGAGGAAAGATTTGATTGTTTGTTTGTTTGTTTGTTTGCATCGAATAGGCTTCAAAACTACTGAACCGATTTGAAAAATTCTTTCTCTGTTGGAAAGCTACACTATCCCCGGGTGACATAGGCTAAATTTTATTTTGGAAAAAAATAGGGTTCCGTAAGATATTTGGGTTTTTCGGACACAAGGTGTAAAAAATCAACCAGAAAAGTTACTTATTTTGCGAACGCTGCCTAAACTATAAAAGATAGAACCATAAAATGTTCTAATTAATTGTAGATCTTATAAATATCTATAAAAAAGTCCGCGACACACTATACCTATCTATGTCGAGTGAGGCACAACAACCATTTTTTTATCTTGAATTTTTTTTGGACTATATTTAAAGTTTATGTAGATAATATTTGGTCTTTGAATGATTAAATTTGGACGTTTGGTTTTGAAGTGTCTGTCTGTCTGTCTGTTTCGCTTTCACGCCAAAACTACTGAACCGATTTAAATGAAATTTGGTACTACACAGTCTAGAGCCTGACAAAGGACATAGACACTTTTTAATTGGAAAAAAGTGTTGTAATGGGTTGAAAAGGGAGATGAAAGGTTGTATGAAAGTATTATAATTTTCCGAACTAGAAGCATAAAACTTAAATTTTAGGCTGTTGATAAGGTATAATCCTTACTAATCCTATCCTACTAATATTATAAAGGGGAAAGTTTTTGTAAGTATGTATGTATGTATGGATTTTTCACGTAAAAAGTACTGAATGGATTTTAATGAAACTTTACAATAATATAGCTTATACATCAGAATAACACACAGGCTAAAATTTATAAAGATATTGTGTGAATTGTCCAAAATATGACGATAAGTGTCAAGTAGGTAAGTAGGAAAAAATCTACCATCTGCGAGCTATTCTGGCGTGCGCTGCCAAAACTACTGGACCGATTTCAAAAATTCTTTCACCATTAGAAAGCTGCATCTTCACTGAGTGACATAGGCTATATAATATTACTAGGCGTAAACTAAACTATTGTTATAATCTATATATGTAAAATAAAGTCGTGTTAAATTTTTATTTTTTTAGTAACCTGACGCAAATAGGGTTTATGTGTGTGTATTATAATTTTGATTTTTATATAAAATACCCGTGCGAAGCCGGGGCGGACCACTAGTATTCTATAATTCCGCCGTTTATACATACGGTGTCGGCAGTTTATAAACGCTCGGCGTTATGTAAAATGCCGAAGGCAAATTGAAACCTCGTTCAATATGCGGGGTTCTTATTTTCTTTGTAAATTTAAATTTTATGCCTAACCTGAACATTTCATGTCCATACATCTTAAACTCGTACTATATGTCACTAAGCGGGGGGTAGTAATACAGAATAACCTATTTTTTTTTTAATGCGGCTTCCAATAATCTGTTAATCTAGACTATTTCTAGACGCAGGCTTAGTTTTCCTGATGCGTTACCGAAAAATATATTCGAAAATGTTCGTTAAAGAATATTTTCTATTATAAAGGCTTTACTGCGTAATATGCTTTCGATAACAACAAGTAGGTAAGTAACATAAGCTGCTTAGGCCTAAAGGATTGCTAAAATAACAAATTATTTTGGAAAAAATTGTATCTTGATAGAAAGCGCCAACACGCCTACATAATAATCGCTGCGACCCATAGACGTCCCACTGCTGGGCACGGGTCTCACCCATAGACACTGCTACGGGAGGTCTAGAGCAGCTTAAGAACATTCGATACTGGGTTGGCCACTAACCGCTCCAGCAATCCGCATTAGAGCAGCGTGGTGGAGTATGCTCTAGACCTCCCACAGCTGTGCCCCGTGCCTTACAGTGGGATGTCTACAGGTTGTTGTACCGGTCGGAATCTTACAGCTCAATAATTGTCGAGCTGCTTTCTAGAAAAGCTGCCTCAGCTGATTCAGATACCTTTATTCAGCTTGCGGAACGTGACCGGCGTTCAGCAATGGGAACGTTACGGTCCTGTAAACAAGTTGTTCGGCATCAACAACTGCTATAAACATAAATGAACGCCTGTATTCCTCAAAGGGTAGGCAGAGGTTGTTACAACAATATGGGAAACTAATAGCGACGGTAGATTATCGCCGCCTTGAGATCGAGAAGTTCTATTTATCCGCTGAACAATTCACATCGCAGGTATACATTCTGTTCGTCCCTGTAGCTTGGTACCAGAAAAGTGCTACGGTATCCCCTGCTCGTCTCGCAGACTGTCGATACAGGCGACTAAAAGGGGGCTTCTGGGTTCATGGGTAGCAAGAGTGGGAGCTCGAACCGCCCATCCAGTGACCCCGGGAAAGACGCCGTTGTGTATGGCTGCACAACGTTGTAGAGACGAGCCTGTCAAGGGCACAGCGTTGGAGGGCACCGGTGCGTTCTAGCCGAGATCCCGAAGCCCTCCACAAGCGCCGAGGAAGGCCACCGAGGGGCTTTTAGTGGGTGGAAATCCCACATAACCCGGCTCGTCCCGTCGCTCCCACTATGTCCGGGTACCTTTAAAAGGTTTCCCACGCGTAAAACAAATAAAAAGGTAGACATTCAGAGATATATCAGACCTCGAGGGCAGAGCTGTCAAATATCTGGTCGGATGATTTATTGATAATGAATTCCTCCTCCAATCTGCATTGGAGCAACGTGATAAACACTACCACTAACACATGTTTCACCCCACAAGGAGCATCCTCTGGGCAAGACGATCTACGACGATAAGTGGCAAGGTCTGGCACTTTGCCATCATGCGCCTTGTTCGCGGATTATTGCAGAGTAAAAGTATTAAACTTACTAACTAAAATACCGCCCAAGTGCGAGTCGGACTCGCGCCTGGTGACAGACGGCCAGACGGACAGCGGAACCTTAGTAATAGGGTCCCATTTTACCCTTTGGGTACAGAACCCTAATAACAATCAGCGCTTCACCCTGAATTAACACCACCACAATATATAATCGTTTGTAAGTGCTCAATGTAATTCGTTTCAATTCCATTATCTGGATTGCTCGGGTATTTGGCCCCAGAAAGTTTTATGGGCACATTTGCGGTCTAATTTCGGTTTAAGCAAGCCCTATGTTATCATCTTTTCAGTTTGATAGGCTTCATTTGGAAGGGTTTTCAATGTTCAAGTATGTTATGCGGTATTTCCCTACATTTGTTGTAAATTGTTTGTGATTTGTATAATTGCATTATGTAGCCTGTTACGTACAAAGCATTTGAATAGTATTTCATTCTACATTAAACGCATGAGGTGATGTTGATTTTCAAACTCAAGCAAGTTAGAGCTCAATGCCAATAAAGAGAGACAAATTATCTGAACGACTCAAAGAAGTCGGATTACGTAGTGAAGTAGAAAATATATTAGTTTACTAATTAATGAACTAAATTATTTTAACTATTGATTTCAATTCAGTAACATCTTTCTTATTAATTATTTATTTATTTGTTTATTCATTTATTTCGTCAATAATATGTTTATAATTAACACCAGCGAAAACAGTAGAACAATGTCATTTAATATGGCAAAATAAGAATGTGGGAGTGAGAAAAATGATTCAGTTTCAGTTATTTTTCTACGTGTCACCTAATTGAATGTCATTTTGGTTCTAATGGTTCTAATTACCGGTAAAAATTGGTAGCAACTTACTTCAAAGGAGAATCCGTCTGCTTTCAAAAGCTACACCAACCATCTCGTGATACTCTGACATGTTCAATCACTTTTCTACAAAGTACTGAAGGAATTACTAACTTTTAAAACATACTGTTATTATGAATAGGTATTGCTTTGGTTTGAGTGAATACTGTCGTAACAATCGTTAACCGACCCATAATCATAATAGCTATTGCCGTAACTGTCTAAATTACGAACCCTATTACTCAACACCATTTTCATTATGAAGTTTTATATTGTACTGAAAGCATTGCATAAAACTCTATTCTGAATGAGCCATACAATTTTAATAAAGGTTTTAAGGCCTTTTAGTGTTTACAATCAAAATGGTGCATAATAATGCTTATCATGCTAATTCTATTGTTATCATTTGAATGGCCAAACATTTTATGTAAAATTTTGGGTTCAATAAAACCGGTTTTCCACTAACGTAAATTAGTATGCGTAATTTTATGCTTCTCGTTATAGATATCGTTTTGTTATCTTGTAACTGAATTATTGTTATTGCATTAATTTAATATTGGTGACACTGATGATGAATATCATGGACAAATATACACGTGTCACCTATGGACACGTGTATACCAATTCCAAGTTAGAAATACTCAGTAATACTTAGCTTAAACCGGGAATCAAAGCCGCGACCTCTAGCTTCGCTGTAAATTAATAGTTCTCGGTTAATTATGGAACTTCGCTCGCTGCAACCCATAGACGTCCCACTGCTGGGCACGGGTCTCCCTCACAGACATTGCGGGAGGTCTAGAGCAGACTCCACCACGCTGCTCCAATGCGGATTGGTGGAGGGGTTAGTGGCCAACCCAGTGTCGAATGTTCTCCAGCCACCCGAAGGTCTTCGACAGTGCATACTGTTCCAGTATTGAAAACACTGTTCCAGCATTTAAAATGCCCTCCGAAGCACGGTAGCGTCCATGAAATTTTTGCCACTAGCGGTCACCCATCCACAAACCGACCGCACCCGTCGTTGCTTAACTCTTTCGACGTCTTTCACATTGAATCGACGCGAGCCATTGGGCTATGGACGCTACGGTGGTACTTACTTGTCATGAAAGTGCTTGTTGCTGGTTGCGTAGGAATCGAAGATGTAGTTGAGCATAGGAGAATCCGCCTTCCCTCGCCTGGAGGCAGGGCGGCGTGGCCTCTGCGTCATGGCGGCCAGGACCGGCGTGGGCTGGAGGGCCAGGCCTGGGGTCCGCGGGGCGAGTGTGGAATCAGTGTCGCGTTCTGCAAGCAATGGTTTGCTGGTTAAAAACGTCAACGAACTACACACGTACTGATTCCAGTGTTGCCCGTGGCGGACACACAGAAAATGAGGTAAAAACATAATTAATATTCACACAGTACAATACTGATAAATCGCTTTCGTCGATCATACGTCTATACTAAGATTTGTTTGTAATGTTTTCACACAAAAACTACTAGACCGATTTCAAAAATTGCTTCACCATTAGAAAGCTGCACCTTTAGTGGGTGACAGGCTATATAATATTACTAGGTGTAAACGAAACTATTGTTATGTCTAATTCCACGCGAGCGAAGCTGCGGGCGTCCATTAGTTACTTAATGTAACTTTTGTTGTAATATTAATTATCTTTAAAATATGCTGCATTGTTAATCTGTAATCATTTATTTAGTCAGCAAAACAGACTTAACATTCTTACTCTTTTGCGTTCGCTCCGCACCGTTTCATTCCCAAGTAACTGCTAATTTTGTTTTGTATTTGCAAAATATGTATGAAACTACTGTATGAACTGTACAGTATGAACTACATTTACAATAATTTACATACGTCCGACTAAACACCAAACCTATGAACACTTCGTAGATAACCATGATGTAACAGGCTAGCGGTTACGGCAGCCCATTTTGTTCCACCGCTTGTTCGAGCAAAATCAACATTTGCGCAGCGCTTCCACCGACTCGAGTGGGAAAATAAAACAGGGAAGAGTGTGCTTTACACGCACAGATTTTTGTTGGACATTCACTAAGCAATTTTGAGCATCTCTAACAGGACTAACTATCACTAATAGTCCCTAACTCATACCCACTAACTAACGAACTGACCAGCTAATGTTCTAATTAACTCTTTTAGCCAACTGGACCAACCAACCAAGTCCCTATTTGAGTCTTGTTCAGAATCAGTCAAAGTTGTCATGGGAGTAAGCGGATGGGTGGTGCTGCAAGTTCATTTGCTATCTTAGATTTTTAAAAAAAATCAGAAAAGGAAAAGTATATACATAGATGACGAAAGCTACCCGTTTCATTGTCGTGGAGTCGGAAGCCCAAATGAACATCATCAGAAAAGCACCCCACCAATTCGGCTCCAGGTCACGAAGGTAGTCCTTCTGACTGGATATAGTATGGATTGAGATGGATACCGTGTCTTTGGAGTTGAGGCTATCATCCTTATGAGCACTAACATCAGCAACGCGCCGTCTTTCTTCCTCCAGGTCACTGAGTAAGTAAGAAAGAGATATGATAATATATGGAGGAGCTTACCCGTGTCGTTGGAGTGGGGGGCGGTCGCCCTTATGAGCACTAGCAGCAGCACCGCGCGCCGCATGCCGCCGCCGCATCCTACCCGCTCAGCAGGCGTGCTGGAACAAACAGCCGCAATTTAAGCAAACATAACATCAGTCGGAGGGGTACGAAGCGGTGTATTATAATGCGCAAGCGATCCCGTAGCGCTTCATCTTAAGCGCTGATGTTGCTAGGTTTTAGTGGGTATTTTGCGTTATCAAGTTACCGACTTACTCACGCGTGATTTGAGTCCAAAAAACGCCGACTAGTTTCGGTCAGTTAAATATGCAAATCATAATAAATAAGTTAATAAAGTTAATCAAATTACTGAATATGCAAAACTATAATAATATGATCCATTAACAATGAAATAATTGCTGAGAAGCAATTAACTTTAAACTTTGTATGAGGTGTCTTCTTTCTTGAAAACTCTATTGACCGTCGATCAGGAAATATTCATGGTACAAGCTATTTACTATTTTGGTATTCCCTAGTAATCCTTACTAATATTATAAATGCGAAAGTAACTCTGTCTGTCTGTCCGTCTGTCTGTGTCGCTTTCACGCCTAAACTACTGAACCGATTTAAATGAAATTTGGTACACAGATAGTCTAGAGCCTGAGAAAGGACATAGGCTACTTTTTATTTGGAAAAAAGTGTTGTAAGGGGTTGAAAAGGGGGTTGAAAGGTTTTATGAAAATTTTGTCATTTTCAGAACTAGAAGCATAAAATTTATAATATAAGCTGTTGATTAGATATAAATAAATATGGCATTCAAAGTTTGTAAAAATTTTGTACGGGTGTAAAATAAACATACTTATATTATTATGTCTAATTCCACGCGAGCGAAGCTGCGGGCGTCCACTATATTGGAATATGTGAATTATTCATGCAAGACATATTTTTCTGGGAAAACTAACGTCGGAAGAGCTATTCCTGAACTACGAAAAGGGATACTTCGAAGATAATCGCTTTGTTCGAGTTTTTGGAATGTCAGTAAGAAACCTTCGTATGATGCTATCACTGGTATCTGAATTTGCTGTGTATCTGAATTTTACTATAGTTTTATAATAGTTTCGTTTACACCTAGTAATATTATTAGCCTATGTCACTCAGGCAAGATGCAACATTCAAATGGTGAAAGAATTTTTGAAATCAGTCCAGTAGTTTTTGTGTGAAAACATTACAAACAAATCTTTCCTCTTTATAATATTAGTATAGATAAAACCTGAGATTAGAAATAAATCAAATCGAATATAAAAGACAAATCCTACTGAAAAGTCTCAACAATTTATTTCAACTTATAATTCCACCACCACCACATCCCTTCCTTATGTCGTAACCCACTGGTGGGCTCGAGTTTCCTCTCTCAATGGGAAAGGTTAGGCTATACCTATATAAGCTGCATATCGGCAGACTCCACGACCAAGTCCATCATGAAGAACTCTCATGTAGGTTCCATCATGATTTCAACAGGTGTCATGTAGTTTCTTAAATCACAGATTGCTTAGAAAAGTCATCGGTGCGTGCCGCTTGGCTTTGAACCCGCACCGCTCGAGTAAGAAGCAAGTGCCATAGCCACTGCTGTGACCACTGTCCTTACTGCGGTCAATTTGATCATGCCTACATGCCAATTGGGCAGGTGGAAAAGCACCAGCATAAAATCATTTATTTCCACGCTAAGGATAATTTCGCAATATTCCAAATACACCCCCATGGGACTAGCTCTGACGAAACATGCGATGATTCTATTTTATGGCGTATTTCACAAAGCTAGCTTGTGTACGGCCCAGTTCAGCCGGTGTTCGAATAGGAAATGTTTTCGCATTGTTATTATTTTAGTTCAGTTTCAGTTCTGTTATAACCACCGCCTCTCACTCGAGGTGCAAGTTCAAACCAGAGCGTCTAAATTATATGCGACTAGTGGACGCCCGCAGCTTCGCTCGCGTGGAAATAGACATAACAACCGTTACACCTAGTAATATTATACAGCCTATGTCACTCAGTAAAGATGCAGCTTCCTAATGGTGAAAGAATTTTTGAAATCGGTCCAGTAGTTTTTGTGTGAAAACATTACAAACAAATCTTTCCACTTTATAATATTAGTATCGATAAAGAAATTAAATTTTACTTCGGTTGAAACAAAACACATGAGGAAACCTGCATGCCTAATAGTTCTCCAACATTTCGAGAGAGGGAGCTTTCGAAGGCATGCGAATTGCATTTGGCCAGCCTGGTGGATTATGGTCTAAACCTAATTCCCTGAGGAGACCCGTACCCAACTGGATCAAAAAGGGATGTCGCGTTAATTCAAGTTCTATTTTCATAAGCTTCGAAGCTAGATGAACTAATTGACAGTAGATTGTGATTCGATTTACATATATTTGATCCAAACTGTGACAATGTTTGAATGTAGGTTCACAACTTTACGCAAACTTGTCATGCAAATGACTGACTAGTCAAAATCGAGTTAAACAGTTTTATTTGATAAATACAAAGGTAATTAATGTGTTTCATATTCATCAACTTTTACCCATTATCTCTGCTCAAAGTCTCTACGTATTCGCACAATATACGTCTGAAAACCGATGGAGAATAGAAGACCTTAAATGGAGAACTCGAATCAGCAAACGGAGATGAAGAGACGGCCTGAAGAAGAAGGGCTGCGGGAAGCGGCTGGACTTCAGAGGAAATAATATTTTTTTATTTGGGAAACACAACTAATCACTAAGAAGGTTTTTCCTAATGTGCTAGTGTAGTTAAAAATTGTCACATAATAATATAATCATGCTAATTATATAAAAATTTTTTTTTTGGCTTTTATGACTGTTTCCACTATTTAAAACAACCGGGACCGATGGTTTTACGTGCCCTCCGAAGCATGGTAGCGTCCATGAAATTTTGCCACTAGCGGTCACCCATCCATAAACCGACCGCGCCCGTCGTTGCTTAACTCTCGATCACATTGAATCGATGCGAGCCATTGGGCTATGGACGCTACGAACGAAATACTCGGACACAAATGAAATTCTCGAACGGCGTAACGCTAAAGGCAATGGCGCGTCATTTCATTATCTCCGAAGAGAATTGTCTCGTAAAGACGTATTTACTTCCGGCCTCCTCCTAGTCATTTAACGTAACACAAGCCTGTGCATCTTATAGATGTGGAGAGATCTGAAGAAATTCCCTAATTGAGTCTTGTTCAAAGTCAGTTACAGTTGTCATGGGCGGCAGCGGATGGGTGGTGCTGCAAGCTCGTTTGTTGTCCTGTATCCATAAAAAAAAAGTGAGAAGAGTTCACATGTTGGCGTACATATCTTCTTCTTCTACATATATATAGAAGATATATGTATAGATAGATATACTCGTATAAAAATAAAAATGAATATTGGTAAGCGCATAACTCAAGAATGGCTGGACAAATTTGACTAATTTATTTTTTGTATGTTTCTTAAGCTCCACGGAAGGTTTTAAAACTAAAAAACCGAGATCTGTTATTTATTTCCTCTAAAGCGGAACAAAGTTTAATTCCACGCGAGCGAAGCTGAGGGCGTCCACTAGTTAATAATAATAATAAGTGTCCTAGTTCACTATAGCCCACGTATAAGTTCTCTAAATCCACCACAATAGACCCTATAGTTTCCATTCCTTTGCAATAGTTCCTGTACATCTGGCGGGGCCCACCTTCGGGTGTATCAATTGATGGTGCAGTCGATTGAGGGTGGTATCCGCCACGTGTGATATTATGTCACAACTCATTAAAATGTCTCGAAGGGGCCTCTACGTGTTGGACCTGAGCCCCCACGTAAGCCTTCCAAATTACCGAGTCCACATCTAGACCCGTACAATTTAAAGATTATATAGATACTTGTTGATTCCTTTATGTAATTAATATTATAATATTTTTGGTGTATATTATAGAATATTTGTATTTATTTTTGTAAATCCATCTGCAACACAGTTCCTTACTCTGTGGGGATATCTACGTATCCGCTTTTATGATTACGGAATGAGATTTTTATTACACAGTATACTTTCTTTCCTCGGAAATGCTGTAACGATGTACGGAGATGGTAAAGCCGAAGAAGGGAAGCGAAATTGTTTGTATTAAAATAATGGTTTTGCTGCAACTAAAACTTCTAGCTAAACACTTTCTTGACTTAGAAATGAGATTTGTTTCATTGTGGTGTTCAGAATCCTACTACTACTTTGGTTGTACCAAAACCTTCCCTCCGGGGAAGTGAAGGTCTCTCTCCACCCTCCTCACTATCTCCACACACAAAAACCATACCATATAATAGCTTCGATGCGACGTGAAAGCCGGACAAACAAACAAACACACTTTCACATTTATAATATTAGTATGGAAGTATGGATAAGTGAAAAAGTGTGATTACTCGTAGCTCGAGCTAGTAGCTCTATCAATGCCCAATCACCTTTGGGATAGGTGGCAAAATCGCAGCATGTTCGTTTTCTACTTTGACTACACGATCAGAACCAGGAAGTACGCTTCTTTGTTGCTAATGAAACAGTTAACATCGCACTAAAAGCATTCCAACGCCACACCTAACACTGGGCGTGGCATGAAATGACAATTAGGTAGGTACATGTAAATGCGAGCGACCTTTCTATGATTCTGCTAATTACATTACCTTGTATTAATGGAATAGGTTCCTACTTTTTCTGATCGGGTCACAGGCGTGTAAACTAAACACGATGCTAAGCTAAAATGCTCTATACATTAGCAGATTTAGCTTTAAGTAGATAGGTATTATTATTTTGTGTGTGTGTTATATTTGAGGAATCTACGATGTGGTCGCTCAGCGACAAAGTTTTTTTTTATAATAGCCCGGCTATGCGGGATCGAGACCCGCGGCCGTGGGTAAAACCACGGAACAATCCCTGTGTTCCGTGGTCAAACCAAGTACAAGCGACGACAACGGCAGTGTATATCTCAACACCGACTTCAAGAAAACTCAAGAACACTTAGGGCCATACCTCACCGAGATGCCATGGCGACGTGGCCAGCGACGTTGCCATGGCTACGTCTGGTGTCCCTGCGTCGCCAGACTGAGTCGCCCAATCGCGTCGCCAATACATCAGTTCTGTCTCGACACAGTCAGGAATGGACGTGGAAATTACTGCACTGTTATTATATTATTACCAGCGTCGCAAAAAGATGAAACGAAACAAGAAAAAAATATGGGTACATCCGTTTGTATCAAACCGAAGCCAAAGCGGTGTTTTTCTCAAACTCTATGAAGATTTAAGAAAATACCCTGAAAAAATGTTCAATTATCTGAGGATGTCACTAACATCATTTGATGAATTTGAGTTTATGTTGGAATGATTTAACTAAACAAGATACAATATTAAGATAATGCCAGGTAGCCAGCGTCGCCAGTCGCCGCATGCGGAGCGGTCGACTCTGGCTACTCTAGCTACTTGGCAACGCCGCCAGTCGGTCGCCAAGTGAATTAGCCGTCATACATCTCAGTATGAACTAGTTGGCAACGTCGCTGGCCACGTCGCCATGGCATCTCGGTGAGGTATGGCCCTTATAGACTTCAAAATTTGCATTTCGAATAAGACTAAAAACTAAAAACAGGCAGCATTCCAAATTTTATGACAAAATCTTTGAGTACTATATTTTGATATCCAACTCGAAAGGTTTTGAATCGTAACCCCATTCTGTCGAAATCATCCGACGTCCCAACCCTGTAACTATATCTAACTTTATTTATACGAAAAATCTACCACTAGTACGCGATAGGAAAAATTTTATACGTAAATAGATACGTGTCGAATTTTATCCCACACCTAATTTCGAATTCAGTGGAATCTAGTAGTAGAATACGTAACTAGGACTTGTTAAAATGGGGCGCGACTTTATATGCAAATATTCAAATCATGTTTGACGAATCGTAACCGTCGAGTGAAATAGGAATCTGGTTTGCTCTGATTCTGGGGTGGAAAGTATGATAAATAGTATTTTTTTATTTGCAAACCAAAGAAGTGTAAGCAGTAGGTAGTATTAGTAAAAACTGAATCTGTGACAAAAATGTGAATTGCTTATGCAACTTTTCTTTGTAACAAACTACGTATTTCGACTTATTTCCAATGAAAATATGTACATTACTTACTTGCTTAAGATGACTTCAATTTTTTTAAATGTACATTTCGCATGCGAACCATAGGTTATAGGTAAGAACCACGAACAATTATGATCGATTCAACCAGACATAAAGAAAATCGAACAAGGAACTTTCGCCCTTCAAGTAACGCAATAAAAACACCATACAAAACGTAATATTCCCTCAGGACGCGTTCCATTTCTGGTAAATAACGTTAAAAGGGTTGGGCGGACCCTCGAGACGCCGCGCCGACTTGTTGGCAAACATGGAAACCTCTCCGCCAAATGAAACGACGACCGAATTAAAAGTCAGTTTTGATGAGTTAGTGGGTGAGTGAACTTTTGCCGCAGTTTTAATTTCAAGTAAAATGTTGACAACTTCTGATGGCGAACAAGCTTAACTTAACGCTGCGTCCTGCGTGGGCGGACCTGCATGTGGCTGTTGGACCTTCTTCCCCCGACCACCTGGGGGAAAATAACAAGTAACGGCTGCAGTTTCGCGCGCCCGGTTCGCGACGACACACCAGCACCCCTGCAACAGCCGGGATTTCACCGACGGGGTTCACCCCGGGAGCAATGGCCCGCATAGAAGGACCATCTTTAAAACCGAATTACCTCACGCAGGAGTGACCAAAGCGCCGCAAAAGAATGCTTCCGTTCTTGCGAGCAAATCTCCGATATCGATAACCGTAAACACTCGTGTGATCATTCAAAATCATTGATGAATGTAATGCTGTCAAAAATTAATAATTACCATTCAATTATGTTCAATTTATGTGAAAAAAGCAAGTTAAATTAACTCGTGAATTTCATAACGAAAAAATCGAACTGAATAAAAATCAATTAAGAAGTACAATCAGTGCCGAACTGAATTCGTATTCGAAACGAAGTTCTCAAAATGAAAATACGAAAATTACGATTTAAATTAAGTTCAAATTTTTATGATTGAATTTTGACAACCAATAGTTATTGATTTTCATAACGATTAAATATGCAGAGGAAGATATATCCATCCCATATCCATCTGAAGTAAGCTTCCAAAAGAACTTTTTGTCTCTGAAGCTCGAGATCAGCCTAGCTTTTCCCTGGGTGTGTTTTGTGTAAGAGGGAACTGAAAGTGGGCTTTTGAGGTTGCATCCAACCAACAGTTAACCCAGGAAAGACGATGTAGCACATCGTTTCATATAACTGTTGTTGAGTCAACATCGCTAAAGTAGGCCACCTCCAGATTTCAGTTTGTAGTTTTTTGGCCAAATAATTATAAGAATTATTTTGAGAAACATGAGGAATTATGTTGGTAGATAGGAACACATAAATCAATATAAGTACGTATATCTACGGCCTCAGTTTCCGTCACCGTCCGGACAAAGTTCCTCAGTACAGTCGATCTATTTTTACCTACACTATTTTTAGGATGCTGTTTTCACTATATCTCAATAATATCATCATCAGAAGTGTTTCATGATTTTGATAGAAATAAATCGTGTCACAATAACATTTCCAATTCTTTGTCTCAGCCGAAGATTCCAAGATAAGTGCTAATAATTTTTACAGATCACAAAAACCCAACATAGCTCGGGCCAGCGGTCGTCGTAACTGAATAATTCGAATCGGAAAATGTAAAGGCTGTACGGATGAATTCAATTTTCCTACAGTCACTTACACCCCGTTGTTTTTTAAAGACCTTGCATAAAATTGGAACGGAATGGCCTCTTTTCCACTGTCATGAACCGGATGTTTCGCAGGAAACCGTTTTTTAACTTACTTTTTTTTTAATAAAGATAGTAAATATCAAACGAGTTTGAGCAACACCCATCCTCTTTTGCCCAATACAACTGTGACACACTTCAAACAAGACTAAAGTAGGGAGTGGGATGGTTAAGCCGGTGGCAGGGGTTGTTAATACAGGATGGCTGTTCGAGGATATGTGGTGTTCTTGAGTGTGTTTTATTCAAAAACTTTAGATAATATGGACCCTAATAATTTTAATTTTGAACTAGCTTTAGTCTGCAGCTTCACCCGCGGAAAAAGTGTAATTAAGTTTTAAGATTAGCGTTAGAAGTTAAGAATTAGCGTCAGTGCCATCTGTGTGAGCTCTACGCTATACGAAATGCCAGACAACTTTCCAATAAATGTGCAAAGCAACCCAAGAAAACATTATTTTCGGGATAAAAAGTATCCTTTGTGCTAATCTAGATTATATTCCACCTATGTGCCAAGTGCCAAATATTTTGCGTAATTGAAAAACAAACAAAAAACTTTCACATTTATAATATATATTAATGGGATAAGATTTCCAATTATTAATAGAGCACCACATTACGAATTGATATTGGAGAAAAATTGCCTTATTCCTGCGAACTCCCCAGGGTAATAAAATATTGTTATCCAGGATAATTTGATAAATAATACTCACTTTGTCGTATTATTATTATAATAACAATTATCGCATGTTTTATGTCATCGCACTGTCGCACAGATTATGTCATTGTTCAGTGTCATCCCATAGCAAAATAACTTGTGGGATGGCACGTAGGTATACATGGTTCTATAACACACTGGGTTACCTAGATTTTGTACCATATGTACTGTTATTTGTCATATATAACTTTGAAACACATTAAAAAGCAAAGTACTACGTACACACTGCTTTGATCATTGCTTAATAAAACAAATGAATTACTCGTATAACCGAATTTCGATCTCTCGGCGACCACTAGATCAGATAAATGTATAAGTTATCAATTCATATGGTCTAGAAAATTATTTTCAAGATTAACAATAAAAAGAATACTAGAAACATTATAACAACGTTAACCCTATAAGTTTAATAGGCAATCCCGAACTCTATGAACAGAATCCACTTTAAGTCCTCAAATCTGTTCTGAAAAGCAAGACAAAAAGCGCCTAGTCTCACTGAAATACAAGGGAAATCCTTTACAGACTACCTACGGTTAGATAAAGGATTTTCTGCCATCTTTTTTACCAATGAAGCCTTTTGTCTTCACAGATCTCCGCTAACGAGATAATGTCTATTGAGCTCAATACGTCGCAAGCAGAGTTGGTTAAAGATGTTCGGCGTTGTACGAAACAGTTGAAGTTTTATTTCTTGGTTAATCATAGTAGAATGGATCGAACTCCCAAATAAGTAAGTGCAAAGTATAAACAGAAGAAAAGCGTAGGTACATAGTCTAATAGCTCACGTCGATTCAATGCGATTGACAGAGTTTCGCAACGACGGGCGAGGTTTTTGGGCGCTACCGTGCTTCAGGCAGGTTAAGCTGTCAGTCGGTTGTTTTCAATGGTGAAAACAATCGTTGAACCTTGTCGAAGACCTTTCGGGTGGCTTCGACACTGGATAGGCCACTAACCTCTCCATACCGCATCGGAGCAGCGTGGTGGAGTATGCTCTAGAACTCCGCATTCATCATCATCACAATCACAATCATTGACTTTAGAGCTTCACAATCTATCGCATCACAATCATTGACTTTAGAGCATCACAATCTATCGCATCACAATCATTGACTCTAGAGGGCCATGAACATGAAGAATACGAATATATTGCATAATAAGGGTAATGCATATTATGCACTTAGAGATAGAATTTTTTCTTTTTGAATGGAATTATTAAAGGACCTACTCTGTAATCAGACCTATCAAATAATAGTAGAATCATTAAAATCCATACACAAAAACCGACCCTACAGAGGGTAATTAACACAACTATTACTAACATTGCTTGACTAATTGCTGGCATTTCTAACCCTTATTATACTTGTTTACTACTCTTAGGGGTAGATTTTTTAATTAAATTTATATATATATAATTATATGCCACCTTCGACATTGATCAATATCGATTTTGTATAAACAAAAAAAAATCATCAAACCAGTCAAACATAACCACCTCCTTTTTTCAAAGTCGGTTAAAAATAATTCATGGTGTAGTAAATCGAAACCATTTGCGAGTAATTACACGAAATTAATTACATTTGCAACTATTAACTAGTCCAAGTACATAATTACACTACTTATCTGAGATTTTAATAACCGTTGGGGACGTAGAAAATTGACGGATGTTATGTGGTAATTAGGGTAACATTTTTGCGAAGTCATTTTTAGAGTTCTGTACCCAAAGGGTAAAGCCCTAATACCCTATTATTAAGACCCTATTACTAAGGCTCTGCTGTCCGTCTGTCACCAGGCTGTATCTCATGAACCGTGATAGTTAGACAGTTAAAATTTTCACAGATGACGTATTTCTGTTGCCGCTATAACAAAAAATTCTAAAAAATAGAAAAAATAGACTTGATTTTTTTGCCGTTTGTATAGATAATGGTACGGAACCCTTCGTGCGCGAGTCCGACTCGCACGTTTTATTATTTTATCAAAAGGCCTTACAGGCATCTAAGGGCCATAAGAAACCAAGTACAGATATTAATTTCGCGGATAAATATGTGTACATGATGTTAAATTATATTTGTCTTTTTTTTCTCGAAACACAAGAGTTTATTGTATTCATCCAACAAAATATATCCATGTCACCTACATTGAACAACGAATGTACTACGTCATTCCCCTGATTATTCCGTGTTAAGTAATTGCTTAATTCTTCAGCTTTCCGAAGTAATGAAGGTGTGAACCCGTACGTGTCGGAACACGCAAATGAATTTTCGTTTGAATTGCAAATTAGAGTAACTTTGATGCCATACCAATAAGTTGAAAAGCAATAAGTTGAAAAGACAATTTTTTTGCAGAAAAAACTGCAAAAAAATTGTGTCTCTATAGACACAGCTTCGGAAAGGGCTAGAGCATGTTCCATCACGCTGCTCCAAAGCGGATTGGTGGGGTTAGTGGCCAAGCCAGTGTCGAATGTTTTCAAGCCACCCTCGGTCTTCGACAAGGCGTAACAATTGTTTTACGACAGTTAAGTTGGTGGTTCTGGGTTCGATCCCCGGTCGGGCCAACTATTGGGTTTTTATATTTAGAAATGCCCGGTAGCAGATCGGAGTCTGGATTTGTGCCCGGTTTATGGTACATACATCATTTGCAGAAAAAACGGAAAAAACAATAATTTTGTGATCAATTATTTTTAAATATTATTTTGTTGTGTTAGTTTCATTATAATGTCCACATTGCTTTGTTTTTTCTACCTAACAATAAAGAATCTCCTATACGGAGGTACTAGGTTTCAATGAAACTATAAGCAATGGCTCTAAAAAGTCTTTTAACAACTTCAACGAAGCTCACTCATAATCCAGTTATCAAGAATAGCGTCTTTGTGACCGACTTTGAACGATACTCTTGTGAGCCTTGTTCAAGGCGAGCCACAGTTTGCAGTGGATGACTTCATGCTCGTTTGCTATCTTATATACAAAAAAAATCTTATAATATTTAGACTACTTTGAGCTCAATTTAGCGTCAGTACGTGACGGATTCTAATGTCAACGAATGTACCATTCGCAAGGTCTAATTCTATGAATGAAACATCTCTAACTCTTTACTTGGTACACGTATGTCAATAGATTTTTACTAATTAATTAGAAACTTTGTACATTACCAAGTTAATTTATCTAGAGTAGGAAAGAGAATTAATCAATTACTTTGCATGTTAAACGACATAAATCAGGGGAATGACTTGCTTTATTTAATGTAGGCCACGGGTATAAGGGAAACTCAGTAAATTGGCATAGCTTAGCAAACTAGCAACCAATACGGTGTAATGAAAAAGCACTTAAAGCCAACTAAATATAACCCCTTATCTATATATATAAAAGAAAGTCGTGTTAGTTACACCACTTATAACTCAAGAACGGCAGAACAGATTTGGCTGAAAATTGGTAGGGAGGTAGCTTAGAGCCAGGAGACGGACATAGGATACTTTTTATCCCGTTCGACAGCGTTCCCGTGTGACTTGACATGAAACGTCAGTCACTATAAAACGTGGTATTACAAAAAAGAATCAGACTCGGAATAACAAAACGCAAATGACAGCTATGTAATTGACGTATAATGACAGCTATGTAATCTACTATATAAAAATAAGTCGGGTTTTCCTTCCTGACGCTATAACTCCAGAACGCACGAACCGATTTCCACGGTTTTGCATTCGTTGGAAAGGTCTCGGGCTCGGTGAGGTTTATAGCAAAGAAAATTCAGGAAAAATTTCAACAGAAAAGCGGGAAAAATCTTTTTTCACATACAGCGCCATCTCTGATACATAGCATGTACTACAAACCAATATTTTAAGTAGATGGCGCCGGTGCGTGATAGGTAGTGGTAGGGGTAGATGTAGGGGTAGTGGTAGTGGTAGTGTTAGTGGTAGGGGTAGGGGTAGTGGTATTGGTAATGGTAGGGGTAGGGGTAGAGGTAGGGGTAGTGGTAGGAGTAGTGGTAGGGGTAGTGTTAGTGGTAGGGGTAGTGGTAGTAGTAGGTGTAGTGGTATTGGTAGTGGTAGTTGTAGTCCACACACTTACATGAAGTTCTCCCAAAATATTCAGTAAAAATTATTTATATGGGAAAACAACGTTTGCCGGGTCAGCTAGTTCATAATAAATTAATAAACCTAATTTAGCTATAGAGATGTCTTCTTTATTCAAACTTAATTGAAATTTGACAGGTGACAAAACACTTTATAGCTATAAAAGCCTTATAAATTTGATATTAATAAGTCCCCCAAAATTTGTAATTTTTTAAATAAATACAACCATTTATATTATAAATAATAAATGTATAAAATAAATAGTTTGTTCGAATGAATGGTCTGCGAGCTGGAGAGATTCAGAGCTCGGAGGTTAAAAATACAAAAAAAAACGAAATCGAAACGCGTTATGCGTGCCTCCGGCTCGTAAATAGTACTTGGACTCGCAGACCAGTGGGTTTGGCTGGATCCCTCCACAGGTCGCTGGGCGAACCTGGTTGCGACGAATAACCGAATTTGAAAAGTGGACTGTGTTTATGGGCGTCACAGTTATTTGGGCCAATGATCCGACGACGGATGCAAGAAAATGAATTCCACCAACCTCTTATCCCGCTGTGCAGCTCGCCGGGTGGGTGCTCGAACACAACTTCAGCCGGCTTGACTCCTCTTGCTCAGTTTGCACTAGTTCGAACAGTGGGCGTGCGATGCCTGGGACTGCGGCGCGGCGCGGCGATGCGAAAACAGCGCGCGTTCAGCTCCGGCCCGTGCCAACTCACGACTCGCGGCGCGGCGCTCGGTCGAATCCCGATGCGCCCGCGCACACACGCGAAACAATCGGCGGGTAGAAACAAATTCCAGCACCACCGTACGAATCATTGCCCAATAAAAAGAATGAATATTTATGTATTTGCGAACAAGTTCTCCAAAATGTTCTCGAATGCATGTAAAGTCTATCAATTCACATGTTAAACTTTTCTCTTCTAAAAACACGACGAATTTCAGAAATCATTCTTAAAAATGGTTCGACGAAAATCAACAGATGCGGATACGGTCGAACGACATAAACGACGAATACTTTTACGGCTGTTTTAAATGTTCGATGCAGTTCAGGCAGGTGTTCTTTACAACTTGCAGTCCATAAAGTTGGCGTCACTCCTTTGAGTAGTAAGAAGATATAAAATACTAGTGTCCACCCACGTCGCTGCTTCGAGAACACTAATACATGAACTACAAGGTATGTAGGTAGGTACCGTAAGACGTTTTTAATTTAAAAATAAATCTCACGGGACAATACCACTCCCGCCACGGTACCTAATACCATTTCTACCGTGTAATAAAACAATTATGGTCCGGTTTGAAAGGTGTGGTTACACTTCGTTACAGCTTATCTTTGTCCTCAACGTAAGCAACGCATTTGCGACTATCGGAGAGAAATATCGGATGTGTATTCCCAGCGTAAGTTGGAATATTGAATGACATTTATATCAGTAACTAGTACATTGAAAGAAACACAGATGGCGTTGTATTAGATCATGAAAATTTTGCTGTTTGGCAGTAAAAACAACAATTACAATACGATTTACTGGACCAGACCTGTGGTTTAATTTTAACTGTGACTCACTGTCTGCGAAGTCATTAGCGTTAATAAATCGGAACCGACAAAGTCTGAAAAGCAAAAATTTCACGGCAGCTTCAAAAATTCTTTAACATTTTTCACGAAAACAAAAATTTTTATCCCGTGTTTTTCAAGGCATAATGGTCTTTTGATTTCATTGTGCACTCCCGTTCTGTATTACACTTTATTGTGTCCCGTGGAAAGGAATAAAATTTTAAGGGCATAGACGCACAACGTAAGCTGTAAGGTACCAGTAATTATACTAATATATGTATATAATAAATAGTGGACGCCCGTAGCTTCGCTCGCGTGGAATTAAACATAAATTTAATATAGGTTTAAATTCTGAAAATGACAATACGTTCATACAACTTTTCATCCCCCTTTTCAATCCTTTACAACACTTTTTTCCAATTAAAAAGTCGCCTATGACCTTTCTCAGGCTCTAGCTAGACTATGTACCAAATTTCATTTAAATCGGTTCAGTAGTTTTGGCGTGAGAGCGAGACAGACAGACAGACTTTCGCATTTACTTTCGCATTTATAATATTTGTATGGATTCACGAGTTTCAAGTAGCCGTATTATGACAACGTGAAACTGAACACCTTTCGTCTGCTCACCTCAATCGTTTGATAACGTCGGTAGTACGAGTATATTATTACTAGTGGACGCCCGCAGCTTCGCTCGCGTGGAATTAGACATAATAATTTATGTTTATTTTACACCCTTACAAAATTTTTACAAACTTTGAATGCCATATTTATTTATATGTAATCAACAGCCTATAATATAAATTTTATGTTTCTACTTCTGAAAATGACAAAACTTTCATAGAACCTTTCAACCCCATTTACAACCCCTTACAACACTTTTTTCCAAATAAAAAGTAGCCTATGTCCTGTCTCAGGCTCTAGACTATCTGTGTACCAAATTTCATTTAAATCTGTTCAGTAGTTTTGGCGTGAAAGCAACACAGACAGACAGACAGAGTTACTTTCGCTTTTATAATATTAGTATGGATTCATTATGTTGGCCCTACATATAAGGTGACATGAAATTAAATAAAATAAATAAACAAATAAATAAATTTTAGTATACAGGTATTTTATATAAAAATAAAATAAGTACTTATATATGTACTAATTAGGTGATAGATATTTTTTACTATTACTTAGTCATCAGGACCGAACCAATACTTATTACCTAAGGGTTGCAATTGCTGAGCAAAATTAATAATGTTATTCTAATAATATTACGTACAAAAAAGATATTAACGTTAACAATTTTCGCTTAGTTATATCTGCTCGAGGATGGAGAACAAGCAAGAACAAGATGGCAGACACGTGTGTAACATAAAAACTTTTACTGAAACGTAATATTTTCACGAATCCCCTTAAGAGAACAGTTGTCCCTGCCTCGTATTTACCACATTTTGGCACGCGACGAAATTATTGCCAGAGCTAAAAAGGTTATTACTTACGTCAGACGCAGACACTTTTTTTAATAAACGCTTACTATATAACTAGTGTTCGTAATCGCAAATGCTAAGCGGTCCTGGGTTCGATCCCCGGGTTGGGCAACAACTATTGGGTCTTTCTAACTTGAGATGCCCGGTAGCAGCTCGGAGGGTTAATTTGTAACCGGTATCGGTGGGTTAATGTACACACAAGTACTACACTATTCAGTTGTCAACTCCGGTTTTTTTTTTCCTGTTCTAGCATCATTGATAGATTTTTTTTTTCTTTTTCAAAACCGGGCCATCGCCGAGAATCGAGAGTGGTATCGTTACAATCAGTCAGAGTGGTAGCAGCGTAATGTCTATCAATTTCAATAAGTTTTACGCGCCAACTTCTGATTCCGGATTTAAAATTCAACCCAAAGTTGATTTATAGCAAATATAACGTCACGTGGGCCAGTATTTACATTACCTTTTTTGACGTAATAACGTCTTATAAATTGATGAACAGCGGATACGAAAAAGTGTATCCCGTTCCGCTTCCGTTTCCGTTGAGTGTTTTTATTAAATTAATTTTTAATTTTATTAAATTAATTTTACACACGACAACATTGGCAGTTCCATGGCTCCGAAATAGGGAACTGTCAAAATAAATATATAGACTTGTCTGTTGTCTGTTATCTTTGTATTTTCAATTCTCCTTTTTTGTATTGTATAAAATAATGATTATGACGTTATCACGTAAATCTATCGTCCGTAAAACGACTTTACAGACAACCATTTTTTTTTTGTAATCCCCTATTACAAACTAGTGACCCTTTTGCAATAGACGAAAAAACCCTTTTTCCGACCCAAGGATTAAACACAGGAACTCTATAACGATAACGGGAGTCAAAAAGTTCGCATAAAATCACACTAACCAAGACTGAATATTTTCGATTTCTCAATACTCCGACGGCGCACTACTAAAACGGTTATGATATTGTAATTTAGTTAGATCGAAAACCTCGGAGCCCAAAAATATTTATTCAAACAATTTCCTTTAAGAAAATAAAGTACAGTGGGAAGGCAAGAGAGGGTTGAAAATGTCTGAGTTACCGGAAAGTGGGACAGGGTAATGGAAATACCTACGTAGAAGAGAGTAAACAACCAGAAAACTACTGAAATTCGGAAACGAGGTATTAAGTTTTTTATGGCCAGAGTTCGGTTTGGAAAGAGTATCTAAGGAACTCTCTCGCTATACAATTCATCTGTCTGTTCAAGCTGGTAGTCCCTTGATACATTAGCAAGCGATCGATACAGTTAAGCAGTGCCAGCCCTGGCTAACGAACTCGCCTCTCGAGCAGTCCGGGTTCAAATCCATGCACAATGACTTAATGTTATGATGTATGTATATTAATTATTATTGTGACATAATTATTTAATGTATAATAAATATTTAGTAATGTAATAAATTCAATAATTTAATTATAATCTTCTATATATATAAAAGGAGAAGGTGACTGACTGACTGACTGACTGACTGACATATCAACGCAGGGCCTAAACTATAAGGGCTAGAAACTTGAAAGTTTGCACAGGGGTTCCTTTTATAACGTAGGGGAGCACTAAGAAAGGATTTTTGAAAATTCACCCCCTAAAGGGGTAAAACGGGGGTGCAAAGTTAGTATGAAACTTTACCGTTTTTGAAGTCAAGTGGGCAACCCGAACGCGGGCAGACGTCGTTAATGGGTCTAATTTAGTTTAGTAATAATTTAATACAGACATAAATAATACATTTGTACGTCATGTAATGGCTAGGTGTAAGGAATATCTTCTGACTGTAACATAATTTTTACCTATTACCTAATGACAAATAAAGATTGATTTGATCTTTTTATTCCGATACTATGTTCCTTTGGGATAAAAAATCAATTTCAAATTTTGTTCAGTATTTATTTTAAACTTCACGCGGGGGAAGGCGATGGTAGCAGCTAGTAATAAATAACGTTTTGTCTTGTAGAGTAAGTATTTGAGTCAGACGGCTTCGAGAGGCTTATAATCTTCTGACATACAGTTTTGCCACTTAACCCTCCACCAATCCGCACTGGAGCAGCGTGGCAAAGTACATGGTAGGGTGTGGTGGCACGGCTCCTACCATAACTGAGAGTGGAGCGTCTTCTGAGGCCTGCAGTGGAACCCTTATGGGTCGCAGCTGTTAAAAACATCTGGCTACGAGTCTAAGGATCAGCGCATAAGCAGTAAATCACCACAAATTACTACTTACAATCAGATGGCCCGTATTTGGGAAGGGTAAATAAATGCTTTTATAGCTACGTGGCTACATGTAATAGGTATAGTAAAATCTATTTCATCAGGAAGATATATAAAACACTACAATCTATTATCGCTAGGTATACAAGTTTGGTTTTGCTTGGCTTGGCTATAAATCAGAAATAACTTTTATGATGAGTCAAACAAATTTTCATATTGAGTAACAGCACTGCTTTTTGATTTATATTTGCTAACCCAAAGCTTGAGAAATTCCCGAAACAGAAATAAAAAAAAATACATCGATGGCGCCAAAGGACACAAAGAAATACAAAATCTAGAGACTCGGTAAAACACAAATTTCAAAGGCTATTTTTGAAAGAGGTCTGAGACATTCTGAACTTAAGATATTTTGGAGGTACCTTAATTGTTCTTAAACTCTTTAATGACTCCTCTTTAAACAGGAAGACATGTTTTTAGCACAATATGTTAATAGGATAAACTGGCATTATAATCTAAACCTATAAATACATACTACATTATTTTCCAGGGACCGGCAACTAATTCTTGGTTCTTCCACTTCTCACCAAGCAAAGTAAAAAAGTCCAGTTGTTACGTGTTTGGGTTCGACTGATTTGGAGAGAAAGACCTGCTGACTCAATGAAGACTTTATTCACTAGCACTAACACAAAGCACTAGGTCAAACACTAAACACTAGGTCCAACACAATGCACTAGGTCCAAACACAAAGCACTAACGATGTGTAAGCAACGCATTTGCGACTATCGGAGAGAAATATCGGATGTGTATTCCCAGCGTAAGTTGGAATATTGAATGACATTTATATCAGTAACTAGTACATTGAAAGAAACACAGATGGCGTTGTATTAGATCATGAAAATTTTGCTGTTTGGCAGTAAAAACAACAATTACAATACGATTTACTGGACCAGACCTGTGGTTTAATTTTAACTGTGACTCACTGTCTGCGAAGTCATTAGCGTTAATAAATCGGAACCGACAAAGTCTGAAAAGCAAAAATTTCACGGCAGCTTCAAAAATTCTTTAACATTTTTCACGAAATCAAAAATTTTTATCCCGTGTTTTTCAAGGCATAATGGTCTTTTGATTTCATTGTGCACTCCCGTTCTGTATTACACTTTATTGTGTCCCGTGGAAAGGAATAAAATTTTAAGGGCATAGACGCACAACGTAAGCTGTAAGGTACCAGTAATTATACTAATATATGTATATAATAAATAGTGGACGCCCGTAGCTTCGCTCGCGTGCAATTAAACATAAATTTAATATAGGTTTAAATTCTGAAAATGACAATACGTTCATACAACTTTTCATCCCCCTTTTCAATCCTTTACAACACTTTTTTCCAATTAAAAAGTCGCCTATGACCTTTCTCAGGCTCTAGCTAGACTATGTACCAAATTTCATTTAAATCGGTTCAGTAGTTTTGGCGTGAGAGCGAGACAGACAGACAGACTTTCGCATTTACTTTCGCATTTATAATATTTGTATGGATTCACGAGTTTCAAGTAGCCGTATTATGACAACGTGAAACTGAACACCTTTCGTCTGCTCACCTCAATCGTTTGATAACGTCGGTAGTACGAGTATATTATTACTAGTGGACGCCCGCAGCTTCGCTCGCGTGGAATTAGACATAATAATTTATGTTTATTTTACACCCTTACAAAATTTTTACAAACTTTGAATGCCATATTTATTTATATGTAATCAACAGCCTATAATATAAATTTTATGTTTCTACTTCTGAAAATGACAAAACTTTCATAGAACCTTTCAACCCCATTTACAACCCCTTACAACACTTTTTTCCAAATAAAAAGTAGCCTATGTCCTGTCTCAGGCTCTAGACTATCTGTGTACCAAATTTCATTTAAATCTGTTCAGTAGTTTTGGCGTGAAAGCAACACAGACAGACAGACAGAGTTACTTTCGCTTTTATAATATTAGTATGGATTCATTATGTTGGCCCTACATATAAGGTGACATGAAATTAAATAAAATAAATAAACAAATAAATAAATTTTAGTATACAGGTATTTTATATAAAAATAAAATAAGTACTTATATATGTACTAATTAGGTGATAGATATTTTTTACTATTACTTAGTCATCAGGACCGAACCAATACTTATTACCTAAGGGTTGCAATTGCTGAGCAAAATTAATAATGTTATTCTAATAATATTACGTACAAAAAAGATATTAACGTTAACAATTTTCGCTTAGTTATATCTGCTCGAGGATGGAGAACAAGCAAGAACAAGATGGCAGACACGTGTGTAACATAAAAACTTTTACTGAAACGTAATATTTTCACGAATCCCCTTAAGAGAACAGTTGTCCCTGCCTCGTATTTACCACATTTTGGCACGCGACGAAATTATTGCCAGAGCTAAAAAGGTTATTACTTACGTCAGACGCAGACACTTTTTTTAATAAACGCTTACTATATAACTAGTGTTCGTAATCGCAAATGCTAAGCGGTCCTGGGTTCGATCCCCGGGTTGGGCAACAACTATTGGGTCTTTCTAACTTGAGATGCCCGGTAGCAGCTCGGAGGGTTAATTTGTAACCGGTATCGGTGGGTTAATGTACACACAAGTACTACACTATTCAGTTGTCAACTCCGGTTTTTTTTTTCCTGTTCTAGCATCATTGATAGATTTTTTTTTTCTTTTTCAAAACCGGGCCATCGCCGAGAATCGAGAGTGGTATCGTTACAATCAGTCAGAGTGGTAGCAGCGTAATGTCTATCAATTTCAATAAGTTTTACGCGCCAACTTCTGATTCCGGATTTAAAATTCAACCCAAAGTTGATTTATAGCAAATATAACGTCACGTGGGCCAGTATTTACATTACCTTTTTTGACGTAATAACGTCTTATAAATTGATGAACAGCGGATACGAAAAAGTGTATCCCGTTCCGCTTCCGTTTCCGTTGAGTGTTTTTATTAAATTAATTTTTAATTTTATTAAATTAATTTTACACACGACAACATTGGCAGTTCCATGGCTCCGAAATAGGGAACTGTCAAAATAAATATATAGACTTGTCTGTTGTCTGTTATCTTTGTATTTTCAATTCTCCTTTTTTGTATTGTATAAAATAATGATTATGACGTTATCACGTAAATCTATCGTCCGTAAAACGACTTTACAGACAACCATTTTTTTTTTGTAATCCCCTATTACAAACTAGTGACCCTTTTGCAATAGACGAAAAAACCCTTTTTCCGACCCAAGGATTAAACACAGGAACTCTATAACGATAACGGGAGTCAAAAAGTTCGCATAAAATCACACTAACCAAGACTGAATATTTTCGATTTCTCAATACTCCGACGGCGCACTACTAAAACGGTTATGATATTGTAATTTAGTTAGATCGAAAACCTCGGAGCCCAAAAATATTTATTCAAACAATTTCCTTTAAGAAAATAAAGTACAGTGGGAAGGCAAGAGAGGGTTGAAAATGTCTGAGTTACCGGAAAGTGGGACAGGGTAATGGAAATACCTACGTAGAAGAGAGTAAACAACCAGAAAACTACTGAAATTCGGAAACGAGGTATTAAGTTTTTTATGGCCAGAGTTCGGTTTGGAAAGAGTATCTAAGGAACTCTCTCGCTATACAATTCATCTGTCTGTTCAAGCTGGTAGTCCCTTGATACATTAGCAAGCGATCGATACAGTTAAGCAGTGCCAGCCCTGGCTAACGAACTCGCCTCTCGAGCAGTCCGGGTTCAAATCCATGCACAATGACTTAATGTTATGATGTATGTATATTAATTATTATTGTGACATAATTATTTAATGTATAATAAATATTTAGTAATGTAATAAATTCAATAATTTAATTATAATCTAAATATATAAAAGGAGAAGCTGACTGACTGACTGACTGACTGACATATCAACGCAGGGCCTAAACTATAAGGGTTAGAAACTTGAAAGTTTGCACAGGGGTTCCTTTTATAACGTAGGGGAGCACTAAGAAAGGATTTTTGAAAATTCACCCCCTAAAGGGGTAAAACGGGGGTGCAAAGTTAGTATGAAACTTTACCGTTTTTGAAGTCAAGTGGGCAACCCGAACGCGGGCAGACGTCGTTAATGGGTCTAATTTAGTTTAGTAATAATTTAATACAGACATAAATAATACATTTGTACGTCATGTAATGGCTAGGTGTAAGGAATATCTTCTGACTGTAACATAATTTTTACCTATTACCTAATGACAAATAAAGATTGATTTGATCTTTTTATTCCGATACTATGTTCCTTTGGGATAAAAAATCAATTTCAAATTTTGTTCAGTATTTATTTTAAACTTCACGCGGGGGAAGGCGATGGTAGCAGCTAGTAATAAATAACGTTTTGTCTTGTAGAGTAAGTATTTGAGTCAGACGGCTTCGAGAGGCTTATAATCTTCTGACATACAGTTTTGCCACTTAACCCTCCACCAATCCGCACTGGAGCAGCGTGGCAAAGTACATGGTAGGGTGTGGTGGCACGGCTCCTACCATAACTGAGAGTGGAGCGTCTTCTGAGGCCTGCAGTGGAACCCTTATGGGTCGCAGCTGTTAAAAACATCTGGCTACGAGTCTAAGGATCAGCGCATAAGCAGTAAATCACCACAAATTACTACTTACAATCAGATGGCCCGTATTTGGGAAGGGTAAATAAATGCTTTTATAGCTACGTGGCTACATGTAATAGGTATAGTAAAATCTATTTCATCAGGAAGATATATAAAACACTACAATCTATTATCGCTAGGTATACAAGTTTGGTTTTGCTTGGCTTGGCTATAAATCAGAAATAACTTTTATGATGAGTCAAACAAATTTTCATATTGAGTAACAGCACTGCTTTTTGATTTATATTTGCTAACCCAAAGCTTGAGAAATTCCCGAAACAGAAATAAAAAAAAATACATCGATGGCGCCAAAGGACACAAAGAAATACAAAATCTAGAGACTCGGTAAAACACAAATTTCAAAGGCTATTTTTGAAAGAGGTCTGAGACATTCTGAACTTAAGATATTTTGGAGGTACCTTAATTGTTCTTAAACTCTTTAATGACTCCTCTTTAAACAGGAAGACATGTTTTTAGCACAATATGTTAATAGGATAAACTGGCATTATAATCTAAACCTATAAATACATACTACATTATTTTCCAGGGACCGGCAACTAATTCTTGGTTCTTCCACTTCTCACCAAGCAAAGTAAAAAAGTCCAGTTGTTACGTGTTTGGGTTCGACTGATTTGGAGAGAAAGACCTGCTGACTCAATGAAGACTTTATTCACTAGCACTAACACAAAGCACTAGGTCAAACACTAAACACTAGGTCCAACACAATGCACTAGGTCCAAACACAAAGCACTAACGATGTGTAAGCAACGCATTTGCGACTATCGGAGAGAAATATCGGATGTGTATTCCCAGCGTAAGTTGGAATATTGAATGACATTTATATCAGTAACTAGTACATTGAAAGAAACACAGATGGCGTTGTATTAGATCATGAAAATTTTGCTGTTTGGCAGTAAAAACAACAATTACAATACGATTTACTGGACCAGACCTGTGGTTTAATTTTAACTGTGACTCACTGTCTGCGAAGTCATTAGCGTTAATAAATCGGAACCGACAAAGTCTGAAAAGCAAAAATTTCACGGCAGCTTCAAAAATTCTTTAACATTTTTCACGAAAACAAAAATTTTTATCCCGTGTTTTTCAAGGCATAATGGTCTTTTGATTTCATTGTGCACTCCCGTTCTGTATTACACTTTATTGTGTCCCGTGGAAAGGAATAAAATTTTAAGGGCATAGACGCACAACGTAAGCTGTAAGGTACCAGTAATTATACTAATATATGTATATAATAAATAGTGGACGCCCGTAGCTTCGCTCGCGTGCAATTAAACATAAATTTAATATAGGTTTAAATTCTGAAAATGACAATACGTTCATACAACTTTTCATCCCCCTTTTCAATCCTTTACAACACTTTTTTCCAATTAAAAAGTCGCCTATGACCTTTCTCAGGCTCTAGCTAGACTATGTACCAAATTTCATTTAAATCGGTTCAGTAGTTTTGGCGTGAGAGCGAGACAGACAGACAGACTTTCGCATTTACTTTCGCATTTATAATATTTGTATGGATTCACGAGTTTCAAGTAGCCGTATTATGACAACGTGAAACTGAACACCTTTCGTCTGCTCACCTCAATCGTTTGATAACGTCGGTAGTACGAGTATATTATTACTAGTGGACGCCCGCAGCTTCGCTCGCGTGGAATTAGACATAATAATTTATGTTTATTTTACACCCTTACAAAATTTTTACAAACTTTGAATGCCATATTTATTTATATGTAATCAACAGCCTATAATATAAATTTTATGTTTCTACTTCTGAAAATGACAAAACTTTCATAGAACCTTTCAACCCCATTTACAACCCCTTACAACACTTTTTTCCAAATAAAAAGTAGCCTATGTCCTGTCTCAGGCTCTAGACTATCTGTGTACCAAATTTCATTTAAATCTGTTCAGTAGTTTTGGCGTGAAAGCAACACAGACAGACAGACAGAGTTACTTTCGCTTTTATAATATTAGTATGGATTCATTATGTTGGCCCTACATATAAGGTGACATGAAATTAAATAAAATAAATAAACAAATAAATAAATTTTAGTATACAGGTATTTTATATAAAAATAAAATAAGTACTTATATATGTACTAATTAGGTGATAGATATTTTTTACTATTACTTAGTCATCAGGACCGAACCAATACTTATTACCTAAGGGTTGCAATTGCTGAGCAAAATTAATAATGTTATTCTAATAATATTACGTACAAAAAAGATATTAACGTTAACAATTTTCGCTTAGTTATATCTGCTCGAGGATGGAGAACAAGCAAGAACAAGATGGCAGACACGTGTGTAACATAAAAACTTTTACTGAAACGTAATATTTTCACGAATCCCCTTAAGAGAACAGTTGTCCCTGCCTCGTATTTACCACATTTTGGCACGCGACGAAATTATTGCCAGAGCTAAAAAGGTTATTACTTACGTCAGACGCAGACACTTTTTTTAATAAACGCTTACTATATAACTAGTGTTCGTAATCGCAAATGCTAAGCGGTCCTGGGTTCGATCCCCGGGTTGGGCAACAACTATTGGGTCTTTCTAACTTGAGATGCCCGGTAGCAGCTCGGAGGGTTAATTTGTAACCGGTATCGGTGGGTTAATGTACACACAAGTACTACACTATTCAGTTGTCAACTCCGGTTTTTTTTTTCCTGTTCTAGCATCATTGATAGATTTTTTTTTTCTTTTTCAAAACCGGGCCATCGCCGAGAATCGAGAGTGGTATCGTTACAATCAGTCAGAGTGGTAGCAGCGTAATGTCTATCAATTTCAATAAGTTTTACGCGCCAACTTCTGATTCCGGATTTAAAATTCAACCCAAAGTTGATTTATAGCAAATATAACGTCACGTGGGCCAGTATTTACATTACCTTTTTTGACGTAATAACGTCTTATAAATTGATGAACAGCGGATACGAAAAAGTGTATCCCGTTCCGCTTCCGTTTCCGTTGAGTGTTTTTATTAAATTAATTTTTAATTTTATTAAATTAATTTTACACACGACAACATTGGCAGTTCCATGGCTCCGAAATAGGGAACTGTCAAAATAAATATATAGACTTGTCTGTTGTCTGTTATCTTTGTATTTTCAATTCTCCTTTTTTGTATTGTATAAAATAATGATTATGACGTTATCACGTAAATCTATCGTCCGTAAAACGACTTTACAGACAACCATTTTTTTTTTGTAATCCCCTATTACAAACTAGTGACCCTTTTGCAATAGACGAAAAAACCCTTTTTCCGACCCAAGGATTAAACACAGGAACTCTATAACGATAACGGGAGTCAAAAAGTTCGCATAAAATCACACTAACCAAGACTGAATATTTTCGATTTCTCAATACTCCGACGGCGCACTACTAAAACGGTTATGATATTGTAATTTAGTTAGATCGAAAACCTCGGAGCCCAAAAATATTTATTCAAACAATTTCCTTTAAGAAAATAAAGTACAGTGGGAAGGCAAGAGAGGGTTGAAAATGTCTGAGTTACCGGAAAGTGGGACAGGGTAATGGAAATACCTACGTAGAAGAGAGTAAACAACCAGAAAACTACTGAAATTCGGAAACGAGGTATTAAGTTTTTTATGGCCAGAGTTCGGTTTGGAAAGAGTATCTAAGGAACTCTCTCGCTATACAATTCATCTGTCTGTTCAAGCTGGTAGTCCCTTGATACATTAGCAAGCGATCGATACAGTTAAGCAGTGCCAGCCCTGGCTAACGAACTCGCCTCTCGAGCAGTCCGGGTTCAAATCCATGCACAATGACTTAATGTTATGATGTATGTATATTAATTATTATTGTGACATAATTATTTAATGTATAATAAATATTTAGTAATGTAATAAATTCAATAATTTAATTATAATCTAAATATATAAAAGGAGAAGCTGACTGACTGACTGACTGACTGACTGACATATCAACGCAGGGCCTAAACTATAAGGGTTAGAAACTTGAAAGTTTGCACAGGGGTTCCTTTTATAACGTAGGGGAGCACTAAGAAAGGATTTTTGAAAATTCACCCCCTAAAGGGGTAAAACGGGGGTGCAAAGTTAGTATGAAACTTTACCGTTTTTGAAGTCAAGTGGGCAACCCGAACGCGGGCAGACGTCGTTAATGGGTCTAATTTAGTTTAGTAATAATTTAATACAGACATAAATAATACATTTGTACGTCATGTAATGGCTAGGTGTAAGGAATATCTTCTGACTGTAACATAATTTTTACCTATTACCTAATGACAAATAAAGATTGATTTGATCTTTTTATTCCGATACTATGTTCCTTTGGGATAAAAAATCAATTTCAAATTTTGTTCAGTATTTATTTTAAACTTCACGCGGGGGAAGGCGATGGTAGCAGCTAGTAATAAATAACGTTTTGTCTTGTAGAGTAAGTATTTGAGTCAGACGGCTTCGAGAGGCTTATAATCTTCTGACATACAGTTTTGCCACTTAACCCTCCACCAATCCGCACTGGAGCAGCGTGGCAAAGTACATGGTAGGGTGTGGTGGCACGGCTCCTACCATAACTGAGAGTGGAGCGTCTTCTGAGGCCTGCAGTGGAACCCTTATGGGTCGCAGCTGTTAAAAACATCTGGCTACGAGTCTAAGGATCAGCGCATAAGCAGTAAATCACCACAAATTACTACTTACAATCAGATGGCCCGTATTTGGGAAGGGTAAATAAATGCTTTTATAGCTACGTGGCTACATGTAATAGGTATAGTAAAATCTATTTCATCAGGAAGATATATAAAACACTACAATCTATTATCGCTAGGTATACAAGTTTGGTTTTGCTTGGCTTGGCTATAAATCAGAAATAACTTTTATGATGAGTCAAACAAATTTTCATATTGAGTAACAGCACTGCTTTTTGATTTATATTTGCTAACCCAAAGCTTGAGAAATTCCCGAAACAGAAATAAAAAAAAATACATCGATGGCGCCAAAGGACACAAAGAAATACAAAATCTAGAGACTCGGTAAAACACAAATTTCAAAGGCTATTTTTGAAAGAGGTCTGAGACATTCTGAACTTAAGATATTTTGGAGGTACCTTAATTGTTCTTAAACTCTTTAATGACTCCTCTTTAAACAGGAAGACATGTTTTTAGCACAATATGTTAATAGGATAAACTGGCATTATAATCTAAACCTATAAATACATACTACATTATTTTCCAGGGACCGGCAACTAATTCTTGGTTCTTCCACTTCTCACCAAGCAAAGTAAAAAAGTCCAGTTGTTACGTGTTTGGGTTCGACTGATTTGGAGAGAAAGACCTGCTGACTCAATGAAGACTTTATTCACTAGCACTAACACAAAGCACTAGGTCAAACACTAAACACTAGGTCCAACACAATGCACTAGGTCCAAACACAAAGCACTAACGATGTCCTAGGTCGTAAGCCAAGTCGTAGGTTTCACTTGTTTCACTCCGGTATCACTAGTTTTCACTTAGAGCCCTGACTATGGCCCAGATAAAGTTCTAAACGAATGTCGACTGGTTTTAGAGGCTAGGGGAAAAGAAAATATATATTGTGTGGCTTTGTTCGTGATTCGAAACCTAAGAACGTTAGATAGGGTATTTTTTAAATTTGCATTTTTTAAATTGAATTGAATTTAGAATAATTCAAATATGCCATTTATTTAGTAAAATTGACGTAATTTCTATCGGTTTCTTTTATCGTGATAAAGGTAATAGGCATAGCAGACACTAAGTTTAGGCATATCAAAGTATCATTATAACGACGTGCCTAAAAATGAAAGGCCTCGCCCAAATATAATAAAGATAATAGCTTCACACAATTTACTTTCGATACCCGAAGGAATCCGATGAATAAACAATGTATCCAGCCAATTAGAAGTTAAAAAACATTAATCGCTTCAGGAAGCTTCACGATAAGTTTAGTCAAAGAGCTTTTGAAGATACTTCGAGCTGACACAATTGTTTAACGATTGATTCTGTGCTTGACAGATTGAATAAAATGGTCCACAGATGAAAAATTATAGTTTTTTAAAATGTGCAACTACTAAACACTACATTTTCCTCAGTGGAACAACACCTTTGCTCAGTAGAACAAATTAAACTAGTTTGTTTTATATTTTATTTTAAATTTTGTGGTATTATACTAATAGTAATAAAGTACCTACTATACTAATAATTAAAGCTTAAAATGTTCATATAATTATGCGAGTGAATTATAATGGTGTTATATTTATATTTTTGCTTTCCTAATAAAATATAATAAATAAATAAATTTCTGGTATTATTTAAAAAATCCAGATAATGCCAAAAAAATCTAGATAGTTAACTTGAATATCTTAAGTAAATTTATATAGAAATCTGTTTTGCGGCACAATAAGTTAAACAAAAAAATGTTTCGTTTACCTGATAAAATATTTACTCATTCCAGTCAATCCATCTCTTTGGAATGAGAAATAGCACAAACAAATAACATTCGCATGAAAATTTTAAATTGGTCTCACACGATTTATTACTCTTCCATCGAGAATATTACGTGTTTCTTCACGTAATATCTTACACTTGGAAGTTTTATTTACATATTCGAATGTAAAGTGCAGAACTCAAGCACTTTGAGCTCTCGAATCTTCGGTAAAGTTCTCTGAATATCGAGCGCCGGTAAATCCACAGAGTGGTTCTGTTTTGTGTCATTTACTTCGTTACATACATTTCAACTCACTTTGCTATTCAAAACTGCTTGGAGCAGTTGTTTGCTGTTTACCCGCTAAAGCTAATAGATGTCTCATTTCTTCAACTGGTTACCAGGATGCGTGCTCAAAGTGAAAAGGAAATGGAATTCATTTTATAAAACAACAAATTTACCTGTAACGACATTAATACTGAACAAGCGTTTAATTAAATTTTATAACGAAATTTTTTTTCAGGCAACACTACTCTTTGCAACTTACCAGGTCTGACAAATCAAACTATTGCAGAAATTGCTTTTAGGCATTTTTATGGTTAAAGATTTAAGCTAGCTAAATGAGCTAAATGAGTATTATAGCCATAATATACTCCCGCCTATGCGATTTGTTACAAAATTTGAGGAACAGATAGACTCTATCTGAGATAGGAAACAGGATTTTTGACTACGGTAAAAGGGAAAATAAATTAAAAAAAATTATGCATGAAAAGCATCATTACAATCATCCAATCTAAACACAACAACTTTTCTTTCTCAACAGAATACGAACTCGAAAGAAAAAATCTAGAAAAAGGGGATGAAAGTTTCTTTCTTTATTTATTTTATAACGAACCTCTTTTTTGTTTCCGACCGTAACGACCGAAGTGGCGCATCATATTTCTATCGTCTCTATCCTTTGCAGAGAGGAGAATCGCTTCTATGAGATATCTAAAGAACAAAATAGAATTTGCGTTGTGTTTTAAACTTCGTACAATTTGGAAATATATATCTAGATTCTAGACTTCTAGAACATAAAACACTTATTTACAAAAAAAATAAAAAAGGGTACATATTTTCTGAAAATAAATATTTCGTCCAAAAACAGACCAAAAAATTGCCCCACTGAATACCAAGGCAAGTCTTTCATGAAAGTCGAACAAGCGCCTATAAGCCGACCAAGCCCTAAAGTTTCTTCTGCAAGCGCCGTAAATTCATGTCTTTTGCCTCTAGGCTCAACCATCCACAATACGACCACGTCCGTCATTGCTTAACTGGTTCGATTACATACGATCGACGCGAGCCATTGGGCTATCTAGCTTAGGGTTCTAGCCTATACACTTGTTACCTTTTAATTAATAAGAAATTGTTTTTTTATTTCTCTATTCGATATCCGAAAACAGTCTTACATCAGTAGAATTCCATGTGAATTTTACTCAAGAGTCACAATCGCTGCAAATTCGATTCGGGGCATGTTGCATCGTGAAAATTCAATGAGGTTGGACTGCAACGACTGCAAGCGTCTTCGCCTCTTATTATCAATTGTTCTATAACAGGGTTATTTCAAGCCCCAGATGCTTTGGTCGAAGTAAGCTGGGTATAGCGACTTATCCTTACTTATATAAATGGGAAAGTGTGTTTGGTGGTTTGTCCTTCTTTTCCTCCTCGACGAAATGATGAAACGAAGTAAATGTGAATGGAGGGGGGCCTAAAGAGTGACAATATATACATACTATCTACTTTTTAGCCAGGAAAATGGCATGGTTCCCGTGAAAAGGACAAAACGTTGAAATATTCGTTCGATTTATAATCGATAATAAACTATCAATCAATTTTTAATCGATTGATGGCCATGTCGTATTATGATTGTCTGAACTGCGGGTGATTTTGATTAGAATTAGTGTAATCTTTGGTGTGGCCCGCCGTTGATAGTTAAACTTATTATATTACTAGTGGTCCGCCCCGGCTTCGCACGGGTATTTTATATAAAAATCAAAATTATAATACACACACATAAACCCTATTTGCGTCAGGTTACTAAAAAAATAAAAATTTAACACGACTTTATTTTACATATGTATATAGATTATAACAATAGTTTCGTTTACGCCTAGTAATATTATATAGCCTATGTCACTCAGTGAAGATGCAGCTTTCTAATGGTGAAAGAATTTTTGAAATCGGTCCAGTAGTTTTGGCAGCGCACGCCAGAATAGCTCGCAGATGGTAGATTTTTTCCTACTTACTCGTACCTACTTGACACTTATCGTCATATTTTGGACAATTCACACAATATCTTTATAAATTTTAGCCTGTGTGTTATTCTGATGTATAAGCTATATTATTGTAAAGATTCATTAAAATCCATTCAGTACTTTTTACGTGAAAAAGTAACACACATCCATCCATACATACGTACATACTTACAAACTTTCCCCTTTATAATATTAGTAGGATAGGATTAGTAAGAATTATACCTTATCAACAGCCTAAAATTTAAGTTATATGCTTCTAGTTTTGAAAATGACAATACTTTCATACAACCTTTCATCTCACTTTTCAACCCATTACAACACTTTTTTCCAATTAAAAAGTGTCTATGTCCTTTGTCAGGCTCTAGACTGTGTACCAAATTTCATTTAAATCGGTTCAGTAGTTTTGGCGTGAAAGCGAAACAGACAGACAGACAGACAGACACTTCAAAACCAAACGTCCAATTTTAATCATTCAAAGACCAAATATTATCTACATAAACTGTAAATGTAGTCCAAAAAAAAATTCAAGATAAACAAATGGTTGTTGTGCCTCACTCGACATAGATAGGTATAGTGTGTCGCGGTTTTTTTTATAGATATTTATAAGATCTACAATTAATTAAAACATTTTATGGTTCTATCTTTTATATTTTAGGCAGCGTACGCAAAATAAGTAACTTTTCTGGTTGATTTTTTACACCTTGTGTCCGAAAAACCCAAATATTTTACGGAACCCTATTTTTTTTCAAAATAAAATTTAGCCTATGTCACCCGGGGATAGTGTAGCTTTCCAACAGTGAAAGAATTTTTCAAATCGGTTCAGTAGTTTTGAAGCCTATCCGATTCAAACAAACAATCAAATCTTTCCTCTTTATATATTAGTATAGATAAACCATCCCTTAACTTATTTATTATTAACTTGCCACAGAAATCGATTAGACGCGGGCAGTGCCGCGTGTAAAGTTTTATCATTCTGCACTCCTTCTCTACAAACATAAATTGTGCCAGACTTCATCCACCTCCATCCGCGTGATTTTCGTCAAAAGGGGTACAAAGTTTTATAACGTCATAATATTGTCAAAACCATAACCTTCTTGCTCAGCTTACTCTTGGTCTCATCGAACCGGTAACCTTTTACCGATTATTCCGGTAAAAGCCGATGAACACTTCGTTAAACTGAAACTTTATCTTCACGGCAAAGTGTTGTATCCATTATTCCCTCCGCGACTAATACTGATAAGGGGGCACAGGGTGGCACAGGTGCGTGCGGCCCGAGCACTCAGATCAAATGCCTTTCGCTCCTATGAACACATGAGCAACGGGCAGATACTGAGCTCCGGGCGACACGGCAATCTGTTCTCAATTATTTTTACTACTGATTCTTGCATTTTGTAAGTAACTTATATATTATCTTCTATTAATACGGTTTACGGTTTATCTATACTAATATATAAAGAGGAAAGATTTGATTGTTTGTTTGAATTGAATAGGCTACAAAACTACTGAACCGATTTGAAAAATTCTTTCACTTTTGGAAAGCTACACTATCCCCGGGTGACATAGGCTAAATTTTATTTTGGAAAAAATAGGGTTCCGTAAGATATTTGGGTTTTTCGGACACAAGGTGTAAAAAATCAACCAGAAAAGTTACTTATTTAGCGTACGCTGCCTAAAATATAAAAGATAGAACCATAAAATGTTCTAATTAATTGTAGATCTTATAAATATCTATAAAAAAAAACGCGACACACTATACCTATCTATGTCGAGTGAGGCACAACAACCATTTTTTTATTTTGAATTTTTTTTGGACTACATTTACAGTTTATGTAGATAATATTTGGTCTTTGAATGATTAAAATTGGACGTTTGGTTTTGAAGTGTCTGTCTGTCTGTCTGTCTGTTTCGCTTTCACGCCAAAACTACTGAACCGATTTAAATGAAATTTGGTACACAGTCTAGAGCCTGACAAAGGACATAGACACTTTTTAATTGGAAAAAAGTGTTGTAATGGGTTGAAAAGGGAGATGAAAGGTTGTATGAAAGTATTGTCATTTTCAAAACTAGAAGCATATAACTTAAATTTTAGGCTGTTGATAAGGTATAATTCTTACTAACCCTATCCTACTAATATTATAAAGGGGAAAGTTTGTAAGTATGTATGTATGTATGGATGGATGTGTGTTACTTTTTCACGTAAAAAGAACTGAATGGATTTTAATGAAACTTTACAATAATATAGCTTATACATCAGAATAACACACAGGCTAAAATTTATAAAGATATTGTGTGAATTGTCCAAAATATGACGATAAGTGTCAAGTAGGTAAGTAGGAAAGAATCTACCATCTGCGAGCTATTCTGGCGTGCGCTGCCAAAACTACTGGACCGATTTCAAAAATTCTTTCACCATTAGAAAGCTGCATCTTCACTGAGTGACATATGCTATATAATATTACTAGGCGTAAACGAAACTATTGTTATAGTCTATATATGTAAAATAAAGTCGTGTTAAATTTTTATTTTTTTAGTAACCTGACGCATATAGGGTTTATGTGTGTGTACCTATTATAATTTTGATTTTTATATAAAATACCCGTGCGAAGCCGGGGCGGACCACTAGTCTTCTATATAATAAAAATGAATCGCAAAATGTGTTGGTAAGCGCATAACTCAACAACGCCTGGACCAATTTGGCCAATTCTTTTTTTAAAATGTTCGTTGAAGTTCAAGGATGGGTTTACGGCGAGAAAAATTTGAAAATTCATCCCGTAAGGGGGTAAAACGGGGGTGCAAAGTTAGTATGAAGCTTTGCCGTTTTTGAAGTTAGTGAATGTGTAACGCGAGCGAAGCTGCGGGCGTCCACTAGTCTATATTATAAAAATGAATCGCAAAATGTGTTGGTAAGCGCATAACTCAACAACGCCTGGACCAATTTGGCCAATTCTTTTTTTTAAATGTTCGTTGAAGTTCAAGGATGGTTTTTACGGCGAGAAAAATTTGAAAATTCATCCCCTAAGGGGGAAAAACGGGGGTGCAAAGTTAGTATGAAGCTTTGCCGTTTTTGAAGTTAGTGAAAGTGTAACGCGAGCGAAGCTGCGGGCGTCCACTAGTATATAATATAAATAATGCTGGGCCAAAATTATCGCACGATATTCGTGTCTCATTGTCGCGATAAAACATCGTATTCCGCTATACGTGTTGTTCTTGTCTACATAAACAGTAGGATATCCTACAATGATGAAAGATTGTATTGTATATCTAGCTTTTACCCGCGGCTCCGCCCGCGTGGTCAAAGGGAATTAACGATGAGTTGTTTATCATACATGACGTATAATTTGTTAGCAAAATTCAAAACTTGCAAATGAATTTTACTAACGCCATCTATTAATAACATCCGGAACTAAATATCTAGCAAATAACAAAACATCGATATCTTCCCATGGGGATGTTTTACCGCGGTAAAAAGTAGCCTACGTCACTCTCCACCCCCTCACTATCTCCACACACAAAAACCATACCATATAATAGCTTCGTTGCGACGTGAAAGCCGGACAAACAAACAAACACACTTTCACATTTATAATATTAGTATGGATGTATATAGTGTATTGTAGACTGCAACGGAAGCGGTGATGTCACGAAAATCCTTTGATGCGCGAAGCATTCCGAATACATCGCGATGCAACGAACTACTAGGCGACAATTATCGCGATATATTCGCGCGCGAATATTCGACGAATCCCGATATTGTAACCCCGGCCGAAACAAAGGGTTTTATTTCATTGCGCCCGACTAACTCGGGTTATACAAATAATCGGGTAATCGGTACGATAAGATCGACGCGAACCATTGTGAGCGAAGAACTATCCACGAGAAAAACTGCTTAAAAATAACATTCACGTCTCCACATCAAATATGCTCGTTATTTCACAACTTACAGCACTGTTCAGCAAAATTGAAGGTAAACAACCAATTTTCTTGAATCTCATTTGAAAAATGTAAAGCCAGAAAACTCCTGATGTCGCAGGTAAATATAATCCTTTGAGCTGAGTCTGTTTATTTCAATTTCATCCACAAATATTCATCCCTTGCCAGACGAAGATAAAGCAGTAGTATGCCTTTTATTCTAAGGTAACAGATTTATCAGAAATAACAGTCCATTGCAGTGTTTCAAATTTGAACTCCTACCCGAGAGTCTGGGTTCAAATCTTAACAAGCCTAGCGTAGCGTACGTTTCTAAGGAGATGCCACTGATACGGTGAAGAAAAAAAAACCTGCGTACCTGATAGTTTTCCATAACGACATTGTAAATACCTATTAATTTGTGAACAAGAAGCATTGATTGACTACAAGAAGTCAACGAATAAAATGAAAGTGTTCTAATGATTCCAGCTCGGATTCAAATCCAAGCACCATGCTCCAATAACTTTTCGAAGTTATGTCCTTTTTAGAAATTAGATGTCACCTGCTGAAATGGTGAAAGACAATATAATAAGGAAACCTACATGCCTGGTAGTTCTTCATAATGTTCTCGAAGGCATTTGAAGTCTGGCAATCCCCTTTTGGCCAGGTCCAACACGACTATCCTCTGCAACTCTGAGAGGAGACCCAAGCCCAACAGTAGGGCAAAGCAAAGGCTGCGGTTGTTGGTTGTTATGAATATGAATAATTTATGACGACTGAATTCTGTACTTTCGCAAACAGCAAAACAACCTTTGGCAGGGAACGTCGTAAGTTCTGACACTTCGTTTATCGAAAAAGTTTAGTGTACCACAACTATTATCTGTGGAACACATTCACGAATATTCATACAGTCCATGTGGAGTCATTCACCTTCATAGTTCACCTTGTGTAACAATTTCGGTTAGTGTTGATTTTAATTAGAATTTCTTTTTTATGAATTATTTTTGATATTTGAGCAATGCTAATCTATTTCGAGCAGGTATTGTCTGACCGTGACATAACTTCTAAAATCACAACATAAGATAACATCACGCGTGTATATCCCCAAAGTGGTTGGCAGTACGTCCACTTTTCACCAATTATGTCTACGTCCAAAATCACAACTTAACATAGACACTTATTTATTCGTCACAACTTCTGTCCATGTAAAGAATTCACACAAGTATTTAGCAGCTACGAATTCAATTCGTGCCAAAATACTGCAATCTAACCATTGTCACATCAAAAGCACGTACATAGGAAACTACTGCCAACATAATCAAAAATTCACACAACAGTGTGAGAAGAAATTCAATTGACTTCATCGCTCGATTCGTGCCAAAACACTGCAACTCAGCTGTCGTGACATCAAAAGCACGTATAGGAGACTACTCAAACTACCAACTGTAACAAAATCGATATAAAACTCGAAGACCTATTACCGGCGATTGCGAGCGAATCCCGCAATGAATGAAGACGCACAAGTTGTCTGATAAGCGAACTGTTCTAACGGACCGCCATTTCCTCTCGCGGATTAGTTTGCCGCTCCGTGACTCGAGTTAAAATTAAAAATTATACCGTTAAAAAAAATTTTTTTTTTAAAAAGCCTTTAAAAAATTTTTTATTTTTTTATTTTTTATTTATTTTCATGCATTGTCATCGGAACCAAATATGTGTGCCAAATTTCAGCTCGATAGCTTCAGTGGAAGTGGGTGAAATATTGATTCCAGGACATACTTACATACTTACATACGAGTGAAGTTAAATAAAAAGCTTTAACAATAATCTTATTAACCTAGTAACCAACTGCAACTTATCTCAGTGCAGACGTTTAAGGGCATAGTGGCAGTAAAAAATTCATACAAACATTCATCCACTATATCCAGAGAAGCTTTCTATTTGCCAGGATAAAAAATATCTTATAACCCATCTCAGGGATCCAATCCATGATTGTACTGAGTTCTTACGCTGTGATTGTACCAAGTTTCATTGCAATCTATCTATATACATATCAACAAACGGTAGGCCAGCGTAGAAAATAAACAAATAAACATTTATATCATAATAGACTAGATTCATGTTATTGTGCAGTTAGTTTCTTCCTGTACATTCAGAAAGTTAAGTCGAACAGCACTTGGTCGGTAATTGGGTGACCGCTTGTGCCTAAAAGGATAGCAGTGGTGACGTGTTGTGAGGCGTGCCATAACAGCAGATTACTAATTTTACTACATAGAAGTATTTGGACAGAAAGTGGCAGTAAGCTCAAATACGTTTGAGGGTTAATGTAAAGACAACTAATACCTTCGACTAGTATTTTATTATAAAATTAATTGAATGGAAATCGGTTAAAATATCTGTACAATAAAAGTCGAGCGGAATCTTCCGCTCAATTGAGCTTTAGACCACTTGTGCAGCGACCGTTCTAAATAGTTGAGCGTCTAATAGATCTAAGTATCAAGAGCTAATGGCTTAGCAGACAAGAATGCAGCACCGCCTCCGCCCATGACAACTGTGACAGACCCTGAACAACGCTCTTGACCAAAAAACAATTTAAGAATGTCATTCAAAGTCGCAGGTCCGTAGCTACCCTTGAGAAATATAGGTCACCTCTAGAAAAGTGTAGCAGTGTCCCTGCCTGTTGCGCCAGGGGTCATGGGTTCGAATTCCACAAACATTCGTGTGACGACCACTTGTGATTGTTGTGTCTGGATGTTCATATCTATATACGAGTTAAGTATGGATTCAAAAATATTTATGTATGTATATCAGTCTCTGACAACCATAGTTCAGGCTCTGACTAGTTTGGGGTCAGATGGTCGTGTGTAAGGATGTCTTTAATATTTATTTATTTATTCCAACAACTTTTTTATGTAAATAAACTAATGGCGAAAGGTTAAAAAATCTTATGTACAATGTGCTGTGTGTATAGACGTTATGGATAAATAGCTACAACCCCACGTCCCACTGCTGGGCACGGTTCTCTTCCACAGCTGCGGGAGGTCTAGAGCATACTCCACCACGTTGCTCCAATGCGGATAGGTTAGTGGCAATCCAGTCTCGAATGTTCTCAACCCACCCGCAGCTGTCGAGACCTAAAGATTGTTTTCCCTGTGAACCGCCGGGACCGAAGGCTTAACGTTATAACCACCATAGAACGTGCCCATAAAATTCTGCCATTAGCGGTCACGGAACATATACGGCTATACCTATGGCATATCTGTCCCTCACTATAAGGTTAGGTACTAAAATAAAGAGGTATCTTCACTTTAACCACAGAATACATCTTTAACCTACAGCATTCCTCTTTCTATATGGGCTCTACCACCTAAAACTATTTTTTGTCTAATTATATTTTTGTGAATTATCAACAGCCTTTCATACAGTAAATGAACACTGTATGAGTTGTGGTGCAGTAATCTAATGAATAAAAGGGAAGTCAATTAATCGTCTTTTAATACCTTTGCGAATGGAAATGCTTCCATCGAAGTTCTATCCGTTATCTTATATCGGGGCCATATTGAAATGAATTAATCATAATGGAACTACTATTAGGTTGATTGCACATTGACTTCAACCATTAGCTAGGTCTTGCAATGTATTTTTACCGATTTCAAAAATGGAAGAGGTTCTTTGATCGATTCTATGTTTTTTATGTATGTACAGCGATAACTTTGTCGTTTATTAACCGATTTGGATGACTTTTTTGTGTTTGGCAGAACATTATCCCATATAAATTTCATGATAAAATTCATTTGCTACAGTTGGCAATATTTTAGTTTAGGATTTAGTCCTCCGGCAGTTGTGGTCAGTGGATTGCCACTTCAGATTTATGGTTCACGGAACATAATCGCTTTAAAAACAATTACTTATTTATAATAACTTAAGTCTTTAGTATAAATGGTACAAGGTACCGTGGCGGGTACTGCCGAATGGACTCTAAATTTCTATTTATAATAAAGGTACCTGAAGTCTTTGTTCATATCAAGTAGAATGCGTCTACTAGGTACAAAATATTTTTATTAATTATTTATTGGCATCATGTATTAGGAAATTGTAGATATAATTACTTTTGAAAATATTTGCATGCTAATTTTTACCTGAATACCATGTACAGCTCGATATCAATTGTATGTGCGTTTTTCAAAGCAAATAAATAAATGAATAATTACTTTAAACATCCCTGTATAGTATCGCGCTGAAAGCAATAAATAGTGTTAAATTGGCGATTAAACTGAGCTGTTTGTTCCAAGTCTAGCTCCAGCCAACGATAGTTCCGCCCAAAGCTATTTCAATTAAACGGGGTACTGTTTTATCGATTTACGAGTATTTGCTGCCTTTTAATTTCGGTGCAGTTAGTAATGTAATTTGCCGTACTTTGACATAAGTGTAAATTGAGCTAACAAGAATCAATTACAATAGGAGTAATGTTGAATTGTAGCGTCCATAGTCCAGTGGCTCTCGTTGATTCAATGTGATCAACAAAGTTAAGCAACTATGGACGCTGTCGGTGTGTGGATGGGTGACCGCTAGTCGCAAAATTTCATGAGTGTCTACCGTGCTTCGGAGGACACGTTAAGTCGTCGGTCCTGGTTGTTTTCAATGCTGAAAACAATCTTTTCTTGAGAACACTGGGTTGACCACTAACCCCTCCACCAATTCACCTCGGAGCAGCGTGGTGAAGTATGCTATAGATCTCCCGCAGATTTGTCTGTTGGGAAGACCCGAGCCCAACATTGGGACGTAATAGGTTGTAAGCATTTGGCCATAAGTTGCACACAGATTTTTGTACCCTTTCACCATTACCTAATTTACATAAAAAAGTTGTTGGCAGGCTTACTGCTTAGTCTGAAATGGCACTAATCTTCATTAGCTTAATTCGGGGGCATAAAGGTATTACCGAAGGCCGAGAATGCTAATCTACGTCGATCAACGTATATACGTAACAAAATCCACGCGGATTATGCTATGCAGAACTTAATCTTGCTATATCTATATCTATCTATATATATAAAAGGAGAAGCTGACTGACTGACTGACTGACTGTCATATCAACGCAGGGCCTAAACTATAAGGGTTAGAAACTTGAAATTTTGCACAGGGGTTCCTTTTATAACGTAGGGGAGCACTAAGAAAGGATTTTTGAAAATTCATCCCCTAAGGGGGTAAATCGGGGGTGCAAAGTTAGTATGAAAATTTTGCCGGTTTTGAAGTCAAGCGGGCAACCCGAACGCGGGCAGACGTCGTTAATGGGTCTATTTCTACGCGAGCGAAGCTGCGGGCGTCCACTAGTATTATATACTAGACGACCGATATAGCTCGTCGAGTAAGCAAGCTTTAGAACTTTGTTATATTATTATATATTTTTTAAATTATTGCACAGCATCAGTCGCATCAGTCCTTGATTTGTGAAAAGTTTCAAATTAATCCGACGTTTTGATTAAATTGAATTTACAATTAATATTACGGTGAAAATTACGTTCAAAGATTCCATACATACCAAGCTAATAAAAGCGGTTTAGAAAGGATTAAAAGATTTTACAATAGTCTACAATCTGCTAAGAGATTAGAACTTAGGACTAAAACATTATGAAAAATCTTTTCACGAGACTAATTTCATTTGCAAAGTTTTCGTACACAAAAAGTATCCATATTTTTAAAGTCTATTCTACCAATTTTCAAAGTCACTGCAAACTTTTTACTTATCCCGCCAACTAAATAATTAATTTTTCTTTTTACATTAAATTAGGCTAATGTTACTTTGGCAGGAAACATTTTTACTAGGCTATTTTGGAACCTCGAAAATGTTTGAAAGGTTGGGTGCAAATTGAGCGGTAAAATTATATCATTTAAGTACGAATCGGCGTGGACGTACGCGAATGCAAGCGAAAGTGAATGACTATTGAATGTATGAATATTAATAGAGGAAAGTAACTTAATAAGGAATAGTATCCCAAATTTATAAGACAATTAAAACTTTTCTAGTTTCCGGTTACATTTTTCTAGTCTCCCTTAGTCCTCAAGGATAGCGACGTATTTGTTACTTAAGCTAAAAATATGGGATTGACCAGGCTCAGGTATGATCCTGGGGATGGATCAGCTGATCTTAGTTTTGTTTGTTAATACAGAGCAGGTCACTGAGTCACTTTCCTAATACGTCAGGCATGCCATTTAGTCCGTATCATTTGGTTCATCATTTCTTCAAAAAGTTAATTACTCGTACATCTAAATTTAAACGCAACGCCGAGTGTGGCTCAAGCTTAAGAAGACATTATATTGTGACCACGTATGTTCGAGCACTGCTAAGCAAAACACTTTTCGCATACGGAAGTGGGAATACGTACCTACCTAAGTGTAGCTACTTCGATCAAGAATAACCTTGCTACAAAAGTGTCATTCAGAAGATACACCGGGCAGAATTTAAAATTAGAAAATTTCATTTTTCCCAAAACAGGGATCGAAAATTATTTCCAACAATTATTTATTATGCAATTACAGGCGTAAGCAACACATCTGTGACAGACTTAGAACGAGTCTTAATGACTCGTTCAGGGTCAGTCACAGGTGGCAGTGGATGGGGGTATTGTTGCAAGCTCGTTTGCTATCCTGTGCCCATGAAAAAGTATTCGCCTGAGCCGGAGATTGAATCTCGCGCGTTTCTACCAGATTTTCGAGACAGTCAAAAGCACTAATTTTTTCAGTCAGTCGTGTAAAAAACATGTACAAAATATTAGTTATGTATACTATGTATCTATACAGAGGAATGATTTGTTTGTCATGTTTTCACACAAAAACTACTGGACCGATTTCAAATTTTCTTTCACCATTAGAAAGCTGCGTCTTCACTGAGTGACATAGGCTATATAATATCAGGTGTAAACGAAACTATTGTTATTTCTAATTCTACGCGAGCGAAGTTGCTGGGCGTCCACTAGTAAAATATAAATTTACAAACGATTAAAAAATGACTGCTGTCTTATTTTTGTTGAGAAATTGTTATTTCGTCATACAAGGCTTAGTTTAAGCTAAGCACGTATGAGTTTTCTATTGTAACCACGTACTGCAAAGGGGCACAACACAAGCATTCGAGAGTAGGGTAACATGTTGTAGGTTTCGTAAATTTGTGGCATTTCACAATGGTCTATACGTGAAATACTCGTAAGTACGCAGATTTTACGTCATACTTTTCCCAGATGATCCAACCACTGCCATAGGGTCATAGGTATTATTCTATTCTCCATAAAAAAAAATTTTTTAAATTACCTACGTCTCTCGTCTGGTGGATGTGGTAGTATTTTAGAGGTAGAACCGGTGTAGGTAAAAAGAACCATAATAAGTTATTTAAATTGTAACCAAATCGATATTAGATTATATTTAGAGTTCGCTCAGGGTAGTACCACCACGCTATCTAGTAGCATATTACTCGTTTTCGGTTACAATTTTTGTCTTAATTTTCAATAATTTTCAAAATTTCAAAAATCATGAACGGCAGCGGTAAGGTAGTGCTGCAGACTCGTTTGCTATCTTGTATCCATAAAAAAAAAACATACAAAATAATACTTGAAATGACTGTTTCGTTCAACGTTTAGTATGTGGATGTAGAAAGAGTCCCGCTCTAAGTATGCCTTATATATATGCATTGCCTACCATTTATTTTCAAAGAAAATAATAGAAAAAAAAAGAATACCTATGTATCTACCTTTAAGCCTATCAAATATCTCTAGAAAAATAATAAATAAATAAATAAATATCATGGGCATTCTCACAAAATGCCATCTGACCCCAAATTAGGCGCGCCTGTACTATGGGTGTCAGAGACTGATATACATACTCGTACATATATGTATTTTTAAATACTTACTTAAATAGATAATATTAGAATTCAGACAGAACAAACACAAGTGTTCGTCACACGAATGTTTGTCCTGTGGGATTCGAACCCACGACCCCTGGCGTAACAGGCTGGGTCACTACCGATTGCGCCAACGGACCCGTCAATGTAGTATGTTAATATTTTGTCATAGCCAAAGCAAATTTGATTCAAAGTTCAAAGTTTATGCTATAATTCCAATATTAAATTGCTTAACGGTCCAACCTAATCAACACGGGCTAGACGCAATACATACCCTCACCGCAACAACTGAGCGATAACCTGAAGGAAGGGTCTACCTTCAATGATTAACAACTACCTTCACGTCGGATTCAATAACTTGTCCATTTTGAAGCGCTCATAGTCCTACGGCTACGGATCGTAAGTGATTAACGTTGGGTTAACTGTTATGAGTATACAAAGAATCTTTTATGTAACTGTTTGGATTAAAAAGCTAAGGTAGCCTGCAACCCATATACGTATTACTGCTGGACACGGGTCTTCACCACAGACAAATCTGCGAAAGGTCTAGAGCATACTCCACCACGCTGCTCCAATGCAGATTGGTGGAGGGGTTAGTGGCTAACTTAGTGCCGAATGCTCTCAAGCCACCCAAAGGTCTTCAACAAGGCTTAACGATTGTTTTCACAATTGGAAATGACCGGGACAGCCCAGTGGCTATCGAACTTGCCTCTCACTCGTGCGGTCCGGGTTCAAATCCAAGGGACACGCACCAATGACTTTTTGAAATAATGTGCGATTTAAGAAATTAAATATCACTTGCTATAACGGTGAGGAAACCTGCATGCCTGAGAGATCTTCATAATGAGCTCGAAGGCATGTGAAGTCTGCCAATCCGCACTTGGCCAGCGTGGTGGACAAAGACCTACTCCCATTTTGACAGGAGACCGGTGCCCAATAGTGGGACAAAGAAAGGGACATACATAAACCGACCGCGCCCGTCGTTGCATAATTCTGTCGATCACATTGAATCGACGCGAGCCATTGGGCTATGGACACTGCATTGCCAAATAGTATACTTCAAAGTCTGCTTTAGTCTTTAGTCACAGCTGTCTGCATGCTATATCAATAAAAAAAATTATAGTAAATATCTAACGTCATATTTTTTAATTAATTACTACAGCGCTGAACCAAATATCATCATTTAAAACAGGCCATGTGACCTGGCTGATCTACAAACGTGTTACGTATAAATAGGCTTAGCTGAGTTTTACGTACACACGTAAAACTCAGCCTATTTAGCATGATCTTTTCACGGCGCATCCTCTCGTATTTCCCAGAAGTGTACAAATATGCTGTTTGAACTTCTATATCGTCAGCGAAATTTCGGACGTTCGTTCTGAATACGATATGAGGGTTTAAAAAAAAATCTTGGGCTCGCGTTGATAATGAGGAGCTTTATATGATCGCAAAAATGTTCCGTAAAACGTGGAAGTGCGCATTTAATAACTTTTGCACGCTCGTATGTTAAGCCAATGACACGCTTTTATTGTCTTGGTATGTATGTGTGTATGTGCTGCGACCCGCTGCTGGGCACGGGTCTCCCCCATAGACGCAGTTGCGGGAGGTCTAGAGCTTACTCCACCACGCTGCTCCAATGCGGATTAGTGGAGGGGTTAGTGGCCAACCCAGTGTCGAATGTTCTTAAGCCACCCGAAGGTCTTCGACAAGGCTTAACTACTGTTTCCACCCTTGAAAGCAATCGGGACCGACGGATTTACATGCCCTCCGAAACACGGTAGCGTCCATGAAATTTTGCCACTAGCGGTCACCCATCCACAAACTGACCGCGCCCGTCGTTGCTTAACTCTTTCGATCACATTGAATCGACGCGAGCCATTGGGCTATGGACGCTACTGAATCGACGCGAGCCATTGGTGTATGTGTGTATGTATGTATGTATATAGGTATGCATTAATGTAACGGCATCTTTATCTTGTTGGAAGTTAATCCAATGTATAGATGACACGCTTTTATTAGCTTGGCATGTATGTTTGTATATATGTATGTAGGTATGTATGTATATAGGTATGAATTTATGTAACGGAATCTTTATCTTATTGTGTGAAAACCGAATGATTATAAAAGCACGGATATTAAATGGTTATAACATTGCGTTATTTGTAAAATATGTTATTAAGAATCCAACTAGTAGGTTATGACTGAAATTCCGAGATTGCTGTTGTCTAAAATTATTTAAAAAGGAACAAGGTTCACTGTTTATGTTTTAATATAAGCCTTTCTTGTGCAGTTTCATCTAGTGCCGCGATTCCGCAGCGGACTTCATTTCCGCATTATGAGAAAGGGAGAAAAAGAATAGGTATAGCAAAATTTTGCTTTGTAAAATTCGTACACAATTCTGTACGTATATTTCCTTCTCTTTCATTGTATAACTATTCCTTTTTCTGTATCTCAAAGTAGGTGCGAAGCTGGGGTACCTAAATACAGATCCACAACCATTCCTTATAGATTTATTCAACGTTTTTTCGAGGATTTGTAGGAAGGGGGTGTGGGCAATAATGCCCATAAGCCACTGCGACCTAAAGATTTTTCGAGGATACGAATTTTGTTAATATTATGGTGAAAACATAATTGTCTGGAAGAAATTGCTCAAACCAATAAGACAGCCTTTTGCAAAACTTCTTTTTCTTTATTGTTTTTTCTGTTCTTTTTCTGGTGCAATAAATTATATTGTATTGTATTGTATTGTATTGTATAATAATTTCAGACTGTACCAATCATGTTATAGATCTAGACCGCAGTTAAAATTCGTTAAAAGCAATGATCCACTAAGGATTTCAAAATATACGGACGGGTAGAAGTTCTTAATTTAAATTTTTGTTTTTTTTTTAAGTGTTTCATAAATTTAATTATGGCGACATTTTGCCACATTGAAAATACGATAGTACCATATTATTCGTACGTAGACCTGCATTATAGAGTAATTTAGAAAATTCCTGTAGCGTTCAGACGATGTCAAGAAGTTACTCGCTAAGAGCAAAGTTTATAGTTTTATACAACTGGAATGGAAAGCGGTGACAGCCCAGGTGCTCTATTTTTGAATCGCTCGTCAGATGACGAGCGAAAAAGTACGAGTACGCTTTATATGTGTCGACAAGGCTATTCCGTATTTTTACTAAAACCCCACGAGTGGTATTAAATATTAAATACGATTGGCGGGCCGAGATTAAGACTAAAGAGAGTACTTTCTTTTAAAGAGCGTACTATTACTTAAATTTATCGCTAGGCCCGTCATTGAATATTTGATTTGATTCCTACTAAGTGGCACATGAAAAATGAAATAAATAAAAATGAAAACTAGTTGAAGATAAGTCTGTCATGGGGTTATATCTTAGTTCAAGCTAAACGCTCTAACTAATCTAATGAGCAGAAAAACATTTTCTCCGTATGATGAATATATTTTACTTATAAGAAAAAATAAAACTAATAACAATTATAAAATAATACATAGATAAAAGTTATGTTTACGGGTATAAAACCACTAGTGTTGTTACTGCGCTTTGATGGTTTACCGATAAGCGTTGTTAAACAAATAACGAGGTTGTCACACAACTGGAATGACAAGGAAATCATTTGCGGACCTTTCACTCTATTTTTATTCAATAGGTCGAATAGGTCGACTGACTGACTGACTGACTGACATATCAACGCAGGGCCTAAACTATAAGGGCTAGAAACTTGAAATTTTGCACAGGGGTACCTTTTATAACGTAGGGGAGCACTAAGAAAGGATTTTTGAAAATTCACCCCCTAAGGGGGTAAAACGGGGGTGCAAAGTTAGTATGAAACTTTGCCGTTTTTGATGTCGTTAGACGGGTAGACGTCGTTAATGGGTCTAATTCTACGCGAGCGAAGCTGCGGGCGTCCACTAGTATATTATAGATAGGTACTACTCTAATACTAAGAAACTGGGAAGTTAAATCGGAACAAGTTGCATTTGCGCACTGTAACAAGAATGTATGTGCATAGAGCCTTAAATTGAATCTGCCTGTTTCTCTGGCGAGGTCTTTCACCAACTTGACGTTTGACTTATTGAATTTGTTGCGCAAAATTGTTTTTATAACTAGTCTATTTAAGGGAATTGGATATTTCCTGCTATTTTATGGATACAGATTTTGCTGCCTCCTATAGTAGTAGAGGAGAAAACTAGTAGCATAAGTAGAATAAGCTGACATAATTATATGGGATGGAAAGGATATTTAGTCGCTGCGACCCATAGACGTCCCACTTCTGGGCACGGGGATCCCCCACAGATACAGCTGCGGAAGGTCTAGAGCATACTCCACCACGCTGCTCCAATGCGGATTGGTTAGTAGCCAACCCAGTGTCGTAAGCCACTGGGTTGGCTTACGACACAAGGTCTTCAAGGCTTACCGACTGTTTCCACCATTGAAAACTACTGGGAGTCTGTCCCAGGCTTTACGTGCCCTCCGAAGCACGGTAGCGTCCCTGAAATTTTGCCACTAGCGGTCACCCAGGATATTTAGTAGGGGTCAATAATTGACTGTAATTATTTATACATTAGGATTCAAGTTTAACAGCCTGTCCGTACATGAAACTGTACTAAAATTCTTACTAATTTATAAATAGGAATGTGTATTTGTTAGTTTGTTGTTCTGTTCTTCTTATCCGCCTTGACGGAATGATGGATCGTCGCATATTTTTGCACAGAGGAAGTGTAGGGATTAATAATAATAATAATAATATCATTTATTTCAGGCATCAAAGCCCATAACATAAATACCTTAAAGACTAACATACATAAATATAACACTTAATTCTATGTTGCGCCAGCAGGCGCGGGTCCGGTGACACCCGGAGGTCGCCGACGTCCGCGATATTTGCGGAACACGACCCCCTTCGGCCACAGCTCTGCGTCCAGGAAGGTCGACTGATGTTCAGTTGGGACGCGTACCACAAACGAGTTGAAGTCGACTACGTTCCGCGTCTCCAGCTGTTCGACCCTCAACCGGAACTTCGTCTTCACCTCCAAGTACTCGGCGATATCCGAGGCCTTCGTAGTGAAGTGTAGCCGAGAGACGTAAATATACGTCACTGGGACTGCAGGACGCAAGAGATGGCTGTGTCCTGTCGGTGCAGTGCCAACTTGGTTACGACAAGGAGGCCTCCTCTTCTTCCGCTCCACCTTTGTGAAGCCATCCTTGTCAGTCAGTTGCTTGGGCACTGCACTACGAGGGGGATCGTTGCGGGTTTTCCCGCTACCTCTCTCTATCCTCAATGTTGCCAGCTTTTCGGGTTGCTGGCGTGCGACAGCCGCGGCGTAGTCACGTTGAGGCGTTGACGTCACTACAACTGGCGACCAGACTAGATATGTAGTTACATAGATGCATATATTACCTACATACCAAGCCAATAAAGCGTTTTAATGAAAAATTAACGTTAATAAATCAAGTCTACTCCTGAAATTATATCATTCGGTGCGCTTGCGAGCACTAGCTTAAAGCTCTTTATGAAGATGTCTGAAATTAAGCCAGCGATTAAAATAACTTGTCTCTGGAAATACTGTTGCCTGAAAGCATACTTGTACTTTTAGCTGACGTGACCGGTACGACCTAAAAGCTCTACGTCAGCTAAAAGGAGACATTAAACTCAGGTAATGCTTATGTGCAATACTGAAGCTTTGCAGGGTAAGGTTTGAGTTATGAAATGGGATTACGAATCCTTATTTTGCGCTGAGTCAGCATTTTGATATGTAACAGATAAATTCTAGAACTTTCTACCGCGTGCTAATTGTTTTTACAAACAATTATATTCCAGTTGAAATGGTGTCTTTTTTTTTTCTAGAGGTCATCATCATCATCACAACCCTTTCTTTGTCCCACTGATGGGCACGGGGCTCTCAGAACGGGAGGGATTAGGCCTTAGTCCAACACGCTGGCTAATTGCGGATTGGAAGACTTCACATGCCTTCGAGAACATTATGATGAACTCTCAGACATGTAGGTTTCCTCCAATGTGTCCTTTACCGTTAACCGTTCTAGAGGTATCTATCTTCAATTAGTTTTCAAGAATAGCAACACATCTATGACATATTTGGAACGAGTCTTATAGTCACGGGTGTCTTGGGTGATAAGGGATGGGTTCTACTGCAAGCTGCAAAAAATTTGGATAGCTTTTGGTGAGCGCATATAAGACTGAAATCAGACATCTAGCGATTTCAATCCTTAATAACCACTGAGCTATGCACTGCTAATAGATATTTACATAAAATATAATGATAATTAAAAGACGGAAAAGGTTGCACAGGCCTGCTAAATACTAAGTAATTATAGCTTTGTATTTGCTACTTCATGTCACGTGTAATTGATCTATTTTTCATGACAAACAAATGTGTGGTAACCTTTTAAACTTCTGTGGCCATGCAGATATTGGTGAAGGCGGCAGAAAAGTAAATAATAAAACTACAATTATTATTAATTGCAGAGGTTATTTAATGCATACTTTCATACCTAAAAAGTACTGATAATTCAATCGAATTTGCGGGTTGAAAGGGATCCTAATTTTCTACTAAATTCAATTGAATTGTGCTGAATTGGAGGGCGAGCGGACGTAGAAGGAATTCCAAAGTTTTATCGTTCCTTATCGATTTCCGCTGTTGTGTGAATAGGAGTTAGGATCAGACCTGCGAAATCAACTTCTTTTTAACTTGAAATCGTTTATATGGTTTACAAATTTAAAAGAAATACGATATTTAGAAATCCACTATCACGGAACGGTTTTTATATTTTACTAGTGGACGCCCGCAGCTTTGCTCGCGTGGAATTAGACATTCACTAATTTCAAAAACGGCAAAATTTCATACTAACTTTGCACCCCCGTTTTACCCCCTTAGGGGGTGAATTTTCAAAAATCCTTTCTTAGTACTCCCCTACGCTATAATGCAAAATTTCAAGTTTCTAATCCTTATAGTTTAGGCCCTGCGTTGATATGTCAGTCAGTCAATCAGTCAATCAGCTTCTCCCTTTACAATACAATACAATACAAAAATACTTTATTGTACACCAAAAATAAAGATATACATTAGCGAAGGAATAACAATCATCAGGTGAAACAACTGGCGGTCTTATCGCTTAGAGCGATCTCTTCCAGACAACCAACTTTTCTTAATGGATATGTTGTTCGGAGACAAAAAGTTAAATATATAAGTTTTAGATGACTTCCTTATATCAATCAATCATACAAATTTTAGAGTTGTCTTTTGTCGTCTGAAGGTCCACAATTCTGTTCCAATGCGGATGTATTTGAGTTAGCGGAGACTCCCACACAACTGGAGATGTGATGCAAAACCTATTGCATGTAACCTAAAAAAAGCACAAATGGGCCTAATTCGCCCTTTGACAAGGTGGACGGACGACCTGAATAAGGCAGCGGGAAACCGCTGGATACAGAAGGCACGGGACCAGTCAGAGTGGATTTGTTTAGGAGAGGCCTATGTCTAACAGTGGACCTCAAAAAGCTGATAGATGGATGGATAGCACATCCTTTTAAAGTGAGATTTTTGACACCTTTTTACAGCGAGACGTAAAAGTTTGACGTCAACAATACCTACTCGTAAAACTTAAGAATTAAACTTCATATTTCCAATCAGTCGAGGTCTTACAGGCTTAATCTTTTAAGACGTTTCGTCAAGGTTTCTTCCTAATCGATGTCAACGTTAATCGTGGATCAAAGAGTATCAGAATATTCAATTTAATCTTTAATTTGGGCTTTTTATGTCATCCGCTGTCGCCCATGGCAACCTTTTGGTTGGTTACAAACTTTTAATAATATTTAAAAAGGGACTGTAAGGTTGGTAATACATTTCCGTTATTTCTCTGCGATCATTGCGATAGTCGGATCCGATAGTCTGATCTGACAATCTGAAGGCACGATCGTGCCATACATTTGTTTGAATACTAAATATCAAACAAACCTATGGCACACAGTTGTCCAATAGTACTAAATACACGTGTATTTAGTACTATCGGATCCGACTATCGGAGAGAAAAATCTGACGTTTATTCCCAGCGGACTTAGTCTAATCGGATGTTAAGAATAGGATCTTTATTAGTTCCATAGGAACAGGTGCTGTTAGTTAGTCCGTAAGATTATAAGTTGTAGCGTCCGTAGCCATGGCTTGCGTCTATTTAATGTGATCGAAAAAGTTAAGCAACGATGGGCGCGGTCGGTTTGTGGATGTGTGACCGCTAGTGGCAAAATTTCATAAGCGCTGGCAGTCCCAGTTGTTATCATTGGTAAAAACAATCGTAAAGCCTTGTCGAAGATTGGCAACATTGGCAAGATTGAGAACATTCAACTTTGGGTCGGCAACTAACCAATCCGCATTGGAGCAGCGTGTCTGTGGGGGAGACCCGTTCCCAGCAGTGGGATGCACATGGATTGTAGCTTAGATAAATCATGTTAGCGAATCTTAGTTATCTCATTTTCCAAAGTCCTCTTTTCATCATTCCTAATAAAGATAACTAACTTTATATAATTTAGTAAGAAGTGAAGTTGACGAATTTATTTAGGGGCACCGACGGCTTAACGTGCCCTCCGAAGCACGAAAGCGCCCATATTTTGCCACCGATCCACAAACTGATCGCGCCCGTAGTTTCTAAACTCGGTCAATCACATACAATCGACGCGAGCCAATGTTACATAATATGGGACATCTTTGCCTAGCACTTATCTTCATCGCTCTTGACCCGCAGGGCTTGTTTATTCCCGGTTGTTATCTTTGGACGTCCTAAAATCTTCCAACTCTCGAGTATTTTCGACCCCTCCTCGAATTTTATTCGAGCAGCATTTTGAAAAATGTTCTACGCCTTAGTTTTGAGGGTTTAAGTGTTTAAATGTTAAGGGAAGACCTAACAACTTCCGACTATCGGGTATACCACCTCCACGAATTCGCATTGAAGCAGAATATTAAAAAAAGCCGGCCCTCTCTCACAAAGAGACTCACGCCCCCTAGTGGGTAGGAGCTAATGAACTTACTAAAACTACGTAATATAACCACACCTGTAAGCAAATTCGTAACAAAAATTACCTTTACCAGGAAACCCGGTCTCCACGTCGCCGATTGCGTTGTCAAACTCCGTTTTAACCATCACTAGTTACAGTAATTAACCTGTTATTAAAAATGTATTCAACACAACCACCTGAAAACACGCGAACACATGCCGTATACGAATGTCTAAAATAATTAATTCACATTATAATTTATAATAGTTCGCTCTGCGGCGTGTCGCGTAATTCACACATAAAGTTTGTGAGACAAAATCGCCAACGTCATACACACAACCGCCCAGCGCGACGGCTGAAGCGCAACTGGAAGAAAATTCTTACCTTGCCCACGATTTCCATAATACATTTGTGGTCGTCACTTTTCTTTTAAATACATTGGTATTTTCGGACCACTTGCGTTTTAATTCTAGTAAACATACAAACCAATAGACGATACACAGAAGAGTGTTGTAAGTTAGGAGGTAATGACGATAGGGCAGGACTTAGTTAAGCAATTAGCGACCTAAAAAGCCTTCAATTATTTGACTTTTGTTATCATTGGTTTAGCCCACATCAATATTGGTTAAAGGCATCTCTAAAACAATGTCAATTTGCTCCACATGATTTAATTATAGGTATCTTACTTATTAATTGATAGGCGCTAGACTATAGGCGCTAGGACTAGGCGCTTCCATGTCGGTCCCGGTTTTTTTCAATGGTAAAAACAAAACAACAAGTCTTGTCTAAGAAATTTGGATGGCTTGAAATCATACACTGGGTTGGCCACTAATCCCTCCACAAATCCGCATTAGAGCAGCGTGGTGGAGTATGCTCTAGAACTCTCTAAGCGGTGGTTGTGGGACCGTGCCCAACAGTGGAACATCTATGGGCTGTAGCTTAGTATATTAAAGTAAGCCTAGAGCATACCCCACCACGCTGCTTCACTGCGAATTGGTTAGTCACCCACACGATTGTCCAAAGTTTGATATGGCTTGATTCTACGAGTACCATAGCAATGCAATCATAAAAAAAGCAACTTTTTTAATGATTGCATTGCTATGGTAATTATATAAAATCCGACTACAAATCAAATGATGTAGGAAAGTTAGCGAGTATAGTTTAAATCGTTATATTTCCAAAACTGTTATTTAAAATTAAACATAATGAACCTGAAAATGATTTTTATAAACATATCGATTTTTTTGTTTTCATTTTGATACTAAGGCGTCTGGTCGGCGCTGTGGTGAACCTTAGTTACTGTCATGTCCTTACAAGGTTAAGACCAATCGATTCAGGTAAGAACGGGCCTTACCCGTTTGGTCTCTAGAACACCATAGATTAATAAACATACATACATAGACTGATAGTAAATGGGCGCATTGGGTAATACTCGTAAATACATTTTAATCAGTTATGCCACTGTCCATTTTGTTGAATCGCCAAAGCCAATGTAGATTATACCGTGATTTTACCGGTGTTATAGATATAAAAATTGTCGTTTTCAAAATAGTCAACAACGTTTTTTACCTTATCGTTAATCGTCAGTTAAATTTAAACCTAACAAAGTACATACGTTAATAAAATAAAATCTTTGATTAAATTAAAAATTATGTGCGATGTTCGTTTAAATTTGTTATTCAAATCCGAAGCGTTAATTCATTCCATTTAAGCTTCATTTTAAAATATTCTTTTAAAGTTGCATAATTCTAGAAGCAAGGATTTTTTAGGATCATAATATGAAAGAGATAATGTACAGTTAGAAATAATGATTCTGAGTTCTCAATTGTATCTATACAATTTATTTTTTATTCTTTTTAAAAAAAAAATGGTAGAACGGGATTCTATAACTAAGAATTCGCTGTCCGTCTGTCCGTCCGTCTGTTTGTCTGTCTTTCACCAGGCTGTATCTCATGCACCGTGATAGTAAGATAGTTGAAATTTTCACAGATGATTTATTTCTGTTGCCGCTGTAACAACAAATACTAATAAATAAAATAATTTAAGGGGGCATACAACAGACATGATTTTATTGCCGTTTGTCTAGATAGTGGCACAGAACCCCCCGTGCGCGAGTCCGACTCGCACTTGGCAGGTTTTCCATATCTATCTGCTTATCTACGATATGCTTGAATCCGAATTTATTCCTTAACTTTTCTTTCCTTCTTTAATAAACAAAATGTAAATTCCCCCATGATCTTCATTACCCTTTCATTCAGCGGCGCCGATAAAACAAAAAACAGAAAAGTCAAATGGAAATCCTCGATCGGAATACATTATCCCGGGATTGTTCCATCGTCGGAGGTAACAATATTGTTACGAGTAGAACCGCAACCGAAAATGGTTGAGAATTCACCAATCGCAACGACGGGTTAAAGGTGTCTTCGTGTAACCCTACTTTGCATAAATGGTTGATACAATCCTCTTATGCCGTCCCCGGGCGTATCTAGAAGGTCCTAGAAACATCTCGATAGCCTCCGAATTTTCGTCATAACTGTTTTTACGCACGATTCGCTGTAAACCCAAGATCGTATGTCTTTGCCAGCTCCGAACATTCTGAACTCTATTTAACGGCGAATAAGAATGAATATGGCTTGAAGGATTCTGATAATATTCAAACAACTTCTAGTCGACTATACGCATAGATATTAACGACTCGCATCGTAAAGCTAACCATCGCCGTCACATCTCCTTTACAAGAAACTAGCTTTTCCTGTGGCTATGCCTGCGTATAAATCAAGTTTTTAAAGTAAATGGACGCCCGCAGCTTCGCTCGCGTGGAATTAGACATAACTATAGTTTCGTTTACACGTAGTAATTATATAGCCTAAGTCATTCAGTGAAGATGCAGCTTTCCATTAGTGAACCATTAGTGGAAGAATTTTTGAAATCGGTCCAGTAGTTTTTGTATGAACACAATCTTAAAAAATTAATATATATATTTCTTGTGTACATGTGTATGTCACTGAATTCTTCCTATACGGCTGGATAGATGTTGATGAAATTTTTTGTGTGAGCTTAAGAGATTCGAGAATGGTTTAGATCAGTGATGGGCAAACTACGGCCCGCGGGCCAACTCCGGCCCGCGAAAGTATATAATCCGGCCCGCCGAGGGTCCGTCGACATGGATAGTATATGGCCCGTTATAATTACGTTTTGACGGTCGAGAAGAAAAAGTCTCACACGCCTAACAAGGCAGAGCCTTCGAATAAAGGTTAAATTGATTAAGTATTATTTTTTAGGGTAAAAGGTATTTTGTAATATTTGTGTTTTATAAAATTATACTAAAAGCTTTAACACAAAATGATTTTTTCTATAATTCTGGCCCTCCTCTAGAATTTCTAAACCATTGTGGCCCGCCATTAAAAAAGTTTGCCCACCACTGGTTTAGATTCACAGTTTGGTCCACTGGAAAATGTTTTTTAACGACTAAACACCATTTCAGTCATTTTGTATGAACAATATTCAAATATTTTAACCGTCGGTCATTGACGTGAAGTGTCGCGTCACTTTGACATTTCATATGGCAGAACACCGTTTGCGGGGTCAGATAGTATTAGTATAGATTTACTACTACAACATTGTCCAACCCGGCATTGGGGCCCCGTACCTCCTTAGCAGTTGCTCTTACCACACTAGTACATACATATAAAACTATAGCGTCTACGAACATTAGTTGGTCGTTAATGGAGCGAGCAAGAAGCCAAATTGCTTCAAACATACCTCACCTTACACCGTAAGGTCAAGGATAGGTCCTGTTATAATAAAACAATGCCTTTGTTTGTACTAGGTCTCGCTCGTGCGAAAATGTTCCAATTTTCTTGCCTGAATAAATTGCCACTTATTAGCGTAACCCAAATGTGCTCGTTTATGTTATATAATAATATTTGACTTATCGGCTTGAATACATCAGTAGGTATTTCCAGTATGAAATGATAATGTGTACCTACTGGCGTTAGTTATTAAGTTTAAACTGGATACGATAAGAGTCGATATTAACTTCGTTGACATTATAATTTGAAAATAAACTGTTAAATTTTTTTTATTAAAAAAAATGCTTTTTATAACTTTTATTTTTATTTTCGTGCATTGTCATCGATACCAAATATGTGTGCCAAATATGTGTGCTCGATAGCTTCAGTGGAAGTGGGTGAAATATTGGTTGCAAGATTCCAGGACATACATAAAAATAATACTGTGATATGGGTGTCAGAGACTGATATACATACATAGATATTTTTAAATACATACTTAAATAGATAATATTAACATCATTTTATACAGATAAAATCTATTACTATTTAAATATACATCCTTCTTTTCTTGCTGTATTTTCAGCGTTCTGCGTTCAACAGTAAAACTATTACGCATCACATAGTTTTAGTGCACCTCGCACTCGCGAGTGAAAATGGCGGTTTTCCTATTTGACCCGAAGGCTTAGTGCAACACATTTTAATAGCGAACAGTCTTTTCGATTATCGACTATCGATTCGTAAACGATAGTGCAAATTAAGTTAAGATTTTCGGAATTTGATTTTGTATCAGGTGGTAGAGAGATCCAATATATATATATTAGTTATAAGAGGTTATATTACCACCAACGAAGGTACCAATACCGAGTACCATTTCGGCTGTGTAATTACTGTTTTCCAGCAAATGTTTTCTGGCTAGAAAGATGTGGTATCCAGTACCTCTTTCTTAGTGGGTTAGAGGTGATCAACTTAACATGGGATCGAACAGTCAGACCTTATCAGACATTGATCGTTAAACTTATGAAAACTTACTCAAAGTTATCAATTAGTCTCATAATAATTGCTTGGAACCTTAGCTTTCTTGACGTTTAACGTTTGAATTGTTCATTTTAGTGCGGTAGAAGATTCAACGCGCTTCCAAATCAAGCCGCAGTGCACTTACTATTTGGTTTACTAATAATAAGTTATTTATACTATGTTATTTAGAATAACTAATTTATAATAACTATTATAATTCTAGTGGTAGATAAATGGGAAATTTAAATAATGGGACTAGGTAGTGGAACTAACAGGCGAAATATTTTATCGCATCGATTTGGTGATACCTCGTGCTAACCTCAGTTGGTAAAGGGTCGAGTGCTCCTAATTGGTTTGCAGGTCGCTCAGCCGCAAATTTCTGACACCTCTAATGATTTAGTGGAACGCTTTTAATAAAATTTTCCTATTCAAAAACTATTCAAGTTATGAATAAAAAGTTAACAATGCAATAAAACAATAAATGTACCACCATGTGGTAATGTTGCCACAAATCCGAACATAGACGTTCCACTGGGCACGGGTCTCCCCACAGACAAATCTGCGAGAGGTCAAAGTCAAAGTCAAAGTCAAATAATTTATTTCGCTATGAGGTGATTAGACACGCTTAACGAAAGTCTAGGTACCTAACTAAAAACTACTTAAACTACTAACTGATCTATATAAGGCAAAGGATTAGCTATTGATTATTGAATGAATAGCTAATCCTACACAGGTGTCTAACTTGCCTTAAGATAAATTTACAATAATTACCTACCACTAAGCTAAGCTCTAAGTCACGATAGACTATCTATATGGTCATCGGCTTTAGGAAGAATTTACAATATTCTTATCCTATGCCCTAGTGTAGGCCGAGAGAGAAAAAAGCCGGAGGAAAAAACTCTCGGTACTCTTTTAAAATTCAAATTAATTTTTACAGAAAAATGTACAGTATGACCATGACATGATTAAGTCAGACACGAGACAGCCAATCGTGTATGCCAAGAATCACCCCATATGCCACCTGCTTACAATATTTAGTATAATTAATACAGAAGCATAGTGATAGCCTGTCAGAGTTTAATTCAGTCCCATGCCTTTATATCATCCAAATACTCCTGAATATTATAATAAGCTTTTCGACATAATGTTTGTTTGATGGTTTTTTTAAACCTTTGTAAAGGCAGAGACTGAACCGCAGCCGGGACTTTATTGAATATTAGAATAGACATTCCTATGAAGGAACGACTTTTCTTACTAAGCCGGCATTTAGGAAACGCTAATTTGTGGCCGTTCCTTAGTGTTACATTGCGTAAGGCATTTAGGTCACTACGACTTACAAACTGATGCCTATTTTTACGAATATACATAATATTCTCATAGATGTACTGCGATGCAAGGGTTAGGATGTTTATTTCCTTAAATTTTTCTCTAAGGGAGTCTCTACTTTTCATTTTGTATATATAACGGATAGCCCTCTTCTGCAAAATAAAAATAATATTAGCATCAGCTGCATTACCCCAGAGTAAAATGCCATAGGACATTACACTGTGAAAGTAACTAAAATATACCAATCTAGCGGTATCGACATCCGCCAAACAGCGTATCCTTTTAACCGCGTAAGCTGCAGAACTTAGTCTATCCGCCAGTCGACAGATATGGGGTCCCCACTGCAACTTCGCATCAATGGTGATTCCAAGGAAAACAGTCGAGCTAACTAAGTTCAGTTTTTCACCATTTAGTTCCGGTTGCTTATCTACTTGTTTCACATTAGGTGCTGAAAATTTTATGCAATTGGTTTTATTGCTATTTAAGAGTAGGTTATTTACGCTAAACCAATGCACTACTTCAGAGAGAGCATTGTTTACATCGTCATAGTTAGTTTGTTGCCTGTTTAATTTGAAAATTAATGAGGTGTCATCTGCAAACAATACAATCTCGTTATTATTCTCTACCATATAAGGTAGATCGTTAATATATATTAAAAACAGGAACGGACCCAGAATCGATCCTTGTGGGACCCCCATCTGTACTAAAGACCCAGACGATCTTGTACCGCTTACTTCGACTTTCTGAGTTCTTTCGCTGAGATAAGAAATCAGAAGATTCAGTGCGGTATTTTTAATGCCATAGTGATTGAGTTTCCTGATTAAGGTTTCATGCTGTACACAATCAAATGCCTTGGACAAATCACAGAATATGCCCAGAGCATCCAATGAATTCTCCCAAGCATTGATAATATCAGTAAATAATTCAACTCCCGCATCAGTTGTTGAACGGCCTTTTGTGAAGCCAAACTGTTTGTTAACTGTTTGTTAACTGGTCTACAGCATACTCCACCACGCTACTCCAATGCGGATGGTGGAGGGTTGAATGTTCTCAAGCAACCTGAAAATTTTCGACAAGGCTAATGTAAAATAAACATGATGAAAAATGAAAAGTTGATAATAGAATTTCAACCTTTTTTTGTCTCTTATCTCTCTATTGTCTCTCTTCAGGTTATTTTGTCACTAATCGTAGGATGACAGGCCCCTTACCTTGCTCAGAATCCTATATTCTTACATAAAAAATCACGCGGGCGAAGACGCGGGCATAAGTTTGTGTACCTATATGATATTCGCTGTGTATTCACTCTCTTTTTATTTTTATTATTTAATTTTATATAAAATATTCGGTGACTACCATCGACATGGGATATTCTGTAATGTAAGATAAAGTGTACTGTTATATTAAAAATATATATAAAAATATGCGTTATCAAATAATTACTTAAAATACTTTACTGAATCACAACATGACTATCCATCAGCAACCAGTGTGAATTACAAGCGACATCAAATCACATAATTCAGAACAAAAAAAAAAGCGTTTAAAAATGGAATGTACAAAATCCTGTTTTGAAATTTGAACACTCGACGCGTTATTCACAATTTGAATTATAATAATATGCGATTACAAATTCAAATAAATGGAACGTGGTCACAATCGGCCAGCCTGACGGGATGGACCCAGCTCTCATTATTGGATCGTGTTCATTAAATGCAGCTCGTGACTAACCAGGGTTCCTGTTTGCTTATGCTGATTGGAATAAAGTTTAAAATTGCGCAGCACTTTTTTGTTTGAACAATCACACTGCATAAAGAATATTATTGCGAAGAAGATTTGATCAGGTATTTTGCGGTTGTAGTATTTTGTGCAGATTGAATTATGATAAATAATAAATTAATATACCAGTGAGTAATTATCGAGGTTCGGTTTGCTGGTCGTTGGTATCCGACCTTTTGCGAATCCGATATCATTTGTTCACACTTAGTGAACAAAATGATATAAAGGTTTCCAACCCCTGTCTGTCTCCTGACTCCCGACAGCTGTTCCTGCGATGGCTGAACGGGAGAATGACGTAACACTTTTTCGTGCGTGTTGTCGGCGTTCATCAATTTATAACACGTTATCACGTCAAATAGATTTTTTTAAGTTTTAACACACAGATATTAAACCTTTCTTAGCGTGTCGAATGTGAGTCAAATCCAAACCGGGCTTGATTTGAACCCACACCCCACGAGTCACTATATTACGAACTCACCTCTTGAGTTCGTTCGCTGTCACGGGGGTGCAAAGTTAGTATGAAACTTTGCCGTTTTTGAAGTCAAGTGGGCAACCCGAACGCGGGCAGACGTCGTTAATGGGTCTAATTATACGCGAGCGAAGCTGCGGGCGTCCACTAGTATCTAAATAAAAGACTTAGTACCTAAGACTGTCCAAACTAAATTATGGTTATACAAGACAAACATTAATCTACCTCAACGTGGAATACCTTTTCTATTTATTCCAAGCCGAGACTATCAAAGATAGTCAATAACAATCCCCGATAAATCATATTATTTGTTTACTCTATAAGCTCTCAATCCCGTTCTGATTGCACAGTAAATGAGAATCCAGTATTATCAGATGTATTTACATCTACTATGAGAATCGAGTATTTTCAGATGTAGATATTTATATTTATGCTACGGCGGAAATATTCATTAAGCTTAGAATAAAAATGCACCCCGAAAACTAAAGGCAAAAATACTATTTTTAAATACAGTACATAACTAGATAAAAATTTATTTAACACCAAAATAGGACATGTGGTTAGTGGAATAAACAATTTAATACCAAAATAGGACATATATTATGGTTAGTGGAAAAAACAAAACTTAAAGGTGAAACAATGTTTGAGAAGTTTTATTTCGGCGCTCAATTCTAGCGGAACGCTACGCGGAATAATGACAAACTATAATAAATACCTTTATTTGTTCCTAAACAAATACTCGACTATACCATACTATTTCGCGGCAGTCTCGAAGATTGGGCACGTGCCAATCATTAATCATTAATAATAAACTCACTAGTTAAATTAATCACTTATTAAACTTAGTATTTAAAATTACAAATCAATCTATAAAAAATTACTCAACAAGTTATAGTTATAATAAAGTAGGTATTTTGATTAAATTGTAAGTAAATTAATAGTATACCTACTGCATCTGCAGTTACAGTATACTATTACGTTGTGTTACAGTTATGATCCTTGTTAAACTTAGACAGATCTCTCGCCCAAGTTTGAGTCTGATGAGTGGAAACTGCAATTGTACTTGCTTCGTAATTGCAAGACAGTCAGACAGTAAGGGAGATATTTCGAAAGGGATGCCGGGGTGAATAGAAACAATTTGAACGTTGTGCTTCATATGGGAGTGGGGAAATCACGGACGGCGGGTGATACCGAACACCTATGTTTTGATACCGAGCATTGAAATAATTGTTAAATTTTAATCGATAAAAATACCGATGAATTTTTAATCGATTGTTGGCTATCTCCGACTATGATTAGCCGGATGCGGGTGAAGCAAGAGATATCATATAAAGCCGTCCCATACTAAATGTATGAAAAAGTGAATTTTGTTCATATTTTTTTCCATTCACTTTTCAGAATATGTCTTAATAGCCATTCTGCTATTCGGAAGGCAGACGATTCTATCAAATCTAAGATCATAAAAATCCTTCCAGCCGTTTTTGAGTTATAAGTATCGTAACTGTAATATTCCTGATTTAGGCCCGAGATCTTACAATAAAACCACCATTAGAGCATAACCCAACTTTATTCCGTTTGACAATTGACAATCACACACTGACAGCTGCTAGCGAGGGCGGCAGACAACTCCCGCCGTATCACCCACAGACTATCTATTATTACATGCAACGATTTAATATACTACACTCCTCCACAACAAATCAATGTACGTATTTAGGTTATTACATATATGTATATATATATTATTATTTAAATAACATTTTATGTATTTATTGTTATTCTTATTTTCTATTACTCAATGTGAGTAAGAGAATAAGAAGAAACATTTAAAATTTTATTACATTACATGCCTTATATTAAACCTAAATCAAATCAACATTATAAATCACATTTGCTCATCCTTCCTCCACAACAAATTACATACATACCTATACTTTTACAACATATAATCATTACATTTTTAGATGAATATAACATTGCCGACTACCAATTAATAATTAAGTCTCCATAATTCCCACAACGTGAGATAGTGAACTCTAAATGTGAATTAAAATTTTAAATTTCCACCTTGAATTTGTGTAATTACAAATAAAATTGAAAAAAAAACATTGAATTTGTAAAATTACAACAGCACAAAATTACAACATTAAAAATTAAATACTGTTTTAGGCGGCACTACTCTGCGGCCATAGCGGGTGACCTTTGTCCCCGGGGACAAAACGTGCGTTTGGGGGGGCTGGTTTGCGGGCACTGCCTCTGTAGGCGGAGGCTGTTCGCAGGGCTCTGAGTCGTTATCGTCAGGCATCCCGTAATCTACAGCGTTCTCGTCGCGCGCGCCCACGCCGTTGCCGCGAGCACAGAGCTCGCGCGGCGGCGGCGTGGCGCGAGACGACTCCGGCTGCGGTGCGGGGTTCGATTCCTCAAAATCAAATTTATCATACGACCACTGTTCCAGTCCCGAAGGGTTTGTTTTCGCGTCGTGTGCAAGTACCAGTTGGTTAGCGTGACGTCTCCACACGATATCAGAGCCCGTAACGGCCACATCATACAGTACTTTTCCTATCTTCGCAACGATTGTACCTAAAACCCAGTTAGGTTTTTGTGGGCAGCCCCGGTAGTCCTTCACCCATACGCTGTTATTGAGATCGAAGGACTTTTTCCTACCTCCAAAAAATTTTTTTTGCCTAAACTGATTTTTATGTACTACTACGTTGGCCGACGGCGGTGGACCAGGTAGCACAGGCGCCGGCGTTGACACCGCGTCAAGCCTACAGCGCAGCGACCTGCCGAACATCAAACGCGCGGGAGACAACTCGGTAGTACAGTGAGGCGAGTTCCTATAATGAAACAAGTATTCATCGAGCCGTGTATTTATTTCCCTGGTCGGGCCGTCTTTAATTGCGTTTGTTATGAATTTTTTACAAGTTTTGACAGCGTTTTCAGCGAGTCCATTACTCTGTGGCGAATAAATCGGCGTGAATACCTGCCTGATACCAAGCTTTTTACAAAAATTTGAGAACTCCAAGGACACGAAGGTTTTAGCATTGTCAGACACGATGCACTCGGGTAAGCCGAAGCGAGAAAACACTGATTGCAATTTGTAAATGAGAGTTTGAGCTGTCAAACTGGGCACCTCGATACACTCCAACCACTTGCTGTATGCGTCTACAATCACAAGGAACGTTTTATTCTGGACTGGACCGAGATAATCTATGTGAATTCGTTCGAACACGGAATTGGGCCATTCCCAATTTTCCATGGGAACCTTCGGGGGCGAACGCGTCGCGACACAGCGGTCGCAACCCGAAGCTATGCGCTCGATCTCCCCGTCGATTCCCGGGAACCAGCACCTTTCTCTGGCGATCATTTTCATTTTAACTATGCCCAAATGAGCGGCATGTAACTCTCGCAGGACAGCCGCTCGGAAAACAGTCGGGACAACGACCCGATGTCCGCGCATTAAAACCCCGTTGTCAACGTGCAATTCATGCTGACAACGACGGTACGCCAGTAAATCTGGCCGCACCTGCCTCGGCCATCCCCGCGAAACGAAAGTGGATACCGCAGAGAGTACACTATCATCTACCGTCGCCGAGCGGAGCTCCTCCAAGGAGGCCGGCAGCGCTGCCGCTCCCACCGCGGCTAGCGCATTCAAGTAACTCGGCACGTCTTCCCCATCCATTATGGGTGCGCCGGACTGAACGGGATATCGACTCAAATAGTCAGCCACGTTCTTTTCGCTGCTTACAAATTCAATCTTATAATTGTAAGCAGCGAGAAATAGCGCGTATCGTTGCAAACGCGCTTCAGACATCTGAGAGATGCCCCTATCGGGCGAAAATATTGACATGAGAGGCTTATGGTCGGTACGAAGAATGAACGGCGTCTGACGGCCGTAAAGATACTGGTGGAATCTTTTGATACCAAAGATGATGGCCGTGGCCTCTTTTTGAATCTGGCTGTAAGCTCGCTCACTCTTGCAAAGCGAGCGAGAAGCATAGCTTATCGGGCGCTCGCGGCCTGAGGGGTTACGCGCGGCCAGCACAGCGCCGAGCCCGCCAGGCGACGCGTCCACCGTGAGTACGAGCTGTTGCCGCGGGTCGAAGTGCGCCAGCACGCGCGTGGAGCTCAGCTCTCGCTTGATGGCGTCGAACGCCTCCTGTTGGCTCGCTGTCCACTGCCACGGCGTGTCCTTACGCAAGAGACAATGAAGGGGCTCGAGAAGCGAAGAAGCGCTTGGGATAAAACTCCGGTAAAAATTTACGATACCGAGGAACGACTTCAACTGCTTGGGATTCTCGGGAGCCTTAGCCTCCACTATGGCCCGGACCTTTTCCGGACTCTTGTGAATACCGTTACCGTCGATCACGTAACCCAGGTATTCGACCCTTTCCTGGAAGAAGGAGCACTTGGACTTTTGCAGCATGAGGCCGGCGTCCTGCAGCCGCTGCAGGCAGGCGCGCACGCGCTGCCAGTGCTGCTCGGGCGTGGCGGCCGCCACCAGCACGTCATCCAGAAACACCTCCACGCCGTCCATGCGCAGCAGCTGCACCATGGCGCGCTGGAAGAGCGCCGGGGCGTTGGCTAAGCCGAAAACGAGCCTTCGGTACCTGTAGAGACCCTTGTGGGTATTTATGCACGTATACTCCTGAGATTTGTCATCCAATAAGAACTGGTTGTAGCTATTCGACAAATCAATTTTACTAAAATATCGACAACCGTGTAAGGAAGCGCACAGCTCCTTAATCGTTGGTAAGGGGTAGTAATCGATTAATAAGTCCTTATTAATCGTTGCCGAGTAGTCACCGCATATCCGCACGTCATTATTTTTTTTAAGCACGGCCACGATCGGAGACGCATATTCCGAATAGGAAACGGGTTCGAGTATACCGGCGCATACTAGCCTATCTATTTCGTCGCTAATCTTATCTTTAAGCGCGAACGGGACCGGTCTCGCCTTGCAGAACTTAGGCTTCGCGCCCTCACGTAAATGTAAGGTTAACTTATATTTGTTAAAAGTACCAAGTTTGCCCGAAAATAAAACGTGAAATTTTTTTAATATCGTCTGATTTTCCTTAAGGGAGCAATAGTTAAGGGCCACCAGTGCTAGGTTGAACTTGGAGAGGAAATCTCTGCCGAGAAGTGATACCGGACCATTCTCGACGACATAGAACTGTAACCGATGCGTCACATCGTTGTATGTGACTGGAAGGGTACACGTCCCAACAGGCGTGACGGGCGACCCGTTGTACGTGCGTAAAAATTTAGTCGCCTTACCGAGCCGCTCCGTACCCGAGAAGTACCTGCGCCAGGTGGCGGCCGGCAGCACGGACACCGCGCTGCCGGAGTCCACCTCCATCGCCAACGCCGCGCCCGCGCACCGCACCTCCACCGCCATCGGCCGGTCATCCGTACATCGAACATTATTTACGGGCATAAAGTCCTCACATTCACTGCTTCCCTCTTCACACATGTAATTGTTACGCCAACCCTTTTTTGTTTCACGATTCTTATTGCTAGCACTGACACTTTTTTTTCTAAAACACATTTTTTTTAAATGTCCCCTTTGTCCACAACTATCGCACGCCAGATGACGATACGCGCAGCCGGAGGCCTCGTGGGACCTGCCGCCGCAGACGGAGCACTGGTCGGTGGCGGCCCGCGGGCGCCCCGCCTCCGCCGCCGCAGGGCCGGCGCCCGCGCCGCAACCGCGCGTGCCCGCGGCGCCACCGCGAGCGCCCGCGCGCCTCGTCCCCGTGTACATCACCGGCTCCACCTTCACCGCGGCGACGGGCCCGCTGGCCACGATGCGCTGTGCACTCTCCACTGCACTTGCCATTTCCAGCGCGACACTCATTTTTAATTTGGTAGCGTCTTCCCGATATAACTTCTCTCTTACTATCGGGGAATCCATGCCCAAAACGAAACGATCCGTCAAACACATTTCCAGCGAAGATTCAAATTTACATTCCGCAGCCAATCCTCGCAGACGTGCGGCGAAATCGGTCATCGACTCATGGCTGTCCTTTACAGCCGAGTAAAATTTTTCACGTTCCGCATAAATACATTTCTTTGGTTTGAAATGTGAATCTAAGGTACTGACGATCGCCGCATACGTGGCGGTCTCGGGCGTTTCAGGAAACAATAAGTCTCGCGTGAGACGGTACGAGTCTTGTGACATGCAATTTAATAATATTGCGCGCCGCTTATTGCCACCGAGATCCGATATTTCGGTAATACCGTTTGCTTCAAAGAAGTTTTTTAACTGCGCCTTATGCACTGACCACTCATCCACTTTGCAATCAAAGTTTGGCACACTTCCGAAAATCGACATGTTTACAACAACACAGTACTTCACGCGTGGAATGAAATATAAATACACTTGTTAGAAAATACTGCGTCGCCACTGTAATATTCCTGATTTAGGCCCGAGATCTTACAATAAAACCACCATTAGAGCATAACCCAACTTTATTCCGTTTGACAATTGACAATCACACACTGACAGCTGCTAGCGAGGGCGGCAGACAACTCCCGCCGTATCACCCACAGACTATCTATTATTACATGCAACGATTTAATATACTACAGTAACTAACCCGAATTTGTTTTATCCTATACTTCTATACTTACCAATTTTATAAAGAGGAAAGATTTGTTAGTAATGTTTTCACACAAAATCTACTGGACCGATTTCAAAAATTATTTCATCATTAGAAAGCTGCATCTACACTGAATGACATACTATAATTATAATATTACTAGGTGTAAACGAAACTATTATTATGTCTAACTCCACGCGAGCCAAGCTGCGGGCGTCCACTAGTTTTATATATGTATAGATAGTAAGGTTGTTTTCACGTTGACAGCTGAGTGGCTCAGCGGCAAGAGCATACCAAGTACTCATTGGAAAGGTCGTGGAGCCCGCAGTGAATTTTTTCAAGGTAAAATAAATCAGCGGTGACAGCTCAGTGTCTATCAAACTCGCCTCTCTCGAGGGTTCCGGGATGCTATATTGTATTGCTATTTCAATACTTTTCCAAACGTAAACTCGCGTATCGCTGCGACCCATAGGCGTCCCACTGCTGGGCACGGGTCTCCCCCACAGACACTTCTGCGGGAGGTCTAGAGCATACTCTACCACGCTGCTCCAATGTTCCCAAGCCACCCGAAGGTCTTCGACAAGGCTTCACGACTGTTTCCAGCATTGAAAACAACCGGGACCGACGGCTTTACGTGCCCTCCGAAGCACGGTAGCGTCCATGAAATTTTGCCACTAGCGGTCACCCATCCACAAACCGACCGCGCCCGTCGTTGCTTAACTCTTTCGATCACATTTAATCGAAGTGAGCCATTGGGCTATGGACGCTACTAGACACGCGTATACCCTGCTCCAATACGGCTTAGACGGTGATATACTGCAATACTTAAGTCTACAATACAATACAAATACTCTTTATTGTACACCACAGTGAAACATTAAATTACATTCTATAAAAACACAAACGATTACTAGTAGTGGCCAAAAGGCGGTCTTATCGCTACAGTAGCAATTTCTTCCAGACACAATTCAAAGTTAAAACACATTTAGATTTACATGGAACTTTTATTTGTTTCCTTAACAGTGTTATTAATAAATATCAATTAATAAGATCAATGTGTCTATTATATAACCTCCGAATAGAATATGAAATACATACATAGTAACATTTGATTACCATCACGATCCGTCTAACCTAAATTAATCCAATCTATCAACTGTTCCCTTTCCCTAAGATAGACAACACGCCTATTCGAGGTCCGAGCTCGCAATTGATACGGACTTGCTACGGATATGAGTATCTCGTAGCAAGTCCGACGAGATGCCCCAATTTAATGGTACAACGGTTGGCGAGGTACACGAGGTTGGTTGATTATATTAGGCCCAGGTATGCCAACTGCAAAAGCGGTGACAGCCCAGTGGCTATCGAACTCGCCTCTCACTCGAGCGGTCCGTTTTCAAACCCCAGTGATCACCAATGACTTTTCTAAGTTATGTGCGATTTAAGAAATTAAATGTCAATTGGTATAACGGTGAAGGACACATCGTGAGGAAACCTGCATGCCTGAGAGTTCATCACAACGTTCTCGAAGGTATGCGAAGTCTGCCAATCCGCACTTGGCCAGCGTGGTGGACTAAGGCCTAATCCCTCTCCCATTCTGAAAGGAGACCCGAGCCCAACAGTGGGACAAAGAAAGGGTTGTGATGATGATGATGATGATGCCAACTGCGCGGTATGTTGCTTTCATAGCCCAATGGCTCGCGTCGGTTCAATGCGATCGACACAGTTATGCAACGACGGGTGCTATCGGTTTGTGGATGGGTGGTCGCTTGGGCAAAATATCGGCGCTACCGTGTTTCGCAGGGCACGTTAAGCTAAGCAGTCGGTCACGATTGTGTTCAATGGTGAAAACAATCGTTAAGACGTCGCTCCCACGATGCCCGGTTACCTTTGAAAAGTTTTCCAGCTCGTTAGACAATAATTATACCGTTAAAAATTTTTTTTTTTAAAAAGCTTTTTAAAACTTTTTTTTATTTTCATGCATTGTCATTGGAACCAAATATGTGTGCCAAATTTCAGCTCGATAGCTTCAGTGGAAGTGGGTGAAATATTGATTGCAAGATTCCAGGACATACATACTTACGTCGCCTTGCTGGTAAAACCTGATAAATGCACTTTTTGTCGAAATTGAGTTAAAAATACAGTTATATGTATTTTTTTATGCTCTTTCTACTGGTAAAATCGAATAAATTCTAAGCCCTGCCGTTGCAGAGTTACGAAGGATGAAAACCTTACAAATACACACCTTTAGGATAAATTATACAACTAAAACACCATAAACAATCATATCCCATAAATGCCCAAAGGTATGTACAGGCATATAATCATAAATATGTTTGTGAGTTTTTACATCACGGATTGAAACAGAGGCTCAAATAGGACGTTTGCAGTGAAATACTATTAAATACATTTATACATATTTTTGAGTGACAATTTGACCAGCAAAATATTTTAAAGTAATTTAAATGATTTTACCTGTAGTAAAATTACTTCTAAATTGCTCCATTTATCTACAATGAAAACCTCATAGATGCATTATAACGGTTTTGCTTGTAGGAAATCTTGGGACTGTTCCGTAAATTGTCTTCGCTGTAGACTCTCTGTAAATCTCTGATATTCATTTTGACGGTTTTACTTGTTGGAAATCTTGCGACTGCTATTGGTTATTCGGCTTTGAACGGCGGTGAGTACGCGCACGTCCACAGTTAACGTTACTCTACTGTGACTTGGTCTCAGGTTCTGTAGTAATAATTTTGCAGTGAAATTAGATGTTTCTTATTCTGGGTTTTGAGCGAAGTTTCGTACAAAAAAACCGACGTTCTCACGTTTTGTTTATCTCAAGAAATTATAAACTGTATCAAAATCCATCAAGTAGGGTAGTAAATAAAAAAGAAAAATATGTATATAGGTATAGATTATTGTTTAATTGGGTAACTTTATGAAGGAATTTAGCTACATTATCTACGTACATATATTTATAAACCTGTAGTTTGTCTGTATGATTGGACTGATTTTGATAACAATATTAATTATACATAAAAGCTATATTTTGACAGGCATACGTTGATTGGGTTATCTACTTATTATGATGTAAGTAACTATAGACCTATAGCCGTGCTGGCCGTGTTTGGTAAGCTGTTTCAATCAAAATTTCGATTGTGAGCTGCTCCAAAGGGATATTTCCAACATTGTGTGGAGTGGAGTGTCCAGAACAAGCTAATGTTCACAAATCACAAGTATTGACATTTGCTCTTAAAAGGAACCCAATCACCTATCAATACAAGCTGGGCAGTGTGGATCTAACACATCTCTCCTCCGTCAAGGACCTTGGCGTCCTGTTGCGAGGAGATATTCACTTTCGTGAACACATTGAAGCTGTATGCGTGAAGGCATACAGGTCCCTGGTTTTGTTCTGAGACAAGCTAAGCAGGTTGACAGTTTTGCTGCTCTAAAAATTTTAACGAGAGTCTACTGATTAAGGCTCTCTCTCTCTTCAGCCCACATAAGTCCACTGTTGGACATAGACCTCTCCCGAGGCACGCCACTGAGTCCTATCTTCGACTCTCCTCATCCACTTGATCCCCGCCGCCTTGCGCAGATCGTCGCGCCACCTAGCAGGAGGTCGTCCCACACTACGTATGCCTATTCGCGGTCTCCACTCAAGCAGTCGTTTGCTCCAACGATTGTCGGTCCTCCGGCAAATGTGGCCCGCCCATTGCCACTTCAACTTGCTATCTTTCAGAGCTATGTCGGTGACTTTTGTTCTCATACGAATGATTTCGTTCCGGATCTTGTCCCGGAGAGAAACACCGAGCATAGCTCTTTCCATGGCACGCTGAGCGACTTTACGCTTGTGAAGCAACCCTACTGTGAGTGTCCACGTTTCAGCTCCGTAGGTCATTACTGGTAGGACGCACTGATTGAAGACTTTGGTCTTGAGGCTTTGCGGTATAGGCGACGAGAAGATGTGACAAAGCTTCCCAAATGCTGCCCAGCCCAACTGAATCGTTACCTTGCTCAATGACTGATTAAGGCTCTGACCTTGCTCAATGGGTTAGTGGCTTGGGACCGAGATATTGATATCATTTTTACACCTATTGCCGTGTTTCGTAGGGTAGCAGGAAAGTATCTGGAATCACTTAGCAATCAAATTGGACAACACTGTTAAGATTGTTAAGTCTTCTTTATACTCCAAGAAGGAAAGAAAGAAGCGCAAAGACTCCGAAAGAGATCAACTGTGAAAAATGTTTTTATAAGTGTAATAACATTTCACAAGAAGAAAGGGAGTCTTTATGTCGCCATTACTGGAATTTAAATCTTTAGCTATTATCGCAGATTAGATTCTTTAATTTCTTTTCATTTTATTTCATTAATTCTTAGCTTTATATGGATATAAAATTCATTATATTCCAGTAACATCCGTTGTATAGAATTTCGTTGAATAAGGTGAAAAATTCTACAAATTATCTTCAACGAAAACCTGATAAATGGCAAAACAATTACATTTTTAGCTCCATTTATTACTAAACGCAAAGTTTGAATGCTGCATTTAATCACAAATAAAAAAAGCGGCATAGTTATATTCAAATTAGATTACTTAGATGGTAAACATATACCTACTTATAGACAGAATAATTTTCTCATAATTGTTAATAAGTAGCAACTGGCCTTAATATGACTATCAAATCTAATTTTTCTTATCTGTAGGACTATCATGTAGTTGATGCATTCAAGTTAATTTCACTTCTCTCACTCAATAATCACCTGCACTACTGATCTAGGGTTTTTACTTCACAATATACTCACATAACCTATATATAAGCATACTATTTCCATATGATTAGTACTTATTCCTTAATTATTTTGCTTTAAATTTACGAGTATGTGTGTGAATTAACTTCCTATTCTTATTTGGTTAATATTAGTTTTAATCTCTGTTCATAAACCTAATAAATTTATAATAATCACCTGCACTACTGATCTAGGGTTTTTACTTCACAATATACTCACTTATCTTATATTTAAGCATACTGTTTCCATATGATTAGTACATAATCCTTAATTATTTTGCTTTAAATTCACGAGTATGTGTGTGAATTAACTTCCTATTCTTATTTTGTTAATATTAGTTTTAATCTCTGTTCATAAACCCTAAGTAATATTAAGTAAGACCTATGAAATAAAAATCGCTAGTTCAGATAGTACTGAAGTGGAAATTCTCGAAATTAACATGTACTACGACTAATTTGAACTTGTTTCATAAACTTCATCATTGTTTACGTCACAGAATAGATTCACCAAGGAGTTCTGTGTAAAAAATGTATTCATACGTTAATAAGTTGTGTTTTGTTGTTGTTTTAATTAACCATAAATTGACTATCTGTGTAGAACAATTATTGTCGAGTTATGACAATTAGTACAAGATAAATATTACATTCTGCCACAGGAATAGACAATGTAAATGTCTAGAATAGTAGATAGTTAAATTTGTGTTATTAATAATGTATTTAAATCAAAAACTTTAAATTAATTGTCATGTTAATCGATTCGAAGTTTTTTAGAAGAACTTTAGTTGCAAAATTGTATGAAGAATGGACACCGGTAACCGTTATGGCCTTACTGCGTCACCAAAGGCGTCAAAACATTTTTTTATTTTTTTTTGCTTTTTCTTTTCTATTTACGTTTAAATTTTTATTTAAGTTTATATTTTTAGTTAAGTTCATGGTTGTATGAGTCTGTATTGAATTTTGTGTATTATTTTATGTAAGCTGTTAGTTGCGGGGTTGGTGTGGAGTAGATTAGATTTAAGTAACTTAAAGCCTATCAATTATTAGTAGGCAGTTTTGCATTTGTTGAATTGTTGATTTATTATTATTATTTATCTAGTTTATCTTATATAGATATATATATATATATATATATTATATTATTTTTTGTCATATATTTATATTTACTTTTCTATTTATATTTATATTTATATATTTTCTTTTTTTTTTTTTTTATTGTTATATAATGTCAAATGATGATTCGTTTTACTCTGCTAGAAGCTCGGATGTCTCTTTTGCTTCCTGTGACGATAACTCTATAAACACTGATCCTTTACTCAAGGAGGAATTAGCTACTGCACTGGAAGGCAACAGGAAATGTTTGAATGTATGTCACATAAACGCTCAGAGCATACCTGCCCATTATTCTGAATTAGAAAGTATATTTACTGTAGACTATATACATGCTGTGCTGGTATCTGAAAGTTGGCTTAAGCCATCACTGCAATCTAGTCTATTTCCTCTTAAAGATTTCATCCTCCTTCGTAATGACAGGGTAGGGGCTGTCGGCGGCGGTGTTTGTATTGGTCCAAGAGCTGGCACCAATTTTTCGGTAGGTATTTGAGGCAAGCTGAAAACTTGTCCAACGCCTCTCCTATTATGCCCCAACACGGAACTGCAGACCTGGCTGGTGAGTAGCGGGGCTTAATGAATCCCTAAATAAAAAAAAATAAAAAAAAATTATTTCCAAAAATTAAATGATCTGTCATTTTGAGAATCTTATTTTTTAATTATAAATAATACCCTGTTAAAATTTCAAGTTGCCTCAAATACATTTTTTATATTTTTTTTCAAAATATGTTTGTACGCATCTGGCATTATTAAAACCCCAACTAAATCGTCTGGCTTATTTTTTTTTATATTCTGTAAACATTGGACTACAACTTATAAAAATTACATATTGCCTCAAATACATATATTTTTGGAAATAATTTTTTTTTATTTATTTTTATTCAGGGGTTGATTTAGCCCCGCTACTCACCAGCCAGGTCTGCAGTTTCGTGTTGGGGTATAATAGGAGAGGTAAAGGACAAGTTTTCAGCTTGCCTCAAATACCTACCGAAAAATTGGTGCCAGCTCTCCTACCATATGTACGTTCGTGCATCAATACCCCATCGAGTAGTTCTAGCCTCATCAGCACAGTACTCGGCGACAGCTGAATATCTATTTCTGGAGCTCGATGTCAACGGTATTCGGGTGCTTCTAGGCGTAGTATATTGTCCTCCCTCCACTGATTATTTTTCTTCATTAGAAACAGCATTTGACTCTGTTGGATCTGAGTATTCACATTACATAATCATGGGTGATTTTAATACTGACCTGCTTAAGAGTTCTTCTCGTGCCCAAAAATTACATGCTATTGTTAAATCAGTCAATCTCACTGTTTTGCCATTGAAAGCAACGCATCACAACATACAGACGGAACCAACCTGGCTTGACGTCATGCTGACGTCTTCCCCGGAACTCGTTAAGTCTTATGGACAACTATCTGCTCCTGGCTTCTCACGTCATGATCTTATATATACCTCCTATTGCTTAAGACCTCCTAAGCATAAACCAACGGTTATACTCATGAGGAATCTCAAAAAGATTGATCTCGACAAAATAAGAACTGACGCATCAGCAATTAACCTCGAATCTTTTAGGGATGCATCGTGCGTTGACGATAAAATCTACGCTTTCAATAATATTATAATTAAACTGTACGACGCTCATGCACCTCTTAGAAGAGTTCGACTGAAGTATCCCCCTGCTCCTTGGATATCCAGGGGTGTCTTGATGGCTATGAGAAGACGGGACAGAGCGTTTCGTGCATTTAAAAAAGATCGAAGTGATGCGAATTGGGCAGTTTACAAGGTGGCTAGAAATCGTTGCAATCAGATGGTGCGAACAGCTAAACGCCGACATATTCATGAAAGTATTTCAAATTCTTCTCCTTCTAATGTTTGGAAATTTCTCAAATCCTTGGGGTTTGGAAAACCACAAAATTACAACTTTGACCCTTTCCTTGATCCCGACACTATAAATAAACACTTTGCCTCCTCTTTGCTAATGGACGCTTCTCTTAAAACTCAATCTCTATCTTCAATCGGTTCTCTGCCACCGCTTAATACTCCGACCTTTCAACTTAAGCCAGTGAATCAGATGGAAGTAAGGAGGAGTATCTTAGCCATTCATTCCAAGGCTGTTGGATTCGATGGAATTAGTAGAAATATGGTAGTTCTTGTTCTTGATTTTCTTTTACCTTCGATAGTTGAAATAATCAACAGCTCTTTATGTTCTGGACAGTATCCCACTATGTGGAAAAAGGCCTTTGTGCGTCCACTTCCTAAAACCCCGAATCCTACCCTTCCAAATCACCTACGTCCAATCTCAATCCTCCCGTTCCTCTCTAAGGTCCTAGAAGCCTGCGTGCATAGACAGCTCTCTTCGTTTGTATCTAAGCATAACCTACTGTGTACATACCAGTCTGGGTTCCGTCCTACTCATAGCACCACTACAGCTTTAATCAAAATCACCGATGATATACGTGCAGGTATGGACGCCAGAAAAGTAACTGTAGTGGTACTCATTGACTTTTCGAATGCGTTTAATACTGTCGACCACGATATCCTTCTAGCATTCCTTACCCATCTTAACTTCGATCCAACTTCAATTTTGTGGTTTTCATCCTATCTTCGCGGTCGTCAGCAGTCAGTGCGCTTTGAGCAGAAAAGCTCTACGTGGGCTGATCTTAAGAATGGCGTTCCGCAAGGCGGTATACTATCTCCGTTACTTTTTTCGTTGTTTATTAACTCTATCACCACTCTTTTTGATTGTTCGTACCATCTTTATGCTGATGATCTGCAACTTTATGTCCAAAGTAGCATTGAAGACCTTGATAGCGCTATTAGAGCTATTAACCGGAATCTAATGGCAGTTAAGAACTGGTCAGATAACTATGGGGTGGCTGTTAATCCTCTCAAATGTCAGGCGGTCATAGTGGGTAGCTCGAGGCTTATGTCCAGGATCAATACGGTCAATCTACCTGACATCGTTTATAATGATACTATTATACCACTAAGCACCTCTGTAAAGAGCCTCGGATTAATGCTGGATAGTACCTTGAGCTGGAAAGTGCATGTCACTGACGTATGTCGCAAGGTTAATGCAACTCTTCAATCGCTTTATCGACTTCGGAGATTCCTACCGCATGCCACTAAGGTCATGCTCGTGCAAAGCCTCGTGCTACCCATGATCGATTACGCCGATACGTGTTGCCCAGATCTAACTGAACAACTTCTTGATAAACTGGAGCGCCTGCTTAATAATTGTATTCGTTTTATTTTCAATTTGCGCAAATACGACCATGTATCTCATTTTCGAAGCCAGCTTAAATGGCTTACTATTCGTCACAGGCGTTACTCCAGAATTCTCTTGGTTTTGTACTCAATTCTACACGAACCAACTTCTCCTTCTTATCTTAAGGAAAATTTTCAGTTCTTCCGTCCATATAATGACAGAGAACTACGCTCATCGCAATTCATGAAAATTAACTTACCTAGTTTCTCCAGTGAGTTCATGCACTACTCCTTCACCGTTCAGGCTATACTGCTCTGGAACGCCCTACCCGTTGATATCCGGAAAGCCCCTAGCAGGTTTAAGTTTAAAAAGTTAGTCCGGGAACATTACCTTTGTTGCCAACCTACCGCCTGAGCTATTTCTAGTGAAACCAATCTAAGTTTTTATTTTATTTTATTATCATTATTTTATTTTTATGTATGTATTTGTATGTATGTATGCATGTATGTATGTATGTATGTATGTATGTATGTAATATGTATGTATGTATGTGTGTATTTATGTATGTATATAATATGTATATATGTATTTACATATAGTGTAAGTATGTATGTGTGTAATTTTGTACGTTAACATTAAAATATCTTTTTTTTGTTACTTAACTTTATATTCATATATGTATCAGTTTTATCTACGTATTAAGTATTTTATGTATGCGGTTTTTATTTTGCTCTCAATATTATTATTTTTTTGTTTTATTTAAATTATTTTAAATTATATTTAAATTATTTTTATTGTTTTACCTCTATTTTGTTTACCTGCCATAGCATTCTCACCAACACCCGGGGCTAACTGGAAGAAAATGCCATATGGCATTATGTGTGCCCTTTGTAACCTTTAATATTAAGGTTTTACAAAAATTAAAATAAATAAATAAATAAATAAATAAATCCCGAAGATACAAGACATTTTCAGTTTTCAGGTAAAACCTGATACATGCCCACCCTTCTTGATTAAAATTAAATTTAGTACAGTTTTTAATATAGCAACACAACTAATAAACATTACATCCTTAAAGAAGAATAATTACTGCAACGTTTTGCATCAAGCATTTATCAGCCATGGAGTTCTATAATGTTACTAAAGGAGCATGTACTTTCAAATGCGTTTTACTCGAAATGACTCAACCGGCACTTATCAGGTTTTACCAGCAAGGCGACGCTTACATGAATGAATGAATACATACGAGTGAAGTTAAATAAAAGCTTTTAAAAAAAAAGGTGTACTCGTAAATATGAATATTAGTTTGTCAGTTCGTTAGTAGTTACTCTAGGTTCGAATCCTGGCAGTTTACTATAATATAAATATTTGTAGATTCTCGGTTCATGGATATTAAATTGTGTTGCTCATATTAACAACCTTTGCTACCTGAAGTATTCTATCCCAATTTAAATATGAGTGTTATTGAAAGGCTGATAAAGTTATCAATTTTCATAGAGGTAGAGGTGCATCGAGCATGCACCTATTGCTAGGTAGTGGAAGGGTAGAGGTGCATGCTCGTTTGCTATCTTATATCCATAAAAAAAATTGCTGTCAAATGTACGCTATGAACTTCAACAAGCGGCCCCTCGTAACGATTGACACGGGGGTCTATGTGCGTTGAAGATCCACGATCGCTGTGTCACATTTCCTTCCGCGACCGGTTATAAAAACCGGCCAAGTGCGAGTCAGACTCGCGCACAAATAGTTCCGTACCATTTATCTATAAAAACGTCAAAAAAACTATACTGTTGTATGGGAATCCCTCAAATTCTTTTTTTTTTCAATTTTATTTCTTCTGTTTTTTAGTATTTGTTGTTATAATAGCAACATACGTCATCTGTAAAAATTTCAACTGTCTACTATCACGGTTCATTAGATACAAGCCAAATGACAGACGGACAGGCGGACAGCGGTGCCTTAGTGCCCTTTGGATACGGAACCCAAAAAATGGCGGATAAAAGAGGGTCAGAGTGATAAATTACGAGGATAAGAACTCTTCCTCCGCCTTACAACTTTGTATTATCTTCGCAGTAAATCGTTGCAAGTGAAAACTTTGTATTACAATAGTTTTGTTAGTAGAAGATGCAATTTTTTCTTCTGCCGTATTGTTTTTATGTGATCTTTCCTCCGGCGAGTTTCTGTTATTGCGAAATTCTGAGATTCTTAGATTGCGTCGTCCGAAGTATTTTATCTCACTATTATGAATAAGAAACTGTTTTAAATGACCTGTTGTCTGAAACGCCTTCATAGTAAACATCATAATAATATGTAAAAAGGAAGGAGCAATCTCAATTGAATTCCGCTTTGAGATAGTATATAATAATTATACTGTAAAAAAATATTTTTTTTAAAAAGCTTTTATAACTTGACCTTGAAACCTTATCGTGGTCAAAGTTCATTACAAGACTTTACCACAAGTGCAAACACGACTATGATACGATATTCCATCATGAAGTTCCAGGTAATATCTTCCGGCTCCATCATCAGATCAGTTCGACAGTACCATATTATTGCATTGTCATCGGAACCTAATATGTGTGCCAAATTTCAGCTCGATAGCTTCAGTGGAAGTGGGTGAAATATTGATTGCAAGATTCCAGGACATACATACATACATACGAGTGAAGTTAAATAAAAGCTTTTAAAATAAAACCAAATGAATTTGTTCATATTTGACATTTCAAATTTTTGTAACACGTGATACTAAAAATACCGTTGCTTAATTTTTGCACTCTGAGTTCGAAAATATTTACATATTATTTCAAATTTTTGAAAAACAATAAAAATGAAAATCTTCATGATGACGTCATCATTTCTACGGCAGAATGTATTAGATTGTGGTTACCTTAAAGGCTAACATAATGTTTATGTATGTAAGTTTGTATGTATACCTGTATATCATAATCAATCATAATAATCAATCAAGGTTACCATCAATCTTTCGCCATCACCAAGGGCTGACTGGTGGATGCCTCCTGGCATTAAGTACGCCATCTGTACCAATTTGTGAACGGAAAAAATAACTTTAATAAATAAATAAATTTAAAAAAAGATCAAATTCAGGACCTCTACAACAGTCGCACTTACGAACAACAGACCAACAAGGTTGTAGTAGCCAGTTAAAGAAAGTATAACAAGAGTAATTCATGCAAAACAACAAGACAAGTAACATTAAAGACATGTAGTATGTTTATGGAAGGGCTCACAGTTTGTTTGAGAGGGAAACGGTCCAGAAACACTCGTAGATAACAAGTTTGCTCGAGACTCGAGTGAGCTTCGTAATACGCGAACTAGCCATGTACACTCGGGCTAAATGTTACTTCACTTTGTGACTTTACTGAGTCCAGAAACAGTTCACAAAAGGAACAGTTAAATATCAGTGAGTTTTTCCAAAGGTAAGTAATATTGAGTTTGTAATTATAAGTAGGTAGGTACGTCGAAATCATTTTCTTAAGATTTAAAAAAGAATTCCAACCTGCCATTCAGTTCCGTGCCCTTTGTATAATGCATCTGCGTTTCTGGCTTGTCTTTTTTGTCTCTTATATTGATTTTTATTACAGTAAAACAAGCAATCATTAAAAAACCTTACTTTGAACCTTACCTGAACAGTACCTATGGCATTGAATGTAGATTCCGATAGTCGAGTTCTATAGAAGGCCATTGAATGGTAGGCCGTGCTTCTGGTCCCTGTTGTTCGAGAATAGAATACGGTAGGTAGCCCTTGCCCCATTCTTTTAGTAGTCTCTTACACTCGCCTTGCGTTGCGAAAGGGAGTTCGAACACTCCATCAAGTGACCCCGAAAGAAAACGATGATAGTGACCGCACAACGTTGCACAGGTGTTGACGACTCAACTGCCTCACCTGTGAGGAGGCTGTCATAAGCACAGCACCGCGAGTGCGTTCTTATAACAGCTTCCCACGCTCTGCGATTCTGCAGATTATCACGGACGGCCGGCGACGATCAGACGGACGCCAATTGTGCCTGTGCTTTTACAGACGACATATCTTCCTAAGTACAATGCGTAGTGCGCGCGAATCCGCGTCCGTCCGCTTTACGCACCGTGGGAAACCACAGATTTTCAGTAGACCTCCGAGCGGGTTTTAGTATAGTCGTTTAGTATATTTAAGATAAAATTCCAACATAACCCAGCATCGCATTCACGATGCTCGGGTACCTACCTAAAAGTACCCATTCGTAAAAGGCTGTTTGTATAATAAATGCTTAAATAAAAAAAATATAAATATTAATGATACAAAATGATGGCTGTAGGTAACGCAATACTAAACGTTATGCAAATATCGGCGCGGAATCCCCGAAATCTGACGATTTATCTTTTCAATAGGAAAATACCTTTGTAATCTTGGATTTGTTGCATTCGTTCACATAAATCTTACCCGTTCAACAGACTTGCGGGTAAAAATACACATTTATCATGTATTTCTTTGTAAGTAAAGGGAACCACAGCATGGATTAGCATTAGTGTCGTGGGGGAGCATTTGGAGGTATCTCGATCTCATGAGAGCAAAAGCAGGTTTTCTGTTTACCACACGCTTATATTTACATAACCTAGTTAGCGTTATTCAGTAGAGGAAATTTTAAAGACGTATTTTACTTCTTTCGTCGACACACACGATTTATTCAGTCGTGTCTACAAGGAAGGCAGCGGGAAACCTTTGAATTCAGAAGGCACAGCACCGGTCGGAGTTTAGGAGAGGCCTATGTCCAGCAGTGGGCCATCAAAGGCTGATTATGATTTTGGGCATCAGCTTTCTTAGTGGTATATCATATTTTTTTAGCTAGACTTTACCCTACCAACCTCACATATATGAGCAGTAAACGGTCATATAATAATATGTGAGTTCGTTAGGGTACCATCACCATAGTGGTGTAGTAAGTGATCACCATCGCTTATGAACACAAAATACCTAAAGGATGCCAATGTGCTGCGAAGCCATAAGAGTAAAAACACTATTTTGAGAGCTCTAAAACTAACAATTAATTTTTAGAGCAGTCTCAGAGTACTAAATAGTATAGCATAGATTGATGGGAAGACATCAATGTTGCAAACGCTCCGATCCTAATTTGATGAGATACGAGAATGTCTGATTAGACGAAGCAAAGCTAAGCAAGCATAAAATTTACGTCTCGTGCATGTTCTAATTCAGAGAAACTCGTTAGACGCTGCTAGTTAGGTTGGTAGCCTCGGGTGCAGCCAGTCAGGTGTGATCTTACCTTTAACCCGCTGATGCAATCTTGGTTAATAATTTGTTTACCTCAAGTTGAAGGCGTGGTACAAGGTAGAATCTTGGGCCCACGTTTATTCACAAAATCTACATACTACGCTGGAGTGTTCATATTGTCACACACAATGCACTTACACATCTTAAGAGGCAACCATGTTAGTCCTCAAGGGTAGCAACGCATCTGAGACCGACTTTGAACGATAAATTACTAACAATTACTAACTAACGATTCAGATTGAGGGAGGCCTATGTCCAGCAGTGGACCCAAAAAGGCTGTTGGATGGATGGATGGATGACTAACACCAACACAAAACTTCCTTGCCTCACCAACCAACAGGACTAACTATTCCTAACAGTCCTTGCCCTGCCCCGTGCCCACTAACGAACTAACCAACTAATGTTCTTATGTCTTACTCTGGGAAATGGTCTAACAATCCTAGTTCCGTAATAACCTTAAACTAAAACAAAGAAATATTTAAAAATAAATAATTAAAAAATAAATATGTCATCCAGAAACAGGCCTTGGGTACAATGCCACCCAGAACAGTTCAAACAGTTCCTATTAAAGTCTAGTTCACACTAGACAAAGATACACCAAATCTATTAAAAATGTTTCTTGTAAAACCCACTCATAAACTCAAGGCCTTTTTTGATTTCCAAATTCTATTCAACGTCAAATTTCCTTTTGAACACATACAGTTAGTGGTGAAGAAATACGAAAAACTATACGGCAAAGGCATAATTTGAATACGTCTGAATGAGAGACTCGTTAGCGAGATGAGGGTTTAAACCAAAACGGAGTTAGGTGGAAACTGGGTTTTAATGAACATAACATATATCACGCCTGTATATCCCTGAAGGGGTAGGCAACGGAATACAGAACACCCGCACATTTCATCAGTTATATTTAAGTCCCATGTGAGTGGTGGTCTATTGCCGTACAACGGGCATAATTTCATACATATTTAAACGGTAGGATATACATGGCTGAAATTAAATAACTGTTCAACGCTGGTATATGTATGTACTTGGGCAGAGTAACAATATTTTTGTTGCATCGACTGATCCAAATTCACTCGGAAAAAAGATTTTCAGACGGTTTGCTATAAAAGATTTATTTTAATTGATCTCCTGGGTATCAGCTCCGTTCGTGGCATCTGAAAAACATATTCTTGGTTTCTTAGGTCCATCGTTGAACTACAGTCTCAAAATCAGACGGAACACTATGACAATGGGGTATTTTTTTTTGATATTTTTGAAAATTCGGTTCGGACGATACACGGAAAAGTTCTGATATTGATTTTTTTCGGATTAAGGATAATAACATCTATCAATTGGACAGAGTTTTGGCCATAATACCATGAGACAAACAAAATGATAATTAACTAATAACTATCTATAATACAATTAAGATATATATAATACAATTAAGATATAAGATCTATAATACAAATTTAAATGTCACTTGCTATTACGGTGAAGAAAACATCTGAAAAACCTGCATGCCTGAAAGTTCTTTAAAATGTTCTTGAAGGCATGTGAAGTCTGCTAATCCGAGCTAGGTCAGCGTGGTAGACTAAGGCATCTCATTCCGAATGGAAACGTGCCCAACAGTGGGCCAAAGAAAGAGCTGTGTGTGGTATATTTCCATTAATTAATCCATAAAAAATTATCCTGAAATGTCGATTTATTTTATCTCGTCTCTGTTTACGGTAAAACGCAATAACATTGCTAGTACCTACGCGGTCTGTGTAATTAATTTATGGTCTTACATGCGATACGGTAAACGAAAATGTTATTAATTTGTAAGAATAATTTATAGCCCCCGAAATAATTCTTCCGTACGAAATCATGAAAGATTGTAACGTAATTGGTAAGGTAATGAAAACGGTAATAATTCAGTTATCTCAGTTTACATACGGGCCAATTAAAAGTTTGTCAGTCGTTCGATCGGAATGTTCAATGGATGGAAATTTTAATTACAAAAAGTATAATTAATTTGTATGTGTAAAGCAGAGTACAGTCGGATGGAAACCCCTAGGGAAGCGAACTAAAACTTAAAAACTTAAATTTGTCGGTTACTCGTTACGGCGGCTTACTAGTGACTGAAACTTGCATCTCGTTAGGGTCCAGATTCAAATCCAAGCAGCAAGCACCAACGACTTTTCGAATTTGTTCTTTTTAAAACGGCGATCCAGCAGGTCATAAATAACTGTCCTAACAGTAAAAAAAACCTCACAATAAAACCATACTGGTGAGTTCTCCGTCAATGTATTTGAGTAACTACCCGCACAGTAATAGGCTAGTTCATACACGCGTCTAGTTTGGGGTGTGATAGCAGTAGGTATGTCAGATTGTCCATGATATTTATTTATTGATATTTTTTTGAAATTTAATGTCACTCGATGTAACGGTGCAGGACACATCGCGAGGAAACCTGCATGCCAAACATAAATACATTTATTTTCACCACAGCACAGCATTACAAAAAATTATACTATAATCTAAAAAAAAGACAATATAAAAAGGAAAAAAAAGTAAAAGCTTGCTGCTGCCACCATTGAAAAGTTTGGCAATCAGCTTGTGCCATAGGACCTCAGCTGCTGGTTTTCAGTTCGCCCCAGTTGACATAGTTGGGGTCGTAAATAGTGAATACTGGTGAACGGGTAAATATAGACGTGTTGCTATCTATGTAATTTACGTTTATTTAACCAGCAATGTCCAGAATGGGGTGTAAAATTACAAGTATCAAGGTTGGAATTAAATGCTGCAGTAACAAACATTGCAAATCAAGTCATTTGCATGTTACAACGCAGCGAGCGAACTACGGCGGTCGGAATTAGTCGAGATTGAACTGTTTAATTAGTCGGAGGTCCAAAATTGCTAGCTCGTGCAGTAGGTACGTTGAGGAAAAAATACAGAGTAGACGTTCGTTCTCTTTAGGGCATTGTTCAAGGCATGGTCGATGTTCATAGACAACAGAACTCACATATATACTTTTAATGATGTAATAATAATATGCCATCCATCTATCAGCCTTTTGAGGTCCACTGCTGGACATAGGCATCTCCTAAACGACATCACTCCGACCGGTCCTGTGCCTTCTGAAACCAGCGGTTTCCCGCCGTCTTCTTCAGGTCGTTAGTCCACTTTGTCGAAGGGCGACCTGTTCTCCTTTTTCCGAGTCGTGGTCTCTATTCGAGAACTTTTCTTCCCCACCGGTTATCAGTCCTTCGAACGACGTGGCCTGATAAATATATAATTATTAATGAATAATTATTTAATGTCTATGTAAATGAATTAAAGTAGAACGAGAATTGGGTCAATTATAATTGCAATCAAAACCAATTAATGCAATAAATGACATAATTATTGTAGTACGCAAATCTAAATGACTTGTCACATAGATCGCTGCGAACCATATATCACGTCCCACTGTTGGGCACGGATCTCCCCCACAGACACTGCTACGGGAGGTCTAGAGCATACTCCACCACGCTGCTCCAATGCGGATTGGTGGAGGGGTTAGTGGCCAACCCAGTGGCGAATGTTCTCAAGCCAACCGTAGGTCTTCGATAAGGCTTAACGACTGTTTCCAGCAATAAAAACAACCGGGAACGACGGCTTTACGTGCCCTCCGAAGCACGGTAGCGTCCATGAAATGAATCCAAAAAAACCGACCGCGCCCGTCGTTGCTTAACTCTTTCGATCACATTGAATCGACACGAGCTATGGATTGGACGCATTGGGCTATGGACGCTACGTCACATAGACATTTCGCATTAAGATAATTGGAACCGAAGCAGAATCTTTATTATGCATTCTAATATTATAAAAAGAAAAGATTTGTTTGTAATGTTTACACACAAAACTACTGTACCGATTTCGAAAATTCTTTCACCATTATAATGCTGCATCTTACTAAGTGACATAGGCTATATAATATTACTAGGTGTAAATGAAACTATTGTTTTGTATAATCACGCAAGCAAGCTGCGGGCGTCCACTAGTATATGATAAAAGCATAAAAAAACCACGCACTTCTCGTATACCACTTGACCGAAGCTAATATTTGCCAGAGCGGTAATAGGTACAGTCGTATCGGTGTAATTCAAAAATGGACCCAGGATCAGTCACAGCAAAGTTGTCATGGGCAGCAGATGGGTATTGTAACATTGTAGCATACTCGTTTGCTATCTAATATGTTCTCAACTTACTTTGTCATCTCTAACCAAATTTATTTTTTATACTCAGTGGTTTGCGAAATATATTTTGCCCTTTTATGTTTGGAATTTAACTAATACATTAATTAGTCATAGTGGATGTTAGCACTGAATTAGTGTCAAGTTCTAGACTTAATTATTCTGACGGAACATTAGGGTACCCCCTCGGAGCGAATCAGGTCATTTGCATGTTACGACGTGGAGCCCGTCTACAAGACGACCATTGAATTAATCCTGTCAGTTTTAGCTAGTGTGAAGCGTTGTGAATATAGGGTCACACTTAAGACAGCTTACAAAATACTTCTATCCATACCGTTATATTGGTACCAAGAGAATAGCAGTAACAAGTAAAATGTAAAAGGTACACTTCCAATATAGGACTCCCTGATTTCTATGGTTTTTTTACACTGTGTGTATCATGTGTGTATCGGAAATCATGGGCCTCCCTTACAAAGACTGGTGGAAAGCTGTGGTAGCCCAGTGGAATCGCCTTTCACTCGAGCGGTCCGGATTCAAACCCCAGCGGCACGCAAAAAGACTATTCTAAGTTATGTGCGATTTAAGAAATTAAATGTCACTAGAGTTAATGTAAGACACGACACACTTAAAAATTAATGTCACATCCGCAGGAAACCTGCATGCCTGAGAGATCTCCATAATATTCTCAAAGGCGTGTGAAGTTCACCAACCAGCAACTGGCCAGCTTGGTGGACTATGGCCTGAATCATTCTCATTCTGAGGAGACTCAAGCCTACATTGGCTCGCTAATTGGTTCTTCGGACGGCACATTCAATTTCCTGGGGATTGGGGAATTTCCTGTTCCCTAAAAATCCCTCCCCTAACCTGCATGGAGCAGCGTGGCGTTGTGTAAGAAATTGAGCAGTTGTGATAACGCTTTGTTCTCCTTTACTCGAAGCTCGAAGAGTTTATTACAGAACCGTGGCAGAAGTGTCCCTCGCAACAAATTCTTGAGCAAAAGAAATAAAGTAGAAAGAACAACAGCAGGATTCATTAATTTGCTCCTGCCTTTCCTTGCGGCGTTATTCATTAATGTCTAAACTTTTTCTGTATTTTACCTCATCACGGCACAGGGTGTTTATCTAAAAAGTTAAATAAGTCCCTGCTTTAGTTACTTTTCAAAAACATATTTCAAAATGGCTGTATCAATATCTACCTGGACATGATGGATATCTGTAGGTAACTCAATTGTTTGTATGTTATTCAGTGAAAATGTGCACTGTACATTACTAAATAACAGGCTTTTATTTTGAGAAAAGTGAGCACAAAATCACAAAACGACTGAAGGCCCAAGCGAATAAAAAAATAACCTAACATCAACTTTTAACAGCATCAACCACAGATAAGACTTTTTTTTTTAAATAACATGAACAACAAAGTAAGCATCTTCGTCGTCTTGGGCAGTTTATCGCGATGTAGGTACAAACGCAAAAAACAAAATCGACGCCGCGTTTGGTCAATTTTTATGGCAGCGAATAATTAGGATAATTTGGGACATGGCTGCTAAAAGAAATCATGACCCTGATTTTCAGTCCGGTTGACATCATGAGAAGTTGAAACTCCTATCAATATTTTAAGGGTTTTCTCTAAAATATCTTCTAAAAGATAAATTCGTAACTAAAGTCTTATTTTCTATGCCACTTGTAATAGGACTACCTTGTTGGTCCAGTGGTCGCAGGCGTGACTTTAACGCTTGATACTGGGCTGGATCATCAAAGTATTTAGTACCTAAGTAGATTAGTCTTAATTTGCATTAATGTTATGTAGTGAACCTACTTATACCCTAGACCTAACTCGAGTTCGTTATTATTTAATATATGTTTGTAAACATCTGTGTGCCAATAAAGAAATAAATAAAAATAAAATAAAATAAAACCAGTGGATGGCTAATGGGTTGCAGCCAATATTATGTAACCTTATTTAAATGTTGTGACATAACCATTCCCGCGAATAGATAACATAGTGGACTCGTCGCTACATCCAGTTGGCAGCGGCCGAAGAGTAAATAAATGCTCCGTGAAATTGCTCCATACCCCGCGTCCCAGATTAACGGCACGCATCTGCTGTATTATGACATTTTAACCTAAAAACGATCATAACTCCGCTGCTTTTACCAATGGGGCATGACAACAGATAAGTAAGGTAGGCCTCCATACGTACCTCCTGACCAAGATTCAGACTGCTTTGTCTTCATGGATTTTAGATTATTTTATTACTAGTGGACGCCCCCGCAGCTTCGCTCGCGTAGAATTAGACCCATTAACGACGTCTACCCGTCTAACGACTTCAAAAACGGCAAAGTTTCATACTAACTTTGCACCCCCGTTTTACCCCCTTAGGGGGTGAATTTTCAAAAATCCTTTCTTAGTGCTCCCCTACGTTATAAAAGGAACCCCTGTGCAAAATTTCAAGTTTCTAGCCCTTATAGTTTAGGCCCTGCGTTGATATGTCAGTCAGTCAGTCAGTCAGTCAGTCAGTCAGTCACCTTCTCCTTTTATATATATAAGATTTATATTTTACCATTAAGTATTTATATTATTATTCATTTACTGATTTTGTGCATTGCGACTACCTAGTCTGTAGGAAATTTTATGGAGTAGGTATCCATAGATTTTGAAGAGTTTGTTGCGAGATTACAAAGGAATTTGTGAAAGAACTCGCGAAGTCAAACTCGCACGGGCGCGGTTTTCAGAGGGCGCCTAGAATAGAAACATTATTTTATACATGGGGTACACTGAAAGTTTTTGACGTGATAACGTCTTATAAATTGATGAACATCGACAGCGCATATGAAAAAGTTGTGTTTTTTTTTTGTACATTCAAGCATAAAAAGAGAAAAATATACTGATTCATAGAAAAATATTAAAAACAATATTAAATCACCGGTTCTCTGCAGAGAAATTATTTTCAATAAATTAATTTTTACACACGACAACATTGGCGGGAACTGTCAAAATAAATATATTTTTGTATTGTTTATTAATGATTAGGACGTTATCACGTAAATCTATCGTCCGTAAACCGACTTTACAGACAACCAGTATTTTTTATTTAAAGGTTTGAGTATTTATAAAAAATACAGTAGCTGCAATGATTTTTAAACTATAGATATGCCACTTCCATAGAATTCAGTGCTTAAAAATATGCACATAAACAAATGTTGTGTTCGTTGCCCTGCACGACGATGAGTTAAAAAAAAACGTATCAATTGGCACGTATTCGAGGCTTGACTTTTACAGCGCCTATAGCAGATCTGTTTCTTTTTTACTACTTCTTATAATATGTATATATGGGTAGCTGCGTTAAAATAATTGTTGAAGACCGCTTTGTAAATAATAATTTTGTGTGGAGTAAGTCGTGCGTCCCGCACGTGACCACATTTCTAACAAGTGGGACTCAGGACCGATTTATGTGAGGGCCAGCTTGGCAGGCTTGGGTAGTTTCTTGATTTATCTTGAAATCTACTCTTACTTATTGTGTTATGTCATAAAATCTAGTTAGTGTTGGATAATGGAACGAGCTACGGCTTGTACGAATCCAGCTGAATTCTGCGTGAGCATGGTTCTACAAAAATAATCATACACTCGAACGTAGGCAAAAACATCCTTCTTATTTTATTATTTTAATTTAAAAGCTTTTATTAAATTTCACTCGTATAGATACATACGAGTGAATGTATGTCCTGGAATCTTGCAATGAATATTTAACCCACTTCCACTGAAGCTATCGAGCTGAAATTTGGCACACATATTTGGTTCCGATGATAATGCACGAAAATAAGAAATATATTATAAAACGCTTTTTAAAAATAATTTTTTTTCATAAAAAGCCGAGTTTTTTTTACATTACTTATAGATTTATTTTTGTGTCGGGTTTTACATAATTTAACCGATATGGAAAAAAAGGAGGATGTTCAACGCTCACACAGAATTTCATATTTTTTTTTAATTTCACTTACTCGCGGACGCTAATTCTGATAGATAACTGCATAAATTACCGAATTAAATACCCATTATGCGTATAAGATATCCTTCCGCAGCTAAAAGAACTGATGATCTTGAAACGCCTGAACAGATATTCATAAATTGTAGCTAAGAACCATCTCGGTCACGCTAGGTTTCATCATCCAAACGACATCATAATTGTTCAATTCGTTTAGGAGCTACAATGCCACATACAAACACAGGCACGTCAAACTTATAACACACCTCTTTTAGTGGGGGGGCTTAAAAGACGAAGACTACTAGAAGGATTGGGACCTCTTTGAGTCTTGTTCAAAGTTTGTCACAGTTGTGTGAGGACATTGGTTTTAATGACATAACAATGTATTTTTTTGTCTGCATATTCTGATCCTAGAGTAGGATAATTAAAATGCCCTTTTGGCTATCAAGTACCGTACTACCGGTCAATTCAGTATTCTTAATCAGGCCATAAACCCTAAATTAGTCTAGAACATCGAGTTATAGTAAGATCTGGAACAGCTTTACAGATTGGTTTAATCTAAAATCGTCGCGTAGTTATGAAGAACTCGTTAATTTCAGCTTCCAAGCTTGGAGTGACACACGGGACTTTAAACTGATCAACAAAATCTACCTATAATTTTTTTAAAGATAAAAATACATGGAAAGAAGGGGTAATCGATCCACTGATAAGCATTGCAAAATTAAAACTATCTATTTAGCTACCGTGCTTTTAAGGGCACGTTTGGCAGTCTGTTTTGGATGTTTTCAATTGTAAACTAATGGTAAAACGTTGTCATCGGAACCAAATATGTGTGCCAAATTTCAGCTCGATATCTTCAGTGGAAGTTGTGAAATATTGATTGCAAGATTCCAGGATATACATACATACACATACATACGAATGAAGTTAAACAAAGTCTTTTAATAATAAAAGTAGTAAGTATTATTATGTATTTAACTAATATTACTAACATAGTAATTAAGTAAAAATTGTTACTGACATACTAACAATCTATGGATGTAATGTCTGAAATAAAGTATTATTATGTATCTCTTTAAATTTCACGGGTCCAGATGTGGACCCGGTAATTTGGAAGGCTTGCGTGGGGACACAGGTCCAACACGTAGAGGCCCCTTCGAGACATTTTAATGAGTTGTGATGTATTATTATTATAATATTATGGCGCTGTGCATCAGAGAGGTAGTGAAAGGGTTGTGGTATTGATGTTGCAATGTTGGTTGTCCGACGTCCGGACCGTGTGTCACAGGTACGCTAATCAAGTTTTCAGCGAGAGTGTAGCATAGATTTACTGCCCGATTGGTTCATGGCTTGAATGCAAAAAGGCTACGCAGTAAACGCGAAAAAAGAGCAGAAAATATAAACAGCTCCCGAGTTCCTACAACCAGCGTTTTACGAGAAAAAAATTAGCAAAATGGAAAATTTTTATTGCTTTCCCTATTGGACGCTAGAATTTTCTCGAACTGGAGTACAAGCCTGATTACGTGTGCTGAGTATCCTACTAAAAATGTGTAAGTTTGGATGTTTGTTACTCAATCGAACAAACTTGAAACATATGTAGACGATAATCTAGATTAGCACATAGGGTACTTTTCATACCTAAAATATGAGTATAATATCATTCTCTTGGGATGCTTTACACGTTTATTGCAAAGATGCCTGGCACACCGTCAACAGATAGCGTTGACACTAATTCTTAACTTGATTACACATAATGCTAGAAAATTAAGAGCCATTTGACTCTCATGCAGGTTTTCGATGTCGCGCTTGCAGCCATTAAACCAACAAACCAGTAACATAACAGTCCAATAACATACCTCCGTAGCATGGTATGTCTTTCATGAAGCAGCTTAATAGGTATGCACACTGAAGTGTGTTCTAATTGAATGAGCAATCAATATATGCATAGCAACACCGAGCTACCTTTGATGTAATTACGCTATCTGATCAAATCACTAGTGTGATTGTATGTTACTCTTATCTGAGCGCAGGCATTTTATGTTGTAACGCTGCAATGTAGTTTTAGTAACATTTACCTGGAAGCAAGAGGAATGTTTAATTCAATACTTTATTGAACCACGTACAAAAGGTACAGGGTAATGGTGAGCTTAATGCATAAAGCATTCTTTACCAGCCAACCATTTGACTGACAAGGTAATCACGAAAAGCGGTATTTCCAATTTGATGAAATAGCAAACGAGACTGCAACTTGACCCAGCTAACCGTCTTGGACTGTACTATTCTAATATTTATTAGGTGCTGGGTGCATGAATGTGAAAATTAGAAAGCCAAGTATGAAAGAAGATTCAGTCTTCACAGGTGCTTCGCCACAAAAAGATGCATTTTTTTTAACAATTTCGCTGTTGAATTGCCTAATAAAATAAAATTAATGTCTACCTTTACTTTTTGATGTTAAACAAATAACAATTTAATTAAATGCCATTAAACTTATATAACTTCTTCGAAAAAGGTTTGCAACACCTGACTGGACAACCGAAAGGTTAATACACCTTCTTTAATTCACCAGTCAAACCGATCAAAAGAAAATAATGGTTTGTATAAAAATAAACACTACCGACGTTATTGCCTGTTCTTGTCGAAGACTTTCCGGTGGTAATTAACCACAGTTGCTGGTTTTCCCCTTCAATGGTTCGACCAAACCTCACCAGAGTAGCGTAAAGTACTCTCAAATCATCCTCAGTTGTGAAGAGATCATGCCCCACAGTTGAATCTGGTCTGTAAAAGTATTTGCAAATTAAAAATTACAAACACGTCAGTTCCACACAGATGAAGCGATGGAGGGCCATCAAATTTATTCTCGACATGATATCATAAACCCACCGTAAAATATTAGGGTATTCATATTAGATAGAGCGGAGCGACTCTTTATACTATGATATTAGTTAACTTGTTTGAGGACATAATACTAAGTAGTAGGTATTGTGTTGTGTTACGAATACTGTGTTTGCTGGTTCGATTTATATAGGCGGAAAGGGACAGACTAGTTTTGATTCAGGAATTACTGCTAAAGCTTGAAAATGGTGCCATTCATAATTATTGCTACGACGACGTATTGTTGTTCATTACTCTGCGGACATACCACTGTGCATAAACTACTCTATGTAATCCTGCGTTCCAAACTCAAATGTGACATCTTCAAGTAAATTCTTATAAGGGATAGATGAATCCGAGTACGTTCGAAATTTTAAAAACACTGTTCTATTATTTTTTGTCTTTTTTATTTTACTAATTTGTACGTTGACAGATATATTGTTTTTTAATTTAATTTTTAAAGCTTTATTTTGTACATTTTTATTAAATTTTTATTCGGTTGTATCCTTGGTATACTTGTACCAAGTAAAATATAACATTTGACATGTAAAAATATTTTACGAATAAACTATGAACTATGAACTATTTTCGAAAATGCTCTATAAATACGACGACGACGACAATTCGTACGATTACAGAACAACCGAAGAAGTACGTGGGGAAGTCGCGAGTAACATTTAGTATAATGTGACACTATAATTATTCTATCTATTGACATTTGTATACCACCCAGTGGTTAGAGTGAGGGACTACCTTTATTTGTAATATCAAAATGTACCACTCTAAACAAATAAATGATTTATGATTCTATTAAGCATGCTGTGCTTTTCGACTGTCATTAGGGTTTCGCCGCTGCGTCCCCCGCACGCCTACAACATGGTGCGCCTACACTCCGAAATTAGTTTACGTTGATTGTTAGAGCGTCGCTTGGTCTCGTTCCCAAATCCCCAGTTAATTAGCGGCGGTCAAATATACTTCGTTAACGAACAAATCTAGTTGCCGGTTAAAAACCCCATCGGTTCGGTATTGCATTCGTAAATAGCTTGTTTGAACTGGAAATTACTGATAATTACTTGTATGTGATTCACCGCTGACTGTATGATAGTTGAATTCGGATCCGTGTAAATCTACTCTAGGTTCAACAATGATTTAACTGGACCTACCAAATGATAAATACTGGTTGTCTGTAAAGTCGGTTTACGGACGATAGATTTACGTGATAACGTCATAATCAATATTTTAGACAATACAAAAAAGGAGAATTGATGTCTGTAGTCTAAACTTCAAAGTATTCTACAGTACAGATAACTAATCACAGACAACAGAAAAGTCTATATATTTATTTTGACAGTTCCCTATTTCGGAGCCATGGAACCGCCAATGTTGTCGTGTGTAAAATTAATTTATTGAAAATAATTTCTCTGCAGAGAACCGCTCGTTTAATATTTTTTTTAATATTTTTCTGTGAATCAGTATATTTTTCTCTGTTTATGCTGGAATGTACAAAAAAATCACAACTTTTTCATATGCGCTGTCGATGTTCATCAATTTATAAGGAGTTATCACGTCAAAATGTTAATTTTGAGAAGATAATAATTATAATGCTGTATCAACCGGTGTTTGATAAAAAAATGTTGTAAAGATGTTCAATTAGCGTTAACAAATAAATATCCACCATTTTATTAAAATGAAAAATATTTTTTTAAAATCTGAATCTGTACTGATTTATTTTTTATATGTAGCTGCGTGGCAAGTTTCGATGGCACTGATCAACCAGAAAATCGCTATTGATAGAGGATATTAAAATGTAACGGAGATTTTCTGAAATATTTTATATGTACCTACCTACACACTGACAGTGACAGAAATCAGCACTTAATATCAGACTGTTAACTGTCATGAAAACTACATCTTAATCCGATGTCCTGAAGGCTGTGTCATATTGCAGTTAACTTCACAACTCAGTTAGCTCGAGTTATTTTAACCTCAATGTTAAGAAGTTAAGAGCCTGTCCGCTAAAATGACACGAGTCCGAGTCTTGTAACAGGAAATTGTTGGAAACAGGCGAGAATTTTACCATAAAGTTAGGTAAGAAATTGTTATACTTACTTATTTTAAATATTTCAACTACTTGCAATGTTTTTTCTGTTAAAAATATCAAAATTTAAACTTCAATGTTCAAGTTAATGAATCGTTCATGGGTTGTAGCTCATCCAGTCGTCAGACCATCAAATCCTCTTTCCATAATATGAATAAGCCACCACTCCTACGCCTTAAACGCAATTGCCTATTAATTATTATAATCACCTGTCTGCGGAACGTCATAAGATAAATTCATTATGTTAACGTCTTTCTTAATTGACCACAATGGACGGCACATAGGCCCAAGTCGTAACGGTGAACAGGGATGTATTATGTCTAAGAGTTCTAATGCTCTGTCTAGGAGTTCTAATTTGTTAAATTTAAGAACTTTACTGTACCAATTTTAGTGCAAATAAATGAATCTTGAATCTTGAATCTGAAATGCGAGATGAAAAATGTAAACATAGAAATGTCACTGTCAGAGTGATGTATCAGTTGTAGTTTTGGTCCTTACTCTATGGTTGTAGTGAACATTTTCGTGCAGTGTAATTGCTGAAAATGGGTGATTTGACAATTTCGAGAGTTTGTGTCTCTCAAACCTATTGAAAGTAAGGAATTCAATGCTTTAGAATCTTTACACGGATGGCAAACATTCGTGACCGGGCGTCACGGCGGCACAGAGTGTACGCCGTGCCCATCGCGAGCGCGTCCACTCCTGAAGATGATCATCGTAATCGATCGAAACTAGTCGGCCTATTTCCGACATAAATCACACGTTACTAAGCCGGTAACTTAAACTATGAATATAGACACTCACGAATCGTTCGGTAATAAAATTGGTTCGTCACCGAATCAATAAGTTAGTCGAGATAATGTGTTGTACCTCGTTTAATACACATACAACTGAGCCCTAGGAATGTATCCCATTGTTATCTTCAATAATATTGCTAGGAAGGGCATGTGAATAGACGACAGGTTCTTCCACTTAGGTATCACCGCCAGTATCGCATAAAAGGACCAAAAGACCACCTTCAATGGACTTTTGTTCTTTTATTAACTCCGTATTAAATGGATGTTCGGGACGGGCGTAATTACGACGTTCCAGAGACGTGACCGGAATGCTTCTGCCAAGCAATTATAGTTCATAATTCAAGAAAGATGCTGCACAGAAGTTTAAAAATGGTAGGTATAGATTTAACAAAGTTGAGACACTGCGACCCATAGACGTCCCACTGCTTGGCACGGCTCTCCCCCATAGACACTAGAGCATACTCCACCACGCTGCTCCAATGCGGATTGGTGGAGGAGTTAGTGGCCAACCCAGTGTCGAATGTTCTCAAGCCACCCGAAGGTCTTCGACAAGGCTTAACAACTGTTTTCTAGCATTGAAAACAACCGGGACCGACGGCTTTACGTGCCCTCCGAAGCACGGTAGCGTTCATGAAATTTTGACACTAGCTGTCACCCATCCACAAACCGACCGCGCCCGTCGTTTTGTGGGTTCGATCACATTGAATCGACGCGAGCCATTGGGCTATGGACGCTACGACGCTACGAAAGTTGAGTATAAGCTCTTAATCTTAACCTGCTCTAACTTGAAGATATTTTAAATTATGCTCAACGATGGTCGCATGCAAATAAAATAATTATGTCTTGTACGGATTTTTGGTTAAAAGATAGGAAACGAACATGTAGAGTTCATCCACTGCTGCCCTTGACAGATCCAATATGTATCACTATAATCCGAACTATACGCCAAAAAATTTATTATAATATATTATATTATAATTTTATTTATTTTTAAATTATAAATATATTTATAATTATAATTTTATACCTTATTGTTGTGTGTTTGTAGGTACTCTGCTGTAATTGTGAAATAAAGTTTTTTCTATTCTATTATTTTATTCTAGATCCAGAAGGAAACTTGAATCTCGTTCCAAGTTATGTTACCCTTGAGGACTGATTGGTCGTCTCTAGAAAAGTGTATCGCAAACTGAAACCACATCTTTCAAGCCATAACACTAGATACCTCCAGCCATATATAAATGTATAGGTACAGGAGACATCTGTGAAAACATCTATGTACTTATCATAATACTGTTGCGCCACGTAGCTTTGTTTCATGACAGTTCCATTTTACGCATATAGATGACGCTTTTACTCTATCCACCGACTGCTGGACTTTGACATCAGCATGAAACATTTCAGTATGTAGTTAAGTTAGTAACTCAGTTAATCTTAAGTGTGTATTCTATACAAAACATATTATTAAATTCTTACCCACTTATTCATTTACTCAAAACTCAAAACGAGGGAATTCCTGGACACCACACTGGTCAGAGTCTTTGGTCTTACAGTCCTAATCTGGCACCGTGTTACTTCTTATTATTCCCTAAAAAAAATCAGCTGAAAGGGATACAGTTTTCATCGCCGGAAGACGCGCTAGCAGCGTTCGAGAATGCCGTGGAAGAGGTGTCTGCGGCGGACTGGAAAATATAATTTAAAAATTGGTTCAGACGCATAAACAAAGGCTGGTGGAGAGTTCTTCGTAAAAATTTAATTAAAATAATAATATGTTATCCATAGAAGTTAGTTTTTTAGTTTCTCAAAACTTCCTGAGTGTACCACGTATAATATATACTAGTGGACGCCCGTAGCTTCGCTCGCGTAGAATTAGACCCATCAACGACGTCTGCCCGCGTTCGGGTTGCCCACTTGACTTCAAAAACGACAAAGTTTCATACTAACTTTGCACCCCCATTTTACCCCCTTAGGGGATTAATTTTCAAAAATCCTCTCTCAGTGCTCCCCTACGTTATAAAAGGAACCCCTGTGCAAAATTTCAAGTTTCAAACCATAGTTTAGGCCCTGCGTTGATATGTCAGTCAGTCAGTCAGTCAGTTAGTCAGCTTCTTTTATATATATTATTAGCTGAAGACTTCAATATTTTAAATGAACACAGTTGCTACTCGCAGCTGACGCCCGATAAACAGTGTTATCAGCTGAACGAGGCTGTGACTCACAGCTGTGCGAACCTCTTGTTGGTAGTAACCGACCGATGCCTATAAAAGCGAGCGCTCGGTGGATTGTCATTGACTCTCTGCTCAGCCGTCGAACGGTGAGGTTGTCGGTATCTACACTATGGTGTCGGTACCTAACGCTACTTTGCTGTAAGCACGTTCCATCTTTTGGTGTAGGTGATGACGAATCTTATACTTATTTGAAATTATGTTTCTTTTTATTTGTTTTTACCTTCCAGTCACTAAGATCAGAAGTGGGATATGGATGCCTTTTTGCCGCTTAAAGTCATATCCATTGCTTTATTTTTCGATCGGGCAGGGTTGGTGCGATGCCATCAGGCGTTATACACGTACTCCCTCTACGAATAACCAAATGGAGATTTCAAAAAGATTACAGGCCCTAGAGACAGGCGGTCACGTGGGGAAACTGAGACGTAGTTGGCAGCTTCATGCGGGGAGCATGGCCACACCTTGGCGTTGCCAGGCGCATCGCCAGGCTCTGGAGCGCCTTCTTCCGCCAGCCTCGCGCCTACCCGCGCTGCGCCGCTACACCTAGTACTCGAGAAATCGAACTGGCATACCGCCGCGCCAGCGCGACGTGACGAGCGACGTGAACAAGGCCACTCAGCGCCTACTGGAAGTGATAAGCTTGGCGAGATCAATCCAATATTGGTTTCCGGCTTTTGGCCCGAGTGTTTATTGTGTTGACGAGTGGTGCAGTGAGGTCGATGGGGCTTTGGTTTTGAGCCGATGTTGGGTGCCTCGCTCACGTAGGTCATTGCTTAAGGGGCGGGTCTCGCACCTGGCTTGATCAGTTGACAAGCACTAAACATACCTGGTCTAATTTCAAACAAAAATTAAAAACACTGTGCAACTGTGAACATTCTGCGTAAGTACTGAGTCCGACCAATTCTCCACTTGTGCAGAATAGATCTTTGTTAAAACTGCGTATGTTTCAGAGTTTGAGCGGTTAATCGTTAACGGCAATCATTGTTAGGTGTATTACTGATTGGCTAACGCAATGAACACTAATTTAATTAACACCTGATACCGTAATGGAGTTATCGTCTAACTTTTTTTTATGAGCACTTATGCTTATTCCAATAATGCTAGCAAGAAAAACTACACCCATACTAGTGATGGGTCGTTGACATTTTTACAGTCGACGAAACGCAACTTGTTTATCGTCTACGATAAACTGGTTCAAAAAAACGGTTTTGTTTTTGACTAGTTTGCGTGGGAGACGAAACAGCGTTTATACAAGTTTATGTTGTCATCGTTTTATCCACCGTTTAGTGAAAAATCAGATTTAAGATTAGCTCGTTTAGTTTAAATTTGTTTACACGAATGGTACTTGCAAATTTAAATTAACTTCCCTTCTCCTTCATACTTTATCCAGGCTTAGGACCGGCAGGTTGACTATTAAACTTGTGTGTGCGATAAATCACTCATGCGCGTTGCGTCAACTACGCGAAAACAAAAACAAGTCGAAACAAACAAACACGTGTATTCACGTTATTCGTAATCTGTAATGTAGTTGAACTCTGTGTGTTGAACAGTTGACGTTGACGCCAAATAAGTCGTCGCATTCGTGTGTCGCTCCGATTGTTCGTTCATGATCATAAAATAATGTCGTTCACGAGTAAACTGGTTTATTGGTGGACTATAAACTAGTTGATCCGTTCATGCAAAGTAAGCAGTCTAAAAAAAAAAAAAAAATTTGTTCGTTCATTCAACGCCCAAGCCATACACAAAATTTTTCAAAGAAATACTTTAAAACGGAATACAATCGATTCTACAAATATACGGTGTTATGAATGTAATCGGTTCGGTCATAAGAGTGTCACTTATCGTAAAAGATTGAAAACGGCTTCAGATATTAGTTAGTAACAAATGTTCAACATTAACTGCGTCTAAAGTTGAGAAGTGTTTCGGGCATTCGATGGGTAGATGTTTCGCAAAGGAACGGGTAGAATCTAAAAATGGAACGATGTTAACTTTTGTTAAATGAATGGGTATTCCTAAAAATAGTGACATTATTACTACCGTCATACCGGTGTACCGGTGAGTGTGTTGATTGGCAGCGGCTCGTGCGTTTTTATTACTTTACCAGTGGAGTTACACGATACTACGCTGGAGGTAGACATTTATAGTAAACAGCGAATTTTTAAACACCTCCATAATAATTGGTACGGATGTTTTGAATAGGAAATGTGTTGCTTATGTTCGAACCGGCGACTCAACGTATTGTACATAGCACAGTCAAGGACGAGATGACGATAGCTTTTAATTTAAAAAAGTAAATACGACAGTGTATGTCGATATTAAACAGCTCTTACTAAACGCACTGTCGAGTATTCTGACTATTTTTTTAAGTGGTATTGCAACCACTAGTACTATTAAAGATAGTGAGTTCGTTATTAAATTAACTAGTGATGTACCCGTGTACTATTGACCGTACTAGTTATCACATGATAACGAGTACGTGTAATTATTAATGACTTGTTAGAAAAAGGGATTATTCGTGAATCTGAGTCAGCATATGCCAGTCTCATTTTATTCACTAAAAAGAAAAATGGTGGTTTGCTTATATAGCTTTTAATCCGATAACTGTTAATAACAGGATAGACATCCTCTTCCGCTAATCAACGACCATATTGATAGGTTAGCCATACTTAACCTGGTGTTTAGACTTAACTCGATGTTTTAGTGTACTATGGTTTCTGGTTTACATCAGATAAGTATTAGTGAGAACTCAATTGTATATCAAAGCTGTGTCTGTGGGGAAGACCCGGGCCCAGCGGTGGAACGTCTATGGGTCGCAGCGAGAACTAATTGTGGCGAGAACGAGTAGTTTTCATGCAACCCGTTATGGCTACACATGATAGCCTTTGGAATTGTTGCAGTTTTGTTTTGGCTGTGGTTAATCTAGTTCTGTGCAACCAGACCACCGCTCCATAGCTGATAATTGGCCTTATCACTGCGGTGTATAGCCACTTGACAACAAACAAACACATAGACAACAAGTGTTTATTCCATAGTAGTTTATCATCCAGGATCACTCCCAGATATTTGACCTCTTTGGTCAGGGGTAAGGTTCTTCCTAGAAGTTTTGGTAAGCGAAGATTGGCTAAGATTCGCTTCTTTATGAACATTACCAGTTCTGTTTTTGATGGGTTTACAGACAGTCCATGGTACGTGCACCATCGTTCGACAATAATTAGAGCCCTTTGCATGAGTTCGCATAGGACTGGCTCAATCCTTCCTCTTACGAGGATTGTTACATCGTCTGCATAGCCTACGGTATAGAAGCTGGCCTTGTTTAGCAAACGAATTAAGTCGTCCACCACAAAGTTCGACAGTAGTGGCGATATAACCCCACCTTGTGGGCAGCCTCTCGACACAATAGCTCGTGGCTCGTATGGGCTTACGAACACCCCGGTTTATTTTTGCCAAAGTCATCATAAAGACTTTTAAGTATTTTATTGCAGCGGGGAAAGTTCTCGTGTACGAGGATAACGTGTGATTTTCTAGACGTAGCCGTCGCAGTGAGTTTCGACGCGACCATAGGCGTGGTTCACGATCGCCACGCGTTCACGCCGTGTTGGAATTCATTCGAGGTCACGCTATAGTGGAAATCGTTTGTGTTCGCGTCGTGACAGACTCGCTCGCGTTCATGTGGTGACATGACTAGTTCACGATCGCATCGCGGTCGCTCGCGTTATTAGTCACGGTCAGGTTAGGCCGAGACGGTACTAAACTAAAGCACTAGTCATTCTCAGTCCGCTGGGAAGCTCAACCCTGGCATGAGGGGTTCATACCGCGTAACTAAAGTGTTACCAGGCTACCGATATGAGTTTATACTGCTTAGTGGTGCAGATGGTAAAACAACAGGCCGCAGGGTACACACACACATACAGGGTGCCTTGGATGAAGGTGTGGTGTCCTGAGAGGTGCACCGCATTCTTTGAAAGTGAGTTTACGCTCCTGCTTATGTTTTGTTTGTTTACAAATGTTTCCAGGCCTGATGTGATTGTGTGAGCGGGTATACCGATCACTCTTCACTGTGAAGAGGCGGAGAACTAAGCTGACTAGTTCTTGCGCACGCACCGCAAAAGTGAGCTCTGCAGACGGGCGTATGGGCCATGCCCTGTGGACGCGTTCCTGGCACGTATGGGCCATGCCCTGTGGACGTGTTCCTGGCGCGTATGGGCCGTGCCCTGCAGACGTGTCCTTGACGCGTGTGGGCCCTGCCTTGCGGACGCTGCCTACGCGTATGACCTGCTGTTGGAGGGGGCTTTTGCTCCATGGACGCGTACCGCGTATACTCCGCGGGTGCTGCTCGCAATGCGTGTGCTATCTGCACGCCACGGGTGCTGCCCGGAGCGCGTGTGCTGTCTGCGCGCCACGGGTGCTACCCAGAGCGCGTGTGCTGTCTGCGCGCCACGGGTGCTACCCAGAGCGCGTGTGCTGTCTGCGCACCACGGGTGCTACCCAGAGCGCGTGTGCTGTCTGCGCGCCACGGGTGCTACCCAGAGCGCGTGTGCTGTCTGCGCGCCACGGGTGCTACCCAGAGCGCGTGTGCTGTCTGCGCACCACGGGTGCTACCCAGAGCGCGTGTGCTGTCTGCGCGCCACGGGTGCTACCCAGAGCGCGTGTGCTGTCTGCGCGCCACGGGTGCTGCCCAGAGCGCGTGTGCTGTCTGCGCGCCACGGGTGCTGCCCAGAGCGCTTGTGCTGTCTGCGCGCCACGGGTGCTGCCCGGAGCGCGTGTGCTATCTGCACGCCACGGGTGCTGCCCAGAGCGCGTGTGCTGTCTGCGCGCCACGGGTGCTACCCAGAGCGCGTGTGCTGTCTGCGCGCCACGGGTGCTGCCCAGAGCGCGTGTGCGTGTCTACGCCTCGGGTGCTGTCCCGGAAGGCGTGTGCTGTGCTGCGCCTTGGGTGCTGTCCCGGAAGGCGTGTGCTGTGCTGCGCCTTGGGTGCTGTCCCGGAAGGCGTGTGCTGTGTATGCACATCGGGTGTTGTCCCGGAAGTCGCGTACTATGTATGCGCATCGGGTGTTGTCCCGGAAGTCGCGTACTATGTATGCGCATCGGGTGTTGTCCCGGAAGTCGTGTTCACTGAACACGCATCAGGCGTTGTCCTGGCAGGCGCAGTCCTGGTGAATTTGTACAAGTTCAAGTATGAGTATGAATGAGATAAGGCAGGCGCAGTCCTGGGTGAACTTGTACAAATTCAAAGTATGAGTAAGAATGAGACTCGATGTGTGAGGATGTATGCAAACTCCTGAGAGCGAAGTGTTTTAGTTTGAGTTGTGAAAGCGTATCTTTGTATGAGGGCCTTGTATGCGTGAAGTATGACAGAATAGGCAAAGGTGTATGTCGTCACGTATAATTCACAACTTGTTTATTTTCACACAGATTGCAATGACGACGACCCTGACGATGTTAGGGAGCCTACAGGTGCTTCTGCTTGCTGCCTACTGGTACTGCGAGTACGGACGAGCAGTGCTTTTGAAGAAGAAGTCCCAGGTGCAGCCGAGGACGGCGCACGATCAGGAGAGGCCGTATTAGCTGAAGACTTCAATATTTTAAATGAACACAGTTGCTACTCGCAGCTGACGCCCGATAAACAGTGTTATCAGCTGAACGAGGCTGTGACTCACAGCTGTGCGAACCTCTTGTTGGTAGTAACCGACCGATGCCTATAAAAGCGAGCGCTCGGTGGATTGTCATTGACTCTCTGCTCAGCCGTCGAACGGTGAGGTTGTCGGTATCTACACTATGGTGTCGGTACCTAACGCTACTTTGCTGTAAGCACGTTCCATCTTTTGGTGTAGGTGATGACGAATCTTATACTTATTTGAAATTATGTTTCTTTTTATTTGTTTTTACCTTCCAGTTGCTAAGAATATAGATTTCTTGTATACCTAGTCAATATCTATAGCAGTAGGTAACGCTTCATTTCCGCTATCTCATATGGTAACTATTATTTAATTATCGTAGATAAGTAGATAAGTACATCTTATCTCAATACTGAATGACAAGCATAAATTACATTCCTGTTTGTATACCTAATAAATACTACGTACACGCGATTTGATCACCTATTCGTAGTGCAGTGACGTCACGTTCAAGGTCTTTCCTGATTTTAGGTGCGTTTATATTGCAGCTTATGATAGAAGTTCCGATGATTTTAAAGCAATGTGTTCCGGCTAGGCAGGGGTAGAGACCATCGCATCGTTAAGACAGACTTTGAACGAGACCATTATGAGTCTCGCTCTGCATCTTTCGTGTTTCATGTGCAGTACTGGATGGTCCGTGATATTATAATGCAGAAATTTATTTAAAAGTAGTGTGTATGAGTGAGTATAGCCACGAATTTTTTCCCACATTTATAAATATGCAAAATGATGACTGATGATATGCATTTAGAATTTAGATGTTCAGAAAAACATTTTTTATACACGTAATTTTATTCTCACTTGCGTAAATAATTACTTAATTGTATAACCAACTTCCAAGGCTTCCTAATACATATATCTATATTAATATTATAAAGAGGAAACATTTGTTTGTAATGTTTAACACAAAACTACTGGACCGATTTCAAAAATTCTTTCACCATTAGAAAGCTGTATCTTCACTGACTGACATATGCTATATAATATTACTAGGTGCAAACGAAACTATTGGTATGTCTAATTCCACGCGAGCGAAGCTGCGGGCGTTCACTAGTTAATAATTATTTGACGTACGAGTACGATTTGCCTGGGGCAGTACCAACACCCGCCCCGGCACCTTTTAAAACATTTTAATTCCGGTTGGAAGGGTGTGGTTTCCGGTTACAGTTATCTAGAGGCGCCCATCTTAATCCTCAAGGGTAGCAACACATCTGTGACTAACTTAGAACGAGACTCTTACTAAAAATCATTAACTGGATTATTACTAACAACACCAGCTAACAGGATTAACAATATCACTAACAATCCCTGCCCCAGTCCTCATACCCACTAACAACTAACGTTCTTATCTCTCTCCTAACTGGACTAACCAATATCCTAGTCCCTATTAGTCTTTTTCAAATTCATTATGGGCGACAGCGGATCGGTGGTGCTGCAAGTTCGTTTGGTATCTTAAATTCATAAAAAAATGAAAATGCATAAAGATATAAATATATTTTTCTCGGCATCTGTATAAATAGTCTAGTCAACAAGTGCCTTTTAGGTCAAAATTTTTGCGCCTTCTCCGAAAATTATGATTGAGGTGTCATTCGATTCGGAATGGCATGTAGATAGTTTTTGAGAAAATTCGAAGCCCGCTCGCAAAAATTGCAATAGTTATAAACAATTAAGTGAAATAAAAAAAGGGGGTTTGGTATTTCGTTAATATCTCAAAAACTATTTGAGAAAATTTAAATTTGAAAAAAGATTCAAAAAGAGGAAGAAATTTCCTAAAAAAAGTCTCGACTCCCAAAATTGTCGGACTAATGTTTATAATGTTCCCAGAGGGTTGAAAATACGCTCGAAAACGGGTACTCCGGCTTGCGTAAGCCACGGCCCCATCGGACCTGTAATGAATAAATATTATTTAAACTTATTAAATATGAAAATTAAAAATTGAAAAAATTCAGGCGCCTGTAGGATAGATCAATGAACAATAATCCGTAATCAAAAAATTTTTATCGCGATTTTTCAAAAAGTTATCCATTAATTAATTAACAATTTTTTGTAGCATGAACATTAACATTGCAAGTGCGATAACTGTTAAACTATTAATCTGAGATTTTTTTCCTTTCGTGGAGCTATTTTTCAAAGGTCTTAGAATAGATTCCCGTTGGAAAAATTCAAAAATTGTTAATTTTCGTTTTGTTATTAACAATTTACTGAGGGAAAAAATTATAAAGCTTAATTAAACATTGAAAAAAATTCTTTTTTTGTAATATTATTATTGGTCCATTTTCTTATGATCAGAAGCTACTTAAAAATGATTTTTAATAATTTTTATCTCCTATTGTTTAAAAAATTGTTATAAACAAATGCGTTGTTTATGAGATAATTAAAATTTTTTTTTTGATATCATAATCTTTGATAACTATGATTTTTTTTTAAAAAATCGTTTCTCTAAAAAAATTTTTTATTGCTTAAAAACGCATTTGTTGAATAACAATTTTTTTTTACCACTTATTATGAAAATTAAGGAACCATTTTTAAAAAAAAAATCATTGTTTATCTTGATCTTTGATAGTAAAAAAGAAAAATCGATTATTATTTAAATTTTCATTGTTTATTTAATACACAATTTGTTATTAACAAATTAATTATTTCTTTGTATTTTTTTTCTTTTTCTACTTAAAAAAACAAAAACAACCATGTATTATTTTTTGGAAAAAAAAAAATTATTTATATTTCGTTCAATAAAAAATATAAACAATTTTTTTTTTCAAAAAATAATACATGGTTGTTTTTGTTTTTTTAAGTAGAAAAAGAAAAAAAATACAAAGAAATAATTAATTTGTTAATAACAAATTGTGTATTAAATAAACAATGATAATTTAAATAATAATCGATTTTTCTTTTTTACTATCAAAGATCAAGATAAACAATGATTTTTTTTTTTAAAATGGTTCCTTAATTTTCATAATAAGTGGTAAAAAAAAATTTTTATTCAACAAATGCGTTTTTAAGCAATAAAAAATTTTTTTAGAGAAACTATTTTTTTAAAAAAAATCATAGTTATCATCAAAGATTATGATATCAAAAAAAAAATTTTAATTATCTCATAAACAACGCATTTGTTTATAACAATTTTTTAAACAATAGGAGATAAAAATTATTAAAAATCATTTTTAAGTAGCTTCTGATCATAAGAAAATGGACCAATAATAATATTACAAAAAAAGAATTTTTTTCAATGTTTAATTAAGCTTTATAATTTTTTCCTTCAGTAAATTGTTAATAACAAAACGAAAATTAACAATTTTTGAATTTTTCCAACGGGAATCTATTCTAAGACCTTTGAAAAATAGCTCCACGAAAGGAAAAAAATCTCAGATTAATAGTTTAACAATTATCGCACTTGCAATGTTAATGTTCATGCTACAAAAAATTGTTAATTAATTAATGGATAACTTTTTGAAAAATCGCGATAAAAATTTTTTGATTACGGATTATTGTTCATTGATCTATCCTACAGGCGCCTGAATTTTTTCAATTTTTAATTTTCATATTTAATAAGTTTAAATAATATTTATTCATTACAGGTCCGATGGGGCCGTGGCTTACGCAAGCCGGAGTACCCGTTTTCGAGCGTATTTTCAACCCTCTGGGAACATTATAAACATTAGTCCGACAATTTTGGGAGTCGAGACTTTTTTTAGGAAATTTCTTCCTCTTTTTGAATCTTTTTTCAAATTTAAATTTTCTCAAATAGTTTTTGAGATATTAACGAAATACCAAACCCCCTTTTTTTATTTCACTTAATTGTTTATAACTATTGCAATTTTTGCGAGCGGGCTTCGAATTTTCTCAAAAACTATCTACATGCCATTCCGAATCGAATGACACCTCAATCATAATTTTCGGAGAAGGCGCAAAAATTTTGACCTAAAAGGCACTTGTTGACTAGACTAAAATGGCATGAAGGCATTATGTCATAAGCGCTCTTCTCACTCACATGAAACATTGCCCTCAATAGGCTCTCAGTCAGTGCAGTGACGATTATACGACTACAGAGGTCGTGTGCCCTGTAAACATTACAATTAATTGTAGTAACTCTTTATTAAATTGGCCTTAAAGACGAATATTATAATATTGTCAAGACCTGCAAGTGTAGAAACTCGAAATTTAATGTAAGTGGTTGTCGGGTAATAAATTATAATTATCGGGTAAATTATATTTAGAACGATTTCGCATTTCCAACAATTTCTTATTCTTCTTCAGTCCTTGCAAAGACTTGCTTGCTATGCTATTTGCCAATCCTATTTGCATTGCGGCTTTGTCGGGAAAGATTCCGTCTTGGTCGCGGCATGGTGTTGGTAAATAATTAAATATATATCGGCAAACTAAGTTAATAAAAACTCGAAACAAACACATCAACCCGTCGACTTCAAAATTTCAAATTGTCAAATTTTCAACTGTGATCAGAAAATAAATAAAACGGAAAGGATAAAAAGTATCCTTTGTCCTTCTTCTGGTTCTAAGCTACATCCCACCAATTTTCCGTCAAATAGGTTCAACCATTCTTGAGTTATAAATAGTGTAACTAACACGACTTCCTTTTATCTTTAAAGATAAAGGATAAATACTTAATATCAATCTCCTTGTTCATTTTAGGAAATTAATATTTTCTTTTATAACACGTGGATCCATGCCTACCTTTTTAGGGTTCCATACCCAAAGGGTAAACCGGGACATAGGGTCCCACACTAAGACTTCGTTGTCCGTCTGTCCATCTGTCACCAGCTGTATCTCATGAACCGTGATAGTTAGGCAGTTGAAAATAGCGAGTATAAAGGATAACAACAAATACTGCAACAATACTAATACAATAGAAAAAAAAAATATTTAAGAGGGGCTCCCATTCAACATACATGATTTTTTGCCGTTTGTATAGATAATGTTACGGAACAAGCATGATGTCATCTCGTTGTTTAATAATATAGTAGCCATTTATTAATAGTATAGTCCATAGCCTAATACTCGCGTCAATTTCATGGGCGCTACCATGCTTCGGAGTGCACGTTAAGCCGTCGTTCCCGGTGGTTTTCAAGGGTAAAAACAGTCGATAAGCCCTGTCAAACCTTCAGGTGGCTTGGAAACGTTCGACAGTGGGTTGGCCACTAACCTTGCATCACGGATTCTAACGTCAACGAATTAAGGGCATGTTATACAGCGATATCGCGAAAGGCGGGGTGTGAAGCAGGGACGCAGCACCGCGCGCCCCGCACACCCCCGCACTGCAAAAAACTGCGAAAAACTGCCACAGGTCCGACCTTGACAACAGCCACCGCCGGACTGGCACACGGTTGCCTTTCACTCAATAGAATGCCGATAGTCCACGGCATAAAGCTGACTATCGCGTGAAGGAGTCGAGCGTAATTTGACTCGGAATGAAACGACGTATGTCTCAAAACGAAATTCGTTAATTTATGAGAATGACTATAACATTATCATAAATGTGTGCTAATCAAACGATAATAAACTATATTGTCTCTTTGTCAGTAGAATTTCAGATATAAAAGTGAAGTGGTTTAGCAGACAAAAGTGAAAAAGACAAAAAAAGGCATGATTTTCAAAAAATAAAAATGTGTTATGAAACTACTTCAATTTCAAAAAAATTTTAACAGCGTAAAAGTAGAAGGTCTAATAAACATTATATTTAAGTTTGACATCGATCACATTAGTACTTTACTAAGAATTTTTGTTCAAAATTGATGAAAATATGGATAACCTCGTATAACATGCCCTTAACACATTTACACTGTGACCTTATTCCACCTAAACCTTTACTTTTATCAATGCTACTCACCATTATGAATAGCACTTTGGTGTGAACCAGCCTTAACATATTATGTACATAATACAAAGTTTAATATAGTATTTTCATGTTCACTCACAATTTCCTGTTTGTTGACGTTACAGATGAATCCTAACGCGTTCCTTGCGTGTCTCACAATACTGTATATGGTGTCGTCCAGCTACAGTTTGAGGATATTGGTCTTCGTCCCCTTCTTGTCGAAAAGCCATAGCATATTGGGCCACAGTGCTGTAAGAAACTTACTGGAAGCTGGACATGAGGTAAATATCTGATTATGTCGCCTTTACGTCGCGTCGTCATGTATGAGTTTAAACAATGAAATGATTACTACGTTAAACAATTCTGAAATACGAAAATATAAACATATCAGGGTTATTGGTAATTTGACGTGTTCCCGTTAGGAGTTGTGATAATTTATATACATATAAGTCATAATTTGTGATAATTTTAACCCCCTTATACATAAAGCAAAAGTGAACCATTTTTGAGTTATCATGTAGGTATTTTAGCTTTTTTCAAAATACCTAAGTTAAAAATGCAACATCAAAAACGACAAATATCGGTCCAAATTTAAAAATGCGAGGCGACAAACGATATATTCAATATTTTTTGAGATTATTGTATATAATTATATATGTAAAAAAAACGTTATGAAACTTGGCTGGCAGATTATTATAAAATATAACCGTTTTCTTAGCACTCCAACAATGCATAACAAGTAGGAACTTATTTCAAAGAAACTGAAAAAAATCTTTAAAATTTCCATAAAATTAATTAAAATATCCAGTGTAATAAAAACAAAAAATAGTCGACACTACACGGTCTTCGCTAATCTTAGAAGATATTTCACAGTAGAGGTTAGAACCTCTACAGTGAAATATTTAACATTTATTTTGTTAAAAAGGATCACTTATTTCAAACCAAGGATTAATCTACTTTGTAACAATCCGCGAATAAAAATGTATGATGGTGTATGTATACCTTCATGCACGCAGCACCTCCCTCCCACACAGGAAACATGCACACGCGATCAAAAGCAATCGCAAAGTCAACGAGGAGGGAGCGAGGTGCTGCGTACATACACCACCATACATTTTTGTTCGCGGATTGTTGTAAAGTAGATTAATCCTTGGTTTGTAATAATGGAGTTCCGCAAAGTAACGCCTGATACAATTAATGAATACCTACATATTTATAATTTTTCATTATTTCACGTGAAGTTAGCAACCGTCGCCGCGTCGGAACATCAAACCGACTTTAAGTATCAAATATCTTTGGGTGTGCTTGAAGATTTTGATTATTATTTTTTTGTATTCTTAAATAATTATTTCAGGTAGTCCACATTACAGCTTTCCCGGCCAACAAACCAAATGCCAAACTCAAAGAAATTAGCGTTGAAAATATCGCGGCCAAATTTAAAAGCGGACAAGGTAAGTACCTATCTACACAAACTCGATTCGAATTCAGAAGGATTCCAAGTTAGAAGTCAGAATAAGTAGTGTATTCTTTCAGTTTTTAATTTTTTCTTTTGGTTGAGCGTCTGGTAACCGCACATCTCCAACAAAACATTTGCAATTACTTTGAAGAGGTTTTGCAATTACTTTAAACACATTGTTTTCTGTCTAAAGCCCATAAGCATTTCACTGCAAGGCACACGTCTTCTCTCTCAACTGAAAATGGTTTGTTGTACAATTCGGCACCTTAAGAAATTTTGCCAGCAAGTACATGCTTAACGGTCTCGCATTCAACTGCCGGACGAGGCAAGAGGCCGATTAACATTATCGATTGGTGAGAGATAAATTTAAAAGATAAATATAAAAAAAAAAGCGAAATGTTGTGTTATCTACCACCTAAGAAATGTGATTTCCTTTCAGAAAATTTTAAGCTTAAGAATATCGTAGGCCAAGGATCTGGAATGATAAGCTCTGGCTTCGTATCTTATGTATCTTACTATTTCCACAAGAGTGTCTTCGAGGACGAGAGGATTGTGAACTTCCTCAGTGATCCTAAAGAGGCATTTGATGCCGTCGTAATTGAGTGGTTCTTTTCAAACATTGCTGCAGGGTAAGAACTTTCTTTAGTTTATCGTCGATACGTAAAGGTCTTTAAGTGGTGACCATGACTCGGAAAACGGAGTACTAGCCATTCCCTGACCAGATGTACCGAAAACAGGGAAACTGGATATGTGCCACTGAATAAAGGAAGCAAAAGTGAGGAGTCCAAAAGGCTGCTGGATAGATGGAAGATTCCTTTTTATCTTAGCTTAACTCAAACTTTAAAGTCCAACATATTTGCATCATAATTAAATCCCTGCTGGTCATGAATATATCTAATCCCAGAAGATTCATTATTGCTCTTAAAAACGAATTGCCACCCTAGCATTTTCTTACTGTGAAATGTGCTTGCGCATCCTTAGTAGGTACATATGACTTCAATGATCCTGTCTGGTTTTTTGAGGACGCATACTTTCATGTGGGACTGTCGTAGCAGAAAACCCACTAAAACCCAGCGTTACCATCAGTGCATGAAGCGCCACGGGAACTCTTTCGCTACCCTGCCTGCAAGTAAATATCCCAAAACCATTCAGAATTGTTTAAAGCCTTATTTATCACTGCATATATCGATGGTTTAAAGTTATATAACTCAGAAAACAAACTAAAAAAGGTAGGTATTTATCATTCTCATACATACTCTCCGTCTTATTCAATGAGAGGAAAACAATTTCCATAATTTAATACAATAAACTCTATTTCAGGCTCGCTCCTCTATTTCAATGTCCATTAATCTGGATGGGCTCTACGGAAGCTCACTGGCAAATTCTAAGCATCATGGATGAGACTCCCAACCCAGCTTATAGTGTGGACTTGTACTCGACATCTAGGGCGCCCCTCAGCCTCACCGAGAGGATATTTGAAGTATCCTCACTGATTGTGAAGTATCTTTTGGTTAAGTAAGTATCTAATGTTGGTAGCCTTAGGTTTAATTTAGAGAGATAGATTGGGCTTTAAAAGCTCGAATGTCTTTCTGGTTTCTGATACAGTAATCGTAATGGATATATATCACATATCCATTACTTTGTATATTTATGGATAGTAAAATACAAAATTCTTTAACCACATAAAATTTGCTAGCGGCAAAATCGTCTTTTACTGAATTACTTTTTTTATTACAGTCTCATCCAGTACCCATTTGAAAGGCTAGCATACAACTCAATATTCCCTCCCATCGCTGCATTGAGAGGAGTCAATTTGCCATCGTACTATGAATCTATGTACAATGGATCTATACTACTGTTAAATTCCCATCCATCAATAGGCACGCCGTATAGGCTACCACAAAATGTCAAGTACATTGGAGGATATCACATTGACCCGAAGGAAAAGCCTTTGCCAAAGGTAAGCATTCTTCGAACTGAAGGACTAGGTGCGGAATAGTTAGAGCCTATTCAGTAGTAATGAGGTTCCAGGCGTTGGCATAATTGTCTCTGCAACACATCTACTCTCTACCACTCTAAACTCTCCCCCCTCGGGAAAATACAGGTGAGGTGACATTGTGTTGTTTTCACGCCTGGCCACAGTAGTGAGATGGGAATATGTCTTTCCACATCCATTTCAAGATCACACTCGTCAACTAAAAGGTAGCTACTGAAAACATTGAACAAATGAACGACAAACAACTATTTTAAACAATATGCTGGTAATAGACTTACCTAACCGTATCTTCGAATAGTGATTAATTAAATAACGATCGAACTTCATCACTTCAAGATGTTCGTTTGATCTTACTTGATCTTAATTACATTTCAAGGATCTCCAAAAAGTGATGGACGAGGCCAAACACGGCGTGATATACTTCAGCATGGGATCGAACCTCAAGAGCTCAGACATGTCTGACGCGATGAGAGACTCGCTTCTGAAGATGTTTGGGAGACTACAACAAACGGTGCTTTGGAAGTTCGAAACGGACGTGAAAAATGTGCCTTCAAATGTTTATCTCCTACAATGGGCCCCTCAACAGAGTATTTTTGGTAAGTATCAAAGCATGATTAAGACATCATATTTTGACTCTTGGTCTAGTGGTTGTTAGCCAGAGGGCTTAACAGTCGTCAACAAGTCCTGGGTTCACTACTAATGGGATTTTCTAACATGAAATGCCCGGTAGCAGCTCGGAGTCTGGATTTGTGCCCGGTGTATAGTAATAAGCCATCTATTGGACCTAAACATAACTGGTGAAAAGTAATGGGTCTGCCACAGGGCATTTCAAGTTAGAGAAACCCAATAGTTGTTGCTGTACACGGGTGTCGAACCCAGGACCTCTAGCCAGGACAACAGGACTAACTATCACTAACAGTCCCCAGTCCTCATACCTACTAACGAACTGACCAACTAGTGTTCTAATTAACTCTCTCAACTAATTGGACTAACCATCCCAGTTCCTAATTGAGTCTTGTTCAAAGCCAGCCACAGTTGTCATGGGCGGCAGCGGATGGGTGGTGCTGCAAGCTCGTTTGCTATCTTGTATCCATAAAAAAGAAGGCTAAAACGGTATAGTGGAATAAATTATGCAAAGCAATAACGGAATGAAACTCGTATCTATAGAATTGGTATAAAAACACTCTACTTTATCACACACTACTCTTTATTTCTGTCAAATATTGATTTCAATCGTCTATAGATCGTCTATATGTAGATAAGAAAATCTGTATATTGTGTAGACCGTAGACGTACAGAAAACGGAGGGAATCCACTTAATTTATATGCCAAAAAGCATTGTTCAAGAGAGGGCTCAGAGTCTTCCTACGTCATTAAAGTCCGATAGAGATTATTTCCATTGTCCACAACCCTTTCTTTGTCCCACTGTTGGGCACGGGTCTCTTCTCAGAATGGGAGGTATTAGGCCTTAGTCCACACAATAGCCAAGTGCGGATTAGCAGACTTCATATGCCTTCGAGAACATTATGAAGAACTCTCAGGCATGCAGGTTTCCTCACGATGTTTCCTTCACCGTTACAGCAAGCGAAATTTAATTTCTCAAATCGCATACTTACTTGTACTTTTATTCTGTGACATAATGGTGACATAACTTAGAAAAGTCATTGGTGACGCTTGGGTTTGAACGCGGACCGCTTGAGTGAGAGGCTAGTTCGATAGCCACTGGGCTGTCTCCGCTATACCTATTCAACCTATTATTTCCCTTAGACAATGGAATTGTCACCGATATGATATGTTTTATGTTGCAGCACATCCTAACTTAAAACTCTTCATAACTCACGGTGGTCAACTATCGACGACCGAAGCCATACACTATGGTGTGCCTGTGGTAGGCATTCCAGTGTTCGGCGACCAACATATCAACATGCAGTCGGTGTCGGCCAAGGGTTTCGGCGTAACCATAGCACTTACTGAAGATTTAGCTGACAGTCTGACCGTGGCTGTGAGGGAAGTCCTGACTAATACGAGGTATTATTTGCGAAAGTAACTGTCTGTCTATCTATCTGTCTGTCTGACTGTCTGTCTGTCTGTCTGTCTCGCTTTCACGACAAAACTACTGAACCGATTTAAATGAAATTTGGTACACAGATAGTCTAGAGCCTGAGAAAGGACATAGGTTACTTTTTAATTGGAAAAAAGTGTTGTTGAAAAGGGGGATGAAAGGTTGTATGAGAGTACCTATTGTCTTTTTCAGAACTAGAAGCATAAAATTTATAAATCAATATGGCATTCAAAGTTTATAAAAATGTTACCCTTATGGGTGTAAAATAAAATAGGGGATAACACATTTACGGATTCATTACAAATTTGTGGAGCTAAAGTTAACGCGTTAAGAAGAATCTATGACTGTGTATAATCCATGCGAGCGAAGCTGCGGGCCACTAGTTAATCTATAATCATGGATCATCCGCGCGGGCGACGCCTATATCCAAAATGAAGCACCCAAAGCAAGCCGAACCACTCGACTCTTGCGTAATTGCCTTGTAAACGCAGGCCACTATTATTATATCCCTACACACAAAAGTAGGTAATCGGTATGGTGCTTCACTTACAGAGTAGTGAGATGAGAGGCGAATACGATAGCCGCTATGCTGTCACTGTTAGTAACAATCATATATCATGTATACTGCTGACTAACTAATGATCTTTTCCAGCACTGTGTTGTTTTCACGTCGTTTTAACGCATCTTTTCTTTCAGCTACAAAGCAAACGCCATGAAGATATCTACATGGTTCCACAACAGGCTGAAGCCACCCGTAGAAGAGATGGTGCACTGGATAGAACTAGCAGTTGCCACTCAGGGCGCGCCCCACCTCCGGTCTCCCGCGCTGCACGTACCGTGCTATCAGAAACTTCACTTAGATATCTTAGCAATTTTGACAGCCCTAGTAACGTTGATAGTTTTTTGTATCAGGCGTTTGTATAGGTTGTGTAGGGGTCAGAAGAAACAGAAGAAAAAGCAAAATTAACATGCTTCGTCTCCTTGGCACTGGTCTATCCCATAGCCACAGCTACGAGAGGTTTAGAATACCACACCCCACACTGGTTAAATGCGAATTGGTGAATGGGTTTTAGTGGCCAACCCAGTGTCGAATGTTCGCAAGCCACAGGTTTTCGATAAGGCTTAACAATTATTTTACAATTGAAAACAACCGGCACCGTCAGCCTAACGTGCCCTCCGAAGCACGGAAACGCCCTTGCTAAGTAGGGGTCAAAAGATGTTTATTTTAAGAAGAAGCAATATTAGTATGTATTGAAATATTTAAATCTTAATTAATTCGTGCATGGATACCTAAACTGATATCTGGAGATCTAATTTTGAATATCTCGCCGCAATTGTTTTACAAATAAACAAACTTTATTGAACTGTGTTTTTTATTCATCATGGTATAGATAGTACTGAATGAAATGAAATGAAATGACTTTCTTGCACTTTCTTCACCACCCTAAGCCATATCCAACCAAATTTTTTATGTAGTCCTACGAAATATTTATGGCCAAACGCCAATCCTGATTAATTTCTTCAAAGACCTCTAGTAATTATAAAAAACTAGCCTGTATATGACATGCCAGAGAGTTTACGTCAGTTCACACGTTCCGTAGAGATATCAAGGAGTCCATAGAGCGAGCCTTGCGCGGATTTGAACTTTAGGCTTCACGATTGTAACTCAACCAAACTTGTTTGTCACTCAACTGGCCACAGAATTCTTAATACTCAACATTCATAGAATATTATTAAGTTGCTTTAATTACCATCAAAGTAGAAATGTACCTATGCATATAAAATACTGTTTATGCTGTTTTAAGCTATTTCACCTTGAATGCGAATTTTCGTAATAATAATAGTAATAAAAATAAAGTAATAGTTATAACAAAAAAGTTTTGTCTACTTTATAGGGTTTCGGAGTAAAATCTGTTTTAATCTGAGGGATTATATTAAAATTAAATATTCTCATAAAATTAAATATTCTCCCGGTTGCTATCAATTCTAAAACAATCGCCGAATTTTCGGGCCACTAACCACCAATCCACATTGGAACAGCGTGGTGGCGACGGTGGCCTATGCTCTATCTCCCTCAGCTGTAACTGTAGAAGTGTGAAGCCTTGTGGCTTAGCTATGGAACCAAACACTTTAAAGGTACTAAGTATTTATGAAATTCGTATTATGTAATTAACTTTCGTGCTTCCAAATAGATGCACTTGCGTAGAAGATTAAAGATTAAAGCCTATTTATAGTCTTGCATGTCATACTGTTAACAGTCGAGTTTGTACTCGTATCTGGACATGCACGTACCTGTCTTATCACATTTATTTTCATTGTCAGAATATTATTGTTTAATATTGGAAAAAGTTGGAAAATGAAATTTACTTTAGCGTGACTAACTGGACTACTGAACGCAATTTAAAAAGCCACTGTAAGTACCTGTGTTTTCTAATGTAATACGAGCATGACTCATCATTCATCCGCTGCCGCCCATAACAACAGTGACAGACTGAACAAAAAGTTCAGTTAACATCTTAATTGGACCATTTTGGTGTTTTTGAATCTAGAATCATAGTTATAACAATTTTTAACCGACTTTATTTTTTATCTAAGTACCTATGTATTTAAAAATATCTATGCATGTTAATCAGTCTCTGGCACCTTTAATAAAGGTTTGCGCCTAATTTGGGGTCAGATGGCCGTGTGTGAATGTCCATAGTATTTATTTATTTATTATTTATTTATATAATTATGTGTGTGCGTGCGTGTGTGTGTAATTTAAACTAAAACCGAATTGGAAACGTTGCAGAAGCAGACAAAAATGGCGATCACAACAGTCCTGTTGTTCTGCACAGTGTTGTTCTGTTGTGACGCGTACAAGCTGCTGCTGGTGTTCCCGGTGCCCAGCAGGAGCCACTCTATCCTGGGGGAGGGCTACGTGAAGCATCTTGCTAGAGCTGGACATGATGTAAGTGTCTTTTGTTCGTCCCACCTTTGAGCACGGGTCATCATCATCATCACAACCCATTCTTTGTCCCACTGGTGGGCACGGGTCTCCTCTCAGAACAGGAGGGATGTGCCATTCACAGCCACATCAAGTCACATTTAATTTCTTAAATAGCACATAACTAAGAAAAGTCATTGGTGCGTGCCGCTGGGTTTTGAATGCGGACCGCTCGAGTGAGAGTCGAGTTCGATGTCCACTGGGCTATTACCGCTGTGACAGCCCAGCTCACAACATTTAAAATTAAAATCAAATCAACTAATAAATCTAATGAATTCAATAAACTCAGACAATCATTGTTTAATTTCTTCTAAAAAATCTGCATACCTACAGGAAAACCATGTACACACAGGAATTAACGCAAAAAATCCTATAAAAATATTCAGCTTTTTATGGGGAGAATCGAGAGAATCATATTATTATGTATCATAAATGTATATACTGATTTTCTACCGGCTCCATATACATAATATTATTTATGTAGAAAACTAGTAAGGTTCAAGTCAGACTCGAACAATTAGGGTTCCGTACCACCGAGCGACTTTTGAATGTATTGTGATTTTTTTATTATTTCTTGTGATAGTGGCCACATAAACACGCATTCTTTGAATGTCTGCCTATTTGATATTGAACGAAAATCCACTTAAGAAATAAAGCCCTGTGACGTGCAGACAGACAGTAAATGTTTGTTCCATTCAATGAACATTATTTCCTGATATTACATTGTATACGTTATCTGCAACTATGTTTGCGAAAACTGATCATATTATCAACCTTACAGATAACATACATCACGCCACTGCCGATGAAGAATCCACCAGCTGGCGTGAGGCAAATTGACGTATCTGATAATAAGCAGCATATGCCCATTGGTGTGTTCCAATAATTTCTTCCTCTCATAATTTGAAAGTATTTAATAATGTTTTCCATTAACAAACATAATGTGACAATTCGGAATCAAAATAACACAAATATTTTTTTTATCCCACACAGGGTCGAATTTATTTTGGCTACCGAATCGACCCAATTTAAAACCAAAGCCCGATCCTCATCGAACATACCGACGCCAATGGGTTGTAATTCAAAACCAAGAACAAAAATTAATATTACTAGAAAGCTATTTAATTAAGATATAATTACCTAATAGGTACTACCAACACCACCACCACCTCCAAAAAATTAAAGTATAAGTGTGTTTATTGGTTTGTTAGTCTGATGGTACTTCTTCCCATCCTCAACGGAATGATGGATCGATGTGATTTTTGCATTAGCTATATGAAAATACTAGCTTTTACCCGCGGCTCCGCCCGCGTGGTCAAAGGGAATTAACAATGAGTTGTTTATCATGACACATTTGTATAGTGTATAATTTGTTAGTGAAATTCAGAAATTTTACTAACGCCATCTATTAACAACATCCGGAACTAAATATCTAGAAAATAACAAAACATCGATATCTTTCCATGGGGATGTTTTACCGCGGTAAAAAGTAGCCTACGTCACTCTCCACCCTCCTCACTATCTCCACACACAAAAACCATACCATATAATAGCTTCGTTGCGACGTGAAAGCCGGACAAACAAACAAACACACTTTCCCATTTATAATATTAGTATGGATTATACGGTCTGACAAATGCTACTTTTCATTCCGAAAAATTGCATGGTTCCCGTTGAATGGACAATAACTGAACTAATTAAGTAATAATGCCTTGCTTTTTCTTGTTCTTCTAATCGATCAATTTTTAATCGATATAAGACTATCTCGGATTATGATCGACCGAACTGCGAGTGAAACTAGATTTTGATAAGTGATAGGTAACTTGGTGTAGCTTGCCGTTGATAAAGGCTTTAAACCATCCCTTGATGGTAGAGGTAATTGTTCACGAAAATCGATTTGACCCAAGCGGAGCTTGGAAAGCTATTAATACACAGAACTACCATTACAGATTTAATATTTGACACACGGCCGCTAATCAACCAGGAGCTGGACCTACAAGACTTGGAGATGATAAAGAGTTTGTGTCTCATTTTCGCTAATGCCACCATCCACATTGAGAACGTTCAGAAATTGCTCCGCGACCCAAACGAACAATTCGATGCTGTTATTGTGGAATGGTTTTACACTGAAATGTTATCTGGGTATGTACCTATTTGCAAGGTGGACGATCTAAAGAAAACAGTGGAAACTGTTGGATTTAGACTTAGTGAATTCATCATCTTCATCAACCTTTAGTAGCGTCCACAGCCCAATGGCTCGCGTCGATTCACTGTGATCGAAAGACGTTAAGCAACGACGGGCGCGGACGGTTTGTGGATGGGTGACCGCTAGTCGCAAAATTTCATGGACGCTAGCGTGCTTCGGAAGGCACGTTAAGCCATCGGTCTCGGTTGATTCAATGGTGGAAACAGTCGTTAAGCCTTGTCGAAGACCTTTGATTGGCTTGAGAATATTCTACACAAGGTTGGCCAATAATTCCCCCACCAATTCTTATTGGAGCGGCGTCGTGTAGTATTCTAGACCTCTCGCAGCTGTCTGTGGGGGTGACCCGTGTCTCTACGTCTATGGGTCTGGACATAGGCCTCTCTTAAACAAAGCTACCCCAAATAACTAGGATTGTATGTTCTTCATTCCGAGTGCTATCAGATCCTTAAATAATTCTTTCAGCTTCGCATCTGTATTCAACTGTCCTCTCATCTGGTCATCGTCTATGGACCCACACTCAATGGTGCTGAGTTTAATCGACGAGTATCCCAACCCAGCCTACACCACCCCCCACGTGTCGCGGCACTACGGCTCCAGTTTTTGGCACCGGATGCATCAGCTGTGGATGATGTTAAAAGAACTACTTGTGAATTGGTAATGACTTACCGCAGCGACGTAGCGTTCGTAGCCCAATCTCGTGTAGATACAACGTGATCGACAGAGTTAGGCAGACGGCCGCGGTCGGTTTGTGGGTGGGTGACCGCTAGTGGCAAGCATTTCATGGGCGCTACTGTACTTCGAAGGGCACGTTAAGCCATCGGTACCGGTTTTTTCAATGGTGGAAACAATAACTAAGCCATGTCGAAGACCTTCTTGGCTTGAGAACATTCGACACTGGGTTGGCCACTAACCCGTCCACCAATCCGCACTGGAGTAGCGTGGTGGAGTATGCTCTAGCTAGACCTACAGCAGATTTGTCTGAGGGGGAGACCCGTACAGACAGTGAGTGAGTCCCGTGAGTGGGACGTCTCTGGTTTGGAGCCATTGCAAGTAATATTAATTATTAAAATAAGCATTAAGATTGACCAATTTTCTGATTTCTATAAAACTACTACTAAATCTACAAGTCTCCTAATAATCGTCCGAATATCGGCTCGAGAAGTACCACTGAAAATCAAGGCTCCAATGCGGCTCCAGATTTGAGACTTATAATAACAATGATAAATCATTTATTGCAGGAATTAATGGCCCATAATGACATAGTCTTATAAACTATTTTATTGTTTTTTTGTATGTGAGAATATTTTATATTTCCAGGAATATGAAACACTACGAAAATCAAGTGTTCATTGATACCTTTGAAAAATTAGTTAAAAATAAAGGCAGATCGTTACCTCCTTACGATGACGTCAGATACAATGGCTCTCTACTGCTGGGCAATTCTTACATTTCGACTGGAGAACCGGTTAGTTTACCGCCAAACTATAAGCCGGTTGGTGGATATCATATTGATAAAGAACAAGATCCTTTGCCAAAGGTAATGATTATAGTTAACCACTCGAACATCCGAGCAACCATGGTTGCCCGCAGTGAAATATCTATTCGTTAACCGAGTATTAGTTAACTTGCGAGTACCAATATAATTATTTATTAGGTAGTTAAATAATTAATTATTATTTTAGAATCTACAGAAAATAATGGACGATGCCAAAAATGGTGTGATATACTTCAGCATGGGATCATTGTTGCGAAGCAGTCGAATACCAGAGCACGTGAAAGCAGAAACCATGAAGATATTCGAAGCGCTAGATCAGACTGTCATTTGGAAGTTTGAAGATAAATTGTTAAATGTACCAAGAAACGTGCACATCTTGCCCTGGGCTCCGCAAACTGGCATCTTGGGTCAGTTATCATTATAGTTTTTCTAATTTATCACCCAAGAAATCCTATCGCTACTACGATATGCTTTTTATTAATATGTATGTATGATTTACCAGTTAGATCCGCGAATAAAGAAATCTTTACCCGCGAATATAGGAATTGGGTTCCATTTTTTTTATCCGCGAATAGTGAAAACGCGATTAAAGAAAGCGTGAATAAGGAGTTTTTACTGTATTTAATAAGCATTTATACCTCGGCATTTAATTATCTTGATCATTGTAGCACATCCAAACTGCATACTGTTCATAACTCACGGAGGCATTCTATCCCAACTTGAGGCTCTACAATTCGGTGTCCCCATGATCAGCATACCACAATATGCAGATCAGTTCCTGAACACTAACAGAGGCGAAAGCAAAGGATTCCTAAAGGGAGTGGATTTCTACGGAGGTGCAAAGAAACTGGAGTTAGCTATACACCAAATACTCTATAATTCCAGGTATGTGAAGAGTTAAGTGTAACATGCTGGTTATTATTAAAAAAACAAAATATAAGTATCTACCTGAAACAAATTTAAGAAGTTCCTGAAAATCCAGTCTCTGATGTGAATTGCTTACAATTTCCAGCTATCGCGAGCGCGCCAAGGAATACTCCTTCATCCAACACCATCGACCAGCCCCACCAGAGAGAGAATTGGTGCACTGGGTGGAACACGTCATCGAAACTCGTGGGGCCCCGCATCTTCGCTCCAAGGCATCTCGCATGCCCTGGTACCAGAAGAACTATTTAGATCTGTTCGCTGTCATTCTGTTCACTGTTTACGTAATCGTTAAACTATCTAAGCATGCTGCTATTAGAGGGAAAATGTACTTCAAAGAGAAGAAGCAGTAGAGGGTAATTATAAATTTATTTTAAGGTCCTAGAAGAACTTAACATATCTATTCCTAGAACTTAACATAGGTATCTATTCGCTGAAATCGTTAAGATATTAATGCATTCTTCTGTTAGAAGGAAAATATATTTAAAAGAGATGATAACTGTACAATACAATACAATACAATACAAAATACTTACTTTATACATATGTAAGCAAGCTTCTGTCAGAAGAAACATTAAATTTAACGAAAAGATGCAGTACAATTTATTAGAAATTTCTAGATCTTTTCCCTCTCATTCCTGTCGTTAATGTAGGTATCGTGAAGTTATAGGCGGTTATGGATGGAACCAAACAACTGTGATAAAGAAAATGTTAGGGAATATACTGTAGTAAATATTTGGTATGTATTATCATTAGTGCAATACAACGAGATAAATGCCTTGTTCTGTTTTTATTTTATTAAGTTAAAGTTAGAAATCAACAACGATCAGAGTAATAATAACTGTAGGTTTATATTAAAATAAATAAAAATAGCCTTTATTCACTGACCTTTACAAATTAAATTATACTTAAAAAAGTGGGATTAGTAAATATAATATATGAATTGAACAACGAGGCAATTACTAGATTATTGAAGACAAATAATAGAAACACAAAAATAAATCATCTTCCTCCTACACATTTTTCTTTATTGCATTGCCACTGCATCGTATTATTTCAAAGAATAATTTACAATATGCTACAATTTTACATAACACCAACATTATAACTGCGATTAAGCCGACCAAATCTAAGTAATAAATTTGATAAAATGGAATTTTCAAAATAATTGATTTCAGAAGAGGAGCACCCTGTGTGCGTATGACGTATTCCACCCAATGTAATAACGCCTTTCTGGGGTCTATCGGCCAATTGTGGTAGGAGGACGAGAGTTTTTGGACTTTTTCTTTGTATCTGTAACACCAATTGAATTTCAGCATCCTTAGCACATACCATCAGTACCTACAATAAAAAGCTACAACCCATAGATGTCCCACTGATGAGCAAGGGCCCACAACCTTAGCTGCGGGAGGTCTAGTGTCAAATATTCTCAAGCCACCCGAAGGTCTTCGATAAGGCTTAACGATTGTTTTTACAATTCAAAAGCGCCCATGAAATTTTGTCGCTAGCGGTCATCCGTCCACACACCGACCGCGCCCGTCGTTACTTAACTATGTGGATAACACGATCGACGCGAGCCTTTGGGCTATGGACGCTTCCTTCAATATAATACAACTAGCTTTTACCCGCGGCTCCGCCCGCGTGGTTAAAGGGAATTAACAATGAGTTGTTTATCATACATGACAACGCCATCTATTAACAACATCCGGAACTAAATATCTAGCAAATAACAAAACATCGATATCTTCCCATGAGGATGTTTTACCGCGGTAAAAAGTAGCCTACGTCACTCTCCACCCTCCTCAATATCTCCACACACAAAAACCATACCATATAATAGCTTCGTTGCGACGTGAAAGCCGGACAAACAAACAAACAAACACACTTTCACATTTATAATATTAGTATGGATACAAGAATAACACATTGCAAACAGGTTCACTTACTGAGGATTGCCTAAGACTTCCTTGATCGCTATTTCGAGATCCTTCGCCAGGTCATAAGTCAAATTCAACTTCATAGCAAACCCTTTTCTTTCTGCTCTAATGATATTGCCAAACTGATCAGAAAACCCTGGTATACCGATGATCGGCACAGCATAATGGATGCTTTCAGTGACTGATATGTGTCCGCCATGGGTTATGAATAGAATGCAATTTGGATGACCTGAATTGTCAGATTAAATAGGTATTACGTAGGATTTTTAGTAACGGACAACAGGTGGTTAATGTATCATCGTCATTGTAAAATTAACGATATCTAAATACAGGATTGTCTTCGGTTCTACGAAGAACAACTTACGTATTGTGTGTCAATTTTGACTAAAATACTTCAATTGAATAAAAATTCCAAAATATAGAAATGTAAGTATGATTGTTATCTAAATATAAATTTTTATATCTTTTAGGATCTTTGCAACGTTCGCTTATCTTTTTCTAGCTTACCGAGGATACTTTGTTGTGAAGCCCATTCTAGAACATGTACATTACTTGGAAGATTAGGAATGTTTTCTTCTAATTTCCAAAGCACCGTTTGGTTTAAGCCACCAAGTACCTTCAGGAGTTCCGTACGAAGTTTCGTAGGAAATTCTCGGCTTTTTAAAACTGATCCCATGCTGAAGTATATGACTCCGTGTTTAGAGTTGTCCATTATTTTCTTTAAATCCTTTAAAAAACATATATTCATAATTATATTAATATTACCGAATAATATTTATTTAATATGTTTTTATAAATTAATATTTACACCCGTGGTTCCACAAATCAACAAAGGTCCTCTACTTTATCGATAGTTGAGTTAGAAACGTCAGTTTTTCAGTAGTTTCATTGATCAAATTCCTGACTATACTCTCTTGATCCTTAAATATTTGGTAAAATAACAGTGTCTATGGCTTTGGTCTATGGGGATTAATTTTCTAATTACAGTGTTGAGTAATCAGACACATGAGCTTAAGTTGCTCTAAGTTTAATTCAAGGAGTCAAGATAACCACCAAGTAGATACTTATTTGTAGTGCATTAACTACCTCTGGCAATGGTTCAACTTCAGGGCTGATGTGGTACCCCCCGATTGATATAACGTTAAGTGGCATTTGATTGGGCTGGCATATAGATTCGTGGGAATTACTCAACACCAATGAAGCATTATACCGTAGCTCCTGATATGGTGGTAGCTTCTTCCCAAACTCCTTCATCATTGGGGTATATAGATTGTTGAAGGCTTTCGTTTCTTCGAAGTAAATATAACTGAAAACAAAGTGGACTTCTGTAGAATTAACCTTTTTACCTAGTTCATTTTTTTCCGACAAAATATTTTTATCATTCACACACATTGTGATGATTACGGGATTACCGAACTCCTTTTTAAAATTGGTCAAAAAATGTTTTCTGAATTTTTGTTTATTTGAGATCCCTTGAGCCCGACAGGTAGCGTTGCAATTGGATTCTTTAATTTTTTCAATTTAGATTTTTTTTTAATTATTTAGGTTTGTGTCACCGTAATGGTAACCATGCATGCGCTTTCTAATTATGTGTCGTTCATTGGATGGAAGGACTACATAATTAGAAAGCGCATGCATGGTTACCATTACGGTGACACAAACCTAAATAATTAAAAAAAAAATCTAAATTGAAAAAAATTAAAGAATCCAATTGCAACGCATTTGCAACGGGCATCAGACCCCACGTCGTAGTCTAATTCAATAAAATTTTGCGATTTTTTCTGACATGTCTTTCTCGTGCAGATCGTACTTGGTGAGTTTTTCAATTTTTTTCTGGATGGAGCTGCACATAGTCTGTCTGTTCCTCTAGTAGTAATATTTATTTATAACAACATAACAAAGGGTTAGCAGGGGTGTGTAGTACATTCCCTCTTCGCCCAAACCCAACAGTTGTTCCTGGGGTTCGAACATGGGACCTCTAGCTTAGCAGTCGCGCGTGCGACCACTAGACCAACGAGGTATAACTATATAGTTTCAGTAGGTACAAGTATGCCTACACAACTAATTTTAATTGATATTATTCGCTTCGAAAGTATCAAATACTTACAATGTTTTGCTTACATGATCGTACATCTCTCGAAATATATGTTTGATACACTCCAAGAAGGAGTATAAGCCCATGTGGGTGACCCCGAAGTCGGCATTATATAACGGGTTAGGAAAAGCACCGACCAAACTCAGTATTGTGCTGTGAGTTTCCATCGTGGACAGCCAAATCAACGGACAATCCAGCAGCGCTGGTAAACTAAAATATAGTGAAATAAATATACATTAAAACATTATATCTTAGCTTAGCCCATAGACGTTCCAGTGTTGGGCACGGTAACCCATAGACGTTACACGGACACAGCTGCGAGAGTTCTAGAGCATACTGCACCATGCAGCTTCAATGCGTATTGGTGGAGGGATTATGGGCCAACTCAGTGTCAAATGTTCTCAAACCACCTAAAGATATTTGAGAAGGCTTAACGATTGTTTTTACCCTTTAAAAATAACTGAAACTATCTGGGAAGTCTTTCCGTTTAGGCAACTTCATTCATAATTAAATAAATCGACAATGTTGTCTACCAGTGACATAATGTCTACTGGGCGAGAATCGGTTCCCTGAACTCATCTTATCTCTGAAGAAACTAATCTTATCGCACTCCCAAGTACACCAGACGAAGAATAAGAAGTACATCTTCATGTATTTATTAAAATCGATTCCGCAACACATGAACATACAAAACCATAAAATTAAAAAAAAAGATTCTCATCTCATGTGACTAATTCCACCATTTCAGAAATAGGTCTGAAATCTGTCTCGCTACATTTAATTTACTAATATAACAAGCATTTTACTTTACCCTGCATAGATTTCGCTCATCATCCATTCAGCGATGACCAAGTCGTACTTCCGTTGCTTCGCGTCAATCAGCGCCGTCTGTACAGCGTCATGTTTCACAATTCCTACACTGTACGCGCTATAGTGGTTCAGGATGTCAAAATGACTTGTCTGCGCATCCAATATGCGCGTTAAGTTAAAGCGGTCAGCTGTAAAAGGTCATCATCAGCCTCCATCAGGTCGAATCGAGAAATGTTTTTGCTTCACGTATTAATATTACTTGTGATACTTAAAGAGCTCTTACAATAAAAGTGATTTGCGTTGGAGCTTACGTCGACTTCCTCTAGATTCGGATGGCGCTGGAGTCGGTTAGGCTTTCCTGTGACGTAAGTGACCTGTGAGAAAACAAGGTAGAGGCACGACACAAGGACACCTAATATCAAGGTCATGTTAATTTGGAATGGTAGTTCCCGACTTAACTAGAACAACCGTCTGATTTAAGAAAGTCAACTTTGCATCTGTGACCGATTTGGAATGAAGGCCTTAGCTACGACCCATAGACGTCCCACTGCTGGGCACGGGTCTCCCCCACGGGCACAAATGCGGGAGGTCCAGAGCATACTCCACCACGCTGCTCCAATGCGGATTGGTGGAGGGGTTAGTGGCCAACCCAGTGTCGAATGTTCTAAAGGCACACGAAGGTCTTCGACAAGGTTTAACGACTGTTTCCACCATTGAAAACAACCGGGACAGACGGCTTAACGTCCCCTCCGAAACACGGAGGCGTGCCACGAGCGGTCACCCATCCACAAACCGACCGCGCCCTTCGTTGCTTCTCTCGGTCGATCAAATACGACGCGAGACATTGGGCTATGGGCGCTTCAACTTTGGGTACTACAGGTCACCGCACTCACCTCGTGTCCACCATCCAGAAGGACGTTAACACAAGCCTCTCCCAGTATGGCGTGGCTCACGGTAGGGATCGGGGAAACGAACAGTATCCGATAGGCTCGACAGGAGTGAGCTATCACCAACAACGCAATACATGACCACAGCTTTGCCATAATTATCTGGAACATATCACGCACACTTATTTATTTATTTATTTATTTGCAGCTGCCGAGCTGCAGCAAGTGCAGATTGGCGGACTTCAAATTCCTTCGAGAACATTATGGAGAACTCTACGGCATGCAGGTTTCCTCACGATATTTCTCATCAGCGATCCTGCGTTCGAATGACGGCATGGTGAATCCAGTCTTTCATGTCAGCAAACATCGCTGAAGCGCTGCAGAAGTGGGGATGGCACTGTTCTTGTTTTCTTCTAGTCCACAACGAAGAAATACATAACAGGCACAGCATCCTGAGTAATCTGATAAAGTAGAGCGCAGACCATGATAGTAAGCCTTAAATAAGATAATCTTGACCTGAACAAGCGGTAGGTACCTAATAATGTTCAGCTTAAATTAAATTTAAAAAATTGAATACATATATCTAATGGGTAAAATATATAATAGATTCAAATGAATGTCTTACCGTCTACAAGCTGACACTTCGACGAGGTCACAATAATTAAACAACTGGGTTTTATTTATTGTTTTATTACGGGCCACACACTACTCATGTACCTACGTAGTTAGTGGAGTGTTTAGCTTATACCAATAACAGGTACCTACATATTTATCTAGTAGTGAGCTCGTTCAATCTAACATAATAATATGTTGATAGGTATGGACTGGCATTCATATTGGTACTATTTAATAAAATCTTTTTTCAAATCTATATTAATATTTTATAGCGGCTTTTATTTTTTTGGTTTTTTTCTTTGTTTAAACTCGGTAATGTCGGGAAGTTCCAGCCCGATTTAAAAAAAAATGAACTCTATAGCTATATTCATGAGGAATAGTTTATCTAGAATTAGGCTTAACTTCTCAGCTTGCCCTAAATATTGTGTATTTGTTATGCAAGTCGGAAGGGCAAGCGATCCTAAAAAAAAATTAAACCGCGTGCGCCTTACTGCTTACTGCTATCAACGCAGGGCCTAAACTATATGGGTTAGAAACTTGAAATTTTGCACAGGGGTTCCTTTTATTTCATAGGGGAGCACTAAGATAGGATTTTTGGAAATTCAACCCCTAAGGGGGTAAAACAGTGGTGCAAAGGTAGTATGAAACTTTGCCGTTTTTGTAGTTAGTGAATGTCTAATTCCACGCGAGCGAAGCTGAAGAGGACGCCCACACTTGTCTTCAATAAATTGAGATCAACAATATTGTCGTGGCTATATCTATCTTATATCTACGGTTTAATTTCATTTGGTAATTGAATGAAACTTGCTTACAATTCAATATAGGCATAGACATTTATTTATAGTAGTACTTAAAATATAAATAAAGTAATACAAGCGTAAATATACAAATATGGCTGGATTTCCGACGAGCGAACTCGCGACATGTAAATGTATTTGTCCATCCTCTGCGTCCAAACAGGCATGATCTTTTTGATCTAAGATCACAGATCATCAGATCGATGGTGCTGTCTCGCTTTGTTACATTCATAAAAAAATTTGACTTGTAAATCTAGAAAATTTACGACTTTAATAGAATTTCTAGAGCCAGAGCTGGCAACTCACCCGCTTCTGATTTGATGACCGTAATGTATTTATGGATTACGAAAATTGTTTAGTTAAACACTGCTATTCGATTTTTTCATTCTTCATAATACTTAAACTATGAGCATTATCATTTGACATTAATCTTGTTGAGTTTTTAAAACCAGCTACAATTCGTCGTAAAACTACGACTAGGACGATAACTAAGGCAGCCAAATCTAAGAAGTATCTTTGGTAAAAAGGAACTTTCAAAGCTGGAGATTTCATAACCGGAGCTCCTCGCGTTCGTATCACGTGCTCCACCCAATGAAGCAGAGCCTTCCTGGGACGTACTGGCCGGTCGTGGTATGAGAAAGAAATCTCATTCACTTTCTCTTTGTATCTGTAACATCAAAATGAAATCTGATGATTGATGTTTGAATATTTGTTAATTAATCACGCAAAAACTAAAAAACGTATATGGATTAAACTTGGCACATAGGTAGTAGATAAGGATAAGGATAACCTAGATTAAAACATAGAATACTTTTCATCCAAGAAATATGTTCCCCTGGATGCTTTCGCTGGATGTTTGGCACAGCGATAACAGATAGCGTTGACAGTTTCACCGGTACAGTTTCACCACAGTAGACCGGATTTACTACTACTGATTTGATTTTAAACCACCCCTTTAATGTTAGAAGAAGTTTCAATAAATATTTATTGAAAACAGATTTTTTTTTACAATTGAAAACCGAGACTGACGGCTTAACCAAAGCACGGCAGTTCTCAGGAAATTTTGCCACTAACGGTTACCAACTACGCTCGTCACTACTTAACTCTGTTGATCACTTACGATCAACGCAACCTATTGGTTGGCAGCACTTATTTTCAGAGGAGAACCCTGGGCAATGTGTGACCATATCAATTATTGAATCCTGCTCAATGGTACAAAACCAAAGATTTCTATGTTACAAAACACTTTAAAATATTCTTTGTCATGTATGAATCAAACGATACTTACCGAGGATTCTCTAAAACTTCTTTAATCGCTATTTTGAGATCATCGGCCAGGTTATAAGACAAATCCACATTCTTGGCGAACCCTTTTCTCTCTGCTCTATTAATGTTGGCAAACTGATCCGCAAACACTGGTAATCCGATGATGGGAACAGCGTAATGGATGCTTTCCGCGAGGGACAAAAGACCACCGTGTGTTATGAACAGGACGCAATTCGGGTGATCTAAAATTGACAGAAAGTTTTTACGATAACGAAAGAATGAATAATCAGTTTAGAATAGCATTATATCTCTTCTCTTTAAGTAGTTTGTGGTTACCTAGACTTTCGTTAAGCGTGTGTAATCACCTCATAGCGAAATAAATAATTTGACTTTGACTTTGACAAGGGAGGGAATTGAGGGAGGCCCTCAATTGACGCCACTCCTCCTGATCTCGTGCACGGATTCAGGATCGAGCCGTATCCGCTGTCTTCTACAGGTCATCGGTCTGGTTTGATTACTCTTCTTGTAAACGGTATTTTGGCAGTGTTGTCGATACATGCAACTTTTTTTTGACGACAAGCATTTTCAAGCGTTAATACAGTGCATGGTCGATAGAGATAGACAATATCTACCTATTAATATATTATCATCTACCATTACGATTTATGACAGGGATACTGATTAATTCAAAAAACGTATTTTTTACCTTCAGACACATCCACAACAACATTAGAAGTTTACCTAAAATACTTTGTTGAGAAGCCCATTTAAAAACATGAACATTATTCGAGAGATTTGGGATGTCTTCCTCGAATTTCCACAGTACCGTCTGTTTCAAGTTCCCAAACATCTTCAGAAGGTTCATCTTAAGACTGTTGGGTAAATCTTTGCTTTTCAAAATGGATCCCATGCTGAAATATATCACTCCTTGTTTTGAGTCATCCATTATTTTCTTTAAATCCTGTAAAGACCAACGTTATATTATTATGTATCGTCAGAGATTAGTTGGCTAGCTTTAATAGTTTTAGATCATTGAGCAATAATATTCTTTTAGAATTTAAATCGTTTACACAGTTTCATTCGGCGATAGTCAATAGTCGTGACCACTAGTGGCAAAATTTATAGAACGCTTAGGAGGTCACGTTAAGTTATCAGTTGTTGTTATCGTAAGATAGCATTCGTTAAGCCATGTCGGAGGCGACCTCAAAGTTTCCAGCTTGATATTGGAAGGGGTTAATGTCCATGTCCCAGTGAAGGACGCCGATACCTTCGCAGCTGTAAGGAGAGACCTGTACCCTCTCTCTCTCTCCTCTCGAAATAGGAGAATTTAAGCCTTAGTCTAACACGCTGGCCAAATGCAGATTGGCAGACAACACATGCTTTCGAGATATTTTTTTTATAATCATTAACATATTCACACCCCCACTGCACTGTAAGCCTGTTACCGGTGACGAACACACTGCGCCACTACATTTATTTATTTAATCTTTATGTGCAGCTTCAAAAATGTACAAACTCTTAGGCAGGTTCACGGTGGTTTCCTCATGATGTTTCCTTCATCGGTACAGCAAGTGACATTTAAATTCTTAAAAAATGGCAGTAACAGGTATAGGTTACTATGTATGTATGTTTATGTTACTATGTTATGTTACCTTGGGAAGTGGTTTGACTTCAGTATCGATGTGGTACCCTCCTACTGGTATAAAGTTAGGTGGCAGTCGAATGGGCTGGCCCAAGGACTCATGGGAGTTGCTCAGCACCAAGGAAGCGTTGTATCGCAGGTCATCGTACGGTAGAAGCTTCTTTCCTAATTCCTCCATCATTGGTGCGTACAGATTGTTAAAATCTTTTGTTTCTTTGAAGTAGACTTGACTGGAAAATAAAAATTTTTGCTTGAGTAGAGTTCGATTAATTTGAAAATGCCTAGAGCGAACTTTGCGTTTCTACTATATGGTATATGTATAAGCTAAGATCTCCAACAGTGGGACGACTATGGGATGTAGTAGTGCTTACAATGCTTTGACCGTAAACAGGAATATTTGCAACAACAGTTGTCCGACCCTCTCGAGGAAAGAATATGGGCCAATATGGGTAACACCGAAGTCGGCATTGTATGTTGGGTTTGGGAGGTCATCGACCAAACTCAGTATGGTGCTGTGCGGTTCCATCGTGGACAACCAAACCAACGGGCAGTCCAACAGCGCTGGTAATCTGAAACATGGATTGGTATAAATATTTTTATTTAAATATTTTTTCATAAAGAAAAATTTGTGAAAATGTGAGGGTTAAAGTCGCCCTCAGACATACCAACCCAGGTTAATATACTGTACTATGCAACCTATGTCCAAAAATCAGTAAACTCTGTGGCCTTTAAAAAACTCTACCGTAAATTGCTTATTCGTGTTACATGATATATTCATAATTTTTCATAGCGCCGAAATATCTAAGTACACTTTATTTCAAGAGTAGGATTTGTGGCTTAACTGTTCTGTATGCTGGGATGCCGATTCATGAATGGTTTGAAGTCCCATCCATACCGCGTTAACTCCAGGTAATCAACAACCACTTATCGCGGTCCTTCTTTTCGCGAACGAGTCAAAAGAAGAATGGGCTTCTACCGAAGTATTTCCTATTAGCTACGACTTGGAGCGCTTCAAGATCAGGTATGAGGGTATGCCTGTTTGTCTGTCATTGCTGTAAAAAAATTGAGCTAACAATACTACCACCACCACCACAACCCTTTCTTTGTCCCACTGTTGGGCACGGGTCGCCTCTCATCTCAGAATGGGAGGGGTTAGGCCTTAGTCCACCACACTAGCCAAGGGCGGATTGGCAAACTTTTTAATTTCATAATACATAGCATTGTTTGCTTACGATGTTTGATAATTATTACCCAGCATATATTTCGGTGAACATCCATTCAGCAATGACCAAGTCGAACCGTTTGCTCCCGTCCTTCAGCGCCCTCTGGACGGCGTCGTGTTTCACAATTTCTATGCTGTAAAAGCTGGAGACGTACAGGATTTCACTTAGGCTTGGCATTATGGACTGGTTCTCCAAAAAGCTGGTAATGTTGATGTGTTCAACTGTAAAAGTCAACATTACGTTGAAAGCCATTAAACTCTTTATGTTTCTAAACTATTTTTTTAAATTTAAATTTGAATATAATAACGACATATTTTCAGAAAGGCAGATTCTGAAAATGAAAAAAAAAAATAAGATCACACAAAATCTTTGTCGTATGAGCGCTTCAAGTAGGTATAAAAGATGATTTAGATCTTATGTAAATCTTACTAGGATAGTATTTTGCGCTGGAGCTTACGTCGACTTCAGATAGCTTCGGGTTTCGCGGGAGTCTGTTGGGCATTGCTGTGACGTAGGTTACCTATGGAAAGAAGAAGAAGGCATAGCATTAGCATTGTGTCCCACTCTACCACTTACTAATATACATAATGTATGTATGGGAAAGTGAGTTAGTTGTTGTGTTGGTTTGTCCTTCTTCTCCTTCTTCAGCGGAATGCAGCATGTTGGCTAATTATACAGAGAGAAAGGTTTAGTTACCTTCGCGTCCACAATAATGAGTGAGGCTGCCCCGATGGTGCCTCAGGACGCTAAAGCCGACTGCTTCCACACCACTATGCGCAAACGGTGCGCGTATATATAGAGTATGCAGCCCGACTCTGTGCTGAAGATGAATGCGGCGCGACTCAACTGCTGTTAGCTCCGTAATTGCTTGAAGACCTTACCGTACGAATGCCCTTGCGCAAATAGCGTAATTTTTTAAATTAATTTAAATTATTTCAGATTATTATTTAATATCTATTCTTTATAAAAAAAAAAAAAACAAAAGATAAACTAAAATTTTGTGGTATTGTATATTGTTTATCTATTTTCTTGAATATTTTACTGTATTATTTCAATTATGAATTGTATATGCTTTGTATATATATAATATGTATAATTACCTGACCTAAAAATCTATTATTATATAGGTACACAAATGCAGACTGCGAGCTTCTACCGGGCATTTCAAGCTAGTCTATTCGGGAAAACTACAACCTATAAGGTGGAGGTGAACCCACCTCTGTCATCAAGAAGTAATTTAGAATATATAATAAAAGCTTTTAAAATAAATTTCGCACCGACCGTACGAAGCCACTCACCTCATGGCCAGCTTCCAGAAGGATCTTAACACAAGCCTCTCCCAGAATGGCGTGGCTCCGGCTGGGGATCGGAGATACGAGCAGTATCGTGTAGGCCTTGCAGGAGTGTGCGATCACCAGCAAGAATATACCTGACCACATCCTCGCAACACCACTGGCTCTCTGTAAATGCAGTTACGAATTACGTTGACGTGAGAACCTTCTGTTCCTTCAAGGCAGGCAACGCACCTGTGATACCCCTTGTATCGCACTAGTCCATAGACGACGGTGACCACTTACCATCAGGTGGCCCGTATGTCTATTTGTACGTCTATATTATTTAAAAAAAATCTGAGACTAACTTATGAATTCTTATTAGCATCAACTTTGTGAACCGGCGGTAGATAAAAAATGTTATGACGTTCAATAAGCGTATACAAAATACCATATAATGAAAAATAAATGAATCTGAATCTGAATCTATTACTTATTAAGGCTGTAATTCATTTATTGGTATACTGTTCGTCTTCAAATACCAATGGTACTCCAATTTTTGTATATTTAATTCCACTGGCAAAGATAAAACTGACCTAGAAAAGATTTTGCTACTTCACTTTATTACAATCTTACTTGCAAGCGGTTAATAAAGCTTATCCGAAGCTATTGTATAAGTGCAAAACCCAATTTCAATTAATAAATAGGCAAGGAAAATACTACAAAAGATTATGCAAACTCACGTTAACTAATAAAAAATATATATCAGTTACATTAACACTTCCACAAGGTTAGAATAGTTACAAAGGACTGTTTTTATTCTTATTTATGGCTCGTCTATAAATAGCGCTCAATTTTTAAAGTGTTCGCTGCGCGCTACAAGCGCTCGACGTTGAATAATTTTTGCTCGTACCTACCTACTGTTTAGTCTAGAACTATTAAAATAAGTGTTGGCTGTTAAATTCGCCTCTCACTCGAGGGTTCCAAACGGTGCCTACGCACCAATTACTTTTCTAAGATGTGTTAGAAAATAATTGTCACAAACAAAAACATTGTCAGGAATCTTACATGCCTGAGAGTTCTTTATATAGATTTCGAAGGCTCGTGAAACCTGTCAATCCTCAGTTGGCCAGCGTGGTGGACTATCGCCTTACCTTCCCATTCCGAAAGAAGACCCGTGCCCAGTGGGACACATAAAGGATTGTGGTGGTTTACCCTTTCGCTCACCCCGCCAGACGAGTGATTAATACGTTCTATTAATACTTTCAACATATTTGTAAATCAAATCAAAAATATTGAATATAATGTGAATCGAAAATATTCAATTGTAGGTCGACCGAGTATTGACTAGTAATTTTTCGATCGAGTTGCATCGAGCGATTCACGAATAGAGCCCATTGTCGCTGCATACAAAGTCATTAATTGTACCTATAGTAATTACGACTATTATCTAATGTGGTATTACGTTACATAGTAGTGCAGTACCTACTTAACATTATGTGTAACCTATTTATATTATACCTTCCCGTATTAATAAACCAACTCAAGTTTGAGAAAGGAAATCAGAAACGAAATTCATAAATTAATTATGTTGAGATAGTTGTAATAATCGATTATGTAGTCAGCTGTTCTTCGGTATGATTAGAGAACCAGTAATGTATGTTGTATTAGCTGTTACCTACGACTTCGCTCGATAGAATGAAAACAATACTATGACATCTTATTCGTTTTTTTACGCTTATCATAATCTATATTAAAAGCTATGAAAGGTTTCAGAAAGAGAAGACTAGAACTCACGCAGGTGTTAAAGAGCCGGAACTTACTTTCCCGAACCAAAAAAGGAATATTTATTACTTACGAATACTTTAGCCCAGCCTTGCACAACAAGTATATTAGTATAGAGGTCCTATTCTATACTGCATTGTGTAAAGACGTGGCTTACGTCAACGATGGAACAGGCAATTGTTAAGCCATCTGTGTATGCTCGATGTACACCAAGGAATAGTACAAGAAAATAAAGAATAATTAAGTAAAGAAACGGTTTAGGTAAAAACCTCACAGACTAACGTCTGACAGAAAATTTATTTTAAATTGATGGATGGATGGATGGAATGATTGTCCAATTATGCCGCATAATTGGGCAATCATTACTAAATATTATCATGTAAACAGCCATGGACAAATTACAGTCCCAGAGTTTTCTTGACACGACATCTTAAACGCCTCGGAAAAAATTCGACCATCCACATATTCTGCTTCAAAGTTTTGCACTCATAAACGCTGAAGAACAGAAGAGAAATGCCAGGAACTCGTACTTTAGCTCACTTATGTCAGCGTCAATGGCAGACGATAAAATTTCTCACCTTAATAATAATATACTGAATCTGTATGACGCTCATGCTCCCAAGCATGGAATCAGACTGAGGCATGATCCTTGGATAACCAACCGAAATCGAGCTTTTAGGAAGTATAATAGTGATCGCACTGAACAAAACTGGATCAATTTTAGGCGTGCGAGGACTCGCTGCGACCCATAGACTTGTTACTGCGGTCAATGTACTTTTATGCCATAGCGTTTTGAACGAACTATAATCAAAATTTGGTTTCACCTGCAGTTCGGCCAATCGTAATCCGAGATAGCTCGATCAATTCATCGATCAATTGATCGATATAACGTAATTATCGATTCAAAATGGAACGATTGATACAGTTTTTTGTCCATTTCACGGGAACCGTCAATGCAAAGAATGACATCGATCCGATTCCGTTGAGGAGGAGCAGAAGAACAAATCAACAAACCAACAAAAACACATTCCAATTTATACAATTGCCATAGAATAGAGATGGAATAGTAAAGTGGCTAGATTACTGTAATAAAATAATATTATTCGTTATCAGATAGCAAGTATTAAGATGCATTGAGATAGTAGTTACTTTATTTATCTATAATTGAACAAGGTACTATGTATTGTAATAATTGGTACAAGGTATTGTAATAATTGTACCTGATTTATGCATTTTTCATTTTGTGTACGAGTCGTAAGAACAAAACTATTTCAGCCATATTACTAGACGAATTTATAGTCAAGTTTAAGCAAAATTATATTATCGTTAGGTACTATTAATATAGCTACTCTAATAATAATTATAGCTACTCTTTGTTCATTGTTAGAATTTTTTCTTGTAAAATCGCTAAAACCTGTTCATTTTAAAATTTAATGTTTTTTATTTGGTTTATTATTATTAGGGTTTGTATATTTGTATTTTCTAAATTCGGGTACTACTTACTTATTTCATTTTATTTAATAAAATTACTCCCATCCTGTAAATTCATACAAAATTGACGTCTCACTCTCTCACTAAATTGACGTAAACCAGGTACTATGTTTTTGCAATAAGACGTATCTAAATAAAAGTAAAAATAAATAATTGTTTAACTGTTATATTTTTTGTAACGAGTAAGCTATACATCTAGACTAGATATACACAAGCTTTACCAAACGTACCTATATGCACTTATATACCTACTCATTCTAATGTTCATGTAGGTACCAAAAGAAATTAATTATACTGTAAAAAATTTTTTTTTAATAAGTTTTTATAACTTTTATTTTTATTTTCATGCATTGTCATCGGAACCTAATATGTGTACCAAATTTCAGCTCGATAGCTTCAGCGGAAGTGGGTGAAATATTGATTGCAAGATTCCAGGACATACATGAATACATACATACGAGTGAAGTTAAATAAAAGCTTTTAAAATGGGTTCCAATTGATCAATGCATTCATTAGATCTAGATATATACCCACAAGTTTTCGTACATGCATCTTTCAATCAAATACAAAATATTCTTCTCGGCACAAATGTTCACTTATCGATACCTACCTACTCATTCTAAGTTAAAACAAAGCAAAATAAAAATGGTTTACAATTAATGGTTATCAATCAATTTATCAACACATTCACAAAATTTTATATTAAAACATCAGTCCTTTTTCTTCTTATCTTGTTTTTTGAACTTTCTTAAAACTAACCTAACAGCGTACAGTACAACAATGACTAGAGCGGCGAGATCTAGATAGATCTTCTGGTACCAGGGGACCAGGAGTGCTGGAGAGCGCAGGTGGGGTGCGCCGCCCGTGCGGACCACGTGAGCCACCCAGTGGGCTAGCTCCTTGCCCGGGGGCACTGGCCGGTCGTGGTACACGACGGACAACTGCTTTACTCTGTTCGAGTAGCTGGAAAAGATGAAGTCAGGTCAGATTAGGGTTGACAACAGTACTTTAATATTGTCTTGTACTATATTTCGGGTCTGCGTGCTATACACTGTCAAAGAAATAAAGTAGGTACACAAAAACACTATAATACAATAAGATGGAATATTGAGCTTTTAAAGGTTGATAATACGACAAATTTATTGAAGACAAACAATTATAACGAAATTCAAGAAGTGCCAAAATATAGTTTGTATATTAAATAATTAACAAAAATGACTTTTTTTTGCTCTAGGATCCTTAAAATACTATAGTTTTTTTTTTACAGTGTACTATATATTTGAATAGTTTATTTTGAAAAATACTATTTTTAATACAAAAAAAATTTGGCAACCCTAGGTCAGATATACAGCTCCAGAATAATCGGTAGCTCCTATCTCACGTAAGAGGACTACATTTCTGTGTTTGTGGATGGCAAGAGTGGGAGCTCTCGCTGCCAAGTGACTCCGAGAAAGACGACGCTATGTCCAGCCAGCACAGCATTGTGTAGGGTAGGGGTTGACAACGATGATAACGAATGATTGATAACGTAAATAGAATGGAGCGTGTGAAATCCCACATCACCAGGCGTAGCCACCACTAAGTCCGAGAACCTATGATAGGTGTCCCAATAAATCAAGGCTTTGATTAATGCAAAGAACGATTCTAAGATGGAATTTTCCATTTTCCACTTTCACTTTATTTAAAAAAATAGCATAACATCATGCCCACCCACTTTTCACAAGTTATTTTTAACTCCCCTAAAATATGTGAGCCTAGGGCCATACACAGGGCACAAATTCAGCTACCACTAGGACTCTCAGCTACTAGGTACTAGGAATTTCATATTACAAAAACCCAATTATACTTCACCAGACCTAAGAATCGAACCATGGACTTCTCAGCAGTTGCGCTTGTTACTATTAGAGTTATTCTTATACGCAGCTATATATAAAGTAAGGGTACCTAGGATCAGTTAAAATATCATCGATGGCTTGTTTGAGCTCGTCAGCCATTGTGTAGGAGAGGTCAACCTTCTTTGCGAAGCCTCTCTTTACAGATCTGTCGACGTTGTTAAACTGGTCGCCGAAGACCGGAATGCCTATGATTGGCTTGGCAAAGTGAATGGTCTCAGTAGTTGATAGAAGTCCTCCGTGTGTGATGAATAGAACGCAGTTTGGATGAGCTGAAAGTTAAATAAGAAAAAATTTTGTCATAATATAGTTAAGTGATACGAGACAGCCAATTACCATAGAATAATCTGCTGGTCATTGAATTATGAAATAACTGTAAGTTCCTTTAAAGACGCGGATACAACATTAATGCAACAGCTAAATTGTATATTTCGTTACTTACCAAGGATACTCTGTTGAGGAGCCCATTGTACAATATGCAGATTGTGCGGTCTATTTGGCAAGTCTTCCTCAAACTTCCACAGAACAGTTTGCTTTAGTTTGCCAAACATTTGCACCAAACTGGTTTTTAACTCTGCCGGCATGTACTTGCTGCGTAAGTTTGACCCCATGCTGAAGTATATGAGACCATGTTTGGCGTTATCTAGTAGTTTTTGCATGTCCTGTAATCATAAAGTAAGATAGATAAGTAATTTATGAAAAACTGACTCTACGCATAGACAGATAAGACTAACTTCTTTGAGTTTATTGGGATTGTATTTTTTTCTTTTAATATGTAGTTCCACAGCGGAGCGAAGTGAAGCAATCGGCAGAGTCGGCCGACCAAAAAATGCATATTAAGCGATCGCCGATAGTTTAGTATGAATACAAACGTGGATAACTCCAAACAAACAAACTTTTTATTACGAACCAGACTAAACTGCCGGCCGATTATTAGTTTGTATCTGAGGAAACTCTTACGTGTTTTAGAGAAAAAACATAGGGATAACGAACAAGAACCAAATTACCTCAGGCAAAGGTTTGACAACAGGATCGATATGGTAACCTCCAACTGCCTTGTAATTCTGTGGGAGCCGCATCGTCTGTCCCATGGACACATGGGAGTTGCCGATCATCAGAGACGCATTATACCGGAGCTCTGCTAATTCTGGTACCCGATGCCCTCTTTTCCGTATGATCGGTACAAGGTATTTCTGGTACTGATCGTTTTCAACGCCGTTTATGTAGCTGGAAATACAAAATTTTTGCTATTCTTACTTGCTACTTCTGCAAACGACGTGCGTCGGTGACCTTGATTTTTGTATGCGGCGTATTCAAGCCCAAAATTCACCGTTGTCAAAGTACACACAAAGGTCACACGTTCAGTCATGGACTTACAAATATTGAAGAGCAGAACTGGTCACAATCATCAGGAGTTCCTCAACACGTTGCGAGAATGTAAACGGAGGAGCATTTCCTGAGGTGGTGTCGGCGTTGTAGGCAGGGTTCGGTATCTCGTCGATCAACTGAAGCACCATCCAGTGAGGGTCGACGGTCGAGACCCAGATGTAGGGGCAGTTAAATACAGCGGAGACGCTGGAAAAATATTACCACGGTTGTTACAACATAGACCAATAAAGCCATCAACTTGGCCTTGTTAAAGGTGTCTGCAAGCACCAATGACTCTCTAAGATATGTGCGATTTAAGAAATTAAATATCACACACATGTAGCGTGTTCTGTTAAATGAAAACATCATCAGGAAATCTGTATGCTTAATAGTTCCCCATAATTTCTCGAAGGCATGTGAAGTTTGTTAAGCCACATTTGGCCAGCATGGTGCGAAAAATGCTACTCTGTAGAAATTGTACCTACTAGATACCGTGGTGGGAGTAGGTACTGGAACTTGGTGGGATTTGGTCTTACCCACTGTACAGGTCCAGGAACATCCACTCAACTATAACCACGTCAAACTGCTCCTTCGGGTCGTTGAAAAGTTTTAATACCTCTTGGTGAGTGAACAAGGCTTGCGAGAGGTCGAAGAAGAACGTTACCAAGGCAGATAGACCGCGGTAGTCAATCTCCTTTTTCATTATCTTTTCGATACTCCCGGCCTCATCTGCAATAGAATAAGCACATTGATTAATTAAGTAAAATGGAAGATATAAGCCTTAAAAGCATCCCTCCTACAACCGTCTATCCGACACGTTACACAGGTCAATCGAGCGGGCGAGGGAAAGGGGCAGGCGTAAAGAACTTAATAGCATCCAATGTGAAACAGAAGTAATTATTAAATAAAATTTTAAAATGTTACCCCCTGAATGGAGCGGCGGGAATGAAGGGGACCTCAAAATTATTACAACATCTATATTTCAGAATAAACTTAATAAATGGTTGATTTATTGATTGAACCATCCATGTATCCAATTCGCGTGACTTCAGATGCGATGGCCCATCGCTGTGCCGAAACGCTTATCACATCTTATTAAATAAACAAACCACAAAGATTACATAGATTAAGATTGGAAGAACATTACATAGATTGCAATAAATTACCTGCGGATATAAAAAAATTTAAGACAATAAGTACATGCTAAGAAATACGAGAAGATAATACTTCAGTCACGAGAAAGCGTGGCTAATGTGCGGGTTTAGGTCTCACAGTGCTATAATGTACCTAGATCCTATTACTTAGCAAATAATTTGAACGGGGGTTAGTTCAAATTATTCAAATACGTACCTGGGAAGAACACCTGTAGGCTGCTGACATCGATCTCTCTAAGGGACGGATGCTGCTTCCGTGCTTTTGGGAAAGAAGTGATTAATGTCACCTGGAAGCATAAGGAAACACATATCGTCTAAATCCAGAAATTATTAAAACCAATTGAAACGGTCGTTTCTGTTCTCCTAGACACTGTGATGACACTGGCCATAAATGTTTGAATGTTATATTTATATAAACATTGATTAAAAATAAAATTGGCGGGAAGTTGCGTGTCAATTGTTTTTATCACAAGTTGAAGTTCGTCGTCCGTACCAAAAATGGAATAAACTCGGGTTAATTACATTATCATATCGGTATGTTTTTAGGGCGACGATTTAGTAGGATATTATAAGTTCACAAACTCCGCAAGTCTGCACTTCTCGTCTTCAAAATGCTACTGGGCGGGAAGCATCTCATTTAAGCACCGTAAGGCGTTGGTACGCAGAATTTGATCGTGGTCGTGTTTCTCTCCAATGCAATTCGTGAAGGTCGGCCCACAACTATGAGGAAAATGTGGCTACTGTTAGGCAATTAATTGAAGAGAACCGGCGTATCACCATTGAAACGATTCAAGGAAATTTGGGGATTGGTATGAGCCAGATTAAAAAAATCTTTCATCAACATTTAAAGGTAAGAAAACTTTCTTGCCTATAGTCACCTCATGAACTCACCCCAGAACAAAAACGGACTCGTTTTGGCTGGTGTAAAAAAATTTTGTTCCGCCACCCGCTCAGCGCTCTACAACTGTTCATTCAGTTATGTGTCGTGAAAATGTAGCAGAGTAATAAAAATTGTTTCTTTTTATGAAATTGAAATGATCGACTTTCCCCTATTAAAACGTCATTGATAAGATCCATGTGTCTTACCTCATGGCCAGCGTCCAGCAAATGCCTCGTGATCCCATCCCCGAGGATCATGTGGCTCTTCCCCGGGATCGGAAACATAGCCAGAATCTTGTATGCCTCGCTAACGTGTGCCGCGTAGGCTAGTGTCAAACAGAGGAGTAGCTTTGACATTGTCTGCAACAAACAATTCAGACTTACTTCTTTAACTCTGTAGAAGCCACAATATTTAACTACTAAACCTCTTCACGAATCGCATAAAATATACAAAATCATTCTGCCGATCATAATGACTTGGCAGAAAAAATCTTCAATCACGCTGACTATAAATAATACCTACCTGTTCTTATCAGATTCCAAAGTTCATCAATGGTCTCTATCGTGGAATGATCCGTCTTTTTGTCCGAAGTGACGAGGGTACCAGGTTCAGTACAATACTGTTCATAACTGTTGTGACTGACTTGGAACGAGACTCTTACTAACAATTAAGTACTAATTATTACTAACACCAACTAACAAGACTAACTGTCACTAACATTCCCTAGTCCTCATACCCACTAACGAACTGACCAACTAATGTTCTAATTAACTCTTTCAGTTAACTGGACTAACCATCCCAGTCTCTGTTTGAGTCTTGTTCGAACACAGTTGTCATGGGCGGCAGCGAATGGGTGGTACTGCTATCTCGATTGCTATCTTATATCCATAGAAAAAAACGAATTGATAATAAGATTCCAATCAAATAATTTTTGGCATTCTGACCGAATTTGACCACATTCCTATGAGTCTATTTTAGCGTTTGCGGTTATCATACGCTTTATAATTTAATAAGCTCATCAACAAAGACTACGACTAATTTTAATTAATACTTTAATTAATAATAATAACTAATTTAATAAAAAATTTAATTACGAATATACCTTTAAATTTCCCTTCAAATCATTTATCAATGTTTAAATTTTTAAGCAGGCATCAAAAATGTGCCTTTAGACTTTGTTGTTGTTGATATTATCTATGCATTATTATATTTGTTCACATGACTATGAATGAAATAAAATAATTAGATAATCATTCATAGGCGAGGACAGGGCAGGCATAGTACTCAAGCCCTACAATTTTGCAGTTGCAATACTGCAGACAATTACCATAAATAACTTAGAAGCGTATGGCGACGTATTATGTAAAGATAATAATTTTCCTTAATCTTTTATTATCAAAAATAAGTAAACAATTCCTGCAGGTACTTTTTTTATCAAATAAGTAAACAATAACTGCAATTGCTCTGCAATTAACTTCCAAGCTGCTTACTTTACATATATAGCTGTTTATAGGCCCCGTGCGTATCGCGATGCGCCTACTGTTGCGCCATCTCGCGGAACAGTGGTGACAATACGTAGATGCCCAGCTGACTGGCGCCTTCCCAAGTAGCATATGATTCATACGCACTCCGAGGTCATTATTAATCGAAAATAATTAACAATAATTAACGTTATGACCACGACGATAATCCAATGTGGTTTTCAATCAATCTTCTTACATTTTTTTCGTGGAAAATCGATATCAAAAGGTAAGTAATGTAACAAAAAAAATTAGAAATCCAACCCTTCCGAGTGAAGGTGTTGCCGCTTATTATTGAATTGAATTTTAGGTAAAAAACTATTTGAAAGCAGGCATGTCTCCAACGTGAGAGAAATCATCGATGTAGATGGTAAACGTATCATCGAGGGAAAAGTTTTACCACAAACTAGGGTAACAAACCCTCCGTACGCTGTTACGTTGAAGGTATATGAAAAAAAAATTTTTTATTGTAAATTGTATTATTAAGATCTGATGCAAACGACACTAAATCATGAATTTTTACAGTTACTTGTATAAGGATAACAACTCGTTGAAGCAAATATGCAGGATCGTACAGTCAAACTAAATAAGTATTTTTAGAGTAATTTTCGATTCTAGTTTCATAGGAATTTCACTAGCCTCTTGCACTAATAAATTAATGCTTTGCTCTTTCGTTTTCCTCAAAGCATGATGTATGGCACTGATGGTGTGGTCCTTGTGTGATTAAAAACATAATTTTTGTGTTGTTTTGTTCATAGCTATAAATTAATGAACCATTCGATATTTTTTTGTATCCTGTGAACACTGAATATTTCATAGGATCAATTTCTTTATCGCTTGGCTTTTTAACTCTTACACTATTTTATTGTTATAATAATAAGAATGCATTTTTATAGTTGAATGGGGACCGCACAATATCCACGACGCTGTGTGGCTGCAAGGCCGGCTTATCGCTTCGAGGGTGTAAGCACGTCGCTGCTGTTGCCATTTTCATCAACAATCAAAGTTCAAGTTCGAAGACTGATCAGCCACAAGTTTGGTGGAAAAATCGTCGGGATATACGATGGGCTATTTTCAATCGTTGATTTCGCACCGCCCACAAAATGAGCACTGCAGATGCGACTGTTTACGTTCGGCTCCCACGGTTTGTTGTCTGCACCACGAAAAGATAAATATGTAATAACGCATAAAAAAAAAATCCTATTTCCTTATGCATATTTCGTCCTCACTGTCTTATATAGGCATATACAACGATAATTTTGAGACATAAATAAATAAATGTAATATTGAGTAAAATTTACTCACACTCGTCTCACAGCTTGTATCCACTTTTTCCTTCGGTCAATTTCATGACTTTTTCTCGGAAACGAGTAAAATTTTAATTGCCGACTATTTTGTTCGGAGTTGTTGCACCCAATAACACAACAATATCTTTTGGCAGGCATTATTTTCCGATATTTTTAGGTATTTTCACAAGTTCAATCCGTGTGCACGAGCTCACTCCGAACGACTGTTGTCACCACATGGCCGCACGGGCATCTACTAACTTTCCGATTGAGCCGCGAGGGCGGCGCCACATGCGATGCGCACGGGGCCTATACTACTACTAGTACTAGGTAGTTACTAGGTAAAAGTAAAAAGGAGCAATTAAGATCGGGTTGGTCAATATCCTCAGTGCGTGAGTAGCGCAATGGAGCACGCTCTAAGCCGGCGGTCACCAACAGGAGATGAACCTCAGTCTACTGATGACTATAAGTAATTGAGGAGGAAAGTAGCGAGGAGATGCACTACACACATTTTATCATACAAAACTGTGTCTGTGTCGCCGATTTGCGGGGTTGAATAGAGCGGGGTGCACTAATTAAATCCGTCTACTTTCTAATACTCCACCTAGCGGTCAAACAAAGAACTACCTAGTAATAAATATTGGAAGGCAATTGTAGTAATTTCGCTATCCCACGCCATTCAAAAATTAAACTAAAAAAAAACTAATGCATTGCCAATTATTTTTTTCCGCTTGCGTACATTCCAATACATAATTACCAATTTCAACTACTTCTCAACCATTAGTTTCAGTACCTACATGGTAAAGTACAGACACAGGAAATCAAGACACCATGCCTTAGGTACTTACTTATCTCAGAGTAAGATATAAAAAATCTTATAACAGAGAGATAGATATCAAGAGGTAAATACTTATAAAAATCGTTGCACGTCAATTAAAGATACGTAATATGAAGATATAATTAGGGTACCTCTATCTCATAAGATAGTAGGTGATAGCGTACATTTTGTAACGTGTTCATGAAGAACGTAATACTTGTTTCATTTAAATTATTCTTTAGTTATCAAGTTGTTTTACTTAAATTATTTATTTATTTATTTATTTATATATTCATGTACACGACAAACAGCAAAAAAAACAGTGTTAATAGTAATTAATATGGAATGAAGTACATTAAATAAGAGAGGACTTAGTTTATTTAAAGTAATAAACTTAAAGTGTCGTTTCATTTCAGTACAGGTAAGATTTTGTAGTATAGCTGTAATAAAAATTATTATTTAGTTTAAAGAGTATGAACGTTTTCGTTACTGATAAAATAAATATTCATTTAGTTTGTTTTATTGACCAATCCTTTCGGAGTAAAATATATCTTATTATATTTTAAAAGCTTTTATTTAACTTCACTCGTATCTATGTATGTATGTATGTATGTATGTCCTGGAATCTTGCAATCAATATTTTAACCACTTCCATTGAAGCTATCGAGCTGAAATTCGGCACACATATTTGGTTCCGATGACAATGCACGAAAATAAAAACAAAGTCATAAAAAGCTTTTTTTTTAAAACAAATTTTTAACGGTATAATATTTATTTATATTTAATTTATTTAATGTAGCGAACTGTATGCTACACTATTAAAATTACAAACATGTAAGTATAGATAGAAATTTTAGATTATACTCGTATTATTCTAAAAAATGGTTATACATATGATTTGCGTGTTAGTGACTGGCTGAATAAGTACCACTTATATTAAGATCTATCAACCAATATAAGATGTTCAATGCGAATGAAAATAATTATGATGAATTGTAGCGTCGAGGGCACGATAAGCCGTCGGTCACGGTTGTTTACAATGGTGGAAACAATTTTTTACTTCGGGTGGCTTGAGAATATTCGACACTGGGTTGGCCACTAACCGACCAATCCGCATTGGGGCAGCGTGGAGAGCGTATGCTCTAGACTAGACCGTAGCACCCAACAGTGGTAGGTATAGGTTGCAACTGTGAGCGAATTTATCGATGAACAACATTTGAGAGTATCTAAGTATCTAACCAATCCTGGCTAGATACGAAATAACTTCATTGCTCAAGTTATAGGCAAAGACAAACGCGATATTAAAAAAAAAATGGATATTAGATGGTAAACGTGCATGTAGCACCATTCACTACTGCCCCTGACAACTGAAGTTAACAGAGAATGCTAATAATATGAAGTTCATCATCATCATCACAACCCTTTCTTTGTCCCACTGTTGGGCACGGGTCTCCTGTCAGAGTGGGAGGGAATATGAAGTTCACAATTATTATTACGAACATTAGTAGGTGAAAAGTAGTAGTCTAGTAGTAACTGTTAAAATAAGAGTAGTAAGAGCCTAGTCTTCTCTCACATATTATATATCAACATATTATGTATCAACATGGTATCAACGTCATTATTATAATAAGTAAAAACTAAAATGAACTGAAAAATATTTAACTTACCAATACTTATAAATAGATACCCTCCAATTTCATTCACGTTACACTAAAATAATTAACGAAAAAAAAACCAGTAAACAGGTTAAATCACTTACGTTCTCGAATACTCATTATTATAATAAGTAAAAACTAAAATGAACTGAAAAATATTTAACTTACCAATACTTATAAATAGATACCCTCCAATTTCATTAACGTTACACTAAATACGAGTGAAGTTAAATAAAAGCTTTTAAAATAACGAAAAAAAAAACAGTAAACAGTTACATAAATCACTTGCGTTCTCGAATACCAAAAGCCGACTACAGTATTGTGTCAACGTTGGTTGACTACGATTTCATATATATTCTATTCTTTCGTTACGTCGCATCGTAGCGGTTATCTTTTAGGCTTAAGATACTCATAGGATAAGCATAGCAAAGTTCTATTCACATTGATATTTATTAGTGAGTACCTACTCACTGATAATAATCAATCAATGTGATTATTATATTACAACACACATACCTATGTGTGTTGTAATTTTAAATTGACACATTGATTTACATATATACACAATCGACTACGACCTACGCTACGCTTCAAACGATAAATAGCTGTATTTGTCTGTCTGTATTTATTTAATTATTTTAATTTTCATGTCACCTTAAAGGCCTTATACATAATGCCTAATGGCATTTTCTTCCAGCCAGACCTTGATACAGAAAATTTGCTGGTGGCAGGTATGAACTAAAAGAATAACTATGTGCACATTCTGCATAATAATATGTTTTTCAAAACTCAACTGTTTTTGATATAGTTTTTACTATAATTTCAATCATTTCAATGTTTCTTCCGGGTGGTTTACGTAACAATTAATTTTACTCTCAGTTTAGGTACCTATATTATAACGTGGAGCATTAGTAATTATCATTAGCCTACGATTAATACTCAGAAATAGCGAATCAAATATTTTTTGTGGAGGAAACCTAATAAAGGTTTCCAAGTACCTACCGTGGGAGTTTTCTTCACAACTTTCTGTTTAGTTAGTGTCGTTTTTCATCAGCCCTGCCCAAGTCCCGCCTACAATGTGACGTCACACTATAGTAATTAATGAGGTGACACATTCGTTTTAGTTGTAGGTAATCAAATTTCGATAACGTACGATCTCGATAAGGTAAAGTAAGGTAAGGTTCTGGTAGATAAGCAAGAAATATAGTATGTATAATAAGTAGCGTCCAAAGCCCAATGGCTCGCGTCGATTCAATGTGATCGAAAGAGTTAAGTAACGAAGAGCGCGGTGGGTTTGTGGATGGGTGACCGCTAGTAGCAAAATTTCATGGACGCTACTGTGCTTCGGAGGGCACGTAAAGCCGTCGGTCCCGGTTGTTTTCAATGCTGGAAACAGTCGTTAAGCCTTGTCGAAGACCTTCGGGTGGCTTGAGAACATTCGACACTGAGTTGGCCACTAACCCTTTCACCTATCTGCATTGGAGTATGCTCTAGACCTCCCGCAGCAGTGTCTGTGGGGGAGAACCGTGCCCGGCAGTGGAACGTCTATGGGTGGCAGCGAAGCAAGGAATATGCATTCCCAGTAAAAATACCAAAAATAAACTGTTTATAAAATTTATTTCTATGTTGTTTCTTATCTACAAATCGAAACCCACGCCCATGGATCAAAGGAACAGGCGAGGAGGACGACAGTGTGTCTTTCTCTCTCTATCTTTTTTTCTATCTTTACACGAACTATCTATTTCAAGCCACATTTAATTTTGACCCCACTCTAACTCAAGAACTTTTACACTTACAATAAATGAAATGCTTTCATATTGCGGAGGAACATACAGTGATACAGGGAGTCATATAATAAGAGTACATAATACAGAAATGAAAAAATAAAAATGATTATCAACAATCGTATGTAAATAAAAATGTACCTAATGAACTTCAATATGCGTACCTATAGAAATGCCACTTAATTAAATCGAACGCTCTAATTGATAGTTAATTATACTTTACATCTGTATCTCTAAAATGATGTTCAAAATTTTAATGCGCAATATTCAAATATAAATTCATCTTGTAACTTCCCGTTCTTCTTTGTATTTTACGTCCACTTTCCCCTCACAATTATAGGATAAAATTATCCTTTTCAACAGCACCAATACTATTTATATTTATGCATGTTATTACTTAAGATTAAGACGATTGTATATTTTCTATCAAACAACAAAACCGTTGAACGAACACAATCTTACATTCTGTAAAAAAATAATTTGTTCTTTTTAATCCGTCTAATAAATTCAATGTGTCTACTTCTCATTCCCACTTATCATCGAACATATACCTATCATATCAAAAGCAATAGAACTAATACCGTTCATGATGTTTCTGGTTTTTCTTTGTAACGTTTCACCTAATATTTATCGTATAACTATAATGTACCTAGCACCTATGTTACAAGTGTTAATTCCTCTTTTTCTTGCTCTGCGTCTTCTTAATATCTTGTGTCGGCGTTTTCTTCCCACAAATCATCGAACATATCTTCCTGAACAACATCTTCAGTCCATATAACAGAACTAACACTACCGCTACTAGGTCTAGATACATCTTCTGGTACCAGGGCACCAGAAGAGCGGGAGAGCGTAGATGCAGCGCTCCACGAGTGCGTACGACGTGTTGCACCCAGTGGACGGCCTCCACCGCAGGGGAGACCGGGCGATCGTGGTATATAAGCGAAACCTCCTTGGCCTTGGCAGTGTACCTGGAAATAAACAGCAAAATACGTAACGTAAAATAACGTAGAAAATTAGGTTGCCCACATACTTTAATATAATGACCAGAAACTTGTAAAAAGGTCATTAGCTCTGCGAGACAACTATATATGTATATTACACAATATCATATCAGTATGTCAGTAAAATAACAAGTGAAGTAACAAATACTAGGTACTCATAAAACTACTACACTAGACTAGAAATAATAAAAAAAAATAGAATATTCCTTTTATTTTTTATTAGCAATATCACCATATTACTTTTATTTTTTAATAGCAATATCACCGGGAACTAGCAACATTTCGCGGTAGAGTCGAGCCGAGTCGACTCTAATATTATAAAACTTATGGTGATATGAAAAATAGATAGTTTTGTAAAATGGATCTGGCTGTACTCTTATTGGCTGGATGACTAAAGAGACTTTAAATGCATAGCGATGCATTAATAAAATTATAAAATAATTTAAAAAAAAAACTAAAATACATCCCTTCGTAGATAACCGAACTACAATGAAGATTTTTTTTTTTGTAAATTATTCCATTGTCATCGGTCCTTGATTATTGTGCAAAGTATCAAATTTATCCGTCGTTTAAAGAGTGCGATATCACGTTCATGTATACATACATACCAAACTAATAAAAGAGTGTTAAATAAAGATTAGTTAATGGTGACATTGACAATGGTCATATATCTATTTAAATTCAAACATAAGTCAGATGTTAAACGAAAAGGTGAGCAAAGTACGGCAGCCAAACCTTCCTATTCGTGAAGGGTCTGACCCGATTTTACTCCTTACTTATGCCTATAAATGATCTGCCGAATACTAAATACAGAACATGCAAGTTTTCTTATCGTAATTTTAAAACAATCTTACTTTGGATCGCTAAGAATATCTTGGATGGCCGTTTTCATTTCATTGGCCATAGAGTAGGAGAGTTCAACTTTCTTCGCAAACCCCTTTTGCACTGCTCCGTCCACGTTACTGAACTGGTCCCCGAAAACTGGAATGCCTATGATGGGTTTGCCGAAATGAACCGCTTCTATTGTCGAAAGAATTCCTCCGTGGGTGATGAAAAGAACGCAGTTTTTGTGCGCTGCAAATAAAACATTTTTATGGTATAGTATGGTATGGTATGGTATCCTATTGTAATAATGTTTCAGGTATCAAAAAATTTTGGACCTAAGACAAAAGTATAAATAAATTTCTGCAAAATAAACTTGCTTATTTAAAATTACCTAGTAGTAGTATTAGCTTTGCAAGTGTTACCTTACCTAGAATACTTTGTTGTGGAGCCCATTTTATTATATGCACGTTAGGGGGAGTACCAGGTAGATCTTCCTCAAACTTCCACAAGACTGTTTGCTTCAATGCTCCAAACATTTTCAAGAAATCTCTTTTCAGCTCATCCGGCAGAAATTTACTTTTTAAATTGGATCCTAAGCTAAAGTATATGACTCCATTTTTTGCGTTGTCCAGCAAGCTCTTGAGGTCCTGTATAGTGCAAGATATACATAGCTTACGAGTATTTAGTTAATAAAGAAATGGTCAAAATATTTTTGAATTTCGAGTATCTAAAAGACTTTCAACATATACGAACAAGATTACTTTTCTTAGTGTATGCAAGGCTGCTTTACTGAATGCTAAGTTTAAGGTTTAAGGCGAGGTATCGCGGTTAAACTCTTGTTTTGAATGTTCATGAACTTTAATTTTAGTTCAGAAAATCCATTAATATATTATCTGACCCAGGCATCGAACCCTCTAGCTTAGCAGTCGCGCCTGAGATCATCAAGCAGATGCTCAAGATAAGGCTGTACTTAAAAATGGATTTGATAAGCTTTTTTAGTTCAATCAACAATACCATACCCCTGGCAGCGGCTCCACGTCCTTAGCAATATGGTAACCAGCGATGGGCTTGTAAATGGGAGGCAGCCTCGTAGCCTTCCCCAGCGACACGTGCGAGTTGCCGAGGACCAAGGATGCGTTGTACACCAGCTCTTGGTAATCCGGAACTCTGTTCCCTCTCTTGCGGATCATCGGTGCAATGGCTGCCTCGTACTGCGCTATGTCTTGTTGGTTGCAGATGCTTTAAACATAAATTTCAACATTAAAACATTCGAGTACAATGGAATATTAAATTTGTAGTTTATATTCATAGGATTCAACGATAGAACTTTTTATACAATATTTTAAGGGTAAATCCATTCATCCATTAGCCTTTCAGAGTCTCTTCTTTCTCTCCTTTTCTCCTCCATGGGCCTCTCCTTACACTATGGTTCCATTGTCGAATGGAAAAAATTACAAGTCTGAGGGTATGGCTATTTCATTACTGCATGCCATCCCACGCGGTCGTTCCTATAACGCCGTCACGCTCATTTGGTATCAAATGCTATGTATCATTCCACTTGGTCGCTAGAATATGCTTAGTTTCCTAGCATTGATTCTTGAATTAACAATTATTATCAATTGCTCTCTCAGAGCAATGATACATTTATTGACTTTATTCTTGTGCTTGTGATCTGTCGCAGTTATCATGGGCGGAAGCGTGGTGATGCATATATGTTCTAGGAAGTGTTATGTATGTATGCTATGTGGAGCTCGTAAATTATTTACAAACTAACTTTCGCCGCGGCTATCGCTTTCCGAGCAGGATTGTACTCTACATCAAAAGATGGTTTTAAAATATAATAATTATAGCATTAATCAACAGCATTATAAACCAAAGATTATTGTAGCTTTATTACCTTTTTTTTAGCGAGATTACCGCTTGTCAATATCTAGCTTCACTTGCAGTCGCCCGACAAAAAGAGATCATCAAGAGAACCAACAAACACACTTTCCCATTTATACATTTATACCTGCCTGGTAATTTTAAGTCATAAAAACTGAATAATTCATTATCTGACCCAGGAATCGTACCCACGACCTCTAGATTAGCAGTCGCACTCAACATAATATTATAAACATATGCTCAAGATAAGGATGTTCAAAAATGGATTTCATAAGAATTTTTAGTTCATTACCTAATCTTTCATTTACTTATACTTAATTTCCCATTTATACCTATACTAGTGGACGCCCGCAGCTTCGCTCGCGTAGAATTAGACCCATTAACGACGTTTACCCGTCTAACGACTTCAAAAACGGCAAAGTTTCATACTAACTTTGCACCTCCGTTTTACCCCCTTAGGGGGTGAATTTTCAAAAATCCTTTTTTAGTGCTCCCCTACGTTATAAAAGGAACCCCTGTGCAAAATTTCAAGTTTCTAGTCCTTATAGTTTAGGCCCTGCGTTGATATGTCAGTCAGTCAGTCAGTCAGTCAGTCAGTCAGTCAGTCAGTCACCTTCTCCTTTTATATATATAGAAGATTATAATAAGTATTACAAAGAAAATCTCACAAATATTGCATGATAACTCCTGAAAGCTGCATGGCCAGTTCCTTAAGCCGCTGGGGGAAGGAGAACGGTGGTTGGCCTTGGGACATGATGTCAGCGTTGTACGCGGGGTTTGGCGCTTCGTCGACGATGCGGAGGATTCGCCAGTGCGGCTCCACAGTTGACAGCCAAATGAACGGACAATCGAAAACTGCTGCTAATCTGAAAATTTTAGGAATAAGAATAAGGATTAGAAGTTATTAAGGATTAGGATATGGAATGAAGGAAGAAAGGAAAGGTGGAATGGACATGGAGATTACCTATGTGTTGTATTCGGAGAAAATGTCGCCGATTGATCCCCACGATTAAGTACAAGCACAGACAGCATCGGGACTGTAACCTGTAACTATATGTATGTATGCTAGTTGTTCACCAGAGGCGATAGCGGCCCCAACAGAGGCCTCCAAGGGATAGCCCCGCTTTACGCGCGTCCTTCTGAAGGGCGGCCACTCCCTAGGGAGCTCAAACGGCCACATACCAATGACAACCTTGGGGCAAGAGTAGTTCGTCAGAATAACAGTCATGCAGGCGACGGGACGTACGCAGTGTTGCAACACTTATTTATGCCTGACAGCGCACCCAACGACGCATCCTCTTTTATCGATTTAATTAAAATCACACCGCGGGAATAGCGCATCCATTCAATTCAATCGGCTTTAACTTTGTTGTGTTTTTTCGTGTGATTCGTTTATGTTTAGTGAGTAAGAATCTCACATACCCCGACTTCCTGTTAGTACACTAGTTAGTCCTGATAGTACACTACTTGTACTATGCTAGGGATACATGTATATCTTACCCAGCATACACGTCATTGTACATCCACTCAGCAATGATGACGTCAAACTTCTCCCTGGGATCGCTCATCAGTTTCACCACATCCTCGTGCAGGAAAGTTGCATTGCTTATTTCGTTGAGTAGTCTTATAAAGTGGAGCACATTTGATAGGCTCACTTCGTTGTTCATAACCGCCTTTAGACTGGACGTTTCCTCTAAAACAAGTCAAAGTTATTTACCTTTTTAATCACGTGTATGACTTACTTTTATTATTCAACTAGTGGACGCGCCAACGCCTTAAACGCCAAATCTACCTACTGCCTACCACTTCGGGAAATTCAGGCGTGTATGTTATGTTAAAGTTAGTACCTACAGTTGAAGTTTAGAGAAGCTATTATGTTTGTGCATTGTTGACGACGTATGAAGCCTACAAGTATCAACTTATGGTTGGCCATGGTGCTAGTTTTCTAATGACAGTTATATTATTATTATTCTATGTACCTGGCATCAACAGCACGTTTCGACTTAAATCAATTTCTTTAACCCTTGATGGAGGTTTTTCTCGCGGGTACGGCGTAAGGTACACAACCTGAAACAGATATAACAAGAAATAAAGTTACTATGAACGATGCTTCTAACAGTCTCGAAATGAATTTTAAATTGTGTCCAATTACCTAAAAGTAAATTATTTATCTTCCTACAAGTTGATAACCGTGACTTCATGCACGTGAATTTCAGTATTTTGCTGTATACGGTGTTCTGCAAATGTTACCTACCGCTACCACCATATTTTTTTTATGGATACAAGATAGCAAACGAGCTTGCAGCACCACCCATCCATAATAAATAATAGGGCTATTGAATGCAAAAATTATCAAATAGCATTTGTGCAATCTACACAGATAATGTTTGAATATATAAATGGTAATAATTAAATTCCTACTTATATTATAAACGGGAAAGTTTGTAAGTATGGATGGATGGATGTTTGTTACTCTTTCACGTAAAAAGTACTGAATGGATTTTAATGAAACTTTACAATAATATAGCTTATACATCAGAATAACACATAGGCTACAATTTATAAAGATATTGTGTGAATTGTCCAAAATATGACGATAAGTGTCAAGTAAGTAGGAAAAATCTACCATCTGCGAGCTATTTTGGCGTGCGCTGCCAAAACCGCTAGAGTTACACATACGTAATGTATGATGGAAATGTTTATCTTAAATAGTCTTACAAAAAAGCCCGCCACAGTATAAATCTATATCCATTATGTCTATGTGTAAGCCATTATAGCCAAAATAGTGAACCATTACTACAATAAAAAATGATAATTTATTAAAACAAAACAAAATTAGCAGAATACGTTTTAAAAAATTACACAAAATAGACGAATGTGTTAATTGAGTACACACATATCTACAATGACGAACATAACGAATTAAAATATTGTTATTCTTTTTTGTGTTCTCATGTAAGTGACTAATGTAAGTCTTTATGAGAATAAATGTCTTTAAACCTAAACCTAATTTATTTCAAATGCACATTTGGTAGTAATAAATTGATTCCTAAATGAAAATAGATACTTTTATCGCTAGGTGTAAACAAAACTATTGTTATATCTAATTCCGTCCTCTAGTTTTAAATATAATTATGTACCTCATTTCCAGCCGCCGCGATCAAATCGACGAGTTTGTCTCCAAGGATACTGTGGCTTTTGCTGGGGACTGGGATCATAACCAAGGCCCGGTAGGCGTCCAGGGATCCCGCCAGGAACAGAGAAGACAGCACCGTCCATGCTACACTTGCCATTGTCTGAAAAGTAAATATGTACTACTTTACTTTATGATACAGGTAGCCGACTAGTTCATCACTGTAAACGATATCATTGTCGACCTTTCCGATAAAATACACCCAATAACAATACGTGCAATAACATTTTATAAAGCAACTAGCGACGCGCCCCGGCTCTGCACGGGTGCAATCACAGAACAGATAAAGGAGGTCCTCCTTTATCTGTTCTGTGGGTGCAATGCTGAATGCTGATGCTAGCTAAATATACTACAGAATGTCTTTATAAACAACGTTTAAGTACAGCTTTTTTGTCATTAGACAATATAAACATGTTAAGGGCCCCATATACGGTACAATTGATCTGTACGATCCGTCGTTTCAGACCGATCGGAAAGACGATTGATATACGACGATTGACGATTGGTGTACGTGTCTAGATCGTTACCTAACGATTTACTTATTTATTTTTGTGACGATCGATCGTTTACGATTTCCGTCAGATCAATCGTACGCCCATTAAAGAGGTTACACAACGACGGGCGCGGTCGGCTTGTGGATGGGTGACCGCTAGTGGCAAAATTTTCAAGAACGCTACCGTGCTTCGGAGGGCACGTAAAGCCGTCGGTCCCGGTTGTTTTCAATGCTGGAAACAATCGTTAAGTCTTGTCTTAGACCTTCGGGTGGCTTGAGAACATTCGACACTGGGTTGGCCACTAACCCCTCCACCAATTATATAGCCTATGTCACTCAGTGAAGATGCTTTCTAATGGTGAAAGAATTTTTGAAATCGGTCCAGTAGTTTCGGCAGCGCACGCCAGAATAGCTCGCAGATGGTAGATTTTTTACTACTTACCTACTTGACACTTATCGTCATATTTTGGACAATTCACACAATATCTTTATAAATTTTAGCCTGTGTGTTATTCTGATGTATAAGCTATATTATTGTAAAGTTTCATAAAAATCCATCCAGTACTTTTCACGTGAAAAATTAACACACATCCATCCATACATACTTACAAACTTTCCCCTTTATAATATTAGTAGGATAGGATTAGTAAGGATTATACCTTATCAACAGCCTAAAATTTAAGTTTTATGCTTCTAGTTCTGAAAATGACACTACTTTCATACAACCTTTCATCTCCCTTTTCAACCCATTACAACACTTTTTTCCAATTAAAAAGTGTCTATGTCCTTTGTCAGGCTCTAGACCAGTGGTGGGCAAACTTTTTTAATGGCGGGCCACAAAGGTTTAGAAATTCTAGAGGCGGGCCAGAATTATAAAAAAAAATGCATTTTGTGTTAAAGCTTTTAATATCTATATATATAAAAGGAGAAGGTGACTGACTGACTGACTGACTGACTGACTGACATATCAACGCAGGGCCTAAACTATAAGGGCTAGAAACTTGAAATTTTGCACAGGGGTTCCTTTTATAACGTAGGGGAGCACTAAGAAAGGATTTCTGAAAATTCACCCCCTAAGGGGGTAAAACGGGGGTGCAAAGTTAGTATGAAACTTTGCCGTTTTTGAAGTCAAGTGGGCAACCCGAACGCGGGTAGACGTCGTTAATGGGTCTAAATCTACGCGAGCGAAGCTGCGGGCGTCCACTAGTAATTTTATAAAAAGCATTAAGCTGTAAGCATTAAACACAAATAGGTATTACAAAATACCTTTTATCCTAAAAAATAATAATCAATTTAACTTTTATTCGAAGGCTCTGCCTTGTTAGGCGTGTGAGACATATGGAATTGTTTTTCCATAATATTTTCGAAAGCTGTTTCGCTTTTTTTGTTTAGCTTCACCTATAGGTTATGCATCTATTATTCTACCAAGTAGAATTTACTTTTTCTTCTCGACCGTCAAAACGTAATTATAACGGGCCATATACTCGTACTATCCATGTCGACGGACCCTCGGCGGGCCGGATTGAATACTTTCGCGGGCCGGAGTTGGCCCGCGGGCCGTAGTTTGCCCATCACTGCTCTAGACTGTGTACCAAATTTCATTTAAATCGGTTCAGTAGTTTTGGCGTGAAAGCGAAACAGACAGACAGACACTTCAAAACCAAACGTCCAATTTTAATCATTCAAAGACCAAATATTATCTACATAAACTGTAAATGTAGTCCAAAAAAAATTAAAGATAAAAAAATGGTTGTTGTGCCTCACTCGACATAGATAGGTATAGTGTGTCGCGGACTTTTTTATAGATATTTATAAGATCTACAATTAATTAGAACATTTTATGGTTCTATCTTTTATAGTTTAGGCAGCGTACGCAAAATAAGTAACTATTCTGGTTGATTTTTTACACGTTGTGTCCGAAAAACCCAAATATCTTACGGAACCCTATTTTTTTCCAAAATAAAATTTAGCCTATGTCACCCGGGGATAGTGTAGCTTTCCAACAGTGAAAGAATTTTTCAAATCGGTTCAGTAGTTTTGAAGCCTATTCGATGCAAACAAACAAACAAACAAACAAACAAACAATCAAATCTTTCCTCTTTAAAATATTAGTATAGATATAGATAGTGGACGCCCGCAGCTCGACGTCTGCCCGCGTTCGGGTTGCCCACTTGACTTCAAAAACGGCAAAGTTTCATACTAACTTTGCACCCCCGTTTTACCCCCTTAGGGGATGAATTCTCAAAAATCCTTTCTTAGTGCTCCCCTAAGTTACAAAAGGAACCCCTGTGCAAAATTTCAAGTTTCTAACCCTTATAGTTTAGGCCCTGCGTTGATATTTCAGTCAGTCAGTCAGCTTCTCCTTATATATAGACTAGTGGACGCCCGCAGTTTCGCTCGCGTAGAATTAGACCCATTAACGACGTCTACCCGTCTAACGACTTCAAAAACGGCAAAGTTTCATACTAACTTTGCACTTCCGTTTTACCCCCTTAGGGGGTGAATTTTCAAAAATCCTTTCTTAGTGCTCCCCTACGTTATAAAAGGAACCCCTGTGCAAAATTTCAAGTTTCTAGCCCTTATAGTTTAGGCGCTGCGTTGATATGTCAGTCAGTCAGTCAGTCAGTCAGTCAGTCAGTCAGTCAGTCAGTCAGTCAGTCAGTCAGTCACCTTCTCCTTTTATATATATAGATTTGTTTATTGGTACCTACAAAGACTAGCTAGCTGACCTTAGATGATATTAAAAAGCATCGATATTTGCTCATTTATGACGAACAGATTACGAATATTATAAAACAGACCGTGGTCGCGTGGAATTAGACATAACAACAGTTTAGTTTACACCTAGTAATATTATATAGCCTATTACTCAGTGAAGATGCAGCTTTCTAAAGGTGAAAGAATTTTGAAATCGGTCCAGTAGTTTTTGTGTAAAAACATTACAAACAAATCTTTCCTCTTTTTAATATTATATAGATAGATTGTGTGATAATAATGCTACATAGCTGCATGTTACTGATAGCATTTTAATCTATTAGTATTTGAGTAGGTACCTATCGAATGCGGATGCTATCTATAAAAAAAAGATGAATAGAGCCACTTCAACTTAAGTAGATACCTACTAAGTACATACCGAGTGGATTTTTTTCAAACCGCTCCTCAGAGTTACAAAAGGAGGAGAGAAAGTAATCTAATACTGAATCTAATACATAGCCAATTTTATCCAAAGGAAACTTACGTTAATATTTAAAAATTCTACCAATTTTCTTAACTCAATTTAAAAAAAGTAAAAAAATGTTCTTTTATTTGTATACATAATTATACTTATGATAACAATAACATTTTACCTTTTAAAAATAAATATTTAAAAAATACATTCATTTATATTATTTAGATTTATTCACACATTTACGTACACGCATGTTTAGGTACTGTAGCTTTAGGATTTTCAATTATTATGACTTAGTAGGTACCGAGTCACAGAGTGGTCAAAATTTGACCATAATTTATTTTTTAATTTCAGATTATAACGAAAAAATGTTTTATAATCTAACGAGCTTATTCATAACACATTAGTAAACCTATTTTAGCTTTATACTGTTTTGTCTTCTTCATTCAAACCTGGATGTAATTGTTAATGGAAGCTTTTGACCAGGTAACTGACTGATGTATGGATGTGACTACAAACTACTAATAATTTGTTTAGTTACATCTTTCATGCTATGTATTGCAGGCACAAATTAGCTTGTGTTACACATCGCCGCCATCGAGTTGGTTAAACTCCTGGCCTTGTTGCTATGACATCATAGTACCCGAACGAGAGATTGAATACAAATTGCTTAGCAAGTAAATAGATAATAATACTTATTTCATATTACCTACGTTGTTAACTTCAATGTTATATTGAAAAATACACTTGTTTAGAGGTAGGTAATGCCTTTTATTAGTGGCATGAACGATAATTCCACACTTTCAATTTCATTAATACACGATATTTTTTTCGAGATATTTTGAATATTTTTTTTAGATTAATCCTTTATGCAATCTTGTCATAAATCGGTCGTCGTTATAATGGTCACTGGATGGACGGTTTACTCTCCTGGGTGGATGTTGCAAGCCCAGTCGCCTCTGCCCCATCCAGACTCCACGAGACTACGAGGGACTCCTCTACCATATGGTCTGGTGTCTGGTCCCTAGCGGGGCCGGGACCCAAAAGTACCTAACGATCTTTATGAGAAAGAAAGCGTCTTAAATTAGGTACCCCAGTTTAACTTCACCAACGCGACATCAAATGAAGCGAATTACCTTATTTAAAAATAATTATCTATTATTTTAGTAAAATGACTACGGCTAAGTTTAATGTAACATTCAGTTTTACCCGGAAATAATGAAATATTTGATCCAATTCTAAATACATAATTATGATCGAATATACCTATTCCGTTTTTCTTTTCCTTGTATTGTCTTATTTGGTAAACAATTACTACTTTTTAATTTTAATATTAGGTAGTCAAAAAATTTATTAATAATAAACAGAAATATTTTTTTGCATTAAATCACTATTTATTCCGTAATCATTTTCATTTTGGGTCTTTCCTATTTTTAATTCACAAATTACGCGAAAAAGAGTCTGTAAGATTGTTTACTAAATAGGACAAGTCTGAAAAAACTGATTAGGCACTATAGTAGGTACATAATCACGAACGCACAGCATGCGTTCATAATCATAAATCTGAATAACGAAATTTTCAATATTTGAATTATTGAAGGTCAAGACCTTGACCGCTAAAGGTTACTCAAGTAGCTACTTACAATTCTGAGCACATGTACAACTCCTTTACATAACACCATGAATGTTTACAAACACTGTTAAGTGCCTAACGTCCATTAAAGGCACACTCAACTGCAAACTACAAAATCAGGCGCAGGACTAACTTGACACAACCACACGCATCACTGGCGGACTATCAATGAGTTAGTCACTCTTGTACCTACTCGACAATAATCAATTAACGTACAATTTGATACAAAACTGGTTGTAGCACTCGCCTTGTATCACAAGCCGACAGAACTCATTTATTGTTACCAACTTCACGAGGAAAAAATCAGTGTAGGTAGGTACCTACCTACCTACTAATCTGAATTATAAAGTGAGCTGCAGATATTATTTTAGCTGTGGTACATTTTTGACATTATAGCCTAGTTAAGCATTATATAAATTTACATATTATTATTATTCCCCGAAGACTGGCGTCGCATGGGCGGAAGATAACATATATAACATAACAGTTTTGTATGAGTGTGCTATGAATGCAGGATGCAGCATTTTTAAAATGAAGTGGCCAAGTGGTGTTGAAATTTTATAATTGGAACGATTGGAACAGTTGTGACTTAATGGGGAGTATCGCGTGTCAATTTGCCGCTAGAGGCGCTTGTGTCGCGTGAGGTCCATTATCATTAATTTTTCATGACATAAATTATAATTTCTTTAATTTACCTGTTGAAAAGTGATCTCCTTCGTGAAATCATCGCAAATATGGATTATGTAATTTTTTATAATGACTTTGGTGCACCACCATTATTGTTTTATGTTTTGGAAGCTGTTGTGATAATATAAATAATTAAGATTATTGGAACGAAGTTCCTTATCGCGCGTTGTGGAACATTGGGAATTGAAAGGGGGCTAGACCGAAAAAATTCTAAAAAGTTGTCACGACATTTTTTATGCGTGACTTTTTATGCGACACTTTTTTATACGTATATTATTGTATGAGACATGAACATTGTATACAGGATATGTGAGACATGAACATTGTATACAGGGTGTGTGAGAAATGATATAACTTATATATCCAATAACTTCGTTCCATCCGTGTGTCCCTTGACACCTCTCATGTTTTCTATTTCTTTTAATTTCATTTCTCTCTTCACTTTCTTGGTTCCAAAAAAATTGACGAGGTACAACTTTTGGCTTTATTTACAATATTCTCCTAGCTGAATATTTGTGAACAGAAGAGATACAAGATGTCATACAAGAGATGAATGTAACTTAAAAGTTATTCAAATCAGGATGAATAAGAAAGATAATTACTTAGGATTTTCTGTATTTAATTCTTTGGGTAACACATAATCCTCGGGGTTAAATTGTTTTTTACAAACACGAGAATGTTTTGTCGGAGTATAGTTATTCCTGCTAATCTCCACTAGCCACTGTTTTAAAAGAGTTTTATCTTTTGGAAACATGTGTCCTCCTTTTTTTTTCCGAACAAAACGGAACTGCACAACATTGCGGCATAGCTATTCGATATGATAGATAGTTAATAATAATTAATAAACCTATTGAGATTTAAGATTTAAAACTTTCTTTTGGCACCGATCTCATAAAGTCGCCTTTGACAGCTATAACTCTGGACCTTAGTCAACAGTGGCGCCAACTGGTGAGCAAAGAAACGATAGTCCCCATTGAACCTACATTGGGATTTCAGCTCTATTTAGGAGTTTTATAAACACTTTATTGAAAAATCATAAAAATTGTCGCTTGTAATCCTTAAAACTTAATCATTTCTGTCAACAAATTTTATTGTGCACTTTGCTAAAATATTTCATAGGCACTATTTTCACAAACATCATTAGTAAGGCAATAAGCGCTAGAATTGAGAAACTTATTAACTATCATTATACTGTACCAAAATATCAAATTCAAGTTCAATGTATGAAAAAACATAGTACTAGGTAGGTAAATTTTTTGTAATTTTGGTTGCCAGCGAAATAGATTGGCTTATTTTTTGCCTGCTCATATTTACCTGTTACAAGAGTCGAAACATAGATTTTTTAACAACGACTTAGATGTAATATTAAAACGCGAAGCCTCAGATTATGCAACAAAAACTTTGTACCCATTACAGGCCTTTATTAGCATGAAATAAAAAAAGAAGAAACCATAAAAACTACTTTAAATTAATTATTATTAATTACTTTTTGTGACTAAAATGTGGATTTAATGTTGCAGTAACTCAAGCCAATTTCTTTCTCAACGCGCAATCGCGATAAAATTTTCGAGTCACGAGCTTCATCACCGCGTATGTAAGATAGGTGATCAACAATATCGTTGCAAGCAGATCGATATACAGCTTCTGGTAGTGCGGTGTGGCGAGTGCGGGGGAGCGGAGGTGCGGGGCGCCGCGCGTGGCGACCACGTGGCGGGACCAGTGCACCAGGGCCACGCCAGGGGGCACCGGACGGTCGTGGTATATCTGAGACAGCTCCTTTGCTCTAGCTGCGTACCTGGTTTAAAAGGTAATGAAGTTATTATGCGTAATTTACTCTCGCGTACGAGTCGCGAGACGAGGCGCGAGGCGAGGTACGAGGCGAGGTACGAGGCGAGAGTGTAAATGACGAACAATCAGATGGGTCATTCTCAATATTCGCCTCCAGACACGGGAAATATCAGAAGAGTCGACAATACTGAAGGATTTTCACTTGTTTTTTTGAAGATCTCAATGTAATTTTTCACCGTCATACGGTTCTATAACAGCAACTATTTTCAAACTGAAATGCTTTGTGGTCTCGTACTCAAGTTATTATGATATTTTTACACTGTTATGAAATTAAATACAGATTATATCTTGAAAAAATGTACTGCAGTTAAGATTCGAACCAACGGCCTTCCCATAACTACTGGTCACGACTGAGCGTCCGCGGTTCGCCCCATCAGCAGTGAAATTGTTGTCTGATTACAATGTTTCATTATATAAATGTTGTGCAAACCTTTAATTTAAGTGCATAAAATAGTAAAACCATTGTATCACTAATTAATGTAAAATACTCTTATGTACTTAGTTGGTATGCCTATATTAAATAAATAAATAAAAATAAATAAATTGTTCAGCAGTCAATTTAAGGTTAAATTAACCTGCATAGGTACTCAAGGTGTCTTTGTATTCAAAATTAGTTACTTTGTATGTTGCAACACTTGCAACCCATACGACTATCATCTTAGAATGACTAGGTACTGGCGACCAACGACAGAAGCACCTTAATGCATTCCACTGAACAAGGGTACCTTTACTAAAAACAAACATCGACTTAAGTTTACTCACCTGTCATCCTTTAGGATGTCGACAATAGCCACCTTCAGGTCTTCTGCGAGATTGTGACTCAACGTGACTTTCTTCGCAAAGCCTCGTTCCACAGCCTTATCAACGTTACTGAATTGGTCGTAAAATACAGGAATCCCGATTATGGGAACTCCAAAATGTACTACTTCGGTGGTTGATAGAAGACCTCCGTGCGTGACGAATAGGACGCAGTTTGGATGGGCTGAAACACATTGCAATAATTATTTTTTGTATTTTAGCTGTATCGTGCAATGTACTTAATTTTGCGCGTTATGTGTTATCTTAAGGGTCGAACTATCAATACCCAGGCATTAGTCATGTCCTGGAGAGCACGATATATCCCTAGTTATTTTAAGCTCTAGCTTAGGACACGATTTCCAAAATCTTTGATTTTTTCAATAAAATACAAAACAATGTTGTTGAAATAACACATAAAGATATGTATTAAACAGAAAATGTAACCCTTAGCATAGCTATTGGCAGTAGGTATATTTGTCTTTTCCTTTGGGTATCTATACTCTATGGTCTCTCTCTTCTCTTTGGTTTTTTACTATGAGTTCTCTTGCCCGTGCACTCAGTAATAAAATATTAATTACCAGAAATAATTTCTATAAAACCTAGGCTCGTACCTAATTCAATACTTACAAATACGTTATCGAAATTATCTCAAGAAAGTCCATAAAGCCATGAATAGCTATTTTAATGCCATAATATTAATAATATTGCAACCCAGTCTTACCTAAAATACTCTGCTGAGGAGCCCAATTCAAAACATGGACGTTATTCGAATAGCCTTCTAAATGATCCTCAAATTTCCATAACACGGTATATTCAATTTCACTAAATACTTTTATTAGGCTCTGCAAGATGTGCCTAGGGAAACTCTTGCTCTTTAAATTTGAACCCATGCTAAAGTAGATTACGCCACTTTTAGCATTATCCATAACATTCTTAACACCCTGAAAAGTAAATGTTAAGTCACTGGATAAAATACTAAAAATAGTAATAACGTAAGAATTGTTGAAACTATTATGAACTTTTGAACTTATAAACCTTATTACTTATACATAACAAAGTTGGCACATTCACTCTTCACAGTAGATACGTTAAACCGTCGGCACGCATAGAACATCGTGCAACCACACCGTCGCGTCTCACAAATTTACTGTCATCGTAATCTATGGTGGGTACCTACAAGCATGAATAATTTTCTTCCATCCATCAACCTTTTACTACTATTCACTGGTGTATATTAAGCCTCCCTCAGTCGGTGCCACTCCTGCCGGTTCTGTGCCCTCTGAATTCAGCAGTTTTCCGTTCATCATTTTGTTTTCATGGTCATGACACTTTAGCTGCAAACTAATCTGCGATTTTTTCAGCTACTTTTATTTAATAACGGCATTGTTATAATGATCTTGCAAAATCTACGAGCTCATTGCCACCCGTTAAGTAATTTGATTAGTAATGGACTTTCTTGAATAGATTAATATTTTCTTGCACGCCTAGAGAGGCAGAGCATGAGGACTAACAAGATGTAAGCTTGTATGACACTATGTTCCTGTACAATAAATGATTATGAGTATGATTGATGCTAAAGACTAAAGACGCAGTTTATCTTCCCTTTTATTAGCTGTCGGTAGGGAAAAACTACCATAAGTGGGAACAGCACTTAACCAATCCTACCAAATACTACCTCCGGTAAGGGTTGCAGATCTTCATCTATATGATAACCTCCTACTGGAATCAAGTTCTGTGGGATACTCAATGCTGGGCTCATTGAGCTGTGCGAGTAGCTGAACATCAGAGAGGCGTTGTATCTCAACTCATCGTACGGCACGATATAACCATGTTTCTTCAGCAAGATCGGGCCAAATACTCTGGCGAAAATATCTTTTTCTATGGCGTTGTAGAAGCTGAAAAATTATCCTATTATTTTCTTATGGTAAGTATCAGCTTAATAATAATGGTAGCCATTTATAACACTACTACTACAACTACTGCTACTGCTACTGATAGTGCTTCTGCTGCTGTTGCTTCTGATTCTGCTCCAGGTACATTTATTGCTTCTGTCTCTGCTACTGCTGCTGGTACTGTTACTGCTACTGGTAAGTACTTCTAACTTTACTAAATTTAAAACTATTACAACTGCTACTCCTGATTACTGAAAACAAGTTTTATGCTAAGCTGCAGAAGCTGATATTGCCTTTAAACATGAAGAATTTTAGTTAACATGTTTACGAGTATAAGGTACTTGCATTGTCAGTTGTTCTTTATGATCTAACATTACAAATAAACAAATACTTACAAATAACACCGAATTTGATAAGTAATTAGAAACCACAGATTCTTCACACGCTCAACAAAAGAAAGTGGCGGTACATTGTTTAGTTCAAAATTAGCGGCATAAGCTGGGTTTGTTGGTTCGTCGATCAAACTCAGTGCTACAAAATTTGGCTCAAATGGAAACATCCAGATGTAGGGACATCCGAATAGTGCTGCGAACCTGGAAAAACAAAAGGTATACCAATGTTACTTCGATCGAAAATGCCAGTAATTTACCTGACTGTTCATTCTTATTCGAACAGTTCACGCTTAGAACTTCCACTTTTGCGAGAAGTCGTAATATCAATAATAGTAATAACATATCATAAGAAGAAATTTGTAACTCAAAATTCTTCATGATCACATAGAAGCGTAGAAAAAGTTATACTCACCCACTATAAAGTTCATTGAACATCCACTCAGCTATCACCAAATCGAATTCTTGAGTGGAATCTCGCAGGAAATCTTTCATGTTCTGATCTTCCAAGGCCAGTAGAGATATTTTACTCATCAGATGAAAGATTCCGTCCTGATCCAAATGAATATTTCCTTTCAAATGCTCTTTTAGACTTACAACTGGATTGTCAGCAATTTCTGATAAAAAATCAAGACTTATTTACATTTTACGAAGTTATTACGTAATTTAATTACTCTCAATGTATTTATATGAATATATAATATTTTCAGAGCTTCAGACAATTCAACATTATTTTAACTATGGAGTGTCGTCTCATTAGCATTGAAAATCAAAATGATATACAAAATAAACCTCATGCCGTTATGCCGCAAGCCATACAGGCTTATTATTATTAATTATTATTATTTATTATTTCTAGGAAGGGGGTGTAGGCTATAATGCCCCTAAGCCACTGCGACATAGAGGTCTATTGTAGCTATTGTTTGTATCTACGGGCTAATGAGCTTATATGGAAATATGGATGTAATATGAATGGTATGCATCTACGCTGTTGCCCGAAAGTTTTCTTCATTCTTACTCGTAAATCGTACAATATCATATATGTACAAGTACATGTTCTGTAATTTGTTTTATAGCGTTTTTTTTTATAACATTACACATTTATCAGTGTAATTAACTATCGAAATACATGGTTAAGAAATATAACACTTTTTTTAAACTAATATAGATAGAAATGAGTTGCCATCAATGAACCGGTGCAAGGCTCTTCTATTGAACCGGTCCAAACATGCCAACTTTTTGAATTTTCTCTTTTCATCTCAACCCATCATGGCCCACTATTGAGCACGGGCCAGAATTAGAAGGTTAAAGCCATCATCGTCATCGGTTGCAGCTAAGAGTAAAAGATAAATGGATAAAATATCTATACACAGGTACCTACCTAAATAAACCTTACTGGTGCTGCTAACGTCTATGTAAGTAAGATTATGTGGTGCAGTAGTCCTCACGAAAGGCGTGATGTATGTCACCTGGAATTGAAATTGAATTAAATTATGATACGAATAGTTAATAGGTTAGGGTTAAAGTGTACCTGCATCGTTTTTCTTCAACTAGATATTCTCTGGGTCGACTGGTAGAGAATTCCCATTGGCATTAAGTCTGCCCTTTGTGAACCTTGTTTGCATTTAAAAAAAAATCAGATTCTTTTAGGTAATATTTGTAAATAAAACGTTTATCCGTGATATCTTGCCTACGTTCTTTCTAAAATTGGCTGACAACCGGTTAGAGGCCCACTGTAGGGCGGAGAGAGAATTGAAGAAGAATTGAGAAGGCCCGAACATACTCGTAACACGCAGTGCTAGTGCTGATTGGTGAAGCGGCCAGTAGCACACCATATTGTGGGTAGTTTTTATGTCGTCCGATGGCGTCCGACATGTCTTATCGACTTACCTTAACAACCGAGACTCGAGAAGAGAGATCGAGAAGTACTCTAAAATTTTACCATTAGAACTGCAACTGTGCCGAGACCAGCGCAGCTCCGGGACCGACTTCGAACGAGACTCTTATGAGTCTTGTTCAAAGACTGCACGGATATCATGGGCGGCAGTTGATGTATTTTTGCATGCTCGTTTTCTATTTTATATCCATAAAATAACGTTTACTAACCTCATGACCAGCCCTTAGTAAATGTCGCACCAATCCATCCCCAAGATTACCATGACTTCTCGAAGGGTTCGGAAACACCACCAATATCCTATACCCATCACAGAGCCCCAAAAATACCGCTAACAGAGGTACGAGACCCACGCAGAGACCCCATAACATGACTACAATGACCGTTCACAAAGATAAGACGGTTATTTTACGTATTATTAATCTGTTAAAGTGGACTCTTGACTTTGAACATATGTCACGGATCAGGAATTTCTAAAGGTTTGACTTTGAAGACACTCGTGTATGGATACGTTCACGTCCGTATGAAACTAAACCGCGGCAGAAATGAATGGACGCTATTAGGTAGGCGTTAAAACAATTCCATTACGTACGACCCTTGACCGGCCTACCTATGGCTGACGGGTTTTTTTAGAAGAGATTAAGAATTATTATTGGTGAAGACCACGCTAGCGATAACGATTCATTAACATAACATGTCGACATGTGGCTCGCGTCGATCGTGCAGGTACGATTGAGTTAAGCAATGTTGGGCGCGTCGATATAATGTGACCGCTAGTGGCAAAATTTCGGACGCTTACGTGCTTCGGAGGACCGGTTGTTTTCAATTGTAAAACAATAGTTGTCTTGTCGAAGACTTTCGGGTTGCTTAAGAAGATTCGACTTGTCCCCTGATTCCAGTACGAATTCCTCCCTCAGCTGTGGGACAGACTCGTGGCCAACAGTGGGACGCTAATGGGATGTAGCTAGCTGGCTAATAACAGATAGGACCGCTCAAGAAGTCAGTCACTAATGATTATTACACTTATGATGTTTTTGTTTTTGAACCCCGATAAAAACGGGTGTAATTCGATTCTATAGGGTTTTAAAACTTCAATAGTAACATTCAAAGAAGTCCGAGTCTATTATTATAACGTTACAATGCCCGGTGAGTTATACCAACTATTATTCTGTGGTTATACCACAAGATTTTTAGCAACACGCACATAGGAACTGTCATCTGCGTGCTAGGAGTTTGAGCCTTGGTCGGCTGTTCAACTGATGGTTATACGCGCCATGCTTGGTAATTAAGTGTTTGTTTGAGTGAAGTGTCGCATTGTTTGAATAATTTTCCCTTGAGGCTAAACAGTAACAAAATGTTAAGAGAACACCGTGCGACGCTAAACGTCTGATTTTCACGTGTAACCACTTGAAACAGTTATTATTTTTGTATTTATTATTTGTTTATCACACTAAAACGTTGGTAAATACTATATTTATGATATTAAAACTATATTTACACAAACTGACGTGATCGAACACGCCTAGATATTAAAAAATAGCAATTATTATTAATGAAAGTTAGTTATCAATAATAATAACAAATTACAAATTTATTAAAAATGCCTTGACCTACGGAAGTAACGCAGGGCCTAAACTACAAGGGTTAGAAACTTGAAATTTTGCACAGGGGTGCGTGCCTTTTATAACGTAGGGGAGCACTAAGAAAGGTTTTTGTGAAAATTCATCCCCTAAGGGTTACCCCCTTAGGGGATGAAAATTCAAAAATCAAACCAAAAACGGGGGTGCAAAGTTAGTATGAAACTTTGCCGTTTTTGAAGTTAGTGAATGTCTAATTCCACGCGAGCGAAGCTGCGGGCGTCCACTATCACTTGTAAGTATACAACATGTAGCTTAATTATTTACCGATATCATATATGAAAAGTTATTATATGTAAGATATTAAATGTCACTTGCTATACCGGTGAAGGACACATTGTGTGGATAACTGCATGCCTGAGAGTTCTCCAAGGCATGTGAAGTCCGCCAATCCGCACTTGGCCAGCGTGGTCGACTAAGGCCTAATCTCTCCCATTCTAAGAGGAGACCTGTGCCCTACAGTGGGACGAAAAAAGGTTGTGATGATGATGGTGATCATAATATATGAAAAACAGAAATTATTACAAATAACAATTAGCCGGCATTTATTCCAAAATTACGATATGACTACAAATAATGTTTTCTTAACAACTAAGTAGGTATTACAAAACAAATAAACGTTCAATTATCATAAACGCAGTCTCCTTTAGGCCCCAAAATGCATTCAAGACGAAACTTCACAACACAACCGCTCTGCCAACTATAAATCTCCAAAGAAGAATTAAGAGCTCTTCTTTTTCAATTTCGTATTCCTTTTACTGGTGAACATTTGGAACGTGATGAACCTCTTCACGACAACTGCAGCCAGGATTACTAAGGCCAGCAGGTCCAAATACAGCTTCTGGTACAACGGAATGTGGAGGGCTGGAGACCGGAGGTGCAGGGCTCCCCTAGTAACTATGACGTACTCCGCCCAGTAAACGAGCTCTTCCCCGGGCGGCACTTGCCGGTAGTGGTAGATGTAGGATAGTTCTGTCACTCTTTGTTTGTACCTGGTGAAAAGAGAAGGTTGTTTAGCTCTTACGAACCAATTTCATGACAAGATGCCATGCAAAAACTCTCTGGCTTCCTTGATCGAAGCTCTGGACAAACTGAATTTAGTGGTAATGACATGGCTTTGAGCTCCGTACCAAATAACAACAGCATCCAGTTGGTTGAGATGTTATCGATTGCCTTGCGGTAAGAAAAGTGCCATTCGCTTGATAAACCACTTAATAAAATACTTACTGTGGATCCGTTATCATTTCTTCTATCGCAACCTTAAGTTCCTTGGAAACGTTGTAGGACAGGAGAACTTTCTTCGCGAACCCCTTCTGTACGGTTCTGTCAATGTTGTTGAACTGATCGAAAAACATTGGGATCCCAATGATGGGCACGCCAAAGTGGACTGCCTCGGTTGTGGAGAGGAGTCCTCCGTGAGTGATGAAGAGGATGCAGTTGGGATGTGCTGGAAATTGATATCAATGAATTTTAATTTAATTTTAATTTGCTTTTTTTTAAATGCCAAGTCAAAATTATTAATTATTACCTTTTGAAGTTATACTTCTTTTGGCGCGTTAGGGAAAAATGAGAGTAAATTTTTACGATGCGCGCGCACACCGTCACAAAAAACCGACACCATGAAGTTAGCTATAGTCAACATTGTCAAAAAATGGTTTGACAGTGTACACTTTCAATTGTCAGTCTGCTAGTCAGGTGCTGTCAATGTAGAAATAATTTTTAACATGCTTTTGTTTTGTGATATTAAAATAAACTTTATTTAACTAGATAATGCGTTATAATAAAACTTTCAATGTATTAAACACTTTTTTCGTTTTTTCTACAAACGTAGAATAAGGCGAAAGATAAAAATTTTGAAAAGATTTTTATCTTGTTACGCCAAAGAAGTATAACTTCTAACGCGTGTACATTATGTACACACACACTTTTTTTTCAAATATAAAATAATTATCTTACCACCGGTAGCTGTAATAATAAAAATGCTAACTTATTAAATTGAATATAATTTATACGAGTAACAAAAAACTTAATCTTAAATCGTCCTTTTTACTATTAACTGGTTTAATCATAATTAACATAACATTAAATTATATATTACTTATGTTAATCTGGACGTAGGTACTCGTAATTATAAGTAGGTTTCCATAATAAAACAATTCAAAGATGAGCTACGTTAAAACATCATTCAAAACTGAGAATGTCTCTAATCAACAGTTAAATTCGTAGTTTGGTTATTTTGTTTTATTTTAAAATAACGACGATATAATTTGTGTATAATTTGTATTAACTTTTTCTATATTTCTAAAGCATATTAAATGAAAATGTTAGTTTCCTGCTCTACTTCTCGATAGCTATAGTCTGTGCCAAACTTCACTTTTTTTTTTTTATAGTATAGATAGACAGACAAACAGACATACGGGCCACCTGATGGTAAGTGGTCACCGTCGTCTATGGACACGTGCGACACCAGGGGTATTACACTTGCGTTCACCACGTAATTTTCGGCGGCAAAGTTTTTGCTTCACCTATACCTTACCCTCTAATACATTTTCAATGCTTTTTCTTACCAAGGATACTCGGCTGAGGCGCCCATTTTAAGATGTGGACATTTGGTGGCAGATCTGGGAAAGATTCCTCAAATTTCCACAACACGGTCTGCTTCAGCGATCTAAATAAATCCAGCAGACCCCTTTTGATCTCAACCGGAAAGTCTTTGCTCTTCAAATTTGACCCCATGCTGAAGTAAATGACCCCATTCGCGGAACTGTCCATGACTTCCTTCAAATCCTGAAATATAAGAAATAAATATATGTATAAACGTTACACACACACCACTACTAAATAAGATGAAAAAATACAAGTTAACATCTATGACCCTAGTAAAATCCCTCTCCCATCAGTACCCAGGACCCGCGGCAGTTAGGGTCACTCACTTCAGAGCCACGGAGTTGATACTTAAATTAATACTGGCTGGAAACATCTGTAGAACTGGCTGGCTGCTATCGTCCTACTGATTCGGCTTCACCAGTGTATATTTGCGGAGGGATTAGTGGCCAACTCAATTAACGGAAGCTTTTAGGCAGCCCAAATATCTCCGACAGTTAAGCGTGCCCTCTAAAGCACGGTAGCACTCAAGAAATTTCACCACGAGCGGTCACCCATCCGGCTACCGGTCGGATTAACGGTTGATAATGTCACGAGCTACGCAACCACCAGAGGTTCAGTTACCTAGTAGGTACCACCACTTTTAGTACTCTTTTCTCACTCGGTTCTCTCGGAATGGGAAGAGTTAGGGCCTGGGGACCTAGGGTGAATGACGTGTTGTATACGTGTTGCATATACATATTGGCTGTCACCGCAGTGGGTAAACCTGAATATTCTACCTTAGGCAAAGGCTGCACATCAGGATCGATGTGATATCCGCCGATGGACTTGAAGTTTTGCGGCAGTCGTATAGTGGTCCCGAATGACACGTGGGTGTTGCCAAGCATCATTGACGCGTTCAGTCTGACGTCATCGTAAGGGGGCAGACTCCTCCCTCTTTTCACAACTGCCTCCTGAAATGCCCGTTCGTACAAATCCATTTCTATGTTGCGGTAGTAACTGGAAATAATTTTTAAAATAAATATAATTATTTCACGCCTGTATTTTGCCGAAGCGGTAGGCAGATGTGTGTTGTATTGTAGTAAGTAGTACACATTTCACCAGTTATGCTTAGATGCTATGTAATATAGGTAGGTATGTTTTATAGGCGGTCTACTTCCCACCTAACATCCCAGGGATAGGGGTTCGCTGAAAAACAGCGCTGCATATAATCAATCCTGTCAGCTAAAGCTGAACTCCACCCCCTATTGCCCATTTACTGCGTTTTGTTTTTTATAAATTTAACCATTTAATTTTTTTTGGGCAATAAATTATTTTTTTATTTGATTTGATATCTTAATTTCATCTTCTACAGTTCCATCCATCCATCCATCAGACTTTTTGGGACCACTGCTGGACATAGGCCTACCTCAATCGTCGCCACTCCCGATCCTGCGCCCTCTGAATCCAACGGTTTCCCGCTGGCTTCTTCAGGTCGTCAGTCCCGTCAGTCCACCTTGTCTTTTACAGTTACAGTCAGTCATATCAACTGGTGTTTATAATATTTCACTAATTACAGATTAGTTACTATCTGGTTTCATCGGTCACAGTTGCATCACCCTCAACTTACAGGGTAGTGGAAACGGAGCTCATAATCTGCAGCCACAGCATCTCCACCCGTTGATAGAACGTAAATGGAGGCACGTAGGTGTAGGCCACGTTGGTGGTGTAGGCCGGGTTGGTGGCCTCGTCTATGAGGGCCAGAGTCTCGGAGTTAGGCTCGTAGGGTACCGACCAGATGAACGGGCAGTCGAATACGACGGAAAAGCTGGAGAGGAAAATAAACGTTACTTGCGGAAAGAGTTTTACTACATAAGCTGCAACCCATAGACACTGCTGGGCACGGGTCTCCCCCACAGACACATCTGTCTGTCTAGCTAGAGCATACTCCGCTGCTCCAATGCGGATTGGTGGAGTTTTAGAAAATACTGTGTTCTAATACAGATTAAGTAGAAATTTTTAATTTATCGATTTTAATTTTAAGGCATTGCCTTATCCACTCGCAGTACTGGCATGTCATACATATAGATACTAGCTTACCCCGCGGCTCCGCTCGCGTCAAATCGTTTTCCCTGCTGAATTTCTTCTACCATCAAGAGATGGTTTGTTATATTATAAGAAGCTATAATAATACTAAAAAAACATCCAACTACAAATACACCCCTAAGACAGTATACGATACAAACTACTTCAGATTCTACTCTACTCGGAACATCGGCCAGTCCCAGTGGTCTGCCAGCGCACTCAGAATGCTGTTCGGGCTGACTCGCAGCCGCTGCAGCAGCGAGGCGCATCGCTCCGCGAACATGGTTGAGGCACTGCAGCAGCGCCGCAGCTCGAACAGCACTCTGAGCACATTGTTGTACTGAGCGATCAGGGCCCTGTATACACGGGTATACTTAACCCACAGGCTCAAGGTACCTATAAAATGTTTTACAGTAAGCTCTAAGCAAAGTCATTTTAACGGTAGTTTATTGCATTAGTTATTAAACATAATAATTTCTAACTATAATTACTTTAAAATTAACCTAAAACTAAAAAAACCTTAAAAAATATAAAATAATAACTACCTAATACATATTATTAAAAGGAGTCCCCTTAGGCAAGGTTCCGAAGATACTGGCAGCGTTCTCTCTTTGAATAGCTAGGCTAATTCTTTGCCCGAGGTAGCATTTTAACTGCATTGGTACCTTGCAAACCTACGGACCAGGATGTTGCATCGTACAGACAGCGCCCTGCCTGCGCGTTCCATGTCCAAGTTATCACTTAGATCCTCCGAGACCCATCTGGGTCACTGGGTCTCGTGTCATTCACCCATCTGGGTCACTCAAGTATCTACTTGAAGCGATCGACTCTCTAATCTAATCTAGACAAAATCTATCTTCATACGGAGTTCGGCAGATCATAATCCGAGATACCTACTTCGATCAATCGATTAAAAATTGATCGATAGTTGATTATAGATTAAAAATCATCCATTTTACGGGAGCCATGCAATTTTCGGGGATAAATTTCTGTATAAGTTGATGCAAAAAATTTATAAATTTAGTTAAAGTTTTATAATATTTTTATTTGATAAATAGTAGCTGCAACACAGTATATGAGAAATTAATTTTAAAAATAAAATCTAAATCTTATAATATAGATTGATTATTATAGATTATTATATGTAATTCCATTGGTGATTTAATATATAATATTTGTCGTGTCACGTTCAGAGTGCATAGCCTACCTATTTACTTGTATTTTTTATACTTGATAAATATGTCGCAAGTCATAGCGACGTGACTGAAATTTATTATTCGAGAGAACTATCTCGTTCTTGTTTAATTTTCTGGAAAGTATGTGAAGTCATCCAACCGCACTCGGCAAGCGTCTCCACATCAACCCGTGCCCGACATAAAGAACAAAATGGTTGCGTTGATGATGATAAAACATAAACATAAAATGGTTGGGTTGATGATGGTGAAATATGGCGTAATGTGCAATTTGCGATCTCATTGCTTAATTCTAATCGCCAAAACCCCACTATAATCTAATCTATGATTGCTGTAATCCAAGGCTAGTTAGACAGCAGAGATAGAAGAAGAAATTACATATTAATAGATAACATAATATCACGTCTGTTTATCCGAAAGAGTAGTAAGAGGTGAGAGAGATCCATGTTAGGTGGTGAGCCTATTGCAATTGCTAACACGAAACCGAGCTACTACTGAGGATTTAAAAAAAGAACAATAACACTTTGCCCCACCCGGAGATCGAATCCAGGAGCCTCGCAGTCGCGGCCAAGAGTGTCACATATTAATACAATAATAACAACTGCTAGCCCGGCCATGACCCGTGTTACAAGCTATCAGTTTTATATATTGATGTGGGAATGATTTGCACTATATATCTGCAAGTCATTTACTTCGTGCACTAATGAACCAGCTTAATGCGTGTACATATAGAAAAGTAGACAAATAACATGTGAAATTTGACAGCGTAAATTAAAATTAAAGTAAGTAAGTAATAAGTAATTATTATTTTTTAGTATTTGTTGTTATAGCGCTAACAGAAATACATAATCTTTAAAAAAATCAACTATCTAACTATCACGGTTCATGAACCGTTGATAGATACAGTCTGGTGAGAGACGGAATTTTTGCCCCTACGGAAACCTAAAAATGATTTTACATTCTAATGCTTTTTGTAGTGAAGGTAACCAGAACAAGAAACATTAACAATGTGGCAAAAGTTTGAAGCTGGAGAAAAAATATTTATTTTTCCACGCTAATCCCCTGAAATAACGAGTTAGACTGGAGTTCACTGGAGTCATTACAAACTGATTGTTGGTGTTAAGCCACTGTTCAGCCGGATGGGTGACACTTACCAGTAGTAGCAAAAAATCTAGAACAGTTCGGTGCATCAAAGGGCACGTTATACAGTATGTGCCTTCCGAAGCACGGTAGCGTCTCTTGAACTGATTTAATCGTAACTAACTTTATGGTTCTCACCCACTGTAAACATCATTGAACATTCGCTCCGCTATCACCAGATCAAAGTGTTCTTTAGGATCGTTCAACAGATCTTTAACTTCCTTCTGATGTAGCATTAGGCTCGATACGTTATACATCATTTGGAACATAAGCTTCTGATCCATTTCTATCTCCTTCGTCAACAAAGCAGCGATATTGAGGGATCTCTCTGAAATTTATAGAAATATACAAAATAAGCTCGCACCTTAGCTCTGATTAGTAATCTACACCACGCCTATTATGTAGTCTATTTCTGTCATTGTGAAAATATCAGCTTTCTGGGTCCAAGGGGCATTGATGGGTCTGTCTTTTTTTTTCTCTGTCTGGCCTTTGAATTTTATATGTATAATCAGATATCTATAATATACCATGTAGGTTGAGAATTGTCAAAATTTCATTTAAACCTTCAACCCCCAATTTAACCCCCTTAGGGGTGGGATTTATTAAATTTGTGAAACATGAGTTTGATTATTTTTTAACTATTACCTTCAATTTAAAATTTCATGTATGTATGTATCTTGAGAAATTACAAAAGAAAGTTTTATACAAACTTTTAACCATCTTTCCATCCCCTTTGAGGTTGAATTTTGAAAAATCCGTGCTTATTCCTTGCCTATGTCGTACAAGGTGTTGCATGTGAAAAAAATCAGCCTTCTAGGTCCAAGCGTTTAAGCTGGGCGTTGATGAGTCATTGAGTCAGGAATTTGGATTTCAACATTTTTTTGTCACAAATCTTCAGGTCATCGTAGGATGACGGACCCCCCAGACTTCCCTCGCTCATACCACTATTTTCCTAAATTAGAAATTCACGCGGTTGAAGTCGTGGACAAAAGCTAGTGAGGTATAAACTGAAGAGTACTCACCATGTTCGCTATTTAGTTTATCGGAGACGAGAATACGTCTATGATTGGATGCATTCCTCTTGGCGGGATGGGGGGTGATGTATGTCACCTGAAATGTTATTTATATTAGTACATTTGGGAGGGGGCCCAGGCCGATATCTATCTGCATGTCAGTAAGACTGTACGAGCCGCATTCTGCCATTTTCGGCTAAGGTCAGTGCTTAGCTCTGGAATGAGCCAAGGGCTTTGCACAAGGTAGGCACCGGTGCGTTCCGTAAGAGATCCCGGAGCCTCCCTAGTTGTGCTAGAAGGCTGCCGAGGGGGTTTTAGTGAGTAGAAATCTCACGTACCCCGGCTTCTTCCCCCAGAGTGGTCGGGGATCTTTCGAAGATTTCCCCCTCTAGAGAAAAAAAAAAAAGACTCACATCATGACCAGCTTTCACCAAGTTCCTGACGTAGCCTTCGCCTAGAATGGAATGACTACCCGCAGGCATAGGAAACACTACTAAGATCCTAGCTCCATGACACAAACTCACACAAAACAAGATTAAAGCTAATAGCGACATGATGACTCAAACAGAGCAGCAATACTGTTCGATTTACAAATAAATATGATTATCTGGTGCACAAATAACATTAGTTATCTGTTTGATAAGCAACTTAACGTCTATAGGTCTGAATATGAACTAAGAGGAGCTGAGATTCGAAAACTGAAATATATCGCTAATTTGGTAGGTAAATACGGTTATCAATAAACACAGAGGTACTATCTGTGGAAACATACGTAGAACACGAAATGACTCGTGGGTGCCTAGATTTAATCTTTGACACAATCTTCCTGCATAAGCTGAAGCGCCGTGCGTGAATTTGGGGTAGGATGACTGTCCGCGCAGTATTCGGAATAAATACAGCACTAGCGATAGATTCCTTTGTATTTCTAACATACTCATTTCCACCATTCCAAGTATGTATACAAATACATATTATTATAGGTAATAGCCAAATTTCTTAAACATAGCGTACGCGTTTATTGAATGTTTTCAATGTAAAGCTTGTGAACTCACGTGAATTCCATATTACTGTTAGTTTCCAACTTACTTCTTACGTAAACAAAATAAGCGACATACTAATCTAATAGTATAGGTATTTAATTCGTTTTAATTAACAGTTTAGGATACATAGCGATTTATTTGAATTGCAGTTTTTTTAAATTAATTATTTTGCCAATAAAATTCACCTGCCTGAAAAATAATAATATATGTATTATTATTACAGTTACCTTTATTATTACCAACCAAATTGAACTAATTTCTACGTTATAGAAAGTTTTTCGTGATAACGGACGACGTTATGAAGAGTTTACACTGTAGGTAATACATTTATTTCGGATTTCTCCATAATATGTGTTAGTAACAATAATTCTTATATCTAGTGTTAGTACTTACTTACTAAATCTTATTTTCTATATCGGTCCGTCGAATCGGTCCACCACCGTTTGCAACAGACTGCGCTTCGACGCGCGGCTGGAGTCGAGCTGTGCTCAATAGAGATGAATATGCTGTAGGCGGAAAAACATGACGCATCGCGTCGCTTCGACTCTGCGCCAGTGTGAGTCGACCCTTAGGGCTCGCGCGCACCCGCTGCCACAGGGATGCCACTCACTTGCGTATTATCGCGTGAAACCCATCGATATGCTCCACTGCGAACATCCCTGATGCTGCAGTACCGCGGAAGCCTCATCAATGCCCTAAACGCATTGTTATATTGTACACGTATGACGCTGCGGGCCTTTTTAGTATATGCGATCGGATCCTTAATATTTATGTAACCCAGAGTCGGTTAGAGGTTGAAGAGTAATTTAAAAAGAAAACCATATTTAAGCGTCTGTACGCTTCGATTAGCAATAAATAAAATATTTAGTACTTACGGGAAATAAAATGAATATGAATTGAACTTGGTGAGAGCAAATAAATAAATCTTTACTTCGCTTCGCTGCGACCCATAGACGTCCCACTGCTGGGCACGGGTCTCCCCCACAGCTGCGGGAGGTCTAGCTAGCTAGAGCATACTCCACCACACTGCTCCAATGCGGATTGGTGGAGGGGTTAGTGGTCAACCCAGTGTCGAATGTTCTCAAGCCACCCGAAGGTCTTCGACCAGGCTTAACAACCGTTTCCACCGTTGAAAACAACTGGGACCGATGGCTTTACGTTCCCTCTGAAGCACCGTAGCGTCCATGAAATTTTGCCACTAGCGGTCACCCATCCTCAAACCGACCTCGCCCGTCGTTGCTAAACTCTTTCGATCACATTGAATCGACGCGAGCCGTTGGGCTATGGACGCTGCAAATCTTTACTAGATACCTATTTTTAGACTGCCTCGCTGGTCTAAGTCGCAAGCGTCGTCTATGAAAGCGTCTATTAATGATCTTTATGTTCCTTTTTTCATTCATGAATTTCAATAACAATTTTAGTAACCCTGCCTGTTACGCAAGGGGTCGAATCTCACTCAGGACAGGACAAACATTCGTGTGACGAACACTTGTGTTTGTTAATTGTCTATTAATGTATCTATTTGAAAATATCTATGTAGGTATGTTGTATATCAGTCTCCGACACCCAACCATGGTACGGGCTCGCACCTTGTTTGGGGTCAGATGGCGGTATGTAATGTCCATGATATTTATTTATTTTCATTTGTTTTGCAGTCGTTTTTTTTAAATTAATTATAACTTATTTTGTAACTGAAAATTGCTAGTAGTAGCGCAGTCTGGAAATATAGTCGAAATGATTAGGTATGTTTATATTATAATTTAAAGTTACGTACTCATTTGTTCTTAACCTATGTTGCAGATGTGCATGTAGCTCGAATATGTACAATACATGACCTAAACACGATAGCACAGGTGTTACTTATTCTACACCATAACCACGGTATACATCACGATCCAACCGGTTTATTGTTTTCAGTGATAACAAAGGCACGACAAACATTAACTATGAATTTGTGAAGACACTTGGAAACTAGTTTCCTTCAGAACCAAACGATATTTGTTAAAATTCAATGGTTTATTTTACATATTTGGTGTAATGCGAAAATGAATTCAATTCATCTATTTTTCGTGGTGTCGTTGAGTTACTGTGAGAGCTACAAAATCCTAGTGGTATTCCCGTTTCCTATGAAGAGTCACACCATCTTAGGTGATGCACTGGTAAATCTGTTATTGGAGGGCGGCGATGAAGTAACTATAGATTTAATAATTAGTTTAGTTTAAAATTTATAGCATAAAGCTTTTTCAAATATTTAATCGAGAAAAAATCTATCAAAAATAAGCGATTTTAGATTTTTGTTTTGTGAATATTTATTTTAAATGCCTAATTTATTCTCTCTCATTTTATTTTCTTTCTAATCATGAATAAGTTTACTAACTTAACACATTCAACTGATTCAACACTACTTTAGTAGGTAGTTACTCTATTTTTCACCTGTTTGCAAAAACCGACAAATTATTATAAGTAAATTGATTAAAGAATTTTTTAATCGTATTATGTTAAACACTTTTACTTACTTAATTAAATGAAGAAAGAATGAAAATAATAAACTAAATAATAAATTAAATGAAATAAACAAACACGTTAAATTAATTGAGCTTTAGTAGGCTATTACTTAAAAACTTAATCCAGACCAAACTGTCAATACAAAATGGTCAAAAATAAGTGTCCAAAAGGTATAAATCACATTAATATTTGCTGGTAAATAAATACATAATTGCAATTATGTATTTCAGGTCACGTACATAACACACTCCCCTTCAAAAAATTCTCATCCAAACTTGCGTCAGATTGTAACAAGGGTTACGAAAGACTGTTGGAAAGGTAAGAACTACAAACGATTACTATATAATATAAAATATCTATCTATTAGTACTTTATTAATAACTAGTGGACGCCCGCAGCTTCGCTCGCGTGGAATTAGACATTCACTAACTTCAAAAACGGCAAAGTTTCATTTGCACCCGCATTTTACCCCCATAGGGGGTGAATTTTCAAAAATCCTTTCTTAGAGCTCCCCTACGTTATAAAAGAAACCCCTGTGCAAAATTTAGCCCTTATAGTTTAGGCCCTGCGTTGATATGTCAGTCAGTCAGTCAGTCAGTCAGTCAGTCAGCTTCTCCTTTTATATATTATTAATAATATAGACTTCTCAACATTACCGAGGATTACGATGCTTTTGACATATTTGAGCTACTGAAATTCAACGCTACTAAACGTCTCGGTGGGTAAGTGGTCGCAATTGAACTACTATTAGGTACTAGCGAATAAAACATTACTTCAATGTTCTCAAGCTTGATTGATGATATTCGCAATATTAGCTAAAGCGCCTGGGTTCCATTGGGGTTGCGTAAAGTATTATATTTTTTTTTTAACAAGAAACTTATTAGTTGTTCGAGGTCTGGATTTGAGCGGTGGATGGCAATTTATAGAACAGTCTAATTATAGATATTCTTTCTTCCGTTTCGGCAATAGGCGTATCGCCTATTTATTACATAGAACTTAAACATAAAAGTGTGAAGATATATTATTATTATATAGCCTAGATAAATACCTCTGCCTATACAGACCGGCGTCAAAGTCTAGCTCTGACCTTGAATGCGCGAGGGTTGTCAGTCTTGAGCGCTGACTGTGTCGCCATCCGTATGACGTACCCCGCACTGATACCCCATGCGCATCTATCCCCATTTCAATTTCGAATTTGGTTCAGAGATAGACTTTCATGCCGCGATGAATACCCCTTCGCGGATTCCACCACAACCATTCCTTTGTTCCCACTGTTGGACACGGGTCTCCTCTCAGAATGGGAGGGATTAGGCATTATTCCTCAACGCTGGCCAAGTGCGGATTGGCTGACTTCACATACCTTCTAGAACATTATGAAGAACTCTCAGGCATGCAGGTTTCCTCACGATTTGTCCTTTACCGTTACAGCAAGTGACATTTAATTTCTTAAATCGCACATAACTTAGAAAAGTCATAGGTGCGTGCCGCTTGATTTTAAGCCTGGACCGCTCGAGTGAGAGGCGAGTTCGACCACTGGGCCTTCGTGGGTTAAACCCACAGAACAGTTAAAGGAGGTGTTCTGTGGTTAAACCGGCTTAAAGGTTTTAAACCGTCTTCAAAAGTAGGAGTCTGAATCTTTTTTTAAGGTAAATTTATGTTTAAAACACTGCCGTTGTCAAGAAGCAACCAGGACATATTCAATGACATGCTAAACGTGTCGACTGCGACGGTGACCGACCCTGGGGTTCAGGAGCTGATGGGAGACGCGGACCAGACCTTCGACGTTGCTATTGTCGAGTGGATGATAAATGATTTATACAGCGGGTAAGCCAGTAATATTTTAATTAAGGAAGGAAAAATATTATCTAAGAAGTAAAATTTATCCTCTCCTGACTTTGGTTAGATAAAATCTCAAGTATTCTTAAAAGTTTGCGTCACCGTCACTTTGTTGCTATTAAATAAGTATATATATACTAGTAATGTATATGTATACATAATAGTAAGTATGTATATATAAATTATATGTATGTATATGCACATATACAGGTGAATTTTTCAAGTGGTCGTGAATGGCCAAATCTGAAACTATGAGGAGTAGCGAAAAGTAGTACTCAAGAAGTCTTGGGGTTGATTTTGATGAAAACTAAAACTGCAACATTGGATTTTTTTAAAATCATTATTGCTAGCCAGGAATCGATCCCGTTGATATGGGCAAACAAAAAAAAGACTATTAGGTATTACACCTTTCGATAGTTTTTCTAATAAGGAACGAATTCTGTGAAGTAATGACAAACAGAAAACTTAAGAGTGGATATTATTAAACTGCTTCATATTTTAAAGAAATGCCTTAAAAATCTTATAGAATACTTTTGACAAATCATATCTCATCAGGTTTGCAGCCGTGTTCAACTGCCCGTTCATATGGTTCTTCCCCATGCACCACGACATGGCCACCTCGCGGCTGATGCACGAACCTGCCCCCTTGACGATGGCTGCCAACATCAGGACGGGCAACGTGCCCCCATTGGACTTCTTACAGCGCGTCGAGGAGACGCTACACTCTGGCTGGATTGCTGCTCTGCGATTCTTGTAAAGTTTTATACATCACAATGCCGTATGCGACCGACCGTTAAGCAAAGACGGGCGTGGTCGATGTGTGGATGGGTGACCGTTAGTGGAAAAAAATTATAGTCGCATCCGTACTTTGGAAACCACGTTACGCAATCGGTCCCGGTTCAATTGTAAAAACAATCATTAAGTCTTTGTTAAGACCTTCGGGTAGCTTGAGAACATTCGACATTGGGTTGGCCACTAACCCCTCCACCAATCCGTATTGGAGCAGGTGGAGTGGAGTATGCTCTAGACCTCCTGCAGTTCTGGTTATAGGATAAACCCGTGCTCAACAGTGGGACGTTTGGGGGTTGTAGCACACACAAAGTTGTTTAAAAAAATTTGTTAAAAAAATTTACGTCTAACTAATCTGTAATATTTGATGTCATTTCAGCATTTACGATCATATGGAATTGGAGACTTACAAAATGTTATACGGCCCAGCTTTAGCCAAGAGGGGTCGGAGTTTACCGATGTACGATGACGTGAGATACAATGCATCCCTGCTTCTGGCCAATACGGACATTACTGTACGGAACAGGCCGGTTACTGCATTGTCGTTTAAGGCTATAGGAGGATTCCACATTCCTGTGGTACCAGAACCATTGAGCCAGGTAATGTATGCTATATATATTTTACATCAACACCACCATTACTATAACTCACTTGTTGGGGTCAGATATCCATTTGGAATGGGAGGGGTTAGGCCACAGTCCACCACGCTGGCCAACTGCGGATCGTCAGATTTCACATGCCTTTAAATTCAAATTTTTATTTGTCATTAGGTACAGATTTGTCCTATTGGTAGGAAATAAGAGGATCCATTATACCTAGCCTTTAAAAGGCGTACAAATATATAAAGTATGGGTAACTATTATGGCTTTATGACATTATTTATATTATTTATTTATTAGATACATTTTAAGTCAAGAACAATAATGGAGAACTCTCGAGCATGCAGGTTTCCTTAAGATGTTTTCCACAGTTACAGCAGGTGACATTGAAAACTTAAGCTGTACCTGTCCTGTACCATTCATTTATGTACCAAGTCTACATATAGTCTTACCTACCTGAAGTCTACCTCACCGCATTAGATCAGTGTAATGGACTGTAGTGATAGCTTACCCTACCTTTCACATTCCAAGAAGAGAATCATGCTCCGAGATTTTTTTTTATCTTGCTAGCCATCTTTAACAAATCTACTTATTTTGAAGAATAGTAAGTACCTACCTAAAAATTAAAAAAATAATCCAAGTTTCTAACCGAAGCGAGCAAAATACAGAACATAATCAATCAGATGATTGAATTATTTCGATAAAGTTATACAGTTAATGAGTTAAATTATAATGTTGTAGGAATTATTGGACATAATAGAGAGCAGTAAAAATGGCGTCATATTGTTTAGCCTCGGCTCTCACCTAAACGCTGATGATATGCCAAGCACCATGGTAAAGGGATTGCTTGAGGTATTTTCTAAGCTGAAATATACGGTGCTCTGGAAAATAGATAAGCAATTCGACCAGCTTCCTACCAATGTGAAAACATTTCCATGGTTACCCCAACAAAGTGTTTTGGGTAAGTTGGACGGCAATTAAGTATGTTACAATTTTGATAAAAATGGATCTGAAATAAATACACAGATGCGGCTTCTACTTTCAAGTGCGTCACGAGAATCACTAATATTACTATTATTTTTTCGCTTTGTCAGGTGATTGCTGATTTAATTTTACTTTTGTTGTGATGTTATGTAAAACTGATACCATTTCAGCACATCCAAAATGCGTCCTTTTCATAACCCACGGAGGCATGCTTTCCATGCTCGAGACTGTCCACTACGGTGTACCTGTGATAGGAGTTCCCGTGTTTGGAGACCAGGAGGTGAATGTGAGGTCCGCTGTGATGAGAGGCTTCGCTAAGCTGGTGCCCTTAAGTTACCAGCTCGCAGCTGACTTGGGGAAAGCTATTGAGGACGTGCTAGGTGATCCTCGGTATGTTGGGTATTGTTTTAATGTAATTTGACTAATTTTGTGAAGAGAACCTGCGCAAGGCTGGTTCTTAGAGCTACCAGCTCGCAGTTGCTTTCAAAGGTGAAAGGATTTGCTTAGTATCCTGGATAAGGTGAATGGTTTCCGATAAATTAGTCAAAATACTGTTAAAATAGGTCGATTTTAAATCGATTTTTGACTATCGACAATCGATCAATTGATCAATAAAATCCAAACCTTGATCGGATTCTGATCGGTGTAACCGCGCTAAGCTAGATTTTGATTAGTGTTGGTCTTTGTTTGGTATCTTGTCGTCGAAAAAGGCTATACTTTTTATTTTTATTTTTATTCATCCCATAATGGCAAAGGCACACACAAGCATAGGTAATGAGGTAAGTTCTGCACGTAAAACGATTTATCGCGGGCTCAGACGCGGCGGATAAAGCTAGTATGTAATATATATAAAGATACCTACAGTATATAAAGTTCTACCACCTAAAATATCATAACTAGACCCTTTTAAATCCACAGGTTTAAAGAAAAAGCCATGAAGCTCCACGCGGTGTACCACGACCGGCCACTGCCTCCAGGAACAGAGTTGGCCCACTGGGTGCGTCACGTGGCACGCGCGGGGGGCGCTCCCCTCCTCCGCTCCCCCGCCCTTCTGACACCCTGGTACCAGAAATGGTGTATCGATGTCGCTGCTGCGCTCCTAGTAACTGCAATTGGTTTTGTTGTGGTTGTTATGAAATTAATTGCGTGTATCATTGAACGATTAAAGAGATTAAAGTGGAAAGAAATAAAAAAAAATGTTTAGTAGATTAATAAAATATATGTAAATGAAGCTCTCTTAATCTTCATTTAATCTGGATTTCCACTGTTGACATTATCTGTGGTGATGTCTTGCCCTATGTTGGATTAAAAAAGCGCTATTGACGGATAGAAGAATTATGTCAATACGCTTCACACGTAGATAATTTTAAAATTATAAAAAGACAAACTCCATGAAGCAATAGCTTTTAATGTTGTTTCTTTTTACAGGTTTGTACCTAATTATTAAGTGATTTGTATTTTAATGTGTAATAAGCTATGTTTATAAAAGTATGTGTGATATGTACCTAATGTAGCTTATACCTTTTCTTAAAAATAAAACCTCTTTTTACAGAGCAACAACATATTATGCAGTTGTTTCATTAACATATTACAAAACAACATAAATCTTTTTATTTAAATGTTCTAAGCCCCGAATGTTATTAAATAAATCCTCAGTTTCTTTTAAATTATTTCTATTAATTTCATCAGCTATAAAGTTTGGTAGCCCAGTTACAATTAAATCAAACACTAATTAATAAGATAAGATGTAAAATTAATGAAAAGAAAGATAAAATGGCTTGGACCACTATCGCTCATGAATGTACCCAGAAATATAATGAAACAGAACACACTGTAACTGGATTCTCCCCAATATATTTACTGCACGGAAAAATAATTAATATCTTACCAGATGAATTAAAAAAAGAAAAAACACAAAATGATTTATTACAAGATAGAACTATAGCTTTAGAAAGGAGTATAAGATCACACAATTACAATAAGCAACAATTTGATAAAAATAGAATAAATTATCAGTTAAAAGTAGGTGATTTAGTGTATGTGGAAAATGGCAACCGATTAAATAGGAAAAAACTAGATGAATTAAAAATTGGACCTTATAAAATTATAGAAAAAATATCTGACTCCATTTATAAGATAGATACAGGTTACAAAAAGTTAGAATCGAATTATTTTCATATTACTAAAATTGTACCAATACCTGAATGATTTTTGCATATTTGGGGGTGGAGATGTAAATGAAGCTCTCTTAATCTTCGTTTAATCTGGATTTCCACTGTTGACATTATCTGTGGTGATGTCTTGCCCTATGTTGGATTAAAAAAGCGCTATTGACGGATAGAAGAATTATGTCAATACGCTTCACACGTAGATAATTTTAAAATTATAAAAAGACAAACTCCATGAAGCAATAGCTTTTAATGTTGTTTCTTTTTACAGGTTTGTACCTAATTATTAAGTGATTTGTATTTTAATGTGTAATAAGCTATGTTTATAAAAGTATGTGTGATATGTACCTAATGTAGCTTATACCTTTTCTTAAAAATAAAACCTCTTTTTACAGAGCAACAACATATTATGCAGTTGTTTCATTAACATATTACATATACATAATAATATAATAGTAATAAAAATATGTTTCTATATTTAAGTTATAGTAAAGTAATAATAACCAATACATATATAGTGTAACCATGATATTTTATTATTTTATCTCAAATTTTACCTCCCCTTCTGATACCCTGGTACCAAAAACTGTGCCTTGAAGTTTTTGGCCAAATTTTGAATAAATATTTTTTCTAAACTAAACAATATTAATTGAACCCAATCAGAACCTTACCAGACTTTTCTACAGTAAATACTTAATACACTCAATTTATTACCTACTAAATTTGATAAAACAAGCTTTATTAAAAATTTCAAGTAGGTAGGTAATTATTTGCCATACTGATAGCTGATAACTTGATAGTTTTATCATGGACCTCTTATACACCTGAATTTTATCTGTTTTTGAAGATAGAACACAATTTCTGTTTTAATACAACATAACGCATCAAAGTGAAAAATTAATCATACACCAAATTAATATGTATATAACAGTTATTAACTCTTCTATGATTATTCAAGTACCCTACATTCACTTGGAGAATGTAAACTGTCAGCTGTGCTGTCAGTGACAGCACAGAATACATGTGACAGCAAAAGTTTAAACATGAATTTTGCATCTTGTTCTTTTAGCCTTTGCTTCTTGTTCTTAATTTTGCTTCTTGTTTTTTTAGGTAGGGCCTAGGACCTAAAAGAACAAGAAGCAAAAGTCATGTTTAAACTTTTCCTGTCACATGACATGTATTATGTGCTGTCACTGACAGCTGACAGTTTACATTCTCCAAGTGAATACTAGATGTCGCTACAAAATTTAACAATGAATCACGCTATTGAGAATTCTCATCGGATACATAAGTATTTGCTCAATAAAGATTTCGGTATCGCTTCTCGGCCTTTTGGCTAAGATCAAAGTGTAGTATCTGTTCTTTTCAGCTTAATATCTGAAAGTTCCCGCACGTCGGGACCAGTATATTAAACTTAGAGATGGGCGTTTTTGTTATTTTTTAACATCGTTGTCCATCGTTGTTTCGATACCGTCACCCGATGTCAACATCGTTGTTTCCGACAACGGTGTCACTCGGACATCCAGCTAGCGTACATACGTAGCATTTTGTTAAGTTGGCGGATTCATAAACGTTGTTTTGTTTTATTGAATCATCATATCGTTCGGTCGCATTCTTCGCTTCGTTCGTCGTTCGCAGTGTTGCCAATTCGGATTTTGAAAAAGGCGTAGGTCAGATTAGAAAATTACGTAGAAATAGTAAAATTTCCATAATATAGAAAATACGTCGATCTACGTACTTTTTTCTGAGTGAAATGAAGAGAGTAGGGTAGGTAAAAGTGAATAAAACGAAAGGCAGTAGACAAACAATAAATTAAAAAAAATACCGTTTAGCAAACAAAAAAAATTGTGTGCCGTCACGGGACGCCTGGCAGATGTGAAACATCGAAATTATGTTGTACAAGTAATATGCACAAAAGTACTGATTATGACAGGAACTAAAACATAATAAAAAAAACCAAAAAATAAACAAAAAAAATAATTAATTATTATATTTTATTAATAAAATAATTTCCGACCGTCATTTGTCGGAACTGTATAGTATATATATATTCCATATTCGCCACGCTCGCCGCGCTCGCCGTGCCAAAAATTTGGTTTGCCCTCCGCCTAAAAATGTTTCACATCAAAAATCTATGAAATACCACTTGTAGTTAATGTACTTTATAATCTAAAAGTGTGCTACTTTCAAGGTCATCGTCATTTAATTTAATTTTTGAATTATTCAATTTTTATTATCATTTTCAGACAAATTAAATTTATGCATAAAACAATTTTGATAGAAAATACGTAGATTTTGGGACTATAGTTCGTAGGTTTGTACTTTGAAGTTGGCAACGCTGCTCGTTCGTTCGTTGGCCATCGCCCATCGGCCGTCATATTAATATTGACATCGGTTCGTTGATTGCTATCTCTATGGTTCGTTGTCGGTGTCGGCATTATTCGGTGTTACTCCCATCCGTTGTTCAACATTTCGCCAACGGATGTCAACACCATATAGTGACATCGTTGGTCAACAACGTTTTGTTAAAAACGGCCACCTCTAATTAAACTGATTTTTGTGAGTTGATGGGATGTTAGGAGCTCGCTCCACTCCCGTCACGGGTCGGCCCGGCATTGCAGTGCCGCCGGGAACGGCCCACCAGAATTACCCTAGCAACTTTTAAAATTTCAAAGGATTTAACAAAAATACTAATTTTATTTTATTTTAACTAGTAGGTAGAGTTAGAGTTATAATATCTAGAATCTAGTTTGTTTAAACTTAAATTTATAATCCAATGTATCTAAGAAAACTTAAAGGTATAATGTATATATAACAAAATAGTTTGTTTGTAGCTATATCTATAGACTTTCGTTAAGCGTGACATAGCGAATTAAAAACGTTTATGGTACTAGTACGTCACACTACCTACATATCTAAGAAAATAATTAATAAATATTTGACTGAAATCTGAAGTAAAACTTTTCAAGTAGTTAATAAGTTTAATATGAAGCACACACATGAAGTGTTTCATTCAATATCAGTTTCAATCAATCATTTATAATATAATAAATATATCTCAAACCTCATTTTAATTAACTTCACTCTCAAGTGACTGTTCAAAATGATGAGCCCTAATTAAACTATGGGTTGATAAAAACTGATATAAAAGCTCGGTTCAATAAATTAATGCCATAAATTAATCCTATGAACTGAAAGAGTAACTCTTTTTTTATTCAAAATGAAATTTATGATTGGATTGTGTTGCGTGATTCTTCTCATTCATCAGAGGGCAACTCAAGCTAAGCCTTTGGACGGTAAGTAGAATTCCTATTCGTACTTACACAGATACATGAAAGGTGTATCATCATATTGTGCATAAATTAGCCCAGTGGCTAGGAATTTAGTCTCGCGACGGTTTGGTTTTAAATTCCTAGCGGCTACCAATGTCTTATTTAGGCAGACTTAAGCCGAGGTATCGAGGATAAACCGTGTTTTTGAATGTGTTTTATTCATGAACGTTATTTAATAGAATTCTTAAAAAATAATATATGTATCTCAGTATTTGATTGAGCCCCTTTGTTTGCCCCCACGTTTTCTACGTTATCGTCATAAATCCGAACACTGAAAAGTTACTGGCTGAAACTCAAATAAGATTGCGCCCATAATAAAGGCTTGTTGGTTAAACATAATATAAACATTTTTTGTGTAGTCTTACGGGGTCTATTTGCCGTAATTTGTAATATAAATATTAGGTTGACTCATAATAAAAATAATTTAAGAAAAAGTAGGCACCTACTCACTAATTAATAAAATTATTAGGTATGTATAGTTTTAACTTACTTTCAAGTACTATTAATTATTTTTTTAAACGGCTTCGTTGGTCTAGTGGTCGCAAAAGCAACTGCTAAGTCAGAGTTGCTGGGTTCGAACCCCGGGTCGGGCAACAACTACTGGGTTTTTCTAATTTGAAATGACCCGGTGGCAGCCCGGAGTCTGTTCGGTGTATGGAAATAGGCTCACCACCCATTACATAGGACCTAAACATAACTGGTGAAAAATAGGTGTATACACACATCTGTCTACCTCTTCGAGGAAACACAGGCGTGATGTTACGTTTAATGTGTTTCCTATATTTCAATAAAAAATAGTTTATTATATAACTTTGTTTACCTATTATTATAAACTTTGTAAAGCTAGGCAGTTCAAGAAAAACATAGCTTATCGTTTCATTTCCATTGAACGATATTAATTAAACAAAAAATATTTACAGGTGCGAGACGCTGCGTGAATATGTGGGACGAAGGTTGTATCAACGGACAACTACCAGGCGCTGGTAAGTTAGTACACAAATACTCGTCAATTAAGTACTTCCTCGTTGGTGAGCTATTGATAATTGGATGAATAGCTAATCCTAAAATAATAAAAACATTATACTTATGCAGTATGTGCTTAAGACATTATTACTGTCAACAAATATAAAATACAAAAACAAACTGCCATCACTTCATAGATGAGAAAGATTAACCAATAAAAAATTTCCCATTTATAATACTTACGTAATTAGCACGGACTACTTCATAGTAGTAACTTACTTAATAATGTAAGGAGACTTGGTGGTGGTTTCAGGTGGTGACGACGACTATTTAAACGGTGGATTCAACCCTGGCAAGCGCTGCTTGGATGTGTGGGACGAGGGATGCTCTAACGGACATTTGACAGGTACCCACCTTTATTTTTCAAGGGGTTAGTCTTCCAACGATACACGGGGAGATCCCGGAGTATGTGAGAGAGTGTTCTACTCACAAAAACCCTCTCGGCAGCAGCACATTCTATACATTCTAGGCACCGGTGCGTCCACCACGCTGGCCAAATGCGACTTCACTTGCCTTCGAGAAAATTGCGGCATTCTTGCTTGCAGGTTTCCTCACGATATTTTTTAAAAGCTTTTATTTAACTTCACTCGTATGTATGTGTGTATGTATGTATGTATGTATGTCCTGGAATCTGGCAATTTTGAATGAAATTCGGCACACATATATGGTTCCGATGACAATGTACGATACCTAATAAAAAAAAGTTGTAAAAGCTTTTTAAAAAAAAAAATTCTTCATCGTTACATACAGCAAGTGACATTTATTTTCTAAAATCGCAAATAAGTTACATACAAGTCATTCATTTTTAATACAACCTCTACTTTATTTTTCGCAGGGGACGATGACTCTTACCCCGCAGGTCGGATGACCCCTGAAAGACATTTTCTGTATGAGCTGCTGGCAAGATTGCAAAAAAAACACCAAGCTTACTGATAATTTGCCTCACCATTTTAAAAACTATGTTTTTCGGTTTCACGGCACTTGTTTGATTATAAATTAAGTATACCTATCGTTAATTAATCTCCCTATTTATTTATTTCATACATTCCTTTAACATGCATTGAGTTTTTATAGGTAATGTTATCTTATGTTAGTTGTTATCATAATTAATTGTTCCTACTATTACAACTATTTTAACAATTTAATGTAACACCATGTCTGTATATCCTAGTAGTAGTGTATAAATAGGTACACCAACGTATCACATGTTACGGTGGTGCAGCATAGTTAGTTCAATTAGCATGGTTCGTCTAAAAATACGCATAAAAATACTTACCTACATTTACAGACTTAAAAAAAAACAATTTTATGTTATAACATGAGATTTTATTACAGAAGTAATATTTAAGTATTTAACCCAATAATTAGAGTTAATAACCCATGCTTTTCTTCACACTCGTGTATGTATTAGCTTACATATTGACCGTACAAAAATATTATTCTTCAATTGTTATAAAATATTTCTACGCAATTTATAATCGCTCCCATATGACTACTACACAATACAATATGTACCTATACATAATCAAAGGTATATTTCATATATTTTAATCAAATAACATCGTTCGTCGGACCCAACGTCTTTGCTAAGACGTTATTTTTATCTAGCCATAATTTTATCTCATAAAATTTACATTTAATGTGCATTTAACTGCAGACTGCATTGCTTACTTGTCTTAAAAGATCTATAATTATGTATAAAAATTCTATAATATAGAATTTTAAATTCTTCAATATTAGACTTTAATAAAGGTCTCATTGGTTTGAGATTATAATAATATTACGTACCAGAAAATATTCAGCAGAGCATTATCTTGACAAACATTTCGTAACTTCATAAGATCTTTAGATATGGTAAAGATATTTTTTCTCTCTTCTCAGTGAGAAAATTACTTTACAAATTATATTGATACTTACTAAAATCTAAATTTAACGATAAGTTACAGACCAATATGCAATTAAATTATCTAATAACTAGTTAAAATCTTTAATTTGACATTGGACGATATTTTATATAAGCTCTATGACTGACCAAGAGGTCACGAAGTCACGAACACTTGGCAAGTATAGATAAGGCTGTTGGCGGTAAGATAAATGCTTAAAACTCTATCAGTCACACGTTTGTACATAGTTTAGTGCATCAATTAACAAAAAATACTAATTAATTAGGTAACTTAGTTAAAAATGTTGTGCTTTTCGGCATTCTTATACATTTGAAGATCTTACAAGATTCCTTATTGACAAACGAAACTAGACTATAACGAACATGATTGTACATTATAAATTTTGAATATATTCTTACTAATATAGCTTATTTGACAATTTTAATAAGGTAATACCTTGCAAATATAAAACCTGAAGAAACACAATATAATATGAATGGGTATGAAATTGATTATATTGGCAAGTTGTGTGATGAATGATGGAAACAATAAAAACATTAAGAATAGAAAAAAGAGACAAAAGGAGCTGAGACATCCGTAGAAAGTAATTTAGACGTCAAAGGCTGAGCCATTGCCCAAGAGGATAATTGAATTCTTGAGTAAAAACTCCATACCCATGCAAGCAAGAATTACCTATACTTACACAAAGTCTTTTAATAATAGATAATTAGATAATAATATTATATATTAAATCCAGTCCTACAATACACAAAACAGGCAAAAATTTCGCATGGGTATTGAGTATAAATGATTTGCCTACTATTAAAAGTGATTGCAACATCATATTCTAATCTTGCTTTCTGATATGCCTGATTTTGCGTGATATGATAACTGATAAGTTGAACATGACTTCAGCAAATCATTTGAGATTTATATTATTCAACATATATTTATTCAAACTTTTAAATACTTAACTACATAATCATTTGAATTATGGTAAGGTATTAAATATTTTAGAATGAATTTTGTACTTTCTAATATAACTTAATATCTGTCAATAACATTGATGCTTGCATGCATTGCTTGCGTCAGTAACTTTTTATGATTTAAAATTAGTTTTGATCTAATACAAGCGAATACAAGATACTAATACACAATTTCAGACACAATCTCTTCAGCATACAAATGATATAAACAACAATAATTTTGATCCACAAAAAATAGTATAAATCATTAATGTCATTTCATTAATGGTAAAATTACATTAAACATATTGAACCATATTTCTTTAATTGAAACTTACTTGTAACTTATAATAAAAATCTATTAAAATTATATCCAAAGCATTTGTACAATTTTATTCTAAAGCTCCATTTATCCACGGTTTATTTAACAATTTTGCTATTAATAAGCTATATTTCAGAAACCTCAGGTGGCTATACCAAGCTATCATGTAATACAACTAGCTCAAGTTTTAAGGCTTTAAAAAGATATTACTCGTGGTGGGATGGATATAAGCAATTTATACAATCAGGCAAGTTAAAATCTGCATATAAGAATACACATTGGCAAAAAATATACAAACCAATTATAAAACCCATAAGTTTATAGATGATTACGTGTGTATATTAGATAGAAAAGATTTTGACGTGACAACGTCTTATAAATTGGTTTGCCGGGTGACACTTCAAGAAACTGCGTTACGCTCCGCTCACGTTATGCGCTCACAATGAGAGCGAGTGAGAGGCACGCGTCCCTTCCACTCGGGCATGGTTAGCCCGCCTAAGAGCGAGAGAGACGATACGATACGAGACGATACTACTATACGAATGAATATTCACATTAAAATTATTTTACCACTCAAAGTCGTTGTCACGTAAAACTTTCGCCCGTATACCGACTTTACAGGCAACCAATATTTGTTCGTTCAGAATTAAGGACAAAGGTAGAGCGTCCTATAGTTTTTATTTCATGTTATGGGTCAAAGCATCATTTTGATCATCACAACACAGTATTAAATTCACATTATGATCAGATGCCAGATAAAAAGAAATTCAACAGCATCAATAGCAAGAGCTTAAATGGCAATAGCACTAGAAAAAATTACATAAATCATATTATGCTTTTTGAGTGGCCAAAAGTGTATTGACATGGTTCAATACTACCTTTTTGAGCAAAGTACTTGTTGTATTGTAACTGAATTACATTACAATCTTGAATATTAATTTACCAATGTCCCAACATTTCAATTCAATATTTGTGACACATTACTTATATAAAGCTATATAAATATTTTGTTGTTCACCAAGTTAAACATAGATGTATAATTTTAAACTTTCCAGCAGAATTTAACAATTTAGCAAAATAGTATTATTAAGATATCACAGTTTATCAAATTACTTATTATATCAGGCTTTTGTCTGACAAATATCCATATTTTAACATGACTGGCAATTTTATCTCCAAGAAAGTCTTAAAATGCTGAGATTTTTGAAATCATTGAATCATCAATTTTATTTGTTACAAATAATGATAGTAACAAAATCTTAACTGTATAACAAATTTTAATTTTTCTACATGACTGGCAATTTTATCTCTGAAAATGTCATAAAATGCTGAAGATTTTTGAAATCATTGAACTATCAATTTGTTACAATAGTAACAATATCTAGATTAAAATTACTCAATGTACCTAAAACTATATTATTAATCTACTTATATAAATAATTAAAAAATACATTATAATATGCAACTCAAAGGGCTAGAGATCTCCGAGGATTCCAAATTAAAAAAATAAGTACACAAATGTAACAAAAAACATAAACAATTGTGGCCTTTTGAGTCATAAATTAAATGGTAGAAAGTTTTACTACCAAATATTAGCCTTGTTAGTATTTAAACTTTAACTCAGCCTACATTACTTACTTTGTCCATGCCAGTGCTCCTGACTATATTGAGGCAATTCCATGGGCAATTTCTTGTAAACGTTATTCACATTTGGCAAAGGATTTGGCGGAGGCACCTTTTGAGCAGTGTTTTGTCTAAACTTTGTAGAGTATTTATAAAAATCAGACATTTCAAAGGGCTTTGTCTCCTCCCTATATGGTATACATTTACCTTGCTCTATTACAGTTAAGTTTTTAGGTGAATCCAGTGAAACAGCACTCGGGGATAAAACTGGTGGACTATGGGCGATTTGATTGGGACTCTGCATTGCAGAATGACGTCCAGAGGCAATCATTATCTCATATGTTTGTGAAGTGCCTATGCTAGGCGTCCTTTTGATACTAGAGCTCTTTTTTAACACAGGTACCTCCTTTGTGGGTGAGTCCAATGAAGTCTCATACCACTGCTTCTCTTTCAATTTGTTTTCTGAAGGAGAAAGTGGAGAATACTTGTTCATGCTAACAGAGTCAAAGTTGCCATGTGAATAGCCCGACATTTGGCTCACAGGGCTCATGGCTTCTGGATACAACCGCCTTTCATCTAAGTAGTCATCTGTTGACACTTGCAACTGCATGTGCAATGGATTTCTAATAGTGTTGCGTTCTCGCAGTGGCAATGATGTAGGCACCTGTGCAACTCTCTCCATAGTAGCATGGGATCTTTCTGGCTGCTCTTGAATGTCAGATTGAGATCTGTGTTGGTAAACAGGCAAGGGAGGTCTGTATGTGTCGGTCATGTTCTCCAAATGTTGGTTGTAATCACTGTGAGACGTCAGGTGATAAGTTTGTGTCCTTTGTAGAGTGTTGCGTCTGACTCCATCTGTTCTTCTTTTTGACTGAGTCTGTATTTGGTGATGGTGTGTCAGACCACCTAAGTGTTGACTCTGTGCTTTCAGATGTGAAGCATACTGGTATATGAGAGGAGTGTTGCGTACCCCATTCTGCTGTTGCACAGGATGGGATGCAATAGTACCATGTGTATAATGAGTAGTTATATCAGGATGACTAGAGCTGAAATGTGTTTCTCTCAGCCGAGACACATTGTGAGCCTCCGTTGGACTATTATAGTATATTTTATTGGTATATTCAGTTGTCATAGTGTGATGTCTGTACACGGGACCTGGTTGCATATCACTGTGCATGTTATCAGATGTAACAGATTCAAGCCGTCCAGCTAGAGCAGGGTAGGTATGAGAAGTGTGTATCGAGAAGGTTTCAGGATTTCGCTCTTGAGGCGGCGATGGAAAGAAGTTGGAACAACTGGTTTCAGGGCGTCGAACATGCCTTGGATGCCCACTTTTTGTCGACATACCAGATATGGACGGAGTTGACAGTCTGTGGGACAGATTCTTACGTAAGTTCTGTTCTGGATCGTGTACTCTATCTGCTGGCGCGAGTCGTAGACGTCTGGACGAATTATCAGTACCATCCTGAACGTCCGTTCCGTCTGTGGAACGCTCGACGCTACGTATGCTCCCTAATCTCTCCCTCTGGGGCACCTCCGGACTTAATGGCGCTTCGGGAGGCATGATACCGGTTAACTGCACTTCTTGAACGCACAGTTTATACAGCTCTTCATTCTTAGAAGCTAATAGCTGCTCTAACTCTTTCTTTCGAGCTTGCAACTTCAGCAGTTTATCTTGCTTGTCCGAGTGCAGATCACTCCCCATTGTACTGGTACCCATGATCAAACCATAAAATATATATAAAACACAAGGTGGACAAAATTAAACGGTATTGGAAATAGATTTAACATTCAACTGAAATAAACAAAGAAAATGAAGTCCCGTCCCGACTTGACAATCACGTACACTTCCACTTATAAATCTGTGTACACTTCACATCACATCACACCCGCCCGCACCCATGTTTTTTAGTCTGCCCACAAACTAAATAGAGATACTGTCTGTACTATCTGACAAGGAACCAATACAAAAGAAAAATAATTCGAAATAGGACAGCAGGACACAGAATAGGTAATACTTTATAATAGTAAACAAAGAACAGATGCAGAGAGTCTGATCACAGGCCACACTAATCTGATTGTGGTATTATAAATCTTTTATGTGGTTGATGCAACTACAACACTAACTGTAACACTAATATACCGTGGTACAATATAATTTTCATATAATATTAATTCCAATCTAATTATTCAACATACATGTACCATTACTAAGCAAATATGGAACAAAGTAAATTACAAACAAAGTAAACATTTTTATTAAAAAAATAAGATAAATGGCAGGAATGTTCAGACAAAAGCGACATTACTCGAGACTTTTGAAGCATTGTCCCACTGTTAGTACTTACACTGTGATCAGACTTTTTAAAAGCAATAACTAAACGCAACTGTCAATACGTAATCTGTGGACTATCAGTTAGTATATACATTAATCTCAGGGTTGCAAAAGTTCCCGATTTATCGGGAGATCTACTGATTTTGGTCATTGTCTCCCGATGTCCCGATTTAGCAGTCCCATCTCCCGATTTTTTGAATTTTCAACCAATTTAAATAATTTTCATATAAAAAATGGAAAATAATATTCTCTATACTAAAAGAAACCTTTAACACAACATAAAGGCACGGGGACTTCCCGAAATTCCGCGTACCGTGTCGAATACGGTCATTCAACTTTGCGGTATGTTAAAGCAAATTCTACTAACAATTCTTTTATTAGAGTATATTATTGTCTGGTGAGTATACGAGGGAAAATCCCTAAAGATAACTTTGTCCGGGTTGTTTCCCAAATTAGGTAACTTAAACAAAGAGGTTAGGACGTTCAGATTAATTATATAGTCCGTTCATATAATTGCATGCACTTGTCTTAGACGTCTCAGTTCAGTTTCAAAATAATATGTTGCATAAATTTAATGAAAACTAAACAACGGAATAAATTTTCAACTGAGTCAATGATAGGTCTTCTACACACAAAAAGACGTATAGGAGAAAATAATCAATGTTGTTCATTTTTTAATATAGATAATATAAATGAGAAAATGTTCACAAAATAGCTTGTAAAAGCTGTTAAGAAGACGGAAATGATTAATCAATGTACAATATGTATCTACATATATCAAACGAGAATAAATGTTTGTGTGAAACTAATGGAACAAATTTAAATAAATGAACACATTATTAACATATAATACTTTTGTTTTATTCCAAATAAAAATTCTCCCGATTTCTCCCGATTTTCAGGTGACAAATCTACCGATTTTTAATTTTTCGTTTTTGCAACCCTGATTAATCTATGTATCAGTCGCTGACGTCCGCTGACTTAAGTCTGTCTGACTGACTTGACTTATCTCAATTTCAATATCAATTCAAGTCTCAAGGTCTCGCCACGACCGATTCGAGTTGGTCATGTAAATTCCTATCCATCTAGTGCTTAGTTACTTCCTCCCTCAAATTCACCCGTACCTCAAAATTTCAGTGAACACAAAATTACATAATATTCCAAAATGTCGAAAGTTTACAGGGCGGCAATCGGAGTTGCAGAAAAATTTGTTCCATCAAAACTTCGCCCTCTCTGGGAACACGAAGCTGGTATGATTTTTTATTTAAAACTGGAAGATTTAACGTGTCTATTATATTTCAATTTCCATCTAACGATCAACATTTTTCAGGTCCTAAAACAATTTTCTTCTGGGCCCCAGCATTCAAATGGGTAAGTAAGCATGCGTGTAAAACACCTATTGTCAAGGTTACCTATTATTAAATTGTATTGACGGAACCTTGTCTCTGTGGCAATGATAACGCTGCTTATTATTTTAATGTAAATGCGGCCAAAGATAAGAGATTATTTAATGTTTACAGACCTATATGTTCTACTCTTCTTACTTTGTACAATAATTTAATGTCTTGAATGGTGTAGGTCACATAAGTGATAAGAAACATTTGAATAAATTAACTGTTACATTGGTCTAGTCTAGAGCACTAGACTGTTCTACATCATTTTGGCAAAGTATTATTTGGTTTTTGTAACTTATAATTTCCATTAACTCAAGAGTCTTAAATTTTGCCACAGGCTCACCACCTATTACATTGGACCTGAACATAACTGGTGAACTATACTGGTGGTGTACTATTTGTTTATTTAATAAGTTACACCAACAAGATAAACACCAACACAATAACTTATAAAATGGACTGACACAAACTAAGTGTTACCTCAGTTACAGGTGTAAACAACTTTCTAGGAAAAACGTTAGGTGTGTATCAAATTTAGCATAAAAAACAAAACTTACTCTGAAAACGTCTAACATTTTAAAAACTATGTGTAGTACCTGCCTACCCCTTAGGGAGAATAGAGATATGTATATACAGAATCAATATTGACAATAACAGACTGATAGCTGGATGATTGAAATCAAGCCTCATGCATGCATGTTTCAGTTATTGATTCCTACTATCACTATGTGCACACATATCTATAATTTGCATGGTTTCAAATATATTGGAAGGTTTTAAAAAATTAAAGTTTAATGGCATGAATATGACAGCATCTCAACACATTGATATTTTGACTGAGAAAGTTGTAATAATATTGAATGATTATCTATGGGGGAGACCGACAGAGCGATGTCTATGGGTTGCATTTGAGGTCTAAATAAATTATTGATCATATCATCATGACATTATTCACGACTTAAAAATTAAATGTACCTAGAATTGAATCCTAAATACATAATATAAAGCTAGAATTTTTTGGGTAAAGAAAAAGCCAAAAAGTTATCAACTTGAATATCATTCATTTGCAAAGGACTAGTTTATTAACATAAAAAGATTCATCAAGTTGTTTTATGTACTTGTTTGTAATAATATTGTTTTTTCAACTAACTTTGTGCATTCCAACATTTGTGATCCAAACTGATTTTGTGTCTATGTCTATGATTTCCATCTACTGTGGGTCTATCTATACTATACTATAATCATCGACTTCTATTCACATTTGCATTTCAATTATAATTTTAATTTAATTTCTTTCAATATATTATCATCTCGATATATGAAGTGTAAAAAAGGTAGATACGTTACATACACTCTAAAAGTGGCACACTAAATGTGAAGTTTGTGCACATTTTGCTTGGATTCGCGTCTGTGCGTGACGTATTCTAAGGACCAGCAACAGTCTAACTCTGACCTTGAATACGCAAAAGTCGAAATTTTGATATCTTATGGCGCGAGATGAGCGGGTTGTCAATCGTAAGCACTGATTGCTTACGTAATACACCACGCGCATCTATCCCCTTCGGATTTTGTTCAGCGCGCTTGTTAGACTTTCGCGCCGCGTACTGTAAAAGATTCTGATGTCAACGAAATGTGCCATTTGTGAACATGAATGCAATGTAACATATCTACCTGTTTTTTACTTGATAATACAATCAACATAATACTCTGTCTCATCGCCATCTTTAACCCTTTCAGGGCTTGGTGTTGGCTGGGTTGGGTGACTTGAATCGGCCTGTTGAGACCTTATCCATCCCACAATCTGCATCCCTGGCGGCCACCGGCCTCATCTGGTCAAGATACTCGCTTGTGATTATACCCAAAAACTATAGCCTGTTCGCGGTTAATGTGTTTGTCGCCGCGACTAGCCTCTATCAGATCGGTAGGGCTATTAAGCACGAACAGGCTAAGAAAAGTGCGGCGAAATGAAATTTAGATTATTTATTTTTGTGATCGATGTTCTAAGGATGAGTTTATTTTAAAGGCGAGGTCTTTTTCAATCTTCTTCTTTGAATATTTTTCGGAAAGTAATGGTGCTACACAGCGGGCGCTGACTTGGTAATTGGTCTTGCTGACCATATCCTCTGTATTCAAGAACCCATATAAATTAGTATTTGATGAGTATTACTCTTGGAAGCAGGTCTAAGCTCTCGCGTCGTACGTACCGGGTCTTAGTATTTGATGACCAACATTTTTGATGCTAGATACCTACACGAGTTGCAAAGCTGAAATATGGGAAAATGCAAGTTTATCCCACTGTAGGGATGTATTTATTCGCAGTAAACTTATCTATGAACATCGACGTTTGTGACATAGTCAATAGTGTAGTTAGCCAACATACAAAATGACAGATTCGTTTTGTTGTAGACTTGAAATAAAAATGTTGGAAAATGTGTAATTTATTCTATTTATTGAAGGACTAGAGTTAGAAGCATTAAAGCTCTCATACAATAGTAGTTACCAAACCAAGTGAACGTTAGAATTTTGCACTTTTACGGGGATATTAAAATCATTTTAACATTGACAATTTTACATACTGTTATTGATCTGTAAGATAGAATGTATAATAAGTATGTTATAGTATTGAAGTAAGATATTTTTGGTTATACATCAATGTAATCATTTTCAAATGAGTGCTCGAATTTAGTGTAAAAGTACCTAGTTAGTATACTATTATGCTTACATAGTAGGTATGTAGTATGGACAATTTTATAAAAAACATCATGGTGCTCATTATATTGCGTATTTGTCATCTGTGATAGAAAATATCGCGTAAAAAATCCTTTAAACTCTTTGGCTTAGTATTGAACTGTTTATTGATTACGAGTAAGTTTAAAATATTAAACAAATAATTTATATAAATTGAATCGTCTATTTTTGTAAAAACCTTTTACTTGCGAAATATACATCATTGTTTTACTTTACTGTTTCTTCTGTTTTCTTTCTACCCTCCGCGCTTTATTTTTTTGCTTATCTTTTTGAACCATTCACACAATATTTTTTTCAATTACAAATAATTACAATACAGAAAGTATAGAATGTATTTACATCTATGAAAGTATTTTTAAATATACTTTTATTTTAATTTAAAAAAAATTCTTTCAATAATTTAACAATTAAAATCAAAAATCACGAATATAAATAAATAAATAATAATATAAATTTATTAATTAATAAACAATCAAATATTAAATTAAGAAAACTAGAATGTAATTATGCTGCTTTGTGGATTAACAGATTGTGCGAAGTTGATAAGGCAAGCTGTTATCTTGTTACAACCAGTTTGGCATGACAATAAAACCGGACAAAACTGGAAACGACCGAACCTAGGAAGTAATCTACGCTGAACCTTACCGCTTCCAGGCTCTAGTGTTGGTGTCCCTGGACGAGTACCGGCGGCCCCTCGAGAAGGTGTCTGCCACCCAATCGGCGACGCTCGCAGCGACTGGCCTGATATGGACCCGCTATTGCTTGGTCATTAAGCCGATCAACTATGCACTATCATTGTGTAACTTCTCACTCGGAATGGCCAATTCCATTCAGTGTCTCAGGGCATATAGATTTCAGAAGGGATTGAAAGCTTAAAACAATTCAATGAATCGTACTTCGTTTTTCTTGGCTGTCCTTTATAGTAAATCTTGGCATTATTAGTTAAAATATTTCATAAAAAATAATTTATAGTTTTCCGGTTGGCTTCTGGCCGGCACTTCTTTAGAGGCGACTATCTTAGTCCTGAAGGGTAGCAACACATCTGTGACTTAAGACGACACTCTTGACAACGATTACTAAAACTAACTACCTAGACTGTCTCACAGAACCCTACCTTCCTCCTTCCTACAGTCCTCATACCTATTAACGAACTGACCAACTAATGTTCTTATTAAAAGCATCTGATAACTGGACTAACCGTCCCAGTCTATTTGAGTCTTGATCAAAATATGTCACAGTTGTCATCCATCCCTCGCATCTTATAACCATAAAAAAGATATTTGACTACTGAATATTAAGTACCTAACTATTTATTCTGAAATCCTTTATATTTTGTCTCACTTATTTTTAAATTACAAATTACCTCAAAAATACACTAACAGACTGCTTACTATAGTTATAGGACTTATAGGACAGTCGACAAAAACGAAGTAGACATTATTATTGGCATTGTATTGTAAAATCGTGCCAATATTATGTCAACGCACAAAGAATTAGTACAAAATACCAATTTGCCATTTATGGATTTAAAACAGGGTTTAATGCATATCATTCAATGGAATTTAGGGTTCTAAAAGTTTTTTGCATACCTACTATACTTAATTTGTTTACCTATATAAAAGGGCACTTTAGCCATAATTATTAGCAATAGATTTAATTGAAACAATTATTTTAAACATTTATTTACTAACTACTTCGTGTAGTGGTACTACTAATTTACTATACCCGTGTATATGTAAGTAATTAGTACATTTCATTTAACTAAGACACATTTACTCCAGGAATTATTTACAAATACCTAACTACTTTTTACGTGTGTCTACTTAGTCACAAATTAGTCTAAAATTGTTTATTTTTTGTCATAAAATGCCATATTATCTAGTTTTATTGGTAACTTCTTTTTTTCGTTTTAGTTTAATATATTGTGATAAAAATTTACATGTTATCGTGGCCCTGTACATTATTTAATTTACCAACTCAATCTGTATTTGATTTCTACCTCCACTTTATTATGTACTTAAAAGTTAATGTTATCTATGTATCTATCCAGTTAGCGATCTTATTGCATAAGTATTTTTTGAGACGAGATAAGATAAGACATTCAGAGACAACTTTGAATCTCATTTTTGGACTGGACAACGCACTTAAGATTCCCCTGCCCTGGTGTCACCTGGTGACACACGTGTCCATAGGCGACGGTGACCACTTACTTACCATCAGGTGGCCCTGTATGTTTGTCCGTCTATATTATAAAAAAAACGACCTACACTTGAATAATAGCAGTGCAGATGCAAAGTTGTAATTGAATGTCCAAATTTTTTTTTTGTTATAGCTTGAAATCTCCAGTAGTAACTCGTACCGTGGCAATAGCAACGGGCGAAAAGTGTGTGTTTTACACCTCTGCCTAAACCTTTAAAGGAAGTGACGTGATTTTTTTGCACACCGAATTTAACCATAAGATTTTTCAAATTGTGCCAAATAATGTAACCGATTTTTTTTTTAATTTTTTTTATTACATGAAACAAAAGTTTGTGTATACACCTCTGCCTACTCCTTCGGATAAATAATGGCCTGATATTATGTTATTAAGAGTACCTGTTACCTATATTCGCCAAATAATATTGTTAATCTTTATGTAATGGTTTTTATAAACATTTAACAATATCGACTACAAACTACAAACATTATAATAATCGAATATTTTATCGAATAACTAAAGTTTTAAGTAGCTTTAAAAGCTTATTTACTCATTTAAGTAGATATGTTATCCTTTATTTACTCAATTATTAATAACCTATTCATTTACTCAACATGTTTAAATTATGAATTTAAATAAACGTTAATATTCATGCAGATTTCGTTTTATTTTATTTATTTTTAATATTTATGTACACAATTACATGAAATACGAATATGAATAATGAACAAAACAAAAGATAGAAACAGGTGTACAAAGGAACTACTTATTACGTTTCATTATTTACTAACCAACATGCTTATAATTGCAATTGGCTGCTTGACAGATTTCAGGGGCATTTAAAAAATCCTGATTTTTTCTTTAGAGCTTTAAAAAACAAACAACGTAGATGTTATTTAGAGCCTACTGCATACGTTTTTATACTTGCATTCTGTGGGCGAAGTACAAGTTTAATTTAATCATGCATTTAAGGGTTAAAGTTTCAATGGCTTCCGTGTCCAGTAAAGTCCGTTTTTAGCCGACTTCTTGTAGTAAATAAACTTTTATGCCACTATGCGGTCCCTAATGTATATAATATATGAGTAATTGCGCTGTCTAGTAGAAAATGGCGCAGCGGTGACTCGTATCACCTTAGTTTAGTGTTAATTTTTAATTTTAGTTCTAATATAGGTCATGTAATGTATAAGTTCATTCTTTGTTACTTAATAAATTACGATTAAGTATTAAAAACAGCAAGTCAAGTAAACAGTTGTGTGATATCACATTTGAACTAGATCAATATTGCCTGCAATCTACAATGCCCAGCCAATTCTGAGAAAAGCTCCAAAAACCTCTACTCAATTCAACAGCGTAGGTATCCAATTTGAAAAGCGAAAATATGAAATCGATATCGACTGATGATTAAACAATTGTTTTTCACTATCGATTTCCATTACATCTATCATTTTTTACAGGGACTATTTATTCGAGGAGACAATAAAGAAACACATTTTAAATTTGACAATCATTTATTTATCAATCAGACCACAAATTCATTCTTCAACCAAATTCAACAACCGATCCAATCCTATGGGCGAAAACGTCCGCCCAGCGTCGTCCGAATACATAATGACGTTTCGTATAACGTAGCACTGGTGTTGTCCTATCTTGTACAGCGGCCGGCCCTCTCTACTCTTGCCTGCGATAGGAACTGATGATTAAACAATTTGTTTTTCACTATCGATTTCCATTACATCAACTATAATTTTTTACAGGGACTATTAATTTAATTCAAGGAGACAGTAAAGAAACACATTTCAAATTTTGACAATTTTTTATTTATCAATCAGACCACAAATTCATTCTTCAATCAAATTCAACAACCGGGAGATAATAAAGAAACACATTTTAAATTTGTCAATTTTTTATTTATCAATCAGACCACAAATTCATTCTTCAACCAAATTCAACAACCGATCCAATCCTATGGGCGAAAACGTCCGCCCAGCATCGTCCGAATACATAATGACGTTCCGTATAACGTAGCACTGGTGTTGTCCTATCTTGTACAGCGGCCGGCCCTCTCTGCTCTTGCCTGCGATAGGAACTGATGATTAAACAATTTGTTTTTCACTATCGATTTCCATTACATCAGCTATAATTTTTTACAGGGACTATTAATTTAATTCAAGGAGACAGTAAAGAAACACATTTCAAATTTTGACAATTTTTTATTTATCAATCAGACCACAAATTCATTCTTCAACCAAATTCAACAACCGGGAGATAATAAAGAAACACATTTTAAATTTGACAACTTTTTATTTATCAATCAGACCAAAATCAAATTCATTCTTCAACCAAATTCAACAACCGATCCAATCCTATGGGCGAAAACGTCCGCCCAGCGTCGTCCGAATACATAATAACGTTCCGTATAACGTAGCACTGGTGTTGTCCTATCTTGTACAGCGGCCGGCCCTCTGCTCTTGCCTGCGATAGGAACTGATGATTAAACAATATGTTTTTCACTATCGATTTCCATTACATCTATCATTTTTTACAGGGACTATTTATTCGAGGAGACAATAAAGAAACACATTTTAAATTTGACAACTTTTTATTTATCAATCAGACCACAAATTCATTCTTCAACCAAATTCAACAACCGATCCAATCCTATGGGCGAAAACGTCCGCCCAGCGTCGTCCGAATACATAATGACGTTCCGTATAACGTAGCACTGGTGTTGTCCTATCTTGTACAGCGGCCGGCCCTCTCTACTCTTGCCTGCGATAGGAACAAAGGTTATCCCGCGCTCAATACATCTAGACTCTAGAAGTTCCGAGAAGGATTTGTGCTGTGTAATACTGGCTAAGACGTCGGATATCTTGGATGTTTCCTTGGTCTCGATGGGAGTAAAGCGCGGCGGGGGCGGCGGCTCGACGGAATCGATGTCGGTGCTTCGGTTCATCATGTCCAGGGCTTTTCTGAACGCGTCGCGCACGCCCGGCTCTTTCAGCACCTCTTCCGGGAACATTTTCTGTTGACACAAGGAAAAATATATATCAAAATCATATATATATAGTAAAAATCTATAAAATTCGTACAGGATGAAGAACTTATTCAAACTTTAGAATCGACTCTCTAAAAACTCGAGCAACCAATTGTTTATTCGTTATCGTTAGAACGATGTGATTTGTTTACGTAGTTTGTATAAACGTGTGACGTGCACTCCTCCACTACTGCTACCTTAAAATAACAATCGAGAAAAAAATTTGGTTACTTTTTTCAGGAATGGAAATATTCGTCGAGCTATTAGCGAGTAAGAATACTTCACGTACCGATACGAAACTAGGTAAATGGTGCACAAATTTAATCAGATTATGTGTGTCACTTTCAGAGCGAATACAAAAAAAATATCTGCCTTTACTAAGCTCACTAGTGGACGCCCGCAGCTTCGCTCGCATCGAATTAGACATAACAATTGTTTCGTTTACACATAGTAACTTCGCATAGTAATATTATAAAGCCTATGTCACTCAGTGAAGATGCAGCTTTCTGATGGTGAAAGAATTTTTGAAATCGGTCTAGTAGTTTTTGTGCGAAAACATTACTAACAAATATTTCCTGTTTATAATATTAGTATAGATTATCGATCAGTTGAATAAAGTGTCCGCCGCAACTCAAGCGCTTCCCTTGAACTATGTTGTCGCCTTGCGTGAGGCCATTTGGGTTTTAGGAAATCCCACTACCCGGACAATCGATTACGAATCCTATCTCTTAGCGAAACACCGAGCATATCTCGTTCCATTTTACTAAAGACGAGTGTAGTGCATGTAATGGTATCTTATATTATTACGAACTATTGTATTTTTGAGACCATAGATTTATTACTAGAGAAAGATTGGCAATAGAAACATCAAAGCGAGACCAAAACTTAATCACACGAGCATGCGTGTAATGTGCATGTGTGCTGTAAGCGGTTGTCAATATTATGTCAAACTCTATAGGATTGAGGTGAGAAATACTAGAAATTCATGTATTTGATAATATTTTATATTCAATTCCTATGAATTCAAAGCATTTATATATTGAAATGTCATATTATTAGCCATCCATTTGTTAATAATTTCTTTTTCAAAGTTCTCAAACATTGCAATAGGAGAATAAAATCTTTCAATCGTACTTACATATGAAATGTATAATTCTGTGGATTTTCTTTCATATGAGTTACATCCTGGTACTGTATACGTAACCATAATTATTTACGTCTAAATCACACCAAATGTACGCTGTTAAACGTGAGATTTAGAAAAATAAGCAAAATTTGTTTCGTTCACAACTAACGTTAGGTCACTACAAGACTATAGCGTGTACGCAAATGGTCTCGCCTATCTATCTCGCTCTCACATTAAGTATCTAAGTTCTTTCTCTTTCGCATTGCCAATCTATCTAAATAGATATTCAAACTCGTCGGTTGTCTATCTGATCCCCACACGTGGGCCCACCTTGAAGTCTGTGTAGGAGGCGAGCACGGTGGCGTGCGGCGGGCCCGTGTTGAGCCACGCGGCCAGCGCGGCCAGCCAGCGCGGCAGCAGCGCGCGCGCCGCCAGCGCACCGATCTGATCCCCACACGTGGGCCCACCTTGAAGTCGGCGTAGGAGGCGAGCACGGTGGCGTGCGGCGGGCCCGTGTTGAGCCACGCGGCCAGCGCGGCCAGCCAGCGCGGCAGCAGCGCGCGCGCCGCCAGCGCACCGATCTGATCCCCACACGTGGGCCCACCTTGAAGTCGGCGTAGGAGGCGAGCACGGTGGCGTGCGGCGGGCCCGTGTTGAGCCACGCGGCCAGCGCGGCCAGCCAGCGCGGCAGCAGCGCGCGCGCCGCCAGCGCACCGATCTGATCCCCACACGTGGGCTTACCTTGAAGTCGGCGTAGGAGGCGAGCACGGTGGCGTGCGGCGGGCCCGTGTTGAGCCACGCGGCCAGCGCGGCCAGCCAGCGCGGCAGCAGCGCGCGCGCCGCCAGCGCACCGATCTGATCCCCACACGTGGGCTTACCTTGAAGTCGGCGTAGGAGGCGAGCACGGTGGCGTGCGGCGGGCCCGTGTTGAGCCACGCGGCCAGCGCGGCCAGCCAGCGCGGCAGCAGCGCGCGCGCCGCCAGCGCACCGATCTGATCCCCACACGTGGGCTTACCTTGAAGTCGGCGTAGGAGGCGAGCACGGTGGCGTGCGGCGGGCCCGTGTTGAGCCACGCGGCCAGCGCGGCCAGCCAGCGCGGCAGCAGCGCGCGCGCCGCCAGCGCACCGATCTGATCCCCACACGTGGGCTTACCTTGAAGTCGGCGTAGGAGGCGAGCACGGTGGCGTGCGGCGGGCCCGTGTTGAGCCACGCGGCCAGCGCGGCCAGCCAGCGCGGCAGCAGCGCGCGCGCCGCCAGCGCACCGATCTGATCCCCACACGTGGGCTTACCTTGAAGTCGGTGTAGGAGGCGAGCACGGTGGCGTGCGGCGGGCCCGTGTTGAGCCACGCGGCCAGCGCGGCCAGCCAGCGCGGCAGCAGCGCGCGCGCCGCCAGCGCACCGATCTGATCCCCACACGTGGGCTTACCTTGAAGTCGGCGTAGGAGGCGAGCACGGTGGCGTGCGGCGGGCCCGTGTTGAGCCACGCGGCCAGCGCGGCCAGCCAGCGCGGCAGCAGCGCGCGCGCCGCCAGCGCACCGATCTGATCCCCACACGTGGGCCCACCTTGAAGTCGGCGTAGGAGGCGAGCACGGTGGCGTGCGGCGGGCCCGTGTTGAGCCACGCGGCCAGCGCGGCCAGCCAGCGCGGCAGCAGCGCGCGCGCCGCCAGCGCACCGATCTGATCCCCACGCGTGGGCCCACCTTGAAGTCGGCGTAGGAGGCGAGCACGGTGGCGTGCGGCGGGCCCGTGTTGAGCCACGCGGCCAGCGCGGCCAGCCAGCGCGGCAGCAGCGCGCGCGCCGCCAGCGCACCGATCTGATCCCCACACGTGGGCTTACCTTGAAGTCGGCGTAGGAGGCGAGCACGGTGGCGTGCGGCGGGCCCGTGTTGAGCCACGCGGCCAGCGCGGCCAGCCAGCGCGGCAGCAGCGCGCGCGCCGCCAGCGCACCGATCTGATCCCCACACGTGGGCTTACCTTGAAGTCGGCGTAGGAGGCGAGCACGGTGGCGTGCGGCGGGCCCGTGTTGAGCCACGCGGCCAGCGCGGCCAGCCAGCGCGGCAGCAGCGCGCGCGCCGCCAGCGCACCGATCTGATCCCCACACGTGGGCTTACCTTGAAGTCGGCGTAGGAGGCGAGCACGGTGGCGTGCGGCGGGCCCGTGTTGAGCCACGCGGCCAGCGCGGCCAGCCAGCGCGGCAGCAGCGCGCGCGCCGCCAGCGCACCGATCTGATCCCCACACGTGGGCTTACCTTGAAGTCGGCGTAGGAGGCGAGCACGGTGGCGTGCGGCGGGCCCGTGTTGAGCCACGCGGCCAGCGCGGCCAGCCAGCGCGGCAGCAGCGCGCGCGCCGCCAGCGCACCGATCTGATTCCCACACGTGGGCTTACCTTGAAGTCGGCGTAGGAGGCGAGCACGGTGGCGTGCGGCGGGCCCGTGTTGAGCCACGCGGCCAGCCAGCGCGGCAGCAGCGCGCGCGCCGCCAGCGCACCGATCTGATCCCCACACGTGGGCTTACCTTGAAGTCGGCGTAGGAGGCGAGCACGGTGGCGTGCGGCGGGCCCGTGTTGAGCCACGCGGCCAGCGCGGCCAGCCAGCGCGGCAGCAGCGCGCGCGCCGCCAGCGCACCGATCTGATCCCCACGCGTGGGCCCACCTTGAAGTCGGCGTAGGAGGCGAGCACGGTGGCGTGCGGCGGGCCCGTGTTGAGCCACGCGGCCAGCGCGGCCAGCCAGCGCGGCAGCAGCGCGCGCGCCGCCAGCGCACCGATCTGATCCCCACGCGTGGGCCCACCTTGAAGTCGGTGTAGGAGGCGAGCACGGTGGCGTGCGGCGGGCCCGTGTTGAGCCACGCGGCCAGCGCGGCCAGCCAGCGCGGCAGCAGCGCGCGCGCCGCCAGCGCACCGATCTGATCCCCACGCGTGGGCCCACCTTGAAGTCGGTGTAGGAGGCGAGCACGGTGGCGTGCGGCGGGCCCGTGTTGAGCCACGCGGCCAGCGCGGCCAGCCAGCGCGGCAGCAGCGCGCGCGCCGCCAGCGCACCGATCTGATCCCCACGCGTGGGCCCACCTTGAAGTCGGTGTAGGAGGCGAGCACGGTGGCGTGCGGCGGGCCCGTGTTGAGCCACGCGGCCAGCGCGGCCAGCCAGCGCGGCAGCAGCGCGCGCGCCGCCAGCGCACCGATCTGATCCCCACGCGTGGGCCCACCTTGAAGTCGGTGTAGGAGGCGAGCACGGTGGCGTGCGGCGGGCCCGTGTTGAGCCACGCGGCCAGCGCGGCCAGCCAGCGCGGCAGCAGCGCGCGCGCCGCCAGCGCACCGATCTGATCCCCACACGTGGGCTTACCTTGAAGTCGGTGTAGGAGGCGAGCACGGTGGCGTGCGGCGGGCCCGTGTTGAGCCACGCGGCCAGCGCGGCCAGCCAGCGCGGCAGCAGCGCGCGCGCCGCCAGCGCACCGATCTGATCCCCACACGTGGGCTTACCTTGAAGTCGGCGTAGGAGGCGAGCACGGTGGCGTGCGGCGGGCCCGTGTTGAGCCACGCGGCCAGCGCGGCCAGCCAGCGCGGCAGCAGCGCGCGCGCCGCCAGCGCACCGATCTGATCCCCACACGTGGGCCCACCTTGAAGTCGGCGTAGGAGGCGAGCACGGTGGCGTGCGGCGGGCCCGTGTTGAGCCACGCGGCCAGCGCGGCCAGCCAGCGCGGCAGCAGCGCGCGCGCCGCCAGCGCACCGATCTGATCCCCACGCGTGGGCCCACCTTGAAGTCGGCGTAGGAGGCGAGCACGGTGGCGTGCGGCGGGCCCGTGTTGAGCCACGCGGCCAGCGCGGCCAGCCAGCGCGGCAGCAGCGCGCGCGCCGCCAGCGCACCGATCTGATCCCCACACGTGGGCTTACCTTGAAGTCGGCGTAGGAGGCGAGCACGGTGGCGTGCGGCGGGCCCGTGTTGAGCCACGCGGCCAGCGCGGCCAGCCAGCGCGGCAGCAGCGCGCGCGCCGCCAGCGCACCGATCTGATCCCCACACGTGGGCTTACCTTGAAGTCGGCGTAGGAGGCGAGCACGGTGGCGTGCGGCGGGCCCGTGTTGAGCCACGCGGCCAGCGCGGCCAGCCAGCGCGGCAGCAGCGCGCGCGCCGCCAGCGCACCGATCTGATCCCCACACGTGGGCTTACCTTGAAGTCGGCGTAGGAGGCGAGCACGGTGGCGTGCGGCGGGCCCGTGTTGAGCCACGCGGCCAGCGCGGCCAGCCAGCGCGGCAGCAGCGCGCGCGCCGCCAGCGCACCGATCTGATCCCCACACGTGGGCTTACCTTGAAGTCGGCGTAGGAGGCGAGCACGGTGGCGTGCGGCGGGCCCGTGTTGAGCCACGCGGCCAGCGCGGCCAGCCAGCGCGGCAGCAGCGCGCGCGCCGCCAGCGCACCGATCTGATCCCCACACGTGGGCTTACCTTGAAGTCGGCGTAGGAGGCGAGCACGGTGGCGTGCGGCGGGCCCGTGTTGAGCCACGCGGCCAGCGCGGCCAGCCAGCGCGGCAGCAGCGCGCGCGCCGCCAGCGCACCGATCTGATCCCCACACGTGGGCTTACCTTGAAGTCGGCGTAGGAGGCGAGCACGGTGGCGTGCGGCGGGCCCGTGTTGAGCCACGCGGCCAGCGCGGCCAGCCAGCGCGGCAGCAGCGCGCGCGCCGCCAGCGCACCGATCTGATCCCCACGCGTGGGCCCACCTTGAAGTCGGCGTAGGAGGCGAGCACGGTGGCGTGCGGCGGGCCCGTGTTGAGCCACGCGGCCAGCGCGGCCAGCCAGCGCGGCAGCAGCGCGCGCGCCGCCAGCGCACCGATCTGATCCCCACGCGTGGGCCCACCTTGAAGTCGGTGTAGGAGGCGAGCACGGTGGCGTGCGGCGGGCCCGTGTTGAGCCACGCGGCCAGCGCGGCCAGCCAGCGCGGCAGCAGCGCGCGCGCCGCCAGCGCACCGATCTGATCCCCACGCGTGGGCCCACCTTGAAGTCGGTGTAGGAGGCGAGCACGGTGGCGTGCGGCGGGCCCGTGTTGAGCCACGCGGCCAGCGCGGCCAGCCAGCGCGGCAGCAGCGCGCGCGCCGCCAGCGCACCGATCTGATCCCCACGCGTGGGCCCACCTTGAAGTCGGTGTAGGAGGCGAGCACGGTGGCGTGCGGCGGGCCCGTGTTGAGCCACGCGGCCAGCGCGGCCAGCCAGCGCGGCAGCAGCGCGCGCGCCGCCAGCGCACCGATCTGATCCCCACGCGTGGGCCCACCTTGAAGTCGGTGTAGGAGGCGAGCACGGTGGCGTGCGGCGGGCCCGTGTTGAGCCACGCGGCCAGCGCGGCCAGCCAGCGCGGCAGCAGCGCGCGCGCCGCCAGCGCACCGATCTGATCCCCACGCGTGGGCCCACCTTGAAGTCGGTGTAGGAGGCGAGCACGGTGGCGTGCGGCGGGCCCGTGTTGAGCCACGCGGCCAGCGCGGCCAGCCAGCGCGGCAGCAGCGCGCGCGCCGCCAGCGCACCGATCTGATCCCCACGCGTGGGCCCACCTTGAAGTCGGTGTAGGAGGCGAGCACGGTGGCGTGCGGCGGGCCCGTGTTGAGCCACGCGGCCAGCGCGGCCAGCCAGCGCGGCAGCAGCGCGCGCGCCGCCAGCGCACCGATCTGATCCCCACGCGTGGGCCCACCTTGAAGTCGGTGTAGGAGGCGAGCACGGTGGCGTGCGGCGGGCCCGTGTTGAGCCACGCGGCCAGCGCGGCCAGCCAGCGCGGCAGCAGCGCGCGCGCCGCCAGCGCACCGATCTGATCCCCACGCGTGGGCCCACCTTGAAGTCGGTGTAGGAGGCGAGCACGGTGGCGTGCGGCGGGCCCGTGTTGAGCCACGCGGCCAGCGCGGCCAGCCAGCGCGGCAGCAGCGCGCGCGCCGCCAGCGCACCGATCTGATCCCCACGCGTGGGCCCACCTTGAAGTCGGTGTAGGAGGCGAGCACGGTGGCGTGCGGCGGGCCCGTGTTGAGCCACGCGGCCAGCGCGGCCAGCCAGCGCGGCAGCAGCGCGCGCGCCGCCAGCGCACCGATCTGATCCCCACGCGTGGGCCCACCTTGAAGTCGGTGTAGGAGGCGAGCACGGTGGCGTGCGGCGGGCCCGTGTTGAGCCACGCGGCCAGCGCGGCCAGCCAGCGCGGCAGCAGCGCGCGCGCCGCCAGCGCACCGATCTGATCCCCACGCGTGGGCCCACCTTGAAGTCGGTGTAGGAGGCGAGCACGGTGGCGTGCGGCGGGCCCGTGTTGAGCCACGCGGCCAGCGCGGCCAGCCAGCGCGGCAGCAGCGCGCGCGCCGCCAGCGCACCGATAGTAGGCGCGCCGACCAGCTCGATCCACTCCACGCACCACAGCCACGCAGCTGAACATAAAACAAATATTTTAGTTAAGTCTGTGAGTAGCGTCCATAGCCCATTGGCTCGCTTCGATTCAATGTGATCGAAAGTGTTAAGCAACGACGGGCGCGGTCGGTTTGTGGATGGGTGACCGCTGGTGGCAAAATTTCATGGACGCTACCGTGCTTCGGAGGGCACGTAAAGCCGTCGGTCCCTCCACCAATCCGCATTGGAGCAGCGTGGTGGAGTATGCTCTAGACCTCCCGCAGAAGTGTTTGTGGGGGAGACCCGTGCCCAGCAGTGGGACGTCTATGGGTCGCAGCGAAGTCTGTGAGCGCAAAAGGCTGCATAGCTAGCTATAAAAATCTGCCTAGATTCAATTTTAAAGCTAAATTTTGCGCATGTTTACACAAAGTCTCGTCGCACTTTCCAACTATGCAAGAATCCAGTATCTGTTTGGCTTTAGACTAGCGGCGAATACGCGTAACATGTCGGTCTTGCTGCAAGATGCGACAAATGAGTGATTCAGTTTGTATAGAAAGAAAGAACGAAAGCTTTTATTCCGTTTTCTCTGCCGCATGAGTAGCAGTTAAACAGTTAATATTGGAACACATAAAACACTATAAAAATATAAGGTAAAGTAAAAATAACAATCGGGGTAAAACCTCGCACGCTATATACACATGTGCCAGAGTGTCCGAAATAGGGTCTCACTCAGCATAATGCTGCGACGCTAATTATCTGTGAGCCCATTTGTATCGTATTTAATGACAGGGCGAAACTACGTAATTTCTCTCGCTCTTGAGATAAAACCGTGCCGCCAGCTATACCAGCGAGCATCACTCACTGTTCTCCCTGCCGACGAGCTCGAGCGGCGCGTGCTGCAGGCAGTGCTCCAGCTTGGGCAGCACGTGGTGGTGCAGCAGCGCCGTCAGCGCGGGGCCCCACGCGTGCCGCCACGCGCCCAGCAGTGGGCGGGCTGAGGCGTCGGCCGGGTGCCACGCGGACAGCGCCGCGGCGAGCCGGGACCGGATCAGCGGGTACACGGACGTGTTCAGTGCTGTGCCTGGAATACATTTCAGTTCAGTCATTCATTCAGCGATTCAATAATGTACGCACACGAAGATAACTAAGATAATTTCATACAACCTTTCACACCCCTTTTCAACACTTTTTTTCCAATCAAAAAGTAGCCCATGTCCTTTCTCAGGCTCTAGCTAGACTGTGTACCAAAGGACATTGTCGTTTTTCGCCTAAGAATTTGCAGACGTATAATATATACAGTAATTCTTAGCTTATTTATTGCCCGTTATTACAAATGCTAGAATTTAACGGACACTTCAGAATAATAAAAAATAAATAAATGGACACTTCATTCGCTTCGCGCCGATTTCCCTGTTCTCCGAAAAATATTCAAAGTCATCGCTTCAGCGCTTGATCCGTAGGTAATAAAAACTTGCCGAAGCAAATTAAAGCGCTGAGCGCTATATTAAAAGCAGAGACAGCTAACTTGACAGGTTAGCATCGGGCATCCATTTTGTATCAAAGTATTGATTGACAGACGGAATCGCTCATTGTCAATGTCATGTCATCATTCACATTCACACAATATTTACTAAGGCCGGATTCCCACTACGGACCGGCTGATTTGCCGGGCCAGTAAAACTGCCGGAACAATTCATATAAAGCTATTCACATTATGCCGGATCCGGCAAAAATACCAAGCTCGGCATTTTTACTGAGCGTTTTGTCACTGCGAAGTGCCGGTAAAACCACCGGACCGGAGTAAATATCTCGGTATCTGTCCCCCGCTCGCCCCGCCCATACTCACCTCGCGGCATCCATTGTGCGCTCAGGTCCAAATTCAACTGAACTTGATTGTTCGATTTTCTTGTGGATCCGATGTAATGTGAACATCTCTGTCCGGTGACCGGTTTCCGGCAAATCTGCCAGTCCGGCGTAGTGGGAAACCGGCCTAACTTTTCACTACCGACTGATCGAACAGCGATGACATTCAAAATATAACCTCAAAATCAAATTATTTTTGGTAATAAATAAATTCTCAGAAGTGTCCGTTGTTTAAATCTACTTTCATTAGTATATTGGATCTATTTTGGATCCGATATAGTATGTTTAATGATTGTTGGTTCGTAGGCGAACTTTGTATGGGCGCTGGTCAATGTCCTTTCATTTAAATCGCTTCAGTAGTTTTAGCGTGATAGCGAGACAGACAGACAGAGTTACTTTGGCAGGCCCGTTGGCGCAATCGGTAGTGTCCCTGCCTGTTGCGCCAGGGGTCGTGGGTTCGAATCCCATTCAGGACAAATATTCGTGTGACGAACGCTTGTATTTGTTCTGTGTCTGGATGTCAATATTATCCATTTAAGTATGTATTTAAAAATATTTATGTATGTATATCAGTCTCTGACACCCATAGTACAGGCTCGCGCCTACTTTAGGGTCAAATGGCCGTGTGTGAGAATGTCCATGATATTTAATAATATTTATTTATTTAGATTCATTTATTTTTCACTATATGGTATTTTCTATACGCTTAATGAACGTCATAACATTTTATTTTATCTACCGCCGGTTCACAAAGTTGATACTACCGAGAAGAACACGACAAGAAACTTGGTAGTCACTCATTTCAAAATTTACAATTTTTATAATTTGATCAAGGTACATTATTATTGAACAAGAGGAGCTGGAGATACATCGCACCAAGCGTTTCTATCGTTCAAATACTCATATATTTTATAGAAAGCTTTATTTCTTTATGAGGTTTTGTTCAGTTTAAAGATCTTTATTTTCTCAATAAGATACAAACATCACTTACATGAGAAAAATAATTAAATTATAAGGTACAAATACATGGGTCCGGTGTGGGTAGTTTTGTTTAACTTTATTATAATTTATACATTATCAAAAATATCAAAAACTAATACAGCCAAACATGAGGGTTGGTAAAATTAGGTTGTGGTCCAAGTTAGTAGCGGGCTAAATATACTAATTAAATTAAGTTTATATTTAAAATGTAACTATGTAACTTTTTTTTAAACAAATTGGGAGTAGGCGCATCTCTGACATCTCTAGGAATAGTATTATAAAGTTAAAGAGGTATTGTTTAGTCCTAATGTATATTTAGTAGTACTGACCGGCGAGCGGGTGCCACGGCAGCACCCAGTGGTGCAGCGGCTGCGTGTCCGCCGTTGGGTCCCACGCGCGCACGGCGGCCAGCAGGCGCGGGGCGAGCGCGCGCGCCGCCACCGCCTCCAATACAATACAATACAATACAAATTGAAAATATTCTAATACAAATACACATACAGAAATAATAATTAACATATTTCAGTTTTAAATATAAGCAAAACTAGCTTTTACCCGCGGCTCCGCCCGCGTGGTCAAAGGGAATTAACAATGAGTTGTTTATCATACATGACACATTTGTGGTGGATGAATTTGTCACTATTCATCCACTCCACATTCCACGATTAAAAGATATTAACTACTTAACTAAATTGTACTAACGCCATCTATTAACAATATCCGGAACTAAATATCTAGCAAATAACAAAACATCGATATCTTCCCATGGGGATGTATTACCGGGGTAAAAAGTAGCCTACGTCACTCTCCACCCTCCTCACTATCTCCACACACAAAAACCATACCATATAATAGCTTCGTTGCGGCGTGAAAGCCGGACAAACAAACAAACACACTTTCGCATTTATAATATTAGTATGGATTTTATTTTGCTTCTAATACAAATACACACATACAGAAATAATAATTAACATATTTCAGTTTTAAATATAAGCAAAATAGGGCCGTGCTCAGCATTAAGTCGTGACTCGAAATGAAGCCGTGACGCTGATTTTCAGTACGGACCTGTTTTGAGTGATTAGTTTGGTCGAGTTGTGACATGACCACTGAACATAAATTTTTTTTAAACAAACACTATTATCATTGGTACAAATTAGAATATTAAAAAATAAAAAAATGCTAAATATAAGACCTCGAGCAGCCAGCGGGGTGCCGCGTCCGCCCACGCCTCGAACACCGCCAGCATCGGCTCCGGCGCGCGGGGGTTCCACGATCTGCAACCAAACATTCATTGAGTAGGCTTGTCGCTGCGACCTATACACGTCCCACTGCTGGGCACGGGTCTCCCCCGCATACACTGCTGCGAGAGGAACGTCCAATGCGGATTGGTGGAGGGGTTCGTGACCAACCCAGTGTAGAATGTTCTCAAGCCACCCGAAGGTCTGCGACAAGGCTTCACGACTGTAACGTGCCCTCCGAAGCACGGTAGCGTCCATGAAATTTTGCCACTTGCGGTCACCCATCCACAAACCACCACGCCCTTCGTTGCTCAACTTTTTCGATCACATTGAATCAACCATTGGGCTATGGACGCTACTAAATATGAATAAATATACTAAAAATCATTATGTATCACACACAAAGTGGTTAGTTTGACTCACTCGGCCGCGGCGGTGATCCTCGGCAGGAAGTGCTGCCACAGCAGGCTGTCGTAGGCCTCCTCGGCGAGCACGCGCCGCCACGTTGCCGCCTATGGTGCCCAGGCCGAACATCTCGTGTTCCAGCGGGTGGTTAGTTCGACTCACTCGGCCGCGGCGGTGATCCTCGGCAGGAAGTGCTGCCACAGCAGGCTGCTGTAGGCCTCCTCGGCGAGCACGCGCCGCCACTTGGCGAAGGCCGGCAGCGGGTCGCCGGGCGCCGCGAGCGGCTCCCACGGCGCCAGCAGCGCGCTCAGCAGCGGCGACGCGATGTTGCCGCCTATCGTGCCCAGGCCGAACATCTCGTGTTCCGGCGGGTGGTTAGTTTGACTCACTCGGCCGCGGCGGTGATCCTCGGCAGGAAGTGCTGCCACAGCAGGCTGCTGTAGGCCTCCTCGGCGAGCACGCGCCGCCACTTGGCGAAGGCCGGCAGCGGGTCGCCGGGCGCCGCGAGCGGCTCCCACGGCGCCAGCAGCGCGCTCAGCAGCGGCGACGCGATGTTGCCGCCTATCGTGCCCAGGCCGAACATCTCGTATTCCAACGGGTGGCTTTCCTGAACATATTTCAAATTAAATCAATCAAAAAATCCTTACTAATATTATAAATGCGAAAGTAACTCTGTCTGTCTGTCTGTCTGTGTCGCTTTCACGCCAAAACTACTGAACCGATTTAAATGAAATTTGGTACACAGTTGTTAGTCCAGAGCTTGAGAAAGGACATAGGCTACTTTTTATTTGGAAAAAAGGGTTGTAAGGGGTTGAAAAGGGGGTTGAAAGGTTTTATGAAAGTTTTGTCATTTTCAGAACTAGAAGCATAAAATTTATACTATAGGCTGTTGATTAGATATAAAGGGTGTAAAATAAACATTTATTATTATGTCTAACGAATTCCACGCGAGCGAAGCTGCGGGCGTCCACTAGTACATATATAAAAACTAGTGGACGCCCGCAGCTTCGCTCGCGTAGAATTAGACCCATTAACGACGTCTGCCCGCGTTCGGGTTGCCCACTTGACTTCAAAAACGGCAAAGTTTCTTACTAACTTTGCACCCCCGTTTTATGAATGATGAATTTTCAAAAATCCTTTCTTAATGCTCTCGTACGTTATAAAACTTGAAATTGACAACTGTGACTGACTTTGAACAAGACTCAATTAGGGACGTTTAAAAAGTGTTAATCGCGTCCTTCAAGGATGGCAACGCTCATGTGATGCCCCTAGTGTCGCACGTGTCTAAGATCATAAGGACACCTGTATGTGATGCCCCTACTGTCGCACGTGTCTAAGGTCATCATAACCATGTCTATGTTACATAAAAAAAACAATAATATTAATAATGATCGTCACAAACATATTGGTATGGAACACGGATCTCCTCTAAGAATGATAGTGATGGTCCCATAGACAAAGTGGACAAAGTGTATAAACCACCCTCATAAATATAATGGAGAACTTGGAAGTCATAGTATAATAATATAAATTAATTAAGAATATCTAACTAATAATCACACCAAATTGAAAACGAAAAAAAAACAGATATTTTATTTATGATAAAAAAATTATGACCGACCTTTAAATCAGAGAGCACTTCAAACGCGTGCTCCAAAGACAAATCCGGCTTGTTCAGCTCTTCAATCCTGAGCAGGATGGCCTCTACTTTGTCTATGACGTCGTCCTGCTCTCTCAGCTTGGCGCTGCTCTCCTCCAAGTCTCGCTCCAACACCACTATCTCGTCTTCGGCCATTTGCAATTCGCGCGCGTTTTGAATTATGTCCTGTAAGGATTCAAATGAAAATTTAAATTTATTTGACAAACGACTGAATTTAACAAAAAATTAAATACAAGAGGGCTTATTCACCTAATTGTATAAGACGTCTAAAATTTAAAAGGTCATTTTTTTTGTAATGGGGGTAAATATAAAGGTTTATAAATAGAAATAAAAATATGATACATATATAGTAGATTGTATAACTTGTTATTTTCCGATGGCCGATAGAAGAATTAAAGGAAAGAAAAAAGAAAGAAGTAATATAAAATAATCGAATTGTTTTATTGTTTTCAATTATGAAAATCATTATTTTCCCCAAATTTGCTTACTAAGTTCCAACACTCTTTTAACTAAATTAAAAAAACAAATAGACGCAAGCAAAGTTGCGGGCAGCACTTAATTTATTTTCATGTTGAAAAGATGTCGAATGATATGCCAGCAAATAGAAAGTATTTTTTTCTTGTAAAAAAACTCGCACATTAACTACCACTTTATAATATTATACATAAACATAATAAATTTAATAAATAAAACCGCTAATCGCTTGAATATCGATACGAGGTCGCTTCGCATCTAACTCGCGAGTAAGTACTCCTTTACCGGCCTACTTTTCAAGCGTTCATCCGCTATCTACGGTTTTTTTTTTTTTTATAGTATAGACGGACAAACAGACATACGGGCCTACCTGATGGTAAGTGGTAAATCAATGTCATCAACAATCAATCATCTATTTTTAATCATCCATTCAAAGTGCATCGATCATTGCCCTTTGTGCCAAAAACAAGTGTAAACTTTTTTTAAATACTACACAATCATCACATGACATTCGTCGGTACAACAGTCAACTAGCCAGTGTTTTTTTTTGAGTGAACTAATCTCACATAAATATTAGTTTACTTTTGTAGAATTTTTATGTTTTTCAGTAAAGCAGAAAAACGTTTTGTAATAACATTTATATTTGAAATGCCACAGATACACTATATTTTGCCACAGTATGCGTTGTGTCAACATATTGATGTTCATTTAGATATATGTAAAAACTGCCAAAATGACACTTTGAGTAGTTGACTGTTGTACCGACGATATCACCTTCATTTATACACAAAAACAATAAATGAACGAAAATATGATTATTCAATTTGTCCCTTCGAGCGATTGAAAAACGTTGAATGAATGACACGATAGACGAGCGACTCAAATAGAGGTTGGTTGTGACGAACTTATCAGGGATCTCAGAGATATGGAATGAATAATTGACAAATCAATAATTTTGTTGTTATGATATTCAACAAACAAACAACAATGTAAATAAACGTTAGATAGTGTGGTTATAAAGTAAATTGATATTTATATAATGTCATGGACGCGAAACTAAGAGAAAAACATATTATAGTTTTAAATTAAACCAAAACCATGCGACCGCATGCATTTTATTAGAAGCATATTATTGATGTGAAACATCTATAGCCGCACGTAAAACCGATTTCTGGCGTGGCGGCGCATGCCGTGGCGACGCGTCGCCACGCTATATGATGGTACGATACAGTCGTTAAGCCATCTCTCTCGCTACACTGAGCTCGGATACCTATAGTGTATACTCGGTAGTGTAGTTTTTTTTTTGTTGTTTTTTTTGTTGTTTTTTTTTTTTTTTATTGTTTTTTTTTTTTTGTTTTTTATTATTATAATATTTTTTTTCTTATATGTTTTAGTTCCTGTCATAATCTGTACTTTTGTGCATATTACTTGTACAAAATAATTTCGATGTTTCACATCTGCCAGGCGTCCCGTGACGGCTCACATTTTTTATTAATTATTATGCGTCGATTTTTTATATTTTTGTTAGTTTAAAGTGATTAGTTGGCGAATCGAATGCAAACAAACATGCATTGGAATCATCGAGAGAAGCCTTTATTTCCAAAATTGACTTGCAAATCCCAAGCATCGAAAAAGTTGGTCCTTCAAGCCGGATAAAAGAGGTACCTTTTTTCAGCAGTTCATAAGTTGCAGGTAACGCTAGCTTGCGCGAGCGTGCGCTAGCGCAGCGTTGTGCGTGGCGGTGCATCGCGGCGTGAGCTCAGCGAGGCGCGGAGCGACGCATATATAAGTCACGTCTCCGCGCGATGATGGTAGCTTCGGCGCTTGACGTGACGGAAACACTGCTGCTTTTCGCAGCCATACAATTGGCTATTCGCGTGGCAGTAGTGATAATACTTCGCGCGGCCGATATTGTTCAATCATGCAACACTTACTGTTTATTCGCGCGGCAAAGATTATGTTCCCTTCGTTTGTAAGAAACGTTTTATCCTTCGCACGACAAAAACATTGTCGTTTTAGAAGCATAAAAATAGATCCTAGACTTGGTGAAAAATAGATCCTAGACTTGGAGATGTGTGTAGAAGCCGTTTACAACATTGCTCGTGGCTATGCTTACGATGTGAATAACGCTGTATTTATTAAGAGAGTTATTATTTTAGAATCGGGGTATGGTTTCAGACTTAAAGCCACCAAGATCTGTTCGTATCTGATCCCAAACACGAGGCGATGACCTGTTTTTAAGTTCCAGATATTTCTCAGACAATATGAGACTAGCCTTCCTGATCAGGAAGAGGTTCCTGCTTTGAGATTTGAGATGCATTCACAGAATGTGTGAATGGCTATTATCTCTGCCTCGTATCTGTTTTTCAGTCTTCGGTGGTATGTCGTCACCAGCCCGATTCAACCCACCAACCACCCATGGCCAGAACTCATTGTCTTTGGGCCGAAACATGGGAGTAGCGCGTGTAAGTCCTATTCAAAGCAAGGCTCCGCGCATTTCTTGACTCCCTACAAGTTATTTATTTCTCTCCTGGTATTGAATGATTAACTATCCCCAGAGGGGGCTGAAGTTAAGCATAGCGTTCTGAACATTTTATGTTGGAACAGACGGTTTTAGAAATGTACCGAAATGATCGGTTCAGATCTTACGGTGAGCATTTCAGCATACGCCGCCGATCCAAAGCTATTTACTTAGGATTATGCAGCTGTGACAATCTCTGAAAACGTTACCTCTATCGCATTTCGGAAATGTTCGCCTTTCGCGTAGCAAAAATATTGCTTCATCGCATCGCATAATAAAAATAAGGTCCAAAGTATCTGTTCAGTGTACATATAAGAGTTGATGGTTGCGTGCTAAATTACGACGAAGGGATGGTCTTCTCACACGACTGGTTATTCGGGGCCGGATACCGACTTGCTCGTCCATAATGCGGTCCGCATGCAGTCATGGAATACTCGAGGATGCGGCAAGCCGAGTTAAGGTATGGTGTAAACGTAATTCCTTCGAGCCATGTAACATACCTGTTCGCAGCTATGCTGGAGCAGTTATCGTATCGTTGTACAGCCCGGAGTAAAGTTTAACACCTTTCGTTTTTCGCAAGCAACAGTTTTCATTCGCGCGGCAAATAAAGCATTAACGCAAAATTTTCGCGGAAACTTACCTGTTTGTTTATTTCTTTATTTGGGTCAAATCTAGTAATTTGTTATTATTTCATAGTTATTCAAAAGTAAATAAAATAAAAATAATTTATAAATAAATGAATATCCTATAACAGATAGTAAGACTCCTGCTGAGTTAATTCAACTCAAGGTATTAGGAATTAAAAGTGGTGTTGTCCTATATCGCGATATACGAGGTTGGACGACCTCTACCGAGAGGCTGATCTATAACAGACCTATCTAGGCATTTCGGCTAAACAGACCCACCAACCACCCATGGCCCTAAAACCTTTTTATTAGGGCCGAAACACGGGAGAACACCCTACAAGTTTTTTATTACCCGTTTGACACTTTTACCAAGCTCTTGTATGTTGAAACATCTATTTAAGATGAGATATAATTGATTTTCAATTGTTTCTTATATTCTAACATACAAGAGACTATTAGAGGTGCAAGGGCTTGACGGAGAAAACTTTGGAGATCTCCCTACAAATTATTTAATACATGTATATAGCCCATTACTCTAGAGAGCTGAAACGGCTCGACGACTGACACATGGAAAACACCGTATAAGTTATTTATTATCTATCTAGCCTTTACATAATAAAAACCCATGGTGTAGTCTACCATCAGACACCGTATCATGCAAGCCACCAACGAATCAGCAATAGCTTATGGGAGGAGCAAAGACAGATGACAGTAACCTGCCTATAGGCTTTTTATTTTGCTTTTAATCAGATCAATCTCGGTAAACACAATAAGCGTGGATCGATCAAAGGTTAAAAGGGAATTTTACTGTTAATATAGATTGGGGCTTGCTTGAAATGTTTTTGTAATGAGGAAGGAATTTAACTGACTGCCTATTGCGTTAAGCGAAAATAAATCATAGATACTAGCTATGATTATTTTGCTTTACTGAAGAGCAAGTTTTAAAGTGCGGTATGTCTCAGAGACAACGACAAAATACCTTAAAAACAACCAGGCTTAAGTCATATAGACCATGTTTCAGTGCTATAACAAAAAACACTGGGTTCACTGGAGTCATGTAAATCCAGTTTATTTTGGTCGGCTTAAGCTGGTAATTAATTTCGTGAAGGTAATATTGTATCTAAACACCGAATATGGTGGTGGATTCCAAATTTTTTTTGACCAAAAGGGAGGACCTAAAAAAACTTGACTTCCTCAGAGAACGATATATTTTGTGTTGTGCCCAAGATTTTTTGAGGAATTAATTATAGCCTTTCATATAATTACATCATATAGTTACTTTTAACACCTCTCTTGAAGCGACACAAGGCTACTATTTGAATAGATTGTATCAATGGAGATTGGCAAATCGTCTAACTCTAAGCTATAGAGCTTTGAATGACTTTGCTCAATGTAAGCTTGAACCAATCAAGACAATCTACCAGGAATTACCACACTAAACTGGACTGCTCATCAGTCGATCCACTGGTGTTTTCCAAGTGATTCTATAGGACTCTTGATCGATATTATTTAGAACTCACTCCATTTTACACATGCGCGGAGCTTTGGTAAGATAGGGGTGACTTGAACGTACCTCCTTTCTTTCGCGTGGCAATAATATAAAAATTTTCGCAGAGAGAACATAACTCGCTCGAAGCAAACATAAATTCGCCTTGCAAACGCGCGCGCTAACACAAGAACGAGTAGATTAAAGAGTTTTATTAGTGAGGAAGTGCAGGAAGTCTCATAGGCAATAGACCTGGTGCAATGAAGATCAAACGTTACAAAACGTTAGAACTGGTCCTGCGAGCCGGATAACGTGTCTGTTTCCCACTCCTGTCTGCACGGATCTCCTTTTACAATGGAAGTAGTAAGGCGAAATCCGAATTGGCAGACTTCATATGCTTTCCAGAAGCAGTCGAGAGCAGGTATAGAAGAGACTAGTATTTTGAGCCGGACAACAAAACCTAGTCACAGTAATACACAAGCAAGTTAAACCAAGAGCAAGTATTTCAGACATTGGTATCTGAAGCCGGACAATATACCTGCCTGCGGTAATACCCTAGGAATTTCAGGTATATCATAGACACTGGTCTTTTGCGCCGAGTAATACCTGCTTGCACTACTCGGGCACTACCGAGCAATCTTAAGCTATGCTCGGAGCAGGTATGACAAAGACTGGTCTTTTGAATCGAGCAATATACCTGCTTGCAGAAGTGCCAGAGCTATCTTATGTTATCAGCGCTCAGGTGTAACAAAGACCCTGGTCTTTTGAGTCGAGCAATATACCTGCTTGCAGTAGTAGCAAACACTGGTCTTTCAGGCAAAGTACCTTCTTGCAGTAGTGCCAGAGCAATTTTAGGGTTTTTCCCGAGCAGGTATAGTAAACACTGATGCTGCTGAACAGCTTACCTTTTAGCAGTTAGTTAAGCACCAGGGAGAGGTAAGCGAAGCACGCTAGATTTTTCGCATCGCGTATATTTTAATCATTCGCACGCCGCGCCGTAAAGACGATTTTTCAAGGGTGCGTGGTACGCCAAATCGGAAACTAGATGGTATATGGTGATACCATGATTTATTATATGCAAACATACGTATTCCATTTCCGGTTTTCATGGCAGTTATCCTATCACGCCCATTTGAAAAACAACCCGCTTATTAGTTATTCGCAAGGCATATAATAAGGCAAGGCAATACATATACAGGACGAATTTTTGAAGTCAGCGTGGTAGGCCAAATCTGAATCTGCATACAAGACTGTACGAGCCGTATTTTTTGTGTAACCAAGAATTTCCATTTTCGGATACCTCGGCACGGCTACCACACCACGCTCAGTTGAAAAATTCTAACAACTTATTGCTTAATTCGCACGGCATACTTATTATACAGGGTGAATTTTTGAATCAAAACGTGGTAGGCCAAAAGCGAAACTGCATACAAGAAAGTACGAGTCCTATTTTGTGCGTAACCAAGAGTTTCCATTTCCGGATACCAAGGCACGGCTATCCTACCACACCTTATTGAAAAATTCTACCAACTAACGGCCCGTTCACACATGAGAGTCCGTTTTACTGGTACGTTTTTAACGGATACGTCATAAATTTATGCTCTGTTCACACATATCCACCGTATAGCGTTCAACGGATCCGTCATTACTGGATGCGATGTGTGAACAGAAAACTCGCAATATACCGCCGCTATTCTACAACCTGTCGCATCACTCCCCCTTACACCCCGCACATACCGCCCGCCACGCACACAGTATCTGTCCGTTAAAATTCTACGTATCCGTATATTTTTACTGTTCCGTCGTCCAGTATTCGATGACAAAACGGAATGTCATATTTTTTACTGTATACAGAATGCTGTGCCATGTATGAAGTCGCTCATACAACTACATACGCCATCGACGAAAAAAAAAACGTACACGATAAAACGGAACAGTAAAACGGAGACATGTGTGAACGGTCCGTTAGTGCGTAATTCGCTAGACGCATATAACCCGTACGAATTAACTGTGCACCTCTCTGGAATGTTACCCCTCTCCCGCTTCCCCGCGCGGCGCCCCGGGTTCGCCATGAGCGTTCAGTAGCGATAGCATCTTTGTTACCGTAGCGTAGCGTGTATTTTAAATTGCCAGTCAAGTTTTTGAATTTAATGTTGTCGTAGTTATTGTTGTAGTTAGTTGTTGTTAAGTTGAACATTTTTGCTGTATTTTAGTAGCTTGTTTGTGTCAAGAACAATGGGAAAGACTATTCATAATGAAGAAAGGACTTTAATAGTAAGGGTGTTGGCGTTCTTTGAAATTGAGAAGGCAAGTAAACGATTTCTGATTCCTGTAGAGCAAGCTATAAAAAGGGATTATGCAGCAACTGGTGTATCAAAAAGAACACTGATGAATTTTAAAAACGAATCCAAGAAAGCAGCACAAACTGTTTCTCCGGAGCTTAGTACTTCTGTGGTGGGAGCCTAGTAGTTTTTGGTTGTTCATATTTATTACCTTTATCATTACGATAAGAACCATATCTATGCATCTTGAAAAAAAAATCGTAAAAATATTTATACGAATTTACCCAACATTTTTTGCTAACAGTATCGACAGAGTGACGTCACAGCGCCAGGTGCACAGTTAATTCGGACGGGTTATACATAAATACATAAGATAATTTTTTAAGTATGTCGTCGGCAGTAGCGCGTAGCACGCGTAGCAGCATAGTCGCACGGCATTTATTGATAAAGCGCTGCGCGTGTATACCTTGCTGTTATGGGAATTTTAAAACCATAAAGGATAAATACAAATTGTCTTAATAAAATCCTTTCTACATAGAAAGGATATAAGAAAAGGGGCAATTTTATTTGATCCTCTGAAAACTAATTGATCTACTTTACATGAGCACTTTCAAAAATAAATGGTGTATTTTTTTATGTTTAACCTTTATTTTAATTATTGCGTCTATAGCAGTTGATCTACGGATAAATTATTAATGAACTTCATAAGGTAACATAATAATTATGTTTAAACCTACTCTTTTCATATTTGGTATACAAAAATAATATTTGATCCTCTTTTTTAGTTTGTTTTTAATCTAAAATAATTTTTAATCCTGTTAGCTAGTAGCGGGGGGCAGCAAAAAAAAGGGGGGCTCGGGGGCGAAGCCCCCCGCCATGAAAAAACGATACAATCAACTCCAAATTTTGTTAGGTTAGGTTTGTCTATGTTTATTTATTTACGCAAAAAAAAATATTTTTACTTTTTGCAAGGTTTTATTTAGTTTCACCTGTCCCGATGTTTCTCGCTAATCAAATCTTGCAAGCTTCTAATTAGCTCAAAGAGTGTGGTATGCTTAAAATACCTAGTGAAGTTTACAATTCTACTACTATCTTAGTGGAAGAACTCACCTCTGCCTACCCCTTAGGAGAAAAACAAGCGTGTTATGCTATGTTTGTTTAGTAATTTAGTCTGTAGACCGCTAACTATGTCCAAAATGTTGTATCATAAAAACTGTGAAATTACTTGGGAAATCTGTGTATGTACCCTATGGTCTTGCAAATCCCCTGTATGTCTTAGGTAAAAAAGATTCATATAATTATATAATACACAAATTTATTATATAATTATATGTTTCAAATTGTCGCGGTGCATATAATATAATAGTTTGTCTTTCGCAAGGTGTTTTTTGCGCAGCATATACAGTGTTATTATTTGAAACAGCAAGTTTGACTTATTTGTTTTAATAAAAAATAATAGAAAAGATTTGACAAGCTTTAACAGGCTTTATTAATCATTATACATACTTTGAATATATTATTATATAATAGATTATTCATACTATGATTGTTTATCAATAATATGTTGTATATATAGATCCCCAAATTAGTAATTGATATAATATAAATATTTATGTATTTATTTAAAAACTAGATGTACAGGTAGTACAAAGGCATTTTATGCTAAAAGCATTTTCTCCCAGCCAACCTTTGGGTGGTGAGAACAACTGTTGGCTACATAAATAATAATAATAATAAAAAAGTATCTATAGATATATTATACATCAACACATTAAATATTACATATATATTAATTAATATAATACGTATATATATACACATCACTCACTATATGTATAAATAAAATATACTTTAACAATTTATTATTAAAAAATACTATAAAAAGACAAACATATTCAGTCCAATATTAATAGCATGCAGATTATATTCAAAATTAATTATGTTGTAATAAATAATTAATTTATTAGAAAATATCTGCATTACATGTTCTTCAGTGTCTGTAGATCCCCCGAAATATACAAATGTATAAGAAACAATACAAAAAAATATTTTCGTAAACCAAAAAAAAAAAAAAAAAAAATAATGCAAATAACTTAAAATAAATAACAAATAAATACTTGCTGTTCCTAATTATGTCAACCACTGTATATTTTATTTTGCGAGGCAATTATTTTCGCGCAGTCCAACGCTCAGCTTGTGATACGGTTCTTCGTACGGCGACGTTGATTGTTGAATGGTTGATTAATTGAAAATCCAGATTTGTGAAATAAGTTACTGCGACCTATTTGGTCTTTCGTAGCTTTTCTCATTAAGATTTTCAAAAATAACCAAATGCTTGGCTAGACCTTCGTAAGGTAAGCAAATTCAGCTTTTAGTTTATGCAAAACATTCACAGAGACTGTAAATAGCTTGCACTGACCTCATCGAAGAATCTGCAGGTCACATTTTTGGCTAATATTCTGTACTTTTTAAGATACCTAGAATGTTCTAGCCTTTTAAGGATCTGCAGTTCTTTCGGCTGATCACTTTATTATATCCACAAAAATATTATGGTAATTCATCACAATCCTTCATCTTTGGATTGGTATAAGATAGCAAACGAACTTGTAGTACACAATTAACCCATTTGCTGATGCTAACGGCATAGGTGTCAGATCTTGAAGACTCCAACTGACTGAGATGGTTAGTCCAGTTAATTGAACAGTAGTTAATCAGTTCATGACTATATTGAAAACTAATTTATTTGCTACACACATCGTACCAAAATTCATAGCTTTGATATAGCCTTTATACCTGGTGCCTCTCAATCACATTAGATCTACGCTCAGAGGCAAGGCTTTATAAGCTGTGTTTTACCATTGTAAGGATCCACAGATAATTCTGTTATCCCTCAGATTTCATAGCTTGATATAGCCTTAGAAGTGCCTAAGTCATCGCTGGTTGTTTTTAGATCAAGTCTCGATTTAAAATACTCACTAAAAGTGTGTATGCACCTTTGAGTGATAGCATTTTGTTGACCTATATGAGTATCTAAGTAGTGCTTTAGAAACATACTATATTTGTTCCTGTCCATGCACTTTTGTGTACAATCAATAGTTTCATTTACTTCAACCTGAAAGAACTACTACAATACTGTAGTAGTACTTCTTCTAGATATATTCGGTCTACCTAGAGGTACTATTTTATTTACTTATCTTTATTGAACCACATACAAATGTACAGCTTAATGCATAAAGCATTCTCTACCAGCCAACCACGTACCATGAAAAGATCTCTTGGGTACCAAAACAACCAAATATCCAATCGGAACTCACTGTACAGAGTACTAGGTCATTTAATATTGGACTGTTTCTGTTAACAGTGCAGTGGTGTGATCCTTGCACTGTATTCTCTTTCATGAGGCATTGTTTAGCATAACTCATATATGGCCTCATGAAAGCTGGCAGAGATATGCATCTATAATGGCCAGAGCAGAGCTGGCATTCCCTCAAAATATTTGTGCAATGTGGTTCTAACCTCTTCAATGACAATGGGTACAGATATAAGGTTATCAATTGATAAAATTGACCTTAATCTGACCTGAACTGTCATTGCATGCCATAATTTATTCATCAGTTTCAAATATAATAAACATTACAGATTTTACTCCAAATTGTTTACCTATAATATAATAACAATGTATTACAACGTAACATAAGTAAATCCATTTCATGTTATTCAATAACATGTGCTTTTATGATGATATATTAATTAGGCATTTTTATACTATATTTAGCCTCATAGCTTGTAAAAATTTTATGTGGCCCGTATAATCAATCTGAAGTATTATCTATGGTGTCTTTTAAAAAGACTGATCCAAGATATTTTTCTTCTCCATTGAATGAATACTTATGCCAAAAAAATTATAACCTACATATCCTACTAATTGAAGAATTTTATGCAACTCTGTTGAAATTGCAGTAGTGTCACCATTTGCTTACAAAAGTAGAACTTTTAAGTCAAATGTTTTTGGGATTCTATTAGCGAACACGTTCTGTGTAGCTCGACGCCATTTGATAGTTACTCGTACATCGCTGTTATTATACTAATGCTACTAACGACTAAAATTTTCAGGACAGTATTCACACCTTGAAAATCCAAATTGCTCTTAATTAAACATTTGGATACGGTATGATGCTGTCTTATTAGTAGCAAAATTTACCTTTATTATGGAGTAGGTATGATATAAAATAGCATCTTTAGCATTTAAATGCTAAGCTTCTTCGTTCTTTATGTAAATAAAGAATCAGCATGAGCTCTTAGGGCTTTCGTAATTCGTAAGCTTGCTAAGAGTAGGTTTTATCGATTTCCGCTTTGTATGAAGATAATGTTTCCCGTCGGAAACATTGGTCCTTCAAGTCGGATGTCATACGTTACCCAGTAACTACTAGTTACTGTTGTACGAACACGTTATTTGCTCAGCGTATACAATACTATTATATTTTATTTCGCGCGGCGCATATGCTAGCTGTATAGATATTCAAATATACCTGGTCCGTATAAGTAAATCAGAAATTGTAGATGGAGGGTGCGGCGATAACATTGGTCCTTCGAGCCGGATACTTTGAGTCGTGGTAATGCGAAGAAAGCGGGCGCGTTGATGTGCGCGGGGACGCCAGGGGTAAGTTCTTGAGCCGATTGAGTTGACGTTGCAGGAAACGCGCAGATAAACGCATGAATGCGCGACGAAAACGATGGTCCCTCGAGCCGGATTGTTCTAGTTGCAGGTTAACCACGGGCTACGGGCGCGTCGGAATGTGACGGAAGGGGGCGCCACGTAGATCTGACGTGAAGATTGTGAAGACTGTGCGAAGGGCGCGACGAAAGCACTGGTGCCTCGAGCCGGATAACGTACCTATTTGCGCTAGCAATCATAGAAAATGCGAGCTAGCAGTTACGGTTCTTGCGTGAAGGCTGTAGCCTTAGCGCATGAGACTTTCGCATGGCTTATTTGCCTTCGCACGGCGTTAAGTCATTCGCTCGCAAAAAAAACGCTCTTTCGCACCGCGTTTGTATTAACTAGTGACTAACCGATTTTTTTTTTGAGTCGTTGCTTTATAATTTAAAATATTTGTAACATAGTTTAAAGGACGCAGGTTTATATGAAGTACAATTTTACCTAACAGTTTGAGAATTTATAGAACTTTTTTTAAAATATAATATGAAAAATGAGGAATGTGGATTTTCAAGCAGATGTAAAATGACGTAGAAATCCTCAGAAAAATATTCTTTGCAGAACATTTACTTCATCTTAACTTGTATAACAACCATTAATTATAGTAGTAAAATGTAATGATTTTCTAGAAAACTCAAAAGATTATTTTATAAAAGACTCTCTTTAAATGTGAAACCTTTTTTTGGATTCGGATTCCTCTGTGTTACGGTTGGAATCTACTTTTAAGCTTTCAAGCGGCTTCTATACGGGTCTTCTAAGCTTTCACGCGGCTTTTATACGGGTCTTCCCACGGGCACGGTTAAAATAGTAATCGTTCGCACCGCAGTGTGACGTACCTGTTCGCAGATTATGGATGATAAGTAGTGCATGTTTGGGCGCGGTGACGATGACACTATTCCATCGATCCGAATCACATACCTGATCATACATGTTTACGACATTTTAAAACGCGGCAACAAAGAGGTATTTCGAGCCGCATAATATAATGCTCGTACACAGCAACCATCTGCGATTATAGGTAACAAGTCGAATACGTACCCGCTCATATCAGTGAACGAGCAGTTGCAGGTGTTGGACGAGGGCGAACGAGTGAGGGCACGACGAAACCACGCATCCTTCGAGCCAGATAAATACCTGTTCACGCTAGCAACACCTCACCGGGAATCCGCAAAACGCACGGCGTAGTACACAAACAGGAAATAAATTCCTTCGCGCAGTACTTATTTATCCTTCGCGCGGCAAAAATACTGAAAATTCGCACTGCGCGCATACTTACCAATTCATAGCAGTCCACGATACCTTACGCGATGATCTTACGACGAAGACGGGTACCAACGGACGTAATGGCGCGTCGAATCCACTGAGCCGAACACCTATATGCGCTGGCAATCACGAGGCATGCTTATTAACGATCGCGCGGCGCATAATCACGTGCAAAACCATCACGAATAGGTCGTTCGCGCTGCCAAAAACCGGTCCTTCGAGCCGCGAAAACCGGTCCTTCGAGCCGCGAAAACCGGTCCTTCGAGCCGCGAAAACCGGTCCTTCGAGCCGCGAAAACCGGTCCTTCGAGCCGCGAAAACCGGTCCTTCGAGCCGCGAAAACCGGTCCTTCGAGCCGGAAAAACCGGTCAAACCGCTAGCGATATTTTTTCGGTCCTCCGAGCCGGATCTCGCCTCACCTGTTCGCAGCAGTGGACGAGCAGTTGCAGGTTGTGCGCGAGCGCCGGCGCCGAGAAGCGGGTGAGCGCGCGGCGCGGCTCGTGCTCGAAGCGAGGCGCGGCGGCGCGCAGCGCGTGGTAGCCGCTGAGGACGCGCGCGGACTTGCCCGTCATGTCGATCACGGGCACGCGAGACAGCTCGTTGCTGTTGAGAACATTGTTTTGTTAGTTGCCAATTATACTATAGTGCGACCACATCGCTGCGACCCATAGACGTCCCACTGTTGGGCACGGGTCTCCTCTCAGAATGGGAGAGATTAGGCCTTAGTCCACCACGCTGGCCAAGTGCGGATTGGCAGACTTCACATACCTTCGAGAACGTTATGATGAACTCTCAGGCATGCAGGTTTCCTCACGATGTGTCCTTCACCGTTATAGCAAGTGACATTTAATTTGCGATATCTATATATATAAAAGGAGAAGGTGACTGACTGACTGACTGACTGACTGACTGACTGACATATCAACGCAGGGCCTAAACTATAAGGGTTTGAAACTTGAAATTTTGCACAGGGGTTCCTTTTATAACGTAGGGGAGCACTAAGAAAGGATTTTTGAAAATTCACCCCCTAAGGGGGTAAAACGGGGGTGCAAAGTTAGTATGAAACTTTGCCGTTTTTGAAGTCATTAGACGGGTAGACGTCGTTAATGGGTCTAATTCTACGCGAGCGAAGCTGCGGGCGTCCACTAGTCTATATATATAAAAGGAGAAGGTGACTGACTGACTGACTGACATATCAACGCAGGGCCTAAACTATAAGGGTTAGAAACTTGAAATTTTGCACAGGGGTTCCTTTTATAACGTAGGGGAGCACTAAGAAAGGATTTTTGAAAATTCACCCCCTAGGGGGGTAAAACGGGGGTGCAAAATTAGTATGAAACTTGCCGTTTTTGAAGTTAGTGAATGTCTAATTCCACGCGAGCGAAGCTGCGGGCGTCCACTAGTCAATAATATTATGAAACTAAAAAATATCTGCTGGTTATATAATATTTTTTTCTATTTGCAAATGTAATATTTATGTATAATTTTCGAAATGTTTGTTTTACAGCTTGATGTTGCTGGTTTCACCCAAGTAAGAAAGACACAAAAACGGAAATAACATAAACAGCTGTTTCAACTGCTCTTACCTAGTGTGGTGGATTATTTTTTTTATTTTAATAGGATCACCCAGTGACATTAATTAAAACAGTTGTTCTTCAAAAATTGGCTTTTTAACATTCTATCTCCTATTTATGAACCGTCCTAATTATTGTTATGTGGTGAATGAGAATATATTTGACAAAATTAAGTTTGTACTGCTTTCATGAAGAAACACATTTTAGTCAGAACAATCACACAGGACCTGTGAAGTTCTAGTGGAATATAAAATAGCATTGATATAGTGTGCAGAATACCTGCTAATAGTATGCAAGGTGGGTTTACCCTCCTGTATGACATCGGCTGCTTCCTTGTAGAAGTACCGTCCCTTGTGCGACTTCTTCCAGTTGTATGTCTTCTCGCCCTTCCCTTGCTTTTCAGCATCTGCCTTCTCTTTCAGACGACGTTCTTCTTCCTTTTTCGCTTTTTGCTGCAATTAATTGTTCATATGAACCTTTTACCAATCCACAACGACTTGTGTGTTGATCCAAAGGTAGCTAGAAAAATACTCTTACTAGGGGTGATAATTTTATGTATTTTCACCCAATCAGCATCATTAAATACATACTTATACAGTCACTCTACAAAAGTAGGATAAATGAAAAGATTTGAGTAACGATTCTTTTGAACATTTGTAATGTGGCAATAAGAGATGTTTTTTTAATTTAATGGAACCAAACTTCAATAGTTTGCTCAAAACGCTATGGCATAAAAAGTTGTTAACCTTTTGGTCGTCCAATGGGGGGTTGCAAACCTTTTTCTAAGAAGTTATATTTAGTTGGCATTTAATTAATTTGTTTTTTGTTAAACAATGATATTTTTCAAAAAAATTATTTTAATTTAATGGCGGAAGATCTCTAACTGCAACCAATGTCGAATCTTTACAGGCTGTGATGCTTTCAGTTTCAATGTCTCGTTCATTCATAAAAATCAATAACAAAGTGGTAACAAAAACATAACAGAACTAAATGTCAGTGTATTATGCTATGGCATAGTTTGCATGTTTTAGACAAACTACAAAATGTTGGTCAACTTATAGATATATTATGTACGTTGAACCAATATTTTTTATATTGGTTGCTAGATTGGCTGTCAGAAGCTAATAAAAATTCTAAATTAATTCCTTGGAATCATAAATGTCATACATTCACATCACATAGGAGCTTAATTTTTGATCACTTGAGTAAAAAATTAATAGGCATATTACAATAGACAGTGAAAATCCTGTATTTTTGAGGCACTCAAATGCACCAGGTGGTGATACATTCAACTGGCAGGCCAAGTGCATATAATACTAAGGATTTGTTTCTATTTAACAAAACTGAGTAATAACTCGAATAAAGTTGTCCTCTGAAAATTAAAGTGATCACTCACTGCTGCTTTCTCAGGTCCATATGCTCCGATGGCACCCCTTCCTTTCCTCACAGTGGCCTCCACTGGTGCAGATATACCCTGCAAGTCCTTGCCTAGACCCTTGCCTGGTTGGTAGCCCATCTGAAAGAAAACGCGATGTTTAAATAACAATAAATAAAATCATAGCCTACCTTTTGGTACTTTTATTTTTTATTGTGATAACACAAACATAAAAAAAACAATATCTCCCCATTAAATTCATTTCTAAGTTTCCATATACTCTAAATCGGTAGAAAATACAAACTTTGTATGTACTCATAAATACATATCCTCATAGAAACGAAATAACTAATACATAAATGAGAATGTGTGTTTGTTGGTTTGTCCTTCTCAACCTCAATGGAATAATGGATCATGATTTTTTGCATAGTTGTATAACTAGTAGGGATTGCAGGGACTTTTCATTCCAGAAAATTGCATGGTTCCTGATGAAATGGACAATAACTTGTTTATTTAACGTTTTTTTTTGGTATGGTGGCTTCTTCCTGAACGGAGAGACAGATCAGTGTTTTTTTGCATAGGTGTACTAATAAATAGATAATAAAATAGATGTACTATATGGCTAGGAGTGACATACAATACATTTTACCCAGAAAATTGTAAGGTTCCTGTGAAATGGACAAAGATTTGGTAGTTTTTTGATAAGTGGTAATCTTTGGTGTAGCTTGGTGTTGTTAAAGGCTATACTTATTATGTTTTAATACTTGATGGTAGATACTTCTGCATGTAAAATGATTTGATGCAGGGAGCCGCGGGGAAAGCTAGTAGCATTATAATGGGAGAAAGTTATGTGCAAATGCCTAAGTACAGTGAAATTATTTCATATAAATTAATTAACCAAGTCAATAAGCATGTCATTCTAAAGTAAACCATTAAAACGCAGTAATCAAATATCTTATCCAAGAAACTGAAGTACTAATAGGGTAATTAAGGATGAAGCATTCCTACAGAGATAGTCATGAAAATGTCTATGCATTTTGGTATGTACCTGTGAATATGCTTGATTTCCTTTAGGGCCTACCCTATGAAATGAAATAAAATGAAAATATTTATTTAAGCGGACAACGGTGATCCTCAAGTGTTAATATACAAAAGACTTATAAAAAGACCTATAACTTACCCCGCAGCTCAATCCACCCACGTCAAAACATACAGAATTATACATTATCTCTACCATCAAGACATGTTCTATATAAAAATATAATAAATATAGCCTTTGTCAATGTCAAGCTACAGCTATCATTCCATTGAGAAGAAGGACAAACCCACAAACACACTTTACCATTAATATATGTATTAGTAGGGAATTTATTTATATACTGCATATGTGTATTTTCAGAAAAGCATTGAATTTCTTCACCTCTACTCACACATTTTATATACATAAATGTAAGGCCTTTTTTGGCATTTCTGTTTAACTTATGCCTATGTATGTATTATTGGTTTAAAACTTGAGTCGCCGATACATTACTTAGAAATAGATAAAAATATTGACTGTGCAAGTGAGAGCATGTAAAAATCGAAAGTAAATGCATATAAGTTTAGCAATACCTAAATAGCTCAGTTCCTATGGAGCAGTGTGTTAATTCCCTAAGTTGTTTACATGCTCTTGTCTATATGTCTGTACGTGGAGAGTATTTAGATTGGGTGTTACCTGCAACAGTAGCTTGGCTCCAATTCCCTTAGTGTGCTTCTCCCAGGCACCAACGCTGCCACCAAGCGAACTGGTGCGCAGCCCCTGCCCCTGGCGCCGGATGCCAGCCGTCTCAGTCTCTTCTGGCTGAGGAGTCTCATCTTCAGAACTATCAGAATACTTGGGTGCGAGCTTCGTCCGGGATGTTGAGGCATCAGTCGGTTCCAGTTCTGTGCAACAATTGTTTTGTTTTAATGTGGCAATGTGATTTCAGCCTTAAACAAGCCCATATAGTCCAGCATATATAGCTCAGTCGTCAGTAACTGTGTCACTTACTTCAGTATATTCTTGAAATAATAATGTGGATTTGAATTTGATGTGCAGATTATTTTTAGCTAAATGAAGAGTAACCAAGTAGGAATAGTTTAATTATTTCATGTTAGTGTTGTGGCCAGATACCTATAGTAACATTGTTGCCCCTGCACAGGAAAATGCTAACCACTAAAGATGACCAAAAACAGCGAACAGAGTATTATGATACGTTCAACAAACAAATAATACAGGAACCAAAATAGTATTTGGGCCAAGACCTTTAGACAATACCATCTAGAGGGAAATATCTCCTTTTGAAAATTAGCTTCAATAGGCATACCTATTTAAATTAAAATTACAAACCTTTCTTCTCTTTCTTCTTGCCCGCTTGCTGAACTCCGCCAGCAATGAAGCCAATAGGAGCTGAGAAGTCCTTAGGCTTACGCGTTTTCTGCATAATGTTGTCTTCATTTTCTTCATCATCGCTGTCTTTAGACCATATACCTGTAATCAAAAATGAAAGACATTACTATTATTGTCTCAAAAACAGACAAAAGCCTATGGAAAACTAAGCTCTGAATGAACAATATAGATACTTCTAATTACATTATTAATAAACCAGTTGCAATGTCATGGAACTTGATGGAAGTATCAAATGAACATAATACAGCCACAAGTGAACTTTGTACCTTAAAGACAAAATAGAAGATTCCTAATAATTTATTTCTATTAGGGTTCAAATTGTTCCAGAGCTAACGATATTGAACATGGGACTCAATCGGCTCCAAATTACGTATCTAATGAGGTAATTAATGATGCTACAACACGTCACCGAAGCGTCCATTCGGAAAAAAAATGCCACGCTGAAAAACGATAATTCATTAACATTGCCATGAACTTCCTGGTAATTTTGGGATCAGTTATGAGAGCACAAAAAGATTTATATCTATAATCCATTAAGTATTACCGAACCTGTAATGCTGAAACTTCCACGTCCGACATGTTAATTTTTTTTTGGCGTCTTCTGTAAAAAAAAAATTGTGCGTCGGCGTCGGCGTCGGCGCGTTGTCTCGGCGTCGCCGATCGAAGTTTGGTGAATTCCAAAATGTTCAATGCACTTAAATTCAGTATTTTCTTTACCTATCCTTATCTAACTATTTCAGAATAAAACTGTAAATGTAATTAGTAAACTGCCTGTTTGCACGAAGATCTTCCCGCGTTAAATATTTTTGCTCGTTGCAGTCAGTCAGTGTCGGACTGTCGGTCGTTGCTAACTTCTTCAATGCTCGCTCAATAATGAATGAAATGAAATGAATGGAGATTGGAGTGGAGAATGGAGAACCGCAGTGAAACCCTATTGCTTTGATTATTTACTCTATAGATAGCGCATCACGCTTCAGCGCTTCAAAAAAAACTGGCCAATGTTTACAAGCGTGTGTGCGTGAGGCACGCACACACGGTTAATAGTAGCTATGTCTTACGCTAGCGTCATTGGTATCTGGGAGTTACCAGCTAATGAATTTATCCCTATAATATGGGGAAAAACTAAAATTATGTAATCATGTTAATAAAATCATGAATTATAACTATTTAATATACTTATATGTAGCTGCTCGTGCTGATTCACTGAAATGAAATGAAATGAAATGAAATTTTTTTTTTCACGGATGATTTCGTATAGAGGACAAAAATTCATTCGGAGGAAAAATACGGAGAGAGCTTACTCGAAACCTTATCCAATTAGCAGTGAGCAGAAAAAATCTCCAAAATGGCGGTCATGCAAATTATATCGGTATCTATCTCAGAAAGTATAAATGATGGAAGAGTGTTTTTTTTAGTAAAAGATGATCAGGTAATCAATCAAAAATCAATTACGTAATTACAAAATATGTTTTATTATTTAATTTATGGTGTCGACTTATAAATAATAATTAAAATAAAAACAAAAAGTTATTTGCATTTTGCAACTATATGAAAAAGAAATCCAATAATATTATAAATGCGAAAGTAACTCTGTCTGTCTGTCAGTCTCGCTTTCATGCCAAAACTACTGAACCGATTTAAATTTAATTTGGTACACAGATAGTCTAGAGCCTGAGAAAGGACAGGCTACTTTTTAATTGGAAAAAAGTGTTGTAAAGGGTTGAAAAGGGGGATTAAAGGTTGTATGAAAGTATTGTCATGTTCAGAACTAGAAGCATAAAATTCATATTTTAGGCTGTTGATTAGATATAAATAAATATGGCATTCAAAGTTTGTAAAAATGTTACCCTTAAGGGTGTAAAGTGTATAGGGGATAACACATTTACGGATTCATTACAAATTTGTATTATTATGTCTAATTCCACGCGAGCGAAGCTGCGGGCGTCCACTAGTTCTACATAAATTAGTTGTGAGTGGAAATTTGGGCCCATTGCCTAAATTTACGTTTGTAACTACTCATTTTAGTGGCCCTCTCTTTGTATTTGTTTTTTAAATAATTTGCGTTTGGAGGCTACATCACTTTTTAAATTATCTAATTTAGCAATATGGTAAAATCGTATAGTCAAATATTTTTCGGCGACCAGTCTTATTAGATTCACTTGGTGAAGTGAACTACACGCGTGTTCGGTTTCAACTTTAAAATAATTAGTTTTATTACCAATAAATTGTTTAACAATAGAGGATAATATTTTTGTGTAAGTTGGGCTAGTCATTATAAAATTTGGTCTTAGAAACTTTCTGATTACTGTCTCCGAAGTCTTACATACAGAATATACATCCCTTGAAGCATAAATCAGTCCGCCTTCATCCCGTGCGCTAACTAGTTTATGGTATTCATGTTTTTCATTCGATAACAAAGATTCAACGCATGCAGTACATTTCATTTGTCTATAGAGACATCTCACAACACAACCTGAAATGTAACCAACTATCTGTTCTGTAAATTCAGATAGTGTAGAGTCATCTAAAAATCGAGACATATTTCCTCCGTTTTCATCCGACACATTTTCTTCTGTCGTTTCACTCTCATCTTCATCATCTTTTCTTGTTGCCGGAGTAGTTGAATTTATACATTTTAGTGCCGATGAACATGTCAAAATGCTTATATTCTCTAGAGGCACACAATTCCCTGATCCAGCAGATTTAATCTCCATGTGACAGAGAAGTTTTCTATATATACCCTTCAATTGTAGGGCATTCGGGTTATCGTTATAACCACCATGCATGCGTATCGCTCCGAAAAACAATTCAATGTGGTCTTGGCTGATGCGATATGTGGTTAAATATTGCATTTTATGTGATTCTATTAAATTTGCATATAAAGCTTTTAAACTATTAATAGAAATTAGAACTCCAAGAAATCCAGTGAAAGAGTTTGATTTCAGCACCGATGTGTAGCTTTTTATAGTTATTATCTTTTTATTTTCATGTTCTGTTTAAGTTCTTTTTCTCGAGACTTTCAAATTTAGATTCCAAATCAAATCATTTACTTCTTCTAGTAATGCAAATACCTCATCTTTATTTTTTGTATTCAAGGGCCGTTTATAGCCATATGTTTGGAAGTTTCTGGAATTAAAAACATCAAAAATATTGTTCATTGCCATTATGAACTTTTCTGTCGCCTCGCTGTCTTCAAAACCAGACAATTTCCGGTCCTGTCGACAAAATTGTATTGCCTTAGAAACACTCCTGCTCAATAATTGTGTTGCCAATTTGACATTCATTATAGAATTTCGGAATTGGATATGTTTTTTTGTCAAGTGATTTGCTAGATGAAGCCCAATTTCTTCTTGGAGATCTGATAATTTTTTGACATATTTCCACATAATTTGGTCATTCTTGTACAAAAAGATTTCCTTCGATTGAAAATGATTTCGAATTAACTTAAGCATGTGACAGAAATCCAAAAACACTGCTACTTCATAGTCAGCGCATGGGTGTTGAAATGTAGTTTTCAATCGTCTGGGGTCATCCAATTTGCAACCCAGGATCTTCATAGCCGACGTGTTTGAAGGGTGACCATCAAAAGTCAATGATACCACATCAACACCCACTTCGTGACATTTAGTAAGTATAGTTTTTATAATATTTGCTTTTTGGTCTCCCGTCATTCCATGAACTAAAAAATAAGCGACTGGTAACTTCCATGGCTCATTTAATGACACTAACAAAAAAACATACGCTTCTGATGCTTTAATTCTCATATTTTCGTTAGGACCAGTGCCTATATCAACCAAACCATCATCCTGTTTAGTTTTTTCATTAAAACACTTCTGCTGTCTGATAGCCATTTCATCCGCTACTAACGCGCAAATCATATTTTTATCAGATTGTTTTCTTTTAGCATCTAAAATTTTTAACGAATCTTCTGTAAATCCTGGAGAACCATCGATATTCGCATACCATTTCGATATGGTTTTCGGGTGAGGAAGGCACGTTTCAAATTTATTCCTGACAAATCTATACGCATTTGGTGATAGAAAATGCAAAGTTAAACAAAATTTCCTAAAGTCTGGTGCATATTTAGATACAGGTCTCTTAGATTTTTTCTTTAACTTTTTTTTCATAGTAGCATATAAGTCTGCTGCAAATACGTTACTATTCAAAACGCTATGCTTATCATTATCTATGTATCTTTCATTTTTTAATGTTACGAGAATATCTTTGAATGTTGCAATTTTCTTCTTAAGTCGGAGATTTTTTCTTCTAAGTGATTGGATTTTTAAAGAATGTTTCTTTTGCAAACGAATTTTTCTGCGTAATTCTCTTTTCAGCTTTACTTTTTTTGGAGTGTCGAAAATGGAATCTATATCTGAAAACTCTTCGTTTATTTCTTTGTTAACTTTTATATCAATGTTATCTTCATTTATTTCAAAGTTATCTTTATTCATTTCAATGTTATCCTTATTTATTTCAATATTATCTTCATTTATTTCAATATTATTTTCCAACGTCACTTCATCAGTGATATCACTTTCGTCAGATTTTACTGATGATAAAAATAATGCCTGTAATCAAAAAAGAAAGTTATATCATCATAATAGTCAGTAGTTGAAAGTTCGCCGCTCTTAACACTGAATCACTATCGCTAACTATATTAAAATTTAAATATATGAGCCTGCATGTAATAAAACATACTTTTTTCGGTACCGCTTCCTTTTTCAATCTTCGACGCCCTTGATTATTTGCAAAATATAAGTCTTTATCACGGAAATGTTCAGAGCATATCACCGTAGTTTTGGATGGTTTCCAGAATTCCTCTTCACGGCTTTTTCTTATTATGTCCACCCATCGACTTCTGATTATAGGATCAATAGGTATCCTGAAAAATGAAAAAAAAATGGAACCCCAGATATTGAATTTGAAAGAATTCGGCCCAATAACAATGAATTTCAAAATGGCGACAATTATTGTTATTTTGACATCAGTTATCTTTTTTATGAACATAGGGAACCCCAAAGATCGATTTTGAAAGAATTCCGTCCATTACCAAAAAAAAACAAAATGGCGTCCATTTGTTTTTAATTTGACATCAGTTTCCATTTTGAAACATACCCACATACATAGTACTTACTAGCTTTTACCCGCGGCTCCGCCCGCGTGGTTAAAGGGAATTTACAATGAGTTTCATTAATATAAAGATAAATCAAATACAATACAGAAACACTAAATAACACAAAAACCATACCATATAATACACAAAAACCATACCATATAATAGCTTCGTTGCGACGTGAAAGCCGGACAAACAAACAAACACACTTTCGCATTTATAATATTAGTATGGATACCTTGATCAACTTTTATAAAGACAATTACAATTGATCCATACGGGTAAATTCGCAATCCAAAACTGGCAATACCAAAATACGACGCGTTGGCTATGTTAAAAAATGTATCAATAAATTATTTTTGTTTTTGTAAATTACTATTAGTTTTGAGTTACTTACCGATGGTAGGAAATTTTATGAGTTGTTCGTAAACGTCCTTTGTAATTTCTGCAGATTTTTATCACGCAACTTGCCATTTTCACCAAAATAATTAAATGCAAAAATTAAGCCGTGCGTACGTGTCTCTTGAAGTTACAATCGACACTGTGGAGCGGGGAACGCTTTTGAGGTTAACAGTTCACTGATATTTTTATCGACGCTTTTTTGCCGCCGTTACTACATCTATAGAGTAAATAATCAAAGCCCTATTGTATGAATTTGTATGTCCAGTCCAGTCAAATGTCAATCGTCCGTGCTCTGCTCTATGTACTTAGAGGTTATGTACTATGTATTTGACTATTATTGTTATTCAACCACCATTTTAAATTAAATTAAATACATTTCAAAATTAGCTTTCGTTACTAACGTTTGCTTGGAATCTATCCATCCAGGAAATAATCATAAGAAACATAAGTACCTACCTACATAAAATAGCTCTGACGAGTTTTAGTTATCAACGAAATATTTACAGCTTCTATATGAAAACAGAAATACTATCGCATAAATTACATACCATATATTTGCTGTTCCTTCTTGTATTTGCGTCCTCTATTCGGATTGAATTCGTTGTCTAAATCGTAGTCGGTAACTTCAAAGCGTATCACTTCGTCATCAGACATTTTGATATTATTTTGACTTTTCTGCCAGAGACAATCCTATCCTACAAATCTTCAAATATAGAAGTAAAGATAGTAGGGGCTTACAATATTTACGTACCACTTATTTAATTTGACGGAGATGGCGAATTATTGATTTCACTCAACTGCCAGCTCTAGATAACTAGCCTCTCTTTTTTAGTATCTCCCGTCTCCCAGCTAGCTAGTCTGTCTAGTTTATGTTTAAGTTACTCTATGGTCTAGTTCACAAACTAGCTAGAGCTATGGTCTAGTTTGTTCTCTTTGTTTGTGGCCTCTCTATTGTACTCTGTGCTCTCTAGCACACACAGACAAAGCAAAGACAACAAAATAATAATGCCTTATAAATAGACAAAAAATAACACAGTACACAGTAAGAACCACAGACAACAAAAGGATAACACCCTGGCGAACCGTTGCATAAGCTTTCGCTTACAATTGGCCGCATCTTCATCTAAGGGGGATAGCGCCGCTGCATGCACGCCCCCCTGAAGGCCGACCGCTCCCTAGAGAGCTGTCGGACCTTCTTCTCCCCGACCATCAGGGGGAAAACTAACGGCTGCAGATCCGCGCGCGCGGTACTCGTGCGCGACGACACACCGACTCCCACGCCCAACAGCGGGATGTCACCGACGGGGTTCACCCCTGGAGCAAATGCCCGGATAGAAGGATAATCCTTACATCCGAATTCCCTCACGCAGGAGCGCCCACAGCGCCGCGGAAGAGGTGGAAAGGTTTCGTTCGGAGTTTACATCACTGCTATGCTGTTCGTCCTAGTATTTTTGGAGATTACGACTGTACTGTAGTCTGTGGTGTGCATTGTGCATACCCTCTATGGTGCATACACTATTACCACAGATTATATAGTGCTACAAGTAGAAGTTCGATAAACTCCAACTGTCCGCTAGGAGTAACTGTAACAGTTCCTCTATATTTGAGTAATAGTGCTCTGTGGCGCATGATTGCCTGTGCCATTCCGTGAACCAATAAGAATTCTGTACTAGGGCTGTGTGCACAATAACGTACTCAGTGGTGCACAAGTAATAGTGTTCTGTGTGTGTGTGCATCCCTCCTGCAGGCAGCTCAAGAGGTAGACAGGGGTGAACTTCCGTGGGAAATAATAATCCCCAAATCATACCTGTGAGTTGAAATGATCACAGACGGACGCAGTTAACACAGTAAGGTCAATAAGTGACAGTAATCTTCCTCTCGTGCCTCCCTCTGACTACTTGTACTATTATGTATTCTGTACTCTGACGAAGTGACCATCTCTTCTACAAATTAGGGATACTAAATCTCTACCCAGTCTGTGGAAGTGACGACTGTTCGTGTTCGGTTCGTTCGGTGAATATCTATATTTTTCAGACAGACAACATATCAATCAAACAAAGTGTAATGTATGTATGATCATATAAATATCAATATGTAAATTTTGGTAAATTAAATTAATGCAGCAGGCAGAGCAGAGCAGATTGCAGTGTGATTTCTGTATGTGTGAAGATTTGTGATGTTCGTGACCTAAATATCGTGTAAAATGTTAAGCCGATTTTCCGATGTTCTTCAAACTGCTGCAGATGTGGTAATTAATTAACTAAAAGTCTTTGCGTAACTAACATTTAATTAATAACATTTATAAAAAATAAATCATCTTTCTAGTTAGCTCCACCGGCGACTAGGCTGGAGGATTTTGAGTATCATTGGAAGATGATATTGAATTTCTATCAGAACTATGATGATAGTAGTAAGGTACACATTGAAGATACCAGGATACCCCACCATTTACATCAAATGTTACAGGTAAGTTCATTTTTGTTCAAAGTTCTAAGTAAATTAGAAAGGTTAGTAAGTCAGTCTTTCACACAGAATTTTACAAATGCTTTAATATTTTTGACCTGACTAACTTGTTGGTCTACTAGTCGCAAGCGTGATTGCTAAGCTAGAGGCAAACTTGAAATTCATATTAGCTCAGATCAGTCTGGATTTGTACCCGGTGTAGGTATAAAACATGGGACCTAAACATAACTAGTGAAAAGTGGATATACCCACCAGGGTTGTTGCAAATATCAGCATCAGCGGATTATCAGCATTGGTATCAACATCAGCGTCAGCATCCGCATTAATCGATGCTGATTTTATTGCTGATATTCCGTTCCTGACATGACCGTTAAAGGCTTAGCTATGATGGCGTGGGTTTTTGACCAATCAAAGATCGTAAAATTGTCAGTCGTTCTTCGAGCGAACACCAAAGGCATCACTGATTCGTTGCCGGCTAAGAAAGAGAGAAGAAAAAGAAAGAAAGATCTGGCTCTCAAGCCCCCAGCTGGAACACGAGGAGTCGTTTGGCGGCTGACTCATGCTCAAGGGTGGTAGCTATCCAGGCAAACCCCATGGAGAAATAATAATGGTATTAAAATCAATATTACCAATATAATCCCTCCGGGGCCCTACCACCACATTTAGGAAGATTGATTGTTTTTGATAATATAATTAAAAGTCACAGTATTATTATAATTTCCCTTTTATTTAAAATGCCTAATAAAGTTATTACCAACAACTTCATAGTTTCAATTTCATGTTTCAATAAAATCATCAGCATCAGCAGCATCAGAAGCAGCTGATATTGCTTTAAAAAATCAGCATCAGCATTAGCTGATATTGAAAAAACCTACATCAGCAACAACCCTGATACACACACACCTCTGCATATCTCTTTGCGGAAATACAGATGTTATGTTGTTTCCCTTGTAATAAGGAGAGAATCCGTGACTTACAGTCTGTAGCTAATGTGTTGCAGGAAATAACTGACATTTGGTTAATTGCTGTTTTGATGAACAAAATTATAATTGTCATTAGATTTTCAACATTAATAATTAATTGATTAATTAACTAACAGGGTGACATTAGAAAGAAAAGCCTGGAATGTGCTAGTTATGGCTGATTTTAAAAAGCCTTACATAGAGCCACACAGAGATCCATGGAGACAAGTTAGTATAGGGTTATCTCTGCTATGTTATCAAATGACCAAAACAAAAGAAGCCAGTGAATGTTAGCCATTTTGAGTGCACATACAAACTGCTCTTCGATAAATTTTAACTAGCATTCTTCGCATGTCTACTAGCCTTTCTAGTAAGTGAAAATAGGATAGTACAAGTTTCTCAATGGATAGACTATAGTATCTCTATTATGAGTATAAAAATAAGTATGAGTCCTAAAAAAATCTTTAAGGTGTAAAGAGAATCATCGCTTATATTATAATAGTGGACGCCCACAGCTTGGCTCTCATGGAATTAGACAAAACAATAGTTTTCATTAAAATTGGTTCACTAGATTTTGATTCCATCATGCACATAGGAACACACTGACATAGACAGACAATAAATTTGAAAAAAATATTTTCCGAAACTGTATCAATTACTTATCATCCCCTGATATTTTTTTTCTAAGATTTATTCAATGTACAGATGCTGACTCCCTGAGTTTTATTATAATGTAAAGATAGCGCATAGTATAGCATTTAAGACTATAGGAGAGATAAAAACCATTTTTATTTATTAACAGTAAAACTACTTTTAGTATATTTAAACATTTAATAATGTTTTCCAAAAAAAAAGTTTGCTTATAATTGTCTGTAGCTACTAGTCGATGAAGAAAAGGAGCAACAGGGCGGCACGGTCGGCCCGTGCCTTGAAGCGGTCGTGCAGCGCTCGATATGTCTGCTGGATGCGCTGCAAGCGCTCGCGGCAGCGGACCGGCCGCCGGGCGCGCGCGGTCTCGCGCTAGATATTAGGATTGAGTCAAAATTAAACTTTAAAAATTGTCTGTAGCTAATAGTCGATGAAGAGAAGGAGCAACAGGGCGGCACGGTCGGCCCGTGCCTTGAAGCGGTCGTTCAGCGCTCGATATGTCTGCTGGATGCGCTGCAAGCGCTCGCGGCAGCGGACCGGCCGCCGGGCGCGCGCGGTCTCGCGCTCGGCGTCGCCACAGCGATGCTGAGGCGCACGGAGCGGCCGTGCGTCAACAGCGTGCACGTGTACCGGCCTTTGCAGGTGAGCTGTAGGTATAGACGTGCGGATTGGTCATTGGAATGTGTAGGTAGCAGCATATCGGTGGCAGATCCGCTGCAAGCGCTCGCGGCAGCGGACCGGCCGCCGGGCGCGCGCGGTCTCGCGCTCGGCGTCGCCACAGCGATGCTGAGGCGCACGGAGCGGCCGTGCGTCAACAGCGTGCACGTGTACCGGCCTTTGCAGGTGAGCTGTAGGTATATAGACATGCGGATTGGTCGTTGGAATGTGTAGGTAGCAGCATATATGTGCCAGATCCGCTGCAAGTGCTGGCGGCAGGGGATCCAACGAATTTCCCGCTGACATCATCTACTCGTAGTCATTACTCCACTTGGTTGGAGAGGGGCTTGTACCAAGTACCCTTCCTAGTCGTGATTTACGTCCACCACCCAAGTCTGTCCTATCACCTTTTTATCATCATCACACAAGATGTTAGGATCGATTCAAAATGAAACTTTGTCCACACAAAATTAACGAAAAGTGCGCGCACACCCATCTCAACAGCCGGGTTCATATTCCGCGGCGTCTGTCTTACTATGCCTATGCGATACCGAAGTTCTCACAAGGATGTGAGGATTTCGAATTTGACGAATTCGATATTTGACGACTTTTGTAATTCGCGCCAAAACAGTTCTGGAGTCGTTCGGAATGTGCAGCTCTGCATTTGCATGCTATATGCGCAACAAGATGCGGCAGCGCTCGTGTTAACAGCGTACGTTATTTGACCTTTCCAGAGAAACTGTATGGTATGTATCTGCGTTTTAACAGGGAATGAACATGTAGTTTCTGAGATTCGTCCTAAAACAGTATCAAGAGACGTCCGAAATATGCAGCTCTATAACTGCCTGTTTGACCCTGTTAGCTTAAATGAAGTTCGGATATTCGGAATATGAATCGCCGTCGCTTAGGTTAATTAGATTAATACCTACCAAAGATATGAGCATTGCTCTAGTCAGAATTTGTTAAAAATACTTAAAATAAAATAAAGTAGGTCAGAAAAGAGACAAGTAAAAGGTTTTTGCATATGTACGCATAAAGATTAATTACTGAGCTCAGAAAAAGCGTGAAGTGATGAATTGCTTTCCGACTCAGTTAACTGCGTATACATTATAGTAATTGTTGCGCGGCACGTACCTATAAATATCATCCGGTTGATAATGTGTGTGATATTTTTTTTGAGCGCCTCCGTACTTTGGTTAGATATTATTCTGATTAAACGATTGTTTTGCAATTGAAAACAACCGGGTCCGACGGCATAATGTGCCCTTCGAAGCACGGAACCGCCTAAGAATTTTTGCCACTAGCGGTCACCCTTCTTTGACGTAAGCCTTCAGGGGGTGAGTGGGAGGGGGCACTTAAAACCAAAAAGACGTAAAAATTAAAACAAACGAAACTAGGACAAAATTAAATTGAAATAGTAACTAAACTATAGACCAACAGTAACTAAACTATGAACAAATAGATAGAATTTTTTTTTTATGTTACGTAGGTAAATGCCCACAAAGCTTGCTTTATTTTTGTTAATATGTACTTTTAAAGATTAATGTTAACTTCTAAAAATTCACCCCAAGTGAGATTTGAACTGACGATCTTCCCATTAGGGAATGCTATAACCACTGAGCCACGTAGTCCTCTCACCACCCTGTACATATTATGTTGTGGGTTTGAATCCCATCTACGGTAATTTTTTTTCAAGATAAAATGAATGTGTATTTGATAACACTAAAAATATCGTTATAAAATGAGATTACAATACATTGTTCCAGCGCATGCTTATTCAGTGCAACGAGAGCCCAGCGTCCCCCACCGAGAAAGAGGAAGTGGAATTACTCCTCACCCTCTGCGGCCTGGTCCGTCGAGAGCCTGGCCTAGCCAACATCTTCACAACGCCCTTCGTAGAGGACAAAAACAACACTGGCCTGCCAGAAGACATAAAGAAACTCATTCCAATCAGACCTAAAGTGCAGACCCCGAAGAAGAATCCATTGTTTGAAGTCGAAATGATGCCAAGTCAAATATCGTTGAAGAATGTATCAATAGTCCGGACTAAGGATGACGGGAGGACCAATTCCAGTAGTTCAATGGCAGATGAAAAGGACTCGGGGAGGAGTCAGAAGACAATGTATGAGGATAATGAGAAGTTCCTGCTGATTGATTTGCTGCTGTCTTATTTGAGCAGTGCGGTGAGATTATTAGCATATTTACCTGTACGATTGACCTCCGAAAACATGTTTAGGTTTATACTTAGCAATACAAATGTATATCTATGAATTATCTGTCCCGGACGGGATTCAAACACCACATTCGGCAGTCAGGATTACTCATCTCAGCACGCAAGTCAAAGACTTGAAATGCCATTGATAATTTTTTTTTTAAATAAGGGGTTCAGATTTTTATCCCTGTATTTTTATCATTCTAAGAGACTATTGCTATTTAATGTTAATGATTATTATTACCTGTTTATGTTGACAGTTAATGTGCTCAAAATCTATAAAAGCTCTAAGTATATTTACAATTTATTTTTTAAACAACACAGTCCCTATCTTTTAATTTAGGATTGCACCGAAAATTTAATTCAATTAAACAAAAAAGTTTATTTCAATTTAAAAAAAAAAGTTAAATCGTAGCGGTGACAGCCCAGTGGCTATCGAACTCGCCTCTCACTCGAGCGGTCCAGGTTCAATCAAACCCAATTACTTTTCTAAGTTATGTGCGATTTAAGAAATTAAATGTCACTTAATATAACGGTGAAGAACACAACGTGAGGAACAAAAGAAATATCGTATACAAAGACTCGACAATAGGTCAGCGGTGTTATGTAAATATGGTTTGGTTGAATGAAACTCAGCGAGGTGTGACGGGCGAAATGTAGTTTAAGGCCAAGATCAGCGTCCGTATTAACAAGTGACATTGAAGCGGCAGTGAGGCAGGGTTATATCTTGTTAAAACTATTTTGGGGTCCCTGAATAATCTTTGTATTGTATATATTTCTTGTGTACGTGTGTGTCACTGAACTCCTCCTAAACGGCTGGTTAGATGTTTTTTTAGATTTATCAATACAATAGTTATGAATTATGGTAAACCTTTAACTTACAAATAATTTATGCAGATAGATTTAGATCAAAATATCGTTTTCAATAGTCTAGTGTAGTGCTAGCCGAGGTATTTGACGTAAGTCTATACTAATATTATAAAGAGGAAACATTTGTTTGTGATGTTTTCACACAAAAACTACTGGACCGATTGCAGAAATTCTTTATTTTAAAAAAAAAGGCGGTCTTATACCGCCTTTTTTTTCATATAACTGGTCTATATTTTCTGGTTCCATTTATCCTTACATAGATGTACGATAAAGTGCTTCATATACTCGTAATATTTACGGAAAAGTCTCATCAATTCTGTCAACCGGACTACTAACCAAATTACACACTTCCGGTTCCTTACCGGTTACACTTCTTAAGAAGTAGCGCGTTGTATCTACTGATACAAGGCGCAACAAAGTATGTTTGTATTGTATTCCATACAATATTATTTCGTATGAACTCCCATTTATCTTCCAGGACAACCAAGTGGTCCTGCGAGCGTGCGAGGGCATAATGATAGTCTCGTCGCTACCCGAGGACGACATAGCCAACTTGGTGACCAGCTGCAGCCCGGCGTGCGAGACCATCGTGGACCGGCTCGCGGCCAAGTACCGCCGCATCCCGCCCGACGTGGACCCCGGCGACGTGGACCACCTCAACATCACCTGGGCGTGAGTGCTGTGGCGGGAGTCGAACCCGCGACCCTGTAAAGCTTTCTATAAAACTTGGTGACCAGCTGCAGCCCGGCGTGCGAGACCATCGTGGACCGGCTGGCGGCCAAGTACCGCCGCATACCGCCCGACGTGGACCCCGGCGACGTGGACCACCTCAACATCACCTGGGCGTGAGTGCTGTGGCGGGAGTCGAACCCGCGACCCTGTAAAGCTTTCTACAAAATTAATGACTACTTGAATGATAGCGGGCCAAGTACCGCCGCATACCGCCCGACGTGGACCCCGGCGACGTCGACCATCTCAACATAACCTGGGCGTGAGTGCACCGCCGGGAGTCGAACCCGCGACCCTGTAAAGCTTTCTATAAAATTAATGACTACTTAAATGATAGTAATGCTTGGTGCGATGTATCTCCAGCTCCACTTGGTTAATAATAATGTAATGTGATCAATGTCAATTTTGAAAAGAGTAACTATCGAGTTTCATGCCGTGTTCTTCTCGGTAGCATCAACTTTGTGAACCGGCGGTAGATAATGAAAAAAATGAATCTGAATCTGTATCTGTACCCGGTGACCGGCTCGCGGCCAAGTACCGCCGCATTCCGCCCGACGTGGACCATCTAAACATCACCTGGGCGTGAGTTCTCCGCCGGGAGTCGAACCCGCGACCCTGTAAAGCTTTCTATAAAACTAGTGAACGCCCGCAGCTTCGCTCGCGTGGAATTAGACATTCATTAACTTCAAAAACGGCAAAGTTTCATACTAACTTTGCACCCCCGTTTTACCCCCAAGGGGATGAATTTTCAAAAATCCTTTCTTAGTGCACCCCTACGTTATAAAAGGAACCCCTGTGCAAAATTTCAAGTTTCTAACCCTTATAGTTTAGGCCCTGCGTTGATATGTCAGTCAGTCAGTCAGTCAGTCAGTCAGCTTCTCCTTTTATATATATATAGATTAATGACTAAATATCATATCTATCATTTCAAATGATAGAAATTCTTGGTGCGATGTATCTCCAGCTCCACTTGTTTAATAATGATGTAATGTGATCAAATTATAAATATTGTAAATTTTGAAAAGAGTAACTACCGAGATTCTTGCCGTGTCCTTCTCGGTAGCATTAGCTTTGTGAACCGGTGGTAGTTAAAAAATGTTATGACGTTCATTAAGCGTATACAAAATCTATATATATAAAAGGAGAAGGTGACTGACTGACTGACTGACTGACTGACTGACTGACTGACATATCAACGCAGGGCCTAAACTATAAGGGCTAGAAACTTGAAATTTTGCACAGGGGTTCCTTTTATAATGTAGGGGAGCACTAAGAAAGGATTTCTGAAAATTCACCCCCTAAGGGGGTAAAACGGGGGTGCAAAGTTAGTATGAAACTTTGCCTTTGTGGAAGTCTTTAGACGGGTAGACGTCGTTAATGGGTCTAATTCTACGCGAGCGAAGCTGCGGGCGTCCACTAGTACCATATAATGAAAAAAATTAAATGAATCTGTATCTGTGCCCGGTGATCGGCTCGCGGCCAAGTACTGCCGCATCCCGCCAGACGTCACCTGGGCGTGAGTGTTCCGGCGGTAGTCGAACCCGCGACCCTGTGCTTGGTGGCACAACCATTTTTCAGCCTATGCTCAATACTATGTAATCATCATGCTGCAAGTGAGGATTGGCAGACAATTTGTAGGTCATGCATTCCGTAATCACTATGTTTTTTCCTACACTGTTACCACAGGTATAAACCGATGCGTGCCATTGTTATTTATACCTGAAACCTATCAAGTGGCAGGCCAAACGAGCCACTGGTTTGTTACCCCCTCATAGTTATCTACCCCCTTATCTTATCTTACCCTTATCTTACCCCTGAACCTCGAATGTTTATTTCGCAGATACGTGGCGCATGACTTTGGCGACAAATGCTACTCAAAGTTCCACGGATATCGGGAGCTGACGAGCTTCTTCTCGTGGCTTGACTACTGCGACACGCTTATGAAGGTATACGGACCGGCATGAAAGTCTAGCCTAACCTTGAATAATAGACTGTTTAATAGAGCGCATAAGTTTAGTTTCCGGAGACTCGATCAGGCTCTCCATCTCCGACTTGCCTTTACTGGCTGGTCGGAGTGGACCCCAGGAGGGGCCGCAGGAGTCTCGCCTCTGGCTTGCCTTAACCGGCCGTCTGAGCTATATGCTTTCTATATAGTTTCCATTCCTATATAGTATATAGTTATAGAGCTATATAGTTTCCATTCCTTTTGAATAGTTCCTGTGCATCTAGCGGGCCCACCTTCGGGTGTACCAATTGATGGTGCAGTCGTCACGTGTGCCATATCGCAACTCATTAAAACGTCTCGAAGGGGCCTCTACGTGTTGGACCTGTGTCCCCACGCAAGCCTTCCAAATCCGAATTGAAAATGAAATTTAAAAAGACAATAATAATATTATGTACGGCATTACGAGTCGGTATGTTTGTTCCAGGAATGCCACCCAACGATCGCGGCGCACCTAGCGCGAACGTTCCGCGCCAACTTCCTAGAGGGCGTGGCGGAGGCGGCCTTGGTGGGGGGCGAGGGGGGCGGGGAGGGGGAGGCGGGGGGCGCGCGCGGCGGCCGGACGGCGCTCGCGGCCGCCGTGCTGGCCAAGTGCCTGCGCGCCGTGGACTCGTCGGACCTCATCAGTGGTATGACACTTCCTAGAGGGCGTGGCGGAGGCGGCCTTGGTGGGGGGCGAGGGGGGTGAGGGGGGCGGGGCGGGGGGCGCGCGCGGCGGCCGGACGGCGCTCGCGGCCGCCGTGCTGGCCAAGTGCCTGCGCGCCGTGGACTCGGCGGACCTCATCAGTGGTATGACACTTCCTAGAGGGCGTGGCGGAGGCGGCCTTGGTGGGGGGCGAGGGGGGTGAGGGGGGCGGGGCGGGGGGCGCGCGCGGCGGCCGGACGGCGCTCGCGGCCGCCGTGCTGGCCAAGTGCCTGCGCGCCGTGGACTCGGCGGACCTCATCAGTGGTAGGACACTTCCTAGAGGGCGTGGCGGAGGCGGCCTTGGTCGGGGGCGAGGGGGGTGAGGGGGGCGGGGGGCGCGCGCGGCGGCCGGACGGCGCTCGCGGCCGCCGTGCTGGCCAAGTGCCTGCGCGCCGTGGACTCGACGGACCTCATCAGTGGTAGGATACACAAATCCATACTAATATAAAAATGCAAAAGTTACTCTGTCTGTCCTAGCTACAATAGATCTTTTTAGGTCGCAGTGGATTATGGGCATTATTAGTTCGCCCGGGGCAGTACCACCGCCCGCCACGGTACCTAGTACCATGTCGGCCGTGTAATAATTGTTTTTAAAGCAATTGTGGTCCGGTTGGAAAGGTGTGGATTCCGGTTACACTTCTTTAGAGGCGATCATCTTAGTCCTCAAGGGTAGCAACACATCTGTGACTGACTTAGAACGAGACTCCTACTAACACCAACTAACAGGACTAACTATCACTAACAGTCCCCAGTACTCATACCTAGTAACGAACTGACCAACTAATGTTCTAATTAACTCTCTCAACTAATTGGACTAACCATCCCAGTCTCTAATTGAGTCTTGTTCAAAGTCAGTCACAGTTGGCATGGGCGGCAGCGGAAAAAAAAAACCCCTTCCTACAAACTTTGTCTGTCTGTTTCGCTTTCACGCCAAAACTACTGATACCGATTTAAATGAAATTTGGTACACAGGTAGTCTAGAGCCTACATAGGACATAGGCTACTTTTTAATTGGAAAAATGTGCTGTGAAGGGTTGAAAAGGGGGATGAAAGGTTGTATGAAAGTATGTATTGTCATTTTTAGAACTAGAAGCATAAAATTTATATTTAAGGCTGTTGATTAGATTAGATTAGACACGCGGGTTGTTGAAAAGTAGATTAAATTTAACTTTTTATCACTGGGTCTGGGTTTCAGCCTTGTGTATGGAAATGTAACTGTTGAAGAGTGGGTGTTTACATACCTCTGCGAACCCCTTCGGGGAAATGCAGGCGTGATGTATGATGAAACAGAACATAAAAATGGTCTCTCCCCAGAGTTCTCAAACTGGCTGGTGGGGGACGGAGAGGTTTCCGAGTGGCCCCTCCTGCTCGGGCTTATCAACAACTGCCTTGCAGAGGACCACGACCTGGCCTTGGAGACGCTCAGGTTCCTCGAGGTGAGTATAGTGACCGGCATCAAAGTCTAGCGGTGACGTTGATTGCGCAGAAGTTGAAAGTCAGATATCGTCGGATATTGGGTTACGCCATGTTTACGGTCTGATTTTGTTCCTGATCTCATTGTACTTTTATGCCATTGTATCTAGAACGAACTAAAGGAAAGAAACTCCACCAATCCGAATTGGAGCAGCGTGGTGGAGTATGATCTAGATCTCCCTCAGCTGTCTGTGAGAGACCCGTGCCCAGCAGTGGGACGTCTATGGGTCGCAGCGATAGGAATGAATACTTGTTATGCTGTGTTCCTAGTATAATAAAATTACAGTTAAAATTAAATAATTAAATTATTACCGAAAAAAAAATTAAAAAAGCTTAATTTTTTCTTTTCGTCATTGTCATCGGAACCAAATGTGCCAAATTTCAGCTCGATAGCTTAAGTGGAAGTGGGTGCAATATTGATTGCAAGATTCCAGGACATACATACATACGAGTGAAGTTAAATAAAAGCTTTTAATAACAGTTAAAATTGCAATGTTTTGCAGACAATAATTGAGAAGGGTAACGAGCACAGTATCCAGCGGCTCGTGCTGTCGCGCGTGTGCGGGCGCGCGTACTACTGCGTGCAGGCGTGCGCGGCCGATGAGCGCGACCGGCTCAACGACGTGCCGCTGTGGCGCGAGCGCGAGCGGAACAGGTGACGCTGTGGGGCACCACTGAATACAAGCGCTACGTGATACGTCGTTACTTAATAACTAGCGGAGAAGGGTAACGAGCACAGTATCCAGCGGCTCGTGCTGTCGCGCGTGTGCGGGCGCGCGTACTACTGCGTGCAGGCGTGCGCGGCCGACGAGCGCGACCGGCTCAACGACGTGCCGCTGTGGCGCGAGCGCGAGCGGAACAGGTGAGGCTGTGGGGCACCACTGAAAACAAGCGCTACGTGATACGTCGTCACTTAATAATTGAGAAGGGTAACGAGCACAGTATCCAGCGGCTGGTGCTGTCGCGCGTGTGCGGGCGCGCGTACTACTGCGTGCAGGCGTGCGCGGCCGACGAGCGCGACCGGCTCAACGACGTGCCGCTGTGGCGCGAGCGCGAGCGGAACAGGTGAGGCTGTGGGGCACCACTGAAAACAAGCGCTACGTGATACGTCGTCACTTAATAATTGAGAAGGGTAACGAGCACAGTATCCAGCGGCTGGTGCTGTCGCGCGTGTGCGGGCGCGCGTACTACTGCGTGCAGGCGTGCGCGGCCGACGAGCGCGACCGGCTCAACGACGTGCCGCTGTGGCGCGAGCGCGAGCGGAACAGGTGAGGCTGTGGGGCACCACTGAAAACAAGCGCTACGTGATACGTCGTCACTTAATAATTGAGAAGGGTAACGAGCACAGTATCCAGCGGTTGGTGCTGTCGCGCGTGTGCGGGCGCGCGTACTACTGCGTGCAGGCGTGCGCGGCCGACGAGCGCGACCGGCTCAACGACGTGCCGCTGTGGCGCGAGCGCGAGCGGAACAGGTGAGGCTGTGGGGCACCACTGAATACAAGCGCTACGTGATACGTCGTCACTTAATAATTGAGAAGGGTAACGAGCACAGTATCCAGCGGCTCGTGCTGTCGCGCGTGTGCGGGCGCGCGTACTACTGCGTGCAGGCGTGCGCGGCCGACGAGCGCGACCGGCTCAACGACGTGCCGCTGTGGCGCGAGCGCGAGCGGAACCGGTGAGGCTGTGGGGCACCACTGAATACAAGCGCTACGTTATACGTCGTCACTTAATAACTAGTGGACGCCCGCAGCTTCGCTCCCGTGGATGGGTGACCGCTGGTGGCAAACTTTCATGGGTGCTACCGTGTTTCGGAGGGCACGTCAAATAGTCGGTTCTGGTTTTTTTCAATGGTATAAACAATTATTAAAATGAACTGGACTCTAGACCTCCCGCGGCTGTCTGCGGGGGAGACTTGTGCCCAGCTATGGAATGTCTATGGGTTGTAGCTAACCTTTTTCTGAAAGAGACAAATTACACTGATTAAATTTTGTAAATATTTTCTTATATTGGCATTTCGCGATTGATTAAGAGCTAAGTATATATTTAGAACGACAAACATATGTATGTATCGTAATGTTGTACATCTCAATCTCCATATTACATCAAATGGTAAAGCGGAAAAACCATTGCCCTGGTTGAAAAATTAATTTTGTATTGAAAAAAGATTAAGCCTGCAAACTCCTCTGCAATTTGGCGGGATGGTTATTTTTAAGCATTTTATTGAATAAAGGTTTTAAAAAAAAGATAAGGGTTTCCCAGGGATCAATCCTAACCCCTTTACTATATTTCATTTACTTTAACAAACCATTTCACAGAGTTAAAAGCTATGAATATATCGGTTCTGATAGCCTTCCCCGTACTTGTTTGCAGAGAGGCGATGAAGCAGCTGCAACACGAGGAGTTGGTGAACGAGCAGATTCAAGGCATCCTTACGCACGAGGGAATCGACACGCGCGGCCACGGCGACGGCGGGGATAATATACACCGCGTTATAAACAGGTACTGTGATTAACTTACAATAGAATAGAATGCAAATTACACTGTTTAATATTACACTGTATAGTTCGGCACGTAAGTATAGCTCTGAACGAATATCGGAAGAGACAGCTGCACATGGGGTATCAATGCGGGGGACATAATACATCTGGCGCTTGCCCCGCGATACGTTAAGTTTCGATTTCTTCGCTTTCAAGATCAGATCTAAACTTACGTAGCGCTAACTGAATCGGTTCTTTAAGTCAGTTTACACGGGTCATTTTTGACGTAATAAAAATCGGAATATTATGAACCTGCTGAAAGTGAATATAAAATGTTTGAATGTGTAGCTATTGGTACCATTAAATAGATTCATACACACATTTTTGTCGGGTAGGCAGAGAGTCTATTAGAGTCTATTAGAGAGAGCACTGTTTATCAAGGCCACGTAGCATCATCTGGTCGGATTCACCATTTAATCCACTATGTCACGTGTGCAATGATTTTTTATTAAAACAAGATTCCTATTTATGGTAAATTTCAATTGCTGCAACCCATTGTTCATTAACTTGTAAACTGACTTATTGATCGGACTTAAAGCACCAAGTTAACAATCGCAGGTGAAATCATAACCGCTTTTAATCTGTTCCATAAAATATGGCAGTAGTGAAGTGCATTTGTAAAGATATGTTCTGCAAATGATACTTTAATTGGTTATATGATTATAAGTGATACTATAAAAATACACGTCACATACGTGTATTTTGTGTATATGAATATACGTAAATATGCGTATATTCAAGTAATTTTTAGTTATATAGATATTATGTGTAGCTGTGTACACTTACTTTATCTAGTAACAACTCTCCAACCGCATGACTGCTGGAAGATATTTCCATGAGAAATAAGCAGTTCCTTTGTATCCTGTTTCTATCTTTTGTTTTGATTATTTTTATTTCGTGTAATTGTGTACATAAATATTAAATAAATAAATATACATGCTGTATAGAATAGGATGATAGAATTGAATAAATAAGTCCGTTATATGAACTTAATCAAATTTAAATTTGATACAGGGCGACCAATTAAAATAAGTAATTTATATACGCTCGAGGGTTTATTTAATAAATTTAAATACTACACGTATATAAATTTCCAAATGTTTTTTTAAAACTTACATACGGAGTTCATTTTCGTTCTCGTACTGGATGAAAGTAATTGTTATTTTGTATTTTTATTTATTAAATAATAATAATAATTGTAATTTACTAACAAATGGGGTTTTTTACTATTAACGACAATTATTTGGCTTTGCATATAATGTTGAAACTAAAGTAATCATAACAGTTAACAAACTCAATTTTGTATTTTAGCCGGCTTAAAGCACTCAAATTGCGTATAGAAGAGATAATTGCATCTGAGAACTCCGAATCAGCCCCCGTCTCCGACGACTAGTAGTAAAGCAGCATAGTATTACGATATATAACAATTAGTTGTAAGCTTTACTAATATACTAAATGTTAATATCATATCACAAATCTGATGCCTTCCTATAATAAAAATGGTGACTAAAGCTAGTAATTCATCACACAAAACTAATTTAAATCTAGTATTTTATAGATACGATAAAATTATACACTTAAATTGTTATCGTTTAAAATGTATGTTAAGTTATAAATAATGTACATACTATATAGTTTTATAGACGGAAACTACAGTGAAGCTTAAGTTATGCGTTTGTATGTTGTGGGTTTTAAGTTCCTGGTAATTACTTAAGTTTGGGGTCATTATCATAAAATGCATAGAGTAACCTTGTACAATCCATGTTACGTATATGTGACTTTATTTTTAGTATGAATAATTTTGTGCTAAGAGAATTTTTATTAGTAATTAAATTACGCTCACCCTGTATAGAGGATGTTACGCTCATCCTGTAAAGAGGATGGGTATGATATGACAATGAAGATGATGATACAAATGCTACAAAAAAAAAGGTATTGTAAAAAGTATCATTATGTCGCTATGACGTAGATAGAATGAATTATAACGACATAATGATTTGATATTTTATAGTTGGTGCCATTATTTTTAAAATTTTATAGTTATTTGTAAATAGTAGAGTATTGTAGCAAGGGGAGTATTGTATAAAAGGGTTGCAAGGTCACATTTTTTCAAGGTCAAGGTTTTTAATAACCTTATTATATTGTACAAAGCTATGAAACGGTTTGCCATGTATATGTATAAGAATAAATTGTTCCAAATTAATATTTTTTATATTAGTACGATATAAGAGTCATATTAGTAAGTCATAATATATATTAAATATATTTTTATTTTATTTTGTTGAGTTAAGAAATAAAACAACAGTGCTATTTGAATGAGTTTATTTTTCACTATTATTGATAGTATATATGAACTTAATTAATATTAAATTGACAACATTCATTATGCCCTGAATATTATACATTTACATACAAACGAAAAAAAATGAGTGCATAGTTATGACATTATATAGTTTAGTAAACATATTTTTGAAAAATATATTTTTACAATGATGTAAATAATATTTTTTTTCAGTCTTATTGATTTTTTTTAACAATTATACAACAACACATACAACAAAAAGTTGTAGAAAATATGTTTTATTCCATTTTTTTTGTGACTTAACATGCATAATATAAAAATACATCTGGAATCGGGGAGAATGACCAAAGAGGGTTCTTTAAAAAAAAAGTGTCATATTTAATTTTCTTGCTTCACAAACGGGACTTAAAATATTGAAAGAATCTGTATAGGGAGGTCCTCTTTTAATCAAATGTCTAATCTATGAAAAAATTACACAAACATCCAAATTTAAGTACAAGTAATGGATACTTAAGCTTATCTTTTTGATCACAGTATCAACCAATATTATCGATAGTAACATGATTTGTAGCGTCCATAGCCCAATGGCTCGCATCAATTCAATGTGATCGAAAGAGTTAAGAACGACGGGCGCGGTCGGTTTGTGGATGGGTGACCGCTAGTGGCAAAATTTCATGGACGCTACCGTGCTTCGGAAGGCACGTTAAGCCGTCGGTCCCGGTTGTTTTCAATGGTGGAAACAATCGTTAAGCCTTGTCAAAGACCTACGGGTGGCTTGAGAACATTCGACACTGGGTTGGCGTAGCGTGGTGGAGTATGCTCCAGACCTCCCGCAGCTGCGTCTGTGGAGGAGACCCGTGCCCAGCAGTGGGACGTCTATGGGTTGGAGATCCACAAAACGACTGCGCCCGACGTTGCTTAACTCGGTTGATCACATACAAGATCAAGATGGAATTCGACATAACTTTGATCATTCTCCCCACAAAACGTAGTATGATCTACAGTGCCTACAATAAGTACAGTGGTGTACCGCCAGCGTATTATTAAACGATGGTTCGAAGTGAGCTTGTAGTTTGATTTCCCCCTCTCTTGCAGTTTCCTGCTGCTGCTGCCGCGCGCCGTGCTCTCGGACCCCGTCGGCGCCGACTACGAACACTATATACACGACGCGCAGCGCCATTATCAGGTAATAGACACACACACACACACACACGCATACACACATACACACACAGAGAGAGAGACGACATTCGAACGATTATTCGCTCGCTCGCTGCGACCCATAGACGTCCCACTGCTGGGCACGGGTCTCCCCCACAGACGCATCTGCGGGAGGTCTAGAGCATACTCCACCACGCTGCTCCAATGCGGATTGGTGGAGGGAACGATTATTACAGTGTTTTTATTATTACACTTTCCTCTAGCGTAGCAGATTTAATTTTTTTAATGTCCTTTCCAATACTTTGATTAAAACTCAATGGCTTAAAAACAAGAAACTGAATTATGAACAGTGCAACAAACTCGCCGAATAGAAAACTTTTAGTTAGCTAACCAAATTACGAGTCGGCGTCGCTCAAACAACTGAAGATATATATACTTGTACCACCATACTTGTGCCAACATACTTGTGCCACTAGGTATACTTGTGCCAACTTACTTGTGCCACCATACTTGTACCAGATTAGTGTTTTGTCCATATATCGGGAACAATTTTCCGAGATTAACGACTGACTGCATCTATGCAAAAAACCACTTGATTTAAATTCCGTTGAGGCGGAGAAGGACAAACCAACAAAGACGCATTCCCATTTATATTTTAATAAGGATTATGCGACCTCCACCAATCCTCATTGGAGCAGCGTGGTGGAGTATACTCGAGACTTCCCGCAGATTTGTGTGTCGGAGAGACCTGACCCTTTGCTTCTTAGCTAAGCTCTTTGCGTCCATGAGCCATGTACAAATATAATCTGCGAAATAAATATGTGCTCCGGCTAGGATTCGAACCCAGGACCCGCCGTTCGGCAGGCAGGGTCATGACCACTACGCCACGGAATCTATACATACAAATATTATAAAGAGGAAACATGTGTTTGTAATGTTTTCACAAAAAAACTACTCCAGACCGATTTCAATAATTCTTTTTCATCATTATTTATTCATCATTACAAAGCTGCATCTTCACTGAGTGACATAGGCTATTACTAGGTGTATAGTTCAGTCGATAGACTACACTTGGGCCTTCGGTTTTTGAACTTCAGCGACACGACTTATACGAAACATTTTCGAATCTAACGTTGGCATACGAAAATATTAACCTTAAACACTACTATTGACATATTGTATTATAGCCTGGTCACGGTCTGTTCACCTCGCATCGATGACGTCATATCGTAGCTGTGGTACGGAGTACAAAATAAGCATCACTAGGAATCCATACTTCCATACTAATATTATATATGTGAAAGTGTGTTTGTTTATTTATTTGTTTGTCCGGCTTTCACATCGCAACAAAGCTATTAAATGGTATGGTTTTTGTGTGTGGAGATAGTGAGGAGGGTGGAGAGTGACGTAGGCTACTTTTTACCCCGGTAAAACATTCCCATGGGAAGATATCGATGTTTTGTTATTTGCTAGATATTTAGTTCCAGATGTTGTTAATAGATGGCGATAGTAAAATTCATTTGCAAGTTCTGAATCACGCTGACAAATTATACATGTAAATAAATTAAGTCATAGGCCACTAATAAATTAAATTGAATTTTGAATTAGCGCTAGATAAATTGTTGTTTTGGTTTAAAATTAATATGGTAAAGGTATTCCTTCTTATTAGACATACGATTTGATTTTGGGTTTGGTTCGCTTCTTCGTTCGTTCTTGTAATCGTGGAACTGTCACTATTCATCCACCACAAATGTGTCATGTATGATAAACAACTCATTGTTAATTCCCTTTGACCACGCGGGTGAAGGCTAGTTTTTACTACTTTTACTACTGATTGAATTCATTTCAAACGAAACGAAAGGATTTCAAAAAGATCACGGCCTATTCGTGTACCAGGAGTTCCTGAACTGGTTCACGGCAAGCATGTGTGGACAGACCGCTGAATCAGGTGTTTGGTGTTTCACCGAACAAATGCTTTCACCATTAGAAAGCTGATCTTCACTGAGTGACAGAATATATAATATTTACTACATAGGTGTAAACGAAACTATTGTTATGTCTAATTCCACGCTAGCGAAGCTGCGGGCGTCCACTAGTTTAACAATAAATGTCCAAATGTAAAGATAAATGTATGTAGTGAGAAGTAACAATAAATTTGCAGACCACAAACAAATATCCAAAAACTTTTTTTATTTTTATGGAATCAAGATAGCAAACGAGCTTGCAGCACCACCCATCCGCTGCCGCCCATGACAACTGTGACTGACGTTGAACAAGACTCAATTAGGGACTGGGATGGTTAGTCCAATTAGTTGAGAGAGTTAATTAGAACATTATTTGGTCAGTTCGTTAGTAGGTATGAGGACTGGGGACTGTTAGTGATAGTTAGTTCTGTTAGTTGGTGTTAGTAATAGTCCAGTTAGTACTTGTTAGTAGTGTACTCGTTCTAAGTCAGTTACAGATGTGTTGCTACCCTTGAGGACTAAGATGGTCGCCTCTAAAGAAGTGTAACCGGAAACCACACCTTTCCAACCGGACCATAATTGCTTTTTAATAATTACACGGCAGAAATGGTACTAGGTACCGTGACGGGCGGTGGTACTGCCCCGGGCGAACTCTAAATGGAACCAATTAGGTTTCATATAAAACCTATTTGGTTCCCTATAGGCTCTACCACCTACCACTTATGTTAAGTATATATATATTAGGTTTCATATAAAACCAATTTGGTTCCCTATAGGCTCTACCACCTACCACTTATGTTAAGTCCCATGTCATCGGACACGAATTCTGACTCTGAGCTGCTACCGGTCATTTAAAGTTAGTAAAACCCAATAGATTCGTGCACAGTCGTGCTAACACCACTAGACCAACGTATATTAATGACAGTCAGACTATACGCGCCATTTACGTTAATCCTGCATAATTTCCAGCTATGGCTAGACATAACGTCGTCATTCAACTGGCCGACCGACCACGCCTACCACGACACCGGCGCAAGCTCCACGCACAGCTACGACAGCCGCCCGGAGGCCGACATACACCTCGACGACGTATTCGACACGGTTCACGATCAGCCGGCGCAAACGGCGCAAATGGCGCAAACGGCGCAAATGGCGCAAACGGCGCAAAATGCGCGCAAAGACTCCGTCAAAGCAATCCACAGATACGACAATATAGAACAACTTGGACCCTTGTACGTCGACATCGCGCTCGCGAACAGTAGCCGCGAAAACACGTTCAAGCTGAATCGATACCTACCGAGTCAGGGAATCGATGAGAAGAATCGATGTTGCACGAAAGATCATGAAGACTCGCATAGAAGCGACTGTTTGTTCTCCCAGCGTCTGGTGATACGGAGTAGGGATTGCTCGTCCAATTCTGAGGAGGAGTTCGACGAAGGACCGTTTTTCAGGTGATTTTTTTTAACTTGTTTTATTTTATACCTAAGAAAATCGATTCGAAGGGCAATTGACAGATTCAGCAATACATGTACGAGTAGTATAGCAGATGAAATAATATGTTTTAGTTGAATCGATATCTACGAGTAGAGTCAGAGCAGGTTTCTTTTTTTGTTCGAAGTAGGTACATTGATATGCACAGCTTTCTTCCAAAGTGATGAAACGTTTAAATTTTTTTGATTGTTAAGATTTTATTATTAATGCTCTCAATTTTCATGTTTGTGAATAAAATCAAGATTGGTAATTTATACTCTAGTTCGATTGCCAGCCATTTTAGTTAGAGCATTTCCGAGCTATTTAAGCCTATGCACGACTGGCTGACTACTCGTGGCATTCGAGCTAGACTAGTAAAAATATTTTTTAAATAATTAATCGTTCGACGCTCGGCGAGCAATTCAAAATTCAAAAATAGATTACCGGGTAAAAAAATATTTTTCTTCTCCCGCCAGTAAACTCAAATCCGTAACATTATGACGGGTCCGTTGGCGCAATCGGTAGTGACCCTGTCTGTTACGCCAGGGGTCGTGGGTTCGATTCCCACTCAGGACATACATTTGTGTGACGAACACTCGTGTTTGTTCTGTGTCTGGATGTCATTATTATCTATTTAAGAATGTATTTAAAAATATCTATGTATGTATATCAGTCTCTGACACCCATAACACAGGCTCGCGCCTACTTTGGGGTCAGATGGCTGCGTGTGTGAATGTCCAAGATATTTATATTTATTTATATTCATTACAAAGTTAACTATCATCCCCAGAATGCTGTTCAACCTATTATCGGACATGCCCAACCGCCCCTACCATTTCAACCTGCACCTGACCTCGATCATATCGAAGTTAGCCCTGATACCGCACCCCAACCTCCACGAGTACCTCCTCAACCCCACCCTGCCTACTGGCAAGAGGACCCGCACGCTGTTCAAGACCCTGCAGGAGCTGGCGGCGAGACTGACAGCAGAGATACCGCGAGAGAAGAACTACAAGAGATTGATAGAGAACACGAGGTCGCAGCTGATGAGTGAAGACCCCTGCTTTGATGAGAGGTTTGTTTGTTGTCTTATGCCCTGATACCGCACCCCAACCTCCACGAGTACCTGCTCAACCCCGCCCTGCCTACTGGCAAGAGGACCCGCACGCTGTTCAAGACCCTGCAGGAGCTGGCGGCGAGACTGACAGCAGAGATACCGAGAGAGAAGAACTACAAGAGATTGATAGAGAACACGAGGATGCAGCTGATGAGTGAAGACCCCTGCTTTGATGAGAGGTTTGTTTGTTGTCTTATTTAACGCTGTTCAAGACCCTGCAGGAGCTGGCGGCGAGACTGACAGCAGAGATACCGCGAGAGAAGAACTACAAGAGATTGATAGAGAACACGAGGTTGCAGCTGATGAGTGAAGACCCCTGCTTTGATGAGAGGTTTGTTTGTTGTCTTATTTAACGCTGTTCAAGACCCTGCAGGAGCTGGCGGCGAGACTGACAGCAGAGATACCGCGAGAGAAGAACTACAAGAGATTGATAGAGAACACGAGGTCGCAGCTGATGAGTGAAGACCCCTGCTTTGATGAGAGGTTTGTTTGTTGTCTTATTTAACGCTGTTCAAGACCCTGCAGGAGCTGGCGGCGAGACTGACAGCAGAGATACCGCGAGAGAAGAACTACAAGAGATTGATAGAGAACACGAGGTTGCAGCTGATGAGTGAAGACCCCTGCTTTGATGAGAGGTTTGTTTGTTGTCTTATTTAACGCTGTTCAAGACCCTGCAAGAGCTGGCGGCGAGACTGACAGCAGAGATACCGCGAGAGAAGAACTACAAGAGATTGATAGAGAACACGAGGATGCAGCTGATGAGCGAAGACCCCTGCTTTGATGAGAGGTTTGTTTGTTGTCTTATTTAACGCTGTTCAAGACCCTGCAGGAGCTGGCGGCGAGACTGACAGCAGAGATACCGCGAGAGAAGAACTATAAGAGATTGATAGAGAACACGAGGTCGCAGCTGATGAGTGAAGACCCCTGCTTTGATGAGAGGTTTGTTTGTTGTCTTATTTAACGCTGTTCAAGACCCTGCAAGAGCTGGCGGCGAGACTGACAGCAGAGATACCGCGAGAGAAGAACTACAAGAGATTGATAGAGAACACGAGGTCGCAGCTGATGAGTGAAGACCCCTGCTTTGATGAGAGGTTTGTTTGTTTGTTTGTTAAGATTTTTCACAGCGCTGATAGGCCAATGGCTATCGAACTCGCCTCTAACTAGAGGTGCGGGTTCAAATCTCGAGAGAAGAACTATAAGAGATTGATAGAGAACACGAGGTTGCAGCTGATGAGTGAAGACCCCTGCTTTGATGAGAGGTTTGTTTGTTGTCTTATTTCGCTGCGACCCATAGACGTCCCACTGTTGGGCACGGATCTCCTCTCAGAATGGGAGGGATTAGGCCTTAGTCCACCACGCTGGCCAAGTGCGGATTGGCAGACTTCACATACCTTCGAGAACGTTATGTATGATGAACTCTCAGGCATGCAGGTTTCCTCACGATGTGTCCTTCACCGTTATAGCAAGTGACATTTAATTTCTTAAAACGCACATAACTACTTATTTATTTATTTAACCTTTATTGAGTCAAAAGACCACAAAGGGCGGACATAATGCCTAACGGCATTTTCTACCAGTCAACCCTTGGCGATGGTGAGAAGATGAGGCAGGTTTATAAATTAAAAGGTTATTTTAATTAAAGGTTTATAAATTAAGAGTCTTATGATTTTTTCACAGCGCTGACAGGCCAATGGCTATCAAACTCGCCTCTAACTCGAGGTGCGGGTTCAAATCCATGCGGCACGCCAATGACTTAAGTGCGATTCAGGAAATTAAATGTCACCATGCTGTTACGGTGAATTTCCTGCTACATCGTACGAAAACCTGCATGCCTAAGAGTTCTCCATCGAAGGCATGAGAAGTCTGCCAACCCGCACTTGGCCATTCATGCTCGTTTTCTATCTTATATATTTAAATAAAATCCATGACGCATTGAACACGTTTATGGATAGCAATATGTCTCGCTCAAACATACGCGTTTCAATACTTTTTCAATTTGCATCATCAGTCTGTACTACACTGTACTGAAAAAATTTTTAATAGTAGAAAATAAAATACGAGACAGCTCAAAAATTTGTTTGGCGTCACCAACCAGGAAATGTTTGTTCCAGCGGTGACCACAACCAACTCGTGGAAAGTCTGATAGTGCTGGAAGAGTTCTGCAAGGAGCTGGCAGCCATAGCCTTCGTGAAGTACCAGCACGGACTCAACATTCCACGGTAAACTGATTAAACCATTGGAGCCATCTTTATACACAGGAGCTCTACTTTTGAATCACTCGCTCGCTCGAGTCGACTGTAAAATACTCGTTGCATTCGAGTGACTTAATTTTAAATCGCTCGCGTGACTTACACGCTCGAGTCGACTGTTGCTTACTAATACTCGTTGCATTCGAGTGATTCAAAAATATAGAATTTTCACTGTCATCGTAATATGACTAGTCATTTTTGGGTCAACGCTTGCATCTTTATACACAGGAGCTCTACTTTTGAATCGCTCGCGTAACTAACACGATCGAGTCGACTGTTAAATACTAGTTGCATTTGAGTGATTCAAAAATATAGAATTTTCACTGTCCATCGTAATATGACTAGTCATTTATAACGCGCGCTAATAAACTGAGCTTCTTAAATACGAATGATTTCACCATTGACATCTTAATTCCGTATTTTTGAAGTGAAACTTCTTTAGGCGCATGAGGGGAAAATTTTTACGGATGAAACGGATGTGACGAATTGCGTCACGCAGCATGCAACATTCGTAACGAAGAAGAGGATGGGCGATTAAAACCGATTGAGAAAGAGTGAGAAAGGGCGAGCGTAGCATGAAGCAGACTTATAAAGACTAACATAACTTAAGTTGTGTATATTTGAATATTTCGCCAAAGAAGTTTCACTTCTGACATGTGTACTTTGTACGCACGCACTTTTTTCTAAATAAGTACGGAATTCTTTCTGCTCGAATGTAAGTCGTAGACGAGCGCCCGACGTGCAGCGAACGATACAGAAATAGAACTCCAGGTCACAATGACACGGAGTCAAGCGACCAAATTCTATTAGGTACCCACAAAGAGATAAATCGATTGTCATCGGATGCATTTGACAGTTCATCTGTCAAATACATCGTGAACAGTAAAGAAAACTGTCAGTTTTGATCGATCAAATCGTATTTTTTGAACGTGGTTGTTTGGGATACCATAAGCAAGTATTTCAGCACTGTATTTATGGTTACAAAAAAACTATTTTTTTTAGTTCTGATTAGTGTGAATACCAAGAAAACCGTAATAACTTCATAATCATAATTTATTTGCTAGAACAAAATTGATGTTTTACATACTGTTCTGCCTCTGTGGGCATGCAAATGTCAAATAGATAATATAAATAATCTAATCTTTAAATACATTTAAAAAGAAAATAGTTAAAAATATAAAATACATAATTCGATAATTGTCCCTAAAATGCTTGTATTATGTGTGCAATAAATGTTAGTGTTAGTTAACAGATTCATTAAGTCCACATGAAAGATATTGTTTAATAATAATTGTTGTCTTTCTTTTTTATTAATACTTTATCTCCATCGAAATATGTACAGAAATAGGAATTTATCAATAGTAGTATTTGAATCTGGTATTGAGAAAATTATGAATATTTTGTTGGCTTTACAAATATAATTAGATAAACTCTAAATGTTCATTCGAATTATTGTAGGACAAAAAATTAGGAACTAAGTACTTACCTTCTATAAGAATGGCTATAATTTTTTTTAATGAATTCGAATAATTATCTTTTCAATCAAATAATGTAATAATTATGTGCAGTTTTGTATGTAACAAATTTGTTTAAATTATTTTTAAATTTTAATCCTATCTTATATGTAGCGATAAGTATTATTATTTATTTTGACATTAAAAAAGCCCCAATGTTGTTTTTTTTTAAATAGTCATATCTTGCCTGTGAGTATTTTATATTGTTTATTTTGTATTTTATATTTGATGCATTTTCAAGTCAGTGAGTCTAATTTAATTAGAATGTATGATCTAGTCCATTGCAAGTATTTGTAATAATTTTAAACATTCCTTCGGTATTCGAATATTATATTATTATGTGGCAAAATTTGGAAAGGTGCTAGTGATAATCCATCTTATTATAAAACGTGGTATAACTATCTTGTATCTAAGTATTTTGGCAACCACTGGTTATATTACGCCTTTGTCGTGATTGGTATTGAATTTAACCACGTCTTATAGGCCTTAAAGGTTGCGTTATGGATTTTCGCATAATATGCGTTGCATACCTTTTCGCTATTTCGACCGCACAATGAGATGTTAATGTATCATTATTGTCTGTTAAATATACTATTAATCGGAGCTTTGTTTTTTTTTGTCCCTAATTTATCGGTGACTACCAAGCTCCGGTTGTAGGGTAGCCGTGACTGCTATGCTAGGGATCCTGGGATCAATTATCGGGTCGGGGAACTTTATTTTTATAATATAGACGAACAAACATATGGGCCACCTGATGGTAAGTGGTCACCGTCGCCTATGGACACTATTGGACACGTGCGACACCACCATATCATTACTATTAGGTTTTTCTAACCTGAAAAGCCCGGTAGCAACTTGGAGTTTAGATTTGTGTCCAACGGCAATAGGCATTATATGGGACTTAAACAATAACAGTAGGGCCCAATGGCTCGCGTCGATTCAATGTTTTTGTATGGGTGAAAGCTAGTGGCAAAATTACATGGATGCTATCGTACTTCGGAGGGCACGTAAAGCCATCGGTCCCGGTTGTTTTCAATGGTGGAATCGGTCGTTAAGCCTTGTCGAAGACCTTCGGGTGGCTTGAGAACATTCGACACTGGGTTGGCCACTAACCCCTCCACCAATCCGCATTAGAGCAGCGTGGTGGTGTATGCTCTAGACCCCCCGCAGCAGTCTGACTGACTGACCGACCCATACTCGTGCCCAGCTGTGGGACGTGTATGGGTCGCAGCGAAACAATAATTGGTGAAGAGTAGGGTACACATACCTCTGCCCACCCCTTTGGGCGTGATGTTGTTATGAAAAGTTATCATGGTGTATCAAATAAAATAGACATTAAAATGCAATGGTGATTATATTTTCCTCAATATTAAATAATGCATATAAACACGAATTAACTATTACGTTGTTTAAAACTATGTACAAACGCGGAATATTTAACGGTATTTAAAACTATGGAAAGAATTGAGGACACATTTCTTCACTAGATAATTCTAAATAACTCAACCAAATGCTTTTGCAATCATTACAAAACATTATTTACACTTAAATCTGTAATATTGATGCAAAATTTTAATAACCGGGTAGAGAAATATCAATGATTCTTCCCTTATCATAAATGGTATGCAATTCTATATTCGTACACACTCGCATTTTCTTCATACAAAGATAATAACATAGTGATACATCGAACACTCTTGCTATATTTAGTTTCGTACTGTTTTGTACAAAAGTTACCTACTATTGTACTATGAATATCAGAAACAATATTTTTTTAATTTTTTTAGAGTGAACTAAAAAGAATCTGACATTAGAGCTATTAAGAGCTTTAGAGCGTGTTTTTAGATCTGCAGTTACTTTTTCTATAATTAAAATAACTTATTAATAGATTTGCTTCCATTAAAATAGCAATCTAAATATCGAGTCACTAGCACTTCAATTACACTATAGTTTAGTCTGGATTTTTCAGATCCATTACTTGCGGAAAAAAAAGATTTTTGGCGTGAATATCTATTATATTCAAAATTGAAATTATATTGAAATCTATTATATTGAAATCTATATTGAAAATTAATTTAAAAAAACTTTTATGCATAGTAAAAGACAAGTAAGCGAAAGGCACTTGTTTGTATAAAGATAAAACAGACCGACAAAGGATTTTTTTTTAATGTATCCTAGACTATGGAGCAATGATAATAGTTTAGAAAATAAATATCATATAAACAACCTTGTATAAATCCAGGAGAACTAACATTAAAAATGTCTATCTTGGTAAGTAATAAATTATTATAAAATTCAACGAATTCAATTATCTTGTTTGTTATTCTTCCACTATTTTGTTTCAGCAAGAATTTTTTGAGTTCGATATTGTTTTTCATCTAGGTTAATAAAATTATACAATAATAATTTTTGAACATTTTCTTATATAAAATCACAGATTTATATAATATACAATCATGCAGGTTGTCAATAAATTTTTACTTGCACTCTTTCAAGTTGCTTTAAAACTAAATGTTTAAGCGGAAACTATGGATAACTCACCGCACCATAAAAATATGTAACTTGATAAAGTACACATATTTCAATGTCAAAATTTACTAGTAACCCGAATATTTATTCACACGAAATAAATAAGCAGGGAATATTGATTATTTTGTACTTAATTCAAGATACGTAGATTTTTTTTTACAAGTAAGATAACACTTGGTTGTACGTCTTATTATTAAACAAAAGTTCATAATATAAATGGAATTTAAACTCATGGAAGAACTATGCAAAGTTTTAAGACAATTTATTTCAAACGAGTGGATGAATTTTCTATTGCACGTAGCAATATCTAGTTCATATAGGACTAAAAAGAAAAAAATCAAAAGACAAATTAATGTTACGAATAATTTTGAGTCCCATTTTCAATGTCTTAATAATTCCTCTAACTGCATGGGTAAATAACATTAGGCAAGATGATACATACAAGAGATACATACATAATATACATTTAATTAACACTTGTAATTGGTAATATTAAAATGATAACGATTTTAAAATTTGTCACAAGATGTCCGACAGTCCATTCTACATTTTTAATTATTTTAATTTCACATTTGAAAATTAAAGAGTCCAAACAGTTGTAATACTAAATAAATAATGTCTAAAGTGGTTCACAAAAATACAGTTATAATATTTTGTCACCATGATAAACAGATAACAAATTTTAATATTTTATTTAATTTTAACAGATCACAACTGTCACTTTACAAATATTGACATTTTAATTAGCTAGTTTAATTAATGACTTCTTATGCCTTTGAATCATATTTTTCAGAAAATCAGTGTTATAGAATACGATTATTATTTATATTCAATTTTTCAGCTAACTTATATAAGATTTAAAGGCTAAAAGACCTTACTACAACGCTCAGATTAAGTGATGATTTTTTAGTGGTGTAAACTGATTTGTTTTGACATTTCGACCCAATAATTGACACTATTTGCGCGTCATTAAATAGGTAAATATTCCTCCTAGTAGAAAGAAAGAAAAAGCGTAACAGCATTACACTGACAGATTTAACTCAGAATTACATACCTGATAAAGCTATGTTGTAATTATCCTGTCTCTACTTTTTTCAAAACATACTTTTACTGTTTTTACAACTATAGTTCTGACAAAACATAATAGAGGGTCGGTATAAGTGTCGAAATAATGACTAAAATATTTAAGCAGTAATATGCACCTACGGTAATTTGGAAACGAGAATATATTAACTTAATTAAAGACAAAATATAACAAGACGAAGCTGCCGCTTACAACGAAGGAAAACATTAATAAACATTTATAATTAAAAATATTGAGGAATCCTGTTATTATTTGAAAACTGAAAACTTACCTCACCTTCTTGTATATAAATTTTTTAAACATTCGTTACTTGATGTGATCTATTGAGATCTAGAGAATTCAAGTACATAGTTAAATCACATTGTGTTATATTTTAATGATTACCAACTATAGGGTTTTCCAATAAGGACGGGTTGATTTACACACCTCGTGGCGGCCATATTGTTTATTTTACTTTCTGTCAAAATATCGTCCTATACTCAGTCACAAAAGCCAAATCATCATGGCAAGTTACAGCGTCGAGCAACACGTACAAATGATAAAACTTTACTATCAAAATGGGTGTTCTCTAGTAGCCAATTTTGGTCGAAAAATCATCTTATGCGATGAGGCCCATTTTTGGATGAATAAGTACGTGAATAAGCAAAATTGCCGGATTTGGGATGACATCAATCCACGCGAGTTTCACGAGGTGTCAATACATCCAAATAAAGTTACTGTTTGGTGTAGATTCTGGGCTGAAGGCGTCATCGGTCCGTACTTCTTCGAAAATGATGCTGGCCAAGCCATCACCGTCAACGGCGATCGCTATAGGTCGATGATCACAAACTTCTTGTGGCTGATTTGGATGATATGGACACCGAAGACATATGATTTCAACAGAATGGCGCTACGTGCTCAAGACACGATCGATATTCTGCACGAGCGGTTTCATAGCACGGTTATCTCGCGCCGAGGCGACGTGAATTGGCCACCTTTAGACTTTTTCTTGTGGGTCTTTCTTAAGTCACAGGTCTATACGAATAAGCCGCAAACCACCGCGGCCCTCAAAGACAACATAATCGATGCCATCGGTCAAATTCAGCCTGATTTATGCGCCAAAGTCATCGAAAATTGGACCTTTAGAATACGCGCCACCAAGCGAAGCCACGGTGGTCATTTGAACGATGTTATATTTCACCCATAATGGCATTGATAGGGCTCTCAAATATAGATGAAACCTTATTGATATCTCTTATACAACTTGTTTTATTCAATTTTAAAATCGACCCGCCCTTAATGGAAAACCCTATATAATCATTATGCTTTTAGAAGAATAAACAGATATTAACATAAAAAATGACTAAAAATAAAACTATCTATCACTGTTATTATAACTATGGTCCCTATGAATCCATCAACTTTATACATACCTACACAAAACATAAACAGTAATTTGTATTTTAAAAAGAATTTGATCCGTTATGATTAAAATAAGTTTTTTTTCTCACCCAAATCAACTTATACCCCACACAGTCCGGTTTCACTAGAAAAGATTAATCTTCGAATTGTCTCGTGTGGATGCAAAATGTTGCCATTTGCAGAATTGCCCAAGGTCATTGGATGGCCGAGGCCTGCCTTGACCTCTGAACAAATCAGGCGGTGTTGACGCTAATTTATCAATTTCGTCATTATTAATCTGAAAAAAGTATCCTTAAACTGTCTACCAATCTGTAGTCTGCTTACAAGCAGTAAAAATATTATTATTACATTAAATAAGTAAAATTAAATATTTATACAATTAATAATAAAATAAACTAAATACATATTATAGTTATTTTTATTAAATAAATCGAATCCGAATTGGCTTTTGACGTGACAACGTCTTATAAATTGGTTTGCCGGGTGACACTTCAAGAAACTGCGTTACGCTCCGCTCACGTTATGCGCTCACAATGAGAGCGAGTGAGAGGCACGCGTCCCTTCCACTCGGGCATGGTTAGCCCGCCTAAGAGCGAGAGAGACGATACGATACGAGACGATACTACTATACGAATGAATATTCACATTAAAATTATTTTACCACTCAAAGTCGTTGTCACGTAAAACTTTCGCCCGTATACCGACTTTACAGGCAACCAATATTTTTTTTTAGTTCTTTCGTATGAATGAAAAATACGAACGTAGACAAATTAAATCATCAATCAAATCAGAAGTAAAAATCGGACCGTGTGGAAGAGGTTATTGCGAGTAATTTAGCGCTAAGCGCGTACTTGAAACATTGAGCTAGCTAAAATATAGATATGTCATGCAAGTAACTAACATTAACATCATAAAACTATTATTAAAGTATGTACGAATTTGAATTTGAATTTAAAAATTGAAATTTACGCAACTGGCTGTTCTGATTCATTAATTAATTAAATAACATTATAGTGTTATTCATATAAAGTTATAAACAAAATCTAAAAGTACTTTTTTAATACAGTTGCTCAAAAAGTGGCGTATTACAGGGACGTATAGCGTTCGGGAAGTGAGCTATTACACACTCGTGCTTTTTCTTTACCTTTTCCGAACTCGTGCGTTCTCTTTCCCAACTGTCAAAATAATGTCTATTAAAAAGAAAAAAACCAACCACGAAGTTTTTACTAAAAAGAAATTCATAGAAGTTTTTATGATTCATACAAATATTTCTAAAAAGAAGCTACTAATTTGTTTCAATATCAGATTTAATGATTTGATTCAATGAGTTAGGTAAGGTTTCGCTTCATTTCATCTCATTAAATTTCATGTCAATAAAAAAATTCTACTGAAGACTTGGCTGTATGGGCATAGTTCCCTTTGCCTGCCCAGAATGGGTGAATAAAACAAAAAAAAATCTCTGCTATACTCTGTATTCTTTTATGGTTGGCGCCATTTTCCAAAAATGTTCTTTGCGAGTTTAGTTTGTGTTTTTATTATTTTAATAAATTGCTTCATTTTTTCGCAACTGTATTAAAAATAGTTGTTCAGTACACGTGCGGAACCGTCATTGCAACTTGTTCCGACTGTCAACCCTCGCCTTCGGCTCGGGTAGACATTTGTCGGAACTCTTTGCAATGACAGGCTTTCCGCACTTGTAGCGAAATATACTATATACATATTATTTATAATGTCTATTCAAATGCATGCAATCTTTTTTACTAGAAATGAATAATATTGTTAATGCAAAAAAAAAAATGTTTTACACCAGTTAAAAATTGTGTTTTAAGGGTATAAACAATGTAGTATTATGTAGAAATGTTCTTACTAATTAGAATTACTCAGTAATAACTATTACAAATTTTATACCCTCGACAAAATAACTATAAGCGTGCTGATGATCTTCAAATAGCTCATAGTTGTTCTTGATCCATAGCTAAGAAAACTAGCTCAATTACTTTCAAACAAAAAAAACAATGTAAATCGGTTCATCACTTTGAGAGCTATGATGCTATAGACAGGCACAGGTCATACACATCATACTTCGTCGGGAGTTAGAAAAAAGAAAAAACAAACAAAAATACTTAAATCATTGCCTAATTTGCCTAAACCTTCCGGGCCCTCCAGAATTAATTGTATTCTTTTCATTGAGACGGGAAGGATCAAACTCCGTTATGCTGCCTGGACTAATTAATGGTTAAACCACAGACATTAATCAATATAGAACGGTGAACTGGGCGTATACCCCGTGCTGCAATCTTGCAATATACTGCAAGATATCTCGCATGTTTGGTCAGTGCGCATCGATACTTGTTACTATACGTTACGTTATCGACACGGTACGTTATCGATAGATTTGATTGCAACTAAAACGAGTGTGTCACCTCACTAATTACTATAGTAGAGACAAAGAATACTTTTAAGAAGCTTTTCAGAAAACATTACCTCTCTACATCAACTGTCAGCCAATAGTAATAAGAGTCTACATTCATTTTTAGTATTATATTAGAATTAGTATGTATGTAGTATACATTATATTAAAGTTTATGTATTTATTGTTGTATTAGTATGTATGTATAATTGTATTAGTATGTATATTTATCTATACCTATTCATAGTTATTCTTTTTAGTTAGTTTTTACCTGCCATCAGCAAATTTTCTATATCCACCCAGGGTTGGCTGGTAGAAAATGCCATTAGGCATTATGTTGGCCCTATGTTAAGCCTCTAAGGTGACATGAAATTTAAATAAATAAATAAATAAATATAGTGTGACGTCACATAGTAGGCGGAACTTGGGCAGGGCTGACAGAAAAAGTGACACGCATCGTTTGTATCAAAATAATACGTGATCGCCGTTCTACTTGATTAATTTCTGTAGATTATACCAATTGATGGAAATTTTTGGTTGCCCGGAGGCTCGACAAGGCTCATCAAATGATGACAACGTCAAAGATTAACGTGCATTTTTCTCTCTCACACTTTTTTCTTTCAAACAACTTCCGATCGACACCTTAAGCTTACCACTCAATCGGTACAGATTGACACTCGCCTTTAAGCGTTAAGATTTGTATTGTGATTATTTCGTAATAACTACCCCCTTGTTGGATTTTAAATCCATTTTCTTTACTTTTATCTTTACCATTTCGCTACAAACAAGTTTCAATTAAATAAATTAAAAAAATAAAGTAATAACACATATTTATATTCGTAAAATATAAAATAAATAAATATTTTTACAGTATGGAATCTTACACTAACTACGGTTATCCTTTTGACTATCTTCCCAACTTCAGTAATAACTTTAAACAATAATAATTCATTAATCGCAGCCCTATGCTACATACGCGGGTATGTATGTATGTATGTATGTACAAATCATACAATATTTTATTTTAACTCAAGATATATTTATAACATCTTCATTGTGGAACTATCACCATTATTGATGTCTGAAAACAAGTAAAAGTAAAAAATATTATTCTTTCAGTATTAGTAGCTATTCGACAAGACAGACAGACAGGCAGACAGACAGACAAGTTCTTTTATTGTACACCAAAAGGACACAGATACAACATACAACAAGTACATACAAAAATAAGATAAAAAGATTGGTAGTACAAATGGCGGTCTTATCACTAACTTTTAAAAAGCGATCTGATTGTTCTATTCATGATGATCAATAGCTAATTTTTTGCCGTTTTTTTAGATAATGGTACGGAACCCTTCGTGCGCGAGTCCGACTCGCACTTGGCCGGTTTAATTATTTAAAAGTTACCAAGACTTCCGTTAAGCGTGCCCAATCAATTAATCGCAATAAATATATAAATTAAAACGTTTTTGATATGACTGCAATACTGACCCTAGACTATATATTATATTAAAAAGTCTTTGATTTGACTCTGCAATACTGACCCTAGACTATATATTATATTAAAAAGTCTTTGATTTGACTCTGCAATACTGACCCAAGACTATATACATTAAAAAGTCTTTGATTTGACCCCGCAATACTGACCCAAGACTATATACATAAGAAAATCTTTGATTTGACTTCGCAATACTGACCCAAGACTATATACATTAAAAAGTCTTTGATTTGACCCCGCAATACTGACCCAAGACTATATACATAAAAAAATCTTTGATTTGACTTCGCAATACTGACCCAAGACTATATACATTAAAAAGTCTTTGATTTGACTCCGCAATACTGACCCTAGACTATATAAATTAAAAAATCTTTGATTTGACTCCGCAATACTGACCCAAGACTATATACATTAATTAAAAAGTCTTTGATTTGACTCTGCAATACTGACCCAAGACTATTTAAATTAAAAAGACTGATTTGACTCTGCAATACGGTCAGTATTGATAATACGGTCACTATTTAAACTAAAAAGACTTTGATTTGACTCTGCAATACTGACCCTAGACTCGGCTACCACCAGGAGAAGAACGGCGACTTATGCTGGAACCGCTGCTGGAACGAGTCGAAGAACCGCGACGACGCCTGCCCGCTCTTAGACCTGCAAACACAACAAACGACGTATGCTCATTTAAAACTGTCTGTTTATTTATTAGACAGACAGATTTTTATAGACATTACAATAGTTAACTTTGCACCCCCCTTTTACCCCCTTTAAGGGATGATTTTCGAAACTTTCAATGAAATACATACCGAATTTCATTCAAATAACTTCAAAAACGGCTAAGTTTCATAATAACTTATACATATAACGACCAGTATCGAAATTTAACTTATTATCACATAACATCACATCATTAAATTTTAACTTTTTTGTAAATTATATTGTAATGAAATCATATCTATTTAAAGACAACAAAAATATTATAAAGAGGAAAGATTTGTTTGTAATGTTTTCACACAAAAATTACTGGACCGTTTTCAAAAATTCAGTCACCATTAGAAAGCTACATAAGTGACATAGGCTATATAATATTACTAGGTGTAAACGAAACTGTATTGTTATGTCTAATTCCACGCGAGCGAAGCTGCCCGCAGCTTCGCTCGCGTTCACTAGTTTGGAATAGAGACATTTGTACTAATTGTATGTACGGGCCGGACTGAAAATCAGCGTCATGGTTCCGTTATGTTTCATGACAATTATGCTGAGTGCGGACCCATTTTGTTCATGTACTACAACATTATAAAAAAAGATGTTTTTTTTTTTAGATTTCCTGAGTGGTACCAATGTTGTGTTGTAATATTAAGAGCAAAATAAACTTTCTTTCTCTCTTTTCTTGGCCGCGCGTCACCGACATCTGCCGCTCGAACAGACCCTTGTCGAACCCTTTGTCTTGTATTATTACCTCTCGACGATGACGGCGGGCATCTGCACGAGCTGCACGGGGCTCTTGCCGTCCTTGAGCGCCTGCGTGAGGTTCAGCACCTGGCCGCGCGTCACCGACATCTGCCGCTCGAACAGACCCTTGTCGAACCCTTTGTCTTGTATTATTACCTCTCGACGATGACGGCGGGCATCTGCACGAGCTGCACGGGGCTCTTGCCGTCCTTGAGCGCCTGCGTGAGGTTCAGCACCTGGCCGCGCGTCACCGACATCTGCCGCTCGAACAGACCCTTGTCGAACCCTTTGTCTTGTATTAGTACCTCTCGACGATGACGGCGGGCATCTGCACGAGCTGCACGGGGCTCTTGCCGTCCTTGAGCGCCTGCGTGAGGTTCAGCACCTGGCCGCGCGTCACCGACATCTGCCGCTCGAACAGACCCTTGTCGAACCCTTTGTCTTGTATTATTACCTCTCGACGATGACGGCGGGCATCTGCACGAGCTGCACGGGGCTCTTGCCGTCCTTGAGCGCCTGCGTGAGGTTCAGCACCTGGCCGCGCGTCACCGACATCTGCCGCTCGAACAGACCCTTGTCGAACCCTTTGTCTTGTATTAGTACCTCTCGACGATGACGGCGGGCATCTGCACGAGCTGCACGGGGCTCTTGCCGTCCTTGAGCGCCTGCGTGAGGTTCAGCACCTGGCCGCGCGTCACCGACATCTGCCGCTCGAACAGACCCTTGTCGAACCCTTTGTCTTGTATTATTACCTCTCGACGATGACGGCGGGCATCTGCACGAGCTGCACGGGGCTCTTGCCGTCCTTGAGCGCCTGCGTGAGGTTCAGCACCTGGCCGCGCGTCACCGACATCTGCCGCTCGAACAGACCCTTGTCGAACCCTTTGTCTTGTATTATTACCTCTCGACGATGACGGCGGGCATCTGCACGAGCTGCACGGGGCTCTTGCCGTCCTTGAGCGCCTGCGTGAGGTTCAGCACCTGGCCGCGCGTCACCGACATCTGCCGCTCGAACAGACCCTTGTCGAACCCTTTGTCTTGTATTAGTACCTCTCGACGATGACGGCGGGCATCTGCACGAGCTGCACGGGGCTCTTGCCGTCCTTGAGCGCCTGCGTGAGGTTCAGCACCTGGCCGCGCGTCACCGACATCTGCCGCTCGAACAGACCCTTGTCGAACCCTTTGTCTTGTATTATTACCTCTCGACGATGACGGCGGGCATCTGCACGAGCTGCACGGGGCTCTTGCCGTCCTTGAGCGCCTGCGTGAGGTTCAGCACCTGGCCGCGCGTCACCGACATCTGCCGCTCGAACAGACCCTTGTCGAACCCTTTGTCTTGTATTATTACCTCTCGACGATGACGGCGGGCATCTGCACGAGCTGCACGGGGCTCTTGCCGTCCTTGAGCGCCTGCGTGAGGTTCAGCACCTGGCCGCGCGTCACCGACATCTGCCGCTCGAACAGACCCTTGTCGAACCCTTTGTCTTGTATTAGTACCTCTCGACGATGACGGCGGGCATCTGCACGAGCTGCACGGGGCTCTTGCCGTCCTTGAGCGCCTGCGTGAGGTTCAGCACCTGGCCGCGCGTCACCGACATCTGCCGCTCGAACAGACCCTTGTCGAACCCTTTGTCTTGTATTATTACCTCTCGACGATGACGGCGGGCATCTGCACGAGCTGCACGGGGCTCTTGCCGTCCTTGAGCGCCTGCGTGAGGTTCAGCACCTGGCCGCGCGTCACCGACATCTGCCGCTCGAACAGACCCTTGTCGAACCCTTTGTCTTGTATTATTACCTCTCGACGATGACGGCGGGCATCTGCACGAGCTGCACGGGGCTCTTGCCGTTCTTGAGCGCCTGCGTGAGGTTCAGCACCTGGCCGCGCGTCACCGACATCTGCCGCTCGAACAGACCCTTGTCGAACCCTTTGTCTTGTATTATTACCTCTCGACGATGACGGCGGGCATCTGCACGAGCTGCACGGGGCTCTTGCCGTCCTTGAGCGCCTGCGTGAGGTTCAGCACCTGGCCGCGCGTCACCGACATCTGCCGCTCGAACAGACCCTTGTCGAACCCTTTGTCTTGTATTATTACCTCTCGACGATGACGGCGGGCATCTGCACGAGCTGCACGGGGCTCTTGCCGTCCTTGAGCGCCTGCGTGAGGTTCAGCACCTGGCCGCGCGTCACCGACATCTGCCGCTCGAACAGACCCTTGTCGAACCCTTTGTCTTGTATTATTACCTCTCGACGATGACGGCGGGCATCTGCACGAGCTGCACGGGGCTCTTGCCGTCCTTGAGCGCCTGCGTGAGGTTCAGCACCTGGCCGCGCGTCACCGACATCTGCCGCTCGAACAGACCCTTGTCGAACCCTTTGTCTTGTATTATTACCTCTCGACGATGACGGCGGGCATCTGCACGAGCTGCACGGGGCTCTTGCCGTCCTTGAGCGCCTGCGTGAGGTTCAGCACCTGGCCGCGCGTCACCGACATCTGCCGCTCGAACAGACCCTTGTCGAACCCTTTGTCTTGTATTATTACCTCTCTACGATGACGGCGGGCATCTGCACGAGCTGCACGGGGCTCTTGCCGTCCTTGAGCGCCTGCGTGAGGTTCAGCACCTGGCCGCGCGTCACCGACATCTGCCGCTCGAACAGACCCTTGTCGAACCCTTTGTCTTGCTGGAAACAAATTTTTCACACTCAAGTGTTAAATTTTTATATATTTATTATTATGCCATGAAAACATTTCTAACACAGGTGGGCTATGGACGCTTCCACATATAATACTCACTTTGAATAGAATGTGAAGCTCATCGCACAGCTCTTGCACGAAGTTCATGTCTGATAGTAATGGAAGAACGAGCTCTCTGCGAAAAAAGTGGGTAATTTAGAAAAAAAAATCATAAACTAGAAAACTATTTTCCTTTCTTTTGAAAAAGGCAGGGTGAATCATATTCTTAAAATACAATAATTATTTTCCTTTTAAAAGGGCTATTGTGTACAAAAGAATTCCTGTCTTTTACAATTTAAAAATTTAAAATTATTATGCCTTAGTATTGACTTATTACTACGAACGTAGGGTCTCAAGTATGAGACACTACCATACGTTTGTAGCACTGTTTGCTACGTATGGCAGTGTCATTCTGTTGGTGCTAATTGGTCCTTCAAGCCGGATTACTTCAAAAATATCTCATTCTATCGCTGCACTAGGCTTTAAGGTCGTCTTTAACTTTACAGTGATCTATTTTCCTACACTATATTACTTTTAAAGACTTGAATTTTTAATAAATGAAAACATTGTCAATCAACGCTGAACATCACAATCCTGTAGGATTCGAACCTGGAATGTTGTGATACTTACTTGGTCTCCTGGCTGAAGGGCAGCTTGGCGTGCGGCAGCCAGGCCCAGTGGTAGGGGTAGGCGCGCCATGAGTCCGGGTGCTTGAAGGGGAACGCGAGCCCATTGTCTATGGCCGCGATTCGCACCTCCGTGCCCTCCCATTCCTGCACATTGTACAATACACATACATCAGGCTAGAGAATTTTTAAAATTTCATACATTTTAAACAAATTCGCGTCGATCCTATGTGATTGACAGTGTTAAGCAACGACGGGCTGTCGGTAAAACTAACTTGAAAAGGTACACGAATGTCGTGTGAGCGACGCCGGGTTACGTGAGACTTTTACCCACTAAAACCCACTCGGTGGCCTACTCCGGCGCTACAGGAGGGCTCCGGGATCTCTTGTAGAACGCGCCGGTGCCCTCCAGCGCTGCGCCCCAGACGGGCTCTTCCCGGTTTACACAACGCTGTGCAGCCACAAACAGTGTCGTCTTTCCCGGGGTCACAAGATGGACGGTTCGAGCTCCCCCTCTCACCGCCCGCAACCCCAGAAGTCCCCTTTTACGACAGGCAGGGGCTACCGTAGCACTATTCTGGTCCCGAGCTACTACTGAGGCGGAAAACTTATCTAGCACTAGTGGACGCCCGCAGCTTCGCTCGCGTAGAATTAGACCCATTAACGACGTCTGCTCGCGTTCGGGTTGCCCACTTGACTTCAAAAACGGCAAAGTTTCATACTAACTTTGCACCCCCGTTTTACCCCCTTATGAGGTTCAATTCTCAAAAATCCTTTCTTAGTGCTCCCCTACGTTATAAAAGGAACCCCTGTGCAAAATTTCAAGTTACTAGCCCTTATGGTTTAGGCCCTGCGTTGATGTCAGTCAGTCAGTCAGTCAGCTTCTCCTTTTATATATGATTAAAAAAATATGTGTCCTAAGGTAATAGTGGTAAGGTCGCAAGTGGTACCGATGGGTGCGTGAGGCGCATGTCGTCGCCGCGCGCGCCCGGCGCCTCGTACTTGATGAGCCAGTTGTCGTTGCCGCGGTCCGTGTTCCGGATTATGTAGTCCAGCACCACCAGCCGCTTATGTGTCCTAAGGTAATAGTGGTAAGGTCGCAAGTGGTACCGATGGGTGCGTGAGCCGCATGTCGTCGCCGCGCGCACCCGGCGCCTCGTACTTGATGAGCCAGTTGTCGTTGCCGCGGTCCGTGTTCCGGATTATGTAGTCCAGCACCACCAGCCGCTTATGTGTCCTAAGGTAATACATAGTGGTAAGGTCGCAAGTGGTACCGATGGGTGCGTGAGCCGCATGTCGTCGCCGCGCGGGCCCGCCGCCTCGTACTTGATGAGCCAGTTGTCGTTGCCGCGGTCCGTGTTCCGGATTATGTAGTCCAGCACCACCAGCCGCTCGAACTGCAATAGTGGTAAGGTCGGAAGTGGTACTGAGGGGTGCGTGAGCCGCATGTCGTCGCCGCGCGCGCCCGCCGCCTCGTACTTGATGAGCCAGTTGTCGTTGCCGCGGTCCGTATTCCGGATTATGTAGTCCAGCACCACCAGCCGCTTATGTGTCCTAAGGTAATAGTGGTAAGGTCGCAAGTGGTACCGATGGGTGCGTGAGCCGCATGTCGTCGCCGCGCGCGCCCGGCGCCTCGTACTTGATGAGCCAGTTGTCGTTGCCGCGGTCCGTGTTCCGGATTATGTAGTCCAGCACCACCAGCCGCTCGAACTGCAGCTGGAACCTGCCGCAGTGGAATACATTATAACTTATAACACATTAGCTTTCCCCTAATATATAACACATTAGTCAGGTTGATTTTGTTGCAGAATTTCCTCTACCATGTATCTTACTATAAATTATAATGTCAAATGCAGTTAATGTCAGAGAAAAAAGAAAAAAAAAAGTCAATACATAGTAATATTAATATTATAAATGAAAAGTAACTCTGTCTGTCTCGCTTCACACCAAAAGTACTGAATCGATTTAAATTAAATTTGGTACAAGTCTACTAGAGCCTGAGAAAGAACATAGGTTACTTTTCATTGGAAAAAGTGTTGTAAAGGGTTGAAAAGGAGGATGAAAGGTTGTATGAAAGATTTGTCATTTTCAGAACTAGATGCATAACATTATATTTTAGGCTGTTGATTAGATATAAATAAATATGGCATTCAAAGTTTGTAAAAATGCTAACCTTAAGGGTGTAAAATAAACATAGGGGATAACACATTTACGGAATCATTACAAATTTGTGGAGCAAAAGTTAACGCGTTAAGAAGAATCTATTATTATGTCTAATTCCACGCGAGCGAAGCTGCGGGCGTCCACTAGTCTTACTATAAATTCTAATGTCAAATTCGGTTAATGTCAGAGAAATTAAATGTCAATAAATACAGGTCAATTACAAAACATGTCAATCTATACTAAATCAATAAATTCAATCAATGGCAACAAAAAAAAACTGTCATATAAATAAGTAGAATTATTTTTTTTCAAATGTCACACGACGAAAACCATTTATTACAAACGTTATATAACATTCACTTACTTTTTCATAATATGTGGCGCGGGCGGGTCTTGCTCGAATCTCCGCAGCCAGTAGTCGGCATCTTTGTAGCCCTCCACGAATAGTTGAAACGACCCCATCTGGAAATCGATCAAGCCCCATATTATATGTAATAAAATAACCATAGATTTATTATACTAGATATATTAGCTATGCGAAAGAGTACAGAGTGGTGACAGCCCAGTGGCTATCAAACTCGCCTCTCACTCGAGCGGTCCGGGTTCAAACCCCAGCGGCACGCACCGATGACATTCCTGAGTTATGTGCGATTTAAGAAATTAAATGTCACTTGCTAAAACGGTGAAGGACACATCTTGAGGAAACCTGCATGCCTGAGAGTTCATCATAGTGTTCTCGAAGGCATGTGAAGTCTGCCAATCCGCACTTGCCCAGCGTGGTGGACTAAGGCCTTACCCCTCCCATTGTGAGAGGAGACCCGTGCCCAACAGTGGGATAGGGACAAAGAAAGGGTTGCGATGTGTCACCTTGGGTGGCAGGCCCATGCGGTTGAAGCGCAGGTTGGGGAACTGCTCGGTGATGGCGCGCTTGAGCCGCGACCGCTCGCGGTCTATCCGCAGGTAGTTGAACGTCTCCGACACCAGTTTCACCACCTGTACGATATACGAAATGTTTTTAAAATTGTAAAATGTTTGCTTAATGTTTAATTAATGTTAGCTTTAACTCTTGTGCTGGGTTCAAGGCAAGGATCAATCGATACCATGCACTCCTCCCATTCGTGTAGTGACGACGCGGCTTTGAAATTTACTAACCATAAAGAATGGAACGAAAATACCAGCCGGTCTATTAGCTTAGACAATAAATCTTTTAAATATTTTAAAACATATTACTATAGTATACACATACATAACATATTACCCGCAGCTTCGCTAGCGTGGAATTAGACATAATAATAGATTCTTTTAAGTCGTTAACTTTAGCTCCACAAATTTGTAATGAATCCGTAAATGTGTTATCCGTAAATGTGTTAATGTTTATTTTAGACCCTTAAGGGTAACATTTTTACAAACTTTGAATGTTGTATTTATTTATATCTAATCAACAGCCTAAAATATAAATTTTATGCTTCTAGTTCTGAAAATGACAATACTTTCATACAACCTTTCATCCCCCTATTCAACACTTTTTTTCCAATAATAATAATAATTTGTTCTGCTTCATCCAAACAAGGAAGTCAAGACTTCAGAAGACCTTGTCCCCGCTATTGGAAGCAGAGTAATATACGCTACTCTCAGAATACGCTGCCGTACTGCCACTGAACAGGACGGTGGCGTTAGGAGCGAGCTTTGAGTACTGACACACGTTTGTCAAATAATATCTTATTATCGTCTTTATTTCCCGGATTTATGGGTTTCCGTGCCTTTGTCGCTAACGTGCTGCAGTCCTAGCTTTTGGTACACTCTTGAGCCTGTCTTAGAGTCGAAAAAGTCTGTATTTCTACCTACTTGGACATATCTTCCAGAGCCTTACGAACATATTCTATTCAGATACAATCTTCAAGCCGATTTTGACAGGCTCGCACCTACATGGAAATCCCTTCAAAATGCTGATGGATAATAGAGTGGAAACACTAAATCACTCACTCTCGTCTTAGGCACGATCTTGAGCCCGATCTTTGAGTCGACGAGGCTGGCGCCCGCCTCGGACAGGTATCCCTGGTTGGGGATGAGGCACGAGCGGCCGAAGCAGCACGGGCAGCACAGCTTGTGCATCCACTTGTAGCTCGCACCTACATGGAAATCCCTTCCAAATGCTGATAAATAATAGAGTGGAAACACTCACTCTTGTCTTAGGCACGATCTTGAGACCGATCTTAGAGTCGACCAGGCTGGCGCCCGCCTCGGACAGGTACCCCTGGTTGGGGATGAGGCACGAGCGGCCGAAGCAGCACGGGCAGCACAGCTTGTGCATCCACTTGTAGCTCGCACCTACATGGAAATCCCTTCCAAATGCTGATAGATAAAATAGTGGAAACACTCACTCTTGTCTTAGGGACGATCTTGAGGCCGATCTTAGAGTCGACCAGGCTGGCGCCCGCCTCGGACAGGTAGCCCTGGTTGGGGATGAGGCACGAGCGGCCGAAGCAGCACGGGCAGCACAGCTTGTGCATCCACTTGGTCCACTTGGGGTTCAGCCGCCCATACGGCTCCTCGTCCTTCGGCTTGAATACACCGACGATTTTCTGCAAAGGAAATAATTCAGTTATTAACATACACCATGAGCTCTTATTTTATTTATTAACTAGTGGACGCCCGCAGCTTCGCTCGCGTGGAATTAGACATTCACTTCAGAAACGGCAAAGTTTCATACTAACTTTGCACCCCCGTTTTACCCCCCTAGAGGGTGAATTTTCAAAAATCCTTTCTTAGTGCTCCCCTACGTTATAAAAGGAACCCCTGTTCAAAATTTCAAGTTTCTAACACTTATAGTTTAGACCCTGCGTTGATATGTCAGTCAGTCAGTCAGTCAGTCACCTTCTCCTTTTATATATGTATATAGATTTGTTTTCATCTCCCCACACTGTCCTTAAAGAAAAACCCAATAAGACAGGGAGGGCTGTTTACACGGAATTGTTACTATTCAAAAATATAGCTCTGTGCGACCACTTTTAGTGACACATGGCATGCCCAATTTCACGTTAGTTAAAAGTACATCATCATCATCACAACCATTTCATCATCATTTGCCCATATGATCAAACAATGGATTACTCCAAGCAATTATTGGGCATGGATCTCTTCTCGTAAAGCTCGGCTATTGCCTTACAAAAACAACATCCAAGTGGCAAACCTCACAAGCCTTTGAGATCATTATGATAATCATTCAAGAATGCAGGTTTTACAATGTTTTCCTTTACCGTTATAGGTGACTTTTAATTGCTTAAAACATAAGCACGAAAAGACTTGTGAATTTTTCATTTGTCTGTTGCCAGTAAATTAAGTCTGTAATTATACTTCAAAAATTTTCTTCTTCCTTTAAACACTGCGCCCGAAATTGCTTAACTTTTCAGGTCATAAGACCCTACAGTTAATATACGATTAGAACTCTCGACGACGACTCACTCAAATTGGAGTAGCGATCTACGTAAGCGTAGACCGTTCCCGACTCTAGGGAAATAAACAGGAGACGTTAGGTACATAATGATAGTGGCTCATGAATTATTTTAGTACGTCCAATCCATAAAATATAGATAGACTAATCTCACTAAGTAGCCAGTCGCATATTTCTAACGATTTGTATATCAGAATTCTGTATGTATTTTTTTTATCTAGAACTATTTTCTAGACGCCAAAGACATTTGACACCTAAATAGAAAAAGTAATTATAACTCTATGGTTCGCGTCGAATATCGACCGAGTTCAGCAACGTCGGGCGCGGTTGTGTTCTATTATATTCTTTCATCTAACTTGATGTAATTAATAAGTAACTTTGTCATCCACATGAAATTCGTGAGATAAAATTGGAATCAAAATATAAAAGGAGCTTCTTGTTCTACTCTTGTTGACATTACTAAACCTGAGTTATCGGCCCAAAAAGCAGATAGCATACATTATTTAAATAAACGTACTACTTATCTAGAATGAAAATATTTGAGCCTCACGGTGTATAAATCCCCAATGATATATGAAGTGTAAAAGAGGAACATATACGAGTATGTATATGTTATATGTGCAATGGGCACTCTAAGGGCGAAAACACATCCAAGCTGTGACCTTGTGCATGGAATTTTGACATGGATAGACAACGTATTGCTGCTCCTCTTATAGGTATTAAGAAAAAGAAAGAAAAGACAGCTGAATATACCGTCTGGATATCAAATGTAAGCAGTCATTGACTGAACTATGGACGTCGGGTACGCACTAAAAAATATTCGAGCCAAATGAGCTACAAAACGCAAAAAGAGCTACAATTCCGCTTTAGTCACTATACCCATCGCAAGATATAGAACAAAAATTTCATTGTCGCGTCGCTACATCGCGAGGGCAAGAATATTTTATATATAAAAAAATATCCAAAATCTGCTCATTTATTTCCTCTAAGACGGAACAAAGTCTAATTCCACGCGAGCGAAGATGCGGGCATCTACTAGTTTATAATAAATGTATTATTAATACATATTAAACACGCAATATATTACAGCAGGTAAAAGTAAATTATATTATTTGAACACTATAAAGTTTATTCATAGTTTTTATCCAATCAGTGTTCGTTGTTTGTTGTGACAGTGAGTCTTTGTAAATATGTACTTTCAAACGTTTTGAATTTTGGAGGAGCGCGCCATGTTATCGTAGTTCATCTCTACTTAAAGTGGGCCTTTGAAGTCTCGCAAAATGCTGTCATTTCCGCAGGGTTGTCACATACATTTTTTTTTTTACTCAGGTTGTTTGGTAAACACAACTCTCTGTCTAGACCAGGGGTCGGCAACCTGCGGCTCGCGAAACACATATTGATGTGAAGCTGAGGCTCTTTAGTTCGATACGCAAGTATTATTTATTTCTAACTCTCAGTCACTTGTACTCGCTTTTCACCGCACCCTCCCCCGTTACACGCGTCGTCACTGACGTCAGTTCGTCGGTTTTTACTTAAATGTGAAAAAACACTAGTGATATATGAATAAAATTTGTTTTTTTTTTAATTAAAAAAACTTTATTTATGCAAGTACTATTTATTGATGGCATGAAAATGTTTTGTGTCTCTTTAAAATCTTTGAAATTGTAATTTTTAGCTCTTCCGATTCAAAAGGTTGCCGACCCCTGGTCTAGACCAGTGATGGGCAAACTACGGCCCGCGGGCCAACTCCGGCCCGCGAAAGTATTTAATCCGGCCCGCCGAGGGTCCGTCGCAATGGATAGTGTAAATATTATTGGAAAACCACGGAGGAGGCTCCCCTTTTTTCCTCTATGGGAAAAACAAATACAATTCCATATGTCTCACACGCTTAACAAGGCAGAGCCTTCGAATAAAAGTTAAATTAATTATTATTTAGGGTAAAAGCCATAACATTTGTGTGTAATGCTGTAATGTTTTTATAATAGTATAACACAAAATGCATTTTTTCTATAATTCTGGCCCTCCTCTAGAATTTCTAAACCTTTGTGGCCCGCCATTAAAAAAGTTTGCCCACCACTGGTCTAGACGATTCCGATGCCCGACTGTAGGAGAGTATACTTACTAGGCTGTGGCAATACTGTGGCAGTACCTACGCTCGATATTGAAACACAAGCGAGTGACCTTGACCTTCGGCTTACGTAATGACGCCCAAGCTTTTCACGACAAAACAACCGATCTGCTATATCCCCTTTCGCTATTGCGCCGTGGTCTCGCAGTTTAATGATAATCTGCGTAGAATCTGGTTTCTTAATGGAATATTTTCTGCCAATCTTTCACATTATAAAATAAATACCAACGCAAATTTCGTGCCTGTTGCGCCAGGGGTCGTGGGTTCGAATTTACAGAGGACAAACATTCGTGTGACGAACACTTTCGTTTAAGTGTCTAGATGTTGTTGTTAATATTATGTCTATCTAAAAATATGTATATGTATGTACATATACGAATATCAGTCTCTGACACCCATAGTACAGGATCGCGCCTAGTTTGGGGTCAGATGGCCGTGTGTGAGAATGCCCATGATATTTATATTTATTATTGCTTTAAAATGCAATCTGGAAAGGAAACAAGTTGAAAGCAAAGCCAAAGTCGAGCCGTCTAAGTGGTGGTCACCGTTGCATATTAAAATGGACAACACCAGAGAAGTCCCTGATGACTTGAACGTGCTTCAATACTTAATGTGGTTTGACCGCCACCAACCAAACACCATTATCGTAAGTAAAAAAAAAAGCCGTGACAGCCCAGTGGCTATCGAACTCGCCTCTCTCTCGAGCGGTCCAGGTTCAAACCCAAGCGGCACGCACCAATGACTTTTCTAAGTTATGTGCGATTTAAGAAATTAAATGTTACTTGCTGTAACGGTGAAGGACACATCGTGATGAAACCTGCGTGCCTGAGAGTACTTCATAATGTTCTCGAAGGCATGTGAAGTCTGCGAATTCGCACTTGGCCAGCGCGTGGTGGACTAAGGTTTAATCCCTCCCATTCTGAGAGGACACACGTGCCCACCAGGGGGACAAAGAAAGGGTTGTGGTGGAAGTAAAAGTGTTAAAGTCACGGATGACATGATAAGGATGGAAAGGCCTACACCAGATTGTTTGTATGAGAGCAAGTGTCGCCGCTTAACTCTCAACCTCAATATTGACACACAGGCAACACCTGTGTCTACAAATATTTTTCACAGTAACAAATAACACAACCATTAATATCAGAGTTGTTATTGGTTACCTTCGATCACAGAAGAAAAAGCATGGATACAGCCTGTTAGCGCATATAGTGTCTCCGCCAAAAGGACTCCTCTCTATTTCAAACATAACTACTATAATTTTTTTGTTTGTCTGAGTTGTTCACGGAATACCCCATAACCGTATATTTGTCCCACTGTTAGAATGGGAGGGATTAGGCCTTAGTGCATTCAGTCGAATTTCGACTTCGAGTAATCGGTAATCACTAGTTCAAGTTACGTACGTTATAAAGTAAGTATTACTGTATCTGGTTTTTTACCTAGATCGAAGATTACCACATTAAAACCACTTTACCTAAAGACAAACTTTTGGGAGTTTCAAAAAACCGGCTCTGCTTAAAAATCTTTCAATAGAAATATATTGTGAATAAAAACCATCATTTGCCCATCGCATCGAAATTATCACAGGCACTTTATTCGATAGCGAAACGTTATCGCATTACTATGCGGTAACAGTGTTAACACAGATTAAGTAACCGTAGCGGCGACGGGGTCGGAGCCGGTCGCACCAGCCTTGACCGTCGCGCCTGCGGTTGCCTGGATACGCGTGTCACCCGCGAATGCCTCTTGACATAATTTTATGCGCATATTTATCATAATTTCCTTGGCTGTGGCAATGGCAACAGGTCTTTGTGGGGACTACGGTGAGAGCTAGTGGTAAAATTCGACAGGTCTTGTGCTTTCGTGGCAAGGTCGTAAAACAAGCTGCGACCCAAAGAGGTTCATCAGAATATTAAAGATTTATTAATTAAAATTAGATTAGTTGTCCATTCCTTATTTAGGCAAGAGAAATTGACGGTAATTCCCTTCCGTTCATTGTAGCGTACCGCTTTATAACATCAAGAATTCAATATTCAAAAACCGGAAGGATTACTTCCTAATCCAGTACTCCTCTGAATCTAGCTAGTTTTCAACTTTTTCGCAACTTCATCCCTAAACCCAATCCCCATTACAAGATATTTGGATCCATCAGTATTACCGGCTCAGCTCATGGGCTCAATTTTTGAGGAACTACAAATCATTACTCGCGTGTATTAATGGGCTATTCTACCGCAAGAGAGCAATTAAATTGTCTCCTAGCTATACAGCACTATAGAAATCCAATTACATGAGCAAAATAAAACACCCAGATATCGGCTTATCGGCAGCTTCCGTAAATTAAATTGTCATAATCGATCGAGCTGTTTCCTCTGTGCTAAATACCGGGCTGTAAGGCTTCACACATCAAGGGTTAGGTGTTCGAAAAATATCCACTGCATGTGGAACTGAGTTAAAATTTCGTGATAAATCACTCCTAAAAATAGAAATCGTTAGATAATTAGCTGCCTGTGTATCAGACCCCGGCCTGTACCTAAAGGGCAAAAGCTGTCGAGCATCTGATCGGGAGATGCCAAAGTAGACGAGCATAGACCCCAGAATAAAAACTTGAAATCTCTTCAACTATTATGATGCTTTCTTGCCTTGGGCTGAACTCTCCATCGTTATACTCGAATTATATCATCTTTGATTATGCTACGAGTACAACCCATTGGCTTTCCACCGTTGGGCACTGGTCTCGCCCGCAGCCACAGCTGGGAAATTTTTAGCTTGAGCATATTCCACCACAGCTGGCGACATGCCCTTCGAAGCACGAAAGCGCCCATGAAAATGAAATGATGCCACTAGCAGTCACCCACAAATGCGCCAAAATTACTTTTAAGATCAAATACAATCGACGAGAGCCATGTGAATATGCGACCATCTTGCTTGAAGCCTGAAAGTAGGTAAACTTACCCCTCCAGGGTTCTTGACGAAGTACGAGCCGCTGGAGCCCTGGTAGATGCGCTCCGGGAATATGCCATTGTCAATGGCCACCTCCGCTTGCCACACCAGCTCGCTAAACTGCGGGTCATCTGGTGACAAACACATTTTACTATTATATAGTTGAAGGTTGAAGCAGCATAAAGAAGGGAGACTACTTTTTTTTACGGGTAAGCCAGGTTCATCAAAAGATTAACCTTACACTGCTGGTCAATTTCCGAGCAGCTTTATCAGAGATGCACAGTTAACAGCATACGCAATGTGTGTTTAGGAAATTTTAATCAAAATATTGCTAAATATTAATGTGGAAAATTTCACGTCATCAAGACCATCCTACGCAAGCGAGTCACACGCCGGACTTATTTACAAATATTCCAAATCGACCTACATTTGCATTTTGTTTCCAGTAACTTCCACTCTGATTTCCATTAACCTACTAACGCGGAGTGACGTCAGACCGCCCTAAGCTTTCGATATGCGTAGCCTACACTCACAATCACAATGCTGGGAGGTTTGCATCGAGAATATCGCGATTCGCGACTTCAGCTCGTGACGGCCGTAGGTGGGTTACGTGGTAAGATGTTACAAGACTCGAATAAGCTATTTTATTGTCGTTTGACGACTGCTAAGCTAAGAGTCCTGGGTTCAATCCGCAGTTCGGGCAAAGTATTATTCGGTTTTTCTATCTTAAAATTCCCAAAAGTAGCTTGGAGTCTGGAATTCTGCCCGTTGTGTTGCAATAGGCTTACTACTTAAATATTAAAAAGTGAAAAGTTGGTGTCCAACACACCTCTGCCTGTTAAGGTCCTACGATCTTAATATATTTGCGGTATATTTTTCAATATCTATAGTTTTGACTTTCTCGTGGGTAAACTCTTCTCTCAACGGGCTGAGATTTAAAGATTTATTGATCATGAAATTGTTTCAACTTACTGAAACGAAACACTCGGGGTCACCAAAGCGTCGCTGGCAAAGATAGCTTTTTTGAAGAATTCCCCAATGTTTATTCGATAGTCAAGTTAGTCTACATATTAGGGGTAAAAATTAATTTGTAAGCCGTTTGGTGAGAAGTGTGATGTGTCTACATAATGAGGCAAGACTTACAAAATGCTTGAAACAATCGCTCAATACAAGTCTGATTTGTAATTACTACAAAGATAATATTGAGATAGTTGTTATATACAGATGAATAAATTATAATGCAAATTATATACGCAGCCGCTGCCAGACAATTAATTATTCATGTGTATTAAAGTAACTGGCCTCATTAGATACTGGTATCTGTAGAAGATCGTCCATACTCTATAATTTGTTCAATCAACAAATTAAACAAACCAGAATATTCGGGAACCGTTGTATGTTCGCGTTGATAGCCTAGAGGTTAAAGTTTAAGACCCAAGAGATGTACGGGATACAAATTGACATTTAATTGTTTATACTCACCCTCGCACTAATACAGTGTTGTATGTGTAGAAAATCATATTAATACGTGAAGCAAAAGCTTTGCATCTCTTTTTTACAAATTACGGGAAAAGAGAAATTTGGCACAGTTTATATATAGGGAAGGAATGCAGAAAGCTAACAATTTTATTTATTAATATTGTATTCATTAGAAATACATTAAATTAATAATTGAAAACATAACATAATAGTTGGTTACCTGAATACGATGGCATGTTATTTGTAATATGACACTTTGTAACATAGCTCACCTCAAGTATTTCCAGTTTGCTTATAATCATCGTTTTCTTTTTTTCCGATTCATTTTGTATTGCAGTCTCATTCACTTATTTAATCATAATTGATTTACTATTCAATTTGACACTTAATCATATATGAAATGCAATATGAAATGATAAAATAAATTATAAATGAATATTCCATGCAATACTCGTTAGTCTGCGGGTTTAAGTATCATACATACAGTCAATGTCTCATTGATATCTCAATGCAAAATATATTTTATGGTTCAGAATAACATCAATGCGTATAAGATTTACCCACATCGCTTTCTTTCTTCGCTGCGACCCATACACGTCCCACTGCTGGGCACGGGTCTCCCCCACAGACGCAGCTGCGGGAGGTCTAGAGCATACTCCACCACGCTGCTCCAATGCTGGAGCTCAATTTACCCACATGGAGAGCTTCAATAATAGAGCCCTATATATACAGTACACCTAGTACGCGTGTGTTTCGCGTCAGTACGAGACGTATAATCTCTGGTACGACCACAGAAATTAATCAAGATAGAACGGAACTGGGCGTATACCCTGTGCCGAAATCTTGCAATATACTGCAAGATATCTCGCAAGTTCGATCAGTGCACGTCCATAATTGTTACGTTACGTTACGTTATCGATAGATTTGACTACAATTAAAACGAGTCTTTCACCTCACTAATTACTATAGTGTGACGTCACATAGTAGGCGGGACTATAAAAGCTTCCAAGTCTCGGGTTAGCCTCTCCAACTACCACCTTATTAAGGTCCTTCAACCAGACGTTTATAGTCGATTCAGAATTGCGAAAACGTATTCATTAATAAAATAATAGATTGTAACTTGACCTAAAGGTGATGATAACATACCAATCTATTATTATAATTATTTATTTTTCATGGATTCGTTGAACTATAGTTACTAGGTTGTTATCAATAATTATAACATTTGAATGAATACAGTTAAACTACAATGTAGTTTAACTGTATTACCCCACTAGATCTCCTGATGGTGAGTGCTGTGCCCTCAAATCGTGGAGCTTAATTAAGTGTTGCCTCACTATGCAGACAGCAACCAGTTCGTAATAATCGTTATCTAATACCACGATATCGGTGGCAGTAACGGAGATTTTGCTTAATATTAAATTACATTACTATGTACTCAGAACTCTGGGTAATTAATAATCTTTTAGTCTTCAGGATGCAGTGGCCCCAGATTCGAATCCAACCATCAGAACCACTGACATATGTCAAGGATGAATGGACATTTCAACCGTCTTTGCCTTTTCTATTCATTGCACCAATTTAGAGTGTGATGGACCATTTTCTGGCGACCATATGCTGCTGTATATCCACCACAACCCTTTGTGTTGTGTTTATAAGGCCATGATCACATTTAAACAATGTTCAAATTTAAGCGGCACACACTAATGTTTAGTATGTACTGAGTTTCAAGAATTTAATGTCACCAGCTGTAATAGTAAAGTTTACCATAGTGTCCTCGAAGGCATGTGAAATCTGGCAATCCACACATCGCCAGCGTGCCAAATACTTAACTTCAAATTCTACTTATCTTATATTATTCTGACTTATTGTTTACACAATGAGTAATGTTTTATCTTGCGTAATCATCATTATATTGACAGTGGAAAAAGGTTTTAACTGTAAAAAGACTGGTTGCATATTATTTTATGATACGGCCTGTCTCACATCAATCTTACTAATGGAAGTTGCATGTTTATATGATTCAGTGTAATCTTCAGAGCTCTGAATAAATGTGAATCTTGTTCAATAACTATTAAAAGTTCCACAGATGCTCTAGCGACAAAGGTATTACTTTCATGCAGCTGAACATTGCTAGAAATAGTTTCAAACTGTTCAAACCCAGCTTCCCAATGTTGCGAACAGGTCTTCAACAGTGTACTCCACCACACACCAGTGTGGATTGTCGGAGAAGTTAGGACTCATCACAATAGAAATAATTGTTTAGTCTGCCTGAAGTCATCCAACATGGCTGAATGACTTCTACCTTGCAATAAAAATCAGAACCGACAGTTAAAATGCCCTTTGAAGCACGGAATCACTCAGGAAGTTTTGCTACTAGCAGTCATCTATTCAACTGCTGACCAAGAAGGAGACATAAATTTGTCCAAATTACAAATCCAAGTTCTAAATTTTATATAGCTGGAAATTAACTATGAAATATGGAAGAAAGTACACAAGTGTTATGGGTGATATAAGGGTCATGTTTTCATTGAATATCAAAACAGATTTGTCTAGTCTAGAACAATAATATATCCTTCGACAAAGTAATGCCTAATAAAATTAATAATTTTCAATAATACTACCCATTAAAATTCTACTGGACTATTTTATATTCATATATCTGATAATAATAAGCCAAATAACACTAAAATGTTTTTAGAATTAACAAAACAAACTTTTATTTAATGCACATAAATAATAATCTATAGTTGATAACCATCACTTGTTTTTAATATCTTGATTCATAAGTTAGTCCGTGGTTAGTGTAATCATTATCTGAAAGATTAAATATAAACTTGATTGAATCTATTTTATCTGTATGCACATTGAATTTGACTTATTTTACTGTTTGATTTGTAACGTTTTATAGAAACAAAAATTTGAGAAATGTCTATAACCATCTTTACTTGTATGGCATGTGTAACATTAGCCCCTTCTCAACAGTGACACAAACTAGAAATTGATCAATACTGGATTGAACTAATGGTATTGATTTAAAACAAACCAATTTTTAATTTACTTTTACTTTACACTAAATATTGTTTCCCTTTAACATACAAACATTTATTTTACATTACACACGCACACATGCACTCACATAAATGCACAATAAAAAAAGATGTATTGCAGATTAAGGGAGTATTGATAAATAAAACAATATACCAATAAACATTACGTCAGTTGTCTAAACATTATCAGTATGACTGCTGAAACCAATAAAATTTGCATTTGCTCCAATACCTAACAAAAGAAGCTTGTTATCAGAAAAAACATAGGAAAATGTCAAAAAGTATAAGAAAAACATACATGCTACCATATGGAACACCTCTCTCCTACATTAAACTGAAAATTAATACATTTAAAATTTAATAAAGTGGCCTAAGATTATCACAAGCCTTGAAAAACTTACTGCATAAGAAAGGAAACTCCATTATCATAAATGAGCATAAAAACAGAAACTGCAAATTCACTATAACTTGTTACACTCCACTGAAAATTGACAACACCCCCTGTAGCTATGTTCAGACTGATGTTTCCAGACTGTAACTTTCATAAGAATTATCAGCACTCTGAAGTTGCAACACTTAGAATCGTTCCAATGTTATTGTCTTTCATACAAAAAGGTCTAGGTACTTGGGTAAACACAAGGTGAAATATTAATCTCAAAGTGTAATTAAAGACATGGTCGTATCAGAGTTTTCAAAGAAGCCCTATGAATGTTGAAGGGAAGACACACAAGTTTTACTGGCTGCGATTACCGATAAACTTACACTTATACAGCGTCGAACTGTAGTTGATTTAGATACGTCTGAAAAATGTGCATGCGACGTAACGTACAACAATTATTAATAAAGGAACATAGGTATTACTTTGTTAATGGATTATTTGAGACGTCTATATTCAGATTGGGAAGCTTACAATATGTTTATCTAGCGAAAACATCGTCACTCAATTAGGATGTTGATGAGTCAGTGTCGACCTCCACTATTTACCTGGGAAGTGGTTATAGGAGACCTCGAAGTCGCCGCGACCGCCGAGCAGCGGCTGCGACTCCCGGTTCACGCCTGGAGAATCCAGGTTGCCCTCAAACCCGACCTCTGGCACTAAACAAATATCCTCCGCACTACTAGATAAAGATACCACGCCGTCATCGGGTAGCGAAATCGTCGTGTTTGGTTTGTCGAAATCGAGATTCAACAGAGTCTCTTCCGTACTCATGAGTAATGTTCAAAATTAAATTACTAGCGAACTTCATCTATTTCGTATTTAAAAATTCTTTGTTTCACAATCATTTACACAAACACTTCTTTCCATTAAACTTCAGTCAGGGCAAGGTAAAGACAACATAGAGAACGATGGCTGATGGCTGCCAAGATTTGACATATAAAATGACAAGACGATACAAGAACCAGAGACAAAGCCAGTTACTTTTCATAGATTTTTAATAATCGGTAATTACCGGTTATTATTATTTGATACATAAAATCGATTCCTCCAAACTATTTATTATGAACTAGATCGATTAAGAATAGAAGTTAGTTATGTGTAAACAAACATGGTGGTTAGCTTACAATAATGGTGATTCAGAAATTCGTTAGTATCAACATAGTTTAAAAAGAATTCACAGGACTATCGAAATGATTGAAATTGGAATGCTATTGTATGAAAATACTAAACGTAGCAAGAACTAATAAAACGAAACTAACGTTTAGAAACCATTATCAACACATCGAAAAAAAATCGCATTATTTTATTTTACAATAGAATCAAGCTATTATAATCGTGAGCAAAACTTACTTGTTCAAAATGAAAAAAAAACCTGAGCCCTCAAAATATTGCGGCGGGAAGTTTTAAATTGTATTGACGTCGACGAAAACAAACAGGACCATTAATTTTATTGCCATTAATAACTTAATTGCGATCAAAGCAAGAGCCCTGGCTCGAATCGAATCCAGGGTATGTATACAGGGTTATTGGTAATTCGACGTATTCCCGTTAGGAGGTGATAGGGGTGACTATTTGTGACAATTTTAACCCCCTTAGGCATGTTTTTTTTTCAGTTTTTTTAAAATAAGTTCATAATTGTTATGGCTTGTTGGAAAGCTAAGAAAACGGTTATGTTTTTAAAACAATCTGCAAGCCAAGTTTTATATAATTTTTTTTTTTTTGCATTTCTTGCATTTTAGTGGACAAAAATCTCAAAAAATATTGAAGTAATATCGTAAATCGTCTCTCATTTTTAATAATTGTAGTAATATTAATAAATAATCAATGTTTAATCGTTTTTATAATTCAAAAGAAAAAAAAATGATTTCAACTGATTCTTTTTTTAATGAATTTTTGATGTTGCATTTTCGACTTACCTATTTTGAAAAAAGCTAAAAAGCTTGATAACTCGAAAATGGTTCACTTTTGCATAATGCATTAAGGGGGTTGAAATTATCATAAATAGTCATATCCTAACGGGTATCACCTCCTAACGGGTATACGTCGAATTACCAATAATACTCTCTTCTCTTCTCTTCTCCTCGAGGTATATTGCCGTGCCCTACAGGGTTCATATTAAAATATTGTAAAAACAGATTTTAATTATGATTGCAATAAATAAATGAAATGAAATGAAATGAAATATGTTATCAAGTCCGCCGCCACACAGGGAATCCAAATGCGCAGATGTGAGTGTGGTGTGGTAGAGTTTATTAATTTATTGAATTGACTCCTTTGGGAGAAATTTCACCAATCAGTCACATTGTTTCTATTTTCAAAATATCTTAGTCGTAGTTCATGTTACATTATATTTTTTTAATACTAACTAGATAGAGACGGAACATATAATTTAATTATAATATTTAGGGTCGCAGTAGTCGAATTCGAACTCAGTATTGCTGCGTCGCGACGCGAACTCCCATGGGCAAATATCATTCAAAATTGTCTTGAAATCTGTAACAAAATATTCAAATTACAGGAAGTGATAGGAACAGGAACCACTGTATATTTACTGTGATTGCTAATTTTAGGGACCTTATAGTTGTATTATTATTTGAGCTTGTAGCTTGTACTTATTTATTTATTTTGTCGTATATTTACAAATTCGGATGTCTTACAACTGAGACACATAATTTTATACCTACGAAACAAATAATTAATTGAGGTCTGTTGAAAAATAAATAATAATTACATAAAATTAAACCTACCTACTTACTCATAGATTCCCAGAAGAATGTAAAATTACAAAATAATCTTTTTATTTTATTTTCATAGATTTCAATAATATTAAGACGTACTAGAATACCTGTATCGAATCTACAATTATGCTTTAGGGAGTCGCATTTATTTTTAAACGAAGCCACATTGCCAGTGACAAAGTTGCAAGCGCAGACTGGGGTGATATTTTCTTCTTCGGGGCACTCAAGTGTGGAACACAGGTAGGCCTTTTCTGACCCAGTTTTCACCGCAACCTTTTCCTTTTTAAAAAAAGTCCTGACTGACTTCAATATCTTCTCTTTCAACCCATGATTTTCAGACAGGTTTAGTTCTTTGTCGTCACTTCTCAGCAGTAAAATTAGTTCTTCAATATCTGGTTTGTCTGTGGTCGAATTCGAACTATATTCTGTGTTTGAAAAATCTTCTTCATTGCCGTTTTCGACCGTTTCAAGAGGCGTGGTGCGGTAAGTTTCAGCCGCTTCACTGGTAACGACCAAGAAAAAGACTAAAAAAATAAGGTGACTTATTACAAATAGGTAGACTTTGAACCGTAACTTGTTTTTATTTAATTTATATCGAGTTGAAATTTTTAGACAGGTACAAATAATGTTCAATGTAATATATTAGTTCATTTAAAAAATCTATAGGTACTTACATATTCGTAGAGCTAGGTACATGTTTTCTTTTTACATAAAAATCAATTTCGTACCAATTATTGGTACCTACCAAACAATGCCTAACACTCATGTGGTGCTGTTTTTAAATAATGTGCGGTTATTCATTTTAATGGAATGCTGCCTTAAGCAGCGGAAAAGCATGCTTATTAAGATTACTAGAGTAATTCACTATTGAAATGTTTATGGCTTTCCTATAAATGAATTATTTATGGAGGTAACTTGGTTGCGTTTATTACCTAACAAAATATACCAAATGGAATCAGCCGAAGTAAAGCTCTTTTCACCGTACATGGATTGACCATTCGCGTTGGATGAAAAAGGTATTGTACAAAGTCAAAGTCAAAGTAATTTATCTCGCTATGAGGTGATTATAAAAAAAATAGACACGCTTAATGAAAGTCTAGGTAACTACAAACTTACAGAAAAGAGATACAAGTTTATTGCTATTCTAAACTGATAAATAAAAGGCAAAGGATATTGATCATTGAATGAATAGCTATTCCTACATAGGTGCCTAACCTGCCTTATGGCTAATTTACAATAATTACCTACCACTAAGCTTAGCTCTATGTCACGATAGACTAAATATTTAGTAACAGTACAAAAAATTAAACAAACGACACGGTCACATAATATTAAATAATTAATTATTTTCTTTTAAAAGCTTTTATTTAACTTCACTCGTATGTACCTATGTATGTATGTATGAATGTATGTATGTATGTATTTCCTGGAATCTTCAATCAATATTTCACCCACTTCCACTGAAGCTATCGAGCTGAAATTCGGCACACATATTTGAGTCCATAGCCCAATGGCTCGCGTCGGTTCAATGTGATCGAAAGAGTTAAGCAACGACGGGTGCGGTCAGTTTGTGGATGGGTGACCGCTAGTGGCAAAATTTCATGGACGCTACCGTGCTTCGGAGGGCACGTTAAGCCGTCGGTCCCGTGTTTTCAATGGTGGAAACAGTCGTTAAGCCTTGACGAAGACCTTCGGGTGTTTTGAGAACATTCGATACTGGGTTGGCCACTAACCCCTCCACCAATCCGCATTGGAGCAGCGTGGTGGAGTATGCTCTAGACCTCCCGCAGCTGTGTCTGTGGGAGAGACCCGTGCCCAGCAGTAGGACGTCTATGGGTCGCAGCGATTTGATTCCGGTGACAATGCACGAAAATAAAAATAAAGTTGAAAAGTTAAAAAAAAAAATATACCTTTAGTCTGTTTAAGTAGTACACCGGTACTAAGACAGCACAGTTGGTATTAAAATCGTTGTTTTCTTTAAAAAAAAACTGGAATGTATTTTCTTCAGAACAGTTTAATATAAAAAATCTTTATTTGATTTGTGTGCACATACTATTTTATAACTTTTTTTTATTTTATTACTATTTCAATTAAATACATTACATTTGAAGTAATAATGTAAGTATTTACTTTAAGTCATAGTGAGAGGTTTACTCGGTAACTTACTTTTAATAACTTACTTTTAAAATATTCACTTCACAGGTTCTACCTTATTAAAATTTATTTATTGCTATTAAAATAAGCATCAAACCCTTGAGAGTCACTGTATCCATTTAATTCCTTGTCAATATTTTCTTTGTCAGAAAAACCCTCCTTTCCAAATAGCCCCTTAGTGTGGTCATGATGGAAGTGACCTTTGTTAAAACCTACTCCGCGAGATATTTTGAATCCCGAACCCTTCGCACCAACTTTTTTAATAACACCACTTGTTAAGTCATCCTCGAAAAATTCCTTGTCCTTCTTGTATTCGTCTTTATGATGCACCTTGTGAAATCCTCTGGTCTTTGTTCCCTTTCTATATTTTCTATCCTCTTTCCCGGTCACACCAACAGCTTTACCAGCTGCGTCCTTGAAGATTCCATAAACATCATTGTCATCATACGTCCCTTCATCGTGGCCTCCGATGATGTTGAAGAACTTTTTCAAATCATCAATATTAGTTTTTATTTTCACTCCTTTGTTGTCGATGTTTTTCTTTTTAAAACCTGACGTTTCCACATTTGTTTTGGATTTATCGTCCTTAGTACTTTTATCACTTTTCTTCGCTTTGTTGGCATCGTCGAGAAGCTTTGAGAAGTCATCCAAGTCTTCTTCCTCGATCTCGTACTTAAGGTCGTCGATGTCAGCATCCAGCTTGTCATATTCCAAAGTGCCCACACTTGTAGGCCTCGCCTCAACCCAATAACAAACCAATGTCAGGTATAGAACAAGGCGCTTATGCATTGTGGTCCAATTTTTTGCTCGCTCTTGCGCAATCGAAGTAGGTTGCGACACTGACATACATGCTATCCATCTTGTTTATATAGCCTATTGTTGGGAATTGGTGGCCAAGGGTATATTTTTTTGTTGGAAGATGGTTTGTTAGTATTTCTGGTTCCACGCCGATGCATCCGCAATCGAGATGCAACTAATCGCTTTGACGATTTGGAACGGTCAAGGCTGTTGTGTATTGATTCGTTTAGTGAATTACGATCAATGTTTGTGTTAGATACTACTTTTGGCTTCTGTCTATAAAAATGTGATGTCTTGATAAATAAATTTTAAAGCTTAGCTAATAGAGCGTATCATTATTTGTCAAAGGTTTTCAACAAAGTAAATAAAATTATACTGAAACTAAAGATGTTGTATTACCATCCTACGTTATGAAGCACCGTTGAATTCTTCTCAAGCGGGCAACAGTCTTGTACTAATTATACTGGGTATTGTGGTGGTTGATTTGGAATCTGACGGAAATTTGGCACATTCTTGTAATTACTAGTTTATGATCGGATCGTATCGTATCCTTTACAGTCCTTGCTGATTTTATACAGTACAAGAGTAAACAGTGGTACCGACACATTATTGCATGACTTGAGGGCATAATTAAAGCCTTAAGAAGCATTTTGGTTGAGTTTAAAAAATAGGGAATGATGGACCAAAGGGTCGTATCTTAGATGTGAAGAACAGTAATGTAATTGACGATTCTAATAATTAAATCAGATATGGACGTAATCGATTAGACGCAAGATGTTGATTACTTACCTTTCCGTAACCTTAGTAATAATTACATTTCGGGCATGGAAAACAAAATTAGGCACGACAGTAATTTACTAAGTAAGAAATTATATTCAATGTCAGTAAAATTAATCAGTTTGTCTTAACTATAAGCCATGAACTACAAACACTAAGTTAGAAACCTTATAGATCAATTTTTTTTACATTAATAAAACTTATCCGCAAAAATAGACATTTCTTGCAAATTCAGATATCTTAGTGTTTCGTAAGTTTTTTTCTCTATTCGGAAATAATTATTACTCAGATATTTGAAGGAAATAATAATAGAAATCATGATGCTAAATTATGATGCAATTAGGTAAGTTGTTACAATTACTTTAGCTTTTTACTAACTTGTTAGTGATTTCATATTATATCTGTGTGGGTTTTACAGGAAAGAACTTTATAACGTGCTGTCCATTTGTTTCAGGAAATCTACATAATTACAATGTCACGTGTTTGTTACGAATAGAGTGTCATTCGATTTCACGGTAAATAAATAGAACGTGAGGAAAACTATTTAACCATGTGATTTTAGGATAGGGATTTAGGATTTCATACTTCAGGCAGTTTATTGACCCGAATTTTGGATATTTTTGTCTTCAGGTGCCATTGCCGGTTTTTGCATGTTTTGCGTGTTTCGTTTGATCTGCAGATTAACATGACAAATCGGATCGGAAATATTTAAGTGAATAGATTGGATCATGATTGTGACGTGCCCGTTGGTGCAATCGGTAGTGACCCTGCCTGTTGCGCCAGGGGTCGTTGGTTCGAATCCCACTCAGGACAAATATTCGTGTGACGAACACTTGTATTTGTTCTGTGTCTGCATGTTAATATTATCTGCTTAAGTATGTATTTAAAATATCTATGTATGTATATCAGTCTCTGACACCCATATTACAGGCTCGCGCCTACTTTGGGTTCAGATGGCCGTGTGTGAGAATGTCCAAGAAAAATAAAAGGATTTGGTTTCCTCGTGGTTTGCTTTTGCATACTAATAACCCACTATGTCTTGCTTGAAATACTGGAACTTTAAGCTTATGAAGTACCTACCTATAGGTATTATGTGATTAAAGACTACAAAAAAAAACACATAAGTCAGTGTTTTTTTGTAGTTTTTAGCCCAAAAAACATACTGACTGTGGAACATGCAGACTGACAAAAATGTGGGAAAGAAGTTTGATTGGTTTGCTAAGGTGAATTCCAAATTATGTTAGTAAAAATTAACATTAAAGTATTATGTATGTAGATTGCATCTTGCGATGAAAATAATGTTAAAAAATAAATGGTTTTTACATAAAATGCATTTTTATTCACAATATAAAATCTAGCTTCTTCGTATATCAAACATAACAAAATAATAAAGATATTAGATTAAATAAATAAGTACTTAATATATTTACAAGTATCTAGTTCGTTCGAGTTTATTCGTCGTCCTCTCCTTCGTCATCGCTGTAGGAATATGCTTTTCCGTGTTTCTTGCCGCGTTTCTCACCGTATTCCTTTTCATGTTTGTACGCTAACTCTGCACCCTCTTCAGATGAATGGGAATCATCTGCTTCATCAGTATGCCCCTTATTGTGATGACCCGAGTTGCCGTAACCAGTTTTTAAGATTGCAGAGTCTCCCTTGCTTCCCTTGTCGAGTTCACTGTCATAGGATTCCTCATGTCTGTTATCATAGTCGAATTTCTTGGAGTGTCCAGTCTTTTCAGCGACATCATAGAAATCAGCATCTTTTTTGAACTCATCTTTGCTGAACTCCTTATGGTATCCAGTCACTTCCTGGCCCTTGCTATGGTGGCTCTTGTGTCCGTGATCGCCACCCTTGTAGCTCCCTCCTGATTGCTCGTGTTTACCTTGCTCTTCGGCTTCGTCGTGGTAAGCTTTTTTTGCACCTTTTGCGTCTCCGTAATGCCCTTTAGCATGTTCCTTGTTATAATGTCCGGATTCTCCTTTTGCTAAATATTCCTTAGAATGGTATCCTTTGCTACCTTTACCACCTTCTTCATTATGATGTCCAGCCTGGTGGTTGCTGCCACCACCCTTTTCGTGTCCATGGTCGTGCACTAAGTAGTCGTCGTCATATTCCTCGGAACTCTCGTCATCTTCTTCGGCGTCTTGGATGGCGATCGGCTTGGCGGCAACGTATGGGAGGGGCACTGCAGCTAAGTCGTAAGCTTCGAGGGCGGTTACTGGAGCCAAGGGTAAGGGCTGTGGGAAGGCTTGTGCCTGATATCCTGGTGCTCCGAGCTGGATGAAGCTGGCTGGTCCGTCGTTGTCACTGCGGTAGATATAACTGGACGCTGCCGGAGCGATGTAGCCTACTTGTATCGCCGTTGCACCCGTCAGAGCGACTAAAATACTGAGAGCAGTCCTCATCTTGAGACCTGTTTGCTTCTGTTAGCTGTGCTGTAATAATTTGTTATCAGTGTTACCCAATATTTATATCAGGGTTAGAGACAAAAGGAGGTCCGTGAATATTCTAGCTACCTTTCCCGTACCTTTAGCCATGTAACAGATTGCTTATCAGACGAGGTTATAGGTGACAAAGACGTCGGTAATGACTAAATTGGCTATTGCACAATGGTGTCTAGAATATTAGCCGCGTGAAAATTAGAGCAAATCACTTATTTTTCGCACAAAACCTATACGTTAATCAATGATACTTTTTTAGTCGTTATAACTCAGTATATTTTTTCCTTCGCGTAGATGATGATTGATGAGTTTAAAGGAATTTATTCTGACTAAACTAACCTTCTCATATTTTGAGCTGGACGGCTTATTTTAGATATTAGTTTAGTAACAAAAAAACTACCTTTATTAATCATTGTTTCGACAACTGCGCCGGAAAACATCGAGGTAAAATAACTGGGTACATTACCCCGATACGAAAATATGAAAATGTCTTTTATTTTACCAGTTGACTGTGGCTTTATAATAAAATCTGGTTATTGTGGCGCAATTGTGGCGAATCTCAGTATTCAGAGATGTCGGAATGGCCTTTGTAGAACCCATCAACTTTACTTTATTTAGATGCTTCTTTTAGTTTAGATTATTATTTAATTTTTTAAAAGAGATTATTTTCGGTGAATAGGTACTGTGGTGAAAGACGTTTGAATATTGAAGACCTATTAGGCTCTCGTTAGTGAATATTCCACAAGGTACACTACTACTTATTAAGTACATTAAGCAGTATTTCGAAAAACAGCAACCGCAGTTAATGTATTAAATAAATGAATAAAAATTATCTGAGGCTTCTTCAGATTCTTATTATAGTTGAGAATATTATTAAGTGTAAAAATGTGTTAAAGTATTTTGCCTGTTTACGTTGTTTTTCTACATTTCTAGTAAGGTAGGTAGCATTAGGCTAGAAGTTGCTGTAGTTTTACCGCAATGTAAAAATATTGAAGTACTAATATGCCTTAACATCGATTTGGACAACAAAAAATCGTAAAGATGGGTAGTAGTGGTCATCCTTATCTATACTCGTAGGTAGCTCGTTAACTTTGACTTTGACTTTCTAACGAATTTGATCTCCCTTCCGCGCGCTTGCGCTTGCCGCCGCTTGCAAATACATAGTTGCAAAGAGTATCTCTCTGTCTGTGGTAAAGTGTGGTGAATTCATAACAATTATGTACCGGTACATACTTACATTTGTTGTGGGTAAATTTTACATAGATAATTTTGGTAGTTACTGATTTATTATGTATAATAAATCTATTTCGTTCCCATTATTTTTAAATAACTTAATTTCTAAATAATTTTGAGCTACTTAAATGAGAGTGTCGTATTCATATCCTTAAACTTAGAAGCTCAAAGTGCACCATCCATTAAATACTTACTAATGTAGATAGCGCTTCTATAGAGCATTGGCCTACCTCACATGAGAACAGAGTAGGTACCTATATGTGTTCTGTGATGAGAAGACACTACCACACATTACGCCACGCCACGCTGCTATATTTTGTGTTGTGGCTGTACCACCTGCTACGGTGCGGAGTCGTTGGATGAGTTTATGGCATAGATTAATGGTTTATGGTTCGCGTTCGGTCTGTGGTTCGGTTACGGGTTAGAATCGATTCGATTGTCGCGTGTCATATAACTCATGAATGAACCCACCGACAACGGGCCGCATCCGCAGAACTTTACTCCGCGTACACACAAATAAGTTCAATTCAAACAACACGCAATTGCACGCGTGCACATTCTTGGCGATTGTCATATATAGCGAGCATTTTGACGGCTCCGTGGCACTCACTGTTCACGGTGGTGGCGATCGACGTGGACTTCCACCGGTCCTGGGTTCGAATCCCGGCCGGGGCTGATGTTTACCTGATAAATATTCCAGTTTCTACTCGGGTCATGGTTGTTACTGACAACCTTCACTTACCGCAGGGTGTAGTAAAACCTCAACGCGCGTAAGTGTGTTAGGGTTTTATTTATTGAGGATACTGACGAGGTTATATTATATCTTGGGAGCAATTGCCCGGGTAGTGTACTTTCCGAGAGACTGCATAGCCTGCACATCGCATTGCATAGCACAGCGTACGTTCTGCTGGCGGAGAAAGAACCCTTCGATCTGTCCCACCAGAAACGGTGCTTCGCTGCTTGCGACAACCCATAGACGTCGTGCTGGGCACAGGTCTCCCCCACTGACAGCTGTGGAAGGTCTTGAATCTCCACCACGCTACTCCAATGCAGATTGGTGGAAGGGTAAGTGGCCAACCCATTGTGAAATGAAATGAAATGATTTATTTTTAGTAAAGCATACACAAACAAACAATAATTTAGAACACAAATATGACATAAAAAAGGTTACACTTTACTAAAATGGGCTCTGCTCAGCATTATGCTGGAGTCCGAAGACAACCAACGCTGGTCTTCCGCAGGACCCTTAGGGTGATGCCACGGAATGTTCTCAAGGCACCCGACGATATTCCACAAGACTTCTCATTGCTTTACAATTGAAAACAACCGGAACAGCTTAACGTTCCCTCCGGAGCACCATAGCACCTATGACATTTTTTTTCCGACCCATTTACAAACCGACCGCGTCCGTTGTTGCTTTACTCAGTTGACCAGATGCCTACAATCGATGCGAGCCATTGGGCTATGGACGCTACGGGAACGGCGACTGTGCCCTAAATTACTCAAAATGAGTTCGTGTGATTATAACAATTCTTACCTGTGGCTACCTAGATGAGTTGTCTATTCTATGGTCGTCTTCCTTCCATGGTTGCTTCTTCGAACGAGATTGTGGGTCCATTGCCGTAGCTTCCAAAAAGCACCGTTATTACCGAATGTCTGCGTGCACTGTGCTTCCACTATCTACAGTGACAGGTTTTATCAGGTTTTATATTAAGTATTCATTTTCCAAAAGATATCACAACGTTTCATTCAATTGAATTGATGCGCCATTTCTGTCCGCGGTTTCACACTTTTTTCGAGTCTGTTTGCTCGGTAGAAATCTGCAGAAATATTACTACAGTTGTTACTACATTGGTGATTATCAAATACCTTGTGTAGCCAGTCATGCTGTGGAAGAGTAATGCCTCCTGGATAAGTCCAGCAGGTAACTTAAAATTGTATTAAAAATCTTTGTAGTCGTTAGGGTGGTTTGTACAGTCATTTCAATGGTTGACTTTTGAGAAATCTATTTAGGGATATGTAAATAAATAATGATATCGAATGTAATAAATTATATTGTCATCAGAACTAAAAGTGCATACTCCGTCAACAGGAAGTGGGTCAAATTTCAATTACTAGATTTGACCAAAATAAATAAACAAATAAAACCGTTTCAAAAAAAAATATCGCCTTATGTGTTGGTAAGCGTTTTGCGCTCGAGAACGGCTCGAGCAATTTGACAAACTATTCTTTTTCACACGATGATGAATGATGGATGTATTTCTATTGAATGCTACAAGCTATTTATTTTTTTTGTGGGTGAAGCTACTAATTCTGTGGATATCTGTTTGGGACATTATGTTGGGTTGTAATGAAGCATTAATGAAAGCAATGAAAGCGGTGACATCCCAGTGGCTATCGAACCTGCCTCACTCGAGCGGTCCGGGTTTAAATACAAGCGGCACGCACCAATGACATTTCCAATGAAAGTCATGTGCAATGTGCTTCGACTCATTAAAATGAATCGAATCGCCTTTTCACACAACTGCCGCACAGAACATTATTATATTATGTACTATATTTGTTGTAAGAAACTATTCATCTGTTTATTCTGTTATTGTTAATTTGTTTTTGTTTCTTTTTTTCGCTTTTAAGCTTATTTTGCTTTTATTTTGTGTTTGTGTTTTTTTTTAATTCTGTGTCTGTGTCCATGTGTGTGAATAAAGATTTTTTTCTCTATCTATCTATCCCTATTTGGCCAGCGTTATCTGTTCTGTGGTGGTGGACTAAGGCCTAACCCCTTTCATTCTGAGAGGGGAACCGTGCGCAGCAGTGGGACAAAGAGAGGGTTGTGGAGTGTGGTGGTGATAACTTATGATCTTCATCAAGCCTTACTCGAGTTCAGGGTTAGAAATAAAAGCTTATTTATAAATAAGTTTATTTACTTTAAATTTTCTGTTAATTAGGAAAATAGCATAGCGTCCTTAACCTAATAGCTCGCGTCGATTCAATGTGATCGACAAAGTTAAGCAACGACGGGCGCGGTCGGTTTTTGGTGGGGTGACCGCTAGTGGTAAAATTTAATGGGTGCTACCGTGTTTCGGAGGGCACGTTAAGCCGTCGGTCCGTTTGTTTTGAATGGTGAAAACAATAAGCTTTGTTGGAGACCTTCGGGTGGCTTTAGGACATTAAACACTGGGCTGCCTACTAACCCCTCCACCAATCCGCATTGGGTAGTGGAGTATGTTCTAGACATCCCGCAAAGTTGTCTGTGGAGACCTGTGCCAAGCAGTGGGACGTCTATGGGTTGAAAGGAAAAAGCTAGGTAGCTAGAGAAAAAAGTTAAGTCGCCTACTCGTGCGGAAAATGCATTTCCAGAATCTGCTTTATCACAGTATTACATTAATATTATTCGATTGCATCAATTTCATTGCAATTTAATGAATCTCTGGGTGTTCGTGTGACATATTCGTAGTGACGATAAACATAATAACTTCTAACTATAATTACTTTAAAATTAACCTAAAACTAAAAAACCTTAAAAAAATATTATTCGTAGTTACATTGATTCTACGTTTGTTTTCGTATTTCTAGAATTTCTGAGAAACTACAGTCCTTTTAAATTGTGTTTTATTGTGAGGGTTCAGGATTCTTCAACATTCAGAAAAACGAACCATACAAGAATAAAAATATATTCATTTTTGGATATGGCTTATAATTTACGTCTAACAATAAATAAATTATTTACAAAAATTACCAAAAGTCAACAAAACTATTATGAATATCTTCAGTCCCATGTTAATGTTGGACTTTGAAGCCGTAAGCCTTTCCCCCGTGGTGTCCGCCTTCAGAGCCGAAGTCAGAGTGTTTCCCATGAGAGGACTCTTCCCCTGCTTCCTTGGAGTGGGCTGAGCCCTCTTCCTCTCCGGAGGCCTTTTCATGGTGACCGTGTTTTCCATAATCAGACCCATGGTGTCCCGAATCGTGTGATTCTCCCTCCTTGTGACCACCGGCTGCAGCCCCGTAATATCCATGCCCGTCGTCGTATTTGTGGTAACCACCTTGATACTTGCTGCCGTCATAGAAATCATGGTCTTTCTTATCTTCCTTCTTGTCGTAGAGCTTGTGAAATCCATCGGTTCCCTCATCATTTGAGTGGGCGGACTTGTGCCCATGGTCTCCATGCTTGTATCCTTTTCCCTGGGCGTAATGATCTCCATAAGCGTCTCCCTCATTATAATTCTTCTTGTGACCACCAGCACTTGATACTGAGTATGTTTCATATTTCTTCGTGTTGTAATCTTTGCCGTCACCCTTACCGTAGTGGTGTACGGCCTTGTACCCCTTGTAATCCTTATCACCCTTCGCGTGGTGTTCGCTCGAGTCATGCTCCTTGCCACCGCCATGTTCGTGATAAACCCCGTCCTCGAAGTGACCTAGACCTTTCAAGTATTCGTCAAAACTCTTTTTGCTGTCTGCATAATGTTTCGCATAGTCTGCGTAGTGTTTGGTGTAATCGTCATCCGCTATGCCGTCTACAGAGTCATCTTGCTCTTCAGATTTTTCAACGACGGGGATCAACCGCTCACTGGATTGAGATGCGGCTTTGTTTTCGTCTTCTTCCTTAACATGGAAGGGTCCTGTGGCGACGGGGATCGGCGCTGCGAAGGCCTGAGGCTGTTCATAGAACTTAGTCAGGTGCTCCATGACTTCGCTCTCCCCCATCTGAGTAACTTCAGCGGGGCCATCGCTCTCTTTCTTGTACAGGTAGCCTGTGGCTTCGGGCTGGAGGTCAGATCCTGTGGTCCGGACCATGACCATCCGTTCCACGGTCTCCTTCATTTCCAGACATGTCCCGCATGCTGCGAGAAGCAATAAAAAAGGTATCGATCGCGCCATTATCCCGCGGGCGATTCCGACGGTAATGAATACGGGCAACGACACAATCACTTATATAGCGAACATAATAAGAATAGGACATTGACATTCATAAATGGCCCGAATCAATCGCTCTCTCGATTGGGCAATGGTCTTCTGTGTCAATGATAATGAAAAACCCTGTACTGTACTGTGATTTGCGCGGTGCATTGCTGAGCGCGCAAAAAAGACATGTCGAACTTTGGCTTGCCTTGTCTACGGCTTCGGAAGGACGTAATTTGGTGCACGTTTCGCGCGCTTTTGAATGTTACAAAAGAATCAAATGCCTCTCGGTAATGAATTGTTTATATTGAGACAGCGTACGACGCAATATAAACAAAGCAAGGTTGAATTATTTAATGAATTTCAATACTATCTATTGAATTTTGTTTAAGACACCAAGAGTCATATCAACAGTCACCAGTTGGTCATAAAACTAAGCGCATGCACGCAGACATGGTTCCATTTTTTTTGTTTAACGAGTGGGAATCCTTGAAAAGGTACCCGGACGTCGTGGGAGCGACGCCGGGTTATGTGGGACTTTTACCCACTAACGGCCGAAATTAATAACCTATCTTTGGAGTGATTTGCCTATCTGAGATAGTTATTTGACATATGCTCCATATAAAATGTGTCAAATAACTATCTTAGCAAATCAATCTAAAGATAGGTTATTAATTTCGGCCGTAAAACCCGCTCGGTGGCCTACTCCAGCACTACAGGTGGGTTCCGGGATCTCTTGAAGAACGCGCGGTTCCCCTCCGGCGCTACGCCCAAGACGGGCTCTTCCCGGTTTACACAACGCTGTGCAGCCACAAACAGCGTCGTCTTTCCCGGGGTCACATGATGGACGGTTCGAGCTCCCCCTCTCACCGCCCGCAAACCCAGAAGTCCCCTTTTCGTCGCCTTTAAGACAGGCAGGTGCTACCGTAGCACTATTCTGGTCCCGAGCTATAGGAACAAGACACATAATCCTATAGAGCAGAAATTTGAATTTTAAATTTTTAGTTTCTTTTATTCGCCCCGCCGTCTTCCTTACAATAACTGTTTACCCTTTTAATTTTTTTATCTTCCTTTTTAAGTAATTGTATGAACAGTGTATATCTATTACCTGCCTGTTTCAAAGGAATTATGTTTTTAAAGCTGCCATGAATTGTCTTAGGTACCATATATTATGCCCTGAGATTATGCCACCCTTCAAATGAGTTATTCGTTCTGAATACTTCTTTGTAACAACTAGATAAATGAATAGCAATAAATCTCATCCCTTGTTAAAATAATTTATAAAAATTGAAAATAGAATGGTGAATATTCTTCAGAATTATTCAATAATTATTGAATAGGTACCTTCAGGGATCAAAATTCGCGGTAACGATGCCAAACAGATGAACGAATACGATCCATGCTCTGACATTGAGTACATTATGAAGAACTCCCAGGCATGCAGGTTTTCTCATGATGTTTACCTACACCGTTACAGCAGGTGACATTCAATTTCTCTAATGTAATTTTGTAAATGTGTAATTGAGTACCTTATTTGTATTTTTAACTGTGTGATGTGTATTGTATTATTAGTGTATACCTTGTTGGTATATTACACCTTTGGACCGCGGCGACAGGCCAGTAGCTATCGAACTCGCCTCTCACTCGAGCGGTCCGGGTTCAAACCCCAGGACTTTGTGAGTTATGTGCGTTTAAATTTAAAAAATAAATGCATTTAATAAATAAATTACACTTAACATAAAAAAGTCATGCCGCTTGGATTTGAATTCACCCTCCATCGACAGAGGCGAGTTCGATAGCCACAGGTATTGTGATAATACATATAATATTACAGGTATAGAAATAAATACGACTACAAAAAATAACATTAATTTAAAGAAAGTCTTTATTTACAATCTTGCTACTAAACCTTCCTCAGAGACGGTTTTGCATAATAAAAACCTTATTAGCATAATAAAAACAAAAATAATATTTTGTATCGGCACACAACAAACATGTATTCGCATTGCTTATAGAATTAGTATGAAAATATAAATATTTCTGTTATGATATTTCTCTTTATGCATATGTTTCTAATAATTTCAGGACGTAGCTCGTGTGATTTTTAACTTTCTTGTGCATCTTCACGTTGGGCGCTCTTTTAGTTTTAGGTTTGCTGACGTTATCCTGATTATCATTATCGTCGATCCACTCTGTTTTGTCGCTAAATGTACCACTCGACGACTCCGGCAATGGAGTTTCAATGAGAACTCCATGGTCATCTAAGTATTCAGAATTTGTCCTATAAAATAAGGCATAAGGTTTTTCGTCCATCCCTACGATTTCGTTCACATTACCAATTCTAGATGGAACCTTGTTCTTATTGTTATCTTTATGAATATTCACGCCTGTTTTTATATACTTCTTAGTATTATCACGTTTAATGTAGCCAGAGTCTCCAAGCATATTAGGTTGGACGATGAAGGTTTCTCGTTTCTTGCTGTCAACCCTTTGTACATTCAAATCTGTTTTTCTTTGTGGCACTTCGTTCATGTTCCGCTGCATGATTTGCCTTTCGCGTTCATTTGTTGGTATTTTATGAATACTCTTATCTTTTATTCCAGTTCCTCCCATTTTGACTTGCTGCTGATAATTGATATGTGATTGGTGAATAAACTGTTGATTACCATTCTTCAGGCTAATCGTCTTTTCCTCCTTAGAAGCAGCCGCTTTAAGTGAATTCGCAGAAACATGTTTCGGCATTTTGTCTTTCATATTTTGCTCGTAACGGGGGTGCTCAAGCTGATTGAATTTTTGCACATCTACGGGACTGTACGCCTGATTTTCTGAGGGAGTCGACTTTTCATTATCCTGAAAAGGATCAACATCGACATTCGTAGATGCACTTACTTGGTATTCAGCGTGATTCTCCTGATCCTCGTAAGCTCTTCTTCTGGCGTTCAGAGAATTTCTACGCGTATCGGTATTCTCAATGACGTTTTGATTGCGTACCTTAACTGGCTTGGGTTGAGTTTTCAAGACCGTAAAATGGGAATCAACACTGCGATCATTTACTAATTTCATGTATTTCTGGTTGTTGCTTCCGATGAAATATCTTTTGTGGCTATTGATCCTGTTCTTAGTCGGTACCCGGTTCGTGTAGGCTGCGACGTACCCCGCAATGGGTGTTTCATCATCGTACAAGTAATGTATGGATGCGAGGGTTGCCGAGTTAAAGTAAGTGAGATAAAGGAAAGCCGTGATTATCTTCAAAAGTACGTTCATCTTGGCTGTTCTCAGACTAATGATGCAAAGCCACTTATTTTGTTCTTATAAATTCGTCGCATGTCGAGTTTACAATGAGAAGTGTGTGTACAAAACAAAGTATAAATAAACAAACAAAATGTTTGTCGCATGAATGTGATCATTGTAAGATTGACAGAGCGTCTTTGTTAAATTAAACTTGCTAAGCAAGACAAGTAGATATAATGTTTTTATTGTGATTGAGTGTATTTAAGAAAATATGTAGAATATTATATTTTAAAAACAGTTATATTATATTATATTTATACATTCATGAACATGGTACGCAAAAAATGGTGTTTAAATCTCGAAATCTTTTTTCGAATGTGATAAAGGTTGAAAAAATGTAATCAGATATGATTTGCGGATCTCTACAAATAACATTGTTCAGTTATGAAAATATTATCTACTAATCAGTGTTCACCATTGATTCATGGTTTGTTTTTAATCGTGAGTAGCCACTATTAATAACAATGTTTTGTTTTCATTACAATCTGGGACAATACCATCTCACTAGTCGCTAACTTAGCCAGCAGAGAGACACAGCAGATTATAATGAAGGAACTTATATTATGTGCGTTCGTCTTTTATAACATAATTGTTTCTAGCACTCGGCTGATACAAAGATCAACAGAGCTACCAAAAGCTGTACATTCTTCTGAAGAAGATGTTAAAGATTCCAGTTCCACAGAAAAAGTAGATGGGCCAGCGATTATACATTTCTATAAAGGAAACGTACGTATGTCTCGACAAGATAAAGTAAATAATTCGGCTATGGAAAATGGAAAAAGGCGAGTTAAAATTCCGTTGGTTAAAAAACCGATACCCAAGTTTAAAGAGGCAGATAGTGATGAAGACTATGAGTCGAAGCTAATTAAACCCAGTGTTCGAGCTAAATTGGCAGACTCAGCTGAATTTGAGGACCAAGATTTCAGTGTGGACGATTATGATTTTGATGTTAATCACGATGAATTTACTGGTCGAGGAAAACCTCTGGAACCAAGAAAATATTTAAAACAAACATCTGAAGGAAAGACGCCTAAGTCGGTGCAAATAACCAAAAGGAACCTTATCGTTGTTGGAAGAGAAAATGCCATAAAGCAAAAACTGGTGCAGAAAAAAATTAGTAAAGCAATTCACAAGCTAAGGAAAGATGATAACAATGAAGAACTTACGACACCAATGAATATTTCAGAAGGAACCAGTAAACGACCTTCCGTTGATGATGATTTGAGTGATGAATCAGAAAGCAGCAGTGAATACACTAGTTTTATCAGGAATGCTAGATCACCGTGGAACATAGGTACCTATGTAAATAAATTAGGAGAAAAATCAACGGAAATTATGTCAAAAGCTCTTAGCTTCCTTACGATCTACCCACAAATTCCTCAGCACAAAAAAATGTCCGGCATCGATACAAATCATTAGATTTAAATAATTTTGTCACAGGGAAATACATTTCTATTAAGTTTTGCAACGTGTCCAATTTGACAAGAAAGTCAACAATTTTTAGATAATAAATGGTGTCTTTACAATTTTGAATGAAGTTCGTTTTGATTTTTATATAAGTACGTACACTTAATGTGTCTGATTACCATCCCTCATTGCTCCGAGCTAAGCTACAAGTTGCAGCCTTGTAGCCTACAACCCATGTTGGGCTCGGGCCTCTTCCACAGCTACGGCACCACGTTGCTCCAATGCGGATTGGTGGGACCGAGCATTGGAGCTTTTTTCGCAACGGTTACAGTGTGGACTAGTAACATAGTAAACAACTGACATGTGTGGATTTACAGACTTCACACCTTCGAAAACTTAACAAGAAATCTCAAGCTTGAGGGTAACCACACGATAGTTCGATAGTCGAAACAGAAGGTGACATGCTTAAATAACTAATAATAATAAATATCTTGGACATTCTCACACACGGCCATTTGACCCCAGAGTAGACAAGTGTCAGAGACTGATATACATAGGTACATATATATTTTTAAATACATAATTAAATATATAATATTATCATCCAGACACAACAAATACAAGTGTTCGTCACACGAATATTTGTCCTGAGTGTGATTCGAACCCACGACCCCTGGCGCAACAGGCAGGATCACTACCGATTGCGCCAACGGGCCCGTCTTAAAAAGTATCGGATTTGAACGTATTGAGTAAGCGACCGGATTATTATCCACTGGGCCATTGGGCATTGTCTGTGGCTTTAGCCATAGCCACATATATTTATAACATAGCCACGGCTTATGTTAATAAAACAAGATGAATATTAAACTTTCATATATTAAAAACATCATAAAAAACATAGGCATAGTAACAAAACATAACAAAAAGAAATCTTCGCTCTAAACTTAACCTATTGAATTTTGCATAAGCCAAGTTATTGCATTGGAATGGATTACAGAAGTTGAAATTTTAGTTAATTAATTTATATAGTCAACGCTGTTACTTAGTGCCGCGTTCTTGGCAATATCTCTATAGCGACTGATTTCACTATCTTGTCCTTTACGACTTTCTTTGCTATTGTTACTTTTTACAAACTTTGCGTCGTCTTTACTTCCTTTTCGAGTCAAAGAGTTATTTTCGTTGCCCCCTAATGCAGCGGCATGAGACTGCAAAATAGCTTTGGCTTCACCATTTTTAAAGTTTGTACCACCATTCTCTTCTGAATGAGCACTTTTATCAGTATTATCATAAAACTCCTTGTCCTCCTGATATTCATCTTTATGGTACACTCTTCTAAAGCCTTTTCTTTTCTCGCCCTTATCTTGATTTTGTTTGAGCATAAATTTAGAATTTTTATTCTGTTCATCTGATCCGAATTTGTTTGCAAATGAGTCAACAAAATCCTTAAATGCGGTATGGCGATACCCATTATAAGCATGATCTAATCCTTGACTATCTTTGCTACTATCACCTTTTAAATATGTATCGTATTCTTGACTGCGATCATAAGCTTTTTCTGTAAATGATTCTCTTTCAGCTGCTTTAGCATCATTTTTTTGTCCACTTATTTCATTATCATGACGTCGTTTGCTCCGTCTATCGTCTATATCTTGGGAAGATAAGCCATTATCAAATTCTTCACCCCACGAAAAATCTTTGAAAATAAGTGGATCTTCTTCGTGATTTCTTTCAAAATAATCACTGAGAACAGAAGAGAAAAATGGTTGATTGCCGTAATTTGGGTTGTCAGTAGTGGAATATTTATAGTCAGCTTTAGGAATATATTGTACTGTACTGTAAGGACCATCATCTTCCACATTTTCATGAACGGGAATAAAAGATCTACTATCTGTTCCAAAAAAACGCTTATCTTGAGCCTTTTCCTTCTGAAAGTTTACGTTTTTCATTTGATAGTCATAAGGTCCGTTATAAGAGTAGGGCCATCCGTTAAAGACATTTTTAGAATCAGTCCTAACATCTTCGTCATCAATATGAAACTGCTTATCAGTGTCGGAAATAAACACTTTCTTTATAATACTTGGAGACTGATACTGCATCACTGTTTTTGTGTGCTTACCGACATCATCTGATTCTTTTGCTTTTTCTTGTTGACATTTGATTTTCGTTTTGGAATAGTTTTCATATTGTTTCCCTGTAGCCTCCAAGACATTTTGGTCACTTGTACTCCCATTAACATTACATTCTGTTGGCTTGATGTTCAAAGTAGCATTCTTTTCTCCGATTGGTTTTGTGGTTGTATTTTCACTGTATTTTTCAGTCTGCCTTTGATACGAATCATCAAAGGTCGTCATTATACCAAGATCTTTATTGAGTTTACTGTATATGAAACCGGAATGTGTGGGGTTCGCGTTAGATCTGGATTTTCTAGAAATATACAGTTGACGATGAAAGGTTTGAAGCTCCGAATTGGCCCGCGAAATAACACAAAGTATAAAAATTGCGCGTATCATGACTGCTTTACGCACGTTTACTAAGTAACTGAGGTCGGATCTTACTATGAAACCGGGACAACCAGTAAATGTTTATATTTAATTGTTTATTGTTCCCCACTTTATTGAGTTACATTGTTTTACTGACAATAGCGTAGACGACGGGTCACAGTTAGGAAACATCCTGAGTGCTAAATATCACTATAATTAAATGTGAATAACTCTACCTATTAAAATTATAGATTCTAAATGAAAATACCTCCTACTTAACTTTCAGTAGATACCTATATGTATGTAGGTAGATACTTAGGTACCTAAAGTTAATGTATCACATCAATAATAATTAGTATGTAACAATAAGTCGTGAGTAACACCCTGAGCCAGTCATTTGAGATGGAAAACATCGTGACAAAATATGAAGCTTCAGCGTTAAATTTATGTTTCCAAAGGCCAAGGTATGAAGTCTGCCAAATCCACTTCTGCTTCTAGGTAATAATCTGGTTTTTCGAGCAAAGCCACGGGAAACAGCTAGTAGTGGTCTTTGACCTTGGTTTAGTCACAGTGCGGGCCGCCCGGCGCGTGCCGACCCTATTGTTCAGAAGTCACACAAAAACACTCTAATCGGTCTAAGTTTGTGTGTATTTTCAAGTTTAATTATTTATTTTATATTAATAGTGTTCAATTTTTATTATCAGCAAGACATTAATCACATCATCACACATGCACAAATTCAACTTCCGAGCTACGAATTTCGTAAGACCTGATTTAACGAATACATTAAGTACTTACTTTGCCCGGGCTGGTTATCGAACCCCGGAAATTGAGTTTAAGCAGTAACTAGTTCAATCCCGAGGTCCTAGAAAGAAATAACACTATCCTTGGTCATAAGTCATAACCAATTATAGTGATATTTCTTTTTATTTAATACTAGTGGACCACAGAATAGTGTACACTAGTGGACGCCCGCAGATTCGCTCGCATGCAATTAGACATAACAATAGTTTCGTTTACACCTAGTAATATTATAAAGCCTATTTCACTCAGTGAAGATGCAGCTTTCTAATGGTGAAAGAATTTTTGAAATCGGTCCAGTAGTTTGTGTGAAAACATTACAAACAAATGTTTCCTCTTCATATTAGTATAGAAGTATAGACGAGCTACGTTTAATAATAAAAACTTTTGTCTACGCAGCACTTAACAACGTGGGAATGAATATCGAAAAAAAAAAGCATTTTCAGTCGGACACTTTTATTAAAATTTATTCAGATTTCCATGTCATTAGAAAAATAATGGTCTCTGTAACAAACTTAAACGATAGCCTCAACAGTGATATAGGTACATACAAAAATTTCAGCATTAATATATCAGCTGTCGAATTTTGTACTAACCTGGTGTTACTATAATTTTTCATTTACCTACGCTATTTCGCGTCTGATCCACAATTCGAGAAATATATTAAATTTTAACACCAACAGTGTTCTATAATATATTATGCTAAACAATTTTACTGCCATTATGGCTCGAATCCAACCCATATTTAGGTGTACAGAGTTGAAATTATGTCGCATGCAATAAGATCATATTTTTCTTACAATAAATTAAGCTCATTTAGCAGTAATACTCAAGTATCCATATTATGCAATTAAGTTATTATGACAAGTACTTTTGCTATGTATAGAGGGGGTATTACATAATTATGTCTGGAATCGAAATAATAAATTTTTCAATAAAATTAATTTTCTGAACACATTAATAAATTGCAACAATATACACTGGGGCAGCGTGGAAGACTATTGTGAGGCTCACCAGGATTAGAGTGCCTGAAAAATTCTGCAGCAAATGTTGGTTTTATAACCGTTTTATATATATTATATCCTTCACGGATATCCTTATAGGAATATTGGATTAAAGTATAGAGCGTTTATCTGATTTTCAGTGATTGTAAGGCATTACAAAAATATGCCCATATCTATTAGAATTAAGAATTTTCAAGGCATATAAGTGAATTGATTTTATTTCATCTTGATTATACGGTACATAAATATACTTATATAATTTTCGTCTAATTTTATGAGTGCACAAGCTCACAGAGGAGTGATTGAAATGTTAAAATGATATTGACTCAATGGACGGTATTGTCAGAATTTTTTATATTTGACGCAACGTTTCAGATACTTGGCGATAAATTCGCCGAGTGACATGCCAAATCATTCGTGCACAAATAAAACCACAGAATCCGCTTAGACTTAGAGAACAGAATTAGATAAAATGAGTAGGTAATTAGTAATTAGCGAGCGATGGATTCTCGCACAAACAATACTCACTGTGGCGAAAAATGTCATACATGTAATCATTTTCCATTAAATTAATATATAATTAACACGCACTGGAGAATTAGAAAGAGAATTTCATCTTCGCCCCAAGTTCCAATACCCGTGTTGTGTGTGTCCAATACCCAAGTTGTGTCCCGGCTGGTCCTAACAATTATTCCCACTGCTTCCGAAGGCCTTCAAAAAGACATCACTATAAGTCGTTCCAATCAAGCCTGAATATTCGCGGTACATAACGAATATACCCGAATAACATCGCACCTATTCGTCTGTACTCAACAAACATCTAATCGGGGCGTAAAATATGCTCTTAATCATGATCTCCTGCAAATGTTTTATTATTGCAAGCAGAATATATGCAGCAAAAATATTATATTCTGCGTTTATTCGTAAGGTATCGGTTTATCTTATTTCGCGGTCTTTGATTCAAGCTTTTTTACATAAATAATATAATTTGGGTACCATGTATGAGTGATTTATACGTAAATGACTCAAATATCTTCTCACACACAATATTTAGAGTATTCAAACTTTTTGTTCAAAAGCCGTATATCCGTGTAAAGGACAATATTTTATAATTCAATTCGAATACACAAAATTTCTTCTTTAACTCGAAATATCAACGCTCACCACTAAATTAAAGATTCGATACAAACAGTCAACTTGTTAATTAAATTTGCACCTTACGACCTTTGTAATAAGATTTCCTGAGCAAATAATTAATAGTTAAAAAAAACTAGAAAAACACGCTTTTATAAATGCACGTAAAAACCAAAAAGTGCAAACACGACTATGATACGATGTTTCTAATGGAATGTCAGTGCCTATCTTCCGGCTTCATCATCAGACCTTGAAACCTAATCGTGGTCAAAGTTCATTACAAGACTTTACCACAAGTGCAAACACGACTATGATACGATATTCCATCATGAAGTTCCAGTTAATATCTTCCGGCTCCATCATCAGATCAGTTCGACAGTACCATATTATTGTATTGTCATCAGAACTACATACAGCTGCCAATTTTCATTACGCTACGATCATTTAAAGATGGTTAAATAAGTTGCCTTAGATTCCATTACATAGTTAGTTACATACAGGTCGACCTAATAAAAGCGTGTTAAAAAATATCAAGTCTGAGAACTATGGACATTTTCAACATTAATTTAAGCAGTTTAGAGGACAGGCAAATGCAAATTATATCTTATTACAATGAAAGTAAGGCTCAAATCGGCTAGATTCATACGACCGCATGTCTAAAAATAGTGTCTTTAACTATATAAACGCCAAGAGGTTTCGCTGTCCGTCCGTTCTACGCTCAGACTAGACACAGAAGGCACGTAACTCACAACAACCAAGCATCCACATTACATTAGCTTTAAAAAAAATTAAAATTAAAATATTAAAAAAAAATTATAATAATATATACTAATATTTGGTATAACAATACTATACAATAAATGTATGACTTGGGCGAGGAAGGGACAGTGTTTTTATGTATAAGATAGCAAAGGAGTATGAAGCATCACCCGAGACTGAGACTTATACAAGTCTAGGGTCTGTCAAAAGTGAGTCACAGATGCGTTGCTACACTTCATAGATTGTAAATAGAGAGCTATTAAAAATTTGATTTCATTTATACATGTACAATCTTTATCCTTGTGGATTCGTCGTACAGGTACATAAACGTACAAGCGTACTAAACGTACAAATATGTATATTAAGATTTCTATGTAACTAACCATACATTTACATACAAGTGAATGGCAGTGGGGGTAAATAAAGAAATAAAGAGCACCATATCATTCGTTATTCACTCAAAATTGGTATTGTGGTACCAAAGTTAGTTAGCCGAACAGGTTCCTGACATTTTAAACCTTGGCTCAACTCAAAATCGGTTTTGGCTTAACTCAAAATCGATTTTATTAAGATCAAATAATTATTTTCGGTAATAAACAAATCCATTCACAACCATTTAACTATATCTATTAGATATTACTGTTTCTCAATAAACCTTCAATTGGCGCAACTAAACAGCTTTATATAGGCTTAGGAAGCAAATACACTGAATATACGCAACCTAATATACTAAGCGGTCTCATTTACTCATATAAAAAACTGTATGACAGGATAACTGTTCATAGAAACATATAAATGAATATAAATATCCAGTATACTGAAATAAAACTATAGCAACTCATTAATTATCAATATACAGACAGTAATTACCATCAAATCTCTCAATAAAAATTATGCTAAGCGAACATATGACTACATCAATCTTAAATTTTACGACACATAGACATAAGGACCGAAACCTCTTGTGCATATCGTTAATATTACATATAATAATATGATATTATAAAATAACTAGGAGTTCGTTTTAAAAAAATATCTATACCTATAATTAATTTAACATTACATAAATGAATATCATTTTTTTTCTAATTTGAGAGAATCTTATCCTATTTATCGGATTAATTTTGGATGACACACGCGGCATGGTAGACGCTGCAGCTATCTGAAATTACACACAATTTATTATTGAATATTGGATAACGCAATTATTACGTGGTCCCGAATTCGATTCGTGACTGGTGCAGATTGAATACGAGAGATTTATTGTAAAACAAATAATAATAATAATAAAATAATACAATAAAATACATAACGTACATAGCCCAATGACTCGCGTCGATTCAATGTGAACGTAAGAGTTAAGCAACGACGGGCGATTTTAAAATTAAATACGATAAAATAAAGTCTTGTACGTTACTGGTGCGGGCGCGTGCGTTACCTCAGCAGTCTCCCGGCGAGTGGTTTGCTAGCGAGCCGTCCCACGCCGCCTCCTTGTGCAGCGCCGCCTGGCGTTTCTTCTCTGAAATTTATAAACATTATAATTTATTAAATACTAGCTTTTACCCGCGGCTCCGCCCGCGTGAGAAAAGGGAATTAACAATGCCATCTATTAACAACAACCGGAACTAAATATCTAGAAAATAACAAAACATAGATATCTTCCCATGGGGATGTTTTACCGCGGTAAAAAGTAGCCTACGTCACTCTCCACCCTCCTCACTATCTCCACACACAAAAACCATACCATATAATAGCTTCGTTGCGACGTGAAAGCCGGACAAACAAACAAACAAACAAACACACTTTCACATTTATAATATTAGTATGGATAGTGGACGCCCGCAGCTTCGCTCGCGTTACACATTCACTAACTTCAAAAACGGCAAAGTTTCATACTAACTTTGCACCCCCGTTTTACCCCCTTAGGGGATGAATTTTCAAATTTTTCTCGCCGTAAAAACCATCCTTGAACTTCAACGAACATTTAAAAAAAAGAATTGGCCAAATTGGTCCAGGCGTTGTTGAGTTATGCGCTTACCAACACATTTTGCGATTCATTTTTATAATATCGATTAAAGTATTAATCTTAAAAGCTTTTATTTAACTTCACTCGTATGTATGTATGTCCTGGAATCTTGCAATCAATATTTCACCCACTTCCACTGAAGCTATCGAGCTGAAATTTGGCACACATATTAGTTTCCGATGACAATGCATGAAAATAAAATAAAAAGTTAGGTATAAAAGCTTTTTTAAAAAAAATTTTTTTGTACAGTAAATTTCATTCATGTCTGTGGAATATTTTTAGTGGGCCTGAACATATATGAGGTTTTGCCTTGTCGTTTTGGCAGAATATGAAAATAAAATAAAAAGTTACAAAAGCTTTTTAAAAAAAAATTTTTTTTACAGTATATTTCATTCATGTCTGTGGAATATTTTTAGTGGGCCTGAACATATATGAGGTTTTGCCTTGTCGTTTTGGCAGAATCTAAGCCTTGTTTAGCCAATCCTTTGGGCAGAAAGCCCAAAGGATTGGCTAAATCATATATGTTGGCTATGGCTAAGCAAGGCTTAGTTTCTTGGCAGTGTATGACGTATTATAACAGATTGTAAACTCAACAAAATGTGCAATTTGCAGCCACTGAATACCATGACAGCAGTGACAGTCCAGTGGCTATCGAACTCGCCTCTCACTCGAGCGGTCCGGGTTCAAGCCCCAGCGGCACGCACCAATGACTTTTCTAAGTTATGTGCGATTTAAGAAATTAAATGTCACTTGCTGTAACGGTGAAGGACACATCGTGAGGAAACCTGCCATGCCTGAGAGTTCATCATAATGTTCTCGAAGGCATGTGAAGTCTGCCAATCCGCACTTGGCCAGCGTGGTGGATCAAGGCCTAATCCCTCCCGTTCTGAGAGGAGACCCGTGCCCAACAGTGGGACAGAGAAAGGGTTGTAATGATGATGATGGAGTACTATGAAGCCAAAAAAAAGCAGTGTACATAACTTTAGTACAAGAAATAAGGATAAATTTATTGTACCTAGCTCTAGACTAAGTAAAGTATCAAAATCTTTTATGGGGAACTGTGTTCGCTTCTACAATAAAATACCCGGAAATATAACTTGTCTCTCAGATAATAAATTTAAATCTTACATTAAACAAAACCTCCTTAATAAAGCTTTCTATAAAATTAATGACTACTTGAACGATAGAAATGCTTGGTGCGATGTATCTCCAGCTCCACTTGTTCAATAATAATGTAATGCGATCCAATTATAAAAATTGTAAATTTTGAAAAGAGTAACTACCGAGTTTCTTGCCGTGTTCTTCTCGGTAGCATCAACTTTGTGAACCGGCGGTAGATAAAAAATGTTATGACGTTCATTAAGCGTATACAAAATACCATATCCATACTAATATTATAAATGTGAAAGTGTGTTTGTTTGTTTGTCCGGCTTTCACGTCGCAACGAAGCTATTATATGGTATGGTTTTTGTGTGTGGAGATAGTTAGGAGGGTGGAGAGTGACGTAGGCCACTTTTTACCGCGGTAAAACATCCTCATGGGAAGATATCGATGTTTTGTTATTTGCAAGATATTTAGTTCCGAATGTTGTTAATAGATGGCGTTATCATGTATGATAAATAACTCATTGTTAATTCCCTTTGACCACGCGGGCGGAGCCGCGGGTAAAAGCTAGTAATGAAATAAATGAATCTGAATCTGAAGTTGGAGGTTACCTCTGGCGAGGGTGATGAGCCGGCGCTCTTCCGCGCGCTCCTGCCGCGCCGTGCTCAGCCGCACGCCCAGCGCGCCCGACACCAGCCGCCGCGCCAGCGCCGTGCACGTCTCCGGCCGCTGTCTGGAAACATCGCCAGGTGCCTATTAGGCACGTAGCTCGGGACCAGAATAGTGCTACGGTAGCCCCTGCCTGTCGTAAAAGGCGACCAAAAGGGGACTTCTGGGGTTGCGGGCGGTGAGAGGGGGAGCTCGAACCGTCCATCATGTGACCCCGGGAAAGACGACGCTGTTTGTGGCTGTACAGCGTTGTGTGATACGGGAAGAGCCCGTCTTGGGCGCAGCGCTGGAGGGCACCGGCGCGTTCTACAAGAGATCCCGGAGCCCTCCTGTAGCGCCGGAGTAGGCCACCGAGTGGGTTTTAGTGGGTGAAAGTCCCACATAACCCGGCGTCGCTCCCACGACGTCCGGGTACCTTTTCAAGGTTTCCCACTCAAGAAAAAAAAAAAAAAAGGTGCCTATTAGGCATGATGACAGATTTTGAAATTGCCTTCTGTAATGTAGGTACACATCCAATATTTCGAAAAAACAAACATTATTTCAGCAATAAATTGAGTTTTAACGCAAATTATTGCAGTTTTTCCTATCTACTTTAAAATTAGCGCGAAAACGCTCGTAGGTGTCATGGCGTCCGCTTTGACGTCACGCCTAGTTATTATAACAGAAGATGCCGTGGTATTTATAATAGAAGCCCAAACGACAGGGTGAATATTATTGAGGCGTGAAGTCAACCACTCTGATTGGCGTTTCGGTTAACATGACTGACTGCTGTATTTTATACTTTTTATAATCTCAATGTTTTTATTAAAACTTGACCATTTTTTAGGAATTATTCAGCATACTTGTTCCTCTAAAACCGTTTATTCTTTCTTTTTTTAATACTGTCATCATTAATGCCCTTGCTCTTAAACCTCAACATCCAGGAGGTTGATGTCTACGCACCTAGTGGACCCCTTCACATTTGAATGATTGGAGCGCCGCGGACCCCCTGTCCGGCTGGAGTTGGACAGAGAGATAACATTCATCTTTGACTCCCCCGGAATCCTTTGTTAATTTTATTTACTTTAATTTGTTAATAAACTGTAGTTAAATCTACAAGAGTTGGGCGTTTTCATTAAAAGTCAATCCAATTACTCAACAGTTGTAGAACCATTTTTAACGAGTGGTATATTTATGGCTATAGTGTGCACGAAAACGCGTTACGGATGATTTCCATTTATGATGTGTGGGTTCCACACTTAATACTTATAGGACCAGCAGCTACTGCGTTAGTCTACGCTAAAGGGCTACAACCAATAACCAATTTGCTGACCAGTTCAAGGCACGGGTATCTTCGGCTGGATCGTACACCACGCTGTTTCAGTGTTGATTTGTAGCGAGCTCAATAAAACCCCTGCAGCTATAAAGACTACCCTGTGTTATAAGACGCAATTTTATTCTTATAACTTGAGTATTTCGCTTATAACTTTTTTATTTATAGTTCTACGACAAAAAGTTACTGAACCAAAGTTGTAGAGAATTTAATTTGCAACAAAAAATTTTGAAATATTTTTTTTATCAGTTTAAGAGATATATCGTAAAAACCATTTCAACCCCTATTTTCAAGATGGCGGCCGTGGGACAAGGGTGGCGACCCCACAAACTTGGTTTTAGCTTTACACTGACCCCCCTACACATCAAAAAAATAAAATTGCGTCCTCTAAAAAACGCAAGGTTAGGCCTAAAAAATTTAACATTTCAATGGACTACTGTGTTATGTAGACTGCGGCGTACCTGTACGGCTGCAGGAACTCTGCGCACTTCTTGGCCTTGTTTCGCGACTCGAGCGTCGCGGCGTGCAGCGGCCGACACCGCGCCAAAGGATTCTGTTTCGCGAGCACTTCTGCAGCTGAAACAGGATAAAGATATACAGGTTAAAGGTGGTTAACAGGATAAAGATATACAGGTTAAATATTATCTATTTAAGTACGTATTTAAAAATGTCTATGTATGTATATCAGTCTCTGACACCCATATTACAGGCTCGCGCCTACTTTGGGGTCAGATGGCCGTATGTGAAAATGTCCAAGATATTTATATTCTGGTGTACTGAATCCTGCTTGGTCCTAGTACAATCATGCCAATATTCGTGAGAACTCAAATCGCGGTTCAGTAATATCGTTGTCTGATGCTGGGCTGCGTCACGTGAGGTCGTTGGCTGCGGTAAGTTGTTTGGGCTAGTTTGTGGGTGGGTTCAGTGGGTTGGCCCGGACGGCCCCGACCGCTCGTCTCGTTTGTCTATGCTTGTTTTGTTATTTTGTTCAATTTAGGGCAAATTTATTGACGTTATGATTTTGGATTCGTTTGCTCCAAATCTTCTCAATCGAGATTAAGCTCGTTGTTTAAATTGTTGAAATATAATATCATATAAAGGTGATTGAAAAAAAAAGTGTAATAATTGTATATATAATATTTTTAAATAAATAGGCAAGTAAGCCGCAAAGAAAACATGTTTTATGACAATACTGTTTAGTTAGATCATGTGTATAAACATTGAAAGCCTTGCGCACGGAGACATAATACAATACCGGCAATTTTGTGCATAGCCACAGAATACATAATATTTGGCATAGCGAACAAAATTATGCTCCCATACTTGCTATCTCAAAGTAAGAAGTTACTCTGTCGTTGAATATTTCCTTCAATATTCTATATTGAAGGTAATATTCAATATGTATTGTATATAGTCTCGAGCTAAAATTAGAATCGATGCTTTTGTATGAATAGCCCTCTAAGTATTTAAAACCTCTTTGCTTGAAAACGACGCATTTGATATTGTATTAAACCGGCATGGATTAGAAATGTATAATTTATTTTTCTTATTCATTAGCATTCATTGGCATGCATATTTCGCTCTGCCAATACGGCTGGCTGATTAGCATACAAAAGACAAGACGTGACATTGAAACTGAGGCGAAGTTTAGTCTCGCTATAGGACAGCCTTGTTCAAGGATGTTCAGAATTAGGGTCGATTCACACTGAGCAGTCTCGGCTCGGCAGTCGGGTTAGTGAGAAAACTTCTTGATTGCGTCCATGCTTCGTAGCGCACGTTAACGCTGGGACATTTCCGGTTTTTCTCTCCGATAGTCGGATCCGATAGTCTGGTCTGTCAGATGATCCGATAGTCGGATCGGACGTGTATTTTATTTAGTATTCAAACAAATGTATGGCACGAGTGCTTTCAGATTGTCTGATCAGACTATCGGATCCGACTATCGGAGAGGAAAACCGGAAATGTATTCCCAGCGTAAGACGTCGATGCCGATTGCAAAAGTAAGAAGCAAACATTAAACCATGTCGAAGGCCGTTGGGTGGCCTACTGACTTTCGATATTCGGGTTGAGCTGAGCTGACAGTAGGTTTTACGTTCATCTATAATATCTATACTAATATTATAAAGAGGAAAGATTTGTTTGTAATATTTTCACACAAAAACGACTGGACCGATTTCAAAAATTCTTTCACCATTAGAAAGCTGCATCTTCACTGAGTGACATAGGCTATATAATATTACAAGGTGTAAAAGCAACTATGGTTATGTCTAATTCCACGCGAGGGAAGCTGCGGGCGTCCACTAGTAGAAGATATATTCTTACCCATACGTACCCAGTTGTGTAATAACCAATTTTAAAGTCATTAATATGTAGTACTAATCTACCGACTTCCAAGAAAGGAAGAGGTTCTCAACTCGACTGTATGTATATGCGCATTACGCATCCTCGTCAAACATGCGTAGTACATATCATCTATCTACTTCCAGTTGCCCATATACCTACCGACAGAACATTAGACCTCCTTACACAGGAATAAAGTTCAAATTGCTCTAATAACCGGCCGACATCTCGGTGCGAATTGACCCTCATTCGATAGATATCACGCTCTAGATGCAGCGATTTATTGCTACTATTGACAGTGGCATTGACTCGGGAATTAGCAAGATTAGTCGCATGTTTATTAGACCTAGCTGTTGCCCCCGTCTTCGTCCGCGTTGAAAGTATCTTATTAAATACCGCCATCATATAATACAAATCAAACAAGAAAAAATCATAACATATCGTACCTACACAAAATAATTCAAATACATAGGTACATTATTAGAAAAATAATAAGAACTAACTATATACACGAGTGCCTTCAGATTGTCTGATCAGACTATAGGAGAGAAAAATCGGAAATCTCTGGCTGTTGTATCAAAAATAAAAATACATATTCTCTGAAAAAAATTTACATTAATTTTCCCACTCCCAATTATAAGAGGATGTGGTTCAAATTAAGCTTGCAAAAAATGAACTAAATCAACAAAAAAAACCTATATATTATAAGAAATAATACCTACTACTATTATTAGTTACAGGAACGTCGAGCCAGTCAGTTTACGAGACTGCAGTGGCCAGTGCAACCTGTAAGCCTGTAACCGAACAAGACCTACTTTCGGCGCGCAAGTTCACTGACCGGGCGTGACGCAACGCCCGCTAACTGGACCGAGACGCGCTTCCAAACGAACAAACACTTGATTCAGTCAGGTTTTGTATTGTGCAAAGGCTTTGATTTCGATTATCGTTTGCGACGTTGAAGCGCTCATTGTCACGCGCCTCGATGTTATAACCTACCGCCTAACATCTAAGGAGAAGGGAGTAGCTGAAAAACAGTGGCTGATTCATTCCATGGTCTCATGTCAGGAGAAGTTGAGATACTTCCAGTTGGTAACATAATATAGAAGGGTAATATATGGGATATTGTCCTTCTATATAATTTTCCCTTTTTAGAATTGTCGCCCTCCGACGAGGTGGACTGACGACCTGAAGAAGACATTAAGAGGGCGCAGGTTCGAGAGGAGTGGCGACGATTGAGGAAGGCATACGTCCAGCAGTGGATCCAAAAAGGAAAAATGATGGATGGGATGGATGGATGGATACCAAGGAGATGACACTAGCAGGATATCACTAGTTGTAGCCCAGTTGACTAAAAATATGACAGACGTCTAATGTCTGCTCTGTTAGCTATTGTCGATCACATTATGAGCGTCCTACCTAAAGGGATTGAGTATGGCAGCTCATGGGTGGTGTCGCAAGCTCGTTTGGTATCCTGTATCCATAAAAAAAAAACTTTATAACTAATTTTACTAAAATGACAATATAGTGACCTTTATTGATAAGCTACTCATAACTTATCACGTCGGCCACTCTTTGCAATACGAAAACCTAATTCTTAACTTGTATGCTTGTTTAATATCTCACATGTATAACACGAATTTAATTATATAAAAAATATCCGATACAGAATAAATATCTACATAACAGTTTGTAATTACTATGTAATATTGCTAAAAACTATAGGCAACCAATAGATATATGGCAAAAGTGTCGCCAAATTTAAAAATGCACTAACAACATCTACCTATCAAACCCTCAATCATTGTACTTCACGCTTCAGTTGGGCAAAATTGTTCGTTACCGTCACGTCACTCATGAGTCACGATCAAGACATCGAGTCGCGCTCAATGCCCTCGCGAAACTCATTATTTCTAAGTTTCTGAATCATGTTCATACTTAAAAGGTAAGGAAAGAATCACCTGAAAAATGTAATTCACACACACAAAGAAACGCATTAATAATTTCAAAGTAATTAGTTTATGAGAAATAAGTAGTTCAGTATTCAAGAAAAATAGTATGGTATTTTAATCTGTTGTTTATTCATAAATTCAAGAAAAATTGTATGGTATTTTAATCCAAGACGAAATCAAAATTCAGAAAAAAAGCAAGAAACAAATTAATATTCGATATTTGAGTTAGGACATCAAATCAGTTTATTCCATTAATCTAATTCGAAATTTAAATGCAGGACATAAAATCAGTCTATCCAATTCGAAATTTGAATTCGGAGAACAAATTTAATCCACACAATATAAATTTTGGAAATAACTGATTGCTTAAATTATAGAAAGAATCTCAATTCGAACCATAATGTTTGTGATTTAATTTAAATTCAATTTTATCTAACTACCAACGAAGAACTCAAAACTCAGTCACATATCACACGTAAAAATCAGAAAAGATATTGAGAGATTTTTACGAGATCTAGATCTAATCAGGAAGAAGATTATTTTGTGTCGTATACAATACGTATTATTACCGATTATTTTGTCTCTTATACAATACGTATTATTACCGATTATTTTGTCTCGTATACAATACGTATTATTACGTACATTATTGATCGAAGATTATTACCGAATATTTTGTCTCGTATACAATACGTATTATTACCGATTATTTTGTCTCGTATACAATACGTATTATTACCGAGGCAAATGTTAAGCAACACCAGTGTCTCAATCACCGTGCTCTTCAACTCTTCATGCTCCATTAAGTGGGCCGGATCGTTGCAGTCACGAAAACGGGCCCGTTTGAACTCACGATTATCTCCACTCCTATAACGGTTATATAACGTTGGATGCATTTCCACTGTTCCAAAACATGCTTCATTTCTTGAAGTTGCTTAGAATCGGTATAAAACAATTAAGGGTTACATACGAACTTTTCGAATAAGCGTCTTTTTCGACTTGGCCTCTCTAGCTAGGTGATTCGTGTGCCTTGCTTCATGTATGTTGCATTTATTGCTAAATGTACCGCGTGAATCAAAATTGTCCATTGCATAATTTTAGAACTTTTACGATGTATTAAATTCGCTTTTGTTAAATACTCGTATTTTCTCTTGGCGTAGTCAATGGCGTTTTTCGCATGGCACTATTGACATTAGAAATGAAATAGACCAAATGGAGCAACATTTTGTAAATAAATAAATAAATAGACCTTAAAGGTCTATATAAATAGACCATAAAGGTCTATTTATTTATTTATTAAAACTTTACTATACCTATACAGCAGGACTACACGAAATACGGGGTCGATCTGAAAACCAGCGGCCAGTGCTAAGTGCGGCTCCTTTTCCTAAGATTTGAATGGATTATTTATTTAATTATTCAATTAAAATTTTCATTTATTTTTGTAATAATTTGCAATTCCTACGAAATAAATACTTTTGCTTAATGCTTAAAGCATCTTGTGCCTATCTATCTTTTTGATATCGACGCTTACCAGGGCAGTACTATTACAATTACTGGCATGTACTTATATTATTGTTTTTATATAGTTGATAGTATAATAAAAGTTACCAGGCTTAACCATAGTCGGTATGAATGGTACTAAATACTGCGCACCTGGACTGGAGCCTGTTATCGTCGCCGTCAGGGTTATGTACCCTAGACAGCAGGAGCTGTTACACACACAGCTAAAGCCACAATTGATCAGCAGGAGCAGCGCATACTAAAGCCACTATTGATCAGCAGGAGCGGCGTATACTAAAGCCACTATTGATCAGCAGGAGCGGCGCATACTAAAGCCACTATTGATCAGCAGGAGCGGCTCATACTAAAGCTTATACTAAAGCTATTGATCAAAATATTTTTCCTAGCTTCATCTTGGTCCCCATTGTGTCCGTTGCGGCGCCAGCCAGTGGAAAAACGTCCACTCTTACGTCACATTACCCAACGAGGTTCAACGGACTTCCTCGAACCTTATAGGAAAGTGGGCTGCGTAGGTCGACCGAGATGTTGGCAATCAACAATCCTATTATTTCCTAATGCATTGAGGATGGATGGATAATAAACCTATGGTCATGCCTGAGTAAAGAGACTTATGAATTTGTCTTTTCATGTCACCTTTTTAAAAAAGAACTAAACGTATTATACACAAAGTATATTTTAAGTACTTACCAACCTATTTTAATCGGCATATAGTATAACGAGATAATTAATTTTTACATGCTCATAAAAGTCTAATTTATATGCGCAAATGTATATATAGTTAGAGGTTCAAAATTTGATTGCACGATTTGCCGTTAAGTAAGCAACAGGTAATTTATATTCCTCATGTTTCATTATAAACAAGGTTTTTCCAGAAAACCATAATAGACAGAAAATTGCAATTAACATGCAATGCTAGTTAAAAAAATATATACTACGTATATAAATAAATAAATATTGAAAAAAAAATCTTCAATTAGTACAAGTGAAACTCTACCTTTGATATCTAACATCAGTATTTTTTTTAACATTCTAATATTAAATGTTTCGTGAGTGCAATATCAATATGCGATCCCATCTCATCAAAACAACGTGCATAGTTAATGTGGACGCACCATAACATAAAGCCTCTATCTAGCCCCAAACTATAATCGATGTCTCATCTCATCGTACCATCTTCTCAGTCGCAATCTTTCTTCATCACGACACGACCGGCCGACAATGCAATGAGGTAACGATTCGAGTAATTTATCTTATCGTATTCTACATCTGAAACCGGTTGAATCTTATTCGTGGGAATTTCTGTGAAGTGTTTTCGAGTGCAAATAATTTGGCAGGTTTGTTGAGGTGCGTTGCGAGCAATGCATAATACATAGTATCTATTGTAACCGGACAAATACAATTTCGCCCATACAACCTTTTTTTTATAGCTGGGAAATGCAATTACATATCCCACCCATAACCTTGTCGGTCAGGTGGGTGTATGTGGGACTCGCTGATATCAGAATACCCACTAAAACCCAGCGGCACCCTCAGAGTTGATAGGAGAGGTCACGGGATCGCTAGCGCATTACTACCGTGGCTCGCCCATACAACCTGAATCTTGATCAATTTTTTATTATTATAAATTAAAATACCTTGAAATGTACCATAATACACAAGTATATAGGCAAGTGTGGTAAGTTGGATAGACAGACGTCCGCGTCAAAATCTCGTAATACCACAATATATGTGACAACCACCGATTGAGCTTCCGCCAATACTATCTCAGACAGTACAATTGGCTCGTCACAGCAAAACGACATACTTTAGCGACAAAACGCGGGAGAGCAACCCATTGTTCCATTCAACGCTGTTTCGATACAAAACATCGATATTCCGATAAGCACGGCAAATTACCGGGTTTTCATTGTACTTGCTAGTGAAAAGTACTTTTCCTCGTCAGATAACTGCAGTGTTCAGTGAGGAAATATTGATACACTAACCGGGAAACGTTACGCACCCTTTGAGGCACGTGAAACAGCCGTTAGTTCAACAGTCTTGTCGGTGACACAACAGGTAGGACTAAAGACTTAGGAGACGGTCGAATGTTACAATCCACTATATTGGATAGGTACTTGTTAAAATTCAGAGCAAACAAAATAAAAATACAAATTATGAAATTATTATGAATTATGGCTTTGCAATTTTTTTAATATTATTATATTAATAACCAAATCAAATTTTTATATATTAATAACCAAGGTCAACCAAAAACATCCGACATTCGGATAAATTTACTGCTTCTACAATGCGCACTGAAAGCAGCATTGCTGAGTTACCCGAGTTCAATTTAGTAAACAATCTTACAGTGGATTTTGATCCTAATTTTGAGTTTATAAATAAAGGGAAACACAAAATATGCCTATCAGTGTAGAGACCTGAACCCTGCAGTGGTCAGTAATGATTTGTAGATATTCACACCTCCGTGTAAAGCAGACACGCAAGTACAGCAATTGATGCCATCTAGGTGAACTAATGACTTGAAGAAGTCAGGGGTTACCGCTGGATGCAAAAGGCCTATGTCCTTTGTCAAGCGGTTGACTACAAAATGCTGATGGTTGGATGGATACATACATACCATCGTAGAACACCGATACTGATCAACTGCGAGAACCGAGAGAGAACGAGAGAGAGAAGAGAGAGTAAGACGTAACTATTATTAAATGTGACATTTTCTGTGTAATTACCGCAACACGAGACATTTTTCCATTAATTCGCATGACATTTTTTATATATATTTTTTTGACATTATTGAAGTTCTGAATTGTAATCGTTATTTTGTAGTTTTTGCTATATATTTTAAATTGTATACATTTGATGTACCAAAATGACATGTAACTATTGTTACCAATAAAAACTATGAACTATGAACTATTGCACTACTGCACCTTACAGCTTACGTAAGGCAGGTGAGATAAGATTCATTAGTAAGCTATGAGTCGCAGATCACGTATCGATTGGCTGGCTTAAGGCATAAGCGGCAGCGGGTTATCAACAGATTAATCTAATAAAGCCTCACCTATTTGAATACTCCGTTTCGCGGTGGATTTGGGGTTTAAAGCTTGATCGGTTAAATAATTATTTGGCAGATAAATGCTTGCACTCAGATCCTGGGCAAATTGTTACGAGTATTTCTGCCCGTAGGCCACAAACAACATAGAGAATTAGAGTGTTACACAAATCTTTTCTAGCTGATTCCTCTACCATTATTCACTTTATTGGAGTCTTGTTTAGTAAACAATTGCGTTTACAATAGTAAAACCCTTTGAAACGTACAAAACCTTCAAAAGATTGTGAAAGCGAAACGGGTCTATGTGGGATTTCTCTGAGGACTTAGGTATGTCAGTGCTTAGAGCAACGAACTACCATTATTGGTGTTTAATATTTACATCCAATCACAAATTCTAACATCAAACATCTAATCACAAATTCTAACATGCTTCGCGACTCGAAACCGATTAGTTTATAACATTTACCATTTATTAACAAAGTAAACAATGGGGTAGGATATGTTACAATCATACCCATAATGATAACAAATTAATAAACCTTTTTTCACCTTTACAGTGTTTTGTTTTCTTTAATTCAACTCAAATCAGAATGCGAAAGAAAGTGACAAAACACTATATAGTTATCAGTTTGTTAATCGGTTTTCAGTGTTCGCAAATAGCAAATTTCGTTGACATTAGAGATGAATACGTTATGACGCGAAACTGACCAAAATGTGGATAAATTTAATCAGATTTAGTGTACCACTTAGAGCGCATATAACACTACCATTTTTTACACTTTGTGACACTTCATGTTATTCATCAATGGTTAAAAAATAAGTTGTACTTCTTTGAATAACTTATTCGCTTGTCACTTGCACCGCGTATTACTTTCGATTTCGTCAGAGCGTCCTAATTTTTTTTACTGTGAAAGTATTGTCCATTCAGAACGCAACCCGCGGTCGCCTTGAACTTGTCTGGCCACTGCAAGTTTGGCAACAGTGATTAACCTAGTTTGGGACTACATTTTGGAGACTTAAACAATTTATCATTTCATCAGATATTCTTCAAGGCCGGCAATTATTTATTTTAATGGTTTCAAGTGACATTTTAATAGCGCTTTCTTACGGTCAATGACCTCTTAATTTAAAGTTACTTATTTAGTTACGCAAGTTTACAAAACTAAGTTTTCAAATTATCTACCTACTATGCTGCCCGCGGCTACGCCCGCAAAGCTTATTTTCCGCAAATTTTTAAAGCAAAGCTGCGGGCAAAAGGTAGTATAAAAAAAACGAACACTAGCTGTACTCTATCGTTTAAGATCTGCTCAATACCCTTTAAAAGGTGCGGCCTGACTTTCATTTCATCTGTCTTGAGCTGGCTTGCTTCAGATCACTACTTAGTGTCTCTTTAACCGAATTCATAAGACGTTATCAAATCAACCAATTTTTTCATCAAAGTAAAAACGTGCATGATGTAAAAGTCAATAAATATTACTTCATTACTATGTAATAATGTAAGTTTTACGTGCATACTTAATTGAGAGCCAATCATTTCATTATCCAATTATTATGCAAATGGTTTACGTGGGTGAGCCAATTACTCTTTTATGAATAACTTACATATTACATTTACCTTTACCTATTTACAGTACTACTAGTTGAGGACTTAAAGCTGTTTGTAGAGGTGTTTACGCTGATTTGATATGAGTATTACATTAAAAACCTGGGAAAACCATGCGTGTTTTTGTATTTATATGATGAATGATACATCAAAGTGTGTTGTTCTCCAATAAAAATTCACCGTTTTCGTTTAATATGTATTCAATACACGAAGGGTTAAAAAATTGTAGGAAAGTTCTAACTAAAGCGAAGTCAAGTAATTTAATTATTTATTTAGTTAACATGAAATAATTTTGACCAATATAATAGGTTTAATTTTGACAGGCGATACAACATTGTAGGCGTTGGAAAATATGATGGGATACGGGATGGAAATTGAATATTTCTTAAATTTCGATCGGTAGTGTTTTTAGAGTAGGATTGCAACTAGGTGTAAACGAAACAATTGTTAAGTCTTATTCCGCGCGAGCGAAGCCGCGGGCGTCCACTAGTCACCTCATAAATTTATTTTAATAGTACAGGAAAGCCACAAACCGGGTGCGGGTACTGTGGTCACACATTCCGGCTATCACTTACGCAAACCGCGTTCAGTTCATTTCTATTTAACGCTTTGACGGACGCTAATCTAACGTCGTTAACACACAACATTTTTCTGATTCACATTCACATTACGTTAATTTACGTCATTATATTTTTATCTATTGCGGGTTCGAAAGTTTCATGTTATTGAGAAGAACATCAGAAGCAGTACATAATAGTAGTTACTTTTCATAAATTATAACATTTTGTTTGCATAATATTTACATATACGGACCGGCGTCAAAGTCTAGCTCTGAACTTTAATGCGTCAGTCCTAAGCGCTGATTGGTTCGCCAGTCGTTATGTCCCGCGCACTGATACTCTATGCGCATCTATCCCCTCCGGTTTGTTCAGAGCTCAATTCCGTGCCGCGAGCTGTACTTAATACCTATGGTTAGAGATAAAAATATGGATATGATTTTCACCAACTGTTATTTCGTTTAGCTTTAGATAGACAGTAATGCAGCACCAATCCGCATTGGAGCAGCGTGGTGGAGTATGCTCTAGACCTCCCGCAGCAGCGTCTGTGGGGGAGACCCGTGCCCAGCAGTAGGACGTCTATGAGTCGCAGCGAGTCAGTAATGATATACATAAACACGGCGTGCTGACAACCAGTCTATGGTGCAGCTCCACCTTTTATCACAGAATGACATGAGCGTGACTTGACGACTCCGAGGCGCGTTGGAGTCACCCTGACAGCCGAACCAAGGGTGCCGGTGACGAGACCCGGTCATGGCCTAATAGGCCTAGTCCTACAGCGGGGGTGTGAGTGTATAAGTTTTGTTTTAGATCATGGTGCAGCATGTATTTTCAGTTGCTACAAGAACAACGGAATGTGGCGAGCTGATTCGATAATTGTCGCACATTCTAGCAAAGCCTTCGAGACCGGCGTCTTTCATGAGGCCGCTGATTAACCGATAGCGGTGGCCAATTATTCCTCCACCGTGTATAACATTATAGAACTATAAAAAAATAATGGACAGAACTCACCAATCTTAGCGCTGCTGAAGACAATCAACGCGTGGGTATCGTCCACCCACTTGATCTCGAACCCGGTCTCCTTGTATTCACTGAACAGCGAGAGCAGATCGTTCGTCTTGAACTCGCTAGGAAAGTCGTACACTTCTACCACGTGAGCGAACGTCTCGTCGTACGGGCCATTGAACAACGCCTGCCCCTTCGTCTGATACTGATCGTAGCTGTTCCTCGCCTTCGTTATGTGCACCTTGCCCACAGTCGACGTCAACTCTTCCAGCAACGACGGGTCCAAACACTCCCCGGACTCGTCGAACACTGCATCCCAATCGTTCTCTTCCCTCTTCAAAGAAACTTTTGCCTCCAACTTCGCTTTCGGCTTCAACTCCGCCTCCTCAATAGGAGAATCGGGCACATTGTGCTTTGGTGATTCCTCTTCTATAGGATCCGATATCACCAGCACATCCGAATCGAAACTCTGCTTGATAATCCTTTTGCTACTCCTATTGATCTCCTGCGACGCTCGCTTCAGCTCATTCTTCTCCTCATCCTCGTCTTTGCTGTATAAATAGTCTGTGTTATCTATAATATTGCTCTGCATCTCATTCACAGCCATATTCACCTCGTTCGATTCATTTGTCCTCCAATTCTGTTGCTCGTCCGCACTTCCACCGTTCTCCGCGTAGTCGTAAAAACTAGGACTGTAGAATCCTAACTGTCCGTTCGCAAAATAATCGCCTATATAAAAACTCTCGCCCACTTCAAATTCGCTATAACTACTATCACTATAAGATATTGCACTATCACTATTTGGCACTTGGCAGCTCGAAGGCACAGTTTCGTTTTCGGTCGGCTCCTGGTTGGGTATGCTTGGTGCGTTGTGAGATCTTTGGCTGCGGAGGTGTGGGGGAGTGTAGACGTTGCAGAAGGTTTTGTCTATGGATCGCTTGGGGGTGTTGTGTGTGGACTTGTCCTTGAGCGAGGGTGATTTTGGGCACTTGGGGTCCGGTTGGGGGGTTCGCTTGCTGGTGTCGGGGGATTTGGGGTCGTCGGGTGGGGTCTCGGTGGCGCGGAGCGCTCTCGGCACGTAGACTGCGCGGTCTGGACGACGGGGCTTTGTTGAGCTTGACCTGAAAAGTAAAGATGTACTTTTTCATTGCTGAACGACAGATAACCAAATCAAATCAATCAAAAAAAAAATGTCTATTGCTCAACAATTACCACCCAATGATCCACGTAACAGATCACGGGAGCTATTTACAGATATTAACCAACTAAGGAAATTAACTGTGCGGTAATCGCAGGGGCGATCCTTCGATTTTTATGTGTGGACTGTATAAATGTATGTGAGGCAGTAGGTAGCAATCCAGTACCACAATCAGTATGAAAAGATCCAACCAACCTTAACATCCAATGTTGCCGGATTGTTCTGCCTCTTGTTTGAGCTCACGGCACGGCCGGAGCAGCACCATAAACGTTATGGCCTGCAGGGAAACTCCACGAACGTCGTGAATTCACCAGATATTTTTCCGGGAGTTGACGCAACTCTCCTTAATTTTCTTGTGACAATGAATGTCAATTTTGGAAGGCGTTTTACTTTTCTTTTCACACCGACCAGTGATAAAGGATTGAACATACCCCTCACCGAAATCAGTGTGATGATTTCCTAATAGTATAGGTGTGTAAAGAATGAGTGTGTTAATAATTTATGTGAATATTTACGAAATAATTCAAAAAAATATAAAGAAAATTGTTGGTGTTAAGTAAAAAAAGTTGAGTATATGAGCCCTAATCTAAATCCTAACCTTATAACTTAATTTTATATTTAGTTTGCATATGGCAATGGGCAGATTTTATTTACTGGTCTTTTATAAACCCCGGTTTGTGTACGTACAGTAACTACACGTACAATGTTATCACAACCAGGGTGAACCTCTTCAATTCTGCCAAGAGGCCACTGCAACGGCTTGGTTAAGTTAGATTTAAGAAGCACTAAATCAGCCTTCTTAACATTTGGAATTGAGGTGAACCACTTTTCTCTTTGCTGTAAAGTGTGCAAATAATCATTTGACCATCGCTTCCAAAATGATTGTGATGCCTTTTGAATACATTGCCAACGTGACAATCGATTCATCTGTACATCTTCAAAATTATATTCCGGAACAGTTAATAGATTTTGTCCAATTAAAAAATGACCCGCAGTTAGAACTTCAAATTCATTAGGATTATTTGAAAGGGAGCATAATGGTCGCGAGTTCATAATCGCCTCAATTTTACAAAATATAGAAAAATAATTAAAATAATTGGTAACGGTTTTAAATGTTAAGCTGCTGCAATAAAGTTTTTTCCACAATCAGAATATAAGCAACTACAGAGACCGCGGCGTGCCACAAAACGATCGAATGTGGCCAGAAAACATTCGCAAGATAAATCTGAGAGCACTTCTAGATGCACTGCTTTTGTAGAGAAACATACAAATAAACACAAATATGCCTTAGTAACCTTTGCATTTCGCCGCATACCTTCTTTTATAAAGAATGGACCACCAATATCGCAACCAACATGGTCAAACACCTTATTGGCCTTAAGCCTAGTTGCAGGTAACGTACCCATCATAGGCTGGGTGGAGTATGGACGACATTTAAAACAATCCCGACATTTCGACAAAACTGAACGAATTACACTACGAGCGTTTATTATCCAGTATTTATTATTCAAAATGCCTTGCAAGGTGCGCGGTCCTACATGCATGTACAATTTATGAAAATAATCAATTATTAAATTTGTTATGTGACACTTCTTTGGTAAGAGTGCCGGATGTTTTATATTATATGGTAAATCAGACTGTTGCATTCGACCCCCCACCCTGAGGAAATTATCAGGGTCTATAAAGGGAGATAGTTTGCGAAGGGATGATACATGAATTCCCTTTGCCAGCATTTGTATTTCAGAATAAAAATAATTATTTTGAATGACTTTTAAAATTAAATCATGTCCCTGTTTTAACTCACAAGACATTAGTGAACCAAATGTTCGATCAGATTTTTTACATTTTAAATTATTTATAAAACGAAGACACCACGCCATTGTGCGCTCAAGTTTACTAAACGATGAAATTTTATTAAAAGAATGTTCAAGATCATTAAAGTTATTTAAATTGAAAGAATTAAAGTTAAATGTGTCTACGTTAGTTTTAAGTTCTGGAATGATATCATTTTCCTTTAAAATTAATGTACTTCTTGGCCAACTACGCGGATCCCCAGCAAGCCATGCAGGGCCACTAAACCATTCGTCCGCTACTGCTAAAAGTTGTTCAGGCAGCGCGCCTCGAGAACAGAGGTCGGCTGCATTGTTCTCACTGTTTACATGAAACCAGCAATTGGGCGGAATCACGTCAACAATCTCGCTAACACGGTTAGCCACGAATACTTTTAGCTTGTACGGCGGAGTCTGTAGGCACGACAAAACTACACTCGAGTCGCTAAAGGCAACTATTGGTAAATTAAAATCTTTAACATTTTGTACGACAAAACGAACTAGCTTCGATAACAGCACGGCTGCCATTAGTTCAAGCCTAGGGATAGACATTAACGGCTTCAATGGAGCAACTCTTGATTTGCTCGTCAATAGTTTGACTTTGACGTTCCCATCCTTGCCAGTACTACGAAAATATATGCAAGCTGTAACCTTGTGACGATGCATCACAGAAACCGATTAATTGCACGTTTACAAACGAATTCACTAGAAGATGTCGCTCAATGCGAAGTTGTGAAAGGATCGGTAATTGACCGATAAATTTATCCCATTTTTGTAACAATTCGTATGGTAAACGGTCATTCCAGCCGAGGCTCAGTTTCCAAAGATCCTGCATGATACATTTGGCAACGAAAGTACACGGCGAAATAAAACCAACCGGATCGTAAATACTAGCAAGCAGCTTAAGTACTGAACGTTTCGTTCCGTCATTATCTTTTAAATTATAATTAAATGAAAAGAAGTCGCATGAAGGCAACCATGTCAATCCTAGGACCTTTAAGGATGATGATAACGTATCATCTTGAAAATTTATTTGCGTTATTTGTTCTGATTTCATTCGTGTCAGTAGCTCGGGACAGTTGCCACCTGTCCGTCCCGTGACCGTTTTCAACTCGAAAACTTGTATTGGGTCTGACGGTGTATCACGCCATAATATGTGTTGATAACACCTATCAGCGGGGTCGATGAGCACGGCTCGGTACATCTTTGACACGTTTGCCGTAAAACATACGTCATAGAGACGAAAGTTAATAATAATTTTTAAAATATTTGGAAGTAATTTACGGCCGGTCAAAAGATTGTCATTTAGTGACACCCCAGTACTAGTTTTCTGTGATCCATCAAAGACCACACGCAACGGTGTTGTGGAGCTAGAAGGCCGTAAAACACAGTGATGTGGTTATTAAATATTTAGACGGCTCCGTACCACGAGATAGCTCCATATGTCCCAGTGACTCGTACTCCTTCAGAAAATCAGAATAAGCCTTCCGGAACTCAGGTGAGCGCGCAAGTCGACGCTCGACATGCGTGAGTCTCCTAAAGGCTGTGTCATACGAATTACCTAACGGTTCGTGATTTGGCTTTAATAAAATAGGTGAAACATATCGGCCACTTTCGTCACGATAATGTTTCTCAATATATAGTTTTTCAGCGATTTCATCATCGGGATTTAAAGGAACATCGCACGGCGAGGATTCTATTTCCCAAAATCGCTTGAGAGTATCATTTAAATGATCATCAGTGGTGTACGACACCAACGTTGTAGACGCTACAACGTTCACATCCGTGACGTCACAAGTCGACGGTGTAATTAGTTTACCTGTTATAATATACCCAAATACGCTATCCAGCACGGCTGGCATATTGGGGCCGATAATAATTTTCTTCCCACTATAAATATGGGGAAAAACGTCACCGCCTAAAATTAAATCAATAGGCGATTGCTTATAGAAATGAGGATCAGCTAAAAATAAATTATCATACTGTTTTATTATATGCTCAGGAATTTTAATGGTAGGTAGATCTGAAGTTACTTTCTGAAGAATAACAGCATCAATATTAAAACCAGGTTTATCAGTGTGACGCGGCCTTAAGCTACATGACGTCATGCCGTAGTTCTTAACTAAACCATCGGCTAATCCGCAAATGCTAAACGGACATTTACGTTGAGATAAACCTAAACGTTGTAAGCATGCAGCGGAAATAAAATTGGATTGTGCACCGGAATCAATTAATACGCGACATGGTTGATATACGTTAAAGTTATCTAAAATATAAACAATCGCGGTACCTAACAACACCGTACTGTAACTATTATTATTATCAGTTGAAGGACCTCCCGACTGGGCGGGTGCGCTTGCAGGAACCGATGCATTACCGGAGTTATAAGAGGAAGCGAGCAACGTTTTCGTTACATCCTGGTGCAACAATAGGTTATGTGGTCGCTCACAAATAATGCATTTAAATTCACTCCTGCACTGTTCAGCAGTGTGATTAGGTTTTAGACAATTATGACATAACTTCAACTCATCAGCACGGCTGATTCGTAGCGAAGCACTAAATTTACGAAATTGAGCACAGCGATATATCATGTGATTGTCTCCGCAATGCAAACAAGAGAAATTATTTTTTGAGTTTGATGACGATGCATGCGCGTAGTTTTTCTGTGCACTGTTTCTAGTTCGCGCCGTAAACCTACTTACATCTGGTTGACGTTTATTTGGTATTATGTTTTGGTTGCTTGTACTAGCACCATAAGAACTAGAATGATCCAACACTTTTATTTGATTAGTAACATAAGTAATCAATTCAGAGAATTTTGGTATCGACTTCTGATTGATACTTTGTTCAAATGACCTACGAGTGTATGGATCCAAGGCTCGTAATGCTATATGACACAGAATGTAACTATTCAAATCTTCAATATTAAGAGATTGTATAGCTTTGTATGAGTTATCAAAGGTTTCTATGAAATTATTCAACTGAAAGGATGATTCCTTCGCAATAGGTGTAAAGGTTAACATTTTATCTAAATAATTCCCAACTAACATACGGTTATCTTGATACCTGTCGAGTAAAGCTTGCCAAACAATGTCGTAATTATTAGCAGATATTGGAATACTTTTCACTATGTTTAGTGCCGATCCCTTTATACATGAAAGTAAATAGTGGAATTTATCTATTTTCGGTATCTGAGCCTGATTATGAACTAACGAACAGAATGTCTCGTAAAATGTATTAAAATTCTCAATATTTCCATCGAAACGAAACAGCTCCAATTTTGGAAGACGTGGTCTAGATTCGATGCACGACTGTGTTTGTTCAGTTTTAACATTGTTATCATTCGCTAGTAATTTTGAAGAAATCAATTTTATACGGTAATACAACTCATCAAAACTATTCAATTCCTGACTTTGAAATATGGTTTTTCCACCAGCTTGTAACTGACATTTATAAATTTCAAAAATACATAATTCGAAAGATGAACGTAACTCATCTATATCCATGACACGCAATAGAAACATTTCACGAATATTGCTGTCAGTTACATTTAATGACATGTCAGATATTGTCTGTAATTGTTCAAAAATTCTTTGCTTTTTGTTGATTAAAACGTTTAATTCAACATCAGCAATGCACTCCTCGTACACTTCCTGAACCTTCTGACCCTTTTTAGAAGCCATTGCAACGTGCAAATTAAATATATATCAAATAAAATAAAAGAATAAAGAATTGCCTACTCTCATTGATATATATGTTACCACTAGATTAGCAATCACCGCGCTTATGCCTTGCCACATGCCATACGCCAACTGGCGTATGCGTAGCTAACGTCAGTTCAGTGCTCTGTGTGACGCCGGCCGAGTTGAACTGACAGAAAATATTTTCAAAATGGGCAAATGCACAGTGTAAATGTGCGATTCAAGATCACAAAAACTTAATAAGTCCACTAGAATTACTTTCCACACGTAATTTTATTATTTCTGTGTTTAAATCAACGTAAAAATGCAATAAAATAAATAAATTGTAAAATTTTGAAATATAGGTTCAGTGTGACCACTAAAAACTTAGTTTTAGATCCCCACAATTCTGGGAGAATTTTAAATTATGGAATAAGTGAATATATTTTTTTTTTAATAATAACAACGTTGCAGTGTACCTAAAGATGCAGCACGCCGTGATAAGTGGGTGGAAATATGTAATTCGATTATTGAGAAAAGAGACAGACTGGCTACTTACAAAATATTAAAAGAATTTGCGATACACCCGGGAGATCACATATCCTCAATACTAGTTGATCATTCCCTTTTAGTGGTGGCAAACTAGTGGACGCCCGCAGCTTCGCTCGCGTGGAATTAGACATAACAATAGTTTCGTTTACACCTAGTTGCCACCCTCCGAGATGAAAAGTACCTACATATCCTACATTTTAATTAATTAATTCAACTGTAAACATTTGTTGCTAATATGAAGCAATTCATCAATTCTATTCATCTTTTAAGTAATATATCTAAGACTACGCTGCGCGGCGCCACCCACACCGTATTATTTTATTATTGCATTATTTTCTTTAGATTGACATTTTAAATTCGTTATATCTTTTTATTCGTTATTCGGATTTTAATAATTTAATAAGTATTTAACAGGTATTGAAACGGTCTTTAATATTATAATATTTAATGGGATAAGGATTAATTCAAAGTTATGAATAATAATGGTTTGATTATTGTCGGCACTGTTATCAACTTTTAAAATGTAAAAAAGTAGTTATAGTGGAATAACTACAGTAGTTGTACATGGTATCGCGACTTTTTGTAAATAATGATGTGATCTGCTAAGTCGTAGTACATTATTTTATTCTATCATCAATAGATTTCGCAGCGCACGCGATGTAAAGAATATTTTAGGTAATTTTCACACCTTGGGTAATATTATTGCATTTTTATTAAGGATCCCTATTTTTTTTAAATGTAAAGATGTTACTCAGTGAAGGTGCAGCTTTTTATAGGTGAATGAATTTTCGAAATCGGTCCAGCAGTTTTTGTGTGAAAACATTACAAACATACATTCAAAAACACAAATGTATAATATTATTATAATAGCCTATGTCAGAACGTAAAGATGCAGCTTTCTAATGGTGAAAGATTTTTTGAAATCAGTCCAGTAGTTTCTGTGTTTTAACATTACATACAAATGTTTCCTCTTTATAATATTAGTATAGATTCCATAATTTGCAAATATTTTAAAATAAGATTGTATTACGAAAGGAAATTATTTACTCAAACTTACAAAAAAGAGTCTAAAAGGCAATTGTATACAAAACTTATGTTATAAAGCGGAGTATGATGTCATTAATTTCAGATCATCAAAATTCTATTTACATATGTAATTCAAATATTTTAAAGTTAATTTAATTTAGTATTAAAACTTTTCTATGGCTTAAAAAAATTGGGTAAAACTTCGCGTGGGTAGGCAACCCTGTCGCGCCGATTCCCGTCATTGCATGTTAATATTGCGATCTTTGTCTAATCTACGCGACGGTATTGTTATTGTGACTTGTGTAAGTGAGACATATATATGTTTACATTCAAATGTTTAGTGATTTCAAAGCTACGTCGTCGCGTTTAAAAAGTGGTTACGCTATATTTGAGGCATTCTGATGAGGTTTGCTTCTCTAGTATATTTAACTCAATGCCTACTCTACGTTCGGCTCGAAGGCCACAAAAAATTGTGCGGTAATCGCAGGGGCGATCCTTCGATTTTTATGTGTGGACTGTATAAATGTATGTGAGGCAGTAGGTAGCAATCCAGTACCACAATCAGTATGAAAAGATCCAACCAACCTTAACATCCAATGTTGCCGGATTGTTCTGCCTCTTGTTTGAGCTCACGGCACGGCCGGAGCAGCACCATAAACGTTATGGCCTGCAGGGAAACTCCACGAACGTCGTGAATTCACCAGATATTTTTCCGGGAGTTGACGCAACTCTCCTTAATTTTCTTGTGACAATGAATGTCAATTTTGGAAGGCGTTTTACTTTTCTTTTCACACCGACCAGTGATAAAGGATTGAACATTAACCAAGCATGACTTGGACTATACAAGCAGCTTTGTTGGGCCTTCTTCTCAGTCCGATATTCGATCTTGTGATACATTCACTGGCCATGCGGCCACGATCGCCGAAACGCCGATGACCACACCGCTCTACGTAACATGTAACAGCGGGGCAAGGTCGCCAATCGCCTCTCACTGACACACTTACGCGCACGTCGCATGCTAATGCCGCCGCTATTTGTTTACCAAGTTGCATCGCCTTGCATGATGTTATCACAATAAGTGGATTATGCGCGATCTTGCGATACCGGTATATTATTTCAACCAACTCTATCTATCTACAACTCATATACCTTTTAATCTCATTCATATGTAGCCGATAGCGTGTATGTGGGATATACGTTCTATAGTAGGGGAGCCCAAGAGGGGATTTTGCGGGATACTCAAGCGCGTAAGTTTAATATACAGTGGGATACCTTGTACCCGGTTAAGTACCTCCACCAAATATGAGCCCCATATATAAATGGGGCCGTCAAGGATAAAGGATCAGATTAGTAAAAAAAAAAAATTTGTCATCAGAAATTCTTGAGCGCGTTAGATTAAGGTAGGGTGAGTTAATTACATGCTAAAAAGTGTATATTCCACTAATCTTACAATTTGAGAGTAACGTAAAGAAAGGGGAGGGCTACAACAGTTGTAGTTGTAGTTGTAAAGAAAGGGGAGGGCTACAACAGTTGTAGCCCTCCCCTTTCTTTACGTTACTCTCAAATTGTAAGATTAGTGGAATATACACTTTTTAGCATGTAATTAACTCACCCTACCTTAATCTAACGCGCTCAAGAATTTCTGATGACAAATTTTTTTTTTTTTACTAATCTGATCCTTTATCCTTGATGGCCCCATTTATATATGGGGCTCATATTTGGTGGAGGTACTTAACCGGGTACAAGGTATCCCACTGTATATTAAACTTACGCGCTTGAGTATCCCGCAAAATCCCCTCTTGGGCTCCCCTACTACAATAACATTCAGCCAATTTAGATATAAACCCAACAGGATACAGGGCTGACAAATTTTAATTTTTTCTTATTCTGATCCTTTATCCTTGACGGCCCCATTTATATATGGGGCTCATATTTGGTGGAGGTACTTAACCGGGTACAAGGTATCCCACTGTATATTAAACTGACGCGCTTGAGTATCCCGCAAAATCCCCTCTTGGGCTCCCCTACTACAATAACATTCAGCCAATTTAGATATAAACCCAACAGGATACAGAAGAATACCAGGAGCATCTAGAAGAAAGTGCACTAAAACGTAAAAGTGTAACTAAATCTAAATAGTCGATCTCGCACGGCTATCTTCGTAACTCTACCGTGTTCTATGTTGCTAGCTGGGGGAGAGCAGATATAAATTATATCGCGTGACGTTCTGCGCATCAGTTATGCGCTCAGTTAGCGCCGAAGAATAAAACTACTCTATTTTAGTGTAATATTTGTGGCTTTTGTGACCTCACTTTCCGGCGCGCTTAAGGTTTCTGTAAGGGGAGGGCTACAACTTTGTAGCCCTCCCCTTTCTTTACGTTACTCTCAAATTGTAAGATTAGTGGAATATACACTTTTTAGCATGTAATTAACTCACCCTACCTTAATCTAACGCGCTCAAGAATTTCTGATGACAAATTTTTTTTTTTTACTAATCTGATCCTTTATTCTTGACGGCCCCATTTATATATGGGGCTCATATTTGGTGGAGGTACTTAACCGGGTACAAGGTATCCCACTGTATATTAAACTTACGCGCTTGAGTATCCCGTAAAATCCCCTCTTGGGCTCCCCTACTATAGAACGTATATCCCACATACACGCTATCGGCTACATATGAATGAGATTAAAAGGTATATGAGTTGTAGATAGATAGAGTTGGTTGAAAACTACTACTGCTGGGCACCAGTCTTCCCAACAGACGCAGTTGCGGGAGGTCACGACAACACACAAGATCACACAAAAACTATTGGACCGATTTCAAAAGTTCTTTCACCATTAGAAATCTGCATCTTCACTGAGTGACATAGGCTATATAATATTAGGTACTAGGTGTAAACGAAAATATTGTTATGACTAATTCCACGCGAGGCGTCTGCGGGCGTCCACTAGTATCCCATACATCTGTTAGCTTGTGTATAATAATGTATACTAAATAGTGGACCTACATTGCCACAGACTAGAAGAATAAGATGCCCATTGATGTAGATGTTTTATTAGACTGCCGCCAACAGGTCTAGAAAAATCTCGATGTTCTTAAATTTGTTCGTTGCATAAAACGCATAACTAACGCAGACGAAAAATTGTGATTAGGTATGTTAATGAACAATGAGTATTGCTGTTTACCATAAACTGGGTATTACGAGGCTAGAGCGTACTTTGTCTAAGATTTATAAGTTAAGGAAGTGTTGTGGTGTGATCATTTATAAACAAAGATAATAACAACATCGTCTAAAAAAACACGCTTTGTAGATAAACGAACGAAAATGTTTTTTTTTTCTTTTAAATTATTGCATTGTCATCGGTGCTTGCTTAAGTGTGCAGTTTCAAATTAATCCGACGAAGTGAGCGAAAATCACGTTTAAAGATTTTTTTATACTCCATTGCAAAAACAGTCATTGTACACAATAGAACTAATGAAAACATTGAATCAAGTTTTTTGTCAATGCTATGCGGAAATAAACTGAACACGTAAGGGCATAAATAATTGGACAGACCGCGTACTCATTCATAAATATTCATACTTCGATGTCTAATTGGATAGTATTATCTTTATCAGCGAATATTTATTCATGAAATATTTATGATGCCAATGTGAGGTAACATAATTATTTAGACACGAGACTCGTGCCCAACAGTGGGAAAAGAGTTGTGATGGACTTAAATATGAGTCTTCAACTGTGGTTCTAGTCAACAAATTTCAGGGAACCGGACCGCGCCCGTCGTTGCTTAACTCTTTCGATCACATTGAATCGACGCGAGCAATTGGGCTATGGACGCTACTAATTTCATATAGTAGGGGAGCCCAAGAGGGGATTTTGCGGGATACTCAAGCGCGTAAGTTTAATATACAGTGGGATACCTTGTACCCGGTTAAGTACCTCCACCAAATATGAGCCCCATATATAAATGGGGCCGTCAAGGATAAAGGATCAGATTAGTAAAAAAAAAAAATTTGTCATCAGAAATTCTTGAGCGCGTTAGATTAAGGTAGGGTGAGTTAATTACATGCTAAAAAGTGTATATTCCACTAATCTTACAATTTGAGAGTAACGTAAAGAAAGGGGAGGGCTACAAAGTTACTCTCAAATTGTAAGATTAGTGGAATATGGGCTACAAAGTTGTAGCCCTCCCCTTTCTTTACGTTACTCTCAAATTGTAAGATTAGTGGAATATACACTTTTTAGCATGTAATTAACTCACCCTACCTTAATCTAACGCGCTCAAGAATTTCTGATGACAATTTTTTTTTTTTTACTAATCTGATCCTTTATCCTTGACGGCCCCATTTATATATGGGGCTCATATTTGGTGGAGGTACTTAACCGGGTACAAGGTATCCCACTGTATATTAAACTTACGCGCTTGAGTATCCCGCAAAATCCCCTCTTGGGCTCCCCTACTAATAATAACTACAAATATGTAGCCTCAAGTGCTTTCAATGTTTCAAGAGCAACGCAAATGTTACCAGCGAGACGTAATATGCCGCATTGAAAGTCACTATGATGTCATAGCTCAGTGGGGTCAGGTGGTGAGCAAGCAACGGTAGGAAATGGCAATCTAACAATGGACTCACTCGTTTGCTACCTTACATCCATAAATAATAAAAAACGAGTGTGCTTTAGATAACACCACTGAAGTAAAACTTCTTTAGTCAATCTATCATCCATCCAGGCATAAAAAGGAAGACGTTTAGGTCCCATTTAATAGGTGATGAACCTGCCATACCACCACCACAACGTTTTCTTAGTCCCCCTGTTGTCAAAAGTCTCTTTTCGGTATGGGGCATTAGCCCTTAGTCCACCACGCTGGCCAAGTCCGGATTGGCAGACTTCACATGCCTTCGAGAATATAAGAACGCTCAGGTTTCCTCACGATGTGTCTTTCACCGTTACAGCAAGTGACATTTAATTTCTTAAATCGCACATAACTTAAAGTCATTGGTGCGTGCCGCTGGGGTTTGAACCCGGACCGCTCGAGTGAGAGGCGAGTTCGATAGCCACTGGGCTGTCACCGCTATATATACCCTCTTTAAATGTATAAGGCCGAAAGTTAGACGAACGTATTAAACAGCTGAAGTCTAAAATAATAAAAAAAAACATCAATTAAGGAATTCTCCAAACGAAGGTTATCAACAAACACAAATCGGTGCAAGTTACATGTTTTTCGACAATATTTGTAATTAACGGTAAGACTTTTACAGAATTATATGGCTCGATTAATGACAATAGGAAGAGCCTGGAAGCAATTCTATACAGGCACCTTCAGCAACCTCCGCTGTGATGCAACAGCTCCGCAGCATTAGCCGTTAAAAATGCACATTACGAGGCTTTCAAAAAAACATTAGCTCGATACAGTTTGTACAGTTAAATGCCTAATTAAGGTCGTCTGCAAAACATCAAGATAATCTACAATTTGCCAAAAACCTAACAAATGGAAAACGTGAAATGGTATTTGGAGAGGTTTCTTTCGCAAGAAGTGCTTTTTAAAAGCTTTTATTTAACTTCACTCGTATGTATCTTGTAAGTATGTATGTCCTGGAATCTTGCAATCAATATTTCACCCACTTCCACTGAAGCTATTGGCACACATATTTGGTTCCGATGACAATGCATGAAAATAAAAAAAAAGTTTTAAAAAGCTTCTTAAAAAATTTTTTTTAACGGTATAATTGTTTTAAATGTATGACTTTTACGGAAAATTTAAGATTTTAAGATCATTCGCGGTCGAAAAGCGGTAGAAAAAAAAGTGTCTACCAATCTATGGAATGTTGCATACGGCAACTTGTTTTACCACCCTTGCCAGGTGCTCCATACACCCAACCGGCTGAGTTCAGCGAACGCGAACCTATTACGTACCAACCAACACGAGGTAAACGTAGCTCGTAGAGTCAAATAACAAACCACGTCCACATTCTCGGTAGATACGATGCTATCGCCCGATGCTGTAAGCCGCTGCAATATACTGCTGTTCCGTTGCATCATGCGCGTAACATAATTCCGAGGTATAATGATCTAAGACAGCTCTTCATATACAGATTCTAAACAAATATACGCTACATCACTCGATATCTTGATTCGTTCGCCGATTCGGGTCGCCGATATACTTGTACTAAATATTTATCTGTCAAATATTTTTGACCTGCTCCGGGCGTGGAGCGAGTCTGTGACCTACGGCTTGACATTCAGAGCTACTTCCAGCCGTTTTGATGTGGAACATCTTTAGGCGGAGGGCAAACCAAATTTTTGGCGTGGCGAGCGTGGCGAGCGAATATGGAATATATATATACTATACAGTTATACAGTTCCGACAAATGACGGTCGGAAATTATTTTATTAATAAAATATAATTTTTTTTTTTCTTGTATGTTTTAGTTCCTGTCATAATCTGTACTTTTGTACATATTACTTGTACAAAATAATTTCGATGTTTCACATGTGCCAGGCGTCCCGTGACGGCTCACAATTTTTTTTTTATAAAACTTTTGAAATAACAAATAAAAACGAAGACCTTTAACCATTGATTATTTTAATTATAAAATAAAGAAGACAATGACATTTGCCTCACTGCGCAAAGCCGTGGTCGCACGGCTTTACCATTCATAATACATATAGGTTTATAATTACATATTATAAACCTATTTTACCTTTTTTTTTTTTTGTTTAACGAGTGGGAAACCTTGAAAAGGTACCCGGACGTCGTGGGAGCGACGCCGGGTTATGTGGGACTTTCACCCACTAAAACCCACTCGGTGGCCTACTCCGGCGCTACAGGAGGGCTCCGGGATCTCTTGTAGAACGCGCCGGTGCCCTCCAGCGCTGCGCCCAAGACGGGCTCTTCCCGTATCACACAATAGTAGGGGAGCCCAAGAGGGGATTTTGCGGGATACTCAAGCGCGTAAGTTTAATATACAGTGGGATACCTTGTACCCGGTTAAGTACCTCCACCAAATATGAGCCCCATATATAAATGGGGCCGTCAAGGATAAAGGATCAGATTAGTAAAAAAAAAAAATTTGTCATCAGAAATTCTTGAGCGCGTTAGATTAAGGTAGGGTGAGTTAATTACATGCTAAAAAGTGTATATTCCACTAATCTTACAATTTGAGAGTAACGTAAAGAAAGGGGAGGGCTACAAAGTTACTCTCAAATTGTAAGATTAGTGGAATATGGGCTACAAAGTTGTAGCCCTCCCCTTTCTTTACGTTACTCTCAAATTGTAAGATTAGTGGAATATACACTTTTTAGCATGTAATTAACTCACCCTACCTTAATCTAACGCGCTCAAGAATTTCTGATGACAAATTTTTTTTTTTTACTAATCTGATCCTTTATCCTTGACGGCCCCATTTATATATGGGGCTCATATTTGGTGGAGGTACTTAACCGGGTACAAGGTATCCCACTGTATATTAAACTTACGCGCTTGAGTATCCCGCAAAATCCCCTCTTGGGCTCCCCTACTACAACGCTGTGCAGCCACAAACAGCGTCGTCTTTCCCGGGGTCACAAGATGGACGGTTCGAGCTCCCCCTCTCACCGCCCGCAACCCCAGAAGTCCCCTTTTAGTCGCCTTTTACGACAGGCAGGGGCTACCGTAGCACTATTCTGGTCCCGAGCTACAGGGACGAAACCTATTTTACCTATACAGAGTTTTGTTGGCTATATCAATTTCAAATTCGAAGGAAATTGACAAAACACTACATAATACGTGTATTATATTATTAATTTATTTAAAAAGTATTATTAATTTGTTATGAATAAGCAGCTGGATGTTGTTAAGCTGCAGCCTTAAACTTCTTGGGAGACCTCGAAGCTGATAAACCGATACTCGGGTTTACCAACACTTCTACTACCTACCCTGGAGCAGTGTGGTTGAGTATGATATTGGGCTTTTCAAGAGTAAAGAGATACTATCGTACCATTCAATGGGTTGCAGTAGCAGCCAAAAAACATCACGCCTGATTCTAGATAGGCAGAGATGTGTATTACACCCACATGTCCCACATATTACAGTTCCAAGTTATAAGAGCGTGCGGTGAGCTTATTGCCATATTCGGGGCACAGATCCAAACTACGCGCTTCTACTGGAAATGTTTACTAGTTAAGCCATTATTTGGCCAACCCAGCTCTCTAACTCTGGTCCTCTTGCAATTGTGACCACTAGACCAACAAGGTTGTCTTAAGTTGCAGCCAACTGCAACCATTCACGGCACGGCTGATAGCATCGATGCTGTAAGCTTCTGTAATCCACTGCTCTTTAGTTGCATCATGCACGTAACATTATTACCATTTGAGGGGCCTAATCAACAGCCTAAAATATAAATTTTATGCTTCCAGTTCTGAAAATTTCAATACTTTCATACAACCTCTCATCCCCCTTTTCAACCCTATACAACACTTTTTCCAATTAAAAAGTAGCCTATGTCCTTTATCAGGATCTAAACTATCTATGTACCAAATTTAATTTAAATCGGTTCAGTAGTTTTGGCGTGAAAGCAAGACAGACAGACAGACAGAGTTACGTTCGCATTTATAATATTAGTATGGATTTAATAATAATGCGTTATAATTCAATAATACTTTGTGGGATGAAGTTGATCGTAATGAGAATGACGCTACGGATTTACCAGTTATCAATACGTTATGGTCAAGTAAGCAAAATCGTTTTGAACAATGTTAATCTGAACGCTGTAAAGAGTAAACAATGTTATTTTCCCCAAGCGTAAATTCCCCAATGGAGGGTAAAAGACCTTGAAAGGAGACCAAGACTGGAGACAGACTCAAGCGTTATTAGATCAGAAGAACAATGTGGATTTGTAAAGGATGACATATGGGTGGAATAGTGACTTCATATTTTCAATGCAATTATTCTAGCTAGAATATTTGCAAGCTTAAGCAATCTGCGTAATAATAGGTTGGCCAATTTTTAAATGCATTTCTTTATTTATTTATATATTTCGAAGGCATTATTAATCTTTTTTAAAACACGATCAACGACCAATTAATCCCATATGTTGTAGCAAGAAACGATTTAAATTTAATGATTGTAGTGTATTTATTGGCACACCTTCAAAATACCTAGTAATGAAAAAACGTTTCGCAGTACGCTGAACCTGACCAAATCGAATAGTCAACACACATCAATGAGATGAGAACGTATTCATTTACACAATATTATTCTACCGAATCTGTTATTTACAACTGTTCAAATACTTCGATACATCGCACAAGTGGACTAATAGAGGCAATCTGGCAATTATAATAAACCACAAAACCTTGAAACACAACTCGCTACGTAGATTTCTGCGACTATCAGTCTTTATCTGTTTAGATTTTCAAATTATGACTCAAAAAAATACGATGCAAATTGATTTTAATAATGGACGATATAAAATTGTTTTTGTTGTTGTATAACTGTTGTATATCAGGTACTCGTATACCTACCAATAAAATTGAAGGTGTCAGCGATAGCTGATTACGACTTTGCAATCAGCGGTCGTAGTCTACTGACCCTGCCTGTGAATGCTCTGTTTGGAGACGAATCACATGTTTGTGGTGTTGGTGGTACTCGTAAATATAGTTTAAATGTTTATTGATGAGCATGGAGGGAGCGATGTAATTAATTGGAGGATACATGGTCTTACTGCGTCAGACAAATTTGACTGAAATGACTCACATGAAGCTACATTTGAAAATCTAAAACACTTTCGGTGTCATCATTTACTTACGAGATTGAAGATCTTGTAAAAGACAAAATCCTTTCATCCCTTAAAGTAAATGGCGCATTAAATTACTTTAAGAAAAACTATTGTGCACTGAAATTAAAGTCTCACATATAGTACACTCACTCGTTATCAACCTCGGCTGCCAAGGTCGTCATGCGGCCTCCGATCGCCTCCGAATCCAATCTCCACAATAACAGAACACAGTCACCTCACAATCGACACTGCGTTGCGATATCTTTATCAACTCGTCTGAGAGCGCGACACGTCCGCACGCGAGCGCGGTTGACCTGCGAATGGAGTAGGAAGTGTTTGTTGTTGTTGCACTAACCTGATCTTAGCCGGCGCGTGCGCAGGCTTGCAGTCCCCCGCCGGAGCGCCTGCGAAACAGTATTACGTAAGTCCAAGGCGTTTTAAGGCGAATGGGGTTTACACAATGACCTCGGACAAGTATAACAGTAGTAGCCATCAGTACGTACCTACTATGATTAGAGTTAAGCAATCTCGGACTCTGTTACGAAGTTTTAATGGAAAATTTTCATCAAACCTTCGAAGCTTGCTATAGTTACACAGTTATAATAGGTGTAAAAAAAATCTTTAACACACTCACACCCCTAGCTAGGATTTTGTTTATAGCGGGTAAAGTACAATCGAAAAAAAAAAACACTATTTAAGCCATGTAAAAAGTTTTATCTGCAGGCCATAGAACTAGGACACGCAGCCTTACAATCGAGGTTAATGACATAGTCCGGTATTGTTGAGCCATTTAAAAAGCTTTATCTACATGGTACAGCAGGTAGGTGGTAGGTACATTAGAGCGCACCCCCGCGGAAGGTCTAGGCGAGTGTTGCGAATGTCGGACACACAGAAAACACCAAAATTTTACATCCATGACCCGAGTCCAAATATTACGTGATCTGCGATATAACATGCCTCGGCCGGAATTCGAACCCGGGGACCCGCGGTACGACAGTCGTGGAACTAACCACAACCAAGGCCGTCAAATAATTACCAAACGTCTAGATTATTCGAATGGTATAGCGAGCGACAGTCGAGACGAGAACGTTGAAATTGCAAAATGTTACAACGATACAATCACCGCAGTTCTGGGTGTTACATGAAAATTGCGGGCGCGGTTCCCAGGCGTGGGACAAGATGACGCTTTGTCACGATACTGCGTTAGATATCTATGTACTTGTTTACAACACGGCTAAATAATGCAGTATGAGCTTCCTACTCAGCTGTAGACACACACACACATACATACCTGCACACAATCACAAAAGTTCATACATATATTCACTGAATATAGCCGAACTAAAATGTTTGTTACTACATGATTAATGTTTATCATTTTAAGTTACAATGACTTTACTGTTAGTCAGTCATGTACCATTGTATTTCATAGTTAAATAAAAATATTTTAAGATTAAGATTGATTAATTTGTCTTGTTAGCGCAATGAATAGAAGATTGTGCAGAATACTTTATGGATTACGCCCGCCTTAGTAACACCTAGTATCTATCCTGTACTTTTTAATGGTTCAAAACTTCCGCTCTAGCATTTTCACACACTGGATTCTCATTCAATTAGATTCAATTTTTTTTTTAATGAACCTTAGCAGGTTTGAAGTTAGATTCACGTAACAGCAATGATTTTATAGGCGCGTAACAAGTCTAGTAATCAACGAAATCACTATCAAGTATCTTATCTATGCTTAAATTCTTTAGAAACATTTACCTCTATTCATAGAACAACTATATAGCAGTAATATTAGTTGTAATCGGTGTTGTGCAGTAAGGTAATTAATCTTATCATTTTTAACAATTACAATAAGTAATTGTAATACAGTGTAAGAGAGTGATATTAAATTGTTGGCTTTAAAACTGCAACGTTTTGGTAAACCTTGCTCCGAATCCACTACGTATTTTACGAAAATTCGCGGACGTTATTAGTTCTGTAGTCTTCTTGTTCTCCTTCCAGTCTAATCTTCACGTTATTATTGACCTTCTCATTTCTCAACTTCCTTCATCTATATCAACTTTTTGGTTGTTCCTGTCCCTCACCAGGCCTCAATATTAAACCATAGTTTGACCTGACTTGTATTTAAAAGATAAAAATATAATTCTGGAAACAGCACAAAAATGCTCATAGATGAACACTAAAAGCTACATTGACTAGAAAGTACAGCCTGCAGTTTGAGGGCCACCAAGAATGTTCTAACCCGTAAAAGTAGATCGACAGCCTTACATCAGGGCAGCCTCGAACGTTCCAACATACATAAGCTACCAGGAAGAAAGGCCAAAGCGGCGTTAACGCAAGAACTGGAACGGCGATCAAGGCCTATTCGGGTTAGCTTGTCGGAAGTGTAATAAATATTTCCAGGTCCAATAAATATACTTTAACGTACAAATTTATCTCACGAGTATCGCTTCACTAGTATTTTTGGTACGAAAAGACAGAAAGATTCAATAATTTGTTCTTACTACCTAACTCAAAACTCACTGAAGATACATCAATGTTATTTTGACTCCTGAATAATTACCCACACTTCTTATCACTATGCTCGACATCGGAGATTCAAGACACAACCCCTTTTTATCATATCCAACCTCAATCAGTCTTTGTTACAGCGATTTTCCGTTGTCTTTTTCAGGTCATCGGTCCATCTTGTCGTCCCGTGCTTCGTTTTCCGAGTCGTTGTTTCCGGCAAGTAAAATACTTAGGAATTGAGATTCTTAAGTCTTCTCTCCTCATGTCTCAATCGCGACCTCATCATCTTCCAATCTCCACACTCTCCTTACATCTCATCCCTCCATTAGCTGCTTACTTTACTGCGTGGCTCTGTAGCCCAGTGTGTATTCTTAGGGGTATGTTTTCAGGTTTTACTAGACCAACGAGGCAGTCTCCCATTCCCGACCTCATTCCCTATCACACACTCTAGTAACCCGACCTTATCGTAAAGCCGCCGTTAGCTGCGCCACTTTCACTCTCGACGGCTCGGTGGCCCACATTTGCGACCATTACTCCGACGGCCGGCACGCTTGCATCATTTGCCGGTTATATCATTGGCATTTCGATAGCTTGACCACTTCGATTGTGAAGGACGAATACTTGATCGGGCTTTTTTAAATGTTATCTGTGGGAGTTGCGTGCCGGTTTAATTGCTAATTGAATAGGTGGAGCCCGGTGGAGTGGATTCTGCAGGCGCTTTTTGTGACATTTGAAATGGCATATTGACGGATGATTGTGTCGATTTGACCAAAGAGTTTAGGACAATTAGCACACGAATACCAATACGCGTGTGGAACAAATTTTAGGCCCTGCGCTAGTGTGAAGTAGCGTATCATGTGACGAATCAACTAATTTCTGGAATCAAGGGTCTGGATGTTTGGAACTGACATCTTATTTGCTTCCTCTTTTAATAAAACTGTACGACCTAGTTTAAGGGTTTAAATTTAAAGTTGTTTTGAAATTGCCTTGAAATTTCCAATCTTAGGAGTAAGGATGGAGAATGTCTTCACAAACCGTTTAATTATGACAGCAAAGACAGGAATCCACTATCCGGTATACATCGTAAAATAGGCCTTGTGTTTTCCTGCAGTTTGGCAGTTATGTGATGAGATCGTGACAAAGATCACCAATAAAATCACAACACAGATCACGCATAGTTGCATCCCTCTCGCACGCGCCTATTTCAATGATTCCAATCATGTTTTTATACACTTGTGCTCAATAGTTAAATCGAAGATTACGTATCGTGCAAGTTTTTTATTTCTTCATTCGAAAAGCAAATAAAAGGTTATTTCAACACACTTATATTAGGTTGATATTGGTTATTTTAAAATTACTGTATCGAGTGAGCCAGCCGTGACTGTAAATATAATATACAACTGTGGTTCAATCCATCCATCCACACACACGTGACACAAGTGAAGGTCGGTGGCTGCGAGTAAAATTGGTATTTTCATCGTTATCTTTATCTTGACAATGTTTTTGTAAGTCATATAGCCATCGCCCAGGGTGAACTGGTAGAAAATGCCGTATGGCATTATGTAAGCCCTATGTATAAAGGTAATATTTATTTATTTAAGTTTATCTTAAATAAATAAATAAATAAAATATAGGTTTGAAGTTTTCAAACAGTTCCTAGTTAAAGTGCCACGACCATCACAACCCTTTTGTAGTTCCACTGCTGGGCTCGGGTCGCCTGTCGGAACTACATAAATTGTTTTTGTTACTGTAAAATACTGTTAAATATACGCCATGCAAGAAGACATTTGTAGTTTATTTCTTGCGTTTCTTTTTCAGTAAAAATACGCGCGGAAAAGATTTATTAAAGAAACAAGTAGGTGCTTATTAGCGTTCTTCAGGTTGTCGGATTGCGGTTTAACTAACAAGTTGGCGTTGCATCCTATCCTACTTTCTATTCCTACTAATCTTATTGAACGTTTGTGGCTTAACCGAAGTGATGTTAACACTTTTGGTGAATTGAACATACGGTTTAACAAAAATACATGAACGAATAATAATAAATTGTTATACATAGAGCAGTTTTAGCGTCCATAGCCCAAAAGCTCGCATCGACTTAATGTGATCGAAAGAGTTAAGCAGCAACGGGCGCGGTCTGTTTGTGGATAGGTGATCGCTAGTGGCAAAATTTCATGGACGCTACCGTGCTTCAGAGGGCACATTAAGCCGTCTGTCTCGGTTGTTTTCAATGTTGGAAACAGTCGCTAAGCCTTGTCGAAGACATACCGGGGGCTTGAGAACATTCGACACCGGGTTGACCAGCTAGGTGGAGTATGCTCCAGACCTCCTGCAGCATTGTCAGTGGAGGAGACCCGTGCCCAGCAGTGGGACGTCTATGGGTTGCAGCTTATACATAGAGGCCTCTGTTATACTGTGATATTGAATCCAGTTGTTTCCCGCAGTCTTCTTCAGAGACTGCAGGTCAGAAGGCGGCCAGTACTCCGTTTTAGTAGTCATGGTCAAAGACTGATCGTACCCATGGGTACTCCGCCTTGCGAGCGACTTGGCCTGCCCATTGCCACTTAAGCTCACTGTGAGTTACGTCTGTACCCTACTTTGTCTATGGATTTCATGTCTAAATCCACCACCTATCTATATATATAAAAGGAGAAGGTGACTGACTGACTGACTGACTGACTGACTGACTGACTGACTGACATATCAACGCAGGGCCTAAACTATAAGGGCTAGAAACTTGAAATTTTGCACAGGGGTTCCTATTATAACGTAGGGGAGCACTAAGAAAGGATTTTTGAAAACTCACCCCCTAAGGGGGCAAAACGGGGGTGCAAAGTTAGTATGAAACTTTGCCGTTTTTGAAGTCGTTAGACGGGTAGACGTCGTTAATGGGTCTAATTCTACGCGAGCGAAGCTGCGGGCGTCCACTATTTGTAATAAATGAATTCCTCAGTCACTGGAAAACCATGCAGGAGGGCCTGCTATTAAAGGCAAATAAAACTTTTGTCGCTATAGCTAAACATATCTATATATATAAAAGGAGAAGGTGACTGACTGACTGACTGACTGACATATCAACGCAGGGCCTAAACTATAAGGGTTAGAAACTTGAAATTTTGCACAGGGGTTCCTTTTATAACGTAGGGGAGCACTAAGAAAGGATTTTTGAAAATTCACCCCCTAGGGGGGTAAAACGGGGGTGCAAAGTTAGTATGAAACTGCTGTTTTTGAAGTTAGTGAATGTCTAATTCCACGCGAGCGAAGCTGCGGGCGTCCACTAGTTATTGGTATAAAAATAATGTAAATGGTCTACCAACGAAAATATTATTCCTGGATTGGAAAATATCAAAATAATAATTAACTACAAATCGATCACACACCACACCACATCCTTTTTTGACCCACTGTCGGGCACGGGTCTCCTCTCAGAATGGGAGGGATTAGGACTTAGTCCACCACGCTGGCCAAGTGCGGATTGGAATGGCAGACTTCACATGCCTTCGAGAACGTTATGAAGAACTCTCAGGCATGCAGGCTTCATCACGATGTATCCTTCACCGTTACAGCAAGTGACATTTTATTTCTTTGATCGCACATAACTTAGAAAAGTCATTGGTGCGTGCCGCTTGGGTTTGAACCCGGACCGCTCGAGTGAGAGGCGAGTTCGATAGCCACTGGGCTGTCACCGCTTTAACAAATACAACATAGTAAATTTAAAATTAATCATCTAATACAGTGCGTGTACGAATTGATTATATTTAGAGAAATCACACACGCTTGTTTTGTTTGTAGACTTGTTGGAGATAATCGCACGGACAAATGGTTTTATAGCACGTTACGGTAATTAGCTTGAGTTATTTCCATCCTGAGAGCCTAGGTAATCTCTCCCCCAATATGCAATGGGGCAATGTGGCGGAATACTTCAGGTCTTTTCTATTACAATGTTTGTTGTCACTATTTTCTTTGTTGTTACGTTGTCCTGTTTACGACTCGCTGGTCTATTGGTCCTGACTGCTAGGTTAGAGGTCCTGGGTTCGATTTAAGGGTAGGCCAAAGTATTTCTAGTTTGTATAAGTGCCCGGTATTTGCCTAGGCTCGTCATTTATTAAATAGTAGGGCCATAACTTGTGAAAAGCGTTATTGATAAGAATTCCATCCTTAAGGAATGTATTGTTATGGATAAGAAGCTTACCCTGCCGGCATATTGAGCCATCGTCGCGATCCGTCTGCGTCAGTCCCATGGTTGGGCGGGCGCACGCCACATCACTGAAACACCACCATACATTGATTAATACTTACATTTTTTAAGTGCAAACTTCTTTAGGCGCGTTGGGCGATTTTTGTATGGGGAAAATCTAATGAGGTCGCGTCACCGTCACGCTGTAGGTATATAGCTATAGCTACAACTTGCACTTGTCCAGAAGTGAAAACTACGTACTATAGTTAAGCTTTAGCTGTAAGTATTTTTGATATCAATTAAAATGTACCTACATAATTGTATGCGATTTCATTGGTATAACAATAAAATTAAATGTAGAAAAAAAGATTAATTAGTGTAGAACACGTACGGATATTTAAGATTTTAATTAACGATGCAACAGCAATTCACTCACACAACACAGAAAATCACTGCTATTTCACAGTTTTTTTAATATTCTAACATAGTATACGCTGGAGGCTTCGTCATAGAAGAAAAATTTGGATACTGCAGAGCGAAATTGCATTTGAACATGATTGAAGTAAGTAACCTACATTACGCCAGAGTGCTATAGACTTTTTAAGCAGGTAGTCACATGCACTTGCTAATAAGAATAAGAATAAGTTTATTTTGACAAATTACATACAAACACAACAATAATACAAATAAATCGACCTAATAAAGCTAATTAACCTAACGAAGTATGAATTTGTCAAAAAGGGGCCGTACTCAGAATTAGCCGTGGCGGACCACGACCGCTGGTTTTCAGAACGACCCCCGATTCCGTGCAGTTCGGACACAAGTATATTATTAGACTAGATATAATTAATTAAATAACCCTAGCTTAAGTAACTTGTATACCTGAATACCCACCACCTGAAATTTAAATACTACCTATCTACATACTAATATAACTACTATTATTGTATAATCTACCTCAACAAGCGCTCCTGATAGCAGACCACTGTGCGGCGTTCGTCGCTGACTCCAATGGAGAAGGTGGAGAGTTCCGGCAGACCCAGTTGCTCCACGCAACGATGGATCAGGAACCGCCGGTAGTTGCTCACCGGAGGAAACACCAGCACACTGGTACAACATTTCTAATTTTATTATGACAATTTTTTATTTATTTAAGGAAATAACAAAAAGTTTAGTCAACATCACAGGAGACCTAAGAGCTGGCAGCTACTTCAGACAAAGAATTAGTCTTGCTATTCAAAGGGGGAACGCTGCCAGTATCTTCGGAACCTTGCCTAAAGGGACTCTTGTTAATAATATATTTTAGTTATTATTTTATATTTTTTAAGGTTATTTAGTTTTAGTTTTATTGTTCCTCTTTATAATAATGTTTTTCTTTCTATGTATCTTTTCAATTTTTACACTAATAATGTTATGAAATTAAGTTCAGATTTAATAATAACTTGACGAAATTCACAGCAGATGGGATTTGAACCCTCACCCTTCCAATACATACCAGGAATATTCTAACCAACTGAGCTACTTAGGTCTGCATCACCAGCAGCAAAATTTATCAAGGCATACATCTTAGCACAACATAAGTGCTACTACCCAGTCCCTATACATTACTGGATCAAAGTGTTTTATTGCTGAATAGGAAACAAGTGTAATTTGTAACACAAAGAAACACTCATGTTTTATTAAACATATAGTTACACTAACAGTGTAACATATGAAATTAAATTCAAATTTATTTTACCTTGGAAAATATCACCAATTATGATAATTCTAATGTTAGAATAGTTAGTAGGAATGAAATGGAAGTAAAGAAAATAGGAATGTGAAACTGGCATGGCTAAAATTTGTCTGGTTTGTCTGTGAGTCTCTAAGATAGATTCTAGAATTTATAAATTCAGTAAATTAAATTGTTCATAATTTTTTTTTTTTTCCTAGGTAATTAGGAAATTACCTCATTAAAATATTTCATCGTCGTCAACCAAGTACCTATACTAAATCATTTAAAAAAAAAATAGTGTTTCATGTGATACATTTCTATTTTCTTCACACATTCGCGAATATCGAATAGAATTGGTGTCATCTTTGTTGCTCTAGTTGATCGCCTCTGCAGTTCGCGTCCGGGCGATTTCATAACCTTGAAAACATGTTGAAAACCAACCAAACAATAACGCGAAATCTTCAATCGTCTCTGACCGCGCGAATCGCAACCAATTTCTCACATGAAGGCACAAGGACTGTACAGCTAACGGTAAACCTCTGGTGCTCAATAAAATAAAGCAAAATACTTGTTTACCTGTCAACATTTTTTTCGGCGATGAAGCTTTTCAAGTCATCGTTGACATCCTCGACGAAGTTATCGTCAGCTACACTCAGGAACCGTTCCACCGTTTTGGCACCCAGTTTGGCGGCGAGTCGTTTCGTGTAAACAAAAACACTAATCCAATACACTTGCCGCAGGGAAAACTATCGGCCGTCCATTTTTAGTTTTTCATCACGGACGGCAACCGAGCCGCAAGCACAAGCAGCACAAGCAGAGCTAAGCTGTCAACCATTGACATTTCTTTCAGTGTTGCCAGTGGCAGATAGTCAAATGTAACATGAGACACCTCAAAAAGTTACATTTTCACGACAAAAGTTACATTTCCATTTTATGTGGAAAACAACACTAATACTACATGACACTTTATTACAAAAAACTTAAAATGTTTTCTGTCCCATTAATAGAGCTTTGAAAGAATCGTGATATTTTTTGATCAAATAATTTTATTGACTGATAATCCTAAAAAAGAAAAACATATAATTAATAATGTGAAAGATATACACCAACAAATTTAGAAAAGTATTTCAAAAGCTAAAATATAGGAAAATATTTAAATATTTTAATAAGTCCTAAAAGTAACGTAAAAGTTACATTTTGAGTCGTGTTACATGGAAGTTACATGAGAGGGTCAAAAGTAACGTAAAATGTAACAAAAGTTACATTCTGGCAACGCTGATTTCTTTCACACAACAAAGGGGAAATGTCAAAACCACAGAATATCCAAGATAAATAGTGTTTTACCGGAGTTATAATCGGTAAACTTAAATATCGATATTATATTTAATAGTTCGGTATAGTACGAATTAAAATAATTAACAAAATTGAGACTACTTACAAATTTTTTAGTTTTTAGTTGGAACCTAGCTTGGTTTTTTAAATAAATTATAGCTTAACTTAACGAACAAGCAAACAGGCTACCATGATAAGTAGTCACCGTCGCCTGTGAAAATGAGAAAACGACTCTAATTGTACGATTTCACCAAGAGGATCTATTACGATATTAACTACCACTGTTGATATCAAAAACTAGTGGGGAAGCGATTTTTCGTAATAGCCACGAATATTCATACAAATACCCGACGGAACACCACGTGATATTTTTCAATTACCACAGCGACAGTGACTGAATGGTTTATCCAAAACATCGCCAAGGTGAATAATGTAGCAGTCTTAAACTCAAAGTAATATTACTTATTAAAATTATTTATTACTTAAATTCAATGTAAAATGTAGCATCGTTAAGCAAGGATTGCAATTCAAATTTTTATGATGCAAATAAAACGATCAAAAATATAGTCAAATAATATATTTACGTAAAATTTTAAATTAAATATTCTTTAATACACTTACTCTAACACAATAAGTAAACTAAATTGAAATTATCTATAATTCTTTCCATACATTTCATACATACGATCCATTCGCATTAGTGGCATTATGTAAACGTAAAGGATGGCTACCTTTTATAAAAGTACCATTCTTTCAATTATTTTTACTTTAAAGGTACGAAAAACAGATTTAATGATATATAGAAATAACAAATATGAAAAATTTCATAACTTTTCTTCTATTATTTCCATCCATCAAATGTGGTCACATTTTATCTTAACTAAATCTTGCAAATTTCGTAATCATTTTTCTATCCATTTCCAGTGTACCACAAAATTAACTATCATATTATCATTAATTAAAAAGAAAATAAAATTAAATTCAGTAACTAAAGAAATGAACTAATTCTCCCTCGAATAAAATTTGCAAAACGCACAGTGCATTGATGTAAAACAAAAAAAGGTGCGTAAACGTAACAATTCGTAACTTAAAGCTTTTCATGAAAGCAAACATAAAAAACATTTTTCTAAAAGTACAAAATCCTAGCATATCTTTGTCTGATACAGTAACTAGTTGAGTATCTAGCAATACATAAACGTTCTCAAGTGTAAGTATGTCGTTAAAAATAAACTGTACATTTATAAATATCGTATCACTTGAAACATTCATTAATTGTTGAAATAAGGTGTTAATTGGAAAGGGCAATATTCAGCCCAAAAACATTTGACTTCAAAACTTATATTGAGCAAAGAATATGAAATAGCAACTATAAAATAAGTTTTTTAGACAGAAAGTAATGCTTTAACTATAGAAAAACACTGCAGAGCTCCAACTTGCGAACTTTATTATGACTCTGTGATAAATATTCATAAATATTTATCAATAACAAGTCATTTTAAAAGTAAATATCAAAAAATAATAATAAATAATCATAAGTTGTATTAAAATTATTACGAGTCATAAACTATAAATGCTTGTTTTAACCGTTTTTTATAACACTCAAATGTTAGAGGACTGTTATATTTTTAAAACTTATATTTATAATCATAATATAATTTAAGGGCTACATAACCATGACAAAATAAACAGCTACAGTTAAGGACATTGTGCCTTTCATTTAAACTCTATACAATATATTTAAGTAATTTTTGTTGGCAATAACATTCAGCCAATTTAGATATAAACCCAACAGGATACAGAAGAATACCAGGAGCATCTAGAAGAAAGTGCACTAAAACGTAAAAGTGTAACTAAATGTAAATAGTCGATCTCGCACGCCTATCTTCGTAACTTTACCGTGTTCTATGTTGCTAGCTGGGGGATAGTAGATATAAATTATATCAATATTTCGCGTGACGTTCTGCGCATAACTGAGCGCCGAAGAATAAAACTACTCTATTTTAGTGTAGTATTTGTGGCTTTTATGACCTCACATTCCGGCGCGCTTAAGGTTTCTGTTTTTTTCTCTCTGTATTCTGAGGATATAATTAAACAAAAGTGTTAGTTGTATCTCACATCTTGTCATGGTTATGATAGCCTAATTTGTGATATCGATATCCGTATCGATATTAGCCTAAGTACCGGTTTTTTACTACACTAGTTTATAAATCGATTTTAGGTCTATATTGCAGTCTCAGTGGGGGGTCGCGAAACCGCCATCGGGTCACGTATACAAACTTGAGGGTATGGTCCTTTCCTAGTAATTCGTCGTTGCATAAAATATCAATCTGGAATGGAAAGAAATATAATTTATGATTATTAATTACATACTTTAAATATTTATCATTAACTTGGTCGGATCACTAACTACTTGTCTTTATACAGGTTGGTCCTGAGAGAATTAGCTTGTAGACACCATTCAAAATTGACACTTGGTCTACTTTTGGGACACACATATCTGCTAGCCAAATTTGGATTGACATACTATCTCTCAGGCATGCAAGTTTTGACACTGGATTGGCCACATCTTATTGGATCAGCATGGTGGTGTATGCTCTAGACCAGAGTTTCCCAAATTTGTTACCTTAACCCATACATAATTTTTAACCTCATGAATCTCCGACGAAGTTTACTCAACGACTCTAATTACCCAGTTGAAATTTTGCAATGTGCAACGAAATTATACCTAATAATTATTTACAGCATTTTTTTAAGAATTCGCCTTTTCCGTTAAATTTACGGTTTAAGATATTTATTTCCTCAAAAGATTAACAAAAATAATCACTTACAGAGAAAATAATAAATAATTTTATAATATTTGCCGACAGGGTTTTAAGTTAAAGTAGGTAGTTACATAAAACACAGAAAAAACAAAGTAGTCTTTCGCTTCAGTCTTATCTAAGGTTGTAGTCGTATAGCTTACTAGAAAATTGTTAGCTATAAAACTACATTACAATTTTAGTTTAGTGTACAGTTATAAAAATAAAAAATACTAACCGCTATTTTAGAAATATTAATATACTTACTTTTATTAGCTTGTTATATAAATATATATGTGTAATTATATACTATATAATGCATGTTTAGTAATGGGTGAGATGCGATTTTGAGGACTGTAGCAGTTGTAAATATTAGTATAAAATACTTACATAATATATATATGTAATAAATATATAATTATATGTGTATATATATATTATTTTTGTATATACCAGTTACATATTATTATGAATATATACGCATTTATGTATCTTTATAATATTTTACTATGGTAAGTATGCGTGTTTTATATTATTATTACACAGTATTGTGGTAGATGGTAAGCTGTATGTAGTCATAGATATATAAATATATAAGTAATACTAAAAACAAATTAGATTTTTACCTATAACCTATTTAATTTATAGAAAAATCCCTTAAAATGTGGTATTTAAGTATTTTTTTAAATGTGGTAAATGTTTTTGAGTCCTTAATATCCTTAGGTAGTTTATTATAGTAATGAGCTCCTCCATGTAAAATATTTCTTTTCCCGTATTGATTTGTCCTAGCTCGAGTTACACGTATGTTATTAGCATTTCTAGTCATTCGTTTATGGTGATCTATCTTTTTTGTAAATGTTATATGTGAGTGAATGTCTTTTGTAAGTATTTTTCTTATAAGAATGCATGTATTGTATTTGTAAGTTTGAGCGATGTTCATTAGTTTTGTTTCCTGGTAAATTTTTACTGTTGGTGTTAGAAAATTATATTGAAAGAGGGTTTTAATAAGTTTATTTTGCGTTGCTTGTAATTTTTGTAAATTTGTTTTGGCTGCTGATCCCCATACTTGAATCAAATATTCTAAGTGAGGTTTGACAAGACAATTATATATGTTATATCGAACTTGTTTTGGAAGACATCTTGTTATGCCTCGGAGTGCACCTGATAGTGATAGTAATTTTTTACGAACTTTTTCCAAATGAGGTTTCCAGGATAGCTTATTATCCAAAATCAGGCCTAGATATTTTTCTTGATTAACTGTATTTATTTTTTCACCATTTATGGATAAGGGGGTATGTTGTCCTATTTTTTTGTTTTTAGCAGAAAAAATTATATAATTTGTTTTAGATATATTAATTGTTAATAAGTTAGACTGAAGCCACGTATGCAAAATTTGCAGGTCATGTTGTGCTTCGTTTATAATTGTTTCTATAGAATGACCATAGTAGAACAAACTAGTATCGTCGGCATATAAAGTGATGTCTCCTTTTAGTCCAATTTCATGTATACTGTTTATATATATAAGGAATAATAAAGGGCCCAGTATTGAACCTTGTGGAATACCGCAGGTCATCAAACGGGGCTCACTATGATGACTTTCTATTTTGACAATTTGATATCTATTAGTAAGGAAAGATTTTATCATTTGATATGCGGTACCGGATATACCAATTGAAGTTAATTTTGTTAAAAGTATTTCGTGACTAATTGTATCAAACGCTTTCTTCAGATCAATAAATACACCTAGAGATATATGGCGGGTATCAATTTTAAGTTGTATATTTGTTACTAAGTCAACAGCCGCAGAAATCGTATTAGATTTAGGTCGAAAGCCATATTGCTTTTTAAAAAGGAAGTTAATTGAAGTAAGGAAATTACTTAGTCGATTGTGAAGTATTTTCTCCAGTATCTTTGACATCACTGGAAGAACAGATATGGGACGATAATTTGTAGGATCTAATTTATTTCCAGATTTGAAAATAGGTCGCACTTTTGCTACTTTTAGCGATTCAGGAAAATAGCCTTCTCTTAGACATTTATTAAAACAATTGGCTAAGTTAGAAGCTAAGGATGTTTTAATGCTTTTGATAATTTTTGTCGAGATTCCATCTATTCCCGAGCTTGTGTTCGCGTCAAGGTTATTTATGATTTTTAGTATTTCTTCAGAATTTGTAGGTTCAAGTATTGTTAGTTCTTTATGTTGTTTTTGATATATTGTAAAATTCGCAAGATTAGTTTGGTTTGTCTTAGATATTTTACTAGCAAGTTCACTTCCTATGGTAGAGAAAAATAAATTAAAACATTCACAGATTTCCGTAGTATCCGTTAATAGACCACGTGTAGACTCTAGTTTTGTAGGGCAATTATTCTTTTCAATTTTATTATTAGTTAGGGAGTTTATTAACCGCCACATTTTCAAGGGATTTTTGTAACTATTTTCGAAACATTTATAATAGTATTGATTTTTTGTTGATTGTATTTTCGTAAAAACAATGCTCCTTTGCTGAATAAAATCACTTCTTAATTGTTCATCGCTAGGTTTCTTTTTGTAGTCATGCCATAGTTGGTTCCTTTTATTTATTAAAATGATGAGGTCCTTATTTATCCAGTCTTTATTTAGTGGATTTAAAATCTTAGTTTTCTTTATTTTATTAGTGGCAATTACTTGCAGCAGTCTGGCTTCCAATTCATTATATTTATCCGTCACAAAGATGGTCGGGTTATCCTTTATATTCTTGTGTAGGTTTAAATAGTTAATTGAATCATAATAAGCTCGCTCTAGCGGATCTCTATTTGGTCTATTTATTTCCAGGTATATTTGGTTATGATCAGAAATTGAGGATTCCACAATAGTCATTTGAAAATTATTATCCTTTAGGTTAGTACATACGTGATCAAGAATTGAGTGTGATGATGCTGTCTCACGGGTACAAAAGTTTTTGTTTATTTTGTTTAATATTTTAATATTATTCTCTCGTAGTAAATCTCTGTATTCTGTTACAGATTTTTCATTGTTTAGTAAGTTAAGATTAAAATCCCCAAAGACTATAACTCTTTTTCTTTGTACAAGTTGCATGTGATAGTCTTCCAGAAATTGTGTGACGTTTGATGAGGGTCGTTTATAGATAACTCCGAGGTCAAGAGAAAGGGTCTCTAAATGTATCCATAGAAAATGATTACCATCCTGACATTTTTCTTCAAGTAGGTTGTGTTTTAAGTGATTATGGATGTAAAATGACACCCCTCCTCCACGAGAGTTGGTCCTATAGTTGAAGTAATGAGTGTAGTTTGGTAAGACCAGTCTTTGAGCTTCTTCTTCGTCTTTTATCCAGGTCTCTGTAAGTGCAACAACATGAATGACTGTTTGAAATGAGTTTACAACGCATTTTATCTCATCTAGCTTCCCCGGCTTAACCAGGCTTCGTATGTTTGCGTATAAAAATTTTAACGTTTTTTTATTTATAGTTATTTGATCATAGCTTTTGCAAATATTGTGCGTAACAAGTTTTTCTGTATTATTTTTCAAATTCACGCTATTTTCTAGTTTTTTGATTGCTCTTTTATAATTGTAGGGTTTCCCTTAATATATTTTATTATTAAATCTGTCTCCCCACTTTCCTTGCGCTTTCTTAGTTCTTCTCTTAGATTTTGCATCGTTTGGTGTTGCATGGGTGTCTGGTCGGAATAAATATTGACTTTACTACTTTTGATCTCCGATCTTTTTTTCAAAATTGTTTTAGCTGTGTCTGTTGATGCAAAACAAACTTTTAAAGGGCGTATCTTCTTTCCATCATACTTGCCTAGGCGGATTATTTTCCCTGGTTCGGGACACTGCGGCCAAATTGCTTGTAGGGTATTTTGTACCTCAGTCCTCTCATATTCTCTTCTTTTTGCCATGTCGATCATATGTGGCTCAGAAATTCCAACAATTATAACATTCCTACTTCTCTCTATCCGTTCTTGCACTTCTATTATTAGGTCATTGCGCGAAACGCATGATTCAAGTTGTTGTTTTGGAGTAATGATTTGGTGATTTTTCTGTAGTAAAGCGATATCAGTTTCTAACGATGTAATTTTCTTTTGTGTTATTACGACATTACTAGTTAAGTTCTCCACTTTTGTTTTTAGATTACTATGTTCAGTTACAATTTGGTCTGTTGTAGCTTTCAGATCTGTTAATTGATCTTTTATTAATGAGATATCGTGTCTTATACTGTTGACGTTTTCCGTTTGAGATTTAGTAAAGTTTTGAAGAATATCAATTATTTCCTTCTTAAACGATTCAAATTTTGGCGTAAATTCGTCCTCTGGGGTTTTTCTCTTCCGGACCGCTTTGTTTTTTGCCTCATAATCAGCAGTTCCAGTCTTTGACAGATCAGATAGGGAGGCGCTTTTTCCTTCCGAAGAACTCATGATTTTGTGAGGAATTTGTTTTGTAGTAAAGAGAAAATGAGAACCTACCCGCTATGCTAAGCGATAAAAATATATCTTCGCTTGCGCAGTATAACCAATGCCTTATCTTGTTTGTGATTACTGCGGCAGAGCGCCCGCGCTGTGGCATCCGCGTATGGTGGCGGTGACTCAGTAGCTGTCTCTTTCTATCTTGCACTCACTGATTTTTAACTTAGTGTGCTGCGCTTGAAAGTTGTCTTTTTTTACTGACACTCTAAGGTTTAAAACTTGTTGACACTATTATTATAATTTTAAAATTATTTCGCACACGTCTGCTCGCTACCCCGATCGGCTCGCGTAGTCAAAAAAATTTTAGTCAAGTAAATTTGTCACCAGCATCTAGCATTGCATTTAAATAACCCATTTTAATAACCAGAAAGGGTTAAAGTCGTGTCGAGTAAATTTTAAATTGCCCCACTTAACTATCAAATTGCCCCGCTTAACTATCAAATTGCCCCCCTGGGACCCACGTTGGGAAGCACTGCTCTAGACCTTCAGCTGTGGCTGTGGGAGAACCATGCCAAACAGTGTAGGGTTTACAAAATATGGGTTGTAGTGAACATGAAGTCATTGGAGTGCTTTTGGACTCAAACAGTCTAGCCTCACTCTGTGCCACACTGATTTTAACGCTATAAATTCTATCAGAGAAATTAATTTCTTGCAGTTGAAAGAACATACTTCTCTATATTTCTCCATTCCATTCAATACTTTCTTAGCTACAAACTTCTTGAGGTGAGTTATGGTGGCCTGGGCGGAACACCTGATGAAACTCCGCTTCAGAGTTCGCAAGGACGTTGATATGCATTCCAGACATACATTCACCTGAAAAATTTAAATACATAGAAGGATAAACCTACAAATCTGTAGGACACAAAAAAGTGCATACATTGTCACTTTCTAATAAACATTCAGCATTCTAATAAAGACACTTTTCATCTAGGAAGTTCAGGAAAATCTTATCATACTCGCGTTAAAACCTACAAATTCAAGGTATTTCTCGGGGCACAAAAGTTTAACTCTGAACGCAATCAGAAGTTGAATTCACCCCAGAATCGTCAAGTGGCTATTCACTGCAGTAATACAGCCAATTATCAACTATGCAAACAAGTCACTTTACAATGGATCAAAGGTCACAGTGGCTCCCTAGATAACGTTAAAGCGGATCTAGAGCTAGAGATCTAGAGTGTTACCACTAGACCAACTGGCTTAGGAACTGGCTTTGTCAACAAACATTATAGCAACACTCAAATTATAGCCACCAACCAACAACCAACCAATGGCTCCTTCAAAATTCTAGAGTGGGAGTATGTGTTAGTGTTCATTAAAAAGAAAAATTAAAGAAGTCAAAGTTATAACAACAAACCTGTTCATCCTTCCGATGACAATCAGAATTATCCTGCTGTTCAGGCTCATCGCCTCCACCGGGCTTGTCTCCAACCAGAGCTGCGTCCTTGGGACAGGGCAACCCTCTTGCTCTATAGAAATCTCTTTCCCGTTTTAATTCATCTGCAAAATCATTATAAACATTAATGATGACTCATGGAGTGATGGTGAGTGCCAACCTGCAGGTCCCAGGTTCTAGTTGTCAATAATAAGTCCTACTTACTGTATGTTTCTTACTTTCGATTCACATAGTAATATACCAAAGTAAAAGTTACTTAGTTAACATAACTGAATGTTCTTAATTTAAACTTCTATCCTCGATATAAATGTAGTAGGCATACTCACTGTCCTGCAAATCGGGAACTAACTTGTACACAATGTCCTGCATCGTACGGTCGAAGCTTATATATTGGAGCGGGTGTGACTGGTGGATAACTATGTTGCATGTTGGGCACGTATTGTTCTCTTCTAAGTGCTTCACCAAGCAACTTTTGCAAACTGTAAAATAATTATGGAGTGATAGTAAAAATATAATGCTGTGCTTCTGTGGGTGGTGTGGGTGGAAACTTTCAGTTGGCTTGAGACCATTCAACAAAGGGTTGACAACTAAACCCCACAAATCCACTGAATTGGAGCAGCGTGGTGGAGTATGCTCTAGGTCTCCCGCAGCTATCTGTGGGGGAGACACGTGCCCAACAATGGGAAGTCTACGGGTTGTAGCTAAGCTAATATTAACATCAATAACTTTAGTCATGATTGAAATAAATTGGCACCTAGGTATTTGCAGTCAGATGATGTACGACAAAATTAAAGTTGTCAAAATTTATTCGAAATACAAAAGTTAATGATGTTTTGAGATTCAGATTGGACGAATGAGGTTAGGTGACTTTTCAGTCCTTATAAATAGTTTACACTCAACTTGAGATTAATTTATATTTCTTTGCTTGAGTAAAGTGATTTCAAATGGGTGTCAAGAAAAACTGTATCAAAACACAAACAAACGAAAATACTAACACGTATGAAGACACTCTGTGACTGTGGTCGCGTCAATGAAGTATCCACGGCAAATCTTGCATGTAATATGGCTGTTCAATGTTTTTAACTTAATTCTCCTTTCCATTGTCATCCTAAGATAACTTTTTTGCACAAACCATTAGTTATAAAATAATAAACTACAGGAAAACAAAATAAAATTGGAACATAAACGTAAGAAACCACAATCAGGCAAAACTGCCAAACAGACAGATTCCACAGATTACTAATGATACATGCGTTTCGATCGACTCAGAGAAAAATTGTTGATAAGAATAATAAAATAAGTTTTTGTTGATCTTAAGTTGATCTGGATGAATTTTCCTGAAGATTGCAATCTTAATTTCGAGGCAGTTATTTTTAAAAACAGCTTTTTTGTAAAATTCTATAATAATTATCTCTTCGATCTACCATTAAACGAAACGGCGTTAAATAGTGATGCCACTCGACGCGACGTAAAATCGATTTTATATGAATAAATCGGATAAATATTTCTATAACAATAATTGCTTCGCTAAGTAAAATGTTCTATATGCTTACATCATGCTATAAACATAAGTAGCAACTAAAAATAAAGTAATACAAAAAATAAGATATGTACTCTTCATAAAGTAAATAGAATATATTTTATTTTGCTTTAAACACAGCTTGGTATAATAGAATATTATATTATTTGAATTAGTTTGGTTTTAAAACAAAATAGGACGGCACTCAGCATTACGTCATGAGGCCTTGAAATCATGACGCTGATTTTCAGTGCAGCCCTGTTAGAGTTTTGGTCGATATGCGACTTATTTACTCTTAGTTATATTCAATTTATAAAAACCCGCAAAAGTAGTGAAAAACTGTACAGTAGTTAGGTATATTATACATAGATGATGAATCACATGACGATAATGTGACTCACATAGCATTAAGCTCTCGATACGTATTGCGACGATATCGCTGAATCTCGAGGTGATATGTGTTAAGTGGAGGCGCGGCGAGCTCGCTGCGAGTCTATTGACAAGAACAAACTGAACATTTTCAATACAAGTGAAAGGCATAAAGTGGTGTTCGCTCTCATTGGATGGCATGCTTTATAATAAAATAAAAATGATTAATGTTTCAATAATTTATTTCTTTCATACATAATACATATTTCAACGAAACCATATTGGAAAATTTATAAATTATCATTTGAATGGTAACTTAGTCTAGGCAACGTGTATGTTAAAATTATTAATTCAAACAATAAATATTTCTTAAGAATTAATATTTACACACAGTGAGTACGAGATAGTTTAATGTACTTTGACTATTTTTTCAATTTTAAAACGCATTCACTTATTCGTGTATGAGTTTCGGCAATATATTTGTTTCAGTTAAACAGTGGGTCACTAAAAGTTTGTCACTTAACGTGGGTTACTAACTAGACATCTTCAGTTATAAATTATGAAAGTGATTGCATTTATTAGACTCGAATTTATTGGCATTTTTGATTGAGTTGGCCAACGGGACTACAACAGGTTTAGTGACACACAAAATAAATCATTGAGATTAATCTACATTCTGAGGTAGGTGAACTATGTAAGCGGTACAAAAGTATTTATACTACAGTTACTTAGTTATACGTAAGTAAAATATACAATCTCATTGGTCCTCATTTATAAACGGCGTACTATTATATACCTCAACTTACTGTGAACTGTAAAGATATTATATCTACTCATAAATGCTTGTTCAATTTACATCTGTAAAAATGTGCGAAATATGAACGAGAAATAGTATACATCAGACTAGGCCCGACGAACACAGTAAATAAGTGTCTCACAAAATATGAATAACATCCCAGGTTTATATCAGATCAAAATAGGAATGGGTGAATTTTATTAATATAAATGAACGAAATAAACTTTCAAATGAGATATAGCTGTAAACCGGCAATTGTTACTTACATTCAGATAGCTTAACAAATAAATACGATATTATCAATGACTTGTTTTCAAAAATCAAACCTATATGGCACAATACTACGACCCTTCACATTTGACATCATTACCGGTTTTTGGTTCGACAAAATCGAATACTCGCCTGCCTTGGGGCAGCACTATTTTGTACTCGTCCGAGTTGACGGGCGCGTTCGGTTTCGCGTGGTCCCGCCTAAAATGTCGGCTGAGATGACTAGTTTGCGAGAATTTTCTGCCGCATATTTTACACTGGTAGTTTTTCTCGCCAGTATGGACGACCTTGTGTTGTTTTAAGGAAGATGAGGTGTAGAAAGTCTTCCCGCACTCGCAGTGATAGTCGCGCTGGCCTTTGTGTCGCTTTACATGAACATTGTATGCGCTGCATGTAACGAAACCTCGCTGACATTCCTTGCATTTGTACCTAGAAAATAAATAAATAATTATAATAAGAATTTTTGTTCATAAATAAAATCTTTAAATTCACTATCCTATACCAACGAAATTAAGTACAAATTGCTCAAGCATACGATTCGCGTCAATCGTGTTTGACCGATGTGGAGAGGTAAACGCTAGTGGCAAGAATTCATCGGCGATTTCGTGCTTCAGCGGGCACGTTAAACCATCGGTCCAGGCTCGTTTTCAATAAATTTGTGTACTCACAATTAAGTTATCTACCACATCGAAATCAGTCTCTTGTAATAATCGAGATTTTCTTTTTAGAAGTTCGCATAAGTACTACTTACAAAAAATTATCGCTACAAATTTCATATCAAGATAATTAACAGATTTAGGCTCATGTACAATACAATTAAATATATTTAAGATGTCAATCCTTACCTAACTTCCTTATTGTGTATCCGGATGTGGATGGACAGGTTCCCGGAGGTAGCGAAGGTCTTGGTGCACATATGGCATGCGTATGGCTTCTCTCCATTGTGTACCCTCTGGTGCACCTTTAGGTCCGACTTGATCGGGAAACCTGGAAATATTTTATTTCATTGATATTGCTTAAAGTATTACAGATGAGCTTGCATGACTATTGACTATCATGACATCCAAGACATCTGCTGACTTGTGTGACAACAAACGTCAAACAGGACGCAAAAAGGGACCAAGAGTGGTAGCATCCATCAAACCATCCATGTCTATAATGCTTTGATCAAATCACTAGAGATATGTGATTTGTGATGTTTAGAATTTAGAAATTAGAAGTTTGTAATATATAAATAGGGAAGTGTGTGTGTTGGTTTGTGCTTCTTTTCCTCCTCAATGGAAAGATGCATCGATGTGATTTTTTGCATAGATATGGTTTAGGGCCTGGAGAGGGATGGAGGAAAAAATCATCGCAAATCTTTTCGTGTTAATTCCATTTGTGCTACGGACGAGGAACTTCAACTTGTGATTAAAAAAAAAATACACGCAATTTCAATCAATTTTAAATTTTTCTGTTTAAAAAAAAACGTTCGAAATTCAAACATTTATGAGCGGCCATTAGCGCAGAACTTTCAATGTGCCTTATGTACTATATATTCATTTATATCGTGCACGAAGAGGTTGTTTTGCGTTCATACGGCACCCTCTTATAGTTTTAAAACAACATTGAACATACCATGAACATGAAGTGGATGAGGAGAGCCGAAGATAGGGCTCAGTGGCGTGCCTTGGGAGAGGCCTATGTCCAACAGTGGACTAATGTGGGCTGAAGAGAGAGAGAGAGAGAGAACATACCCTTCCCGCAGTCTTGGCACAAGTATGTCTTCTCGCCAGCGTGTCGCTTCATGTGTATAGACAACTGAGCGCTCTGTACGAATGTCTTAAAGCAAATGTCGCAGCTGAATAGCTTCTCGCCTGAAACATAATTACAATTGGCTGATAACCATGATTTGAGAAAATAAAACATTTTAAAGAAATCATTCTATTATTATTGAGATGTATTGCGTTATAAGGTAGCTGTAAGATGTACCTAATATATAAGGATGACTTCAATTATAATAAACAGTATTCCAAAAGCACTCGTTGTTTCAATTAGTCTGAAGCGCCAACCTCACATTATGAGCAGTCATTCAAAAACTAAATTTTGCGCCTAAACCATTGACAAATTTCTTCATCAAGGCACATATAATTTTAAATGATTATTATTACATTCAACACAAGAAAAGTAGGTGTTTGTGATAGTCCTGTTAGTTAGTGTTACTAATAGTACTACTACGAGTATATATTATACTAAGCGGTGACAGCCCACTCGAGCGTGTCGGGCGGTGGTATTGCCCCGGGCGAACTCTAAATAGAACCTTTATAAGTTTAATTGTATCAGCCGTTATTTTGCGGAACTCTATTATTACAAACCAAGGATTAATCTACTTTGCAACAATCCGCGAACAAAAATGTATGGTGGTGTATACATTCATGCACGCAGCACCTCCTTCCCTCCCACACGCAATCAAATGAATGCATACAACAACACACACGACCAAACACGTGTTTCGCCCCAAAACAAGGCATCCTCAGGGTAAGTAGACTCCACGACGATTAATCGCAAAGTTTGCGCAGTTAAAGTCAGCAAAAAAGCAGTCAAAGTTAGTCGTAGAAGCAGTGCATGAGGTACCTATTATACATACACAACCGTACATTTTTGTTCGCGGATTGTTGCAAAGTAGAATAATCTTTGGTGTATATAACTTTCATATAGGCTCTTTATCTGTCATGGATGGATGGATACTTGGATGGATGGCTAGCATACCCGTGTGCATCCGTATATGGTTGACCAGCCCAGTGCGCCGGCTGAACTGCTTCGGGCAGTACTCGCAGTGGTAAGGCGTCTCGCCCGTGTGAATCTTCTTGTGTTGGAACAGGGCGCTGTGGCCTCTGCGAACATAACATCTATCATCTAACATCCATACTATCCATCCTAATATTATAAATGGGAAAGTGTGTTTGTTTGTTTGTCCGGCTTTCAAGTCGCAACGAAGCTATCATGTGGTATGGTTTTTGTGTGTGGAGATAGTGAGGAAGGTGGAGAGTGACGTAGGCTACTTTTTACCGCGGTAAAACATCTACATGGGAAGATATCGATGTTTTGTTATTTGCTAGATATTTAGTTCCGGATGTTGTTAATAGATGGCGTTAGTAAAATTCATTTGCAAGTTCTGAATTTCGCTAACAAATTATACACTATACAAATGTGTCATGATAAACAACTCATTGTTAATTCCCTTTGACCACGCGGGCGGAGCCGCGGGTAAAAGCTAGTCAATACATACTGTAGCGTCCATAGCCGATAATCGATGCGAGCCATTGGGATAGGACGCTACAAACTACAAAGTAACATCTATACTAATATTATAAAGAGGAAACGTTTGTAATGTTTTCACACAAAAACTACTGGACCGATTTCAAAAATTCTTTCACCATTAGATACCTCTTCACTGAGTGACATAGGCTATATAATATTACCAGGCGTAAACGAAACTATTGTTATGTCTAATTCCACGCGAGCGAAGCTGCGGGCGTCCATAATATCTATCTTGTTCATTGTCACATACGGCCATCTGACCCCAAAGTATAGGCGCGAGCCTGTGATATGGGTGTCAGAGACTGATATACATACATAGATATTTTTAAATACATACCTAAATAGATAATATTAACATCCAGACACAGAACAAATACAAGTGTTCGTCACACGAATATTTGTCCTGAGTGGGATTCGAACCCACGACCCCGCCACGGTACCGCCAGTTCTCGTACCTACTAACGAACTGACCAACTAATGTTCTAATTAACTCTCTCAACTAATTGGACTAACCATCCCAGTCCCTAATTGAATCTTGCTCAAAATCAGTCACAGTTGTGATGGGCGGCAGCGGATGGTTGGTGCTGCAAGCTCGTTTGCTATCTTGTATCCATAAAAAAATTGTGAGCCATCACGGGACGCCTGGCAGATGTGAAACATCGAAATTATTTTGTACAAGTAATATGCACAAAAGTACCGATTATGACAGGAACTAAAACATATAAAAGAAAAAAAAAAACAAAAAAAAAAAATATTGTATTTTATTAATAAAATAATTTCCGACCGTCATTTGTCGGAACTGTATAGTATACTAGTGGACGCCCGCAGCTTCGCTCGCGTTACACATTCACTGACTTCAAAAACGGCAAAGCTTCATACTAACTTTGCACCCCCCTTTTACCCCCTTAGGGGATGAATTTTCAAATTTTTCTCGCCGTAAAAACCATCCTTGAACTTCAACGAACATTTAAAAAAAAAGAATTGGCCAAATTGGTCCAGCCGTTGTTGAGTTATGCGCTTACCAACACATTTTGCGATTCATTTTTATAATATAGATAATAGTGGACGCCCGCAGCTTCGCTCGCGTAGAATTAGACCCATCAACGACGTCTTCCCGCGTTCCGGTTGCCCACTTGACTTTAAAAACGGCAAAGTTTCATACTAACTTTGCACCCCCGTTTTACCCCCTTAGGGGGTGAATTTTCAAAAATCCTTTCTTGGTGCTCCCCTACGTTATAAAAGGAACCCCTGTGCAAAATTTCAAGTTTCTAACCCTTATAGTTTAGGCGCTGCGTTGATATGTCAGTCAGTCAGTCAGTCAGTCAGTCAGTCAGTCAGTCAGTCAGTCACCTTCTCCTTTTATATATATAGATTGTTTTTGTTTGAAACGGAACTAATCTCACTACTCACTTGAAGGTGGCCGGGCACTCCTGACACCTGTAAGGCCTCTGGTCAGTGTGGCAGATCTTGTGGGCGTTCAGGTTGCTCCTGTTGCTCAGCACCTTGCCGCACACGTCGCACTGGTGGGGCAGCTTGCTGTTGCGCCCTTGAGCCTCCTTTGGTACTTCGGTCTTCACTGGAAAATATCCATTCAGATTCGTTTAGCTACAACCCATACACGTCCCGATGGGCATGTATCCCGGCACGATTACGATTCGTACGGCGCCACGATTGAAGGCGGATTCTTATAGATCTCGACGAAAGAAAACGAAATGAAAGAATAAAATTTTTCGATATCTCGCTTAGTTTCCGAGATATCGAGGCTTAAAAATCCTCGATATCTCGGAAACCTAACCTAACCTAATCTAACGTAATTTCGTGTCAGACAAGTCGGACTCTGTCACAAATGTCGACGGAACCCCGCTTCGCGGGGTCCCTTTTTTTGCGTAGATAAACATAGACAAACCTGAACCTAACCTAACAAAATTTGGAGTTGACTGTATCGTTTTTTCTTGGCCCCCCTTTTTTAGTTAGTTAGAAGTACGTAGGAATCTTTCGCTAATACTGTATTTATTCAGAATAGTGCGAGGACAATCCTACAACCCCAAATTACTTTCCCAGGTGGACTTCACCGTGCCCACCCGGAGCGCCGTGCGCGCTGGCCGCCGCCGGCTGTTCGCGCTGCCGGCCGCGCGCACGGCGCTGCGGCAATGGGCTCCACTGTCGAGGTCGTTAAAAATAATCAACGACATTGCAGTAAAACACGGGGACTTTGATATGTTTCTGTGTATGACCATGACCGCTGGTACCAGTGTTACTCTATAATCTATACTATAAAAATGAATCGCAAAATGTGTTGGTAAGCGCATAACTCAACAACGCCTGGACCAATTTGGCCAATTCTTTTTTTTAAATGATCGTTGAAGTTCAAGGATGGTTTTTACGGCGAGAAAAATTTGAAAATTCATCCCCTAAGGGGGTAAAACGGGGGTGCAAAGTTAGTATGAAGCTTTGCCGTTTTTGAAGTTAGTGAATGTGTAATGCGAGCGAAGCTGCGGGCGTCCACTAGTTACTTTATAAATATAATAATATAAAAAAATTATTATTTTTTAACTTTAAATTTGTGTACCTACTTCATGATTACTATCTCATTCTCATTGTATTGTGTGTATCGCATTTGTGTCTGGTTTATCAACTGTAAGCAAATTGCTGACTAAATAACAAATAAATAAATAAATAATTTTTTTTAATCTATTAATATCAGTGTTTACTTAAAAACACTTTTAGTATTTTTTTGCAACCAATAGATTAACAATGGAATTGGAATGGAACTGAAACTGGGACTTAAACCTTAAATAATTAGATAACCACAGTAAATATAAAAATGAATAATAATAAACAAATTAACCTCTTTTCTTTTTTCGTTTAATAGGCTTCTCCTGATCACCATTCACTTCTTCTGAAAAAAAAAAAGAAGATAAAGTTGGTTATATAATAACTATAACTGTGTATAATAATTATCATTTCTACAGAAGTTGATATAAACACCAAACAAATGTAACATTCTTAAATTTTCTTGTCACATATTAAAATACTATATTGTAGAAATGAATATGATAAATATAATTAAGATAGCTCTTTAAATTATATTAAGAATATTAGTTACCTATTGCAGTTTTTTTCATTTTGATTTCCAATAACATATTATCATCTTCAGCATCCCAGCAGTCATCGTTCTCAGTACTTATATCATTGTAATTTTGCTCTGAAATAATAAATTTATTTGTATACTAAACATAACATAACATCACTAATTTATTTCCACTTTTAGATTTTCGATTTTTATATTTTACAAAAAAAACTTGATTATAAATTTGGGTACTAGTACAATTTAACATTCAAACATTATGTACTGTACACATATATTTAAATATTTTCCTGTCTATAGTTAAAGAGTGTACTGAAATAAAATAAAAATATAAATAAAACAATACACATAAAAATATTATTTAGTACCTCATTTATTAAATAAGAAAATCTTTAATATTATTCTATATTATTTCTAACAATAATACAAACACATTGAAAATTTATATACCTAGTTTAATATCTTCTTTACTGTCCACCTCTTCAAGAATACTCCTAACTAAATCATTTACCGAATCCCTTAAATTTGTACTCCCTGGTGTGTCTTCATATTGGCTTTCTTCTTTCACTTCTGAGCTATCTATATTAGGTTTCAGATCTACTTCTTCCTTACACTCTAGAACTTTCCTAAGAGCCTCCTCACTTTCAATGCATTTGTTATTAAATGCGTAACTTCTTTTGAGCTGCTTACTGCATTCTTTACATATTAGTCTTGGTAACCCATCCTCTTCATAAGGCTACATTAAAATAAATAAATAAATTAGATTTATCAATGTTTATACTGTTAGCATTATGCAGAGGTGACAGCCCTGGATATATACATAGTAAGCTATTGAACTTGCCTATCACTTGATAGGCAAGTTCAGGGGGTCTGGGTTCATAATTATACAAGCAGCAAACACCAATGACAATTCTAAGGTCTTCTACGATGATCTCGAAGGCATTTGAAGTCTACTAATCTGCACTAGGCCAGCGTGGTGGACTAATGCCTAACCAACCATTTTGAGAGGAGACCCATGCCCAGTGGGACAATTGTGGTTAATTGGCTCAAGATATTATCAACCAATAGAAGTGTTATTTCCTATCCTCAGCTGGTTGTTGGATAGGTCACTGCTAGTGGCAAATTGTCTTTTGCCATTAGTCTCAGTTGTACAGCTAAGCTGGGTACATAAGGCAGTCTAAAACCTATAAAATTAACTTTAATATGTATATATAATCCAATGGGCCTTGTGGGTCAGGTACCTAGAAATCCCTGGTAAAAAAAAGACTGTATCAGCCTATTTGAGTATTCTAGAGAAACCTCCAGTTTACCTTTTCAGGCGAAACTGAAGAATAAGTGGAACTTATTCGAGTTCTTTTAGTCTTTAATAGTCTTATATTTAAAGACTAACTACTAAAGACTAAGAATACCTATGAACCAATATTATTTAGAATGTGTGTTCATATGTATATTAAAATGCAAGTTGAAAACAAAGCATGACTTACTTTATTAATAGTGCACTTGGATAACATCTCGAAGAAAAATATATTTCTCTTGATACAAAATGTAGTAAAAATATCAAACATTATTTTCTTTTCTTTTATGCAAATACGGCATATTATCTTAAAGTCCATTATATCGTATGATACGTTTAATAAGATAATTCTGTTAACGACAATATGTACCTCATTTTAATTTAATTTGTTTTGATTTGAAAATTATTTGTTTTATCCAGTGTTGCCAGTGGCAGATAGTCAAATGTAACATGAGACACCTCAAAAAGTTACATTTTCACGACAAAAGTTACATTTCCATTTTATGTGGAAAACAACACTAATACTATAATATGATACTTTATTACAAAAAACTTAAAATGTTTTCTGTCCTATTAATAAAGCTTCGAAAGAATCGTGATATTTTTTGATCAAATAATTGACTGATTGTCCTAAAAAAGAAAAACATATAATTAATAATGTGAAAGATATACACCAACAAATTTAGAAAAGTATTTCAAAAGCTAAAATATAGGTAAATATTTAAATATTTTAATAAGTCCTAAAAGTAACGTAAAAGTTACATTTTGAGTCGTGTTACATGGAAGTTACATGAGAGGGTCAAAAGTAACGTAAAATGTAACAAAAGTTACATTCTGGCAACGCTGGTTTTATCTTACTCCTGTCAATCTTGACATTGATCACAAACACAGAGTACATAAAAATATACTGAAATATATACAGATCACAAACTAATAAGGGATACTACGTCATTGATGATTAGAGGATTTAGAGGTACTCTGGTAGTATCTCTAGCTAGTTTGTGGTACTCTGTGACATTGATAATGGATTAATGAGTAGCAGTCAGTAGTAGACAGGAGCAGTATTTTTAAGAGTAGAGCTGTAGCAAGTTTATATAGTCTCTTGCTCTTGCACATATCTTACATAATTACCATACTACTTACACATAAATTACCTTAGTGCGATCCACTGGATGCCCCTGGACCATGGGTATTTTTATTTTCCATAGACGGGCATTTTCCAACTTCCATAGACAGAATAGTAATTTCTAGTCTGTGAGGCATATTAATATACTCTTTGGTTGAGTCCACAGGCCACAGAGTACATTTTGTTGAGTCAAAACAGTCAAAAGTCAAAATTTGACATTGGTTTGGTATCTCAATGTTGATGTTTGTAACAAGAATTGTGAATTTAATTAGTTTTCGTCTCGCTATTACTTACATACAACTATAAAAAGAGTATGTCAGCCTTGCAAAAAAATATGTTAAAAAATAAACTGCCTCCCAAGATGCCCAGGTCGTCTGGAGTAACAAAGTAAGATGCTTAGATTTTCACCCGAAATTGTCCGAAAATACTCGGTAGTTCGGTTATTACGGTAAATTCTATACATTCCAATGTGTAAAATATTAATGTGTTGTTCGATTTTTATCAGATTAGCTCCTTTCGGATCAGGGCGCCGTAAGGATTACACTCCAGTGCCATGGAGTCAGTACTTTGAAAAGTACTTGGACCTCGAGACAGCTGAGGGTTCGTTCAGGGTGTACCTGTCTCCGGAGCCCGATCACCCACAGCGCCCGCGTATCCTCGCGCTACACGGTGGCGGCTATTCTGGCCTTAGCTGGGCTCTGTTTACAGTAGGTGTACTTAATGTTTAAACTGGATTTTTCCTAAGATTTTCTTGATAGGTTATGGAGGACATGGAGGGCAAAGCAGCAAAAAGATGAATGAAAAATGTTTATAGATATTAAAATCCAAACATTAATTGGTCTAGTGCCTATTGATGAAAGGTTAGTAGTTAGTGGTCCCCTACCCTCTAAATCTAATGATAACAACAGGACCCAACGAATTAGTGTGGGTTCTACTTTCCACTAATTAAGGTGAAATTTTGTGTTTTTGGCAACATGCATGCATAGTTTCTGAGATATATTTGCAGCAAAGGTTTGTTATTTAACTATTTAATAGAATATAATGTCTTTCTACATATTGTATTTTGAAATATAAAAAAAAAGGAAAAAAACAAATTAAATAACTAGAAACTATGAGTTTTTTTACCTAAAACTTAACAACTAGGTTTTGAATTAGGCCTGAGACGTCACCAAACAAAATTATTCCAATAAACAGTCTAATATTCTCTATGATCTAATTTCAACCACAATTTTCAATAATTTGTTATACAAGTTCGATTCATTTTCGTGCCATGAAATTTTGTATTGTTGCTTGTATGTTTTCTTTCATGAGAAAAAAAAAAACAAATAGAAAGAAAAGCCTTGGTGTATCCTCCGTAGCTTGGAAGCACACAAAAAGTTTTGCTACTAGTGGTTAAACGTCCACTTGCACACCACAATAGCAAGAGTGCATCTAACTAGCATTAACAATTTTTTTTTCAGGAAGAAATAACAAACATGATACACTGTCAAGTGGTGGCGATGGATGTCAGAGGACATGGGGAGACCAAGGCAACAGACCCAGATGATTTGAACATAGAGACTCTTGTTGGGTAAGCCTTAAAAGTAGGGTACATTCCAGACCTTCGTGTTGTGAGAAGACTGCTAGTGCAATGGCCGCTAATGGGTTGTAGTTTGTTATTTCTATTCCTGTCAGACATCTTCAATTATTAGCTTTCTCTTTTACTCTATGCTTTGTTATAATTTTTCAGTGATGTAGAGCGAGTAGTAAAAAAGTTATATGGAGATGAGGTGCCTCCGCTGATCCTCCTGGGCCACTCAATGGGCGGCGCGATTGCAGTGCGAGCGGCGCACTCGCCGGCACTCGAAGGATACGTGCAGGGCGTTGCCGTCATCGACCTGGTAGAAGGTAGGGCTGCCTGTTTTGAGAAGTTGTTAAAAGAATCCTTTTAGGAATCTGGGGTTGTGAGTGGCAAGATTAAAAGCTTGAGCCAACCAGCCAGTGACCCCGAAGCGGTCGCACATCAAGCCTGTTTGTGGTAAAAAAAGCCTACCCTAAACTTAACCCAACCTATACATATGTACCATTAGTGCTGTCCCTACTTGCCTTCAGTGGCCATCATAGATCGGGTGGAAGATACATGACTATTTTTATATCGGTAGTAGACTTTATGTGCCTATATCCTAACTTTCTACATCTTTACAAATAGTATTGGATAAGGTAAATGACCATTAATTGATGATGACGTCCCGATTCCAGAAATCGATATCTGCTTAGCCAACTTCATAGTAGTTCATAGTGTATTTGGCTATGGGTTGTACCCAAGTGGAGTGTGTTTAACACTGATTAGTGGATGTTATTTTCAGGTACAGCAATGGAAGCACTGGCCAGCATGCAGAGTTTCCTGCGCAGTAGGCCTACTCAGTTTAAGAGCATCGAACACGCAATTGAGTGGTGGTGAGTGTTACATTATGACCAAAGGGATTTTTGTTCCGGAAAAAAGTTTATTTCTATGATTCTTTAAACATGCCTTGAGTTACGAAATTGTTACAGTCACAGAAAATTATTAAGGTGAACTAGGCGTATACCCCGTGTCGCAATCTTGCAATATATTGCAAGATATCTCGCGAGTTCGATCAGTGCGCTTTGATACTTGTACGTTACATTAAATAAATAAATAAATAAATATCTTGGACATTTTCACACACGGCCATCTGACCCCAAAGTAGGCGTGAGCCTGTGTTATGGGTGTCAGAGACTGATATACATACATAGATATTTTTAAATACATACTTAAATAGATAATATTGACATCCAGACACAGAACAAATACAAGTGTTCGTCACACGAATATTTGTCCTGAGTGGGATTCGAACCCACGACCTTTGGCGCAACAGACAGGGTCACTACCGATTGCGCCAACGGGCCTGTCATTATCGATAGATTTGATTACTACTATAACGAGTGTGTCACCTCACTGATTACTATAGTGTGACGTTACATAGTAGGCGGGACTTGTACAGGGCTGACGAAAAAAGTGACACGCATCGTTTTTTTCATATTACGTGATCGCCGTTCTATCTTGATTAATATCTGTGGTTACGGTATTATTTTGACACAAGTTAATTACTTTGCAGTGTTCGAAGCGGTCAAGTGAGAAACGTGGATTCGGCCAGAGTGTCTATGCCGAGTCAAATTATCAAGTAAGTAAAATACTAGAGATAAATATGAAAAAGGTCCTACTTCTATAATTTTTTATTAACTAAATTAATATCATCATTACAACCCTTTTAATGTTGTAATTTGTTGGCGACAGGTCTCCTCTCTGAATGAAAGGGGTCAGACCATAGCTGAGCAAGTGTAGATTGCCAGACTTTACATTCTACATAATTCAATTTAATTCAATTAAAACCTATGCGAATAGGTTTTATATAAAATCTAATTTGTATATACATACTAGCTTTTACCCGCGGCTCCGCCCGCGTGGGAAAAGGGAATTAACAATGCCATCTGTTAACAACATCCGGAACTAAATATCTAGCAAATAACAAAACATCGATATCTTCCCATGGGGATGTTTTACCGGGGTAAAAAGTAGCCTACGTCACTCTCCACCCTCCTCACTATCTCCACACACAAAAACCATACCATAAAATAGCTTCGTTGCGACGTGAAAGCCGGACAAACAAACAAACACACTTTCACAAATTATAATATTAGTATGGATATTATCTTTCTGACAACCCTATTCAAACTGTCCCCAGCTGCGAGACAGGCCTACTAGCGACGAACGAAGTGGAGTCGTACATCCACTCTGACGAGCCGTCGACGCCCGAGCCGGTGCGCCACCCGACGCTGGCCGACTGCATCGTGGAGGAGGGCGACGGGGACTCGCTGGAGCTGGAGGTGTCCCCCATGGGGCCCCCCGCGCCCGCCAAGGACCTCAAGTGAGTGCCGATAATGACGCACGAACGAACGCACGTGTACGTAAAGTCACGCATACGTGCACGAACAAACGCACGTGTACGTAAAGTCACGCATACGTGCACGAACATACGCACGTGTACGTAAGTCACGCATACGTGCACGAACAAACTCACGTGTACGTAAAGTCACGCATACGTGCACGAACATACGCACGTGTACGTAAGTCACGCATACGTGCACGAACAAACTCACGTGTACGTAAAGTCACGCATACGTGCACGAACATACGCACGTGTACGTAAGTCACGCATACGTGCACGAACAAACTCACGTGTACGTAAAGTCACGCATACGTGCACGAACATACGCACGTGTACGTAAGTCACGCATACGTGCACGAACAAACTCACGTGTACGTAAAGTCACGCATACGTGCACGAACATACGCACGTGTACGTAAGTCACGCATACGTGCACGAACAAACTCACGTGTACGTAAAGTCACGCATACGTGCACGAACTCATAAACGCAAGCACGTACTGACTAAATCAGCGATTATTGGCAATAGAAATTTGCTGTAATTTACTGTATGTATGTGTTTTTTTGCTATGGCGTACAATAAAGTATTTTTGTATTGTATTGTATTGTATAGATTTAGCTAGATTCGAGCGGTCCGGGTTCAAACCCCAGTGGCACGCACCAATGACTTTTCTAAGTTATGTGCGTTTTAAGAAATTAAATGTCACTTGCTATAACGGTGAAAGGCACATCGTGAGGAAACCTGCATGCCTGAGAGTTCATCATAACGTTCTCGAAGGTATGTGAAGTCTGCCAATCCGCACTTGGCCAGCGTGGTTGACTAAGGCCTAATCCCTCCCATTCTGAGAGGAGACCCGTGCCCAACAGTGGGACGTCTATGGGTCGCAGCGAGCTAGATTTTAATGATAGTCGGTATTGTATAAAATTGTCGTCTCTCCAGATACAAGTGGCGCGTGGACCTCTCCCGCACGGAGTCCCACTGGGCGGGCTGGTTCCGCGGCCTGTCGTCCGCCTTCCTCGGCACGCGCGCGCCCCGGCTGCTGCTGCTGGCCTCCGTGGACGGCCTGGACCGGGAGCTGACCGTGGGCCAGATGCAAGGTGGGTGGAACATGGTCCAGATACAAGTGGCGCGTGGACCTCTCCCGCACGGAGTCCCACTGGGCGGGCTGGTTCCGCGGCCTGTCGTCCGCCTTCCTCGGCACGCGCGCGCCCCGGCTGCTGCTGCTGGCCTCCGTGGACGGCCTGGACCGGGAGCTGACCGTGGGCCAGATGCAAGGTGGGTGGAACATGGTCCAGATACAAGTGGCGCGTGGACCTCTCCCGCACGGAGTCCCACTGGGCGGGCTGGTTCCGCGGCCTGTCGTCCGCCTTCCTGGGCACGCACGCGCCCCGGCTGCTGCTGCTGGCCTCCGTGGACGGCCTGGACCGGGAGCTGACCGTGGGCCAGATGCAAGGTGGGTGGAACATGGTCCAGATACAAGTGGCGCGTGGACCTCTCCCGCACGGAGTCCCACTGGCCTTCCTCGGCACGCGCGCGCCCCGGCTGCTGCTGCTGGCCTCCGTGGACGGCCTGGACCGGGAGCTGACCGTGGGCCAGATGCAAGGTGGGTGGAACATGGTCCAGATACAAGTGGCGCGTGGACCTCTCCCGCACGGAGTCCCACTGGGCGGGCTGGTTCCGCGGCCTGTCGTCCGCCTTCCTCGGCACGCACGCGCCCCGGCTGCTGCTGCTGGCCTCCGTGGACGGCCTGGACCGGGAGCTGACCGTGGGCCAGATGCAAGGTGGGTGGAACATGGTCCAGATACAAGTGGCGCGTGGACCTCTCCCGCACGGAGTCCCACTGGGCGGGCTGGTTCCGCGGCCTGTCGTCCGCCTTCCTCGGCACGCGCGCGCCCCGGCTGCTGCTGCTGGCCTCCGTGGACGGCCTGGACCGGGAGCTGACCGTGGGCCAGATGCAAGGTGGGTGGAACATGGTCCAGATACAAGTGGCGCGTGGACCTCTCCCGCACGGAGTCCCACTGGGCGGGCTGGTTCCGCGGCCTGTCGTCCGCCTTCCTCGGCACGCGCGCGCCCCGGCTGCTGCTGCTGGCCTCCGTGGACGGCCTGGACCGGGAGCTGACCGTGGGCCAGATGCAAGGTGGGTGGAACATGGTCCAGATACAAGTGGCGCGTGGACCTCTCCCGCACGGAGTCCCACTGGGCGGGCTGGTTCCGCGGCCTGTCGTCCGCCTTCCTCGGCACGCGCGCGCCCCGGCTGCTGCTGCTGGCCTCCGTGGACGGCCTGGACCGGGAGCTGACCGTGGGCCAGATGCAAGGTGGGTCCGAACATGATTCGATGAACATTTATTTTTCACTAGCTTTTACCCGCGGCTCCGCCCGCCGTAAGTTGTTTATCATACATGACACATTTGTATAGTGTATAATCTGTATGCGAAATTCAGAACTTGCAAATGAATGTTACTAACGCCATCTATTAACAACATCCGGAACTAAATATCTAGCAAATAACAAAACATCGATATCTTCCCATAGGGATGTTTTGCCGCGGTAAAAAGTAGCCTACGTCACTCTCCACCCTCCTCACTATCTCCACACACAAAAACCATACCATATAATAGCTTCGTTGCGACGTGAAAGCCGGACAAACAAACAAACAAACAAACAAACAAACACACTTTCACATTTATAATATTAGTATGGAAGTATGGATATGGATTATATGGTATTTTGTATCCATCCATCCATCCATCCATCCATCAGCCTTTTGAAGTCCTCTGCTGGACATAGGCCTCCACAAGGCTTAACGAATGTTTCCAGCATTGAAAACAACCGGGACCGACGGCCTTACGTGCCCCTGCGAAGCACGGTAGCGTCCATGAAATTTTGCCACAAGCGGTCACCCATCCACAAGTCGACAGCGCCCGTTTTTGCTTAACTCTTTCCATCACATTGAATCGACGCGAGCCATTGGGCTATGGACGCTACGCTATGGAATTGCGTTCAATGTGTTGCAAAGTACGGTACTTATGTATAGTACGGTACTTATGTATAGTACGGTACTTATGTATAGTACGGTACTTATGTATAGTACGGTACTTATGTATAGTACGGTACTTATGTATAGTACGGTACTTATGTACCTATAGTACGGTACCTATGTATAGTACGGTACTTATGTATAGTACGGTACTTATGTACCTATAGTACGGTACCTATGTATAGTACGGTACTTATGTACCTATAGTACGGTACCTATGTATAGTACGGTACTTATGTAGAGTACGGTACTTATGTATAGTACGGTAACTATGTATAGTACGGTACTTATGTACCTATAGTACGGTACTTATGTATAGTACGGTACTTATGATTCCCGTTGTGGTCCCCAGGCAAGTTCCAGATGGAAGTGTTGGCGCGCTGCGGCCACGCGGTGCAGGAGGACACGCCCGCAGAGGTACAACCATCCATTCTAACCATTGCGACATAGCAAACGAACATGCATCACCCATCCGCTGCCGTGGCAACTGACTGACTTTGAACAAGAATAATAAATGACCAGGATGACAAGTCTTAGATGGTAGAGCCTATAGGGAACCAAATTGGTTTTACATGAAACCTAATGGTTATATAGAGCTCGCCCGGGGCAGTACCACCGCCGGCCACGGTACCTAGTACCATTTCTGCCGTGTAATAATTGTTTTTAAAGCAATTGTGGTCCGGTTGGAAAGGTGTGGTTTCCGGTTACACTTCTTTAGAGGCGACCATCTTAGTCCTCAAGGGTAGCAACACATCTGTGACTGACTTAGAACGAGACTTCTACTAACAAGTACTAACTAGTCCAGTTAGTACTTGTTAGTAGGAGTCTCGTTCTAACACCAACTAACAGGACTGACTATCACTAACAGTCCCCGGTCCTTATACCTACTAACGAACTGACCAACTAATGTTCTAATGAACTCTCTCAACTAATTGGACTAACCATCCCAGTCCCTAATCGAGTCTTGTTCAAAGTCAGTCACTGTTGTCATGGGCGGCAGCGGATGGGTGGTGCTGCAAGCTCGTTTGCTATCCTGATTCCATAAAAAAAAAAATCTAGCAAATAACAAAACATCGATGTCTTCCCATGGGGATGTATTACCGGGGCAAAAAGTAGCCTACGTCACTCTCCACCCTCCTCACTATCTCCACACACAAAAACCATACCATATAATAGCTTCGTTGCGACGTGAAAGCCGGACAAACAAACAAACACACTTTCACATTTATAATATAATATAAATATAAATATAATATATAAATATAATATAAATATAATGTATAATGTAATAAAACTAACCACCAGGTGGCGCGAGTGTTGGCGTCGTTCGCGCTGCGGCATCAGCTGACGTCGGCCACTGAGAATGGAGAGCTGATGCACCTGGCCTCCGTGCCCGGCTGCTGAGGCCCCGCGGTCCCGGAGGCCTCCGCAAAGGTAACGAGAGGCCTCTTCCGCGGGAATGCGGTGACGACATCGTCCTTTAAAGGTCCCGTTTAACAGTCCCGGAGTCCTTCGTAAAGGTAAACCAGGAATATATTAGGTGAGCCATGTGGGCACTATTTTCAACATTAACGTGAATCAGTCGTCATCCGTCAAAGTCAAAGTCAAAGTCAAATAATTTATTTCGCTATGAGGTGATTAGACACGCTTAACGAAAGTCTAGGTACCTAACTAAAAACTACTTAAACTACTAACTGATCTATATAAGGCAAAAGATTAGCTATTGATCAATCAGTCGGCATCCATTTGATTCAAAGAAATTGTAGTTCACCTACTAATAGAAGGCACGTTTAACATTTGTTCACAATTTCAGGTCAGTAACATGACTTGATGTATTTCTATCTTATGGCATAATAAGTACGTGGGAGTGAGAAAAATGATTCACTTTCAATTAAAATAAAAAAACTAGATGGCATTACCCGGCCAAATTCAGTAGCAATTTACTAAAAATGCGTAGAAGGAGAACCCGTCTACGTTCAAAACTCATCAAAAGTTCATCCAAACTGACATTCAATCTTGTGACCTCTGACATATATAATCTTGGTTCTATTATTAGGCAATCTCCAATTGCTTTGATTTGATTGCCCTTCTGTTCAGATGCTAATTAGGTTTGTTATCATTTAGCGAAACATTTTTTTATTTATTTATTAATTTATTGCTTTGATTTGATTACCCTTCGATCGGTTCAGATGCTAATTATATTTGTTATCATTTAGGAAAATACTTTTTTATTTATTTATTAATTTGCCAATTCAACAGCATTATTAATTTATATTACAACTGTGACAGGAATAAGATATAATAATATGATTAAAATAAGCTCAACCCCATATAAATGGTAACTTTTTTATACACCAAATAGCTTTTCGTTCACGACTTTGATACTCTAAGACAGTTTTTAGATGATTTGTTAATATTTTCTGATATATACAAAAGTACAATCACCTGACACAATGTTACAGTGACAATAATAGCAAGACGTGGCGGCTAAAAATTATCACCCAGTACTAGAAATTAGTTCCTATTGAATTCGGCGAAATGACCGCTTATCATATATTCCTGATTAACCAACACAAATATGGTTCCCGAGACCTTCGTCAAGGTACCGAGAGGCCCCTTCTGCGAGGACTGCGCGGTGACGCTGTTAAGGCCAACAGGACTATTGATCGGCACCAAATAGTTTCTAGAAGTGCGTTTTAAGAATAATTTATAATTCTGCTCGTTTCACTGAATTGATTTCAGTGTTACTTAAATGTCCATAGGACCAAAATCTGATCAGATAGAATCCAAGAGGCCTCTTAATGTATTCTCTTTATAGCTATGAGGTGACGTAAGGCTAATAGGACCGACACGTTGGTCCGGTCGGCTTTTGTTGTTTTATGATGCTACAGGCACCTATCTCTTCCAGAGGCTGTTTGGTGATGAGCAAAGGCCAAGTGGACCATCAAATCTGACAGAACTTTATTATAATTAATTGTTGGGGATAGGCTGTTCTGTAGTCCTAATTTATTGAGTACTATAAATAAGAGTTGACCTAAAGGTCATAAAATCCCAAAAAAAAAATTAGTACTACATATTGGAGTATTTTTTAAAGTATTGTCTACTTAGAGGAAATTAGACAGATACACTGTAATTATGTGAAAACTGAATTTGCATAGAATTATAGTTCTCATAGTATATTTTGCAAAGCATTTAAAAGTGATTTGTATTTGGTTACTTTTAATTTGAATAAATCTTTTTGGATACTAAGCTTAAAAGTAATTATATGTCTAAGTAGAAAAGGTTAAGTTAACACGATTTAAAAGTCCCATAGTATCCTACAAAATAGATGTGAATAATTTGCTTCCCATGCATTTGTTTCTTATTTAAGGAATCTTTGTTAAGAAATTGCTCAAAACAATATGACAGCCTTTTGCAAAACTTTTATTCTTTATTTTTTCTCTTCTGTTCTTTTTCTGGTGCATTTAATTATATTGCATTGTATTTTATTGTATTTGTTAAAAATAAAATAAAATATGCTGCAACATCGAAAAATGAAGAACATAGATTTTCGGTAACAGAAAAATACGATTTGTTTTGCGACTGACCACCAGTAATTGATAATAAATATAGAATACAGATGAAATAATCCAGGCACTATAGCAATATTGGCTGCTTTAGACCTCCTTCAGCAGTGGCTGTGGGAGACTTGTGCCCACTGGTGGGACGGCTATGGTCAACTTAGCTCACCTGCTGATCATTGATATTGTTATGTTGACTTTTAGTTTTTTATAGTAGTAGTTAGTAAACATCTGGATTAATATAACATTTTGCAATATAACTCTTGTTTTTACGATTAACTTAAATAATTTTGTTTGTTAATTATCAATGGTTGTATTCAAAATGGTTGTTGGTAATGATTTTGTGTGAAAAAAATGCATTTTGTACGTCGAGATTCCCTTTCGGTATTAAGTATATTTTACTTGTGAAACTGGAAAATTCTCATTTTGTCTACAAATTGTCTACACATTGAATAGTTAGTGATTATTGTGACTAATTTGAAGAATTTAATTGTTTTATGTAACCGTGAGTTATTTTGTAAACCTGTAATTATGAACACTAAAAAAAAAAAATTGTTAATACATATATAATTTTCTCGAAGGTTGTATTGGATTGGACATGGTAGACTATGGTATAAATTGTACTGGGCTATTCATTGATATGTTCGTCTAAAGATTTATGTGTATCAGTAAATATATATAACATGAATAGAGATCGGAAAATATACAAACATTCATACATACAGATGGCAAAAATGTGTTGGAGTAATGCGCTTGTGAATTGAACAGTCTAAATGTTACTGGTGAAAAATGGATCAGTGCATGGGACCTAAATATAACTGGTGAGAAGTTCATGTATTACATAGTTCTGCCTATCCCTTTGGGGAATTACAGGCGTTTTACGGTCACAATATTCTGATTATGATTTTTAAATAATAACTTACTCTCTCTTCAGTATTCACTCCTTGTTTATGGTTAAGTCTGTTGAAATGTCAAAGTTATTATAATTTATTTACATAAAAAAGGTTTTAAGAATAAATATGTGGAGAAATACGTTTTTTTATTTATACCTATTAGCCTAGAGTAGATATTCTAAGGCCGGATAATTTTATTATTAACTTCTGATAATGCATACTTGATGTAGAAACATCTTTATCTACGCAATGCTGCTAGACAAATAAATGATTTCATGTGATCAATCACGTGATATCATTCATTCAATCATTGCCAAAGGTAAATTGTAGTTTGAGATATCAATCGTGACCAGTTTTTTATATATATTAACGTGCCTGTATCGATCAGCATCTAAGATTATGGTTGAGGAGAAATAAATAATCATTTAGTAATTTTAAACATTTATTGACCAGAAAAGCGACAAAATGCTATAACAACAACCATTTATTGAGAATATTCAAATAAAAATATAAGGCAAGACTACTTTTGCATCTAAGAAAAGCAACATATATTTTTTTTATTGACATGTTTGCCACATTTTTTAACATTCTATAAATTCATTTACATAAATTGGGTTAAACATTATTGTAAAACTAGATCAAAGGTATATTTGTACTAAAGCAGAATGTGCTGTACCGCCATCCTTCCAGCCCACAGACAAAATACAAGCATCAGCTCGGAGATTCAGACGAGTTGAGAGATGAGTGAATTACTTATTACGTGACGATATATTACTTCCATGATTATTTCATTTAATCGCTGCGATCCATAGACGTCCCACTGCTGGGCACGGGTCTCCCCCACAGACACTTCTGCGGGAGGTCTAGAGCATACTCCACCACGCTGCTCCAATGCGGATTGGTGGAGGGGTTAGTGGCCAACCCAGTGTCGAATGTTCTCAAGCCACCATCCACCCAAACCGACCGCGCCCGTCGTTGCTTAGCTCTTTTGATCACATTGAATCGAAGCGAGCCATTGGGCTATGGACGCTACATTTTATTTAATAACAGCATTTAAAAGGGAAGATGCGTTACGCTCTTACGCTTAGCAGTCAATCAAAATAAAGTCCGACTCATCTATCTAAGAAACTCTACAGGCACATCTATAAAAAGTGTTCTAGATTTAATCTGTGGGACCATTTAATGTTTCACGAAAATAGTTTAAAAAGACATATTGACTCATTTCTCAACTGCTGTTGCTGCTGCAATTATAAATTTATAAGGAAAAAAATATTAAAAATTTAAACTCATTACATGGGGTAACAAACAAAAAATAATTCGACAATAGGTAAACCAAAACTTGAATAGTTCTACTTACACTTAAATGACTAGCAAAAAGGTTTTTTTTAATAAATCACTGAAAGCACACATAAATTAGTATAATCTAAAGAATTAGCACCGATAAAGAGATTTTTGGTTATCTACAATAAATTACTTAAAGATACAAAATACACGATCCAGGCAAAATTGAGTTTTAAAACATTTGATATTACAAAAGTATTTTACTATTAAGACATAAACAGTACGCATCTAAGTAAATTTTTGTGTGATGTATTTGTATTGTAAGTATTCGAAAATTCGTATAGTGCATTAATAGCGAATCACTAATACCTATGAAAAACCTTCTACATGTTAATAATAAATATTAATAGAAAATGTTCGAATAGCATACAGAATCTAATGATATTTTCATTAATATACCTACTACTCCCTATCTGACTTCCATAGATTCAATGACTAGATGTTAAGCGTTGGATGTTCTACCTATATTTGTTTCGAACTATGATTAATATTTGTGACGAATTATTTAAAATAAATATTATGTTGAAATATTAACTCATAGCTTAACTATCCAACTAACCATGGACTAAATTATTAATAATCTCACTTATTTAACAACCCGTTTCTATTGCAAAACTTAAGAAATTACATCATTACACTATAGGTTAAGGCAATACATTTTGTTAGTTACAATAAATATTTCAAATAACACTGGTAAATAATAATAATAATAATAAAAAAATAACCGTTATTGCACGTATCCAAAATTACTGTTTTAAATAATCACACTTTTGAATGGTTTGTATGTCGGGAGTTTCGGAAACAGTAAAAAAATAATTGAATCCAGATTTTACCGCATCATCATCATCACAACCCTCTCTTTGTCCCACTGTTGGGCACGGGTCTCCTCTCAGAATGGGAGGGATTAGGCCTTAGTCCACCACGCTGGCCAAGTGAGGATATTCACTTCACTTCTTTTACCGCATATTGCGCTCTAATTAAAAAATAAATAAATGTCGCCCTCTGTAACCGTGTAGGAACCACCTGAAGTGAAGTCTGCCAATCCGCACTTGGCCAGCCCCCTTCCATTACGAGATCCGTGCCCAACAGTGGGCCAATGAAAGGGTTGTGGTTATGATCGCGCGCTAATTGCTACTCCATACGATATTCGTCTGAGATTGGTTTACGCTCAAAATACAGAAAAAAACTGAAGAAGCATCTGTTAGAAATTGCAATGCAAATTACTCTATGCAATATGTGTCCAATTCTAAAACAGTCGACCATTCGCGGCCCCCGCATGTCCTCGAAACTCTGTCGCGAAATATTTCTATTTAGGGCTATTTAGGGTAAATCAAGGAATTTATTTTATCACTTCACTATTAGGATTTTTGTATCACTTCGCGTTCCGAGTATAAGTGAGCGTCGAATTAGCATACTACTCTATTTAAGAGTTGTTTTTAAGGTTTTATTTTCGGATGCTTGCGGTTTCTGTTTTTTCCTGTGTTTTGAGAGCATACGGTAATATTTTGGTAAGTCGAGGAATATTACTATGGCAGTTACACTGGTAAATCTAATATTTCCTAGTTTTGAGCAGGTGATATATAGTGCAACAGAGGATTTAGACCGAACTCTTCATTTCCTGCTTCACGCAAGTCTTGAACGCCTCCCAGCCTTCGTTTTTGGCATACGACTAAAAATTATTGAATTAAATGTTATTGAAATACATTTGATAATTAAAAATAAATGAAAATTTAATTTAGTCTAAAATTTGGTTGAATTTCATTCCATTGGACACGGGTCTCTCCACTTGTATTAAAATTTGTTCTATATCTGGATGTTAATATTATCTATTTAAGTATGTATCTAAAATATCTATGTATGTATATCAGTCTCTGACACCCATATTACAACGCGCCTACTTTGGGGTCAGATACCGTGTGTGAGAATGTCCTGGGGGCCTGGACAAGTGGCAAAACGCTTGTAGAATAGAAATAGAATAGATTAACAAATGTATGGGATTGACATTAGCTCACGACTAATTAGTCCATAGCGAATGTCAATCCTATGGAATTAGTCGATAGCGAATGTCAATCCCATACATTTGTTAATCCATACTAATATTATAAATGTGAAAGTGTGTTTGTTTATTTATTTATTTGTTTGTTTGTTTGTTTGTCCGGCTTTCACGTCGCAACGAAGCTATTATATGGTATGGTTTTTGTGTGTGGAGATAGTGAGGAGGGTGGAGAGTGACGTAGGCTACTTTTTACCGCGGTAAAACATCCCCATGGGAAGATATCGATGTTTTGTTATTTGCTAGATATTTAGTTCCAGATATTGTTAATAGATGGCGTTAGTACAATTTAATTAAGTAGTTAGTATAGTGGTTAAGTAGTTAGTATCTTTTAATCGTGGAACTGTCACTATTCATCCACCACAAATGTGTCATGTATGATAAACAACTCATTGTTAATTCCCTTTGACCACGCGGGCGGAGCCGCGGGCAAAAGCTAGTCTATTCTATTTCTATTCTACAAGCGTTTTGCCACTAGTCCAGGCCCCCTGCTTACCTTGAAGCCGCGATGCAGGCGGTCCTTCATGATGGCGATGAACTCCTTGTAGCTGAGCAGGCCGTCGCCGTCCGCGTCGAAGATGGCGAACACGGTGCTGACCAGGTGCTGGGACTGCGCTATGCCCGTGCAGATCTTCACCGCGCGGTGGAACTCGTCTGCAACGCCAGGGAAAACGAGGAAACATCAGTGGGCGTATTCCATACATTTTTATTTATATCTTCACCGCGCGGTGGAACTCGTCTGCAACGCCAAGGAAAACGAGGAAACATCAGTGGGCGTATTCCATACATTTTTATTTATATCTTCACCGCGCGGTGGAACTCGTCTGCAACGCCAAGGAAAACGAGGAAACATCAGTGGGCGTATTCCATACATTTTTATTTATATCTTCACCGCGCGGTGGAACTCGTCTGCAACGCCAAGGAAAACGAGGAAACATCAGTGGGCGTATTCCATACATTTTTATTTATATCTTCACCGCGCGGTGGAACTCGTCTGCGACGCCAAGGAAAACGAGGAAACATCAGTGAGCGTATTCCATACATTTTTATGTATATCTTCACCGCGCGGTGGAACTCGTCTGCAACGCCAGGGAAAACGAGGAAACATCAGTGGGCGTATTCCATACATTTTTATTTATATCTTCACCGCGCGGTGGAACTCGTCTGCAACGCCAAGGAAAACGAGGAAACATCAGTTGGGCGTATTCCATAAATTCGATTCGATAAACTCAAATTGAAAGAAGAAAGAAAGAAAGAAAATTGGAACCATGAAGGAAGAATCTCTATGATTGGAACCCATAGCGTCCATGTAGCGTCCATAGCCCAATGGCTCGCGTCGATTCAATCTATATATATAAAAGGAGAAGGTGACTGACTGACTGACTGACTGACTGACTGGCTGACTGACTGACTGACTGACTGACATATCAACGCAGGGCCTAAACTATAAGGGCTAGAAACTTGAAATTTTGCACAGGGGTTCCTTTTATAACGTAGGGGAGCACTAAGAAAGGATTTTTGAAAATTCACCCCCTAAGGGGGTAAAACGGGGGTGCAAATTTAGTATGAAACTTTGCCGTTTTTGAAGTTAGTGAATGTCTAATTTCACGCGAGCGAAGCTGCGGGCGTCCACTAGTATTCCATAAAACTCAAATCGGAATCCATAGCGTCCATAGCCCAATGGCTCGCGTCGATTCAATGTAATCTAAAGAGTTAAGGCTCGGTTTGTGGATGGGTGACCGCTAGTGGCAAAATTTCATTGACGCTACCGTGCTTCGGAGGGCGCGTAAAGACGTCGGTCCCGGTTGTTTTCAAGTCGTTAAGCCTTGGCGAAGACCTTCGGGTGGCTCGAGAACATTCGACACTGGGTTGGCCACTAACACCTCCACCAATCCGCATTGGAGCAGCGTGGTGTAATATGCTCTAGACCTCCCGCAGCACGTAACGTATCGATAACGTAACGTACCGTTACAAGTATCGACGAACGAAGCACTGACCGAACTTGCGAGATATCTTGCAGTATATTGCAAGATTGTGGCACGGGGTATACGCCTAGTTCACCGTTCTATCTTGATTAATAAATATCTTGGACATTCTCACACACGGCCATCTGACCCCAAAGTAGGCGCGAGCCTGTGTTATGGGTATCAGAGACTGATATACATACATAGATATTTTTAAATACATACTTAAATAGATAATATTGACATCCAGACACAGAACAAATACAAGTGTTCGTCACACGAATATTTGTCCTGAGTGGGATTCGAACCCACGACCTTTGGCGCAACAGACAGGGTCACTACCGATTGCGCCAACGGGCCTGATTGGTTGTTAAATATTTAAACTAACTCTATCAATACGGCTCAAGTAACAGCGCTCAAACCCCAGTGGCACGCACCAATGACTTTTCTAAGTTATGTGCGATTTAAGAAATTAAATGTCACTTGCTATAACGGTGAAGGACACATCGTGAGGAAACCTGCATGCCTGAGAATACATCATAATGTTCTCCAAGGCATGTGAAGTCTACCAATCCGCACTTGGCCAGCGTGGTGGACTAAGGCCTAATCCCTCTCACTCTGAGAGGAGACCCGTGCCCAACAGTGGGACAAAGAAAGGGTTGTGATGATGAACAGCGCTCACCTTTAGATATGGGGTGATCTGCTAGCGTATACATCCTCATGGCGATGGTGAAGTCCTCCAGGTTGTTGAGGAACTGGCAGAAGGTCTTGAACTCCTGGAAGGTCACCCCGCGCTCGTCCCGCACGCGGTCCAGCAGTCGGTCCAGATACATGTCGTATTCATCCGTATCTAGGTAGGTGTAGCGGAGGAGGATCTTCGCGAAATCCACTTCAGATATCGTTTCATGGCCTTAAATGAATGTAACATTGATTATTAGCTAAAAAAAACTTGAGAGGTGTCAAGGGACACCCGGATGGAACGGAGTTATTGGATAAATAAGTTATTATAAGTTATTGATATTGTTATTTTTATTATTTATTGTGTACAAAAAACCTGTATACACTCAACAAAAATAATCGTCGCGACACCACACTGTTCAATGCGAAATAGAAAGACGAAACGAAAATAACTGGCTTGCTTTCTGAGAGAGAGAGAGAGAGGGGGGGAGAGAGAGAGAGAGAGAAACACGCGCACGCCGCACGGGTTACAACTATAGCAAAAAGTGTCGTTACAACTTTTGGTCTTAATTTTTTCCGTCTAGCCCCCTTTCGCAACGCGCGGTAAGGAACTTCGTTCCAAAAATCCGTAGATCTTATTTGATCGACCGAATTAAGCAACGACGGGCGCGGTCGATTTGTGGATGAGTTAGCGCAAAAATCCATGGGCGCTACTGTGCTTCGGAGGGCACGTTAAGTGGTTTTGGTTGTTTTCAGTAGTAAAAACAATCATCAAGCCCTGTTTCGACGAAGTCTTCGACCTTCGGGTGGCTTGAGAAGTGACTGACTAATGTTCTAATAAAGAAGAACGAACTGACTGACTAATGTTCTAATTAACTCTCTCAACTAATCGGACTAACCATCCCAGTCCCTAATTGAGTCTTGTTCAAAGTCAGTCAAAATTGTCATGGGTGGCAGCGGATGGGTGGTGCTGCAAGATCGTTTGCGATCTTGTATCCAAAAAAAAAAACAGGAAATCCATGCATACATACACCAACCGTTTGTCTACTGCTGGACATTAGACATCCCTGAATCAGCTCCATTCTCCTCTTAAACTAACTCACCCTTAGCAAACTCGTGAAACTCCAACTCCAGCACTTCAGTCTGCAAGTTCTCCATGAATTGCCTGAAGCCTTCGAACTTTAGGTCACTCGTTCCCTTCTTGCCGAAGAAGTGCACCTGAAACAGAATATTACGTTGTCTTACTGCACGTTTTGTCTTACAGAGATTTTTGCGAAGACAACGCTCACTGTGTCAAAAATGTCATACTATCCATTTAAATGGAATTTATCTCTTTTTAATTACTGGAAGGTTCACTGTTACTGTAAACACGAGCCGTAGGAGAACTTACAGTGACTTTCTGAATACTAATTCCATGGCCATTTCTTTATCAGGACTTTTAAAGGAGCAAACATGTCCAGTTACGTAAAGGGACCAGGTTTTCATTCATAAAAACCTTGTCGCTTTGTCGAAGACATTCGACACTGCGTAGGCCACTAACCCCTTCATCAATCCTTATTGGAGTAGCATAGCGGAATATGATCTAGACCTCCCTGTGGGAAGCATCTGTAAGAGATATTCTCTATAAATATCCAGTCTCACCTGCAACATCGTGTCAACATTGTGCCGCCGCTGCAGCCCCTGGTCGTCGTTGATGTACGACTCCTGTGGGGTCCCCTCCTTGGCCTCCACCTTCCCCGCCTGCCCCTCCCCCTCTTTCCCCTCGTCCTGTATCCCGCGCTTGCCCTTCCACGCGAAACTGAAGATCTTTTCCATCTGCAATATCATTTATCAGGTGTAGTACATTGATTTAACAAGTATTAATGAGTTAGATCTATAAGGTAGCATATCTTCATAGAATTACGTATTCGCATATAGCGTTCCTTATCTGTTAGAATAAATCACGTCCTGACGCGAAACTAAGCAAATGGTGTACAAATTTAATCAATTGCCATACCAAACGTGAATCTACCTTTTACTGTACGTACATACTTAATAATAATAATAATATCGATGTTGTGGACTAGTAGATGTTTGTGCTATCTGCAAAGTTTCTTGACGTACGTAACCATAATGACATCTAGTTTAAGAATCTGTGCGGTGGCAGATACAAATGTAATTGTATTAAGCGTAATTTAATGTCACTGGCCAGTGGCCACTAAGAAAAATAAATGACTCGGGATCAGCGTTTGAGTCATCAGGTCGACAAAAAAAAATACTCTGCTGTTTCAATTATTTCTTTATTTATTGGTTTTGTTTTTAAATTTTAAATCAGATGATAAAGTAAAATAATAGATGAAATAGAAGGAAACAAGATTATAATATGATAAGTTAAATGTTAAGGTTGAATGATAACATAACATAACATGTAGGTAGGTATGTATTATACATAAAATGATCTAAATGATAAGAAGCGATGTATATTAATATTATGTAACTAAGAAATTCTAATGTTTAGAAAATATCCTATCTTAGATTACAACAAAACAACTAAAGGTTTTGAAATATCGGTGCGACCTCGCGCTAATACTAGTAATGTATTTAAGTAAGTATATTGTAATACTTAAATGAATCGTTTCTGATGTTAGTAGATTATAAAAGCGAAGCATCAGATGTTTGATGTATACAAAACAGACATAAATACATACAAAATACAACAGACACTATTCATACACACATTGAACCGAGCATTTGAACTTACAGTGGACGGTTTAGATCTTATGAGAGACCTCTTATCGGATATCTCCACCCTGCTCTTCTGGGCACTTGAAGCGACTAAAGAAAGCAGCTATAATGCCAAAATATCTTGTGAGCACATATACACAGATAAATAATAAAACTTTTACGGTATTGAAAATCATTATTCTGTACACATTAAATTAATTATATAGCTGTCATATAAGGAATTAATAATTGTATTTAAACTGAAAATAAAAAAAATATTATTGTAACAAATAAATCATAAAATAAAATGTTAAAAATTAATCACATAAAATAAAATTAAAAATAAACGCAAAAATGACACAACGGCAGAACATTGAGCGACGCGGTTTATTCTTTAAAATCGTGTTTTAAAGTATTGAACTCGAAAATCAGATCAACCAGATCAGAGAGGAACTTATTTGTTATTTATTTGCTAAAAAAATATTATTTAGGTACCTAATATGTAATTGGATGTATACTGAGAAAAATCTTCTCGTTTGAACGTAGGAGGTAAATTACGATAATATCAAGAATATTTTATTATTGAATCATTCGTGAGTGTCTATATTCATAGTTGAAATTACAGGCTTACTCACGTGTATGCCGTGCCCGCAGCGAGATATAAAAAGGTACGCAGTGGCAGCGAGCGCGTTCACTCCTGAAGATGGTCATCCTAATTGACTGAAACTAGTCGGCCTATTTCCGACATAAATCACACTGGAGTAAGTAGGTAATTGCAACATTGAAATCAGGAATAAGTGGAGTTCATTACTCTTTGTTAACATAAGGGGCATAATTTGGGACACCCACTAATGAACATACATTATAAAATAGACTTCATAATTTATCGTATTTGGATTTTATTAATATTTGCTCTTTTTAAATTATGTCATTATACATATACAGGGTGTCCCAGAATGAATGGATAATCCTTGAGCCCCGCACAGAACAGCTCTCCAGCGCTTAGAAAAAAATATCAAAAAAAAAAAATTTCAAGTGATACCCAAAATATGATTTTTTTTAGAAAAACATACGTTATTTTAGCTTCACTTCACATTCATTTACACAAATGCCACAAATTAATGATATTCTTGGCGTTTTTGGTGTCATTTTATTCCTGATAGACTATACTACTAGAAATACATCAAATAATATAAGTATCTGTGATACTTTTTTTATAAAAAAAATAAGAACTTGAATTTTTAACATGAATTTTGATACCAAAATAATTTTGACATAGTTTGAGAGTGTTTCATGTAAAAAAAAAGTATGAAAACGTAAGTGTCCAGCTATTTTAAAAACATGCGCAGTTAATACAGATTAAATAATGGTATAATACATCATTTTATCTAATACTACTACGAAGTTATTGCTATTGAGATGCAAAACGAGTAAATACGACTAAAATTAAAAAGTTAATGTCTTAATACATTTTAATAATAATAAAACATTTCAGGTGTCGCTGCGACCCATAGACGTCCCACTGCTGGGCACGGGTCTCCCCCACAGACACTGCTGCTGCGGGAGGTCCAGAGCATACTCCACCACGCTGCTCCAATGCGGATTGGTGGAGGGGTTAGTGGCCAACCCAGTGTCGAATGTTCTCAAGCCACCCGAAGGTCTTCGACAAGGCTTAACGACTGTTTCGTAGGAGGTAATGGAATCCCATTGGTTACAGAATGATGGCTGCCCTGCATATTATGGTACAAACGTCCGGGCTTATTTAAATGCCACGTATCCAAACAAATGGATTGGTCGTTTGGGTCCTATTCTGTGGCCTCCTCGATCTCCAGATTTAAACTGTCGGGATGTTTTTTACTGGGGCTGTCTAAAGGAAGAAGTGTACTCGAAAACAATTTCAAATGAGGAATTACGCAGCCGTGTTCAAGAGGCCGCTTCAAAAATAAATGAATGACTCTACGCACGGTTTCTTAGTAGAGCCTATAAAAGAAGATGTCGAGCGTGTATTAGAATCGGTGGCAGACAATTTGAACACCTGTTGTGAATAAAGATTGATGTAATGTACACCTGAAATGTAGCGTCCATAGCCCAATGGCTCGCGTCGATTCAATGTGACCGAAAGAGTTAAGCAACGACGGGCGCGGTCGGTTTGTGGATAGGTAAGCGCTAGTGGCAAAATTTCACGGACGCTACCGTGCTTCGGAGGGCACGTAAAGCCGTCGGTCGCGGTTGTTTTCAATGCTGGAAACAGTCGTTAAGCCTTGTCGAAGACCTTCGGGTGGCTTGAGAACATTCGACACTGGGTTGGCCACTAACCCCTCCACCAATCCGCATTGGAGCAGCGTGGTGGAGTATGCTCTGGACCTCCCGCAGCAGCAGTGTCTGTGGGGGAGACCCGTGCCCAGCAGTGGGACGTCTATGGGTCGCAGCGACACCTGAAATGTTTTATTATTATTAAAATGTATTAAGACATTAACTTTTTAATTTTAGTCGTATTTACTCGTTTTGCATCTCAATAGCAATAACTTCGTAGTAGTATTAGATAAAATGATATAATATACCATTATTTAATCTGTATTAACTGCGCATGTTTTTAAAATAGCTGGACACTTACGTTTTCATACTTTTTTTTTACATGAAACACTCTCAAACTATGTCAAAATTATTTTGGTATCAAAATTCATGTTAAAAATTCAAGTTCTTATTTTTTTTATAAAAAAAGTATCACAGATACTTATATTATTTGATGTATTTCTAGTAGTATAGTCTATCAGGAATAAAATGACACCAAAAACGCCAAGAATATCATTAATTTGTGGTAGATGTGTAAATTAATGTGAAGTGAAGCTAAAATAACGTATGTTTTTCTAAAAAAAATCATATTTTGGGTATCACTTGGAATTTTTTTTTTTGATATTTTTTTCTAAGCGCTGGAGAGCTGTTCTGTGCGGGGCTCAAGGATTATCCATTCATTCTGGGACACCCTGTATACATAATATATTTCAATTGAAATGAAAAGATTATAAATTGAAGGTTGAGAAAGTCGAGTTCAATATCCAACCACAGATTAAAAAGTAGTTTTGTAGAAAGCCCGTTCGAAGCACGCCACTCACAGCTTTCCGACTGTTCTCGTCCAAATCTTTTCTCTCCTTCAGTGACCCACCCAGCAGCCGTTGAATCTATAGTTCGTATCGCAAAAACATACTAAAGAAACGAAACAAAAGCCAATTCGAAAAAAAAGTCTTTTATCATTAAGATAAAAAAAGTGTAAGAAAAATAAAAAAAAATCATTTATGATAAGGAAAGTGAATGTGATTCAGAAAAAAATTATAACCGCTGAATCTATAGTTCGTATCGCAAAAACATACTAAAGAAACGAAACAAAAGCCAATTCGAAAAAAAATCATTTATCATTAAGATAATAAAAGTGTAAGTAAAATAAAAAAAATCATATAAGATAAGGAAAGTGAATGTGATTCAGGAAAAAATTATAGCCGCTGAATCTATAGTTCGTATCGCAAAAACATACTAAAGAAACGAAACAAAAGCCAATTCGAAAAAAAAGTCATTTATCATTAAGATAAAAAAAGTGTAAGTAAAATAAAAAAAATCATGATAATGAAACTGAATGTGATTCAGAAAAAAATTATAGGTACAAAAAATAATGATAAAATTTATAATAAATAATGGAAATTGCCAGTCCTATTAAAAAATGTATACATAGATATAATCCTGTCTGTAAGCCTATTAACATGCTTTTATTAGGTCGACTTGTATGTAACTCATTTTTATAAGAAGAATACTTAGGTACTTACAAAAAGAAAAAGTGTATAACTGACCTAGAAATTCAGATAATTTAATACTATAGAGCATAAGTGCATATTGAATGTGATCGCAAAATAGGTATACATAACATATGTTGGTAGGTCTATATATAACTATAAATCTGCATGAACTGTTCTACATATTTAAGCATATTCAGCAAGCAGTGCAGTGATTTAAGAATAACAAGAAGTTACTATATATCCTATCCCGTCCTTATGCCCCTAAATCTTCCTGGATTTTATAACAAGACTTGTTTGTATGAGATTTGATGATAAAATCATCTAAGCTTGATGATGAACAAAATGTAAACCACATCTTGCTTTTAAAAAAAGTTTTAAAAAAATATTCTTGACCATTTATGGATTCTGATTTTAACCTTGTAACCTTAGAGTAAAAATCGTTTAGTCGGACAGTTGGTTTTTAAATGCCTCGAAGGCCTACTGAAAGCAGATACTTGTTACCAGACAGTCGGTCATGGTTTGAATTGTAGGGTAGAAACCTTAAAATTTGATAAGACCACTAATCTCTACCTTTATACACTAGATCATCAGCTGGATTTATTGGGAGTACTGTACCTATGCGCGAAGAAACCTTGGCAAATTACATTTATGAGTTTTAAGTAAATAAACAAATTACTCACGACTAGAAATTCATTCTTATCTACTCTTTGGTTGCCGTCCGTGTCGAACATGTTGAACGCGATTTGGAAACCCGAAGCCGGCTCTGAAAACATAATTATGGCATGATTCTATTTAATTCCTTTTACAGCACCTCTATGACCTGCATTTTCGAATCTAGTGGTGAAGACTCTTGAAGTAAAGAATTATAGAAGTCAAAATATAATGTTAGGCTGAATAAAAAAAGGTACTGAATTTTGAAAAAAAAAAACGCGATATTCAAACAATCAGTAAGATAATTGTTTTGTAATACTTACTGGTTAATATAGAGAGTAGGAAGAGGTACTCCGTATACGAGATTATTCCTGGAATCAAAATTGGTGCTGGTTAAACAATAATGAAGTACAGAATTATATTTATGTTGTTTGTTAGCATTAGTTAGATAAAGTAATAAGGAACTGATTGCTGTATATTTTCTGTTCTAGTCTTTGTAATAGTTGCAAAAGCGACTGCTAAGCAAGAGTTTGGGTGATTTTGGTGGGATTTTCTAACGTGAAATCTCCTCCGAGCTGCCGGGCATTTCTGGATTTGTGCCCGGTGTATGGCAATAGCCTCAACACCTATATATTACATGGGACCTTAACATAACTGGTGAAAACTTGGTGTACATCGAACTATCGCTATCGAACTCGCCTCTCACTCGAGCGGTTCAGGTTCAAACCCAAGCGGCACGCTCCAATGACTTTTCTAAGTTATGTGCGATTTAAGAAATTAAATGTAACGGTGAAGGACATATCGTGAGGAAACCTGCATGGCTGAGAGTTCGTCATAATATTCTCGAAGGCATGTGAAGTCTGCCAATCCGAACTTGACCAGTGTAGTCCACCACTACGGCCTAATCGCTGCCATTCTGAGAGGAGACCCGTGCCCAACAGCGAGACAAAGAAAGGGTTGTGGATGTTATATTGAATAAATTTCGTCTATTTTATATTTTTCATTTATTTGTGAGAGTCGATGGCATAAGTACCTTTGTCCCGCAAATTTCGGAACATCTGCGAGGAGCCCTTCTTCAGCGGCGGCGTCTGGTCGCGCAGTTGCTCGATCTCCTTCGTCGTCAGCACTCTCCGCTTTAGCCGAGCTGGACACCACATCGAAAGCCAGGTTAAAGATTTACCTACATTCTACCTACAGTAATCTACACCAACTGGTTTAACGACAATCCTCCTCCTTAGGGATAATAATTTTGATCCGATTCCGATTTGTGACGAATCTCCAAAGAAATTAGTAATAACCCAATTTTGGTGGTTCTAAACTAATATCGTTGCGTACTACGTTGTAATAACCTTTTTTTTTGTAACGACTTGGTACTCACGTTATGCAATATTTTTATATATCGACCCAGCAACATAGAACGTGCGTGGTACAAAATCTCAAAACAAAACATCAACATTAATTTTGGCAATGCTTTCGTGCCTTGACCCAAGTGTAAAACATGAGTGGACAGGAGGTCCAAATATTAATGAAACTAATTTCCATCCATCCATCCATCAGCCTTTTGGGGTCCACTGCTGAAAAAAGGCCTCCCTCAAACGTCGCCACTCCTCCCGATCCTGCGCCCTCTGAATCCAACGGTTTCCCGCTGTCTTCTTTATCGTCAGTCCACCTCGTCGGGGGGCGGCCAATACTTCGTCTTATAACCGTTGGGTAGGTAATAAGAAGTCCTCGAAAATTAATGTATCAGAATCATCCACTCACGCCTCGGTTCCTGTTCGACGACGGACTCCAGGAAGTCCTGCGGCGTCATGTACAGCTGGCCGCCGTACTCCACGCTCGCGAACTTGATGAAGCGCCGCTCCCGTGACGTCAGCTTCACCGACTTGGATAGCTCCTCCGGGGGCTGGAAATGGGTAAGAGTAGTTATTAATTTATGCGGTACTTTACCGTCGGCCTCATTCGCAAGCTCAAAGTCGCTCAGCAATTTTAAGTTTATCGATGGCGTGAAAAAATACCACAATTTTACAAAAACAAAACACTATTTAAAAACAAATGACTGAATTTGAAATTTAAATAACACGGGTTTCGAATAAAATTTATTTGAATTTCGAATTGCGCCCCAATACACAGATAATTAATTAAGTCTGAAAATGCTGATTACAAAATGACCAATTTCATAGGTAAACTATCATCTATTATATTTAATGCCAATGAATGGAAATCTTGAAAAAAGTATTCAGTGTACAGGAAAAGTTTCTCTTCAGTTTTATTATTGTTTAGAGGAAGAGTTATTTTATCCAACAATGGTGTTTGAAATAGTACGTAATATACTTAACTTTACTTAAGTATTAAGAAGAGCCATTAATATAAGTTAATTTGTGCCTTTACTGAAACTACTGAACATGGCTTAGCTTTCATGTATTCCTTTCGTGCAATACTTAAAATACGTGTGAGAATATTAGCCGAACAGATTTCGACGGTCCCTACGTATATAAAGACATGTCGAAAATGGCATTTTTTTTTATTGTATCATTGGCTTTAGATTATCAATGCGCACATACTGACATACGATTTTTTTTATATCTCATTTATTTACCTTGTTTTACAAATCGTATAAGAGAACAAGTATTATAAATACAACGAATAAGTGTCGTAGATGCGGACATCTATACATATCTTTTTGTACGGTGTTTTAAAATGCGTGCCACTCGGTGCGAACGCGGTCTTGTCAGACTTATCGCCATTTACGGGAGTTCCCCGAACGAGACAGGTCGACTTGGTTGCTTGTTCGTGTGATGAAACAATATTAATGTTTTGATACAGTTTAGATTTAGTGGTGTGTTATTTAGTTATAAGTACCTACTCATTATTACCTCCAACAATACTATAAATTTTAAGCCAGCCTGATATTGAAGGTCACGGTGTTGTGGTCCGAGGTTGTGACATTTTCCTCTACCTTCCAGTTCTCTATCAGGCTGACCATTTCGCTTGTGCAGGCCGTAACGTCAACGAAACTGGAGTAGCGTTTATTTCCCCTTATAGTATCGAAGGTTGGAATGTCGCCTTCGTTGAGTATCTGCAAAACCCATTTCTTCCAATGTGCCATGCATGTCCTCGCCCCTATGGTCTATGATATTGCCACCCCACCAGGGGTTCTTTGCGTTCGCATCACCACCTATTACTAGAAGTTTGGGCTTTAGCTCATCTTTTATTTTCTTTAACTGCTCCAGGTATGGCCCAATGGGCTGGTCCGGCTCAAAGTAGTATGAAATCGCAGTGATCTCCCAGACTCGGGTTCGGATCCCCACCACTACGATGTTAGTCGTGGTATACTGTGGGTACTGGTTTATGTCGAGATCCTGTTCTAGGACGGCGATGGCAGCCTTAACAGTAGAGTCTCCTGGGCTCGTACTCTGGAAGATCCTTACTCCTGCATAACTTTTCATACACTTTGAGCTGCCCACGTATGGTTCCTGGAGCAGTGCAAAGGCTATGTCCCTCTTATTAGCTTCTAGTAAAGCTTCTGTGGTGGCTAAGTGCTTTCGTTGGTGGTTAGCTTGGATAACCTTGTAAGCCTTTTTGTGCGCGGTATTGACGCTAATATTCGATTGGTCACCTGGGAGGCCCTCAGCAATATGCCGTCATGGAGCGGGCTATCGCATCCCACTTCTTACGAATGGGGCAGTCATGGTCGAAGCTGTTGTGCTCAGTGCTCTCCAATTTCGCCTTGCAGCAATTTCGGTATTTCGGAGGCACCCCCGCCATTTGATCCACGCAGTCGGCTCTTAAGTGAGGACCCCCGCAATGACTGCATAGGTCAGCCGGGTCAGAGCAGAAGCGCTTACTGTGTCCGTAGCCGAGGCACCGTGTACACTGTACTAACGGCGTCTGATCTTCTACTCTGACCCGCTGAAGATCTATGTGGGCGCGCCCAACGTCCATAGCCCTGCGCCAGACTATTGGAGAGACACTAATTACCACATGGCTGGTGTGCGGATTTCTTGCTTTGAACACGTTCTTGACCTCCTCGATGACTAGGTCAGCATCCTTTTCCACTTTTTTTAAGTCTGTTTCTTTCCTAAGTTGATTTGAATCCTATTATTTTCTTCCTTTCTATCCTTTTCTGTCCTTATTTTTTCAACCTTGATACACACCTCTTTTGCATCTGCTGCTTTTCTGATTTTCGCAAGCACTTCTTCTCCTGTCTCCATTTCGTTTTTCGATGTTACAATCATTGAGTGCAATGTTTGTGGATTTGGTGTCGTTTGTCTTTCGACTCGTTAGTCCTTGCCTCGCTGGTTTGCTCTTGTAGTGATTTTCCAATTTTAAAATTATTAATTGCTAATATTAGACAACAGTGATTTTTTATGTTTAGTTCCTACTTCAGTGAGTCTATAGGTATGTACCTATTATTTAGATGCTAAGAAGATTGTTTTTTAATAATAAATAATGTTGAATTTATAAATTATAAACCTTGTTTAATTAATAAAACACAAACCTGATAATTTTAAAAGACATGTCTTTATTTACATTACAAGAATAGTCCTACCCCGAATGACTAAAACCACGTATAAAGTGATATGTCTTCATTGAAGTACTTTTTATATCCATGGGTGACGATTTCAGGATGTTTAACGTATTGATTTAAAAACAGTAACATAATCCTACATTTTCATAAAACATTTTATTTAAATTCTATATCGGACACTGTTTTTTTGTTTCCTGCGTATAAAAAGGTAACATAGACATGACTGACATACTTCTATTTTATTATCGGCGTAGAAACGGTCATCTATCAGTTTTTTCAAGTTTTTTCAAGATAACGTAAAAAAATAAAATATGTGTAAATAGCATTATAAAGCTCTTAAAACTGTTAAAATATTGTAGAAAGAAAATATTTATTATTTGTCATAGAATTATTTCTAGGGCGTGTTGAACACATGTTGAACACAAAATACGCTCTCCTGTAAACCTCGGTTTTTGACTTGTCCTTTTATACGTAGGGACCGTCGATTTGTCAGTAGGTAGGTACCGCTGCAGCACAGTTGGACAGAACTAATTAGAAGCTTTGGCGCGGCTTCGAACCCGGAACCCATCCGCTGTAATTACAGCATCCGCCAACGCGGCTAAAATTAAACACAGACATAGTATAATTAGTTTAACATTGCCATCATAAAACGTCTATGGATTTCACTCTTTTGTGATGTAATGGTCGCGCCCAATACTAGACATACCCAATACTAGATAGATATGTACTGGTAAAGTAAGACAGACAAGAGTGGGTTAACAAGCAGAAACACAGTACATTATATGTATGTGAAAAAATAATTCTACACGTATTTTTACACAGCAAACCAACACCGTTAACCACATATTACCTACTAGCACTATTAACCACATATAACATATTTATATGAATTTGAAAGTGGATGTACTTATACTTTAAAGGTTATACAAAACAGGGTTATAATGGGTTTTAAGAATGCAGCCGACATTTTACCTATAACTATTCCAGAGGCACGCAGATCGGTAGTCCCCCCGAAATCCCATCGAAAAAAATTAATGGCCCGTGGACATAATTCAGCAATTAATTTGGTTAAAACCAACCATTTTATGGGGTCAGATCGCGTTATAAATTTACTCTCGCGTGTAAAACCGCCCGTGCTGCAGCAACCGCTTGTGCTACCTCGAGCGATAAAACTACATTCTTTTTGAAATACACACGGCGATTAAAATATAATAAAATAAAATATATATAAAAATATAATAAAATATATAAAATGTATAGCGCGAGCATCATAATTGATCTGTGGCAGTCCTCCATCGAGTGTTATTTTTAGAATGTGAAGAGCCGTAGATCTTCAAACGAACCGCGCTTTTAAGGCATAGATAGATACGATTAATAATGGAATTAAACTATCCAACTTTTGTCTACCTAGAATGAGACTGAGTAATATACGACCAACGGCCATAGTCGACGAGGCTAAGTGTTCTTCACGAATAGTCAGTGGCGGATTTACCAGCAGGCAGAGTAGGGCGGCATATGGTGGCAAGGCATATTTTTGTCTTACAGAAATTTAAAAGATCACACAAACAATTCAAACTTGTTATTATTATGTTTCGCCGCATTTACATTTAAAATGGAGTATCTGCTCTCGGCTGACTGAGAGTACAAAGTATGTAAGTACCTATGTACCACACTCCGATGTTATCAAGATATATATGCCACGTAACAGAATACATAACAGTACGTCAAGTGACAAGTCATTTGTGACTAGGATTTGAACGTTGAACGTCTTAGTAGAGGTTAACATACCAACTGCTTTAGTAAGGTTTTAGGCTGGCAGTAGCTTAATTAATTTAGATAACTCTTTTGTTTTTTATGCTATCCTAACACAGTCTCGATTCCATCTTCAACAATTCGCTTTCAGACCGTAACCTAACAATTTATTTCCATCCCGACTTAGGGGATGCTCTCGCATGTTTAATTTATCGCTATATTTGTGACAAAATGACTATTAACCGCTATTTTACTACGCCGCTGATTTATTGAAGCGATAAGGGACGTATATCTTTTTTAATTTACAGCGCTACGCGGATGCTTATAAGGTACGGCCGGTTACTTTGTTTGTTTAACCCATCTATTTTGGTAGTAATTTGCTTTGTTGTCCGAGTGATTGGTGGACACAACCCTATCCCTCTTGGCCAGATAAATTTTTCTTTTTTTTAATAATGAGGTGAGGTTAAGTATTCGCCCAGTGTTCGAAATTCGAAATCTTGCCCATATCAGAACTATTACTTTCGAAGACTGTTAGAATTGGATTAATGGATTATGGATATAATTCCGTATCCATTCAATCCATAAAATTAATAGCATTAAACATGTCCGATAAGCTACGATTCGATACGTAAAATTCATGTAATATGTATTTCCCAAAAACGTTAATCGACAAAAAATTGTTTTAAGTTTCACCCAGAAATAAGTTTAACAGTTCTCAAACGCTCGGTTGTGTTACGTAATATGTTACAAAATCCATAGCAAAAACTGTAAAGTAACGGGATACTCGGAAAACAGAAGCTCACAGAAGTGTCGCGTCGACCCAAAATAACATTCGGAAGGAAAGCGCGGAAGAATAGAAAATACCGTTCGCTAAAACGAGCGGGCTATTACTGGAACCACGCCCACGTGTGGTCTCACGTCAGACGGTATGAATATTATGGCACCTCTTCATTATCGAAGATTACTACTGAAGATTACGCGCGAGCACGATTGTGTAGAGGGCATACTCGGCTACTCGCCGATCATCGTATATGATCGTATGCGACCCGTGAATTGTCGGTTTTTCGGGCACGCATCAAAGGGAATCGCCTATGGTTGCGTTGAGGTTGAAGTGTCCGCATGATCGCCGCTCATTCATACGCCGTCGGAGTGTGAAACTATGCACACGTGCGTAAAATAGTCGGTACAGTAGGTACGTTAGTACGCGCACGAGTTGAATGCAGTTGCGGCCTGTGATATTTTTTGTGTAAAAAATTACCCAACTAAATAAATTAAATAAATGGTTGCAGCAGCAGTTTGCGAGTTATTGGGCTATGGACGCTACGTCTTGGGAGTGGGAGATAGTGGGAGATATCCCCACCCAGCCATCCGCTGCCGCCCATGATTACTGCGCCTGACTTTGAATTAGACTCATAAAGGGATTAGGACGTTCATCTTTCGCGAATGTTAAACTAGCTCGATCATAAAATATTGACGCGAGCCACAGGGCTATGGACGCTTCAATCTGCGTACGAGTACCTATATAATTTAACTAGTGGACGCCCGCATCTTCGCTTGCGTGGAATTAGACATTCACTAACTTCAAAAACGGCAACTTTGCACCTCCGTTTTAACCCCTTAGGGGGTGAATTTACAAAAATCCTTTCTTAGTGCTCCCCTACGTTATAAAAGGAACCACTGTGCAAAATTTCAACTTTCTAACACTTATAGTTTAGGCCCTGCGTTGATATGTCAGTCAGTCAGCTTCTCCTTTTAAGATGTCGTGAAAAAATTACGTGTCGACCCCAAGTAACACGACAGGCACATGATGAAACGCTCAACGGGTAATAGCGGACGCAACAAATTTGTCCCGGCGCCATTAAATATTACGCCAGGAGCTGTGAATCTGACCAGACCAGTGAATCTTAATGGGTTGCGGCTATAATTCACCCGCGACCGTTCAACCGGTAGCCATTATCGCAGGGCCGCTCAATACGCGTGATGGATGCAGTGGACACTGGTGACGGACGACCGCAGTGGACAGCGGGCGCGAGTTGGAAGCTGAAGCGCGTCTTCGATTCACTTACGGCGTAAATTCACGCGAATTCAAAGTCAAAGTCAAATAATTTATTTCGCTATGAGGTTATTGGACACGCTTAACGAAAGTCTAGGTAACTACAAACTACTTAAAGAAAAGAGATATAATGTTATTCTAAACTAATCAATATAAGGCAAAGGATTAGGCCGTCGGTTGCCGTTGTTTTCAATGATAAAATCAGTCGATAAGCCTTGTCGAAGACTTTCGGGTGTCTTGAGAACATTCGACACTGGGGTGGTAATTAACCCCTCCATCAATCCGCATTGGAGCAGCGTGGTGGAGTATGCTCAAGAGCTCCCACAACTTTGTCTATGGGGGAGACCCGTGCCCAGCAATGGGAGGTCTATGGGTTGCAGCTTAGTTTAACCTCATTGAATTGCTTACTTACTGGTCAGTGGTAAACTCTGGATACACTTCACCATGCCGCTCCAATGGTCATTACTGGTAGACAATACCATAGAAGAAATTTGAGGTCGTTACGCTCAATTATCGTTAAACAAGGGCCGTATTTTATTCGCATACGAAAATCGCCAAAGAGACTATGACTTACATGTCGTTTTTACTTCGCTTCGCTGCGACCCATAGACGTCCCACTGCTGGGCACGGGTCTCTCCCACAGACACTTCTGCGGGAGGTCTAGAGCATACTCCACCACGCTGCTCCAATGCGGATTGGTGGAGGGGTTAGTGGCCAAACCGGTGTCGAATGTTCTCAAGCCACCCGAAGGTCTTCGACAAGGCTTAACGACTGTTTCCAGCATTTAAAACAACCGGGACCGACGGCTTTTCGTGCCCTCCGAAGCACGGTAGCGCCCATGAAATTTTTGCCACTAGCGGTCACCCATCCACAAACCGACCGCGCCCGTCGTTGCTTAACACTTTCGATTACATTGAATCGAAGCGAGCCACTGGGCTATGGACGCTACAGTCTTTACTTACTTGCGACTTATTTAACGAGTGGTCCGTACCACTCCAATTTTATTTCTACCCGGCGATAGAATGTGTATAACAGATTTCATTTGCAGTGTTTCAGTTTCATTTTTACTTTTAGTAAGCCTACTAACTCATTATGAAATTAGCATACGAAAATGTTTCGCGTACGAATATCTAGTCGTATCGGTGTAATTCAAAAATCGGGCCCCAAGTTCGTTTAGATTCCGAAGACTGACTTCGTATGTATGCTAATATTTATTGGGAAATATCGATTATTGGAAGATATATGGACAGTAACAGGTACCTAGATCAGGATTACTGCGAACGACGTGTAAGTATAGTGATAGAATACACGTAGGTATTTGTATAAGATAAATTATATCAGTTCGCAACAGTATGACTATTGACCATACTCGTACATCACACGTTTCAATCACACGTTTCACACACACTCAATTCCAGAGTCTATGAGTCTATCATAAATAATCACATTCGTATTTAAATCCTATTAAATTAATACATCACTTCTGCCCCCGGCTCCATCCATTCCAAATTGACGGAAAACAGATAATATATCTATCTAAGCCAAAGGTCTGTGTCAATAATACATGACACATGTTTGTAAAACATAATATTTCTATAGAGAACTTCAGTCAATGTGAATTATTCAATAAATACATCACGGGACCCATAAAAGAGGTAAGAGTTAAAGGTCTATATCGAGCGGGAACGGATAGTAAGAACTCTTTTATCGCAGCGGCGAACATTTTTGTATCTCGGGTTTAAGGGCTTAATGCACTTTCCGTACTAAGTTCGAATACTAACCGTGTTGCGACAATAAACAATCAAGTCTACACTAATAACTTAAAGTAACGAACATTAAAAGATCGTTTTAGTGTAGATATGACAATTGAAATAAAATCCTTAAATCTGTGGATTTCTGGACTGCACTGTCCACCAATACGCATTGGAGCAGCGTGGTGGAGTTTGTAATTCATAAAATTAATTATTAGTACAAATAAAAAGAATACAGAAATAAAAAGAAACTGCATACCGGGAAAGTGAATCCACAAAATACTTAATTTAAATCGAGTAGTTTGATTTTTCGGCGTTCAGTTATACGCGAAACAATAAAAAAATATGAATACATAGTTCTTTATTTTCCCTAAATAGCAACATTATCTCCCCAAGCTAGCAGTAACGTTTGTGAAGATATATAATTTCAGATTTCATCATTGAACTTTGCAGCTTTTCAGAATGATATTTTCCATGTTAATTTTTTACAGACGATCCACCCAATAGTAGGTCGTGCACATATCTGCACAATAACAAGCCCAGTGAAGTCACTAATATCGACTAATACAGTCTATGGTCCTGTAGTATTTTTTTTTTTGTTTTCACGTTCGCCCCCAACGGAGAGTGCATAATGCTCTTACCATTAACGATTAGCTACATCAATACCGGCTGTCGTGCCACGTTGATCTATTGTCGATTGGGAATGTTTATTGCTGTACCTCTGCTTTATGAAATACCCGTGCCTCATTGAATGGATCAGTTATTCGTCATCTCGCACGACAAATCTCGCCCGATCGGGCGACTTGGCACCTTTCGAATTTACCTAATATTTCTGTCGTCAACTCGCACGACCATAAAAATGTGAGGTAACTTAGTACAGTCAACTACAAAAATCCTTTTTAAAAACGTTTAATATTTTATGGTTGGACTTTAAAATTAAACAAAATGTTATTATATCATAATTTAGATATATTTCACAAATCAACATCTCAAAAATATAAAAACATGTTACACCAAATAATAATCAAAGTAAAACAATATATATCACAAAACCATTTGGCTTGTTATTATCTAAGTTTAAAAATGTAATCAAAAATATAAAATATAATCAACAATATCACAAAAGCATTTGGCTTGTTATTATCTAAGTTTAAAAATGTTATCAAAAATATAAAATATAATCAACAATATCACAAAAGCATTTGGCTTGTTATTATCTAAGTATAAAAATGTAATCAAAAATATAAAATATAATCAACAATATCACAAAAGCATTTGGCTTGTTATTATCTAAGTTTAAAAATGTAATCAAAAATATAAAATATAATCAACAATATCACAAAAGCATTTGGCTTGTTATTATCTAAGTTTAAAAATGTAATAAAAAATATCAAATATAATCAACAATATCACTAAAGCATTCTAAGTATAAAAATCAATAATATCACAAGAGCATTTGGCTTGTTATAACTACTTCTTACTACATACAATAATTGTCAGTACACATCACAGATCACGATTTTTGTTCTTATTAATTGTCAAATCAAAATATTCGAAAAATTATAATATAAGAATTTCGATACATAATTCAATATTTATGTTTCCGAGTCTGAGTTCGGTAATTGTGGTAGCAATATGTTTATCAATAGCACAAGTTTCTTTCTGTTTTGTCGTAATATTTGATCCTTTTAAGTTTAAAGTTTGATAATAATTATCTTCTCGTTGTAAGATAGTCAAAAAATGAGCAATGCTTTTCGGTTTACTGTTTACTTTTTTGTTTATAGTAGCATGCCAGCTCTCAACCATATTTGTAGTACGGTGATGATTGTTACTGCACGACCATTTGTCAGCAAAAAATGAAGATTCACTTAACCATGTTTCTACAAAATAATTATTAAATTGGACAATTGTTTCATCGTTGGGGCATTGAGACATAATGTACAACCAACCGCTGTCAATAAATTCTTTAGGTAAATGTGCCAAAACAGTACATCTTTTTACATGTTTTCGAGCCAGTGCAGATTTAGTAATGCCTACTTCATCAGCCTTTCGCCACAAACTTCTACAAAAATGAAAGAAACACCCACAAATGCAAGTATCTGGGAATAAATCTTTGATCGCTGACATTGCTGCCTGCTCGAAGTCGAGTATAATATTTTTTGGATAGAATTGAGGAATTCGGCTCTTGATCAGGGAAAACAACACTTTGTAAGTTATTTTACTTTTGTTTGGCAATAATGCATAAATCACAGGTATGATGTTAGAATGTGTTTCACTGCTTCCTAAATCAACATGTAAGGTGTACAATTGCTGGAAGGGTTTCAGACAAAATTTAAACGTTCCGTCACATAAAACTGTCAAATTACAATTTGCTAATATTGTTTTACAATTATTACTAGCGAAAACCAAAATTCTATTCTTCGAGCTGTAGTAGTCAGCTAATAAAAAACTTTCGAATTTTTCGGGCACGACAACTTGCTTTAAAGTGTTAGAACATAGTTTTTTTACACCCAGTGACTTATTTCTATTTCGGTAAAACTTATTTTTAACATTTTTAAATTGAGGAATTTTTTGGATAAGGTTGGTTCCTTTGTCTTTTAGCTCAGCAACACTCTGTCGAAAAACACTTGGTATGGGTACAGTATAATCCGTCTTCACTTTTTCCATGCACTCGTTGAATTCTACTTCCAACTCATTTGACGCAAAATCCGGCTCACAGTTGTGTCTATCCTCCCGCTTGATAGAGTTATCTATATTATTTATAATAAGGTTTGCTTTGCATATACTTCGTTTGGAGCATCTCCAAACACAGGATCCGTTATTTTTCCTATGTAAATTATATTTATGGCCCGCGCGAAGAAGTACTGGCTTTCCTCTTTGTGAAATAATTGTTTCCACATCAGTTTCAGAATTAGATGGACCAGATTGTGATTCAACTCCTAAAAAAATTGTTATTATTGAAACCGGTTTTTTGAAACAAATCGTGAATAAATGTAGGCAAAGCAAAGCATTTTTTTTTATAAATTTCGCATATAACTTATTGTTATATATAACATATATTATTTAATTTATGTCTCATAGTTTATTTCAATGCCAGTCAATATATGACAAAACAAGATGGTGGCCACAAAAGCCATATTTTTAAAAATATTATCCATGCTCTGTTAGGACAGTATTAAGATAAAACTAGTAGTAATAAAATGTAAAGGTACTTCATAAAATGATAATTATTTACTTTACTTTGACTGATCAATATGAAAAATGGGCAGATGAGAAAAATTAGGCACTCATTTTTGATTTCATTAAGACATAATAACACTCTGTAAATAAATTGAATACACTTACCTCCAACATACATAAAAAACACTAAAAACACCCACATTTTAATAAAAAAAATAATTCTTATCGCAGCTTAACATGCGCGGGCGCAGTAAAGTACGCTTAAGGGAAGACTGACTGACGTCACGATGCGCCGCGATTTCGATGGAGATAAAGGTTTAGATAAAAAGAAAGAGATAGCGCTATTCTTTTGTGAGCATAAAATTGTTTAGCTCTGCAGTGTAGAAGAGCGCTGTTCTTTTGACGGCCGAAATATTTTTATTTTATTTTTATGTGTACATATATATATATATATATATATATATATCTATGAAACAACAATAGTTAGTCAGTAGCTTTATTTTAAGCTTTAATATAATGTCGTTTTATTTGAAGTCATTTTTTATTTAAATTTAGTTTAAATTTTTTTACCTGGCTGTACTTTGTTCGAGCGTGCGAGTTGACGACAGAAATATTAGGTAAATTCGAAAGGTGCCAAGTCGCCCGATCGGGCGAGATTTTTTCGTGCGAGATGACGAATAACTCATCGATTCTTGATCGGCGACCGTTTCCGTTTGGTGACAATATTTATCATGTCCTCAGTGTTGACCGGGCCGAGCTACTCGTAGTGTTGGGAACACTCGAGTATTACATAGAAGTTCATAGAACCGAATCTTTTATACGCTCAAAACAAAACATCGCGCACGCCTATATTTACGAAGGGGTAGGCAGAAGTCTGTAGTACAGTACACACATTTGACACCAGCTATGTTTCGCTCCGACCCATAGACGTCCAACTGCTAGGCACGGGTCTCCCCCACAGACGCAGCTGCGAGAGGTCTAGAGCATACTCCACCATGCTGCTCCAATACGGTTGGGAGAAGAGATCTTCTAAGGCAATCTGTTCTTGAGTAAAAACTCGAGATCATAAGCAGCATCAAGAAAGGAAGTTCGATTTGACGATTCTGAAAAAATTAGGCCTTTATTTTACCGGTTTTAGTGAGAAGGACATCGGTAGGGTTCATTCATCATCCATACATCAGCCTATTGAGGTCTACTGCTGGACATAGGCCTCTCCTAAACGACACCACTCCGACCGGTCCTGTGCCTTCTGAATCCAGCGGTTTCCCGCCGTCCTCTTCAGGTCGTCTGTCCACCTTGTCGAAGGGCGTACCTAATATAAGTTGTTATACTGTAATGAAGCAGTATTAACACTAGCAGCTAGAAAGTCAGGCGATAAAGCTGTATTGTTGCATCGATTTAAATATCATGATTGAAACGAAAATAGAAAAGAATAACTCATATGAAACTAACTGATTGACTCAATTAATAACAGGCTAAAAGTATAACTCGAGTATTATAGCAAGTTTTAAAAATAGCACTCAAGCTTGATTGATTCTATTGTCTCGTTAGTCCGTTAGTCCTGATTCTTAAATAGAACCTACTGCAGCACAACACTAGCAAACAGAGGCTACGTACGTGTTTATTACACTGGTTCGGTCGAAGCAAGTTATTAATTTCGCAAACTTTCACAGCAATCGCGACACTTGAAAATGTATAAATTGTGAACATGATGTTGAGTAATATTGTATCTAGAAGTTACTATCGTGGCATTGCAAAATCAACTTAGAGTTTAGACATGCCTTTGTGTGTATTGTGAGTCCTTACTTACATACAAAAAAAAAATTTTTTTGCTATTGGACACGCTCATTCAATTAAAAAAAATTTATAGGTACTCATGATTCTGAAACTAAATAAATATGTTAAAAAGGCCCCTATTTGCTGGCTACAACCCATAAACGTCCCACTGTTGGCCACGGGTCTCCCCCACAGTCTAGAGCACACTCCACCACACTGTTCCAATGCGGATTGGTGGAGGGACGTCCCTTTTAGTCCCTATCAAATTCCACGAACCTTTTTCACCATTAACACCACACTATTTAATATAGAGGAACTTAGCAAAGAGTTGTACACAAGAAATAGATCTCAGTTACGTCTGGTCAAATACTAATCTTGGCAAGAAATAAATGGCGGACAAAACAGTAAAAAAGAAAATAACAAAGAATACGAAAAAAGCATACAGAGCCGCCAGAGGAACATATTAATGCGTACGGGATCAGCTGTACACAAAGCCGTATCATGTTCTAAGGCCACAATTCGATCGCGTCGCGACGGCTCGCCTAACGAGACCAGATCACCAGACGGGGCTAATAAGTATTCGTGTTTTATTTCTCACAAGCTAGCACTCGACCCGCGAGTTTGTTGGCGCTAAAAAGTTATTGTTAAGTTTCCGAAACACCTCCAATATTTCATCTTTTATTTTATGGATGTAAGATAGCAAACGACCTTGCAGCACCTACCCATTTGCTGTCGTCCATGACAACTGTGTCTGACTTTGAACAAAACACTTTGAATAAGACTAACGATGATTAGTTTAGTAGAGATAATTAATAAGAACATTAGTAAAAGGGCAGGGCAGCAGTTTCTTTCTATTGCCTATCTTTTCGGGTTTTTTCAGGGGTCGCCATTTATGATAGATATAGATACCTACTCCAGGATAAATGGCATCATACACACTTTCATTCGGGTACTCCAGCTATTCGAATTTTGAACACGACGAACAGACCAATTTACAAGAGCGAAAATGATACCCTTTTTTGCTCGTCGTCTGTAAGTTGAGCGCTGCGCGGGCGCAGGTCATAAATCGGCGCGACGGCCTCAAACAGTGGGTATTGTAGCATTTGTGGCGCATTAGCCGCAGATTTACTGGCCAGTGTCGGTGTCGCGCTACCTCCGACACTACCCGACACCGCTCTACCGACCGAGACAATAGCAATGCGGTAGATATTGTTCTGTTATCCATTTACTAGCTTCCCAACATTTGCTAAACAATTGGCTGTCAATGATCATCATGTTAGCTGTTAACGGTCTGGTCTGGAATTCTTTCTCCAGTGAGTTGGTTCCAATTTGAACAGCATTCACACTCGCACGGAAAGACTTTTCTATATTATGTGCGTCTTACTTTTCCAAATTTTTTTTTTCCAATTTTGTAAATTTTAAGCAATTATGTCGTCACTATGTACATTGTACAGAAGTGGACTTCAAAAGGCCGATGGATGGATGGTAAAGGAAAACAACTTAAGGTAAGGTAACTTGCATACCTACCTCACTATTAAAAGTCGACTGGAAATTGAAAAGAAAACGCTGTAATAACACGAAAACAATATCCAGAATTCCAGACATCTTTGTCTCCTGATAATAGTTCTTAAACCAACAGGTTGCTAGAGCCTGTATTCTGAATTGCTTCCTGTAGCTCATATAAAATTCTTAAGCCCGTAGCCCCGTAGCGTAGGTATCGCTAGGTTACAATTACGCATCACAGGATCGCAGCATGTGTTGATCTCCGCGTCCAAACGCAGTGGCCATTTACCGTCTGCCCTGTTTTGGCGTAAGGCTAAAATCAATAAAAAACCTAACACTTAAGGCTCTCAATCTCCAACATCACGACTCGCTCCGATTGGAGAGCCGTGATGTTGAGAGAGAGAGTTTCTTGATTTTATTTCACGTGTCGTTGTAAATCGTGAGTGTCGTGATGGGCCCTTCGCGATTTTTGTAGTCCAGCGGTCGTTATTCAGGGTTAGCCGTGTCGGGTTCTTTCTTCGACCGCTGCAGGGCTGTCGTCCAGTGTCCGACCGCCGCGGGCCGCGCGCGTCGCAATAAATACCTCGTTTCACTCGTGCCCTTAGTAAATAGGGTTGTCTACACTTTAAATTAATTGACTAGGAAAAAAAAATGTTATATGTTACTAGTGGACGCCCGTAGCTTCGCTCGCGTGGAATTAGACATAACAATAGTTTCGTTTACACCTAGTAATATTATATAGCCTATGTCACTCAGTGAAGATGCAAAATTCTAATGGTAAAAGAATATTTGAAATCGGTCCAGTAGTTTTTGCGTGAAAACATTACAAATGTTTCCTCTTTATAATATACTAGTGGTCCGCCCCGGCTTCGCACGGGTATTTTATATAAAAATCAAAATTATAATACACACACATAAACCCTATTTGCGTCAGGTTACTAAAAAAATAAAAATTTAACACGACTTTATTTTACATATATAGATAATAACAATAGTTTCGTTTACGCCTAGAAATACATATTATATAGCCTATGTCACTCAGTGAAGATGCAGCTTTCTAATGGTGTAAGAATTTTTGAAATCGGTCCAGTAGTTTTGGCAGCGCACGCCAGAATAGCTCGCAGATGGTAGATTTTTTCCTACTTACCTACTTGACACTTATCGTCATATTTTGGACAATTCACACAATATCTTTATAAATTTTAGCCTGTGTATTATTCTGATGTATAAGCTATATTATTGTAAAGTTTCATTAAAATCCATTCAGTACTTTTTACGTGAAAAAGTAACACACATCCATCCATACATACATACATACTTACAAACTTTCCCCTTTATAATATTAGTAGGATAGGATTAGTAAGGATTATACCTTATCAACAGCCTAAAATTTGAGTTTTATGCTTCTAGTTCTGAAAATGACAATACTTTCATACAACCTTTCATCTCCCTTTTCAACCCATTACAACACTATTTTCCAATTAAAAAGTGTCTATGTCCTTTGTCAGGCTCTAGACTATGTAGTACCAAATTTCATTTAAATCGGTTCAGTAGTTTTGGCGTGAAAGCGAAACAGACAGACAGACAGACAGACACTTCAAAACGAAACGTCCAATTTTAATAATTCAAAGACCAAATATTATCTACATAAACTTTAAATGTAGTCCAAAAAAAATTCAAGATAAATAATGGTTGTTGTGCCTCACTCGACATAGATAGGTATAGTGTGTCGCGGACTTTTTTATAGATATTTATAAGATCTACAATTAATTAGAACATTTTATGGTTCTATCTTGTATAGTTTAGGCAGCGTACGCAAAATAAGTAACTTTTCTGGTTGATTTTTTACACCTTGTGTCCGAAAAACCCAAATATCTTACGGAAACCTATTTTTTTCCAAAATAAAATTTAGCCTATATCACCCGGGGATAGTGTAGCTTTCCAACAGTGAAAGAATTTTTCAAATCGGTTCAGTAGTTTTGAAGCCTATTCGATGCAAACAAACAAACAAACAATCAAATCTTTCCTCTTTATAATATTAGTATAGAAGTATAGATGTACAATGTCTTAGATATGTAGATGGTGGACGAAGAGTAATCACGTCTATTTAGCTAAGCTGGTCAGTTATCATGTTCCTTACATGAGAGAACATAACTCCCACAAAGTAACAAAACCGGAGTAGGTTCCTACTACGCTCTTCAGGAAAACCCTTCGAGATAATACTGTTGTAATTTTATGTTTTTAGGGTTCTGAACCCAAAGGGTAAAAAACGGAACCAGTCGAACTCAACGACTGTTTCCACCATTGAAAACAACCGGGACCGACGGCTTTACGTGCCCTCCGAAGCACGGTACATGAAATGTTTGCCACTAGCGGTCACCCATCCACAAACCGACCGCGCCCATCGTTGCTTAACTCTTTCAAATCAAATCAAATCAAAAAAATTGGGCTATGGACATACCTACCTACTGCTGTTGATTTATAATTAGTTCAGCTTACTTACAACCTAGAATTTACCAATTAAAGTGTCTCCTCCAATGATACTATTCGCTTAAATCTAACAGAATTGTATTATCCTGAGAATAGAGGGCAAAGCTTAGTGGAATACTTAAAGTGGATCTAGACAAATGGGCCGATAAAAGCTAGAGCACTGTAGACTGTGCTCTAATCAGCTTGCACTAAATAGGTTGCGGTTCATTGAGTGTTAGAGGTCGGACTGTATGGTAAGGTAATCTAATTACGAGTTAGGATTGTTGTATACTCGTACGCGGGTCTGTTACTGCATTCCACCACACCGCAACACTTTCTTTGTCCCACTGTTGGACACGGGTCTTCTTTCAGAATTGGAGGGAGGATAAGACTTTAGTCGTAGTTAGTACACGCTGGCCAAGTGCAGATTGGTAGACTTCACATGCCTTCGAGAACATTATGAAGAACTCTCAGGCATGTAGGTTTCCTCACGATGTTCACGACTTCACCGTTTCAGCAAGTGACATTTAATTTTTAAATCGTACATAACTTAGAAATGTTGCGTGCGTGCCGCTTGGGTTTGAACCCGGACCGCTCGAGTGAGAGGCGATTTCGATAGCTGGCTTAGATGTCACCGCTATACATTGATGGGGATGAATGATGAATTCCTAAAAGTGTTAGGTACTAATCTTCTAGATGTTGGACTCCCTACATCTTAGATGATAATAATAAGGGTTTTAATTGACAAAACAGTTAACAGTTAAGAACTCTTGGTTTTATTCTCAGCCCTTTAACCTTAGAAGTGGTTTAAAATTAGGAAATAAATAAAAACCGAAATTTTGGATTTAAAAAATAATTGATCGAGTTTCGACACTAAATGAGCAATTTAACATATAAATAAAAACCGAAATTTTGGATTTAAAAAATAATTGATCGAGTTTCGACACTAAATGAGCAATTTAACAAATATATATTTAAAGATAAAACAAAAAGTTAAATTCTCAATTAGATTACAGTGAAGTTAAGCCCCTGATGTCCCCGATTCTTGTTAATCGATTACGTCCAACTGCTACCGGCTAAGAGCAAAACATATGCAAGGCATTTATAAAACTTTTCATACCACATACCAGCTTGTAGAAAAAAAAAACAACGTAAAATGTGTGAAACTCATAAAACTCGCTATGAAGGTAGCAGGGAAGATAAATAATAAATAAATAAATAAATAAATAAATATCTTGGACATTCTCACACACGGCCATCTGACCCCAAAGTAGGCGCGAGCCTGTGTTATGGGTGTCAGAGACTGATATGCATACATAGATATTTTTAAATACATACTTAAATAGATAATATTAACATCGATAAAACGAGACATCGATTCTGTCAGCGATGCGGCGCCAACGATAACGACAAATCGATTTAATGTAATGCGCCCGGATAAATGATACTGCGTTATGAGTATACGCGAATATCGGGTGCCGACCGGTGATTTGTAATGTAGGACCACGCGTGTTGAATAAACATTTATTACGTGTTTACACGCCGTAAACATTACACCTATATGAACTTGAGCACTTTTTTTCTGTTGGTCCATCTCGTGTAACTTCATTGTAAGTTTGTAACCCTGTACTTGTATATCACCTTTCCTTTTTCTTTTTTCACTTCATTGCAAAAATTTTAAACTCGTAGGTAACAAGATTTTATTTAAATGGCACATGGCGCACCATAACTTCATCCTGACAGGTAGGTGTCGTATCTCTTCCCGTCTTGCAACCAGTCCCTCCCATCTTCGAATTACATTACACTGGGCTAGTGATCTGAATTGTTCCACTTCTCCCATTATTGGTCGTATCCTCAAAGATCTAAGGTAAGCTCAGAGCTTTATTTTATCCTACGCATCTGATATTAATTTAAAATGTTGATTTGTTCACAAGGAAATTGCACTTTTGTGTTAAGCTTGACCTGAGCCTTCACCCAGGCTCCAGATAAGGAAACTCTTCAAAGATTTAAGTGGGCAGACAGACATAGAGATAGGACAGACAATGATAATCTAGATTCTAGATCAAGACCATATCTAAAATTAGTTCACTGGTAAATTGACAACAATCACCAAAACTCCATATATATTTACAGTAGTTGTCTAATTGGCCTCTTTTATAATATTACTGTGAATCGTGAGTGTCCTGTCCTAAATTGTTTAATCGACGTAATTTCTAACGGACAAGCAATTTAAAAAAAATCTAACGCTTTTGAATCATGAGCTTTTTTTTGTTTTAATACTTGACTCAAGTGAGAATTTATTTGAAGGTAAATCTTCTAAAGATAACTTTGTATATGGACTCTTACTTTCTTCTAGTACTTAACATTACACTACACGTTAAGGAAGAAGGCGATTTTCTTGATTCTTGATTCAAATACTTTGACAAATTGACAATCAGATTTCTTCCATCGCTTAAATCAACAAGCAACTGAACACCCTATAAGTAAAGTACCTAGTACATTTAAAAATCTATCCTACTCAACAAGCAGCAGTTCATTAGTAGATCGCACTACGAAAATGATCAAGTGGTAAAATCCTTTCAATATAATTTATCAGGCATATTCAATCTTTCATATGCCGGCTAGAACTCCGCAGGACATAAAGTCAGGCTGCAAAGCTAGACATATACCCAGTAAGTGCATGATACATTATGTTGGCCGGTTCACACACGGACTTGCCCGCAAGCTTCTGATCCGATTAGGTGCCAGTAAGTTCGCACGGCGCCAGACTGAGAGCTAATATTATTTCCTTGTCACCTACTTAAACATGAAAAATCACATACGGCACTGAATACAAAGATAGACGCGACGATCTTAATTACGGCTGACGGTAAATCTCTGTCATGATCGTGAAACAATTATGGCGCGGATCTAAACGACGGAAATAATCCTTCGCATGTGATCAGAATGAGTTTCTTGATGATTAGATACTTATAAGGAAGGTGAGTCGGGCTCGTTATAAAAACATTAAACGACATGCCAACAATAATAACAGAGGGTTGTAATGCCGTTATAATGACAAATCTAATGCAATCAGAGCCGCGTGCGCCGCTAAAAGCATTAGAGTGTGAACGAGACCTTGTAAATGTACGTATTAGTAGACAAGACAGTTAACCACTATGCCGGTAATGGTCCTATTAGTCATGGGCCGTTCAAATGTGTAGACTTCGCACGGAGAGGTAAACAGCGGATCGGAGGGATTATGCAGATATAGTCGGAGTTATGCCTGAAGTAACGTTTACTTGGCATTTTCTAAATCTGAATTATTATTCCATTAGCACACAATATGTTATCGTATTATGCGTATAATTTTATATCCTGATTATCTACTTGAAACCAGATAAAGCATTTAGTGCAATGACTTTCATTTGCGTGTAAGTTTTCATCTGAACTAGCTGTAAAAAATCAAAGTTCATGATTTCGAATTTTTTGAATTTGTACGTTGACCACTGCACTGTGTTGCTACTCAAATAAAAATGTTAGTGCCAAATTATTTCATGCTGGCCCAGTTGGTAGACTTTAAACGTCTTCAATTAAATTATGGAGAACTTTAAAATTGTATTGTTTAAGATGAAAATTTGAATTTTTAGTATCTCACCGTTTTCTAAAACCCTAGGCTACTCCAGCTAATAAAAGTATGTATTTCATCGGATGAATCAGATTTGCTTCGTTTCTGCTACATCCTATTACTTGTTATCTTCGCAACGGAATAATATCCCGCATTAATAGCCCACTATCAAACACATATAGAACAGAATGCCATCGTTAACAGCATTTTTATTACCAGTGAAAAGTGGGTGTAATACAACATTCCTCTGCCTATCCCTTCGGGGAAATTCAGGCGTGATGTTTGATGATTTTTTTCGACTACATTAACAAATTAACCAAGACTGACGAGACGGTTGAATTAAGTTATCGTCGTATAAAACAGTCATAGCTATAAACTTACACTATGAATGCACTACACTGTGAAATAGTGTACTTCCGTGTCACACCTCCCAGAACGGTTATGATAATCCATCACTGCCCACTGTTCAACACGTTCAGTTCTCAATCTTTGCCTGTTACCACTACTTTGTGTGTCTTTAATAAGTATTTATTTATTTATTTATTTATTTAATTTTCATGTCACCTTAAAGGCTAACATAGGGCCAACATAATGCCTAATGGCATTTTCTACCAGCCAACCCTGGGTGGATAAAGAAAATTTGATGGTGGCAGGTAAAAACTAACTAAAAGAATAACTAGATATGAATAGATATACCTATTGTAGGGGCATTATATAGGTACACAAACATTAAATAAATAACACACAATATATTTATAAATAAAAACAGTAAATAAATATTTTTACATATTAAGCAAAATAAATCCTACAAGCAAACCCGGGTGAAACCGTTGTTTCGCGCGGCGCGAACTAGCGCCGCGCACTGTACTTGTTACCGTTGTTCGCAGGCCGAAAAACGTGACCATATTTGGTAATGCGAGACCGGCGTAGGCGCAGCGGCGCACGCCCCTCTCCTTAGCCAGTCCGATACTCGATCCGACGGCGAATGCACGCGCAATCTATAGCTTATTTTCCCGCGCTTACAGTAATTTTGTAGTTCTTTGTTTATTACTTTCTGTGCCTAGCTTTCTTTCTACTCCTATCATTTCGCGATAACTCTTGCTTCTATCTAAGTGTATCTTTCTTGTGTGCTTGTGACCTTCTCAATTAACTTGCCTTAGCATTGTGTGTTGTAGGAAATAAACTGTTAATCTTTAAAAGTTAAAAGTTTGTTTACATTCAACCGCCCGCTCAAGCCTTCGACCGCAAGTATTTTATGTGGTTCAACCCCACATTATTGGTGACACCGACGTTCGAAGATAGCTGAACTGAAGATGCCGAACCCAGGGAGTACCATTCCGGAGCTGGCCAAGGTTGGAGTAAGAGTGCCACCATTTTGTTCGGACGACCCAGCACTGTGGTTCGCGCAGATCGAAGGACAGTTTGCGTTGGCGGGAATAACGGTGGATTCTACAAAATTTTATTACGTGTCGGCGCAGCTAGATCACCACATAGCGAAAGAGGTGAAGGATGTCATCACTAATCCGCCTGCGGAGAATAAATATCAGAAGCTGAAGACGGAGTTAGTTAAGCGACTGTCGGCGTCCAAGGAGAAAAAAGTGATGCAGTTACTTACACACGAGGAGCTAGGAGACAGAAAACCGTCGCAGTTCCTCAGGCACCTTCAAACCCTGGCGGCAGATGTACCTGAGGATTTCCTTAGGACTTTGTGGGCTGGTAGGCTACCGACACACCTACAAACCTTGGTGGCAACACAGAAAAAATTATCGCTAAGCGAAGTAGCGGAGCTAGCCGATCAAGTATATGACATCGTACCCTGCACCACACAAGTTGCGTCAACCTCAACAAGTTCACAAGTTTGTATGGCTGATATGTCTAACCAATTAAATGAATTATCGCGACAAGTAGCAGCATTACAAGGTCAGTTAAATAATAATAATAATAACTATCGCCGTCGGTCACGCTCGCGTGGTAGAAACTTCGAATTCAATCGTCACCGCTCAAGATCAAAGTCACACGATCCGTCTGTCTGTTGGTACCACAACCGTTTTGGAAATAGGGCTAATAAGTGCAACTCGCCTTGTAATTATAAACCACAGTCGGGAAACGCCTCGGGCAGCCGGAATTAGCGGTAAACGACTGCCACAATGTACCACCGCGCCGCTTATTTATTGTTGACAGGCATACGAAGGTGAGCTTCCTCGTCGATACTGGGTCTGACTTATGTGTGTACCCGCGCACATTATTAAGGGAACAGCGAGCGAGGACCGACTACCAGCTGTATGCAGCAAATGGCACGGTGATTCCTACATATGGTTGGGTACACTTACGACTCAACCTGGGCTTGCGTCGAGCTTTCACCTGGAGATTTGTGGTCGCGGATGTTTCCAAGCCAATCATAGGCGTTGATTTTTTATCATTTTATAATTTGCTTGTGGATTGTCGACAGCACCGGTTAATAGATGGCGTCACTTCACTCTCGGTGGCGGTTGCAGCGGGGAGAAGCAGTGAAGAAATTGTTTCGGTCAAGGCTGTCTCCGGCAACTCTAGGTTCCATAACCTCTTACGTGAGTACCCAGACATCACTCGCCCCGCTGGCATACACAGAAACCCAAAGCACAGTACAGTCCACTATATCCGCACCACACCAGGACCACCTGTTACTAGTCGACCGCGCCGCCTACCGCCAGATCGACTTAAGATAGCTCAAAAAGAGTTCGAGGATATGTTGCAGAATGGAACAGCCCGCAGGTCCGAGAGCTCCTGGTCGTCACCCCTGCACTTAGTGCCCAAAAAGGACAATGGTTGGAGGCCGTGTGGAGACTACAGGGCGCTGAACGCTCGCACGATTCCGGACAACTACCCAATTAGGCACATTCAGGATTTCACACACCAACTGGCTGGTAGTAAAATATTTTCAAAGGTGGACTTAGTGAAGGCCTACAACCAAATCCCAGTCCATCCTCCAGACGTTCCTAAGACAGCCATTATTGCCCCGTTTGGTTTATTTGAGTTCCATTTTATGAATTTCGGTTTGAGGAACGCGGCACAGACGTTCCAGCGCTTCATAGATGAGGCACTGAAAGGTTTGGACTTCTGCTATGGATATTTGGATGATATCTTAATATTTTCTGCCACAGATGAGGAGCACCAAAGCCACTTACGTCAACTCTTTCAACGGTTAACTGACTATGGTATCCTTATAAACTCCGCGAAGTGTGAGTTTGGCCAGTCCACCATCACATTCCTAGGTCACGAGGTCAGCGCAGAAGGCATACGTCCACTAGATGACAAGGTTCAGGCGATCGCAAAGTTCCCCGTGCCTAGAAACGTGAAAGAGCTCCGTCGTTTCCTTGGTATGTACAATTTTTATCGCAGGTTCATACCCGGAGCATCTGCAATGCAAGGCCCCCTGAACGCAGCTCTCGCAGGTCCTAAAAAGAGAGGGCAGCAGGATATACAAATGACACCCGAGATGATGACAGCGTTCGAGGACTGTAAGGCAGCTATATCCAAAGCTACGATGCTAGCACACCCAGATTCCGATGCAGAGCTAGCAATACACACGGATGCTTCTGATGGCGCAATCGGAGCTGTCTTGCAACAAAGAAAAGGTAATGACTGGCAACCTCTAGCCTTTTTCTCTAGGTGCCTGAAACCAGCTCAGAAAAAGTACAGCCCCTATGATCGCGAGCTCTTGGCCATCTACAATGCGATACGCCATTTTCGACACATGGTTGAAGCAAAAACCTTTGCAGTCTACACAGACCATAAGCCACTTACCTTCGCATTCTCAACACGACGAGACAAGTGTTCACCACGTCAATTCAGGTACTTGGACTTTATATCCCAATTTACCACCGACATACGCTACGTAGCGGGACCAGAAAACGTGGTGGCAGATGCATTATCCCGAATTGAGGAGGTTAGTTCCATTGATTACGAAGGTCTAGCACAATCTCAGGAAGGAGACTCTGAGCTGAAAGAACTGCTGGCAGAAGGCTCAACATTGAAGCTAGAAAAGGTAAAGTCAGAGTTCCTAGATGCGCCACTGTACTGCGATGTATCGACTGCAAGGCCTAGACCATTCATAACCACTCCTTATCGACGATGTGTATTCGACGCTCTTCATCGGTTAAGCCACCCAGGAGCCAAAGCCACGACTAGGCTGGTGACAGAGAGATTCGTTTGGCCTGGAGTGAGAAAAGATTGCCGTCGTTGGGCAAGCGAATGCAATGATTGCCAACGGTGTAAAATCACCCGTCACACCATCTCTCCACCCACTCCTTTCTCCTTACCTACTCACCGATTTTCCCATGTCCACATGGACATAGTAGGGCCATTACCCGTCTCTAATTGTTACAGGTACTGCCTCACGGTCATCGACCGCTTTACACGTTGGCCTGAGGCATATCCGCTGCAGGACATAACAGCAGAGACCTGTGCCAAAACATTCATCGCCGGCTGGGTTGCTCGTTTTGGCTGTCCAGAGACGATCACCACGGATAGAGGGCGACAGTTTGAGTGTGAGCTCTTCAGGGCCATGGCGTCACTGCTTGGCGCGCAACATCGTCCCACTACGTCGTACCATCCTGCCTGCAACGGCATGGTGGAGCGGCTTCACCGGCAACTGAAGGCGGCCATCACCTGTCACAACAACGCACTGTGGACCGAAGTTCTTCCTCTCGTGCTGCTTGGTATACGCAGTGCGTGGAAGGAGGACCTGAAGGCATCTTCTGCAGAGTTGGTCTACGGAGAGCCATTGCGACTTCCTGGTGAGTTCTTTGCTCCAGCCAAAGATCTCACTACGGACTACGCAGACTTCGCGCAAAGACTACGCCATCACATAGCCCAACTTGCCCCACAACCTGCAGCTTGGCACTCATCACGAACTTTCTACGTGCCAAAGGCGCTGAAGATGACGGACTACGTATACCTTCGTCAGGGGCCTGCTAAGAAGTCACTGGAGGCACCATACACCGGCCCTTACAAGGTCATACACCGGGGAGACAAAAACTTCACCATCAACGTGCAAGGTCGAGAGGTAAAAGTCGCCATAGACAGGCTGAAACCGGCGTACTCGACAGCAGACAACACCAGGACTGGTAACAGCTGCCACACACCAGAAGAGCCACCTGCTCCTGCACCGGTACTGAAGAGAACACGAAGCGGTCGCGTTGTACGTTTCCCATCTCACTATCGCCCGTAGCAAGCAACGGTCTCAGCCGGGGAGTAGTGTAGGGGCATTATATAGGTACACAAACATTAAATAAATAACACACAATATATTTATAAATAAAAACAGTAAATAAATATTTTTACATATTAAGCAAAATAAATCCTACAAGCAAACCCGGGTGAAACCGTTGTTTCGCGCGGCGCGAACTAGCGCCGCGCACTGTACTTGTTACCGTTGTTCGCAGGCCGAAAAACGTGACCATATTTGGTAATGCGAGACCGGCGTAGGCGCAGCGGCGCACGCCCCTCTCCTTAGCCAGTCCGATACTCGATCCGACGGCGAATGCACGCGCAATCTATAGCTTATTTTCCCGCGCTTACAGTAATTTTGTAGTTCTTTGTTTATTACTTTCTGTGCCTAGCTTTCTTTCTACTCCTATCATTTCGCGATAACTCTTGCTTCTATCTAAGTGTATCTTTCTTGTGTGCTTGTGACCTTCTCAATTAACTTGCCTTAGCATTGTGTGTTGTAGGAAATAAACTGTTAATCTTTAAAAGTTAAAAGTTTGTTTACATTCAACCGCCCGCTCAAGCCTTCGACCGCAAGTATTTTATGTGGTTCAACCCCACACCTATATATACATAGATAAACATACGTACTAATACAAATATACATACACACTAATACAACAATAAATACATAAACTTTAAAATAATATATATAATATAATATATATATATATACATACATACTAATTGTAATATAATACTAAAAATGAATATAGACTCTTATTACTATTGGTTGACAGTTGATGTAGAGAGGTAATGTTCTCTGACAAGCTTCTTAAACGTGTTCTTTGTCTGCGCCTTCCTTATTTCAACGGGCAGGGCGTTCCAGAGCAGTACGGCCTGAACAGTGAAAGAGTAGTGAAAGAAGTCGCTGGTATGCCGAGGAATAAGTAATTTAAGACTGTCGCACGACCGAAGCGTTCTATCATGAGTATGAGATCTAAATTGAAAACTTTCCTTTAGATATAATGGAGAAAGGGGGTCATATAGGACAGAAAATAAGAGCAAGAGGATCCTAGAATTGCGTCTTTGGCGAATGGTCAGCCATTTAAGTTTATGGCGAAAGTGAGATATGTGATCATACTTTCGCAGACCGAAGATAAAACGGATGCAACTGTTTAGAAGACGCTCTAGTTTATTCAGAAGTGCTTCGGTCAGGTCTGGGTAGCACACATCACCATAATCGAAAATGGGCAAAATCAAGGAATTGACAAGCATAAGTTTAGTTTTGATAGGGAGAAAGTTTTTTAGGCGATAAAGAGAGCGTAATGAACCATTCACTTTTCTACACACCTCAACAATTTGTGCCCTCCAGCTCATAGTGCTGTCGATATAAAGGCCAAGATTTTTGACGGAGTCAGAGAAAGGAATAAGCGTTCCGTTATAATAAACATTTGGTAAATCCCCGAAATCTAACCTGGCTAACAATCTAGAGCTACCAATCACCATAGCGTGACATTTCGATGCATTAACTTCAATACCATATTGTAAAGACCAGTTACTGATGGCAGCTAAGTTATTGTTAATCTGGTCTATAGCAGATTTAATATTTCCGGAATCAGCATGAGTGTAAAGTTGCAGATCATCGGCGTACAGATGGTACGGACAGTGAAGAATAGATGTGATGGTGTTAATAAACAAAGAAAACAGTAGAGGGGAAAGGATACCGCCTTGCGGTACACCAGCTTCATTGCTCATCCATTCTGAGGAGACTGGCCCCGCTCGAATAGATTGCTGGCGACCGCGAAGATAAGATGAAAACCAATTCAAAGCCGTGTCAGAAAATTTTAAATGGGAGAGTGTAGCAAGAAGTATATCGTGGTCGACTGTGTTAAAAGCGTTGGAAAAGTCGACAAGTGCCACCACCGTTAGGTTTCTGTCATCCATTTTCTGCCTGATGTCATCAGTGACTTTTACCAATGCAGTGGTGGTACTGTGACCTGAGCGGAACCCAGACTGGTAAACATTCATTAGGTTATGTTTATGCAAGTGCAAAGAGAGTTGCTTGTGAACACAGACTTCCAGAACTTTAGAAAGGAAAGGGAGAATAGAGATGGGCCGATAATGATTTAAGACTACAGGGTTCGATATTTTGGGAAGGGGGAGGACATAGGCCTTTTTCCAGACTGTAGGATATTGTCCAGTTTTAATTGAGAAATTCACAATGTGTGAGAGGACTGGAAGAAGGCTATCAATGATGCTAACGAACATAGTTCTACTAAGATCATCACATCCCACGGCATTGGATTTAATAGAGAGCACTGCCTTTTTAATCTCGTCCTGTGTGACAGTAACAAAAGAAAAGATTGGAGAGGAAGGTGGTTGCATAGAAGCAATCAAATCTAAAGTTTGACGGCGCATGGTATCACTCAATTTGGAAGAAGCTACGAAGTGTCGATTAAGGTTATCTAAGGAAAGGGAGGGAATGGAGTCGCTTGAATGTGATTTACCAGCACCGATAGATCGAAGAAACCTCCACACCTCAGAAGGTGAACAGTTAACAATATTTGCATGGATATGTCGGCGTTTAGCTATCCGTACCATCTGATTACACCGATTACGCGCTGCTTTGAATGTTGACCAGTTCGTCTCATTGCGCTCCCTTTTATACTTCCGAAAGGCACGATCCCGTCTTGCCATTGCAAGTTTGACCTCCGGGGTTATCCAAGCGACTGGAGGATGTTTAATTTTAACACTATGTAACGGAGCATGTGTATCATATAGTGACAGAATAGCACTGTTGAGGAGGTGAACTTTTTCATCTACCGACGTGGCCAAAAGTAAAGGCGTGAAGTTTATAAGCGAGGCATCATTATTTATTTTATTTAGGTCAATTCGAGAGAAAATGCGCATCTGTCTAATGACGGGTTTTTGTTTAGGAGGTTTGAGTTAGTATGCAATATAAATAAGATCATGCCGTGAAAAACCAGGTGCAAAAAGCTGTCCATGGGTCTCGACACGATCTAAGGATCCAGTTATAATAAGGTCTAACCATGAGTCATCAGTGTCAATATTATGATGCGTGGCAGATAGATCAAGAAGTGAGGAGTTCGATGAATCAAGAATAGACCGTAGTTTTTGAGAACGAGAATTAGGTTTTAGCATGTCCGTGTTAAAATCCCCCATGACCACGTAATGTGTGTACTCAGACCCTATAGTGTCAAAAACTGATTCTAGGGTAGAAAAGTAATCGGTAGAAGGAGGACAGTATACTACTCCCAGAACTACCCGCGCACCGTTGAAATCTAATTCTAAGAACAAGTACTCTGGGGCTGCTGAATACTGAGATGAAGATTCGCAAATTATTTTAAATTTAATTGAAGACCTAAGGTATACCGCAACCCCGCCACCCCGTGCATCCAGTCTGTCTCTGCGTACCAAAACAAAGTTGCTGATAGGAAACAGGGCAGAGTTCAGAGTAGGCTTTAACCACGATTCAGAAATAAGTACAACATGTAAATTGCAATCAGAAAAGGCCGCTTCAATTTCTGCATAGTGACTCGGAATACTCTGAGCATTTATGTGACATATGTTAAGAGTTTTCTTGCGAGGCGCGAATATTCCGGTCAGTTGATTATTCAAAGTTGGTGCACTATCATCTAGAGAACTAATACAAGAGTTGTAGGAGCTGTCAACAGCCGAGTAATATGAGAGACTATCATTGTCAGACATAATATAATAAATAAGTTAAATAAAATATACAATAGTATTATAATAATTAAAAATAAAGTAAATAATATAAATTAATAGAAATAAACTAATTTTAAATTCTAACAAAGCTAACACCAAAAATTTTCCAACACCAACCCATCAGTTGAGTAGTTTACAGTGTTGTTATTATTAAAGTCGTGAGAAAGTACAATAAAATACTTACAAAAAAAAAAAAATCACAAAAATATATAACTAGGTACATAGTAAAACTTTTAAAACAAAAAAGACAAAAGAAAAACGCTTGATTATCACTTAGTTAAATTTAAAAATAACTAATTAAACTACTTTAACATTTGAATTACAAATTGTTAGACTGTTTATAGAATTTCCTATATAAAATTTTACATAAGATTCAAACTATACTCATAGCCCTGCAATCAGTTAAAGTGTTGTTCAAGTAGCTGATTACAAGTCTGTGATCATAACAACTGCATAGTCTGTGGTTGATCCTATCACTGACATGTCAATTCAAAATTGACAGTGACAGTGCGTCAGCTGCTACTGCTACAACTTCTAACAAACAAATGTTTTTGAAAACTAATTAACAGGTTGCTCATGCAATCAATACACTAAATACACTTGATATACAATGTTTATGTACCCTCACAACATATTATAAGTGATAATAAGCGAATAAATGTTTTTATCACTACAATAATCACTACGATAGAGTACTAGGAGATGCAAAGTTTTTATCATTAACATAAAGAAGTTACTTTTTCCCTCGCCTGCTCTTTTTAATGTCCTCGCCAGCCGTCTCGGTGCCGCCGGCGAGCAAGCTCTCCTTGTCATCTTTAGCACGGGGTGGCTGCGGTGACTGACGTCGGTTGCGGCCTCGTTCAGCTACAGTGCTAAGAGTCTCCTTAACCACCTTGGATGACGCGGGGGGGGCAGAATTCGGGAATTTCGACATCAATTCATGCACGCCCTCTTCAGAGAAAACTCGTTCACGGCCTCCACTAGGAACCTTTACATATATTGTGCCCTCTAGCGTCCAGACGTTTTTTATGCCAAAGTGTCCACAAGCTTTATTATACACTGAATGTCTAATTCGGGTCAGGAATTCTGTCATACTATAGCTGGTGCCTTTGAGCTTAGATTTGGATTTCCAAACTGAAGACTTTACGTTCAGATCTCTAAAATGTACAAGAACTGTTCGAGCTCGGTCACTACCTTGGGGACCTAAGCGGTGACATCTCTTGAATGATGTTTCAGTGATATTGTGTATACCTAATTTATCACGGATCAGGTTTGAGACAAACTGCTGCACATTAATCTCCGTTTCTTCGGGGATGCCTTTGAACAGGAGTATCTTTTGCCTCTGCCTCATGTCTATAGCATCAATAACTCTTGTGCACTGAAGTACCTGCTGTCGAAGCAGGCCTAACATATTACTCACCACCTCCTTGAAAGAATGAAACTCCTCAGTGAGCTGTATCACAGTGGGGCTTTCAGGATTATTTGCCTTTTGGAGCCGTGATTCAAACTCTGCCATCTGCCGGGACCAGCTCAGATTCAGTTCATTGAGGTTTAAATTAGCCATTTCTGTGCTTGAATTAACCAGTAGTGTAAGTATATATTTTATAAGTGAATAGAGATCAATGTTGTTTTGAACAATGGGTTGGTGCTGATGTAATTAATTTACCAGTTTATATTTTTCATTTACTTTGAATATTTATCCAAGTATTCCACAAACTGAGTACACAGCACTATTTAGAATCAACTAATAACTTTTATAACTAATTAAAAACAATTATTTAATAGAGGAGCAAAAATTTTGATGTTACTAGTTTTATACCCTACCCTCAATCAAGTATTATGAAAAATAAGTATAAATGTGTGTCTTTAAAAGAAAATTAGGACTGATAACTGATCGGATAGAAAAGTCTTCGAGACGAGAAAACTAGAAAACGGGGAATTGGCCGAACTCCGCCCAGGGGACCAATAATATGGAGACGACGGACACTGCCTTCGTCGTTGGATGGCACAGGACCGAGAGGAGCGTAAATTGAGGGAGACCTATATCCAACAGGGCATACAACTCCTAATAGGATAAGACTCTGGACTCCTTCTCTAATAACTAACAATTGTAAACAAATAACACATCTATAATTTAATAGTATAAGGCACACACAATACAATCGATCACATTCCAATTTATAGTTTGGCTCCTGAAGTATCACTAACACGACCTATTGCCTGAAATCGACCCTGGAACCATTGAGAGTGATTTGTTAGCAAGCGACCCAGCAAAATACACACGAAACTGAATAGGAAACGGAATAGAACAAATAGTTCAAACGAGACATGTCACTCACATCAGAGGCTGGACAGCTAACAATAATATTTCCATTCAGAGCATGACCATTGACGTCGCCGCTTGGCTCGGCGCCAGACAACTCGATAATGGATACCCTCACCTGGGAAACTAACAAGCGGCTTGGAGACGCTTCGTCCGAACCGGGTGTTAATGTAGGACGACTTGTATCCGCCAATATACAAAAGTATATGAAACAATAGAACATTTGCACTATTGGCGGTAGAAAGAAATTGGGGTTTTCTAAATTAGTAGCAGCTCGGAGTTTGGAGTATGAAATTGTTCATTAAATCAGATAGTGAGCGAAAATATACAAACTCTTTACGAAAAAAACTCGAACGATTCAAAATCTTTCACGCGAGAATCCGTAGTACTCAGATCGTTATAAGCTGACTAGTGCAGCCAATCATCATTTAGATAACAGACGTCATTAGGATATCTTGGTCAGGAGTAACAGTCTAACAAGCTGGTAATGTATGAACCACGGGTAGGTGTGCGTAAATGCAAATATTGTAGAGTACGTGGCCGAATGCACTTTCTTGACACACTCCTGAAGGGACACTTTCACATATGTTTTAAATCTTTATTTAAACGTGGGAACAATAGTAAGTAGTCTTATATAAAATATCTTTGTTCTCTATTTCAGATCCACGGCCATCATCTTATAGCCTCGTCCTGATAATACGGTTCCGGTTTCTAAATAGATTACGTAGAAATGAGTTCTTTAATCACGGCTAGTACGATGTACATGTAAGTGCGGCCACTAGTCTAAGCTCGGCTTATCGGTAGTCCAATCTAAACTGTATTGCTAATCAGCTACTCAGCCGTTGATGTATGCGCTATTACACCTAAGGCCGGAGCCGATATTCACCTAAAGCTAGACAAAGTGATAATAAAACGCAACAATAACGATTTGATGAAACAGAATGTGTAAGTGAAGTGTTCGTATATATCTGTATAAATAAACCTAAAAAAAATTTCTTTGTAACCTTATTCTGCTAATATATGATTTGAAATTTGGATTTTACATTTTTAATGGACTGTCGACTCGAGCCGTTACAGTCGTCTTGATTTCTTGCTTAACCACGCTATGCCAATTTAACCACCTGGACCCAGCCTTTACATCAAAAACATTGTATCATAGTATTGTGCAACCCTGCTTCTTCTACAAAATTTTATTTACCTGCTACTATATTTCAATGGTTGTCTGGACGACCTCGCTATTTATTGATAACACGGCCATTTATACTACCACTATTTTATTTTTTAATTAATATATTTGAAGTTGCTTTTGACAACATGTGTTGTATTGATATTTTTAAAAGCAAGATTTCATGTAAAATAAATACAACTAAAGATTATAAAGTGTACGTGCATTTGCAGTGCGCTTCATTGGATATGGCGTGTTTAATCGCATTAAACCATAAAATGAAATTAATTCCATAGACGTCTCGTACCTTACCTCTCAAATGACCCATTAACTCAGCACCACGAGTGCCAATTACAACCCAATTTGTTGTTATTCTCACGCCAGATGCTATCGCGCCAGGATACACACACAGCAGCTTCTCATCGTGAGTTTACACTAATGATCAACCCGTAATCTGCATACAAATGTCCATAACAAATAATGACAGCTGCACCAATCACAGCCAATTGAATAAGTGGAATCCAACCGATTGGATCTATTTGGTGGATAGATATTTAGAACGTGGACCCAACACTATTGTGCATGTCTCACGACTGATCCAGCTTGCCAATTATGGCGTTTGTCTTCGAGCGAAGTTATTCAATTTCTCCTCGGTTTTCACAAACGACACACAAGTTTTAAGGTACAGAGACACTAGGTTAAAATACTAACGTATACTATAATAACGTACTAACTATAATACTGTCTTCTGAGATGCAGCAAATAATCTTGTAATGTAAAATATTAAATATAAAACTGCCTGCCACTTATTCTCACCACCAAATTGGCTGGTAGAGAATGCCGCCAGGCATTAAGCCCGCCCTTTGTAAAAACTATTTGTTTTCTTTTTTGAAATAAAGAAAATAAATAAATAAAAGTGCAGATGTGAAATGTGAAATGGAAAATTGTAATTTAAAATGTTAAATAACTTTTCTAGATTGGTACGACGTACGACGTATTTTTACAGTAGAGCATTTGGCGCATTAATTTTTGTTAATTTCATTAATACGAGTAATAATCAGTCTGAGAAATAAAAAAAAATCCTTCCAATGAGAGTTTCATTAATTTCGATTCTGATACACATTCATTTTCACTGTCAATAATATTATTATTAACGTTATTATTTTTAATTCCAATTCCAATTCCAATGCCAATTTCATATATTATCGTCTACGAAGGTATATGTAACAGTAACTTCTTCTTCAAAAACGTCTGTGAAGAACAAACATTATTTCCATAAGCTTTGAGCCACTTTGCTGAATTGGTGCAACAGATTTGGAAGTCAAGTAAAAATAACCACAAACAGCGTTCCCCTAAGTGGATTCTTCAACTTTATTGACAGTGACATTGACGTGTCAAGGGTTGTGTCTGGGGGAAACCATCACGGATCCTGCACACTGATCCCTTGGGATTCACTACGGGAGCACCCTAGCTATATATAAAGTGGCAGATGACATTACCGGCTTTTACCATAATTGTCACGTTTCATCTTATTTCCAATGCGCCCTTACTTGAGGGTGATAATCTCCCTTGTCTATTGCTTAAGTAAAAACTAATTGGCTCCCACAAAGATTAGTTAAACACACATGGCTTTCACCTGTACTGTTAAGTTCGGATAGCGACATAACATTCTCCAATGAACGCAAACAATCGCGGTTCCTTCAATATTAATTATTATGTTTTTAAACTTGAAATCTAATTCCAAATTTGAATTGATCTTTTTTATTTGGATTTGATAATAGGCAAAGTCAAAAATCACAAAGTGCAAAATAGGTATGATAGTAACTTAGCAACAAGCCGAACATCTATTAGCTGAAGCAAAATGGATATGCAAATAGGATTTTTGTGCACAACGTACGGACAAAGAGCTCTGTGTGACTTAAAGTCGTACAAGGCAATGCGAACAACTGTCTGATTGCTTTAGCTTAGCGTTATATTAGCTATTTGCGTAAATACTGGAAGTACTTGAGGAGTTGCGCAGGGCGGTCTATTTGGACCGAAAATTCAATTACTTCACTTATACATAAGGTCATAGCTAATTCAGCTAATTCTGTAATGAAATCAATTTCCATACATGGAAGCTTTCATGTGCCGGTGCGTGGCATCATCCGACTTTATCAATCATTTACTAATAACACTCAACGCGTGACGGCTTTCATATTCTAATGTAAAAATATATTTTTTTACCCGAAACAATCTCAGTTAGTGTATTGATATAGGGCTGTCAGTAACAGATGTTTGTTTAATTAAGATCGGACTGGGACGGATGGCCCAGCGCGTCGCTAAATCACTCAGGCGGCCGCGCACACGGGGTGTGACAGGGCGCCACGCGCGTGCCTATAATTTACATGAGATACTATACAACTAATACAAGTTAGTAACCAAATAATACAGCGAAAAGAATGTTCTATTACGATATAACATCATTTGGTTACCATTTATTAAGGATTTTAGAAACAATTTTTATAAACAGATACAAAACCAGCATGAAGCACCACTCCAATATGTATATAAAAATTTATAAAAAAATTGAGAATAAGTTGTAGCGACCGGCGATTCAATGCAACGACGGAGGCGGTCGGTTTGTATATGGTTGACCGCTAGTGGCAAAATTTTATGGGTGCTACCGTGCTTCGGAGGGCACGTTAAGCCTTCTGTCCCGGTTGTTTTTAATCGTAAAAACAATCCCTAAGCCTTGTGGAAGACCTTCGGGTGCCTTAAGAACATTCGACGCTGGGTTGGCCACTTACCCTATCACCAATCCGCATTGGAGCAGCCTGGTGGAGTATGCTTTAGACGCAGTGGGATGTCTATGGGTTGTAGCTTAGCTTAGCTTAGAATTATAGTTGTATTTAGATAAGTTGTTTTTTATTGCTTTATTGGTCGCCTCTTGTAAATGTGTACAAAATGTACAGGCTTTAATAAGAAAAAAGAACACATATATTAAGGAGTGACGTAATACCGGATCAATAGCCATTATTACGTCACATGCGTCGATAAATCTCGCGACGCGCTGCGCCGGCGCACCGGTGGCGGTAGTTGTGAAACTCAATCAAAATTCCACCGCCCCGCCCACCGCGTTTGAAAACACTATAATGTAATTGTAGTATAATGTCTTCGTTTGACCCTTGGGGCTTAACGTATCTACTTATAACGTATCTATTGTACGTATGCGATGTTCGGACACAGCTCAGTGGTTGCGTCCCGCTTGGGTTTGACCCCGGACCGCTCGAGTGAGAGGCGAGTTCGATAGCCACTTGGCTGTCACCGCTTCTTACAATACAATACGTATGTGATACTAAGAAAACCATTCAAAGCAACTGCATTCCTCAGCGCCTACTCTTTTCAAAATAATATATCAACTGCGGAGTCGTGCGATTCCCAGTAGAATGTTCACAACCGACAGCCGCATGCCGCTGTTTGCGATCTGTCTGTCTGTCCGTCCGTCCGTCCGTGTCCGTGCGCCCGACGACACGCGACATCGCGATTTGTCGTCGACTTGTTTTGATCGCCGGCAGCGGGAAGTGGCGCTACATGGAAACGCTAATTATAGAATTTCATTATACTCGGAGACTTGATTTAAACGTAAATTCGACTGAAGCAAAGCAAATGGTTGACTTTTTTTTATAAGTTGCAATAGTACCTAGTGCTAAGTGGCGGGAGGATCTGCGCAAGGCGGATTGGAGCAAATTCGATAAGACTAGTGGACGCCCGCAGCTTCGCTCGCGTGGAATTAGACATTCACTAACTTCAAAAACGGCAAAGTTTCATACTAACTTTGCACCCCCATTTTACCCCCTTAGGGGGTGAATTTTCAAAAATCCTTTCTTAGTGCTCCCCTACGTTATAAAAGGAACCCCTGTGCAAAATTTCAAGTTTCTAACCCTTATAGTTAAGGCCCTGCGTTGTTAAGTCAGTCAGTCAGTCAGCTTCTCCTTTTATATATATAGATTTAGATTTAGTTAATCGTAATCTGTTTTAATTTTAATTTTATTTTTCTTTTTCTACATACCGCAACTTTTCCCCACTCAACCAGGGTTTGACTGGTAGAAAATGCCATAAGGCATTAAGTCCGCCCATTGTATATCTCTTTAGAGGTTTCAATAAAATTGTACAAATATATAAATAAATAAATATATAAAGAAGAACGGCCCAAGATCGGGTTAAGTAGCGTACCCTGGGAGAGGCCTATGTCCAGCAATGGACTTATGTGGGCTGAAGAATGAGATGATGGTGGTAGTGGTGTGAAAGAGATGGAGACAGGTGTTCAAGCCTATTATTTGATAACTCAATTTCCTATTGTCAACTTAAAAAAATAGAGAATATTCTTTGCCAAAAGGCCAAATAATGTTATAAAACCTCATCACACATTTTCGCTAGCTTATATGACACAATTTAACAGGCTAGCAAAGACAACTAACATTTATCTGCCAAATTAAAAGCTGCCCGAACGAGAACTGAACCCTGGACGCTCGGCTCGGCCACCACCAACACGAAGTCACGAAGCAGCATTATTAATAACCGAATCAAATCAAAGCAAAGAGAAAGCGAGCTAGGTGCGATATCGTGTGCAGTCCCCTCTATCTTCATTACATCTTATCTTTTGAATAATTATAAGTAGTACTCTCCGTTCAAATAATATAGTGGTTATTGTATCTTATCTTTTAAATTGGTGTGTTTGTCTTCATTTTGATAAGTAGGGGACGCCCACGGTGTTGCTTGCGTTTCAATTTAAATAACTTACTGTTTAAAATAAAAAATTGTGACCAACATTTTAAAATAATATAACATAAACGATATGTTTTAAAACAATGTAATGTTACAGAATCCTACATTAAAAACGTATTTTTTTATGTTTTACAAAATGCTGCCAAACTGTGGGATGGTTTGTAGCAGTCAATGGTAGGTATATCATATAACACAGAACAGATAAAAGTCATATAATAACCGTTGAGAAGTGTCAAAGAGGTCATAGACTACCATGCTGGCTAACTCATCTTTTGCTTTGTCTGTTGAGAACATTCTCTTTATCAGGAATGTAGGTTCCTTCCATCTGAGATCATGGACCTACCTGCACTGTAGCTACTAATAGTAGTTACTATTTTTGATGAACTGCTGATGAAAAGTTTATGAAGATAAAATAATATTTTTCCTTTCTTTCTATTTATTAACTAGCCTTTAGCCGCGCGCAGCGCCGAGGCGAGGATTACCTGAAAAAAAAAAATTGTCGTCGTTAGTATTCTAAGTACATAAACGCATATTAGGTTATAACTTTTTTTCGAAGTGGGTTGATGTCAGCCCTAAAGCGGTCACCGAACCTAGCATAACATACACTGATACAGTACATTCATAACGAAACTGCCTCCTTGCTTTGATGCACTATTCGTTGAAGCAGAATCACCTACATGCCTAGGATTAGAACTTGTTGTGTTGTCGGGGACAATAACAGACAAAGCTGTTTTATCCGCCGCACCGGACAAAATGTCCGTCGTCTGCCAAGCCCTTACACGAGCTTTGAAAATAAAGTTGTGACGTTGGTACCCACCAACTCCATTATAGCTTGTTACAATTGACGACTTCCTCATAACAGCGTTACGGCGCCCGTTGTTATGAGCCGAGAACACGGGAGCCATAACAGAACTATTAATATAATGGCTGGTCACACTCGCACAACCATTAAACATTTAAATCAAATCTGAGGCGGTTCTAGAATATTGAGTAGATGGGAAGGAAACATGGAGGAAGGGAGCATGGAGCTGCACTATACACATTTTTCTTACAAAAGTGTCGCCGATTTGGGGGGTTGAAGAAAGCGGGGTGCACTAGTTAAACTACTTTCTAAACGTAGCGGTCAAGCAAAGAACTAATTTGGTAGCAATTGTAGTATTTTCGCTATCTTCCACCAGGCTAGGTACTGGGTGTAGGTCAGGGACGCATTTAAAATATTCAAACACACTTAATTTTATCGACATCCAAATATAAGTTTTGGGCGAAGTTTCGCGGGGCCTAAAGACAGTCACGGTAGTACCTAATGCGCAAGCGATCCCGTGACGCTTCATCTTAAGTGCTGATGGTGCCGATGGGTTTTAGTGCGTATTCTGGTCTTGAGTCCTACATACCTGTCTGTGTTCTCATAAAACCAGGCAGGATGCGTAAACACCCAGCGAGAAAAAAAAAACCGCATACGTCACCCTACTCGTAGATCGGATACCATCTTGAATAGTGTGAGTGTGTAGCGTTTATTTAATTATCTTAAATAGTACATGAGTAAAGAATCAATTAGACATTTCGATAATGTTCTCGAAGAGTGCACAAAGGAACGCCAACCGTTAGCCATCATTGGTTTACATGACTTGTGAAGGAACGAAACTCACGATACATATTATACAAATTCTACCATAGCAACAAAAAGTTAAATAGGTCACGTGTAAAACTTTTTTTTACTAACACGTGTACAACTAAACAGGCCATGTCGCGTGCGCAATAAAATCTTATGGCCCGCCGAAACGTCCCGGACACCTTATAAGCGAGAGTCCAACACTTTCGCTATCTCACGATTAGCTGAGTAATATGCGCTGCGGATTCTCACATGCTGTCTGCAAGGGATGTGCGAACGAATGGACAAGGCATGCTCTCCGTTTAGGATTCGTGGTTCCGACAAAGCTAAGGTACAAACCATAGACGTCCCACTGTTGGGCACGAGTCCCCACGGATACAACTGCAGGAGGTCTAGAGCATACTCCACCACACAGCTCCATTTAGAAGTGACAAACGTTCTCGAGCCAGCCGTAGGTCTTCGACAAGGCAACTGGGACCGACTGCTTGACGTACCCTCCGAAGCACGGAGTCATAAATAAATAAATAAATAAATAAAATAAATATGTTTTACATTCTCACACGGCCATCTGACCCCAAAGTAGGCGCGAGCCTGTGATATGGGTGTCAGAGGCTGATATACATACATAGATATTTTTAAAATACGAGTACATACTTAAATAGATAATATTAACTTCCAGACAATGAACAAATACAAGTGTTCGTAACACGAATATTTGTCCTGAGTGGGAACCCACGACCCCTGGCACAACAGACAGGGTCACTACCGATTGCGCCAACGGGTCCGTCATATAAATAACCGCCCCCCAATCATAGTTTCGATGCTTGGCTGCAACTCAGTAGATGCCCACTGCATAGAACGGGGAACACTGTAATCCATCACTACCAATTAAAGTTGGTGTTTATTAAGGTTCTCCATGAAGAATGAGCTGTTCGCCTTGTTGATGTGTTTCTTTCTATTCCTAAGATAATATGAGTCCGATTGCTGTTCTGGCGCATCCATTCACCAGCAGCTCGGTGTCGAACGCACGCGATGCAGTGCGACCAGCTCGTAAGTCGCTGATAGGATCTGGCGTGGGCGGCGAGCATCAATGGATGTAGACTTGTGGAGCGCTGCGATTTTCACACGTTAACGCCGATATTTCGTATCGAAAAAATATATAGATTACTCAAACAAAGCTGGGGTTTGACTCCGTATGACTTCTTCAAGACTTAAACGGAACCAATTTTCAAAGTGAAATGTGACAAACAATATGCCATCGTATCCAGGTAACATTTGATTATGTTGTTATTATATATTGGCAGTAAGCAAGACCAGAATTGAATTGGAGGGAAAAGGGAAGAATGGGAGGGAATTCCTCTCAGAATTGGAGGGATTAGGCCTTAGCCCACCACGCCGGCCAAGTGCGGATTGGCAGACTTCAAATGCCTTCGAGAATATTATGAAGAACTCTCAGGCATGCAGGTTTCCTCAAGATGTGTCCTTCACCTTTACAGCAAGTGACATTTAATTTAATCGCACATATCTTAGAAAAGTCAACTTAAGTCATTGGTGCGTGCCGCTTGGGTTAGTACGTACTCGTACAAGCTACATAAAATGTGGTCAATAGACATGTAAAGGAAACACGGAACTAGATATAGATCAATACCTTTGCCCACCAGCGCCGCCCACTGGTGAGATAGCGATCTTTGACAATGGCCGTGGCGGAAGTTGCTTGGTGACTGGCTCGTGACGTCATATATCTCTCTCGATATTTTATTGCTCTATATAATATAGGTAACTGCCGACTCAGTGCTCCCATTTAGAAAACTAACTTAGGTGTGTAGATTATAAAAATATTACAATTTTATCTCGTGGCGACAAGAATTTATAGCGTAATCGTTGCTAAACATTTATTTTCTTTATTCTGTTCAGACAGCGGATGCCAGAGAAACAATATCAAAATAAAATTATACAATTAAATATATTTTTTTAAAGTTTTTATACTTAACTTTTTTTTTATTTTCGTGAATTGTCATCGGAGCCAAATACAAGTATGTGTGCCGAATTTCAGCTCGATAGCTTCAGTGGAAGTGGGTGAAATATTGATTGCAAGATTCCAGGACATACATACTTACAAGATACATACGAGTGTAGTTAAATAAAAGCTTTTAATAAGGAAATTGCCATAAATTATTGACTGTCTCAGTAATAACGTACGTCGAACGATAAGCAATATCAATCAGTTATTCTTCAATAATATGTAATTATAAATCTTAAGTTGACGTAAAAAATGTTTAAGATCGCTTCCTTATGCGGCGAGCCAAATGTTACCTGGCCCCGCGCCAAAGGCGATATGCGCGCGAGATGTATGCGCTATCGATCGATTGGAATATCCAATACCCTACTTGGACTTAGCTTGACAATTTTATTTTTATCGAGATTTGTTAGATGAAATTCCAGGAATACTGTACAGTACTAGGAGATGCAAAAAATGGGCCTCGTTATTAGTGGATAACAAATTTTAAGGACTTTATATATTTCACTTTACACACAGCTTTTAAAGGTAAGTAAGGTAAAGTGAAGGGTAAGGGTCAATAGGGTAAAGTCCTCCCTCGCGCAGTGGCGGGGCCACCATAGAATCCAAAAAGCCAGGCATGCCCTAACACCTAACCCACTTAGTAACGTAACGTCACGTAACGTAATGGCAACAGAATTACATTAGTCATTTATTCATCACCTTTATACCGCGCGGAAAGCGCGCGAAACTCGTCGTGTTTGCGCGAATTGCGTCGTCAATCGCGTTCGACCTCAAATCTATTCACGCCACACACACATTAAACCGGGCAGTCCCGAATCTGCAAATTCTGCAACCGTTTTCAGCTTTCTCTGTCTAACGTACTCAAAACGACTAAGATAGACTCTTATTCACGCATTTTCACGCCACACTACAGCGCATCGTTGTGTGTGTCGTGTGACTTTTTATCATTCACTCCGCAGTCCCGATTCGAGCAAACTTTCTCTGTCTAACGTACTCAAAACGACAAAGATAGACTTACCGGCAAAAGTCATTCACGAATGAACTATGAGCAAAAATGGGAAATATTTGGAAAAAGTCCCTTGATTTGTGTTCGGGGAGCACATAGTGAAATACGCTGTCTATTTTTAGGGTAAAATTTTGAAATGACGGGCAGGGTACACACAACAAGAATAATAAATATAAATTATCTTTAGGTAATTTGCCTTTTTATTTTAAAATAACCCGAATAGCTAAATCTAAATGGTTAAACATAAATATGTTTCCCATACATAAATATGTTTCCCTTTTAGATTTGAAAGTAAATAAATAAGTAGGTATGTATAAGTTTGAAAATCTGGTTATCATCGCACAGTTGACACGTTTATGTTGAATTTAAAAGTTCTGTAGGTAATATATTTTGTCTTAAGAATCCAGGGAAAATGTGATCGCATAGCACATGGCACCCCACGCTGCATAAACATTCGTTCATTAGCGAGCCGCTTCGAATGAACGGAACGGATACACTCACTCAATATGAACAAATTTCAACGAAAATATTTAGTTTGATTTGACCTTGAAGCGGGACGCGATGTTTCGTACGGTGTTTTTTCATTTTGTTGTTTAGGACATTCGTGATGATATCGGTGATGGAAGTAATTGTCCCTTGTGACGGTATTGATGTGTGTGTGATTAAATGTGTCCAAAACTTACTCGAGAAAAGGTAAAATCATTTACATTTTGATCAAACAAAACTGTTGATTACTTCGCCGAAACCAACTATTAATTTGGATATTTTGCAGATAAGTAAGGCCCTTATGAGACAGATCATGGGTCGCTGGTTGTTCACACACGAATAAATTGTATTGTTGGTGTTGCATATTTTTTCTAATGACTAATTAATAATATGCATATAATTATCGTTAATAGCTATTGAAAAACAGTGAACGTTCACCAACATTTTATGCCGACGTAATTAAGTCATTTCATAAGAAAGATAGACGTTTTGATTTAGAATTTAAATACTAGTCAATTTGTGTTACTTTAAAAAAATATGTTTTGTCTATTTTGTTCAATAAGGCCAGCGGGGGCAGCCAGCTTACCCTAGATTAATTCGCTCAGACTCAAGCAATCGGCCAAACCAAACGGCTTTTTTCAAAGCCACCGATGGATTGCTGATATGTTTTATCAATCTAGCACTGATAAGACGTGATTTGAATAAAATCTAATGAAATTGCTACAGGGAAATCGAAAAATACCTAATATTTTATATGTGTTTTTCCCCCTTATTCACTATCACATGTCTTGGGCATGCCCTTTGCCCCTTGGCTAGATCCGCCACTGCCCTCGCGGCGTAGCGTTCAGGCGAGATAGGTTTCGTGATCAGAATATCAGGACTTGTAGATAATGAACGCAAGATGTCATTGGGAGAAGCCAAAATGACCATTAAATATTAAATCTCTCTAGACTAACGATTCACCACTAAGGGATTTTCTAATCGCAAGTTTATGTGAATGAAGTTAGTAATATTTTTTAGTATGTAGGTAAAAGGGTATATCCATTATATGGATAGGCCATTACCAACACCGCTGTCACTATCTAAAAGCAGGAAACACTTGCATTCTCGACCCACCTTCGGAATACTTCAGATATTTTCAACTGAAGTTGAATTTCGCATAAATTCACATTTCAGAAGTGAGATTGTTTTGGGGCTATGTTTGTTGATTACGCTGACCACTGATGGATTTACAAGCGCTGTAAGTTTCGTAGGTGGGTACTTTCTATAAAACACTTTTGGCCTTTGGTGTTCTGACTACTAATGCAAGATTTAATCTAGTAAAATCCACTAGTCTATGACCGTTTCTTGTTCTAAATAGGGGATGATTTACGGCTCCATGACAGCGGTGACGGCCATGTAGCTATCGAACTAACCTCTCACTCGAGCGGTCCGGGTTTAAATCCAAGCGGCATGCACCAATGACTAAAACATCACAAATGAAACACAGGAAACATCGTGGGAAAAATTGCATAAGTGAGAGTTCTCCATAATGTGTTCGAAGGCATGTGAAGCCTGCCAATCTGCACTTGGCCAGCGTGGTGGACTAAGGACTAACATAACATTTAAGTGGCTAATAATAATGATCAAAAAGCTTGTACTTTAATCATTATAATGATCAAAAAGCTTGTACTTGATCAATTTGGTTAAAATTTCATGTAAGCCTACTATGATCCCAATGTTTCTCACGCAAGCCCAACAAATTCGTAATTCCCTTAAATACAACTGTATTACATTTATAGTAATGAAATTAACAGGAACTTCAATTTAAATACTAAATTGTTCGAAATATCTGAATTCTGAAATAAGACTAGACTACTGTCGAGACTACGAGACTAGAATACTGTCTTAAGCAAGTAAAGGTAACACCGTGCTCAGACAGCCCTCATGCTTAAAAGCGTCCACATTGTAAATCCATTCTGGTGCTAAGTGGCGCCATCCGCTATCAAAGCCGTCGTCAAGCAGTCACTAAGTCACTAAGTCACTATCATCTTCAGCGGCGTACATTACCTCCGACTTAGACGAATGGCTGAGACCTAAAGAATTCCCTAAAGGCGTCAAAAGCCCTTATTAACCTCGCGATACGGCTTCACTCCAATCTGAAGCGGCGGGCACACGGAACCGCGCCGCAAATTTACATTCATGGAAACTGCTGATACCGAGGTTATCTGGTAACCCCTTTAGGGTAAAGAATAGCCTCCCATTGCAACGGTTCTCGCAGCGGAGATAGGGGCATCCTGCCGCACAAACGCAAGGCTATTTAGCATTGAAATTGCTTTGTATTATTACGTCTTTATCATCCAGCGCTTCCGTGTTGGACAATGCGCGTGCGCTGGAGTGAATACTCTGGCGTGGTGTCAAGATGATTGGAACGGAGTTCCTTTATCAGTCTCTGCTGATTAAGTTAGTCGTGGGTCGTGGCACTTGGGCCGATGCGGTTGCGTCGTGGACATTGATTACGCGTTGGGCGAACAATGGCGTGGAGAATGCGCCAAGAGACGGGAAACAGACGATCTTCAACGCTGCTAAGCCTTTTACGATTTGATTCAATGGGAATCGCCTGCGCAGTGTTGCTGAATGAATTCGTTTGGCACTGTTCTTGATGTTAGGTAACTATTTATGCGAAGTAAAGGCTGTTGAATGGACAGATTAAGAACATGAAATTATCAATTTTTGAAGTGTTCTGAAGATAGGAAAGAATTTATAATAAATTACCACATAACTACGGACATACTTACCTATTGATAAATAAACAGACATTAAGCAGATATAATGCAAATACACACTATTTTATAAGGTTTACCCCCACAATCCAGAACTAACTTCTGAGCTTTTACCCTATATGTCTGTATTTCTGAGGTTATTGCGAAGCTAAATTCATAAGTCCGTCAACTCAATTTTAATTAGTATTTTTGACAATGTACTGTAAGATTATTCACTAGCACTCCTGTGACACTTTACACTGTTAACCGTTGTCCAAGGATTCAATGTAACTGGATGTGACAGAGAAAGCACGAAAAGCTTTAAATTATAGCCCACCGACAATTTATACCGAATCCTGACCCGCAGGCTGAGCGGTATATAAATTTAATTTTACACCGCCGCACTCAGTACGGCGCTACAGATTGCATATTCATAGACCATAGACGCCCCTCTAGTTATTGTCTATGCCCCGTGTTCGGGGCTAATCCGAACAGTCGATCTCTTTCAAATGTCAATAAAAACGCACTTACATTTGAATTTTAAATCTGTGCCGTGATATAATGGATACTTTTACGAGTATTTTATTTGTCTCTAAACGGTGTTAGATTTAAAGCGTTTCTGTTGGGTGTTTCCCCATTGTCCGGAGGCGATGGACTTTACAAGGCGCCGTTAAATACAACAACGATGGAACAACGACGCCATACATTAACAGAAACGTTTCGGAATTCGGTCACCACGCCGCATTGGAGATTCACGTGAGATTACGAAGCTTATCTACGCGGTATGTGATAGGTTAGATAGGTTTTATCATAGAATGTTGCAGTTACAAATTGCAGAGAGTAGTAGTTCAGGGTTAACTGAGTACGAAGAAGTAAGTACAAACACTAAAGCGCTGTATAAATAACTTTAATAGGTAACTTTAATATGCATCTGACTTTCATCCAGCAAAGGGAACAACAAATGGCATACAAGTTAAGCGGCTTAGCGTTTCGGACGGCATGTTTGTCACAGCTGCCTGAGGCCTAAAAACTTCCAACTTTGGAGTCACCGGTTGTTTACAATGTAAAATAATAATCATTAAGCGTGGTCGAAGACTCTCGGGTGCTTGAGAACATTCGACACTGTATGAAACTAACCCCTCCACCAATCCGCATTGGACCAGCGTGGTGTACCTAGTATGCTCTAGACGTCCCGCCTATGAGTCTTGGGGGAGATCCTTGCCAAACAGTGGGACGACTATGGGTTGTAGCATGGTTACAGCTATCCAGTCGAATAAAATAGAATAAAATAGAATAGAATAGAATAGAAAGTAATTTATTTTGCTTATAATATAAATACACACACAGATATTATATAACATTTTTCAAATTTAAATATAAGCAAAATAGGGCCGTACTCTTACTTAGTAAGACTTATGTCATGACCATTATGTATTCTGTGTCATGACTCGAAGGCTCAATGCAGCAAGCACTTATAACTCGATTGGTGAACTGTATTGTTCACCGTGTGATCGAGTTTTTAAAACCAAATTTGGTCTAGCCAGCCATATAAGAGCTCATGCAAGAAAATAGCGGCATTCAATTTTGTCGCATTAATAGGGTCGCCGTCATCGAAATCGATGAGGAGGACTATAAATATATATACATGACTCGAAATGAAACCATGACGCTGGTTTTCAGTACGAACCTGTTCTGAGTGATTAGGGTATGTTTATTAGTTTTTGAACTCATAACGGACTCAGGTCGAACTAAGCTTGCAGATTATAATGTTCGGGGCGGTTATTACGATAGGACAATATAATTACGGCACGAACATAAATAAGCAACGACTGGTAAGTACAGATGAATGCCAGAACAAAGGGTGAGCGTGACAATCACGACACTAATTCGACACGCTCTCGATATGCTCGCGATGTCACGGTTCGAGCGGCGTTCGCGATCGATAATCGTTCGAGAAATAAAGGTAACGTTCATAACAATAGCTTAGTAAAAATATATGCACTAACTAAACCAAACAATGATGAAACTTATGAAGCAGTGACAGCCTATTGACTATCGAACTCGCCTCTCAGTCGAGCGGTCCGGGTTCAAACCCAAGCGGCACGCAATGACATTTCTAAATTTACATAACTTATACCATAGAGTAATAAATCTATGACTTATACAGAAAACCTGCATGCTTGAGAGTCCTTCATAATGTTTTCAAAGGCATGTGGTGGGCTAAGTCCTACTCCCTCCCATTCTGAGAGGAGACTCGTGCCCAAAAGTGGGACAAAGAAAGGGTTGTGATGAACCAAACAATTCGTAGTTGGTTGGTAGAGCCTATTTGAAAACTATAAACAGGTGATAAGAGCAGAGCCTATGTATAGGTTTTATTAATATTCGCCCGGGGCAGTACCCGCCATCGTACAGATAGTAGCACTTCTACCATGTAATTGTTTTAGAGCGATTATAGTGTGGACGAAAAGATGTGGTTTCCGCTAACACTTATTTAGAGGCGACCACAGTCTTCCATAGACCTTAGTCCTCAAAGGTAGCAACACATCTGTGACGAACTTGGTAGCACTATTCCGGCTCCATCATCAGGAAGTAATTTTAGCCCCGGGATTATTATGTAGGAAGTAGAAACACATTTTTTCAAACATTACTAGGAGCAACGATAGGTATGTATAAGTAAATTCAAAATTCAAATTCAAATAATTTATTTCGCTATGAGGTGATTACACACGCTTAACGAAAGTCTAGGTAACTACAAACTACTTAAAGAGATATAATGCTATTCTAAACTGATTAATATAAAGCAAAGGATGAGCTATTTATCCTTGAATGAATAGCTAATCCTACATAGGTGCCTAACCTGCCTTATGGCTAATTTACAATAATTACCTACCACTAAGCTAAGCTCTAAGTCACGATAGACTATCTACTCGAACTAAATTGATAAATACCAGCCCAGGAAAACCACGGGGCGAAAATATCAATGAGCCAGTGAAACAAAATCTTTAATTTAATCGTAATACAGTTTCAAATCTCATGTCGAGGTATTGTCTCATTCAGAGTCTAAGATCGATCTCATTGTGTTTAAAAGACGAGCGTTTGAGTAAACGTATTCAAACTGTAAGTATTTGTATCTTACTTTCACCCAGAGCTTAAACTTCGAAGTTATCTCTTCGCTCAGAAGCTCTTTGAATGTATACGTTATTGATTCAAACAAATAAATAAATATCATAAACTCTCACACACTGCCATCTGACCCCAAACTAGGCGCGGGCCAACTAGGCGGGGGCAACTATGGGTGTCAGACTGTTATACATACATATATATTTTAAATACATACTTAAATAGATAATATTAATATCCAGACATAATAAACACAAGTGTTCGTCACACGAGTGTTTGTCCTGAGTGGGATTCGAACCCACGACCCCTGGCGTAACATACAGGGCCAAAGTTGATTTAAAGTCTGTTGGGCAATGCAATATAATTCTTGCAGATCCTATTTCGATCTGGCAAAAAAGCTGTCCAAATTAATTAGTAGACCTAGAAATAATAAGTTTTAGCACGGACTACACACCTTTTTAATTCCTTTTTATAATAGTTATATTTTGGTACTAAGTATGTGACCACTCTAACCAGGGTGGCATGTTGCGTATGCGACATAGGCCAATTTTGTATTTTTTTATAGAATTAAAAAAAAAACTACCGATTGCGCCAACGCCAACCCAATAAGGATTGAACCCAGTTCCTCGCTCAGCCAGAAGATCGCCACTAGCTCTAAAAGACAATTGTATGTGTACACACACGGTTACACTTCTTTAGAGGCGACCATCTTAGTCCTCAAGGGTAGCAACACATCTGTGACTGACTTAGAACGAGACTCCTACTAACAAGTACTAACTGGACTATTACTAACACCAACTAACAGGACTAACTATCACTAACAGTCCCTAGTCCTCATACCTACTAACGAACTGACCAACTAATGTTCTAATTAACTTTCTCAACTAATTGGACTAACCATCCCAGTCCCTAATTGAGTCTTGTTCAAAGTCAGTCACAGTTGTCATGGGTGGCAGCGGATGGGTGGTGCTGCAAGCTCGTTTGCTATCCTGTATCTATAAAAAAAAAAAACATCATTCCTCATGCCCTTTATATTTATTTCATTTCGTGACACTTTAATGTCGACTCTGCATTCGTATGGATAATACATAGACTATTACAGTAACTACAAGTGGATATTACTTTAACAACTACGTATAAATCTCGCACAGAACTAGGTCGTGGAAAAAAGAAACAGCCAATGAGATTATAGGCTCAGGCCGCCTTTACACCGATAATTCTGCGCCGGAGTTCAATTAAGCCGTATTTATCGCATGAATGTCTCAATTGGTGTAAGGATCGTGTCCTGTTGGAGGCTCAGAAAGAGTTATAATACATACTGTTATAATACGTTTTAATATGTGTCCTTTTTGAGACCACTATTGGGCATGGGTCTCCTCTCAGGCATGCTTGTAACCTCACGATGTTTTACTTTACCGTTACAGCAGGTGAATTTTTTTTTTAAATCGCACAGAAATATCACTGGTCGTGCGTTACGTTCCGCTTGCATTTGAACCTGGACCGCTCGAGTGAGAGGCGAGTTCAATACCACTAAGCCGCCCCATCGGCTCCTATTTATTTTTAATTTATATTTTAATACATTCAGTTATTTGATTGTCATTATAAAAATAGAAAGCGTATATAGCTCTATGGCTCGCGTTGATTCAATGTGATCGAAATAGCTTCATGGACGCTACCGTGCTTCGGAGGGCACGTTAAGCCGTCGTTCCCGCTTGTAATAGTCGCTAAGCCTCGTCGAAGACCTTCGGGTTGCTTTAGAACATTCGATACTGGGTTACTAACCCCTCCACCAATCCGCATTGGAGCAGCGTGGTGGAGTATGCTCTAGACCTCCGTGTCTGTGGGGGAGATCCGTGCCCAGCAGTGGGACGTCTATGGGCTGCAGCTATTTTAATAGCTGTCGTCCAAAAGTTGACTAGGTACCTACTCCTTATTGCTCGTTTTCTTATATCGCTTTATAGTACGCCATACGACCAGTGTTCCTTAATCGACTTTCTACATAGTAATATTGAGTTATTCTGCGGCGAAATAACACGGTATTGTGATTTATGCGACACAATGAGAATTTTTTCATTCATGTTGTTTTACAAGTAGATTTTCGTGTATCTTTTTGTTAATAAATCCATTACCTGTTGATATTCAAAAAAAGTCTAATTATGCTTGCAAATAATCATATTACTACGAGCACCTTTGCTATGCCGAATCATATGCAGAGAGGTGCGTTTATTTATATAATTTTAGTTTCTAAAAATGCTCACGTTTATCGATCATTTAGGATCTCCTTTTCTTTTAGTAGTTAGTAGCTATTATATCTATAATGCTATTCTTAATTGATTAATATATAATTAGAATATTAGTTGGTCAGTTCTTCAGTAGGAATGAGGACTGGGGGCATGCACTAATGTAATAGCGTAATAGTAATTGTGTAGAAGTTGTTAGCGAGAGTCTGGTTCTATGCCATTCACAGATGCGTTGCTACCCTTGAGGAATAAAATGGTCACCTTTAGAGAAGTGTGGACTCAGCCATCACAGCAAGCACAGCCAAAGACATAATACCACACCAATCACCATTCAGACAGAGTCCACCTTAGTATCTTTCTACACGCAGATAGCGAACTAGCTCTCAGTCGTAAATACAAAGTTATGGCTCCTTTATGGCCGGGGGACAAGAAAGCTCTCTCAATGGCCCTGCACTTACTGCTCAGTGCTGAATTTAATGCTGCTCATTGAAATTACTGTATGTTGCCACAAATTGATTCGGTCCCTCGATTGATTGTCTGCTGTTACACTCGCGTACTTTATCCGTAACGTATAGGAATGAGATTCTTCTTGCTTCATTGTCAAGTATCTTTCAAAGGGTTAAAATAATTGGATTGTAAGGAAAATGAGCAAAATTTACATTTATTTAGATATTATTATGCAAAAAATTAAGGATTATTCAAAATATTAGATAGGTAATAATTGCATTTTAACATTTTTATAGCTTACCTGGGCCAGGGAATTGAACCATATAACAAATGTTTCGTACTCGTCCGTCGTTACAAATGTAAAAGGGAATGTGATTTGATTTGGCTACCTTCGACGTCCGAGCTAATTATCAAGCGATAAAAATTAAGGCCAAATCGCAATTAAGGTTTTGTTACCAATACATCAGCTTTGAGACGAGTTGCCGACAACCTCATGCTTCTCCCGAGGAGATATTTCATACTTTCCCTCCGCCATTCAAATTCAAACTTAACTTCCTAATATTTTAAGTTCAATTTAGATTTATACAAAACTAAGTTGTATTCGACCGCGAAGTGATTATAAGCAATCCATATTATTTTATGCGATTAGAGTTATTAATTTTCACGCTTGAAAGAGGAAATTGCGTGTGCGGAGCGTTTAGTGGATGTTTAATGATAACTACCAAATAATTTGGCTTGGCCCACTTAGTGGTGATTCACTGAACGATCCCACAACTGGTAGATCCTGTACGCCGCCGTCAGAGCTGAGATACTCGTGCCTTCCTTTCAAAAAGATTCTATGGTGACATCTTAATGCAAATTCAAACTTCATTTCATAGTATTATACCATCCAGACCTCCCGCAGCATAGTCTGTGGGGGAGACCCGTGCCCAGCAGTGGTACGTCTATGGGTCGCAGCGAATACCATTTCCGTAATCGACATTTGTTTACAGTGTACCTACGCCGTGCCCGCCGCGAGCGCGTTCACTCCTTAAGATGATCATCGTAATAGATCGAAACTAGTCGGACTATTTTCGACTTAAATCACACGTGAGTAAGCCGGTAACTTCAACTATGAATATAGACACTCACGAATCGTTCAGTACCTAATAAGAAACTATTGTTATGTCCAATTCCCCGCGAGCGAAGCTGCGGCCACTAGTATCCATATAAAAGTAACAGAGTTAATGTAACTTTGCTCTGCTCTAGTTGCCCAAGCCAGTTGTTATCAGTTCCGTCAGGTAGGGGTGATGGATGAGACGGACCGTCTGTTGACTCCTCACATTCTGACCCATATGCGCCAAACTGCTGCTATTTGACTAACTCATAGCCAAATACACTAAACTAAGAACTCATATTTCACACTAAACTTATAACTTTTATTGAAAAAATACTTAGTAATTAAACTGTGGCCAAAGACTATAATCCTTACATATAAATAGGAATGTATGTTTGTACGTTTGTCCTGCTCCTCAACGGAATGTTGGATCAAAGTAATATTTTTGTATATATAGTGGACGGCCTGGAGAATAACAAAGGCTTGGTAGTAGTAGTATAATGGTATTGATAGTAGCTTTCGTCCTTACTCTATGGTAGTAGTAAAGTTGCGCGCGGAAAAATATACAGTACAAAACGTACCTACAATACAAAACCAAACAATGCAATTCCTACATTTAAAAGACATCAAAACAGATGCTTCTCCTCAAAGTCAGAATAATATGCTTTGCACCGATATCAAACAACCATAAATAGGCCATATACAAACAAAACTTTGCGCCATTTATTCACAATATTGTCCAGGCAAAACGCCATCGGTATGTTATAATTACAGTTTTAAACATTACCATTGTAGACCAGTCTCGATAGCTTTTAAAACAAAAAAAAATAGTAGTAGAATATAACCTATTAGAAAAGGAGGAGAGTATTATAAACATTAAAGGAAAAATAAATTCCGGGCGATCTGAGGTAGGGAACGGGAAGGGGGGGGGGGGGGGTGTTTAAGGGGTAAAAACGGTTTATGTCGATTTCTGGCAAAACTAAAAGTCGTATGGAAAAAAGTCAAATGGCAAAGTTGTAGATAGTAAAAAGATCTAAAACTTTTGTATTTACACTTTTTTCACATAACCTCAAAATGTATGTGAAAAGTTCAAAAAACCAAGTTTTTGGTTTTTTATTTTTATCTTTTACAAATATTTTTTCTTTTTCACGAAATTTGGTGAAAACTTACCTTTTTATGTCCCAAATACGCTGTAATTTATTTGATTAGAAATATTTATTTTTTCAACCTTATTTTTAATTAATATCGAAAAAGAACCCTAATTTTCAATCGAAAATTCACCCGTCAAAATATCAGCTTTTTTCAAAAAGTTGGTATGCTTTCTGTTCGTTGAAACCTCAACTTTCCGATGGTGAAAAAAAAAATATATCTTACTATAGTAAATCTTCTCAGAAAATGCAATCTTTAATTACTTCTTTTCCTTCCTTTGCTTTTTTTTGTCTTACATATATACATTTTTTACATCATTATTCACTTTATATAGATTTTTAATATATTTAAAATATATAAATATTATTTAAAATATATAAATATATTAAAAATATATAAATATATTAAAAATCTATAAAAAAAGTCCGTAAAAAGTTTTGTTAAAAATATATAAATATATTAAAAATCTATATAAAGTGTATAGTGATGTAAAAAATGTATATGTGTAAGACAAAAAAAAGCAAAGGAAGGAAAAGAAGTAATTAAAGATTGCATTTTCTGAGAAGATTTACTATAGTAAGATATTTTTTTTTTCACCATCGGAAAGTAGAGGTTTCAACGAACAGAAAACATACCAACTTTTTGAAAATAGCTGATATTTTGACGGGTGAATTTTCGATTGAAAATTAGGGTTCTTTTTCGATATTAATTAAAAATAAGGTTGAAAAAATAAATATTTCTAATCAAATAAATTACAGCGTATTTGGAACATAAAAAGGTAAGTTTTCACCAAATTTCGTGAAAAAGAAAAAATATTTGTAAAAGATAAAAATAAAAAACCAAAAACTTGGTTTTTTGAACTTTTCACATACATTTTGAGGTTATGTGAAAAAAGTGTAAATACAAAAGTTTTAGATCTTTTTACTATCTACAACTTTGACATTTGACTTTTTTCCATAGGACTTTTAGTTTTGCCGGAAATCGACATAAACCGTTTTTTCCCCTTAAACACCCCCCCCTTCCCGTTCCCTACCTCAGATCGCCCGGAATTTATTTTTCCTTTAATGTTTATAATATTCTCCTCCTTTTCTAATAGGTTATATTCTACTACTATTTTTTTTCACTTTTTATTATTTTTAAAGGCTTCTGCACTGGTCTTTTTTTTTTTTTTTGTTTAACGAGTGGGAAACCTTGAAAAGGTACCCGGACGTCGTGGGAGCGACGCCGGGTTATGTGGGACTTTCACCCACTAAAACCCACTCGGTGGCCTACTCCGGCGCTACAGGAGGGCTCCGGGATCTCTTGTAGAACGCGCCGGTGCCCTCCAGCGCTGCGCCCAAGACGGGCTCTTCCCGGTTTCACAACGCTGTGCAGCCACAAACAGCGTCGTCTTTCCCGGGGTCACATCGATGGACGGTTCGAGCTCCCCCTCTCACCGCCCGCAACCCCAGAAGTCCCCTTTTAGTCGCCTTTTACGACAGGCAGGGGCTACCGTAGCACTATTCTGGTCCCGAGCTACAGGGACTTCTGCACTGGTCTATTGTGTAATTATTTGGGTTAGCAAATTATTCGTTTGCTACGGCCTGTCTATGCCGTAAACTAAGTTTAATGTATTTGGCTTTGCCTGAAGTCATGAGACGTTAGCTTTGCCTAGCGGTAGTATGGAAATCATCTTATTTAATACAATGAATAAATTAATTTGTTATTCAAAAACGATCACTTACCAATTCACATAACTCAAGTATCGATAGTTTAATCGCGTTACATAATATTTTGGAGCAACTTCACCCACGCTCTTCACGCTAGGGATGCTTGTCGGACGGAGCTTCATTCTCCGTAACATTCGGATATCCGATAAAATTGATATCCGATTTAATTTATCAGAAACCTTAAAAACTCAAATACCTACTTTATTTCGTTAACGTGGCACGTTGATGATAAAGCAAATCTATTCTTAAAACATTTAGGATCCTATCAATTATATTATTTTGTTAGTTATTATACTATTTCGCCAAAAATGTAACTAAAACCACAATCCATATACCTCACACAGACACTGGCCACCCGAAGGTCTTCGACAAGGCTTAACCTTTGAAAACAACCAGGACCGACGGCTTAGCGTGCCCTCCGAACCACGGGCGCAAGTCCATGAAGTTTGCCACTAGCGGTCACCCATCCATACAAAAAATGTAATAGTTTCATTTTTATTATTCAGATACCTACAAATATCTCGTAATGAAATTCGAATACGAAAATGTTTCGTAAACGAATATCTGAAGTTATATCAGTAAAATAAAAATCAAGTCCCAGACATGACATAGATAATCGTATATCAAACATTTTCGCATGCGAATTTCCGAATGTATTAAATAAGACAATCGGAACAATCAAAATGAAACTAAGCATAAGACGCGCTTACTGAATTTGAAAAATAGAGATAACATGTAACTCGTAGACGTACTGGCAGACGTACGAGTGCGATTTAAAAATAAGGCCTCAATTTAGAACGGATGAACGGATATGGATTTTGTCCATAACAAAAAGAACAACTCTAATTCATGAGACAATTTATTTATGCGCACCAGAGGAATGTGACGTGCATGACCACATTTTATTTATTTATTTGTCACATATCAATGACATCAATTGGGTAATAAAATACCTACTTTAGCTCTAAATATTTATTCATTCATTCATCATTATCTATAGACATAACAGTATTCATCATATTATTATATACTTACTCTTAAACTCGTTTTTACTTTCGGTCATCGATGCTGTACCGATTTGCTTACAAAACAATCGGATCAGTACATCATCGATGTCGAAAGATATCTAAGATAGATAGTAATTGTTACACGATGATGGAACTCGGAATCCAAATCTCGTCGATCGGTTCATTGACAGACGCGCTATGAAGTAGTCCATTGCCAATACTGTCATTACTGTAAACAGAAGTTTGACCAACCAAGGCAATCTCTGTCTATACCAGTGGTGGGCAAAATTTTTTAATGGCGGGCCACAAAGGTTTAGAAATTCTAAAGGCGGGCCAGAATTATAAAAAAAAATGCATTTTGTGTTAAAGCTTTTAATATAATTACAAAATACCTTTTATCCTAAAAAATAATAATCAATTTAACTTTTATTCGAAGGCTCTGCCTTGTTAGGCGTGTGAGACATATGGAATTGTTTTTCCATAATATTTTCGAAAGCTGTTTCGCTTTTTTTGTTTAGCTTCACCTATAGGTTATGCATCTATTATTCTACCAAGTAGAATTTACTTTTTCTTCTCGACCGTCAAAACGTAATTATAACGGGCCATATACTCGTACTATACATGTCGACGGACCCTCGGCGGGCCGGATTGAATACTTTCGCGGGCCGGAGTTGGCCCGCGGGCCGTAGTTTGCCCATCACTGGTCTATACTAATATTATCAAGAGTAAACATTTGTTTGTAATGTTTTCACACAAAAATTACTGGACCGATTTCAAAAATTCTTTCACCATTAGAAAGCTGCATCTTCACGTGACATAGGCTATATAATATTACTTGGTGTAAACGAAACTATTGTTATGTCTAATTCCACGCGAGTGAAGCTGCGGGCGTTCACTAGTCGTATAATAAAGCGGTACACAGATTCTACATGTGTCGGCACGAAAGTGTAGCTCAGGCCTTGAATGTATCGTCTTGCGCTGGACGAGCGGGTTGTCAATCGGTAAGCGGTGATTGGTTCGCCAGCCGTATTATAATTTATACCGCATACGCTATCTCCTCCGTATTTCGTTCAGAGCTACACTTTCGTGCCGATTATTATACCACCGTGTATCCGTCTTCTATCGACAGCTTAATACGCGTTACAAAATAGCTTTGAAGTGACATCGCCCACGCTTGTCCATGGGAGTGTCTATGCTCACCGCAGGAATGTGGCGACCGTAGCCAGACAACTGGTCCACGGTGAAAAAAACGTAGCACTTTTGCAATCTATCGCCTCAGTGATATGATTTAACATAGAATAACGTTATCCCTGTGTTTATCTGAACGAGTAGTGTGTATTACACCTACTTTTGACCAGTTTTTATATCTAAGAGGTATTTAAGCTAATATGGATGGATTGGTGGAGGGTTAATTGGCCGTGTCGAGTGTTCTCAAGCTACCCGAAGGTCTTCATAAAGGCTTATCTATTGTTTTCACCATTGAATACAACCGGGACCGACGATTTTGCCACTAGAGGTTACCCATCCACAAACCGACCGCACCCGTCATTGCTTAACTCTGTCGATTACATTGAATAGACGCGAGCCATTGGGCTATGGACGCTACTGTCTAAAAGGGAACCTTCTATGAACTTCCAGGAAAGGACATCAAGAGCTAAATAAAATTATGTACCTATATAATATGTTGCCTGATATTTGAATCTGAAATAAAACTATTTAACTTCAAATAGAAATGCAATTCTTTAGAATAGAATAGAAAGAATAGAATAGAATAACAATTTATTTCGACAAATTAACACAATTACAACAAAAATATGACTATAAAATAATACAAATAATAGAGAGATCTGCCGAAATTGGGAAGAATAGTCTCTAATCAGATTGCACGTCACTTGCTTTATACGCTGTTTTATCAAGTAATCATGAAATAATCAAAGGAAACCCCAGTCAATCACTCATCAATCAAGAGCATACTAGTTGCCTTCCATAAATGGTCAGTAAAGGTGCGTTCACATTAGATCGACTTCGCAAGCGGCGCAGGCGCAGCAGCAATCTACTTGCCTATTTAGCTATAGATAGCCGCCTTATTTAGGTCATTAATAGTCGATATTTCTGTTATATTAGTATATGAAAATTACTTACACAGTCATCATCATCATCAGCCTTTATTGGTCCACTGCTGGACATAAGCCTCTCTTAAACGCCGCCACTCCGACCGGTCCTGTGCCTTCTGAATCCAGCGGTTTCCCGCTGCCTTCTTCAGGTACTCCGTCCACCTTGTCGAAGGGCGGCCTGTGGTCCTTTTAACCACAGTAAGGCCACAGCGCTGGAGGGCACCGGTGCGTTCTTACAAAGATCCCGGAGCCCTCCACAAGCGCTGAGGAAGGCCACCGAGGGGGTTTTATTGGGAATATCATATAATCCGGCATCACTCCCACGATGTCCGGTTACCTTTAAAAGGTTTCCCACTCGTAAAACAAAAAAAAAACGAACTTAAACAATGAATTTCTTGTTAAGTCATCAGAACTCCTGTGAAAGTCACACTCGCAGGCAACGCAATGCCTACAGTTACACAATAACTTACATTCTGTAAACGATTATTTAATCTGTGTTTGCAGTAAGTTATCCGTTGCAGTTGTAACTAACAATGTCCCCGACAAAAACTACACGGCGGGAAATACTGGCGATCATAAGTTAATAACGTTATATGCAAGTTAAACGAGCCATTTACAGAATCTTACTAGTTATATTAAAGGGAGAGAGTGTTTGTTGGTTAATCCTACTTCTTCGCCTCGACGACAGGATGGATCGAAGTGATTTTTTGCATAGGTATATTGTAGGGACTGGAGAGTGATATAGACTATAGACTCTCTCCAGTCCACATACTTTTTATCCCGGAAAATTGCACCGTTCCCGTGGACATGCACAAAAACCTGTAATAATCTCCTCCTCAACGAAATGATCTATCAAAGTGGGTTTTTGTTTACATCTTATGCCGGAAAATTGCATGGTTCCCGAGAAATGGACAAAACACCGAAATAATCGTTCGATTTTTATATAGATCGATTGTTAATCGATTGATGGCTATCTCGGATTGTGATCAGCCGGACTGCGGGTGAAGCTAGATTTTAAGAGGACTACAGAGGCTAAACGCGAGTTTTATAAACAAGATATCACACGAACCATTGCAGAGAATCAAATAAAAAAAATATATGGTATTCTTGGGGATATATGTTAGATTGCTACGGCCTTCAAAACATAATACATTAATGTTGACTCGATAGAAAAAAATCACGAAGATACCTCTAAAATAATCTTCTAAACAATCAAATCCCTTCTAAAATACGTGTTTTTTTTTTCAATTTAACATATATTTTTCATCACAATAAATACAATATATCAGTTATACCACTTTTTAAATCCATTTTGTAGAATTTCCAAAAAACCCTTGTTCTCATTTGCGCAGTGTTTTAGAACATAACTCGCGAGCATGTGTGTGTAAACGCCGTGTACCGACAGTCGCGGCTGAGGCCTCTTGCTAGACGGGCGTGTCGCGCTTTCTGCCGCAAAATTTCTGCAAGATTCCAACGTTATTTCATTACTTTTATTGATTGGTTATTACATTAGGTTAATTTATATAAATAATTTAACGTTATAAGTATTTTTTTAAGTTAGAAGGGCGTAAACGGACTCCTATTTTGTAAATAAACATGGGAAATAAATCAAAAGTGTTCATATAAAGCAAACGTCACACACATGAATGACGTAAAGATTTAAATTTTGTCAAACATTTATTAATTTTCATTGTTCTCTGCAATCCTGCAGAGTACAAAAAGATAGATACGTACACAGTTTTTCAACCCTAATCGTATAGCTGTAAATGGCGTAATTGGAGTTTGCGGCGAGTAAGAATCTCGCTCCAGAGACTCGGGTTCAAATCCCAGTTACACTTCCTATCTTTTTCAATTTTTTCTTTATTTTTTATGACTTTTTTTTTGTTATTATTTTATGCAAATGAAATAAAAAGCTAATAATATTTATATATGTCATAATATGTATTTATTACAGGAAAAGAGAATCCAAAGATAATATCAATAACGGGGAAATTATAGACATTAGCAGTGAGTAAGAATCTCGCTCTAGAGACTCGGGTTCAAATTCCAGTTACACTTCCTTTCTTTTTCAATTTTTTCTTTATTTTTTTATGACTTTTTTTTTGTTATTATTTTAAGTAACTAAAAAAATTGCATAAATCTAATTTCATTACGTTGTCGTACCTTCCTATAAATTTTTTGTTAGGTCAATTATTACTTAAAATAAACGCCATCTACTGAAACACTTCCCCGTATAAGCCGCGCAGATAGAGAATAGATTTGAAAATGGCGTCCTCTCGCATGCGTTCTCGCTCACTCTCTATCGCTGTCTATACTCACACAGTGAAGTACGAGCTGCAAACAAATAATCAGTCGGGATTCGCTTTCTAAGCTACTTGACGCACTCCGAGTAATTGTTGTTTTCGTTGATATTGTTGTTTTTGTTTGCGTTACATTTGATTGTTATTTATTTTCGTTAAGTTTTTGTTACGAACGTTGAAATTTTGTGATGTAATTGAACAGCAACACCGAAGATGAAAGTGACGACTCTGAAGACCAGGACTGTGAAAGTGACCAGTCCATGGAAGATTTTAACCAATTCATGGAGGGAATTGAACCAGTAATGGGTACAGATGACCAGGACACTGCTGGACCAAGCGGTTTATAAAACCTTTGATACCATTCCCATCCTATTGTTCTTTATTTTTATAATCTGATTCTGAAATGTCACAATTAATAAAGGCAAATTTTACAATTGACCAGTCCATGGAAGATTTTAACCAATTCATGGAGGGAATTGAACCAGTAATGGGTACAGATGACCAGGACACTGCTGGACCAAGCGGTTTATAAAACCTTTGATACCATTCCCATCCTATTGTTCTTTATTTTTATAATCTGATTCTGAAATGTCACAATTAATAAAGGCAAATTTTACAATCCAGTGTTTTAAGTACCCTTGCTTGTGTTGTGTGTTGTGCTTGTATTTTAAGTGCCATTTTCAGATCTATTCTCTATCTGCGCGGGTTATACAGGCGATTAATACAGTACCTCATGACATGTCATTGTATGCTCTGTAAGGTAGTTCTGAGGTTTTCCGTTAGAGGCGCTGTTGTCGTTTGTGAGAATGTGTGCACCGATTCTCAAGGTCATTTTGCACCACTAGGCGCCTTAAGTAGTGGTCATCTGTTTTACTTTGGTGTATAATAAAATAATATTATTACATAGTATTAATATTATAATATTTGATATACATAATATTTTAATACAGATATTAATAGATGAGTAGTTGTTGAATATAGACGAATAGCCTTCCTAACGTCATTATGAATCGTGTTACGCCGTGATCCACTGACCGACTTCATCGCACTACCGTAACGATTATATTTTAGTGTAATTAATGATAGTCGTTTCCCTCTTCCGGAATAAGCCATTTAGCACGAAACGAATAAATTTTATGGACGAAAATAATAAAGGGTCGAAAATAGTGGCCATTACCCTGCGTCCAGCGTTCAGTTGCCAAAACTTTCACTAGATGTTTACAGTGCAGTTCCTACGATGTCGCGGCATTAGGTATTCCGTGTTTATTCCTTACATGGGTAATCTAGTATACTCCTTAGTGGTTAACTTCTAACAGTGTACCTACTATATGACCCCTGTGGTGACATTAAAAGTACCTACCTACTTTAAATCTATCGTCTGGTAGATTTGGAGGATTTGAAGTTTGTCATAGATGTTATATGTCTGTTTGTCCGTCTATTCTATATTATAAAAAAAAAGATGTGTAATCGGTGGTTATTCTAATTGCTATGGAATCTCTACAATGCATTTGTGTAGACTGTACATAGGTTCTTACCCTACACATGAAATCGAATGAATCATAACATTACTCAAGTGCAAGCATCGATATCCTTTTTTTTATTAGACTTTTGCTGTATGGTCATACATACCTTTACGGCGTCACCGAATAATTATACCTATCATCGAGACATCGATAATGTGTGTAGCCACGGGACACGTCCACAGACAATAAGAGTTGGAATGAGATAGGGCATGCTGGGGGATGTAATAACGAGAGCTTTATTCTTATAACATGTAAATAGGACTTTCTTGATAGGATTGGTGAGCCTGCGAGCGATATAAAGGACATATTTTGAAACATAATTATAGCTTATATTTATGTCATCGTGATTGTGGCAATCTATGTAAATATTTATATAATATATCCGGGTTCAAACCCCAGCGGCACGCACCAATGACTTTCTAAGTTATGTGCGATTTGAAATTAAGTGTCACTTGCTATAACGTGAGGACACATCGCGAGGAAACCTGCATGCCTGAGAATTCTTCATAATGTTCTCGAAGGCATGTGAAGTCTGCCAATCCGCACTTGGCCAGCGTGGTGGTCTAAGGCCTAATCCCTCCCATTCTGAGAGGAGACCCGTGCCCAACAGTGGGACGTCTATAGGTCGCAGCGAGCGATGTAAATATTTATTAATATTTGTGTTCGGGATATACACATAGGAAATGTACCTAATGTTATCGAGTTGTCCTAATTGTACCGTACCTAATTCAACACAGATTTTAGTATACATACGAGTAGTTATTATTGAGGTTCATGAGACACCTTGCTTTAAACAGTGTTATTTTCTGTCCAAGAGTTTGTTTTTACAATCAAAAGGTATTTTACAGCCACAACGAGGTGTGGTGTCGCTTGCCAGAATGTATGAGAACCGAACAGTATATAGTAAAGCGGCAATTTGTGTGAAATGTGGAATGGTTGGCGAGTGGAACTAATCGTGTTACCTGGTTACGTTAAAAATGTGGATTGATTAGACTTCTATTTATGTGCTCTGATAATTGCCCACGTTGGTGTTGGTATGGTTGGGTTAGGTTATTATGATGTTGGTCGTAAACGACAGACACGGCGACGATTCCGTGGCGCGGTGGTGAGTGACCCTGTCAGCTGAACCGTGGGTCCCGGGTTGAATGCCGGTCGGAGCAGATGTTTATTTCGCAGTTACTATTTTTTAGAAATAGAATAACTTTATTTAAAATTTACACCGTAATGGAGCAGGGAGTAGGTACAACCGCACAATAAGGTATAAATTACATAATATGGTTACTGCAGTAGACAATATGAAACACGTAACGATACTCCATGGGACAAAAACCGTAAAAAAAACATTTTAAATACCTAAAGGTATACTATAGTAAAATAGTTTACTGCACACGAGAACAACCATATAATGGAGATATTTGAGCTTGAGGTACTTGTACTATTATTCTGTGCTTGAGGTAAGAAATACCAACAGTTTATCTTGGACGTCCCTAAGTATACTCTAGGGATGAACCTCTCAAAGTAAATGAATCACGGAATCAATCAACATAAGCCCAAGATTATAACGCCGCCGTGCCGTCATAACAGAGAGTGGCATCACTATATTAATGCATTCTATGACGTATTTTCTTCGACGCGGATTATCACGTGTATGCTTTATTTACAGTTCGAGTTGGATAACATGAAACATCACGCCTGTATTTCTTGGAAGGGGTAGAACATCAAGAAGAGGTGTGACCAATGAGGCAATCAGGAGTTATTTTATTTGATTTGTCTCTGCGACTGCCCTGCAGACACTCATGAATGACAGAAGTCGCATACTAATCGGAAGCGTAGTCTCACCTTGTACTGTCAAGGAACTTGACCCTAAAGGCGTACGATTTATTTATTTATTTCTCTTTATTGAACCACATATAAAAGTACAGGGTACAAATGGCTAGCTTAATGCATAAAGCATTCTCTACCAGCCAACCATTGGGCTAACCAGATAGTCACGAACAGCGGTTTAAATTTTATTATTTTAAGCAATAAAAAAAATAATTATATATTAATACACATACAAAATCATACACAATAATAATCGATTATCCAAGCGATTGGCCTCTGTGATCAGGTTTGAACTTTTAGGGACTGGCTACAATACATCTTTTGAGGTCACTGCAACCTCAAAAGATGTATTGTAGCCAGGCTGCGGCTGCGGCTTAGGTTTAATTGACACCCCCTTCCTCCAAATAATCAACAAACTCCTATTGCAATCTATTGCACCAAGAGTCTACAAAAGTTGCTATCAGCCGCACGTCGCAGCCGCAAGCCGCAGCCGCACTAACGCACCACATTAATCCTTCGGAATCAGCCAATTAGCAACTCGCTTCCGAGAATCGAGCATAGTTATATTTCATCTCACCAACACGCTGTTGTAACCGGTGAAGTGATTTAACAACGCTGTCAACAGAAATAATCCGGTGCGAGATGGACATTGTTCTTATTAATGTCTCGAGCCCACGGTGGGATTAAGGATTTCAAAATTAACTAAGTCAGCTAAAGATTTATGCTATTGCTAGAATAATTGATAAAAATCGATCCGGCGAATCATGTTTTGTCAATATTGGACAAAATTAATGGTCTTACGACATACGGTTTTCTGTTGAAGAAATGAATTGGCAATGGCCAATGATATTATATACGATATTATATACATTACAAGGAGGTAGATACGCCACTAGCGTACCAAACGCGTGCCGTGAATTGGTGTCACTTGTGACCATTGCAGTCAATCGATCTGTGACCTGTCATTGTAAGCGCACGCGCTAACTTACAAATAGCCGTCACTTTCACTCTTATGCTTTGTGTATATCCTGTCGCACTTATAGCGTGTGTGTAGATATACAATGTTATTAAATATGTATGTATGTGTCGCGGAACGATTATGTTGTGCGTGCAGTATGAACGTGACGTATTTATAGACGTGTGACGTCACACCCCCCGCGATGGGCGAAATAAATGCGATGAAAACAAACACTCAGTACACCTAGCTTTTAGTGAGGCTCAATAAAATTTGGCACGTTATAAATTTCAATGAGGTCTGATATACACAGTATATTGTTACTTAACACTGTCAATGCTCATTTAACGGCAGTCGTAAAATAAAATGCGAGGCACGAAGCGATTGATGTTAACGATCTTTGATTAGACGCCTCTGATAAATATATTTATTTTATCACCTCATAAAGGCTATACGCTAACTGTTGTCCTACCTCTACTAAATTTGAATTTTGAATTTTGAAGAAAATTTGTATGTTAGGATGTTTGTTACTCAATCACACAAAAACTACAAGACGGATTTGGATGAAACCTGACACATAGGTAGGCAATAGCCTAGATTAGCACATGGGATACTTTTCATCCCGAAAATAAGTTCCTTTGGGATGCTTTGCACGTTTATTGGAAAGTTGTCTGGCACACCAGTTGGTAGCGTGAGCTCATTCCCTGAATTCAAATCATGCAACAGCAAGCTAAATAAAACAAACTTCAATTGTAAATGAAGTAACACATTTGACTAATGAAAGAAGTGTATCTAATTTGGACAAGGTTATAATTAGCGCCGCGGATTGTATCTGGGCACCCTCCTCGCAGATATATCATTGCTGCAGACAGGGAATTTGTTAGAAGCTCGTATCTCTGCTTCGGATATGTGGACTTGTGGAGCGTAGATGCTGTCATCGCCTAAACAAGCGGCTTTGAGGTTTACACAAAGATCGTTTGATTATTATCACCAGGAAGTTGAGATATTGCTCATTGAATGAGGTGCAGTATATATATGCATACCTATGTCTGATTTTCTTTTTATTTTTCACTACCTGTTGCCCGCGACTTCGCCCGTGTTAAAAATAGCTTATGGCACTCGGTTATTACTTACCTTGTACTTACTCTTCCTATCCATTCTTGGCAGAACAATCCATCGATCAATGCTGTACATAACTCCCAGGCGGCTATACCTTTTTATATTCTTATTTAACGTACCTAATCTTAACCCATCACTTTTTTCCCAGTTATCAAACGAGCATGCAGCATCACAGGAGCTCCACGGGCGTCCACTTGTTTTAAATATAAATAATGCCTGAGCGACCAGGTCGTCGTCTACGAAAATCGTGACAGTGAAAATGGAAACTAACTACCTACCCAGAGTGACTTTTTACCGCGGGTACCAAAATTTAGTTAGTTATTAGTCTACATTAGGGCATGATATTAAATCTTTGTGTTTGACGCCGATTTTTGTTTACTCAACACTTAATCAGACGAGTTTCTCGAAGACCAAAGCCAGCCGAAGCTCAAAACAAATTTTATCATTTGTATCAATTAATGTTAAATAGATCGTAAATTCGGCGGGTAAAAATGCGCAATAAAATATTGCTCAAGTTCACGGACAGATTGATTTACATTTACATGACCGCGAAACGCACCGCGGTAGGAGTGACAGCTGTACACGTTCCGATCTACCTGAAGAACGAGACTGTTCAGTTGTAATTGTTTAACAATGGGAAAAGTGACTTGGATGAGGAGGAACGCACCGACGTCCTCCAGTAGGGCGTACTTATGTTCGACACGCCCAGGGAAAATATTTTCTCTTGACGTCAATAATATGTGTTAGACTTACTTCTGGGCATACAACGATTTCAATAGCGAAAGTCGTATTCTGCCATTAACGCGACATACCTGTGGGAAACGAACAAATTTTCAGTAAATATTATTGATTCTTTATGTCTACATGGCATAAATGCATAAATTGAGACGAATAAAGGTATTTAATTTTTTATATATATAAAGGTATCTAAAACTACATCCATAAAAACAGTTTAAAGGTCGCAGCTTAAAAGTGATTATGAATGAAAGTGATAAATTATTTGTCTGAACTGAACGTTACAAAAACGATACACCGATTTCTCCCCTGAACATGTTTATGACTATTATGTAGCGTCCAATGGCTCACTTCGATTCAATGTGATCAAAAGTGTTAAGCAACGATGGGCGCGGTCGGTTTGTGGATGGGTGACCGCTAGTGGCAAAATTTCATGGACGCTACCGTGCTTCGGAGGGCACGTAAAGCCGTCGGTCCCGGTTGTTTTCAATGGTGGAAACAGTCGTTAAGCCTTGTCGAAGACCTTCGGGTGGCTTGAAATCATTCGACACTGGGTTGGCCACTAACCCCTCCACCAATCCGCATTGGAGCAGCGTGGTGGAGTATGCTCTAGACCTCCCGCAGAAGTGTTTGTGGGGGAGACCCGTGCCCAGCAGTGGGACGTCTATGGGTCGCAGCGATGTTTATGACTGCGCAGGCAATCTCTTGTCAGGTAAACTGGAATGTGTGTGGACTACTTAAGAGATTAGCTTCCGCGCCTGCTTTCCGTATCTTGTACAGCCCCGGGCGATATACTTAATTTTAATTTGCCCAATGTTTTTTATAACTGACTGTTTTAAACATTGTTAGGGTTTTTTCACACATGAATTTATAGAGCCTCATCATAAAAATATAAGTAAATAATATGTATGTTTAGTGAACTGGTTTGCATACCTTCTTGACGATTCTTTACTTTACTTACAGACTTTAGGGACAAATATCATATAGTTACGTAGCAAATAGTATGTAGGTTTCCGCACAATGTTTTTTAGCAACGTAACAGCAGGTGAAACATAATTTCATAAACAATTTAACACTGTAGTAGTACATACAGTTCTTAGCTGATACTGCCCTGGGCAAATTCCATAACAGGAATAGAGGTGGTTAAATAATTGCTCGATCGATCTCCTGATATTCGCTAATGTGTAGTCAGCCTAAGATCTTGTTGCTATTATGAATTGTCATCATTAAGGCTTCTATTATAAACACTATTAGCATATTATAAAGACCGAAGCGAAGACTCTTTCTTTATACTATGCTATTAGCTTGGTTTGTATGTAACGGAATCGTTGAACGTGATTTCCAACCCTTTCAAAACGTCGCATTAATTTGAAACTTTGAAAAAAAAGGCAATTATTAAGGACCGATGGCAATGCAATAATTAAAAAAAACCTACATTTTAGTTGTAGACCTGTGCCCAAAAACGAATTACATATCTACTATTATTTATGACTTTTTATTTTTAATGTCGGTTGTTGTATTTTCAACGATGTTTTTATATTATATTAGTTAATGTTTAATGAGAGTCAAATTTTTTGCTACGGCCATTGACGAGAAAAATCTCATTTATGATCCAATTATTTTACGATTTTATTGCCGACTCAAAATTACTGGTACGGATATGGACGTGAGTAGGTACATATGTCTTGATTACCTTTGTCTATACTCGAAACAGCGGTGTAGCCTGGTGGCTGAAATTGGACCTCTTTTCGATAGGATTTGGGTTCAATCTCAGGGGCGCGCAGCTACATTTTTCTCTAAGTTATATATTATATATTATAACAAGTACTAACTAACGGATGGGTGGTGCTGCAAGCTCGTTTGCTATCCTGTATCCATAAAAAAAAAAAATTAAGTAACGAAATGACACCTGCTATAACATGAAATGGAAAAACCGTGAGACTAATTGATTTGTGAGGTGTTTTCTAAATTAGTACTACCAACATGAAAAACTAATCCATCTAACATGCTGCCGTAAGTGTGTCTGAAGTCTGTTAATTTCTTATTGGCCATGATTGGCCAGATTATGACCCCTTTCTACTTGGAAAGGTGTGGTTCGTGACCGACTTTTCTCAAGACTCTAATGAGTCTAATCCGTACAACATCTTATATCCATAAATAACTATTGATTAAAATTAAAAAATTAATACACCCCCGCCACATTATTCTACTATTCAAGACCTTTTATATATTCCGCCATTTTGTGGCGTCGGCCATCTTGGACTGATTTTCATCAAATATAGCTAAGAACACTCCCGACTAATTCACCTTTCAAACAAAAAAGAACAAAATCAAAATCGGTTCATCCCCGTTCGGGAGCTACGATGCCACAGCAGACACACACAGACACGCCAAACTTATAAACACCGTCGTTTTTGCGTTGGGGAAAAAAATCAGACTTCTGCCCAACAAAATAACCATGTCAGGGTGATAACACAGTTTTGTCTACTTCACGTAGGTCCACCTACGTCCTATGCTATTTAATCAATCCTACTCTGCAACTAAAAACAAACATTGCGTAATTACCCTCACCAAAAAACGGTGAGACCACCGGTAATTTCTATAGAAGCCTATTGACTTGATGGCTTCATTAACATAACATCTCATAACCATAATGGCTATGCCGATATCCATTATGATTATGCCGACAATTTAATTTTTGCCTGCGTTTTTGTTCATCAACATTACCGACATACTACATGGATTATGGTTGCATAATATTGTCGGGGAAATTAAATGTTAAAGTGGTTTGAATATTTTTTTTAAATAACTTTTCGTCGGAGTTGTGTCGTTTAGGAGAGGCCTATCCAGCAGTGGACCTCAAGAGGCTGATGGATGTATGCCAGTAAATAAAGGCATTCTAAAGGTATCGCACGGTCAGACCGATCAATATTGACACCGCAATCTTTAGTAGGCATATCACAAGAAGAAACTACCATAAACAGTCGAATACGATACGACAAATTCCGGCGCAGAAAGGAAACTAAACATTTAATTGCCGGAGTGAGCTTGTTCCAATTGGATCGGAACCGGGCAAATGTACACCGGTTCGCAAATCCGATTACATCAACTAAGGTCTGTGGTACACCGGTCTATCGTAGCACCCAGTTTGCTTGACTTCGCTGCGACCCATAGACGTCCCACTGCCGGGCACGGTTCTCCGCCACAGACAGCTGCGGGAGGTCTAGAGCATACTCCACCACGCTGCTCCAATGCGGATTGGTGGAGGGGTTAGTGGCCAACCCAGTGTCGAATGTTCTCAAGCCACCCGAAGGTCTTCGACAAGGCTTAACGACTGTTTCCAACATTGAAAACAGTTGCGTCCATGAAATTATGCCACTAGCGGTCACCCATCCACAAACCGACCGCGCCCGTCGTTGCTTAACTCTTTCGATCACATAGAATCGACGCGAGCCATCGGGCTACGGACGCTACGCTATTTGCTTGACTACTAAAATATAATTTCTGGGCCTGAAAGCGAGTTAAGGCTAGGGACGCCCCGCCTCCTATAAAGTTAGGGAAAAACTGAAGTGTTTGTGCTACTTCAGAGTACTTACAATATTTAAAATATTATCTACTTTTTTCATGTTCAATTGTTTTATTTGCTTTGAATACACATCACAATAACGGTATTAAAATTAATAAAATTACAGTAATTGTATTCAGCTAACTCCATTACCATGCAAATATTAATATTATAAGTATATACCAGTATCTCTATGATTTCTGCTTTACGCCGTGTTCGGCAAAGGCTCCAGTCTAACTATTCGGTGACGCCGTAAAGGTCAGTATGACCATACAGCAAAACACCATTCGAAAAAAAGGCAAGGGCTCGGCAAGAATTTTATTTCATTTTAATGTTACATGCCTTACGGCTTAGGCGCCAAAATATCATGACAACTTTGAGTGGTCATGATGCTAGTCTGTGGTCAGTCAGACTGAATCGCAGTGTAAACTCACCCAGACTTATGCTAACCAGACTTATGGCTTGTCAAATCACTCGGCCGACGCAATACCTTCCCGCCGATTCAGCCTATCACAGTATTATATTCACTCACAACGAGGCACTCACTAAATTAATGCTCATGCAACATTAATGACCGATTATTCAAAACTCTTGTATAAACACTAAATTATAGTGCGGGCTTTATTAATTAGCCGAGGGACAAGCCGTAGGCCCTGATAAAGCGATGCTAAGGGCGTTTCCATACGCTGAGTTTAGTTTGAGTTCACGTTATGTTCTTGGAAGTTGGCACGTAAGGTGCATTAACCGTACCTTAAAGCTGAACTTGGCTCTTGACGGGGGTAACCTGATCACCCACAATTTTTCTTCGTAAGAACTGTGAAGTTACTGAAGTAAGAATTAAGCCGGCAATATCGCCTCAGCAAGAGTGAATGCCTTTTTGGGCCTTTTGTAGCATATGCAGAAACTAAGATCTACCTACTACTTACTCGTAGCCTCGTATATATTTATGTAATAATACTAGGATAGAAATAAAATTGTAAGTAGTTTTAAGGTAAGGTTAAGGAATAATATTTATAAGTAATTTGCTGTAATTCCAGAACCAAATAATTCTATTTTAAAAGCTTTTATTTAACTTCACTCGTATGTATTCATTCATGTATGTCCTGGAATCTTGCAATCAATATTTCACCCACTTCCACTGAAGCTATCGAGCTGAAATTTGGCACACATATTAGGTTCCGATGACAATGCATGAAAATAAAAAAAAAAGATATAAAAGCTTTTTAAAAAAAAATTTTTTTTAGAGTATAATTATTATTCTATAATTTCCCTGATCCGATCCCCATATCCGTATTGCCGTATTCCGTATCATGCTCTGTATCTAGTTCTTGATGCCTTCTGTTTACTCCGTATCAATGCATCGTATCTTGGTATTGCTTATCGGTATCTTCTTTGATGATCTGACTAAAACCGACACGACATGGGTCGGGCCGTATCATAACGGCGTATCGACATCGCGTATCATGATACGCGTATCATCACCCGTCCACATATGCGATCATGACACGCGTCGGCGATACGTTGATCGGATCGGGCAAATAATACATGTTTGGACCCGGCTTAACTAGTTCTTGATGCCTTCTATTTACTCCGTATCAATGCATCGTATCTTGGTATTGCGTATCAGTATCTTCTTTGATGATCGGCCCGTTTCGTGCGACATATAAGAGAAGCGTATCGAGACCACGCATCTAGATCGCCGTCCACATAAGCTACCATGACACGTGTCGTGTCGGCGATACGGATACGGTGATCGGATCGAGCAAATTATACATGTCTGGACACGACAATAAGTGCGATGAAGATATGATTAAGAGCATATTTTTAGAGAACACCCATTTGCGATGCTACACTTGGGGACTAAGATAGTCGCTTGTAGGAAAGTGTAAAAAATAATTGATAAAGGGCTGAAATGACACTTCGTAACTTAGTACCCTGGGTCGTACTGCACCGGGCGACCTCTAATATCATAAGTACACATGAACGCGAATAGTACCCATAGACGTTCTATAAGAACTTATAAATGTTTAAAAGCGAGCTAATATCAATAACTGTCAGTACGAGACTAAGCTGAGCGAGCAGATTGACTGACCGTTTGTGGGCTGCCTAAAGTTATAATTTTAAATAACTGTTATATTATGGCGAACACTTATTCAAATCTTAACGATATTGACTGAGGACCACGACTAACTTTACGACTCTAGTTTGTTATGGCTGCCTCAAATGATCTAAGTTCGGCTTTAGACGTGCTTACAATACAATAGCCAATAGCGGTCTGAAGGCACAGATAATATAACAGTTACTGGCTGTATTTGAGACATGCAATGGTAAGACCTTAAGACCTACCAATTTGTTGGTTTCTCAGCCGGAGTACAAATAATACAAAACCCGAGTTGCTGCTGAATACCAAGCTTGAACTTGAGGTAATTTTAATGTTATCTTAGTGCAACGCGGTTAAATAGAAATAAATTTGAATTATTTTTATTTTTATAAACTTACTATGTAGTTATAAACACCCAGCGAGCGAGCGATTTAAAATATATTTTAAATCGGTCCAGTAGTTTTTGTGTAAAATAAAAACATTACAAACAAATCTTTCCTCTTTATAATATTAGTATAGATGTGAACAATAATATGCTGTAATTCCCTATAGAGCGACATTGTCGTGACCGACAAAGCTTTATATAAATAAAGAAAAATAAAACGTATGAAGGTTCTAATGTATATCAGTATCAAAACCAGTCAAGAATAGCTTCATAAGTCTTGGAGATGGGCGCTAGTCCCTCGCTAGACAAATTGCACAGACGCTAATGTTCCCACTAAACCGCCCAGCGCCGTTAACCCGTCGCTGGACAGTGCCAATAAACAGACCAATAAAATTAACTTTAGTGTTATGATTCCACTCAACGGCAATACCACTGTGCTTATGCAATCGCTAGAGTAGCCTTACCTTGTTTCCTGAATCACGCTAACAATGTTAGCTCGGAACTTGTATAGATGACTTTAGATGAATTCTAGGGAATTAAATATAATAAACTAGCTGACCCGGCAAACGTTCTTTTGCCATAAATAATTTTTAGTGAATATTTTGGGAGAACTTAATGTGTGTGGACTACTACTACTACTACCACTACCATTACCACTACCACTACCACCAATAATACTACTACTACTACTTGAAAATTTAGGGTTTTATGTATTTTTAACTATATCTACTGTAAGTGTTCGGGGATGTACCTACTTATAATCGAAAGCGTTATAAACAATAAAAGTTGTTGTAAAATAGGGGTTGATCGTAGAGGGTTGAAAATTCAGGCTTGTATGTATTTTCTAATGTTGTATCATAAAAAAATAAAAAATAAAAAAAAATATCTAAAAATTAAAATAAAAATTTTTTGGGGTGGACTACCCTTAACATTTAGGGGGATGAAAAATAGACAGTAGCCGATTCGCAGACCTACCCAATATGCATACAAAATTTCATGAGAATTGGTCAAGCCTTTTCGGAGGAGTATGGTAACTAAAACTGTGAATTTTATGATAAATGTCCTTTTGGTGTACAATAAAGGAACTTGTAGATCTGTCTATCTATCATGGACATTCTCACACACAGCCATCTGACCTTCAAATTAGGCGCGAGCCTGTACCTACTAAGGGTGTCAGACACATACATATTTTTAAATACATACTTAAATAAATAATATTAACATCCAGACACAGAATAAACACAAGTGATTAATTTAGAATTTTCTGATCAGATTAGAGAGACCGTTGCAGTTGGTTCGAATGCTGTCAGGAGCACTAGAATTATTTTTCAATGTAGGTAATAAAATAATAAATGCAATTTGCTATATACATACTTGTCATGTCAATATTATCTATTTAAGTATGTATTTAAAAAATATCTATGTATGTATATCAGTCTCTGACACCCATAACACAGGCTCGCGCCTACTTTGGGGTCAGATGGCCGTGTGTGAGAATGTCCAAGGTATTTATTTATTATTTATTATTATTATACTTATTATAATCGATGAATAAATAAAATGACTAACCATGACTCCAAGTGCCCATAATTATTTATCTGTAAAACAAATATAATAATACATATTATGCCTCCGCCGAGAAACGAACCCGGTATCCACGAATCGTTAGTAGGATTCACTGACTAACGCGCCACATATTAGTCAGTCAGTCGTCAGGTACCCTAAGCCCCCTTTCCCGTATCTCATAAATAAATTACGACCGTTTGTCTTTTTGTTTGCGGCACCCGGTGCACGGGGTGGAGGGAATGTCGACGGCGATTTAGTAATTCATTTCGGCAAAGACTTTTAGACCTCACGATCACGACACGACACTTTTCATGCCAACCAGGGTCTTATAAACACTACCGTCATGCTTGTATTTCCTCGAAGGGGTATAGACAGTTTTATAATAAAATAATAAATATACCCACTTTCCCACACATGTTTAGTTCCCATAATAGATGGAGGTGGTGAGCCTATTGTCATACACGGGCAACAAAATCCACACATCGAGCGATATATAATGTTAAAATTTAAATTTAAAGTTAAACCTACCTAATAATACTTTGCCTGACCCATGGGTTATTTAAGGGGTATTTAAGTATTATGAATACGAGAAAGCAAACGAGTATGTAGAACCACCCATGCTTCTCATGAACTGCCCAACATGCTATTTATTTCACATCATCAGATTTAAATTTTGAAGCAATTGGTCTTTTTAAAACTTTAATTTTTATCTTTACTCTTAACTGTTTAATAAATAACAATTTAATTAAATACCAATTAAAAATAACTTAGAAAAAGGTTTGCAACCTTAACGTTAACGACCTTTTATGTCATAACTTTTAGAACGAACTATCGCGCCAGCAGTAAACAGTGTGTGTGAGAGTAAAATTTATTAAAATTTATTTAAGACTACATCGAAATAATCCTAGTTATAAAGTTTATAATTTCTCTTTCATCAGTAACCTTTTCATTTCACGATAGCAATAAAACAACAACTATAAACATGTAGCTCGAACAGGATGGATAATATTCTGCACAGTTGTTACTTTCTAACAATGACACATAATGGTGAGTAAACGTACCACGCTTGTCTGCAGATGTAATGGCTACAGCACAAGACGTTAGACGCTTAAATGATATCGGGGAGCGAGTGGGACTTTATATCAAAACTAATAGTTTCATTCATCTTTGCTAGGACTCATATCACTTTACTTATTTTCAAGGGCTTCCGATAACTTTTCTGTAAAAGATTCCTGATTGTAAGGAATATATTTTCTTAAATCTATTTTTGCAACCACGCTAGTTTTCTTAATTTTCATTCAATTTTGCGAAAACTGTTTCAGTCTATAAATATTTTAACTGTCTTATTAAGTAATAAAGTAAAGTAATAAAGTAAAGTAAAAGTAATAAAGTAAGTAAATTAATTATTTTAACTGTGTGTTTAATATTTATGAAGAAACTAGTGTACGCCCGCAGCTTCGCTCGCGTAGAATTAGACCCATTAACGACGTCTACCCGTCTAAAGACTTCAAAAACGGCAAAGTTTCATACTAACTTTGCACCCCCGTTTTACCCCCTTAGGGGGTGAATTTTCAGAAATCCTTTCTTAGTGCTCCCCTACATTATAAAAGGAACCCCTGTGCAAAATTTCAAGTTTCTAGCCCTTATAGTTTAGGCCCTGCGTTGATATGTCAGTCAGTCAGTCAGTCAGTCAGTCAGTCAGTCAGTCAGTCAGTCACCCTCCTTTTATATATATAGATAGATTATGTATGTACGAAAACATTGTTTTTTTTTTGTCAAAAAATGTGTACATAACTTTTATATACAAGGTGTCCCAAAATTCAACGATAATCCTGAACCAGAGGATGGCCCTGCTAATGACTACTCCAGGAAAAAAAAGAAAAAAAATATATCTCGATTTTTTTTCAAATTACATAATAAAAAGGAAATTCTTAGAAAATTGACACCCCTCATGATATTTTTAACTACCATGACCACTATTTTTGAGATATTTCTGATTTTTTTTTTGTATCCGTGACCTAAGTAGTACTGCTATCTACCACAAATCTTAAAATTTCTATAATGTCTGTAGTTTTCACACAATAAACAATTAAAATCATTGTTTTCCCAAAAAATTTTGATCAAATTTACTTTCAGTCCACTTTAACTCATTGTGGTGTAAAAAAAAAGTATGGACACCACTATGGCAAGTTTTTTTAAAAGTTGACGCAACTAATTAAGATTCCAAAATGGTATAATACTCTTGGAAAACTAGTCACAAAAAAAAAGTGTAATATTTCTAAACAAGAACCAAATTTCATAAATTGTACTTGTTGATAGTTATCATGTGCCCAAAATATGATTTTGGTTGTAAATTTCTTGGATTTAAATGGGACATGTGCGTAGTCAAACAAATTTAGAAGACACAGATAGAGAGAGATTACATGTTAGTCAGAGGTAGATGTAGATGTCGTTATCAAATAACAATAGGGCAGGTAGAGAAGTTGCTGTTCTCAGCAGTCAGTACGCTCTGCTTCTTTCGTTACTGTACACCGTTAAGTATTCAATTGACGTGTGAATCAAGTAATCTGCAAATTGAACTGAATTTGCATTATTTTGGACTGTTTAACTTTAACTGGGCCCTTTGAGTTACAAGGAAACTTAGATGGAAATAATTATTTGAACTTTTTACAAAATAACTTGCCAGACTTATTAGAAGACGTGCCTTTAAGCGATTTACAAAACATGTGGTTTTAAAATGATGGTCGCCCAGCTCACTATGCCCGTCCTGTGCGAGACTACTTAAACCAAGAGTATCCAGGGCGTTGGATCGGTCGACTTGGACCTATCTTATGACTACCCCTTTCACCCGATCTAAACCCCCTAAGCTTCTTCTATTGGGGTTATCTCAAAGACAGGATCTACTCAAACATTTTTCACCACCAAAAAATCTATTTTGGGCACAAAGTAAAAGTTATTACTAATCGACAAGAACAATTTTTGAAATATGGTTCTTGTTTAGAAATAATATACTTTTTTTTTGTGACTAGTTTTCCAAGAGTATTATACCATTTTGGAATCTTGATTAGTTGCGTCAACTTTTAAAAAAACTTGCCATAGTAGTGTCCATACTTTTTTTTTACACCACAATGAGTGAAAGTGGACTGAAAGTAAATTTAATCAAAATTTTTTGGGAAAACAATGATTTTAATTGTTTATTGTGTGAAAACTACAGACATTATAGGAATTTTAAGATTTGTGATAGATAGCAGTACTACTTAGGTCACGGATACAAAAAAAATATCAGAAATATCTCAAAAATTGTGGTCATGGTAGTTAAAAATATCATGAGGGGTGTAAATTTTCTAAGAATTTCCTTTTTATTATGTAATTTGAAAAAAAATCGAGATATATTTTTTTTCTTTTTTTTCCTGGAGTAGTCATTAGCAGGGCCATCCTCTGGTTCAGGATTATCGTTGAATTTTGGGACACCTTGTATAAGAAATAAGGATAAAATGATTGTACCTGGATCTAACTAAATTTTTCTCGGTAGCATCAAATTTGTGAACCAGCGGTAAATAAATATATTATGACGTTAAGCCTATACAAATACCATATATTATGACGTTAAGCCTATACAAATACCATACAGTGAAAAATAAATAAATCTGAATCTGAAACCCAATAACTCACCAATTTAAATAAATAGTGCTAAAGTTCAAATCTACAGCCATCTTAAAAATAATGACTACCAGGATCTGCAAAACAAACCGAATCAACATACAGACACATTAACTAGCAACTGTATATAAGGCGAGATAACGCGTCGTTTCTCGCACGCTCCTGAGATAACGCAGACAGGAGACGACAGCAGACCCGTCCTATCAAGGTGAAAGCGAAGCGGCCGCGCCACTAAACTGTTCATATTTCTACGTGAGAATCAATTCTATAATTGCACTAAGAAATCATTTTAGATCATATACGAGTTTGCGTTTTGTTGCATTGGACTGGATAGTCGTAAGTAAGTATAGTTACGGTGGGGCACACAGAAAATCGGCCAAGAATTTCCTATGAAGCGTGAAGATTTGTTTGTGAATTGGTATTACATATATATTTTGAAGTTAATGCTATCTACAAAGACATGAGATAGTGTATTCTACCGCAAATATTCACTGGAAGAAAATATAATCTTACATAAATTATATTTTGCCTTAAGTACTTGTATAATTTAAAAAAGGGATAATAACTCATAATTTATTTCCTATTATTTTTATTTTTCATATTTATTTTAACACGAATAAACCAACTCTTATTGCAATTAAATACAATTTTTGGTAAACAGCAACTTCAACATTATAATTTTTTTTTAATAAGGATCTATTGTTAGTAAAAATGTCAACAATATCGGATGATAACAAGTATCTCATCTATGTTTTATATCAAGTATAAAACTTAGATGCATCGTTATATTTAGGCGACGCGACCTCACGACACCATAGTCGTGCACATTAAAGGTCTTTTTTTTCTAAAAGACTAACGGTATTAGACCCTTTACATTTATACTTAAGTACTGGGGTCCGCGCTATATTTTTTACGCAGCGCCATCAAGATTCACTGCGTAGCTACCTCGGTATCCGATTTAATCGGATATCGGATATATCTATCTGAAAAAACGTAGTATAAACACTTTTTCGAAGCAAAAATTGAAAAAGGGTTTTAAAATAATTTATTTATCATAAATTAAGTTTGTCTAATTAAACTATCTAAGTGGCCAAACTAAATGGCTTCATTTCTGTACATCCTTGAATAATTTAGTACCTACTTACCCTAAAATTTTAACTACATACTTATATACGACTAGAGGACGCCCGCAGCTTCGCTCGCGTGGAATTAGACATAACAATAGTTTCGTTTACACCTAGTAAAATTATATAGCCTTATAGCCTATGTCACTCAGTGAAGATGAAATTTTCTAATGGTGAAAGAATTTTTGAAATAGTTTCAGTAGTTTTTGTGTGAAAGTAGTAATGACTGAAGTAAGAGTCGACTGAAAGAACACTTGCTAAACAAAAAAGGCCTTAGGATCGAAAGCAAACCAACGAATTAAATCTCCGCGATCCGACTATGTTCTTACGGAACCCCATGCGATATATATTTCACATCCCTACACATTTGATCGAAATAAATCACATAAATTTGCAGATGTTTGCTCTGAGCGCTAACGAGTTTCTTTCTGCCTTCTGATGAGCTGATGCTTGATACGCCCGTTGTCTTTTCAAGCATGCACATTTTAGGTGGTAGAACATGTTAATAACGGGTCATCTGGGTACGGCCGTACAGTAACCCATCTGCCTGCAATTTGTTGTTCGGAAATTTATACATTTGGTAGTTAATTTTCGTTAATTGTGTCACCTCAAAGCAAAATAAATGATTTGAGTTTGACTTTGCCGTATGTGGTTTAGACTGTCATAAAATGTCATAAAAACATAAAGGCCAATACAGATGCACCCGTGCCGTACTCTTCGATCATTTGAGTGACAGCCCTACTACTCGATCAAGCCAAATGCCACCCGCACAAAAGGCAGAAACAGAAGTTTTCGGACATGTTCTAAAACTGTCACGGGAATGACGCGTCGGGGTATAGCCCGAGGCACGGATATTTGTCGATCAGCGCGTAAAGGCCAAAAGAGTACATTTTTAATTAGATTTGGAGGGTTGGCAAAATTATTTTGACGTTTTTGACTATTTTCTAAAAGAATGTCAAATTCGGTCGTCATCTTACCTAAGTCAGAATTTAGAATGGATATCCTCTTTTGTAGGGGAATGTACCACCCGACCTAATAATGTTTATTACAGCTATAATTTTGTTAGTCTTGCAAATCTCTTAAAACCTACCCTATCAACTAGTGTGTGTTACCGCTTTGAATTAAACGTAAATTTGCCCTGTCACTTTCACCTTTCGTCCAAGATCTGTGCCCCGAGTTATATAATAATATGCGCCAATGACGCGTTGTTACAATGACATTTATGAAGTAGGTTCGATTATGACGCCCGCATAAAGCCACAGGACCGTAACCTGACAAATGTTGTTGGTTTTCATTATCTATAGACATTATTTTACAATAACAATATATTTTATCTGTTCGCTCTATGCAATAAACGTAGTATTAGTGCTACATTATGACGATTTTTTATACGAAAGAAAACCGATCATATTTCACTCTACTACGTAAAAATTTTGGAATGAACGCGAGGCAAGCGCTTTTCGATTCGATTCTTAAATGGACGCCTGTCTTAATAATTCCAAAGCAAAGGATTTATTGTTAAAAAAATCGTTCATTCTTTTGTCCGATAAACCATAAACAGACGTACGCGCGGCGATTTGATAACAGCTCGATACGAACCCGAAACGCATTACTGCGACCGAGTGATTTATTCCACTAACATCGATCCTATCGCGAGATAGATCATTCCTGGGGTTGGTTGCATGCTCTTATTGTCAAACTGTTTCGTTGTACAGGCTTGGTGTTGACCTCAAATAAATAAGTGATAAATCCCCGTGAGGTACCTCTAAAATGCACAGGTCAGTGGTTAGTAGAGGCCTTGAATTGAAGGAATCGTACTAGGTAGGTTAAATAGTAATAGTAGCTCGGGACCAGAATACGAGCTACGGTATCCCCTGCCTGTCGTAAGAGGCGACTAAAAGGGGGTTTCGGGGTTACGGGCGGCTAGAGTGGGAGCTCAAACCGCCCACCCAGTAGCCCCGAGCAGGACGACGGTATGTGTGGCCGCATACCGTCGTAACAAGGGCAGATTAGGGAGAGGGCAGTACCTCCCAGGCAGAGCCCGCACAGAAGGGCACCGCGCTAAGAGGACTCCGGTTGCGTTCCATTGGAGATCCCGGAGTCCTCCACATAGCGCCGAGGAAGGCCACCGGGGGGGTTTTAGTGCGGTAAATCCCACATAACCCTGTGTTGCTCCCACGGCACCGGGTACCTTTTGAAGGTTTCCCCCTCGACAACAAAAAAAAAAAAAAAAAAGGTAGGTTAAATAGATCTACAACAAAATACTATCCTAAGGCTTTTGTTGTAGATCAATTTAGTAGTGGAACCTACGATTATACTATTAGGGTCGACTCACACTGGCGCAGAGTCGAAGCGACGCGACGCGTCATGTTTTTCCTCCAACGGCATATTCAGCTCTATTGCTCTAATATTTAAGTACAAATTTCTGCTATGTAAATAGGGTGGCGCGCGTTGACGCGCGTCAACGTGCGCATTCGCGCGTCGACGCGCGGCTGGTGTCGAGCGGGCTGGAGTCGAGCTGTGCTTTAATAATAGAGCAAGAGCTGAATATGCTGTAGGCGGAAAAACATGACGCGTCGCGTCGCTTCGACTCTGCGACTCTTCGCTCTGTGAGTCGACCCTAAAGTTTGCTCTTTATAAAATTAGCTAGAAATGTGAATGAATATAAATATTATTTTTAGTTATAAGTGAAATTTATCGAACATATCCCTTCGATCATGAATCACGGCAAAAGCTTTTGTTGTCAGCCAGTGCCGCTTGCATGTGGAATAATTTATTTTTTACGCTGTGTTGCACTCCTTTTACGAATTAAGATGTCGTATATATGTCATCGTGGGCTGTGCGCGCTATCCATCACGTTCATCACGCTTGCTGGATTATGGCAGTTCTATAGGAACGATCCTGTTGCGATACAGACTCGATCCCTCGTTGGTCTAGTGGTTGATAGCGCGACTGCTGCGGAAGAGAACTGGGTTCGGTGCCCGTTTTTACTTGAAATTCCCATTTTTAGCACGGAGTGGATTGTATGCACCCATTTTTATATCATCACAACCCTTTCTTTGTCCCACTGTTGGGCACGGTCTCCTCTCAGAATGGGAGGGATTAGGCCTTAGTCCACTACGCTGGCCAAGTGCGGATTGGCAGACTTCACATGCCTTCGAGAACATTATGAAGAACTATCAGGCATGCAGGTTTCCTCACGATGTGTCCTTTACCGTTAGCATTTATATAGGTAACTACTAATTATGAGGAAGAAAAGAAGAAGAGTATGTTTGAACGCGAAATAAGAAATTAGTTCTTATTTTAAAAGCTTTTATTTAACTTCACTCGTATGTATTCATGTATGTATGTCCTGGAATCTTGCAATCAATATTTCACCCACTTCCACTGAAGCTATCGAGCTGAAATTTGGCACACATATTAGGTTCCGATGACAATGCAATAATATGGTACTGTCGAACTGATCTGATGATGGAGCCGGAAGATATTAACTGGAACTTCATGATGGAATATCGTATCATAGTCGTGATTGCACTTGTGGTAAAGTCTTGTAATGAACTTTGATCACGATTAGGTTTCAAGGTCAAGTTATAAAAGCTTTTTAAAAAAAAATTTTTTTTACGGTACAATTATTGAAAATTCTTTCACTTAAAGCAAATTACATTACCATAAATACCTAAAAACTACTTTAAGACGAGAGACTGACACCACCGCAGTAGGCCTAAACCGAATTGAATTTAACATCCACGACACGACTACAAAAACTTATCTACGAAATAAATATTTGCCCCAGCCGGGATTCGAATCCGCGATCCGGCAGTCAGGGCCACCACCGCGCCACGGAATCGTCAAATTCACAGGCAACAGATATGTAACCACTGCAGCAATGATTGCTGCTGTGATCAGAACCTCCACATAAGCTAAATCTGTCAGCATCACAAATCAACACGGTTTGTTACGTGATGGTGTAAATAAAATGCACAAAAAATGGTCGAGCACCACGCAAATCTAGTTATGTAACCCGGCTATCTTCGGCATCGGGCCGGCGCCGACAGACGACCGACCAATCATATCGTATCTCCGATCTTGATTGAGATTTATTGGGCGCATCGGCTGAGTCGGTTCGCTCTATATAAATCAGCCCTCTATGATTCCACCATCGTCTTCACCTTGCGATGTATCCCCGATATCTTATTCCCAGGGCTTAGGACGCAGGATCCCGTGAAAACACTCCTTCTGGGTGCAAATCAAGTTTGCCGAGCGTGTAATGGAGTCGATCTTTCCGGTTTGAAAACCGAATCGTGCGATGATTTGTTTTGACCACTCGTTAGTGACCCTTGTCAGGTTGGTCTGATCTGGACGACGCGGGTGTATTACGGATGCTAGTGCCTTAATCGGTGTATAATTTCTGTAGATATTCAGATGACTCCCTAGTGCATGAGTTAGGGTTACGTGACCTAACTGACACTTAGAGCCAAAGTTCAAATCCTGGCCAAAGATACAACAAAACGTTTTATTTGATAGAAATTTTTGGTAGCCTGTGAAGTTGTCTGCCAGTCTGCCAGCTGAAAGGCAGTTATAAGTCGCGGCAGTATACCTACTGGCAGAATTCCCATCAAGAAACAGACAAAATTTTGCGCGCGCGAGTCGCAAACTCTTGAACATAATTTACTTCACAAATCGTCGTCCAAGCACAAATTTTTAGTACTTAACGAAAAGTTTTTGAAACTATCACATGTAAACCATGAAATAACTATTGCAACGAATAAGAACATCGAAACAAAACTATTGATGAAAGTAAAAGTAAAATGAAAGTAAACGTGACAGAGCAAACGAACCACCAAAAGTAAAATAAAAAATAAACCTTCTATATAATTGGAGGCAACCAAAGACAACGCCCAACTATTCAGGAACTATGTTAAGCTGCGAACACACGACTATTTAATGTTTCATTTTTCTAATAATCGGCACGAATTAATTAATAAGTTCATACAAGATTCATCTCTATTTTTAAGTACATTGGAGTGCTTGTGATGTAACTCGATGACAACATCCTATAGAGGTAGGCCATAGTAGTGATTGCCTCACAAGATCGTTATCAAGAGACAATGCGTGTGGCTGCGCCTGCGCATCTCTGCCGGGTTCTAAATTTGAACTTTCAATCAACGAAATGATCTAACAATGCCCAGAGATTGTCAATTATGTATATTAGAAAATGGCCAAAACGCCAAAATGGTTCTCTACCAAAGTACTAACGTACCAAGGCAAGACACTGGTAGGTGGTTTGCAAAATGGACTTAGACTTTCTGAGAAAACTTCAAATTGCTCTAGTATGCTTGTGCTTGTGCCAATCCGCAACTGTCCGTTGTAGTGAATCGAAATCCCAACAGTAAATTCATTGCAAATGCAATCATTAATCGGCACAAGATTATCTGTACACGCCGGCACCTATTATGGTAGGAATTTGCTGGCTGGATGCATTTTAACATGACATTATAACGAACGACGACGTCCCAGTTCCATTTCCTGCAACTCCCTGCATTCCCGCCATTTCCAGACCATCGCGAGTTTCTGCCTGACTGTATGATATGACTCTTATGCTATTTGGATCCTGGTAAATATGAAAACAGGATTGTTTAATAGGTACATATTAGGATTTGTGTAATGGTTGTTCAGGCCACGTTATAGCGAAAAAAAAAATTTGATTAAATTCTTAATCCTACAACCGCAGCTTCACGTAATTTTTTTAACTTAATGCATATTGTTCAAACCTTCGTAATTTAGTTTAATTTTAGGAATATTAATTGATGGTTAGAAAGCATAGCAGCATTTCGATGGCGAGATGTAAGCAAGAATTTTTTTTGCTGCTGGGCACGGGCTCCCCCACAGACACATCTGCGGGAGGTCTAGAGCATACTCCACCACGCTGCTCCAATACGGATTGGTGGAGGGGCTAGTGGCCAACCCAGTGTCGAATGTTCTCAAGCCACCCAGGTCAGGTTTTCGACAAGGCTTAGCAACTGTTGCCACCATAAACAACCGGGACCGACGGCTTTACGTGCCTTCCGAAGCACTGTAGCGTCCATGAAATTTTGCCACTAGCGGTCACCTATCCATAAACCGACCGCGCCCGTCGTTGCTTAACTCGTTCGATCACATTGTAGCGTCCATAGACCAATGGCTCGCGTCGATTCAAAAAAATTGCCATACACCGGGCACAAATCCAGACTCCAAGCTGTTACCGGTCATTTCAAGTTAGAAAAACCCAATAGTTGTTGCCTGACCCGGGAATCGAACCCAGGACCTCTAGCTTAGCAGTCACACTCGAACTAGACCAACGAGGCAGTTTTATAGCTAAATAGCTTAAACTACAATTGTAGTTAAAGTTTTGCTTATAGGTAACGATGTATCATAGCAAAAGCAAACAGAAATAGTCACCCGTTCTCTTTTCGTTAATAACTTTCAATACAAAACAGCTTAGAAAAATGCCTCTTAAACGCCCCTAACAGATTTGTTTCAACTGATCTAACCTATTGTACGCACCATTTCACCTTTTTTCCCACTTGCATTCGAACACAGACAAAAATCGTCCAAATGTTGATAGAAGTATGGTTTACTTTTGACTGCAAAGATCTTAATCGGCAGAGTTCTCATGCGGTACAACTGAGAATGAAATTATGAAGTCACATGCAAGCGTCTGATTGAAAAATTCCTTCGGTGAGGGGATTAAGTCGCAATGTTTGGCAGTGACATCCCTAGGGGTTGAGTGAGACCCCGGGATTTATTTCTGACGCCATCAGTATTGTCGGTAATGGAAATTTTGTGGATTCCGTATTCCGAGTGCGATAATGGTGCTCGAATGTTTTCACTTAAAGCTTGAAAAGGGATTCGAAGTTCACGGACCATTAGTTAGGTACACTTTGGATACAAGAATCTTCTAAATTAATCATTCTATGGGACGTCTATGGCTTGCAGTAGCAGTTACTCTTCGACAGAATACGAGTATTACCGTCGCTTGATGGCTATGATAAGTGATAACTGACGAGACGATTGTCCTGGGTTCTACACACGTTGTAGGCGTCCGCAGCTTTGCTCGCGTAGAATTTGAATTAGTTTAACCTAGGGGACCTCCTTATTTAACAGATATCTACCTATGCCTACATAGTAATATAATTGCCCAGGCAGAACTTTCATGTCCTTTTCCACCCCATGATTGCGTTAATGTGTCGGCGCCTCGACAGTGAATGAATAAATGTAAAACGGTTCGTTTTAAATTCTGTAATAGAAATTCCTGGAAACCTCGATTCGCAAAATATATTTGTACAAAAAGAGAAAAAACGGAAATCGCTAAACGGCAGACGTAATCAATGCCATGGCCAGAGTAATTGATTGCAGGCTACTGCATGCTGGTCGATTGAGCGTGAACTGAGTCGGATTAGCGATAGTTCACGTCTGGATGCAGCGGCCAATGGTCACGAATGTCACGATATCGAACATATTGCTCAGATTAACAACGCACAAAGTTAATAAACTAAGGCAGGGAGTGATGTCGCTGACGGTATTGACTCCGGCGACTGTTTTTGAGAGGTTTGTAATGCTCTGACACAATTTTACTACTACGACATACTCAATTATTATCCGATTAGTTGGTGTTGTTTTAAGGTACCAAAGTACAGACTACGTTAGTTAAACTAGGACATTTAAATTATTTGGGTTATAATTTTTTAATGAAAACTGAATCTTATGTACCATACAATCGTTATCAATTTTCTTTAAATGAAGTAGGTATACTTCACCGATGCACCACAAAGATATAGATAAAAATAAAACACATAATATCTCATGTTAATTTCATAATTTCGTCATATAATATGAGTATGATGATAATATTATAAATATAGATAAATGGGGAGCTTCAGACAGCGTACATGCTTGCTAGTAACTTGAATTAGGCAGTAGACAATATAAAGTTAAATCAATCAGTAACTCGGGAATTAAAACGAGGGGAAGGTTGACATCCAACCTAATTAAATCACTGAAATGTAGGCACAGGAGGGTAGGTAATTCAATTGATGATGACAGACATTCTTTGGTTCGGTTTTTTGCTAAAGGAATATTGAAAAAAAATATAATAATAATAAAATATAAGGAAATAAATGGCAGCGAGTTTTAAGAGTAGCTTAAGTCCGATTTAAACGAATTAGAAATTAAGAATTCGCTTTTATTTTTGGATTTCCTACAGAATTCGCATATATTTTAGGATTTCCTTAGACTAAGACTCTTTGATTCAAAAAGTTCGGGGTCCATATCCAACTACTTTTCTAATGACGCAATCATTCTTATATGATTGAAATGCACACACCTTAATCAAACACATTTAATTTGATCATAGATGGACGATGAAACCAGTGTAAAACTTATGTCAGATCTGAATTTTTGATGTCCTAATCGTGTGGGCTGACACGAATCGCACAGAAAACAAGACAAATTAATATCCAAGAATCCAGTATCAATATTTGTCTGGCAGATAAATATCTGCCCAGGCCACAGTCGTAATTTAAGACGCTGTAGACCCGCCGAGACCGCGTTTGCTAGTTTTTTGGAATCCATGCGAAACATAAAAAACAGTGATTTAAAATTCTAAAAATAATATATGTCTTATTTAAGAATCTGTCGAACATCCAGTCGGGTTCAGTAACACAATTAGATTAACTTTACTCGATATAAAAAAATCCCAAAGTTACCCCTTTTTCTAATGTTTAATCTATCTTATCAGCTACAAAACAAACGTTTAATTTTTATTTTTATATGAATGAAAAGATAGTAAGATTGTCTAGATCTAGTCGTAGATTTTATCTAGATAAAATGATTAAAATAATTACTATGTTGAAATATCTATCAAATGCGCGAGAAATCCAAGCAGCCCAATCGCGAGTCATACTTCAGTCGCGCGTCGGCGCTCTTAGACGGTGGACCTGTGTCAGTTTTTTCCGCGCAATCATATATTTAATCCGTCAAATGCAGCTCATAGCTCATGTCAATAAAATGCCACAGTAAAAGTAAAACAGTAGTTGGTAGGTGGTAGAGCCTATAGGGAACCAAATAGGTTTTATATGAAAACTAATTGGTTCCATATAGAGTTCGCCCGGGGCAGTACCACCGCCCGCCACGGTACCTAGTACCATTTCTGCCGTGTAATAATTGTTTTTAAAGCAATTATGGTCCGGTTGGAAAGGTGTGGTTTCCGGTTACACTTCTTTAGAGGCGACCATCTTAGTCCTCAAGGGTACAGTCACAGTTGTCATGGGCGGCAGTGGAAGGGTGGTGCTGCAAGCTCGTTTTCTATCCTGTATCCATTAAAAAAAATTTGTGTGTACTTATGTACACGCGTTAGAATTTATACTTCTTTGTATAACCTTTGCAAGAACAACCTGCACTGTCGATGTCTTATTTCAATCACCATGACATTGACGTTGTCACAAGAAGAACAACTGAAAATAAATAATTTTCGAGGTGGAAACTAGGCTATACCTAAAAGGTATTTAATACATTGAAAGTTTTATTATAACGCATTAACTATATAGTTAAATAAAGTTTATTTAAATATCACAAAAAATCACCGGAATGAGCCCGCAGACTTTGACAATTGAAAGTGTACACTGTCAAACCATTTTTTGACAATGTTGACTATAGCTAAATTTTTTACACTTTATTACTTCAATTCTTAATTTATTATATAGTTGACGTTTTGATTTCTTTTTTTTATCTTTCTTCTTTCCAATATACTGCATTCATTCATTCTCACGTATTCATATTTTTCAATCACAGCTTTCAGAAAACTTACTCTGTGGTTAAATATGGCTGGTTACTCTAGAGAATGTTGATGGATTTCTTTAAAAATATTAATGTTTATGAAACCTAACAACATCTCCAGGAATTCTAGAATAAATTAATTGTATTATACTAAAAATCCAAATCAAACTAAACATATTTAAATCTATACATATATAAAAGAAAGTCGTGTTAGTTACACTATTTATAACTGAAAACGGCTGAACCGATTTGGCTGAAAATTTGTGGAGAGGTAGCTTAGAACCAGGATACTTTTTATCACGTTCCGTTTGATTTTTTTTATGTCAGTTGAAAATTTGACAATTTGAATTTTTGAAGTCGACAGGTGTGTTTGTTTCGAGTTTCTATAGGCTAATAATTGAGCCGATATTATCATTAACAATACCATACTGCGACCAAGACGGTCAAATCTTTACTGACAAAGACGCAATGCAAATAGGATTCGAAACATTGCGAATCAAAGGACTGAAGAAGAACAACAAATTGTTCTTGAAGAGCGCTTGTTGTAGTATGGCTCAACAAGTTCTCAATCACAGTGGATTAAGTTTCCACAATGTGCCCAAGAAGTAAACTCTATTAAAAGAAGGTGAGAAATGGCATTCTGCTTAGCAAGATACCTTGTTACGACGCAATTATTGGACAATGTAACGTCAATTCTAATTTCAAACGCAATTGTTTTCAAGAGTATGAAACCAAATAACACTCAAGATGTGATTGGAATCACATTGATGTTGGACAATAATTGATGTTGTTTTCAAGAGAAAGAGTCCTGATCTGGCACCGTATGACTTATTTTGTTTCGTATAATAAATTTCCTATTTAATCCTATCCTATATTATATTTCTCTAAAATAAAAATCTGCTGAAAGGGATACAGTTTTTATCGCTGGAAGACGCGCTAACAGCGTTCGAGAAGGCAGTGGAAGTGGTGTCTGCGGTGACTGGAATTTTTTTTTCGAAAATTGGTTCAGACCCATGAAACTTTGTAAAGAGGATGGTGGAGGGTTCTTTGAAAAGATTTAATTAAAATATTTTATCCATAGAAGTTAGTTTTTTAGTTTCTCTAAACTTTCTTTGTGTTCCACGTACATAAATAAATAAAATATTTATGAACAATCCCACCACGTTAACCTAGTCCCGTGGTAAGCTCGTAAGAACTTGTAATACGGGTATCAGATAACGGAAATAAATGTAAGAAATTTTATATTACAGAAACAAATGTCTTGTCCAAGGCGGGATTCGAACCCGGGAACCCTTCCTTGGGTGTCAGCCGTCAAACATACAATATAATAAAATAAAGGTATAGAATATTAAGATTAAGAATATTAGATATTATAAAATTGTACCATTTGAAGTAAGTACACTTTTTTACAAATAAATATTTTTGCATTTGTATTATCTTTCCTTCTGTTAGAATACTGTAGTCATATTGATATCACTGTACTGTGACATCAGTGCTACGGCCGCCTGCCGAACTTTTGGCGTGTAACACATTGACAGCTCCCCGCGGATTGCCCCGCACCTCACCCCCTCAAATCGGCTCGAACGCCGGAATATAGGGCCTTAAGAAGAATTTGTCCTCAATCGAACGTTTAGTGGTGTGGTGAGGATCGTCAACACCGTCGCATTAATTGCACGATTTCAGGCGTAAATGAAGCGCTACTTTTAATTTATTCTCGGTCATTCGATTCAATTCGGGTCAATTTGCCGACACCATAGATCAAAATAGCTCGCCAGCTTTATTCGGTATGCAAAATGAGTTTCATTAGTGATGTCTATAAAAGGATGATTTATTACTAAGCTTTTGCAGCAAATTCTATTTAGTTCACTATTGATTTTATCATATTAAATCATACATACATTACATTACCAACAAGTCTATATGACTTAAACACATCGGGTGTTTTCTCAGAATATTGACACCCTAATTCACTTTATATATAAACCTACTTACCCCTAAAATACAAATTCGTTAATAGTTTTTTTTTAAGTATCCCACAGAAGATCGGACAACAAATTATCTCATTATATTAACAGACAATGATGTCCGTAAACTTTGGCTCCAAACAAAAAATGTCAAAGCAACATTACTGACCAACAGAACTGTATCAATGGGCGTCGTAGGTGGTCCGTTCTTCGAAACACCCTTTAGTTAATAGGCGAGTAGAGACAATACAATTTTTGGTCTATGAGGACAATTTAATTGCTGTTTTTATTTCTCAATGTACAGGTTTGTTAATCATATATATGTACAACACAACAACTAATAACACACTTGAACACCGTAAGGCGTTGGTACGCAGAATTTGTTCGTGGCCGTGTTTCTCTCAATGATGAAATCGTGAAGGGAGGATATTTGGGGAATGGTATGAACTAAATTCAAAAAATCTTGACAGGAGATGAAACATGGATAAATTGGTAGATGCCGAAAAGACAGCAACAGTCTTCTTTATTGGTGTTCGAAGGTGACAACAAACTAACAGAATTGAGGCAGGCGAGAAACGTAGGCAAAAAATTAATAAAAAAAATTCTGCTGGACGAGTCACAAGACTCGTCCAGCAGAATTTTTGCACGAATTTGTGCACGATCCCACTTGAACAACAAAATATAGTTAACGCTAAACCACCATTTGTTTTTGCTTGCTGAGCGGTTAAGCTATATCGTGAACATTAATTATTATTGTTGTAAGAAGTATGCAAAATAAGTTTGCAGACGTGACAGTGGATGCGCCACTGCTACCCATGACACCCGTGCAGAAGACTACAAAGAGACAAATGAATTTTTAAAAAAAATCCCAGCACGAGAAAATTCGTGGCAACCCTACCGCGGGGACAATACGCCCGCGCCAGTAGGGGTGGAACTCTATAGGGTGAATAGCTGACTGATTTACTTTAAATCGTGCGCCGATGCTATCGCGGCCATTGAGTGTTTTGTTACGAACGTGCTGGCCCTACCATTTGTTTACCTCAGCCCATTGCATGGGAATGGAATGACGACTTAATACTCCGAAGGGTAAGGAAACATACATCATCAGACACACTCCAATCGAACTGCAATTATGTCGAATACAGGTCGTTGATAAGAACATAAAGCTGCTGGGAAATTATGTAAAAGTTTTCATGGGTGATGAAAATAATGTCAAAATCAGACCTCATGAAAATAATGTCAGACCCATACAAAGTCTGTCACTTTGACTTATCCGCTACTGATCTAATACTGGTAAATGGTAAATGGCGTTGGCGCCTTGAAATACGTTATGGAAAATCTCTTGGTACTAAGTGCTTGGTATAAATAAAAATAAAAAAAATAAAATAGCCCTTTATTTCCATGAAAAATACAAGCAAATAATTACAATATCCGTTACTTAAAAAAATTCACAAAATTATATTAGATTTATAGTCTTATTACAATGAAATGCAAATTTTCACAAATTTCACAAATACTTTTAATTTCAAAAATAAAATTTTATTTATATTTAGTTATAATAAAAATTTAAATTTCACAAATACCTATGAATTTCACAAAGAGTAGGCTCTTTGTTGTATCACCTGTGTTGTATTTCATTCCAATACATAATAAAAATACGCTTTATAAATAGATAAAAAATAAAATAGCCAAGCTATTATTAGGCAGTAGTCACTACATCAAAGAAGACTACCCTCTACAGGTACGAGAGAAGAGAAAAGAGCTACAGGATCAACTAAGAACGGAAAGAGAAAAGGGAAATTATGCTATAATAAAATACGATAAGCTAATTATTTTGAACAAAGATTTAGAAAATAATAACATGAAAAAGAAAAGACACTTCTCAACATCCCCTCAAGAAAACAATTCAGGTTCAGGCCAAAGTGTTGGTATATCCTCGAGGAATAAAAAGAAAAGTAAAACATCCTCTCCACTTCAAAATACTTCTGCTACTTCTAACCCTGTCAAACCAGGAATATTAAATTATTTTGGTAATAATAAACAAGGCCCACGCATTAATAAAAAAATCATTAGCAAAACAATGATTCAAATAAGGTAATCTTCCAAGCCGGTTGGTCACCGAGGAAGATAATGACCATAACCTTCCAAAATTAACTAGACGAAGCTTTAATTCGCTCTTTTGTATATTAAATACATATGAATTATGTTTTTGGAAGAGGCCTATACCCGAAAGGGGTCCATGGAAGTGCTTGGTAACAGCAATTTACTAAAATGCATATTATCGCCAAAATACAGTTGCCAAGTCAAGCATTGTATTGGCATCTTGCCAAATGTAGTGACAAGGTGGAGGATATAATTATATGTAACTCCTCTATAAGGGTAACTACGAACAATTACTAATAGATACATGTATATATGAGTAATATATGCAATAATTTATGTATAAATTAGCATGATGATAATTACGATCGAAGTCGAACCACACGTGAAAGGCGGCAAAGCTGCAAGCGTGTTTTCTAGAAAAAACCTACAGTCTTAAATCACACTGGACAATGGTTATTATTGTCTTTATTCTTTTCATTTTAACAGATAAAATATTAAATCTCCATTCGCACAGACATCAACATATGAAAACAATACATGCAACCGCCGTCAGTGCAGACCCATAGTAATCGCATCAAATGAACAGACGCGATTGGATTGTATTACTTACTTACTTGGAAATGTCTGAACCCGTAGACTTGCAAGAACAAAACGTCCACGGATGTCCACTTGGACAATGTAAGCATGAACTACTTTTTTGTCCAGTACTGGACATGTATACGGAGACAATCATTTGCGTACGTCCTCTATTCTGTCGGAGCCCACCCGCTTTTGTGGATAATATCTTTATTTCTTCATTCACTCGAAATCTATAATTAAGAGCTATATTGTTTTCCGTAGATTTATTCTTTGAATAATTTTATCGTTGTTCCATCATCTTAGAGCTATATCTATAACGTACCTACAGCATTTCGAACGAGTCTCTATACGAGTAGGTACAAAATTTCCAAATAGCCGTTATTTGGTAAAACCTTCGATAAAATAATGCCTGAATGCCTCTCTAAAGGCAAGAACGTTAGGCATGAAGACCTTTTCTTCCTTTTAATCTTATATTTCTATGTAGTTACACAGAATAAATTTAATTAAATATCCTAAGGCATCTATCTGTCTTCTTCTCCATTTAACAAAGCCACCGTAAAGCTTGGCTAAAAGCATCACCGTATGACTTAACTTACTGTTGCTTAATAGCAACTAATTAAGCAATAGACTTTTAAGAAAACTCAAAAAGGGACTGGAAGTTATTCCATTCAGTAAAAAAGGATGTTTAGGAACATTATTTGGTCAATTTGTTAATATTAATTGGTATGATGGGCAGGACACTGTCTGCTATCTGGAGTAACCAAAATCCTAGTCCCTATTTGAGTCTTGTCCAAAGTCAGTCACAGTTGTCATGGGCGGCAGTGGATGGGTGGTGATTGCTTGCATCACCACCCATTTTGCTATCTTACACCCATGAAAAATTTACTTACCGACAAGTCAATTTTTAGCAAGTAATAATTCAGAAGTAATTCCTACAAAGAGTCTTGCTTTGAGCGTGGAGCCGCAGTCCAAAATACTTACAGGTATAACAGTGGATCACGCTTGCCATGCACGAATATTTGACTCACTGTTAGCCCATTGTCTAATCAATGTGTATCATCACCACCTTTTCTAGGCGACAACCGCAGAAGACCATTCGAACTCGCCATGGACTTGCCATGAATAATGTATGTATGTGGTAGGCGCGTGATATTCCTACATACGTAGAGTTGACTCATTATCACCTAACACCGTCAATGCGGTGATGCGATGTTGACAAATGGACAGGATGTGGTCACATTAAGATGTAAGCATATCGATAGAGATTAATAAATTTACAAGTTTTTCGAAAAATTACTAACTGGACTATCACTAACACCAACTAACAGGACTAACTATCACAGTCGCCAGTCCTTATACCCACTAACGAACTGACCGACTAATTGCTACTGCATGTCTGTCACAATATACAATAGAGACTTATCAACATTATCATCAGAGATGTTGTTTAACAAAAAATTGCGTTAATGGCTTACTTAACTTAATTCGACATACCATTATATAGTTAACATATTATATTTATATTTTGACATTTCTTTATCTTGACATATTTTTATTAATTATTTATTGACATAAGTTTTAAGAAATTGTAGATATAAAACCTTTTGAATATATTTACATGCTAATTTTTAGCTGAATACCATGTATGTCTCGATATGTACTCGTATTACAATGTGTGTTTTTTCAAATAAAATTAATAATATAGGTACTTAATGAGTAATGTATTTTTATTGATTTCTACATTTTTGCTATTTTCAATACCAGTTGCTCGAATTGCTACTATAGAGAGTTATGGTTATGGATTATAAATGCATAAGTACGTAAATAATTTCCATATAATTTACTTTAGTTCAATTAATTAACCAGCCCACTATTCTATTAGCTTTCTTGTACGTATTTTCTAAACAATCATTCTAATTTCAGATACAAAACCGCGAAGACGTCCAGCTAAAGCTTAAACAGCGATGAGCGATGTGAACCCTGGATCCGGGATAATGTTGGTGTGGATGGGGCGCGGCGGCAATCGATATTAAAGACATGAGTTATTACAGGAGCGGATAATGTCGGGATTTGCCGCGACGCGCCGACGCCGCGCCGCCTGCAAAATTATTGCGATTGAGATGAATATCGATAATCTGACGGTTACACGATAGTAACACCGAATTCAGGGTCACAGCCCAAAGGCTCGCGTCGATTCAATGCGATCGAAAAACGAGCAACGACGGGCGCGGTCGGTTTGAGGATGGGTGAACGCTTATGGCAAACTTTAATGGACGCTACCGTGCTTCGAAGTTCGCTTGTTTTCAATGGTGGAAACAGTCGTTAAGCCTTGTTGAAGACCTTCGGGTGGCTTGAGTGAGACCATTCTCCACTGGGTTGGCCACTAATCCCTCCACCAGTCCCGACCAGTCCGCATTGGAGCAGCGTGGTGTAGTATGATCTAGACCTCCCACAGAGATGATACAGATGGAACAATGAAAAGGGCTGAGTATTCATAGATAAGGTAAGTACTGTCGGAAAACTCCAAACCGCTTCCTAGTGTCAATTTTTTTCGATTTGTTGTAAGTAATAATTGTTTTTTTTGTAACTAATAATTGTTTTAATGCAGTTGTGTTCTGGAAGAAAACGTGTACATATTACCAATAAGGGTAAGTATGTATGCATATGGTATCTATGGTAAGTCCAACCGCAATTTAACCAAGAGCTTTAAAATCCTGATGGTTGAGGCAGGATTTTAAAGCTCTTGGATCGCAGCGTAAGGCTGCCTCCTAACAAAGGAGGTATAATGTATATGTCCTGACGCAGCCTTGCAAAGAAAAAAATGCACAAAAATGTGCAAACGTCACAAAAGCGAATCGATCCATCAAAACAAACATGACAATCCTGAGATAATGTCACTCTTATGCAGAACTCCCACCCAAATCCAACGGACTGTGAAACTAATAGTTATCTACAAGATAGGTGAGGTTACTAGAATGTCGAGTTTATTTTTTTTTGCGATAAAATCTGCGGTTTAAATTTGTTTGCTAGTTATTGTTAGGTACTTATTATTACAATCATTATTTATTTACATTAATTTACTTTATTTAACTTGGGTGACCGCCAGTGGCAAAATTTCATGAGAGCTTCCGTGCTTTGGACACCAACAGGTCCCTGTTGTTTTCAATTGTAAAACAATCAATAAGCCTGGGCGAAGACCTAAGATTTTGGCCACTAACCCCTCCACAAATTCGCATAGGAGCAGCGTAGTGGAGTAGGTATACTTAAAACTTTCAGCCGTGGCTGTGGGAGAGGTCCATCAAGGATTTTCATGCTGGTATGTCCAGATTGTTTTATCTCAGTTGTGCTTTTATCGAAGTAGAGATTTAACATTCTTAATGATGTCGCCCTCCTAGCTGGCTATCACAGAGCAGTCTTGCTAGTAGGTACCTACCTCAATACGTAAGGGGTTTTGGTAATTAATGTTTAAATGAGAATTAAGTCCCACCTTGTTAAATTCAGGCTGAGTTATTGTAGTCAAGATATAAAAAAGGGTCGCCCGCCAACAAGTGAAACCTATTGTCACTTAGAAAATAACAGACTAAAAAGTCAACGAAAGTGAAAGACAGATTAACAGATAAAAAACGAAACCGGCAATCCTGGGACGCGTTGAGAGCAATTTCTCTCCTGTCGTATTAACGACTCACCACCCCGGGGTCTCATTACCGCGGTAACACGTGTTCAGTCTATTTAATAAAATAAAGTGTAAGGTCCTACCGACTCAATTCTCATGGAGATCCTGTTGAAATTAATAGCCGACATTAGTATTAGAATGGGGCGGTATGTTCATGTTCACTTCAGATGTGCCGCAATTGCTCCGGTTCTAGGAGCGGTTCTTGGCCACATTAAAGAATAGCCAATGATATCCACTACTGTTTTAATCATCACAATAGGTACCTAATATCACAGCACAATTTTGGACCGAATGATAGGTAATAATGTGAAGACAGACGGGTTTGAACATTGAACTACCTAATATGTAGGTACCTACTGTACTAGCATAGTATAAAGAGTCGCTCCGCTCTACACGGAGCGACTCTTTATTCTATGGTACTAGCGTCATATAAGCGAAAAAGTTTGGAGGGAAAGGCTTCCATGTAACGACTATTTGATTTGATATTTTCACATCGCGTCGCACTGTCGCATGTCACTTTTTTAATTTAATTCATTTATTTGCGTTGAATAGGTACATTAATGCAGTCAAATGTCATAAATTAAAAAAGGGTCCTTAGAATGTCAACATTATAAAATAATATAGGTAGTTAATAAGCATTTAACATACATATCGTCAGGCCCGTTGGCGCAATCGGTAGTGACCCTGCCTGTTGCGCCAAAGGTCGTGGGTTCGAATCCCACTCAGGACAAATATTCGTGTGACGAACACTTGTATTTGTTCTGTGTCTGGATGTCAATATTATCTATTTAAGTATGTATTTAAAAATATCTATGTATGTATATCAGTCTCTGACACCCATAACACAGGCTCGCGCCTACTTTGGGGTCAGATGGCCGTGTGTGAGAATGTCCAAGATATTTATTATTATTATTATTATAACAGTCTACCTATAGATATTTAGCCTACTAATTTCATCAGTTTTCAACATTCGTAACTGAGAGCTTAGCTTAGATATCAAGTTAAGTAACTTAACGGACAAACTTATCTATTAAAGCTGCAAAACGGAGAAAACAAGGGGGAACTCGGGGGAAGATGGCAGGGTGTGTTCAGGGCGAGAAATTTGTTACGTCATAAATCACCAACAATGAAAAAATGTGTAAATGTCCCTTTTCCGTTTGAACCGGAAAGGAAAACCTACATGTCACACCTACATTAGCCCTTGAAGTAATATTACTTGTACTATTATTCTGTGGTAATATTAAAAAGAAAAGAATATAAGTATGTACCTACTTATGCTAGTTTCATAATAGTCACAGTCAAACTGGCATAGTTAAATAACATGCTAGTAATGTGATGTTGATGCACTGCAGTTTGTACTTTGGTGGTGGTGGTACTCATCTTCATAGGCGGATAAGAGCATTCACTGCGCAAAAAATATATATGTGCGATATTTAGGGGTGCCTCCTTATCTTTCCTGCAAGCCACTCTTCAAAAACTTAGGTGTTCTTACTCTAGCTTCAATGTATTTTTACTAGAAGCCTCTATATTTGTAATCAAGCCTAAGCAACTATTCAAAACAGCTGCAGATGTATATCCTAGCCTAGATAAACCAGTCATTAGTCCTAGAGACTAGTCCTAAGCAAGATTACACATACCTGTCTGGTTCATAATAATGTATACGGGATGTGTAGGTACTGAAACTTATAATAAAGTAAAAGAAATATGTATTTAAAACACTACCTTATAATAAGGTTATGAAAGTGGTTAATTAATTGAATAATAGATAATACATAGTGCCTAAAATGAATATTGTTGACATTTGCTGCTGTTTTTAATTTAATTTATAAAATAATTATCAATTTAATTCTTATTTTTTATACATACTTACTTGACATTTTAATTTTTTTTATTTATTATTGTATTAATTTTGACATTTCTCAAATTTATGGATATAAAGATATAAATGTAAATGAATAATGTTAATTAAAATCTAATATTTGCATGCTATTAATAAGATATAGCTGAATATTATACCTATCATATAATAAAGTAACACCTTGTAAAATGTATTCAAAGCAATTAAATAAAACAATTAAAAAAACTGTGATTTTTTGCACAGAAGTAAATACCTAGTATTTGGCTTGAAGAGTGACTTCAAGCCAAAATGATGATGATAGGTTCCTTTTATCGATCAACTTTAAATCCATTGTTTGTAAAAATATAAATATTGAATGAATTCTTATCTGTGGAACTGCGGGTAAAGCTTTATTTTGATTAGTTATAATATTTGATGTAACTTGCCATTGAAAAAGGCAAAAACGTCAAGATATAAAAAAGGGTCGCCCGCCAACAAGTGAAACCTATTGTCACTTAGAAAATAACAGACTAAAAAGTCAACGAAAGTGAAAGACAGATTAACAGATAAAAAACGAAACCGGCAATCCTGGGACGCGTTGAGAGCAATTTCTCTCCTGTCGTATTAACGACTCACCACCCCGGGGTCTCATTACCGCGGTAACACGTGTTCAGTCTATTTAATAAAATAAAGTGTAAGGTCCTACCGACTCAATTCTCATGGAGATCCTGTTGAAATTAATAGCCGACATTAGTATTAGAATGGGGCGGTATGTTCATGTTCACTTCAGATGTGCCGCAATTGCTCCGGTTCTAGGAGCGGTTCTTGGCCACATTAAAGAATAGCCAATGATATCCACTACTGTTTTAATCATCACAATAGGTACCTAATATCACAGCACAATTTTGGACCGAATGATAGGTAATAATGTGAAGACAGACGGGTTTGAACATTGAACTACCTAATATGTAGGTACCTACTGTACTAGCATAGTATAAAGAGTCGCTCCGCTCTACACGGAGCGACTCTTTATTCTATGGTACTAGCGTCATATAAGCGAAAAAGTTTGGAGAGAAAGGCTTCCATGTAACGACTATTTGATTTGATATTTTCACATCGCGTCGCACTGTCGCATGTCACTTTTTTAATTTAATTCATTTATTTGCGTTGAATAGGTACATTAATGCAGTCAAATGTCATAAATTAAAAAAGGGTCCTTAGAATGTCAACATTATAAAATAATATAGAAAAGAATAGAATAATATAGAAAATATAAAGAATATAAGTATGTACCTACTTATGCTAGTTTCATAATAGTCACAGTCAAACTGGCATAGTTAAATAACATGCTAGTAATGTGATGTTGATGCACTGCAGTTTGTACTTTGGTGGTGGTGGTACTCATCTTCATAGGCGGATAAGAGCATTCACTGCGCAAAAAATATATATGTGCGATATTTAGGGGTGCCTCCTTATCTTTCCTGCAAGCCACTCTTCAAAAACTTAGGTGTTCTTACTCTAGCTTCAATGTATTTTTACTAGAAGCCTCTATATTTGTAATCAAGCCTAAGCAACTATTCAAAACAGCTGCAGATGTATATCCTAGCCTAGATAAACCAGTCATTAGTCCTAGAGACTAGTCCTAAGCAAGATTACACATACCTGTCTGGTTCATAATAATGTATACGGGATGTGTAGGTACTGAAACTTATAATAAAGTAAAAGAAATATGTATTTAAAACACTACCTTATAATAAGGTTATGAAAGTGGTTAATTAATTGAATAATAGATAATACATAGTGCCTAAAATGAATATTGTTGACATTTGCTGCTGTTTTTAATTTAATTTATAAAATAATTATCAATTTAATTCTTATTTTTTATACATACTTACTTGACATTTTAATTTTTTTTATTTATTATTGTATTAATTTTGACATTTCTCAAATTTATGGATATAAAGATATAAATGTAAATGAATAATGTTAATTAAAATCTAATATTTGCATGCTATTAATAAGATATAGCTGAATATTATACCTATCATATAATAAAGTAACACCTTGTAAAATGTATTCAAAGCAATTAAATAAAACAATTAAAAAAACTGTGATTTTTTGCACAGAAGTAAATACCTAGTATTTGGCTTGAAGAGTGACTTCAAGCCAAAATGATGATGATAGGTTCCTTTTATCGATCAACTTTAAATCCATTGTTTGTAAAAATATAAATATTGAATGAATTCTTATCTGTGGAACTGCGGGTAAAGCTTTATTTTGATTAGTTATAATATTTGATGTAACTTGCCATTGAAAAAGGCAAAAACATTTTTTTTTAATCGTCCCTTAATGGTGCAGTTAAAATTCTGCACGTAAAAAAATGCAGGCAGAGCCACACAGCCTCTAATAAAATTCCTTCCCTTGAGAAGGGCAAGGAAAAAGTTCCTGTGGTCCACCTGATGAACTCCAAGCAAGAAAAAATGCCCTAGGTTCACACAGGTGGACTTACCTACTAATATGTCAATCTGTGGATGGACCACTGGCAATAAACGATCCTAAAGTATCTCCTAAACTAATTTCTAAAACTAGGTAATAAAAAAAGCATTTGTCAAGTTATTATGTCAATTCACCCTTTGACACTATCATGTAGGTATGCATACATTTAACTACTTACAGCTCCAATATAGTAGGCCTGTATGTACAATGTACACAATCTGTAAATGTTGCTGTTGGAATTAAAATGAATGTACCGGTATATCCTCCTTGGTGTATATCTGTTCTGTGTGTGCGAAGTATTTTAAGATATTTTTGTCTGTAGTTGAAAATGTTTAAAATAGCTTTTGCTACCAACATGCCAAGTCTCAATGTTAATTTTAAAAACTAGGATAACGACAAATACATAATTTTTTAAATTTTGTATGTACAAGAACAACATACTAGCGTTTATCGTTATCTAATGTAAACAAATATTACGTTACATACCTTTGTTTTGAGGGCATAAACGGTGTTAGTGCTTCCATACAATTTTGCTGCGTAAAGCACGATACCACCTCCGAAAACAAATGCACATGTGGTCCAGATATTCTTAGACACATTATTACACCTCACAAAACTAAAATTTCGATGTAAAACCGGCGTTAATTGAACTTTTCGTAACAATTTACTGGACGTGCGGCTAAGCGTGGCCATGTTGGTACAACAGCTGATTGACGTAACTGACAGGTGCGAGTGAGAGGTCAAATAATAACAACACGCATGCGCGTCTTATTAAATTTAATTATGTATGTATCATTTTGAATGAAATAAATGCTAAAAAAGTTTATATTGTACAATATTTTTATTAAAATACATTGAATTCATGTACATAAAGCCAGTAAAATAAAGTGGTGAATTAAACTATCCAATGATATTTTCATAATTTGCAAGCTTTGGACAGACTAGACTAGCTTTTTTACTTTAGAACATCTTTGCACAGTTATAAATAGAACCTAACCAACCTAATAAGAGTCAACCACTAACCACCACTGTAACAGTTTGTTGGGAGTATGCTTATGAAATGTGAGAAGACCTGTATGTACCTATGCTGCAGTGGGTTGCTGATGGAGCTTTTGATTTAGAATCAACAGTAAAAATATGTTCCTAGTTATGATTTTAAGTTGGCTCTGACAGAGCTATAATCTACTACATCACCATTATCATAAATAAAATAGGTATTTTAGGCCAGACTACATAATAAAACTAAAATCAGGTTCAATGCAGTATGAGAAAACAAAAACAATAAGTCTTAGCAACTCTAGGTATTATTAACTCATTATAAATATTATAAACAGTTATCTAAGGCTTGCAGATTTCTTTTATTGTTTACAGCAATTATAATTGTTAAATGGGTATATTTAAAAAAAGTGCTGTTTTGAACTAGCTCTGCTTTAAAAAACACTGGTTATTAAAGCTTAAAGCTAGGTATGGTCTATGGAGTCCTGCAAAGAAATTTACCCTTTTTACATTATAGTTCTCCACCAATCCGCATTGGAGCAGCGTGGTGGAGTATGCTCTAGACCTCCCGCAGCAGTGTCTGTGGGGGAGACCAGTGCCCAGCAGTGGGACGTCTATGAGTTGCAGCGAACATTATAGTTTGTTTACAGTCAAATATATCTTTGGGCAATCCTAGACAGGAAGGTACTGTGCTTGAATTAGGGTTAGTTGCAACTTTAACTCCCACTTTAAATTATTGTTTGTTATTATTCAACAGTGTTATATCTATTACTGTGTATGAGCATCAATAATTCGGATGGGTTCTTGCGTGATATTGCCACTCTGTTCAATCACCATGTGGACATTCTGCTCCTCAGCCGGGGCCTCAACATGAGACACCTGAGTTTGTATAGTCTCCATATTTTGTACTGAATGCAATATAATTCGCTTGACTGACTCCATGTTATCATAAAGTCCATATTCTGCTTGCCACAGTAATGTTGTAATCAACTGCTGAACGTTTCCTCGGGTTTGCTGTCCCTTGAACTTCCTCAGTTTATTTGCAACATATTCACCGAATATACCATACTCATCTTTCTTTGCACTGTTGTTCACCCAAACCCGTTCTGCCTGAGGGTAAGGCTTTGGTGTTTGAACAACATAGTTGGAGGTCTGTCTGGCAGGTGGGGATTGGACTTCTCTTTTGATATGCTTCACCTTCATTTTTTTTTTATGTTTTGGTTCATAGGAACTGTCAACAGTCTGGTAGACCTCTTCTTCAAGCCACTCTTCATCTGAACCACCATTGTGCATTTGCCTAACCAGAAGTTCACTGTCATCATGTTGATCAATTTCTGTTTCAGAATTATTCTCCAAGACATCAACCTAGAACAAGAAAATAAGTTATTATATGTTTTAAATTTGTTAAGGTACACTAGTTAACAGGTACCTATTGTGATGCTCAACAGGTTATAAAATCACATTATTGGTTAAGATTGCTTATCACTTATCACTTGCAAGGAAAGGAACAATAATTACAATAAATCGAGATTGATAACGTAATTATTTTTTCAGAACTCGATCGTATTGATCGGACGCACGTCACTATCTTATCGTAAATCGACAAGACATCGATAGACGGCGATCTTCCTCATTGCACGCAACGTTAACTTTAACAACATAAATGTAACCTAAAACAGAATATTAAATACCCTTTGTATTTCTATTACGGGCATCGCCTCTCCCGCTTCATTCCGTTTAGTTTTGCGTTTATTTAGATCAACTGATACTGAATAACCTACGTTATCATTTTTTACATATCTCCTTCTTTTTGGTTGAGGCGATACTGTTTGATTTGTATCTTCATCCTCTAGGGTCCGAAACGTTGCCTCGTCGAGAGTTCCGTTTTGCAGAAGATCCCATTGAATCGGATGTTTGTTTACCAAGTGAGTTCTCAAGTTTGTTGTATTTCCGAAATACTTATATTGGGTATCGCACAATTTACACAACACTGCGAGACATCTATTATTCTCTTCCAAACGATCGAAAAATCGCCATACTAATGACGATGTCTTCTTCATTACGACAAGAATCACAAATCACCGAGTCAATTTGCCGCCAAAACAGCTGTTTATTCAATCCGAAACCGATTATTAGTGTAATATCGAATCGAAAGATCACAAACAATTTGTGAAGCAAGATGGCGATCGAATGAAGCGTAGAATCGAGCGCCTGAACGTCAGGGAATTGACCTTCACTCACTCGAATCTCGATATTATGGCCGCCGCGCGACGCGAGTTATTTGACGTTTACTGCGCAGAAACATGTTTTTTATCTGTCGTAAGCGCGTTCTATTACAAAACTTAGCATTTTGCAATTAGCTTACTTTGTTTTAAAAAAAAAAGAAATAGGAATCAAAATAAGTGTGTGAATTGTATATTTCATGGTAATAAGTAAGTAAGTAATGTCATGAACGAAAACGCATTGAGCTGGCAACATCGTGAAGGGAGAATAAACCTGAGACAGTGCGGCCCAACGATGTTGGTGAAACTTAATTCACTCACACCACCCACTGTAGTGAGTGAATTATGTTCTAGTGTTCAATTAGAGCCGTCCGTCCATAGCCCAGTGGCTTGCGTCGATTCAATGTGATGTAGCGTCCATAGCCCAGTGACTTGCGTCGATTCAATGTGATCGAGTGTTAAGCAACGACGGGCGCGGTCGGTTTGTGGATGGGTGACCGCTAGTGGCAAAAATTTTATGGGCGCTACCGTGCTTCGGGCACGTAAAGCCGTCGGTCCCGGTGGTTTTCAATGCTGGAAACAGTCGTTAAGCCTTGTCGAAGACCTTCGGGTGGCTTGAGAATATTCGACACTGGGTTGGCCACTAACCCCTCCACCAATCCGCATTGGAGCATCGTGGTGGAGTATGCTCTAGAGTATGTTGTGGGTGTGTAAGCGTTCATTATTCAAGCTTTTATCATGTACCTAATGATAAAAGATAGTGGTAGCCGAGTTGTCGAAATTTGACCATTTTTTAAATTTTATGTTTCATCATCATCACAACTCATACTTTTTCCCACCGTTGGGCACGGGTCTCCACTCAGAATTTAACCAAATGAAAACTATAATTTATTTATTTATTTTTTATTTATTTAATTATTTAATTAGTACGGGTATACCAATTACACTAATTAAAAAAAAATTAAGTCCGCAATTACAAAATTACAAAATTTAAAATATATATAGTTGCAAAGTATCATAATGTCACCATTGAATAATCTAAGATGTAAAATAATCATAACTATGTTATGTTAACCTATTATAATATTTTACTATACTTATTGATCTGTGGTTCAAAGTAATTTGTGACAAATATCATGCCATCGTATCCAGGTAATAAAATAAAATATTAAATATGTACGTATAAAAATATGTAGGTACGTAATGGGTACATATAGCTTTCTGCACTTTTTGATGGTCCATAAAAACGTAATTTCACATACTACCTACATCCACGTAGAAGGGTATTTGCCTCACATTCACATTTTATTTATCTTTAAACGTGACGTGACCAGTTACTACTAGAAATTTTTTTTTAATCGTTCGAATGGCCTTGGATGTCTTGCAGTTTGAGTTTGGTTGGAGGGTATTTTCCCCCTACAAAATGATGACGGACGGTAGAAAATAAAACAGCACATAATATTTTAAAGAATCATTTTTATTTATTTGTCGGTATAAGAGGCTGTAAAAAGTTATTGTCTAAAAGTTTCGATCAATCTTCTTTTGGTAGATACGACATTCTCGTTGATATCTACGTTAAAAAGTAAATTTTAAAATACATAATACGTCAAAAATGTTCATCATCGAATAAATTTTGAAATGGTTTTGCGTTCCGTTTTTCACATGACTCTGAAATCATGAACTTCAATAATAATAATAAATTAATTATTATTGTATAAATGTAAACATATCGAAATTAATTAAGTAATACTGTTTGAACCCTCGTTTACGTTCCCGTTTTATTAAGGGAAGAAAGAGACGTGCAACGGATTGGTGGGTTCGGAGTTTGGAGATTTGAATTAAGGTACAGTCGGACAAGTAATTCAAAATCAAACGAATTTTTTAAGTGAAGTTCGATTAAATAAGTTTAGCGAATGGAGTACAGTCGAGAGCAATGAAAAGTAAAAGTGAAAAAGTATTGTAGAAGGTAATTTTTCAGAAAAACAGTTAAGGTCGTTTAAGGTTTTACAATATTACCAGTATTCTGATATTATAAATTCTGGTATTTGTGTAAAAATAATGATAATTTTTGTTCGTCAAATAGATAAGGCTAAACTTGCCCGCAGACACCTTAAAAACAATAAAATTCCAATAGTATAGAAACAATAAATCGGCAAAATTTTATAATCCCATTGCATCACTCTTTCCTTTCCCTTTTGTTTAAATGTGATATTGTGCGAAACAGATAACCATGGAAAATAATGTTACTCTTGAATCGGTAGGTAAACCTATAGAAGTAGGTATATTATGGCACATGTATTAAAATAACATAAAATATTTTTATTTCTGCTTCGACCAGTCCGTACCACGCTTTCAAAACTCAGGCGACACTCATTCACAATCTAGTTTAGCAACGAGAATCGAGTGAGTTTTTTTAACATTGTACGCCTTGTTCCGCTAAAAATGTCAGTTATGTATAATGATTAGGAATCGAATAACCATGTTACAGATAGGTGAAAATCACAAATAGTAACAGATTCTCATAATATGTCTATTAATTATAAAAAACTATAAAACTAGGTACTGCAACGGAGAACCATATTTACAATACCGAAATACTGCTTCTACACTAATTTAAAGATCTATTGGTATTTAATTTATCTACAATATAATAACGAGTGATGTATTCATAATAACAAACCCGAACATCGAATTTTAACGATCAAAAATGACAAGAAATCGGTACGCAAGTATGAATTTATTGTAAAATTTATTTGAAACGTTGAGTAAATGCTTTGTCGTGTACAGATTTTATGTCGTTTTCGGGACACTTTGCATTGAAATACATTCATCATAAATACATTTAAAATATCATTCATTTAACATACGTAGGTACATTCATAAAGCTTGTTGCAGTTATTCACAAATTATTCTCAAGTCACTTAACGGACACATCCTCCGAACGCATCGATTGAGTTTTACAGTACAATACAATATTTATTTTTCGTGAAGAACTATTATTATAAACGTTGCCTTAATCCAGATATATTACTTGGCAGTATAAAAGCATCATTGGCAGTACTGGAAACTTATTTTATTTTTCTAATTTATTAAATGTATCTCCCGTAATTTTCTCATACATCAAAATTAGTTATTTTTACAACATGAATGCTCCTGCCTCCCTTAAATACGAACCGATCAATTTAATTTTTTGCCAAGAAACACCTTGCGAACGAAGCATTCTTGATATGTGTGGAGATTATTTACATAATTTCTTCAATAGTATTTGTTGATTAAGTATTATTTAGCTTAAGTAATAAAATGTAAATAAATAACGATTCAGTTTCAAGAATGCTTCATTGGCTACATACCACAATTAAGTTAAATACATTCGAGGATCATCGCTGACAACATTCAAGAGACACTAATTATACGTAGCACATGAACTGAATGCGAGGGAAATCCTAAAGAATGTAATCGCGTCAATCCATTCAGCGACAATATTTGCAGGTAGTTCTATATACACGACGCCATTGGCACTTACTGTCGCTAAGTAGAGTCATAAATATAATACACATAAATTGGCTCACTAATAGTACAAGCGTATGACATCCTAATATCTACATTCGGATGGAACTAAAGGGGACAAGATAATTAAAAAAACATCAACTAAAACGTTAACAAAATACGACTTTCTCTATGGAAAATAAAATAAATAATTTACAAATTAGATACACGTTTTACTAACTACCTACAAGTAGTCACTTCTTCGACGTTAATGTTTATCACTAATTAAATTTTGTTGCACCGAGGCGAGCGGTCTCCATGAAATATGTCGTTGATCGCGTAATTATCGCTTTAATCCCATCGGAACTGAAATAATCCAGTTTCTAAAGCGTCTTGCTCAATTTAAACGTGCTCCATGGGAAAATCGTATTGGATATGCCACCAGGCCGCTTGTCCCGGCTCCTAAACTTAAAACACAGAAGCATGCCGTCCGCCGCACTCTATCCTATCATAGCCTATTCCGAAACCGACAGTACCTACATTACTCAGTCATATTTTTCAGTCAATTTCTTAAGAAATTACACCACGTCATTCGTCTCAATACAATAACTTTGTGATTTCTGTTCGTTCCAAATCGACAAAATGCCTACGGAACTTATTAATTAAGTTCCTTAAAATCACCAAGACTGAATATTTTATCAGTTCTTATCTGACAAAAAGGCAAATAAAGATTTTCGTTAGTAATATAATATACTATTTCTTTGATTAATGGAATAGGGTAAGTAAATTATAATATTTTAGCAATTAATAACTACTTAGCTTAGGTTATTTAAACTGAAATTTGAGACTTGCAACAGTGCCAATTCGTACGTATCGGCACGTACAAATTGGCACTGTTGGAAGCAGACTAAAGCATACTCCCATAACTAGGAAATATTTCTGCATACGTTATTGGGTATTTTGTACGCGACTGTACATTTGCATTGACATAATTGACAACATTCTGGATATTTGATATCGAGACGTATATTTCTGAAAAGTATCCTAAAAGTATACTAGAAGTAATAGTAGTATACTAGTGGTAGAACCCTGAATAGTAGCTTCTGTCGATTTGGCACGGACGGAAACTCCTTTCCTCCCCACACCGTTCCACCACGAAACGATTACCTCGACTCAATTAAAACAAACACGTTTCATTATTAATAAGTCATCGATAGCAACTACGTTAATTTCACGATAGCTAAGATAATTGGAATCTTGCCGATAAAACTACGTTTTAAAGCGAAATAGGAATATAAAATTGAGATAGATAATTTCATTAGCTTTGGTAGAATAATATCATTCATTTCATTGTTCAGACTTCAGCGGTCAGACGTTTTGTTCGTTATACGAGTTAGACGATTTCTATTGAGTATTAGAGTACCTAGGTTCTAATTAAGGAAGATAAAGTCCCGTAAATCGGGTTTAGATGCGTTATTTACTCTGTGCGGTCTAGCTGGTCGATTTACTTTAAATCAACAACATTATTCTTTATTTAAAAACATTTAAATATCAATCGTCATATTTATTTGACATATTATATTGATTACTAGTGGACGCCCGCAGCTTCGCTCGCGTTACGCTTCATACTAACTTTGCACCCCCGTTTTACCCCCATAGGGGGTTAATTTTCAAATTTTTCTCGCCGTAAAAACCATCCTTGAACTTCAACGAACATTTTAAAAAAAGAATTGGCCAAATTGGTCCAGGCGTTGTTGAGTTATGCGCTTACCAACACATTTTGCGATTCATTTTTATTATATAGAAGATTATGCCGAAATGATTTATTTTTCAACCCCCTATTTAAATGGCAATTAATGGAGACTGGCATTGACGTCTCGAATGATTTCGAATATAGATATCGCGCTGTTTTTCTTTTCTTTTGAACTTTTGAATGTCGAATTTACAACAACGGTGCCATTTAAAAAAAAAGTATGCTACATGCCAATCGACCAGCTGACGCGGGAGAGATTACACAAACGCCAGTCGGACGGCGAGTCCGTCGTGAGATTCAGTCGTATTTAAGGGTGGAACGGTGGTATCGTGCTAGCGCGACGGCAGCCCCAAGCGCGACCAGAGACAAACTCACGCGCGCCCGACCGCCTCCTGCGCGGTCGCCGACCGAAAAAACTCGGCGTCGGTCGTAGACATCGTCGACATGGTGGACTCGTCCCAGCTCGTCTCCGTCGTAGTGGTCGTACCGTTCTCCGGTTTTCTCCGCGCCTTCGGATGCCTCTGTTTCTTCTTCGGATCGCTCGTCTTCTTGTGTTTCCGCTTGCGCAAGTTCTGTTTCTGAACGCGCCGCTGGCAGTTCCTGTGGAAGGGCGGCGGGCGCTTGAGCTTGCCGCGGTGGCGGCGGGGGGGACACTGCGTCTGCTTGGGCCCGTCCCAGCGCCTCGTGAGGGTGAGGGCGTACCCTGAGAGGTTCCCCAGGGGGCGGCTGACGGGGATCTGGGTCCGACGCGACTTGCCCCGGTTGTCCAGCGCCAGGAACGTCTTCTTGCCCGCCCTGATGCGGGAGTACGTATTGTAATTGTTTTCCTCTATATGTTCCTCGAACACGCAGTCGTCCGAGAGATCCTTCTGAAACAAAATATACCGAATTTTAGTTGTTTTCTAACACTTTTTTGTATTACTGGTAATAACCAGTAACAGTTACTCCAAACAAGAAGTAGACTGAAACTACTGGATCGATTTGAAAAATCCTTGCGTCAATTTGAAGAATCATTGGTTAACATGGGCTATATTTTATTTAAAAAAATGGCGATTCCTTTGTATTGGTAACTACAAGAAAAACTTAAAAATAAGACGGAATTACTACACCACTGCTGAGCTAACTTACGAGCATCAGTTAGTGTAAATAAGCTGAAAAGGACGAAAGAAATGGTAAATAGCCAGTTAACGCAATAATTTACAAATCTAGTTATGAGCAGTCTGTGAAACATTCAAGTTTGAAAAGACAATTAGAAAGACGGCCATTTAGAAAACTTACAACATACAAAATATAAAGTAGGATTGATATTCGACACTCGTATTTGAACCAAAAAAACATAATCTATAACATCTAGGAATTTTGAACTAATATAATTTTGTTATGAAGATCTGTTGTTCTTATCTGTTTTTATATCAACTGTCGTGCTCACGATTTATATTCTTAATCAGACAACTTATGAGACGAACAACCATTAAAATAACACATTCCAGCGAATAATGAAAGGTTTACCTGCAAACTTCACATCAGTTTACAGTAAATGACCGACAATCCGGCAATAGACAAGACCGCAAGCAATTTGCATACTGTTAACCGATATTTCATGGCTGGTTAGCCCAAAGAACTTCCGATAGAACAAATTACCAACATCATAAATCAGTGCAGTAATAATTTTCTCGGAGCAATAGCCCTAACTCAGTAAACTGTCGGTGGATTGAATATAATGCTCTCGAATTGCTAATCTTTAGAGACACGGGAGAGATTTAATCCGCGTACGTGTGTGGTACGTGTAATCTGTAATGTAATATGGACATACCGCATGGTTTTAGCCGGTGTTTCGTGGTTAAGCTTTAGTAAGCCTTTGTGAATACAATAGAATAGAATATAAATTTATTTCGACAAATTAATACAAGTATCGTACAACAATATGCTTATAAAATAAATAAATAACTATAGGATCTGCCGAAATAGGGCCGCACTCAGCTATGGTCGCAGCAAACCTCGACCGCTGGTTTTCAGGGCGAGCCAGCGTATTGAGTAGTTCGGATAGTAAATTTACATAAATTTATTCTAACTAAGGATATAAGAAAAACAATAACATTCTTTAAAATTAATTAATTAAATGGTTCTACAATATAACGAAAATAAGAAGTTAAGAAAATATAAAAGATATAAATTTTTTGTGATGTGATACTTGAAGAATTCAGTCCGTGCCCACTAACGAAGGTAACAACTAAATGTTCTTACTAACTATCTGCTAACTGGACTAAACATCCTAGTCCCTATTAGTCTTGTTCAAAGTCAGTCACAGTTATCATGGGTGGCAGAGAATGGGTGGTGCTGCAAGCTCGTTACAATTACATCCATAAAAAAATTTGCTTTTTATTAAAAGCTTTTATTTAACTTCACTCGTATGTATGTATGTATATGTATGTATGTCCTGGAATCTTGCAATTAATATTTCACCCACTTCCACGAGCTGAAATTTGGCACACATTTGGTTCCGATGACCATGCATAAAAATAAATAAAAATTTAAAAAAATATTAATTTAATAATAAAAAGCTTTTTCTAAAAAAAATATTTTTAATTGTAACATTGTAGAGTTATTACTAGTTTTATCCACCGTATTCAATACACGAACTGGATACAGTTTAAGCATTAAAAGCATTGAATGCCCTGGCGGTGTCTATGTGCAAGCCAATTTGTTTGGCGATTGGACACCCGATTATTACAGCTCCAATACAGCTGTTCCACAGGCGACACCGAAAAGGGCCTATCCAATTTGGAAAGTCGAAATGTCGTGCCGAGCCTTGTTCAGTACGGTAATTTATATGTCCGGTTATATAAGACAGTTGTATAGATGAACCTTAGATTTATACAGCATAATTTCATTTATATCTACTTATGTATGGGGGAAATTGAAACATGAATGATTAAGACGCAATCTAAGTACATGAACTGTAGGTGAAATACTGTTAATACAAGAAATTAAATAAGTTGAAAGGAATAATGCATTTTGTTAAGTATAGTCCACTTTTTACGAGAAAGTAAGGTTCGTTGACAGCCCAGTAGTATTACTCGAGCGGTCCGGGTTCAAACCCAAACGGCACGCACCAATAATTTTTCAAATTTGCTGTAACGGTGAAGGACACATAGTGAGGAAACCTGCATGCCTGAGAGTTTTTCTTAATGTTTCCGAAGGCATGTGCTGTCTGCCAATCCGCACTTGTCCAGCGTGGTGGCGTAAGGCCTAATCCCTCCCATTCTGATAGGAGACTCGAGCCCAACAGTGGGACAAAGAAAGGTTGAGGAAAAGGGTTGTGGTGTTAAGGTTCCATCTAGTTAATATTAACTAAATTGCCGAAATTGCAGTTAAGCATACACATTTCTATTGTTTAGGCATTCGTTGGTCTAGTCGCAAGCGCGACTGCTAGCTAGAGGTCCTGGGTTCGATCCCCGGGTCGAGCAAAAACTACTTGGTTTCTAACTTGAACTGCTCGGCTCGGAGTTTGGTGTGCCAATATTGGGTCACCACCTATTACCACGAGTACATGAGATCCATACTAATATTATAAATGGGAAAGTGTGTTTGTTTGTTTGTCCGGCTTTCACGTCGCAACGAAGCTATTATATGGTATGGTTTTTGTGTGTGGACATAGTGAGGAGAGGAGGTGGAGAGTGACGTAGGCTACTTTTTACCGCGGTAAAACATCCCCATGGGTAGATATCGATGTTTTGTTATTTGCTAGATATTTAGTTCCGGATGTTGTTAATAGATGGCGTACCTTACGTACCCTTTATCTGCGGTCAGCATTACCTCTGGTTCCTCTAAGTATCTTTTAATCGTAGTACTGTCATTATTTATCCACCACAAATATGATAAACAACTCATTGTTAATTCCCTTTGACCACGCGGGCGGAGCCGCGGGTAAAAGCTAGTCTAAACATAACTAGTGAAAAGTGGGTGCACCTCTGCCTACCCCTTTGGCGAAATAAAATCGGATCCAGTAGAGCTAAAGATACTTAAAGTTAACACCTGCCAATAAACATGCTGAACAATTTACCGTATCCTCAACAATGCGACCATCAGTTGCAACCATGACATAGTATGCGTAAGTCTGTAGTACGCATACTTATTAAATGGTATTAAATAAATCTCCATGACGGTAGGAAATGCTTACCACCCATGGCGAAAACCGCTGGGAGTATACACTGCATGCGTTCCACCACTAGAGGTCGCTACTTGCAGGCCTAAGGCTACCCGCAGAATTGATTCTCCTGTGTAAATCACGCAAGTATACAACGTCTACTGTTAATGACTTGAGTTTAGACATTGTAATTGTTGGCAGAGTGGCGAATAAATACTATAAAATATTGCAGATACGCCATTTTTAGGTGGTTTTTTAAATGAAATTATTAGCCACATTCGAGGACAAAATTTTAATAATGGTCAGAGAGGTCAAATTTTTGACAGGTCAATTTTTGAATATGGAATGGATTAGGCATAAGTAGGTAAACTTTATAATAATGTAGGAGAAGCGCAGCAAATTAAAATCATTTTAAATCTAAAACTAGCGCCATCTATGAGTACTTGGGCTGACGCCCAGTGACCCTGACAGCGGAATCGCGCGTCCTGGGTTCGAAATATTTTTTCACTGATATTTTTATCTCAGACAATTTTACTGGTCATTTGCGCCGTGTGTCCCACCACACGCAACTTTGACCTAGGTCTACCGTTGTCGTGTGAGTTTGTAGGGTTTATTTATTCTGACTATACTGATATACAAACATAGATATTTTTAAATACATACTTAAATACTTAGATAAAATAGATAAATAGATAATATTAACATCCAGACACCACCACAAGTGTTTATCACACGAATGTTTGTCCTGAGTGGGAGTCGAACCCACGACCCCTGGCGTAACTAGCAGGGTCACTGGGCCAGTCAAATTACGTAATACTTGAATTTAAATATTTACAGAATTACTGCTGCCTAATAAATAAAAATTAACGGTGGATTTTCGACCACTATTTTCTATTCTACCTGTATTTACACATTTATTTCGCCAGCGGGTTTCCGCATATGCAAATGTGATCGTGTCTCGTCTGTGCGTCTGCCTATCTCACCTCTACGCGAATAATGTAATGGGATTATTCTAGGCTAGCAGTAGTGTTTACCTGAGACTCAGTTGTAAAGTTGCACGGTAGACCGGATTTATTAAATAAATCTTTCTAAATCGTTGCGAGTTGTAGTGTTGATGTTAAGTCTGTTAAGTGGCCAGTACATCCTACGGTTTAACGGTAGCCTATTCTTAGGACGGTGGTACTTCATCCTGTGATAACATCCTTAAGAAGCCAGAGATAGCAGCAGGATAGCGTTACGAATATTACGATATAGAATAGAATAAAATAAATTTTTATTTCACTTTGTAATATACAATTATTTACTACAATTTTAAAACTACTTACTACTTACTTATTACAAAGCGAAATAGGACCGCATTCAGCTTATGCCATAATCCTTCGGATAGGAAATATGGCGCTGATTTTCAGTACGTCCCTATATCTTCAAGGTATAAGCATAGGAATGATTATGTACTTATTTCATTGCTCAATGAAGCAAGTGAAGAAAGTCTAGAAGTCTAGTGATCGTTAGCATGACTATTAAACCAAAGGTCCTGGGTTCGAACCGGGCAGCAACTATTGGTAGCAGCTCGGAGTCTGGATTGAGCCCGGTGTATGGCAATAGGCTCACCACCTATAAATAAATAATAATAAATATCTATCTTGGACATCACTACCGATTGCGCCAACGGGCCTGTCTATTTAGAAGGGACCTAAATATATCTGGTGGATTGGGTGTACTACAACACACCTCTGCCTAACCTTTCGAGGAAATACAGGCGTGATGTAATGTTGTTACTATACTGTGATATGTGCGTCAGCTGAAGGCACAACTGAAAAATTCACGGAATTCTATTCAGACTAATTCTTTTTTTTCGTAAATATCCGTTCGTAGAGTGCTCATTGAGTAGGACGTTAAAAAGATAGTAGGGTAATATATGTATAGATTAAATAAGATTAGGTATATATGTTTCATGTTAAACCAAAGGTCCTGGGTTCGACCCGGGCAGCAACTATTGGTAGCAGCTCGGAGTCTGGATTGAGCCCGGTGTATGGCAATAGGCTCACCACCTATAAATAAATAATAATAAATATCTATCTTGGACATCACTACCGATTGCGCCAACGGGCCTGTCTATTTAGAAGGGACCTAAATATATCTGGTGGATTGGGTGTACTACAACACACCTCTGCCTAACCTTTCGAGGAAATACAGGCGTGATGTAATGTTGTTACTATACTGTGATATGTGCGTCAGCTGAAGGCACAACTGAAAAATTCACGGAATTCTATTCAGACTAATTCTTTTTTTTCGTAAATATTCGTTCGTAGAGTGCTCATTGAGTAGGACGTTAAAAAGATAGTAGGGTAATATATGTATAGATTAAATAAGATTAGGTATATATGTTTCATACAATTTTGGCTAGTACAAATATATTTTAGAACATTAGGAAAATTAAAATTGCAACGTACTATGTACTACGTATTGTAAAAAAATATCACATTTTCTTAGGTAACATTAGATAAGATAAATTCCGACCATAAAGTAGGTACGTGTAGGCAAAACCAGGTAGCTTGTTCTTTTATAGTAGCAATCAAATGATTAACCAATATATTGAACTAACAGCTCAATAAGGCAGATATAACCCAATAACGTAAACACTTAATTAAGACAAAAATAAATATTTGAAAAGTTTTATCTTACCAATAAACTATTAGATGTCATTCCGAAGGCCTGTTTAGGGAAATTGGTTTCCATAGCGAGCTGTATTCGAATTAGGTATCGACAATCCATAGAGATTGATTGTTTAAATATCTGATGTCGATGCCATTTATAAGTTTATCGATTAAAGCCATTTTGTACATGTGCATACTGGGAGAAAAATTACAAAGTTTAGAGAAGTAGACTAATGTAGTACTTGGTAATACCAATTAACAAAGTACCAACCAAAGTAAAAATGAAATACAAATACAAGCAATCTTTAATATGATACGTTATTATGAAGTATTTGCTGATTTCAATAGTCCCACGTAACTTCAAAATAGGTAGGTAAATATTAGTAGAATCTGTGAAAATTACTACGTCAACAGCATTGAAGTAAATTACCAGTTAAGTACAATTTAAGTACCTACATTATGATCATTATGTCTTAATGTCTTCTTGATATCAAAGTCCGCCAATGCGCTTTGTTGAGTATGCTCTAGATCTCGCACAAATTTGTGCCCAGCAGTGGGACGTCGAAGGGTTGCAGCCAGATATCAAAGTTGTTCCATCCATCCATCCATCAGCCTTTTGAGGTCCACTGCTGGACATAGGCCTCTCCTAAGGCCTCAAAGTTATAAAACCGATCTAAGTTAAAGTTTCCGTTTTAAATCACCCTTATTAAAAGGTAGCAATCAATTGTACAGAAACAGAACACTGGACCCAAGAACGCTATAATTACTAACAAGAAATACTCATGAGCACGCCAATAAAACAATAAATTATGATAATGTTAAATCTAAGTGATAGCCGACGTCACGATCTCCGTTTTCTTAATATGTCTGTTTTAGATACTTCGAAAGTGCAAGATTAACTGCCGCGCATGCAATTCAAATCCAGACTAGCTCCGCAATATACGTGTATTTTCTAACAAGAATATTTTCATTCCCCGCAACATGCAAATACGTGAGATTCTCATAATGTTAACATGGTATTTTCTAGACTATAAATCGCGCGAACCACCCAGGTCAAACAGTTTAAACATCGATAGCTCCAATAGCGTTATAGTGCAGATCGGTTTATCGATAAACGAATGACAATAAGGAACACCACTAATGGATGCAAAGGGTTATCAATGCCGATCTTTATGCGTTTAAGACAATCGATAGAAGTCGGGATTCATAGCTGGTATCCTTGTTAAGGAGTCCTTATTGTGGGATTAAATTCGAAATCCCTTTTTGAGAACACGCCTAAACTTGTCAATCTTCAATATTAACGTGGTCGTACTATAAATTTAGCAGAACACCAAAACAGGGAATACTTGTTAGTGGAAGGTGTTTTCTTAGTATTTATCGTCCGCCCAGATAATAATCGTAGAACAATTTAGGTAAGAGGTAGAGTTATCAGTAGTGAACTAATTACCATATGCGGAGCGATTGGTAGTAATAACGAACGGCCAGAAAAAATAGAACACATAACGTGTAAATTATGTGTAAATTTTTCTATACAAAGTGGTAAATGGTATAATTGATTGTTCAAATATGTTTATTATTATTCTAGCCTTTTATTAAAAATTAAATTTACTTAACTGTAAACTTGTATGTAAAATTCAAAATTTTCACTGTGAATGTGAATGTTGTGCTCACCTGTAATTATGTCGGTACAAAAGTCAACTAGCCAAAGTGTCATTTCGGCAGTAAACTAAGTAAACTAATCTCACATAGATTAGTTTATTTTTTCAGTTAAGCAGAAAAACGATTTGTAATATTAATATTTATATTTGACATGCCACATGTGCAATATTTTGCCACAGTATGCGTTGTGTCAAGATATTGATGTCATGTTTATTCATCTGAGATGTCATGTAAAAACTGCCAAAATTACACTTTGGCTAGTTGACTTTTGTACCGACGAATTGACTACAATATTTATTTTTACTGTTTTTATACTGTTTCGTGTATTTATATTGGTGTGCCTAATTTAAATCTATATATATAAAAGGAGAAGGTGACTGACTGACTGACTGACTGACTGACTGACTGACTGACTGACTGACTGACTGACATATCAACGCAGGGCCTAAACTATAAGGGCTAGAAACTTGAAATTTTGCACAGGGGTTCCTTTTATAACGTAGGGGAGCACTAAGAAAGAATTTTTGAAAATTCACCCCCTAAGGGGGTAAAACGGGGGTGCAAAGTTAGTATGAAACTTTGCCGTTTTTGAAGTTAGTGAATGTATAATTCCACGCTAGCGAAGCTGCGGGCGTCCACTAGTAAATAAATAAACGTTCAAACTTCGTTAAGTGGATTAAAATGTTGCCATTTCATCGGTTGTTGAGAAAGCGCTTTAGTTAGCTTGAATGTAGTTCAGTTTATCCTTTACATATGGATGTATATCGGCCGGACGTCAAGTTCACCTAACAATTTGAAATCGGGTATGTACCGACAAGTGCGTCTAAATTATAAGGCGGAGTCCTAATTTACGCGCTTCCCGAGTTATTTATTCGGCAATAAATACGTCAATTACTGTAGTCTAGTCGCGAGTGATATATTGCGACACAGTTACTTTGAAAAATATTGTCAAACACAAGTTTATGCTTTACAATGTTTTTTTTCGTTTCTCAATTTGTAATAGGGTAATTAGAGCAGTATCTTAGGATTAGGTAGGATTGAGTTAGGTACTTTGGTGGGTATAAATAAACCATAACCTAATCAAGATTAAGATAGGAGTGTAAAGTAAATTGTAAGGAATTGAGTTGGCTCGTGCATGCTTTTGGGGATGGATCAGCTAATCTATAACTAGATCCTGTTCTTGTTGGGGATCCTGATCTTGTCGAGTTTACGATCACTACTCATGATTCAAATAAAATTAAATTTTTCCTTGAAGGTCAATTCGCAAAGTTTATCGGACCACAACCCTATGAAATTAAGGTGAACAAAACATAAATAGTGACATTATTTTTTAACATACGCACATACCGTGTAGCATTACATTTTTCAATGTATAATTTTGGTTCTGAAATTAAGCAAAATTGGAATAAAGCTCCACTATAGAATTTTTGACGGTTAATAGTAGGGGAGCCCAAAAGGGGATTTTGCGGGATACTCAAGCGCGTCAGTTTAATATACAGTGGGATACCTTGTACCCGGTTAAGTACCTCCACCAAATATGAGCCCCATATATAAATGGGGCCGTCAAGGATAAAGGATCAGAATAAGAAAAAAATAAAATTTACACGCTTACAAATTTAAAAGCTACACCCTCCCCTTTCTTTACGTTACTCTCAAATTGTAAGATTAGTGGAATATACACTTTTTAGCATGTAATTAACTCACCCTACCTTAATCTGACGCGCTCAAGAATTTCTGATGACAAATTTTATTTTTTTCTTATTCTGATCCTTTATCCTTGACGGCCCCATTTATATATGGGGCTCATATTTGGTGGAGGTACTTAACCGGTTACAAGGTATCCCACTGTATATTAAACTGACGCGCTTGAGTATCCCGCAAAATCCCCTCTTGGGCTCCCCTACTATAAGGTCCATGGAGCAATATTCGGAATTTCAGAACCAAAATGATATTTTGAACGAAGTACCTTAAATGTAAACTCGCGCCTTTTTTTCATGCTAATTAATTCGTTTCATAGACAAAACAATTAAACTATAAATGGCGCCGAAATCAGACTATGCTATAAAGACCATGTTTCTTAGAAGCGATCGCCACAGATATCGACAGGAACTATAGCACTTCCAGGTAACCTGATTCACGTCAAAATATCCGATCCATTTTTGGTACTACATTCCTAGTATATAACCTGCCTGTCGTCTGCGAATCCAGTGTTAATTTATGCAATGCCGCCGCCGCTGTTCAAAGGATTGATGATGAATTTCCGAGCGCTTCATTCTAATGTTTCTTTTACCTTTTTCAAAATGTAGTCGATAATCTGTGGCCAACACCCGTGAGTCCAATAGTATAGGAATTTTTATTTAAAAGTTATTTCATAATATCTGGTCGTTATCCGCACAGGTCTGCATTCCTATGGAATTCTCTTGAGAATCATGTGGATTCGGTTAGTTTATTTGATTAGTCTACAAAATGTTTAGTGGCAGGTTGACTAAAAATTCGTTTTTGTTCTGTATTAGTTTTCTTGTTGTCTTTTTTAAAGAACTCGTGGAAAGTTTTATGAGACAAGTTTGAAGGTGATGTCTGTTTATAACAGAATCTTCCCTGTGCGTTAGGTAAAGTACCATAGAAAAATGGATAGTTCAAAGTAGTTTCTGACTTTACTACCTCCTACCTATCTACCTACCTATGTTCACCAATCCGCATTGGAGCAGCGAGGTGGAGTATGCTCTAGACATCCGGTAGCAGAGTCTGTGGGGGAGACCTGTGCCCAGCAGTAGGACGTGTATGGATCGCAGCTAATGGTATGGTAAATCAACGGTCAGAAGTCATTCCTGTTCATTGAACCAGAATAACTCGATTTATATTTTTATATCCTACTCTTAAATTAACTTAGTATGTGTAGATACCCCGATTGGCAATCGAATCCCAATGCTCGAATTTCAGGGTCATAGCCAACGTGCCACAGAGTCGTTACATTTTTTTTCTGCTCCAAAACAAATGAGGAGAAAACAAAAACGCGATCAAAGGTTTGTTTTGACAGCAGGCATGAATAATTCAAAGGTACGTACGAGACGGCAAAAACTGAACTGAACCTATAATCAGAGCTTGTTATTGGTTTAACAAATTATTGCTATTAGCATATTTGTTATCTGTGATGTCTAACCGCTCTATAATTTGATTTGTCTAATGCCTGTCTAGGTCTGGTTTGTATACGGTTAGACATTGTTCAGACTTGGTTTAATTGCTTGGTTTAATTGGATGTTAAACTGTCGGTACGATCAACTATTAGTTAGGGTTCGTACCTGCTTACCTAGGTATGTCAGAAATTGATCCGGTATCGGCGTATCTGTGGTATATTTCATCGATAATTATTCTTTGCCTTATTTAGACCGACCACAAACTAATGATAATAACTTAATATAAGTATATAAAGAGGAAGGAATCAATAAATTGATAAGAATTTTTATTTTTTGTTTCAATTCTTTTGAGTTTGAGTTTAGTTGTCACCCAGCCTCTTTCTAGGCCTACTATTCTGACCATGCCTGCCTCTGAGTTGGCGAAATGAAGAGGTCCATCTTTAATTTCTTCTATCATTCACATTGAATTAACACCAATACGTTACATAAATCGTTAAAATAAACACTAAATACACTGCGTAAATTATGTTAAAATATAATAATGTCCAACGTCAAATGTCAAAATAAAATATCTACAATTTTTGCTCAAAATCAAGAATCCCAGTAGTACAGGGTTTCAAGATTTTGTATTTTGAGTACCTGTGTAGATACATGTAAATCTTGTTTATTTACGAGTTCTCAGAAGCAACGCGAATACCTCAGTGTGCGCATACCTTATAAATTGACCTCCATTCATGAAGTCTAGGCGGTGTCTATCGCATTGATTCTATAATGAGTTTAACAAGCGAAATCTGTATCGATCAATCTTATGCAAACCCAACTCCTTAGTATCGATAGTTTTAGTTTTTGCACCGATTATTAAAGGTAGGTTATTTTTCGTTTTTGTTAATATTTATTTAAGATTAAGATATAGATCTTATTCCACTCCCGCGATAATAGGGATACCTGTAAAAATACACCTAAAACAAGAAACACTTTATGGTCACTTAATTTTTTTCTAGATTTAAAGCTGCGTCGACACTTCGACGTCAGAAAACCGAACTATTTTTTGTAATAATAATGTGTCAGGACCAAGTTAGAACAAAGGTGTAAAATGAAACAGAATAAAAGGAAATGAAGAGATAAAAGTTTACGACCCGATACGGTGTGATTGTTGCTGGTGCTGACACAGCCTGCTATGGGAATTTAAAACCTTTAATGGTTATCATTCGAAAATCAGGTGGGTGCAGCTAGTGTGCATAATTTCATTTATCCATCACGGGGATAACGCATAGATAGTCGCATCAAAATAAAGTCATTCAAAATTGATACAATATTATGTTCTTGAATGCGCTCGTTTATAAGGTTTTTATTATCGGACGGGCCCGTTGGCGCAATCGGTAGTGACCCTGCCTGTTACGCAAGGGTTCCTGGGTTCGAATACCACTTAGGACAAACATTCGTGTGACGAACACTTGTGTTTGTTATGTGTCTGGGTGTTATTATCCATAGTACACACTCGAGCCTAATTTAGGGTCAGATGGCCATGTGTGAGAATGTCCATGATATTTAGTATATCTATTATTATATTATTAACAGTTTAAAGGAAGGAAGCGAATGTATGGAGTGCGGGAAAAGTGATTGGGGAAATTAAAGACATTATGTGGCTGCTACATTTTATTTGTCTGCCTAATATTGTTCTCCTTTCTCCTTAGGCCACAGCGCTGATTTTCTGTGGGCCCATTTGGTAATTTATAAATATGTAGTTTTAAAAACGTTTTACTTTACAAAACACAATTTTGTCAGTAAGTATACATTTCTTGGTGATAATTTTTTTTCGGCGGGTTTTCGAACAGGTAAGTGCATGTTTTAACACAAGCTCCGTTTCATTCCTATTTTCCAATTAGTTTGTTAATTTACATGAGCCCTGAATTATAAACAAAAAGGTCTTGCTAGTTGAGATATTAACCTGTTCACAAGGCGGATCTATTACTTCCATGCCTGTTCATTAATATTTTTGGCAGGTGAGCCGGTGTTGCCAGCTTCAAAGTCCAATCATAAGCAGTACGGAACCGTAATCGACAATGTTACCAACCATTAATTTATAAGGAATTACAATCGTCTAATCTGATCATCTGGCGCGGCTTCTTTAGTCCTGGCCACATGCTTGCGACGACAGTGAAAAAGCTATAAAATATGAGATTGTCGATATTTGTAAGGAATTAAATGTCTTCGCTTTTTGAAATAAAGACACTGGTACATCGCCCGATCGGATTTTTATGTAAAACGATACTCTGTGAACTTTACGGGCAATAAAAGTAGGTTTGTGATGGTCTATTATAGAGGATATACAGTGTCAAGTTTTATGCTTCTTATATTGTATGTTGCCACTTGATCAGGTACCATTCAAGGTATGCAAACGGCTTGTTTTGTCGCCTGATATTCGTCAAGAAAATTTGAATATGTGCATTCAAAAGGCTAGCCGCTTGAGTGCCCGCTAGTGGCATAATATCATGGACACTACCTTGCTTTGGAGGACACGTTAAGCCATCGGTCCCGGTTTTTTTCAATGCTGGAAACAGTCGTTAAGCATTGTCGAAGACCTTCATGGCTTGAGAATATTCGACACTGGGTTGGCCACTAACCCCTCCATCAATCCGCATTGGAGCAGCGTGCTGGAGAATGCTCTAGACCTCCCGCAGCTATCTGTGAAGGAGTCCCGTGCCCAGCAGACTTCTATGAGTCGCAGCGACCTAGTATATGTAGGCAGTATAGGTACATATAACTATGCACCAAAGATAAGTCAGTCGACTTATTTAGTAACAACTTAGCTACTATACTTAAAAAAAATAACAGTATAATTTAAATAATTAAAAATTATGTTATTATTAAGTACAAATTTTTATATTTGTTAATTATCTACGCTAACGCATTAGGGTAACATGTCAAGTTAGTCGTAAGTTTTTATTAAATAAATAAATAAATGACATAGTTAAACTATGGAAATACATAAAGTGGTCTTCATTCTGGCGCCTCCTTTCAACACAGCCTCCCGTGAAAGCTCGGCCAATATAAGGTCATTCACAAAGCGTAGCTCATGAACAAGGGACATGACACTTGGATCTCGTTGTTCATGTATCTGGACAATAGTTGTTGTTCGAAGTACAATGGTACGCGTCATATAACTTTGACTTTTACGTAAACAATAATTCACGTACGAGTAGGAGTTGGGTACTGGCGATGCGGCTTTACGACTTTTGTGCAAAGTATCATTAGGCTTAGGTAAGACAACAACGAGAAATAGTTTTAACCGTTTAAATAGCTGTCTTTAATTTGATTAATTTCTTTATCTAAGAACTCACTTCAAGAAAAAAATAACTTGAATGATTGACTCAATTGAGGGTTGAAATCTCTTTAAAAAACTTAACTATAATAACTGCCGTTCTATCTAATACCTACTATTTATACAAATGTTAAGAAATAAAAATTATTTGCTTTGTTTTTGTAAAAACTATAGATAACTTACGATAACAATATTTTGCTTAATAATATCAAAATGTATATTTAAAAGTCCCCATTAATAAGATCAACTACTAAAAAAACCCTCAGTTTTTCTCGGACAAAGTACAAATGGACATAAATATCACGTCATATTAAAACATAAAATAGGGTAAACAATCGTAAATAAAAATTACAACCTAAACACACAATATGATCGTTAATTCAAATATAAGTTATGTCTATTTTGTGGGACGTTTTACACTTTTTTTTGTGTCAACCATTTTTTGTGTCGGCAACACGCGCGGCGCCTGTGGCGCGGTGAAATCCTTTTGCCCATTTCAAACGGAGAATCTTTTTTCCCCTCATTGAATGTGACGCCATTTCGGTCCTATCGTTTGTTATTAATCCTTTTCCCGCCATTATCTCAACCTCTTTATTACGAAAAAACAGTTTTGTCTGTAATCTATTTTGGTAGTCAGAGCTATTAGTGTTACAAGTCGAAAACTTAGTTTAAATATTTTAACTTTAACTTCATCTGCTTATCTACTTGAAGAATTTAGAAAACTATGCTATCTATACTTCTATGCTTAATATTATAGTACTTAATATTATAAAGAGGAAACATTTGTTTTATTTATTTATTTATTTATTTATTTATTTATTTATTTATTTACATTTGTCATTAAGTACAGGTAACAAGGATGGTAACAAGAATGTAATTAACGAGCCTATGTACTTAGCCACTGAGTGGCATACAAATATTTATAAGAAATTAGTTATTTATCATTTGATTATAATGTCAATTTATAATTTAATTTTGTCAATAATAATTATTTAGATATTTTTATATGCATTATTTTGGAGCAGGGATGTACGTGGTGTATTTTTGTAGACTAACCTTTGCTTATTTCTTGTTCCCCTGAGGTAAATTTCTTGAGCCGAATGAAATAAGTCTTTTTTTGTCTTACAAATTTACAAACCTCGATTATGTAAATTGATGTTAGTGTGGGAATTTTAAGTTTTTTAAATAATGGCCTACAAGAGTCTAACGGCCCTGCACCGCTTAGAGCTCTGATACATTTATTTTGTATAAGGAACACTTTTGATACATGCGGAGAGTTTCCCCATAGTAATATACCATAAGTAAAAATTGATGCTACATAGCCGTAATAAGCAGCTAAGGCAGTTTCAAAAGTTGCTATTTTTCGTAGCCTTGCCAGTAAGTAACAGTAGTTGTTTGTATCTAATGTTTTCACACAAAAACTACTGGACCGATTTCAAAAATTCTTTCACCATTAAAAAGTTGCATCATCTGCACTCCGAGCTTCACAGGGCATTTCAAGTTAAAACAACCCAATAGTTGTTGCCTGACCCAAGGATCGAACCCAAGACAAGCTTAGCAGCTGCTTTTGCGACCACAACACAAACGAGACAGTTATATACAAAAATGTAGGTGAGTTTAGTTATGATTACAGACGACATGACTTCTTACTTTCTTCTTGCTTTGATTGGCCCCACCTGTACCCAGTTTGTATGTATGTTTACTGTTAAGTTTTATCATGGGATTATATGGAGGCGCATTCACTCATAATCGTACCGGACAAGCTTTGAGCTTTGACTCAAGTTATCGAGTGCAGTGCTAATCGCATTACGATTAAGTAAAGGAAAGTAATCCGACGGGGATTGTGCGCTCCCGCTACAAGACTTGTGCTCCCACGGAACCGAATATTTATGGTGGTGGTACAGTGGGAGCGATTGGAATTATCTTACAAAGACTTTTGGTAGGCAGAAAGTGTATGTACAAATTTCTAATTCTAAGTTATAATCACGGTTTTAAAGCTTGATTTGGTAAAAAATCTCATAAGAAATAAGTACTTAGTACCTACCTTGTACTATTTTCTGTAAGTAGGTATATCTTTGATGCTTATAAAGTAAAGCTTATACCTAATATAAATATGTATATTATTTTAAAAAAAAAGGTATTTGAACCTTATTCACAACAAATAAACAAACCTATTGCAGTGTAGTGTTCACAATAAGCAGCTGCTAAGCTACAGGGCTTGGGTTCGAACCCCGGGTCGGACAAACTATCCGGTTTTTCTAACTTAAAATGCCGGTTACTACCGGGAAATTCGGACTCGGAGTGTATTGCAATACATTTACCACCTATATTAATTCTCAGTATGGCCCATTCTTTGGTATAAATGATAATCTAAAGAGATAGGTCTGTACCTAGATGTAAAGGATATGCTTATCCTTTTTGGAAAATGCTTCCGAAATAATCTTATTTCGATACTTTCAAATGAGATTTATTAAGATTTTATGAGATTTATTTTTATTTATTTATTTATTTAATGATCCACTTAAGTTACATTATCTCACTTACCTACTTACTACGTAGGTACTTACTAATGAAATAAACACTACTGACAAAGTTACTATCTAACCAAGTAAGTAAGAATCGATTCGATTTACCCGCTGTACTAGTCATAAAAATCCAGTGTATCTCACACCTATACCTCACAGTAGCCACATTCTCCAGCTTATGGGAGGAAGCTGTGACGTAACAAAGATTATGAATGATTGATCCTCCGGTGTGGCAAGGCAACATGGCGTGTCAATGGGGTAAACGGGTAAGCACTTCATTATCTTTCTAACAGCACATTATCTGTGGTGAAAGTTTGTTATATTTCTGGTAGATTTAAGAGCTATTTGGTAATTGGCTGGCTGTCGTATTCATCAAAATATCAAGGGATCATCGTCATAAGACGCTGTAGACCCGCCGAGACCGCGCTTGCTAGTTTTTTGAATCCATGGGAAACATAAAAAACAGTGATTTAAAATTCTAAAAATATTATATGTCTTATTTAAGAATCTGTCGAACATCCAGTCGGGTTCAGTAACACAATTAGATTAACTTTACTCGATATAAAAAAATCCCAAAGTTACCCCTTTTTCTAATGTTTAATCTATCTTATCAGCTACAAAACAAACGTTTAATTTTTATTTTTATATGAATGAAAAGATAGTAAGATTGTCTAGATCCAGTCGTAGATTTTATCTAGATAAAATGATTAAAATAATTACTATGTTGAAATATCTATCAAATGCGCGAGAAATCCAAGCAGCCCAATCGCGAGTCATACTTCAGTCGCGCGTCGGCGCTCTTAGACGGTGGACCTGTGTCAGTTTTTTCCGCGCAATCATATATTTAATCCGTCAAATGCAGCTCATAGCTCATGTCAATAAAATGCCACAGTAAAAGTAAAACAGTAGTTGGTAGGTGGTAGAGCCTATAGGGAACCAAATAGGTTTTATATGAAAACTAATTGGTTCCATATAGAGTTCGCCCGGGGCAGTACCACCGCCCGCCACGGTACCTAGTACCATTTCTGCCGTGTAATAATTGTTTTTAAAGCAATTATGGTCCGGTTGGAAAGGTGTGGTTTCCAGTTACACTTCTTTAGAGGCGACCATCTTAGTCCTCAAGGGTACAGTCACAGTTGTCATGGGCGGCAGTGGAAGGGTGGTGCTGCAAGCTCGTTTGCTATCCTGTATCCATTAAAAAAAATTTGTGTGTACTTATGTACACGCGTTAGAATTTATACTTCTTTGGTATAACCTTTGCAAGAACAACCTGCACTGTCGATGTCTTATTTCAATCACCATGACATTGACGTTGTCACAAGAAGAACAACTGAAAATAAATAATTTTCGAGGTGGAAACTAGGCTATACCTAAAAGGTATTTAATACATTGAAAGTTTTATTATAACGCATTAACTATCTAGTTAAATAAAGTTTATTTAAATATCACAAAAAATCACCGGAATGAGCCCGCAGACTTTGACAATTGAAAGTGTACACTGTCAAACTATTTTTTGACAATGTTGACTATAGCTAAATTTTTTACACTTTATTACTTCAATTCTTAATTTATTATATAGGTGACGTTTTGATTTCTTTTTTTTATCTTTCTTCTTTCCAATATAGTGCATTCTCACGTATTCATATTTTTCAATCACAGCTTTCAGAAAACTTACTCTGTGGTTAAATATGGCTGGTTACTCTAGAGAATGTTGATGGATTTCTTTAAAAATATTAATGTTTATGAAACCTAACAACATCTCCAGGAATTCTAGAATAAATTAATTGTATTATACTAAGAATCCAAATCAAACGAAACATATTTAAATCTATACATATATAAAAGAAAGTCGTGTTAGTTACACTATTTATAACTGAAAACGGCTGAACCGATTTGGCTGAAAATTTGTGGGGAGGTAGCTTAGAACCAGGATACTTTTTATCACGTTCCGTTTGATTTTTTTTTATGTCAGTTGAAAATTTGACAATTTGAATTTTTGAAGTCGACAGGTGTGTTTGTTTCGAGTTTCTATAGGCTAATAATTGAGCCGATATTATCATTAACAATACCATACTGCGACCAAGACGGTCAAATCTTTACTGACAAAGACGCAATGCAAATAGGATTCGAAGCATTGCGAATCAAAGGACTGAAGAAGAACAACAAATTGTTCTTGAAGAGCGCTTGTTGTAGTATGGCTCAACAAGTTCTCAATCACAGTGGATTAAGTTTCCACAATGTGCCCAAGAAGTAAACTCTATTAAAAGAAGGTGAGAAATGGCATTCTGCTTAGCAAGATACCTTGTTACGACGCAATTATTGGACAATGTAACGTCAATTCTAATTTCAAACGCAATTGTATTCAAGAGTATGAAACCAAATAACACTCAAGATGTGATTGGAATCACATTGATGTTGGACAATAATTGATGTTGTTTTCAAGAGAAAGAGTCCTGATCTGGCACCGTATGACTTATTTTGTTTCGTATAATAAATTTCCTATTTAATCCTATCCTATATTATATTTCTCTAAAATAAAAATCTGCTGAAAGGGATACAGTTTTTATCGCTGGAAGACGCGCTAACAGCGTTCGAGAAGGCAGTGGAAGGGGTGTCTGCGGCGACTGGAAAAAATGTTTCGAAAATTGGTTCAGACCCATGAAACTTTGTAAAGAGGATGGTGGAGGGTTCTTTAAAAAGATTTAATTAAAATATTTTATCCATAGAAGTTAGTTTTTTAGTTTCTCTAAACTTTCTTTGTGTTCCACGTACATAAATAAATAAATATTTATGAACAATCCCACCACGTTAACCTAGTCCCGTGGTAAGCTCGTAAGAACTTGTAATACGGGTATCAGATAACGGAAATAAATGTAAGAAATTTTATATTACAGAAACAAATGTCTTGTCCAAGGCGGGATTCGAACCCGGGAACCCTTCCTTGGGTGTCGGCCGTCAAACATACAATATAATAAAATAAAGGTATAGAATATTAAGATTAAGAATATTAGATATTATAAAATTGTACCATTTGAAGTAAATACACTTTTTTACAAATAAATATTTTTGCATTTGTATTATCTTTCCTTCTGTTAGAATACTGTAGTCATATTGATATCACTGTACTGTGACATCTGTGCTACGGCCGCCTGCCGAACTTTTGGCGTGTAACACATTGACAGCTCCCCGCGGATTGCCCCGCACCTCACCCCCTCAAATCGGCTCGAACGCCGGAATATAGGGCTTTATATAACGTCTTTGAACTCGTATTATTAATAAATAATTAGTTTTTGTGGAGGCCTTAGGCCTACGAATTACGAAAGGCGTGTGCTCTATCGGATTTCCCGGTTTAGATTCGTATTGATTAACGGGCCCGTTGGCGCAATCGGTAGTGACCCTGTTCCAGGTTGTTTTCAATGCTGGAAACAGTCGTCAAACCTTGTCGAAGACCTTCGGGTGGCTTGAGAACATTCGACACTGGGTTGGCCACTAACCACCTCCACCAACCCGTATTGGAGCAGCGTGTTGGTGTATGCTCTAGACCTCTCGCAGCAGTGCAGCAGTTTTTTTTTCCTACTGTTTCATTAGTTTGTAAGTTTTAATTGTTAATTGCACCCAAAGTCGCCATTGCCCGTAGTACGCGACAGTAACGGATGCACAGAAAATCAGCGCTGTAGCATCCTTGTTGCAGCAAATGCTGAGTGCATTCCGCATTTTTCGCCTTATCATTTTTACCTATATGTATGTGTTGTAATTGTAATTGTATTCGTAGGCGAAAAATAAACAATTTTCTATTTCTATTTCAGTGTCTGTGGGGGAGACCCGTGCTGTGCCCGTGCCCAGCAGTACGACATCTATGGGTCGCAGCTTAGCTTAACCACATACGGACATACATTACTCTTACGGATTAATTACAAATTTGTGGAGATAAAGTTAACGCGATAAGAAGAATCTATTATTATTTCTAATTCCACGCGAGCGAAGCTGAGGGCATCCACTAGTCAAAATTAAATACGTAAAAATGTATCTCAAGATTTAGATTTGACATCAAACAATTAAATACGGACCATCATTTCGAACTTCCTAATGGTTTAAAAGGATTCCACGACAGTTCAAACAATAAACGGTGATTGACGCAAAGGATATAACCGTTACGTTGGTACCGAGATCATATTTTACATTCAACAGATAAGTCACACAAAGGGTCCAGACTGTGGGAGCAGTGGAATGGTTTGGAGCGAGAGTTTTGGAGATAAGAGATAGTCGAGCAGGATATTGTTAACGTGTTGATGGCAAGAGCATTGTGGCCGAGTCCAAACAATAATTGATTTACAAATATACTGTAAGAGAAATGCTGTGGCGCGGTTGTCGAGAGGAGACTGAAATTGGAGCGGATTTCTTACTGAGATTCGTCAGACTGGTTGATAGCGGCTATACCTATAGTATTGACTAGTGGACTGCCTGCAGCTTCGCTTGGATTTAGACATAACAACAGTTCGTTTACACCTATAACATTATACAGCCTACGTCACTCAGTAAAAATGCAGCTTTGTAATGGTAAAATACATAACTTGGTCTAAGTAAGTAAGTACGTACTAAGTCATTGGTGCGTGCCGCTGGGGTTTGAAGTTTGAACCCGGACCGCTTGAGTGAGAGGCGAGTTCGATAGCCACTGGGCTGTCACCGCTACATGCTACATACTAATATTATAAAGAAACGTTTGTAATGTTTTCGCACAAAAACTACTGGACCGATTTCAAAAATTCTTTCTTCATTAGAAAGCTGCATCTTCACTGAATGACATAGGTTATATAATATTAATAGGTGTAAACGAAACTATTGTTTCTCTAATTCCACGCGAGCGAAACTGCGGGCGTCCACTAGTAACTAATAAATAACTGTGATTAGTACCAGGCTTACACGCGTTTACATCTAACTCTGTAATCAGTACAACTACTTCGACCGCGTTAACTATCGTCTTCCATCGCACACGGAAGGACCAACCACAGCCTCCCAACTATCGCCACACACCCGACAAATCGATCACGGCTAATGAAGTGGGCTGATTAATGGCATCGCTCGCGCTTATCTCACGGTGTAGCGCCTGCCTAATGGGATCAGGTGATAGCGGCGGATTATAGGGTGGGGTTAGAACTAGGGCTAAAAGGGCATGCCTTTTATTTATTTAAGCTTTATTGCGAAACTTTAATATAGGGTTTAACAAAGGGCGGACTTTGCCGGAAGGCATTCTCTGCCAGTCGACCCGAGGCGAGAAAAATATGGCAGGCAGAAACAATTATCATAATATAAGATATCAATTAAGTCGTCTTCGCCCGGAGTTCAATTATGAAGCTGTGAGTCTCGGGTTTGATTTCCGGTCATAGCCATAGCGATTCTACTAAAAGATTAGTCTTTTGCGCCCAATACCACTTTTTAAGGAAATTAATGTTTCAAATTCAAGTAAATAAATATTTCTGGCCAGTAGGTTTTCTTAATTTAAATATAGTAAGGCACGGAATCCATGGTTATTAGGGCTTTGTCAGACCAGACTGCATCCAACTTGACAGAGGTATGTATGTACCTATGATAAAAGTCACGAGTAGGTAGGTATAGTAAGAATACTTGAGATTGATAAAAAAATGTTATAAATTTCATTAAGCGTATACAAATATCATATAGGTAATGAAATAGATAAGTCTAAATATATGAAGAAGAGGAAACATTTGTTTTGTAATGTTTTCAAACAAAACCTACTGAACTGATTTCAAAAATTCTTTCACCATTAGAAAGCTGCATCTTCACTGAGTGACATCATATAGGCTATATAATATTACTAAGTGTAAACGAAACTATTGTTATGTCTAATTCCACGCGAGCGAAGCTGCGGGCGTCCACTAGTCATTTAATTAAACTGATTATGGATATCCCAGAACTCGTGGCCCGACTAGGTATTCCTGTAATGGTCAATGGTAATAATGTGTATGGTCAAATCACCGCTAATGGTTGCCTCTTGCAAGTGCTCTGATTAGCTTGATCGATTCGGGGATCCTCTACTATTTGTCACAGCTGCGTCCAGCATTAGTCATTAGTCAAATATCTCGCTAGCTTGCCAACAGCTAATAGTGGTCTCTAACCATTTTTCAATCTGATATCCAGAGCGTTGCCTGCACTTAACCGGGTGTCAAGTTGACAAATTATTTGAGGACACCCTCGAAGGGATATAGTCGAAATTCAACCATCTCTTTAATCATAGACATGTTCAATGTTTAAAGTGATTATGACGTGACAAATAACATGCAATCGTATCCAGAAAACCAATATCTATTAAATATGTTGTGTGAAATTGTGTGTCGAACCAATTGTAGTGAGTAATCTTTTCTTTCATTCTTTTAATGTATTTCTAATGTAGGTATATTATATAAAAATGTTAGCTTTCTGCATATAAACTTTAACTGTGCCAAATTCCATACACCTCCGTCCACTTACGTTTTTGCTTCATGTATTTTAATATGAACAGAAATAATCGATGGAAAAATGTCATGCTAGTTTTACCCGTTTCCATGGAAATGTTACCTACTTGAAGGTGCATTATCGCTAGAATCGCGAGCTGTAAAATAGAGCACCGAGTATTCCATAACCATTTTTTGACAGACCTGTCAAATTACGTTATTATTCCTGGGGGCCGTATTATCTGTATTATCTTTTAGCGTTGTAAAAAACTACTGCGTTCTAAAATGCACATAACAATAGATATAATACTAGAAGAGTAATAAATCTATGCACATAACACAAAATTGGATGTTGCTGGTAATATGGTTTGGTTATCAGCGTTACGCTTTAACTACTTATAATGTATGCAGCTAACTTTACCTACTTATAATGTAAGTAGTTTAGCAAAAGCAAAACAATAAATTATCACGACAACATAAGCTAGGATTGCGGCTCACGCAAAGCCTAAGTCAGCGGTCAGATTGTAGATCTAATTTGTGATTGAAAATCCGTGCAAATTTGAATTGACTGGCATTGGAGCGCGACTGACAAGATAGACCGCCAATCAGATATTTATGTGCCTGATTGTAGTCAAGTCCTATGTACGTGTACAAGTTTAATTTGAAAAACTAAACTTATTCACTCACTTATTCGCTGCGACCCATAGACGTCCCACTGCTGGGTACGGGTCTCCCCCACAGACACTGCTGCGGGAGGTCTAGAGCATACTCCACCACGCTGCTCCAATGCGGATTGGTGGAGGGGTTAGTGGCCAACCCAGTGTCGAATGTTCTTAAGCCACCCGAAGGTCTTCGACAAGGCTTAACGACTGTTTCCACCATTGAAAACAACCGGGACCGACGGCTTTACGTGCCCTCCGAAGCACGGTAGCGTCCATGAAATTTTGCCACTAGCGGTCACCCATCCACAAACCGACCGTGCCCATCGTTGCTTAACTCTTTCGATCACAGTGAATCGACTCGAGCCATTGGGCTATGAACGCTACACTCACTTATTAAACTAACCAAACGATTCCATAAGTATCTAGTATTTATAATAGGCGTAAGTAGGTACCGGATGGAATATGGATATGGAATTCTTTCCATAACCTTCAACTTTAAAAATGGAACGTTCAATCTATAGACAACAATATATGGACTGCGGTTTTTTATAGTCTGTGCTGAGTATCAACTAATTAATTAGCTTACTTTTAATAGTAGTAGTAGTAGTGTGTAAACTAAACATAATTTTTTTTTGGCAAGTTTAAAGGCAAGCCTCACCTGACCCCACAACTCTTAAATTGGCCTAATGTTGATCGCAATTCCCCGTCTCAAAACGAGAGGCTCAGGGCCCTATTCTACTATGCTGGCCAAGTGCCAATTGGCAGACTTCCCACGTGAAAACATTAATTAAAAACTTTTAGGCATAGGTACCATTTGACTTTCAAGTTGATTCTTTACTACTAATGACAAATTAAGCAGACAATGGTTTTATTTATGTAAGTAACTAACTTCAGTAACGTTACATCAAATTTGGAATGTAATCTTTGTTGAATTAAGCTAGTTAATTAAGTTTAAAATATTTAAATAAGTAGAACTAGGTTGTCTATGAGTTGTACCTAATTGTAATGGTTTTGTGCTGTCATAAAATAAAGTAAATGATGTCGTAGGTAGGTACTTAATTCAAATTAAGATAATGTCTTCAATGTGAGGATAACCCCATTCCGTTAATTTGTCGCGACTAAGAAAGCTTGTTTCGATTAGCGTATGATATGGAGAGAGACTGTTTTTTAAATAATGCCACTGTATACTTTCTCACTATAAGATAAATTATTAACAGGACTAAAAATACAACTAAATAAAATAAAAATACACAATCCATACTTAATATAATAAATGCGAAAGTAACTCTGTCTGTCTGCGAGCGACACAGTCGCTTTCACGCCAAAACTACTGAACCGATTTAAATGAAATTTGGTACACAGATAGTCTAGAGCCTGAGAAAGGACATAGGCTACTTTTTATTCGGAAAAAAATGTTGTAAGGGGTTCAAAAGGGGGTTGAAAGGTTCTATGAAAGTTTTGTCATTTTCAGAGCTAGAAGCATAAAATTTATATTATAGGCTGTTGATTAGATATAAATAAATATGGCATTCAAAGTTTGTAAAAATTTTGTAAGGGTGTAAAATAAACATATATTATTATGTCTAATTCCACGCGAGCGAAGCTGCGGGCGTCCACTAGTTAATAATAAACAAATGACACCAACTAACGCAATAACACCACAGACAATTATCGGGATAATAAATTAGAGAATACTATGTTTTCTCACGATATTCTAACTTAATATTAAGTGGCCACACACAGCTAGATGAGTTTCGAATATTAATGTGTCTGTTAATATTATTGTAATCGGTTGTTGTAATTTTTCGACAATTACTCATGACATCATTATGGCCTTCGTCCACCATATAGAAGCCACATGTATTTGAAGATATTGCATCACAAGTAATCACAACCACATGTGACATCCGTTGGATATGTAACTAGGTTCATATCCAAAATTATTTAAATATCAATGGTTTCACCTGATTTTTTTCGATTTAAATATCGTTTGATTGATAAAATCACACTACCAGACCAGTTTTGATCGGTAGCCTCTGAAGACAGATTAAGTCGTCAATCCTGATTGTTATCACCTGATATGAGGTGTTAAGCCTTGTCGAATCCTTTTAAGTCGATAAGCATAGTGGAATAAACTCTAAGTAAGCTTCAGACCCGTGCCCAACAGTGGGATGTTTTTGCTGTAGCAAACAAGTTTCAGTTGTGAGAAGTTCTTGATACTCTGCAGAACCACGAGGTTGGAACCTGAACTCCAGTTATAAATAAGCTTTCCCACAAAAAGCAAAACGCAACTTAAAATGAAACTGTCGTATTAAGAGCAGTCAAACTTATTATCCTACCCTACGTAGGCCGGTTCAAGCGATTACGACCAAGTGTGTACAATGTCGGTTCAACAACACATTTAAACATCTTTATTGTAACCAAATAGAGATAATAATATCACGCAAGTTCCCAACAATAAGCTGTGTGGGCAGACATTGTCGATGATAAAATCTTATTAGGAACAAGCTTTTTACTTAGCTCTTTACTATACGTAAAGTACATTAAAAATAATAACATTCATAAGTTTGCGCGACTGAGGTCATAGGTTCATTCCCTGGGTCGGGCAACAATTATTGGGGCTTAAACCGACTTCGAAAAAAGGAGGAGGTTCTATCGACAATTTTTATTTTTTTACTATTTTTTTTGGTTCGTTTATTCATGTAATATTTTGGAGTCAGGCCAACTTTCATGTTGATATGAAGTAAGCTGCCGGCCTGACCGAAAAATATTACGTGAATAAACGAATCCTCACTGGAGCGTGTGGTGGAGTATACTATTTTTAACATTTTAGTTTATAGATAGATTCGAATTGATGGAATTCCAAGAGTAATATAGTAATATATTAGGTATTTTATAATATAAAATGATGATGAAAGTATTTTATTATTGAACGATTCGTGAGTGTCTATATTCATATATGAATGATGAAAGTAATCATCGTTAAATAATTAGAACTTCGGATTTGAACCCAGAAGCCACCTCTAGAACTCATACCGAAGTCTTAATCTATGCACGTTTAAAAAAAAGCCTATTCCACTAAAACTTACCCTCACATAGTTCCCTATTATCGACATCGCTATACATCATTCGGTACACGACAAACATTAGGGCGAGAAGCAAAAACACAAACATAAAGACATAAATTCATTTAAACGCCCCATTCCCCGTTCCTACGGCGCCTTTATAATTCTAGCGATGATAATTTATAGCTGATAATTATTTTATTTTTGTTATACTTACCTATGGTATATTTCTTCATTTATACTTCTATACTAATATTATAAAGAGCAAACACTTCTTGTTTGTAATGTTCTCACACAAAAACTACTGGACTGATTTCAAAAATTCTTACACCATTAGAAAGCTGCATCTTCACTGAGTGACATAGGCAATATAATATTACTAGGTGTAAACGAAACTATTGTTATGTCTAATTCCACTCGAGCGAAGCTGCGGGCGTCCACTAGTATTTATTATAAGACGGGCCAGTCCAGCATGTCAGGCAATAGGTATTCATACTTGATACCAAATAACCCGAAGCTACAAGTGAGGTGAGGTGAAGGTCTAGTTAGTGGCTACAAGTGAGTCTCTATCTAGGGGTCTAGATAGGGGTCTAATAGGGTTCACCCCCTATATACTCCCATGTCTATTTTTAACATCGTATCATTCCTACGTACCTATATTTCATGGTGACTATTGGGTACACCTGGTTCTGAAGAAAGTTCTGCAAAATTTCTCGAAGGCATGTGAAGTCTGCCAATCCGCACTCGGCCAGCTTGGTGGACTAAGGCCTATTCCCTCCCATTCCGAGAGGAGACCCGTGGCCAACAGCGGGACAAAGAAAGGGTTGTGATGGGTATACCTAGCACACTTCTGCCAACCCTTCGGCGACTAAATGCGTGGTTTTATTATTTTTATATCTATCTTTAATTACAGTTGTAGACCCCCACAGTGAAGTTTAATGTAAGCCCCCACATTAATTCCCCAAAGTTATTGCTTCCCAAAGACGTTTTAACACCCCTAACACGTGTTAAGTATCAGTCAACAACAATAACTTTGGCACCAGTCGCAGGTGCATTGAAAATTATTGTAGTAATTGGATTAATTGAAAGTAACGTTTGACATACGATCACGTATGGAAGAGATCACTTCTACTTTTGCTCTATTACCATTGTATTTGAGACTAGTGGACGCCCGCAGCTTCGCTCGCGTGGAATTAGACATACACTAACTTCAAAAACGGCAAAGTTTTATACTAACTTTGCACCCCCGATTTACCCCCTTAGGGGCTGAATTTTCAAAAATCCTTTCTTAGTGCTCCCCTACGTTATAAAAGGAACCTCTGTTCAAAATTTCAAGTTTCTAACCCTTATAGTTTAGGCCCTGCGTTGATATGTCAGTCAGTCAGTCAGTCAGTCAGTCACCTTCTCCTTTTATATATATAGATTACTATGTGTAACCTACCAATGGTATTCTGTGCCAATGTTAAAAAGAACAATAATCTTTCTTGAATTAATTCGTACACTTTGCATGTCGCGGACTCACGAGTGTATAGCACTCATCAATATGAGTGCGAATACAATATTGGCTTACACTACACCAAAGATAAATTCATCTTTCGAATGTTGATCAATATTTGAATTTGTAGATTCGATGTAGGTGTTCGATTTAGGATTCAGAAATCAGCAGAAAAAGAATTTTGCAGTAATATCTCCGAATCTGTTCAGTATTGTCTGAACTCAAATGAAAAACCTGCGAATTCCCAATACGAAGTCTAATAGTGACTGCCAATCATCATTTAGCCTGATAGTAGTGTAGTAGTAGTGACAGTAGCCAAGAAGAAGCCAAGAAGCGTCAGTAACCTTCACAGCTGACCGTGCATCGCCGTCAAAACTTTCACCCAGGATGGTCATCGATCACGGCCTGATCGATAGATCTCGCTCGATAAGGCTGGGCCCACATGATACAATGATACAGTGATTTAATGATACAGTAATATTTCATAGCACCAACAATAGGATGAGTACAATGCTTATAATAATTTGAGTAAATTAACCGATTCATGCCACCCGGGTCTGTTTTAAGACATCCCAACTTTACGGGTTTGGCAGAACCACAGAATAATAGTTAAATACCAAGTCCAAGTTGGACTTTGCTATCTGTAGTTCTTTTGACTGAAACCCAAGAAATTAGGTTTATTTGATTAAAACACGGTCAATGTTGTTTCTACTGATAGTAGGGCAGAGCGGGGTCACTTGATCAGGTTTTTGTTCAAATCAGTGTAGGGTCCATTCAAATAAAAAAATAGAAAAGATTTATCCTTAAATCAGTAGTTTGTTTATATGACTACATATTAGGATCAAAAAACCTTAGCAAATCCGTTGTTTACTATACTAAAATTACTTTCTAATGAAAAAAGGCAAATGGCTCATTAGACCCCATAGGCGGGGTCTATTGAACCACCCAAAGGGGTCACTTAAGCCAATGCATTATAAAAAACTTTGCACATTTAAACATTTGAAATATAGAAATAAAACCTTAACAACCTTTCTGAGATTCCTCATAAAAACAAAAACAAACTTCTAAACTTCCCCAAACTTTTCCAAAAATACAATTTAACTGAAGTTAATAAAAAGTAACTTAATAAATTTAGTCACTGTCACAGTTCATGCAAACATAAATTGATTTGAATTGAATTGAATAAACTGCATTGACACCTGAATTGCACTTAATGTGAGCCCATTCTCGGCAACTAAAGCACTGTACCCACTCTTCTCCTGGGAGACTGCCTGAAATAATTTTATAAAGAGAAAAAGACTTATTTGTAATGTTTTCACCCAAAAACTACTGTACCGATTTCAAAAATTCTTTCACCATTAGAAAGCTGCATCTTCACTGAGTGACATAGGCTATATAATATTACGAGGTGTAAACGAAACTATTGTTATGCGTGGAATTAACGCGAGCGAAGCTGCGGTTCAAAAAAAAACTAGTCAAAAATAATCAGTGTAAATAATTCAGTGTTTGACGGAAATTGTGTTTTCTTTAAAATTTTCTTCTGATTGATATTATTCTTAACAGAGTAATTCTCTTCATAAGGCGGTGAAGAAATTTTAAAAATTGATTTCTTCACTGCTTTTTTCTTGGACTTGTCTATCTACTTGCTAGCTTGCATCTTTCTCGAGAGTTTCTGTCAAAACAGTACCACTTCTCTTTTTCCCTCGTGTTTGTTGCTTTCTGGGCCCTACTTTCAGGAATGGTCTCAGAAACTATGGTGAAAATGGAATATAGTCCCTAGATGTAGATGGCATTTCAACATTTGGTTCTTCATTTTATTTATCATTTGATGGCTTTAGAGTCGCTGACGCAGTAACGGGTGATGACAAAACAGTATTTAACAAAATTACAATATACCTAACATAAACAGTGCAACCTGCAAACATTATAATAAAAATTTGGGGTCACTTGAACATGGCTCACTCGACCCCGATTATTTTGACTCAAATGACCCCTTCCCAGAATTAGTGTTAATATGTTAAATAACTAAAATTCAATTGAAAATAGTTTATTTTTGAAACTTAAGCCATGAGCAGTAATCATGTTAAAATCAAAATACACTTACTTAATGGCTGTATGATGACATTCGTAATTTTGAAGCCAAATTTCAGTGAGGCGATGTTTTTTACTTTTAACCCCAAATTTGTAACATTACGCACTCACACCTAGAACGAACTCTGAATGGAGACTAAAGCAACCGTGGTTCTCTATCCTCACCCACACGCTACGTCTAATGCATCCCTCTGGTATATATCATGCAGCGTGTCCGTGATACCATGGGTGGCTCACTAGACCCTGTGGCTCAACAGACCCCGCTCTGCCCTAATGTAGTTTTAGTAGATAGTATCTTAATTTTAATATACATTTATATTTCTTGTGTTCGTGTGTATGTCACTGAACTCCTCCTAAACGGCTGGACGGATGATGAAATTTGAAATTTGATGATGCAATTTTTTGTGTATGTTCAAAGGCATTCGAGAATGGTTTAGTTAGATTCACAATTTGGTCCACTAGATAGGTCAGCATTACCTCTGGTTCCTCTAAATATCTTTTAATCGTGGAACTGTCACTATTTATCCACCACAAATGTGTCATGTATGATAAACAACTCATTGTTAATTCCCTTTGACCATGCGGGCGAAGCCGCGGGTAAAAGCTAGTTAACTATAAAACTCATAGTTGAAGTTACCGGCTTACTCACGTGTGATTTAAGTCGGAAATAGGCCGACTAGTTTCGATCTATTACGATGATCATCTTCAGGAGTGAACGTGTTCGGCGTACACTACGTGTACGCCGTGACCGCCACGAACACGTTCACTCCTGAAGATGATCATCGTAATAGATCGAAACTAGTCGGCCTATTTCCGACTTAAATCACACGTGAGTAAGCCGGTAACTTCAACTATGAATATAGACACTCACGAATCGTTCAGTAATAAAAAACTATAAAACTTATCAGTCTCATATTTCATCGATTAGTGTTTAAAAGGAATGATAGTAAATAAACATTAATGTCTCCTTCCTCTACTCGCTTAGTATTGGCGTATTTGTCTCAGAAGTTCCTTATTGCATTGGTACGACATAAATCACAATACAGTAGACAAATGCAGATTTTGAGGTACAAAACCAAAAAGAAACAATATTTTGTTAAGTACCTATAGTAACATTAATACTTATATATTTTTATAGGATGTTTAAATAAAAAGAGTAAAATTTTGATTGATGGAAGTCCTCCGGTGAAAGTTCCGATAAGTGACTGGGTAAGGTGATACCTACCGAAAACCAAAATGTGGTTTACAGACGATTTAATTAACACTTTCGTGTTTCACTCAAGCGAAGCGGACCTCCGTCTATGTATAGGTATCTAACCATCCCTTTGCTATTTGTTACATAAAGTAAACTACATTACTTAATAGAAATAAATGAACTTGGTACCTCTCAGTTTTAGATCTCTATAAACAAAACTATTGGTACAATTTTGGGGTAATTTACATGCTTAAAATGTTTCCCCCTTTGTGCATGAATAATAATTTTATGAATTTTCTGCCTTTTTGTGAATTGTATTTCCAAGTAATGTTACTCGATCTGCAGTTATTTGAACTGGATTTGACTTATAACACTTAAAATTATTAATTTACATCATTGTATTTTTACTAAACTTAATAAAATAAACAGTTATGAATAAGTGATCACCTTGATGAATTATATATAGCACGGTGATTAAAATTAAATGAATGATTAATCGCCACGACGGTCTGACGACCAAGTTTACTACACGCCGACGATACATTTACGATACGATACGGCTTCCGCGTATGGCTAGCGTCACAGCGATGATAGTTCATCCACAGGTGACTTATAAACCTCTCACTCGACCGCACGCGATTAAATAAAACGTTCCAAAAAACGTTCTTTTAATTTTTTGGAGGGCCCGTACCTACGTCCGAATGAAAAAACGGAACTCTTATTGGATCACTTCGTTGCCCGTCGTTAAGTCTGTTATGATAAAAAAATATTTCTCATCCCCGAACTTTAAGATCATCATAAAATGAAAGATTAAAGTGAGTATTTTATCCGAATTCTTATATTAATTTTTACTTAACTTTATTTGGTTATTTTGATTTCAATCTAAAATCTTTAAATAACCAATAAATTACGTAATGTCAAAAATCGGGCCTCACATTAAAATCAATAGTGTCTCGATTTTTCATGTGTTATTTTTTACATTTTTGTCAGTAACATTTCATAGTTGAGCAACACAACAGCGTAAGGACAAAAATATGCAAGGTCTACATTACTCTACATCATCTAGCTTAACTAATTTGAGTCTAAAGCTAAACTGTTTATAGCTTAACTTATTCTTAAGCTAAACTGTGTAATTTAAGCCAATGACCTAAACGAAACATCACACCCACAGTCTTCGTAGGGGTAGGCAAAGTTAGTACACTCATATAGTAGTTATGTTTAAGTCCATGTGCCTATTTTCCATAGCGAATCGTTCCTCGCCGTGGGTCAAGCACACTAAGCTATTGCCGGCAGTCGCTCATCGGCTCGGCACATCGCAGCCGGTATCCGTCGACCGGCCGATAAACTAAGCTCCTTCATTGAACAGTCTTCTGAATAAACACCAGATTGTTGGCCTATACTGAAGTATAAAACCGTCTTGTTCATAGAAACGAACTCTTCTGAATTACCTACTTCTTTTATGTGTATAAGATAGCAAACAAGGCCCATCTGTCACCGACCATGACAACACAACAGTCTGTTATTTGGAGGGAGGGTGTGTGGGTTAAGCCCATAAGCCACTGCGACCTAAAAAGATCTATTGTAGTTAAACATATTATCTGTCTGTTAGATAGGTATGTTTTATTCATAGACTTTTATAAGTAAAAAATATGTAGGTACTTAGTGGATTTTTTTTTAATTTGAACGTTTCAAGTCACCTATGGTCGGCGCCCTACGCCATAGGTGGTCCTCAGGCCTACACGGATCACATCTCGTCGGTCCCGGCCCTGCGCCTAGTCAGGGGTAAGTGTCAGAGGTGTACTTACATTTGCGTAATGAAACCCGCAGACATCCATGCAGAGGTAGAGGCAGGTGGACACCCCCTGGATCGTCAGGAGGCCGACCTTGTACGTCGCACGCTGAAGTATCGCTGCAACAAACAACAACCATTGTTAATCACAGCTTCTATCCAAACTTAATATTATAACTGCGAAAGAAACTCTGTCTGTCTGTCTGTCTCGCTTTCACGCCAAAACTACTGAACCGATTTAATTAAAATTTAGTAAACAGATAGAGTTTATTTCAAAGCTGCTAACGCAAGTTATATTTTCGGTGGTAGAGCCTATATAGGTACCTCGTTTGTAATAGTTATAGATGGTACCTATATCACATGCCCGTAATTAGGTGCCATGCAAAAATATTCATCAAAGGCCGTTACCAAGATGCCACTGTGTGATACATAGATTTTTATACATCTATGTATCACACCAGATTCAAATTGAAAACCTACTTTTTTGAAGTCAGTTATTGATACGAGTATATTATATACAGGGTTATTGGTAATTCGACGTATTCCCGTTAGGAGGTGATAGGGGTGACTATTTGTGATAATTTTAACCCCCATATACATTATGCAAAAGTGAACCATTTTCGAGTTATCAAGCTTTTCAGCTTTTTTCAAAATAAGTCAGAAATGCAACATCAAAAATTTATTAAAAAAAAAGTATCAATTAAAATCTATTTTTTTCTTCTGATTTATAAAAACGATTAAACAATGGTTATTTATCAACATTAAAACTACAACTATCGGTCCAACTTTAAAAATGCGAGACGATTAACGATATTACTTCAATATTTTTTGAGATTTTTGTCCACTAAAATGCCTTAAAAACAAAAAAAACTTGTATCAAACTTGGCTTGCAGATTATTTTAAAAACATAACCGTTTTTTTAGCTTTCCAACAAGGTATAACAACTATGAACTTATTTTTAAAAAACTGAGAAAAACCGATCACAAAGGAAGCAGGCGGAAATTTGTATTCGAACTAAACGTATGGTCGTTCTTTAAAATTTCAAAAAAAGTAATTAAAAACTATGTCCAATGTAAATAAAACAAAAAATATAAATATAAAATTAAATTTAGAACCAGTAAAAGTTTAGTAATAATAACAATTAATAATAAGTAACAATTAAAACATTTTGTAATTTAGCCTAAGTTACACCTCAGAAAAATAATGAGACTTTGCGTACGCAATAAAATCGCAATAAAATCCCTTCGAGCAAGAACTTTAATTAGGCTAAATTACAAAATGTCTTAATTGTTACTTATTATTAATTGTTATTACTAAACTTTTATTGGTTCTAAATTTAATTTTATATTTATATTTTTTGTTTTATTTACATTGGGCATTGTTTTTAATTACTTTTTTTGAAATTTTAAAGAAGAAGAATAAGTTTAGTTCGAATACAAATTTCCGCCTGCTTCCTTTGTGATCGGGTTTTCTCAGTTTTTTTAAAATAAGTTCATAGTTGTTATACCTTGTTGGAAAGCTAAGAAAACGGTTATGTTGTTAAAATAATCTGCAAGCCAAGTTGGATACAAGTTTTTTTTGTTTTTAAGGCATTTTGGTGGATAAAAATCTCAAAAAATATTGTAGTAATATCGTTAATCGTCTCGCATTTTTAAAGTTGCACCGATAATTGTAGTTTTAATGTTGATAAATAACCATTGTTTAATCGTTTTTATAAATCAGAAGAAAAAAATAGATTTTAATTGATACTTTTTTTTAAATAAATTTTTGATGATGCATTTCTGACCTAATTTGAAAAAAGCTGAAAAGCTTGATAACTCGAAAATGGTTCACTTTTGCATAATGCATATGGGGGTTAAAATTATCACAAATAGTCACCCCTATCACCTCCTAACGGGAATACGTCGAATTACCAATAACCCTGTATACATATATGTATTATCAAAGCTCTATTAATCCTTCCGAGCCTTCGACCTGATTGTATTAGTATAATTTAATATTCACCAATGTTCAGATGGTACGAACGTGTCACTATGCCTTTCCATCAAATCTATTCGAGAAATGTTATGTGAGAATGGTCTAACGACGACGCAACGGTTAATTTAAGTAAGTATTTCAACGATATACACTGACACTTAACTCTTTGAATTCTCACAAAAGCTACTGAGAGACAAGTAGTCACCGTTCTATAAACATATTTATGCCTGTAACACATGAGTCCCTATATGTTTACTCTTGTGCCTGTGATTAGCATGAAAATGACCCATTCATACCATTGCCACCATGCTACTGTAGCGTTCTTTGCGGTTCTTTGCAAATGGCCATATTTGACCATTTATTTTGGTCAACCGTCAGTACTGTGCCAATAATGGAACATAAAGATGGTCTCTGGTCTTAATGACAGCGTTTACATAACAATAGTGGAACAGCGCGACCTTAAACGCAAATAACACGCCTGAATGAAATGGAAAAAAAGCATGTTAAAATGGTCTGTAACTTTAAAATTATCCTTCGTTTAAAAGTTACCATCGCATTTGTTCACCAGAAACACAATCCTTTCAATGTCCCACATATGTCTGCCAAACCACATTGGGCCTCGTCTACCACGCTGGCGTGGTTATACTCCAAAGATGATTGGATTGTCACGTTAATCTAATCATCTTTGTTATCATGTGTTAAGTCCGCCTATTTTTCTGTTTTTTATTTCAGTTTTGTAAATCCAATACAAGTAAATGTTAAAATAAACTATGAATCACTAAACTACTGCCATTACTGCAAAAGCAGTGCACAATGTACATCCGTGAATACAACTTCTGGATTCGAACAGGCTGTCTAACTTACGACTATGATCTCTTAAATAAAGATGGGAACGATCTATTAAACTAGGAAAACATTTAGATAAATAGACATAATGGCCTATGCAGTCCCTCTTGCAAAAACATTTATGAGTATAGTAATTTTCTATTTTACAGCTCTTTGTAGGTTTGTACTAAGCGTCGTAAAACTGAATTCAATACAGGCGACGCCAATTCGAACAGGAAATATTGAGAAAGACTCGAACTTCACTAAGAATTTTAAGAAACCATAATACTTAGTTTATCCCGTCGACCGAAACAGTTTATCCAGAATAATCCAGATGATAGAACCAGCGGAGGGTTAATCGATAAATACGAATTTATACTACTTAGTACTACTTAGTACAAATACGACAATGTTCTATACCTACTTACGAATGTATTTTATTTTATATCCGTTGGCGTTGGCGTTGGCGCAATTGGTGTTGCGCCAGGAGTTTTAGGTTCGAATCCCACTCAGGACAAATCGTGTGACGAACACTTGTGTTTGTTCTGTGTCTAGATGTCAATATTATCTGATTCTATTTAAGTATGTATTTAACATTACACTTATAATATCCCCGAATCCGTAGATAGTGGTGTGTAATACAAACAGTTTTCAGTAGTTATGGGACCAAAAGTTCCATAATAATTTGTGGATCGAAACCAGTACCTTAGCAGTCACGCTTGCGACCACTGAACTAACGAGTCAGTTACAAGGATTAATGATTTATGTACGCCTTCAATTAATAAAAACGACGAAAACCGTTGAAAGTTTCCTACGTTCAAACAGTTGAAAATCTGAGGCGATCTCTACTAACTCTGTGAATTAGTCTGACACATTCTGACAGGTGACTCGTGTGCAGCAATAGGTAAGGCCGGTTAAAGATTTATGAATAAAACAAAAGACAGAGTTAATGCTAAAGCATTCTCTGCCAGTCAAGCCTCGGAGCGAGGACAGTAATGATGGAATCCAACAAGAAAAAAAAGCAACATTATTTCATTTAACGTCATGTACGCATTTCACAATCTAAGCAAGGAACAGCCCCAATCAGCGGTCGCTTCAGCCGTCGCCGGAATAGATAGGCCTGACTCCAAACATGGCAATATTCTGAAGGCGCATTCAGATTTTAGATAAAGGTTCGTCTGATTCACACTCGTTATTGAGCTTGAACATGTGTTGTTCAACCTACGGATGTTAACAAGCGATGCAGTTGATATTCTCAATTTAAGAGATATTATGGAGGAAGTTGAAAATACTAAAGGTTCTCTTGATATATGATGATATTTATCAACTATTTTCTATGTATAAAGTAACATAAAATAGATATGTAAACATAATAACATACGTAATACACAATAGTTAGTAAGTGTTAGTTACAAAAATTTTAACTAACACTTACTCACATGCACTAAAAAAAGCGGTGACTATCGAACTCGCCTCTGACTCGAGCGGTCGGGTTCAAAGTTCAAACCCAAGCGGCATGCACCAATAAATTTTCTATTATGCATTTGCCATTTAAGAAATTAAATGTAACTTGCTGTAACGGTGAAGGACACATCGTGAGGAAACTTGCATGCTTGAGAGCTCTTCATAATGTCGTAAGGCATGTGAAGTCTGCCAATCCGCACTTGGCCAGCTTGGTGGACTAAGGCCTAATCCCTCCCATTCTGAGAAGAGACCCGTGTCCAACAGTGGGACAAAGAAAGGGTTGGACACATAGTGACATATGCACTAAACAATTTTATTTGGACTTGGTATGTATGTTATGTAGGTACGTGTTTTATTCATGTGCAACAGAGATCACTACTTATCCATTTCCTAACGATCATAGTAGACTGCAAAAATTGTAATAAAAAATAATGAATTGAGTTTTTCTAATCCACTAAATAATTTTTTTTCACGAATTAGATTCCTAGAAGCGCTCTTAGGCAGAGTAATTAAAGTCAGCAGCGAACCGCCCACATTAGAACGTCATTATCACACGATATTACCGCCGGCGCGCACGATACGCCGATTGATATCGCCCGATACCGGCCGTACAGGATGTGTTTACGATTGAGCGAAATAATTGGATATGAAAGATGCTGTTTTGTTTTTGAGTAAAACAACGACTTATTTTCAGGTAAACTTTGCGAAGCTAAAACAAAATGGTTTCGGTTTCAGATATTGGAATGGAAATTGCAATATACTTCTAGGACAGAAATGTTATCCTACTAAAATTATTTACTAAAATTATAAATGTGAAAGTTTACAACACTAATTCTTGACTTGATTACACTTTTTTCGCGGGCGAAGCTGTCGTCATAAACCATTTTTTTTCTCTTATTTTTATGTAGTATTGCGTTCAAAATAAAAGCTTTATAAATAGACGTAGAAGATGTACACATAGATCAGAAAACACCGGCAATTAAATAAAACACGTTTTACCCTGTGTTACCAAAGGTAAGACTTTAACACAAATTATTTTAAAGACAATTAAAATTACTAGCTGATATTTAAATATTATTCGAAGCATTTTAATGAAAAAATAATGAATGAATAAATGAGCGGTGATATTGAATTATTTGTTACTTTATTATTTTTCATTATTTTAAGTATGAGATCAGCAGCGGCCTATATTTTTATTAGCAACCTTTTTGATGTTAACAACTCAATCAGTTTTCGGTAAATTAACAAGACTGTTTCATTCTATTTCGATCCTTATTACGAACGACGGAAAAGTAATATTTGCCTGCTAACAGTTAAAGTTCAGGATAATCTTTTTTGTGTCTATAACAATGACTAGGGCGTGTTTGAGTCTAGACTAATTAGAGGCTAAGGTAATCTAAATCGTGTGTATCTAAACCATTTATTATCAAGACGAGGCCTCCTAAAAATTATCATGTCAAATTTTTTTATCTATCACTAATATATTGGTAATGGTGTTTATCTTAATTACATCTTTGGCAGATTAAAACAGACACATCACAATATTATGAGTGTCAGTTGTCTAAATTAATGGCTTTAATAGGTTTAAAGAAATAATATTGCGAGGTTAAAAGTAATAATACATGAATTTATATATGTATTTCTTCTGTGATGTTTTCTATACTAATATTATAAAGAGGAAAGATTTGTTTGTAATGTTAAAACACAAAAACTACTGGACCGATTTGAAAAATTCTTTCGCTCCTAGCTTCAAGTAAGACAAGTCCACAGCTTATGTAAGCGAACTTGAACTCCCTCGAAAGTAAGTGAGCCCATTTTTATTCCGAACGCGCATTGTTCCACTTCGGAGCCGGTTGGTTCAATTGTTATGTTGTCTGTGGCTGTTGATGTCGAATTCGTTATGCTATACTTACACTTGTTGTATTAATGGTTATGAATTAACGTCACAAACATTGGCCCAATTTAAACGGAAGTACAGAATATCAGTGCTGTGGCATTTTCTTTGTTGCAGCAAATTCTGAGTGCTTTCAATTTTTCGCTAGGACTGCAACAAGTGTTTATATATTATTATTTGGTCCTATTTGATTATATAATTGTAAAATGTTGTAGTTGTTAGCGAAAATAAACAAAATTTCATTTCATTTCATTTCAATTTTGATAAAGGTTTCTCTCTCGGATTTTATACTTCATAGATTACCTAACAAACGAAAATAAGTAGAGCTACCTTCGGTTGGCTTGAGAACATTCGATGCTGGTTTGGCCACTGACCCCATCACCAATCCGCATAGGAGCAGCGTGGTGTTGTATGCTCTAATAGACTTCCCGCAGCTGTGTCTGTGGGGGAGACCTGTGCCCAACAGTGGGACGTCTATTGGTTGTCGCCAATATGTAACGCACTGTGTTGATTGGCCCAATCATTGGCGACATTTGCCCAATGTTTTGACGGAATTCCTCTAGGATTAACAGGGGTAAGGTAAAGTTAATGACGACAGTCAAGTGCGGAATGGCAGACTTCTCATGACCTCAAAAGCATTATGGATTGCCATACCTTATACCTTTCAAACTTTTTTCACCTATAATTGTTACAGTAGGTGATATTTGATTGCTTAAACCGAAGTATTTGATGCGTTCGACTGGGATTTGAACCCGGACCCTGTTGAGTGAAAGGTCGAGTATGCAACTTGATCACCGTTTGTCGAGCTAGTAGTACAGTTTCATTGAAAGCTTCCTAGACACTTCGCAGACACAGAAAGCTGAGAGTCACGCGCGCTGTGTAAGCTGAAGGTTAACGTTAGGGCACTTACACACGAGCGGCAGACGACTGCAAAAGCAAGTGCGTGACATCGGCAACTTGACTGCATGCAGTTGGCTAGTCAACTGCTCCCTTATTCAGCCCAATATGACGGTCACGCCGCGTTTACGCCCAGTACCATGTTTCTGCTTAAATTTCATAAATCCATATAGCTCAAACCTTGGACTAACCAAGGTCGATGACTTTTTACACCGTAGGTAACTATAAAATAAAATGTTCCAATTATATGGCGAAAAATTTTCCGGCCAGTACGAAAAATGAAAACCTTATACATATACCTTATACTTACAGGTTAAGATGGTACAGTTTCATTGAAAGCTTCCCAGACACCCGACAGACGCAGCAAGCTGAGAGTCACGAGCGATGTGTAAGCCGAAGGTTACCGTTATCTGACGTCGCCACGTTACGGCATTTAACGTTCCTATTTGAATTTTGTTTATCAAAGGAATATAGCTTGGTTATGAGCTATGTTCATATTAGTGCACTTCTTCATCTTGCGAAGACCTATCAGTTCATCTTGCAAAGACTTTTCATTTCGTCTTGGTCGCGTTTTAAAAAAACATCTTAGAGCTTATTGTCTACCCGTGGGCAGACGTCGGTGCGACTAGTGTATAATCTCTGGTAAGTGTATAATCTCAGTAAATAAATAAATAAATACGATTTAGCTAAGGGCAAGATCTCTTGCCGAATTAGCTCTAGCGTAAGCACTGTTGCTGTAAGCACTGTTGCTGTAGCGTTTCTCATGCATACGACAGAGGAAGACGCAAGATGAAAATGAAAGCGCATTGGTGTGAACATAACCTTAATCCAGTGCTGATTTTGGTAGCACTGCAAAATTGAAACCCTGTATGTGTTTCAATTTTAGGTTAGGTTTTAAAAGGTGTTTTAAACAATAACCGGAAAAATAAAAATGTTTGAATCTTAGGTTATGTATTAAAATCTATCTCTGTTTTATACAAATAGCGGTAAAAAAATTTGAGGCATCTTTTGGTATCATCATGACAGAATCAGATGACTAACGCTTCCAAAAAGGAGTGATCCGAATAGAAATTAAAATTATCTTCTCTAAATTAGTTTACGGTAACTTTCTTCAATGAATGAGTAACTCATAGAATCACATTTAATTTAGCTGTATTAAATTAAAACGCTTCTAACCCTAACAGGGTAGGAAAGGACTATCTATCTATACCAACCTTTTCCAACATTAATCTACTACGAATCAATAAGAAAAAGTTGCTGTTTTTGTGAAAAAAATAGTCAAATTGAACTTAAAACAGCCATAATCTTCTATACATATCTAAACACCCTTAAATGACCACATGTCTCGAACATAAACATGATCCTTTTATAATCCGAGTAAAGTAATGCCATAATTCAAACATTCAAGGGTATAAGGAGCCAAGCGCAATTTTAATATTAATAAATAATAATTTAAAACTAATTAATAATCACCCTGTCGGCACTAACGTGCCGGAGTGACACCAACCGACTGAATTAATTCAAACATCTACTAAAATACACGTCTTACTACACAGTTGACAGCTAAATTAGTCGTATACCGGACGAAAGCTTCAGAAAACTTACGCTTGTTTTATCAGCCTGCCACGTTGTTGTGAAATAGCGACGCCTAATTAAGAGGGAAACAGTCTGTGGGCGTTATTATGATGAAGAAGTTCAGTGAAAACAAGCCAGCTATTACCAGATCATTTGTCCAATACTGCGAGTAGCAGTGCCTGTGAATTCGTTAACAATTCGTATTATATAACAACTAGTGGACGCCCGCAGCTTCGCTCGCGTGGAATTAGACATTCACTTACTTCAAAAACGGTTTTTAACTTCAAAAAAAAAGTTTCATACTAAATTTGCACCCCCGTTTTACCCCCTAGGGGGTGAATTTTCAAAAATCCTTTCTTAGTCGCTGCGATCCATTGACGTCCCACTACTGGGCACGGGTCTCCCCCACAGACGCATCTGCGGGAGGTCTAGAGCATACTCCACCACGCTGCTCCAATGCGGATTGGTGGAGAGCCTTTCTTAGTGCCCCCTACGTTATAAAAGGAACTCCTGTGCAAAATTTCAAGTTTCTAACCCTTATAGTTTAGGCCCTGCGTTGATATGTCAGTCAGTCAGTCATTCAGTGAGTCAGTTAGTCAGTCACCTTCTCCTTTTATATATATATAAGATAGATAAACAAATTCTCTGAAAAAAAAAATGTTTCGCAAATATTAGTATTTTGTGTTTAAGCCCCTTTAACTCGATCCATTCTGCCGTAAAAGCATTTTTACATGATCTCATGATGTTTTTACAATCTCCTACCTATAAAATATTAATAACCGTGGAAGAGAATCAGAGACACGTGTCCAACTGTGGGACGTCTATGGGTTATTATGTAGTATAGGTGTAAGTGTGCAAGCAGTTAAAGATTCCTGTTTACTACTCATTAAAATACAGATTAGTGCGTAAGTGGCGCCCCAGTGGATAAGTGGCGCATATCGAGGTTGCGATCGACAACCGTCACTAATCTGTGAGTGGCGATTGACTAGCAATTTGCTCTAGTTGACGTTGTAACTGCCACCACAGGCATCTTATATTGTTACATCATTTAACTCTTAAGACAAACCACTTTTTTCGATCTCTTTAAATCTTAGACGCAAATAGGAACCTTGTAAACCCTATCTTCTTAGGGGATAGCGAAAATATAATTTATTCGTCAAATTTAACTGCAATTGTTATACTAAAAGCATTTCAAGCGTCTTTGGATTCATAGTCTAGCCCTAGAATTCTACCGATTAGTTACTCCGTAAAAAGTATTGCGTTAATAGGTGCATACTTGAGATAATTTAAAATTATGACCACTTACAAAGACAAATTACATCTTTAAATACAACACAGTCGTACAACAGTCGTAGAAAAAATGACGGAGAAGAAGGTAGTAATAAATAGATCAATCTGGTGGGTAATTTGCAATCTCGCGGTCGTTCGCTCAGTCACGCGATGACCGCACACGGCGTCGGACGTGTGATGACTGTTATTAAGCTAATTAACACCATCTATCGTACCATACAAACGTTTGGATTGATGGGTGATTTCCTCCCGATGTGTTTAGATTTTTTGCCAACAGTTAGTAGTGTGGGCAAAATATTGAATCTCTGGACAACGAACCTTATTGACTACAACGCTTGTAGAAGACACAATTGTACTATGTATTCATAAAATACCCACGAAATACTAAAAACTCACAAAAAATACAACAATTTTTTTTCTGACATGACTACATACTAAGTTCTTAAAACATTAATTTTCGTGTTCCAGAAAATTCTTAGAAATTTTATTGACGTTATCAACCAAATATTTTTATAGCGTTTGGAAGATTTATTCAGGTTGTTAAACTTGAAACGTAGGCAAACTAAGATAAGGTCTGTCTGAACCATGATCTGATACAACCGACCTCACGTATGGTTTACAATTCGACGAGTAGATATCAAAATGTATTAATTAGTATTATTCAAATCGGGAGTTGGCGAAGAGGCAAGTCCAACGCTAAAGGCTAAAGTTATTATTTTTTAATGGCTTTATCTAGCGATACGAGATCTTATGTAAGGGGAAAAGGCCCGTATTCATAAACCATATAAACGTGCCATTAAGTATCGAATGCTGAACGGAATTCGTGATTAAGGAACCGTCAGCATCGCAGCTAATCTTAGAGTGATAAAAATAATACGGCCAGAAACGTATCTTCTTAATGAAAATTATAATGTGAGATAAACACGGAGGCTGGTGAATAAATAATAATTATGGAGAAAGTTGGAAGCTGTCAAAACTGGACCCGCGATGGCCACCGGTGGCGACAGGGTGACCAGCAGTCACATTTTTGGTGGACATTTTAGGATAATATCTGATAAATTACAATGAATTATCTAGGAAAATTAACTTTTGTTGTCTAATAAAATCCTGCTATTATTTTAATAACTGGTAATTGTTGGTATTGAAGGTTAAATTGTTGTTTTAATTTAAAAACTTCCAAATCATTGCCAAGTATTTACCCATTGGGTTTACTATTAGCACAAATCTAGTGCAAGCAAGGCCTAACAAAGTAGTACCTAATACACAATTATGTTCGTATACTATCCCGAAATTGGATGGTTAAGAAAAACAGTACCTACAGGAGTAGCATCAAAGGTACCCAAGTCTAGCATATTTACTAATCTTCGTAACAACATTGCTTCAACACGTTTAGTGTTTTTGTTCATAAATATGTAGCGCTTTTTTGTATCTAACGGTTCCCAATATTATTTAATACGGTTTAAAAAGGTCTCGAAACTTCCCAACAACTCTACTTTCCTGGTTCTAATTCCCGAAATCAGGGTAACCCTATCCTTGGCGATTAGCCGAGTAGAAATATTTGGTCATCCGTGTCTTAAGATAGTGTCTTTGTGGGAATATAATTTGTTTTGGTCTCGCGTCTAACGAAGGGCGTAATATAATAACTGGACACAATTAGATATAAGAAGTGATTAATTGGTCGAAGGACACATTTACCTTCTTTTCTGGCGATAAAAGTAGGAGCAGGATCACTACAGCATATCTGTCCTTGCTATTGTTATGTCTAATTACACGCGAGCGAAGCTGCGGGCGTCCACTAGTTTTAAACAATAATAAGTATAATCTAATGTCAACTTTAAACGTAATTGTGTAAATTATTTATAAAGGGCTCATTGCTCTAAGTATAATATAACAGTTATGACAGCAAATAAACGAACACCGATAAATCACGAAACCGTTGACAGACTACCCTCAGGCGGCATAAGATGAACGAGCGAGCAAACAATTACGCCGGGTTAAAGCAGTATTTGTATTGTGGCAACATTACTGCTGTCTGAGGGCGGCTAAAGGCCTCATTAAACGCATCGCCCGGAGCTAACTGCTTTATCTTCTGCCGGCAGCCACCGCAGATTTCAATAATTCCGTATTATATGATCTGGCTTCTACAGATTCAGATTCAGATTCATTTATTTTTCAATTATATGGTATTTTACAAACCAAAAATTAATCTACTTTGCAACTAATCCGCGAACTAAAATGTATAGTGATGTAGGTATGTATACCTACGACGTAGGTAAATAGACTACGACGGTTAATCGCGATCGCGAATCACGAAAGTTAAACAAAATTACCTACCGCCTAATTTATTTACAGTACAAACAAACTAGGCAGACTATTAGAAAAGAATACAAATTTCTAAAAAAAAGCAATAACTAGGGACCTCCATGAAGGGACTCAGGTTATACCGATAGTCTAAGGTAGTATAGTGATAGTCACGAGTTATGGCTCAACTATATCAGTGCAGGGGCGAAGCGCCGGACAGATACAGTTCCTGCTCTGATGCTGAGAGAGGAAGTGTGAACTCACTACTACCAGCTTACTACAGATGTGCCCTAATCGGTTTTTAGGGTTCCGTAATGTTAAAATTGTTAGCTACAACCTTTCTTTCCTTTTACGCTTTCCACTACAGGGCTTAGTGGAAACCGTACCCAGCAGTGGAAGGTCTATGGGTTGTAGCTCATCTGACATCTGTATGTAAGTTGGTAGTAGTTAACGATTTACTACTGAAAACAACCAGGACCGACGGCTTAACGGGCCTTCCGAAGCACGGTAGCTTAATTTTGCCAAATATTGTTCATAAAATAATTTTTAATCTAGTTTTAGTGGTCATTGGAGAAGATGGACTGGACTCAATTTACATAAAAGGCCTCCAACAACTTATTGTTATTCTTCCGTAAGTTTTATCAATATAAGCTCTTCCGAGCGAGCGTGCAGTGTTAAGGTCGATTCACACATATCAGTGAACCCACAGTTCCGGCACAGTACCGTATCAGTGATAATTATTCTTTCAAACATTCTCTATGGATGTATTCACACTTGTCAGTCTCAGTGTCGTCTCAGTACCGTCAGTGTCATCCATAGAGAATGTTTGAAAGAATAATTATCACTGATACGGTACTGTGCCGGAACTGTGGGTTCACTGATATGTGTGAATCGACCTTTATCAGGGCGAGACTGAATAACGTCTCCCAGTGCATAAAGACTGATATCTGACCGGGAAACAGCGCTATCTGATACCTGTCGCTTGCATGTGATAACGTGCGCTTTTGCTCAGTATACACATACACACATACAACCCATATAAAACATTCCTACTACAGAATCTACAGATATGCGAATCGCTCGCGTTCCAGTCAGCAAGACACGGAACGATACCAGTCAGCACACAAGCGACACGAGCCACCACACTGCTCCAATGCGGAATGGTGGAGTGATTAGTGGCCAACCCAGTGTCGCATGTTCTCAAGCCACCCGAAGGTCTTCGACAAGGCTTAACCACTATTTCCACCATTGAAAACAACCGGGACCGATGGCTTTACGTGCCCTCCAAAGCACGGTAGCGTCCATGAAATTTTGATAAATAAAAAGATAGCGGTTCACGGTCACCCATCCACAAACCGACCGCGCCCGTCGTCGCTTAACTCTTTCGATCACATTGAATCGACGCGAGCCATTGGACTATGGACGCTACAATTCAAAAAGCACTAGGGTCTGGGCTGGGCTTTAGGAGAGACATGTCTCCAATAGTGGACATCAAACTGGACTCCTTAGCAGTCGCGTATCTTTCCACTATCCTTGGATCCTATAAAAAAAAACCTTGAACTTCCAAACAAAAAGCCTAGTAACGTACTGTTGGCATGCTAATGAATATAGCCTTCAGTAGACTTTTAAACCTTTTATAAATGTGCAATATATAAAAAAAACTTGTACAATATAAGGTTCCGTCTCATTTTTATGCATAACAAAGTAGGGAAGATATTTATAAAATTTTCAAATTTATAATGTGATTGATGATCATCATGATTTATTGTGTGATGATATTTATCATGTGTTTCCATATCAACATTCATGAAGCTCTACCTGCATGTCTTCATGTTGCTCTACCTGCATTGCTGTTGAGACCTCGATGTGTGAGATGTGTTCAGAAGAATTGTGATTGAAAGCTTATAATTTATATCTAGAAATTATTAATTATCAGAATGTAGTGAGCAAAGTTATTCCAGCCCCTTATTCACAATGAATTATTAAACCTAGTGTTTGTCACCTTCTATCGATATTGAGTTTGAATAAAGAAGGCAAAACACTCAATAGCTAAAACTGTTTTATTAATTTGTTATGAATAATGGGCTAAACCTGTGTAGTAATTCAATGTATTTATACACATAGTAAAGATAACCAAGTAGATATACCTACAAAGTAGAGATCTTATAAAATTTCAAATCCTACGACAGTTATTATCAACAGCTATTTTACGAGTTGTCTCGGTCGCAGTTTACGAGTCAGTTTTAGTGATTCCAAACTTTATAGCTGCGATAACCATTATTTTAGTTTTTTTTAGTTAATAGCGCAAAATTAGAATCACAAGATTTTTTATGTTAACATGCGTGGACTGTGTGTTTTATTAAATGGCCTATTTTATGAGTCTTCCAATCAATCTAATGATTTATGCATAAGAGCGATAATTCTGTTCTTGGAAGTTGCCGCTAGTAAACATTAAGTATGTGCCCGAATCTTTGAGCACTTTCAGGGCTCAAAGAGGGGGCTTTTAACTTTAGTTATAACTAGTGGACGCCCGCAGCATCGCTCGCGTGGAATTATTCTGGCTATCTTTAAATGCCTAGGTCATACTGGAAAGTTCCCAAATTATACTCACTTGAAACTGCTAAGCTAGAGGTCTTGAGCTCGATCCCTGGGTCGGGCAAAGTATTATGTTTTAAAGAATAGTAGGTTAAAGTGGGTGTATTACACATCTGCCTACACCTTCGGGGAAATACAGACGTGAAATTATATTTATTTATTATTTTATGATTACTCTTGTTAATTGCTAGTACAAAATAGTAAAGTAGATATAAATAGAATAGTAAAATAGTAAATAGATTTCAAGTAGCAACCAAACGTTGGCCTTTCCTCTAAATATAATGGCGGGTAGTATACAACGATAAAAGGCACATTTATGGGTTTAAGATAGCAAATGAACATGCAGCACAGCACCGCCCACCCGCTGCCGCCCATGGTAACTTTGACAGACATTGAAGATGCGTATAGTATAATTAGGTCAAATATGCTTTGCTGGCGTAAAAGCACGGTAAAAGTGTAACGGGAATACTACAGATTTATTTGCTTAACACAGAAAACTTACGTTCGCACTAAATTTCAAGCTTCAACACGGAATTCCGGAATTCCTTTCATAAATCATGTAACTCGAACCGTACTGAACGACACGTGACGGGGTGACGCGGCAACACGAGGTCATCGCTCGGCCTTGTTCGGATATTCGCGAGCGCGTCACGTCACTACCTCTGCGTGCGCTCGCGCACGTATCCAGTGCGGTAGTGACGTCCGCGTTACGCTATTATCGATAAACACTGACCCGCTCGTAAACTAATTGATGATCTTGATTGAACTATAACTCAGATATAATTAATGTAAAATTTCATTTAACGGCTTAACATAATGCAGAATCTTATTAAGCTATGATGTCTTTCACTGTCACTTCAGTAACGCTCGTGATGAAATAATATTTTCAAAAGAAATTAAATACAATATATAATTAAATATAAATCAATTCAAACGAAGTTCAATGATCGGAAATAAAATAAAGGATTTATTGGAGTGAAAATGATAAGAAGTATTGTCCGATAGATGTCTTGTAATGAATTTATTTTCATACAAGGCTCATGCGTCAGCGAAGACAAGTTGTATTGAGTTATTGTTCAAGACTTTAACTGCATGTTACAAGGAGCTCGATAGTTTGTTGCACGTTGCACAGCTGCGGCACCCGTTGATAATACAAATTACAATATTGTTATGATATGATGTACCAAGCTTCGTCTTCCCTGAATACTGGATATAGAAAGCGTTATTTGATTTTTCTCAATTTAAAAGAACCAATAATGTGGTATATTACAATGAATAAGTAAATATACCAATCATTAGATGTAAATACATCGATTCAAAACCCCGACGCACTTAATTTTTAAAAAAAGTATATTTTTATATTACTCTAGTTTAGTTAGAGATAATACAAATTCATTATTTGATGGTGAATTGATTTGTTTAAATGTATTGAATCTTTTTATAATTTTTGTATAGGCTTCTATTTGTATAAAACAGTCCAACAATAAAATATTTATGATTGTGTTGATTGCATGTATACTTAAGTCGTAAAAGTTATTTTGGATGAAAATGTTATTGGTTCTATTTTATGAATCAAACTTCGTCTGCAGATTGAATTTTGTACAATAGATGGTATTGATGACTACGACATTATATGACTGAAATTATGATAATGCAAAGACTAAGTGAATTGGGGTTACAACACCTAACTTATAGTAATTAATGCTTTAGCTTTAATTAGTTCATAAAGCTGAGGAAAGCTGTCAACTAAAACCTAACACTTAGTTAAAATATGATCGAATGTTTTTTTATTGAATTGTTACTGGTACATTAAACAATAATTAAAACTCGTAACTAAAGAATTTATTTTACATTTCATATCTATCGACATTGAGTCTCTAACTCGGCAATATCAACCGAGTTTATTACTACAATTAATTTACTGGTGACCTCTGATCAGAAGTGACCCGTAACTTAACACATTGTAATAGGGCTTCATACTTTATCGTATCATAAGTAATGATACGAAAGCATTATATTTATAAACATTACAATTATGTTTCCATATTTTTTGGAGTCTTGTTGAATGTATGTACTTATTTCTAAGACAAACTATATTTATAATAATGTGAAAAAGCTCTTGAAGAAAGTTTATTTTCAGGGTGAACATTCTTTTACTACTTTATAGCTTGTGTATTTTTATTGAAGAACGTTCACATCTATAATTTTCAACTTGTTTTATTGTTTCTCGGAATGTTTTCAACCAACTTCTAGGTTTATTATATTATTGATTATTATTGGGGTAACAACGGAGCTTTCAGAATACTCCTCAAAGATTATTTTTACATGCAGTTAATAGTCATGCACGTGTACGATCACAAAATATGATACTCAATTGATTTAGACGATCTCTTACGAGACGAGACATAAACAATAACTAGACACTGTATTTAATCCTCGAAACGTGGAAACAACCATCAATTGCAATCTCTCTTACTACTTAATGCCTAGGTTGCCCCAAAAGTTCGCTTAATATTCTTGTTGTTGTGTCGAACTACATCGATCACGCTCCGTAACGCTCTAATTTGAAATGTTACACAATTACTTTCCCATAGTAAAACAACAATGCTTGAAATGCGGAGAAATTATCACGTATTTGAGGTAACTAAACAATATTTATTTTCTATTAGACACGGAATCCTTTTACCCGATCACCGATCATCTGATTGAATAAAAAAGGGACCGTTCTCATTTCGCTCGTTACGAATATTTCACACTGCAGCGTAAACAAAAAGTCAAATAAAAAGCGGCCCGTCACGGCCCGATCCGCTGTCAATTGGACAGTGTGATAAGATTTTCCCAAGAAATCGCGATTTGTGACGATATTCGTCATGCTTGAATACGATACTTGCTAGGTGGTTTCCATCCGATTCTGATATCTCTTTTTCATTTCGACAAAATATCAGTTGGTCATTCTTATGGTATGTATCTATTCTTAACACAATATCACATACGTACTAACGAATTGACCAAATAATATTCTTATTAAGATCCCTCTTCTAACTGGACAAACCATCCCAGTCTCCATTTGAGTCTTGTTAAGTCGGTTACAGTTGTCATGACTGACAGAAGATTGGTGGTTCTGCTTTCTTTTTTGTTATCCTATATCCATAAAAAATTGTGGGCTCTGGCTCCCCTCGGAATGGCAGCAAATATCACATGCCTTTGTGAATATTATGGAGAGCCTCAGGCTTGCAGGTTTCCTCACGATGTTTCCTTCATCGTTACAGCAGTACCAGTTTGTGTATACCTACACTTAATCTTCTAATCTGATCTTCATTCTCATTGTGTAAACTTTACATTTTTGAACACCTTTTAACAGGACGAGTTTTAAAATAGGAATAATTAAGATTATTTGAATTATTAAGAATTCAACAGGTGTGATATTCTTTATCGACTCAGCACCTCACTCATGTCAAGCGCAGCGCGTGTGACGTCGCACGACTTTCAGACCTATAACCACACCGGAGTAATATTTTTTCTCTCTTGTAGCAGGACTAGACGCAAATAGCCCCGATAGCAGTTATTACGGTATTAATACGGTATTATTACGGATACGGATTATTATTCCTTTTGACTATGGAAAAATATCTGTGTTTCTATTTCTTTCCTACTCCAATATCTTCGCCGCACTGAATGAAAGAATAGCATATTTAGTATCCGAACGGAGTTAAAGTGTCGGTTGGGGATATTTAAGCCCATTACGCAGTGAACGTGTTAATCTAATTATATTGATAGTTTTATACAAATTTAAACGTAAGCGATAACCTTTTTAGAACGGACTATGATTACAGTTCTAACGATATGCATAAACTAGGTCACTTGATCTGATAATGATAGGTACTAGTCATAGAGAAACAGCAGAAATTTGTTATATAAACCTATCGAGATTTTTCAGATTAATTAGGGAGTACACTGAAAAAGAGCAGTAATTTTAAAATGACACGGAGTTAATGTCATTACCGAATTAATGTTTAATAATAGCTAATCATATACCAATGCTGAGTATTTTTGAGCCGAAATTACTGAGCCTATGCGCAACTCTTGGTTTTTCGAGACTTCCGTGCATATGACTCTTCTACAATAGATAAAATAAAATAGATTTGTTTGTAAGAAGAACTTTTTTTGCGGTAGTCAGTTAATAATAAGATTGATTCAGCTATCTAGCCAAAACATACCATATAATCATAAAACAAAAAAGTTTTTCAGATACTACATTCATAAAATAAACTAATATAAATTGGCGATACTAAATTGTTTTATCGATAACGCAATGTTCGTCACTATTGCGTAGTTCCCGAAACAGCAGCCATTATCAAGTTTTTATTTCCACTATGGGTAGAATGGCGACGGCAAATTTTAATTAACACTTAAATTTTTGTTTCATCAATTACTAACCAAAAGATTAGGTCTGATAATGGCGTTGAGGTCACATCTAATAGCTCGATAAGCATCGGTCAAGGTTCAAGAGATTATTAAATCAATTATTTTTTAGGTCTTCACTTTGATTAGATATTAGCGACTTTATAGACATACTAATAAGGCTTACAATCTTGTATGGATTTATCCAAGCCAATAACTCATAGAGAAAAAGAGGATGAATGAAAAAAAAAATTGCATTTATAATTTTAAAGACAGTAGTTTGACTACCTTATAAAGAGTTTATTGCAACAATTTTTTACTTAGAGTAAATGACTTTATTAATTTGATACAGCACTTTTCCATCACACAAATCTGTTACTTTTCTTTTAAGACAGAGTTTTTCTTTAATTAAATAATTAATGATTTCAATGATCAACCAATATTCTCGCTACTGCATCCTTCATCACTATCAAAGCGCATATGTGTGAGAGAGATAATATTATTCAAGATGAAAGTCGCCCAAAGTATTGATGATATTTATAATAAAATCGGGTTTCTTATTACATTTTAGTATCACAATCACCTTTCACTGCCCATCGGTGTGTCGATAAGCTCGAATCGAATAGAGAAATAAACATTAATTTGTATGTGATCGACCGTTAAATTGTTTTATGGATGGTTAATCAACTCTTTAAGTTTACCGACGTGTTACATCACTAGTGTTGCTGGGGTGTTCTTGTATTAATGTTTTAGAATCAATGAAATTGGAATTTGTTATTGGTCAGAATGAATAGTAGACATTTACATCGACAAGCTCTGTAAAATACAACAGTAGTCAAATTACGACGAAAAGGGTTCGCAGTCACCATTTGTTATAGAATGGTAAAACGACTGCCGTTCGTTTATCAGTGCGACCTTGTCGCGCAGTTCGGACTAATAGTGTACCTATCACTAAATTATAGTTTTTTTTTAATCTAATGACTAAAAGAATACCCCGAATTTAAGTAGGTAAATCTACTAGATCTGTTATTGATTGAATTAGGTTGTATTTCTTTCTGTGTTTGCCATGGTAGTAATCCCGTGGCGCTTTATAAGACGATGAGAGTGCAGCTTGGTTTTAGACATGGTTTCCGACATGGTTCGGCGAGTCCCACATACCCGCCTGTCTTCACGGCAGGGCGGGACGCGTCAAAGTATTTCCCGTTGATAAAAAAATTGTGTGTGAATAATAATTTTATTTATGGCATAAGATTCAAATATTCAAATATATTAAAAGGTGAATAAGAAATGTTTAAGCATTAATATTTCTTATAAAGCATTGAAGGGTAGCTATAGAATCAGAAACGACTTCTATTGTAAGTAAGATTTGCCAATCGTTTTTTTTAAACGTGATGTCGAAGTAAGAAGTGTGCAGATTATACCAGCCAAATAGTAAACATAACGACGTGCCCCTGTTATCTATTTACGCAAGTCATAGTTATCACAAAATATTTCACGCAACCAACTGGTACTCACGGTCATGTGGCAGCGAAGCAAGCTCGCTTGCATGCGTTATCATAAAAAGGAGAACAGTGATCAGTAGCAGGCTAATGATGAGTTGTGACAATGATGAAGACCTAGATTGATTCCATTGACAAAAATCCGACGATTCATATCAGCTTAGCGGGGGAAAGACCCTCACCGTGGGCGGTCGTACGTCAAACTAAATTGACGTGCCGTCAGTCGTCGCTGTCACGTAATTAGGCGAACTAGCCCGCCCTTACACCCTTTAAATGGTACCACTTATTTTTTTTAGCGAGTGCAAACGATGAACCACAATCCGCTGCAGAGGCAGCCCATGACAATAAAAATTGTTCAATGTATATTAACTCGCTCAATTAAAACAGTTGCTGATTAATTTTTGCATGCGATATTTTTGGATTCAATTATCCAACATATAAACTTTGAATGCAAATTTCCTATGGAATGAGCTTCCGACTGAGGGTTTTCCTTCTAGCTTCGTCATGGAGCGTTTCAAGAAGAGTGTGAAACGCTTCCTGCAAGGCAGGCGATGCATCTGATGTTTGGTGACCACTTACCATCAGTATGCCTGTTTCTGTATTATAGAAATTCAAACTTTGAAAATAACTCAAATAGGGATTAGGTTGGTTAAGTTAGCACAGTGTTAATAAGAACATTAGTTGGTCGGTTGATTAGTAGATAATAAGGACTAGGGCAAGGTCTATTAGTGATAGTTGCCTCTAAGGAAATGTAAACAGAAACCACACCTTTCTGAAGAGAAGTCCGCCAACCGAAATATGGCCAGCGTGGCCTAATGCGGCCTTACTGAACTGGGTGGTATACTCGTTAGCAATATCAAAAGACAGCATCTTAAAATTGAATACTAAAACACTTCACAAAAGAAAAAAAAAAAATAAACGAATCATTAAGTTCCGAGATTGATTAATGGCTGTACGAATTAATTAAATTTAGGGGCTATCGTTAATTACGTCTCGCATAAAAAGTGGGGTCGAAGTGACACTCGACTTGAAAAGGGAGGACGCTATTTAATTTTACGCGAAATCACATCGAAAACGATAGCGATAGCGTATTCAGTAATTCTGCGGTGACAGCACCGTTGTTACCCCTCCTTTTATTATTGGTTGTATGAAACACATAGGTTATATTTAGAGTTCGTCCGGGATACCACCGTCACTCAAAGTGTCAATTATCATTTCTGCCGGAATATAGTTATTTCCTTTTATGCTAGAGGACTATCTTACCCCTTAAGAGTAGGAATGTATCTGTGATCGACATTTAACGAGATTCTTATGAGTATCTCATGGGTTTGTCACAAATATCGTGGGTGTTAGCGGATAGATGGTGCTGTATTCATGTTATTTCTTTAAAAAGAAAAACAAGTTTGGTGCGCTGGGGTAAGACTGACATTTTATTTTGACATGTAAGAATTTTAGAAGAAATATAATGTAATTTAAGCAACACTTACAAATTAGGTTAGCCTGTAAGGTTGGTGATGTTTTGGATGGAATGATTAAATAAATAAATAAATAAACATATGGGGCAAGATTAACTGTTTGAAATATCTCAGTACACAGTAATCTATGTTACTGTTATAGTAAATTAGAATAGAAATGTGTACTTTAAGAGATATCTATTTCAAAGTGTTATGCCCGTTTTCACCAACCTTGCCCATGTGTTGGTTGATCTTACCCCATCTCACTGTAGGGAAAAAATAATGCTGGATATTTTCGATAATAATTTATGTGACTGATCTTGATGTAAATCTTATTATCGTCCTGCAACTGCCGCCTATAACCCAATGCGCTACGCACCCCGAAAAGTGAGGACGCTAAACAATCAAACAGTATTAACGGGTGTCAAACGTCAACCCGGGCGGTCGGCTGTCAGATCTGTCAAAACAATCCTGCGCGGCGGGTGTCGGCTCACTGTCAACTGTCACGATAATTAGGCGGGAGTAATTGAGCGGACGATGGTGATTGATGGGGGGCAATAGTGATGTACGTTTGAAGTTCTGTTGTCCTTGTTAAGGCTAGGAAGTAAAGATGTTACAGTAAAGTGGTTTCACGCAGATTCAATAAAAAAAAGTGTGTGTGTACTTATGTACACGCGTTAGAAGTTATACTTCTTTGGCGTAACAAGATAAAAATCTTTTCAAAAATTTTATCTTTCGCCTTATTCTACGTTTGTAGAAAAAACGACACTAACAATAGAAAAAAGGTATTTAATACATTGAAAGTTTTATTATAACGCATTATCTAGTTAAATAAAGTTTATTTATATATCACAAAAAAATTATTTCTACATTGACAGCACCTGACTAGCAGACTTTGACAATTGAAAGTGTACACTGTCAAACTATTTTTTGACAATGTTGACTATAGGTCTATAGCTAACTTCATGGTGTCGGTTTTTTGTGACGGTGTGCGCGCGCATCGTAAAAATTTACTCTCATCATTTTTCCCTAACGCGCCAAAAGAAGTATAGCTTCAAAAACATTCTGTCTGACAGTCACAAAATCCTTCATCAAGATGCGCTGTGGACCGAACCAACGGTTTCCAATAAATAGTAATTTTGTTCATTACTCCTCAGATAGGGCCGCGAAGACAGACGCATCTGAGATAAGACGTTTTACGATAAAATGTATACTACAATGCAATCGTTTGTTAAACGTAAAATAATGCTACTTCTTTATCGGTAGTTCCCGATCGATCATAGTTGGAAAATGTCGTAACGAGTTACGGGTGGTCTGTGCCCAGCCTCAGAGTTCTACATAGCATATGTCTCGCGTAAGCAAATATATTATCATCCCATATCATATGGGATCAATAATTATCCAAACCATATCATATGGGATCAATCAGTAGAGTTAGAATTAAATCTGTATGAAGTTTTCTTGATAACACTATCATTGGCTGTTCTACATCATCCATCTATCCATCAGCCTTTTTGGGTCCACTGCTGGACATAGGCCTCCCTCAATCGTCGCCACTCCTCCCGATCCTGCGCCCTCTGAATCCAACGGTTTACCACTGTCTCGGTCCATCAGTCCATCTCGTCAGAGGGCGCCCAATGCTTCGTTTTTCGAGACGCGGTCTCCACTCGAGGACTTTGCTTACCCAACATAATTACTGTTAATTACATGGTAACCATTAACCGTACTTAATATGACATGTAACCTATGGATCGGTGGTCTAACCAAGAATAACCATAGGTGCCATAATATCATTTCCCATCGAACATACCTCTGACGGATAAAAAAGCTAAGTACAGAGTACTAACCGTTCTTTTACCACTATCATGTCTGCGTAAAGTCGAATGTATGTACGATTTAAATAACGTCATATCCGTAGGTCCAGTTCTATGTAAGTTTTTCTACCATTCTTGTACTATCTTTATTTAATTACTCTATGTAGCTCCTGTGTCCACATGCTACACAGATTGCGCAAGAACATATTATTATTTTTATTTTGGATAAGAGATTTAGAACTAAATATTTATTCACTAGATACCACACCTGCCTGCAAGTAAGGAAACATCAGGCAACTTTCATGTTAACAAGATAAGATTCGTGTAATAGGTACTTGTTTTACAGCGGAGCTTAAAAAAGCTTAAAGAAGCTTTTTCGTTGAGGACTGACCGCTAAAGTCACTACAATGAGGAATATTAGCTATTGGCAGACTACTGGGGATTTACCGTTTACATGCAGGTTCGTGTATGTGCGTGAAAAACCACTCTTCGATATCGAGGGTGAAAAATAGATCAACGAACATTATCAACAGGACATTAAGGTAATAAATATAAATATTATAATTGTTCGTTTGCATCATATGTAAAAACGTAATTCGTCATGGGTGAAAGGGTTGACTCAATGTATATGTAATGTTGGTTATATTATGGTTATATTATGGTTATATTATGTTGAAATCTACCTATATCTGAATGATTACTAATATTGAATCAAGGAAACTAAAATAACAGAGATATTATTATATTATTTTCCTAGTATGATACGTAATTTTACAAAATAACTAGTTTGTAACAAACAAAACTAAGAACTAACCTGTCGTAAATACGTTCGACAATATTCTGAAAGAGTATAGGAATTTTGGGAAAGAATACAGGTGCCTATGAGGGATAGGGCTGCCACTGAGATCATATCCGAAGGAATATTTAATCTCGACCATTATCTCCATAATGGGCTCCGGTTCCCGCTTCATATTGCCTCTATCGCCAGAAATCTTAATAAATTAAGATGTCCCGAGATACGTGTATAATTTTTCGGTTATTTATATGAAGACGGGCCTCCCTTTGTACCACCGAAGTATCAAATGTAAAGGACTGTGAGGATATAATTTAAACTGTGAATTTGTCGCAGGGTTCATCTTGTTTGGCTAGGGTTGCCACTTCGAAAAATTTGCTGTGTACCTAGTCTATCTATATATATAAAAGGAGAAGGTGACTGACTGACTGATGACTGACTGACTGACTGACATATCAACGCAGGGCCTAAACTATAAGGGCTAGAAACTTGAAATTTTGCACAGGGGTTCCTTTTATAACGTAGGGGAGCACTAAGAAAGGATTTTTGAAAATTCACCCCCTAAGGGGGTAAAACGGGGGTGCAAAGTTAGTATGAAACTTTGCCGTTTTTGAAGTCGTTAGACGGGTAGACGTCTTTAATGGGTCTAATTCTACGCGAGCGAAGCTGCGGGCGTCCACTAGTTTTTTAATATTTGACAGAAGTGTGTTTAAGTATTAAAATGCCCTTCGACTAATCAGTGATTTATTAACGAACAATCTGATCTGTCGGAATGAAAAGAGCCACTATTATTATTATTACATCTGGATAACATTAATCCTCCATAACGTTTTTAATCTTTGAAGTCATCAAAGCCATTATTTTTATCTTTGAAGTCATCAAACATTAAAAATGTTATGGAGGACTTTCAGTTCATTAATTTTCTTTCTTAGGACTGCGTCCAAGACTTTTCTAACTGAGAAAATACCTTGGTGAGGCGATCGGTTCATTCATACGTACGTCATACACATACTCATACTATTCATACGTACGTCCATTTTTTTTCAGACCTAGCTGCAAAAAAAAAAAATTTAATCCAGACCTGGCATTTCACTTCAAGGTCTGTTACTCTTCCAATCTCGGCTTATCGTATAGCAAATCTGCATATGTCATAACAGTTATTTCTAAGTGAGTCAACATGCATACAAGATAACTAGCTTGATAGTGGAACTGAATAACTTTACGATAACGCACCGCTCAAAATAAACATTTACAAGAGATGTCATAAATATATCATATTAATCAGTGCATGGCGCTTTAACAAGTCTTCTTTAACGACATGAATAGTGTAAAACTTAGAAAAAAAAACATCAAATAGAAAATTCATCTAAGGCCTAAAAATCTCACTAATTATTTTTATATTATTATTAAAACTTGTTGTGGTCAAAAAAATCACTCGGATTCAATCCTCGTTCTATAAAAATATGGGACTAAAAATTCTTTATGTAAGTAAGTATTGACAGTGTAAATGGCGAGTGTGTATAAATCACTGTCACACACTATCACACATAAGCACTTATATTTCATAATATTATTAATTTTGTTAATTTATTAATATTATTGATTTTTTGACGTTTTAATTAAAGTGGAGTAAAATTAAGAAATAAATTAAGTGACAACCCTACTGTAATGTCATAATCCTGTGTCGATGAGGCGTTGAACATCTCGCATGTATTATAATTCCGGTGTCCTCCGCCTTTTGACCTCACAATGAAATGGAAACATTCAAAGAATAAAAATAAAATAGGAATGTAATACACCCTTTATTAACTTCTGTGATATTTGTGGTTATTTTATAAGGTATTTAGGGTCAGTAACCTTTGTGATCTAAGTTGTGATAGTGGTAGGTTTTATATCATAGTTATCTATGACATTGGTGACAAAAGTTTACTTAATCCATGGCAGGCAATTGCAGGCACAAATGACTTTTAGTAAGTAAAGCCACACTTTAACAGGAAAAACAGGACAGGGAAGAAAGTTCAGATATCTGAAAATTATCCATATTGACCATAATTATTATTATTGCCTTAATAGTACATATATCTATTATTTTTATATTCACTTTGACTAATCTCGTGGGTATGTAGTTTATTTGTTTAGTGTTATAAACCGTTTGTGATTCTTTTTTTAGTATTTCACTGTAATTCTTGTAGCGTCCTAGCCCAATGGCTCGCGTGGATTCAATGTGATCGAAAGAGTAAAGCAACGACGGGCGCGGTCGGTTTGTGGATGGGTGGGGCAAAATTTCATGGACGCTACCGTGCTTCGGAGGGCACGTAAAGCCATCGGTCCCGGTTGTTTTCAATGCTGGAAACAGTCGTTAAATCGAAGACCTTCGGGTGGCTTGAGAACATTCGACTCTGGGTTGGCCACTAACCCCTCCACCAATCCGCATTGGAGCAGCGTATGGTGTATGCTCTAGACCTCCCGCAGCTGCGTCTGTGGCGGAGACCCGTGCAGTGGGACGTCTATGGGTCGCAGCGAATTTCTTCGGAAACGCCTCAGAAAACTGTTTCAATCTGAATAATGATAATAATTAATATGTAATAATGTTAATAATTTTCAATATGAATAAGACCGTTGCTAAGATACAGCGCCAAGATCTAACCATTATCTTAATAAACCAAGACTTGAGTCACGGATAACCAGGTATCATTACAAAACTCAATCACCGTCAGCACTTCCGGTCCACATAATTTCAATTAGCACTATCAGGCATCAGCAAAACACAATTAATTAGTTCAAAGTGATGCTCCTAATGGAATCAATTTACTAGAAACCACTTTTAATATTTACAGCTTTCTAACACTTTATATTCGTTTCGTTTTCACTAACGAGTTAGGTACCATATCCTGAAGGGAAGATGGTTTTAACGATAAACGTATTTATTAAATTAAATTTGCAATCCTTACTAATATAAGAATGGGAAAGTATGTTTGTTCGTTCCTCCTTCTCCGCCTCAACATAGTGATGGATCGACGATTTTTTGCTTAGATGTAGTATAGGGTCTGTGGAATGACACAGGCTATACGATTCCTGTGAAATTGACGAAAAACTTTAATAATCGGTAGAATTTCAATCGTTCGATTTTTAATCGATTATTTTTTGTCAGTTTGTTGGTTTGTCCTTCTTTCCTATACGACATGCTGGATGACACATGACGTGTTCTCTGTATTCTTTATTATGCTACGTAACGATATAAAAATATAGATGTCTGAGATCATTAAGATTTTTGAAGAAGTAATCGAATCAATGAAAAAAACAACACATACATACTTTGTAACTAATAGTAACGAACTTGATATCCAGTATTGATAATTTCGATAGTATTGTTATTTATACGTCTTTACACAAAACTTATTATATAAATAACTGAATAACTAGTTTAACTTATTTAACTGCGGATACATTTCACTACACTGCATGTTATTTGCAATTATTTCAATAACATCGGCGATTCGCGACCTATTGAGATTTTGCGATTGTAAATTAACTACGATTATCGCTAAATGACGGTTAGTGGTGCGACAGGATATCGATAATATATTAGGTAGTTGTAATAGAGTATTTTCTAGGCTAACTGATTTAGGATGCATATAATATAACATAACATAATATCACGCCTGTATTTCACCGTAGGAGTAGGCAGAGATGTGTTACACCCACTTTTCACCAGTTATGTTTAGGTCCCATGTAATAGGTGGTGAATTGATTGCCACACACTGGGCACAAATCCAGACTCCGAGCTGTTACCGGCAAGTTATAAAAATCCAATATATGTAGCTCAACCCGGGGATCGTACCCAGGACTTTTGGCTTAACAGTCGTGCTAACGACCACTAGACCAACGAGACAAGGAATAATATTATTATTCCGATTTATAGTGTTATCTAATAATCTGGTCAGCAGGTAAATAGTTACAGGTAAGTATAGCAAATTACAAATTGATTGATTAATTTTGTCGATAAACCTGTTTTATATCACACCAAACTATAGCAAATTTATGAACAGCAATGCGTAACGTACCCAATAACTAAAAGACTTAAATACACAGATTAAGTTAAAATGTACTTATTCTTGGACATTAATAAGACTAATTTGTAAATAGACGGAAGTTTTTTAAACCAGAACAATTTATCAAGAACCAACCATTTATCTTTTGATTAAACATCAAAAGAATGAACTACTAGTACGTTAACAACTTAACTTAGACGGGAGTTCTGACGCTGACTGCTGGTCTATATTTAATGTTGTAGCAATAACAAAGCATAATATGTTTATGTTTTGTAATTAATTTACGAATTATTTAATTCGGTTAGCGCCTAGTTTATATTTGAGGCACGTGCGTGGCAGTAGCTAAGAGGGCTAAGAGGGTGATGGATGATGCTTGATACTTGATACTTTATTCATTCATGCAGTTTGTTGTAAGTAGGTACTACCGCTACAAACTGTAAAAGGCAGTCTCTACACTATCTACAGCCCGTCGGCCATTGCAAGTACCTTCATCGACAATACAGTACAGTACGCATTTTTAATATTTTTAATAGGCAAATAGGATTTCAAGAACATTATACTAATTCAATTTTTGTTTTAACTACTAAGTATAATAAACTTTGTAAGTTGGTATGTATGTAGTATGTAAGTTAGTTATGTTTAATTGACATAATTTTAAAATTAAAAAATATTAATTCACTTTTATGTGGTGTTATACCCAAAAACGTTAATTAAGGATTAAGCAGAGGCAATGTATAATCGAAATACAAAATAGTAAATGCTTCCGAAATAGAAGTAAGGAAATTATATTTGTAACATTCATAGCATTCACCTATCTACCTACGCGTCTGTCGGATTCGTCACGGATTATGGAAAATCAATGACATTTTTAAAAAAAATATATATATAGGAATTAAAAAAGGTAAAGTATCTAACAGTCCAAGTCGCGGCACACGGGAAGGTGCGAAGTACTGTGAAGTGGGCGTCGGTAGATTATTTTAACCACGCGCCAGCACACGCCGCTATTAGTATCGTATTAGCGGCCCGAATCGAACTAGAGTAACTGGACTAACTTACTTATAAACTAACTTAGTGACTTACTAACTAGTCTAGCCAGTTTACCAATAATACGTCTCATGGTTGGGCACGTGTCTCACGTACAACCACAGCTGCAGGAGGTCTAGAGCATACTTCACCAATGCGGACTGATGAAGGGAAGAATCGTCTCTTCCCTTCAGTCAGGGTAATGGACGCTTCAATATAAAAAAACTTTAGTTTGTGGTTTCTAAAGTTTTTTTAGTAGTGGACGCCCGCAGCTTCGCTCGCGTAGAATTAGACCCATTAACGACGTCTGCCCGCGTTCGGGTTGCCCACTTGACTTCAAAAACGGCAAAGTTTCATACAAACTTTGCACCCCCGTTTTACCCCCTTAGGGGGTGAATTTTCAAAAATCCTTTCTTTGTGCTTTCCCCTGGCGTTGATATGTCAGTCAGTCAGTCAGTTAGCTTCTCCTTTTATATATAATTATAAAATTGCTTACGAGCACATAACTTAGGAATGTAATTGGTGCCTGCCGCAAGGTTTTGAAACCAGACCCTTTCGAGTGAGGGACCGATTACTGAGATACAACCGTTTTACTAGCCCCCAAGAAGAGCTTTTGTGCCTATTTTGAGAAACCAATGGGATCGTTATACAAAACTCCACAGTCATACTACATTAGGTATACTTCAGTACAACCGCATCAAATGCCGCGATAATCTAACGAAGTCGCCCCAAGCCGCATAATGCCAACACGAATCAGCTGAGCTGTCATGCAGCATAACTCTAGTGGATGGTAATTTTAATCTCCCACAAACTTCAGTATTCTACGTGGATCAGCGTGAGAGTCGATCGTTATGCCATAAAATTCAATCAGAAGTTTTTATTTATTTATAAATTTATGTTCACAGACAATAAAGAAACAAAAAAAAAACAGACAGTAAAGAAAAAAAAAGAAATAACAAAATTTTTGTACAAAGGTTCTGCTTATTTCTAAAAGAAATCTCTTCCAGCAGACCAACCAAGAGTGGGGAGGAAGTTTTTTTTACTGTGGAAGCGATCGTAAAATAGCGTAAGTATAAGGCGGTTTTTTTTAATGCTATGAATAACAGAAGTACAGTAAGTACTCTTCTGCATACAGGCAAGTCTGATTCTCTGGGACGATCAAGAGTCTGTGGATTCTTTTAAAAGCTTTTATTTAACTTCACTCGTGTGTATGTGTGTCCTGCAATCTTGCAATCAATCTTGCAATCAATATTTCCACTTCCAATGAAGATATCGAGCTGAAAACCGGCACATATATTTGGTACGATACAATGCACGAAAATAAAATAAAAAGTTATAAAAAGATATTAAATATGTGTGCCAAATTTCAGCTCGATAGCTTCAGTGGAAGTGGGTGAAATATTGATTGCAAGATTCCAGGACATACATACATACATACGAGTGAAGTTAAATAAAAGCTTTTAAAAAAAACAGTATAATTTCGTTTGAAAACAATGACTAGCCAATGGCCAATGGTTAAGCAGTTAATATTACGTCACGTGGTAGAATCTACATACAGGTCACTGCACTTCCTATACCTGTGCATCTTCGATCACATAGTATACTGCTACTTGCTGAAATTATGTTTTTTTCTTCCGTAATCGAAGCTGTGCAGAGATACATATAACAGTCGTGTAATAACTGTCTTTTAAGTATTATCATTACATTCATAACAATAATTAACTAACCATTACTGCCGTAGTAGTACTAGTATTTACTCCCCGGAGTGCCGGACAGGAGCCATCTTGTCAAGAAAAGCTAGCATGTATCTTGGCGTAACTTAAAACATGTTAATCTATCTCTTTTATTTGCCTGCTTGTCATATTCATCAAAATTACTTGTAGTTTTAAATAATGTTATATTTATTAAAGTAACATGAAGGCAGGGTTGTCAATTATTTTATTGATAGAATTTATATCACTATATGTATATTAATAATGATCTATTTTCTAAATAATTAAAAAAAATCTAATAAAAGTACCTACTTATAATATGAGATAAACAAATTGTCTTATCAAATGCAAGGTCTAACTTAACGTAGTATATGTCGTGCATAGTTTTCGTAGATCACTAAAATTGCTTTGCTTCGATGTTTCACTGGTATAACTTAAAATTATCTTTGTCTTTAATATTGGACCTTAATAGGTCCGGTTATCCGATCCAACTGAGTTTATTTATCACTTCAAGTCAAGGTAATTTCGATTAGTTGAATGGCTTGTTGAAAATAATTTACAATCAAACGAGCATAGTAATGTTCGATTGTAATTATGTGAACGATTTGATCGAAGTGATTGACAAGTTGTAGCAACGCCTACTCAAAAGTCTTCCACGTAATTTTTAGATCAGGTATGTTTTATTTTAAATAATTTTTTAAAATTGCAACACTGACGCAGCCCTACTCCAAACTGTCTATCTGTCATGGCCGCGTTCAGTGTCTCGGTCCTGATATCTCTCATTTAGTTTAGATCATATTATGTTTGTTTCATATTTCATGGGTGGGTTACATAATGCAATATGTTTAAGGGAGGGAGATTATTAATCACTTCGATCAAATCGTTCACATAATTACAATCGAACATTACTATGCTCGTTTGATTGTAAATTATGTTTCACGAATTGATCGAAGTGATTGACAAGTTGTAGCTGTTTAGAGACAGATTTCAGAAATATGAAACCTATCTTTTAAAGAAATAAAATACCTTGTGGTATGTAACTTTATTAACAAAGTTAACAAAAGGTAGGTAGTTTGTCCTTTTTGGTAGTAATTTAATACAAAAGTGATGTAAATAACACTAGTGTAAATTGACCAATTTTGTTTTTGATTTATGTTAAAAAAAAAATTTACTACAAAAATATAAAATAATGTAATGTAGTTAATTAACTGAGTTTTCTCTTTATTATAGATCATTTCCTGCAGACAGAATCAATTGCAAATTATTTCGAATGGTTTACAATACGTATTTATGTTACAATAATTTATCAAATATACAAGAGGAATCACTCCAGACCGCAGTGTTTCGAGTGCTATCGACACTGAGAACCAGATACGAACTGCAGCATGTCGGGTGTTGTGTCTATAACCACTGTTAAGAAATTTCTTTAATATGTAGGTACATTGATTTAATCTTTATGCTAATAATAAAATAACATATAATAATATGGAGTATGTATATAAAACGATTGTTAGTAATACGTAAGGTATTTGTGGCATTAATAAATGTCTATTTTCATTAAAACTGTTCTGCTGATAATCTAATAAAAAGTTGTTTAACACTTATAAAACGTTTATTAGTATTGCATAAGATACTTGTGGTATTAATAAAGGTCTCTCTTTAGGCACCGGACGTACAACAAAATATGGAAGTTTCAAAAGAGGTTGGTACCTATGTATTTGGTTTGGAGGTTATGGTTATGTCAGAAATTGTATCTACGTTTTAATAATTTCATATGGATGTTTGACGTTTTTATTAATGACGATTACCGATAATAATTCTAACAAACTTATCTAATTTAATTGTTAAATGATTCAAGGTAAGTAAAATAGCTGGAAAATTCCTGCTATTTTTACCTATGTATCCGATGCGCTGCGACTAACGCAAACAAAGCTAATGTTTTCATAATGGTGTTCCAAGTGAAAATTTTTAAATTATAGTTTAATTTATAGGTTAATTTTGTAATTATAGTTTAGCTAGTTTGAAGATTTAAGTTAAATCAAATTTGTGAAAGTTAATATTGAAAGTAATATTCTGCTTTTTTTTTTTTTTTAAATATTGTTAAGTAGAGAATAATAACCTCATATAACTATAGACATGTTTACTAAAGTCAAGATTTTACAAATCCATAATGTTTGTAATTAAATACACCAAATAAAAACCAAGGGAATCTGAGCCTTTTTATTTATATAAGAGTACCATATAACTCGCGGCACCACTAAGCAATTTGTGAAGTTTATGGGGCAGTCTGGAGAAAGATATTAATAAGACCCATAATTATAATGATAGAAAACATGGGTTGAGATGGCCAGTATGGTACATACTATCACAAGCTTTATCGTGTATCAGTTCTTGCAACATTCTTAAAACTAAAGCAGAAGCTTTATCAAATCCTCTCATTTTAAACGGAATGCACCAACAGCGGAGGCTCCAGGATGCAGGACGCATCCGGGACATGTAAGAACATTATGTAGAACATTAACATTATGTAGAACATTAACATTAAGAACATTAAGTGCTGTGGTCTGCGCGTGTTAGTTATATCAGGAATGCAAAAACTGTGTTGTGTGTTCCACTATATTTTCAAACTTTAAGAATTATACAATCGGCCTCGGTTTCTACTCGTATATATGATGCAAATATATTTTGTGTCATTTGTATTCATTGCCATACTTATCTCTCGAAAAATATTAACTACTTATTAAAATGAGGGTACTAGGCTGTAGCGACCCCATTCGATTTATACATTAAGCTGTAAAGTCGTAATAATATCATTAAATTTGTATGTAAAACCAATCGTAATAATGTGTGATCACACTTATAAAAATTGGTTGCAAACACTAAACTGCCTTTAGTTCCAATTCATTAATGTGTAGTGATTTTTCCTTATTCTTTCAATAACTAAAATATTGTTTGTCATTCGAGAATGAACCCCGTCCATTTATTGACGCATCAAAATTTATTTTGAAAATCATAACAGCGAATTTGACTAACATTATGTTATCAATACAATAAAATACAAACAATCTTTATTTGTACACCGATAAATAACATGTTACAACAACAAATTACAATTAGGGTATACAAAAAAGACGGCAGTTATTTAATCTCTAAAATATCAGTGTGTAAAGTTTTTGTAATAAAAATGATTTATTTATAAGAATTAAATTGGATTGCTGAGAAACAAAATAAATATGGTATTCCAACGATTTGGTGTATAACTAATAATACTGTATATGATTACTGTATACAGTATAATAACACCGTCTCTCAATTGACATTTTTGAAATATTGAATGTTTTTGTTCGTGAGATGAATAAGTACGAATGATGCTTTATGTTTTTAATTTTATACATGATACCCAGAAATTAATCTTGGTTGTAAGCAACTTTTTTCGAATTTAAGTTAATTATAAATCCGAGACTTCTAGAATTTAAGCGATAAATCAGAAATTCTAATAATTGCTAAAGAGATCTATTGAATTTGTCATCACTGTTTAAAACAGAGGTTATATTATACAAAAAACAATAAATTAATTGTGTATATATTCCATTACTGATTTGTGTACCACATTCCGGATGTTAAAGAATGGAACGAGGATACCGTTATATATATGTATATATACCGTTATAGATACTTGAATCTCAGGTATTTATATAGTAGTATAAAGTGTATGAACAGTTAAAAAATATATAAAATAGCAGTCTAACGTATATCGAAGTCATAAAGTAAATTATTATTAATATTTTTGAAGCCAATAATTTTCCATTTTCAAGTGATCTACTACAATAAATTAAATATTAGATTAAATATTTAATATGAATCGTTTATCACCATTCGGTTAAGACCATAAATACTATAAATGCGCTTTATATGAACCCATTTTTAACAAGCGATCTAAAGCATTATGGTAAACAATTGCTTCTTGCTTTGATTTATAGTAAACACTTCAAATTAAAGTTTGTAAAAGAGTAGGTATTAGTGGAAAATGGTATTTCATAACCTTATATCCCATCCAGTATGACTGGACTATTAATATAAAATCCGAAGTCTGCCAGCATATCGTAAGTCATCATACCTCGTAGTCAGCTACCTGCGGCAGGGTCGGCGCAGTTTAGCTGCGGCGGCGACGGCTCCTGGCGGTGGACAGTCCTGTTCGGCTGGCGCAGGCCCGCTGTTAAAGTCGACAGCATCGCTGCTGGCTGATAGCGCCCTACATCGTGGTTGTTGGCCGTTCGATGTAAGGATTTTGGAGTTTAAATTGCAAAAGAGTTAGTCCGACTGTGGGTAGATTTAACATTTCTTATTTTCTGTTATATTTTTCTATGATATCTCTAGGATTTAAGACTAGAACGGATGTGATTAAGGCATATCTAGTATTAGTTTCATAAAATGAGCATCGCAAAGGCGACAGGCATTTTTATTCTGAGTATAAATGAATCGGCGTGCACTAAAACGGCTAAAGCAATCCCCATTTGTTTAAATATCAACAAAGAGGCACCTTGGCCTCTGGGTCAAGGTTTGGTGGCGGCAAAAAACAATTTTTGGGTAATGTGTACTCTGATAAAATTTTATCCTTGAAAAACCTTTGGTTTATCGATTAAAAGGGTTTACCCTTTTAAAGTATAGATTGCCAGCGAGTGGCGACATCCTTATGAGTCGCAGTGACCAAATTAATTTTAAATTTCAGTACCTTCAGTATAGCAAATTTTCAACGCCTTTGGGCGTGGCCTCTGCTGGGTCGGCAGGGGCTGGCGCTGGCTGCTCCGCTGCGGCCTCCTCGACACCCGCCAGGGCCTCCTCCGGCTCGCGTGAGGCTAGCCGTCCCTGGGGACGCGACCGCTGGCAGCACAGAGCACGGGCCCGGCCGGGATGAATCCGTCATGGGTTCATCGTACTCATACTTGTATAAGTATGGCACATCTGCGACATATGCAGACAACACAACCAAAGAGGTTTATATAAATACCCAATAGGGCAGCATGGACCCGCCAGGGGTTTATCGTCATCATACTTGTATAAGTATGGAATATCTGCGACATCCGCGAACAACATTACCGGATAGTTATAATAATATAAAGACCCACGAGGGCTATATAAAAAACTTGTAATAAATTATTTTTAACTTTCTCCCTAAGGCGTGTGAAGACTTGAGCACGTAAACGCTGAATGAGAGATATCAGGACCGAGACACTGAACGCGGCCATGACAGATAGACAGTTTGGAGTAGGGCTGCGTCAGTGTTGCAATTTTAAAAAATTATTTAAAATAAAACATACCTGATCTAAAAATTACGTGGAAGACTTTTGAGTAGGCGTTGCTACAACTTGTCAATCACTTCGATCAATTCGTGAAACATAATGTTATATTTAAAGATATGTACTAATTATAATTTTCATTACGTCTTTCAATCAATCTTGTGGTTTAACATTAAATGGCGACAAAAACTTATTTTATTTTTATAATTTATTCTTTCTTACTATATTATTGCTTAATCTTACCTATTAATTATTTCTAATTTTCAGTAGGTACGTGACACCCCTAAGGGAAGCAGCAGGAGTTCGACGGAAGCTGTTAGTTGAGTGCGCTTAGACTGAACAGGGCTTTATTAATTTACCTGTGCACGACACCGCAAATGCTTATATTATCTGTAGGCTGAGATTTTGAAAAAGTTACACGTCATTATTTATAGATAACAAAAAAACATTTAATTTTTTAATTTCCGGTAGGTAGGTACTTATGGAAACCTCACCCACAGCCTTCATAAAATTCGTAAATGTATATTATAACTTTAATATCACTTATCTATCACTATCATTAAGAACATAAGAAAGCAGAAATGTAGTTCCACAGTTTTTTCGGGATTCTTTCTTTGAAATGCGGGGTGCGCAAAGCAGCAACTTTAATAGCTTTTGTTATTTATAAATTTCTCATAAATAAACATACAAAATTTAATAAGCCTACAGACATTACAATAAACCTAAAGATCTAGCTAGATGATCTAAAATGATTATGTAATTTAGAATTATCTTCTATCTTACAAACTCATATCATGGACAGTAGCACTTATCCCACTATCTATCCTAATTTGTTCGAATAAAAACAACTCTAAAGTCTAATGAGATCGCGAGCCCCAGATGCTCAGCAGGAGCAAATAAGGAAGAGCTATGCGTGGGCGCTAAACGTCGCGCAATATTGTAATTGACCCGGCGCGGGCGCGGTGAAGGCGGTAATTGACCGGACGGATAGGTTTTGTAATTGACCGGACGGATAGGTTTATGGCAAGCTTGGCTCGAGATGAGCTGATAACCGTGAGGATATGTCTGTTTGCATAAATATGCATGGTCAAGTTTAAATAACATTAATATTAAATGCACAGAACGCTTTAAGCTTTAAGTCCGCCTTTTATTCCTAATATTTTATAGGTACAATAAAGATTCAATAAATAATTAATTTTTTTAATTTTTTTTTTACATTTGTCATTAAGTACAGGTAATAGGATGGTAACACAGAATGTAATGAGCCTGTATACTTAGCCACTGAGTGGCATACAAATAAATGCTTTACAATTTTGCTCTGTTATGGCATGCGAAATTAAAATTATTTAAAGTCTAATTATTCTGTTATCAGTCACTCTCAAGATTTGGTCCATTATTATTATGGCATGGTTCAACTCTTGTATCCAACTCCAGAAGATATGATATTTAGTCTGTTAAGATAAAGATATAAATATAGAGTAAGATAGATGATGATTTGCATAGTACATAGGTGCTTTATAAGTATAGCCTCCATCTTACATTAGTAACATATAGATTATAGATGATCAATTGCATAGTTCATAGGTGCTTTATAAGTATAGCCTACATCTTACATTAGAAACATAAAGATTATAGATGATCATTTGCATAATTCATAGGTGCTTTATAAGTATAGCCTACATATTACATTAGTAACATATAGATTATAGATGATCATTTGCATAGTTCATAGGTGCATCGAAGGGCAAGTATAGCTTGCGTCCCAGTTTAATATCAAAACAGTCGTTCAGTCATTTTAAAAGCTTTTATTTAACTTCACTCGTATGTATCTTGTAAGTATGTATGTCCTGGAATCTTGCAATCAATATTTCACCCACTTCCACAGAAGCTATCGAGCTGAAATTTGGCACACATATTTGGTTCCGATGACAATGCATGAAATTAAAAAAAAAGTTTTAAAAAGCTTTTTAAAAAAAATAATCAATTTTAACGGTATAATTATTTATGTAACTTTCAGTTACGTCTATTCGTACAGTTTAACCAGCTGTTAGTTTACAATACGAAAGAGCGCTAGGAGTATTCGAGGCCTTAATATTCAGCCCAACTACTGCACTGTCAAACAGATGAATGATTCATTCTTAACTGCCAGTGAAAGTAAGTACTGTGTACCATAGCACAGAACATTTAATTAAACTACGATATCAAATAAAAATTTATGATATCCAATACAATTGTGCAACATGATACGAGTCATGAGTTTAAAACCTTTTATTACTTTAAAAGTGAGCTTAGGACGGCTTAGGAAATAGTTGATAGTGGGGAGTGATGGCGGGAGAGCCTAAGGTCCTTAAGTCCTCCTTGAATTATTTGGGCCCTCTCCTGATTTCCAAGTCAACGCAGGGCCTAAACTATAAGGGTTAGAAACTTGAAATTTTGCACAGGGGTTCCTTTTATAACGTAGGGGAGCACTATGAAATGATTTTTGAAAATTCAGCCCCTAAGGGGGTAAAACGGAGGTGCAAAGTTAGTATGAAACTTTGCCGTTTTTGAAGTCAAGTGTTCAACCCGAACGCGGGCAGACGTCGTGAATGGGTCTAATTCCACGCGAGCGTCCACTAGTCTGGTATCAAACAAAAACCAGCCTTTCCTAAAGTCTGTCGCTCGTCATCATCATCATCACAACCCTTTCTTTGTCCCACTGTTGGGCACAGGTCTCCTCTCAAATGTCGCTCAACAGTCACATAATTGATGACCAGTTCAATTGAACCCGGACAATTACGATCCCGGACACTCGATAGCAGGGTCGTTATGCTAATGCCGCGTCGCTGGAAGGCCGGCAGCGCTGCGCGCGCGCAGATCCACTTTGGAGATAGCCCCCATTACCTGGGCTGTAATTAAATCGCTTTTGGGTCGTGAGTCGCGTTTGTTTATTTGCCCGATAAATTGCGCGTAACCATTTAGGAGACGTAAATTAAATTAGCGTGAGTTGTTACCTAGTAGGATGTGAATGTCACTTCCTTCCTTCAGTAGTTCTCTTGTGACTGACTTACTAACAATTTCTAACTGAATTACGAGTTACTTACACTAACTAACAGGACTATCAGTCTGGCCTAGCCCTCTATCTACTAACGAACTGGGCAATTAATGTTTATTATGGACGCACTTGGCCATCGTGGTGGACTAAGGCCTAATCCCTCCCATTCTGAGAGGAGACCCGTGCCCAACAGTGGGACGTCTATGGGTCGCAGCGATGGACACCCTTACCATACAGTACCGATTTGAGTATTGTTCGGGTTCAGACATGGGCGGCAGTGGATGGCTGATGCTTGATGCTGCATGATCATTAACTATCTTATAAGCATTTATAGGCCTATACTAATATTATAAAGAGGAAAGATGTTTGTGTTTGTAATGCTTTCACACAAAAACTACTGGACCGATTTCAAAAATTCTTTCACCATTTGAAAGCTGCATCTTCACCGAGTGATAAACGAAACTATTGTTATGTCTAATTCCATTCGAGCGAAGCTGCGGGCGTCCACTAGTCGGCCTATACGGGGAATGACGACATGAGGAATACCAGATAACCACTTGATTCAGAGGGTACAGTGTTTGCTTGGGGGAATGTTTTGCCGTAGACTGACACAGGCTCAAGATGTTCCTAAAGGAAGTTACATACTTCTTACTACTCAAAGTAGTTAGTTTAGTTAAGGCCTAGTCCTGCAGTGGTCTTCCGGAGGCTGATAATGTTTACTATAGGAAGTTACTTAGTCCTTATAAGTCAGTAAAAATTGCAATGGTTAAGACGATTTAAGATAACCTAACGAAAAGTTAGATTTAACCTATGGTATTTTTTAACTGAACGTAATTTTATTAAATTCCTTTCATATGTACTTCTCGGTGCATTCATTTCATTGTTTACTGCTTAATTAGTCATAGTTAGTCATTAAAAATTATGTCCGCATCGCCAACGCTTAGTTGACCCAAATAAGTTATCATCCAATCAATCTGTTCGTACTAATTTCCCGAGATAATGTACCAACTGACTACGAACTACCATTGGAGTTAAACACTGATGCTTCATGCGATACCGCCAGATTCCTAGATCTTATCGAGTATGTTTAGAGCTGTTGTAATTAAGCTTAATTTCTCAATTACGATTTACATCGGCCGGTCATTAGGCGTACAAGTTCAACCGATTTCCCGATTAGTTATTTATTATATACTTCATTGTAAGTTACTCTAAAGTTAAATTGTGGGATATTCAATGCAGTAGTTACCTATATAATTATGATAAGATGATGTGAATCGCTATCTAATACTACTCTCGCTATCTGATACTAAATTATGTGATGGTGATGGATATTTATATTAAAATAGTGGACGCCCGCAGCTTCGCTCGCATAGAATTAGACCCATTAACAACGTCTGCCCGCGTTCGGGTTGCCAACTTGACTTCAAAAACGGCAAAGTTCCACTCCCGTTTTACCCCCTTAGAGGATGAATTCAAGTTTCTAGCCCTTATAGTTTAGGCCCTGCGTTGTTATGTCATTCAGTCAGTCAGCTTCTCCTTTTATATATAATAGATTCCGTATTTTCTCATGATAGTTTCAATCATTAAAAATAATAAATTTGACACCGCAACGGCAGCCCCAGAGTTAGTTAATCAAGCAGCTTCCGTGCGTGACTTAACACGTTTGTGATCAGCGAATGTTATTAAAACAGAAGAACATACACACAAAAGGGCTAATGCATCTACTAAAGGTGTGTTATAATGATTTTTATGTAATGCGATTTAAGTCGCACGTATTTTGAACACAATTATATTAATTGATGTTTTATTATTGCGGAACATTAGTTCGAAACTTAGTCTCGTTTTAATTAAAATAACTCGGATAAGGAGCGATATCAAGATAAGTACAAGTTCCAAGATCATACGTGAGCTAGCTAAATTAACTCATATTCTCTCTCAAACTTAAGAATTGTTTATCAAACTTAAGATAACTAAAGGCGGCAGCGGATAGGTGGTGCTGCTAGCTCGTTTGCAATCTTAAATCCATTAAAAAAAAACTTAAGACTTTTTTATAATAATCAGTTTCCTGTTATGGTATAATAGTATAGGTATATGCCTACTAGCTAAATCGCTGTATAATATGCTGAATACTAATGCACACAATAATTCTACATGTATAATTAAGAAACGTTTTGGGCTCTCACCAAGAGTAACTCAGATAAAATATTTGTTGTTGATTGTTTGACACCGATTTGATGTTAAAAATAGAATTCATAAATTGCTTAGAAAGTATTATATAGTATTAGTATTTAAGACTGACAGAACGTGAAATCTTTAAAATTGTAAATTAGGAAATTACGTGTTCTTCGCAGTAGTAACGTTCATAACACGTTTAACGTTAGATTTGAATTATGTCTTAATGCCTTGTTGGTCTAAAGGCACTGCCTACTCCTTCGGGAAATACAGGTGGGATGTTATGATCATACTGTCATGTTTAAATCAAATGTCAAGTTTACTAAAATAAATAAAAATGACACTTATGGTTAGTATGATTATGATAGTAGCATTAAACTCAATTTTTACATTTGTAGTCGTGTTTTCCATGTTTTTGAGATATACGCATGTATTTTTTTTTGCTAAGAGGTAAAAAATATTCTAATAAAAAAAGGGTTTTCGTTGTATAAGCAAGAATAATTAGAAGAAAATAATTGTGATAGGTCATGCGACATGTCTGTGTAAAGTCAAAACAGTGTGCGCGACTCCTAAATAATACACATTATATCTAACGGTATTGGAACCATGTAATATAAATTCTAGTTCCCAATGTATTGCCTTTGCTCGCGGTTGTAAATTAAGCGCCAGAGATAATCTGGGGCGTTCATTAAGCGGCTATTAAAATGTACTGAAGTGTACGGTGTACGCCGTACGCTTTCCATGACCCGGGAGATATTTGCCGCCTTGCAGTTTGCGTGTCCAATTGATTTTTTAATGGGTATTAGATAGCGAAGGAGCATGCACCAACCATCCCCTACCGCCCATGACTACCTACAGTTTTTTATCTATCGCCGGTTCACAAAGGTGACGCTACCGAGAAGCACACGGCAAGAAACTCAGTAGTTACACTTTTCAAAAATTCACAATTTTATAATTTGGCTAAATTACATTTATTGAACAAGTAGAGCTGGAGATACATCGCACCCAGCGTTTTTAACGTTTAAGTAGTAATTTATTTTATAGAAAGCATAAACACTTTGTACACAACACATAATCAACTGATAATTGAGACTATTTTTAAGACCCAAAACAAATAACTTATAAAGCACCTTGATCTCATCCGACATACGAGAGGACAAAATTGTCTTTGCCATAATTAAACTCTGATAATATGATTCCGTCAAAATATGTTGGACATCTACAGCTCTGCGGTAATCTATGCAGTAATATTATAAGTATCTCGTATAAGATAAGATAAATTTGTATTATCCTAAGATAGATTCAGACACAATTTGAACACAGTCTTGAGGGCAGAGTGGCGGTGAAACAAGAGCAGTAGTAAAACGACTTTATTACATGTTTAAAAACATTTTACCATACAAAACATACGTGTTTTTTTGCATCGACAAAAAGATGCGCTCAATCGAGTGCGTAATTGAGGCCACCAAAACAGCGATAGCGTTTATCGTAGGCTCACAAAATTATGTTGAAGCAATAATAATTACAATAAGTATTAGCTGCACGGAATGACGAAAGTAAATAACATTAATTGACGAAAGTAAATAAAATTAATTGATTTTTTGAAGTTATACTTCTATTGGCGCGTTAGGGAAAAATGATGACAGTAAATTTTTACGATGTGCGCGCACACCAAAACGAAAAACCAACAGGATGACAGTTAGCTATAATTAGTCAACATTGTCAATAAATGGTTTGACAGTGTACACTTTCAATTGTCAAAGTCTGCGGGCTCATACCGGTGATTTTTTGTGATATTTAATTTTATTTATTTAACTATATAATGCTTTATAATAAAACTTTCAATGTATTTGTACCTTTTAGGTATCGCCTAGTTTCCACCTCGAAAATTATTTATTTTCAGTTGTTCGTCTTGTGACAACGTCAATGTCATGGTGCTTGAAATAAGACATCGATAGTGCAGGTTGTTCTTGCAAAGGTTATACAAAGAAGTATAACTTCTAACGCGTGTACATAAGTACACACAACATTTTTTTTAGACCTACTAGTATTATAAGTGTAGATGGATAGTTTTAAAATCAATTTGACAAACCTACATAAATACCTTGGAATAACATTTATTACTGACATTCTACCACGATTCTACTTCATGAATTAAAATTGATACCGTTACCCGGTGGATATCCGCTGATTTAGTAGCCACATTATAATAAGTCAACGCGTTAAATTCTTGGAAGACAAAAGACAAATGAGCCGTGATATGTTGAAAAGCCGTTCAAAATATTTGTTGTTAGCTGGCATTCTGGCGGGCTTTTAATTGTTTTTTTATTTATTATAGAATGCAATGACATGTAGTGTGCTATACTGTACAGTGCCATGTGCTTTCTGTATCATTAATACTAGTAGGATAGAATTGGATATAGCTTTAACATGTATTTCAACACGTACCAACAAGGTAGAAGAAACTACTTTTATAAATGTGCATTATTGTGCATATGCTGGTTAATGTCATTATTATAAGTTAAGCCAGCCGACTATTCCAACCAACTTTAAAATAAAATTAAGACTGTAGAAACATACACCAACTAAGCATTTAGTAATAATCTACGCCTTAGCTCTTTCTTCGAGCACCCTAAACTGAAGTACTGTAACCTCTAAAAATCAAGGTCTAAAACAATCAACCGAAGTGATTCACCTGATATATTCACAAAATCGCCATGATTGTGAATTTGTGACCGACAAATCAATCATTATCGGTGCAATCGCGTTCAACAATGTTATCGATGTATCGAGCGATTGCGATTCCCGCCGCGGTAATTCGATGTATCGCAGGCGCCAATTTGTTGATTCAAGCGATATCCACTTGTCGCTATTGTGCGCGCGTGATGTCTTCAGTTGCAGTTAGGGCTGCCAAATTTTTTTTATTCGGTAACTATTGTAACCAGTTACCTTTGGTTTTCTTGAAAAGAAACTCAATATAAAATTCATGACCCACTAAAAAAATAAGCACTTATAAAAATGTCTGCTTGTACTACATAGGTAAATGAAATTTAGTTTTTCACTTGTAATTAGACATTCTTTATCGTAGTAACTGAATAACATTAATATTAAAATAAATAAACAAAAATAAAATTATAAAAATAGTAGGTACCTAACTCAGAAACATTAATAATTAAGAGTACAAAATTATTGAAATATTGTTATATTATTATATATGGTTTTATATTAATTACTTAGTTAAATTTATTTATAGCGAGTTCGTTAAAACGGAAATGAAAACAAAAGTAAAACATAAATGTAACACACAAGTGTTGACAACCCTGTTAATAATAATTCTGTCAACCTCGTTGATACGATAAACTGTTTTTGATGACTTTGTATGGAAATTGACAGATCGATTGCATGTTTAATGTATGTCGCACCGCGGACCGGACTGTCATACTGACTCATATTTATTATTTCAGTCATTATTCATGAAGATTTACATTGAGGTGATAACCAAAATGCACCCACTAATTCAAGGCACATTATCACCTTCGTATTTTTATTATGGATATACGACAGCAAACGAGCTTGTATCACGACCCATCAGCTTCCACCCAAGACTACTGTAATATTTAATAAATAAATAATAATAAATAAATAAATAAATATACCATTCCAGTCTCCTTAAAAAACTGTTAGGTACTACAGTACCTAGGTTTTTAAACAACTGTGTTACAGTTGTCAAAGTCAAAGACAAATAATTTATTTCGCTATGAGGTGATTATACACGCACCAGAAGTTATGTATAACCATAGTGTATAACAGAAACTGTGCTTGTAATATGCATTATCTACCTTCCCCAGGATTATTCTAAATATAACATAGCTTCCACAAAGTTTCTATAGAGGCTCTAAGAAAATTCAGTCATTCAGCCCAGACAAACTAATCACAGTCAAGAAACAGATAAAACATTAAAAACCACCACCCAACCCACGTGCACAGCTAAAATAAACCAAATCTGCATGCAGAGATGTTAATAAGATGCCCCTGTGGGGGTTTGATCAGGAAGCGATCTAATTGGACCGATTGATTGGCAGTATTGGCACCCGCCTCTTCGCCACTTTAAAAGTAAATAAAACGAATACTCGGTAAAGTGTGAGTCGGATCGCGCATTTTAGGTTCCGTAAGAAAAGTTATCTTAGTTTTTTAAAATTTTAATTTTAATATGGTGATATAAATTCTGTTCCAAACACCGTTCTTTATTTATAAGAAAGTCCCAGAAACTATCTCAGTGTGTTTTAAAATGTACCATTAGTTCTACTTTTCTAAATACATAATATATTTGTGCTGAAAATGTAATTTCCTTTAGAAAGAATAAAATGACTGGATTTAAGATTTATTTACACATATATTGTTAAATTAACACATAACATTGGAACCTACCTTATTAAGGTATAAGAGGTTAACAAGCTAGCAGCTACCACTTTAGATTTTTTTTTTTAAATTAGATAAACTGTTGCCTGCATAAAAAGGCTTAAAAATTATAACAGCATATGTACTCGTTGCGTTAATTTTTATAGAGGAATTGGTTCTGAAGGTGAATGCACCTCGGTCAATCTAGCGATTTAATAATGAAGGGTCTACCTCCGACTAATGCGGAACCCTAAAAAAGAGTTCCACGGCGCTAATCAAAGTAATTTATAGGTGTTGCCACCCCCACACATGAAATAATTTACCCGATAATTAATTCGTCGTAGCCACTTCCCACAGCTTTTTGACATATCTCGCCAAAATAGTTGCCAGTATCTGATTTGAATGCGTAATTTATACAGTGCGCGGATATTTAGTGGATGGATGGATATATAAAAATTTAGAACTGCAATTAAAGTGGGACCACTCTAAAATAATAATACTGAGTTGGGGCTACGACTAACACTTTGAAAAATATGTTCGAGACGGAATTAATAATTTATAATTTTCGTACAACTGATATTTAGCTAAAGGATGCATATTTATAAATTTTCTTTCATTCCGTGAAACGTATTTCGAGCGGTCTTCCAAAAATACGCCCGATACGTGATAGGCTGTATGTTTAAGTTTTCAGTAAAACAAATATTACATTTAACCTTATTATTGTGATATTTTTAAACTAACAGTGTTATGAAATCAAATTCAGATTTATTTATTTCTTTATTGTAAAAAGTTTTTACTCAAACATAATATAAGATTACTACCGTCTAAACTACCGTTAGGCATGTAAGATTCTCTTGTACTCAAATAATGTAAAATAGTTCATGGTACCTGTATTAATGGAAATAAAAATTGTGAAATTATGATTATCGCAGGACAGCCATTCATCTTTCGATCAATACCTGTTCCTAGTAGATAGATATACTTTGTAAAGTAATTTGGACTATTTGTTAATTCTAGATCTTTAGTCATTTGTGCTTTGCACCTCAATATACTCTGGTAGTACTTAGCTACATGTTAATTATTCTCTGACTTGTTCTATTATGTAACTTACTAAATTTGTGGGTTGCAGAAAGTTGAAATTTCGTAACAATAACTATTTTAATTCCAGCGCTATTTCGAACATTATTTACAAATTACTTCTGTTATTTTCCTTTCAAATAACAATTGAGTTATTGTTGAAATTAGTGAATGCTTGTGCTGTTTTATCAGTTTTGTAGTTAGTTGATGGTTTATTTTTAGTTGTTGTTCTGTTCTAGAAACACATTTTAATATTGGTAATGGTAGTAACGTAGCCGGTCCTTAAACAATAATACCATCACCAAAACTTTTTTATATCCCACGATACCCTCATTCCTGAGGAAAAGTATCACGTTTGGTAAGGTAAGGCCACTGTCCACCACTGGCCAGGTGCGCATTGGCAGACTTCACACGCCATATATATACAGACTAGTGGACGCCCGCAGCTTCACTCGCGTAGAATTAGACCCATCAACGACGTCTGCCCGCGTGCTCACTTGACTTCAAAAACGGCAAAGTTTCATACTAAATTTGCACCCCCGTTTTACCCCCTTAGGGGGTGAATTTTCAAAAATCCTTTCTTAGTGCTCCCCTACGTCATAAAAGGAACCCCTGTGCAAAATTTCAAGTTTCTAACCCTTATAGTTTAGGCCCTGCGTTGACATGTCAGTCAGTCAGTCAGTCAGTCAGTCAGTCAGTCAGTCAGTCAGTCAGTCCGTCACCTTCTCCTTTTATATAATACTAGCTGACCGGGCAAACATTGTTTTGCCATATAAATAATTTTTGGTTGATCGTAGAGGGTTGAAAATTCAGGGTTGTATGTATTTTCTAATGTTGTATCATAAAAAAATACAAAAGTAAAAATTTATCTAAAAATTAAAAAAAAAAATTTGGTGTGGACTACCCTTAACATTTAGGGGGATGAAAAATAGATATTAATCGATTCTCAGACCTACTGAATACGCATATAAAATTTGGTAAAAATCCGTAAAGCCGTTTCGGAGGAGTACTGCAACAAACATTGTGACACGGAAATTTTATATATTAGATAGATTATGAAAACTCAAGCATCCAGATTTCGTAACGATTTTTTTACATCAAGTAGAATTTAATTTCCCTCGAGTAAATTAATATGGAGTTGACAATATAAATACTTATTACAATCGGTACAAATAAATATTAATTGTATAATGAATTAATGATTAATAATTAATTGAAAGTCAAGAGATCTCGAATTTTAGCACTGATCTATCACCGGTGTTAGCAATAATGCTGTAAAAACGCTGTCAAACACAGAACCTACACCTTTTTGCGAAGTCGATTAAAAAAGCAGTGTGTTACAAAAAGCTCGTGCAAACTTTCGGCAAGTTAACACGGTTAATCCAATGTTTTGTCCTATTTGTGATTAGCCGCGGAAAAAAGATAAGTTGCGTAACAAACGACCTGTGCGAATTATGAAAGGTACTCGTATAGGCGGCGCGAGTCATAAGCGGTATGCTATAACGAAATATTGTATATAAATAAATATTGTAATAAATATAAAGTGTATGTGAAACTAAGATGTCCATTTTTAATTTTAATGCCAGAAATAAGTCCACTAAACTGTGTGGCATATTAGATTCTTGACAGTTTATTCCTTTATCTTAAAAGATTAATTACTTTTATACTTATATTAAATCTGAAAGACTAAAGTCGGCCTCAATTTTACCTGATCAGTCAAACGAGAGAAACGTATTATAAAAGTATATTATACATCCAGCTAACGCATTTGCTTACTGATAATTAAGCCTAGACACTTAGAATAAATACACTTAAAAAAAGGCATTAAAAAAACAGGCAATGTTGAAATTTTAAACTAGCAGTCTAATTTAAAAATGAATACTGGTTCCTTCGTCATGAGAAACGGCTTGATTTAGAATGATATTTCATTGTAGGTACTTACATATTTTTGCATATGGATTTTAGTGGTAAGCAAGATTACTAATATAAATTCATCGGAAATTAGTCGGAACTCCTTACGATAAAACGAAGGGGTTCAAATTTACCTTGAAATATTTTCCTAACTGTCAAACATTTAAAAGCTTTAAACGCCCGCTATTTCTTATGCCTTGCGCCAACCCAAAGGGCCGGAAAAAACGGCAACCAATCCCGTCTGACAGTCATCTCACTCCGGCCGAATGAAGCGTGACTCCTCAACCGGCGATTAGAGGTTTTTGCCAACCCGCCACGCTAATATGATCGCCATATTGACTTAACTCCCTTTTCACACGCCGCGTTTTAGACCACCCTATACATATTGTTCATTAGTTGAGATTTGCACGCACCCTTATCTATAGCTGGTGACATAGGGTTAAGTGCTCGCAATAGCAGCTGCTAAGCTAGAGGTCCTGGGTTCGGTCCCCGGGTCGAGCAATAATTCATGGACGAAAAGGTTTTTCTAACTTGAAATGCCCGGTAGCAGCTCGGAGTCGTGATTTGTGCCTTTTTGGTGTATGTCAATAGGACTATATACATACTACACGAGACCTAAACATAACTGGTGATATGTGGGTGGCATGATATATTTCAAGAAATTGTTGAAGCACGATTTCAAAATAAACTCTTATGGTAAACAAAGGTATGCCTGAAAATGGGAGCCCCAAAACTGCTTTCGTTTATCGAGCAGTCGTAAGAAGCGAAGGGGGTTTCGGGGGTTACTGGCGGTAAGACAGAGTTGAAGATTTCTTTCAGCTGCCCTGTAAGAAAACGGTGTGCCAAAGTACTAAAAGTGATGTTCAAAGCGACATCTTAACGTCCATTCCGCGCGAGCACTGAAGAAGGCCACCAAGTTTCTGTGGGTACTTTGAGAGGCTTACCTCCCGAAATTTACTAAGAAAAGACTTGGTGACAAAACTGCCAAAGCAGTTACTGTAGAGAACGTAGAAAAGCGTAACATTAAAAGCATCCTATACTTAGCTTTCCTGTTTCAATTATAATAATGAAAACAATAGTTAAATCAATTAAATTACCCTTTAAACCAATTTAAACACCTCAATTGGCACTCGCTACTGGTTGAATGGAGCGGTGGCGACAGACCAGTTATGAGATAGAAACTTGGGTTCTGGTTTATCAAGATTGTGCTGATGTATTGGCTCTTAGTAAGACATTAATTGTTCGTGTTTCCTTATATCTTTCTAGGTTTCCCAGTTAGAACTCGCTCAGCCTTTGTTAATATCCACTTGTTTCTAAGCTCGATTCTTATCGAGCTATAAAGAGGAAGGAATGGGGAAGTGACAGTCTAGCTGTATTTTTGGGAAAGTTACAGCGACGTAGATAAATTGATTGAAAGATACAACATGTAGATAGACTTAATTTAGTGCGCGGTTACCTGTGTACTTGCTGAGAGGTAACTAATCCATTACAAACTGAACAAGCAGCACTTTTCACTTAGATTGTCTCAGATTCAGATGCGTGTAAACCACTTTTCACTGGAGGCAAGTTTCACGTATTTTGATTATCTGATAAAGAAACTTTAATTGAACTGTTGACTTAGGTAAGAAGAACAATCAAGTGTTGTCTAATTTTGACGTCCCACTGGTGGGCACGGCTCTCCCTCACAGCCTCACATGCTTAGATCAAATTCCACCACACTGCTTCACATTGGTGGAGGGAATTTAGAGCCTAACATTGGGAGAGGCGAGCACACTTACATATATCTTAAGGGCCATTAAACAATATAAAATAATGACGTATTTATCAGTTACCCCCTCCTCCTTGTACGTTGTTTTTTTTTGCAACGAGCATGAACCATGTACTGACCCACGACAACAGTTCCGTTACTAAGGACCAAGATGGTTGCCTCTAAAAAAATTAAGGAAACCACATCATTCCAACCACAACATAATTTGGTTAAAACCTAATTGGGGCCTTACATGACGATGATCTTGCCCCTCTTTTTCAAGCTCTAACGGTTAAAAACTTATATATTTTATATATTATAGATTTTAAATTATGTTCTGTTCTGTTTTTTTAATTTCTAATTATGTATACGTCTCGTCGTCAGTGTGAACGAAGCCTAACAAATATCCCATGCGGTATGCAAATTAGCGGCTCACGCAACCAAAGCTATAGACATAATCCTATCAGCTTTTGGCGGCGTATTAACACAGTATTAACATTTTGATTGCATTTTTTCACATATTATCAGTGACCTGTGCACTTCTGGTTTCCTGGTCACAGCAGGCACCAATGACTCGGTATAGGTCAAGGAAAACATCTTATGGAAACATGAATATCCGAGAGACATTCATATCGTTCTCAAGGCATGTGAAGTCTGCCAATTCGCTCTTTGCCAGGGTGAATGGCCTATTTTTGTATGCCTGGCGTAGATTTTTCACCGCTGTACATATACAAGACTAAGTATAAATACCATGAACGAATAAAGATAAAGATTTTATTTATGACTGAATGACTTGAGTAATTTATTGAATTAAATTTTATGGGATTTTATAAAAAAAAACACGAATTTATTGTGACTTGTCATGCATGGACTTTGGTTTGAGCTACTGGGTTATAGTATAAGACCTTGCAGGATACTAACGCCTCGTAAAAATGTCGTAAAAATCTGTTTATTTGCGTCATTTGTTTTACTATCCAATATGTACTGCGCAACGGAGTAATGACAGGTTGACACTAGGCGAGGCAGTAATTTAAGGGTAGTGATCATATGACAACATTAAATTTAGCTCGGTGTGTGCTTTGCTTATATGTGACAGGAAGAAAACAAAAAAAACTACAAATAATGTGAGAGTACTAAGAACTTGTGCGTAAGGACATCGCATATTATCAGTCGAGCTCTAAAGAGCGATGGATGGATAGCTGGAAGCTGAAATGATATCGGTGTTAAATAAATTTGTGAGCATGAGTAACAAACGTATCAGGGAGCAAAATGCTTCTGAGGATAGTTAAAAGCCAACAGTTTCCAATAGGTTCAAAGTTTCGCGTTTGGCAGTATGTTTTGACGATACAAATTTGATTCAATTCTACCAATGTTCACGTTTAGACAGCCACACGTTTATTAGCATAGTTATAGCTTTCATATCACCAAACCTTTATACCTGAAGCTACAGTTGGTATCACCCACAGAAATTAATCGAGATAGACCGACGATCACTTATTATTTAGATAAAAACGATGCGTGTCACTTTTTTCGTCAGCCTCGCCCAAGTCCCAGCTACTATGTGACGTCACACTATAGTAATCAGTGAGGTGAAACACTCCTTTTAGTTTTACTCAAATCTATCGATAACGTAACGTATCGAAAACGTAACATATCGTAATAAGTTGTATTTTAGGCCTAAGGCCTAGTAGGTACTTCTTTTTATCGTAACAAATTTCATGGTGATACAATCGTGATGAATCTTGAATACAATCTCACGAGGAACGAGGCACCGTACATGCCAAGTTATGCCACCTTATTGCCTCGTCATATCTCCGCAGTCCTTTATCCCAAGTCTCTTTAGCATTGAAGTTGTAATCCGCGACAAGGTTCGATTTGAACTGTCGTAACTAATCGGTTTAAGAGCTGTTGTATGCCGAAACTGCCAGTCCCTTATCGCTGTACAAATAGAGTATATTATCGGATAATAATTCCGTATCTAACATCAAACACAATCTCCGTACCCGCTCAACTCAATTAAACAATGCAAAGATATTGACAAGCGTTTATTTAAGGTGTTATAAATTAGTTAAGGGAAACATTATTTAATGTTTAAGTATCGAGAATCTTTGTAAGCTTTTTTGGTATCGGAACCGTATCCCGCACCTACTCTTATTCTTAGTTTTTATTCTTACAATTATCGCTAGTTTGGTTTAGGCAAAACAAGAGTTGTTTAAAACTTTATTTTAGTAGTTATACGTATAAGTAGCCTATACGTCCTACATACGTATAAGTATACCTAATTGTTTTATAATTTATTTTATTTAACTTTATCTCGCCCGTTATTCGAACCCAGGACCCGCGGTTCGGCAGTTAGTCGTATTTGAAGGGCCGTTGGTGCAATCGGTAGTGACCCTGTCTGTTATGCCAGGTGTCGTAGGTTCGAATCCCACTCAGGACAAATATTCGTGCGACGAACCCTTGTATTTGTTCTGTGTCTGGATGTTAATATTATCTATTTAAGTATGTATATGTATGTATATTATATATCTATGTATGTATATCAGTCTCAGACACCCATATTACAGGCTCGCGCCTATACTTTGGGGTCAGATGGCCGCGTGTGAGAATGCCCAAGATATTTATTTATTTATTATTTATGTATTAGGTATCCAATAATATATTCTAAAATATGCGTTCAATCATATGTCAGACATGTGATGGCTCATCCATTATTCCATTGAAGTGAGAGTAGTTTTATGCACTGAAAACTATGCTTTCAACATACAGTCCACATCAGCTGACATGCCAGAACTCGTAAACTCCCTGGAGTTCATTAGTGTAACGTCTAAATTAAGTTTATTACGTAAATAAAAGTTATTTCAGTTTTATTAGTGGATAACCGCGCACTACATTACTGAGGCGCGGTCGGAGTTGGAATAGATAGCGAATAGATAGATAGATAAATAGGATATACTGGAGGCACAGTATAATAAGTATTCTTTGATACAGTCGGCCATAGGCACGCCAAGGCAGAGCAATCGGGGTTCCGGGGCGAGGGAACCGTACAGAACTACTGAACACTCGCTCGGCACAAACAGGTGGGTTCGGTAGCAATGTGACTACCAATTTTATTAATGTTTATTACCATGTAACAGTCTGTTCGACTGTAAAATTGAAGATTTTAAAAACGTGACATCCCGGCGGAAATAACACGATTTCACCAGACTTAAAAGGCAATGGGTCCACTGTGAGTATTTATGCTGTGGTAGGTATTATTTTCGCATTTCAAGAATACAACACAAACGATTTAACTAGCGTTATCTTGCTGTATTTTTTGGCTCGAATAAATAAACTCTAAATAACAAATTCGTTCGCTTATGAATTAAGCCAGCCTATTAAAAGCTTACGATTTTACAACTGTCTCCGCCACTTATAATGTTAAGCACGTATCGACAAATTCATCCGCTTTACAGTAGGCTCGTAAACTAATAGAAGTTATGTATGGGTATATAGCCTATTATCATTACAGCCCTTCGGTGGCTTTTGAGCCACTTGATCTGGGCTACAAAATGGAAAGGTTAAGCCATAGGACGGACTTTAAAGCCTTCGAGATATTTCTAGAAAATTCTTCAGATTTCTTCACTAAGATTCATTCATCTAGATACGCAGCGCTTTAACTTAGAACAATAATTTATAATTAAGTAGGTAATATATTATTATTAGTAATATACAGTAACATATCTTATTAAAGTGGTAGGTACGTGGCTCAGGAATTATGCGAACCAAAAATAAAAGTTTGAATCTGCTTACACCGTATACAGGCTCTACCATCCTCAATCAAATGTAAACTGTTCTATTAGATTTCATCATGCCTAGTATTCTCATTGATTTATGTCAACGCATATTAGCTATTGCTCTAGACGGTATATCTCAGTTAGTAATGATGGAATGATTGGGTATCATTAGGCGTGGGTTCAGGACAATTGGGTGGACAGACTGCCGATAAATTATGTATGTAATGAGCTGGCTGGTTCTGGTATGTTTGTCTATGCTAGGGGTCGGCAACCTTTTGAGTCGGAAGAATCAAAAATTGAAATTTACAAAATTTCAGTTTTTTAAAAGCCATAAAAGAATTCTTGCGAACAACAAAAAGTACTTGCATAAATAAAGTTTTTTGAAAAAAAAAAAAACAATCTATTTATTCATAGGCTTGGCGTATGGAACTAAAGAGCCACACAGATTTCAAAAATTCTTTCACCATTAGAAAACTGCATCTTCACTGAGTGACATAGGCTATATAATATTACAAGGTGTAAACGAAACTATTGTTATGTCTAATTCAACGAGAGCGATGCTGCGGACGTCCACTAGCAATATTCTATAGCCAGTGAAGCAGCTTTCTAATGATGAAATAATATTTGAAATCGGTCCAGTAGTTTTTGTGTGATAACATCACAAAACAAATGTTTCCTCTTAATAATATTAGTATAGATAATATTTAAATAAATTTTCCTGATATACTTAAGCAATATAACAATTATTCAAGGCATTTACAATTTAATTAACTATCGGCATTAATTCAATATTACAGTACCAAGCGGTCCGGGTTCAAACCCCAGCGGCACGCACCAATCTAAATTAAGTATATCACAGGTTTCACACTTTCCACGTGTTTAAGCGGTGATTGTAAGGGCCCGGTCACACCAACCGCCACCGCAGCCGAAGCCGCAGCTAGTAGGAAACAGGAGACAAATAGTAACGAATTACAATTTGTAATATCGGATGGTGTAACAGTGTTACCGGCCGCAAGCGTGCGGTCGCGAGTCCGTGGGAACAGCGGTTGGCGTGGAGACGATTTCATGGAGAAAGAAAGACTACTTTGATGCACGTACTTACTGCAGTTTTCACGCGACTATATCCGTGTTAAATACTCATACCTAAATGAAGATTACCTTCTAGGTAAATCGGTGTTTCACCATGATCTATTCATTTATAAACGCTACATTATACCTAAATTTAAGTTACAAAAGGCGGACTTAATGCTAAAAGCATTTTTGCCAGTCAAACTTTGGGCTAAGCATGCTGCTTAGTTCCTCAAGTTGCCAAATATTGAATATTGATAATTAAACACAGGTGTTTTTTTTAAATCTGAACTAAAGTGCACTAGTTTTGAGTGAGTTTCTCTTGTCACCTTACTGTCGTAAACGTATATCCTTATTAAATATTATTGAAGCATTTGCACAAGACTTTTGCTTATTATTCATTACTAAAGGTAAGTTATTATATAAATAAAAAGGGGGCCCAGATTTGAGCCTTGGAGGACTCCTATCTTACTAAAGACAAATCTGTTGTATCAAACCTCTGTATTTTTAATTTAATAGTGGCTGTCTGAGAGATCAACCACGAACCTGTCTTAATTAAGACAACTAGATAAAGGGGTTTTTTACTGCATTGCTTAAAATTAAAATCCATACTAATATTATAAATGTGAAAGTGTGTTTGTTTGTTTATTTATTTATTTGTTTGTTTGTTTGTTTGTCCGGCTTTCACGTCGCAACGAAGCTATTAAATAGTATGGTTTTTGTGTGTGGAGATAGTGAGGAGGGTGGAGAGTGACGTAGGCTACTTTTTACCGCGGTAAAACATCCCCATGGGAAGATATCGATGTTTTGTTATTTGCTAGATATTTAGTTCCGGTTGTTGTTAATAGATGGCGTTAGTAAAATTCATTTGCAAGTTCTGAATCACGCTAACAAATGATACATGTAAATTAATTAAGTCATAGGCAACTAATAAATTGAATTGAATTTTGAATTCGCGCTGGATAAATTGTTGTTTTGGTTTAAAATTAATATGGTAAAGGACATACGCTTTGATTTTGGTTTTGGTTCGCTTATTGAATTGGTTTTGTCGACTGTTGTTGTTTTGGCTTAAAATAATAATAATATAAGTCGTCTACTCTATGGAACTCTCAGAAAAAAAATCAGTCTCACAACAAATATGAGGGTTTATCTGTACAATGACATGAATGCTGGAAACTATGCTGAAACACTCTTGAAAATTGTAGATGGGCGTTTCTGGAAACTGATGCCGAGGGCTGTGTGACACTAACGGAAAATTTTTGTAACTTAATACAGAGTAATTCAGAACTGATTGCAAGTGTTTATCCAGGTTTACAAATCAATATAATATGAAGATCAATATCTATGTCAAAGGGGGATTCTAGCACCTAAAAACGATATTGTAAACAAAATAAATTCACACATATTGAGTGAAATAGCAGGAGATACGACAGAATATTACACAGAACAGACTGGTGTACCACAGATGTGTCATGTATGATAAAAAAGTCATTGTTAATTCCCTTTGACCAGGCGGGCGGAGCCGCGGGCAAAAGATAGTTGTTAAATCTATATATATAAAAGGAGAAGGTGACTGACTGACTGACTGACTGACTGACTGACTGACTGACTGACTGACTGACTGACATATCAACGCAGGGCCTAAACCATAAGGGCTAGAAACTTGAAACTTTGCACAGGGGTTCCTTTTATAACGTAGGGGAGCACTAAGAAAGGATTTTTGAAAATTCACCCCCTAAGGGGGTAAAACGGGGGTGCAAAGTTAGTATGAAAATTTGCCGTTTTTGAAGTCGTTAGGCGCGTAGACGTCGTTAATGGTTCTAATTCTACGCGAGCGAAGCTGCGGGCGTCCACTAGTATTTAATAACGCTTCTCACATGCACAGTTCCTCAACAACGACGTGACATACTTGTCACTGCGGCGCCCGGGGTGAATTGTACAAATTGTGCCGGCACCCGACTGATCGACTGATGATTTAAATGCATCTGATATACTTATGCTCAAGCGGCACGCACCAATGACTTTTCGTCATGTGCAATTTAATAAATTAAACGTCACTTGCTGTAACGGTGTAACTGTAAAAGTGAGGAAACGTGCATGCCTGAGAGATCGTCATAATGTTCTCAAAGGCATGTGAAGTCTGCCAATCCGCACTTGGCCAGCGTGGTAGGCTATGGCCTAATCCCTCCCATTCTGAGAGGAGACCCGTGCCCAACAGTGCTTCGGAGGGCACGCTAAGCGGTTGGTCGGTCGTTACGACAGTCGCTTAGCGATATTGAAGCAGGCAGCCTATGAACTCTGGACCATCGTGTCCAACCCTAATCCTTAGCGATTTTCGAACGGATTTTATCCAGTCATAGAGTGGATATACATTCGATGTAGTTCAGGAACTGATCTTTAAGACAATTTACGATTCTGCTGCATAGTCCCACACAGATCAGCGTTGAGCGCCATAAAATACAAAATATACTTCCATCACCATTGTCGAACCCACGCTTATCAGTACAGCGTATTGACAACGCTATCTTACAGCGGAACATGTAATAAAGACCTAGCGCAGTAAAATAGGTCTTAAAATTGACCTAGGAAGCAATGGGCTTAGTGACAATAATATAAATAGACAATAAACATATAGGTACATTATTATTTTGTGTAGCGTATTTATGATAGTTCAGTCTGTCGGTGTGTTTATTTTATAGTATTAAACTTAGAATAGCTGCTACCCAAGACGTCCCACTGATGGAAACGGGTCTCCCTCACAGAGAAATCTGCGGGAGATCTAGAGCATACTCCACCACGCTGCTCCAATACGAATTGGTGGAGGGGTTAGTGGCCAATCCAGTGTTGAAAGTTCTCAAGCAATCAGGTCTTCGACAAGGCTTAACGATTGCTTTCGCCATTGAAAACAACCGGGACCGACGGCTTAACATGCCCTCCGAAGCACGGTAGCGCCCATGAAAATGCCACTAGTGGTCAAGGGTCATCCATCCACAGACCGACTGCACCCGTCGTTGCTTAACTCTGTCGATCAAATTGAATTGACGCGAGCCATTGGGTCTATGGATGCTACCTAAATAACGTTACTAAAATAACGGACGCTACTTAAATAAGGGATGACGAAATAGAAATCTTAGTTAAAAGTTAAAGTTAAACTTACCTAGATACTTGATACCAAATACGGCAAGTGTACTTACCTGAAACAAAAAAGGTATGAAGTATTAAGGTCGATTCACACATATCAGTGAACCCACAGTTCCGGCACAGTACCGCATCAGTGATAATTATTCTTTCAAACATTATCTATGGATGTATTCACACTTGTCAGTGTCAGTGTCGTCTCAGTACCGTCAGTGTCAGTGCCGGCACTGGCTATCACGGACGTGATCGGCGACGACGATATTTTGTCACGGATCACTGATGCTTCATGTACCCATTTTTTTTTTCCTCGATTCTCTTCTTTTTCTTCGTCTAAAGCAATGGCTATCATAGCTAATTCTGTGTTATTGAAGAGTGCCATCAAAACAATCGACGTCAACGCTAGTCTGAAGGGAACGTCGTGCACGAAGACCCGCAGAGAACTGTACTGTGCCTGATATGTGTGAATTGAAGCACTGACGCACCACTGTAGCACAGTTCCGGCACAGTACCGTATCAGTGATAATTATTCTTTCAAACATTCTCTATGGATGTATTCACACTTGTCAGTCTCAGTGTCGTCTCAGTACCGTCAGTGTCATCCATAGAGAATGTTTGAAAGAATAATTATCACTGATACGGTACTGTGCCGGAACTGTGGGTTCACTGATATGTGTGAATCGACCTTTAATCTGATGACCGATTGACCGTGCCAATAGTACGTCTATAATTAATTCCATACACCTATAATTGTATCCCACCCCTTTCGTTTGTACAGTAATGTTCGAGGTTTGTTACTCGTATCACTGAGTAAGTAAAAGTATTTAGTTGGATGGTACCGTAGTAAGGCCACTTATTATGATTATGTAACATGCAAAATATCAAAACTATTTCTCCAACAAATATTATTTTAATATACAGATTTTTTAATGTAGAAATTTTTAATTTTATTTTCTGTTTATTTTATTAGCGTCTGTGTATTTTTTTCACTCACATAGTTTATATGTCTTTTGTATACTATTACTAACATCCATGGATCTTTGTATGTAGTCCGTGCTTTAAGTAAGTAATAGTGGACGCCCGCAGCTTCGCTCGCGTGGCATTAGACCATAACAATCGTTTCGTTTACACCTAGTAATATTATATAGCCGATAGCCTATGTCACTCAGTGAAGATGCAGCTTTCTAATGGTGAATGAATTTTTGAAATCGGTCTAGTAGTTTTGTGTGAAAACATTACAAACAAATCTTTCCTCTTTATAATATTAGTATAGATTTAATGCATCTAGGCACAGAAAGTATTCATATCTCTACCTCCCAGATCTTTCAGTCGGCCTTGCTAAAGGTGAATAGCCTCGCGCACTAACATACGGAATGGGACTGTCTGTATGTTTTTAAAATATGGGTGACGTTATAAATAGGCGGTTCGGTGAATGTGGAATATTTCCAGCTATAACGTACGTTATATAATGACGCCTCGCTTAATGCGTGGTGGTGGATAACGGCCGTCCCAGGTTCGAATCCCGAATCGTATATTTATCGCAAATCTCGTTTGGATGAAAAAAATTGTTGTTTTTTGGTGTAGAGATAGAAAGCGCGATTACTATTATGGGTCTCTTTACAACTTGGAATTTACACTGGTAGCTCGGAGTTGTGCGAAGTATGGCAACTAAGCGGTGACAGCCCAGTGGCTATCGAACTTGCCTCTCACTCGAGCGGTCCGGGTTCAAACCCAAGCGGCACGCACCAATGACGTTTCTAAGTTATGTGCGATATAAGAAATCAAATTTCACTTGCTATAACGGTGAAGGACACATCGAGAGGAAACCTGTATGCCTGAGAGTTTATCATAATGTTCTCGAAGGCATGTGAAGTCTGCCAATCCGCACTTGGCCAGCGAGTTGGACTAAGGCCTAATCCCTACCATTCGAGACCCGTGCCCAACAGTGGGACAAAGAAAGGTTTGTGATGATGATGATGATGATGATACCTATGGCACTAGGTTTAATCACCTATTACATGAAACATAACTCATGAAAAGTTGTTGTACACAGAACTGTCTAGCCCTTCGGGTGAATGAAGGTGTATTAAATGTTTTAGTGTTAACAAAAACTAGGTCTACTGAAAATCAGGCAGACAAACTCAGGTATATTATCAAGCTGTCGAACACGAAATTCCCAGACATCTGTTTCCTGAATCGCTCTCCGATCGTAAACTGTTTCAATTGGAAAGTTTATTTTCATAACAGAAAGATAAAAGTTACGTGCTGAGTCCCACGCTTTGGAATTTTCCGCTTACATTTATATTATTCAGTTTTCAAGGTTATGGACGATGATAGTCCAGTGGATAAGAAGGTTCTTCAGGCCTCTACAGTTCTTCGGGAAAATGGCTGCCAAAAGATGAATTCTTTTTTCAAATGGACTCTTGCTGTGGGCTCTATAAGCCTTTACAGCGTCACCGAAGGGGAACCTGAAAAGTACTTATACCTTATTCTAATACTAGTGGACGCCCGCAGCTTCGTTCGCGTGGAATTTCTGCCAAACTGACCTACAGTTTGGCAGATATTTATATATCAACAATGTATGTACCTTTATATTACAAATAAATAAAAAAAAGACAACAATAGTTTCGTTTACACCTAGTAATATTATATAACCTATGTCTCTCAGTGAAAGTGCAGCTTACTAATGGTGAAAGAATTTTTGAAATCGGTCCAGTAGTTTTTGTGTGAATACATTACAAACAAATCTTTCCTCTTTATAATATTAGTATAGATAAGTATATGGAGAATCTTACAGAAAACTCACTAAAATTACATTGTGCAAAAAACTCGAGTGTCTGATAACGTGATAAACGTTGCATAACGCAGTTATCTGCAGTGTGATTTGGCATCAGATTCGCGAGGTCAATGGCCGATTATCACCGGGTGCGATGCACGAAATGCTCTTGTGTGCTCTATATTTTTATGCGATTATCGTGTCTATGAGAATTATATATCTGTGGCGGATGGTAACAGACTGCAGTAGGTGTGGCAGGGCAATCTTTTTAACCGATTTCAAAAAAGGAGGTTCTCAATTCTACTGCATGTTTTTTTATGTTACTGTATTTAAAACAACTGATCTTTAATAGGGTATATAATCTTAATAACCCAAATAAATTACAATAAATCACTTTTCTACGCATTTAATAAAAAGATTATTCGAGATGTCAGCTCTACGCTACACTTAACCTAATAGTTTTTATAGTGTTTTTCATTGTATTACAATTTTTTTTTAATTTTATATAGTTTTTATTTTATTTTATTTATTTTCTTGCATTGTCATCGGAACAAAATATGTGTGCCAAATTTCAGCACGATAGCTTCAGTGGAAGTGGGTGAAATATTGATTGCAAGATTCCAGGAAATACATGCGAGTGAAGTTAAATAAAAGCTTTTATTAAGTAAGTGCAGATTTGTGTAAAAAAATGTTATCTCCACCTAACTGGTTTATTTGAAATGGACTTTTCAATTAAAAGCGACTTGGTAATTATTTCTAGACTAACTAACTCATCCATACACATAAGTTCCAGCGAGACTTATAGGTACTTTCTAAGTAAGAAATTAATTTATTTTTTCCGGGAACGAAGTTGATCTTTAAAAGATAGTGCATCCACGCAGCGGTTAGTGTTACAGGGCGAGGTAGCGGATTTGTTCACAAGCGAAGCGGTATTAAAGCCGAAGCAGCGACATGTTAACACCAAAATAGCTAGATTAGAATTGAATTATGTATTTATAGTTAAACTGTTGCATATACATGTATATGACACGCATACACATAAGATACATAGTGAAATAGTTTAACCAATTAAGGGCGTATAAAATAGTGGAAAATGTTTACCTTTAATATCTTATTTTTAGCAACCCGAAGGGAAGCTCAAATAAAATGAAAACATGATAAACAAGTACCCACTTCGGCATCAAATACACCAAATAAATTAAAGTATGGAACGTACTTACAGCAAAGTAGCGTAGTTACCGTCACATATCACAGGTACCGACAACCTTACCCTTCGACGGCTGAGCAGAAAGAGAGCCCTGTTGTTGGCCGCGTTTGGCCCCTTATAGGCACGGCCGAGCAGCCGACCGCTTTGTGTGGGTAGTCGCTAACATTATATTTAACTTCTACAACTTTGAAGTATGTATCTACGTAGTGGCTAATTTTGTTTTTCGTGAAGATTGACGGACCCGTTGGCGCAATGGGTAGTAACCCTGCCTGTTACGCCAGGGGTCGTGGGTTCGAATCCCAGCAAATGAAGGTGTGAGGAACACTTGTATTAATATGTTCTTTGTCTGAATGTTAATATTATCTATGTAAGTATGTATTTCAAAATATTTATGTATGGCCGTGTTTGAGAATGTCCATGATATTTATTTATTTATTTGTTTGTAAATAAAGTTTAGGTTGAAATATTTATTATTTTATAAATTTATGCTTTTGGGTTTCCAGATCATTTAAAATGCAACTCGCAATTGGAAAAATATTTCTATGCACGTTTGTCGTCACCTCACTATACATGCATTTACCCGCCCGCTTATGGTACGTGCCCTCACCAACGTAACACAATACGGGACGAAGTCAATTGCGCCCCGTACGCTAGATCACCGCACATCTTGACGCATTGTGAAAAAAGGAACCCTACATTGTCCTACACTGCCTGCAGCATGCCGCCTAGACAGACTGGTTGCAATCTTTTTTTACTGTCCTGTTATGTTTTCTAAGCCGTCTTTGTAGGCTGTGTATTTTATAAGAATATCATATTAGCTACTATGGTAGCTATTGGCTAACCAGAATTACAGATTTTAATTACCATTATTACAATTACTTAGTGTCCATAGCCCAGTGGCTCGCGTCGAATCAATGTGATCGAAAGAGTTAAGCAACGACGGCCGCGGTCGGTTTGTGGATGGGTGACCGCTAGTGGCAAAATTTCAGGGACGGTACCGTGCTTCGGAGGGCGCGTAAAGCCATCGGTCCCGGTTGTTTTCAATGCTGGAAATAGTCGTTAAGCCTTTTCGAAGACCTTCGGGTGGCTTGAGAACATTCGACACTGGGTTGGCCACTAACCCCTCCATCAATCCGCTTTGGAACAGCGTGGTGGAGTATGCTCTAGGCCTCCCGCAGCAGTGTCTGTGGGGGAGACCCGTGCCCAGCAGTGGGTCGCAACGAGCAGCGATATTACAATTAGTTTACTGCCTCGTTACTCTGGTGGTTGAAACGACTGCTAATAATGTGCTCCTGAGTTCAATCCCCGGGTCAGGCAAAGTAATACTGGGATTTGGGACGCGAGCCATTGGGCTATGGACCGTACTAATATTACTTGTAACTGATTATAAAAGCATTCAGCGCCAATCACTGACTTCAGACTGATAAAAAGAAATAAAGAAATAAACAAACAGGGCAAGCTAAATAAAACAGTTTAAAAGGGTAGGTACCTACTTACAATTTATGTCACAAAGTACATATCAACAGCCGCGGCGGGCGCTAGTGTTAAGTCCTAATTATATGTTCGACAGACCTACTGCTAATAAAAAACCAACACTAATCCAAAATGATAGGTATTAAAATCGCTCGCAGCCGTAGCTCGTAATGCGTTACATTTCTGATTCCTGACATATTGCTTGATCTTTGACATCAATCAAGCATTAAATAACCAGATTATATCCACGATGATAATTAACGAGACCATTGAGGGTTTCCTTAGATAAGGATACTCCATTCATATTGACAAAGAGTAATGTATATGTAAATTTGCGATACGTTCGTAGTGAAGCTGGATCGCGCTATCTGGGTACATCGATCTGTGAAGCTATCAAGCATATGATTTATTTTATAAACAGTATTGTTCATTGCAGTTTATGCAAATCGGCGTAAACAAATTGTGGTAATGATGGATTCTAGTTCCGTTCAATCATCATCTTTGGTGGCAGAACCTATAAAGTTTGCCCAGGCAGTACCACCGCCACCCAATTTGCCGGACTGGACTCTTTCACTAGATTTTTATCTTTTAAACTACTACTTTATCTTGATTTACCCGTCTTTTAGCCTGAATACAATTACGTTTTATTTTTTTAAGAAATTATTCATGTTGCAATAAAGTTTTAATGAAATGAAACTTATATACCTAATAAAAGATCAGAGTCAATTCCAACTTGCTTCACAAGCGACGCTTCAACCAGATGATGTCAATCGGCAAACAAAATCGTGTTTATTCGATTAACTACAATTAAGAACTTTTTCCCAGTAACTGCCACCCTAGTAACTACTGATCGGGACCAAGGCGGCTTAACATTGCCTGAAAATAAGTACATTCATTGTGCATGATAATGGGCATAAAAACATGCATAAAAAATAAAAAGTAATTACGAGAATAAAACGAAGTTTATGACAAATTTTGAAGTCAACGAACTAATGTAGGATTAAAACCGCTGAGGATGAGATTAAAACGGAAAAATCATTTATTCGAGGCAATAAAGAGCCTGAATCCAACCCCTAAAAGTCAACAAGCTTAGGCCTTCAAAATTCATGAGAGACCCAAAACCTCAGAGCAAACAATGAATAATAAAAAGGGATTCATATTAATGCTCTCATTTGTCTGCTGTTAATGCAAATGTTAATTTTTTATCGACCATTTGGTGCCAGTGGCAAATGATAAATCTGGATTATTCTTTACGGAATTACTCTGACTAGATGTAGGTTATCAGCAGTTCACTGATCTTCAGTAGGTACCCGACCAACTCAATCCGCAATGCGATGGATTAACCTTAATTTTTCTTCATATTCTTCTATTGTATTGTCTCAATATGTATCTGTGTTAAAATTCATTAACTTAAGCTTCCGCAATAGAGATTATTCAAAGTAATTTTCATGTCAACATGACCTTAATCTACAATGATAACTATTTAATTATCGTTAATGTAACGTGTATTTTTCTCGTAAAATAAATTTAGTTCAACACTGTCAGATTTTTCCTTTTAGCCCCTCTGCGCCTTAATCTACTCTGCGTCCTACCGAGTCAACAGATAAAATATACAATAACGGTCAAGTACTTCCATCTCGGGGTCGGTGCCATTTGAATACGTTTCAGCAAAACGAAATTTTGTTTTAATATGCATAACAACGGCAGCTAATTTCGCAAAATGACCGCCAAATTATCTTTAAACACACGTCTGCCCTCGTCAGCGGTCTTTCGGCGTTTGAGAATTGTGGCAGATCGTTCGAAATTCAAACGCGTTGATAGCACGTGATTGGTGGTCGTGATTTGGCGGCTACCCCGTGATTACGTGTGATGAAGTTATCAAATTTCGAAACAAAATTGTGGGCTCTGCACTATTCTTTTCGTCAATGTTTACTTTGCGTGGTATATAATTTTACTGGGCACGATTAAGACGTCTGAAGTGGAGATACTCCGCTAGCGTTTATCGGGTAGTCAGTATAATTAAATTTGTTTTATGTTTGTCCAAAATTAGCATAATTACGTTTAAACATACAAAATGCATGGCTTATTATTTTATTTTCGTGTAATGCTGAGCTATATGGGATACAGTCAGCTGGAAAGGATGCTGAGATATACCATTAAAAAGATAAGCATACCTTCACGAGCATGCAAATATAAAGACCTGCTTTTAAATGAGTCATTTGGGTCTTTATGCAAACTGTACGAATAATAAAATAAAAAGTAGTAAAAGGCATTACTGCTTTCGATTATTGACTGTCTCGTTGGTCTAGTGGTCTCAAGTGCGCTAAGCTGGAAGTCCTGGGTTTGATTCCCAGGTCGGCAAACGGTATTAGGTTTTCTTACTTGATATGCCTGGCAACAGCTCGGAATCTGGATTTGTGCCCGGTTTATGGCAATAGGACCACCACCTACATGGGACTTTAACAAAACTGGAGAAGAGTTCTCTACCTACCCCTTCGGGGAAATAGAGGCGTGATGTTGTATTATTATCGACGAGAATATTATTGCATAGTATTCTAACAATTACTCTAAGATAATAATTTACTATCTGGCTGATCAATCAATGCCAAAAAATTTACACTTCGGGCAATTAAACGACCTTCTGGATCTTTCTTGGTAAAATGAACATTTTTAATGGATAAGATAGCGAACGAGCATGCATCACCAATTGCCGCCCATGACAACTGTCAGAATTAGAATTTAAAGAAGTTATTGTAGATCAGCTTTTCCGACAAATACGAGTAAGTGATCTATTTACCAATATCTGATAAGCATAATAACATACGTAGCCATGCATAATAATTTATAGAAAGCAAAGCTCGCACATGTTATGGCTCATACATGGCCGCGCGCTAAAATATGTTAATTGATTTGTCGCACTCCGTCTGCTCTTGATATATTATATTTATGCTGCAGTCGATATACAAATCCGGGTTCTTCGCAGACTGTCTAACAGGCAAGCTGATTGACCTCTTTTTAAGTTTAAACCTTATTAACCCAAATAGAGAATGCAAAAATGTGTTTTATTTTTTTAAATTGTTTAAACTATTGTACTTTTATCGCTGTTGGATTGCTTAAATTAAATAAATTAATAAAATTAAATCTCTGTCGTCACGTAAAAACCCGAAAATGGATTTGGATTTATCTTGGTGAAGTTGTTACTTATACTCCGGGTTAGCTTTTAAGCTACTTTAATTCCCAAAAAATATTGAGGTTCCTTAGGGATATGGTATGAAAGTTTGAATGAATTTTTATTAAATCCTGTAGTAGTTAGTTGCTAAAATTTTACCTTCTAATTAGAATTAAGTTTAGAGATAATTAGTCCCTAATTTACAAGCTTTTATATTATTACATAATAGTTATCATACATCTGCATTGTGGTTTCCTTTGACCACATAGAAAAAACGAATTGTCTATGGAACTGTCTTCCTATATCGACTGCAACATGAACACGCGGCCGATATCCGACCTACCGCGTCGATCGCACATTTGAAACATAATCCTTCCTGTAAATGTGTATGTTGTCTGTGTGCAAATATACTGGTAGGAACAGTGGAATGCAGTCCATACGCAGTGCTACAGGAACTTAGACCATATTGTTTGTGATTGAAATGATTTGTGAGTGAGGATAAGTTAAAATTTGGTTAGAATCAATAATCATGAAATTGGAAATTGGAGAATTTGACTGCATACGATTTTGAAGACTTTTTTTTTCTTCTAACTTCGAGTATGCAGATCATGATAAATGTGACATACCTATAGCTGCGAGCTGCAGGTAATCAGAAACCACACCGAACTATAAAAAACTCAAGATAAGTTTTCTTTGAACTCTGATATAATTTAGAATCAATAAAGATAACATGGAAGAATTAGCAGAAGCACTACCAAGGATTTTCATTCAAGGTTTTTCTTTCATTTAAAACGAGATTTACAAATAATTTCTTAGCATTTTATCAGTCAGACGCATGTCTGAGAGATGAATCTTTGCGTAGCGATACGCATTTTATCTAAAGTACCAGCCAATTTCTTAATGTGAAATCTGAAATTATTTCTCAGAACGAATTGAAAACCTGGTCGCTGCGACCCATAGACGTCCCACTGTTGGGCACGGGTCTCCTCTCAGAATGGGAGGGATTAGGCCTTAGTCCACCACGCTGGCCAAGTGCGGATTGGCAGACTTCACATACCTTCGAGAACGTTATGATGAACTCTCAGGCATGCAGGTTTCCTCACGATGTGTCCTTCACCGTTATAGCAAGTGACTTTTAATTTTCTTAAAACGCACATAACTTAGAAATGTCATTGGTGCGTGCCACTGGGGTTTGAACCCGGACCGCTCGAGTGAGAGGCGAGTTTGATAGCCGCTGGGCTGTCACCGCTTTATTGAAAACCTAATTGAATATTATCCTGCAATTGAACTCGTTGTTGGACGCGGAGATGAATAAAATTTGAATACATTCAAAGAATCTCGCCAACCCATCGGGTAAGCATTTGATTTGTGCATCAACGGGGCTTCGAAGCTGAGGCTATAAAGTGTAAAGATTTCGGATCTATTTGTTGTAGCTACAGGGTGTTGTTTTGTAAAGTACGGTTAGGTTGCTGTGAGGAGTTTCCTGCTTATTGTAAGAGTCCTACTACTAATTTTGATGCAACTCAGTTGTTAGGACTGTTATATTTTTACTCGTAGTACGGGATCCTACGGGACTAAATATGACTAAATATCGCGTATATTATGAGACTATAAGTACAGCCGCCTAATTCACGTAACTTAACAAGTTCGATTGCAGTGCAGTTGCAGTGAAGTTTCGATCAAAAGTAGACATTCGGTATTCTCTTAGCTTTTGCGAGCGCCGTCAAACACGCTCGCGTGACGCGAGCGTGTTCGACGGCTGTTTGACGGCAAAATGGTATTCTACTGTTGCGCGTCAAGAAAGCGCGTTCCCGATCGCAGAAAAATCGGTATTCTCCTAAGCATTTGACTTTTAAATGTCATCTCGGTACGAGTTTTTCTGCAGTTTTGTTGACGCTTTCTAGAAGTTACCCATTGGTGCCTTTTGTCGAATAAACGTGTGATAATTGTGGATATTTGAAGTAAGTTTAAGTAAAATTGTATTTCGCAAGTAAAAGATTAATTATTTAATAGACGTTTATCATTTTTAATTGTTAATTATCGTTGTTTTTGAATACAATAAATACCTAACTGATGTAAACTCCTTAGTCAAGAAAAAGTTTATATCCACTTTCGTTTTTTATTGTCATATTATTGTCAACCATCAATGTCGATACTTTTCTGTCAAACTTCTATGTATTATTTTATATAGATAACGATGGAAGATCTAACCTAGTTAATTTGATTTGTATCTAGTGAAAATGAGTTTGCGCCTTGGATGGAGGATGTTAGCCTTAGCTAACGAAATTGATGAACGCGATCGCCAGGCTACAGCCTACAGCGCGAACACGCGGGCTAGCGGCGAATCCTCAGCCTTATCGGAGCATGAGGAGCATATTCACTGAATGTCACGTTCCCGATGACAAGGGAAGCCCGTGATGAAATAAAAAGATGGTACTTATTTCTTTTTTTTACATACTTATCATAATATATTACTCAAAGAATTACCAATTCAGTTTTTGTTTTTCCGTTTTTATAGGAATTTTAAGCTATCCAGGGTAATTGGCTGTATTGATGGGATCCATGTTGCCATAATAAGACCCAGCCAACATGAGATATATTACAGTCGTAAAGGCTATCACTCTCTGAATGTGATGGTTGTATGTATCTTTTTAAAATCAAATATGTATTTATATATAAGTAAGGTAATAATTCTGGGAATTTGATACTAAAGATATTTTTGTGGGGTAAATAAATTTTACTATCAACTCTTAAAATAGTATACAATAATAGTAATTTACAATAAAACCATCCATAAATGTTTCAATGTTCTAGGTGACAGTGGCTAGCCATTGAGAAGGAATGCGACGAACGAAGGCGACGAGGATTTCGCTGTATGGCTGGTGTAACCTCTTGTTCACTGTAATAAATTTATTATATGGTTTTAAGATTGTTATGTAAAAATGTGTTTTATTTCCTTGATATTTAATTTACTTATAGGTACCTACTAATTAGCTCCATCTGTCTCATAGAGACACATTTTCTGGGTGTCGAAGACATTCTATAGTCAGAAAAATAAATTTAGGTAATGCACTACATGCGATATCACCTAGGTACTTAGTCGTAATAGGTTAAATATGTTCCCACAATAGAAATCAATAATCAATCTTTAAAGGAGAAACTGACTGACTGACATATCAACGCAGGGCCTAAACTATAAGGGTTAGAAAATTGAAATTTTGCACAGGGGTTCCTTTTATAACGTAGGGGGTGCTTCTCTAAATAAGGATTTTTGAAAATTCACCAACTAAGGGGGTAAAACGGGGGTGCAAAGTTAGTATGAAACTTTGCCGTTTTTGAAGTCAAGTGGGCAACCCGAACGTGGGCAGACGTCGTTAATGGGTCTAATACTACGCGAGCGAAGCTGCGGGCGTCCACTAGTTACCTTAAATAACATAAATGATAAGTTCCCAAAAATCCAATACTTTAAAATAAGTAGGTACCATTCGCAGTCCCCTTGAAGTTTGAATTTTTAATAGTGACATTAGTGACGCTCTTCTTGTTTTGGCACTTTTATTACTAATTGCATTACGAGGCAAAGAAAATACCTTCATTCTGCCAAATTGAAGAAACATATGACGTTTTTTGTGAAATGAATCACAAATCATTATTTTCTATTATAAGAAATATCATTAAAATCATTATTGGGATATTAAGAAAATATTCTTTCACGTTTTTGAATGGAAAAAGAATCAATTGTATTTGATTATTAAATAGGTTTATTTGTTCTCTCATATCACAACACTGACACAGAGTACTAAATAGCAGTAGAAATGTTTGGCTGGCGTGCAGCTTACGTGCAGGAGAAGTGAAGTTGACGCGCAGTAGACGTGCAGTTTACGCGCAGTTCAAAAATTACAAGAATACGGTTTAGACGCTAAGCGTCAACTTGACTGCAACTGCACTGCAACTTAATCGATGCGTCTTAAATTACGTGAATTAGACTGCAGATCCTGTTAGTCATTTTTAGTAAACAATAGTCTTCTTGGAAGCTAAATCTAATATGACTTTAAAATATCAGATAAGCACCAAGAATTTAGGAAAAATAAAAGCTCTCCAATGTGGCATCGAATGAAGAGCATTATTTTGTCAGAACAATTAAGTAAATAAATGGATACTTCGTCAGTTTTATTTAAAAACGCAGCGATTACCATTATTTCGTACTAGCTCCTTGTGAGTTGTGACCCAACGCAAATACGTTACTACCCTTATGGACCCGTGATTACCTCTTGTAAACTCGAGTTAAAATAACTTCCCAACCAACCTTAAATATTCTACCAGATTGTACCAAAAAAAAAAAGTTTTCTGCTAAATCTTAGCGAGATTTGAACCCCATTTGAATAGTATTGTCTATGGCAGGACACCAGAGCGCGTGCGCATTCCGATCCTATCTATTAGTGGTTGCTAACGGTGTTGCCAGGCGCCGTAAACAAGCTTAAACTGATTTTAATTTCCCCGCCACTATCCCGATGAGCGTAGTGTGGATGTGACTTAATGTCTGTCGTAGAAGATTGATTAATTATTAAACAGGAATACAGTATTTCACCTGAAAACAATTTATTACATCCAAACACATAAAAAGAAAAACGACAAATATGAAATGTGTCAAAAGGCTGTCTTGCCTGTTTTATTGCTGTGAGATATCACTTTCAGACTACCTGCCAAAACAAGAGAAATGATATGATAAAAACAAATTTTTTTTAAGTAATTTCTGTATATGAAATGTTATGTCAATCCTATAGTCTTTTATGTTCTAGGGTAAGTAGGTACCTTTAGATGAAAAATTTTCTTTCTACGAATAGGTATTCGTAAGTATAGTATGAGTCCCATGTCTACTTCTCATGGACACGCTAGTAGAGGTTATAAAACAAACTAATTGATAATGCGTAGACTTCCGATGCCACAGGCATTATTGATTAAAATCAATCTTAAGATAGTATAGTTAATTGACTATAAACAGGGCAAGCTAAATAAAACCGTTTAATAAAAATGGGTGTATCCAAATTCGGTGTATCCATAATATCCTTACCTATAAGGATCCATTCTATTAAATCACAATAAATGAAAATATTTATATTTATTAGTTCAATATCACTATCTAGGTTGAATTATGTTGTTAATCGCCCATAAACTGAGGGTTTTAGGTACTTGTGAGTCCAGGAATCAATGGCCCACCCGGATACCGTTCCCCGGGATTTAGAATTATTGCACCCTGTGGGCAGGGTCTTTGTAATTATTGTGTTTATATTTTTTTTCTGGATTTTTGTATGTGTGCGGTTTGTTCCGGTCTTGGCTGAATGAATCACTGAAGCGCTGTCATTGTCAGTGAGCTATCAAGTGTTCGTGGTTCCAGGTTCAATCTGCGACCGGTAGTTACCTATATTTAAAAAAGTTAGTAAAGGCTCACTACTTGACTCCTGAGTTCTTGGACTGAAGGACCTATATAAATACTAAGCCACTAGTGCTCTCGTCTATTATTTACCATATCTATTTTATTCATTTTTTTTTTTTTTTTTTTTCTCTCCTAAAATGCGTTAAATTTCTCCTTTTTATTTATATTATTACGATATATGTATATATATATATATATATATATATATAGATAATATTTATTTTATTTTTATTAAATTATATAGATATATGTATATTATATTTATGTACGGATATTATGTATTGTACTCTGTACACCTATACCCTCTATTCTCATTCATATTCCTTTGCCTTCTACCCAAAGGTTGTCTGGAAGAAATCGCTACTGGAGCGATAAGACCGCCTTTTGGCCACCACCATTGTTTATTTTTCTTTTTAATGTTTTTTTTTTTTTTTTTGCCTGTGGTGTACAATAAAGAATATTTGTATTTGTATTTGTATTTAGTTGACAATTTTTTTTTATCTTAAGGGTAAATCTTTGTGTGTAAGCGTTTACTCGTATTTATTAACAACTAGTGGACGCCCGCAGCTTCGCTCGCGTGTAATTAGACATTACAATAGTTTCATTCACACCTAGTAATATTATATAGCCTATGTCACTCAGTGAAGATGCAGCATTCTAAAGAATTTTTGAAATCGGTCCAGTAGTTTTTGTGTGAAAAAATTACAAACAATGTATCCTCTTTATAATATTAGAATAGATGGACCCGCAATTAAGTATTCTCTGGCTAAAGCTTCATCCGCAATTATGTATCGAATATTCTCTCTAGTAAGTAACCATCCATTCGGAAACTCCGTAAAGCGTTGGTATGTAGGTATCGGTCTGAGCCCCCACCCAAAACCGATCTGAAAGGTCCCTACTGACCGGGATCGGGGCGATGGAGGCCACTGGTACCCTCCCCTCGTCTCCGAGCAGGGTCACTTCTCTCCCGTTCTCGCTCTGTGATCCCTTTCTGCATCAAAACATCTTCGCAGAACTATCTACCTAACTATACCCTTCTGAAGTTCTGACCAGCTACCTTTCGAATCAATAACTCCGGATTAATCACAATGACTGAAGCCGCTTCCACATGAATGGATCGTGTAAACATCGCGAATGATTAACTTAATCGATATTGCCTAATCATTCGAATCGATTATTGAGATTGGACTCGCAAGCCACGTTTGCCTCATTAACTCTATCCGAGATTGAGCATTCGATCGATTTTATGAGAACATTTGAAATATTCTACCAACAATCAAAATAATTTTTGTAATTTGTTTGACAGAGAAAATTACAAAAGAGTAGAAGTACTTTGCTGTAGATACTATTTAAATACAGATCAGTAAAAATTAAAAAGTAAGCTTATGAAGCGTTCGTAGTCAAATGGTTATTATCAACCTAAGCTTTTTTTTTTTATGGATATAAGATAGCAAACGAGCTTGCAGCACCACCATTCCGCTGCCGCCTGCCGTACATGACAACTGTGACTGACTTTGAAGAAGAGTCAAAAAGGGCCCGCGATGGTTAGTCCAGTTAGTTAAGAGAGTCAATTAGAATGCACGGATCTCGGCCGGTAGTTGGATGGATGAATGAGACTATTATCAGTCTTTCTTTGTTAAGTCTGTCTCAGTTGTCATGGGCATTAGATGGGTTGTGCTGCATGCTCATTTGCAAAAAAGAAACAATGTTAATATGAGAAGTATTTAAACAAATTATGTTGTCTTTTACTGTTGTAACTTATTTTGTCCGATTTATTTTACCTAAATAAAATTCACCGAACCTACGACCGAGGATTGTAACCGTAGGATTCGAACCTAGGACCTTCGTATAACATACAATCCTAAATAAACCTATACCACAGAATACTTAACTAACCGACCGCACCGACGCGTCATAACCAACATAATTTAATGAATAGCCATTATCACCGATAAACAAGAGATTTAATCGTGTAAGTGCGATATAATCCAAATAATTATCTCGATGGCTTAAAAATAAACATTTGATTTGGACCCATTAATTCCCCTCCGTCGATTTTTGTCGGGTCCCTTCGATTTGTGGATCACAGTCCGCAACCGGTTAAGGGGGCTATTCTCGAACTTATTAGATACTATCTCGAATTAATTAGATATAACATCCATCCTAGACCTCCCGCAGCAGTGTCTTTGGGGGAGAGCCGTGCCCATCAGTGGGACGTCAATGGGTCGCAGCGAATACGAGTTCAGAAAAAATGTTCGAAACCCTACACTGCGCGTGGCCTAACCTGGCCAATTGAGTCTTGATCAAAGTTCGTCACCGTTGCCTTGGATGGCACCGGATGGATGGTGCTTTATGCTCGTTTACTATCTTATGTAATAAATTGAATGATTAAAAAATACATTTTTTAAAAAAGCTTTTTATAATTATTTTTTATTTTTTTTCGTGCATTGTCATCGGAATCAAATGTTTTAAATTTCAGCTCTATAGCTTCAGTGGAAGTGGGTAAAAAATTAATTGCAAGATTCCAGGACATAGGTACATATATACATACATACATACGAGTTAAGTTAAATAAAAGCTTTTAAAAAATAAAGGAGGCGCTAAATACGACCCCACCTGATAAAACAGCCGTAATGCAAAATTAAGCTCCTTCAGCTGTTCGCAAGATTTACTGCATCCAAAGGCTACTTGTCCGATAAAAGGCTCGGTTTGTACGATATGTACTTATTGAAACCTGATCGATGTCCGATCCGATCTGATTGTTTCCGATTTACGATCGCGGGATGTGGGGACAACGGGCGACCGCGAACATTCCCCCTGTCTTGTCATTGTGGTTTTGTTTTGATGATGAATTATCAAGCTGTAACTGTTAGCACAGTGGTAGAGGCTTTCAGTAACTCGAGAGGGTCCGGCTTCGAACACAGACAAATTACTCTTATGTTATTTATTTATTTAGTAACTAAATACTAAAAAAAAAGTAGCGTCCATAGCCCAATGGCTCGCGTCGATTCAATGTGATCGAAAGAGTTAAGCAACGACGGGCGCGGTCGGTTTGTGGATGGATGACCGCTAGTGGCAAAATTTCATGGACGCTACAGTACTTCGGAGGGCACGTAAAGCCGTCGGTCCCAAGTGTTTTCCGAGTGTTTTCCGAATGGAAACAGTCGTTAAGCCTTGTGTGATCTTCGGATGACTTGAGAACATTCGACACTGGGTTGGCCAATAACCCCTCCACCAATCCGCATTGGAGCAGCGTGGTGGAGTCACAGTGGAGTATGCTCTAGCTAGAATCTAGACCTTCCGCAGCTGCGTCTGTGGGGGAGACCCGTGCCTAGCAGTGGGACGTTTATGGGTCGCAGCGAAATACTAAATACTTAACTGTAAACTATAACAAGTGTAAAACATGGATACGAAAACATTTTTACAAAATATTGTTTAAGTGAAAGCTGTCACTTTCATGTCAGCTGTCATTCAATTTGATGTTCAGGGGCACACACAGGGGCTTGTCTACAAAACGAATATAATAACTCACGGAGCTGTAACCGCTAAATCATAATGACGAAATGCTCTAAATTTCCACTATAGTAAGGATATCCTGTTTAGCGAGAAACGTTGGTTCCGGTGCTCAACGAGGTGCAAATAATTTGCTCCACTTGTTATGCACAGAGAGTAGTATTTTTTATTTATTGAACCACATTATAAAATACATATATACACTAATGGCGAGCTTAATGCATTATGCATTCTCTCCCAGTAAACTTTTCGGTTAACCAGAAATACTTGAAAAGCGTTTGTATTTATTAACAAGCAAAATTAGAAAAAGGAAATAAGAATAATCTTCTTGAAGGCATGTGAAGTCTGCCAATCCGCACTTGGCCAGCGATGTAGATTATGTAGACTATGGCCTAAATCATACTTAAACCCTCCCATTAGTGGGTGGCTGATAGACATAGATGAGACCCGTGCCCTAATCGTCTATTTGTCCCACCATTGACTAAGAAGTGAAGATTACCTAGCTACGCGACTACAAATTGTCAGATCCCTTCATTCAAGAGGTAGACCAAGTTCGCATGACAGCACAGCCTAAGTGCGGCTTTAAAATTGCATGATATCGACATTATTCGTCATTAAGAAAAAAATTAAATTACGAGACTAAAATGACTCCACTTGCATTTCATTGACTAATCTAAACGAACCAAATAATACGAAAACAAGTGTTTTACCTCAAAACGTCGGTCTCAATACAAAAACAACATACTAACGTGTGATAACTGGCTCTGGAGCTATAAAAACGTAATTAAATGCACATTAAAAGTATATCGATTCACAAGAGCCGTTGGCAGGGACCGACAAACGGTCGTAAGGACCGCCAGATAATACTTATAACTTATAATATCTCAAAGGAATGGGTCAGGGGACATAAAAATTTTACTACTGCTTAATCTGAAATTTGCCTGGATTTGCCCATAGGGTGCTAAAGCTGGCTACTAATTATTGTTAACTTGATTAAAAACATTAATCTTTCAAGTAAAAATCAATTTATAGTATTCAGTGTTTGAAAATGGCACATTTCGTTGACATGAGAATCCATAAGAATACGTCAAGTACCTACTGACGCAAAACTGAGCAAGAGATTTTCATCTTAATTAGTGTGCTACTTTAAGATCGCATATACTCGTAACATATCTACCATTTTTTATACTTCATATTGATTGAATCAAAAACTACCAAGCAGATTTTAATAAATGAATAATAATATTTCAATAAAATTGCTTCATATTTCCAATAAATGTTCACGGTAGAATAAAATAAACAAATAGAAAAGGCGGTGTAAATATACATCGGCAACTAGGTGGAAACAAACGTCTACTAGTAATGTAATAAATAAAATGCAGATTTTATTGATGAAATTTAATTTGAAAAAATCGTACTTTACATGCCTTAGTTACAAAATACATATTATTAAAGGTATTTTAGTGTTATTTTATTAAGTAGGTAGTACGAGCAATTCCAATAGAAATAACTATCATTAATTCAACTTTCAACAGGTATCTGTATTAATTGGCCGTTAAGCTGTTATCAATAATTGATATCATCAGCAATAAATATTGTGTCTCATAGATTTTACATACAAATTGTTCGTAGGTACTCAGTTCACGGGTTTTAATTTTGGAATTCAAATGAAAATATTTTAAACAAGCTCAGATTGGGCACAGATAAATCGGTGACATATTTTGAATAACAAGTAATTAGTAGAATATTTGAGCATTATTTGATAAAATTACCATTTTATATTTATAGAAGATAACTAGCTTGAGTGCTAGAATATGAAGTGGCTATTCGAATTTCATTGATATTATCGAGGCTTATATTATGAACGTACTTCGTATATAAAAGTAAAATATATATTCTTTTTTATTTAATTGTTGAAGTTGTTGTGTTAGAATGAGAGAAAATTGATTTATTATATGAACGTAATACTGGTACTGCAAATCATTAACAAAAACAAATAAAAACAGTAGCATAGAACTAACATGAAATGCAGTTACATATATGTATACGAAAAGGCGCAGCTCTCAGTACTGACCGCAATAAACGACCGCTGGTTTTTAGGGCGGCGCCAGGCGGTGCAGTACTGTAGTACCAAAACAACTATTAAATACTATTACTAACATACAGCATATTATTAATTCTAACATATTCATGACCTAATATCATTTCATTTATTTCTTTATGTTTTACATTTAAATAATTTTGACTACGACTATGAATATATTTTCTAACGCAATTTCAAACCGTCCAGTCATTGTACTGTGAATAGGAGGCTTTATCTAACAAAGGTATTAAAATTTTAACGAGCTTCAAATAAAAGATGATTATCGACAAATTTAGAGCAGTGTAGGTTATCGAGTACCATTACTATTTTATTGCCGCGTGAAAAGCACTGAATAAGTTCATGGGAGGAAAATTTATCGGAATAGGACTCTTCCCAAGGGAAGTTTTATATCTATAACAGTGATATCTTGTTGAATGAAGTGGTAATAGCTGTTTTATTAAACAAATCTATGCCGACACATAAAGATACTCGTCCACTAGAGTTGTACGTAGCTCGATTGCGTAATTCCATGCTATACCTTTTTTTTTACAACCAAGAAAATCTTCGGAAGATGCCCGTTTGCTGGGAAGCCTTGAAGGTTGATGTATGTGAAATTTCTACTCACTAAAACTCTCTCGGCAGCCTTACATAGTTACCATTCAAAATTAAGTACGGTAAGCAGGTACGTAAGATAAGATATTTGGGCAATGCGCAAGGAAGGCACCGGTGCGTTCCCTAGGAGATCCCGGAGGCTTTCTTCATGCACAGGAAGTCACCGGTGCGTTCCATGGGAGATCCCAGGGACTCTCTTCATGCGTAGTAAGTCACCGGTGCGTTCCCTAGGAGATCCCGGAGGTTCTCTTCATGCGCAGGCAGGCACCGGTGCGTTCCCTACGAGATCCCAGGGACTCTCTTCATGCGCAGGAAGGCTGAAAGCTGGTTTTAAAATTATAATTAATTATACCGTTAAAAAATATTTTTTTAAAAAAAAGCTTTTTAAAACTTTTTTTTTATTTTCATGCATTGTCATCGGAACCAAATATGTGTGCCAAATTTCAGCTCGATAGCTTCAGTGGAAGTGGGTGAAATATTGATTGCAAGATTCCAGGACATACATACATACGAGTGAAGTTAAATAAAAGCTTTTAATGATTTACAGCCTTAAATATCTGGTACCAGAGACAAGCATCATAGTCCTCAATTTTAAAAACCATTCGAGTAGACTTAGTTCGTTGTGGCAGCGGATTGATTGTTCAGCATGTTTGTTTGCTATTTTACATACAAAAGAAATGACATTCGACCGGTCCCTATTTGTAGCTATTCACTTTTGTCACATTTTTTGTATTCCGTTGTTTGAACTTGTATTTAGAATGTGCAATTGCATTTATTCCTCATAAGGATGTGGTAAATATCAAACAATCTCGATAATTATTTAACCAAACAAGATATGTGCAAGCGAAACTTCTCTGTTTGAATACAACGCAATCTGGTCAAGACAAAATGTGGTAAATGGTAGCACCTGATTTTTAGGCAAGGAAACATTTCGATATAGAAATACTTTGTAATAATAAGTCAATCGCTGCGACCCATAGACGTCCCACTGCTGGGCACGGGTCTCCCTCACAGACACTGCTGCGGGAGGTCTGGTCTAGAGCATACTCCACCACGCTGCTCCAATGCGGATTGGTAGAGGTTAGTGGCCAACCCAATAAGTCAATGGATAGAAAGCTTGAGTCTACCCACAATGAGATAGTTGCGTATGTTTGATCATGTTCATTATGTTGTTTGTTCATTAAATTTGTAAGATAACGTTTTAATTTAACAACTTTTTAATTGTAAAATACGGTTTCGTCATAAATAAATTAAGAATAGAAGGAAGGACTAGACGGTAGACTAGGAATAGAAAGATTATTCTTAATTCATTTATGAAGAAACCAACCTCTTTATTTCTCATATGAATAGGTAAATATACATAATTTCAATATACATTTCGAACCCGCCTCTCACTCGAGCGGTCCGGGTTCAAACTCAAGCGGCACGCACCAATGACTTTTCTATGTTATGTGCGATTTAAGAAATTAAATGCCACTTGCTGTAACTGTATTAAACTATAACAAAATCTGTACCTTCGCTGCGACCCATAGACGTCCCACAGACGCAGCTGCGGGAGGTCTAGAGCATACTCCACCACGCTGCTCCAATGCGGATTGATGGAGGGGTTAGTGGCCAACCAATCTATACCTACTTCAAACTATTTAAAAAATAAAAACACAAAGAAAACTTTTAAAACAATTATAATAGATAATATGTACTTCATCAAGTAGATACGTATGTAGTTAAATTTCCTAAAACTATTTCTAAATTTATGGTAAGTTGTTATAAAACCGGTCAAGTGCGAGTCGGTAGCACACTTATCCGGTTCCGTACAAAAGAGCGATGTTTCTTGTATGATTGTCCGGAAGAGATCGCTCTAAGCGATAAGACCGCTAATTGTCTTACCCAGATGTTTTTATTCCTGTATTTCTTTTTGGTGTACAATAAAGTATTTTTATATTGTATTGTATGGGCACCCCCTTTAAAAGTTAAACCTTTTTTTACGTTGATATTATTTATGAATTCATTCTGTGATAATTTCAGGTGTTTACCTATTTCCGTTCAATAGATAGAGCCATGTGACAGACAGCGAAGGCATATTAATAGGGTTCTGTTTATCACACTTTGAGAACGGAACTTCAAAAAGCATGCCAAAGCCGCTGATGCAAGCTGCTCTTAAATGCATACATTTTGTAGAAGCCCTGGCTATAATTTACTTTTTAAGTGAATCATATGAATATTCTATCAAGATAATTAATTAAGTGTATCGCACCAGAGACAAGTATCCATTTTTCACCCGATCGCATGTGTCGAGGTTATTAAAATACAAGCAACAAATCTTTGAGTTAAAGTTAGTTGGGATAATTATTTCAATCCCGATATATTTGTTGAATACCCTCAAAAGGGTGGTGAACCAATTTATTTGAAATTTATTAGCGTCTCGTGATAAATTGATTCCCGAAACCGGAGGCTAACTAAAGTTTGTATCGACAAGTGTGCATGCGGTAAACGGTCGAAATTATTATTTGAATAGATAAAAAATAACTAACAGTCCCTAGTACTCCATACCCACTAACTAACTGACCAACTAATGTTCTAATTAATTGTCTCAGCTAACTGGACCTACCGTCCCAGTCCCTATTTGAGTTTAGATCAAAGTCAGTTACAGTTGTCATGGGTGGCAGCGTTTCCTGTCTTTATATCCATAAGAAAACACCTTTTTACTGAATGGATATGATTAATTGATAATAAAAATGATTCATGGATTAAAAAAATAAGCGAAGTATCTATAACTAAGTAATCTCACTTACATGTTACTTTTATCGCATCCTTAATAGATAAAATTTGGCGCGCGCGCATAATGTACGACGGTCCACAGATAACGAATCACCTTGATCGAGTTTGCATCCAGTCTGCTTATGCAACCAGTACGGCGAACTTGCCACCGGCTGTTCGCTGAATAGCGACTAGATCTGCTCCTAGATTGGACTAGTTTAGTCTAGTAACCGATATTTAGAGATATTACTGTTTTAAACATCCATCTGTCCAACTTTTGAATCCGTTATTTGGAATGTCACTTGCAAACGAATTCCGTCAAAGCGTATACGAATCTCATGTTATCTCTATTTTTCAAATTCACTCAGACGCCTTATCTAACGATATTTTCACCTGTCGATAGACTTCATTCATTTCATTTTAACTTTTCGTAAACCTATAAGTGACTCGTAATGAAATTCGAATACGAAAATATGTCGTTTAAAAATATTTAAAATCGCTGAAATTCATAAATCGGGGCAAGAGTTTGTAATAGGCATGTCTTTGTACAAAACATTTAACTGTTGTGATACCAAGATCAACTGATAGGTGTCCCACAGTTGGGCAGTCTCTCCCACAATCACAGCAACTGAGGGATGTCTACGCCAATGCGGATTGGTGGGGGTGTTAGTGGTCAACCCAGTATCGAATGTTCTCAAGCCACACGCTTCTTCGACAAGGATTAAGATTGTTTTAACCATTGAAAAGAACAGGGACCGACGGCTTTAAGTACCCACTAAAGCGCGCCAACGAATATTTGCCACAAGCGGTCGCCCCCATACCTTCCGATCGCGCCTAGCGTTGCTTAACTCGAAGTACGTTTAGCGTATGCGGCACCGGACAGTCGCGCGCTAGCTGTGAGCAAGTCGGACGTGCGCCGGACGCATTACCTACTCCACCTATTGAGTGATCAAAGGCGTGTTTTATTTATTCGGGTCCCTACAGTACGATTGTAACCGTGCCATAGGGTTATGCACAAATATACATAGTTGTATATATTTAGTCGCCTCATTGTCTCCGGCCTATTTGAAAACGCGCGCGGCTCGCTAATTCACAAACATTTACTTTGACTCGTGGCGGCCACTCACTATTGTTTACCGTGGGATGCTTACGACAGACAAGTACTGCCATATCATTTATATATAAGTAAGCTTCGTACTATTTGGTCGTGGTGCGAAACATGACAGTACCGTTGGCGCAATCGGTAGTGACCCTGCCTGTTACGCCAGGGTTAGTGGGTTCGAATACCACTCAGGACAAACATTTGTGTGACGAACACTTGTGTTTTGTTCTGTGTCTGGGTGTTGATATTATCTATTTAAGTATGTATGTATATATGTATATCTTTGTATATGTATCAGTCTCTGACACCCATAGTACAGGCTCGCGTCTAGTTTGGGGTCAGATGGCCGTGTGTGAAAATGTCCATGATATTTCATATTTAATACATATTCAAAACAGCACGAAGAAGAAAAAGAAGCTGCTATATTTCACAGTAAATATAGAAAATAAATAAAACTTACTTACACAATAGCGTATATGCACAGTATAATTTCTTACCTTTCTTAATGTAAGCATTACACACCTGCAAGATTTGATTTGATGCACGAAATCTGAAAACACCACAATTTCTATATCCGTGAACCGAAATAAAAGTATAGGATTTAAAAAAAAAAATCAAATCTCTGACAGCCGTGGGTTATCGAACTCGCCTCTCACACAAAGGTCCGGGTTACAATTCAAGCGGCACGCACCAATGACTTTTCACAGCGCGACGAGTATAAGTTATGTGCGATTTAACATGAATAGAAATGTGCATAGAAAAGGTTGTGATGGAAATGTTACATGCCTATACGACGCAGGAAAATAGGTTCGCCTACCACATTAATCGGCGTAGCTTTGAACCCGGGACCCTCAGATCAGCAGTCAGGATCACTCCACCGCGCAACGTATAAAGTGACAAAATGAGCCATCAAATTTATTATAAAAGAGATCTCTTTATTTTAAAAGTTTCAAAACAGAAACATACCTACACACTATACACCATAAGATGAGTCTTGAGATTAAGCGTGAGATTGGTCGCTAGATAACTCCCGAGACGTCTCTGTTATGAAATAAGGAGGATTTATTGGATCCATACACGCCCCCAAATTCGCATTTATGAGCTCATCTTACTAGTAGATATTATGCAACACATTTTTTCCCTTCAATTTGGTTATTTCCATTCGATGCTCAAGTGGCAACTACTATTGAATGGATGTGACCTGAAGAAGACGGCGGGAACTCACTAGATTTTTAGGTCACGAGACCTGGTAGAACAGCACCAATTAGGGGAGGCCTATAGAAGAGGACATAAAAAGCGAATGTGTGGATGTGTCACTTTTCTTCATTTATCTATTTTTACTTTTCAGGCCTACCTGAAGAGCAAAATCTGTGACTGACTTTGACTGAAACTCTCACGAGTCTTGTTCAACGCTTTTCAATGTTTCACCGGTGGTCGTTGGCTGCTCATACGTGCTCGTTTGATACCTACCTTACATCCATAAAATCTATATATATAAAAGGAGAAGGTGACTGACTAACTGACTGACTGACTGACATATCAACCCAGGGCCTAAACTATAAGGGCTAGAAACTTGAAATTTTGCACAGGGGTTCCTTTTATAACGTAGGGGAGCACTAAGAAAGGATTTTTGAAAATTCACCCCCTAAGGGGGTAAAACGGGGGTGCAAAGTTAGTATGAAACTTTGCCGTTTTTGAAGTCGTTAGACGGGTAGACGTCGTTAATGGGTCTAATTCTACGCGAGCGAAGCTGCGGGCGTCCACTATAATATTTAAATAGCCATCTGGCAGGAGTCTCTACGGAACAGTAACAATATGAAATTTAATGTAACCTTTTAAGCAAAATTCGAAATCTTATCCATATGAATCCGCAGCTTCGCTCGCGTGGATTTAGACACATACAATACTCGTAGTTTCGTTTACACATAGTAATATTATAACCTATGTCACTCAGTGAAGATGCAGCTTTTTAATGGTGAAAGAATTTTTGAAATCGGTCCAGTAGTTTTTGTGTGAAAACATTACAAACATATGTTTTCTCTTTATAATATTAGTATAGATAGGTATACATTTATATACGAGTATATTCAATGATTCTTAAGTAATTACTTAGTTTTTTAAATAACATCACACCTGTATTTCTCCGAAGGGGTAGACAGAGGTGAGCCTTTTGCCATACACCGAGCACAAATCCACTCTTCGAGCCGCTACCGGGCATTTCAAGTTAGAAAAACCCAATAGTTTTTGCCTGACCCGGGGCTCGAACCTAGTACATTTACCTAAGGCATCGCGGTTACGACCACTACACGAACGAGGCGGTTAACTTATATAAAAGAAAACATACCTAAGATACTCAACGAACTTACGATAATACTTATCAGCTCAATGAACTCTTGGAAGTGAACTAATTACCATCTTAATTCGTGACGGCGCGGCGCTGCTAATCAAGACGTCATACTTAGTTCTAATTACTGGTCGAATTAAAATAATAGCTTTTGTGGAGCGTTGCGGTGTTACTGTAAGTAATTGTGGGTTTGGATGCTCTTGTAGTACAATGTTATTTTAGCAGTCAATAACCTGAGGTTAATTAACATTTCATATCACGAGGCATATGAAATGGACCAAGCAGATACAACTATGTACCTATATTGTAAGTGCTCTGAAAGTGAGCACAAAATCAAGCAAAAGAAAGCATAAATTGAAGCAAAAGAAAGGTGAGAAATAAGATTTTTTTTAAAAGGTTTTATTTATTTTATTAATTTCATTAATTCAGCATAGAGGTCGAGCGCACGGATGAATTATATGTTCAATTTTAGTTCAAAACATACTTTCTTCGGAAAAATCTCAATTCTATTTGTTGGTAGGATCATAATGCAATGAAATATGTACGCATTGAAAATGCTGAAATCCTTTGGATAACTAAATTGCGTTTTCACATTGTTCAGCTACGTTCGTAAGCTCGCTTGCAAGTCAAAGGTGATAGGAATTCCTCAGAGTTTACTACTCGACATTGCTGCCCATTAAAAGCTGTTCCACCGGGGCAAAGACTATAAGAAAGGCAATATCAATCCAAGGCATTTAATAAATGTAATTAACTTACTTTTTTCGGTGACATCCCAGTGGCTATCGAACTCGCCTCTCACTCGAGCGGTCCGGGTTCAATCCGCACTTGACCAACATGGTGGACTAAGGCCTAATCCCTCTCATTTTGAGAGGAGACCCGTGGCCAACCAGTCAAGTCAACATCTCGTCAGAAGCCCTTAATGTTGTAATGTGTTTTTTAGGTCAACAACCTCAACCAACATCCGAAACACATCCGAAGCATCTAATAATTTCAATCAATCAATATTTATGGTGTAGTTACATTTAGAAGTTAATAAGTCTGCGCCTTCCTTCCGTCTTAGGCATGAAAAATAAATGGTGATATAAAATTTAATTGAAGTGGTGTCTGATACATTTGGGTCTTAGAATACAGAAAAAACTGCATAGAAAATTGCACAACCCAATGTTTAACTAACAACTAAAACAGTAGAGAAAGCACGATCCCCGCCTATTTTTGAAAATCTACCGCGTCAAGGGAATCTACGAGTAGCTCGCCGAATAAAAAAATTAAGGAATAATCATAAATTTTCATTATGTCGCGTGAGGTTCTGCTTACAACTGTGAACTGAAATATCAAATTACTCTCAATACATATACTATTTGTAGTATTTTTGACTTCACTTTCCGGCACGCTTCTGACTGCTCCTGTATTCTGAGGTTAGGTACAAACTACGAATAATATTCGCATGAAAAACAAAAACAAGCGCTCTTGCAAAATGTTTTCCTATGAAACACGATACGCAACTCAAAATCACAAACTGAAGAACAGCGTATGACTTACCTACCCTATAAGTAATTCAATTAGTGCCTCTCAGTTAAACCTACACGCAGTTACACGCATACTACATACGAGTACATTAAGAGGACACCAGTCGACCGTCACTTTTGAAGAATAGGTTTTTACCAAAAATATTGCCGTCGCGCTGACCCCCAACCTTACCCCTTAGCGTGCGATAGAGAGAAGTGCAGTCTCGAACTGATTTTACCTACGTAAAATTAAGAAAATCGTCCTTTCGTAATCCCCTGTTTCCTCCTCGAAATCTAGACCGATTTCAATATTTCTTTCAGTTAAAATGTAGAACAGGGTCTAAGCTATGCCCGTACGTTTTGCTTTTTTGGGATATGTTAGTAATTACCAGTTTGCTTGAGGTTTGAAAATGTATGTAAAAAAAGTCGATTTTTTTTATTTAAAAAGATTTTTTTTCTCTTCTATTAAGCAAATTATGAAAAAAAAACAAAACGTACAGGCATGGCAGAGGTACGTATAAATCGTATGGTATTTTTTTAAATTCTGTAACTTCTTTATCCTAGGAGGAAATAGGGGACTACGTTTGTATGGAAAAAGTGTCGACTCATATCCTCTTAACTACTGCACGCACAGGATGTAACTGAAGTCTTACTTTGCTAGCGGGGGTTGACAACCGCTGTTGAGGGCTCGTGTCCACGGCGCGATACCATCCGATACGATACTGTGTAAACAAAAATCTCAATATTGAAACAGGCTAGCTAGAGAGTTGAAATTTTAGCAAGCATAATTTTATAAAGTAACGTAGTAACTAGGTGTTAATAGTTTTAGTCTTCGTATCACGTCCAGGACGAACATCATACGTAACACCGAGAAATCAGACGGATCTCGCCATCGCCTACATTGCCATTGTAATGTAAAAAGTAAAGTAAGAATGATAATTTGCACTGTCACCAGTATAACTACATTCATGCAATAAATAAATTGAATTGAATTGAATTGACAGTGGCAGCACACGGTGTTACTAATGCGTCGCCAGTCATGAAAACTAAAACATTTGTTATTACTACAGCAAATTTCACTTAAAAACAAGTGAGTTTTATCACATTTTTATCCACTTTTGTGAGATTAAAATTTTATATTTAATTAAATGTGGAAATTACCGTTTAAAATCTACTAAGGTGTGTAAAAAATATAAAATAGTCTGTAGATGTGTGTACTTTACAGACCGGTAACAAAAGTAGTGCCGTCACGGGAGAGCCTATGCAAACAGTCGCCCGTTCATACAAATGTCAGTTTGTTTGCTACGGACCATAAACCTTCTTCGTTAGAATGCTACGTCGTAGGGAAGCTCTTTAATCAAGACGCTTCAAGAAACGAACGATTTTATGTTCTAGGAAGTACAACAATCATTGTGTACGGATTTGTTAGTATAGATGTTAGCTATTCTTACAGAAATTTGAATTTATTTCGTCGAAATCATTGACGAAAATGGTATTTGAGAATTTACTTTTATATTTATACTATATACGAGATAATATTTGGGTAGGGCGTTTATGATGGCAACCGTATACAAAATTACGTAAGTATAAAAATCTTTTATGCCGCGTTACATAAGTAACATATATAGTAATTATTCCAATGGACATTTCAATTCACAAGTTTACCACCATGTGTTTAATTTAATCAATAGTTTTAACTTTAAATGGCTATGTAATATACTCTCAGCTTACACAATTTATACCGCCGCTCCCCTTGTTATTAAAGCCATTTAAAAGTATTTCCGATGTTTCATTCTCCCTGCAACATGTTACCGACCGGCTGACATTTTAAAAACAATAGCAAAACAGCTGATTTGTATCCCCGTGGCGTATAAAGTCGTCCTGGGAGTCCAGACTCATCCCGTAGAAACGCCTCCGGAATTTCCGTATTTGCATACCCGCTGAGCTCCGTAATGAATGGCTTGCCTCTAATTGGATTATGCACTGTGTAGTCTAGATCGAAACTTATTTTGTTGGTTGTATTTTAGTACGAACAAAAATGGTAACCGTCGCCTATGAATTTAGAAATAGACTTAAAAATTCCTTTTTACAACAATGTAATCTTGGTGAATTTTTTAAACATTACAGTATGATCTAAGTGACTCACTTGACTAACAGGAGGATTTCAGGAGGACAAACGTATCTATACTAATGTTATAAATATAAAGCTGTACTTAGTTGGTTTGTTTGGTTGAACGCGCTAATCTCAGCAACTTCTGGTTTCAATTGAAAAAATATTTTTTATTTAACTATTGTTATATCTTAATTCCACACGAGCGGAGCTGAGGAGGCGTTCACTAATACTGAATTTACTGATTAATAAATTTAATAAATTATCCGAAGCAACGTGGTGAAGTTGTAATACGATCATGTCTAATATTGGGTCGTAAATAGACGATCAAGTCTAATATTGGGTCGTAAATAGTCTAATATAGCATTAGACAACATTTAGTTTAGTTAGTCGGGTAGCCTAGCAAATCGAACATGAGTAAATTCACTCATCCTTAAGGTACGGTAAGTAGTTGTTTAACCCAATGTTACAAGGGCTTATATCACGTCAAAATCTCATTCAGCCCCCACAATGGGTTCCCGTGAAGTCTCCTCGCAAACTGTTATATCTGGTCGCTGTTTGAACAATAGTGTTGACACAACGATCGCTGCCTCTTCACGGAAACTGCGGATGCGACGTTATATGACCCCTTTATTATGTGGGGCCACGAAACCGGCGGGTTGGGGAGTTCACATTTTAAAATTCAAAAACGACTAGGTAGAAAGGACTGACTGTGATCGTCTAATAGTGAGTACAAGTCGATTACTTGTTGTCGGCCTTGTTTGGTCTCTAAATAATTTCATGTGTTAATTCTTCATTTGTTACATAGATTACATTTATAAACGATAAACTTGTTAATGTTGATTTAAAAGCATAAAGTGATTGTGGAAATATTGAATTCTCAAAATGATTTACAATAACCCTGGTGACAAAGCAATAATTATGTGTATTAAGAATTAACTCTAGTTATCTTTTCCCGATTTAAAGTCGTTTTATACTTACGAATTTGTATTATTTATACCCTTTGCTTATTTAATTTGAATTATTTATGACTAAGTAGAAGTATATGGAATTCATTCAACTATAATTCTTAAGTAATGATGTATTGTGAAGGCTATATAAAACCTTTAATTTTTTAGTAAAACCAGACCGATAACACGTAGCCTTAAATTGTTTTTTTTTTTTCTATATAGAAAAAAAAAACACACTTTATCACCTATCTGTCTATGTATCTAAGTGTGTTGTATCATTTAAAAATATAAGTTTATTGCAAAAACTATAGAAATTATTACTACAACTTTAAATAATATGATAATATAATACAAATTAATTATGTTTAAAAGTGTTTAACTCTATGGAGATATGGCTTAAAATGGTAATTGGTAATTGATGGTAATTGGTTAATGGTAATAGTCTTCCAATTTTCCTTCGACATTCCGCTGATGTAAAGGCCCGTCCGTCGTTTTATAGACGTTGTATAAGTCCTGCCTCAAAATTCTTCCACTTGACATACAATCGGGGGCTGAAGCAGTCAAGGTGTCAAGGTTACTGGGTCAGCGTACCTTTGTTAATTATCTTTTGAGTTATGGTGGCCATAATACTGGAGACAGCATTTATTGCTGAGATATTTGAGATAACCGGTGGTGCAGACGGGCGGTTTTATCAGCGATAGTAGACAAAAGTCGTACTGTCTACGCACGCCCTAATAGTAGGGGAGCCCAAGAGGGGATTTTGCGGGATACTCAAGCGCGTAAGTTTAATATACAGTGGGATACCTTGTACCCGGTTAAGTACCTCCACCAAATATGAGCCCCATATATAAATGGGGCCGTCAAGGATAAAGGATCAGATTAGTAAAAAAAAAAAATTTTGTAGCCCTACTACAACTTTGTAGCCCTCCCCTTTCTTTACGTTACTCTCAAATTGTAAGATTAGTGGAATATACACTTTTTAGCATGTAATTAACTCACCCTACCTTAATCTAACGCGCTCAAGAATTTCTGATGACAAATTTTTTTTTTTTACTAATCTGATCCTTTATCCTTGACGGCCCCATTTATATATGGGGCTCATATTTGGTGGAGGTACTTAACCGGGTACAAGGTATCCCACTGTATATTAAACTTACGCGCTTGAGTATCCCGCAAAATCCCCTCTTGGGCTCCCCTACTATAATGCTAATTTTTTGATCTATTTCACTATTTTTCTTCGTCAAATCTTTGCTGCAAATTTATTCCATGTTGATGGTAGATGGTGTAGTGTATGCGCCAGCGTCAGTCACGCGCTAGCGGTGACTACGCATTACCTACTTCGCCTATTGAGTGATCAAAGGCGTGTTTTATTTACTACTAGTGGACGCCCGCAGCTTCGCTCGCTTGGAATTAGACATAATAATATATGTTTATTGTACACTCTTACAAAAATTTTACAAAATTTTAATGCCATATTTATTTATATCTAATCAACAGCCTATAATATAAATTTTATGCTTCTAGTTCTGAAAATGACAAAACTTCTATAGAACCTTTCAACCCCCTTTTCAACCCCTTACAACACTTTTTTTCAAATAAAAAGTAGCCTATGTCCTTTCACAGGCTCTAGACTATCTGTGTACCAAATTTCATTAAAATCGGTTCAGTAGTTTTGGCGTGAACGCTAAACAGACAGACAGACAGAGTTACTTTCGCATTTTTTTTTTTTTTTTTTTTATAGTATAGGACGGACAAACAGACATACGGGCCACCTGATGGTAAGTGGTCACCGTCGTCTATGGACACGTGCGATACCAGGGGTATCACAGGTGCGTTGCCTGCCTTGAAGGAGGAAGCGTTTCACACTCTTTTTGAAGCGCTCCATGTCGTAGCTCGAAGGGAAAACCTCAGTCGGAAGCTCATTCCACACAAGACCAGTTCGCCGTAAAAAAGACCGCGAGAATCGTACGGTGGTAGAAGGCCATGAGTCGATTCGGTGTGGATGAAACTTCAAACCTCGGCGTGTAGTGCGATGGTTGAATGAGGTTGGTGGAATAATGTTATGAAGTTCCTCCGAGCACTCACCATTGTAAATTCGGTAGAGGACACAGAGAGAGCCTATGTCTCTCCGGAGCCTGAGGTCCTCCAATTTACCTGTAAGATTGGGATCGCCAACAACTCGAACTGCTCGTCGCTGTATGGAGTCAAGTGGATTCAGCTGGTAAGCCGGAGCACCCGCCCAGAGATGGAAGCAGTACTCCATGTGCGGCCGAACTTGAGACTTGTACAATAGAAGCCGGTGTTTGGGCGTGAAATAATATCGCGCCCTATTTAACACACCGAGCTTCTTTGCAGCAAGTTTGGCTTTCTTTTCCAAATGACCCCGATACTGCACATCGCTGGAGATGTCGACGCCCAAAATCCCAATCGATTTCCTGATGGTGAGTGCTGTGCCCTCAAATCGCGGAGCTACGACAAATGGAGTTTTTTTAGCGGAGAACGCGCAAACTTGTGTCTTCGAAGGGTTAAATTGGACTAAATTTAGTCGTCCCCATTCTGAGACTCGCTCCAGAGAGCTCTCAACTTCAGACACAAGTTTATTCCTACTTTCCTCCACAAGGGACTGAGAGGTACCCGCACGGCCCATGTAATGCGCGTCACCAGTGCTGTCATCCGCATAGCAATGCATGTCAGGGCTCTGCTCTAACATGTCATTGATATGAAGATTGAACAGCGTAGGAGACAACACAGAACCTTGGGGGACGCCGGCATTAATACGTTTCATGTCCGAGCAGTGACCGTCAACAACGACCCGAATAGCACGCTCGGACAAGAAACTGGCAACCCAAGTGCACAACCTCTCAGGTAGGCCGTATGATGGTAGCTTCGAGAGAAGGGCCTTATGCCAAACCCGATCAAACGCCTTCGCGATGTCCAGGCTAACCGCCAGCGCCTCTCCCTTACTCTCTATGGCTTGAGCCCATTTGTGGGTAAGGTACACCAAGAGATCACCAGCCGAACGACCCTTGCGGAAACCGTACTGGCGGTCGTTGATAAGCTGGTACTCTTCGAGGTACCTGAGCAGGCAGGTGTTGATAACCCGCTCCATGACCTTAGAGAGTAGGGACGTGATCGCGATAGGCCTGTAATTTGACGGGTCAGCACTATCACCCTTTTTGGGAATTGGGTGAACGAGGGCAACCTTCCAAGAAGACGGCACTACAGCTGTGGAATAGGAAAGTGTGAAAAGGCGCGTAAGCACGGGAGTCAGCTCGGGAGCGCACATCTTCAACACCACTGCGGGGATTCCATCTGGCCCACTCGACTTCTTGACGTCAAGAGACAGCAGAGCCCGCCTGACAGCTTTCTGTGTAAACTGTACATCAGGCATAGAGCTCTCACACCGCGGGATGGTGGGCGGTGTGGCCCCATGGTCGTCAAGTGTCGAGTTTGACGCAAACAGAGCACCCAGGAGATCGGCTTTCTCTTTTGCAGTTTGGGCCAAACTGTCATCCGGAGTACGCAGTGATGGAAAAGACGACCGACAGAAGTTACCTTTGATGGCTTTAGCGAGCGACCAGAAAGCTCGGCTTCCCGAAGGATGCTTGATCAATTGCTCACCAATCTTGCCAATGTGCTCGCACTTCGCCTTAGCTATCACCCTTTTTGTGGATCTGGAGACGGCATTCAGTCTCTTCCTGAGACAGGGTGTCTCTGGATCGTCAGATGCAGACGCTGATGTCCAGGCTTGGAAGGCGGCTTGCTTTTGGCGGGATGCCTCTGCACACTTCCGCCCAAACCAGGGCTGACTGCGTCCACCGATGGGAATCACAGAACATGGAATAAAGCATTCCATACCCTGTAGAATCACATCGGTAACGGCCTCAGTACATGCATCACAATCCATAGACGAGAAACAGAGCCGTCCCCATGGGTAGGACGAGTAGAATTCTCTTAGTCCATCCCAATCTGCCGACCGGTAGTGCCACACCTGCCGCTTGCCCCGCGGTCGTGGCCGCTCATGTTGCGACAAAGGTTGGATGGAACGCACCAGGCAATGATCTGAAGACCCTAATGGGGCACCGACCACCACCTGATGCTCGGCTGGATTAGATGTCAGCAGAAGATCCAGTAAGGAAGGGGAATGGGTCTTCACATCAGGCACCCTGGTGAAACTTGGTACAGCCTGCGAGAGCCCATAAGCTAAAGCGAAGTCATAGGCGGTCCTTCCGGCGAAGTCAGTGGTCCGCGATCCCAGCCACTCAATGTGATGAGCATTGAAATCACCAAGTACCACCAACTCCGCCTTTGGGAACCGAACGAGCACGCTGTCAGTCGCCTGTTGGATGTGCTCGAATAATCGAGCTGTTTCCGTATCTCCGCTATGGGACCTATAGATACACGCGTATACACCGGAGCTACCTCCACGGTCCACGTGTACCCATAAAATAGATAGGTCCCGCGCTTCTAAACTGTGTAGACGGCGACACGAGATATCCTGTCGAACAAATAAGCAGACTCCAGCATGGCGGATAAAATTGTGCTCCAGGCTGTAGCCGGGGTACTGCAGGTATGAGGTGTCGGCTGGGTCGGATATCTGTGTCTCCGTCAGAAACAACAAGGCCGGCTTTTCCGTCTCGAGGTGGCAATGGACGGCATTCAGATTTGAATGTATACCCCTGATATTACACATATCCACATTAAATGTGGAAGGGGAAGCCGCTGGGATCGTTCTATTTCTTTGTCCACAGTTCATTTTTGTTGTTTTTAAGTGTGAAGGGATGGAAAGGATTGGTGCGATCTGGGTCCGCCACCCTCGGAACAAAGAGCATGCCGATTAATGTCGTTCACCCTGAGGTTATGAGATCTGCTGGTTCAGAGGTCGGAAGGGCCCCCGGTCCGCCCCGCGCATGACTGCCGGGTTCCACCCCGGTCTCTTACTCCGGCACGACAGCCACGCATCGGGGTTTTTTCGCCGGTTGGCGGGACAGCCTCACGGGCCAGAGGTTAACAGTGTTGCCCGTGTTCGGGTCCCCTACTGACCGACGGGCGGCAGCGGCAAGCCGTTTCACCGGGTCTCCCTGGCCTCCTACCCAACAAATCACGCCTCGAGGGAGAGATGACCTCATCGTGCATGCTGGTCCCGTTGATGGTGGTCAGATCACACCAGGGGATGGGAAAGGGGGGGAAGGGGGGATTGGGCCTCCGGAACTCTGCACTCACCGAGACGCAACGCGGTAGCAATAAGTAGGCTACCACTAGTCGTCTGGTATTCTGAGAGAGGGTGGTATCACTCCGGTCGAGCCGGCCCATGCGAGCTGCAGCAAGCTACAGCGTGGCTCTACCACCTAAAATATTAGTATGGATATAATGGACACCCAAACATTACAGATTATATAAGATGGTATTAAGGAAAAATTAAAAAACCTATCGCCCGTCGTATGATGCTAAGCTGCAGTCCATAGAAATCTCACTGCTGGGCCCGGGTACTCCTTAAACAAATCTGCGGGAGGTCTAGAGCAAACTGCAGTACGCTACTCCAATGCGGATTGGTGGCTGGTTTAGTGGCCAACCCAGTGTTGGGAATGTACTCAAGCCACCACGGTCGTTAGCGCCCATGAAATTTTTCCACCCATCCACAAACCGACCGCTGCCCGTTGTTGCTTGACTCTGTCGATCACATTAAACCGACGCAAGTAATTGGGCTATGGACACTACGAATCTAAAATCCATATATTATACATAGAAGGTTGGCCTAGTCTTTAAAGTTTACGATAGTCAACGGTATTGTGTCTCTACTCAACTCTAAAACCATGCGGAGTTTAGAAGGCACAGACACGGTCACAAGCATCGTTTGGGAGAGGCCTATGTCCAGCAGTGGACCTAAAAAAGCTGGATTGGATAAAAAATGTATCAACCCTTGGATTCGTAAGAGCAGAAGTGCGAATGGATCTGGTCAATCAGTTGCAATTGACACTCACCCACCACGCGAAATCAAGTATAATCTCTTGGCTACTAAAAAGAGATACTCATCATCATCCACGTGCAAAACATTCCATTAAAATCATCAATGGTAAGAGTATTATATCTATGAATGGTAATAACACGTCATTGACTGAACGGAACAGTAGACGTAAGACTGACTAAATATGATGAGCCGCGTCCTAAAAAGGCCAGACTATAAATCGAATTCCTAATACGAACTCGTAAATCACACCAGTTTCGGAGCACAGATATCTTAATGTGTGACGTCACGTCTGATAGTACAGCTGGGCAAATAAGTCTCGTAGACAAAACAGGCGAAATTTTAATGGAAATGAATAGCGATGAGGGCAAGCCTATGTGGGTTGTAGTAACAAAATGTTCACGGTGTACACTTGTGTCTACAGTGACAGTGTATGAATTCGAAGATTTCATATGAGTTTTTGATAAACACGATTATGAAGAAACCAAATATCTTGAGGTAAGTTAAGAATGAAGCTGAGAACATTCGACACAGGGTTGGCCACTAACCCTCCACCAATCTGCACTGGATCAGAATGGTGGAGAGTGCTCTAGACCTCCCGCAGCTGTGTCTGACGACTCGTGTCCAACAGTGGGACGTCTAAGGGTTATAGCTAGTTGGTTGCAACAGTTTAACTAAATTGATATAGCAGTACCTAATTATTAGTTATTGATATTCCTAACGGCGCGAAAGTTTCGCTCTGAACGAAATCCGGTGGGGGATAGATGCGCATAGTATCAGTGCGGGGGACAATTCGGCCCGCGCCAGACGATACCTTTCGACTTCTGGTCAAGGTCCGTATACGAAAGATCCTTGCACTCGTTGTGTCCCAAGCCTTCCGAGCGCATTTACCTCAAAGCCCTTAACTTAAATGAACTGAAACTGTCACATTCAATCAGGTCATGTAACACGAAGCCGGTGTGTCGCGTCGTACCCGCAGATGGTAATGAACGTGACTCGATACCACTCAATGTCACCCATAGACTTTTGCATTACTTATTAACTTGGAAGTTAGCTTCAATTTTAATTCCCCATCTTCATCATTCTAATATATAGGCACATACTGCGATATGAATTAATATGTTCTACTTTGTACGTAACGGCTTCCCACGGTCCGCGATTGTGCAGATTATCACGGACGGCCGACGACGGCCGGACCCACGGACGCACCGCTGCGAACTTGACTGCGCTTTTAAAGACGACATTATCATCTCGCAGTCAGTGCGTCACGCGACGTGCGAGCGTTACCGCGTCCGTCCGCGATATCACTCACCGTGGGAACCGTCCTTACCTATTCATTATACTCAGTGACACAAATTTACGCGAGTGACGCATAGGTAGATAGGGTTAAATAACACTGAAAATCTCAGGTTCCTATTGCCTTAGTCATTAGCTGTTATCGAGACAAGTGGAGTGAACTATATCTAGATTCTGCGTTATCTTATAAGATACGATTGCTTAGGTATCCTATTGGATACGAAGCAAAGTTCGCGGCAACAAAACATAGATCACCTGATACGAACTGTGAATACGCATAAATCAACCACCTGCAAGTGTTATTGTAAACTAAGATTAAATATTTTACAGAAGGCACGTAGGTACCCAAGCCAGCCGTATATGAGACTAAGGTTAGAAATTAGGATCAAGCTGAGCTATTCAAGGATCAGATACGGATTACTAAGGATCACTGGCTCTGCGTTGTAATAAAGTTCTATTAATGTTTTATTAATCACTTCGATTAAATCGTTCACATAATTACAATCGAACTTGACAGAGTTCGTTTGATTGTAAAGTATACAATATACGGCTAGGAGAGTGATATATGATACTTTTTATCCCGGAAAATTGTACAATTCCCGTGGAAATTGACAATTACCTGTAATAGTCATTTGATTTTCAATCGAGTTTTTTGGTGTTCAGTTGGTTTGTCCTTCTTCTCCGCCTCAGCGGAATGATGGATCGATTTAATTTCATTATTGATTATCTAATAATACGTTAAGAAACCCCCTTTTTATTAACATTACGTGGACAGTGTAAGTATGAAATTTGGCAGCGTAAGTGCAATGTAAAGAAGTGCAGAAAGCTAACATCTAAAAAGCTTTTAAAATAAAGTGTGTGTTTCATAAATAAATTATGAAACACACTATATTTTAAAAGCTTTTATATAACTTAACTCGTATGTATGTAAGTCCTGGAATACATAATTCCAGGACTTACATACATACGAGTTAAGTTCTGTTCACCCACTTCCACAGAAGCTATCGAGCTGAAATTCATCACACATATTTGGTTCCGATGACAATGCACGAAAATAAAAATAAAAAGTTGTAAAAGCTTTAAAAAAAAATTACAGTAAGTTTTACAAATAGCACCTCTGCACGATATTATGCTCTATGACCACACGCACGCAGGTCAACCGCAGCCAACAGGCTATCAGTTAAAATGTTAGCGTTTGTCGGACGCCGGCTTGTTAGTCCATTTTAGGCGCCAACTATTAATGGTTGGTAGCACTTTAGTATTCATAGAATTCCTAATGAAATTTTGAGTAAGTATGTTGGTGTTATTGTTGGGTTGTATAAGGAAAATGTTCATTTTATTAACTTAGATAATTAAGTAAATTTTAGTAAAATATTATATATTACATTTTACCCTTTGTGTACGAGGATAAGAGTGTTTTAAAACAAGTAAAGATCCAAGACTAAAACATAAACACAGACAAATCGCCCTCAAATGTGTTACAAGTTGAACTGCATCATAATTTATAAGATCACACAATAAATTTATAACCGTCCGAATAATTTATCGGGAAGTGTGCCGAACAAATTATATTTATATCGTTGTTAGATAATCAGAACATTCTAGATTTGTCTGTCTACTATGCCGAGTTAGCACGATACTGTGGAGGCAATATGGATCACAGTCATATCAGACTGTCAAGTCCCTAGATTTTCCTTAAGTGGCGCCTACTCAGTATTGGACGACCCCGCGGTGCGGTGGTAAAGACCCTGACTGCCGTACCGCAGGTCCCGGGTTCGAATCCTGGTCGGGGCAGGTACTTATTTCGCAGATAAATATTTATAATCATATAACAGGCCTAGGCCTACCCCTGGAGTTGGAGTGCCTTGCCTCATAATGTTAGTCTTACCCCACCTCACTATAATACCATACATAGATATCCTCTTTTTATGTTCCCTGTAAGCTACATACAGTATCTTTCTATACCTGTACCAAGTGCTCCTACAATATTTTACCAGTGACAGCAAATCTCTTTTGTCTATGGACACCGTCATTGTATTACTCATTTCACACTCAAATTTCTAAGTTGACATCGCAAGCCGTAATCGCAGGCCGCAGAAGTGAGCCGCAGATGTGAGCCGCATCGCTTGGTCTATTAAAAGATGATTACACGTCTAGTACCAGTATTAGTCCTATAATTACCTTTATGATATATTAATGTGATCACAAGGACAATAAATACATCAATCTTAAAGACGCGAGAAGGTTCCGTTATTAAAAACAATTTATACCTATTTTATGAAAATACATAATTATTAAATAACAAAGAAGATAAATTGTTAACTTGAAAATGATGACTTCTTAATAGATGTACGATTATCAGAGAACAGCCGGAATCGACTGCTGCATTAGGTTTCTTCTGATACCTACTAGTTGCAGTGGTCTCAATAGGACACGCAAAATATGTGGTGATAAGAAAGAGATGGTGTGTATAATTAGATATATTAGTAGGTGGTCTAAAAGTAACTAAGACTAAACGCAATACGCAATCCATCAGCCTTTTAGGGTCCACTGCTGGATATAGGCGACTCAATCGACACTCTTCCCAATACTCTGCCCTCTAAATTCAGAGGCTTCCCGCTGTCTTCTCCAGGTCCTCAGTCCACCTCATCGGAAGGCCAATACTCCATTTCGCGTTGTAGTTTCCACTCGAGCACTCTTCTTACCCATCGGTTATCAGTCCTTCCAGCGACGTGCCCATGACCACATAGTTCGCGAAGTCTTCGAGTTATGTCGGTTACCATTGTATCATTTTAAAGGTACTCGTAACTAAAATCTATCATCACAAACTGTCGCAGAAGGCATAATAATTGTAAAACAATATGAGATTAAGATAGAATACAGTTAGTTCTATTCGTAAACTTTATACCTCAAATAAAATTCGTGTCGGTAAAAATAGACATGTAGGTGTGACCCAGATATCACCCATAGGATATTCTCGGCAAACGCAAGCGCAAGGTCTGGGTCGAACCATCTACCGGCAAAATTGACCCAATTCCTGCTGACTCGCGCAAGCTTGTGAGAATTGTCTGAGTTATTTTGGCATGTTACCACGGTAACAAAAAGTAAAATGTGAAAATTACGTAAACATGTTCGTTAAGGCATTATTTAAGGATTATTTAAAGATTATTTGAGGGGCAGATTCAGAGCTTAGTGTAAATATCGTGCTAAGTTTGGGAATGTGCATTTCGAATAACATTACGTCACGCCTGTATTTCCCCGATGGGGTAAGCAGAGATGTTTAATTCACTTTTCTCCCATTATATGTAGCGTACATAGCCCAACGGCTCGCGTTGATTCAATATGATTGACAGAGTTTAGCAATAACGGGAGCGGTCGGTTTGTGGACAATTGAACGCTAGTGGCACAATTTCATAGGCGCTACTGTGCTTCGCACTGTGCAGCAAAGAAAATCATTTCGGTCAATTGTTCAGTAGTATAATCACGAATAGATTTAATTTTTTATTATTCACTGCATTTAAAAATTACCTCGAATTATTTAGGCTGTATCTAAAACGAGGGTGTTTTCAAGCCGTCTTTTTAAAATAATATTTGACACCAAGATACCTTATGCCTACATGTAACATCCATTCATCACATTATCTGGTGTTTGTGCACAGATAATCCCACTCCTCGGCTCCGGTTGCCAGAATGTAGAACGGACTTAACCTATTTAATGATTTTATATACGGAATGGAATTTCGCTTACGTGCCAAAGAGTAGGGTTTGTCAAATCTTTCGAAGTAGGTACTTTCAATACTAATCACTACTACTAATAATAGTAGTGTCCATCGACAGAGTTAAGCAACGACGGAAGCAGTCGGTTTGTGTAGGTATGGGTGATCGCTAGTGCAAAATTTCATCGGCGCTACTGTGCTTTGGAGGGCACCTTAAGCCGTCGGTCCCAGTTGTTTTCAATGGTGAATACAATCGTTAAGCCTTGTCGAAGACCTTCGGGTGGCTTGAGAACATTCGACACTGGCGTTGGCCATTAACCCCTCTACCAATCCGCATTGGAGCACCTTAGTGAAGTATGCTATGGAGTGGACTTCCCGCAGTTTTGTCTGTTGGGGAGTCCCGTGCCCAGTAGTGGGACATCTATGGGTTGCAGCTACTTTTAATACTGCAAAATTCCTTTTACGATCGAGAACCTATTTATCTATTGCCCAAGAAGAAACATTCCGAATTGCAGAGAAAATTACAAGCTGTGTACACACAAAGTATTATTCTTGCTTAATTTCGATGTTACTGGCTGCATATAATATATTCTCGCTATATAGTTCCAAAGACATTTAACCATGGAAATAATAGATCCGCCTTGCTGATAGTCTTTAGATCCATGCAACTTACACATTATTATAGGTCATACATATCACAGTAATTTAAAATAAAATAATTCAAATTAAATTCGAAAATCGAACTGTTTAGAACAGCAAGAAAATTAGCAGAAGGCACATCGTAAATTAACTTATGACATTAATTCACGTGCATTCTCCGAACTGTTTTACGATTCGACCAATGCTATTCAAAAATGATTTATATAACATGGAAGTATAATTTGAAGTCCAATACAAATAATTTTATGCATCTGACAAAAAGGGTTTTAAGTTTAGTACTATTAGTACCAAAATCGCTTAAATATTTTACATCACCCATAACGGGAGTGCCCGCTTTCAAAAATGGAACAAACCTTTCACATCATTTGGCACTTCTTTTTAAGAAATACGTGTCAAATATTCAAATATTTGTTACAATACTGTGAAAACTAATCTTGCCAAGGTAAAATTGAATCTTTTTCGTCGGCTTTGAATGGGTTTTGATCTGGAGGCATCGACCACCCAAGAATGTCCTTGTGTTACCACTTAGACATCGTTCGCGTTTATGCGTAGTCCTTATAGCAATGAAAATACGAGTCAAAATCTTGATACCACACGTCATCGTGAGTTGCATCGCCTGTGCTGCGTTGATAACGTCATTGTAGACGCCCGGATAAGGGTTATCGTCGTAGCACCAATTCTGCCGGATTTGCACCACGTGGCTGTACCGTCTTCTCGTTGATAAGTAATTTAATGGCGCGGAAATTGTCGTGTGTGTTGTTTCGCGGGAAAAGGAATGGCTGAGAAATGTGATGGTAATACCAACGCCTTGGTTTATTCCATTTACTCGTTCAGGTTTCGATTATACAGCTTAGTGGGGTGGGATTTTATATAGGGTTTGTATAGATCTCAGAATGGGAGGGATTAGTCCACCACGCTGGCAAACAGGCCGAACAGGAGGAATAGTTGGTGAAATTTTTGCATAATAATTGTTTTAAGGTTATTCATTATATTAATTGTATATAAGCCTGAAAAGAAATAACGAAAACTCAATCCAAATCGACTCCGTATTAATAAAACGTTAAAACGCGAACAGTAAAATAACTAACATTCTTTATTTGAAGTCTGTTAAAAATATTTTCACAGAATATTAAATAAATTACTTAGTGTCCGACATAATCCTTTCGCATGTTAAATATTACGACTGCGTAACGACATCAACTTTTCCCCCGCAAATAATTGTAGGTTCGTAGGAGATGAGTTAACTAGGTGGTCTGACCACTGACGATGATCGCCTTACACATTTACTTGTTTATGAAAAAGTAAATTGGTTAGCGGGATATAAATATAATAAAAAAAAATTAAATTAATTCGCCACTTGTTCAAAGTCAGTCACAGTTGTCATGCGCGGCAGCGGATGGGTGGTGCTGCAAGCCCGTTTGCTATCTTGTATCCATAAAAATAAAACCAATTTATTCCAGGCAAACTTACAACTTTAAAATCTTTTCTGGGGCTTACCATTCCTTAAGCCGCGTTTAAAGAGCTTTTCCAGCATTCCAGCTTTCATACCGTTGTGATGAGCCATGAGCAAAATGTATGTTATGCAACAAACCATAATATTTATAATTCATTTCCATGATCTATATGTCTGCGCGATCTCTGACTTCTCCTTAATTGAACGTCAGACCGTGTGTCGTTAAGCTGAGAGTGTTTTAATTACGTTTATTTAATTAACTCTCGCGGCCATGCTGCCGTGACATTTGCTTGGTTGATAGAAAATTGCGCTAACGTTTTTATGCAGAAGTTGTTTGAATTTAGGTGCTTTTAAGTATCAAATAACTACACAGGAGTATAAGGTAGGAGTACTCCTCAACTTAAGCTGGCTCAAAGCTGATGAAAAATTATTAGGGAAAGCTTTGCTAATTTTCCAGAGTCGTGATTTCCAATCGAGAACCTTTCCTCGACAGAGTTTCAGATTCTTCTGACGCTGCCTGTTGCAGATTCATCCATGCTATGTATATAGAGGTTATCTTTCAAATCAAATCAAATCAAGTAATCTTTATTGCAAGATAAGGTACAATATTAGGTCATAATAAAATTTACAAACGATTTCTTATCTTAGCCCAACGAGGCGTGCAAATGATCCTTACTAAGTATGTAATTATTGTTTTGTACTTTGTTTGTCGAATTCGTAGCTATATGCCATGCACAGCTCACTCGGTCTAGAAATGGCTATACGATATTATAGTTTGGCAGCACAAACACTTCGAATACTTTCGATATCTAACTGAAAGACCTATGAATCGAAGTAACTTAACATTACATAACGTCACGCCTGTATTTCTCCGTAGAGGTAGGCAGAGTAAACCCATATTCCCCAGTTGTGTTTAAGTCCCATGTGGAAGTGAGACTATTCACTATTACCATAGACCGGGCACAAATACAGACACCGAGCTAGCTAGGAATTCCAAGTTAGAAAAAAACTAATAATACTTTGCCCGACCCGGGGGTCGAACCCAGGACCTCTAACGTAGCAGTCACGGTTACGTACGACCACTAGACCAACGAGAACTCAAGCTACATTGATTTCAAATACAGAACCAGTAGCTTCCGAGCAATCGCTCGAACATACGGTCGGTACACGATAAGTGATATAAAATATATCATTCAAATTTGTTACAGCAACAATACAAATCCATTAAACAAAAACGACCTAATTAGATATAATTATATCACTTGCAAAGGGAATCAAAATGATTAATTAGACTATAAAGTGTCGAAATGAAAATAATGACCAACTGGACCGCATTAACAAAATATTTCAGTTTTCAAATGATATTTTATTTTATTATGCATAAATTAGAATATATTCTCGCATGGCATCTAATAGAAAAATAACTCGTTATCTGTAAATTTAATTGGATTAATCTGTAATGTTAATGGATACTTGTATCGCTAATAATTAGTTACTTAATTATGTATGTATGATCCTCGTATTCGTCAGATTTACAAGACGTGTTTCCGTCTATGGATTGGTTTGTTTTTTCGAAACAACATTTTTTTCGTTCACTGTTAACAAATCGTTAACAGTGTTACATTATGATAGTAGTATGATGAATGATGTTGATTTACTCATACTTATTATACTATGAAAATAATTTGAAAACAGTACTTAATTAAATTGCGCGATAAATTAATACTTGCAAAGTTACCATAAAGTTGTATTAATTTGGATGTTCAAGCGAAAATGTATTAGATAATCAGTGATATATCCAAGCGTATCCATTCAAGTTATTAGAGATTCACATAAAATATAACTAACAACTTCTGTAATAATTAAATTATATCACCTAAATAATTTGCACACATTAACTAAATATGCAGCTTAGGTCGCCCATCGACAAGGACAGACGAGCTGAAGAAGACGGTGGTTAACAGCTGGTTTCAGAAGGCACAGGACCGGTCGGAGTGGTGTATGTCTAGCAGTGGACCTCAAAAGGCTACTACCGAGCTAAACTACCGATCTAATGTGAACAGCACAGTCTTTACCGTAGATTTACCGTTTTCCAGCTCTTTTTTTTCTAATGGACTTTCGCTGTATGGTCATACAGACCTTTAAGGCGTCACTGACGCCTTAAAGGTCTGTATGACGTCACCGAATAGGGTTTTCCAGCTCGTCACAAAGCAGTAGTGAGTTGGCTTTTGTATACAATGTACTGCGATGACATTCTAGTTGTCATGTGGTATTAGAAAACAGGAGAAACGGAAAACAAAATTTTGGGTAAAATATTTTATTTATAAGCACCGCTTCGAACCGTCAAGTGTGGACATGGAAATGATACAAAGCAGGCCAATGATATCCGACCCGACCGAAATCGTTCGAGCTTTATCGTGTCGCTGTAATGCGAACACATGCCACTAAGCATCCACCACCTATTTCTTACCGGTAAAACTGTGGGTGAAACTTTTTCCTAACTTATACGAACCATGGCGTCATGGCCTAAGAAATATCATTCTTGTCAAATGTCTTTTTATCACTGTTATTGCTTCACCTGTTGCATCCACATCACAAAATACTATTATAACATTCAACTTACAAAACATTCCTAATTAAGTCTTAATTAGGAACATTCACGTTTACTATCAAACACACCGAAAGTATAGATTAAAGAGTAGCTAAAATCAATAAGTTATCTGTACAAACCGTTAGTTTAACGCGTGATTAGTCTCTACATTGTATTTCAACATGTTGGCATTCCTTTCTATGACTGTGACACAATACCTTGTTGGAAGCTGACTTGTTTCACCGCTAGTCTTACTAGTTACATGAAAACTTTAATAGAAGTTATAAAGTTAGTTTTAATTTACTTTGCAACAACCCGATATTATCAAATTTAAATCTGTCCCATAGACCGAACAAACATATTTACAACATGACGAGCCATTTGGAAAAATAAGGCATGTATGTAAGTATATCAAGAAATGGACGTGTCCATAATGTTGTAAATTTTACATGTGATATAATTTTGTGTCACATCGGCATTTAGAGGGGAGCGATTGATAAAGATAAAATTAATTGATTTTAATGTTCCGTATATTTAAACTAGATTTAAACAATGTTTTAATTGAACAATTTACTCTTATAAACTATATTTAAAGAGTTATATAGGTACTGTGGAAGAAAAATTGTGCGTTTTATGGGATTCAATTTAATATCGGTATTCAGTAATCAGACCATTCAGTATATATTTATTGTCAAATAACAGGTATGAACATAATGCAGATGTTAAATCTTAAAAAAATTTGGCACTCTGTTAATTACTCCAGGGGTGTACATATTATTATATATTTAATTAATCATTATATTTTACTAACCCTAGAATATTAATTTGTTCATACAAGTTTTATGCCTTAATAATAAATAATAAACACTGTTCGGGAACATGCCTTCGAGCGGCCAGGCTCAGCGATTGTGCGTTTTGCTGAGCGAGCATTAACGCGCAATCGCTTTACTTAATTTAATGTAATTTAACGGCAGTACGCAACCAGCAGCCGCTCGAGGCACCGCGTATTCATATACCATTTACCATATCGACCAGTACGTGACCAGCAGCCGCTCGAGGCGCCGCGTATTAAACCATACCATTTATAAACCATTTAATATAAGTATAACCATTAATAACCAGTAAATAACCAGTAAAGTATAGGAGTAGTTATAAGAGTGTTAAAAGCAGTTGTGAAAGAAAACAATAGAAACCAGTTATACACATTCACATCTTTTCTTTCCTCCATCTAACCATAATAATCAAAGAGCTGTTGGTCTACCAGAAACCACCAACACTCTTTTCATGGTCCTTCGATCCTTAAAGTGATAAGCAACCAGTGCTTGTGGTGTTCAGTGCTGACCATTTTTTTACCATTTAACCAGAACCATTATTTTTGGAAGATCGAGTTATTTAGTGATCCAGGATTGCAGTGCTGGAGGAAGTAAGCAGTAAGGAGTACATAAGGCGATCCTGCACGATGGAAGCCATTTGTGGCCAATAGAGTAAAAGCAATCACCTCTATAATACCATCTAACCATTGGAGTTACGTAAAAACAGCGGAAAACCCGGCTGATTGCGCTAGCCGTGGATTAACAACCAAGCAGCTTCAAGACCATGTATTGTGGTGGCGAGGCCCAGCGTGGTTGTCGTCATTCGATAGTCAAAAAACCAATAAACCAGTTTATAAAACTAATTTTGAGTTAAAAACTTCATATTTAAAACAAACGAACGCTGTAGTCATAAATCATAACAATGAAACCATTTGTAACATAATAACTTACCTACTAAACAAATTCCATTCATTAAATAAAATCATTCGTATTTTTGCTTGGATATTACGGATACCGACCTTCAATAAAGCAGTTCATCAACCCTACCTCACCTTACACGAGTTGCGGGACGCGAAAATGCGCATCATCAAAAATATACAACAATCGGTATTCGCGGCTGACCTGAGTTATTATAATAAACATAATAAAATGCATTGTAAAAGTAATATTTTAGAATTGAATGCATTTACAGACGAATATGGTATATTACGAGTAGGTGGTAGACTTAGGAACGCGCAAATTAACCATAATATGAAATACACCATCATCATTCCATACGACCATCGCTTAACCATTTTATTAATTCAGCAAGCTCATGAGTTAACATTCCACGGAGGAGCCCGGCTTACGTTAGCAAATTTGAGGCAAAACTACTGGATTATTAGTGGATATAGGGCAACCAAAAAATATATTAGACAGTGTGTTATATGTAGGAAACAGGAACCTATAAGGCAGTACCAGCTTATGGGTGATTTACCAGAAGCTAGGGTGAACCCTGAACGAGCTTTCCACCATTGTGGTGTGGATTACTCGGGATTCATCGAAGTGAAGGCTAATAAGGGACGTGGAATAAAGACGTGTAAGGGCTATATTGCAATATTTATATGTATGGCAACCAACGCTGTTCATATTGAGTTAGTGTCAGATTTAACCAGTTCAGCATTCCTAGCAGCCCTCCAAAGGATGGCGGCTAGAAGAGGGGCACCTCGTCACTTGTACAGCGATAATGCAACCAATTTTCATGGAGCCAACAGGATGTTACAGGAAGAATTTGACCAACTGCAGGAATTATTCTCCAATGCATGTTTTCTACCAGAAATTACAGAAATGGGTATTGAATGGCACTGGAATGCCCCAGCGTGGCCCACTGGAGGAGGCCTATGGGAACGCGCCGTGCGCAGCCTGAAGCACCATCTCAAGCGTGTCGTGGGTCACCAGAAATTGACCTTTGAGGAATATTCCACACTATTGGCGAAAGTGGAAGCCTGTTTAAACTCGCGCCCCCTGTGTGCATTGTCGGAACAACCTGATGATTTAGATTTCTTAACACCAGCCCATTTCTTATCAGCTCGTCCTGGACTGACCATAATAGAAACAGAACAAGATGCTAGAACCAGATGGCACCTAACGTCTAAATTATTTCAAGATCTCTGGAAGAGATGGAAAGTGGAATATTTAACCATGCTATCGGCAAGAAATAAGTGGAAGGAGTCTAGAAGTACCATTGCTGTTGGGGACCTGGTAGTAATTCACGAGGATAACGTACCAGCTGGAAAATGGGCAATGGGGCGAGTTATAGAGACGCACCCAGGTGACGATGGCTTAGTTAGAGTTGTCACGTTGAAGACCAAGAACGGTACCTTAAGAAGACCAATTATAAAGCTGTCCGTTTTACCAATAAATAATAACCAATCAATAAACCACACCGTACCTACACCAATACCAGAAGAAGAAGAAGAATATAAACCAGAAGAAGAGGTGGAGAAAAGAAAAAGAAGAGTACCAGCGAGGTACGGTTTTGTGACTGTTGCTACGGCTTTGCTTTATTTTATGACTCTATTTGTACCTACCAATGCCATGTTACCCGTAAATTAATGGCCAGTTAACCAAACATTATGTATAATATATTTTGATCCCATCACCAAAGTTCAGCTCATAAGAGACAATTGGACTTTAGTTCTTTATTATGACATGGAACCCTACTGGGATAGCATACAATCTTATAGTAAAATATCAGCCTATCTGGATAGAATATGTACTACCATTGAAACCCGATCCCACTGCCAAATGATAACCATACAACAACGTAATGAATTCGAGGAACTCAAATACTATAACGAACTCCTACTGACGCAGCATTTTAACGCTCACGACAGACGGCGTCGGCGCCGCCGACGTCTCATCAATGGAATTGGATATCTCGCAAGTGAGCTCTTCCGGTTTGCTGAACAATATACCAAAGACATCGCAATAATTAGAAAAACATCCATCAATACGCCATTACGTATGGGTTGGTGGCCTTGGCTCTAGCCGCCGCGGGAGGGTGGTGCTGGAGGCGCGCGCGTCGCTGCCGGCGGCCGCCGCCCGGCGCTCCCGGCGCTCCCGGTGGGGCTCCCGACCAACAGCTGGACATGTCGCATATTCAACCAGTGTATAGTGAAGTGCACCGTCTCGGTGATAGTGAAGTAAAATCGGCTGAAAGTGTACGAGTGCGTGCCAAGCGATGGCCTAGCGTTAATCGTAGTGCGAGTGCGGGTAAAAAAGACACGCCGGCGGCGTACCATAACCAAAGACTTGAAGTTGAAGACACTTTAGTTTAATTAATTTTAAAACAATAATTATTGCATTATTAACATATTGTTTTTTACCATTTACCATGTTTACTTACCATAATTATTGCATTATTAACATATTGTTTTTTACCATTTACCATGTTTACTTTATTACCATCCATTCTCATCTAAGGCGCGGGAATATGTTCGGGAACATGCCTTCGAGCGGCCAGGCTCAGCGATTGTGCGTTTTGCTGAGCGAGCATTAACGCGCAATCGCTTTACTTAATTTAATGTAATTTAACGGCAGTAAGCAACCAGCAGCCGCTCGAGGCACCGCGTATTCATATACCATTTACCATATCGACCAGTACGTGACCAGCAGCCGCTCGAGGCGCCGCGTATTAAACCATACCATTTATAAACCATTTAATATAAGTATAACCATTAATAACCAGTAAAGTATAGGAGTAGTTATAAGAGTGTTAAAAGCAGTTGTGAAAGAAAACAATAGAAACCAGTTATACACATTCACATCTTTTCTTTCCTCCATCTAACCATAATAATCAAAGAGCTGTTGGTCTACCAGAAACCACCAACACTCTTTTCAAACACTAAGGCACGTTATCAAATAATCTATGTTATAAAATCTCAGTAATAATAATGTATAAATAAAGCGTATCGAAAAATATTTTTACGAAATAGTCACGATGTTTTTTATGTCACTTAGAACATGTTTTAATTAATCTTATAAGTGGTGTATAATATTTCCAAACATTAATATTAAACTGACAACCAATATAAAAATCCTTCGTTAAACGAGTCACTTGTTATAATCCTCTACAAATTAAATACACCACCTCCGAAGACAATGTTTTTTCCTTCTAGTCCTAGATCTAACGAATCGCCGTCGAACCGGTCTAGAACTACAATCCGATTTCTATCATTTAATTTATTTCTTGTACGGATAAGAGAATCCCATCAAAAACATCCCGTCAAAAGGTGGCCAAGTTTCACAACTTCAGTGTAGCGCAGAAAAAACACTTGACTTCGCAGATATCTATCAATTCCAACCGTTTCGAAGCTTTAATAAAGTACAGATTTAGTTAATTGATCTGAAAATAATTTAGCATTTTCTTTACATGTATTTACTTAAATGAATAATATTGAAGTTTAGTATATATTTTCTGATATCTATTTCTAGTCTTCGATTTTAATACTAATATTAAGGCAAGATAGTACGATTATGATAATAATAAAATACAAATTAAAGTGCATAAGTAAAACGTTTTAATATTATTTAATATGGGTCAAGAGTGACTCTAACTCCAAAAGCTGAAAATAATTGTATGTAAATATAGACGCCCTTGTCACCGAATTATTTCTCGAACTTGGCTGTCATACCACTGTGTCCAGATATACGTCGCTGATTATTTATCAAAGTCAACACACGATCACACGTCCCCGTGTGAGAAAGGTGAACAAGGAAGCTCAAATATTATGAATTGCCCCTGTCAGTATGTTGGATTAAATAGGATAGGACTAATCAAGATTAAATAGGACTCATTTAGATATTTGTTTTAGACCGTATTAGCATTCTAGATAATATCTAAGTTTTTCGGATACCTCATTAATTATATTAATTGCGGCTAGACCACCGGTCACAACTAGGAGACACTGCAAAAAAAATCCTGTTGCTTAACTTAATAATTGATACTACTTTGAATCTCTGATTAAAATATAAAAAATCCACATTATTACTATTAAATATTCTATGCCACCACTTAGGGAACCGTAGGTATTTTATAGCAATACGAGCAACCTGCTATGACAACTGTGACAAACAAGAACAAGTCTCAGAAAAGGACTGGGATCGTTAGTCGAGATAGTAATTACTCTACCACATAATTTATGTCATAAAACATTGTTTCACTCTACTGTGAAAAATATAAGGAAGATATCCACTAGGAACCATTATAATATACATTGTACAATATTGTAACAAAATAAAATTGAAAAAATAACCGTATACTTACGTTTGTAAGGTTTATATTCGTAAGAAACAATATGTTATGATAACTAACCAAACGTGAACAACGAGTATTATAATTAAATCTCTTACGTAATTCGAAACCGTTCAGATTAAACAAATTTTGAGGGTACTCTCACAAATTTATTGGCGCTCCCGCTTGACAAACGCTCACCAATCTGTTTTTATTCTTCAATAAAGATTCCCTTGTGGCCATGCTGCTTCTTGAATAGGAATTCGTTGTATGACAATACACAATGTGGTTTCTTATTTCATGGATAGTCGTGCTTATTAACATAGAGGTCAAGAAAAGGTCGGTTGTAAATATTTAGATCTCGCGTTGACCCATTTTATAGTGATGTATTTTAATTTTGTTATTGGTGCACGCATGGACGAGCGGCCCGATCAAGTAAGTACTTAATATTAAGCCGCACCGGTCACGGCATTGGGTTGAAAAACTATCTTGAGCTAAGGTTGTTCCTTTTTTAAATACAGTCGTAAAGTCTATTATTACTGCACTGCTGTGTAGTTCCAAGTCTCTGGATAGAGATAGACAAACCTGTATTAATTATTTTATAGTTATTTATATTATTTTATAGTTATAGTTTTTTGATATTATAGTGGACGCCCGCAGCTTCAGCCCGCAGATTGTGTTTTAAATTATATTTATGTTATATTTTATTATTGTGTTTGTATATTTGCTTTACCAATAATAAATCATTTGATTTTTCATTTCTTAATTAATCCATCCCAGAGCTGACCACACAACTCTCAATGAACACAAGTCGCCTCTCGTCCTATATACTAACCCATCCTGTACCCTCCCATCACCACTTGCTTACGCTTGACACGTTCATTAATATCCTTATTACCTGCCCGTCTACCCAGGTCTTAACCCTGACAGCTCCAACTGAATTGAAACCTAAAGCTGGTTTTACTGTCACGTCATTAAACGCTATCTATGGACAGCTGAAACAACAATAAGTCAACATATTCAGACTCACGTCTCCGCTCTAGGATCTCTGTATTACGTCTGGTGTCCTACTTATAAACAAGTTTATATCATTTGAAATATTTTTGTGATACAAATTATGCCTAGGTCTAAATACGTTTACCTCTGCAAATGTTTAAAGATTTAAAAAGAGATGTATAGGAATATCAGTGAATGAAGAATAATATGGCGTTATATATTGTATTTCCTATTCTATATATAAACACTAATATTTCCATTATCAAATTATATTCTAATTCTTATGCACTTTTACAGATATCTCCGAGTCCACTATAAAAACGCCCATACATTGTAACGGCGGGTGAGCGTGAGTGTGAAACATGACTAAGTACCTCATCATTAATCACTAATGGATATATTTTCCAAGACGCGACCTACAGAACACGGAGGACGACGCAATTGCCTTGACATAGGCTTCTAGCTTCGTTGGACGAAGTGCATACAACCCTGCTTGTTTTACCATAACTTCCGATGGATTGACTAATTCATATTCCATCGTTGCTTTAACTCCGTCATTCCCTAAAGATACAACTAACACAATTACACATGTAACTCTTCTAGCAGCTTTCAGTTAAGACAAATATGTGTTATCTAATGGTTCTTGCCTGCTAGAGATACGAGTGTTAACACATTTACTGTCCATGTGCCGAAGTGTTGGACATTAAAAGTGTTAAACTACCCAATCGGTGGGTTAAACCAACATTTAGTACGTTATCCGCGCACGAATATGATAAGAACTTGCCAGTAACTCAAAGATTGCTGCTACAACCCATAGACGTCCCACTGCTGGGCACGGGTCTCCCCCACAGACACAGCTGCGGGAGGTCTAGAGCATACTCCACCACGCTGCTCCAATGCGGATTGGTGGAGGAACTCAAAGATTATAGGTACCTGTATAATTAAATAAAAAAAAGGACAAAACGCTTCACACCTCTATTATTTATGGCAAGGAAAACCTTCTCTGAGTGAACTGAATCTAATAATTATAGTTAAAAAACTACCTACGTAGTGTAATTGTTCCTTTACACAATTACACTACGTAGGTAGTGTTATAGGAACAAATCTTTATTAACTATAATTATTAGATTCTTAAAATTATCTTACATTACCTACCTGATATTAACTAGGCTAACAGAAAAAAGCAACAGTCCTAAACTACACTACCTAGTAATAGTTAGGAACAATTCTTTTTGAACTATAATTATTAGATTCTCAAAATAATGTTACATTACGTACCTGATGCCTACCTGATATTAATTAGGCTAACAGAAAAACATTCATCTGAATAGCAGAAGTATTTTTTATATGCATTTGAACAATTAAACCGCACCAATTAATTTGTTTTAGGACTTTCCTGAATTAAGAGATTCGGGAGACATTCCCAGGATCATATCAGATGTCCTGCGATCAGTCTATTTTACGATGATAATAAATTGGGCCGATCCGGTTGACGGAAACGACTGGCTGAGCAGTTAACATCTTGGGTGATCTTTTTTTTTTTTCTAATTTTCTTTAATCTTTTTTTTTTACGATTACAAGTTAAGAACAAGTGAGGAGCCGGTGACCGTAAAAGGTAGACCATTCTGACCATATAAGTAGGTAATATTACAATTAACATTTCATAATCTACTGTGTGTAAAGCGGTGACAGCCCAGTGGCTATCGAACTCGCCTCTCACTCGAGCGGTCCGGGTGCAAACTCAAACGGCACGCACCAATGACTTTCCTAAGTTATTATTTATTTATTATTTATTTAATCTTTAAGTGATCTTTTTTTAATCTTTTCTAATTAAGTATCTTTAATCTTTTTTTTTTACGATTACAAGTTAAGAACAAGTGAGGAGCCGGTGACCGTAAAAGGCAGACCATTTTGACCAAATAAGTAGGTAATATTACAATTAACATTTCTTAATATATTGTGTGTAAAGCGGTGACAGCCCAGTGGCTATCGAACTCGCCTCTCACTCGAGCGGTCCGGGTGCAAACTCAAACGGCACGCACCAATGACTTTCCTAAGTTATTATTTATTTATTATTTATTTAATAATATATGTATGTACACACTTTAGTTAGAACATAGGTTCATTTTGTCTTCGGCATTTTACATAACAGCGAGCGTTTACAAACTGCCGACGCCGTATATAAACGGCGGAATTATACAAAATGCCTGCGACATATACATTAAATCTCTCTGACAAAAAATCAACCATATAAATCTTGTTCGGAAGCGAGCCACTGCTTTTTGAGGCAGGGTCAAGTCAAGCAATGGCAACGGAGATCGTCTACATTGAATGGAGAAATGGGTCACGCCCGCCAATTACCATACACGTGTCCCATCGTGTCCCATGTATATGAATTGAGTTGTATTAAGAAATTTAAGAATGAAGTTGACTGGACAGACTTGTACATGTTTAGGAATTCAAGTAGGCTTTTTATAATACGTATATCTATCGTAGGTAAGGACCGGTGGTGAAGAAAAATGAGTGGTCTCCATGACTTTCGGCTCCTATTTTCGGAGCAATTGCTCTTTGCAGAGGTGGAAAGTTGGCTGGAAGACTGGGGACAGGACTGACAAGAAGCATCGTACAGAAATGGTGAGGAATGGACGAATGCATAACAGGAAATTCCGTTAGCAATTTATAAATGTTCATAAAAATTCCAATACATGGTCTAAAGCACGAGTAAACATATTTTTTCCGAATATTAATTAAGTGGATCTAGCTCGAAGAACCAGAAAATTGTCGTTACTCAGTGAATTCGTGTTAGGTACTAATAGAATTAAAGAAGAGAAAATAAGTTATTAATATAATAAATTGTTAAAATCCCAGTTAGTAGATAACTTCAAAAAAAAAAAATTCAAAATTCAAATAATTTATTTCGCTATGAGGTGATTACACACGCTTAACGAAAGTCTAGGTAACTACAAACTACTTAATGCTATTCTAAACTGATTAATATAAAGCAAAGGATGAGCTATTTATCCTTGAATGAATAGCTAATCCTACACAGGTGCCTAACCTGCCTTATGGCTAATTTACAATAATTACCTACCACTAAGCTAAGCTCTAAGTCACGATAGACTATCTACCTGGTCATCGGCTTAAGGAAGAACTTACAATATTCTTATCCTATGCCCTAGTGTAGGCCGAGAGAGAAAAAAGCCGGAGGAAAAAACTCTCGGTACTCTTTTAAAATTCAAATTAATTTTTACAGAAAAATGTACAGTATGACCATGATATGATTAGGACAGACACGAGACAGCCAATCGTGTATGCCAAGAATCACCCCATATGCCACCTGCTTACAATATTTAGTATAATTAATACAAAAGCATAGTGATAGCCTGTCAGAGTTTAATTCAGTCCCATGCCTTCTTATCATCCAAATACTCTTGAATATTATAATAAGCTTTTTGACATAATGTTTGTTTGATGGTTTTTTTAAACCTGTGTAAAGGCAGAGACTGAACCGCAGCCGGGACTTTATTGAATATTAGAATAGACATTCCTATGAAGGAACGACTTTTCTTACTAAGCCGGCATTTAGGAAACGCTAGTTTGTGGCCGTTCCTTAGTGTTACATTGCGTAAGGCATTTAGGTCACTACGACTTACAAACTGATGCCTATTTTTACGAATATACATAAGATTCTCATAGATGTACTGCGATGCAAGGGTTAGGATGTTTATTTCCTTAAATTTTTCTCTTAGGGAGTCTCTACTTTTCATTTTGTATATATAACGGATAGCCCTTTTCTGCAAAATAAAAATAATATTAGCATCCGCTGCATTACCCCAGAGTAAAATGCCATAGGACATTATACTGTGAAAGTAACTGAAATAGACCAATCTAGCGGTATCGACATCCGCTAAACAGCGTATCCTTTTAACCGCGTAAGCTGCAGAACTTAGTCTATCCGCCAGTCGACAGATATGGGGTCCCCACTGCAACTTCGAATCAATGGTGATTCCAAGGAAAACAGTCGAGCTAACTAAGTTCAGTTTATCACCATTTAGTTCTGGTTGCTTATCTACTTGTTTCACATTAGGTGCTGAAAATTTTATGCAATTGGTTTTATTACTATTCAAGTGTAGGTTATTAACGCTAAACCAATGCACCACTTCAGAGAGAGCATTGTTCACATCGTCATAGTTAGTTTGTTGTCTATTTAATTTGAAAATTAATGAGGTGTCATCCGCAAACAATACAATCTCGTTATTATTCTCTACCATATATGGTAGATCGTTAATATATATTAAAAACAGGAATGGACCCAGAATCGATCCTTGTGGGACCCCCATCTGTACTAAAGACCCAGACGATCTTGTACCGTTTACTTCGACTTTCTGAGTTCTTTCGCTGAGATAAGAAATCAGAAGTTTCAGTGCGGTATTTTTAATGCCATAGTGATTGAGTTTCCTGATTAAGGTTTCATGCTGTACACAATCAAATGCCTTGGATAAATCACAGAATATGCCCAGTGCATCTAGTGAATCCTCCCAAGCATTGATAATATCAGTAAATAGTTCAACTCTCGCATCAGTTGTTGAACGGCCTTTTGTAAAGCCAAACTGTTTGTTATGCAGGAGTTTATTACTTGTAAAGTAGCTAAGAAGTTGCTGAAGAATTACTTTCTCAAATATCTTACTACAAGCAAAATTGAAATCGGCCTGTAGTTGGTTGGATCTGTACTATTTCCGGACTTGAACAAAGGTATCACTTTGCTTTGCTTCATTAGGTCAGGAAACTCTCCACTTATAATACAGTTGTTAAATATTAAAGCTAGGTGGGGTGCTATTACATCTATAATTGTACTTATAAGTTTAACCGATATACCCCATAGATCTGTGGTGTTCTTAATTTCTAATGATTTAAATATTTTTATAATTTCATTGGCGTCTGTGGGTCGGAAAGAGAAATTACCTTTGCATGCATTTACATTTTTCTTAAGCAACGATTCAGCGACGTCGGGAGAAGACCCCAGCGATTTAGTGGTTAAAACTGGAACGTCAGCAAAGTACTTTTCAAATGCTGATGCTATCTGTTTATCGGTTCTAATATAAGAATTGGCAATGAAAAGCTCACTGACACCATCGCGTTTTCTGACTCTTCCAGTTTCCGCATTAATAATATTCCAAGTCATTTTAATTTTATTACAGCTATTTCTAATCTTGTTTCTTATGTGCATTGACTTAGCCGTGGAACAAACTACCTTAAATATTTTAGAGTAATTTCTTACATAGTCGCTAAAGGCTTTACTTGTATTATATGACTTCTCGTGTAAAAGGTCATATAACTTTTGCCTACTTCTAAAGATTCCCGTAGTCGCCCAATCATTGAACGATTTACAATTCTTCGGAGAGATTTTTTTGGCAGTAAATACAGATTTATAGGCGTTATTTATATGAAAACATAATAAACTATATTGCTCATTTACAGTTTCATTAGATGGTATTGTAATCCGGTCTTTCATTATGTTCCTAAACCTCTCCATTCGTTTTTCAGTCACAGGAACGACCACACTGCTCTTACTAACCTGTTTATCCTTATTATACTTAAAAGAAACCAACTGACCACAGTGATCAGAACTGAGTTTATGGATAATACCCGAGTAGACAGGTGTCCCATCTGTGAAAATGTTATCAATACATGTTGCTGTGGTATCTGTTATTCGAGTTGGTTCTAAGAACTGGTTAATAAGATTATTACATTTAAATAAAGATAGAAACTTAACACTTAAAGATGTATTGTCCAATAAATTTATATTAAAATCTCCACACACTATTATGTCCTTGTCTTTTTTTCCTGATACTTTTAATAATAATTGTTCCAAAACTAATTCAAATTCTTCATAACATGCACTAGGTGGTCTATAGATACTAACTATAATACAATGCGTTAGCTCTACACAGGCTATCTCTATAGTTCGTTCAATGGAAAGGCTCACAATATCTTTACGGACCTTAAATGTCAGGTCTTTTTTTAAAATGATTAAAGAGCCACCGTGTATCGCTGTCTTCCTACTGAACGAACTCGCAACTTGGTGCTTATCAAAATTGAAAACAATTTGGCAATCTTTCAGCCAATGCTCTGTAATGCAAATTACATCAATATTATAATTTCCTAAAAATAGTTCTAACTCGTGTTCCTTGCCTAGTAAGCCTTGCATGTTTTGATGCACCAAGTTTAGACAATTTTTATCTTTTAATACTAAGCTCGACAGGTGGTTGTTATTACTATTACTACATAAATGATCGCGAGAGACCGATGCCTCTGTTGTCGTAGTTTTTAATTTAAATTGCTTTGGGTACCGCCCAAACTTGTCATAGAATGTGTAGTAGTACTACATGTATTACTACATAATGTCAGTATATTATGCTGCTCAATAGAAGCAGTGGTCAAATTACATAAATTATTTTTTATGTCAAATTGTAAATTATAAGATAGCAACTTTGCTAACTGTGTAAAAAAAATATTTGATAGATACAATCTATCCTGTCTGGTCAAAAAAAAGTCATTTTTAAAAATACTATTAACATCAATTAAATTAAATAAAATGTCCGTATTTTTATGAAATGTCACATTATTATTTCCTATATTATTATATAGTAGTAAGTTTAATTTATGTCTTATGCTATTTTCATGGAAGTCGCCCTTAATATAAGGAAATGTAAACATGATAATTTGTTTTACATTAAGGGCTTGTAATTTTTCTAAATAATATGCCAGCTGGCGTTGCTTAACATTGCCCCTACTACCAAAGAGCAATATTAAGACTGTGGTAGGGTCATATGTACAGTTTAGTACCTTATCCATTATTTCTCTTACAGTAGCGCCTGGCATACAATAGTTGCAGATTGGGTATCCTGTCAGATGATATAATAAGTAATTCGGTACTGAATACTTCGGTACTGAATATACTTCGGTAATGAAGATTCCAAGACTAGGTGGTGAGAGGGACCCTGATGCTCGATCTGCAGGTCCCGGGTTCAAATTTCGCAGATAAATATTTGCTCTAGCTCATGGATTACTACTATGTCTACTCACTAAGATGGATGTTTGGGTAATCGTTAATTAAAATTAAAAAAATGCCACTGCTCGCCGTATGAACAAACCTTTACGGTTTTCCTTTTCGTAACGGAACGCCAAGATCGGAATTATGTAAGAACTTTCTCCCGAACAATAGTGCTGACCAATTGTATGCAGTTATGCAGTATTGGTAACATACCAGGTAATTTGGTGTGCTTTTTAAAAAGCATTTTATTTGTGTATGCACAGGTACACACCCCAATTTTCATCAGTTCTGTTTAGGTCCCTAATAGGTGGTGAGAGAGTGGTAGGAGTCTACTGGAGCATACTGCACCACACTGCTCCAATGCGGATTACTTTGAGTACATAACTAGGTACATAAAAAAAAACATGCCTGAAATACTTAGTTAAGTATGAAAGACAGCGTGCTAAAATATGAACGCACTTTATACCGTTATGCTGGAAGAATTAGGGGCTATTAAGTGCATAAGTATAGATCTGCACTGAAGGATGATTTATATCATACTTTACACCTAATACTCGGTTCGTACTTTGCCGGTTCGCCCGGAGCAAGCAAATCGACTAAGCGCATTCCTAAACGACTAGATTCGGTAGGGCTGCCAATCGTGCTTATGTTGCATTTAATCTTCTAAGCTCGAGCATCATTTCCCTCCTAGAACTAGAAGTAAAATGAGCTCCCACTCCATTTCTGACAATTATATTGTTAAATTATTAAAATACCTACCTACCTTGTGAAAATATCTACTGTTACTTGTTATTGTTACTTTGACATTGTTATTATGAATACTATTTTGCCAAATAAAACTATTTTCCAGCCATTTTAAAAGTAGGCCCTACCTAATGTAGGGCCTACTCGTCCCGCGTACAGTAAAATTCATTAGTGTAAAAAGTAAAGTTACATTTTATGACCGATTTCTAACTTTAATTAAATACAAGTTACATGAGCACATTTTATTTTGAGAATCTATTTATTAAAATTACTCGTACTTAACAAAATAAATGTAGGTAGATGTACTTTTTACGAGAGTAATCCATACTAATATTATAAATGTGAAAGTGTGTTTGTTTATTTATTTATTTGTTTGTTTATTTGTTTGTTTGTCCGGCTTTCACGTCGCAACGAAGCTATTATATGGTATGGTTTTTGTGTGTGGAGATAGTGAGGAGGGTGGAGAGTGACGTAGGCTACTTTTTACCGCGGTAAAACATCCCCATGGGAAGATATCGATGTTTTGTTATTTGCTAGATATTTAGTTCCGGATATTGTTAATAGATGGCGTTAGAACAATTTAGAAGTAGTTAGTATAGTGGTTAAGTAGTTAGTATCTTTTAATCGTGGAACTGTCACTATTCATCCACCACAAATATGTCATGTATGATAAACAACTCATTGTTAATTCCCTTTGACCGCGCGGGCGGAGCCGCGGGCAAAAGCTAGTTGTAGATATAAAATAATCGTTCCAATTTTAAAATCTTTTTATAAACGTGTATCAGGGTCAGGTACGCAATTTTGAAAGTAAAATTGTTTGAGACTGAAGGTGACATCCCTAATCTTGAGGGATGGTTTATGGGGCGACGAGAGGCCGACAAAGCACTTTGCGGCTTGATTGAGAGAGCTGGAATGATTTAAGGCTTTCAATGCCATATAATTACATTGTTACCGAGTGTTGTGTAATATCCTAACAGACAAACACTTCTGGTTACATTAACCGGTTTAGGTTTAGCTGGTTCCTAAAGAGGTTCTTCTGTAGCCAAGGTAAAACAACAATCAAAAATTAAGTCGCGCAGAGTAATACATCAGGTCACTACAATACAGGAGTTCGTACCCTCGCAGAGCACAGGCCGCCCTTCCAACCAGGTGTACTGATGTAGAAGTCAGCGGGTAACCTATGGATTCAAAGCGCACAGGACCGTGAGGAATGTCGAGCTGTGGACTTCGAAAGGCTGATGGATGGATGTATTCATGATCACGCTAAATGGATGCACAAAAATATGGGACCACGTGCGGCGAAATAAATATTTCTTTTTATTCCTATTTATTTATTTATATATGTATATCCTTTATTTATTCAACACATCAAATACGCACTTCGCTTCACTTCGCACGTGTGTGGTCGCCTGCATAACTATTGACGGAAACTTTGAAAGTAAAACAGTAACGGTACTGCTCAACAAATTTTCGTGTGTGCTACCTAAGTGATGAGTGAGTGGGCACTAGCCTACTACCGACCTGGTTGTCTGATGTAATGAAGAAGATACCGCTTGATTCAAAGGGCACAGAACCGTGAGGGGTGGCACCTATTAAGGGTTTATGTCCGGACATAGGCCTCCCTCAATAGATGCCACTGAGTGTAACTGCTGGATTGAAAGGTGGTTAGATGGATCAATCCATACCAAACAACCTATTTAATTAAGCCTGTAACCTCTGAAATACGAAAGCATTTATGCCACATTACTATAACCTCTAGAGACTCTCAATTGGGTCTCGATCGATCTGTGACTGCTTCTTATTTTACTAGTAAGAACAAAGACACAGTTTTAATAAGTACATTAAAATTCAATGGTTTGGAAAATTTACTGTCATCTATATTATAAAAGGAGAAGCTGAATGACTAACTGACATATCGAATCAACTATAATCTATACTAATAATATAAAGAGGAAAGATTTGATTGTTTGTTTGTTTTGAATAGGCTTCAAAACTACTGAACCGATTGGAAAAATTCTTTCACTGTTGGAAAGCTACACTATCCCCGGGTGACATAGGCTAAATTTTATTTTGAAAAAAAATAGGGTTCCGTAAGATTTTTGGGTTTTTCGGACACAAGGTGTAAAAAAATCAACCAGAAAAGTTACTTATTTTGCGTACGCTGCCTAAACTATAAAAGATAGAACCATAAAATGTTCTAATTACCTAATTGTAGATCTTATAAAGTATTGTCATTTTCAGAACTAGAAGCACAAAACTTAAATTTTAGGCTGTTGATAAGGTATAATCCTTACTAATCCTATCCTACTAATATTATAAAGGGGAAAGTTTGTAAGTATGTATGTATGTATGGATGGATGTTTGTTACTTTTTCACGTAAAAAGTACTGAATGGATTTTAATGAAACTTTACAATAATATAGCTTATACATCAGAATAACACACAGGCTAAAATTTATAAAGATATTGTGTGAATTGTCCAAAATATGACGATAAGTGTCAAGTAGGTAAGTAGGAAAAAATCTACCATCTGCGAGCTATTCTGGCGTGCGCTGCCAAAACTACTGGACCGTTTTCAAAAATTCTTTCACCATTAGAAAGCTGCATCTTCACTGAGTGACATAGGCTATATAATATGTATTACTAGGCGTAAACGAAACTATTGTTATAATCTATATATGTAAAATAAAGTCGTGTTAAATTTTTATTTTTTTAGTAACCTGACGCAAATAGGGTTAAGTGTGTGTATTATAATTTTGATTTTTACATAAAATACCCGTGCGAAGCCGGGGCGGACCACTAGTATAACTATATTCCTTTTACATATAACGTAGGGAGCATTAAGAAAGTATTTTTTGAAAATACACCCCCTAAGGGGGTAAAACGGGGGTACAAAGTTTGTATGAAACTTTGCCGTTTTTGAAGTCAAGTGGGCAACCCGAACGCGGTCAGACGTCGCTAACGGGTCTAATTCTACGCGAGCGAAGCTGCGGGCGTCCACTAGTTTAAGTATAAAAACGACAAAGCTTTGTTATGCAAACTATAACACGGTATTATACTGAAGCTTGTAAGCTATGCCTTAGTTTCATTAGCATAACACATTTTCTCACGGCCCTGTGTAATGCGATCTTCGGCTTTTCTTTCCCAGTTACTTTAGAGACGTGGATTTATTCTTATCAGTAGTCATATTTATAATGTTAAACATTTAAAATAGACAGTGGCGTGTTAGTGTTAAGAGAACAAGACATAGGTACCTAATTTTGTAAAAATTCTTATATTGTTGTAGTACTTAAAGCATGCCTGACTTTTTGGCTTTCATAATTGTTCCGCCTCTGAAAATAGGTCGTCACTATCTTCATTGTACGGAAATGGTATACTTAGACATACATGTATGTATTGGTATGAACCTACACACAAATATCTATATAACTTTTTAAGCTGAATATATTTATAAAGGTTATAAAGGTTGTTCTTAGCTTGTGACTCAAATCTGATGGTGGTTCAAATACGATAGGACAGGATAGGATAGGATAGGAGTTTCTGTAAAAATCCAGGTCGCAAAAGTTGTACGTAAAACGGCAACATTTCAGCAGATATGATAAATATTTTTAAGTTTTAACAAATTATCACTACTCTTTGCGCCAGTTCTCGTACCAACTTACAACCTGACCATCCCTATTCACTCGCATCTTGTGTCAATGTGACAGACTGTCACAATAACACAAGATGCGGAAAAAAAAATCCCAATGACTGATTTTAAATACATCGACAGCGTCTTTGATAATCTTACTCTTTCTAGGGTTTGAAGAAATAATTGATACTCCTGCGAAACTTTTCTGATTTTACATATCTATTCGGATGATATTACTTGCATTCATCTAACTCAGGGGTTCCCAAACTTATTTTGTCTACTGCCCACTTTGAGAATAAATTATATTTTAGCGCCCTCATTTCTTCCACCCACTATAACTTCAAATTAAATTAATTAATAAAATTATTGTGAGCTATCTGTACTAGCGGAGATTAAACATTAATGCTAAACGAGACTTTTACTATAACTCGCAAGAGTTAATTTGAAACCTGAGGATGCCCCCATTTTTTTTCTGGGTCTCTTACCGCTCCCCTTTAGTCCTGCAGCGCCCACAAGGGGGCGTTATCGCCCACTTTGGGAAAGGCTGATCTAACTTGACGACTCTCCCTCAACAGATGGTGCTGACACTTGAGTACACTTTTTCAAAGTATAAAAGCATAAACTATTAAGAAAATAAGGTTTAATAGTTGCACTAAGCTGCAATGCTTAGATCCAAAAGCATAAAATGAAATTATATTCTTAGCGTCTACTATTCTATGTCAGTTTACTCATCCCAGTTAATTATGTTAATGCAGTAAAGATGTAAATTTAATTTTAATTACTATTGCATTGCACGAACTGATAGAGAGTAAAATTTATGTAATCAACTAATATACTCGTACGTGGACGTTAAAAGCAAAATCTCTTTAATGCTATCACACATTATAAAGGCGAAAGTTTGTAAGTGTGTGTTTGTATGTTTCTTACATCTTCAAGCTCAAACGGCTGCACCAATTTTGATAAAATTTGGACTGGAGTTAGATGACACCCTGGAATTGACATTTAGGATATACTTAGATAGAATTTTTATTGCATATTATAGGTACTTGATAATAGTAAACATAGGACACGCATACAGCCTTACAGGGTATTGCAATACGAGTGCGAGCGATACTGAACATTTCTATAAAAAATATACCTACCGTTAAAAATAAAAATAAAAAGGTTTTTATAACTTTTTTTTTATTTTCATGCATTGTCAGCGGAACCAAATATGTGTGCCAAATTTCAGCTCGATAGCTTCAGTGGAAATGGGTGAAATATTGATTGCATGATTCCAGGATATACATACATACATAGATACATACGAGTGAAGTTTTTAAACAAGTATTGATGGTTATTTTCTTACAAAGATACCTACCACGAGCTCTTCGTATGATTGGTTGAAACCAAATCGAAGTTACATTTTATGTGCGTGCTATATCGCGCTCCAGAAACCGGGCCTTGGTCTAGTTCCAGGACAATAACAAAGCAACATAACTACTCAGATAGCGGAATCTTACTTAATTTGTCCCAACATATCCTACTCAGTTTCATTAGGCATCCAACTTGTCCATACTTGAGTCATTTTATTCCATTAGTGGACGCCCGCAGCTTCGCTCGCGTGGAATTAGACATAACAATAGTTTCGTTTACACCTAGTAATATTATAGCCTATGTCACTATTCTATTATATAATATGTCACCATTATTACTATTTATTTTGTTCTTTTTACTATGTTATATTCAGAGGGCGCAGGATCGGGAAGAGTGGCGACGATTGAGGGAGACCTATGTCCAGCAGTGGACCCCAAAGGCTGATGGATGGATGATGATGGATGATTGGCATTGTGACAATTGAAATTACAGATTAGTTGATAGATAACGGCAAGTTCAATTGTTTAACATTCTTATGTATGTTTTAGGCAAAATAACTAAAATATGTAAGTCATCTATATAAAATTATTATTTATTATTATGATGGGGAATTTAAAAATTATTACAATCATCAGTTACCCAGCGATCATGTTAATTAAATAATTTGTCTTGAAAATGACAGATGCTACTCAGGTATTTAATAAGTATCATGCACAGTCATTGATATTTAAACAAGATGTTTTGTTCCACCCAAGGCTATAGATGCAAGTTCATGATAGTGAACGATATACTTTACATATTCTAAGGATTTATACAGACTGTGGCAAGTTTTGTAGTTTTTGTTATAACTGATTAGAATAGTTTGACTGTTGTAGTTTTACGAAGAGTTGTAGTTTAGATATTTGTTTTATTCAGAATTTTTAGACTGTTTTAAAATGAAGAGAAAAAAAAACGCGACTTTTCAGACGACTTACTGTTGATATAAATAATGCTGATCTAAAACACTTTTCATATGTTTTTTTTCTTAGAAAATTACTTACAACAGCATTATTAAATGACACTAGCAATTATGGCTTAAGTTAGGGTATCGTATACGAAAATCGCCAATTCTTCTACGAATTACATGGCATAATCTTTATTCAAATTCACTCCGGCGACTTATTATTGGCTAACTTAAGTTCTTATTTCATGTAAATGATTTTTGTATCTTAATGAGGAATAAAGATCTTTAAACCGAAGCCGATAATTAACTCTTTACAAACATTTTTCGTATACGAGTATCAGTAAGATTTAAAAATTCCAGGTTACGCCTGGCTGGATCCTGGATACAATATCAGAAGCTGATAGTAGGGGTGCGAAACATTGATTACCGCGCCTCTCGGTGGTATATTATTTTAGTGGTAGGATATAAATTAATCACTTGATCATTCTGCGCGTGGCAGGACTGGCAACTGGCAATTGAACGTGAACTAAAAAATCTAACAGAAGCTGATATTATTAGGGGCACGTAACATTTTTTGCCCCGCAATCTGGCGGTACATCATTTTCGGTAAGTGAGTCGGCAGTGTCGGCGCTCGCTCAACCAGTTTGCGCGTGGCAAGTCGACAAGTGCCGTTTCAATGCACCCGTGCTAATAAGCCGCGGATTTTATTTTTTGACTAAAGTAACCAACGACAAATCGTGAAAGGAAACACGACATGAAAGAGATGATTTTTATCTCGATATTTGGTCGATGAAAAAGTTTTCTTATTTTATTTTATTTGTATTTCGACTTCCGCAGATACATGTTTTCTTTTATTTGAAAAAAATGTGATTTTACCTACTAGCATTACAAATTATGCAACATTTTATTTGTTTAAACTTATGTACACAGTTTTTTATGCTACCTGCTATTGACCATACAATTATACAGAAACCTCGATTCTGAAATGGATAAAATTGGGTAACACTTTTATATAAGTATCTAGTTAGAATAGATATTTTATAAACAACGTAGACTATTTACTTTCATTCTACCATTCCATTCAATTTTAAGAACTCATTTAATAAATAATACAATTGGCGAACTTACCTTATGGCTATGGGTATTTTCTTCCAGTTCATTATTTCTATATTCAGTACCTACTCACACATTCAGTACTCGGTTTACGGTTTAAGATTTTTATTTCTCTTAAGAATTACAAAAATTCACTTACAGAGAAACTAAACTATTACAATATTTTGCCGCTAAGCGTAATAAGCACATATATTATTAAAATTATACACTTATAATGTTTATAAAGATATCATATTGAGGGTAGTAAAAGAATACATTATGTTGTCAATCGTGTTGAGAACAAAAATTAGTCACGCTTACTAAGGTCATCGTGTAGCGGACGAGCGTCGACGTTGCGGGAGCGAGTTCAGTACTCAGTACATCTATCCATCTAAAAAACGTCATCAGCCTCCCAAGCTCCTCTGCTGCCGTGCCATCTGAATCCAACAAGCTGAAGTATCAGCGCATAATTTAATGTCCTTATCAAATCCCGGAAGCCTACCTCAAGATTACAAACAGTACGGTTCAACCCCTTAACAGGTCACATATCGATATCTTATCTAATCCAAAGTAGATTTGGGATATTGATTTACTGACATAATGAACCAAATACAACTAAATCAAATCAAATCATCTTTATTTTGCAAGATAAGGTAATTAGGTAGATACAAAATAAGTTACAATTTGTCCTCTTATCCTAGCCCATAAGGCATGCAAAGAGCAAAATCAACATAGATAATATATTTATCAGTCGTAAATCATATTGAAAAGGTAAAAGACTGTATTATGTATTTAGCACATTCACAGGTTTATTGGCCATTGGTGATACTTTGTCACCATTGTAGACCTTTCACAATGTCTGTAGGATGTATATGTACCCACCTAGAAACATTAATATTATGTATACTAACCAATAAATTCAGTTAAGTTTGTTATAAACTATTCTATGAAAATATATTGCGAATCTATGCGGGTTACGATCATAATAATATCTATCTTTCCTAATCTATTATGAGTTCCGCTTCGATAAAGTTATCAGTAATCTCTTCAGAATATTTTTGTACTAGCTTTTACCCGCGGCTCCGCCCGCGTGGTCAAAGGGAATTAACAATGAGTTGTTTATCATACATGACACATTTGTGGAGGATGAATAGTGACAGTTCCACGATTAAAAGATACTTAGAGGAACCAGAGGTAATGCTGACCGCAGATAAAGTGTACGTAAACTGACGTACTGGAGCTTTAAGCTAACTTCAATAGAAGTGTGTTATGAGTTTATTATTAGTATTAGTTGCCTATGACTTAATTAATTTACATGTATCATTTGTTAGCGTGTTTCAGAAGTTGCAAATAAATCTTACTAACGCCATCTATTAACAACATCTGGAACTAAATATCTAGAATATAACAAAACATCGATATCTTCCCATGGGGATGTTTTACCGAGGTAAAAAGTAGCCTACGTCACTCTCCACCCTCCTCACTATCTCCACACACAAAAACCATACCATATAATAGCTTCGTTGCGACGTGAAAGCCGGACAAACAAACAAACACACTTTCGCATTTATAATATTAGTATGGATTCCAATGGAAAGTGAATGGTTTCACTTCAATCGTATTTATTTTATCGATCACTATTTATAGATTGTTTTTTCAAATTTTTTAGCCTAGTGCCTGAAATTCGAGGTCCGGAATCAAATTTCAGGGGTACACAAACTACTTTGCTAAGTAATTTTTTATAACTCGTATATATAAAAGGAGAAGGTGACTGACTGACTGACTGACTGACTGACTGACTGACTGACTGACTGACTGACTGACTGACTGACTGACTGACTGACTGACTGACTGACTGACTGACTGACTGACTGACTGACTGACATATCAACGCAGGGCCTAAACTATAAGGGTTAGAAACTTGAAATTTTGCACAGGGGTTCCTTTTATAACGTAGGGGAGCACTAAGAAAGGCTTTTTGAAAATTGACCCCCTAGGGGGGTAAAACGGGGGTGCAAAGTTAGTATGAAACTTTGCCGTTTTTGAAGTTAGTTAATGTCTAATTCCACGCGAGCGAAGCTGCGAGCGTCCACTAGTTTTTTATAACTCGCGTAATTTAAAAAAAAAATTCACTAGCAGTAAAGGTAAAAGAACATCGTGAGCTACAGAAGAGTTATTTTTATGTATTCGAAGTTTAAAAAGCTCTCCCATTCTAAGCAAAGGAAGGGAGCAAACCACTACCAAACAGTAGAACAAGGGTTGGAATAATTGATGCACTGTCCCCATACAGTTAAAAATCTGCATAGTAAAGTCTTTACTAACATCAGACTAAAGTTCTAGACCCTTCCAGTGGCCCTTCTGCGCACTAGACACCAATAGTATAGGAAGCGTTATTCAGCGATGATATCCAGCTGCACCAACCACTTTCCCCTCAAGTGTAGCAATATGGCACTTTCAAGAAAGATCAGGTTAGAAAAGCAAACAATCGGTAACACTTCAATAATTACGGTGAAATACTCGTAATAATTTTATTGATGCTATGTTATTTCTGCTGACTCGTTATCAACTAGACATCTACAAACGGATCGATGCACCAACTGCAAACGGTATGTGGTACACTGGTATAAATAGTCTGAAAATATCTCCTAATAGTTAGAGGCTGCCCAAATTAATAATAATAAATACAATAAATATCTTGAACATTCTCACACACGGCCATCTGACCCCAAAGTAGGCGCGAGCCTGTAATATGGGTGTCAGAGACTGACATATAAATTTTTATACATACATAAATACATTATATTAACACACAGACACAGAACAAACACAAGTGTTAAATTAGACTTCACTCGGCTTTGATATTTTTTTTATGAAGAACTCTCAGGTATTCGGGAGACAAAGCTAAGCTAACTGGACTAACATACTCAGTTCCTTTTATAGTGATTTTCTAGGTTAATCAAAGATGGGTATCAGTGACTGAGTGGACCGATGTCATTTGGAATTCTAATTTGAAACAGGAACAAAAAGGAGGTTAGCTAGTAGAAGTGTAGTTAGTAACATATCAAGATGTTATTATTTTTAACCATGCACTTTTGGATAACAAACCAAGGTCTTTACCACTGGGATATCACCGTTTCATTTATATGAAACGGTCACCATCCGCAATCACTCACAAAACTCAACCTCGTTAGCTAAATGTCAAACGGTAAGCGTCTGTTGTCGGCTATCGCTGAGAATTTAAAAGAAGCGAGTTTAAAATTACATATTGCATTTTGAGGTTTGCGTGTCTTTCTCCAACGTACATAATTACTGTCAGCAAGTGAGCGAATTTTTTGCTGGTTTTATACGCAAGTGCTGTTGGAAGGCCGCCTAAGTGTCGATAAATTGAAACGATAAACATGTAAACCAATTGTTGACGATCCATGTCTGTTAGTTTAATAGGACTTGTTTACAACCGTGACATTGTTTTGAACTTTTATAAGGAAACGGAATATAAATAAATACAAATTGGTAAATAATTCATTCATTCAAATGCTAAAAGGGAGTGGCATATATCACTTAAATTTATTTCATCCATTTCACGTACTGCACTACACTTGTATTATAAAGGCAGAATTTTGTGTGTGTGTGTCTGTTACATCTTCACGCTCAAACGGCTAGACCAATTTAGATAAAATTTGGCATGGACGTAGCTGACACCCTATTAGTGTGGTGGGGTAGCTAGCGTTGCCATATAGCCATATATTTAGGCTTAAGTTTTTTAAATAAAATACTTTCAATTTCAATTGTGAGGTACATTAAAAAACATCACGCATGCAGACTTATCGCCAGAACGAAATGCGTCCAATCGCCAAATGCCCAAGGGTGAATGAAAGCCTTAAGTATTAGTAGGTACTCAGCATTCGCATACATCAAAGTTACTTGAAGTTTCGAAATCCATTTAAGAAACATAAATCTTGCGGGCTGACAGAGGTCGCGATAAACCGAGGTCGCGCGTTACAAGTGTTGATTTTCGAAATATAAAGAATAAAGATTTAATGTGAGAAAAAGTACTTGTAAAGACGTGTGTATGGTATATACATGTCTTTACACAGTAACTTTTATAGTAAAGACGGATCAAAATACTGCCGAACAGCGGGCAGATATTTACTTATTTTGCAGATAAATAGTTACATATCAACCAGGACTGGCTGATCGAGAATCGAGAATACCATAAGGTACCTTAAGCTCGCTCTTGTAATTTAACTCTTGTTACGCTACAGAATTTTTTAATAAATAAATAAATATCTTGGACATTCTCACACACGGCCATCTGACCCCAAAGTAGGCGAAAAAAACAATCGGCAGTGACATTGTCTGTTGCGCCAGGGGTCGTGGGTTCGAATCCCAGTCAGGACAAATATTCGTGTGACGAACACTTGTATTTGTTCTGTGTCTGGATGTTAATATTATCTATTTAAGTATGTATGTATTTAAAAATATCTATGTAAGTATGTATATCAGTCTCTGACACGCATATTACAGGCTCGTGCCTACTTTAAGGCCAGATGGCGAGTGTGAGAATGTCCAAGATATATCTTGGCAAAATTGGCATGCAAAGAATTTATATCCTAATTACTGCAGATGAAAACTGAAATTCCGACCCATAACTGCGGGTTATAATCTAAATGCTTTATCTCAAAGACTGGTTGGACCCTTTGGACAAAATATTTCGTAACATTATACGCTTCAATATTGATGCAGGAATTTATAAAGGCATACACATACATTGAAATGTTATTGTTTCAATCATGTATAATATTGTCAGTCATCGTTACTTACTTACGAAATAAAATAAAATTAGACGTTGATGTCTGGGATATTTTGTGATTAGAATTATGTAAATTGAGAAACACGGAGTTGACTTGGTTGAAATGAATTTTGAGTTATCCCTTTAAATGTAAGCCTTCAATACAATCTAGTTACCATAAATCTACAAACTGCTGCGAAAGAAAAGATAATCAGCATTTAAGTATTTACCTAATGTAAACTCCGTTTTGTACATTAAGTATCGCATAATGATTTTTGATTGTGTTAGGAATTTCCGATACCCTTCAAATCCCATAATTACGTGGAGAAACCATTGAGTGAATAAAACATTGTTATCTAAAGGTGTCGCAAAACCAGCCCTTATAAAACCGTCCTTATTTCCTTGTCCGTGCCACTGCAATCAAACAATGAGCCAGCGTAATTTTCAATCAAACACAGATTACATCGCCGACAAGCGATCGGCAACGATCAGTTGCGAGAACTGCAACTGTATCACTCGATCCGATCATTCAACCCATATACAAAATAGATAACCACAAATAACAAAATAATCAGTCCCATTCAATTAAACCCAGTAGTGAAGTTATGATTAATGTTCGCGAATGCAACGATAATTCACATATGATATTCGAAACCCATTTATTCGCTCTGTAGAGTTCAATTTCCTTCAATTACAATCGCTGAGATGGTAATTGCACATCCAGAAAAAGTGGCATTCGACATCTTAATCTGAATGCGAGAGAACAGATGTTTGTTTTTAATTCCATTATAGAATCTGCGCTGTACGAGTAGATGCATTGTTTGGCTCTCGAACAGCCAAATTTTCGGACACCTTTCTTTGGGTGGTACATTTTTTTCTAATAATATTAGTACAACTTGTTATAATATTACTTCAAGGGTGGAGACGATAAATTAAAAAAATGTGGTGGTGGACCACAAATCATGTTGGAATTGTTTAAATCTACTATAAGATTCCGTAGGTTGTTGTATGTCCACTTAGTACCTTTTTATCGCTGGGTAAATTTTTAACGTTTTTTTTTTCAATAGGTACTTATCACATCACATCACATCAACCTATCATGAATTCTCAGATGCAACAATCGTCACACTCCTACATGATTTTAAAAACACATACAGCGTCAATAAAACCATAAACCAAAGTGTTCCTTGACACGTATGTTAATAAATTTCATAGAAACTAACTGGAATTAATTGTTTATTAAACGAATTTGAAATACCAGCAAAAGTATGGGTCCCAAAGCGGAACCTTGATCAACCCTAATTGTGCTAGGACACGCAAGCCCGGTTATAACGGGATGTGTGAGTGATGGACAGCGACGGGTCAGATGTTATGACGTTTTATTACTACGATTCTTATCTTGGAGCTACCTTTACAAACATTCTCATAGAATTTCATAGCGACAGCCTTACTAGATGTACAAGATACATTCATTGCAATAATAATAAGGTTTCTAAAAGCTTCTCATTAACGTTTCAATATTATTGCTTGAACATGTGTTCTTGTATGATTTTTAATCAGTTAACTAAAGGACAGTTTTAACAAATCAACAACTTGTTAAGTGGTATTAGCAACAGTTTGAATTCTAATTAAAGCGACACTATCGGCTTTAGTAGTCTGAAGGTGTCGTTATTGTATGTTTGAATATTAATGAGAATAAAATTAGTATAATACGAACGAATGCGAAATAGTTTCCCCCAAGAATTTCAAATTAAATTTGTAAATTTTTGCTTAAGTATAAAATAATGATCTTTTAAAGTGACAACATCACATGAACCACTCTCGTTTAGACACAAATCGATAAGGTTTTATATTCTGATGCTTTCAGATTAGCAATATGCACTTTATTAAAACAGTTGTCACATATGTACCCACGTTTTATTTGCAAAATTATGGGAATTTATTAAAGACAAGGTCCTTTATATAATTTGCATATTGTAAATTTTATTAATTTACATATTTATGAAAGTGAAAGAAAATATCCATAAGAGGTATTTAATCTAAAATGTGTTCGTTACTCAACACTGTCAATTAATACCATAATCTGAGTATACTCAGGTATATACTAGTTACATGCAACAAGTTTAATCTTTTATTTGACAAGTTAATAAATAAATTGATGTTTACAAGTAAATTATGATCGTCATACTTCAATCCATTAAAATTACCTCATTGACACACTTGACACATCATCAATCACGTGTAACCTTGCAAGAGGAAAGTGTTCCAAGTAAAGATCTGCTAAAACCAATATGGTTGACAAGTAGAAATAAGCCTTCAAAATTAGTTTTACCTTGAAATTAAACTTAGTTCATTTGATTTTGTGGTTTAGGTAACACCTACCTACTACTATTAAGGGTGAATTTTATCTAAAAAATGTACATACAAACTCGTACCTATATCGATAATCACGAATCAGTGTTTTGTATTATTCTTCCAACCATCCATTCATCCATCGATCCATAAGCCTCGTAGTCCACGTTTCACTCCTCTCGGTTTAAGATTCCTTGTCTCGAGGATCATTCTGACCCATCGGTTGTCAGTCCTACGAGTCACATGGCCTGTCCATTGCCACTTCAACTTGCTAACTCGTCGAGATGCTCGTATGTCGATAACCTTAGTACGTCTACGGATTTCATCGTTACGAATTGTCTCGTAGCGAAATACCGAGTGACTTTGAGCTTGCAAATGAAGCCGACCGATAAAAGCCCATGTATCGGATTTAGTAGTCACTTTCAACAGAGTCAGCTTAAACACTTTCGCCTTGTGTCGTAATATGAGCATATCTTATACCTACTCATTTTGAGGATAACTTCATTTAGTTGTTATCGTTAATATAAACTGGATTCATTGAATTTATAGATAACCTTTGAACCTTCGCGAGTTTATAAGTTCTACATGTGAATAATATTGAAATGTGGCTGTTGTACGCATATAACATAACTATCATTATTTTACAAATTACATACTTTATGGCACACCGTCAGTTCTTTTATATATTTGTAAAAGGAAAAATTTATTAGGTATAGGGTTAATGCATATCTCTCAATCGATTCCTCCCAATTTCTGGGCAAGAAAGTTTTTTTATGTTTCAATTGCACATACATACTATAATTGTTGAACATTTGGCCAAATATTTTCTTATTTATGAAATGCAAAAAAAATATAGAGTTTTTCAATTTCATGTGATCAAATTGATAAGAATAATTTTCTCTCCGATTAATAATTTGTGCTGTTTTTATGTAAGTACGAGTACAAGTAGGTCACCATCAGACTGCAGTATATATATCTGGATTAAACATACATAACATTATTTATATATATGATGAACTATACTAATAGCAGAGTAATAAAATATCAAAGATCAATGTAATTCCAGAAGTAATCTCGTCACTGACATGAAATGTGACGTCAGCCAATAAAGCGGTTCCTAGTGACAGAATTATCGCGTAGTCAACGGTTTATGGAGTCGCGAAACGGTTTACAGGTTTAGTTGGCCGAGTCGCTGAGCAGTCGCTTCTATCTAAATAAAATTATGAATACTTCTACCACTGCGACTATATGAGGACTTGTGTACTAATAAATGGGACTAAATCTCGTAAGCCCAAATCAAGCCTCACGTACGATCTTGGACGGATCCCATAATAATAGTCTTGATCCTGACCTGAGCTTGGTTTATTAATGCAGTTTTGGTTAATAAAAACCCCTCCTTCACCTCCTTAAGAGGATATCAGTCGACCGTCACTTTTGAAGAATAGGTTTTTACCAAAAATATTGCCGTCGCGCTGAGCCCCTTAGCGTGCGATAGAGAGAAGTGCAGTCTCGAACTGATTTTACCTACGTAAAATTAAGAAAATCGTCCTTTCGTAATCCCCTGTTTCCTCCTCGAAATCTAGACCGATTACAATATTTCTTTCAGTTAAAATGTAGAACAGGGTCTAAGCTATGCCCGTACGTTTTGCTTTTTTGGGATATGTTAGTAATTACCAGTTTGCTTGATGTTTGAAAATGTATGTAAAAAAAGTCGATTTTTTTTATTTTAAATGATTTTTTTTCTCTTCTATTAATCAAATTATGAAAAAAAAAACAAAACGTACAGTCATGGCAGAGGTACGTATAAATCGTATGGTATTTTTTTCTCTTCTGTAACTTCTTTATCCTAGGAGGAAACAGGGGACTACGTTTGTATGGAAAAAGTGTCGACTTGTTCGCTTGTGATACCCTCTTAAGAGTTGAATTTCGAAAAATCCTTTCTTATTCCTCGTCTACGTCTTAAAAACAACACCTATAACTAAATCAGCTACGTCGAAGCGTTTAGGGCGTTGATGAATCAGTGAGTCAGGCCTTCTCTTTTTAAAAGCTTTTATTTAATTCACTCGTATGTATTTATTTATTCATGTAAGTATGTATGTCCTGGAATCTTGCAATCAATATTTCACCCACTTCCACTGAAGCTATCGAGCTGAAATTTGGCACACATATTTGGTGTCGATGACAATGCATGAAAAAAAAAGGTGTAAAGCTTTTTAAAAAAAAAATTTTTTAGAGTATAATTATATTATACCTACTAGTGAATGCCCGCAGCTTCGCTCGCGTGGAATTAGACATAACAATAGTTTCGTTTACACCTAGTAATATTAGCCTATGTCACTCAGTGACGATGCAGCTATCTAATGGTGAAAAAATTTTTTAAATCGGTCCATAAGTTTTTGTGTGAAAGCATTACAAACAAATGTTTCCTTTTTTATAATATTAGTATAGACAGAAAAAACACTCATAACTTATAAGTTTGCATTCAAGTTGTAACATGCTAGCATAATAAGTCCACAATTTCAAATTGGGATTTAAAAAAGTAAAAAATATCGTTGCTCAAATTTAAATGCAGTCAGTCACGTACACTACTTATAGAGTAAAAGTTGACGTAAAATAACCGAACGTAATCGCAACGAGAACTAGTTTGAAGATTATGCGAGTATCAAAATTCACGGGCCGGCACGATTCAGTTGCTTCCACTCACCCCCGCTGATTGAATTGCAATATTAATAAATTTTATTTATTTACGTAATTTACTCTTGAAATAAGAAATTCTAAATTAGGGATTAATTTGGTACATTACAATTTGTAGCGAAGTGCTCTCAATATTTTGTTGTTTAGTTCAACTAAAACTAAACTAAATTATTTGATACATAAGTACTTATAGGTAATCAGAAAAGATATAAGTATATAAACAATATAGGGAAATAAGTAGATATAGATATATAGAAAATTGGAAATAAAAATCTCAATAGCTTCATAGTAAGCGAGTGGAACTATTATTATTTTTCGGGTTTTTCTAATTTGGAATACCCGGTAGCAGCTCGGAGTCTGGATTTGTGCCCGGTGTATGGCAATAGGTACATGAAAGCTTAACATAAATGGTGAAAAGTGGGTACCACACATCTCGGCCTACCTATTCAAGGAAATAAAGGCGCGAGTTTATTTTATGTTATGTTATGTAATTTTTTTCAAGATAGTAAGTTTTTTGATACTTGATGATGATGTTAATGGTATACAATTAATAGAATTGAATAACTTTTAAATGTTGTGAATATATTTATATTTCAAAAATAACTTAAGGGTTGAGAACGTAACATAATTCAAATAGCACTTGCAAGCATGTAAACTTAATTCAAACATTCAAACTGCCGCACAATTTCACACGAACCAATCATCGGACTGCGCCTGACACTGTCATTTGATGTAATAAAGTTGTTTTAAGGAAGCCTTACCAACATAACAGGTGTAAATTGCTATATTAAGACGTTGTTCCTATTAATCTACCTGTCTTCGATGCGCCGGCGCATGATACGACGCATACATACATATGTATGCGTCGTTTAACTTTGCAAAATTTATTGTTTGACTCACCGCTCCCGATCCTTAATTATGCCTTTTATACCGGACAAACTAGTCTATCTACCTGACAATTATGTCATCGCTTAGAAGAAGAAGGTATTATTTGCGAATGTGTTGATCCTATTTAAAAATGCATAGGGTGTCAATAAAACCTATTAACTAATTATGTCACTCCGCACTTAGTTTCTTTTATAGCTCTTTACTTCGCACGATATCGAACATCGAACGCAATAGACAGAGATTCTGGAGTACGAGATTAACTTTAAAAATAACTAATGTTCCTTTCTAGATAAGAGTATAGTTTTTTTTTTATTTCTAACTAGTGGACTAGCAGCTTTGCTCGCGTGGAATTAGACATAACAATAGTTTCGTTTACACCTAGTAATATTATATAGCTTATGTCACTCAGTGAAGATGCAGCATTCCATTGGTGAAAGAATTTTTGAAATCGGTCCAGTAGTTTTTGTGTGAAAACATTACAAACAAATGTTTCCTCTTTATAAAAATATTAGTATAGACGAATATAATATAACGACCCCTTTTCGATGTGAACGTAGAATGAAATCATATGAGGGATATACCTAAAATCTACTATAAAATAAAAAGGCAAGGCAATTTTCTCTGTGGAACATATTTCTCTGCTGGCTCCAGTAGCCGCCTGATATCAGATGGCATTCTTTCCTACTCACCACCACTGCACCACGTGTTAGACGGACAATAACTTATGGGTTTCTCTGAAGAATTTCGCCGTTTACAATATGGAATTGAGGACCTTACACATCAGACATCTTCAACAATAAAGTACGCATTTTAATAACAATGTTTTAAATTAAATTGTTCTGTATGACACAGAAAAATCAGATGTAGTAAAAATGTTAATTTTCGTTATAAGTAGTAGTAGAAAAATAATAGAAACTTAATGTTTATCGCGAAAAATAGTCTCAACTTAACAGCTCCTGTTCGTTATGCATGCAGTGCGTACGAAGCTTAAGATCTCATAGCCGATGTCTTCCAAGTTATTGTTTTTAAATCCATTCTTTCACTAGCATATTCAAAGTACCCGAACATATCTATAATCTCAAATATCGGCCGCATAGTATCTTTAAGCGCCATCGTTGAATTTATGTTCTCAGTAGTTCCAATAAATCCGTCATCGTCACTGATGGGAGCCACGATTGCTATTTATGGTGTTAATCTCCAATCTGTGTAGGACGAACACAATGAGGACGTCTATGGGCTTCTTGTATTCTGTTTTCATACTCCTGTACACTTGTCTTATACAAAACTAGTGACTTTGGAATTGTTAACGATGGCGAAATATCACTCACGCAGCCAATTACAAAAGTAGATTTTCGACTTACTTGGAAATTTCGCGGATCTTTAACGGTGCCATTAAAACATATATATGTCAAAAAATTGCTCAGTGAAATCCATCAACCATTAAGGATCCATTTCCAATCGCCTCCTCTTATAAACGCCACTTCGACCAGTCTGATCTCTCTGAATTCAGTATCTTCCCATCTACCAGTAGGGCCATTGTAGGCTAATTTAATACGAAATCAGGTTATTTGGTCAAAGCCTAAGTATCAGGCAACTTGAAGATTAGTTGTTCGTACATTGTATAACGTAGTATTTGAGTTTGATATTCTGTTTCCGATGCTCAACGCTCTTGTCCAGTCAGCGTAGGCTTCGCTGATCTTGTTTCTTGGGCGCCCATAAAGAACTGTAAGCAGTCAATTCAGCCCTGTTGTTATGGTAAACGGAGATGTGAAAGCAACACAATTTATGTCACGTCGCTAACGTTTCTCTTATAATTTTCAAAGTTAACTTTAAATCCGCTACTAAAACTGTGTATTTACGATTACATTGTGTTTACTCTTAAAATTCTCAAGGGCCTCGTCAGGGACATATTGGTCCCTTTCTTTCATCTTTATCGTCATCATGACTCTAACTACAAACTCTCTATACAAAAAAGTCTGAATATTACATGGTGTACCTTCACGGCAACTTTTAGTCGTATCTCGGATCCAAACTCAGGACCCTTTGGAAATAAGGCCAGCCAAATCTCAGCCATGTCCAGCCGATGTCACTGTTTTTTTTGCAGCCGAACTTTTATTTTTGCAACCACCTGTTACTCCGTCTTAACCGCTACGCTTACTGTCAAATTAAGGTCTTCGACATGTCGATACGTCTCATACAAATTACCTTCGAGTTTGACTTCCACTCTGGAGACTTCCTACGTAACAGAACATACTGAAGCATTTCTGTCATAAAACTTGTCACATCCTGTGTCGCTCTAGTTCCCCACATGGCAGTGATGACGGTAGCCGCCACCCAGGTCAATACACCTCTACACGTGGTGCTCTCGACGAAATGCATTCGTGCCAAAATCACTACTTTCATATATTTTTACCAGACTGCTTGTTTTTCGAGCCAATATTTACGTCTAAGCGAGATCTCGGGAGTTATGCGTGCGTACGATAACGGGTAACGCTTTGAAATCTATATGTAAGTTTAGACATCCTGGCTGATTCATTATTATCTCAGTGAAACCGCCGTAGATCAAGCCTTGAAGTTTTATTTGTAAGATCCTGAATTAATTAATAATACGAACTTTTAAGAATACGATTCCTCTGTAACTAAAATATAAAGTACTAGTGGACGCCCGCAGCTTCGCTCGCGTGAAATTAGACATAACAATAGTTCCGTTATTTGAAAATTTAATATAGCCTATATCACTCAGTGAAGATGCAGCTTTTTAATGGTGAAAGAATTTTTGAAATCGATCCAGTAGTTTTTGTGTGAAAACATTAAAAACAAATGTTTCCTCTTTATAATAATTAGTATAGATGAAAAAATAAATACTAAAAATTGGTGAAGTAAGGCATTGTAAACAATCAGAATATCAGTTGGATTTACCCTGGACAAAAAGTATACATATATAAGAAATTCTGCTACATAGGAGTACGTATTATGCAAAATTTCTAGCTTTTGCTAAATTGAGAAAAATTCCATTGAGATTTATTCAATATTTATCCAATATTTGAAGGCTACAACAGTCGTGTTAAAGCTGCCGACAAATCAATTTCGTGTTCTGTAATTGATATAATCAGAGCACCTCACCAAGGCAGCTCACAGCACCATGATATGAATGTTGCCGTTAATTCATCAAAAATGGTCAGTCCATTTGGACATTGCTAAAGAATTGGGTTCTAAATTGGATGAATTATAGTTTTTAGACTGCAAATGTAAGTTTGCTTGAGTTTCGTCCTCTTAACGGGCGCAATCAGCGAAAATTACTACCGGGAAGTGCGGAAAGTTGCAATTTTAAATAAATCCACCTTTCGACGACTACACGCAGTCGTCATGTCTTGAAAGATAATTATGATGAGTATTTTTGAAAATTAATTTTAATATTTCGTAATATTTTATGTTTATTGTTAAGTTATGAAAAGAATACCTATTTAATTATTAAAAAAAGTTTTAAAAAAAAAAGCTTTTTATAACTTTTTTTACTGTCGTGCATTGTCATCGGAACCAAATATGTGTGCCAAATTTCAGCTCGATAGCTTCAGTGGAAGTGGGTGAAATATTGATTGCAAGATTCCAGGACATACATAGATAGATACATACGAGTGAAGTTAAATAAAAGCTTTTAATTTAAAAAAAGGAAACGTAAATTAAGTATTGGTACTCAATTAATGCCTTTAATTCACACTAACATTGAGAAATTAAATAGTCTTCCAGTGAAAAAAGTATCATTAGAGTCTTTTAACACAGCTATTTTAATAAAACTAAATAACAGAAAATTTCATGCATTACTTAAAACGAGCACGGGAGCTTTACGCTTTAAAGACAAATAATTTCGCCAAACTGAGTTTTTTTCTTGGAACTCTTTTTAATGGACGTAAACCCATTGAGGAATGCTATAATCAAAAAGGAATCAACGTGTTTATTTATGCTCGTAAAAGCAAAAGTTTTTGGACATGTACATATTTACAAAACAATTCAAACATATGTATATACATAATGTCAAAAGTAATGCATTTATAACTAAACGAAATAAGGAAAAGGAAAGCGTTATATAAATAATTATACTATATAATAATTATATTTTTTTTTTAAAAAAAGCTTTTTAAAACTTTTTTTTTATTTTCATGCATTGTCATCGGAACCAAATATGTGTGCCAAATTTCAGCTCGATAGCTTCAGTGGAAGTGGGTGAAATATTGATTGCAAGATTCCAGGACATACATTAATAATGGATACATACGAGTGAAGTTAAATAAAAGCTTTTAAAATAGACACCTAAAAATATTTTAATGGACAATAAAACGTACTTAAATTAGTATTATATGTCCAGGCAGAAACGGCAAATAAAATCATTGAGCTACGAGTACTTGCTCGTAAATAGACCATAAATCTACGAGTCAAGAAAATAATAAAAAATATTTTAGTCATTATGAGATAACATACAAAACGTTTTAGCTGCTTATCGGATTACAAAAAAATAAAATAATCATATCTGCAACACATTAGTTTTCATTTACATATATTATCTGACTTCATAATACTTCATTTAAATTTATTGCTGTAGTACATACGTAAATATTCTTAAAATAATAATATACTTTTATTTTTTCGAAATGTAACCGTGATTTGAGTCCTTATTTCAAAAAGCTGGGCCTTATATCATACACGATAATAATTATTACATTTAAGTATTATGTACCTCTAATATTACGATTAAAACATTTTATAACGTTCTTAATTCCAAAGAGTATATAAAACAATTTTTATCACCTTAAAAATCCTATATTATTAATCTGTTAATCTTTTACTATCACAATCTGAGTAAGACCACCTCCCTGACCGCTCCGGAGGTACAAATGCTGTCTTAACTACAGGAAGGCACATCAAATATGCTTTGAGCTAAGAAAATAAGGTTGGAAATCAACTGATTCACACGCCTTCGTCAAATGATCGCTGCAATAGAGTCATTATAATGACAGCAGAGGCATTGTGCTCCAATATGTAATTATGTATCCACTATGATAACACGTGCTTATTAAACGGCTATTTGGGTGTCTTAATCAACATTTTGTACGTTTTGTAAGTGTTAAAATGTACCGTTATTGGCTCATGTTGTTGTTTGACTTTCTTCTGATAGAAAATAACAAGGAACCTGTTTAAGTAGCTTGAACAATATTACTCTTAACTTGATGACTGCTCTCGTTGTGGGTTTGTTTTCATCATAGACCCCTCACCACGGCTTTCTGACCCCAAAATATGCAGTACTGTATACCATGTGATCGAGTTTTTAAAACCGAATTTGGTCTAGCTACCCAAATTAGAGCTCACGCGAGAAAAATAGAGACGTTCAATTTGTCGCATTAAAATTTAGGTAAGTTAGGTTTTAGTTAGGGTCGCCGTCATCGAAATCGACGAGTATATATAATTTTTAAATACATATGTCTATAGATATTAACATCCAGACAGAACAAACACAAGTGTTCGTCACACGATTGTTTGTTCTGAGTGGGATTCAAACCTACGACGCAGATGGTAGAGTCACTGCCGATTGCGCCAACAGGCCAATAGATGCATAAAGTACATCGGGCAGTTCTATTTTAAAAGCTTTTATTTAACTTCACTCGTATGTATGTATGTATGTATGTATGTATGTATGTATGTATGTATGTATGTATGTATGTATGTCCTGGAATCTTGCAATCAATATTTCACCCACTTCCACTGAAGCTATCGAGCTGAAATTTGGCACACATATTAGGTTCCGATGACAATGCAATAATATGGTACTGTCGAACTGATCTGATGATGGAGCCGGAAGATATTAACTGGAACTTCATGATGGAATATCGTATCATAGTCGTGTTTGCACTTGTGGTAAAGTCTTGTAATGAACTTTGACCACGATTAGGTTTCAAGGTCAAGTTATAAAAGCTTTTTAAAAAAAAATTTTTTTTACAGTATAATTATTCAAGGTAAACTAAGCTATAATAAGGTGTTTCACTGTTGGGCACGGGTCTTTCCCACAGCTTCAACAGAGCGAGGTCTAGAGCACCACTCTGCTCCAATGTGGATTGGTAGTGGTTGGTGTCCAATTCAGTGTCGCCCATCAGCGGTCACCACCGCTTAACATGGTCGATGATATAAGATCGACGTGAGCCGTAGAGCCAACAACGCTTCGCTATAGGACGATCTGTTTAATGTATCTATACAATGTTTTAAAACAGATTTTTCAAACATTAATTAAATAATTATTTTTAGATAAATATAGATGGTATGTATGTCGTATAGCTACGTATGTCGCAGAACATCGTCTAGCCTCCGTCTGGTTCAGATTAAAACGGCCATTATAAATGTTTTAAGCACACTAAATTATGGGTGGTTTCGCATATGTTTTAAATATATTATTACTTTAAAATGCCTCTATAGTTTAATGTTGAATAGTATTACTTACAGTTTGTGTTGTTTTCTACACTGTTCGTCAGGCGAAAATCTTATTATTTTGTGGCCTGGAAGAAATCGCTAGTTAGCGATAAGGCCGCCTTTTGTACGTATTTTAATCTTAATTCCATGTAATTATTCCTGTATAGTCTTGGTTGGTGTGCAATAAAAAGTGAATAATAATTAATTATAATTAATTAATTAAGCTCTACAGTTGAACCAGTGAGGGTAAGAACAGTTCTTCTTTCGTTCAATCGAGATGAAAGTCTTCCTAAAAATACATTAAACGTAAACGTTTATATAGAAAACAAAACCAAAGATGTAAAGGTTTTGTCTGAAACATTAGATATTTTCCAACATACAATTGCTGTCGGCCATATAAGCCTTTACACCGCTACCGGACAGAGCGCACACGACATTACTAAACCTTTTTTTCCGAATGTTCTTCCAGTTGGATCTATATTATTGGCCTTTACAGCGTCACCGATCGGGGTGGTGAGCTTTAAGAGCTTTAAGATTTCAACCGCAACCAAAGAGCTCAAGCACAATGAAAGAACTCAGCTTGGTAACTCAATAACTCATTACAATCAAGATTTCCATTTAAAAAAGCAAATGCATTTTTTTACTCACTGTAAACGCTGGTGCCGTCTATGGTGCCGTTGACGGTGCCATCGGGCAGCAGCTGGAGATAGCGGTTCTTGAGGAACATCTGTATCGTGCGCGACGTGCCTGTGATGTGGCTCAGGTTGGCGGAGCGCTGCGCGCGCGGCTCGGGGGCGGGGGCCGCGGCGCACGCGGCGATCGCCAGCGCCGCTATGAGCAGGCGCAGCGTGGCGCGCATGGCGCGCCGCGCCCATGGCAGCCGGCCCGCCGCCGTCACTGCTCAACGCACGCGCATACCACGCACCACTCGAGATCCGACACTGACGCTAATTGGCGCCCAACACGGGACTCGTGGACGTTACCCACTGTCAATTCGTGCGAACAAAACGAACTGACATGTTAACTTTGTTCTTTATCGATTTTTTGCTTTTTATTAATAAACAGTTTCGCTGAATTTTGATGAATTTTGTATGTTGACTCAAGTTGGACGATGAGTTCGTTCGGTTGTCGTTGGTCGACACGTATTCACATGCATGTTTAACTTGAGGTCAGTATTGCACCACGCCAGCCAGACTTGAGACACGCGGCTCGGCTTACTCTCGGCCGCAACGAGGTTTGCGGGCGCGGTCTCACAATCTGTAACAAATAATTTCATGTTAATAATAGCTTCTGGTCTATGAAGTGTTGGTAAGCTGATAGGTATCTAAATTAAGATTCGATTTAGGCAGATTCGATGACATTAGCGTAAGGTGTGAAATAAATTCAACTATGTATATGTAATGCGCCTTAATTACAGTTATGTTATATTTTAAGAGTCAACCACCTCAGACTTCAAGGATATGAATGCATTTGTGACCAATTTCCAACGGAACTATTTGTTAGAAATCAAACTAGGCGATCATACACAGACTGACTGGAAAACTTTCACTAACAGTCCTTACTTTTATACCTCCACCGTCTGCTCTAATTTGAGCGTCAGAAAAATCATGGACGCCAGCGAACGGTGTTTGAATAAAGAGGATTATTGATCGAAGCTTTGCAACCTTGATAAATAATAGCAATCCCTTCTGTACAAATGTGTTCGAAGTGCGATAACAAACTTACAGACCAAATAAAAATGATCCACCAATCCCAACCCTATTCCAATGAAATAAAGCGCCTTATATTCTCGGAAGCGATTCAAATTAAAGCGTTGACGGACGTACAACATGTGCAGAAAACGGTTTTAATTCGCTTCGAAATTTCGTAATGGCCACGAGACAACACAACGCAGGTTTGGTAACGTAAACATTCGCATACCAATATAGTATGGGTTATTTTTTAAATTAGAAACCACTATTTTAATCACAGACTGCCTCGTTGTCTAATGGTTACATTTAGTCGTTGCAACAATGATGTGGTTCGATTCCCGAGTCGATAAAATCGTCATTCAGTCTCACGAACATGTTTAAAGCGATTTAAATTTATTACACCCTGTTCAGAATACATTCTGAATAATGTTTACTTTTCCGCTTTGAAAAGCCCGTAAAGAAAAAAAACATACCTACAGAGATAAAATAACTGTTACCAAGCCTTTGCGATAACGGATCAAAAAATTATTTCAGGTCACAATCGATCGATTACAAGAACAAATTGATTATGCCACTGTTGAAATTCTTACAGTTCCAAATCACGATGACCCAAATGTTTTTGAAATTTCAATCTTAAATCAAAGTAATTAAGAATAATACGACACGCCATCGTGAGTTGAAACATTAACTATTTGCTAGCTATTCCTAATACAAGAGGAGAGAAAGAATACTTTTATGCAACAATGCAGAGTCATCATCATCACTTACTGTTTTATATCAGAGAATTAAAAGCATTAAAAATGACCGTAGAATAAGTAGGTATAACGTTGATAATTATTTTGATTAAAATTATTGATTAATCACTAAACTGCCTATTCTGGTTTCCGTTCCTTGTTTTAATCACGTAATTCATATTCTTTAAGTAATTGACTTGTATTTTGCTTTATTGTAATATTGCTTAAACATCATTTATATTAAATACTTTCGAATAAAAATACATACTTTATTGCCATCTCCACTGTTACTGACTTAGTCACTAGAGATCACTAGAGTCACTTACATCTGTATCCCACAGAACTATATTCCTATTAAAAAGAATAAAATTTTACTAAGCCGTTGTGTAACGCTTGTAAATTATCTAAAATATAGTTTTAGTAATTTTCAAATAAAAATACTTTTATACTGACCTATAAAACAAAAAAGAGACATATACTTAATTATTTATCCAACAACATCGAAAAATGATGATGTGTAAGAAATTGCAGATGAAGAAAAATAGACTGAAAAGTGCTTTCAAACATGGATTTGAAAACGTAACTAGTGTTGATTAATTCCATGAAACCAAATAAACTGACGATACATAATGACATAATTTTCTAAACACGTCAGTCATATTACTCATATAGACAGTAGACAGAAACGGCGCCATAAAAAAGATAAAAGTAAAATGTCACGCGACGAATATAGCAGTGTGTCTGTAGGCTTATAGACTAAAGATAGGTGAATTAAAACACAGGGTTTAGTTTTTCACCGTGTATACTGGACAATCATACCCTTCCATCCATTGAATCTTTTCGTAATCATTGCTGACCAATTGATTTACAATTCAAGCACACTTGACTGATAAAGGTATTCTAGCTTTATACCTTCCCTGTCTCATTTAACAAAAAATAGTTCATATTCACTTCACATCATAATTGCAATCACTAAAACTCGAAAATGTCCTCAACTCATTTTCTTAGAACAAAGAGCAATTAATTGGAAGTCACGTTTGGCCTAATTTCGCCGCTTCACTTCATTCCGAAAGTTGGTGGCACGAATTTTTCAACTTTTCCCTCACCTTACAGTTCGCTGAATTTCAAATTTCTCTCAAGAATACACGAGTGATATTTAGTACGCACAAGAATAAACAAGTGTTTTTTTTTCTTTTGTTTTATTTGGACGCTATTGTGAACAATGATGCCTTTTTACTCGACGTCGAGTTTTTGTCCTAGTCTATTTATTTTCATGTTTAACCGTTAGAATGTTGGCCATTCATAAATCTTATCAATGAAGACCAAACGACTGCTTTTATTATTCATTATATTCGAAAAAAATATAAATGTATACATTCCTAATTGTATAGTTTCATCATAATGGTTATAGACTAATGGAAATTGAATGGATTCATGTCTGTCTGATGGGTAGAGATGATTTACACCTTTCTAGAGTAAGTTTCTTTAGTTCTCAAGGATCTCGCGTCTTTTACTGGACTAACACTTACACCAACTAACAGTCCCCTATAATCCAAATACGTACTAACGAGCTGACTAACTAATATGTATTTATAACTGCTAATTCGGCTCACCATCCTAATCCCTTTAACGCGGGTTCAAATCCACGCGGAACGCACCAATCAATGATAAATCAAATGTCACTTGCTGGAAAGGAGACAACTTGAGGAATCCTCCATGCATGATAGTTCTTCATTCTCCATAATTTACTTGAAGGCATATGATGTCGGCCAATCCTCACTTGGCCAGCGTGGTGGACTAAGGCCTAGCACCTCCCATTCTGAGAGGAGACCCGTGGCCAACACTGGGATAAAGAAATGGTTGTACACATGAAAAAGGGCTTGAATTAATTTAAAAATACGATGTACGGAACACTTAGAAGTAAAAGCATCCCTCTTAACTCTGACACGTGTCGATTTACCCAGTGATCTGTTAACAGGTGCACTCACTCGCCACCTCAACGGCCGGTCATACGATACGAATGAATTGCAAACATCGAATGATTGATCAAATTGGAATTGACACTCGAAACCGAGCGAGTGAAATCGATTTTCATGAACGTGGCTTTGATTTGTTTTTATTAAGTTGTCAGTCTGGTATTCATATGATCATGGTATGCATAATATCAGCGTTTTAAAAATTAGCCGTAATTTTACGAAACCATTATTTTTGTTCGGTATATTCAGTCTTTTAGCGAAGATAAATTAGAAAGGCCACCATTTTCGGCTTATTGCATAGACTCACACCATCTTTTAAATACGTACATAGAAGACAATGAAATGGAATGTTCTTCCATGATGCGTCAACATGAATCAATATTTTTTATTTTATTTGGGAATTTTTACCTACCACACTTAAAATTTATGATGAATTTTTAAGAAATAGTTGCTCGTTTTATACCAACAAATTCTCATCGTCGAATAACTAATACTACCATTCAATCAAGACAATTAACACTCTGAAATATTTATCAATCATGTAGTAAGTAATTTTGGACAGCATAAACTCTGAATAAAACGACCAGTTTTTATCTATGAAACTGCACTTTCATTATTTATTCTTTCTAACTCACATCGGAATCGTTATCGCCTTTCCGAATAAACGCTTATTTTATCGATTTAATGTAATCGAATAATTTAAAAGCGTACACAGTTCAATGATAGATTTATCAGATTATTCAAAGGTTTCCCTAGAACGTTCTTTTACTTTCTCTTGCAAGTCTCATTACATTAACAACCCCTGATAGTCTGATATATGTGATTAAGGCATTGTATAATAATGTATAATGTATAATGCGTCAGCCCATGACAACTCTAATAATTTTGAAATAGTTTTGTTTGTTTTATCACGATATTTGTAGTAATTATGTTTCAGATCAAACAAGTACTGATTGATAGATACGATGTAATTATGCATATAAATGCACTATCGCATTCTTGTATCTATTATAATAATGAGTTTTGTTAATAGCGATTTAACGCCATGTAAATCAATGTATACTGATTGCTGGGTATACAATTAAACACTAAATTATTTCTAACATACATAATAGCAGCAAGATTTTATTATTTAGTGAGGCAAGTCTGTCATTGGTCATTTGTATATTATAATAATGTATCATAAATCTTAAAAGCATGTTTGTGCATAAATGAAAGACAAGTGAGCATGCATATTCATTTTCTTAATGTGTCCTATAATAAATAAGTTTATTAAAAGTGTTATTAACATTATAAAATTAAATGGCTTATAAATCTTCAGGAAACAGAATGTATAAAATAATTGAAGGAATGGTTACATTCATTTATCTATTCTATACTACTATTATAAAGTGGAACCATTTTTTTGTAATGTTTTCACACGTAAACTACTGGACCAAGCTGCATCTTCACTGAGTGGCATAGGCTATATAATATTACTAGATGTAAACGAAACTATTATTATGTCTAATTCCACGCGAGCGAAGCTGCTGGGCGTCCACTAGTATGGAATAAAATAGGTTTCATATAAAAGCTATTTGGTTCCCCATAGGCTCTACCACTTTAAATTCAAATATTTATCTACAATACACATCAAATATCTCCCTCTACGGAAAATATAATCTGGGATCGCGTAACAGTTGTGTATGATTAAAATTTAGAAATGCATATACTTATCGTGTTTAATATCGGGTTTCAGACGCTAGCCTCAACACCGCCTCGAATCTCAGCGACAGCCCTACAGCCCTTTTTTTTTAAAAAATATTGGCCTCCAAGACGCCAGTTGCATGTAAATACTGATTAATTGTGCTGATGTGGCACCAACACCATGCACTGCCATCAACGCAGGGCTGTCCACTTGATGTTCAACGGTCGTGTTGATAATTCAGCATCTTTGTGATGCCTTGCTCTTCTATAATAATCGTTGACTCTGTCACTCAATCCCGGCCATACACTTACATACATACTTAATTACACCTAGATATTAAAATTTTAATGTTGTCTGCGCACGCGACGGCATAGCGGCGGTGAGCAAGTAGAGAAAGTCAGGTTTATTGGCGTGCCTCGGGAGAGGCCTATATCCTGGATTATAGACTTATGTGGACTCAAGGAAGAGAGGCCTATGTCCAAGATTATGGACTTACTCGTATGTGGCCTCAAGGAAGAGCGGCCTATGTCCAGGATTATGGAGTGAGCTCAAGGAAGACAGGCCTCGGGAGACGCCTATGTCCAGGATTATGGACTTATGTGGACTAAAGGAAGAGAGATATATTTAAATATCAACCAACTAATAAATAAGCGTGGCATTACGCCTCATTACTAAGAGCTACCAATAATCGCTAAGTAGGTATATAGAAGTAAGTCATAGAACAATCTACACACTAACATGCCTCCGTGACTGTACAACAAATGAATATGAATATGTTAGTGAAGAAAAAACCTTGTGAGACAGACGTACGTGAAAAGCGCAAAGAAAACATGAGATAAGCGGTGCCGATGACCTCGTGACGTATGATAACAGATATAGTCCGCCGGCAATTAGGGAGACCAAATGATGTGAGGCTGCGGCGTGCGGCGTGCGGCTGCGGCTTGCGATAGCGGCTTGCGAAGTTATAGCGTCAGCTACTACTACTTGGCAGATATGAAACAAACCTATGGTCAGATCTACTCTGTTAAAATCCCTGACCTAAGCATTATAAAGGTCTATGGTCAGATCACTCTGTTAAAATCCCTGACCTAAGCATTATAAAGGTTGTGGCCTCCTAGTGGCCTGTAGTAGAAGCCTGTGGCGGACACACACAGAAAAAAACACAATTTAACATGAGTATGAGTGTCATAAGACACGAGTACAAACATTTATCTGCGATATAAATACCTACCCCGGATTCAAACCCGCGACTCGGCACTCATCATCGCACCACGGAATCGTCACTATCGATGTTGGATGATACATTTTATAGTATCTGATATTCTACTGCATATACCTATTACTAGGCATTTGAATCCGTTTTAAGATACTGATCCAACTCTGAACGCTGTTATGCACTTGTTGGTTAAAGCTCTACTGGTTATAGCACTTGTACTATTATGTATTCTGTGTTATAGCTTGAAACAAGCTTTGCCTCATCAGCCTGTACCACATTAGTTGATGGGAATTATCAGTCCTTCAGAAATAGTTTGGGCCCTTTGGAGACCAAGAAGCCTCCTTAAATACTATAATAAGTAATAATACTCGCCAAGAATGTGAGGATACATCTTACACTGCCCATAGTGGATACATGTTATGCCATACACTGTTATGGGCATAAGCCATGGTAGTTAGTGGCTTGCCACTCAACCCGTGAATTAGCCATTACGGGGGAACTAGGGTAATCTACATATATAAAAGGAGAAGCTGACTGACTGACTGACTGACTGGCTGACTGACTGACATATCAACGCAGGGCCTAAACTAAAAGGGTTAGAAACTTGAAATTTTGCACAGGGGTTCCTTTTATAACGTAGGGGAGCACTAAAATAGGATTTTTGAAATTTCACCCCAAGGGGGTAAAACGGGGGTGCAAATTTAGTATGAAACTGCCGTTTTTGAAATCAAGTGGGCAACCCGAACGCGGGCAGACGTCGTTAATGGGTCTAATTCTACGCGAGCGAAGCTGCGGGCGTCCACTAGTGGAAGTATATATGTAAAATTATTTAGTTTACATTAGGGGAAAACTAAAAATATGTATCAATAAAGACAGCCGCACTGCGTACGTGAGCCGCGTGTCGCAGCCGCACGAGCCGCACGAGCCGCACGAGATAGTTTCAAAGTTTTGGCAGCCCATGGAACGTTAGAAATAAACAAGAATAGACACTTTGATGTGTGCGACAGAGATGTTTCGCCATGCGTTTTCCGCAATAGGAACCCCCACACTTTAGTGGCCATTGTTATAAATAGAGAGTTACCTCAATTTGTGAGACATAGGATGTATGGGAGCTTTCGCCTCGTCAAAATTCGCTGGAAATTGAAGGAAGAACGGTTTACCAGAAATTGCAAATACAAATATGCCTTTTACTTGTTAGTATATCACAAAACCAGTATTTTCTAACAAGACCATGCAACTTTCTGAAAAAGTACATTTTTATTGACATATTTTTGAAACCGATCGAGTAAGCTTTATCTATTTAGAGTTCAGTATCCAAAGGGTAAAATGGGACCCTATCACTAAGGCTCCACTGTCCGTCTGTCACCAGGATGTATCTCATGAATCGTGATAGTTAGACAGTTGAAATTTTCAGAGATGATGTATTTCCGTTGCCGCTATAACAACAAATACTAAAAAACGGACAAAAAATTTAAGGGGGCTCGTAAACAACAGACATGATTGTTTTGCCGTTTTTATAGATAATGGTGCGGAAACCATGGCCGGTTTTTATTTTACGTTAACTTTATTTAAAGTTACACTTAACAAGTCATGAATGCACATGAAACGTAAAAGTGAAATAATTACACCATTAAAAATTTTTTTTTTTTAAACCTTTCGTAACTTTTATTTTATTTTCGTGCATTGTCATAGGCACCAAATATATTATGTGTGCCAAATTTGAGCTCGATAGCTTCAGTGGAAGTTGGTGAAATATTGATTGCAAGATTCCAGGACATACATACGAGTGAAGTTCAATAAAAGCTTTTATAAACGATGCACCCTTTACTAAAATAACTAAAGCACCTCATATTAATATAATTATTAGATAGTACTAAGTTCTTTTTAGTTTCAAGTTAGTTATAACTAACTTGAATTATAATTCATCTAGCTAGTAACTGAATAATAACAACTGATATATATGATAGCCCCCATTGATTGTAAAATCAACCATTAAAAGTCAGAGAAAGCTCAATCGATCAAAGGGCATAACGAAGTCAATGTCTCAATTATCCAACTAACTGATATCTACAAACTTTCTTCTCCGGGCCATAAACATATCCAATGGAACATAATATTTATGGAACACCGCAAAGCATGTCCTAGTTCACAAGTCGAACCGCAGTAATTAATTTCACTTTAAGTATAGATACTTATTCGCTAACCTTGTTCCTGCCAGTCCACTTTGATTGTGAAGGATTTGAATGCAAATTGTACATTCTTATGATTATAAAAAAACTAGTGGACTGCCCGCAGCTTCGCTCGCGTCGAATTAGACCCATTAACGACGTCTGCCCGCGTTCGGGTTGCCCACTTGACTTCAAAAACGGCAAAGTTTCATACTACTTTGCACCCCCGTTTTACCCCCTTAGGGAATGAATTTTATAAAATCCTTTCTTAGTGCTCCCCTACGCTATAAAAGGAACCCCTGTGCAAAATTTCAAGTTTCTAACCCTTATAGTTTAGGCCCTGCGTTGATATGTCAGTCAGTCAGTCACCTTCTCCTTTTTATATATATTATAGATTATTACAGTGTAAACTACAGTGTAAACTTCAACGCAAACCTGGTTCTGTTAAACAAATCTGTATTAAATTGAAACAGAAGTTTCAACAACTACGTGGCTTTAAGGGATGTTTTTCAGGAATATCTTTCGGGGAGGAAAACATCGCGAGGAAATGTCTGAGAATTCTCCGTAATGCTCGATGGCATGTGAAGATTGTCAATCCAGAGTAGGAAAGCGACGTGGACTATGGCTTAACTCCTTCCATCCTAACCGATCCTAACAGCGGGGCAAAAAAGGTTTAGGTACCTACATTAAAACATACTAAAAACATTTTACGCTTTTACATTTGATCAGCATAAATAAACCTAACTTAAACCTTAAAACAATTTTGCTCCATATCTGGTCTCCGAACCAAAGCGCGACATTCGAACTTTACCGACTACCGTCAAAAGCAGCCCCACCAGCGTTGGCAGTTGACCAAGCAGTGAGACAGTTCGCTACAATGTTGCGAAGGTTAGCCTGGGCTCTTGACATAGCAAGGTTGGGTGCAAGGAACCGTTTGTTTAGGCAGTCGCTTGTCTAGCGGCAAGTCCCTCACACATAAAAAAATAAACAAGATATAAAACAATTAACTACCTACTATTAAACTTGCATTTTACTTAATTTGCCAAAAAAATTGATCCAAAAGGAACAATGCCAATCAGAGTAGTGTCATATATTAAACAACGGTGCGGTGCTGTTAAAGTCGATGAATTGATGTATTTGAATTATTATTATAATTCATAAAATTATTCAGTCATATAATATCAGTTTAATTGCCTTTCCAGAGCAGAAATCATTGTTAAATTCTAATATTTGTGGTTTAATTAACAGAATTTTGACGATCAGTTTAAGTGGTATTTAGCTAACGCAATCAACAATTAAATCAATACAATTTTTTAATATAATTGTAGTTATACTACAGAAATCTCGACGAGCCTAGATTTTTTAGAATGAAAGACGTGTTGCAAGACCAGTGAACTCAATATAGTACCTAGATACGTAAGGTTAGTCTGGCTGCCTACCAAATTACTCATCAGAATGCGATGCTAAGCGTCATTGAATCGGCTTTTCGTATTAGTAAAGTGAATAAGTATTCATAAATCGTAAGTCTAATTAAATTTATGAATAGACATACATAGATACATACGAGTGAAGTTAAAATAAAAGCTTTTAAAAATACAACTTTCTTAAAATTTGTCAAGAAAATTTTAAGAAAGTTGTATTTTTTTTGTTTTGCCTGTGAGTTCACACGAAAATTTTGTCAAAAGACTATGAGTTCACACCAAATATTGGCGTGACTTAAACTCAGCAACCTGTAGGCCACCACAACAAAGCTGCAGTGAATCACAGTCATGCTTAAAGCCGATTTTGTACTTAAACTCATTTCAATAATAATACAAAATACACCGACGCAAGCTTCTTTTGCAAATAAGATTAAAATGTCTGGACATTGGATTATTCGCGTGTTATTTGGTAATAAAGAGAAGGATTTAGAAGTTTTGCATATTTATTATCTGTCTACAGCTTATTTGAAAACGTCCTATAGTGTGGTCAAAATAAAAGTGTCTTTCAATAGAAATAATAATAAATACGACGGCGTGTGTTTTGTCTGTTTCGGTATCCACATCTGTGCAAATAAATATTCGATGTTACCCTTCAGCATCGGACGTAAGTATCGGATAATTATTCTCGAGTCGAATCCGAAATAGATCAAACGGAATATTGTGTACATAATCAGTGGAGGACGTTGCCACGATATCTCCGGCAAAGGCACAATTTTACCGAATGGATTTCTGGTGGTCCTTGACAAAACGGTTCAGTCGTTCTTTTCCTCGCACCTGCAAGTTGTGGAATGAGCTTCCTTCTGAGTGTTTCACGATGGGCTATGACTATGACAGGTAGATCTTCAAAAACTGTGAAATGGAGCTTTCAGTACCAGTGACGCATTGACGACCACTGTGGTGTAACCCATGTTCACAGGCGGCGGTGACCACACAACATCAGCTTGCCCATATGCTTGTTCGTTAGACTAGAATTTATTTTATGAAAATCAAGAATGTTTATATAATACATATTTAAAAAGGCCTGATACGACCTCAGATGTTCTGCTCAAGTATCCGGTTTTATATCCGCGGAATAGACTTTAATAACTATCAAAAGACAACAAATTAATGCGAAAGTTCATTTTCGTTCTTCACTCGCATTATTACCATAGGATTGGAAAAGGTAAGTAGTTACATATATGTATTATGAAATATAATAAGAGATAATACGTTGTATCACTAATAATTGCTTACATCGCGATTTACATAATTTCATAAAAATGCAAAGCAACGTAAATGCAGGCTAGAACCAGTAATGTTCATAATTTTAAATGGAATTGTTGTTTGACCTTTGCCGTCAAGCTGAGTTAGGATTGTTTGCAGCTTCTTCTAGGACATCGATTAGTTTATTAATCATTCTAGTCATAATAATTATGCCTACTGAAATAGACTTCATAACTAATGTAAATGGTTTGTTTAAGTTCGATACTTTCATGCAACATTCCAAAAAACTTGGCTTGCGTGTGGTCTCTTGCTCCCGGAGTGTTGAGAGTTATTGTAATACTTTGCAAAACACACCCCAAAGATTAATTTATTCACGGTTCCTCTAGCGTTGAAATATTCCAAAAAGATGGCTTAAAACTTGGGCTTAAACAATTAAAACATTTAAAGTACACGTTCACTAACTGGGTAAACATTTGAGATCGTCACAGGAAAAAATTACAACAGCAATCTACAACGAATGTTTTCAAAATACGTCTCACCGAATTACGGGCACCATAAAATTTGTGTATAAGCCCAATTTACGCCAATTCGACTAGCCAAGCGTTCTGGCCGAATTGTATTGGTCGTAAATTTGGATGATTTTAAAATGTACAATCTACAGCTTAGCCGCTTCAAAACAGGTTACGTATGCAAATAACCGCTCGAACGTTAGTCCCAAATCCAGAGGCGGTAGTGACAATACGTTACTGCCGTGCACCCGAAATAGCTTCGATATTTCGCGAGACAGTGCGACGGAATGAACTATTCTCGCGTACCAGCCGCTACCATTACATCATTTCGACTGATTTACTTAATGGACTGTCCCCTTTTATTAGCGATCGCATTTATACCCAAACCACTTGAACCTGCCCCGTCCTAACCATCTATTAACGCTTGTCTATCATTGTTAAACACCTTACTATTGTAGTTATTTCCATTATGATTGTATCGTTCGTATCTGGGTCATCTAAAGTCTGAATCAGCTGATTCGAACGAAGTTGTGGGGGTTAGTTTGTTTAATTAGTACCTCAATAGCTTAAGTCACTTATTTGTGATGCACGATGACAAAATTCCCTCGTTGAATTTTTGGCTATAGTCCATTCAACTTTGCCTCGATCGATTTATCTCGTTATGATTGAATTAACTGGCCCATTTGATTTACTTTTGTCTTTGTCAAGCATCAATGCACTTTCGGCTCCCTTTCATGAATCAATTTAATATCAGAACTCTCGTCAAACATTATCAGCTTCATAGCTTTTTAACCTCAAGTTTAATTGAGTGTCATATTCATAGTCGCCTCATTGTGCAGAGGTTATCGTTCTAAATTTAATTTTTTTACGACTCACAGTTCTAGAAGTATGTTGTTTATGTCTCCAGAATTGTTTTAGCTAGAAACGTTCAGGATTTTCAATAGGCTTAATTGGTTGGTGCACTATTCCCAATGATATTTCGTCATGGTGATTAGTGTTACTTTGAAGTGACCGCGGCACTTAGCGATACTTGATGTGATTGACGCTAAATGGGCGCAAATTTGTCTCTATTATGCGCCTCTGCCGGGTACGCGTATGCATTGAGGAATTCGCAATAAATTTCATTAGGATCGCTTCCCATTTGCGTGTTGCTGAAGCATGGAGGTCAGCATTCGATTCGGCTGCTTTCATTCTGGTTGTGTTCACAGAATAACAAATCATTGCAAGCCAGTCCACTCTTTGAGGATCGTGATATGGCTTTGGAAGTTATGGTATACTTATAGGAAATATTCGCTTACATGGCCCCGAATCTTTACATTACCTTAATGTTATGTAACATAAGCTTACCTGCTCATCAAAATTGCTTAAATCATAACATAACATGACTCTCTGCTACTGCTTACATAGATCATCACTTAAGATAGTTGTAATAACCCCATAGGCTCCATAAAGCTACCATTTGTCACCATAAACAACCAATTCACTGGGTTCGTCCAGTAGATTTACAGCGTAGTAATATGTAGTGGATGTTATAATAAGCTGGTCTGTTTTCGTTAAAACTCACTCCGGAAAGATTAATAGGCTATAAACGTCCCCATAAGGAAGGGTCTTGCTCCGATGATAATACAAGTTATTCGGATAATAACATAAATCTTCGCAATAACAAAATGGATGTTGACTTTATGCAGTTCTCACACGCAATCGATGGTGCTTTTTCGGGATTTTTAAAAACAGTCGTTAAGCTGTTGATTTGGTGCAGCCGTCGATATTTTGAATTTGCTGGTAGTAAGAGTTGGTGGTTCCATGGCCCAATGGCTCGTAGCGTCTATAGTCCAATGGCTCGCGACGATACAGTGTGATCGAAAGAGTTAAGCAACAACGGGCGCGGTCGGTTTGTGGATGGGTGTTATGGATGCTACCGTGCTTTGGAGGGCACGTTAAGCCGTTGGTCCCGGTTGTTTTCAATGGTAGAAGCAGTCGTTAAGCCTTGTCGAAGACTTTCTTTAGTTTTGAGCCTTTATACTTTCTTTTATATATCGTATAGCAACGCCACCAACCTTAGAGCTAGAGGTTCATAAAAGACTACGACTACGACAAGCAGGGTACCATACATCCACGAGTTCAGTATAGTGTGAACCATTCTTGGCGAATGCAGTTGATATTAAATGAGTCTTTTTGATATAATGTAACAGATATCCTGTCAAATGGACGAAGACGAATTTACTTCTACTTGCGCCCTTCAACATTGACTCAAATAGGAATTAGTTTTTTTTTTTATAATATAGACGTACAAACAGACTTACTTACCTGATGGTAAGTGGTCACCGTCGTCTATGGACACGTGGGACACCAGGGGTATCACAGGTGCGTTGCCTGCCTTGAAGGAAACGTTTCACACTCTTTTCGAAGCGCTCCATGTGGTGGCTCGAAGGGAAAACCTCAGTCGGAAGCTCAAAGAAAAAGAAAGAAAACGGACGCAAATCTAAAGCAGCTGTATGTGGCAGACGTACTGAGGTTCTTGACGCTTCGATTATAACTTCGACCCTTACGCCACAGACGATAATGAACTAATTATCATAAATACTAAGGAACGACTCCCTTACGAGGCGTTTAATTGGATCTTTGTGACTTAAACCGTGCTAAATCACAGATGCTTTCTCTTTGAATATATTCTACTAAACTCGTTAAGCTTTCCCGGTCCTGAACACCCGGTATAATCGAGAATGGAGGCCATTTTAAACACCATATTGTACTTACCAATAATTTGTATTAGGAACCTTATTATAATATTAGTGAACGTTGCATGTACTGAACACAGTCTCATATAGATTCAAACATAACATATAGTCCAGAAAGTGTGTAATTTTTTTTAATGTATATAAGACAGCAAACGAGCTTGCAGCACCACCCATCCGCTGCCACCCATGTCAACTGTGACTGACTTTGAACAAGACTCAAATAGAGGCTGGGATGGTTAGTCCAGTTAGGGAGAGAGGTAATTATAACTGTAGAATCTAATCCAGTTGATATTAATAATGTCTCGCTCAGCAGAAGAACATAAATAAAATCCAAGAAGGTTCTGCAATGAGAAAAAATTATACGTTGTTGCGACAACCCTATATAAACTGGAGCAGGATGTTTAAAATCGATGAAACTACTTTCTAATTACTTTATTAACCCCTAAACTACTTAGTGGATACATCCCATCACCCTCCGGAAACGTCAGAGAAATCCTTATCCCTAAACATTGATAAGACAGATAAGGTGATAGCAAGATTTAATTAAGAAACCTTATCGTGTCTGGTGTAGCGTTATTTAGATGATTATTTAAATCACAATCTTAGGTAAATTAGTCTGATGTCCAGATAAGCTAATTACTTGAAAGTACTTCGCTATTGAATAAATAGATATACCGTTAGCTTTATAATATATATAATACGATGTTGGTGTGACTGGTCCCATAACTTTATTAGTTTCACAATCTATATTTTTTTGTTTAAGAGGATATGAGTCGACACTTTTTCCATACAAACGTAGTCCCCTGTTTCCTCCTAGGATAAAGAAGTTACAGAATAAAAAAAAATACCATACGATTTATACGTACCTCTGCCATGCCTGTACGTTTTGTTTTTTTTTATAATTTGCTTAATAGAAGAGAAAAAAAATCTTTTTAAATCAAAAAAATCGACTTTTTTACATACATTTTCAAACATCAAGCAAACTGGTAATTACTAACATATCCCAAAAAAGCAAAACGTACGGGCATAGCTTAGACCCTGTTCTACATTTTAACTGAAAGAAATATTGAAATCGGTCTAGATTTCGAGGAGGAAACAGGGGATTACGAATGGACGATTCTCTTAATTTTACGTAGGTAAAATCAGTTCGAGACTGCACTTCTCTCTATCGCACGCTAAGGGGTAAGGTCGGGCATCAGCGCGACGGCAATATTTTTGGTAAAAACCTATTCTTCAAAAGTGACGGTCGACTGGTGTTCTCTTAAGCTACTATCCATAGGCGACTTTTCATAGCACAGCTAAAGGAAATCTATAGTATTGTTCTCCACTCTGCTCCAATGCGGATTGGTAGAGGGATTAGTGGCCACAGTGTCGAATTTTCTCAAGCCAGACTAAGGTCTGCGACAACGGTTCACTGTGTTAACACGATAATCCAGATTGGCTGGTATCATACTCTATGGTCTTACATAGGCTATAACCTCTTTTGTTCCGGGAGCGTTAATCCGCACGAGACACAGTTAATTTTTATTTATTTTTTATGGATAAAAGATAGCAAACGAGCTTGCAGCACCACCAATCCGCTGCCGCCCATGACAACTGTGACTGACTTTGAACAAGACTCAATTAGGAAAAACTCAATTAAGACTCAATTAGGAAAAACTCAATTAAGACTCAAAAAGACTCAATTAAGAATCTACTGATTCCGGCATTCAAACTATCAACCTTCTAATTCAACACTTTACCAACGATGTGTTCGATAAACGACTTGGAATGTCGAGCAAGGATACACTGCACGCAGATGCAGGTACCAGGCTAGCATAAACAAATGTATTCAAAACAATCCAGTTACGCAATCACACCGTCCGGTCCATCGCGCGACACCGCTGGCAGCCACTTCTCACACCGTCGCACGCCAACTATTTCGGTGGCAGTAAACATGCGCTAAAATTAGTCACGTGACCACCGGATGTCGCTGGAGGTATGCTATACTTCCTACTAGACTTCAGATGCGCTTATGACATAGTAAGTGTGACCGTCTGGTCAAGACGTTCAACTGTGAATCAATGTCTTACGTATGATCTTGAGATGTTACAGATTAACGTAACAGTTAATCTTCGTTCTTGTGTCTTAAGCCTCCACTTGTCTAGAAACTAGTGATGTACTTATGCTCAACTAATGTTCATATTAACACCCCCTTCTAACTGGACTTACCACCCCAATACCTTGATCAGTATTGTTCGAAGTTCGTCATAGTTGTCAATGGTGATACGCCGTCTTACATTAATTGCCTGACATTAGCCACAAATTCTTCAGTGATAACAGTTGAGGGCCGACTATCACGAATTTCACCATAGAGAGAAACATGGTCACGATCAAATTATGCGTACCAACGCCTTACGCCTTATGTGGCCAAAAGCATCTTGAAGACGAGCAAATCAGTCTGGCGGAGTCAGTGAACTTTTAAAATCATAAAAATCATCGCCCTAAAATCTTTTCGCGTTAGTTCTATTTTTGCTATGGACGACGAACTTCAACTTATGATAAAAAAACAATTGACACGAGATTTCTTACCGCAAACCCAACTAAATCGTAGAGTTATTGCGATTAATTATGAGTATTGTTTTGGATGCTATTAATAATGGATATTAACAGCTTTATGACAAATTGACTTTCAAGAAATCTACTCATCCACTGCAAAACACCTTGCCAGTTTTGCCACAAACAATTAATCATTATTCGTCTGTGAGATTATATCGTAATAAAATCTGTATTCATTAGATTTATTTACAACCCCTATTAAAGTTAATTTATGGTCTGTTAAAAACAGATTGTACAAATACAATTAACGTATAAAATAATAACGCAAATACTCGTGATGCAGTGATTCAATAAAGGAATATCAATTATTATTAACATAAGCACGACGCACCTTTTACGCATACGTACGACGTATTTGGTAAAAATTATATTTTTGATACAATAGGCGCAATTATTATTACATATTGTGTTTAAAAAAATTTTTACTTATATTTTCCTATTCGGAATTTGAAATATTATTGGAACATGACTGTGAGGAACTTTTTCGACCCTATTACAGTTCAAACTTCAGAACAAACGATTGTTTGCTCATGCCAATTTTTCACAGCTCTATCTCACTCCTGCTTTGGCTAAAGAAAGAGCGAGATGTAAGCAACGTTTCTGATATAACAATTTACGGTAAGCATGCCTCGTGGACAACGATCTTTCAGGTGTACGTTCTATTATTGAATGTACGAACCCTATTGTTTTTTTTCAGGTCGTGTTGCGCGCCAAAAACACGTGGCCAATATAGTACTTAGCACATTACAACAAAAATAATTCATTGTCATTCAGTTGTCGGTAGTAAGTTCCGTGGTTTTTTTAGTGCTTGTGTTTTATCCTTTTTTTATCTAAAGGACTTCAATTTAGCTCTGATTTTTTTAAATTACTATAATACGTTTCAATCATGATAAGTTAAGTTGTACTCAGTCAATGCAACCGCGTCCGTGAAACGATTGAGAGATTTTTTTTATCTGTCATATTAAAGCCCAATATGAAATCAGATACAAGAACCATGGTTCCTATTATCACGTATTCTATTCTTAATGTTTTTAGGAGCTCCAAATCATAGACACGTACACGAAATCAATATTAGTGGGCAAATAAAAAGTTCAAATAGGCTCTATTGAGCTCAATGCTAGAGTAGGTATTTTTTTAAATCGTTTGTCAATAGTCATTCTGCTGTATTTGTTGGTCAAAAAGATTCAAAAAAATAATTATAACGAAATGAAATAGCATATACAAAACTGTTATTTTTGTATTTGCTATAAGTATTTATATTTCGAATAAGACTGAATGTTAGAAACACCTGTGTCAAACAATTTATTTATCTTATTATAGTCTAGTCAACAAGTGCCTTTTAGGTCAAAATTTTTGCGCCTTCTCCGAAAATTATGATTGAGGTGTCATTCGATTCGGAATGGCATGTAGATAGTTTTTGAGAAAATGCGAAGCCCGCTCGCAAAAATTGCAATAGTTATAAACAATTAAGTGAAATAAAAAAAGGGGGTTTGGTATTTCGTTAATATCTCGAAAACTATTTGAGAAAATTTAAATTTGAAAAAAGATTCAAAAAGAGGAAGAAATTTCCTAAAAAAAGTCTCGACTCCCGAAATTGTCGGACTAATGTTTATAATTTCCCAGAGGGTTGAAAATACGCTCGAAAACGGGTACTCCGGCTTGCGTACGCTACGGCCCCATCGGACCTTTAATGAATAAATATTATTTAAACTTATTAAATATGAAAATTAAAAATTGAAAAAATTCAGGCGCCTGTAGGATAGATCAATAAACAATAATCCGTAATCAAAAAATTTTTATCGCGATTTTTCAAAAAGTTATCCATTAATTAATTAACAATTTTTTGTAGCATGAACATTAACATTGCATGTGCGATAATTGTTAAACTATTAATCTGAGATTTTTTTCCTTTCGTGGAGCTATTTTTCAAAGGTCTTAGAATAGATTCCCGTTGGAAAAATTCAAAAATTGTTAATTTTCGTTTTGTTATTAACAATTTACTGAGGGAAAAATTATAAAGCTTAATTAAACATTGAAAAAAATTCTTTTTTTGTAATATTATTATTGGTCCATTTTCTTATGATCAGAAGCTACTTAAAAATGATTTTTAATAATTTTTATCTCCTATTGTTTAAAAAATTGTTATAAACAAATGCGTTGTTTATGAGATAATCAAAAATTTTTTTTTGATATCATAATCTTTGATTTTAATTATGATTTTTTAAAAAAAAATCGTTTCTCTAAAAAAATTTTTTATTGCTTAAAAACGCATTTGTTGAATAACAATTTTTTTTTACCACTTATTATGAAAATTAAGGAACCATTTTTTTTAAAAAGATCATTGTTTATCTTGATCTTTGATAGTAAGAAAGAAAAATCGATTATTATTTAAATTTTCATTGTTTATTTAATACACAATTTGTTATTAACAAATTAATTATTTCTTTGTATTTTTTTTCTTTTTCTACTTAAAAAAACAAAAACAACCATGTATTATTTGTTGAAAAAAAAAAATGTTTATATTTTTTATTGAACGAAATATAAATAAATTTTTTTTTTCCAACATAAATTTTTTTTTTCCAACATAGATAAAATTTGATCTTTTCAATCGTTTAATATTATTATTTGAAGGAAAGGGGTGTAGGCCATAATGTACAAGCCACTACGACCTAAAAAGATCTATTGTAGCCTCCTAAAAGTTCAAAATTGATTGCAAAGGCATAGGATTCATCCCAGGATGTCTTTGGGGTCAAGTTCCTTGATTGTACAAGGTAAGACTAGGCTTCCGCCCAGTTTGCGACTTCTGTTATGAACTTATTCAATCCTTTACTTATCCTAGACAATTTCAGTGACTAGATTAGACTACTTAACACGTCGGTTTTGAACATTCAAATAAGCGCGGCACGCCTTTTCCGAACACGGATTCCGTTTCTATTTTATTTATCTACAAGTCGCCGAACATTTTTATAAGGACGTAAAAGGGGCATGTAGGTGGCCAGTACCTACCAGTACATCCTGTAGACACCTCCAATTAATGGCTACACGACACGACTCAAGCCAAGCAAGGATAGAAGGACCTATGCCATATAGCAACAATATGTACAAAATGTATAGGTTGTATATGAGGGAATGTGTATGGACTTTTTGATAATAAGTAACACCGGATTCAGTTGGTAGCGAACAAGGTTTTAGCGCTTCCGTTCCAATTTGTGAATATCGTTGACTATTTGATAACTGTTTTACAGATAAACAGGCATATGTCTACCTGATGGTAAGTGGTCACCACCACTAACACCTGACGGACGGTGTCCTTACACTTGCGACACCAGGGCCACATCACATTGTAAGTTATTAATTAAGTACGTACCTATCCACGAGAGCTACTGACGACAGACAGACAAACTGTGGCAAAAGGCGTTTAATGTAGAACATGTACTCAATTAATTACACAATAGCTTCAAAAAAAAAAGTTCTACAATAGCTTCTGCTGCACCAAACCACATTAGAGTCAGTTGTGAGTGACTTGCAAGCATTGCTTTCCCAAAGTCACATTCTGTAAAAGTTAAGGAAAACGTGCAGATGCGTGAGAGTTCTCAATAATGTTTTTGAAGGCATGCGAAGTCTGCCAGTCATTCTGAGTGGTATCCCGTGCCCAGCAGTGGGACAGTGAAAGGGAAAGGAATCTATACTTCTATACTAATATTATAAAGAGGAAAGATATGTTTTATAATGTTTTCACACAAAAACTACTGGACCGATTTCAAAAATTCTTTGTTATGTCTATTTCCACGCGAGCGAAGCTAAGATAAGAATGAAAGATAATAATATAAGACCCGTGCCCAACAGTGGAACAAAGAAATTGTTGCGATGATGACCACTAGTATGATAATAAAAGAAGAGTCACAAAATACTCTCTACTATAACCTGCACATCTCAATTATAATATTAGCCTATTATGTGTAATCCCCTCCTGCAAGGCTTCCCTCGGTAGTTCGCTCGGACTGTACCGAGCGAACTCCTCACACATTCCATGCAATTTGTAATCGGATCATAATGTCCTGGTATCCAGACAGCTTCACTAATCGCCGTTCGGACTCCGATCACAATAGATGCTTTACGTCTCACATAAGTATAGATACAGATAAACAGTCACCAAAATCGTCACAATTATGCTGTAATATTTATGTATAGTTATTATATTATGTATATTTATTTATATATCTATATATTTGTATGTAATGTAAGTACAAATATGTATCCATTTATTGAAATACCACTTGCTTTTCCCACCACTCTAAGGTCGACTGGGAGAGAATGCTTTAGCATTAAGTCCCCCTTTGTACTTTAAGATTGTACATAAGTAAATAAATAAATAAATAAATACTGTTGCTATAGCATGTGACTCTAGAACTAAAGTAAAAGGTAAAAGAAAGTAAGAAAACATAAGAAACACATAACACATAACACAACACATAAGAAAGTAAACATCGGTGCGGGATATCCTTTTTCACCTGGAATCTTCTGGAATACTGAGGATAGTGATGTCTCTACTCAAGAATTTGGTGATAGCCACATCGATCAATAACAGACCCACGGTAGTACGTGGCGAAACAGGCACAGTGGATTTCACATAACTTTTGGGAACACTTCAATCATACTATTTAAGATTCCGGACCTATTTTAAGCGTTATAACGTAATAATACTTTAGTAGCGTCCACAGCACAGTGGCTTGCGTGGATTCAATGTGAACGAAAGAGTTAAGCAACGACTGGCGCGGTCGGTTTGTGGATGGGTGACCGCTAGTGCCAAACTTCATGGGCGCTACCGTGATTTGAAGGGCATCGGTTCCAGTTGTTTTCAATGGTTGTAACAGTCGTTAAGCCCTGACGAAGACCTTCGGGTGGCTTGACATTCGACACTGGGTTGCCCACTAACCCCTTCACCAAGCCGCATTGGAGCAATGTGGTGGAGTATGCTCTAGACCTCCCACCTTTGTCTGTGCACGTGCAGCAGTAGGACGTCAATGGACTGTAGCTAGCTAGCTAATAATACGATATGAAATCTTAAGGTAGGTAATTAATATTTACTCGTATCTTAATTCGGAAAACATGTACCTAATTAAAAGAAAGTATGTGTGTACTATGTACACGCGTTAGAAGTTATACTTCTTTGGCGTAAGAAGATAAAAATCTTTTCAAAAATCTTTCGCCTTATTCTACGTTTGTAGAAAAAACAACACTAACAATAGAAAAAAGGTATTTAATACATTGAAAGTTTTATTGTAACGCATTATCTAGTTTAATAAAAACTTTATTGATTCAGATTTTTTAAAAATCACAAAATAATTATTATTATTTCTACATTGATAGCACCTGACTAGCAGACTTTGACAATTGAAAGTGTACACTGTCAAACCATTTTTTGAAAATGTTGACTATAGCTAACTTCATGGTGTCGGTTTTTTGTGACGGTGTGCGCGCCAAAAGAAGTATAACTTCAATAAAAATAAATCAAAGGTAGTTTAGCGCTGCGAGGCTGCGAGCTTGTTCGATTAGTTACGTGACAACAAGCACGAACGCTCCATTCAATAAAACTCCTATCAGTAACCAATAACATTGCGGAAGCCGTGTCTATCGCATACCAGTTCTATGGCGGACACTAAACGCCGCTGCTAACAGCCGCCTTGTTACTGTCAACACAATACTGTTTCATACCTAGTTTGTCCAACATACCCTGGATTTCAACCTATGATTCTTTAATCTAGACGTTTGTATCTCGAATCACATCACACGGTCGAGTAATGCGGGCGCGTCTGTTGTTATGTTATGGTTCATGAACTCCCGCCTAATTTGTTTTGACGTGAAATCAAATAAGAGAAAATTACAAAACAGACAATACTAGTAGATTAAGTACTGGATTGAATTTAATTGAAAGTCACGAAGTCAGACACAATATCAGTATTCAGTCAGTAGTAATTTGGCTGTGCGGTAATTCTGTTGACATTAAATTATCATTATTTATATTAATATTTCTTCTATCAGTTCCTGCCTACAAACTTAGTTTTACAATTTGAATTAATTTAAGGCCGAAACTGCCGCAAAACAAAATCTTTTCACACTGCAATAAATATCTCATATTATGACGGCCAATAACGCCTATATTTTTTAAATTATGGCACCAATTTTTATAAATCAAGGTTATCAGAGTATGCAAATTGTATTATTGTCTTAGGAATTTTACTTCTCAAATTTTAATATGAATATGATTATGGTAATACTAATTTAATATATTCTTTTCAATATCATTAAGCCATATAAATTCAAGTCAGTTTGACTTAAACTTTTTTTTTAAAAGCTGCTTTAGCAAATTTAAGTCCGGGCAAATGGGCCTTTAAAAATATTTATGATACGTCCACAATATTCGCCCGTATGTTTTCATTCTAAACCGATACCGGTCGAACGGGCATTTAGAATGGTTCGCCGCTTGCGCACGAGCATATGCGATAGAAAACGTATAGCAAATTAACTTAGGACAACAAAATATCTAGACTAACCTGGCATTAGTAATGGAAAGCGTAAGATTGTTAAAGGCCGGATGTATTTATACTTTGACTAAGTCGACAGTATTTCTGATCATTTCTTTAACCTCTACAACCATATACAACATGTCTAATCTTAATCTTAATATATATATTTCTTGTGTACGTGTGTGGTTACGATGAGATCACCAGAAAGTTTAATCCAACTAGGTAATATGTGCACTACTTAGTGAGTTCGTGTGTGGTACTAAGCATGAGGAATCTTGGGGCAGGACCTGTTAATGACAGTTTAAAAACACCTCTGCCTACTCCTTCGAGGATACGGGCGTGATGTTATGTTATTTAAAATAGCATTATATCTCCTTTTTAAAAAAAATTGTATTTTCAAAAGCTTTTATTTAACTTCACTTGTATGTATGGAATCTTGCAATCAATATTTCACCCACTTACACTGAAGAATACACAAAAATAAAAATAAAGGTTATAAAAAGCTTTATAAAAAAAAAAATTAACAGTATAATTAGTAGTAGAAATTCGTTAAGTGTGTCCCAATCACCTCATAGCGAAATAAATTATTTGACTTTGACTTTGAGTATTAAGAAAATGACACTGATTTTCATTGCAGAAATAAGAATAAATTTGTATAATGTTCAAACCACAGAAATCGCAATCTTGCAATATACTGCAAGATATCTAGCAAGTTCGATCAGTGTGCGTCGATACTTACGGTACGTTACGTTATCGACAGATTTGATTACAATTAAAATGAGTGTGTCACCTCACTAATTACTATAGTGTGACGTCACAAATAAGGCGGGACTTGGGCGGGGCTGACGAAAAAAGTGACACGCATCGTTTATATCAAAATAATACGTGTTCGCCGTTATATCTTGATTAATTTCTGTGGTACAAACAGACGTTATCTATCACTGCAGGTTCGTTTATCTCCGGAACCCTTCGTCTGTCACATGTAAACAAATTCGCTATCCATTACAACAAATTGTTGTCAGCTAACTAACGGCGCGCAATCGCCGATCTCGACTACAAACGTAATCCACTCGAATCAACATTAGTCTTGCTGACAACAGCGATATCGAGCGTGGCTCCTGGCCATCGTGACTGATCGACAAATTTATTCAATAATCCGACTAAACTTATTTCTAACTTCGCTCTGAAGAACTGCCGACCGTGCGGAATCTTTATCGTTTCGTAAAAAAAGTTAAAAGCGACTTTCTTAGATATTTTCGGGTTTACTAAAGACATAGGTCCAATGGCTCGCGTCGATTCAGTGATCGAAAGAGTTAAGCAACGACGGGCGTGGTCGGTTAGTGGGTGACCGCTAGTGGCAACATTTCATGGGCGCTACCGTGCTGCGGAGGGCACGTTAAGCCGTCGGTCCCGGTTGTTTTTAATGGCAAAAACAATTGCTAAGACTTGCAGAAAAACTTCGGGTGGCCTAGAGCATACTCCACCACGCTGCTCAAATGCGGATTGGTGGAGGGGTTTGTGGCCAACCCAGTATCGAATGTTCTCAAGCCACCCGAAGGTCTTCGACAAGGCTTAACGACTGTTTCCAGTATTAAAAAAGGCTAGTCTCTTGCCCAGTAGTGGGCTACTGTAGGCTAAATAAAGAGAAAGAGAAGCATTTCCCGATTACATCATTTATACAACTACGATCGTTTCATTCCAATCGTACCGTTTCGATCGACGCGATCGCAGGCGGTGTGCTAACGAGGCGAAATGAAAACGAGTCGGTATCGCTAATCTGTATCGCTACACTTGTCCGCCGATTGTTCTAGCTAGCATCGTTTCCTACTTGCCGGTGAATGCTTTCTAATTTAAGTATTTCGATGTCGATAACTATAATTGTTCACCATAATTTTGAACTTGAATATAACTTTGGATTTGAACCCGGACCTCGAGTGAGAGGCGAGGTCGATAACACCTGGTCTGCTGTGGTTATAGCAGATGGGATTTAATGACATATACATGCCGTTAGTTCTGCCATATATCGCCTAAATTGTTGGATAGCTGTCGGCTCGAAAGTTTAGCTCTGAAGGAAATTCCGTAAGGGATAGTTGCGCATGGCGAATCAATGCGGGGGCCAGAATCCTGACCAATCAGCGCTTACTACTGACAACCCGCTCGCCCCGCGCAAGACGATACTAGTTCAGTTCAGAGCTAGACTTTCATGCCGTTTACAGCACCCATGAATCCATGCATCACACCCCTCAAAGCGGAACAGAGCAGTCTATCAGTGCGTCCCTCGGCCATGCATCAGCTTCAGACTCGAACCCGTTACAAAGAGGGGATGTCAGCCCAGCAACATATCGCGGTAATGAGGCGATCTGGCTACATTCCCTGCGCCCTAGCAATAATTCTCGCCGAAGTCAAATGCACTTTCCGATTTAACTCGCCGCAAGTTGTGGTTCTACTGCACAGGATGTATAAATAGAATTCAAATTTTTTTTTAATAAGTAACTATCTGTCTGAAACCGGTATTACGTTCCTATCCACTCATCCAACACCATCATCATGAGTCTTCAGTGGTCTACCAGTCTACCACTATACATAAGCCTCTAAGTCCTTAGTCACCTAGTCTAAGCGCTTAGGCAATGTGCGTTGGAGACCGCAGTTTAGGTTTCCTACGTAGGAAGATTCTTCTGCCTATTAAAAAATAAATATCTAATCCCTAGGAAAAACGAGGACTAGACTACGGCCTACTAATGGAAGCACGGAATTAAATATATTCGGGACAAAATACAGAAATTGCTCGTCTGTTTTCTGCCCAATACGTGTACTAATGTTATATGCTTCTCACACAGGATTTATTAATTAATTGTTTTATAAATACTTATGCTAATAATCATGAACACATCGGCTAAAGATAATGGGTGATAATTATTAACAATGTAAATCTAAGATTTCTGTTTTGTTACATGACAAATACTCCAAAAAACCAATTTGAAACGCAATAATCTTCAGTAAAACACAAAATTTATCACCCACCCCTAAATTGCATCTGAAGTATTAAAGTACACATAATTTGCTCCCCTCAAGTAGCTTTAGCTGGGAAATGAACTCTAACCCTAACAATAAACATTTACAGACGTGACCTGATAAAACCTACCTAATGAGTTTCTTATCGTCATAGATTTAGTTTATTTTTTGTTTTTGTTTCGTTTGATTCTTATAAAATGTTATAGATATCTGGAGATTTCATAGAATCTCTCTTTCTCAAAATGGATAGTTATCCATTCCATAACATTTTTAAATACATAATAATCCATTTTATAACATTTTTAATGCAACCTAATCTTCCATAACTTGGCGAAGGACTGTTTCAAAGATCTTGACAAAATATTGTCACTTTGCAAGGTGTTTAAAAAAAGAGTGTAATTACCGGTTAAATGGAACCTCAGAGGAATTACTTTATGAAAGCGATATGAAATGCCATATCCCCCAATATTAGTTAAGTTCACCCAAAAAATACAGAAGTACAACAACGTACAACGTTCAACGATACGTTTGTGTAAGCTACCCGCTCCGCTTGTGAACCCGCTGGCAGTGAGTCCACGCTCAGTGCAAGCCAGATTTGATTTTAGGTCGTCGACGCCGTCTTACATAACAATTGGATAATGACTGCGCGCAATACGCACGTCTACACTGATTTAGACACGGCGAATGTTTCGGTCTTCGATGACAGAAAGAAGAAACTTTGCAGACTGCTCTCTCGCTCATCACAACCATCATAGCTCCGCTTTCTTTTAATGAGAAGGGTATGTCCATAGTGTACAACACAGAATGTAGAATAAGGATGGAAAGTGTGACGGCGCTTAATATCTAGCGAAATCTTACACTGTTACCTGGGATTTACGAATCTACCTCTACCTCAGTCGGAAGCTCATTCCACAGAACACCAGTACACCGTCAAAAAGACCGCGAGAAACGTACGGTGGTAGCAGGCCAGGAGTCGATTCGGTGTGGATGAAACTTTACACCTCCCTGTGTAGTGCGATATTTAGTTGAATGAGGTTGGTGGTATTAAGTTGTGAAGTGCCTCGAGCACCATGGTTAGAAAACACAGAGAGAGCCTATGTTGTAATTGCATAATGTGCTTTATTTTGTTGACTCAAAGATGCATACTTAGAATTTGATCTTCAACCTCTTGTAGGCCGATGTGCTGACAATCAGCTCATAGACTCGCAATTGCCTAAAGAGATGAACTAGCGTTATCTGCGTACAATGTAGCGTAGTGAGTAACTATTTAGTAATCTGTGGCACGGTATCGAGGTTACGAGTTCTCGGGTAGTTCGATCGAGAACCAATATTTTGACAATCGTAAGATTAATATGATAGATGCTGCCGTTGTTTTCGCCCAAATAAAGTTGCTGATAAGATAATTGTAGTATTCGATGGACGTTGATCTCCTTATCGACTAATTTTATAAAAGTTCATCATTACGAATATTTAAATGAAAGTCCCTAATAGTAGGGGAGCCCAAGAGGGGATTTTGCGGGATACTCAAGCGCGTCAGTTTAATATACAGTGGGATACCTTGTACCCGGTTAAGTACCTCCACCAAATATGAGCCCCATATATAAATGGGGCCGTCAAGGATAAAGGATCAGAATAAGAAAAAAATAAAATTTGTCATCAGAAATTCTTGAGCGCGTCAGATTAAGGTAGGGTGAGTTAATTACATGCTAAAAAGTGTATATTCCACTAATCTTACAATTTGAGAGTAACGTAAAGAAAGGGGAGGGCTACAAAGTTGCTACAAAGTTGCTACAAAGTTGTAGCCCTCCCCTTTCTTTACGTTACTCTCAAATTGTAAGATTAGTGGAATATACACTTTTTAGCATGTAATTAACTCACCCTACCTTAATCTGACGCGCTCAAGAATTTCTGATGACAAATTTTATTTTTTTCTTATTCTGATCCTTTATCCTTGACGGCCCCATTTATATATGGGGCTCATATTTGGTGGAGGTACTTAACCGGGTACAAGGTATCCCACTGTATATTAAACTGACGCGCTTGAGTATCCCGCAAAATCCCCTCTTGGGCTCCCCTACTATAAATGTTCATGTGGGCTAAACTCAGGAACTAATTTACTTAATACAGTTTTAATTTTCACGAAGATCTCTTTCTATTCGTCAAAATTAAAATCCGAAGACCCTCTCTGTCTTCGGAATTTAAACTAAGCAATTTTTTTTATGAAACAAATAAAACTGCAGCTTCACCAATGCGTACCTAATCATTGCAAGCCCATTTGACGCGTGATACAGCATAGCTTAAGTTGGTTGCTTCGCTCCATGGCGGTAAATGTTTATAAATTGTTTATTATTTTTAAGTAGCTAAAACATAATATAGTGACATTATTTTTTATATTGCATTTTTGAATGTATCTATACAAGAATAATTATTGAGGCCCTACGAAGTTCGCGGGAAAACTGGTATTAAATAAATAAAAACTTAAACACTCAAAGTGACACCCCCGCGGTAGGCAGCAAAATTTAACGTCCACAAATATTTATCTGATAAATATCTGCCCTGCCCGCGATTCGAATCCGGCACATGCTTTTCGACAATCAGTTTCACTCACCCACTATCGCCCCACGGAGTTGTCAACGAATTGTCGTTGAATTAGCTTTTAATAGCAATAGCCCTATTAGGTACATACACTTATCTAGGACGAATAACATTTAACTAGTTACAACAAAAACATTTAACTGGTTAAAATTGGGTGAAATAAGGGTGAGGTACCCTCGTTTCAAAGATCCAAATAAGTTATAGATATTTTGGGACAATCCACGAACACTTGAGAGACGGATACACGGATACATACAGCCAGCGGTCAATGACTAGAGTAGTTCCGTCACCCCAATATCACCCCAATTTCATCAGACTATTGAAAACTTCCTCTGTCCTTTGTTTGCTATTAGCGATCCGCAACAAATCTAAAATGGCAGCGAATTAAAATTAAAGCAGATAATTAAAGTAAAATTCTGGAACTGCATTTTACAAAGCCTAGAAAAGTCAAATCTGCTTGAGTTTTAAACAGATGGACTTGTCTGGATTGTATTACATAGATGTCCTACTGCTGGGCACGGGTTTCCCCCACAGACACTGCTGCGGGAGGTCTAGAGCATACTCCACCACGCTGCTCCAATGCGGATTGGTGGAGGGGTTAGGCCAACCCAGTGTCGAATGTTCTCAAGCCACCCGAAGGTCTTCGACAAGGCTTAACGAATATTTCCAGCATTGAAAACAACCGGAACCGACGGCTTTACGTGCCCTCCGACGCACAGTAGCGTCCATGAAATTTTGCCACTAGCGGTCACCCATCCACAAACCGACTTCGTTGCTAATTCTTTCAATCAAATTGAATCGGTGCGAGCCATTGGGCTGTGGACGCTACAAAAACTTGCTAATTAGAGCTAATAACGAATGTTCTTCTCACAGAACACCTGCTGGGTGCCTGTTTCGCTCCTGCCTTTTGCAGTCCACTCTCACACCGTTGAACTGTGCGGAGGGGCCGCCGCGGCGCCAAGGTCACTGCAGTTCACACACCTAGCCCTGATTGATAAATTGTTTGCTTCTACATAATACCCACTCGTAATGTCACCGTTGTAGATAGTGTATAGTGTTAAAAATGTTTACTGTACGTATACTAGTGGACGCCCGCAGCTTCGTTCGCTTGGAATAAGACATAATAATAGATTCTTTTTAACGCGTTTACTTTAGCTCCACAAATTTGTAATGAATACGTAAATTGTTATCGCCTATGTTTATTTTACACACTTAAGGGTAACATTTTTACAAACTTTGAATGCCATATTCATTTATATCTAATCAACAGCCTAAAATATAAATTTTATGCTTCTAGTTCTGAAAATGACAATACTTTCATACAACCCTTCATCCCCCTTTTCAACACTATACAAACGTTTTTCTCAAATCATCTTCAATTAAAAAGTAGCCTATGTCCTTTCTCGGGCTCTAGAATATCTGTGTACCAAATTTCATTTAAATCGGTTTAGTAGTTTTGGCGTGAAATCGAGGCAGACAGACAGACAGTTACTTTCGCATATGTAATATTAGTATGGATTGTTAAGGCGCTGAAAGTGACACATAAAATCTTATTCTCAGTTTCACGTCAATCAATACCTGAGGGATAACTATGTACAGTTTGCACTAAAATTCACTGAACTGACTTTGACTTTGACTTTGACTTTGGCCATAAATGTAACATTACTTTATTATATATTATTTATTATTACTATTTCTTTTTAGTTTTATATCAATTATTATACTCGTATATATCAATTCGAATACATGATAGGCACTGGGCACCAAGTAGGTACCAAGGCTGCATTTTCTTAGAGCCCGAAAACTAGGTACGTCATCTTCATTTCATTTGGTTTTAGTTTAAGTACCTATGTACCTATTTCATAAACCGGAAAATCGAGTTAAGATAAAACAAAGATAAACAACGGTGATTATTAGGTAAGTATGTATAAAACTTTAAATATTTACTTACTTTCATTCACAATCACTTTCCTGTCAGTCGTACCTACTCATTTATTAATTTTTTTTTTTAATTTATCAACTCTCGTTCGTAAAACATTTGTGGTGACGGATAAGATAAAAGGATCGCGTGCTTAAGATCAGATAAGACTCGGCACTCAACACCGTGTCGCATGGTAAGTAATGTTGCCAGTGTCATCCAGTTTACAAGAGATCGGCATTTTTTCATGTCTGGCAATCTTTTAGATGTAAATTACTTCACTGTACTTACCTACAATACTCTCTTTTCACCAATCAGTAATTACGGGGATTGGAGAAGTCGATTCTAGTGGCAAAAATGTATCCACCACAACCCTTTCATTGTCCCACTGTTGGGCATAGGTCTCCTCTCAGAATGGGAGGGATTAGACCTTAGTCCACCACGCTGGCTTAGTGTGGATTGGCAGACTTCACATGCCTTCGAGAACATTATAAAGAACTCTCAGGTATGCAGGTTTCCTCAGGACGTGTCCTTCACCGTTACAGCGAGTGACATTTAATTTATAAAATCGCACATAACTTAGAAAAGTCATTGGTGCGTGCCGACGGGGTTTAAACCCGGACCGCTCGAGTGAGAGGCGAGTTCGATAGCCACTGGGCTGTCACTGCTTAAATGTATAATTCAGCCAAAATTGTCGTCAGAAATTGTTGTCGAGGGGTTAAGAACAACGTTCATTTGCAAATCATAAGAGTATAGGTATTTTTTTTAATTCCAACGACGACAGTTTCTCAACTCAAGCCACCCGAAGGTAGACAAGGATATACTATTTTTTTCCCCGACATTCCAAAGCATAGAAACGCCCTTTAAGTTGCCTAGCATCTTCATACCGACCGCGCCCGACGCTACTTAACTCGGTCGAGCGTATGAGCGATACAAGTCAGGGTCACGCCAAATCTCCCGGTCAATCGAGCCTAACTGCACATTTTCGCCAGCGTTATCTCGCCGTTTACTGGGCCAGCCACGCGTGCTATTTACAACGCGTTATAAATACATTACCAACCGACCCGTGACTTCGAGTGGCTCTTATCTGATTTCGAACACGCGATGTTCTTCATCTAAAGCTACCGACCTTCTGATTGATCACATCTGATTGATCAGATCTGATTGATTGTCAACGTGTTTTCGGAAATTGTTAAACACACACTTGACCAGTATTTATTTATTTATTTTATTTATTTATTCAACTTTATTGACACCTCTAAAGAGATATAAGTTCATTGGGCGGTTAAGTGGGGCGAACTGAAAACCAGCGCCCATAGTTTTACTGCGGGTATTGCTGAGTGCGGCCCCATTTCGTATGGACTGCATTTACGATTTATCATTATTATTTTTATCGTAAGATTTTCGATCTCTTCATCTAATGCAGTTTCTTACGAAATAAACATTATAACTTTCTTCAATTCATTCCTGACAGTGTTCTCCCGACCGCACACGGTTCGATTTATTTCGGATAGCAATTAAGAGCGTCCATAGATCGCTTCACGGCATCATCACAGATCGGCCGAATCCCGAATCGTTAATTTATGTATACATGCATATTGATGAGATGCATGTATACATAAATTAACGATGCGAATGCGTTCCGGTTCTCCTTTCGCGTAATTTATTACAGGTTGGACTGCATGGCCGCATATGCTATGCACGGTATATGCGGTCGTGTGGATCGTTGCTGAGTAAGGGTGGAGATGATATTTTAACCACAGTACATACTGGGATTGGTCTGTACACTGAGCTGTGGCGGTTCGCACCACCAGCTACGTGCGGTTAACTTGTATTTGATGAATCACTGGTACGAACCGTGGTTTTTCGGAGTGGTTGGATTCGAACTAACTGAAAAAAATGAATTCTTTCTTTCTACTTTCTTTCTTCTTTATTTCTTCTTACTTTCTTTTAATACTCTTTGAAATCTCGTGAGTAGAATTCGAGAATAGAATTTTAGAAATGAGAATAGCGAGGGCGGACTCTAGAGCATTATAAACGTTGCACATCCCCTAACTATTTCTATGTCCCACTGTTGGGCGTGGGTCTCTCAGAATGGGAAGGGTAACGCCATAGCCCATCACGCTGTCGAATGGACGCTACATTGGGCTATGGACGCTACATTGGTGTATTTATAACCTTTAAGGGTTCCATACTATGCTTTACCACCTGAAAAGAGATAGTACGAGAGTGTGTTCCACTCCACTGGCATTCGACACTGGCGGAAATACTGTGCTTATCCACGTGGTTGCGTTGACGCATTCGATATGATGATCTAATTAATGGCGACCACTGAGCTCTACTAGATTACTTGTAACTCTAGCCAAACCTTCGCTTAGGCTAGCTACACAGTCGCGTTTGCGTGAGATTCGTGTGTAGGTAGGTTGACACAATCGCAAGACTTCCAGGTACCTTTCACACAAAACTACTGGACCGATTTTAAAAATTCTTTCACCATTAGAAACCTGCATCTTCACTGAGTGACATAGGCTATATAATATTACTAGGTGTAAACAATACTATTGTTATGTCTAATGCCACGCGAGCGAAGCTAGTATATTAATAATTCTTGTAGTATTTGATGATGATGTCTGTGCTAATAGGTCTGTGATGGTAAGAGTAAACAGTTCGACTTGAGCTTCGATTTGATTATTTTAATGTTTGGTAAAATTTTCAAGTCTTGTTCCTCATCTTCGTATGCCAGCTAATTTTGAATTAAAATACCAGCCATAAATCTTCTCATTTTAAAATATCGTGAGCGTGTTGCATTATCTGTGGATCTTATGGTAATTTCATTGTCGAGGCAGTCACTAAGCCTCTGGAAGTGTCTTAATCGGTGCTAAGGTTTTTTGCCGCCTTCTTAACGCCTTTAAAGGGCCGCTAAATCAAAAATTTCACTTTTTTCACCGCGCCGCGTACCGCGAAAACGAGAATCGTTGCATTTTAATAAACTCTCAATTTCGAGGCTGGCAGCTTTGGGGAAGAGTTGCGTTAGGGATGGGAGAGTGTTAGATTAGTAGATTAGTAGTTAGATATGTACAATTTTATCTATACTAATATTATAAAGAGGAAAGATTGTAATGTTTTCACACAAAAATTACTCGACCGATTTCAAAAATTCATTCACTGCATCTTCTGCTACATCTGCATCTTCTCTACATAATATTACTAGATGTAACCGAAACTATTGTTATGTCTAATTCCACGCGGTCCAATAGTACGACTTATAAAGTATAGCTTGTCCGAGGCGATTTGGTTACTGTATCGACAACATCAACTTTGTTAACTGGCAGTAGATAAAAATATAATGACGTTCATTAAGCGTATACAATATAATATAATGATAAATAAATGAATCTGAATCTGAGCTAAGTCAGTAATGCGGAAAAATATTTAGTTATTTTTACGAACGTCTAAGTAGAGCAGGAGCAGGAAGGGTAGTTCTCTATGAAATATGTTTCATAAGCATATGCTTTATAAATAAATAAATTAATTAAATTTATATTTACCATGTATTGTAACCTAATCATACAAATAAATAAATTGATGGATTTGATGATGATTGATTGAAAAAAATGTTTATGCTTTCGTTAATAGTACTTTTGTATTAGCAATAAATGTATTAATATAAATAAATTAGCGAGGAGTTGTACAAAAAAACCTAGCTAACATTTTTCATGCGGAAATCCGCGTTGCGCATCACTAGTGGTGATTGCAGACACAATATAGATATAAACCGAAGAGGTAACCCTTAAGTGTTCGTACAAAAATTGGAGTTCCTTATCCGCGACATCACACGCGCACGTTTTGAGAACTCAATTAGGCGGTTATTGTGCAAGGGTTATGTGTGAGACCCGTCTTCATAATTATAAAATACCAAAGAAACTTCTTCAATGTCCCACCGCTGTTTCCTCGCAATGTTGTCATGGACTGCTTAACGTGCCCTCCGAAGCACGGTAGCGTCCATGAAGACTTGCTACTAGTCACCCATCCACAAACCAACTGCGCCCATCGTTGCTTAACTTTGTCGATCGCATTGAATCGACGCGAGCCATTGGGCTATGTTTGTGCCTGTCAGTGTCCTATTCCCTACGAATTCAACCACAGATCCTACTATACAATGAGCGTGAAACCGTTACGTTAACGTTCTGTTTCACAGCTGAAATAGTCGGCATAGATACCACCGTGGCACTGGTATCGCTGCGACCCATAGAAGTCCCACTGCTGGGCACGGGTCTCCCACACAGACACTGCTGCAGGAGGTCTAGAGCATACTCCAACACGCTGCTCTACTGCGAATTGGTGGAGGGGTGTGGCCAACCCAGTGTCGAATGTTCTCAAGCCACCCGAAGGTCTTCGACAAGGCTTAAGAGCGCATCAGTCGACCGTCACTTCGACACTTTTTCCATACAAACGTAGTCCCCTGTTTCCTCCTAGGATAAAGAAGTTACAGAATAAAAAAAAATACCATACGATTTATACGTACCTCTGCCATGCCTGTACGTTTTGTTTTTTTTCATAATTTGCTTAATAGAAGAGAAAAAAAAAACTTTTAAAATCAAAAAAATCGACTTTTTTTACATACATTTTCAAACCTCAAGCAAACTGGTAATTACTAACATATCCCAAAAAAGCAAAACGTACGGGCATAGCTTAGACCCTGTTCTACATTTTAACTGAATGAAATATTGAAATCGGTCTAGATTTCGAGGAGGAAACAGGGGATTACGAAAGGACGATTTTCTTAATTTTACGTAGGTAAAATCAGTTCGAGACTGCACTTCTCTCTATCGCACGCTAAGGGGTAAGGTTGGGGGTCAGCGCGACGGCAATATTTTTGGTAAAAACCTATTCTTCAAAAGTGACGGTCGACTGGTGTCCTCTTAACTCTCTCGATCACATTGAATCGACGCGAGCCATTGGGCTATGGACGCTACGACATTGGGCTATGGCACTGGTATAACCGTTAGCAAAATCGGTTATTTCTAACCCTGTTCCACTCCAATTTCACTGTGTACATAAAATGGTTGTAAACTCAGCAGGCTCCAGCCATTTCCCGCCAATACGAACGTTTGGGTCCACAACAGTTCTCTTGTTTGTGTGGTCATTACTTGTTTGTTATTGACAACGCGTTTCAGACCGCGAACGGCTTTCTATGGAAGATTTAAATTTCACTACTTCTGTTACCGGAAATTTGTTATTTATGAGATGTTTTGGAATATTCTTTGAGTAGGCCGTCTATTTTACTACTAAAGACTTTATATTGCATATACAACTCAACCGTACGGCTGCTCACGGGAGTCATTTAAATAAATAAGCAATCAGAAAGCAAACACAATTTAACGTATAATTGAAGTTATTCATGCAGAAATTTGCAACGGACTAACAAAATTTCGTGTCGTTTGTCTCGCGCGTCCATAGCCCAATGGTTCGCGTAGATTCAATGTGATCGAAAGAGTTAAGCAACGACGGGCGCGGTGGGTTTGTGGATGGGTGATCCCTAGTGGCTAAAATTTCATGGACGCTACAGTCGTTAAGCCTCGTCGAAGACCTTCGGGTGGCTTGAGAACATTCGACCCTGGGTTGGCCACTAACCCCTCCACCAACCCGCATTGGAGCAGCGTGGTAGAGTATGCTCCAGACCCGCAGCTGCGTCTGTGGGGGAGACCCGTGCCCAGTATTGGGACGTCTATGGGTCGCAACGAAAGCGAAGCGAACAAAATTTCATAGTATTCACGAGTCCGCTATTGAAACTACGGTTAACCATGTTTGTTTACATAAAGAAGGCCATTCCTAAACTTGTTCAATGGATCACAGCAATAAATTGGGATCATTTGGTCCGGCGACGAGTGCCATGCGCGGTACGTCCCACTTTCCGCACTGGCACCTCCAATCTTAAGCTATTCCATTTATTTCACTAAACAACTCCAGAGGCCCTTAACTTTACTTTATGGCCGTCATTTGTGTAACTTTCCAGTGAAAACTTGAGTTATCTCAGCGACTTTTTGATATGCGGTAAACTTGTAGAATGCTACGAGCGGTGGGGCCGCTAAAATGTCGCTCCTATACAAATTTCGCGCTGACCTATCGCAGCATTAATATTAACGCCCTTAGGCGGAATAAGAAGAGTTATCGGTCATTGCTCTGAAATGCTCTGTAGGGCCCTCTCGGTACTTGTCTACCCAGTGAGCTAAATTTCAAGTAGACTTCCATGTTCTCATACGTTAAGATAAGGAATATCAATAGGTGTATAGATAATTCGGTGGTTACGAGCTTACATGCAATGGTGAAGATAAGAATGTGCTTCGTGTGAGATTTTAAAGATTTCATAAGTACGGATTTTTGGTATGTTTTATATTATATTACTTTGGATAAGATTTTATGTAATCTAATCATTTTAAAATAAATATTAGTTTAGGTGTAAAAATAACAATAAATATCACGAAATTGAAAACATAGTAGATTTTAAAATTGAAAAGTGATATTCTAATTACAAATTCTTGACTTGATATGATACGAATTAATACCGAGAACAGAACGTTCCAAGAACCAGCGTTGCGCTAACTAAGTGAGTTTTGGCTTATCTAGATGAGTGCGTAACAGATTTTAATAGGCCTTTCACCATTACACTCAATTACAATGGTTACTTGAGTTATAGAACATTTTTCAGAAGAGTTTTAATAAAAAAAATCAGCGTGATTAACCACCACATGAAGAACATAATCGAAATATAATTCCAATTTTTTTCAATCCTACAGTAATTTATAACATGAAATTGAAATGAACAAGTACTATATCTAGGATTCTAAAAATGTATTCGCTAACATAATACCTGTGTTAATAAAAAGTCCCTAATTAATTACGCTCGTAAAATTGGTACCACATTATTATTAATGGTTTATTCTGGAATCTTACAACTAACATTACAGGCTATTCCCAATGCGCTAGTACCAATTGTCAATTATAATACATTCAATTATTATGTCTTCCAAGAAAGATATGAAGCAATGTCCTCGTTGAAGATAGAATAGTTATAACAAATAATTAAAGAAGGTATTAAGAGGATGACCACTTTATCCAATGGATTCTATAAAAGTGAGTTGGCTAGTTTCTTTATGATAGAAAATTATACTATAAATTTCTGACATTCTCTTAACGGCTGAGAATGGCGAAGTAATATTTGTGTACGACAACTGTTTATTCGAATATACACGCGATTTACAATCGTTTATGTTTCGAGTGGGCATAATACAGCGCGCTGTGCCTTATTTTAGATTTCAAATACCTTGTATTCTTAGAAACGTGGTCAATTGTTTTACTATTAATATAACACGCTTGTTTCTACTGTTTGTGATAGGTATTTATATGCCATCGTTTCGTACTGTGTTATTCCACGAAAATTATTACCTTTGCAACGCTTTTTCTTGATTAATCTTTGTTTTATGTAGTAAAATTTCTGAGTTCTGATCCTGAACATAGTTCATACAATTATTAATCGATAGTTATTGAACTGATTGTAAAAAAAAACAGAGAATTAAGTTACATCCCTTATTTTCATAAAAAAATTAATTATGTCTTTAAAATCCATTATATTAAAGACCATGTATTTTCTGCTTATTTATTTGTCACGTTTGTTAGTTATAAATATACTTAATTTTGTAATTATTTCTTTTTAAACGAATATACACAATAATACACATATTTATTAAAGTTCGTCATACCTCTTTAATTAACAACCATTAGTCACACAGTCGTCCATCAACACCCCGTAGAACTCCGTCGCTGGTCTATATTTACTCACTCGATCACTCATTTGTCACGAAACGATTTTGCAACACTAATGTGAATGACCAGGTTTTTTGTTATTAGATTAGGATCTAAACTATTTTAGGATAATCATTTCCTGAGTTGACATTTTTTTCGCGTCGTTGAGTAGGTCTTTCGTTGTTTGTGTCGGTTAATGTTAACCACCAAAGTCGGAATAAGGATATTCACACCCTCTCCGACATTTAAATGATTTTTAATAAACGATTAATGAATAATGATGAATACTTTACGAGAGATGTTGAATGAAGAAAATGTAATGGAAAAAAATAAGAATTTCAATTATGACAACAATAATTGAAATTCTTATTTCTTTTTGTGTGTTAATATAACACACACACAGCCTCAGTGCTCAGTCAAGCAACATTTTAGGCCCACGCCCTTTATTAAGGTTAATTAACTTTTCGGCTAACGTTATTGATTTTTAAAATGTGTGTTTGTTTGTTAAGATTGTTAGCATTACCATTTTCTCACACTATATTATTAAACTATTATTGAAGACAATTAAGAAGGTTATGCGCTGAATGGAGACGTACATTATGTGTTTTATGACTATGAGCTTTAACTGGTTAAATTACAATTGTAAATAAGTTTATAAATTCGTTTACTAATTAATAATTTTACATTTCGGTTCTCTGCGACCCATAGACGTCCCACTGCTGGGCACGTTTACACTTACTTAAATTAGTGTAAATAAGTATTCATGGATCTCGCCGGGTAACTTTTTAGTGAACTAACTATTTAGGGTACATACCGTTAGTAACTCTGTGTAGTAAAAAGAGAGTATAAGTAGTACATTTCATTTCATTTCATTTCATTCATTTCAGTTACAGTATTTATCTAGATAAAAAACTTATTATCTCACCGTGGAAACATTTCAGCGAAATAGTTATCAAATTTATCATTCAGTACCCAATGTTAACTTGTTTGTGATAAATTAGTATAGTAACAACATGTTTTAGGGAAGATCGCAAGTTAGCACTAGAACACTCACTCGCTGCGACCCATATTATAGACGTCCAACTGCTGGGCACGGGTCTCCCCCACACACATAGCTGCGGGAGGTCTAGAGCATACTCCACCACGCTGTTCCAATGCGGATTGAAGAACACTACACCCAGGAAACTATCGCGACCTAACCGAAGAGCAACTAAGTACCGGTAAAAAAGTGGTAACCGTCGAGAGTTCACCTACTAACACAAGATTGGTACAAGTCAAATATAACACGGTGGTAACTATTGAAAAGTAACAAAAGTCGAATACAACAAGGTAACTGTAATTGGTTCCATATAGAGTTCAGCCGGGGCAGTACCACCGCCCGCCACGGTACCTAGTACCATTTCTTCCGTGTAGTAATTGTTTTTAAAGCAATTATGATCCGGTTGGAAAGGTGTGGTTTCCGGTTACACTTCTTTAGAGGCGACATCTTAGTCCTCAAGGGTAGCAACACATATGTGACTACTTAAAATGAGACTAATACTAACAAGTACTAACTGGACTATTACTAAAACCAACTAACAGGACTAACTATCACTAACAGTCCCCAGTCCTCATATCTACCTAATAACGAACTGACCAACTAATGTTCTAATTAACTTTCCTAACTAATTGGACTAACCATCCCAGTCCCTAATTGAGTCTTGTTCAAAGTCAGTCACAATTGTCATGGGCGGCAGCGGATGGGTGGTGCTGCAAGCTCGTTTGCTATCTTGTATCCATAAAAAAAAATTGAGAGATACAAATGAACACAAGTTAGTAATACCAACCTTTAACATTGAATGATATCACAGATTAAAAAGGGTAGCCATTTTAATACCACTCACATCGCACTTCGCACGCAGCTATGCTTCGTCACTTTGACGCAATTACGATAAGATTAGATGATTAATAGAAACTGGTGCTCACGGTAACCGAATGCAGGCTTAACGGCAGTCAGCTGATGAATATGGAATTTCTGTGTGCTTAAATGTCTTTTACGATCTAACAGTTTCTGAACTGTGTCAACACATATTTTTTATTCCATCTCCAGATCTACCCATGACACCTGTTGAAACTTAACCGGAGTATAGAAGTATACGTATAGAAGAATACGTAAGTATACGTACTTATAGGCGTTGTGTAGGAGACATTCAGCAGTGAAATTCAAATTACTGCTGAAAGGATATATGGAATTATCGAGTAATCGATAATGCTAGGCTGCATCGATTGGAGTGGCGTTGTTTAGTAGACACCCAGCAGTGATATTCAAATAGCTGCTGAAAGGATCAATGGAATTATCGACCAATCGATAATGCTAGGCTGCATCGATTGGAGTGGCGTTATTTAGGATATATCCAGCAGTGACATTCAAATTGCTGCTGAAAGGATCAATGGAATTATCGACCAATCGATAATGCTAAGCTGCATCGATTGGATTGGCGTTGTTTAGGAGACATCCAGCAGTGACATTCAAATTGCTGCTGAAAGGATCAATGGAATTATCGACCAATCGATAATGCTAAGCTGCATCGATTGGTGTGGCGTTGTTTAGGAGACATCTAGCAGTGAAATTCAAATAGCTGCTGAAAGGATCTATGGAATTATCGACCAATCGATAATGCTAAGCTGCATCGATTGGAGTGGCGTTGTTTAGGAGACATCCAGCAGTGAAATTCAAATTGCTGCTGAAAGGATATATGGAATTATCGACCAATCGAAAAGGCAAAGTTTGTCAGGCACTTCTGTGCCGGTTAGTATCGTTAGTTGCAGTCGCTGGATAAAGTACATACTAACTAAACCGTTTGGTTTATAGTTAGTACTTAATAAAGGTTTTCAATAGTGAAGAAAGTGCCAGCAGTGGCCCACTTAGGACAGCAGACAAACGGGAACTACACCAGAACCGAAATTATTAAAGACATTCAACCTTCCTTTAAAGGCCTACAATTTCCTCTATATATAGAACAATACATAGATTATCTATGTGGCACTGATTTGATCGGGCCACAGATAAGCTAGAAAGTACACAGTGACCGATAAGTACGTAAACTGCGATCCAGACAAGTCAGTCGCGCTCGTTATCGGAACTCATTTTTATGTAACCCTGCATAAACAACTGCATTCGTTCAAAATGTATCTCAATGTATAAAAACAGGAATTTGTATGACGCCGTAGTGTGCTGCCTACTCTTATTTTGCGTTTTTACTACCCGGGAGTCGTTTATTTTATTCTATATAGGCTTGTCTTGTAGTGGCATAATTAACACAAGCTGATCAGCCGTTTACTACTAAATTTACTAACGGGTTTACTAAAGGGTTAGATAAGGGTTAGATAACAATGTCTTAAAAAAAATTGTAGGTACGACAAAAACGAAAAAAAATCAATAAAATTTAGTTGAATTGATATCCTCCTTTATAATTAAGTACGTTTAAAATATAATCAGATTTATAAGCCTCGTACGGCTGCTTACTGCGCGTACTTGACCTTAGTCCCTTATCTACCCCTCGCCTTATATTTAATGAAAGTGTGAAGAAGCGCTATCATTACTTGGTAGTTAACCTCATCTTCAGAAATGTCGACTGTAGCAAAATCTCAAGATGAGGGTTCAATGCTCATCTTGAGATCAAGCTTGTTTGCAAGAAGAGCAAACAAGTGTTTTTTTAATAAAAAAAAGGCTAGCATGTACTGGCTTGTAGTATACCCTTTCGCTACCGCCGATAAGAACGGTGACAGACATAACAAAACACATAATCTCGATCAATTCGGTCACAAATGCGTTACTACACTTGCTATCCGAGGTACCTTTAGGAAAATGTTATCAAAAACTTATAACGTTAATATGAACACAATTGCTTACAAATCTATTTCCAACCGGTAGACATGGCATGTGTAGGTATAGTATCTTTAATATAAAATCATTTCTCCCCGAAAAGATAGGCACAAGTCTTAGTACTCACTTTTCGCCAGTTAAGATGATAAGGTTAGGTCCTATGATAGCCCGGTCACAATATCTATGCACCTGACATCGATTAATGTCATGTCGGCGCGGCGCTCTAATACGGTGTGCAAAACAAGTAACAATATGAATTTTAATAACTACACTTATTCTTTATTGTGTAATGATAAAATTAAAGTTTGTATAGTACAAAATTTAATTTATGTATAAATAATTATGTGATAGAAAATGCATTCCAGCGAGGTGCAAAGATATTGTAACCGGGCCGTAATAATTTTTTTTTTTTATTTATAACCTGTGTTTTTATTTACTACACAGGTTAAGTGTACATCAAATTTACGTGGACAGTAGAATCAGGCAACTGCACGCCCATCGACACAAACACAGATTAATAAAAAAGCACTGTAAACAAGATTCGTTCCGTACGACCGTACAATATATCGTAAAAAGCGTAAACTCGCAAATTACATATTTCCCTCTGAAATAACCCATTCAAAATATTCATATTGCATCATTTAGCGCCTTGAGCTGATGCACTCTGCAATAATAATTCAATATTTACGACCGTTACATAATTTATAAGGGTGTTTTCGGACGTAGTGCGCGTATTTTGACTCGTCTTACCGTTTACCATCTAAACTACTGATATTAGGTATTAAAGTATAAAAACTTTCGATCCTTTGGTGGACTTACAATATAATGTGCGGATGATAAAATAAAGAAACACTCTTTTTCACTCAAGTCAAAGTCAAATAATTTATGTTGCTATGAAGTGATTGGGCACACTTATCGAAACTCTAGGTAACCAATAAGTAAGACTAAGAATAAGAATATTCAGTAAGTCATTCTGTTGCCATACACATATCCAGACTCCAAGCTCCAAATTAGAAAACTCAATAATACTCTTCTTTAGCCGGGGATCAAACCCAGGACTTCTAGATTAACAGTCGCGCTTACAACCACTTGACCAATGAGGCATTCCTAGCGAACAAGGTTAACGAAATGGTAACTAATGTTATTACTATGCTAAAGTCTATGGAAACCATAGACCATCCTTTGATCAGATTATTAGCAAATAAATTTGGTAAGCAGTCGAACCGCCCTGTCAGAAAACAGCCTAAGCAGCGTCTGTACATAAAACAATGACCTCGTGAAAATTCACAACTAAAAATATTTTCCACGCTTCTTCAACGAATGCTTCAATGATAAACCGTCGAAAATGAAACTCCCGCGCATGCCCACACATTACACACACTGCCAACGCAAATTAGATATATTGAACATAGTCACACATAACTACGGCTAGGAAACTCGTACAAGCAATGGTAAATAGGCCAGAAAATACAGATAAACACATTTAAATGTATAACTAGCTGGTAGATCTTCCCATCCATAAGTAGTCACCGTGGCCTATGGACACGTGCGACACCAGGGGCATCATTCGCAAAGATTTCCGCAGCCTTTAGTTCCATCATCAACCTCCTGGGAATGCTTCCCGGTACGCTCGGTTCCCACGCCCACCACAACCTACCAGACACGTGCACAAAGACCTGACAGCGCGACCTGGTAGCCACTGGGCCGAAACGCTCAGGTTCCATTCACCATTGTACATTCTAAGCGTTATTGATAAAATCCTCTAAGGAAAATAGATAAACGCTAACTCAAAGTTGGATTTGTAGAGTATATTTAGGTGATAGAGCTTATATATAGAACAGAAAATAACCTCACGCCTGTAGTTATTTCCCTGAAAGGATAGGCAGAGGTATGAAGTACAAAGCACTAACACTTTTCATAAGGGCACAATCACTTTTCATAAGGGCACAAACACTTTTCATAAGGGCACAAATCCAGACTCCGAGCTACTAGGAATTTTATGTTAGAAAAACCCAATAAGTTTTTATCCAAATCAGTCTATGCGCAACGCTGTGAGAGACTTTGAACTAGACTCTTATGAGACTTGTTCAGCCCCTGTTACTCTATTCATGGATGAATGATGGTGATTCTGCGGTGTCATCTAAATAGGTATATACATATTTTGTACAAAGTGTAAGGCCGCTTGAAAACTTCATAATTCAATGAAAATTAAAAAAATATCTTGAACACTCGAACCATGCGTGCAAAACCCAACAAAAAACGAGTTTAACCAAAAACTTGCCAAATTTTGTCGAGCCGTTCGGCAAACGTTGGCGAATTTCGATAAACTCGCCACAAACTCGAGCTTGAATCGATTAAACTGCTAGTACCTACTGCCCGATTATGTCGATTCGATGGACAATACTCAATTTTTTACATTCCACCATGTGTAACGGTTATATTTGGAGTGAAACTGGTTTGGTGAGTCACCTAGGTTTTCGTGAAGGCTAGACGAGATGGTAGCTCGTGTTTTATAATCGAGGCCCGAATGTAGGCCTCGATGGAATCACGTTAGCATTTATGAAAGCTGAAAGTCACGTAGTCACCTAGCCACCAATGTATAATAAACTAGTGGACGCCCGCAGCTTCGCTCGCGTTTAATTAGACATTCACTAACTTCAAAAACGGCAAAGTTTCATACTAACTTTGCACCCCCGTTTTATCCCCTTAGGGGGTGAATTTTCAAAAATCCTTTCTTAGTGCTCCCCTACGTTATAAAAGGAACCCCTGTGGAAAATTTCAACTTTCTAGCCCTTATAGTTTAGGCCCTGCGTTGATATGTCAGTCAGTCAGTCAGCTTCTCCTTTTATATATAAACTAGTGGACGCCCGCAGCTTCGCTCGCGTAGAATTAGACCCATTAACGACGTCTACCCGTCTAACGACTTCAAAAACGGCAAAGTTTCATACTAACTTTGCACCCCCGTTTTACCCCCTTAGGGGGTGAATTTTCAAAAATCCTTTCTTAGTGCTCCCCTACGTTATAAAAGGAACCCCTGTGCAAAATTTCAAGTTTCTAGCCCTTATAGCTTAGGCCCTGCGTTGATATGTCAGTCAGTCAGTCAGTCAGTCAGTCAGTCAGTCAGTCAGTCACCTTCTCATTTTATATATATAGATAATTGTATACGTTGCACGTTTAGTGTAGAGCTATGATCGTATATTGTATGGGTACAGAATAATAGGTATGGGTAGTAAACGAACACGCAGAAATACTTATCCGCTGCCGACAACTGTGACACGTGTGAGAGACCCTGAAACTCAGACACTAAAACTCGGAAGACTTGTTCAAAATCGGTCTGCGGTCACAGCGTTGTTAGAATGACTAAGATGGTCGCCTTTAGAATTAGAAATTAATCATTAGTAATGGCTTAACTTAAGGCAAGCTAGGTCATTCGGTCATTTAGGGAGGCCCAAAAATGCTGATGGATGGATGGATGAGGCAAGCACTTAAAATAGTAAAACAAGCGGTAAGACTACTGTTTTTCAATGCAAGTAATTGTGAGTTTAGTAGTTATTAAGTAGGTAGACCCACTTTGGAATCAATTCACCCATATTTACAACGGTATTTTGATGTTATGCCGCCAGGAATTTAAAAATTACGACAACACTATTCCACTACAAGTCCATCCGTGGGTTCCGTAGTTACGACTCGAAAGTAAATATAATTAAATTCGGAACAAATCAGTAAATATAATTTGTATTCGGAACATACAACTTACATAACTCAAGATGTTTGAATAAGTTAATTTGCATAGATATTAAAAATATCGATTAAACCGAATTATGATCGATCGTTGGATTAATCGATCATCGTCACCTGGATAATGATAGATGACATGTGATAAAACTGTCGCGCCACTGCTTTCGTAACTATTGATGTTCGAAAAACTCATTCTGTTGTGTTTATTTTTTTTATAAACATTTTAAATGTTTTTTTTTTAAATACGTAGTAAAAAAGTAATTACAAAGTTGTGTTCCTGCACACATCCCCGCGAAATAATATTGGGTTAGTATAATCTATGTATTGATAACATATATTTGTTAATTATTTCATATTCTTTTTGTATACCGTGATACTCGTACATAAGCACATTAAAATAAACACTTTTTAAATATGGACCAATGTATGGCACAATTTCTATTTTAATAAATCCTAGAATCTAATGCATTGTAATGAGATTGTGAGTGGGTTTTTATTAAAGTCAGTCACTGCGTAAGAAATTGCGTTTTGTTATAAATAGCGGGTCTTAGTGTCGAATGTTCTGAAGACACCCGAAGGTCTACGACAAGGCTTAACTATTGTTTTCACCATTGAAAACCACCGGGACCGACGACACGTAAGCCGATGCATGGTAAGGCCTATGAAATATTTGCCACTAGCGGTCACCCATCAACAAACCGACCGCGCCCGTCGTTGCTTTGCGTTTTGTCAGTCACATTGAATCGACGACATCAATATATGAAATTATAAATAGGTAATTTATGTACATTATATTACCTATATTATGTACACCTGTACATAATATAGGTATAGAACTATTTAAATGTAAGCCAAACAAAGAACTAACCTCATGACCACTTCAAAAAGGGTTTTGTGCTGAAATTCGGAATTGAAAACTTTTCTAGGTAAAAGGTGATTAGCCGAGTTAAGTCTAACTAGGTCTAACATTTTCAAAGTGTGGCCTCGTTTTTATTGACTGCCTCGACTGCGCGCGATGCGATTAGCTAATCTACCAGCAATGTAATAATATTCTTTTAAGAAAAAAACAATATCAATCACCCTTTTCATTAGAAGAAATTTGTAAAAAATTACGAGTGGATAGAAAATATGGTACTCCTTTTCATGAGTAATGCGCATGAGTAATGTGAAAGTTGGCATACTTTTATGTGCACGAAGTGTACAATTATTATTAAATAAATCGTAATTAATTTTTTTTTTTTAAACAAGCTTTTTATATCTTTTTATTTTATTTTCGTGCATTGTCATCGGAACCAAATATGTGTACCAAATTTCAACTAGATAGCTTCAGTGGAAGTGGGTGAAATATTGATTGCAAGATTTTAGGACATATTTATTTATTTATTTATTTAACACTTTATTGCACACATAGAAACAATAAACAATACAGAAATAATATTATTAATCTTAGTATCTAAGGTACAATGGGCGGCCTTATCGCTAAGCAGACATATCTATGTATACGAGTGAAGTTAAATAAAAGCTTTTAAAAATAGCTTTTGCCATATAAACATGACATATTTTCGGGATAAAAAGTATCCTATGCGCTAATATAGGTTATCGTTTACTTATGTGTCAGGATTCATCCAGTTCCGTTTTATAGTTTTTACGTGATTGAATAACAATCATCCAAAGATACAAAGTTTCACATTTACAATATTAGTAGGTTCTAATGAAAAAAAAAAGCAAATTAAAAACGTGTCTGGAATCTTGAATCGTGTATTGAATTTAATTGAATCTTGAAAGAATAATCAATGAAATGAACATACCTGAAAATGAAGTTAGATGATTTTTTGTACAACAGGATATGTTTTGCATGATGTGAATTGTGATCAATGTTCCTTATTGTACACAGAATTCAGAAATCAAAGAAGAAAACAACAACTATTTTACAATTTTACTCTACTAGTTCTAGACAGATTCTTCAGATTGGTCGAGTAGCCTTGGTAAGAAATGGAATTATTATACTTAAACCGCGCATGGAAATCGCAACTAGTTTAGGATAGAACCAGTACCTCGTGCAAGTGGAATGGCTACAGATTGTTCCGACTTACGTAACGTGCACATGAGCCACACGTGGTGTTCAAGTTTGCAATTCTAATCTTTGAACCAAGTAACTGTTTCATAGGGAATACTTTCAAAACTAGTTAACTTGCAGTGTAAAAGCGGACACGACTTTTTTAATATATTGTAACATTCATTACATGTGTGTTCCAATATATTATTTTAAAATAAGGCGTAAAAATGTGGACAGAAAAATTTAAATTGTGTTTACAACTGGAAACTTGGCTAATAATATGCTAGATTAAGAATTTAGGTAATAAAACTATGACGTGATATATCTAAAAGTGTCTTCAAAAATACGCGCAACAAAAGAAATATTGCTATTCTTACTAAAGCTGATTTTTGTAGCAATACATATTTTTGCACAGCCAAGTTATATATAAAATAATTTGTGAAAAAAATATTGGTGTGGGGTGATTCACCCCACTAGTGGTGGTGCTTCGTCCCAGGAGAGTAATCATGCATATTATGTTTGTAATGTTTTGTTAAGGGAGGACGCGCTGACTTCAATTATCTTCCAAACATTTATTTTGTAATAACCATTGCAAGAGAAACAGCTGATGCACTTACCTAAATGAATCTCTATGAGGAGAAACACAAAATACAGTGTTCAGTTCAAAATATATTTGAATATTTTATACCGGTTCCATACGAAGAGGTATACGAATTAAATATTTGATTTGGTTCATTTGACTGCATGGGAATTTTATTCCTAAAATCTTAATTGTGAGTTTGAAGATATTATAGCCAACTAATGTTCATATTAATATGCTAACTGGACTTATCCCCGTCCTAATTGGATTCTTGTTCAAAGTCTGTCATAGATTTCATAGACTTAGCTGGTGGTGCTGTATGCGCGTTTACCAAATATGTATTAGAATTTCTGCAATGATCAGAAGTGTTAGCCGATCTCGATTTCCCAATGGTTAAAACAAAAGTGTACAAGCAATGGCGAAATTTCTATTAACCTCTGATAGCTCGTACGTGCGTTATCTTGGGGAGCACCGATCGAATTAGATCAAACGTCGCTTATTCTGGCTGCGGTCCAGCCCCATATGTCACACTGTCTCTGAATGGCTGCCTGACTGTATTCCTCGGCCTAGACAAGCTTTGTATGGTGAGGACTAGATATCAAGTCATCATTCATGTCAGTGTTATAGAACGGATTTCCTGTAAGAGGGTCTGAGGTGTCTCTTGGGGACGGTTAAAGAGAGGAGAGGCATTTAATGGGCCTATTACAATTCTGTTCTACTTACTATGAAATCTTACTTTGGCGACTGTAAGCTTACGAACCAAACTCACTGTGAAACTCCTAAATCATATTATTATTAGGCAGCTCTATTTAAAGACTAAAAGGGCTTTACACCCCTAAAGCAACTGGCCAGGTTGCGATGTCTCAAAACCCGAATTTCATGATGCAGAGCGACAACATGACTGCGAAAGAGAAGGTAGAGTTACTGAACTCAACTCCTTTTTCGTTCCTCGACCCTTTACACTGCACTGCATCAGTGAGAGCTCCGAGAGTTCTCTCTAATGTTCTCGCAGTCATGTGAAGTCTGTCCGCACTTGGCCAGCGTGGTGGACTAAGGCCCTAAGTAACCCTTTCCATTTCAAGAGGAGACTATTGCCTAACAGTGTGACAAAGAAAGGGTTGTGGTGGAACTGTGAACTGTGGAACTGTGAGGTCAAGCACAAGGCCATCTCAGTCGTAAGAAGAGACCGCTAATGGGATACGACCTTCGATCAATAATTGATCGAAGGATACGACCAAACGACAGTCCGTCAGATAAAGGATACGATAACTGGAACGAGCTCTTGTAGACGAATTCGGGAGTTACATATTTCAAGGTCCTTATTTGACAATACAAAAAATAGTCTCAACGATTTCTTGTTCCGAAAACAATGGCGGCTTCAAATCGAATTAGTTCCGAGAAAACAGCTGTTGAAACAATACAGGTATTGCGTGCGTTTTCTTCGTATTAACAAGCGCAGGTGAAAAGGTTAGATTCAACAGGATTTCGAGGCAAAATTAGTATTGTAGAGACGTTATTGATAGATTATATAGAATCTTAAAAGTTATTTACTGTTTTTTTTTGGTCTGTCAGTTATCAGTGTTGTCAGGAGGAGCATGCTGCAAAACCCGAATGTTTATTAAATTCATAAAAAATAATTTACGCATATACATTTTCAGTTTCATAAATATTAACAAAATAATTCAATTTAATTTGTAAAAAAATTATCAAACATTAACTATCAAGACCCCAAGAGCTAGCACGCAATATCAGATTGTGACCTGCACTGACCGCAGCAAGTCCTGGGCTATTCCCTATTCGAGCTGTCGGGTGAAAAGCTTTTTCTGTCTCGCTTTCCGAAGTCTCTTCAGCGTCGCCACAGATTATATTCACCTCTAATTCGAACTCTTAGACGACCACTGAGATTGGATCAAATCGATGTTACTTAATAATTATATACACCCTTGTCCAGTAGTGGGATCATTATGGGCTCATTGTAAAGGCCAAAGGACACTTCACCTCTTTAAACACAAAAGGCCCGGCTAGGTGTGAAACGGCTGCTTCAAAGCGCAAAGTAGTTACTTATAGTATTGAAGCTCTTTCACACCTTCGACCAACAATGATCGAAGTTTTACACCGAGGCGTGAGCGCCTAATAGTGGGGTTTCTTTGTTTACAGAAAGGGAGGCAATTGATATTTTAATGAGAATTATACGACAGGGGAGAAACTCTATGTATAATTATTTTTGGTCCATATTTCGAATAGGTACTATCTGTGACAGCAAAATTGAGGAATATCAAATAAATAAATCGTAAACGCGTACGCAAAATATTTTTACCTAAATAAGTTAAGCAAAGACGGGCGCAGTCAGTTTGTTGATGGGTGACCGCTAGTGGAAAAATGCCTATGGGTTGCAGCTTAGCTTAGCTAGTAGTATTATTATATTAGTTTGCTATCTTATAACCATTATTAAAAAAACACTGTGAACTATTGAAATAACAAAAAATTCATGAAGCTCTCCTTATACGATTTTAATAATCACAGTTCAAATTCTAAATTAAATATATATCTAGACCAGTACATATAGTAAAACTAGTATTATAGTACCTATATGTTTCTTGCCAGTCTTGCCACGATTAGGAAGATGCCTTATTCATTATTTACACTTTATTAGTGTAATTATAATGTTAATTTAAATATATAACACAGAATTACCTTCAGATCGGTCTCATTAGCATATTACACGAGTGAGTACTTACTTACCTACCTATATTCATTTAAGTAATTACATTTCGAAGAACATTAAGTGTGAAATAGGATTTTTATTCTATTCTTTTAATTTGTTTGAATAATGCTGAATTTTTAATTACACTAGAGAATAACCGCAGCTTCGCCCGGGTGGAATCAGTCAATGCGGCTGTTTGGTTTATTGTTACAATCCATCCTCCTCATGGACATTCCCGGACAATCTCTACCTAGTTAATCTTAGATAACCTATTTTTATTTTTATGGGTGTAAGATAGCAAACGAGCTTGAAGCACCACCGATCCACTGCGGTCAATGACAACTGTGTCTGACTGAACAAGACTCTAATGGGGACTAGAATAATATAGGCGTATATACCTATATAGAAAGTAGATACTTGAAACAATTTAATTGTTTACTAGATCTTTCAACAATAAAGTATTATTCAATACATGTAAGTTTATTGTTACTAATATTCATCTAATTCCGCCAACTAAACATTAGGTAGGTAACGCCACCACATCCTCTCGATTTTTTTAAATTCGTCAAAAACCGATATTTTATCATTATTTTCAACTTCACTAAAATTCACTTAGTTAGATAAATTAGGAATGCGCTAGAGCCTGGATTCCTAACCTGGGGGTAATTACCCCCGCGGGGGTAAAACTTGTATTTCGGAGGGGTGACAATGAGCCTAGCTGACCTATGTACAAAGTACATACATTTGGAAAAAAGTAGTTGCTGAATATCATATCATAGCAGACAGAGCTGTAAAAATGTTGGTACCGTTTTCTACTACTTACCTACACTACTTACGGTATATAGTAGTAAATACACGTATTGCTTGACTTCAACGTTGGGAGGAGGGGTAAAATCAGTGACCCTAGTTAGATCATAAGGGTAACGGACCTAAAAAGGTTAAGAACCACTGCGCTAGAGTTATCTAGTCCCTATCTACTCAATAGATTAGGTCGTTAGAATAACTTCGCATTTTATAGTTCCATTCATCCATCCATCCAGCCTTTTTACAGACAAACTCATATTATCCAAACAAAAGTTTACATATAGGAAGAATAAATTGATAAATTTGTACCGTTGTAGGTGTTTAGATAAAAACTTAATTGATAACTAATAATATAAAATTGTTTTTAATCGTTCACTTGAAAATCTAAACAATATTTTAGTATATCCGAATATGTATATTATAAATAATAGCGTCATAAATTTATATTTACATTATTAACCTATATTTTAAATGCAATTAAATTTCAAATCATCTTTACTTATCTTCCAGGTACGCGATCATTAAAAAGATATCTTAATGCAATAAGTAATTTGAGTTAGTTAATTGAAATAAGATTCGACATAGGTAATTGTACGATACGACTGACACCAATGAAGCGCTGTGATCATCACAAACTGTTTTGCAGTTTGGCAGGTGTGAATACTGTACCAATGTTTTTACCTTATGAATAAATAAATTGATTAATTTAAAAAAAAATTTACACGTTGAAATGATCAGTCGACCAACACTGGTCACACCGCTATTTAGTGACCATGCGGACAATTCCGCAATTTACCGCTGGTCATACCACAACTTATTATAGCGGCTACGACGTGGTACTCGTACCAATTCCGGCAACCGCCTTTAAATTCCGATTCCACAGAAAAAACAATGTGCTGGCAAACGAAAGCCATTGCCAAAATCACGTGGCACTTGTCTATTTCTGATAACTAATAGTCCGAGATCCAGTGGCAATATTATTTCGTTCAATAAAACGATGCTCTACGAATGACGTACATACGAGTAGTAACTATTTTTATAGGAAATATATTTTTAAAAATAATTTTTTACCAAGTTCAAATTGCAATGAAAGTTAGGTAAGTGTAAAATTAATTTTTTTTAAAGATTAAATTTAAAATATTTTTGAATGAACTATATACTACATACGAACGGATTTTATTTTACAAATGTGGCCAGTCAGATGAAAGCGGTCCCACCAGTTCAAACTAGTTCGGCATAAAGTTATTAACGTTTGACCATATGACACATTAAAAAAAAAATTGTCGTTTTCCTTTTACATTGTCACTCTTAAAAATAAGCAAATTAGTACCTAACAGCACTAAGTTCTAAAACTTATAGCCTCATTGTAACAGTTAACCTTGAATTGATAAAGTAAACCAGTTGTAATATCCGGCCTTATATAAAAAAATCAATCAAAATTAAATGTATATGAATGAAGTAATCACATTACGGGAGCCCGTACTACTTAATCACTTTAATGTCAACGAACCCTACCTGCAACTGATAGGTATGTGTATTAATTAATAATGATACAAAACTGACGTACTTTAACTCTGAGGTCGCCTGCTTGATGCACTTTCGAAATACCGTTCACACATAGGTATTTTTCAAAACCGCGCGTTCGTCGACTCGTGTCACTTTCGTACCGTTTGCAACTAGATCATATCACTTGTGGTTATTGTAACTCTAACTCTCAACTCAACACTCGTATTCGTGTAAAACGACATCACACAGGGAAGGTAATAGATACTCGCGACATTTCCCTGAGAGCTGAAAATCACACAAAATGTTACAACACTAGCGCGACGCCACAGCGCTCAAACGCACCTTAATATTACAGAGTAATAAAAACAATAGAAATTAACACCCCAAATGCGGAACCATAAAACTTCGACACAAAATAGCGCTTAACGCAAAATTGGAAAAATCCACAACACACGCGATAACGTTATAAACTCGTATATTTACACAAATAATTTAGAGTTTGCAACGGAACGGAGATTAACCTTCGGTGCGTTCGTTTATTGCGTTCGCGCGAAAAGAAATTTTGTCGGCCAATTATCAGATTACTGTCGTCAAGCGAAACGCAAAGAAACTTTTTTCGCCGAAACTTTTTGCCTGTAGCGTTTCGCGAACGGGCATGGTAGTAAGAGTCGTTAAACTGAAATCGTTCCAAATCTATCGGTTCACCGGCCGCGTGGAAGGCTCGGTAGTAAGATTTTCGCCAGACAAACACATTTTCCGCGGCCTTCGCTGCATTGTTATGCAACTGCAGAGCTCGCGCCCGCCGAAAGCGGGATGGTATGGTTTTTGAGCGCGCGAACTTCGGAAAAACCGGAAAAATTCTAACCTAAAAGTTTTAAAGTTAATTTTGGGCACCTTGTTTTGGTTACTCTATAATATTGAGTTGCGTGGTGAGATTGGTCGGTCAGACGAATTCGGTAGCGTTTTCGGGTTGCGCGCTCGTTTGCTACGGAGCGGCATTACGTGACCGGCCCGGGCCGTTTCTCGCGCGATACTGGCGTGCAGGCGACCGCGGTGCAAGCAAGGCGACGCTCGCTCGCTGCTATCTTGACGCGACCGATACGTCTTCAAAAGCTCGTCTCGCCGCGCGGCCGTCTATCAAAAACACCGGAAAAATTTCGGGTTTTCCGATATTTTGCACTATAGATGAAATTTTTTAGGAATTTCGCTGGGAGTAACAATAAATTTATCTTCTTCTCTGAAACGCAATTAGCGTTCATTTTTGGTTTCAATTCGTCAAAACTAAAATAAAGTGTAAGATATTTTCATGAAAAAAAAATAGTTATAAGATACTTAGGTTTATTTCATACGGTATTTTTAAATCTGAATTTGCTAATATTTCTTGTACTTGTAAGTACATTAAGGCCTTCAGTAATAATAGCAAATTTTCCTATTTTAAATCGGAAAAAATGTATGTATAAGCAAATGTTACGAATCAATATCAGAGACTGGGTTGGCCACTAACCCCTCCACCAATCCAATTGCATTGGAGCAGCGTGGTGGAGAATGGTCTAGACCTACCGCAGCCATGTATGTAGGGGAGACCCGTGCCCAGCTGTGTGTGTGGTCTATGGGTCACAGCGATCTGAGTATAAGGAAAATACAGACCGAAATTCTGAATCGTATAACGGCAATTAATTCTTTAATCTATGTTTCTTTAATCCATTCCGGCTTTTACTTGACGTAGAGCATGTCTCTACGTCAAGTAAAAGCCGGAATGGCGCACCCTTCGTCAAGCAACTGCTGAGTTTAATTTCAGACAGATACGACTTACTGACATATCTGCAGATATGTCACTTCAACAACTGTTTACCTACACTTGCACTCATTGTATAACGCGTTTGAGAACGCTTCCGTTAGAAGCATTTGGTTCATTGCAAACGTAAAGCGGTGTAACGAACAAGTGGCAAAAAGCTAGTAGAATAGAAATAGAATAGATTAACAAATGTATGGGATTGACAATAGTCGTTAGCGAATGTCAATCCCATACATTTGTTAATCTATTCTACTAGCGTTTTTGCCACTTGTCTAGGCCCCCAGGTTAAAGTTACTAGCTTTAAGTACGCTTTTGTCACTAATATCATCATCATCATCATCACAACCCTTTCTTTTGTCCCACTGTTGGGCACGGGTCTCCTCTCAGAACGGGAGGGATTAGGCCTAAGTCCACCACGCTGATCAAGTGCGGATTGGCAGAGTTCACATGCCTTCGAGAACTTTAACTAAAATATACCTACTACATAATAATTATAGAACTAGGTCGACAATTTAATTTCTTGTTCTAATTGTTCTTTGATACTTTTGCCTTAGGTACCTAATGCATTTGCTGAGCCCTTTTGTAGAAATTGACAGAAAGAATAAGATAGATAAAAGTATAAAAGTAACATTTAAAAAAACTGTGGGGTATCGTAACTTCCGTACCACCGAAGGATTTTATAAAGTTACTTTGGAATCTAACTTTTTCCCTTTTTTATTATTAGTTGTCATAGCGACAACAGTATCTCATTCTTTTCCATTTAATTTTATTAATAACTAGCTGACCCGGCAAACGTTGTTTTGCCATATAAATAATTTTTACTGAATATTTTGGGAGAACTTCATGTAAGTGTGTGGACTACAACTACCACTACCAATACCACTACACCTACTACTACCACTACCCCTACCACTAACACTACCCCTACCACTACCCCTACCACTACCCCTACCACTACCCCTACCACTACTCCTACCACTACCCCTACCTCTACCACTACCCCTACCCCTACCATTACCAATACCACTACCCCTACCCCTACCACTAACACTACACCTACCAATACCCCTACCACTACCCCTACCACTACCCCTACCCCTACCACTACCATTACCAATACCACTACCACTACCACTACCCCTACCACTACCCCTACCACTACCACTACCCCTACCACTACACCTACCACTAACACTACCCCTACCACTACCACTACCCCTACATCTACCCCTACCACTACCTATCACGCACCGGCGCAATCTACTTAAAATATTGGTTTGTAGTACATGCTATGTATCAGAGATGGCGCTGTATGTGAAAAAAGATTTTTCCCGTTTTTCTGTTGAAATTTTTTATGAATTTTATTTGCTATAAACCTCACCGAGCCCGAGACCTTTCCAACGAATGCAAAACCGTGGAAATCGGTTCGTGCGTTCTGGAGTTATAGCGTCAGGAAGGAAAACCCGACTTATTTTTATATAGTAGATTACATAGCTGTCATTATACGTCAATTACATAGCTGTCATTTGCGTTTTGTTATTCCGAGTCTGATTCTTTTTTGTTATACCACGTTTTATAGTGACTGACGTTTCATGTCAAGTCACACGGGAACGCTGTCGAACGGGATAAAAAGTATCCTATGTCCGTCTCCTGGCTCTAAGCTACCTCCCTACCAATTTTCAGCCAAATCTGTTCTGCCGTTCTTGAGTTATAAGTGGTGTAACTAACACGACTTTCTTTTATATATATAGATACTAGTGGACGCCCGCAGCTTCGCTCGCGTAGAATTAGACCCATTAACGACGTCTACCCGTCTAACGACTTCAAAAACGGCAAATTTTCATACTAACTTTGCACCCCCGTTTTACCCCCTTAGGGGGTGAATTTTCAAAAATCCTTTCTTAGTGCTCCCCTACGTTATAAAAGGAACCCCTGTGCAAAATTTCAAGTTTCTAGCCCTTATGGTTTAGGCCCTGCGTTGATATGTCAGTCAGTCAGTCAGTCAGTCAGTCAGTCAGTCAGTCAGTCAGTCAGTCACCTTCTCCTTTTATATATATAGATTACATAGCTGTCATTATACGTCAATTACATAGCTGTCATTTGCGTTTTGTTATTCCGAGTCTGATTCTTTTTTGTTATACCACGTTTTATAGTGACTGACGTTTCATGTCAAGTCACACGGGAACGCTGTCGAACGGGATAAAAAGTATCCTATGTCCGTCTCCTGGCTCTAAGCTACCTCCCTACCAATTTTCAGCCAAATCTGTTCTGCCGTTCTTGAGTTATAAGTGGTGTAACTAACACGACTTTCTTTTATATACAGGGTTATTGGTAATTCGACGTATTCCCGTTAGGAGGTGATAGGGGTGACTATTTGTGATAATTTTAACCCCCATATGCATTATGCAAAAGTGAACCATTTTCGAGTTATCAAGCTTTTCAGCTTTTTTCAAAATAGGTCAGAAATGCAACATCAAAAATTTATTTAAAAAAAAGTATCAATTAAAATCTATTTTTTTCTTCTGATTTATAAAAACGATTAAACAATGGTTATTTATCAACATTAAAACTACAATTATCGGTCCAACTTTAAAAATGCGAGACGATTAACGATATTACTTCAATATTTTTTGAGATTTTTGTCCACTAAAATGCCTTAAAAACAAAGAAATCTTATATCAAACTTGGCTTGCAGATTATTTTAAAAACATAACCGTTTTCTTAGCTTTCCAACAAGGCATAACAACTATGAACTTATATTAGAAAAAAATGAGAAAAACCGATGACAAAGGAAGCAGGCGGAAATTTGTATTCGAACTAAACTTAAGGTCGTTCTTTAGAATTTCAAAAAAAGTAATTAAAAACAATGCCCAATGTAAATAAAACAAAAAATATAAATATAAAATTAAATTTAGAACCAGTAAAAGTTTAGTAATAATAACAATGAATAATAAGTAACAATTAAGACCTTTTGTAATTTAGCCTGCTCGAAGGGACTTCCCCTATTGCGTACGCAGTCTCATTCTTTTTCTGAGGTGTAACTTAACTATCGAAGTAGTCAAATTATTCCGAATCACATTTGCAGGACATCCGTCTTGCTAGTATATCATGTTTTGCCTTATAGCCATAGTCACGTCTTCAAGCATTTCATTTGTTAAAAAAATTCGTAAGCGACGAAAATTGGTTCATTGATAAATTCTTGAACATAATTTGACTACTTCGGTAGTTACACCTCAGAAAAAGAATGAGACTGCGTACGCAATAGGGGAAGTCCCTTCGAGCAAGAACTTTAATTAGGCTAAATTACAAAATGTCTTAATTGTTACTTATTATTAATTGTTATTATTACTAAACTTTTACTGGTTCTAAATTTAATTTTATATTTTTTGTTTTATTTACATTGGGCATTGTTTTTAATTACTTTTTTTGAAATTTTAAAGAACGACCTTAAGTTTAGTTCGAATACAAATTTCCGCCTGCTTCCTTTGTGATCGGTTTTTCTCAGTTTTTTTAATATAAGTTCATAGTTGTTATGCCTTGTTGGAAAGCTAAGAAAACGGTTATGTTTTTAAAATAATCTGCAAGCCAAGTTTGATATAAGTTTTCTTTGTTTTTAAGGCATTTTAGTGGACAAAAATCTCAAAAAATATTGAAGTAATATCGTTAATCGTCTCGCATTTTTAAAGTTGGACCGATAATTGTAGTTTTAATTTTGATAAATAACCATTGTTTAATCGTTTTTATAAATCAGAAGAAAAAAATAGATTTTAATTGATACTTTTTTTTAAATAAATTTTTGATGTTGCATTTCTGACCTATTTTGAAAAAAGCTGAAAAGCTTGATAACTCGAAAATGGTTCACTTTTGCATAATGCATATGGGGATTAAAATTATCACAAATAGTCACCCCTATCACCTCCTAACGGGAATACGTCGAATTACCAATAACCCTGTATATAGATTTCAGAAAGCTTTGCCGTAATAGTTACCTTTAACAAATAACTGTACTGTTTCCGCTCAAAAAATAGAGCCTTGATAGATAGACAGAGAGAAATTATTATTCATCTATACATATAAAAGGAGAAGCTGACTGACTGACTGATATATCAACGCAGGGCTTAAACTATAAGGGTTAGAAACTTGAAATTTTCCAGTGTAGCAAATTGTGAATCTAAACCATTCTCGAATCCCCTTGAACACACACAAAAAATTTCATCAACATCTATCCAGCCGTTTAGGAGGAGTTCACTGTCATACAGAAGAAAAAGAAGAAACATATATATTAAGATGACGTGTTAATAAAATGCGTAACTGTAATTTGTCACTCCACCTGCTAGTACCGAACGAGTACTATGTAGTTCTAAAGAAAAGAAAGAAAGAAAATCTTTATTTTGTCTAATAAACACAATAAAATACAATAAAAAAAAATAACTAAACAAAAATAAGCAAAAAAAGGAGAGAGACAAAATAGGAGTATATAGAGTCTAAATGTGTCTTATAGATGACTGTAAGAAATCATCTTTTCATGGGATAGATTACGTATAAGACTATGGTACAGAGGCTGTGTGTTGTTATCGCGAAATATCTGCATGAAATATGTCAACATGTGACGAAATGCTTGTTGCCTTAGATACCGTTCCCTCACGTAACCAGCGTCCATTATTACGACTCGAGTTATTTTCATTTGAAGTTCAATTTAATTTAATCTGTGTGGTTTTTGTCAGTACCATTTTGTTTGTGCTTAATGTAGGCTCGCTGCGACGTCCAGCAGTGAGGGCACCAGTCTCCCATAGACGTCCCACTGCTGGGCACGAGTCTCCCCCACAGACATAGTTGCGGGAAGTCTAGAGCATACTCCACCACGCTGCTCCAATGAGGATTGGTGGAAGGGTTAGGTGCCAACCCAGTGTCGATTGTTTTTTAAGCCACCCGAAGGTCTTCGACAAGGCTTAACGACTGTTTCCAACATTGAAAACAACCGGGACCGACGGCTTTACGTGCCCTCCGAAGCACGGTAGTGTCCATGAAATTTTACCGCGTTTTTTTAGCGTTCACCAATTCACAAACCGACCGCGCCCGTCGTAGCTTAACTCTTTCGATCACATTGTATCGACGCGAGCCATTGGGATATGGACGCTACGTAATATACTTCATCATCACAACAGTTTCTTTGTCCCACTGTTGGGCACAGGTCTCCTCTCAGAATGGGAGGGGTTGAGCCTTAGTCCACCACGCTGGCCATGTGCGGATTGGCAGACTTCACATGCCTTCGAGAATATTATGATGGCATGCAGGTTTCCTCACGATGTGTCCTTCACCGTTATAGCAAGTGACATTTAATTTCTTAAAGCGCACATAACTTACAAAAGTCATTGGTGCGTGCCGCTTGGGTTTGAACCCGGACTGCTCGAATGAGAGGCGAGTTCGATAGCCACTGGGCTATGAATGACCGCGTAGTATTCTTACTCTATGTTAATACCGTTTTAAAGCAGTTTCTAATGGCGGTTGGTTCCAGGATAGCATTTAGAAATAGTTTGGTTCCGTTCCTGAAACTCGACTTTCAAGCAGTTACGCTACTGCCAAACAATGTTGATTCTGCTCAGTTACACGAAGGCGTTTTGAAAGTAAACTGTGATTGGAGAGTAATTGTCAGCGTAATAGTCAACATCCGCTGTAGAGATCAAAATAAAATATTCATTCATTCATTCATTCATTTATTCAGATCCATTTTTTAATTCGGTTAATTGTGTCTCAAGTATTTTTGATATTCTTGGTTAATGTAAAACAGAATGAATAACTGCATCACCGAAAAGTTTCAGTAAGTACCAACTACATTATTATTATTTTCTTAATAACTATTGTTGAGTACCAAGGTAATGGCGCCAAAATAACTAGCTCCAATCCTACCACGTAATAATTTTTAAAGCAATTTTGTTTCTGGCCAGTGAGTTACAACGCATCCGCTACTGACGTAGGTAAGTATTACCAATAGTACCAACCTACAACAGAAAGTTAGATAAACTGAATAAAATTTTCCGTAATTGGAAAAATAATCATTTTTATTAAAACCATAATGAGTCGGAGAAGAAAACCAACAGACTTTCGCAGGATTATGCATGTGGGTTTAAAATATGCGCGCCTATTACTACATTCCACTACGGCGCCGAATTTGGTGATACGCTGTTTGTTTTTGGGGTTTCGACGTCACTAACGAAATCACACGACTAACGACGGCATCGGGGTAAAAAGTTGGCACGTGCTTCGATTTTTAAAACGTCCAAGGGAACTTGACAGGGCGTGCAAGCCAAAAATGGCTTGTATTAAATCATCAGCAATGTGGTCTACCGAACGTTAATGGGACACACTGTATATGTATAAGGCTACAGCGTTTTGTTCAACCGAGGAATTATTGAACGTCAATTAGCAGGACGACAGACGAGTATTTTGGAGGCGAAACACGAGAATGTATGTTTTGAACTAACGTTTTTCGGCAGTTTTGGGTTGTGTTTATATTTTTTTGTTATTTAGAAATTTTCAAATTTAATTTTTTTTTAAAAAAAAATTTTTTACAGTATAATTTATTTTATAACAATAAATGTTGACTGCAACAATATTCACAAGAAAACATGTCTTTTCAATACGGTTTTTGTGTTTTTGACAAAGTTTAGGGTAACGTTCGTATTACCCCACAAACACACTCATTATTTCTGCAAAACCAAACATCTTAGCTTAACTTAGTTGATGTTATGATAAAAAAATCGGGCAACTTGCCAGGTCTGGATTACGAGTTAGGTTATATACATATATGCGGGATGGGTCACTAGCTCTACCTTTGTGGGTTTGTGGAGGTTGCCGTGGACCTCGCACGTTGTGGGTCACCAATGTTGAAGAGCCTTGGTATTCGTGCCGAAGAGTAGCTAGGGTCCGACGAGCAGAGGTTTCCCGTGGTGGCTTTTTTTCCTGGAGGGACTCTCCGCGGAGAATTTTCACCAGCGTTGCTTGCCGTTGGCTTCGGGTTTGCTGTTCCAACGAGTCTTCTTCGAACCTCTCTCTCTCTCTCTCTCCTTTGATGTACCCCACTCTTTTTGTAATGGGAATGGTGGGATACAATGATCTGCGAGTGCGCTGGGAGTATGCGCTGGCCGAGTATGTAGTTAAACTACTGCGCGGTGTAGCCCACAACCCAGGAGTGCTGCGCGGCCTGGCCCTGCGCGCGCCGGACCGCTGCGTGTAAGGTGGATGGTCAATGGTTGTTACCAAGCCTGGGAACTAACCAAGAGTACCTAATAGCGTAATGTTCCCAATAGATTGTTGAATTCCAAGCACCATATTTGAATTAGAGGCGATAAAAGCAAGGTACCATCCCATCAAGTAACCCGTAGATAAACGTGTTCTAGGCATAAAGACCTAAAATTATACCCACTCTATATTATTGCGCACTGTGGCACTGATGAACATGAACACATCTCGTGGTGAGAACTCGGTAATCGCTCTCGGAAGCCCTCAAGGATCATGCAATCGTAAACCTATAACGCTTGAGGACACCACGGCCGCTGCCCTGTCGTAAAATGCCAATTGATATAAATTATTTCCCAACGATTTGAAATGGTTTTTATTTAATTAAGCTTATTAATTTACTGTGAAACTTACATGCGGATTGGTGCAGGAATTAATAGTCAACCGTCGAATGTTCAAGCCAAGTATGTTCAAGAATGCCATTCAAGCCAAGTATATCAATGTATGTTCAAGAAAATTCTCAAGCCTTCGACAAGGCTTAACGATTGTTTTTACCATTGAAAACAACCGGGATCGACATGGATTAGCATATGCAAGCACGGTATGCAAGCATGACTCGAGTTTAAATAATAAGTAAAGTATAAATGTTATGTAATATAAGTTTCTACGATATAAATGCATAGATAATTATTATTAACTAGTGGACGCCCGCAGCTTCGCTCGCGTTACACATTCACTAACTTCAAAAACGGCAAAGCTTCATACTAACTTAGCACCCTCGTTTTACCCCCTTAGGGGATGAATTTTCAATTTTTTCTCGCCGTAAAAACCATCCTTGAACTTCAACGAACATTTAAAAAAAAGAATTGGCCAAATTGGTCCAGGCGTTGTTGAGTTATGCGCTTACCAACACATTTTGCGATTCATTTTTATATTATAGATTATTTATACATAAAAATAAAAAAAAAATTGTACACAAAAAACAACTTGATTTAGAGAAAATAAATTACAATTATCTGCATTACAAAAGGGATTCGAAACCGAGGTGCGCGGTTTGGCAGTCAGGGCGCCACTAATCGCGCCACGGAGTAGTTAAAAAATGTTATTGTTAAGATTTTAACTAAGTGTGTGTCTGAAGTGTCTACTAAGCGATTGAAGAGAATCAACAGTGGAGGCAAACACTTGCTACCACGATTGGAGTAAGATCTCTGTAGATGTGGGGCGTGTTAGTCCACTGGCGGCCCGATCAAGTTCCGACCAATTCGAACTTTCAACCTACACTATTTCAATATAAAATAGGTAAGTAGATACCTATATTAAGATCCGCTAGCAAAGACCACACGTCTTTTACGCTGTTGAAAACGCCGCAGAAAGATACCAATACAAATTACAATGCAATCTTAATCTTACAATAACCTTTCCCTAGGCGCTAATAGAATTCCATATTTCAATAGAAGGGAATAAGTATGTAGGTATCTAATTCTTATCGCCTTAATAACGGTTATCTGCATTGACATTTTGAATTTAATTTGAAATGGAATGCGTGTTGAATTAATTTAAAATCATCACAATGCTGAACTGTTAGATATATAAAAGTTTAATTTGATTCTATTTTTTTTAAACTTCCAAGTGAATCCTAGCATTAAATTAAATTAAATAATAACAACGATAATGGATTCACCGTTACCGGTACCATCAAATAGGGATAAGATTTTTTTTTGTGTGCAACACTTATTAACTATTTGGTTTGCTAAGTTGCAGAACACCTATTTTTAACACTTATTATGTATAATTTATACTACTCTTAAGTATCTACAGAAAAGTCAAAGTCAAAGTCTATTAATTTATTTCGCTGTGAGGTGATTGGACACGCTTAACAAAAGTCTAGGTACCTAACTAGAAAATGCTAAAAGAAAAGATTAATATAAAGCAACAAAACATTTTATTTACTTAAAAATATAAATATATAGGATTAGCTATTAATCATTGAATTAATAGCTAATACTACAATAATTTATAACTATAAACTTAAGCAATTCATTAATTATTACTGTCAACAGTGTATTTTTAACAAATGTTTGAATAATTACCTATAATTACTATATTCTGAAATATGGTCATATTTATTTAATCCAAATATGAATTATATGCATACATTTTGAAGGTGCTTAAGTTTATTTAGTTGCTCCTCAGTAGCGACTCATAATTAGAATGAAAAATCTTAAACCATAACATTTGTACCCATCTCTACCTAGTCAGTAGTCTGTGATTGTACCTGTCAACTACTGTCAAGTCAATGGAGTCATACAACTGTCTGTGGTCAATCAAGTGTCATATGTTTTATAGGTTATGTTACACTGGTATCAAATGTACAAGTTATGCATTAATACCTGCATTTTTTCTTGTAATGTTAAAAAATCTGTATAAAACTAGTAGCAGACTCGTTAACAAGACATACAGAACGTGTTATTTGAGAACTCACAGTTTAAACACTCTAAACTATACAAACAAGTTGCCGAATACTATGAAGGTTAATTTTTGTCTACAAACTAATATGTTTTGGAGCATGGAACTTTCGAATTTATTTATTTATTTATTTAACCTTTTATTGTGTAATACAATATGGCGGACTTAATGCCTAATGGCATTTATCTTGATTTTCAGTCCAAGGGTTGTACCCTGTCTGCTCACGTTATCATTATCGTTGTAATTTCAGATCGGAACCCACGATGGTGTCTTCCACTGTGATGAACTGTTGGCCTGTTACATGCTCAAACAGCTGTCGAAATATAAAGACGCAGAAATAATCCGGACGAGGGATACAGAGAAACTCAAATCATGTGACATAGTGGTTGATGTAGGGGCAGTGTATGATCACGAGAAGTGTCGCTATGACCATCACCAAGTTGAGTTCAATGAGACACTCAGCAAGTTAAGGCCAGAACTTGGAGATAAGTACAAAATCAAGTAAGAAAAAATTGCTTAAAAATGACACAAAATACTTTATTATAATATAGCCAGTGTCAATTGATTTTCTGCAACCGATTAACAACCCATTGCAGGGCACGGTTCTCATCTCACTGCAGAGAAGGCCTGCCAATACATTACTTGAGTTTGAATTAACAGGAGAGTAATGGTTAGAAGTTCTGAGTCCACATGAAGGTCGCCAAGGTTTGTTGCCGAGTTGCATTCACACCTTGTAGCTGACTACAGGACGGTGAACTGTATGGTAACAGTAAAAGACTAATTTGCAGAATATTTATACTTGTTTTATTGTTCTGAATGTGCTGTTTTTTGTACTATTATGCCAATGTGCCAATACAAATTAACACCCCTACCAAGCTTAAGTACATTTTTCTCTTAAATAACTAGTCACCTTTAAAACTAACCAGCCCCCTTATTACGTAACTTGCAATCGGGAAGCGTTCGCGACAATTGCGAAATAATTGCTCCGAAATCGCAAATTCGTATTACGTATCAGCGATAACCAAGCGATCGCAATCAATCGATGGTGCTGCCTCTTATGGACAATCGTTGAACTAAAAATGCACAATATTCCTTGGCCGCGGGAGATTTTCGTATTACGTAACTGTTCTGGCAGCAAAGCGATTGCGATCAGCAAGCAATTTGATCTGTTAAATTGCGATAATTATTTAGGTGATGTTTGTCGATTGCTGTGTGATTGCTTCTTTATTTACGTTTTAAACGTGGAATGTATTGTTTTATTTCTTAAAGGCAATACTTTAACTAACTTTTTTTATGGATACAAGATAGCAAACGAGCTTGCTTTGCCCATCCGCTGCCGCCCAAGACAACTGTGACTGACTTTGAACAAGACTCAATAAGGGACTGGGATGGTTAGTCCAGTTAGTTGAGAGAGTTAATTAGAACATTAGTTGGTCAGTTCGTTAGTAGGTATGAGGACTGGGGACTGTTAGTGTTAGTTAGTCCTGTTAGTTGGTGTTAGTAATAGTCCAGTTAGTACTTAGTCCAGTTAGTACGTAGTTTCTGTGTCTGGATGTACATACTTACATAATATGAATGTTTGAAAATATGGATAAATGTATGTTGTTATTATTATTATTTCAATAAAAAAACACATTTTTCGGATCCGAGTTCGTCACCAATATACATACCAAAATAAACAGCCCTCATGTTATGTTTACTTGATTTTTTTTACAAGTCCCTTTCTCGTAATTATTACTCTCTTATTTGTAAAAAAAGATGTTGGAAACATCTGTTTAACATTTTGTTAGTTCCAGTGATTGCTACTAAATTGCTAATGGCGCTGGTTCCGTCGCAAAAAGTGCAACTAGCGATCAGCGAACAATTTGTCAGCAATCACTTACGTAATACGATTTATTTTGACGAAAAGCAATTGATCGCGAGATCACTGCGCGATTATTGTTGGTCGCTTACCGATTGCTAATTTTAGGTAATAGGCCGGCAGGGTTCCTATTTTAACCAATAATTTTACTACACCTACAAATTACTAAGGATCATGAGGTCCTGATTCAGGTTCTTATTACACTATAAATAATATCTATGATACTCTATGATTATTAATAAAACATTAAAGTAAACCCATAGTGTGAACTATAGTATGTAAATATTCTAATTTAACTTTTTTTCACAGATTAAGTTCAGCTGGTTTGATATATGCACACTATGGCGAAGAAGTTATAAAATGCATTACCCCTAAAACAAATCCGTTGTCTTCAGAAAACCTGAAACTTGTTTATAGAAAAATGTATGAAAACTTCATTGAAGAAATTGATGCTATCGACAATGGAGTGCTTATGACCGATGAGAAACCAAGATACGTAATAAGAACACACTTAAGTGCTCGAGTAGGTCGTTTGAACCCAGAGTGGAACTCTGCCTTGACAACAAACGTAGATGATCTATTCCAGAAAGCAATGGTACTTGTTAGTGAAGAGTTTCTGTATGCAGTAAACTTTTTAATCACAGTCTGGCTTCCAGCACGAGTGTATGTTAGATCTGCACTAGATGAACGTATGGAAGTTCATGAATCGGGGCAAATTCTTGAGTTTAAGGAGAGGTTTCCCTGGAAAGAGCACCTGTTTGACTTGGAAGAGGAGTTGGGATTGGGACAGCAGATCAAATATGTCATATATAATGACAGGCCTAACAGTTGGAGAGTACACGCAGTTCCTGAGACACCATCTAGCTTTATTTTAAGGTAATATCACAGCTGGCCTACTAACTACTTACAGAGAACCATCGCCTTTTGTAGCGTCCATAGCCCAATGGCTATTCGATTCAATGTGCTCAAAAGAGTTAAGCAACGACAGATGTGGTCAGTTTGTGGATGGGTGAACACTAGTGGCAAAATTTCATGGACGGTACCATGCTTCGGAGGGCACATAAAGCTGTTGGTCTTGGTTGTTTTCAATGCTGGAATCAGTCGCTAAGCCTTGTCAAAGAGCTTCGGGTGGCTTGAAAACATTTGACACTGGGTTGGCCACTAAGTCCACAAACCCCTACCAAACCAAGGCATTGGAGCAGCGTGGTGGTGTATGCCTTAGACAGGACTGTGTCTGTGGGGGAGATTCGTGCCCAACATTGATTAGTCTATAGACAACCTTTGTTGTATGTAATTGCTGTAATTTAGATGTAGTAAAGAATAATTAATAGGCTACGATTTCACTATCGTATTAAAGGATAAAAAAAATCATTATTTTGCAGGAAAGCACTACGTAAAGAGTGGAGGGGAGTGCGAGACGAGTTGCTGAGTAGTGTGTCAGGCATAGAGGGATGTGTGTTTTGCCACAGCTCAGGCTTCATAGGCGGCAATGTCACCAGGGACGGTGCTCTGAAAATGGCAATTGCTAGTTTAGAAGCCGAGAGTTGATAGCTGTGATGTTATTTTGATGAATTTAATGAATGAAATTAAACACACAATCAGTGTTTAAATTAAGTGTATTTTTCTTTATTCCTTCAAATTGTTAAAGTATTTCGGAAACCTTTTAATAATTCTAATTCAAATTCAAATAATCTATTTCGCTATGAGGTGATTACACACACTTAACGAAAGTCTAGGTAACTACAAACTACATAAAGAGAAGAGATATAATGCTATTCTAAACTGATTAGAATTTAAAAAAAAAATTGAGATTACCTGATTTCAACAATATATATGCCATATTATATATGCCACAAAAAGATTTGATTCAGTATTAATATAGAACTACATATATTGTCTACTAATGTCTTTACTCGTAAACCGAATAGCTTTATTATATTAGTACATATTATTTAATTAGTATAGAGTAGTGACGCGCTCCAGTTGTCGGAGGGTGCGGAGTACTGCGGAATAAATGTGAAATTATAGCAACGGGGCATTTTAGGCTCGTTAGTCTAGTGATCGTTAGCTCGTCTGCTAAACTAGAGGTCCAAAGTTCGATTCTTAGGCTAGGCTACGATTGGGTTTTTCTAACTTGATATGTCCAGTAGCTCGGAGTCTGGGTTTGTGCCCCGTGTGTGGCAATAGGCTCACAAACAACACATTTTCGTTGAATGAGTCAATGAATGATTTATTTTTATTTTCTTAGTGATTAAGATTTCATTGATGTCAAATGCGCTCATGAATTCATCCAATCGTATAAAATCGCAAATCCATTATTTATGCAATCACAACAATTATCAAATTTGACAATAGTTTTTTTTGATGATTTTTTAATATATTCTGATAATTACGGTAAAAACAAACAATTACAAAGACACAATGTTAATTGTATAATATTGACATATTATTATGGTTAAACAGTGTAAGAAATTCAGCAACATGTCCACATATTCCTGGTTAAGCTATAATATCATTTAAAACAACCCTCAAGTCACATTTTCTATCCTTCTAGGGCTCTTATCTTCTTGGTTAATACCATCAGAAGTACTAACTGTACTGCTCTTATCTTCTTGGCTAATACCATCAGAAGTACTAACTGTACTGCTCTTATTTTCTTGGCTAATACCAGCAGTATTACTAACTGCACTGCTCTTATCTTTTTGGCTAATACCATCAGAGGTACTAACTGTACTGCTTTTATCTTCTTGGCTAATATCATCAGTAGTACTAACTGTACTACTCTTATTTTCTTGGCTAATATCATCAGTAGTACTAACTGTTCTGATCTTATCTTCTTGGCTAATACCATCAGATGCACTAACTGTACTGCTCTCTGTTACCGGACCATCACTTGTACATTTTACTTCATCAACATCTTTGACTTCACTTTCTTCATCTTCATCTTTGACTTTATCCAATTCATCATCATCATCATCATCTCCAACCAAAGTCTCCTTATCCTCCGGGACCTCATCGGAGGGCTCATAAGAGTGTCTACTGAGCTTTTCCAGCCATGTGGCCATAGACTTGCCCTCGATCTCTCCTTTGACGATGTTAGGGTTGATCTGATCGTGGATAAACTTCTCTATCGTTGGTTCCTCCTCAGCCCAAATCAGGCTGTCATGACTGTTTTTGAATTTTGCGTCGTATCTCTCGTAATGGACCTGCAATAATGTGAGATAGTTAGGCTATATCTATATATATAAAAATGTTATGTTGGTTTGTGTACTCTTCAAAAACTCAAAAAGTTATGCACCGATCGAGCTGAAATTTTAGCATGGTATATAATCCGGATCAAGGATTGTTTTTATCTAATTTTTGAATCAGTCACATATCCGCGAAAAATATTGTATATTCACAAGTATTGCAAAATTAAACTTATATGACATGACTGTATTCTTTGTTTTGTTTCTCATTTCGCAACCATTCAATCACAATGTGCCACAGCGAAGCGTGGCAGGGTACAGCTAGTACTAAATAAAATATCTAGGCGGGAAAACGAGTACAGTAAAGTAATGCATTTTTGAAAGCTAATATAACAAAATCACGAACGTATTTCCCGGAGGACCCCTCCGTGATAGTGTGTGAGGCATAGGTGATATCAAAACATCTTGAAAATGAAAATTTGTCACATTTCAATAGTGACACAGTGCTAAGTAGACGAAGAAGATATGTTAAAGACTAAAATACTGTAAAAACTTTATGTTGAGCATTTCCCAACTGAAGTACATATTAGTCAGTATTTAAATAAATTAAAAGCTAATAATCATGTCCGTAAAGCAGATTAGTTTCAACAAATTAAGATGAATTTCATTTTGGAATAAGCAGGACCTATGTATACTAAATTACTATTAATTCTGGTATTTTTGTTGTTTGTCGTGTACATGAAAATATAAAATAAATAAATAAACAAAATGAAGCCAAAGGTCAAAAAGTCCTTAATTTCATGACCCTTGTCCTTACAAGGGTCATGAAATTAAGGTCAAACGTTCACATCCGAGTATCAACAATGCAACTAACCTTGTCAAGAACCAATCCCAAGCCGGGTATCGTCGGTATCATCACCTTCTCCTTGCCAAACACCTTGTCCATTATAGACATGTCCGTGTGTCCTCGGACAACTGCTACCATCAGACCAACCATCTTCCGTATCTGGTGAAGCATAAAGCTTTGACCCTGGAAAAGTAAGTTTCTTCATCACCTTTCATAAAGTACTAGCTTTTACCGCGTGGTCAAAGGGAATTAACAATGAGTTGTTTATCATACATGACACATTTTTGGTGGATGAATAGTGACAGTTCCACGATTAAAAGATACTAAGGTAAGAACTTGCAAATTAATTTTACTAACGCCATCTATCAACAACATCCGGAACTAAATATCTAGCAAATAACAAAACATCAATATCTTCGCATGGGGATGTTTTACCGCGGCAAAAAGTAGCCTACGTCACTCTCCACCCTCCTCACTATCTCCACACAAAAAACCATACCATATAATTGCTTCGTTGCGACGTGAAAGCCGGACAAACAAACAAACAAACACACTTTCACATTTATATTATTAGTATGGAAGTATGGATTTTCACGGCTGGTGGCATGGACCAAGGTGGCTCAGCGATCAGAGCATTATCAGTATACGGACTGGCATCTGTCTAGCTCAGGGGTCGGCAACCTGTGGCTCGCGAGACACATTCGGCTCTTTGGATGTGAAGCGGCGGCTCTTTAGTTCCATATGCAGTTTATATAGATATTTTTCTTATGAACCAATCGATTTTTTTTTTATAAAAAAAACTTTATTTATGCAAGTATTATTTATTGTTGGCACGAAATTGTTTTATGGCTCTATAAAACTAAAATTTTGTAAATTGTAATTTTTTACTCTTCCGATTCCAAAAGGTTGCCGGCCCCTGGTCTAGATACTATTGATGCCCTATAGCATAGGGCCTATGCGCTATCCCCTCCAGATTTCGTTCAGAACAAAACTTTCGTTCAAGGAATACTGATGGGAAGGTCGTAATTTCGAATCCCACCTGCGCATGATAGGAAATTTTCTCAAGGTAGACTACTAGACTAGGTAGTTAGTAAATATTGTACCTTAACTAATAGGACTGCAAATTCCATATCACTTGTAACAAACACACGATCCACGGCAAAACTCATCATGTACCTACACGCTGATGGGTCGTGATAGTGTCTGAAATATAGAAACTAACATTAATATTATTGGAATAATTTTTTTCATGTTGAAGATTTTTTTTATTTCACTGTTTTAATTTTTGCGGACAATTGATCCAAGACATTACAGTCTAAGGACAAAATTAGTTAATTTATACCCAATTTTTAAGTTTTTTTTTCCAAAAAAGCCATTCACTTCAAATCCTTGTTGATTTGATTTATACCGCGTTCACAATAACTTAAGACCTGAGTCCCATGACGTCACAGCGGCGTGCTTACAATGTACAAAAAAGTTTACGTCTTACGCCGTGAGGTGAAACGAGACTAAGGCTGACTTTCCACCAATGGTATGCTATGCTACTTAGCTATGGATGTTATCCACCAATCATATTCATTGGCCAACATAGCATAGCACTGATGGAAACGGGTGTCAATAAGCTAAGTTTTTTGTATGGATGGATGCGTGTTATGGACCTCGCCACGTCTTACGCCGTGAGGTGAAACGAGACTAAGGCTGACTTTCCACCAATGATATGCTATGCTACTTAGCTATGGATGCGTTTGTTATCCACCAATCATATTCATTGGTCAACATGAACATAGTATAGCACTGATGGAAACGGGTGTCAATAAGCTAAGTTTTTTGTATGGATGGATGCGTGTTATGAACCTCGCCACGTCTTACGCCGTGAGGTGAAACGAGACTAAGGCTGACTTTCCACCAATGATATGCTATGCTACTTAGCTACGGATGCGTTTGTTATCCACCAATCATATTCATTGGCCAACATAGCATAGCACTGATGGAAACGGGTGTCAATAAGCAAGTTTTTTGTATGGATGGATGCGTGTTATGGAGCTCGCCGTCCCCGTGCCTTCCCTGCTGTCGATGAATCGCACAGCTTGAGCTGAGCATCTTTCTACCTTCCATTCATATCCCTCACGACTGCCCTACTGTCATTCATAACAGAAGTCGCAAACTGTGCGGAAGCCTAGTCTTACCTTGACTACAATCAAGGAACTTGACCCCAAAAGCATTAAGTGATTGGCCTTTGGGATCAGGTTTGAATCTCTTGGGGGCTTAGATCCTTTTAGATCGCAGTGGCTTGTGGGCTTTTTGGACCACACCTCTTTCCTTCAAATAATAATAGCTTAGTATCAGTGAAAACATAGCTTTCACATCCTCGCATCATAACTGCATAAGCACATCTTTGGTGGAAAGGCACCCTAACGCGGGGAGTTGCGACGTGACTATGCCTTTAAAGATAAAACAATAAGTAACTAACTAATAAATCAATTACATAATGGAATAACTTACTTTTTCTCTGTAAAATTGTGATAACTCTTTGTTCCTTTGTAATAACCGAGCACTTCGTTAACCTTAGCCAATTTCTCCTCCGTTACCCTGTATGCCAGTCTCTTTTCATCATCATCCGCGCTCGGTTCAAATGTGAATGTTGGTAGAGTATAGCTGTATGTCCGTGCATTGCACTTGATCTTGGAATTGAACTTGTTTGTGACTCTCTTGATGCCGAACACTCGGATGGATTCGGGCAATCGTTGGTTTATTTCTTCTATTTTTACTTCCAGAGCTACAACAGAGATTAACACTGTTATTATTTACTGCACACGGCCACCTGAGACTGATATACATAGATTTTTTTTAATAACTTCCTTAATATTAACATCCAGACAGAACAAACACAAGTGTTTGTCACAGGAATGTTTGTCTGGTCTTTAGTCCCTAGTCCTTAAGGACTTAAGACTAATAGGGGCAACCCAAATGACACTTCTATGTACTATTATATTCAATGCAATATATACTATTGTTATTCAATGTCAAGTCTAGAAGTTATACTAACGTAACTTAAGGGACACCACCTGCCTCGCAGCAGAGACCCCCTTGTCCGTCCGAGAGCTTCTCTGGAACTGTGCATTCTGCTGGTTCGCAAAGTCATCTTCTGTTATATACTTGGCTTCCTTTAAGGCTTTCAGGAGCTCCTCTTCTATAGTTGGTACACCAGGGTTCCTGAAAAATAATATAATACTAGATGACCTCACAAAAATTGTTCTGCCATACGAAATGTTAGTGACGCGACACTTCACGTCAATGAACAATGGTTAAAATATTTGGATAATGTTCATACAAAAATACTAAAATTGTGTTTAAAAAACATTTTCCAAGGGACCAAATTGTGAATCTAAACCATTCTCGAATCCCCTTGAACACTCAAAAAATTTCATCAACATCTATCCAGCCGTTTAGGAGTTCAGTGACATACACACGTACACAAGAAATATATAATATATGTATATAAAGATTTATTTAATTACTGCCTCATAGATTTAGGATAACAAGATAGATTTCTTTGCTTAGTCAAAAAATTTTATATTAAATTTTATACAAATACAGTTAAGTGAAAAAAAAAAACTTCAAGTCAAGCATACACTGGCTGGACTCATTCCATGGGGCGAGTATTTATTGAATTTAGATTGAACTTGGAATTCCTACTAGTACCTTGGATTCGATATGTGGTTGTATCTGTATTCGGAGAGTAAAGTATTGAAAATATCAACAAGCTTACCTCTGCATACCATAATAATCGACACCACAATAACCCAAAAGCATAGCCATTTTTTTCCGCTTAATCCTCTCAAATGGTTTATCACAAACTCTCTTCTCATCTGACTCCCCAGTCTCTTGTTTTTCTCCCCTCAACTCTTCCCACTGCCTCTTCATATATCTTTTCTTATACCGAGTCAATACTTTGTCTTTAACTAGATCAGCATTATTTTCATCTACTGTCTCTGTAATTATCTCCATTGCGGTCACAGATCTGGCTGGTATAGCTGAAACAAATATTTCGTACTTACAAGAACCATCAATCAATTGGATCAGACTGATATGCACAAAGACTATATAAACGGATAGGACATAATAACATCATCATAAATAAATCACGTCGGTATTTCTCCGAAGTGGTCGACAGAGGTGTGTGCTATTATATAGATGAATTACCCTTTTGACCAGCTGTTTAGTTCGCATGTAATACTAAGCACTAAGAAAGGATTTTTGAAAATTAATCCCCTAAGGGGGTAAAACGGGGGTTGCACCCCCGTTAGTATGAAACTTTGCCGTTTTTGAAGTCAAGTGGGCAAACCGAACGCGGGCAGACGTCGTTAATTGGTCTAATTCTACGCGAGCGAAGCTGCGGGCGTCCACAAGTTAATTTTATATTTGTTTTTACTTAGCAAATCTACCTTTATTTTATTTTAGTAACCTACAATAACTGACATTAAAAAGATACTTTAAATATACTTAATAAAAATGAAGGGGTGAAAACAAAACTGAATAACAGTAAAACATTCCTGTAATGGTAGTATGTACAACTGAAACACTGAAGGGTGAAAACACTGAAGGGTGAAAACAAAACTGTGTACAACACAAAAATTTATTAGAACTAAACACGTGTTTAGGTTTACAAAGAACTTATACCTGGCTTCATGAGGGTATATTTCGGTACATTCGGCCGTAGTGAATTTACAAATAGATTAAATATTCTGAGTGACATACCAACAACCAATGATAGTTAATTGTTTCGTATTAATTAATGTTACGATTACGAATAGAAAAGAAAACAAATTTAACAATCCAGGAAACCTGGCGGAGGACTCGAGCAGCTACATAACATTTTCACAACAGAAAGTGACGACCGACCATAAAATGTACTCTGTGCGACCGACAGGAGGAAGAAACAGAACCGGAACTCTTTGACGAATATGACAATGACGTGACCGATAACATTGACAATGACATTATCGATATAAAAGCACAGTATTTATAACTTGTAGCTATATCACAGATTACCCCCAAAGCTAAATCACGGTAATAGCATAGAATAAAGAGTCGCTCCGCTCTACATTATACTATGGTAATAGTATGTTAAGTATCTAATCGTCCAAAAGTTGAAGAAAAATTGTTCGAAAAAATAAAATACCTACCAACAACGAATGCAAAAGGTTGAATTGGTGACATCCAGCATCTTTTTTTCTTCTTAGTCGACGGCGCATAAGTATGTAACGCCGGAAGTACATATCGTCGGAATCCTATAATAATAATAGATTCAAATATGTAAAGATTAAAGATTATTTATTTCTCAAAAAGATTTACAAAATCACTTACTGGGAGACATGATAAAATATTATAACAACGTTTTACCCCCTTAGGGGGTGAATTTTCAAAAATCCTCTCTTAGTGCTTCCCCTACGTTATAAAAGAAACCCCTGTGCAAAATTTCAAGTTTCTAGCCCTTATAGTTTAGGCCCTGCGTTGATATGTTAGTCAGTCAGTCAGTCAGTCAGCTTCTCCTTATAAATATATAGATTACATGCATCCCGGAGCGTACAAAACAAACGTTAACTTATTAAAATTAAATTGCTACTGATATTCCAGTATACATAATAATAGTCTATCTATGTATTGACACTCGCTACCAAACGTACGTACGTGTCGGAATAAGACACGCGCGTTCGAAGCAGGTAAATAAGAACGCGTAAGGGCGTATGCTGAAACGAGCGTTTATGCGCAACAAAAAAGCTAGTCTGAAAGCGCATTTATACGTTTAACAAAAAACATCGTTTGAACTATTTAAATGATTTTGAATATCATTACCTGACATTACCCTCCTAATCCATAGTCTCATAAAATTTGCTATTAATATTTTATGTATTTAGCGGTAGTACGGTGCCGTTCATAAAATATTCCCAATTTCATTGAATAGCGCAATTCCAGTGCGCATGTCACAGTTAAACGCATGCTCAAATCACATTACGGACATTGTTATTTGGGACAAGGCTTTCAATCCAGCATGGGTTGACGCAGTGTTGGCAAAATGAAAGGGGGAAGCTCGGAGCGCCTGGTCGTGCGACCGCCTCGGCGAAGGGGCGACGCGCGCGCTAGGCTAACCCGCTACATAACTATTATGTTAGCTGCGATTCTCTGTGGAGGCGGCTCGGCACTTCTCTTCCTCGTACCGCTGTATGCTGATCCAGCTTTGAGCGCCTTGGCCGCCGACTTTGATCCAACCCCAGCTGAATGCATAACCGAACGGCGCGACGACCGATTGGGCTTGGACAACTGCACTTGGGCTTCCTGCCGCGAAGGTTGTACCAGTGACGCATACAAGTGTATCCAACTTCACGTCAAGTACAAGCCTCACACGGAAGATTGGCGACCCGCGGTTCTGTACGTCAACATCAAGGGCTGCGGTTACCCGCCCGCAGTGGATTGCGAGAACTTCACGACCAGCTACGGTTACGTTGGGGCGAAATATTCGTGTTATTGGTCGCGAGCTGACACGGCGGTGGTGGTGCCGCGCTGGTCGAGAGGTGAGCAGGTGGCGATGGTGACGAGGACCCTCGCGTTGCCCCTGTTCCTCTCCGGGTGCGCCGGGATAGGGCTGTGCGCTCTGCACTGCGAGTGCAGACCCCGCCGCCGCCGCCGCCCGCCGCGCCGCCCCCCGCGCTTGCCAACCCTGTCTCCCGACGACACCTCTGTCTACCGCCTGGCTTAGAACTCCCATCAGATATTTAAATGTGTGGATCCTTTACAATTGGCACAAATACATTTAACTATGATGTTACCTCTTAAGTAATAACTATGTAAATACCGATATTTTGTGGTGTTTTATCAATTGATAGCAATAGGAAGTTTTAGCAAGTTTTCAGTACATACAGTACAATATAGTAAAATACTATTTAATTTCATAATAGAAACATATCAGCAGTAACAACCAATATTGTAAAACGTGTTTCTAAGAATTAACAGATGGAATTGAAATTAATGAAAATATTGATGGTATATTTTTATTTATCAACCTGTGGCTTGATACAAATTATTCTGTGCATATACCTACATAACCAATAAAGTTTATTTTAATACCAATAATTCTGTGTTTGATTTTCAAAGTACTTAGATATATCACCTGGTTGGTTGCTTCAATCGATTCAATTTTAATAGGAATAGTGATGCTGTATGCTCGCTTGATATCATCACATACTTACTAAAACTTCTTGTATCATTTTATTTTGATGATATCATTTGATTTTTGGTAACATCTTGTACACGGTAGGTGTACAAGATCTGCAGTGTCTGTGGGGGAGACCCGTGCCCAACAGTGTGTCGTCTATGGGTAGTGGCCAGTTCAGGCCAGTTATAGCCGCCATAATATTTGAGGTCCACTTACATAAGACATTGAATAATGAATTAAAAAATACTAGTGGACGCCCGCAGTTTCGCTCGCGTGAAATTAGACATAACAATAGTTTTGTTTAAACCTAGTAATATAAATATAGCCTATGTCACTCAGTGAAGATGCAGCTTCCTAATGGTGAAAGAATTTTTGAAATCTGTCCAGTAGTTTTTGTGTGAACACATTACAAACAAATCTTTCTCCTATAAAATATTAGTATAAAAGTATAGATAGCGATCTATGTATACCGTAAATGTGTTATGAGCCCTTGCATTCTTGTTGAAAACGTATCGATAGCACTTCAGATAAATTCTAAAGACAAATTGTTGTAGGCAAATTTGGCCTCTATGTGTGCTAATACAAAATCTATTTTCTTTTGCTCCTACAAGTAGAACCAAAGATACTGCGGTACAACCGCTTAACTGAAATTAAGTCGACCTTTATGTAAAAGCAGTATCTACTTAACTGAAAATGACTTCTATTTGAAAGAAAGAAGGCGATTTTTTGTTTAAATCTTTTTTGCTATTGTCTCGTTTTGTAAAGAAATGAAATATTAAAAACCATGAAAGGTGACAGCCATTCTACTTTTTAAATTCCCGAGATATTAGACTTTTTAAAATATGGTTAAAAAATAACTCATCTAGTTATCAGGGTCATAGATGCCTAACACTCAGCAGTAATGAGTTATTAACTCATTCATATCCATAGACAACGCTAGGCACGGATCACTCCCTTAACCGTAGCTGGGAAAAATCTAGAGCATACAACCACACTGCTTCAATGCAGATTGAGAGGGGGTTAATGGCCAGTTAAATGTCGAATGTTCTCAAGCCAACGAAAGTTTTTGACAAGACGTAACGATTGTTTTAAAATTTAAAAATAATTGGAACCAAAGGCCATCGTCCTGAAAGTCAGTTAAATTGGATCGTATGTTGATCACGTCGATCGACGAAGGCCATAAAGTAACATAAAGTAACTATTTAGTTGCTATACAATAATGTGCCATACAGAGCGCCTCGATAGATGACTCTTTTAACTAAGAAATTGGAATTTTGGTTTGAAATTTACTTACAAATGTAGTAGAGTACAAGATTTCGGCCACGAGGAAAAAAATTCTTCGTGGCCAATCTAGTTTGTTTACGAGGAACAGACCATATTGGTTTTGTATTCTGAGCTGTATAGGTGAGAAGGGTAAAATAATTCAAACAACCAGTGCTGTTGGCCGTTTTATTGAAAAATAAACATAAACAGTAACACATAAAGAAGTCCGCACGGATTCGCACGAACATGGAATAACATGAAATATTATTTATGTGCGATCAGACACAAAATTTTCCATTATATATATGTTTATTTTGGTACAAACGCATCAGAAAAAAATTGAACAATCAATTTAGACGTATTAAATAAAATACACATAAATTTAGAAGAAACTAGGGTTCAGATATTTTACCAAGGTATAAAATTTAAAAAAAAAATTGGTTAGTAAAAATTATCAAACAAAATGAAAAAGCAATCTAGTCTCGAACAAAAAAAAAACATTAATTGCAACAAAAGTACACAAAATAATCAACTGGACAATTCTTCTCGCATAAATAAATTAAAGCAACGTTTTGTTTAATCACAACCACTGCACCTGGACAGTATTTTAATATAAAAATAAATAGAATGAACCCTATAGACTGTTTTCGAACTCATTTACTAAGCTGCTTTTAAGAGTACAAATTAACTAATTAACTATGCCTTTTAATAAGGAGGTGACATTTATTATAACTTTACAGTATTTACTTTACAGGCATGATCAAATTAATAATGTATATTGTTATGATAATAGACAGGTACAGAAAATTTGATAGAAAATAAAAGCTATGTATTTTAGTGAAAATTCTAACGTTGTATTTAAATATTAAAACAGTTTTAACAGAACAACAAAAGTAGGTAACTATTAAAGATTTGTCAGCTACTTTTCGCGCACCTCGATATTAAACAGGAAAATAAAAAAATAATTAACTAATTATATTTACAGTAAATAAGTAGGAAGCAAGTCGTTTTCGTATTGCTTTACCAATCATTAACATTTAAAACAATCAAAATGTAATTAGTTTTATGGTTGGTTTAAATAAAAAAAATAAAAAATATTATGCATACTTTTCGAATTATTTTAGAATTAATTAGAACAATCGCTTATTATTTGGCAACTCTTACCAATATTATTTTAAAATTTTTGCTAATTAGAAATATGTACATACATTATTATTTGTTTTATCACATTTAAATTTCCTCTTTTAATCACAAGTTTGTGAGCCCCTAAACCAATCATATAGCGAAATCTAACCGAAATAAATACATGCATTCCAAACTTAAAAAAATCAAATTCAGAAACTAGGTAAAATAAAATACAAAAAGATATGATTGAACTAACATAAAAGTCCATTTTTTATACTACAATCACAAAATTATGTGATTGATAACAAACTATTTTCAATAATCAAATTGACATTACTTTTACAGTACATAAATACAAACCAGCATTAATTACACTTTGATGTTATAAAATATCAAAACTGTCAGCAATACATTTTCTATTATTTTAAGCCGTAGTAAGACGCATTGACTCAATACAAATAACTTTGTATCGTTTAATTTTTCATTTTCATCACAAATTAATATCCTAATCAATGGTATTTTTTGTCTTTGCACGTACTTCGGCTGTAAAATATCAGTTCCACAACCTTAGATGTTTTCAAATTGATTCGATTATAACTAATGGTTATCAAATAGTTTGACGAGGTTAATAAATGGGATTTTCAATAAGCAACTTTATATAACATTTTTTTTAATATAAATACTTTTATCAAGACAGTTCAATTTAGAAATTCAGTAAGGTTGTGAGACCGATTAATTGATTAATAACTATCTAACATCGACATACACAAGTGTCGTATAAAAGTTCTAACTGAGGTTAACAATATCATTCAATAAGTCATATGCAAAGCCGCGGTCACGACACAAGCTAAAAAAACTAAAACGTACTGTTTCAACCTGTACGGACCCTTTTTGAACGATGCAAGTTGGTGTTTAAAAAAACATGGTGAAATTTGTAACGCATATTTTTTATAATACAATTACAATCATTTAAAAATATTCTGGTTCCCAGGTGTTCAATTTAAGCATATTGATAACTTTATGCAATAGTGGCAACTGCTCATCTCTTTTCCTTTGGAAAGAGACCACTGCCCACTTGTGGACAACTTGAGAGCCAATTGCATTGCAACATTCAGGAATCCCCAACTCACAGTCGTGAGAGCAAATTATCACAGTTGGCAACCCTAATGAGGTTCAAAGTCCGTCTAAACAAAGCGACACGCCCGTTAAAAATCAATACTATAGCAAAATATTGATTTTTAATCTATATTAATTGTCAAGGAAAATTATAGGAACTTTTTTTAAACAATATTTAAATGCAATAATTACATGAAATATTTCCATTGTAACAGGTGAACAGGTAGCTCATGAACAGTTAGTATGCTAGTTAGTAAAGTTATAGAATGTTCGGGGCAAACCTACTAATTCCAGTTGAAATAATGAAGAGTTGGAAAGTATCGTGGGAAGAGAAAAGACAAGGATTTCGAATCGTTATTTCGCTATTTCGAACATTGAATGGTATAGTCAAATTACTAAATCTAAAAGTATTTATTTTCTTGATTTTGAATGATTGCGTTCCATTTTTTTTTTAATCTTATTTTATTTAGTTTTGTTTAAATGCTAAGTGCTCAGTTTATAACCAGCTGAACCAAACCAAGGGCCGTACTGAAAATCAGCCCCATGGTTATTATCTTAGTCATGCCTTTTTGGGTTGTTTTGCTGCAAAAATATATTTTTTTATTTTATTTTGTCAATGTCACTGTGACATTGCTTTTTTGTACAAATTTGAATGTTGCAGTATTTAACATAAACCAGTTCCAACAAGTCCAATAATCATAGCGCACTATTTGTTTAGAATCGAAACAACTTCTTTGACCCGCTTACCCATTACAATGGATATACACTCACAAATCCTTCAATAATAAAATATATATCCTTGAATAGTAAAATATATATCCTTGAATAGTAAAATATATATCCTTGAAAAGAAAATATAATAAACAGGCGTATTGCTTTAAATCTAATCATTATGCCCGCACACTGCGAGCGATTGAAAGCGTACCTGCCGCTGAACTTTACGTCACTATACTTAGAGAGCGAATAAAGTTGCCAGTGCGAAAAACAAGCTATGCTTTTATACAAGACTGTATAATTGTTAACTCACTAAAATTTTGACTTAAATTTAAGAAAGAAAATTATTTTCACATAGGTACTAAGATATTACTTAGGTAGTGTTTTTCAAATCGTCATCAAGAAGAAACTAGAATGAATTTCCCGCGATAAAAATAAATAATGTTGCTAATTGAAGAAAGTAAAACTAGAGTATGATGACAACACTGATACAATCAAAAAAGTATCGTTTTAAAGGAATAATTATACCGTCTGACATCTTTATCCGTTCCCTTACAATTTTTTTATTATAACTATTATAATTTATGCTACACTGTGTACGGTTATAATTAGCAATATTATACTAAGTTTACATCTTGCGATATCTCGAGATCGATTATATGGATCGAGAATTCGGTAACATATTTAATCTGTGGTCATGGAAGCTATTACTAAATACTACTATAAATCCTACTACGTTCCATCATCCATACAAAAAATATATTAGCACCAATAAAGAATGAAGAATAAAATAACAACCGGATTTTTCATTTAGTCAGCAGTTCGATAATTTCGGCTGTCATTTTATAATACATTTTTATCAGTACATAACTATACGTAACTACATATATATTTTCAGTTATACATTTCAAAAATGACAGTTATTAGGCACTTAATCCTGATACGACGTAGTAAAATGCATTTAATAATTTGAACATGTTAAATCCTCCAACCAAAGTGAATAAGACTTTTTTAAAGTCAGTAAAATGACTGGCGTCTCTCAATTATCAGAATTCTTGATACGGTTAACAATATGAATGGTGTTGTAGAATGGAACAGTTATCATAAGTAATACATAATCAGTCCTAAAGCTTTATACTATTACGAATATTTAAAGTAATGCGGCTATTAGCTATTATTATTATTGCCAAACATTACATCAACTTCAAGTAAAACCAATTGATAGTAGTCGAGGATTTTTACGTCACCCACTAAATGGACCGTCACGTTAGCCGAGTCCACGACCACAGACAAACTAAACACAAACCAACGATCATAGAACCACCTGCGACATTTGCGCGGGCAATCTATACCTTTTCCTCTCTATATCCATATTGGCTTCGAGCCCTCGTTTCACAGCCATACTTGTCGATGGTTGGCCCGCGTCTAAACTGGCTTCGACTAGCCTATTAGACCTACAGAACCTGTAATCCGCTTGGTTGTTCACCCTTTGACAGATGTCAGCCGGGGGCAGTCTATAGTAGTCTTCAACGTTGACAGCGGTGACAGGTGTCGAGTCGTCCATATCTAGAACGGTGTAGGGCTGGTCTAACCTGACTGGGCACTGTCGATAAGACGTGTCGACGTTGAAGTAGCTGGAGGAAGTGCTGCATGAGCTTGATGCTGGTGAGATGTGGTACGAGGGAGATGTACACGGCGTTAAGTTGGGCGATGTTCGGGCACTGCCGTATCCCTGGTCCACTTCAGATTCAACGGTATCACGAGACTTCATTATCTGCATCATCCTGTAAACAAAACAGTAGTTAGATTCACTCAATCAAGGTTACTCTAGTATAGATAGTGTTGACTCAGTTATTCGCTTCGCTTTTGAAACCAGGGTTCTAGGAAGGATATCAACCCAACGGGATATCGACCGGATGGGATATCGTCCGTTAGGAATATCAACTTCCCAACTCACTGTGGAGCGTCTTTTCGGCCTTTGTTCATCATATTTATCTGGTTTACTAAATTACTAAGCAAAAAAAATGGAGAAGTTAATTAAATTATTAATAAACTAGATTTTCGTGAGGAAACCAATTTGATCATCGTTGAGACAAAGAAGGGGTTGCCTATTGTACTAATATTATAAAGAGGAATGATTTGTTTCTAATGTTTTCACACAAAAACTACTGGACCGATTTCAAAAATTCTTTCACCATTATAAAGCTACATCTTCACTGAGTGACATAGGCTAGATAATATTACTAGGTGTAAACGAAACTATTGTTATGTCTAATTCCACGCTCGCGAAGCTGCGAGCGTCCACTATGAGTGATATGGCAATAGGGAATGCAAATCTCGCGAGACGCGAGATCTCGCGAGTTTATGAATAACAATACTGCGAGATCTCGCCAATTTCGAGATCTGATGATGAGATGTTGAGTTGACTATTTTTTTATTTTCACACGAAACCGACGGACCCACTTCGTCCGTGTCAGTCCGCGCTTCAAATAATACGTTTTTATGCTCGTGTTTCAATCTCGTTAAACTCGTGAGATCTCGCCCTTTTTTCGTCCGAGAAATCAATCTCGCTTAAAAAGTCCGAGATCTCGCGAGAACGAGATTGCATTCCCTAATGCATGGCAATAAGCTCACCAAATACACCAGCAGCCTAAACACTCCTGCCTACCGTCATGTAACTACAGGCGTGACGTCACGCGCTCACCTCTGCAGCAGGCGCGCGATGGGCGCGACGCTGGCGGGCTTGCGGCCCGACACCGCCGCCAGCCAGCCGGGCCACGCGCACAGCCCGAGGTCGGCGCACCAGCAGCCTAAACACTCCTGCCTACCGTCATGTAACTACAGGCGTGACGTCACGTGCTCACCTCTGCAGCAGGCGCGCGATGGGCGCGACGCTGGCGGGCTTGCGGCCCGACACCGCCGCCAGCCAGCCGGGCCACGCGCACAGCCCGAGGTCGGCGCACCAGCAGCCTAAACACTCCTGCCTACCCTCATGTAACTACAGGCGTGACGTCACGCGCTCACCTCTGCAGCAGGCGCGCGATGGGCGCGACGCTGGCGGGCTTGCGGCCCGACACCGCCGCCAGCCAGCCGGGCCACGCGCACAGCCCGAGGTCGGCGCACCAGCAGCCTAAACACTCCTGCCTACCCTCATGTAACTACAGGCGTGACGTCACGCGCTCACCTCTGCAGCAGGCGCGCGATGGGCGCGACGCTGGCGGGCTTGCGGCCCGACACCGCCGCCAGCCAGCCGGGCCACGCGCACAGCCCGAGGTCGGCGCACCAGCAGCCTAAACACTCCTGCCTACCCTCATGTAACTACAGGCGTGACGTCACGCGCTCACCTCTGCAGCAGGCGCGCGATGGGCGCGACGCTGGCGGGCTTGCGGCCCGACACCGCCGCCAGCCAGCCGGGCCACGCGCACAGCCCGAGGTCGGCGCACCAGCAGCCTAAACACTCCTGCCTACCCTCATGTAACTACAGGCGTGACGTCACGTGCTCACCTCTGCAGCAGGCGCGCGATGGGCGCGACGCTGGCGGGCTTGCGGCCCGACACCGCCGCCAGCCAGCCGGGCCACGCGCACAGCCCGAGGTCGGCGCACCAGCAGCCTAAACACTCCTGCCTACCCTCATGTAACTACAGGCGTGACGTCACGTGCTCACCTCTGCAGCAGGCGCGCGATGGGCGCGACGCTGGCGGGCTTGCGGCCCGACACCGCCGCCAGCCAGCCGGGCCACGCGCACAGCCCGAGGTCGGCGCACCAGCAGCCTAAACACTCCTGCCTACCCTCATGTAACTACAGGCGTGACGTCACGCGCTCACCTCTGCAGCAGGCGCGCGATGGGCGCGACGCTGGCGGGCTTGCGGCCCGACACCGCCGCCAGCCAGCCGGGCCACGCGCACAGCCCGAGGTCGGCGCACCAGCAGCCTAAACACTCCTGCCTACCCTCATGTAACTACAGGCGTGACGTCACGCGCTCACCTCTGCAGCAGGCGCGCGATGGGCGCGACGCTGGCGGGCTTGCGGCCCGACACCGCCGCCAGCCAGCCGGGCCACGCGCACAGCCCGAGGTCGGCGCACCAGCAGCCTAAACACTCCTGCCTACCCTCATGTAACTACAGGCGTGACGTCACGCGCTCACCTCTGCAGCAGGCGCGCGATGGGCGCGACGCTGGCGGGCTTGCGGCCCGACACCGCCGCCAGCCAGCCGGGCCACGCGCACAGCCCGAGGTTGGCGCACCAGCAGCCTAAACACTCCTGCCTACCCTCATGTAACTACAGGCGTGACGTCACGCGCTCACCTCTGCAGCAGGCGCGCGATGGGCGCGACGCTGGCGGGCTTGCGGCCCGACACCGCCGCCAGCCAGCCGGGCCACGCGCACAGCCCGAGGTCGGCGCACCAGCAGCCTAAACACTCCTGCCTACCCTCATGTAACTACAGGCGTGACGTCACGCGCTCACCTCTGCAGCAGGCGCGCGATGGGCGCGACGCTGGCGGGCTTGCGGCCCGACACCGCCGCCAGCCAGCCGGGCCACGCGCACAGCCCGAGGTCGGCGCGCGCGCACGCGACGCACGCGCACCCAACGTCCACGCACTCCACCACCTTGAGGCGAACGTCTGGGGGAAGGTTAATGAAATGAAATTAAATGTTAAAGTATGTGTACATATAAGGTGTTATAAAAGAAGGCTTGGAACTACATACTTTACTGGTAATACCACAAATATTTAATATATAAAAGGAGAAGGTGACTGACTGACTGACTGAATGACATATCAACGCAGGGCCTAAACTATAAGGGCTAGAAACTTGAAATTTTGCACAGGGGTTCCTTTTATAACGTAGGGGAGCACTAAGAAAGGATTTTTGAAAATTCACCCCCTAAGGGGGTAAAACGGGGGTGCAAAGTTAGCATGAAACTTTGCTGTTTTTGAAGTCAGTGAATGTCTAATTCCACGCGAGCGAAGCTGCGGGCGTCCACTAGTATTTAATATTAGTTAAGCTATATTCTTTAAAAAAATCACTACATCATCTTAAGAATAGTTTACGATTAGTTTACCATGTTTTACGTAGCGTCCATAGCCGATCGAAAGAGTTAAACATCAGCAGGGGCACAGCACACGCTTGAAACATTATTCCTAAAGATCAGGGGTATATAACATTTCAAATTCTCTTTATGACAGTGGTACGAAATCGGCTATGATGAATTGGTCTATTTTATGCTTTTGAGTAGCGTCCATAGCCCAATGGCTCGCGTCGATTCAATGCGATCGAAAGAGTTGAGCGACGACGGGCGCGGTCGGTTTGTGGATCGGTGACTGCTAGTGGCAAAATTTCATGGACGCTTCGGAGGGCACGTAAAGCCGTCGGTCCTGGTTGTTTTCAATGCTGGAAACAGTCGTTAAGGCTCGTCGAAGACCTTCTAGAGGGTCCTGGGTTCGATTCCCGGGCTATTACCAGACCAAACATCCAGAACTATTGGGTTTTTGCTACTTCAAATACAGCAGCAGCTCGGAGTCTGGATACATGGTGTATGGAAATAGGCTCACAACCTATACATGGGACCTAAACATAACTGGTGAAAAGTGGGTGTGTCATCATCATCATCAGCCTTTATTGGTCCACTGCTGGCCGCTCCTAAACGACGCCACTCCGACCGGTCCTGTGCCTTCTGAATCCAGCGGTTTCCCGCTGCCTTCTTCAGTGGGTGTGTACCCCTTAGGAAAATACAGGCGTAATGTTATATTACGTAGAATGCCATGAGATGTCTTGCGTGGTCATATTGAAGTGCATCTAGCTCTAGAAGGAGAAGGTGGACTCACCAGACAGCGTCAGATCCAGATACGCCTCGAGCAGCTTAGCCCCGTCCCGCCGGAACCGCCTCACGAACTTTGGATGTCTGGTGGTGAGGTCGCAGTCAGCCACCACGCTCTGGGCCAGCAGGGCGGCGAAGGTCGCCAGCAGCCGCCACCTAAATCTAGAAGGTAGACTCACCAGACAGCGTCAGATCCAGATACGCCTCGAGCAGCTTAGCCCCGTCCCGCCGGAACCGCCTCACGAACTTTGGATGTCTGGTGGTGAGGTCGCAGTCAGCCACCACGCTCTGGGCCAGCAGGGCGGCGAAGGTCGCCAGCAGCCGCCACCTAAATCTAGAAGGTAGACTCACCAGACAGCGTCAGATCCAGATACGCCTCGAGCAGCTTAGCCCCGTCCCGCCGGAACCGCCTCACGAACTTTGGATGTCTGGTGGTGAGGTCGCAGTCAGCCACCACGCTCTGGGCGAGCAGGGCGGCGAAGGTCGCCGGCGTGGGCGCCAGCAGCCGCCACCGGACGTGCTGGCCCACCATCCACTCGAGCTGCCTAAAGGTCTTGCCACAAAGATGGACGCCGCTGATCTTGGACAGAATCTTCAGGGTTGGCGCTCGACTGTTTTTCTCTTCGCTTTTTGCTGTGGAATATTGACAGTGTTTAACAAGTGAGGTACAACAATAATATACCAAGGCTCGCGAATAATTTGTCTACTCAATACTCAACTACTCAAATACTCTATTCAGTCTAGCAGCACCCATCTTCCGATGGGTGCTGCTAGACTGAATAGATGAAGGAAGCTTAGGAACAAACAAGTATTCACAAGGCAGGTTTAAGGCCAAAGCAACGTAACGTATATAAACAGGTAATTGCAATCCATCCATCTTTGACAAGAGACTTTGAGCTTGTTCAAGAGGCCGACGGTAAAGGACCACTACTCGGATCACTGGAAATCTTTCGACTTCAGGTAATTGCAATAGCGCGGGGTAACTTGTAAGCAAGTGTCACTCACCAGCCAGGCTCAGGCAAGCTAGAGCGACGTGCGTCAGTCGATCGGCGCGCAGCCGGTGAGCGTCCATAAACAGGTCCAACTGAGCGACAGCCGAGTGCAGCGTCGCCAGGGACAGGCCGAGCTTCTTGGTCGCGTCGCGCAACTGCTGGACCAACGCGCCGCGGAACTCCAGCTGAAATTCAAGGGTGACAGTTAGAAACCCATTGACGTCCCACTGCTGTCAAAGTCAAGTACATTAAAATCTGTATCTACCAACTTCTTCATGCCTTCGGCATAGCTTAACAATTGTTTTACTACTGAAAACACCGAGATCGACAGCTTAACGTGCCCTGCGACCTTGTCAAAAGCCTACGCTGCGACCCATAGACGTCCCATTGCTGGACACGGGTCTCCCCCACAGACGCAGCTGCGAGAGGTCTAGGGCGCTCCACCACGCTGCTCCAATGCAGGAGGATGGGTTGATTGGTGGAGGGGTTAGTGGACAACCCAGTGTCGAATCTTCTCAAGCCACTCGAAGGTCTTCGACAAGGCTTAACGACTGTTTCCATCATTGAAAACAACCAGGACCGACGGCTTTACGTGCCCTCCGAACTTAACCGTTGCTTAACTTGGTCGGTCACCTAAGAACGACGCAAGCCGTAGGGCTGAGCCTCTATCTCATCACCACCACCTAAAGAGACGGCTGGAGAATTACTGAATTTCAATTTAAATTGTATTTAACAATTCCAGTTAAACGGTTTTTTCTCTTGTTTCCGTATTGCATTAAACTTAACTAATCTATAGAGCTAAAGCTAGGATTTCAATAAGGTACTGTTTTTGTACGCTTTTAAGATCAACAATACCTTATAATGAAGTCAAATAACTTCAATTAAACTATTGTTTTTCTGAAAACAATGAGTCATACACTGAATTTATCTTATATACAACACATGTATGTCTCAAGGGATATGTCCGGAAAAATTGATTGCAGCAACCAGTCTTATTTGCAAAAAATTGTACATCAGTCAAAGTCAAAGTCAAATAATTTATTTCGCTATGAGGTGATTAGACACGCTTAACGAAAGTCTAGGTACCTAACTAAAAACTACTTAAACTACTAACTGATCTATATAAGGCAAAGGATTAGCTATTGATTATTGAATGAATAGCTAATCCTACACAGGTGTCTAACTTGCCTTAAGATAAATTTACAATAATTACCTACCACTAAGCTAAGCTCTAAGTCACGATAGACTATCTATATGGTCATCGGCTTTAGGAAGAATTTACAATATTCTTATCCTATGCCCTAGTGTAGGCCGAGAGAGAAAAAAGCCGGAGGAAAAAACTCTCGGTACTCTTTTAAAATTCAAATTAATTTTTACAGAAAAATGTACAGTATGACCATGACATGATTAAGTCAGACACGAGACAGCCAATCGTGTATGCCAAGAATCACCCCATATGCCACCTGCTTACAATTTTTAGTATAATTAATACAGAAGCATAGTGATAGCCTGTCAGAGTTTAATTCAGTCCCATGCCTTTATATCATCCAAATACTCCTGAATATTATAATAAGCTTTTCGACATAATGTTTGTTTGATGGTTTTTTTAAACCTTTGTAAAGGCAGAGACTGAACCGCAGCCGGGACTTTATTGAATATTAGAATAGACATTCCTATGAAGGAACGACTTTTCTTACTAAGCCGGCATTTAGGAAACGCTAATTTGTGGCCGTTCCTTAGTGTTACATTGCGTAAGGCATTTAGGTCACTACGACTTACAAACTGATGCCTATTTTTACGAATATACATAATATTCTCATAGATGTACTGCGATGCAAGGGTTAGGATGTTTATTTCCTTAAATTTTTCTCTAAGGGAGTCTCTACTTTTCATTTTGTATATATAACGGATAGCCCTCTTCTGCAAAATAAAAATAATATTAGTATCAGCTGCATTACCCCAGAGTAAAATGCCATAGGACATTACACTGTGAAAGTAACTAAAATATACCAATCTAGCGGTATCGACATCCGCCAAACAGCGTATCCTTTTAACCGCGTAAGCTGCAGAACTTAGTCTATCCGCCAGTCGACAGATATGGGGTCCCCACTGCAACTTCGCATCAATGGTGATCAGTAGGTATTAGTAATAACGAAGAGGAAAGAGGGTATTGGGTAGTTTGCGATTGTTTGTGATTGTGATGATATATTTGTAGGTAGATATATAAAACTAAAAAAAAATTAAGGGCTCTCTACTACGCAGTAAATATATTATAACATAATTTCATGGTTTTAATGAATACATTACTTACTGAACCGTTGTTTCAAGTTTCCGCGCTGAGATAGAGTTCCTAATTTTCTCAAATGCTTTAGATTCGTTTGAATAATTTGTATGATGCAACGTATAACACAACTATGACTAAGATATCAGCCCTGGGCAGTTAAGATGATATTCGAGGTCCCGGGATCCGAACACGATACCCAAATTTCGGCATTCAGAGCCACTCACCACCGCGCACGTGGTGTCGTCAAACAAATATGACATTAGAATTAAATATGATGCAACTTTGTAACACAACCATCACTAAGATGACGAAACAATTATGACATACATATTGAAGTTTCATAATTTTTTTTAATATCCATAAATGCACAAATGGAATTAACAGATTTGGCAAAAGGTAAATATTTATAATAATATATAGTTAAGTTGTCTAACATGAAGGTAACAAAAGGTGTGATGTAGAAATTGCAATAGAAAGTTTATAAATTGCATCAGAATACTCTCATGTTACAACACTCAAATGTCAGTCCAGGCCTCTAGGCTGATGCAATGTTAGTCTTTGATGATCAAATGTACTTCATTATAATGAAGTTTAATTATTTGTGTACATAAAGCATTATTCAAAATAATTCATGCTAATATTATTTTATTGCTATGGCAGCAAAGTTTTAGTTTCAATGCTAATTGAAAAAAATTATGCTAGGTAATTGAAAAAAATTATAAATCTTAAACAAGGAACATTTAAAGAAATAACACCGAAAATAAGATGTATAAAAATATAAATTTACTTTTAATTAATATTTATTAAAAAAAAGTCAATTGTATCAGGAGTACTTTGCAGAAGTCCATTGTGCTGTGGATGCTCTGTTTATGGGCGAAACATATTGTGTTCGTGGTCGTATGTACATGCTTTCTTACGTGGGAGAGAGGGAGGCGCTACATGTATGAGAGTATAAACCATCATAAGCCTTGATCGTGGGTTGTTGCTAAGTTAATTAAAACTAACTTTATTATAAAATTAAATTTACATAACACACCTGAAGATAAGATAATGAATTGTGTACATTGTGGTTAAGTACGTGATAATTTATTGCAATTATCACAATATCTTGTTTCTCTATATTTCTAAATTCTCTATTAATTTATTTAAAAGTTAAACTTTATTAATAAAATAAAAATTTTTACTTAAAATAGTAAAAAAAATTTAAAGAAATATTACAGAAATCTATTTCTCCAAAATCTTTTAAAAATATGCTGTTTTCTTCAAGTCTTTTCTATGGTTCAGCCATATTCATGTCTATATATAAGATTTAATTAAAATCAACAAGTAAATACACATTCAGATGCAATATTTGCTGTGGGTAGTACAGCACGATCTTTTTAGCTACCCAGAGCAAACTTTGCATATATCTGAATAGGCCTTAATTCATGGTAATTTTAAACTTGTGTGATTAAAGATCACTACATTTATTTTTTACAGTCAAAAGTTAAAATAATGGAAAATTGTCACCTGTGGTGATTGGAGGTGAATAGTTGGCCTTTCAGCATCCTGTTCCAGCAGGTTCTTCCATATTTCTTCCCTATATTCACATTGGTACTCATCATCGGGATCTGTTAAAGCCTGAAGATAATTTAAATAATTATTTAAACATCTGTAAATAAATGTCATGGTTATCACCTAAGCAAGTCTGTTGTCTCTGTCAACCCCAGTGGGAAACAGACAACCCTATGTATTAATGTAGGATATGGAATTTGACTTTACATTCAAAGGAAGTGTTTAGTATATAAATGGAGCCAATTTTTTTTTTGTTAGCTTCATGGAGTTTCATGCTTATGTCTTTTTTTAAATATATATCTCCAACTATAGACAGTCTTCAAACACAGAAAGATATTTTCAAAACTCATCAAAGCTATATATTTAATATAAGGCACGTATGTATAGTTAAAAATGCTTAACTGAGAGCACTCCCCTGATTGTTTAGAATTCAGATCAATGGAGAAAATCATACTATGTAAAATTAAAAAATTTAGACAGCTGATTTAGGTGGCTTGGAAATCAGCACTCAATTCACCATTGATACAACATTAGATGTGATCAAAATACACATCTATAACTCATACCTATTACAAAGACTATAATTAGTTATCAATCTTTGTAATATGAGTTAAAGATGCGAATTTCGGAATAACATAATTGAAAAACAGCTTGTAAAAAAACTCGTTATAAAAAGTTAAAATAAACTCACGCTTGTCTCGATTTTCAGTTCAGATATTTGTGGCTTTACTGTATTATCAGTCCCGATGTTGCTTCTTGTACTCGAGATATTTAGTGTCTCCATTTTCAAACAAGTGACCAACGATAGCTAGTAGGAAAAGAAGTGCAATTCGAACGTGCTACACGTATACCGATTGTCTGACAAGTCACCACGTGGAAAGAAACGTCAGAGAAATTCTCTATAAAACATCACAATTCGACCAGAAATACGATAAAAATTCACTTCGTATGTTAAAATAACTCTTTTCATTGTGGAGAGTAAATCAATCCGTTATTCATAATTCGAAAACTTAATAAAACATGATGCAATTTTCAACACAACACGTTGCTCAGGTGAAGAAATGAAATGAAATGAATGAAATGAAGGATAGTATAGGATGGATGACAAACAAAATGACATGACACGAGATGAAAAATTACAGTGGTATGACATTTGGTCATGACAGCTATCTCTAGAGCACCATTCATGTTCCATTCTCTGTCTACGTATTCATGCATCCTATCTCTACCTATATAGTCTGTGATCCCTCCAAGAGCCTATTTGGGTCCACAGCTGGACATAGGCCTCTCGTAAACGAAACGACTGACGACTTGAAGGAGATGGCCTTCGCGCATACCCTTTTTGGTTATGTGATCAACCATGTTAGGTGAAGGGTCGTTCTCGCGTCTCGTTCAGATTTGTTAATTTTAGCGTTAAGCTTTTTTTTTCTCCCATTTTGAAACTTGTATGCGATATATTTTTTGCGTTGTATTGTCTGCCAATGTTAGTTTGTGGCACAGATCAGGAATTGAAACTTAGTCTGTGGTTTGTTGACTGTATTTTGGACTCTGTGGTGTCTTCATCATCTCCGTATTCTCCGTCTCGTTCTCGTCATTTTTTGGGAGGCTATCTTTACATGAGCTGGCGGCTGATTTTGTTTTTATAAATAAATGTAAAAGTACTGAAAGAAACTTAGATTTAACGTGTAAAGTGTAGTTAGTAATCGTAGAATTGTGATATAGTGATGTCTTACTCAAATAGTAAGTTTAATGGGCGTTTTAACTGTGTCTATAGTTGGCGGCATGTGCCATTCGGTATGGTTGCAAATATTAGTCGTTCTTGATGTTCAGTTGTGAATCTGATTTTCAGAGTACACTCTCGCGGCGCTGCCGAGGACACAGCGTGGCACTCCGTTAGTTCTCGGTGGGGATCCAAAAGGAAAGAACTTCTTGTACACTAACGGGAATTCGGTAATAATAAGAGACATAGAGAACCCGGCGATATCGGACGTATATACTGAACATTCTTGCCAAGTTAACGTCGCCAAATACTCGCCAAGTGGGTTTTACATCGCCTCGGGAGGTGAGTTATGTATTTTTTAGTTAATTGCCACCTAAAACAGATGATCTGCAGTGATCTGAGTGCATTCTGATAGACATAATATTGCGGGGCCAAAATTATCCTTATGTTTAATGATAACATAATGATTAAATGATTATAAAACTTTTATCTGTATGTTGTTGCAAACATCATCCTTTTTAAAGAGGTCATGATGAGTCAATGTGCAAATACATGCCTACATGTTAAAAGGCATTGCTTGCTAAACAGTACAAGATATAGTTAGTAATCAATTTTGTATTTGCATTTTATGTATAAACATGAATTTCATATGGTATGTAATTTAAGTCGCCCTAAGGCTTGAATTTATTATTGACTAGCTTATGACCGTGACTTCATCTGCATTTAATTTAAGAAAATAGTGTTCTGAGCGAGGAAAGTGGTCTGTCATCCTATAATCACCTGAAAATTATGACAAGAAAGGTTGAAATTCTTGTATCATCTTTTCATATTTCAAGGCCAAGCTGTTAAGGCCTGTACAACGTGAACGGTCTAAACATTGAACCCCCAATTTGAACCACTTAAGGGTGGAATTAAAAAAAAACAGTGAAATATATATTCCTTTATTTTTATCCATGAACTATTGATTTTTTATATTTCTTATTTCATGGATGTATCTTGAGAAATGACAAAATTTCAACCCCCTTTTCACCCCCTTAAAGGTTGTATTTTGTGAAATGCATTCATCCTTGCCCAAGGCTTAAGCAACACCTGTGAAAAAGGGTTTAGGCTGGGCTTTGATGAGTCTGAGTTGTACTGTGTTATATGAGAGGAGTGTGCTTTTGGTTGAACTTCATTGTTTAAAACAAACTAAGTAGAGATACTAAAGTATTTATGTCTTGTTTTGAATTAATTACGATACAAAAAAGATTCTCAAAAATTGTTTGTTAACGGAATGTAATTGCGATCAATTTTAAAAAAAAAGTTTACTTGTCAAGATTGTGTACAATGAAACAATTATTTTTAAGCTCACATGACCATCTAAGCCCAAATTAGGTACCTGTAATTTGGTTGTCAGAGACTGATGATCTGTCACCATCAGTACTGATGTACATACTTAGATAGATAATTAACATCCAGACACAAAACAAACACAAGTGTTCGTCACACACAAGTGTTGTCCTGAGTGGGATTTGAACCATCTACCCCTGGCGCAGAAGGCAGGGTCACTGCCGATTGCGCTAACGGGCCAGTTGCGACAAGATGGCCTCGACAACATGTTAACAAGTTTTAATTTCGCCATTCTGTTTCACTTTTACGCATATAATCTCTCTTGTTTTTTTAGGATTCAATTGTTTCATTTTCACATCATCATATCATTTTTATTATCTATCCATCCATCCTCAACTTCTCCGCAGGCTAGAGGGTGGCTCGTCAGACGAAGTCCCCCTTGAAAAACAAACTGTGCATTTATATTATTGTGAAGAGAGACTCATTCCCGCAATGGTCCTCGTAACATCAACACTTACGATTCTTCAATAATAACATGCCAGTTAATCGAATTTTCCTTGTTACTGATATTTCCGTAGGTTCTGTCACCAGGCTAAACATAGATTAATATAAGAGGGATCTACGGCATAGTTAGCGTTGGCAGTGCTCCAGCTGTGTTATTAGAATGAATTTTAATAGTTGTATCGTGGTTAGTGCCTACTGTGAATTCCGTGCCCTTCTTTTTTTTGTTTAACGAGTGGGAAACCTTGAAAAGGTATAAGGACGTCGTGGGAGCGACGTCGGGTTATGTGGGACTTTCACCACTGAAACCCGCTCGGTGGCCTACTCCGGCGCTACAGGAGGGCTCCGGGATCTCTTGTAGAATACGCCGGTGCCCTCCAGCGCTGCGCCCTAGACGGGCTCTTCCCGGTTTACACAACGCTGTGCAGCCACAAACAGCGTCGTCTTTCCCGGGGTCACATGATGGACGGTTCGAGCTCCCCCTCTCACCGCCCGAAACCCCAGAAGTCCCCTTTTAGTCGCCTTTTACGACAGGCACTATTCTGGTCCCTTATTGGCAAAAAGCATATACCAGCAAAAATTCTTGGATAGTCAGAACTGCTCCCATGTTTAATACAAGGTTCAGACTGTTGTTGGGTGGTAACACCCACGCACACTGGAAACGCCGCCATCTATATCTATACTTCTATACTAATATTATAGAGTGGAAACATTTGTTTGTAATGTTTTTACACAAAAACTACTGGACCGATTTCAAAAATTCTTTCACCTTTAGAAAGCTGCATTTTCACTGAGTGTTCTAAGCCTTTTCAGAAGCCTTGGAGTAGCCAAAAATCGCCCCTACATTCTTTGGCACCGTATTTCCCTATAACCAATTCGTCCTGAAGCAACGTGGCACAGCCAGCATACTCAAATCTAATCAGTTTTCCTTACCTTACTCACGCCATTGCCACACTGATGTGAAAGTCAGTCCCTCAGCGACGAGCGCGGTGATCTGATGTAAAACATTGTCCACAGACGCTTCCGGCAAGATCAGGATCTGGGATACGGTGAACAAGGAGCATATCCTCAAGAATGAGTTCCAGCCTATCGGGGGGCCGATTAAGGACATCGCGTGGAGCGCCGACAGCCAGCGAATGGTCGCTGTCGGCGAGGGGCGTGAGAGGTAACACTTGACTGACTATTGTAACTAATTTCGCTCGCTGCGACTCATTGACATTAATTATACGGTTAAAAATTAAAAAAAAAAAAGCTTCTTATATATTTTCGTGCATTGTCATCGGAACCAAATATGTGTGCCAAATTTCAGCTCGATAGCTTCAATGGAATTGGGTGAAATATTGATTGAAATATTCTAACTGGACTAACCGTCCCAGCCCCTATTTGAGCAGCAGAGTGTGTTAACATAAACATTTAATAGTTGGTCAGTTCGTTAGAAAGTAATAGGTAAGGTAAGGTAAGGACTATTAGTGACAGTTAGTCCTGTTAGTTGGTTACGCTAATCGTTCTACATAAGAAGAATAATAATAATATGAATCAATAATGTATGCTTATTTTCAATCTACTAATTAATTGACTTTACGAGTAAACGTCGTGGAGTTTACTTACCCTGAGGATGGATGCCTTGTTTTGGGACGAAACACGTGTTGGTGTGTGTGTTGGTGTATGTATTCATTGATCCCGTGTGCATGTTTACTGTGTGGGAGGGAGGGAGGTGCTGCGTGCATGAAGGTATACATACACCACCATACATTTTTGTTCGCGGATCTTTGGTTTGTTCAATCTACTGTTTTTTTTTTAATTCATCTTTTAATACTGTGTATTATCTGTGTCCATGTGTGTCCAGATAAATAGAGAATATCTCATATTGTTATTCTTAAACTGGTCCTGCCCGCCAGATTCGGCCACGTGTTCATGTCCGAGACGGGCACGTCGGTGGGCGAGATCAGCGGCCAGTCGAAGCCGATCAACTCGGCGGACTTCAGGCCCACGCGGCCGTTCCGCGTCGTCACCGCGTCGGAGGACAACACCATCGCCGTGTTCGAGGGGCCGCCGTTCAAGTTCAAGTGCACCAAGCAGGTGATGTTGAGCGGTGTGAGGCGCGGGCCAGAGTTTTTTTAAATATGCATGTTTTTATCAAAGACTAGCGGACGCCCGCAGCTTCGCTTGCGTGGAATTTGGGTCGACTCACACTGGCGCAGAGTCGAAGCGACGCGACCCGTCATGTTTTTCCGCCTACAGCATATTCAGCTCTATTGCTCTATTATTTAAGTACAAATTTCTGCTATGTAAATATGGTGGCGCGCAACGACGCGCGGCTGGTGTCGAGCGGGCTGGAATATAGCTGTGCTTTAATAATACAGCAATAGAGCTGAATATGCTATAGGTGGAAAAACATGACGCGTCGACTCTGCGCCAGTGTGAGTCGACCCTTAGACATAATAAAGAGTTTTGTTTACACCTAGTTATATTATATAGCCTATGTCACTCAGTGAAGATGCAGCTTTCTAATGGTGAAAGAATTTTTGAAATCGGTTCTGTAGTTTTTGTGTGAAAACATTACAAACAAATATTTCCTCTTTATAATACACTAGTGGACGCCCGCAGCTTCGCTCGCGTATAATTAGACCCATTAACGACGTCTACCCGTCTAAAGACTTCAAAAACGGCAAAGTTTCATACTAACTTTGCACCCCCGTTTTACCTCCTTAGGGGGTGAATTTTCAAAAATCCTTTCTTAGTGCTACCCTACGTTATAAAAGGAACCCCTGTGCAAAATTTCAAGTTTCTAGTCCTTATAGTTTAGGCCCTGCGTTGATATGTCAGTCAGTCAGTCAGTCAGTCAGTCAGTCAGTCAGTCAGTCACCTTCTCCTTTTATATATATAGATAGATAATTATGTAGGGTTGTCAATTATTGACAGTCAATATATTTGTTTCCAGGAGCACACCCGATTCGCGCAGGCCGTGCGGTACAGCCCTGATGGTAGCCAGTTCGCGTCGGCTGGCTTCGACGGCAAGATATTCCTGTACGATGGAGCTACGTCCGAGCTGAAGGGAGAGGTAGGTAGAGCCTAAAAATCAGGGTTGGAAATTATCATTATCGGATAGTTATCAATGAACATAGATATATGTTCATTGATAACTATCCGATAATTATCGGATAATTATCTGATAACTATCGGATAATTATCCCGTTATTATCCAACAATATAAGGTGTAATAAAACTTAGTAAAATAGAGAAGTTAATAATAGTGAAGTTAATTTTTTATAATTTTTAATCGCATCTAGTTAATATACGTTATTATCATTGATAATTATCAGTACGTAATTATCGCGATAATAATTATCAAGATAATTATCTTGATAATTATCCCGTGCAACCCTGCTAAAAATTAACTACACACAATTTTTTTTTTAAAAGGCTTCCTAAAGCCGATGACCAGATAGATAGTCTATCGTGATTTAGAGCTTTGTTTAGTGATAGGTAATTATTGTAAATTAGCCTTAACGCAGGTTACCCGTGTAGGATTAACTATTCAAATGATCAATAGCTAATCCTTTGCCTTTATTGATCAGTTTAGAACAGTATTGTCTCTTTTCTTTTTTCTTTAAGTAGTTTGTAGTTAAGACTTTCGTTAAGCGTGTCTAATCACCTCATAACGAAATAAATTATTTGACTTTGTCGCTGCGACCCATAGACGTCCCACTGCTTGGCACGGGTCTCCCCCACAGACACTGCTGTGGGAGGTCTAGAGCATACTCCACCACGCTGCTCCAATGCGGATTGGTGGAGGGGTTAGTGGCCAACCCAGTGTCGAATGTTCTCAAGCCACCCGAAGGTCTTCGACAAGGCTTAACGACTGTTTCACCATTGGAAACAACCGGGACCGACGGCTTTACGTGCTCTACGAAGCACGGTAGTATTTGACTTTGACATTGACTAAGTAACATTGCGTCAATGTTATGTGAATGTATGTGTGTATGTATGAATTCGTTCCAGATCGGCTCCCCGGCTCACAAGGGTGGGGTGTACGGCATATCCTGGTCCCCGGACGGCAAGCAGCTGCTGTCCTGCTCCGGGGACAAGACGTGCGCCATATGGGACGTGGAGACCAAGGAGAGGACTGCCACCTTCAACATGGGCACTGCCGTTGAGAATCAGCAGGTGTGTTTGATGACTCAGTGGCGAGGGGAATGAGTCAGGGTTGACGAACTGCGGGGCCCGGGCTCGAATTCTGGCCACGGCAGATATATATTTAGATATATAGCCTTTTGAGGTCCACTGCTGGAAATAGGCCTCTCCTAAACGACACCACGTTATAAGATTAATACGCCTATATATAATAGTACATTATGATACAAGTGCGGTAAGTTGAAAATTACAGCCGAGGCGATATTGCTAGCCCGAGCCGTAGGCGAGGGCTACAAGAAAGCAGAGGCTGTAATTATCAAAGCGCACGTGTGTCATACGACGTTTTATAACATATTTGCGAGGAAATAAATTAATAAATTCATCATTACTTGACGACATTTTCAAATAAAAACACTACAGCGAAAAGAAAAAGCGAGCGGAACACCACAGAACCACGACAGAACAGTCATATCGTACGATTTCACTGATCAATATTGTTCTTTTATGATATGCATCGTTATTTTCGATGATTGAGTGAATTATTTGATTTTTAAATAATTTTTACTTGTACACAAATTAGCAATGCGCGCGCATCAGAGCTTTTTTTAAGGCAAAGTCACAAAAACAGCCAGTATTATTATTAAAGTAAATTGATATTTTTTTGTTTTTGGTACAGATAAATTATTTTAATTTATTGTCAAAATTAATTAAATTAAAGAATTAATTGTTTATTTTTTATATTTTATCTCCCAAAGTTAATTTTATTCATAAGATGTTGACCACTTTTCTGACATAAAAACTCTTTGCTAAGATTGAAAAAAGTATCGTTCGTTTTAGACGGAGCATCTTGATAAACCGTGACCTTTTTAAAAAGAAATCATTACATTACAGCACAAGTGCGTTTTACTTTACATTACCGCACAAGTGCGGTAATGAGATACATTACGATATTGAAATTGGTGAAATAAGGGGCCCTTTACGAGCAAATGTGTTATAAAAGCCTTTTGGCATTAAGTCCGCACATTTTAGATAATGCAATAAAGGTTTATAAAATAAAATAAATGAATAAATTATTTTTTATCTTGCGGACATAACGTAAAGCATTGCATTTTTTAATCATACAATTTTTGACGGCTTTCATAGATAGTTCATAGCTCAAATCGGCCTAACTTTGATTATCTAACTTTGATTACCTAACTGTGATTACCTAACTTTGAGAACCTAACTTTGATAACGTAACTTTGATAACCTAACTTTGATTACCTAACTTTGATTATATAATTTTGATAATCTTATTTTGATTAGGTAAGTAACTTTGATTACCTAACTTTGACAACCTAACTTTGATTCCTCCTCCTCAGTCGTTCACTCTTGACAGAGTGGTCGTGGTCGATGATGCTCTATTATTATTATTGGCCCATGCAACCCTTGCGATGCGTCTCCACTTATTGCGGTCTTCAGCGTCACGGGCATTCTGGACCATAGAAGTCTGTGTCGACGCTTTAATTATGTCTGTGTAACTTTGATTATATAATTTTGATAATCTTATTTTGATTACGTAACTTTGATAACCTAACATTGATTACCCAACATTGATTACCCGTTAACAGGTGTCATGCCTATGGCAAGGCAAGCACCTCATCACGGTCTCCCTGTCCGGGGAGATCAGCTACCTGGACGTGGCCGGCCCGGACAGGCCGCTGCGCGTGGTCGCCGGCCACAACAAGCCGATCACGTGCCTCGCGCTGCACCCCCAGGGGGCGCTGTACACCGCCAGCCACGACGGCTCCGTCACCCGCTGGGACGTCACCACTGGTACGTTCACAGGTGTCATGCCTATGGCAGGGCAAGCACCTCATCACGGTCTCCCTGTCCGGGGAGATCAGCTACCTGGACGCGGCCGGCCCGGACAGGCCGCTGCGCGTGGTCGCCGGCCACAACAAGCCGATCACGTGCCTCGCGCTGCACCCCCAGGGGGCGCTGTACACAGCCAGCCACGACGGCTCCGTCACCCGCTGGGACGTCACCACTGGTACGTTTTTACAATACAATACAATATATTGTAATTTATTGCACCAGAAAAAAAAACAATAAAGAAAAAGATGTTTTGCAAAAGGCTGTCTTATTGCTTTAAGCAAGTTCTTCGAGACATCCTGGCAAACAATAGAGGATACAAGTATAAATTAAAAAAAAAAAAGCTTTTTGTAACTTTTATTTTATTTTCATGCATTGTCATTGGAACCAAATATGTGTGCCAAATTTCAGCTCGATAGCTTCACTGGAAGTGGGTGAAATATTGATTGCAAGATTCCAGGACATACATGACATACATATACATATACATAGATACATACGAGTTTTAAAATAAAAGCATTTTTTAAATATTGTATGTATCGTACTATTATTTATGTATTGAAATTTATTAGTAAGTAAGTTTATTGCTTTGTTGCATGGTGTGCACGCTTATTCTACCACTCATTTACATGTATCCAGTCACAGGTATATATTCTTAGGGAAATATACGTTACCTTTGTACATTAATAATATATTAAGATTGTATTTCCTGATATTGTTCTCGTATGTGTACATAAATGCAAATAAATCAATAAATAAAATAAAAGCTTTTAAAATAATACGGTAGGGTGCACAAACAGTGACAGATAAATGAATAACAATATTTTAATTAATTAAATCTATATTATAAAAATGAATCGCAAAATGTGTTGGTAAGCGCATAACTCAACAACGCCTGGACCAATTTGGCCGATTCTTTTTTTTAAATGTTCGTTGAAGTTCAATGATGGTTTTTACGGCGAGAAAAATTTGAAAATTCATCCCCTAAGGGGGTAAAACGGGGGTGCAAAGTTAGTATGAAGCTTTGCCGTTTTTGAAGTTAGTGAATGTGTAACGCGAGCGAAGCTGCGGGCGTCCACTAGTTAAATATAAGTTTTTGTTTGTGTTGTCAGGCGAGGGCGTCCACGTGCAGGGCCTGGGGCACGGGAACCAGGTGAACGGCATGCGCGCCGCCAAGGACGGCTCAGTGCTCACGTGCGGCATCGACGACACGCTGCGCCGCATCGCCACCGGCGTCGGTCAGTGCTTACATACAATACGTCCACGTGCAGGGCCTGGGGCACGGGAACCAGGTGAACGGCATGCGCGCCGCCAAGGACGGCTCAGTGCTCACGTGCGGCATCGACGACACGCTGCGCCGCGTCGCCACCGGCGTCGGTCAGTGCTTACATACAATACGTCCACGTGCAGGGCCTGGGGCACGGGAACCAGGTGAACGGCATGCGCGCCGCCAAGGACGGCTCAGTGCTCACGTGCGGCATCGACGACACGCTGCGCCGCATCGCCACCGGCGTCGGTCAGTGCTTACATACAATACGTCCACGTGCAGGGCCTGGGGCACGGGAACCAGGTGAACGGCATGCGCGCCGCCAGGGACGGCTCGCTGCTCACGTGCGGCATAGACGACACGCTGCGCCGCGTCGCCACCGGCGTCGGTCAGTGCTTACATACAATACGTCCACGTGCAGGGCCTGGGGCACGGGAACCAGGTGAACGGCATGCGCGCCGCCAGGGACGGCTCAGTGCTCACGTGCGGCATCGACGACACGCTGCGCCGCGTCGCCACCGGCGTCGGTGAGTACTTGGATAGACAAGAATACATGTATATCATGGACATCATCATCATACACACGGCCATCTGACTCCAAACGGATCGCACTGAAAACCAGCGGCTGTGGTTATTATTTTACTCCGTGGCCAGTGCTGACTGCACTATGTATAATGTTTTTACTTTTTGCCATTTTGCTTGTATGTTATTTTAGTATGTATCCAAATTTAAATTATTATTCTTTGTATTGTATTTTTATGTCGTTGCAATGCTTGACAAAATGAATGATTTCTTTCTTTCTTTCTTTCTTTCAAACTGAGCCTGTACAATGGGTGTCAGATACTGATACATAGATATTTTTAAATACATACTTAAATATATAATATTAACATCCAGACACAGAACAAATACGTTCGTCACACGAAAGTTTGTCCTCAGTGGGATTCGAACCCACGACCCCTTGCGTAACAGGCCTGCCTGTTACGCAAGGGGTCGTAAACTACCGATTGCGCCAACGGGCCCGTGATAGAATAAATATTTCTTTTGCCTTGCACACAAACAAAAATGATTACAAAAATAACAGTTCACATTATCATTTCATCTTATACCCTTTCTTTGTCCCACTGTTGGGCACGGATCTCCTCTCAGAATCGGAGGGATTAGGCCTTAGTCCACCACGCTGGCCAAGTGCGGATTGGCAGACTTCACATGCCTTCGAGAACATTATGATGAAGTCTCAGGCATGTAGGTTTCCTCACGATGTGTCCTTCGCCGTCATACTAAGTGACATTTAATTTCTTAAGTCGCACATAACTTAGAAAAGTAATTCATAATGTTCTCGAAGGAATGTGAAGTCTGCCAATTTGCAATTGGCCAGCGCACCGGATTAAGGCCTAATTCCACCCATTCTGAGAGGTGACCAATGCCCAACACTGGTACTAAAATGAGTTGTGGTGTGTATTATAATTATATACGGCCCTATTTCGGCAGATCTCGCTATTAATTGCTTATTATTTTATAGTCATATTGTTGTTGTACTTGTGTTAATTTGTCGCAATAAATTGCTATTCTATTCTATTCTATTCTATTCTATTCTATAATAGTAGCCATATCGGAACGAATTACAAACAAAGAATTAATCTACTTTGCAACAATCCGCGAACAAAAACGTATGGTGATGTATGTATACTTTCATGCACGTAGCACCTCCCTCCCTCCCACGCAGGAAAACATGCACATGCGATAAATGAATACACACACCAACACACACACACCAACATACACACACCAACATACACACACCAACATACACACACCAACACGTGTTTCGCCCCAAAACAAGGCATCCTCAGGAACGAATTGATTCAACTCCTCCATCGCAGGTCTGGTGTCAGCGTACACTGATGATGCACTGCCCCTGGGCTCGCAGCCGCGCGCCATAGACCATCTGTTAGAGGAGGACATCACTATTGTGGCCACGGTTAAGGAGGTCAGTTGGGTTTTTATTACTACCCAAAAATGTTATGGGTTCAAAGGTTAAGTTAACTGTACTAATCTCTATAATACTCTAGAACTAATTATTGTAAATTAGCCATAAGGCAGTTTAGGCACCCGTGTAGGATTAGCTATTTATTCAGTGATCAATAGCTAATCCTTTGCCTTATATTGATCAGCTTCGAATAGCATTATAATCTCTTTTCTTTAAGTAGTTTGTAGTTACCTAGACTTTCGTTAAGCGTGTCTAATCAATCACCTTATAGCGAAATAAGTTATTTGACTTTGACTTCACTCTATTGCTATTTATACCTTTTTTATTACTGAACGATTCGTGAGTAGACACTCACGATTATACCTAGAATATAGACATAGACATATAGACATCAAATATGAATATAGACATATTCATAGTTGAAGTTCCCGGCTTACTCACGTGTGATTTAAGTTGGAAATAGACCGACTAGTTAGTCTTCATACTCACATATTCTGTTAATGTATTGTTTGTAACGTAGCGTCCATATCCCAATGGCTCGCGTCGGTTCAATGTGATCGACAGAGTTAAGCAACGACGGGCGCAATTGGTTGGGATGGGTGACCGCTAGTGACAAACATTTCAAGCAAAGGTTTGAGAACATTCGACACTGGGTTGGCCACTAACCCCTCCACCAATCCGCATTGGATCAACGTTGTGGAGTATGCTCTAGACCACCTCCCGCAGCTGTGTCTGTGGGGGAGACCCATGCCCAGCAGTGGGACGTCTATGGGTCGCAGCTAGGTATTGTTTATTTAAAAATTTAATTGTGTGTGTCTTTTTCAGTTAATCGTGATAACGGGAAACAGCAAGCAATCTACACTAGCTATTAATTACGAGCCTTCGTGCGTCTCCATCGACCCCAAGACGAAACACGTCGCTGTGGGAGGTAAGCTTATTACTTATCTTATCTATAATAATATTATAATAATAATAAATATCTTGCACATTCTCACACACGGCCATCTGACCCCAAAGTAGGCGCGAGCCTGTGATATGGGTGTCAGGGACTGATAAACATACATAGATATTTTAAATACATACTTAAATAGATTATATTAACATCCAGACACAGAACAAATACAAGTGTTCGTCACACGAATATTTGTACTGAGTGGTATTCGAACCCACGACCCCTGGCGCAACAGACAGGGTAACTACCGATTGCGCCAACGGGCCCGTCGTTATATTATAATGAGGAAACATTTGTTTGTAATGCTTTCACACAAAAACTACTGGACCGATTTCAAAAATTCTTATTCGTTAGTGGTTAGAGGACTGGGGACTATTATGATAGTTAGCCCTATTAGTTGGCGTTAGTGATAGCCCAGTTAGTAATTTTTAGTAAGAGTCTCGTTCCAAGTCAGTCACAGATTGAAGACTAAGATGGTCGCCTCTAAAGAAGTGTATAACCGGAAACCACGCCTTTCCAACCGGACCACAATTGCTTTGAAAAAAAAAATTACACAGTTGAAATTGTATTAGGTACCGTGGCGGGTGGTGGTACTGCCCCGGGCGAACTAATAACAAAATAGGTATCATATAAAACCTTTTTGGTTTCCTATAGGTTCTACCACCTAACAAACAATTGATTCGAATTTGAATTTGTGTTATATAACCAGTGGCAGTTATTTTTTATAAAAAATATTATTTCAGGCGCCGATAGCAAAGTGCACATCTACACCCTGCAAGGCACCACGCTGGCCCCGCAGGGCACGGAGCTGACGCACCTGGGCGGTGTCACCGACGTCAAGTACAGCCCCGACTCCGCTTACCTGGTGGCCTGCGACTGCAACAGGAAACTCATCCTCTACTCCACCGAGGAATACAAGGTGGGCGACATACCAATACATAGACCTACAAGCTGACAGACGCTAATACTGTTCACGCATGCACGCATGTGATCGAGAGTTAAGCAACGACGGGCGCGGTCGGTTTGTGGATGGGTGACCGCTAGTGGCAAAATTTCATGGATGTTAAGCCATCGGTCCCGGTTGTTTTCAAAGGTAAAAACAATGGTTAAGCCTTGTCGAAGACCTTCGGGTGGCTTGAGAACATTCAACACTGGGTTGGCCACTTACCCCATCACCAATCCGCATTGGGGTAGCGTGGTGTAGTATGCTCTCAACCTAATGCAGTTGTGTCTGTTGGGGAAACCCGTGCCCAACAGTGGGATGTCTATGGGTTGTAGCTAGCATGCGCGCATGAATTTATATTTACTAAAACGTTCACTACCGACTACTATAGCATTTTACCATTGAAAGAAATACCAAATTATAGATGAACATATCGAGTTTAAGAACAGTCTGAATTTCAAGGTCAGTCGCAGTCTAGGTGGTAGAGCCTATAGGGAACCAAATAGGTTTTATATGAGACCTAATTGGTTCCATATAGAGTTCGCCCGGGGCAGTACCACCGCCCGCCACGGTACCTAGTACCATTTCTGCCGTGTAATAATTGTTTTTAAAGCGATTATGGTCCAGTTGGAAAGGTGTGGCTTCCGGTTACACTTCTTTAGAGGCGATCTTAGTCCTCAAGGGTAGCAACACATCTGTGACTGACTTAGAACGAGACTCCTACTAACAAGTACTAACACCAACTAACAGGACTAATTATCACTAACAGTCCCCAGTCCTCATACCTTCTAACGAACTGACGCAACTAATGTTCTAATTAACTCTCTCAACTAATTGGACTAACCATCCCAGTCCCTAATTGAGTCTTGTTCAAAATCAGTCACAATTTTCATGGGCGGTAGCGGATGGGTGGTGCTGCCAGCTCGCTTGCTATTTTGTATCCATAAAACAAAAATGTCATGGGCGGCTGGGGATGGGTGGTGCTGCAAGCTTGTTTGCTATCTATAAATAAAACCATGTGTCTCCCCAGCTGGCGCACAACAAGGAGTGGGGCTTCCACACGGCGCGCGTGAACTGCGTCGCGTGGAGCCCGGACTCGGCGCGCGTCGCGTCCGGCTCGCTCGACACCGCGCTCATAGTGTGGAGCGTGCGCGCGCCCGCCAAGCACACCGTCATCAAGAGTGAGTATTGTATTAAATAATACGATACAATACTTCCACACGGCGCGCGTGAACTGCGTCGCGTGGAGCCCGGACTCGGCGCGCGTCGCGTCCGGCTCGCTCGACACCGCGCTCATAGTGTGGAGCGTGCGCGCGCCCGCCAAGCACACCGTCATCAAGAGTGAGTATTGTATTAAATAATACGATACAATACTTCCACACGGCGCGCGTGAACTGCGTCGCGTGGAGCCCGGACTCGGCGCGCGTCGCGTCCGGCTCGCTCGACACCGCGCTCATAGTGTGGAGCGTGCGCGCGCCCGCCAAGCACACCGTCATCAAGAGTGAGTATTGTATTAAATAATACGATACAATACTTCCACACGGCGCGCGTGAACTGCGTCGCGTGGAGCCCGGACTCGGCGCGCGTCGCGTCCGGCTCGCTCGACACCGCGCTCATAGTGTGGAGCGTGCGCGCGCCCGCCAAGCACACCGTCATCAAGAGTGAGTATTGTATTAAATAATACGATACAATACTTCCACACGGCGCGCGTGAACTGCGTCGCGTGGAGCCCGGACTCGGCGCGCGTCGCGTCCGGCTCGCTCGACACCGCGCTCATAGTGTGGAGCGTGCGCGCGCCCGCCAAGCACACCGTCATCAAGAGTGAGTATTGTATTAAATAATACGATACAATACTTCCACACGGCGCGCGTGAACTGCGTCGCGTGGAGCCCGGACTCGGCGCGCGTCGCGTCCGGCTCGCTCGACACCGCGCTCATAGTGTGGAGCGTGCGCGCGCCCGCCAAGCACACCGTCATCAAGAGTGAGTATTGTATTAAATAATACGATACAATACTTCCACACGGCGCGCGTGAACTGCGTCGCGTGGAGCCCGGACTCGGCGCGCGTCGCGTCCGGCTCGCTCGACACCGCGCTCATAGTGTGGAGCGTGCGCGCGCCCGCCAAGCACACCGTCATCAAGAGTGAGTATTGTATTAAATAATACGATACAATACTTCCACACGGCGCGCGTGAACTGCGTCGCGTGGAGCCCGGACTCGGCGCGCGTCGCGTCCGGCTCGCTCGACACCGCGCTCATAGTGTGGAGCGTGCGCGCGCCCGCCAAGCACACCGTCATCAAGAGTGAGTATTGTATTAAATAATACGATACAATACTTCCACACGGCGCGCGTGAACTGCGTCGCGTGGAGCCCGGACTCGGCGCGCGTCGCGTCCGGCTCGCTCGACACCGCGCTCATAGTGTGGAGCGTGCGCGCGCCCGCCAAGCACACCGTCATCAAGAGTGAGTATTGTATTAAATAATACGATACAATACTTCCACACGGCGCGCGTGAACTGCGTCGCGTGGAGCCCGGACTCGGCGCGCGTCGCGTCCGGCTCGCTCGACACCGCGCTCATAGTGTGGAGCGTGCGCGCGCCCGCCAAGCACACCGTCATCAAGAGTGAGTATTGTATTAAATAATACGATACAATACTTCCACACGGCGCGCGTGAACTGCGTCGCGTGGAGCCCGGACTCGGCGCGCGTCGCGTCCGGCTCGCTCGACACCGCGCTCATAGTGTGGAGCGTGCGCGCGCCCGCCAAGCACACCGTCATCAAGAGTGAGTATTGTATTAAATAATACGATACAATACTTCCACACGGCGCGCGTGAACTGCGTCGCGTGGAGCCCGGACTCGGCGCGCGTCGCGTCCGGCTCGCTCGACACCGCGCTCATAGTGTGGAGCGTGCGCGCGCCCGCCAAGCACACCGTCATCAAGAGTGAGTATTGTATTAAATAATACGATACAATACTTCCACACGGCGCGCGTGAACTGCGTCGCGTGGAGCCCGGACTCGGCGCGCGTCGCGTCCGGCTCGCTCGACACCGCGCTCATAGTGTGGAGCGTGCGCGCGCCCGCCAAGCACACCGTCATCAAGAGTGAGTATTGTATTAAATAATACGATACAATACTTCCACACGGCGCGCGTGAACTGCGTCGCGTGGAGCCCGGACTCGGCGCGCGTCGCGTCCGGCTCGCTCGACACCGCGCTCATAGTGTGGAGCGTGCGCGCGCCCGCCAAGCACACCGTCATCAAGAGTGAGTATTGTATTAAATAATACGATACAATACTTCCACACGGCGCGCGTGAACTGCGTCGCGTGGAGCCCGGACTCGGCGCGCGTCGCGTCCGGCTCGCTCGACACCGCGCTCATAGTGTGGAGCGTGCGCGCGCCCGCCAAGCACACCGTCATCAAGAGTGAGTATTGTATTAAATAATACGATACAATACTTCCACACGGCGCGCGTGAACTGCGTCGCGTGGAGCCCGGACTCGGCGCGCGTCGCGTCCGGCTCGCTCGACACCGCGCTCATAGTGTGGAGCGTGCGCGCGCCCGCCAAGCACACCGTCATCAAGAGTGAGTATTGTATTAAATAATACGATACAATACTTCCACACGGCGCGCGTGAACTGCGTCGCGTGGAGCCCGGACTCGGCGCGCGTCGCGTCCGGCTCGCTCGACACCGCGCTCATAGTGTGGAGCGTGCGCGCGCCCGCCAAGCACACCGTCATCAAGAGTGAGTATTGTATTAAATAATACGATACAATACTTCCACACGGCGCGCGTGAACTGCGTCGCGTGGAGCCCGGACTCGGCGCGCGTCGCGTCCGGCTCGCTCGACACCGCGCTCATAGTGTGGAGCGTGCGCGCGCCCGCCAAGCACACCGTCATCAAGAGTGAGTATTGTATTAAATAATACGATACAATACTTCCACACGGCGCGCGTGAACTGCGTCGCGTGGAGCCCGGACTCGGCGCGCGTCGCGTCCGGCTCGCTCGACACCGCGCTCATAGTGTGGAGCGTGCGCGCGCCCGCCAAGCACACCGTCATCAAGAGTGAGTATTGTATTAAATAATACGATACAATACTTCCACACGGCGCGCGTGAACTGCGTCGCGTGGAGCCCGGACTCGGCGCGCGTCGCGTCCGGCTCGCTCGACACCGCGCTCATAGTGTGGAGCGTGCGCGCGCCCGCCAAGCACACCGTCATCAAGAGTGAGTATTGTATTAAATAATACGATACAATACTTCCACACGGCGCGCGTGAACTGCGTCGCGTGGAGCCCGGACTCGGCGCGCGTCGCGTCCGGCTCGCTCGACACCGCGCTCATAGTGTGGAGCGTGCGCGCGCCCGCCAAGCACACCGTCATCAAGAGTGAGTATTGTATTAAATAATACGATACAATACTTCCACACGGCGCGCGTGAACTGCGTCGCGTGGAGCCCGGACTCGGCGCGCGTCGCGTCCGGCTCGCTCGACACCGCGCTCATAGTGTGGAGCGTGCGCGCGCCCGCCAAGCACACCGTCATCAAGAGTGAGTATTGTATTAAATAATACGATACAATACTTCCACACGGCGCGCGTGAACTGCGTCGCGTGGAGCCCGGACTCGGCGCGCGTCGCGTCCGGCTCGCTCGACACCGCGCTCATAGTGTGGAGCGTGCGCGCGCCCGCCAAGCACACCGTCATCAAGAGTGAGTATTGTATTAAATAATACGATACAATACTTCCACACGGCGCGCGTGAACTGCGTCGCGTGGAGCCCGGACTCGGCGCGCGTCGCGTCCGGCTCGCTCGACACCGCGCTCATAGTGTGGAGCGTGCGCGCGCCCGCCAAGCACACCGTCATCAAGAGTGAGTATTGTATTAAATAATACGATACAATACTTCCACACGGCGCGCGTGAACTGCGTCGCGTGGAGCCCGGACTCGGCGCGCGTCGCGTCCGGCTCGCTCGACACCGCGCTCATAGTGTGGAGCGTGCGCGCGCCCGCCAAGCACACCGTCATCAAGAGTGAGTATTGTATTAAATAATACGATACAATACTTCCACACGGCGCGCGTGAACTGCGTCGCGTGGAGCCCGGACTCGGCGCGCGTCGCGTCCGGCTCGCTCGACACCGCGCTCATAGTGTGGAGCGTGCGCGCGCCCGCCAAGCACACCGTCATCAAGAGTGAGTATTGTATTAAATAATACGATACAATACTTCCACACGGCGCGCGTGAACTGCGTCGCGTGGAGCCCGGACTCGGCGCGCGTCGCGTCCGGCTCGCTCGACACCGCGCTCATAGTGTGGAGCGTGCGCGCGCCCGCCAAGCACACCGTCATCAAGAGTGAGTATTGTATTAAATAATACGATACAATACTTCCACACGGCGCGCGTGAACTGCGTCGCGTGGAGCCCGGACTCGGCGCGCGTCGCGTCCGGCTCGCTCGACACCGCGCTCATAGTGTGGAGCGTGCGCGCGCCCGCCAAGCACACCGTCATCAAGAGTGAGTATTGTATTAAATAATACGATACAATACTTCCACACGGCGCGCGTGAACTGCGTCGCGTGGAGCCCGGACTCGGCGCGCGTCGCGTCCGGCTCGCTCGACACCGCGCTCATAGTGTGGAGCGTGCGCGCGCCCGCCAAGCACACCGTCATCAAGAGTGAGTATTGTATTAAATAATACGATACAATACTTCCACACGGCGCGCGTGAACTGCGTCGCGTGGAGCCCGGACTCGGCGCGCGTCGCGTCCGGCTCGCTCGACACCGCGCTCATAGTGTGGAGCGTGCGCGCGCCCGCCAAGCACACCGTCATCAAGAGTGAGTATTGTATTAAATAATACGATACAATACTTCCACACGGCGCGCGTGAACTGCGTCGCGTGGAGCCCGGACTCGGCGCGCGTCGCGTCCGGCTCGCTCGACACCGCGCTCATAGTGTGGAGCGTGCGCGCGCCCGCCAAGCACACCGTCATCAAGAGTGAGTATTGTATTAAATAATACGATACAATACTTCCACACGGCGCGCGTGAACTGCGTCGCGTGGAGCCCGGACTCGGCGCGCGTCGCGTCCGGCTCGCTCGACACCGCGCTCATAGTGTGGAGCGTGCGCGCGCCCGCCAAGCACACCGTCATCAAGAGTGAGTATTGTATTAAATAATACGATACAATACTTCCACACGGCGCGCGTGAACTGCGTCGCGTGGAGCCCGGACTCGGCGCGCGTCGCGTCCGGCTCGCTCGACACCGCGCTCATAGTGTGGAGCGTGCGCGCGCCCGCCAAGCACACCGTCATCAAGAGTGAGTATTGTATTAAATAATACGATACAATACTTCCACACGGCGCGCGTGAACTGCGTCGCGTGGAGCCCGGACTCGGCGCGCGTCGCGTCCGGCTCGCTCGACACCGCGCTCATAGTGTGGAGCGTGCGCGCGCCCGCCAAGCACACCGTCATCAAGAGTGAGTATTGTATTAAATAATACGATACAATACTTCCACACGGCGCGCGTGAACTGCGTCGCGTGGAGCCCGGACTCGGCGCGCGTCGCGTCCGGCTCGCTCGACACCGCGCTCATAGTGTGGAGCGTGCGCGCGCCCGCCAAGCACACCGTCATCAAGAGTGAGTATTGTATTAAATAATACGATACAATACTTCCACACGGCGCGCGTGAACTGCGTCGCGTGGAGCCCGGACTCGGCGCGCGTCGCGTCCGGCTCGCTCGACACCGCGCTCATAGTGTGGAGCGTGCGCGCGCCCGCCAAGCACACCGTCATCAAGAGTGAGTATTGTATTAAATAATACGATACAATACTTCCACACGGCGCGCGTGAACTGCGTCGCGTGGAGCCCGGACTCGGCGCGCGTCGCGTCCGGCTCGCTCGACACCGCGCTCATAGTGTGGAGCGTGCGCGCGCCCGCCAAGCACACCGTCATCAAGAGTGAGTATTGTATTAAATAATACGATACAATACTTCCACACGGCGCGCGTGAACTGCGTCGCGTGGAGCCCGGACTCGGCGCGCGTCGCGTCCGGCTCGCTCGACACCGCGCTCATAGTGTGGAGCGTGCGCGCGCCCGCCAAGCACACCGTCATCAAGAGTGAGTATTGTATTAAATAATACGATACAATACTTCCACACGGCGCGCGTGAACTGCGTCGCGTGGAGCCCGGACTCGGCGCGCGTCGCGTCCGGCTCGCTCGACACCGCGCTCATAGTGTGGAGCGTGCGCGCGCCCGCCAAGCACGCCGTCATCAAGAGTGAGTATTGTATTAAATAATACGATACAATACTTCCACACGGCGCGCGTGAACTGCGTCGCGTGGAGCCCGGACTCGGCGCGCGTCGCGTCCGGCTCGCTCGACACCGCGCTCATAGTGTGGAGCGTGCGCGCGCCCGCCAAGCACACCGTCATCAAGAGTGAGTATTGTATTAAATAATACGATACAATACTTCCACACGGCGCGCGTGAACTGCGTCGCGTGGAGCCCGGACTCGGCGCGCGTCGCGTCCGGCTCGCTCGACACCGCGCTCATAGTGTGGAGCGTGCGCGCGCCCGCCAAGCACACCGTCATCAAGAGTGAGTATTGTATTAAATAATACGATACAATACTTCCACACGGCGCGCGTGAACTGCGTCGCGTGGAGCCCGGACTCGGCGCGCGTCGCGTCCGGCTCGCTCGACACCGCGCTCATAGTGTGGAGCGTGCGCGCGCCCGCCAAGCACACCGTCATCAAGAGTGAGTATTGTATTAAATAATACGATACAATACTTCCACACGGCGCGCGTGAACTGCGTCGCGTGGAGCCCGGACTCGGCGCGCGTCGCGTCCGGCTCGCTCGACACCGCGCTCATAGTGTGGAGCGTGCGCGCGCCCGCCAAGCACGCCGTCATCAAGAGTGAGTACTGTATTAAATAACTAGCTTTTACCCGCGGCTCCGCCCGCGTGGTCAAAGGGAATTAACAATGAGTTGTTTATCATACATGACACATTTTTAGTGGATGAATAGTGACAGTTCCACGATTAAAAGATACTAAGATAAGAACTTGCAAATGAATTTTACTAACGCCATCTAACATCCGGAACTAAATATCTAGCAAATAACAAAACATCGATATCTTCCCATGGGGATGTTTTACCGCGGTAAACAGTAGCCTACGTCACTCTCTACCCTCCTCACAATCTCCACACACAAAAACCATACCATATAATAGCTTCGTTGCGCCGTGAAAGCCGGACAAACAAACAAACAAACAAACACACTTTCACATTTATAATATTAGTATGGACTAGTGGACGCCCGCAGCTTCGCTTGCGTGGAATTAAACGTAACATAACCTAAATACAAAATTTCATTGAAATAATGTAGGTATATACGAAAAACTTTTATACCTACTAACTTTGCTCCCCCTTTTACCCCCCCTTAAGAGATGATTTTCGAAACTCAATAAAAAACCTTCATAGGTACTGAATTTCATTCGAATAACATCAAAACGGCAAAGTTTCATACTAACTTTGCACCCCCGTTTTGCCCCCTTAGGGGGTAAATTTTCAAAAATCCTTTCTTAGTGCTCCCCTACGTTATAAATGGAACCCCTGTGCAAAATTTCAAAATTCTAGCCCTTATAGTTTAGGCCCTGCGTTGATATGTCAGTCAGTCAGTCAGTCAGTCAGTCACCTTCTCCTTTTATATATATAGATAATACGATACAAAAGAATAAATAATAATAATAATAAATATCTTGGACATTCTCACACACGGCCATCTGACCCCAAGGTAGGCGCGAGCCTGTGATACGGGTGTCAGAGACTGATATACATACATAAATATGTTTAAACACATAATTAAATAGATAATATTTGTTGAATAGATAGATTGTTGCAAAGTAGATTCATCCTTGGTTTGTAATAATGGAGTTCCGCAAAGTAACACCTGATACAATTAATTTTCGTTGCGACCCATAGGCGTCCCACTGCTGGGCACGGCTCTCCCCCACAGACATAGCTGCGGGAGATCTAGAGCATACTCCACCACGCTGCTCCAATGCGGATTGGTGGAGGATACAATTAATAGAACAAATATTTATTTTGATTTGCACACAAAAAATTATACAATAGCATCAACCTTTTTGATGTGAAACATCTTTAGGCGGAGGGCAAACCAAATTTTTTGGTGGCGAGCGTGGCGAGCGTGGCGAATATAGAATATATATGTCACCGGAAAATAACAAGATTCGCAAGTTTATAAATTTCCTAGGAAATTTATAAACCTTCGTAGGATTCTAAACGAGAGATAAATTGTATTATTTTACGACCACATTTTCGCAAATTTATCAATTTGCGACGTCTCTTGGTAAATTTATAAACTAACGGATATCAATCCGTAAGATTCTAAACGGTTTGACCAATCACAAAAGAGCTTTTAATTTTACGCTTCTTTAAAATACGGCAAATAACACACTGCTCTCTGATTGGTCAATGTTGACAGTGGCAATGCTTGTGTTCATAGACTTAGGTACAATCAGACTTGCCAAACTGTAACTTTATCAGTTTCGATTACAAAACAGTAGGTACTTAAATAGTAATGAAAAATTAAATTACTTTTGCTTTGATTGAAGGAATTAAATAAAACAAAATGTATAATAATAATAGGAATTTTATTTCTTGTGAGACAAGTCGGACTCTGTCACAAATGTCGACGGAACCCCGCAAGCGGGGTTCCTTTTTTTGCGTAAATAATCATAGACAAACCTGAACCTAACCTAACAAAATTTGGAGTTGACTGTATCGTTTTTTCTTGGCGGGGGGCTTCGCCCCCCGAGCCCCCCTTTTTTTTTTCGGGGGGCCTACGGCCCCCCGTGCCCCCCGCTTACCCGCCCCCTACTCCCCCTTACCAGCTAGCTAAAAATGAACGGCGTTAAGTAGTCGTTCTTACTATTTTGGTCATCGCCACTATAAAAATTTCGTAGCTCTGTGGTAAATTTCAGTTCGTCAACAAATGTTTGCCTACTTATTAATTTACGCGTCAGTTCGGTAAGTTTATCAATTTGCGAAAATGTGGGCGTAAAATAATACAATTTATCTCTCGTTTAGAATCCTACGAAGGTTTATAAATTTCCTAGGAAATTTATAAACTTACGGTTCTTGTTATTTTCCGGTGACATATATACTATACAGTTCCGACAAATGACGGTCGGAAATTATTTTATTAATAAAATATAATAATAATTTTTTTTTTCTTATATGTTTTAGTTCCTATCATAATCATCATGTCATCGTGTCTTTTGTGCATATTACTTGTAGAAAATAATTTCGTTGTTTCTTCACATCTGCCAGGCGTCCCGTGACGGCTCACAATTTTTTTTTGTTTGTCTTTCTTGATTATGTAATTGTAAAATGTTGTAGTTGTTAGCGAAAATAAACAAAATTCATTCATTCATTCATTCACTCATTTAAGTAGGATACAAAGCAAAATAGGACAGCATTTGCCATGACCCTAATTAGAATAGAATAGAATAGAATAAGTATTTATTTTGACTATATATATATAACTAGTGGACGCCCGCAGCTTCGCTCGCGTTACACATTCACTAACTTCAAAAACGGCAAAGCTTCATACTAACTTTGCACCCCCGTTTTACCCCCTTAGGGGATGAATTTTCAAATTTTTAGCCATATAAACCATCCTTGAACTTCAACGAACATTTAAAAAAAAGAATTGGCCAAATTGGTCCAAGCGTTGTTGAGTTATGCGCTTACCAACACATTATGCGATTCATTTTTATAATATAGATTAATCATGTCTTAGCTACAATAGATCTCTTTAGGTCGCAGTGGCTTGTGGGCATAACTGCCCACACCCCCGTCCGATAAATAATAATAATAATCATGTCTTACTCCCCCAGACGCGCACCCGCAGAGCCAGATCACGGGCGTGGCGTGGCTGGACCACGAGACCCTCGTGTCGACGGGCCAGGACGCCAACACGCGCGTCTGGACCGTGCCCAGCGCGGAGGCCTAGGCCTCCCCCCTCTCCGGCACTCTTGCTGTGATGCAGATAACTCTACAGAATTTATCTGAACTAAATTAATAATAGCGGTTGGTAACGTTGAATTTTTTTTTATATACTGAATTTCATTTAAATTCTTAAACCTCTTGCTGAATTTAATTTGATTGAAAATTATTTATTTGCAACACAGCAAGAATATCGCAAATATGTAATATTTAATATTAATATAACAAGAGTTTATTAGCGTGTATAATGAAATATAACTAACATATTTATTTTTTGCTTATAATAAGATGTAAAAGTGTTGAAGCCAGTTTGAAGTGACTCAATTATGACTTACTCACTAACCAGATGGAATAAAGTGCATTTGTTATAACTAACATGAGTTTTGCTCAATAACGAAGAAATCTATGTCAAAAACATGGTGAATTTTTTTTTAATTACACCTTGAATTTTTTTTTGTGAATTATGTAAACTATCTGCTTCATAAGTGTTTTAAACTATTTCTGAACATGATTTAGATTTGATTTACACAAACTTCTGTGTAACACAACAAAAAGAAAACAAATTTTAATGTTTTTTTCTTGATAAAAAAATCAAATGGGCGTTTCTAAAACCGGTGTTTAAATTTGATAAAAAATGTTGTTTTTTAAGCTGACTGGTTCAGATTAATTATTTTGATCTCAATATGGAATGAACAGAGATATATATCGACTATTGATTTTGTAACGTAATATGAACTTTATTTATACAGTTGTCAGGTTCAAAACTTTAATCGCAAAGCGATTACAAGATTGTCACAGAACCATAATATTTTTATGTTATGTTTTGGTAGAATTCTTGTGTATTTTAACTCATTTCAATATCACCTCAGAGGTCACACAATTCTCGCACAATCTCAAAATGTATTTCGTATATTTTTCGGGCTATTTTTAATAATAGATTTACAACTTTAGCCTAATAAATTACTCGTCACAGCGATCGAATCTGCTTTCGGTCGCTGTTTTACGTTGTGTATTAAAGCATTGTGGTATAAGCTATATATAACGATGAGTTAATCGATAATAACTATCGAACTAAACATAATATTTCATCTGTCAAATAGAAAACGGTCAGTTTGACAAATGACATCGCATGTTTAGAACTGTCAAATTACATATTCTTCAACCAAAGAAATTGGCGTTTACCTACATACTAATAGAAGCATGATTACACATTGTCAGAGGTCACGAGATTGAAAATGTTATTTTAGTGTACTTTTGGATGAAAACTAAGTTATGCGCGATTAAAGAAATTAAATGTCACTTGCTGTAACGGTGTAGGACACATCGTGAGGAAACCTGCATGCCTGAGAGGTCTTCATAATGTTCTCGAAGGCATGTGAAGTCTGTCAATCGGCACTTGGCCAGCGTGGTGGACTAAGGCCTAATCCCTCCCATTCTGAGAGGAGACCCGTGCCCAACAGTGGGACAAAGAAAGGGTTGTAGTGTACAATTTCTTTGTTCTGAACTCATGGATGACCAATAATATTATGATGTTCTATTAGCTATACCACAGTGTAAAAATTACTTTGGAACTTAGAAAAATCGCATCTTTCTTCTAACCCATTTTACGTCAATTGAAACTTGAAGTATCTGTCCTTTTGTATTAAAACTAACCGACTGCTTAAACAGTATTTTTGTATCTAATTTTTGATGAACTTTTTGTTATTACGCAGTTTCTACTACCTACTAAATTTATGATTGTAAGATGAATAAATTGTGTACACTTGTAAATTGTGTTTTATTTAAATTTTTTACTGATCCCATATAATAATGGCCCCGAGAGGGTATTAACGTATCACCATAGAGTAAGGAACACATTTATTCCGAGGTATCACATAATGGGGTAAAAATATTGGGAGGGGGTTAAGTTCAAGACAAAAAGTCATAGAATAATAAAATTTAATATAAATACTTCAGTTGTCTTTTTCATGTCTTTTCTTAAAATATAATTACATAATTGTCATTAATACAAAACATAACAGTAACAATGGTTTATATAATCAACAAAACGATAAAATAATAAGTACACGCAGTGAAGAAATATAACCCAACTTGGTTGGTGGTCTGAGGTATTTAAACGGACGAATAACTGTCTGTCGTCTACATAATGGTTCTATAAAGTAAATAATTAATACTTAAATAATTATACAGTCATAAGTAAAGTTAAAACTACATTCGAACAATCCGCAACTAAGGTGAAAAAAAAAAGCTTTATGCACAAGTAAATACTGAATCCTAGTATTGGACTTTTTGTATAAATCAGCCTGTACATGTTTTTCTTAGTTTATGGTTTAGAATTTTTTAAAAGCTTTTATTTAACTTCACTCGTATGTAAGTATGTCCTGGAATCTTGCAATCAATATTTCACCCACTTCTACTGAAGCTATCGAGCTGAAATTTGGCACACATATTTGGTTCCGACGACAATGCATGAAAATAAAAAAAAGTTTTAAAAACGTTTTAAAAAAAAAAAAAATTAACTTAGCTTCTATGGCTAGCTTCAGTGGAAGTGGGTGAAATATACATAGTACGATTGTAGTTAAATAAAACATTTATACTTAACTACAATTAGCTACAATTTTTCATGTTTCATCTACAATCTTTTATGATCGTTTGACAACGATGACCAAAGGAAACAAGAAAATCAATTGTTTTTGGTCGTATTCGACATTACTCATGCTAAATCAAATGACATTAAATACGTCGTAGTAAAAATGTGTCGCAATACTCTAGCTTCTGCAACGGGAGCCAAGGTGAAGTTTAGTGCATCTTGAAGAGCTATCCGCCTTAATTTCGAATTTACAGCGCGGCTTAGCTTTCAGGTCAAATGCTTTGTTTTTAAAAAGTAAATTCAAACTAGAGTTTGTATCTGCCCACTTTGTTAAACGACACAGTAAAATATTAAGAGTAAAACGTGAATGCAAAATAATTCTGAAACAATAAATAAGTACTCGCAGCATTCAGTGGACGGATTCAACAAAACAAACGATAATTAAATTAATATAAGGTACATAAAAACAATAGATAGAACAGATAAGTCTTAAAATATGTAGTAAACTTAAGAAAATTTTAAGTTTTGCACCTAAATTTAAAATTAATGATGTTAATAAGAGAAATCTTGGTTTACATAATAAATATAATTTATGGTATCTACTTAATACAAAGTTTTAAGAGTATTTTTTTTTAACATTTACCTATTTTCTTCACAAATCAATAAGTTCTACATGATGATGTAGGTATCCGGTATCTATCAATTCGAAATTTATTGGTTCTCTAGATTGCCTATGAATAATCCAGGTTTCAATCTTGCGAATCTTCACAAATCTTGCAATATTTTATGTGTAGCTCGTGAGATTGGAACGATCTTAGGGCCAAAGGTCGGCCACTAGACCCGAACGACTTCGACCCTATTTATAAATGATTTTAACCGTAACCAAACTTAAGATTTGAACTACGTTGATTCTACTAAGCATCCTAGTCGTACCTAGCGTACCTTTAGCTTATGTCTTTTATCCGCTTGTTTACTAAAATTAGTGGGCTTGCGCCATATTAAGCGGCGTATAATATGGCGCAAGCCCGCATGCGTTCTAATAGCCCGTTTCCTAACGCGTCTATTTAGTAAATAATCTTACAGTAGTTTATTTTATCATTTTCTTTTTTAAAAATAAATAGATAATTTTAATGCTAAAACTTGTTCACTTTTAATTTTTTTATACTAGGAAATATTTCAAAAATATTATTACATCGATAGTTACTGTTGGTCCTGATATCGGGCAAAATATTCCCCGGTTATTCTGACTTTCTGTAGTAGTTCGGAGTTTGGCATTTTGCCTGTTATATGGTCACTATGCTTAGGTACTTACCATTTTTTTCTTAGGGCCTAAAATAACTGGTGAAAAGTGAGTATATCTACCACAACTTTTCCTGCACATTCGGGTAAATACAGGACTAATGTTGTTGTATCAATAAAAACTGTCAAGATTGTTTACTAAATTAAACATTTTAAAAGAGACTATACGACTATATGAGCATCAATTGTCGCGTCTGTCCCGCAACGCGGGCTGCGCGGGCGCATGCCGGTACGCGACGTGCTTGCGCAGCGCGTCGCGCGACCGCGACACGTGGCTGCACGCGCGGCACGCGTGCCGCCGGCCCGCGTGCGTCTCCATGTGCACGCGCAGGTTGTACTGGTTGCTGAGCCGCTTGTTGCATATAGCGCACACCGAGCTGTTCGCGCGCCACTTTCTGTCGTACGATTCTGTCAGATCTGGAAAATGCAGTTTAAAGATTATGTAAGCACTAGTGGACGCGACGTCTGCCCGCGTTCGGGTTGCCCGCTTGACTTCAAAAATGGCAAAGCTTCATACTAACTTTGCACCCCCGTTTTACCCCCTTAGCAGGTGAATTTTCAAAAATCCTTTCTTAGTGCTCCCATGCGTTGTAAAAAAAAACCCTGTGCAAAATTTCAAGTTTCTAACCCTTATAGATTAGGCCCTGCGTTGATATGTCAGTCACTCAGTCAGTCAGTCAGCTTTTCCTTTCATATTATATATACGTTCAGACGTTATCCTACCTATCTACTGAGTTACGTTACGTTGAGTTATCTACGTTAGATACCTATCTACTTGCCTATTCATAATGACTTAGTTTTGCATTGGGGTGTCTTTTCGTATATTATCTGCGTGGCACACTGAGACGAAATAAATATATGGTTGATATTGGATGTGAGAAACTCAGACATTGAATTTACTTTTTAAATGCAGACTTTCAAAATCGATCATTGATCATGGGATTCACCCACAGCCACAGGTGAGAGAGGTCTAGAGCATCCTCCACTACCCTGGCCAACCTAGTTTCGAATGTTCTCAAGCCTTTCACAAGGTTTAACGATTGTTTTACAATTGAAAGCAACCGGAACCGACGGCTTAGTGCATCCGCTGGAGCACGGAAGCGCCCATGAAATCTTGACACAAGCAGTTCGCAATCCGCATACCATTCACGATGTTTTTGAACTCGGTTGAACACGCACGTCTACATACATGCGAGCTATTGGGCTATGAGCACTTCAATACCTAACACAACAATATCTTAAACATAATTGTCAGTGTTGACTAGGTTCTGTCTATCTACTCCCTTATGCTCTGCTGATTACCTCCTAAATTCTGTATCGCAGGCGAAGAGACGGCCGCTGCAAAATTTCCGATCTTGTGAGTGCTATATAGGTTCTGTACAATCTGATCCAACTTGCTTATTCTGTCCTTCTCGATTCTCGTGTCACTGTATTCCGGCTCCTTTGTCTCGAGGGGTACGTCGTTGAGCTTGTCAGGAATCTCTGGAGGAAAGTCTGTTTCTTCTTTCACTTGGTAGGGAGATTCTGCGGCGTCGGTGTGGTCAGGCTCAGTCGGGGTTAGTGTCGAGTTCTGGAAAGGAAAATAGAAATTATTAGGAATGGTCTTGAACTTTAAGGCCTTGTATTGGTAACGCAATATGTAAATTTTTTCACATTTTAAACGAATTTTTGGGGAGAGTAATGCGCCAGTTATCCCGTGACGTCTCTTATCAACTCTGAGGGTGCCGCTGGGTTTTAGTGGGTTTTCTGATATCAGCGAGTACCACATACCCACCTGACCCGACAAGGTATGGGTGGGATGCGTAATTAAATTTCCCAACAATAAAAAAAGGCAAATACTGAAAGAAAATTGTTAGTTAAGGCTTGTACTATTATGTATTCTGTGGTTAAGGTAGGAAATAATATTGATAGGAAATGGATTGGATTAAAAATAAGGAAACGTGTGATAATGTATATTATTATTATGTACCTAATTCATAATTATCTACATTGGCACCTTTATACCACCGAACTCAGACGTTTTTAAGGCAGACTTACTTGTCTTGAAATCCATCACAATATCACAATACCTTAAATTCGACCTCTGCGCGTTCGTCAGAGTTGGACTTGGCTGGTTCGTATATATATGTTTTAAAGGGGAGTTAAGAATAGGTACTGGTTGGACATAACTCGCCAAATAAATTAAATAGTAGATATACCATACCCCTTTCCTAATTTAGGACCTTGTAACCTTACAAAGCTTTACCATTAAAAAGCTCTTTTTCTTGAACCAACGAGAATTCATAACTTATCTACGATCAAAATGACTTTGAAACAACCTACTCACTGTGTCTGCATCAGTCAGTCCGGATACTTTCAGGGTCTGCGCCAGCCGGAGCAGGGAAGGCAGGGTCCTCTTGGAAGCCGTGACCTCTCCAGTGTACATGAACGTGAGGAGGAGGTTCAGCTCTTCGAGCTCACACCCCAGCACGATAACCAGCGTGTTGTTCTCAGCTTCGATGTCCTAGTGAGTGAATAAATGGATTTAAGGATATCTTTTGAATATTTGACGCACCGCGGCGCGGTGGTGCACCCTGACAGCTGAACCTCGGGTCCCGGGTTCGAATCCCGGTCAGAGCAAATATTTATGTCGCTGATAAATATTTGTACTCTGTTCATGGATGTTAAATTGTGTTGTTTTACTATTGGAGCATCGTGGTGCACTATGCCCTAGACTAGACCTAGTAGTGGGATGTCTATGGGTTGTAGCTAGAAAAAGTATTAACTGATACGAATTTCTTATAGACCCTTGACTCACCTTAAACAGCTGAGCAAAATACTGACTACACGACGCCAGCACTAAGCGGTGCGCCTTGACGCACGCGCCGCTCGCGCTCAGCGTGACGTCGCTGAGCGCCCCCGTGCTGAGCATCCGCGCCAGAGCGCCGATCACGCTGCTCTGTTGAGTATAATTAGCACAATTAAACTTTATTTTGACAGTTAAAAACAATCATTTTCGAAAAAAGAATCGAAAATGTTTTCGTTAATTTTATCGAATAACCTGTTTCAAAAATTATTCATCCTCGTTATTAATTTTAACGAGGATGAATAATTTTTGAATCAGGTTTATTTTATTCGATAAAATTAACGAAAACTTTTTCTATTCTTTTTTTCGTATCCAACTATTCACGTTTATTTTTAGGGAATAAAAAAATCTGCGTATAAAATTAATGAACGCACCTGACCATGTTAGCTTGTGTCCCTGAAAATATACGTGAATGTTGCTTTAGCTTCTCTAGCTGCTTATTAGATGTTTTATATTTACAAATAGCATCTAAACTAAATGGTAGTTCAATAAGCCATGGCCATGATTAACCTGCTCTAACATTGTAACGGTTAAAAAGCAAAGATAAACCTTTTATACAGACTAAAAAAATCTCTATGGTACTTGAAGAAACCTTTAAATAATCTACTTGACGTGGCATCTGTGTAAAGAATTCGAAAACGAACACTACCTATCAAAAATCAAGTTAAAGAATTTATTTCGCTATGAGGTGATTGGACACGCTTAACGAAAGGTAACTAACTACAAACTACTAAAAGAAAAATAGATACAACGCTATTCTAAGTTTATTAATATATATCAGTCAAAAAAAAATCAATATAAATGTATTTATTAAGACTTAATTTATAAACACTAACGTGAAATATTACAGTCCCCTTTTTTCCTCTATAGTTTTAGTTTTCCTTCATATTTGCAGTTCTAATAATAAAACAGTTAAACAGTTATCTGCATTCGGATCAACAGGATGTCATGAAAACTTCCTACACCTGACTTAGTATTTTAACTCGGATAAGCAAAAATGTGTTTGTATTTTGTATAGGTAGTTATTTGTTTAAACTTTGTTATAAATTAGCTAGAAATATGCATAGCATCGAGGCGTGGTATCGACCTCGTAAAAGGCAGCACTTGAAGTGGAGCATTTTTGAACCCCGTTCTGTTTGGGTCATTTTTTATCCCAAAGGAACACAGTATCGGGATAAAAAGTATTCTATATGTTAGTCTAAGATGTAAGCTTCCTCTATACGAAATTTAATCAAAATTGGTCCAGCCGTTTGAGCGGAAGGAAGTAACAAACATACAAACACACGCACTCACAAACTTTCGCCTTTATAAATATAGTGTGATGATAAACGCGGTAATCGATAATTTGCCAAACATATTCAGACTGATTTGACAGCCGCGCTGCGTTACTACGCGACATGCGACATAGTAGAATTATTTATAGAACGATTTGCCTTCTATTGTTAGTAAACCGTTCGGTTTACGACCGAGTTACGACCGAGTTCTGGATACGTAATCGACTTTAAATCGTGGTTTAGTTATTTGCATACTAGGTTTTGCTTCCGGCTCCTCTAGTGTCTAACAGATTAGGTACTTGCGAATACTTATTACCAAAAGATGTCTTAAATATTTCAGTACAAAAAAGCCTATTCCTCTCCCCTTGGTAATTCCTCCCTCCAAGTAAATTAACAGTAGGTGAATACCTATCTGCTCGAAAGATTAAGATTCCTGCAGTACCGTACAGACAGTTTAAATCCGAGGACTATACCGATTACCGGTCCGGTCCGATTATTGAATCAGAGCAGACATAACCAATTATCTGACTAACGGCCGGTTTCAATGATCTGTTAATCATTTGATTTCAGTCAGTTTCTGTAATATTACCTACATGTAATATTGTTATAAAATCGTTCTAAAATTAAATAGAGTACAATATATAATAAAAATACAATAGCTGCATTTAAATGTATACTCGTAGATAAGTATTTAGGTTGCTGATTTCAAAAGTAGATGGCGCGGCGCTGTGTAAGGAGGACGTTTTAGGACGCAGGAATGGTATGGCATGTATAATGGTATTTTTATATAATTTATTGTTGCATCTACTAAACTAGTTACATTGGAAAAAATATGTGATTGATTACCACCGTCACTTATGCTATGGTCGGTAGTTCAAAGTTCTTTAAACGAAGTAATGCGTAATTCAACTTAATTTAGTACATCAACTCTACGAAGGTTTATTAATTGGTTCTATCTATTTCAAAATAAGATTGGTAAATTCAAACGTAACCAACAAAATTATTGTTGCTACATCCATATTAACGAGATAAAAATATCTGTTGGGTTGTAAATATAGGTTAAACTTTACAATCAAACGAGCATAGTAATGTTCGATTGTAATTATGTGAACGATTGTTAAACTACGCTACCAATATATACATACAGCAATTAAAGTTTGAAACAACTTCTACTACACATTACCTAATTAAGCAAGCTTGTTATGCCAAACTGTAAAAAAACACGAAATGTTGTTATGAAAAACTATTGTTAGCGTCTAGCGAATATACAATGTCGGAAGCGTGGTAGTGTCCGTAAAAGTTGTACGTAACTGTGTACCTGTGCTCTCTGGGTGTAAAAAAATAACTACTTACCTACCTGATGGTTGTGCCAGCGCAAAGAAAACTGTTGAACCTCATCGTCATCCATGGTCGACACAAAAATAATAACAATCGTTGGATATTTTTATGTTTTTTTTTTTCGCAATCTCAACACGAATCAATCGTGGACTCACTGACCGACGCCGTGCGCACCGTAAGCCAAGACAATAATATTGTTAACTGAATCCAGGCTACTTTATTTTAGTCGGTACGCCTGGAAAACCTGTAGCCACCTATTTCTGGAGCTGATCGTATTTATAAATCCAATGACATTCAGTCAGTGACGCGACATACCAAAACTCATCCAAAAACAGATTTAGTTCGCTCGGCACGATGATTGGCATCATTGTTCGACTATTTGCACTGATTTATCGACGCTGAGCGGTTTTATTGCTGTTTCTCGATGGTCTACGTGCTTTTCGACTGTTTGCCGCCAATTGCTTGCATCGATCGACCTACTTCGTATTAAAAAGTTCCATTCTCGCTCCCGTAGGTGACAAAAAATTATTGTTAGTGTTGCTAGTTTTAAATATTCATTGTAACTAACAGAACAGCCACAATTTTGTATAGTAGGTGAAACTTAAATTTCCGAATAAGTTTAAAAAATTAAAGGAATAACTAAGCTTGATTTGTTTTTGAAAAAAAAAAAAAATTAAAAGGCGGCAAATTGAATGTCAGTCTAAAGTTTACCTATAGTTAGACAGCACAGATTTATTGTTATACAGTTGTTGCAGTTTGAGTTATCGGAAATTCACTCAATAAAAATGAGCAAGTCAAATTATTTATCTGAATATTTAGATGATCCGGACTTTTTCGACATAGCCAAAGATGCAATAGAAAAGGAATTATCTAACATGAAAAAGATCGTTGACAATGTTAATCAAATGCGAGGTTTGTCGTACTAAGGTTGTATGTAGACTGTTGTTAGCTACCTATTCAGATTAATAACATTATAGGTACCTAGTATTAATCTCAGGTTTTCCAAAACTTGTAAGTATATTAAAGAGTCATAACCTCTACTTTATTTATTCGTTCGTTACTATTTGTCACCGTGATTTTTACTGCATTATTTACACTTATTAAGTACTGTTTAGTTTCTGATATTTTAAACAGCAATATGATCTTGCTAGGATCTAGGATCTATTCTTCTCTGTCTCTATTTTTACTTGATTGATAATTGATACTTAATGCGGGATTCGAACCCCGCGGGACAGTTTGAGATTCAGGGTCTCACCACGCACCACGGCGTATTTCAGTTATAGTAAGTAGGTACTAAGTTTCCAAGGTACCTACGTGATTTTTCTCTCTGTAACCTAAACTACACTGTGTAACTACACTATACTGTGCTTTTATCATTACCTTTTCTTCGCTGAATTGCCTAAAATCAACATTCATTTCAATTAAGTATTATAGAGTTTAAATAAATGTTTATTTTTAGTAGAAGCCGCCTATCTGGAATCGGATCTATTAGTCGTCATCGATTGCAAGAGCTGGGAAGATATTTCGGAGTTAATAGGACTCGCACCCCTGAAACGATTTGATGTGTCGGCGAATACATAATAATAAAAATTCATTCCATATCGGTCAAGTTAACGTAATTAAATATTATTTGAAATATAATATGTTGGCACATTTTCAGATTCCAAAATAAAGTCTTCATTTTTCTTATAAACTGTGAAGTTTCATTGAAAACAGATCACCCGATTGGGAAATCTCATCTAAACTGTAAATTTTAGTAAGTACCTACCTACTGAAATTATATACCGAAAATATGTTTACCTACTTTTTTTTTCTGCCATCTGCCACTGGAATTTCCAAAGTCAAAATTATGACCATTTAGTTTTTTAGTAAAGCTTGTTTTGTCATTTTGAAATTTTGTTTTCTTTTGCCTAGAATGTTCATATATTAAAGGAAAGTAACCAAATATGGAATAGTACGGAATCTAACCTATATTGTGGTAGGAGATACGACAAAATTCCATATTAACAATAGGTAACTTACCTTACTTTGGAAAATTTCAAAATGCCAAAACAAACGTACTAAAATTACAATATCTTTGAATTTGGATGGACATATAAAATCAAGTGGCAGAACATCACCATATACTTTCTAAGGAAACTAAAGGGTTCTGCCATTGGATTTTTCAAGTCATTCAAATTCAAAGATATTATAATTTTTGTACGTAGTAGAACTGCATACATAAGTTTCTTATATACGCAAAGTACTTCGATCAATAATGCACGCAAAGTACGATCGAATGGTATCCTGAGTATGCAATCCCTAACCTGCCTAATTAGTATTGAAGCTTCATTATGCGGGCGGAATACTTTTCATTGGTGAGCGTTGAAAATTTTACGTTATTATAACACACTTCTAACTTTGAGGTAAACAGTGCGCTTTTGTTCGCTAATTCGTTACCGCATGGCTCATGTGATATGCCTTAGCGGTTTTTAAGTATATATTCGACGGTAAGCAATCATATTAAATTGTCGAAGACCTTCGGGTGCCTTGAGAACATTCGACTCTGGCTTGGCCACTAACCCCTCCACCAATCCACATAGGAGCAGTGTGGTGGAGTATATACTCTAGACCTCCCGCAGCTGTGTCTATGGGGGAGACCCGTGCCCAGCAGTAGGACGTCTATGTGTCGCAGCAGCAAGCTAGGCAATTTGTCGATAAAAGAATTGACACGCGTTAACAAGGTTCTCTTCGTAGTAGCGACTTCCAACTGAGGAACTGTACAGGATCGTAAATGGATTTGATGCGTGCAAATTTAACGAGGTACCTAAGGGTTATGTCAGTTAAAGGGTGATGTGATGACCAAGTGGTTAAGAGTTATTTTTGCCTCGACATGTACCCTGCTGTGAAAGGAAATTATTAACAACTAGTGGACGCCCGCAGCATCGCTCGCGTGGTATGAGACAAAAATAGTTTCGTTTACACCTAGCAATATTATATAGCCTATGTAACTGTGAAGATGCAGCTTTCTAATGGTGAAAGTATTTTTGAAATCGGTCCACTAGTTTTTGTGTGAAAACATTACAAATAAAATGTTTCCTCTTTCTAATCTATATAAAAGGAGAATATATAAAAGGAAATATATAAAAGGAGAAGCCGACTGACTGACTGACATATCAACGCAGGGCCTAAACTGTAAGGGTTAGAAACTTGAAATTTTGCACAGGAGTTCCTTTTATAACGTAACGTAGGGGAGCACTAAGAAAGGATTTTTGAAAATTCATCCCCTAAGGGGGTATAAAGGGGGTGCAAAGTTAGTATGAAACTGCCATTTTTGAAGTCAAGTGGGCAACCCGGTCTAATTCTACGCGAGCGAAGCTGCGGGCGTCCACTAGTATTAGTATACATAGAAGTATAGAAAACTCCGCATTTCTGAGAGTTCTCGACAATATTCTAGTAGGCATGTCGAGTCTGCCCAACCACAGTGAACTAGCATGATGTATTATGGTTTTACATACAAGGTTTATCTTCTTTTTTATTGATCTTTTTTAAACAATATGAAACGAATTTACCAGCCAGTATTTATTAAACAGTTGATGTTGAAGTCAAGGACCTACCAGATAACTTGCTCAACTGGAAGTTCAAATTGGGCCACCGCATACGCCGAGTCAGCGGCGCAAGCGGGCGTCGCAAACTGGCGTATCCGAGCTCCGGGAATTTTCCCGGGCAATCAGACCCCGTCCCCCGGGAACTGAAGTTTATTTTTAAAACCGTTCCAGCTCAGGTAATTGATGCGCCCGCCCTGATACCGAGGAACTTGGAACTTTCAGATTTCTCCCGCATAGTCCGGACAACTTTTAGAACCCACTTGTTAGGGCTTCGGAGTTAGAGGGTAGGCGAGTACATATTCTAATTAAAAAGAGATTATAAAGATATAAGTTGAAGTTGCCTGTTGTTTGCGGTGCAGGTGTATTACTGACTTTTCGACTCCGATCATATTTAAAGTGATTTTTCATGGAAAATTGTATCCACTTAGTACGGCAATATTTTGTACATATCTAAGCCTTTCCTTTAGCTTTTCTAGTTTATAGATTTTCTAGAAACTTACATTTATTTGGAACACTAGGTACTTGGTTCTGTACGAAGTTGCAAACGGACATTCAGGGCTACAAACATTAAGTAACTTATGTTACTAAAAACACACCGAAAAAAATGCAATAACTAAGTTCCATCCAATGCTATATTTCAAGCGGGGCTCGAGGAATCATTCATTAATATATTACATAGCACATAACATCAGGCCCTTAATTCCCCGAAGGGGTAGATGTATACACCCAATTTTCACTAGTTTATGCTGTTGACCAGCGCATTAGTAGGTGATATAGAGACTGTTAGTGATAGGTAGTCCTGTTTTGTTTTTAGTATCTTCTAAAATGCACATGAATAAAAGGCATCGAGCGAGCCGTATTCGAACCTCGTACCCTTGAGATCGTAGGCACTGAACAATCACATCTTTCAGGTCGAGCGCCCACTAAACCTTGCAAGGACGTATTGTGGAGGTATTTAGACCCATGTTTGAGATAATGGATCAATTAGTTGCCTGTCCATACCAACTGCTCGAATGAATCAAGATTAAGAAACCATCAGCATGAGCGTGTCCTGCTGGAGCGTTTGACAAATGCTTAATGATATTGTCACCTGACATAACATAATTTAAGATAAGATAAAAATCATTTATTTCTTAACTCTAACACACACATAAAGCTTATACATAGCAATTTAAAAGAAAAACACGGGATTAAAAAAAATAATTAACAATGAGGTAAAAAAAAAATTGGTGATAACAAATATAAAGTAACAAAAAAGAAATAAAAATAAAAAAAATTAATTATTTCTAAAAATTAATGGAACTATGTTCACATGTGTCAGAGTTATATACAGAAAATGGAACCCGCTCAGCATAATACCGCCTGTATTTCTTCTAAGAGTGTAAAGGTGTGTAGTACACACACTTTTACTATAAAATCAACCGATACTGATGGCTTAACGTGCCCTCCGAAGCACGGTAGCGTAGCATGAAATTTTTGCCACTAGCGGTCACCAATCCACAAAATAACCGCGCCCGTGCTTCACATACGATCGACGCGACCCATTGGGCTATGAATTGAAGACTGGTTGATTTTTGTACTTTCACACAAGGCTTACCGTCGCCGTGGTAACATGGAAATACATTACGTTACAACCCATAGACGTCCCACTGCTGGGCACGGGTCTCCCTCACAGACGAATCTGCGGGAGGTCTAGAGCATACTCAACCACGCTGCTCCAATGCGGATTGGTGGAGAGGTTTGTGGCCAAACCGGTGTCGAATGTTCTCAAGCTACCCGAAGGTTTTCGACAAGGCTTAACGATTGTTTTCACTATTGAGAACAAACGGTCCGACGGCTTAACGTGCTCTCTGAAGCACGGTACCTAGCGTCCATGAAATTGTGCCACTAGCGGTCACCGATCCACAAACCGACCGCGCTCGTCGTTGCTTAACTCTGTCGATCACACTGACGCGAGCCATTGGGCTATGCAACGCTACGGACGACGCTATGGCGATACACTAGATGTTGTAAATTGCTTCGATATTATACGTGACGAGATTTCAATTTTAATTTCTTTATTTGCTTAGAATAACATACATAAGGTTTAAAATTAGGACTCTTATTCTACTTAAAAGGCATGCAAATTTAGTTGAAAATTTAATATTGTACATTAGATTTTTAATGCACAGCTATTTAGAAAGAAAATAACACTAAACAATAACAAAATAAAGTTTATCGCTCAAACGATTGACTCAATAAATTATAATATCGAACTAAATAAACATTCAAAAGCATTTAATTGCATGTTTCCGACGCATATTAATTAGAACTTTCATCTACTATAATTAAAGCTAGCGGTCGATCCCGGCGTGACCTATAATTGGTCAAGCGCTGCTCAAAGTTGATGTACAATTTTGATGATCCTTAGCGTAAAACATTGAGTATTTATTGTGGTTGAAATTGTTGCATATAAAAGATTACGAAATATTTTCTATTTCCTTATTTATCTGTTTTGTCGGTTTCACTTGTTATTGAGGTTGACCATCACTGGGCACGTTATAAAAATAAATAAAATAGCCTTTTATTTAATTCCATATAACAATGAAAATACCCACAATAATTACATTTTCATTACATAAATATACTACACAATTTTGTTATTACTTCAGTTCAGTTCAGTAGGTACAATGTTTCAATACCTCTTTTATCTGTTCTGTGGTTTCAATACCTTAGCATCACTTTTAAATATCATATTGGATTTAGTCATAATACAATGAAATGCAAATTATCACAAACGGCACGTATATGTTGGTTTAAAATGCGTTTATTTAATTTTTATACAAGAAAACATAATGTAAGCTTATCTATCGATGACACGATATTTCAAGTTAAAAAAGTTATTTTGTATCATAATTTTAGCAGCCTCTATTAAGACATTTTTATGACGAAACGGACAGAATCACTGCAGTCACCGGACGTCCGCGTTGGTCCTAAAATGATATTTTTAGGGCCAACGGGATGGGGCTATTAATTGGGCGCGTTAGTTTGTTCTTTCGCAGAATATATATGTATTCCAGGATATAAGCTATAAGCCTGGAATACACATGCTTTTAGTAGCATGTGTATTCCAGGCAGTGAGAGTGCAGAGTGAGTATGTCCGTTTCGATAGTCATAAAAATGTCTTAATAGAGGCTGCAAAAATTATGATACAAAATAACTTTTGTAACTTAGAATATCGTATCAAGCATGCTTGTTTGCCACTAGGTAGCATGTTCATTTATAGCATGCTCTCCCAGTGTGTACATTTGCTTTTAGAAAGCACAGACCTAGGAGCATACTATGTCTCTATCCAGGCGACTAAACTGCATCGCTCCAACAGGCTACTTAGAACAAAAAAGAATTAAAAGACAAAAACTGTCACAAATCGAAGAATATTTCTCTGTCAGCTGTTCCCAAGCACACAAGAAGCGCCGTCTGCCGTCCGCTGCAGGAGCGGGATGCTTTGAACCGAATAATTCACGAATAAGACTGACAAACTTAGGTATGCAGATATCGTGAACCGTTTCTACTGAGCCCGAAAGGCGGTTTTTCGGTGAAAGGAAATCGTAAAGTTTGTTCTAACGCAAGGGAAGCCCGCATTGAAATCCTTTAGAATCGAAGACCCCGTGCAAACACTTCGGATAAAACTTTATTAAGTTGTTTTTTTATTCAGTTGAAAATAAATTTTCTCTTGACAAAATCAGTGTGTCGCATATCGTCCCCATCGAGCGCATACTGTGATATGTTTAAATTTTGTAATGTACCGATTATAGATTTTATGCATTGATATACCAAAGAGGCCATTCCCGCTCACCAATGGCACATCTCGTTGACATTAGAATCTATAGAAAATATGTTATGAAATATTTTGAATATGTCGCGTACTGACAAGGAAAGAAGCAGATCAGATTTAGTGTGCCACTAAAAGAAGGAAAGGTAAGTAAAAGTAAGAAAAGGTAGATAATGTTACTACCTTTTCTTAAACTTTATATATAGATGATTTTATAGGCAAACATGGTTATATTAGTTAGTCTACTCATCCGGTACCTATTCACGGGACTATCGCAGACCTCTGTTCTTTTATGTGTCCTTCACCGTTATAGCAAGTGACATTTAATTTCTTAAATCGCACATAACTTAGAAAAGTCATTGGTACGAGCCGCTTGGTTTGAACCCGGACCGCTCGAGTGAGAGGGGAGTTCGATCACTTGGCTGTCACCGCTATATGTATGTTTAAAAGCTAAATTTAAAGCAACGATGCCAGAATGACGTTGTTCGTTCATCAACGTTGTAGCTTATCGACTGGCAAATCAAAAGGTTTATGAGTGCGAAATTATTTTATTCCACCGTTCTCCCCAGTCCAGCGCGATCGAGATGAGGTCAATCAACATGCCTATGCCGCGGAGCGAAATTAAATCGATTCCTTAAAAGACGTATGGAGAGGAACGGCCCCTAAGAGTTAATTTAACTTGAGAGCGGGTACCGGCGAGCGAAAACTCTTTGAAAAATACCCGCATTGTGGAAATGGTACGGTCGCGTGCAAAATGTTTTTAATAAAACACGTATTCGATATTTAAATCTGTCTCATATTAGTCACGTATGCTACTACTAGACTAATTAGGCAGTTCTGATAAATAATATTATGAACTGCAATATTTTACTGATCTAATAGGTATTACCTAGTCACGATGTCTGTCTTCTGTTTTAGGCGGGGATAAGATAAAGTCAGCGATATTTTCAAGTAAAGAATTTAAAAGTAAACCTAGTGTTGTCATCTACAACGTGAATACATTTGAAAAGAAAAGATTCAGGAAAATCCTCGACAATAGGTACCTGTAGCGTAATAAACTGCGCAAGTGGTACAGACGTGTACAGAATGCTGTTCTGTACTGTTCTCGAGTGCCTTTTCGTCTTCAATTGATTGTTACTATTCTTTTCTACTTGTTTTCTGCAATATGAAAATGACAATCTGACTATCTACATATTGGGTACTACTTGCACAAGCCAATATTTCCATATTTCCAGTGCTGATGATAGTAAATTCTAAGAAAGTTCAACAATAGGCATTGGAGCAGCGTGGTAGAGTATGCTCTGGACACAGAAATGAATCAAGATAGAACGGCGATCACGTATTATTTACATACAAACGATGCGTGTCACTTTTTTGTCAGCCCTGCCCAAGTCCCGCCTATTATGTGACGTCACACTATAGTAATTAGTGAGGTGACACACTCGTTTTAGTTGTAATCGATAACGTACCGTGTCGATACGTATAGTACCGTAACAAGTATCGACGCGTACTGACCGAACTTGCGAGATATCTTGCAGTATATTGCAAGATTGCGGCACGGGGTGCATAAGTAATATAGCATAAGTAATTCCAAGCCTAACGTGGAGATAAGTATCCAGACGTTGATACTATCTCAATTTCCTTGTAAGTAAGACATGTTTTATAGCAAGAGGAACTGCAAATAGCCTGTGCTATCTGTATACGATCGCGATACCATGCTATTATCGCAATGGCTTGGTTGGACTGGATGTCAGGGGAAGGAGAATTGATGAAACATTTTGTGTTTCCATAGAGGGGTATATATGGTAAGATCGATATATAAAGCAAGCTTTTGCCCTCAGCTTCGCCCGTGGAAAACTTTGATCATGTTAAAAGTCAGCACCTGTTGACGGTATGCCACACAGCTCTCCAATAAACGTGCAAGGTATCCCAAGGGAACATTTTCGGGATGAAAAGTATCCTATGTGCTAATCTAGTCAAATTCTGGGTGAGTGGCGAAAAGTTCAAACATTTATTTTATTAATAATGTAATTAGACTATCAGTCAGCAAGTTCGACTCACAAATCGATCGATTTACAAATAAAAACAGTGAAGTCTTCGATGAATTGAGAATGAATTATGGAACGAATACTGGGTGATTTAAACTTGTCTCGCGAACTAACTTCGCGTCCTTCAGATAGGATATCGCAGTCACTACGGTTCGGATATATCACGGACACGCCACGGATACGGATACTGTGGTAATACAATACACACTAATAAATGTCCACATGCAACATAGAATAGAACAAACAATCTATTCGATTCACTTCTGAACCGGCTACTGCAGTGTTGATTCAAGAAAATGTGTGTGTTGAGGTGACTGGAGACTATGAGGACGTCAAATAAATAGAAGATTAAAACCAAACTCATATTATTATAATACAAATATGTGACATTTTAATTGTGTTATGGCAAAATAAATGTAATTGGTGTCATTCAATACTCTTTAAATGTAATCAATAGGTATGTTGACATACTAAATTGGTACTCTTGAATATAATTATTATCATTATCATCATTTATATTTTTAACTAGTGGACGCCCGCAGCTTCGCTCGCGTTACACATTCACTAACTTCAAAAACGGCAAAGCTTCATACTAACTTTGCACCCCCGTTTTACCCCCTTAGGGGATGAATTTTCAATTTTTTCTCGCCGTAAAAACCATCCTTGAACTTCAACCAACATTTAAAAAAAAGAATTGGCCAAATTGGTCCAGGCGTTGTTGAGTTATGCGCTTACCAACACATTTTGCGATTCATTTTTATTATATAGATTGGACAAGACTTACAAGAAGACAAGAAAACATAAATAAAAAAAATAAACTTAAATTATATTTGTTCTTCTTTCTTCTTTGGTTTCTAGGTATAGTTTTAGATAATTTATCTAATTGAAATCCAGCATGGCAATTCTGCGGTATTAAAATAAACTACATAATTATGTAGCATCCATAGTGTTCGCAAATACATACATATTTATTATTTTAATTGGGCAATGATTCGTACGGTGGTGCTAGAATTTGTTTCTACCCGCCGATTGTTTCGCGTGTGTGCGCGGGCGCATCGGAATCGACCGAGCGCCGCGCCGCGAGTCGCGAGTTGGCACGGGCCGGAGCTGAACGCGCGCTGTTTTCGCATCGCCGCGCCGCGCCGCAGTCCAAAGGCATCGCACGCCCACTGTTCGAACTAGTGCAAATTAAGCAAGAGGAGTCAAGCCGGCTGAAGTTGTGTTCGAGCATCCACCCGACGAGCTGCACAGCGGGATAAGAGGTTGGTGGAATTCATTTTCTTGCATCCGTCGTCGGATCATTGGCCCAAGTAACTGTGACGCCCATAAATACAGTCCACTTTTCGTTTTCGATTATTCGTCGCAACCAGGTTTGCCCAGCGACCTGTGGAGGGATCCAGCCAACCCCACCGGTCTGCGAGTCCAAGTACCATTCCCGAGCCGGAGGCACGCTTAACGCGTTTCGATTTCGTTTTTTTGTATTTTTAACCTCCGAGCTCTGAATCTCTCCAGCTCGCAGACCATTCATTCGAAAACATAGATCAATGGCTCGCGTGATTCATTGTGATCAAATGAGTTAATCAACGACAGGCGCGGTCGGTTTGTGGATGGGTGACCGCTAGTGGCAAAATTTCATGGACGTGAGACGTCAATGGGTCGCAGCGAAAATAAACCATTACAAAATAAAGATGTTTGTTACCGCGGGATAATCTAAGTATACAAACTCTACAACCTACTTGATTTATTGTGAAGCTGGGCCGGCGCCGGGGCTGCCGCGATTAGTCTCGCCGATGCTGATAAGCCACGACCCGCCCCGTCTGTTTGTTTGTCATTATCTCCGTAATTGGTATCTTGTTGGCTACAGTTCGTCTACTAATAGGAGTTGCTGTGATTTCTATGACAGAATATTACGCTTACTTTGGCTATTACTTAAATTAGCTTAGCTTAATCACGAACTTGTCGGGAAACGATGTACAAATTTTATTTAATATTTCCTTGGTTGTCTGGAAGAGATCGCACTTTCCGCCCTGCGACGAGGTGAACCGATAACATTAAGAAGATTTTGTGTTCAGGCACATGTACGGGAAGATCGAAAGGCCTATGTTCAATAATAGATAGATAGATAGATAAGAGTTGGTACCCATTTCTCACGTACAGTAATTAGTCGGCAATCTGCAAAAATATAATTGAAATATTTTTGATTGAAGTACAAATATTATTATAGGTTTGCATTAGTCAACGTACCTGACCAATTCGTCAATTTAATTGTTTTATCTACATATATCGTGGTAAGTACCTAACACAATTAATATTTGATTTTAAATATACTTATTTGTAATAAGTTTTAAACAGAAACTAATTTTATATAGAGTTTACGTTTACTAAAGCTTTGACACTTCAGAATATAACATTTCATTTTAACATTGTTTCCACTTCTTTTGTTGTATTTGTAGGCATTCGATTCAATAATACGAAATTGCGCGTCTGTCAGATAATATTTCTGAAGGTATCTGTATCTGTATTGATTCAGAACATTAATATGTTTTCATGATTGTGAAGTCTTTACAATGCAATCACATTTTCGTAGGTCGATATGTCGAAAGGTGGTAGAGCCTATACATACATACCCTCTACTAATTAAATAAAGGTTTTATACATATAAAACCCTAAATTAAATTTTAATTAAATTAAAATTAATTAAATTAGTCGATTAAAACGTTCACATAATTTAAATCGAACTTCACAGAGTTCGTTTGATTGTTAATAATAACCTGTACAAATTCATATACTGAGTTGATTAACATCGGGGAAGGCCCATATGTGACCGCTAGTAACCAACATGGGCGCTTCCGTGTTCCGGAGGGCACATTGAGCCGTCGGTCCCCGGTTGTTTTAAATTGATGAAAACCTTAGGGTGGCATCAGAAGATTCGACACTGGTTTGGTCACTAACCCAACCAATTTGCATTAGAGCAGCGTGGTGGGGTATGCCCTAGACCTCTCTTATTTGTATATTTCACCCACCTTTCACCAGTTATGTTTAGGTACCATGCCTTATGTACAGGAAAGTAACCAAATATGGAATAGTACCCCTAATATGGAATTTTGTCGTATATCCTACCGCTATACAGGTTAGATTCAGTATTTGAGGTACTATTCCATATTTGGCTACTTTCCTCTATTCTCCTGGGAAATTAATCTTAACCCATGAAAATTACATTTCATAGAAACAACATATTTGGTGTATGTTGATACAAATTTGTAGACCTAAATTGTGAGCAAATTACTCTTAGGCTAACTAGTTGGTACAATACAGCTCAACTTTTTGATTGATCACTCCAAACTGTAGATATTGCGCCCAAAGCTTCTAACCTGTTAACCTACATGCTTAAGTTAATACGGGTCTTCGGGCTAAGTTATAAGCTGCATACAAGTCAGCTAGTGTTAGTAACAGTCCAGTTACTAAAATCAAATAAGGGGCAGAATTACTAATAAAGTCAATAGGAAATTGACCCGAATAAACGATAAAAACGCTAGATGCGAAGTATCTTCGGCTCCATTTTTTATATAAAAATAAATACATAAGTATCTGAAAAAAAAACACGTTTTAAATAACAAGATCATACTTGTATTCTACTTGGTCGCGAATGCTCCAATAATACGTTGGCAGTTCCAGATAATTCGTGAAAGATGCCAATTTGTTTAAGGGTTGTTTATGGGGTTTCTACACTGTTTAAAGGTCGATCGATTCGGCCGATAGCTGAGAAAGTCGGCATATTTACGTATATGTGTGATCGACTAGGTGGTCAAACGGCCTGACGAAGACGGCAGAGACTGTTGGTTTCAGAAGGCACGAGCGGTTGCAATGTTGTCGTTACGTTGTCGCCTACGAGTATATCCAGCAAAGGACTTCAAAAGGCTGATGAATTGATGAATCGGTAATCTGTACTCAGAGATTTGATGTTAAGCCTTTATGTTAGAATTAAAACAAACTCTGTTCATAATCCTCACAGTTACTAATTATTCAAAAGTTGACTCCCTAATTAATGCATTAGATTACTTCGAGTTACTTTTACCTAATTAAAATACGGTCGACGAGGGGTAATGGGGACGGTCAAATGTTTGTAAGTGCCTAAGCAGATTTCGGATTTCTGTAATTCAGTCTGCGTACGCCAATTACTCAATGTTATGTCAATACCCTATGTTCGTAAAGGTCATTTATATCATAGAGACGCTTACTCAATCCACCTCAATCCACACTTTATAATTATATTTGTGAAGTTCATTCATATCATAGAGAGCCTAGGGACTATAGAGACCTTTTGAGGGCTTAACACTACAAAAATATAATTATATCGACTCAGCAGCATCGAGACTTGCATCGGGAGACAATAGACTTACTGATCTAAGCGCGCACGCAGGCGCGGGACCGCCTTAACTTCAGATACTTACGTCAATTCAATGAAACGAAAATTTGTAAAAAAAAGTTCTTAGTTATGTAGCATAATGACGAATCTAAGTCAGATCAATTTTCGCAAGTATTTTAATTTATTCACATTATTCCGAATTTGATGGGGGTAACAATTACCCGTCGCAACGAAAACGGATTAAAAGGCTACTACAAAGCGAAGTCGGCCCCTACGTGCAGGCCCGTCGGCCCTATCGCGGGCATTCGGAGGGTTATAATTAGAAAATTTCCCACCAACAGCGGGGATTAAGAAAAATGGGTTTTCACAATTTCGATTAATTAATAATTTGTCGGGTCAGCAGCGTACGGGTTGGTTGAAATTTTAATGCGAATGCCGGCATTCCTGGGCGTGCACTACGAAATTTGATCGAAGTTCGAATATGATATGGTAAAACCCTTAAAAACCAAACACCTGCCTACCCTTTTGTGGAAACAGCCGTGTATGTTGTTCGGATGCACAGCTCAGCGCTTTCGTCACGCACCTTTCATAGTGGGCTATCAGGCGACTCACTCGTAATAATAATAGTCAGACAACAAATGTACCTACTCTGACTGGGAGACTCAGTTATTGGCACTATTTGTTGTGAAATAAGCTTCTGAGGTTTTCACGGTGGGCACGACATTGTGACTTACCACCATCGTAGATATAGCACTTCATAGACGTATATATTTTTACGTAGCGATATAGTAGTTACGCACGATATAATCAATATGCCATAATATAAAGTACCGAATCCAACCTGAATATTTTATAACATTTCGGTAGCAATTCTAAGTACGTACAGTGTGAGTTACCTCATTTCATAACACTAGTCGCCGACAATTTTTTTACTATGAACATTTTTCATAATCATACCAAAAAAAGATCAACATTTTTTTATGCAAATAGAGCTCGAAATAGCTTTTTGTGTATAATCACTTTTTTGATTGTACGCATGAATGAGACAACGGTCACGATACGAGTCGCGTTTTGTGTAAATTGCTATATTTTAATGCATAATAAAATGTATAACGTGTTTAAACACGCAAAATATGAAATCTCATCCTTTCTTCGCCTTTTGAACTCGCACCTTGGCATGCTTACGTGTTGACGTTGACGCACTACGGAAAAGGAGTGCTCGAGTCGCATCTAAGCACTCCTTTACCGGACCACTTTTCAAGCTTTCATCGTTAACTACGGTTGGTAAATCAACGGATGTGAGTATCTATTAATTCCTTGTTTTTTTTTTTATAATAATGATATGCGGATTTTAGAAAATAAGAATTAAATTGTTGACATAAGAAAATGTTAGAATACGTCATGAAATCAGATATGAGTCTGCGTTTCGCCAGCTTTTGTACTGAGTCTGTGTACCTATTGAGTGCCACATTCATAAACATAATATTTACACTTATAATCTCGATGGTTACACGAATACGTTCGCAGATATTTCGTAGTAGACCCCCGCTTCGAATTCAACCACATACGCTTTTTATAATTCCATTTGTTCGCAACGGAGTCTGTTTGGGGTTTTTATATTCGCTGTCGCCGGATGGCGTGCGGGTTTATGATATAAGTGTTGCACGCGAATGTTGAGTGCATTTTTGATGGAAAGCTGGGCTGATGAAAATTATAGCGGAGTTGTTTTAAAATACCTAAACATTCCTATATTTGCCACCCAGTAGTAATCTAATAATGGGTATATATAATGAAATTAAAATAAAACTGGTTTAGTTTATCGCTGCCGACAATATTTATACTTCGGTGAATGTTAAATTGTGTCATTTTCTGTGATCTAAAAGCTCCTTGCGCATTTTTTTCTTTTTTTTTTCCCTTTAGGTATTTTTTTTGTGATATTGTGAATGATTCCATGTAATCGTAAGATATTCTAGACGGTTTTATTATAGAGTATCTAATAATTTCTACATTGATGTATTTAATAATAAAGCTATCATTTTGTAAGTGAGTTTGTAGAGGAGGAAGATCCTACAAACAAACACTTAAGATGGTTAAAAACTTTGACGAAATTACACCACAGGAGTGTAATTGTGTGATAAAGTGTAACCAGAATTCAATACCAGTTTATTCGCGAAACTACATTGAAATCGGTGAATAAACAAACCAGGTTGTATAATCTATCATTAATTAAAAATCTTGTTAAATTAGGTAGATCCAATTCCTTATCTCTTCTAAAGCTTATAAAGTACCAGGTTCTAAGGAAAGGCACGTCTCCCATCAATCTGACGCACCCGATGGTTACAGACCAGAGTTACGATTGAGTTAGAAGTTAAGTTAAACAGCGCCCAAGAGTCTCCGACGTTGAATGAAATTGTTACCAGTTAATTTCCGTGTCGTGCAATACAGATTAGATAAATCCGGATATGGCATACCTAATCATGTACAAGTGAGACACTTTTTATAAAATCTATAAGAAACGAACATATAGTGCTGACCGTTACCTGTTACCTTTACTTTGTAAACACCGTGGCACGGTAGTGAAGGACCCTGATTGTCGAACCGCGGGTTCGAATCCCGGCAGATATTTACCTTTTTTTTTGTTTTACGAGTGGGAAACCTTGAAAAGGTACCCGAACGTCTTGGGAGCGACGCCGGGTTATGTGGGACTTTCACCCAATAGAACCCACTCGGTGGCCTACTCCAGCGCTAAGGAGGGCTCCGGGATCTCTTAAAACGCGCCTGTCCCCTCCAGCGCTGCGCACAAGACGGGCTCTTCCCGGATTACACAACGCTGTTCAGCCACAAACAGCGCCTTCTTTCCCGGGGTCACATGATGGACGATTCGAGCTCCCACTCTCACCGCCCGCAACCCCAGAAGTCCCCTTTTAGTCGCCTTTTACTACCGTAGCACTATTCTGGTCCCAAGCTACAGGGACAATTTTCACATACTTACAATAACATTTTTATAATCATCATTTTTGTCATGGATGTTAAATTGTGATTTTTTCTGTGTGTGTCTGCACGCAACACACTTAGGCGTTCCGAGTGTGTAGAGATATCTTCTTTAAACTGCTCCAGACTCATCCAACATATGTTCATAGCTCCGGAGCCGATGTCGGCGTGTCCCAGTAATTACGTCGGCCACTTCCCGCCACTCCGCGACTCATTCTCCTCCTTTCCTTATTTTCCTTTTGCCTAGGGTTCCGTTGATAAAGGAATAAATATATGAATATACATTGTAATTAAGCTAAGCTTTTTTTCATCTACTTTTTTTATACTTTTAAAAGGTATTCGTATATCAGTTGTGTGGCCACATACGTACAGTAAAAATAGTGTAAGGAAACAAGACGTGCACAAAGATGTACAATAATTACACATGTATAAAACATACCTACGGGTAGACATGCCTGTTTTGTTTTGTATATTTCTTAGGTTTAAAACTACTTATTAAGTTAGAAAAAGTAAAATATTTTGTGATAAAGTATTTTGCATAGAAAATTCTCAGCACATAAGCTGGAAAACAGCACTGAGTACAGTATGGAGTTATTTTTAAATTTTTAATTTACACATATTACAGCCGCATATGTATTTAAACCAGATTCACCTGACACTAACATTTTAAAGTACAGAACCTCGTTGAAATACATGTCTGTCTGTGCCCGCTTATCCTATCAATGTAGTGAATACAATATAAGTAATCCGCTGTGGAATACAAGGAAAACACGCGCCTCTTTGTTACAATTCCAGAGAGCGTTGGAGGAAAACAAATAGCTGTTACCTAGCAGAATTTAAATAAATAGCTAGTACCTAGCAGAATTTAAATACTTTTTAAATTTTTCTGGCTTAAACTCCACCGCAAGCTGTCGGCTTAACTCGCTTGCCTTTCTAAGTAAGATGCCAGCTTTAAAAAAGGTGTGTAGTAATAGATGACAGCAAAGGAGGAAGCAACTAACTATGACTTGTTTGTGATAAACTTTGAATTACGTTCAGTAGTTTTGACTTGAAAGCGAGACAGACAGACAGAGTTACTGTCGCATTTATAATATTAGTATGGATTTGTAGTCATATAACTGTGAACATTTGTTCCAAATCTATATATATAAAAGGAGAAGCTGACTGACTGACTGACATATCAACGCAGGGCCTAAACTATAAGGGTTAGAAACTTAAAATTTTGCACAGGGGTTCCTTTTATAACGTATGGGAGCACTAAGAAAGGATTTTTGAAAATTCACCCCCTGAAGGGGTAAAACGGGGGCGCAAAGTTAGTATGAAACTTTGCCGTTTTTGAAGTAAGTGAATGTTTAATTCAACGTATTAGTGAATGTCTAATTCCACGCGAGCGAAGCTGCTAGTATATAATTATATAAAAGGCAGATGTATGTAGGTAAATATAATGTAACTAGAACTCTTTAGCAATTTTAAAACAAATTGACGTAGCTCCCTGATTCGTGAGACACTACCGCTTTGTCAAGCACCCCCGGGGGCGAGCAGCGAGGCTCCTAATTGAGTGTTTACGGGAAAACTTCAAAAGAACGAATTTTTAACGAGTTCGGCGGAAAAACTGTTGTTACATGATCCGTTCTGAGATCATTTGCGAGAGTATTGACGCGTTTCTTCTTCCTATAAGTAAATACGAGCCTTTTTAGTAGCTTACTTATTTCATTAAATAGTGTATCAATGTGGGCTATCGCTGCGACCCATAGGCGCCCCACTGCTGGGCACGGGCCTCCCCCACAGACGCAGCTGCGGGAGGTCTAGTCTAGAGCATACTCCACCACACTGCTGTAATATGGATTGGTGGAGGGGTTAGTGGCCAACCCAGTGTCGCATGTTTATTTTTATTTATTTTATTTTATTCAACTTTATTCACACCTGAAACATACAATGGGCGAACTTAATGCCTTATGGTATTTTCTACCAGTCAAACCCTGGTTGAGTGTGGAAAAGTTGCGGTAGGTGGAAATAGAAATGTTCTCAACTCAAGCCACCCGAAGCTATACCCAGCATTAAACACTTTTACCATTAAATTTCAAGTCATAAGTAGTATTTTGCTTGGCACACTGTATATTTTAAAAGCTTTTATTTAACTTCACTCGTATCGTATGTATCCATGTCCTGGAATCTTGCAATCAATATTTTACCCATTTCTACTGAAGCTTTCGAGCTGAAATTCGGCACACATATTTGGTTCCGATGACAATGCACGAAAATAAAAATAAAAGTTGTAAAAGCTTTTTACAAAAAAAAAAATTGTACAGTATAATTTAATTATAATTATTGTATGTATTTTTCCACAAATCCACACGTCTCCCAACGCGTACTGGCACAAAGTTCTGATAAAAGGCGGACGTCTCGCGCCCAAGTTCGCGGAGTCGCAGATAGGCCACGCTATCTGGCGACGCCCGCGGCTTATTCTGACTGACGAGGCCTTAGCGGGGGAGATAGAGCCTTACTTTATTTTATGGGAAACAAAAGGACAGCGAGAATAACATGTTTATAATGTATGTTTATACATATACTATTGTCCATAGCCCAATGGCTTCCGTCGATTCAATATCGAAAGAGCTCTTGGGGTCAGCTGGCCGTGTGTGAGAATGTCCCAAGATATATTTATCATATTTATTTATATTTGTCTTACTGTTGGGCAAGGGTTCCCCCACAGGCAGCTGACGAAGGTCTAGTCTAGAGCATACTCCACCACGGCTCTAATGTGGTTTGGGGAGATTCAATAAACCGGTTCATACCGGTTTATTGAACATTCGTCCCTTTTATGAACCCGTTTCTAGTATTATATGAGAGAAACAGGTTCTTATAAGGGACGAATGTTTCTAATACAAATTCAACGAGAGCAGCCAATAACAATAAAAATATAATAGTTAGTATTCCAAGGTTCGCAGTGGCAATTAAAATACGAGTGCAATCTACGATTGGCTTTGAAATAGACCCCACTTACGTAGTTGAAGAAACTCGATAGATTTTCTTTATGTGTTTAATTTTCCCTGCAGCCATTTCTTTGTGACTTCCATAAGTTTTTATATCCTATTTTCCATATTAATCTAAGAAATTGCAAGCGAAAAATTCGTTAGTAAACTTCTCTCCTACCGCACACAATTAAAATAATATTAACTGCATATTAACTGATATGATATAATATTATCATTTTGTAATCGAAAACATGCCGAAGTCACACAACATGAAATTAACAAATCTTATGGTACATAGTGGACGCCCGCAGCTTCGCTCGCGTATAATTAGACCCATTAACGACGCGTTCGGGTTGCTCACTTGACTTCAAAAACGGCAAAGTTTCATACTAACTTTGCATCCACGTTTTACCCCTTAGGGGGTGAATTTTCAAAGATCCTTTCTTAATTTCAAGTTTCTAACGCTTACAGTTTAGGCCCTGCGTTGATATGTCAGTCAGTCAGCTATTTTATATATATAGATTGCGTAATGCAATTTTTACTAGACGCTCATATTTTTTTCTGTATTCTGAGGTTTTACGTTAGGTTGGTAAATATTTTTGTGTAGGTACCTACCATTGAACGGGCGAACTTTCAAATACATCGTTATGCTTATAAAAATTTGCACAAGGCTGCCGAGATTTCAATAACAAACGATAAGATGATAAGCAGCCCGTATACCAGCGGTAGTTAGTCTGCGGGCCGCTAGACAAAGGATAGCAACTTCGATCTGACTTCGTAAGATAAGGATTTTAATTTAAGTTTTGGGCTCAGTTATGCTAAGTCTATTGTGCGGACGAAGAAACGGGTATCCGTCGACGGACTCATTTCTGAATTGTTGGAAAGTGATAATTGCGATATGGAATCCTAATTCTATTTCAAGTTCGCAATTAAAGCGAAGCGCAATTATTGATATCATCGAGGAGGTAAGGAGAGAGGATATGCACTACACCATCCATCCATAGGCTCGCGTCGATTCAATGTGATCGAAAGAGCGGCGACAGGCGCGGTCGGTTTTTGGATGGTTGACCGCTAGTGGCAAAATTTCATAGACGTGCTACCGTGCTTCGGATGGCACGAAAGCCGTCGGTCCCGGTTGTTTTCAACGGTGGAAACAATCGTTAAGCCTCGTCGAAGGCTTTCGGGTGGCTTAAGAACATTCGACACTGGGTTGGCCACTAACCCCTCCACCAATCCGCATTGGAGCAGCGTGGTGGAGTATGCTCTAGACCTCCCGCAGCTGTGTCTGTGGGGGAGACCCGTGCTCAGCAGTAGGACGTCTGTGGGTCGCAGCGAGGAGTCACGGTTGTCAGAATCGGCAGCAAATGAGTAGCGCAGATTGGCATATTACGAGAATATCCTCATATTCCATCAGACTTTAAGTTGAGGGACTTAAAGGGCTGATGGGGGAATACCGTGACCGTACAAAACCCACAACTGCAAATGTCTTCCTAACATGCATGTGCTGTCTTTCCTACAATGCTGCTGCAAACACCATCTTGAGTTAAAGCGAGCGGCGATAAGTAGTCTGCTCACGGTTAGGTCGTTGCAGCCACGAAAGAGCAATTAGGTTTGTTTCATAGTCACGCTTTCTCAAGCGACAATGGTTTTGGGGCTTCGGCGTGAACCACCCATACGTACTATATCATAAAATAAAGTTTTTATAGATAGTTATCGAACTTGCAGCACCTATCAACTGCCGTAAATGTCACCCGTGACAGGTCCAGAAAGAGCCCTGAAAGACTCTCGTACCAAGGTTGTTGCAGATGTGTTTCCACCCTTGAATTTAAGGGGCGAACATCGCCCCTTAAAGTGTTACCGAAAACCTAACTTTTCATGTCACACAACGCGATCTATTACATCCATGCGCCTAAGCTACAACCCATATACGTCCCACTCCTGGGCACGGGTCTCTCAGACAATTTTGTGGGAGGTCATAGTCCACCACGCTGCTCCAATACGGATTGGTGTAAGGGTTAGTGGTCAACCCAGTGTCGAATGTTCTCAAGCCACCCGAAGGTCTTCAACAAGGCTTAACGACTGTTTCAATCAATGATAACAACCGGGAACAATGGCTTAACGTGCCCTCCGAAGCACGGTAGCGCCTATGAAATTTTGCGGTCACCCATCCACAAACCGACTGCGCCCGTCGTTGCTCTGTCGATCACATTGAATCGACGCGTACCATTGGGCTATGGACGCGCCATGCGCAAAACACAATAATAATCCAGTTTTATTTTACCTTTATCTATTATTCTGTGCCTTTATGGCAAACAAAAACGAATGACTGTTCACGGCGCGTGACTGTGAAACCCGTAGAGATCGGAGCTAGATATTGGAGTCAGGTCTAGACTAGCGTTTAGACGCGTCAGCTAATTGTTACTATTACTTGCAAACTAAGGAAAAAAGTTAGGGTTGGGACAGAGATTTCGTGTTAGTTATGGAACGGAACACTGTGCCCGATTTTACACATAGATTCATATGAATACTAATTTCTTCGATCATTGGATCGGATCGGAGTAGAATTCGAGTGTGTAGCACTGTACTGTACCACGCTTGTACCACTGTCTCAAAAACATTTAGCCATGTAGGTATTGGAGCCTAGCAAAAGATTCTCATCTGTAGTTGCGAGTAGGCTCGATTTGGAAAAGAACATGCCATATTTTGTAGCGTTCGTGGTCGCGACGCTCGAGTCAATAGTCATTATCAACCACTCTACCACTGATTGTCGTAGAGTCAACCTGCCCTGATGATGCTGCGTTTGGGGGAGAGGTAGGTATGTTGGTGTATATTAGCGATTGGCGATACTTATCAAAAACTAACGAACTATTTGATAGTTTTTTTTTAATAATACAGACGGACATACAGACATATGGGCTTGATGGTATGTGGTCACCGTCGGTTATAGCACACAGGTGCATAAACTGATAGCGCAAAAACGTAAAAAAATAATTAAATATGTGTTTATTAGCGCAGGAGAAAAATAATGTTATAGTTCGATAGTTTATCGGGCCCGACTATTAATCTACAGAATAGAGAATAGACGAATATGCATGAGAACATTCAATTGTCATTCAATTGTCGAATTCGATAGTTTTTAATATTTATTTTCTTACAAATACGTTACATTACATCCCAAAGCTGTAACCTCGGTAACGGCACGAAAATGTTCCGGTTTGGGATGGAATGAATGAAGGATAGAATTCGTAATGTGCAATAGTAGTACGGTTTTTACGATCTCCAAGATATTTTTTACGATGTACCACTTGTCGGTGGAACCTTGCCTTATCATTTGATATTGGCGTCGTTTTTATAGCACTATGACTTTTGGACATCAACAATCTATCACACAATGAGCTTCGTGAGTTACGTGATTCAAATTTATACTCGTAAGCTATACCTACTCATACTGACGGGGCCGCTGACGCAATCTGTAGTGACCCTGCTGTTACGCCAGTGGGTTCGAATCTCACTCAGGAAAAAAATTCGTGTGACGAACACTTGTGTTTTTTCTGTGTGGATGTTTAAATTATTATTATTATTATTATTTTTTTTTTTTTTTATGGGCAAGTACCCATGAGATTTCCATGCTTCGTAGGGCGCTAAGCCGTAGGTCTCGGTAGTTTTCAATGGCTTATTTAGGCTTATCTTAATAAGCCTAAATAAGCCTTGTCGAAGTCATTAATTTTCACTTACCTACTTCATAATACGTTCATTATTCTTATGAACCAATGACTTTTCTAAGTAATGTGCGATTTAAGAAATTAAATGTCACTTGCTATAACGGTGAAGGACACATTGTGAGCAAACCTGCATGCCTGAGAGTTCTTCATAATGTTCTCGAAGGCATGTGTCTGTCAAACCGCACTTGGCCAGCGTGGTGGACTTAGGCCTAATCCCTTCCATTCTGAGAGGAAACCGTGCCCAACAGTGGGACAAAGAAAGGGTTGTGATGATGGTGATGATTCTTATGAAAAAAATACATTTTCTGTAACGTGTTATGAGTAATGCATGTCCATCCCTTATATGTCTATGGCACGCGTCACGCGTCCTCTGTCTATCTATGTACTATCAAATAAGTCTCTGTGTCATATGTCATGTAACCAAAAGTAATAAAGTAATGTCTCAAGTTCAATCGTCGTCTATCTTATAACCTATATTAAATAATACACCATCTCCTATAAAATAACAAATACAAATAATTCATGGTGTCAGAAGTGGCTGAAATTAAAGTAAAAAACAAGTCGTGTGAAAAAAGTAAAAAAGTCAGTCGTCACCGTGGTCGTCATGTCGAGCAAAGAGCGCAAAGACGCCATCGTAGCTCAAAAAGAAGAAAGTAAGTCATCAAAGCGTCTTAATTTAACAGGAAACATACAACCATTGTCATTGGAGAACAATATCTCTGCAAATTGGATAAAATGGTACCAGACCTTCAATATTTTTCTGAAAGCAAGTGGTATGTGTGATGAACCTGAAGACAGAAAAGTCGCGGTATTCTTACATTACATAGGAGATAAATGTCTTGATATATTTAACACTTTTGATATGGACATAGAAAAAGTCAGTTACAAAGAATTAATAAATAAATTTCAAGAATATTTTGTTCCAAAAAGAAATATAACCTATGAGTGCTATAAATTCTTCACGAGGAAACAGAGCCCGGAGGAGTCAACTGAAGATTTTATGACAGATTTAATTAATCTAAGTAAAGGGTGTGAATTTGGGAAACTCACAGATAGAATTATAAAAGATATCTACATTTGTAACTTAAATGAAAAGTATCACTTTGTCAGAGAAAAATTATTGTTGGAAGAAAATTTAACTTTGGAAAAGGCCAAGAACATAACATCAACTTTAGTATCTACTTTGTCACAGGCTACAGAGCTGAAAGGATCTACTACTAACATATTTTACAGTAAACGTCAGTCAAGGATAGAACAGTCAACAAAAATGTCAAGAAATAAGTCAAAGTCACAGTCCAGGTCACAGTCAAGGTCAAAGAATTGTAGTCGTTGTGGACAGGTACACCGATTCAAGTGTCCAGCATATAATGCAAAATGTAGAAAATGTCATCGTAGAGGACACTATGCAGCATTCTGTAAGTCAAAAAATAATAATGTAAACTATGTTCAAGCCGAGGAATGTCAAGGTAAAACAAATTATTTGTATGTCAACAGTTTATATTCAAAATTTTCATTTAATTCAGATTGGAATATAAATTTAATAATAAATAACACTAATGTTAAATGCTTATTAGATACTGGTAGTGATGCTAATGTCATGTCATATAATTTGTTTCAGTCTTTAAATGTAGTTCAAAAATTCTCACCATGTTTAGCTAAAGTAACATCATATTGTGGTAATAGTATACCAATATTAGGGCAACAAGATATTCTATGTTCATTCTATGTCAGTAATCAATGTCAGTCAAAGTTAATTAACTTTATAATTGCAAACGTGTCTTCTCCTACAGTCATTGGAAAAAATACATGTTCTGAATTAGGTCTTATAAAAAGAGTGTATCAAATTGAAAATAATAGTCATAATCAAAATAAAAATGTCTTAAAGTCATGTCTTGTTAAGAATAGTAAATATCAATTACAGTCATGTGATAATTTACAGAATATATTGTCTCAGTATAAAATAGTCTTCGATGGGCTGGGTTGTCTACCAGGCGAGTGTCACATTACAGTCAATCAAGATGTAAGACCAAAAATTGATCCACCACGTAAGATTCCATTTTCACTACATGATAGGTTAAAAAAGGAACTTGATAAAATGGAAAGTCTTGAAGTCATTGCAAAAGTCACTGAACCAACTAACTGGGTAAGTTCTTTATTACTTGTTGAAAAGAAAAATGGGCAACTTCGAGTTTGTTTAGACCCAAGAAATTTGAACGAAGCTATTTGCAGGTCTCACTATCCAATACCTACCATAGACATGGTACGATCAAAGCTTCATGGTGCATCTTATTTTTCAACACTTGATGCTAGCAGTGGATTCTGGGTTGTTTGTCTAGATCTAGAAAGTTCTATGCTATGTACGTTCAATAGTCCCTTTGGTAGATATCGGTTCAGACGTCTTCCATATGGTATTAGCTGTGCACCGGAAATTTTCCATAGGATTATGTCAGAAACTTTTGGTTGTTTGTCAGGAGTCATGGTCTATGCGGATGATATATTAGTTTATGGTAAAACTCGTCAAGAGCATGATGAAAATCTAGAAAAGGTTTTTCAAAAAGCTCTAGAAGTCAATTTAAAATTCAACTTAACAAAGTGTAAGTTTGGTCAATCACAAGTTAAATACTTAGGTCATATTTTTTCTAGTTCAGGAGTGTCACCTGATCCGGATAAAGTCCGTGCCATAACTGATATGCCATCACCTATTTGTCTTAAAGATTTACAAAGATTCCTAGGTCTTTTAAATTATCTTGGTGTATTTATAAAAAACTTAGCTCAGGAAACTGAACCATTACGTCAATTATTAAAAAAGTCCAGTGAATGGCAATGGAATGATAGTCATGAGGCAACATTCACTCATTTAAAAAATATTATTTGTCAAACTCCAGTCTTATCACATTATGATGTCAAAAAACCAATAACTTTGTCAGTTGATGCAAGTCAGTCAGCAGTCGGAGCAGTAATACTTCAAGAAAATCATCCAATTTGTTATGCATCTAAAACTTTAACGTCAAGTCAGAAACAAATGCCTCAAATAGAAAAAGAATTGTACGCTATAGTCTTTGGTTGTATTAGATTTCATCAGTATATCTATGGTAAAATAGTCTGTGTAGAAACTGATCACCGTCCCTTGATAACATTATTTAAAAAACCTTTAGCTGAAGTTCCAACTCGTTTACAAAGATTAATGCTTAGAATTCAGGCATATGATTTAAAAGTCGAATACAAACCAGGCTCTAAAATGCATATTGCAGACTCACTGTCACGAGCACCATTACCAGAGGGTAGTGAAGATGAGCTCGATGAAGATGTCATAGTTCATGTCAGTATGTTACTTAAAAATTTACCTTTTTCTGATTCAAGATTAAAATGGCTTTCGGAAGCATCTAAAAATGATGAGTCTATTCAGTTACTTAAAGAATATTATATTAATGGGTGGCCTGAAAGCAAGTCAAAAGTTAGTCAACTTGCTTTACCCTATTGGAACTGTCGTCACGAAATACATTCTGTTAAAGATTTAATGTTAAAAGGTCAAAGTTTAATAATTCCTAAACAGCTAAGGTCAGAAATGCTTAAAATTATTCATAGTGGTCATCAAGGTATAGAAAAATGTAAAAATTTGGCTCGAGGAGTTGTATTCTGGCCATTAATGTCTCATGATATACAAGATTATGTCTCTAATTGTCACATTTGTCTGTCACATAGAAATGCTAATCAACCTGAACCTTTAATGTCTCACAAAATAACTAGCTATCCCTGGGAAAAAGTAGGTATAGATTATTTAAAATTTAAAAATCAATTAATACTAGTTGTTGAAGATTATTATTCTAATTACATTGAAATAGCTAATGTTAGTTCTACAAGTGCTAAAGTCTTAATTAATGTCTTAAAACCTATTTTCAGTAGACATGGCATACCAGTTGAGTTAATGTCTGACAATGGTCCTCCATATAACTCACAGGAATTTAAACAATTTTTAAACAATTGGTCTATTCAACATACAACATCTAGTCCTTATTTGTCACGTTCTAATGGCTTAGTCGAGTCAGGTGTAAAAATAGTAAAAAACATACTTAAAAAATGTGCTGATTCTGGAGAGGATCCTCATCTAGCCTTATTGCAGTATCGTACAGCACCTAGAGGTAACTTACCATCTCCTTCAGAGTTATTAATGTCACGTCGTCTAAGAACACTTTTACCTACAGTAACAAAACATCTTAAGCCTAAAGTCATTAGTCATAAAAAATACTATAATATAAAACAACAAAATAATTTAAGACAAAAATTTTATTATGATAAAAAATCTAAAATCTTACCTCCTGTAAAACAAGGTCAAAATATAATGTTTAAAAAGTCACCAGATTCCAAATGGTTACCTGCTAAAATAGTTAGTAAATGTGCAGAACCTAGATCATTCATTATAGAAACTCCAGATGGTTCTATGTATAGGAGAAATCGTCAACACTTACTACCATATCAGTCTTCCAATATTGAAAATGAGGAAAATATGATCAGTCAATCTAGTACTCAGTCAGGTCTTCAAAAAGAAGTGTCAAAGGAAAGGTACAGTGGTAATGATGATAGTGTAAAGACAACAACGAGTGGAAGGCAGGTCAAGCCCCCAGTAAGATTTCAGGATTGTATGTACTTAAATACCATTTAAATACATGTCAGAACATTGTCTAACTTTTGTTACAGTCAGTCTCAGATTATTATTATTATGGTGTCCATTTGTTATGCAAATAGAGTTCACATAAAATAGTCAAGTATTAGTTACTTCAGTTTGTTAAATAAATATGTATTTGAAGAAGTCAGTCAGTATGTTTGTAAGAGTCTTATTGTATTTGTTTGTTATGCAAATAATTATTAATAAGTTAGTCTGTCAGTTAGTTAATATTATTGTATTTATTATTTGTTATGCAAATAATTATTAATAAGTCAGTCGGTCAGTTAGTTAAAAATAATTTTTATTTGTCTTAAAGTATAAAAGCAGATTTCTTAACAAGTTGTTAATATTATTATGTATTTAAATTAAAAGTATATAAAACATAAGTCTGTCAGTTTGTATAGCTAAAGTAAACTCTTGTCAATTCTAATATAATATTAATTTGATAGTAAGTCAGTAGTTTGTCAGTATGGTAAATAATAGTTTTTCAAAAAAGGAAAAAAGGAGATGTTATGAGTAATGCATGTCCATCCCTTATATGTCTATGGCACGCGTCACGCGTCCTCTGTCTATCTATGTACTATCAAATAAGTCTCTGTGTCATATGTCATGTAACCAAAAGTAATAAAGTAATGTCTCAAGTTCAATCGTCGTCTATCTTATAACCTATATTAAATAATACACCATCTCCTATAAAATAACAAATACAAATAATTCATAACGCACAGGATATATTCCAGTTAAGGATCGAATGAATGAACGATAGAATTCTAAATGTGTATGTCATGCGTAAAGAAATACGGGACCGTCTTTTACGATCCCGAAGACATTTTACGATGTACCCTCGAAAGGTTCTCGTCTCCTGATCATTGGATTTGCAGAAATATTGTCGAGTATAACGTATAATATAAGTAGGAGTGTTTTTAGTGTTTCGTATTTCGGACACTGCTGGCCTGTCCGTTTGTAGCAATTGATCTGGTAAAAAAAACAATATAAAAACATACCTTAGAAATAAAAACAACACCTAATGTAATGTTAAAAATTGTAAAACCTACCGTAGAAATGGAAGAGCGATACATCCTAAGACATGCCTTATGTGGCGTAAAAGGGTGTAGTACTAGTTGTAAAAGCACTGTAAAGTTTATGCAATAAAGAAAATTATTATTAAAAAAAAATGTATTATACCTATGTGCTTTTTGGGTTTGCGAGCGGCTATTCGACGGGCCCGTTGGCGCAATCGGTAGTGAACCCGCCTGTTACACCAGAGGTCGTGGCTTCAAATTCCACTTGTGTTTGTTCTGTGTGTGGATGTTAATATTGTCTATTTAAAATTAATTATTTTTTTTTATTTTTTTTTTGTTTGTCTATCACTTGTTGAAGTTTCATTATCTTCCTTTCTCGGTTAAGCCGTTCAGAAGCTAATTTATCCTGTTAACAATATTAATTTAACAATTAATATTGTCTATTTAACTGAAATACATGCATAGGTATTTAAAATATCTATGTATGTATTTCAGTCTCTGACACCCATAGTACAGGCTCGTGCCTAGATTGACTAACCTACAGGACTAATTCTAATAATCTCTTCCCTAGTCCTCAAAATAACCTGAGAACTCACCAACTAATGTTCTTATTAACACGCTAACTGGACTTACTATTAAAATCCCTGTTTGAGTCGTTTCCAAAGTCTTTCTTCGATTGTCGTGGGCGGCAGTGGATGGGTACTTGGGAACACTTCACTAACGTGCTTGTTGCCGAACTACGTGAACTCGGGCTTAGCTGAAAATCAGCGCTGCTGGTTTCCTTTGGAGCCAACAGCATATGCTGAGCACTGACCCTTTTAATCACAACACTGCTGCACCAGTTTCTTATATATGTTTTATTTCCTGTCATAAGCTGTACTTTTGTGCATATTAGGTACTTATCCTTACTAATATTATAAATGCGAAAGTAACTCTGTCTGTCTGTCTGTGTCGCTTTCACGCCAAAACTACTGAACAGATTTTAATGAAATTTGGTACACAGATAGTCTAGAGCCTGAGAAAGGACATAGGCTACTTTTTATTGGGAAAAACGTGTTGTAAGGGGTTGAAAAGGGGGTTGAAAGGTTCTATGAAAGTTTTGTCATTTTCAGAACTAGAAGCATAAAATTTATATTATAGGCTGTTGATTAGATATAAATAAATATGACATTCAAAGTTTGTAAAAATTTTGTAAGGGTGTAAAATAAACATATATTATTATGTCTAATTCCATGCTAGCGAAGCTGCGGGCGTCCACTAGTACAAAATAATTTCGATGTTTCACATCTGCCAGGCGTCCCGTGACGGCTCACAATTTTTCTTTCTTTCTTTGTTTCTTCGTAGTCTTTGAATTCATACAAAAAATAAAAATAAATGGATCTCAATTAGTGATGTCAACATACTGAATGCTGAAAGCAGGAAGTTTGTCATTCGGACCTCTGCTTGGGACCGCCGTCGCTATTTGTTCAGGCCTGACCGGCGCTGAACCTCGATTAGCGATACTCAAATATTAATACCCTTCGAAAGTTTTGTTATTGGCATCGGATAAATAGAAGTTCAGAGACTTAAAGGCTTGCCGCAAGGGCCTTTTGAAACAAACTTTAACCATTCACATATTATAAAAGATCTTAAATTTCGATGTCTATCTAGATATTGTAGGTACAGGGTTAAAATTTCGTATTAAGAAAGAAGAAAGAAACAAAGAAAGAAACAAGAAAGAAAAATTATTTATTTCGTATGAACAGCCTTATTTACAAAAATAAATGAAAAATGAAATTCAAATTAAATGAACAAGAAAAGGGGCCGCATAATCATAATTGCATACCATTACCATTATTTTTACCCCATTTTAGACGCAATGAAGTGTTAATAGTACTATGTATGTATGTTGGTTTCTCTGGCATTCCAGACTAATAGATTTTAGATTTATCTCTCCTAAAATGTTCGTCTTTACAACAACTCGACACTAGCATAAAATAAAATCAGAGAAGGAAATAAAAGAAACAACAATATTTCGAACTCAAGGATGTTGAAAACCTTTTAGTTCAATATTTTAACATCATAGAACAGGCTGCGGTACAAAGGAGCGTGGAATAGAGTGTTAAACCAGAGTGGACGCGAAATGTTGGCGAAGCGTTAGTACTGCCATAGAGTAGTATGTAGTCCGTGGTACTACAGACTGAGAGCAAATTAGCGCCACTCATCTGTATTTCGACGACGCATGAGCGGTGTTAATATGTTGCATTTCAAATTTTTAGAAGTTTACATTTAAACAGTTGCCATCAGGCGTGTTAACATTGTAACGTGTGATGTAATACACGCTAAGTCATGTTATTGGTGTAACCTGTTTTGTTAGGTACGTGTAATATTTTAATGCGTCGCAATCTATCTATATATATAAAAGGAGAAGGTGACTGACTGACTGACTGACTGACTGACATATCAACGCAGGGCCTAAACTATAAGGGTTACAAACATGAAATTTTGCACAGGGGTTCCTTTTATAACGTAGGGGAACACTAAGAAAGGATTTTTGAAAATTCACCCCCTAAGGGGGTAAAACGGGGGTGCGGGAAACCGTTGGATTCAGAGGGCGCGAGATCGGGAGGAGTGGGGATGATTGAGGGAGACCTGTCCAGTAGTGGACCCGAAAACGATGATAGATATTTCAATATCAACCTCTAGCCACGCTACAAGTAACAACTTTTTTATATTAATCACTACTATAAAAGCTATAAATGGTTATACACACATATACATATATATATTTAATGGTTATGCACAAAGCAGGGCCAGGAGTAAAAACTTAAACTAATAAAAGCTGCGAATTGAAAGCTTCGCGCAAAGCAAACACGAACGGACAAGACTTGGTGGGCAGCATGAAATGCTAATGAAAGGAATCTGTGCTTAACAGACGGGCCGGTAAAATGGCGCATTCAGAGTAGCCAATTACCAGATAGGTATATAGGGTATACCAGGGTATACCGACCGGCTTAGACGGATGTTGAGCGTTCGAGAAAAGAGTTTTCGCATAGTAACACCAATCTCGGAATGGGAAGGATTAGGGTTTAGTTCACCACGCTGGTCAAGTGCGGATTGGCAGACGAAATGGTATTACATAAAAATATGAAGCAATCACATCAAAATTTATTTAAAATAAATACTTATAAGTAAAAGTAGTGTGTAGTGTAAGTGTAGTGTAGAAGTAAAAGTATATTATTAATATTTTAATATGATTTTTTAAAATCAAAATCAAATGTGTGTGTTTTTATTTATTTTATTTAATAAATTATGTACACACTTTAGTGAGGACATAGGTACAGAATACAAGACAGGAAGAAGAGGGTACAAGGGTAGTATTTATCTTAATATATATATTTCTTGTGTACGTGTGTATGTCACTGAACTCCTCCTAAACGGCTGGATAGATGTTGATGAATGTTTTTGTGTGTGTTCAAGGGGATTCTAGAATGTTTTAGATTCAAAATTTGGTTCACTGGAAAATGATTTTTTAAACACGATTTTACAATGTATTTTTGTATGAACTGTAGTGCTCCGTGTCACCCTTGTCATAAAGGGTACGTTAATTGGCTCGTTACCACACCAGTGCGCAGTAAACGTCCGTTCTCGCTCGTGGCTAATACGTGACTGTTTACCTCACTCCCGTGTGCTCGAGACAACGTCATGTTTAACAGATTATATATATATCACATACACTACATCCCTTCCTTATTATAAATTTATTAATCGAGAACATAGTCCACATTAAGATAGCAAACGAGCTCGCAGCACCACCCATCCATTTGTTAATTAAATTAATTTTTTTTTTTTTTTTTTCAAAGTTCACTAACATTGCAATTGGAGAATTAAATATTTCAATCTTACTTACATATGAAATGCATACTTCTATGTATTTTCATTCTAAGATGAGTTAACTTCTGGTACTGTATACGTAACCATAATTATTTGTCTAATTAACACCAAATGTACGCTTTCAAACGTAAGATTTAGAAAAATAAGCAAAATTTGTTTGTGAACGCCGTGCCCGCCGCGAGCACGTTCACTCCTGAAGATGATCATCACAAGAGACCGAAACCAGTCGGACCATTCTCGACTCAAACCACACGTGAGTAAGCCGGTAACTTCAACCATGAATATAGACACTCACGAATCGTTCAGTAATAAAATTTGTTTCGTTTACAACTGACGTTGGGCTTATACCGGCTGATAGCGTGTACGCAATGGTCTCGCTTATCTTTTTCGCTCTAACATAATATGAGTATCTATGTTATTTTTCTTTCGCATTGCCAATCTATTAAGTATTATAAACCTATGAAGGACACCAGTTGATCAGATCGTTAGTAACAGTCCAGCCAGCAACCGTCAGCAAGTCGCTTCATGTCAGACATAAACACGACACGCGCCGCGTTTGATGCGTTGGTGGCGTATTTACCTCTTGTAATATAATGAGTATTGTTTTTTGGATTAGTCATCAACGGATATCATATACTATATAGTCGCAATTGCAGTCAGTAGGAAGTACTAGGTTTCTAGTTGTGTTTTCACAAAGCCTAAGATTGTATTCGATCTTGTAAACTGGCATGTTACACCATCCGGATGTCGATACTATATATTCAAGCATGTTTTTAAAATGTCCATACATGCATATGAGACTCCGACACCCATAGCACAGGTCAGTACCCAGTTTAGGGTCCATGATTTTTATTTATTTTTTATTTAATAAAGTATCGCTCTAAAAATCCATATGTAGATCTCGTAGATTTATGAAACAACTAGAAATAAATGAGCTAGGTACCTATCTCACTACGAGTAAGTACATTCCTTACTACTACATCCATCCTTCAAAAAGTGTTGGATACTCGGCGTGCCGTTTTCTATCACCATTACAATGGCCCTATCCCAATACATAAGTCACAAAAAGGTATTGAGTAAAGAAAAATATCAGTATAAAATAGACATTAATTGATACGGACATAGGCCTTTCCCAAAATGCAGGCCTCCAAAGCAATGCCTACGGAATGTGTATTAGAATTTATAATAAGATATCCGAACCTATACAAAACTTGTTGATTTTTTTTTTTTTTGACAGCATAATCTAAGTGACCCATTAATTTACCTACTATGACATTTGCATACCACAAAGTGGTAAGAGTGAGGGACTACCTTTAATTGTAGCATCAAATTGTGCTACTTAAAAAATAGAACGTACTTACAGCAAAGCAGCGTAGTTTCCGACACATACCCCCATTCATGAACATTACTTGGCTGAGTAACTGAACAACACTATGCAAAGAACGCTAATTCTCTATGCGCTCCTCATGTCGAGCCATCCAATTCATAAACAACACTCAAACATTACTTAGCTATGAGGTCTCATAGCGTTGAATTCAGCTCTGTGATTGGTCCATTTGATATGGCGAAGTTCACTCTAGTGTTTTGACAACTATCAAAGCATGTCTATGTCAGAGCAAGCAGCAATAATCGTTTAAAGGTAAGCGTCCACTTGTCGGTATCGCACGCATCGGACGCATCGCATCAAACGGATAAAAGTTGCCTCTCGGTCGGAGCAACGGTGTCGGCATTGCCGATGTGCGATGCGTACGATGCGGACAGGTGGACGCACTTATATGAGTTTATAGACAAATAATACTACGATCCGTTGCGTGCGATGCGTCCGATGCGTACGATACCGACAAGTGGACGCTTACCTTTAATTTCCCTTAATTGATTTGTTTGTCAAACTCTTCCTCACAACTGTAATCCATTGTTTTTAATAGGTAGAATTTTGTAATAAGTAACTCCTTTTTCCTTTACAATTTTGTAAGCTTAAATAATAACCTCTAATTTATCCAACGTGCAACCACCCTTCTTTGATATTTCAATTTTGACGTAAATGACAAAACAATTCGACGCTATGCGTTCGTTAAAGTAGCTCAGAAGCTATCTTAGCTATGCGTCCCTTTTGACAGACGCACAGTAGCGGATTTCACCTAAGTATTGTTTATGAATTGGTTTGAATGACCCTATGCGCTCGCGAGTACTGTGAGACCTCATAGTATCGTTTGTGAATACGGGGGATAGCATAGGTACCGACAACCTTACCCTTCGACGGCTGAGCAACCATACCCTTCGTTGGCCGCGTTTGGCTTTTTACAGGCACGGTCGGGTAGTTGACCGCTTAGTGAGGGTCGATCGTGCACCGTCCTCGGCTGCACCTTGGACTTCTTCAGGAGCATTGGTTACACCACTTTTCTTTAGTAGGTAGGCATTATCCAATCATTTGTAACCACTGGCTGTTGCAGCTGTCACCGTAGCACCGCGACCGCCTAGCGCACCTGTAACACGACGCATCAAATGCGCCCGTCCGACGATGCATCTTGTGCAGACACGGGTTACCCATTACAAGTGCTATATCCGATCTAGGCTTAAGAGTACGTACGCGGCACCAGCATGGTATGCTCTGGCGGCGCCACGCAGCGCAAGCGTCTCCAGGCCCAGCCTCGCCCTGCGAGAAATCACAGGAGCGGGGCGCTACGTCCGGAACGCGGTGATAGCGCGCGACAGCAGGCTGGACGTGTTATGTATAACCGCGCCGACAATGGGCCACATCCTCACCTAAGGGGGACAGCGCCGCTGCACGCGCGCAACCCTGAAGGCCGACCGCTACCTAGAGAGCTGTTGGACCTTCTTCCCCCCGACCATCTAGGGGGAATTCGCGACATACGGCTAGTCGCGTGCGCGACGTACGACTGGCTCTCACGCTCAACAGCGACGGGGTTTACCCCTGGAGCAATTTCCCGGATAGAGGGGATCTCCCCTTATTCCGAATTCCCTCAGCGCAGGAGTGCCTACAGCGCCGCGCAAGAGGCGGAAAGGTGACAGACCTGTCTGGTATTCCCACTACGAATCCTGTGCAAAAGGGAAACAACCTGGTGACCATCATCTTTTCCATTGCTTAAATCTTAAAGCAACTGTAGCGTTGTCTCCTTCGAAATCCAGCTTTTCCGGAGCTGGCAATAAGTTTGTAATTTTCGTGGTAGGTAGATATGGGGCGACCTAGAACTGAAGTAAATCTTGGTAACTACAAGTTTACAGTATATTATTAATTCATCCCCACATCTACATACAGTCAACTAGTATCATAATGCATTTACTGCCTAATACGCAATCACGTACGATTTACAATTTCATGTAGGTTCGCACTACCTAAACACATGATCACATACGATTTACAATTTCATGTAGGTTCGCACTACCTAAACACATGATCACATACGATTTACAATTTCATGTAGGTTCGCACTACCTGAACACACGATCACGTACGATTTTCAATTTCATGTAGGTTCGCACTACCTAAACACACGATCACGTACGATTTTCAATTTCATGTAGGTTCGCACTACCTAAACACACGATCACGTACGATTCACAATTTCATGTAGGTTCGCACTACCTAAACACACGATCACGTACGATTCACAATTTCATGTAGGTTCGCACTACCTAAACACACGATCACGTACGATTTTCAATTTCATGTAGGTTCGCACTACCTAAACACACGATCACGTACGATTCACAATTTCATGTAGGTTCGCACTACCTAAACACACGATCACGTACGATTCCAATTTCATGTAGGTTCGCACTACCTAAACACACGATCACGTACGATTTTCAATTTCATGTAGGTTCGCACTACCTAAACACACGATCACGTACGATTTTCAATTTCATGTAGGTTCGCACTACCTAAACACACGATCACGCACGATTCACAATTAATGTAGGTTCGTACTACCTAACACACGATCACGCACGATTTATAGGTTCGTACTACCTAACACACGATCACGTACGATTTTCAATTTCATGTAGGTTCGCACTACCTAAACACACGATCACGTACGATTTTCAATTTCATGTAGGTTCGCACTACCTAAACACACGATCACGCACGATTTACAATTTCATGTAGGTTCGTACTACCAGTTACACACGATCACGCACGATTCACAATTCATGTAGGTTCGTACTACCTAACACACGATCACGCACGATTTACAATTTCATGTAGGTTCGTACTACCAGTTACACACGATCACGCACGATTCACAATTAATGTAGGTTCGTACTACCTAACACACGATTACGCACGATTTATAGGTTCGTACTACCTAACACACGATCACGCACGATTTACAATTCATGTAGGTTCGTACTACCTAACACACGATCACGCACGATTTATAGGTTCGTACTACCTAACACACGATCACGCACGATTTACAATTTCATGTAGGTTCGTACTACCAGTTACACACGATCACGCACGATTCACAATTAATGTAGGTTCGTACTACCTAACACACGATCACGCACGATTTACAATTTCATGTAGGTTCGTACTACCAGTTACACACGATCACGCACGATTCACAATTCATGTAGGTTCGTACTACCTAACACACGATCACGCACGATTTACAATTTCATGTAGGTTCGTACTACCAGTTACACACGATCACGCACGATTTACAATTTCATGTAGGTTCGTACTACCTAATATATTCTTGCTATCTGCGAAAACTATTGATGATAGAATAAAAATTAAATAATGTACTACGACTTTGCAGACACCTCATTATTTACAAAAGTGTCGCGATACCATATATCCAACTACTGTAGTTATGCCACTATAACAACTTTTTTTTCATTTTAAAAGTTGATATAATTTGCTCAATATAATCAAACCACATTATTCATACCTCTGTATCAGTCCTTATCGCATTAAATGATATTTTATTAAAGACCGTTTCAATACCTGTAAAATACAAATTGTTAAAATCGGAAATTCCATTCAAAACATACCAATAACGAATTTAAAATGTCCGTCTAAGGAAAATAATGCATTTATAAAATAAAGCGGTGTGGGTGGCCCCGCGCAGCGTAGTCTCAGATATATTACTTAAAGGATGAATAGAATTGATGAATTGCTTCATATTAGCAACAAATGTTTGCAGTAGAATTAATTAATAGAAACATAGGATATGTAGGTACCCTTAATCTCGATGATCCCCGAAGAGTATCTGTATCCATGTTACATGTCACACATGTCCACAATACAGATTAAAATCTTTTCATTTTACACCCATATGAGCAATCCTTCAGGTAGGCAATCCATTTCACACAGTACAGATTAAAATCTATACGTTTTATCCCTTTAAGAACAATCCTTCAGGTAGGTGTAAGTACCTACCTGGTTATGAGTTTATGATACAATTTATTTATTTATGATTTTGTTATCACTGAAATAAGAGCCTATATCATCTTGTCTACTTGAAACTTATATAATAATAATATAACTTAATATAATATGCCTTGGCCAAAGGCAACGAGTTTTTTGTAGTAACTTACATAAAAAATGCTGTAAATTCAATCTATTTATAAAGCGTATTTTTTTATTATGTATTGGAATGAAATACAACACAGGTAATACAACAAAGAGCCTACCTACTCTTTTTGAAATTCATAGGTATTTGTGAAATTTAAATTTTTATTATAACTAGGTAAATATAAATAAAATTTTATTTTTGAAATTAAAAGTATTTGTGAAATTTGTGTAACGAAAATTGTAATTATTGTGCTTGTATTATTTTTCATGGAAATAAAGGGCTATTTTATTTTTTTTATTTTTATAATATAATATGCATGTTCTCTGTGTAAGTTGTGCTTCCTTGTAAGTGACATTTTCACTCTGGCACACAACACCATTTAATGTAATTCGTATAATAATCTGTGAAATGTTGTTAGGATGCCTTAACTCTAATAAATAAATAAATACAAGAAATCAACCTATCTAGGTCAATACTTAGTACCGTTATGGCTTATTAAATTACCAACTTTAGTTGTAATTCATTAAAATTATTGATTACTAAAGTCATAGCCGCGAATAAATAATAGCATAACTAGTGTTGCCGCTGTTGTTCCGGTATAATATTACTCAAAACAATATAAAACCACCACACAGTTTACGGTAAGTAGTTGTAATGTATTGGAAAACAATGGCGGTTACATACATGTTACGTACGGACAATTCGATTGGTCGCGTAGCGGTCCCACGAACAAGACATTCCGTGCCTAACATTGGACGGGTCTCTCACCACTCTAGATTTAGTTTAGTAATAAGTTAAAATGTAATTTTCTATTGAAGAAAATTAAATAGTTTATAGAACTTAACGTCTCGACCACCTAATTTCACCCTGCCGCCGATATGTAACTTACATACCTACACGATACATAATTCTAAGTGTTCACTGAGTGCGATGCGTTATAGTGAAGAGTAGGACGCGAATCATACATGAGTTTGTAAGAGTAGCCTATTTTTTTTGTAATGAGCGCGCACAATGTCCCACTTCAAATGAGGCGAAGTGTATATTGTTCGTCGCGATACATTTGAAGTACTGACTAGAACAACTAGGAATTCGAACTCAATTTTATGAATAATAAAAACTGTAATAATTTGTTTACAATAATCTGCCGCGATACCTGCCTACCGCATAGCAATGCCGCGACACGATGATTAGGTAATCGGGATCCTTATGGACAGAGGTATGTATATTTATTTTATGTTGATCCATCAGTAATTTAACAATCAATCATAAAGTAATAAACATCCAATGCATAAAGTTCTTAGACCATCCAATTTTATTTATGTACCTACATACTTATTCAACCTTCCTCTCTCCGTATTTCGAAAAAATATGTTTAAAATTTTTAATTTACCACTAACCTTTTATTCTCGTCGCCATATGTAGTGCTCCGTGTCACCCTTGTCATAAAGGGTACGTTAATTGGCTCGTTACCACACCAGTGCGCAGTAAACGTCCGTTCTCGCTCGTGGCTAATACGTGACTGTTTACCTCACTCCCGTGTGCTCGAGACAACGTCATGTTTAACAGATTATATATATATCACATACACTACATGAACAATATTTTACATGAAGTGTCGCGTCACTTTGACATTTCATATGGCAGAATATTATGGCAATATATTCGTTTGCGGGGTCAGCTAGTTTCTTCTTAAATTTCTTCCAGTAGTAGTGTTGTGTCTGTTGTGTGGCGCTTTACGCAGATAATTCTCACAGAGAGCCAATCATGTCATTCGACGCATACGCAGCGCGTTATGGTCCAATTTAGCTACATAATACATATAATCAACCATTCATGCCTAAAATTTTGCCCCTGAGCAATAATATACAACTTCTAACTTACATTGAGAATCGCGGTAAATTAACGTTTAAAATGCTTTAAAATGAAAATGAAAAGGATATATAAGCAACCATAACACGATATAAAATAGTTGAGGTGAACTACGTAAAATAGTGTAAGAAATAAATAAAATAAAAGCCTTAAGCACTCCGCAAGCGGACTATCGCGTCAGATGCTAATGAGCGACATCTGAATTATAAATTTATAACGGATGGGAGCGTTAAAATGCTGCAAAGGCATGCATGCGTTTTTGTTGAGAGAACTAAGATAGTCTTGAAAGTGTAATTTTAAACTATTATAATGTATATATGTGGAGTATGCTCTAGACCTCCCGCAGCTATATCTGGGAGACCCGTGCCCAGCAGTGGGACGTCTAAGGATCGCAGCGACGAATGTAGGTATATGTAAAATAAAATTACAGCATAAAACATTATTTGCATGCAGCTACCCAACCGCTGCCGCCCATGACAAATTGTAAAACACCTTAAAGAAGACTCGTAAGAGTCTTCAAAGACGGTCACAGATGCATTGCTACTATTAAGGACACATGGTCGCCTCTTGAAAAATTTAATCTGACTATAATTATTTAAAAAATATTATTATAATTATGGTGTCAGGAATGGTACCTACTTTGTACTTTGGGTGGCGGTTTCAATTTATCTATACTAATATTATAAAGAGGAAACATATGTTTGTAATGTTTTCACACAAAAACTTTACCGATTTAAAAAAATCTTTCACCATTAGAAAGCTACATCTTCACTGAGTGACATAGGCTATATAATATTACTAGGTGTAAACGAAACTATTGTTATGTTTAATTCTGCGCGAGTCCACTAGTTTGTCATATTTTATGAACACTTCATATTATTCTGCACATGCCTGGTTGCATTCCTTTAAAGGTTCTATATCTTAAGCTATATGACCTACAAGGTCTCAAGCCAGTTCAGCGTCAGCTTAGCGCCCATGCCTCTGGACAAAGCGAACTCATTGTGCGGTTCGCTGCGAATGAGATCTTATTATAGATTGCGGTTCGGGACTTAGCATCGATCTCCTGCCACTTCAGTAATCAGCTGCGCGCTTCTGCTTCGTTTGCTGACTTTATGAACTTCTGCTTCGTTAGCTGACTGTCTTATGAACTTCTGCTTCGTTAGCTGACTGTCTTATGAACTTCTGCTTCGTTAGCTGACTGTCTTATGAACTTCTCAGATTTTATTTCAGTAGCAACGTCCAGCGCGGTCGATATGTAGAAGGGTTTTATGAAGTAAGCTGGCTTAGCTGGTTTTCACTATAGTAAAATCATTAGGCCTTGTCGAAGACCTTTGGGTGGCTTGAGACCATTCGACATTGGGTTGGCCCCTCCACCAATCCGCATTAGAGCAGCTTGGTAGAGTAGAGTATACTCTATCATACCTTCCTCAGGTCTGACTGTGGGAGAGACCCCAACAGTGGGTCGCCTATGAATGGTAACTGCATAACTATAAAGTTAATATTATTGTATTAGCTATTCATTGTAGCGTCCATAGCCCAATGGCTCGCGTCGATTCAATGTGATCGAAAGAGTTAAGCAACGACGGGCGCGGTCGGTTTGTGGGTGACTGCTAGTGGCAAAATTTCATGGACGCTACCGTGCTTCGGAGGGCACGTAAAGCCGTCGGTCCCAGTTGTTTTCAATGCTGGAATCAGTTGTTAAGCCTTGTCGAAGACCTTCGGGTGGCTTGAGAACATTCGACGCTGGGTTGGCCACTAACCCCTCCACCAATCCGCAATGGAGCGCGGTGGAGTATGCTCTAGACCACCCGCAGCTGTGTCTAACTGTGACCCGTGCCCAGCAGTGGGACGTCTATGGGTCTCAGCGAGCTATTAATTTAAAGATAGATCAGCTAATCCTATATATTTATACGTAAATAAATGTTTTTTTGCTTTATATTAATGAATTTAGAATAGCATTATATAATTTTTTTTAGTTAATTTTTCTTTAAATAGTTTGTTGTTACCTAGACTTTCGCTAAACGTGTCCAATCACATCAAAGCGAAATAAATTATTACTAGGTACTAGGTACTGTCAACAGTGTATTTTTATGAAATATTCAGATCCAGAATGTTTTAAGGTTTTTTCGTCAAGACTTAACTATTATTGATATTTACAATTAAAAACAACCGGGAACAATAGCTTAACTTTACACGCACCTACCGAACGCGCCCGACGTTGCTCAACTCAACAATCGCGTACGTACGCCATAGGGTTATGAGTGTACCACTGCCGCCCCATCAGTTACCCAGCCTATGTTTACGATTATTGGAGCAATAAACATGCTAGGTAATGGCGCAGGCATAACTCTTCGCGTTACGACCACTAGAACTAGGCACTGGTGATACGATACTAGGTTAAGCCTGTGGTATCACTCGACTCCATTAGTTTTCTCGTAAAAACATCTGTCATAGAGACGAGTTTTATTGATGTGTAAGTATGCAGCCTTCTAGTATTTTTTGTTCACAGATAGTTCGTTTCGTTGACATTAGAATCTGTTAGAATACGTAATGTACTGACACGAAACAAAGCAAAACGTGTATACATTTAATTAGATTTAGTGTAACGTGCATAATTATTATAAAATAATTACCTTTTTTTAGTTTTGCACTTAATATTTCGATAAGTATATTCCTCATTTAGTTCATCAAGATTGCCCACTGGTCGAAAATCACCTCTCACTTGTTCGGATTCAAATCACGGTGGAACAAGTTACGAGTATGTAATAATTAAATACCGTTTGCTGCAACGGCAAGGAAAAGCTCGACTTTCTAATTGCATGCTTGAAAAAAGTCACTATTGTTGTTTTTTTCGTAAAAATTGATTGATCATTCATCGAGATAGTTAAACTAGTTTCGGTCAAAAACTATTTTCTTAAATTTCTACTTTTAATGGTGAAGGAAAATACTGCAATAGGTGACAAAGCTAAGGTGGTGGAAAATTATTTTGAAGATTTATTTGCAATATTAATATCCTACGGTTGTAAAAATAAAATCGTAATCATATAAATTACTCGCTTGAAAAGCATGGGGGGTTGCTCCCCCAGTCAACCAGGACGAAAGCAGTTTCATGTCAAAAACTACTTCAAAAGCGGTGCTTTAATCGCCACGTCGCGAAATCGTAAAACGCCAGTATTTTAGCACATTAGGCTGTTCGATCGCGAGTAGGCTTAATATACTTTTTGAATTTAGTAGGACATTTTACAGCACTAAGGAATTTATAAAATATTACACATAAATAAATGGAATTTCCATTTCGTTTCATAGAATATATTTACTTTTATGATTGATTAAACTTTGACAGCAATATCTAATTCCACGCGAACGAAGCCTCGGGCGGCTACTAGTTGTAGATAAATACATACATACTACTTAATATCCAATCATCACCCTTTCCCCTCAAACGAAGTCACTCCTACCGATGTGAACTCTTCAGTATAAAGAGTAGCATATTTTTTAAAATAAACATTTTCTATTTCTATTTCAATATATCTATACATCTATAATTTTACACTTGTCACTCACTAGATGGCGTGCGCCTATATTATTTACGATTATGAATTCCGATGTAAAAACATGATGATCATGGTGAGCCTCGTCGCAATAAACATAAGGCCGTAAAGCTTGACCCGTTCGACAGCGGCACGTGACGATAGCCCCGCGTTATATTTCTTTTCATATATATTCGTTGTATATATTAGTAATACAATAAGTTGGGTTGGTTTTGTACGTGAATTTCGATCATTGAGTTAACATTATTTCGGTTAATTCGTTTCTGGCTTTTAATAAAGGTTCGACTCGATACTTGACCTCAAGTATGGTCGGTTAAGTGTGGTTGTTCCATAGTCGGCTCGCGTCGATTCAATGTGATCGACAGAGTTAAGCAACAACGGGCGCGGTCGGTTTGTGGATGGGTGACCGCTAGTGGCTAAATTTCATGGACCTTACCGTGCTTCGTAGGGCACGTTAAGCTGTCGATCCCGGATTCTTTCAATTGTGAAAATAATCGTTACGCCTTGTCGTAGATCTTAGGGTGGCTTGAGAACATTTGACACTGGGTTGGCCACTAACCCCTCCACCAATCCGCATTGGACCAGCGTGGAGTGGTATGCTCTAGCTTGCCAATTTGTCTGTGGGGAGACCCGTGCCCAGTAAAAATAGATTCTTCTTAACGCGATAACTGTAGCTCTACAAATTTGTAATGAATCCGTAAATGTGTTATCCCCTGTTTATTTTACACCCATAAGGGTAACATTTTTATAAACTTTGAATGCCATATTTATTTATATCTAATCAACAGCCTAAAATATAAATTTTATGCTTCTAGTTCTGAAAATGACAATACTTTCATACACCTTTCATACCCCTTTTCAACCCTTTAAAACACTGTTTTCCAATTAAAAAGAAAATGTAGGCAAAGTCGTTTCTATAATCTATAGGTTCTAGACTATCTGTGTACCAAATTTCCTTTAAATCGGTTCAGTAGTTTTGGCGTGAAAGCGAGACAGACAGAGTTTATGACATTAGTATGGATTTAAGGCATCGTGATTCTATCTTAATGATTTTGACATTGGGCTTTAGCGTAACAGCTAAGCTAGAGATCCTGGGATCCCCGGGTCAGGCAAAGTATTATTGGGTTTGTCTAATGAAAATTAGTAGCTCAAAGCTTATATTTGTTCCCGGTGTATGGTAATAATTTCACCACCACATGTTTACATGGGACATAAACAACTGGCGAAAAGTTATGTTATGCAGTCATACGTCAGTGTACGCGGGATCTACCACCAAAGTCCAACGCCAGCCGACAGCAAGACAATAGACGGCCAAGTAATTACGCTAAGCTCCAAACGCGGGCGAAGGAATCCATTATCCGGACAACAAAACTGGAAAATGACTATGAGAAAGTATAATTGCGATTGAAATTAATTATTCTGCGTTTGTATCTATACGGGTTGCGGCGGTAGCGGGCGGTTCGGTAAGTCAAGGGTTCGATGCCAGTTGTGGAGAGCTGGCACCAATTTTTCAGTAGGTATTTGAGGCAAGCTGAAAACTTGTCCAACGCCTCTCCTATTATACCCCAACACGGAACTGCAGACCTGGCTGGTGAGTAGCGGGACAAAATCAATCCCTATATAAATAAAAAAATAAAAAAATATATTTCCACATTTTTTTTATATTCGGTAAACATTGGACAACTTATAAAAATTACATATTGCCTCAAATATATTTTTGGAAATAATTTTTTTTTAAATTTATATACCTAGGGGTTGATTATGTCCCGCTCCTCACCAGCCAGGTCTGCAGTTCCGTGTTGGGGTATAATAGGAGAGGCGTTGGACAAGTTTTCAGCTTGCCTCAAATACCTACCGAAAAATTTATGCCAGCTCTTGGACCATTGTATCAATGTGCTTTTAGGTTTAGATAAAGCTTCAATATACTGTGCTTGTTTCAAAGTCAAAGTCAAATAATTTATTTAGGTATGTGGTGATTGGACACGCTTAACGAAAGTATAGGTCACTACAAACTATTTGCGCTATGGACCCATTTACACCATTAATAAATAATTGTAACTGGAACAAATTTCGAACCACACAATTGCTATAAAACATTTGTTGCACGGTAGAAATAGAATCAAGAACCGTCGCTGGTGGTAGTACTGCCCCGGCGAACTCCTTACCTTTATGACTATTCTCTATGTACGCTAATGTAGATCTAGCATAGAAAAAACTCGAACGAAAACAAAAAGTTTTAGCATAAGACATATTCAATGAAAAAATGTAGTTATCTCTTTCAAACAACATGCGCTTATCTGAAAAAGCCAGTTTGCCCAACGTGTTCCCAACAAACATATGAGATGGCTCTCATCAGAAAGTTTCCGAGCCAACAATGTGCGGATTCGATTCAATTCTAATAACGAAAGGGGTCTCGTAATGGAAGTTAGGACCTAACTTATCCTTCTATATTTATTTCCATTATTCGACTTGAATGCTTAAGCGGGAAAATTGAGTTCAATTTTTTCGGTCGAACCATCATTTCGAGCGTTTGTTTTGGAACTTTTGTTAACATTATTTCCAGCCAGTATCTATCGAAGACAACTTACAGAAATAAGTTACTTATGTATGTACATTGTCAATGGAATGATTGAGGAGAGGCGCATTTGAAAGGTAATTACTAAGCAAAAATTCTCATGAATAGATACTCTGACTTTACTATCTTTACATTTATGATGATGATACTTTCCTACATATCATTCCTCTGTGGTATTAATATGTCCAAAAGTCTTGTGCAAGAAGGAGATTCTTCTACTTAAATGGGACCTAATTAGACTGAAGACAGATGTACGCCCATTCACATTTAGATTTACTACAATGTTAGAACCAATCCAATTTTATTTTTTTATTTATTTTCATTTTAAATTCATTGTAGACGGCTCAAAGCAAATTTTTTTCAAACTGTGGAATTAATTTATTTTGTTGTTAGAATTGGTCCCAACTTTAATATTTTATTTTTTGTACCGTTTTAGATAGTCGAATATGAAAACTTTTTAATCTGTGTTACCAATCTCGTCTTATTTTAAAACCATTCGCTCTTCATAACACGAGCTTACACTGTGAATATGAAAAATTCTAATCAGAAATATCAATTCAACACTAGAAGAAAGAAGAAAGAACTGTCTTTGTCTAGTCTAGACAGACACAGTTCTAAGTTGCAACTCATATAATTAGGTACTAGATCCGTTATTCATTCAGGCCAAAAATGGGGCCTCGGTGATAAAACCTGCATGCCTGAGAGTTCTTCTAATGTTCTCGAAGGCATAAGTCTGCCAATCCGCACTTGGCCAGCGTGGTGGACTTAGGCCTAATCCCTCCCGTTCTGAGAGGAGACCCGTGCCCAACAATGGGACAAAGAAAGGGTTGTGATGATGATGATACCTGAATAGCCGGATAGAGCCGCCCCCGCCCCGTGCCGCAAACCGTGTACAGATTCTTCCACCTCTCATTTATTTATTTATTTATTTATCTATTAGGCAATCCAACAGCGTTATAAAAGTAAAATAGGTTATACAATATAATACGATATACTAGGGCCAAAAATGGATTACACAGTTAGGTACTAAAAATGATTTTACTTACATACTAAAAAAACGAATCCATTCATCAACATCATCATACATCATGTGTGAGTGTGTTTGTTGGTGTGGTGTATGTATGCGAGTGTGTGTGTGAATGTGTGTATGTGGACAGTGCGTGTGTGGATGAGGCATAGAGCTGTTGATCCGGATAGTGATAACCAGGTTAATTTAAGGCCCTCGTAGCGTTAAGCCGGACAGCGGGAGTCGGTCCGGTTGGATAATATTTACAAGCGTCGTTTGAGCTACTTCCGTCAACGATACAGACCGATAGGGTGGCTATGAAATCACCGAGATATCCTACTATTATCCTAGGATTTGCTCACCAATGTAGAGCACATATACATATTTATCTTAGGACTAGTGGACGCCCGCAGCTTCGCTTGCGTGGAATTAGACAACAATAGTTTCGTTTACATCTATTAATATTATATAGCCTATGTCACTCAGTGAAGATGCAACTTTCTAACGGTGACAGAATTTTTGAAATCGCTCTAGTAGTTTTTGTGTGAAAACATTACAAACAAATGTTTCCTCTTTATAATATTAGTATAGATTTGCTTACAGCAGGCAAACACACAACTTTAGCAATATTTGTATCTCTCATCGTAATTTTAGGAAGTCTTAAGATTTAAAAAAAATATCAAACCATGCACTTAACATTCATAAATAACAAATTGAAACGGGAAACTCGAACTCCGGTCCCAAAGGACCCCAGAGCGTCACAACATGCATATCGGAAGCGTTGCGGTCTAAAAGACTTCCGGAAAATATGGCTTGTAGTGTTATCCTTGAGTCGCGAGACGTAAACAATGGGACTATTTATGTACAGGCTCTAGTCTTTGTTTGTCTGTGATACAGACATTATATTCGCGTCACGATCGAGACAACCATTTGAATATAGAATCGCATCGGAAAGACTAATTCTTATTAGACTGTGGAATTTATTTAACTTTTAAAATCTACAAAACGCTTAATTATCAGTTATACCTACTGTGTATGGAACAAGAGAATTTTTAAGGTACATTTTCGCAAATGCGATCGGCGCGCTTTTATTTGACGATATACGATATACACCAAAGGATACCTTTATCCACCCTTGGATACCCTTTTACATTGTGGTGTATTTTTGGTGTATCTGTGTATTTTGGTGTATCCTTTATTTCCCCGAAAGAACAGTAGGTACATACACTTTTTACAAGGTATGTTTAGGTCCCATGTAATTGGTGGTTAGCCTATTTCCATACAATGGTTTCTGGGAAGAAGTAAAACCCTTCACTTTACCCGATACGGGGATCGAACCCAGAACCTATAGATTAGCGGTCGTGATTGCGACTTGAAAGTCGACTATCTTATAAACATAAAGTTATGGGTTAAAATTCGAAGGCATGTGAAGTGTGCCAATCCGCACTTGGCCAGCGTGATGGACTAAGGCCTAATCCCTCCCATTCTGAGAGGAGACCCGTGCCCAACAGTGGGACGTCTATGGGTCGCAGCGATGGGTTAAAATAAGAGGATTACAATAATACCTGCTTATAAATATATACTGTACCTTATCCTGCAAATAAATAACTTTAACTTTGACTTTGACTTAACATCTAGGCAGTTAAGTGGTAACAGTATGCTTTTCATTAGAAAAAACTTCTAGATTATTAAAAAAACTTAACAAAAAATTATATTTTTGGTCAAATTTCATCCACATTTCCCAACAAAAGAGTGGTCATATTAAGCTTTCTAGTTAACTTTATCCGTGTTAACGGAGGCTCCGGCTACTAACTTACACTTTGCTGAGCTCAGCATGTCATAACACTAGGTGTAATCCCTGCATTGAAACTTGCATAATTTTATACCACTAAGCTAATCGCGAAATTCCAATGTTACAGAAATGCAGATATTTTCGTTTTAGAGTTTCGTCGCTGCGACCCATAGACGTTCCACTGCTGGGCACGGGTCTCCCCCACAGACACTGTTGGTCTAGCTAGAGCATACTCCACCACGCTGCTCCAATGCGGATTGGTGGAGGGGTTAGTGGCCAACCCAGTGTCGAATGTTCTCAAGCCACCCGAAGGTCTTCGACAAGGCTTAACGACTTTTTCCAGCATTGAAAACAACCGGGACCGACGGCTTAACGTGCCCTTTGAAGCACGGTAAGCAGAAGATTAAGCAGTTGGAATAAAAAAAAGAGATTTATTTTTAAAACCATACTAACCAGCCAGAACCAAACCAAATCGATGCGCAAACCAGGAGGAAGGACGGTTGCGGGCAGCAGCTTGTTAGTGAGAACACCTGGTTCTTAGACATGTTCTAGGTATTAATTAGCCTCAGGTTTGTTATGTGAAGAGGATAGAAACGATCATGTAGGTAGTTCCGAAATCCCCTGACGCTCATAACGATGACGCTCATAATAATATGGCATCTATACAAACCTCGAACAAGAGCATAGGTGCCAAGGGACTTGTGTAAGGCCAAGCATTCATGTTAATAAGAAGGCGAGGTTAATAAATTATGCAGTCTTGAAAGGACTGGCGATAAAATTATTTAATTTTTCGTTTGACTTACTTTAACCATTCCATGACACACGACCTACATACATGAGACCGAAAAATAGCATATTAGACATTAATAACCATCTCTACATCATAGAACCTAAAGTACGCATGTAGTTAATTTGCCTTTCTATGCAGAGTTTAAGGGCAGCCTAAGAATCCACTTTCGGTTCGATATAAAAAGGGATGAGTCCATATACCTCGTAAAGAATCTTCTTAAGAGGATATCAGTCGACCGTCACTTTTGAAGAATAGGTTTTTACCAAAAATATTGCCGTCGCGCTGAGCCCCTTAGCGTGCGATAGAGAGAAGTGCAGTCTCGAACTGATTTTACCTACGTAAAATTAAGAAAATCGTCCTTTCGTAATCCCCTGTTTCCTCCTCGAAATCTAGACCGATTTCAATATTTCTTTCAGTTAAAATGTAGAACAGGGTCTAAGCTATGCCCGTACGTTTTGCTTTTTTGAGATATGTTAGTAATTACCAGTTTGCTTGATGTTTGAAAATGTATGTAAAAAAAGTCGATTTTTTTGATTTTAAATGATTTTTTTTTCTCTTCTATTAATCAAATTATGAAAAAAAAAACGTACAGTCATGGCAGAGGTACGTATAAATCGTATGGTATTTTTTTCTCTTCTGTAACTTCTTTATCCTAGGAGGAAACAGGGGACTACGTTTGTATGGAAAAAGTGTCGACTTGTTCGCTTGTGATATCCTCTTAAAAATTTGACATAGCTATTGACATTCATCCTAAGATTTGAATTGTTTTCTTATTGTACAGTTGGCCTATATAAATAAAATTATAATACCTAGTTTAAAAAAAAAAAACAAATTTCCGTTTGACTGATGCATTTGCCATTCCTTGACTCACGAAAGTAGACATGTAAGTAGTTATATTTCTTTTCTATGCAGAGTTTAAGGGCAGCCTAAGAATCCAATTTAGGTTCGATACAAAAAGGAATGAGTCATATCACCTAAAGCATCTTCTTAACGTTAATCAGTTCGGTTTCCATCGAGGCAACACACGTCACGAGTACGATGGTGGATACCACAGGGTTGATTGCCGGGACCGGCAAAGAGACTAGCATAGCCGCTGACGTGCCAGCAATTTGCGAATGTTAATTATTGATTGGAGCGCTGTAAGCCGTGTGATGTAGATCACTAGCGAGACACTATCGTTTGAAGCACAGGATAGGCTCTTTAGCTGTTAGCTGCTGTGGCTCTTTTCGAATCATGTTTGTAGCAGATGTAATTAATTGAAATTGACATTATAAATTGTAATTTTTAATTTGACATAGCTATTGACTAGAGCGCTGTAAGCCGTGTGGTGTGAGATCACTAATAGCCAGTAGACACTATGGTTTGAAGCTCAGGTGACCTCGCGAGTTGACTCAGATCTTTAGCGATGGCTCTTGTCGAATCCTGTTTGTAGCTAAGTACATTCGACCATCACTAATCTCTTCTTCATTTTCATCAATCACAAAGACAGTAACAATCCCCACTGATGTAACAATAGTTTTGTTTACACCTAGTAATATTATATAGCCTATGTCACTCAGTGAAGATGCAGCTCTCTAATGGTGAAAGAATTTTTGAAATCGGTCCGGTAGATTTTGTGTGAAAACATTACAAACAAATCATATTAGTATAGACTAGACAACATTGTCAACGAAGTTACGTCAGTAACCGTTGCTAAGTAATTGCCTCCATCTCTCCCTAATAGAGCAGCGTGATGGAATTTTTTGCTTTTTCTAGTTGTGACTGTTTTGAGAAGAAAATCCTAATTGATTTTCTTCTCAAAACAGTTACATTAAGTGCAAAATTGATTGTAGCATCCAACCATTCCTAGAGTTTATCATTTTGTCTGTAAATTGGATCATTTGAATCCAATTTGCAACGACACAGCCGCAGTCGGCTCAGTAATTAGGTCGTAATTTGCGTGTAGGCACCGTAGGTGCATTGGACGGATGTCGCGCGATACACTGAATATAATTATCAGTACTTCTGTAATACGTACTACTAGAAGAATGAGTACTCATTTATCATTCAGTTTTGTTGCCATTAATTGTCTTGGCCCTGCAGTAGGGCTCGTATCTCGTCTGAGAACTGAGAAGGCCTGGGCCCCGGAGCAACCCTCTCCACGGCTCCAGTGCAGATCAGCGGTTAGAGGTCAACCTGCGTGTCGGAAGTTAAGTTAAGTTTACACCAAAGAAAGAAAGCCATACGGGACGGTGTATTCTAATGAGAATCGGAAATTGGATGTAAAAAAAAAAGAGAATTCTATTTTTAAAATTCCTTCGGGTGACTTAGCAAACAAATTATTCACTCAATTTTTAATTTAGCTCAGTGAAAGATTTTGTGTAATTATTTGCGGTATTTAAGATTATTTTTTTCTGTGTATTTGCCTACAATTAGGTATATCTTACCTTATGAAATTCGCATACGAAAATATTTCGTATACGAATACAGCTGGGGATATGTGCGCATAGGGTATTAGGGACATAGGTACTCGTAATAAGGCTGGGGATACAATCAGCCACTCGCCGATACCTTAAATTTGACTTTGCACATTAAAGGTCAGAGTTTCCCGGTCACATCAGTTATTATAAATCAATAAAAAATGGGACATGCATTTCAAATATGTTTTTCCCGCCAAAGCCGATAGTGTCGCGCCCGCAGTACCAATGATCAAAGTTATGATTGCGCCACACACTCACCGGAACTTTTCTCGTTACGGCACGTATTGACACACTGGCAGACTGGCACTGCGCTGTGGTGGCGTATAAATTATTACTTGAGAACTGTTGTTTCCAACGATTCGAGTCGAGTAATTCGGTTACGTCCGACGATGCCTACTGATGGTAGCCTCCATCTCTTTGTGTTCCGTGGTAGTCTTATTTAGGGTTGCCAGCTCCCAATCTTACTAATATAGTATTGTACTAGATTTCGTGTCGGCGTACTATATATTACTTTTACAGTAATTTGTATACTATATATTCCAACTACATGTATAGAATATTGAGCTTTTCATTTATATATTTTTAACATACCTAATGTTAAAAATTGATTACGAGAAAGCATATGACACATTTACTGGATACAAAAAATTATTAAGAATTTCAAGTGCAAAAAAAATAGGTTGATGGATATGAAACGGTGTTTTTAGTTTGACAAATTTTTAAATGTGGTTAATTGTTAAGCCGTGTCGAAAGTCTTTTGGGTAGCTTTAGATAGTTTGACACAGGGTTGTCAACTATTCACGCTCTCCATCAATCTTCGACGTTTTTTTTTTTTAATTTTCATAGTACCACCCACGTGATTGCAATGGTGCCAGGATTTAAAAAAAAGTATCACAGTACATTGTCTTGTGTTGACAAACTAAATTGGATGCTTATTCAACATACAGTTCATTAGGTACCCACCGCACCTACTCGTAACTGTTAATACCTATTAGCACTAAGAACTTGGAACCGATATGATCAAACTTATGATTGGTATACAGTCGCGATAACTTTTCTCATTACGCTGCGCACTTGCGTCGCCCAAGCCGATGTTCACTTTCGACAAATAAATCCTTACTTCAATTTGGATGTCGGCAGAACGTTGCTACATTGAGTTAGTTGGTTAGTTAAGTTATCGCGACGGGAACTTTGGTGTCTTAACTTGACAGTTAGAGGAGGATGTATTCATTGTCGCTGCTTACTTTACCGGTGTAAGCATAGATTTATCATTACTCTATGGTGTAAGAGATCCCGGACACTACATGCGCAGGGACCGTATTTTTTAATCTTAATCGCATACGATAACCGCCAAATCGTTTACGATGTCATGTCGTCTCTATTTTTAAATTCCACTCGAACGATTGTACTAAATAAGTAACGAGTGGTCCATACCAATCGAATTCTAATTTCGCCCGGCGATAGAATCTGGGCAATAGATTTCATTCGCAGTGTTTAAGTTTAGTTTTTACTTTTCGTAAGCACACAATAGGCATGATGACAGATTTTGATAGTGCCTTTTATAATGTAGGTACACATCCTACTTATATTTAAAAAAAAATTTATATCAGCAACGAATTGAGATTTAAAGCAAGTTATTGCAGTTTTTCCTATCTACTTTGAATATAGCGCGAAAACGCTCATACTCGTAGGTGTCATGGCGTCCGCTTGACGTTACGCCTAGGTAAATATGCCGCTGTATTCAACAGAAGCCCAAGTGACAGATGATTTTTTACTTAGCCGTGACGTCATCCGCTCTGATTGGCGTTTCAGTCAACATGGCCGATTGCTGTATATTATACTTTTATTTTAATGAAAATCTTATTAATCTCAATGCTATTATTAAAATTTGACCATTTTTTAGGAATTATTCAACATAATTACCTACTTGTACCTACTTGTATAAGTACCTACTTGTTCCACTAAAACCATTTATACTTAACTAGCTTTTACTCACGGCTCCGCCCGCGTGGTCAAAGGGAATTAACAATGAGTTGTTTATCATACATGACACATTTGTATCGTGTATAATTTGTTAGCGAAATTCAGAACTTGCAAATGAATTTTACTAACGCCATCTATTAACAACATCCGGAACTAAATATCTAGCAAATAACAAAACATCGATATCTTTCCATGGAGATGTTTTACCACGGTAAAAAGTAGCCTACGTCACTCTCCACCCTCCTCACTATCTCCACACACAAAAACCATACCATATAATAGCTTCGTTGCAACGTGAAAGCCGGACAAACAAACAAACACACTTTCACATTTATAATATTACATATATATAATATATATATATATACTAGTACTAGTACTAGTATGGATTTTTTTTAATACTGTCATCATGCCTATTAACTCGTTATGAAATACGCATACGGAAATGTTTCGCATACTAATCTAAGGGCGTATCGGTGAATTTCAAAATTCGAGGCCCAGGAAGGCTGTGTAGGATGTTTTCGTAGGTATCTCACAGGTCAGGCATCTGACGAAGATTTTCCCCTCGTTATAAAAAGGTCGCTACGCATATATTGCTTTAGTCTCCGTACACGACCGAATCTTTGACCGATTTTCTAACTGAATGAATGGACCACATCAAACGAAACAATATTTTTGAATAAGTTACTGCTTAGATGCTGTTCGATCGCCGGGAACTTTTGGTTTTGAAATTGGGTTTTTCTAACTTAAATTTCCCTTCATCATCATCACAACCCTTTCTTTGTTGGGCACGGGTCTACTCTCAGAACCGGAGGGATAAGGCCTTAGTCCACCACGCTGCCCAAGTGCGGATTCGCAGACTTCATGCCTTCGAGAATATTATGATGAACTCTCAGGCATGCACGTTTCCTCACGTTCCTTCACCGCTACAGCAAGTGACATTTAATTTCTTAAAAAGCACATAACTTAGAAAAGTCATTGGAGCGTACCGCTGCACTGGGGTTTGAACCCGGACCGCTCTAGTGAGCAACGTGGTGGAGTACCTATGCTCTAGACCTCCCCCAGCTGTGTCTGTGGGGTAGACCCGTAGCTAGGCTATATAATAGTGATAGGCTATATAATATTACTTGCTGTAAACGGAACTATTGTTATGTCTAATTCATAGCCAGCAAAGCTGCGGGCGTCCACTAGTATTTATGTAGGTACATAAAGAAAGAACTAAAGAACTCGGTCATTCAAGCATAACTGTTACAATTTCGGTGCGATTGCGCGTAACTGCCGCTCCGGGTGCCGTTAAAAATATTTAAAGGCTCTATCGACAATCCCTAGAGAGCAGAGATCCGCCGTTCGAATATCAAGCTATCAGTGACAGCGAGACGTGAAAATACGCGGGAAATACGGATACCTTTGACTTTGATTACAAAATGGCGGATTTTAAAATAAGAGGCCTAATGGGATTAATATGAATACAAACAAAAATCACATTGGTTTTGATTATCTAGTTATGTACCATTGTGATAAAATAACATAACATTATCCTGCCTAGCCTCCTAAATCCTAGCCTCCCACAACACAGGGAATCCTAGTGTGGGAGCTAGTGGCACTGTTTTTATTTGTATCTGTTGGTTGCTGAATATATCATTTTTCATTTTTCATTTCATTTTTCATTACGCCTATATTTTCCCGCAGGGGCAGGCAGGTGTGTAGTACATCCACATTTCACTAATTATGTTTAAGTCCCATTTAATAGGTAAGAGGAAATTCAATTTAACAATTTACCTAATAATAATTTGTTCGACTCCAAGAGGAGACCCGTGCCCAAACTGCCCAACAGTGAGACAGTGAAAGCGCTGTGGGTGTGTTTGTATATGGAATACCTATTATATATTATAGGATCATGATCCATAAGATAAGAACCATATGTCATGACATAAGGCTAAGTTCTGTCCAATATTTAAACCAGCATTAAAACTGTAATACCTACACCTAGTAGCGTAGCGCGTAGCGTGTAGCGTCCATAGCCCAGTGGCTCGTTTCGATTCAATGTGATCGAAAGAGTTAAGCAACGACGGGCGCGGTCGGTTTGTGGATGGGTGACCGCTAGTGGCAAAAATTTCATGGACGCTACCGTGCTTCGGAGGGAACGTAAAGCCGTCGGTCCCGGTTGTTTTCAATGCTGGAAACAGTCGTTAAGCCTTGTCGAGGACCTTCGGGTGGCTTGAGAACATTCGACACTGGGTTGGCCACTAACCCCTCTACCAATCCGCATTGGAGCAGCGTGGTGGAGTATGCTCTAGACCTCCCGCAGCAGTGTCTGTGGGGGAGACCGGTGCCCAGCAGTGGGACGTCTATGGGTCGCAGCGACCTACACCTACTGTTAATTAATAATATTCTGTACTGTACTGTGTTTTAAGCAAAATAAATTATATTCTTCTTCTTCTTACCCTTCTTCTATTACCAATTCGTAGTTGTAAATTTAACAGCAGTACAATAGGGAAGTTACGTGAGGACTTCATTCGGCCGGAAGAACAGATGGACAGACGTGTCATGAATAGTTTGTTTACGACATCCACTTTAAGTGCTTAGTAGCGAAGTGCCTCTAAAAAAGAACCCACCGAAATAGGACTCGTACTAACCGAGGCGTTATCGCATCGTCAAGGTGACGCTACGTAACAATAGCATCACGCCTGTAATATCGCAGAGGGGTAAATATGGATTGGTACCATCCTGTAAAAATATGAATTATGAAAATTAAAAAAGAAAAGCTTTTTATAACTTTTTATTTTTTATTCGTGCATTGTCATCGGAACCAAATATGTTTGCCAAATTTCAGCTCGATAGCTTCTTAGTGGAGTGGGTGAAATATTGATTGCAAGATTCCAGGACATACAAATACATACTTACATACGAGTGAAGTTAAATAAAAGCTTTCACAGCTTCGCTCGCGTGGAATTAGACAACAATAGTTTCGTTTCACCTTATATTATATAGCCTATGTCACTCAGTGAAGATGCAGCTTTCGAATGGTGAAAGAATTTTTGATATTAGTCCAGTAGTTTTTGTGTGAAAACATTACAAACAAATGTTTCTTTTTTATAATAGGTATTAGTATAGATTAATAATAAATGAATAAATAAAATAAAAATTCATTACTTCCTCTCACGTTTGTAAGATGCTTAGGTACATCTTACAAGTAATCTTTCATGTTGTAAGCTTTCATGGATGGTAGATGACTGGAATGGAACGTGTCTACAACTTTAGCTGCGTGATTCTATGCTCTATGTATTTCAGGTTATTTCTTAAACGTCCTGCAGCCTCCCAAGCATTGAGTTGGTTGTTCAAGACGCAGGTGGTGGACTACAGTGGCACCGCATACAAAGACACGGAACTGCATCGCACGCGCGCCGGTCGCATGCTAACTATGCGCGGACAACCACCCTGTTGGCGGCGCTATACCCCGTGCGTTAGAGAGTGGATTTATGAATGACGAATGTAATAAAAAATTGAATATACTCGTATCTTTATTTCCGGCACAACATACAGTCAATAGATTGGGTTAGTCGATCTTAGACTTAGGTTTAACAAATTCAAAAGGTATCAAGAAGAACATAATATATGTACATATATAATAGTAATTCAAGACTTAATAAGCTTAAAAACTAGAATTGAACCGACTATCCAGTACTTAATTTTTTTTTATCAAACGATTATGCTGCCCCTTCCTCGAATCTATCCTCAATTATTCACATTTAAAATTTGTGGACGTTACCCCACCGCGCTGTCCCAGTGTGGATTGGTGGGATTCAGTGGACAACCCGTGTTCGGAAGATTTAAGACTGAAGGCCTCTGACAAATGACAGACAAACGTTTTGCCATAAGTGGTTAGTTACCCAAATAACTGATGTGTATAGGTTTTTCTTCCGTCGTTACTTTAGGCTAAAATAAGGCCAGAAGTCATATTGTGGGTTAATTTTAAAATCAATTATAGTCCTAAAACGAGGCGATATCGAATTTAAACAGATATTACTTATACATCAGACAATATGGCTTTGAGTTTTAAACTGTTATCAAGTTACGGGCAAATTCAAATCTATGCTGTTAAATTTTAACAGTCGATCCCGATTGGTGTCGTAAAATTTTCAAAACTTATGGAAACCTGCAGGCATAATAAATCTAGCTGTCGCGTGAACCGCTGGACTTATCGAATTTTACTTTTAGATTTTGTTAATTTAGATTACTTTAATGTTCTGAACTGAATTTGATCCTAACGTTTATTTATTTTATGTGTTTATTGAAATGCACATTACATATTACCTATGTGTCAATCAATGTGTTCAAATTGCAATGGCGCTACGTCGCGCTTCTTATAAGAAAGTTAATTTTTTTTTATGTTGAAATGATTATTCCTAGTACCAAAGTGTTCCGAGAGGCCTTAAAACTTCCTACAGCTGCGTTTCATTTCGGGTTGGCCAAGAACTTCATCTGTAACCACTCCAGATCCTCATGTTTTTTCCTGATGATTAGTTCCAATTAAAACTGTGGTCTATAATATGTTGCATGTATAGAACGCAACCAGTGACGCAACGATACTCGCAGTTATTATCGTTATTAAGTAAAAACCAGATACACAGTTCAATGGCTGCACGCAATGCGAAGCAAACAAGAACAAGTAGTGAGCAGGTGCAAGCAAGGATTGAGTGTTTGTTATCTCTGCTTACTTAGGGTTGTCAACAGCCAATACTTCAAATAATATTGCCTCTTGCATAATTACTAGATTTGTTTATGTATCCTTTCTTCTATGTTTTAATATGAGTTATTATAAGAGACAAGGTTTTTAATGATTAATGTAATATAATTTTAATTTTTTTGGCTTTATCTAACTTAATCATAATAACACTTCGACTCGGCGGGAAGAGCGTCGATGGGCTCTTCCCGGTTTACACAACGCTGTACACAAGCAGCATCGTCTTTCCCGGGGTCACATGACGGTTCAAGATCCCCCTTTCACCGCCCGCAACCCATAAGTCCCCTTTTACGATAAGCAGGGGCTACCGTAGCACTATTCTGGTCCCGAGCTACCACCAGAGAGAATCCAATATTGTATACCTGTTGTTGGCAACCCTGTAAATCTCACCCGTTTATTACTCTCGGTGGACGTTTATTCCTCCCTGACTGGTTTCTGATGTCCTGTACTTTTTGCACTAAGTTCATATGCCTTATGCTAGTAACGCATATTTTTTTTAATAAAACGATGTTAAGGAACTAAACGACCCCCTTACACAGCCACTTAACATTGTAAGTTTTATGCGATAAAATATAATGTTAAACATTATCGTAAAGAAACCTGCCTGAAACTTCTTTTTAATGACTTCTAAGGAAGGTAAAGTGAGTAATGATTGGTATGAATAATAGTAAAATTAAATAAAGCAGGTAACATATAAGTATTTTCTTTTATCTAATCGAAAATCAATGTAATAAAAGAAACTAATATCATTTTTGGGCTTAGAAAATCTGACAGCTTCAAATACGTAATTGAAAATCATGCTGAAAAATACCATCTCCCAATTGCATTGATTACCGTAGAGCTGAAAATGTCCAACACCATTTTGACGGAGTGTGAGTGGACGGAATCTTATAAGAGATAAGATAAGGCAAGTACAGTGCAGATTGGTTTGCTGGCTTGTTAAAAAACATTTTGTTTTCTCCTGTCTAATGAGGGCAAGTGCTGTGCAGGTTTTGGGGCTCGAAATTATTTTTAATTAATTTTGATTTGGTATTGAGTTCGCTCGCTGCGACCCAAAGGCGTCCTACTGCTGGGCACGGGTCTCCCGGCAGCTGCGGGAGGTCTAGAGCATACTCCACCACGCTGCTCCAATGCGGATTGGTGGAGGGGTTAGTGGCCAACCCAGTGTCCAATGCTTAACTCTTTAGATCACATTGGATCGACCCGACCCATTGAGCTATGGACGCTACACGTATTGAGTATTATTAATAATCCTTAACGTGACGATGTGCGACAAAATCCCTTCAATAAATTTAAAACAAAGATAAATTTAATAGCTACGCGCCTTATGAATCTTACTACAAGTATCTACAAAAGTAATTGAAACGACAAGTAATCGAAACCGCCTGATAACGCATAATCAGAGAGCAGCCAAGGTTACTTCTAATTAAATAATAGAATTGATGTGATCCTTTATTATAGGTAATAATGTCGATGAATTCCACAGCATAGAGCGGACATAGATGAAGGAGAGATAAATGTCGCACTGTTGCATTAATATGTCATCCAAGCTCTTTTGAAGTCGGTTTTTTTGATATTTTAATATCGTTATACAGATAAGTGTTAGTTCTGGGATTTGGGGAGCTCTTGTGGTTTTATGTACACAATTTGATTCCCATCAGGATTTCTGAGTCCTGTCGATTTATGTGATGTGTCAATTATAAAACTGCCGAGTTTAGAACGTAAATCACTAAAAATCTTGATGCTGTCTGTGTGTTTTAGTAATCCTTACCTATAGTGTGTAGTCCGTGGTAATACTCATGTACCTGACGTTAATATTAATTGTTGATAAATGTTGTTATTTACGAAGATACTAACTTTATTGTTTTCTGTCACTCGCCATCCTATCATATATCGAAATAATAATATAACATATAAAAACAAAAAAAAATTATGCGTGGTCGCCATTTGCAAATCCCGTATCTACGAACTGGGCAGCTGTCGTTCGTAGACGCGAGCGCAATACAAATGGCTTGCCCTTGGGAGCCGCCGCTGGCATAAGTCCTGGAGCACTATTGTGCTAGCACCAGTGTCGGGAGGGCCGGCGCAGGCGCGGAGCGCAGCCAGGTGATTATTTTTAATTAAAAAAAAAATTTACATACCCAAAAAAAAAAGTGTACATACCCAAAAAATTAACTGTCCTAACCATCGAATTAAGCATTAGAATTGATTTGACAAGCCACGTAAAATCGGGTTCGAGTACCGTCAAGTTCGGGTCTTGGTCGTTTAAAGTGGCGATTCTAGGTTCGATTCTTGTACGTGATACGTGCGTACGTGATTTTGTTCGACAGAGGAGTGTAAGTCGGGTTTCAGTCGTTTTGTGATTTGTCGACGCCTGCGCTAAAGCGAATTTGTGCGTGTGTTTATAATTTTTTAATCTGTGTTGTGACGATGCGGTGGAGTCATTCAATTCACTTGGTGTTTGATCTTGATCGAAAAATACTCTTTCTCTTTCCTTTCTTCATTCCAAAACCGCATTTTAGACGCTGGCGCTGATGAAGTAGAATTCAGACATAATTCATTGCTCTGAGGTCATAACAATTTTTTTTTCATTGATCAAACAAACATAATAAATATCATAGAGAGTCATGTAGGTCCTAGAGTATCTAAATAATCTTTATTTATTCTCTATAATTAATAGAATTACACTATCTTTAAAACGGAAACCAATAAATTTTTTAGGCTTTACCACTTACCGAACCAATGATATTTAGTTCGCGATGGCACTTACCTTATGTGACACATAAATGTTTATCCTAGACCACTTATTATTTTTAACAAGTGCATGACAACGGACATCATTGACTTAATTAAATAACTGAATCTCTTTAATTTTCTTAATCTTAATCTTAATTTTCTCGCGTTTCAATTTATTTTAACTGTAAAAATCCTTTCAGTAATAAAGATGTTGCAAGGGTACAGATTTAATTAAATTAACTATCAACATTAGCGCGCTGGTTGAATTTGTAATGAAAAATCCTGCTAGAATAGATTTTCCAACAGAATACAGTAAAACATACAGATTGGAATAACTGTGAGTCTTACTAAGAAAAAATATGACCAGCAACTACTCCACCACAACCCGTTCTCTGTCCTACTGTTGGACAAGAGTCTCTAGTAACGGGATGTGTTAGGCCACAGGCTAGCAGACTTCACATGCCTTCGAGAACATTACGAAGGACTCTCACGCATGCAGATTTCCTCACGATGTTTCCATCACCATTACAGCAGGTGATTTTTTTTTATGGATACAAGATAGCAAACGAGCTTGCAGCACCACCCATCCGCTGCCGCCCATGACAACTGTGACTGACTTTGAACAAGACTCAATTAGGGACTGCGATGGTTAGTCCAATTTTAGAAAATTGGCGCAAACGCCATTTTGAATCGTCATCTATGAAATATTGACCATAGGTATATAGCGGAAATAGCTACAAATTCAAAATGGCGTTTGAGCCAATTTTAGTTATAATATTTGTGATCGGTCAAAATACGTTATTATACCAAATTTCAGATCTATCGGTGGTATGTGCTTTTCGGAAGTACACCCGGAGGTGGTTGGTTATCTATGGTATATAATCATCGGTTTTACTTTTTGGAAGCATCTTAATCCTTAACGCTAGCAACGCATCAGTGATCGACTTCAAACGGGACTTACCTTGTGAGGCTTGTCCAAAGAATATCATAACAGTATGATAGTATTGTAAACAGCAACGGGTCGCTGTTGCTGCTCACTTTCCATTGTTTATGCCAATGTAAACATTAAGCCCTCTTTTTAATTCCATGTCATAAATAAGCAGTAGACCCAGGATTCTTTTGTTTTTTTTCCGAAAGCAGTGTAGCCTTGATGTTTGTAAACAAGGAGTAACTCTCGGAATATTTATATTCTCAACGGACGCGGACGGTGTAATAACTTAGAGACTTATTGCGTGAAGCTTGAAAGGAATTTTTAATGAAATACAAAACAAGAAATAGAGGTTTTCGTTTAAATGTCTTGGGTGTTAGGAAGGCTTGTAATTATATATTTGACGGTAGTTACATACTTTCTTGTCGGTTAGACAGCGTTCGTGGACGCGTGGCTTGTGTTATAATTGTCATAGCGGAACTGAATACTATATTACTGAATCCATACATCCATACTAATATTATAAATGCGAAAGTAACTCTTGTCTGTCTGTCTCGCTTTCACGCCAAAACTACTGAACCGATTTAAATGAAATTTGTTACACTGGTAGTCTAGAGCCTGAGACAGGACATAGGCTACTTTTTATTTGGAAAAAAGTATTGTAGAGGGTTGAAAAGGGGGATGAAAGATTGTATGAAGGTATTGACATTTTCAGAACTAGAAGCAGAAAATTTATATTTTAGGCTATTGATTACATATAAATAAATATGGCATTCAAAGTTGGTAAAAATGTGTTATCCAAGGGTGTAAAATAAACATAGGATATAATATAAAATAACACATTTACAATCAGAGGACAATCAACGGTTCAGTCTGAAAAATTGAGGATTACATTTAAAAACTCAAGTATTATGCATAGCATGGAAAATTATATGAAATTCGAACTTCGCTTAATTTTCGCCGTTACATTTACAGTTATGTGGTTGTGTCCCTTTGCGGATTAAGAGCACGCACGGAGGCCTTACTAGCTAGTTGCTGTTCGATTTTGAACCTTAATGCATTGTGATAGAGTTACAAACTTATTTGTAATCTGAACTCGGCTATCATGTTGGCATCGTTCAAATGTAAGCTTTATTATCTTGATTTTAAGGTTGAGGATATTAAAGGATTAAACGCACCAAGTGCATTAACGTTCAATGATCTTAGATAAACACCAACATTGACCTCAAAATTGTGTTTTCGTTTTATACGTTCGAGGTAATCTCGACTTATCAATATCTGAAGTGTAATTGGTTGGACGAATCCTTTATAAAGTAATTTTTTTAATGTTATTGGACCGCATCGAAAAATAATTTGTTTGTAAAGAAAAATAGTGTACATAATTTTAATACAAAAAAAATGGTTGATTGAACCATGTCTAAGTAAAGTATTAAAATCTTTTATGGGGAATTGTGTTCGATTCTACAATAAAATAGGTACCTGAAAGTACCTGAAGGTCCCTGAATATATTAACTGTCTCGTAAAAAATAAATTTAAATCTAACGTTAAACAAAACTTCATTATTACTAAAGCATACCTACTACAACTATAAAATAAATGATTACTTAAACGTAGAAGTCCTTGGCGCGAAGTATCTCCAGCTCCACTTTGAGTTCAATATTAGAGTACCTACCTATATCAAATTATCTAATACTAGTGGACGCCCGCAGCTTCGCTCGCGTTACACATTCACTAACTTCAAAAACGGCAAAGCTTCATACTAACTTTGCACCCCCGTTTTACCCCCTTAGGGGATGAATTTTCAAATTTTTCTCGCCGTAAAAACCATCCTTGAACTTCAACTACATTTAAAAAAAAGAATTGGCCAAATTGGTCCAGGCGTTGTTGAGTTATGCGCTTACCAACACATTTTGCGATTCATTTTTATTATATAGATATATAAATATAGATATAAAATTTCCATGTCACAATGTTTGTTGCAGTACTCCTCCGAAACGGCCTTACCGATTTTTACCAAATTTTATATGCGTATTCAGTAGGTCTGAGAATCGGCTAACATCTATTTTTCATCCCCCTAAATGTTAAGGGTAGTCCACCCCTAATTTTTTTTTTTTAACTTTTAGATAAATTTTTATTTTTTTATTTTTTTATGATACAACATTAGAAAATACATACAACCCTGAATTTTCAACCCTCTACGATCAACCCCTATTTTTCCATCGCGATTTTTATTTTTAATAATTTCCTACTTTTATTGAACGCTTTCGATTATAAGTAATGGTAATGGTAGTGGTAGTGATAATGGTAGGGGTAGTGGTAGTGGTTGTGGTAGTGGTAGGGGTAGTGGTAGGGGTAGGGGTAGTGGTAGTGGTAGTGGTAATGGTAGTGGTAGTAGTAGTGGTAGTGGTAGTAGTAGGGGTAGTGGTAGTAGTAGTGGTAGTGGTAGTAGTAGTGGTAGTGGTAGTGGTAGTGGTAGTAGTAGTGGTAATGATAGTAGAAGACTAGAAGTCCACACGCATTAAGTTCTCCCAAAATATTCACAAAAAAATATTTTACGAGTATGGCAAAACAACGTTTGCCGGGTCAGCTAGTTGAATTGTAAATTTTGAAAAGAGTTACTCGGCAAGAACGTCTTTACATTTTTTATCTATGAAAATAAAAAATGTAACGACGTTCATTAGACGAATACAATACCTAATAATGAAAAATAAATGAATCTGAATCTGAATATAGTGCATTCATTTAGAAGTTTTAGAACCGTAACAAGTCTGACTCGTTTGACGGAAAATTTAACGAAAAGCATTATATTGTTTATGGTACAGGTCAAGCTCTTATCTACTGCTATTTGATTTTTTAAAAGATTTATGCGGTCAACACTGTTGCCAATATTTTAAGCTGTATTATGTGAAATATTATTGTAGGTTTCGCGTTTATTTTATGCGAGTATGTTTTATTTATGGCTTTTGCTTGTTTTGTTATAAATAGGTGTTTCCCGCGTTTTTTCGGATCTTCAGGATTTATTGGAACATTCGCGGTTCGTCAATAATTTTGATTGAAAATGATAGTCGGATGTATAATTCATTTTTGAGATGCCGGTTCATGTAAATTTAAAAATGATTAGCTGCATTAATTTAACAAATAAATATGATCCTAGTCTATACCTTTTTACTATTCAAAGTTCTCAAATGCACGTTTTGTTGACATCAGAATCTGTTGGAATACGGACGTGCTGACGCAAAACTAAGTCAAAAGATTCGCACATCTAATCAGATGTAGCGTGCAACTAGCGCATTTGCACGCAAAGGTCTTACACTATTATTTTTATTTATTTTCTGTGATACATTTTTTTTTCTTCTTTTCAAAATTATTTTGATTTTCATATTTGGTAAAAATACACGGTTGACGGTATTAATATCTAATGTACATAATGCTTAAAATATAAAGTAATTATTATTGTAGTATTAGCTATTCATCCAATGATTAATAACTAATCCTTTATTACATTTCACGTTAAAGCATTTCAAAGTTAATAAATTATTAGTTACTCTACATTATTCAATTAAGAATATTAAGCCGATTTAGAATAGCATTGTGTCTCTTTTTCTTTTAGTAGTTAGTTACCTAGACAGCGAAGCGAAGACTCTTTATACTATGCCTAGACTTTCGTCAGGCTTGCGAAATAAATGATTTGACTTTGACTACTTTTTTCTACACCTCATATATCGATTTTTATGCGGTATATACCTCACCAATGAAGCTTAATAAATCCAAGGACAAAACTAAAACAATATTGATCGGGTTCAAACCCCAATTTCTCAAAGTATAATTTCACTTTTGACACTGCGAAAGTGGGTTCGAAGTGCCATTACTGAGTACACATGAATGTGGGGCGAAGGAAGTCATAACGAGAACCAAATTGGGCGGTGTAAACAAACTTGTGATCGGGGTATGTAGGTTTTTTAGTTAGCAAACGAGCATGCGGTTAGTGTCAATTAAATCTGTGACAAAAATTGAACAGAACTTAACTAAGTTTTTTTAAATTTATTTATTTATTCAATAATTTTGTACAATCCTTTTAATCAACATTTAATTTTGCCAAACTATAAGACACTGTAAGCAAGCGTTAAATTGTGTGTAAGTACAAATAAATTCAGATTCATTTTCAAATGCTAGCTAGTTATCACCCATAGACGTTCCACTGTTGGACACGGGTCTCTCCCACATTCACAGCAGGTCTAGAGCATACGCCACGCTGCTCCAATGCGGATTGTGGCCAACCTGATCGGAATTTTCCGGAGACAAATCAGAGGTTTTTAAACTGTTAACTTTCGATAACAATATGTCATAGAAACAAAATGAAATCAAACTTATTTTCTTCCGCGCCTATAAAGCCGGCGAAACACATCCAACCTGACAACGCGAATGATGCTTTATATAGTGACAGTGTTGTTATAAAGAATGTGACAGTTACATGGAGCCGTTATGATTATGATTATAATCGCGTTATGACAGTTAAGTGTGTGATCGATGCGTACGCGCCGAACTAGTTCACTGTGCAATTCAATTACGATGTAAAGCCGTGTTTATACGGGGCTAAATCTGTATACCTACCTAAATAAAATTAAGATAATTTTGATGGTTCTTAATTTAAAATATGTCTCTGTTCAAAACAGCGAGGTTACTAGCTGTGCACATAAATCTTAACAAATACGATAAAGATTATTAATTTATACTTTTGTTTGAACGCGCTAATCGTTAAAATTACATATTCCATTTTGAAATTATATTATAAATTATATTATAAATAAATTATATTATAACTGTAAATTAAAAATTTTAAAAACCCACGACATAACATGTTATATTTAAAGTCATGGTTACCTTACCTTTGTAGTCAGATCCTATCTATATATCTATAGAGACCAGAGACCTCATCAATTAGAAAAGAGCTGATGATCTTCAAACTGCTCAATAGATTTTCATGAATCATGGCTAAGAAAACTCGGGGGTTAATTATCTTACACAAAAAAAATAAACGAAAATCGGTTCATCCGTTTGCGAGCTACGATACCCTAGAGCCTAGACAGATACACAGACAGACCCCTTTAAACTTATAACACTCCTCTCTTTTTGCGTCGGGGGTTAAAAATAGACTGCTGTCGTATCAACTATTCACAATGCAGTTCATGCAAGCCGTGGGCATCCGCTAGTATATCATGTAAAATCTAAAAATAAAAATCATCAAAATTCTTTCAAGTTCAAAAATTAAAATCCAAGTTCCAAAAAAAATTGGAAAAAAAGTGTGATCTCTTGCCATTATAAAATATATTTTTCCCAAGATATATTCATCTATTCTTTACCAGTGTTACCATGTTTAGGTCATATTTGAAGATAGGGGAGACTATTACCATACGAGCACAAATTCTCACTCAAAATACTTCCACGAATTTTCTACTTTCAAGCTAATTCTCCGACACGGGGATGAACACGGGGATGAACCCAGAACTGCTTGACCTACGAGTCAGTCTCGATCGTTTCATGATCTTTTACAATATAATCATTGTCGAAATGTACCGCAAATATCGAATTTATTTGTTTAACGAAAACACGGATTCTAACATTTAAAATTCAACCACGTAAATAGTCTAACCACGACTAAACTAAATAATGGAACCATCCGCCAATATTTGTTTTCGATTTCCAACGTGAGTACCAATTAAACTGACTATTATGGTGGTACTTCACTTCGTTCACCGCGTCTGTTTATCTTATATCCAGCCAGATATTATAGTAACAAAATATTTTTTTAACTCGTCTAAAATTCTAATCAAATTCTAAATTTGGATCAATCTGAAAAGCTGCACGTGATTTTAAGTATGAATTAATTTTCGTCATAATTCGACTTTTAATAGAATAATTATTCAGGTTTAGATATAAAATCCGTAGCAATGGACATCCATTCTTCTGAAAAAAAATTAAGAATAATAAATAATAAAATTAAGAAACTGGATAAGAATTTCTACTGTTCAAGAATTTCTAGATCACGAAATTAAATAAGCATCTCACACTCTTTTGACTAACTTACTTAACATTGACTGTTAATTTAATTTATAAATACCTGATTATGTAACCTAATAACATGATACAATATTGGCATGCTAAGGTAGTTAGCTGGGTACAAATTACTGTAACTTCATTATTTTAAGACCTCTTGATGTATGTATTTCAAGCAATTAAAACACTTGAAACTTGAGAAAATCCGAAAAATACGTTATCATATCAGGCTTATCATAATTTGTATAATTAATTAATTAATTTATTTATTTATTTATTAAACCTTCACTGCATTATCTACAATGATTCCAAAATTCTTTCTTTTAATTGTAACGAATTAAGACAAAATACCTAAAGTTTTTCTTCCAATTTTTACTTTCTATGTTTCTTTCTTTATTTCTAGCTTTCTTTCAAAAATAATTCTTTATAGGTACTAAGATAGATCGGGTGCCAACTAAGCCGAGTTCTTTTGTAATTAAATACAGGGGTGACAACCAAACCTGCTAGCTCGAGCTAGCAACACGAAATCGAAACCAACAAATTGGTTATATCGTGATTGAATAACTGCTGGATGAAACAATGATCCAAAGGGCACCGCGACATTCCGTGGCATTTGTGCTTGTAATAAATTGTTAACTGATACCAGCTTTAATCACGACTCAATGAATTAAACAGTCGTCAGTATCATAACAACAGTGTCGTCCTTGGTTAGCGTGGCAACCCTACAACACAACCTTGTCGACAATAATGTAGGTAATAAAGAACAACGAAGTAAAAGCTTTCTTTCTTTCTAACTTAGGTGGTAGCTCTACCACCTAAGTTAACTGTAGGGAACCAAATAGGTTATAACTACTTAAACGATATTATTATATTATATATTATTAAATTGTAAAATTTGAAAAGAGTACCTATCGAATTTCTTGCCGTTTCCTTCTCGGTAGCATCAACTTTGTGAACCGGTCGTAGATAAAAATGTAAAAAACAATGTAATGAAAAATAAATAAATATAAATCGGAATCATGTTTTAATTATAAAGTCTTTCGAATTCTGAATTGAGATTGAATAAACAAACTTTAAAGCTAAAAAGTAACAATTAAAAAAAACTTTTTTTGTTCGTGCATTAACTATTAGAAACAACTATGTGTTCCAAAATTTCAGCTTCAGTGGAAGTTGATAAAATATTGATTACAAGATTCCAGGACGTACATACATATATGTATACGTACGAGTGAAGATAAATAAAAGCTTTTAAAATAAAATAGTTTTAATTTTTTTTTCAAATAAGAGGGTAAATGTGTTAGGTATATGTGTCAACAAGTATCACCTGCCCCGAGATCAGGGGCTATAATAATAATAATAATAATAATAAAATTTTATTTCAGACTATAAAAGGTCCATAGATTGGGTTAGTAAAATTCCTAAAACTATGTTAGTTATACTTAATTTTAAATTTTTAATTTAAATGGTTAGTAAAAACAAACTCTTAGCCTATGTTAGTACACTTATAAAAAACTATGTGACCGTGGCCTAACTTTCATGCACCTTGGCCGACCCCGTCGCGCGGCCACTGACCCCCGCCCACACTCGGTATTGTATGTAAATCACCAGGCCACACTTTCGTATTGTCCTCTCATTGTTCGGTGACGCGGTTCTGCACGGCGACCGCGTGATAAGTCATTCGTCATTTTAATACAGCTTTGTTTATTTCCGATCAGCGACTTTAAACACAGACTTAAAAGTGTCCAATCGTCAAAGCGAAATAAATTATTTGACTTTGACTTTGACACAATCGATAACAATATGGCAAACCCAACGAATAACAGTGGTTTATAAGGCAATATACTGAATATTTTGACTGCCTATCTTGTCAGCAAGTTTGCTCTACATCGAGCATACCACGTGCTGTTGAAGTGACAGCCTAGTGGCTGTCGAACTCGCCTCTCACTCGAGTGGTCCGGGTTCAAACCCAAGCGGCACGCACCAATGACTTTTCTGTTATGTTCGATTTAAGAAATTAAATGTTAGTTGCTGTAACAGTGAAGGACACATCGTGAGGAAACCTGAACCTGAGAGTTCTTCATAATGTTCTCGAAGGGATGTGAAGTCTGCCAATCCACACTTGGCCAGCGTGATGGACTTAAGCCTAATCCCTCCCATTCTGATATGAGACCCGTGCCCAACAGTGGGACAAAGTTAGGGTTGTGGTGGTGTGGTGTGGTGATGATGGTTGTTGAAGTGTGTCAGGAATGAGGAATTCAGAAAGAACCGATTTAATTTGATTCTAACTGGTAAATGGTAGATTTCATGTGTTTTTTGTCTTCCACTTTGCAAGCAAGCAAAATGCATACACTCGAATAAATGATATCAGCCATGTTTTATTTTAATTTTTATAAAGGCTATTTTATAATATTATAAAGGCCATTTTACTATATTTTTATATTCCTATTAGATTCTAATGTTTAGAATGGTTAAGAATCTAAACCAACCCTTGGTGACCGAGGTAATTTTCTGCATGGAAAACAATTTTATAATATGTACTTAACACTTTTACTGACACTGTATTTTTTCTATCTAGAAAGACAGGAAAAATACATTAATTAGTCACAGTAAATGGAAACCTCATCGACTATTTACAAAGTGATTAATGTTCGATAAGATTATAAAGTTATCATAGAATCCGTTATGCGCATTTCTTATCAGTTTTATCATTATCACGATCCTTCGAGTAGCTGTATTTCATGCACTGAATATATCATGCTTTAATTTATTTAATTAATATTTATTATTTTCAAATTATTTCTTACTATATTTTAAGGCTTAATGATATTTTTGGAGATAGCAAACGACATTGCAGCCACATGCTCTGAGAGTTGAATGAGGGTATGAAAGTTTTGACTAAATTTAAGTAAATAAGTGATTGTGCAGCGACACGGGAAATGCATTGATGGATTAAGTTATTATTCTATTCATAACTTACATAACATCACGCACCTACTTTTCACCAGTTTAGGTCCCATGTGATGATAGGTGAGCCTATTGCCATTGCACCCGGTACAAATCCAGACTCCGAGTTACTCTTGAATTCAATTTAGATAAACCCTATAATAATACTTAGCCTGACCCGGGAATCGAACCCATGAGGGTTGTGGTGGTGTGGTGTGGTGATGATGGTTGTTGAAGTGTGTCAGGAATGAGGAATTCAGAAAGAACCGATTTAATTTGATTCTAACTGGTAAATGGTAGATTTCATGTGTTTTTTGTCTTCCACTTTGCAAGCAAGCAAAATGCATACACTCGAATAAATGATATCAGCCATGTTTTATTTTAATTTTTATAAAGGCTATTTTATAATATTATAAAGGCCATTTTACTATATTTTTATATTCCTATTAGATTCTAATGTTTAGAATGGTTAAGAATCTAAACCAACCCTTGGTGACCGAGGTAATTTTCTGCATGGAAAACAATTTTATAATATGTACTTAACACTTTTACTGACACTGTATTTTTTCTATCTAGAAAGACAGGAAAAATACATTAATTAGTCACAGTAAATGGAAACCTCATCGACTATTTACAAAGTGATTAATGTTCGATAAGATTATAAAGTTATCATAGAATCCGTTATGCGCATTTCTTATCAGTTTTATCATTATCACGATCCTTCGAGTAGCTGTATTTCATGCACTGAATATATCATGCTTTAATTTATTTAATTAATATTTATTATTTTCAAATTATTTCTTACTATATTTTAAGGCTTAATGATATTTTTGGAGATAGCAAACGACATTGCAGCCACATGCTCTGAGAGTTGAATGAGGGTATGAAAGTTTTGACTAAATTTAAGTAAATAAGTGATTGTGCAGCGACACGGGAAATGCATTGATGGATTAAGTTATTATTCTATTCATAACTTACATAACATCACGCACCTACTTTTCACCAGTTTAGGTCCCATGTGATGATAGGTGAGCCTATTGCCATTGCACCCGGTACAAATCCAGACTCCGAGTTACTCTTGAATTCAATTTAGATAAACCCTATAATAATACTTAGCCTGACCCGGGAATCGAACCCATGACCTCTAGCTTAGCAGTCGCGTCTACTACCACTATACCAGAGGAAGGCATCATTGTTTCAGAGGTTGAGTAGGTCCAGTAATGTCTAAATGTCTTTGGGTAAGACAGCAATTATAAATAATTAACAATTTTAAGTAAATAAATATCATGGACATTCTCACATACGGCCATCTGACCCCAAATTAGACAGAGCCTGTACTATGGGTGTCAGAGACTGATAAACATACATAGATATTTTTAAATACATACTTATTTAGATAATTATAAACATCTAGACACAGAACGACGAACGAACGCTGTAGTAGCTAGCGTCCATAGCCCAATGGCTCGCGTCGATTCAATGATCGAAAGAGTTAAGCAACGACTGGCGCGGTCGGTTTGTGGATGGGTGACCGCTAGTGGCAAACATATCATGGGCGCTACCGTGCTTCGGAGGGCATGTAAAGCCGTCGGTCCCGGTTGTTTTCAATGCTGGAAACAGTCACCAAGCCTCGTCGAAGGCCTTCGGGTGGCTTGAGAACATTCGAAACTGGGTTCGCCCCTAACACCTCCACCGATCCGCATTGGAGCAGCGTGGTGGATCCTAGCCCAGCAGTACTTGGGGTTGCAGCACCAGCAGCATGTTCTCATATTAACTTAAATGTTGTAAGTGAATTTATTTTTATGAAGCATAAAAACTGTGTCAGGATTCAAAAAATCTGGATCAAACTAGTAATAAACGGAAAAAGTCAAGTAAATTTGGAACTGGTTTGTTTTCGAACGCTCCTATTGATTATAATTCCTGCCTAGATTTAATTGTTTGAGTTTCCGGCTAGAAAGAGAAAGGTTTTGAAGCTAATCATTACCTGTCTTCTTCTGGTGATGATGAGGTACTTAATGTTAAGCCTCGTACTTGTATTACCTTTGGTGTAGTGGTCGCAAGACGACCGCTAACCTAGAAGTCCTGGGTACAATCCCCGAGTTAGGCAGTCTTATTGGGTTTATGTTATTTGAAATTGCTAGTAGTAGCTATGTGCCTGTTGTACAATAGGTACCTGTTACCTACGTGTGACCTAAACATAACTGGTGAAATCTGCCTAACCCTTCGTGAAATACAAGCGTTATATTATGTTATGTTAATATCTACTAATAATACTAATAGGTATTAATAATATAAAGAAGAAAGATGTGTTTGTAATGTTTTCACACAAAAACTACTGGACCGATTCCAAAAATTCTTTTACCAATATAAAGCTGCATCTTCACTGAGTGACATAAGCTATATAATATAACTAGGTGTAAACGAAACTATTGTTATGTCTAATTCCACGCGAGCGAAGCGGCGGGTGTCCACTAGTCTACTAATAAAGCAACCGGTATAGAGAGTTTACGTGTTTGTGGTTCATTATTTACTCCTCATTCTCACGCATACATACCTAAAATAAAATAATAATTATTAATAAAATTAAGAGTTTAGCAAGGGGTTAGTGAGGATAAAGAAGATGGCAGAAGTAATAAAACTGGGTTATCTCATCAATTTTTAGGCCTCTGAGTATATTTTGTATACAGGGTTACAGGTTAAGTCGACCTATTCCCGTTAAGGGCGTGTAGTTTACATCGTTTCTGACTGATTTGTTAATAAAACACCCTATCCTAAATCTAACCGTTTTCGAGATATTTGAATTTAATTGTTTTTTATAAAAAGTACCCGATTTTCGGCTATCAGCTTAGATATTTTGAAATGTGTAAGTCTTATTATTACTATTATTTGATTTTTTCATGTAAAATAAGATGCTTTACTACCTCAATAACCAATATTGTACGTAAAATGAATAAATAAGTCATTGTAGATGATTGAAACTCATACAAACTAATAAAAATTTAGAAAGTTTATTTTTCTATCAATAAAATCTCAAAAAAACATTATGGCCGCCGTTTTGCAGACATACTTAAAAATATCTACGTTTCATCAGCTATCCAACGAGGTATAACAATCTAGGGTTATAATAAACATTCATAGAAAAAACTTAGTTTCATTGGCTACAGGGAAGGCAAACAAAAGTTAAATAAAACGATAGTGAGTACAAGATACTACATTTATTAAACTTTAAAGTTCCAACAAAACATCTTAAAGTCTAAATTTCATGCTCTACATGTCCGCCTCTGTTTTGCACACATCTTCGCATTCTTTTACGAAGTCCACTTTAAATGGAGAATACTACGAAAATTTCCTGCGAGACCTAAGTGACCTACTAGATGATTTGCCACTCAGTCTGATTCGAGACATGATTGTGGTTTCAGCATGATGGCTGCCCTGCACATTTTAGAAGTGTCAGAGAATGGCTGGACAAAAATTATCCAAACAAATGGATTGGACGAGGTGGGCTTTTACCCTGGCCAGCCAGAAGTCCGGACCTAACCCCCATGATTTTTTATGTGTGGGACACATGAAGAGTCTCGTGTACAGTGAGCCCAACCCAACTTCGTCAGTTCAACTGACGACTGTATTGAGAGACAGGATAATTAATGCGGCGAATGAAATGAGAAGAAAATTTACTACTGGTGTAGTAAATAAAAAGTGGACTTCGTAAAATAATGCGAAGATGTGTGCAAAACAGAGGCGGACATGTCGAGTATGAAATTTAGACTTTAAGATGTTTTGTTGGAACTTTAAAGTTTAATAAATGTAGTATCTTGTACTCACTATCGTTTTATTTAACTTTTGTTTGCCTTCCCTGTAGCCAATGAAACTAAGTTTTTTCTATGAATGTTTATTATAACCCTAGATTGTTATACCTCGTTGGATAGCTGATGAAACGTAGATATTTTTAAGTATGTCTACAAAACGGCGGCCATAATGTTTTTTTGAGATTTTATTGATAGAAAAATAAACTTTCTAAATTTTTATTAGTTTGTATGAGTTTCAATCATCTACAATGACTTATTTATTCATTTTACATACAATATTGGTTATTGAGGTAGTAAAGCATCTTATTTTACATGAAAAAATCAAATAATAGTAATAATAAGACTTACACATTTCAAAATATCTAAGCTGATAGCCGAAAATCGGGTACTTTTTATAAAAAACAATTAAATTCAAATATCTCGAAAACGGTTAGATTTAGGATAGGGTGTTTTATTAACAAATCAGTCAGAAACGATGTAAACTACACGCCCTTAACGGGAATAGGTCGACTTAACCTGTAACCCTGTATAACATAAAATATGTTATTCAAATAGTCATTTCACTCAATACAAACTCGATAGAATATACATGCAAATATTTGCGAGCGTCAACATTACTGTTTCACAGACATATTAGGTACCTAAATAAACGAAATGTTTCGTAGCGTCGTCTAAACAAATCTAAATCATCCTTTACCCAGACAGAACCGGTTAGAGAATCGATATTAGGTCCATTAAATTTAGCTCAAGTTCACATTATAGGGACACGCATTCGTCAGAGATAACACTGAATGGAAAACAGCTTAGTCACAAGCTATTAGGGAGACATTTTCCAAAACTAATCATTAGGAAAGCGACAATCGAACTAGCAGTCACCTTGACCGGACATGACCGGGATATTCGAACGGTGCTAACGATTTTTATTACGCATCTTAAAATCGCAGCGCGACATTCCATACAAACTCCCTCGTGTTAGCGGTTGGCCTACTATACCTCACGTATATAAAAGATATCTCGGAGATGCAAGTTCAGTTTTGTGCCAACGCTTAAATGTGGAGTCCGCGCCAAGTTAATAATTAATTTGTTTTTTTTAGAACCGGTATGAGGCAGTTCACGTTGGCGGTGCTCCTCGGAGCGGGGCTGATAGCGCTGGGCCAGTGTGGGCCACCGGGCAAGCCTTCTCTCGGATGGGGAGAGAGGACCTTCGCGATCGTGGAGGTCAACCAAGCGGCCACGGCGTACAACCAGCTCGTCAGCAGGAAAGATGCGGCAGATGTGAGCGTCACGTGGAACGTTTGGTCTGGAGACGCAGCTGACACCGCCAAGGTCCTCTTTGACGGCAAGGAAGTCTGGTCGGGTGCTTCCAGTGCATCGGGTTCAGCCACCTTCCCTGTCAGGAAGGGAGGCAGGTATCAGATGACAGTGCAGCTGTGCAACAGTGACGGCTGTAGTTCCAGTGACCCTACTGAAATCGTCGTCGCAGACACCGATGGAAGCCATCTACCGCCTCTAGAATACTCCATGGGAGAGAAAAACAAGCCCTTCAAGCAAACATCCGGGAAAGTAGTCGGTGCTTATTTCGTCGAATGGGGCGTGTATCCCAGGAAGTTCCCCGTGGACCGCATTCCAATCCCGAATCTGACTCATCTCCTTTACGGTTTCATCCCGATTTGTGGTGGAGACGGCATCAACGACAGCTTAAAAGAAATCGAGGGTAGCTTCCAAGCCTTGCAAAGATCGTGCAGCGGTCGCGAGGACTTCAAAGTTTCGATCCACGACCCTTGGGCCGCATTGCAGAAGCCGCAGAAGGGATTGTCGTCGTGGAACGAGCCTTACAAGGGTAACTTTGGCCAGTTGATGTCTCTGAAACAGGCGAGACCCGACCTGAAAATTCTACCTTCCATTGGTGGTTGGACGCTCGCCGATCCTTTCTTCTTCTTCCATGACAAATTCAAGAGGGACCGTTTCGTCGACTCAGTCAGGGAATTTTTAATCACGTGGAAATTCTTCGACGGTGTGGACATTGACTGGGAGTTCCCTGGAGGCAAAGGCGCCAACCCTGACCTCGGCGGCCCTAAAGACGGTGAGACATATGTTCAATTGATGAAGGAACTTCGCGAAATGCTCAACGAATTATCGGCTGTTACTGGAAAGAAGTACGAGTTGACCTCAGCTATCAGTGCCGGTTGGGACAAGATCCAAGTGGTCGACTACAGTCGCGCCCAGAATTACATGGACCACATCTTCTTCATGAACTACGACTTCAAGGGTGCGTGGTCAAACGACACCTTGGGTCACCAGACGTCCCTCTACGCGCCTGCCTGGAGCCCGAAAGAAACTTACACAACCGATTTTGGGGTTAAGTACTTGCTAGCTCAGGGAGTTAACCCGAAGAAGGTGGTAGTCGGTGTTGCCATGTACGGCAGAGGCTGGACCGGAGTTCACGGATATAGAGATAACATTCCGTTCACCGGCAACGCTACTGGGCCTGTAAAGGGTACGTGGCAGGACGGCGTGGTTGACTACAGGGAGATCGCGAACGAGATCGCTCAAGGAAAATGGGAGTTCCACTACGACAGTGTCGCTCAGGCCCCGTATGTGTTCAGGCCTTCGACGGGTGATCTTGTCACTTACGATAATGCGAGATCTGTTATTGAGAAAGGCAAGTACGTCAGGAGCAATAAGCTGGGCGGTCTGTTCGCGTGGGAGATTGACGCTGACAACGGGGATCTTCTCAACGCGATGAACATGGGTCTTGGAAACCAACCTGCTTGAATGGTTAATATAAGTGAATGTGATTGTTACTATAAGCTAAGCAGTAAGCTAGATAAGAAAAGGTCTCATAGGAACTAGATGGGGAAGTGATGACAGATGGTACAATTTAGTTATACTAATTTATGAAATGCTCAATTCAAGCACAACTTTCTTGTACATTTGCCATTCGCATTCATGTGTGTGTATTATAAGCTATAAATATAGTTGAAACATCATTGTATCGTAAATGTGATGACACATACATGCAAATCATTAAATTATACAAAACAAGACTTGATTAAATTAACATTTTACGATGAAGGGAGATATTAAATAAAAATAAATAAAATATTATGTTTGTGTTATAATTTGACTACCTAATCCTAAATTAATTATTTGTACGATTACATAATTCGCCTAAAGCTAAGATTCAAAGTTAAAAAAGTACTATAGTAAATAACAACATCGTTAAAAAAGCTATAAATCAGGATTTTTTTGTAGATAATCGAACTAAAATTATTTTGATAAGCGTGCAAAGTTTCAAATTATTATATAAAGTGGGCGAAAATCACATTCAAATATTCCGTTACATACATAGATAATAAAAGCGTGTTAAAATGCTGAAAATTTTCACAGAAAGGCTTATTTATATGTACACGCAACACTTGATACAGGAAATCATATATGAACAAAACATATATGAAGGTAGTATATAGAAGTATTGAAGCGTCCATAGCCCAATGGCTCGCGTCGATTCAATGTGATTGACAGGCGCGGTCGGTTTGTGAATGGGCTCGTGGCAAAATTTCATGGACTGTATAGTGTTTCGTAGGACACGTTAAATCGTCTGTGCCGGATGTTTTCAATTGTGAAAATAATCGTTAAGTCTTGTCGAAGACCTTCGGGTGGCTTGAGGGCATTCGGTACTGGGTTTGCTGTATGCTCTAGGCCTCCCGCAGATTTGTTAACACGACTATGGGTTGCAGCTTACGTAAATAAGTACGACTTATTAAGTTTTTAGGCTGCTCAAAGGCTTCTGACAAAGTTTTGAATTGTTTTCCAATGACAGTTTATCCTGCTTTACAATTTCCAACAAATTTTCAATAGCCCATCCAACTACGAGACTAGACCGGTGCTGCTTAACATTATCGACTGATAATGATAGGTCGCAAGCCCACGAGCGCTTCAAGCCATTGTATCTAAAACCTTAATTACTTACTCGATTGCAGCTATAATTACTTAAGCACGTTCGACACGTGACTAATTAATTAACAATTAAAATCTAGTTAATGTTTCTGAATCAGTTTGCTTGTTAAGATTAATCTGACTTACTTTTTTATCTTAAAAAAAGAACAGGGTGTATGTATAGTAACTAACTAACTTACCTACATCTATCTATACTAATACTAGTGGACGCCCGCAGCTTCGCTCGCATAGAATTAGACCCATTAACGACGTCTACCCGTCTACTGACTTCAAAAACGGCAAAGTTTCATACTATATATATATGATAGTGGATGCCCGCAGCTTCGCTCGCGTGGAATTAGACGTAATATAAACTAAATACAAAATTTCATTGAAATAATGTAGTTATATACGAAATACTTTTATACCTACTAACTTTGCACCCCCCTTTTACCCCCCTTAAGAGATGATTTTCGAAACTCAATAAAAAACCTTCATAGGTACTGAATTTCATTCGAATAACATCAAAAACGGCAAAGTTTCATACTAACTTTGCACCCCCGTTTTACCCCCTTAGGGGGTGAATTTTCTAAAATCCTTTCTTAGTGCTCCCCTACGTTATAAAAGGAACCCCTGTGCAAAATTTCAAGTTTCTAGCCCTTATAGTTTAGGCCCTGCGTTGATATGTCAGTGAATCTTTTTTTCGGCGGTAGACAAATAAAATACAACACGGTGCTCTCTTGATAAATTATTATAAAATAGTTTATTTGAACACAATTGCATAATTATTTGTGTTCATAATAAGATATTTATGTGATTTTGACCTACGAGTGTTAGGAGCTATCTACATGACCTGTGAGTAATAATCGCACTGCAGTCCCGCCGGTTAACCTCCAAATCACAATTTCACTGAGTTCACTTCAAATTATATTTTACACCAACAATAAAAATACTATGGCCAATCTTAATATGGTTCTTGAAACCCAGCAGGCAATTGAAAGCACGTTTATGAATAAGTTTCTTGAGTTTGAGTCTAAATTTAAGGCCCAAGTTGAGCCCAAGAGCACCATCACAGTGAATCGCCTGTACGAAGAGTTTATCAATTTTAAGAGTCACGTATGGACACTATTAAACTGTCTTCGGCAACAAATCACAGAGATTGTGTATGCCGCAGATGTGGCAGAGATGAGACACCGGAGAAAGTTTTTATTAGTGAACGGCATACCTGAAGAGGTCGAGGACAATCTGTCATCTTATATATCCAGACTTCTTCATGAGAAGCTTGGACTATGTAATTCCTCGAGTGAGATATTATTTAAATCTTGTCATCGTCTGGGCACCGCTGTGGATGGAAGATGTCGACCAGTGTTACTGCGTTTCACTGAATACTCTGTCCGTTCTGCGGTCTGGCGTAAGAAAGCGAGCTTCAAAGGTACTCCTTACGTCATCTCCGAGTTCCTTACGCGGCAAAGACAGACACTGTTTATTGAAGCCCGTAAAAAACTTGGCATAAGGAACTGTTGGTCCATGGACGGTAACATCTTCGCTAAGCTGCCGGACGGCTCCCGTCGTCGTATTCAGACCGCAAAGGACCTTGATGATATCCCAGCGACCGATCACTGTGAGCAGCAAAGCGGGCCACGGGCCGGCCCAGCGGCGCCGGCGGCGGCGGCGGCGGCGGCGGCGCAGCCAGCAGGGGCGGCACCGGCCGCGGCGGTGCCCTCCGCCGTCGATGTTGACTCAAAATCCAAACGCATCACGCGCAAGAAATAAGTGGTGGAGTTGTTATTTTGTATTGCTGTATAACTGTTACTTGTTAGAACTGTTTGTTTACTAGTCTAAGTTATTCATTCACGATTGTCGGTGATATGTCAACAACAATGAAATAATTATAAAAATGAATTTTAAATGTAGGTAGTTTTAAACGTTTTTCAACATTTATTTTATGGTTGCTTGCTATTTTTAATGTAGGTACTTACAAATTTAATTGGTTCACAGATAGTTGTTTTTATCGTTGACTTTTTTTCGGCCCATGTATCAACATAAATATACCTTCCAAGTTAACTTATTCAATGTTATTTGTAACTTGCCTTCGCCTGATTATTCATCGATTTAGCTAATCAGGAAATGCACTTGTTTGTACCAACCTATATTTTTTTTTTTTTTTTTCCTCTTCTTATGGATATAAGTTAGCAAACGAGCTTGCAGCACCACCCATCCACTGCCACCCATGACTGTGACTGGGATGGTTAGTCTGATAATTTAAATGAATCTGAATAATCTGAACTGTTTGCTCCGTATTTTAAAATTGTTTACTTTATTCTTAGCTTATGTGTCTTTTCAATCTTGTTTACTGTAAGGTAATTTGTTCGGGGTGGGCAATCTGCTACTACCAGGCCCACTGTTGGCTTTTGTCCACAGTTACAGATTAGGGAAGCCTGGGATATACTCCACCGTGTTGCTCCAATGCAGATTGGCGGAGTTAGTCAGATTAGATCATGTTTAATTTGTTAGTAATATTCCAGGCGGTTTTATTGTTTTACACTAAATCGTGACACCTACAATAAACTATCAAAACATTTTGTTTCTTCGTTGTTATAATATTATTTCTCTGTTATTTGTTTGAGTAAACACTAACTTTTAGGTGAATATCTCCACAATATCAATAAAAAAAAAAACATTGTGAATATAAATTTGTGTGTAATGCGTGCACACCTGCTGTATGCTATCATGTTTTTTATTGTTCGTGTTATTTGTATGTTTTTATTTGTTTAGTTTCATTGTTAGTAAATTCTACCGGCGCTGGCGGGATCAGCAGAGTAAACCAGCTTTTTAAGGTAGTGGTTTTGTAGATAAGAATTTGTACCTGCTTATTAATATAATTATAGTTATATACACACACATATATATTTATTCATATATATCTTCATAATATAGTTTATTTTGATAATTGTATTGTATTATCATGTCCGATAATGAATCATTCTTTTCTGCCCGTAGTTCTTTTACCTCTTCACATGCGAGTACTAGCTCGTTCGAGGAGCCCGTTACCCTTCGAAATCTTCTCCATAACTCGCTAGAGCAATCAGCTCTTGCTTTCAATGTCTGTCATCTGAATGCACAAAGCATTCCTTCGCATTATGACGACCTTCTCGAGACCTTCTCCTCTTCTTCTTTTATTCACGCAATCATGATTTCCGAAAGCTGGCTAAAACCCACTCTTGAATCAACTTCCTATAGTCTCCCTGGTTACAAGCTTGTCAGAAATGACAGAACAGGCAAAGGTGCTGGCGGGGTCGCCATGTACCTGCGAAGTGATATTTCCTTTAAAATTGTATCTTCATCTCCTTCCATGTATTCCGGCGATTGTGAGTTTCTCTTTCTAGAAGTCCGGGTTGGGCGTGCCAAAGCTATTCTTGGCGTTGTATACTGTCCTCCAGGTGCAGATTATTTTACCAGCCTTGAAGAGTCTTTCGAAGCGCTATGTGCTGAGTACACACATCACATTATCATGGGCGATTTTAACACGGATCTAATGAATGATACTTCGCCTCGCTGTGTTAAACTTAAAAATATTATTTCTTCTGTTAATTTTTCTATACTCCCCTCATTCCCTACTCATCATAATCTTGAGGCACCTGATACTCTACTTGATCTTATAATCACATCTGCACCTCAACACGTAATAAAGCACGGCCAACTAGTGGCTCCGGGTTTCTCAAGACATGACGTGCTGTACCTTTCATATAAACTCAGACCTCCAAAAATTGTCCCCGAGGTAACTTGGATGCGCAGCTTTTCTGGCATTGATATGGACTCACTTAAGAGGGACGCAAACGATACCGATCTTTCACCGTTATTTAGTGCAACCTCGGTGGATGAGAAAGTTTCAATTTTGAACAGGACAATTCTGAAACTGTTCGACAAGCATGCCCCGTTAAAGCAGGTAAGGCGTAAACGTCCTCCAGCTCCCTGGATTACACAAGGTGTCCGAATGGCTATGGCTCGGCGTGATCGGGCTTTCCGAAAATTCAAGGGCGATAGGTGTGACAGCAACTGGACCTTATATAAGGTAGCGCGCAACCGTTGCAACCAGATGGTGAGAGCAGCTAAGCGGAGATACTTCTATGATAACGTTACCAACACATCTTCGGCGCAAATATGGAAGTTTCTCAATTCTTTAGGATTCGGAAGAAGCCGGTCCAAGCCTGAGTTATCTTCTTTTTCTCTGAATGAACTTAATGGTCATTTTTCCTCTTCTATTTTGCTCTCTCCTTCTGTAAAAACGATCACTATTTCTGATATTTCCTCTTTAGCTATACCTGGCATTGACACCTTCTCTTTTTCTTCCGTGACCATGGAAGAAACTCTGAAGATTTTCTCTTCCGTAAAATCTAATGCAGTCGGTTGTGATGATGTGGGTAGATCTATGATTCTTCCTATTTTAGATTATATCCTACCATCTCTTACTCACATCATTAATTCATCGTTCTCTACCGGAGTATTTCCTAGTTTGTGGCGAAAGGCCTTCCTTACCCCTCTTCCCAAAATTACTAATCCTAGTTCCCTGAGCCACTTCAGACCAATCTCCATTTTACCCTTCTTATCTAAAATTCTTGAAGCTGCAGCTCACAAACAAGTATCAACTTTCATTTTTCAAAATTATTTACTCACTCCCTTTCAATCAGGCTTCAGACCGGGTCATAGTACAACAACCGCTTTACTTAAAGTTACTGAAGACATTCGGAGCGGCATGGAGGATAAAATGGTCACGATTCTCGTACTCATTGATTTCTCCAATGCTTTCAATATGGTGGACCACGATATCCTCCTGGCTGCCCTTCAGCATTTTAGGTTTTCAGCAACGGCTCTCGAGTGGTTCTCTTCATACCTCCGTGGGCGACAACAGGCAGTCCGGGTGGACAGAAAAGTTTCAGACTGGTCTACCTTAACTTCTGGCGTCCCGCAAGGAGGGATCCTCTCTCCATTACTTTTTTCGATCTACATAAACTTCCTGACGTTTTCACTTGACTGCTCTTTCCATCTATACGCTGACGACCTTCAGATATATGCCAAAGCTGACGTAGATCATATCAACGAGGCTATAAACACCATTAATAAAAATCTTGACGCTGTAGGTCAGTGGTCTCGTAGGTACGGTATCTTCGTAAATCCTTTAAAATGCCAAGCGATTGCAATTGGGAGTTCTCGGCAAATGGCTAAACTCAATCCCAATGCTGTCACACCTATTATCTTCGAAAACACCATTATTCCAATCTCATCCAGTGTGAAAGACTTGGGACTTCACATAGACTCAACACTCAGCTGGACTGCCCACGTTAATCAGGTCAGTCAATCTGTTTTTGCAACGCTGCGATCTCTAAATCGGCTCCGGAATTTCCTTCCCATTAAAGTCAAAGCAACTCTTGTCCAGAGTCTGATTTTACCGATAATTGACTATGCTGATGTGTGTTGCTCTAATATTACGGCCGAGCTTCTCAATAAGTTAGAAAGGCTGGTAAATAATGCTATACGATTTATCTTTTGTCTTCGCAAGTACGATCATATATCTTCCTTTCGTCGCCAACTTAACTGGCTCCCTATCCGTGAGCGGAGACAAGTCAGAATACTCAATACTCTCTTTTCTATCCTTTTCCAGACACACTCTCCAGGATATCTTAAAGAAAAATTTACCTTCCTCTCTGATCTTCACAATCTCCAGTTGAGATCCTCTAATTCTCTTACTCTGTCTATACCTCTCCACCACTCATCCTTCACATCTAATTCCTTCGCTATCAACGCTATCAAGCTTTGGAACGCTCTGCCGGCAGATCTAAGGAAAAATTGCAGTAAACCTGTTTTCAAAGCTAAAGTAAGGGCTCATTTCATAACTCACTGCTACAAATAACCCCGATTTGTAGTTTATCAGCTTGCTATAATTAAATGATATATATGTATCTATATTAAGTTTATTCATTATTATAAAATTACTTATACATGTTATATTTTCACTCTTAATTATATTAATATCGGTAATATATAAATAAATATTGTTTACATCCTTCATCTATAATCAGGTAATACACAATTTTTAAAATATACCGCCTTAGCTTCTCTCTGCTTAGCCCAAAGGTTGACTGGCAGAAAATGCTCTTAGCATTAAGTCCGCCTTTTGTACCATATTTAGGTATAATAAAGCGTTTAATAAAAATAATAATAATAAAAAAATCAGTCAGTCAGTCAGTCAGTCAGTCAGTCAGTCAGTCAGTCAGTCAGTCAGTCACCTTCTCCTTTTATATATATAGATTATAAAGAGGAAATATTTGTTTGTAATGTTTTCACTCAAAACCACTAAACCGATTTCAAAAATTATTTCAAGCCATTAGATAGCTGCATCTTCACTGAGTGACATAGGCTATATAATATTACTAGCTGTAAACGAAACTTACATATTATGTCTTATTCCACGCGAGCGAAGCTGCGGGCGACCACTAGTAGGTAATAATCAATGAGGTAATAAATATGATAATAAATGTGATTCATTTTTTTAACCACAAGCTCTCACCTTTTAACATCCGGTATAACCACTCAATCATAGAACAAAAATACCAAGGACTATAAAGCTAAATAATATAATTTACAAAGACAGAACAGTATAAATTGCTGAAATAAATACCAGCCAAGTGCGTGTCGGACTCGCGCACGAGGAGTTCCGTACCATTATCTATAAAAATGGCAAAAAAAATCATGTTTGCTGTATGGGAACTAGAGGAAAAAATCGTATATTTTAGGCTGTTGATTAGATATAATAATCTATATATTAATATAATAAAACTGAAGAGGAACTTTTTCTGTATCTTCTATATTATAAAAATGAATCGCAAAATGTGTTGGTAAGCGCATAACTCAATAACGACTGGACCAATTTGGCCAATTCTTTTTTTAAAATGTTCGTTGAAGTTCAAGGATGGTTTTTACGGCGAGAAAAATTTGAAAATTCATCCCCTAAGGGGGTAAAACGGGGGTGCAAAGTTAGTATGAAGCTTTGCCGTTTTTGAAGTTAGTGAATGTGTAACGCGAGCGAAGCTGCGGGCGTCCACTAGTATTGAATATTTTTAAAAGTAATTAATTCAGGAAAATTATAATAACGGGTACTCACTGGGTAGAGTTGGTAGATGTCCGTTATTAAAATATGTAGCAACCTCAGAGTGATGTTTAATCTAAGGTAGTAACTATAAACGAACCTATCACCATTGAGTTAAATATACTAGAGAAGCAAACCTCATCAGAATGCCTCAAATATAGCGTAACCACTTTTTAAACGCGACGACGTAGCTTTGAAATCACTAAACATTTGAATGTAAACATATATCTGTCTCACTTACACAAGTCACAATAACAATACCGTCGCGTAGATTAGACAAAGATCGCAATATTAACATGCAATTACGGGAATCGGCGCGACAGGGTTGCCTACCCACGCGAAGTTTTACCCAATTTTTTTAAGCCATAGAAAAGTTTTAATACTAAATTAAATTAACTTTAAAATATTTGAATTACATATGTAAATAGAATTTTGATGATCTGAAATTAATGAAATCATACTCCGCTTTATAACATATGTTTTGTATTCAATTGCCTTTTAGACTCTTTTTTGTAAGTTTGAGTAAATAATTTGCTTTCGTAATACAATCTTATTTTAAAATATTTGTAAATTATGGAATCTATACTAATATTATAAAGAGGAAACATTTGTTTGTAATGTTAAAACACAAAAACTGCTGGACCGATTTTCTCACCAAAATTCTTTCACCATTAAAAAGCTGCACCTTCACTGAGTAACATATATATTACATTTTTTTTTTAAATAGGGATCCTTAATAAAAATGCAATAATATTACCCAAGGTGTGAAAATTACCTAAAATATTCTTTACATCGAGTGCGCTGCGAAAACTATTGATGATAGAATAAAATAATGTACTACGACTTTGCAGATCACATCATTATTTACAAAAAGTCGCGATTCCATATGTCCAACTACTGTAGTTATGCCACTATAACTACTTTTTTACATTTTAAAAGTTGATAACAGTGCCGACAATAATCAAACCATTATTATTCATAACTTTGAATTAATCCATATCCCATTAAATATTATTATATTAAAGACCGTTTCAATACCTGTTAAATACTTATTAAATTATTAAAATCCGAATAACGAATAAAAAGATATAACGAATTTAAAATGTCAATCTAAAGAAAATAATGCAATAATAAAATAATACGGTGTGGGTGGCGCCGCGCAGCGTAGTCTTAGTTATATTACTTAAAAGATGAATAGAATTGATGAATTGCTTCATATTAGCAACAAATGTTTACAGTTGAATTAATTAATTAAAATGTAGGATATGTAGGTACTTTTTATCTCGGTGATTTCCACAAAAATGAAGTTCGAAGGACAAAATTCGATCGATAGTGTCTTTGAAGAGGGTAACTTAGGTGTAAACGAAACTATTGTTATGTCTAATTCCACGCGAGCGAAGCTGCGGGCGTCCACTAGTCTATCTATATATATAAAAGGAGAAGGTGACTGACTGACTGACTGACTGACTGACTGACTGACTGACATATCAACGCAGGGCCTAAACTATAAGGGCTAGAAACTTGAAATTTTGCACAGGGGTTCCTTTTATAACGTAGGGGAGCACTAAGAAAGGATTTTTGAAAATTCACCCCCTAAGGGGGTAAAACGGGGGTGCAAAGTTAGTTTGAAACTTTGCCGTTTTTGAAGTTAGTGAATGTCTAATTCCACGCGAGCGAAGCTGCGGGCGTCCACTAGTTTACTAATAAAAGGGAATGATCAACTAGTATTGAGGATATGTGATCTCCCGGGTGTATCGCAAATTCTTTTAATATTTTGTAAGTAGCCAGTCTGTCTCTTTTCTCAATAATCGAATTATTTCCACCCACTTATCACGGCGTGTTGCATCTTTAGGTACACTGCAACGTTGTTATTATTAAAAAAATATATATATTCACTTATTCCATAATTTAAAATTCTCCCAGAATTGTGGGGATCTAAAATTGAGTTTTTAGTGGTTACACTGAACCTATATTTCAAAATCGTACAATTTATTAATTCTATTGCGTTTTTACGTTGATGTTAACACAGAAACAATAAAATTATGTGTGGAAAGTAATTTTAGTGGACTTATTAAGTTTTTGTGATCTTGAATCGCACTTTTTCACTGTGCATTTGCCCATTTTGAAAATATTTTCTGTCAGTTCAACTCGGCCGGCGTCACACAGAGTACTGAACTGACGTTAGCTACGATTAAGACCGTGGCCATAATTCCAGTGACAACGCTTTGGCGCGGTGATTACTAATCTAGTGGTAACATATATATCAATGCCTATCACAGTCTAAATCCACGCGAGCGAAGCTGCGGGCGTACCCTAGTCGATCATCATATGTCTATATGTCGTTTGCATCTGAAAATACTTAAGTCCACAGGGCCTTAACCCCAAGGTACCATTTAAGTGTAGGGATGTCAGCGACCCAGCAAAACCAGATACCGGCTGGATGCATCGCGTTTAGATAAACATCTAAATTATGTCGTTTCTTGCACATTTTTTCCGGTCGGATCACGCGACGTAACCAGTAAGTAGCTTAGCAGTTACTGTAATGAGTATGCTGTGATAAGTAGGGTTGTCACATGCCATTTCGAGTTGACCAGTAAGTTATATTAACTTTGATAATTATCGTCCAGGCATTGATTTTTAGACAGCGTCAAAGTTTTTAATGTTTATTAATTCAATGCCTACAGGTAACAACATAACCAGATCCAGGAGTAGGTAACTTAAGAAAATCGGTCACAAGAAAAATGAAATTCGCAAGAAAAATGAAATGAAGTAAGGAAAAAATATATTTCAAGAATACAATTGAATTTTCTTTGAACTCTATGAACTCTAAAGTATTTGTTTTTTTGAGCATCCGGTGAAGCCCAATTCAAAGACAGATTCTCAAAAGTGAGAAACTCGTCATCGGGCGGTCCGGATTCAAATCCGACAAAGTAAGGACTACAGAGCAATGGAATATTGACCTCCGGATAGTTTACTCCTACTTAATCTCTCTGAAAGTCGGTTATACTCCATAGTATGTTGCATTAACTATATAAGTATACTAGTGGACGCCCGCAGCTTCGCTCGCGTAGAATTAATTAGACCCATTAACGAAGTCTGCCCGCGTTCGGGTTGCCCACTTGACTTCAAAAACGGCAGTTTCATACTAACTTTGCAACCCCGTTTTACCCCCTTAGGGGGGGTATTTTCAAAAATCCTCTCTTAGTGCTCCCCTACGTTATAAAAGGAACCCCTGCGCAAAATTTCAAAGTTTAGGCCCTGCGTTGATATGTCAGTCAGTCAGTCAGTCAGTCAGTCAGTCAGTCAGTCAGTCAGTCACCTTCTCCTTTTATATATATAGATTGAATACAATGTTTTGCAAAATGCAATGCAAAATGTTTCCAGTTTCTTATACTCAGTAGATCTTGTGGTCACTAAAATAGCGATTTGAATTGAAATAACATTTGAAGTTTAAATAATTAAATGAACCGTTTAAATTGAGAACGACTAACTTGAAATCCTGCTACACAAGTAGACAGTCTACGTCTACGATTCTTATGCTAAATTTAACGAATTTTAGTTTCACTATAATTAGTGCAATATTTTTTAATTATAAATTTCGCTGTTATAAGAATTATCGTAGACGGTCTACATACGGGGGGCACTAAAACTTTTTAGGACTGACTAGTGTGCGTAGTAGTCGGTTAGATTAATAATATTATGTCATGAATATTATTTAAAAATTACTATTTGACTTCACGGCTTCTTAGCCTTAAATTAAATAAAAAAATAAAAATCAGTTAATACCGGTACGGTTAATTTATATGCTATCCTTATGTTCCTGAGAAATATTCAAAGTTATTTTCTTATTTGTTTTCTATTTGCAATATTTATTGAAACTTCTTCCTGTCGCTTCGTAATTGTACTTGTTATTTTTTTTTATACATATTTATATTGTACTTGTTTAAATTGTTGTGTGTTCGGTTGCATCCGAACTCGTTTCGCGGCGCTGGTTTACTGGCCACACGGCGCAACAAGTTCCAATACCGGTAAGATCGGATACACCGGCGGCGTAACGGAACCGATCGGTATTTGTTATGCATTCAGATGCTGGCTGATTCACCTTGTCTTGAACTTGAAGCTATGATAGCCAATGTCATGGGTCAGATAGCCAAATATCACAGACAATACGTTTTAATATACATTTAAATGTTTATTACGCCTGCCTAAACTTTTCTCTATCACCAAGAGTTGACTGGTAGAAAATGCCTTTTGGCATTAAGTCCGCTCATTGTAGAAATACATTAAAGGTTTAACTTTAATAAATACATAAATGAATACGATACAATCCTTTCTTTGTCCCAATGTTGGGCACGGGTCTGCTCTCGGAATGGAAGGGATTAGGCTTTAGTCCACCACGCTGGCCACGTGCTGATTGGCAGACTTCACATGCCTTTGAAAACATTATGGAGAACTCGAAGGCATGCAGGTTTCCTCACGATGTTTCCACCAATTTATTTATTTATGTATAAATAAATAGGTGACATTTAATTTCTTAAATCACACATAACTTAGATTAGAACCCGGACCGCTCGAGTGAGAGGCGAGTTCGATAGCCACTGGGCTGTCAACGCTTTTTTTATGTCAGTGGTTAAATAGCCATACATTGTAATGTTATGTCGTACTAATTATATATACCTACTTACTTCGGACAGTTCTTATCCATTTCCTTGTAAGTCTACAATGTTTTACGAAAAGAATAATTGGACTAACACAATAGCATCTGATCTTACAAAATTATTTTAGCTACGAGTAGGTTGCCGCAATTAGTCACGTTATGACTTAAGAAAAGATAGGGAAAGTAATGTAGGTAAGGAAGTTAGTTTAGCACTTCAGACGGTTGATGTTTTAGTTATGTAAGAACATAGCACGTTAACACGTCCGTAAACCGACTTTACAGACAACCATTAATTTATTTCGCCTGATAGCTACATATAGATATATACCTCTGTTTTTGGATGACATATTTATTTTGTGATTAGGTACTTAATTATTTTTAAACATTTCTTTTTTTTTGTGTTAGTTTAATTAAATGCTAAGTAACTATTATTCGTATCAAGAATCAGTCGTGTTCCAGTTGGAAAGGGTTTATTATTTCGGTTACATTTAAGGGTAGCAAATCGCTACTCATATTATATGATTTTTTTTTTAAAGTCTTTATTCAATAAATGCTTAAAACATGCTTTATATGACCGACTTTAAGGTCAACGGTATATACATATACTAACAAGTACTAACTGGACTATTACTAACACCAACTAACAGGACTAACTATCACTAACAGTCCCCAGTCCTCATACCTACTAACGAACTGACCAACTAATGTTCTAATTAACTCTCTCAACTAATTGGACTAACCATCCCAGTCCCTAAATGAGTCTTGTTCAAAGTCAGTCACAGTTGTCATGGGCGGCAGCGGATGGGTGGTGCTGCAAGCTCGTTTGCTATCTTGTATCCATAAAAAAAAAGCTTGCCTATCCTTTCTGGGTAAACTGGTAATAGCGAACAAAGAAAGCAGTAAAAAAATAAAAAAACGTAATATAGTGAACGGAAATTCTCGTCTCACGAAAATAGTTAAAACATCCTTCAAAGTAAATTTGCTTTCCTTTTTCCGTCACGACGATGGCTGGCAAACAGAATTTTGTCAAAGCTTACGCGGTAATTTTTGGCTGAGCATAATTAGATGTTGTACCCTTTTTATCTTTTAATTATCCTCTTGTTTTTCTAAAAAAAAAAAAAACTTCGTGTCGCTATTACAGAGGAGAAACTGTTTAAATTTGTTACGATTATATCCTGATTTAAAATGTCCCTTGAATCTAGTAGAATTAATGTAGAATCTTGTAGAATTAATGTAATTACGTTAATTTAAAGTCCATTTTTGTATCTAAAACACTCCTAACCTTTTCTTAATGATTTATACAATATAAAACTGTGAACATCGTCTTCTGCAAGCCTGTGAGTTATTAACTTCTTACCCCCTGCCAAATTATTAAATGTATTGACATTGTAAATTATTGCAATGAACTTACCTGTAGGCGCTTGTTTGAAAATCATTTCGAGTCTAATAGACTCAGCTAGAAGATAATGAATTAATTATACAATGTACTCAATTTATAATGTTTCATTCTAATGTCAATAATACTAATACAATCACTATTTATCTCACAACTGATCTAGTTTCTTTCTCTCTCTCTCTGCCACTCTTTGTGGTCGGATAAAAACTGCTTCATCAACTGCCGGTCGATTCCGGTGCAGCTTAACATTCCAGATCAGTTACTGTTACTGTTCATCGTTCTGTGTGGCTGTGACAGCCCAGTGGCTAACGAACTCGCCTCTCACTCGAGCGTTCCGGCTTCAAATCCAAGTGGCACAAACCAATGATTTAGAACCACCTTTGTAACGGTGAAGGAACCACCGCGAGTAAACCTACTAAGAGGAAACCGCCGAAGAGTTCTCTATAATGTTTTCAAAGGCATTTAGAAAGAGAGAAGAAGAAAGGAAGAAAGAAGAATTTTAAAGTCGCACTTGTCACAGCGTCACACTTGCACACAGTCCGCACTTGGCCAGCATGAAGGACTAAGGCCTAACCCTTCTCATTCTGATAGGAAACCCGTGCCCAACAGTGGGACAGTAAAAGGGTTGTGGTAGCGCAGCGAATATTACCTTCATTTGATTGAATAGGTTTCAGTCCCTCTCGCTGCGACCCATAGACGTCCCACTGCTGGGCACGGGTCTCCCCCGCATACACTGCTGCGGGGAGGTTTAGAGCATACTCCACCACGCTGCTCCAGTGCGGATTGGTGGAGAGGTTAGTGGCCAACCCAGTGTCGAATGTTCTCAAGCCACCCGAAGGTCTTCGACAAGGCTTAACGACTGTTTCCAGCATTGAAAACAACCGGGACCGACGGCTTTACGTGCCCTCCGAAGCACGGTAGCGTCCATGAAATTTTGCCACTAGCGGTCCCATCCACAAACCGATCGCGCCCGTCGTTGCTTAACTCTTTAGATCACATTGAATCGACGCGAGCCATTAGGCTATGGACGCTACTAACGCTCAGTCCTTGGCGACATACAAGCTAAACTAAAAAAGTCAGGTCATTGGCCTTGAACAAATTGTCTTTTGCATAGATTCGTCGATATCCGAAGGAAAAAGTAATTTATAGACCGAGCGGAATATAAAAGAGCGGCGACACTAGTGGTCCATAAATTGCCATCGTAGCGCCATCTATTTGTGTTAGTAGACTAATAACGCGATCGTTTCGAGGGATGGACTGCTAAATCGGCCCTTTGATAGGGGATAACTGGGGAAATATAGGAAAGGGTAGGCTTTTTGCTCTCACAAACCCAACGTACCTACACGATGGGTGGGATGCGTTACATGTTGGGATGCTGTAGCCTTGTGTAGATACATTTAGGTCACAAAAATTGTTTGAATAATAAAATCTCACACATAAAATCTTACAGTACGAGTACGTACTCCTCACTCATAAAGTCTTAGAGTAGGTACTCCTCACACATAAAGTCCTACAGTAGGTAGGTACTCCTCACACATAAAGTCCTACAGTAGGTAGGTACTCCTCACACATTAAGTCTTACAGTAGGTACTCCCCACACATAAAGTCTTACAGTAGGTACTCCTCACACATAAAGTCTTACAGTAGGTACTCCTCACACACAGTCTTACAGTAGGTACTCCTCACACAAACTCTTAGAATATGTAGGTACTTCTCGCAAATAAAAACTGTCTTGTGAAATATCTTGTATATTATTTATCTATGCTTTGTGTTTTAGTTAAATTTTTGCCACCACGGCTGACAATAAGACAGTAAACCTAGACAAATTTAGAGACCTCTTCAGAATGTCTCAGTGGGAACAGTGCAGTGTAGTGTACATCTGAAGTAGACAGGCATACACGACCCGGATATTTTTTTACCAGGTTACATTAACCGGTTAAGTTAAATCCGGAAATTTGTGGTTTTGCTTCGAAATCGATCACGCTTAAAAGGCTTAAGCGTTCGCTTTAAACTGTATGTATTTTATAGTATCTGTGCACTCGAGTACCGTAGGTATTTGTGGTTTGAATAACCAGGATTTCGGATGTATAATCTGCTTAAAATCTCAACGTGATTAAATTAATCAAAGAGCTTTATCAATGTAGGTTTCAAGAGTATTTCCATGAATGTAAGTCATACAGAAATAGAATCTTGAGACAAACGTATGTATCATCAAAGAAAATTTTACTGCGGTCAGTTACTTTCTGCCGGTAGTTTAACTCATCCAAAAAATTACTTCTGTCTTAAATTACACAACTATGATAAAAATAATATTATAAGTACGTAATTGTTCAAGCACGGTCATTGAAAAAGTTGCTTCTACTAAATCTGGGCGTCATACCAGATCAGCGTTTAGTATGGCCATTATTGGCGTGAACTAAATGGGACAACAAATGAAGGCAGCATTATAAATGAAAACTTGAATGAAAAAATGTGAGATTCTCGAATTTATATGATACATAAGACATCTAATCTACGAGTAATCCATACTAATATTATAAATGCGAAAGTAACTCTGTCTGTCTGTCTGTCTGTCTGTGTCGCTCTCACGCCAAAACTATTGAACCGATTTAAATGAAATTTGGTACACAGATAGTCTAGAGCAAGCAGTGATTCTGATTTCAGATGTTTAATAGGCACATTAATTAAGCTTGCTCGATCTTATGCTGTGTAGACTAAAAATTACGTCTAAAATGACTCTCCTGGGATCTAGGTTTCGTCGTAGCTCAAGTGGGGATTCAGGAGAGGCAGGAGGTAAATTTAGCGATTAGGAAGATAATGGGTTTTACCTTCGCGCGGGTGATCTATCTTGATTCCGCGCTTACTCCGGAGTGTGCTGTGGCCCTGGTATAAGCGGGGCGGAAACAATTTTAAATTTATTTAAATTATTTATTACTACTGGACGCCTGCTGCTTCGCTCGCGTGGAATTAAACATTACAATAGTTTCGTTTACACCTAGAAATATTATATACCTACCTAGTAATATTATATTTGTACCCCATTGTGATGGTAGGATGTAAGAACTCATATTTGTTATTCCACCTTACTGACTACATTCTTGCAATAAATTATTATTATTATTGTAGCCCATGTCACTCAGTGAAGATGCAGCTTTTTAATGGTGAAAGAATATTTGAAATCGGACCTGTAGTTTTTGTGTGAAAACATTACAAACAAATGTTTTCTCTTTATAATATTAGTACATATTATTATAGTAGTAGATTTACTGTAATTTGGTTGTACAATTATTTATTTAGCTTCACTATCTGGCTATTTGACTGTGTTTGTATGTTGTATGAAATATATGCTTAGGTAGAGATGGTGGTATTCAATTCAAGGTAGATTAGATGAGTAAGTAACATTAAATACATATTAAAGGAAAAGTAATGTTAAAAATTAGCAAGTTATTTATAGACTTAAATAATTATAAATTTAACTATAATATTTTCTGACATTCATTGACCATGTATGATCACATTTAGGTACAGCTCCGAACATCGCCGCCCGCCGTATTGATGCAACGCTATTCCGCTTGTACTTGGGCCACAGCGAGATGGTACGCTTTAAATAATCGTATATTTCATGCACTGATATCAAAGGATTTTATCTCGTTGGTTAAATTTAAGTGTATCGCACTAAAAGCACATACGAGTACCTACTTTAAGGACATTGTGTTAAGAAAGTTCTTCGTAAACCGTCGCCGCTCGTGATGTTCCTTGTAATAATAAATATAATGGTTTGCTGCTGCGACCCATAGACGTCCCACTGCTGGGCAAGGATCTCCCTCACAGACACAGCTGTGGGAGGTCTACCACGCTGATCCAATGCGGATTGGCGGAGGGGTTAGTAGCCACCCCAGTGTCGAATGTTCTTAAGCCACCTGAAGGTCTTCGACAAGGCTTACCGACTATTTGAATTTCACCATTGAAAACAACAGACGGCTTTACGTGCCCTCCGAAGCACGTAACGCAATATTACTGTACTATAACTATATTACTGCAATCCAGATCATGATGATGACATAAGTAACAGTAAAACAAAATAAAAACAAAAATGCCGTCCATTTTTAACAGAGTTCGGACGATAAAAGCGGGGCGTGGAATTATTAACGAGCGAAAACGTCGTTGTTCATATCATTGGTACGTTACCGCGGTGATATTTTAAATGGCGTAAGGACGTACGCACACCGAATGATACCTACATACAAACATACGGTTGAATTGACAATCTCCGCCTTTTTAGTTTAAAAAAAATTAAAATGAAAATATACTACAAAATAAATAATGATAATACTGTAAAATTTTTTTTTTAAAATGCTTTTACAATTCATTTTTATTTTCGTGCATTGTCATCGGAACCAAATATGTGTGCCGAATTTAAGCTCGATATCTTCAGTGGAAGTGGGTGAAATATTGATTGCTACATATAACTAATCAAAGATTGATTGCAAGATTCCAGGACATAATATACATACATACATACAAACATACGAGTGAAGTTAAATAAAAGCTTTTAATAATATACACATTATAGGTATCTGTATTTATTAAAAATACTATATCTACCTTCCGTGCTACCTCATCCTGTATGTTACAGTTACCCATGGTTACATCAGTTATCTGGTAAGTAACTAAACCACTTTTGATGAAAATTAGTGCTGCTGGCAGCTAGGAAGTGACAGCAAATGCTAAGTGCGTCCCTTTTGCCTCGGGGCACCTTGAGCCACCTTGTGTAGAGTTTTATACCTATATACTAATGAACACCTGCAGCTTCGCTCGCGTGGAATTATACATCAATAGTATCGTTTACACTTAGTTGCCACCCTCCTCAAAGACACTATCGATTGAATTCCGCAGGTACCTTTATATAAATTTAATAAATTTTAAATGAATATAACATGTGATTTGCAACATATTTTATGATAAAAATATTTTCCCAATCATATTCTTATCACACAACACAGCCTGCAAAGCCAATCGGCCCCAATACCGGGGCACTATAAACGCGACAGATGTGGATATGAAAATAAATAAAAAACGTGAGCGGTCTGCAAATGGAATTACCCGGGACAGTGTCGGGTCTTAGCGATCCCGCCGGTCCCGGGAGGCGACAATTCAATTCGCCGCGACACGTACGCTTGCGATGCTTGTATCGCTTGTAGTATTTGATATGATTTGATGTTACTAAGTAGCGTCCATGGCTCGCGTCGATCGAAAGAGTTAATCAACGAAGGGCGCGGTCGGTTTGTGGATGGGTGACCGTTAGTGGCAAAATTTCATGGTCGCTACCGTGCTTCGGAGGGCACGTAAATCCGTCTCTCCCGTTTGTTTTCAATGGTGGAAACAGTCGTTAAGCCTTGTCGAAGACCTTCGGGTGGCTTGAGAACATTCGACACTGGGTTGGCCACTCACCCCTCCACCAATTCGCATTGGAGCAATGTGGTGGAGTATGCTCAAGACCTCTCGCAGCAGTGTCTGTGGGGGAGATCCGTGCCCAGCAGTGGGACGTCTATGGGTCGCAGCGAGCGATGCTATTAAAAATCAATGCAAATGTATGTGCAAAATAGAGTATTTCGTGGTCACAAGAACGTCTACTAAGCTTGAGGTCCTGAGGGCTTAGACAGAGCAACAATTCATAGTTGAAATTACCGGCTTACTCACGTGTGATTAATGTCGGAAATAGGCCGACTAGTTTCGATCGATTGCGATGATAATTTCAAATATGAAGTAATAAAAGAGTAACAATATAAATACGTTACGTAAGTTAGAAAATAATAAAATGTGTGCGATTGACATATTGCTGCATATTGCCGTCGATAAATCAAGTGGTAAATCGTTATCGTATACAAGTTGGTAGACAGTGTTTTAGTTAATAAGGAATCGATGAGGAAGCGAATTGTTTCAACGTTTACTTCCATACAAATGCGTAGTCAAAAGGCACTTTTGATTTTCTCGTTCGCTTCGATATCGACTCGTCAACTTGATGACAAACCGAACGCTGTGAAGGTGTAGATAACGAAGCAATATGGTCGATTTACTTACACCGACTTAGGTTATAAAATTATATTTTGCATGCCTAAAATAGGTAAGAAAAAGCGTGCCTACTTTTGACCTACATTTGTAACAACAAATTTAACCTTATTCTACAAATAAATTGGTTTGATTTGATTTTATTCCTCAGCTCATTTGTGCTAGTTCAAATTCTAGTGTTTAAAATGCAGACACTTGGTTTATTGTAGGCACGTAATGAGAATAACTGGGTGAGGTGTCAAAGTCTCCGTATTCAAATAAATTGGTGTTTACTACCTTCCATTTTTAGCTAGCATCAGAGACTATGACGAATTTAGATATCGTATCGCTACAAAGCGATTTCCACTTATCTAAGCCCAGTGAAGGATCACTTGTTGACTGACAGCTAAATTGGACGTTTGGCTTCGATACCATAGCCACCAATACCAATATTTTGATTTTTACCGACAAAACGTGGGCTAGGAAATGGTTTTCGTTATCGCAAAAACGATGACGATTTAGATCTACCGTGCTTCGGAGGGCACGTAAAGCTGTCGGTCCCGATTGTTTTCAATGCTCAAAACAGTCGTTAAGCCTTGTCGAAGACCTTCGGGTGGCTTGATAACATTCGACACTGGGTTGGCCACTAACCCCTCCACCAATCCGCAATGGAGCAGCGTGGTGGAGTATGCTCTAGACCTCCCGCAGCTGTGTCTGTGGGGGAGACCCGTGCCCAGCAGTGGGACGTCTATGGGTCGCAGCAAATAAATACAGGCTCGCGCCTACTTTGGGGTCAGATGGCTGTGTGTGGGAATGTCCAAGATATTTATATTTAATAACTAAATTAATGTAATTAGCAGTCACAATACAATAAGCTATTGTTGTGAATCTAAATTATTGAGGATTGAATGGCTATTTTTTCAATTTTATTTATTTTATTTTACTGTGAAGGAACATCTAGACGACTGTACCTCAGTCTACCTCCTAGTTCTATCAATTTTACACCAATGATACTTTACAGTGCTCGGTGGGTAGCGTGGGAATTTTAAAGCAAGATTGATGACCGCCAGTGGTTCAGCGCTACCGTGCTTTCCAGGGCACGTTTTTCCGGTCCCGTTTGTTTTTCAAGACAGTCGTTAAGTCACATTCAGCCAGTTCAGTGACATACATACGTACACAATAAATATATGTGTATATAAAGATTGTTTTATATTTTAATTCTCATCAAGCTTTTTAGATTTTGTTGACAAGACATTCGATATTCAAGAAATTAGTTTTTTTTTCCAAATATCGGCTTCCTTTACTAACAGTGTACTACTATTAACATTGTGCTATTAGTAAGTAGAGTTACAACATAACTTGCACCTGTAAGATCTGTTAGTTGGGTGTTGGATTTTTCGTAATGAAACACATTATTAATAATCAGAATTTTATTAAAGAATCAACATTTATTAAATTACCATAGATTTACTTTACACTATCTATAAATAACTATAATAATTTAATCTCATCTCCATAAAAATGTATCGTCAAGATAATACAGTGCAGTTGATTTGGGTTTGTTAGTTATGAGAACAGACCCACGCCCAGCAGTGGGACACTTATGGGTTACAACCTATTTACTAACTGAACCAGTTATTAAGAGTTACCATCCTAACCATTCGAACGAAGCGTCCATTCAATGTGATAGAGTTAAGCAACGACGGGTGCGGTCAGTTTGTGAATCAGTTTGTGCCGTCGGTACCGGTTGTTTTCAAACGGTTAAAACAACCGTTAGGCCTTGTCGAAGACCTTCCGGTGGCTTAAGAGCATTCGACGATGGGTTGTCAACTAAGCTCTCCACCAATCCGCATTGGAGCAGCGTGGTAAAGTATGCTCTAGACCTCCCGCAGCTGTGCCTGTAGGGGAGACCCGTGGTCAACAGTGGGACAAAGGAATGGGAGGGAAAAAGCCTTTATCCACCACGCTGTTCAAGTGCGGATTGGCAGACTTCACATGCCTTCGAGAACATTATGATGAACTCTCAGGGATACAGGTTTCCTCGCGATGTGTCCTGCACCGTTATAGCAAGTGACATTTAAATTCTCAAGTCTTAGAAAAGTCATTGGTGCGTGCTGCTGGGGTTTGAACCCGGACAGCTCGAGTGAGAGGCAAGTTCCATAGTCACTGGGCTGTCACCGCTGTATTCGAACTTAAACAGTGTAAACGTATAATTATTGCCACGAAAAACTTGGCAATAAATAATTGCGCTTATATAATTCAAATACAATAAAACTTTGGTAAACATAATTTCTATATTAATGGCTTCATTTCTTAAGAAATTTAAGACGCAAAGAAATCTTGACGATGCATTTTCATAACAATTATTATTAACTGATATGGAAGAATTCTTCTATAGTTCTCTCATGTACCGTTGGCATTCTTTGGAATTTACAATACCCATAACTTTATATTTACACGACGTAATGTTTAAATTCCTTATGCTATCTCTGCGGCATCTGCGAACAAAGTAAGAATTATTTCATTATTTTTTGTAAGTATGTAGCGATCTTGTGGCGCGTTGGTCTCCACCAAACCGCATTGGAGCAGCGTGGTGGAGTATGCTCTAGACCTCCCGCAGCTGCGTCTGTGGGGGGAGCACTTCTCCACCGATCCACATGCAGCCTACTCAGTTGTGAGAAGAGAATTGTGCCCTGCAGTGCACCCTACAGTGACTGGTGTGAAGTTCCAAGGCTTAGTGGATATTCCGATATCGGCGAGTCCCACATAATTCGTCGGTACAACAGTCAACTAGCCAAAGTGTAATTTTGGCAGTTTTTACATCTATATATATACAGAATATCTTTGACACAACGCATACTATGGCAAAATATTGTACATGTGGCATCTATATTATAAAAATGAATCGCAAAATGTGTTGGTAACCGCATAACTCAACAACGCCTGGACCAATTTGGCCAATTCTTTTTTTTAAATGTTCGTTGAAGTTCAAGGATGGTTTTTACGGCGAGAAAAATTTGAAAATTCATCCCCTAAGGGGGTAAAACGGGGGTGCAATGTTAGTATGAAGCTTTGCCGTTTTTGAAGTTAGTGAATGTGTAACGCGAGCGAAGCTGCGGGCGTCCACTAGTTTCAAATATAAATGTTAATAATTACAAATCGTTTTTCTGCATAACTGAAAAAAGTAAACATTCTACATAGGTAAACTAATATGTGAGATTAGTTTACTTAGTTAACTGCCAAAATGACACTTTGGCTAGTTGACTTTTGTACCGACGATTATTCTCCTGTCAACAAGGGTCGTGCGTAATTGCATATTTCCTAGGGATAAAAAAAAGTATGGTACCATTTCGTCTTCGGGTGTGGGCGGGATGTAGGGAAGCGGCTTGGGAGCAGCGCCGGGGGCTGCCTTGATGCTGTAGCTCTTGTTGTCGCTGGACTCCAGCACCACGCGTGGCGGCTCGCTCTCTGACGAACACAAACATTGAAGTAAGTTACCCCTTGGCATAAAGTTAGGGCATTCTATTTGCCTTGGCATAAAGTCAGATTTACTATGAAATTGGCCTGCATTTCCAGATTTCATTTTATTATCTATGGATTGGCGCGCAATTCTCAATTCAAATAAATTCGAAAGCAGTGCTATTTAAATTCCAAATTCAGTCATTTGTTTTTAGATAGTGTTTTGTTTTTTTCTGAAATTGTGGTAGTTTTTGGCGCCATGGATTCAACGCGAAAATACCTACTGCTTCGGAAACAAACGGTCCTAACCCTGTTTGCTCATATACAGTCCATTATCGGTTCAATCGTTTTAAATCTGTAAATTTTGAGTTGAAGAACGATCCCCGCGGTGGGCCGATAACAGACAGACAGACAGACAAGTTCCTTTATTGTACACCAAAAGGATAAAGGTACAACTTACAACAAATACTATACAAAAATAATAAAATATTAGAGTGGTAGTACAAATGGATAAAATAGATAACCATTGGCGACAACAATTCCGGACCCATGGATCAAACCAAACTTAAAATAAGATACCGGGGATCGCTGGATTCGGAAGAAAGTGAGTGGGAAGGATGGATGGATGGACTCACCGGCCTTTGGGTTGAGGATGTCAGGTTTGGTCTCCAGCTTGTCCGCGGGGGGGTACGCGATGAGGTAGCGGCGCCCGTTCGCGTCCACCTGCACCACGCTCTGCGACGGCCGCTTGCTGCTCGTGGTGGTCTCGCTGCGTCTGCTGGATATATTGGATTGTTAGACAGGTACAGTAGCGTCCATAGCCCAATGGCTCGCGTCGATTCAATGTTATCGAAAGAGTTAAGCAACGACAGGCGCGGTCGCGGACCGTTAGTGGCAAAATTTCATGGACGCTACCGTGCTTCGGAGGGCACGTAAAGCCGTCGGTCCCGGTTAATTTGAATTGTGGAAACAGTCGTTAAGCCTTGGCGAAGACCTTCGGGTGGCTTGAAAACATTCGACACTGGGTTGGCCACTAACCCCTCCACCGATCCGCATTGGAGCAGCGTGGTGGAGTATGCTCTGGACCTCCCACAGCTATGTCTGTGGGGGAGACCAGTGCCCAGCAGTGGAACGTCTATGGGTCGCAGCGAGACAGGTACAGCTCGGGGCACGGATGTTAAGCTCTGCAAAATATCCGGAGGGGATAGCTGCGCAGGTGGTATCAGTGCGAGGGACATAATACGGCAGATCAACTTAATTTGCGTTTACGACTGACAACCCGCTCGCCTCAAGACAGAAGATACGATATAAGATAAGATATAACTTAATTTCAACTTTTGCGCATTCGAGGACAGAGCTAGACTTCAATGCTGGTCCGTATAATAGCGGGAGATAGTAGACATGCAATAAATATAACACAGTTTTGACGTATGTGAAGTTAAAGACCTCTTTATTTACCAATGTGTCATCTCAAACAATACATTACACAATATACCCTGAAACTGTCATATAGTAAAATAATAGGTAAAATATTTAGATTTTTTAAATATTTTTCATACATTTAATGTTTAGCACCCGCCTGCCTACCTGTACCTCTTTGTTAAAGTTCAATCTGACAGCTGAATCCTTCCAAGTAGAGTATTCTTTCAAAAAAGGGGTACAGTTGTATCTACAAGTATTCGTATTAAACTACGTGGTATAGTTGTTTAAAACAAACACAATAGTTATAAGGTAATTTCATTATTTTTCAGTTGAAAATCGAATAAAAATTCGATTACTTCTTCCTAAAGTTTTATAGGCCCCGACCAGTGACAAAGATGAAAAGAATTTACCACGTAACTCGTCGCGGTTCACACTTCGCCAACAATATCATTAAAAGTAAATATTTTCCAAACAATCTCGCGCTCAGTACACAAGCCGAGAAGCCTCCGTGGAAAATGAACGCGACGCGGGAAAACTCATTGTCTTATTCACTAAAATAACACAATGGCCGGTACTTCAGAATAGCCGCACTTTAAAAATAAAGATAGAATAGAAAGGCGAAATGAGAATATTAAGACTTTATAACTTAACCGACCGGGTACAGTCTTATTGCGAAGGGTTTATGAAGTGGAACTGTGACCTTACTTGCCTTGCCAAGTCTCTTAGTGCGTAATGAAAACGTCTGATTTTAGGTGGCAGAGTCTATCGGATGGATATAGGTTTCTTCAATAAACGCCACTCTAGCGCCAGAACAGGAACGGGTGGAGTGGTGCACCAGAACAGGAACGGGTGGAGTGGTACACCAGAACAGGAACGGGTGGAGTGGAGCGCCAGAACAGGAACGGGTGGAGTGGTGCGCCAGAACAGGAACGGGTGGAGTGGTGCGCCAGAACAGGAACGGGTGGAGTGGTGCGCCAGAACAGGAACGGGTGGAGTGGAGCGCCAGAACAGGAACGGGTGGAGTGGTGCGCCAGAACAGGAACGGGTGGAGTGGTGCGCCAGAACAGGAACGGGTGGAGTGGTGCGCCAGAACAGGAACGGGTGGAGTGGTGCGCCAGAACAGGAACGGGTGGAGTGGTGCGCCAGAACAGGAACGGGTGGAGTGGTGCGCCAGAACAGGAACGGGTGGAGTGGTGCGCCAGAACAGGAACGGATGGAGTGGTCGAGGGAAAGGGAGAGGAAAGGGAAAGCTAGAAAAAAATTGAAAAAGCATTACCTCCTTATAGCAATGGCTGCAATGGCCCCGCCAGCAGTCAGCACGGCAGCCAGCCCGACCAGCGCCGCCGCGCCGGGGAACTTGGACGTCACCAGGGTTTCCTCTGAACAAACATCACCATTAAACTTCATCGTCTACACATGAGCCGGAATAATCAATAGCATAAAAAAGAATACGTAAAGTAACGGCCTGGCTGTAAACAAAACTGTAATTTTAATTAAAAATGTAATTAATTCTCCACTACATCCGCTCCATCCAGCCAAACTACAGACACGTCATTCTACAGAATGCAGGTCGACTCAGTGACACATTTGAGTGACTAACAAATATGAAACAGAATGAGTAAAATTGTCCAAATTATAAGTGTCCAACGTCTTCATTTAAATTTCTTTACTTTCAGTGGAGGTATTACGTTTTAGCTACGACATGGAGCGCTTCAAGAAATGTATTAATCGCCAAGCCAGCCACGCACGTATGATGCACCTAGTGTCACACGCCCGACAGGCGACAGTGACCATTTACCATTAGTTGAGCCGTATGTCTGTTTGTCTGATTATGTTTAATAACGATTGTATCCTCACCAGTCTGCTTGGCAGCGTCCCGGTAGACGAGCTCCCGCAGCAGCACCGGGTCCGACACGCCCTTGCTGTTGCGCGCGCTCACCGCCAGCGCCTCGTCCTCCGCCAGCGACTCCAGCGAGGACCAGCTCGTGTTCAGCCACACTGTCATATCTGAGAATAATTACAGTGCTGAGACAACTTGAGAGTGCTGAAACAACTAACTAACAAGACTAACTATCAGTAACAGTCCCCAGTCCTCATACTTACGTACATAACGAACTGACCAATTAATGTTCCAATTAACTCTCTCAACTAATTGGACTAAACATCCCAGTACCTGATTGAGTCTTGTTCAAAGTCAGTCACAGTTGTCATGGGCGGCTGCGGTGTTGCAGGCTCGTTTGCTATCTTGTTTCCATAAAAAAAAACTTGCACGGACAGAAGGCAACACGTCAGAGCATCAATGTTTTTAAGCCACTCAAAGGTCTTCGACAAGGCTTAACGACTGTTGCCACCATTGAAAACAACCGGGACCGGCTTTACGTACCCTCCCAAACACGGTAGCGTCAATGAAATTTTGCCACTAGCGGTCACCGATCCACTAACCGACCGCGCCCGTCGTTGCTTAACTCTTTCGAACTCATTGAATCGACGCAAGTTACCTAAACTTTCGTTAAGCGTCTCCAATCATCTCATAGAGAAATAAATTATTTGACTTTGGCTCACTATTGACGTGTATAAACTTGACACGCATCAAGTGAATTTGTAGCTTAGAGTTGATGGTAACTAGTTTGAGCGTGTCGAAAGTTCGAAGTAGACCCAAGTGAGGCTGATATTTCAATTAATAGAACATGGCGCTATGGAGCTACTTATATTCGTAAGCTCGCCAAACTTTATTATAGCTTAGATATCAAACGAACACGCAGCATCACTTATCCGCTGCCGCGTTTTACAACTGTGAAATTCATACTTGAATGAATTCGAAATTCATATTGGAATGAGACTTATATTCATAGGAACTGGCATGGAATAAGTCCATCTTCAGTTAACAGAGATCTCTAATAATAATATGAATAAGTTTTTTTTGCCACACAATATTAAAAATACTACAAATTTTTCTCATTTGAAATTGGCTGAGTGGGTAACACAGCGCTGTTTTTCAGCCAACATATGATAGGAAAAATTTAAACATTAGTTCGTTAGTACGTATGAGGACTCTTGGGGCAGGACCAATGAGTTAGTTAGACCGTTATTTGGTGTTAGCAATAGACCACTTTTAGCTACAATAGATCTTTTGGGTCGCAGTGGGTTATACCCTTTATCCCTCTATCGTTATAGGCTTAATTCACACCCCCTCCCTCTAAATAATAATAATTAAGAGTCAAGACTCTTAATATTTATTATTCCATCTCCATATAAACAATAATTGTGTCAAATTTCATACACCACAACCTTACATTTTCGTAAGAAGGATTCGAAACTGCGACCCATAGACGTCCCACTGCTGGGCACAGGTCTCCCCACAGACATAGCTGCGGAAGGTCTAGACTCTAGAGCATACTCCACCACGCTGCTCCAATGCGGATTGGTGGAGGTTTTTTTATATTAATACGTGGATAATCTTACCAAGTGGTTCAGCGGTGGTGTTGGCGAGGACCCGGCCCGCGGCGCCCAGGGCCTCAAGAGTGAAGTGCTGGCTGAGGCCTCCGTCGTAGCCGGCCACGCACTTCACCGCCAGGTAGGCCTCGCTGTCCCTGAGCACTCGGTTCGCTGTGCAGTTGCGGGGCGGGGAGGGACGTGCTACGAAGAAAGAACAATAAATTTTATTGGGTCCTAGTTGAATTTTATTGTTTTTAGATGGTAGAGCCTTATAAAGTTCGCCCAGGGCAGTACCACCACCCGCCACGGTACCTAGTACCATTTCTACTGTGTAATAATTGTTTTTAAAGCAATTGTCCGTGTGTTAGTCCGATTGGAATAATGAGGTGTTACACTTCTTATGAAGCGACCATCTTAGTCCAACACATCTATGACTGACTTGTAACGAGACTCTTACTAACAATTACTAACTGGACAACTACTAACAACTTACAATTACTAACACCAACTGTTCAACAATGTACTAATTAACTCTCTCAGTCTAGATGGACCCCTGCCTGTTACGCCAGGCGTGGTGGGTTTAAATCCCATTCAGGACAAACATTCGTGTGACGAACGCTTGTGTTGGTTCTGTGTCTGGATCTTTATAATAATATTATCTGTTTAAGTATGTATTTAAAAATATCTATGCATGTATATCAGACTATGACATCCATAGTACAGGCTTGCGCCTAGTTTGGTGTCAGGTGAAAATGTCCTTGATATTTATTTATACATACATACCTATACATATTTACACACAAAGCTAATAAAATCGTGTTAAAAAGAAAATATACCTACTGTGTAAAAAAGAATATGAAACAATACAGTACATTAAACTTATCGTTGGAAACAACATCGTTAGGAATATAACTTACTGGCAGCGAATAACTACAAATGAAAAATACTTACCAATTAAGAATACTGAAAGATTTTGACAATGCCATGGAATTAAGTAGTACCTACTCGTACGGTAGACTCGTAAGTAGGAATACATACTTACATAGTGGTCGCAGGCGTGACTTTAACGCTTGAGACTGGGCTGGATCATCGGACAAAGTATTTAGTAAGTTACTTAGCCTTAATAATGTTATGTAGTGTACCTACCTACTTATACCCTAGACTTAACTCTAGTCCATTGGTTAGCATATACTACAAACCTGTGTGGTTTACTGATTAATTTACTATCTATATTGTATATAAAAGGAGAAGCTGACTGACTGACTGACTGGCTGACTGACTGACTGACATATCAACGCAGGGCCTAAAATAAGGGTTAGAAACTTAAACATTTTGCACAGGGGTTCCTTTTATAACGTAGGGGGAGCACTAAGAAAGGATTTTTGAAAATTCATCCCCTAAGAAACCCCCTAAAACGGGGGTGCAAAGTTAGTATGAAACTTTGCCGTTTTTGAAGTCAAGTGGGCAAGCCGAACGCGGGCACACGTCGTTAATGGGTCTAATTCTACGCGAGCAAAGCTGCGGGCGTCCACTAGTTAGTATATATTACATTTAAATGAAGCCTTGAAGTCGGTATAAGCCTTATAGTATTTAGTTTATCCATCCAAAGTGAATCAAGCGGCGCCAACGGCATGGAATGATACATTTTATTTCCCAGCGAATCACAATATCATTTCGCGCCGGCGATTGTCAATTTTATTCGAAATTGCGCGACACTCCAAACAATTTTAAAACAGAGTCCGCCCGGTGACAATCGTCAAAAAATGAAGGTAAGGCTCGCCACACGCGCGCCACTTAAATTGCGACTTATTAGTATTCCGTATCAGACAGCGAAATTAGGTACATTAAATCAGACGTGATGTTTGTGTAAAATCGCTGTCTGATTGATTTACCTTGACATATATGTACCCGGTAGTGTATGTATCGTAATTAATTAATTAACACCTCTTATAATAATAATTGTGTGAAAACATTACAAACAAATGTTTCCTCTTTATAATATTAGTATAGACTAGAATATTAGTATAGACTGGTGACAGGTGGGATTGCTACAAACCTCTCCAGGAAACACAGGAGTTATGTAAACTTTTAATAACGGTCATCCATATTGCTCACGGTTTTGACATTATCCGATTAAACTTTTTATAGCAATAGTGATGCAATACTATGCGACACTAGTAAGAACCTACTTGAAACCATTACCTATCTTATCTTTTCAGTATAATCGTACAACGGTTTTGTCTGCGAAAGTTTTTAAAGTCGAAATAGAGTTTTATCTCAACAAATTCCACCACGTCGCACAGCAACACAACGACCCAGTTAGTAATTTTCCCTGCCTGCTGAAAGTAGAGTTGGATGTTCCCTCAGAAAGGAAATTGTGACAAATAAATCTTTAAAGAAATGTTGATGCCATGTGATTCAGATTCTTAGTCAGCATTTTGTGAATGCACGGATATATAGGTACGAGACATATTCTGCGGTGCCAAATATTACTACAGTCCTAACGCTAAGTCTAAAAGATTATGTTGATTGTGTCGCAAAGATTTATGTTACCATATTTTTCAGAAACCCGTAATTATACTACCTATAACTTTTCATCAGCACCAAGGGTTGACTGGTAGATAAAATCCACGTCCATCTTAATTTAACGCCTAAGACACACACTAAATATTTATTTGCAAAGGAAATATATATTGTATAAAATAAATTCTATCTCTATTAAATTGTATAAGCATCTACCCCGATCGTAAATCAAAGGTACAAACAGTATGTCGGTCGGGGTTACTAACCTACGCGCCATGAAACGTCAGTAGTTTGAAAAGACGCAACTGTGTAATCGGCCTTAAGTATATTTACCGTTAAGGGCGTCACGTTTCGCGCGCTCGCGGAATTTGAAAAATGTGTGCCCGAAATGTGCTACGTAGAATTCATGTGCTTTTTGCTTCCTAACTATTCTTATTTTAGTATTGCGAGCAATTGTCATTTTTTGTGTCGCATAGATTGTTATAACTTCTTGGATCGCTGCGACCCATAGACGTCCCACTGCTGGGCACGGGTCTCCCCCACAGACACTTCTGCGGGAGGTCTAGAGCATACTCCACCACGCTGCTCCAATGCGGATTGGTGGAGAACTTCTTGGATAGTTAGTGTTAAGGTACACTAACTATCCGTGAAGTTATAACAATCGAATAACAATAAACTGTGGACTACAGTTACTGAACGTAGTGAATGTGTATAAATAATTAAAAATCTGTTTTTAAATAAAACTAGAAAGTTTTCGAAAGAATGACCACCGCAATCGAAGATTCGATCTCATCAAAATCGGTCCATTTGTTTAGGAGCTACTATGCTACAGACAGACTCAGACAGCCCCGTCAAACATATAACACTATCTTTTTGCGTTGGGGATTATAAAAATAATTGTAAACTTGCATAGTTTTATGACCTTTACTAACTCAAACGAAATAAAGATATTATTTATTTATTATTAATAAAAAGTCATGATCCGTATGTCCAACTTAATGCTGACTGCAGAACATTTGTAGTGTAACACTGCAACATATATACAAATACATATCTAGGTATAGTATAAATTTATTGTGTTTACCTACCTACTTTTAAGTGTCTATTGTTTGTTTGTATCATATTTGTGTATGTTGTAGTGTGATTTCTGCAATAAAAGTCATTCTCTTCTTCTTCAAATTTCATCAACTTTGTGAGGTCTTACCTCTCACGTATGTACCAACCTGTCTTATCCTAAACCACACTTATTCAACCAAGCCACGTAATACAAATTGTCGTTGCGATTTTAAGCGCTTTTCTTTAAACACGAAACGATTTCCCGCATTTTATATAACAGAGGGAATCGGGAATATTCCCGGGCGCCCTGGGACAATATTGAAACAGCCTAACAAGATCTGCATTGGCGGAACCTTGGCGGAACTGATAAAATGCACCATTTACTCTTGAATAACTTCTATTTAGATTTATACGTAACCTTTATCAACGTAACCGTTATCTTATCGTTTATTTATGTAACCTTTATCTCACCACAAACCTTTCTTTGTCCCACTGTTGGGCTGGGGTCTCCTCTCAGAATGGGAGAGAACAATGAAGAATTTTCAGGCATGCAGTTTTCCTCACGATGTGTCCTTCAGTCACATAGATGTGAAGTCTGCCAACCCTTCACATTTTAAGAGAAGACCCGAGTACAGTGGGACGCAGCCCTTTCCTTGTCCCAACAGTGGGACAAGGAAAGGGCTGCGTTGGTGGATGTACCCACCTACCTGTGGGGTTGCAACCTGTTAACAACGAAATACGAGTCCTCTTTACAATTAACGTCTGAACATGCTCCACCACGCTGTTCCACTGCTAGTTGGAAGACAAGTTTCGATGTTTGCAGGAGGAAAATCATCTAAAATTTGTCATACAAGTCACGAATGACAAGATGCCCAGCTGTGGAACGTGGGTTGCAGCTCAGCTCAGCTCAGCTCATACATACATAACAATATAAACAATCAAACCTATTCGGTGACGCCGCAAAGGTCTGTATGACCATATAGCAAAAGTCCATTCGAAAAAAAAAAGTCAACAATCAAAAAATGCAGCCAGTTATTAAAATGTGTATAGTTTTGTTCAAATAAAATAACTTATTTCTCTCCATTCTCAGATAGTCGTTCTGATGTTTGTTTTTTAATATGCGGCGCTTGCCTCGCATCGGGCTTTGTACAGACTCGTAGCGAGGACTATTCGCTATATTTTTTCGTTATTTTGAAAGGAATCTATGCAGTTAAAAATTAACTGTATTGAATCGAAATCTACTTGAATTTCAAAGCGCAGGGAGCGTGGATTCTCGCGAAACAGAAAATTTATTTGGTCTGTCTGTTCTGCCTCCGAGATTCCCTCATATAATTATCATGATACAATCCACATTATATCAATGATCCAATCACGATGTAGGGCTGCCCTATGAGTCCTGCGTGTATCATGTCACCATTACAAGATAAAAACCAATGTACACTCAACAACAAAAAACCAATGGCAAGCCAACAGCCGCTTAGTTTTAAGGCGACCTTTTCTTTAATAACACACTAGCTTTACCCGTGCCTTCGCTCACGTGAAATCTTTTTATGTGCAAAAATTTACTGCTATCTCGCCTCTTTCGTTAAGCATAGTTTTAAATAAGTATTACTTACAATAATTTTTTTTTAAAAAGCTTTATTTTTAAATTTAATTTTTTTACAAATTTGTGGAGCTAAAGTTAACGCGTTTAGAAGAATCGATTAATATGTTTAATTTCACGCGAACGAAGCTGCGTGCGTCCATTAGTTTTATATTTTCTCTATTATTCTCGGCTTTCACTCTAATAATTGCACATGTTCTGTGCTGCAAATGTCGATGTTTTCTCCGCGGAGGCAACTTTTCTCGTTACTACCCGCATGTACCGCCCGCATCCACAAGCTCGTATCGTTCTGGCTTTCCTATTTATATCGAAGAATTTCACTAAGTATGTATGTAAGGAAGTAGGTAGTTTTATTTGAAACTAGTGGACGCTTCGCTCGCGTGGAATTAGACATAACAATAGTTTCGTTTACACCTAGCAATATTATGTAACCTATGTCACTCAGTGAAGATGCAGCTTTCTAATGGTGAAAGAATTTTTGAAATCGGTCCAGTAGTCCAAAAATGTTTCCTCTTTATAATATTAGTATAGACATAAAACTGCTACTGCTGCTACAGCCCATAGAGGTTGCACTGTTGGCACGAGCCACAGACACAGCGGGAGTTCTAGGTGACCTATTCGGTGACGCTATAAAGGTATGTATGACCACACAGCAAAAGTGTTACAAAAGTTATTTACGACTTAAAATAGTAATTCGGATCACTGTAGGCTCTTATGGACAAGTAAACATATCTGGCCACCTCTGCGCCAGTATACTACACCAACACTGAGTATGTAGTAAGATATAGATACCTACTCTGCCTACCCCATCCGGAAATAACGGCGAGATGTCATGTTATCTGCCGTCGCAATCAAATTTGATAGCCCCGAATGTTTTAATTGGCTTAGGAAATTATTTAACGCTTAACTTCGATATCTGTAGCCAAAAATCATTGATTTACGATCGTTTTCGTCGTTTAAAATGTAAGTCGAATTCTGAGTCGGCGAGGCTGAAGGCAAAGTTGCAAACCTGATAGATATATTAATATTATTTCAATGAAAGTCGAATTCGTAAAAGTCAGCGCAGAGTCAAATGATTAAATGTTAAATTATTTTCAGATAGAAAATGTTAAATTATTTTGTTTCGCAGGTAGCAGTGATAAAAGGTTCTATAGCCCAATGGCTCGCGTCGATTCAATGTGATTGAAAGAGTTAAGCAACGACGGGCGCGGTCGGTTTATGGATGGGTGACCGCTAGTGGCAAAAATTCATGGACGCTACCGTGCTTCGGAGGGCACGTAAAGCCGTCGGTCCCGGTGGTTTTAAGTACTGGAAACAGTCGTTAAGACCTTCTGGTGGCTTGAGAACATTCGACACTGGATTGGCCACTAACACCTCCACCAATCCGCATTGGAGCAGCGTGGTGGAGTATGCTCTAGACCTCTCGCAGCAGTGTCTGTAGGGGAGACCCGTGTCCAGCAGTGGGATGTCTATGGGTCGCAGGTTCGGTCTTGTTGTCACAGTTGTCATGGGCAGAGGTTGAGTGGTGCTCGTTTGCTATCTTATATCCAAAAATTTCATTATTATTACGAATGATAAGTGCTGCAACGGTAACTGAAAGGGAATGTATTTTAGTTCTTCAAAATGTTCTATATTTATTGTAATATCTGTTTTATCTCTGTGCTGGTGTATTAGATTAATTAGTGATGGATATTTATTTAATTTAAGTTCAACAAACGAACAAACAAAAACGGACATAAAGAACAATGAAAGACCGACGTTTGAGAAAATATTATATTCTATTCTTGAAACGTGTGAGGATCCAACTAAAGTCCTCGCCGCGAAATTTCCCAAAAAATATTTATTATGTAATAACTCAAAGATTATGCAATAAATCCATAGATTATGTTGGAGGAGGATTAATAGTTTTTCGTTTAGCGCGGAACGGCGGAATGAAACTTTTTCACATTAAATTTTACGGCGTTCCATAAGACCCTTGTGAGACTACATGCTTCAATTGTGAAGCGAATATCTCAATGTTCGCTTGAAGACATGAATCGAGTCGTATAACAACTTTTTTTACGAATTATAAAAGCTTGTGCCCGCAGCTTCCTTCGCGGAAAAAGTGTAATCATGTTAAGAACTAGTGTCAACAACTGTCAACAAATGTCAGCGCGATCTGTTCTCGGTGTGTGTGTATCCAATAAAAGTGCAAAGCATCCCGAAAATATAATATAATATTTTCGGGAAAATATAATATAATATTTTCGGGAAAATAGAATATAATATAGTTGAAGTTACCGGCTTACTCACGTGTGACTTAAGTCGAAAATAGTCCGACTAGTTTCGATCTATTACGATGATCATCTTCAGGAGTGAATGTGCTCGCGGCGGGCACGGCGTTCACTGCGGGCTAACGCGCGCGCAGCTCGCTCTGTCATGACGACATCACTGTCGCTGTCCGCTGAGTTGCTGTCCTCTTCGCACACATACGGCTGGGTGCACACCACACTAACCGTGTCACACTCCACATCCAGTTCATCCAGTTCATCCGACCACAGTGAACTGGATGTGGAGTGTGACACGGTTAGTGTGGTGTGCACCCAGCCGTATGTGTGCGAAGAGGACAGCAACTCAGCGGACAGCGACAGTGATGTCGTCATGACAGAGCGAGCTGCGCGCGCGTTAGCCCGCAGTGAACGCCGTGCCCGCCGCGAGCACATTCACTCCTGAAGATGATCATCGTAATAGATCGAAACTAGTCGGACTATTTTCGACTTAAATCACACGTGAGTAAGCCGGTAACTTCAACTATGAATATAGACACTCACGAATCGTTCAGTAATAAAATAGAATATAATATTTTCGGGATAGTTACAGTTTATCTATGTGCCAAGTTTCATCCAAATCCGTTTTGTAGTTTTTGTTTTATTGAGTAACAAACATTTAAACATCCAACCATCCAAACATCCAACCATCCAAACATCCAAACATCCATACATTCAAACATTCATACATCCAAACATCCATAAAAAATTAACACTAATTACAGGTTGAATGGAAGAAAATGTCTGCACAGTAAAGTAAAGGCACAGAATAATAGTACAAGTAAAGGTCAGTACTTCTTTGTATTGTGTCATAACTTGTAGGTTATTCTGTGATAATAATAAATATAATTTACTCGTTAATCGCTGCCGGTACACAAACAAACTTACTTGTACTCTCTTTTTATTTCCGATACTTTTTCTTTGCGAGAAAAGTTTATAATTTTAATCATCAAAGCACAGTAATTGGAGTGTGAGCAGCTAGGCACTTTGAAAGGAATCCTTTTGATAAGTGAGATCTTAATAAAGACAGTAGATAAGGTTGATTATGTTCAAGCTTTGTTTTCCTGGAATACATTTAAATTAATCGGTAGGTGGTAGAGCCTATAGGGAACCAAATAGGTTTTATATGAAAGCTAATTGGTTCCTTATAGAGTTCGCCCGGGGCAGTACCACCGCCCGCCACGGTACCTTTCTGCCGTGTAATAATTGTTTTTAAAGCAATTATGGTCCCGTTGGAAAGGTGTGGTTTCCGGTTACACTTCTTTAGAGGCGACCACCTTATTCCTCAAGGGTAGCAACACATCTGTGACTGACTTAGAACGAGACTCCTACTAACAAGTACTAACTGGACTATTACTAACACCAACTAACAGGACTAACTATCACTAACAGTCCCCAGTCCTTATACCTACTAACGAACTGACCAACTAATGTTCTAATTAACTCTCTCAACTAATCGGACTAACCATCCCAGTCCCTAATTGAGTCTTGTTCAAAGTCAGTCACAGTTGCCATGGGCGGCAGCGGATGGGTGGTGCTGCAAGCTCGTTTGCTATCTTAAATCCATTAAAAAAAAAGTATTGTCTAATCGAATCTATATGTTTGAATATAAATATGTTAATAGAAATGTTAATAATTAAATATGTTAATAGAAATATGTTGAAGTTTACCTATTAATAATTTTTATAATATTTTAAGCGGTGACAGCCGAGTGGCATAGAACTCGCCTCTCACTCGAGCGGTCCGTGTTCAAACCCCAGCGGCACGCACCAATGACTTTTCTAAGTTATGTGCGATTTAATAAATTAAATGTCACTTGCTATAACGGTGAAGGACACATCGTGAGGAAACCTGCATGCCTGAGAGTTCTATAATGTTCTCGAAGGCATGTCAAGTCTGCCAATCTGCACTTGGCCAGCGTGGTGGACTAAGGCCTAATCCCTCTGAGAGGAGACCCGTGCCCAACAGTGGGACAAAGAAAGGGTTGTGATGATGATGATAATGAATTTTTATTAACATTACATTGGTTTGACTGTTAGGTAGATACCTTAAAGCAAACCTGTTCAAACATTTATAATGTAGCGCTATGACATCACTAACGCAATCACAACAATTTCGTGGAGGACAAAGGTTCTAATCAAAGGATCCGTCGGTAAGCGACGTCGGTACTAATTAAGCCACGTGGGCGATGATTGGTCCGTTTCTATTATTAACTTAATTAATATGTATAATTCGAAACTTCGGATCCTCGGTTTATTTAAGCGTGTAAGGAAGGGTTTATCGTATTTTCGATAATAAACTTTGTAGTTTATAGACCAGCCCTTGAAAGATTCTACCACGTGATCGTCACGTGGTAGAATCTTTCAAGGGCTGGTCTAGAGCGATAACCCCATTGATTTTTTCTACATATAATATAGTCGTAGTATGTGATAGTATTTGCTATGCCTATTAGCTAGTTATATTGGATCTGTTGCCTATTTGTACTTACTTTGACGGGCCCGTTGGCGCAATCGGTATTGACGCTGCCTGTTGCGCCAGGGGTCGTCGGTTCGAATCCCATTCAGGACAAATATTCGTGTGACGAACACTTGTAGGTATTTGTTCTGTGTCTGGATGTTAGTATTTAAAATATCTATGTATGTATATTAGTCTCTGACACCCATATTACAGGCTCGCGCCTACTTTGGGGTCAAATGGCCATGTGTGAGAATGTCCGTGATATTATTATTTATGTATACACACTTCTGCCTATCCCTTCGGGGAAATACGTTGAGATAATTACTCGAAAGTCGTAGCCTTGGTAAAACAAACTTTTGTAGTAAATATTTTCATTGTTGCATCCTAGCGACAATAATAGCTACTCGTATATTATTGGGTCGCGTCGCGATTGCTTATAGGCCAGAGCCCATGTCCCTTCTAAGGTAAGCTAAGTAACATTGGTTGAGCATGGGTCTCCCCCATAGCCACAGCTGAGCAAACTCTACCACGCTGCCTCACAGTTACACATTTCCTAAAATAGACGTGTGGCACTCGGAGACTGCCGCGGTAAAGCTATTGCATAGCATTTTTTATCAACTTATGCAATTATAATTCTTTATTGATTTTATTTATGCAGTATTTCTTTTTCCCTTTGTTTTTGATTGAGATTGCGGGGCGAAGAGGGGGATTACGCATGCGCAGTAACGCCGATACAACCAATGCCACATAGAGGCGAGTTGCTGAACTAAAGAGACAAGATACGATCACGATATTTCAAAAAGTCATTAAAAGTTCTGCTATTCATCGATAGATGGCAATATCACCGCTGTGCCGGTCGGAGTGGGGGGTGTTAGGTTATTTTCGTTACGGAATTTCTGGATTCGGTCTCCACGCTCAAGGCCCGCGATAGAAGCTATGCAATAGCTTAAAAAAATCTTATATAAATTTCAGTGTTGACATGTAATCATTTGATATGGAGTTCCATAAAATAAAAGGTATTTGGTTGGTATTCCGTTATCTTTAAAGTTTAGTAACCCCTGCTCTAGACCTTCCTCTGTGGTTGTTGAGACCCGTGCCTAACAGTGTAACGAATACGCAGCTTAGATTAGCTTACAGTACATACCAGCTGGAACAATCTGGAAGACGCACGGCTTCTTTTGCCGCCCCACGGCGTTTGTCGCGCGGCACAGCAGCGCGCCGTAGTCGCGCTCGCTCGCGGCACGATATCGGAGCTCGCTTGCCGTGCCGCCAGTAGACACTACAACACGACAGTCGTAATAAAATCATAGCGGAATTACGTTTGCTGGGGCCACAGTATCGCGCGAATATTCGTGATAAAAACTTCAATACAAAAAAATACAAAAATACTTTATTGTACACCAAAAATAAAGATATACCTACATAGGTAAAGGAATAAAAAAGACAACCAACATTAATGGATAGGTTGAATCGGAGAAAAAAAAGTAGGGCAGCAGCGTACAATTTAAAACATAAGTTATTTACCTACACAATGTCACGAGAGGAATACATACACGTGACCACAGGATTGGTTTTTTAATACATAATTAATAATAGATATAAATATGTACTAATAATATGATTAGATTATTGACACATAATAAAATAAAATACTTAATAAATTTTTTTTTTTTAATCTTTAGTTTTTTAAAGGGGTTTTGTCATTGCATGACTAGGTATGTCACCCCCGTACAGATAAATAATACTTAACTTCGTAGATACACATCTACGCAGCCACAGCCACACATGTCGCGACAAAACCCTTTGATGCGCGAAGCATTCGTGTACGCCCGAATACATCGTGGTTCGACGAACTCCTACGCTAATCGATAATGCGAATATTCGCCGAATCCCGATAATTTAGCCATGGCATTACTATGGAACATCGCCTTTTAATAATTTTTCTCGTCTCGCGAATGCTGCCAATGCCGCAAGGATCACACATTTTTTTAAATTTTATCTTCTAGTTTCATGTTTTTTGTTTTGCCGTAGGGATGTCACGTTATTTAAATTTTATTTTTTAGTTTTGTATAATGTTATCAATTTCTTCCAAAGCAGCGGGTAGTAGCCAGTATTTTTTTCGGCCAGATTGTCTGCAGTCCACATGAAAAATGTTGTTATCTCGATCCTCGTAACACTTATTTTACCTATTATTTTATTTACTGACACGAAACAAAGCTAAATGTGCACAGAAATTAGATAAAGTGTGTCATTTTAAGATCGCATAAACATAGTTATGTTAATTACCTATTTTACACTTCATGTATCGATGGATATAACTATATCAAGTCGTCTATGGATGAACAAGGTTGAAGACTCACCGTATCTCGCCGGTGACACCTGAAAGCTCTCGCCGCTGTTGTTGAACTGCCAATAGAAGGAGACATCCGCAGGGTCTGCGGTGACCGCACAGCGTACGCGCAGAGGTTCGTCCAGCCGCGCGCCGATCAGCAGTGGGGAAGGCTGGGCGCAGGTTGGTGCGTCTACCAGAGGAAAAGGACGAGGTTCACACAATGTATCGATTATTTGTGGGTTGCGATTCGACCTTTGAGAGACATACTAATTATAAATGCGAAAGTAACTCTGTCTGTCTCGCTTTCACGTCAAAACTACGGAACCGATTTAAATGAAATTTAGTACACAGATAGTCTAAAGCCTGAGGAAGGACATAGGCTACTTTTTAATCTATTATTTATTATGTCTAATTCTACGCGAGAGAAGCTGCGGGCGTCCACTATAAGTAAATAAATAAGCGATACACCCCCTTGGAAGTAGGATATAGTGTCAGCCCTAAGTATGTAGGCAATTATATATATATATAAATAAATAAATAAATAAATTATATCTCCTACGGGATCGAAGATCACTTACTGTATATACTGTGGTAGTGCCTTGCGTTACTTATTTATTTAGTTGGGAAACAAACAATGTTATATAAACACAAAGATGACACAAAAATAAGGACGCATAATCAATTTAGTTTCCATTTATAACTATGTATTACAGATATTATATTGTTACGGTCGTGGACACAACAAGTACAATGCAATTAATGTAAATCTAAGTGCCAGTATAATTACAGGTAATGTCCATACATTCAGCTGTGAATATCAAATAATATTGGAGAAATTAATGTTTATAAATGTTGTGTTAATATAGGAAACTATGACATTATAGAGAGAAACTATTTAGTATGACTTATAATTCAAGCAATGTTGGTTTTAATTAATTAAATGTCACCTTTTGAAACGCTGAAGGAAACATCGTGAATATGCGTGCATGCTTGAGAGTTTTCCATGATGTTAACGAAGGTTTGAAGTAAGTACCTATACAAATTCGTAATAAGATTTACTTGTATTCGAATACAGATTTCCTCATGATATTCTCTTTCAACGTTATAAAAGGACATTTAATTTCTTAAAACGTAGGCATATGAGCTATAAGAGCTCGTCTACAGATTTAATCATTACGAATCCTGATCCTGTCACAAATAACGACTTTGAGCTTGCAAATGAGGCCGCCGGTAAAGGTTCGGTTCGGATAGCCGCCGGTCTATCATAACTGTTTGTAAAATACATGTTTATTGCTAGGAACTCACACTGCACTCTTAGGAACACAGCCTGGCTACTGGACTCCCCCATCTGGTTGGCAGCCCTGCACGTGTACAGCCCTCCGTCGAGCCTCGTCACCCCTTGTAGCACCAAAGACTTGGTACTTATGAATACTCCAGCTGATATGTTCTGCGTTACAAGTTGATCCTGTGAATTAAATTATCTGTACATAATTCAACAATTAAGCTTTATAATAATTATTAGAATCTACATTGCACCGAATAAACTCCGAACACCAGCAGCCCTGATATTCAGAGCAGGACATCGTAGAATAATTCCGTTCGTCGAGACAAGTCTGACGTATACCTACACATTAAAATTAAATACACTATTATTTCCACAATTTTAAATAAAGAACAACAATCGTAGCATAATTTACGGGCCCGTTGGCGCAATCGGTAGTGACCCTGTCTGTTGAGGTCGGGTTCGAATCCCACTCGGGACAAATATTCGTGTGACGAACACTTGTATTTGTTCTGTGTCTGGATGTTAATATTATCTGTTTAAGTATGTGTTTAAAAATATCTATGTATGTATATCAGTCTCTGACACCCATAGTACAGGCTCGCGCCTACATTAGGGTCAGATGACCGTGTGAGAGAATGTCCAAAATATTTATTATTATTATGTATCTCTTTAAATTTCACGGGTCCAGATGTGGACCCGGTAATTTGGAAGGCTTGCGTGGGGACACAGGTCCAACACGTAGAGGCCCCTTCGAGACATTTTAATGAGTTGTGATGTGGCACACGTGGCGGATACCACCCTCGATCGACTGCACCATCAATTGGTACACCCGAAGGTGGGCCCCGCCAGATGTACAGGAACTATTGCAAAGGAATGGAAACTATATTGGGTCTATTTGGGTGGATTTAGAGGGACTGATACATGGGCTATGGAGAACTATGACACCTGCCATTCAGATCGTCAGACAAATCTAAAAAGCGGCAGGTGATGACTCGCCACTCACTGTATGGGCTACCCAAACATGCCGACACGCTGGACGGCAAAGGCGGCAACATGTTCGCGAGTGGCTCAGGGTGCCGAGAGGTGTACCGCGCTTTAAATGAGGTGGTTTTACCCACTCTACCAACTCGCGACTTACGCAAGTTTCACTTCCACCCTGCGAGCATATAGCTCTAACGCCCCACTCTGGACGGCCGGTCAAGGCAAGCCAGAGGCGAGACTCCTGCGGCCCCACCTGGGATTATTATTATTATTATTATAATTCTGTCTTAGTCATCCACACAGAGACAATGTCCATTAAACTTCCAAACCAACTTCATGCCAATCGTGAAGCTTTAAAGTAAAACTAAATAAATGTTCCATTCAGCGGTATCGCTAATTGGTCCAACAGCATTGCTACAATCCTCCCTATCTCACCTACATAACAATTTTGTCCTCCGAAATTCCTTTTTTCATAAAACATTGGCCAGAGTCCAGCTATAAATGTACAAGTCAACGAATGGATGCAAATTATTCAGCCGCTCCGTTTTATTCAATTGTACAGTGATTTAGTTTTTGTGTAAAATACAATTATAAAAAAGTACAAGTGGACCAATTTAGTTTTTGTGTAAAATACAATTATAAAAAAGTACAAGTGGACCAATTTGCAGCGACATGGATCCAGATTTCTGTTCGCTAATCAAATTCAATGTTTTGATTTGGGAAACCTTTTCATTTACACGAAAAATTTGTTGAAGCAAAACTTATTGTAGGTAAGTTACTTTATATTATTTACTAGAGCTTTATTATTCGCACGCGCGGAATTAGACATAAAATTAGTTTCGTTTACACCTAGTTATATTAAATTGCTTCACACAGTGAAGATGCAGCATTCTAATGGTGAAATAATTATTGAAGTCGGTCCAGTAGTTTTTGTGTGAAAACATTACAAACAAATCTTTCCTCTTTATAATATTAGTATAGATTACTAAGATGTTATAATCAACTGTACACCAATAATATTAACATTATTGTACTTTATAAGCGACTTTGAAAAAAGGAGGAGGTTTATCTGTATTTTGTGGTATACAGATAATTTTCACCAATTAACAGTAAAAGTTACTGTTGCTATTATAGGTATACCCTAGGTAAATGTTCATATTTTAACATTGTTTTGTTAACACTGCAAATCCCCGGATTCGACAATATATTGACATAATTTTTTAAATGTTATCCGTCGCCTTGAATTTTCAACAGTACTCAAACAAATCACTGTTTACTCTAACAAATATAGTTCGTTCGAAGCGACAAATTTAATTTTATTAGTTCCAACACTAAATTAACACGAAATCCGCGCCGGGGCGGGCGCGCGGGCGGGCACGCTGGCGGCCTGTGCATATTCCGAATTAATTAGGCGTTTTGTTCGTAGAGTGTGATTTTGTTACACTACTTACATTCAAAGTCTGACATACAATTGAAGCAGGACACTTCACTAAATATCATTTGATAATTTATTCGTGCACCAACTGACTTTATTATTTATTATTTATTTATACAACTTTATAACACCTATAAAGAGATATACAATGGGCGGACTTAATGCCATATGGCATTTTCTACCAGTCTAACCCTGGTTGATTGGGGGAATGTTGCGGTAGGTGAAAAAAGAAAAAAATTAAGATTACCTACATCACTTCAGTTGGATGGATTGATTTCCGTACGAGTATCATAATCATGACAAAAACATTTATCTAACGTTATTTTGCAATAGGCAATTAATGATGACAAATAAAACAGTATAACAGTCCGTTATGAATCGAAACAAGTAATAAGTTAATATAAATGAAATATATAGAATTACACATTTCATTGCAAGGTTTAATTTTATTAGCCAGAATACAAAATTATCACGTTTAATGCACCCGACCGACGTGCCTGTAATAAACTGCGAGCTATTTTGTTTTATTTTATTTTATTTTAAACTACGACGCAGCAGGGAGGTGGATACCTACAATCGAATAAAACTGAGCGGCCGGTTAATTTGCATGTATTTGTTAACTTGCAGTTGGGCGGCGGCCAATGGTTTATGTAATAAAAGAAAATTTGGGATGAAAATACTGGATTTAGATCATATAATGTTAATATAAGAAATAAAAAAAAGATATATTTATTCTATTATTTTCTATTCTATTCTATTCTAAATGTTATGTCACCTGTTCTAACGGTGAAGCCGTGTAGTAAACCATCGTGGGACAGGCCTTAGGGCCTCTAAAGTCTCGAAGAACTTTAAAGTTCTTCATAATTTTCTCGAAGGCATGTCAAGTCTGCCAATTCACGCATGGACTGAAATTTTACCCCCTCCATTCGGAGAGGCGAGTCCATAGCCCAATGGCTCGCGTCGATTCAATGTGATCGAAAGAGTTAAGCAACGACGGGCGCGTAAAGTCGTCTGTCCCGGTTGTTTTCAATAGTGGAAACTTGTCGAAGACCTTCGGGTGCAGATAGGTTAAACTCACGTTATGGTACCAATGAATGCGGTGTTCCCTGGGGTTGGCGCGAATGTTGCACTCGAAGTATACGTCGTCACCTTCCTTGATGTCGTTCGGGTTGAGCGTGCTGCCCAGCGACAGCGCCAGCACGGGCCTGTCTGTGCAAAACATGGTTTGTTATACATTTGTGTGTAAATAATCAAATTCGAAATTCGAAATTCGAAAATTAAATGTCACTTGATATAACGGTGAAGGACACATCGTAACGCAACCTGCATACCTGAGAGTTCTTCATAAAAGGCGTGAGAAGTCTGCCAATCGGCACTAAAATAAAAATTTGTCGGGGACTCCCATAGAAGAGTCATGATTTTATTATAAATAACTAGTGGACGCCCGCAGCTTCGCTCGCGTGGAATAAGACATACAAGACAATACTTTCAACCTTCCATAGTCTGGAGCCTGAGAAAGGATTGTTTTTTTTTTAATTGGTAAAAAGTGTTATAAATTTTTTACCAATTAAAAAAAAAATTCCTTTCTCAGGCTCCAGACTATCTGTGTATCAAATTGCATTTAAATCGGTTCAGTAGTTTTGGCGTAAAAGCGAGATAGACAGACAGACAGAGTTACTTTCGTATTTATAATAACTAGTATGGATGGTACGGAACCCTTAGTGTGCGAGGCCAACTTGCACTTGGTTTAATTTGTAACGTAATAAGTTACATTCAGAACACTATTTCAGTTTTGATGATTAAAATATCTATTACCTATTTTTTTTTATCTTAAATTTATTTTTTATTATATTAGAAAACATGTTCAAATGTTCATAAATACCTCCACTGAAAGAAATCTACAAACAAACCCATTGTAAAATGTATTCCGGCATGAGTTTAATCCCAGGAACAATGTTAAGATTAAAACCACGCAATACTTAATAGTACAAGTTAAAACTAAATCGATGGAAGCTTCTACATGGTTATCTGTAACTAAATCCGGTAGGTACAGATAAAAACAAAAGTTTCCGCTTCATTACAAGATGATATTTACATACAAGCGTACAAAGGATCAGATTATCAATGTTCGCTTGTTTATCCTGCCTACACACTCGCTCTAAACTGCGCGCATTTGTCTGCGCAAGTATTGCTAGCGTTGAATCACAGTATATAGTGAAGTTAGTACGTACTTCGTTCCGTTTTAAAAAGAAGACGCAAAATTTGATGGATATATCGCACTGCCCTGGATAACTGCCCCCAGTGTGATACAATTGAAGACGTACAGCCTGTTTGGATGGAATGTGCTCGGAACGATGCCATGACGAGATAAGTTAAAGGATATTATTATCATTTGAAGAGTTGTTCAGCTTATTCAGCTCCGTCCACTTCGACCATAACTGATCGTTTGTACCCACAGCCAGTTAGCAGTAGGACTAGATCTCTATCTAGTAGGACTAGACTCTATCAGTCAGGACTAGATCTCTATCTAGTCCTACTACTTTGAGGAAAGCTAGGACTTTAGCGATGCGTGCGTAGCGTGCGCTCCTAAATGAATGCTTCCCAGGCGTCCAAGAGCACCGCATTGTGTGATGAGGTGCTCTGAACTCTCTAGGCCCTCCATGCAGTACTTGCAAACTTCAGAGGTACTAAGTCCTAGTAGGGACATATGCCTTCATAGTTTGCAGTGGCCTGTGAGTACCCTAGTTATCATTCTGATATTGGGTCTGCTGAGTTTTAGTAACTCTTCAGATAACTTCCTGTCGTAGCCTCTTATCAGGGTTTTGGAGTGAGATTGACAAGCTTATGGATATGTATGACGAGGGAAGAGGCCAGGTTTTCTTTGTCTTCCTCAGCCACTCTTTTTTTTTTGGTGCAATAATAACTAAACAGAGGACGCTTCAGTCTGACAGATCCAGTGCTGCGAACAATAACTTCCAACTTTTATTGAAACCGTACAGTTTGCTCAGTTTAGCTTGCACAGGTAGGACGGGGTGTGTAGATCTGCTGAGAGCTCACGTGAACCGGGTATGTTTGAACCAATTACGATAGTATCAGGCAATGTTTACGGTTTGGTGCGCACCCGACCTTTTGGTAATAGGGATAATCGCATCTCGTGAACATAACGTTACAGATAAGTACACGAAAAGTCTTCACAAGACATATACCTAACTAGTTTCATTGTCTTCTATTATGGGTTATTTATATTTTTGTATAATAAATAAATAAATAAATAAATATCATGGACTCTCACACACGGCCATCTGACCCCAAATTAGGCGCGAGTCTATACTATGGGTGTCAGAGACTGTAAATACATACTTAATAGATATTATTAACATCCAGACGCAGAACAAACACAAGTGTTCGTCACGCGAATGTTTGTCCTGTGTGGGACTCGAACCCACGACCCCTGGCGCAACAGGTGGGGTCTCTACCGATTGCGCCAACGGGTCCGTCATGTATGGCATCATGTTTGGCAATCGTGAGGAAACTTGCCTCAGTTTTAAATATCAGGTTATTATATGGAGTCGTTTAAGCCGTTTAAAAAGTCGTTAAACATTTAGCATTAGTTATTGGAAGTTTAAAATAGAAGCAGTAATTCCTTATTTTTTTAATTTTTAATACCATTTTATACCTAATCATCTTTCAATAATATTTTAATATTATACGCGAAATAAATGCTTGTGAATTGGTAAAGTGTTGCATCCAGTAGGTACCCGGCTCTATCATGCATTTTTATAATATAATCGTTATTCTTATCAACATCTAAAATTTTCCAGAATGGACTTAATTGAAAATAATGAGAATAAATAGAATGTTAAATTAAAAATTATTGATGTCCCGAGGATTTGGCCGCCATTGTGTAAACGGGTGATTAATTCGAGGACGGTTTCAAGGCTTCCCGCCATACAACTCAAGATTAAGTACCATCGTTACTCATTAAAATTATCTTTGATGTCCCTTTATACATTTAATTTTATAATATGGTATGGCCTGGTAAAATCACTACGAGCTATTGAGAGTATTGTTCTTTCCAATACATTTAAATACAACAGATAAGTTATAATAAGAGCTATGTTTGAGAGACTATAAGAGACTTGTTGCGGTGTTCATAGCAGTAAATATTTCAAGTCACTTTGAACCACTTAATAAATACAATTAAGTAGTCCTACAATAGCACTGCCTTTGCATATGTAATTAGATTGCGTGGAACAATCTAGATTTACAAAAATCTGAGAAACTTAAACAAAGAATTCTACCGATTAACTTCGGACTAAACTGTAGTAACTCTCTCCGTTAGTGAAATAGGGGAACAAACTACCCCATTAATTGTGCCAAGACCTGTCTCTTATTCGCACTGTCAGGCTCTACATTAAATCTTTGGGAACCGCAGATGCTAGGGTTGGCGAACTGAGTATTCAAAGGCTGGTAGAATCTGTGTCGGTCCTTAAGCTAGACATTAGTTTTGTTTTGTTTGCAACTTACTGAGAAAATTAACACACATCGTATCAGTTGATCGTAATTTTACATTGTTTTTACTACTAGTCGCCTGCCTACCTCTCTGGGAAACACAGGCGTGATGTCACTGTGTTGTGAATCAAAATAAACCTTAATATTACTCAGAGGATTATGGATGTATGTTTGTGAGGCTAGAAATAGCGAGTGGTGCTAACGAGTTATAATTTAAGACAACAACTTACGAGTGTCTCTTAAATTCCTAGTGATATTTTTTTTATGAAGACATACACACGTCTATGTACACATATACCCAAAAATATAACAAGCCAATTAAACTGTGTCCTACAATGTGCGCGACGGCCATTACTGCAAACTTTTAGCCTTTGATTGCGCCTCTGCTAGCCGTGACGTAAAGTTGGGTCAAATTCAGTGTAATGCTGAGTTTGCGTACCTCGTGTACCTGTTTTTCCGAGGGGCTAAATCTTCCAACGATGCCCAACCACTGGGTCGGTGTATGTGATATTCTTACTCACTAAAAGCCCTTCTATCACGTGTGGAGGTTCCGGGATCTCCTACGGTACCCTTACGCAGTGACTCATCATCGGGGTCAGGTCTCAGCTGGCCTTGAGCCACGACGGCTTGTATAGTCTGTCATCCTCTAAAATACGCAGATCCCTCCTCTGTCTCTGAGTCTATCATCTTCTAAAATACGCAGATCCCTCCTCTGTCTCTGAGTCTATCATCTTCTAAAATACGCAGATCCCCCATCTGTCTCTGAGTCTGTCATCCTCCCCTTGTCTTCGAGCAGAGTCAGCTCACTTTTGCTCCCGCTCTGCGGTGGTTTTCCTATTAGTATACATTTAGTATACGAGTAGGAAAGAATACTAATAGATATATGAGTATAATATTAGTATACCCGTATACTGGTTTACCTACACTTCAATCTTAAAGGCATTTAATAATTTAAAATTGAATTTTGAATGTTTAAAATTTCAATTCCATTTTGATTAGCTAAGGAAAATTTAGTTTGAAAAGAACTTGCACCCCTTTTAAAGTATTCATTGACAATTTAAGAGCATAATATGTCTGTCAATCAGCTCTTGGCTACTGTGGTTGATTCTCTAGGGGTGCCCCCTTAGCAAACATTATTAGTTTCTTGACATAATATTATTCTCAGATTAAAAAGGCAGTCCTTACAAACAACTCTCAGGCTAAACAAACAGTGTTGCCACTTTTCATATTGCAAGTTGAGTTTACCAGCTGACTTTAACACAGAATTGCCGCTTTACGCATTCGCTTGCGTGTCACATTTATGTTCCTACTACACGGTCAAAAAAGTTCGTTAAGGTTGTCACAGTAAAGTTTCCAAAAACAAAATTTAAAAACATTGTACTATGAATACAAATGTGCTTAGGGTTGCCCCTCGTCTTAAAAAGCAGTCCTTACAAACAACGCTCATCCTGAAGGAGTCCTCCAGTGCTACGCGCAGCACAGGGTTGTCAGCGCGGCAGCTCATGGTCGCGCTGTCGTCTTCCGGCTGCGGGAGCATCACCATCCGGCTGACCGTCGACGTATCGTTCGTGAACTCGCTGTGCTGCAAGGAAGCAGATATTTTTAGGACTAGCTAGTGAATGAATCCAGCACAACCCCACCTTAGTCCCACTGTTGGGCACGGGATTCCTCTCGGAGGGAGTTAGGCACTAGCCTGACACCCTTGCACCTCCTCCTCAACTGTCGTGCTCTGGTGCACAAACGGAATGTTCATATCGGAATGCATATATTGCATCTGGATTAATTTAAGGACGTCGCCATCCAAAAAGTCCTAGCTACTACAAAGCCATTGGACTGGATGGCAAACTTTAATGGGCTGGGCACAAACGAACAGTGCCTAGGAGCCGTAAAGCTCAAGCCCTAACTCCACGAATAAAAACAATATAATAGGCCCTAGTCCACCACGTTGAACAAGTGCTCAGACAGAATTCACATGTCTCCGGAACTCTCTGGCATGCAATTCCTTACGATGCTTCCTTCACTGTTACAGCAGTTGACTTTTCGCACATAACAGAAACACTTATAAGAAGAAAATGCATGAAATTAATAAACGCTGCAATCATATTTAGTATCATGCCACATTCATATCGCTAACCACACCACGAAAGTTTATCACATATGTCTATTGCACCTTCACAACTTCCTTGCACGGTTAAGAGGAGGCTTTGTGCTAGATGCGATATTATGTGGTAAGTATGTAACTACGAGTATGCCTTACATAGTGAAGTTCCATATTAGTTTGCCAAGTGGGCCGTTGCAGGGACAAGTTAATTCGTCCGGAGCGAAAGTTTAATTTTATTCACTGGCCCGGCTCGGCGGCAACTTTGTCATAGCTTCGGGACTAACTTTATCGAGAGAAAATAATAATAGTTTCATCAAAAACGTGGTGGTAGAAGCTGTGTACGGTTTAACATTTGTTAAGACTTACTCGCTGGCCTAGTGGTCGCAAGAGCGACTGCTGTAGTCATAACAACATAATATTATAACATAACGTAACGTAACGTAACATAACATAACATAAAATAACATAACACCGGGCACAAATCCACACTCCGAGCTGCTGCCGGGCAATTCAAGTTTGGAAACCCAATAATACTTTTTCACGACCCGGGGATCGAACCTATGACCTCTAGCTTAGCAATCGCGCTAACGACCTCTAGACCAATAAAATAGATCTCATAAAAGTTTCATCATAAATTACGAGAGAAAATACACACTGCCTTGATTTTAGGAAACCATTAGAAGTATAAGTCTAGAATGAAATGTGGCAAAGACTCAATGCGGGCTTGTAAGCAGCAAAGTTCATATGTAAGGGAAGAGTGTAAAGTTATTCATGAGACGACAAAGTATGGTTTGGTTAACTTTTAGTCTCAGTTGCCTTAGTTTAGACCTACGTTTGGGGTCGTGTTTAAGAGCGAAACTTTGTTTGAGTATAATTTAATAATAACTAGCTGTGTCGGAAACTTCGTTACGGTTTAATACTTTGTCAGTGTGAATTAGGTTTTTTAAAAAATCAGCGTTGCATTTTGAACTGCTCTGCTGAGTATTGTTTGAGTGGTCACTGTAACATAGAACAATTCGCTGCGACCCATAGACGTCCCACTGCTGGGCACGGGTCTCCCCCACAGACACTTCTGCGGGAGGTCTAGCATATTCGATATTCGAGCATATTCCACCACGCTGCTCCAATGCGGATTGGTGGAGAACAATTATTTAAAATTAAATAAGCCCTGTAAATCATAATAAATGTTCTATTTTTCAGTGTTGTCATCATCATCATCATCAGCCTTGGTTCATTGCTGGACATAGGCCTCTCCTAAACGACGCCACTACAACCGTTCCTGTGCCTTCTGAATCCAGCGGTTTCCCGCTGCCTTCTTCAGGTCGTCCACCTTGTCGAAAGGCGGCCTGTGCTCCTTTTTCTAAGTCGAGGTCTCCATTCGAGGATTTTTCTTCACCACCGGTTATCAGTCCTGCGAACGACGTGGCCTGTCCATTGCCACTTCAACGTACTAACTCTGCGTGTTAGTGTAGTCAAGGAAAATAAAAATGTCCAAATTCATAAAAATATTACATAACTACTCATATTATATCACCAGTCTAAATCATAGATACAAAAAAGTATATTTAAAGAAGAATCTGAATTGAAATCAAAAATTATTATAGTAGCTATCTGCCTGTATCACTGAGTGTTCCATGAACTCCTTGCAGTAAGCCACAACCTAAGATAGATTTTAAAGGTCGCTACCCTAATAGCCTCAGTAATGCTCCTGGGCAGACTCATATACTATCCGGTCCCATTATACAAGTAACTTTGGCAGGTTTCGGCAGTCTTCGCACCTGAAAATTTCTCATTGTGTCTCGTCTGGAGAGATCGTGCCTGACCAAACTTTTTGCATGAATCTTGGAAAAAAAATGTTTCTAATTATACTACAGGGTGTATTCTTACCTTGCCCTTAGTATATCTCCTGTTGCCTCTGAACCAGGTGACCTGTGCTGCGGGTCGGCTGCCGTGGGTCACGCAGGTCAGGGTCACTTCCGTGTCAGCTGACAGCTGGCCCGGCTTCTCGGTTATTGACACCGACGTCGGACGCACTGTTGGTATAAGTCGGGGTCACCACACGTGATACATATCTATACTAATATATAAAGAGGAAAGATTTGATTGTTTGTTTGAATCGAATAGGCTTCAAAACTACTGAACCGATTTGAAAAATTCTTTCACTGTTGGAAAGCTACACTATCCCCGGGTGACATAGGCTAAATTTTATTTTAGAAAAAAATTGGGTTCCGTAAGATATTTGGGTTTTTCGGACACAAAGTGTAAAAAATCAACCAGAAAAGTTACTTATTTTGCGTACGCTGCCTAAAATATAAAAGATAGAACCATAAAATGTTCTAATTAATTGTAGATCTTATAAATATCTATAAAAAAAACCGCGACACACTATACCTATCTATGTCGAGTGAGGCACAACAACCATTTTTTTATCTTGAATTTTTTTTGGACTACATTTACAGTTTATGTAGATAATAATTGGTCTTTGAATGATTAAAATTGGACGTTTGGTGTTGAAGTGTCTGTCTGTCTGTCTGTTTCGCTTTCACGCCAAAACTACTGAACCGATTTAAATGAAATTTGGTACACAGTCTAGAGCCTGACAAAGGACATAGACACTTTTTAATTGGAAAAAAGTGTTGTAATGGGTTGAAAAGGGAGATGGAAGGTTGTATGAAAGTATTGTCATTTTCAAAACTAGAAGCATATAACTTAAATTTTAAGCTGTTGATAAGGTATAGGTAATTCTTACTAATCCTATCCTACTAATATTATAAAGGGGAAAGTTTGTAAGTATGTATGTATGTATGGATGGATGTGTGTTACTTTTTCACGTAAAAAGTACTGATTGGATTTTAATGAAACTTTACAATATATATAGCTTATACATCAGAATAACACACAGGCTAAAATTTATAAAGATATTGTGTGAATTGTCCAAAATATGACGATAAGTGTCAAGTAGGTAAGTAGGAAAAAATCTACCATCTGCGAGCTATTCTGGCGTGCGCTGCCAAAACTACTGGACCGATTTCAAAAATTTTTTCACCATTAGAAAGCTGCATCTTCACTGAGTGACATAGGTTATATAATATTACTAGGCGTAAACGAAACTATTGTTATAATCTATATATGTAAAATAAAGTCGTGTTAAATTTTTATTTTTTTAGTAACCTGACGCAAATAGGGTTTATGTGTGTGTATTATAATTTTGATTTTTATATAAAATACCCGTGCGAAGCCGGGGCGGACCACTAGTTATATACAAAACGTAGACGAGGTCTAACTAAACTGAAGATTGTTCAAAATTAAACAATAATAGTGGTAGCCCTATGTTTCCCAGCAATCGCTTAACGTGTCCTCCGAAGTATGGAAAGCGCCAATAAAAGCAACTAGCGGTTACGTATCCACATACCATCTGCGCCTGACGTTACCTTAACTCGGCCAATCACGTACGATCGATGAGAGCCGTAGGCTACGAGTGCTTCAATGTTCCTAAAATATTTTCTTATCTGGCCTAACAAGGTAAAAACTGATGAACACAAGCACCAGGTCTTCGCTAATTATGTAAATTTTCAAACACTTTTCATTGTTAAATACGGCAGGTAGATTGCAGAGCTTAAGTAGTTCCTCTGTGGAACCTAGCTTACGCCGCAAGCATCCTTTGGTTCCCCAGGGAAGCGGGTTTAACTGGTGAACTCGTGAGCCGCAAATGGGAATGGAGTGAAATGAGCGTTTGTGGTATTCCCGCAACGGTAAGAGCTGAGATGCTGAGGACTTACTCGTATCTATAAGAAGATAGAAAATTGTGCTTTCTTCTGACTGACTAATCGTTAGTATACTTTATGATCAAAAGGTATTACACCGCATTGACCACAAATAACATAGCAAATTAATGTTAGTACATTTTAGTACTGAGGTTTTGACATCTATGGCGTTTTTGGCGGCAACCAGTAGATTTTTGTTCCGGTTTTTGGCATGGCGCTATTATATACTATTATAGTAATTACTTTCAGACTTATACTTTATGCCCTCTACGATACGAACATGTATTCGTTATATTTTATAGGTTACAAACACGATGTGATACTTTAAAGAGTCAGATAGCAGAAGTGTGACTGAAATTTCAAATGCCAAGAATTCAAGCACTTACAGAATTGTAAGTGCAAGATTATTTGCAGGACAATACCGAAAAAATAGGTCAACGTTATAATTATTCGTACCACCCCAACCCCAAGTTAATTGTTGAAATTATTTCGACACGGGAAAGGGCGCAGAGTAATAAGGAACCCTGAGCAAGATGGAGAGATATTACTACATGAAATCCAACCGCCCAAAGTTTTGGAAAGTCAATTTCTCGCCCACCTTGTGCAAGAATTGTGAAATTTATAAGTTTTCTGTTGTAATAAATATTGCTAGCTGTTCGGTTTCTGACCTTTGGGAAAGTCTGAGTTCGATTTGAGATTCACTAGGTACTATTAAGGATTAGTTATCAATCGATTGGGGTCGCCAATTTACTGCACTGACTTACCATCAATCTCTCTCTCATCTCGAGACCAATCTCAACCCCCCTGTTGTATTAGCCATAAGAGCGTTTCAGAGCCGGAGGATAATTCCAAAATTGCCAGGACATGCCAGAAACTGGCAGTAAGGGTTCTCCGATAGTTATTATTTCTCTTCAGCTTATTTTCTCTATCAGCCACTAGTGCCACTTAAAGATATTGATGTTCCTAGATTGCCCAGAATACGGCAAGAAACTAGCTGTGTCGGAGAAATTGTGGGTAGCTACTTTATCATCATCCATCCATCAGCCTTTTGAGCGCCATGCTAGGCTACTAAACGACATCACTCCAACTGGTCCTGTGCCTTGAACCCAGTCAGCCCTTCTTCAGATCGTCCACCTTGTCGCTATTGTATGGCCTGTAAATACTCACAATTCATCTCAACCCTCGCAGCCCGCTCATGAGGGCTCAGCAGCGGCGTGTTGTTGGCCTGGCAGCGCACGCTCATGTTGAGCCAGCTGCGCTCAGCTCCACCCACGCTGATGCGGCTGATGATAACCTTCCCGTCATTCTTCAGCACCGTGTGGTCTTCCAGCGGCTTGTTGTCGATCAACCACGAGAGCGTTGGTTGAGGACGCCCTGAAAGCAATGTATGATGTTGAATTCAAAAATTATGAAAATTAAAAAAAAAATTGGTAAATAATGAAATGAGTCATCATTGAGGAGCTCTAAAACGAAAGGGCAGTTAGACTAATTTTTTGGAAGCTTTTGTCCACGTGAAGGTCTCTGACATGGATGAAAGACTGCTATATCGGCTTGCTATTATCTTGTTATGACAATCGGAATTGCCATAGCACAGAAGCACTCAAGAAATTCCAATAGCACTCCATAGCCCCGGTATCGGTCTATAGAAAAATGGATGCATTTTTCTACCGACCGACACCGGGGCGGCTTAACACTATTGATCGATTAATAATGTCTCTACGATTACGAGCACAGGGATACTCGTTACCTCTTAATTTTCTACTCACATCAGGTCTGAGTTATATACTGGTCTATACAGTCACCCTCTGTGAAGATTTGAATAAAGAGACACCAGTAAAACCTGCATTTTGAGAACCTTATTTTTCTAATAACTAACATCGTAAAAGGTTCAGAATAAAACTTCTGGTTAGAAAGTGCATACGTCTCAGGACGTCGAGCTCTCATCTCGAGTACGCTACAGCGATCGCAGTTCAGTTTACACTTTCCAAAACTTTGATTCGCTCCAAAATGTTGTTGCAGCGAGCAGCCACAACTTTTTCGAGAGCATAAACATGTCCCGGGAACTTGCTGTTTGCTTTTCGGATCAACCTTTCGTCGCATGTTGTAACAGCTGTTTGGTTGAAGCAGGCTAAATTCTGGTTGCAATCTGGTTTTAGAGATGGAACTATTTGTTTGTGCTACCATCAAAGTTTCCTCTTTTAACCTACCCTATACAAAACAGTGCGAGTTGAAGGAGAGAGGGATTCTATAATATCAGTTATTTCACGATATCATTTTCTCCGCGGAATTATCTGTACCATCCAGGGAAGTTTCAAAATATAATAAGTACTAGCCTTTATCAACGGCAAGATACAAAAAAGATTACTTATTAATCAAAATCTAGCTTCACCTGCAGTCCAGCCCCAATTTCAGTGTTTTATCCATATCAAGGGAACCGTGCAATTTTCCGGGATAAATAGTATCCTTTGTCACTCACCAGACCCTACACAACATTTTTACAAAAAATCACGTCTGTCCATCATTCCGTTGCGGCGGAGAAGGACAAACCAACGAACGCACTTTCCCATTTATATATATTAAATACATAGTAAGAATTACACAAAACTTTCTATATTATAGATATATGGTGTGTTAAAATATCATGAAATACCGCTGATCTAAGACTACAACATAATTACCTATACAAATATGAAGTTGTTTCAAAGTTCCACATCAGTCGTTGCTAACAAGCAGCATACACAAAGTTTGCCCAGACGTTCTCACACGGTTATCGGCAATCTATTCCATCACTGTTTCGCTTCCCGTTCCGTTATTCGATTACAAAGTTTGATTACACAAGGTATCTTCCTGAGTTCCAATATGATAGGTCTTGAGAATTTACTTTGTATCGATAAGTCTTACGTGCAAATATAGAGGAAAGAGAACTTTCGTTCGGCCTCTGAATTCGTGGCTTGTTTCAAACTAAGCCTCGTATAATAATATTATTACCTAATAGAGCAGTAATACCCGATATACGAGTACATATGTGTATCTATGGGTATTTTACGGATGAAATAATTATAGATATGCTGTATATTCAAACCCCATTTAAAGTCTCATGAAGTTGTCTGTTATTTTTTTTTCTGTTGTTTGTTACTGTCTATAAGTGTTTGTATTTTGTTGCCTTTAGTTTTGTTGAATGGTTGCATGTTGCTAATAAAAAAATTAAATTTCACTAGGGCTAGGGTATTAGACTAGGGCCTAATCCCTCCTTTTCAAGGGACAAGGAAAGGGTTGTGGTGGAAAGGTGGAAACAGTAAATATGTAAACAAAAAGGACTGTAAATAATTTTTCTTTGAGGCCACGAACCGTGTCGTGGAATATATCCACAGCTTTAATTTTTGAACTAACATGGTTGTAGGCTGTACAAATTCTAGAAAGTGAAGAATACTGCAGTGCAGGAGATTAGTCCTACTAAATGGGACCCGGAAAATTGTTTCGATGGCATGGCGAGGGTATTGCCATGGTACTTTAACGTTAAATTTATCAAGTAAATAACTACGAGTACATCTATTTTTGCGCTTTGGTTTAAGTTTTAGAAATATTATACATTAAGAGACGTATCATAACTTCCTCCATTTTACAGCGTACAGCCGAAACCCTGAACCAACTCAATGTTCCTTACATTTAAGGGACTTTCACTGCCCCAATATAATATCTACAAAATAATTTATAATTAGGGTCCTCTCCAGAACTCGCTGGGCCTTGAATTTCGCCTTTGGGCTTCAGCGAAATACAGAGAGCCACTCAATAAGTAACAATAATTTCTTTGAGTTAACAACATAGCTTACTGTCGCAAAAGCTGAAATAAGGGAACCGTGCTCACGAGACTGTGCTAAACATTTTGTTGAAATACAAGCTCAATTGTTTAGTTTTTGTCGATCTACAGTTCTACAGAGTATACAGATAGATACAAAGATAAGATGTAATTGGGATTTATTTGGATACATCATGTTGAAGTGTAATGAAAACAACTATCCATCGGACTTTTAAATCTATAGAACTTAGACGTAAAGTTTAAATACCTCTTTAACTTTTATTGCAAATAAATGTAAACAAAATGCATGACGACTGTATTTTCCCGAAGGGCTAGGCAGAGGTGTGTACAGCCACTTTTCACCAGTTATGTTTTTAGGTCCCATGTAAAAGGCGCTGAGCCTAATTACACCGGGCACAAATCCAGCGAATTAGACATAATAATAGTTTCGTTTACACCTAGTAATATTATATAGCCTATGACACTCAGTAAAGATGCAGCTTTCTAATGGTGAAAGAATTTTTGAAATAGGTAGTTTTTACCAGTAGTTTTTGTGTGAAAACATTACAAACAAATCTTTCCTCTTTATAATATTATTATAGATCTGTCAAGACAAATCTACTTCGAGTCGGACTCGCGCACGAAGGGTTCCGTACCATTATCTATACAAACGGCAAAAAATCATGTCTGTTGTATGGGGGCCCTTAAATTTTTATTATATCGGTCTGATGTTGCTGCATGCTCGTTTCCTACCTTATATCTATAAAAAAAACGGATTCATAAATATTAAATTCCAGGTAGAATAAAATAGGGATCTGTGAGAGGTTCTCGATGAGAATTAAACGAACGATAGGCTCCGACCGCACAAAATTTATTCTCCGGCAATACCCATCGTGATTGATAAATGTTCTCAATACTTATTCATGTATTTGCATATTTAAGGCTTCATACTTTATCTGCTGACTTGTATTTCGGCGTCTCGTTCGGGAGGGCAAAGACACTCTTAGTACACTCGGCTACCCATAGACGTTCCACTATTGGGCACGTCTCGCCCACAGACGCAGCTGCGGGAGGTCTAGAGCGTACTCCCACCACGCTGCTCCAATGCGGATTGGTGGAGGGGTTAGTGGCCAACCCAGTGTCGAATGTTCTCAAGCCACCCGAAGGTCTTCGACAAGGCTGAAAGACTATTTCCACCATTGAAAACAACCGAGGCCGACGGCTTTACGTTCCCTCCGAAGCACGGTAGCGTCCATGAAATTTTGCCACTAGCGGTTACAAACCGACCGCGCCCGTCATTGCTTAACACTTTAGTACACTCGCTTATTAGTAATTAGAGCAAACTTCTACTGATGCGAGGGTAGTCGCAGATGTAATATCCAGGCTATCTTTAGTCTTTTGTGACCCAGCTGATACAGACTCCAGGATTTGTGCTCATATTTAAAGGCACGAATGAGCACCGGCGCGTCTCAATAAGCCTCAAAGCGCCGTCAGCTGTATCAACGGATTCGCATGAATAAGTAAACATGTCTAAATGAGAATCTGCTTATCTACTCATCTATCTACCGAGTCCTCATATTGTTTTGATGTTTCTGTTGCAAGGTTTGGATGTAAATTATCATTTCGAATCAAAATCTAGACAATGATTTTAAAAATTCTGTGCTTTTCAATTAAATATCCCTTGCTGTACCATATTTCTTTAAAATAGTTTTGTTCCGTGACAAAAGATAAAACAAAAACATAACATAACATCAAGCCTGTATTGGATATACAGGCAGGCAAGTTATGTTTAGGTCCTATGTAATAATATCGAGCACAATTTCAGACTTCGAGGTATCTTATATATTCGATATGGGATTATCATTCCTCTGTGCAATTCAAGCAGTAGTACTACTAGGAATACCAAGTAACCTTAATAAAATTGTGTTCGAAACGGGAATCGAACTAAGGACAGCCAGAACAGCAGGCGTGCACTTAACCAACGAGGCAGAGAAAAAAATTCAGGGGCCTACCTAATTTTAAATGCTTGTAAAAGTTGTTATTCAGGCCTGGAATGTGAACCTTGGTCCTCTCCACTGCCGCAATATAAACAACACAGACTGTAATATGCAAAGTAGGTTGAGAGGTACGAAACCCAAAAGCAATTCCGGAAAGCTTTTGTGGAAAAATTTGCGTCAACAATTCTCTAAAGAAACAAAAAAGGATGACAAATCTCCTAAACGTCCGCGGTGCTTCCATCTCCTTGAAAAATTGCTCACACTTGTTGGTTTATCATGACACCTTCTGCTAGGGATGTGCGCTTTTGGTTTCGAATCGATTCACGGGTCCACAAACCGTATTCGATTTAACATTCGATTGTTAGATTCTGATTCGGTTTACTCTATCGGTAACAAAAATAATTTTGAAGTAGTACTCGCTTAGTGGCTGTTTGTTGAGCAATTCTTGTTTTATTTTGATCCGAATTACTACTATTGTAATATCTGACATAGTAAATGTCGTTTAACACAGCAGTGGACCTCAAAAGGCTGATGGATGAAAGGATGGATGATTCAAAATAATATACATATAGTTATATCCAATACGAGAGTTCTAATAAAACCTTAAACTAAAACAAAGAATTATTTAAAAAGAAATATTTACAAAATAAATATGTCATCCAGAAACAGGCCTTGTGGCATTGTACCTAGAATGCTGGCAGCGTTGCCCCGCTGTATAGCGAGGCTAATTTTTTGGGCGAAAAAGCTGCCAGCCCTCCGGTCACCTGAGACGGAAATGAGTCTGGTGGACAAGACCTCCATGAAAGTATTCATATCAGCCGACCAAGGACCTAATGTTTCTACTGCAAGCGCCGCAAATTCATAGTTATCTAAAAGATTACTATATTTGCGACGCTTGAGGAACTGAGCTTGGTCGGCTGCAGCCCCACCCTTTTTAGATGTTTCATGTATGTAGGATGGGGCCAAACTATCTACACATGTAACATCCCACACCAGAGCACGACCCAAACGCCACGGCACCAGAGACGCTCCGTCAGGTCTCTTTCCATCGTCCCTACACATACCATGTGGCTCCAATGTAGATGGGATAGAGACGGTGGCAAGAGCTCTCCGAATCAAATCATTTATAGCGCCGTGACGATAAATACGACCAGCACTTCTGGTACAGGATAAGCCGTGTCGACCAAACCCATCCACGTCCCGGCCACAGATACAAAAATGAGCCTCACAAATGCTGTTCCCAAGACGAAGACCCACTGCTATCCTCATACATATATAGTTATAACGTAATATAACATCTGATTTACTTGAAGGGCTAGGTTGCCACGAAGTACGAACATACACAACGTTATCAGTTAGGTAATGAAGATTATTTTTACATCTGACACTAATGAATTTAAATTAAAAGTTAACAGGCGTAAATCGAACATTCTAGAAGTTTTGAATAGCCATTGATCGATCGATGGACGTCGTTCGATACTGATCACGTTGTAGTTAATCGATTAATTAATTACGATCGCGCTGCACTGGTCTTGCGCACATCCCTACAGCCAATCCATATCGAACCTTAAACACAGGGCATTAAAATAGGAAATCTAAACACTTTGTTCACCGGAACGCCCATAGAACGGTTAACTAAAATATATGGTAGGTCTGTATATCATTTAATTCCATTACCGAGTTAGCACATTAGCGCTATTGTCCGGTTAATCTGTATAAATGGCGGTAGATAGCGATGGTAGCCCACGAATAAGCTTGGATTAATTGCGCTTTTCTCGTTATAATGGTACCATAGTGAAGGTGATGGGATGCTGATGATAATTGTGCCCATGAGTGCTTATAGTAATAATATAACTTTTAAGAACTCATGGGTTTACCTACTAGTATAATGTCTGAGTGGTGACAGCCCAGGTTATCGAACTCGCCTCACTCGAGCGGTCCGGGTTCAAACCCAAGCGGCACGCACCAATGACTTTTCTAAGTTATGTGCGATTTATTAAATTAAATGTCACTTGCTGTAAAGGTGAAGGACACATTGCGAGGAAACCTGCATGCCTGAGAGATCTTCATAATGTTTTCGAAGGCGCGTGAAGTCTGCCAATCCGCGCATGGCCAGCGTGGTGGACTAAGGCCTAATCCTTCCCATTCTAACAGGAGATCCGAGCACGACAGTGGGACAAAGAAAGGCTTGTGGTGGATGTCTGAGTGAGTTAGAGAAAGATATGTAATGCGGAAGCTTTCTTCTCTTTATAGCTGGCTAAGACGTCTTAGCTGATTGATGATCTCCCGTTGACGTTCGGGCCCGGGTAAGGAATAGTATTATTGGGTTTCTAGAAAGAAAGAAAGAAACAAAGAAAGAAACAAAGAAAGAAAGAAAATATTTATTTTGTCCCAAGTAGTACAATAAAAGAAATAAATAAACAGAAAAAGCCTAAGTTACAAAGAGACAAAATAGGACTACTCTCAGCCTGTGCCGTGGTAAAGAACCGCGGCTGCTGGTTTTCAGAGTAGCCCCTTTTTTCGTGCAGTCGTATTTGCGGCATATAATTTTTTTTTTTAAAAAGAACTCCATATTTAATGTCCTGGTAGAAACTAAGAGTCTGGAATTATACCCGGTGCATGGCATATATGGCAATAGGCTCACCGCCTACACACCTAAATTTAACTGGTGAAACGTGGGTGTTTTAAACCCGTCTGCCTACACCTTTGGGAATACAGAGGAGTGATGTTGCGTCATGTTATTAAAAGGCTTCACACAGGCACCTACGTTTTCCACTTTGGCTAATGATCATGTCGTGTATTATGCACTACATTCGTCATGTTAGCGATAACGACATGTATCCGTCTTGGCAGAGTGCTTCCTTTGTGCGTCGCTTTGACTAATGTCATATTCTAAGGAAATTTTCCTCTTTCCGCTCCCACACTTCCGTCTTTGTGTATTGTGTTAAAATCTACCATTTGTGTTTTGTTCAACCGTGTGTGAACAGGTCATCGAGGTCAGGGCCCTATGCAATCGATAGGCCTTGTCGAGACGTTTGCGTGGCTTGAACAAATCCACATTGAAGTTGCGAGAATGCTCTAGCCTCCGTCAGGTGGCTGTAGGACAGACCCGTGCCCAGCAGTGGGACGACTGGAATCAACAAACCAACATACATACTTTCCCATTTATATATTAGTAAAGATAACTATTCTTATCAAAACAATTACCAACTAACAAGCTGTTCTCTGGCTGTGCCAGAGAGTGTAAAATGTCTAGTTCTGAAATGACTTGTCGTTACTTTATGCTCCGATATTACGCGAGCTATTTCTTTCCACAAAACCTGCCATTTCTGTTTATGCCCAGTTATATATTTTCTAGGCTCTGAATCGTTCGTATACGTTCATTATAGATTTCTCAATAACTTATTCTCCACCATGTAACCACCGCACCAAGTGCGGGTTGGTTGATTGGTTCTGCATCTGCTTCAAGAACTCCATGGACAACTCCCAAGCATGCATTCCCTGTGGCACCTGGTAATTATCTTCTTAACATGCGCATTATCTCTAAAATCAAGCGTGTCGATTGGATTATAAATCGACTGACATCGTGAAAGTAGGCTGGTGGTAGAGTTGTGGTAGTTTTGGTAGTGGCGATGCTGGTGGTAGTGAAGGTTCTACTCACCTCCGCGTAGCTCACAGAGAAGCGTGAAGTTACCCCCTTCCTCCAACGGGCCGACCACTCCGGCGACGTCCCGACCGTTCTCGTCATACAACAGTAGCTGGTGAGGTGGCACTGTGGAATAAGGGAACCCATAGGTGAAAATATTAAAAAAAAACACATTCCTGCGGTACGCCAAAGTCTGTGTTGAGGACTATTATGAATTCCTCAATTTGTAGCGTTCATAGCCCAATGGCTCGCGTCGATTATATGTGATCGATCGAGTTAAGCAACGATGGGTACGGTAGATAGACCTCTAGTGGCAGTTCATGGGCGCTACCGTGCTTAAGAGGGCACGTTAAGCCGTCGGCTCTGTTGTTTTTAATGGTAAAACAATCGTTTATCCTTGTCGAAGGCGTTCGGGTGGCTTGAGAACATTCGACACGAGGTTTGTCCACCAGCCCCACCACCAATCCGCATTGGAGCAGCGAAGTGGAGCATGCTCTAGACCTCCCGCAGCTGTGTATATGGGGGAGACCTGGTCCCAACAGTCTACGTTACCAAGTTATGATTCCGTGCTTAAAAGGGCACGTGTTAACGTCATTCTTAGTTGTTATTGTAAGATAACGGAATATGATAAGTCATAGGTCTTCGGGCGGTCTACAATGACTTATCTAAGTTATGTGCGATTTCAGAAATTAAATATCAACTTTGACGGTGAAGGAAAACAGCGTTAGGAAACCTGCATGCCTGACAGTTCTCCATAATGTACACGAAGGTAGTAGTTTGCTGATCCGTGCTTGGCCCGCGTGGTCAAGAGAAAAAGGAGCCCAAGAGACAAAGAAAGAGATGTAGTGTGATCCTTACCAACAACATTAAGCCGTATCTGGAAGTTTCTGGTGGGCGAGTTCTTGAAGTCCACCCGGCAGCGGTACACTCCCTCGTCATCCAGCTGCACTGCCTCTACAGTGAGGGCCGAGGGCCTGGACATGGTGACGAAGTAGGCCCGCCTGCCGAAGGCCAGGGGGTCGGACCAGTGGAGGGCTTTGTTGAAACTGCGGCCGCGGACGTCGAAGCTGGGGACAAGAGGTGTTTGGTATGACAACAATCTTGGGTACGTTTTTAGTCTAAGCAGGTAACTTCATGAAAAAAAAATCATAGTTGTCCCGCTTTTGGGTTCTGGTCGGGGGTTGGTTGGCTCACACAAATACACGTACATCTGAGGAAGGTTTAGAGTATACTCCACCTCGTTGACAATAATTATTTAGATTCATGAAGGGGTTAGTGGCCAACCCAGTGTCGAATGTTCTCAAGCCACCCGAAGGTCTTCGACAAGGCTTAACGGTGTTTTCATCATTGAAAACAACCGGGACCGACAGCTTAACAGAATTCTTAACAGCTTAACATGGCCTCCAAATTCAGTTTTTTTTTTTAAATTAAGTAATTTATTTATTAATGTTATGAATTGTAGGTAACTTATTTTTTTGTTTCACGCGAATGCTTCAACATTACTTATCTATTAACAAAAAAAAACTCTTTTTATTCCGTAAAATGGTACAATTCGAATTGGATATTTGTTTTACTTTTCCTACCCGCTGCCAACCGTTACTGTATTTACAAACCAATGTTATTCATTTCATTCCACGAATTCAGAAGAGTATGATGTTTGAAAAATAATAGGTATCTCGTTAGTCGGTTCAATTTTACGAAATGGTTTTATGTTTGGCAGCACCGGTGATGGCCCAGTGGTTAGGAATTTGGCTTCTCATAAGAAAACTTCACGTTCAAATCAAGCCGCATCTTAAAATTTTAAATTGATGTCAGTGATTAAATAGTCAATACACAAATGTAATTTTACGAAAAATAGTAGAAAGTAACAAGTAGGAATTATGGTTACTTAAGCAATCGTGCAAAAATGCAAAAGTGTAAGCATCATTTTCAAAAAAATGGGACTACACGTATACCTTAGTTTTTAATTTGCTTTTGAATAAAATAATAATATTATAAATATGTTAAAAAAAAAAATTAAAAGTTGTCAATTGCATTGCAAATGTGCCTAAACACATGACTACTCTAAGTTCGACTACTAAGCGTGGATTCTCGTAGATACTAACAATACTCGTATATCTGCCATCCGTTCCAGCAGCTGTATTGTTCCGTCGGTAATTACCATCAGCCATTGGCCGAAATTAAATTCATTGCACACAAATTAACTTTGATCTATTGACCTAATAATAATGGAGTTAATTTATATGCCATTAAATACATAATTGGGATCGTGAATACCTGACGATATGAGTTGTTCCTACAATATTGATGAAAAGATGACCTACCCATGATAATAATTGTAATTTATTAACGCTTACACATTCATACATTACGAGTTCATGTATGTATGTGTTTATGACTCTTACTAACAATTACTAACAGGATAATTACTAACTCCAGCTAACAGGACTAACTATCACTAACAGTCCCCAGTCCTCATACCCACTAACGAACTGACCTGCAATGCAGTCATGAAAAAAGCACTAAGATTTTTGGCTTTTATTAAAAAAAAAAGGACGCCCGTAGCTTCGCTCGCGTGGAATTATACACAATAATAGTTTAATTTACACCTAGTAATATAGCCTATGTCACTCAGTGAAGATGCAGCTTTCTAATGGTGAAAGAATTTTTAAAATCGGTCCAGTAGTTTTTGTGTGAAAACATTACAAACACATCTTTCCTCTTTTATTAGTATAGATTACACTTTTTTTTTCATACACTTACTCCTGCTGTAGGCCTGTATTGCGGTTGGCGGACACACACAGAAAACACAACACACAATTTAACATCCAAGACCCGACTGTAAATATTTACCTGCGAAATAAATTTCAGCCCCGACCGGCATTCAAACCCGGAACTCGCGGATCAGCAGTCAGAGACTCACCACTGCGCCAATGAGTCGTCAAATACCAGTACAACCCACTCATGACACCTTATACCTTATAAAGAGAAATTCTGAATCCAACAGAACCGTAATCCTATATAAGATCGCTTGAGCATAAGGGAATAAAATATCTAGAATCAGGACCCGTTTGCAAGACGACCTAGATTTGGAAATTGGAAACGATTTGATTCTGAGAGATATTTTTACATCCGTCGAAACGGTTTGCGGGCCGGTGAGAGATCAAAGGGCTGGAATGATGTTTTGGATGCTCGACGGACGACGAAATATATGACCAACTAAATCTGTCCAAAGTCATTTAAAGTTATAACCACATAATATTAAGAGTCTCACTATTGTCGTATTTAAAAGTAGATACTTAGATATAATGCAAAAGGTGCTCAAATTTGATCAGATTGTGTGCTTTTATAGATAAATTTCTTTCTACAACATAAACTATAGATTGATATATGAAGTGTAAACGGTAGTGGCAAAATATTGTAGATGTGCGATTTTATAAATTAACTGACACTTGCTGTATCGGTGAAGGAATCAACACGAGGAAACCTGCATGCCTGAGAGTTCTCTATAATGTTCATGTGAAGTCTGCCAATCTGCACTTGGCCAGCGTGGTGGACTTCTCACCTCTCCATTAAGAGAGGAGACCCGAGTAGCACAATGAAAGTGTTGCGGTGTTGTTGATAGAACCGCAAGTGATATAGGCAACTTTCAACGCACATTTTAACAAACGCGTCCCCTACCTTGCTGGGCCAATAACATTCTGAGCGCATTTGAAGGGTTAAGTCGACGTGCATTCACGTGCAACGCGAGGCGAGGCGCAAATGGAGTGGTTTATGCAAAGCGTCTGATTGCTAAGCTCCCGTTGGAACCGTATAAAACTGCTTTGGAAAGGTGTCGGCTAGCTCCGAGGGATGCCATTCAGTTCGTGTTACTAACGGTTTCGTGTTGATTCCACATACTGTAGCTAAACCATTAACAGATAAAACCACGCCTGTAGTTCCCCGAAAGGGTAGGAAGATGTGTGTACACTCACTTTTCACCAGTTATGTCGTTAAACCTTGTCGAAGACCTTCGGGTGGCTTGAGAACATTTGACACTGGGTTGGCCACTAACCTCTCCACCGATCCGCATTGGAGCAGCGTGGTGGAGTATGCTCTAGACCTCCCGCAGCAGTGTTGTGGGGAGACCCTTGCCCAGCAGTGGGACGTCTATGGGTCGCAGCGAATATAGACGGACAAACAGACCAGGACCTAATGGTAAGTGGTCACCGTCGAGATATCAGGATTTAAAGACCTATTTTTTTAGACTAGAAGTTCAACATTTCGCGAATTATCCCAGTCAGAACGTGGATTTATCACAACGCAGGGCTACTTGCATCACAAAAGCTTACGAAAGTAAAACCCAGAGGGAACATCCTTGCTCGCGACGGAAATGGGCCGGTTTATGCTGAGCGCTTAATTGGTCCGCTGAAACTCTGAAACGGCCTCGTCCTACCTATTTTAAAAATTATTTTAACGGAGTAGCTACGCTCTGGTGGACTAGTGTTGGTGGTTCTGTTTCGTGTGAGTCGGGATTAATATTATCAATTTAAATATGTATTTAAAATGAACGAAAACGTTGGGAATAGAAGCTTCAGTTTATTTTATGTGCGAATTAAATACAGGCCTATCCCAATGTTATTTCTCTGTCCAACGTAAGCTTTTGACGGGCCGCTGCTGACAAAGCCTAATTGGTGATGCTCGTGGAATTGTCGGCGATCACCATTTTTATGTAAACTGACTGTACTGAAATAATATTACATAATCTTTACGTTAATTGTATCAGACTGTGCGCAAAACCATTTGTATAAAGTAAGTTTAATCTACATTTAAAAAAACACGCGAACAAGGCGTATGATGGTATATTTTCGTGCATTTAGCACCGCCATCGCACGTAGGAAAACCATCACCACCACAACCCATTCTTTGTCCCACTGTTGGGCACGGGCCTGCAAAACATTTGATTAGGTCAGCAGTCACCAATCGCCAACTTTTACGCGACAACTCTCGCAACCATCTTCCTGAAACTGAAAATCACAGGCAACGTCGTTTGAAACTTTGATATAATTAGTGGGAAAGAAGTGTGCTTGAATGGAGACCATTAGGTATACAGAAAATCTATCCCTGTAGCTCGAGACCAGAATGGTGCTACGGTATCCCCCGCCTGTCGTAAGAGGGGACTAAAAGGGGGCTTCCGGGTTCACGGGCGGCTAGAGTGGGAGCTCGAACCGTCCATCCCCACAAGGAAAGACTACGATGTGTGTGACTGCACGACGTTGTAGATGGATGTCGACGTCTTTGGACGTCTCGTCCGATACGAGCCTGTCATGAGCACAGCGCTGGAGGGCACCGGTGCGTTCTAACAGAGATCCCGGAGCCCTCCACAAGCGCTGAGCAAGGCAACCGACGGGTTTTAGAGGGTGGAAATCCCACATAACGCGGCGTCGCTCCCACGATGTCCGGGTACCTTAAAAGGTTTTCCACTTGTAAAAAGAAAGGTATACATAAGTTGGTAGCATAGTTGGTCAAGGTCAGAAGCTTTTTGAAGCCATATTCAATGGGCATGGGACCAGTCGAATTGTCGCGTAGATGTTATGCACGAATCGATGTTGGACGAGATTTAATTATTAAAATCTTTTGTCCCCTGTTCGTGTATCACCGGAAGAACAAAGGAATTTCCGAAAAGTCAAAGGATCAAATGCACCTGTTTCATAAAATGGTCCGGTTTATGCAAAACGTTTGATTGGTCCGCAGACAGCACTTTATGAGGCGCTCTTTGAAAAAGTGCTGGCATCCGCACTCGGCAATTTGTATGCGACGTCTCTCGCAAAGCATCAAACGGTTCATGTACGTGATACATAGTTTATTAATAGAGTTTTCAACGGACATCGGGAAAGGTTGGAATTTTGTATGCTTTTTCCAGACACGTTTCACGTGTTCACGTTATATAATGACTAGTGGACGCCCGCAGCTTTGCTCGCGTGGAATTAGACATTCATTAACTTCAAGAACGGCAGAGTTTCATACTAACTTTGCACCCCCGTTTTACCCCCTTAGGGGGTGAATTTTCAAAAATCCTTTCTTAGTGCTCCCCTACGTTATAAAAGGAACCCCTGTGCAAAATTTCAAGTTTCTAACCCTTATAGTTTAGGCCCTGCGTTGATATGTCATTCAGTCAGTCAGTCAGTCAGCTTATATATAAATAGATTATCATTTTATTCATATTTGTATAACAGATATAATAACTGAGCGCCTCTTAATAGAGAGTACTTATTTTCCTTCTATCTGCTGAGCCATTTCCTTTCATATATCTCCGATTCCTAAGAGCTAATAAAACAAATCTTTCCCTAACATATTTTGTTCATTTGTATGTTAATAGCGTAATTATTATCTCGATGCCATGCTTCAGGGAACAAGTAATTTCGTTTCAGATAAGATTGTCTCACTAGCAACGAGTAAACGGAAAATTTCGGTCGGGTGATAGAAATAACAATCTGAAGCTCGCAATTTTCATTCTGTTTTGTATGTGATTCAATAAAAATACATATACGAGTACATCTTTGCGGATTTTTTGAAGAATCACAAACGACCGAATCACGAAAATAGGCAATGATTATTGTAAATTGTTTTTCATAATGTCGATGAACAGATAAATAGTAAATGCCTATCGAGACATTAGGGTTAGCTTAGTGCAAGGTAATTATTGTAAATTAATCTTAAGGTAGGTTATGCACCTATGTATTTTTGTCCTATATAGTAGATTGTTTTACTTTTCTTTTTAAATTTACTTTGATTTTCATATCTGATAAAAATGCACGGTTGACGGTAATAATAAAAGTCTAATGTACATATTGTATAAGTATAAAGTTATTATTATTGTAGTATTAGCTATTCATCCGATGATCAATAGCTAAACCTATACATAATTGAAAGTGAGAGCGTTTATAAGTAAATAAATTATTAGCTACATTATATTACTTAATTTCGAATAGCATTCCTTTTCTTTTAGTTTAGTTTAGTAATTAGCTAAACTTTCGATAAGCAATCTCATAACAAAATAAATAATTTGACTATAGCTTCGAATAATCCCGTATGATACGGCTGAAAACCTCAGAAAGGAAATTCATTTCACAGTTATAATACGAGTATGTTCGTGACTGAAACGACCGCGCAACTATTTCTTTAATGGCTGCCGCAAATCCTATCTGTATTAATGGAAGTCCAGACTTACCTACCCAGGAATGCCAAGGTCGAAGAAAGGTGACGTTTGCGTGATATCTTCAACTTGAGAGCACTCACCATTGTAAAGCCGGTACAGAGGGGACCTATTCCGTTCGTATCTGCTGGTTATATTGGGGCTGTTAATCATCCTGACCTCGTATTTTTGTATGAAGCCAAATAAATGTTGTTGTTTGAGGCGCTTAAGTGCAGAGGAGAGTATAAAAGCAAGTGTCCTGCAGTGAATTTTTTCACTACGTCCGATTTCCTATGCGAAATCTCAATCTTTTTTGGGTTAACAAAGGATAAAACGGGACCCTATTCCTGAGGCTCCGCTGTCCGTCTGTCTGTCCGTCACCAGGCTGTATCTCATGAACCGTGACAGTTGAAATTTTCACAGATGATATTTCTGTTGCCGCTTAACAACAAATACTAAAAATCAGAAATGATTTGAATTATCAGAAACATGATTTTATTGCCGTTTTTATAGAAATGGTACGAAACTCTTCGTGCGCGAGTCCAACTCGCACTTGGTCGGTATTTTTTCTAATGGTGAAAGTATGAGTAGTACGAGTACGTACCTCGAAACTGTAGCGCAATGAAGAATTGGAATCTTTTAGACTCTAAAAGACTCAAAAATTTAGAGGAATAGTCGCTCGCCAATCGTTCTGGATGACGCAACGTAATTACTAAAAGCGTTGAGTAGTCACGTCACTAGTTAAGTGGGTAAGAGCCGTCTGTGGCCCAATGAGCTAAGGAAAGGACCCGAAATGAGAAAATACGTTCTACGTGTGATTTGTAGCGAGTTTATTGTACTAGGTCAAGGACACTACACTTGTAGAGGCGACCATTTGTAATAGTAACAACGGTTTTGATACCATGGTTATGTAAGCCGACTAAATTCTTTACTCAAGGCCTTTCTCAAAATTGAGTTTGGCTTAATAATACGGGCTGATAAACGGACTGACTCTTACAAATAATTTCTTGTAATATTATAACATTAAACTAGCAGCTTTGCTCGCGTGGAATTAGACATAACAATAGTTTCGTTTACACCTAGTAATATTATATAGCCTATGTCACTCAGTGAAGATGCAGCTTTTTAATGGTGAAAGAATTTTTGAAATCGGTCCAGTTGTTTTAGTGTGAAAACATTACAAACAAATGTTTCCTCTTTATAATATTAGTATAGATACTATACTAATTACAACTAGCCGTCCTTGTTTTTCAGTCGTCACACCTACTAAACAATCTGATAATATTTTTATTATCATCTAACTGGACTAAGTCTCATGCTGAATACTTTTTGAGTATTGTTCTAAGTGTATCTTATCTGTACAGTCCTTTTTTTATCGCTGGGAAATGCAATTACGCATCCCACACATAACCTTGTCGGTCAGGTGGGTATGTGGGACTCGGTGATATCAGTATACCCACTAAAACCCAGCGGCACTCTCAGCGTTGATAAAAGACTCCACGGGATCGCTGGCGCATTACTACCGTGGCTGCTGTACCTACCTAGCAAATGACATTGAATTACTTAGTACAGAAATGACTGAAAAATCATCGTGAGCTTGTTTAGAACCGAGATCTGTCGAATAGGGGCCGAATTTCCAGAGCTGTTGCCGCCTGTTCAGTAATACCCTAGTAGTAAGCTTATGTAGATTACAGCTCAGTCTCAACACGCTGGGACCGAAACGTGAGCTCTAATATCATAACACAAAGGACACAGTAGGAGCTTACGTCATTGTGGAGGTTCGAAGACTGCATTTACAATGAGCTGCAATCGGATTTTGAGGGTGTGAGGTGAAACAAAAATGTATAGGTAAGGTTTCGAAATAAGAACTTATATTCATATTTAGTTGAAGTTACCGGCTTACTCACGTTTGATATAGGTAGGAAATAGGCCGACTAGTTTCGATCGATTACGATGATCATCTTCAGGAGTGAACGCGCTCGCAGCGGGTACGATGTATACTTCGAGAGTATACACCGTGAGAGTAAGTAACACCGGTAACTTCAACTGAATATAGACACTCACGAATCATTCTGTAGGTAATAAAACAATCTAATAATTTATTACGCCTACCACGCCCACAACCACATTTTTTGTCCCACTGTTGGGCACGAGGAGACCCGTTCCACTCGGACACGGGACGCGTCCGTCACCTCACCTCACGTCCAAATGCGTATTGGCAGACTTCACATGCCTTCGAGAACATTAAGGGGAGCGTCGTTAGGTAACCTACTCTTCTTTCACAGTTACAGCATTTGATATGTAATTAAAAGGCTCATAATTTAGAATAATAATTTGCCAGCATGGTGGACAAAGGCCTAATCCCTCCCATAAGAGCAGACCTGTGCCCAACAGTGGGAAGAAAGGGTTGTGGTGGATTACAATTTTGGAGCGTTTGGAAAAGAAAAGCGCAGTGTATAAAAGAAACGATTTCAAGGCGATTCCTATATCCGATAAATTGAACGCAAATAAAGTGGCGCCGTCTATCGGTTCGTTAGCCGAAGCCCCCGAGCCCGGCAGCCGGGGACCCTCACTAATCAAATGCAAGCAGGTCACATCCTAATCAAATGCTCAGCAGCCCAGAACACGATCTTCGACTCCTCGGGGCAAATAATTTATCCGGTGCTTTGTTTCAGAGTTAAACTTACACGTTTTAAATTAAAAACCTGTTTTAAATATGTTACACTTTTAATAAATAACCAGCATATAATTGACGACGTCATCAATATATAAGATATTAGAAAATTCCAGAGCACAGTGCTACTATCGAATTACGGGTCCCGAGTTCGAATCCCGGCCGAGGCAGATATTTATTTCGCCGATAAATATTTTGATTAGACTTAGTATGGAGGTAGCTGATACCCTGGATTATCATTTAGGATATTTTTATCCCGATAGGTACTGTGTTCCCTTGGGATAAAAAGCAGTTTCAATATTTATTCAGTTTAAGTCATTAATTTACGCGGGCGAAGCAGCGGGCAGTAGCTAGTTTATACATATACTTCACGCGCGTGGAATAAGACATAACAATATTTTCGTTTACTCCTAGTAATATTATATAGCCTATGTCGCATGTGTAGTGAAGATGCAGCTTTCTAATTCAGCGGTTCAGTAGTTTTTGTGTGAAAACATTACAAACAAATGTTTCCTCTTTATAATATTAGTATAGATTTGAACAAGTCTCACACATCGTATGGAAATGCATTCAAAGGCGTCCATTTATTGTACAATAAACCGTTTGCTCCAGAAACCTCACATTTGAATTGTATAGTTGCTAATCAACACCACACTGTCTACGCCGTAGCAATAATTACAACCGCAGATCGGCTACGCGACGTCCTTTGAATGGCGCGGTTGAGTGTCATGCTACGAGCTACGAGTGCTACGAGCTACGAGCTCGCAAACGGTCGCTGCTCGCGTGTCATCCGCTTTATTAAGCTACGTAGCAAATAACATACTTCGAAACGAGTTACATATCATTTAATGATTTTTTTTTAATTTTTTTTATTTATTTAATAAGTTACACCGACAAGATAAACACCAACACAATAACTTAAAACATGCACTGATTCAAACTAAGTGTTTCCTCAGTTACAGGTGTAAAAAAACTTTCTAGGAAAAACGTTAGGTATATGTACATCAAATTTAGCATAAAAACAAAACTTACTTACTCTGAAACTAAATAATAAATAAATAAAATAAAAAAAACTAAAAAAAAACGTCAAACATTTTAAAAAACAGTAATCCAAATATTTTTTTTCTATAGTTCTACTAGTTTACTATAGTTCTACTGTAAAATATTAACAAAAAGAATATTTTTTACTATGGGTACTGCTATCACAATATATCACTCTGGCTGCTATCACAACAAATTAAAAAAAATATTCCAAAGGGTCCTCAAAACGCAGACAAGTAACTTTGAAAAATTCGCTCGGTAGTACGGAACGCTAAGCACGCGAGTCCGACTCGCACTTGATCGGTTTTGGTTACACTTTAAAGTGTCTTTAGTTAAAATTACAGGAATTTAATTGCGAAAGCTCGACGTAACAGTATTAATATGAAGAGGCCTCGAAATACAATTTATGATCACAGCTTGAGTCCTTGTGTAAACAATGATATTAACAGACTGACATCTTATTATAGTTGTAATTAGTGCGGTGTTGGAGTGCGATTCGGTCGGAAATTGAAATCGCGGTAGCTTTGAAAGGGCTTGTTTAATATTGCTAGACGGAGCTTGAGGAACTATTTGTAATAAATAAGCATTACGGGAAGTTGCTTACTTAATTAAAATGTAATGTAAAATGGTAAAAATCGCGCTTACTCGGTATTATGTTCCATAGAATAACATCATTTAATTTACAAGCCTTAGCTTGTAATGTTTGTTAGTAGATAAATTTCGCAAGCTGAATCAAAGTCGATTTAGTCAAAAAGGGATTTTTCTAGATTTTAAGATTACAACCAAACCATGAATGCCTATGAACGCACATATTTATTAATTATACTAGTGGACGCCCGCAGCTTCGCTCGCGTAGAATTAGACATAAAAATAGTTTCGTTTACACATTATGTCTAATTACACGCGAGCGAAGCTGCGGGTCCACTAGTCCGTAAATATTTTTGATTTAGCAATGGGTACAAACTGAATACTACTTACGTTTTCTTTAAATTTCACTACAAGGAATGCAATGCATATAATTTAGTTCAGAACCGTTGCCAGTAAAGTAGGAACATGCAGCCAATAAAGTAGGATCTGTCCCGCGTTATATAATAATATGCAGAATTGCAATTTATTCCATGACTGGCTGTTCCCACATCTTCGCTGGGTAATTTGTAATAATTTCAATGTTTCACATATGCCAGGCGTCCCGTGACGGCTAACAATTTTTTTTTCCGAACGGAAATATTTTCGTACGTTTTGTTGTACAATATAAAACGAAACTAATCGATTTTGCTTATAGATATATAAAAATTTATATATTTATTTTCTCATATAAGTAGGTATATGTATATGTATATATATTTTGCTCACAGGCCCTCGCTATATTTAAGCCGATCGTTTGGATATCGGTGCGCATATCTAATCCGTACTGAAAGTATACATTCCGAATGAAGAAAAACTAATGTCTTTTCTAGTCTCACGGAATTACAAATCGGCATTGATATATCGGTATTACGCATTATAAAAACGTATTCGGAAAACACGTGTATGTAGGTATGTGGCCAGCCTTACAGAACGAATTATTTGATCAAACAATAATAATGCGTGGTTTGCTGTCTGCTTCTAATTTGATGTTTGATGTTGATAAGTTTGTTATAGTACAAACGAACAATGTAAATAATTGTGATTATAGAGAAATTCAAATTGTATCAACGCTACTGTTGTATCGGCAAGATAGAAATCTGAATATTAAAGTACAAGCCATTATTTAGTTTAATATTGTAAGCGTAAGGTTTATTTTAGTCTAGCAGAATGATATTGTTTATCACAGTAATGAATGTCATTAGTACTGTATTGAAGACAGAACAGTCACTTGGGAAGTAATAAGTTTGTCATGCGCTTATAGCTGAGTGATTGTTATTTGAACTCCATTTTCTAGGGTTCGGGTTCAATACAAGTAGGATCTTTTTTAAATACTGTTAATTAATAATTAGACTTGCAACGAATATTCGGTTACTATTCGGTATTCGGCCTATTCGGCTGCTTTTATTATATTCGGCCGAATACCGAATATCTACATATTATTCGGCCGAATACCGAATACTTAAATAATATATTTGTCATAGAGAAATATCAAATAATTGGAAAAATGAAAAGTTAAAATCGATTGATTACGTATATATTCATATTTTCATTTCTGTTATAATCATTTAAGTAGTCATTGGTACATAATCATCTTCTGAATTGGAAAAATGGAGGATTCTATGTATTTGAATTATTGTGGTAATCAAAATTTAGAAGGGTAAGGTTCTCATTTCTTTTATAATCATTTATTAAATAGTCATTGGTACATAAAACAGGTACATAATTTAATCATTTTCTGTATTAAACAAGTTAAGAATTTTTCTATGCATTTGAATTATTTTCATAATCAAAATTTAGAAGGGGAAGGTTATGGTGCACTAAGACTAACGGGTACATTAGAACAAAACAAAGGAGCGCGAAACAATCACGTCTGTACAAGTTTTTGGCGCTAAAATCCAGCCGAATACTTTTGCCTAATATTCGGCTATTCGGTCAGGGGCCTCGCCGAATATTCGGAATTCGGTATACTGCCGAATACACTATTCGTTGCAAGTCTATTAATAATATATTGCTGTTAATTAATAACGTCATCAAGAGTTCTCGATAGATTTTTATTTTTAATCGTAGCGTCCATAGCTCGCGTCGATTCTATGGCAACGACCAAGTTAAGCAACGACGGGCACGGTCGGTTTGTGCATTTGTGACCGCTAGTAGTAAAAATTGTAAGAACGCTACCGTGACCCCGCAGCTTTGTCTGTGGGAGAAATCCGTGCCCAGCAGTGGGACGTCAATGGGTTGCAGCCTAGCTACCGTGCTTCGGAGGGCAATTTAAGTGGCTTGTATTTGCTTTTGGTGGCTTGAGACCATTCGGAACAGGGTTGGCAAATAAGCATAGATATACTGCATTGCAGCAGCGTGGTAGCTGTGTCTGTGGGGTATAATGATGCGGGAGCAAAGGTCCCTGTATTTTCCACAGTCAATCGATTCAATAGCTTTATTTGAATGGAAATTTTTGCTTCCACGAAATCGTTACACTAACTAGTTACCATTTGAAGGCTTCATTTTCAATGAAAAAACGTGTTTTCACGCTCAAGAGTGACAAAAGGCAGGGCTCGTAAATATCTACGTTTTTTCAAGATCGCACCGGCTCCGTAATATATCAAATAGTGAGAAATCCCACGAATGTGTTGCCAGTCGGCAATTGTCAGTCTTCAGAGCGAATTCTCGGAAAGAAGAAAATAATTTTGTAGCGAAACATTTTGTTGCCGGCGTGTTTGCAAAAATTCGACGGTACAACAATACAACTACAACCCATAGACGCTCCACTGCTGGGCAAGGGTCTCTCCCAAAGACAAATCTGCAGGAGGTCTAGATAGGTCATAGGTCATACTCCACCACGCTGCTCCAATGCGGGTTGGTGGAGGGGTTAGTGACAACCCAGTGTCAAATGTTCTCAAGCCACACGAAGGTGTCGTTTAGGAGAGGTCTATGTCCAGCAGTGAACCTCAAAAGGCTGATAGATGGATGGATGAAGGGGTATGTTTAGGTTCCATATAAGTGTCGATCCATTGTCATACACCGGACACAATATACACACTCCGTGTTACTAATAGGAATTTTTAATGAGAAAAAGCTGTAACTCTTAAAAGCGTCTCCATTTAAGTGATATAGTTATATTGGTTATAATATGTACCATAGACAAAAACGCTCGTAATACTACGCGTCATCCGACCCATTACAGAAGACGGCCTATTCCTAATTGCCGCGATTTGAATATGTCACCTTTGTGACATGACAGTGTGTCATTATAAAGCGGGCTCTACACTCGCGGCGCGAACGCCCGCGAAAGCCGCGAACCGCGTGTGTGGATGGTTTCGCGGCGTCGCGGTCGCGCTTCGCGGCGTTCCCCGTCCGGTGGCGGTTTTTTGGTCCGCGTCAAAGGGTTTGCGAAGCGCGAACGCGAACGCATCCACACTCGCGCTGTGTTCACAGTTGTGTGCGAGACGCCGTTGCAAGCAGACGTTATTTTAATTAAAATGAGTACCCAGTGGAGCAACGATCTTGAACTAGTGCTCCTGGAGTGCTATCAAGATCAAGCAGAACCTGTGCTTTAGCAAATCCAACATGAAGGACATAAAAATAAGAATAAGATAGGTACACGATGCATGGACGAGAATTAGTGCAATCATGGAAATTCCTGTGCCAGAATTGAAGAAGAAAAGAGACTATAATGTCCAGCTACAGAACGTACAGGAAAAAAGTGAAGGATTCTCCTCCATTTCTTCTTAACTTGTGTTTTGGATTTTATAAATGCTTATTTGTAACGTGATTGTATAGCGCACAATGTCAGAGCAGCAGCAACAGTAATTTCCACGTCCATTCTAGTCAACTGCGCGAACGTAAATGCGAAAGGTTGCGAGTGTAGAGGGCTATATTTTTCGCGCCGTGTCCATGCGCGAACCGCGGCCGTGAATCACGGCCGCGGTTCGCGGGCGAGTGTAGAGCCCGCATAAGCACATTCGCGCGGAATTACTCGTATATTCAATCACGATTAATGAAGTAGGTAGTATTTCCATTCTGTGCGTTTTGTCAAATTTACCCTACAGATATTTCGGCTTCACATCGTTAGCGCACAAATGCCACGTTTGACGCTCGAAGAGAGGCGATGTTCCACTGCTTGACACAATCGACACGAAACGTATGTATAATGTATGTATGTCGTAGAATTTAATCAAATCCTTTTAAAAATATTTTTGATATTCTTGATTCACGATGTGTTTTATATCTCGTTTATAACGATGCTAAAGTACTCACGATGACAAAGTCACTATTTTAAACACAGCAGGTATGAGCAAAATTTTTGTTACCTAATGAGCAAAACGCAAGTGTAAGGCCCAATCAGGTACAGCGCTGGGCGCGACCAATTGCGAATTTCAATAGCTTATTCAAGGGCCCAATGTATACATACATCGGGCATATTCCTATACCTCGGCGCATATCTGCGACTTTACCGACAAACACTACGTGCGCATCTCACGCTAGCTTCAAAAAAATCCGCTCGCGACACGAGTAATCTGTAGAAGTTTTTCGCTGGACGCGTGGCGATTAACTCAAAAATAGAGCGTGTAATGTGTAGCAATGGAACATCGCCGCTTTCGACGTTATGTCGCTAATACGCTTTACTTGTCAATCAGCTGTCCGATTTGCTATTTACATGCATTAATAGTTGACTTGACTCGTAAAGTAGGTTTAAATAATTACTATTACATATTGACAGTAGACTTACAGGAACAATGCTCACTTGATTCAAGTTTCATAAACAGAATTACAGAGTTCGTTACCCAACTGAGAATATTAGGAAGATAAATACTCGATACTTGGGTAAAAAAGCTGTTTTCTGCCACCCAAACATTTTTGTATCGTTTATTTACGAGAAAATTTTCAATTACATAAACATTTATGAAACAAAATCTGTTCTAATAATATGTATCTTGACTTGTAACCGCGTCACAAATGTGAGTTTCAATTAAGAGCAATGTCTTGTATATCATACAGACTTCCTTATTAACTTAAAATATGCTTAGCTATGGTATGTCTTTAATCGAGTCTACGCGAGACTCTGTTTGTATGAATCTTCAAACCCACTTCAGTATACAGTAATTTAAATACCTCGACAATTAATAAAATTTGTCAGCCCGAGAGAAATAAAAACAAGAGATTTGTCTCCTCATTAGCGGTGGCAGTTGTCTATACTAATCTATACTAATATATAAAGAGGAAAGATTTGATTGTTTGTTTGAATTGAATAGGCTTCAAAACTACTGAATCGATTTGAAAAATTCTTTCACTGTAGGAAAGCTACACTATCCCCGGGTGACATAGGCTAAATTTTATTTTGGAAAAAATTGGGTTCCGTAAGATATTTGGGTTTTTCGGACACAAGGTGTACTACTGAACCGATTTGAAAAATTCTTTCACTGTTGGAAAGCTACACTATCCCCGGGTGACATAGGCAAAATTTTATTTTGGAAAAAATAGGGTTCCGTAAGATATTTGGGTTTTTCGGACACAAGGTGTACTACTGAACCGATTTGAAAAATTCTTTCACTGTTGGAAAGCTACACTATCCCCGGGTGACATAGGTTAAATTTTATTTTGGAAAAAATAGGGTTCCGTAAGATATTTGGGTTTTTCGGACACAAGGTGTAAAAAATCAACCAGAAAAGTTACTTATTTTGCGTACGCTGCCTAAAATATAAAAGATAGAACCATAAAATATTCTAATTAATTGTAGATCTTATAAATATCTATAAAAAAAACCGCGACACACTATACCTATCTATGTCGAGTGAGGCACAACAACCATTTTTTTATCTTGAATTTTTTTTGGACTACATTTACAGTTTATGTACCTAGATAATATTTGGTCTTTGAATGATTAAAATTGGACGTTTGGTTTTGAAGTGTCTGTCTGTCTGTCTGTCTGTCTGTTTCGCTTTCACGCCAAAACTACTGAACCGATTTAAATGAAATTTGGTACACAGTCTAGAGCCTGACAAAGGACATAGACACTTTTTAATTGGAAAAAAGTGTTGTAATGGGTTGAAAAGGGAGATGAAAGGTTGTATGAAAGTATTGTCATTTTCAAAACTAGAAGCATATAACTTAAATTTTAGGCTGTTGATAAGGTATAATTCTTACTAATCCTATCCTACTAATATTATAAAGGGGAAAGTTTGTAAGTATGTATGTATGTATGGATGGATGTGTGTTACTTTTTCACGTAAAAAGTACTGAATGGATTTTAATGAAACTTTACAATAATATAGCTTATACATCAGAATAACACACAGGCTAAAATTTATAAAGATATTGTGTGAATTGTCCAAAATATGACGATAAGTGTCAAGTAGGTAAGTAGGAAAAAATCTACCATCTGCGAGCTATTCTGGCGTGCGCTGCCAAAACTACTGGACCGATTTCAAAAATTCTTTCACCATTAGAAAGCTGCATCTTCATTGAGTGACATAGGCTATATAATATTACTAGGCGTAAACGAAACTATTGTTATAGTCTATATATGTAAAATAAAGTCGTGTTAAATTTTTATTTTTTTAGTAACCTGACGCAAATAGGGTTTATGTGTGTGTACCTATTATAATTTTGATTTTTATATAAAATACCCGTGCGAAGCCGGGGCGGACCACTAGTAATTTATACTTCGAATATCAAACGAAGCGCTCATAGGCGTATAGATCGCGTCGATTACGTAACCGACCGATTTAAGCAATGTCGAGCGCGATCGATAGGCTTGTTTGCACGTCGGAATGAATGTGATAGGAGCCGATGATATTTATAGTGGCTGAATGCATCCTCTCACTTGAGTGCCGGGTTCATATCCAACTGTGGTAGTAGTAGTGTGGTATGGTAGGTAAATGTATTTTGTCAAATCGGATTTAATCGTAAAACAAACTACGCTTCTACATAGGCTCTCAATTATTTCAGTATTGTAGGTACTTCTTATCGATGGCTGCAACCCATCAACGGCTTAGTGAAAGCTTCTAAAGAATATAGATACTTACGTATTTACTTGTACACTTAAAGAAAACTCATTGGCGAAGGAAGAATTTCTGATCAACCCGAGTAAGTAACTATTTAGCCCAAGCGTCAGAATTTTTAATTACTTGTAATTGACTCGCTCAAGATGGATCAATCATGGAAGTAACAACTGTGACATGATGAACGCATTAGTGCCGAAATCGGTTTCAATTAAACAGTTATTTCCAGTACAACGTCTTAAGTGTGAGATTTCAATTCCTTGTTTGTCAATTTTAAGACTGTCAGGTAGATTATTGATAAACAGGATCATTTTAATAAAACATGAGGGCCCGTTAGCGCAATCGATAGTAACCCTGCCTGTTGCGCCAGGGGTCGTGGGTTCTCCGGGCCTATCTTAGCGGTCGTAAAATCTGCTACCCTGGGCGTGATGGCCGTGTCCTGGAGAGAGAGGTCGTGCGCGGGGTTCCACAGGGGTCAGTCTTAGGGCCACTCCTCTGGAACCTCGGGTATGATGCGGTGTTGAGGACGACGCTTCCACCTGGTGTGAGCGTCGTCTGTTACGCCGACGACACCCTCGTTCTCTCCGAAGGGGAGTCCTACTCCAGGACGGCGAGGCTGGCCGAGCTCGGGGTGGCACGGGTAGTGGCCGGGGTCCGAAAACTGGGTCTGGCAATAGCACCAAACAAGACCGAGGCGCTATGGCTCCACGGTCGTAGACCCAGAGAGGACCCTCCGAGCACATCGGTGAGGATAGGTGACGTTGACGTTCAGGTTGGCCGTAGCATGACCTACCTGGGGCTGGTGCTGGACAGCCGATGGACCTTCGACGAGCACTTCAATCGTCTCGTCCCCCGGATTCACAAGGTAGCGGGTGCGATGCACAAACTGCTGCCAAATCTCGGGGGACCAAGGGGAGAAGTCCGCCGCCTCTACGCAGGCGTGGTGCGCTCTATGGCGCTCTACGGAGCGCCCGTATGGGCTGGCCGGCTCTCGAGCAACAAGCGACGCGCAGCGAAACTCAACGCTGCGCAGCGCGTGATCGCCATTAGGGTTGCTCGAGGGTACCGGACAATTTCGCACGAGGCGGCAACAGTCCTGGCGCGGTTTCCGCCCCTGGACATTCTGGCGGATATGGAAGCAGAGGTCTTTCATAAGACCCGCGACCTCCGCCAGAGGGACGACCCCCATGAGGCGATCGAGGAGCTACGACGAGGGTCAAAAAGGCGGGCCTTGTTGCGCTGGCGCGAGCGATTGGCAGAGCCTCGCAGTGCGCGCCAGCGTATAGTAAGGGCTGTCTTGCCAAACCTCAAGAGCTGGCTTGAGAACAGCGGAAACGTCACCTATCACCTCACCCAGATACTTACCGGACATGGCTGCTTCGGTGAGTATCTGCATAGGATAGGAAGGGAGGAGGCGGCGCAGTGCCACCACTGCGGGCATTTAGAGGATTCCGCGCAGCACACGCTCGAAAACTGCCCTGCATGGGAGTCAGAGCGGCGGATCCTCACGGACATAATCGGGCAAGATCTTTCCCCGGCAGCCGTGGTCGCGGCGATGCTCCGGAGCGGGGAAGCGTGGCGAAGCGTCACCTCCTTCTGCGACGCAGTAATGCTCGCGAAGGAGGACGCCGAGCGAAGCCGAGAACGCTCGGATCCCGCTCGGAGGAGGAGCCGCCGCGGCAGACGTCACCAACGTCCCGCGCCGGGGGAGTCTTGACTCCCGTGACGAGCCTGCCCAGGCACCGCGCTGGAGGGCTCCGGTGCGTTCTACACAGAGATCCCGGAGCCCTCCCAGAGCGCTGAGGATGGTGCCCGATGGGTTTTAGTGGGTATTCCGGCAGTAGGCCGGCGAGTCCCACACTCCGTGCGTAAAGGCATTTCCCATCGTTAAAAAAAAAAAAAAAAAGGGGTCGTGGGTTCGAATCCCACTCAGGATAAATATTCGTGTGACGAACACTTTTATTTGTTCTGTGTCTGAATGTTAATATTATCTATTTAAGCATGTATTTTGAAAATATGTATGTATGTATATCATCATTTTATGCACGCCTGTTCATTAATACATTGTGGTTGTTTCAACATTAATGTATCAATAATTAAAAAGAGGGGTTGTGATATAAAATAAATTGTGTTGGTCTATATGTGTGAATAATCAGGTTTGCTCACTGCAATACGTTATTAATAATTGATTATTGGATAATTAACAATTCAGAAATTTCCTTGCTTGTGCAGTCTGTAGGTAACTTAATTGAATGTTTTTATATTTCCACCACCCACTACCACAACACAACTCTTTCTTTGTTCCTCTGTAGAGGAGACATGCTCTCGGCTGGCCAAATACGGATTTCAATGGTAGAGCCTATACGTCTATGGGTTGCTAAGTGCTTACGTCAAATACACCATCGACCAATCTAGGAATCTCATGTTGTAATTTCATTAAGATGACTCATAATGAAATTAGAAGGAGTAATAAATGTCAGTTGCAGTGTTAAAATATGTTTTTATTATTCTTACTAGTGGACGACCGCAGCTTCGCTCGCGTGGAATTAGACATAACAATAGTTTCATTTCCACCTAGTAATACTATATAGCCTATGAAACTCAGTGAAGATTCAGCTTTGTAATGGTGAAAGAATTTTTTTAATCGGTCCAGTAGTTTTTGAGTGAAAACATTACAAACAAATGTTTCCTCTTTATAATATTAGTATAGATTACTATATGCATACGCATTTACATATCATAAGCGTTTACATATCGGTGAATTTCAAAAATTGAATCGCATTAACTAAAATATCCGTATTTTCATTTATAGCCAACTTATAGCAGTTGGCCTTACAGGTACTTATAGTTAAACAGTTCCCCCACGGTTAGGTGATTAGGTGTAATAACTAAATTTGACAAACTTTTGGACACAAAGTTTGGGCACCTGGTCAAATTTGCAGGTAAGCAATGAGTTAAATTTGCCGATATCAGCTCTTACATACTAGCTCGATGTTAGTTTGAAATGAAAAAAAAAAATGGTTTGAATGCGATTTACGCGCTTAGTTTACGTAAAGCGCTTTAATTGTTATTTTATTAGAATTAAGCATACTCCACCACGCTGCTCCAATGCGGATTGGTGGAGGGGTTAGTGGACAACCCAGTGTCGAATGTTCTTAAGCCACCCGAAGGTCTTCGACAAGGTTAACGACTATTTCCACCATTGAAAACAACCGGGACTGACGGCTTTACGTGCCCTCCGAAGCACGGTAGCGTCCATAAAATTTTGCCACTAGCGGTCACCCATCCATAAACCGACCGCGCCCGTCGTTGCTTAACTCTTTCGATCACATTGAATCGACGCGAGCCATTGGGCTATGGACGCCAAACGATGCACGTATATACTAATTAACACATAGCAATGTATTTTCATTGTTTGATTTTAAAAAATCCATATTGTTGATGGTGTCTATCTATAAATACAAGGGGTAAAATTCGACTATCTTTGAGACAATAAACCTAATTGCTACGCCATGTAATCTACAATAAACCTGTTCTGGCCTATCAATAAGGTGACTCTGACTCCAAGCCTACTTGTAATAATTAGGTAGGTACCATACGATGTCAATGTCTTTTGAGCGCAAAACTATAATAATGCATAGTAATTAGGAATTATATTACCGAAAAAAATACATATAACTTCCTCCTTTGAGAATCTGACGTTATTGGTGTCACTCTTTGATCATTTTCGTTAAATTACATTCTCTGTTGATATATTTGTATCGAAACCACTAGAAAGCGTTTCACCATACATCTGTCAAATCATTAGCCAACAGGGATGAGTGGGCAAATAAATCCCATAAGCCGCTCTAGAGGTATAGATGGAATCCCTTTGAAGTCACGGGCGAACGACTGACAGACGACACCAATCTATAAAAAGGAATGTATATATAAGATGTATGTGTAGTTGTTTATCACATGATCACCTGTTAGGTTATAAACGAGTGGTTTAGATTCAGCTTACGATGTCTCGTCGATCCGGTAAAATTTGATGTTCTTGTATTCTTGTGTCATTGTGTCCCGGGGGATTCATTAGCACTGGATAGTCGTACCTAGCTTTTGTAAGTATGTATATGAAATGATCATGGCCTTTTTGTGACGTCGCCACAACGCCACTAAATGCTAGAATAATATTCTTTCGCTTATCCGTTAATACAGCGAAGAATTATTTAAGTTTCATTCAAGTTAATTGTTTTAATACCTCAATCGACTTTTGCCACTGGCGTGTTAATGTCTCATAAGTATGCTGAACATATCGCAAGGCAGCATGCGTGGCCAAGTATTTCACCGCTTGTATTATAACGCCACTAAATGCTTGAATAACTTTTCTCCGTCCATCCGTTCTCGAACCATACTTGTAGCTTTTATACGCTTTACAGCCCATAGATGTCCGACTATTGGGCACGGGTCTCCCCCACAAACAGCTGCGGGAGGTCTAGAGCATACCCCTCCATGCTACTCTAAAGTGGATTGGTGGAGTTGATTGAAGCCAAGCGTGGTTTTACCTCTTTTAACTGTCCTGTGGTTTTACAATTACTTTCACCTTACCTGTATAGCGGTTTACTCTTACATGTACAGCGGTTTGCTCTTACCTGTACAGCGGTTTGCCCCCAGCGTGCCGAAACCACAAGACCATGTACACCCTGTCCTCGTGCGAGTCTGGCTCGATGTCGCAAGGCAGCGCGGCCGTGCGGCCCACGACCGCCTCCACGTCGGATGTCGACACTGGAACAAAGTCCACTAAATCTGAGTTGGTATATCCTTTTCTTGGCGCAATTTTTGGTCATCAATAAAGCCCTGACAGACCTTAAACTGATCTTGGGCTACCTGGTGGTAAGTGGTTCGCTTATAAACAGGACCAACACCAGCGGGGTAGGCTTTTCTGTGTGCCACAAATGAGCTATGTGGCTCCACCCATCCATCCACCATGATATCTATGACAAAAGTCGAACAGGACTACGAAATAGACTGGGATCTTAAAACAGTATCTTAGTAGTGTTCTCACTACTAAGATACAACCTATAGGCATCCCACTGTTGGACACTTGTCCGCAACCGTAGCTGAGGTTTAGTCTAGAACGTCCACCACCGCATTGAAGTAGGGTGGTGGAAGTGGCTAACCCAGTCTCGAATGCTCTCAAGCCACCCTAAGGATTTCGACAAGGCTTAACGATTATTATAGTACAGTCATTCGAACAACACATGCAAGTAAATGTCAGAAACTACTCGTCGGATTCTGCAAACTTTTTCACTAGTAGGAAGTTACATTATAGACGACAGCTGTTAGGCTATTTTAAGCGGGCGAAGTAGTAACTTACCATACTAATATTATTAAGGCGAAAGTTTGTTAGTGTGTGTGTTTGTGTTTGTTATTTCTTAATGCTCAAACGGCTCAACCAATTTTGATAAAATTTGATATGGAAGTAGCTGACACAAAATTTTTTTTTACATATATGATACTTTTTATCCCGATACTGTGTTCCCTTGGGATAAAAAATCAATTTCAATATTTTTTCCGTATATACTATAAAATTCATACGGGCGGAGCCGCGGGCAGCAGGCAGTTTTTTTACTAAAGTACATTTTTTATGTTTCAATTCGTTTAAAAGCACACTCAATATTATTTATTATAATGATTTCTTTTACGGCACGAAAATATGTATGCGTCCCTGAAAGCTATAAGCAGGAAAACTGTTTTTTTACCAGTTATATAAACATACTCGTAACTCGAAGTCGTCAAGCGTTATTGAGACATTAAGGAAAGGGCAGCTATAAATACGGTGACCTTACCTAAAGTGACCAAAGGGTAACTTTGTCGATGGCGTTTGAAGTACAAATAAATATTTGGGTAACATACATAAGATAAGATAATAATTTATTAATCATAATATAACAGAGCACAGGAAAGCACTAACTTGATTTATACTTTTTTTACACATACTCGTACTCAACAATATTCGAAAGATGAACTAGCCCTTTTAAGTTTCTAACGTTGTTTTGGGGAGATAGTTTTTCATTACGACCAGCCTAGCTGCGACGCATATACGTCCCACTGCTAGACACGGGTCTCCCCACAGACACAGCATACTCCACCACGCTGCTCTAATGCGGATTGGTGGAGGGGTTTGTGGACAACCCAGTGTCGAATATTCTCAACCCATCCGAAGGTCTTCGATAAGGCTTAACGACTGTTTCCACCATTTAAAATACAACCGAGACCGATGGCTTAACGTACCCTCCGAAGCACGAACCGCCTACAAACGAGCATTCAGCTGTTATTCATCTGTTACAAGCGCGTACGAGAAATGACTTAAATTTAAAAAGTTCGAATTCAATTTTTGACAGTTTCTTTCTTCTCATGTATAGTTTTGACGGTGCCGCAAACTTTAGTTTATAGGTAGTATATAACTACTGACTACAACACTTAATTACTTTTATTACACTAAATGTATAGTTACTAACAGTTACAAATAATGTAAGGAATCTTTATTTTCCTGTTGAAATGATCATTGGCGCGTATATTAATTCTGTATAACCAATCGCCATTTTTCTATAACACTCCCTTTGCTCATGTAACATGCCTAATATTATTTCTATTCATTAGACACCGCTATACAATGTCGATTAATCAGAGTTACGCCGTGTTAGTCCGCTCATTCGGTTCATTCATCAAACTTGCTCATTCATTCGAGGAAATTATGCGCCATTTCTCCGGAGAATCATTCTCGGTCGCTTGTTATTCGAAGATCGCTCAACTGCTCAACACACGCTTAGTGAACCGGTGCACCCTTAACCACGGAAATTTAAAAATACTTTTCAATATCTCGGCTGCACTTTATCGATTTGTTCTATTTGAAACGGTTTTCGCTTTAGTTTTTGCCAAGCACGTGTAAACTAGTTGTAGATAGGTTCCTATGTTGGTTTCTTCTGGCGTTAATTTGGTTTTAACATACTTTTTTATTAAGCATCTAGCTTCCCCGTGGGTTCGCCCGCGTTTCCCGTGCAGAATTCCTCTCCTATCAAGGAATGGATTATTATATAATATTATGTTAAGCTTTTATCGGCAAACTAAACCAAAGGTTACCACTTATCAAAATGTAGCTTTACCCGCATTTCGGCCGATCATAATAAGAAATAGCATTAATCGATTTTTAATCATTAATTAACCTTCAATCGATTAAAAATTGTTTGAAGGTTAGGTTGTGTTCTGCCGTTGTCTCTATTCTACTCGGACGCATCGGCCGATGGAGTGGAAGAGAGATGAATGCGTCATAAGCCGAACGCTTAGGCAGATCGTGCCTCTCTATCGCTGGTTCCGCGCTCTCGCTTGCACGCGGAACGTGAGTATGATTCACGCTTTTTCGTGCGTGCAGCCGGCGTTCATCTATTTATAAGACGTTATCACGTCAATAATTAAACAATACCCTGTAGCACATGGACCTATAAGGCTCTTAGCTAATTAGTGGCGCCCATAGCATTTCGTAACACCTAACTTCCAAGGACAATAGTACGCGGAACCATTGTGTAATTTAATTTATGTTAGCCGACCGCCAACCCTTGTTCTGGGCAGGTGAATAATCTAAGCATACTCAACAATGATGTCCTGGCTTGTTGTACCTATGTGTTCTGTGGCATAGGTACAACAATTAGCAGTCATAGCAGTGACAGCCGAGTGGCTATCGAACTCGCCTCTCACTCGAGCGGTCCGGGTTCAAACCCCAGCGGCACGCACCAATGACTTTTCTGAGTTATGTGCGATTTAAGCAATTAAATGTCACTTGCTGTAACGGTGAAGAACACATCGTGGGGAAACCTTCATGCCTGAGAGTTCATCATAACGTTCTCGAAGGTATGCGAAGTCTGCCAATCCGCACTTGGCCAGCGTGGTGGACTAAGACCTAATCCCTCCCGTTCTGAGAGGAGACCCGTGCCCAACAGTGGGACAAAGAAAGGGGTGTGATGATAGCCACTGGGCTGTTTCTATTAAATATTAAAAAATAATTATTTAACTCGTCCCTCGGTAACAATGCGAGCACATGACGGTCACAAATCCCACGTTTACATAACTTGATTAAACTGCGACGCAAATGGAAGTTTACTCAGTTAATCAGAAACGCACGTACCTTGGAAATGGTAGGTAGCAAACAAGCATACAGGTGCTGGTTACATTTACGAGAGGTTATATTATATTGGACTTTTCTTACAAGATGAAAAGCGTAAGAAAAGTCCTCGAGTGGAGACCGCGTCTCGGAAAACAAAGGATTGGCCGCCCCCCGACGAGGTGGACTGACGACCTGAAGAAGACAGCGGGAAACCGTTGGATTCAGAGGGCGCTGGATCGGGAGTGGCGATGATTGAGGGAGGCCTATGTCCAGCAGTGGACCCAAAAAGGCTGATGGATGGATGGATGGATATTATATTGTGATCGACCGAACGAGACTGTCATGGTTGCTTGCGTTGGCGATAGCGGGTGAGTGATGATGCATGTTTGTTTGCCATCTAATCATAATACGAGATGCAATATCTTTCGACCCCTTGTTACGAAAATTACGTGGACGGAGGTGTAAGAAATTTGGCACAGTCGAAGACGTTGAATTTAGAGCTTAGCTTAGTGGTAGATTGTAAATTAGCCTTAAGGCAGGTTAGGCACCCGTGTAGGATTAGCTATTCATTCAATGATCAATAGCTAATCCTTTTGAGCAGTTTAGAATAGCATTATATCTCTTTTCTTTAAGTAGTTTGTAGTTACCTAAACTTTCGTTAAGCGTGTCCAATCACCTCATAACGAAATAAATTATTTGACTTTGACTTAAATGAAAACATTACACACACAACCATTGGTTTGAAACACACACATAATATATACATACATATTTAATATTGGTTACCCGGATACTCTTTTCGTCTTGCTGCATCCCATAGACGTCCCACTTCTGCGCACGGATCTCTGTGTATCTGCTCCAATGTGGTGGAGGGGTTAGTGGCCAACCCACAGTCGAATGTTCTCAAGCCACACAAAGGTCTTCAACAAGGCTTAATAAACTGTTTTTACCATTGAAAACAACCGAGAGCGACGGCTTAGCGTGCCCTCCGAGGCCTCCGAATACCTCCAACTACGTTGTAACGAATGATACAGAAATGTCTTTTATCACTGACGTATATATTTCTAAATGTACACAGTTCCATCTTTTAAATTTACCACTGACGTATATATTTCTAAATGTATACAGTTCCATCTTTTAAATTTACCACTGACGTATATATTTCTAAATGTACACAGTTCCATCTTTTAAATTTACCACTGACGTATATATTTCTAAATGTACACAGTACCATTTTTTAAATTTACCACTGACGTACAGGTTACTAAATACACACAGTTCCACAGTAGTATATATCTTATATATATAAAAGGAGAAGGTGACTGACTGACTGACTGACTGACATATCAACGCAGGGCCTAAACTACAAGGGTTAGAAACTTGAAATTTTGCACAGGGGTTCCTTTTATAACGTAGGGGAGCACTAAGAAAGGATTTTTGAAAATTCATCCCCTAAGGGGGTAAAACGGGGGTGCAAAGTTTGTATGAAACTTTGCCGTTTTTGAAGTCATGTGGCGTCGTTAATGAGTCTAAACTCTACGCGAGCGAAGCTGCGGGCGTCCACTAGTATTTTATAGTCCTCCTCATCGATTTCGATGACGGCGACCCTAACTAATTATAATGCTAACAAATTGAATGTCACTATTTTCTTGCATGCTATTTTCTTCACAGTAGTAAAGAACATAAAAATTATATCTATTATTCCAGGTTTATAATAACTGTTCATTTCAATTGTAAAATTCATTCTATTTTAACGTCGAACTCCAGGTATCAAAATAATGTTACCTTCCAATACAAAATCACTGTTTTAAGGGTCTGTTCTGACTAAGATTACTAAGCGATAAACGATGAAAGTATAATCAGTTTTTTTTTATCCAATTCAACCGATTCAAAACCACCAATTTCTTTACTTTATAATGTTAGAAGCACTCGTTAAGTCTTTTCGAAGGCCTACAGGCTTGAGAACATTCGACACTGGATTGGTCACTAACCGCTCTACCAATCCACGTTGGAGCGTGGTGGAGAATGCTCTAGACTTCCCGCAGCTTTGTCTGTGGGGGAGACCCGTGCCCAGCAGTGGGACGTCTATGGGTTGCAGCTTATCTAGTTATTAAAGTTGTGGTGAACGAACAGACGAGTAGAAAGGAAAAATATGTGTCTTCATTATTGGATAAAAGATAGGTTAGTTAGTAGATTGTGTTAAAATTAATATTAGTTTAGTAGGTATCAGATGCAATGCTACCCCTGAGCAGAAGAAGAAGAATATAAATTATTTTGCTTAAAACACAGTATGATACAGAATATTAATAAGTAACAGTAGGTGTTGTTATTTCAGTTTTAAAGCAAAATTGGACCGCATTCAGCATTATGTCATTTTCCTTAAAAATCATGACGCTGATTTTCAGTGCGGCCCTGTCGAAGCTGTAGACTAAGATAGATAGAAAAGTGTAACCGGAAACCAACAAGCACTAATTCCTAACGAACATGTCTTCTCGCTTGTCACAACCAATAGGACAATAGCTCAAAGCTTTCGCGAGTGCAATTTGTAAGGGATACAACAGTACAGCGGTTTCCATTTCGAAACTGACAGATTCCACACCAAAATTTAATTTTCCCCGTAGTAATCGAAAACGACACGTATTTATAAGGCGATAGAGTACAAGACGTCCGCATTTGGAGCAGAGGTGTCTCCTTAGATGGAGGTGAAAGAATTTGTTACAACTGTACACACGGGTTTTCAGTGTGATAATAAAAAAATTAAATTAAGTAAGACCCTCATTAAGTAACTTGCACTGCGATCAAAGTGCGATGCGAAGGCTTAGGTCTTTTGAAGTTCTGCAAAAAGATATGGTCATGGAAATCATAAATACAGAAGGTGCACCAGGTCTTTCGGCTCGAGTTCTTGACAGTGCACCTTCCAGTTTGAGTGACATTGACACAATACGCGTTGTCTGTGGTAGAATAATCTTTCGTTCGGTTCTATGCTTTTAACCCCGCGATCTATTAGATTATCAGCATGAACTTGAATTTCAAAAAGTAATAATTATTAATTTAATTTATAGTATAAATACTGAAAAAATATAGAAATTGATTTTTTATCCCAAGGAATCACAGTATCGGGATAAAAAGTATCCTATACGATTAACCAGGGTGTTAGCTACCTCCATACCAAATCAAAATTGGTGTAGCCGTTTGAGCGTGAAAAAGTAACAAACATACAATACACACACTTACTAACATTCGCCTGATAGAAATTATATTTTATTTAATATTTAATTTATATTTTTTTAAAGGTTTTTTTAGTATTAGGTTCATTAATAAGTATATAATGTTTTTTGCAAATTTGAAATAAACGATATTTAGAAATGTCTATTATTCAGCAAGGGCTACTGTGAACGAATTTGACGCGTTTTAAATTTGAGTTCTCAGTTGTATATAGATATTAAATTACCCGCATAGATGTGACATTTAAAGAAAAAGTCATTAAAAGTTCTGTTATTCATCGATAGATGGCAATATCACCGCTGTGCCGGTCGGAGTGGGGGTGTTAGGTTATTTTCGTTACGGAATTTCTGGATTCGGTCTCCACTCTCAAGGCCCGCGATAGAAGCTATGCAATAGCTTAATAAATCAGTGTAAGTTATCATATCAATCCTGCTCAGCCGTGTGTCCCCGGCCGTTATCTCAATCGCGGCAATCGCAGTGAATCACTGAAGACGCCATTACGCGGGGTGAGAGCGTAATGGGTTTTAGCTGCCACATTAGTGGGGACAGGTGGCCCCAGCACCTGTAACCTGAGGCCGACAACCATTACTTGAGATCTGAGCTTGAAACATTGAAATGTATGGAAGCATAGATGTTATGCATTATTTTATTAGTGAACGATTCTTGAGTGTGTATATTCCGGGCGTACACCGTGCCCGCCGCGAGCGCGTTCACTCCTGGAGATGATCATCGTAATAGATCGAAACTAGTCGGCCTATTTCCGACTTAAATCACACGTGAGTAAGCTGGTAACTTCAACTATGAATGTTATGCATTAGCGCGAGGCCGCATTTCGGTAAGCCGCGGGTGATTTTTAGCCTCTTAATGTAAATCAATACAAAATCTATCCTATCACAATCCTTTTTTTTGTGCCACGGTTGGGCACGGGTCTCCTCTCAGAATGGGAGGAATAAGGCCTTAGTCCACCACGCTGGCCAAGTGCGAATTGGCAGACTTCAAATGCCTTCGAGAACATTATGATGAACTCTCAGGCATGCAGGTTTCCTTGTGTCCTTCACCGTTATAGCAAGTGACATTTAATTACCTAAATCGCACATAACATAGAAAAGTCATTGCATTGGTGCGTGCCGCTTGGGTTTGAACCCGGACCGCTCTAGTGAGAGACGAGTTCGTTATATCCATTAAAAAAATTACATTGTCCCTGTATGCATTATTTAAGGGTATGTTTCAATAGATGCAGTTCTGCAGAGTGAAACGTTGTTATCATACGATTGATAGCTCTCTTCTGTTTTTTAAATCGTCAAATGAAATATCCGTCGCATCTTTGGAAACGCACCATAAATAATGCACGCAGGGACAATATGTACATGACCACATTCATGGCAGTCCTATAGATTAAACCATCTATTTGCCACGATGATCTAAATAAGACTATTGTAAATAAGACTTCTGTGAGAGCAAATAAATAAAAATCTTTAATCTTTAATCTTGCGGGTTGATAATTCACAACTTAAAATTTTTCAACAGAATACGTAGAGATCAAAAACGTTGATGTTACTTGAAGGTGAAATCCCAGGCGCTGCCTTTGACTTGTCTAAGGCTGAAGCAGCATTCACCATTACTTTTCTAGGGCGAAGAAAAACATCTTTGAAATAAAACACTTTTGAGTTACTTCGTTGTACCTACTCAAAGGCTTATGATATCTATACTTATACCTACTCATATCAGTTGACTAACGTGTTGCATCAAGGTTTTCTGAGAAACAACCATTGCTAGCATTGCATACGAAAAATCGATTGATTAATATCGTATTAATTACATAACTTGACCTCGCTCGCTGCGACCCATAGACGTCCCACTGCTGGGCACGGGTCTCCTCCTCACGCACGGTGCTCCAATGCGGATTGGTGGAGGGGTAAGTGGTCAACCCAGCGTCGAATGTTCTCAAGCCACCCGAAGGTCTTCGGACTGTTTCCAGCATTAAAAACAACCGGGACCGACGGCTTTACGTGCCCTCCGAAACACGGTAGCGTCCATGAAATTTTGCCACTAGCGGTCACCCATCCACAAACCGACCGCGTCCGTCGTTGCTTAACTTGACCTAGTTATCTATATTATTTCAAAGTAACAGGTACCAAATACAGTTCTATTTTTTAGCGATTGACGCTTTGGTTTACTTACTGGCTTACCAGAGCAAACATTTGTGTTGGGAAGTAATATTTTATCTACCAAAAACATGCAGGAGTAAAATTGGGGCCAAGTTTCAGGAGACTTGCCTTTTTGTTATTTTACTAAAAGGTATGACGTACAAAGTTTTTAGATCCTAGAGACAAATGAAGCGTCAATAGCCTCAATAGCTCGCGTCGATCGTATGTGATCGATCGTGTTAAGCAACGATAATGTGCGGTCGGTTTGCGGATGGGTGTCCGCTAGTGGCATTTCATGGGCGTTTCCTTGCTTCGGAGGGCACGTTAAGTCGTCGGTCCCGATGTATCTATACTATAATAAATCTGAAGAGCAACTTTTTCTGTACATTGATTTTTTTTTTCAAAATTTCAATTCAGGGGCATTATAATAACGCTTTAGAACTCAGAAATGTAATTTTTGAAAATATTGTCTGTCTGTCTGTCTGTCTGTCCGGGCATCACAAGAAAACCCGTGGATGGATTAGGATGTAACTTTGTAAAGTTATTACTCATAGTCCTGGTTAACATATAGGCTATTTTTATCCTCATAAAATAAAGTGGTTCCCATGGGATATAGATCAAAAGTTTGTATGGATTTTTTTTTCCCATTTCATTTCAAATTTGCAAAAAACATTCCTTACAAAAATTAAAAGAATACGTGTTTACCAGTTTTTTTTTATAATGTAAATAAATGAACAAAAACAGGAAATAATGTAAATATTTTCAATTTTACAAAACGCGCGTTTGGAATAATCGTTTGTATTTTCGTATCGTATTTGATTATAATTAGAAGAAGATATTATTTTCTCCAAAACAAATTCAGCATTTACTAATTTTCGCCCTAGAAATGGTAAAAAAAAAGGAGTTATGACTTCAATAAGGTTTGCACGGATTCTATACAGTCCTCACGTGAAAATAAAAACCTATCAACTGATTGATAAAATTTTTTAGTAAGTTTAATTAATTAGTTATTTAGTCTAATAAAATAAATTTGCCAATCTCATATCTATATAAATGGAGAAGCTGACTGACTGACTGACATATCAACGTAGGGCCTAAACTATAAGGGTTAGAAACTTGAAATTTTGCACAGGGGTTCCTTTTATAAGGTCGGGGAGGACTAAGAAAGGATTTTTGAAAATTCACACCCTAAGAGGGTAGAACGGGGGTGCAATGTTAGTATAAAACTTCGCCGTTTTTGAAGTTAGTGAATGTCTAATTCCACGCGAGCGAAGCTGCGGGCGTCCACTAGTAGTATATATATTCCATATTCGCTCGCCACGCTCGCCACGCCAAAAATTTGGTTTGCCCTCCGCCTAAAGATGTTTCACATCAATAATATATATACATAATAATAATAACTACCAAGAGTAAGCGAAAGTGAACATTTATTTTAAATTGAATCGACAAAAACAATAAACAAAATAGCATCTTTAAGCGTATACCAGCGCTAATTTAAGCGTATATAAATACCATAAAATAAAAAAATTATCTGAGATCTAGATAACGATAAATCAATAAAATTTCATCACAAACTTGGCAAACACACTTTACTGTGTCCAATTCTAATCATACTAAAGGTGTGTTCACATAAGCCGTGTTTGCTTTGTTACTTCCTGTTATTACATCTACACAAATGGAGAAGAGTACTCATCGATCGTCGAAATGAAACACATCAGATGTGTGGTTGAAATACAAGTATCAAGATAGCAGTAAGATTAGATAACTGTGTTTCTGTGCGTGCAAAGAAATATAAGTAGTGAAAGTGTCACAAGAATGAATTAATGTGAATAATTTTTGACAATTACTAACACCAACTAACAGGACTAACTATTCCCTGCTAACTAATGTTCTTATTAACTCTTTGCTGACTGTTAACCACCCTCTTGGAGTCTTGTTCAAAGTCAGTAACAGTTCACGAACGGCAGCGAAAGAATTGGGTCTCACGGGAGTGGCTCGTTTATTATCATATACTCATTAAAAAAGATGGTCTAACACTAAAGTTCTCCGATACATAAGTAGTTTTGTTATTGAAATGACGTTCGTCAGTTAAAATTGGGATCAAGGGTTTTGTATGAAATGTCTCACATAACGTAACATCACGCCGATATTTCCTCTAAGGAAATATCATAGCATAGGCATAGGTTTTTACAGCCTTTTTTTACCAGATATGTTTCCATCCAACCTTCCACCAGCTTTTTGAAGTCCACTGCTGGACAAAGGTCTCTTATAAACGACACAACTCCGAATGTTCCTGTGCCTTCTGTAACCAGCGGTTTAACGCCGTCTTCTTCAGTTATAGTTATTTAGGTCCCACGTAAGAAATAAAAGTCTATGTCTTGGGAAACATTTCGACTCGAAATTTTGGAGCCTTCGCACTTGCTTTATAGATAACAATAAAAAGTTTATGTCGAAGGCTTCTGACATTTGGGTTGGCCACTAACCTGTTTACCAACCGGAGCAACCAAGGGTTATGGACAGTGATTAACAAAATAAAATAGGTAACTAATTAGCCAGTTCACTTCAAAGGATGCAACATGCAATAGAGGCGCACTCTGAGCCAATTCTCGCGCCGACGCGGCGGCCATTTTGCTCTCGTAAAACGCAACGACTTCCGCACTGGGGTCCAAACGACCCCGCCGATAAAGCTCTTAGTGTGGACGTGCCCTAATATTATTTTAAACGTTCAACTATGTAGCATTAGGTGCCTGTAGATGCAAACTTATTCACGTGATGAATAACGCGAAGAAACGAACGGGAATGACGTGTGAGAATCACATTTTGTGTGTTATTTTAATTTACACGTGAAAGGCTGAACAAAGTACTGTATTCATCGGTTGATTACATAAACGTTAATGTTAAGAACATAGAGTTCTTCCAAAAACAAACGACAAACGTGCATTTTACGTTCATGGCATCTGAAGAATCTGAACATGTCTCATAATGGGTCTGTGCATTTTCCGTCAAATCCATAAAACTTACATAGATGCATTGATATATATGGTATATTTAACTCAGTGCATAGATGTAATTAATGTGTAAATATTTTACGTGCACTTATCTATATTTTTATGGTCAATTGCGCACAAAATAATGTCTATTGTGATTAACGGCACTGGTGAATTGGTACCACAGGTTTTTGTAAAAATCTACCTACCACACTTACAAAGTAAAGCTTGAATCTGCACTAGATTACGTTGAGCAATGGATACATAGAAAACAACAATTTAGTAGCTTGGCTTCAAAAAGAAGAAGCTTAACATTATTCTATACTTGACCAGCAAGTACCTCAATTCAAGCAAATTGAAATTCACCCAAAGAGCTTATCTGACATCCAAAGAGAATAGAAGTTCCTTCAGAAATTCGTGCCTTAAATTTCTCCGCCGCTAGTTTGTCCAATAAATCATTCTGGAGCTTATTCTGGTCCCAGTCTCTATCTATTATGTGGTGTCGGCGGTACGATACACACAAACACCACAACCCTTTTTTGTCCCACTGTCGGTCTCCTCTCAGAATGGGAGGGATTAGGCCTTAGTCCACGCTGGACAAATGAGGATTGGCAGACTTCACATCCCTTCGAGAACTATGGAGAATTCTCAGGCATGCAGGTTTCCTCGCGATGTTTCCTACACCGTTGCAGTAGGTGACATTAAATCTTTATATCGGATAATATATTATGTTATACATATAACAACGGGCCCGTTGGCGCAATCGGTAGTGACCCTGCCTGTTGTGCCAGGGATCGTGGGTTCGAATCCCACTCAGGACAAATATTCGTGTGTGAACACTTGTATTTGTTCGGTGTCTGGATGTTAATATTATCTATTTAAGTATGTATTTAAAAAGATCTATGTATGTATATCAGTCTCTGACACCCATATTTCAGGCTCGCGCCTACTTTGGTTTCAGTTGGCCGTGTGTGAGAATGTCCAAGATATTTATTTATCTTAATATATATATTTCTTGTGTACGTGTGTATGACAGTGAACTCCTCCTAAACAGCTGGATAGATGTTGATGAAATTTTTAGTGTGTGTTCAAGGGGATTCGAGAATGGTTTAGATTCACAATTTGGTCTACTGGAAAATGGTTTTTAACACTATTTTAGTAATTTTTTTTATCCGTCATACCATTGACGTGAAGCGTCGCGTCACTTTGTAATTTCATGTGGCAGAACAACGTTTGCGGGGTCAGCTAGTTTATCTATATAAACTTTGAAACCTGCCTACCATATTTACAAATATGTCAGGAGAACGTAACACCAACTACGGGCAATGACCCAAATTACCAATACCATATAACTTGTAAGTACAAAGCGCCCCCCTACAAGCGATCCCCGCGGCCCCATCACACGATGCGATATCTACATATCGGAACATCTGTAATTTAAGCCACACGCGCGTTTATACGTACGTTATATCAGATCGTAATGTGAAGAACATTAGGACCTCGTTGAGGAAATTAGATCGTTTTGAGTGCTATGTATCAAATCGGGTGTTTATTTAACGTTGTTTTGCATCGGGATAAAAACGCAGTATCCTTATTACTAGCAAATACTTGATACTTATTAGACTGTGGTATTAATAATAATAATTGAAAGCACCAAGTGCAATGGTGTTGCGGGCGTCCACTAGTATTGTAATAAAGCGATGACAGCCGAGGTCAATGGTTCAAATCCAAGCGGAACCCAGTTAGGGAATCCTGGCCTTTCAGTTGTGAGACGAGGCATCTGTCTTGCACCATGTGCCGCTGCATTTCAGTTAATGCTACTTGACCATGTAAACAAACAAACTAGACCATCTCCAGATCCTTAAGGACCAATTAAGGACTATTGAGGAAGTATCACGATTCGCACGAATTTTTTTGGGTTGCCTCTCACAAACTTTCTTAGGTGGAACAATGGAAAAATCTCTTGTTCCAAACGACGCTATGGGGAGTTTTGAAGGGAAAAGTTATGAACAATGAAACTGTGACGTGGTAAACGAACCTGCCTAGCTGTATGTGCCGGGTTCGATTCTGTGCGAGATATTTGTTTACAGTATACAGTACCTACAAAAGAGTGAGATACTTTTAATAAGATTCGTAAGCACTTAGGACTGGTTTTGCTCAGCTAGTGGGTTACCCTTAGTTATTTGCTTGATACTACCACAACCCTTTCTTTGTCCCATTTCTGGACACGGGCCTCCTCTCAGAATCAGAATGGGAGGGTTTAGGCCTTAGTCCACCACGCTGGCCAAGTGCGGATTGGCAACTTCACATGCCTTCGAGAACATTATGAAGAACTCTCAGCATGCAGGTTTCCTCACGATCCTTCGCCGTAACAGCAAGTGAAATTCAATTTCTTAAATCGCACATAATAGAAAAGTCCTTGGTGCGTGCCGCTTGGGTTTGAACTCGAACCGCTCGAGTGAAAGGCGAGTTTGATAGCCACTGGGCTGTCACCGCTACTCTTTGATAGATACCAGATAACTTTTATCTGTGTAGCCTTACCGGCTATCAAGGGTCCTCAAGCGTCAACTTTGAAGCGGTAAACTTCCTTATGTTCAATGGAAAAAACTCGTGTTAGCACGACACTCTGGGGAGTCGTTAGGAAATGAACGTTATGAGCTGAACAGCAGTAAACTGCCGGTACTGGATACGACATGCCGTTACGATTTATAAAAACGTGTGATAAGGATATATCGTACGTTAATTGCCCTGTGCGTTACGTGCTCAATTTTTACCTGAATGGAGCGTTGTGCAAAAAATTACGAGTCATATTTTATCGATCGACACCGGCGATTTTGAGTCCGAATGCAATTGGTGAACAGTAGGTGTTTGCCTACCCCGTAGGGAAAACGCAGGCGTTATATAATGTTATGGGTGCAACGTCTGGTATAAAACACTCGCCTGGCGAGGCGAGCGATAAACTGACAGTTCGGAATTGTTAGAATGAAGACTAGGCGGCGCTCGTAACGCGGCGAGCGTTAAAAAATAGAGTTTTGCAATGTCGAGAATGACAAAAGAATGTCGAGTTCAAACCCGAGACAATTTGACTATTTATAGGACATGTTATGGCATTGCCCTTGCAGACTTGTTGCACTTCCTAAAAATGAAATAGACGGTTTTTTTAAAAGCTTATAACATCACTCGTGTATGTATATATGTATGTATGTCCTGGAATCTTGCAATCAATATTTCACTCACTTCCACTGAAGCTATCGAGGTGAAATTCGGCACATATATATTATGGTTCCGATGACAATGCACGAAAATAAAATTAAAAGTTATAAAATGCTTTTTTTTTCAAATTTTATGGCTACAAAAGCCAACGAGCGTGCATCACCATCCATCCATCCGCTACCGCCCATGACAGTTGAGACAGACGCCGTGCAATACTTATTAAGAGCCTCGTTACCACATTTGCGTTTTAACATTTCCTATATCGTTACGAAATTTTATATTTATATTTAACTAGCTTTCGCCCGCAGCTTCGTCCCCAAGGGAATATACGAGTATTTATCTGCGTGTGGGTGTTTCTCCTTGAGTTTAGTATAGAGAGCGATATGGACAAATACGCGCTCAGATACAGATATCTTACCGTATCTGCGTAGTGTGTGACACGCTTTAGTAGGTATTTACACTTCTCATCAGAAAAATCGAAACACCTTGCAAGTTTATGTTTTGTAAGGATTATCAGAAAAATGTGTGTATTTTGGAATATATGTCAAATGTCGTTTAATAGTGCATGTTATGAGATTTTCAAATCCTAATGTTAATGTTCTAAATTCAAATTAAATTTTCATAGGTTTCATATTTTGTTTAACAAGTAATTTTTACCCTGTATGGAGTATGAAGGAAATTGATAAAACAACACACGTAAATGAAAAAAAAGCTAAGAAACGTTTATTTAATAACGTGTATTCCCTCCCCGAGCTCTTATTACTGCTTCCATACGGTTCTTCATCGATCGGATGAGAGTCACAATCAAATGTTGTGGCATTCCATTCCATTCCTCTTGGATTGCATCTTGCAGCTGGCTAAGTGTTTCTGGGGCAGGATCTCTTGCACGAATTCGTCTCTTTAATTCATCCCACAGATGTTCAATCGGATTCATGTCCGGGCTTCTTGCTGGCCATTCCATAATGGAGATACCGACTTCGGTAGCAAAATCTCGTACGATGCTCGCGGTGTGAGCCCTAGCATTGTCGTGCATGAATATGAAACCGTTGCCAATAAAATGTGCATAGGGCATCACGTGAGACTCAAGACACTGTTCGATGTACCGATGACTGTTTAGTGCAGGCAGACGTGGCCCAGACACAAAGACAAGCTCTGTCTTACCGTCGGCGCTGATTCCTCCCCAAACTGTCCACGAACCGCCACCATAGCTGACCTTCTCTTCAATGCAGCATTGTGCAAAGCGTTCTCCATCTCTTCTGTAGACCTTGTTCCTTCCGTCGTTACCATACAGCATAATTTTACACTCATCAGAAAAGAGGACTTTGTTCCACTGGAGATATGACCAATTTAGGTGCTCACGTGCAAAGTTAAGGCGCGCTCTTCGATGGTCTGCAGTTAATTTCGGCCCATTTGCTGGCTTATGCGGTACCAGTCCACGTTCCTTTAACCTTCTTCTAATTGTAGAGTCACTTACAGCCACCCTACGTACAACATGAAGATGCTGCCGCAGTTGAAAAGCATTAAGGCGTCGATTTCGTAAAGAAGTTGTTACAATAAATCGATCATCTCGCTCAGAAGTGACCCGATTCCTGCCAGATCCTGTACGGCGTGTGAACAAACCCGTCTCCCGATAGCGTTTGTAGACTCTATGAACAGACGACAGGCTTAGATGCAATCTTTCAGCCACAACACGCTGCCTAAGTCCAGAATCCAGCAATGCCACCACTTGGGCGGCTTCTGCGGGCGAAGTATCCATATGTTTTAGAACAAAAACTTTTCAGACGTCCCAAAGTCAAGTACACACACAGTATACAGAACACAGAACAAAATTTTTTAAGATAAGTGCTAATTTTTAGTTGTTAAATGCACTCCAACTCTAAACACACGCTTGTCTCAAAACTGAATCATTTCATTTATAAGATAAACAAATGAAATTCTAATTTTGAATTTAGAATTTTTGCTAATCACTGTAATGGCCAAACTGCCAGCTATACAATCATGTGATTTTTTTCATGGAATGAAAACTCTTTTGTGTTAAATTAGGACAGAAACCACGAAAAGAGAAGTGTTTCGATTTTTCTGATGAGAAGTTTATTTGTGTACTATATTTTATTAATTTCGTGCAACTGGGAGGGCATTTTATCCACTATTCGCAAAATTTTAACGTCAATCAAGCTCGGCCGGACCACAAGCCGACCGCTGTGTTACGTGCCATATTTAAGCGAATTTCACCCAACTGGCAGTTGGCACCCTAAATTAATTGATATCAGATTTGGGGGATAATTAAACAGCACGCCTCATTTATTGGATGATTACGTGTTAAATATGATTGAGAGACTATCAATTATTGTGGTTGTAAATTCACGTCGAAGTTGGCGAAACTAAATTGATTATGGATTGTAAATAAAAAAAAACTAACAAGTTTTCTTGTAATAGAATATCTATGTATTACAAGAAAACTAGGTCGTCTAGTAGTCGCAAGCGTGGCCGCTAAGCTAGAAGTCCTGGGTTCAATCCTCGGGTCAGGGAACAACTATTAAGTTTTTAACTAACTAACATGAAATGCCCGGTAGCAGCTCTAAGTCCTGATTTGTGCCCGGTGTATAGCAATAGGCACCTAACATGAGACGTAAACATAACTGGAAAAGTGGATGTACACACCTCTTGCCTACCCCTTCGGGGAAAGAAAGGCGTGACGTTATGTATTGATTTATTGGAAAGGTAGATGTTACTTTCTATTGCGGGGTTAAGGTTTGCAGAGTGAAACACTATTTACTTGCAGTGGAATTTATTATTTTATGTTAAACACTTGTTTTTTTATTTAATTGCGCTGCGCACGCTCACGTCGATAGGTAGGTTACAGAGGAAGAGAGGGAACCTTTCTTGACATATTAAATCCATTCCGTCTCACAGATTATATATTCTTACATTTATCTATATTTAGACACTTTAATATTTTTCATTTTATACGATTAACACTTTCAATGTATTCATTCAGTGTTCGCAAATGACACATTTCATTGATATTAGAATCTTTAAGATTCAAATACGGACACGAAACTAAGCAAAAAGTGCACAAATAAGATCAGGATTAGTGTGCGACTTTAGAGCTATATAACAAATTTATCTACCTTTTTATACACTTCATATATAATTGATGTGCTATCGTATGACCTTTATTCACGGTACAACCGTAACATACGTTTTACGTGCACAAAAGCAATGAAATAAATAAAATTCAATAACAATTTATTTCAAAACGAAATCTTATCTAGGAATTTATATCTGTGATCTAATGCCCGGCATGTGTACCTACTGAGGATCCAATTGACACTCCTCGCTACTATTCCTTTGACGTAAAGTCGATTCTTGCTCGCTCTTTCCGTGCTACAATGTAGGAGACTAGCTACTCGCAAGTCTATTCCCAGGTTCATAAATGTGATTATTGCTTGTTCTCAATCAGAATACAGAATATACAACTCTGTCCGTTTCAGTTTAAAGTCGAGATTGAGCTGTATTTCTTGCCGATCAAAAGGATATTCGGAAACTCTCTGATTGTTCAGAATTTGTATTTTTTACATGTACAGTACCTACTGTGCAGGTAATATCAGAACTCGGGAGTTTAGGAGAAAATAAAATTTTCAATGCGAAACTGGCTGATTACGTTACATAAGATAAGAATAAAAATGCAATTGTTCCCTATTCAAAATTTCAAATTCTCTGCACGCGGCGAAATCGGTGTTTATTGCAATTTAGGTATATTGTTCTGTGCCTGTGCTATTCAAATTTTTTGTCTGTTGTTTTCATCTAGGTTACCGTGTGTAAGGGCTAGGTTCAGTAGTTTTGAAAGGCTGATAGATAAGATAGCTCTCAGTCTACTATCTCAGTTTACCCCCCAGACCTCAGAACATTAATCTATGGACATTAAATCCAACAATTAATATCATATGCTATAAACTACTCAATGAAATAATATTGGAAGCAGCCAAATGGTTGTTTGCTATCCTCATCAAACAAACAAACAATAAAGCAGTGGGCTTAACGTGCCCTCCGAAGCACGATTTTTGTCCACCAGCGGTCACCCATCCACAAACCGACCACGCCCGTCGTTGCTTAACTCCTTCGATCACATTGAATCGACGCGAGCCACTGCTATTAAGTATTCTGTGCCACTGGGCTATAGACGCTACAATTTAGTAAGTATAGTTACTTGCAGTCACGGTAGTTTCAAATTAACTACTACTGATATCAAAATCAAATTAGTGGTCGTAACGAGCTATTGATGATCATTTCTAAACAATCCGTGCCTTCAACTGTCTTACTGTAAATGGGGCTTGGCGAGAAATATATTTAAATTAAAGAAACAAAATTAAAATTCGAAATTCGAATTTTAATTTGGAAATAGTTTGACAAATTGAATTAGTTTGAAAATATTTTTTCAGTTTACGCAGTCGGGTTTTTGTTTTTTGTTTCAATAATAAAATCTATATATAATGTTACCGGAAAAACCCGATTTAAGGACAAACTAGTTTGGCCTAGGCTAAACTAGTTCTTCCTATACCTACGTGGTAGGATTAACTAGTTTAGGCTAGTCCAAACTAATTTGTCCTAAGCCCGATCTATCCTAGATCAGTTTAGGCTAGGCCAAACTAGTTGATCCTGATATAAATACGCACACTCTAGGATAAACTGGTATGGCCAAGTCTAAACATTATAGTAAGTATATCTAAAAAGTCACTTATAGCGTGTGTGTAGATATACAATGTTATTAAATATGTATGTATGTGTCGCGGAACGATTATGTTGTGCGTGCAGTATGAACGTGACGTATATCCTAATAATATTATAAACGGGAAAGTTTGTAAGTATGGATGGATGGATGGATGTGTGTTACTCTTACACGTAAAAAGTACTGAATGGATTTTAATGAAACTTTACATTAATATAACTTATACATCAGAATAACACATAGGCTACAATTTATAAAGATATTGTGTGAATTGTCCAAAATATGACGATAAGTGTCAAGTAAGTAAGCCATTTTATCCAAAATAGTGAACCATAACTACAATAAAAATTGATTATTTATTTCATTGATAATACATAATAAATAATGCACATTTGGTAGTACATTTGATATAAATAAATATGACATTCAAAGTTTGTAAAAATGTTGCCCTTAAGCTAAATTAAGCTAATTAATAATAGGTGTAAAATAAACATAGGGGATAACATATTTACGAATTCATTACAAATTGGTGGAGCTAAAGTTAGCGCGGGCGAAGCTGCGGGCGTCCACTAGTTTCTTATAATATCTTTGGATACATAGAAATCTTTAGCGGTGAAACAGCTACTTCGTCGGTATACTGCGGCTCGCTCGGCCCCGTTCGAAGGCATACACGTGAGCCCGTTCATTTATTCATATCCTAACTTGGTCCGTGGTCGAGTATATTAAGAGGACATCACACGACCGTCACTTTTGAAGAATAGGTTTTTACCAAAAATATTGCCGTCGCGCTGAGCCCTGCCGGTGCCCGCCGATCGGCCTTTCCATGTGTTAGTGAAAAGGTTACGCATGTGTGCGTGCGCCTGGAGAAGCTATCTAGCGAGGACTAGCTCACTGCTGGCACCTCATTATAGACTGAAGATTGGAGACTTTTGTTAATTGGCCTTTTCCTATATGAATATATTCCTATTTTATATTTGTTTAGCGTCAACTTACCATTTTCTGTTGGGCCTCCTGACAAAGTATTTTTTTAAACTTATTGTCTGTCTTATTGTCTATCTTATTGTCTATCTGCGTGATGGATTAAATAAAATTCGGTCCAATGGAAGTCGAACTCGCATAGGTACTCAGAGTTCCGAACCACCAAAGTTCCTCTTAATGAAAAAAAACTCATTTATAACATAACCGCGGTTGAACCGATACGTTATTTCGTGTAACAAAATTGCCACTTCAGAAGTCCTAAGTACTTTGAACATCTAAAGAGAATTCCGACTACTTGAAAATGGACCCTATAACAGATGTTCTGGGTGGAATTTTCAACGATAAACAATACGGCCGATGGGTGTCCGGAACGCGCGGAACGCGTGCTAATTTGTGTGCACGGAAAATGCTTTCTTATCTAGAAAGATTTAAGGTACATTTTGGGTCACACGATCAAGGCGCTTGTTTGACTCTAAGTTTGGTCTATAAGCCCATTTTTAGTACCTTAGCAACCTTTACAGGGGTTTCGGGACTCAATAGGCAAACAAAAAAGGTCAAGTGTGGAGTTCGAGGTGGACGGACGGACGTATTAACAGACCATTATCTTTGCTCATGATTTTCAGTAATACGAGTAAGCTGAGGTCCGAATCCGAATAAGTAAATCGAGAATTCGTTGGATAATTAATCGATCTTTAGTAAGTTACTTGGAACGTATCAATCAATTAACTAACAGCTAATAAGGATAAAAATATATGTATAGGTGTAATATACATAAATTATAAGCAGCGATTAATAGTTATGATTACTTAGTTTTTATGATTAAGTACATAGTTTTAAATTTTCCTATATGGAATTATTTTGTCGTAGACGAAGAAGCTTAATTATCGTTAAAGGTTAGGTACAATGAACTTAAGTTTTATATTTCTGAGCGATTAATTGGTTAGGTAGTTAAAAAAATTAAAGTACTTAATTATTTGTGTTTTGTCTGTCAATTTATAATTATTGTTCTGATCACAGATTCCCACAAAAACTACTGGACCGATTTCAAAAATTCTTTGACTATTAGAAAGATGCATCTTCATTGAGTGACATAGGCTATATAATATTACTAGGTGTAAACGAAACTATTGTTATATCTAATTCCACGCGAGCGAAGCTGCGGGCGTCCACTAGTCGCAAATATAAAAGGGTTAATCCAGACATGAAGTTTTCCTCATGATACCTGAAGGAACACCGGTGAACCGTTGCAGCAAACAAATTGCAAGTCATTGCCGCTTGGATCTGAACCCACACACGAGTAAAGCTGAAAACATACTATCGGACGCGGCTGACGGACGCGGCTGACGGACGCGACTGACGGACGCGGCTGACGGACGCGGCTGACGGACGCGGCTGACGGACGCGACCTGGTTAATGAATGTACACTGAGCTATGCAAACTATCGGACGTAAGTCGCGGACGTGACCTTGAGGCGTTCGGACGTCCGAGAGATATCTGGCGCGCTGGATGTTTTTGTCAGCCGAAAACGTCCGCGGACGGTATTTCATAGTATGCACGGGGTGCGGGACGCGTCCATGCGTCAGAAGGACGAAGACTTTCACTACTCGACATGTTTCTTCGTCTACAGTTCTTTGTGGAATAAAACGTAGTGATTAAGTACTCTGTGGTGGAATAGGCGTTGAACGCGTCCGCAAGCCACGTCCCAAAAGACTGTGCACACTTATCAGCCGCGGCTGTCAGCCGCGTCCGTCAGCCGCGTCCGATAGTATGTTTTCAGCTTGAGAGGCGAGTTCTAGGTATACCTAAATTTCACCGCTTGTCTACTCATCCCTCATCCACTCCACCCTTTGGTAATTAGCTTTCACCTTTCCCTACTACTCGGACAGCATAACAAAACCCAGCACCCAGTGTTTTTCGTAAATTCTACACGGAAAGGTACTTCGGCAAATGAACTCGCGCACAAAAACGGAATCAATGGCCAAGTAACCAATCAGTCGGCGTCTCTTCGTTTATATTGGGAACTGGGCTTTCGATGTTTTTAGAGATCGTTCGCGTCTATCTTGGTTTTTACGCCACTTTTCATCACGGAAAGTCCGCAGTTTCAGGAACGGATAAATCAAGGAAACGCTGATCATATTTTACAAAAAAACTTCTCAAGAAGTTTAGGGAATAGTTTCTTTTTGTAATCGGTGACTCGTTGGTACTTCTACTGTACTACAGCGAAATAGGAATGCTATTTGTGAATACGAGTTGTTACCGTCGATGAAAGCATGTGGAAGTGGTCGAGCCTATACAACTTTTACAGGCTTTACTTTTAGTAACTATTGATTAAAATTAAAAATACAAAAAAACCCGCCACATTATTCTACTATTCAAGACCTTTTATTTGATATCCATATTGAGGGAGTTGTTTATGAATATAGGTATGTTTCGCCATTTTCTGGCGGCAGCCAACTTCGACCGATTTTCATCAAACATAGCTAAGAACACTCCCGAATAATTCACCTTTCAAACAAAAGAAAAACAAAATCGAAATCGGTTGATCCGTTCGGGAGCTACGATGCAACAGACAGACACACAGACACACAGGTCCCATATAATGGGTGGTGAGCCTATTACCATAGTCTGAGCACAAATCCAGACTCCGAGCTACTACCGGGCATTTCTAGTTAGAAAATCCCAATAGTTGTTGCCCGCCCCGGGGATTGAACCCAGGACCTTTAACCTTTAAGTCGCGGTTATAACCACTAGACCAACGAAAAAAAACATTATTGCAGTATTGTAAACTCCAACCGCATCTTAGGTGACATAATTCACCCAACCGCGACTAACAAGACGCAGAGCTACGCGCGTTTAAAGTAATCATGTTAACGCAGGTATTAAACACATGTTTTCATTACAAAACACACTCCCAGCTAATTCGCAGGGGGAATAAAAACCATTAAACGTGTACGTCCGAAATGAGGAAGTGCGCATTATGTGTAAATTATGTCCATAAATCCGCTACTTGCTTGCTGCGGATCTATCATGGCCGCGTCCGAGCGATGAGAGAATAGCGGTTTATCAATTTAAAACAAGCAATGTGGCGCCCATATTTTCCCGAAGGGCTACAGCAAATTTTATGTTAGTTAGTGCGGGCTATATAAATTTTCCCTAAAATTTGAACCTTTTAACTTTTAACAATAACTTTTAACCCTAAGCTATTAACAATAATAATACTTATTTCTACACTATTACCAAGTACCTATAGGTAGTAAGTATATCTATCAATATTAAAAAAGAAATTGTACATATCTTTAAACACTGACTGCATCCGCTGTCCCAAAAAGGCGGATTGTGAGGTCTTAAAGCGAATATGGCATTCGGACGATGAGAATTTTCGCAATAATTACAAAAAAAAATCGCTTGAAAATAACAAGGATTACAAATTTATTTGTATTGTTTAAAACCGAAGAAAAAATATCTCTTTAAACCAAAATTACATCAAGTCTCAAGTAGTCAGCAAAAGCTATATAGTATACTAGTGGACGCCCGCAGCTTCGCTCGCGTAGAATTAGACCCATCAACGACGTCTGCCCGCGTTCCGGTTGCCCACTTGACTTCAAAAACGGCAAAGTTTCATACTAAATTTGCACCCCCTGTTTTACGCCCTTAGGGGGTGAATTTTCAAAAACCCTTTCTTAGTGCTCCCCTACGTTATAAAAGGAACCCCTGTGCAAAATTTAAAGTTTCTAGCCCTTATAGTTTAGGCCCTGCGTTGATATGTCAGTCAGTCAGTCAGTCAGTCAGTCAGTCAGTCACCTTCTCCTTTTATATATATAGATTTCATTACAAGTGCGGAAAGCCTGTCATTGCAAAGAGTTCCGACAAATGTCTACCCGAGCCGAAGGCGAGGGTTGACAGTCGGAGCAAGTTGCAATGACGGTTCCGCACGTGTACTGAACAACTATTTTTAATACAGTTGCGAAAAAATGAAGCAATTTAATAAAATAATAAAAACACAAACTAAACTCGCAAAGAACATTTTTGGAAAATGGCGCCAACCGTAAAAGAATACAGAGTATTGCAGAGATTTTTTTTTGTTTTCTTCACCCATTCTCGGTAGGCAAAGGGAACTATGCCCATACAGCCAAGTCTTCAGTAGAATTTTTTTATTGACATGAAATTTAATGAAATGAAATGAAATGAAACCTAACCTAACTCATTGAATCAAATCATTAAATCTGATATTGAAACAAATTAGTAGCTTCTTTTTAGAAATATTTGCATGAGTCATAAAAACTTCTATGAATATTTTTTTTTAATAAAAACTTCGTGGTTGGTTTTTTCTTTTTAATAGCCATTATTTTGACAGTTGGGAAAGAGAACGCACGAGTTCGGAAGAGGTAAAGAAAAAGCACGAGTGTGTAATAGCTCACTTCCCGAACGCTATACGTCCCTGTAATACGCCACTTTTTGAGCAACTGTATTAAAAAACAATAAACGCCATCGCTTATATCTTGAGCAATTCCCGAAATAAATAATAGTAGCCCGTGGGATCCGCGCCTGCAGTCTCTCCGCAGGATACGTGTAGCGATTTACATACTGACGTGGTAGGTACTGAAAAGGTATACATAAGTAACTAGTGGACGCCCGCAGCATCGCTCGCCTGGAATTAGACACAATAATATACTAGCTCCACAAATTTGTAATGAATCTGTAAATGTGTTATCCCTTTTTACAAACTTTGAATGCCATATTTATTTATATCTAATCAACAACCTAAAATATAAATTTTATGCTTCTAGTACTGAAAATGACAATACTTTCTTACAAACTTTCATCCCCTTTTTCAAATCATTACAACATTTTTATCTAATTAAAAAGTAAAGAAAGAAAGGCCATTCAGGGTGGGTTGTAGGCCACAAGCTCCGTAACAGTAACAACCAAGTGCCGAAAGCCATTTTTAACGCGGACGTAGTCACGGGCAACAGCTAGTCTATACAAATATTATAAAGAGGAAACATTTGTTTGTAATGTTTTCACACAAAAACTAGTGGACCGATTTCAAAAATTCTTTCACCATTAGAAAGCTGCATCTTGACTGAGTGACATAGGCTGTATAATATTACTAGGTGTAAACGAAACTATTGTTATATCTAATTCTATGCGAGCAAAGCTGTAGTAGCTTATAACAGAGCTGCAACACTTGAGGCGCTCGATGCTCTTTGAGAACATATTAATGCTACACGTAGTCTTATTAGACTACAACTTATTAGTTGGCGTGTCTGTTGGTGCGACTTTAAAGAAGCAAGGCATCCTTCGGGCTTTGTAGTTGCAAAACTTTTGTTTTACGACCACCCGAGAAGATAGAACTGAGAAATGGTCCGTGAAGGAATAGAAACGTGATGCAATTACGTCAGGAGAGATGTTTTGTTCCCGACTTGTTGATGGCGAAATATTGTTTTCGAGAAAGACGTCAAGGGCCTTGAAAGTTTAAAATAAAAAGATTAAATTATTAATCAGAATCAATTATTAATTTTTTACTTGTACTGAATGATTCATGAGTGTCTGTATACCTAGTTACCAGTTTACTCAGAATATTTAAAAAAAAATCGACTAAAAGATTATATAATTTATAAGTAGGAAAATTAGCGAAAAAGGTTTAAATCTTTAAATCGTTGTATATCCCAAACTGTAATTTAGTATGAAAAATGTTAAAAGGAACCTTAAAATAATTTCCATCTATTCAACGACACCCTACTAGATATATTATGTAGTTAGTAGATTTTTATGTTTTCATTTTGACAATACCGTGTCTGTTTGTCGTTGTGGTGAATCTCGGTTACTGTCATGTCTGTAGTGACACTTATGTCTATGTCTAAACTTAAACTTATGTCTATGTACTATGTCAAGATGAAGACTCGTGAATCGTTTGCTCTAGAACGCTATAGAGGCTGTTTGTTATGTTAAACTTTTGTTTATGTAAATTAAGCATTTTTAAATAGCTTTTTATGTATTTAAGATGGCAAACAGGCTTGCAGCACCAATCCTGTGCCGCACATAAAAACTGAACAAGACTCAAAAACTAGGACTAGGTTTGGAGTTAATAACTACCGAATTTCTTGAAGTGTTCTTCTCAGTAGCATCAACTTTTTGAGCCGGCGGTAGATAAAAAATTTAATGTGTATACAAATACCATATCCATCCATACTAATTTTATAAATGCGAAAGTAACTCTGTCTGTCTGTCTTTCTTTCACGACAAAACTACTGAACCGATTTAAATGAAATTTGGTACACAGATAGTCTAGAGCCTGAAAAAGGACATAGGCTACTTTTTAATTGGAAAATGGTGTTGTAAAGGGTTGAAGCGGGGGATGAAAGGTTGAATGAAAGAATTGTCATTTTCAGAACTAGAAGCATAAAATTTATATTTTAGACTTTTGATTAGATAAAAATAAAGTTAACGTGTTAAGAAGAATCTATTATTATGTCTAATTCCAAGCGAGCGAAGCTGCGGGCGTTCACTAGTGATAAATAAATTAATCTGAATTTGAATAAGAACATTAGTAATTAGTGAGTATGAAGGCTGAGACTGCTAGTGGTAATTTTTCCTTCTCAGACAAGCAACGTTGCAGTATACCACTTAACCTCATTAGTACCCCTGCGTGGGACATAAATTAATTTACTCGTAGAATATATCATAAATGCAGGCTCCGTAGTTCTAACTTGATGCACGTACACGCAATAGATACTCGTAGCTAAGGATTACCTATTGATCAATAGATGAATAGCCAATCCTACAATAGTAATAACTTTATACTATGCAGTAAGTAGACATAAATTATTACTGTATTTTTATAAAATGTCAATAATATTGAAGAAAAAAAAAACAAAGAAATTATATGTGACATAAAAACCAATCAACTCTCTTAATGAACAAAAAATACACGGGTATTATGTACCCGTGTATTTTTAATACTAACTAACCTAACTACTACAGTACTATACTATACATACTAACTAACCTAATTTTCTTTTCAAAATTATTCTTATATTCATATTTGATAAAAATACACGGTTGACAGTAATAAGTAATGTCTAATGTACATACTGCATAAGTATAATGTTATTATTATTGTAAGATTAGCTATTCATCCAATGATCAATAGCTAATCCTTAGCTATCTATTACTTGTACGTCAAAAATGTGTTGCTACCCTTGAACTAAAATGGTCGTAGAAAGAACACCTCTCTTGCCCTGCCAATGCCGCCCATGACACCCATGTCAGGTCGTGAAGACTCATAATAGTCTTGTTCCAAAGTCAGTGACAGATGTGTTGCAACTAAAGTTGCCTCTAAAAAGTTTAACTGGAAGTGGAAATCACACATTTCTATGACTAGAAAGGCTTCAAGGTTAAGCCAATAGAAATGCGGCTTAATAGAAAGGCTTCAAGGTTAAGGTTAAGCCATCGATCCCGGTTGGTAAAATATCAGTCGTTAAGCTGACGTTTAAGACAGCCTTAAGGCCTTAAGAGGCCTTCGGAAGAGAGGACAATCGGACTTAGGTACCACTAGCCCCTCCACCAATAAGCCTTGGAGCAGCGTTGTACGATGCCTTCGAGTTGCGGGAAGAATCGTGTTGCTGCTAATGGCTCACAGGAAAATAATTTCTTAATTTTATTACCAGACGAAAAGGGTTTCGCTGCTCCTGAAAATCACAGTTTTACGACCACCGTCTGAATTAATGAACAGTTTTAAGACGGCTATAAATGACCCAGAAATATGATCCAGTTAATGCGAAGGTTAGTTAAGTGAAATGAAAGGTTACGTCGAGTTAACCGGGTAAATCTTGTAAGGTTATCCGGGTGGATCTGATCTCTGACTGAGATCTAACGAGGTTGGGTGTAACCGTCCCTTTAATCTAGAAAGGTGGTAAGAAATTTGCATACAGTAACTGTTACTGCATGCCCAGATTTACCTAAGCTTGTTTGTGTAAAAGGATTGAGTTATAAAATTCGATCGTCAAGGGTAGCAACGTATTGTTGACAGAGTTTGAACGAGACTCTTATTCAGGAGTCACATATCAGTTGTCATGGGCGGCAGCGGATGCGTGATGCTGCAAGCTCGTTTGCTATCTTATATCTATAAAAAAGAATCATTGCCTAAATGTAAGGTGTAATAAAACATAGATAATACCTACCCGATACGATACGACTATTATTAATTAAATGTAAATAAATAGTCTACTTTCATACAACGTCATTATGTCTATTGGACACTTGCGGGTTGATAAATTAATATTCCAGTTAATATATAAATACTAGTGGACGCCCGTAGCTTCGCTTGCGTGGAATTAGACGTAACTTAACCTAAATACAAAATTTCATTGAAATAATGTAGGTATATACGAAAAACTTTTATACCTACTAACTTTGCACCCCCCTTTTACCCCCCTTAAGAGATGATTTTCGAAACTCAATAAAAACCTTCATGGGTACTGAATCTCATTCGAATAACATCAAAAACGGCAAAGTTTCATACTAACTTTGCACCCCCGTTTTACCCCCTTATGGGGTGAATTTTCCTTTCTTAGTGCTCCCCTACGTTATAAAAGGAACCCCTGTGCAAAATTTCAAGTTTCTAGCCCTTATAGTTTAGGCCCTGCGTTGATATGTCAGTCAGTCAGTCAGTCAGTCAGTCAGTCAGTCAGTCACCTTCTCCTTTTATATATATAGATTAAATTATTCATGATTTTCATTGCACGTTTTGATTCGTAAAACACTGAGGAGATAAAAAGTGGACTCATAACAATAAATATTTTTGTTTCTATGACATGAACGCAAAATTGTACCCGCAAGACACTTGGGTCGTTAAGGCTTAAACTAATCGTTACTACCATGTTATATTAATACTTATTTAATTTTTTAACAATATTTTACTCTTTTGTCATAGATCGTAAACAGTTTAAAGCACAATCCGCAATTAACTGTTTTTTAACAATATTTTACTTTTTTTGTCATAGATCGTAAACATTTTAAAGCACAATCCGCAATCCATTAACTATAAAGAAGGAACATGCAAGCGCTTGAATGTAGGTCCTGTAATGCTTAATCAGTCTGGAGTATAAAAATAAATTTAATTTGCGTGATACGACCCCGTGACGGGCGCTGCGACGGGTTTACGGCGCCGTTTGAAATAATGAACACTTAGGAATAGGTCGGCTCGTCTGGTTTATGTGACGGCAGGTTTGGGTCCTAAGATGATTTGCGATGAAGTTTGGTGGGTTTTTAGTGAGAGCGACCGTACAGAGATAAACGGTGCTCACAAGTGCAGGGAAATACGAGTACATAGGTAAGTCCTACTTGTACACTTACTCTCCTCGAAAACAGAACAGAAGATAGAAGTTCTGGAACTGCAAGGCAATCGATCAGATATCCCGGAGTCCTTGAGTTTTAGTTAGTCTTAGCTACTAAATGGAGAAAATGATAGGTTAATAACCAATCGATTTCTAAACATAATATTAATTGATTTTTGGTGGTTATTAAAGTTTGACTGTAGATGCATCAGGTCCTATTTTAAAAATTAATGAAGCGTAAAATAAATAAATTTAAAACATTTTTAAAAAACGTGTTCCCATGATTGCGTTGTTACACTCAAAGTTGTATTTATAGTCTGCTATAAACGTTTATCCCATATTTCTTTCAAAACCAAACATTTGTTGAGCAAATGACACTATAAGTCTGTCTGCCAAGACAATAAGTTCATTAAAAGACTAAAAGAAATATATAAAAAATTTACGTAGTTAATTATTTTCTCCGGTTAAAATAGAGCAGACATTTAAAACCAAACAGCGGTGGCTGCTCCGTTGGCTTAGTGGCGCAAGCGCGACTGTTAAGCGTGCCTGTGTTCGATTACCAGGTAAAGTATTATTGGGTTTTTCTAACTTGAAATTCCTAGTAGTAGCTCGGACCCTGGATTTATAACATGTGTATGCTCACAACTTACAGACATCGAACCTAACACTCTCAATCTCTCTCTCGTGCCTCTGTCTTCCCCTTGGGGAAATACAGGCGTAAAGTTATATTATGTTCTATGGTGAACTAACTTTATGATGCCATATTTGTTTGCCTCGAGGTATTCTTTTTTAATAAAACAAAAAAAATAAAAAAATAACTATAGAAAAACAGTAACTAACTTATGAACAAATAGAAACTAATATAATATATTAGCGACCAATTATATTGTTTTTTTTTATGTTAGGTACGTAATTTACCAGCTGCGAAACTGGCATAGATCCTCCTTCGTGGGATTTAAGGCATGGGGGAGGCAAGGAAGCTTTCCGTGGAATACGCCGCAGACGCATTTTAAGTTAGAATAACGATATGAAATACATTTTCAAAATTTCGAAAAAAGGGCCCGCTTTGTTATAATAGCCTCTTTTTTGTTGGATATTTTTTACTTTCTAAAACTCATCTGAACTCATATAAAACGACATTTTATTCATGTTATGACTTAACTTTGCAATGTTTTTCTATGCAGTAATGTGAATTATCGTGTATCGAGTGAGTAACTACTTTAAAATACCATATATCTTTTTATTTAAATTATATTAAGTACATATTTAAATTTTTGAAAAAAAAAATACTTTCAAGAACTCCAAACCAGTTAGTTATCTACGAAATCTCGCCTTAATACTGACAAAATACCTTTGCTTAATTATTCCTTTTTCCTTGCTCAAGTTTAAAAACTTGAAGCTCCTTTCGACGAAGAGGGTTAACAAAATGAATAAACAATGTTACTAAGCGAAGCACTAAAGACTTCGACAACATTTGGCTCTGCGCCATTTAAGGGTGGTCGGGCATTTTTCTTGTTATTTTTAACGCTTTTACTAGCTCCCATTGTAAATAACCGACTAATTATGCAAACAAATCTTGGACATCATATATAACTAATTTCCAATTGGCGTAATCTTAAGCAATGAGAAAGCTTACGGAATTTAGAAGTTAGTTGTTTAAATAGTTGATTAGTTATGTACATTGCACGTGGCCAGACACGCACTTGGCCAGTTGCTAAGTTAATCTTACAGGTGTTGTAATGGTACAGGAAACATCGTAAAGACATTTTTATGTCTAAGTCCTCTATAAAGTTCTCGAAGGCGAGTGAGGTCTGAGGATGTACTGCACTCCAGCGCAGTGTACTGGAAATCGAATCAGGTCCTGTAGAAATGTGTACACATCGTAGACTAAGATTTCATTCATCGTGACCGCTCGCAACTAAGCACGCAACGGAAAGTACCTACCTACTTTAATTAACTCGATGGAAATCTCTATTTCAAACACGAACATCGACGGTTATTTTATTTCACAGAATATTATTATATTATGAATATAACACTCCCAATAGCTTCGCTTGCAAATTTTTTAATATAAATAAGTCGGTAATCAATTGGTCAATTTTAATACTGAATTTAATTTAAATTAAATAATTATTTAATTTTATTACTGAATGATTCGTGAGTCTATATTCATAGTTGAAGTTGAAGTTGAAAATTTTCTTTGTTACAGGTAAAAAAACTATTCAAATCATTTTTAAATGGCCAATTTACTTTATCGTAACTAGTACCTTTTTAAACTAGTCAGGCGTTACCTTAACATTTGAAACAAGCTCAAAAAGTAGTTTTAATTTAATTAGTCTACGCCCTGACCACAAAAGTGCTGGTTAAATGAACCAGATATGGATCTCTTGACACGAACGAGTTAGCCATGACAGCAGCGAAGCGTGTACCTGTACACGGGCAGTTACAGCATTACGGTAGCCCAGTTGAAAGTCTGTCTCGCATTCGAGAAGGTTCGGGTTCAAATTCATACCAGAGACAAATTAAAAGTTGCACCGTCTACTGCAACTGTGAAGTAAAACATTGCGAGGAAACCTGCACGGCTCAGATGTGTATTTGACATTTATATGTGAGCAATATAGTGATATAATACACATACCACAACTTGTATATGGAAGTAATATAATAATAATAATAATAATAATAATATATCATTTATTTCAAGACAGAGTCTCATACACACACATTTATAGACAGTAATCAATACAATTAATTATAAACATAATAAATAGAATATGATTATTAATAAATAATAATTATTAATTAATTAAATATTGTACACACCTGGGGTATTTAAAAGAGCGCAATATTTTAAGAATGAACATCTGTATTCATTCGTATATTACCTGTTATCCATACTAATATTATAAATGTGAAAGTGTGTTTGTTTATTTATTTATTTGTTTGTTTGTTTGTCCGGCTTTCACGTCGCAACGAAGCTATTATATGGTATGGTTTTTGTGTGTGGAGATAGTGAGGAGGGTGGAGAGTGACGTAGGCTACTTTTTACCGCGGTAAAACATCCAAATGGGAAGATATCGATGTTTTGTTATTTGCTAGATATTTAGTTCCGGATATTGTTAATAGATATAATAGAACAATTTAGAAGTAGTTAGTATAGTGGTTAAGTAGTTAGTATATTTTAATCGTGGAACTGTCACTATTCATCCACCACAAATATGTCATGTATGATAAACAACTCATTGTTAATTCCCTTTGACCACGCGGGCGGAGCCGCGGGCAAAAGCTAGTTTGACAATAAACATACTTATTACTGAGGAGTAGGGTCAGAGTCAATACTCTGATTCGCATGATGCGAAATGTTATGTGCCTCTGCAATGAAATTCATTCAATCATTCAACGAGACTGTCTGACGTATTAGACCAGCTTGCCTTGAGCTTATTGACCATGAACTTGGAACCCCCCTCTCCCCTCTTATTGCAATGGAGCCCAAGTGCAATAAAACTGAAACCAATAAATTTAAACACGATACAGACTGCGACGTAACTTTCCAACGAATCAACGTATCTCGCGCCCATCGGGACTCGACACCGGACCCTCGCACGGAAGTTTTAATCGATTCCAGGAAACTAGAATACCATTCCGCAGATAGTAAAATACTCCTGCCGTTTGAAAATCTCTCGAGTTCCAACAACTTCGTAATATCTGATATTACGAACGCACGTAATTACTGATTGCATCATGAAATTTTCATGTATGTCATTTAAGTTGTACGGAGAAGTTAGGAATAAAATAGTATGTATATAATATGTAATACGTAATAGTATGTAACGTAATAATATAGGAATAAAATACCGTGCGATTTAAGAAATTAAATGCCACTTTCTGTAACGGTGAAGGACACATCGTGAGGAAACATGCAGAGAGTTCTTCATAATGTTCTCGAAGGCATGTGAAGTCTGCCAACCCGCACTTGGCCAGCATGGTGGACTAAGGATTAATCTCTCCCATTCTGAGAGGAGACCCGTGCCCAACAGTGGGACAAAGAAAGGGTTGTGGTGTAGGTATATACTCAAATTCTCCTTTTCATATGTTAGTATGTAGCTCTATTTTTTACCGGATTTTTATTATACAGACAGATTTTCAGGTCGTAAATTTTAATGCCGTCAAATGTCGGATGGAGGGTTTTGGCGGACATAGTTTTATTCACACGTACTCGTAGCTCACAAACGCGTAGCTTCATTATATTTTTTGTGAAGAGAATTACAACGAACGTACTGACCACCATCCACTTTTGTGATGATGTCTGGTTACATTACATAGGTTTGTAGAAATGAGTGGAGAGTCATGAAGGTTCGGGATACAAGTTCCAAGCAATTTTACGTGCGTTTTCAATTCAATGTGAACACCATTCAACAATTAATGAGGGCCATTAATTGTTGACTCTGAGTTTGTGGGATAGGCCGATGGCAATTTTGTTGGTGGACATTTCATTTTTACCTTTACTGCACGACTCTGCTCTAAATATTATTGTTTTGTACTTACATACAAGCAAGTAGGTAATTCCATCGATTTTGACGACGAGTGTACACTTATCAAGGCTGAAGCCTGTTCAACATTAATGCTTTAGCTGTGAATAGATTCTTTTGAAATCATGTACCTATTGAAAACCTTCAAATGTGAGCTGTTGAGACGAAAAAAAATCTATACAAAATCCGCATATCTTCATAATAATTTATTGGTTCGACCTAATTAATGGCAACATCCACAGTAGATGATTGATTTTAAAACTTGATTATAATTTATTCAAACAAATATACAATACAAATACTTGTGTTTGTTCTGTGTCTGGATGTTAATATTATCTATTTAAGTATGTATTTAAAAATATATATGTATGTATATCAGTCTCTGACACCCATACCACAGGCTCGCGCCTACTTTGGGGTCAGATGGCCGTGTGTGAGAATGTCTAAGATTTAATATGTAGTAAAATCACAGCAGCACAGTTATCTCTATTAGGATAGGGTTAGTGACGGATTATAAACTACCAAGACTTGAAAGGTCAACAGAAAATTACTAAAATTAGGATCATTTATATAACACTTTATCTAATAAATTACAATAAGACCTGCCTAGATTTTCACTTATTAAATTTACTAAGTAATGCAGTCAATATTATTAAAATTCGAAATGTTTGTCTACCTTATTCCTAAATATATTTTTTATTTAGGTACTAATTAATACAGTCATTATTGGTTAAAGACTTGAAATATGCTCTCTGAAATCACAATAAACTTTAGTATTTCCATTTATTTTTTAATTAATGTAGTACTCTCAATTTAAGTTTTACATATCTTATGCACCATTATAAGCGGTGACAGCCCAGCGGCTATCGAACTCGCCTCTCACTCGAGCGGTCCGGGTTCAAACCCCAGTGGCACGCACCAATGACTTTTCTAAGTTATGTGCGTTTTAAGAAATTATATGTCACTTGCTATAACGGTGAAGGACACATCGTGAGGAAACCTGCATGCCTGAGAGTTCATCATAACGTTCTCGAAGGTATGTGAAGTCTGCCAATCCGCACTTGGCCAGCGTGGTGGACTAAGGCCTAATCCCTCCCATTCTGAGAGGAGACCCGTGCCCAACAGTGGGACGTCTATGGGTCGCAGCGATGCACCATTAAACCCCCAAAGTTCCTCTTCCTTTAGTCTATCAATTGTAACTCTTTATTCAAGCCTTATGTGTCTCGTGGATGCATCACTTTACTCCTCAAAACCAACATGGATAAACTATTTTAAAGCGCTCTTTGATGCCTGGGAAATTCAAAATGAATTGGCATTCACTTTGCATTAACATCCATTATATGGATTTAATTTTTAATTACTATCGTACTTACTGATTAGTTCTCAAGCACAATCAATCGATCAAATCACTTAATTGATCAATCAAGTTCCGTAAATAACATAACATCACGCTTATATTTCCCGAAGGGCTAGGCAGAGGATGAATTACACCCATTTTTAAAAGCTTTTATTTAACTTCACTCGTATGTTCATTCATTCATGTATGTATGTCCTGGAATCAATATTTCACCCACTTCCACTAAAGCTATCGAGCTGAAATTTGGCACATATATTTGGTTCCGATGACAATGCATGAAAATAAAAATAAAAATTTAAAAAGCTTTTTAAAAAAAAAATATTTAACGGTATAATTATTTCACCAGTTATGTTCAGGTCCCATTAGAGCTTATTGCCATACACCAGGCACGAATCCAAACTCCGAGCTGCCAGTCATTCCAAGACAGAAAACCCAATAGTAAAATTCAAAAGGTTGACGAATGGTATAGAAGATTATAACTATATATCTTTCTTTTAACGTGAAAGAGAATTGGTTGTCTAAACGCCAGCTTCTACTAAGAAGCAAAGAAAGCAAATATAGCTGAGAAGCAAAGAAAGCAAGTAAGTAATTATACTTGTACGTCAACTTGCCCGAATTACCCATTGCAAGCAGGTCGCCCTGAAAATCAGCGGATGTTGGTTTGCCACGGCCATTTGCTGAGGGCGTCCAAATTTTCATCCTTAAATCTATAACTTGTATCTGTGTATTTTAGTGTACCTAATTGCTGATGAAAATAAAATAATTTTCTTTCTTCTTTCTTTCTTTCTTACCTTTAAAACAGTTGACATACCGTAGATTTGGGGTATTAACCGCCCCAGTTAAAATGCCCCCGAATTTTCCAGAAACCCGAAGGCCCGGTTTCACGTTTTTAATTTCCCAAAACTCCTTTTTAAATTCGCCGTTCGAATTCGTGCACTATTCATCCGAAATTACTCTTTTCGTCTAAAGCTGCTGAGGACGCCATAATATTCATGAGTTCCTGGTATGTAGATGAGAATGTACTATACTTACAAGATAGTCTTTTATTATCCTCATAACTATATTAATAAGAAATCCCGCATAGGATAAAATGCATAGAGCTTTGATTTTAGCTTCGAAGTAACAATACGTAGGGCTGACACTATTTTAAAATTGGAAATGATTCTTTATTACGAAAAAACATGTCTTAATTAAGTTTTTGTAATGTTTCGTAATAGGTGTGTAGGTATAGATAGATAACTAATAGATAAGTTTGCTGAGCTGTTTTTGAGACATCCCAAAACAATACTAACCTGTTTTATTTAAACTGGTCATTCTTTGAACGTACTCGTAACTATCACAAAAAAGTGGCGTAGGCGTGCGATCTATAAATAGTATCGATGCGGTATCGGCAACTGCATAGCCCCAATGGCCGCCTTAAAACACGAAGTAGATCACTTTGTGTGCGTTCTTTCGCTGGCCAAGTGTTGCGCACGCGCATATGTCTGGTATGGCGGTGCGGGCGGCGCGCGGCACGCACACAAACAAGCCTCGGTTGGTACCTTTGTTTGAAGATGGCCTACAACTCTGTATGTACGTTGGTTATTATGTCTTTCATATGGATGAATAGAATCAAATTTCAAATCTTATCATCATCTCGTATACCATGATTAAGTCTAAAATTTAATTTAAAAGATGTGATTTTTTTTCTGATCAATTGAAATTTTCTTTTATGTATTAAATTAATAAATTGATCAGAATATTATTTTATAAATAAAAAATTTTTTGACACTTGTCTCGTATTTTTTCATTCTTATAAATGAACATTAAAAATGTCAGGTTCCACCGAGATTTGAACTCGGATCGCTGGATTCAGAGTCCAGAGTGCTAACCGTTACACCATGGAACCAACTTCTAGAAATTTCGAATTCCGTAATGATAATGCTAATAAAACAAATGCGACTAAGGAGCCAAATTCAATATTTTTTATTGTTGTTATTGTTGTGACATGTGCTGGAAAACAACTTGCCGCCGACACTTCATTTGTGTCTAAACGGAATTCAACAGTCGTCTCCCAAGGAAGCGACTATTTGTAATATTAAGTGTACATCAAATCAATGCTATTAATGAAAGTTTCATTTAATTTAAATTTTTCAATAATATAGAATAGATTGAATATAGAATAGAATTGTAGTATAGCATAGAAAAACGTTTATTTCTACAAAATGCAGCGTACACAAAACATTTAAAAAAGAAATACAGAAACTTAAAACAATGAAAGAAAAAAAAGATGCTACATTATGAGAAAGACGAACGCACTCAGCTTTGCCGCGGCGGTGCTAATGCCGCGACGCTGTTTTTCATGACATTTTGGCATATCAATGTTACTGACTACTTAGGTCCTCGAGTAGAGACCACGGCTCGGGAAACGGAGCACAGGCCGCCCTCCAACTAGATGGATTGATGACCTGAAAAAGTCAGCGGGAAACCGCTGGATTCAGAAAGCACAGGATCGGGAGGAGTGGCACCGAATAAGGGAGGCCTATGTCCAGAGGACTTCAAAAGACTGATGGATGGATGGATGGATATCATATAAATGTGAGCCCGAACCATTAATTCTACGCATCGGGCTAAAATTACCTACCATTTTCTCGTTTAGAAATATTTTATCAGTCCACTTGAATAAAAAATCAGGCTATATCAAAAAATAAACACACCAGTTTCAACCGGCAACTCTCCACAAGAGTTATATTTTGGCTGAATATTTTAAACTTAATGTATGCACACTCATAAGTAGCTCACCCGGGATCGCTTCGCATGTCCCGGAATCGCCCGTGATCCAATCCCGGGCAGCAGCAAGGCTTTGCATAATTTTAAACGCATTAGCTGATATCTGTGTGGTTTTACACCTCCCACATCGTGGGAAAGAGATCTGTGTCTTTTACATGTTCAATTAACTATTGAATGAGAATCCTTCAACATTGGTGACAGACCAGTGGAACACGTTTCTAATTTGAGGGGTGAAGTTTAAAATCCACGCGATTTTTTTTTTAATGCGATTTAAGAAGAAATTAAATGTCACCAGCAGTAACGGTGAAAGAAAAACTAAAATGTTCTAGAAGGAATGTGTAGTGGACTATGGCCATTTCGGCCCTTTTTTTTCTCGCTGGGAAATGCGTTTGCGCATCCTGCCTGATTTTATGAGAACGCAGACAGGTATATTTGAAGGGCCCGTTGTCGCAATTGGTAGTGACCCTGTCTGTTGTGCCAGGGGTCGTGGGTTCGAATCCCACTCAGGACAAATATTCGTGTGACGAACACTTGTATTTGTTCTGTGTCTGGATATTAATATTATCTATTTAAGTATGTATTTAAAAATATCTATGCTTGTATATGAGTTCTCTCACACACGGCTATCTGACCCCAAAATTAGGCGCGAGCCTGTACTATGGGTGTCTGACACCCATACTGACTGATATACATTGATATTTTTAAATACATACTTAAACAGATAATATTAACATCCAGACACAGAACAAACACAAGTGTTCGTCACACGAATGTTTGTCCTGATTGGGATTTGAACCCACGTATCCGCCACCGGCCGGCCCTGGCCTACCGTAGGGGCGTGTATAGCGTTTTTTTTTAAATGGCCGATCACAGAACCATGTGAATGACTGATGAGTGAATGAGGACTGACGGCTCACGGTTCTAACTTCCAATATAACAGAACAACTGAAGACGAAGCCAGTCGGTGCCTTAAGTTGTTTTCCATATTCAAGAAAAGTATTTTCAGCAAATTGTTCATAAAGATTTCAACTGAAAGCTGCAAAACTAATTTTAGTTCAGTATTGCAGTCGCACGTAAAGAAGCTTATATCAAGAAAATGACGGTGACAAACGACCCAAAACTTATCGATAGGAAATCGACTGAAACACAATTAAAATAGAATTTAAATTCGCTTGCATTGGCACTTTGAGATCGACTGGAGCATACTGAAGTGAACGAAAATACATATAACGGGTGCATGCAATCTCATTTGTACACAATTTCATTTTAGTAAAATAAGTTATTTTAATGCAACTTATATGTTATGTTATTATTTAACAATTGACAAAAGCGACGTTCCAAATTAGAATTTGAACTTGTAGAACCCAACTGAAAATAAGAGGATTAGAATTCGGAACGAATTTCAAGTTTCGAATGCATGAGGGTAACATTTTGAATTGATCTATAAAACAATGTCAGTAAGGCAGTTAATCGTTCACATCGTTCAACATAGGACGTTCACGATCACCTGACGCAAACGAGCACGTTAACGTCTAGGTAATGACTTCACGCAAATGACTTGCACTCGTGGCGCAAATGACGTAAATGCTGTCAGCTCATGATTGCGATTTGAAATCAAAACTAGGTGGTTCTGAGGCAGGCTGAATTTTAAGGTAACGATCAGTTTAGACAACGATTTGCTGCAACCCATAGACGTCCCACTGCTGGGTACGAGTTGCCCCCACAGATAAATCTACTGGAGGTCTAGAGCATATCACCACGCTGCTCCAATGCGGATGGGGCAACGGTTTAGCACCACTATAATTATAACAAAATAGCTATGAAGTGACTATTAAAGTATACTTACATGATAATTAATACAAAATACATATTCAGGCAGGGCACATGCACTGGAAGAGTAGGTAGTGTCAATTTAGGGCTGCCTATGTCCAACAATGGCTATAAAAGGCTGATGCATGGATGGATATAAAATTCCCTTACGACAAAAACATTCGACATTAGGTTGGCCTTTAACCCCTCGAACAATCCGCATTGTACCAAAGTGTTGGAGCATGATTTAGACCTCCCGCTGTGTATGTGGGGAGACCCGTGCCCAACAGTGGGACGTGTATGGGTTGTAGCTAAATAACCGCTATACAGAAAACAATAAAATTTAACATCCGTGACCGTTACCCAAGTAAAAAATATTTATCTGCGAAATAATTTGCGCTGGTAGTAACCTTGACTGCCGACTCACTACTACCACCATAAGTAGGTGGTGGTGGTGGCTAGCAGTGCCCCCACCACGATACGGATTTGTCATTCGATTACTAAAGGCTCTGAAACGTAAAGAACCCAGAAAGGTATTCCTAAATGACTTCTGGCATTGTGAGGTGGGATCAAAGGGTACAAAGGGCGGGAATGGAACAGACCACCGGCCTTTGTTAGCGAGCGTCGCAGCCACTTTGTCAAGCTTCCTGCAGGTTCCGACTGAGTCCGCAGGGGGCTGAGAGGCGCGGAGCGGCAGCGGGAGCGTTGGCGGGAGCGGGAATTTTTGGCATCGATATAGAAAAATTGTTACTCGCGTTCTGTTGTTTGGATCAAAGCGTACAAAGGGCGGGAATGGAACAGACCACCGGCCTTTGTTAGCGAGCGTCGCAGCCACTTTGTCAAGCTTCCTGCAGGTTCCGACTGAGTCCGCAGGGGCTGAGAGGCGCGGAGCGGTAGCGGGAGCGGGAGCGGAAAATTTATCGATGTAGAAAAATTGTTACTCGTGTTCTGTTGTTTGGAATGCCGGGAACGGCTAGTTTTATGCAAACGTAAATATCAAAAGTTCTTGTGTAATCTGGAATAATACCTTACCCTTTCTTAGTATGTCCTTACATCATGTCCTCGTAATTAAAATTAGGGAAATTGAATTTTTTTTCTTTACTGGACGAAACATTTATTCTATTGTTCTCTAATTGGGAGAGACAGTTCTTTAATGTGGTCGTCAATGTAAATTCAGGATTTTAAAATTTTCAACTCACAAAGGGTCAAAAATGGGATGAAAGTTTTAACTAAAGTGAAGAGAAGTATTGTCCAGGCATAATGCGAAAATTTATTCGGATTAACATCAAGGGATACCTAGATTATAAGAAAAGTTAGGGTTTCACAGGGTAGATAGTATTTCCAGTAATGTTCTTGATGTTGAATGTTTAAATCCACGCGAGCGAAAAACGGGCGCGATACAGTGAAAATTTTAAATTTAAAAAAAAATACTGTGAATACTTACCTGTTTAATTAAATCCAAAACAAAAGGACGAACCGTGTTGAAAGTTACACTCCCTCTGAAATGCTACACGCTAACGCTACTCCCATTAATATGAACATAGCTTTACAGAACGTACTACGATGAAATCTGTTCATATAAACGCGCCGTGTGTGTTCTATGCACCTCGATGTTCGTTTCAGTAAATTGTTTCTATGGCAACGTGCTTTACCCTATAATTGAGGGTAAAGCAGGGTAAGATGGATTAGTGTGGCTCCGGTTAACAAGGCAGACTCGGGTTACCAATGTTCGTTATCTCAGCGTAGGCAGCTGCCAACCCTTAAAATAGTCCCTGTTATTTGCTATCTGCCAATGAATTAGACTGTCCCAATGTCATGGTCCTGATGACCTATTCAGTATTCATTTATAATAAAAATTAATGGTTGTCTATATAGTCGGTTTACGGACGATAATTTTACGTGATAACGTTATAAGAAAAAACCTTTTCTGAACTGATAAATAAAATAAAGTTAATTATTAAGGTACCAAATGCTTTAAACAATAAATTAAAGACTGGAATAACTTATTGTGTCTTGTTGGAATCCCACTGCTAATTTCAGCCGCCGTAAACAAAGTAGGCCGTGCAATAATGCAATTCAGGCGACCTTTTTTGTAGATTCTGCGCTCAAAATGCTTTGAACACACTCGCTAAGGTTTAATTGTCTAGTGTTAAGAGTATGTAAAACTTCACATTTTATTTGTTTTAACCACAAATTTCGCCTAATCGGCGGTTACTCAGCGGTGGTCATTTCCATGTACTATAATTAGTGCAACTGATTATTCGCTCTATTGCTATGGGTTAGAGACTAAAATTGAATGAATGCACGCTCGCAACACTTGGCGGAACGGGAGGATGCGTCAAACTTTTTCGTGCGATTTATAAAATATCATGTCAATAATAAAATATAATATGGTGACAAATTTCTCATGAAATGCCACGACACGTTGAGGTCGCCGCTTTACCCAAAAACAAAAACAACGAAACAAATTCCCGAAGTCAGCCCCCGTCGGGACGGGAATAATTCGAGTAAATCTCGTACATTGCGTAGAAACAGCTGATAATTCCCCGGGGCTTTCAAAAATTCAAGCAGTGTTGCCAGACAGCGCGCGGAATATAAAAATGGGAAAATAAAAATGGTGTCACGGAATAATGATCATATCTTCAGTGGCGTAAGCTGCTTATACGAGTGTGTATGTAATCTGGTGGGGTTCGGACGTGGGAATCCCTCGGGACGTCAGTGTCGGTCGAGCTCGAAACACAAGGTCTTTGAGGTCTGTTCTTAATGGACTTAGGGTAATAGTTCTAGAGTTGACGTGACGCAAACATGATTATTTTAGGCTCATTAACACATTACATAGATTAAGGGCATTTAATTTATGATTATTTGAAATTTATTACAAAGAAATGGACTCATCGATTTTCTTAATACATACGAGTAATAAACCTACATTAAAGTCACGCCTGTTTCCCATTAGTAGAGACATTGGATTTTTCAATTACCACGATCCTTACACACATAATACATCTAATATACAATACAACTATATACAAATCTCATTTACTGAAATTTCAAAAATCACATTAGGTACGTCAAATACACCCAACACATTTTAACACAACATTTTTCATTTATTTATGTAATACTAGTGGACGCCCGCAGCTTCGCTCGCGTAGAATTAGACCCATTAACGAAGTCTACCCGTCTAACGACTTCAAAAACGGCAAAGTTTCATACTAACTTTGCACCCCCGTTTTACCCCCTTAGGGGTTGAATTTTCAAAAATCCTTTCTTAGTGCTCCCCTACGTTATAAAAGGAACCCCTGTGCAAAATTTCAAGTTTCTAGCCCTTATAGTTTAGGCCCTGCGTTGATATGTCAGTCAGTCAGTCAGTCAATTTTTTTTTAAAAGATACCTATATCTAAAGCTAAAAAATGTTTTTATTATAAACTAGCTTTCCCCGCGACTCCGCCAAAGTCAAATTGTTAGACAGACACAGACATTGTCTGTCTGTGTGTGTAAAATTGTTATCACTTATTTTATTACACACATTCTGTATGTAGCCTCTCGAAATTAGTATTCACGAGATTCAACTCGTCAGATAAGTTGAAGGATGAATTTGAAATATTAAAAAATTGACTCTAATTGAGTCTTGTTCAAAGTCAGTCACAGTGTCATGGTCGGCAGCCGATGGGTGGTGCTGCAAGCTCGTTTGTATCCATAAAAAAAAATACAGCTCACGGAAAACGGAGAGAAGTTACAGCACCATTTGAGAGCGTAAATAACAAATGTCAATTTGTCAGTCGTGTTTATTTGTCAGTGCAGCATGTGTTTCTTGTAGCCACGTCATCGCCAGATTTTCGCCGAATTTTCGCTAATAATGTACCTAGCCATTTGTCGTTCCGCTCTGCTCTTCTGCCCACTGTAGCCTCACCCTCAAACTTGAGCCCCTGAGTATATTTCTGAGCCCCTGAGTAAATTTCTCTACCACCAACCCACACGCACCGTCTGACGTGCGCGGGCAAAAGTGCACGGTTTAAATTAAACAATAGACTGAACATGCTACAAGCTCACGCGAACCGTAGTGATTTACCGGTTATATTTACCGTGTTTTAACAAAATGTGTAAATTGTTTACATTTCAAAATTCCTTCTCTTATCCTTTCTAATATACTAGTGGACGCCCGCAGCTTCGCTCGCGTGAAATATTAGACATAATAATAGATTATTCTTAACTAAACGTACTCGCAGCTGTTAAGTCACTAACGAGTTGCTCGGACCCTTCATTACCGCTGCGGTCGTTAAGGCCTACGACATTACGTCTATTATGGTTCTGGCTCTTGGAAGTGAGAAAAAAAATTATAACATTTGGGTTTTGGGTAGGTGCTCGACAGAAGCTCAGGTCCACGGAAACCGAAGAAAATTAGCGGTCGGCCGTCGCCTCGTCGCGATACGTACGAGCTCTGCCAAAATTCAGTTTAAATGCTAATTTCACGGGCGTTTCACGAATAATTGTTGCATTTTCGAGATGGTATGTTGTTCGACCAGGCTGTTACAACATTGAGCTTATAACTACATAAGCTACGAGTAACAGTGTTATGCATGAAAAAAGGGTTACGCTCAGCTTACTGACACAAGGCTGCTGATTTTCAGCGCAACCCTTTTTTCGAGCAGTTCTACATGTGGTGACACTACTAAAGCTAATACATAAAATATGGTGAAGAACATAACTTTATTTAATTATTTTATATTAGCAAGCAAATAAGTTCTTTGTTTACTTTAGTTGACATTAATTAATTTTCATTATTTTTGGGACCTAAATGGCCGGCCGTAACTGAGAATTTCCATGATATTTATTTTTATTTTCTTTATTAAGTGTAAGCTAAACGTGATTTCACGGGCAACCAGTAATTTACTCGAGGCGGCGCGCCCGCCCGCAGCGCAAATCAGGCGGGCGAAAAAACCAAGTAGCCAGTTTTATTTTAAACTTTAGATAACAATTTAAAACATGGTTTACTTTATGAAAGAATATTGGGGTCCGATGGCCGTGTGTGAGAATGTCCAAGATATTTATTTATTTATTTATTATTTACTTAAAAGGCTGTGATATGTCCGTACACCATAAAACAAGCGACAGCCGACAGACCGACACACAGGCTTTTAAATCTTACCAACAGTTTTTCTATGAAAAACACATTTAAATCCATGTGAATCCCATTACTTATTGTTCAAAAGTATAATTTAGCAATACTTTATAGGTACTAAAAGGAGCATAATATATGCAGTGGTCGTAAAGACCCACAGGCAATTATAGGTTAGTCGTATGTGTTTGGGTCACTTCATTGCGTATAGCGTAAACGTTGAAACCAACACCTTAAGCAAGTATTTTATGCATTTTTTATGTACTGTAAAATAATATTGTTATGGAGGTAATTTTTAAAGTATAGAAGAATATCTGCTGCTACAGAGACGCCGCTTTCTGGGTTAAAACTCGCTAAAATAATGATTTTTTGGAAAAATTCTACTGTCACCGCAGTTGCTACGATTTTATTTCAGTCGTATAACCTCATCAGGCTATTTTACTTTAAGGATTTTCAAATAGTCGACAATTTACAGTCGTTTTTTTACAGCACGGGAGAAAGATTAAAAATGTTTACCGCAATATTAAAATGCCTTGCACTTAACTGCAAAAAAATTTAAACTCGAAAGTTTTAATATTTCACTTTAAAGTGTGGTTAGTAAATGAAAGTTGCGGTCACAAAGACCCACGGCAATTACGGGTTACTCTCGTGCTCGCGACACCTCGTTACGTAACGCGTCGTGGCCAGTTCCTGAAGCATTTTCTATGCTAATTTAAGATAGAGTTCTTTACTGAAGAGAAAATCGCTTTATGGACGTTATTTTTGTTTCACAAAATGACGTTGAGTATGAAAGGGTTAAAATTCACGTACCTACACCAAATAACACAACTTCGAGATGAACCTTACGATTCTCAGGTGGTTATTATCTCATCATCATCATCATCACAACCCTTCCTTTGTCCCACTGTTGGGCTCGGGTCTCCTCTCAGAATGGATTAGGCCTTAGTCCACCACGCTGGACAAGTGCGGATTGGCAGACTACCCATACTTTCGAGAACTTTATGATGAACTCTCAGGCATGCAGGTTTCCTCACGATGTGTCCTTCAACGTTATAACAAGTGACATTTAATTTCTTAAATCGCACATAACTTAGAAAAGTCATTGGTGCGTGCCGCTGGGGTTTGAACCCGGACCGCTCGAGTGAGAGGCGAGTTCGATAGCCACTGGGCTGTCAGCGCTTGGTTGTTATCTAAAAAAAAACAATTTTAAGTTATATTAGACGTGTTCTTGATACCTAAAAACTTCCGAAAATTGGACTGACCACTAACTCCTTCGTGGAGCATCATAATACTCAGTTTTAATAAGAGATCCGTGCCCTGTAGTGGGATGTTAATGGCAGCATTTGTAGCCATAGAAAAGATGGATGGTGATTGATGTATCTAAGCATCAATATATGAAATGTAAAAAGGTAGATGTACAAACGGCACACGAAATCAAAGCTACGATCAAAGGTCGATGTAGCGTCCATATCCCAAGGCTCGCGTCGATTCAATGTGATCGACAGAGTTAAGCAGCGACGGGCGAGGTCGGTTTGTGGATGAGTGACTGCTAGTAGCAAAATTTCTTGCTTCGAAGGGCACGTTAAAAGTCGGTCCCGGTTGCTGTCAATGGTGAAAAAAAAACGTTAACCCTTGTCGAAGACCTTCGGGTAGCTTGAGAACATTCGACACTGGGTTGGCCACTAACCCTCCATCAATCCGCGTCAGAACAGGTCTAGAGCATACTAACCCACGCTACTCCAAGTTCTTGTTCAAATTCAGTCACAGTTGTCATGGGCGCCAGCGGATGTGTGGTACTGAAGGTCGTTTCTCGAAGGTTCGTGTCGTTATCTTAAATCCATTAAAAATCTTGGATACGCCGCTTTAACACAGTACCTAAACTAAAGAAAATTCAACTTCCCGAGTTTAAAATTACCGAGCCTTATCCCAAGATTAATAGATTCTCTGACAAAAACTCAACAATGGAAAAACGCTAGTAGACCCGATATCTCGTGTAGCGAAATAACTGAACGATCCTAATTAATGATTCTGGGAACTTCCCTTGTTGCCGATCTACAATGTGCTGCAATATTCCTGCCTCGTTGGTAGGTAAGCGCGACTCGCCTTTATTCAATTCCCGATCGGGAAAAATATTGTAAATATTTTTTTAAATTGGTATGATTTTCGGAGTCTAGTGTTGTATCCAGTCAATGTGTCACATGGATCTAAACAGTACTAGTGAAAAGCGGGTGTACTATAGTAGGGGAAATACTTTTGTTACGAGTTACATTATGATGATTCGCGATTGTTCTGTCGAATTTCTATCAGAAGAAGAAGAAGAAGAAGAAGATATTTATTTTTCACACAAATATAGTGTTTTGTGTGAAAAATAAATAAAAAAGATATATTCTTCTTCTAAAATTCAAATCGACATTCAAATCGACATTTTAACAATGAACTTAAAACGATATATAAAAGGTATAGTGTCATGCGTGAAAAAAATGGGTTACGCTCAGCATACTGCCATGCGTTTTCAGCAGAAGAGCGTTGAACTCGTCTAAGATTTCACCAGTCCCATAGACAACGGCGTTCTAGAAGAGCCTCTTAGAACGCTAGCCTCAGTTTTTACCAGTTAGTTTTTGACAGGCCCGTTGGCGCAATCGGTAGTGACCCTGTCTGTTGCGCCAAGGGTCGTGGGTTCGAATCCCACTCAGGACAAATATTCGTGTGACGAACACTTGTATTTCTTCTGTGTATGGGTGTTAATATTATCAATTTAAGTATGTATTTAAAAATATATACATATGTATATATATCAGTCTCTGGCACCCATATCACAGGCTCGCACCTACTTTGGGGTCAGATGGCCGTGTGTGAGAATGTCCATATTTATTTATTTATTATTATTAAATCCCTTGTAAAAGAAAGTGATCCTATTGCCATACACCTTGCACAAATCCAGACTCCGAGCTGCTACCGGCATTTCCAGCTAGAAAAACCCAATCGTTGTTGATTGACCCGGGGGTCGAACCCAGGATCCCTAGCTTAGGAGTCGTGCTTGCGCCCACTAGACCTACGAGGCATACCGGCAAATTGCTCCATCCAGTGCAAAGCCGCAATCACTTCAGTAATAATGTTCTATTTTAGTAATGCAACATCGAACGAAACAATATTTATGGACGCTCCCGAAATCCTACTAACAGAGATGAGCTATACAAATGAAAACTTGAATTAAATGAATTATTAAATTATTTTTAAAAAAAAAGCTTTTTATAGATTTTTTTTATTTTCGTGCATTGTCATCGGAACCAAATATGTGCGCTTCAAATTTCAGCTTCAGTGGAAGTGGGTAAAATATTGATTGCAAGATTCCAGGACATAAAAGCTTTAAATTAGTATCTGCCCAGCCGTAATTTGAACCCGGGATCGCCGTCAAGTCAAGGTCACCACCCCACGGAGTTGTCCTCATGTATTAATTCTGACTGACTGGCCCATTGGCGCAATCGGTAGTGACCCTGCATGTTGCGCTAGGGGCGGGTGTTCAAATACCGCTCAGGACAAATATTCGTATGTCGAACACTTGTATTTGTTCTGTCTGGATGTTAATATTATCTATTTATGTATATATTTGAAAATATCTATGTATCTATCTATCAGTCTCTGACACCCATACAGGCTCGCGCCTACTTTGAGTCAGATTGCCGTGTGTGAGATGTCTAAGATATTTATTTATTTTTATTATTATTTTAACGAAAAAGTTCGTTCGCGCTTCGTTCCCCGCTAATCGTTAGCGGTGAGACTAACATTAAGGACGTAATTAATAAAGTAAAGCTGATCATAAAAAATATTTACAACTCGCACAGATTGCAAGGCCAACAAGCGCAAAGCGCTACGTTTTATACAGTTTTCCCTGAACTTGTAAAATTTCCAGAGATTTAATTTCTCCTCCCATTCGGACAAATAAGGCTTATATTAAAACGCCTTCGTATATTTTTCTTGACTTTTATAATACCTTATTCTTAGTGATTAAAGAAATTAGGATTATAATGAAAGGCATGACTGCTCACTGGATTGTAAAGGAAATTTTAAATGTAATAATTATTACGTAAAACCGGTCAAGTGAGAGTCGGACACACGACATACGAAGGATTCCGTAACACCGTAAAATTTGACTTTTGTAAATTTTACTCACAAAACATTCTGACATGAAACTGTATGTAGCTGTGTATTCGTCTATGATCAAAAATGTTTTATATACATTATACGTGCTGAAGAGTGATCTACGAGTAGGCAACTTTTTTATCGTCGTAAAAAGCATAGTTCCCGTGAAATGGACAAAACTCTGGAATAATGATTAGATATTTAATTAATTTTTAAACTATCTGAATTCTGATCAGGTAAACCTAGATTTTGATTAGTGGTAGCACGGACTACATTACTAAAGGTAATTTTTAAGGTAAGGTAAAAGGTAAAGGTCTTTGGCGTAGCTTGCCGTTTAAAAAGGCTATACGTTATATTTTAAACCGTCCTTTAATATCAGAGATAGTAGTCAAGTTCTGCACGGAAAACTATTAAACGTGGTTGGATGAAGCCACGGGTTAAGCTAGTTAACAATAAATATAAAAGAAAGTATAAATTGTCTCTGGTCTCAATCGAATTTTTACTTTCGTAAAATGGTGACATAAAATTCCAAAAATTAAAATTTTCATAATTCAATCTCGGAGTACGGGATCCAATCAATCAATTTGGATAATCGAATTGACTACATTTTATACACGTCGAAATCGAATTGATTATGCATAGCGCGGTGAAATGGTTTATTGAAATTCGTTATAATCCTAAGTTTATAGGTATTGTAAGTTCCAATGGAAGGGCTAGACAGGGGCTTTATACCTACTTATTAGACCAGTTACGAGTCCAATGTAATAGGTGAGCCTATTGCCATAAACCGGATCTCCAGACTCCGAGATGTTAAGTATATACATACATTAGTATAGATATAAGTATTACCATAGAGTAAGGACCAAGAAGTCCGTGGTATTACCTACCTAAGTATTACCTACTAGTGGACGCCCGCAGCTTCACTCGCGTGGAATGAGACATAACAATAGTTTCGTTTACACCTATATCATATAGCCTATGCCACTCAGTGAAGATGCAGCTTTCTAATGGTGAAAGAATTTTTGAAATCGGTCCAGTAGCTTGTGCGAAAACATTACGAGTGCGATGTGTTTAAGGGTTAGAAACTTGAAATTTTGCACAGGGGTTCCTTTTATAGCGTAGGGGAGCACTAAGAAAGGATTTTTGAAAATTCATCCCCTAAGGGGGTAAAACGGGGGTGCAAAGTTAGTATGAAACTTTGCCGTTTTTGAAGTTCGGGCAACCTGAACGCGGGCAGACGTCGTTGATGGGTCTAATTCTACGAGAGCGAAGCTGCGGGCGTCTAATAGTATTATATATTATAAAACTTTCCCTTGATGGTAGAGGTAATTTTCTGCGGAAAACGATTGTATATTATAATTTTCCTGTTGATAAATTATGTTCATTAAAGATTCAATATTTATTTTGCTGAGAATTCTATGGGATCCTAAACATAATTTACGTCTACAGGGTTGTACAACACAAGAAACAGATGTTAGCATTTCGATTTTTCAGTCAGTATAAATATAGCACATACACTACTATAGATAGGGTATACTGTGTTGTGGCTGGCAGATACAGATTAAAAAAAAAAATCAATACTCCTGTATAATTACTGATATATGTATGAATGGGAAAATGTGGTTGATGGTTTTTCCTTCGTCTCCCCCTCAACGGAACGATGAATCGATGTGATTTTTTTACATAAACGTAGTGGAGAGTGGGTAAAGCTAGATTTTGTTTAGTGGTAATCTTTGCTATAGTTTGCCATTGAAAATGGATATACTTTTTATATTGTATTCTAATGCATTCCCAAGTGGTACAACCAAACTTTTATACAAGTTTATCATTATATCTATATTGCTTAAGTAGTGTTTACCTACAATTTCGTTAAGCGTATCCAATCAGCTGATAGCGAAACAAATTATTTGACTTTTACTTTGACTTTGACTTTGACTTTGACTTTAACTTTAACTTTAATTTTGATTTTATTAGAAACACGATCTAAGGCGATTAAAGGTGGTGCCGCAGGTCACACTAGTAAAAAACTTGTCGTAACCATTATAGTATTAACCCACCTGCTTGTGCCAGCCCTACACCTGACCTATAAGTCAAGCGGAATTTGCATTTCAAATACGATGAATATAAAGCACAAGGGAAAAGAAAATCGTCCGAAAACAAAATGTGGAGTGGAGTGTTTATCGCAAAATATCTCGCTCATTATACGCAGGCTAGATATCATGTAGATTGACCGTATAATTTGAAGGTTTAATATGAAACAAAATAGGCGGAAATACTGGCAATTTCTTATAAGTGCAATCGAACATTTTCGATATTCAAACCGGGCTCTGATTTTGATTGATGGTTATTTAAAGGAGCACAGGTCGCCCTTAGACAAGGTGGACAGACGACCTGAAGAAGACGCCGGGACACCGCTTGATTCAGAAGGCACAGGATGGGTCGGAGTGGTGTCTTTTATGTCAAGCAGTGGACCTCAATAGGTTGATGGATGGATATTTAAACAACTTAAAGGCCACCTTAACCCTTTTGTCCCACTGTTGTACACAGGTCAAAACTACATAGCTGCTTATCAACGTTAATCCGTTGCTATAAGCTGTGTGCTATGTGCGCAGGCTAAAAAATAATGTCAGTTTTTATGTTTTAACTAGTTTAAAACAACATATTGATTTTTATTTTTACTATCCGTCCTGGCAAAGCGTGGTGAAGTAAGCTTCAACTTTCAATTGAAAGATTGATTAGAAAGAGACACGCTTAAGTTACGAGGACAAAGAAAATGACAAATAATGTTATAACTGAGATCTACCGACTTCAATTAATAGTAAGCACTTACAGCTGGGTTTAATCACACTTTTGTTATAACTCGACAGAGCCATCGACAATCAATTGTGGGTAAACGATCGCAGTCTCATAGCAGCTGCAAGATTAAATGCTATTTACAGAAAGAATTGAGGCAAGTTAAGCAAAAAGTCAACGTTTTTTTCAGTGCTATGGGTACGAGAAAGTAGAACTTAGTGGAACAGACGTAGAACGAGACGAGAAAGTAGAACTTAGTAGTTTAGAAGTCAAACTTAGTAGTATAGCAGCAGAACTTAGTAGTACAGAAGTAGAACATAGTATTACTGCTCTGTATGAGTTCCAAATAATCCGCATTGGAGCATCGGGGGGGACGATAATTCAAATCCATTCGCAAAAGTCACAAAAGGGTTTGTCACAATTGTCACGGGTGGCAGCGGATGGGCGGCATTGCATACTCGTTTGCTATTTACCCATACAATCAACTTAAAATCACGTGTAACTAAACATCATGCAGTAAGGATTCTGTTTCTATATAGATATTAGTTTGTACCTTACCATTATTTTTTTGTTTACATCAAAGATTCCTAATTAATATACCTATGACATTGCCTGTTTCCACAAATGACCGCACTTATTTCTTTCAATTACTCCTATGAAACATGGTTCGTCAAAGACTGCTATGTCTATAGACTTCAAGAGACTGCTGAATGGGTGGATGTTATTCTTCCATTGAACTTTGTCGGCTCTTTTACAAATCACTGGCGAAAAACAATGACTCAGTGGATTCCCGACGTTCCAGGTTTAAAAGTCATGTCCCGTATCTCTTCCGACACTCGGAGCTCCCGCGGGAACCGCCTTCAGGTTAAACGAGGGGCGAGAAAATTGAGAAAACTTGGTTCGAGCATCATTGAAGCATGACGCCATTTATGCGACAACTAGGGGACGCCCGCAGCTTCGCTCGCGTGGATTTCGACTACGGTAGTATCGTTAATAGTTGCTACCTATTTTAGGGACACTGTATTACTGGACAAACTCTACCCAGTGAAACCTAAGTAAACGTTCTTTATTTTTAAGGTATGTTTCCGTTGACAGGAATAAAATGACCTTTTCTATCTATATATATAAAAGGAGAAGCTGACTGACTGACTGACTGACTGACATATCAACGCAGGGCCTAAACTATAAGGGTTAGAAACTTGAAATTTTGCACAGGGGTTCCTTTTATAACGTAAGGGAGCACTAAGAAAGGATTTTTGAAAATTCACCCCCTAAGGGGGTAAAACGGGGGTTCAAAGTTAGTATGAAACATTGCCGTTTTTGAAGTTAGTGAATGTCTAATTCCACGCGAGCGAAGCTGCGGGCGTCCACTAGTTATTATATAAAAAGAAAAACGTCTATGTCATAATTTTTCACTTTATTCAGAACTTTCGTTCACTTTTCCAATAGTTGAAAATATCTGCATTCATTAAAAAAAATTGTCTTTTTACAAAATATTATGAAAACTGACAAACACGTGTTCGCTTAGTAAAAAAAATTTTTTTGTAAGAACTGAATCTGTTCAAGTTTACAAAAAATCAGATTGCTATGATGGTCACCTCTAGAAAATGTATACGGAAACCACATTTATCTTCCACAATCCTAAATCACGCTATAGCTGTATTCTTAACCCATTGTCCCAGCTCACCAGCGAGCTGGCGGCGCTAATCCGGCGATCAATTAAGGCGATGCTTTGTATCTTAGTTTTCTGCTGAGAATGCTGTTTGCTAGCAATGATTTTTGAAGAATACTCTGTGTATTTAAGGTTAAAATTTATTAACCGTTCAGTATCTGCTAAAAAAAAGAGTGCAGTTTCACCACTCCCACAACTGTTTCTGTCTCAGTGTTGGGCATGGGGCTTATTTATTTATTTATTTAACAATTAGTGTACACAACAAAAATTTAAAGTGACAAATAATTATGGAAAAATAAGTACACATACACTGTTTATTTCATGTTGAAATTCTCAAACTCTTGAAATAACCTATTGAAGTTTCATATACTTAAATAGAGGTTCTTAATAAGCGCAGAGCTTATTAAGCCTACCTACTGTTATCTATACTTCTATACTAATATTATAAAGAGGATACATTTGTTTTTAATGTTTTCACACAAAAAATACTGGACCGATTTCAAAAATTCTTTCACCATTAGAAAGCTGCATTTTCACTGAGTGATATACATAGACTATAAAATATTACTAAGTGTAAACGAAACTATTGTTATGTTTAATTCCACGCGAGCGAAGCTGCGGGCGTCCACTAGTAATGTGATAAAACTGTTCTGCTTTGTGACCAGCCAAGTGAGTAAACCATGTTTATAAACCTTTATCACAAGTCAGATAAAACTTGATGCCAGCAATTTTAAAATGCTTCCATTACCGAGAGCGTAAGCTTATCTGACCTGTTAGCCTGTTTACGTAAAGATTAGACAATTCTGGTACGTAGCTCGCGCTTTCAGTAGCAAAAAATCTACGTATAGTAGACTAGAGTAGGTAGAAATCTACCTAAAGTAAGAGTAGACTCTTGGTAGATTAGTATCTAGTAGATTAGTACTCTCCTACTACTACTCTATGCAGATTTTTTTAGTGAAAAATAGATAGCAAACAAACATGCAACAATACCCATGTGGAAGAGGCTCTGTTAATTTCTCATAGAAATGTTTTCATTTAACGGTGCAATTATTTTTTCGCCGTGTGTGTGCGCTCAAACTATAAATGCTAGTGATAAGCTTTTTTATAGAGAGAACCGTGCCCACCAGTGGGAGGTGGTCACGGCACTCTCTAATATCTGACGGAGGTTTCGCACTCGTCCGCGCTGTTCCAATGCGGTTAGTGGCCAACCGTGTCAAATGTTCTCAAGAAACTCAAAGGTCTTCGACAAGGCTTAGCGATTGTTTTACAATTTGTTCATGACCAAAGGCTTACTGTGCCCTCCGAAGTACGGAAGCACCAATACAAGTCCACATACCGACCGCGCCCGACGTTGCTTACTCAGACGATCACATACGTACGGCGCGAGCGAAAACTACGAGCGTTGCATTTCATGCTTAGATGATGCTTAGTGCGGAAAATATGAGAACATTTTCACCGTATATTCGTATCCATAATGTTTTTATCATATCCGCGCCAATTTCCGATCTAGCTACAATGCATTGAAAAGTTATGATGGCGAGCTCCAGCCAGATTCGAATATACATTTAATAATAGCTAATTGTGCCATTTTTATTTCTCATTCGCGAGATATTCAGTTGAAGCTCTAGTGGAGGAGCAAACTACCCTTCATTACCCTTCTGTTGGGCTAGGGTTCTCTTGAAATGGGAATGTTACGAACACGTGCCCAATAGTGGGACGCCTGACATATTACTTGACTTAGGTATTTTGTAGCCTGAATCTTTTTACACAGGATGTATTAAATAATTCCCACATGTCTCCCCTTCAGTGATTAGTTACTTACGTGAGTTTATGCTGCGTTTATTATTATTAAAATCATATTTTTACTCTTCATTTTTGTTGTGTACATATTATATTACGAGTACAACCTACCATTTAAAAAAATTACTCAATATCTTTGACTAAAATAGATATTTTATTGCGTTTTTTTTCTGGTACATATTGAGAATTTATTATGTATTTTGACTTATTTTGCTACTTCGTATTGCTCGCGACTTCCCCACGTTACAATAGCTTTTTTATTTGTTTAAATCTTAACGTACAAAGACGGACTGAATGCTAAGCATTCTCTCCAAGTCAACCTTCAAAAAGTGGGAAAAGCATTGAAGGTAATATAAATATAAAAAAATATTATAATAATAGTAGGATATAAATAATAGTAAGAACAGATAATTTAGGTTATGATAGTTATTTTTTTAAATAAGAATTCAAGTAAAGAAATGTTTTAAGCTAGAAATATTAAAAAATATCTCACCCAGATCTTCGTTAGTGAGCGACCAGCTCTGACCGAAGGCATTCCGAAGGAGAATAAGCAGAAGCAGTCCAAACTTCCCGCCAAAAACGCCCGCCATCTTGAAATCACTGTTACGTCATCATACGGACGTTTCTATTTCAGTTCCGGGGATAACTGAAGTAACTGGCCATTTTCATTGTCTGTAAAATAACAAAAGTAAAATTTTTATGTGGTAGAGCTTACTGAGAACCGGTGGCCAAGTTTGCATTGGCAGACTTCACGTGCCTTCGAGAACTTTATGAAGAACTCTTAAGCGTGCAAGTTTTCTCATGACGTTTCCTTATACTGTTACAGTTGGTGACATTTAATTTCTTAAATCGAACATAATTTATAAAAGGCAGTCGCGTGCCGTTTGGGTTTGAACCTACAGTCCCTCGAGTGAGATGCGTGTCACTGCGCTGTCACTGTATTCATTTTTCGAATAAAACAATTGTTAATATACAGAATGTGTTTGTCAGTTTATCAGCTTAAGCTCACACTCCCGGCCGGCGCAAATATTCAATACTGTATCTTTGGCCGGCAGAAAACTATTTAATTTATTACAAAATACGTCGAATAAATTGAAAATAAACATGCAACACATGTTGATTTATCCTCCGTTTTCAATTCGGAACATATTTCGGGAAGGTTATTTTAAATAACGGCTATACTATACGAATTTTATATTTATTATGTATATACGTTTGACTGGTTGAAAATGTCATAAGGCATTAAGTCCACCCATTGTATATCTCTTTCGAAGTGTCGATAAAGTTGTATAAATAAATAAATAAATTGTAGGATAATAGAACGAGTGTTAAATGTTATCTATTATATGTATAATTTTTTTTTCAATAGCACTCAAATAGGGACTGGGTTGGTTAGTCCACTTAGCTAAGAGAATTAATTAGAACATTAGTTGGTCAGTTCGTTAGTGGATATGAACACTGGGCTGTTAGCGATAGTTAGTCCTGTTAGTTGGTATTAGTAAAAGTCCAGTTAGTAATTGTTAGTATGAGTCTCGTTCCAAGTCAGTCACAAATGTGTTGCTACCCTTGAAGACTAAGATGGTCGCCCCTAAATAAGTGTAACCTTTCCAACCAGACCACATTTGTTTTAAAAACAATTATCACACAGTAGAAATGGTACTAGGTACCGTGGCGAGCGGTAGTACTGTCCCGGGCGACTCTATATGGATCTCTTTATTGTTAGCTTGGTCGTTACGTAACCGAGTACCTAGTATCCATCGATATGTTTAGTAAGTTGAGCCTATGCTCGTATCATACGTTGACACAAGCCCGCTACACTAGCACCAGCTCGGTATTCAATGCAATGCAAATACCTTTGAATACCGGGCTGTACTCGCTCTCGTTTAGTGATAGCACGCATTACATACATCGCGCCCGCGGTATCTCACCAAAGCACGCAAGAAAATATTGCATCAAATGTCATCGTTGTTTAATCCTGTTTCTCAGTTTATTAGGGTTCTGTACCCAAAGGGTAATACGGGACGGGCTCTGCTGTCCGTCTGTCCGTCTTTCACCAAGTATCTCATGAACCGTGATAGTTAGACAGTTGAAATTTTCATTGATGATGTATTTCTGTTGCCGCTATAACAACATTATACTAAATTATACCGTTAATTTTTTTTTTTTTTAAAAAGCTTTTTAAAACTTTTTTTTTATTTTCGTGCATTGTCATCGGAACCAAATATGTGTGCCAAATTTCAGCTCGATAGCTTTAGTGGAAGATTCCAAGGACATACATACTTACATGAATGAATGAATACATACGAGTGAAGTTAAATAAAAGCTTTTAAAAACAAGGAAAACGTACAGGCATATTAAAATTTGTATATAACACTGTTTAATTTACTGGGTCTTCCCACATACCCGCCTTAGTCTCCACGGCAGGGCGGGATGGCTCAAGCATCCCAGCAATAAAAAAAAAGAGGAAACAGGGGACTACGAGAGGACGATTTAGAATTACACTTGATCTACGTTAATATTAAAACTAATACGCGCCGTATGCCCCCATGCCCCCCTGTAAGTAAACATGGACCGACCCGCTCAAGTATTCAATACAATGCAAATACCGCGCTGTCGGCCAGTGATAGCGCGCATTAACATACTCGTACATCGTACATCGCGCTGGTAATCTCACCCAAACGGACCGCGCGAAAATATTGCGTCGCTCGTCCGTTTTAATTTTACGCGGCCCGGGAAATGTGGGCTCTGTGGAATTTGTGTGCGCGCTCCGGTTGGGTATTTGCTAATGTTTTTTGTAGCGAATACCACTTAGGTCTGAATAGGGCTTTGCTGCACCAAACAGTAAGTTCGAATTGTTTTGCCAAAACATTGTGTTAACTCTAATTTGGACTACACACAAGTACACTTCGATTTTTTGATTGATTGTCTGTTGATTTGATATAAATAAATATAGCATTCAAAGTTTGTAAAAATGTTACCCTTAAGGGTGTAAAATAAACATATACCTACGTACATAAAATACACATTTACGTATTCATTACAAATATGTGGCGCTAAAGTTAAAGCGTTAAGAAGAGAATCTATTATTATGTCTATTTCCACGCGAGCGAAGCTGCGGGCGTCCACTAGTCAATTATAAAATTGGGACAGAGTTGTGGAGTACGTTCCAGGCCGTCTCAGTTGCGAGAAAGCCTGGGCTGTGGGCAACTAATATCTTTATATAAAACTAGTGGTCCGCCCCGGCTTCGCACGGGTATTTTATATAAAAATCAAAATTATAATACACACACATAAACCCTATTTGCGTCAGGTTACTAAAAAAATAAAAATTTAACACGACTTTATTTTACATATATAGATTATAACAATAGTTTCGTTTACGCCTAGTAATATTATATAGCCTATGTCACTCAGTGAAGATGCAGCTTTCTAATGGTGAAAAAATTTTTGAAATCGGTCCAGTAGTTTTGGCAGCGCACGCCAGAATAGCTCGCAGATGGTAGATTTTTTCCTACTTACCTACTTGACACTTATCGTCATATTTTGGACAATTCACACAATATCTCTATAAATTTTAGCCTGTGTGTTATTCTGATGTATAAGCTATATATATTGTAAAGTTTCATTAAAATCCAATCAGTACTTTTTACGTGAAAAAGTAACACACATCCATCCATACATACATACATACTTACAAACTTTCCCCTTTATAATATTAGTAGGATAGGATTAGTAAGAATTATACCTTATCAACAGCTTAAAATTTAAGTTATATGCTTCTAGTTTTGAAAATGACAATACTTTCATACAACCTTCCATCTCCCTTTTCAACCCATTACAACACTTTTTTCCAATTAAAAAGTGTCTATGTCCTTTGTCAGGCTCTAGACTGTGTACCAAATTTCATTTAAATCGGTTCAGTAGTTTTGGCGTGAAAGCGAAACAGACAGACAGACAGACACTTCAAAACCAAACGTCCAATTTTAATCATTCAAAGACCAAATATTATCTACATAAACTGTAAATGTAGTCCAAAAAAAATTCAAGATAAAAAAATGGTTGTTGTGCCTCACTCGACATAGATAGGTATAGTGTGTCGCGGTTTTTTTTATAGATATTTATAAGATCTACAATTAATTAGAACATTTTATGGTTCTATCTTTTATATTTTAGGCAGCGTACGCAAAATAAGTAACTTTTCTGGTTGATTTTTTACACTTTGTGTCCGAAAAACCCAAATATCTTACGGAACCCAATTTTTTTCTAAAATAAAATTTAGCCTATATCACCCGGGGATAGTGTAGCTTTCCAACAGTGAAAGAATTTTTCAAATCGGTTCAGTAGTTTTGAAGCCTATTCGATTCAAACAAACAATCAAATCTTTCCTCTTTATATATTAGTATAGAAGACCCAACCAACCTATGATAAGTCATCTATACCCCTTCTGGCAAATCAGGTGTGATGTTATGTTATAATGTACTAGCTTTTACCCGCGGTTCCGCCCGCGTGGTCAAAGTGAATTAACAATGAGTTGTTTATCGTACATGACACATTTGTATAGTGTTATTCATTGCATTTGTTAGCGAAATTCAGAACGGTCAAATGAATTTTACTAACACCATCTATTAACAACATCTGCAACTAAATATCTAGCAAATAACAAAACATCGATATCTTCCCCTGGGGATGTTTTACCGCGGTAAAAAGTAGCCTACGTCACTCTCCACCCACTTCACTATCTCCACACACAAAAACCATACAATATAATAGCTTCGTTGCGACGTGAAAGCCGGACAAACAAACAAACTCACTTTCACATTTATAATATTAGTGGATTATGGTTCTACTGACAGTATATTGTAAAAATAAATTTTGATATTACTAAAACATTAAAGCGAATTGCGTGATCCGTTCATCTTGCTACGAGATGCTACACGACTTGGCAATGCTACGGATGCTACGCCCTACGAGCTACGAATTACGATGTAGCACGTTTGTGTGATTAAAATTATGTGTAAAACATGTGCTTCACACAAAAACCGTGTGAGCCGGACATCACATTTTAAGTTGTGCCAAGCGATTGGTGTATTTAAAAAAATAAAAAATTGACCCTGCGAGAGTTAGTGGCACTGTCGTAGAGTCAAAACACGTGTTGGTGGTTTTTTCATAGCGATTATCAAGTTTCAAACAATGCTAAAACACTATTATGTATTAGTTATTAGTGGAAATTTTACTGATATCTGTTATTTATATATCTAATTACTTATATGTAATAAAAATTGTACGTTTCCCAAATAAAAACAAAATAAAAAAAAACTATTGCCTAATACTAATAACTACATAATAATAAATAACAAAAACCGGTCATTTGGTATCGAAACCTAAACTATTACAAGACAAATGTTAGTCGAAGCTTGATTGCTGAACAATATTACCGTAATCGTCTAGTCACTAGTCAATACGAAACTGATAGTTCGCGTGACTGGCACCGAATCACTAGTTTTCCTTTGTTTATTGTATTACACTCACAACATTACGAGTTACAGGAAACACAGGAAACATCGATATCTATCCTCTATTTTTATGGTAAATGTATTGTGTTTTGTGTAATTCATGACTATAAGAGGAGTGACGAGCGTTTATAAATATAAATTAATAAATATCTTGGATATTCTCACACACGGCCATCTGACCCCAAACTAGGCGCGAGCCTGTGATATGGGTGTTAGAGACTGATATACATACATAGATATTTTTAAATACATACTTAAATAGATAATATTGACATCCAGACACAGAACAAATACAAGTGTTCGTCACACGAATATTTGTCCTGAGTGGGATTCGAACCCACGACCTTTGGCGCAACAGACAGGGTCACTACCGATTGCGCCAACGGGCCTCTCATTATTTATACATTAATACAATTGTAGGTTCAAATCCAATCGACACACACTAATTAAGTTATGAGCGATTTAAGAAAATAAATATCACCTGTATCGGTGAAGGAAAACATCGTGAGGAAACCTGCATGCCTGAGAGAGCATGATGTTTTTGAAGACATGTGGAGTCTGCCAACCGGCACTGGCCAGCGTGGGGGAGTGGACTAACCTGGTCTTTTAAAATTTCTTAGCCTGTAGAAGTTTTTAGTCATATTATTAAAAGTATGTATGATGTATGTCCTGGAATCTTGCAATCAATATTTCACCACTGAAGCTATCGAGCTGAAATTTGGCACACGTATTTGATTCCGATGACAATGCACGAAAATAAAATAAAAAGTTATAGAAAGCTTTTTTTTTTTAAATTTTTTTAATAATTCCTTCACCGTTCAACGCACGTAAATACATCGATTCGTGCCGCTTAGATTTGAACCCCTTGAAATGAGAGACGTGTTCGATAGCCACTGGGCTGTCACCGCTTCAAAGACAAAGAAGTGCCGGATAGACGAGTCTGTGCACGAACACATTCCTATTAATCCAATTAGCTTTCCATTCACTGCTTTCACGTTACCGTTGACGTTGACGCTCACGGCCGCGACATAAATGAAGTCTTTAACTCAACTCGCAAATCCAGCTGTTTACTAATCACGGCGGCGGTTTGGTTAGTTAGTTAGTGCTGTTCAATCCAAGCTAAATACTCGGCTGAGCGGAGTTGTTAAGACTTCGATACTCAGCCAAATTTACTCAAGCTAAAAACGGTAAAGCAACCTATTGATGTCCCACAACTGGGCACGGGTCTCTCTCACCGCTACGGGAGTTCTAGAGCATATTCCACCACGTTGCTCCAATGCAGGTTGGTGCAATGCGGACGGAGGCCAACCCAGTGGCGAATGTTCTCAAGCCACCCGAAGTTCTTCGACGAGGCTCAACGATTGTTTCACCATTGAAAACAACCGGGACGGATGGTTTAACGTGTCCTCCGAAGCACGGTAGGGTCCATGACATTTTGCCACTAGCGGTCATCCATCCACAAACCGGCCGCGCCCGTCTTTGCTTAACTCGGTCACATACAATCAACGGTAGTCAATCGGCCATTTACTCTTCATCTGACGCTTTGATGTTTTAACTCAAGTGGGATATTTTTTCCAAGCATTTCAAGCTCTTCATTATGTATGTATCCATCAGCCTTTAGATGTCCATTGTTGAGCATAGACTTCTCCTAAACTAGTCTTGTGCATTCTGAATCCTCGCAGCAATATATCCCTTGGCAGTAGAATCTCCCTCACAAAGACCACACCCTTACCTCGCAGCAACATATCCCTTGGCAGTTAAATCGCCCGCACAAAGACCACACCCTTACCTCGCAACTATACAAATATCCCTTGGCAATAGAATGCTCTAGACCTCCCGCAGCAGTGTCTGTGGGGGAGACCCGTGCCCAGCAGTGGGACGTCTATGGGTCGCAGCGAATAGAATCGCCAGCACAAGGACCTCACCCTTACCTCGCAGTGGTATTTTGACAGTTCATTTATCGTCCCAGCGAGGAAAATAATGTGCAGTACCTATATTATGAGATAAGGCTTACACGAGTGACAATATTTTTGTGGACTGTAGTGGTCCGCGACTCCTGACATTATCAACCGTGTTAACCCGTACCAGCGGTGACTCAATGGCTATAGAACTGGCCTCTCGATCGATGTGTTCTGGGTTCAAATCCATGTCTGCTAATCCGCACATGGCCAGCGTGGTAAACAATGTAGCTTAATCCCTCCAATTCCGAATGGAGACTCAAGCCCAACAGTGGGACAAAGATAAGGTTTTGGTGGTGGCAAGCAGCACCGGTCTTGGTCAGTAGCTAGATTACTTATATTATAGATATATAAAAGAAAAGAAGAATCGAATCCCGGACCACTTTTGTTTGTGAATAACCACTGCGCTATCGTGGCTTTCCGCGCCAGTACATTCCTATGTCAATTTTAAAGTGTTCCTTTGATATGTTTATGGAATCATCGCTGAGCTTTTAAAACTACTGGTGCATTTTATTCATAAATTGCTTTCAGTTTGTGCAACACACATACGAGTGTTTGGTGCTCAATATTTATGTTATACAACACTAGGCAGCGAGCGTGGCTTTGCCTGCTATAACAAAGGAAATAAAAAAAAAATCTTAATTTTTTTTTTTAAAGCTTTTTTTTACTTTTTTTTTATTTTCGTGTATTGTCATCGGAAACAAATATGTGTGCCAAATTTCAGCTCGATAGCTTCAGTGGAAGTGGGTGAAATATTGATTGCAAGATTCCAGGACATACATACGAGTGAAGTTAAATTAGCTAAGCTACATCTGATAGGCGATGATTGATGATTGATACCATAATGGGCACTTCCTTTCTCTGAAAGCTCTTGAAAGCACGTTAAGCTTTCGATCCTAGTTGTTTTCAATGGTAAAATAATCATTATGATTTGTCGAATGCCACCGGTTGGCTTGAGATTTTAAGAAGTAGAAGAAGAACAAATTTATTTCAAAAATATTGACTACAGTACAATTTACGATATATAACAAACGATAAGTAATAAAATAAAACGTATTCTTAAAAGGGGCCAAACTCAGCATTGGCCGTAGCTATAGAAGACCACGACCGCTGGTTTTCAGTGCGACCCATTTTGACGCGCAGTTTGGTCTAGTAATGAACTTAATTGAAACTAAAAGTAATAATTGTATTAAAATGCCATGGTAATACAATTAATAACTACAAGATAAAAGACTATCTACTCTATAAACTAAGGGAATCAAAAAATATAATACAAAATGCGATAGAAAATGCTGTGGATTGCTAGCAGTCAATTTTACTACAAGCGATTAAGCCTTGTACTGCAGATTTTCCTAAGTGGCTTTTAAAAATTTATCTTTACCTAATAATTTAATGGAGATGTAAAGAAAGCGCAATATAAATATACTTATTACGTCGGCTATTAAAACCAATTGAATACTTCTTACAAGATGGCTGGAAGCCATATTATTAAGGTATTCTACAGCATACTTCTCATAACGGATGGAAGTTTCAAAAGGGAAGGCAGAAAGTTTCAAATAAAGTTTAACTTGCACGAAACTACTTACTTTATAATATTTTTGTCTCGCTCTAAAATCTATGTATACTCTGTAGATAAGATGTTAGTTAATTCCATTTTAATTATGGTCCAAGCATAACGTGAAAAGCATTGACGGGTTAAGATGTAATTTTATTCGGGTTAACATTTATGCACACATTTATGGAAAATAAGGAGAGATTCTTAGTAGATAGTAGCTCGGTACTAGGCAATAGGGTCACCACAATAGGACCTAAACATAATTAGTCTAAACCTGCCTACCGTATTGGGATATACAAGCGTGATGAAATGTTTTGTTATAGTAAAATTTACGATATATGGGTGCTTAATGTAAAATATCATGTGCATTACACGCCGCAGTTAGTTTAATACGACGGTACTTTATTGTCCGTTGGGGTAATAAATTAAAATCGGTCGTCCAAAACTGATTAAACAAATGACTAGATTAAAATGATTTATTGACTATTATAGTACGATGATTTTATAATTATTTAGCCGACGACCGCGACGTGAGAAATAAATAGTGTCGGGGGATTTTGCAGATTACCTTATTTTTAGTTTGCGGGAAAAACTCTTAGTATCATGGTTGCGACTCTGAGTTATGCAGAATTTCCATTTTTTATTTATAAACGATAGCGAATTTAAATTGACCAGCGCCCATACAAAGTTCGCCTAAGAACCAACAGTCATAAAACATACTATAGTGGATCCAAAATAGATCATATATACTATTGAAAGTAGATTTAAACAACGGACACTTCTGAGGATATCTTTATTACCAAAAATATTTTTGATTTTGAGGTTATATTTTAGGTTCGATCAGTCGGTACTGAACAGTTAGTAATAACAGTTATATTATTTTATAATCCACTAGTCTTAGATTAAAGTTTAATCTGAGACTACAGTATGGCCACGACATGTTCAGGAAAGACACGAGACAGCCAATCGTGTATGTCAAGAATCACCCCATATACCATCTGCTTACAATATTTGTAATTAATACAAGGAAAAGCACACAAAAGATAGTGATAGCCTGTTAGAGTTTAATTCAGTTCTTCACAGCAGCTTTAATCTCACTTAACATAGAAAAGTCATTGGTGCGTGCAGCATGGGTTTGAACCCGGACAGCTCGATTGAAAGATGAGTTCGATAGGTACAGCTTGGCTGGCCGAGAACAGCAGTTTAACACTATCGATGAGCTACCGTTTCGAGCTGGGCTACCATTTACATCTCAACATAATTTATCGGTACGAATGTTAACCCCATTTAGCAAACTCACTCGCTCCACAAGCTACAAAGCTACGGCTGATTAAATTAATTTAAATAATGTACCATCCCTAAATCCAGACAGAATACCTTCATTGGATGGATACCGTTCGATATGTAGAGCACTTAGCTTAGTTACGTTTGGTTGCGCTTGTTCGAATGTCACTCGCTGTAACAAGCTTAATTAACGTGGTTCTCGATTTATATTTATTTGAATTTTAATAAAGAATAGTTTTATTTTTTTAAATGTTTAATTTACATAACAACCCGCGAAAAAGGCGTATGATGGTGTATAATTGATGTAGACTTATTTTTTATGGATGTGAGATAGCAAAAGAGCTTGCAGCCCACCCATCCGCTGCCGCCTATGACAACTGTGACTCACTTTGAACAAGACTCTAATAGAATAGAATAGAATAGCAATTTATTTCGACAAATTAACACAAGTACAACAACAATATGACTATATGATACTGACTATAAATAATAATAAATAAATAATAACAATAGGATCTGCCGAAATATGTATGTATGTATTTCATTTCATTTTGTCCATTTGCCGCGGTAGGCTTACACGCGGTAGAGAACACGTCACGTTTTGACATGCCATGATCCGAGCAATAACTGACTAGTGGCCGCCCGCATCTTCGCTCGCGTGGATTAGACATAACAATAGTTTAATTTACACCTACTAATATTATATACCTACCCTATGACACTCAATGAAGATGCAGCTTTCTAATGGTGAAAGAATTTTTGAAATCGGTCCAGTAGTTTTTGTGAAAACATTCCAAACAAATCTCTCCTCTTTATAATATTGGTATAGATATTTAATATTATAAGTAACAGTGCAGTTAGTAATCTTTAATAAGAGCCCCGTATTGAAGCCAATTCAGCTAATGGGTACGTACATTGAAAAATTCACCCGACTTCGTACCAATCCCTTATTTTGTAATGCCTTAAGAAATTACCGAAGCCTTTTGTAGGAGTTTGAGTACCCAAGTATGAAAGAAACATGAACCTTGAGATTTCAAGTGAGTACACCCTCTCACATTTAATTAGGTCTCCGTAAGTATAAAATTCTGTTTTGTAAAGTGCTTCGAGTCCATTTGAAAACGAGTCTTTCAAACCAATATGTTGATCATTGAATTGTACAAATAGCTAGCTTATGCCCGCGGCTTCGTCTGCGTGATTTTTTTTTAATAGCGTTCTGAACGAGGTACCTAAGGGGTCCGTCAACCAACGATCACCTGAAGATTATGACAATAATTGGGGGGTCCGTGGCTACTTCGGAAGCCAGTAGTAGCAGAGAGTCAGTCTAATTCCTCTGCCATAAGATATGTTGAAGATGTATCAGATTATGGTTCATCATCATCATCATCAGCCTTTATTGGTCCACTGCTGGACATAGGCCTCTCCTAAACGACGCCAGATGGTTAAATGAATAAAATAAAAGGTTCATATTCTAGTATCGACTTTTCATATGTCAAGGCCTAGCTGTTAAGGTGTGTACAACGCGAACGGTCTATCGCTGCGACCCATAGACGTCCCACTGTTGGGCACGGGTCTCCTCAGACGCAGCTGCGGGAGGTCTAGAGCATACTCCACCACGTTGCTCCAATGCGGATTGGTGGAGGGGTTAGTGGCCAATCCAGTGTCGAATGTTCTCAAGCCACCCGAATGTCTTCGACAAGGCTTAACGATTGAAAACAACCGGGACAGACGGCTTTACGTGCCCTCCGAAGCACGGCTTCATGAAATTTTGCCACTAGCGGTCACCCATCCACAAACCGACCGCGCCCGTCGTTGCTTAACTCTTTCGATCACATTGAATCGACGTGAGCCATTGGGCTATGGACGCTACGACGAACGGTCTATCTATACGGTCTATAAACTATTGAACCCCCAATTTGAACCACTTAGGGGTTCGGTTCCGTATCGCTCGAGTGATAGGCGAGTTCGATAGTAACTGTCACCGCTATGAGAGTAGACTTCACTATCACAGCATTTCAATTTAAAACTACAAATCGTCAAATCCAAAATGTGAAGTAAGCGTGTGGCGAACGAAATAATACATAAACTTTTCTATGAACAAAGTTGGGACACAACCAGTTGAACAGAGAAATACTCACATTCGTAGTTTTAATTGTAAAACTTTTATTATAATAGCGGTTTCATAGCTTTCGCATATCTACAGTGTCCAATGGTCGTGTTGGTATACTTGCATCACATAGGTTTGGGAAACTTCTGGTTACAGGTTGTACTTCAAAAGGATATCAAAAGATTTAGCAGCAACCGTAACAACGCATTTGTGGCTTTTTGAACATCTTTAGGCGGAGGGCAAACCAAATTTTTGGCGTGGCGAGCGTGGCGAGCTTCGTGAATATGGAATATATACTATACAGTTCCGACAAATGACGGTCGGTTTTTTTTTTTTTTTAATTTGTTTTTTTTTTTCTTCCATGTTTTAGTTCCTGTCATAATCTGTACTTTTGTGCATATTACTTGTAAAAAATAATTTCGATGTTTCACATCTGCTAGGCGTCCCGTGACGGCTCACATTTTTTTATTTATAGTTATGCTTAACAAACAAGATGAGAACATTCGACACTGGGTCACCCCTCCACTAATCCGCATTAGAGCAGCATGGTTATGCACAACAAACAAACAAGTAAATTATTTCATTCATTCATACATTCATTCATTCATATATTCATTCATTGCAGCCCTGGCAGTGGGAAGTCAATGAGTTGTAGCTTAAACACCTAAACAACTGAAAAGTCGGTATAATACACACACATCGCTGCGACCCATAGACGTCCCACTGCTGGGCACGGGTCTCCCCCACAGACACCGCTGCGGGAGGTCTAGAGCATACTCCACCACGCTGCTCCAATGCGGATTGGTGGAGGGGTTAGTGGCCAATCCAGTGTCGAATGTTTTCAAGCCACCCGAAGGTCTTCGACAGGGCTTAACGTTTTTTTCCACCATTGAAAACAACCGGGACCGACATCTTTACGTGCCCTCTTAAGCACGGTAGAGTCCATGAAATTTTGCCACTAGCGGTCACCCATCCGCAAACCGACCGCGCCCGTCGTTTCTTAACTCTTTCGATCACATTGAATCGACGCGAGCCGTTGAGCTATGGACGCTACACACCCACAGTGATGATGCTTTATAAATGTACGCTTGGAAAATGTGTTACTTTCTTGATGTTTCGAAGTTAATACCTACTTTAATTTCAAACATTAGACTGGCGACTTGATTTCAAGTTTCGTAGACGAATCATTAATCACCGACCCCGCTGGGGAAGTGTTAATAATTAATTACTATGAAGTTAATAAACAGCGCGTTTAGATTTCAAGGATCCGAGTAAACATTTCATCAGTCTTTGATTTTTAAGTTTTAGGGTACCGTATCGAAATGGTCATAAACGTAACCCTATTAATATGCCTCCGCTGTCTGTTTGTTACAGGAAACACCTGAAATTTTCACAGAATGCGCATTGCTGTGGACGCTATCACGACAAATAATTACAGAGTAAAAAAGTTAGATACGTAAGCATTAAGAGTGGTTAAATTTAGACCCCCGAGATTCTTTTTTAACGTTACTTGTATACAATGTTATGCTCATCGTCAAGTAGCGATTCCTTTGCTTGCTATAAATAAATGTTTTGTAATCCTATAGGATTTTTATATTTTACCCATAACCCATCTATGCTAATATTATAAAGAGGAAACATTTGTTTGTAATGTTTTCACACAAAAACTACTGGACCGATTTCGAAATTTCTTTCACCATTAGAAAGCTGCATCTTCACTGAGTGACATAGGCTATATTACTAGGCAAAACTATTGTTATGTCTAATTCCACGCGAGCTATAAAGCGTTTAGTCACTTCTGTCAAATTCTGAACTAAGATGGAATAGAGAAAACAATACACTTTATAGCTAAAATAGGTTTAATAATTTGTTATGAATAAGACCCTTAAAAGTCAATAATCTGTCATTACAGTGTTGTACCGGCTGATAGCGTGAGCCTTCTAAATATAGTAGAGGCTATTTGCAAGTAATTTGGCATTATGAATTAAAAAATCATGATTATGAATAAAAAACATAACATAGTCTCACGCCTGTATATCTCCGAAGGGTTAGGCAGACGTGTGCCTTCGTGCAATTTTTGCCAGTCATGTTTAGGTCCCATGCTAGGTGGTGAGCCTATTGCCACCGGGCACAAATCCAGAATCCGAGCAACCACAGGGAAATTTAAAAATAGAAAATCCCAATAATACTTTGCCCGACTCGGGAATCGAACCCAGGAGCTCTAGCTCAGCAGCCGCGCACGACCACCAAACCATCGGATCTTCAGAATAAAAAACAAATTTATAATAATAAATATTGTACACTAATGCAGTCTTTAAACTTAAGCTCTAAAAATAAATTTTCATATAAATCCTGAAACGATAATTTTGTTTCATTTATGCATACTTAAGGTACATTTCAATCTGAACACATTAACTCACCACTCAATCAATACTAACAGCCAACAAAAACAATCACAGTCCACAAACACGTAAACACAACAAAGTTTGGTCCGACCGCGACGTCTCCGGCACGACACGACACGTCCGTCCGCGCCGGCAATCAAACGCGCACTGACTGTAACTGTAAATTGAAACTGAAACATTTCAGGGCACCGCGTATCACCGTAGTATAACCCGACAAAATTAAAACGCACAATGCACGTTGGGCGCGGAAGGAGAGACAGAGCTTTTTCTTCGGGCGGGCTATATTTAATATGGGAGACACCTGGATGTTTTGGTGAAACTCGTTAGTTAACACCTTCAAGAGGTACTAACTTCTTTATCCCGATGGCCACATTGCTAATATGACCACTAAGTGACTGCTTTTAGTAACTTGATAAGTGGTTAATTCTTCTTATATTTTTAAATCAATAATAAATGTAGTAGTAGTAGACTTTCGTGTTGATGATAGCGGGTAAATACATAATACTACTTAACAACTTAGAGACCCAAATTTTATTTGCAAATAAATACTGACCGAGGATTGAACCCTGGACCAACTACTCTACTCTACTCTACTGTACTCTACTATACTCGTCGTTCGCCAAAAGTTGCCCCAGTTGCCAAATAAGCTATTTAGAAAACATTTGTATATACTAGAAAGTGTCTGCGTAGAGACGATATTTCGAGAAACTCTCAATTAAGAGGTAATCTATTAAAAAAAGTTATATAAAATTGTCGAATTAACGCTTCGACAAACAATTTTGAGCTTTTATTTTTTGCGTAAGAAATTTAGTAAAGTTCTTAGAAATTATTTATTGCTTGGAACTGAAAAGTGTTAATTAGATTCAATATCTCAAGGAACTGCGTTTAAGAGGGCTGTCACAATTTTTCTTGTATTTGAGCGTTTGACTCGAGTTTTGAAGTATGATTAAGGTATAAAGAAGGCCATAAAATTAAAAAAAATATAATCCCAAGAAAGTTGGATTATTTCTCTAGGGATTGTTTTTTATAAATGTTTCAATTTGTTTCATAGATATTGTGTTATAAATAATGTTAGTATAATAATTTTAAAACTAAGCGCTTCAATTTTGTAATCGCACTCTAAAAAACATTGTTGTAGGGTGAAGTAATTTCTTTTAAGCCCCTAATTTGTTTGAGAATGTAATCATTCTTCAATTTAATGAACATTTGGACTTAATTGAGCATTGCCCACTTGCAAAAGTAAAAAAAAAGACGACTAATAGTGCATTTGGATTTATTTACCGTCAAATTGTATTTACTCAAGCAAATTCACTGAAAACAAAAACCCAGGCAAAATTATAAGAAACGAGCGAAAAGGCACAATATACCCAGACGCAAATAGAAGTGAGCCTCATTCTTACGAGTATATCTGCCTATCTAGGCTGCGACCTAACGAACTCTTACGCTCGGAGAAACTCCTTCAAAGCCTAACGTTATTTGACTAGATTCTACACAGAATCTCAATTCTAGCCAGGCGCGCCCGCTTAACTGGTTTCCTCGCGTTTTTCCTTTCCTGTTTGAGGCTCTCCAGGTTGAGGAATTTCTAAAATATAGATGACTAGTGAATGCCCGCAGCTTCGTTCGCGTAGAATTAGACCCATTAACGACGTCTGCCCGCGTTCGGGTTGCCAACTTGACTTCAAAAACGGCAAAGTTTCATTCTAACTTTACACCCCCGTTTTACCCCCTTAGGGGATGAAGACAGATGCAAAAATTAGATAAAATAAATCCTTGATGCGGATTATATATCATGCTAAAATTTGAGCTCGATCGGTGCAGAACTTTTTGAGTTTTTGAAGCGTACACAAACCAACATAACATTTTTATATATATAGATTTTTTAAATGAATTAATGAATGAAATAAACACTTTGTCTGTGATATAATTTATTTGATTGATCAACTAAAAATGATTGAAAAATTATTATGAACCGCAATATTTTTTGAATTTTCTATGTAAGTTTCTGAAGGCCTTCGATATGGCTTAACGACTGTTTTATTGAGATTAAAAACGCCCGCAGCTTCGCTCGCGTGGAATTAGATATAACAATAGTTTCGTTTACACCTAGTAATATTATTATAGCCTATGTCACTCAGTGAACATGCAGCTTTCTAATGGCGAAAAATTTTTTGAAATCGGTCCAGTAGTTTTTGTGTGAAAACATTACAAACAAATGTTTCCTCTTTATAATATTAGTATAGATAACGACCAGTAACGGCTTGGCGTGCACTCGCACAGTAGTCCAGTTAGTAATTGTTAGTAACATGCTTTTAGCGTTAACTTCTTTAGAAAACAATTATCACACGGTAGAAATGATACTAGCTATCGTGGCGGGCGGTGGTACTGCCCCGAGAGAATTCTATATAAAACCTATTTGCCAATATAAGCTCTACTACTCGCTAAGAAATAGAGTGAAAAAGACTAAAACCATTAGTGAAAACGGTACAACTCAATAGGAGCAGTAACTACCTTGTCTCTCGTTTGCCACTCGCGGTGCGGCGGGTAACGGACAGACGGGAAGTCGTTGGCGTCTTTATCAACATGATACATTCGGCTATAGCTCAGTGGTTAAGAATTCCGGGCAACAAATTTTCTGAGTTCTTTTTTAAATTAAATAGGTATTTATTGTACCGTGTCGTTAGTAATAACGACAACCAACAGGACTAAGTTTCACTAACACTCCTTGCCTGGGGGTCCTCTACTAATACTTACTTAATACGTATATATATTTCTTGTGTACGTGAACTCCTCCTAAACGGCTGGATAGATGTTGATGAAATTGTTTGTGTGTGTTCAAGGGGATTCGAGAATTGTTTAGATTAACAATTTGCTCCACTGGAAAATGTTTTTTAAACACGATTTTAGTATTTTAATTTTTACCCGTCGTTCATTGACGTGAAGCGTTACGTCACTTTGACATTTCATATGGCAGAACAACGTTTGCGGGGTCAGCTAGTGGTAATATAATTAAATATGTAGGCAATTGTAGGTAGTTACCAATGTTTACTTTTTGTATAATAATATTCCTTGTGTACCTACCTTCGTTAATCACTTGGATTATTACTCAAGTAACGGATAACGGCTTTTTCTTGTGTTCCCCAATTACTCCCTCAGGACTTGGTACCCGTGTTGTTAAGCACATGTCACTTACTAACGAACCGATGGCTAAAAGTTCCGAGTGTGTCACAGTTGTTATAGGCAGTAGAGGGTGATGCTCGTTTGATATCTTACATCCATTAAAATTTCAGCACTTTGAACTCTACTTTGAAGTCTAGAAAAATATAAATTTTCTTCACGGCTTAACTAAGTTTTTCCTGCGGTTGCCGTCGCGTGCAGGCCAACAAAACCCGCGTCTATGATGGATAGACAGGAAATTGCACCGGACCCGCTATATATGTAGATGTTTGTACCGCGCCTAGCGGTACTAGCAGTCGTTGTTTAATAAGCCGGGAAAGTGAACGAAGTTGGTTTTTCTTTTCCAAAACCAATATAACAAAAGCATCGGTAAATCTACAATATAAATACCTATGTTAAGAGGTATTTGAAACATTTCAAAATGTTTTTACATGTAACGTTATAAAAATTACGTGTAAAAATTAAGTAACGTAATTTTATTGCGATAAACTTATTAACACAGAAAGCAAAATAAGCACGAAAACATGATTCAATAGAATATCTTTAAATCGAACCTCGATAAGTCGAAAACCTCCGAAACTCGAAAAAAGTACTCTTCATTCCCCGAGTCGTCGAAAAGTCGAAATTATCAGTCAGATCCAACATGACGTTTTGGTACATATTTTCCCTCTATAACTTTTTCACCAGGACCTAAACATGATCCCATGACTAATTGTACGCGCCAAATTTCGTTAATCGTACTTTACTCTTAGGAAAATGGCATTCTAGAAAGCGAGGAGAGCTGAGGAGATTGACCTACTCATAAATGCACACGTAAAAATATATTTCGTACGGTACTTCCCGCAATGCCATTACACAGGTGAATTACCAACCTTTATTAACCTCCCATGGCCGTAAATACGGGGCTGAAATTCCCACGAATGGATACCTTATTGAAAATTCCGCGTTAGATGGACGCTATAAAAGGGCAATTCATGAGAACCACCCGATATTTGGGGGCATTTTATTATTTCCGGGGGAATATAGCGTGAAGCACACGCTTTACATTTTTTTACTTTTTAACTGAGATCAAAAAAAATTGTGAGCCGTCACGGGACGCCTGGCAGATGTGAAACATCGAAATTATTTTGTACAAGTAATATGCACAAAAGTACAGATTATGACAGGAACTAAAACATATAAGAAAAATAAATAAAAAAAAAAAACCGTTATTTGTCGGAACTATATTATATATATTCCATATTCGTCACGCTCGCCACGCTCGCCACGCCAAAAATTTGGTTTGCCCTCCGCCTAAAGATGTTTCACATCAAAAAGACAGGAATTAGTACATGGTCGACGCTTTTTTAATACCAAGACGTAGGAACTTAATATTCCGATAAACCTTCAGAACATTTTTGTCAAAATATACCCGATCACTGCCCAGCTAGGTTGGATTCTGCGAGTGACCTTATTCTCGAAGTTGTATTTACCCATCTGGACCACTTGTCCAAGGTAAATATACTACTAGTCGCATAGCAAACGACGCAGCACCAATCCGCTGACGCATATGACACCAACAACTTAGAAGTTTACGAGTGTTTTATATTAATTTTACATTCGGTTTACATACTCGTAAGAATAGGTTTACATACTCGAGTGTTATGAAAACTCTTCACTAAGTTATAAGTATAACTCTTATGTATAACTTGTACTGAAGTAATATACAAGCAAGCATACCCTTCAATATAAGCCAATTCGTTATAAATTATGGACTTTATTTAAGTTAAAGATTATTGGACAATATAAACTACAAACCTGTGACTGACTTTGAACAACACTCAAATAGGGACTGGGATGGTTAATTATGTTAACAGGGGGTTAATTCATATTAACCCCCTGTTAACATAATTACGTTCATACGTATGAACGTTACTTGGCCATGCTCGTTTACTATTCACATAAAAATGAATTGCAATCTATTACGGCTAGCGCGGCTATCCGGAAAATAGTAATTCGCTTCCATCTACGCTTTTTGCGTTCCCGCCATAATGAAAATTTCCTCGTGAACTGGTGTAATACTTGTGAAACAAAAGTTTTTACACGAACTTAAATAGGGGATGAGATAGAGTGGAGTTAGGAGTTCCTTTTTAGTTAGAAAACGGGTGAAGCAAGAGTTATAACGTGACTATTCACGTTCTATATAGTTAATACTAGTGGACGCCCCCGCATTTGAGCTCGCGTGGAATTAGACATAACAATAGTTTCGCTTACACCTAATAATATTATATAGCCTATGTCACTCAGTGAAGATCTGCATGCATTCTAATGGTGAAAGAATTTTTAAATCGGTCCAGTAGTTTTTGTGTGAAAACATTACAAACAAATGTTTCCTCTTTATAATCAAAAATGATCTTGATCAAAAAATTGTTCCACTCAAGTTCAAAGATGCAATAGGTATTTTTTGCGCGAACACAACCTCTTTTATAAAGATATTCAAACCCGTTGTAGCCTTTGACATGCTCAAAATGAAGCCTACCAAACCACAGTTGACCACCATGGGGATCTATGGTCTAATCCCTCTATATTTGAGAGCAGAACTGAGCTGAGCAAGTGCAAAGAAGATGTTTCGAAAACTATTTTGATCACTCAAAATCCACTGAAGTCAGCGCGTTCTACGAGTATATCAAATCAAATGAGGAAGCAGCTACATGTGCCTTACACATGGGCCATATGTGTCTACATATAGACCATATTTGCCTACATATAGGCCATATGTGCTTGTATATAGGCCGCGACCCCCGAGGAACACTACGCATTGCACTTTAGTTTTTAATCGCCCGGTATAAGGCATAAGCAGTAGCGACATGCCAGTTTTCAGCTTATAATACTGAGTGAGATCCTTTATGTGCAAACTGCTGCAACACAAAATGTTGTTATTGTATTGAAATAATTAATAGTTTTGTTTTATTTGTATTCCATAGGCAAAATTTTGCAAAATGAACATTATCTGAAACGGGCGATTTACCAGAAGCACATCTTTTATAATGGACATATATTAAAAGCCAGTACAACATACATATATATGTGGACTGTTAATTTGTACTAGCTTTCCCGTGGCTCCGCCCGCTTTTATCGTTTTCTGTGCGAAATTAGTTTTATGGCAACATTGGTGGTACTATAGATAGTTTAAAATACATAGGGCAAGCATAGGGCAAGCTAAACCAAAGATTACCACTAATCAAAATTTAACCTCACTCCTAGTTCGGCTGATCTTAATCCGTAATAGCCATCAAAAGATTGATACTTGATCAAAAATTAAGTATCTCTTAAAAATGTTTTTTTTTAAAGCAATATTCAAAATTTACATATTTCAAAAGGTACGCGCTAGGAATGTTATTTCACGTTTTTTTGTGACACCTGTAATCTATCTATATATATAAAAGGAGAAGCTGACTGACTGACAGACATATTAACGCAGGGCCTAAACCATAAGGGTTACAAACTTGAAATTTTGCACAGAGGTTCCTTTTATAACGTAGGGGAGCACTAAGAAAGGATTTTTTAAAATTCACCCCCTAAGGGGGTAAAACGGGGGTGCAAAGTTAGAATGAAACTTTGCCGCTTTTGAAGTCAAGTGGGCAACCCGAACGCGGGCAGACGTCGTTGATGGGTCTAATTCTACGCGAGCGAAGCTGCGGGCGTCCACTAGTAAAAATATAAACCGCAGTGTCTCATAAGTTGAACCACCGGTGGACAAGTGGGGCGTGTAATCACGATCTCTGCTCGATCATCGCGTCCCGCGGGCTGTTTGCGAAATCATCGCTAATTGTCCAGCTTTTCAATCATTTTCGCTATTGAACAGTTTCGCTGGCCTTTTCAATTTTAAAAAATCGTTCATTTGTAAGTTTTAAATGGCCTTTTATTGTGCATAAGTACGAGTACATGTGTATTGTGACACAGATGCAGTTCTGATGAAAATGGGAATATCAAATTTTAAGATAGGTATACTTTAATGAATTTTCCAACATATTTCTTTCAAATTTCTTTTAAGTACCTACTTTCATATTTAAACAAATCATCATCATCATCATCATCATCATCAGCCTTTAGAGGTCCACTGCTGGACATAGGCCTCTCCTAATTGACGCCACTCCGACCGGTCCTGTGCCTTCTGAATCCAGCGGTTTCCAGCTGCCTTCTTCAAGTCGTCCTTCCACCTTGTCAAAGGGAGTCCTGTTCTCCTTTTTCCAAGTCAAGGTCTCCATTCGAGGACTTTTCTTCCTATTAAATAAATACTAATCATAATATCAGTACTAAAACTAATTATAATGTATAATTACATCTATACCAAAATCTACGCCCAATTGTAAAGTCACCTGGCGTACTCGTATTCCATTTTTAAATGCAACACCGCAGCTACTGCAACCATAAAATGTTTATACCATAAACAAACATTACGTTTCTATTGTTTCTTTTCTGGCCGGTTAGAGACAGCTGGCATGTAAGACAAACGTTGTTTATGGCATGACTGTTTTCATCCACACCGCTGTGTTCCAAAACTAAATGATAAACGTTTCAGCTATATTTAACACTTTAACTGTTCAAGAAATTATTACAAGCCTGTGAACTACGAGTATGTTTAGTTCATAGATTGTCTCAAGCCGTCTATTTTCATTTTTCCGTCGTCACATTAAGTTGTCAGTGTACGTTGTTCATTAAAGCCATATCGCTGGCCTTTGGGCCTAAAAACATCCGACAATTAATTTGGCCACTACATAAACATGCAGGACCCGAGTACAAATATTTATCTGTGATTTAAATATATGCCCGAGCGAGATTTGAACAATGGAGTCATCAAACAGAGGTTTAACAGGCTGAACACCTTGCCAGGAGTAGTGAGATAAAGTTCCGTAACCGGCAGCCACAGATGCGTTGCTACCCTTGAAGACTAAGGACCTCCTGTTCAACGGGCAACGATGACTGAATCACAATCGTACGAACGCACGATAATACTATATACAACTTACAATATTCTTACTTTAGTCAGGGGTTAACGATCGCAGAAGGCAGAAGGCGCTGCGCAGATCGATTCTAATTGATCCGACAAACAGTCGGCAAATACATGAAATCATTTAACTTAATTAGTAAGTGACACAAATAGCATTCGCATACTAATTTAGTACCATAATAATTTTTCTCACTCTATTTAGAGAATTTATATATATAAATCTCTTTGCCCTTATTGATTGTCTGACTGATCTATCAACGCCCAGTCAAAACAACTAACAGTATGTGTGATGTGTATTTTACTTTTTTTTACAAAATACAACTACAAAAAGATTATAAAACTACTCGGTGAATTAATTGAAATATCAATTAATTACAGCACCGTGGTAGAACGCTTAAGGCCTTCTCAACTGTGAGCCCAGCAGTAAGACGCAGCCAATAAGCTGTCATCTGCGCTGGGCCGAAACCAAAGATTTATTTCTTCCGATTATGTCTCGCTGTACATTTAGCTGGGTCCTAAATAAATAAATGCTCACTTGCCGGTGTCTACTGATTGCTCTTTTAGCGTTCGTCCGCGGTAAAGACAGGACTTTAGTGGCTTTCGGTAGAGAAAATCTGTATGCCTCGAATCATTGGTCTAGTGCAGGGGTCGGCAACCTTTTGAGTCGGAAGAGTCAAAAATTACAATTTACAAAATTTCAAAGTGTTGTGAAGGACACATCGTGAGGAAACTTGCATGCCTGAGAGTTCATTATAATGTTCTCGAAGGCAAGTGAAGTCTTCCAATCTGCACTAGGCCAGCGTGGTGGACTAAGGCCTAATCCCTCCCGTTCTGAAAGGAGACTCATATCCATAATAGTTAGACAATAGGATAGTGATAATGATGAATGGAGAAATATAAAGTAAATGAAATCGATTAACGAGCAGCTCCACAGGAAAATCTGTGTGAAATGCGGATGTGGTCGTAATTTAGCTTCGAAACATTTCAAAAACAATTAGGAAAATTAAAATTATATTTGCAAAACCGTAACTGAATATCTCAAGGAGATCACCTAGGAACCGACTTGCGGGTTGCAGGTAAACTTTCCCGGATAAAGTTATTAAACGAAGTTTTATCTCGAACTAGAAAATTAGTCTTAAACTGAGGGCAAATTCTAGAGCTCCGGGCAACTTAATTCGCCATCGACTTTTATGTTAATGCTGTTGACTACAGACACGGTTAGTTTTATACTAATGATTACCCATAGACATCCCACTTAGTTAGTTAGTTAGTTGTTTAGTGCCGTTCAATCCAAGCTAAATACTCGACGCTGAGCGGAGTTGTTAAGACTTCGATACTCAGCCAAACTTACTCAAGCTAATAAAGGTAAAGCAACCTATTCATGTCCCACTGCTGGGCACTGGGGTCTAGGGCATGCTCCACCGCGCTGCTCCAATGCGGATTTGGAGGTGTTAGTCGCCAACCCAGTGCCGAATGTTCTCAAGCCATCCAATGGTCTTCGACACAGCTTAATTTAGTTAGCGTTTGTTTATAAAATTAAATAATTATACCGTAAATTTTTTTTTTTTTAAAAAGCTTTTTAAAACTTTTTTTTTATTTTCATGCATTGTCATCGGAACCAAATATGTGTGCCAAATTTCAGCTCGATAGCTTCAGTGGAAGTGGGTGAAATATTGATTGCAAGATTCCAGGACATACATACATGAATGAATACATACGAGTGAAGTTAAATAAAAGCTTTTAATAAAATAAACCGGGACCGAAGAATTAACGTGCGTGGAAACTCACTTATTATTTCCATAGACAAAACATAGTGCTAGGCTTTTATTTATTTTATTCAGTCTTTATGCACGACTACAAAAATGTTCAGCACAGGTGGACTTAGTGCGAAAAGCATTCTCTACCCAGCCTTCGGCTTTTACACTTCTTATCCAAAGCGACTGAACTGTAGAAGTAACCAGAATGAGATAAACTAAAATAGAGTGAGTGAGTGTTATTTATCTATTTTGTATCCATTTACTTAATTATATCTTTTCAATCCTGTCAATAAAAATAAGGAAAGGATTCCCCGCAAAAGCCTGAGAGAAATCGGCTAAAAATCCCTATTCTAATAAAAAGGAGCCTTTCGAAACCTTAAGGTTCGTTTACATATTCAAGCCGCTGTCTAGCCAGTTCTATAGAAAGTAGCCACTGAATATGTTAGTAATGCTATCTATTAAATAAAACATGGATTTACCGTCTATCATAAAAAACAACGCAAACAATATTTTTACCCAAGTTTATATTTTAACTGCGAAGTTTTACGAATGTACATGTTCGTTCTTTATATCTTGGTATTTACTGAACGCATTTCGATATAGAATTCATAAATCGTTTGTTAAACAAGATCATTTTTGCATTGCAATATTAACTAGGTACTAAACACTTTATTAAGTCAGGCTAAATTAGGTCGAATCGAGTCAAGTTGGATATAATCGTGCAATACATAGTCCATTTGACTTACTCCACTCCAACTTGCCCGTGTAAACCAGACTTCGCACTATATCCTTGTATCCCTAACTAAGTAAAAAATCCTATACGGCCGGAGTGAAATCCTTTAGGTTTTAGCCGAATTTATACACACAAAAAGGGGAATATTGACGTATATGGAAATGGTACAAACAAGGGTTAACAAAAGTATTCCAATCTCGCGTATATCGCTAAATGCCCCGAGAGCCGCTTCCCGCCAACTTGCCCTTTTCATTTCCTTGTAAAGAGGTGTGGTCTTACTTGTAGCGTTTATAGCCCGATTGACTGAGTTAAGCAACGATGGGCGCAGTCGGTTGTGGATAAATTTCATGGGCGCTACCGTGCTTCGGAGGGCACGTTAAGTCATCGGTCCCGGTTGTTTTGAATGGTGAAAACTATCGTTAAGCCTTGCCTAAGAACTTCGGGTGGCTTGAGAACATTCGACATTGGGTTGGTCACTGGTAAGGTGTCTATGGGTCGTAGCTATCGTACTTATAAAGCGGGTATTAATTAATAAGCAATCAATAGACTGAATAGGCACTTGTTAGACTGGAGCAGCGTGGTCTATGCTTCAAGTCTTAATCATTAGTCCTACCCCTTACAAACCATACAGCATCGTCTTTCCCGGGGTCTCTTGGTGGACGGTTCGAGCTCCCAGTCTAGCAACCCCAAAAGTCTCATTTTAATCGCCTCTTACGATAGACAGATTTATTTATTTATTACAAACCAAGGATTAATTTAGTTTGCGAAAAATATGTTTTCACTAATCGCGTGTGCATGTTTCCTGTGTAGGAGGGAGGGAGGTGCTGCGTGTATACACCACCATACATCACCATCTTTGTTCGTGGATTGTTGCAAAGTAGATTAATCCTTGCTTTGTAATAATGGAGTTCCGCAAATTCTTTATCATACTAAAAATCTTGTGGTACTAAAGGCGGACTTAATGCTAAAAACATTATGTACTCTACCTTTGGGCCAAGGTTACAGGTTCTACCGTAGCACTATGCTGGTCCCGAGCTACATGAACGGCCTAAGGCCAAACCCCTCCCATTACGAGAGGAGACCCGTGTCCAACAGTGGGGGTGGTACGCCATCCGCCCCCACTGAGGCCGCGATTCGTCCGAACATTCAATTTCCTCTCCCAGTGTATGATATTGAATTGGCTCGAACCACATAATGCTATACTTATGGCATGTGTGAAATGTTTGCCACATTATACCCACATGAATGTGAAAAACCTCGTAATGTAAAGGGATGACTGGTTCTGTTAGTTCAGTGAGTATTCAGTGTTATGTCTATGTACTAGTTAGTTATTGGATTAGGTACTAGAACCGGTGGTTAAAATCAACTCGAGAGGATTAGGTTAGTACCAGCGATTCGTACTTAATTATTTTTTTAAATTAGTTAATACATATAATAAGAATAAGTTACGACGATGTAGCGTCCATAGATCAATGGCTCGCGAGTTAAGCAACGACGGGCGCGGTCGGTTTGTGGATAGGTGACCGCTAGTGGCAAAATTTCATGGACGCTACCGAGCTCCGGAGGGCACAATAATCCGTCGGTCCTGGTTATTTTTAATAGTGGAAGCAGTCGTTAAGCCTTGTCGAAGACCTGGGTCGCTGCAAGTACTACAACGGTGAATATTAGGAGGCAATATGTATGCCATGTAAAGTCTCAAATATTCCCCAGCGTGGTAGACTATTCAGATTTATTTATTTTTAATTATATGGTATTTGTATACCGTCATATAATGTATATGTAAATGTATAACGTCAATATTTTTTTATTTATCGCCGGTTCACAAAGTGGAAGCTACTCTGTGCACTGAAAGAAAAAAGGTATGTGATTTTGCAACTTATCAGCCTTGAAGTAAATACGCAAGTAACAAATTACTAAATTACTTTATCACAAATATCACAAACCTAGAAACATAATCTATTTACAATATATTCATACTTACATCTTACACAAACTTGTAAATTACTCAACTTATTATTAAATATTTACTCAACTCCGGAGAGGCAGAACGGTAACTCCGAATTAATTATTGACAACATAATATTCTCCGATGTTTACATAAAATTAAAATTAAAAGCATTTCCTTTTAGCCGCGAAACGAAACCCTACTTCCTGTTTCAACTTACTTCGAAGTTTAAACTCGCTCGTAAAAATATCGTTAAATTCCTTCGCAGTAAGCTTTTGGGGAATTTCGCCTATAGTTGGGAAGTACCTCATCGTTCATTGGAGATCTTTATCTATCGAAGCCACCAGTTTCTTGAAACTGGTGGCAAGCAATAATGTCTCTTGGGACATTATTGCTTTGGTACATTAGAATCAGTGATTAGCGGTTATAACCCAGAATCTAAGAATTTATACTCGTATGCGAAAGGGTCAGTAAGCTTAATTATTTTATTTTATTGATACAACGTTAAATATTCATAAACATACGAAAAAAGTTGTTGGCATACGAAAAAATAAATTGTGAGCGGCAGATGTGAAACATCGAAATTATTTTGTACAAGTAATATGCACAATAGTACAGATTATGACAGGAACTAAAACATATAAGAAAAAAAAAAAAAAAAAAAAAAACAAAAAAAAATTAATTATTATATTTTATTAATAAAATAATTTTATGGTTTGCGGAGGGCAAACCAAATTTTTGGCCTAAAGATGTTTCACATCAAAAAATACCTTAAACATTAAAATGGATGCAAATAACACATTTTCTATTGCTAGGTGAAATAAGAATTCGAGCGGTAAGGTATATTGTAAATTAATAACATTACCTAATTGCCTACATTAAATGCTTCTAGGTCACATAGTCGAGATAGTGTCTTCGGAATTCGGATTACCCAGAATTACGCGGAAAAAAAGTCTCAACTGTGCCAAAAGCTTGTAAATGAGAACAAACCAAACAATACGAAGAACTGCAAATGAAATGAAAAATTGCATCAGCGCCGTCCCTCGGGACTCGGGAGTAACTTGGACGCGCGGCTACAGCCAGTGTGGCCACGAAACATGCGACTTACACAAGACTTCACAAGAGTTGAATCAATCACAATGTTGTCCAAATGACTGCTGATTGGTGTAGTAGGGCAAGCGCAACAACTAGACCAATCAGCGACTGATCAATCAAAAGAGGTCTTGGATTCAATCCCCTGGTCGGCCAAAGTATTATTAGGTTTTTCTGACTTAAAATTCCCATTTGTTGAATGGACGGCAATAGGCTCCCACTCTATTACATAAGACGTAGTTTGATATCAAATGCATAACAGTTTCGATATCTCAAACAGCTGAGAGCTCAAAAAGAAAAGTCAGCAATTAAACGTAATGTAGCAACTGAAGTAACACTTAAAAGTAACACTTTTTTAATTGCATGAACAGTAAGTATCTATCATAAAACGAGAATTCATATCTATATCTGGAACCTGTTATTTAAAAAAAACATATTTAACGACTGTGTTTTTTGGTATTGCAATAAATAAAGCAAACAAGCATGAATAACTACCCGCTACCATTCATGGCAACTTGAACAAGACTCAGAAAGGACTGGGCGAATAAATGCAGTTAAAAATTAGTTTGTCAATCAGTCCTTGGTATAAGGACTGTTTATAAACGGCATGTTTAGTGGCCCCACGCGAAAATTAAAAGTACATTTGTATTCAAGGCCAGTCAGTCAAGTTTTACAGCTCGCGCCAATTTAAATCAATTCCAAGGAAACTATAAAACCCGCTCCGCTGATTTAACCGAAGGCTGTCTTCGATTGAGCCTCCATTCAATGTCGCTTTGAAGGAAACCTTATAATGCCGATGGGAGGTCGAATGGGGTAGAGCCCGAATTCAGTGAATTATGTTCAATTGAATTAATTAATTAATGGTGTTATACTCTATGTTTAGCTTCGTGTTGTGTTTTACTTGACTGGTTCTACTTATAGAAAATATTTATTTATTTATTTACAACTAGTGGACGCCCCCGCAGCTTCGCTCGCGTAGAATTAGACCCATTAACGACGTCTACCCGTCTAACGACTTCAAAAACGGCAAAGTTTCATACTAACTTTGCACCCCCGTTTTACCCCCTTAGGGGGTGAATTTTCAAAAATCCTTTCTTAGTGCTCCCCTACGTTATAAAAGGAACCCCTGTGCAAAATTTCAAGTTTCTAGCCCTTATAGTTTAGGCCCTGCGTTGATATGTCAGTCAGTCAGTCAGTCAATCAGTCAGTCACCTTCTCCTTTTATATATATAGATAGAAAGAAGAAAGAAAGAAAGAAAATGTATTTATTTCGTAAGAGCTGCACTTCTACAAGGGAACCTCATTGTTTTCAGGGAACGCCTATAATGTTAACTAAAAATATAGTATTAAGTTGGACATTACATTGACGTTATGTCTAAACAATAATTACTTGAGTTCATTTTAGTTGGAGCTTTCCTACCATTTTGTTAACCTTTTGTGGATTTAATATACAAAAACACTGAATTCGTTTTACAACACACATTGATGTATCATTCGGAATGAACAGTAAGTACATTTAATCCGTTTCAGGGATTCAATACATGTTTACACGAAGTTTTATTCCATCGCGCACAAAGGGACAGACAGACAGACAATACATTTGAAAATAATATTCAGGCCGAACCATTCGAGAAGAGACCTGTGAGAACAGTGGGATAGTTAAAGGATTGTGGTGGTTCGTAAACAGCTACTAAGTAGCTACGAAGTCTAATAGGCGCAAGGAATTTATGTAAGCAAAAATTACTCGTACTTTTGGTATTGATAATTTGTAATTAAGATTCCCGGATTTCGATCACAAATCGGTATCTATTTGCCAATGTGCCTTTTTCTGTAACTACATATGTATGGTATGACAAACAACTGCTACACGATATTTAAAAAAAAAGTGTGTGTGTACTTATGTACACGCGTTACAAGGTATACCTACTTCTTTGGCGTAACAAGATAAAAATCTTTTCAAACATTTTATCTTCCGCCTTATTCTACGTTTGTAGAAAAAACGACACTAACAATAGAAAAAAGGTATTTAATGCATTGAAAGTTTTATTATAACGCATTATCTATAAAGTTTATTTAAATATCACAAAAAAATTATTTCTACATTGACAGCACCTGACTAGCAGACTTTGACAATTGAAAGTGTACACTGTCAAACAATTTTTTGACAATGTTGACTATAGCTAACTTCATCCTGTTGGATTTCGTTTCGGTGTGCGCGCGCATCGTAAAAATTTACTCTCATCATTTTTCCCTAACGCGCCAAAAGAAGTATAACTTCAAAAAACTCAAATGCAAACAAAGCGGGGTCGGGGGCAACAGCTGGTGCATAACTTACACACTTAAGTGTAAAGTGTGTGTGTTAGTTGAAAGTTTGCATAACTACATCCAAGAAGCCAAACGTACAAAGTGAATTTGTATGAAACGAAATAATTAGTAACTACAACTTGGAATCTAATTATGAAACTTAGATTGGGTGTCGACTGCGGGAGTCTGTTCATAAACTTATTAACTGATGTTTAAATTATTTTGAGAATGTGTTTATTTTTAAAATGTTTTTATCAGCATTTCTAGAGTCCCGTAAAAGGAACCCAGTATCTACTTGTCCGTCTATCCTCCTGAGTGTCGTTCGTGTAAATCAACGTATTTATATGTATTTATTAATAAATCAAGCCGACACAATAATAAATCGAATTAAATCATGAACAAACAACATCGTTATAAAAAACTAAAATTCATGATTTTGTTGATTACTGAACTAAAATGTAAATGCGCGATTTAAGAAATTAAATGTGACTTGCTGTAACGCTAGAGTGAGGACAGATCGTAAGGAAACTTGCATGCCTGAGAGTTCTCATAATGTACTCGAAGGTATGTGAAGTCTGTCAATCCGCACTTGGCCAGCGTAGTGGACCAAGGCCTAATCCCTCCCATTCATGAGAGGAGACCCGTGTCCAACAGTGGGACTAAGAAAGGGTTGTGGTGCTGGGTACAGCATCATAAAAAGAAGATTGTTATAAGTTTGATTCTTATGGACGTTTGCCATACGAAATCATACTTATGATGAGGTAAAATCTCTGTTACTTATCAGAGATGTTACCTATTGGCTTTCTAACAACACGCTAGCAATGAGAATTAATCGTTAATCCTATAGCATGGTGAAATTATACATTTGTTCCGTTCACGCGATCGTATTGGATTGGAGGAATTCCAAATATAATTTGGTTTCCATTCCGAACCGCCATTTTGAACCGGCGCGATTACCCTGCATTGTCTGGATTGCTAGATCAATGTGAGGTTTCTACCGCGCTAGGGTTGTACAACAGCTGTTTGTCCAATAGTGTCAGTCCATCCTTCTATCGAACTGTCAAAAAACAATTTGACATTTTCATGGGTACACGGCCAAGGTTACGTAAAATTATAGCTTAGTTCATTATTTTGTTAAGCTTAGCTTACTTAACATGTTTTCATTTTGCATGTTGTGTTCACTGTTTTTTTTTTTTAATTTATTTATTTCCACTAAAAAGGTACCTACATTGTTATATATATAAATTTCTGCCAAACTGTTCGCCAGTTTGTCGGCAGCCGGTATTTAATAGAATGGACACACCTGCATGTCTTTGTATTTTTATTTTTATATTCTTTCTTATCTTGTGTTACATTTAATTTGTGAGCTAAATAAAAAAATATTCACTGCGGTAATACACCTTCCATTATGCCTTTCCTTCTTGTCCTATTTGAGTCCATTTGTTCCCGGTTTTCTTTCTGGTCATCGAACCTGGTCGAAAGGTAGCCAGTACTCCAATTTCCGAGTCGTATTCTCCACTAAGGGATTTTCTTATCGATCTTCAGGGCATGCAATTGAAAAGAGAAGCACCAACGAACAATGTTCAGGGCCTAGACAAGTGGCGAAAACGCTAGTAGAATAGATTAACAAATATATGGGATTCGCTTACGACTAGAATAGATTAACAAATGACTAATTGTTAATCTATTCTACTAGCGTTTTGCCACTTGTCTAGGCCCCCTAGTCTGTACGCGCTCCCGAGCCGATCGCCTTGCCCGGAGCGAGCGGATTGTTATTCGTAAGCGCCGATTGATTGGCCAGCAGTATTATGTCTCCCGCATCGATACCTCATGCGCATCTATCCCCTTCGGATTTCGTTCAGAGCTACACTTTGCCGAAACATTTACAACAATTTACAACCTGACAGAACCATTTTTTATTTGACGTCAGAGTTTGTCGACAGCCCTGCATGTAATTGAAACGAGAAGCGCAAATGAACAGTGTTCTCGGCTGTACGCGCTCCGCCAGCCGCCGGTGCCCGTGGCGCCACAGCACAAAGGGTGACAAAGGGCTTTATAGGGAGATCCCCCGCTTATTGAGTGATAATAACTAGACTTCAAACAATCAATAAGTAATTCAATCAAACAAAAATTAATCATAATCATTAGTGTAATTTTAACAACCCGTGAAATCCCTTATTTAAATTCTCATGATGTATATTTACTCCCGGTCTATAGCGGAGACGAGTGGGAAATAAAAAGTTCCAATCGTCACCACTGGGGACGAACGAGAGTTTTTTCCCACTCGTCCCCAGTGGGGACGACAGGGTGGGGACGAACGGGAATAAACGATTCTTTGTGGTTGGTAGCAATTTAACCACACTTTTGGTTGCGGGTTTAGTGGACTGTATTTTTAGGTTGGTAAATTAATTGTGCACTTGTAACTACTATGCGTGATGGAATTACAGCTATTTTGCGGTAACACAGGAAAATGACAATAGCTGTAAATATAGGAAAAGAATTCATGCACTTACTGGTAATCCTGATGATGATGTCCTTTTTGAGACACGTGGTTAACACAAATTAAAGACGAGCGCGGTGCGGTGAGTGTGAATTTGTACACAGAGTAAATTAACACGACACATCGTTCAGCGTTCCGTTTGACGGATGTTGCCAGTGTCCATTTATGTGCATGAGAGGTAGGGAGAGGGAATATAAGGATTTAGTAAGTTACAAGTGCATATTATAATAAAATATCCTTCACTCCCCCGGCCTTGGAGTAATCCAATCAAAAAAAGATAAATAAATGTGTGCGAAAAATAAAAAATAAATATAAGAAAATAAATGTAAAAAATGCGGTAGGTGAAAACGATATTAAAAAAAATATACTAAATAAATATGCGGAACTTATAAAACTAAGTGGTGGGTTACAAATAATTACATACAGATTGGCAATGGACAAAGCCGCACAACTGGGCGCTCATACGTGCCATTTTTTGTTTTAACCTCTACGTTGCGAATAACGCCATCCTTGCCAGGAAACAGTTTAGTAATCATTCCCAACGGCCACTGTAGAGGTGGGGCGTTATCCACATTTAAAAGAACAACTGTCCCTACAGTGATAGGATTTGAGGGTGTATTCCATTTCTCCCGCGTTTGCAAAGTGTGGAGATATTCATTTTTGAAACGTTTCCAAAAGGATTGCAATAACGAATCTAGCAAGGAAAATCTAGTTAATAAATTTTTTCTTTCCTGACTCAAATCTGCTGCGGGTAAGTATTGTAGAGGTGCGGTACAGAGAAAGTGAGCAGGTGTTAGTGCTGCAGGCTCAGAAGGATCTGAGCTAAGAGTATAAAGAGGTCGGCTATTAAGCACTGCTTCTACTTGATTGAGGACTGTCAGAAGTTCCTCATATGTCAAATGTTGCTTTCCGATCACTCTAAAAAGCAGCATTTTAGCGGCCCGAATATTTGATTCCCAAATCCCACCTTGCCAAGGGGCGGTAGGGGTATTTAGACGCCAAGTAATGCGGTTCTTAGCAAGTTCATTAGTAAATTCTTTATAATAATTGTCAGTGCGTAAAAATTCATATACCTCGCTAAGATAAGCTTTTGAAGAAACAAAATTAGTAGCGTTGTCGCTATATAAATATTTGCATGGGCCGCGCCTAGACAAAAACCTTTTAAACGCATCCAGAAAAGTAGCAGAACTTAAATCCGAGGCAAGTTCGAAACGAACTGCTTTTGTCACAAGACATACGAAGATACACAGATAGGCCTTTTGGTAGCGGGCGCCTCGTTTTCTACACATGGTGATATAAAACGGTCCGGCGTAATCGATCCCCGTATGTAAGAAAGCTTTACTTTCTTCTAAACGACATTTTGGCAGGTCAGCCATAAGCGGAAAAGTAGCTTTAGGATTTAATTTAAAACATGGAACGCACCTGTGAATACGTTGGCGAACTATACTGCGTGCAGATAAAATCCAAAATTTTTGTCTTAGAATAGAAAGTAACAATTGCGGGCCGGCGTGGCAATGTTTTTGATGATAATGATCTATAATTAAATTAATAATGTGCCCCTTCTTAGGAAGCAACGCGGGGTGTTTTTGTAAATAAGCTAGCGACGATTGGCGTAAGCGACCGCCAACTCTTAAAATATTTTTATCATCGATAAATGGTGTTAATTTACGTAAAGCGGTAGAACAATATTTATTTACTTTAATATTACAAATATCTTCTAAAAATGAAGTGTGTTGTATGGCTCTAATAATATAAGTCTCAGCTTGATCTAAATCCTCTGCGGTTATATCGGTGCCTCGCGGCAATAATTTTACAAATTTTAGTACATATGCGGTAGATCTTAAAAATTTCAACCAAGAAGAAAATTTAGAACCTAAATTTATTAAAATATGTTCCGGTGCAGTGCAGGAGATATGAGAAGTAGTTTTCTCTTCAGGAAGTTGCGGTACTTTCGGTTTAAATTTATTAATAGGCCATTCATTGATAGGCAATGAAGCCCATGCGGGGCCATGAAACCAAAGTTCATGGTCTTGTAAGCGGGATGGAAGTAAACCTCGTGACAAACAGTCTGCGGGGTTTTGAGAACCAGGAATGTGATAAAAACATTCCGGTGCGAAGTTTGACTGACACTGTGTTATTCTATTTGCGACGAAAGTATTAAATCTATGTGGTGAAGAATGAATCCAACATAGTGCGACCTCTGAGTCAGAGAAAATGTACACATTATCAATGAGGAATCTCTTTGAGAATGTATCATAAACAACATGTAATAACTTACATAATAAAACTAATGCACAAAGTTCCAACCTCGGCAAAGTTACTAATTTAACACTGGAGACCCTAGACTTTGAACAAATGAGTCGAACGATCGGCTTTTGATTACCGTTCGTGACGTGAGCGAAAATAACACACCCATACGCTTTTTCGCTAGCGTCGGCAAATGCTAAAAGTGTCACTTTAGAATCTTTCTCAATACCTAGGTGGCGTGCAAATTTTAATTTGGATAGGAGCGGTAATTCATCTATAAATTGAAGCCACGAATTTAAAATATGTTGCGGAGGCGAATCGTCCCAGTCTAATTTAAGTAGCCAAAGTTCTTTAATAAGTAATTTTGAATATAAAATGACGGGACCAACTAAACCTAATACGTCATATAGGCGTGCGGTTGCGGAGAGAATCGCGCGTTTTGTGCCTACTGGTTGCGGCGGCGTAATAGAAAACATAAAATGATCACAACCTGGTTGCCAGCGGAGACCTAATATCTTAAAACTATTCTCTTCGTTAAAAGAAATAGATTCATTAGGATGGCGGTGAGACTCAGGGACATGGGCGAGCAGCTCGGGACAGTTACTCGTCCACTTGACTAATTCAAAACCTCCGGCCTTGAATAACTTTATAAGCTGGCCGGCGGAGTCTACAGCCTCGTCAAAGGATGGGGCGGAAGATGCGAGGTCGTCCATGTACACGTCTCTTTCCACGATTTCCGCGGCGTGTGGGTAATTACTTCTCTCATCACTCGCTAGTTGACGCAATGTCCTCAGCGCGAGAAAGGGAGAGCAACGTAGGCCGAAACAGACGCGGTTATATTCCAGGATATCCAGCGGATCATTATAATTAAAACGATATAAAATTCGTTGATATTTGCGGTGCGGTGGATGTACTTCTATACATAAGTACATTTGTTTAACATCAGCAAAAAATGCAATCTTATAGATGCGGACATTTAAAAGGATAGTAAAAATATCATTCTGTAAGTTATGACCTTTAAACAATATGTCATTTAGTGAAAGACCGGTGTCTGTCTTAGAGCTTCCATCAATGCATATACGTATCTTTTTGTCAGGACGCACAACAGGATGGTGTGCGTGATAGTAACCTGAACCAACCTCATCGGACGAGACACGTGACAAAATGCCTTTGTCAAGGTAATCACCAATAATTTCGTTATATTGTTGGCGTAATGCGGGGTATTTTAAAAAGCGTCGTTCAAGAAGTTCGAACCTCCTTCTCGCAACGATGTAAGAGTTGCCCAGTTTTTCAGTACTTTCACTAAAAGGCAAGTGAACGGAATACCGACCGTCGTCTTTCCGAACGGTGGATGAACTATATATATTTTCACAAGCCTGATCCGCAGGACTCATGACTAAACTTGAAGGCACTTCTTCAATTTTCCAAAACTTCTCTAACGTTTCGTTTAATTGCTCGTGACTAACTCCACAGAAGGTGCGGGCGGTAGACATTGTAGGTAGAATGGGTGCATCTCCCATCACAACATAGCCTAACGATGTCTCAAATGCGGCAGGGAAATCGTTACCCTTATCAATAATTTTATTAGAAAGTATAATTTGACAGTAAATATTTACACCGAAAAGCATTTCTATAGGACCGGGTTCATAAAAAGAATCATCTGCTAGCGGTAGATTATGAATAAAATGCATTGAAGAAATATTTACGCGCGAGTCCGGTAAGCAACTGGTTATTTTATCTATGACCGCGGCACGAATGCAATATTCCTTCCCGCCGTCAAAGCGCGAAGTAAATTTAACATCAGTATAACCGAGAACTCGCTTCGATGTACCTCCAATGCCCTGAACTTCGACAAGGCGATTCCTATCCGATATGGGCAACGATAAGCGTTTGCAACATTCGTATGAAATATAATCACTTTGAGAACCAGGATCGATCAATAATCTAATAAAATGCGAGCGATTAAAGGAATCAAATACCTTAACTTTTGCCGTCCCTAACAGGGTAGTCATTGCGGTGTGATCCAACTGGTCTCGCGAAATATTACAAACAGATGTTCTGTTATCAGTGGCACTAATTTGCGGAGGCGAAATAACTTTGTTAGGTAAATGCGTAAGGTCCATATTAGAATTGTTTCTCGCGGTACTAGAATGAGACGGGGTTGAGTCGTTCATATGACTACTTTCCGTGCGGAGCGAATTACAAGCGGTAGCGGTTTTATTATTATCAGACATAGAAATATTGCGAGAATTATTTTTCTGATTGAAATGCATTAATGAATGATGTCTGGCCGAACAATGAGAACAATTTCGTTGCGAAGAACAGTTAAAAGATTTGTGTTTACAACTTAAACAATTAGTGCAAAAACTGTTATTTTTAATGAAATTAAATCTCTCAATAGGCGACATTTTATTTAAAAAGTGCGAGCACTGATACATGTGTTCATGTTTCATGTTTTTACACAAACTACAATTATTTTTAATATGCGAATTATCTGTATTAAGAAAAGACTTAGTTGATTTTGGAATAGGTAAACTTTTATTGCGTGATTTATTCGAAATGAAATTATGATTAAAATTATTTGAATTGACTAATACTTTATTTTGTTCTTTAACAAAATCTATGAGATCTTTGTATGACGGAATTTTTTCCTTGCGGTAAGTTATTTCAAATAATTTTATAGTCTCTGAATCCAACTTTTGAATTCCGAGGTGTAAAAACATAAAATCAGCTAAATCATTTAACTTTAATTGTTTTAACGCTTCAACCGATGAATTAAAGTTATACATAAAATGGTCGAGACCAGCGGCGGTGTTGTTTTGAAGCGGCTTAAAATCAAGTAACTGATTAAAATATGCGGCAGCAAGTGAGCGAGGGTTATCATATTTTTGAATTAAACTAGACCATATAACATGATAATTTTCTGCGGTAGGTGATAACCCTGCACAAATGCATGTGGCTTTGTCTGTAAGTTTTCCAACAAGATAAAAAACCTTTTCACTATCCGTTAGGCTAGGATTTTCGTGAATCATAGTTTTGAATTGTTCATAAAATAATGGCCAGTTACGAACATCACCATTGAATGACATCAATTCAATCGGCGGTAACTTAGGTGATGACCTAAGTATATGCGGCTTAACTTCAAGACAGGGTTGAATAGCGATACATTGCGAGTGAACCCGTTTAATATGACAATACATTTCTTCGAACGAGCTCCAGCTTTGATAATTTACTACATAGTCAGATTTAAGTTTCAAATTAATTTCGATATATTGATCCAAAACACGTTCGAAATCATCCCTTAAATTGTCTATATTGCTGACATTTCTTAAAAATGTTTCACGTTGTGTTTCGTCTGTAAGTGCGTTCTGAGATAAATTATAAATTTGTTGTAAACGTGAAAACAATGCGTCGCGTTTAGCTTCGATTACATGTAACTTAGGATTAGTGGTAACATCACTTTTTTCACTAGTGGTTTCCTTGCCCATATTAAACAAGGTTTAAAGTGGAAATAATATTTAGAATTAAGGTGGAAATAATATCAAAATATAACCCTTCTATTGAAGTTAAATACAAATTGTATGCGATGCGAATAAACAAAATGCGCGTCTTTAATTGTGTATGCGTATTATGCGTATATAAGATCAGATAACCAAGCCACAGAATATGTAGGTACCTAACGTTCTATGCAGTGGCTGGCAGCGGCGTAGCGATAAACAACATGTGGGTAAAAATGAATGTTGATGCGGCGTACTAAGGAAGACACTCTCAAATTAGTAGAATGGCGTCTTACTTATTACTTAAAAGGTAAATTAATGATTATAACGATATTGCGGTATTAAATACGTATGTTAGGCACCAGTTATGCGGTTTGTATAAATGAAATAACTGCCAATGCGGTGTGAGGATACAAAATAATAATTTGACAGATTTATTTCCTAACTGGGCAATAACTACGTAAATAATTAAAATGTATGGGTTAATATATGTGCGATATATAAGAAATATATAGGATTAAGTATATAACTATTGGGGAAACGATATTAAATGCGGTTTGTTGACCAAAATGATCAAATTATAAATATAAGTGACCGAATAATATGATATTATATTCGAAGTGATCATAAAAAAAGTGATATTCGGCACGAAGTGACCAAAAAAAATGTGGTAGCAATTTAACCACACTTTTGGTTGCGGGTTTAGTGGACTGTATTTTTAGGTTGGTAAATTAATTGTGCACTTGTAACTACTATGCGTGATGGAATTACAGCTATTTTGCGGTAACACAGGAAAATGACAATAGCTGTAAATATAGGAAAAGAATTCATGCACTTACTGGTAATCCTGATGATGATGTCCTTTTTGAGACACGTGGTTAACACAAATTAAAGACGAGCGCGGTGCGGTGAGTGTGATAGTCTTTCACAGACTGTTGCGGTGATAATCCAATTTGTACACAGAGTAAATTAACACGACACATCGTTCAGCGTTCCGTTTGACGGATGTTGCCAGTGTCCATTTATGTGCATGAGAGGTAGGGAGAGGGAATATAAGGATTTAGTAAGTTACAAGTGCATATTATAATAAAATATCCTTCAGTGGTAGATCGGCGATCCACTTGCCGAAGGTGCGATGTATCTCCAGCTCCACTTGCTCAATAATAATGTACCTAGATCAAATTATGAAATCGTAAATTTTGAAAAGAGTAATTAGTTTCTTGCCGTGTTCTTCTCATTTTCAAAATTTTTCTTATAAATATTTTTTATAATCATTTTATTGTTCAATACGTAAATAATAAGTAACAAACGTCTATTTCCAAGCTACATGTGGCTCTCAATACGGTACTGTTCTGCACCGGGTTCAAGCGTGGAGTAATTGTATTCTCTAATGACCGCAGGTGCGGCACGGACCGAATTTTCCGATACGGCAACACCGGCAAATACCTACTTACTTAGCTGTAAAATACGATCGAAATTCAATAGCGCTTGCAGCACAGTGGCTATCGAACTCACCTCTCACTGGGTTCGAAACCAAACGGCATGCACCACTTCTCAGAAAACTACGATTGTCACGGCGATGTTACTGTGATGGAAAACCGAGTGATAATATCTGCATGCCCGAGAGTTCTACAAAATCTTCTCGTAGGCATGTGAATAGCTTAGGACCAGAATAGTGCTACGGTAGCCCCTGCCTGTGTGTCCACTAACCCCACCAATCCAAACCAATCCGAGTAGGCCTACCCAGTGTCCAATTTTCAAGTCACCCGAAGTTCTTCGACAAGGCTTACCGACTGTTTTCACCATTGAAAACAGCCGGGTTCGACGGCTTATTGTGCCCTTCGAAGCACACAAGCGCTCATGAAATTTTGCTATATACATATATGCTATTGCAGTCACCCGTCCACAAACCACCAACAATCGTAATTGGTGTTTCACAGATTCCTTTCAGTGCCCTGCAGTGGGACTTTGGTTGATAACAACCAGTGAACTTCTGACCTCCCCCGACTTTGCTTCAAAACTTCAAATCAACCACGTCGTTCGTTAAAGATACAGTATTATAGGGCACAAAAGGCAATACATACCTATATAAAACACGAAACCGTCTGCACTTTTAAAATAGAAAAGAAAGGCTTCCTTTGAACGTAGCGGAAGATAAATAATTACAGACAGTGGAAATATTTAATGTCAGTTTCAAAGCAGCGCTGATATGAGCGGAGCGCCCGCGGAAGTTATGCAGACTGCTTAACGCGCAGAGGTTCAAGTAGGTTTTTGATGTGAAACATCTTTAGGCGGAGGGCAAACCAAATTTTTGGAGTTTCGAGCGTGGCGAGTGAATATGTGGAATATAAATTATTATACTATACAGTTCCGACAAATGACGGTCGAAAATTATTTTATTAATAAAATATTATAATGATTAAATTTTTGTTTTTTTTTTGTTTTTTTTTGTTTTTTTTTGTTTGTTTTTTCTTTTTTTTTCTTATATATTTTAGTTCCTGTCATAATCTGTACTTTTGTGCATATTACTTGTACAAAATAATTTCGATGTTTCACATCTGCCAGGCGTCCCGTGACGGCTCACAATTTTTATTTTATTTTATGGATACAGGATAGCAAACGAGCTTGCAGCACCACCCATCTGCTGCCACCCATGACAACTGTGACTGACTTTGAACAAGACTCAATTAGGGACTGGGATCCTTAGTCCAATTAGTTGAGAAAGTTAATTAAAACATTAGTTGGTCAGTTCGTTAGTAGGTACGAGGACTGGGGACTGTTAGTGATAGTTAGCCCTGTTAGTTGGTGTTAGTAATAGTCCAGTTAGTACCTACTTGTATGAACAGTATTTGGTATGAACAGTATTCTTAATCCAGGAGTCAATTCCTGGTCATCAAACTCCATCCTTCTTTTAGCGAACGAGTCATCTGCAATGGGCCTCCAGCTGAGGTATTTCCTTTTGGCTGCGACATGGAGCGCTTCAAGAAGAACGTAAATTACCTCCTTCAAGGCTGGATGCACCTGGGATTCCGTGAGCGGGTTATCAGACGTAAGCGCTTGTTCGCCAGCCTTATCACCCCTATGCGCAACTATCCCCTCCGAATATCATTCCTACACTTTCGTGCCGACATTTTGTTTTTGACCTTTAAAAGGGATATTCTGAGCTACATAGTCTATGGTTAAAGGCGTCGATACTGGCGCCGCATAAATAAAGCATTGCGCTGCACACCTGCCACGGCGGACAGTACACCCGCACGACTTATTGGCTCGCGGACAATATCAATTGCACTTCTATTGTCTCGAAAGTTTTGTTACGACCGAGATTAGGTAGAAAATTTATTACTTTATTTGAAAATTCCTCGAATGGAGACCTCGACTTGGAAAAAGGAGCACAGGCCGCCCTTCGACAAGGTGGACAGACGACCTGAAGAAGGCAGCGGGAAACCGCTGGTTAAGAAGGCACAGGACCGGTCGGAGTGGCGTCGTTTAGGAGAGACCTATGTCCATCAGTGGACCAATAAAGGCTGATGATGATGATGATGGGATTCGACCCCACGACCCACGTTAAAAAAGGAATCTGGAAATATTATTCGGAGCATTTTTCCTATAAAAGTATTTGGTATGCGCACGAAGCCCGTACTTAGGCATCATCGGAAGGGGTCCCGATCCTCTAATAACATAAAGCCAGAACTCGACGCATTCGGCTAAACAAAACCTTGCAGCCAATTAGCAGTAAACAGTTAATGTGTTCTATTTATCCTAAGATTGCGTCGGGTAAGTGGATGGAAGAAACCGAATAGGCCTTACCCACACACTACATAGACGAGTAATGCAATAAAGCGTACGCCTTTCTCTTTGATGAGTGACTGACAATCTCTGTTGGAAGTGTTAAAACACCGGCCAAGTGCGAGTCGGACTCGCGAACTAAGAGTTCCGTACCATTATCTATAAAAATGGCAAAAAATTATGTACATACATCATCTGTGAAATTACAATAGTTAAGCCTTATCGAAGACCTTCGGGTGACTTGAGAACATTCGACACTACGTTGGCCACTAACCCCATCAACAAACCCCATTGGAGCAGCGTGGTGGAGTATGCTCTAGACCTCCCGCAGATTTGTTTGTGGGGGAGGTCCGTGCCCAGCAGTGGGACATAATTATATGGGTTGCAGCCTTCGATCAATAATGTAGCTTAGATATATTCGTAATTTAACAAAATCAGTCTTTATTTTTATTTTATTAGACACGCCAACAACGTAACTCACGTAGCATTTACAAATAGCATAGCAGAGGTGTAGGATAGGGGTGTATTACATTAATTGTATTACATTACTAGTGGACGCCCGCAGCTTCGCTCGCGTTACACATTCACTAACTTCAAAAACGACAAAGCTTTATACTAACTTTGCACCCCCGTTTTACCCCCTTAGGGGATGAATTTTCAAATTTTTCTCGCCGTAAAAACCATCCTTGAACTTCAACGAACATTTAAAAAAAAGAATTGGCCAAATTGGTCCAGGCGTTGTTGAGTTATGCGCTTACCAACACATTTTGCGATTCATTTTTATTATATAGATATTCCATGAACAATTACTAGAACAAAAGTACTCATAGACTTACATTTAAAACATTTTTTAGTGAATACATAACATGTTATCATTCAAAACTTCGCTCCGTGTTATATTGTTTTATGTTAAAAGCTTTTATTTTTTTTCTTCACTCGTATGTATCTTGTATGTATGTCCTGGAATCTTGCAATCAATATTTCAACCACTTCCACTGAAGCTATCGAGCTGAAATTTGGCACACATATTTGGTTCCCATGACAATGCATGAAAATAAAAAAAAAGTTTTAAAAATCTTTTTTAAAAAAAAAAATTTTAACGGTATAATTATATTCTTTTATATTTTATTTGACAACCCTACTACAAGGGGTGGCATCGAGACATTGGCACCTGCGGCCCGAGAAGACAGCACGCTCGTCAAATAGCTTTCTGCGACCGGCTTATAGCGTTCGTCAATAGCTTGCAAACAGTCTAGCCGGCACTTCCAGCTGGGATCCTGTTATAAGCCGGACGACTAATATTTTTTGTGACAGGAGAAGCAAATAACAACCAGTCTATATGAACACTAGCTGTCGCCCGCGACTTCACCCGCCTGTCACATTTGAGACATCGACCGACATTGTAGAAACGCAAAAACAGACCGCTAGTGACATTTCCTTTGTGATTTGACTGCATTTTCCTTTGAGCTTACTCTTAGCTTCTCTTTTTATTTTATTTTTTTCTTTTGTTAATGAGTTGCAGTCTACTAATGTTATAAATGCGAAAGTATCTCTGTCTGTCTCGCTTTCACGCCAAAACTACTGAACCGAATTAAATGGATAGTCTAGAGCCTGAGAAAGGACATAGGCTACTTTTGAATTGGAAAAAAGTGTTGTAAAGGGTTGAAAAGGTGGATGAAAGGTTGTACGAAAGTATTGTCATTTTCAGAACTAGAAACATAAAAATTATATTTTAGGCTGTTGATTAGATATAAATAAATATGGCATTCAGTTTGTAAAAATATTACCCATATGGGTGTAAAATTAGCATAGGGGATAACACATTTATAGATTAATTACGAATTGGTGGAGCTAAAGTTAACGCGTTAAGAAGACTTTATGTCTAAATCCACGCGAGCAAAGCTGCGGGCGTCCACTAGTAAAAAAAAAATACATTTCTTCCTTTCTTCCTTACATACGGAACGTATAAAAGGAATTGTACTCAAGGCTGGCGTTCCGATCGCAATTTCTATTTGATCAACAACAGAGAAGCTGTGAAAGTCACCACAAAGGATTTCACCAATCCAGTCGTGATTACGCCCACCTGTGTACTTTAATACCGGTGGAAATGAATCAATACTGAAGGCGGAGAAATGAAGGATATTTACGTCTTGATAAACAATGTGCGGTGACAGCCCAGTGGCTATCGAACTCGCCTCTCACTCGTCCGGGTTCAAACCCCAGTGGCAAACCAATGACTTTTCTAAGTTATGTGCGATTTAAGATTTAAATGTCACTTGCTATAACCGGTGAAGGACATATCGTGAGGAAACCTACATGCCTGAGAGTTCATCATAACGTTCTCGAAGGTATGCGAAGTCTGCCAATCCGCACTTGGCCCTCCCATTCTGAGAGGAGACCCGAGCCCAACAGTGGTACAAAGAAAGGGTTGTGATGATGAAACAATGTGTTTGACGGCACCGTGGCGGCGCGCGTGGCCTTGCCTAACGGGTCTTCCGTTCGAAGCTCGGCCGGAGCAAATGTTGTTTCGCATATAAAGATTTGTAATCGAGTCATGGATGTTTATTGTGTGTACCACCAGTGTGTGTGCAGCGTTTAAATAAAAAAAATATCGGTTGTCTGTAAAGTCGGTTTATAGACGATAATTTTACGTAATAACGTCTTCAGAAAACATAACTTTATAAACAGTTGACAAAACAGTTCACGAGTATGTTGTGTGCTGCCTGCTGTCTCTATTTTACTCGGACGCATTGGTCGATGGAGTGGAAGAGAGATGGATGCGTACAAGCCGAACGCTTAGGCAGATCGTGCCTCTCTGTCGATTGTTCTGCGCTCTCGCTTGCACGCTCGGAACGCTAGGCGGAACGTCAGCATGAGTCACGCTTTTTCGTGCGTGCAGCCAGCGTTCATCGATTTATAAGACATTATCACGTCAAAAAACTGCATTGGTGCCTGAAAAGTGGTAGTTCTACAAATCCCTGTCTACCCTCGAGAGAAAACAGACGTGTTGTTGTGTTTTATGTTTTATGAAGGTTTATACCAAAAATGGTAGGTACTTTATAAACGCCGTAATCATCGTGGTGTAAAAAAGCATGCCCCGTGGATTCGGGAAGTGCGCCGCAAACGAGGCACTTCCACCGAACTAGCAACTGCCCGCCGCGCCATGGACGTAGGAGAAATGGACGTGCTGTATTTTCATTTTAGATAGATGCAGCAGCAGCATGCAGCGAGCTACGACAACTATGATAAACTCATTATTAGTTATAATATTACAATTAAAAATATTTAAAAAAAGAAGCTTTTTTTATTTTTTTATTTTCATGCATTGTCATCGGAACCAACTATGTTTGCAAAATTTCAGCTCGATAGCTTCAGTGGAAGTGGGTGAAATATTGATTGCAAGATTTCAGGACATACATACATACATACATACATACATACATACGAGTGAAGTTAAATAAAAGCTTTCAATAAAAAAAATAGTTCAATATCTGTTTGTTTAGAACAGCTTTTCTACTTTATTATTTAAAACGCAAATAACACACATCACTCGAGAGTAAGCTCTAATTTCTGCCACTTAGCTATAATCGATGTAACTACTGTGATACTGAAATTGTGTGATACTGTCAGATATCCCACCATTTAGAGTCCACTGCAGGAATCCCACAATCAATGATTCTGTGCCCTCTGAATTCAGCGATGTCTCATAAATATTTAAGTCCTATGTCATGTTTATTTATATCAATATACAATTTTTTCTTTTCCAAAATCCTCTCGTCCTTTTCTTCGCGCCTCCACGGTCAATAAACTACGCTGAAAATTACAAACAGTTTTCCATATAAATTGTTGAAATACAACCGTAATTACTCGCGGAGGTGCCTTCATAAATATTCTGTATTGCACGCCGATTTCGTGTAATAGCGTTGCTTGGCAGACGAGCAAACAAGCAGTTATAGGTAAGTATGATTATGGAATCATTCACATTAATTTTCGTGCGTACATTATATACCTCTACCGTACATCTATTATACCTGTTCTCGTTTCTAAATTAACTATTATTTAGTAATTGGAAGAAGCGTCCTGGCCCAATGGTTTGCGTCGATTCAATGTGATCGACAGAGTGAAGCAACGACGGGCGCGGTCGGTTTGTGGATGGTGCTTCGGAGGACACGTTAAGTCTGACGACTTAACGTGTCCTCCGAAGCACCATCCACAACATCCAGGTTGTTTCAATGGTGAAAGCAATAGTTAAACCTTGTCGAAGACTTTCGGGTAGCTTTAGAATATTCGACACTGGGTTGGCCACACCAACAACCCCTCCACCCCTAGTCTAGAGCCTGAGAAAGGATATAGGCTACTTTTTGATTGGTAAAAATTGTTGAAAAGGGCGATGAAAGGTTGTATGAAAGTATTGACATTTTCAGAACTAGAAGCATAAAATTTATATTTTGGGCTGCTGGTTAGATATAAATAAATATGTCGTTCAGTTTGTAAAAATGTTACACACAATACACATAAAAGTGTAAAATATACATAGGGGATAACACATTTACGGATTCGTTATCGCGTTAAGAATAATCTATTATTATGTCTAATTCCACGCGAGTGAAGCTGCGGCGTCCACTAGTAAGTAATATAATAATATCATTCATTTCTATTCACATCTGATACTGATTTCACTTTCCCAGTTCTTTTTACACTGTTCCAGGAATGTCACATAATCAGGAGCAGCTGGGTGGACCCGCATGCTCGTTTGCTATCCCAGTCTCATAAGAAGCTGAAGGTCGGCAGATAAAGGCGAGGTAATAACTCCGCGATAAATAGAAAGAAACAAATTTGGAGGAACCCTTTCGGGAAGGAAAATAAATAATCTGGGCATCGCCGGGCGGATTTATGGACGCTGGATATTGAGATGGCGTCATAAGCCCTGGGCTGGGCCGGTGTCGGGGGATTTGCGGCCCTTTGTGGCATAAATCGTTTAAGATATATTGGGACTTGTCCGATGTCAATATGTTTTTGAGAGGCAAACACGCTAGTCCTCACTTCGAAGCCTTTATCCCACTGCTGGGAGTCCATTAGGCCATAGTCTATCGTTAGAGAGGATTTGCGAACTTCATGCATGCTGGCATGCTGGTTCAGACACGGTGTTTTCTTAGACCGTTATATACATCACACAGTGACATTAAAATTCTAAGACTTTAACATACGAGTAACTTAGTAAAGTCTTTGGTGCGTTCCGCTGAGTATTATCTAGTTAGTAAAGTGATAATAAGTTATGAGTAAGTGGTAAAGTGGTGGTGGTGCTGCAAGCTCGTTTGCTATCTTAAATTCATAAAAAAGCAGCCCATTGGCGTTCCACTTTTGTTCATCGGTCATCAAATATTAGGCTATGATCGCTCCCGATTAAACAATATTGAGGTTTTCGCACCAAAACATATATGTACTGATTCAGCCCAACTCATGGCCTCTTTATTCAGAAGCGTCAGCAAGTGCCCTTAAATCCTAATCGCTCACGTATTTGTCTATCCCAGACTTTCTCTGACATCGTGTACGGTTTATTTGTAGATCCACTGGACTTCGGACTGGTAAATACTTGAAAGAACCGGCCAATTGCGAGTCGGACTCGCGCACGAAGAGTTCCGTACCATCTATAAAAACGGGGAAAAAATCATGTCTGTTGTCTGTTGTATGGGAGTCTCCCTTAATTTTTTATATTTTCTGTTTTTCAGTATTTGATTATTTATTTAATAATTTATGTACACACTTTAGTTAGGAAATAGTTACAATATATAAGACAGGAAGAAAATGGTACAAGGGTACTACTTTCTTTCGTTGTTATATGTTGCAGTTAAAATCAAAATTTTGAATCCATTTTCACATGCTAGCTAGATTTCATTTGAAATAAGCCTTGAATAATGTTAAAATAGATAATTTACTCCTAAATAAAAACTTTTAGAAAGCATAAAATTTAATTCAAGGAAGTTCCCGGATTACTTGAAATTTATCTACAAAGCTTTCGGCCTCCAGAATTACGTACAACGTACAAATAAGTAGCACAAAGGGATTAAACAATATAAATAACAATTAATTGTAAAATGCGGTACTTGATCGATGGCTGAACCGACGCGACGGCGTTTCATTTAAAATATTCGACAACAAAGACAAATTGTCGCCCCTCGGCTAGTGATGGGACGTGATGGGTGATGTACACGGCTTAGTCTAGGAGAACCAGCAACTTGACTATTCTCAAGTTCGCAGACTTAGTAGCCCCTGATTATATTTAATTTTTAAATAGCTACTAGCTGACCACGCAAACGTTGTTCTGCCATATGAAATGTAAAAGTGACGCGACGCTTCACGTCAATGAATGACGGTTAAAAATAAAAATACTAAAATAGTGTTTAAAAAACATTATCCAGTGAACCAAATTGTGAATCTATACCATTTTCGAATCCCCTTGAACACACACAAAAAATTTCATCAACATCCGTCCAGCCGTTTAGGAGAAGTTCAGTAACATACACACGTACACAAGAAATATATATATATAAAGATTAATTTATTTTTAATAACGTGCCGCTTCGATTTGAGCGTGCAGAGGCGATAGGGTGTTGCAAGACCAATGTACGGATTCTCAGTAAAAAAAAAACTTTGCTAGCAGTCATGCACCTACGCAGAATAATTAAGGTGCATGAACACATAACACACAGTTCGTACCTCCGGGTCTAGTTAAAATAGAAGCGCTACAGAAAAAGATCAGATAATAACATCTGGTCATATCTAGTCATAAAACTGGCCGTAGTGATTATTTTATAAATTTACACTTTTTTCTTTTTTTTTTCTTGGATTTTTCAAGGACCACTTTTATCGATATTTTTTTTGGTTTTATCAAGTTATTTGGCCACCAACACATTTTTATCGATAAATAAATCGGCATCACTAAAAACCACATTGAAAACAATCCATTTACTGTAATTGATTTCAGTATGAAGTTTGTATCGCTTTGTAATTTAAATAATTTATTATTCTGAATAAGCAATGATTGTGTACGAAATACGGTAAAACGTTTTAAAATCATGGCAATGTGATTATATTATCTACTTCGTTATGCGCGCATTCTGAGGTCTATTATTGTTGAATGAATCTTGTTTGCTTGCTCCACTACAGAATAGAGAAAAAAAATTTTTTTACACATAATTTTTTTTTCCTGTTCATGGCATTGGCGCATGATACGCTCAGCCAACGACTACATTATTATATTTTATCGATGGAAATAGTTTCTTATTTTTCTGTATTCACAGAAGATTTCTATTGCAGAGGAATGACAGATGAAGTTAGTACGTCTATGGGCATCAATTTATGGGATTATTATGAGAATTTTAATTGGGGCTCATCAATCATGCGCGCCATCTGTCGACAGGATTTAGATGAGACGTGTTCATAGTGTTACGGGGAAATTACGCGCTGAAAAATTACCGCAGGTAGAAACTGTAATCTTTTGTCTTGAAGCATTTGATTAAGTTAAAATACCGAGGTAATAATACAACTAAATTATTAATCGTGAATCTTTATAGTCGTCCAGTCGTAATGAATGTAAAGTTTGTAAAACGTTTTAAAATTCTTTGAAGTTGCGCCACAGACAATATCTAGTTTCACACATAGACGAGAACAGAACACGTTTCGTACATTCCTCAGATTTTACGTTGTGAGAATTTTTATACGTTTTTATTAAATTTTGTTATTCGTTCTGAGTTCTAGGTATTTTCTGGCTTACAATTTATAATTTGTTCCTCAGTTGTATATTATTCACTTATAAGATCATATATTTATGATATGAACCGCGGTAACTCATTTGAGCATTCCCAATAAATATATGAATAGGTTCGAATCCCATCTGCGAAAGAATTTTTTTCAAGGAAAATAAATATGTATAAATAAATATAAAAGTACTATTCCAAAAAAAAAAATTGTTTACACACTCATTAGTAACTTTTGTAAGCAGTATTCAAGTAATTGAATATTCCGCACCGAAATTCACCAGGTGCCTGGTGTTGCGAGCATTAGCATTTTTAATCTTCAAGTACAACGAAGTAAGGAAAGTATTTAACGTAACTAATTGCGAAAAAAGCCTAGCTAGAACCTAGACCTCGACCTACTACTAGAGGTCCTGGGTTCGATCCCCGCGTCAGGCATAGTATTATTGAGTTTTTCTAACATGAAATTCCTAGTAGGTGTGATACTGTCCCACTTTTGAGCACAGATTTCTCCCACAGCCTCTGAGGGAGATTTCGTCCATACTCCATAGAGAGTAGAGATGTTAGTGGCCAACCCATTGACTATAGATTGCAGTTTCGTTTGCTTTCAGTTAGTGCATGTACCGTACCTACTATTATTACTTGGTAGAGTTTATATATCCCAGAAAACATTCAAGATTTGATTCCCTTCCCCGGCCGGAATCGAACTGGGACCCGCGGTTCGACGTACAGGTTAATTTACCACCGCGAAAATAAGTCGCCAAACGATCCCAGTAAAAGTGAAATCTCGCGGACGATTCTACATGAGACATAACAATATTTTCAACGACAAAATATTATGATCCAATACAATTATTGCTATTTTATTCAAACGAAAAATTAAATTATTTTATTATTTCATGAGCCGACTCTCGAATTCGTCTTCGTTAATATTGTTTCAGGTCTAAAGAGCAAAATAAATTATCATTAAAGGATTTCTTTTCAAAATGATAGCGCTTTACAGATGAAGCGAAGACAGAGTTCATTCATTTATTTGTTTTATTTATTTAATAAGTTATGTACACACTTCATTCATATTCATCTGGCTGACTAGACTAAAAAGCTAGAAACACACACAATAATTTTAAAAGAGGAGGTTTTATGTTCGACTATGTGTATTTTAACACGCTTTTATTAGCTTGGTATGTATGGATGTAGGTATGTACTACCCTTGTCCCACCGATTTTCTCTTGTGGTGGAACCACGATATACCACTATGTACCCGGGGTCCTACTTGTTGGAGAATGATAGTATCAATCGCCTGTGGACTCGACACAGAAGAGATCACCGTAACATCTTTTATATCGTGTACATTTCACACTTTTATTTCTTTGAATACTTTAAAACTTGTATTTGCATTCTCAATACGTTATTCAAACTCATATTTCGTACATGAGATAGATGTTAATCTTCAATGGTCTTAGAGTATCAAAGAACAGTTGTGGCCACGAACACACGCTACCGTAGGGGCTCAGCAAAGCAAAGGCATAAACTGCATAATGCCATTCAAATCCTTTGAGAGTGCATTTATGGTTTTAAAAATAAAACTTCGCTCCTTGCTTGTTCATGCTCTTGCTTGTAAAAATATTGATAGCATTGTACGATTGTCTCTGTAGATACGAGTAGATCTAGCGTATAATGGATTTCAATTGAGACTAATGTTTTTGCAAGTTATTTGTGAAATCATTGCATTTGTCTTACAAACTTTGCACTATGTGAGAATTAGTTGTAGATTTTAAATGAGTTTTATTTATTATGTGAATCAAAGAAAAACAAAATAAGACAAATGCAATATACAGAGAAATGAGTAGAGATTTTTCCACCGGCTTTTTTCTCTCTCGGCCTACACTAGGACATAGGCTATGATTATGATTATTGTAAATTGTTCTTTTTAAAGTCGATGACCAGATAGATTGGTACTGTTTATCGAGACATTAGGGCTTAGCTTAGTTGTAGGTAATTATTGTTAATTAATCTTATGGTAGGTAAAGCACCCGTGTACTTTTGTGAAATGTAATATTTGATTGTTTTTAAGTCAAACATATTTATTTTAACTTTTATTTTCTTTTAAAAATTACTTTGATTTTTATATTTTATTAAAATGCACGGTTGACGGTAATAATTAATGCAGTATGTAGTAGTGTAAAGATCACCTACTGTTTCCCCCTGTCTCTTTCTATCTATACTGTGCTCGTACGTTAGGTGAGAAACCTGAATTAAATGATATAACACTTTTTTTACACAATAATATATCGAATAACTGAAAAGATATTAATGACTCACTGTAGCATAGATACGAGTGAAACCCACTTCGAATCTCCCGAGAAATAACTATTTCACTACAAATACAGATGATCAATGACTGTTTAGGAAGTAAGATAAAAACTCAATGGCTGGTGGCGTCTCCGGAGGGAGGCAGAGACAAATCGCCCCATTACTTCCGGCACGATTGTTTCAACATATTGCTGGGTGAGGAGAAATTCTCTATGGTGGCCTGCCCTTTTGAGTCGATATTAAAATCGATTTTTGTGCTTAATTAGTGTAGCGTGTCGTGATTTTTGTCGAATGCGTTTTTCTTCTTGAAAAATGAAATAACAAGCGATTTTAATTAGATACATGAAAATGTGTGTAACGTATGCGTACAATTCAGTTGTCGACTAAAAAAAATGAAACGCTTTTTTTAGACGTTTTTTTTCTTTCATCATTTCTAATTTTTTTTCTTAGGGCGCGATTTTTGCAATAGCAAAAAGCTAGGTAGGCTAGGTAGAGATTGGCTGCCGATTTCACGACACTGGGTCTTGATTTGGTGTTTGTTTGCGCTATTTGTTCACAAAATGTACATGCGAATGCCATCTGTTATCGGGTAGCGTAAACAATGAGACTACCGTCGTTTTGGAAGCATTCGGCCCAAAACCAATTCTACCTTGAGAACACTAACTCTACCAATCCACAGTGGTGACAGCTCAGTGGCTATCGAACTAACCTCTCATTCGAGTGCGTTCAAATACAAGCGGCAAGCCAATGACTTTTCTAAGATTTAAGAAATTAAATGTCCCTTGCTCTCAGACGAACGATAAAGGAAATCGTGAAGAATTCTGCATGCCTGAAAGTTCTCCATAATGTTAATTGTCCCTCAAAGTTCGAGAAGAGACTCGATCCCAGCAGTGGGACAAAGGGTTGTGTGAAGCAAGACCTTTTCATTTGTAAAAGTCATTCCTCTGTGGTTGAACAACTGTACCTTCGTTAAAGATGGCCTATAATAGCTTACTTCCTTACTAAGCGACCATAAATTGGAGTCCCCAAAATCAAGGTTGTATGATTTGGGCATAATATTAATAAGATATTCATCAAACAGCGTTAGGAAAGTGACCGACATCGCTCCCATAAATCCTGCGAACCAAATTACTTCCACAATTCCAGGGAACAATCTCCCGGACCGATTACTCCACCCCTACAAGGTGTAACCTCATAATTTTCCTAAAAGAACCGACAGCTTAAGCCGATGGTATGACGTTTGACGGCTAAGCGAGATAATATTTAAAGAAGCAAGCAAGAAGAAGACAGTATTTCCTATTGGTTTAACTGCTTTTTATTATAAATCGATTCTACTACAGTAATACAGTAATTATGAATTTCAGTTTTAGTAATTATGAATTTCACATAATCCGGTTCTACTCATAAAATTGATTTAGATGATGGAACTTATGTTTTTGATACATCCCATATACGTCTCTGTTGTTGTTTTCAATGGTAAAAATAATCATGAAACCTTGTCGAAGACCGCAGCTGTGTCTGTGGGGGAGACCCGTGCAGCAGTGGGACGTCTATGGGTCGCAATAGCAAAACTAACTGTAAAACTTTTTTGATGTGGCCCTTAATGGTGAAAAAACCCTCTACTGATACTTGTTCGAACTTTGATATTTACGTTCTCAATTGTATCATGTGCTATATCCACAAAAAATATCAGTATAACTGTGTATAAAACTAGGTGATGCTACGTGCTAGTCTGCTATCTATAATTTTTTTAAACAAGTTTTTTAAGGATCGGACTCTGGTTGCCATATGGGATCATAGTACTCGTCAATACAAATCAAACGAGCCCAAACTATATGGGGTTGTGTAGTTTTTTTGCAGAGCTCCTATGGCCACTTTCCAGCTCAGCATCAGATCAGCACAATGTTATTATGATATTGCATTGTTATGCAATATACATGCGCATGCAAAATTTCAGCTCAATCGGAAACCGGGAAATGGGTCAAATTTAACTTGCAAGATTTCATTACCGACAAACTTCGGAACAGGTGAAACTAAATAAAAGCTTGTGAAATAAAACTACATAAATAAAAACTTGTAAAAACAGTGTGAAGGTAAAACAAAAAGCACGACATCTTTACTCGTAACTCGCTACCGTTGAAACACTCGCCTGCCAGTAGTTAAACAACTTGCCGCCAGATGTTGTGAGCACTCCAAATTTCCTTTGCGTTTTTGTTTTATTAAAAAAAAACTTTCCCGACCTCCGATTCCACGGAGTGGCTCTTACAACTTCAAGTTTTAAGCGCCCTAAGCGCTGCAGGAGCACTCTGCTCACCGGTTTAAAATCGAGTTTAATTAAACTGGCCATAACATACGCGTAGGTACGAGCTCTATACTGCATAATGTCGGCCATTTGCATATTTTTTTATAGATATACCATACATCCACAGCCCATGCCAATTTTTTTTTAAATACCTACCACAAGCGCTGCAACTATAGATAGTTATTGTGAGTGCTTTTACTACTAAACCACTCTAACACCGAAACCATCCTCAGAAATTACGTACCATTAACATGTACTTACGTACAATTTAACGCGCATTACAACGGTACTTCAACGGCCAGCAAAAGCGGCTGAACGGCCCGAAAGCTGAGAACGGAAATAATTAGCCATTCTAGCCGCTTTAGCCGTTTGCCGGCTTAGCGCAGTAACCGTTTAGCACTTACCTGCACGACGACCGAATGGGACGTTTCTTATGGATTAGGACAAGCGCTTACCGGCACGAAAAAACAATATAATCTGGATTTCTTTTCGTTTAATTTAATATCGTTGCATTTAATTTCATGTAATTTTACCTGAGAACTGTGCTTCGGAGGGCACGTTAAGCCGTCGGTCTCGGTTGTTTTCAATGGGTAAAAGCAATCGTTAAGCCTTATCGAAGTCGGGTGGTTTAAGAACATTCGACAGTGGGTTGGCCACGAAACCCTCCACCAATCCGCTTTGGAGCAGTGTGGTGGAGTATGCTCTAGACCTCCCGTCAGATTTGTCTGTGAGGGCACCGGCACGTTCTACAAGAGATCCGGAGCCCTCCAGTTGCGCCAGAGTAGGCCACCGGGTTTAAGTCCCACATAACCCGGCGTCGCTCCCACGACTTTCGGGTACCTTTTCAAGGTTAAAGAAAAAAAAAGATAGCAGGGATGAGGAAGTTACAAGAACATTAGTTGGTCAGTTCGGTAGCGGGTATGAGGACTGTGGCAGGGACTGAGTGATAGTTAGTCCTTTAGTTGGTAATGGTAGTCTAGTTATTAAGTGTAACCTGTGTAACTAACGAATAAATTTTCGCGTTTTTAATCTCAGAATCTTATTTCATTGTACCATTGTACCTTTTCCTTAGCCTCCAGTAACTGCTGCGTCCAGAGCAGGCATTCTATTCCTGGTGCTCTTAAACCCACTTAATTGACGAAAGAAACTTAGTAGCGCTGTTAATTGTTTTTTATAGTAGGATTGACGAAACTTGGCACTTACAACACAATTAAATAATTATTTATTTTATTTATTAATGGTTAAAGGAACTTTAGTGTCACTAAGAAGAACACATTCACTTAAATGAGAAATTATAAACATTTTAGTATCTTATTCTTGTAGTAATGTACTGCGAATTTGTTTTAGACAAAGTGGGTAGAAATAAAAAAATCAACAAGCATAGTGTCGAGCTTGTGGATGGCGAAGATAAAACCTCGATACATAAGACAACTATATACGGCATTTAAAATTGTTGGCGCAATCGTTAGTGACCCTGCCTGTTGCGCCGGGGGTCGTGGGTTCGAATCCCACTCAGGACGAATATTCGTGTCACGAATACTTGTATTTGTTCTGTGTCTGAATGTTAATATTATCTATTTAAGTATGTATTTAAAAATATCTATTTATGTATATCAGTCTCTGACACCCATATTACAGGCTCGCGCCTATTTTGGGGTCAGATGTCCGTGTGTGAGAATGTCCAAGATATTTATTTACTTTACGAAAAGTAAAACTTTCAAATGGCGAGCATAAGCTAGATATTATGTCAAATAATTGTGAAGCTTATATCGCCGATGCACAGGGCTGCTTACGATGGCTTGACCATTGCTTAGTTACGAGTTTTCCTTCAGATCAAGCATCCACCTTTCATGAAACATGTATCGTAGGTCCCTGTAGGTAGAGCAGGGGTTCCCAAACTTATTTTGTCTACAGCCCACATTGAGAATAAATTATCTTTTAGCGCCCCCATTATTTCACCTACTTAAAAAACACTATAATTTCAAATTAAATTAATTGTGAGCTATATTAGCGGTCATTAATCATTAATTCTAAACGACACTTTTACTATAACTCGCAAGAGTTAACTTGAAACCTGAGCGCAGTAGGATACCCCCATTTTTTTTCTGGGTCTCTTACCCTTTAGGCCTGCAGTGCCCACAAGGGGGCGTTATCGCCCACTTTGGGAATGGCTGCTGTAGAAACTCGCATGAAAACCAAAAGTCGATAATCCTGCGGGTGGAAGGTGGTTAACCGTTTTTCTCGTTTATTCCGCCAATAAATAACATTAAGGTTTATGAGCCGTACAAAAACACCGGCACACAAGCTTGTGGGTTTTAATTTTCATAAGCTGCCGGTGCTGTTTATTAAAGGCTGAAATATATAGACGATCTTTTATGCATTGCTACCGATATTTCACTTTAAATCGAAGCGCATTTTCATTATTTGATTCAATAACTTAGTACCTAATGTAAACTAAAATAGAATGCGGACATATGGTACGGTCGCATTCTCTTATGGCTGAAACAGGTAAGGACTGACCTTGACCTGACTTGATAAATTTATTTATTACTAGTGTGCGATAGCTTAGTTAATATTTTAAAAGTTTTGGGCTCACTCACCGCTGGAGGATATTTTTTCGCTTCTTCGTTTGAGATGCGTCAGGATTATAACCACATCAACACAATATTAGTCAGTAAAGTTTTCACTTTATTTGGTTTAATAATTTAATATTTCGCAGAGCGCGCGCAAATGGCTTGTCAGTTCGAGGTGGTTCGAGGTTGGTAACTCGCACACTAGCGCCACGGCGCGTGGTGGCGCTAGTGTAGTGTGTGTGTTTTTTTTTTATGGCAAAAGTTTTAACTTTATGCCAGTTTCAAGTAAATGGTAGGGAAACTACATGCGAGAAAAAATAAACAAAGACATTAAAAGGAAACAAAGCGTAAAAACAAAAGGCAGGCTAGTCTATGTTGTATTAGCGCGTTTCGTGTTGGCGGGAGTTTTGAGGAGCCCAAAATCCTACAACTAGCTCTGCATACTTAGTATCTTTAGCTTATATTTAGATAGCTAGCTTATAGATTGGTACCCGCGACATCACCCGCGTTTAAAAAGCTTATGCCACTCGGTTTTTATGTAGTTAATGGTCTACCTATCCATTCTTAGCGGTAACAATCCATTCATCAATTAGACGCTGCTGCACAGACATTGCTCCCAGGCGGCTTGACTTTTGTCCTACCTGAAAATTCCTCATGAATCACTCTGTCTATTGGAGAAATGCCGTTTGATATTCGTAGGCAGTCGTGCCTTAATCGGTGAACAGATGACGTACGTAAGGTACCCACCATCTAGCCTCAAAAATACTACAATAGTGCAGTTCACAACACGATAAAAGAGTGTAACCCAAATCCTATTGTTGAGAAATGAAGTATTTCCGCCAGCCACACAGGGCTAAATGCAAATGATCTTAAACACTTAATTGGACGATTTTACGCATCTGGCCGCAAGCTCACCTACTTTGAAACTCGTTCTACTTAATTATACGAGTCAATTATACGCTTTGCAAGTCCGCGTTGGCTCTAAACAAGCAAAAATAAACCTTGTAGCGGTGTAATAAGAAGAATGCGAGAGTTTTGTAAGTTTGCGAGTGAAATATAATCGTCGCAAGGTAATACGGGTGGCGCGATTTTCTTCTTATTCAGGGACATTATTTTCGATGGCCCTCCAAAGGAATTAAGCTCGGATTGAGGGCTTAAGATTTGCGAGGGTCACCCATTCGTCGAATACTTCAGTTTTGAAGGCCTGAAACTGATTTATCTTTAATGTTATGATCCCCGGGAGCCCGATTTGCTTGTAAAGCCGCTGCTGACATGTGGGGTATAACCCCTTGATAAAACCACGGATGTTGTAGCTACATACATATTATGTTAATTATGTCAGAAATTACCTACGCAGAAGTAACTGAGTGAGATATGATTTATATTTTGTTTTTACATCCATTCACAAAATACGCATAGGGATGTGTTGTCGATGGTCCCGTTGGTGCATTCGGTGGTGACCGACTCTTACGCCAGGGGTCGTGAGGTCGAATTCCACGCAAGACAAACATTCGTGTGGCGAATTGTTCTGTGTCTGGATAAAAGCAACGTTATTAATGAAATTGATCGCTGTCAAGTCACACGATCACAAAAACCATGGTTAGAGTCAAGATTAAACAAAAGAAAAGCTCATCAAGCTCAAACATTCATTCACCTTCGGTGCCATGGTAAAGTTATGCCAAAAATTTAAACACAAGTAAAGTCCGCGCCTTAAATAAATTCAAAGGGTAAAAGTATTACCAAGTCTTCGCTGTCCGTCCGTCTGTCCGTCCGTTACCAGGCTTATGTCATGAACCGTGATATTTAGGCAGTTGAATTTTTCACAGACGATGTATTTCTCTTGCCGCTATAACAACAAATACTAAAAAATAGAAAAAAATAAAATTTAAGTGGGGCTCTCATACAACAGATATTTTATGATTTTTTTGCCGTTTGTATAGATCTTCATGCACGAGTCCAACTGGCAATTGGCCGGTAATTAAATCTATATATATAAAAAGAGAAGGTGACTGACTGACTGACTGACTGACTGACTGACTGACTGACTGACTGACTGACTGACTGACTGACTGACTGACTGACTGACATATCAACGCAGGGCACAGGGGTTCCTTTCATAACGTAGGGGAGCACTAAGAAAGGATTTTTGAAAATTCACCCCCTAAAACGGGGGTGCAAAGTTAGTATGAATATTGCCGTTTTTGAAGTCAAGTTGCCCACCCGAACGCGGGCAGACGTCGATAATGGGTCTAATTCTACGCGAGCGAAGCTGCGGGCGCGTCTACTAGTAGGTACCTTATATATGAAGTTAAGCATTCTAAGTCTTGTCCTTAGATTAATAATATGACATATTACTAATCTAAGGTCTTGTCCTTTAAATAAAAGATAAAAAGTACGCAGACAATCTTTCGTAGGTACTCTGCGCAAAAAGTAACCCTTCTAGTACTACAGTCAAATCGTATCTGTCATCAATCGATCAGACAATCTGTCTATTATTTCGCTTAGTAATTTCTTACCAGATATTTGAAGTGGCGAAGGGGCGCGCTAAAGAATAAACGTCAAAACTTCTTTCCAAAGTAATGGAAGTCACTTCCACTTCTGAAAATCGCAAATCGTAAAGCTAATGCACTTTTCTCATTGGCACATGTTAAGCTAAAAAAGTTTTTACACCAAGACAATATTCATGTGTACAAAACATTCTACTACAATTTACAATTTTTATTTTAGTTTATATTTATCTTATTTTTTAATTAATAGCTCATGTACTGTGTTGCAGCAACTATTTAATAACAAATTTAATAAACGTTCATTCATGCATTCAATCAGTCAAAGTTATGCTTAACTTTGACTGACCCGCGAGCTCTTACAAAATATGCTGTATTTCGAAATAATATTATGCGTTTATAGTGCGAATTGGCAGACTTCACATGCCTTTGAGAACAATGGAGAAGTAGGTTTCCTTGCGACGTTTCCTTCACCTTTACAGCCGGTGAAATTTAATTTCTTTAATTAGTCCCACATAACTTAGAAGTACGAAAGGCGAGTTTTCCGATCCCTGCGCAGACAATAAGACAGGTCCTATCTATAAGAGTTGACAAATCCAATAATGTAAGGCTGTGCTTTTAGGATATTTTCGTCAATTAAAAGCTTGTCTCTCGCACTTAACCGCTTTTAAACTCTTTGACAGGCGCTCTCTTAATTCAGTTACTGCTCGCGTTAAAATAACCGCCATGTTGATATTTTGCGCGGTAAAACTGAATCTTCACTACCGATGAAGGCAAAGTTCTCTTCATTCATCAAGATCATCGACTTACGCTCTCTCTTCAGACTACATTAGACCACTGCTGGTCTTAGGTCTCTCCAAAGCACGCCACTTAGCTAGTCATGCTGTAGAATTATTTATTTGGTGTGAATACTACCTACTGTGTATGTGCGTGTAAGGTGCGTGCCAACTTTTGTTAAGTAGCCCTTAGAACAAATCCATCAACTTGTCAACACCATGGAAGTAGTTACAAAGTAATCAATAATTAATTACTTAGCTACATTTAATAATGTATTACCGAAATTAAATTAAATAATTCCATTATTAACAGTGAAAAAAAGAAAAAGTAAACGTGGGTAGTAGTGTATAATCTGTCTACGTAGGCTTGCAATGCAAAGTAGGCAGCTCCAATTTCTTTGGCAATATCGAACACTACACAATGGTCGCCATAGCAACCGATATACAAACAAAAATAGTTCAATCGATTCAGAATAACGCGCAGCAAGTGTCTGGAATATTGACTATACAGTGTTACATTTTTTAAATAAATATTGATTTAATTATGCCCAAACATAAAAAGGGGGGACTTTGGGAGGACCGAGAAGTCTTATTTGACTTACCTTTTGCGTAAGTATCTAATTTGAAAAGTATTTAAACACCACAGTTGGTAAAGTTGAATGTAAAAATGTTACTCCGAAACTAATTACTGTCTTTGTTATTCTGTGAATTATTTGGAACTTGAAGAAAATGTACGAGAAATATTTAAACACCACAGTTGGTAAAGTTGAATGTAAAAATGTTACTCCGAAACTAATTATTGTCTTTGTTATTCTGTGAATTATTTGGAACTTGAAGAAAATGTACGAGATATTATATTGAATATATTATTTATTTATTTATTTATTTATTTATTTATTATATGAACCACCAACAAAATTATATGTGTATATTATGATATAACTATGATTTAGCCTTAAGTTTATAAATACATATAATTTCACTTACAGGTAGTTACAGCTTGCATAAGAATATTGCACGATAACAATGTGGTTTAAGACCAGAATTTAAAACTAATAATTAATGCTATATTAATATAAAAAAAACTATAAAAATAACTTTGACTTTAAGAATTGACAGAATTGAAACGTTTAAATTTGGTGAACTTAATCCATAAATGGTGTGAAATACTAATATAATGAGATACAGGCTACCTTCTTGTCAAACAGTTATGCTATTTTTAATTTTTAATTTAAATGTAGCTAAGTTGTTACTAAATAAGTCGATGGACTTATCTTTGATGCATAGTTCCCTATATTGCCTACATATCCTAGGTATTAGGGAGTGATGCCCAAGGTTTGTTCTGTAGGGTTTATGTTTAAGTAGTGAAATGGGGTACCGCGGTAAGCGCGAGGGTACTTTGAAATATATTTGGCTCAGCAGTTCCGTGTTATCAATGGTTCCGTTTAGTAATTTGTGAAGAAAGGTCAAATCATGAAACATGCGTCTATCCGTCAATGTATTAAAGTTGAATTTTTTTAATCGCTCCTCGTAAGTCAGTTTTTTGTGTGAGTAAAATTTTGTAAACCTCCTCTGTATGCTTTCTAGGCGATCTTTATGTATTTGGTAACTGGGGTTCCAGATAACTGTGCCATACTCTAGTTTACTTCTAACAAGGCTGGCGTAAAGAAGTTTTTTGGTCTCAAGTTTTTTAAATTGCTTGGCGCTTCTAAATATTAAACCGAGCATTTGGCGTGCGGATCTACAAATATGCTCAATGTGGAGGTTAAACCTTAGTTTGGCATCAATTATGACGCCTAGGTCACGGATGAATTCTTGTTTTGGAATTGGGTTGTTATTTACGGTGTATTTGGTTTCAAGAACTGTGCGCTTACGAGTGAAACTTATATAAGAGCATTTGCCAGGGTTAAGGTCCATGCCGTTTAGATGACACCAGTTGGCAACTCTGTCGATGTCAGCCTGCAAGGATTGAGCGTCATTGTTATTTGTTATTTCCAAGCCAAATTTAAGGTCATCTGCAAAGATAAAATATTTTGAATTTTGAATGCACTCGGTAATATCGTTTATAAAGATGTTGAATAAAAGAGGTCCTAGGATGGATCCCTGGGGCACACCAGATGTCGCGCTGAATACTTGAGATGAATGTCCTTTGATTGCGACATACGAATATCGGTCAGATAAATACGATGTGAGCCATGACAAGAGAGTGCCCCCTATTCCAAAAGCGGAAAGCTTTGTCACTAACAATTTATGATTTACCCTGTCAAAGGCCTTCGAGAAATCAGTGTAGATAATGTCGACTTGTCTTCGTGAATCCACCAAGGGAATAATAAAATTCATGAAAACGCTTAGATTTGTGACTGTTGATCTAGCCCCTACAAAACCATGCTGGGCTTCTGAGAGCCCGTGAAGTACGTGGCGCGTTATTATAGGATGTATTAGAGACTCGAAGACCTTTGGCAGGGCTGACAGTATTGAAATTGGCCTGTAATTAGATATATTATCACGGCCACCTTTTTTGTAGAGAGGCACAATTCTTGCCAATTTCCACATATCTGGGAAAACACCGGTTTGGAGAGATTTGTTAAAGATCATGCATACAGGTGATGACAATGATATAGCGCACTTATTTATTAGTAACGGTGGCAAGTTATCTGGACCAGCTCCCTTCTTCGTATCGAGTCTTTTTAGCTTCCGAATGACTTCATTAATGGTAATGTTGACGGAGCAAATATGGTTGACAGAAGAGGGCTTTTCGTTCGTGTAGAGCGAATCGCTATTAACATATACAGAGGAAAAGAAATCAGCGAACAGGTTGCAAATACTTGGGCCGTCGGTGGCTACCCTAGCATTATGCATCATTCTAGCTGGATACGTGTTCGGTGATTTTCTTATATTTTTCAAGTGTGTCCAGAAGTATTTGGGATTTTCGGATAAGTTATTTTCTATTTCTGCGATGTATGTATTATAGCATTGATGAATTAGACTATTACAGTCAGACCTTAATGATTCGTACTTTTGTGTGTCTAATGGGTTGTTGTAAATTTTGGCTTTTATTCTGAATTTTTGTTTTTGTTTTAATGCATGAATTAGTTTATTGTTATACCATATTGGATATTTTTTGTTTTTAGGTTTGACTTTAGGGACATGTTTTTCTATAATTTTATTTAGTGTATTGTAAAAGATTGTTATCATTGAGTTGACGTTGTTACAGTCTTTGAATAGATCTAACCATGGCATGTTATCTAAATCTTGATTGATTGCCTCGTAATTGGCTTTGTAGAAATTGTATTTTTCAACTACGCGTTCATCTAAGTTTTTGACCTTATTTAGAATGAGTTTCACGTTAAGTGGTGGATGGTGATTGTCTATAGTGCTGATGGGGTTTTTATTTTCTGAGACCATTATTTGGCAAGAGTTGGATAGTATCAGATCAAGAATTCTTTCATTATGATTTTTAATATTATTAAATTGTTTTAAGTTATGTTCTTCACAGAAATCTACAAGTATGGAATCCAAGTAGCAAATACTGGAAGGCTGTAAGTAATTTAAACCTTGTAGCCTAGACCAACATATTTTACTCATGTTAAAGTCCCCCGTCAACAATATATGTTCATTGTTAGCTATTATTTTTGATGTATTTATTAAGAAACCATTTAATGTTTCATGTTTGATTGGCGGTGGAAGATAGACAGCACAGATAGCGATAACGCTTGGTTTACCATGTGTAACTATGTCAACTGTGACCCATAGATCTTCATAACTGCTTTATCTTTATGCGTATCTCCAAGTTACTCGATCTTGATTGTTGCTCAACTATACTCAGTCTGCTATTGAGATCTTTTACAGATGATTTCAAAGTATCGTTTTCTTTTTCGAGAACTTCCACGATTAAAACTTTTTCTTGCAATTGCTTTTTTAAGTCTTCACACTGACTATTAGCAGAACGAACTGATTCCTTTAATTCGTTGATTTCCTGGAAAATCCCTTGTGTTTTATCTTCTATGATCTTAGTTAAATTTTTTTCTATTTTGACTAAAAAAGACTCCAGTTCCTCTTGCATTAATTGCTTGACATTTTCAAGTGTGATAGTTGGAGAATTGCTTTGTGTTGAAACTTGAGGGCGCCGCTGTGTTACATTGGACTTAGGACTTGTACTTTGACTTTGGTTCGCGCTGGCAGAGGAGCGCACTGGAGTGTTTGAGTTATCTCCTCTCGGTTGCTTGGCACGACAAGAGGGGCACAACCAGTTAGTTTTGTATTCTGCTGTTAGCTCTTTGAATTTTCTACCAGTGTTGTTAGCGCAGTCAAAATGGTAGCGCAAGCTACAGGTTACGCACTTTATATGTTCAGGCGTTACAATATCGTTAGAGCATGCAGAGCAGTTCTTCGTTTTAGGTGCTTTATTACTCATTTTATTTGATGCCTGAAGTTAATTCACAGTAAGGTAGCGGCAGTTCTGTGTATTGCCTATGTCTATTCAACAGGCGCTGAGATTCAAATCGGCGCGTAGTGCTTGCGAAGTGACGCATGCAGGGTAGTTGCGTGTTGTCATTTAGTAAACTTTTTTGTTCAAATATTTATGCACCATTTACTCACGCTTCCCTTGCCAGATTTTTGTGATCCAAACACTAAGAACGAGCTTGTGATAAACACTTCATTATGTACTAATTTGTTTTTTAGTTACACAATTAATACGCGAGGTTTTGATTAAATATTCCGGAGCAATACGTAAACAATGTTATCGTACGAGAGTGCGGGTATGAAGTATATTGAAATAAAGATATATTGAAATGGTAGTTTTTACTAAGTCTATAATTATTATATTAGTACATTTCTACTACTGAACGAAAGAAGCGTGGAAGTATTTTAAATGAATAAAGTTTAGTAATAAGGCACAGATTACTAAATAGACTTAGGTGTCGGTGCATTTTTAAATTACACAAAAGAAAACAAACATATTTTCAAATATGTATACGAAAACAATAAAAAAACGTTCTAAAATCAAAACCTTGTTATAGGTACCTTAAATTAAGGCCAAACGAGAAGATATTTGACAGAATCGAACCTATCGAAGACACAAAGGGTAACAGCGGGGCCAAAGGCCGAATGATAGTCACGAGCCTGCGAATTATCTGGCACTCTTTAAGTTCTCCCAGGATTAACTTGAGTAAGTTAATTTTAGTAATATTTTGATTCCTTTCAAATCTCAACAAAGGTTCAGGCTATAGATGGTCAGGCCTGTTCTTAATTGAACTTCTTATGGGAAAAAAACAATAGAAAAAAAATTACTGTAGATAAGTCCACCAAATTGATTCCAATTTGAATCTCTTCCAGATTTCTAAACAAGATCAATTGGTTTTCGCTAAGAACTCTAGATCATTATCAAGAACAAAAAAGAAATACGTGCATATCATAAAATTTGATTATTACTTAAAATTAATGGAACTATATTCACATGTGTTAGAGTTGCAGAAAATTGAACTCGCTCAGCATAATACTGCAGCGATTGCGGCGCTGATTTTCAGCGAGCCCAACTGAAGATTTTCGCAGGGATGTTTTTGGTCAGGCCGTTGTTATACTTTTTAAATTATGATTATTTGTATAACTACATTAATCTATGCGCTGGGATGTTACATTTTAATACTTCATTTTTTACTCTTTTTTTTCTTACTGTTAGTAAAATGTGACACTCAAATTTGACATTCATCCTCCTAGTACCGAACGAGCGTATATATTTCGGGACGGCTACCCAGACCCAGATATGACCCTTTCGTTTGATGGTATCTCGTTCCAGCCATAGGCCTCAACTGCGTCCTATCTACCAGCACCAGGGTTGTCAACTCCGGCCTCCGCGGCACCACCCAAGCCCTGTACGTGCTGGCAGGGTTCAAAGCAAACAAATACGAGTTCATCTTCACCAACCTCGCTCCCAACTGCGTGCGTCATTACACGTCAGTTTCCGGGGTTCATAAGTAAGTTCGTGAGTCGTAAGTCGTTGCCTATCTGAGATAGTTATTTGACATTATGCTCCATATAAAATGTGTCAAATAACTATCTCAGATAGGCAAATCAATCCAAAGATAGGTTATTAATTTCGGCCGTAAGTCCGTCACAGATGCGTTGTATAAAGTTTTCAAAGGATCATGAAGTTTAATCTAAGGGATTATTGGCCAATATTGAGCAATCATACAAGGTCTGTCAAAGTTATAATAGGTTAAAGGGTAAAACGGGAAGGGTCCCGTTAAAGCGGAGCCTTAGTAATAGGGCTCCGCTGTCCGTCTGTCACCAGGGGGCCTAGACAAGTGGCAAAAAAACGCTAGTAGAATAGAAATAGAATAGATTAACAAATGTATGGGATTGACATTCGCTATCGACTAATTAGTCGTAAGCGAATGTCAATCCCATACATTTGTTAATCTATTCTACTAGCGTTTTTGCCACTTGTCTAGGCCCCCAGGCTGTATCTCATGAACCGTGATAGTTAGACAGTTGAAATTTTCACAGATGTACCTATTTCTGTTGCCGCTATAACAACAAATACTATAAAACAGAAAAAAAATTAAGAAATCCGATTTACAACAGACATTATTATTTTGCCGTTTTTATAATGGTACGAAACCCCCGTGCGCAAGTCCAACCCGCACTTGGCCGGTATTCAAATAAATATCAGGTATTCATAATTCATAAAACGCAGATAGATAACAATTTAAACCTAACACTTTATAGGACTACATTTCTGTAATCAGAAATTAACTTTAGAACTTACTTTATAACTTATAACTAACTTTTCAGAGCGTACGCAGCATCAAGATTGTACCGGGATTTAAAACTCAGGGGTGCCATTATACACAACAAGCAGTTAAAAGTTTTACCACTTGAAAAGGTAAGTTTAGATGTGAAAATTCAACATTGCTCTGAGTAGAGCATGTGTAAACGATTTCGGAGCAGGAAGTACCACCGCCACAGTATATATATATCTATCTATGCTAATATTATAAAGCAAAAAAATAACAGTTTGTTTGTTTGGTTGTACACGCTAATCTCAGGAAGTACTTATTCGATATAAAAAAAATATTTTTGTGTTGCATCATCCATATTATATCGAGGAAGGCTATAGGTATACAGCATCACGCTACGACCAATAGGAGCGGAGCAACGGTTCTCTCTCTCTTTCTTCAGCCCACAGTGGCGTGCCTTGGGAGAGGCCTAGTCCATTGGACATAGGCCTCTCCCAAGGCACGCCACTTAGCCCTATCTTCGGCTCTACTCATCCTATTGCTCCCCGCCGCCTTGCGCAGATCGTCGCGCCACCTAGCAGGAGGTCGTCCCACACTACGTTTGCCTAGTCTCGGTCTCCACTCGAGCAGTAGTTAGTCCACAAGTGGACCAATACACCTAAAATGCAACCCAAGGCAAACTTAATGCTTTATCCACAGAATAAAACTCAGACCCTCTCATGTGGGAAGCCGAATTTCCTGAATTTCAGCCACTGGGCTATCACCGCTTTATTCCCTTCGCACATAAAAAGAATTCTGGCGAAGGCAAGACAATTTCTTCGCACTCTCCCAATTTCCAAGTGAGTCATGCACGTAAAAACAACTTTGTACTCGCGTTAACGGCTGGGGAAAATGTCGTGAGAAAATATCCATCTGAGACATTTTTTCCCCGCAGTATCAAGGAAAGGGGACAGTAATGGGTTGCTTATGATGATGATTACAATGCCAGAATAATCTAGATTGAAGTAAATTATTTGTATCTGCGCTGTAACAGTGTCATCAACTTAATATCACCTATAATGTTGATGTTAAGAGTTTCATACCTTTTATCAGGGAGCCCTACCTATACTTACATGTAGCACGTTTCTAGGCATTGATTTACTACCGACCTACTCCACATTTGGACCCGTGAAATTTAAAAAAATACATATTCTTACATTCACGTTATTATTTGCATATAATATGTAAGGGACATAAATATGTTATTTTAATATATCCTCCATGTGTCCAGATATGTTTCCTGGAGGAGGGCATTTGGAACTTATCGAGCGAGTCCGGAACTTTAGGAGTTCTGTTAGCGAGCAACGTGCGGCTCGTGTGGCGCGCTGACGTCAACGACGCATTCAACGTGTCCATGCCGTACGTTACCATTGAGAGCGTGAGTTTTTTTTTTATTATTACCTTATTAACATAACACTGACAGACTGACAGCCCACGGCTATCGAACTCAATTCTCACTCGAGCGGTTCGGGTTCAAACCCAAGCGGCACTGAGAGGAGAGCCGTGCCCAACACTGGGACAAGGAATGGGTTGTGGCGTTGGACCATAACACTAAGCTAAGCATAGTCGTCCCACTGCTGGGCTCGGGTCTCCCCCACAGACAAATCTGCGGGAGGTCTAGAGCATACTCCACCACGCTCCCATGCGGATTGGTGGAGGGGCTAGTGAGGCTAGTTCTCAAGCCACCCGAAGTTCTTCGACATGGCTCAACGATTGTTTTCTCCATTGAAAACAACCGGGACCGATGGCTTAACGGGCCCTCCGAATTACGTCCATGAAATATTGCCACCAGCCACTCACCCATCAACAAACTAAGTAGAGATTAACAGCAGTGCCCTTCACCACTCGACACTGGCTAAATAGGTTTGTCTTGAGTTAGATTAGACGTTATTTTTGGGTGCTCTTATGTGTAGTATTGTGTAGTGTAGATAGTCGCTGAGTTAGAGGAATCCATCAATGTAATCAAGCTACCTAATACTGTGCTTTAAAAAACGAAATAAATGTAGGTATGTTTGTATAAAACCAAAAATTAATCTACTTTGCAACAATCCACGAACAACAAGGATTGTTGCAAAGTAGATTAATTTTTGGTTTGTAATAATGGAGTTCCGCAAAGTAACGTCTGATATAATTAATTATCATTTAAATAACCTGTAATTTTAACAGATCTCAATCCGCGACTCTAAATTTGGCGAGGCCCTGGTCATAGTCATTCGGCCAACCTCGGGAGGATACGTGCTAGGGTTCCGCGTCGACCCGCCAGAGAGACTGCGCCCTCTGCTCGCGGAGCTGGCAACACTGCACGAGGCGTACACCGAGAGGCCAGTGTTTGGAGTCGAAATGAACTGGGGCAATGAGGCAATCTTTTGAAAAATAAAGAGAACAGTTATTATTTCTATTTATTTGGCTTTAATCAGACTCAAGTCACACTACCTATCATTGACTCACTACAGTCACTAATACCTTCTCATAATAAGTACTTTATTAACATCTTAAGCACATTGTAGAAACAGCTTGTACCATTAGTAAGGTATTTACTAATGGCACAAGCTTAGCTTATTAGCTTACCGTGCTGCCCATGTAGATTGGCAGACTTGACATGGAGAACTCTCGAGCATGAAGGTTTCATCATGACGCTTTCCTTTACCGTTACAGCTGCTTTCATTTAAATTCTTTAAAAAATATATGTATATATATTGATTTTTCTAAGTTACCTATATATATAGGTAACTTAGAAAAATCAAAGAGCATCTCGCACCGGCGAGAGTCGTGCCGATTAAGGGAGGCCTATGTCAAGCAACGACTTCTTAAAAAGCTGATGGATGGATGACTGAACAAAGAACATTCTGTGTTGCTGTTTTTTTTTCGAATGAACCTTAGCTTACCAGCCATAGCAGCGTCACCGAACAGGTTGCATGCCTTTGGAATTTGAACTAGGACCTCCTCTCGTGGAGGTCGATACTGTCTCTGGTCTATCTGCTAATTTAATATAATCTTGTTCAAAGGCTCCAACACAGCAAGACGATGACATAGAGGAGCTGGAAGAACTAGGCGAGCCCCGAGGGGAGATGGGCCCTAGCATCTACCTAGCAGCGCAGCAGCGCAAGGAGTCTGCCCCTCCAGTCTACAGTCCGTATCTGGGATTAGCCATCGAACCCTTGCAAACAGGGTTCACTTTGAAAAGCTTATTTGAAGTACAAACAACATCGTAGTTATGTCCATAAGTAACTTCCTTGCAGACCGAATGGTGAATGTCGAATGTCGATATTTATAAACTGTTTGTTAAACTTAGGTGCCTTGGGTGTTGTATAAATAGCAAAATAAACCTTTACATCACTATTTGTTGCATTATTTATTACTAACTGCCCTATATTGTTTCATGTACTTATAGTATCTTTATATTATGGGAATAATATTATTACTACATATTTAAGTTCCACTAAGGGATGATTAAAACCAGAACTAAACTTCATGATGAAAACCGAACCAAATCGTAAAGCTAAAAGTTCGAGGAAATGGAATCAGTAAAAACAGTATGTATCATGCATGTTGCTTGTGGCTTATGCATGGCTATGGGCCAAACCCACTATCCCGGCAACTAATTAAGGTATAATTTATGGAAGTAATTGATCCGCCTTGTATGCTATACTAAAGCAGGATATCCTCGAAACATTATTGTCAGCTCCAATTTCTTTGATAACGCGATGTCACGTCACGTCACTACATTTCATTCAACGATAGCAATTTCATTCTTCACATAATGTCAATGACATTAAACAAACTACGGTGACAAGTTGACAACCCCAGTTTATTGAAAGTAAGACTGACATGTTTGATTTTAGAATCAAATCTCGAGATTCTGAACTTGTTTTCAATTTTTGAATTCTATTCTGTATTTTAAACCTTCGTGTTCTAAACTACGCTACAGCATAGCTATTTTTTTTTCTTATTGTATCAAATAAAAACACTACTTGCCTTGCCAGTGAACGTGGGTAGCGTTCGAGAAGTATTTTTATCAAAGTATCGTATGTAGCAATATATCAATGGTAGCAATTATCTTAGAGCAGTGTTTTGATTATAATCAAACATTTTAATTTGTGTACATATCTACTTTAATCCGTAGAAGTTTCAATTATCACATAGTAAAAATGGGTAAGGGAACAGTCACTGTGAAGAGTGCTGCTGGATTGGTGAGTCAAAATACTTATTTCTATGCTTGAAATCAATTATATTTGTACGCAATTAAGCTTGTAATCTAATATTATAGGTCAACTCAAGTTTATAATAGTGTTCGAAATTCAACAGCTACATAAAATACTAATATTGATGAGCAGTCAAAAACTACCAAACAAAAAAATCTGTTGATAAACAAAGAAATGTATGTTGAACTGGATATCATCAGTATTTTTTTTTTTTTTTTTTGTACTTATAATAAGAGGTAGATTTACTTTACTTTACTATGTATTTTTACAGTATTTTTTTCTATAATATTACATCTAATAATGAACAAGTATTTCAAAATATACAAAGTCTTAAAACAATAAATTAAAAAATTTCAGCGACGCTCAGCAATTGCTGAAAGGATACGTATACAAGAAGAATGGTCTTCGTTAAAAGGAACCGATGATGAAAGCGAGTTGCCAGCAAAAGGCAAGAAGAGGAGTGTGTTAAGCAGAAACCTGCAAAATATCAGGAATATGAAACTGAGCAAAAATATACCTAAATCAAGTAGTACTGTGTGGGGTGCTAAGGACAATGTAAGTTAGTTTTTAATTGCTACTAATATTATTACAACACCCATTCAGTTCTGAAGAGTCCAATAATACCAACAGTGAGTAACCAATAGATGTCATGAGGGTTGTAAAAGGGTTGTAGTAATGGTCTTTGGTTACAATTTTTTTTCATAGATATAAGATAGTAAACGAGCTTGCAGCACCACCCATCTGCTGCCGTCTATGACAACTGTAACTGTCTTTGAACAAGACTCATTTAATTCCCTATAGACTCTACCACCTACCCATTTAGAGGTGACCATCTTAGTCCATCTCAGGCTCTATGATTATCTTTGAATGATCCTATATATATAAAACTAGTGGACGCCCGCAGCTTCGCTCGCGTGGAATTAGACGTAACATAACCTAAATACAAAATTTCATTGAAATAATGTAGGTATATACGAAAAACTTTTATACCTACTAACTTTGCACCTTCCTTTTACTCCCCCTTAAGAGATGATTTTCGAAACTCAATAAAAAACCTTCATAGGTACTGAATTTCATTCAAATAACATCAAAAAAGGCAAAGTTTCATACTAACTTTGTACCCCCGTTTTACCCCCTTAGGGGGTGAATTTTCAAAAATCCTTTCTTAGTGCTCCCCTACGTTATAAAAGGAACTCCTGTGCAAAATTTCAAGTTTCTAGCCCTTATAGTTTAGGCCCTGCGTTGATATGTCAGTCAGTCAGTCACCTTCTCCTTTTATATATTTTATATAGATAATATCTCTCCTTCCTTAAATATCTCAAATTTCTCACATTCCAGTGGGCGCGATCCCGCAAGCCGTCCAACGAAGCCCTGCGCGGCGTGGTGGCGCTGGTTGACGTGGGCTCCGAGCCCCGCGCCCTGGCGCTGCGGGCTGCGCTGGCGGCCCTCGGCGCGACCGTGGTCCCGGCCTGGGGCCCGCACGTCACTCACCTCGTATGGACGCAGGGTAGGATAGCTTCCAATTTTAATATCTCCACAACAAATGAATGAGCTTCCGACTGAGGTTTTCCCTTCAAGTGACATGGATCGCTTCAATAATAGTGTGAAACGCTTCCTTCAAACGCTTCCTACATACTTAAATAGATAATATTAACATCCAGACACAGAACAAGCAACAAGCACGGTAGCGTCCATGAAATTTTGCCACTAGCGGTCACCCATCCACAAACCGACCGCGCCCGTCGTTGCTTAACACTTTCGATCACATTGAATCGAAGCGAGCCATTGGGCTATGGACGCTACATACACAATATTTATTTATTTATTGTTTATTCTTTGAGTGGTATTTGAACGGTCAGGCCAGTTAGGAGATGCTGATGGATGGATGGGTTGTCTTCCAGGTGGGGACCGCGAGACCAGGGCGCAGGCGCGCGCGCTGGCCTGCCGCGTGGTGTCCCCGCTGTGGGTGGAGGCCTGCGCGGCCTCGGCCCGCCGGATCTCCGAGCGGGTGTTCCCTTCCACCGCGAGGGACTCCGACCTGCCCTCGCCGGCTACGTTGTGTAGCTTATTGGTGAGTATTGATTTTTCGCTCACTGCAACCCAGACGTCCCACTGCTGGGCACGGGTCTCCCCCACAGACGCAGCTGCTGGAGGTCTAGAGCATACTCCACCACGCTGTTCCAATGCGGATTGGTGGAGGGGTTGGTGGCCAACCCAGTGTCGAATTTGAAAACCACCGGGACTGACGGCTTAACGTGCCCTCCGAATCACGGTAGCGTCCATAATTTTGCCATTAGCGGTCACCTGATTCCAAAATTCCACAAACCGCACAAACCGACCGCACGTCGTTGCTCGTTCAGTCGATCACATACGATCGACGCGAGCCATTATTGGGCTTTGGACGCTTCATAAATGTTTTTTTATTTATTCAACTTTATTGACACCTCTAAAGAGATATAGAATGGGCGGACTTAATGCCTTATGGCATTTTCTACCAGTCAAACCCAGATTGACTGTTAAAAATGTTAATTTAAATGTTCATCTATATATATATATATATAAAAGGAGAAGGTGACTGACTGACTGACTGACTGACTGACTGACTGACATATCAACGCAGGGCCTAAACTATAAGGGCTAGAAACTTAAGGGAGCACTAAGAAAGGATTTTTGAAAATTCACCCCCTAAGGGGGTAAAACGGGGGTGCAAAGTTAGTATGAAACTTTGCCGTGTTTGAAGTTAGTGAATGTCTAATTACACGCGAGCGAAGCTGCGGGCGTCCACTATGTTAATATAAATGTTGATTCTAATGCTAATTTACATGTTAATATGTCTATGTCTAATTCATTAATTCATATATCCGTGCATATATCTCTCCAGAAAAGAGCGGAGCAAGAGAACTGGACTCTAGCCGGGATGGCTTCCGACAGCGACGAGGAGGTCCAGCCCCGGCTGAGGATCTCCAGCGACAATGACCACACCAAGAGCAGGGCCAGTGACGGCGACACCACCATTGGTGAGTTACATTATAAAAAAATAAAAAAAGTGCATGCGTACAAAGTACACATGTCAGAAGTGAAACTTCTTTGGAGAAATATTCAAATATACACAAAAAAAGAATAAATATAAATATTCATTTGAAAGTCTTGTCCTCTCGCCCTATGTCACTGTGCGACGTTCGCTCTATCTCACTTTCTCTTTCTTCTCTTTTTTCTCTCTCTTTCTTCGTCACGAACGTTGCATGCTGCGTGACGCATTTCCGTTTCATTCGTAAAAAAATTTACCCTCATGCGCCTAAAGAAGTTTCACTTCAATAAATATCTTGGACATTCTCACACACGGCCATCTGACCCCATAGTACTCGTAGGCGCGAGCCTGTAATATGAGTATCAGAGACTTATATACATACATAGATAGTAAATACATTCGTCACACGAATATTTTTCCTGAGTAGGATTCGAACCCACGACCCCTGTCGTTTCTATTATAAAAGCTTTTTATATAACTTTTTAATTTTTTTATTTATTTTCGTGCATTGTCATCGGAACAAAATATGTGTGCCAAATTTCAGCTTGATAGCTTCAGGTGAAATATTGATTGCAAGATTCCAGGACAAACATACATACATACATAAGAGTGAAGTTAAATAAAGGCATTTAAAAAACTATTACGAATAGCTGGCTGATTAGAACACGTTTTTTATTTTTTCGACTCAATTTGATGTGTTCTTGTTTCATGTGACATTTGTCAGTTTCATCTTGTAGTTCCATCGCAAAGCGGATCTGTTGATTCCATGGATTAATCTAATAACTGGTATTGTTTTTTCCTTACTATTGTTATTGGTGTTATTTAACGGTGTCTAAGGTAAAGTTATTTGAAATAGTGTACGCCCGCAGCTTCGCTCGCGTGAAATTAGACATAACAATAGTTTCGTTTACACCTAGTAATATTACATAGCCGCGTATGTGACTCAGTGAAGATGCAGCTTTCTAATGGTGAAAGAATATTTGAAATATGAGGTCCAGTACCTAGTTGATTTTGTGAAAATATTACAAACAAATGTTTTCTCTTTGTCAATCAAAGTGGTAGAATCAAATCATCAAAGGTGTAGGATTAGCTATTCATTCAAGGATCAATAGCTCATCTTTTGCCTTATATTGATCAGTTTAGAATAACATTATATCTCTTTTCTTTAAGTAGTTTGTAGTTACCTAGACTTTCGTTAAGCGTGTCCAATCACCTCATAGCGAAATAAATTAGTTGAATTTGAATGTGTTGCAGCTATACTGTGAGCTAATAATTTAATGTTGAATATATTCGTCGGTACAAAAGTCATCTAACCAAAGTGTAATTTTGGCAGTTTTTGCATGACATCAATATCTTACACAACGCATACTGTGGCAAAATGTTGCACATGTGGCATTTTAAATATAAATGTTATTATTACAAATCGTTTTTCTGCATAACTGGAAAAAGTAAACTTTCTACATAGGTAAACTAATGTTCTAATTAACTTTCCTAACTAATTGGACTAACCATCCCAGTCCCTAATTGAGTCTTGTTCAAAGTCAGTCACAGTTGTCATGGGCGGCAGCGGATGGGTGGTGCTGCAAGCTCGTTTGCTATCTTATATCCATTAATGTTAATATTATCTATTTAAGTATATATTTAAAATATCTATGTATGTATATCAGTCTCTGACACCCATATTACAGGCTCGCGCCTACTTTGGGGTCAGATGGCCGTGTGTGAGAATGTCCAAGATATTTATTATTTTATTATTATTATTATTTATTATTAAAAAAAATACTAATCTATGTGAGATTAGTTTACTGTCAAAATGAGACTTTGGCTAGTTGACTTTGGTAATGACGATACGATATTCCCTTACAGACGTAGAGAAACGTGTGAACACGTTGCCGCGACGCGCGCTGCCGATATCGCTGTCCCCGCCCCCCGCCGACCGCAAGGCGCGCCGCAAGCTGTTCACCGCGCGGCGCTCGGGGGACGACTCGGGTAGGGTGCGGGCTGCGCTGGCCAATACTGGCCACTGCACCCCGAGCTATGGATTCCCTCGCAGACGTATCGCTGTCCCCGCCCCCCGCCGACCGCAAGGCGCGCCGCAAGCTGTTCACCGCGCGGCGCTCGGGGGACGACTCGGGTAGGGTGCGGGCTGCGCTGGCCAATACTGGCCACTGCACCCCGAGCTATGGATTCCCTCGCAGACGTATCGCTGTCGCCGCCCCCCGCCGACCGCAAGGCGCGCCGCAAGCTGTTCACCGCGCGGCGCTCGGGGGACGACTCGGGTAGGGTGCGGGCTGCGCTGGCCACGACTGGCCACTGCACCCCGAGCTATGGATTCCCTTGCAGACGTATCGCTGTCGCCGCCCCCCGCCGACCGCAAGGCGCGCCGCAAGCTGTTCACCGCGCGGCGCTCGGGGGACGACTCGGGTAGGGTGCGGGCTGCGCTGGCCAATACTGGCCACTGCACCCCGAGCTATGGATTCCCTCACAGACGTATCGCTGTCGCCGCCCCCCGCCGACCGCAAGGCGCGCCGCAAGCTGTTCACCGCGCGGCGCTCGGGGGACGACTCGGGTAGGGTGCGGGCCGCGCTGGCCACGACTGGCCACTGGACCCCGAGCTATGGATTCCCTTACAGACGTATCGCTGTCCCCGCCCCCCGCCGACCGCAAGGCGCGCCGCAAGCTGTTCACCGCGCGGCGCTCGGGGGACGACTCGGGTAGGGTGCGGGCCGCGCTGGCCACGACTGGCCACTGGACCCCGAGCTATGGATTCCCTTACAGACGTATCGCTGTCCCCGCCCCCCGCCGACCGCAAGGCGCGCCGCAAGCTGTTCACCGCGCGGCGCTCGGGGGACGACTCGGGTAGGGTGCGGGCTGCGCTGGCCACGACTGGCCACTGCACCCCGAGCTATGGATTCCCTTACAGACGTATCGCTGTCCCCGCCCCCCGCCGACCGCAAGGCGCGCCGCAAGCTGTTCACCGCGCGGCGCTCGGGGGACGACTCGGGTAGGGTGCGGGCTGCGCTGGCCAATACTGGCCACTGCACCCCGAGCTATGGATTCCCTTACAGACGTATCGCTGTCCCCGCCCCCCGCCGACCGCAAGGCGCGCCGCAAGCTGTTCACCGCGCGGCGCTCGGGGGACGACTCGGGTAGGGTGCGGGCTGCGCTGGCCAATACTGGCCACTGCACCCCGAGCTATGGATTCCCTTACAGACGTATCGCTGTCCCCGCCCCCCGCCGACCGCAAGGCGCGCCGCAAGCTGTTCACCGCGCGGCGCTCGGGGGACGACTCGGGTAGGGTGCGGGCTGCGCTGGCCAATACTGGCCACTGGACCCCGAGCTATGGATTCCCTTACAGACGTATCGCTGTCCCCGCCCCCCGCCGACCGCAAGGCGCGCCGCAAGCTGTTCACCGCGCGGCGCTCGGGGGACGACTCGGGTAGGGTGCGGGCTGCGCTGGCCAATACTGGCCACTGGACCCCGAGCTATGGATTCCCTTACAGACGTATCGCTGTCCCCGCCCCCCGCCGACCGCAAGGCGCGCCGCAAGCTGTTCACCGCGCGGCGCTCGGGGGACGACTCGGGTAGGGTGCGGGCTGCGCTGGCCAATACTGGCCACTGGACCCCGAGCTATGGATTCCCTTACAGACGTATCGCTGTCCCCGCCCCCCGCCGACCGCAAGGCGCGCCGCAAGCTGTTCACCGCGCGGCGCTCGGGGGACGACTCGGGTAGGGTGCGGGCTGCGCTGGCCAATACTGGCCACTGGACCCCGAGCTATGGATTCCCTTACAGACGTATCGCTGTCCCCGCCCCCCGCCGACCGCAAGGCGCGCCGCAAGCTGTTCACCGCGCGGCGCTCGGGGGACGACTCGGGTAGGGTGCGGGCTGCGCTGGCCAATACTGGCCACTGGACCCCGAGCTATGGATTCCCTTACAGACGTATCGCTGTCCCCGCCCCCCGCCGACCGCAAGGCGCGCCGCAAGCTGTTCACCGCGCGGCGCTCGGGGGACGACTCGGGTAGGGTGCGGGCTGCGCTGGCCACGGCTGGCCACTGGACCCCGAGTACTATAAGCTTAGCAGACATGGGAGACTAACTGTTGAGCTGTCTTTTCCACTGCTCAGGGAGGCCTGGGTCATACTCCACCACGCTACTCCAATTTGAACGGACATGGAATTATTTTGAAGCATTCGAATAAATGAGTTGGCGCAATCGGTAATGACCCTGCCTGTTGCGCCAGGAGTCGTGGGTTCGAATCCCACTCAGGGCAAATATTCGTGTCACGAACACTTGTATTTGTTCTGTGTCTGGATGTTAATAATATTATCTATTAAAGTATGTATTCAAAAATATTTATGTATGCATATCAGTCTCTGACACCCATATTACAGGTTCGCGCCTACTTTGGGGTCAGATGGCCGTGTGTGAGAAAAAAAAATGAAATACTGCATGCGCCCGATGTTTCTTAACAACGGGCGCACTCAGACAGTATTCGGTCGTTACACGTACATTATTAAGGCTTAACGATTATTTTAGAATAACAAACAACCAGGACATTGGCTTAACGTCCTCCATAGCGCCTGAAATTACGCCACTAGCAGTCACCCGACATACCGACCGCGCCCGACGTTGCTTAACTCGGACGATCTTACGCGCTTTAAGTCTCATAGAGCTACAAACAAATTGATTATACACATGATATAACTATTGACTTTTATCTTTATAAAATACTAGTGGATGCCCGCACCTCCGCTCGCGTGGAATTAGACATAACAATAGTTTCGTTTATACCTAGTAACGTTATATAGCCTATGTCACTCAGTGAAGATGCAGCTTTCTAATGGTGAAAGAAGTTTTGAAATCGGCCCAGTAGTTTTTGTGTGAAAACATTACAAACACATATTTCCTCTTTATAATATTAGTATAGATATAAAATAATATTTCAGACGTAGAAAACACACCCCCGGTATCAGCTAGGCCAAAAGCTGTCCCCAAAAGCCCAAAGATATCCAAGATCAAGGCCCCACAGCGACAGAAGAAGACGAAGCATTATAACCTCACGCAACAACAGAGAAGGGACATGGAGAAGGCTGGGAGATTGGCCAAACGGTTGGCCAAACCGAACCAAGTGGTGGCCAAACCCAACCAAGTGGTGGCCAAACCCAACCAAGTGGTGGCCAAACCCAACCAAGTGGTGGCCAAACCCAACCAAGTGGTGGCCAATGGCAGCCCAGTGAGGCGGGAGGGTACTCAGACGCAGCGCGGGCTGACTGCGGCGCCGAGAATTGTAAGTTGTTATTCAGTGAGTTAAGCAACGACGGGCGCGGTCGGTTTGTGGATGGGTGACCGCTAGTGGCAAAAATTTCATGGGCGCTACCGTGCTTCGGAGGGTACGTAAAGCCGTCGGTCCCGGTTGTTTTCAATGGTGGAAACAGTCGTTAAGCCTTGTCGAAGACCTTCGGGTGGCTCGAGAACATTCGACACTGGGTTGGCCACTAACCCCTCCACCAATCCGCATTGGAGCAGCGTGGTGGAGTATGCTCTAGACCTCCCGCAGCTATGTCTGTGGGGGAGACCCGTGCCCAGCAGTGGGACGTCTATGGGTCGCAGCGAAGTGAGGCGAGTGTACTATGATGCAGGTGCGAGAATCTCAGGGTGGAACTGTGTAGGTTTCTTTTCCCCCAAAAGTATACGTGCATGCCGAAAGCATACTGTTTATCTATCCGCTCTTAACACATTCCTGGACGCATATCCTGAATGTCTGCGGATGAATGTCTTTTATGCTGAAAAGTGTGTACATAAAATATTAAATAAATAAATATGAATGGAGGAATATATTGTCAGTTTTTCTGAAGTTCTGTGAGCGTGAAGTGTGAAAGATTTGCCTTTAATTAATTTTATTGGTTTTGTACCACCACAACCCTTTCTTTGTCCCACTGTTGGGCACGAGTCTCACGAGTCACGAATGGGAGGGATTTGGCCTTCGTCCACCACGCTGGCGAAGTGCGGATTGGCAGACTTCACATGCCTTCGAGAACATTATGATAAACTCTCAGGCATGCAGGTTTCCTCGAGATGTGTCATCCTTACGGCAAGTGCATTTAATTTATTAAATCGCACATAGAAAAGTCATTGGTGCGTGCCGCTTGGGTTTGAATCCGGACCGCTCGAGTGTGAGGCGAGTTCGATAGCCACTGGGCTGTTACCGCTGGTTGTATACCGATTTAATTGAAGTATATCACACCAGCAATTTTTATTGATTTCAGGTTCTCTCCGGCATGTCAAGATCTCAGCGGCAATCGGTGACGTCAGCGATACAATCACTGAACGGCAAAGTGCAGTCCCAAGTGAACCGCCGCACAACTCACGTCCTGCTTGGGTCCTGCAAGGAAGACCCCGTTGAATTCAACCAGGAACATCAAGCGGAAGGTGCAAGAAAGGTTCAGGGCTGCCAAAACAACAGGAGTACACCGACAGACAGGAGGAAAAATGTGTCGATTTGCGAGGAATGCAACAGCCCTGGTGGCCTAGTGATGCAACTGTTTGAGAAGGATCACGTGGAACTTGCAAACCATTGCTCGAACCCACCACCTCGGGACAATAGTATTATGATTGTGTGCAGCTCGGTTGCCCAAATAGCTGATGATGTGTTAAGTGGTGATGTGAACAGTGATGTGGACGGTGATGATGTACAGATTAATGATGTAAGTGAGTTGTGTGACGGTTTTAAGAGTAATAAGCGTCACCGGACGCTGAAGACTTTGCTGGGAGCGGCCAGGGGGTGTAGGGTGTTGCACGCCCGGTGGGCGATTGACTCGCAGACTGAAGGGAAATGGCTGCCACATATTGGATATGAGGTCACGCATTTGATGAAGACTGCTCAGGTATTACTGTTTTTTTAAAGCTTTTATTTAACTTCACTCATATGTATGTATGTCCTGGAATCTTGCAATCAATATTTCACCCACTTCCACTGAAGCTATAGAGCTGAAATTTGGCACACATATTTGGTTCCGATGACAATGCACGAAAATAAAAATAAAGTTATACCTAAATATCGTTTTTTATAAAAACTTTTTTTAATAATTCATTTTAAAGGGTTTATTCAACTGTTAAAACAAAGATCATTTATGGAAACGCTAAATATGGACACTGTTATATATAGCCTATACGTTTGAAATATTCGCGACGCGACAAAAAGGCCCTTAAACAATAGTTAACAACTGTTTGGTTGAGGTTTAATTTCGCTGGCGAAATTAGTAAACTTTAAACTCTTACACATACATATTGATTCAGTTCCAATTTGTTTTTGAAATATTAATATTTAAAGAGAATATTACTGAGTTTGAACATTTTAAAATTCTGAATATTTGTTTAAGTACATAAAGTACTTTTTCAATACCATCGAAGAGCTCGACACGCTGATAAAATAATATGGTCATAGCATTGTAAAAAGCTTTAAAGGCAGAGCACCAGATAGATACTCGTATATAATAAATTACCACAAACTATACATACCATTGTTGATTTAAACAAAAATGAAATAGGCATTTTCTATTTCATTTTTGTTTAAATCAACAATGGTATGTATAGTTTGTGGTAATTTATTATATACGAGTATCTATCTGGTGCTCTGCCTTTAAAGCTTTTTACAATGCTATGACCATATTATTTTATCAGCGTGTCGAGCTCTTCGATGGTATTGAAAAAGTACTTTATGTACTTAAACAAATATTCAGAATTTTAAAATGTTCAAACTCAGTAATATTCTCTTTAAATATTAATATTTCAAAAACAATTTCCTTCCAGAGAGCCCGGATAGAGAGATCAGTGACGAACAAGATGCATGCGGATTATGCATACGACGTGTTTCGGGGCATACAAGTGCATGTCTCTGAAGCGACGGATCAGAGGGACGCCGCTGTGCAACTGCTATCGTTGTGTGGCGCACAGATAGTTGACAATAACGGAAACACTCTGAGGAACTTAGCCGATGGTCGAACACAAAATGGCGGGGCTACTCAAAATGGCGGAAGAACACAAAATGGCGGGGCAACTCAAAATGGCGGAAGAACACAAAATGGCGTTAAATTGGACGATCGTAGTGATAGTGTGGTTAGGATAGGAAAAGACGAGGACGAAGTGTGTTCTAAATGGGTGTTCGACAGTGTCGCAGCTGCTCGGCCTAGGACCATTCGAAGATATATTAATCGAAATATACCTGTGCTGAATTAAATATATGCGCAAACACACATATAGGTAGATTAGTTGTTCTACAGCGCAGGCGCAAGCGATTGGCTGTTACGGCGCTCAAATTAGTTTTTTCTTAAGAAGTTTTTGTTACATTTAAGTAAATTATTTTTTATGAAGTGTACCTGAAATTATGTTTATAGGAGTAGATTGTTAAGTAGATAATAAGAACAGATTCCTTGTGAATTCGATTACCAAATACCCCTGAATTTATGTAAATTTGAGCATTGTGAGAATAATGATTTAGGATCTAAGTGTTAAACCAGTTCTGTTGCTACAGTTCTTAAGGTCGTGCCTCACTGGGCGAAACTGCACCGCAGCGCAACTGCGCGACGTGATGCGACAGAACGTACTTTATATGAAACTAGTGGACGCCCGCAGCTTTGCTCACGTGGAATTAGACATTCACTAACTTCAAAAACGGCAAAGTTTCATACTAAATTTGCACCCCCGATTTACCCCCCTAGGGGGTGAATTTTCACAAATCCTTTCTTAGTGCTCCCCTACGCTATAAAAGGAACCCCTGTGCAAAATTTGAAGTTTCTAACCCATATAGTTTAGGCCCTGCGTTGATATGTCAGTCAGTCAGTCAGCAGTCAGTCAGTCAGTCACCTTCTCCTTTTATATATATAGATTATATCAACCCCTAAGCTGCAGTGGATCTGCAACCGACCCGCGATATTCGTTCGTTAAAAATGCCGATAAACGAAGAAAAAATAAAAGTAGGTACGTGAACTATATGAACTCAAGCATTAAAATTAAATCAACGCGAGTTGGATACATACGAGTATGTCTGTGGCAATATTCTATGTTATTTTCTTGCCTATTCTTGCTCGATCCTTTCCTCTTCCACACACAAATAAATTATAATTACCTATATACTTTTCGTTCTTGCTCGGAAGTTGCCCAGCTATATGTTTTGTAGCGCCGCAGTAATTCAAGTGCGGTTTACAAAAACTGTCGCGTGTTTCGCGTAGTCCCGCCCAGTGCGGTCCGACCTTTATTTGGTAATTGTTTTTGAGAACACTGAAATAGAACTAGTGAAAAGTTGTATTTATTTAATAATGAATTTGTTATAATATATAGGTAAATTTACTTGACATTTTAAACGTCAATATTTTCAGCGCAATATCCACTTTTTGGCGCGGTATCAGTTATATGTATTTATAGCCGCTTCTTTCTCGTAATTGTCTAATAAAATTTTTGTTTTCAATTTTTGCAATTGCAACTTGTTACGTTAACTTACAATGTGTTATGACCATAAATGTAGGTACTTTTTAAGCATGGGACCTGAACATAACTGGTGAAAAGTGTGTATACACCTCTGCATTCCCCTTCGGGGAAATACAGGTGATGTTATGTTATTTATTTTAATAAAAGTATCCAACTACACAAGGGTTATTAACTATACCTCCGTTTCGACAGATTCGTTTAGACTCGATTCGAGTCGATTGACTTTTATTGATACGAGTATAAGACAGCCAACGAGCGTTTAGCACCGCCACACAGCCTCCCATGACACACCACGGAACCTGAACAAGACGTAAAAGTAACCAGAAACCAATTATGGTCCAGGAAAGCTTTGATTTCTGGATACATTTCTTGAGACGACCATCTTAGTACTCAAGTGTAGCAAAGTTAGGTTGCCGAACGAGCCTTACAGGACTGTCTTTGCCCTTACATTCTCATACCTACTAACGAACTAACCAACCAACTAATAATAACACTGGACTATCGATCTGATCTGTTCCTTATACGAGTATCTCAGTCGTCGAGGGCGGCAGGACAGATATATAATCGGTCTGTCGGCAGCGGATGCGTGTTGCTGCAAGCTCGTATACCCACTGTTACACTATCAAAACTGGTCAGCTAGTACATAAATCATCACAGGAAGCCAACGGCATCATTAATCAAGTCCATGAGGACCTCATCGCTTTTCTTATCTGGCACAGATTAAGTAAAAGTAATACCTGCTGCCACAGATTCCGCTAAGTATTTTAATAAACCAATAACAACCAGTTCGAGTGAAATAAAACACTTCAAACTTAATGGTTTATTTCCTTCAGCCGCTCGCGACATGGCCACAGATTACTAAACAGTTAACATGGCTGCCGACGCGGGAACTTTATTGGTTTGATCTTTTTTTTACATTTACACAATCATTGCTGGCCATCAGTCTCTTTTATGGCTAGGGTTAACAGATATTCCTGACAGGATTCCCACCGGATATTTGAAATCTAAGGATTTTTCAACTTAATTAGTAGGTACGTAACCTACTAGATAATATATTGAGCCCTGATCCTGACTAAGTAAGACGTATCTACGAGTTTAGTACGTATATCAACGTACAGAATTAAGATTTTTTTTTAGAATTTATTGCATAAACATTACCGTGCTTTTATATCTAGGTAGTTATGGGTACACCCTTTTAAGTCACATAAGGCCTGTGTTAGGATGTATCGATTATGAAACGTGATATATTTGGCAGTAGGCTATTTTCATGGTGCTGACTTCCGTCGTAATTTAAGGCCTATCTTATGGATATCATGTCGATAATTTTTAATGTTCCGTCTGGTATGGTCACCTGTGATTGTAAAAGTAAGACATGTTAATAAAAGGCTTCCTAATGTGTACGTACCTACCTGTTTATTATTTTATCATCGGTAAAGCTGACTAATTTGCCAACCCTACGATCACAAGAAGAATCAAATTCAAAGATGAAGTTTGGTACCTTGGTAGGTACTGATTTTGATCTGTTGTCGTTGGTACGTGCGATTAACCGTACCTACCTATTTGGCGAGTGCGAGTACGCTGAAAAATGCGGATTTACAGACTTCGCACATTCACACGCGTCGAGATTGAATGGGAGCAAACGTGATATATAATTGAATAAACGCACATCATAATTTTATAATAGTCGTCATTACCGTAAGTAAGTATAACAAAGTAGACTGCATTTTTCAGTTGTCATAATATTTGTCAAATCTTTGGCACTACTTTTTATTGAAATACATACTTAGGTACATACTAGATTTAAAAAAAAAAGTAATAGTAAACAAAAATTACTTTTAGAATTTAATCTACAACTACACATAACATAACATCACGCCATCAAAACATTTCCCAGAAGGGGTAGGCAGATATGTATACATACATAGGTACACCTACTTTTCACCATTAATGTTTAGGTCCCATGTAAGGTGGCCAGCCTATTCCCATACTCCGGGCACAAATATAGACTTCGAGCTGCTACGGGGCATTTCCAGTTAGAAAAGTATTGTATAATTGATGTTGCTCGACCCGGGGATCGAACCCAGGACCTCTATCTAGCTTAGCAGTCGCGGTAACGACCACTAGACCAAACATAATATTCTGTAATCCTTTTATATATTGGCTAAAAACAACCGAATATGTCCCAGATTTCTAGCTAGGTACTAATACTTAGTACTTACGAGTATACATATATTTACATTGCTTGGTCTGGTCTTCAACGACAAATCGGCGGGAGGTCTAGAGCATACTCCACCACGCTGCTCCAATTCGTAGAGGGGTTAGAGGCCAGCCCAGTGTCGAATGTTCTCAAGCCACCCGAAGGACTTCAACAACCATTGTTTTCACCATTGAAAACAACCGACGGCTTAGTGTGCTTTCCGAATCACGGTAGCGCCCATGAAGGACGGAGAAGAAGAGGAAGAAAAGCACCTTTTATTCCACTTTAAGGTGATTGCACGACAACATAGATGTATGTGTTGTACTTCTGAGATTAATGAAGGCCTCATTGCTCTGAGGTTGTACTTAGTTGATAGAGTAGGAATATAAATGATACAAAATGATTTAATACGTCATCCTTTATTCAATTGTGCATCTCTTTTACGTCAAACATTGCCAATATCGTCAAAGAAACCAAGTGAATCACTGATACATATTATAATAGAGTATTTTATAAATAATTCAATGGACACCCGCTTATACGTAATTATTCAACACAATGAAGTATTATCATAAACATTTGTAGCTGTCTAAATAAAGCACAATCGTATCGGGACATTCGTGGCATTCCCGTGAGTGTATATGTATCTTTTAAGTAGGTATGTACCTAAGTAGGTTTTGATGCATAGCCAAGGGCGAAGAGAGAAATCTTTTTTCTTGTTACAGTCTTGTCCTAATCCATTAGCAAAGATATTGGAATTGAACATGATATGGGAAGTAGGATCTTGATTAAAATTTGTTTTAAATTTCAATTCAGTAAAATCTTGTTCTAGAATCCGTCGAGCCTACTACGTTCAGCCATTAAAAGGCTTAAAAGCCATACAAAAAAGACATTCATTCTTGTTACACTCCTTTTTCTACTACCTTTTTGTGACCCAATCTTTGCGACCCATAGACGTCCCCCCACTGCTGAGCACTGGTCTCCCCCACAGGCAAAGCTGCGGAAGGTCTAGCTAGACTCTAAAGCATACTCCACCACGCTGCTCCAATGCGGATGCGTGATTGGTCTCGGTTGGGCTCTGCTTGATTGGGTCACATCAAGCAGAGCTAAAGCCTGGGACTCACTGGAAATACTTTCAGTACTTAACAGAAATTTGACAAATTTTTACATTAAAGGGACTTGTCAAAAAATTACTCAATTGCCCTCCATCTTCAACCATGATAGTATTAACTATATAAGGGTGTACTGTCGGAAATGTTTGGGCGGCCCGAAAGCTTCCATTATCATCAAACGGCGCGGCGGCGGTGAAAGCCCAGAGGCATAATATATTCTATATACCATGCTGATTCTAGCGGCCGCACGCTGCTGTAACAGTAAAGGAAAACATCGTGAATCAACTTACAAGTCTAACTTCTGCAGACATACTGTTCTCGGCGTAATGTGAAGTCTATCTGAATTTCAATCCACACTAATCAAATGACAAGTTAAAAAATTGACACTCAGGGATGTAACGCTTGTCATATGTTTTTTCACCATCGAAGTAGGTGGTCCTCTGACCACCTCTCGACTCTTCACTGATATTTCATGATTCGGGTACTGACTCACGTCACGAGATCATTCTGGCAGGCGACGAAGGCAAATATCGTAATTAATAGGCCAAATTGGTGTCCAAAACTCCAAATGCTGCAATCACACATATACTACACTATGAATGAAATGAAGGAATGAATATAAATTTATTTCGTCAAATTAGAACTGTTACAGAAGCATATTGCACAATAATGTCTACAAAATAAATAAATAAATAACAGTATATAATCTGCCGAAATACGGCCACACAGCTATGGTCGCAGCGAACCACACGACCGCTGGTTTTCAGAGTGACCCTGCGTATTAAGTTCGGACAGTAAATGTACTTAAATTTTGTTAACTAAATATACTTACTACAATAACATTATTTAAATGAATTAAATAGTTCTACAATATAACAGTTCAGAGAATACTAAAGATAGATATTAATTAACCACAATTAACCTAACCTCACCAATAAAGGTACAAACCCTACCTACAATATAGGTAGGTAATAATAAATATATAAATACCAACATCGCACATCTATACATCCAGTTTACATGCTTTATTTATTAAGTAGTTGGTCTGAGTTTAAAACAAAAGAATATGAAGCGAGCTAAACAATATTAGTTTTGATAAAAAAAGCGGCGTCTTCCGCGAATTTCTAATCCTGCGGTTCACACAACAAGAATAGTGAAAAAAATACAAAATCACTGTTGGCGGCAAAGCAGTCTAGCCACCTCGCCGGGCAGGCGGCCAGTGCTGCTTCGCTTCACATAACATTTTTTAGTACCAACCTTACCTACCTATTCGATTATTCTTGCAAAAATCTTGAATTGTTTAATGTGTCTGATAGGTTATAAACTGTTAGGAGTTGGTTCATATGAATTTTAAGTCCTCGGCATTAGCCGAGACCTTAGATTACTAAGAATTTCACTTTGTGTTGTGATTGGTATATAAATTGATAAATAGCTTATTATGAAACATTTTCTTTTATTCTCTAGGTGGTAGAGCCTATATCGCTGCTTCTCTGCGAGTCCCACTACTGGGCATGGGTCTCCCCCACAGACAGCCGCGGGATGACTAGAGCATACTCCACCACGCTGCTCCGATGCGGTTTGGTGGATTGGTTAGTGGCCAACCCAGTGTCGAATGTTCTCAAGCCACCCGAAGGTCTTCGACTTTGGTTCCACTTAGAGTTCACCCGGGGCAGTACCACCACCCGCCACGGTATCTAGTACCATTTCATATACATATATGTACATATAAATTACCGCTGCATCTCGCTGCGCAGCGAGGCTTTCTTCGTCACGTTACCTGTTCGGTTAGGGCTCTCACTGAAATAAAAGTAATTTTGTGTAGTAAACAAATTCTATATTGCATGTAATGTATGGCTATCCTTAAAAGTGCGCGCCGCGTCTCGTCGCGTCGCGTCTCGGTGTGAGCTGACCCTAACTAACTCTACTATTGTCATAGCCACACACAAATCCAGAAAAAAACAATTATACTTTACCCTACTGTATTTTAATATGTAACTAATTTTTAAAAAAATCACACCATTGTGATGGTACGATGTAAGAACTCATATTGTTATTCCACCTTACTGACTACATTCTAGAAATACATTATTATTATTATTATTATAATATACTTGTATCCTCTCTTGTTTGCCAGGTGGTCTGAAAGAAATTGCTCAAAGCAATATGACAGCCCTTTGCAAAACTTTTTATGAAGTAACGTGTTATCTCTTGTTATAAATTATATTGTATTGTACTGTATTGTACTTTGCACGACTTAGTGATCAAACCGCAGTATCTAGACTAGACCAACGCGGCAGTTCATAGAGAATACAATTACATAGTATAAAGAATTAACCGTCATCACACCTTATCGCATTCGATTAATTAAAATGACTCAATTAGTCCCCGGAATAACTAAAAACGGACACGGGCGAAGAAAAGCGATAAGAGCGCAAGCGACTCCAAAAATAGTAACAAATGGTCGGTAAAAGAGGAAACAACATTAACATAGTATAATGATATACCTTTCCTACAGTAGCTTACCGCCTTTGATGTCGAATGAAACGCCGACAACGTCTAGACAACGATGGCGTCGGCCAGGGTTGATCATCATCATCACAACCCTTTCTTTGTCCCACTGTTGGGCACGGGTCTCCTCTCAGAACGGGAGGGTTTAGGCCTTAGTCCACAACGCTGGCCAAGTGCGGATTGGCAGACTTCACATACCTTCGAGAACATTATGATGAACTAAGTAAGTATCTATTATCTTATCTAGGTCTGGGGTTAGTGGACTAACCATTCCCGTTCCTTGAGCCTTGTTTTTAGTCTGTTTCACTTAGTGGTCATCACAGCAGGTGATATGCTGGTTTACTATACATGGAATGCTGTGAAAAACAAAGTACCTATTAATAAGGTAATAATGTAGATATCTAGCCTATCGTTCATGTGTGACGTAGAACCATAGATAAGACGTTTTAAAAAGAAGCGTAGAACATGCGTAGAACAGTCACCCAACCTATTTACAATAATTTACATATAGAAACTAGAAATATCTAACTGTAGTCTATACAATTAGAGTTGTATTAGTTGCGAATGCAACTTTTTAATTTCTAAACATCTACGCATTTTTAAGCATCCAAAATGGCGGGTTTGCCGCGCACTTCCCGTGCTCTGTCCCGCTCTTCACTACAACTTATATTTGCCGTTTCGTTCACGCGCAGCGTTGATAGTGAAGTATGTAATTCAGCCGCTATTTACTTTTTAATTGAACCTCTACTTGCACGTGTGACGTGAGCGAAGGTAAGTAATACAATTTAAAAAGTTGTAATCAAAAGCGTAAAACGCGGACGTCTTGATAACAACGGACGAACAAGGGATGAACCATATTTTGCTTAGGTAGCTACCTACTTACTAGTAGGTAGTGAAATAAAGATGATCGATAAAATCTTAATCTTGATTGGATTCTGATCGGTGGAACTGTGGGGACAAAGCTAGATTTTGATAAAATTATCCCATAAAAGGTAAAGTTCTGCACGGAAAATGATTCTCTATGCGTACCATATGCGTAGGTACTCTATGCGTACTATGAATAGGGTCGCCAAAAATATTTATTGTAACGTTATTAAGATCACGACAGCAAATCTGGGGAAACGAATGCCAACCCTAGCCATTAGCGTAAGTCGCTCGCTGCGTCCCACTGTTGGGCACGGGTCTCCTCTCAGAATGGGAGGGATTAGGCCTTAGTCCACCACGCTGGCCAAGTGCGGATTGGCAGACTTCACATACCTTCGAGAACTTTATGATGAACTCTCAGGCATGCAGGTTTCCTCAAGATGTGTCCTTCACCGTTATAGCCAGTGACATTTAATTTCTTAAAAGGCACATAACTTAGAAAAGTCATTGGTGCGTGCCACTGGGGTTTGAACCCGGACCGCTCGAATGAGAGGAGAGTTCGATAGCCGCTGGGCTGTCACCGCTTTAGCGTAAGTAATAAGTAATAAATGTAGGTAAAAAGTTGTAATAAAAAGCGTAAGCGCAGACATGATAATGTTAACAACGGGTGAACTATATTTTTCTCAAGGCTACTATCTATCTATACATAACATGTAATTTAAATCTCAATGTAACGTTATTCCGAGCACCCCCACAAATATGGGGAAACGGGTGCCAACCCTAGCCATTGGCACCCTAGGGCAGCTAGATACGAGTGATGCGACCATCCACGAATTTTGTTCAGGGTCTACAACAGTTGTCAGTTGTAACATGAAATGCAGCGGGTGGTGCTGCATAGCAAACGAGAATTCATTTGCTATGTTAAATCTATATACATATATAAAAGCAGAAGGTGACTGACTGACTGACTTATCAACGCAGGACCTAAACTATAAGTGTTAGAAACTTGAAATTTTGCACAGAGGTTCCTTTTATAACGTAGGGGAGCACTAAGAAAGGATTTTTGAAAATTCACCCCCTAAGGGGGTAAAACGGAAGTGCAGTTAGTATGAAAATTTGCCGTTTTTAAAGACAAGTGGGCAACCCGAACGCGGGCAGACGTCGTTAATGGGTCTAACTCTACGCGAGCGAAGCTGCGGGCGTCCACTAGTCCATAATAAAAGCTTTTACAGTTTTACTCCACCAAGAATGCAAGACAAAGTATCCGAGCACAGCTATCCGCCACAGACCCTACCAACGGAACAGCGAGTGAGACCTTGACACCGAATCACCAGACCGTTAGCGCTAGCATAGCAAGTTAAGCTTACAGCTGACGGACCCACGAGGAATTAGTCAAGCACTTTTAGAATTCTTTTCTGGAACCTAGGTAATTAATTACCTACTCGTATTTGCGCAGTACTTGGCTAGAGAAAAGCAACGAGTCCGAATTAGGGCTACCCAGACTTGAAAAATAGGCACCAACCAAAAATATTGCTGTCGCGCTGAGCTACGTCGATTATGTACAAATTTCTGCTATGTAAATATGGTGCGCGCGTCGACGCGCGGCTGGTGTCGAGCGGGCTGGAGTCGAGCTGTGCTTTAATAATAGAGCAATAGAGCTGAATATGCTGTAGGCGGAAAAACATGACGCGTCGCGTCGCTTCGACTCTGCGCCAGTGTGAGTCGACCCTTACTACTTCCTACAAACTGTGCCAGTTAGTGCACTTTAATTTAAATAAGTAAGGTTATAGTAAAAAGCCGGAGTTAATGGACTTAATGGAGTTAATGCAAAAAGCCGGTAACGTGCCCTTTACGGCACCTGGCTCGCCATGATGCAAATGGTTAAATTATAAAATTATAATTCCTTGTTGACTTGTACACTCGACTTAATAATGTTGCAGTTTTACCGATTACTTGGTTTACTCTTCCGCAGCTGTCCTGAAAAATACTTGCCATGCTATGCAGTGAGTTCGTATAGAGAGCCGGTTATGCTTATTTAGTTACTTTTTTGATTCACATTCTGAAATCACTGTAAATTATGATGTTATTTTTTTTTAAAGCTTTTTATAACTTTTATTTTTATTTTCGTGCATTGTCATCGGAACGAAAACATGTGTGCCGAATTTCAGCTCGATAGCTTCAGTGGAAGTGGGTGAAATATTGATTGCAAGATTTCAGGACATATACATAGGTACATACATACATACATACGAAATATTGGCTGCATAGCCGGTGCCAGCACGCGTGCACTGAGAAGGCCTGGGGCGTGCTGTCAGTCTCGTAAATTTTATAGATTTTAATAATATAAGTTTGTATAGGTTACTAAACGAAACATAATAATTCTTTATTACTAGTGGACGCCCACAGCCTCGCTCGCGTGGAATTAGACATAACAATAGTTGCGTTTACACCTAGTAATATTTAATAGCCTATGTCACTCGGTGAAGATGCAGCTTTCAAATGGTGAAAAGAGTCACTCAATACCGCACCACGCGTCGTCGATATTAATTATATTGTGAATACTTATTCAGTATTACATACTGACTGAAGATTATTTTTCAATATTAATTTTTGAAAGGTTTTTTATGATTTTTTTCATTGCAGGTGCAAATTAGGTGGAGTGTACGTTTAATTTTATTTTAAATCGCTGTTACAAATAACTAGTGAAGCTTATTTGAGCACACAATAATATTTAGGCCAATTTATTCTAAACTAATGGAAATCTTTTACAAGCTCGTCAATAAGTTCAAGGACAGATTTAAGCGGTCCCTTCCTTAGGAGCATAAGGCTTAAGTATGTACCTATTCTTTGTTTTTAAATTACTTAAGCCAACAAGGGTCTTTCATAATCATAAAAGAGAAAATGTTTTGTTTAAAAGTTATTTAAATGTTACTTTTTTATACTGGCTGGTGGTATCATAGTCATTGTAAGTATTGTAACAAGGACATTATAAAAAAAGGAAGGGCTTTAGTTTCCGAATAGTTATTAGCACCTAGAATACATTTGAAAGGACTTCAAAACAATGAATTACCTACCTGCATTCAAAGGGACTTTCGGTGGTAGAGACTATGGGGAACCAAATATTTTTTACAATAAACCTATTTTGTTCCATAGAGTTCGCCCGGGGCAGTAACTACCACCGCCCGCCACGGTACCTTGTACCATTTCTACCGTGTAATAATTGTCTTTAAGACAAAATTGTGGTCCGGTTGGAAGGTTGTGGTTTCCGGTTACACTTCTTTAGAGGCGACCATCTTTAGTCCTCAAGGGTAGCAACACATTTTGTGACTGACTTGGAACGAGACTCATACTAACAATTTCTAACTTATCAAAGTCAGTCACAGTTGTCATGGGCGGCAGCGGATGGGTGGTTCTGCAAGCTCGTTCTCTATCTTATATCTATCTATATATATAAAAGGAGAAGGTGACTGACTGACTGACTGACTGACTGACTGACTGACATATCAACGCAGGGCCGAAACTATAAGGGTTTGAAACTTGAAATTTTGCACAGGGGTTCCTTTTATAACGTAGGGGAGCACTAAGAAAGGATTTTTGAAAATTCACCCCCTAGGGGGGTAAAACGGGGGTGCAAAGTTTGTATGAAACTTTGCCGTTTTTGATGTTATTCGAATGAAATTCAGTACCTATGAAGGTTTTTTATTGAGTTTCGAAAATCATCTCTTAGGGGGTTAGTAGGTATAAAAGTTTTTCGTATATACCTACATTATTTCAATGAAATTTTGTATTTAGGTTATGTTACGTCTAATTCCACGCGAGCGAAGCTGCGGGCGTCCACTAGTCCATTAAAAAAGAGAAACATAATTTTTTTTTGTTACGTATACAATTTGCTGCAGGCACAGAGTACTTTTATGCTGCAGGTCAGTGACATGACAAAACCCAATTCAAATAAATTTCACATCTGCACTCGAAGTTGATCATGATCAATTAAGAATAATAGACATGATGCTAATTAATCAACTTAGGTAGGTTTATCAGCAATAACAAACAGTTAGTTAATTTATGTATCTACCTATCTAACTGGAGCATAACATAATTTAAAATTCAAATTGAGAGGGAATCCTAAAAAGCAAACTTGGTCAGTGGGCTTTGACCATGCGCATTTGTATTATTATTATCTAGGTAGGTAGATAAATACGGAACTTGCGCAAGCTTTTTCTGTAATCTGTATCAACAAAGAATATCGATAGGCAATTCAATGTTTACCTTGTACACGTGAAACACGAATAAAATACTCAAATTATTTTCTACAAGGAGTGCAGTAGGAAGCAGTCTGTTTTTTTTTTAATTTGTCCAAAACAGTTAAGCAGAGTAGGTACTAGGTCGGTACCTACAAAAAAAATTCCCATAAACTAAAAATTACGCCTGTATTTCCCCGGAAATTAGGCAGAGGTATGTAGGTACCTACTCAGACCGACCATTACTTTTCATCTTCTGTAAAAAGTATTAATGTAGGAATGAAGAATAGTTTACGACTTAGTTGATGGATTGACGAGCCTATTGCTATATAGGTAGGTATCGCCATGCACAACAGTGACAGTACCTAACAGTTTAAGTTAGAAAATCTCAATAGATTTTTCCCCGACCCATGTTAAGTATGTCAACAGTTGCAGTTGGGACCACTAGGTACAAAAAATTATGATAGTATTGGTAGGTACTCAAAGGCATAAAAAGGTAAGTAGGTATATAAAGCGCGTAAAAATGAACTTAATTAAAAATGTACCTAAATAACTTTAAAAATGGAACTTGGAGAATATTTTCTACACAACACAAAATAATGCTACACATTGTCTCTGGTTTGGTTTGGCGCCACGAGCGGTCAACGCCAGGTATGTAGACGGTGGTACCGCAATTCGTGAATGCCCCATGACAGCTGTTGTAATTTAAATCATAACGGTTAAAACACGACTTCTTAACTTGCCTGGTGAATCATCTTTCCGCTTGATTCACGATCACCGCACGACTCTCTCGCTTGTTCGCGTCTATGCTATAGTATATTTACATAAGCAATAATGTACTATCGAGTGAACACACGACAAAATATAGTATACAAATTATAAACTTAGCGGAACAAAGAGACCTTTGTCAACTTTTGCAAATTATAATAACTAGAAAAGCTAATCAACATCAGCTGTTCGCGACCCGATATGCGTATGCAAATCAATTGTTACGTCGCGTTACAAACGCAGCTTTGTAAAAGCCCTCGTTTCGTTGTCCTTCATTTTGGCGGTCTGCTACGAATAACTTATACTCGCGTTATATAGGTGTATGATACAATTTACGATGAAAACCGGTCTGCACGGCTCTCGTTCTACATCGATTTAGTCACCCCGAACCCAATGTTTCACACAAAATGAATCACGTTCCGCTCCATACCAACTTTCTAGCCGCGGACGCTCCACCCCGTTTGTGACCCTACCCTCCGAGTTCAATCGACGATTTCACTTACGAATCGGAGCTCGATCTTCGTTTCTCATCGGATTCTTGTTTCTTCGATACGCCACGTGACAAGTCCAAGCGAACAAGGGGCCCCATGCAGGCCGGGATTGGTGCAATGTGTTCGAAGGCACAACGTTTACACCGAATCACGTCCTATGCGTGGCCACCGCTGTGAACGACCGGCGGGTAACGGGACTGCGCGCCGCGGATGCTGAGTAGCGGTGTCCGAAGGCCGGGCCCGGTTGGATAGGCCGGGACTGGTGCAATATTGTACCGAACAGAATATAGCGCCAGTCACCGCCTGGCCACTCGGGCCTCTCGAACAAAGGCGCCGCTCCTGCGTCGCGCTTGCTGCAGCCGGTCAACTTGCGAAGTTAGTGAACTCGCGCACGGTCGCGTCGCTCGCGGGCGCCGCGTGCGTCTCGTACGGCGGCCGGCGCCGGAGTGCCGCGGTGCGGGGAAGGCGACGCGCGCGCAGCTGTCGCGCCGCGCGCCCCCCGTCCCGCGCCCCGCGCCCCGGCCCTTTATCGTTCTGGGAAGTGGTTCCTAAACTTCCCGGGCGCGCTCAACGCTTCCCTCCTCCCCGATGTATGGGAAACTGGCCGCCCGATCTCGAAAGTTGTGAGCCTTGACACGCACGTTCTATTCGACGTGTCTTGTCTCCTGCCGTATGATGACGTGTGCTCGCAAACGAGCTTTTCGCGTCGATCACCTCGACGATCGAGAAACAGTGGACCGCACGCGAGGCTATCACTGAATGAACGATGTGATTAATATGCTAATTTTATTTGCAAATCTCTCATGGAAAACTCCATTGTAATACAAATTAAATAGTAGTCAACGACCGTCATAATCAATATTAAATTCTGTTTAAACGATTAAAATTTAAACGAACGATATTTTGAATATTTTCTCATTAAATTACCCTACCTCAATAGGTAGGGTCATCGTGAGTCAATACTCATACCACTTTATTTTCTGTGATTCCCTAAAATCTATTTAAAATTTGTGTGTAAGTAACATAATTTAAACTCAGTCAGTAAATATTACGCGAACAAAGGCTTCAATGGAAACCAGCTAATTTCAAAATTGCGATGGCAACACAGCGAGGTTCGACATTCAAGCCGTCCATCCCGACCGCTCCTACCTGCGCCTGCGCCGACCATAGATTACACTATGAACAGAGGACGCAAGGATTCGTGCCATCATAAATAAAAACCACGCACGAGCCACGTGGTAATATTATTATATTGACGTAATATGACGTCACTCCATTTGATCAGATACGACTAATTTGTATGCAATCGAAAGTTTATAGAGTGCTGTCAACCTACAAACGAGGAAAATTGGTTTCATTAGTCTGTGTCTTTAAAAAACAAACACTGCTTACACACAAGTCGTACATACAAATCAGTTTATCCATTCATCAACCTTCGGAGTTCCTCTGTGAAACAAAGGTCTACCCTGATATATTTTTTAAAGAACAAGTAGCAATATTAATCTCTCACCTAAAGGAATCGATAGTACATATATCTAGCCTATAAAATTTGCTTTTATACCTAATGCATCTACGCCGTACTATCGAAGCACCGGGAGAGCAGTTTAACTGTTTAAGTTTTGTTCTAATTCTAACGCTTAAAAATTGGTTCCTTATGGTGTTTTTGTGATCGCGGACTACTAAGGGTTGCTGTGTGTGTGTATGTGTGTGAGTTACGCGAATGACTGAGTAAGTACATGAGTGAGTTATGTATAAGTTGTACTATTAAGTATTCTGTGGTATAAGTTAAAAACTTAAGTATTATCCCAGGTAATGGCTGAATTCCAACTTTATTGAATGAATGAATGACACTTTATTTGAGAAAGGTCTTGTTACAGATCCCAGTAGTGCGCAATGACATTTGCAAGTTTTATGTACCTATGTCACCTGGTGTATAGTAGGATGAACTCGGAAGAAGGAAAACATCGTGAGAGAACCTTCTAATTTAGCGTTCGCCAGCACCACTGCCACCCAACGACCCAAATCCCATTCCGGTTGTAATGGTGATTGTCGGTTCAACTTTTCTAGGCTCTTAGACAGTCCTCAAGGGTAGCAAGGAGGAACAAGACACTTACTAACAATTACTAACTGGACTGTTAATAGCACAACCAACTTATGTTTATATTAATAGTTATATAGAACTGTACTATCCATCCCAGTCAGTTTGTCAGTTGTTGTAGGCGGCAGTATAGTGCATAGGTGCCTCTTTGCTATCTTATATTCATATAAAACGATTTCTATATATTTCTTTTATATTTATTACTAGTGGACGCCCGCGGCTTCGCTCGCGTGAAATTAGACAAAACAATAGTTTCGTTTACACCTAGTAATATAGCCTATGTCGCTCAGTGAAGATGCAGCTTTCTAATGGTGAAATAATTTTTGAAATCGGTCCAGTAGTTTTTGTGTAAAACATTACAAACAAATCTTTCCTCTTAAATAAAAAATAGTATAGATAGATTAGTATAGATTATTTTAACACCGACGGACTACATAATATTTCCTTCGGCCATTTAACAATAAAATTGTAGAAAGCTTACACACATAGCTCTAGGATCGTCGTTGAGAATGCTATTGTATTTACATTTTCGCTCGAGAATAGTAAATAATATTATTAAGAAGTACACCACAACTTCTTTCTTTGTCCCACTGTTGGGCTCGGTTCTACCCTTGGAATGGAAGCGACAGGCCATAGTGCATCACGCTGGCAAAGTGCGAATTGGCAGACTTCACATGCCTTCGAGAACATTATTGATGAAGAAAAAAATATATAATTAGGAACACTATTAAGACCACTAGTCTATCATACGATGTGCAAAGAGTAATGACTAATTAATGACAGTCAGGATGTACTTTCCGTCTCTGACTCTCACTATTTATGTAACAAATGAATATTATTGTTCATCACATGAGACGAATGAGTCACTTAATAGATCAAGTCGGGAAGCGACCTTATACTTTGAGAACCTATGACATAGACGTTCGCTCGCTGCGACCCATAGACGTCCCACTGCTGGGCACGGGTCTCCCCCACAGAAACTACTGCGGGAGGTCTAGAGCATACTCCACCACGCTGGACTCAGAAGGCACAGGATCGGGAGGAGTGGCACCGATTAAGGGAGGCCTTTGTCCAGCAGTGGACTTTGAAAGGCTGATGGATGGATGGATGGATGGATGGAGAAAAATGAAACCATTTTTGTCAAATCAATGTGGTATACTGTGGTTGTACTCTGGTTTCATTCTGTGGTCCTTGCACAGTCCAGGCGATGTTATCACAGATCCCCGCCTAAACTGGCCTAAGGTAAGGTTCCAGGTTCAAATTCCATGTTTGCAATTAATAATAAGCAATTGAGCATTATTATGTTAATCGCATTTTTATTTAGGCATAGTAAGTAGGTAGGTGGATATACGCTATTTTTCTAGCGTTGTCGGTGTCCTAATTGGTAGGTAAACAATCCTAGCACTACTTGTTATTGAAATATTAGGCAAAAAAAACTATAAGTAGGTAGCTTCTTTTTGTTTTACTTCTTTTAAAATTTAAAATTACGTTAAAAAGATACTATATGATTGTAACATAATTGGGTAAGTCTAAAAAACCTGTGTATTCTCTTATTTATTTATTTTATTACGTTTTTGTGATACCTAACTAGTGGTTTTCACTAGTGCAAAACTATAGATAGGTACTATACTTACTTGTTCTGTTGAAGCAATTGACTTTCTAAGTCCCTGCAGTGCCGCACTTGACTTGAACTTTCACCTAAAAACTTCCGTAATCATGGCTACTTAGTTACGAATTGATTAATGTTAGATACAAAGTATTTTACAGGTACTTAGAACATAATTAAACTAACACTAAACAAAGAAATATTTAAAAATAATTAATCACAAAATAAATACATAATTATGTCATTCAAAAACAGAGCTCAACATATCGATTTCAAAAATTCTTTCACCATTAGAAAGCTGCATTTTCACCGAGTGACATAGGCTGTATAATATTACAAGGTGTAAACGAAACTATTGTTATGTCTAATTCCACGCGAACGAAGCTGCGGGCGTCCACTAGTTGGTATAAATGAAAAAATTCACGCATTCGGCTTACAAGACACAGACCTAATAAAACTGGTACGAGACGTTGCGTACGCACAGGTCAAGTCAAATCATAACTGCATTTTCGTTACGTACCTACCTACCTACCTACCTACCTTATGAGATTTCTACCGCGATACAAGCATGTGGGCACCGGGGTCACCGGCCCCGCCGATATGTAACATGCTTATAGCAGTGACGTAAGTTATCGGACTAATTAAACCTAACAATGACAAACATATGCAGGTTTCTTTAACTTGACTTTTTATTTGGATGCTGTTGTGCTTGAGGAATCGTAGAGGTTCCGCATGTTTGGTTGAAGCTTTACCTGTGTGACAGAAGATAAAGTAAATTGGTGTTTTATCCCTTTTAACCTGAATGGTATTACGCTTGTTATAACTTAATTACCTAATATAATTAATTCGCTGCGACCCATAGATGTCCCACTGCTTGGCACGGGTCTCCCCCACAGACATAGCTGCGGGAGGTCTAGAGCAAACTCCACCACGCTGCTCCAATGTGGGTTGGTGAAGGGGTTAGTGGCCAAGCCAGTGTCGAATGTTTTTAAGCCACCCGAAAGTCTTCGACAAGGTTTAACGGCTGTTTCCACAATTGAAAACAACCGGGACCGACGGCTTTACGTGCCCTCCGAAGCACGGTATGAAGTTAATTATATGAAACTGGTACCTTCATCACTTACCTACTTATAAGAATGAAATACAAGAAAATAACAAGAGAGAGATGTCTTCTGTTTCTCCCCGAAGGAGTAGATAGACACAGACAGATGTGTGTAAACTGTGTAACACACATTTCACCTGTAATGTTGCCACGCCACCATCACAATCTTTCCTTGACCTGGTGCAAGGCGCCGCGGCGCCCCGGGGCGCCGTAGGAAGTTCAGAGGGGCGTCGTGACGCGCCCCTTTGTACACACTTTCAACAAAAACAAATATGAAAATATTATATTCAAAAAAAAAATTAAACAAACCATATTGTATTGTAACTATTAATTACAAAATAAATGTGTAATAAATTTCACGCGCTATCTACGCGTTTTGCGTAGCTTTCGTAATTCGTTGATCTTTTGTTACTAAACGATTTTTTTAAATTTTTTTTATAATTTATGTAGGTACACACCTTAGTTAGGACATAGGTACAGAATACAAGACAGGAAGAAAACAAATAATTATATATTTTAGTTAACATAACAAGCAAACATACTTACTACATATAAATAAATTAAATTCTCTTTAAATTCATAATACAAACTACTAAACATAATCATCCATCCATCAACCTTTTTTGGTTCACTGCTGGACATATACATTGGCCTCCCTCAATCGTCGCCACTCCTCCCGATCCTGCATAAACGTATAAGTACCTACGTACTATATACAAATACAACAGTATTATGTATTATAATAATATATAGTACGTAATTCGAATTAGGACTAAGTAATGTAAATTCTTATCAATTTTGTCTGTTCTCAACATACATCTACATACTTGTTAATTTTCAAAAAAACACCTATTAGTTACAGGCTTATATTATTCATTTGCAAGCCTACAGGTAACTTCGTCAAGTAAGCAATAAAACTCACAGTTGATCCCCAAGATAAGTAACAAAATAGCGCGGCATTCAAGTAGGTAGAAAAGTTGTGTGCAAAAATTCAATGGACTACTTTAGTGTTCTCAGAAATGTCGTTTGCGAGGCCAACGCCTCAGAAACGGTTTTAAAATCTAACTCCATATAAATAAGGTTCAATTTGAACCAAATGTTAGATTAGATTTTTAAGCCGAGAGGGTCCTTCCTTTTGTTCTAAATTGGACGAACCAGCCGAACGATATTTTCGATCGAAAATTCCCTTTGCAGATTCGCAAACCTATCTTTTGTTGCTCGTGAACGTATCTATTGTAACGTCATATTATGGAAACTTCCCGAAATAGTATTATCTACCTACGGTCGGTATTGTCTATCAATTGTTCAGTTTTACCACGGACTATGGTCCTTACTCTATGGTTTTACTAAAGTAAAACTGGGCCACTTTTTTTCTTTGGAAATCGTAACTTTAATTGAGTAGGTAGATACTTAATTCTATTGAAAGCTGACCATTCACGCTTTTCCCTTAAAGTCTCAGACTGGATTTTTACTAAATACTCTTATTAGGTACTTTTTTTAATAATATGTTGATATATTTATTTTCCTTATCTAATTGCGCACCCTACCTTTACATTATTATTATTAATTTTAATCCTTGCAACGTCCATTGCACCTTAGATACTAAAAGTAGAATAGGTAGGTAATATTATTTCTGTAAAATGTTTGAATTTTCTGTGTGCAATATAGTGTTAAATTAATGAAATAAATAAATAAAATAAATAAATCCATTTTAGGAGATGGCAAACTAACATGCATCACCATCCGTAGTCGCGACGTTGCTTAACCCCGTCGATCATATGCTATCGACGCGAGCCAATGGGCTATGAGATGAGTGCTATTTGCTTACAGGCTTACATAAGTGTTAAGATTGGTCCACGCAGCATCTCGGAACCGCTAGCTGTTATCAGGTGTGGCACGCAGGATGTTTAGACTGGCCGCATCGCGCTGACAGCGCCACAATCGTTGTTGGCCACCGCTAGGGCCCACCGCACACGATCGACGAAAAAACGCATAAATCTTTCCGTTGTAATTATATGCTGTATACTGGTGTAAGCATAATACAATTAGCATAGGGTAAATACAATTATTGTTTTATCAAATAAAAAAGTGATTATTATACTGGTAAAACAATTACAACAAATTTACTTTTCCTTAAAAAATATAACCTAAAAAAAATATTACTAAAATATATAATTAAAAGGAGTCCCTTTAGGCAAAGTTCTGAAGATACTGGCAGCGTTCCCCCTTTGAATAGCTAAATTAAATTAATTAAACTGGTTAATTTGTACAGGAAAGCAACCAAATATGGAATAGTATTCCTAATATGGAATTTTGTCGTATGTCCTACTGCAATACAGGTTACATTCCGTATTTAGGGTACATAGGGTATTCCATATTTGGTTACCTTTCCCTATTCAGAGTTCAAAAATTTGCAGATGAAAGTAGGTAAAGGTTTAATATAGGTACCTACATTATCTATGTTTAGTTTATGATGGGACCTTTCATCTAATTAATGTGTCAAAAGCGTATCCTATCTAGGCTATTATATTTCTTAAAAATGTTTCGAATGTGTGACGACTGCTTTACACGGCAATAGAAAAGCGTAATAATTCCTCCTCCATGGTAATAAGATACGTTTAGCAGAGTTATGCTATGAAAATTGTCGAGTTTAGCTTGCAAGCCAGTGGTGTAGGATTACAATACAATGTACTACTTAACGACGAGAAACCTACTAGAATTTCTTGTTATATTTCGTGTTGTGCGAAGTTGAAATGCTTATAGCATCGAGACTTGTGTCAATCATGACTTCGGCTAGGTAAAGTAGTCAGGCCGATTCAATCGATAGTCAAATTGGTTTATCTTCAAACGTTGAGGGATCTAACACTAAAATGCTCGCACTTTTAGCATCTTAAAAATAGGGCAACTAATGCTCGTGATTGAAGTTCCAATTTTTGTGACAGTGAGATGACAGGCACATGACAATGTGACCCGCAGATTGCCTTGCCTGAAAGAATGGAATTGGAAGACAGTTGTTTGTTCCCCGGTTTTACTCTACCACGCCCTTCCCCAGAGATCTTTCAAAGTTTTTTTTATGGATACAAGATAGCAAACGAGCTTTTCCGCCTCGTAAACCGTTACCCATCATCATCCCGACTAACTCAGATAAAATTATGTTACGTATCCAAATGTGATTCCACTAAATAATCTCGGGATAAAAATCGATCCAAAATAAACGATATCAGCCATTTCAAACGTTGATTAAATATTTGCGTACGGCTAGAACAATTTCTATTTTCTAAAGACTCTCGAGTTCGCCATTCAGTGTCAATGTGAAATGGAGATTGGAGTGAAACAGCAAATCTTTTCGAACAAAGCAACAAAGGCTAGGTTTAAAATGGCGGGAGTCGCCATGACACTGACAGGCGGCGCGTGCGCGAGGCAGCTGCGACGCACATCTGCCGCCAACCTGTGTCCACAGTTCGAATTATCGTTAATATCGCTTTCTTATACCTCGATTATTTTATATTTTAATGTATTCAGATATCTAGTTCCTGCGAGGATTCGATATGATGAATTAATGCCGCCGGATTGGATGCGAAGGTTGTTTTTTAATCTTATTTTTTGAGTTCACTGGCCCGGAAAAAGAATTATAATACCTTCTGTAGGTATACTTATTTAAGTAAAAATATATTAAACTTAAGTACTATACAGTTAGGTGCTACTAAATATAATTTAAGGTACTTGAGTAAAAATTAATTTAATATGAAATAAAAGCAAATTTTTATGAGAAAACATAGCGTACGTAAAAATAAAGAAGCGAAGCTAAATAAAAAAATACGGGTAGCTATGTAAGCTGTAGTAGCTATGTAAATTATGGGTAGCTTAAAAAAACAAACATAGTGTGATACAATTTGCGTAAACTTGTGTACAATTATTAAATACCTAAAATAATGCAAGATACATATTAAAAGGTACCTACGCGTACATATGCACTAAAGCGATTAACAATTTGTTCTGATGCTATACGGAGATAGCCTTTGTCTGAATATGGCAATTTAAAATTAAATGTTTACAAATAAAAACTTTGAACTTCCCATTTTGTCGTAAATTTAGTTTTATGTCATGTTTGTTTTTATGGCGTGGAAGTAGTTAATAGACCTGAGTCCACCTGGTGTTATAGCGAACTATGGGGTCACTCTATTTTTTTTTTTTCAAAGTAAGAACAACTGACACCTTAATAATATTATGTTGAATTTTACACAATTATAGTACATATATAAAATATTATTGATATTACACTAATCTATGACTTTTCTTCTTCGATCAATAAGCTTTTCAAACTGCAACAGTAATAGATGACAGTGCTGGTTAAAAAGTCTTACTCGTACATAAGCCTTTTGATCAATCCATGATCAATCTGCTTTACATTTATAACAGTTAAGGAAACAAGCGTTTCTGAGAGCTTTTGGTGATGGTCTCTAACTCAAGTGAGTGAAGTAAACCTATCAACACAGCCAGCGTAGTAGATTAAATAGGTCCCTTTTTCTTTCTAATTTTGCAAGTATAGAAGACATCTTTAGCATTGTGTAAGACTTTACCTGTCTTTAGTGAGCCATGTCATTAAACCAATATTTGCATGTAAAACCCAAAATCTAGCTTGGCATTGGTTTAGTCTGCCAATGGCGTGGAAGTCGCACAGGTAAAAAAAATATGGTTTTGTACGTTTCAGGTTAGTAACGTAATGTAGTTTTATGCATCCTATTAATTTGCTTGTGCCATGCAAGAATGCACCCTTCTGATCGTTAGGTTAATTGCATTGATTACTTCTTTTTTACATGTATAAAATCATTCTATAAAAATTGCTAGGCCGTGCGCACCTTTGCAATGCAACCAGTGGAAAAAAATCTAGAGCAACATATCAATAACTCCTGAGTAAGATGGCTTGAGCTACGGTAAAGCATGCGTGAGAATATATTTTTATTACAAATGTAGCTCACGCATCATACCACCACCAGCTATGCCCATTGCCCATGCCTCCGGCCATTGTTAGCTTCGGGGTCAAATGTAAAACTTTTATCGATGTGTCACTGTCAACTCTCACATTTTTGGCATTTCAAGACCATAAACAGCAGCAGTAATAATTTTTTTTTAAATTATGACTGTGCAAAATCAGTTTGCTGCACTTGGCACTATTTGGTTAAAACTTAAATATGTACTAGTACTCGTATATTGTGGATAAATTGGGTAAAAATTTACTAAAAGCTACTACCCATAGGCGCCCCACAGTCGGTAATGGGTCTCTCCCTAGCTATGAGAGGTCCATAGGACTACCACGCTGCTCCAATGCGGATTGGTGGAGGGGTTAGTGGCCTACCCAGTGTCGAATGTTTTCAAGCCACCCGAGGGTCTTCTACAAGGCTTAACGACTGTTTCCACCATTGAAAACAACCGGGACCGACGGCTTTACGTGCCCTTAGAAGCACGGTAGCGTCCATGAAATTTTGCCACTAGCGGTCACCCATCCACAAACCGACCGCGCCCGTCGTTGCTTAACTCTTTCGATCACATTGAATTGACGCGAGCCATTGGGCTATGGACGGGCCTTAGACAGGCTAACAGGCTTAGACCTAATAATGTGGGGTGTAAGTGTGTAGTTTTAATGAAAAGAAAAAGAAATCATTTTAGTGAACCAAGCTTAAGGTAAGACGGACGGACATACACAAGTTAGTTATATAGGTAGAGATGGCCATCTGCCGCGGCAGCTGTCCCGAACGGCTGCGCCTGCGATTTACCATACGAGTCTCGAGAATGCGCGGCCACGCGGCTTTGTTTGCGTAGCAAACGGGCATGAAGTAGAACCAAATAATGCCGCATTAACAAGTTACTTATAGAATTTCTCATATAATTTATTAGTATGTATTTAAAAATATCTATGTATGTATATCAATCTCTGACACCCATATCACAGGCTCGCGCCTACTTTGGGGTAGCATCCCGTGCCCTGTTCGCGGATTACTACAAAGTAGATTAAACTTTATAAGAAAACCTAGTCCCGCAGATATACTATAGCCGGCATCGGGATAAACCGTGGCGGCAGAATTCGGCCGCCCGACCGGTCGCAAGCGGGGCCGACCGTTACTCGGTATCACTGCGCTACGGTAGGCAGTTAGTATAGCAATAGCAGTTAGTATAGCAGCCCGATCGACCCACGAGCCGCCGCAACTAGCCGTAACCTCGCCGGAATCTATTATCGCGAATCGACAGTCATCTGGTGGGCAAATACTTAATTGACACTTTCCATTACATAGTAAATTAGAAAGAATGAAAACCTTTATTTCGTTATGTCGACAAACAAGGAAGGTACAATAATTTATAGTAAATATTTCAAAGTGACATTACGAAACGGACCCTGCTCAGCATTGTGCTGGAGTCCAAAGACTTAAATCAAACAAAATCATCTACTTAACTAATATAAATAGATACAGAGGGCGCAGGATCGGGAGGAGTGGCGACGATTGAGAGGCCTATGTCCAGCTGTGGACCCCAAGCCTTTGGATGGATGGATGGAGCTAATATAAAACAGCAAAATTAAGACACGGAGATCGAACCCAGGACCTCTAGCTTAGTATTTAAATTTCAGGTATTTAAGTTAGTTAAGCTAGGGTAGTTATACTGGACTGTAACTACTGTCCGAACTGTACGGAATCAGGGATCGTACTGAAAACCAGCGGTCGTGGTCCGCCACGGCTAATGCTGCGCACGGCGCCTTTTTGACAAATTCGTACTTTTTTTAAAGGTCAATTTATTTTTTATTTTTGTTTTGTAATTACAAATACTTATGTAATTTGTCAAAATAAACTTTTTCTATTTCTTTTCTAAGTCTTTTTTAAATCTTTTTTAAATCTTTTTGTAAGTTATTGTTAATACCATGTAAATGGATCATGTTTTATGGAACAGATAAAAGAGGTGTATCTGTTCTGTGGGTAGAAGAATGTGGTACTGTGATACTGTGGTAGACTTTGAAAAACTGTAGTTTAGTCCTTTGGCAGTGGAGAACAAAAGCCCGCTGACAAATAATGACTCAAATGCGGCAGCGTTTGAAATATTATATTAACATCTAGTGCCGTATTCTGTTTGTTTATCAGGTGTCGAGTGCACCGGCGCGGCAGTCGTATGCGCTCGTTTTGAGTGCCATCGTCACTCAACACTGTATTGCTTAGAGTTGAAATAAAAGGTCTTTCTGTTCATACACTTCAAACCTTACAAGCAATCAGAGGGTAAGATAGGTAAAATAATATACCTAGCAATTGTAATAATACTAATAATAATAAATCATAATTTAACAACCTAAAACTAAACAGGGAGGCTCATGTCCAGCAGTGGACCCTAAAAGGCTGATGGATGGATGGATGGATGGAAAACTAAACAGAGAAATATTTAAAAAAAAGAATTCACAAAATAAATATGTCGTCCAGAAACAGACCTTGTGGCATAGTTATACGACCAATTTAGTATGACTTCCCAAGTAGATTTTTCAATTTTAATATTTCGTCATTGTTATTTTACGAAAAAATATCGTTTTAATAGTACTAATTAACAAAATGAATTAATTAATGGCGCCAATATTAAACAAGAAGTTATATTCGATATTTAAATTTCAATAAAATAAACAAACTGTTCAGCGTTATTAATTATGTGGCCAGCCAGTTGGGATTATGTTATAGGTAATTAGTGTTAGTGTTAGTCTCGTGTTTAAAGGAATGTATCGATAGTATGAAAACACATACACACACACACATATGCCTATATAATATGTGTGTAATTTTTTCATATAAAAAACATATCGCTATGAATATAAAGATACCGCGGGCGTACCTGAATTAGATTATGTCAAATTCATAGTGACACATTTTTTTATATGAAAAAAAATGCTGTTAATATCACTGTCCCAAAATTCAAATCCCACACCGCGTAGGTACTGGTACCGTGGTACATTAACAAAGGTGTCTTTCTCCGAACACCCATCCTTCTTTCATCCCGGGCTTTCCCCGTCCCATCCCTATTGCTCCGACTTGGTGTAAATCATAAACGCCAAAAAATCTATTGTAACACAACAGCGGTACTCGCGCACAATAGCAGCTACCTGGCTGTTCCAAGAACACGGGCGTCTTTGGAAACTATTCATTTGAGCGTAACATGAGTAACTTTGAAACGCCGCTTCCGGACACATTGGAGGTTCGAAGTTATTCGAAATTATCAGCTTTGAAACGCAGGTGATGTGGTGCGGCTGGTAGACACTAACTGGGCAGTATCGTGATGATAAGCTCATATTATATAGGTACAATTATTTTATAATTAATTCGTGTATTATAATTTTGAAAATATTTATGACATATTGTACGTCCCACCAGATATTTTTTCATTTATTTTTGTAATGTAGTTCATCTATACTTCTATACTAATATTCTCAATTTTTTTGTAATGTTTTCACACAAAAACAACTGGACCGATTGCAAAAATTCTTTCACCATTAGAAAGCTGCATCACTGAGTGACATAGGCTATATAATATTACTAGGTGTAAACGAAACTATTGTTTATACCTATGTCTAATTCCACGCGACTAGTATAAAGTAATCAGTGTGCATTGGCCCTTGCCACGACTGCCGGCAGTAATTGGTACAGTTCGATCTAGCTTCTCCTCACCTTTGCTTCCCACTAAGGCCAGTAATGATACCTAACCTACCTGACTTCACTTACTCGTAGCAAAGAGTAAGTAGTCCGTGCTCGTAGGTAGCGTCGCTTCGTAATAGCGAAGGCAATGGTTGTATTAGAACAGAATCATGCGAGAGACATGATTTACTTTAATTTACTCAAACTTATGTTTAGTAGTTTTTGAGTTGATCGCGTCAAAGATGTGGCGCGGTTATTTTTATAATAAAAATCGGCCAAGTGCGAGACAGACTCGCGCACAAAAGGTTCAGTGCTATTATCGATAAAAAGTCTGTTGTATGGGAGCCCCCCTTAAATTTATATTATTATTGTTGTTATAGCGGCAACAGAAATACATCATCTGTGAAATATTCAACTGTCTCACTATCACGGTTCTTGAGATACAGCCTGGTGACAGACGGACAGCGAAGTCTTAGTAATAGGGTCCCGTTTTACCCTTTGGGTACGGAACCCTAATTATGTACCTATTGTTGGTCACTTTGGCCACTTTGGTTCTGTGCTTTGGCAAGCAAAGTGATAAAAATAAACGCACCTGTGATACCCCCGGTGTCGCACGTGTCCATAGACGACGGTGTACACTTACCACCAGGTGGCCCGTATGTCTGCTTGTACGCCTATATTAATAAAAAAGGGGGAAAGGAGGGAACTTAGGGAAACCTAAAAATAGGTTTTAAGGAGTATCCGTGCCTATTATCGTAAAGGCTAACTCGTCTCAGCTTCGAGTTAGCATCTGAATACCTTTATTAACATCAGGTGGCCCGTGCGTGTGTCTGTTTGTCCGTCTATATTATTAAAAAAGGGGGAAGGAGGGAACTAAGGGAAACCTAAAAATAGGTTTTAAGGGCTATCCGTGTCTATTATCGAAAATATTTACTAACTCTCCTCGGCTTCGAGTTAGCATCTGAATACCTTTATTACCATCAGGTGGCCCGTGTGTCTGTTTGTCCATCTATATTATTAAAAAAGGGGGAAGGAGGGAACTTGGGGAAACCTAAAAATAGGTTTTAAGGGCTATCCGTGTCTATTATCGAAAAGATTTACTAACTCTCCTCGGCTTGGAGTTAGCATCTGAATACCTTTAGCCGAGTTTACCGGCGTACCGGCCGTCGCCCACGCCCGCCGTTATACAACGGTGCTCTGCGTTTCCGGTTTGAGGGTTAGGTGGCGGCAGACGCCTTCGGAGAGAATCAAATTGTTGCAAAATTCTTACGTAAGTACTTACGCGGACAGGGACTAACAGAAACTAACTATCTCTAACAGTCCCCAGTACTCATACCTACTAACGAACTGACCAACTAATGTTCTACTTAACACTCACAACTAATTGGACTAACCATCCCAGTCCCTAATTGAGTCTTGTTCAAAGTCAGTCACAGTTGTCATGGGCGGCAGCGGATGGGTGGTGCTGCAAGCTCGTTTGCTATCTTGATTTCATAAAAAAAATCATTACAACCCTTTCTTTGACCCTGTTGGGCACGGGTCTCCTCTGAGAATGGAGGAGCCTTAGTCCGCCACGCTGGCCAAGTGCGGATTGGCAGACTTTACATGCCATCGAGAACATTAAGAAGAACTCACGATGTGTACTTCACCGTTAAAACAACCTTAGCAAATTACATTTAATTTCTTAAATCTTACCTTAGAAAAGTCATTGGTGCGTGCCGCTGACGTTTGCACCCGGACTACTCGAGTGAGAGGCGAGTTCGATAGCCACTGGGCTGTTCCCGCTTATCACCGACACCGATATACATACATATCGCTGCGACCCATAGACGTCCCACTGCTGGGTACGGGTCTCTCCCACAGACACTTCTGCGGGAGGTCTAGAGCATACTCCACCACGCTGCTCCAATGCGGATTGGTGGACATACGTATAATATACAATGGGAAAATAACACATCTTCGATGGATCTAATTTAAGAATTAAAATAAGAACATTCTAATTCTAGTATTCCTTGCTACACGAAAGCACATTTTTAAGTACAAAAACTGTGTAATTTGACTTAACTTACCATCGTAAAGCTACGGGTACGGAGCAAGGAGGGACAAAAAACGAAAACGCCGGCTAGACTCTTTAAATCCCTACACAATTAGTCCAGTAGGTACACCCTCGAGTTTTTGCGCGCAGGTATGACTGGCTAGTAGGGTTACCATGCTGGCAATTGGCGGTGTTAGTTGTTGCAGGAAATCCACAACAACAACAACATTGCATCCTCTAAACGCTGTGCGGCTCGTGCCGCCCTACACGCGAGGGAATTCGAGTTTCAGGTGTCCCTGGTTCTCGAGCAATTCTCTGGGGTCAACTGCCCCGTGGTGATGGGACCCACTTTTCGGTGGGTGTTGTTAACATTATTAGGCCGGGTTCTTTGCTTCGCGCGCCTCCCGGCGCGCGAGACGGTTAAACTCTCTGGACCAGTTCATTAAATATCTCCCGGGGGAGAGGCCGCCCCTCCGGCGGTCGCGCATGCAGCGGCGCGATGCCGCGCAGGTGGGGGTGGGGTCCGTTGTCGGCGCGGTCATACATGTTCCGCGCCAACCGGACAATGAACTGGTCGAGCGATTCGACCTTAAGGTCGCGCGCCAGCGTCGCGTTCCTGACATAGCGACCCGCGCCTGTGATAGTTCGCAGGGCGATGTTCTGCTGTGCCTGGAGGCGCTTGCGCTGAGTGGCTGACACCAGCACGTACCATGCTGGCGCCGCGTACGTCAGTCGGGATCGGATGTAACACTTGTAAACACCCAATTTGGTTCGGGTCGGTAGCCTGGACGCCAAGACAGGTCGGAGCATCGCACGTGCGGTTCGGGCTTGACGGAGCACGTGCTCTACCATGGCCGTCATACGCAACGTGCGATCTATGTGGCATCCTAGGTACCTAACCGTGGGCTGCCAGTGCACATCCTCGCCCAACAGGCGAAGCGGCGCCGGCATAATACGTTTGCGACTGAACAATATCGGAACCGTTTTACCGACATTAACGGCTATCCTCCATTTGTTCAGCCACACTGGTAGCAGGTCCAACAGTCGCTGCATCCTCCTGGCTGCCAGGTCGGCGTTAAGCGACGAAGCAAAGAACGCGCTGTCGTCGGCGAACAAAGCGAGTACTACGTCTCTCTCCCACTCCTCGAGGTGCCCGTCGAGGGTGGGGATGTCGTTCGTGTAGAGCGCGTAGAGCAATGGCGAGAGCACACTGCCCTGCGGAACTCCTGCGCGTATTGGACGGGGGTCTGAGGCGCTGTTCTCGACCGATACAAAGAACTCCCGCCCATTAAGAAACGACGCTATTAGCCTCACTAACGTCGTCGGCAAGGGAGAATCCATCAACTTGTAGATCAGCCCCGCGTGCCACACACGGTCGAATGCCTTCTCTATGTCGAGAAAGATACCGACCGTGTGACGGCCGTAGTTTAGCTGATCACACAAATGATGGATCACCCTTGTCAACTGAAGCGTTGTCGAGTGACCGGCGCGGAACCCATACTGCTCGTCTCTTAAAGCAAGCGACGGCCGTATGCGTGTTAGCGCCAGTCTCTCAAACAGCTTAGATAGTGAGGACAATAGCGTAATGGGACGGTAGCTAGCCGGGAGACGACGGTCTTTCCCCGGCTTCGGGAGAACTATTACCTTCCCCCTCTTCCAGATGGTCGGGAAGTGTCCTGTGCGCAGGATGCCGTTGAAGAGCCGTGTCAAACTGACAATGGCTCTCTGGGGCAGTTGCTTTATGGCCATATTCGGAATACCGTCAGTGCCCGGCGCCTTGCGGTTAGGTAACCGCATGGCGGCCTTCCGCGCCTCGGAGGGCGAGATAAACTCGATTCCGACTGGCGGCGGGGTCGGGCGACTGACGAATTCTGCTACACGCGACTCTACATGCTCGCAGTGTTCGATGACGTCATCGGCTATGGGGTGTGGTGAGAATTGCTCGAGAAGGTGCTCGGCAAGAATGTCCGCGCGGTCCCGCGCTGCATGGTGCCGGATGCCTCTCCCGTCCACGAGGGGGCATACCGGTGCTCGGGTACGAGTAAGCTGTCTGTTGAGTTGGTGTAATGACGTGTCGGATTCACCGGCCTGGTCGATCCTAGTCTCCCAGCCAGTGCCCCGGTGTGCCGCCATCTCAACAGACAGCCTCTCTGCCAGCGCGTTAAAATCACGCTTTACCTGGGGGCAACGGGTGCGCGCCCACAGCTTGTGGAGCCTGCGCTTTCGTGACAACATGTCTTGCAAGCGCAGGGGTAATGGATCGCGGCGCCACTCACTCCGCCTTTCGGTAGTGGCCGCCGTCAAAGCATTGACTATCTCAGTCGTTATGGTTTGAGCGGCGGAATCCACTCCGTCAGGCGTCGAGAGCGGGCCGCTGTATTTGAACTCGGACAGGGCTGCCCTATAGGCCTCCCAGTCCGTTGTTCTTTGCATTCTTAGTGGGCGAACGCACTCGACCCCCAGGCCGAGCGTGACGAGTATGGGGAGGTGCTGAGTGTTCATGTCAAATAGCACCTCAACATTGACCGGACAGCTGACACCTCTAACGAGCACGATATCCAAAACATCAGGTCGATGATTCGGGTTCGTAGGGACATGTGTAGGCGCCTCGGGCCCTAGCACCTCATATCCCTTCTCCTCCGCGTCGTCGAATAGCCGGCGACCTGCCGGCGATATAAGCCGGGATCCCCATGACGGGTGCTTGGCGTTTAGGTCGCCAGCTATGAGGGTTGCATAGTCCCCCTCCATGATGTTCGAGATATCTGTGGGATTGAACCTGAGACTCGGTGGTCGATACGCCGCATACAGTCGCAAATCCCTACCCGCCATACTCACCGTGGCTCCAATAGAGCGGGTGCTTGTGAATGACGGGAGGGGAAGGTCCTCATGTATAACGTCGCCACGGACCGCCACTGCAGTGCCCCTATAAGGGAAGCCGCTCGGCGTTGTCTCGTCGCGGCGGTACACATGGTAGTTGGGCAACCGAAGGGCGTCTAGTGGGTGAAGCTTGGTTTCGCCCAGGAGGATGACGTGCACGCCTTGCTCCTGGGCGAGGGATCTGAGCTCATGGACATGGGCGCCGATGCCCCCCGGATTCCAGTATAGTAGTTTAAGATGTACTACCATACTGGGATCCGAGGACAAGACTTAGGGCTTGCTTGATTTGTACAATCAGCAGCGGGTTTTCGGCCAAGGCTTTGCTGATGGTGGCTAATGCGTCCACCAGCGCCTCGACCGAGGATTGGGCTCCTAAGTCCTGCAGGGGCTCAGGTGCGAGGGTTTTGCGCAGCTTGCACTGGCAAAGACAGGTACATGGGATAGGGGCGGGAGGGGGAGGGGGGAGGGATGTAGTGACACCCTCGGTGCTCCCTGCCGACTGTACGGGCGCATAGACCGTGTACTCCTCTCGCGTGCTTACGATGGACTCTGCGGCTGAGGCAGCCGTAGCTTGGACTTTCTTTTTTTTATTTTTCTTATTTTTATTTTTTTTATTTACGGTTTGTACGACCGCAGGGCCCGCGGGGGCCACGGTGACCACAGGGGCCGATGTGACCGGAGTAGTTCGCGATACCGCAGTGGGACCGTATTGCCTAGACGGAGGCCTGGACAATGAGTCCTGACGCTCGTGAGACGGGCCCTCGAGCGGGTCCTCCGTTGTAAAGGGCTCTTGCGCTTCGCGCTGTGTCTCTCTGCGGTCCGCCTTAGTACGCCGGGGGCCCCGCTTACGGGGAGGGGCGCGCGCCAAGCCGCGCGTGATCCCGCTCTCGAAGCGGGGTCCAACGTTCCTACCCGGGCCACGTGATGTAGGTGGGTTGGCCTGTGCCATAAGTGAGGCCGTCGGGGCCCCCGCGGGTCCCCCGGCCGTTGACGCGTATCCTAAAGTAGGTTGAGACCTTGTAGTGGTGGAGCGCCCAGCTCGATTCCGCCCTTCTGAGGGTGCAGGTCGCGCCGGTGGCTCCTCCGATGGCTCCTCCGATGGGGCCACGGGTTGTGGTGGGGGGAGGGTAATCCCTCTTACGCGAGCAGCCTTTCGTAGGGCCTTGCAATTACGGTCCTTGGCGGTGTGTGGACCTTTGCAGTTCACGCATTTATAGGGGCCCTCCTTTGGCGTGGTGCAATCCCGGACGCAATGTCCACCTGCGCAGCGGACGCACCTTATCGGCCGGTGGCAATTCTTGGACGAATGTCCAAATGCCTGGCAACGGTAGCACTGGTGGACTCCAATGCGGCCCCGCCAGGCACAGATGGTCACCCCCGGCATGAACAGGAGCTCGTTGATCGCGTATAACCGCGCGAGCTCTTGTTGCGTAAGGTGGTCTAGCTGGGCGTAGAAAAGGGCGCCCGGTTTGCCCTGCCGCGGTGGTATGTTACGAGTAGGAAATCCACTTTTCACTTCACTCGCGATTCGATTTGAAATAGTTTTAATTATGAAGTTGATTGTTTTGTCAGTAAGTAATGCTTTAACTGTAATAATCTGCTTGAATGTTTGGGTCCCATTTTTATTCTGCAAGAAAAATCTTTTGTTGGGTAAATGTTAATGCCAATATTTAAGTTATGGAAATGCTGTTTATTATTTATTTTTCCGTTTATTTTCAAGTATTTTTTTTGTATTTCATAATTTAGAATATTTCTCCTGCAGAAATAGTTTAGATTAGAGTATTCAACAGGAAAAAACAGTTCATAGCTAGGACACAGATAAAGAATGTGATCGTTAGCTAGCGACTGTCAAAAAATAACAAATAAAAACCGTTGGAAAGACATTAACTCTGGTCGCCCTACCGACGAGACAAATCTTTATCCCGACTCCCTTTCTGTGCGTTTGCGCTGTATTCAGTGATTGGGGTTAAGTAAAAAGTACTTTTGTGCGCACTGAATGCCCAGGTGCGCGCTGTATTCATCCGATCGCGTCTTTTCGTAGCCATTTCCTACGCGCACAGCTGCCCCCGTCTCGAGCGTCGCTCCTGCCGCGCCGGAGCGTTTGCGAAATTGTTATTTGTAATGAATTTGCCGAATTTGGAATGTTGTAAATATTTTTAAAACCATTTGAAAATGGAAATTGTCGATTAATACAACTTCTGTTCGATATCATTACGATGATCTAATTTTGAAATTGATCACTAATATTTTCATAGCCTATGCAATTTGGCGTTTCTATTACTCGTATCTAGTTGCAATAAACTACCTAAGACTAATACAACTGAACCTTCTTTTTATGGATATCAGGTAGCAAACGAGCATACAGTACCGTAAGCTACCGCCCATGACAACTGCGATAGGCCCTTGAACAATATATGGTCTCATATACGTAAAGTGGGTCTGTTAAATTGCTTCTTCTGCCCTTGAGGTCCAGAGAATGGTAACTGCAAACTTACCCGCTTAAACCACTTACAAGGATTCGTATCGATAGGAAGACATTCAATATAAATGAACATAAAGACATAGTCATACATGCTGCTTTTAACCAACTTTGATCTCACCTCGCACAAGTTTGCGTTTCATCAAGATGCCTCGTTTCGTAGCGTCTCCCGCTTCTCACGAGTCTTTTTGTCGCGAAACTGGTTTATGGACTGAGCTTCCGTTTTGGCGAATTCACACACACAGCGAGGCTGCGACATGGGCTTCATGAGGAGGGTTGTCTGGACGTCAAGGCCAACGCACTCGTGATGCCCCTGGTTCATCAACATCCACGTCATAAGGAAACCTCAATGACAACCAAAGGTAAAAAAAAAAAAAAATGACAAGAAAAGGTTGAAACTACGAAAAGACCAAATGTCAAAAAATTGTCTTATCTCTCAAAGTTCTTTCACATCATAATAAAATTACTGCTACAACAGTAATTTTATTATGTGATCTAATTTAATCTAAATTTTTACAGAAATTTTTATTGCCAAACAAGTTTGGTCTTAAGTTGTTTGGCAATAACAAAATTCTGTCCATAATGTTCCACGATTCATCTGCGGATAAGCTCGTGTACCTATAACGCTTCAATAAAGTCTTTATTAAGGGAACACACCAGATGGTTATTCTTTTTATTCGATACATATGATGTAGCTATTGAGTGTTGCTTGGGATAAAGTTTATTTTAAACTGTTGTTGGATTTCATCATAAACCCAATAATCTTTCGTTTCAATGCTGGATTTATTAGTCTAACTTAATATTATTTATACATCAAGACTACCCGTAATTTAAATTATCGATGGCAGAGTTATCGGTGTTTTAAGTAATTATTTTTTTAATGGAACCTAGTTCGGTATTTTTTTTAGTTTACAGACTTGTAGTGCTTTTAACTAAAATATTAACGTTCCTAAATGAATAAAAACCACCAATGTTTTTAGCAATATATGAGTTATTGTACGCGTGTTTATAAATAAGCGAATTGCTACCTACGCACTGAGACATACTCGTGTCCATTGATATAATATTTATTATCTATGTTACCGCATCATTTTCATTTTCTGTTCGGAAAGCCAGTGCGTTTTTTCGTTACATAAATGTTTGTAAACTATCCGCAGGTTTATGTGAAAAATATATATTTTTTTTTTCAATTCAAATATTGAGTACAAATTTGCGACCTTAAACCGTGTTGATTTAACAGAATAAAAGCTGGCTACGCAACTGTCGTTATCATTATTAGCTTAAAAACCCATCAATCAGCCAGTAGGCCATCAAATAAGCGAATAACGGTCCAATCTCTAACAATATGGGTTGTTAATTCGCTACATGCCTGCTTTGACATCAGCCGCGGGCTCCACCAATCACAAATTTCATTCTTCGACGGTAGGTAACCCACGGATCTTTTGTAAACATACGCTCGTCGAAGGGTTGAATCTATAAATTATACACGCGCGTTAGCGTCACAATTATTCTTAATTGGACCGTTAAAGTTTTGATATTTGCGAACACCTGACAAGCCTGACCTTGGACCGGCGTGTCCTTGGGCGATGCACAATGTGGCCGTTAAACGAGTCCTGCCTGTGACGTGAAAGGTCCGGAAACCCTCCCCTTGCTCGCATTAAATTATACGCAATACCACGAGTGAATCGTTCGACGGTTAACGATTTTTCTATTTGGACCCGGTTCTTACATAATGGCCAAGGATGTGCATTATGTTGTGCCTAGCTTAGGGCTCGGATTTTGCCCGTGAACTTCTTACACGTGTTATTTTTTTTGCACTTACGTACTGGCAGGATTGCCGGACCCTTTCGTTCAGCTTGACGACATAAATATTTATGAGTTTCTATTTCTTGTTTACTTTTAACCCTAAAAGGATAACCTACGTAAATACTATCACGTTGGAATTAAAATGTATCAGTGGTGTCAATTTAATGTTAGTCCACCACGGGTCCACAAGCGCTTTCCTTATATCTCCTCCACCAGGCCTCTCTTAAACGAAGACGACGATGTCCAGCAGTGGACCAGCAAAGCTGATGATTGATTTATCAGGTGTTTTATTAACTTTCTTCATTGAAGTAAATTTTACTCCTGGTTACTCTTAACGTAGATTGAACTAAGAATATGTTTCTAGGGTTGATCTTACTTTTAACTTACATACCATAATATCACGCCTGTATTGCTCACAGTTGGGGTAGGCAAAGGTTGTAACTTGTTGTTTTAACGTGTGGTTGTTCCTTGTAGAAGTAGTACTACTACTACTTCACAAGGTGAAATTGTATTTTTAAATTAGTGGGTTTTCTAACTTTCTGGTTTCTTAATTCATTGAATAAATAATTATACTGTAAAAAAAAAAAAAAAAATTTTTTTTTAAGAAGCTTTTATAACTTTTTTTTTATTTTCATGCATTGTCATCGGAACCTAATATATGTGCCAAATTTCAGCTCGATAGCTTCAGTGGAAGTGGGTGAAATATTGATTGCAAGATTCCAGGACATACTTACATACATACGAGTGAAGTTAAATAAAAGCTTTTAAAAAGGGCCCCGATTTTTTAATTTCACCGCTACGAATTTAGATATTCGAAAAGTAAAAATGAAACTGACACTGCGAATGAAGCTTAGTACACAAATTCTATCGCCGGGTTACAATTCGAGTGATACGGACCACTCGTTAGATAAATCGCGCGAGTGAATTTCAAAAATTGAGACATGAAATTCGTAGACTTTCGCGTTTTTGTATGCGAGTGAGATTCAAAAATACGACCCCAGTACAGTAGACACCCTATTTTTTTTTTTTTTTTTTTTTGTCATCTTTGGCACAGAATATAATATAAATAAGTGCACTGACCTGCACCGTAGATAGTAGTTTCCGGTAGTTTGTAATTACTGAATATAGGTAGTTACGGTTATGATATTTTTCATTATTAGATAAGTCGTTAAGCCACTTTTCCGCCTGGAAGGTAGTAAGTTAGTTTTTATCTAGGTAGGTGGTTGAAACCAAATTTGAAACCCGCGTACCTACAGTAATTGAAACACATGGACAATAGTAAGATACGTTGGGTCTTACCTATCTATTTTGGAGGGTAGGTTAAGTTTTTTTAACTACATTAACAACTATCTAGAAAAAAAGATTCATCGCTGCCGCGTCCACCACGCTGTCCCAGGCCTTAAAACCACATAGTTATGTAAATTACCACATTAGTCCGCCAGTAATTCATTGCCGATTAAATATTCTGGCTGAAGTTTCCGATTAATTGCGGTCATTACCGAAAGACGATAAAAAGAGAGGTCAATGAACCGATTCCTAAATTAGGATGCCGTTTTTCCACTTCGGAAATGGAGGCTCCACCGAAAGACGATGCATGCAGACATGTGGGCGATTTTCTTGAGTCGCCGATTAGTTTTTTATTAAACAGTTAATTTCGTTTGAAATCGGCCTGACAATACTTTACACAGTAGGTCAATGAAAGATTGTGTGATATTCCAAAGTACATAGGAAGATGAGCGTCAACAATGATTTTGAAAATGGAACGTCTGGACATTTTAAACAAACGTTTCTCATACAAGCAAAATGTATCTCCATCTCGTACAACTCATCTTTGCTACCGCCTATGCTGTACTTACAGCGCGTGTGGCGCCACCGCGTGAGGAGACGGTGCTTCCATGAACTTCTAATTGATAGTATGCACAGAGTATATTTTAGAGTATATTTTACATTATAGTATGAGTTTATTAATCTTACTTATGCGATGGCACGATATTTCAAGTATTTTCTTAACTTTTTGTATCAATATTTTGTGACTCCTCTTAAAAAACTATCAAGCATTTGTATGACTAGTAATGTATTTTATGTCACAGGGTAGAGAGATGTAGGTGGTAGAGCCTATAGGGAACCAAATAGGTTTTATATGAAAGCTAATTGGTTCCATTATAGAGTTCGCCCGGGGCAGTACCACCGCCCGCCACGGTACCTAGTACCATTTCTGCCGTGTAATAATTGTTTTTAAAGCAATTGTGGTCCGGTTGGAAAGGTGTGGATTCCGGTTACCACAGAGTACCTTTATATATACTGAAACCGGTTACACTTCTTTAGAGGCGACCATCTTAGTCCTCAAGGGTAGCAACACATCTGTGACTGACTTAGAACGAGACTCCACAAGTACTAACTGGACTATTACTAACACCAACTAACAGGACTAACTATTACTAACAGTCCCCAGTCCTCATACCTACTAACGAACTGACCAACTAATGTTCTAATTAACTTTCTCAACTAATTGGACTAACCATCCCAGTCCCTAATTGAGTCTTGTTCAAAGTCAGTCACAGTTGTCATGGGTGGCAGCGGGTGGTGCAAGCTCGTTTGCTATCCTGTATCCATAAAAAAAAAATCCTAGTCACAATATCTGTGCAAATGGCGTCGACGAGTCACATCGGCGTTTACGGTTTTCAGTTATATAAAATGTACTCTGTGTTTACGGTGTGCAAAATATGTATCACTATTACTTTTTTGTGAAATGATTGAATTACTTCTCTTACTAAATGTATAGGTAGGTACTTGATTTTGTAATGCGAGGTGCAGAGATATTGTGACCGGGCTATCTAAGAGGTCCTTCATATAAAATTGAAAAGTTTGTAATTATAAGGCAGGGGCACAAAATGAAACACCGTCGCTGTGTTGCCACATTTATTAGAATTTTCCTAGAAAAATTGAATAAAAAATATTGTATTTTCATCAACATGTTATTTTAGAAACGAATAATATACAGTTGTAGAAAACCCCGCGCTGTCGCTATTGGCTGAGTAACGATTTATTATCACTATGTATTATCAACAACGTACATCTATCGTCATTATTATTATTTATTTATTTTAATTATTATGGTGTTTTTATTTTTTCGTGTAGTTGTAGCGACTCGCTGGATGGTGCGGCGCCGTCCGTAGCGGTTTGTTCGCGGAGGGGGGGCGAGGGGGCGGGAAAGGGGGGAATGGGGGGAATGCTGGGGGGAGGGGTGACGGGGGTTGGTATATTCTGCGTGTCGGACGGCGCGTGCGTGTTCAGTCTCACTCGCTGCTCTTAAACTAATCTTCGTCTTCACCGCTCTCAGATTCTGGAATGATAAATACATGTATTATAGATAAATAGATCCATGTCCAAGCGTCGACTAGAAGAGTCGCTAGCATCAATACAGCTGAGCACGCTTTGCTAACTGGTTAAAAGTCAAGTCTCAATTTCGTATTCGAGAAATGTATAGTACTGTAATTAATGATCAATAATTTAAATAATAAATTCAATTTTTAATTTACTACAATAATTGATTCGTTTAATTATTGATCATAATATATCGACGCTGCGCAGGGTTCCAATTTTTTTGTGAATGCATTAATAGTGGAGGAAATTATTGCGGGGCCAAGAAGACACCTGTTTGTTTTAAGCAACAATAAAAGGATATCATTGCAGATACCTGGATGATTTAGAGTGAAATTGTTCTTAAGGAATGTGAAGTCTGCCAAACCGCACTTGACCAGCAAAATATACTTATCCCCTTATTCATTACAAACCAAGGATTAATCTACTTTGCAACAATCCGCAGTGCATGAATGAAGGTATACACCACCATACATTTTTGTTCACGGATTGTTGCGAAGTAGATTAATACTTGGTTTGTAATAAAGGAGTTCTGCAAAGTAAGGCCTGATACAATTATTTACCCATATTCATATCCCTTATTTATATCATTTATATTTATATCGTAGCGTCCATAGCCCAGTGGCTCGCTTCGATTCAATGTGATCGAAAGTGTTAAGCAACGACGGGCGCGGTCGGTTTGTGGATGGGTGACCGCTAGTGGCAAAAATTTCATGGGCGCTACCGTGCTTCGGAGGGCACGTAAAGCCGTCGGTCCCGGTTGTATTCAATGCCGGAAACAGTCGTTAAGCCTTGTCGAAGACCTTCGGGTGGCTTGAGAGCATTCGACACTGGGTTGGCCACTAACCCCTCCACCAATCCGCATTGGAGCAGCGTGGTGGAGTATGCTCTAGACCTCCCGCAGAAGTGTCTGTGGGGGAGACCCGTGCCCAGCATTGGGACGTCTATGGGTCGAAGCGATTCATATCCCTCCCCATTCAATTGATTAATCATTTTCATTCAAATTCTGAACCTCGACGAACCAACAATGGGGCAGCGTGGGGCGCGGTCGCAACTTACCTTCCTCGGCGCTCTGCAGCCACTCGACGAACTTCTTCATCTGGTCGAGGAACATCACCTTGCCCTTGCTCGAGTTGGGCTCGCGGTACCACTTGAGGATCACCTCCTCCGAGAGAACGTTGGTCTTGTACAGCATCAGCACCAGCTTGCTGAACGCGCGCATGAAGCTCATGTTCTCGTAGCAGTACTCTTGGACCTGATGACGAGAAAAATGGTATGGTTGGTCATAATAGTTGGTGTACTGTGTATTTTTAATAAATTATGTGCCGACATACATATTCGCACATGGCCGTTATCGGTTCGCTGCGACCCATAGACGTCCCACTGCTGGGCACGGGTTTCCCCCACAGACACTGCTGCGGGTCTCGAGCATACTCCACCACGCTGCTCCAATGCGGATTGGAGTTACATGACAGATAGCTGCTATTTTCTTTATGAATTTTATAGCAATCACACGGAAAATACTTTTTTCAAATGGATCCGTGTTTTTGGTCCTATGAGCTTTACAGTGCCACAAAACGGGAAAAAAGGATGTCCAAATTATATACCTAAAATATGTAAAAGGCAATGTATCGCGGCCAGTGACTCGTGGCAGACACAGGTCTGCAGTGAGGCTGTCCGCGACTTATTCTGGCACAGTTCGACACCGTCCCCGACAATGTACCGGAGCTGGCTCTAATTATGTGCTATTATATTAAAGTAACCAAGACTGCCTCGTCGATTAAGTGGTAGCAAACGCGCCTGCTAAGCTAGAGAGGCACTGGGTTCGATTACCGGGTTGAGCAAAGTATTATTGGGCTTTTTAAACTTGATATTTCTAGTCCTGCCTCGTTGGTATAGTGGTAACAAACGTGACGTGTGTTTTTTTACATACATTGGAAGCGTGCACCTTATAGTGAGATACATATACATACATTTTAAAAGCTTTTGTTTAAATGTATGTATGTCCTCGAATCTTGCAATCAATGTTTCATCCACTTCCACTGAAGCTATCGGAGCTGAAATTCGGCACACATATTTGGTTTCGATGACAATGCACGGAAATAACAAAAAAAAAGTTATAAAAAGCTCTAAAAAAAATTTACTGTATAATTTCTCTTTAATTTAGACCTCCTCTTGAGTAGTCCTTCCGTCTCCTTTCCTTGTCGCCTCTCGGAATGTTCAGTGACATAAGAGGTGGGATGTGTGGTCCTACCGTCTCCTTGTCGCCTCTCGACATGTTCAGTGACATAAGAGGTGGGATGTGTGGTAATTCTGTCTCCATGTCACCTCTCGGAATGTTCAGTGACATAAGAGGTGGGATGTGCGGTCCTACCGTCTCGCGTTAGACGCGTGGCGTTTAGTGGGATGCTAATTAATGTATCGCTACGATCATTCATACCTTGCTGAGCAGAGCAATCTCGGCCTTGGCGGACTGGGCGAACGCCGCCATCAGGGGCGTGTAGTGGCGCAGGTGCTTCGCCGCCTGCTCCGCCAGCAGCTCCTCCTTCTTGTTCCACTCGCCGCGGGACATCACGACCATACCTTGCTGAGCAGAGCAATCTCGGCCTTGGCGGACTGGGCGAACGCCGCCATCAGGGGCGTGTAGTGGCGCAGGTGCTTCGCCGCCTGCTCCGCCAGCAGCTCCTCCTTCTTGTTCCACTCGCCGCGGGACATCACGACCATACCTTGCTGAGCAGAGCAATCTCGGCCTTGGCGGACTGGGCGAACGCCGCCAGCAGGGGCGTGTAGTGGCGCAGGTGCTTCGCCGCCTGCTCCGCCAGCAGCTCCTCCTTCTTGTTCCACTCGCCGCGGGACATCACGCACTGCCAGATCTGGTAACACATGGGACACGTCAAAAGAGATTCCATGGTGGTTACATAAATAAATCATAATGGGAAAGTTGGTAGGATCAGATTGCCATGTCTACACGGAGGTGAGAATCAACGTAGCCGATTTAGAGACAGCCGAAAGACTCGGCCGTAGCTAACCGGCGCAGTATTTTCAAACCTCTCCGACTCGTCATCGAGTTTCATCATTTGAAGACTTTTTCGATTCAAAAAAATATGCCTTTTGGATACGCCCCGCTTACTTTACTAAGTGCCAGATTTGTGGAACAACTATTAGAACGCGTCGGTGCCCTCTATCGCTGCGCCCAACACAGGCTCTACCCGGGCTTACATAAGAAGTCGTCAATCCCTACACAACGCTGTGCAGCCATACATACCCTAGATTTTCACGGAGTCACTACCACTCTTGCCGCCCGCAACCCCAGAAGCCCCCTTTTAGTCGCCTCTTTTAACATTGTCTGCTACTAGTACCATTTTAGTCTCGAGTTATAGGTAACGACGCCACTGATTCTGTGCGCTCTGAATCCAGCGGTTTTCTGCTGTCTTCTCGTATCCTATCGCTATGTTTTACATAACAATATGACTGTCGCTGTTTGACATAAGAGGTGGGATGTGAAGTCCTTCCGTCTCCTTGTCGCCTCTCGGAATGTTCAGTGACATAAGAGGTGGGATGTGTGGTCCTTCCGTCTCTCGGTATGTCCCCAGTGACATCAGAGGTGGGATGTGTGTGTGTGTGTGGGGTGGGTACTCACGATGGCGACCACCTCGTGGTCGGGGATCCGGTGCTTGACGGCCATGTCGCGCAGCTCGGCGATGAGGTATATAGTGACATAAGAGGTGGGATGTGTGGTCCCGCCGTCTCTCGGTATGTTCCCAGTGACATCAGAGGTGGGATGGATACTCACGATGGCGACCACCTCGTGGTCTGGGATCCGGTGCTTGACGGCCATGTCGCGCAGCTCGGCGATGAGGTCCCGCACGGGCCGCTCCTCCGCCAGCTGCTCGTGCAGGGCCGCCGTCAGCTTGACGGCCATGTCGCGCAGATCGGCGATGAGGTATGTAGTGACATAAGAGGTGGGATGTGTGGTCCTTCCGTCTCCTTGTCGTCTCTCGGTATGTTCCCAGTGACATCAGAAGTGGGATGTGTGGGATGGATACTCACGATGGCGACCACCTCGTGGTCGGGGATCCGGTGCTTGACGGCCATGTCGCGCAGCTCGGCGATGAGGTCCCGCACGGGCCGCTCCTCCGCCAGCTGCTCGTGCAGGGCCGTCGTCAGCTTGAAGGCCATGTCGCGCAGCTCGGCGATGAGGTATGTAGTGACATAAGAGGTGGGATGTGTGGTCCTTCCGTCTCCTTGTCGTCTCTCGGTATGTTCACCGTGACATCAGAGGTGGGATGATACTCACGATGGCGACCACCTCGTGGTCGGGGATCCGGTGCTTGACGGCCATGTCGCGCAGCTCGGCGATGAGGTCCCGCACGGGCCGCTCCTCCGCCAGCTGCTCGTGCAGGGCCGTCGTCAGCTTGAAGGCCATGTCGCGCAGCTCGGCGATGAGGTATGTAGTGACATAAGAGGTGGGATGTGTGGTCCTTCCGTCTCCTTGTCGTCTCTCGGTATGTTCACCGTGACATCAGAGGTGGGATGATACTCACGATGGCGACCACCTCGTGGTCGGGGATCCGGTGCTTGACGGCCATGTCGCGCAGCTCGGCGATGAGGTCCCGCACGGGCCGCTCCTCCGCCAGCTGCTCGTGCAGGGCCGTCGTCAGCTTGAAGGCCATGTCGCGCAGCTCGGCGATGAGGTATGTAGTGACATAAGAGGTGGGATGTGTGGTCCTTCCGTCTCCTTGTCGTCTCTCGGTATGTTCACCGTGACATCAGAGGTGGGATGATACTCACGATGGCGACCACCTCGTGGTCGGGGATCCGGTGCTTGACGGCCATGTCGCGCAGCTCGGCGATGAGGTCCCGCACGGGCCGCTCCTCCGCCAGCTGCTCGTGCAGGGCCGTCGTCAGCTTGAAGGCCATGTCGCGCAGCTCGGCGATGAGGTATGTAGTGACATAAGAGGTGGGATGTGTGGTCCTTCCGTCTCCTTGTCGTCTCTCGGTATGTTCACCGTGACATCAGAGGTGGGATGATACTCACGATGGCGACCACCTCGTGGTCGGGGATCCGGTGCTTGACGGCCATGTCGCGCAGCTCGGCGATGAGGTCCCGCACGGGCCGCTCCTCCGCCAGCTGCTCGTGCAGCGCCGCCGTCAGCTCGCGCCGCGCCTCCTGCGGACCAACGTACACTGGTCAGTGTGTTGAAGAACAATGGTACTTACTGGTGACCAACATACGGCTCTATACATATTTGACCACCACACAGATTGTTTATAAATAAACTAGTGGACGCCCGCACCTTCGCTCGCGTAGAATTAGACCCATTAACGACATCTGCCCGCGTTCGGGTTGCCCACTTGACTTCAAAGACGGCAGTTTCATACTAACTTTGCACCCCCGTTTTACCCCCTTAGGGGGTGAATTTTCAAAAATCCTTTCTTAGTGCTCCCCTACGTTATAAAAGGAACCCCTGTGCAAAATTTCAAGTTTCTAACCCTTATAGTTTAGGCCCTGCGTTGATATGTCAGTCAGTCAGTCAGTCACCTTCTCCTTTTATATATATAGAAGATAAATACCATGGACATTCACATACGGCCATCTGACCCCAAATTAAGCGTGAACTGTACTATGGGTGCCAGTGACTGACTGACTGACTGACTGACTGAGTGAGACCAGAAAATATGCTTTTTTAGTTTGTGATAAATAAATAAAATAAACACACGCCCCCGCGGTGGGCCTGTAATGCGGTAAATATAATAAAACCGCCTAGGGAAATACAGGCGCAGCTTCTTCAATAACATGAAATTTGGGTTGGAGATCAGACTGCCATGTCGACATGGCGGTGAACAAGCCAGGACCGACGTGGAAGCAGCCGAAAGACTCGGCGGAGACCGGCCGGTCCGGACCACGCGCATCGCTCTGACTCGTCATCGAGTTTCATCATTTCTCCAATGTTATCTATATATATATATATAAAAGGAGAAGGTGACTGACTGACATATCAACGCAGGGCCTAAACTATAAGGGTTATAAACTTGAAATTTTGCACAGGGGTTTTCCTTTTATAACGTAGGGGAGCACTAAGAAAGGATTTTTGAAAATTCACCCCCAAAGGGGGTAAAACGGGGGTGCAAAGTTAGTATGAAACTTTGCCGTTTTTGAAGTAAGTGAATGTCTAATTCCACGCGAGCGAAGCTGCAGGCGTCCACTAGTACATTATATTAATTAATGGAACTGATAATAAAAAATGTAAGAACTATACTTCAATGAAGTTTAAAAGCCCGGAGTGAGGCGTAGATGTTTTTGTCACAGGTTTTTACGTGGAATATTTGGAATTCTCCCAGTTCATAATATAGCCCTATTGGACGCATGTTACATATGTCACAGGTAGACGGCAGCGGATAAATAGAGCTGCTAATAACTTGTGATCTTGCGAGGTTTGCGCCCAAGATTAAGGCTACTAAAACAGGATAAGAAAAGTAGCAGTAGTAAGGGTCTATGCAAGAGTTAGTTTTTTTTTTCCATAGTTAACATGATTATTTTCTTCACAAGAATATAGCTTCCGATAACTTTGGTTTGCGCCCAAGATTAAGGCTACCTAACACGATAAGAAATGTAGCTGTAGTTTCTTTTTCCATAGTTAAACATGATTATTTTCTTCATAAACAAAATTGATTAACGTACCCTGCCATACTCTACGCATAATTGTCCGAAAACTAGGTCATCATTAACACAGTACCACTTGTCTAAGCAGACAACAATATTCTTAACATTCGAAAAAAAAATATTTCCCCCAAAATGATTTTCGCCCAAATCAATGTCTATAATGTTGGCGGAACCCTGATGACTATTCAACGGAACCCAGTTTGGGTATCCCTGGTGGGCGGTGGACATATGGATCCGAGACGTGGTCCTTTACCGTTGGTCTGATCCGCAAGCTTATAGTCGCTCAGCGAGCTATGGAGAGAGCTATGCTCGGTATTTCTCTACGGGACCGGATTCGCAACGATGAAATCCGTAGAAGAACGAAGGTTACCGACATAGCTCGTAGGATCAGCGAACTTAAGTGGCAATGGGCAGGCCACGTCGCTCGACGGACTGATAACCGTTGGGTAGTAAAAGTCCTCGAGTGTAGACCGCGTCTTGGAAAACGAAGTATCGGCCGCCCCCCGACGAGGTGGACTGACGACCTGAAGAAGACAGCGGGAAACCGTTGGATTCAGAGGGCGCAGGATCGGGAGGAGTGGCGACGATTTAGGGAGGCCTACGTCCAGCAGTGGACCCAAAAAGGCTGATGGATGGATGGATGGATGGATGGATGGTGGGCGGTACCTGCGAGGCCTGCGCGCGGTGCAGCCGCAGCAGCTCGCCGAGCCCGCACGACGCGAACGACGACGCGAGCACGTCCTCGCTGCGCCGGTTCAGCGGCAGGAACTCCAGCAACCTGTACAAACATACAAACAACATCAGATTAGTAACGAGATTTAATCTATATAATAAAAATGAATCGCAAAATGTGTTGGTAAGCGCATAACTCAACAACGCCTGGACCGATTTGGACAATTCTTTTTTTTAAATGTTCGTTGAAGTTCAAGGATGGTTTTTACGGCGAGAAAAATTTGAAAATTCATCCCCTAAGGGGGTAAAACGGGGGTGCAAAGTTAGTATGAAGCTTTGCCGTTTTTGAAGTTAGTGAATGTGTAACGCGAGCGAAGCTGCGGGCGTCCACTAGTAATAATATAATAATAATAAATATCTTGGACATTCTCACACACGGCCATCTGACCCCAAAGTAGGCGCGAGCCTGTGTTATGGGTATCAGAGACTGATATACATACATAGATATTTTTAAATACATACTTAAATAGATAATATGTATTAACATCCAGACACAGAACAAATACAAGTGTTCGTCACACGAATATTTGTCCTGAGTGGGATTCGAACCCACGACCCTTGGCGCAACAGACAGGGTCACTACCGATTGCGCCAACGGGCCTGTCAATTAGTAGTAGTAGTAAGATTTAATATTGACTAATGCTCGCTGCGACCCATACACGTCCCACTGCTGGCCACAGGTCTCCCCCACAGACGCAGCTGCGGGAGGTCTAGAGCATACTCCACCACGCTGCTCCAATGCGGATTGGTGGAGTGGTGGATTGTTGACTAATGTTACGCACTGCCAAATAGCAAGAAGCATTATCTATCTACTTTAATTACTAGTGTTACTAATTTAATATTTTATTGACTGTGTGTTAATGAACAAATTATTATTAATCATTTATTTATTTATAGACTTATATTCATTATTTTAATTGTTAAATTATTGTTAGATGATCTTTGATGAGACTTTGTATTGACTCAGATTTTCCCAATATAAGCGCATGTTTCGAGAAGGCGGATCATTGTGAAACCCTGAAGGGGTTACTCTGACCAAGAACTTAATAAGCGTTGAACAGTTAAAATTTCAGCCATACATCCTATCGTTTTAATACTATATTCATTATCTATTGGAAGCGCTCACAGCGTACGTTGATGATATACGCTAATTTAATAAACCTGTCATAGTTATTTAATTATTAAATACATATTATTAGTTCTCTTAAGAATTACAATACAATATTCACTTACAGATTAACTAAAATATGACATAACATAATGAAGAACACTCAGGCATGCAGGTTTCTCCACGGTGTATCCTTCACCGTTACAGCAAGTGACATTTAATTTTTTAAATTGCACCAACATCAAAAAGTCAAAGTTTGAACCAGGACCCCTCGAGTGAGGCGAGTTCGATAGCAACTGGGCTGTCACCGCTTTAACACAACCAACAATTAACTGCTGATACACACCTGGCTGTAGTAGAGAAATAACCGAAGTAGGAGTTAGAACAAGCATAGCATAGTACGAATAGTATCTAAATAAACACGAAATAGTAGCGTCCATAGCCCAATGGCTCGGGTCTCGAGTTAAGCAACGACGGGCGCGGTTGGTTTGTGGATGGGTGACCGCTAGTGGCAAAATTTCATGGAAGCTACCGTGCTTCGGAGGGCACGTAAAGCCGTCGGTCCCGGTTGTTTTCAAGGTTGGAAACAGTCGTTAAGCCTTGTCGAAGATCGAAGACGGGTGGCTTGAGAACATTCGACACTGGGTTGGCCGCTAACCCCTCCACCAATCCGCATTGGAGCAGCGTGGTGGAGTATGCTCTAGACCTCCCGAAGTGGGGGTGGTGTCTGTGGGGGAGACCCGTGCCCAGCAGTGGGACGGGTCAGTAATGTAGCGTCGCTTATGAGCCCGCCGCCATGGCAGCGACGGGCCCAGTACGCGACGCGTCACTCTAGCCCGCTGTAATGCGACAATTGTAGAACTACTAAAATTGTCGATGAAAGCTTAGGGGCGAACATTGTTATCTCGAGGTATATAGAAGAGGATGATGAGAGCATGAAATATTGTAAGAGAGAATTAAAATAACTTCTAAATATTGATCTACTAGTGTACCTACTAATAAATGACAGTTATTTTGCACATTCAAGTTTTGTGGGATATAAATTAAAATATTAAAATGGATAATTTGTTACGCTATTTTTGAGGTTACAATTGTTCTCTGCTTGGCCTTCCCACAATATTTAAATACAGGCATTATATTATTGATTCCAAAGTGTATAATATAATTCCTCCCTGTTTTAAATTCTTATGGCCAAGGATTCCAACATCATCCTCTTCATTACACCACCGAGAAGATGGAAACAACACCACCATACAGACAGACCAACATAACCATATACAGTACTCCCAAATTAATAATGCGCATAGAAATCTTCGTTACTGTTCGGCAAAGGTCGTATTCCCCGAGCGTCGGAAGACGATATGTGTATAGAGTGGTTAAGTGCATTTTCTTAAAAATGGTTTTCAAACACAGGTTTACATCGATCAACTTTTTTCTCAAATTATTTACAGTTGGGAGTTCTTTGAGCGTCAACTGAAAATTGTATATCATATTACGAATAACACAGTAGTGGAAATCATCAAGTCCCAGCCGAAATGTACTTTTAGGTTTTCCTTTTTTCGGTGAGGAAAAAAATGGTCTTAATATGTATTTAACGTGTGTAAAAATGTTAGTGTAGGCGACGCACCTTAGAAAAATATAAAGCTTAATACTTTTGAGAAAAGAATAAAGACGTCAGCTGTCACGCTGAAGTAACAAAACGATTCGGTGGTTTTATTTATTTCCATCGCCAACAGTTAGTATGTTATTTTACAAAATAAACTATTTCAATTTGAGTAAGATAATTAAAGTTGAAATTAAATTCACCTTTGAAAACAAAACCAAGAAGGGTGTGTAATAGCAGCTCTTTAAAATTCCCCAGTATATAAAGACGACTGACGGACCTTTGACTGACCGGCGACAGCCGCCGACCAACCGAATTGTTTTCAATTTTTTCACATGATTTGACATATGACTTTGACTCCTGTTTCTTTCGAACAAGGTGCAAAATGCAAGTGCATTGTTGAGGGCTTTCTCCGATTCAATGATTCGGGTGTTTCCGGGAATACGACAATTAGCGAAGATTTGCATGCGCATTATTAATTTGGGAGTACTGTACAGGCATTATATTATTGATGCCAAAGTGTATAATATAATTCCTCCCTGTTTTAAATTCTTACGGCCAAGGATTCCAACATCATCCTCTTCATTACACCACTGAGAAGATGTAAACAGTACCACCAGACAGACAAACCAACATAATCATCTATTCACAAAAATTCCTATAGAGAAGGATTCCATCAGCATCCTCTTCATTACACCACAGAGAAAATGGAAACAGTACCACCAAATTGACAAGAGAGACCGACATAACCATTCATCTTTGACAGGCCCGTTGGCGCAATCGGTAGTGACCCTGTCTGTTGCGCCAAAGGTCGTGGGTTCGAATCCCACTCAGGACAAATATTCGTGTGACGAACACTTGTATTTGTACTGTGTCTGGATGTTAAATATTATCTATTTGAGTATGTATTTAAAAATATCTATGTATGTATATCAGTCTCTGACACCCATAACACAGGCTCGCGCCTACTTTGGGGTCAGATGGCCGTGTGTGAGATTGTCCAAGATATTTATTTATTTACTAGTGGACGCCCGCAGCTTCGCTCGCGTAGAGTTAAACCCATTAACGACCATTTGACTTCAAAAACGGCAAAGTTTCATACTAACTTTGCACCCCCGTTTTACCCCCTCAGGGGGTGAATTTTCAATAATCCTTTCTTAGTGCTCCCCTACGTTATAAAAGGAACCCCTATGCAAAACTTCAAGTTTCTAGCCCTTATAGTTTAGGCCCTGCGTTGATATGTCAGTCAGTCAGTCAGTCAGTCAGTCAGTCAGTCAGTCAGTCACCTTCTCCTTTTATATATATAGATTAACCTCTTCATTACACCACCGAGAAGATGGAAACAATACCACCATACAGACAGACCAACATAACCATCTATTCACACATTTGCAACCGACCTGCCCTCGAGCTGTCCCTTCTTGAGCGCGGTGACGAGCGTGTTCACGCCGCGCTCCTGCTTGACGGTGGCGAACACCTCCAGCACGAAGTCCAGCGCCAGGTTGTCCTTCAGCAGGTGCTCGTTCACCAGCACCAGCAGCACCGACGGCGGGACGCAGCCGTTGCCTGCGGACACAGCGGGGGGCGACCTTAGTCACAGTTCAGACTACAATAGTCACGAGGTATATAGTAGAGGATGAGGAATATACATAATATACGGTACGAGCAGCACCAGCAGCACCGACGGCGGGACGCAGCCGTTGCCTGCAGACACAGTGGGGGACGAGCTTAGTCACAGTTCAGACTACAATAGTCACGAGGTATATAGTAGAGGATGAGGAATATACATAATATACGGTACGAGCAGCACCAGCAGCACCGACGGCGGGACGCAGCCGTTGCCTGCAGACACAGCGGGGGCGAGCTTAGTCACAGTTCCGACTACAATAGTCACGAGTTATATAGTAGAGGGTGAGGAATATACATAATATACGGTACGAGCAGCACCAGCAGCACCGACGGCGGGACGCAGCCGTTGCCTGCAGGCACAGCGGGGGCGAGCTTAGTCACAGTTCCGACTACAATAGTCACGAGTTATATAGTAGAGGGTGAGGAATATACATAATATACGGTACGAGCAGCACCAGCAGCACCGACGGCGGGACGCAGCCGTTGCCTGCAGACACAGTGGGGGACGAGCTTAGTCACAGTTCAGACTACAATAGTCACGAGGTATATAGTAGAGGATGAGGAATATACATAATATACGGTACGAGCAGCACCAGCAGCACCGACGGCGGGACGCAGCCGTTGCCTGCAGACACAGCGGGGGCGAGCTTAGTCACAGTTCCGACTACAATAGTCACGAGTTATATAGTAGAGGGTGAGGAATATACATAATATACGGTACGAGCAGCACCAGCAGCACCGACGGCGGGACGCAGCCGTTGCCTGCAGACACAGCGGGGGCGAGCTTAGTCACAGTTCAGACTACAATGGTCTCCAGGTATATAGTAGAGGATGAGGAATATACATAATATACGGTACGAGCAGCACCAGCAGCACCGACGGCGGGACGCAGCCGTTGCCTGCAGGCACAGCGGGGACGACCTTAGTCACAGTTCAGACTACAATAGTCTCCAGGTATATAGTAGAGGATGAGGAATATACATAATATACGGTACGAGCAGCACCAGCAGCACCGACGGCGGGACGCAGCCGTCGCCTGCAGACACAGTGGGGGCGACCTTAGTCACAGTTCAGACTACAATAGTCACGAGGTATATAGTAGAGGATGAGGAATATACATAAAATACGGTACGAGAGAATTATAATCTCTTCCAAATATTTACGTGTACTAATAATTCCGGTTCAAAGATCTTTATTTCTCATTAAGATATAAACATCACTTACATGGGAAAAATAATTAATATTAAAAGGTACACGGTAATTCAGCATTTAATCCATCTGATGTAGTATTTTTATTTCAGAGTAGTGGACCCCGCAGCTTCGCTCGCGTGGAATTAGTCGAAATACATAGTTACGTTTACACCTAGTAATTATAGCCTATATCACCAAAAGATGAATGATGTGAAGATGCAGCTTTCTAATGGTGAAAGAGTTTTTGGAATCGATCCAGTAGTTTTTGTGTGAAAACATTACAAACAAATGTTTCCTCGTTATAATATTAGTATAGATGAAATCATAATTTAACAAGCACTGTATCGCAGCCAGGGTATCGCTGCAGGCACAGGCCTGCCGCGAGCATCCGAGCCGTGAGGTCGCTCTCGCATACTTCGACACCGCCCCCGGCAACTGGCCGGAGATGGCTCTAATTGTATGCGGGTTGCCTTGAACTGGTGAAAAGTTAGAGTAGGGCACACATCTCTGCCTAAGCCATCAGGGAAATAAATGCGCGATGTTATGTGGCTTTGAATTGAGCACAAGCGTTCTTTTGAAAAACAATCTACAATTAAGTTAAAATTTATGGTATAAAAGAAATCTATATAAATTAAAATGAATGTTGGTAATCGCATAATTCGGCTAATTTATGTTTTTGAATGTAAAGGTCCTTAAGGTCCTTAAGGTTTTATTTTAATACTAAAAAAAAAAAATCTACTCATTCATTTCCTCTAAGGCGGAACTAAAGTCTAACGACGTAAATTCCACGCGAGCGAAGCTGCGGGCGTCCACTAGTATGTGAATATTCCTTTATGATCCGGCAAGTTGTTTTGATATCTATGAATACTTTACTTAACAAAAATAAATACAGGCCCTAACATTACCCCGCAGTAATAGACCTCGCATTGAATTAATCATTAGGCAGTAATCCGCATTGGAGCAGCGTGGAGAACCGTGCCCAGCAGTGGGTCTACGTCTATGGGTTGCAGCTTAGCTTTTAGGCAGTAGCTTTTAACGACTGTTGTTGTAGATGTAGGCAAACATTGGATTGAAACTACAGTAAATGTGACCGAGTTTATCCAAGATTAATCCTAGATTATGTGTCCTACAATCCATCCATCACTCTACAAGTCCACTGCCGGACAGGAGTATGTGTCTAATGATTCATTTTTATGTCTCCGAACAAATCTGTATAACACACGTAGAAACCAACTCACCAATCCACAAGGCGGTCATGCGTGCAAGCTTGATGCGCTGTTCCGGCTCGAAGCCTTTGATATACACAAGGACCTGAGGGCAATAAACCATAGAGTTTGTAAGCCAATTTGTTTGCAAATTAAATATGTATGAAATTTGAGACGAGACCCCACTAGGCTTAACCGTCGTAGTTTAATTATTTTTTTTAAATATCAATTTACATTTCGGATGCTCCTTTTGGGGCCCAAACACATGTTGGTGGTTTTGTGTGTTTATGTTAGTGTATATTTTCATTGTTGTATGTACACATTTTCTTATGTGGGAGGGAGGAGCTGTATGCATGAAAGTATAAGTATATTCCATCTACCATTATATGCCTTGTTCTCGGGTTGTTTGTAGCAAAGGATTAAAACCAACTCATTTAGAATTTATCAAACGATCGATAGTGTAAGCTGCCCCGGTCGCCTCCCGCAGTTGGATGGGTGACCGCTAGTGACAAAATTTATTTATTTATAAGTTTATGTACACAAGCACTATGTAATAAAAAAAAGTTATAACATTTTAGTACAAAGAAAATAAATATAAATATAATTAAATTTATTGAGTGATTCCGTCCTACGAAGGGCACGTGGATTCAGTTATCGCAGTTGTTGAACCATGCCGGAAGCCTTCGGGCGGTCTGAAATCTTTCGACAGCCGGGTTGGCCGATCTTCCACCAATTTGTACTGAAGCAAATTGGTGGAGTACGCTCTAGGCCTTATAAGATATTTCCAAAACAATATAAACATACCGCTTACCTTTTTCATCTCCTCTTCAAACATCTTTTCCAGATATTTGTAGCGACGCATCAACTTCAAGAATACCTGCAACCAATCGCCCACAATACTGTAACCTCGTTCATTATTTGGCATAATCCAAATGAAATTGTGGTAATAACGGTCAGATAAAAACGAACGAGTGAGGATTTTTCCACATGAGTTTTTCAGGACTCTAGCCATTTGTTTCATCACGCAAATTAATAAACAATAAATATCTCCTACAAATTTGTATCAAGCGAACAATATACGAGGTATAAGTATGGTAAGTGGAAATTGTCTCTGGTCCTACCCCAGTAAGAAATAGGCGTGACTTAATGTATGTATGTAAATTTGTATCAAATAAGCAATGTATAATTGTATATGTTGAAAAATATCTTTTTTTTTAAATGAAAGAAAACCTGCAATAATGATGTAGACACCGCAGTCTCATTCGTGACAGCAAATTAATTTAGGCCATCATCGCCTCATTTATGTATTCTAAAAGATTTCATAACTGTTCCGTATGTAGTATAGGTATACTATACCATACTAACTGTGCTCATAACATCTGCAACCTCGATTTTATTTGGGCCACCATGCCTCGACAGATGTCGCGTACAAAGCTCTCAAGCGTGGTACCTGGCTATGTCTGTATATGTTATGTATAAATGTCTAAGGGCGGATTCGACCAAACGAGAATAAATTTTATCCTTAGGATAAATCGCTAGTTACCCGAGAGTAAATCCATTTTGCGTTTTACCATCTACTATTCTAAGAATAGCGCGCTTATTCGGGCTTAATTCTTATACCCACCCTATGGTGTGGAATAACAGCTAATCCAAGAATATTTTAATGGCGCCCGCTCACCATATTATTATGATCGCCCACGGATTTTTTGATTCTGTCATACTTCAGTAGAAGCTGTCATGTCAAAGCAAAATTAACACATTGATTGACAGCTTTCAGCTCGCTACTTTCACTATTCCACGCTATAATACGACAATGTTCAGTTGACAGGATTTAAGCCTCCACAGCATACCGTTATATTGCAACATTGATTTGCCGGATATTATATCATTAATCATTAATTCTGCTATTCCCGTTTAGTTATTCCAAGTATAGTTAAACTTCAAATTGCGTCGAAAAACGACTTTCAGTTATTCGGAGTATAAAATCATTGAATAAAATTATCCCTGGTATAGTTACGCGCGTGTAAATCTATATTTGGTCGAATCCGCCCTAAAAGGGAGAATTTATTTATAATTTTTTGCTAACAACCATCCAATCATCCATCAATAAGTATCTCACAGTCCACTGCTGGACATTGGGCTTCCGTTGATGAGTCACTTCTCCAGTCGTGTGCCCTTTGAATGAAGCGGTTTCCCGCTGGCTTCATGTCATCCACCACTTGGTCGCAGACAGACGCAGCTAGTTTATAAATATTATAAGTAAACTAGCTGACCCCGCAAACGTTGTTCTGCCATATGAAATGTCAAAGTGACGCGACGCTTCACGTCAATGAACGACGGGTAAAAATAAAAATACTAAAAGCTTGTTTAAAAAACATTTTCCAGTGGAGCAAATTGTCAATCTAAACCATTCTCGAATCCCTTTGAACACACACAAAACATTTCATTAACCAGCCGTTTAGGAGGAGTTCACTGTCATACACACGTACACAAGAAATATATATATTAAGAAGATATGAGAATTTAACCTATCCATCTATCCTACAACAATAACAAAACTCACTAACCTGTTCGAAATTGCGCATAGAATCCATGTCGGAGCTCGCGTTGAACACGCAGGTGTTGGTCTTGGGGGTCTCCCCGTCCATCGACACCGAGCCGCCGGGCACTGCGGGGCACGCGGGCACGTTAGGGCACAACCATACAATGTCACATTAAAAGCAACACGTGTCTTATAAAATCAGTGAGTGAACGTAAACAGTGTCATCAAAATTCAGGACTCTAGCCTGTATCATCATGTTAATGTTTGTGTTTGGATTCAAACATTTGAGAGCAGTAAATCAGCTTTTTGCAACATGATAATGTACCTGGGCAAGGTTGATTAGTTTATGGGCATGGGTAAATAAAGATGCCAAGCAAGTAAGAGATCTGAGAGACATCAGATTTCGAGGGCAGAGCTGTCGAGGGAGGATCTGATCGGATGATGACAAAATAGACATCACTCAGAGCAGCTGACATCCCAAAGTTAGAGATGAGGCAAGAACAAAAGCCCAATGCAAGGTTCTTAGTCCAAAATACATACTAAACACATAGAGGAGGAGGTGAGGATCCTTCCTCACGTAAGGAGGTAAAAAAAGGTAGAGACAAGTAAAGTCTGATGTTACCTATACATATATACCTTTTCTTTACGACGAATATGACTTCGTCATGCGACGGTAGGTGCTGAGCTTGGTGCCGTCGCCGCGACGGCGCGCTAGAGGCAGGGTAATGGGTAAGGCGAAGCACTCACGCAACAACCAGACAGCGATAAGCACGTCGAATATTACCTAGGTACTCGTAAGTCGCATCGGTCGCCGCCCGCGCCCGTACCCAGAGGCAGGGTAAAGGGTAAGGCGAAACACTCACGCAGCAGCCCGCCAGCGATAAGCACGTTAGATGCTTGTACGTCGCACCGGCGCCCGCGCCCGCTTCCAGAGGCCGGGTAACGTTAGAGACAGGGTAAAGGGTAAGGCGAATCACTCACGCAGCAGCCCGCCGGCGATGAGCACGTCGAATATGACCTCGCCATAGCGGCGGTAGTCGAGCTTCGAGCCGGCCGCGTCTAGGTACTTGTAAGCCGCGTCGAGGTCGCCGCCGGCGCGCTCCAGACCCTGCACGAGCGCGTCGCGGAACCCGTTAGGGTCGTACTTCTCTTTCTCATCTGTTGACAACAGAAATACAGATTTAATGGAATACACAATCACAGAGGCGGGGCGCTATGTCCGGAAGGAGAGGATAGTACGCGTATGCAGGCTCCAGTGGATGAATTTGTGATCCGGTTACCCCGCGCCGAAAATAGGCCTTATCCTTAGACACGAGCGACCCCCTGAAGTCCGATCACTCCCTAGAGAGCTGATGAACTTTCTTGCCTCCGACTATCGGGGGGAATTAGCGATTACCTATGGGCTAACAGTTCCGCGCTCGCGACGATCGACTGCCTTCCACGCTCAACAACGTGGTAGTCACTGACTGGGTTTACCAGCAGGATAGTCAGTGACGGGGCTTACCCCTTGAGCAATTGCCCGGACACAGCTTAACTTGAATAGCCTCAACGCAATAGCGTTGCTGAAGTGGAGGAAAGGTATGTCTGAAGGAAATACACGGACAGGGTGAATACAGGTAGCGGCACGAAAGATTAGCTGTGACTTTAAATGCGCAGAAGTCTAAATTTTAGGTATCGTCTTGCGCGGGGAAAGCGGATTGTCAGCCATAAGCGCTGAGACCGCATGCGCAAATATCCCCTCCGAATTTCGTTCAGAGGTACACTCTTGTGCAGCTGCACTAACATGGGCGTGGCTATTGCAAACGGCTATCTGATATTTACTTTGCGTAACATAAATTCGTAACCGTTTTCAAAAATGTTTTGATAGGTTCTAAAATTTTTATATTATGTATTTAGTTGGAATACCTAGTCAGGTATTATTGTATGAACAATCGTGCATACTGTTTTTTTTTGTAAGCAGATTTTGGCCTGTAAATGATCACTTAATAATATTGTTATATTGTATTGGCCTATGCCTATGAGAATATTATGAAGCACACACAGATGACATACAAACTTGATCTGCACTAACTGCCTGGAACTTGAATTTGTGCCTTTTGGATCTTATCAAAGACCGAGATCTTATACACGAAGCTATATAGTGTCGAGGCAAATAGATAAATAAAATACTAATACCGGTCCCCGTATGACTATTGTGAGTTTTTGTTTGTTAGTGGGTCCAAAGTTACCGTCCATAAAAGCAAACTCAGCTAGGTAACAGTTCGTCGAGTGACGGGTAAAAACGTGTAGCTAGTTGGGTAAAAAAGGTAAGCAAGGTGAACGAGCGGCGCCGGCGATCGACAATGCAACCGTGTCAATGGTGTTGTCTTGTTTTAGAAAACCTTAGCCTTAATGGTTGTCACGTTATCCTCAGACTGTGGCAATTATCTTATTACCGTGTTGACTTTAGTGTATTTGCTTAGATAGTAACGGAATATGCGAAAAACACGGGAGCATAATATGTAATTCATATAATTACACGTGATACAACCCGTGTAAGTCTAGTTACGGTTTTTTTGTTTTGTTTTAATACATTCATCGCTGCGACCCATGGCCCATAGACGTCCCACTGCTGGGCACGGGTATACATAAATATGTATTATATACAGATATTATATCAATACATCTGTAGTATTTTTAACTTAATAAGCACTATTTCAAAAATAAAAATAAAACACGCTCTTGTCGAACTAAAAAGAGTATTTTTAAATTTTTATTCGGTCCTTAATAAGTGTGCAATGTTTCAAATTAATCCACCGTTTTGAAGTTGGCGAAATTCACGTTCGAAGATTCCGTTCCACACATACATTAGCTTGGTATGTACCAAGCTAATAAAGGCGTGTTAAAAGATAATGAGTACCTACGTAATGTCGACACACCTTACAGAGATAATTTTAAAGCAAAGATAAGTAATTTTAAGATGGACATTTGATAAGATTAATCAAAAAGTACCCAATTTCATCACTCGTCAGATCATTATTATCAGACGAGTAAAACGCATCTTCTCAACCATGTGCTAATTACATGAAGACGCCGTTACGTTTACGGTGAAGGTGAGGGGCAAAGCACCGCATGGTCACTTCACTTACAGCTATTGATAACAATACGGTTTTGCAAGAAATACTACAGGTGTACGTGACCAAGAGTTGGACAGCTGCGCTGGCGGCGAGATACTTTAGTTAAATGCTTAAACCTCAGAGATGGACAAAAAGATCATAATTAACGGCTAATGCTGACTGAGTACGGCCCCTTTTTGACAAATTCATACTTTATTAGTTTAATTAGCTTTTTAAGGTCAATGTATTTTTATTTTTGTTGTGTTTGTGTGTAATTTAAACTTAACTTACTAATATTTTTTTTATACTTATTCTTATTCTAATTATGAAAAACGGGGATCATACAATTCTGACTTAGGTACGGTGAAGACTATGTCCTATCTACATCAGCGAAACGAGACCTATAAACAAAAATTGACGTTTTTTTTTTTCGAGGTGAAAATCTTTGAAAGATTTTGTGGGTATGTGCGATTCTTACTCACTAATACCCACTCGGCAGCTTTTCAAACACATGTAGAAAGCTCCGGGATATCCTACTGTACCGTTGAAAACTGACCTGCATAATCAATTTGGTTGACAGGTTGGTCGACAAATAAAAGCCCTTCGGAATATTCCTTCTAATGACACGATATCGTAAAACTGTTCACACGGCGGCGCACACGTCGCCTTATCACCAGGAAGAGAAGCGACGATAAGGGCGCGAGCTCACTGCCCTTGCGGCATGCGACTTGAGTCACCGACTACGAACAGCTACGAATTTGCGACGCGATTGTACCACACTGTATTCTAGCCTTTAGAAAGACAAATATATTTTAAAGTACAAAGAGCAGCCTTACCATACAAATACTTGTTGTTATTTTTTTTAGCTCACGAGTGTCACAAAATTAGCGGAGAATATCAACCAAAATAGTTACTTTACCTCGAGGTAGCAAGTATGGGTGCATAATTTTTGTTTGTTAGGGCCCGTCTAAAGCCAGTATAGCATTAAATATTTTTGGATGAAAACAGCATTGACGGCTGGCTAGGGAGCACATTTTGTAGATTCCTGAGTACGTGTCGATGTCAACTCAACTCGTAATTGAGGCGATTGTAGTATGAAAAAAAATGGTTGCGTCATCGTAGCTCTGTGCAGTCGCAAACCGTACGGGTGGTGTGCACGTAACCTAAGCCTCAGTGTCACTGCCAAAGAAGTTCCGAAGGCCCCATCCTCGTTTATCGCGCGCCGCGAGGTCGACAGCAAGGAAATTGTGTCAATACCGAGGCATTGATTAAGAGAAGCGCTACTTCTTTTTTGTCGTATTGTTCTTCATTATGGGGAATGTGTTCCCGACTAACAAGACCTCGAGAATGCCTGACACTCACGACGAGTAAAACTTAGCGTTCTTTGGTCAAGCTTGAAATAAAAAATAAAAAAAGAATTACAGCGTAGAACCGAAATGTAGTCAGTTGTAACGAGGTGCAAAGCACAGCCTTGCTCAGATGCGCGCACCGAAATTATGTCAATATTTTCGTGTCCAACTGCTAACTGTAAACTGCAAAACGAAACTTAAATCTTCGTTCAATTGCCTCTGCAACATTCTGCGTTATCTGCGCTGAAGAATGTTTAAAAATAGAAACATCGTCGAATTACCCGCACGCACAAGAACAATGGGTGCGTGCTAATTGAATTATCGAAACCATCGGAGTACGTCACGCGTGCTGCGGTGCGTCGTCGCGGTCTGCGTAACGATTCTCACTACAATACTCAACGCATGCAGCTCAACCGCATTTGTGCCCAAGCTACAAGCCATGGATGTACAATAAATTAATTAAAGGAAGCATTTCGAAGGCTCCGGGATAGTATAGTAAGTCCATCAAAAATCTGGGAATGCTACTATGAAGATCATACTCACTGGACTAGCGTGGCTTTTGCACTCGACGTAAGTCACAGATGCTATGGGCGGCGGTATCACAAGTACACCTACACCGTACTTGCGTAAAGCACGACTTTTAATACTAAATCGAACCCACTAATTATTATTACGTGAATTAGGCTCAGATCGCCACGGCGCGGAGTCATCAAAATTGGTTAAAAAACTACTGATTGTGGTGTTTATAAATTGCAATTTATTCCACATAAAATGTTGACGACGGAACTCTAAAATAAAACGGCCGTCCATCCACTTTCCCGCCATAAAAAAACGATGTTTTTCCGCCTCTATAATTAGAAGTCTCGAGAGCCTAATTAGATGGCAGACTAGGCCTTTCTGTTCTATGACTGCTCGTTGGCTAAAAATAAGTAGAGGGAGTGTCTACTCTTCGAGTTCCGATCGATACGATACGAAGTTGGATTTTCAAGCTAGGTACTCGTTTTCCGGTCGGAAAAGTCGTTGCTCAGCTCGATTACAACTGCTGACAAGCTGACCTTTGACCTAATATTGACTTGACTATACTACTACGATTGTTTAAACATGGCCATGCCACGTGCCGCCATGATGTTTTGGCATGGTAGAATAAGCGACACTTTTAAAATACACCTATACAACAATGCTTCATAATTACGTGATTGTATACCAATTAAAATTTTAATAAAGCTTTTTGCTTAATACCTTAAACGATTAACGAGTTAAAAGATTAAATATTTATTGTGTACAATGCAACTAAAATAAGGGACTAGTGGACGGTTACCCCCGCAGCTACGCACGCGTGGAATTAACGTAATATAATAATGTCACTCAGTGAAGATGCAGCTTTCTAATGGTGAAAGAATTTTTGAAATCCGTCCAGTGGTTTTTGTGTGAAAACATAACAAACACATATTTCCTCTTTATAATATTAGGATAGCTTCGTGTTTCCCCATATTTTACTTTGGAAATTTTACAACTATGGAAATCTTTAGTTTATAAGGGCATACTTTTAGAATTCATGGACCTTTCTGCACCATTCGAGTTAAAAATAAACCTCCGCGGTTACTAGCAATCGATATCATCTGCGGGTGTCTGGGGCCTTTACGTACTGTACTCTTAGTTTACGTAATAGTAGTGCCATGTTTACTTCTCGTAAAGTAGTGCGGTGACGTCATAGGGCTACTCAAAATGCTCAACCTACCCCAGGAAATCTGACGAAACTCAGTATCTATTGCCGGTCAAATACTGTTGTCAGGATATAATGGTTGTCTAGGAAAACCTGGATTAGACAAACAAGCTATCTACCATCAATCTACCGTCGTTTTAGTGGCAGGGTTAGGTTAGGGTTACGCTTTTTTTCGATCATATCATTTTATCTAGGGTAAACTAGCATATGCTGTAGCCCTCATAATTATACCATTTTGGCATATCATCTATGAAGATAGAAGAAATTAAAATGGCCTGAAGTAGTTTGGTTGGCCAGTGACATATCGTCGGTACAAAAGTCAACTAGCCAAAGTGTCATTTTGGCAGTAAACTAATCTCACATAGATTAGTTTACCTATGTAGAAATTTTACTTTTTTCAGTTATGCAGAAAAACTATTTGTAATAATAACATTTATATGCGTTGTGTCAAGATATTGATGTCATGTAAAAATTGCCAAAATTACACTTTGACTAGTTGACTTTTGTACCGACGATATCTTTTAATTTAACAGTGAGATTGAGACTAATCAGCAGAAAACCTTGGAGACAAATTAACGCATGATATAAAGCTCGTAAACAATAGACTACAATCCACAATGCTCTTGTCATCTATTTTAAACTGATTGAAGGAATTCTTAATACGTTTGCGTTTTTACTCTCTTCAACGTCAAAATGGTGATTGTTGATGGCCGTCGTCGATGTTTATTTGACATCTATTGTGGTGTAACCAAACTGACTAATTTACACGTGTACGTTACAAGAACATGGTGACGTAAATGTAAATGATCTGATAAATTGACTACACAATGCAATCGATAACATTATGTATGATAGATGTAGGAAACAGTGTAAAAACTAACATCCCTATTCATAACAATTTAATAAATAAACTATGTAATTTAACAAATTTTAATAAAACTAATAACCAAAAACAAATTTTACAAGCAGAAGGGCTTATTATATTTGCTACAAGAATATACTAAAATGTTTTTCCTACAAACTACATTCTCTAAAGTCAAGTTATCTCAAGTTTAGTCTTTGTCCTTTCTTTTATAATGAAAGAAAGAAAGGAGAAAAAAAATTATTTTACTTTCATAAATTTTCCATCACCAGTTAGGTACAGTAAAAGTTTACACAAGTAGAATTGATTTCAAATAAAAATTGGACGCCCTCAGAAAATTACCGTGGCAAACCGCAGGGTGGTAATGGATTTAAGGATAGCAAACAAACATGCAGCAACCATCCACTATCACTCGTATCACTTTAACAATATCATTAGTACAGTAAGATTAGTTTCATGGTATATTGAGAATTTCGTAGGACCATATGGGCCGCCATCGCGTCAGGCGGTGAGTCAGCCGCGTACCAACTGGCGACGTTTTGCAACACCCTGCAATTTTGTAGTTTTTGATTTTTTTGGAGTCTGAGCATGTCAGTGACCCTTTTTGTCAAATTTTTATGGGTGCAAAGCTGTTAGTTGCATGTAGAAACGGCAAAAAGTAATAAATTATAACTAGCTGTGGATTTGGCTACTTGAGATAGATATATGTATAATTATTTTACTGAGCAAGATCCTTTGTTTTATCTAGAAAAAATTGTAATTTAAGTATCTAATATGAAGAAAAATAATTTCTAAATTCTGTGAATAGGTTATTAATTTTGGCCGCAACCTAATTGATATAGTAATATTTTTGAGTTTTCCTTTTGCTTAATATCAGTCCCTCAGTGAAGCTAAAAGATACATAAACTTTATAAAATGATTGATAGAAAAGCTAGTTATAAGTTAATTCAATAAGCACAGGATTTATTTAGGATTTATTTAGTATCCTCTACAGTAAACACTTGGTAAAATGATGTCCAAACATAACATTTTCAAAGACATGTGAAGTCAGCTACTGGGCACTTGGCTAGCATGGCCGTTAGCCAACAGGGAAAATGATGTTGTTTCCGTCGTGATAATATAAGTGCCCAATAAAGTCACAATTAATTTAATATTAATTTAATATTGAGAAAGCTATAATCAACTGTTACATGGCTAGAACATAACCACATTTTCGATCATACACAATGAAACTATGTCAAGTATTTGTTTATAGATATTGCATTTGTATTGATAGATAGATGTATCTTATGATAATAGATATATGTATCTTATAAAATTCAACTATCCTTTGTCTCATAGTGGCATTATCCTTGACCAGTAATATTAAGCATATTGTGTGTACAATTTCATATTTGCAACAACTTGTTTACAAACAACTGCCTGCAATTATTATGTGCATGGTATTTTTAGCATAAATTTGTATTTAGAATGAATAACTTATTTTATCTTTGTGATCAATAAATATCATGTTTCCCTGTTTTAGTTTTTTAATTTCTACAATTATGAGCACAAGAATAAAGAGCAAATAAATGTATTACAATGACAAAAATTATCCAAACTATATATATAACTATTGCACTGATTTTCAGTGAGGACCAGCCTAGTTCAAAGTAGTTTAAACACTTACTTTCAATCACTGATACCTTGTCATGTTTTTACGACATGTTAATTATTAGTGACCCAAGTGTTTATTTGGCATTAAGGATAAAACGAACGCAAACTATCCTACGATTGCAATAGTTCTTGCAATTTTGTATGTCATATTAGGATTAACAGTAAAATAACACGGGGGCATTGATCTGACAGTACAAGGAAATGAAATTCAATTGTCCTGGTTTTCATTGCCGGCAAGTGCAGATGTGTTCCTATCAAAATTCTTGAGGTTGTAATGAAATATGCCTTACACTAATGCGAAAACAATGGATGACGCGCAATCGACTTATATATAAAAAGTATAAATTAAAAACATCAAGAGAACTTACCTCTTTTTCTGGTCTTGATCCGTTGACCCGATAATACTGGTTTTTCTACTTTTTGACTCATACAATTTATTGCTGAAACAAAATACACGTGGCAATTAGACTCCGGTCGGCAGGGCCCGTTAGGCGGTAACATGTCACAGGTTCATCGCCCGCGCTGTTCGTCACGACTCCTCCTATTAATTACACTCAGGAATTATGTTCCAATATCTAATATATAGAGTCCATAATCATTACAATGTCGTAACGTTATGGCGTCACTTACTTAAAGGGCGACGGAGCCTTTATGGGGACACGGGCAGAATGACTCCACAAGGGAGAAAGTACTAGATTACAAGATCGAGAATGACTTTGCAAGGATTTTACGAATTTAACGTGTTACGATAATTGTAACTAGTTCAGCGCGTATTGAACAAAGACGATGCGCAATCAACATATATGTGTGCACTGATACTCACGTAGTGACAGGTTATGTAGGAGCCTTTTACTCCTTTTGCGAGTTCTCTCGGACTGCGCCTGTTCAGAAAAGAAAGAAACGCTGCGACGATCTCTATTCCCCCGAGAACTAGAGACAACGTGTGTGGAGTCGCCGGATATCCGGTAATGGTAGTCAGGAATATTGATTCAAATCGCTCGTGCCAATTTTTCTGCTTCGTGTTTCAAAACAATGATTGATAGTTACAAAGATTAAGTCAATTTTATTTTTTATACAATATGAAGAAATAAATTAAATCAAAGGTATGAACAAACAATGAAAAATCTCTATCTTAACCGAATTTAGGTCGTTATTATTATAAATGTATATAATCAATAATAACAAAAGTTGATATATCTTAAACCAAATAAATAATTTTCGGAAGCGACACGACAATTTTATTAATTTTGTATCACAAGTTTAAAAATTCTCAAATTGAAAGGAAAACATATGACTAAAAAATGGCCGACCTAATACCATAGACAATCTTGTTTCTTCTTTTTATTAGTACCGAATACCGATGCATTCGTGGATGGATACATTCAATTCTAACTAAAGCAAGCTAGAACTTTTCAAAATTTTCTTCAAAACGTTCGAAACGTTTTCCCCAAACCCCAAACTAAAAAAAAAACAAAAATACCCAAGCATATTTTAATTTTAATATACCATGGATTTAAACGTACCTATTGTTTATATTCGTTAAAAAAATACAGAGTATATATATACATTATAACCAGAAATAAGTTTTTCTTTGAATATTGATTGCTATAATATGAATTTTGAATTTTTTGGTCTGTTCGCTAATAAGCATAATCAGGTATCATGAGTAGTAAGAAAGGTTAAAGGATAATAATTTTCATTATTATAGTATACTGCGCACCTATTGGCTATCTTTTTTATCGTCAGTGACTAACTGGCTTCAGTTGTACACCGAACTTTGATGACAACTGAGAATTTCATAACATTGGTATTGCGTATCACATTAGGTGGATATCAAGTTACGGTGACTTATAGACGGGGAACGGTGCTCTTCGTGTCAGCACTTGACGTCCCTATTTTTTATCGACTATTATGCTGCTTATTTGAAGAACGCCTTTTGAGTATTACAATACTACATTTTAGGGAACATTTTATTTTATGCGGTTTATAAAATACTCTTGACATATTTTTACGGCGCTAAACTCAAACAAAAACAAACTGTTCATTCTTGCGTATATGCTTAAACTTGCGAGTTGTGTGGATTTAATTTATGATAATAATATATACTAGTGTTTTGTGAAAATAAATCCTTATATTTCATAAAGGTAAGTAAAACATAAATACACAGGTATATAGGCTCCCGATAGATCGAGTAAATTTATTATTTGAAATTTTGTATGAGAGTTTGTTTCGATAGGAGACCAATTTCTAAGTATTAAAACTTCAACTAAGTTATTAAAATAACTCTATCATTTACATAAATTATAGTGTTTTTAAAAATGTCCACGGTAGTTGTAGTCAAGTGAACATTTTTAGGTACTTTAATGATTGATTAGGTATTTTATTGATGTACAATATTTAATTTAAGATGCCTGCACGACGAAGAGTTTCCTTATGGCAAATGGAAATACTAGTGGAGTTTGCAGAGTCCAATCCCGACATTGCATTGGGCCGCAGGCTGTTAGAGTTATCCGGGAAGTATGGGATAATATAGCAGTCCAATTAAACTCTGTGGCAGAGGGAACCACTAAAACACCAGACCAATGGCGAAGAGTAAGTTTACATTTAAATATTTCCTCTGAAACACACTACCAAAGTATTAATGTATTAATACATTTTCCATTCTCTCCATCATTACTAAAACATATTTTAGTGCTGCATTCTTTTGCATTTTTTGTCACATGATCCTTGGTCCCATTTGCCCCACTTATGAAGTCTCTCCACTCAAGACTCACAATACCCTCAAGTGCCTTTGATAAAAAATTACTCTAAAAATAGCTTGCATTTTAAGTTTGTTGTGTTATGTTCTTAGAAGTAGCTTGGTTTAGGATTATACTTAAATATGGGATGTAGTAGATTTTTCTGACACAGTTACAAAAATGTTTTTCATTTTTTCTATCAAGTACTGGATAGAGTTCAAGGCCAAGACAAAGGGCAAAGCTGCAGACTCAAGGAGGAATGCATCAGCAACTGGTGGAGGGCCTAAATAAAAAAAAGTATTGTAGAAAAACCACATGATAAAACTAATTTTTATTTTTAGGGCATGCCCAGCGTTCCACTGCACGAAGATCGAGATCACAAAGACAATGTTAGTACTTCGTATTATAAAGTAGTTCACGTTTTTTTTTTTAAGGACTGAAATCAATATAAAATTATATAAATTACAGTTCATAGAGATGAGAGGACGCCACGCTGGGCCTACGAAATTGAATCTCGACGCATTTATTTGTACATATGTATTAGTTAATTGAAAGTAAAATGAATAAATAACTTTAGGTTACTCATGGTAATTTTTTCAACATTATTCACAAACCAAATTGTAGTTTTATGTAAGTATGAAATGAAATTAACAATAAAAGACTAATAATATTATTTAATATGTTATTATATTCAGTGTGTAAGTCTCCATGTATAAAATATGTTACAAAAGAGGCTTTTATACTTAGATATAGTTATGGACTCTGTTAGGTTACAGCAATAAAAATGTAACAATAAAATTAAGACAATTATGTAATAATATAAATTAAAAAGTATATAAAACTTGTATATAAAACAAAATTAAATATTCAAATAAAGAAATAAGAATAAAATTAAACATACGCTATTCTTATTAATACCTATATATTATAACCTATATATTATAATATTACCTCTAGCGTTATCAAATAAATTTTTAAGATCTAAAATTAATACAAGAAATTAATTATCTTACAATATTATTAACAATTTTACACAATCAATTTGATTACTGAATACTATGGAATGGAATGATTATGGAATGCTAGTTAGCTCTAGCATTCCATAATCTTTGGACTAATATCTCCCTCGAGTTGTCTGCGGCAATTGCCTCAACTCTTGGTACCTCCCTAGAGACTTGGCTCTGATGATCATTGTCAACATCATCACTGTGAGGCTCGGGCATTGGAACATTCCGTGCGTTGGCTATGTTATGTAGGACAACACATGCATTCACTATTTTAGCTGCCGTGACAGGATCATAGTGAAGTACCCTGTGTGCTAACAAACACTGCCAACGTCCTTTTAGAATGCCAATGCAACGCTCAACAGTGTTTCTCACTTTACAATGAAGTTCTGTAGTGTTCTTCTGGTGAACCCGGTGCCGTGCCTAAGATAGGTGTCATCATCCATGGGCGCTGTGCATATCCAGAATCACCTTAAATAATAATATAAATATAATTATTTCAAGTTGGTTAAGTTTACATTCCACTTAACACAGCCAGCCAAAATATATGTCATACCTAATAGCCAACAATGCTGTCTATTCCTTTCCAGACTTTCTAAATGAGCTTTTATGTGGCATTGATTCCAGACATAAGAATCATGTGATGCACCACCAAATGATGCATCAACATGCAGTATATTCAGATTGGAATCACAAATCTGAAACAAGAGTTTTATTTTAGATTCTCAATATTAATTTTGGTTAAAAACAAAAACTATTGGTAGTTTTGTAATATTACTTATTACTTACTATTAAAACATTCAAGGAATGATAAGTTTTTCTATTAAAATATGCCTCCTCATGGTCTATTGGTCGTATCAAGGCCACATGTGTACCATCAATGCACCCAATAATGCCGGGAAATCCTTATAAACCTTAAACATTCAATAAGTTAAATATTTTATAAATTTTTAGTAAGTATATGTACTGTTTTAATTAAAACACACATAAGACCTTACCCTTTCATAATGATTTCCCTCTCTTGCTGAGACATAGGGAACTTTATGTACTTATGGAGTACTTCCCTGACATTGAGTGCATCAGTCACTTCATGTAGACACTTACTAAATGTGGGCTGGGACATATTGCATAGGAAGGAGGCACCTACATTGCGTTGGTATGACCCATTGCCAAAAAAACTTAAGGCAGCCAAGATCTGCAATAAAAAATTAAATTCGTTAAGATTTCTCAGGCAAAATAGCTGATGCTTTATACTATTATATTTTCACAACAAAACAAAAAGGATATAAGTTAGTAGGTAAGGTAAAAGTACTTACTTTTAGTTCATTGCGAACAGCCGTTTTTCGTCGAGCTTGTGGCAGGCATGGACGGAGTTCTTCTAATACCTGTTGGAATCCAGCTTTACTCATACGAAAATTCGCAATAAACTCTGTCTCTGGCAACTCCAAGGGATTACTAGCGTCACGCAAGCGGCGCCTCTCAATTCGCAAAAGGCTTTGTTTTCGCTGTTCTTCAGCATGTGCCAACAATATTAGACGAGCCATTCCTTTTTAACAACACGAATCACAATAGTTTATCACTAATCAAACACAAAAAAACTTTTAACTCTACTTTACCCAACACTCGTCTTCGGTGATAATCACTAGAGTTCATAAAACACTACATACGAGTAGTTTCTTTCACGAGAAATAGTGATTATCAATTTGATGTCCACTCAAACATTTAAAAGCTTACACAATCGCAATCTTTCAAGTATCGATACGTTAACATCTGTCAAAATATGTTACGGTGACTATCGGCGATACTGGGTGCTCATGACGTCATCCTAGTTAGTCACTGAAGATAGCCAATACGAAACTAACTGTTTGACAGTTACTCGTTGAACACTTTGCCAAGTGATCTTCACTATAAGCTGTCAACTGAGATACGCAATAGCACCGCTGATATAATAAAAATGTCACATGAATCCTGTAAAACAGCAAAATTACTGGTTATTATTTATGCCATTGCTATTTGTCCACTGCCGAGGCCGGTGTGACATATAAAATGTACTCTGTGGGTGTGACCGGAACGTCAACAAAAAAAGGTACGGGAAAATGACGTCCACAGCGATCGTGTGTTTGTCCACTGCGACCGAATAGTCAAAGTATTATGTAAGTTTCACACAAAAACTATTGGACCGATTTCAAAAATTCTTTCACAATTAGAAAGCTGCATCTTCACTGAGTGAATATGCTTTAGAATATTACTAGGTGTAAACGAAACTATTACTACTATGTCTGCGAGCGAAGCTGCGGGCGTCCACTAGTATAGTATTCTATATTTTTATTCATTCACTAGTGGACGCCCGCAGCTTCGCTCGCGTTACACATTCACTGACTTCAAAAACGGCAAAGCTTCATACTAACTTTGTATCCCCGTTTTACCCCCTTAAGGGATGAATTTTCAAAATTTTCTCGGCGTAAAAACCATCCTTGAACTTCAACGAACATTTTAAAAAATGAATTGGCCAAATTGGTTCAGGCGTTCTTGAGTTATGCGCTTACCAACACATTTTGCGATTCATTTTTATTATATAGATCTGTGAAAATTTGTTGTTATAATGAAGATTACTATTGAAATTTATGATATGTAAATATTAAATAAAATAATAAATAGATCTCTTTGGGTCGCAAAAAATTATCGTCCGTAAACCGACTTTACAGATAACCATTAATTTTTTTTCAAATATACTTTTGCTGTATGCTGATAAAGACCTTTACGGCGTCACTGAATAGGATTATACCGAATACAGTATACAATAATATAATGTACTCTGTGTCAGCCATTGATAACAGTATCAATGGTGTCAGCTCCTTCTACCTGTCACGCCTGTCACACTTACCTTCTGTCATCTGTCAGTCATATTAGTATGTGAGGTTATGTTATGTGGGGTTATGATTGAAAAAATAAAATTGAATTAAAATAAAAAACATCTAGTAATAAGTAAAGTTTTCAAATTTTTAAAGCAAAAAACAAACCATGGCGAACTCTATTATGGCCAAGGTAAAAGTTAAAATGTATTTACTAAGTACCTCAGTTATATTGAGCATAACGTAAATTGTTAATATCGTTTATAAATAATACTCATAGTAATTAATTAAATATTATTGTATGGATTTTATAAATAGCAATGGCTTAAAGTCTTTTATTATTATAATTCTATTGGGGGAGACCCGTGCCCAGCAGTGGGACGTCTATGGGTCGCAGCGCGTATATATTTATGTCTGGTGTATGGCAATATTTAAATAGGCTATGCTATTAAATAGGCAATAACATGAAGAATAAAATTATAGAGAATTAAGAGAATCTCCCATTCCTCCACAGTTAGGTGTTCTGCGCCTGGTCCCAGCAACCCTCTGCCAGCCGTCGCGCACCACCACCAACAAGCACTATGACCCCAAGTTCAAGAAGTTGAGGAAACAGAAGTTCATCGAGGTGGAACTGCCCGACATGAACGAGGACCTCGAGGGCCTGTCCCTTCAGAAGCAAAGACAGAAGATGAAGGAGCGGGGCCTCCTGCCGCCGAGGATGTGGATGGAGAGACCGTTTTATATTTCTGCTACAGGTGATGATGAACTTATGCTTAATTATGTAGTATCCATAGCCCAATGGCTCATAGCCATTAACAATTTGCGCGTGGAGGAATGCTAGATGTAGTCGTGGTACGGGAGGGCAATGATGTGCGAGATACTTGCGTTAGGCCAACTGATAGTATTGTACCACCAGATGCATATCATCTTCCACTTGAAATTGACATTAAGTTCGGTACTTCCCGACACTCAGACAAGATTGAACCTTCCAATATTAAAAAAAACAAAGACTGGAATTTTACAAAAGTGAATCGCGATTCATTAAGTGAAATTATATCAGAAGAATCTTGGCATGATTTACTAAAAATTGATAATCCTAATATTTTACCGATACCCGATTGTATTCCGCCCTGGTTTATTAAAGAACACAAAGATTTTCTCATTGAGCCAATATGTCACCTGTTCAATGTCGCCCTGAAGCATGGACAATACCCTTCTCAGTGGAAATCATCTCGTGTGATTCCAATTCCTAAGTCCTCCAATAGGACTTGTGTTGAGGAGTATCGTCCTATAGCTATACTCTCAACATTAGCAAAGGTTTTTGAACATATCCTTCATAATAAGATATACAGACAAATTGAACCGTTTCTATGTGACGAACAGCATGGATTTAGAAAGAAAAGGTCTGTAAACACCAATCTGCTTACAGTTGTCGAATTTATTTCATCAGCCCTTGATCGTGGAAGCCAGGTAGATGTCGTATATTTTTACTTCCGGAAGGCGTTCGATAGGGTTAACAATGATAGGCTTCTGGAAAAACTGAGTGCGTTCGGCTTTACACCAGATCTCCTTAAATTTGTCGCTGATTACCTGCGCGACCGCCAGCAATATGTACGGCTGGGCCTTTACGAGTCGCAACCCTATCATACGCGTTCCGGTGTCAGTCAAGGATCTATCCTTGGCCCTTTATTATTCACGCTGATGATCAACGACCTACCTGCGATCATAAAGTATTCCAAATGCTTACTTTACGCGGATGATTTGAAACTCTTTATTGAAGTCAAAACGGAAGAGGATTGCCTTTTGCTTCAGCGTGACATTGACGTAGCGTTTCGATGGAGCGTGGACAACGAAATGGAATTTAATCCACTGAAATGTTCCACAGTCACATACACACGAAGACGACATCCAATCGAATTCGTTTACAAACTAGACATGGAAACAATATTGAGATTATCTTCCATTATGGACTTAGGTGTTACGTTTGACTGCAGACTCAATTTTCATGATCACGTAGGAATGTTGGCCAAGGAGTCCTGTTACGTTTGACTGCAGACTCAATTTTCATGATCACGTAGGAATGTTGGCCAAGGAGTCCTTTCGACGGTTAGGTTTTGTTTTGCGAAACTCGAAGGACTTTAAAAATATGAACGTGATTAAATTAATTTTTAACACCTTAGTTCGCAGCAAATTAGAAGCAAGTGCATGCGTCTGGCATCCGTACGAGAGTACGTATGCACTCTTATTGGAGAAAGTGCAAAAGTCCTTTTTAAGGTACCTATATAAACGTACCTTTGGCTACTACCCATACATGTACCCATCAAAATTTATCCTTGGGTGCCTCAATTATAACTCATTAAAGGTCAGGAGGTGGAAGGATCAAATCCTTGTAATGTGTAAAATTCTAAGAGGCATGGTGGATGCCCCAGAGGTTCATTCTAGTTTGTGTAGGCTCTATGCTCCCGACGATTACCATCGCAACAGAAAGCATGAGCTGTTTGCAGTTCCGAGGTGTCGAACTTTAGCTCGATCTAAATCTCCCATTCCACGAGCACTAACTGCCTTCAATGCTCTCCTAAAAGCCACGCCCTATTGTGACCTTTTCGCAGATGAGTGGAAAATTATTATGTCAGTGTGCTTGCAATATTGTGAAATGAATGTGTAATGACGAATGAACGGAACTTATGGACTTTTTTTTTTTTCGTAAGTATACCTATTTGAATTATTTTTGTGAACATTTATTTAAAAAAAAAATTTAAATGTATTGTGTATTGTGTGTGACATTTGATTCGACTGTTATTTTTATAATGTAATTTCTAACTCTTGACAATTTTATTAATAAGTGTAATTGGGTGATCCGTTCTTATTAATTATATTGAATAAATAAAATAAACAAAGACTAAGAAAAAAAAATTAATGGTTGTCTGTAAAGGTTTATGGACGATAATTTTACGTGAAAACGTGAACGTTGTGGACCGCTAGTAGTAGCTTAAAATAAAAATTATGAAAGAATTAAAAATGATGGATATTTTTAAGTTTATGGTTTAAAATATCCGTCATAAAGCTATTACATAGAAAGGACGATAAAACTTTACTAAACAAATACAGACCAATTGCGCCTATTCCGATACTATCAAATTTTATTGAAAAAAAAAAAATATTGGTTGCCTGTAAAGTCGGTATACGGGCGAAAGTTTTACGTGACAACGACTTTGAGTGGTAAAATAATTTTAATGTATAACGCGCCTTTAGAAACAATTATTTCCCCAATCGAAATCGCGCCTAATATTCGCAAGCGTCGCGAAGGAACCGGGAAGTATCCCCCCGCGCCCCGCCGATGGACGCGAGTCTAGTCGCCACAGATTTATAAGTATAGTACTACGTACAGATGGGAATCGCGCATAGAAAATCTATGGACGCTAACTAAATTAGTTCCAAGGAAGTACGTCGGCGTCGCTTTTAGCGACAAGATGTCACGCATGCGCACCAATACCAATCCGTGCGCATGCGTGTTATGTATATATATATATATATATGTATATTGCCCGTTCCTAGTGATTGCTATTATCGATATTTATCGATATTTTATTTTTCCCTTGGTGACTAAATCGTAAATAAAACAAAATATGTATTATGTTCAACATTTTTTATTGCTTTTATATATGAATATCTTAACTAATATTATAAAGAGGAAACATTTGTGCTTTTGTATGTACGTTTGTAATGTTTTCACTCAGAAACTACTGGACCGATTTCCATAATTCTTTCACCGTTAGAAAGCTGCATCTTCGCTGCTGCATTTTTGCAAATAAAATAATTTTTAAGCCCTTTGTTAATTGCTATACTAATATTATAAAGAGGAAACATGTGTTTGTAACGTTTTCACGCAAAAACTACTGGACCGATTTCAAAAATTCTTTCACCGTTGGAAAGCTGTTGCATCTTCACGGAGTGTATTACAGAAACATTGTACATCATCACCTGAAACAAAAAGTAAAAAATATTAATCTCAAATACAGTGCTGATTGGGACAAAGCACGAGTATTATTAATGATTAAACAAACACGAAGTACTTCTTACACGTACGGGTAAGTTTGCAATCATATGTTATTTCAGATTTTTAATCTTGCTTTTTAATGTACTTCGAAGACAATACAAAACATCGATATTCGATAAAATAATAGAATTCTTATTCCACATCACTACTGTTTACAGTACTAGTTTAGGTTAAAATAAAACCTTATATAAAAATAAAACCTTTATCTGAGCTGATAAATAAATTAAAACCTAATTATTAAGGTACCAAATGCTTTAAAATATAGACTGGAACAACTTACTGTGTTTGTTGGAATCCCACTGCAAATTTCATCCACCGTAAACTACGTAGGCCGCGCAATAATATGAATCAGGCGACCTTTGTAGAATTTGCGCTCAAACTCAAAATGCTTAGAACACACCCGCTTGCGGTTAAATTCTCTAGTGTTAAGAGTACATATTTAACACATTTCACATTTTATTTGTTTTAACCACAAATTTCGCCTACTATGCGGATTCCGAAAACAATGAAGAAAGACTCCACTATCCCTTTTGGAGTCACAATTAGGCACGCAACAATCATTACCACTCACAGTCATTTTCCAAAGTTTCTCACAATCTATATATTAAAGAGTATTGTGAATTGTGAGAATGCAAATTATGTTAGTATCAAACATCGTATAGGTTATAAGTCAAACAATAACAAAACACTACACAGAGTTTAGCTTCAGATTAGAAGCATTGCAATATTTGCAAATCGTAATGCAGCTGATTTCATTACGTTGAACAAGGGCGCCACTATGGTTCTTCTCTGTACTATAATTTTTTTAAGCGATTATTCACTCTATTGCTATGAGTTAGAGACTAAAATTGAATAAAGCTACTTAATGTCCACTGAATTTGTATTGTCGATTCCATAGCGTGCTAGTCGCTTTGCTCAAGTACCGCGCGCGCACGCTTTCAGCTCTCTCGAATATTCGTATAAATCAGTGTTTTACTATATAATTTTGAGTGAATAAACTATTGAAGTATTATTCTGGCGTGTTTCCTTTAACAAAACGTTAAATTGGACGCCCAACTATAGGGCCAAAGGACTCAGGAGTGCCGCGTTCGCGAACGGCAAAAACGGGCGAGTCCATTTTTGAAAATTCGAATCGTGTTGTGCTAGCCGTGTGTTTCGTGTGTTACTGTTGGTGTACGGATATTCGATAGTATGCCTCGTCGTCTGAGGAAAAGTGGCGGCAACGAAAGTGACTTCGAAGCTGATAGTGGACCGAGTAAGATGGAGGCGCAGATGTCTACGTGGATGGAAGCGTTCGCTCGGGCACAGGCGGAATCGAACCGCCAGCTCGTGGAGGCCCTCGTGGCGGCGCAGTCCTCGCACTCAGGCTCTGGTGCCCATTCTCCATCCTCGGTGGCGACAGCAGCGTCCCCCGCGCCCGTGTCGGCGGCGGCGACGCATGGCGGTAACTTCGCAAAGTGTACAGTGAGATTCAGTGGGGCTGTCCAGGATCCTAACGTGCTCGAGGCGTTCATCGACGCGATCGTAATATATAAAGAATGCGCGTACGTGAGCGACGAGCACGCGCTGAAGGGTCTACCTATGCTGCTGGAAGGTGAGGCAGCGGTGTGGTTCCGTGGAGTGAAACATTCCATCACCAGCTGGACCGAAGCGCTCGTGCGCCTACGGGCGATGTATGGAGTGCCGAAGCCCCCTCATAAAATTTTTAGACAAATTTTCAGCGAAGAGCAAGGGAGCGAGCGTGCTGAGACGTTTATCGCGCGCATCCGCGCCCTCCTTGCTTGGTTGCCATACAGGTTAGAGGAGCGCGCCTGTATTGATATTACCTACGGTCTCCTAAATCGGACGATTAGGAAACGTCTCCCAAGGGATACATGCGAAACCCTAGATGTGTTGGCGGAGAAGTGTAGGGCATTAGAAGAGACGTTGGTGGATGTTCATACTTCAGCAGCGGCCGTGCAGTCGCGCACGAGCGCGCCCGTGCATACGCACGACGGCAGCGCGTCGTCACTTGCGCGAGCGCGAGTCTATGCAAGTACGAGTACATCGGGCGATTCGCGGGCAGCGAGCGCGCGGCCCGTTTTCGCGCCAAATCCAACGGACAGCGGCGGCGGCTACGACGGCGCGCGCATCGCGCGTGCCTCGCCGGGTCGCCCGCCCCCCGCACCGACCGGCAGCGCGGCGGCGTCGTCGAGCGTTGGGTCTGCTGTGAGTACACCGACTCCCGCGCCACATAGTGGGAACGGACATAAAGGTAAACTTTTTTGTGTTTATTGCCGTAAAAGTGGTCATTCACGCGCGCAGTGTCCTAAAAGAGCACCAGTGAAGTGTTACGGTTGTGGTGCTAGTGGTGTCGTTCGTGCACAGTGCGAAAACTGTAATAAGGACACATTCTATTCTATTGATTTGCTTAGCAACGATATTTTTGTTAATGTCTCTGATGTGTCGAATGCATCAATGCTCGACGAATTTAAATTTGGCAATGTAAATCGAATTGATGTATCTAAAGTGTCTGACACGGCAATGTACGATGAATCAAATTTTGGTAATGTAAATCGAATGGACGTATCTGAAGTGTCGAATGTAGCAATGTACGATGAATCCAAATTAGGTAATGTACATCAAATGGATTTCTCTGAAATGTTAAAAACAGCAATGTACGATGAATCGACATTTGGTAATGTAAATCGAATTAATGTATCTGAAGTGTCGAATGTAGCAATGTACGATGAATCCAAAGTTTGCAATGTAAAGCTAACAGCTGATGTTTCTGATAATAGTGTTTCGAATGTAACAATGTATAACGTACCAAAGGTTTGTAATGTGAGGCGAACAGAGCTGAACGCGTCTTCCGTGGCAACCAATAGTGCTAACGTCAGTCGACCGATATTACGAATAGAGATTAACGGCTATAGTGGCACTGGCTTAATAGATACAGCTGCGAAACGTAGTGTAGCGGGTTCGAGTTTGTACGCGTTGCTTCAGAAGCAAAGTTATACTTTTCGGGAATGTTCATTGGGTCTCAAATTAGCTGACGGTGTAGTTAGGAATGTTCTTGTTAAACTTGCTGACCTTGAGGTCAGACTAGCAGGTCGTTTCATACCTACTACATTCATTATTTTACCGGATGCTATGAACAATGATACACTTTTGGGTATAGACTTCTTACGTGCTGCTCGGATTGTTATTGATCTTGGTACGGACTCCTGGTATATAGCTGATCACCCTCAGGTCTCCTACACCTTGCAAACAGAGCGCAGCAGGAACTACGTGGGATGCGCTGCGGCTGATGTGCTACGTGAGGAGGAAGGTGTTTCATTGTCTGCACCAGAGAGGAGCCGTCTTGCTGAGGTGCTACAGGGGTACGAAGACGTCTTCAGTGTAGGGGGAGGACCTCCAACCCCTTTTGCCGAACATAGGATTGACACAGGTGACCACGCTCCAATAGCTTTGCCACCTTATCGGTTGACACCTTATAAGAAGCAAATAATGAAGGAGCAGTTGGACAAGATGCTCAACGATGATATAATTGAGGAGTATGTACCTGGGGACCTGGTGCTCCTACGTAGTCACGTTCTCAGTAACGCTAGAAAGGGCGTTACGTCAAAACTGGCACCACGGAGGGATGGACCTTACACCATCGTAAGGAGGGTAAGTCCAACCACCTACCTGATTGGGGATTGCGCTACGCCGGATGAAGTGTTGGGTAAATATCACTTGTCGGATTTGCGCCGTTACCATTCGCGGGAGGGTGGTCAGCCAGAGCCAGTCATTCCACAGAGGAAGCGTGGACGACCTCGTAAAGTTCACATATAGAATCAATGTTCGTATCATCCGTTGGTGGGTTTGACCGACTGTGAGGGCACTGGTATCGGTCAAAAGGGGGAGTCTATAACGCGCCTTTAGAAACAATTATTTCCCCAATCGAAATCGCGCCTAATATTCGCAAGCGTCGCGAAGGAACCGGGAAGTATCCCCCCGCGCCCCGCCGATGGACGCGAGTCTAGTCGCTTTGCTCAAGTACCGCGCGCGCACGCTTTCAGCTCTCTCGAATATTCGTATAAATCAGTGTTTTACTATATAATTTTGAGTGAATAAACTATTGAAGTATTATTCTGGCGTGTTTCCTTTAACAAAACGTTAAAAATGTGAATATTCATTCGTATAGTAGTATCGTCTCGTATCGTATCGTCTCTCTCGCTCTTAGGCGGGCTAACCATGCCCGAGTGGAAGGGACGCGTGCCTCTCACTCGCTCTCATTGTGAGCGCATAACGTGAGCGGAGCGTAACGCAGTTTCTTGAAGTGTCACCCGGCAAACCAATTTATAAGACGTTGTCACGTCAAAATTGTTCACATTGTTTCTGAACTATGCATTCCAGGTGGAGTTTTTGAACCCTACATCCCACCAGAGGGCGACGGCAAAGCGTCACTAGTTTCGACCACACGCGCGAAGCAGACCGTCCAATTACTAGAGAAGAAATCAAAATCCATGATGGCTATACGCAAAATCAAAACGTACGACGAGGACTTTGAGACCAAAGAGTTTGTTATGAAGGCCCAGGAAGTCTACATAAAGGCTCACGAGAGTCTAGCGAGTCACGACAAGAGGGCGCTGCGGTCGTATGTGACGGAGAAGGCGTATCCAGAGTTCAGACACAATTCCCAGCTGAAGACCATTGAGTGGAAGTTTCTAGAGTCGCTGGAACCGCCGAGGGTTGTGCATGCGCGGTGTACAGATGTCATTAGCAAGGAGAATATATTTGGACAGGTATGTTTTTGTTGTTTTGTTGTTGACTATGTGGGTTAAAACATTTTTAAACACAAGCTTTTTTTAGTATGCTTACAAACCAATGTATTGAAACAATTTGTCAAATCTAATGATGACAAGATGGAACAACATCATCACAACTCTTTCTTTGTTCCACTGTTGGGCATGGGTCTCCTCTCAGAATGGGAGGGTTTAGGCCTTAGTCTACTACGCTGGCCAAGTGCGGATTGGAACATAGAAACTAACATAATGCAAGTAACTAAAACCTATAAGCGTCATTAAAGAAGCTTTTACTACTCTGCTGATACAACCCATAGTCGTCCCACTGCTGGGCAGACAAATCTGCGGGAGGTCTAGAGCATACTCCTACTCCACCATACTGCTCCAATGCGGGTTGCTGGAGACTCCTCTAGAACAGAAATAAAACCCCCAGATCTTTGATTAAGTTGGATTTATTTCTTATGTGATATTATCGATATTATCGGCAACAATATCGATTTTTTTTCGATCTTCATCCATTTTGCTATATTGCTATGTGTGTCTACGTGTCCGGCCAGGTGACGGTGCGGTTCCACTCGCGGCAGCTGCTGGCGGTGTTCGACCGCTTCGGGCGGCTGCTGCACGGCAGCCGGCTGCTCGCCAAGGACGTGCTGGAGTACGTCGTCTTCGAGAAGCATCTCTCCAACCTGTACGTACGCTCGTCCTATACTCAGAGCCCCTTATGTCTAATGAAAATCGGTCCAAGATGGCCGCCGCCACAAAATGGCGGAATACATATTTTTTAACAACTCCCTCAATATGGATATCAAATGAAAGGTATTGAATAGTGGAATAATGTGGCGGGTTTTTTTTTAATTAAATATCTACCACTTGGCCAATGTAAGTAACTTACACTCGTGCTAAGTAGAAGATATTGCTAGGTTTTAATTAATGTTATACTGTCGTCATGATGAAAATTCTGTTTTGCTATGTTGCAAAGTAAAACTGTCGTTGTGTTTGTTCTGTACATTGAGTTAATTTTTTTTTTAAACTATCGGGGGCGACATGATTGATACCAGTACAAAAAATATTTTGAACGAGGAATTACAGCATTAGCTACATAGGTGTCGCCCCACTGTTGGGCACGGGTCTCCCCCACTGAGACAGCTGAGGTCTAGAGTATACTCCACCACGCTGCTCCAATGCGGATTGGTGGAGGGGTTAGTGGCCAACCCAGAGTCGAATGTTCACAAGCCATCCAAAGGTCTTCGACAAAGCTTAACGTGCCCTCCGAAGCCTCCTTTGCCACTAGCGGTCACCCATCAACAAACCGACCGCGCCCGTTGCTGCTTAACTCTGTCGATGACATAAAATCTACGCGAGCCATTGGGCTATTGTCGCTATAACTATAGTATTCGCTGCGACCCATAGACGTCCCACTGTTGGGCACGGGTCTCCTCTCAGAATGGGAGGGATTAGGCCTTAGTCCACCACGCTGGCCAAGTGCGGATTGGCAGACTTCACATACCTTCGAGAACGTTATGATGAACTCTCAGGCATGCAGGTTTCCTCACGATGTGTCCTTCACCGTTATAGCAAGTGACATTTAATTTCTTAAAACGCACATAACTTAGAAAAGTCATCGGTGCGTGCCACTGGGGTTTGAACCCGGATCGCTCGAGTGAGAGGCGAGTTCGATAGCCGCTGGGCTGTCACCGCTTAACTATAGTATTATCTAACACAATTCTCTCCAAGGTACGGGTCGTGGCGCATCCACGACAAGATAATCCCTGACTGGGCGCCGCCCAAGGAGCCGTCCAAGCTGACGCGCGTGCAGCCCCCGCCCGAGCCCGAGCCGGCGCCGGAGCCCGAGGGCGAAGCGCCCGCGCCGCAGGGGACGGAGGCCGCGGCGATCGCGGATAAATAGTTTAGTGTGGAGCGTATAAGTGTATTGTATATAGTTGTAGATTAAATTCATGTGGTTTTATTTTCCAACTACCTTTCACCGCGGCGCGTCAATATTTTTACATGCAGAATTACCTCTACCATCAAGGAATGTTTTAAAATATAATAAATTATACTCTAAAAAAAATGTTTTTTAAAAAGCTTTTATAACTTTTTATTTTATTTTCATGCATTGTCATCGGAACCAAATATGTGTGCCAAATTTCAGCTCGATAGCTTCAGTGGAAGTGGGTGAAATATTGATTGCAAGATTCCAGGACATACATGAATACATACGAGTGAAGTTAAATAAAAGCTTTTAATAAGTATATCCTTTTTTCAACTTGTAAGCTGCCATTGAAAAAGGTGTGAAAACAACTTTGGTGTACCAAAGATTACCACATCTAGCGGCTGATCACAAACCGAAGTAACCATCAATCAATTAAAAATTGATCGGTAGTTAATTATCAAAACGATTCGGTATTTTGTCCATTTACTTACTCTTCCTCCAGGCCCTTGTCTACATACAAATACAAGTTCAGTTTCACGTCAGCAAGCTGAACGTGCAATTTGCGAACGCTGAAGGTAATGCAGGTAAAATATTCTTGCTCGTTGCGACCCATGGACGTCCCACTGCTGGGTACGGGTCTCCCCCACAGACACTGCTGCGGGAGGTCTAGAGCATACTCCACCACGCTGCTCCAATGCGGATTGGTGGAGGGGTTAGTGGAAAACCCAGTGTCGAATGTTCTTAAGCCACCCGAAGGTCTTTGACAAGGCTTAACGACTGTTTCCACAATTGAAAAAAAATCGGGACCGAGTTGCTCGTATTTTATGAAATATCAATGGGGCCAGAAATCAAACTAAACTTTAAAAAATTGAAAATCTAAAAAAATTATCTAATAATCTAAAATTAAAAATCTATCCGTCTGTGGATTTGGTTCAAGAGCCTATATTTGATACGTCTTATGTGTAGGTTATGTAAAATATTTATTTCCAACCAATTCCTCCGAAAGATAGATTGCGCCCGTTATCATTAAATAAGATATCTATCTCTTTAACAGTGGCCTAACAACTGTTAACATATTATGTAGACGGGATTTGTTTCCCAGATATTTGAAACACCAGAGGAAGTAAAAAAAATCACAGTAATAAGTCACTATATTTTATTTCTCAATATCTCTTTAACACTTTTTAATCTATTAATTTGTATTACAATAAATTAGCGTAACTTTACTTACAGTAAAAATCACTAAGGCTTGGCTCAATTAAGTAGGATGTGAAAAAGCTGAATACTTTAATGCTGTACATTTAATGTATGTTATCGATAAACTATTCAATACACAATTATGCACTCACTGAATGTTATGCATATAGAATTAAGTATTAAACTCTGTTATACCTTATCATTGTCACTTAAATGAATAATATTTACAAACTTCAACTATTTTGTACAAATCGATCAAAACTAGTCCACTCACTCAATATATGTAACACTAATGTAAATTAAATTTTAACACACAGTTATTTAGGCGACAATTTTGTCTTCTCCACATTATAATATAGTCTATGACCAAATCTTCAGTAGTGGCAACATTTTACGCTATTGGACAAATGCTTAGATCTATTTAATTTTTACAATAATACCATTTAATTCATATTGGAATGATTTCTAAGCAGAACACACATTAATGAGATTGCGTCAACATTTGAGACATTTCTTTTGTATCATATACATGAAAAACAAGGAGGATTTGATTCATCAAAAATTAAATCAAACATCACTTTATTCTATACACTGTCTCACCATGCGTTAGCTAACAGATCTGTATGTAAACAATTTTATTTATAACAAACAAGCTATCACGAAGGACATTTTATGCTTTCAGTTCTTCAAACAATTCTTCCTTAGTGATCTCTGTATTTTACTTATAAAGGTACATAATTAACCTGATCAATTCTATATTTTGAAAATTGTTGCCTTACACACTAGATCTTGAATGGAAGACATTTGACGAGATTTCAAAGATAATTGTTGATATAAACTCAACACTCAATCTATCGTAGGAATAATTCATTTTGGTTGTCAATGGCTAACATGAATTATGAAACATTTCGGCACTAATCTTACTTGACGCTTCCATTGTAACTGCACAAAAATGTCCTAATCGCCAGTTTATGGACAAAACGATACGATCTTCAAATAGGTCACTTGATCACCTATAAAGTCTAAAATATATCGTGCTTTCCGATCGATTATGACCCGAATGACTTCTGCGTCGCAAATTGTATGTTTTTTTATATAGTTTAGATGGACAAACAGACATACGGGCCACCGGATGGTAAGTGGTCACCGTCTATGGACTCGTGCGACACCAGGGGTAGCACAGGTGCTTTGTCTACCTTGAAGGAAGCGTTTCACACTCTTTTTGAAGCACTCCATCCATGTATATAGTTTAAAAAAAAAATTATATTCCTCTATACAAATATATATTGTACATACATCGTCCATTCTATTAGTACAACCGTTGCGCATCCTTACGCGTATAGAATCCGTATAGGAATACTTCGAACGCTGTTCCAGTCTGCACGCACCTCTACTTCGACGTCTAGTCTCGCGGTCTGTCTGTCTTGACGTGTATGTTGTGCAGTCAGCGGTCTATCTATATCTGTTTTTGTAATCTGTCTATCCGGCTGCACTTTAGATAGTATCCATGGCAACGTATACATTTTAGATAGTATCCATGGCAACGTATACATTTTAGATAGTATCCATGGCAACGTATACATTTTAGATAGTATCCATGGCAACGTATACATTTTAGATAGTATCCATGGCAACGTATACATTTTAGATAGTATCCATGGCAACGTATACATTTTAGATAGTATCCATGGCAACGTATACATTTTAGATAGTATCCATGGCAACGTATACACTTTAGATAGTATCCATGGCAACGTATACATTTTAGATAGTATCCATGGCAACGTATACATTTTTCAACTTGCCGTTAGATATACAGCCTCTGGGCGCGAGCTCAGACGAGCGTGGGTGCGTCGTCAGCTTTAACAATTGTCACCGCCGTGTCAGCCGCCGGGTGGGCGTGGGCGTGGGCGTGGGCTCAGACGAGCGTGGGCGCGGGGCGGGGCGCCGGCTTGGGCGGCAGCGGCGGCGGCGTGCGCGGCGCGAGGCGCGCGCGTTGCGTCTCGCGGAGGTTCTCCAGGAATTCTGGAATAAAATCTATATTATAAAAATGAATCGCAAAATGTGTTGGTAAGCGCATAACTCAACAACGCCTGGACCAATTTGGCCAATTCTTTTTTTAAAATGTTCGTTGAAGTTCAAGGATGGTTTTTACGGCGAGAAAAATTTGAAAATTCATCCCCTAAGGGGGTAAAACGGGGGTGCAAAGTTAGTATGAAGCTTTGCCGTTTTTGAAGTTAGTGAATGTGTAACGCGAGCGAAGCTGCGGGCGTCCACTAGTTTAAAATACAATATAGTATTTGTCAGCAGTTTACTGCAGCATCGCGGGAGACGCCATCGGTCTGTTTAAACATCGATAATACCGCTAAAAACATCTTTAATTTTGTGTTGTCCTAGCGACAACAACAATCTGGAGTTCTACTAAAAAAAATCATTTCTATTCAGTGATGTGTTCTAATTTTTGTTAAAGTTTGTCTGCAAGTTCAAATCAAACTTAAAAACATCGACGGTTTCGTGGTGCGATAGTGAGTGACCCCGCCCGCCGAACCGTGGGTTCTGGGTTCGAATCCCGGCCGGGCAGATATTTATTATGCAGATAAATATTTGCACTTGGGTCATGGATCTTTTCTGTCCTCCCCTACTACGCGGGTATGACTGTGAGAGTTTATTATTTTGCGTTGTCCCTATACGCTACAAGAATCTAAATTACTTTTGTATGTCTATCATAAAACTGTTACTACTTCAGTGCTGTAAACTTATCAAGTCGTCGTCGACCTTGCAACAGTAAACACATCGTCAACAAACCTGCAGGATGGTGATGCACCGGCGGACCGGGCCGCAGCGCCGCGCGCACCCTGCCCCCACTCCCCGCACTCCCCCCACTCCCCGCACTCCCCCCACTGCCCGCACTCCCCCCACTCCCCTCACTGCCGGTACTGCCCGCCAGGTCCGAGCTGGCGTCGGCGGCGCCGCTCACACCGCCCGCGACACCGCCCACACCGCCGCCGACGTCGCCGCACAGATCGGTGTTGCTCGACACGCTGGCCGTCATGTATTCCACGCTCTGAAACAGCACACCATGTTATTCATAGTCACTGTAAAACGGTTGGAATAGAAAGATGGTTTAGTTGGTAAAAGGGTTATATATGTATATACTAGCTGACCCCGCAAACGTTGTTCAGCCATATGAAATTTCGTGACGGGACGCTTCACGTCAATGAAGGACGGTTAAAAATAAAAATACTAAAATAGTGTTTAAAAAACATTGTGTCACCAAATTGTGAATCTAAACCATTCTCGAATTGAACACACACACTAAAAATTTCATCAACATCTATCCAGCTGTTTAGGAGGAGTTCACTGTCATACACACGTACACAAGAAGGAGGAGGAGAGTATTATAGAGGCAATGGCCTCTATAATACACTTGCGCATGATCGCTTTCAGAGCCACATTGCAGTACAGGCAGCTGTAGCCAAAGGTTCCGTACCTGCCCCACGACTACATGTGCCTCATCACTCGCTCCACTTAACAGAAGCGACTGTTTTATCGAGCCAATGGTTGCGTACTGCGTCTCAGTGCAGGCGTCACACTTGCGGCAGCAATAGCCAAAGGTTAATTGCAGTACAGGCAGTTGTGACCGCTGCTGTGTCGCGACGAGAGCGTGTCCGACAGTGTTGTAATATTTATTTTATTATCTATAAAATAATGTGCTGCATTATGTATCTACATAAGTTTAGTAAGCAACACTGACACTTGCTTCCTTCCTTTCTGTGTTCGCTCTGTACCGGCTAGCATTGTTCTTATGTTCTAATAAACCAAGTTAAACTACAATTTGTATTTGCTCATTTACAGTGCAATCCACTATTATTTACAACAGACAGCAGTCGCCAAAGGTTCCGTACCTGTGCCACTACCCTGCATGTGGCTCATTGCTTGCCCCACTTAACCGAATCTAGATTTATCGTAGCCAATGGTTGCACACTCGCGCGTCTCAGTGCAGGACCCTGCATGTGTCTCATCAATCTCTCCACTTAACAAAAGAGACTGTTCTATCGTAGCCAACGGTTGCGTACTCGCGTCTCACAGCAGTAGCCTAAGGTGTAATCACCTGCGCGTCATCCCTGTCGTCGTCCGGGTCCTCCCGGTCGGCCCCCGGCGCGGGCGCGGGCGCTTCGCCCTCGCGCAGCGCCAGCGCCGCGCCCTCCGACACCTCCACCACCTGCAGCCGCGCGCCGTCCAGGTCCTGGAATTAATTTGCAACACTGTCAACATTTTTTTTTCTCACACGGCTACTACCCCGCGAGCCTGTACTATGGGTGTCAGAGACTGATATACATACATAGATATTTTTAAATACAAACTCAAATAGATAATATTGACATCCAGACACAGAACAAATACAAGTGTTCGTCACACGTATATTTATCCTGAGTGGGATTCGAACCCACGACCCCTGGCGCAACAGACAGGGTCACTGCCGATTGAACCAGCGGTCCAATTGGTGCGTTGATATATGAACGGGACAAATTGCGATTAATGCGAGTTAAGGGGTTACCAGGCCGGTTTCACTCCGCGTGTAGCAAAACGCAAGTACATGCGGCGGCCGAGCCGGCGCGGCTAGTCCATAGAGGTTATCAGAAAAGGTAAGCGTTAGGCGATAGAAAGAGACGCGATGTCTAGGTGAATATAGCAGTAGGTTATTAAGCGCTGTGCGATCTGAACTGCACTTTATTCTAACGTAGCAAGAGTCCCTATTTCTTTGATTGATTATGGGGAGTGAATCCTCTGTACTTGTATGATGTACCGAGGGTTCTACCACCCACCTGGACGAGCGTGTCCGGATGCAGCGGCGCGGAGTCGAGCAGCACGGCGCGCGGCGCGGCCCCGGCGCCGCAGTAGCGCTGCAGCACGGGCCGCAGCACGTGGCGCAGGCGGCGCGCGGGCCGGCAGCGCACGCACAACGCGCGCGCGCCCAGCTGCACGCGCACCACGCAGCGCCGCTCCACCGCCGCCTCGCGCCCCGACAGCACGGTCTACCACCCACCTGGACGAGCGTGTCCGGATGCAGCGGCGCGGAGTCGAGCAGCACGGCGCGCGGCGCGGCCCCGGCGCCGCAGTAGCGCTGCAGCACGGGCCGCAGCACGTGGCGCAGGCGGCGCGCGGGCCGGCAGCGCACGCACACCGCGCGCGCGCCCAGCTGCACGCGCACCACGCAGCGCCGCTCCACCGCCGCCTCGCGCCCCGACAGCACGGTCTACCACCCACCTGGACGAGCGTGTCCGGATGCAGCGGCGCGGAGTCGAGCAGCACGGCGCGCGGCGCGGCCCCGGCGCCGCAGTAGCGCTGCAGCACGGGCCGCAGCACGTGGCGCAGGCGGCGCGCGGGCCGGCAGCGCACGCACACCGCGCGCGCGCCCAGCTGCACGCGCACCACGCAGCGCCGCTCCACCGCCGCCTCGCGCCCCGACAGCACGGTCTACCACCCACCTGGACGAGCGTGTCCGGATGCAGCGGCGCGGAGTCGAGCAGCACGGCGCGCGGCGCGGCCCCGGCGCCGCAGTAGCGCTGCAGCACGGGCCGCAGCACGTGGCGCAGGCGGCGCGCGGGCCGGCAGCGCACGCACACCGCGCGCGCGCCCAGCTGCACGCGCACCACGCAGCGCCGCTCCACCGCCGCCTCGCGCCCCGACAGCACGGTCTACCACCCACCTGGACGAGCGTGTCCGGATGCAGCGGCGCGGAGTCGAGCAGCACGGCGCGCGGCGCGGCCCCGGCGCCGCAGTAGCGCTGCAGCACGGGCCGCAGCACGTGGCGCAGGCGGCGCGCGGGCCGGCAGCGCACGCACACCGCGCGCGCGCCCAGCTGCACGCGCACCACGCAGCGCCGCTCCACCGCCGCCTCGCGCCCCGACAGCACGGTCTACCACCCACCTGGACGAGCGTGTCCGGATGCAGCGGCGCGGAGTCGAGCAGCACGGCGCGCGGCGCGGCCCCGGCGCCGCAGTAGCGCTGCAGCACGGGCCGCAGCACGTGGCGCAGGCGGCGCGCGGGCCGGCAGCGCACGCACACCGCGCGCGCGCCCAGCTGCACGCGCACCACGCAGCGCCGCTCCACCGCCGCCTCGCGCCCCGACAGCACGGTCTACCACCCACCTGGACGAGCGTGTCCGGATGCAGCGGCGCGGAGTCGAGCAGCACGGCGCGCGGCGCGGCCCCGGCGCCGCAGTAGCGCTGCAGCACGGGCCGCAGCACGTGGCGCAGGCGGCGCGCGGGCCGGCAGCGCACGCACACCGCGCGCGCGCCCAGCTGCACGCGCACCACGCAGCGCCGCTCCACCGCCGCCTCGCGCCCCGACAGCACGGTCTACCACCCACCTGGACGAGCGTGTCCGGATGCAGCGGCGCGGAGTCGAGCAGCACGGCGCGCGGCGCGGCCCCGGCGCCGCAGTAGCGCTGCAGCACGGGCCGCAGCACGTGGCGCAGGCGGCGCGCGGGCCGGCAGCGCACGCACACCGCGCGCGCGCCCAGCTGCACGCGCACCACGCAGCGCCGCTCCACCGCCGCCTCGCGCCCCGACAGCACGGTCTACCACCCACCTGGACGAGCGTGTCCGGATGCAGCGGCGCGGAGTCGAGCAGCACGGCGCGCGGCGCGGCCCCGGCGCCGCAGTAGCGCTGCAGCACGGGCCGCAGCACGTGGCGCAGGCGGCGCGCGGGCCGGCAGCGCACGCACACCGCGCGCGCGCCCAGCTGCACGCGCACCACGCAGCGCCGCTCCACCGCCGCCTCGCGCCCCGACAGCACGGTCTACCACCCACCTGGACGAGCGTGTCCGGATGCAGCGGCGCGGAGTCGAGCAGCACGGCGCGCGGCGCGGCCCCGGCGCCGCAGTAGCGCTGCAGCACGGGCCGCAGCACGTGGCGCAGGCGGCGCGCGGGCCGGCAGCGCACGCACACCGCGCGCGCGCCCAGCTGCACGCGCACCACGCAGCGCCGCTCCACCGCCGCCTCGCGCCCCGACAGCACGGTCTACCACCCACCTGGACGAGCGTGTCCGGATGCAGCGGCGCGGAGTCGAGCAGCACGGCGCGCGGCGCGGCCCCGGCGCCGCAGTAGCGCTGCAGCACGGGCCGCAGCACGTGGCGCAGGCGGCGCGCGGGCCGGCAGCGCACGCACACCGCGCGCGCGCCCAGCTGCACGCGCACCACGCAGCGCCGCTCCACCGCCGCCTCGCGCCCCGACAGCACGGTCTACCACCCACCTGGACGAGCGTGTCCGGATGCAGCGGCGCGGAGTCGAGCAGCACGGCGCGCGGCGCGGCCCCGGCGCCGCAGTAGCGCTGCAGCACGGGCCGCAGCACGTGGCGCAGGCGGCGCGCGGGCCGGCAGCGCACGCACACCGCGCGCGCGCCCAGCTGCACGCGCACCACGCAGCGCCGCTCCACCGCCGCCTCGCGCCCCGACAGCACGGTCTACCACCCACCTGGACGAGCGTGTCCGGATGCAGCGGCGCGGAGTCGAGCAGCACGGCGCGCGGCGCGGCCCCGGCGCCGCAGTAGCGCTGCAGCACGGGCCGCAGCACGTGGCGCAGGCGGCGCGCGGGCCGGCAGCGCACGCACACCGCGCGCGCGCCCAGCTGCACGCGCACCACGCAGCGCCGCTCCACCGCCGCCTCGCGCCCCGACAGCACGGTCTACCACCCACCTGGACGAGCGTGTCCGGATGCAGCGGCGCGGAGTCGAGCAGCACGGCGCGCGGCGCGGCCCCGGCGCCGCAGTAGCGCTGCAGCACGGGCCGCAGCACGTGGCGCAGGCGGCGCGCGGGCCGGCAGCGCACGCACACCGCGCGCGCGCCCAGCTGCACGCGCACCACGCAGCGCCGCTCCACCGCCGCCTCGCGCCCCGACAGCACGGTCTACCACCCACCTGGACGAGCGTGTCCGGATGCAGCGGCGCGGAGTCGAGCAGCACGGCGCGCGGCGCGGCCCCGGCGCCGCAGTAGCGCTGCAGCACGGGCCGCAGCACGTGGCGCAGGCGGCGCGCGGGCCGGCAGCGCACGCACACCGCGCGCGCGCCCAGCTGCACGCGCACCACGCAGCGCCGCTCCACCGCCGCCTCGCGCCCCGACAGCACGGTCTACCACCCACCTGGACGAGCGTGTCCGGATGCAGCGGCGCGGAGTCGAGCAGCACGGCGCGCGGCGCGGCCCCGGCGCCGCAGTAGCGCTGCAGCACGGGCCGCAGCACGTGGCGCAGGCGGCGCGCGGGCCGGCAGCGCACGCACACCGCGCGCGCGCCCAGCTGCACGCGCACCACGCAGCGCCGCTCCACCGCCGCCTCGCGCCCCGACAGCACGGTCTACCACCCACCTGGACGAGCGTGTCCGGATGCAGCGGCGCGGAGTCGAGCAGCACGGCGCGCGGCGCGGCCCCGGCGCCGCAGTAGCGCTGCAGCACGGGCCGCAGCACGTGGCGCAGGCGGCGCGCGGGCCGGCAGCGCACGCACACCGCGCGCGCGCCCAGCTGCACGCGCACCACGCAGCGCCGCTCCACCGCCGCCTCGCGCCCCGACAGCACGGTCTACCACCCACCTGGACGAGCGTGTCCGGATGCAGCGGCGCGGAGTCGAGCAGCACGGCGCGCGGCGCGGCCCCGGCGCCGCAGTAGCGCTGCAGCACGGGCCGCAGCACGTGGCGCAGGCGGCGCGCGGGCCGGCAGCGCACGCACACCGCGCGCGCGCCCAGCTGCACGCGCACCACGCAGCGCCGCTCCACCGCCGCCTCGCGCCCCGACAGCACGGTCTACCACCCACCTGGACGAGCGTGTCCGGATGCAGCGGCGCGGAGTCGAGCAGCACGGCGCGCGGCGCGGCCCCGGCGCCGCAGTAGCGCTGCAGCACGGGCCGCAGCACGTGGCGCAGGCGGCGCGCGGGCCGGCAGCGCACGCACACCGCGCGCGCGCCCAGCTGCACGCGCACCACGCAGCGCCGCTCCACCGCCGCCTCGCGCCCCGACAGCACGGTCTACCACCCACCTGGACGAGCGTGTCCGGATGCAGCGGCGCGGAGTCGAGCAGCACGGCGCGCGGCGCGGCCCCGGCGCCGCAGTAGCGCTGCAGCACGGGCCGCAGCACGTGGCGCAGGCGGCGCGCGGGCCGGCAGCGCACGCACACCGCGCGCGCGCCCAGCTGCACGCGCACCACGCAGCGCCGCTCCACCGCCGCCTCGCGCCCCGACAGCACGGTCTACCACCCACCTGGACGAGCGTGTCCGGATGCAGCGGCGCGGAGTCGAGCAGCACGGCGCGCGGCGCGGCCCCGGCGCCGCAGTAGCGCTGCAGCACGGGCCGCAGCACGTGGCGCAGGCGGCGCGCGGGCCGGCAGCGCACGCACACCGCGCGCGCGCCCAGCTGCACGCGCACCACGCAGCGCCGCTCCACCGCCGCCTCGCGCCCCGACAGCACGGACGACGGCAGCGACGGGTCTATCACGCGACTCTCGCCCTTAAACAATTAATAATAATAAATATCTTGGACATTCTCATACACGGCCATCTGACCCCAAAGTAGGCGCGAGCCTGTAATATGGGTGTCAGAGACTGATATACATACATATATATTTTTAAATACATACTTAAATAGATAATATTAAAATCCAGACACAGAACAAATACAAGTGTTCGTCACACGAATATTTATCCTGAGTGGGAATCGAACCCACGACCTCGGACGCAACAGGCAGAGTCACTACCACTAACAGTACAGTACTCCCAAATTAATAATGCGCATGCAAATCTTCGCTAATTGTCGTATTCCCGGAAACACCCGAATCATTGAATCGGAGAAAGCCCTCAACAATGCACTTGCATTTTGCACCTTGTTCGAAAGAAACAGGAGTCAAAGTCATATGTCAAATCATGTGAAAAAATTGAAAACAATTCTGTTGGTCGGCGGCTGTCGCCGGTCAGTCAAAGGTCTGTCAGTCGTCTTTATATACTGGTGAATTTTAAAGAGCTGCTATTACACACCCTTCTTGGTTTTGTTTTCAAAGGTGAATTTAATTTCAACTTTAATTATCTTACTCAAATTGAAATAGTTTATTTTGTAAAATAACATACTAACTGTTGGCGATGGAAATAAATAAAACCACCGAATCGTTTTGTTACTTCAGCGTGACAGCTGACGTCTTTATTCTTTTCTCAAAAGTATTAAGCTTTATATTTTTCTAAGGTGCGTCGCCTACACTAACATTTTTACACACGTTAAATACATATTAAGTACCAGAAAAAAAAACATTTATAAAATCAGATTTAGGCTTATATACATTTTAATAGAAAGATACACATGCATAAAGAAACAAATATATAAAACAATATAGGAATAAATAATATTAGAAAGTATATTAGTACATAATGCAATAATACAAGAAATAAAATATGCCTAATTCTTCCAGAATGGATAAATTTAAACGTGGAAAGCCGCTTAAGTCACAAGCACGGCAAATAGTATTTAATGTGTACCTTTATTTCTTAAATGAAGCCAATGTTTTCGAAAGAGACCATGATGGTTATTTAAAAAAAATTCAGGACCGTGTTACAAAAGCTACAGGAATTTCACGACGAACTTTGAGTAATATCTTAAACGAAAAAAAACAGAATCAATCAATGAAATTTTCCTCACCGAAAAAAGGAAAACCTAAAAGTACATTTCGGCTGGGACTTGATGATTTCCACTACTGTGTTATTCGTAATATGATATACAATTTTCAGTTGACGCTCAAAGAACTCCCAACTGTAAATAATTTGAGAAAAAAGTTGATCGAAGATATTAATTTCAAAGGTTGTGCAGAGACTTTAAGGCTGATCTTGAAAGAAATGGGGTTTAGGTTTCTGAAAACTGATAATAACAGACGGTTACTTATGGAAAAGCATGATATACGTTTATAATAATAATAATAAAGCCTTTATTGCAGAAACCATAAGTTACAAAGTTCGCTTAAATATTTAAAAACAAAGAAAAACTAATCTATTAGGCAACTGGATCTGCTTGTCTTAACTTGACAAAGGCCTCTTCCAACCCTTTCCATTGTTCCCTCTCTTGTGCTTTCCTACTCCATGTTGGCCCTGCTATGGTTGCTATTTCGTCTTCCCATCTTCTGAATTGTCTGCCGCGTTTCCTCTTTCTGTTTCTCGGATACCACGGTATAATAGTTTTACTCCATTTCTCTGTTCCGCGAATCGTATGTCCAACCCATCTCCATTTATGTTTTCTAATTGTGTATGTGACATCTTTTAGCTTTGTTTTATCCCTAATGAGTGCGTTGTTAATTTTGTCCAGTTTTCTAATGTGGAGCATGCTCCTTTCCATAGATCGTTGGCATACTTCTAACTTTTTGTTCAGAGCTTTTGTGAGGGCCCAGGTTTGACATCCGTATGTTAGTACTGGCAAGATACTTGTATTAAAAAGTTTTCTTTTATAGAACATTCCTACTTCTTTGTTTTTTAATATTTCTTTGAAGCTCCAGTATCTTTTCCAAGCCTTCCCAATCCTTGCGTCAATTTCTTTAGAACTTTGCTCTGTTAGCGAAATAATTTGCCAATAATTTGGCCAAGATAAGTGTACTCTTTCACATAATCAATTATGTTGCCATTTACAATGATTGGCTCTTCCATACTGTTTGTCATCGCTTTTGTTTTCTCTATATTCATAGTTAGACCCACAAGCCGACTTTCTCTATCGAGGTCTGTTATCATTTGTACTAGCTGTTTGTGATCTGGCGAAAGAATTATGAGGTCATCAGCAAACCGTAAGTGGTTGAGATTTTCTCCATTGATATTTAGACCATATTTTTCCCACTTCAGCAGTCTGAAAATTTCCTCCAGAACTGCTGAAAAAAGCTTGGGGGACAGCGGGTCGCCCTGTCTCACGCCTCTATTTAATCGTATTTCTTTTCCCTCTTTTTCCAGTTTCACTTTTGCTTTGCTGTTTTTGTAAATATTTCTCAGTATTCTAATATATTTATGGTCTATTCCCTGTTTCTTGAGTGCTTGCCATATTTTTTCGTGTTCGATTGTATCAAAGGCTTTACTGTAATCAACAAAGCAGCAGAAAAAAGGCATATCGTATTCCTTGGTCTTCTCTATGATTTGTTTGACTACATGGATATGGTCTAAGGTAGAATACCCATGCCTAAATCCAGCCTGTTCTATAGGTTGATTTTCGTCCAGCACTTTAGTTATTCGATTGAGGATCACTTTAGCGAATATTTTATAAATGTTTGACATTAAGCTAATGGGTCTATAATTACTTATTTCACTCTTATCGCCTTTTTTATGTAGTAGACAGATGGATGATGTCAGCCATTGTTCTGGAATAATTTCACTTTTTAGGACTTCATTGAATAGTTTTGTCAGTACGGGTACAATTGCCTCTTTGTTTGATATTAAGAACTCGTTGCTTATGTTGTCAGATCCAGGAGCACTATCTTTTTTCTGAGTTTCTATAGCCCTTTCTATTTCTCTTGGCAATATGTCAGGAACAACATCACCTCCCGGTAAGTCTGTTGGCTCAATTAAGCTTTTGTTAGAATAGAGGTTTCGATAGAACTCTGTGGCTGTTGACAATATGTCTTTTCGTTTAGTTATGGATTTCCCATATTTACCCTTTAGCTTAGGTATCCATTCTTTTTTCTCCGTTAGCATGATTACAGCTTTCCTTGTTCCCCCTGTTTTAGCTATCTGTGTTGTGAATGTATCAAGCCTATATTTATGTCGGTCTTTTTTGATGTTAAGATTTATTTGTTTGCTTAGTTGTGATATTTTTGATTGGTTGCTTTTTGATTTGTCTTTAGTTTTTATTAGTTCAGCCCTTTTTTCTAGTAGGCTTAATGTAATTTCTGATAATTTAGTTGATTTATAACTCGGTTTTTCTTGTTTACTAGTAAAAAAGGTTTGTATTAACTCGTATAGCTTGTCAAATTTTTCTTGAATGCCATATGCATCCACTGTTTTTAAGTAATTTTGCAATTTTACTCTTATCGTATCTAAGTGTAGGAAGCTGTTGTTATAATTAAGTCGTACTTTAAACGGTCTTTGTTGTTTTGTATGTTTTAAGACTAGTTTACTTCTCAGCATTCTATGATTGCTATTAAAATTGAAATTTTTTATTACTCTACAATCTTCAAATAATCCACTTCTATTGGTTAGTATGTAATCTATTTCATTTTTATAAAGTCCACCTGGTGAGATCCATGTCCATCTATTTGTTTTTCGACTCTTGTATTGGCTGTTGAGTATTTTTAGGTTGTTTCCATATGCCATTTCGATGAGTTTTTCTCCGTTTCTTGTACGTTTTCCATGGCAAAATGGACCTAAAATTAGTTCTTCCCCCTTTCTTCTTTCACCTATCTGTGCGTTGAAATCTCCCATTATGATAAGGTTTTTATGTGTATGTTTGATTATTGCGGCATTAAGCTGAGAATAGAATGAATCGATTTGAGTAGTGCTTGATTGTTCTGTTGGTGAATATATTTGTACTATTGACCAGCGTTCTTTTCCGATTGTTAAATTTAGTATCGCAATACGTTCAGATATTCCGATTATGTCAGAAATCTGGTTTCGCACGTCATTGTGAATGAAAAATCCCACGCCGTATTTCCCTGCTGTTTCACCTTTATAATAAAAGATAAACTGGTCATGCTCTTCAATCTTTTCCCCGATTCGTCGAACCAATAATGGTCCATTTTATGTTTTGCAGAGCTATGACTAATTCTTGCAGTTTTTCTTCAGTTCTCAATGAAAGTGCGTTAAATGTAGCGACGTAGTACAAACTGTGATTCTTCATTTCAACAGTTGCTTTATCTGGATAGTGGTGATTGTTTTTATTGTATCTTTTGGTTGGAAGGTAGCAGTCATCTTCCCCCACGGTGACTGGCCGGATTGGGGTGATAGGGTGTTTTGTGATTTTGAAATTTTGTTTATTAGTTAATTTGTTGATGTTCCAGTTGCCGATAATATTTAGTTTTTTATTTCTGAAAGTGAGGATGATCTGTGTCTTGTTAGGAAATTATACATGTCCGTTTTGCTCAGTTTCCTTGGGGCTACTGTGGCTGATCCGCTCGCTAGATTGCTTGGAGATTCTACCTGGTCTCTTTTCCTCTTAACTATGTTATTAGTTGGATCGCGAATTATTAGTTTGTCTTTTTTGATGTAAGCAATTTTTCCCTTCTCTCTTTCTTTCATCATTACAGGCAGAAGTTCCTTTCTTTTCGCTAAGACTTCTTTAGAAAAATCCTCTTTAATCGAGGCCGATTTAATTTTCTTTTTATTTCTTAGAATCAAGTCTCTTTTCCACGCTGTAGTGAAACTTACTAGTAAGGGCTGTGATCTGGCTCCTTTTTTTCCTATTCTGTAGGCATTGTTTATTTCGTATGGATGGATTTTTATGTCGCTTTCCTTCTCAATAATTGCCTGGATGTGTTCGATTTCAGAACCATTATTTTGAAGTTCGCTTACTCCAAAGAATATTAGGTTATGTCTCCTTTTTTCATCTTCCAGGAAGTTGATTTTTCGCTCCATTGTTTCTACTTTACATTTCAAATTTTTGTTTTCTTCCAAAATAATAGATATTTTTTCATCCATGATTTTGAGTACACTTGTAGTTACAGATTCTGTTATTTCTGTTGTTTGTATCGTCATTTGCTCTTTAAGTTTTATAAGTAGAATTTCCATTTGATTTTCCATATTTGTTGGTAGCTTTTTTGTTATTTACAGTGGCAACACTTATTTTTATAGGGCAACACCGTATTCTGATATTGACAGTTTGGCAGGAATGTCAAATATGACAATAAGACTGACACTGTTGGACGGACGTCACGGTCAACTTGGTTGGTTATGTTGGTATTGAAGTTACCTATTCACTGTTTTCATAACCTCAATCATGAATTATTTATACTCGTAATCTTCTTAAGTTTTTGTTTCTTTTTGAGTGAGTCACTTTAAATAGTTTGTAAGAAGCACACTTTATAAGTTTATCACTGTTGTGTTCACTTCAAATCACAATTACTGGTGCTTTTTAATTTAATTTGAAGACACAGGTCAACGTAGTGTTTATCGGTAATATATAGTTATACGTTTAAAAAGGATCAAATATCTCAGAGAAATACAACAGCTGAGGAATTCTGGTAGAAACATAGTGTTTATGGGCGAGTCATACGTGCATACATCACATACTAAGGGTAAAACTTGGCAAGATAGCAGCAAAAAAGGTATAAAACAACCCATTTCCAAAGGAGAGCGAATAATTATTGTGCACGCAGGCAATGAAAAAGGCTTCGTCCCAGGGGCTCTAATGTTACATAAATGTGTCGACTCAGAAGGTGACTATCATAAAGAAATAAACGCGGAACGTTATCAAACTTGGCTACGCAATCAATTGATTCCCAACTTGCCTCCTAATAGTGTGTTGGTAATTGACAACGCCCCATATCATAATAAGCTGTCTGTGAAACCACCAAACTCAAACACACCTAAAGCACAAATGATAGCTTGGTTACAACAACACAACATTCCGCATGACCCAAAGAAACTGAAACCCGATTTGTATGAAATTATTAAGAGGACTTCAGTCGACCGTCACTTTTGAAGAATAGGTTTTTACCAAAAATATTGCTGTCGCGCTGAGCCCAACCTTACCCCTTAGCGTGCGATAGAGAGAAGTGCAGTCTCGAACTGATTTTACCTACGTAAAATTAAGAAAATCGTCCTTTCGTAATCCCCTGTTTCCTCCTCGAAATCTAGACCGATTTCAATATTTCTTTCAGTTAAAATGTAGAACAGGGTCTAAGCTATGCCCGTACGTTTTGCTTTTTTGGGATATATTAGTAATTACCAGTTTGCTTGATGTTTGAAAATGTATGTAAAAAAGTCGATTTTTTTGATTTTTAAATGATTTTTTTTCTTTTCTATTAATCAAATTATGAAAAAAAACAAAACGTACAGGCATGGCAGAGGTACGTATAAATCGTATGGTATTTTTTTTTCTTCTGTTACTTCTTTATCCTACGAGGAAACAGGGGACTACGTTTGTATGGAAAAAGTGTCGACTTGTTCGCTTGTGATATCCTCTTAAAAGTCATAAAGAAAAATATACAGAATTCGCCATAGACGATTTCCACCATATCATCCCGATTTTAACCCCATTGAAAATATTTGGTCCCAAATAAAGCATCACGTAGCCAAAAAAAAATATTGCAATGACTGTCAAGTCAGTTAAAGATGCTATATTAGAAAAAATCTGCTATATTAAAAAAAAAATAGATATAGGATCAGAAGAATGGAAAAAAGTTTGTGATCACGCTGTTAAATGCGAAGATGAATATAGAAAATTTGACCCAAGAATCGATAGTTTTTCCGATGAAATGATTATTTACACGGGTGATAGCAGTGGGGAAAGTGTAAATGAACAAGAGCATACCTAATGAAAGTTCTGATGAATCTAGGATGTCAGGAATAGAGATCCTCCTTGATTCTGATTAATTATTTGTAATTTTAATATTATTCTGGAATGATCAGTGCTGTAAATACTTTTGAACTGAGATTATAATGATTAGATTTTAATGTAAACCTGTGTTTGAAAACCATTTTTAAGAAAATGCACTTAACCACTCTATACACATATCGTCTTCCGACGCTCGGGGAATACGACCTTTGCCGAACAGTAACGAAGATTTCTATGCGCATTATTAATTTGGGAGTACTGTAATGTTACGGTCCTGGTTGTTTTCAATGGTGAAAAACAATCGTTAAGCCTTGTCGAAGACCATGGTGGCTTGAGAACATTCGACACATGCTCTAGAGTTCCCGCAAATCTTTCTGTGTAGGATACTCGTGTCCAGCAGTGGGGACGTCTGTGGGTTGAAGCTAGCTAGACAATATAGTCATAAGGTGATCGCTCGCTCCGTAATCACGTATGGTCCAAGAGCTGGCATCAATTTTTCGGTAGGTATTTGAGGCAAGCTGAAAACTTGTCCAACGCCTCTCCTATTATACCCCAACACGGAACTGCAGACCTGGCTGGTGAGTAGCGGGACAAAATCAACCCCCATATAAATTTTAAAAGGTGCCAGCTCTCCGGCCAGTACGGCAGTAGTGAGTAGCCGTTACCTGGTCGTCGCGCAGCAGCACGTCGTAGGCGGTGCAGCGCAGGTTGCGGCGCAGCAGCAGCCGGTCGACGAGCGCGCGCACGGGCTCCGCGCGCAGCCCCACCACCGTGCTCGCGCCGTCCGGCAGCGCCAGCCGGCACAGCGCCGCCGCGCCGCTGAACACCTGCGACGTTACCTGGTCGTCGCGCAGCAGCACGTCGTAGGCGGTGCAGCGCAGGTTGCGGCGCAGCAGCAGCCGGTCGACGAGCGCGCGCACGGGCTCCGCGCGCAGCCCCACCACCGTGCTCGCGCCGTCCGGCAGCGCCAGCCGGCACAGCGCCGCCGCGCCGCTGAACACCTGCGACGTTACCTGGTCGTCGCGCAGCAGCACGTCGTAGGCGGTGCAGCGCAGGTTGCGGCGCAGCAGCAGCCGGTCGACGAGCGCGCGCACGGGCTCCGCGCGCAGCCCCACCACCGTGCTCGCGCCGTCCGGCAGCGCCAGCCGGCACAGCGCCGCCGCGCCGTTGAACACCTGCGACGATTTCACCACCTGTGCAACGCGACACGCTCGTTTATAACAACTGATCCGGCTCGAAGGACCAAAATCTATATATATAAAAGGAGAAGCTGACTGCCTGACATTTCAACGCAGGGCCTAAACTATAAGGGTTAGAAACTTGAAATTTTGCACAGGGGTTCCTTTTATAACGTAGGAGAGCACCAAGAAAGGATTTTAAAAAATTCACCCCCTAAGGGGGTAAAACGGGGGTGCAAAGTTAGTATGAAACTTTGCCGTATTTGAAGTTAGTGAATGTCTAATTCCATGCGACCTTAGCTACGGGCACTAGTTAAATATATATAGGCGTCCCACTTCTGGGAACGAGTCTCACCCACAGACACAGCTGCGGGAGATCTAAGATGATTGCCTCCAAATAAGTGTAACCGAAAAACACACCTTTTCAATGGGACCACAATCGCTTTAAAACTATTATTCATCATCGTCATCATCAGCCTTTAGTGATCCACTGCTGGACATAGGCCTCTCCTGAACGACGCCACTCCGACCGGTCCTGTGCCTTCTGAATCCAGCGGTTTCCCGCTGTTCGGTGAAATCACCGAACACCTGATTCAGCGGTCTGACCACACGTGTAGGCCGCGATCTAGTTCAGCAGCTCGTGGTACGCGAGTAGGCCACGATCTAGATTTAAGCTCCTGACTAAGCATCGCGAGACGCGCGTGTTGCCGTCGACGTAGGTTTCCTCACGGAGATGGAATCGAACAAGATTGCAGTCCAAAATCATCTAGCAACCGCGACGCGCAAATCATTAATCATTTATCATTAGCATCTATCATTTAGCATCTATCATTTAATAGCATTTTAATATCATTTAATATCAGTGTTTGTTATACTAAGTTTTAGCATTTAAATCATAGTTTATTTAATTATTTAGCATTAAATCAATTCAGCACAAACCATCTTTGCTATCGACCAATCCCCCCAACACTACAAATCCCCCTACACCCGCTGCCTTCTTCAGGTCGTCCTGGTCATCCGTCCACCTTGTCGAAGGGCGGCCTGTGCTCCTAATTCCAAGTCGAGGTCTTAAACAATTATTACAACAAATTGTATCTACTAGGTACCGTGGCAGGCGGTGGTGGCGGTGGTACTGCCCGGGTGAACACGTCACGTCACATGGAGATGGAAGGCAATGGTAAATAATAAATATCTTAAATAATAATAATAAATATCTTGGACACTTTCACACACGGCCATCTGACCCTAAAGTAGGCGCGAGCCTGTGTTATGGGTGCCAGAGCCATACATACATAGATATTTTCAAATACATACTTAAATAGGTAATATTGACATCGAGACACAGAACAAATACAAGTGTTCGTCACACGACTATTTGTCCTGAGTGGGATTCGAACCCACGACCCTTGGCGCAACAGACAGGGTCACCACCGATTGCGCCAACGGGCCTGGTAAGCAGCAGGGACTCACGTCAGTGATGACGGGCTGGTCTGCGGGCGCGGGCGCGGGCGCGGGGTCGCGGTCGCGCGACGAGGCGCGCATCTTCCACGGCAGCAGCGAGCCGCCGCTGCGGCGCCGCTCCGACGCGTTCGACGCCGACTTCTTCAGCTGGAACGTGGGACAAGTTTTAGTCTAGTTTAGTTTTAGTTTTATTTTTTAACACGCTTTTACAAGCTTTGTATGTTACATGAGTATGTATGTATGAATGTAACGGAATCTTTGAACGTGATTTTCGCCCACTTCAAAACGTCGGACCGATGACAGTGCAATAATAAAAATTAAAAATATTAAATAACTAGTGGATGCCCGCAGCTTCGCTCGCGTAGAATTAGACCCATTAACGACGTCTGCCCGCGTTCGGGTTGCTCACATGAATTCAAAAACGGCAAAGTTTCATACTAACTTTGCACCCCCGTTTTATTCCCTTAGGAAATGAAGACTGATGCAAAAATTTGATAAAAACAATCCTTGATGCGGATTATATATCATGCTAAAATTTCAGCTCGCAGATCGGTGCAGAACTTTTTGAGTTTTTGAAGCGTACATAAACCAACATAACATTTTTATTTAAATAAGATTTACAAAAGCGTGTCTTTTAAACGAGGTTGTTATTTATCTAACTACGAGCGTCAGGGAATGACTCAGGTGACCCCTGTCGTGTACGTTACCCTGTCGTGTAGTCCAGACACCTAACCCAACACACGCCACACGAATGTTTCCTGAGTGGGATTCGAACCCGCGACCCCTGGCGTAACAGACAGGGTCACTACCGATAGCGCCCACACGCCCGTCATATAAATAACTAGCTGACCCCGCAAACGTTGTTCTGCCATATGAATGCTAATGCCTACTGCCTATGCCTAATGCCACTCTTAATCAACAACACATTTATTTGGATAAAGATTAAGGCGCTGTAGACCCGCCGAGACCGCGCTTACTAGTTTTTAGAATCCATGGGAAACATAAAAAACAGTGATTTAAAATTCTAAAAATAATATATGTCTTATTTAAGAATCTGTCGAACATGTAGTCGGGTTCAGTAACACAATTAGATTAACTTTACTCGCTATAAAAAAATCCCAAAGTTACCCCTTTTTCTAATGTATAATCTATCTTATCAGCTACAAAACAAACGTTTAATTTTTATTTTTATATGAATGAAAAGATAGTAAGATTATCTAGATGTTTTTGTGGATTTTATCTAGATAAAATGATTAAAATAATTACTATGTTGAAATATCTATCAAATGCGCGAGAAATCCAAACAGCCCATTCGCGATTCATACTTCAGTCGCGCGTCGGCGCTCTTAGACGGTGGACCTGTGTCAGTTTTTTCCGCGAAATCACGTGACTGAACGCGAAAGTATTACACACACATATATATAATTCACCACGTGCAGCTCATATAAAATGCCACAGTAAAAGTAAAACAGTAGTTGGTAGGTGGTAGAGCCTATAGGGAACCAAATAGGTTTTATATGAAAGCTAATTGGTTCCATATAGAGTTCGCCCGGGGCAGTACCACCGCCCGCCACGGTACCTAGTACCATTTCTGCCGTGTAATAATTGTTTTTAAAGCAATTATGGTCCGGTTGGAAAGGTGTGGTTTCCGGTTATACTTCTTTAGAGGCGACCATCTTAGTCCTCAAGGGTAGCAACACACCTGTGACTGACTTAGAACGAGACTCCTACTAACAAGTACCAACTGGACTATTACTAACAACAACTAACAGGACTAACTATCACTAACAGTCCCCAGTCCTCATACCTACTAACGAACTGATCAACTAATGTTCTAATTAACTTTCTCAGCTAATTGGACTAACCATCCCAGTCCCTAATTGAGTCCTGTTCGAAGTCAGTCACAGTTGTCATGGGCGGTAGCGGAAGGGTGGTGCTGCAAGCTCGTTTGCTATCCTGTATCCATTAAAAAAAATTTGTGTGTACTTATGTACACGCGTTAGAAGTTATACTTCTTTGTATAACCTTTGCAAGAACAACCTGCACTGTCGATGTCTTATTTCAATCACCATGACATTGACGTTGTCACAAGAAGAACAACTGAAAATAAATCATTTTCGAGGTGGAAACTAGGCGATACCTAAAAGGTATTTAATACATTGAAAGTTATATTATACCTAACGCATTATCTAGTTAAATAAAGTTTATTTAAATATCACAAAAAATCACCGGAATGAGCCCGCAGACTTTGACAATTGAAAGTGTACACTGTCAAACCATTTTTTGACAATGTTGACTATAGCAAAAATTTTTACACTATAATACTTCAATTCTTAATATATTATGTAGTTGACGTTTTGATTTCTTATTTTTATCTTTCTTCTTTCCAATATAGTGCATTCTCACGTATTCATATTTTTCAATCACAGCTTTCAGAAAACTTTACTCTGTGGTTAAATATGGCTGGTTACTCTAGAGAATGTTTATGAAACCTAACAACATCTCCAGGAATTCTAGAATAAATAAATTAATTGTATTATACTAAAAATCAAAATCAAACTAAACATATTTAAATCTATACATATATAAAAGAAAGTCGTGTTAGTTTAGCCGATATTATCATTAACAATACCATGCTGCGACCAAGACGGTCAAATCCTTACTGACAAAGACGCAATGCAAATAGGATTCGAAACATTGCGAATCAAAGGACTGAAGAAGAACAACAAATTGTTCGTGAAGAGCGCTTGTTGTAGTATGGCTCAACAAGTTCTCAATCACAGTGGATTAAGTTTCCACAATGTGCCCAAGAAGTAAACTCTATTAAAAGAAGGTGAGAAATGGCATTTTGCTTAGCAAGATACCTTGTTACAACGCATTTATTGGACAATGTAACGTCAATTCTAATTTCAAACGCAATTGTATTCAAGAGTATGAAACCAAATAACACTCAAGATGTGATTGGAATCACATTGATGTTGGACAATAATTGATGTTGTTTTCAAGAGTAAGAGCCCTGATCTGGCACCGTACGACTTATTTTGTTTCGTATAATAAATTTCCTATTTAATCCTATCCTATATTATATTTCTCTAAAATAAAAATCTGCTGCAAGGGATACAGTTTTTATCGCTGGAAGACGCGCTAGCAGCGTTCGAGAAGGCAGTGGAAGGGGTGTCTGCGGCGACTGGAAAAAATGTTTCGAAAATTGGTTCAGACCCATGAAACTTTGTATAGAGGATGGTGGAGGGTTCTTTGAAAAGATTTAATTAAAATATTTTATCCATAGAAGTTAGTTTTTTAGTTTCTCTAAACTTTCTTTGTGTTCCACGTACATAAATAAATAAATATTTATGAACAATCCCACCACGTTAACCTAGTCCCATGGTAAGCTCGTAAGAACTTGTAATACGGGTATCAGATAACGGAAATAAATGTAAGAAATTTTATATTACAGAAACAAATGTCTTGTCCAAGGCGGGATTCGAACCCGGGAACCCTTCCTTGCGTGTCGGCCGTCAAACATATAAATACATACAATATAATAAAATAAAGGTATAGAATATTAAGATTAAGAATATTAGATATTATAAAATTGTACCATTTGAAGTAAAAACACTGTTTTATAAATAAATATTTTTGCATTTGTATTATCTTTCCTTCTGTTAGAATACTGTAGTCATATTGATATCACTGTACTGTGACATCTGTGCTACGGCCGCCTGCCAAACTTTTGGCGTGTAACACATTGACAGCTCCCCGCGGATTGCCCCGCACCTCACCCCCTCAAATCGGCTCGAACGCCGGAATATAGGGCCTTAATATTATTACGTTGATATAACTCTTAACAAATGCATTAATTTCGACCAAATTTGATTACCATAAAAACGGTTCTAGTGAGTTAATCTTAAAAGATAGACATATACTGTCATGGACATTTTTTTAGATCATTTCAAGAGGAATAATTCTTTCATACATATATTTTTGGTATCTTGAACCGTTTTCGCAGCGCACGCAACGGAAGCCCTCAAGGATGAATAATTTTCCCCGTTTTTTTCACATTTTCCATTATTTCTGCGCTCCTAATAGTTGTAGCGTGATGTTATATAGCCTAAAGCCTTCCTCGATAAATGGTCTATTCAACACAAAAAGAATTTTTCAATTCGAACCAGTAGTTCCTGAGATTAGCGCGTTCAAACAAACAAACAAACAAACTCTTCAGCTTTAGAATATTAGTATAGATTTGATTCTGATTTCGTCACGACTTTGGTCTCTCTCTCTGTGTTTACTTTGTCTTTGTGTCTCTCTCTCTCTCTCTCTCTCTCTCCCTCTGTCTACCTTGCTGGGCGTGTTCGGATCCTGCGCGGGCGGCGCGTACGGCGGCGGCAGCCCGCGCAGGTCGGCGCGCGCGCACTCGGCGTGCACCGGCGAGCGCAGGAACCGCGGGTAGCTGTCGAACTTCATCACGTTGAATATCTGCTTCTGCGCCTGCGCATACAAACAAATACACATTGCTTTACAGTTTGAAATGATTCAGCTATAATTACAGTACGATATTATGATTAAGCGATCATTTGAGTCACTCATCCACAAACCGACCGCGCCCGTCGTTACTCTTTCGATCACACTAGTAGTTTTTTTTTTTTCTTCTGTTTTGGCATTGGCGCATGATACGCTCGGCCAACGACACACTAGTAGTTCTATAGTAAATTTAATTCCAGACCTGTTGAGTGCTGCCAATGGAAGATAAAGGTAAAACTTAAGTTAAATAAAAGCTATCGACTTCACATCTCACTCGAGGGGGTCTGGATTCAAATCCAAGCGGCAAGCGCTAGTGACTTTTCTAAATGATGTGCATTTTAAGAAATTAAAAGCCACCAGCTGTAACGGTTTAGTAAACGTTTCCGAGAGTTCTCCATAATGTTTTCGAAGGCATGCGGAATCTGCCAATCTGCATTTAACCAGCGCGATATAGACTAATTCCCAAGTCCCATGTCCAGTGGTTGTGGTCCGGTCCCCGGTAATTAAGGCTGAGGTCACACTACAGCCGCTGCCAGATCTCCGCCGCCAGCGCGCCGCGCCTGTTGTCCTCCTCGCACACGCGGTACTGCTCGCACATTCAGCCCACCTGCAGGAACAGGTCCGGCGGCGGCGGCCGCTGGTGCAGGCGCAGCGCGGCCGCCCGGCGCGCCGCCGCGTCCACGTTGACCGGCTCCGGCGCGCCCTCGCCCAGGTGCCGCTGCCAGATCTCCGCCGCCAGCGCGCCGCGCCCGCCGTCCTCCTCGCACACGCGGTACTGCTCGCACGACCACCAGAACCTGGAAATTAGAGGATATAATATAAGAGCACGCATGAAACTCACAGAGAATACTCGACCACATTATTAAAAAACACCAGAACTGAAGCCACTGACTCCATGTTTCCGGATGTCCGTCACACGGAGTTCGTAAGAGATTCATTGTTCGAAGGCGCTCGAACACATCTATCAAGTTTTTATTGTGAATATCTCTATTTCTTTATTAACTCCAACGCCCGCGCCCACCGCGCCATTCGCCGACAACAGTATGTACACTCACCGAATGTTCTCTGCGGCGAACTCCTTGGCCAGGAAGTGCGCGAAGGCGGCGGCGCCGCCGGGGTCCGCCAGCAGCTGCTCCAGCCCGAGCGACCAGCGCGCCACGCCGCCGCCGCCACCGCCCACCGCGCCCACCGCGCCACCGCCCTCGCTCATTTGCTGACAATACATAATATTTACATTAGGTTACTTGGAATATGAATCGGGCTAGAAAGACCGTCCTTATATATACAGTACCGTGCTTCGCGCTTCGGCACCTTAAATCGTCAGTCCCGGTTATTTTCGATTGTTAAACAATAGTTAAGCCTTGTCTAAGAACTTCGGGTAGCTTGAGAACATTCGACACTTGGTATGTCACTAACCCCTCCACCAATCCGCATTAGTGCAGCGTGGTGGAGTATGCTTTACGTGCCCTCCGAAGCACGGTAGCGTCCATGAAATTTAGCCACTTGCGGTCACCCATCCACAAACCGACCGCGCCCGTCGTTGATTAACTCTTTCTATCGACGCGAGCCATTGGGCTATGGGGCTATGTTGTAGCTTACGCAGGTAGGTACGACTGTACAGCGACGGTGGGGCAAGGTGTCCGATGGCCTCACCTTGTTGTAGACGCCGCGGTGGTCGTGGTGGCGGTACGAGCTGCCCGCGCCGCCGCCGGTCGTCCAGCGTCGAAACGGCGATGACTGCTCGCTCTGCAACAATACAACACACAAGTCAAAGTCAAAGTCAAATAATTTATTTCGCTATGAGGTGATTAGACACGCTTAACGAAAGTCTAGGTAACTACAAACTCGTCCCTGTAGCTCGGAACCAGAATAGTGCTACGGTAGCCCCTGCCTGTCGTAAAAGGCGACTAAAAGGGGACTTCTGGGGTTGCGGGCGGTGAGAGGGGGAGCTCGAACCGTCCATCTTCTGATGTGTGAGCGTCATGATTGTTTACGGTGCGTTTGACGCCGTCGAATATCTCTTGCTTTAACCATGAAGGTTATTTATTCAAAGGACACATCGCATATGAAATGAATCTGGGACTCTGGGTGCAACTGCGCGGTGGACTATATCTTGCATTTTTAACCTAAGAGGTCGAGAGTCTGTGTTTAATCTATATTTGGGATGCCCAATCAACAGTCTTCTCAAAGACTAATAACTGTTGGTTATACTACCTTGCTATACCTCAACGCTATGTACCTTCATGCATAAACACTACAGCTCACAGCTCTCGTAACCTCGTCAGTATTAAATTAAACGAAACGCACTGATAAGTATTATGTGAATTCGTGCGAATTATATCATATAGTACACATTTAGTTAGATGAGTCAGCCCATCGGAAGCGACGCTATCAGCGCACGGTGGCTGACGAACGACCGTGGGAATACGGTAGGAAATGGACTTGATGTTTAATCAATCAGACTCTTTAAATTATAGAAAGAAAAGAAATTATTTTAAATTATACCAATATAAAAAACGTCTAGTGCTCTATTACTGAACTCTTTCACAACAAAATGACGCCGGTGCGAATCATTAATTCAGCTTTAGGTACAAACTTGATGAACTTTTTTAAGGTAACAGACGAAAAAGCAGACCAATTTGATGTTTAGTGACAGTGACAATATACACATATTTATGGATGTATGTTCGACAGGCCCTTTGGCACAATCGGTAGTGATCCTGTCTGATGCGCCCTGGCGCAGTGTGGGATTCGAACCCACGACCCCTGGGTCGTGGGTTCGAATCCCACACAGGACAAATGTTCGTGGGACGAACACTTGTACTTGTTCTGTGTCTGGATGCTATTATTATCTATTTAAGTATTATTTAAAAATATCTATGTAGGTATGTATGTCTATGTCTCTGACACCCATATCACAGGCTCGCGCCTACTTTGGGGTCAGGCCGTGTGTGAGAATATCCAAGATATTTATTTATGATAAAACCACAAAAAAGTCGCAACTCTTGAAAATACACTTTTAAATGAGACCTTTTTAAATTTTTCCAACCATCTGTCCTATATGATCGTGTTGCGAGAAGGCTACTGAAGTTACAACCGGATCAAGTTCAAAAGCTTTCGCACTTGTTTCACGCCCTATTTATCTTGTAAATGGACCACGAGAACAAGACGAGAACAGATAACGCTGACAGCTCCTCGAGTTACAAACAAGTCTAACATTTGCCTAGGCGCGCGTGACACTGCGTGTGTTTGTTAATCTGTGGTCATGTCGCGCTAATGGAGGCAACAGTGCGCTTACATCAACTTACAATTTTTCGTATTTTTTTATCTGTCTTGTAAAATTGGCGGCAGACCGTAATTTTATTCGTATGACTTGGACGCCCGCAGCTTCGCTCGCGTGGAATTAGCAATAGTTTCGTTTACACCTAGTAATATTATATAGCCTATGTCACTCAGTGAAGACTTTTTAATTGTGAAAGAATTTTTGAAATCGGTCTCGTAGTTTTTTTGTTAAGTCATTACAAACAAATCTTTCCTCTTTTATAATATTAGGCTTCAATCCACCATGTTGGTTAAGTGCAGTTTGGCAGATTTCGAGAACATTATGGAAATCTCTCAGGCATGCTGGTTTCCTCACGATGTGTCCTTCATAGTAACAGCAGGTGACATTTAATATCTTAAATCGCGCATAAGTTTGAATAGTCGTCGGTGCGTGCCGCTTGGATTTGAACCCGGAACGCTAAAGGGTGAGGCGATTTCGATAGCCACTGGGCTGTTATCGCCGCAACAGCAAGTGACAATTAATTGCAAATTTAAATGTAAGCCCTATTAGTAGGCGAAGTAGTATGTAAATATAAAGTATATACAGTGTTGCGGTAAGTTGCTTGTCATGACTACAAAACATATTTCAGCTCAACATTTACGCCGAGGAAAACGTATTGTATTTAACCACAACTATTTATACCTGATAACAATGTGTGCGGACATGCAGACGCCGAAACCCCGGTTTACTAAAAGTTAGTGTATTATTTAGCTATCGTGTGCGCCACGCATTACGAGTAGGTACCTAACTTGTTTCCCTCATAATTTGGGGTTACCCAAGATAGGGCTGCCACATTTTTTTCCAGCTTGAGTAATTAAATTCTAAGGTACGTATAAAACAATTAACACACTTGCGATATTGTTTTAGGAACAGAAATAGAAAAGGAAGTAGGTACCTACACCTTAATTATAAAGGTTTTACATAAAATTGTAGTAAAGAAATACCTGTAATTTTTACAAAAATACAGTTTGCACTACCTAGATCCACAAGCTGTCGGTTCGTTTTTTATTCCTAAATCAGTCTCAGAGGTCTTTGGGAGGCCTAAACACACCGTCACTCGGGTCGACCAGTAACCCCTCCAATCCACCAATCTGCAGGTAGGTACGCTTTTTTAAAACAATTCCTAATCGGGAGTACCTCATACTATGAACGCGAATATGATTCAATCAAAGATTTACGTCAATCAATAATATTTTTTCTAAAATATACCTCATTGGAAAAACCTATTTCAATAACCGGCAAATGATAAAATGTATTAAATCATTTCCTCAACAGTAACATTGTTGATATACAAATAATTGCACAGTAAATAAAAGTGAGTGAAAGTTACCTCAACCTTCCAATCCGTGACGTACCATACAACCATTTTACACTGAACAATCGATACAATTAATGTTTAGTTAGTTAATCCGAGTTACACTAGACTAGACACTGGTCACTGGACGACACAACCTAACTGAACGTCAGAGCTCACTAAACCTTTTCGCAAGACGGAACACGACTTATTATCACTTACATATATAGCATCATTATCACCATCGGAGATATCGCGCACCATTGTCACTTATTATCAGACGAATACACATTGTAAAACTGATTTGTTTCAAGTATCGGACCCCAAACACCTTACATTGATTACGAGATTGTAACGCAACATGTCCGTTTGCATCCAGAATGTTATTCAGCGAGGCAGGCAGTAGAAGCACCAGATAGCTGCACGAAGTCGACGAACTCCAATCATCTAACAAGATTACTCCAGGAACCTATTAGTAGCTTTCAGTTGTTCAATCAAATTATAGATCGTTCCAGAATCTTCCTTATCGTCCAACCAAGGTGGCAACAGGAGCAACAGGCGCGGCTGCCGGCAACGGAATGCGCCAAACGCATCGTCCTCGGGACGCGCGCGCGATCACAATGACAATCACTGCGAATAATCTGCCCCGTTTCCGGCGATGTGACGCGCCTGGACGCGCCGCAATTTGCGCGAGGAGGCGGATTCCTCGTCAGGAAAAAGCCAAGCTAGCCATAGGCGTCCCAATTAAATTAGGAGTATGAATTAGTACCTACAAAATAGATAAATTGGAAGATATCGCAAATCAGCCAATTTAGCATCGTAAAATAACAGATTGACCCCGAAGTTTTTCTTTAACATATCCTCCTTACTGGAAATTATACCGTAAATTTTTTTTTTTTTAAAAAGCTTTTATAACTTTATATTTTATTTTCATGCATTGTCATCGGAACCTAATATGTGTGCCAAATTTCAGCTCGATAGCTTCAGTGGAAGTGGGTGAAATATTGATTGCAAGATTCCAGGACATACTACATACGATTGAAGTTAAATAAAAGCTTATAATAAAAGGAGCACAGGTCGCCCTTCGACAAGGTGGACGGACGATCTGAAGAAGACGGCGGGAAACCGCTGGTTTCAGAAGGCACATGACCGGTCGGAGTTGTGTCGTTTAGGAGGCCTATGTCCAGAAGTGGACCTCAAAAGGCTGATGGATGAATGGATCCTCCTTACTTATATCTCATTCAATGAATTAAATTGAATAATCTAATCAATTAATTGGTTTGTAATTGGCATCACAATTGGACATAACTGTCATAACAATAATTTAATCACCGTTTGTTTATCTTTTAGGATTGACACAGACTAAACATCGATTTCCTCAAAGTGTGTTCTAGTAGTTCTAGAATACATCGATAAACTAGCAATTTATGCATTAGTTCCGGTTGACGGTAACACATTGTTTTTAATTATGCAACAGAGTGAACAGGAAAACACAAGTTGTTACTGTTGAAAACCATTGATAAGGAGACACGTACTATATCCATTAGCCGTCAGAGGTGTATGACCGCAGCTGTACCCAGAATATAGGAGAGGTTGCCTAAGAGTTTTGTTTTCCTATAGGGGCATTTCCCCAGGGAGAAGCATAGATATACAAGTTACTTAGATTGAGTACAAATGTAGAATGGTTAGTTAGATTGTTCCCAGGAAACCAGCTACTTACATCGATATTGAGCATGTCCTTTCGACAAGGCCTGACCTACCGATTCTGGATGCAATGGAGCTCATAAACAGATTAACATCAATCAAAAGCAATACTATAAAGCTGTTTGTTTAGAATACGATATTTCTGTCTGCCAAAGACATACAGAAAGCAAGGTTGGTGACTGATTCGATATCTGCCGTATCGCACATATCAGTGGTAGCCAATGGCAACCATTATTGGAGCAAGGTCGAGGTCCATGCACTACATAACTCGACACACTTAGTACCACATCAAACGATATTATAGAAGTTGAAATTGGCACGAATAGCAAACCAAAATATTTGCAGAGGCACGCTAATATTTAATTTGGATTTTAGGTTACGTTTCATCGGGAGTAAGGACGACGAGAAATAATACGCGTTTTAAAAAAACAACCGTACTGTGCGAGAAATGTGAATCTGTTGACAGGAGAGCGCAAAACACAACGTACCAGAACATACTGAAGAATCTGCGAATTTTGTATCCAAATTAAATCTCAATCGAAACTTCAGTTTCTCAATTTAATGGTACAGGATCCGGTCTTAAGACTTTCGGGATGAATTCTATATTCGAGACAGGTGGTTACATCCTGTAAGCAGATGGGTGAAGGTGAACTATGTAAGGAGTTTTATCTTCAAAGAATATCAAGTCCAGCATAGAGGCATTTAAAGTCTAAATACCTCTAAGTAGGTTAAATATAATTTATGAAACTTGCACCGCTCTTTTCCTTAACTTGCTCCGTGTCCTAGAAGCAATTGGTTATGAACAGGAGGTAGATAGCTACCGCTGGCTCCCGTCCAGCGGCACACAGCCTCCAAACACGGCCTTATGACGTACACAGTAAGAGCCATACATGTCGCTCCTACTTCTGTTTACTTGCATTGCTGTACTCGTCGATTGTTCGTCACATATGGAATTGCTTTGTAAGGCCGAGGAGTTGTATTCAAATATAAACCTTTTTCATTTGACTCATGGTCGAAATTGATTTGTTAGTCTTATTTGAAAGAACAATGGTGGAAAGATGGCAGGATAGCTTACATGCTGTTTGAAAAATACAATGCATCAATGACATAGACCACAGACTATGAATCATATCCATCTACTGCTGGACATAATTAAACACTTTGAACGGTTTTGTGGTCTCTTATTTTCCGACTGTCCGGTGTTCTCAATCTTTCTGATCTTTCTGCTTTTTCCAAAACCGCTCTCCCCTCCATAAATCGTTTAACTCATAATAATTACATCAGTATGAAGCCAGGATGTTTATATTTGGCAATTGGGCATTTGTATACATTAACTGCGTAAGACAACATCGCGAATCGATTCTTATGAAATGTGCTGGTTCCGGGTTTAATTCAAAGGAATTATTTTCTCATTCACTCATCTTTGACCGGAATTCTTAAAAACCCCTATCATCTAGCAAAATTATTCTCATTAAGATATTTGATGGTATACTGCAACTTTTAAGAATAAAAACATCGTTTAAAATAATTAAAAAACACACTTTTGTAGATACCGAACTAAATATTATTAAATATTTTTTTAAATTATTGCATTGTCATCGGTCCATGATAAGTGTGCAAAGTTTTAATCCGACGATTTGAAGGGGGTGCAAAATCGCGTCCAAGATTCCGTTACATACATTTATGTATAAGCTAATAAACAGCGTGTTAAAATGAAATGATATCATTGTGGGAACTGAACTAAATATAAAGCTCTATTTATTAATGTAGCGTCCATAGCCCAATGGCTCGCGTCGATTCATTGTGATCGAAAGAGTTAAGCAACGACGGGCGCGGTCGGTTTGTGGATGAGTGACCGCTAGTGGCAAACATTTCACGGACGCTACCGTGCTTCGGAGGTTTTATTAATAGTTTATTTAGTACTTAATCTTTAGAAATGAAAAGTTAAGTGCAGACACTTATTAATTAATTCTTGATCGCCCTGATCAAGTGTTCAGGGATCAAGTCTTGATCATCCTGAAACTAACGAAGAGGTGAAACTTTGATTATGAAGCCTGCAGATTCTATAATTTATTATTGATCGAAGTCTATAAGTAATGGTCATGCTTGAGTCTTGGTATGAATTTCATTGATATAATTTGACCTATAATTGTTTTAAGTACTAATACAGTTTTATTGGCTTTTATAGTTTTACTAGTGGACGCCCGCAGCTTCGCTCGCGTAGAATTAGACCCATTTACGACGTCTGCCCGCATTCAGGTTGCCCACTTGACTTCAAAAACGGCAGTTTCATACAAACTTTGCACCCCCGTTTTACCCCCTTAGGGGGTGAATTTTCAAAAATCCTTTCTTAGTGCTCCCCTACGTTATAAAAGGAAACCCTGTGCAAAATTTCAAGTTTCTAACCCTTATAGTTTAGGCCCTGCGTTGATATGTCAGTCAGTCAGTCAGTCAGTCAGTCAGTCACCTTCTCCTTTTATATATATAGATTGAAAACAAATTAATAACATTAATTGAAATCAATGAAATGTATTTGCATTTCAACGCCAACCACCAATTAGCGATACGGCGTTACCGCTCGAGTTACATAATTAAACCTGACAGCGCGAAAGCCAGCCAGTATCACAGTTTCTGATTAATTACTATACTAATTGCACATGCTAATTGAGACATTGATTTAATTTGATTTACATATCATGCATCAATATTTAGCGTACCTAGTGAATTTTGCGTACCTATTGAGTGAGACTTGCAGTAACGAATATACCAAATGTGTCAAACAAACTTAACCTAACATCCCGCCTGGATTCCCCGAAGGGGCAGTCAGAGATGTGTAGTGTACCCAATTTTCATCAGTTATGTTTAGGTCGCTGCTGGTGAAAATATTGCCATAGACCGGGCACAAATCCAGACTCCGATGCTACCGAGCATTTCATGTTATAAGAATCTTAGATATAATTAATTTTTTGTCTTCTCATGTCATTTTAAGGATTTTCCGTCGCAGAGGCATGCTCTGTTAATATAATTCGATAGGTACACGAAATCGATGCATAGCATTATTACGATAGACCGAACGAACACGTTACAGATATATTACATAAATACGGACAGCATATTACGTATGAAGTCAATGATCGCTGAATATTGTACTGCAATGAATATTACTCGGTATTAAATGTTGAATAATAATGTATTCATTGGAGTGATTGGAATTATACTCTAAGATCCATCACATGGAAGGGTAGTTAGTTCATTTGCTAATCGGTTAGATACAGAAAATAGCAAACAAACTGACGAATCATTGGAAGCAGGTAGACTTAGACAACGGAGACCAGCCCCACTCCGCTAGTCTTTAAAGTCGAAAGCAAGACAAGCGGCCACCACCGAAGGTCCACCACAAGAAAAGTACTAAGCTTACATTTCAGAGTCGTATGCCATTTGATAAAGTTAATGTTATGCCGGTGACAGCACTAGAGCGGTCCGGGTTCAAACCCTAGCGGCACGCACGCACCTATGAATTTTCTAAGTTATGTGCGATTTAAGAAATTAAATGTCACTTGCTATAACGGTGAAGGACAACGTGAGGTAACCTGCATACCTGAGAGTTCATCATAATGTTCTCGAAGGCATGTAAAGTCTGCCAATCCGCACTTGGCCAGCGTGGGACTAAGGCCTAACTCCTCCCATTCTGAGAGGAGACCTGTGCCCAACAGTAGGACAAAGGGTTGTGATGATGATGATGAATGTTATTCCATCAGAAAAAATAAAATAAGAAAAAAATAAAAACAAATTAAATATGAATATCAAGACTAAGCTGAAAACTTTTATAGACGATGAATATGTAATGATTGAAAAGAAACTTACGGAATTAAACTTCATCCAGGAACACCTTGTCACGATTCTTTCAATGATGAGGGACGGCATTGCCCGGACGAATCAATATTTGCATCACTTTTAATCACTATACCAGAAAGAAAATACCTTTGAACAAGTCAATATAGTTGCGACTTAATTTCTTCAAAAAAAAAATTAACACGAAAAGAAGTATCTAAATACCGCCGAAGGACTTGTAGTTTACGTTTCTTAAACTTTGCGATGAGATAGTATTTGTTCCAACAAGTACTTGGAATTACAATTGTATATTTTGCTATATCAAAGTCACGAGTTAGCAGTGAGTGTGTTCAGGGACGTGTGCACTGCGTCAGCGCCACGCGTGAACTGAACACTGAACACATTGTTCAGTGAACAATAGAATAGCCTTTTGACAATGGCGGCAGGCGGCAGGTGTCGTCTCATTAATTACGTTATCACCGAGTTATCATATCGCGATAGGGCTGCTAGGACAGTGCTAAAATAACGATGCATCTCTTCGTTATTTTAGCCACGTCTAAAAGTCAAAAGTTTGTGATTTATGAAGAACATGAGCTCGGGTGGCTTTTGATGGTTAAAAGGTTCACGCCAGTCCGTGCTGGCCAAGAATGAAATTGCAGACAACAGAGTACTTCAGACGTACCTACTATATTATAACAGGACGACCTGAAAAAGGCAGCTGGAAACCGCTGGATTCAGAAGGCACAGGACCGGTCGGAGTAGCGTCGTTTAGGAGAGGTCTATGTCCAGCAGAGGACCAATAAAGCTGATTATGATGATATTTTAACGGAAACGGCATGTTTCCTTCGGTCACTTACTATCACTATACCGATGGAGTAGCGAAATATGAGGCTTACTTTTGTTAACGGCAGAGTCTACCGTGCGCGATCCGATCCTACATCCTTGACGCTAATTACGTCTACAATCGCTGCGACCTATAGACGTACCACTGCTGAGCACGGGTGTCCCCCACAGACACTGCTGCGGGAGGTCAAGAGCATACCACGGTGCTCCAATGCGGATTGGTGGAGGGGTTAATGTCCAACCCAGAGTCGAATGTTCTCAAGTCACCCGAAGGTCTTCGAAGAGGCTTAACGACTGTTTCCAGCATTGAAACCAATCGGGACCGACGGCTTTACGTACCCTCCGAAGCACGGTAGCGTCCATCAAATTTTGCCACTAACTTATTATACATATAACTCTTTCGATCACAATGAATAGACGGTTGCCATTGGGCTATGGACGCTTCTTGCTACCATAATAACATTAAATATATAAAAACGTCCATTAGATCACAGTAGGTACTATTTACGAGTACGTAGAGCCAGCCCTGGCCACCACGCGAGAGCCGCGTGGTCCGCCCCCGCTCTGTAAACGCTGGAAAGCCTGTTATCCCATAACCCGGTCCGCTGCAAGCTACTTGCTCCACCACCTGTGACTGTGACGTTCGCCTGTGATTAGATGCTGGATTACTTCTAATCTTGGTGACGTGAGTTCATAGATATTGTGAGATAGCTAAGGACAGCGCTAGATGGCCCAGGACATATAAATAATCTAAGGGCGCAGGTTCAAGTCCGTAACATTTCTCGGCTATTTTTTTATTATAGATACAACCCATAGACGTCCCACTGTTGGGCACGGGTCTCCATGGGCATAGGCAGCGAGGTCTACAGCATCCTCCACAACGCTGCTCGAATGCGGATTGGTGCATCAAACAATCAAGTAAATTATAAAGTATCAGTTGACTGAGGAATTGGGATTGTTCACCGTGATACTAACAGAAATACGTAGATAAATTCACACGATCTTTATACTGTAAGCAAGATGTTGACTGAAATAAATAAATAAGAAATAAAACAACGTATTTATACTAGGGAATAGAGAATAGTCTTATAGCTAGCAGCAAATTTATGTTATGATCATGTAACAACTGAATGTAAATAAATATTAAAAGGGAATGTTAAAAAGGTAATAACTGATTATATCAAATCAGCTAGTATAAACAATTATACTTTTATTGTTTTATCAATCGATAAATCAATAAATTCCTTTGAGATTACAACGAAAACCGTGTAAACAGGATTCTGTAGGTTCTTAAATCGCCTTACAACGTTCGATAACATTTTATCAAGTGTACTAAATTGATTTATGTATGCTCATACAATAGAGAAGTATTTATTTTCCATGCTAACATTTATAGTTTTTACAGCGGCAATTGAGAATTGAGCTCGTTCTTATTTTATTGGGCTTGTGGAATTTATAAATCATAAGTAAAATGTCATTATTAAGTAGCGTCCATAGCCCAATGACTCGCGTCGTTTCAATGTGATCGTAAGAGTTAAGCAACGACGGCGCAGTCGGTTTGTGGATGGGTGCCACTAGCGGGCAAAATTTCATGGACGCTACCGTGCTTCGGAGGGCACGTAAAGCCGTCGGTCCCGGTTGTTTTCAATGCTGGAAACAGACGTTAAGCCTTGTCGAAGACCTTCGGGTGGCTTGAGAACATTCGACACTGGGTTGGCCTCTTACCACTCCACCGTCCGCATTAGAGCAGCGTGGTGGAGTATGCAGTGAATCAATTGATTTTGATTTTGACAAGAATACTATAACTGAATCATTAGAATTTGAAAGAACCTCTATCGAATTTGCTGGTGACCCAAGAAATTGGATTTAAATAAATAAAATATACATACAATTTGCAACAATTGCAACATATTATTATGAGGGTCGATATGAAGAACTCTCAGGCATGACTTGGAAATGTCATCTGTACGTGCCCCTGGGATTTGAACGCGGTCCATTTAAAGTGAAACCGTATTACCGCCACTGGGCTATCGGCTCATGTCAAAGCTGTTATCAAAGCTGGTATTAAATATAGAGTTGTTATTGTTTACATTAACACCCATACCACAAAGTAGATATTAGGTACAGAGATTAAGCTTCATAGGAACGTGCAAATCGGTTGCACTCCTACAAGCACGCGGGACATCTATGTGTGGCCACTGGCCGCTTGTCGTGTACGCGGCGAGACTGGAAAAAACCGGTTGACGCTGTCACATCAAGTTGAAAATCGCAGGGTAATCGCTACGCACATTGTTGGTTTTGTTAGTTGCAAGTTTGAATATCTTCTATATAATAAAAATGAATCGCAAAATGTGTTGGTAAGCGCATAACTCAACAACGCCTGGACCAATTTGGCCAATTCTTTTTTTTAAATGTTCGTTGAAGTTCAAGGATGGTTTTTACGGCGAGAAAAATTTGAAAATTCATCCCCTAAGGGGGTAAAACGGGGGTGCAAAGTTAGTATGAAGCTTTGCCGTTTTTGAAGTTAGTGAATGTGTAACGCGAGCGAAGCTGCGGACGTCCACTAGATATAAATATAAAAATAAATATAAGTATGTATAAGTATAAGTACAAGTACAAGTACAAGTACAGGTACAAGTACAAGTACAAGTACAAGTACAAGTATAAGTATAAGTATAAATATATATACTCTAATATAATAGACTAGCTTTTACCCGGGGCTCCGCCCGCGTGGTCAAAGGGAATTAACAATGACTTGTGTATCATATACGTGATTCAGAACTTGAAAATGAATTTTACTAACGCCATCTATTAATAACATTCGGAACTAAATATCTATCAAATAACAAAACATCGATATCTTCCCATGGGGATGTTTTACCGCGGTAAAAAGTAGCCTACGTCACTCTCCACCCTCCTCACTATGTCGACACACAAAAACAATACCATATACATAATAGCTTCCTTGCGACGTGAAAGCCGGACAAACAAACAAATAAACAAACAAACAAACACACTTTCGCATTTATAATATTAGTATGGATATAAGATAAAGATATAGATATAAATCTTATATATAAAATTTCCGTGTCACAATGTTTGTTGCAGTACTCCTCCGAAACGGCTTTACCGATTTTTACCAAATTTTATATGCGTATTCAGTAGGTCTGTGAATCGACTAACATCTATTTTTCATCCCCCTAAATTTTAAGGGTAGCCCATCCCATCCCTAATTTTTTTTTTTTAATTTTTAGACAAATTTTTATTTTTGTATTTTTTTATGATACAACATTAGAAAATACATACAACCCTGAATTTTCAACCCTCTACGATCAACTAAAAATTATTTATATGGCAAAACAACGTTTGCCGGGTCAGCTGGTCTAATATAAAAACGTGGTATTAATAATAATGGTTGTATATTGTACTGTGTGTATGAATAATGCTAGAAAAAATAAAAATATATCATACTTTAACCACACTTTAACTATCCCAAGGAGTGCAATAGGTAAGTAAATATTTGATTATTACTTTTTCAAGTAAGTACCTTTATTTTACGGAATTATCCTTTTTTTAATAAGAAATGTGTACTACACGGTGTGTTTTTACCTTTTTATTATTATTACAAGCTTTTACTAAACATTTGTAGGTATGTGGGTGGGTTGGTACGTACTATGTGTTTTAAATTTAAGTATTGCAAGTGAGATTTGAACCACATTCAGATGTCTTATTGAACTGAAATTTTTCCTGCGTAACTTCGGTGACAGTACAATAATATGATAGATTATAACCTGACGCTGCAGCTAGGATTTGATATGCCATGTGAGTGTTTCCTGATACATTACTTGAAAAAACTATATATTAGATTTAGAATTTTCCATACCATAAAAATAAATAATAAAATATTAAAAAATAAAAATTATAAAAATAAAATTATTAGAGTAATAAATTTGTAAAGTATGTTATTTTCTATTTTCTATTCTGTATTGGTTCTTATTGTAGTATTCTTTTTATATTCTGAATAATAATACTATTTAACAAATGATTTCTTTAATTTCTCTTAACCTGTTGTGACAACCCTAACAAAATAGGTAACAATTTTGCATGTTCTTAAGAAGCTTAATCTCTGTACCTAATATCTACTTTGTGCCCATACCGTATTCCGTTCAATGGCAGCTATGGCAGGCAGACGACCTAATTTTACGTCAACGCTGATAACATATAAAACTGTCTGAAATGTGTTTATTAACACTAAACATTATTACGAAAATTATCTACCTTACGTGAACACACTGTGACATTTAGAAGAGAGGTGGTCAAGAGCTATATAAGATAAAACTAAAACTAATACACAAAATAAGAAATTGAATTTACTTTTATTTTTATTAAGGAACATAAGTGACTACTAAATAAACTAAATAATCATCTTTATATCTATATCTATATATATAAAAGAAAGTCGTGTTAGTTACACCACTTATAACTCAAGAACGGCAGAACAGATTTGGCTGAAAATTGGTAGGGAGGTAGCTTAGAGCCAGGAGACGGACATAGGATACTTTTTATCCCATTCGACAGCGTTCCCGTGTGACTTGACATGAAACGTCAGTCACTATAAAACGTGGTATAACAAAAAAGAATCAGACTCGGAATAACAAAACGCAAATGACAGCTATGTAATTGACGTATAATGACAGCTATGTAATCTACTATATAAAAATAAGTCGGGTTTTCCTTCCTGACGCTATAACTCCAGAACGCACGAACCGATTTCCACGGTTTTGCATTCGTTGGAAAGGTCTCGGGCTCGGTGAGGTTTATAGCAAAGAAAATTCAGGAAAAATTTCAACAGAAAAGCGGGAAAAATCTTTTTTCACATACAGCGCCATCTCTGATACATAGCATGTACTACAAACCAATATTTTAAGTAGATGGCGCCGGTGCGTGATAGGTAGTGGTAGGGGTAGATGTAGGGGTAGTAGTAGTGGTAGGGGTAGTGTTAGTGGTAGGTGTAGTGGTAGGGGTAGTGGTAGTGGTATTGGTAATGGTAGGGGTAGGGGTAGTGGTAGAGGTAGGGGTAGTGGTAGGGGTAGTGGTAGGGGTAGTGGTAGGTGTAGTGGTAGGGGTAGGGGTAGTGGTATTGGTAATGGTAGGGGTAGGGGTAGTGGTAGAGGTAGGGGTAGTGGTAGGAGTAGTGGTAGGGGTAGTGGTAGGGGTAGTGGTAGGGGTAGTGGTAGGGGTAGTGGTAGGGGTAGTGTTAGTGGTAGGGGTAGTGGTAGTAGTAGGTGTAGTGGTATTGGTAGTGGTAGTTGTAGTCCACACACTTACATTAAGTTCTCCCAAAATATTCAGTAAAAATTATTTATATGGCAAAACAACGTTTGCCGGGTCAGCTAGTATATATATAAAAGAAAGTCATGTTAGTTACACCACTTATAACTCAAGAACGGCAGAACAGATTTGGCTGAAAATTGGTAGGGAGGTAGCTTAGAGCCAGGAGACGGACATAGGATACTTTTTATCCCGTTCGACAGCGTTCCCGTGTGACTTGACATGAAACGTCAGTCACTATAAAACGTGGTATAACAAAAAAGAATCAGACTCGGAATAACAAAACGCAAATGACAGCTATGTAATTGACGTATAATGACAGCTACTGACTGACTGACTGACTGACTGACATATCAACGCAGGGCCTAAACTATAAGGGCTAGAAACTTGAAATTTTGCACAGGGGTTCCTTTTATAACGTAGGGGAGCACTAAGAAAGGATTTTTGAAAATTCATCCCCTAGGGGGGTAAAACGGGGGTGCAAATTTAGTATGAAACTTTGCCGTTTTTGAAGTTAGTGAATGTCTAATTCCACGCGAGCGAAGCTGCGGGCGTCCACTATCTACTATATAAAAATAAGTCGGGTTTTCCTTCCTGACGCTATAACTCCAGAAAGCACGAACCGATTTCCACGGTTTTGCATTCGTTGGAAAGGTCTCGGGCTCGGTGAGGTTTATAGCAAAGAAAATTCAGGAAAAATTTCAACAGAAAAGCGGGAAAAATCTTTTTTCACATACAGCGCCATCTCTGATACATAGCATGTACTACAAACCAATATTTTAAGTAGATGGCGCCGGTGCGTGATAGGTAGTGGTAGGGGTAGATGTAGGGGTAGTAGTAGTGGTAGGGGTAGTGGTAGGGGTAGTGTTAGTGGTAGGTGTAGTGGTAGGGGTAGTGGTAGTGGTAGGGGTAGTGGTAGGGGTAGTGGTAGTGGTATTGGTAATGGTAGTGGTAGGGGTAGGGGTAGTGGTAGAGGTAGGGGTAGTGGTAGGGGTAGTGGTAGGGGTAGTGGTAGGTGTAGTGTTAGTGGTAGGGGTAGGGGTAGGGGTAGTGGTATTGGTAATGGTAGGGGTAGGGGTAGTGGTAGAGGTAGGGGTAGTGGTAGGAGTAGTGGTAGGGGTAGTGGTAGGGGTAGTGGTAGGGGTAGTGTTAGTGGTAGGGGTAGTGGTAGTAGTAGGTGTAGTGGTATTGGTAGTGGTAGTTGTAGTCCACACACTTACATTAAGTTCTCCCAAAATATTCAGTAAAAATTATTTATATGGCAAAACAACGTTTGCCGGGTCAGCTAGTTGCAAATAAGTGTTATCCTCGAATGGAGTATGAAAGGACTGAAGTGGTCACTGTCGTAGAAGATTATAGAAATCATACCTCGCAGATTAACATCACTGGCGGTGGCTATCTTTCTTGCTATATAATATTCTTTTTAAAACTTCATATGAGATGGAAAACGAAATCACGCACTAAACAATTGAGTCTTTGGAGCTTTTAGTAACAAGAGGGAATAAGGTCACCTAAAAAAGGCTGTAACAATAGTATTCATCAACCAGACTGGCATTAGCATAATCCTCGCCAACTGGGATCAGGCATTGAATCTACAGCAATGTCAGTGACACGTACGCGGTCACTGAGTTGAAGGTTTTACGAATTACCCGCTAATTGAAATCACATGTACAAGATGTGGTATTTTACTGTCGGCCTCATGCGCAATTTCAAAATAGCTCATAGAGAGCTCGGTATTTCGCTACGTGATCGGATACGTAATAACGTAATCCGTCGACGAACAACAGTAACCAATAAAGCTCGAAGAGTTGGCGAACTGAAGTGGCAATGAGCAGGCCACGTCGCGGACTGATAACCGATGGGTAAGAGAAGCCTTCGAATGGCGACCACGGCTTTGAAAACGGAGTCTTGGCCGTCCTCCGACGAGGTGGACTGATGACAATTAAACAGCTGGAAAACGTTGTTTCAGAGAGCAGAGGATCGAGGTGTGGCGTTGATTAAGGCAGGTCTATATCCAGCAGTAGATGAGTAGACCTTCGAAAAGTGGACTTATGGATGGATGGATGAAATCACATCAAATAGCAAGAAAAACATTTAACATGCATGACAAAGTAGGTGACGGAATATTCTGAGAAGCTGAAACTTAAGTACAGAAAAGTAACAGAAACAGAAAATGAAGAAACAGGATCATGCAAATAAACAATCAGGTCTCAGAGTTGGAATACTTCCACGAATAGTTCATCACACAAACCCACATACAAATAAGATAACATTATGACAGATAGCGATAGAGATTTGTTCTTATTACTCGTATGTTTTATTTGTTCAAATGAAGATGGGGAGCTATTTTTATCATGTCACTAAATTTGGTTTAAAAATAGCATCGAATTAAAGTTATCTTTTTGCGTTTGCTGAGTCATGTTATTTCTTTTTTGTGACCTTTGTGTACTAACAAACGATTTAACAAGCGCATTGCCGTATTGTGGCTGTTCGTGAGGAATTCGTGAGAATTGCTTTATTAAAATTAAATAATTAAAAACAAAAGTTATCTATCATATAAAACCAATCAGTTCTAATATTGGACAAAAATACATGGGTGCCTAACCTACCTTATGACTAATTTACAATAATTACCTACCACTAAGCTAATACCTTATGTCTCAATAGACAGTACCTATCTATCTGGCTTTAAGAAGAATCATTTACAATATTCGATGTTTAAATGGAATTTCTGATTGTACTAAATTCTTAGAGACCAAACGCATTAATTATACATCATACAACCAGACATAATTGAATCATCACACATAAATAAATATTAAATTCTCAAACAATTCTTACACGGAATAGGAATCTTATAAGAATCACTTGTTATTACCGCGCAGTCACAAAAATAACTGAGTGACTTATTCAACTGTTAGCTTTGCGTTTTTAATCTTTATTTCTTCAGCATCAAGGTTCACTTACCTTGCGATGAGTGAGCTTTTACCGGCAAAGAATATCGAGTTAAAAACTTTCACTGGCGACAAGCATCAAATTGCTAGAGATAGCATACCAAGATTTACCAAGCATCTACTACGTATTGAGCGTGCCCGGTAAATATTTGCGTTGCCAGGTTCAATGTAATCAATATTAATACTTGTCGTAAAAATAATAAAGTTAATGAATGATGAAAAGGTGAACGCTTTTATGCTCTGAGGGGTGGTAGTTGGTAGGACATTTCTAAAGTTATATGGACTATTAATTGTTGGTTAATTGCTAAAAATGCACAGACTCAACGACGGCCTTAGTACCGGTCTTAACTCCGGTCTTGACCATTGGAGGGTAGAAGCAAAATGTTAAATCACTTCCTTGCTTACGAGAGCGTCGAGGACACGTAAAGCCGGTCCCGGTCCCGGTTCTCATCGAAAGATAATACTCGATGAGCTATGGTGTAAAAACTGTTGGCCACTAACCCCTCCACCAATCCGCATTGGAGCAGCGTGGTGGACTATGCTCTAGACCCGCAGCAGTGTCTGTGGGGGAGACCCGTGACCAGCAGTGGGACGTCTATGGGTCGCAGCGAGCCCTACTTGGGTTGCATCCCAAGAATAAAACATCAAAGGACTTACAAGCTTGGTAGCAGATTACGGCGCCGTCGGTCGCGTTCACACCGCACACCTATCCGGCGCTCACTATAGCGGCAAAGCACACACTGGCATTATAGAAAGTTAGAAAAGAGGCGTCATATCACGTTTTATAGTCGCCAGTCACCCAGAGGTGTCTGCGTGCGAAGAACAACTGAGCAGCGTTCTGTTCGGCTCAGCGTCTACGGGTAATGCTGCGTACATATCGGCGACACTATACAGCACCATTCTACATGAACGCTTTACCATAACTAGAGGCTATTCCGATATAGGATTAGCTATTGCAATAAAGCGAGAAATAGCTCTTATCTAGTCGACAGCAATGTCACGTCCATAATACATATTCTAATATTTTGCTAATTTAGCTTTGTTATATTTTGGATAGCATTGAATATTTTTTTGTTTTACAAAATGCTTATTAATTGATTAATGTGTTCTTTGTCCATTTTTTTAACAAATTTATATATGTAATACATATACTTAATAATAATAATATATAAAAACAATACAGCTGGTACGAACTTCCCAACGTTCAGGGCCGTTCTGAAAATCAGCGGCTGCGGGTTTGCCACGGCCAGTTGCTGATGGCGTCCTATTTCATTTGTTTTACATGTGTAGATGACGAAATAAAGTTATGTCTATGTCTTATTGTGAGTGTCCTAGAGATGAGAGTCCTTGGTCTTAGCGCATTACATAACGGCATTGACAGCTACTAAATCAAAAGCTAACATCCATACTTGACCTTCGATTGTCCAGCACAATCCTCAACGCGTATAGTGGAAACACCGAAATACATTCGCTGCGACCCATAGACGTCCCTCTACTGGGCACGCGTCTCCCCCACAGACACAGCTGCGGGAGGTCTAGAGCATACTTACAATGCGGATTGGTGGAGGGGTTAGTGGCGAACCCAGTGTCGAATATTCTCAAGCCACCCGAAGGTCATCGACAAGGCTTAACGACTGTTTCCATAATTGAAAATAACCGGGACCGACGGCTTTACGTGCCCTCCGAAGCACGGTAGCGTCCATGAAATTTTGCCACTAGCGGTCACCCATCCACAAATCAATGTACTTACTTAATTTGAACATTCACCCACCCATTCGTTTGCGTTGTTCCGCCGGTGTGTCCGCACAACGATGAGGTGTTCCCACAACTCGGTACGAACAATACGACGGGTCGGCAATTAAACACAAATAGATTTAATTCTGTACAGAAAAAAGTTTATAGCGACATGTAATCACGCGGCGAAGTTCAGGAATCCTGTTACGAGGGGAACGAGGTATTCTTATGATTGTCGCAAGTATGTTCTTGTAAAAGCGTTCATAGCCCTAAGGCTCGGGTCGATGTGATCGACATATCTAAGCTAAGCTACCACGGGCGCGGTCGGTTTGTGGATGGGTGACCGCTAGTGGCTTCGGAGGGCAAGTTAATCTTGAAAACATCGCTTGAAAACATTCGACACTGGGCTGGCCACTAACCCCTCCACCAATCCGCATTGGAGCAGCGTGGTGGAGTATGCTCTAGACGTCCCGCAGCAGTGTCTATGGGGGCACCCGTGCCCAGCAGTGGGACGTTAATGGGTTGTAGCTTATGTTCTTGTATAGACGCCGTGACAAAGGTAAGACTGAAAATCGGCGTGGCTGACGTGTATAACAGTCTAGAAAATATAACTATTATCTAAAAACCGTGAAAGCTTACGACGGAAATTTTAATTTGCTATAAAATCAATATTATTAATGTTGATAATACAATGACCCAACTGACAATATAGCAAGACAAACGAATCACACGCATTATTTGCTCATCCGCAGGTGTTTTGCACGCGCCGTGCGTCCGATGCGATATTGATTTAGTTGCTGTTGATAAGCGCACGTGGCGCCACGGGTCGAGAGTCGAGAGTGGAGACATAATAAACAATATCATACTTGTACTAATAGTAGGTATATAAGTAGCGTCCATGGCCCAATGGCATGGCTCGCGTCGATTCAATATGATCGAAATCAATAAATATAATGTCAATAAATACCCAATTATTGTACGCATCATACGATATCAGCCAGTAGCATTCATTATCTATGCGCAGATGTTGCGCGCGCGCCGGCCGCGTGGGCGACACTACGAGGCGAGGACACTTGTTCAAATAGCTGGTCGAATGGTTTCTCTAAGCCTTTTTTACTATTTGTTGTTATAGCGGCATAAGAAATACATCATCTGTGAAAATTTCAACGTCTAACTACGAGTATCACGGTACATGAGATACAGCCTGGTGACAGACGGACAGACGGACAACGGAGCCGTAATAGCACGGACTACATGGTAATAGGGTCCCGTTTTACCCTTTGGGTACGGAACCATGAAATGAACGCTACACACTCACCCCCCACCTAGGCCTGTTGTGAGAGACCACACACAGAAAACATCATAATTTGATATGCATGACCCGAATACAGGGCATTAGAGCCTGGGTTCGGCAGTCAGGGCACATAGTCGTCGAATGGAGCAGAGTAACAAGGGTAGCAACGCATCTGTGACTTGGAACGACTCTTACTAACAATTACTAACAGTCCCTAGTACATCCGCTAACGAACTGGCCAACTAATGTTCTTATTAACTCTCTGTTAACTAACCATCCCAGTCCCTATTTGAGTGTTCAAAGTCAGTCACAATTGTCACGGGCAGCGGAAGATGGGTGGTGCTGCGAGCTCGTTTGCTATCTTAAATCTATAAAAAAGCCAATTAGTTAATTTTAGATTTTTAGGCTTGCGTCGATTCAATGTGATCGAAAGAGTGAAGCAACGACGGGCGCGGTGGATGGGTGACGGCTAGTGGCAATATTTCATGGACGCTACCGTGCTTCGGAGGTCACGTTAATTAAAAAAAAAAATAATACACAAGAAATTTTGTTATACTCGTAATGTGCCCTTTTGCACATTGCCCTAGAGATGAGATGATTATGCGCGCAGACAGCGATGTGCGGAGGCGTAAGCGTAAGAGAGCATATGGTTTGTAGTGTGTATTCAATGTCAAACCTTCACGAGAATTTTCCATATCACATTCCGTTCGTAGGTACACAAACAGCTATGAATTTTTCAGTTTACTTCAGGGCCAGGGTTTGTTTTGTTTGTCGGTGGCTAGCAATGTTATTCACTGTTTGGAACATAAAATCTGACATCAAGTGGTAGGTACAGGTAGGTACAGGTGTACAGGTTGTGCAAAGAGAAAGAGAAAACACTTTTGTATCTCTTATTTACCTGTTTCACTCTGGCGCATTAACTGAATGTTCATCACGAAATGTGTCTCGTATCTCGATGGGTTCAAAACCAAATCCATTTTTAAAAGCTCCGGAATAAGATATGCAATCAGAACCGACAAAAAGAATGTTCGCAAACCATCCACAAAACGACCGCGCCCGTCTGTCACATTAAATCGACGCAAGCCATTAGGGTATGGCCTGTCTATGGTGGTGGTATATTCGCATTTTTTTTAAAATAAAAATCTTGGTGTTCTCACACACGGCCATGGGTGGCCTACAGGCCCAAATTTATATGCATAGACGCTTTCATATTTGAAAGATTCCGATTTCACAGTCTACAAATTTATTCGATCAAAATAAGGTCGTTTTATAAACATTCGGGCGATGTTGACAGTCAGTTTCCTTTATTTTCACAACACGCTCGGTAAAGGATATACGACGGAAGTGCACCGATTTGTATTTTAACATTTAAAAATTCTCATCTCTCTCTCAATCGCAAAGCCTTGCAATACTTTGATAATATCATTTTGCGTGGAATTTTTAACACTGGCAATAACAGCGCGTGGACTATAGATATTCTCACATTAATTATCTATTATACTAAACTAAGAGTAACATTACTTTTGTGTGCTGATCGACGATTCTTATGCAAATTAGTGGCGCAGTACCATAACTCAACGTAACAAGGCAATTCATACATAATACAGATAATTAATTTTACATTTAGGTCGCTATGTACTGACTTGTTTTTCTGTCTCCAGACAGTGATTTATTATTTAAAATAAGTCAATGGCTCCAGACTTAATTTTAACCAATTTTTTTTTCAAAGACCAACAAGCCAAAATCACTTAAAATCTTTCCACTAAATCCTAATCCCACCCATTCTGAGAGGAGACCGATCCTAACAAATCGACAGAGTTAAGCAACGACTTGTGTGGTTAGGTGACCGCTAGTGTTACAATTACATAGGCGCTACCGTGCTTCGGAGGGCACTTTATGACGTCGTCGGTCCCGGTTGATTTCAATGGTGAAAACAATCGTTAAGCCTCGTCGAAGACCTTCGGGTGGCTTGAGAACATTCGACACTGGGTTTGGCACTAACACCACCAATCCACATTGCCGCATTGCATTGTTGACGCTAATCGTTACGTCGTATTTACGGAACATTCCATGAAAAGTACACGTAAATACCTTTTTTACACTTCATATATCGATGGAAAAAGGTATAATTAGTACTCTTCCAAGTGCTTGTTAGTAGATATTCTAATCTACTGCAACGACCACGACCTAGTTAATACGACCCTGCCGTCCAAGGGAAGGGTTCCAAGCAAGAATCTTGGCCTATAATAACTGTACTCACCTCTTGACGTTCACGTCGCGTCAATGCGTCGCAACACGTCCGCCAAACGGGACATTACGCCTATATTTCGTCTCGATATCGCTAGATAACAGCGGACCCTTCTAGTTTGAGCAGTAATTGTCGAGTGGATCGCAATGCAGACGTTATAATGTACGTCAATGGCCTCTTCAACGATGTCGAGGGAGCTGAATAAAAGGGCTTATTCCCAGTGAGTTGAATGTAAAAGGTATCGACGAAATTTTACATGCCTCACACACAACCCTTTCTTTTTCCAACTGTTGGACACGGGTCTCCTTGTAATGGAGGCCTTAATCCACCACGCTGGTCAAGTGTATACCTATGTAAAGGTAGCCTTCACGTCTTCGAGAACATTATGGAAAACCCTCAGGATATTTCCTTTACCGTTACAGCAGGTGACATTTAATTCGCTGCGACCCATAGACGTCCCACTGCTGGGCACGGGTCTCCTCCCACAGACACTGCGGGAGGTATAGAGCATACTCCACCCAGTGTCGAATGTTCTCAAGCCACCTGAAGTTCTTCGACAAGGCTTAACGCCTTTGCCAGCATTGAAAACAACCGGGACCGACGGCTTTACGTGCCCTCCGAAGCACGGTAGCGTCCATGAAATTTTGCCACTAGCGGTCACCCATCCACAAACCGACCGCGCCCGTCGTTGCTTAACTCTTTCGATCACATTGAATCGACTCGAGCCATTGGGCATAACTTAGAAATATCATCAGTGCGTGCCGCTTGGGTTTGAATTATTATTATCTTTCTTTGGAATACTCCTAGATTAAGATAAATAAATCTAGCCAGATCATTTTCAGCTAGAACATCTCTCACCTTGGACTATCCGCGCCTGACATTGGCGTGCCAGAGGCTATTGATCTCGCACGTGTGCTCACGTGGCCGACCTTGGCGACATCAGCTCAATCTAACATGTCGCCTCGAGGCTACATAATCGCTAACATCTGGAGACTAGTGGACGCCCGCAGCTTCGCTCGCGTGAAATTAGACATAACAATAGTTTCGTTTACACCTAGCAATATTATACAGCCAATGTCACTCAGTGAACATGCAGCTTTCTAATAGTGAAAGAATTTTTGACATCGGTCCAGTAGGTTTTGTGTGAAAACATTACAAACAAATGTTTCCTCTTTATAATATTAGTATAGAACTATAGACATAATAATATGACATAATTCTCAGCTCCTATTAGGTGCTTTAAATGCGTGATTTATTTTTCAAATGAATTTCCAAATGATGATTCGACTACTTGTTGAAATTGCAACTTGCCAGATATCCTGCTAATTGCTCATATATTTCCAAATATGGTTACGAATTTTTCGGATGAAACAATTTTCCTTACTGTGAAACAAAATTTCAAATTGTTACAAACTCAATGAAAATTACTAGTACTACTATTTGAATTGCTTAATCAGAATTAGTTACGGTATCCTCAACAATTGAGAGAATTACGCTGAATAATGTGAAACTTAATAATAATTATATATTATTCATATTCATAACATTCAAACAACAATGGGAAGAGAGGAAACCCATTCAATAAAACACAGAACAGATAAAGGAGGATAGAATGGAAATGTGGGCGTGACAGGCGCGCCAACAAGTATGATTAAACAATCATACTTCAACTTTTCTCACGCGTGCATACTTTTAGTCGCTTTCGGACTGCGGTGGTGCGAAGAGCTGCACGAAAAATATACATTGCCGGTAAAGTACGCAAGTAATCCACGTGAACACATAGTTCGTGCGCAATGTATTCTGTCCTACAGAATGCGATGACGTCACGATGTTCTGTCGAGTTCGTTCGCAGCGAGATAGTGTTGTGAAAGTATAAGATAAATTTTTCGATAAGTCTTGATCTTGAGTACGTAATTAAAGTAGTTTCAGGTGTAAATACTTAATTTCAAGGAGTAGGTGTAGTACTAAATAAGTAATTTAGTACTAATTTATATTATGTATTTATTTTAGGTTTCCAAAGGATCCTAATAACCAGCATTGGATAAATGTAACGGGTAGAAAATTTGGATCCCTAAACAACAATGTACCACTGTGGAACAACTGTACTCGATTTTGCGCAACTTTGTCGGAACTCAATTATTTAGCAACATTAGTTATCATCAGATTGTATTATATTCTACTGAGAAGCATATTACAGACTTTACCAAAGCTATTAAAGAAAAATAATTTAAATATAAGATTGCATTAATTTATTGTAAAAAATTCGAATACAAAAGAGTCCCCATCTTTGCTCTGCACAAGTACATTCGTCGCGCAACTGTATATATTAAAACTGTACCTGTGTATTTATTTAAGTACGTACACTCACTCTGAAACTTTTTAATAAAATAAATAATTATAATGTAATTTTTCATGTGAAGATAATAAAAAAAATGCATGTTAATAAGATGTATGGAACAGGCGCAACACCTAAAGGAAGCAAAACTCAAGTTGCATATGTTTTCAGTGTTACTTTTAAAAGAGTCATTTATGCGGATGTAGCATTATAGGTACCTACAAAACTCTAAACAAGTTTCAAAATATATTTATCGATAAATATGTTTACATCTCTAGTTGGGTTACCAGTAAATAACATATAAAATTGCACGATCAATTTTCTCAAATATGCAGTAAATTTTGTTTCTTAACTTTTATTTATTAATTTCACCGCCGTTAGGCATCTTTTGGCTCAATAAAGGTTAAATAAATAAATAAATAATACAGTAAAATAAAATATACTCTATTTTACTAATCTTGTAGTGGTTCAGTACCTACCAGTTACCTTACCTCCGAATAGCTCAAGAATACCTCACACGGATACCTCATACCTTCGAACCAGTTACCAGTTACCTACGTTGTTAATATGAAACATATACGCGGTCGTCAAAATAGTGTTTTAAATAGTGTAGTATGTATGAAAGAAAGTGTAAATACATATAAATAGGTGATTTTACAAATAAATTATTCATTCGACAATCGGACAGATCACGAGTTTCATTATGAATCCTATGAAGAACCTCTAAAATCTTATTATTGCACGAAATTTGTGCAAAACACTTACTGGCAACATTAAGTGTCGACAAGGTCAAAACTTGCACAATTCTACAGCTTGACGCGAGCAAAAAGTATCCTTATTGATTTGATGCTAAGGTTAGTTTTTAAAAGTTGCGATTCTCGTGCAATTTGACCAATGGCTGATGAATATTTTATGTAAAGGTAATAATAACGTGTATCTAAGTGTGGGTAACTGGCGACAGTGGTTTTGTTTCAAAACTGACTCGATGGCCTTTCTAACCTCCTTTATCTGTTCTGTGCAATAAAATATATACAAATATTATAATGCGGGAGAGATTTATTAAACGCGCTAATCTCAGGATGTACCAGCCCAATAATCCAACCAGGACCTCTAGATTACCAATCGCCCTTGCGACCACTAGATTACCAATCGCCCTTGCGGCCACTAGATTATCAATCGCCCTTGCGACCACTAGATTACCAATCGCCCTTGCGACCACTAGATTACCAATCGCCCTTGCGACCACTAGATTACCAATCGCCCTTGCGACCACTAGATCACTAAACCAACGAGGCAGAATTTATTTTAATCATTTGTTCATGTGTCTCATAATGGTTTACAAAATAGGTTTCGGGTAGGTAGGTTTATTAAATTAGCTTTTATTTCACTTCACTCGTATGTATGTATGTCGTAGAATCTTGCAATCAATATTTCACCCACTTCCACAGAAGCTATCGAGCTGAAATTTGGCACACATATTTGGTTCCGATGACATGCACGAAAATAAAAAAAAGTTATAAAAAGCTATTTTTTAACAATAAAATTTTAATAGGTAAGTAATTCAATTTATTTTCATAGTGTGTTATGTAGATGTACGTATGTATACTAAGGTTGGATTAGATGGATGAATGGATGGACTTTTATCCCGTTAATATTTCTTCTATTTGAATTTCAATGGGTAAAGTTTTCCGGTTATTTCCTTGAGAAGAACAGAAACAATCAACGAATCTTTTGCTATATATATCTTATCTACGCAAACAAAGCTGAGGGCGTCCACTAGTGGGTAGATGAAACCAAAACCTTTGAAAAAAAAGTCCGAATACGAGTTTTTTGATTTAGTGTGAGACATTTACAATGACCACGTTATGAAAATGAATACATCAAAGAAAACACTAGCGAACGAAATACTGACTTGTAATATGTAATGGAAATTTGATTTAAGATTGTTTTATGGCTACATGCAAAACGCTTTAGACACAGCTACTCGACAAAGATGTGAAGGTGCCCATTTACACGAAAATATGTACGTAAGATCCAATCTACGGCAAAGATTAGATTTTTAAAATAACGAGAAAGATCTCTATCAAAACTAGGAATAAGTTGCATTGAAAGACTATGATTAGTTGTTTAGTTGATTGAATAGAAAAGAAAACTACAGGCATGCCTGACCTAATTCTAAATTCAAATCTGCATTGCAGGAACACAATCTCGTATCTATAATTATTGTTATAAATTATTCGGCTATCAATAGGAAAACAATATAACTGCTACGCATAAGAAATTACGAGAAGATTTTACTCATGCAACAATTCAAGTAACTGGTATTCGTTTCACGACCATTTGTGATATCCACATAGTTGACATCGAGACGAAAGACAACTTTCCACAGTAGCTTCCACGGCGGGAATCTTGCGAACGTGAAACTGAGATTCTCGGAACCGAAGCGACAGACGGGAGCTATTTGCAAGTAATTCATTCTATTTTACATGACAATGTATTTGCGGAATGGCGATCTCAATTGCCTATGCAGTATTCTATGTGTATGCATATCTGATTATTTCATAACTTCACCATAAAAGGTGCCAAAACGATCTATTTTTTAAAAGCTTTTATTTAACTTCACTCGTATGTAAGTATGTCCTGGAATCTTGCAATCAATATTTCACCCACTTCCACTGCTATCGAGCTGAAATTTGGCACACATATTTGGTTCCGATGACAATGCATGAAAATAAAAAAAAAGTTTTAAAAACCTTTTTAAAAAATAAAATAAAATTTTTAACGGTATAATTATTTTACAAGCTTTTATTTATAGCAGTGTCATTATGTGTGGATAAAATCTTGGCAGGTATTTAAGAAGCATTAACTCTTATCCTACGGAGTTTATATTTCACAAGCTACTTCAGTTCCGATGACAATGCATTTTTACTGTAAGGATTACCTGATTCAACACTCAGGATTACCTGATTCGTAACTCAAGATTACCTGATTCGACACTCGAGAAAACTGTATATGTACGCAATGTTTTTTAATGTTCATCATGACTGGGCCCCAAAAACTCTTCCATGGAAATAATTTACTCTACCATCTTCGCCTCAGGATCTATACCTATACGGTAGCGATAGATATATGCCATTGCCAACAATATCCATTTGCAGTGATCATTACCCGACATCTCCATTTGCGTCAACCGCAAATGACCACGCAAATTGTTTTTGCCCAATTGTTCAGTAATTGACTAATCTCCTACAGTATGCAGCAGTGATCACAGTCGTGAATATTCAAGCCCATTGTAAAGATGTTATGTTGGCCAATCATCCATACTACCATACTAATATTATAAATGCGAAAGTAACTCTGTCTGTCTGTCTGTGTGGCTTTCACGCCAAAACTACTGAAACGTTTTAAATAAAATTTGGTACACAGATAGTCTAGAGCCTCAGAAAGGACATAGGCTACTTTTTATTTGGAAAAAAGTGTTGTAAGGGGTTGAAAGGGGGGTTGAAAGGTTCTTTGAAAGTTTTGTCATTTTTAGAACTAGAAGCATAAAATTTATGTTAAAGGCTGTTGATTAGATATAAATAAATATGGCATTCAAAGTTTGTAAAAATTTTGTAAGGGTGTAAAATATACATTATTATTATGTCTAATACCACGCGAGCGAAGCTGCGGGGCGTCCACTAGAATTTTAAATAATGCAATTGCGTGTACAAAAGAATCCGTAGCGAGTTTGTCAGCTTGATTGACGTGGGTATCTCGGGTTCGATCCACGGTCGGGCATATATTATTTGTGGGTACTCCAGTTTTGGTTTGATAAGGATATATAGGTCCGCTATAGGCCGGCCCTCTGTAAAGTGTAAGCGTTCATAATACTGGTAAAACGAATTGGCGTTGGCGGCTGGTAATTGCATAATGCAACTTTATTTCATTCATTTACGCTATTCATATTTGATTGCAATTGCTGTATTTCCATGCCAATACTAAAGCTAGAAAAACCATTAGAGTATAATTTAAAAAAAAACATTGAATCAATTCAAAAATCTTTTTTTTTTTTGTTCAATTTTCTAAATCTTTTGATTTATAATCATCCGTTTATACTCGTATATTATATCAAACGTTGTACGAGAGGTTCGCGCCTATAGGTTTGTTTTTCAATGCAAATGCCAAACGTTCCGATATTTTCGCTATCATCCACCAGGGCCTTGGCGAGCGCGACGCAGGTCGTAAAAACAATTGCAAGGTTGTTATTGCCATGCGATATCTTTGGGTATCACGTACGGTATTGAATTTCGCCGGCGCTCTCATATTGTTATGTTGATCAGCAACACCAGTTGTATCAACACTATACAAGTCTTCTAAAAGGTAGTTCAGCCGACTCATCATTACTACCCATTACTGGTCTCTTACACTAAGTCTGTTGGGTTAAATAAAACGTTTGCTCACTCACCATGCTGGCGAAGGGTCTGCCGGCATTCGGACGCTTTAGTGGGTTCTGGGTTCGATTCCCAGGCCGAGCAAAGTATTATTCGGTTTTCCAACACTAGTAGCTTGGAGCTAGGATTTGTGCCCGGTATATGGCTAAAGGCTTACTTGGGACCTAAACATAACGGCTGAAAACTGAGTGTACCTACCTACTATAGACCTTTGCCTACCCCTTGGAGGAAATACAAACGTGATATTATGTTATGTGGTATACGGTACCCACCGTAATGTATCAGATAGACGTAAACTGAACGAATTCAAAATCAAGATTTATAGATAACTAGCTGACCCCGCAAACGTTGTTCTGCCATATGAAATGTCAAAGTGACGCGACGCTTTACGTCAATAAACGACGGGTAATAATAAAAATACTAAAATAGTGTTTGAAAAACATTTTCCAGTGGAGCAAATTGTGAATCTAAACCATTCTCGAATCCCCTTGAACACACACAAAAAATTTCATCAACATCTATCCAGCCGTTTAGGAGGAGTTCAGTGACATACACAAGTACACAAGAAATATATATATATTAAGATGACAGCCGTGTTAAACTAAAAAGCCAAAAATTCAAACAACTTTAACGAAGCCGTGCCAGTTGAGCCACTCAGCAATTCAGCGACCATTGAACTGCACAGTCGCAAGAATTCGCTTTAAACACGAGATAATTACTGCATTCGCCTGTTAAACATGTAAATAAAGTGGAGTACACACTAATTTATACCGCACGATAAGAATTATTAAGCGACTGCGTTCCATAGATTAACGAATATACAAGGGTATATAAATTATATTATATAGGGTCTCATTGCTCTGAGCTACGTCCCGCCGCCGACATCATTAAGAATCTTCGAGACAAATGTAATTTTACCGGGATTCAAAGTAATTTATGATTTTTAATTCCTCTAAATTCTATGTGACTTAAGACAGCGGGGGGAGAACAATTTATAATTTAGCTTGTGTGGTTGTAATATTCTAATGAAGCTTTAAGATGCTTTTCTTCTTCCAAATTATCCAGCATCTCCATTTGTTAGCACAAAACTGAGAACACAATCTTGCACTGAACAAACTTATTGATTAAGAAACCATATCATGATTTGGTAAAACCCAATGTATAACAGCAGATGGACAGAGATTAGGAGGTTCATAGATGGAAGATGGATCAACGTAAGCATAGCATGATTATGCATAAGGCTCTTAATAATTAGAAGATAATAAGATACAAGAAATTAATTAAACCCTCCGTATATTATCAAGTGTAAATAATTACTCTTGACTGTTGACTTCAGTTTTCCAGTGTGTGGCAATTAAATAATTAAACATTCACTCTATTAACACTACTTTATGGTAAGTAGTAGTATTAGTAGCAGTATTAGTAGTAGTAGTAGTGTTGTAGTAACCTGTTTCCCAGTCAGAAGCAGTTTTTGAGGATACATCTCCTGAAGCCGTTGGCAAAGGTGCACAGCACTGGTTGCTAGTCGAGCCATTGTCACTTATTATTGTATCCGAAAACGATATTGTCCATCTCAATCTCTCTCCACAGAAGCAGAAGTTTACACTCTACACTAAACACATTATTATTATTTAATTTTCAGATACGCTCACTTTACAAGATTTTACTTTTACTATTATAAAATTCCACAGGTCCAGAAATAATTAAATTTATTTCTTCTAAATTCGAAATACGTGGACACACAAATTTTAACACCATTTATTATATCGGTTAAAAATTTTCAGCGCGAAATAATTTACGGCGGAATTTACAAGTCGCGATTCATTTCTAGCCTCGTGAGACGTGCGTATGTAAACAGTGACGAAGCGAGACTGAACTGAAATCTGCTGAACCGGCGGCGGTTAGCGGTTCACACTTCACGTGCGATACTGTATGTATCCTGTCCCGCTGCAATATTCCGATATTGATGGCTAATTTATCGCACACCGTTTATATTACCATTTCCCGCGAAGCTCTTACATAAATCTCCAATAATTTCGGCAATTAGTTATGGTCGGACGTTATCAGACCGAATAATACGATCTTAACTTTGCAGAGGCGTTACCGACGTTTAGTAGACTGACAGTCAGACGTAAAGCTGTATTGAGTTATTCATCACTATCATCATTAGCAATACCAGTTTAGTGACAGCGGTAATACAAAAATTGCAAGCGAAAAAATTATAAGTAAGAGAAACTTTTTGTGTTTTGGAATTAGTACGTTTAATGAGATGTTACAAAAAGAATACGCTAAGACATTTTTTTAAAATAAAACATCATAACAATATTATTAACATTACACTTGCTGATTAGGAGTATCGACGTAATTTTTAAATTATTATCTTTTAAGAACTACGAGTATGTAAAAGAAAAATTAGGTTAGTATTAAAATTTCAGGTATACTACAGTATATAATAAATATTTTGTTGTTACCATGTATAAGTTGGCATGGGCAACTGCCACATATCTGGTATAAACTCAGGATATAGGGGCTGTCTAAAAAGCAGCGCTACATGGGTCTAGCCCCGCAGTAACAAAAGCTGAGACAACTTCTGTTGTCATTTTGTTAAATCTGCTTTATTGACCTTATATGAATCTATTTTTTAAATGACTATAAAATTATTCTTATTCTTATCTATACTCACCTTTATGACACACTTGATTAGACCCTTCCCTAAAACAATTGACGTAGGAAACCTCGCCGAACTAAGGTATCCTAGATTCTAAAACAGGCCGACCATTGTTCAAATGTATTTGAGGTTAGTAATCAAAACAAATATGGTCAACAATGCCGAATGTTTCACAGCAGTGTCATGGCAGCTAACTGCTGTGGGATCAGATAGCCATGCAAAAACAATGGAGTACAAAGTATTGTATATTTAAATATCGCCATGATAATGTATAAAATATTGAAAAAAAAAATGCATTATTAAAAAGTTTAAAAAATTTATACGTTTTTTTTATTTTCGTGCATTGTCATCGGAACCAAATATGTGTGCAAAATTTCAGCTCGATAGCTTCAGTGGAAGTGGGTGAAATATTGATTGCAAGATTCCAGGACATAGATAGGTACATACGAGTGATGTTAAATAAAAGCTTTTAAAAAATGAGAATAATAATGACACATTAAAACTAGATTTAATCAATTTACTAGGAATGAAAAAGCGACGTGAATTAACCATTCTATAAGGGCCAAACTAATGGCACGGTGGCGAGATCACATTTCATACAAACAATGCGACTAATGCAGAAGAATTCGCCGACTTGGCAACTGACGAACATACATCTATCGTTAATCTTTTAGATTTACAATCCAATAAAATTCTTCACATAAAAATAATCAATACGTTATCATGATTGTTTATAAATACAAAAAATTTTCCATCCTGACAAAGGCTTTACAATATCAGTTAAGAAAAAAAGATATTTGGAGGTATCACAGCCAAAAATTGTTTACGTCGCATAATAATTCAACCAAGTTGTAAATCTAACAAAGGTTTTCAAATGGAAAAAAATGCGGTTAATTTACACATCACATCTAATAAGTTTTCAGGATTTGTTTACACGAACTCTAAGTTCCATGACCATCAATCGCGTACACATGAAGCCGGAAGCTAAATTTGTTACATTAATAATAAATACCTTAAAAATATAATGCTCAGAATGTACAAAGTACAAACGTAATGATTTCTGCACACGGAAACATTCCACCTGGTTCCTGTATTTCTGGAAACGTGAGAATGTCTTCTTCCGCATGATTTCATGTTATTATGCACGCCAAATATTTGTTGTAGACACACCTTTTGTGCCTTTTAGAACCGTTTTGTGCTTGACTTAACTTAAATTTGTTGTCAAGGGTAACAAACGCCTGTTTGCAACGACAAAATGGTGGTCAATTCGAGGAGTACGCGTCATCGTAAGTGATCAAGCTATATTAACTTTTAACGAAATCTAAAAGGGAGACATCCACTGAACAGTGTGAAGTTATATGGATGATTAATAAAAAATCTCAGAATATCTACAGAAAAAAAACATATAGGAGCATCTCTATAAATTGCACTATGCAATGTGTAACCAAAACAGCCAAAACTATAGTTAAGACACCTTGTACGGCCGTCGCCAATATACCGCGAAATGTTGCAAGCTCGGGAAGATGTTACAATCGAGTATTAGGAAATGGGTGACCGCTAGTGGCAAAATTTCATGGACGCTACCGTGCTTTGGAGGGCACGTAAAGCCGTCGGTACCGGTTGTTTTCAAAGGTGGAATATTAATAATTTTTTAAACGGTTTTATTTAGCTTGCCCTGTTTGTTTATTTATTTATTCATTGTTTCGCCTGACGATATACAATATTCTATTTAAGGAAAATTTGAATATTCTTTTTGGTGTGAGTTTTTTTGGAGTGAATTCACTTTTTGTACGCGCTTCCATTTTCTGTTTTTTCTGTATTCTGGGAAAAAAAAACCAGGCACACAGAGCACAACCAGAGGTTTGGTCCTATTATTATTGCTTGTTGAGATTGATATTTGGTTGCCGCGTAAAGTGCTAGTCAAAGACTATTATTCTGTGGTCAAAGTAGGTTTCCACGCAAATTTTTTGCATGAGGCGGGAAATTAGAGCTTCGGTGCCAAATAAGCCGCCGTGACGCCACCGCACGACGCGACCCGGCGCCCCGGGCCAGTTAGCACCTCCAGGACACCTGCCCGGTTGGTACTACTGGTACTGCGTGGTAGTTTGATAACGTGCGGCGAAATTTATTTATTAAAATAAACATATGGAATAAAACATTTACATACGGATTCATTACAAATTTGTGGAGCTAAAGTTAACGCGTTAAGAAGAATCTATTATTATTTCTAATTCCACGCGAGCGAAGCTGCAGCAGCTATCGAAACAGAGCGAACAAATAACTTCGCCTTGAGAAAATAATGTTAATACGACCTTACAAACTACAGGCTGCACTGAAAATCAGTGTTGCAGTTTGAGCAACTGCAGCTATGCTGAGTGTAGGTAGACCTACTTGCTGAGTGGTCACTGCAACATAGAACTATTTATAATTATGTAGGTAATCTTTGTTAAACATAACATGTACTTGTTGTAGTTTTCTGGGTTGTATGAACGATTGTGGCAAATAAAATATTCTTTCTTTCTTTCTTTCAACATCGTAAAGACAACATCACTTGTAATGAGATAAGAGAAAAGCTTCCTTGTCTGGATAATCACATGTGATAAAGATACACAAGATGCATTTGCAGACGAGGTCGACACAATTTGATAACAGTACAATTACATGGCATTTCATGTTGCAGACAACGTATCACATACAACACGGTATAGACGATGTTGGTATAGGTTGTTACCATCGACAAGGTTACACTAATATGATTATAGTCAAGTTCGAACTAATAGGATAATCGTGAGTGATTGAGTAGGTAATGCTGCACACTTATTAGTATAATCTTTCGGGGATAAGAAGGTTTACAATTATCGTCTTTGAATGTAAAAATTGGAGAATTAGAGAATCTGTGGGCCGGTTGGAAAGGTGTGTTTCCCCGTTACACTTCTTTAGAGGTCATCTTAGTCTTCAAGGGTTGCTATCCTCGCACGTGTAGGCAACGATGACCATGACCACGTATCATCAGCGGGCCTGTTTGTCTATGACATAAAAAAATACGGAAGGACGAAGTTAGGTCGTAAAGTGTAAACGACAAACGCCGTATATGTCGTGACGGTCGTGCCGGCTTTGACGTCAGGCGACCACAATGGGTCGTTCGGTGATCGGTACGTGATTGGCACGCGGTGTTATAATAGTCAAACAGCTAATATACCACCAATATAGGCATAGCACCAGTGCTTCACATCACGTAGCACTTGGACCAATGCGTAAGGGTGCGCACAAGAGGGCATTCAGCAAAACAATGGTAGCTGGTCTGCTACTGCTGTAGGACACTGAAGGCTCGAGGGCAAGGAACTACAGCAATACTCCACCAACTTAACCCAGTGCAGATTGATTGAAACTGGATATTTGGCAACCCTAGTATAGAAGTGACTGCTCCTTATGACTGAGAAGGGCATACTGGGCAGTATTGTTGCAGCGCGAATTGGTGGCGGGCAACCGGAGAGTTTTTTTACCGCCTGAAGGCGACAAACATAACGACTGTTATTTATCGTTAGAAGTTAAGATTTGTATGTCCCGAAACCCAGGAGCATCCAAGAAATATTAATTCACCCATATGATGTGTGATTACCCGTTTGTGTCAAGCACGGTGCTGCTTAGCATTGTTATAGGCTCGGCCAGAGCAAGATCTCAGTCCAATGTTTTCAAGAGAGTAAAGAAAATGGTTGATTTTATGTCGAAATTCGGTGATATTACTATTAATCTATTTGACGTTAGAGCGTTTACAAGTAAATAAATTTATTGTTGCTTTATATGAATCAATTTAGCATTATATAACTTTTTTTAGTAGTTTGTAGTTACCTATACTTTCGTTAAGCGTGTCCAATCACCTCATAGCGAAATAAATTATTTGACTTTGACTATCATAAGACAGATATCGAAATGTTTAATCAGTGAGTATGTAACTCAGATAGCGACAAACTAGTTCTTGTTTGATAGCATTGTAAATTAAAAAATGTCATGTTACGTACATGAGGTGATAGGGATCTTATCACGGCCGGACATTGCGCTAAATTAGTTGGATTTGGCAAATGCGACAAGTTTTTGCTGGTCGTAAAGTTAAAAGAACTTTATGAGACTTCCTTGTTGGACGAATTTGTGAAGATTCGTTCGTATAAATCAAACTAAAGTCATTCAGATTCAGATACATTTATTATTTTTCATTGCATCAGTTATGAACGTCATTACATTTTTTATCTACCGCCGGTTTACAGAGGCAATAAATATCTCTTCAAAATTAATATTTCTTCGAGTCAAAACAAGGCTTATATACTCCCGAATCGAGCTTGTTGTCTGTCCCATTCTGAAAGAAGACCCGTGCCCAACAGTGGTACAAATAAAGGGTTGTGATGGTGGTGGGTGGCTTATGCCTATCGTCATAAAATTAGGACGTAAGAAGCTTTAGGAAATATCGGAAGGTAAGGTGACTAGTTGAACCTGAGAGAATAAAATTAAATATGATTGATAACATTCTTCCAATTAGTTCATTAGACAGAACAACATAACAACAATTGCCGCTCATCCGTCATTATAAATAGGCTTGATTGACTCACGCCACCTCGGACTAATTGCGAGAAGAACGCAATACCAACCAACATTTTGTTCGCAGACACTGTAATTTCAAAAATTCCCACAACACTACGTGGAATTGTTTCACGCGTCAATCTCTTGTCGCTGAGAGGAAAAAAATGCAATTAAAGATCCTTGCCGTCAATTCAATTGATTTATTATACAATAGATTCCCCGAAGCAAGTCTTTCATCCGCTTATGCACCATCATCCCAGCGGTGACAGCCCAGTGGCTATCGAACTTGCCTCTCACTCGAGCGGTCCAGATTCAAACCCCAGCGGCACGCACCAATGACTTTTCAAGTAACATATTATGTGCGATTTAAGAAATTAAATGTCACCTGCTGCAACGGTGAAGGACACGTCGCGAGGAAACCTTCACCGCATGTGACTATACGGTTAACATAGTTAAAAAGAAATTATGTATGAGCATTGTCAACTACAGAGCAATACACAAATTGTATCTTTTGATTATCATTGCTTATCCTCAACATAGGAGCTAGGCCTTTATATAATAATAATAACATAAACAAAATCAAAAGAAAATCACTGGAGTAGATCTTGATAAAAATATGCGAAACATTTTTCTGCTCATGTTTATCTAATTCACTTCCTGAAAACTAACAGATAACATAGAACAGTCATCGTTTGAAACGGTTGATAGCAATGATTTTATACTAAAGAAAAACCTTCATAGATTTCTTGATTTGAGAATTTTATTCGCTGCGACCCATAGACGTCCCACTGCTGGGCACGGGTCTCCCCCACAGACACTTCTGTGGGAGGTCTAGAGCATACTCCACCACGCTGCTCCAATGCGCCAACCCAGTGTCGAATGTTCTCAAGCCACCCGAAGGTCTTCGACAAGGCTTAACGACTGTTTCCAGGATTGAAAACAACCGGGACCGACGGCTTTACGTGCCCTCCGAAGCACGGTAGCGTCCATGAAATTTTTGCCACTAGCGGTCACCCATCCACAAACCGACCGCGCCCGTCGTTGCTTAACTCTTTCGATCACATTGAATCGAAGCGAGCCATTGGGCTATGGACGCTACAAGAGAATTTTATTAGTAGGAGAAAATATGCTTTCACATCAATTCTTCATCTGACAACCGGCAATGTAGCCAAGGAGAAATCCGTTACATAGATAGCATGGAGACAGGAAGTAATCTGGCAATTAACGCTATCACATAAGAGGATTATTTAATTACCATATCCAATTAGAGTTGAAATAATCTACTTTCATCAGGAAATATTGACGCTGAAGTGAAACTAAGTCGCTTTCCGATTGCAATCCGATATATTCTCTAGAAGCGTGATAAGATGTTATTGAGATTTTCTGACTTGAAATCCCCAGTCGGAGTCTGGATTTAAGCCCGGTATGCTAATAGTACGACTAATACAGAGTTAATAATCAATAATTATTAGGTACATGATATTTAATATTATTAGGTATCTCTTTAAATTTCACGTAGCCAAACCTACGACACCTAGGGCACACCTAGCAACTCAAACAGTATTACACTTGGCTATATCACATTGTATATGTGACAAATAGATAAGGGAAAACATGATTTTCACCTATGCTGACAAGACAACAGGGCGAGATTATGCAGGCGTACACGTATTAGCGATCACACGTGACGAGTTCTCGGGGCATTCGTCATCGTTTTGTCTAACGCTTTAATAGGGGTTGGTAGAAGATTAGAAGATACCTTACAACCGGTATATGATACCTAACAGGATCAGTGTGATCGAAGACAGAAGTTATTTTGCAAATATTTTAAAAATTTGAATGCTGTTTATCTAGACATGTAAGAACTATTCTTTTTAAATACTTTCAGTCATATTATAGTCGAACAAACAGGCATACGGCAGCCCACCTGACAGTAAATGATCGCTTATAAACTATTGCTTACTACTAGTGGAATTGCAGGTGCGTTGTCAGCCTTGAATGTCGGAAACGTTTCGCACTTGTAAAAGCATAAATACATTCTTTTTGATATTGAATTGTTGTTGTTGTTATTGGTGTTGCTTATGTTCATAGGCGACGGTGACTACTTACCATCAGGTGACCAGTCCACTTGTTCGTTTGGCTAAAATCTATATGTATAAAAGGAGAAGGTGACTGACTGACTGACTGACTGACTGACATATCAACGCAGGGCTTAAACTATAAGGGCTAGAAACTTGAAATTTTGCACAGGGGTTCCTTTTATAACGTAGGGGAGCACGATTTTTCCGGACGATTATTTAAATTTTCAAAACCGAATGGCCTATCATTTCGAGCTAGGTTCTAACACAGAATACTTAATTTTTTAATTAATTAATTAGTTATAGATCAAACCTTCTAATATATGAAATATGAGGTTCCGTAAAATATCTCTAACCGAATAACATTTGGGGAACTAAGATAAAGAGCATTCTTATAACAAAGCTAAAAAAAATTAAAGGATTTGGTTTCAATACGTTCACTCGTTCAACTGATATCTGCTATTGAAATACTCGGTTATGAATGAAGCTTCCATTCATCAGTACTCTCGGGAGGCATATCGAATTACTGGAACACCTGACACGATTTGCATTTTCAGGAAATGAATAAACATGAATAAACAATGGGAGTCAAAGAGAACAAGGTTTTAGAAAAGGCGGATGATAATTCATTCGATCCCTTTTTTTTTTTTAATAAACGAAAACAAACGCAAGGTTTGATTTGATTGGCCTTAGGCCGAGAGCACGAAATCTGCGGTAGCGGTAGCGGGGCGGCGCGAATTGTCAGTTTTTTTTCTCGAATGAATTTTTGCTCTATGGTCATACAGACCTTTAACGCGTCACGGAATAGGGTGAGCTTCAAAGTGCTCAAAAAGCGATGTATGACATCAGTATGGTATGGTATGCCTTATCGCCCCGGCCGCCGCTCCGGCGCCGTAGATTTCTCGACCTTACTTACGGTCGAGCGCACGAAAGTTGCTATAGGTGACCAGACTATAGGTTACTAGACATGCCGCCAAACATGTCCATAACGTGTGGTTCAGACGATTGCATAATATACCAGATACAGGGTTATATCAGAGGTGAACGAAACTACATCAAAAACCACAAGACTATAAAGTCAAATATATCGATTCACGAGGAACGCGAATCTAAATAAATACTTACATTTCATAACAATAATATAACGTCACGATATATACCGCGCTGCCATAGATTAAATAGTTACCAACTATTGCGTACTTACGAGGGAGGACGACCAATTTGCATGTCCATGTTTATGTAACGCCGTCAATGTTGGCATATCGATTAGCTGACGATTGAAGCGTTGCAGCCGTGGCGACTATTGCTATGGGGCCGATACTGCGAATGGTGTAATGCTGCATTCACACACTCGCCCGTAAGGTAACATTCGACCAACAAGCTTGAATTGAGTCAACGAACTCGAGGCTGCCTCATTCACACACTAGACAACTGGCAAATATTTCGAATCGTTACAAATCCAAGCGTGGGTCCTTACAGTGCGCTGTGATTGGCGGATATGTTTAGAACTACCAATCAGATGATGTCTAGCAATCAAACAGAACAAAATTAGCACTCTGTGATGTGTTTAGAAATCTAAAACAATTGAAATCGTTTGCCGCCGAGGTCTTTAGGACCATACCTAAAGACCTCGGCGTCACCGAATAGGAGCGTATAACAGAGTCAACGTACATCTCGGGACGATGCTTACACAGATGCCTAATGCTTCCGTCAAAAAAGACCCTGATGTTTATATTAGAATCGCGGGTGAGAGTCGTGGTTGCGTTGCTCAGCGTCGCATGTGTCACGACACTCGCAACGGAAAGCAAAGGCGAAAGGTGACTAATTAGAATATAATAGAATATAAATACATTTAATTTGTCTCGACATCACACCGACACACATAACAGGTTACATAAAAGGTATGACGTAAAACGAATTAAAATTAAACATTATTTTTAATATAAATTACAGCCCCCATCCATCCATCATTTTCTTACCCATAGTTCTCAATCCCGCGAACGACGCGGTCTGCCCATTAGTGCCCATTGCCATTTCAGCTGGCTTGTGACAGTAAACTTTGTCGCGTTGTCCAATACCGAGCGACTTTAAGCTTGCGAATGAGGCCGACGGTTAAGGATCAAGGTTGAACTTGGATCTACAAGTTTTCTTATCACCGGCATATACCTACTTTAACTTATAATACAGCTGGTAACGCAAGTGATCACCGTGGCCTCCAGAGCCGCTATTAAGTCACATTAATTTATAATACCTGCTCTTTAGAACATCGCACAAGTGTAGACATGCACTTAATATTCCATACGAAGCTAGCCACCAGTCGCCAGCAGTGGCAGGGTGCGCAGGGGGCGTGACGCGGCAGGTGGCGCGACACCTGACCCCCGGTAACGGTCCCAAGTTCGGAATGTATCGTTGTATTGTTCATGTTGAATTGTTTTATACTTACTAGAAATATAGTCAAGCGTGCAACTGTTGTACTTAATCTAGAAAGATCTATACGTATACCTATATACCTGTTTGTTGACGTCGAGTTTTTGAGTGGTTTAACTATTGCCTAAAAGCTAAACAACACAAAACTCTCTTTTAAAATATCAATAAAAAAGATATTCCAAACATGCGAACTCGGTAGTGACCCTGCCTACGCCAGAGGTCGTAGGTTCGAATCTCACTCAGGACAAACATTCGTGTGACGAGCACTTGTGTTTGTTCTGTGCCTGGATGTTAAATATGTATTTAAAAATATCTCTGACACCCATAGTACAGGCTCGCGCCTAGTTTGGGTCAGATGGCCGTATGTAAAAATGTCCATGATATTTATAATCATTATTATATACCTACCTACTTTTATGTCTTCCTTATGGGCTGATTTAGATCACTTATATATTTTTAGGGTAAAACAATAACGATAATCCTACCAACGCCATCATTTCTGTCCAACCCTGACAGTCGACAAAACCGTTATAGGCATATATACCAAGCTGTCTATGACGCAGGTGCTCTGAAGAATGTTTGTGATGTGCTTCATTATCACGCACTATCGACCGCACCAAACATAATCAATCTGGCTGTCGTCGTGTACACAAACGCCGGTGTTTTACAGCGGCTATGTCTCAGGGGACGTCGCGGTAATGAACTCTGGTACCTGGGTAAAAGTTTATTTAATGTTTAGATGATCTTGCATAATATGGCTTAATGATACCGAGAGTATATTAGGGCTGGGATAAGAAGATGAAGAATAAGTTACTTTCAGTTCCAGGGTGAAGGCTGGTATTGGTCCGGGAATCACCGCTAATTCATAGTGTCCTGGATTGGGATCCAAATCTAGATTTGTTCTACTCGAAGCCTGTTGTTCGAAGTTTGTCAGAACTGCCAGCAGGTATGTTCTTCTCTAAATAAATAAATAATCTAGTATATGTTGTAGGTAATTCTGTGATCTAAAGTTCTGAATACAAAACATTTAAATCATTTAACGATCATGATAATCTTATGCAAATGCACAGAATAGGGAAGTAGCCAAGCGTGTCGTGATGCAACGCCGGATGTACAGACAATCAGTGTGACACCATACTAGATAACTCCAGATCACAGTACAGATAAAATACTGGTAACTTACAATAACTTACATACAATAGCAAGATTTGCATACAAACCAACTTACCCCACAGTGTCAGTTTTTATTAGACCCGTGCCCAGCAGTGGGACGTCTATGGGTCGCAGCGAACCACTTTTGACACTTCAAATTTAAATTCATAGAATTGGCAACAATAAACTAGCAAGTGCACCCCATCTTGCCATGCAATTAGATTATGTTTGACATAATCCTAAAGGATACGGGCAATTCGAAGTAACTCATAATAAATCCATGCAATTATGCTAAAGATGCACAATTACGGCGACTAACGCACGACTGATGTGCCCTCGTTAATCACTAGACAACATCAGGCCATTTTATTGTAGACACTATGTCTATGGGACGATGTGCTTATATTGTTTGGCTTGTAACAGGAGGAAAACTTGCAAGGGGTCCTGATGCTACTACAGAGTCACGTTGAGTCACGTGTTCTATTGTGGTAACTGTAGTATACTTACGGGAATTACATAATTGTGTTTTTTTAATATTATAGACGGACAAACAGACATACGGGTCACCTGATGGTAAGTATTTACCGTCGCCTAGGGACACGTGCGACACCAGGGTCATCAGAGATGGTTTGCTTTTTTTATGGGAATAAGATAGCAAACGAGCTTGCAGCACCACCTATCCGCTGCCGACCATGACAACTGCGACTGACTCTGAACAAGACTCAAACAGCATGTACTTAAACTGTCTGCCATAAAGGAAGCGTTTTACACTCTTTTAGAAGCGCTCCATGTCGTAGCTCGAAGGAATAACCTCTGTCGGATGTTCATTCCACATGAGACCAGTTTGCCGTAAAAAAACATAATGGAATATTTAAGAAATGAATTTCATTCTAAAATAAGTCAAATTATGTCCATAATGGTATAAATGATGTTGAAACCAAGGCAGTAGTCATAAGAAACAGTAATGCAATAACACACGATAAAGCTTCCACGAACAAACAATGACGAGGCAGGACTTTCGTTACGTCACCTTGCCGGCACCGACGCGTCTGCTACAGCAGCTTGACTCAAATGCCCATCCACATGTGTTGCTTGCTTCACAGGCGTGGAAGAGTCATGCCTTCAAAGTAGCCGAGCAACCAAGGCTATCGATATCAGTAGGCACGCACGGTTTAAGAAATACGAAAGATATTTTCAAAAGTACCTGAATCTTAATAAACTAACGTTATAGAGGAGTTTATCCCCACAGGATGACTGATGAATGCTAAATGTTTTGCTTTAAGAAGTTTGCAGTCATAGGCCAATAAGGCGTAACTGTTCCATTAGGCATGCTCCGCGAAGAGACTTCAGGAACTCACGCTTATTGCTATACCTTAGGCGTAATTAGTAGGAAAATCAGTCATCTATATGCAGAGTAGTAGAAGTTACAACTATCGACATACCAATATAGTGGTGGGTTGAGGCTTGCGCGCGCGCAGAGACATGTAGGCGCGGTCCATGGCTGCCACCGCTGCACCCGAGCCGCACAACATCACCACTGGCCACTGGTTCCAAGATGTGCCAGTCTCAAAGAACCTCGTTTCAATCCACGAGTCGACCTCACAAACACTACACTATCCGAATAATAATTTAAGCTTCAACGTCTAAATACGTCCATTGTTTTCGTCGTTTCCAGTTCGTCGAACGCGAGCGTTTACAAATATTCTGACTCAGCACGCTTTGAAACAAGTGCTAATCGTCAATATGCACTTCGCAAATTACTGACTCTCTTGCAAGCTCTCTATTGACAAAATCAGCGAAACGTAACAGTAATTAAATTCAAGCAAAATGTTCGTTAAAGTTCGTTAATTGGTCCATTGATTTAATTCTGTCTTGATTCGATTTCTTACAAGAATCTTGCTATTGATCCATGTAAAAACTTTAATTAAACTATGTTTTCTTTCGATTTTTTCGACACGTTTGACCCTTCGAAATAAATGTCACACCGAGTCAATTAAACTTCAACCTTAACTGGTACGCGTCACGCGACTAATTCTGTATGAACTAGGTAAGGTCATTAAGGTCCAATTCTCGCTAGTAACACGTGTGGTGTACGCGACCGGTGCGCGGGCGCACGTCCGCAGCGCTTGCGCGTGCTTGACTGAGGTATCCATGCGTTTGCGCCCTTCCCCTCCACACTATTTTTGGTCCCTACGCGGGTTGAGCCCTTTTGTTTTCCCTTACAGACCGCGTAAAAGTGCAGTAAGTCAAGCTAAAAAGCCTTGCCATATATGGGGTTTTGCTTGTCTCTATTAATTGTACTATTATTTTGTGTCTATGCGCAAATTTTTGATTCACCAACATTACAAAATAGCATAGCAGAAGGCACAAGTCTAGTTGTAAGCAAGTATTAGAAGGGTTAAGACAAATAGTAATTAATACTATATCGCTGCGACCCATAGACGTCCCACTGCTGGGCACGGGTCTCCCCACAGACACTGCTGCGGGAGGTCTAGAGCATACTGCACCACGCTGCTCCAATGCGGATGGTGTAAATGAATACTATAAATGCTTTAGAATTCATAACTCTAGCTAACTGCGGGTTTTTGAATACCCTGTTTAACTGGAACTTATAAAGTATAGGTTTTAGTATAATTTTTAAAGCTTTTAATGCAGATGACAGACTGATCGATGGATGGACATCCTACAGACCCTATAGACACCAGAGTAATAAAATGGGGAATCTCCTGCCGATCGAGTGTAATTGTTGGCCATTAATTTGGCTTTAGGAATTAATAGATTCTTTCTGAGTACCCAACAAGCTATGTACGGGTCAAAGTACCAAGCTTATGTTTGTGATGCATCCAACCATCCAAAATAGGGTTGGCGGATCCAAGCAATTCGATACTGAACTTCTGCCACCTTAATTAAAAAACATACAAAGTTCCAAACCGAAACAATCCGAAACGGAACCACGTCACTCTACTACTTACCATTAGGCATTGTCACTCCCCGTTAGGACGAAGCAACACATGAACTACAGCGTTAGTCATACCACCCTTTCATTCCATAATGCACCTAAATGGAGCAGCATATGAATGACAATCAATTGAAAATACCTTTTGTTTAGTCGGAGCACACAGCTCATAGCTTGCAGTGAGTCTCACGCCATTGTATGCCTAATTAAGTTGAGAAGTATGAACTGAAGTTGCCTGTACTCGTTTCAGGACTTCTAAGTTTCCATTGATTAAGAACATTTCATGAGTAAGCAAGCTGTTTTGACGTCGAATTTTGGTCAGGAGGCTCAGTACCTTTATATGGAAGAATCTTGGATGAATAATAATAAACTTACATCTGACAAGTTAAGAGCACAGAAGTGTACAATTGTAGAATAATTAAGAATTAACATTATATGCATAACTTGCAACTTGTTTTTTTAAAGATTACTCTTTCTGGGATTGCGTTTGCAAGCTATAAGGAAATCCACGGTCCGAAGCCAAGTAGACATCATTTAGTGTCTGTTTGTGCCTACATTTAGTTCAATTTGGAGAAATGTTCGAGCAATACGGCATGTGTTTAGAATAACTGCTTTCTGTGAGCTAATGTACGTGTATTTAGACAAATTAAATACTTTAAATGAGTAATGTAAGCTTGTTGGTATTATGCTTGTCTCAGATTTTAGATAATACCATAGCGTAAGAACTCAAGATGGGGAAAAACGTTAAGCTAGGCCTCTCTCCCAAAAACACGATGAGAATCAATTTTATGAAACGTCTGCTCTGATTAAAAGCTGCGACACAGCTAGTGGCGCGAATAGAAACGCGACTCCATTTTAATTTTAACGACTTCCTGTCTGAGCCCGGCATCGCCCAGTTAGGAGACTACAACCCGTAACGTTTAACTCACTAAACACAGCACTTACGGGACGAAGGCGACGACTTTAGCTTATGACCTTGTGGTTAAGATTACGGTCTACTCGTGAGGTGCCGAATTCGACGTCCTAATACATCAGTTGACGATAAAAGTCTTCCACCACCACAACCCTTTCTTTGTCCAACTGTTGGGATTAGATGGGCCTAATCCCAACAGTGGGACAACTATAATAACTAATGGATTAGGGCTTAGTCCACCACGCTGGGCAAATGCAGATTGGCAGACTTCACATGCCTTCGAACATTATGAAGAACTCTCAGGCAGGTTTCCTCAGATATGTCCTTCACCTTACAGCAAGTGACATTTAATTTCTTAAATCGCACATAACTCAGAAAAGTCATTGGTGCGTAATGTAAAAGCAATTGGGTTTGAACCCGGACCGCTCGATTGAGAGGCGAGTTCGATAGCCACTGGGCTGTCACCGCTGTTGGATAGTGTGCCGATAATAGTCTTCCACAATCTCTATAGGTCACTACACGACATATAGGTTCATAAAGCGAGTGTTTTCAGAGCGGATGTCTCCGAGAGTTCACGCAAGGGCGGCCAAGCGGCCACTTTCAATTCACTATAATACGTTTCGGTTCACTGCGCGCCGTAATTACGGGTTGGCACTGGGGCCGTATTTTTGAATCTCACTCGACTTATATAACGAGTGGTCCGTATCACTCGAATTCTAATTTCGCCCGGCGATAGAATTTGTGTAATAGATTTTATTCGCAGTGTTTAAGTTTCATTTTTACTTTTCGTTTTCCTACAATTACTTAACTTGTTATGAAATTCGCTTTCGAAAATGTTTCGCATCGTCATCATCATCATAAGCCCTTAGAGGTCATTCCGTCGTCAAGTTTTTCTCTGCCTTCAATCGCAGACGCATCGCGACGCATCGGATACCAAAAGGAACAGAAACACTTTTGATAGTAAAGTGAAACTTAGTCATGACCTTGTTATCTATTATATCATTGCTTTCATTGGACTGCGAAGACCATCGCTGCGACCCATAGACGTCCCACTGTTGGGCACGGGTCTCCCCCACAGTCACTTCTGCGGGAGGTCTAGAGCATACTCCACCACGCTGCTGCAATTCAGATTGGTGGAGGGGTTAGTGGCCAACCCAGTGTCGAATGGTCTCAAGCCACCCGAAGGTCTTCGAAGACCATATCACTTTGGAAGTCAAAGGCAAAGATAGATTTCGTACACAACAATTAGATTCTATTTGAAGTGAATAATGTTATAGATATTGTAAAAAGAACTATAAGATTGAGCCATAGATAAAACACTATATATTGCAGCATGTGTAATGCTGCAATATATCACCTTGGTATCGGTACTGACAGCGAAAACTTTACGAAACTGCCTGCACGTGTCGACTTACGCTGGATTTCAATAACCTATCTAAGGATAGATTTGGCTATCGGAGATAGAAATTTGACACATTTTATATGGAACTTATGTCAAATTTCTATCTCCGATAGCCAAATCTACCCGTTAATAGGTTATTGAAATCCAGCGTTACAAGATGCGGATAGGTTATATTCATCACCTTGCAGTAATACAAAGATGTTATGACTAGTTTAACAGACTGGTACTTTAACTTCCCAAACAACTGCAGCCACTGGCGCCATCGGGGTCGAGCGGAGCGTGGGAATAGGAGATGATAATTACACCATTTTATATTGCTGAGTTCATGGGAGTTAAGCGGCGGGCGTCGCGTGTTAAACACAACTACTCAAGGAATATTTTAATAGCTTTATGTTTCAAGCTAGATTATTCAGATCCAATCATCAGGTTTGAGGTCCACTGTTGGACAACTCAAGCTAAATTTTTGGACATCACAAGCCTCTCCTAAACGACACACTCCTACCGGTCCTGTGCCTGCTGAAAGTCTTCTTCAGCAGGCATGTCCTGTCTCCTGTCTACTTGTCGAAGGGCGACCTGTACTCCTTTTTCCGACTCGTGGATTATTCAGATACTATACGTTCAAATAGTCCATCCGGTCGCTGCGACCCATAGACGTCCCACTGCTGTGCACGGGTCTCCCCCACAGACACTGCTGCGGGAGGTCTAGAGCATACTCCACCACGCAACTAAGCAGTCAAGTCTAAGTCCATCCGGTAACTAAGCAGTTTTCTTCATAATTCAGAAGCGATAAGGCCCATAGCCCAGCTCCAAAGATTTAACCTTATACAAGACGCTATGAAGCCGATGCCTTATTATTCGTGTCACAAATAATAATGATATTCGCTCGCGTACGTATCAATACCCATTAAAAATACCCAAGGCAGCCGAGCCAATTCTTTACTCACATCTATTTCCATATGCCATGACACGTTAAAATTAGATGTAGAAAACACCTTCATAAAATCCTGCGGGCACGTACCTAAACGTGCTCGTAACCACACTGGTATGTAACTCATGTACTCGTAACTATACTGGTATCATACTATATAATATATACTGATGGTGTTCAACCGTCGTGTTGCTCTACACTCACGCGGCCGAATGATCCGTCCATAGAACATAATGCTCGCGAGGCGAGTACGAACAGACCTAGACAAGCATACATACGAGTACGATGAGTACGCTGGAATGCGCAATTTCAACTGTTCAAAAACTTCTTGGGAAGAGTAGCAGAAGTAAAACAACTACAGCCATCTACTTGAACTACTGTTTACGACCTTACTTTGACAGCGTGGTGGACTAAGGCCTAACCCCTCCCATTCCGAGAGGAGAACCATGCCCATCATTGGGACAAGGAAAGGAGTGTGGAGGCCTGCTCTATATAAACTCCAGGTAGACAGGTACTAGATACCACACCCACAGAACAGATAAAGGAGGTGTGACCACACCGACCAAAAATTTTCTGAGCAGGCGACAGCGGGCGAGTTTCGAGAGATAGTATGCGAGCAAGCTTATATTCGTATTACGTGTATGTACAGCCGGCATTACGCCAGCGGAGTGGGTGGGGCGCGATGAATGGAACTCGTGGCGCCATTCAGCACAGCGCTGCGCGCGCGCAGCATTCCAGACGCAATAGTAATGGCGATGATACCACGCCGCCGCGCCGGTGGGCTGCTCTGTATAATCCGTCAGCTAATTCCGGCGGATTGTTTAGTTGCAGAAACAAATGTAACATTTTGCTATCAGATAGATCCTAATTATACCTAGAACCTACTCATTGGATTGGGATATATCAAATCATAATGCTTAACTAGTTTCAATAAGCAATAAGACAGCCTTTTGAAAAACTTTATTGTTATCTCTTCTGTTCTTTTTCTTGTGCAATAAATTATATTGTATTGTATTATTGTATTGTAGTTGTTTACTATGCCGTATGCTTGAATCTCGTAGCGTCCATAGCCTAATGGCTCGCGCCTGTCGTTACTCGAGTTAAGCAACGAGGCGCGGTCTGTTTGTGGATGGGTGACCGCTAGTGGCAACATTCCATGGACGCTACCGTGCTTCAGGCACGTTAAGACGTCGCGTCGGTCCCGGTTGTTTTCAATGGTGGAAACAGTCGTTAAGCCTTGTCGAACACTGGGTTGGCCACTAACCCCTCCACCAATCCGCATTGGAGCAGCGTGGTGGAGTTTACTCTAGCCCTCCCTTAGTGAGGCCACAGAGGCTGTGGGAGAGACCCGAACAGTAGAATTGGTTGGTTGAGTGCCAGTGGGTTGTCGAGTATAGCTTCAAATAGAAGACAGACGATAAGATGTCAATGAATTTATGCAATCTATCTATATATATAAAAGGAGAAGGTGACTGACTGACTGACTGACTGACTGACTGACATATCAACGCAGGGCCTAAACCATAAGGGCTAGAAACTTGAAATTTTGCACAGGGGTTCCTTTTATAACGTAGGGGAGCACTAAGAAAGGATTTTTGAAAATTTTACCCCTAAGGGGGTAAAACGGGGGTGCAAAGTTAGTATGAAACTTTGCCGTTTTTGAAGTCGTTAGACGGGTAGACGTCGTTAATGGGTCTAATTCTACGCGAGCGAAGCTGCGGGCGTCCACTAGTTATGTATATGAAAACGCGCAATTCTTATATAGAAAATATTATTTATTTATTTATTTTAATATATAATATCTATTATGTTCTAGCCTATTGCTGCGAGCGGCTCTGTGGCTCAATTACGGTTGCATACCCATACAACTTTAGTAACGCAGGTTATCAACTCGGGCTGGTTAATTGAACGTATAGATGAATTCCTCATGGTTCATTAAACTTCACAATTCCTACTATAACGTTGAATGGAAATATCCATACTTCCATACCTACTAATATGTACTATAAATGCGGAAGTAACTCTGTCTGTGTCGCTTTCACGCCAAAACTACTGAACCGATTTAAATGAAATAAGAAGTAACGATTTTAATGAATAAGTCTAGAGCCTGAGAAAAGACATAGGAGTCGAAAGCTCGTTAACTCGATTTTTTTGCATTTCCCTTTACATTCGAGCTGTCGAGATTCCACTGAATAATAATTAATTAAATATCCGTACACCCCTTAGGTAATTAACAGAGTGCCAATTAGATGTAAAGTGAGTATTTTAAGAATTAACATATGTATGTTTTTCTTCTTGTTCTTACCTGTTATTTGACTACAAATATACTGATTAATGATAACAGAAAATACGTGATTCACAGTCAAAACAATGTATCTCCTATAATACGAACTTTAATATAATCCGTACTTACTTAGATTAGATAGATTGAGTTAAGCCAAACATACCTGAAACAAAATATAGAAAAAATAGTAATGAAATAAATTAAAAGTAAACAAACAGCCGGGCACCAGAAGTGAAACCAATCTAAAACCTACTTAACTAATGCAACGCTCATTTGTATTCCAGGTAGAATCATCCGTTGACAGGGACAGGCCGAGAATATATCTTTTTATAAATGAATATAAGATAGCAAACGAGCATACACGACCATCCATCACCAGACTATATTATAATTTTTATTTCAATTATTATATTCGTAATATTGTAACTTGATTTTACAGATTTTTTTAAAATTACAATTGTAATGTAATTTTATGAATTTATTGTATTGAATTTACTTTCTTTCAAATTTACTGTATTTTAATGGATTATATAATTGTGACGAGTAATTAACGTAGATTTAAGTTAAGACATGTAATTACTAGCTATATGGACCACGTTCTGAATTTAAATTTTAATATTATTCTAGAACTATAAGTACGAGTCAAGTGATCTTGATAAGCTATCGTGTTCAAAAGAATTACGAAGCTCAATCCAATTCAATTACCCATGCGGGCGCTCCCTGGCGGTATATTTGCATATGGTCGCTTCTACAATTCATTGAATAATAATTTCACTGATGACTCATCGGAGTAATTACATTTTTTTTTAAATAGATTTTAGCCAAACGAACAAGCGGACCTGATGGTGAGTAGTCACCGTCGCCTATGAACATAAACATCACCAGAGGTCGCCAATGCGTCGCCGGCCCTGAAGGAGAGCTCTTTTTTACGCCTTTTTTGAAGAACCCCATGTCATAAGCCTACCTTGAAGACATGTTATAAATCAAACTTGGAATACCAGTTCCTTCTGTTCCGTTCCGTTCTGTTCCGCTATTTGGGGTGCTTCAAGAAGAGCGTGCAAAGAATCCGTTGCAAAAACAACCACCGGATTGTAAGTTGATCAGCCTGCAAACTTCCAAAGGTTATCTACTGCTAAGCTGCAACCCATAGACGTCCCACTACTGAGCACAGGTATCCCCCACAGACAATCGCGGGAGGTCTAGAGCATACCCCACCACGCTGCTCCAATGCGGATTGGTGGAGGGGTTAGTGGGCAACCCAGTGTCAAATGTTCTTCAGCCACCCGAAGGTCTTCCATAACGCATCCACTCAGAACTCCCTTAATCCAAAAATTTTGGGAATATTGGATTAGGGGGCAATTGAAATACATAATACAGAAGAAAACAGAAATTCTGCTATATTCCGGAGAATTCCTATCATCATTATATTTTATCAAACCATGACAACTGTCCATCGAAGAAATTATAACACTAACAATTTCGTCTGTTTTTCCTGTTCCATTTAAACTGATTCAATTGGACACTACAGAAGTCGTTGACTCCAATTTAGGATGTGCTCTGGATTCAAAATCAACTCAAAAGTGGAGCATGATAACTCAGATGATTTATACATTTACAGACATTGAATTACTGCGAGATTACTAACGGCTTGACATGTTCCCGTTGCTCCAATTGTAAGATGAACCGCAAATATTGTTGATCGTTGACGCTTCCGAATGTTGTTAACATTTTATAGCGTGATCTACATTCCTCTTCCGAGTACACGGAATAATTCCCGTATTACTTTGATCGAGACCATAAATTGTATTCAATCCTCTAATCTCTTTATTCTTATAAGCGGATGGCATAGTCCCCATACGTTTATGTTTATTTAAATTCAATCATTCCTCAGGATTTTCTTTCTTTTTTTTCTTCGATTCTTAAATATTCACAGATTCTTCAAAAAAAAAAGAATCCGTTGAATCCTTGAAGGATTCCGTATTAATTTCACATAAAACTTCGTCAAATTCATTTTTGATTGTGGTCTATGTGTAATGAATTCATATCTACTATCGACGTATTATGAAATAATATCTACTATCGACGTACTTATTATGAAATCATATCGACTATAGATATATTACTTAAGAGGTTTTAATATATGGAATAGGAACATGAAACACTCTAGTTGCATTTGATGGAACCATTTCAAAGTCAATGGATATATATACATTCTGAATAAACACGATATGAATCTAGATCACAATAACATTGTCGTATAAACTTTAAATTGTGATTCACGTAACACAAGTGATTCAACACCACAGTTGTCATGGGTGGCAGCGGATGGGTGGTGCTGCAAGCTAGTTTGCTATCCTGTATCCATAAAAAAAAAAACACTGAATACTATTAATAAAAAGTAGCTGTTCTCAATTTAATCAAAATCCGTTGTGTCACTTGTATCTAAATTATAGCTAGCTGCAAGCCCATAGACGTCCCACTGCTGGACCGAGTCTCCCCCACGGACAAATCAATTTCTAGTCTAGAGCATACTCCACTACGCTGCTCAGATGCGGTTTGGAGGCGGGGTTAGTGGCCAACCCAGTGTCGAATGTTCTCCAGCCACCCGTCTTCGACGAGGCTTAACGACTGTTTTCACCATTGAAAAAAACCGGGACCGACGGCTTAACGTGTTCTCCGAAGCACGGTAGCGTCCATGAAATTGTGCCACTAGCGGTCACCCATTAACAAACCGACCGCGCCCGTCGTTGCTTAAATCTGTCGATCATATTGAATCGTCGCGAGCCATTGGGCTATGGACGCTACATCAAAATTATGATATGTACGACCTAAATTCGCCAAGCCCAATGTATTCATTCGCGTGATGTGAAAACAGGATCGATTGAAATTTATTAGGCTCCGATACTTATCATACGAGTATATCTAGATTATTCTAGTTTATAAACCGTTAATTTTTTTTTTTTTTAAAAAGCTTTTTAAAACTTTTTTTTTATTTTCATGCATTGTCATCGGAACCAAATATGTGTGCCAAATTTCAGCTCGATAGCTGCAGTGGAAGTGGGTGAAATATTGATTGCAAGATTCCAGGACATACATACAAGATACATACGAGTGAAGTTAAATAAAAGCTTTTAAAAAGGTTAAAGATTCTCGTATGGTTTGTTTTAAACAGTCTAACATTATGATGATCATAATAAAGGATGATAGATGATAGATAACTATTAGCATTTCTACTGTATAATACATAATTGTCTTTAAGACAATTGTTGTCCGGTTGGAAAGGTGTGGTTTCCGGTTACACTTCTATAGAGGCGACCATATTAGTCCTCAAGGGTAGCACATTTGTGACTAACTTGGAACGAGACTCATTGTAACAATTACTAACAGGACTAACTATCGCTAACATTCCCCAGTCCTCATACCCACTAACGAACTGACCAACTAATGTTCTAATTAATTCTCTCAGCTAACTAACCATCCCACTCTCTATTTGAGTCTTGTTCAAAGTCAGTCACAGTCATGGGCGGCAGCGGATGGGTGGTGCTGCAAGCTCGTTTGCTATCTTATATCCATAAAAAATGATGAAACATCAATTTTAAGTAAGTAATAAATTGCCTATTAAAATATAAATAAACCGTTGGATTCAGAGGGCGCTGGATCGGGAGGAGTGGCGACGATTGAGGGAGGCCCTATGTCCAGCAGTGGACCTAAAAAGGCTGATGGATGGATGGATGGAAACTGCCTATGTTACTTTCCGGTACGTAAACTGATCAAAGTCCCATGAAATACACATTTGCATTTATAATTTTAGTAGGAATTCTCATCCCACAAACCGTCTACACACGCACACGAGCCGTCTACGCCAATTTTGTCAATTAATTTGCACAAGGTCGAATTCAATTGGTAATTGCCACAGAACAGATAAAGGAGGATAGAATGGAAATGTGGGCGTGACAGGCGCGCCAACAAGTATGATTAAACAATCATACTTCGACCGAAATCACGCGTGCATACTTTTAGTCGCTTTCGGACTGCGGTGGTGCGAAGAGCTGCACGAAAAATATACATTGCCGGTAAAGTACGCAAGTAATCCACGTGAACACATAGTTCGTGCGCAATGTATTCTGTCCTACAGAATGCGATGACGTCACGATGTTCTGTCGAGTTCGTTCGCAGCGAGATAGTGTTGTGAAAGTATAAGATAAATTTTTCGATAAGTCTTGATCTTGAGTACGTAATTAAAGTAGTTTCAGGTGTAAATACTTAATTTCAAGGAGTAGGTGTAGTACTAAATAAGTAATTTAGTACTAATTTATATTATGTATTTATTTTAGGTTTCCAAAGGATCCTAATAACCAGCATTGGATAAATGTAACGGGTAGAAAATTTGGATCCCTAAAAAACAATGTACCACTTTGGAACAACTGTACTCGATTGCGCAAAACTTTGTCGGAACTCAATTATTTAGCAACATTAGTTATCATCAGATTGTATTATATTCTACTGAGAAGCATATTACAGACTTTACCAAAGCTATTAAAGAAAAATAATTTAAATATAAGATTGCATTAATTTATTGTAAAAAATTCGAATACAAAAGAGTCCCCATCTTTGCTCTGCACAAGTACATTCGTCGCGCAACTGTATATATTAAAACTGTACCTGTGTATTTATTTAAGTACGTACACTCACTCTGAAACTTTTTAATAAAATAAATAATTATAATGTAATTTTTCATGTGAAGATAATAAAAAAAATGCATGTTAATAAGATGTATGGAACAGGCGCAACACCTAAAGGAAGCAAAACTCGAGTTGCATATGTTTTCAGTGTTACTTTTAAAAGAGTCATTTATGCGGATGTAGCATTATAGGTACCTACATAACTCTAAACAAGTTTCAAAATATATTTATCGATAAATATGTTTACATCTCTAGTTGGGTTACCAGTAAATAACATATAAAATTGCACGATCAATTTTCTCAAATATGCAGTAAATTTTGTTTCTTAACTTTTATTTATTAATTTCACCGCCGTTAGGCATCTTTTGGCTCAATAAAGGTTAAATAAATAAATAAATAATACAGTAAAATAAAATATACTCTATTTTACTAATCTTGTAGTGGTTCAGTACCTACCAGTTACCTTACCTCCGAATACCTCCGAATAGCTCAAGAATACCTCACACGGATACCTCTACCTTCGAACCAGTTACCAGTTACCTACGTTGTTAATATGAAACATATACGCGGTCGTCAAAATAGTGTTTTAAATAGTGTAGTATGTATGAAAGAAAATGTAAATATAAATAGGTGATTTTACAAATAAATTATTCATTCGACAATCGGACAGATCACGAGTTTCATTATGAATCCTATGAAGAACCTCTAAAATCTTATTATTGCACGAAATTTGTGCAAAACACTTACTGGCAACATTAAGTGTCGACAAGGTCAAAACTTGCACAATTCTACAGCTTGACGCGAGCAAAAAGTATCCTTATTGATTTGATGCTAAGGTTAGTTTTTAAAAGTTGCGATTCTCGTGCAATTTGACCAATGGCTGATGAATATTTTATGTAAAGGTAATAATAACGTGTATCTAAGTGTGGGTAACGGCGACAGTGGTTTTGTTTCAAAACTGACTCGATGGCCTTTCTAACCTCCTTTATCTGTTCTGTGGTAATTGCCATGATTATTGACACTAATTGAGTACATGACGTCATCGAGGTACAGGAACGAAATCGGGTATGTTTCGTTAGGTCGCGTGCTAGCATAAAAAAAGAAATCTTCATTTTCACGTTAGATATTTCGAATCCGATTCAGCACTGGAATAGCGTGACAGATAATGGTCATCACCATCATCGTCATCATCATCATCATAGGCTCAAGGCTTTTCAATTGTAACAACAGATCCTAGGCTTTATTTAAATTACTGGGATGGAATGGAATGGAATCATTTCTGTGGGGAAATTGTGTAGATAATTCTAACGATCAAGTTTGTTAGTTCATTATATTGTTAAGTTCTACTTTTAAGTCAATAAGTAAGTTTCTACAGTTATTTTTTCTTTATTTATTTATTTTTTATTTATTTATTCAACTTTATTGACACCTCTAAAGAGATATGGAGATATAGATAGATATACAATGGGCGGACTTAATGCCTTATGGCATTTTCTACGTTGTTTTGCCAATCATTCCTTATTAAAAATAAAAGTCGCGATGGAAAAATAGGGGTTGATCGTAGAGGGTTGAAAATTCAGGGTTGTATGTATTTTCTAATGCTGTATCATAAAAAAATAAAAACAAAAAACTTCGTCAAAAAATTAAAAAAAATATTTTTGGGGTGGACTACCCCTAACATTTAGGGGGATGAAAAATAGATGTTAGCCGATTCTCAGACCTACTGAATAAGCACAAAAAATTTCATCAAAATCGGTCAAGCCGTTTCGGAGGAGTATGGCAACGAAAACTGTGACACGAGAATTTTATATATAGTTCATTGACCTTTCAGACTGTGAAATTGTACAGAAATCTCTCGAATTTCCTTATTGCGTAAATTTGGATAATTGGCGTCGCCAGCAGCGATTGAGAGCACGATTGCGTCCTTTCACGGTTTATTCTCGCGTTAAAACGATTCACGATAGGCCGCATACTAACTGACGGTTTATTCCTAATAGTTTAAATCAAAGCTTAAGACATTTTTTAACGACAACCTGGCGAAAAAAGGATATTGACAAAACATTTAACTTACTATATTATAAGTGTATTATCATCACAGTAAGAAGATATAAATCTAAAAAAAAATGAATAAAATTTAAGTTTATACGATTTTACAAAATAACGTAGAATTTTTTTACAAAGCGATAAGAAGCATGTTAGTTTGCTAATACTGTTTATTAGAAAGAGGGTCACCTACATCCAAGTGTTTGAGAGCTGTGTCTGGGCGCCAATGATAATTTCTTATCGAATTATGGCAATAATTGCCGAGCCCCCTATATTTCACCTTATAAAGACGTCGTCATCCCGCCACGTCTGAAATCGACCTTACGGCTTCTTCAGGCACCGCTAGACAAGAAACTGTAACGCACGTGTTGAGGGCAAAGCCCCTCCTGCAACGGTGCATTGGAGTGGGAAAGCAATACAAAAATTCTTAGCAATAGACAGAGACGGCTGCAAGTTTGAAGGCGTTATCTCACGCACCTGACATTGTGAGTAAACAATGTTTTTTTAAGATAAGTAACATTTACAACTAAGTTGTTTCGTCATTATGTAGGGCCTACCGATGTCTAAGCAATATTATTGCATTAGTAGGTACAGTCTACAGCTAGACAGATTTTCTTAACATACAACGGATAATTAATACAGACGGACAAACAGACATACGGGCCACCTGATGGTAAGTGGTCACCGTCGCCTATGGACACGTGCGACAGCAGGGGGTATCACAGGTGCGTTCCCTGACTTGAAGGTAACGTTTCACACTTTACGACAAGGCTTTTTTTTAAATTGTAAATAACCCGTACCTTCGATCGACCACTATAGCAGATACAACGGGCCTGTAGAAAGTAAATCAACAAGAAAATATTTCCTTGAAATAGGGATCTAGCGTAGTATGTAGCAAACTGTTACATATAAAATTCGCAGCATATTGATGAAGTCGACTCAATTTACACATAACGCACAGTTGCCAGGATATCTAAAACAATACTCGTATCTGTGTTCGGTTTCAATTAATAGTTACGTAATTTTTTCCCGATTTTATCCACAGATTCAGCAAAAGCTACTCTCATACCGACGAGTCAACAGACGCATGCACATGTGAGCTTTTTTATATCACGAAATCCGGACAAACGGAGACACCAGACATGCGGTAACCGGTAACATGCGATACGATAAACGAAACGTTTTACTCGTGTTTACATTTCGTCAACGGCAGCGTGTTCCATTCGACTTCCACGTTCAAATATCAAAATTCTCGGAGCGATCACGCATCACGCACAGACTGAACAAAGAATAAAGCTATGTGCGAGAAAAGGCGATTAACGCAAGACAAGGCTTTCACAATCACACCATCGCTGTAGGATTACTTAAGTTGCGAATGGAAGATACATAAAATGACACAATTTAACATCAATGATGCAAGTGTAAATGGTTATAAGGTAAGGTAAGGTTAAAGGTTTACATAGTGGTAAATACAAAAAACAAAATGACAACAGGAGCTGTCTCAGCTGTTGCTACTGCGGGGCTAGAGATCCGTGTAGCGCTGATTTTCAGACAGCCCCTATACCCCGAAGTAGAAGGCGGGTATATATCTACACTAGCGCACCGGGCACATTTCCTGTAATATCAGTCGTAAGATTTTGAAAGCGCAGAATCGACAGCTATGGAAAAAACTATGCTGAAAAGCAAAACAATTAAATTACCGATGTCTGATTTTGCTTCAAAAATTGTATTTAGTTAATTGTTAATAAAGGCTACTGAAATTGAATATTAGGAGAAACACTTTATTGCTTTCAAATGCTTCAGCAGTAGCTCTAACCCATTCGCGCAGCTTTGGACGTACTTTAATGCATTCGAACTTATATAGGGGCTCTTATTTATAACCTACTCGCTATTTCGGGAGCCGCACGCACTGTTTACCGAGACTTATTCGCGCGGTGATTCAGAAGATAAGCCGAGTTCCTCGCGCAACGGAAAACTGTTCACCGTTTTTCAACTGAACGAATTAGTTTAAAAAGATATGGTTGGTTTTAAAGAGATTTGATCGTGTATTCCAGTTTGACGGTAGTTGAGAAGTCCTCATAGCTCCAAGGCTTGAATCTGTCTATATCTATACTAATATTATAAAGAGGAATGAAAATATTATGTATGGTACCTACGCAAAAATCGTAATTTGTTTGTAAAGGAAAGGAAAAGTGTAAATAACTTTAATACAAGAAATAAAGATAAATTGATTGTACCTAGCTCTATCTAGACTAAGTAAAGTATCAAAATCATTTATCTTCTAAAATCTTCTACATCTTCTTTCACTTTGCTCAGAAAATAAATTTATATCTTACATTAAATTATAGAAGGCCCAAGGGCTGCGAAGTGTCTCCAGCTCCACTTTAAGTTCAATAATAATGTACCTACTTGTATCAAATCATTAAATTGTTTACAAATAATTTTTAAAAGATTAACTACGAGTTTCTTGTCGTGTTCGTCTTCTTCACGGTAGCATCAACTTTGTGAACTTTGAAAACTTTTTGAACCATGACATACCCATGCTTCGACGACACTGGAATTCACTTAAGTATAGAAGGTGACATGTAATAAAAATAGGATCGTACTAATAAGGTGGCTCTATTTATAGCTACGTCAGCCATGTGTTATTGCCACATCCGTGTTTATAAATAGGCGGTGTTGTCGGCACAGGGCTGCGCGTGCGCTGAGGTGTGTTGATAACAAGCGCTGTGCTGCGGGGTACAACGTGGGCTGCAACCCTAATCTGGCAGACACTTTCTTTTTTAAATTTTATACCGATTTCACTTTTGTTACTTTTAATTTAATTAGTCAATGTGTGTTATCGTATGCAGATTTCACTTTTGTTACTTTTAATTTACTTAGTGTGTGTTATCGTATGCAGATTTCACTTTTGTTACTTTTAATTTACTTAGTCAATCCGCTGCCGCCCATGACAACTGACTGACATTGAACAAGACTCACAAGAAGGCAAGAAGAAGAAGACAAGGGTTATGATCATATTGATGATTCTTTTACTAGGATACTGCAGATTCACCTTTCACAACCTACCTCAACTTGAAAATTATCTATGTGCCGTGTCTTTACTTTGCACTATTATCAATACTAACAGATATTAGTTGACAGTTGCCTGTCTAGGCGATTCAACAGAGCCGCTAACAATACTCATGGCTTTTAATCAGCTCTCAAAACAATTAGTGTTGCAAGTGTAGACTATGATGTCATGTTTGTAGTAGGTAGTCATTTGAGTCATAAGTACTCGGTATGTCTAGGGAACGTGGAACGTACCTACATGGAAGATACTCGTAGAATTATAAAAGGAATATGACTTGACTGATTGATAACAAACTTCAAAAAAATTCAACCATACAAAATTATAACATTGTATCTATTACCTTAGACTTAGATAATAGTTTTGAGTTAATCAGTTCAGGTTTCTTTAAGTTATGTTGAGATGCTCGTGCATGCACGGTAATCAGGCAGTAAATACCAGCGGTGGGTTGCAGCAGACACAATTTTGTGGACTTAAACCATGTAATTTGGCTCAGCCAATACCAGCTAAATTAGCTAATAGAACACAGTTTTCTACTTTAAAGAAAATACCCCTATTCAGTAAGCAAGTGGTAGGTCTAAACTAAACTATTGTAGCCTACTTTTTGCGTTCAGTATGTAAGACGAAAAACGTATGTTGCTTAATGCAATGATATTATATACATCTTAAAATATCATTGGCTTAATGTAGGTATACCTATTTTTCGGCAGAAACTTGATAGAGTATAAGTACTCTATGATCTAAGGATCTTACTTCTCTGATCTAAGGATCAGAGAAATGCGAGGATTACGTGAGCTTTTTCGAAGGTAAGACATATAAATACTCCCAAAAATACAAACTTCTGTCGAGGAAGAACAACACTTTGGATCATGGTCAGTGGAAATGCGTTATCTCAGGTTACACAGGTACACAGGTTGTTTAGAATAATTTTGTTATTATTTTAATGTTTATATTAAGTATTTTTTACAACATTTATACCAAATAATCAAGCGCCTGTAAATACATCATAGCAAAGTTTGTTTGGCACTTATTGCGCTTGGCCGCGATGTTTGTACTGGTATAATGAGAGAGTTGATTTAAAAACCGTGCGTTGAACTGTGGTCGTTTAATTCTGTTCCCGTAAAAGTTAAGATTTTACACCGATACCTGGACACCAGCGTTAACACAGGTACAGGTTAAATAAAAGGAGAAGCTGACTGACTGACTTACATATCAACGCAGGGCCTAAACTATAAGGGTTAGAAACTTGAAATTTTGCACAGGAGTTCCTATTATAATGTAGGGGAGCACTAAGAAAGGATTTTTGAAAAATTACCCCCTAAGGGGGTATAACAGGGGTGCAAAGTTAGTATGAAACTTTGCCGTTTTTGAAGTCAAGTGGGCAACCCGAACGCGGGCAGACGTCGTTAATGGGTCTAATTCTACGCGAGCGAAGCTGCGGGCGTCCACTAGTCTTCAATAAAATTTGTTTGTATCGAGGATGAGTGGGATGACAGGTCGTCAGCGTCTCAGCGGTCGCTGGCGGTCGTGCCGGTCGTACGAACGGAAAGGCCGTGAACAATGCCTTGGGGGCTCGAGGTGTCGCTCCGCTGACATCGCTCACGAATCACGAGTTCACGACACGGATGGTCGTGCGCGAGAAAGCATGCACGGATTACGGAACGGAAATGTAATCAATCATGAGCTGATCAGATCTAAGAATATTCTTCTTGGAGATGCTTGATGTCTCACCAAGCGCGAGAAAAAATCCGCATTTAACAGGAACGATACAATGAAAATATTAAAAAAAATCGACTATTTTTCAGTCAGGCCGGCGGTTTATTTCTTACTAGTGGCAAACAATAGTTTCGTTTACACCTAGTAATATTATATAGCCTATGTCACTCAGTGAAGATGCAGCTTTCTAATGGTGAAATAAATTTTGAATGAGTAGTTTATGTGTGAAAACATTACAAACAAATCTTTCCTCTTTATAATATTAGTATTTATAGTATAAAAGTATAGATCAACATGAAAGTTGGCCGGACTTCAAAATATTTCATGAATAAACGAATCATTCCGCATTGGAGCAGTGTGGTGGAGTATGCTCTTGACCTCCCTCAACTGTGACTGTGGGAGAACCCTGTGGTGTGTGGGTTTGTTGGCACAAACGAATTACTATTATTTCTGACTTTATAGTTTTAAAGTCAGTTTTTTAATATTTCTAAAACAAAAATAATCATCCAACTCGGTTAATAAAGTTATCGCTGTAACTACATACATAAAAAAAAAGCACAATCGAACATAGAACCACCTCCTTTTTAGTAGTCGGTTAAAAAGGGAGTAGGTACGACGCTTCGTTGACAGTTTATTATTAGTTCGATTGTTTTCAATTACACTGACGCGTCCCGTCGTCTCGCGGCCATAATATTAGGCAAGCGTCGCCGGTCGCGGCGAGGCTACGTGCTCAGAATGCCGACACTTGAAGAGTGTTCAGAGAAAGTGCCTGCTGTTTTAGGCCGCGGACCCATCAGCTAGATAAACAGTTTAAGGCTTATCGGCAATTAACCCAGCCAACCGGATGCAAACTGCAACGGTTGCAAACTAATTGCGCACCGCACTTTTATAATTATTAATGATAACGTTGCAATGGTTGCCTGGAAGATCGCTATTTAGCGATAAGGCCGCATTGCACCATAGATACTATTATTTCTGTAAAATGTTATGTGTGCAATAAAATGTTTTAATAAAAATTAATAAAAACAGTTGGCTGTGTTACGCCAGCACAAGTACGTAGCCGCTGATTGGATCAAAATGTTCGTTGCAAATTGACAGCTTATTGAACAGCCAGCAAGAGAAACTACGAATTGGGTCCAGAACATATTGAATGGATCCTCAATATACAACTGCTGCTGCGACCCATAGACGTCCCACTGCTGGGCACGGGTCTCCCCCACAGACACTGCTGCGGGAGGTCTAGAGCATACTCCACCACGCTGCTCCGATGCGGATTGGTGGACTCCAATATACAACTACCTCAACACTTTCTTTCTCCCAGGATGGTTAGGTCATAGTCCACTACGCTGGCCACGTGCGTATTGGCAGACATGTTCCACATGAACTCTAGAGAATATTATGGAGAACACTCGGCATGCATTTTTCCTCGAAATGTTTTCCTTACGCACTTTACAAAAGTCATTGTACCCGCCGACTGGATTTGAACCTAGTCTCCCTCGAGAGAAGCGAGTCCGATTTCCACTGGGCTATCATCGCAATAACACCCATGTTATATCGTGCGGGAGTTAAAAACATATGGAAGGCAAACAGTCAGGGAGAAACTACTTGCCTAGTGACTGCAGCCAATGTCACTTGACCATGCATGTAAAGGCGGTTGTCCAGTTGATTGAATATCGACCCCCCATGTGGGGACGTTGGTAGAGGTTATCTCGAGGGCTTTCGGCGTCGGGTCGTTTCTTATCGACGCCTAAATAAGACTTATGAGTATGATTGCCGGACTATTTGACCCTAATGTCTATTATCATTTTTTTGTGCCCCAGTGAAATACATTACTTTTTTAAGCTCATTTTTGAAGTCTTCAGGACTGGCACGTTTTAAAATTTACATGGGCCTAGATATTAAAGCAGGATTGCAGGTATTTGTTAGTGGTTAGTTGGTTTGTTCCAACACTATTCTTAGAATTTAGATTTTAGGTGGTAGAGCCTATAGGGACCCAAATAGGTTTTATATGAAAGCTAATTGGTTCCATATAGAGTTCGCCCGGGGCAGTACCACCGCCCGCCACGGTACCTAGTACCATTTCTGCCGTGTAATAATTGTTTTTAAAGCAATTGTGGTCCGGTTGGAAAGGTGTGGATTCCGGTTACACTTCTTTAGAGGCGACCATCTTAGTCCTCAAGGGTAGCAACACATCTGTGACTGACTTAGAACGAGACTCCTACTAACAAGTACTAACTGGACTATTACTAACACCAATTAACAGGACTAACTATCACTAACAGTCCCCAGTCCTCATACCTACTAACGAACTGACCAACTAATGTTCTAATTAACTTTCTCAACTAATTGGACTAACCATCCTAGTCCCTAATTGAGTCTTGTTCAAAGTAAGTCACAGTTGTCATGGGCGGCAGCGGATGGGTGGTGCTGCAAGCTCGTTTGCTATCCTGTTTCCATAAAAAAAAAAAAGGTCAAATATTGATAAATCCTGAGAAAATGCTGCCTGATATTGATAACAATCCTGAGATATGACCGTAACGCCAGCTGCAGTGAGATCAAATTTTATTTATTCATTTATTTACATATTTATTCGTTACACTTGTTGAGAATTAGCAATCATATGACCTTTCTTTAATATGCTATATAAGAACTGCTAATCGGATTCAAACCCATCCCTTCCCATTAGAAAACATGGAAGCACTTTAGAATATGCAACACCACATCGATCAATCGATCTGACGACCTATTTTGATTAGTGTGATGGGGCGTAGTAATCGTGTTTGTGTACGAATTTGAATTATTTTGTATAGAAAATGTAATATTTTTTTTCTCCTAAACGGCGCGTCTCCGCGCTGAGATATTTTGTGAATGGACGTCTTTTATCGAGTTCTAGCTGTGAAAGAAGTACATATCCGATCTGTGGTGATGCATATTCTAAAGCTGAGCCGAAAACATTTTCCCACTTAAACAATGTTTTAACCGTTGTTTACCCATAACATTCGTATCATTCCTGTGTCATAATACAGCGTTAATGTCCAGGGGATCTCTAGTTTCCCTGAAGTTACTACAACCTTTTGTTCGAAATGAGGAAAACCTGCTCGTTTACTCGCACCCGTATCCCAACGTGCCAGACAATTAAGCCACTGTCACAATTTATTGGCGGCATTGTCTATTGTTTATTGTTTGATGCTCCCATCCCACGAGACGATAAAAGTTACATGTTCGGTTATTCACTCAATAAACTCGTATGTATTTATTTCCTTCCTTAATTAAAGGTAAAAACATAACCCCAAAAAATGGAGGACAAAAAATAACGTAAGTAACTAAAACACTTTTTATAAAAGAAAATTTATAAATTCGAAATATGTATTTAAATTTTTCTCTACCTTTTTTTATCACGCTGGGAAATTGCGTTTACGAATCCTGCCTGGTTTTATGAGAAGACAGACAGGTAAATGGGACTCGCTGAAGACCAGAACACCCACTAAAACCCAGCGGCACCATCAGCACTTAAGGTGAAGCGTCATGGGATCGCTTTCGCAGTACCTACCTACTGCCGTCTACACTACTTACATTTTAAAACCAATTCGTGATTCTCATATTAAATTTAGCCTAACACCTCAACTACACCATTATTATGTACCTACATAGACTACATACCTCCGTACTCCATTCATTCATATGAAAGAGTAAAAATGGTTAAAAATAGTTGGTGCTTGCTTCCTCTCTACGCGCGACAGACAACAACAAATGTTATGAAAACCATAAAGTTATTCCAATCTACAAACCCACTATTACGTACCATTAAATTGTCGACGGAATTATATCCGCATATGACGTATCCCATCACTCTGTTCGCCATTTCGCCACTTCACTTCACTTCACTCACTCCAGACAGCTCAAACGCAAGGATCCCACAAAAATCAGTATGCCACTACCGTCGTCTCTTTCTTGCTTCATCGCAACGAAAGAGTGCGACGCCCTTATCAATTAGCCGTTAACACTTCAAATTCACTAGCTCAATTACCGGTTCAAGGCGCCGGCACTGAAACACGACCTTATACAAACGCAATAAGGAGCAATTAACACCGCGTTCAAACTCTGCTTTTGAGGGTTCCAAAACACATTTAACCCCGAGATTAACCCGAAAACGGTCACCAAAAACAATGTACATTTAACAATTGATTTTAAGTAGCGATGTACATAATATGCGTCCGTACGATACGGTGGTGCGTGAAAGACTGATTGATTGCCGCGTCCAGAGCGTCCCGATGGTTCAGCCGCACTGCCAGTCTACCACAGATTAAGTAATAACCACCATTACACAAGGCGCAATAGGAAGCGGACGGTAAACACCGAGAATATCAATTGAGCTGTTAAGAAACTTGAACGGACACTGGTTTTACTGCGAACGGAAGTTTTAACTTTCGTGTTTAACTACCGTGGCTTGACCTGTTTAATCAGATTAGCTATGGCTTATTGGAATTTCGGGCCCAGCCCAGTGGCTATCGAACTCGTCCTCACCCGAACGGTCCGGGTTCAAACCCAAGCAGCACGCACCAATGACTTTTCAATGTTATGTGCGATTTAAGAAACTAAATGTCACTTGCTATAACGGTGAAGGACACATCGTGCATCAGGCAGCATGCCTGAGAGTTCTTCATAATGTTCCCGAAGGCATGTGAAGTCTGCCAATCCGCACTTGGCCAGCGTGGTTCTGAGAGGAGACCCGAGCCCAACAGTGGGACAAAGAAAGGGTTGTGATGATGATGATGAAACAACTCAGTAAAACGACGTTAGAAAAATCTAACGTTAAAGAGAAAGCGTATCTGCTACTTCAGTACGACATAAAAGTACACGAGTTAGCCTCCGGGACGTTTACAATTAATTAGTAGGCCACGTACAAAGTTACGCGTCGCATGGTGCAAATATATTAAAAATAGGCTTTAAATGCTATAATGAAAGTAATTTTCTAGTAGATACTCCAGATGTGGCTACGATCTATTTGAAGTCAACGCATGGCATGATTGGCATGGCATTTCTGATTTCTCATTTCTGAAAGCCATGTCATTTAATAATAATAATAATATAAGCCTTTATTCGGACCAAACTTTACCCAAAATTACAAAGGAAACAATTTTTGAAATCAGTCCACTAGGTTTTGTGTGAAAACATTACAAACATGTTTCCTCTTTATATACTTTTTCTTATTTTATCTTAATCAGTTCGTTTCGCGGTGTACGTAAAAAAATACCGGCTAAGTGCGAGTGGTGGTGCGCACGAAGGGTTCCGTAACATTTTCTATAAAAACGGCAAAAAAAAAACCATGCCTGTTGTCTGTCCCCCTTAAATTTTTTTCAGTATTTGTTGTTAAAGCGGCAACAGAAAAACATCATCTGTGAAAATTTCAAATGTCTAACTATCACGGTTCATGAGATACAGCCTGGTGACAGATGGACAGATAAACAGACAGCGAAGTCTTAGTAATAGGGTCCCGTTTCACCCTTTTGGTACGGAACCCTAAAAAAGAGAAGAACACAGCAATCTATGACTCGTCAAATTTAAATTGGCCGCATTCACTCCAATAAAAGCGGCGCGCGCAAGCAATCGGAATCCCACAAGATAAAAGATCGCCACTTGACCTCTGCCATCGGAATCGGGAGTACCCGCCAAATTAAACAGGCTCATTTGTCAATGCCAATCATTGGCGGCGGCGTCCCCGCAATTCCGCCGGGTTATCTCGTGTCCCCGATAGTTCACTTATCGACGGTATTCGCAGCTAATAAAACCGTCTAATTGTGTGTGGAATGACATAATATTAGGGTTGCCATAATTTTTGATGTGAAACATCTTTAGGCGGAGGGCAAACCAGATTTTTGGCGTGGCGAGTGTGGCGAATGTGGAATATATTATTATGCACTATACAGTTCCGACAAATGACGGTCGGAAATTATTTATTTGTTTTTTTTTTTTTCTTATACATATATTTTAGTTCCTGTCATAATCTGTACTTTTGTGCATATTACTTGTACAAAATAATTTCGATGAGTTAAGTCCGTACGGTCCAGCAGATTTGAGGATAAAACGCCGCTATCATGAACCGCAAGCCACGGAATTTTGTTTTGGTGTATTAATTTAAAATGTTGGTTGTAGAAAATGGTAAAAGTAAGAGTCAAACTACTACTAAAAAAAAGTGTAGAGGAGAGGTGAGGTAGGTTAGTTAGTACCTCACATCAGATTAAATTTGTCAATAAAGTGACCGCTGTTCTTGCAAATTAGTAGCGTAAAATTAAATACAAAAACAGGACATCGATTAAAAAGAAGACTCCATGTCGTACGTGCCTACCAGGATAGGTCTAGCGCAGTGAGGTTATAAAACAAATAAATAAATATCCTGGATATTCTCACACACGGCCATCTGACCCCGAAGTAGACGCAAGCCTGTAATATGGGTGTCAGAGACTGATAAACATACTTAGATAATATTAACATCCAGACACAGAACAATTACAAGTGTTCGTCACACGAATATTTGTCCTGAGTGGGATTCGAGCCCACGACCCCTGGCGCAACAGACAGTGCATCACTACCGATTGCACCAACGGGCCCGTCAAAATCCCCTAAATTACCATTGAACCCACCACCAGCAGTGGAGTCTGATTTATGGAAGCGACTGAGTGCACGACGTCATTCAACGCCAAGTCTAGCCACAGAATAATAGTACAAGTGTCTAGCCCCAAATCTAGTTATTAAAATATCGACAGACAAATAAAATGCGTCTGAGTCTATTTCGGAGTATGTGGGTCGCCGCGTCCTCGATACATCGAGACGAGACGGCATCAATCAGGCGGGACGGGCGTATGAAAATTTGACGCACTTGAACACAAACAACCGTGCATCAAGTCGCACTTTCGCATGAAGTAACGTCGCTGTGGGGGTGACCCGTGCCCAGCAGTGGGACGACTATGGGTTGCGGCAACGTCGCTTGGATGCGAGCGTCTGGGCTGTGTAGTCAATTTCATATTTGAGAAGTTGATAACGATATCAACTTCTCAAGTTTGGATGTGTTGACGACAACACATCCAAACGATGTCCAAGAGCTTGAGATACTGGTCCGTACTCGAAAATATATGCGGGTTCAAATTTCAGCAATGTATTTTCTATGTTATGTGTGTTTTCAGCTCGTGCTACAAAACCTGAAGATGATGATGATGAAGCCGAACGTGAGCCATTGAAAGTGTTTTTATTTGAAGAGGGATGTTGACGAGAAGTAATAAAGCATTTCAATTATCCTGGAAGATATTTTTCAAAGCTGCTAATTTCTATCCAGCCTAAATCCCGATTAAAATAAAACAGACAGATAGACACTATTATCATAACGTCTCTTTATATTCGGACGTTAATAATAACACAAGTAGCCTCGACCTACGAGTAAGTTTAGATACATTTATTATTCTCTGTTTTATTCAGACACTAACTTTACTCACGGCCGCCTGCGTTAAGAGGACTACAGAGGCTAAACGCGAGTTTTATAAACAAGATATCACACGAACCATTGCAGAGAATCAAATAAAAAAAATATATGGTATTCTTGGGGATATATGTTATATTGCTATGGTCTTCAAAACATAATACATTAATTTTGACTCGATAGAAAAAAATCACGAAGATACCTCTAAAATAATCTTCTAAACAATCAAATCCCTTCTAAAATACGTATTTTTTTTTTCAATTTAACATATATTTTTCATCACAATAAATACAATATTTCGGTTGTACCACTTTTTAAATCCACTTTGTAGAATTTCCAAAAAACCCTTGTTCTCATTTTCGGACATATTTCGCGAGAAATGGCGAGCATGTGTGAGTAAACGCCGTGTACCGACCGTGTATAGACGGGCGTGTCGCGCTTTCTCCCGCAAAATTTCTGCAAGATTCCAACGTTATTTCATTACTTTTATTGATTGGATAATACATTTTTTGATTTATATAAATAATTTAACGGTATATGTATTTTTTAAATTCGTAAACGGACTCCTATTTTGTAAATAAACATGGGAAATAAATCAAAAGTATTCATATAAAGCAAACGTCACACATATGAATGACGTAAAGAGGTAAAAGCATTTTAATTTTGTCAAACACTTATTAATTTTCATTGTTTTCTTTGCAGTTTTGCAGAGTACAAAAAGATAGATACGTACACAGTTTTTCAACCCTAATCATATAACTGTAAATGGCGTAGTTGGGAGTTGGCGGTGAGTAAGAATCTCGCTCTAGAGACTCGGGTTCAAATCCCAGTTACACTTCCTATCTTTTTCAATTTTTTCTTTATTTTTTATGACTTTTTTTTTGTTATTATTTTATGCAAATGAAATAAAAAGCGAATAATATTTATATATGTCATAATATGTATTTATTACAGGAAAAGAGAATCCAAAGATAATATCAATAACGGGGAAATTATAGACATTAGCAGTGAGTAAGAATCTCGCTCTAGAGACTCGGGTTCAAATTCCAGTTACACTTCCTTTCTTTTTCAATTTTTTCTTTATTTTTTTATGACTTTTTTTTTGTTATTATTTTAAGTAACTAAAAAAATTGCATAAATCTAATTTCATTACGTTGTCGTACCTTCCTATAAATTTTTTGTTAGGTCAATTATTACTTAAAATAAACGCCATCTACTGAAACACTTCCCCGTATAAGCCGCGCAGATAGAGAATAGATTTGAAAATGGCGTCCTCTCGCATGCGTTCTCGCTCACTCTCTATCGCTGTCTATACTCACACAGTGAAGTACGAGCTGCAAACAAATAATCAGTCGGGATTCGCTTTCTAAGCTACTTGACGCACTCCGAGTAATTGTTGTTTTCGTTGATATTGTTGTTTTTGTTTGCGTTACATTTGATTGTTATTTATTTTCGTTAAGTTTTTGTTACGAACGTTGACATTTTGTGATGTAATTGAACAGCAACACCGAAGATGAAAGTGACGACTCTGAAGACCAGGACTGTGAAAGTGACCAGTCCATGGAAGATTTTAACCAATTCATCGAGGGAATTGAACCAGTAATGGGTACAGATGACCAGGACACTGCTGGACCAAGCGGTTTATAAAACCTTTGATACCATTCCCATCCTATTGTTCTTTATTTTTATAATCTGATTCTGAAATGTCACAATTAATAAAGGCAAATTTTACAATCCAGTGTTTTAAGTACCCTTGCTTGTGTTGTGTGTTGTGCTTGTATTTTAAGTGCCATTTTCAGATCTATTCTCTATCTGCGCGGGTTATACAGGCGATTAATACACTACCTCATGACATGTCATTGTATGCTCTGTAAGGTAGTTCTGAGGTTTTCCGTTAGAGGCGCTGTTGTCGTTTGTGAGAATGTGTGCACCGATTCTCAAGGTCATTTTGCACCACTAGGCGCCTTAAATCGTTTTCCGTGCAGAATTTTACTAATACTTTTTTTGTCCCACTGTTGGGCACGAGACTCCTCTCAGAATAGGAAGTATCCTAATACTAAGTCCTAACTTAGTCCATCACGCTGGCCAAGTGCGGATTGGCAGACTTCACATGCCTTCGAGAACATTATGAAGAACTCTCAGGCATGCAGGTTTCCTCAGATGGGTCCTTCACTGTTATAGCAAGTTACATTTAACTTCTTAAATCGCACATAATTTAGAAAAGTCATTGGTGCGTGCTCATTGATATATTTGTAAGGATTTCAAAACTGTCCGACAGTTGACCCTGTGACATAAGTTCTTCTACGAATATATTATGATATTTTTGTGTACTAAATATTGTCTATGAAATCATCGGCCATAAGAGCCTCTGTTATTCATGCTTAGTCACGACGTCCTAATTTGGATAGGCCAGACGACCTAGTTTAATCGGTAGTAAATATTTTCCTGACAGCTAAAGAATTTTGCTCAGTGCTGACTGCTGAATTTTCATGAGACTTGTCTACAGATTCCGGATGCGCGAGCCGAATTCCATAAGCTTATAGTTCAAGATTACTGTGGTTGGTCAGTAATTGATGGTAATTTACACCTGGCAACCCTAATGTTGCGGCCGACTGACAGAGACTGGCAACCATTATTTTTTCAATTCGTGACAACATTTTCATTCAAATGTCCTAAAATTCATTAAAAAAACATATATGTACTTGCAAATTACATCAGCGACTTCATTATTAAAATATTAATTACAGGTACTTGCGGCTAATTGTTTGTAGGCAACCCATCCCTAATCCATTGCATACTTTCTTAACATTCATTTAAAATTTGTTTAAATTAAAAATCAGATACCTGCAGAAGCGAGCAGTGGGATCTTAGGCTGTTAGTCACCGCACCGCGATCAGCAGCAATTATTCGATAGAAAGACTACACCAGATTTCGACATAAATCATCGACAAAAATTTGATCGGATCCGGGACATACTATAAACGATTAGATGAGTGTTAAAGTCACTTGTCTAGTCTACCACGCGTTCTAAATTATGCTAATGCGGGGCCGTCCATAAGCAGACGTCTGCGCGATGTTAATGTGCTTCTGATGCAGACATTTCGATGTGTCAACGTCTATATTAATCCCGATCCAAATTAGGTTAATGTGGTGGGTAGTGAAGTCACCTACGTGTAGTGAGAGATCCAAATATTTTTCCCTAAACATGCATGATTCCTCACTATATCGAATCATTTGAATTGCTGTTCAATCATTTTAATTTGAGGGTTAGTAAGAAATCATGGCAAACGATAACAAACGAAGTAGATCCCATGAAAAATCCATAACAAATTATGTGTATAAAGATTTTAAATGTGTTTCTATGATCCAAGCCACAAAGTACCCCATGCTCTATTTACCCGCCAAACAGATGTCTGTACGCTGCGCCATATGGATAGACCGCACGAACCGATTATCACTGTGTGAAGCACATCATGGCGTCCTCATAGCCGAGGCTACGAGGATATTTATAAACATACGCATTTTGTTATTTACAATACACAATACTAACTAGTCCTTCACATTCAATCTGTGTCATTTGTATTTTCCCGTAGTAGTGTTTGCAACAAAACTCCTCCGAAACGGCTTGACCGATTCTTATGAAATTTTGTGTGTACATTCAGTAGATCTGAGAATATGTCGTAAAGTATTATTCCCTCCTACCCACATCCCTCATTTTTTAAACGCGATTTTAGATTTATTGACGTGAAGTTATTTACATGAAGTGTCGCGTCACTTTGACATTTCATATGGCAAATCAATGTTTGTCAGGTCAGCTAGTTAATAAATAAATATTATGTAATAAAAAAATTAACGTTTACACTGACATTCCCACGGTAGGTTTAGGCCAGTGTTGAGGGACACACAGAAACAACACAATCATTATCTGTCAATTAAAATACATGCGCGTACAAATATTTATCTGCGAAATAAATATCTGCCCGGCCGGGACAGCTCAACTCTTATTTCTTTTTTATCTCGTTATTATAAGGGATTTTTCCTCTTTATTCAGGGACACTCACCACCGCGCCAAGAAAACGTCAAACAATAATCGTTCTAGAAACTAGAAAACACTTTTTTGTTTAATATTTCAACAGTTACAAGATAGTTGTTATTGTCGCTATTTGTAAATGCTTATTTCTATGAAATTCGTGATATGAAAGACATCAAAATCATTAAAAATAATGTACTCGTATGTATACATATTTCAGTTTTCAGTAAGTACTTATAATTTCATTCAGTTTAGTTTTGAAATGTTTAAATTTAAATATCTCTTATTCCAATACTAACGCACAGCCTGCAATAGAATTGTGTGCAAACATACGGACAAACAAGAGCGGCCTCCGCAGCCTATATTTAGCCACCCTTGAGATAGCGATAAGGGCCGGCGCACACTTCGCGGACTGAATCAGATAACTTAATCTCGAGATAATTAATACTTTGGAGAGTTATTTTTAACAACAATCTTTGTCGGTTTAATAACACTTCATTTAGCTATATTGAAGAACAATAGATGAATTATTCAAGTGGACTTAGATGCCGAAATCCGAAACTATGCCATTCAAACTATATTATAAAAATGAATCGCAAAATGTGTTGGTAAGCGCATAACTCAACAACGCCTGGACCAATTTGGCCAATTTTTTTTTTTTTAAATGTTCGTTGAAGTTCAAGGATGGTTTTTACAGAAAAATTTGAAAATTCATCCCCTAAGGGGGTAAAACGGGGGTGCAAAGTTAGTATGAAGCTTTGCCGTTTTTGAAGTTAGTGAATGTGTAACGCGAGCGAAGCTGCGGGCGTCCACTAGTTATGAATAACTATACTTCTCAGAAGAAGTCTCGAACCCACAGCCGTTGATTGTGAAAAATTATATTTTGATTCATATTCATTCATAATAAGACTGAAAATTTGGACAACTTTGAAAAATTTACCGTGTCTCATCATCATCATCATCAGCCTATTATAGCGGTCCACTGCTGGACATAGGCCTCTCCTAAACGATGCCACTCCGACCGGTCCTGTGCCTGAATCAAGCGGATTCCCGCTGCCTTCTTCAGGTCGTCCGTCCACCTTGTCGAATCTAATTAGGTACAATTCTTAATTATCACTTCACTCTTGATCAGAAAATCTTTTGATGAGATCGAAACGTGACTTAAGTAAACTTACGGTAGGCATTTCGAAAATCAGGTTAAGGTTTTTACCTTAACAAGTTACCAGTGGTAGATACTTTTACTAATAGGTACTTGGAACCTGTTGGCCTCTGCTAAGTTACCTGCATCGAGCTATAAATAGCCCACCCTTGTAGATAAGCGATACCACTATGACTCAATATCACCTGATAAGTTTATCTTTGAGAGATCCACTTGACCCCCAAGTCAAGTGAATTGTGATGTGATTGTTGCATGATATGCGAACTGATGGGTTGAGATTCCTCAACTTACTTATGTGTTGCTACGAGATGGTGTAGGAATAAATAACATCTATGGGCGTGTGAAAAATATATGTAGTTATGTACATGCTTAAATAGTATGTGGGAGTAAGTGACTCTTGCCCTCTTACAAAAAATAAGCTATGCCGTTGGCAAGAGTTTTGTAGATTAGAAGTACGCGTCTGTTTTACAACAGTATCTCTGCACAACTAGAATATATTTTATTCAGGACAGCATAAAAATTAAGTACATAAAGTTCTTACACAAACTTTTATCTTGCTCAAAGTTGTATTGCAGATTTCGGTCTGTTTGATATGTTCTAGCGGAAAACCACTTAAGGCGAAGCACAACAATATCTAAGATTAGCACATAGATAAGCCCGTCACGCGCGAAAACGGTAGACGTCACTGACAAATTATCTACAATTATTAATAAACTAAACTCAACTTTGAGAAAGGACTTGAGTAAAGTACTAACCGAAGTACTTACTTCGCACTTACAAGCACTTGCTTGTGGACGGTATAATTATCCTAATCTGAGTTTGGTTTAATATTACGGACCTTATACTTAATCTATGTGCATTAAAAGTTCTACATCATTTTCTCAAAAAAAAAATCCGTCTATCTTCACTTGTCCAGTATTCCTCATACCTTACCAATTTCAATCAAAATCAATTCAAAATTTGAAAAGTTCACTGGTGTCACTCGGATATTATCGCTATTATTAATTCAATTATGTGCTTTAATACGAATTAGTAACCTGATTGTTCAGCGCAAGTTATCAGCCCAGTGCACGAGCACCTTAAAAAAAAAAAAAAAAAAATAAAAAAGCCTTTATTATTTCCTGTGAGAATTGTTCACATTTTGAAGAAAATAAATGCGTAGTTAAATTATTATTTATCTCCAGGAACCCCTCCGCAGGTGAAGGCCTCCTCTAAAGATGCCCAGTTATCCCTATTTTGAGCTGTTTGTATCCAGCGTGGCCCAGCCGTTTTGCTGATTTCATCTTCCCATCTCGTAAGCGGTCTTCCTCTGTAGCGTTTACCACTTGGGCCTCTCCACAGTGTCACCCTCTTTGTCCATCGTTCATCTGTCAGCCTCGCTACGTGTCCCGCCCATTTCCATTTCAGTTTTCTGGCATAATTTAGCGCATCAGTAGCTTTTGAGATGTTTCTAATTTTGGTGTGCCGTATTTTTTGGATTTTTCTAATTTTTAACATGCTTCTTTCTAGGCCCCGTTGACATGTGGTAATTTTTTTCATTATTTTTGCTGTATACTTCCAGGTCTGACAAGCATAAGTAAGGCACGGTAAAAGGCAGCTGGACATGACTTTTGTTTTAGTTTTTATTGGCATATTGCTTTTAAAAATTTCCTTCAGGCTCCAGTATTTGTTCCAAGTAAGTTGAGCACGTCTCTCGATTTCAGAATAGTTGTTCTCTTTGTCGAAGCTAATTTGTTTACCCAGGTATACGTATTTATTTGTATATTTCAATATTTCGCTGTCGACAGATATTGTCTTCTCCGTACTGTTTGTCATAAGCATAGTTTTTGTGAGGTTCATCTCTAAGCCTACCTGTTTACCAGAAATATTTAGTGATTGGATCATGAACTGTAATTGTGAGCTTGATTCCGATAAAAGCACCAAGTCGTCAGCAAATCGAAGGTGGCTCAGGTATTTTCCGTCTATGTTCAGGCCGCTAGTTTTCCAATCCAGCTTTCTTATTATTGTCTCTAGGATGGCTATGAACAGCTTCGGAGAGATCGGGTCACCTTGTCTCAATCCTCTTTTAATCGGAAAGCTTGGGCCAACTTTTTCCAATTTAACTCTGCCCGTGTTGTTATTGTAGATACTTTTTATTACCTGTATATACTCTTTCTCTACACCTTGCTCTACCAGCGCTTTCCAGATACTAGAATGTGATACGGTATCGAAGGCTTTTTTGTAGTCAATATAGGCGATGTATAGAGCTCTCTGTCTTTCTTGATATTTTTCAATCAGCAGTTCAAGAGTGTGAATGTGGTCAATAGTAGAGAAACTCTTCCTAAATCCCGCTTGTTCCATGGGTTGTTCCGCGTCTAGTGTAGGACTTATTCTTGCGTTTATGAGAGAGGAGAATATTTTATATATACATGGCAATAAGCTTATTGGCCTATAATTGGCAACGTCACATGGGTCACCCTTTTTATAAATTAGTATTATATCTGACTCTGACCATTGTATCGGTGTTTCGTAGGTTTCCAAGATACGGTTGAAAAGGTGAGTAAGCGGTAGAGCCAACAATAAATGGGCGAATTTTAAAGCTTCGTTGGTGATGCTGTCTGAACCAGGACTTTTATTTGTTTTTAGTTTATTTATTGCTTGGATAATCTCTGTTACGACGAATGGTGTACATTTCGTTGTAATTTCGTCCTTCCGATGTGTGTTGTTATGATCGATATTTTCAGAGACTTGAGCGCTATAAAGTGTTTTGTAGAAGTTCGTTGCAATTGCTATTATATCATTACGACTGTTAAGAGTTTTTCCTTTTCTATTTAAGCCCTCGATCCATGTCTTGTTAGTTCGTAGTTCCTTGAAAGCTTTTTTCGAACTGCCTGACTGTGCTAGATGTTTCTCGACAGTGTCCGACCTATATATAGTATAGTCATAATTTATGCGCTTGCTTACTAGTTTGTATAACGCTGAGAGTTCATTTTTCATGGATCTAGTCTTATTTTTTGTATTTTGCAGTATCTGTCTCCTCTCCATTAGCGCTAGAGTGTTATTTGATAAAATTTTATGTTTTTTATTTGTATTTTTAACAGGTATTCTGGCGTTTTGGAGGCTTTGAGTAATAGTTTTTAATATTTTGTCGTGGTAGGTTTGGACTGAAATATTTTCTTGGTGGTCAAGTAGGTTTGGTAGACACTCTTGTATGCACTCTTGGTATCTGAATATTTCTTCCTTATTTTTTAATGCAGAGTATAGATTATTTTTAAATCCAGCTCGCTTCTTTTTCATGTTTGCTAATGTTAATGTTGCTCTAACTGGTCTATGATCTGAAGAAAAGTTGAGGTTCAATACCTCCATGTTTTGGATCATACCAGGACTGTTTGATAAGATGAAATCAATTTCGTTTTTATAGTCTCCATTAGGTGAACGCCACGTCCATCTTTGGTTTTGTTTCTTTCTAAAATATGTATTTAAAATAGCTAGCTTATTTTCCAGTGCGAAGTCTATAAGTCTTTGACCTCTTGGATTTCTGTCACCATATCCGTTTGGTTTCATTATTAGGAATTCTCCATCTCTTGGTTGGCCTATTTTGGCATTTAAGTCGCCCATAATTAGGTACGTATTATGTGCAAGGTCCATGGCTCTATACAAATTGGCATAAAAATTGTCGATCTCTTCTTCTCCTGCCGATTCTGTGGGTGCATACACTTGTATAAGCGACAATTTCTTGCCCTGTATATGGAGGTTTAGTAGTGCGACTCTATCAGAGATACCGATGAAGCTTTCTATGTTTTTCTTATGATATGAGTTTATTAAAAAACCGACTCCATACTGACCTTGTGTGAGTCCTATATGACATAGTATATAATTTTCGTATTCCTCAATTTTTGTACCCATGCGTCGTATTTCTGATAGTCCAATTATATCAAATTTTATATTTTTTAATGCTTCTGTCAGTTCTAGTAATCGGCCATAAGATGACAAGGTTCTAACGTTGTATGTTAGTATATAGAGTTTCGTTGTTGTTGTGGATGTAGAGTTTAGATTTTTTGTTCTTATTGTATTCTTTAGAGGGTTTTGGTCTTGATCTTCCACGGTGACCAACCGGGTTGGAAGATATTTATTGGTGCTTGTTTGAAATGGTACTTTTATATAATCCGTGCGGGAGGGGGGCCTTAATTGTTATAAGTGATTGTCTCTGTTTTGAGTGTCTTGCCTTGGCGATGTAGTTGAGGTATTTTTATTAACCAGAAAGTTTAACATGTTTGGTTTCAGGACACCTTCCGAGACGCTATTTGATCTTTGCACTGTAGAGTTTGATTTCAGTGTTTTGTTCTTTTTACTGGCTTGTGTGCCAGCTCCGCTTTGTTGTTGTGAGCTATTTACCGGTGAAGTGTGAAGCGATCTTTTATTATTGGGTTTTTGTACGACCAGTTTATCATATTTTATTTTTACTATATTACCCTTCTCTTTCTCCAGTTTTACTTGCTCTTGTAATTCTCTCCTCTTCTCCAACACTTGTTTTGGGTAGTCCTCCTTCAAATAATATTGAGTGTCTCTTAGAACTCCTTTTTCTTTGAAGATATTAATCTTTAATACGAATTAGTAACCTGATTGTTCAGCGCAAGTTATCAGCCCAGTGCACGAGCACCTTATAACTCTATAAATAGCCAATTCCGTTGAAGTCAAGTTATTTGCTCGCGTAAACAACACAGCATTTCCTTGTATTTGCTGGTGTTAAGGTGGCTTCGATCCGTGGCGGGAAATTCAAATAAAAATATGTTTTTGGTTGTTTCAACTAGTTGAAACATAAATAGATTTATTTTTTAATTTGCGTACATGTCAACTTGCTAACCCTGCAATCGCGGTGAGCTTTGTTCGTCCACGGATTTCATCATTCCTGATTCGGTCACGTAGCGAAATATAAAAAAAAAAATAGCTCGCTCCATACCGTGTTGAGTAAAATATAAAACCTAACCTTTACTTATTGATTGTCTGTAAAGTCTGTTCAGGGATGATAATTTTACGTGATAACGTCATAAAGAAACATTTCTCACTTTGTTAACAGTTCACAAAACAGGTCACGTGTAGGTTGTGTGCTGCCGCTTTCTCTATTCTACTCGGGCGCATCGGCCGAGTAGAATTCACTCCGCAAGTGGAAGAGTGGAGAGTCCACTCGGCAAGTGGAAGAGAGCGCTTGTTCAGCGCGGAACGTTTAGGTGGAACGGGAGCATGAGTCACGCTTTTTCATGCGTGCAGCCGGCGTTCATCTATATATTTATGACGTTATCACGTCAAAAAATATATACCAAAACCTAGTGCACACACTCTCTGCCTAGCCATTCAGGGAAATACAAGCGTGATGTTATGGAATGTTTAAACGTAGTGAGATAAACCTGTTTTAATTGTGATCAAGTTTTAGGGTTTCGCCAAAACATAAAATTAACTGAGCGACCACAGATAGAACCAGAATTGAATGTATGATCCCTTTGAAGTAGACTATGTAATTTATCGCATCCCAAACAAACATTTGATTACAATAATATTCCTTTCATCTAGACAACATTGCCGACGAAAACAATATTATACCGGTAGTTAATCAAAATGGTTTACAAACAAACATACGATGTAAATGTTACGGTTGAAGGATTAATATGGTCATAAATGTGTGTACGTATACGATATACGAATAATTATGTTGTGGTAACACATGATCGTACTCATCCATCCATCCCAGCACACCACTACAACCCTTTTTCTGTCCTACTGTCGACACCTCTCTACTATCCATACTAATATTATAAATGGGAAAGTGTGTTTGTTTGTTTGTCCGGTTTTCACGTCGCAACGAAGCTATTATATGGTATGGTTTTTGTGTGTGGAAATAGTGAGGAGGGTGGAGAGTGACGTAGGCTACTTTTTACCGCGGTAAAACATCCCCATCCATGGGAAGATCGATGTTTTGTTATTTGTTAGATATTTAGTTCCGGATGTTCTTAATAGATGTCGTTAGTAAAATTCATTTGATTCACACCCATTTGGAAAACAAATCACACTTATATGTGCTCTCCACGATAGTATTGCCTGTACACGTAAGCAGGATCGGTGGATCCTGCATAAATCTTCACCAGCACACTTCTATTGAAGTTAGCTTAAAGCTCCAGTATGTCAGTGTACGTACACTTTATCTGCGGTCAGCATTACCTCTGGTTCCTCTAAGTACCTTTTAATCGTGGAACTGTCCTATTCATCCACCACAAATGTGTCATGTATGAATATACAACTCATTGTTAATTCCCTTTGACCACGCGGGCGGAGCCGCGGGTAAAAGCTAGTACTATATACATACTACTAGTGGATGCCCACAGCTTCGCTCGCGTGGAATTAGACATAACAATAGTATCGTTTACATCTAGTAATATTACGAGTACATAGCCTATTCCACCAATAAAGATGGAGCTCGGTGAAAGAATTTTTGAAATTGGTCCAGTAGTTTTTGTGTGAAAACATTACAAACAAATCTTTCCTCTTTATAATTTGGTCCTTACTCTATGATATTAGTATAGATAGATAGTATAGATAGGGTCACTTAAAGCCTTCAATAAAAGGTGAATAGCATCGCACCAATAAATATGTTTGTTTACACCTCAAGTGTACACAACATATAGTGTAAAGTGTAAACTGCCATGTTATTGAAAACGTGATGGGGGTGTAGCAATGTATATTTTACGATACACGCGCCACGCGCCTGCCAGATGCCTGTAAAGGACATTATACTAAGTAAGCTCAGCTGGTTTTATTACTTAGGTACCTGCGGTGGTATCATTACGGTTTGTTTACAAACATTCCCGCCCCTTCATAACTGAGTTCAAGGGTGACTTTATCATTAACTTCACTTCAATCTAGCGTAGTAGGCTTATGAAATGTATGATGTAACATGTTTTATGCATTGTTTTGCACAAAAACTATCATAACTATCATAACTGGCCGATTTTATCTTAAGAAGCTCGATCAATTTGACTCGCCCGTCGGCGGAATCAGTAGTGACCGCTGTTACGCCAGGGTTCGTGGGTTCGAATCCCACACACAAACATTCGCGCTCGCGTATCTATTGCCTAACGTCAGTCACAGTTGCCATGGTAGGTTGGGTGGTGATGCATTCTCGTTTGCTATATAATCTATATTTATAAAAGGAGAAGGTGACTGACTGACTGACTGACTGACTGACTGACTGACTGACTGACTGACTGACTGACTGACTGACTGACTGACTGACTGACTGATTGACTGACTGACATATCAACGCAGGGCCTAAACTATAAGGGCTAGAAACTTGAAATTTTGCACAGGGGTTCCTTTTATAACGTAGGGGAGCACTAAGAAAGGATTTTTGTAAATTCACCCCCTAAGGGGGTCAAACGGGGGTGCAAAGTTAGTATGAAACTTTGCCGTTTTTGATGTTATTCGAATGAAATTCAGTACCTATGAAGGTTTTTTATTGAGTTTCGAAAATCATCTCTTAAGGGGGGGGGTAAAACGGGGGTGCAAAGTTAGTATGAAACTTTGCCGTTTTTGAAGTTAGTGAATGTCTAATTCCACGCGAGCGAAGCTGCGGGCGTCCACTAGTATCCATTAAAATAACAATGCATGGCGCCGCACGTACCTGCGCGTCCCTTAGGTCGGGCTCGCTGGCGGCGTTGGGCAGCGCGGGCGCGGCGCACGCGTCGCCCGACCCGTCGCCCGACACGTCGCCGGACACGTCGCCCGCGCTGGCGCTGAGCGCACGCTCGCGCTTATCCTTGCCGGACAACATGTTCTTGGTTTTCGACAGCAGGTTTAGGGGCTTCATTGATTTGCGGACCTGGAAATTAATGGGATAGGTGCTTTAGAATTATTGTACTAAGGACACATGTAATAAGGTACACACAAAATCGATAATACGAAATTAGCGATGACAGCCCGGCAGGGCACGCACGCACCAATGACTTTTCAAAGTTATTAAGGCGATTTAAAAAATTCAATATGCTGTAACGGTGAAGAAAACGCATGCCTGAGAGTTGTCCATAATGTTCTCCAAAATATGTGAAGTCTGCCAATCTGCACCTGGCCAGCATGGTGGACAAGGCCTAATCCCTACCATTCCGAGAGGAGACCCGTGCCCAACAGTGGGATAAAGAAAAGGTTGGGGTGCTGGTGGATAATACGAAAGCGTCAAGTCATATTTTTACACTTGCAAACATTTTATAAGGTAACTATGCTCATTGAAAGCAAATACAGAAGAGAACTAAATGCGACCATGTGCAATCATTGTAGTTTGTCATTCAGTTCCTTGTGTTGTGGATTGTAGTGTAGATTACTATGCCAACAGTAGGTACTCATCTGATCTGGATCCTTCGCAATCATTCAAGCACTAACAACTACATAGGAACCATTTGCATGAAAGAATTAAGATATCCGCAGCACAAAAGCGTTAACTTCGCTGCAGTTTTAAATAATCAAATGTTAGATTAGCCCCTCACCTTGCACTTAACGGTCCCGGGGTGAACGAACTTCCCGTCGTCCTTATCCGGCGCCGGCCGCTCGTGCAGCGCGAGCACCAGCATGTCGTCCAGCGACGCCTGCAGGTGGCGCCGCCGCGGCCGCGCCTCCTCGTGGCTCCGCGACGACCACACCGACACCGAATCACTCGCCTTACTCGTACCACTTATCACCGTCACGTTCTCCACCGACTCGTTGGACTGATACACCGACCGACGCGCTTGCTCCTCGTATATCTCCACCGAATTAAACGTCTCAACGACACGGTCTATCTCGTCCAATTCCGACACGAACTCGTTATGCCCTTCGTTCTCCGTGTACACCTGGTCGTAGAGGACTCCGTTTGCCCGCGAGCAGGACGGCAGGTTGCCGTAAACGTTGTTGTAGTTGTAGCTGTCGTCTTCCCGCGGACTGATGTGGCGCGGCAACTCGTTCGCGTTCAGGATGACGTCATCCATGTTCAGCGGCCGCCCCTGCCCGCCGAAACCGTCCACTACGGGCGTAGTGTTGGACAGAAACGAGCCGTCCGCGTCAAAGCTGCTGCATCCGACCAATCCGACCGGCCGCGGCGGCATGTCCTGCCTAAACCTGTTCGGCGGATGCTGCTGCTGACCGGCAAAGTCTACCACCAATATCCTGTCCGCTATATTCCTTCCGTCGTTGTGGAAGCCGATGCCGGAATCGCTGTTGCTCGATGTGGTGGTCACCTCGCTGTGGTTGCTCGGCTGGGGGGAGTTGGCGACGAATTCTGGCGCGTCCACTCTCGCGTCCTGGTGCCTGCAAGGCCTGCGATCGCGCGGCGCTCGGAACACGGGCCTGTTGCATCTCGCAAAGTTTCCCATCGCCGGACTGTCGCCTTTGATCGCCAACTTCGATAGCTGCTGCAGCGCCGGACTCGAACACTCTTCGGCCGGCAACGAGTACATTCCTCTGATGACTCCGACTACGTACTCTGCGGACGGGGGGAACTCGAGGCATCGCTCCGCGACGGGGTCCCTCGTGCAGACTATCTGAAACTCCCTGGCTCGGACTATGTGTGCCTCGTGCTCAGCCATTCTGGGGTCGACGGCGAAGACGTGGCAGCTGTGGGAAGCCTCCGCGTCCACGTCAGATAGTTCTGCGGACGTGACGAGGCCGAAGAATCGTCGGTCCGCGTCCGATCCTCCACCGGCGTAGACGATTCTCTCTCGTTGGTACTGCGCGAGGACTTGTCCGCTGGGTCGGCGCAGTAGCAGCGCGTTTGGAAGCACAGAGAGCAGCACGGGCGCCGCGGTGCGCCTCTCCTGCCTTAGCTTGCGGACGGCGGAGCGCACGTTGCTCGGGGCGGCGCCCGCAGACGCCTGCGGGGTCTCTATCGTGCCCAGGTATCCGACAACCGCTCGACACTCCAACCGGGCTACATGACTCGGGGTCAACTGAGCTCTGGTCAGGTTTTGCAGGATTTCGTTGACACCCGATGTACTTGGTGCAGCATGGCAACCTGGAAAATAAAAGATGTTTATGAAGTAAATGACACAGTATAATCAAATGCAGTATTTCAACATGAAATTGATTATTGATAGATAGGTCATCACATTTTTATAAGGTAAAATGTTACAAACTCTTTTTACATTACACAGTTAATGTAACACGAAATAAATTAGTAATAAGTTATTTGAAAATTCCACTTAGCAAACGGGTAATGAAATAAGCCATAAAAGGAGAATTGTAAAGAGAAAGTTAAAACATGCTTCTTGTACCTAAGCTTTTAAGTCATTTGCAAAGTTGGTCAAAAGAATCAATAAGTCTTAGTGCAATGGTGACAGCACATATCAAACCACAGTGACTGATAACGTATTAATATACAATAAGATTTAGACATGTACTTATTTATTACAGGTCCTATTCATTACAAATTATAAGGCTTTTATAGCTATAGTGGTTTTTCACCTTCTGTCGAACTTGATTTGAGATTGAAACAAGACAAAACACTATAGTTAAAAGAGCTTTACTAATTTGTAATGAATAACAGGGTTTGACTTTCTTGAAACAATAAAATAACAAAGCAGAACAAATGGCGAGCTTTATGCCTAATGCTTTCTCTACCAGCTAACTAGGCTAATCAGACAAACAAGGATTGATTATCAGATAAGCAAATGTATTTCCTTTATCAATAAAACTAAACATTGAAACTGAGAAGTGAGACAAAACAAAATGGTGTTAAGATATATGTATGTGCTACCAAGACATTATAAGTGATGTGCACAATGATGTGATCGCCTTGCACATACCTGTGTCTCATTTGCTGATTTATCTGCAAATAATAAGCAAACACGTTCAGGTTTCCATTTATAATTTATTTGACTGGCTCGTTTGTCTAGTGTTCACAATTGCTATCTGAGCTAGAGTCCCAGGTTTGGGATGTATTCCTGGGTTTCTCTTCTCTGGCTGGAAATTGTCAGTAATAGCTCATCGGACTAAGCTACTACTGACAATTTCCAGTGTGTGTTTGTGCCAGTTAACTTGAAAAAAGCTCACCACCGATTGTGTACTTTCATACCTCTGCCTACCCCTTTCCTTCAGGGAAATACAGTAATGATATACATTATTATATGAAATTGGCCTCTCCGTAACTTATACAAGTACTTTCTCAAATATATGTACTAGAAATAAAATACAGATGAAAACAAATACATTTTTGGGTCCCAGGGTGATGTAGATGTTAGACTGAACATTATAATTTTCTTAGCTAGATTATCCCTGTATACACCCTGTAGAATGTAATTAGTAATAAAAATCAACATACATTGGTTAAAAAGCCACTAGCATAGTGTAAGTTAGTTCTCTTACCCATAATTATATCAATAACAAGTCCACCACAACCTTTATATGTCCCACTGTTGGGCATGGGGCTCCTCTTGGAATGGGAGAGGTTAGCTTTCATAACACTGGCCAAAAGCAGATTAGCAAACATCACATGATTTCAAAAACATTATGGGAACTCTCAGGTATATAGGTTTCCTCATGTTTTCCATCAACATTCAGTTGGTTGGTTTGGGTGGTCAATGTTTAATTGCTTAAAATGCATAAGTCAGTGGTGTGTGTAACTTTGAATTGAACCCTGATCCCTTTGAGTGGGAGGACTTACTAGGCAATTACCACATTAAATAATAAATAACTTTACTAACTGTGTCTCGCTGACACTATTTTCATCATAGGTGAGATGTTTACATCTCACACATGAGGAATTTCATGACATTTATGTCATCAAGGTTTACAACCAGATGTTGATTTGAACCAACCTGGATGATGCATCATAGGCTGGGGCCTTCTCCTCGGCGGCGGATACCTCCGCCTGGTCCGAGCGCGCTCCTCCGGTTCAGTATCCTCCGTGTCAGTGGGCGGCGCGTCCCGGGGGGCCACGCTGAGCGCGATGGCCCCCGGCGCAGCCGCGACCAGCCGCGCCACCGACGCGTGCGGCACCCGCGCCACGTTCGCCCCGTCCACCGCCAGCAGAGCGTCTCCCGCCCGCAACCCAGCGCGCTCCGCCGGCCCCCCAGCCGCCACCGCCGACACAACGCACGGCCGCTGCCCCGCTATAGTAAACCCGAAGCCTCCAGCACCCCGCGCCACTACCACCCGCCTCTCGACCGTCCGCGACAGCGCAGCCCTGCGACGCCTTCGTCTCTGCTGCTGAGGCACCATCACACAACCACGTCAAACTTTTACACAAAACAACTGGACACTAACAGATATTTTAATGAATTGCAACTGAAGCAAGCATATCGGCACATACGTTAGGAGTTTTCACAGTTAGAGAGTTAACTGACAGAACTAGTAAACAAGATTTAAACTAGAAAAACATTAGACAAGAAGTAACAAGAAAGTTTCTCATTTCAAAGCTTTTTTTAACTGACTTGACATTTGATTTAGAAAGTTTGAGTTCCTTCAAAAATGGGGTGTCAAAACCTGATTTTAACATTTCACGCATACTTTACTGGAATACATCTAAATAATTTTTTGTAATTATAGTGAACGCTGCATTAGAAAAGGACGAATATTTATTTAAATCACAAAATCTTATATTCTCTACATGTAAATTCATATTGAAATAATATATTGAATAAGTTTGACTGCATGAAATAAGCGCCCCACACAAAGCCTTGCTTGCAGGGCCCCTGCCAATCGTATCGTGTGTGGGCTTGCAGGGCCGATTTTTTAATTGCTCACCGCAGGGCGGCAGGGTCATCCTGTCAGCCCGACGCACGATCTCCTCACTCCAACCCTGCAAGCAGGGCAATGTGTGGTACGGTCGGGCCGATTTCACAGATTTATAAGTATAGTATTTAATAATATGGTGTATATCTAATCTGTGGTTTCTACTTTTCAACAATAAATGTTTGGTTTTCTTCGTACGCCGTCTTAATTTGTTTTCATTTTGTTGTACTATGTATTGTTGTGCAATAATTTTAAAGGATAGTTATAATAAAGTTACAGTATCTCTCATCAATATATTCTTTTTTTCAATTAATGGTGTCACCATTTGTCAATAAATCTTCAAACTGTGACTTATTCATTCTTATTAAGTTCATAAAGTCTTCAGGTTGTAATTCTTTCAATATATTGGCGTGACTCAAACAACGCAAGAAGATCTCTACCACAGAACATAATATCTCTACCTAGTCTGTGGACGCAACCAACTTTGTGTGGTAACACCCTCTGCGGCAGGCCCTGCAAGCAAGCCCTGCAAGCAGGGCTTTGTGTGGGGCGCTTTAAGTGTGTAGGCATAAAGTACAGTACATGGTACATGTTTGTCAATTTTTTAAATGTTCGTCAAGTTATCTACAATCAGATACTCACCCATCATCAGCGTTGCCAGAATGTAACTTTTGTTACGTTTTACGTTACTTTTGACCCTTTCATGTAACTTCCATGTAACACGACTCAAAATGTAACTTTTACGTTACTTTTAGGACTTATTAAAATATTTAAATATTTTCCTACAAATAATAAATAATCGTGAAACGGAACGCATCCAATAGAGTTTTTGGTTTTTGTTCCCTTGATTTTGTGACCAGCAGTTCGACAGTACCATATTATTGTATGTGTATCAGAAGTACATACAGCTGCCAATTTTCATTACGCTACGATCCTTGGAAGATGGTTAAATTAGCTATCTTAAATTCCCTTACATTGTGAGTTACATACAAGTCGACCTAATATAAGCATGTTAATTAAGGGATACGCCACTAAATATTAATTATAACTATTGGTAGGCTGTGGCTGGTAGCTATTTCGTAAATAGCAATACTAATTACTAATACTTAAAAATATATTGTTTTTAATATTTTTTTTGTTGTTGTTTCTAATTAGTTGACCATTACTGTTCATACATTAAAACTGATTTAAATGTTTGTCTGTAATGTAATATTGAAACTGCACTTGTGTCATGGGAATTATATTGCTTTTCTAATAAATGATATAACGTTGAACATATTGTTGCCCTATTTATTGTTTAATTTCAAAATAAAAATGATTGCGGTGAAGTATCTTATACAATGTCATGGACCGTTGGTAGTGTTTCTAATTAGACGACCACCACTGTATGTTTTTCTTTTTTAGGATTATCAGTCAATTATTTGATCAAAAAATATCACGATTCTTTCGAAGCTTTATTAATGGGACAGAAAACATTTTTAGTTTTTTGTAATAAAGTGTCATATTATAGTAGGTGTACTTAGTTAGTGTTGTTTTCCACATAAAATATGGAAATGTAACTTTTGTCGTGAAAATGTAACTTTTTGAGGTGTCTCATGTTACATTTGACTATCTGCCACTGGCAACACTGCCCATCATTGTCAATGTCATTGATTGACCGTCAGAAGCACGTTGTGTTTACGTTGTTTATTGAAATTTATTTTATTTTACAGTTAAATTGTGTAAATCCTGTATAAAAAATAAAAATGGCTGTAAGTATTTCCTTCGTTGTGTATAATTTATTCTCATACATATTAAGTTCTTTCTAAACGTACCTGCAATATTTTGACAGAAAAAGGGCAAAGCAAAGATCAGTAAAGTGAAGAGAAACAACCAGACAACGAACAAGATGCGGAAGGCGGGCAAGCTGAAGCTGCAGAGGCACAAGCCCAGAGTCCAGAAGCAGCACGAGCAGACCAAAGTCCAGCACGAGTACAGCAGCGAGAGCGAGGCCTCCGGGGACGAATGGGCTGACATGCTGGATGAGGAGGAACAGAAGTACCTAATGTCTAGGATAGCCAAGCAACCACAGCTGCTATCCAATGTACCTGAAAAGGATCCTGCAGAAAATAACAGGTAATAGACTAATATTTATTTGGTTAATATTCCACCACCACATATATTGTAGGAGTTTTAATTGTGTAGGGTGTTAGTATTGGCAGGCAACACATGCACACATGCACTTAATAGGTTTAGAATATTAGTATATTTAAATAACGTCATAGAATGTATTCTGTTATGAGTCAAAGTCAAGTCAAGTCAAAGTCAAATAATTTATTTCGCTATGAGGTGATTAGACACGCATAACGAAAGTCTAGGTACCTAACTAAAAACTACTTAAACTACTAACTGATCTATATAAGGCAAAGGATTAGCTATTGATTATTGAATGAATAGCTAATCCTACACAGGTGTCTAACTTGCCTTAAGATAAATTTACAATAATTACCTACCACTAAGCTAAGCTCTAAGTCACGATAGACTATCTATATGGTCATCGGCTTTAGGAAGAATTTACAATTAAATTTTATAACATTTAAAATATTTAAAATATCGGATTAATCACAAGCTCGCTTACTATACTACTATTAATACCTATTATTAATATTTTGACAAATTCATTTTAGTAAATTTCACCAATTGTATTTAGATTAAGTTTAAATTTTGCATGCCCTATGGGTTAGGATAAGAGGATTAAAATAACCTGTTTTTAAATACCTACTGTACCTTATCCTGCGGATAAATATGTTTGACTTTGACTTTGACTTTGACAATATTCTTATCCTATGCCCTAGTGTAGGCCGAGAGAGAAAAAAGCCGGAGGAAAAAACTCTCGGTACTCTTTTAAAATTCAAATTAATTTTTACAGAAAAATGCACAGTATGACCATGACATGATTAAGTCAGACACGAGACAGCCAATCGTGTATGCCAAGAATCACCCCATATGCCACCTGCTTACAATTTTTAGTATAATTAATACAGAAGCATAGTGATAGCCTGTCAGAGTTTAATTCAGTCCCATGCCTTTATATCATCCAAATACTCCTGAATATTATAATAAGCTTTTCGACATAATGTTTGTTTGATGGTTTTTTTAAACCTTTGTAAAGGCAGAGACTGAACCGCAGCCGGGACTTTATTGAATATTAGAATAGACATTCCTATGAAGGAACGACTTTTCTTACTAAGCCGGCATTTAGGAAACGCTAATTTGTGGCCGTTCCTTAGTGTTACATTGCGTAAGGCATTTAGGTCACTACGACTTACAAACTGATGCCTATTTTTACGAATATACATAATATTCTCATAGATGTACTGCGATGCAAGGGTTAGGATGTTTATTTCCTTAAATTTTTCTCTAAGGGAGTCTCTACTTTTCATTTTGTATATACAGGGTTATTGGTAATTCGACGTATTCCCGTTAGGAGGTGATAGGGGTGACTATTTGTGATAATTTTAACCCCCATATGCATTATGCAAAAGTGAACCATTTTCGAGTTATCAAGCTTTTCAGCTTTTTTCAAAATAGGTCAGAAATGCAACATCAAAAATTTATTAAAAAAAAAAGTATCAATTAAAATCATTTTTTTCTTCTGATTTATAAAAACTATTAAACAATGGTTATTTATCAACATTAAAACTACAATTATCGGTCCAACTTTAAAAATGCGAGACGATTAACGATATTACTTCAATATTTTTTGAGATTTTTGTCCACTAAAATGCCTTAAAAACAAAAAAAACTTATATCAAACTTGGCTTGCAGATTATTTTAAAAACATAACCGTTTTCTTATCTTTCCAACAAGGCATAACAACTATGAACTTATTTAAAAAAAAACTGAGAAAAACCGATCACAAAGGAAGCAGGCGGAAATTTGTATTCGAACTAAACTTAAGGTCGTTCTTTAAAATTTCAAAAAAAGGAATTAAAAACAATGCCCAATGTAAATAAAACAAAAAATATACATATAAAATTAAATTTAGAACCAGTAAAAGTTTAGTAATAATAACAATTAATAATAAGTAACAATTAAGACATTTTGTGATTAATTAAAGTTCTTGCTCGAAGGGACTTCCCCTATTGCGTACGCAGTCTCATTCTTTTTCTGAGGTGTAACTTAACTACCGAAGTGTTCAAATTATTCCGAATCACATTTGCGGGACATCCGTCTTGCTAGTATATGTTTTGCCTTATAGCCATAGGCACGTCTGCATTTTATTTGTTAAAAAAATTCGTTTTTCATTTCATTGTTACTTATTATTAATTGTTATTATTACTAAACTTTTTCTGGTTCTAAATTTAATTTTATACTTATATTTTTTGTTTTATTTACATTGGGCATTGGTTTTAATTACTTTTTTTGAAAATTTAAAGAACGACCTTAAGTTTAGCTCGAATACAAATTTCCGCCTGCTTCCTTTGTGATCGGTTTTTCTCAGTTTTTTTTTAAATAAGTTCATAGTTGTTATGCCTTGTTGGAAAGATAAGAAAACGGTTATGTTTTTAAAATAATCTGCAAGCCAAGTTTGATATAAGTTTTTTTTGTTTTTAAGGCATTTTAGTGGACAAAAATCTCAAAAAATATTGAAGTAATATCGTTAATCGTCTCGCATTTTTAAAGTTGGACCGATAATTGTAGTTTTAATGTTGATAAATAACCATTGTTTAATCGTTTTTATAAATCAGAAGAAAAAAATAGATTTTAATTGATACTTTTTTTTAAATAAATTTTTAATGTTGCATTTTTGACCTATTTTGAAAAAAGCTGAAAAGCTTGATAACTCGAAAATGGTTCACTTTTGCATAATGCATATAGGGATTAAAATTATCACAAATAGTCACCCCTATCACCTCCTAACGGGAATACGTCGAATTACCAATAACCCTGTATAACGGATAGCCCTCTTCTGCAAAATAAAAATAATATTAGCATCAGCTGCATTACCCCAGAGTAAAATGCCATAGGACATTACACTGTGAAAGTAACTAAAATATACCAATCTAGCGGTATCGACATCCGCCAAACAGCGTATGACGTAGAGACTTCTATCTGAGACACGAACTTTGGTAGACATGTGAAATGTCATTATAAATATAAAATATCATAAATGTATTATTAAAGTGTAATTGTACAGTGTTTACAATATATAATAACATGAAGTGATTGTGTTTGAATAGCCCCTCTCCTCCAAAGTCCAAACACATCAAAAAGAACCCTCCAACATATTATATGACTACATTACAGTCTAATTGTGATGTATGTACAACTAAAATTTTACATTTGAATAAAATTAACAATATTAATTTAAAGAGCAGATTTACAACTTTTTCATTATGCTCAAAATTATTTAGATTTTTTTTTTGATAACTGAAAAATAAATTTGTTAAAAAATAACTATAAATTTTACCATGTTTTTTTCTAGACGTGGCTCAAAACGAAAAAAGAAGGAACGGATCCCCAAGTCAGCCTCCCGCAGCAGTGACAGTGGTGCAGAGACAGACTCAGATAGCAACAGCGACGTGGAAGAACAGTATGAGATGGAAATGGCTGAACGACCTGCTAAGAAGATGCGATCTCTACTGCCTATAAAGACTAAGGAGGGAGTGTTTGAGAGAGCCGAAGAATGTGATGGTATGTGTAACGATTGCTTTTGAAGAGTTGAATGACTTTTGAAACTAGACTTTACCTGTTACATAAATAGCTGCAGGCAATTCGTAATCTTATCAATGATTATTACAGGTGTATGTCTATTTCCATGGGAACCATGTAATTTTCTGTGATAAAAAGTTGCCTATGTCACTCTCCAAGCACTACACTATATGTGTGCAAAAAACCACATTGGTTCATAATTCTGTTTAGGTGAAGAAGAAAAGTCCTAACTACATATTATTAGGTTGGGGAAAAAGTTTCTTCGCATTTTTTATGAAAATTCCAAACTTTTTTTAATATACAGTGTAAACTCTTTATAACGTCATTCGTTATAACGAAAAACTCTCTATAACGTAGAAATTAGTTCAATTGGTTGGTTTACCATAAAACCCATACATTAATTCACTCTCTATATCGCATCACCCATTCTCTATTACGAATAAATAATTTAATATTTAGACATCAACTACATATATTAAAACAAAACAAAACTAATCTTTTGAGGTGCCTAAATTTCTAAAACAGATACCTGAGGTCATAAACAGTCGTCTAGCTTTTGTTATTGTTAATTGCCTTAACACGTGTGCTATTATTCTTAGATTACATTGTCTGTAGGAAATTTTGGTCTCAGTTACTAAACGCACCATCGTCACCTATTATGGTGTATTCGTAAGTCGTAAACCAATACATACAAAAATACAAAACAAATATTGACATAGCAACACGTCAGGCAAAGTTAACAGAATATATGTATTTAGAATAATTTATCTATTGTATTGATAGTAATAAAATTAGAAATTATTGTAATTAGTTAAATTTGGTTTATTTTTTCTCTTCTCTCCCTATAATGAAAACTCTTTAAAACGAAAGAAAATGCTCGATTCCTTGAAATTCGTTATAAGTTTACACTGTAGTTTATTTACATTTAACTAAAGTATGTAGGTACCATTTTGTTCGATAACTTTTTGCCATCTTGTAGGTAGGGACATGATCCCATTTCTATAGAAATTTTGGGACTTCTGATCAAAATACCGCGACAAGTGGTTTTGGCAGTCCTCTCGTGATGTTAACCTGACACTGCCTAAAGAATTCTGAAGAGACCGAAACAGGTGGAAATCTGAAGGTGCAAGGTCAGGACTATACGGCGGATGCATTAACACCTCCCAGCCAAACTCTCTTAATTTTTGCTGAGTGGCTAAAGATGTGTGAGGTCTAGCGTTATCATGATGAAAAACCACACCCCTTCTGTTGATTAATTCCGGCCGCTTTCTCTCAACTTTTTGCTTTAATCTCATCAGTTGTTCGCAGTAGAGTTCAGAATCGATGGTCCTGCCTGGTGGTAACAGCTCATAATGAATAATGCCCTTCCAATCCCACCACACACAGATCATCACCTTGTTGCGAGTTAACGCGGGTTTCGCCACAGTCTGTGAAGCCTGACCGGCCTTTGACCACGACCTTTTTCGCACGTTCTTGTCGTACGTGATCCACTTTTCATCACCAGTTATCAGCTTCTTCAAAAATGGTTCGGTTTCATAACGTCGTAATAAAGAATCACAAATGAGTACACGGTTCATTAGGTTTCTTTCAGTGAGCTCGTGAGGTACCCAAATATCGAGCTTTTTTGTGTACCCAGTTTTTTTCAAATGCGCCAAAACTGTTTTGTGGTCAATTCCCAGTTCTTCAGCTACGTCGTAACTACTAACATGCCGATCTTGCTCCAGTTTTTTTAAAAATGGCATCCATCTTATCCGTAATTGGGCGACCAAAGCGACGTGCATCTTTGACATCAAAATTTCCGGATTGAAAACGCTTAAACCAAATTTGTGCTACTCTCACAGACACTGCACTAGGTCCATAAACGTCGCAAATTTTTTTCGCGGCTTGCGTTGCATTTTTACCTTTTTTGTATAAAATTTTTAAAATGTATCGAATTTCTTCATTAGATTCACTCATCTTGGCGGAACGAAAAACAAATGAAAATCACACATTTTCCTAATGTAAATTTGGAATTATGTTCTTTAAAATTTAAACTTTCAATGATACCAAAACCAGCCAGATACAAATAGTATAGCCAAAGAGTTTTTATTACAAGTTCCTACATACTATAATGCGAAAAGACTTTTTCCCCAACCTATTATTATAAACATACTTTACCCATTTATATATTAGTGGACCCAAAAAGGCTGATGGATGGATGGATGGAAGAAAGATATAATAAATCTGATCTGGGATGATGTTTCAGAACCCGAATCAGGAGAAGAAGAGGATACTGAACCCCAAAAAATTACAAAACAAGCAAATGAAGAACCAGTCTCGGACTCGGAAGCAGATTCAGGCATGGAAGCCACTGCGGAGGAGGGCGAAGCACCCGAGGTTGCTGAGGGTGGTGTAGTTACAACGGTGGAGCTGTTGGCAGCTCGCAGGGAGAAATTGCAGCACGACAAGCTTAGGATAGGAGCCCTGTGCTCTTCGTTGCTGGAGTGTCCGGAGAAGAAGGTAGGGGTTGAGTGAAATAGTAATAATGTTCCAAAACTAAATCATAAGATCACCTCCTTTTTTTTAGATGGTAGAGTAGATACAGTGTGTTTTTTATAAATGGACCACCCTCCTTTTTTATAAAATTTGGCGTCATAAATTTTTTAGCGAGAGTTGTAACTAAGAATTACAATTTTTTTTTATGCCGAAAAGACCGGCAGAACTGCGAGTAAAGCTACACTTTGATTAGTGGTAATCTTTACTGTTGCTTGCTGTCGTACAAGGCTATACTTTTTATATTGAGTTAGAATGTCCAAGATATCTATATATATAAAAATGAATGAATGCTGTTCGTTAGTCTCGCTAAAACCAAAAACTCGAGAACGGCTGAACGGATTTATCTTATCTCGGTGCCTTGAAAGGAAAGGTGAGAAAAATTCGAATAATTGCTGGGAAAACCCTAAAAACAGCCCTTTTCTTTTTCCCATACAAACGTTTTCTAAATAAAATGTAAATTCAATTTGAACTTTATTGCTATTCAATAAAGCTAATGCTAATGCTTTTAGTGCAGCGCTCAGCGCTTTAATTTGCTTCGGCAAGTTTTGACTACCTACGGATCAAGCGCTGAAGCGATCTTTGAATATTTTTCGGAGAACAGGGAAATCGGCGTGAAGCGAATGAAGTGTCCATTTATTTATTTTTTAAACGGTTTCTTAATAATTTGAAATGTCCGTTAAATTCTAGCATAAGGAATAACGGGCAATAAATAAGCTAAGAATTACTGTATATATTAGACGTCTGCAAATTCTTAGGCGAAAAACGACAATGTCCTTTGTGGAGCTAAAGTTAACGCGTTAAGAAGAATCTATTATTATGTCTAATTTCACGCGAGCGAAGCTGCGGGCGTCCACAAGTTTTATTTTATTTTATGGATACAAGATAGCAAACGAGCTTGCAGCACCACCCATCCGCTGCCGCCCATGACAACTGTGACTGACTTTGAACAAGACTCAATTAGGGACTGGGATGGTTAGTCCAATTAGTTGAGAGAGTTAATTAGAACATTAGTTGGTCAGTTCGTTAGTAGGTATGAGGACTGGTATGGGGACTGTTAGTGATAGTTAGTCCTGTTAGTTGGTGTTAGTAATAGTCCATTTAGTACTTGTTAGTAGGAGTCTCGTTATAAGTGAGTCACAGATGTGTTGCTACCCTTGAGGACTAAGATGGTCGCCTCTAAAGTAGTGTAACTGGAAACCACACCTTTCAAACCGGACCATAATTGCTTTAAAAACAATCATTACACGGCAGAAATGGTACTCTATATGGAACCAATTAGCTTTCATATAATGCTATTTTAATATGCTAGCTTTCATATTATGGTTTCAGCTAAAGAACCTATACCCAATACTGTACCTGATGGAGGAGCGGCTCAAGGACGGCTCCCCGAACCTGGTGTCGGTGCGCAAGCTGGCCACGCTGTCCGCGGCGGAGGTGTTCCGGGATATCCTGCCCGACTACTGCATCAGGCACCAGGATTACTCCGATGTCAAGCGTGAGTACATACATCCATCTACCCCCACAGGCTGCTAAAGAACCTATACCCAATACTGTACCTGATGGAGGAGCGGCTCAAGGACGGCTCCCCGAACCTGGTGTCGGTGCGCAAGCTGGCCACGCTGTCCGCGGCGGAGGTGTTCCGGGATATCCTGCCCGACTACTGCATCAGGCACCAGGATTACTCCAATGTCAAGCGTGAGTACATACATCCATCTACCCCCACAGGCTGCTAAAGAACCTATACCCAATACTGTACCTGATGGAGGAGCGGCTCAAGGACGGCTCCCCGAACCTGGTGTCGGTGCGCAAGCTGGCCACGCTGTCCGCGGCGGAGGTGTTCCGGGACGTGCTGCCCGACTACTGCATCAGGCACCAGGATTACTCCAATGTCAAGCGTGAGTATATACATCAATATACCCCCCACAGGCTGCTAAGGAACCTATACCCAATACTGTACCTGATGGAGGAGCGGCTCAAGGACGGCTCCCCGAACCTGGTGTCGGTGCGCAAGCTGGCCACGCTGTCCGCGGCGGAGGTGTTCCGGGATATCCTGCCCGACTACTGCATCAGGCACCAGGATTACTCCAATGTCAAGCGTGAGTACATACATCCATCTACCCCCACAGGCTGCTAAAGAACCTATACCCAATACTGTACCTGATGGAGGAGCGGCTCAAGGACGGCTCCCCGAACCTGGTGTCGGTGCGCAAGCTGGCCACGCTGTCCGCGGCGGAGGTGTTCCGGGATATCCTGCCCGACTACTGCATCAGGCACCAGGATTACTCCAATGTCAAGCGTGAGTACATACATCCATCTACCCCCACAGGCTGCTAAAGAACCTATACCCAATACTGTACCTGATGGAGGAGCGGCTCAAGGACGGCTCCCCGAACCTGGTGTCGGTGCGCAAGCTGGCCACGCTGTCCGCGGCGGAGGTGTTCCGGGATATCCTGCCCGACTACTGCATCAGGCACCAGGATTACTCCAATGTCAAGCGTGAGTATATACATCAATATACCCCCCACAGGCTGCTAAGGAACCTATACCCAATACTGTACCTGATGGAGGAGCGGCTCAAGGACGGCTCCCCGAACCTGGTGTCGGTGCGCAAGCTGGCCACGCTGTCCGCGGCGGAGGTGTTCCGGGATATCCTGCCCGACTACTGCATCAGGCACCAGGATTACTCCGATGTCAAGCGTGAGTCCATACATCCATCTACCCCCCACAGGCTGCTAAAGAACCTATACCCAATACTGTACCTGATGGAGGAGCGGCTCAAGGACGGCTCCCCGAACCTGGTGTCGGTGCGCAAGCTGGCCACGCTGTCCGCGGCGGAGGTGTTCCGGGATATCCTGCCCGACTACTGCATCAGGCACCAGGATTACTCCAATGTCAAGCGTGAGTCCATACATCCATCTACCCCCACAGGCTGTTATCGCTGCGACCCATAGCTTTTGGACGGCCCCGCATTAGCATAATTTAGAACGCGTGGTAGACTAGACAAGTGACTTTAACACTCATGTAACCGTTTATAGTATGTCCCGATCCGATTTAATTTTTTGTCGATGATCAATGTCGAAATCTGGTGTAGTCTTTCTATCGAATAATTGCTGCTGATCGCGGTGACAGTGACTCGCTGCGACCCATAGACGTCCCACTGCTGGGCACGGGTCTCCCTCACAGACACTGCTGTGGGAGGTCTAGAGCATACTCCACCACGCTGCTCCAATGCGGATTGGTGGAGGGGTTAGTGGCCAACCCAGTGTCGAATGTTCTTAAGCCACCCGAAGGTCTTCGACAAGGCTTAACGGCTGTTTCCACCATTGAAAACAACCGGGACCGACGGCTTTACGTGTCCTCCTAATCGCTCGCATCGGTCGATGGTAGATTGTGACCTAAATAACGTACAATGAAGCACAAACAGTAATAAAAGCGTGGGAATAAAATTACAAATATATTTTTTTAAATTAAATTTTTATAGTGTACATATTCAATGTGTGTATATATGAACGTTGTTTTGTACAGTGAAAAAAGACACCCTGACGCTTTACAAATACGAGAAGGAATTACTGGAGTTTTACAAGCGGTACCTGCAGCGGCTGGAGAAGGCCTTTGGAGTGCTGCGGCGGAAGAAGGGAGACAATAGGTAACTGTCGGTAAAGTGCCGTGCGCCTTGCTCGCCAGTTGTTGCAAATTAGATTATAAAAATGGATCTCTGCAAAGTAACACCTGATACAATTAACTATAGTAAGTAACTTTGATATAATTTGCCTTCAATATGGACGACTTGAAGAAGGCAGCGGGAAACCGCTGGATTCAGAAGGCACAGGACCGGACGGAGTGCCGTCGTCCAGGAAGGGCATTATGTCCAGCATTGGACTTCAAAAGGCTTATGATTTTTATGATATACTAGTAGACGCCCGCAGCTTCGCTCGCGTGGAATTAAACATAATAATAGATTCTTCTTAACGCGTTAACTTTAATCCGTAAATATGTTATCCTCTATGCTTATTTTACACCCTTAAGGTAACATTTTTACAAACATGCTATGCCATATTTATTTATATATATGGCATAGCATGCCAGCCTAAAATATAAATGTTTTTGCTTCTAGTTCTGAAAATGAAAATACTTTCATACAACCCTTCATCCCCTTTTTCAACCCTTTACAACACTTTTTTCCAATTAAAAAGTAGCCTGTGTCCATTCTCAGGCTCTAGACTAGACTATCTTTGTACCTACCAAATTTCATTAAAATCGGTTCAGTAGTTTTGGCGTGAAAGCGAGACAGACAAATTTTCGCATTTATAATATTAGTATGGATGATATGATTTGCCAACATAAACTGATATTCTATTTTATCTCCATCAGGAACCTGGACGATGCGACCAAAAGCCTGGCCTTGGTGTCCTTAAAAAGCATGTGCAGCCTCCTAGTGGCCCGCCCGTCGTTCAACTACAGCGCCAACATAGCCCAGAGCCTCGTCCCACTGCTGGACTGCCGGCTGCCGGAGGTCCGCACCATGGTGGCCGACTCCTGCGCCGCGGTCTTCGCCGAGGACCAGAAGGGCGAGATCACCCTCACCGTGAGTGTCCTCCAGGGTACATAGGCGACTCAACTATAGTGACAAGTTTTGCAACTGCTGACATTCAAGAGATTTGCAAATAAATTGCTTCTGTTTTCGTGGAGACTAAAATAAATATGTTATAACAATTGTTAACAACTCAATTCAACTCAACATCGTTTTACGGTCATCGAGTGTCAACTTATCGCAATCACAGCTTATAGCAAAATAAAAATTTTCATTTTCGCTCGCGTGAAATTAGACATAACAATAGTTTCGTTTACACCTAGTTATATTATAAAGCCTATGTCACTCAGTGAAGATGCAGCTTTCTAATGGTGAAAGAATTTTTGAAATCGGTCCCAGTAGTTTTTGTGTGAAAACATTACAAACAAATGTTTCCTCTTTATAATATCAGTATAGACAATCTTAAAATTACACGACAACCAACAAGAGGCTCCAATAAATAACATTAAACCCAGCATATACCGTTGGCTCTGTGAAAACCAACAGCTGTCTCAGAGTCATCAGAATGTCCATTATAATTTAGGTTTAAGTTAAGATCCTGTTTATTTTTTGTTTTAAAATGCATGTAATTGGTTTTAGATATGTTGATTTTTAATTTATTATATGTCATCGCTCGCTCGCTCGCTGCGACCCATAGACGTCCCACTGCTGGGCACGGGTCTCCCCCACAGACACTGCTGCGGGAGGTCTAGAGCATACTCCACCACGCTATTATACGCACGCTATTATATGTCAGCCAGTCTATTATTGATTTGATAGAGTTATTAATGTCAAGTGAGAATTTATCAATGTTCGTATTTTTGTCAGAGTTTATAATAATAGATATATCATCAGCAAAAAGTATACTATGCCCTCCCTCTTCAGATAGTCCGGCTGATCAACCAGCTGGTCAAGCGGCGCGGCGAGCGCTTGCAGCCGACCGCGCTCGACTGTCTGCTCACACTGAAAATCAGGGACGTCGAGCTCGACGAGCAAGCCGATCTGCAGCACAAGAAGAAACAGGAGGAGCGACATAAGAAGAGGATCGTCAACCTCTCTAAGAAAGAGAAGAAGGTAAGTTTTTTTGGAGCGAAGTTCCTTATCGCGCGTTGCGAAAGGGGGCTAGACGGAAAAAAATAAGACAAAAAATTGTAACGACACTTTTTGCTATAGTTGTAAGCCGTGCGGCGTGCGCGTGTTTCTCTGACTGTCTCTCTCTATCTCTCTCTCATAGAAAGCAAGCCAGTTATTTTCGTTTCGTCTTTCTATTTCGCATTGAACAGTATATATTATACAGGTTTTTTGTACATAATAAATAATAAAAATAACAATAACTTATAATAACTTATATATCCAATAACTTCGTTCCATCCGGGTGTCCCTTGACACCTCTCAAGTTTTTTTTCTTTTGGTGCAATAAAGCATATTTTGTATTTATTTATGAATGATTTATTTATACAAAACACAAATTTGTAAGCCTTTCATTTGGCTGTGATGATCAGGCACTTACCGTTGAATGAGGAATGAAAATTAAACAAGGGTGGAATAATTTACAGCGGTGACAGCCCAGTGGCTATCGAACTCGCCTCACTCGTTAGGTCCGGGTTCAAATCCAAGCGGCACGCACCAACGACTTATCTAAGTTTTATGCTACTTAAGATATTACCTGTTACTTCACCTTTTTCTATGCTAGTTAAGATGATTTATGCCACTTAAGATAATACCTGTCACCTGCTGTAACAGCTAAGAAAACATTGTAAATAAACCTGCATGCCTGAAAGTTCACCAAATTTCTTGAAGGCGTCTCACGCCTTCAAGAAATTCTGCCAATCCGCACTAATAACTTTAACTTTAAATAATAGCTAATATACAACTTAAAAACTCATCTAATACTCTTAAGTTGTCTATGCACCTAGCGGCCGTGGACCCCTTCGATTTGAATGATTGCAGCTCCGCGAACCCCCGGTCCGGCTGTTGAGTTAAAAACTCGCTGCGCGTGCGCAATTAGAAAGAAACAGATAATATTCGTCTTTGGACTCAAGCGGCCTTTTTTAATTACTCTAATTTGTTATATTTTAAAAATGAATCGCAAAATGTGTTGGTAAGCGCATAACTCAACAACGCCTGGACCAATTTGGCCAATTCTTTTTTTTAAATGTTCGTTGAAGTTCAAGGATGGTTTTTACGGCGAGAAAAATTTGAAAATTCATCCCCTAAGGGGGTAAAACGGGGGTGCAAAGTTAGTATGAAGCTTTGCCGTTTTTGAAGTTAGTGAATGTGTAACGCGAGCGAAGCTGCGGGCGTCCACTAGTTTGTTAATAAATTTAGTTAAAACGACGAGTTGGGCGTTTTGATTTAATTTATTAACAACTGCAACTCACACATAAGTCACACACAAGTGCTTAGTGACCCTCGCCCAGAGTCAGACGCTGTAACGATGAATTTTTTATTTATTTATTTATTTATTTATTTATTTAGATACACCAGCGACTTATCACTAGACATATTATGTAATGAAAATTTTTTGTACAATTTAGTTCTGTGTGATTCGTCATTATAGGTATATACAGCTCTTATATCTTGCTACACGTGAAGTTTGTGTTATATATTTAACTTTAACTTTAATTTTTCTTTTTGACCAGCGCGCAAAGAAGCTAAAAGAAGTTGAACGCGAACTGCTCGAGACCGAAGCGAAGGAGAGCGAAGCGGCGCGCCGCAAGCTGCTGACGGAGGTCACCCGCACCGTGTTCCACATATACTTCCGGCTGCTGAAGACCGGCCACGCGGGGCTGCTGCCGGCCGCGCTCGCCGGCCTGGCCAAGTGAGTGTCTGCCACACGGGCGGATAACTACCAAGTGGTGGTCCTTTACTGTCTTATTTGCAAGCTCAAAGTCGCTCGGCACGCTATGGAAAGAACTAAAGCTAAATCGCAAGGTAGTAAGTAACTACCATACGGGCGGGTTACTGCTAGGGGCCTCTTATGGATCGTAGTCCTCTACGATCGGCCTTATTCGCAAACTCAAAGTCGCTCGACGAAGAACCAAAGCTAAATCGCAAGGTGGTGAGTGGGTGACCACACGGGCGGGCGTTACTGCCAGGGGCCTCTTATGGATTCCAGACGTGGTCCTTTACGATCGACCTTATTCGCAAGCTCAAAGTCGCTCGGCGCGCTATGGAAAGAACTAAAGCTAAATCGCATCTACATTTCGGGGATGTTTCAAGTATGTATAGAACAAATTTACCCCTATCTCGCGTAGGTTTCTAAAAATATTTTGAACCCCGCAGCTTCGCTCGCATTCGTTTCCACCTAGTAATACTAATAATTATAAATGTGAAAGTGTGTTTGTTTGTTTGTCCGGCTTTCACGTCGCAACGAAGCTATTATATGGTATGGTTTTTGTGTGTGGAGATAGTGAGGAGGGTGGAGAGTGACGTAGGCTACTTTTTACCTCGGTAAAACAACTCCATCCATGGGAAGATCGATGTTTTGTTATTTGCTAGATATTTAGTTCCGGATGTTGTTAATAGATGGCGTTAGTAAAATTATATGATAAACAAGTCATTGTTAATTCCCTTTGACCACGCGGGCGGAGCCGCGGGTAAAATCTAGTATAATATTGCCTATGTCACTCAGTGAAGATGCAGCTTTCTAATGGTGAAAGAATTTTCGAAATCGGTCCAGTAGGTTTTGGGTGAAAACATTCAAATTATTCAAATTATTTATTTCAACACAGAAAACATGGAAAATACACAAACAAAAATATGTTCGTAAACAGCTGCTAAAGTTAAAACTGTGTTGCAGCTGTTTACGCCCACCCCGGAAAATAGAAGAAACTAGTGTTAATTTTCAAAAAAGGAAAACTTATACTATATAATATACAATAACAAACAAATATTTCTTCTTTATAATATTAGTATAGAAGTACATATAGATTTTGAAACAATAATTCCAGGTTCACGCACGTAATAAACCTGGAGTACTACTCGGACCTGGTGGCGATCCTGTCGCGCGTGGTCCGCGACGCGGCCACGCCGGCGCGCACGCGCCTGCTGTGCGTGCACACCGTGCTGGCCATCCTGGCGGGCGCGGGCGACGCGCTCAACATTGACCCCGCCCACTTCCACGCGCACCTATACAGTAACGCGCTCGACGTGCACGCCGGTGAGTCCCACTGCTGGGCAGGCCTCTTGGAATGGGAGGGGTAAGTCAAGAGGTGGCGATCCTGTCGCGCGTGGTCCGCGACGCGGGCACGACGGCGCGCACGCGCCTGCTGTGCGTTCGCACCGTGCTGGCCATCCTGGCGGGCGCGGGCGACGCGCTCAACATAGACCCCGCCCACTTCCACGCGCACCTCTACAGCAACGCGCTCAACGTGCACGCCGGTGAGTCCCACTGCTGGGCAGGCCTCTTGGAATGGGAGGGGTAAGTCAAGAGGTGGCGATCCTGTCGCGCGTGGTCCGCGACGCGGGCACGACGGCGCGCACGCGCCTGCTGTGCGTTCGCACCGTGCTGGCCATCCTGGCGGGCGCGGGCGACGCGCTCAACATAGACCCCGCCCACTTCCACGCGCACCTCTACAGCAACGCGCTCAACGTGCACGCCGGTGAGTCCCACTGCTGGGCAGGCCTCTTGGAATGGGAGGGGTAAGGTAAGAGTCAAGAGGTGGCGATCCTGTCGCGCGTGGTCCGCGACGCGGGCACGCCGGCGCGCACGCGCCTGCTGTGCGTGCGCGCCGTGCTGGCCGTACTGGCGGGCGCGGGCGACGCGCTCAACATAGACCCCGCCCACTTCCACGCGCACCTCTACAGCAACGCGCTCAACGTGCACGCCGGTGAGTCCCACTGCTGGGCAGGCCTCTTGGAATGGGAGGGGTAAGGTAAGAGTCAAGAGGTGGCGATCCTGTCGCGCGTGGTCCGCGACGCGGGCACGCCGGCGCGCACGCGCCTGCTGTGCGTGCGCGCCGTGCTGGCCGTACTGGCGGGCGCGGGCGACGCGCTCAACATAGACCCCGCCCACTTCCACGCGCACCTCTACAGCAACGCGCTCGACGTGCACGCCGGTGAGTCCCACTGCTGGGCAGGCCTCATGGAATGGGAGGGGTAAGGCAATAGTTGACTATTGCCTTAGCTTTGGATTGATCCAAAGCTGGATGTTCTTGAGTGAGATTGCGATTCTTGCGGGCGCGGGCGACGCATTCTACATTGACCCCGCCTATTTCCACACGCGCCTCTACGGCGACGCGGTCAACGCGCATGCCGTTGAGTCCCAACATTGGGCACGGGCCTCGGAATGGGAGCGGTAAGACAATGGTATATCCAAGGCAGGATCTTTTCGAGTGGGAGCTGAGAGGCCGAAATTACTAATAGACCCCGCCCCTCTTTCATACGTCGACGAGATACGTGAATAGATCAGCATTTATATTCATTCGTGAGTAATTTTTATTCCTTAATGTTTAACGTTAGCTTCTAGTATTGTGTCAACAAGCTCTTCTCATTTCGACGACTCCGTAGCGCTGATCCCGGTTTCGAATCTCGGCCGGGGCAGATATTTATTTCGTAGACAACTCTGGTTATGATAGCATTGGATGTTAAAATTGTGTTGTTTGCTTTGTCCGCATTACAAAGAATTGTAGTGTTTCAAACCAAGAATTAATCTACTTTGCAACAATCCGCGAACAAAATTCCAAATTTGTTCGCGGATTGTTGCAAAGTAGATTAATTCTTGGTTTGTAATAATGGAGTTCCGCAAAGTAACGCCTGATACAATTAATTATTGTAGTGTTTATTTATTTATATTTATTTGCAGGCGCGTCGCACGAGGACGCGAAGATAGTGTTGGAGGCTGCGACGCAGATCTGCGCGCGCGCACGCCGCGTGTCGGGCGCCGTGCTGCAGGCGCTGGCCAAGCGGGCGGCCACGCTGGCCGCGCAGCTGCTGCACAACGGCGCGCTGGCGGCGCTCGCGCTGCTGCGCCAGCTCGCGCAGGTTAGTCCGGCTCGAAGGACCATTTGTCGAGTAAGGACTAAGGCTTAGCACGCACTGCGATTGAACGCGAGCGGCTTAGGAATAGATGAAATCGCCAAACCGCATACGGCTGGCGTTTTGTCTTCTCTCGTTCAAAGTTTATTACACCTGCCTTAACTTTTTCTATGTCCAAGAGTTGACTTGTAGAAAATGTCTTTTGGCATTAAGTCCACTCATTGTAGATAAAGCAATAAAGGTTTAATTAATTAAAAAAAATATAAAATACCATACGTTTCAAATATCCATGCGATGGTTAAACTTATGATCTGTAATTGTTGTAGAACAAGCCAGTGAGGGCGCTGCTGGAGATGGACGAGCCGGCGGGGTCGGGCCGCTTCGACCCGCTGCTGCCGTCGCCGGAGCACTGCGCGGCGCACGCGGCGCGCCTGCACGAGCTGTGCGCGCTGCGCCGGCACTACCACCCCGCCGTGCGCGCCGCCGCCGCCGCCGCCGCCGCCGCGCCCCCCGCCGCCGCCTGGCCGCAGCACCTCGCCAAGCTGTGAGTACACTCGCCGCCGGAGCACCGCGCCGGCACTACCACCCCGCCGTGCGCGCCGCCGCCGCCGCCGCCGCCGCCGCGCCCCCCGCCGCCGCCTGGCCGCAGCACCTCGCCAAGCTGTGAGTACACTCGCCGCCGGAGCACCGCGCCGGCACTACCACCCCGCCGTGCGCGCCGCCGCCGCCGCCGCCGCCGCCGCGCCCCCCGCCGCCGCCTGGCCGCAGCACCTCGCCAAGCTGTGAGTACACTCGCCGCCGGAGCACCGCGCCGGCACTACCACCCCGCCGTGCGCGCCGCCGCCGCCGCCGCCGCCGCCGCGCCCCCCGCCGCCGCCTGGCCGCAGCACCTCGCCAAGCTGTGAGTACACTCGCCGCCGGAGCACCGCGCCGGCACTACCACCCCGCCGTGCGCGCCGCCGCCGCCGCCGCCGCCGCCGCGCCCCCCGCCGCCGCCTGGCCGCAGCACCTCGCCAAGCTGTGAGTACACTCGCCGCCGGAGCACCGCGCCGGCACTACCACCCCGCCGTGCGCGCCGCCGCCGCCGCCGCCGCCGCCGCGCCCCCCGCCGCCGCCTGGCCGCAGCACCTCGCCAAGCTGTGAGTACACTCGCCGCCGGAGCACCGCGCCGGCACTACCACCCCGCCGTGCGCGCCGCCGCCGCCGCCGCCGCGCCCCCCGCCGCCGCCTGGCCGCAGCACCTCGCCAAGCTGTGAGTACACTCGCCGCCGGAGCACCGCGCCGGCACTACCACCCCGCCGTGCGCGCCGCCGCCGCCGCCGCCGCCGCCGCGCCCCCCGCCGCCGCCTGGCCGCAGCACCTCGCCAAGCTGTGAGTACACTCGCCGCCGGAGCACCGCGCCGGCACTACCACCCCGCCGTGCGCGCCGCCGCCGCCGCCGCCGCCGCCGCGCCCCCCGCCGCCGCCTGGCCGCAGCACCTCGCCAAGCTGTGAGTACACTCGCCGCCGGAGCACCGCGCCGGCACTACCACCCCGCCGTGCGCGCCGCCGCCGCCGCCGCCGCCGCCGCGCCCCCCGCCGCCGCCTGGCCGCAGCACCTCGCCAAGCTGTGAGTACACTCGCCGCCGGAGCACCGCGCCGGCACTACCACCCCGCCGTGCGCGCCGCCGCCGCCGCCGCCGCCGCCGCCGCCGCCGCGCCCCCCGCCGCCGCCTGGCCGCAGCACCTCGCCAAGCTGTGAGTACACTCGCCGCCGGAGCACCGCGCCGGCACTACCACCCCGCCGTGCGCGCCGCCGCCGCCGCCGCCGCGCCCCCCGCCGCCGCCTGGCCGCAGCACCTCGCCAAGCTGTGAGTACACTCGCCGCCGGAGCACCGCGCCGGCACTACCACCCCGCCGTGCGCGCCGCCGCCGCCGCCGCCGCCGCCGCGCCCCCCGCCGCCGCCTGGCCGCAGCACCTCGCCAAGCTGTGAGTACACTCGCCGCCGGAGCACCGCGCCGGCACTACCACCCCGCCGTGCGCGCCGCCGCCGCCGCCGCCGCCGCCGCGCCCCCCGCCGCCGCCTGGCCGCAGCACCTCGCCAAGCTGTGAGTACACTCGTCGCTCGGCCCGCTGCCGCCGTCGCCGGAACACGAGCGACAAGGTCTTCACTGCCTGTAAGAGGCGTGGAGTCGGGATCGGAGCGTTGCATGTCCGAGGCATTCTACGCGCGGTCCATTAAGGGTCGACTCACACTGGCGCAGAGTCGAAGCGACGCGACGCGTCATGTTTTTCCGCCTACAGCATATTCAGCTCTATTGCTCTATTATTAAAGCACAGCTCGACTCCAGCCCGCTCGACACCAGCCGCGCGTCGACGCGCGCCACCATATTTACATAGCAGAAATTTGTACTTAAATAATAGAGCAATAGAGCTGAATATGCTGTAGGCGGAAAAACATGACGCGTCGCGTCGCTTCGACTCTGCGCCAGTGTGAGTCGACCCTAAGATGGACCGGTAATAATGGGGATGGTCCCTGTGAGGGGTCCTATTTTCATTAATAATGGGGATGGTCCCTGTGAGGGGTCCTATTTTCATTAATAATGGGGATGGTCCCTGAGGGGTCCCATTTCATTAATAATGGGGATGGTCCCTGAGGGATCCCATTTTCATTAATAATGGGGATGGTCCCTGTGAGGGGTCCTATTTTCATTAATAATGGGGATGGTCCCTGTGAGGGGTCCTATTTTCATTAATAATGGGGATGGTCCCTGAGGGGTCCCATTTCATTAATAATGGGGATGGTCCCTGAGGGATCCCATTTTCATTAATAATGGGGATGGTCCCTGTGAGGGGTCCTATTTTCATCTTCGTAGCGTCATCATCCAGCACGAGCTGTGCGCGCTGCGCCGGGTCTACCACCCCGCCCCTAGTCTGCATAGCGTCTTAGCGACCTACTTTTGTAGGGCTGACCGCATGAATCGTGATTCTTTTATTTGTAACTAGTGGACGACGGCAGCTTCGCTCGCGTGGAATTAGACAACAATATTTTCGTTTACACCTAGTAATATTATATAGCCTATGTCACTCAGGGAAGAACCAGCTTTCTAATGGTGAAAGAATTTTTGAAATCGGTCCAGTAGTTTGTGTGAAAACTTTACAAACAAATGTTTCCTCTTTATAATATTAGTATAGATATGGTACTCTTGGTAATGAATAAAGAAATAAATAAATACTCTTTATTATAAGGAGTATCATATTACAGCATATAATTTCTGTCAGTTTTAACTTCCGTTACGTTTCAAATAACGAGATCGGGTTCATAGTAAAATTATGTAACCAAAATATCGAAATAAACTTAGCAAGTTCGTCTAAAAAATTTAATTTAAATCGACAATTATAATTATGGCCGTTATATTATCACAGGTCTCCCGTGAAGATATTCGAGCTGTACGACGGGTCGCAGATGGCGTTCAAGCCCGCAGTGCCGCCGCCGTGCCGCGACCCCACGCCCAAGCCCAAGGCTGGGCTCGCGTGGGCGCAGCCCGACTTCCAGAGACACTGCGAGGGGGTAGAGAACAGTCTCCAGATGGTGTTTAGTGAGGACATTCTTAGATGAGCAGTGGAATAAAAGAGTGAACATTTTATAATTGTTTCATTTATTCACAATCATATTAGGACGTCTATTGCCAAAATACAGTATCCTTAAACATAACAATTTTATTATTAATCTATGGTTAAGACGAAGTAAACTAAAACCTTAAATCCTATATTTAAAATGTAACGGTTAATTGATAGGCAATATGAAAATGGCATTTTAATTCTTTACAATTAGACATTTAAGAAATATGATCTTGACTATCATCATACTATTTAAAGTTTAAATAGTATGGTGATATTCAAGATTCTTCATCCAGACCCTCCTCCGGTGCCGTCCCCATTTAAATAGTATGATGATAGTCAAGATTCAAGTCCTCCACCAATCCGCATTGGAGCAGCGTGGTGAAGTATGCTCTAGACCTCCCGCAGCTGTGTCTGTGGGGGAGACCCGTGCCCAGCAGTGGGACGTCTATGGGTCGCAGCGAGTCAAGATTAGGTATCCAGGCATCTACTCCTCCGGCGCCGCCCCCAGCCCCCTCCAACCGTCACTGGCCCAGGCTGCCGGCCCACAGCCTCACGGCGCCGGCCAGCAGCCGCACGCGGCGCGCGCGGCCCTCGCCCACCAGCCTCCGAGCCTCCTCGCGCTGGCTCGCCACGTGGTCGCGCAGCTCTGCCAGCTTCGTTCGCCACCTGCGAATAAAATAGAAAATAATTTGTGTCGCTCAAAATACACTCGCAGATATTTATGGTCCAAGAGCTGGCATCAATTTTTCGGTAGGTATTTGAGGCAAGCTGAAAACTTGTCCAACGCCTCTCCTATTATACCCCAACACGGAACTGCAGACCTGGCTGGTGAGTAGCGGGACAAAATCAACCCCCATATAAATTAAAAAAAAAAAAATTATTTCCAAACATATATTTGAGGCAATATGTAATTTTTATAAGTTGTAGTCCAATGTTTACAGAATATTAAAAAAATTTGGAAATAACTTTTTTTTTTTTAATTTATATAGGTTTTGATTTCGTCCCGCTACTCACCAGCCAGGTCTGCAGTTCCGTGTTGGGGTATAATAGGAGAGGCGTTGGACAACTTTTCAGCTTGCCTCAAATACCTACCGAAAAATTGGTGCCAGCTCTCCGGCTATACTCCGGCTATGTTAGTGAATGGACTCACGTGAGGTCCTGCTTCTCCGCGAAGGCGAGGTCGGCGTCGACGCGCGCGTACTCCTCCTGGCGCGCGCGCAGCGCCTCCAGCTTGCCGTTCACCTGCCAACCGCCGTCAACCATACAACACTAACCACAGTAACCATGTAACCATCACATCACACCTGTATCACCAAGGGGCAGTTGAATAAAACGCTGCACACACACACCCCCACCTGCGCCTGTGTTGCGGTTGGTGGACACACAGAAAAAAAAACAATTTAACATCCATGACCTGACAATATTTATTTGCGATAATACAAATATTTATCTGTGATAATACAAAAAATAGTATGATGATAGCAGTGGCTTAGCGTGCCTTGGAGGGGCCCAGTATCAAAGTTAGTTGGGGGGCCCAAATAAAGGGTAAAGGAACAAAAATGTTTGCATTAAATTAAAATAAATATTTATTGATTATTTTCTGCTTACACACACGTTGGGGGCCTCTGTAGCCCGGGGGCCCCTTATCATTGTAACGACCGATACGGCGGTAGCTACGCCCCTGGATGATGGTCAAGATTCTGGCATCCAAGCATCTACTCCTCCAACCATCACTGGCCCAGCCTGTCGGCCCACAGTCTCACGTTAAAGGCGGGCTTGCGCTACACCCGTCAGCCTCTCAGCTAAAAAAAAAGCCCAACCATAACCTAACCTAGGGCGCGGCAACGAACCTCGCGGTCCTCCTGGGCGGCGGCGGCGGCGGCCTCGCGCACTAGCTCGGCATCCAGCGCCTCCTGCTCCCGGAGTCTCACGTTAAAGGCGGGCACGCCCGTCAGCCTCTCAGCTAAAAAAAAGCCCAACCATAACCTAACCTAGGGCGCGGCAACGAACCTCGCGGTCCTCCTGCGCGGCGGCGGCGGCGGCGGCGGCCTCGCGCACTAGCTCGGCATCCAGCGCCTCCTGCTCCCGGGAGATGCTCGCCTTGAGCTCCGCCACCCGCGCGCGGGCCTCCTCCTGGAACACGGCACAGCAAGCCATGAGAGCCCTGCGGGCGCTGATGCGGTTGTGTGCCACAAGGCACACTATGCGTCTCATTCCTTTTTTATGGCTGTAAGATAGCACACCGTACCGTGATTCGGAGGGCACGTAAAGCCATCGGTCCCGGTTAAGCCTTGTCGAAGACCTTCGGGTGGCTTGAGAACATTTGATACTGGATTGGCTACTAACCAATCTGCATTGGATCAGCGTAGTGGAGTATGCTCTAGACCTCCCGCAGCAGTGTCTGTGGGGGAGACTAGTGCCCAGTAATGGACGTCTATGGGTCGTCCATAAAAAAGGGGGACAATAATACTGCTGGCGGACCAATCATTGGCGACATTACGACTGACAACCCGCAAGACGATAACTTAAATTTAGACTTCTGCGCATTCAAGGTAGCGTCCATAGCCCAATGGCTTGCTTTGATTCAATGTGATCGAAAGTGTTAAGCAACGACGGGCGCGGTCGGTTTGTGGATGGGTGACCGCTAGTGGCAAAATATCATGGGCGCTACCGTGCTTCGGAGGGCACGTAAAGCCGTCGGTCCCGGTTGTTTTCAATGCTGAAAACAGTCGTTAAGCCTTGTCGAAGACCTTCGGGTGGCTTGAGAACATTCGACACCTGGGTTGGCCACTAACCCCTCCACCAATCCGCATTGGAGCAGCGTGGTGGAGTTTGCTCTAGACCTCCCGCAGAAGTGTCTGTGGGGGAGACCCGTGCCCAGCAGTGGGACGTCTATGGGTCGCAGCGCATTCAAGGTGAGTGTTACACTTCCGTGCCGCCTAGTATACTGCACAACAACTCACCAGCTGCGCGGCGCGGCGGCGGCCGAGCGCGGTGCGCGTGCGCGCGCTCTCCGCCCGGCGCGCGGCCAGCTCGCCCGCCTGCGCGCGCAGCACGTCCACCGCGCGCGCCACCCGCGCCCCGCACTCCGGCTCCATCAGCTCCCTGGGGGGAACTACTGCTCAACTCACCAGCTGCGCGGCGCGGCGGCGGCCGAGCGCGGTGCGCGTGCGCGCGCTCTCCGCCCGGCGCGCGGCCAGCTCGCCCGCCTGCGCGCGCAGCACGTCCACCGCGCGCGCCACCCGCGCCCCGCACTCCGGCTCCATCAGCTCCCTGGGGGGAACTACTGCTCAACTCACCAGCTGCGCGGCGCGGCGGCGGCCGAGCGCGGTGCGCGTGCGCGCGCTCTCCGCCCGGCGCGCGGCCAGCTCGCCCGCCTGCGCGCGCAGCACGTCCACCGCGCGCGCCACCCGCGCCCCGCACTCCGGCTCCATCAGCTCCCTGGGGGGAACTACTGCTCAACTCACCAGCTGCGCGGCGCGGCGGCGGCCGAGCGCGGTGCGCGTGCGCGCGCTCTCCGCCCGGCGCGCGGCCAGCTCGCCCGCCTGCGCGCGCAGCACGTCCACCGCGCGCGCCACCCGCGCCCCGCACTCCGGCTCCATCAGCTCCCTGGGGGGAACTACTGCTCAACTCACCAGCTGCGCGGCGCGGCGGCGGCCGAGCGCGGTGCGCGTGCGCGCGCTCTCCGCCCGGCGCGCGGCCAGCTCGCCCGCCTGCGCGCGCAGCACGTCCACCGCGCGCGCCACCCGCGCCCCGCACTCCGGCTCCATCAGCTCCCTGGGGGGAACTACTGCTCAACTCACCAGCTGCGCGGCGCGGCGGCGGCCGAGCGCGGTGCGCGTGCGCGCGCTCTCCGCCCGGCGCGCGGCCAGCTCGCCCGCCTGCGCGCGCAGCACGTCCACCGCGCGCGCCACCCGCGCCCCGCACTCCGGCTCCATCAGCTCCCTGGGGGGAACTACTGCTCAACTCACCAGCTGCGCGGCGCGGCGGCGGCCGAGCGCGGTGCGCGTGCGCGCGCTCTCCGCCCGGCGCGCGGCCAGCTCGCCCGCCTGCGCGCGCAGCACGTCCACCGCGCGCGCCACCCGCGCCCCGCACTCCGGCTCCATCAGCTCCCTGGGGGGAACTACTGCTCAACTCACCAGCTGCGCGGCGCGGCGGCGGCCGAGCGCGGTGCGCGTGCGCGCGCTCTCCGCCCGGCGCGCGGCCAGCTCGCCCGCCTGCGCGCGCAGCACGTCCACCGCGCGCGCCACCCGCGCCCCGCACTCCGGCTCCATCAGCTCCCTGGGGGGAACTACTGCTCAACTCACCAGCTGCGCGGCGCGGCGGCGGCCGAGCGCGGTGCGCGTGCGCGCGCTCTCCGCCCGGCGCGCGGCCAGCTCGCCCGCCTGCGCGCGCAGCACGTCCACCGCGCGCGCCACCCGCGCCCCGCACTCCGGCTCCATCAGCTCCCTGGGGGGAACTACTGCTCAACTCACCAGCTGCGCGGCGCGGCGGCGGCCGAGCGCGGTGCGCGTGCGCGCGCTCTCCGCCCGGCGCGCGGCCAGCTCGCCCGCCTGCGCGCGCAGCACGTCCACCGCGCGCGCCACCCGCGCCCCGCACTCCGGCTCCATCAGCTCCCTGGGGGGAACTACTGCTCAACTCACCAGCTGCGCGGCGCGGCGGCGGCCGAGCGCGGTGCGCGTGCGCGCGCTCTCCGCCCGGCGCGCGGCCAGCTCGCCCGCCTGCGCGCGCAGCACGTCCACCGCGCGCGCCACCCGCGCCCCGCACTCCGGCTCCATCAGCTCCCTGGGGGGAACTACTGCTCAACTCACCAGCTGCGCGGCGCGGCGGCGGCCGAGCGCGGTGCGCGTGCGCGCGCTCTCCGCCCGGCGCGCGGCCAGCTCGCCCGCCTGCGCGCGCAGCACGTCCACCGCGCGCGCCACCCGCGCCCCGCACTCCGGCTCCATCAGCTCCCTGGGGGGAACTACTGCTCAACTCACCAGCTGCGCGGCGCGGCGGCGGCCGAGCGCGGTGCGCGTGCGCGCGCTCTCCGCCCGGCGCGCGGCCAGCTCGCCCGCCTGCGCGCGCAGCACGTCCACCGCGCGCGCCACCCGCGCCCCGCACTCCGGCTCCATCAGCTCCCTGGGGGGAACTACTGCTCAACTCACCAGCTGCGCGGCGCGGCGGCGGCCGAGCGCGGTGCGCGTGCGCGCGCTCTCCGCCCGGCGCGCGGCCAGCTCGCCCGCCTGCGCGCGCAGCACGTCCACCGCGCGCGCCACCCGCGCCCCGCACTCCGGCTCCATCAGCTCCCTGGGGGGAACTACTGCTCAACTCACCAGCTGCGCGGCGCGGCGGCGGCCGAGCGCGGTGCGCGTGCGCGCGCTCTCCGCCCGGCGCGCGGCCAGCTCGCCCGCCTGCGCGCGCAGCACGTCCACCGCGCGCGCCACCCGCGCCCCGCACTCCGGCTCCATCAGCTCCCTGGGGGGAACTACTGCTCAACTCACCAGCTGCGCGGCGCGGCGGCGGCCGAGCGCGGTGCGCGTGCGCGCGCTCTCCGCCCGGCGCGCGGCCAGCTCGCCCGCCTGCGCGCGCAGCACGTCCACCGCGCGCGCCACCCGCGCCCCGCACTCCGGCTCCATCAGCTCCCTGGGGGGAACTACTGCTCAACTCACCAGCTGCGCGGCGCGGCGGCGGCCGAGCGCGGTGCGCGTGCGCGCGCTCTCCGCCCGGCGCGCGGCCAGCTCGCCCGCCTGCGCGCGCAGCACGTCCACCGCGCGCGCCACCCGCGCCCCGCACTCCGGCTCCATCAGCTCCCTGGGGGGAACTACTGCTCAACTCACCAGCTGCGCGGCGCGGCGGCGGCCGAGCGCGGTGCGCGTGCGCGCGCTCTCCGCCCGGCGCGCGGCCAGCTCGCCCGCCTGCGCGCGCAGCACGTCCACCGCGCGCGCCACCCGCGCCCCGCACTCCGGCTCCATCAGCTCCCTGGGGGGAACTACTGCTCAACTCACCAGCTGCGCGGCGCGGCGGCGGCCGAGCGCGGTGCGCGTGCGCGCGCTCTCCGCCCGGCGCGCGGCCAGCTCGCCCGCCTGCGCGCGCAGCACGTCCACCGCGCGCGCCACCCGCGCCCCGCACTCCGGCTCCATCAGCTCCCTGGGGGGAACTACTGCTCAACTCACCAGCTGCGCGGCGCGGCGGCGGCCGAGCGCGGTGCGCGTGCGCGCGCTCTCCGCCCGGCGCGCGGCCAGCTCGCCCGCCTGCGCGCGCAGCACGTCCACCGCGCGCGCCACCCGCGCCCCGCACTCCGGCTCCATCAGCTCCCTGGGGGGAACTACTGCTCAACTCACCAGCTGCGCGGCGCGGCGGCGGCCGAGCGCGGTGCGCGTGCGCGCGCTCTCCGCCCGGCGCGCGGCCAGCTCGCCCGCCTGCGCGCGCAGCACGTCCACCGCGCGCGCCACCCGCGCCCCGCACTCCGGCTCCATCAGCTCCCTGGGGGGAACTACTGCTCAACTCACCAGCTGCGCGGCGCGGCGGCGGCCGAGCGCGGTGCGCGTGCGCGCGCTCTCCGCCCGGCGCGCGGCCAGCTCGCCCGCCTGCGCGCGCAGCACGTCCACCGCGCGCGCCACCCGCGCCCCGCACTCCGGCTCCATCAGCTCCCTGGGGGGAACTACTGCTCAACTCACCAGCTGCGCGGCGCGGCGGCGGCCGAGCGCGGTGCGCGTGCGCGCGCTCTCCGCCCGGCGCGCGGCCAGCTCGCCCGCCTGCGCGCGCAGCACGTCCACCGCGCGCGCCACCCGCGCCCCGCACTCCGGCTCCATCAGCTCCCTGGGGGGAACTACTGCTCAACTCACCAGCTGCGCGGCGCGGCGGCGGCCGAGCGCGGTGCGCGTGCGCGCGCTCTCCGCCCGGCGCGCGGCCAGCTCGCCCGCCTGCGCGCGCAGCACGTCCACCGCGCGCGCCACCCGCGCCCCGCACTCCGGCTCCATCAGCTCCCTGGGGGGAACTACTGCTCAACTCACCAGCTGCGCGGCGCGGCGGCGGCCGAGCGCGGTGCGCGTGCGCGCGCTCTCCGCCCGGCGCGCGGCCAGCTCGCCCGCCTGCGCGCGCAGCACGTCCACCGCGCGCGCCACCCGCGCCCCGCACTCCGGCTCCATCAGCTCCCTGGGGGGAACTACTGCTCAACTCACCAGCTGCGCGGCGCGGCGGCGGCCGAGCGCGGTGCGCGTGCGCGCGCTCTCCGCCCGGCGCGCGGCCAGCTCGCCCGCCTGCGCGCGCAGCACGTCCACCGCGCGCGCCACCCGCGCCCCGCACTCCGGCTCCATCAGCTCCCTGGGGGGAATTACTCCTTCTTTTACTATGCCAAGGTTTCCAACTAGATGGCGCTGTTTCCATTTCTAAGATTCGTTTTGAGATTTCGTAGCGAATGTATTGCCTGGTGTATGCGCTGCGGCGTAACCCACACAATATTTTGTTTATAGTTGAATTTTACATGATAAAAATGAGTATTTGCAAGTTTTAATTTTTACTACAATGTTTGTAGTTACTACAATGCTGCAATGTAGTGTTTAATACACTAAACTGTTTATTGATAACTGTTATTTATATAATATAAGATAGTACCCCCAATGATTTTGCTAGATACGTAACTAGGTAAATAAATAGAACCCCATTCTGCAGGGCACTCACTTCTCGTCGATGGCGAGCGCGGCGAGCGCGGGGCAGTGCGGCGTCAGGTGGATGAGCGCCTGCTTGTACTCCACGCACGCGTCCAGCGTCCGCTTCTGCCACAGCGCCAGCTCCGACTCCTTGCTGAGCACCATCTGAGGTTGCGGTGCCGAGTTATAATAGAACCCCATCCTGCAGGGCACTCACTTCTCGTCGATGGCGAGCGCGGCGAGCGCGGGGCAGTGCGGCGTCAGGTGGATGAGCGCCTGCTTGTACTCCACGCACGCGTCCAGCGTCCGCTTCTGCCACAGCGCCAGCTCCGACTCCTTGCTGAGCACCATCTGAGGTTGCGGTGCCGAGTTATAATAGAACCCCATCCTGCAGGGCACTCACTTCTCGTCGATGGCGAGCGCGGCGAGCGCGGGGCAGTGCGGCGTCAGGTGGATGAGCGCCTGCTTGTACTCCACGCACGCGTCCAGCGTCCGCTTCTGCCACAGCGCCAGCTCCGACTCCTTGCTGAGCACCATCTGAGGTTGCGGTGCCGAGTTATAATAGAACCCCATCCTGCAGGGCACTCACTTCTCGTCGATGGCGAGCGCGGCGAGCGCGGGGCAGTGCGGCGTCAGGTGGATGAGCGCCTGCTTGTACTCCACGCACGCGTCCAGCGTCCGCTTCTGCCACAGCGCCAGCTCCGACTCCTTGCTGAGCACCATCTGAGGTTGCGGTGCCGAGTTATAATAGAACCCCATCCTGCAGGGCACTCACTTCTCGTCGATGGCGAGCGCGGCGAGCGCGGGGCAGTGCGGCGTCAGGTGGATGAGCGCCTGCTTGTACTCCACGCACGCGTCCAGCGTCCGCTTCTGCCACAGCGCCAGCTCCGACTCCTTGCTGAGCACCATCTGAGGTTGCGGTGCCGAGTTATAATAGAACCCCATCCTGCAGGGCACTCACTTCTCGTCGATGGCGAGCGCGGCGAGCGCGGGGCAGTGCGGCGTCAGGTGGATGAGCGCCTGCTTGTACTCCACGCACGCGTCCAGCGTCCGCTTCTGCCACAGCGCCAGCTCCGACTCCTTGCTGAGCACCATCTGAGGTTGCGGTGCCGAGTTATAATAGAACCCCATCCTGCAGGGCACTCACTTCTCGTCGATGGCGAGCGCGGCGAGCGCGGGGCAGTGCGGCGTCAGGTGGATGAGCGCCTGCTTGTACTCCACGCACGCGTCCAGCGTCCGCTTCTGCCACAGCGCCAGCTCCGACTCCTTGCTGAGCACCATCTGAGGTTGTGGCACCAAGTTATAATAATATATCGTTAATTTTTTTTTTTAAAAAAGCTTTTTACACCTTTTTTCTTATTTTCGTGCATTGTCATCGGAACCAAATATGTGTGCCAAATTTCAGCTCGATAGCTTCAGTGGATGTGGGTGAAATATTGATTGCAAGATTCCAGGACATACATACATAAATACATACATACATACATACGAGTGAAATTAAATAAAAGCTTTTAAAAAAAACATCAATCAAAACAAAACAAGTGGAGTCTACTTAACATAAGGATGCCTTGTTTTGGGGCGAAACACGTGTTGGTGTGTGTGTTGGTGTATATTTTCACTTATCGCGTGTGCATGTTTCCTGTGTGGGAGGGAGGGAGGTGCTGCGTGCATGAAGGTATACACCACCATACATTTTTGTTCGCGGATTGTTGCAAAGTAGATTTCCTTGGTTAGTAAGAAAGGTATTTAGGGATGTGAAACACAATAAACGTGACATCGCCGCCGGCGGGTATACCTTGGCGATCTGTTCGGCGAGCGAGGCCTTGGAGTCGTGCACGCGCGTCATGTAGTCCACCTGGTCCAGCATGCGCGTGCGCTCCGCCACCGACAGCTGCTGGCGGTCCACCTCCGCGCGCAGCCGCTCCAGCTCCGCGCTGCGGGCACGGGAGAATAGAATAGAATAGAATAGAATATAGAATTATTTCGACAAGTTAACAAAAATAATAGTAACAAAATGCATATAAAATAATAAAATAAGCTAAAACTATAGGATTTGCCGAAATGGGGCCGCACTCAGCTATCTATGGTCGCAGCGAACCACGACCGCTGGTTTTCAGGGCGACCCAGCGTATTGGAGAAGTTCGGACAGTAAATGAACTTATAAATTTAGTTAATTACTATTACACTATTAAACTATTATTATTATTATTTACACTATTAAAATGTTACTGACGTCCCACTGCTGGGCACGGGTCTCCCCCGCAGACACTGCCGCGGGAGGTCTAGAGCATACTCCACCACGCTGTACCAATGCGGAATGGTAGAGGGGTTAGTGGCCAACCCTGTGTCGAATGTTCTCAAGCCACCCGAAGGTCTTCGACAAAGCTTAACGACTGTTTCCACCATTGAAAACAACCCGGACCGACGGCTTTACGTGCCCTCCGAAGCAAGGTAGCGTCCATGAAATTTTGCCACTAGCGGTCACCCATCCACAAACGCACCCGTCGTTGCCTAACTCTTTCAATCTATATGTATAAAAGGAGAAGGTGACTGACTGACTGACATATCAACGCAGGGCGTAAACTATAAGGGTTAGAAACTCAAAATTTTGCACAGGGGTTCCTTTTATAACGTAGGGGAGCACTAAGAAAGGATTTTTGAAAATTCAACCCTTAAGAGGGTAAAACGAGGGTGCAAAGTTAGTAAGAAACTTTGCCGTTTTTGAAATTAATGAATGTCTAATTCCACGCGATCGAAGCTGCGGGCGTCCACTAGTATAATAATAAGACATAAACAGCGAAAGCTTCACATCCAAAGAGCCGCAGGTTGCCGACACCTGACCTAAAACAGATCCAACAGCCATCCTGATTGCTTTACGTCCTCGCGTGACTATTAAGAAAGAAAGAAAGAAAACCTTTATTTTGTCTCAAAATAGGTACACACAATTAAAAAAAAAAAAAATTATTAAGCACGGCACGGTGGGCGTGGGCCTGACCTGGCGCGCTCGATGTCCCCGTCGAGCGCGTGCAGCCGCTGCGCGCAGTCCGTGAGGCCGGCGCGCGTGGCGGCCGCGTCGGCGGCGGCGGCGCAGCGCGCGGCGCGCACCCTGCGCAGCGCCGCCGCGAGCGCCTCGTACCGCTCGCGCAGGCGCGCCTCCTCCGCGCGGCCGGTCAACTCCACGTCGTCTACTAGACTGTTCTTTAACTGGGCCTGACCTGGCGCGCTCGATGTCCCCGTCGAGCGCGTGCAGCCGCTGCGCGCAGTCCGTGAGGCCGGCGCGCGTGGCGGCCGCGTCGGCGGCGGCGGCGCAGCGCGCGGCGCGCACCCTGCGCAGCGCCGCCGCGAGCGCCTCGTACCGCTCGCGCAGGCGCGCCTCCTCCGCGCGGCCGGTCAACTCCACGTCGTCTACTAGACTGTTCTTTAACTGGGCCTGACCTGGCGCGCTCGATGTCCCCGTCGAGCGCGTGCAGCCGCTGCGCGCAGTCCGTGAGGCCGGCGCGCGTGGCGGCCGCGTCGGCGGCGGCGGCGCAGCGCGCGGCGCGCACCCTGCGCAGCGCCGCCGCGAGCGCCTCGTACCGCTCGCGCAGGCGCGCCTCCTCCGCGCGGCCGGTCAACTCCACGTCGTCTACTAGACTGTTCTTTAACTGGGCCTGACCTGGCGCGCTCGATGTCCCCGTCGAGCGCGTGCAGCCGCTGCGCGCAGTCCGTGAGGCCGGCGCGCGTGGCGGCCGCGTCGGCGGCGGCGGCGCAGCGCGCGGCGCGCACCCTGCGCAGCGCCGCCGCGAGCGCCTCGTACCGCTCGCGCAGGCGCGCCTCCTCCGCGCGGCCGGTCAACTCCACGTCGTCTACTAGACTGTTCTTTAACTGGGCCTGACCTGGCGCGCTCGATGTCCCCGTCGAGCGCGTGCAGCCGCTGCGCGCAGTCCGTGAGGCCGGCGCGCGTGGCGGCCGCGTCGGCGGCGGCGGCGCAGCGCGCGGCGCGCACCCTGCGCAGCGCCGCCGCGAGCGCCTCGTACCGCTCGCGCAGGCGCGCCTCCTCCGCGCGGCCGGTCAACTCCACGTCGTCTACTAGACTGTTCTTTAACTCTGAAATAAGTAAACTAGCTTTTACCCGCGGCTCCGCCCGCGTGGTCAAAGGGAATTAACAATTAGTTGTTTATCATATTTGTGGTGGATGAATAATGACAGTTAAAGATACTCAGAGGAACCAGAGGTAATGCTGACCGCAGATAAAGGGTACCTACGTAAGGTACGCCATCTATTAACAACATCCGGAACTAAATATCTAGCAAATAACATTCATCATAACATATTCATCCACCACAAATGTGTCATGTATGATAAACATACATGACACATTTGTGGTGGATGAATAGTGACAGTTCCACGATTAAAAGATACTAAGATAAGAACTTGCAAATGAATTTTACTAACGCCATCTATTAACTACATCCGGAACTAAATATCTAGCAAATAACAAAACATCGATATCTTCCCATGGAGATGTTTTACCGCGGAAAAATTTAGCCTACGTCACTCTCCACCCTCCTCACTATCTCTATACACAAAAACCATACCATATAATAGCTTCGTTGCGACGTGAAAGCCGGACAAACAAACAAACAAACAAACACACTTTCACATTTATAATATTAGTATGGAAGTATGGAAGTATGGATATGGATTGACAGTGGTTAAGTAAAATATTTCCTCCACCAATCCGAATTGGAGCAGCGTGGTGGGGTATGCTCTATGAAAAGAGTGTTGGTTGTTTCTGGTAGACCAACAGCTCTTTGATTATTATGGTTAGATGGAGGAAAGAAAAGATGTGAATTTGGATAACTATCTATTGTTTTCTTTCACAACTGTTTGTAACACTAGATATTATAATTATTTATATACTTTAATGGTTATTATTGGTTATTAATGGTTATCCTTATATAAAATGGTTTAGAAATGGTATGGTTTAATACGCGGCGCCTCGAGCGGCTGCTGGTCACGTACTGGTCGATATGGTAAATGGTATGAATACGCGGTGCCTCGAGCGGCTGCTGGTTGCGTACTGCTGTTATAGTACATTATGATACAAGTGCGGTAAGTTGAAAATTACAGCCGAGGCGATATTGCCAGCCCGAGCCGTAGGCGAGGGCTACAAGAAAGCAGAGGCTGTAATTATCAAAGCGCACGCGTGTCATACGACGTTTTATAATATATTTGCGAGGAAATAAATAAATAAATTCATCAATACTTGACGACATTTTCAAATAAAAACACTACAGCGAAAAGAAAAAGCACGCGGAACACCACAGAACCACGACAGAACAGTCATATCGTACGATTTCACTGATCAATATTGTTCTTATGATATGCATCGTTATTTTCGATGATTGAGTGAATTATTTGATTTTTTTCTCAGCCATTTACAGCAAATTCGAATTGTCTACAGTTTTCATTTTATAATTTAAATAATTTTTACTTGTAAACAAATTAGCAATGCGCGCGCATCAGAGCTTTTTTTAAGGCAAAGTCACAAAAACAGCCAATATTATTATTAAAGTAAATTGATATTTTTTTGTTTTTGGTACAGATAAATTATTTTAATTTATTGTCAAAATTAATTAAATTAAAGAATTAAATGTTTATTTTTTATATTTTATCTCCCAAAGTTAATTTTATTCATAAAATGTTGACCACTTTTTGACATAAAAACTCTTTGCTATGATTGAAAAAAGTACCGTTCGTTTTAGACGGAGCATCTTGTTAGACCGTGCATTTTAACTTATTAAAAAAAAACCCGTGCGTTTTACATTACATTACCGCACAAGTGCTGTAATGTAATTCAAAACGCACAAGTGCGGTAATTAGATACATTACGATATTGAAATTGGTGAAATATGGGGCCATTTACGAGCAAATGTGTTATAAAATTATATTATATTAAGTAAAGCGATCGCGCGTTAATGCTCGCTCAGCAAAACGCACAATCGCTGAGCCTGGCTGCTCGAAGGCATGTTCCCGAACATATTCCCGCGCCTTAGATGAGAATGGATGGTAAAACGAAGATGAAAGTAAAACATGGTAAATGGTAGAAGATAAAAAATAATATGTTGCAATTCAAATAATGCAATAATTATGGTAAGTGGTAAATGGTAAAAAACAATATGTTAATAATGCAATAATTATGGTTTAAAATTAATTAAACTAAAGTGTCTTCAACTTCAATGTTCGGGAACATGCCTTCGAGGAGCCAGGCTCAGCGATTGTGCGTTTTGCTGAGCGAGCATTAACGCGCGATCGCTTTACTTAATTTAATATAATTTAACAGCAGTACGCAATCAGCAGCCGCTCGAGGCGCCGCGTATCCGTACCTCAATGTTCATTGTTCCCTTACACTGGTTTTCCTTCTCTCCTACTCCGAATATGGTACCCCTGCACTGGTTTCTCTTAAGACCTAACGTTTGAGCCGTGGTTTCACTAATAAGTGAGATTTGAGAACCTTGATCGATAAGTGCCCTCAAGGTATGTTGAGTGCCGTCCACCCCCGTGACCTTGACCACGGCGGTGGCCAACAATATCTCGGATATTTCATTCCAGGATACGTGGCTAGAAGACGGCACGGGCTCATTGGTAGGTACATTTGGTGAAGGCTTAGGAACAATGCATTTGGATGATGCAGCAACTGGTTTCCGTTTCAAAGCCTCATGCATTAAAGTATTATGTGTACCTAAACACTTACGGCAACGTTTGGTAGAAAAGCATGATTTGTTGTAATGGTTAGTAAGACAATTGCGACATAAATTGAATTGATTCACAGTAAATAATTTTCTTTCATTGTTCATTTGTAGGAATTTGCTGCATTGCCATAATCCATGGTCAGCGTTGCACAATACGCAAGTGATTGAACGTGATACGTGGAAGGTATTCAAGTTAGGTTTTATATTACTGGTGTTGTAAGGATAATTAGAATAATTATTATTGGTAGAATGGTAAGACTTTTTATGGTTCGGTGGTAAATTATGATGCGTGGGATTGTATGGAATGTTAGTTTTTGATTGGTTTGGCTGGTTAGTTCGACGAGATGCTTCTAAAGCCGTGAATTTACACTCCAAGAAGGATAAAAATTCCTGAAGGACTGGTAGCTCCCGGGGGTTATTAACAGATTCTATATACTCAGAAAATGACTCGCTATCTAATTTTTGGCTTAACAGGTGTACCAGAAGCGGGTCCCACGTAGTAATATCCACGTCTAGGTTTTGGATCGCGTGCAGGCTCTCCTTGGTTACGTCGTGCAACTTTTTAATTAGGGCTGCTGACTGGTGTGCTAGGGTAGGTATGCCCAGCATGGTATTAATATGAGAGGTGAAGATTAATTTCTTATTGTCGTATCGATGGTTAAGTATGTCCCAACAGACTTCATAATTATCGGAGCTTATCTGTAAGTGGTGAATAAGACGTTCTGCATCCCCTGTTACTCTACTTTTCAGGAATTGCATTTTGTGACATGTTCTTATGAATGGTCTCATTGAAGAGGTCATTAAAGGAAACCCATTGATGGTAGTTGCCACTAAAAACCGGGATATCCATCTGTGGTGTAGACTTTTCTCGATGGGACTCTGAAAACATTTTCGTGTTGATGGTCTTTTTCAAGTTGTTGTACACCCTCTCATGTTTGCTAAACTCCTGCTGGTATGTCACATTTTCCTCACCGTCTTCTCCTTCTATCTGCCAATGCAATTCGTCAATGTTGCGCCAACGAGACTCTAAAGACCTTAACGCATCTTCGAACTCCCATTTCTTCTCTAACTGGCTGGTCGTTATGGTACCTACCGTCCTCATGAATGCCTTGAGTTGGATAGATTGTTTTTTCAGCAAATGGTAAAGTCTGCCGGTGTCCCCTTCCTCAGCGGCAGGAATGGATGGTCGTTGAGCTGCGTCATGAGGTGTACCTGGTTGCGGTGAAGATGTCACTGGTCTAGACGGGCCGGGTTGCTGCTGTAACTCAACTGTCGGTTTACTTTCCCGCGTCAGCTGCCGTTCCTGTTGCTCCAATCGTTCCATGAATGAAAATAATGATTCCCTTACCGTGAGATAGGTTTTTTCAGCGGTTTCGTAGCACTGTTTTCGAAAATATACATGGTCAAAGTCAGCATATTCGCACAGTTTATTATGATTATTATTTGAAAGAATGCGTCAATACCTCAAAAAAACTAAACAATGATAAAATAATCACGCGATCTAAAAATAAATGCAAAGCGAGCTGGAAAGTTATAAAAAATGAAACATCATTTTCAATTGAAAAGGAGTATATTAACAAAATAAAATTCGGCGATAAAATTATAAACAATCCAAAAGACATAGCAGAGACGTTTAACAATTATTACCTACAGATAACAAACAGGACAACGCAGCATAATCAGTGCTTGAAAAACACAAATAAACAGATGCTATCTGGTAGCATATTCTTAAAACCCCTCAACATTAAGGATGTAAGTAATATAATCTCGTCGTTAAATAACACCAGCGCAGAAGGTATAGATGAAGTATCTACGAAAATTATTAAAGCTGCTAAAGACGAACTAGCACCTATACTAGTACATCTGATAAATTCATCATTCGAAAATGGATGGTTTCCAACACCGCTTAAACTTTCCATAGTCAAGCCACTACATAAAAAAGGCAGCAAAGAAGATCCAAGTAACTACCGTCCTATAACCCTTTTACCAATTCTGTCAAAAATCTTTGAGAAGGCGATGAATCTCAGATTGATAGAATACTTTAAAAAGTTTAACATCCTAAAACACGAACAGTATGGATTCCAAAAGCATAAATCCACTACTAACGCATGTTACAGCTTAATAAGCACAATTGTAGATTTGGTCGATAGTCACCATTTGCCAGTCGTCGTATTCTTTGACATGAGCAAAGCATTCGACTTTGTTTCACATACCTTACTGCTGCAAAAACTAGACAATTATGGAATTCGAGGACCTGCACATAAATGGTTACAAAGTTATTTGAGTGATCGCAAGCAATGTGTCGATATACAGCATATCAACAAAAATGCTGAAATAATAACACATAGATCCATATTCAAGACAAACAAATATGGCGTACCGCAGGGCAGTGTGCTTGGACCACTGTTATTCCTATTATACATTAACGACCTCCCTGACATTATTACAGACAAATGTATTCTATTCGCGGATGACATCTCAATTATAATGAACAATAACATTGAATCGGACATAAATATTACCATTGACAAAGTTATAAGCTGGCTGAACAATAATAATCTGAATGTAAACATAAATAAAACCAATTTTATCCAATTCCGTAATAGGAATAAAAAAATTCAAAAAGTAAAGTTGCAATATAATAACCAATACATAAATGAAGCAGAAAAAGTCAACTTTTTAGGTATTTTAATTGACAATAGATGCACCTGGAAGGCTCACGTAGATAAAGTATGCAGCAAAACAAACAGATTTATCTATGTTCTAAACCAATTACGTAAGAGAGCTTCATCTAATACTGTAATAACAGCATATCATGCATATGTAGGATCTGCCCTTAGATACGGGCTCATAATATGGGGAAATTCAAGCGAAAGTAACAGGGCATTTCTTGCACAGAAAAAATGTGTTCGGGCTATCAGAGGGATGACTTGTACAGACTCATGTAGACCCTTATTCAAAACCTTAGGAATCATGACACTACCTTGCATGTACATCTTCGAACTTGTATTATATGTCAAGCTAAATCCCACGCTATTCAAAAAAGCAAGTGATATATATGAACGGAATACCAGAAACCCAAATAGGCTAGTATACGGAAAATGCCCAAACACAGAGCATTTAAAAAAAAACTGCAAAGGTATGTGCATTCAAGTATATAATGCAATACCACAAGACATCACAAGTCTCCCGGAAAGGCCTCTCAGAAAAAGACTTAAACATTGGTTACTAGAAAAATCATACTATTCAGTAAAAGAACTTTTGAGAGACAAAAACTGACTTAGGTATAGTTATGAAATTATGACACCATTTTGAATGTATTATTTGAATCTTTATTGTGGAAAGTGACTGTAATTGTATCATTCTCTTAGATACATTGTATGACATGAATGTAATAATAATATTTAAAAAAAAATTTTCTTAATTAATTAATGACAGATACTATTAACTTATTAACTTGACATCTATGTATATTTGCATGCCACAGAGTGGTTAAAATTGATGGAATTTGTTAAATTTAAGAACTTTACTGTACCAATTTTAGTGCAAATAAATGAATTTGAATTTGAATGGTTGTTTACGTAGTCTCGCCAGTATGTTTCCAGTAATTCTATCCTACGCTTGCAGTAGTCGATAGTCTTCCTATCGATTCCATCCTTTTTAAAATTAGCATACAATTTATTTATAGATTCATATATCTCGGTCTGGTTAATGAATAAGTTGTCCATCTTGGTAAATTAATTGAAAAAATATAAATATAAGAAATGGTTGGATCTGACCTTATGTACTCCTTACTGCTTACTTCCTCCAGCACTGCAATCCTGGATAACTAAATAACTCGATCTTCCAAAAATAATGGTTCTGGTTAAATGGTAAAAAAAATGGTCAGCACTGAACACCACAAGCACTGGTTGCTTATCACTTTAAGGATCGAAGGACCATGAAAAGAGTGTTGGTTGTTTCTGGTAGACCAACAGCTCTTTGATTATTATGGTTAGATGGAGGAAAGAAAAGATGTGAATTTGGATAACTATCTATTGTTTTCTTTCACAACTGTTTGTAACACTAGATATTATAATTATTTATATACTTTAATGGTTATTATTGGTTATTAATGGTTATCCTTATATAAAATGGTTTAGAAATGGTATGGTTTAATACGCGGCGCCTCGAGCGGCTGCTGGTCACGTACTGGTCGATATGGTAAATGGTATGAATACGCGGTGCCTCGAGCGGCTGCTGGTTGCGTACTGCTGTTATAGTACATTATGATACAAGTGCGGTAAGTTGAAAATTACAGCCGAGGCGATATTGCCAGCCCGAGCCGTAGGCGAGGGCTACAAGAAAGCAGAGGCTGTAATTATCAAAGCGCACGCGTGTCATACGACGTTTTATAATATATTTGCGAGGAAATAAATAAATAAATTCATCAATACTTGACGACATTTTCAAATAAAAACACTACAGCGAAAAGAAAAAGCACGCGGAACACCACAGAACCACGACAGAACAGTCATATCGTACGATTTCACTGATCAATATTGTTCTTATGATATGCATCGTTATTTTCGATGATTGAGTGAATTATTTGATTTTTTTCTCAGCCATTTACAGCAAATTCGAATTGTCTACAGTTTTCATTTTATAATTTAAATAATTTTTACTTGTAAACAAATTAGCAATGCGCGCGCATCAGAGCTTTTTTTAAGGCAAAGTCACAAAAACAGCCAATATTATTATTAAAGTAAATTGATATTTTTTTGTTTTTGGTACAGATAAATTATTTTAATTTATTGTCAAAATTAATTAAATTAAAGAATTAAATGTTTATTTTTTATATTTTATCTCCCAAAGTTAATTTTATTCATAAAATGTTGACCACTTTTTGACATAAAAACTCTTTGCTATGATTGAAAAAAGTACCGTTCGTTTTAGACGGAGCATCTTGTTAGACCGTGCATTTTAACTTATTAAAAAAAAACCCGTGCGTTTTACATTACATTACCGCACAAGTGCTGTAATGTAATTCAAAACGCACAAGTGCGGTAATTAGATACATTACGATATTGAAATTGGTGAAATATGGGGCCATTTACGAGCAAATGTGTTATAAAATTATATTATATTAAGTAAAGCGATCGCGCGTTAATGCTCGCTCAGCAAAACGCACAATCGCTGAGCCTGGCTGCTCGAAGGCATGTTCCCGAACATATTCCCGCGCCTTAGATGAGAATGGATGGTAAAACGAAGATGAAAGTAAAACATGGTAAATGGTAGAAGATAAAAAATAATATGTTGCAATTCAAATAATGCAATAATTATGGTAAGTGGTAAATGGTAAAAAACAATATGTTAATAATGCAATAATTATGGTTTAAAATTAATTAAACTAAAGTGTCTTCAACTTCAATGTTCGGGAACATGCCTTCGAGGAGCCAGGCTCAGCGATTGTGCGTTTTGCTGAGCGAGCATTAACGCGCGATCGCTTTACTTAATTTAATATAATTTAACAGCAGTACGCAATCAGCAGCCGCTCGAGGCGCCGCGTATCCGTACCTCAATGTTCATTGTTCCCTTACACTGGTTTTCCTTCTCTCCTACTCCGAATATGGTACCCCTGCACTGGTTTCTCTTAAGACCTAACGTTTGAGCCGTGGTTTCACTAATAAGTGAGATTTGAGAACCTTGATCGATAAGTGCCCTCAAGGTATGTTGAGTGCCGTCCACCCCCGTGACCTTGACCACGGCGGTGGCCAACAATATCTCGGATATTTCATTCCAGGATACGTGGCTAGAAGACGGCACGGGCTCATTGGTAGGTACATTTGGTGAAGGCTTAGGAACAATGCATTTGGATGATGCAGCAACTGGTTTCCGTTTCAAAGCCTCATGCATTAAAGTATTATGTGTACCTAAACACTTACGGCAACGTTTGGTAGAAAAGCATGATTTGTTGTAATGGTTAGTAAGACAATTGCGACATAAATTGAATTGATTCACAGTAAATAATTTTCTTTCATTGTTCATTTGTAGGAATTTGCTGCATTGCCATAATCCATGGTCAGCGTTGCACAATACGCAAGTGATTGAACGTGATACGTGGAAGGTATTCAAGTTAGGTTTTATATTACTGGTGTTGTAAGGATAATTAGAATAATTATTATTGGTAGAATGGTAAGACTTTTTATGGTTCGGTGGTAAATTATGATGCGTGGGATTGTATGGAATGTTAGTTTTTGATTGGTTTGGCTGGTTAGTTCGACGAGATGCTTCTAAAGCCGTGAATTTACACTCCAAGAAGGATAAAAATTCCTGAAGGACTGGTAGCTCCCGGGGGTTATTAACAGATTCTATATACTCAGAAAATGACTCGCTATCTAATTTTTGGCTTAACAGGTGTACCAGAAGCGGGTCCCACGTAGTAATATCCACGTCTAGGTTTTGGATCGCGTGCAGGCTCTCCTTGGTTACGTCGTGCAACTTTTTAATTAGGGCTGCTGACTGGTGTGCTAGGGTAGGTATGCCCAGCATGGTATTAATATGAGAGGTGAAGATTAATTTCTTATTGTCGTATCGATGGTTAAGTATGTCCCAACAGACTTCATAATTATCGGAGCTTATCTGTAAGTGGTGAATAAGACGTTCTGCATCCCCTGTTACTCTACTTTTCAGGAATTGCATTTTGTGACATGTTCTTATGAATGGTCTCATTGAAGAGGTCATTAAAGGAAACCCATTGATGGTAGTTGCCACTAAAAACCGGGATATCCATCTGTGGTGTAGACTTTTCTCGATGGGACTCTGAAAACATTTTCGTGTTGATGGTCTTTTTCAAGTTGTTGTACACCCTCTCATGTTTGCTAAACTCCTGCTGGTATGTCACATTTTCCTCACCGTCTTCTCCTTCTATCTGCCAATGCAATTCGTCAATGTTGCGCCAACGAGACTCTAAAGACCTTAACGCATCTTCGAACTCCCATTTCTTCTCTAACTGGCTGGTCGTTATGGTACCTACCGTCCTCATGAATGCCTTGAGTTGGATAGATTGTTTTTTCAGCAAATGGTAAAGTCTGCCGGTGTCCCCTTCCTCAGCGGCAGGAATGGATGGTCGTTGAGCTGCGTCATGAGGTGTACCTGGTTGCGGTGAAGATGTCACTGGTCTAGACGGGCCGGGTTGCTGCTGTAACTCAACTGTCGGTTTACTTTCCCGCGTCAGCTGCCGTTCCTGTTGCTCCAATCGTTCCATGAATGAAAATAATGATTCCCTTACCGTGAGATAGGTTTTTTCAGCGGTTTCGTAGCACTGTTTTCGAAAATATACATGGTCAAAGTCAGCATATTCGCACAGTTTATTATGATTATTATTTGAAAGAATGCGTCAATACCTCAAAAAAACTAAACAATGATAAAATAATCACGCGATCTAAAAATAAATGCAAAGCGAGCTGGAAAGTTATAAAAAATGAAACATCATTTTCAATTGAAAAGGAGTATATTAACAAAATAAAATTCGGCGATAAAATTATAAACAATCCAAAAGACATAGCAGAGACGTTTAACAATTATTACCTACAGATAACAAACAGGACAACGCAGCATAATCAGTGCTTGAAAAACACAAATAAACAGATGCTATCTGGTAGCATATTCTTAAAACCCCTCAACATTAAGGATGTAAGTAATATAATCTCGTCGTTAAATAACACCAGCGCAGAAGGTATAGATGAAGTATCTACGAAAATTATTAAAGCTGCTAAAGACGAACTAGCACCTATACTAGTACATCTGATAAATTCATCATTCGAAAATGGATGGTTTCCAACACCGCTTAAACTTTCCATAGTCAAGCCACTACATAAAAAAGGCAGCAAAGAAGATCCAAGTAACTACCGTCCTATAACCCTTTTACCAATTCTGTCAAAAATCTTTGAGAAGGCGATGAATCTCAGATTGATAGAATACTTTAAAAAGTTTAACATCCTAAAACACGAACAGTATGGATTCCAAAAGCATAAATCCACTACTAACGCATGTTACAGCTTAATAAGCACAATTGTAGATTTGGTCGATAGTCACCATTTGCCAGTCGTCGTATTCTTTGACATGAGCAAAGCATTCGACTTTGTTTCACATACCTTACTGCTGCAAAAACTAGACAATTATGGAATTCGAGGACCTGCACATAAATGGTTACAAAGTTATTTGAGTGATCGCAAGCAATGTGTCGATATACAGCATATCAACAAAAATGCTGAAATAATAACACATAGATCCATATTCAAGACAAACAAATATGGCGTACCGCAGGGCAGTGTGCTTGGACCACTGTTATTCCTATTATACATTAACGACCTCCCTGACATTATTACAGACAAATGTATTCTATTCGCGGATGACATCTCAATTATAATGAACAATAACATTGAATCGGACATAAATATTACCATTGACAAAGTTATAAGCTGGCTGAACAATAATAATCTGAATGTAAACATAAATAAAACCAATTTTATCCAATTCCGTAATAGGAATAAAAAAATTCAAAAAGTAAAGTTGCAATATAATAACCAATACATAAATGAAGCAGAAAAAGTCAACTTTTTAGGTATTTTAATTGACAATAGATGCACCTGGAAGGCTCACGTAGATAAAGTATGCAGCAAAACAAACAGATTTATCTATGTTCTAAACCAATTACGTAAGAGAGCTTCATCTAATACTGTAATAACAGCATATCATGCATATGTAGGATCTGCCCTTAGATACGGGCTCATAATATGGGGAAATTCAAGCGAAAGTAACAGGGCATTTCTTGCACAGAAAAAATGTGTTCGGGCTATCAGAGGGATGACTTGTACAGACTCATGTAGACCCTTATTCAAAACCTTAGGAATCATGACACTACCTTGCATGTACATCTTCGAACTTGTATTATATGTCAAGCTAAATCCCACGCTATTCAAAAAAGCAAGTGATATATATGAACGGAATACCAGAAACCCAAATAGGCTAGTATACGGAAAATGCCCAAACACAGAGCATTTAAAAAAAAACTGCAAAGGTATGTGCATTCAAGTATATAATGCAATACCACAAGACATCACAAGTCTCCCGGAAAGGCCTCTCAGAAAAAGACTTAAACATTGGTTACTAGAAAAATCATACTATTCAGTAAAAGAACTTTTGAGAGACAAAAACTGACTTAGGTATAGTTATGAAATTATGACACCATTTTGAATGTATTATTTGAATCTTTATTGTGGAAAGTGACTGTAATTGTATCATTCTCTTAGATACATTGTATGACATGAATGTAATAATAATATTTAAAAAAAAATTTTCTTAATTAATTAATGACAGATACTATTAACTTATTAACTTGACATCTATGTATATTTGCATGCCACAGAGTGGTTAAAATTGATGGAATTTGTTAAATTTAAGAACTTTACTGTACCAATTTTAGTGCAAATAAATGAATTTGAATTTGAATGGTTGTTTACGTAGTCTCGCCAGTATGTTTCCAGTAATTCTATCCTACGCTTGCAGTAGTCGATAGTCTTCCTATCGATTCCATCCTTTTTAAAATTAGCATACAATTTATTTATAGATTCATATATCTCGGTCTGGTTAATGAATAAGTTGTCCATCTTGGTAAATTAATTGAAAAAATATAAATATAAGAAATGGTTGGATCTGACCTTATGTACTCCTTACTGCTTACTTCCTCCAGCACTGCAATCCTGGATAACTAAATAACTCGATCTTCCAAAAATAATGGTTCTGGTTAAATGGTAAAAAAAATGGTCAGCACTGAACACCACAAGCACTGGTTGCTTATCACTTTAAGGATCGAAGGACCATGAAAAGAGTGTTGGTTGTTTCTGGTAGACCAACAGCTCTTTGATTATTATGGTTAGATGGAGGAAAGAAAAGATGTGAATTTGGATAACTATCTATTGTTTTCTTTCACAACTGTTTGTAACACTAGATATTATAATTATTTATATACTTTAATGGTTATTATTGGTTATTAATGGTTATCCTTATATAAAATGGTTTAGAAATGGTATGGTTTAATACGCGGCGCCTCGAGCGGCTGCTGGTCACGTACTGGTCGATATGGTAAATGGTATGAATACGCGGTGCCTCGAGCGGCTGCTGGTTGCGTACTGCTGTTAAATTATATTATATTAAGTAAAGCGATCGCGCGTTAATGCTCGCTCAGCAAAACGCACAATCGCTGAGCCTGGCTGCTCGAAGGCATGTTCCCGAACACTCTAGACCTCCCGCAGCTGCGTCTGTGGGCGAGGGGTCAGTCCAGTATTGTATATTCTCAAGCAACCTGAAGGTCTTCGACGAGGCTTAACGAGTGTGTCCATGACATGACTTTTATGGGGAACTGTGTTCGCTTTCGCTTCTACATTAAAATACCCGGAAATATTACTACGATAAACGAAACATCCATAATAATTCCATAATTCTATAAAATAAATGACTACTTAATTAAACGATAAAAACGCTTGGTGCGATGTATCTCCAGCTCCACTTGTTCAATAATAATGTACCTTGATCAAATTATAAAAATGAAAATTTTGAAGAGTAACTACTGAGTTTCTTGCCGTGTTCTTCACAATTACTAACTGGACTATTACTAACACCAACTATCAGGACTAACTATCACTAACAGTCCCTAGTCCTCATACCCACTAACGAACTGACCAACTAATGTTCGAATTTACTTTCTCAACTAATTCGACTAACCATCCCAGTCCCTAATTGAGTCTTGTTCAAAGTCAGTCACAGTTTTCATGGGCGGCAGCGGATGGGTTGTGCTGCAAGCTCGTTTGCTATCCTGTATCCATAAAAAAAACAAAAACATAATCTCTGCTGTCCAGTACTGTACGTCTAATGTGTTCTATCTCATTCTCTCGCCGGCTGAATCCTATACATTTATGTGTTTGTCTCTATGGACTTATTTTTTTGTTTCATCAAGTTTGAAATCACACCGATTCTAAAGAAGTTTTACTTCAAAAAGCTCAACTCACGTTTAATAACCTGTTGCAAATTAACAACCTTCTCCTCATCGTCGCCAAGTAGCTTCTGCAGGTTCTGAAGATGCTCCCACTGCAGGTCCTCAAACTGGGCCTCGGGGCCTTGAAACCTGAACACAAGTAAACAATATTCTCAACGTAACGGTTTTCCAAGTTTTTGTCATTGAATCACTATAAAAAATAATCTTATTTTAAGATTAATCTTTTTTAAATATTTAATCTTTTTTTAAGTGTGAAAATTCTGATTTGAATTCTGAAAGGCTAATCTTTTTTATCTGATTTGAATTCTGAAAGGCTAATCTTTTTTAAATATTTAATCTTTTTTTATGTGTGAAAATTCTGATTTGAATTCTGAAAGGCTCAACAGGCATAAAAATTTGATCAAAAATTGCACTAAAATTATATTGCAATATATCAGGGATGCTCAAACTTATAGTATCAACAATATACTTAAAAATATTTTGAAAGCAAGGGATCTACTACTGTACCAACTACTATGTAGGTAATTACTAAAAATCGCCTGTCTATAGGTACTAATAATATAAAGAGAAAAGATTGGTTTGTAATGTTTTCACAAAAAAACTATATCAAAAGTTCTTTCACCATTAGAAAGCTGCATTTTCACTGAGTGACATAGGCTATATAATATTACCAGGTCCTTACTCTATGCTAGATATAATCGAGTTTCGATTAGATTAAATGTCTAATTCCACGCGAGCGAAGCTGCGGGCGTCCACTAGTGCTAAAATAATAAAAACAAGTTCAGATTCACTAAAATATTTGAAACTTGTTCCATACCTGATCCAACACTTGTACAAAAACTGTCTGCGCAGGCACGCCAATTCATCCTTGGCGATGTATAGCTCCTCGTCCTCCACAGGGGTTTCCTGGAGACGGTATGGAAGGTAAACGAATATTACAAAACACACACACCTGTGTGTATGGTGGTGTGGGTATTCATTTATCGCATGTGCATGTTTTCCTGCGTGGGAGGGAGGGAGGTGCTACGTGCATGAAAGTATACATACATCACCATACTTTTTTGTCCGCGGATTGTTGCAAAGTAGATTAATTCTTGTTTTGTAATAATGGAGTTCCGCAAAGTAACGCCTGATACAATTAATTATCGTAAACGAATATATCAAGATAAGCATACGATCGACAACATCTAATATATAAAATTCTCGTGTCGCTGTGTTTGTGGTTAAACTCCTCCGAAACGGCTTGACGGATTCTCATGAAAATGATTCTCTTGGGTAGGTCTGAGAATCGGACAACATCTATTTTTCATCCCCCTAAATGTTAAGGGTAGTCCACCCCAAAATTTTTTATTTTTTATTTTTAGATAATTTTTTTTTATGATACAGCATTAGAAAATACATACAACCCTGAATTTTCAACCCTCTACGATCAACCCCTATTTTTCCTTGTCGAAGACCTTCGGGTGGCTTGAGAACATCCGACACTGGGTTGGCCACTAACCCCTCCACCAATCCGCATTGGAGGAGCGTGCAGCAGTGTCTGTGGGGGAGACCCGTGCCCAGCAATGGGACGTGTATGTGTCGCAGCGACTCAACACTGGGTTGGCCACTAACCCCTCCACCAATCCGCATTGGAGCAGCGTGCAGCAGTGTCTGTGGGGGAGACCCTTGCCCAGCAGTGGGACGTGTACGTGCCGCGGCGACTCACCATGTGGGCGAGCATGTCCAGCAGGTAGGCGATGAGCGCGAGCGCATCCGCATTGGAGCAGCGTGCAGCAGTGTCTGTGGGGGAGACCCTTGCCCAGCAGTGGGATGTGTATGTACTCACCATGTGGGCGAGCATGTCCAGCAGGTAGGCGATGAGCGCGAGCGCGTGCGGGAACGCGTGCAGCGTGTTGACGGTCCGCAGCCAGGACTTGGACACGGTGCCCGGGTACAGTAGCCGCTTGCACAGGTGCGGCAGCTGGGGACAACCATAGCGTCTAATTAACATGGCTTAGTTGGAACAATATTCAGTCCTGCCAAACTGCAGAACAGTTTGACGGCAGGCTCTCATTATACTCTGTAGTTATGAATCCAAAGAACAGGTCCGAACTGACCCTGCAGAGTCCTGCTGGTGCTCATGACAAGCGAGCAAAACTATACCACTATACAGCCGACATACCGAAGATACTCGTACAGCGGTGACAGCCCAGTGGCTATTGAACTCGTCTCTCACTCGAGCGGTCCGGGTTCAAACCCCAGTGGCACGCACCAATGACTTTTCTAAGTTATGTGCGTTTTAAGAAATTAAATGTCACTTGCTATAACGGTGAAGGACACATCGTGAGGAAACCTACATGCCTGAGAGTTCATCATAACGTTCTCGAAGGTATGTGAAGTCTGCCAATCCGCACTTGGCCAGCGTGGTGGACTAAGGCCTAATCCCTCCCATTCTGAGAGGAGACCCGTGCCCAACAGTGGGACGTCTATGGGTCGCAGCGAATTGGTACAATATTCAGTCCTGCCAAACTGCAGAACAGTTTGACGGCAGGCTCTCATTATACTCTGTAGTTATGAATCCAAATAACAGGTCCGAACAGACCGGTCGGAGTGGCGTCGTTTAGGAGATGCCTATTTCCAGCAGTGGACCTCAAACGGCTCATGGATGAATGATAGAGGAAGACAAAAGACAAGACAACTCATTTATGTTCGCACGCGACACGTCGGCGCTCGCAGTACAGACTGCGCACACCACCACACCTAGAGGCAGTATAATTATAGTCATAACAGTATGGTTATAGTTATAACAGTATGGTTATAGTTATAACAGCATGGTTATAGTTATAACAGCATGGTTATAGTTATAACCCTCCCCCCTGTACACCTCCTGCCCCAGCTCCTGTTGGTGCTCATGACAAGCGAGCAAAATTATACCGAAGATATCCTACCTCAGTGGATCTCAAAAGGCTAATGGATGGATGGATAGTTATATATAACCAAACACATACTACAGAAAACAATGGCAAATCAACAGATGTGGCACGCGTCGTTAAATAACAGATATGGACGTGAAAAAGGTAGAGAAATTTATCCAAAGTCATTCGATAGCAAATCCATTTTTTCATGTTTAACTTGAGATGAGCTTATTTATACGATTATAAAACCTGGCCTCGTAGGATTATAGTTTCTAGTACAGTTACTACTGCCCAAATTCAAGCCAAAATTTTACCGTTAACGAACCCTTCTACCTAAACTTTTGCTAAGGGACCTAGACAAGTGGCAAAAACGCTAGTAGAATAGTAGCGAACGCTAACGACTAATTAGTCGTGAGCTAATGTCAATCCCATACATTTGTTAATCTATTCTATTTCTATTCGACTAGCGTTTTGCCACTTGTCTAGGCCCCCAGCACAGCTTCCACGTAATCGCTCGTCATGTTAGTTGGAAATGCTCGAGTGCGTGGGGTCGCCACGATGCTCGGGGGTCACCGGGGGTCACCGGGGGACACCGGGGGGTCAGTTACCTTGGCGACGTAGTTGTCGTTGTTCAGCCTGGCGTCCTTGGCGATGCAGGCGAGCAGCGCGCCCGTGATCTCCACGAAGCGCGCGATGGTCAGCGGCCTGACGAGCGCCATGGCGTCGCCCTCGCCGCGCGCCCTCAGCAGCTCCGACACGCGCGCCGTCTCCGACCGCTGCCACGCCACGTTCGATATTGGCCTGCAACCATCTGGTCGGTTACCTTGGCGACGTAGTTGTCGTTGTTCAGCCTGGCGTCCTTGGCGATGCAGGCGAGCAGCGCGCCCGTGATCTCCACGAAGCGCGCGATGGTCAGCGGCCTGACGAGCGCCATGGCGTCGCCCTCGCCGCGCGCCCTCAGCAGCTCCGACACGCGCGCCGTCTCCGACCGCTGCCACGCCACGTTCGATATTGGCCTGCAACCATCTGGTCGGTTACCTTGGCGACGTAGTTGTCGTTGTTCAGCCTGGCGTCCTTGGCGATGCAGGCGAGCAGCGCGCCCGTGATCTCCACGAAGCGCGCGATGGTCAGCGGCCTGACGAGCGCCATGGCGTCGCCCTCGCCGCGCGCCCTCAGCAGCTCCGACACGCGCGCCGTCTCCGACCGCTGCCACGCCACGTTCGATATTGGCCTGCAACCATCTGGTCGGTTACCTTGGCGACGTAGTTGTCGTTGTTCAGCCTGGCGTCCTTGGCGATGCAGGCGAGCAGCGCGCCCGTGATCTCCACGAAGCGCGCGATGGTCAGCGGCCTGACGAGCGCCATGGCGTCGCCCTCGCCGCGCGCCCTCAGCAGCTCCGACACGCGCGCCGTCTCCGACCGCTGCCACGCCACGTTCGATATTGGCCTGCAACCATCTGGTCGGTTACCTTGGCGACGTAGTTGTCGTTGTTCAGCTTGGCGTCCTTGGCGATGCAGGCTGCTGCCACGCCACGTTCGATATTGGCCTGCAACCGTTTGTTAACAACTACTGTTGCTACGGTTACACTTCTTTAGAGGCGACCGTCTTAGTCCTCAACGGTAGCAACGCATCTGTGACTGACTTAGAACGAGACTCCTACTAACAAGTACTAACTGGACTAATAATAGTCAAGTTAGTACTAGTATACTAACAAGTACTAACTGGACTAGTAATAGTCCAGTTAGTACTTGTTAGTATACCTATAGGGAACCAAATAGGTTTTTTACGAAAGCTAATTGGTTCCATATAGAGTTCGCCCGGGGCAGTACCACCGCCCGCCACGGTTCCTAGTACAATTTCTGCCGTGTAGTAATTGTTTCTAAAGCAATTATGGTCCGGTTGGAAAGGTGTTGTTTCCGGTTACACTTCTTTAAAGGCGACCATCTTAGTCCTCAAGGGTAGCAACACATCTGTGACTGACTTGGAACGAGACTCCTACTAACAAGTACTAACTGGACTATTCCTAACACCAACTAACAGGACTAACTATCACTAACAGTCCCCAGTCCTCATACCTACTAACGAACTGACCAACTAATGTTCTAATTAACTATATCAACTAATTGGACTAACTATCCCAGTCCCTAATTGAGTCTTGTTCAAAGTCAGTCACAGTTGTCATGGGCGGCAGCGGATGGGTGGTGCTGCAAGCTCGTTTGCTATCTTTTATCCATAAAAAAAAAAAAAACTAGCTGTAGCGTCCATAGCGCAATGGCTCGCGTCGATTCAATGTTATCGAAAGAGTTAAGCGACGACGGGCGCCGGTCGGTTTGTGGATGGGTGACCGCTAGTGGCAAATGCTTCGGAGGCCACGTAAAGCCGTCGGTCCCGATTGTTTTCAATGCTGGAAACGGTCGTTAAGCCTTGTCGAAGACCTTTGGGTGGCTTGAGAACATTCGACACTGGGATGGCCACTAACCCCTCCACCAATTCGCATTGGGGCAGCGTGGTGGAATATGCTCTAGACCTCCCCGCGGCTGTGTCTGTGGGGGAGACACGTGCCTAGCAGTTGGATGGGTCGCAGCGAGCTGATAGTTGATTTTAAAAACACTTTCTTGTATTGATTTGTACGTAATAAATGTAGGTAGGTTTTTATACTATGGACTCCCGCATTCATAGACAGTGCTGTGTACTATTTTCAAAGATATGATTTGTAATATGACAAGATGCACCGCCCTAAACATCCACAGTTGTAACTATTAAAGGTTACCTTTGATCCTTGACAGTGACAAAGCCTAGGGCTCTGTCCAGCATTGCTTGCCAGGTCCGGGTGGAGTGGTCAGGAGTTCTCTGTAATGTAAAATTTTACACATTACAAGAAGAAAAAAATTAATTGAAACTAGAATTTTGGGTAATTTAACCTCCATAGAATTCTAATACATCATGATGAGTCCGTGGCGTGGTGGTGAGTGACCCTTCCTGCTGCTGCGAACTGCAGATCCGGGGTTTGAATCCCGGTCAGGGCAGATATTTGTTTCGTAGATTAATATTTGTATATGGGTCATGGATGTTAAATTATGTTATTTTAAATTTATTTCTTAACTCTAACAAATACATAAAGCATAAACTTAAAAAAAAAACAGAATTTAACAACAAAAAAAAACTTATATTATACAGTGAAGGCTGAAGGTGAAGATTTTCTGCATGTGTCTACTCAGGGCATTCTGCGGGTGAGTGAGTGTGAGCGTTTATTTATTATTTAACTAAGATATTTGCTATGGCAGTATAAAGCTGGTGATATTTATCAAATTCAAAAGTATGGTAGGGATGAGGTCATCAATTCATCTAATATTTTCTCCTTGTTGTTGTGTTTATCGCATAGGTTTAATAATTTTTTGACATACCACTGGTGTAGTTGTGGGCCTGGCATACGAGTTCCTAAGAGGTGTCGTGTACGCAGTGGCCTGCCCATATCTCGCATCTCCTGTTTGGGAGCGAGATCTCTGCAACAATAAATGTGAATATTTAATTTGCATCTTTTTGGTGGTATTAGTACATAGACTTGTACTACTAAGAGTATCACTATTACTGGCAGTGGCATCCAGTGCACCAAGTACCATTGCTGTGTAACAATTGTTTTTCAAGCAATTGTCTTCTGACTAACAACTTTGGTTTCCATATAAAATTACCTAGAGGTGATGTTTTAGTCATCAAGCAACATGACTTTTAAAGTCTTATTCAAGGCTGTCTAGAGTGTTATGAGGGATTGTGGATAGTCCTCCTATCAGCATATTCATTTGCAATATCCATAAAAAACATATTCCGTGGCACCTCAAGATAAGAAGTGGACGTACTACACACTACATTTGACACTGGGTTGGCCACTAACCCCTCCACCAATCTGCTTTGGAGCAGCGTGGTGGAGTATGCTCTAGACTTCCCGCAGCAGTGTCTGTGGGGGAGACCCTTGCCCAGCAGTGGGACGTGTATGGGTCGCAGCTAGCTATCACAGGTTATTATGTATGTTTATCAATATTACCCTGTTAAAAGATAATTTGGTCGCAGAAGCCTCCCTGCTAAGGCGACCTGCTGCAAACGTGGCTCTGGAGGGCTCAGCACTGCTGGAGCGGTATCCTGCTGTACTCGGCCTCAGATACTCAGTCGACTGCCTGTCTGTTGAGCTGGGACGACGGGGCTTTGGAAGCATTGATGGTTTACCTTCAAGCCTACAAGTAAACATATAATAGAGGTGATAAAATGGTAATAATTGTGTAAGTATGATTTGAGTACTAAAGTATATAAAGAACATTTGATTTGATTATTGTGAGCCGCTTTAGTCATCATGTAAGCTATTTTTTGAGAAACTGACAATAATAACAGCCACCAGATGGGGAGTTATATCCCCATAATATATCACGATGGGCGGTCATACTGACCACCAATAACAGGATTTCAAAAGATCTATGCGTTTGATAAATAAATTAAATTAAAGGTGTATATTTGAGTCCTGGGAACTTCACAACAACATACTGAATACATTTAGAGACATTAACAGTTCGACAAATCTGATCCTTACCTCGATTTACGCAAAGCAGATGAAGAGCCTGCACCGTATTTTACGGGTAACATCGTTGAATATTTCACTACACTTTTCCCTTAGTAAAATTGTGGTTTTAAAGGAATTAACAAACAACGACAAATCTGATCCTTACCTCGATTTACGCAAAGCAGATGAAGAGCCTGCACCGTATTTTACGGGTAACATCGTTGAATATTTCACTACACTTTCCCTTAGTAAAATTGTGGTTTTAAAGGAATTAACAAACAAAATTTAATTGCAATTGATACAAAACAAACGTTGATTTGATACAAATTACAAATTTCAGATATTTTCCGTTATATTCAAATTGTCATTGACGTGACGGCACAGATTATTAAATTACACAACTAGCTAGAGATACTTGATTAGGAGAAAGTGAATTAGAACATTAGTTGGTCAGTTCGTTAGTAGGTATGAGGACTGGGGACTGTTAGTGATAGTTAGTCCTGTTAGTTGGTGTTATTAATAGTCCAGTTAGTACTTGTTAGTAGGAGTCTCGTTTTAAGTCAGTCACAGATGTGTTGCTACCCTTAAGGACTAAGATGGTCGCCTTTATAGAAGTGTAACCGGAAACAACACCTTTCCAACCGGACCATAATTGCTTTAGAAACAATTACTACACGGCAGAAATTGTACTAGGAACCGTGGCGGGCGGTGGTACTGCCCCGGGCGAACTCTATATGGAACCAATTAGCTTTCGTAAAAAACCTATTTGGTTCCCTATAGGCTCTACCACCTACAACTAAGGAAGGGATACTAACGTAGTTAGATAGAATGCAATATGCATTTTGGCGATTTCTCGACACAAGCGAGAGTATGTGTTCTGTGACACAAGCTGCATACCACCAGCCACCAACCCAGCCCACTACACTACACACTACAACTCACAAACTCATCATCATCATCACAACCCTTTCATTGTCCCACTGTTGGGCTCGGGTCTCCTCTCACAAATTATTAGGAGACAACTACTACAAGCGATAAAGACAAAAATGTGCTTTCGAATCACTAAGTGTCGTTCGTCTTCATCGAATAATACAGGAAATTTAAATGAATTAATCATTTTAGCCTTGTACCTATTTTATTAAGTTTGCACCCAAAAGTTTATAATTCTAAATAATTTAGGTATAATTTAAATAAATTTATTTCAATGTCTATCCTACTTTACGAAGGAAGATTTTTGAGAATATCTTGAGTTTCGTTGACGACTTGTGGAAACGTGGGATCCAGTAAACATAGTTTCACAAAGTTTTTGAATGAAGGCGGCAGAGGAGTTCCAGAGGCGTACATATCTCCTAAAAAATATTGTTTTAATTAACAAGTAAATAAATAATGTAATAAAATAACAGCGTTTTACTGCTACATAAATGAATAAATAAACTTTTTTGCAGGAGTATTGCTGCTTAACTTGTCTTGATAATAATATAGGTTGCGACAAACATATGACCATGACTTGGGAAGCATTGAGAGGAAGATGGCACAAAATACGGTAGATTACTGCATTAGCTATCCTCACATGCATAACATTTTGCACGTAGAGGTAGTAAGATTTACACCTTTATCATCCAAGGCAGTTTTGAATACTTCTTCCAAGTCCCTGTACTTCGGCTGAAGTTCAGCTTCTAGTTGTTTAGAATTGTAATTCACAACGGGAAGATGCAAGCTTAATTTATGTATACATTCGGCTATGTTCGTCTTGATTTGGAATTTTATTTTTCGAACCTGTAATTTTAGTTGTGTTAGGGTTGCGATTTTAATTTTCTTTTACTTTGGTATTCTTCGAACAGCAAGGACAGAAAAATGTTTCGTAAACAAGGCCGTAAACATATGACTGGTCAGTTTTGCTAAAGCCAAACATTAAGCTATATATTATAATATATCCTGACAAGCAAAAAAAGTTCTCCAGCGCGCCTAGACAAGTGGCAAAAATGCTAGTAGAATAGATTAACAAATGTATGGGATTGAAATTCGCTAATACATTCGTAAGCAAATGTCAATCCCATACCATTTGCCACTTGTCTAGGCCCAGAATTCATAAGTATAGAGTTGAGATCTCCAAACGGAACATAGTTGTTGTAAAGATTATGGAATGCTGTGCGTGCTGAATAGTGAGGACATTATCTTATTCGTATGTAATGTAGTTAGTCATAGGTGGGCCACTAGTGAGTTGCTTTGCTTTTGATTAAAACATCGACCTAGAGAAAATCAGTCGATTAATAATCTGATACGTCTTATACATTGTTAATAAAGATAGAAATGATGTCATACTTGTTGAAGTGAGTTGCAGATAATGAATATAAGCACATCATCTTTGTAAATACATTTTATTTTCCTATTCAGGTTGAGAGATTCCACCAACTTATCATGGGATAGTATGAATAGCTGATCGTAGTGAATTCGCAAAGTTAGGGAAGTTAAAATTGAACAATTATTCGTATCATAAGTTTTCCATTTACCACCATGCCATACCCTTAACTTGTCTATTATAGCTGTTACTTTATCTGCAATGTTTCAATAAAAGTTGAGTCACATCTTCAGTTCTTTGTAATTTAATGATGTGCAGGTACCTATTTTAATATCTAGTTAAGTACTCATAAATACCTACGATTCATGTTTTAACTATTTTTGTCTGGATCAAAATTTATAATAAAATAAACAAAGGATACTTTAAATTCCAATGCGGCACTAATAATATTAGTATGTATTTATTTATTGTACCCAAGAAATCCAAGAATACTTTTATTTTACCGCCAAAACGCACTAACTAAGCGTGGTCACAGAGTAGCTAAGCTGAAACCCACAGACACAGACGTTCCACTGCTGGTCACGGATCTCCCTCACAGGCTATCTTCCTTCCTTCGGGACGTCTAAAGCACACTCCTCCACGCTGCTCCAATGCAGATTTTTGGAGAGCCACCGAGTAATCATAATAAAACAAACGTAGTGTTCAGGAATTCTAGAATTTATAGTTTCTAGTTTTTCAAAATTTTTGTTTTTTTTCAGCAGCGCTAAACAACTGTGCATTACTTTATACATATGAGTTTTATTACTGTGAGCTGTGAGCATGAGCAGTGTGCGTGCGGCCGCCAGAGGGGATTCCTCTCTCACGCGATTTTATCTTGCCCAACAGTAGTTAGTGCGTGGTAGGGTCCAACACCTAGGGAGCAGAAACCCCCAAAGAATATAGTAAGTCTAAACAGGAATAAATAATTGTCTGGGCTGGGAACCGTACCCCAGAATATACGTTAGTATCCATTATTAGCACAGAACACATAAACTCCTAGATTTAGTTTGTGCCCAGAATCTTTGCTAGAGTATAAAAATCTTTCTGTCAATGGCAGTGTCAGTGTCACAGTGTCATCACAAAATAAAAGATTTCTACATCAGACATCTCAAACACAGAGTACATTGATCTCAAACAATTGCCGAATGTTTCCCCAACATTTTTTGTTTTTAGTTTTCCATAACTTTTTCGGAATTGAATGGAAATACGTTTAATTAAATTAATTGAATTGTTTCCGTTAAATTTTAGTCTCCCAGTATGCAAAGAATCTCCATGTAGTCAGTAATTCTTGTTAAATACAATGGCAGGGACTTACTACTTTGTTATCGTAGGACATTCCGATAATCCAATATTTGAGATAGATTTCATTCCAGTTACAAAAGAAATTAAGGTTTGTATACAGTTTGCGACATTTATCTGCTTTGCACATTCGAATAATTTACTGCTTGGTGTATTTAGTTACCAACCCAGTGTCGAATGTTCTCAAGCCACCCGAAGGTCTTCGACAAGGCTTAACGACTGTTTCCACCATTGAAAACAACCGGGACCGACGGCTTTACGTGCCCTCCGAAGCACGGTAGCGTCCATGAAATTTTGCCACTAGCGGTCACCCATCCACAAACCGACCGCGCCCGTCGTTGCTTAACTCTTTCGATCACATTGAATCGACGAGAGCCATTGGGCTATAGACGCTACAATAGGAACAAAAAGACTGACAGTATCCAATGCAGCAGGGTCTTTTCGTCAGATAGTCTCCCATTCATATTGGCAAGTTGCCTTCGATCAACAACATCAATATATATCAGGTTGATGCAAAAAAATATCTCACTAATTATCAGCTCATTGGTATTGTTGATTGAATCAATGTGCAGTCATCATCATTTAGTGTTTGGGGCTGTTGTTGTTGTTATCCTGCACTTTTGCCATAATTTTAAATAAAAAATAAGATACACACAATTTAATAAATGGATTTAAGAATGAGTATTTAGTAACTCCACAAATCCGCATTGGAGTAGTGTGGTGGAGACTAAAATAGACCTCCAGCAGATTTATCTGTGGGAAGAGCTGTGGTACATCTATGGTTTGCAGATAAGATAGTAACTTAATGATAACAATAATTTCTAATTAACATTGATTTTATTGGAACGTTTCAGTTAAAAGTAGTGTTAAGAAATTTTGATTTCTTTTGACATGTTGAGCACGTGTGTGTCTAATGCTTAAAAATATAATTTAATTATCTCATATCTTTTGCAGAAAGAGGACAACCGACATTTGAATCAGTTCATTGCTCACGCTGCACTGGACCTGGTAGACGAGCACATGTGGAAAGTCACCAACACATACCTCAAATCAGTGGACAAGTTCAACCAGTGGTTTGTGTCTGCGTTTGTCACTGCCAGCCAGGTCTGTATGCTTACAGTGGAAGTCCCCATATTAATATTTAAATTAAATATAATTACTATTTATTATTATAACTTGACAACTACATGGCACAGAGTTGACTGACCCTGACCTCCTAACCGCAGGTCTTTGGTACTAATTACGGTTGAGGCAGATATTTATTTCACAGATAAATGATTGCTTCAATTATGTACAAACATTAATGAACCATTAATGACATCTGTGACAAAACTTGAACATAACCTAACATATGATAATACTATCCAATGCTGGTTAGGCACAGATGTCATAGGAGTCACAGTGTAGAGCTGCAGGGTTGGTACTATCTTTTATTTAAAATAAGTCTTAAGACTATTGTGAGTTTTAAAATAATATGTTGAATGAATATTTTTTTTCAGATGAGGTTTATAATGGTGCATGATGCTCGCAACGAAGAAGGAATTAAGAACTTCTTCACTGATGTGTATGAGGCTTACATTAAGCTCATGTTGAACCCTTTCTACAAGGAGGATTCCCTTATCACACTACCTGCTTTCGAGAAGAAAGTGCAGTTCTTAGGAAAGAAGTACTTGACATAGTTTAAACTATGTTGAATGCTTATTTAAATAATTCATATTCATGTATGTACTGTTAATACTAATTTACAGTTAAATTATATCTAGATAAGTGTTAATTGTTATTTCAATATAATCCTTGAGTAATATTAAAATCAAAACTAATTTTAATTATTTATTTATTTATCATCCTTAAATGAAATTTACAGTATTACAGAATTTACACATGCCTGTATGATGTCGAATCAAAAACTTATTTGAATATCAAAATTTTGGTGTTCTCAAATACTAGACGTAGTAAAAATAACTTGGATTTCACATAGCAATACAACATTATTTTTGTCTACTGTGTTGGATAACATGGCTAGACAGTTCAGATGAGAACTACATAGCATTCAGGGTTTAGTGATTGAGTTCAGTATGCAATTGTGTGACGTATGACTTAACACATGAAACATAAGTAAAGATAAAATTTAAAATGTGACATCCCTGCAAAAATTACAGCCTTTCGCGAGACTTCAATAAAGATGGCACTGTAAATAGTTCTGCAATGGCAATACTGTTTGGTAAATACTAAATCACAGTAGGTGAAAACCACTATATACACTAATTTGAGATCTATATCGTTTAATAGTTCACATCAAACTTTTATTACTGCTCTGATAGCTGTTCTATATATAAGTTGTATCTGTTAGTAAATAAATATTTGAACTCCTGTACTTTTATTAAAATAAATATTAAAACAGTGAAACAACAAAATAAGAATTTAAAACTTGTTCAACACTTGAGGTGCCTAGGTGAAGTCACTGGTCAAACAATAAGTTATTCAATAAAGTTCTCGCAACCCTAAGTCTTCTTCAGGGTCGCTGTCATATGAGAATCAGAATGAAATAATATTTTTTCATGTAAATTGCGACCAAAGTTACCAATAAAATAAGAATTTAAAACTAGTTTAACATCTGAGGCACTCAATTGATGTCACAAGTCATACAAAAATAAGTTATCAATAAAGCTCTGGCAGCCCTAAGTCTTCTTCAGGGATGCTGTCATATGAGAAATCATCTGGAAAAAATAATATTGTTTCATGTAAGTTGTGACCAAGTAGCAATATGGTAAGTAACTTGATAAAGTTAGCATCCATAAAATAATCATAACCCAATCTCCCACATTCTCCACTCTGCTCCAGTGAGGGTTGGAAGAAGGGTGGCCAACCCAATTGCCTGAGGATTTTAGACTGCCTTCATCATAGTTGAAGGAGTGAACGCACTCACGGCGGGCACTGCGTCACTCCTGAAGATGATCATCGTGATAGATCGAAACTAGTCGGTAAGCCGTGAGAAAGCCGGTAACTACAACTATGAATATAGACACTCAAAAATTGCTTTTGTCATTTTCATAAAACTCAAGCATGCAGGTTTCCTCAAATGTTTCCTTCACAGTTACAGCTGATGACATTTAATACATTTTACACATAACTTAGAAAATTTATTGGTGCAGTTAGCTTAGATTTGAACCTGGGTCGCTCGAGAGAGAGGCGAGTTCGATAGCCACTGGGCTGCCACTGCTGTAATTCGTAATGGCATAACAACTGTTATCTATATATATAAAAGGAGAAGGTGACTGACTGACTGACTGACATATCAACGCAGGGCCTAAACTATAAGGGCTAGAAACTTGAAATTTTGAACACGTGTTCCTTTTATTACGTAGGGGAGCACTAAGCAAGGATTTTTGAAAATTCACCCCCTAAGGGGGTAAAACGGGGGTGCAAAGTTAGTATGAAACTTTGCCGTTTTTGATGTTATTCGAATGAAATTCAGTACCTATGAAGGTTTTTTATTGAGTTTCGAAAATCATCTCTTAAGGGGGTAAAAGGGGGGTGCAAGTGGGCAACCCGAACGCGGGCAGATGTCGGTAATGGGTCTAATTCTACGCGAGCGAAGCTGCGGGCGTCCACTATCTATATATATAAAAGGAGAAGGTGACTGACTGACTGACTGACTGACTGACTGACTGACTGACTGACTGACTGACTGACATATCAACGCAGGGCCTAAACTATGAGGGCTAGAAACTTGAAATTTTGCACAGGGGTTCCTTTTATAACGTAGGGGAGCACTAAGAAAGGATTTTTGAAAATTTATCCCCTAGGGGGGTAAAACGGGGGTGCAAAGTTAGTATGAAACTTTGCCGTTTTTGAAGTCGAGTGGGCAACCCGAACGCGGGCAGACGTAATTCTACGCGAGCGAAGCTGCGAGCGTCCACTAGTCTCCCAATAAGACAACTCATAACAAACCAATCAAATACATTAATGTGCGCTCAGATAAAAGCAGTGGACTAATTGTGACATTAGCTCAACCATCCAACTGCTGGCCGAGACCAACTTAACACTAATAAGAGTTGAAAAACTAAATTTGTCTATTCCTTGGGTTGGCTTAGCTTATGGAAGAATTTTAGTTAGAAAATCTAGTGACCTGTAATGGAATCATGGTCATAGGGAGATTCCAATTCAAAGCTGTGTCTCCTTATATTTGGAGGCGGTGTCTTTGGTGAAGATGGCGCAAGAATCTCTGGTTCAGGCACAGGCAAGTAATCTAGTAGATCCCTGTGGTAATTGTCTGAAATACAATGTTGTTATTATGACTGTGGTACATTATTAACAATGTTCGGACAGTGAGTGAGACACAATAGAACTTTAATTGTAACATCTATAAGAAAATTTAGGTCCACCAAGTACTAATTGAGTAATGACAGCATGCATACTGTATTATGTATTTGGTACACAAGTGACTTTGGTATTTTATTAGATATTACAATACAATTTTTTTTTTCAAATACCCTCACTTTTTTATTTCATTTATTATTTTAATTAAAATGATTATTGTATCATAAATATTTTTTTCTTTTACAAGTAAATGAGATATATATGTAAATACCATTTTTATAAGTCGGTTTTGTAAATTCCAATTCCTCACAGAAGTCTTCTTTGTAGGTTTTAGCGTCGCTGTATATAAGAGAACCTACATTTACTCCTATAGGCGTAAAGGCTTGTCTGGACGGCGTATTCTGCAGGGCTTTGCCAGTGTGACCCAAAAAGGACTTCTTAGATTCAATACCTCTAACTACTTTTTTTATAGGTTCATTTGGCTTAACTGGTCCGGTTGATACGGATTTTCCCATATTTTCTGAAAATACAATCAGTACATCAGTATTTGCATTATATTAGTCAGATCGAAATAAAGAAAATTTAAATAAAAATTTAAAATCCATACCGATGTTACACAAAGGCTGGCGGGATACATGTTTAACTGCCTGCCTGGTCAAATTATCACCGAATATATCAAAAAGCGATTCAGCCATTATGCAAAAGATTATTAAAGATCAAATAAAAATAGTAAGTAGTTTAGGAAAATTCAGAATCCACAAATACAATGATAGAACTTCTTCAGAATCAGACTTTCAGTTATTTAATGTACTCTGTGAATCAGAACACTTTTTCCGTTTATAACCGCTGCTGATTTTGAAAGTTATTGTCCAGCCAGTCCATCCATTGTCCAATGTCTTCACCGGTTTATTGTACCCACAGAATATAATACTCCTCGAATGTACCTACTTTATACTCTATGGCATTTGTGCACAGAATATAATACTCCAGACACAAAGTGCCACAGTGACACCAATATGAAATCACAAATTAATATTTACTATGTATTAAATTGCCGCTGGCGGTAGACGCTTAGGCCTTAGCCCCTGCGATTTTGAGTGCCGACCACAAACAATATAGGGATACTACTGTTGACTGTGTTCATATACGTTAGTATCTCTACTTAGTGGTGTTCATGAAATATGTAATAATAGTATTAATAATAAATATCATTGACATCGTTACACACGCACGGCCATCTGTTATCTGTCCCCAAACTAGACAGAAAAAAGAGTAAATTTTAAAGTTTAATTTAATAGTATATAGGCAGAGCCTGTACTTGTCAGAGATTTAAATACATACATCTTAAAGATATTATATACACACAAAGATCGTTGACATTGATACGTAGTTACATAGAGATAACATATTACTAAAGATCGTTGCGTAGTGATGACATGACCAACATGTCCGCTAGGAGTAATATTATTCTGTGGTCATATCGATCTCCAATCCCCATATTGTCTGTGGTCATGTCAGTGTCATTTGGCTGGCATTTGCATTGGCACTGAAAAAATTGATAATATTTACAATAAAAAAAAATCACACACAATCAGATTAATTACATTCACGTGTAAATTTTGATTGAGAATAAAATAATAATTCAATCAATGAGACAGGCCAGTAATTTTACTCATCTTATCTAGATGAAGCTACTAAATCTGTTTCAATTTTTCATGTGATTTCTTCATATCATAAGTATATGTACCATTGTCTTGTGTTGTGACTTGAAAATAAGATTTAATTGAATTAAAATCATGGCAGACAAATCTGAGAAATCGTCTTCTAACGGCATTACCCCGGATCCTCTCCAGAGATTGGCCTCTATCAAGCCACCGAGAGACCTATCTCTTGGTGGCGTGAAGCCAAACAAGAAAATATTTGTGCCCAATTTGAATGTTACAAGAAACAAGAATAAAGGGTATGTATCATTATTATGTTATTAGTTTTAGTTTGTTAAACTCTGAACCTTACCATTAACCACCACCTCAATCCTTTATTTTTCTTGTTTTTGTTGGGCTCGGGTCTCCTCTTGGAATGGGAGGTAATCAAATCTTGAATAATATTATGCTGGCACTGTTTAATTATGCTATTACTAAAATAAAATAATATGTTTATTAATTATGTTTAGTTATGCTATTACTCCAGACAGAAGAGAGCCAGTTGTCTAACTTTGAGCTACAGGTCTTTTAGAGTTATAGATTTGCTTAAGCAAATGATTTTATAAATTTATAACTTTGAAAGAATTATTTGTGAAATTTATTATTTTCTATCTTTTTTATGATATGGTGGAGTTTACTGAAAGTTAGGATTTTAGTGCATGATTTTTTTTTCCATGATTAAATGACTATTATGATACTTATATAGTGATATTAATATTTACTGTTAGGCCTACACCCAACTTGCGGGACAACAAACGCAATGACAAAGGGAAGCGGGAGCGGAAGAATGACAGAAACAAGAATTTTAAAAATGGACCCAACATCATCAAGTCCAGTGGAGTATTCTCTGAAGGTAAATAATAAATAAGTTTATTTATTTTACTTACAACACTTTAATTATGGTACTGATAAACCAACTACTAAATGAAAAAAAAAACATACTATCAATCAATGTGAAGATAAATTAATAAATCGGAATAAAGCACTAGCTATTATCTGAAGAGGAATGGTTTGGAATGTGAATTGTATGTCGTTGCTATTTATTGCTTAATTTCACAGAAACATGGGAGTATTTTTTTTATCAATGTGAGAAAATTGTGTGTACATGTAAAAGATTACAGCGATTATTAATATGACTAACATACACAACCACTATTTACGAATTAGGTATGTATACTAATATTATAAAGAGGAAAGATATGTTTGTAATGTTTTCACAAAAAAACTACTAGACCGATTTCAAAAATTCTTTCACCAATAGAAAGCTGCATCTTCATTGAGTGACATAGGCTATATAATATTACTAGGTGTAAACGAAACTATTTTTATGTCTAATTCCATGCGAAGCTGCGGGCATCCACTAGTTGATAGTATAAAAATGAGTGGTCACAACACAATTCAGGTGTAATTAATCATTAATTATTTAATGTTATGATTATTATTAAAATGATTATTATTATGCTTATTATTTAATTTCAGGCTTAGGCAATACAGAGAGACATTCTAGTCGATCGTCTTACTATAGCAGAGATTCAGAGGCTGCTCCTGCTTTACAGAAGCCCACTATTAGAGTCAAGGATGTCATCAAGGTATGTTATAAGCATTCTGTACCATATTGCTACAATCGCTGCGACCCATAGACGTCCCACTGCTGGGCACGGGTCTCCCCCGCAAACACTTCTGCGGGAGGTCTAGAGCATACTCCACCACGCTGCTCCAATGCGGATTGGTGGAGGGGTTAGTGGCCAACCCAGTGTCGAATGTTTTCAACCCACCCGAAGGTCTTCGACAAGGCTTAACGACTGTTTCCACCATTGAAAACAACCGGGACCGACGGCTTTACGTGCCCTCCGAAGCACGGTAGCGTCCATGAAATTTTGCCACTAGCGGTCACCCATCCACAAACCGACCGCGCCCGTCGTTGCTTAACACTTTCGATCACATTGAATCGAACCGAGCCATTGGGCTATGGACGCTAATTTTTTTAGTTTTTAGTTTTAGTTTTTAGTCAGAGGAGTTTAATTTAATTTTTTTTAACACGATGTAGACACGTACCATTCTAGTATTTATTCAATGGCACATTTCATAGACATTAGAATCAGTGCACTTCCAGAGTATTATTATTACTTATTACATACTTTTTTCACCTTCTATATCTATGTTGCCAATAATCTTGAATTATTATTATGTAAATCGCAATTTCAAACCAATGAGAATTGAATATATATTTACGAAACCAATCATCCTATGTCAATAAAACTCCAAGTCAAATTAATAGTTTAAAAAAATTATAATTTACTTAACTACTTAATTGGTTACAATAATAAGTAATTTAAATAAAAGTATTAAAAATAAAGAATTTAATATGTATGCAGATTGACAAGGAATTAGAAGAGCAGCGCATCAAGTCGATAGTGGGGGAGCGAGGTACCGAGCTCGAGGCGGAGGACTTTAGGCGCTGCCTTGAAGTTGATGCGCCTGTCAAGCTTCCCATGGACGATGGAGGTATGCTCATCCATTACTGCCCTACTTTTTATTTGAGAAAATGGGTCAAATTAAATAAAAATCTTATCATAAAATTAGTCACTGATCTGATTAGCTATTGGTTATGATTTTGTGGCTAATCTTATGATTATTGTAATTAATTAAAACAATTAACATAAAAAAACAAATTTAGATGGATATATTAATAAATAAATAAATAAATCTCAAAAAGACTGTTATTTGCGCACATTTCTCAAAAAAAAAAAACTCATTTACCAATATCATAAAGCAACTTGCACTAACATAATCCTAAAAATAATCCTTAACCCTTATATTGCCCCTCAGCCTAACACTAAACCATTTTGAGCAAAAGCGACTGGTAATAAAACAAGGAGGTAACCAGTAAATTTTTTATAGGCTGGACCCATAGTACGAAGGTGCCAGTGAAGATCAAACAGGAAGTTGTGGTGAAACAGGAGCCCGCAGACGATGTAGACTGCAGTAAGACAATCTGATCTCCACGCAACGCCACATGCCCAGCGAATGCTTTTGCTCGGGCTAACGCGTGTTGCTATACTCAATGAAACAATGCTTACAGTATTCTGTTCGTGTTGTTCGGAATACTGTATTTACTTTACTGTGCAATATTTACAAGCTTAACAAATAATTTTTCTCAGGCTTTATAGTGTTGCTATAGGTAAAAAATGTGTTAGTGCTTACAGCACTAAAAAGCATCTAACTGGGATGCTTGGGAATGTTTTTATTAAGGGTTTATAGGGTTAATCTTTTGTTTGCAATACTGGCCGGGTCGGTGAATCATTGTTAGAGGGCTAAATAAAATAATTTAACATAGGTAAGCTGCGTGAATTAGGGTACTGGGTCCTTAAAGTGTTGAAACCAAATAAGAATAAAGATTTGATAATTAACAAAAAATACTCTGAAAGAATTTTCTTTTTTCTCGTGCCACAAAAAGTGCACACTTATTTTTAGCTTTAGCTACTAAAGCTAAAAATAAGGGTGCATTAGCTACTAAAGCTAAAAATAAGGGTGTATTTATTAGCTTTAGCTACAAAAACTAAAAATAAGGGTATATTAGATTAAAAGCTACTAAAGCTAAAACTAAGGGTGCATTAGCTTTAGCTTTAGCTACTAAAGCTAAAAATAAGGGTGCATTTTTTCTATTATATAGTGTTGCTATAGAAAATTGTTTGCAGCTCTAAAATTATCTCCGTGCAATTTTCATTTTCCTTATTCTGAAGCACTGGCAAGCTTAGTAAAATTTTTCTCAACAAAACATAAAAATATGGCTTGCTTGCAAATGATGGATTCTACGCCAGGCTTGAAGCATACCTACAACAATGTATGTATGAAGTAACGCATTTAGTATTGCTCAGTAAATATAGTATTGCTCAGTTCCAGAACCGATAGTGGAGAGCAAGCCGGACATGAAGGAGGTGTTCGAAGACAGCAGCGTGGCCAACCTGCTCAAGAGCGAGAAGCCCACGCTGATACTGTTGCAGGTAAGCTTCCTATAAAATTATACCGTTAAAAATTTTTTTTTTTTTAAATAGCTTTTAAAACTTTTTTATTTTCATGCATTGTCATCGGAACCAAATATGTGTGCCAAATTTCAGCTCGATAGCTTCAGTGGAAGTGGGTGAAATATTGATTGCAAGATTCCAGGACATACTCGTACATACTTACAAGATACATACGAGTGAAGTTAATTAAAAGCTTTTAATTAATGACTACTTGAACGATAGAAACGCTTGGTGCGACGTATCTCCAGCTCCACTTGTTCAATATTTTCAGTTCCAGTAATAAAATTCGATACTGGATCGGCCATAATAAACCAATGCAGCGTGGTGGAGTATGCTCTAGCTAGATCTTCCGCAGCTGTGTCTGTGGGGAGACCCGTGCCTAGCAGTGGGACGTATATGGTTTGTAGCTAGCATGTAAGATTCATTTTATCCATCAATCGGTTCTATTCAGGGGGCCTAGACAAGTGGCAAAAACGCTAGTAGAATAGATTAACAAATGTATGGGATTGACATTCGCTATCGACTAATTAGTCGTAAGCGAATGTCAAACCCATACATTTGCTAATCTATTCTATTTCTATTCTCCTAGCGTTTTGCCACTTGTCTAGCCCCCCAGTTGCTGTTAATTTGATAAAACAATGTCCATTGTGTTGCTCAGCTACCGGACAGCCTGCCGGGGCGCGGCGGGGGGGAGGAGGAGCCGCGGCGGAGGCCCCTCAAGCCCGGGGGCTCGGGCTCCGCTGACGCTGACCCGGAGGACAAGCCGGTGAGTTGGGTACGACGGCGACCGTCGATGTTACAGAATACATAAGACAAGAATACATGTATATATCCATACTAATATTATAAATGCGAAAGTAACTCTGTCTGTCTGTCTGTGTCGTTTTCACGCCAAAACTACTGAACCGATTTAAATGAAATTTGGTACACAGATAGTCTAGAGCCTGAGGAAGGACATAGGCTACTTTTTAATCTATTATTATCTCTAATTCCACGCGAGCGAAGCTGCGGGCGTCCACTAGTTATTATATAAAAGGAGAAGCTAACTGACTGAGTGACTGACTGACATATCAACGCAGGGCCTTAACTATAAGGGTTGAAATTTTGCACAGGGGTTCCTTTTATAACGTAGGGGAGCTAAGAAAGGATTTTTAAATTTACAGGGGTAAAACGGGGGTGCAAAGTTAGTATGAAACTTTGCCGTTTTTGAGATTAGTGAATGTATTTCACGCGAGCAAAGCTGCATCCATTAATAATACATAAAGTGCAAGTACAGAATATAGAATACATAAAGTACAAGTACAGAATACTTAAAGTACAAGTACAGAAGATTCACTCCCCAAAACCAATCAAAGAAATAGGGACTCTTGCTACGTTAGAATAAAGTGCAGTTCAGATCGCACAGCGCTTAATATCCTACTGCTATATTCACCTACATATCGCGTCTCTTTCTATCGCGTAACGCTTACCTTTTCTGACGATCTCCATGGACTAGCCGCGCCGGCTCGGCCGCCGCATGTACTTGCGTTTTCGATACCTACACGCGGAGTTAAAATCGACTTGGTTTTATTTATTTATTTATTTTATTTATTAGATTTAAGGCATCCTAACAACATTTCACAGATTATTATACGAATTACATTAAATGGTGTTGTGTGCCAGAGTGAAAATGTCACTTACAAGGAAGCACAACTTACACAGAGAACATACATATTATAATAAGTTATATTATTATTATATAAGTTTCAAGTAGACAAGTTATAGATAGGCTCTTATTTCAGTGATAACAAAGATATTATCATTAAACACAAGGTAGGAGTGCAACACATGATCATAATAGAAATTCATAAGACATAGAAAGTAAAAATTAATTAGTTTTATCATTATATGTACTTACTATGTTCTTAGCTACAATATACATCCCACTTGTGTGGGACGGGCGGACAGGAAGGGTTGTGGTGGATCATTTTATACTGTCTTTGTTTTGCGCCACAGCTACTGAGTTTCCTGTTGCAGGCGGACAACCGCTGCCGGCTGGGCGACCTGGAGGAGGGCCGCATCGGCCGGCTGCTCGTGCGGCGCTCCGGCCGCGTGTCCTTCGCCCTCGGGGACACCATGTTCGAGGTGAGGGGCTGCGAGAGTCCTACAATACATAATGCAAACTACGAGATGGGATGTACATATTTATATGAAACTTAATTGGTTCCATACAGAGTTCGCCCGGGGCAGTACCACCGCCCGCCACGGTACCTAGTACCATTTCTGCCGTGTAAATAATAGTTTTTAAAGCAATTGTGGTCCGGTTGGAAAGGTGTGGTTTCCAGTTAACACTTCTTTAGAGGCGACCAGGGTAGCAACACATCTGTGACTGACTTAAAACGAGACTCCTACTAACAAGTACTAACTGGACTATTACTAACACCAACTAACAGGACTAACTATCACTAACAGTCACCAGTCCTCATACCTACTAACGAACTGACCAACTAATGTTCTAATTAACTCTCTCAACTAGTTGGACTAACCATCCCAGTCCCTAATTGAGTCTTTTTCGAAGTCACTCACAGTTGTCATGGGCGGCAGCGGATGGGTGGTGCTGCAAGCTCGTTTGCTATCTTTTATCCATAAAAAAAAAACACCGTAGATAGAAAGAAAGAAAGTTTATTTTGCTCTTAATATTACAACACAATATTCATACCACTTAGAATATCTAAACTAAACTAATGGGATACGTACCCATGGGCTTCCCATAGGTAGTGCTCTGAGCAACTTTGGTAACTAAACTAAAAAAACCGTGAGGTAAAATGAAATTCTGAATTTAATTGTAAACACAGATTTTAGTGTGAAAATATCATAATTAAATGAGTCTATGTGTTATGTCGCTAAATGTGACCTAAAACTACCATTTTTTAAAAATGGAGTTGGAAAATAAATTTAAACTTATTGATATAGTATCAAAAAATTAATTGTTAGATAACTATGTGAAATGCGTAGTGGTCCTATATTGACATTTTTAATAATGTATACTACTACTAAATATGTCTGTGTTGTAGTGTTATTCTGCAATAAACGATTCATACATTAAGTTAAATTGTTCAGGTATGCTCCGGCACCAAGGCAGCGTTCCACCAAGAGGTGGTCTCCGTTGCCATGGACGAGGCCTCGCGCTCCGCCAACCTGATCGCCCTGGGGCCTCTCCAGCACAAGCTCAACATCACCCCCGACTGGGAGAACTTGTTCTGCAACATGTCCGTATAGCATACGGAGGAACAGCTGCAAGAGTTTAAGAAGTTAATCGAACACAAACAAAGTGACAATACAAAGCAAGAGTTTAAGAAGTTAATCGAACACAAACAAAGTGACAATACAAAGTGCAAAAAGTGTATTGTGAAGAAGAAACGTGTGAGAAAAGTGAAAAGGAAGGATACAGTGAAACGGAAAGTGAATAAGTGTAGTGGTAAAAGCAAGTGCTCGTTTGTATGCGGTATGGATAAAATTAAAAGCCGTAATCCGAGCGTAATATGTTGTCCGACTACAATGCCAGAAAAGTATGTTACGGAGCAGATTATATCTGATAGAGAGCTAACCCCTCAACCGCAACTCCATACATTGGAAATACAATGCCATTTCACAGCTGAACCCAGTACTATGGCACCGAGTCCAAGCGTAATATACTGTCCTACACCTGAAAAATGTCAGAGAGAGTCACAGATCATCGAAACCAGTGAATCGCAGTCTGAGAACCAAGTTGACTTGACTGATACCACAGAATAATAGTACAAGTACTGATACAAGGAATGTACCAGTAAACCAAAGTGTCATGGGAAAGCCAAAATCCAATTGTGCATAACCTTTATATTTTCTATTAATTCCTATCTATAAAATCTATTTTACTACATCATGAAAATCAATGGTTTTTTTGTATTTCATGTGTTGCCATACTGTTCTGTTCTTTGGTTTGCGATGAAACTTGATACTTTCTTGCGTTGGATTTCTGAGATGTTTCTATAATACTTTTTACACTCAAAGTCCCTGTGAATTACTGGATGAAAGTTTGTATGAATTTTATACTACCAAAATGTCCAATTCCATGTGAGCAAAGCCGCAGGCAGTGACTTATGTATGAAAATAATTTTATGTTATTGTTTAATCATTACTTCTGTGCCCGTGTTATACTGCTATAAATGTCTGATTCTAACCGAAAAGTGTTATTATTTTTCCTAGTAATTTATATCTGAAGAAACACAAATATGAAAAGTGGGCCAAGTTTGATGAAAAGAAATTTAGATTTTGTGAAGTCTTGATATCTAAATACTTGGTAAGTTCTAGACCCATTCCACATACTCTTACAAATGTGCATCTTTGTTCAATTGATACAAAAATCGTTTTTCACTCACCTAGACTTTATTTTAACAATACATCTTTGGACACTAATTAGTGCTAAAATGTCCACACACAAATTGTAGATTAAAGTGGGTCAAAAACTACTTAAAGTACTTGATCCACTTTATTTTATCATTCGCTTTAGAATGGATTATAGGGGACAGTTGGACACTAACACTTACCAAGATCAATCATAGCACAAAATCTTTGTTTTAGTTTTATTAGATTATTCGAAAATTGAAGAAAGATGTATATTAAAGGTATGATGATATGTAGAATAGAACTGGCTTGGCCCCCACCCGCATCATGATGTGATGCTATAAAAGACAGTAGGGCCAAAATAATAGGATTATTACAAAAAAAATAAAAACGAAAGTTGATGTTTAAAGTTAAACCTGGTTTATTATCACTACTTATATACATTATTTCTTAAATTACATCTTTCTAGGTTCATGCTGTAGCAGTGGTGGCAGTTTTCTGGTCCTCTGGAAGCTTCACCGGACTGTCCCGACCGTGGTACACATTGCCCTTCAGGTCAATAGCAAAGTTATGGTCCACAGGGTTTGCTAAAGCATGTTCAATTGCTTCGTCCAGATTCTCGGGTGTGATAAATGTTGCACTGAGTTCCTGGAATACACAAATTATATTTATTTAATATAATAGCAGTTGACAAAATTAAATATTAATGATACTTTAAAATGGACTTTAAGATGGAGTGATGCTTCAAAATATGCAGCATAAATTGCCATAGCATTTAACTGCATTGACTTAGATTTGAGTTTTTTTACATCTCCAAGGACTTGTGTTATTTTCAACAGGAAGGAAGAAGTAACATTCTACAGCCAGGCAAAATTAGAATTTAAATGACAAGGACCACTAGTTAAGCAATTCATACTAGTGAATTTAAATAATAGAGATAACATGAAGTCCAAATGCTCATTTGCAAGTTTAGAGTGAGATTAAAATGACCCAATATAGAGAAGAATAAGAATTTTTTTTTTAAAAGTATGCTTTAACCAAATGCAATACAAACAACAAAACTAAAACTCATGAAACATATTTTTTTTAAATTCAGTTTTTCTTTATTGTAAAATACCAATAAGATTTTATAAAGATTGGACTTAATGCCTGTAGGCATTTTCTGCCATGCTTATATTTAAAAAATATATGCTAAAAGCTCCAACCTTTTCCCTCTTGACGGCTTCAGCAGCCCTCTCAGTGAGCTCGCGCAGCTCCGTATCCTTGACTTCCATGCGGGCAAGCGCGTACTCCTCCATTGCGGCCAGCTGCTGTGCCCTACGCTCCTCCCGCTGTGCTGCAACTTGTGCATTCCATGCGTCGTTCACCTGGACAAAGGAAACTGCTATTATTTGCCTTGTCAACATCGATAACTGATTTCAACCAACCAATTATGGTAGGTCACAGGACACACCATTTGCAACTGCTGGCTGAGGCTGATGCAGCTTAATATTATCAGTTAATGTGTGAAGTAGTTTAGGCAGTGTAGCAATCACTAGCGCTTTAATTAATAACCGATGGTCAATGAGAGTCCCTGCTTGTATTATCCTTGTTTATAATGATACGTAATTAATAGCATACAACAGGCCTTTACCCTTTAAATTAAGTGGCCCTACTCATGTTGTTTTACTGAAAAAAATACTTTCTTGAGTGTGCTGAGAAAACTCGTGTAGATTGATTTGACACCTACAAGTCCTACAACACAGTGTTTTTAAACAAATGGCTGACCTGTACACAGCGCTCCCACTCTTCTGCCTCCAACTTCAATGACATCTCCGAACTCGCGCTCTCTAGCGAAGACTTCTCCTTTATCATCTCCTCGTAATAGAACCTGCGGATCGCCCGCATTTGAGTCTTGTAATTATTGTTTATCCGCAACAACTCCACTCGTTCCTCCTCACTTACTTCAGGACGTTTTGGAATACGATAAATTTTACTCTTTGCTACTGGCAACCACCTCGGCTTGCGATGAGCTTCGGCGCACTGTGTGACCATAGGCCATGCGCGTTTTAGTAAAACATTATTATATATCATTTTTCTTACTAATTATTTTTTATATAAAAACATAACCCCACATTCCACAATACTAAATGACAGTGATTGATTGACCATGGATCAACGATCTATATTGACCACAAACAAACAAACTAGCTAAAGGTGATTGACACTAGATGGCTGACCACAGTGACCACAGAACAAATATATGTGGCTGACTAAAAAAAATTGACAAGGTAGATTAGATATATTCGGATATGGGAATGGCGAGTAGTATCGATTTACCGACTTTTTATTTTACAAAATTGATCGAAATTAAATATACATTTTATTCGTATTGTTATTGATAGCATTTGTTATTATTCTGATTTCTAAATGCATCGGCAGTATTGTAATATGTGAAGTGCTTTGTTGTACCGTTCTACCTAACGCCATAATCTGATAATCACGCACATCACTATGGCAGAGAAGAATGTGCCACAGATATAAAAAAAAACTGTGTTGAATGAAATTGTTGACATTTATTTGTAGATTTGGTCACAAGAAATTTTGTCGGCTTGGTTCATAATATCTTCATTTATTGAATAAATAAGTCATGCACAATGATAAAACTATCGGCTTTAAATAAGGAATCAGATAATGAAAGTGGTTCCGAGGAACGAGTCTCGCGCGAAGCACCCGAGGAAATCGCGACACAGCAATATGCAAAAGCGCTGGATCTTCAGAGAAAAGGGAACCTATCGGACGCTACACAACTTCTCAAAGATTTATTGGATACAGAAGTTCTTTATGATGTCAAAAAGCCTGGTCCGGATGAAAAGGTGCCGAGTCAATTGTTTAACTTAAAGTATTTATGCTACAAGAACTTGGCGGCAATGCTGAGCTCTGCCGGCGACGTGGAAGCTGCTATAGATGCGTACTGTTCGGCGTCTGAGCTGGATGACACCGATGTCACCCTCTGGCACCGCTTAGGCCTCCTCTGCTTGGGCGCCAAACGCTATGAAATGGCTCTGAACGCCTTCCAGCGCGGAGTAAACTGCAATCCGAGGCACTGGCCATGTATTGACAAAATTGTCACACTTCTCCTCGGCTTGGACTTAAGGCAAGAGTGTATTGCAATCATTTATGATGCACTGCAGTTAGACTCTGGGTATCTCAGAGGCTTAGTATATAGAAGACATATATATACAGTATACAAGTATGAACGAGATTACTTGGAATATGTTAATCCATTATACAGATGGAATGAACAGGATGATAAACCTATTGATGAGGATAAAGCTGAGAAGCTACTGAAGGAAGCTGATGAAATAAGAGAGATATTTCTGGAGCAACAAAGAGCAGATCAATTTAAATATATAATTCCTCATTTGAAGTTGAGAAAACCGATTACTCGGTTGTCTTGGACTTCAGTTGGTGACTCTTTAGTTGATATGCATGATTTTATGACTGACAACTGTTTTAGTCATGCCTGCCCATTGGAGATTGTATTTAACATGGTGAAACCCGAGGAAAAAATGGATGTATGTAATGAAGAGCCCAAAGTATGTGATATAATTGAAAGCAAACCAGAGGAGAATGTTACAGACACAGAAAAAAATATGGATATAGTTTCAGAGAATGAAAATAATGAAATGTCTGACAAAGACAAGGCTATGACTACAGATAATGATAGATTTGAAAGTGATTATGAATCGGCAACGGATGTCAAAGCGCAAAAGAAAAATACAGGCAGGCGTCGAGGCAGTGATCTAAGGTTCCTGCAGCAATGGGAGTGGTGTAATAAACGTCGCTCGGGTCGAAAAAAGCAGAACAACAGGCAAGATGATAATATTTATGACACATTACGGAGGATGGTGCCCATCGGCTTAGTGCCTGAAATCAATCAGAAAAAAGAAAACCATGAAAGGGACCCATCCCCAGATATTGGTGACCTAGACATATTTGAAGAAAAACAACAGAAAACCATAGTTGATGAAGAAATCACACTTGAATATTTTCAGTCTGAAGATGAGGAAAAAGATGTTCAATTATTCATTGCTAGATATATTGAAAATAAGCATGATATCATTGACATATTGAAGGATTATTTAGCTATTCTTGCTGATAAGTGGAAATTGAAATGGCCAAAAGAACTTAAAAGAGTGTTTATTGATGCAAATAAATGTTATAACAGTCATATTGATATTCCTGCATGTACTGATGATAATGTAAAAGAACTCTTGCATTATACGTCAGTAAACTTGTTGGCCGAAGAGTTGACAGTAAACTATAAACTCACTCATAATAAAGATGAAAATAAATCTCATGATCTGAGTGTTATTGAACCAATTGGAATTATCTTATCATTAAAACCTCACATTTTTAGCAGCACCAATTGCTTAGAATATGTATTGCGTATGCTCTGGGTTAAATTACACATACATAAGCTAAATAAATGTGATGAACTCGAACTAGACAGTCTGCATGAGCTGTTGTATGAACTAGATGCTTTAGGTGATCTGAGAGATACTTATAATTTGAATATATTAAATTTTACCATTAAACCTTCAGTAAATGTTACAGAAACATTAGAAACTATAAAATTTTTAGAAAGAAATATGAAATTAGAAACAGTTAAAAATCTTTATAATACAGGGAACTACGAAGAGGTTTTGTCTATTGTAATAGACTCTTTTGAACACTTCAAAACATTAGCCAGACAACAAGAGGATGAAGTGTCATTGGACTTTGCTGTGTACTTAACAATAATTCTGGATACGTACTGGGCTCTCGGTGATGTGGACAATTGTTTTCAATGGTGCTTCACATGCTTACATGAAGCATTAAAACATTATTTCCGTTACACATCTGGAACATCTGATTATGAAAAATGGACTCTTACCGTTGTCAAAATATTGTGTAGTATGGAGCATATTCTGAGCACAGAAGGGTTAACATGTTTGGATAAAATCTCAGCAAAAAATCTTAGTCTTGGACTTGAAGATCTGATCAGGATTATTGGTCACCAAGTAGAGACAAATGCTACGGACATGCCTCTGGATACTGTTGCACCATGGATCATAATGTATTATATTCTGCAAAGAGAGGAAGATCAAGGCAGGGGTAAATCCACTGATCCTGAAATGTTTGATGATATCCCATGTCCCCTACTGGTATTGTTCACTGGTCATGACTACTTAGGTAACAAGGGTTGGTGTTGTAAATCTGATGGTAAACTACTATACTTCATTCTGGATACAGTTGTTCCACGTCTTCGCTCACCAGTTCTTGCCAAATCATTGGAGATTGTTTGTCAATTCATGGAACAATGTGTTTATTGTTTATTTGGCCATCCCGGACGAAGACATAAGGTTAAGTATTTAGCTGAGCATAATGTTACACCAAAATCTTTAGACTGGTTAAGAGCACAACAATTGTACGAAATTTTTCGCCCTCCCGAATTACCCGCATTAGAAGGCAAAATCTCGGGAATATCTTCAGATACGGAAGTTTTGTTCAATCGCATATTAACTTTACTGCCCCCGGAATGCGATCCACATAAATATATTCCCGATATGAAAAAATATATGAAAGGTATTGATGAAAAAATGCCACCAGTTCCACAACTTTTACCATTTAAAATGAAGGACATTTACTTTTTATTAGGAGACTATTATTTCAAAAAAGAAAAAATGGGTATAAAGTTTAACACTCTTGACATTATTATAAATAATGACCGCTTTGAGTCGTGGGCCCAGATATCGTTAGCCAAGGCAGTTAAACTTGAAAATTTGCTAAATTCCTGCAAGAATCTTAAAAACGATAAAGAATTTTTGAACCCAGCGACAACTGCAATTCGTTGTTTCAAGCGATCATTACAATTGGATCCTTCTCGATGTAACATGTGGATTGAGTATGGCAATTTTGTATACGCTGTTCATTCTTTCTGTTCAAGATTACTAAAACAAGCTAGTGAGTCACTTAGCATGGAAGACTTTGAATCACTGGAGAAACAGAAAGAAGATATGCTAGACACAACTCAAAAATGTTTTAGTACAGTCCTTGGCGATTTGAATAACAGTCATGATAGTGAAAAGACAAATGAAGAGACATGGCAAATATATTATATGTTGGGAAAAGTAGCTGAAAAGCGAAACAAACCACCGGCTGTATATTTAGATTATTACATGCAGGGAATAAAAAGTTTACACGAAATAGAAGCAACTTATCCAGCAAAAATTAACTATAGCTCACCTACAAACTTATGCATAGAGGTCTTAGAGTTACATTACAGAATTCATGCTTCTATTCTAAAGTACATTGAACAGCATGAGAATAAACCGATACCAGCATCGGTCGGAAAAGTATTTTCGACTTGCATAGAACAATGGATTCAAGGACCGTTTGGAAGAAAAAAGAAACAAGATGGAAGTACTGAAATAGAGGGGGAAAGCAATGTTGATGAGCCAGTTCATGCTGCTAACATACTTAAGAGATCAGTGAGCGACGCTGGTGAGGAGGATACTCAAGAAGCAAAGAGGCAAAAGTTGGAATCTGCTGCTGCTAAAGTACGACGTTCTGCATCTTATGATACTGAACGAACTGTTATCAAAGAAACGCCAGCAGTGAGTGAATCACAAAGTACAGAGTCGATTGCCGTTATTGGAGAAACGGTTGAACTAAATGATAAAAAGACAGAAAACGAATCAATTTCAACAGAAAGTCCCAATCTTCAAACAGTCGAGGAAAGTAATGCAAAAGCTGAGAAATCAATTTCAGAACCAAACAAAAATAGTGTGCCCGAAAAAAGCGAAGATAGTTCAAGCTCCACTTCGTCCTCGTCTTCCTCCGATTCGAGCTCCAGTGACTCTTCCTCTGATTCCAGTAGTGACACGAGAGACAGCGATGCGTCTAGCAAATCATCAAATGAAACAAAACAGCTAACTGAAGATGAGATTATGAAGATCGTGTCCACCTGCCTCGATGCGCTAGAGGATTGCGCAAGTCGATTTCCACAACACTATAAGGCAATATATCGTCTTGCACATTACCACTTTTACTATAAAAAGGGTAAGGATATTGAACGATGTAGGGATCTAATGTTATCTACGTTTACATCGAGGTTTGGTCAAAAACTTGGTGGTTTATTTAGCGAAAGAAAACACTCAAACTTTTTCAATAACATTTGGAAAATACCATTAAGTGAAGTAGATAGAGGAGGCAGCTTCCCTTTTCACATGAATCGTGCCGTCTTACTTACTATGGAGATACTGAAAGAAATTGATGATCATAAAACTCTCTTAGACCTAAGCTTGCACTTGCAGAGAACCCCAGAGCCGGGTAAGAAGTACTTACGTGATTCAGATAGGGAGGAGTTAGCTCAACAGGCATTTTCTTTGTGCGTTCAGTCGCTAAAGGGTCAGTTGACGAAGTTTAGTCAGCAGGCTGACTTAAAGTGCAACGACGTCGAACAACAAGCGCTGAAAAGTTTAATGCTGGACATTTACAGGGCGTACCAGCGCGCACAGAAGCAACCGAGCTCGAAACAGTTTACTAATTTACTAATTGACGGCTACAAACTACTGACGAACGGGCCCTTTGAAAACAAGAACTTGGTGGATCTCAGTATGAAATATTGCCAAGCATTGATTCAAACTCTGAAACAGCAAGCCACTCTTGCTAGTTTGGACAAGGGTCAGAATGTACAAAAGAAACAGGCCGCTAAATTAGCAGAGAGCGTTAAAACGACAGTGTCAGCGCCCAATCCTCCGAAGCCGGACCCTAAGCCGGCAGTTTCGTCATCGTCGTCTTCGTTAACATCGTCCGGGCTGCCGAAGATATCCGCACACGACATGGCTGCGGCTTTCCAGAACTACGTCACACCCATGCTGAACGATCCACTATTCTCTCAGCAAGCAGCCGCCGCCTTGTCGCTCTCATACCTGAGCAATATAAGCGCCACCATGGCTCTACAGAATAGGCTACAAACATCCTTGCAGCAGTCCCTACAGAATACTTTCCAAGCCGAGTTTTATAGACAGTGTGTCGGGCAGTCATTCTCGCCTTTCAATCTTCCGCCACCGAAAAAGCAGAAACGGGCCCCCAAGGCGAGTACGGTAAGCCGTTCGGTACCAGCGAGCACATCGCAAGCGAAGACTTCGAAGCCGACCAGTTCACAATCCACCTCGGTAGTCAAAGCGATTCCGACGCCTGTAATTACCAGTCAGAAGACCGCACCGGCAACGTTAACGCCTAGCATGGGGACGGTATTGCCAACTTTACCCGCATCGATGACTGCCAATCTGTCAGCCTTTGGTGGATCTCACTCGGGTGCTTCCGTGCCCGCGCAGGCACACATGTCGTCCACGTCAACAGTGAACGCCGCAATGCACACGAAGCCCCCGCTACCGCACCAGCAGGTCAGTCCCGGTAAAACGTTGCAGGAAAAGTTGGCTGAGCGACAAAAGAATTTACCGTCAACATCCATACCGGTATCAAAGGAGAATGTGTCGAGGGAGATAAGCCAATCAATCAGTCGATTGCCGTCTTCCCTGACCATTACCAAGACGTCGGTTGCCAAGCAGCCGCTCGTGGTGGGCAAAAGGCCTGAGGCCAAGAAAGCACTGCCATTCTCCGAACCTGAAACACGGCCTAAACCAATTTCATCCGACGAAATCATAGTTCTTGACGACGATTAATGTTGTATATTTTATTGATTTTATGATACCTACTTATGATAGACTGACAAAAAGTATTTGAATGTAATCAGCAATTCGAATCCGTGATGTATTTATATGGTACATTTTTATAACTTTATTTAAGGAAATAAATGAAATATATCATAATAATAACATGTTTTATTTACAAGAATCTTCAATAAAATTAATACAATTTTAGTGGAACAATCTTTGTTCACCTATCTAGCAACCATCGATCCAAGAACAATGCTTCTGAAAGGAATTACAACAAAATTTTCGTACTTCAGTTATTTTGACAAGTACAGCTTGTATATTTTTACTTTTGCATTGCATTTGTTCAAAGTGGATATAAGGCATGAGTTAGGATCTTCATAGACCCATGAAGTCACTCGAGTGCATGATCATAAATATATTATTAGGATGAAATAGGAATTGGCTTCCGATTATAAGACAGTTATTTTTTTTATAGTATAGATAGACGGACAAACAGATATACGGGCCATCTGATGGTAAGTGCGACACACGTGCGTTGCCTGCCTTGAAGGAAGCGTTTCACACTTTATTACTATCATTTGATTATAAACATGTTTTATTTATATAAGTAATTAAATAAGGTTGACTAACTTAAACTAACTTAATAACAGTTCCCCTCACTGTTCAGTCGTTCAGTCTCACATTTAACACGGAACAGACCAGGACCACTACAGGACCCTGTAGTGGTAGAAGTCCATCAGCATGTGGCTGAGGTTCCAGCCGGCGGCCAGCGTGCCGAGGTACGCCAGGAACAGCAGCGGCAGGGGCAGCAGGAATATCCTCGTGTTCTGCAGCATTGGCAGATCTGGAAGTTTAAATATAAATACTCTAAAAAAATTTTTTTTTTTAAAAAAAGGTTTTATAACTTTTTTTTTATTTTCATGCATTGTCATTGGAACCTAATATGTGTGCCAAATTTCAGCTCAATAGCTTCAGTGGAAGTGGGTGAAATATTGATTGCAAGATTCCAGGACATACATGAATGAATACATACATACGAGTGAAGTTAAATAAAAGCTTTTAAAAAAATCAATCGCAATCACAGAATGTCGTGGCGCAAACTTATTAGGAGAGCCGACCTAAAGTGGGAATGGGCAAAGAAGAAGCAGAAGAATCACTAATTCATTAACCGTCCATTCCATATCTCATTATCTATATATGTATACTAGTGGACGCCCGCAGCTTCGCTCGCGTAGAATTAGACCCATTAACGACGTCTGCCCGCGTTCGGGTTGCCCACTTAACTTCAAATACGGCAAAGTTTCATACTAAGAAAGGATTTTTGAAAATTCATCCCGTAAGGGGTTAAAACGGGGGTGCAAAGTTAGTATGAAACTTTGCCATTTACGCCCCACTGTTGGGCACGGGTCTTCCCCCACAGACAGCTGCGGGAGGTCTAGATAATACCCTAACACGTTGCTCCAATGCGGATTGGTGGAGGGGTTAGTGGCCAACCTAGTGTCGAATGTTCTCAAGCCTCTCACCCGAAGGTCTTCAAAAAGGCTTCACCTAGATAAAAACCGACCGCGCCCGTCATTGTTTAACTTTGTCGATCACATAGTATCTATCTAAAAAATCTAGGCTATCGATGCTCATATTGACTTTGATTTGACTTTGACATACCTGCTACCAACTGACCAAGTAATGCTCATTTTAATAGTTTTAATATCTAAGCTAAGCATCCCAGTCTCTATTTAGGTATTTTGTAAGTCTTACTCAAGGTCTATCACAGTGTCATGGGTGGCATGCAGAACATGCTCGTTTTCTATCTTAAATCAGAATTCTATAAAAAAATTACTATTCCCGCGCAAAAGTTGCCGTTAGCGCAGAGAGTTTTCATCCTGCGCTAAAGACATTCGTTTAAGTTTTTTTATAACGACAGTGCCGGATTTAAAAAAATTCTAATGGTCTCCAGATGATACAGTGGTATAATTTTGGTACCACTTTGAATTTCATTATAACGATAGTAAACTTGGCTGTTTTGCCAGCGTTACCTAGTGATTTTGTATAGTTAGTAAAATAATTTCAAAATATTACATCAAGCAGTCGTGGCCGAGCGGTTAAGGCGTCTGACTAGAAATCAGATTCCCTCTGGGAGCGTAGGTTCGAATCCTACCGACTGCGAATTGAAATCAATGTTTTTTTAAATGTTTATTTTGCAGACATAAACGTGCTTAATTCACTAACAAAAAATTTAATTCAAGCCAAATAAAAAGCAGATAAATATTAGAAAGTAACCCAATTACGTTTATTTTATGCTATGGTCGCTGAGTGATCAAAATTCGAGCTATATATATTTTTTTTAATTGTATTAACTTTGAAACGTTATTAAATTATTAATGTATGGCCGCGCCTATGAGGAATAAATATTACTCACTGTTGTATCCCAGGAAGGTGATATACAGGTAGTAGACGATGGAAGCCAGCCAGAAGGTATTGGACACGAGGCAAGACAGGAACCCGCTGTGCACCAACAGATCTGTGGACGTCACATACAATATCCTGTAGTGTGATATCGCTGTAGCGAAGTTATATGCCGCATGAGGACGGCATGGGAATATCTCGAAAAGCTTGACAATCAAATTTCATAAAATAGGTTGTTTGGCTAACAATGTAATATAAGTAAAAAAAAAAAAAATTATGAATACAACAAACCTGCAATCAAGACTCACAGCCGTGTATCAATATCTATTGATACTAACACCAGCAGTTGTTAGTAATAGACTTGTACTGTATTCTGTGGTAATAGTCCAGTTCGCTGCGACCCATAGACGTCCCACTGATAGGCACGGGTCTCCCCCACAGACGCAGCTGCGGGCGGTCTAGAGCATACTCCACCACGCTGCTCCAATGCGGATTGGTGGAGGAGTTAGTGGCCAACCCAGTGTCGAATGTTCTCAAGCCACCCGAAGGTCTTCGACAAGGCTTAACGACTGTTTCCAACATTGCCCTCCGAAGCACGGTAGCGTCCATGAAATTTTGCCACTAGCGGTCACCCATCCACAAACCGACCGCGCCCGTCGTTGCTTAACTCTTTCGATCACATTGAATCGACCCGAGCCATTGGGCTATGGACGCTACTAATATTAATAGTCCAATTAGTAATTCACAATCAGATTCACTTAAGCTTTGCTACCTTTAAAGACGTTCGCCTCTAAAGTGTAAACGGTAACTGTAAAAACACATTGGTAAGTACGTACTGCTAAAGAGAAGGATCTGGAAGCAATGCAGCAGCGAGAGCGGCGGGAAGAAGGCGTTGATGTGCACGTCGAACGCGTACCCCCACTCCACGTCCGGCGCCCCCGTGTCCCGGACCAGCCACCGGTTGCTCACGTACCTGGAACACGGTTTATCACTCATTGCTCATAGATTAGCATCCATAGCCCAATGGCACGCGTCGAAAGAGTTAAGCAACGACGGACGCGGTCGGTTTGGACGCTACCGTGCTTGGGAGGGCACGTAAAGCCGTCGAAACGAAGGATTTGGGTGGCTTGAGAACATTCGACATGGGGTTGGACACTAACCCCTCCAATCCGCATTGGAGCTTGGAGAATCTCATAGATTATCACTCATTACACCTATATATTATGATTTAATGAAAGCAGGGTACAGTTAGGGGCACGAAACTTTAGGTGTGAATTTGAATGCAAATAATTTAGAATTTCATTTATTTATTTTCAATACTAATTATTAATAATTATTAACTATTTTGATACTACGAATTTCGAGGATTACTTAAAATGCTAAAATGTTAATACACTTTCAACTCAAGGCTTTATGGTGGCCACACAGAAAACTGCGAAATAAATATGTATTTGCTTTGGCCAATACCATTTTATCACACACCACCATGGAGTCACAAAGTACATATCGTTTTTATTTTGTTATGGAGTCATCTCGTCAATTGTCATTGTTAATATGCTACACTTGGATGTGCCAAATGAATACAACTTACCAGAAAATAGTGGAGACAAGTATTGCAGCCCCAATGAAGTCCACGAAGACTACAAACAACACAAACAGTGTCAGCTGGCTCCACGTCAGACCCAGCTTGAGGGCAAAGCACACTGAAGACACTGGAACGAGACAAGCCCATTAGCATCTCATAGCTTACTCGTATGTATTTTAAAATAAGTAAATAAATATTATAATTAGAAAATTTATTAATCACTTACAAAAAAGCCAAACAGATAGTAATACTAAGAACGCAGGGTCATCTCTGGCAAACTGTGACTTAGTATCTGAAAAAGTAATTATTGTCAACAATTAATTTTCACATCCATCAATTTTTAATTTATTATAGAGCATGTAATTTTTATTTTTAGCCTATATTATCATGAGCATTTCTAATTTTTATATTGACAGTACTTTCCTAGAGGCAACAATCTTACTCTTCAAGGGTAGCATTTGTTCAGTAGCAGGTTAGTTCCCTCCACCAATCCGCATTGGAGCAGCGTGGTGAAGTATGCTCTAGACCTCCCGCAGCTGCATCTGTGGGGGAGTCCCGTGCCCAGCAGTGGGACGTCTATGGGTCACAGCGAGGTTAGTAAAAGGTAATAAACTTAGAAAGGGACTCTTTTTAACAATATTGCTGTTATGAACAAACTGAGAGGAGACCTGTGCCCAACAGTGGGACAAAGAAATGTTTGTGATGACTACTTACGTTTCCTATAATTGAAGTTCCTGAAAACTTTCTGTGGAGACACAAATAAGTAGACCATTTGCCAGGCAGCGAATTCGAAGTCCATCTGATTGAATTTGAACAGGCGGCGCAGGTATTTGTACCGTTTCACAGCGGCGCTGGCCGTCGTGGCTTGGTAGTTCGCTGGCGCTGGGAGCGGGGACGTACTCCTGGGATAGTTCGTGGTAGGTGTGGGTGATGTTGAGTATTTCATTTTCACTAGATTCTACTTAGATTACTTTACTCTCATGTAATGTTACAAGTAGACACGGCTTATGCATTCGGGCTAGCTGTTTTTATTTATTACAAATTAATTTCACGCTTTCTTTTAATTTTAAGATTTCTAAGAAATAGTATTTAAAATTGATATGAATCACAATGTTTCACTCACAATACTATACTTGTATATCTGTGCTTAATAATAATTACATACCTATTTCATGTACGTCATGTCAAGTCAATCATGTGACATCCCGAAAAAGTCAGTTTATTTAGCTGTGTCAGAATGACGTTAAGGTTTTCGTTTGGAAATGAGTATCTTTTATTTCTTTGGAAATATATCTTACGGATCCTTACTTGAAAAATTATTCGAAACACTATGGTGATCTTTTGCTATTATACTATTAGTACGTTTCAGTGTGCGAGGGATAATTTATAGAAGGGAAAATTATAGATTAAAGAGCCTATACATATAGGTACTATTTAGAGTTCGCTTCGCACGCCAGCCATCCAAATCCTTTGCTGGTATAATCAGCTGATTAAGTTCCGGAACTGGGACCACCAGCTCGATATAAACGACCTAGACATATGCTAGAAGACCCAGATGACGCTTGGGGATATCTCGTGTTGATCACAGTTGATGTGTTCAGCGACTGATAATTTTCTATCTAAGGTAACTCCAAGGTATTTCCGACTGCAACCATGGAATTGGTTAGTCAAACGTTGGAATGGACTTTAATACCTTCTTGAAATATTGGTTTTTGCGGGTGAAGAGTACTGCTACACTTTTGTCTTGTTTAATTTCAATTTATGTCCTTCCTCTATCTATGGGATGAGCATTGTCACTCTTCCCTTTGTCCTTCCTCTATGCACAATCCACCGGCAGGGACGAAGATACAACTTTCGACCGGCCAACACGAGGTATCCCCGAGAGATTGGTCGATCCCCTGCTTTATTTACAAACACGTTGACCTAAGCCGAAGTCCGTACCCTGGGGTACGGACCCCCAGGGTCTGCCCCTGGGGGCAGACCCTTAAATGAAATGGCTGGAAAACGCTTTACGTGCAAATTGTGCAAAACTATGCAATTTTCATTTCATATTTATTTATATACTATATAAAAAAAATATTTCAGTGAGGTGCTTAGGTAATGCAAAATAAAATATAATCGACATTTTATTAAAAATATATTTATTTACAACAAGAGCGATTGATTTATTCTTATTCTATTAAAGTCGAAGAAATCTGCTAAAAAGATCTCACATTATCCTATAAAATCAAATCTTAATATTACACTGCCTTATTTGCAATTACCGAGATAATAACGCAACGCACTTGTGATAAATTTAAGCGATTAAAAGTTTAGTGTTATCACAAATCTTAATCATAGATACTGCGAGCTAATACCAAAATAATAATTTTATAAAAAAACTTAAAACTAATGTGTAGAATTACAGAAATATACCTAGGTTCATAGAAAAAAAACGTAATAAATTATATAAAATTAAAAACATTTCGTTGCATGGCCGACTGACTTTTTAAGTTTGGCAACTTAACTTTTACAAACTACATCCTTAATTACAGAATTCGTTGTATCCTTTGTCAGTTATAACAAAATGACTAGGAAGTTGAATTTACTATTTCCTATAATGGTAACTGCATTATTAGGTCTGTTTAGCGGCCACACAAAAAAATCTTGTAATAACAAATTATGGACGATTACTCAGAAGTTTCATGTAGATTTTTTTTGTTCTTTACATAAAAATGAATTTGTTACAATAAGTTACAGTTTGATTAGAATGTGTATATATGTACAACTAAGTGAAACTTAAATAATGAGCGTTCATGAATGTCATGAATTAAAAACCACTAAACGTTAAACAAGCGCTAGTGGTAACTAAACAGTAATGTGGTTTAAGGTAAATTCTGCTGCAACCAGTTAAGGTAGTGGGTGACTCTGGTGTACACGCCGGGGTAGCCGGGCTCCCCGCATTTGTTGCCGAAGGACACTACTCCAATCTGGGTCCATCGACCGTTTGCTTGCAACATGAGTGGCCCACCGGAATCTCCCTGAAAGTAAATAATTTGGTTTAAATCCCTTTAACCGCTGGGTAAGCCTTTTTATTCTACGAAGTACAGTTAAGAGGCTGATGGCTGGTTATCTCTATGAGTTACGTGACAAAATCCCACGTTCAAAGGCACTTATGTAAGGTAAGTTACTCAGTAAAGAAAAATCTTATTACTAAACTAGTACAATATGGTGTAAAGAGCACCTAGACCCAAAGTATGAGTACCATCCCCAAAAAAATTATGTTCTGGGTTGGTTAATCGCTGGAAAATAGTTTGTAAAGAAAAGCGGCTTTTACACAGCCACAGTCAAGATTCAGAGCTAATCTGACTCACCTGACAAGCATCCACTCCACCTCGCGCGTACCCGGCGCACAGGAAAGTGTCCGTAATGGGCTGGAAGTACGCCCTATCGCAGTCCTCGTTCCTCCAGACGGGCAGCTTGGCTTCCAGCTGCCTCGAGCTCTCACCCCCTCCGTACCTCGTAGTACCCCAGCCTACTACCGTAGCCATCGCACCGTCAAACGTCTGCCGCGAGAGGTCGCCGTAGGGTAAGCAGATCGGGATGACGTATTTTGATTTCTGAACGTTTTCTGGAAAAAAAAAACAATTCTACCCATCCAGATTTATCTGAGCGTCGTATCTTAGTTAGGACGTCCAAATTACTCTTAGATAATGCTAGGTAAAAGCGTGGCTCAAAGGAGAGACACGGAGCTTAAGGTCAAGCAGTATATAGGGTGTAAGAAAATAAGTGTTATGCATTTATAATCGAACAAAAATTGGTATCGAGCCTCGAGCATGTGCACTTATGCGTAAAAACTCGTTTGTAATTAGGCAACAGCATTCTGCAACGGTCATTCGCACACGAAATGAACATTGCATTTACAAACATACCTACTGATATCTATCGCTGAGTAGTGCCTATGTATTGCTATCGCTGATTAGGTAGTCCTTGAACAAATCTCGAGTATTGTTTTCACATAGTTGAAGTTACCGGCTTACTCACGTGTGATTTAAGTCGGAAATAGGCCGACTAGTTTCGATCTATTACGATGATCATCTTCAGGAGTGAACGCGTTCGCGGCGGTCACGGCGTACACTGTTGTTTGTTTTCACATAGTATGTGTGTACTAACCAACCAGTACTGACGCATGAAGTCGTTTTACTAGCCGACCCTGGAGAACTGGTCGTCGCGAGGTGGCTTACGGGCTCGTCGCTAGGATGGTCAGTAGTCAGCAGGTACTCACCAGCCAGCACCAGTACAGCGATATCGTTGTAGTAGCCGACCCTGGAGAACTGGTCGTGCGCCCTCACGGCGGTCACCCGCAGCGCGAGGGGCTTAAGGGCTCGTCGCTAGGATGGTCAGTAGTCAGTAGGTACTCACCAGCCAGCACCAGTACAGCGATGTCGTTGTAGTAGCCGACCCTGGAGAACTGGTCGTGCGCCCTCACGGCGGTCACCCGCAGCGTGACGGGGCGCGAGGGCTCGTCGTTGCGAGCCAGGTCCACGTCGCCAAGACGCACGCTGAACTGGCGAGCTGGGAACCTGAGTAAAGAAATCATCAATGAATTAAATACAATACATAGTCAAAAGGTCAAGATTTTTGAGTGAGGAAGTTCGGATTAGCTGCATTAGGATTGAGAGGGTTCAGTCGTCAACACCTATACAATACATCGTTGCGTAGCACCACACAACTTTGTCTTTCCCAGGGTCACTGGACGGTTCGAGCTCTCAATTTTCCTTTTCCACAACCCCAGAAATCCCCTTTTATACGCTCCATGCGAAAGGCACACACCAGGCTAGTCTTTGTGCATGACAGGCCGTCATGAGCTACGTCATAATTGTTTAACCTGTGGCTACTTGACAAGCAGCTGTGTTCCGGCAACTTACGGCCTCTGCTTGGAGTCCCTGGTGCAGTGCGCCGCGGTGAGCACGTGCCGCTTGCCGACCAGCGTGCCGCCGCACCAGAACTCGCGTCGCTTGCTGCCGTGCAGGTAGATCGCGGCCATCCACGGCCACGCTCCCGGCTTTGACTCCGTGCCGCCGACGATGCGCCCGCCTTCGTCTTCACGCTGCCCGCAGTCTAGAATGAAGTCAGAATAGCTATGACTTCAAGTATAATGAATAAGGCAATCAATCTGCAAGAAACTGCTATAATTTTTTAATCGTCTCCGTATTTTAAGGATTGACTGAGAATGCCAACAGGGAAACTTACGGTACTTACTGGTCCGCTTATTATGTATGTAACTTTTTTGTTCCAGATAACAAAGGTAGTTCCAGGTAGTAGAAAAAAATATTGTTTTTTTTTCATTAAATTAAAAGCGCATGCATTTTTTCGAATTAAAATGTGTTTTCTTGGCTAATTGAAATTTGTTATTTAAGTCTCATTTAGTATTGATTTTTTTATATTTTTACTCCACCAATCCGCAGTAGAGCAGCGTAGCAGTATGCTCTAGACATCCCGCAGCTGTGTCTTTGGGGGAGACCCGTGAGACTCAGTGGATAACAGAGGGACGTCTATGAGTTGTTGTTGAAGAGTTTTCAACAAAATGTAATTGTGAAACATTTTTTACGTCATGGAGCGTCGTCATTTGACCGCAGACGAAATGCACCAATGTGCGAGCAACAGGGATTTGAACCCGAATCCTATCGAGTCAGTCAGTTCTACTCGCAGGTTTACTTATCTTTATTTAATAAATCTGCTGCTGTAAGGTTGAATGAATTATATAATACTCCTATCGCTCCCTTCATTGTACGTAAGTAATATTCTTAACCCCAAGAATTGAGAAAGGTTAAAGGTTGGAGAATTGAGGGCGCCATCGACAGGGCACGTCTTTGTTGTGCATTCAATATCGGTATTGATTGACACGAAAGATGGCATAGAGGTAAGGTTTCAGTCTCTTTCAAGACATATAATGTAAGTGAATTTCTAATCCCAACCATACAGCACACGATATATTATGTCATAATTATATATATGCACCCCTGAGTTCTGTACTGTTTAAGGAACTTTATAAACATCAACATTCCTGGTTTAGATAGTATTCAGGTTAGTATGAGTTATGTGAATTGAAATTTACTAAAGCATCCTTACCATTCTCATCCACTATGTTTGAATAATTTGAGATGACGGGAGGAGCCACGGTATAGAACGTAGTGGTCGATGGCCTGGGAGTGGTCACAGTAGTCGCCGTGCTGGTTACAGGACGAGTGGTAGTCGGAGCTGGCGTAGGCTTCGGCCTCTTGGTAGTTAAAACTAGAATGGCTGAAGGTTTCTTCGTTGTGGGCTTCGGCAAAGGCCTCTGCGTCGTAACTGGGACTAAGTAAGTTGGCTTGCTTGTGGTGGCAACTACTGGTCTTTCAACAGCTGGAGTAGCGGGTACAATTGCATCTAGGGGACAACATACTCCCGGTACGAATAAATCTTTGAAGCACAGTGATTCTCTCAGCGTGATCAAGTTCAAGAGAAGTTGAGGGCAGTTGCTCAGATCTTCACATATCCCTTCCTCTCCCTCTGGTGTCGTGCAAGCCTTAGCGTCACTTTGACTCTGATCTCCTGTAGCTATTTTAGTTATTGGCGCATCTGGCAGCACTTTTGGCAATGCCTTCTTCACTATGGGCGCTATTTTGTCGGTCACGTTTCGTCCTAGCACGTTCTTGCTGATCGTGTAGAGAGCTTGGGGCAGCTGTTGCAAGTTCGGATCGGATTCTGTCCTGTCGTTTTCACTGACCATGTCGACGAGGTAATGTCCTACTGTGTTGATGGCTCCCAAAGTTTCAGATATTCTAGTGAATGCTGACTCAGATAGAAGTCTTCCATCGCTCCGTGTCTCGGAATTGACCAAATCAACGGATGATCTGCTATCGTAGTTCGGGAAATTCTGGTAATTGCTGTAGCCATGTGGTAGCAATGGGTTTTGATTGTAAGAGACTGGGTAGTTGTATTGCTCGGTATAATAAGGATGCATTTGCATTGCGTCTGGCGATCTCTTTCTTGGCGAGGAAAATTGATGCCAAGGGGGATTGCTCCGCTGCATGTATGGGTTGCCCGTGTCACCCGTTGTCCTCATGTATGTGACTGAAAAGTGAGGGAGGAAATAAATTAGATCATGTTATATTTGAAGTTCATATAAATTGTTAGCTGTATAAATAATTTGATGCATACCTACCCGGGTGGAGGACTTGTTGGTGACATCGTATACTCGTAGCCAGTATAACGGAACCTGAAAAGAAAAAGGACATCTTATAGAACGGAAATACTGAATACTTTTTGTCGAAACGTATATTGTTTTGCGTTTGTGTCTGTGACACATAAAACTTTGTAACACTGGCACTGTATTAATTTTAAATAATGATATAGTTCATGTCATTAAAGGTGTCCTAAGATGTGTTATTTAGAACTAGTGGACGCCCGCAGCTTCGCTCGCGTGGAATTAGACATTCACTAACTTCAAAAACGGCCATGTTTCATACTAACTTTGCACCCCCGTTTTACCCCCTTAGGGGGTGAATTTTCAAAAATCCTTTCTTAGTGCTCCCCTACGTTATAAAAGGAACCCCTGTGCAAAATTTCAAGTTTCTAGCCCTTATAGTTTAGGCCCTGCGTTGATATGTCAGTCAGTCAGTCAGTCAGTCAGTCAGCCAGTCAGTCAGTCAGTCACCTTCTCCTTTTATATATATAGATTATTTTCCTACCTTCCAGTTTTGGGAGTTTCGAAATGACTAAACGGAAATGCAATCTCTTTCAAAGTAGTGAACAAGAAACGAATTATGTCAGCATGAATATCGAAGGTTTGATAAGAAGCGAGTAAGTTATGTTAAAAATAGTCGAGTAAATTATTGGGTACTGGGTTAAATCCAATGGTTCAATACCGCGTCGATACTAACGGGTTACTTGCGTTAATTAATTTTATTTTAAGATGAAAACAGTTTCAATATAATGTCAATTTCTAAAATAACTTACTTAAGCACTAAGGTAACGCAATTGATTACCATAGCATAGGATGATAAGTATAAGTGTTTTTTTTTTTCAGGGATTTTGTCTTGAAATTGAGAAATTGCGTTGTACTCGTATGTGTCCGCCACCAGAGCACCAGTTCAAGGGTAATAATTGTTTATTATTTAGAAAACCCTGGATCGCGTGTATCTTTCTTGTTGTAGGTACAACCGCAACTTAAAACGGTCCGTGAGATTGGCGAGATTTGGCGCGCGTTGCTTTTGTTTTTTTTTAAATCCGTTATTTAACTGGCTTGAAATTAATGGTAAAGGACGGCTGCTCATTAGCGGGTAACTGTTCAGTGATGTATTACGATGGACATCGATGTAAATTATTAAAAAGTTTATTTCTGAGTACATGAAGATATTAAACGGGGCTCTTCAATTTCGTGGTACCTGTAACAAGTTATTTGATATGGTATGTTGTTGCAGTCATTTATTGTTTATGGTGCCTGTTTTGGTTAAACCAACATCATGGTTTGTCTCGGCTACATAACATTGCATACTTTAATTAGTTTTGGGATAAATCTTACGAAACTCTCCCATATGTGGTGACTCTATTCTCTATATGCGTTGTGTTGTGGGCGTAACGTGTGCATCCAAATTCGAAATTATGTTGAAATATTTAAATTACGAAGTTGTTTTGATGACTCAGCCTACGGTTAGAGATGGCCTGGCAGATAGGTACTGTTTATCGAGATATTAGGGCTTAGCTTAGTGGTGGGTAATTATTGTAAATCAATCTTAATTTTTGTCCAATATGATAGTTGATTGTTTTTAAGTGATGCATATTTATTTTAATTCAAATTTAGAAAGAACATCGAAGCTTATTGAACGGAAAACCTCAAGCGTGCAATATCATTTTTTTTTAATTCAGCAATCACACGCGTGGATGCATGCTTAAGAGAGTTGATACCTTTTTTTTTTAACGAGGGGGAAATCTTCGCAAAATGCTCGACCGCTGGAGGGATGTGAGATTTTTACTCACTAAAACCACAGAATAATAGTACAAGTAAAACCCCCTCGGCAGCCTTCCTGCGCATATAGTGAGGCTCCTAGGGAACGCACCGGTGAAAAGACTTATGCCCGTTTTCACCAACCACACTTAAGTCATCCCCTTACTAAGTACCATTTAGTGTAGGTGATACCCTAAAACAACACTTACTTAATTTTCGTTTTCACCAAGCTAAGTGACACTTTACTAGGTTATACTTAAAATTTAGGGATTAACATAGCCGTATATTTACCGATTTTTTACCGATTAAGTTTTTTTCAATATTTCATGACTTTTTCTTAAATGTAATTATTCTAGGATATATAAAATAATTAAAAACACTTGTACGAATACTAAAACATTTTTTTCTTACCGTTTATAATATTTTTTGGCTATATAAATATGATAAGTATAATTTAGGTACTTGCCTGCTGATTATATACATTGGGAAAACAAGACTAGCAATTTTTTTTTAATGCAACCTTCACACTGCGTTGTTCTTGCTCGCTGGTTGGAAACTACGAATTCTTCACGTTTTTTTTTATGGATACAAGATAGCAAACGAGCTTACAGCACCACCCATCCGTTGCCGCCCATGACAACTGTGACTGACTTCGAACAAGACTCTATTAGGGACTGGAATTGTTAGTCCAATTAGTTGAGAGTTAATTAGAACATTAGTTGGTCAGTTCGTTAGTAGGTATGAGGACTGGGGACTGTTAGTGAAAGTTAGTCATGTTAGTTTATGTTAGTAATAGTCCAGTTAGTACTTGTTAGTAGGAGTCTCGTACTAAGTCAGTCACAGATGTGTTGCTACCCTTGAGGACTATGATGGTACCTTCTAAAGAAGTGTAACCGGAAACCACACCTTTCCAAACGGACCATAATTGCTTTAAAAACAATTATTACACGGCAGAAATGGTACTAGGTACCGTGGCGGGCAGTGGTACTGCCCCGTGCCAACTCTATATGGAACCAATTAGGTTTCATATAAAACCTATTTGGTTCCCTATAGGCTCTACCACCTAAAAAACGTCACGTAAAGTCAAAATAGCTTCCGAAACCCTTTTTACGATACGGCTGCATGCAGCGATGCTGATCCCTCCTATATCAGCTATTGTCTGCAAGTGACTTCCGGTGGCATAAAATCTTAGAGCACACAGTAACTGAATGATGGGTTAGACAGATTTATTCCTGAAGATAAACAAAGGTATGAAAAAAAGTAACCTAATATTCTATAAAATAAAAGTAGGTATGAGTACTTACCTGTCATCAGCAAATTCTAATAATTCTTTAAACCTATATTTTGCACAAAAATATTTGTCATCATGCTTTAAAAAAAGTCTGGCCTCTCTTCATAAATTCGCGGTCTAGTCATAAATCGAGGATTACTGATTTGATTAGGGAGTCAAAGAAATCAGTTAAATCTTTGCTCATTTTGATAAAATTTCACAAAATAACACGTCAAGTAGATCAGTTACATAGTTAGGGACTGGTTAAGGGAGGAATATTCGGGCCCCTAAAATTTAGGTGACACATAAGTCTTTAGGTATCCCTTAACGGTTGGTGAAATCGAATTTACACATAAGGGTCATCTAAATTGACATAAGTGTTACTTAAAATTTAGGGGATGTTGGTGAAAACGGGCATTAGACATAGACATAGACAAAAATTTATTTCGACATAAAACATACAAGAAAAGTGAAACAATACAATAACTTGATACCTATCTAATCTTAAGTTAATTCTGCCAGTGATTTGCGAGTTGCGACTGACATAGAACGTCAAGAAAAGTTTTTTTTGTGGCAACGCGAATCAGATCGTATGGGCATTGTGCGCGAGAAAGCGGTGCGCGCGCGCATGTGCGTTGCGTAATGATAGGGCTCTTTAGTCACTTCGGTCTTACTTAATTCTACGATATACTCGATATACTTATTTTACTGTTAGATTTGCGTTGTAGGCGACACTTGGCTTTCTATCCTTTGTACTTATATGGCGCGGTCACCAAAAATTTACCGGATGAACCTACTAAAGAACTTTTTTTAATCGAACTATTAGTTAATTTAAAAAAAGTTGTTACTGACGTTAGTCAGCTTTGTTTAACGATACATCGTTACATATTCCCGATACATATTAATCATAATCATAATCTTTATTGCTCAAGTGTAACATTACAAGTTCTCAGTCATAACATTACGTCACGAAACCTTGCTAGGGCGTTGCAATTGATTGTATACAGTTAAATAATTTAATAATGATTAAGTAAGCGTGCTTCGGAGGGCACGTAAAGCCGTCGGTCCTGGTTGTGGTGGAAACAGTCGTTAAGCCTTGTCGAAGACCTTTGGGTGGCTTGAGAACATTCAACACTGGGTAGGCCACTAACCCCTCCACCAATCCGCATTGGAGCAGCGTGGTGGAGTATGCTCTAGACCTCCAGCTGTGTCTGTGGGGGACCCGTTCCCAGCAGGACGAAGGTTGCAGCTAATATTCAGACCGCTACTGTCGTATTTAGAGCGGCGTGAATATGAAAAGAGATAAGTTATTTCATTTCTATAAAAATTCTATTGAAATAACGTGTCTGAGTGAGACTATTAAAATACTTTCATTATGATATAAACATTATTTTCACTAGTCTGTAATTACTGAGAAATGTTTGTCTATGGCCAATTCCATTTAGCTACGCGTTTTATTATAGTAGCGAAAATATATTGGCTTGGCAACACTTGGCAATAACGAACGAACTTCTAAGAGCTGAGAACATTAGATAAGTCAATTTCTCTTTCACCAAATTAGTGAAATTTTATGTTCTTACCTTTGACGTCCAATATCGTTAATGCTCACCCTTTTTTTTTAAATTCAAATTCAATTACCATTCATTTATTCACTCAAAGCCAGTTCAGGCATACAAGTATTAAAATTATACAATTATTCAAATATAATAATTACACAAATAATTTCTAATGCACGTTATGTACAATGTTAGCTTCCTGCGCTAATTCTACATTACGCCAACCTCCGTCCACGTAATTTTCGTAAAAATGGTCGAAAGCTTTTGCTTCACGCTCGCTGCGACCCATAGACGTCCCACTGATGGGCGGGTCTCCACCACAGACACAGCTGCGGAGGTCTAGAGCATACTCCACCACGCTGCTCCAATGCGGATTGTACGCCAGTTATAAGTACCTACGCCAAAATTGACAACAAGCTTCACGCTTCATGAGTTTCTATAAATAGAATGGCGGTAAGGTAATATATCGCGATGCTATTTTAAGCAAAACTATTACCTATGTACTGGGTACGTATATAGAAACTACCTACTCGATTTGGTTTCGAAACTTTGCAGCTAAATTTGGTCCCTGAGCACTTTTGATCAAATTGAGTTACAAACTACGATTGGGTTGATTAAAAAGATAGATGTTCAGAATATAGAGTACTAGTGGACGCCCGCAGCTTCGCTCGCGTGGAATTAGACATTCACTAACTTCAAAAACGGCCATGTTTCATACTAACTTTGCACCCCCGTTTTACCCCCTTAGGGGGCGAATTTACAAAACTCCTTTCTTAGTGCTCCCCTACGTTATAAAAGGAACCCCTGTGCAAAATTTCAAGTTTCTAACCCTTATAGTTTAGGCCCTGCGTTGATATGTCAGTCAGTCAGTCAGTCAGTCAGTCAGTCAGTCAGTCACCTTCTCCTTTTATATATATGATAGTATATCAGAAGTTAATGTTGTTTCATGTTTGTCGATGGAAGTAGAAAATTAGGGTATCATAAATAAGAGACCGTAGTAAATGACCGTAGTCTATATAAATAAAAAAATGAATGTTGTTAAGCGCATAACTCAAGAATGGCTGGACCAATTCGGCTAATTTATTTTTTGTATGTTCCTTCAGGTCTACGGAAGGTTTTAGTACTAAAAAAAATAAAAAAAAATAATCTGCTCATTTATTTTTAGTCCACTAGTACCTAATCAATAAAACAGAAAACAACTTATACAACTGCCGGATCGTAGGCGCTGGATTCAGAAGGCAGAGGACTGTTCGGAGTGATGTCGTTTAGGCCTATGTCCAGCAGTGGCCCACAAAATAGTGATGTATTGTACACTGGTCACAAATCCAAACTATTACTAGGATGTAGGTAGTACTAGTAGGAATTACTAGTAGGAATTACTGGTAGGGTATGAAGTCGTTACGATGGTCGTTTGTTGTTTGTTTGTTTTCGTAATGCGAGTGGATCTAGCCAACCCGCATCCCTGACTCATTGACCGCCATTGCGGCTGAGAGTGAAAGCGGTGATGTCATCGGCCAACACTCCGCTGAGTTTCGGATACTTTTTCGGATACCTTTTTTTGCTGGGAACATAAATTAGAGTATGCTCTACTTTCATCGCATGAGCACATGTTCCAATAAAACTGCCGACAAACTGTTCTGCGGTTTGGCAGGAATGAACATTGTACTAATTTTGATTTAGTAGTCTTCGACTTCAAAGGTTTTTTATCAGAATCAGATTCATTTATTTTTCATTATATGGTATTTTGTATAGTACCTACGCTTATTAAACGTCATAACATTTTTGTATCTACCGCCGGTTCACAAAGTTGATGCTACCGAGAAGAACACGGCAAGAAACTCGGTGTTACTCTTTTCAAAATTTATATTTTTATAATTTGATCAAGGTACCATTATTATTGAACAAGTGGAGATGGAACATCGCACCAAGCGTTTCTATCGTTCAATTAGTCATTGATTTTATAGAAAACGTTCAAGATGAGGACCGGGTAGATCCGGCCGGGCACAGCGCTAGAGGGCACCGGCGCGTTCTGAAAGATATCCCGGAGCCCTCGCCAAGGTAAGCTACCGAGCGGGTATAAGTGCGTGAAATTCCCTTATTACTCAGTATTGCTAAGGTTTTCCACTCGTTAAACAAAAAAGTTAAGTAGCAACCTTAAAGCGACAGAAGCTGAAGCATCCTGGATCCGCATTACACAACAGCCAAGAGCAATTGCAACATGAGGGTCGCACGCGCAGCATGTTATGTAACGCGCGACGCTCAGTAAGCCGGGGTGAGCTGGCAAGGCAAGGCCAATGTGTGGGCATGGGTTTTTCCTAAAGCCTCGATTTTTCAAAATCAATAAGTACTAATATTATAAAGAGGAAACATTTTGTTTGTCATGTTTTCACACAAACTACTGGACCGATTTCAAAAATTCTTTCACCATTAGATAGCTGCATCTTCACTGAGTGACATAGGCTATATAATATTACTAGGTGTAAACGAAACTATTGTTAAGTCTAATTCCACGCGAGCGAGCAATTTTTTCTGTTTTTTAGTATTTGTTGCTTCGATCAATAATGTACGCAGCAAGAGAAATACATCGTATGTGAAAATATCAACTGTCTATCACGGTTCATGAGATACGTGGTGTCAGACGAACAGCGGAGCCTTAATAGTAGCGTCCCGTTTTACCCTTTGGGAAACTCGCTTTAATATTTAATTTCTATACACTCCACCCATCGGGCATGCTAAAAGTTAATATTACCGATCGGTTGGTAATGTCTCAAGCCGTAAGGGTCGACTCACATTGGCGCAGAGTCGAAGCGACGCGACGCGTCATGTTTTTCCGCCTACAGCATATTCAGCTCTATTGCTCTATTGTTTAAGTACAAAATTTCTCCTATGTAAATATGGTGGCGCGTGTCGACGCGCGTCGACGCGCGGCTGGTGTCGAGCGGGCTGGAGTCGAGCTGTACTTTAATAATAGAGCAATAGAGCTGAATATGCTGTAGGCGGAAAAACATGACGCGTCGCGTCGCTTCGACTCTGCGCCAGTGTGAGTCGACCCTAACACGAGTATTTCCTTCAACATATTCTACTACCTTAAAAATGCCCTAGAAAGCGGCTCTTGTCCAAATGTCCGGTCGTTATAGTAGTTAACGCAAATTTCGTCGCCTGTTAAAAGCATCACATTTAAAGTAGATGTCGTTTTATTTAATGCTTGTTTAAGTATGTTGCCATCCTATAAGTTTTGCGCACACGACCGAATTTTTGAACGATTTTTTCTCTGTTTAATCGATCAAATCGAAAGAAAACATATTAATTAATAATTGCTTAAAATGCTAAGTGAATTCATATTTACAAAATTACTTTCAAGACGTTATTTTCAATGGTTGTCTGGAAGAGATTGCTTTTAGTGATAAGACCGCCATTTGTACTACCACTCTAATATTTCTATAATAGTCTGTCTGAATTCATATTTATAGGCAATAGCAGAAACCATAAAATCAGTCAAATATTCAGTAATAAAATCGGTGAAAAAGTCGATTGTGTGAGGTCACCTCTAACCCCTTGTCTTGTGAACGGTCACACTTGGTTATTACGACATCCTTTACATGCACTTAGAATTATATTGCGTTTTAACATGCTTGGAGCTATAGCGGTAATGCATGCCCAGTGGCTGATATAAGGTTTTTCGAGAGGGTCCACCTTCGAATCCCAGTGCACGCAGAAACTGAAAACCTTGCAACAGTAATAATAATAAATTTCAATACTCTGTGGTTACATCACAAAAATTATATTTATATTACAAAAAATCCTCAAAATAAAATTTGTATGATTACATTAAATATTTCATGATATACATAATTATGTTTCACAATATAATTTACAAAAATTATATATTAATTTTACTTTTATCTACCTATTTACATTGAGACATTGAAACGGTCCTGCATTCCATGAGACAGCGTGTTGAAGTAAACTTTGTTGATGGAATCGTTGGTTTGAGTTGAGTTGCGTAGAGTCGATCATTTTAGTATATTAGTTAGTCACTTATTAAAAGTCTCACTCAAGATGAGACCGGAGAATAAAGTCTCGCCAGGCAGGGTCATTGATCGATGCGCTGTAGGGTGCTGGCTTGTACAGGTAGACCGTAGCATCGTTTTAGCCATTGTCAATTAAATACTGTGCCATTCTTAAAACAGCGAATCGATGCTATCGTTAGAATATAAAATAGGGCAGATCGTGATGTATCTCGGCTTGGGAAAGCAAGTCTCCTATCTCCTTATCACTGCATGGACGATAGAGATCGGAAAGCTTGACACACCCCAGGGCAAAGCGCTAATGAAATGCAGAAACGTTCTCCCTTTTAATATACAATCGCGTTCTTAAATTGGCATTATACTGAAAATCGAGCCAAATGCGGAATGTGGCAATCTTTGACTGATATTAAACATACATGCGAAAACAAACAGACATCCATATGTTTATCGTTGCCTTAATTTCAAAACACGTGACAAAGAAATTTTATAAATAACAATTGAATCGCCGTAGACACATTTTTTTTAAATCATGGGCATTCTCACACACGGCCATCTGACCCCAAATTAGGCACGAGTCTGTACTATGGGTGTCAGAGACTGATATACATAAATATATATTTTTAAATACATACTTAAATGAATAATATTAACATCCAGACACAGAACAAACACAAGTGTTCGTCACACGAATATTTCTCCTGAGTGGGACACGAGGACACGACCCCTGGAAACAGGCAGGGTCATTACCGATTGCGCCAACGGGCCCTTCAATAATCTTCAAGGTGTTTGTGGAGTGGTAGAGATGCAGATTTATGAATGGAGATGAAACTTAACATAAAATCACGCCTGTATATCCCCGAAGAGGTAAGCAAAGGTGTATAAGTACCTACCCACTTTTCACCAGTTATGTTTAGATCCCATACAAATTCAGTGGATAACAACAACCACACACATAACATACAAAAGCTATAAGTGCATGCCGCTTGGATTTGAAGCCAGACGCCCGAATAAGAGGCGAGTTAGTCACTGGGCTGTCACAGCTGTTTCGCCCAATCACCCCTTCAGATTGCACATAATCGATAACAAAAAGATTCATTGCATCATGTCGCGTGGAGCTGTCGCCGGTGACATAACGCTGTCATTGGCGGACATCGCCCGCCCAGTCACGTGCGCCCGCGCAGCATGCGATCGTCACGCGCCGTTTGGGTTCCGTGGGTTTCAGACGAAGGTTCTCGAAGACGGACTACCTCATGTACTCGAAATTTTAAAACTTAATTAAATAGCAGACTCAGTAGATTGTATTTGGATGGCTGATTATATCTATTTTTATCTATTTTTAATAAACTCTCTACTAAACCAATATTATAAAGAGGAAACAACGAAAAAAAATAAAGGTAAGTATTCCAAGTTTTTGTCATCGAATCATTATAAAAAATAAATCTTATTTTAAGTGTGAAAATTCCGATTTGAATTCTGTAAGGCTCATAGCAGGCTCAAAAATTTGATCAAAAATTGCACTAAAATTATATTGCCATAGATCAGGGGTGCTCAGACTTATAGTGTCAACAATATACTTAAAAATATTTTGAAAGCAAGGGATCTACTACTGTACTAACTACTATGTAGGTAATTACTAAAAATCGTCTGTATAACTAATTATTATAAAGAGGAAAGATTTGTTTATAATGTTTTCAAGCAAAAACTACTGGACCGATTTCAAAAATTCTTTCACCATTAGAAAGCTGCTACTTCACTGAGTAGCATAGGCTATATAATATTACTAGGTGTAAACAAAACTATTGTTATGTCTAATTCCACGCGAGCGAGGGCGTCAACTAGTTAACAATATAACTTATGTCATATAACCTCTCCATATGTATATCATTACATGAAATGTTTCTACGCAATGCTCCTTTTAAGTCATTATTAAAAGCTTTTATTTAACTTCACTCGTATTATGTATTCATTCATTCATGTAAGTATGTAAGTCCTGGAATCTTGCAATCAATATTTCTCCCACTTCCACTAAAGCTATCGAGCTGAAATTTGGCACACATATTAGGTTCCGATGACAATGCATGGAAATAAAAAAAAAGTTATAAAAGCTTTTTAAAAAAAAAAAAATTTTTAGAGTAAATTCAAACAGAACCAGAGTTGTCAATCGGGCTTGCCACTCCGCCATGGCAGAGCAATGATCGTTCAATCAAAATTATCTGCATTTAATACTCCTCATTAACGCTTCTCGCGTGATAGACTAACATTACTTTTGTCGGTATAAATTTTATTAACATTTTTGATTAGTTCATCATACTTTTACGTCTGCACTGCGTCGTTAGTCTATTGGTAGTGTGACTGCTAGACAGTTCCTGGGTTCGATCTCGGGTCTCGAAAAATACTAAAATGAAATGTAAAGTAAAAGTGGAATTTTGTCTTATGTCCTACCGATTAGTTTCCGTATTTGGGGTACCTATTATTCCTTATTTGATTACTTTCCCCTATTAATTATTGGGCTTATCTAATTTGAAATCCCCGGTAGATCCGAGTTAGGATTTTGGCCCGGTGTATAAGCAATAGGTTCAGCGTATTTTATCGACTAACCTGACTATCAACACTAACGGGCCGCGGGTAGCACTGAAAATCAGCGCTGCTGGATTTCATTCATTCAACGGCACATGCACATTCCCTTTGTAGTGTAACACTGTGCGACATTGTAGATTTGAAAAGTTAAATATTTAACGTTATATTTTAATAATAGTTATGTGTAAACATACATCCAGTAAAGATCATTTTACACTACATAGGACCTGAACATAACTGGTGAAAAGAGTGTGTTACACGCCTCTCCTTCCCCTTAGGAAAAATACAGGCGAGATGATATGCTATGTATGTTGAGAATTTAATCAATAACTAATAATAATTAATTATGATTAAAATTAAAAATTAAACAAAACCCCCGCCACATTATTTTACTATTCAAGAGCTTTCATTTGATATCCATATTGCGGGAGTTGTTGAAAAATATATATTCCGCCATTTTGTGGCGGCGGCCATTTTAACTAGTTTTTAACAGCGGATTGTTAACTAGTTTTAGAAAATACGATAGGACTGACATGATATTATAAAAGTCCTCCAATTAAATTAGATTAAAAAAAAACTTAAAGGTTTATAGTTCGGTATTTTGTCCTATGTAACATGCTGGGTAGCATCCAATTTTGACGTATAAACGTAGGCTAAAAAGCCTGTTTCACAACGATACGTACGCACGAAATAATTTTGGCGGAACCCGATGACTATACCGACTATACGGAACCCCTAGGTTCCGCGGAACCCAGTTTGGGCATCCCTGTATTAGATTACCTATTTGCGACGTCACAGAGAGCTGAAAATCTGAAATGCTTTTAAAATCCGAGCGCTGGGAACTAATCTAATTTTGATTGCAGTCTGCCTGCGCCTGACGTACTCGTAACTAAGTTACGCTTCCACGATGAGCACAGGATTAATACGGTGATGCCGCCACGCGGAACGCCCGCAGACTGCGCAAACTTTAATCTTTATATCTTCAAACCATTTCAAAAATACCTCTAGCAATAGTTGGAGTAGATATGGTTTATTTTCCTTACTCTATGGTTTGTGTGCCGAAAGTGTGTCACGCCAATTTTCTCATAGGAATCTTTTAATTCGGAATGTTAGGTATGTATTAGGTATTCCAAAATATTTAAATCAGCTTGTTTACGCGTTAAGGCGAAAAACGTCTACTGTAAAATATTAAATAAATAAATATCTTGGACATTCTCACACACGGCCATCTGACCCCAAAGTAGGCGCGAGCCTGTGTTATGGGTGTCAGAGACTGATATACATACATAGATATTTTTAAATACATACTTAAATAGATAATATTGACATCCAGACACAGAACAAATACAAGTGTTCGTCACACGAATATTTGTCCTGAGTGGGATTCGAACCCACGACCTTTGGCGCAACAGACAGGGTCACTACCGATTGCGCCAACGGGCCTGTGTAAAATGTATATACAGTAAAGTTAAAGCGGTCTGGAACCTAATTAAATCAGAGATGGGCAAATCACATTTTCTCATAATAAGTTAATTCTTGATACTAACAGAGATCCTATTACTTCCGACCAAGAGATCGCTGAGGAATTTGAAAATTTCTTTGCTAGATTCCTTGTGCCACGGAGACTTTCTAAGAAGTTTAAGAACAATAAAATTGTGGTGTCACGTCGTTTCTTAAAATTCAGTATCTATTTCTGTTATTTTTCTATCTAATTCTGTACTTTATTAAATAAGTTACTCGTATTTAATTTAAGTATTTATTAATTTAATAATTTATGTAGATATGTACACACGGAGGACAAAGTAGATGTAGATAATAACACAATAAAACCAAATACCCTTTCTGCTATTCTTATTTTCCCATCTTTCAGTCTCTAATATAATTCCAATTAACGTTCTCTTGTTAGTTAATGGAACTTATTCGATAAAACCGTCTCCATGGCATTTGAATAAAAATAGACAAACTAATTAAACCGCAGCTTGCTAACAACGTTAAGATCCAGGCTCTTGATACATTTGTATCCAGATTATGTGTTAGAGTATATTAACAGTTATAGAATAATTATATAGGAGTATATTGTACCGTTGGATTCAGAGGGCGCAGGATCGGGAGGAGTAGCGTCGATTTAGGGAGGCCTATGTCCAGCAGTGGACCCCAATAGGCTAATGGATGGATATATATATATTACTAGTGGACGCCCGCAGCCACGCTCGCGTTACACATTCACTAACTTCAAAAACGGCAAAGCTTCATACTAACTTTGCACCCCCGTTTAACCCCCTTAGGGGATGAATTTTAAAATTTTTCTCGCCGTAAAAACCATCCTTGAACTTCAACGAACATTTAAAAAAAAAGAATTGGCCAAATTGGTCCAGGCGTTGTTGAGTTATGCGCTTACCAACACATTTTGCGATTCATTTTTATTATATAGATTATATATGTATAAATAAAGAATATTAAATAAAAGGGTATTTAAACATAACTTAAATACAAATATGAGGAGGAGGAGGTCACGCTTAGACAAATATATGTACTTTTATATACATATAGATAATACATTTTTTACTATCTTGCTTATTCTATAAATCTACTGATTTTCCATCAATGTGTATTGATAGTACGAATTCTTCGGACACAAACCGTGGACGATGCCATCGCGTTCGTATCTTCGTCGAAATGGACCCGCAGCGGCCGTTCGGCCCAGTTTCAGCACGTTTGTTGACCCCGGGGACCGGTTGTGGACTGCTTATTAACCCGGCGTTTCGTGACCACATCATGAGTGGACCTACATTAAACCCTTTGCATAATTATCCGGTACTAGTGGACGCCCGCAGCTTCGCTCGCGTAGAATTAGACCCATTAGCGACGTCTGCCCGCGTTCGGGTTGCCCACTTGACTTCAAAAACGGCAAAGTTTCATACTAACTTACTTTGCACCCCCGTTTTACCCCCTTAGGGGGTGTATTTTCAAAAATCCTTTCTTAGTGCTAAAAATTATGTCAGTCAGTCAGTTAGTCAGTCAGTCAGCTTCTCCTTTTATATATATTGATAGATGTACTCGTAGAGACTATAGCGTCCATAGCCCAATGGTTTGCCTCGATTCAATGTGATCGGAAGAGTTAAGCAACGACGGGCGCGGTTGGTTTGTGGATTGTACCGCTAGTGGCAAAATTTCATCGGCGCTACCGTGCTTCGTAGGGCACGTCAAGCCGTCGGTCCCGGTTATTTTCAATGGTGAAAACAATCGCTATGTCTTGTCGAAGTCCTTCGGGTAGCGTGCCTGCCACGCTCTAGACCTCCCGCGGATTTGTCTGTGTGGGAAACCTGTGCCCAACAGTGGGTTGCAGCTTACCAAGAATGATTTGAAGCTCAGGCATCACTACATAGTATAAAACAAAGTCGCTTTCTCTGTCCCTATGTATGCTTAAATCTTTAAAACTACGCAACGGATTTTGATGAGGATTTTTTTAATAGATAGAGTGATGGAGGGGGAAGGTTTATATGTATATAACATGCATAATATAGTAGTATCAGCTTTGCACCCGTGCGGAGCCGGGGCGGGTCGCTAGTAAAATATAAAAGAACATCTTAATAGGACTTTTTTTTTATGGATACAGGATAGCAAACGAGCTTGCAGCACCACCCATCCGCTGCCGCCCATAAAAACTGTGACTGACTTTGAACAAGACTCAATTAATTAGGATGGTTAGTCCAATTAGTTGAGAAAGTTAATTAGAACATTCGTTGGTCAGTTCGTTAGTAGGTATGAGGACTGGGAACTGTTAGTGATAGTTAGTCCTGGTAGTTGGTGTTAGTAATTGTCCAGTTAGTACTTGTTAGTAGGAGTCTCGTTCTTAGTCAGTCACAGATGTGTTGCTACCCTTGAGGACTAAGATGGTCGCCTCTAAAGAAGTGTAACCAGAATCCACACCTTTCCAACTGGACCACAATTGCTTTAAGAACAATTATTACACGGCAGAAATGGTACTAGGTACCGTGGCGGGCGGTGGTACTGCCCCGGGCGAACTCTATATGGAACCAATTAGCTTTCATATAAAACCTATTTGGTTCCCTATAGGCTCTACCACCTACCAACGTACGCACTCGCTAATTAATGACTCAACCAATGCAGAAGTGGAACGTGCCTACATCAATCGGCGTGAAAGACAATTCGTACACAGCCAAAGCGTTCGACCTTTCACGATTATTCAATTAAGGACAGTGTGACAGTGTGCAGATCATAATCTGTTTGCCATACTTTGTCTTATTTGTTTAATGAAATGCAAAGAAAAGTAGTCACTTTCTCTCGGTTTCGCTTTAGAAAGAAAATTGTTGATGAAAGTTACCATGACCATCAGTCACGTGTACCTTAGGACAGGTGTACAAGGGGTAACTTTTGACGTAAACAGGTCGAGTTATGAATAATTTTTTCTCTCGTACAATCGATTAGTTTCGGCATCCTATTCGGTGACGCCGTAAAAGTCTGTATGACCATACAGCAAATGTCCATTAAAAAAAAAAGACTTCAAAAGAGAACTGAGAATGAATGGAAGAGCGTTGGTAAATCGATTTGTTACAGCTTTATCGAATAAAAATATCTACTCGCTCGATCATTTGTTTGCAATTTAATGTTATATTAATTGGAATTAACAATTATATATAATTATTTAATTATTATTAAGACTTCGCTATCCGTCTGTCCGTCCATCTGTCCGTCTGTCACCAGTATCTGTATCTTATGAACCGTGATAGTTAGACAGTTGAAATTTTCACAGATGATGATGTGTTTCTGTTGCCGCTATAACAACAAATACTAAAAAATAGAAAAAATAAAAATTTATTTTTGGCTCAAATACAACAGACATAATTTTTTTGCCCTTTGTATAGATAATGGAACGGAACCCTTCGTGCGCGAGTCCAATTCGCACTTGGCCGGATTTTTACTTTGACTTCACGCGCTCAGCCTTTATAAAACAGTCGCTAAGTCTTATCGGAGGCGTTAAAACCCTCTCAGCTATGAGGAGAGACCAGTTCATTGCAATGAACACGCTAATGGGAATTCACCACTACAACCATAGGTTAGGCCATAGTCTACCACTCTGGCCAAGTGCGGATTGGCAGACTTCACATGCCTCCAAGAACATTATGGGAATCTCTCAGCTTGCAGGTTTCCTCGCGATGTTTCCTTAACCGTAACAGCAGGTGACATTTACGAGTAAATTTCTAAATCGCACATAATTTAGAAAAGTCATTGGTGCGTACCGGTTGGATTTGAACCCGGACCGCTCGGGTGCGAATTCGATAGCCACTAGGCTGTCTCCGCTGTTGGAATCAATCAAGTGGTGTCCCTACTATTTTGTCCTTGACATAAACTTGAAGCAAATTCATTATAAACTTTTTAGGATTGTCCTTTGCAAAACAAATATTATGGTAGCCCTACGCGCAGGTGACTGGTGCGTGAGATGAAGAGATTATAATACTTTGTTCGAATGTAAATTCAGGAATAAGAAATCTATTACATACGTAAGTTCGCTAAGAAGCAATTAAGGCTCTTTAGAGAGTTTCAAAACATAATTAAAGTTTTGTAATGAGCGTAATACTAACCGTTTTTTACGCTACGAATGCTAGCGCCTAAAAAGACTTAACTTAAACTTTTAACATGGACTATTTATTCCTATACTCCATGCTTTTACTAATAATTGGATGAGCCTAATGATATTTTAATGTCATGACATCTCTTTCACTTCACCTTTATAATATGCAACCCATAGACGTCCCATTGCTGGGCAAGGGTCTCCCCCACAGACGGAGGTTTGGTGGAGGTACTAACCTTTACCATGGACTATTTTATTGATTCATGCTTTCACAAATAATCCTTGTGTTAGCAGTCGTCATATTAACGAAAACCAACTGGACTAACCCTGGTCGCAGTTCTTTCAACAGGCCTAAGTTTGTCACTTGTGTAGGTGTGTAGTACGATTTGCAATATTATTAAAAAAAAATCCGTATACAAGCATACGAGTATGAACATAATTAATTATTATGTGTTTTTCTCCGGTCGCCGCTATTGAGCACTACGATGGACCCACCAGTGGGTCATAGCGGTAGGACCACGGGTAAGTTGCTAGACTAATACGGTCTTATACAAACAAGTTGCATTACAGAGTGGTAGAGCTTCTACTACTTTTATAATAGGCTCTAACATAAGCTATGCGCACCTGGTACTCGTATTTAAACTGTACTTTAGAGTACGATTTTTAAAAGTTAAAATTTAAATTGTGCTATCATTTAAATTTAAATAAAGCCACAATTTGCTGGTGAAAGCCGTAATTCGTTTGAGTAGTTTAAGTTTATGTTCCAGTTTCTGAGATTAGGTTAGGCTTCGAGGGCGTCAAAATTGATTAACGACATTGCAGCACAACACAGGATGTATTGCTTGATCCGAGACTACATTTTTTTTTTAATTTGCCGGTCGACATGAGGCCAAGAGCGCTGGCAGTTGGCACCAGTGTGTTACAACGTAATTTTTAATTTTATTACTTATAATATTTTTTTTTACTATTTTATTATATACCTAGATTTATTTACGTACTTACTTATAACTTATTTGCATTTGCTTTTATTTCTAAAACAGTAAATAAATTTCTTTACTGTTTTAGAAATATGTAGCTGATTTGAAATAAATTAATAAATTAGCCAGAATGAACAAAATGGGGAATTTCATTTGTATAAAGCAATGTTAAATTATCATAATATTATTGGACATGATATACGAGTACATATTAAGGTCTGTAGCCAGCCTTCAGCAGTGAATCGTATTTTTTTCTGATATACCTTTCCTTGATACTCTGATCTACATAATCTGTTGGTAGATAGCCTACAGACTATGTAGAGAGACTTAATATTTACGACATTTCCCTAAATATGGTCTTAATTCGGCCGGCCCACTTGCTCATCGTGTCAGAACGCAAAATGAGGAAGTAACAGTTTTTGTCGATCTTCCGTCGTCGAATATAAATAGTATTTACTTAGTATTTGGTACACTTTTTATTGAGAGTATTTGGGCTGTGTCAATCGTTACTGATGAGTAAATTCAAGTAATAAATTTTATATATTTATCCGGAAAACTGCTTTGAGCCTTTCACGCTTCCCTCTCAGTGATCCTCAAACTTCATGGGCATAAAATAGCGATGTAAGCAAAGTACCAATGTATATTGTGTGGTTTTAACCGCGTTTAAAATTAAATTATATCCATGTAGTCATATTTATTTCTTTGAATTGCATAATTTTTTTTACGGAATTTTAGAACAGTTAGCATAATTAGAACTTAGCTTTTACTTTACGGATATAGTAACTTACCGATCGCTAAATGTATGGCGAAGCACTTCCCTATACGGCCGCTGTCCGCCATAGTACGTAGAATCTAATGTAATCTTGCGTCACTGCACTTTCACTGCGCGCGATATAGTAACATGGTATAATCACTTATGAAACGGCAGAGGACGCTGCACTCCAAGTTCAATGCACTTTTAAAAAAATAATAAAAAAGTAAAAACAAGATGGCGGATAAGGGTTTTCGGTTGAGTTGTCAATTGGTGTTTTTGGCGGGATATTTTTTTCGTTAAAAAAACGCGTCGCGCGCGCTCACTTTCGAGTCGCGCAGTGAGACGCAGAGTTTTGGCCGCGTGCTTTTACTTTCCTGCAATTCGATATATACAGTGGGGAGCGACTAATTCGTAGCGGATCTTGTCGCCATTGTTGTCGGTAGATTGCCTAATAAGCCCGGAATCCAGTCCAGCCGCCGCCAAAGACTTTGAATACAATGTTTTGTTTTGTTGTAAGAACACAGAATTCATTATGATATTTAGGTAACAGCTCTTAGATCTGAGGAGTAAAAACTATTAGCTGATAGGCTGCTGCGGATATCGTATTGGGCTGTATAGCCACCGGGGTAGGTGAGGCAGCAAAAGGGTACAGCCTTTACCTCAAAATGGTGCTGTTAAAGGATCTGATAAAGATAAAGAAGGCCTCTGATCATGACTGTATACTGTATTAATAAATACAGTCATGTTTAATTGTATTTATAAATACATATTTAAAAATAAAATAAGAAATAAAACTAAAATACACGCTGTTGTAGAAAGCCGGATTAAAATTAATTTTTTTTAAATTTTTTACACACACACATATTTATTTAATTTAATAAATACATACATACCAAGCTAACAAAAGCGTGTTAAAATGGGCTCAATTAAAAAACATGGTCAAACCAAAAACCAGAAGAGACGGCTGCTGATGTTTCAGAAAATCTTGTTAGGTTCAAACTTACGTATAAGACATTTAATTTTTTAATTTTATATACGACACTGCGATAATATTGCTGACGGTCATGCAGTGTTAAACTCCTGAAAATTTAAACTTTGAACAACACAGATTAAATCTAGGTAAGTAGGTAGGTACTTAGGTATATTGAAGAATATTATTGAGTTCTTATAGCACTCATGAATATTTGCCTGTTCGGGTTTTGAACGCCGAGGTTGCGAGTAAGAGATATGGATATGCTTACTCACTGTAGCGCCGCTGCATCGGGTCGCCGGTCGTCAATATCGATATTGAATTCATATAACTGTCTATTAATAGCGCGCTTGTTACTCCAACCTTTGACCTTTCGCAGGTCGACTCACACCACGTGAAGCCTATATATGAAAATCTATTAATCTATTAATCTATCTTTAAAATAATTGTTTGTTTGTTTTATTTTTATTTCAGATTCAGATACGGATTTGTTTATTTTTCATTATATGGTATTTTGTATACGCTTAATGAACGTCATAACATTTTTCTTGTAATATGTAAGATGGTGAAATAAAGGAAACTTCTATGTCTGTCTTAAGGTTAGTCTTTGTCCATGACAATATACATGGCCGATGGTATTACTATTGACTGATAATTTGACGATTCCGTGGCGCGGTGGTAAACGTTCCTCATAGCCGAACCGCGAGTCCCGGGTTCAAATCCCAGGCTGGGCAGATATTTTACAGATAAATATTTGTAGGTCGGGTCATAAATGTTAAATTGTGTTGTTTCTAGTGTGTCCGCCACCTGCAACACGAGACTAGCGCGGGGGAGTGAGAGCGTGAGCATTTATAAAATAAAATTATTAAATTTAAAAAAAAAGCTTTTTATAACTTTTTATTTTATTTTCGTGCATTGTCATCAGAACCAAATATGTGTGCCCAATTTCAGCTCGAGTGGAGGTGGGTGAAATATTGATTGCAAGATTCCAGGACATACCTACATAGATACATACGAGTGAAGTTAAATAAAAGCTTTAAAAATATCAAAAAACCGACTTCAAAACTAAAGTAGAGTACAGAAACTCGTAATAATAGAAGCGAAAAAAAAGAAATATAATACCATCATCTTAACATTAACAAAATAAAAAAAATGCAACTGTAAAGATCTACCCCAAATGGGAGTGAAAAACGGGACGAAAATCTGTATGGGAGGGAGTAGTGAAAGAAAATGAGAGAACAGCTATTTCGTCTGTATGTGAGAGGGGGATGAAAGTAGCTGCTCTAACTGACCCGAAGAGGGCCCCAGGTTTCTTTTCCGCCCTGCCTTAGCGTGACATTGAAGGACTATAACCTTTGTCAACCACTAGATAACTTAGGCTTCTGAGCTTCGGACGCTGTCGGTCCCGGTTTTTATCTTAAGGTATTCATTAAGCCATTTCGGAGGCCTTAATTACCTCAATACTTATCGGGACGTATTGACGTAAATAACTGAAACACGAGCCGGCGAACTCGTGCGAAATATGGCAGTAAATTGAATGTCAGTTTGTAAATGTCAGCCTTTGTGGATGCTCCGGGAATAGAAATCCTATTTGTTGGACTCGGCGCGGACACGTGTAAGCGCGGTGTCCTGTGTCGTGTGTCGGTGTGTAGTTGCTACTTGATTAAAGTGTCACAAATATTCGTCCCATCCAAATAAATAGACAAAAAGCTTGCCTTTGTGGCTGGTCCGGGAATAGAAATCCTATTTGTTGGACTCGGCGCGGACACGTGTTACTGCACTAACTTAATTAAAGCGTTGATTAAAGCGTCACAGATATTCGTCCCATCCAAATAAATAGACAAAAAGCTAGCAACTCCAATTTATTTGGTCTTGTCAGTTTGACTATATTCAGCAGGGAGTCAAAGCAAAAGCTAGTAATAGTGGATATAAATCTTACTTCATCATCACAACCCTTTCTTTGTCCCACTGCTGGGCACGGGTCTCCCCCATAGACAAAGCTGCGGGAGGTCTAGAGCATACTCCACCACGCTGCTCCAATGCGGATTGGTGGAGGGGTCAGTGGCCAACCCAGTGTCGAATGTTCTCAAGACACCCGATGGTCTTCGACAAGGCTTAATGACTGTTTTCACCATTGAAAACAACCGGGACCGACGGCTTTACGTGCCCTCCGAAGCACGGTAGCGTCCATGAAATTTTGCCACTAGCGGTCACCCATCCACAAACCGAGCGCTCGTCGTTGCTTAACTCTTTCGATCACATTGAATCGACGCGAGCCATTGGGCTATGGACGCTACTTATAATAAATTTATGGAATATTGTCTCGAGTATCGAACCTAGCGAGCGCGATCGTTGCATGTTATTTTGCTACCTACCAAAGTACTTATAGATGTATTTCCATGTCATGTACGGGCTTTGACTTCTATCTGCAAGGAATACATGTGGGAATTTGCCCAGGTGTACCCAGAGGAGGGAGGCTTATTGCAGGATGAAATTGAGTTGGTATGATTGAGGCCTTTGTGCGGCACGTATTCACAGAAACGACGGACAGAGGATTCATCAAAGCCAATACATATCGATATGGTGAAATGCATTCGATGTCTGTTTGTTTGTCAGGTATTAGGACACTGTAAGCATATTGTTGCGAATAAATAAAAAGGTGCACAAATTTATTCAGATGTAATGTGCCACTTTCAGAGCGCTTAAAACAGATTTTTTTCACACGTCATAAACCTATTGTAGCAAAAATATAGTAGCGTCCATAGCCCTATGGCTCGCGTCGATTCAATGTTAACGAAAGAGATAAGCAACGACGGGCGCGGTCGGTTTATGGGGTTACCCATCCATCCAGCTAGTGGCAAAATTTCATGGACGCTACCGTGCTTCGGAGGGCACGTATAGCCGTCGGTCCCGGCTGTTTTCAATTGTGGAAACAGTCGTTAAGCCTTGTCGAAGACCTTCGGGTGGCTTGAGAACATTCGAAACTGGGTTGGCCACTAACCCCTCCACCAATCCGCATTGGAGCAGCGTGGTGGAGTATGCTCTAGACCTCCCGCAGCTATGTCTGTGGAGACCCATGCCCAGCAGCGAAACCTACAAGTACATACTTATATTTGGTATGAAGCTTTGTTTTAACCTAAAACAGGTAACACGTACCTACATGACACGATGTATAACAGCGTGCATACAGCTTCCCAGAATTTAAGGTGGCAATATAGATTTAATATCGCATCTAGGTCGCAAAGGATTGACGTCATCCCGCCGTTACAGAACGGCCACAGAGCCAATACAAAACAGAATGTCCATTGCGTGGAGTGGAGTTATATTGCCTAACTCAGTATGATACAGCCATGGTCGTATTCTGTATTCCAAGAATACAGATCCGACACTGTATTATGTACTGGTTTTTTACAGGTATTTCCCACAGTCACTCTGAGAGAGGTTTAATAATAATTTATTATTATTAAAATCTGTTTAACTGTTTATCTGTTTATTGCCATCAAATTTTTACAATATTAGACACTAAAAGAAAAGAAAAAATTTAGAAAAGCATCTGAGGCAATGGGAGCTGGCTCAGCTGTTTGCTTCTTTGGGACCGAAATCCTGGGAAGCGCTGGTTTTCAGCCAGTCCCTTCTCCCTAAAAGTTGTGCGGGAGATGCAATGTTCTGTCCCCCAGCCACCAGGTGATAAGTAGTAAAATTACTGAACGGAGCAATTACATTGGAAGGCGGTTGTAAGTTTTACACAAAATTCATTTAAAAGGAATATTCAAGTACCTACCGCTTCTGCGGATTGGTGGAGGGGACCAACCCAGTGTCGAATGTTCTCAAGTCATCGGATGGTCAAGGCTTTACAATTGAAAACAACTGACAGCTTGACGTGCCCTCTGAAGCAAGGAACCGCCCATGGACATTTTACGGTCAACCATCCACATTCCGACCGCGCTCGAAGTTGCTTAATCGTTCTCGTACGTTCTATCACGTCCAATCGATGCGAGCCATAGGGCCATGACTGGTTTATTTTGGCTAAAAACCTTTATATTTTTAGGAAAACGTTTCGTAAGGTACCTTCCTGGAATTGTTAAAATTATACCTGTAGATAATGCAACAAGTTGTTTTATCTGTGCCCTAAATCTAGGTCGTGCGTGGACCCTATGTCGGCTAACTAGGTATTCCCGGATGTATCGATCCTCTCCCTCTGTACCTATTGAGAGAGGGTGGAGGCTGTGACCTGGCTTTCTATACGTTATTTATATAGGTAGGTTATGTTAATTATTGGATTTATATTTATGTCCATGTAAGCCAATATGCTCCTGCTCTTTGGTGCAGGTATAAAGTTATTTTAACTGAAGAAAGAACTTGTTTGACCTTTTTGAACTCGTAATAATTTCATTACTGAACGATTCGTGAGTGTCTATATTCATACACTGTAGTGTATTCGTAAATTGCAGTGTACACCGTGCCCGCCGCGAGCGCGTTCACTCCTGAAGATGATCACCGTAATAGATCGAAACTAGTCGGCCTATTTCCGACTTAAATCACACGTGCGTAAGCCGGTAACTTCAACTATCGTAATAATTTCGTTAAGTTATTTATTTTACACAATACAAGAGTATAAAAGCGAGAGAAGTAGGGATTGTACGTGTAGTAAAGATAGCTGCATTTATGATTTCCTCCCGCTTTTATTGGCAAGCGCCTATCACTTTCTGCTAGCAATATTCTATTCTCACGATTTCATGTCTTTTGTGCAGGCGCAAGCCTTTTAGTATTCAAGATTGGTATGATTTTTATGAGGGCTCCTTCCCCTGACCCCAAACATTCTGCAGATGAGGATGTTATTGAGTTTTGAAAGGTAATAATGCTAGTTTGAAAAAATGAGTTCTAGAGTAGGTATACCTTCTGATATACTGTCGCTTTGTCGCGCTAACGCTCACTACATAACAGAGTAATACCTGCTTTGTACGTATGGATATTCAGCTATTATTATATTATAGCTTTAGCTTAGCTGCAACCCACAGACGTCCCACTGCTGGGCAAGGGTCTCCCCCACAGACAAACATGCAGGAGGTCTAGAGCCTACTCTACCCCGCTGCTCTATGAACCCTTCATAATAATAAAATCTAATTATACTTACCTTATTTCTGGCAAATAAATATAATTTATTTCGTAAATAAAATGTCTTTGGTGAAGCAAATTACATCATAACATAACATCACGCCCGTACTTCTTCGAAGGGGAAGGCAGAGTTGTGTGTCGAACCACTTTTCATCGGTGTTGTTCAGGTCCCATTTAAGTAGACGTAGGTATATTATACTATGTCTGTCATACGAGTCGAGTCGAGTCCATTTTTAAATTGCCCCCCTGTGGGGCGTGGGGCCCACGTTGGGAAACACTGTTCTAAGCCATTCACATTCGCACTGTTTCGGTCTGAAGAGCCGTTTTGGGTCTAACGGCGTCCAATTAAGCCCTCGGCCCAATTCCTGCACAAGTTGCTCTCATTGCTTTGTGCCCGCCATTACAGCGCACGTTACTGTAAGACGAATCTTGAACCTGCCAGTACCTCAATGCAAGATTCATTTATTTTTAAACTAGTGGACGCCCGCAGCTTCGCTCGCGTGGAATTAGACATTCACAAACTTCAAAAACGACAAAGTTTCATACTAACATACCACCCCCGATTTACGCCCTTAGGGGGTGAATTTTCAAAAATCCTTTCTTAGTGCCCCCCTACGTTATCAAAGGAACCTCTGTGCAAAATTTCAAGTTTGTAACCCTTATAGTTTAGGCCCTGCGTTGATATGTCAGTCAGTCAGTCAGTCAGCTTCTCCTTTTATGTATATACCTAGATATGCTACTTCTTATAACAATGACGTAGAAAACTGCATTAAATTAAGTAATGATCTTATAGGGCAATTTATGAGGCAATAGCTATTCCTATCTTGAACTCTATATTCGTTAGAACGTTATTGAAAGACACTCACAGATGGCGCTAGTTGTACATTTCACACAACAACCCTTGCTTTTTGCTCTCAGAATGGGAGGGATTAGGCCTTAGTCCACGCTGACCAAGTGCGGATTGGCAGACTTCACATGCCTTCCAGAACATTACGAAGAACTCTCAAGCTTGCATGCTTGAGAGTTCGTTTGCAGGTTTCCTCTATGTATGTGTCTTTCACCGTGACATTTAATTTCTTAAATCGCACATAACTCATTGTTGTTGTGTAACTCAACTCATAACTCATAAAGTCATTGGTGCGTGCCGCTGGGGTTTGAACCCGGACCGCTTGAGTGAGAGGCGATTTCATTATATTACGAGCGTTTTCGCGCTAATTTTAAAGTAGATAGGAAAAACTGCAATAATTTCCGTTAAAACTCAATTTATTGCTGAAATAATGTTTTGTTTTTCGAAATATTGGATGTGTACCTACATTACAGAAGGCAATTTCAAAATCTGTCATCATGCCTATTAAGTAAGAACCACGAGCCTTCATGGATTGATATCCAATCAGAACCAGGTTAAATGCATGTCGGGCTAAAAGCGTTTCCGTAGATCGACAGGAGATGGGCTGGCGCGGCGGCGCGCGGCGTCGCGTGCGCGCTGTGACGAGTTTGACGTCGAGCTTCTAGACAACTTGCCTTTCGGTCCAAGCGAAAGATTCCTCCTCACTTAGGTTTCATTTGGACTTGGAGGTCGACTACTATACATTTGTCTACAACTATATACACTATACACATGTCCTGTAGCGCCCAATCGAAAGAGTTAAGCAACGATGGGGGCGGTCGGTTTGTGAATGGGTGACCGCTACTGGCAAAATTTCATGGACGCTACCGTCGGAGGGCACGTAAAGCCGTCGTTAAGCCTTCGGAGGGTTTGAGAACGTTCAAGACTGGGTTGGCCACTAACCCCTCCCCGCATTGGAGCAGTGTGGTGAAGTATACTCTTGAAGTCCCGAAGCTGTATCTGTGGGGGACACCCGTAAACACGTGCACCTACATGGTTTTATTACTGAATGATTCGTGTGTGTCTATATTCATAGTTTATGTACCTACACAGTGTACACCCGCCGCGAGCGCGTCACTTCTGACGATGATCATCTTAATTGACCGAAACTAGTCAGCCTTCTTCCGACTTAAATACGCGTGAGCGTGAGTATGAACCTATAAGGTTTGCATGATGAGGTTTCGATGAGAAACCTGCGTGTTCATTTGTTATTCTCTAACATAAAAGTGTTTTACTAATCTCACACACATTGCCATTTTAGGCAGCAGGATTGGTTTGAAAGGAAGTGATATTTTAACATGTTAAGGATGTTCTTTTTGTGGCAAATTGAATGATTGTTGGACTAAATTGAGACTCAGACGGCCGAATAATCGTCAATCATGCAGACTAGCATCATAGAAGTCCTTGTAATTATCAATACCTAGCTAGACTAGGGTTGATGCAATATCCTATGCAATAGCTACGTCGCAAAATCCGGATTTTCGATTATCCGAAAGTCTCACGACAACAATTTAGTCCTGATAATCTCTCGAATAGTCTCTCTCTCTACTCTATGCCTAAGATTTAGAGAATTCAGCAGTCGTGATTCTAAATCACGACACAGGCTGAGTGTGTCCATTTTTCTTTCCCCAGTGCTGCAACTCCAATTCATGCTTTTACTTTACTAATTTTTAATTTTAAGTTTTTTTTGTTTTTTTTTTCCTTTTTGTTATTAAGTTTGTTGTACATTTTTATTTTTATTTTGTCAAAAATTATTGAGTCTAGTCACCGAGCTTTGAAGAGCAGCTTAACTATAACATAAAGAAAAACACGCCAAAGCCATAAAACTATTTAGTGACCTGTGCAAAATCAAAGCTTGCCAGTTGTTCCTATATTATACTTAGACCGCCGCGCCCACTCCGATACGTTTCATGTCCGTACCTAAGTTACCTTTGAATTATTGAGATTTTCTAATAATTTTAGGCTATCAAACAGCCACTTATAAGTGGGCGCCAATGCGTCTCCCCATTTGCCCTTTTCTTGAACAACCCCGTGTCCTTATGTCTCAGTTTATTTATATATCGCGATCAATAGGAATAAGTACTAGTCCTACTATTTAAGTTATTCGGTTTCGAGTTGAGGTTACACCCCCTCCACGGTTCTGTCGACGTGATTTACCTCAAAGATTAATTTATTATAATACAGTATTTTTTCAGTCTTATTAGACTGGGGCACCCACTAATCTCTACTCATAATCAGTGCTCCATTCCCAGGCCTGCTGGAAGAGATTGCATATTGGAATAAGCAGGACCTATGTACTAAATTGACTTACATACTACTAAATTGATTGACGGGCCCGTTGGAGCAGTCGATAGTGACCCTGTCTGTTGCGCCAGGGGTCGTGGGCTCGAATCCCACTTAGGACAAATATTCGTGTAACGAACACTTGTATTTGCTCTGTGTCTCGATGTTAATATTATCTATTTAAGTATGTATCTAAAAATATCTATGTATGTATATCGGTCTCTGACACCCATATCACAGGCTCGCGCAATCTGCATTGTCAAAACATTTTCTAGCATAAGACTTTTCACGAATTTACGTCATCACAGAAATATAACGTATATTATATAAAATACAAGTCTGAGGGCGCCATATTTACTGAGTAAATGGGCGTGTTTATTTGTACTTACAAGCGAGATTCGTTGGTACTTATCGCTACGGTAACAATATTCTATTTTAAGATTGTATTTTGCGAATCAATCTATCATTTCATTACAAAGGAAAATACGTTCTATGAATCTCGAATTATATCTTGATCTAACTACGCATTCGTACCTGACGTTGGTTCAGTAGTATTTTTTTATTTAGCTAGAATAGGATGTACACTGAAAAACAAAAGAACTGACGATTTTAGTTTTTATGAGACTTTATTTGCTGCACCTAAAACAATCGGATACTTATACTTATTGTACGGAACACCGTACTTATTTTATATTGTTAATCATAATCGTAAGCTAAATTGCAGCGCGTGCACTTTGCCGCGGCACTGTATAATTTCATTTTTTAATTAAAAAATCAGTGTAAGAGCAGCACTCATTACGGGAAGTTTTCTTTATCATCCCGTCCCGTACATCTTTTTTGGTCCTTCGAGCCGGATATACTATATACGGACTTATACAGTGGGTACATGTAGAGGCGAGCAATGTGACGCTAATTACCGCTTTTCAGTGGGCTTCATACTGGGTCGCCCAGGCAGCTAGCAACAGGCCAGCGCGCAATGGACATAGACTCCTGGAACCCCCTCCCCGCTCCGGCTCCGGAGGCTGCGCGGCATCCCGATCAATAGAGATGCTCCCCCCCTACGACCCTCGCCCCGCCCGGGACAGTTTCGCGCTCGACGTCGTGCTGCGAACGTTTTCTAAAGTGTTTTTTACTATATTTTTAAATCTAAAGTTCATTTTTTAATTACTACCTTTTCTAAAGCCGTTTTCCTACCCCCATCGCGCTCCGGGTTATTCTGGAGATGGGATTTTGCTAAAGGTAAGTGCTAGATAAGGTAAAAATTTCATCCGGTGGTTGACCTTTCATCTTTGATCGCTGCATCGGGCTGCTTGCAGCGGGGACTCGAGCTGCAACTGAAATGGCGCTCGCTTATTTGTAGACGTCAGGCTTTTAATATATTTAATATTGATGTAATATTTTTTTTATAATATTGATTTAATTTATTGGCGTGACACTTGCGTCGCCAATGTCGCCATTTTGCAGAAAAAACATTATATAGAATCTAAATGTATAAGATTTGGAATACCTGTCCGGTATCAACAATTTCTTGATTTTTCTATGACATGATATTACTAGTTACTCATTGTAAATGCTCCATGCATTATTTTTCATATTCAAAATTAGTCTGCGCGTTATGCGCAAAAAAAATCTAAAAAAGTTTTTCTTAACATAAAAATAAATTCTCGTGTAAAACATTCAATACAGCTGTTATCTCGTTTGAAAAGAGTAGTAAGGTCGGTAAACTTGGCCTTCTGGAGCTTTTCAATGGAGCTTTTCGTCAGCCATGTGACTCCAAGTCACTGGGGTTTACGGAGGTCAAGTTGAGGCTCTTGGGAAAAAATAGAATTATCTAGTGTCAAGGTAAGGCCATTTGGACGCATCATTCCGACGCTCAATGTAAAAAAATATATTGCACTGTGTAGTTGCATTTGGAAATTGCAAATGGCGGACGCAGCTCAACTCGTAATCACTCTCGGACGTGTATCGCTATCCGGATATTGGTTATACCTTTCAATATATGCCGACATTTTAAAAATAATATTTAAAAAAAAAATGTTGTTCCAATCTCTCCTAAAACGATGTACATAAATGTAATTGATTTTGTGCATTCGTTAACTTTCGTTGTTTTAAATAAATTTCATTTGAAAGTTATGTTTATTTAAAATTGTTTAACGATATTTAGCTATATTAATTATCAACAAAATTTGCATGTGTATACATTTGTGAAAAAAAAACCAAACAAACTCTACAAATTATGATAAAGAGTGCATTAGTATCTGCAAAAACGATCCATAATTTCAATTGTATTTCACAAATGAAATGGTAACATTTTTTTTTTTAATTTGTTTATTTTTTATAATAATTTATTAAGTGTCCAACGTCTTAATTTAATTTAAAATTCTTAATTTGTTTATTTTTATTTTGTTTGGATGTAGATGTAAAGCTTGTGTCTATTGTGTGTATGTGAATAAAATTTTTCTTTCTTTATTTTCTTTCTTTCAAATATTTTTATACCGAATACTTTTCTGAGATCATAATTCATAAGCAATAGACAAAAAAACTTCATGACTATTAAAATAATTTAATTGTTTAAAATATTTCTCTCGTTGCCCGGGTAATGTGCATCCTAGTCCAGGCCGGGTGGGCGGGGCTTGTCTAATTGCTTCCGGCCGGTAGAGGGCGTGCCGGTGCGTTGACGTCAACGGTTACGTACAGCAACGCAAATCATAGCGCAGATGCACCCTTATGTTCCGTCTTCTTCTGTTCTTCTTTTTGTTTTATTTTATGGATACAAGATAGCAAACGAGCTTGCAGCACCACCCATCCGCTGCCGCCCACTGTTACTGACTTTGAACAAGACTCAATTAGGAACTGGGATGGTCCAATTAGTTGAGAGAGTTAATTAGAACATTAGTTGGTCAGTTCGTTATCTTAGGAAATGTAATGTAATTAAATGTCACTTGCTATAACGGTGAAGGACACATCGTGACAAAACCTGCATGCCTGAGAGTTCTTCATAATGTTCTCTAAGGCATGTGAAGTTTGCCAATCCGGACTTGGCCAGCGTGGTGGACTAAGGCCTTATTTATCCCTCCCATTCTGAGAGGAGACCCATGCCCAACAGTGGGACAAAGAAAGGGTTGTGATGAGTTGCAGTTTGTGTACCATAGAGTAACTTATACATGGGTAATTTTGTACTCCGAAAACATAGGTGTGGCCGAATGCGTTGATGGCAACGCACTGTTGCGCAGTTGCAACCGACTGCCGCCCTCCGTGGTCCTTTGTTACTCTGTGGTTCCATTTCCAACGTGCAGTCTCAGTCTAGCTCGCGCGCCCGTAGCCGACGGACGGATTTTCGGCGTCTTTGAAAAAAAAAAGTTGACTGATTCGATATCTGAATTAAAGAAAATCATCTGAGAGTTTAATTGTTAAGTGCAGATACTGTAAGTGCAGTTGGCAACGGCGCGAGTTCAGTTATTAATAAGACAGTTGGCAACCGGTGCATTTTTCAGTGCTGAGATTTGAATTTCAGGTGGGTTTCAGAATATTAATATTGATAGTTTAAATTTTAACGATGCAGGAAGGAATACCTGGTCAAGCTGTTCTATTTAAATAAGAAATTATTCTTTCTTTTTATCTTGTTATCTACATCAGATTAAATCAATATTATTAAAATTTAAAACAATAGAAAGCTTCATGCAGAATAAAATGTAAGCTTTGAATAGTGCTATCGGAATGTGAATTTTCCAACTTTTCACTACCCATCATTAGTAATAGGACACCTTTTATACAATAAATTATGTGAGTGAATATTTTAACTAATATTACTTATAAATAAGATATTTTCTTCTTCTTTTTATTTTTTTTAGTTTATTCGTTTAGTTCAGATACGGTAAGTGCAGTTGGCAACGGGGCGAATTTAGTTAATAATAAGACAGTTTGCGATCGGTGTATTTTACAGTGATGCGTTAATTTCAGATAATTTTCGGAATATTAATATTGATAGTGTAAATTCTAACAATTCAGGTATCCCTAACCGGCTAAGCTATTGTATTTAAATTAGAAATTTATTCTTTGCCATTAATATATTTGAATGTATCATTATTATATTAAACAATTAAAAAAACATCATTCAGAATAAAATATAAGTTTTAATAGTGATATTTGAATATAAGTTTTTTCTAACTTTTCACTACACATATTAGTAATAAGGCCACCTTTTATTACAATAAATTATGTATGAATATCTAACTAATATTATCAAGCCGGAGATGTTTTGTTCTTTTTTTTAGTTTAATCGTTTAGTTCAGATACGGTAAGTGCAGTTGGCAACGGCGCGAGTTTTGTTATTAATAAGACAGTTTACGGTGCATTATTCAGTGATGCGATTTTAATTTCAGGTGATTTCGGATATTAATATTGATAGTTTAAATTGAAAAAAGAATTATAGAATTTAAAGTTTAATAAATAATAGCTATAGTAGATGTAGGTACCTACTACTACGTAATAATTGTATGTATGCAATTTAGTAGATCTAAAATATATTTCAATATTATTTTACGACTAGTTTAAATTGTAACGATGCAGATATCCCTAAGTGGCTATGCTATTGTATTTAAATTTTAAATTTATTCTTTGTCATTACTGTAACAGAATAATCATTAGGTATTATTTAAAACAATTAAAAAAACATCATGCAGAATAAAATATATAGTTATAAGTTTTGAATAGTGATATCTGAATTTGAGTTTTTTTTTTAACTTTTCACTATCCACAGTAGTAATGGGCCACCTACAACAAACCAATGTTTTTTTTCTTCTGTTTTGAATGAACTATTATCCCGTTATCTTGTATTTGAAGTTCAATGGGAAGAGTTTATATCTAATCAACTCAAGCGAAGCTGCGGGCGTCCAATAGTAAAATATTTCTGTTTCTAATATTTTTTTCCACGGTTTGTAATACTGTGTCGCGAATTACTGGGCCGTCGCCACCAGAAGTAACTAATTAGCTATTTATTTTTAAAATACATGTCGGCTCTCGCTTGACAGTTTAACGCGGACACTGGCGCCTCTCCAAGTGACAAGCATTCTTTTGTTACGCGAAGGAAATCCCGGCGTGTCAATGAGCTTCCGATTTCCTTTTAGACGTAATTCTACTGAAATTACAGCATGACCCTCGTCTCCCCTCAAATTGGGAGGTTAGGCCTTAGTCCATGCTAAGTGCGGATTAGCAGACTTCACACGCCTTTGAGAAAATTATGAAGAACTCTCAGACACACAAGTTTCGTTTAGGTAGGTACCTACCTTCACATCACATAATACACAAAAAAGTATAGACATACGAGTGCATAAAATCACGTTTGTTCCTGTTAAGCGCACAATCGCGCGATTTACAGCGAAATAAAAATATTTAATTTAATTACAATTAATTTTCAACAATCACGATGCTTCCATACGAGTACTTGTTTTGCTTCATATACTTTCATTATACTTAACTATAGAGCAATACATGTCCGCCGATTCAAGGTAATTTTGACACGTCCATATTGATTAATGTCTCACTCGAATTATATGTAGGTACGAGTATATCTGTTTCGATACTCTTAAATTTCAATGCTCTCAACATGCCCAAATCATACAAGCATCCATTAATTTAGTTACAATATCTTTCACATCACATCTTTCTATTATCACATCAAATCGCATGTTTGGTTCCTATCTGTTTTCGCGTTCACACATAAATCTTTTTTACGATAAATAAAATATTTGATTACAGTAATTATTGGTTTTATGGCTGGCCTAAACTGCTACAATTAAACAGTTTGATGCATAATACCTTCATATTTTTACCTACATTTTTTATATATTAAACTTTCGTCAAGATATCTCTGTGTTCGCCTAAAATACTACTCTACGTTATAATTTCAGCAGCCCATTACGGTTGTTTATCAAAGTAACCATTTATCTTTTCACATCCCATTTATTGGTAGAGATGACTAACAACCGATTGGTGTTTAACATTTCAAAGAATTCTATTAATAATTAGATAGCAAACATCAAGGAATATCATTATTCCAGATTATTTAATGCATTTAATCTATATAATATATATAAAAGGAGAAGCTGACTGACTGACATATCAACGCAGGGCCTAAACTATAAGGGTTAGAAACTTGAAATTTTGCACAGGGGTTTCGTTTATAACGTAGGGGAGCACTAAGAAAGGATTTTTGAAAATCCACCCACTAAGTTAAAAAAGTTAAGTATGTTAGTATAAAACTTTGCCGTTTTTGAAGTCAAGTGGGCAACCGCGGGCAGACGTCGTTGATGGGTCTAATTCTACGCGAGCGAAGCTGCGGGCGTCCACTAGTTGAAATATAAATTTATTTTATCATCCGATTGAATGAAATAAGCGCGGTAAAATTATACAAGCGCCGCAATAAATTATTTCCGTCATAAAATGTGTTTGTTCTGGGATTTTTCTGTGTCACACAAAACATCTCACTTTTACAAAGTAGGTATGTCGTTGGTCTAGTGGTCGTAAGCGTGACTGCTATGCTAGAGGTCCTGGCTTCGATCTCCATTTTTTTAAAAAATAATATTGACCGACAAACAGACAAGTAAGTGGTCACCGTCGTCTGGACACGTGCGACACCAGGGTATCACAGGTGCGTTGCCTGCATTGGTGGAAGCGTTTCACACTCTTTTTGGAGTGCTTCATGTCGTAGCTCGAAGGGAAAACCTTTAATAGATTATTAAAAATATTATTTGGAAAATTATTTGGATTTTATTGACAAAAATTATGCATCATAACACGATTAAATTATGGTATTTTAATCGGGCTATGAGGCATTATCATTTGAAAATTGGAATAGACGAGAATTGTGCGCGGACGGTTGTATAACAATTCTAAAGTGTCTATACCAAATCACTTTGCTAAAATTAGCTATGTCTATAATCTCCTAATAGACCTCATCTATTTATTAGAAGAACTTAAATATTAATTTCCCAACGTCTTCACTACCCATTAGGAAATATACGATAATCATGAGGTGTCAGGGTCCCGAAATAGAATGGTCTGAATGGTATTTGCGATTAGATTAGTGGTTCTATTCATGAAGATGTAATACGGATTTGTTTTCCATCTTGGATAAAGCTATCCCGGGGGATATGCTACAAAATTGATTTGATTTTGATTTTATTTTGTACACTAATTATTAGCTCCAGTTATTTTTAATTTATTTTATTAAAAGCTTTTATTTAACTTCACTAGTATGTATGTATGTATGTATGTTTGTATGTCCTGGAATCTTGCAATCAATATTTCACCCACTTCCACTGAAGCTATCGAGCTGAAATTTGGCAAACATATTTGGTTCCGATGACAATGCACGAAAATAAAAATAAAGTTATAAGAAGCGTTTTATAAAATAAAAAAAATTTACGATATAGTTTTTCATCTATCTTATTCCATCTTGAACTTGTTTGATGTCAAAAATTCCAAGTTAAATAAGACGGTAATTCGATCATAACAAAATGTCTAGAATCTACCATTCATCGAAGACAAAATAAAAACACGTATATAATCGACCCATATTACTAAATAATGTTATTATAACATCAAATGTTAAGGAAATTGCGTTCCCTCATTTTCTATCTGCTCTACACATAGTTATGTATAATTAACTTTTGTTAGTTTATCGTAGAAAAAGTAGGTAGCTGTATTAAGCCGTAAGATTCGTGTATCAGATAGGTTAGAAACTGTAACTTTTCAAACTGCGTGTTTAATTAACAAATTATTCACTGCCCTAGTTCACCTGATGTGACGTGATTTCCGAAACATGATTTGAATATTGGCTAGCGATGCACGCAACTGTTGGCTTATGGCTCATTCATCATCATCTACAACAATATTTCGCCGCCGGCCTCCTGAGCGTCGCCCTTTCTACACAGCACACGCAGTTAGTAGGCCTAGAGTAAATTCACAGATGTTACTTATTTGAATACTTTTTTATACCTTTTTTATTACTGAACGATTCGTGAATGTCTATATTTATAGTTGAAGTTACCGGCTTACACACGTGTGATTTAAGTCGGAAATAGTTTCGATCTATTACGATGATCATCTTCAGGAGTGAACGCGCTTGCGGCGGACACGGCGTACACTTTTTTATATCTACTTAGCGAGGCGCGCGTAGACTCATACTTGAGTGGAACTGTTCTATTGTGTCTGGATGGAACGATGTCTGGTCCCTTTGGATTGGTCTTTGGGTTGGTCTTCGCACGAGAACCATTTAAATAAAGGTCTAAATCATCTGATATTTAAATAGTCCCCTTAATATTGTGTATTAAAATGATGACCTCGAAAGTAAGTAAAATGTCATTATTGATTAGTAAAGCGTCTGGCAGAAGTTACACCCACAGAAAAGGTTTGGCAATACTTTTAACACTTTTCTGTTCTATTCTATTCTATTTGGAAATATGTTTAGATATAAAAAACATAAAACGAAAAAAATTACAAAAAAATCTGACTTTTGCGAAGTAGAAGAAGCGTGGTGTTTGATGTAATCCTTCTTTTGGAGCTTTTCCAACATGACCTGGTACTTAGCTCCACGTGGGCTACAGATAACCGCGTTACTCTCTGATACACTCCTAACAAATCTACTGTACATGATTTTCAGAGCAGCATTATGTATGAGCATCGACTTAAGACGTGAACTATTGTTTATTAACTCATTGATTCCGATATTAGAACCCGTAAAATAAGTCACGCAAAAGATGCTCAAATTTGAATTAACTGTCCCACTTACAGAGCACATATGACATACATATTTACACTGTGAAATTGAAGTGAAGTGAAGTTGAATTGAATTACTGCTTAGTTTATTTTATCCATGCAAAACCTTTTATTATTATTAAAATATAGCCGCTGCAGTAGATAATATTGTAATAGTGAAATATACGAGATTGCACCCCATAACCTAATAACAAGGCGGAACATCCAATAATTGAATCAGCCGCCATGTTGGATACGCCAGATAGGAAATGGAAGCAACGCGAGCCAGACAGCTTCGTAAAAGCTCTGGTAAAAGCACGTCAGACTTGTCAAACAACTATTAGCACGGACTACATACTAAAGCTATTAGTATGTTTTGTTGTACTATTAAGTTATCTGTAGTAGCGTCCATAGCCCAATGGCTTGCATCGATTCAATGTGATCGAAAGAGTTAAGCAACGACGGGCGCGGTCGGTTTGTGGATGGGTGACCGCTAGTGGCAAAATTTCATGGACGCTACCGTGCTTCGGAGGGCACGTAAAGCTGTCGGTCCCGGTTGTTTTCAATAGTAGAAACAGCAGCTATGTCTGTGGGGGAGGCCCAGCAGTGGGACGTCTATGGGTCGCAGCGATTAAGTTATTTGTGGTTTTGGTATGTTCCTTTTTACTTTGAACGTAAAAGGAAGGAAAATGCAATGCGCAACGTGGACTCTACATGTCTTTGAGCAGATTGTGGTCGATTGTGGAGAGCTCACAGGCATGCAGATACGATATGATATTTTCTGCACCGTTACGCCGTTACAACCCTATTTAGAAAGATTCCACGTCCGAATCTACCATACATATTTGCCATACATGGTTCACAAAGGTGAGTGGATTTGGTGACTCTATGTGGAACAAAATAGATATAGTAGGTTATAGGTTATAGGTTCTACAACCTGAAAAATAAAAAAACTACCTAGGTACTTGTATAATAAATAATAATAAATAATAAATATCCTGGACATTCTCACACACGGCCATCTGACCCCAAAGTAGGCGCGAGCAGAGTAGGTGTCAGAGACTGATATACATACATAGATATTTTTAAATACATACTTAAATAGATTATATTAACATACAGACACTGAACAAAGACAAGTGTTCGTCACACGAATATTTGTCCTGTGTGGGATTCGAACCCACGACCCCTGGCGCAACAGACAGGGTCACTACCGATTGCTCCAACGGGCCTGTCAAATTGTATGAAATAATCACATGGTTCCATCATTCCGTAAAGGAAGAGACAAACCTACAAATACACTTTCCCATTTGTTAGTAAGTTAGTTATCACATTTACATCTTAGTCCTGAAGAAAATCAAAAATTAAAAATTAAAATAAAATAACCAATTATCTATCCGCTGCTATCGTTGCAATTGAATCGACTCAAGGTTATCGACCTCAGACATTTAATAAGGTGATGCGAAAGTTTTCTTTTGTTAGCCGTCTAAAAGCTCATTGGTTTCAATATAAACTTTAATAAGTTCATTTTCCACTTGATATCATCGTACAGCGTTCAAAACCGAAATATAGGTAGGTAATTACCCTTTTACCTTTATTATACTTCAATGGTATATTCGTGAATTGCATTGTTAATGCAAAAAAGGTTTTCTTTTCAATTCGTACCGTTCAACTTTATAAATTTACTAGTCGACGCTCGCAGCTTCGCTCGCGTGGAATGAGACATAACATAGTTTCGTTTACACCTAGTACCAAATATAATATAGCCTATGTTACTCAGTGAAGATGCAGCTTTCTAATGGTGAAAGAATTTTTGACATCGGTCCAGTAGTTTTTGTGTGAAAACATTGCAAACAAATCATTCCTCTTTATAATATTAGTATAGATAATATAAACATTCAGCCTGTGTTCTTAGGCAACGTTGACATCTTACCTCGTGGCGGCCCGTTTGATTGTTATTTACGCTATAATTACATATATTTCACATACACATGCAAATTAGTAGTAGTAAAAAAAGATTGGATGCATCGCTTAAGAGGACACCAGTCGACCGTCACTTTTGAAGAATAGGTTTTTACCAAAAATATTGCCGTCGCGCTGACCCCCAACCTTACCCCTTAGCGTGCGATAGAGAGAAGTGCAGTCTCGAACTGATTTTACCTACGTAAAATTAAGAAAATCGTCCTTTCGTAATCCCCTGTTTCCTCCTCGAAATCTAGACCGATTTCAATATTTCTTTCAGTTAAAATGTAGAACAGGGTCTAAGCTATGCCCGTACGTTTTGCTTTTTTGGGATATGTTAGTAATTACCAGTTTGCTTGTGGTTTGAAAATGTATGTAAAAAAAGTCGATTTTTTTGATTTTAAAAGATTTTTTTTCTCTTCTATTAAGCAAATTATGAAAAAAAAAACAAAACGTACAGGCATGGCAGAGGTACGTATAAATCGTATGGTATTTTTTTTTATTCTGTAACTTCTTTATCCTAGGAGGAAACAGGGGACTACTTTGTATGGAAAAAGTGTCGACTCATATCCTCTTAACAACCCAAACTGGCGTCATGGAAATGAACGTCTTGCTTATTCAGCAGCGCCTCATTATGACGTGGGAATTCAGCTCTTTTCGCCAAAATATCGATCGCAGTGTCTAATGATTTGTGTGTACAAATGGAATTAGAATGAATAGTTAAATTTAAATACGTAACAGCTATAAAATTTAAAAAAAACATTGTTTATTTTTTTGATTGATTGATTTGGATTATGCTAGTTTACATACTAATGAAAATTTGGTAGTCACCAGCTTTGCGGTGCGGGCAGAATTTATACAACACATTTGTAGCAGCTACAACATTTACGCTTCGATCAATCAATCAAGTGCATTATTGTTCGAAGCATTTACGGATAAAACTTCGCGCGACAATGCATTAATAATTTCTAATAGAATTCCTGGAATAGAAGAACAAGAAAAAGTCTTTCACATACCAACTAAGTAATAAATAAATAACCTATTTAAATGTTAGAAACAGAATTGTAATCAAAACATATTAATATTTTCGTTATTCCACGTGCTAATATTTTGAAGTATAATTTTGCTACTTTGCTGCTTTCTCGGCCATGATCGTGCAAACTGTTACTGTGCATGATTAGTGACGATGTTAGTTGCCCACAGATAAATTAAAATGTTTATTAAACATATTCTTGACTATATTTTGTTTGTTGCAGAAAAACGATGGAAATCACGCGGCCATCATGCGCCCTGTTCCTGCTACTTGCGATTTTCCTGGTCTCCCATCCACGGTGAGTTTTTTATAAATACACTAGTGGACGCCCGCAGCTTCGCTCGCGTGGAATTAGACATTCACTAACATCAAAAACGGCAAAGTTTCATACTACCTTTGCACCCCCAATTTATCCCCTTAGGGGGTGAATTTTCAAAAATTCTTTCTTAGTGCTCCCCTTCGTTATAAAAGGAACCCCTGTGCAAAATTTAAAGTTTCTAACCCATAAACTTTAGGCCCTGCGTTGATATGTCAGTCAGTCAGTCAGTCAGCTTCTCCTTTTATATAATATAGAGATATAACACGCCTGTTAGTCAATAGTCAGTTGGTCAATCGTCAGTCAGTCTTTAAGATAAATAAGAAGTGGCCTTGTGGTTTTGTAGCATTTTTTTACTAGAACTGATTGTGAGTTCGGGTAAAATAAAACGTTGTAAGGGAGATTATTTTTAGCGTATTTCTCCTTGACCTACCCGGTTGGATTTGTGCGCGCTTGTTTACCTAAGATGACATGTTACACCGTAAAATAAAACCGTTTAAAAAAAAGAAAAAGGTTTTAGACTGTGCAATGGGATACCTCCGTTGTTCGTCCGAGAGGCTGTTTCTCATCGTCAACTGTCCACAGTGACAGTGTGAATTTTTATTGCCATTATAAAAAATATAAAAAAATAAATGAAAAAAAATACCAAAATAATGTTGGTGACATATGGTTGGTGGTAATTTATTTTTAAATCTCTTTTATCCCTTAATTCTTGTTTTTCTCGATTTTAATAATGGCAACAATAATTAATATCTTGTCATTAAAAATTACCTTACCTGTTTGTGTTTAATACCTGCTATATAAAATATATATAAATAATATATATATATAAAAGATATATAGAAGTATACTAGTACATATAGTAGAAAAATTTATATATACTCTTACATTATATTAAAATGGTTACTTTCTTTGATTTTCGATATATTTCCTAAGAATTTAAAAACATTCCATGACTGATTATGCGACAGCTCGTAGATAACTAGAAAAAGATTTGGCAAGCAACCTTACACTCTGTGGTATTCAGCTGAATATTAAATTCAAAAGTATATTACAGACGACAGCGAAATATTGTTACACGCGACAAAACATCTTAAATCAACAAACCGTCAGGCTTTCACCTTCCAGTTATTTCACCGCATCCATCTTTCGGTTTGGGACAACATTCTGAGATTCATGGCAGTCAAAATTATTATATTGTTAACATAATTTGTCACTAGCGGGAAGCAGTGTTGAATGTGTTCATAAGACGTTTTAATGAATGCTGTATTACGCAGAGCTGCCAGTAGATATTTAGATGTTACATACAGGACTTACTGAGATCCCTTCATATTTCGTGCCCAGCAGTGGGACTTCTATGGGTTGTAGTCAGTGACAATGCCATTGGAGTATCACGCTGATGGTATGTTAGTAGATGTTTATAGGCCGATATGGAGCTATATTCGGATATTATATTTGCACTCACGTGGTCAAACATCTGCTAACACATAGCTATGTGTGCTTGCTCAATAAACGTACATTCTGATGCCAAATGCTAAGATATGTATGTATAATAGTGAGAGATATTACGACAGTAATGAAGTTGTGGGCATCTCGTACAGTCGTTGACATAATGACTTTTCACTTATATTTAAAATACAAAAATATCAACTAATCTGCTATTGACATATTGATCAAAATAAATTTATGATACGTATGAGTAAGATAGTTATAAGCTTTATTGGTTATCTTATTAAATATTTTAGATAAAATACATTTCAGGATAATGATTTTTGAATTATCCCTTACATGTTAGACTAGGTAAATGTAAATTCTGTATGGTAAGTAATTTATACGCGGGCGGAGTAATGTGCGAGCTGGCTCGTACAATCAGTAATATCACTAAGGGCGGATTCGACCAAACGAGAATAAATTTTATCCTTAGAATAATCCTTTGACGGATAATATATTATTCGATCATTCATTATGCTATTCCCTTTTAGTTATTCCAAGTAGAGTTAAACTTCAGATTGCGTCGAAAAACGACTTTCAGTCACTCGAGTATAAAATCATGGATTAAAATTATCCCTGGTAATGTGTAGATTTACACGCGCGTGTAAATCTATGTTTGGTCGAATCCGCCTTAGGTAACAACTGTTTTCACCGAATTATGTTCAGAAGCCACATACAGATTAGGGTCATGGGCCTTTATAAGCTGATGGATGGATGGATCGAAGGAATAATACATATACATACATAAATAATACGACTCTTCCGCCTGTAAAAGGTATTTACATACTGAAATTTTATTATGGGACATGCCTTTGTCCATTTTTATCTTGCCCTGTTAGTCGCCTAGCCTTGTTCCGACGAAAAATGTTAGTAATATCGTAAGTCATAAATTTCTTTAAAGTAAACAACAATCTTTTATGTCAATAAATATTCTTATGTACGTTTCGAATTATACGAGTAATAGATTCAGATTCATTTATTTTTCATTATAATGAAATGGTATTTGTCTACGGTAATGAACGTCATAAATTTTTTTTCTACCGCTGGTTCACAAAGTTGATGCTACCGCGAAGAAGACGGCAAGAAACTCGGTTTCAAAATTTACAATTTTGAATAATTTGATCTAAGTACATTATTATTGAACAAGTGCTATATTAAGTACCTTTAACATCATTCAATTAAGAACTGATGGACTTTGTGAATCTTGGGTCCTAGAGAAAATTTTAGAGAAAATAAGATGTTTCCCCAGATAAGCATGTCCTGTCCCATATGATAAACAAATAAATAAAAAATGCGACTTCCCATTAAATATTTTCTTCTGTTTTCTGTGATTTGATATGATTAGGCACTATGTTGGCCCTATGCTAGCCATTAGGTGTTATGAAAATTAAATAAATAAAAAAAGATGAGTGTGTGAGTGTGAAAAGAGTCTTCACACGATTTTATTGACAATTTTTTTTTAAATATTTAGTGTGCAATTGAGTATGTATATAACATAAGTAGATACATCTATATAAATAAAAATGAATGTTGGTAAGCGCATAACTCAAGAATGGCTGGACCAATTCGGCTAATTTATTTTATGCTATGATCCTTAAGGTCTACGGAGGGTTAAAATACTAAAAAAAAAATAAAAAAAATATGTTCATTTATTTCCTCTAAGTCGGAACAAAGTCTAATTCCACGTGAGCGAATCTGCGGGCGTCCACTAGTGATAAATAAAAACGCAGTCTTCAACATTGTATACGTACTCTTACTCCACATAACGAAATCTTCGAAATAATTGTCAGTATAAATGATATCGTATATTTCCTTGTCATCTAAATAGGGAAGATCAGACCGATGCATTGACTGCACCTGTCTTCAGACGAGTGCAAATGGTTTCTATGCTTGCCAAAAACTTAACGGAAGCACTTTAAGGCTATTTGTAATGGTATTAAGATAAGATTAGCATTCAGTTTGGCGCAGCTACTCGTAAATGTGTTGCTAGCAAAGATATTTTTTTTAAATTGTATAACTTGTTATCCTCCAGGACAACCTAAAATTAATGAATGATGAAGACGGACCGGTCAAAAATGTCGCTCGCTGCGACCCATAGACGTCCCACTGCTGGGCACGGGTCGGGAGGTCTAGTGCATACTCCACCACGCTGCTCCAATGCGGATTGGTGGAGGGGTTAGTGGCCAACCCAGAGTCGAATGTTCTCAAGCCACCCGAAGGTCTTCGACGAGGCTTAACGACCGTTTCCACAATTGAAAACAACCGGGACCGACAGTTTTACGTGCCCTCCAAAGCACGGTAGCGTCCATGAAATTTTGCCACTAGCGGTCACCCATCCACAAACTGACTCCGTTACCGTTGCTTAACTCTTTCGATCACATTGAATCGATGCGAGCCATTGGGCTATGGACGCTACAACAAAGACGTCAAAAATGTAGTAACAAAAAAAGCAAAACGTAACTGAATGGTTTGATAAATTTGTATATACCTACTCTACTCGTATATTCATTATATTGATCTATCGCGTAAAGAGATAGGTATATGTTACTCGTAAATTCATAGTAGGTATTCAGTTTTCGCAAATAGCACATTTCTTTGACATTAGAATCTGTAATAATACGTCACTCATTGACGCGAAACTAAGCAAAAGGTGCACAATTCTTATCAGATTTAGTATGGTGCCACAGAATACATATTATATAACAACATAATTTACCTACCTTTTTACACGTTATAATATCGAAGGTTGGATTCGATAAGGGTAGGCTGAACACCAAAAATAGGCCTAGAAGGAAACCTATTATCCACCATTAAAAAGAGTCGTCGAACTCACGCCATTCAGTAAATTACCGGCCAAGTGCAAGTCGGACTCGCGCACTAAGGGTTCCGTTCCCTTATCTATAAAAACGGGAAAAATAAACTTTTCTGTTGTATAGGAGCCTCGCTTAAATATTTATTTATAATGTTTTGTAGTAGGTATTTGTTGTTATAGCGGCAACAGAAATACATCATCTGTCAAAATTTCAACTGTCTAACTATCACGGTTCATGAGATACAGCCTGGTGACAGACGTACTGACGGACTTAGTCTTAATAATAGGGTTTTACCCGTTTTACCCTTTGGGTACGGAACCATAAAAATAATACTACTCCTGTTAAGTAAAATTTTCTATCAGCCACATTCTTTGATTCCCTTTAATCAAAACAGGCAATCAATTGAGACGCCGGAAGGTGGATATTAAAAGTATTGTTCGATCTTTTCATTTGCAATATAAAGCCGCCATTTTTGTTTCTGAGGTATGTACTTGCTTGTTTTGTTCCTGTTAGTTATCGCAAGGCTTACAATAATATTTCCTATGGATACTTTTGTATGTTATTTACGATTTAAGAATTAAATGGCACCTGCTGAAGGAAACATGTTGCGGAAACCTGTATGCCTGAGAGTTTTCTATATTGTTCTTCAAGGCATGAGAAGTCGCCGATCCGTAGGTACTTGGACAGAGGCCTAAACCCTCCCATTCAGAGAGACCCGAGCCCAGCAGTGGACAGAGAAAGGGTAGATAGTAAACGAGCACGAAGAACCTGCAACACAACATTTTTTTTCGAGTTCCATTCCAAGTCGGTCGTGGTTGCGTATGCCCGACACTTCACCGGACCTAGTTGACGTAACTGGTGATTGTAGACGATGATAAATCTCTCCCCCAGGGGCCTGGATGCCAAGATCAACTTCCGGGAGAAGGAGAAGCAGATCCTGGACCAGATCCTGGGCCCCGGCCGCTACGACGCCCGCATCCGGCCGTCCGGCATCAATGGCACTGGTAAGTTCGCACGTCATTTCCATGTATCATTTTTTTGTAGTAAAATGTATCAGATTTTTGTAAATAAAAAAAAAACAATTTTATGCAATGTAATGTAATTAACACTACTTACATATATTTAAAAGCATACCGAATATATATTTTTTCTACGAGGAAATGTTTTTTATGAAATATATAAGTAAAGGATTTGAGCTACATTAGATATCTGGTAATCAATAAGTATTATTCAGGTTTAGATTTTCAAATATAATGCTTATCCTAATAAATGTTTATTTCTTATCAATTCAACTAGCATTTAATTTACTTTTGGTTTGATATTGGGCAAAGTTATTAATAATAGATTTCTGAACTTTGAATGGTATTAGGATAAGATAAATGTTATTATATAAAATAAAATCTCTGTATAAAGTTCAATTAGGAAGCATCCAGTGGTCAGTTAAGGCAAATGACAACTTTTCATATTGTTACTTAACTGTTTCTTCTGACGGTTACGATAGGTTCTTGTTTATTAATTTAAGTTACTATATAATATAGGTACAAACGACGAAACGATAGAAGATTCTAGTGGAAATATAATGTAGCGTCAACGTTACCCATTTTTACCCTTTACCGAATTACCGAAGGAAATACATTCTTACCAAAATAATTATAGTATAAAAAATTTTTTTTTTAAAAAGCTTTTATAACTTTTTTATTTTTATTTTCATGCATTGTCATCGGAACCTAATATGTGTGCCAAATTTCAGCTCAATAGCTTCAGTGGAAGTGGGTGAAATATTGATTGCAAGATTCCAGGACATACATGAATGAATACATACATACGAGTGAAGTTAAATAAAAGCTTTTAATAAAATAGACCGCAATTTCGACCACACATGATAAAAATAAAAACGTTGCATCATAATGAGGGAATTAAGATGGGAAAACAGTATAAAACGTGAATAATTTGTTTTGTTTAAATAAAGTTACGGCCGCGAGCGTTGGCGAAGAGGATTACAAAATATATTTCACACATGCGTTAAAGTTTATAATTAGCACACTCGGTAGTTATTTCGCAGTTAGGTAAAGCAAAGTATGTTACGAGCTTCAGTTGAATAGCATAGCAAATATTCTCCGAACTGCTCGTATAATTGAGGGTTGCCTTTATTTTTAATGAGGAGGATATGCTTAAAGTTGACAACATTTCCTTTTTTTAACATACTTATATTATTATTTTATTCAAAAGCAAATGAAAGGTTAGTATACGAGATTTTTCCTTGACGTTTCACTTAAATTCTCAGGTTTAAAAATCATTGCATTCCAAAAAGTCTTAAATGCCAAATGACGTCATTGGTACGTACGGCTGAATACGATTATTGCGTTACCTTAATTTAACTCTTTGGTTGTCACTTGCTTGTCAAACTTTAATCGGTTCATAAGTATTCGTAGGTTAAAAAGTCAAATGACACAAACATAATTATTATATAGTTTGTGTCATTTGACTTTTTAATCACTGACATCAATTTAAAACATTACATGTCAATGAAAATCTAACACATTTTGCCGTATCAAAAAAAATAAAACTGTATTTTTAGTTCCGTGTTACGTATTTTGAAATGTTGTCAATCACCTCAAAGGTAATTTGAAGCATATCTGTAACCAAGCATCCACAATGAGATCTCCGTGCAATACCTACATTTACGTCTTATGTAGATAGGTATAGTATAAGCATGTAGCAATTACGAATGTACCTATTTCCCTCTCACGATATCCGGGTAACTTTGAAAGGTACCCTCGTAAGAAGGGACTTGAGGTATGCGTACTAGGCAATTGGTTTATATTCACATAACTAAGAAAACAGGCATGCAGTTCACATTATGTCAACGCTACCGACGCGAGCTACGAGTATGAGCGCGTACTGTTTTATACTTCATTGTTTACAAATTAAACAAAATCACCCCTTTTATTAACTTAGTCAAACGGACTTCAATAACTTTTTTATATTCTGCGAAAGAAATTCTCGTAAAGATGAAAACTAATTGAACACAAGAATCATCAAATCTATTTATGAATGACGAAGTTATCGCTGTATGTACATAAAAAGATATTTAAGAAAATACATACACTCGAACCTGGAACCCACTCCTTTTTCGACGTGAAATTATAAAAGTTATCAACCCAATAAATTACACATTCCTTAAATATTTGGAACATTTTCAAACAATCTGTATCTACGAGTATTATCTCGTCGGCAGGCCACTCGTCAATAAATCGTAGACTTTATTGACTGGTATAAAAGCTTTTTGAGTAAGATCGCTTTTTAATGGGTTATTGAGACGAGAGAGTCACACAATACTTGTGGTACATACAAAAAGTAACACTTATCTTAGTATCTAACATTTGATTGGTGATAAATTAATATTTTGAATTTTAATTAATTAAAATAAATATTTTTCATTTAAAAATAAAAAAAATCTTGTGGCATTCACATTGTATTATTTGAAATAATAGGTTTAAAAATAAAAAGATTATCTTCAATCTCTTATCTATGCTTTTGTTTTTGTCTGCGTGTCACACGAGTAGGAAAAAAAACGCAAGGCTACACACGCCATTATCACATTGGTGATCTATTTGACTTAGAATACTTTTCAGTTACAATACTATCATACATCTTTACTAATTACATCTTTCTTCCAGCCAGCGTTAGGTAAAATTAAAAAAAAAGTAATAAACTTTAATAATCGCTGAGTGATTTAAATCTAATGTTTATGCCATTTTGTGCAAATGGTATAAAAATATTTCTACCCTATTTGTAGGATAATCGTATAAAATATCGCTTTCATCCGTCTCAACTGAATGAGAAACATTTTTGTGAATAAAAAGTGAATCGCTTAGTCCTTTGAAGTGATTGTCATTTTATTTAATGGATTGTTTTGTGTGGGCCACTTGTCTGAAAGAATGCAAAAAGCTGCCATTGAATAACTACTTAAATACTTTATATTTTCTGTGGGCTTGATTTAGGGCAGTAAGTAGGTTTTGGTCTTGCTGAACTAAACTAATAATAACAAATTTTTAAATATTTTGAATTATATTTAAGAAAATACCTGTAAGTTATTTCGATGAAACTCAAAGAAACTAGTTTTTCAAACATCTTGATAAAGCTAGTTTAAAAACTAGTTCTAAAGCTTAGATCTTTTTCGCCAACATGTTTTTTACAGTTTATTGGTCAAACGCAAAATCAGAATGAATTCAATTTTTTACGCTACAATAGTATGCACTACGGATGTAAAGTTTTTTGACACGCCAAAATATGTGAACTGCATGAAGCCTGCTAACTATATCTTATGTAACTAACTAACTAACCCACTAACTTGAAAAACGTGGTAGACACGCGTTCGACAACATAATATTCTTACCGTGGTAACGTAAATCATACAATGGTATCGTCGTAATTATGGTAGATTTAAAAATGTTTGAAAAAACAATTTCTAGTCACATTAATTTTAAGTTCCCTGCTCGGAGAGAACAGTTTTACGTATGAAATATTAACGTGTGGCGTGCTAACTACAAGTTAGCACAATGCCCGGACTAAGAAAAATATAAAACAGCTCATTCTCATTTAGACGTTTTGTTCATTGTGGTAGGAAATTATAACCTATGCATGACAACATTAACGAATATAAAGGTGGGCTTATATGGTTGGCTTGATATGAAACAATAGGCTTAACAATGGCCACGTAGAATTTGCTTGGATGATGTAAGGGTTTTCTGTATACATTGCAAATAGATGAAGACTTTTAAATTAAAGCAGAAATAATTTACTTGGGTATAAAGATATTTTCGAAAAAAAGGGTGTGTTTTAAAATATTTAATATTGGTGGCAATTTAAACCATCCTATATTTTCTTATAATGATAGATATAGACAAATAAACAGGCCACCTAGTTTAAGTTATCTAGTTTTAGTTCAGCGTGAAAATCTCAATTTTTTTTCTAAGACACATATTTTTTTATTTGGTGGTAAAACTATAATATTTCGACAGATGGCCCAGCCGTAGTTAATATAAACCTGTTCGTCCGAAGTATAACCACCATAAGCGACATTAAGATGGTTAGTAACAAGAAAGCAAAGCGATGTACGAGTATAGCTTGTAATACGCTACTGTTTACGATATTTCAACTAATCAGATCTATAATATATTTAAATTCAAATGTATAAAATAATTAAATTACAGATATTAATTAACATGTCTCTATCAAACAAAGGTCTTTAAATCATGAGCTACATACAACATAAGCCGTTGAAATACCGTAAATAGTATGCGTGAACCGTGCGTGAACCCTTTCTGTGTTGGAGTTATTAACAATAGTAATGTAAAACAGACTTTTCCAAACAATCGATGCTAGAACAAAGAGAGTTTTCTTTTTATGTATTGGGCACTCACCTACGTCAAACGTACAGTTCCAGGAAAAAGAGGAATAATAGGTATACTATACGTATATTATTTTGTGAACTTGAAGAAGAAAAAAGATACAAGATGACTAGTTATTTGGTTACTATTGTTGATAACTAACGTCATTTCGTAACAACCGTAGGTCTTTGTGTTTTACATATTTTACGTGAACTAATAAACTACACTTTCTAGACATAACGTGATTAAATCGTGCATTGCTATGTTTAAAGTTGTTGTAGAGAACAAATTTTATGAATGTACTTATACAATTTTTATGACTCGAAAGTGAAAATAATGGTGAGTCCACATTACGTGTTGACTCCAAAGAGTTTTTTTTTATTGATTTGCATTTTTGGCCGCTTGAGTGCGGGCGTTGCGTTAGTAATTATAAGAATAAGAAAATAAAATGTAGCAATTTCTATATGAAAATATCTGAATGCTCATGTTCTTGTATTCTTAAAAAAACTCCTTGTTCATGTTTCTAAAACAATATAAAATTATTACGGGCAACACTAGTGAAGCGCCATATTAAATTTTTTGTCAATAAATTATAGTCAAATTTTCATTAATCTTAATCAAAAGCCATGGAGAGATTTGTAAATTTCCAGGGACTTATTAATATTAAGAATTTTAATAACTAATAAATATTAATATTATAATTGATGCCCAATTGATTATTATAAACTTTGTGTAGTAATAAAAAATGTACTTATGCATACTAAATTATCATTAAAATTAATTATCATAAGCATGTCATTGGGTAATACGCAGTCTAAACAAAATAAAACTAATTTTATAGTTATTATTTACAATTATTTTTCAGTAAAATATATTTATTTATTTATTAGTTTTAATATTTGTTTGGATGGACAGTGTATGCGTATTTCTTTTGTGTTATGATTTTAAAATATTTACCCAGATAAACTAACAGCAGGACTTATAAACTTGGTGCCAATTAAATAATATCCTCATATTCATCTGCGTTAAGAAAAAATATTTTCTAATACAAACCTGTAGGAATTCTAATAAGACAAACAGGAGACTGAATCACTTACCTGTATGAAACTAAATTATCTAGTTATATCTATCAGTTTATTTTAAATATTTTCTGTAAATACACAAAATATTCTTGTTTTATTAAATTTATGAAATTATAAAAAATGTTCTAATTATTTTTTTCTTTCACGTCTAAATTATTTTTCACGTAGTTTAAATATTTCACTTAAATAACTAGGTACCATTCATTTAAATCGTCTATTTTGCGACAGATATGACGATCGAACTTTCCATAGACAAAGCTTAGGGTTAGCAAATTCCTAATATTCAGATTGACAAGTCCTGGCACGAACCAATAGAAAGGAGAAGTTAATCAATATCATTTTTCAAACCCCCCACAATGAAATTGCTACAAAATTCGCCGACCGATGTTATGCAAAAACAATTATGTTCTTAGACGCCCTATTTAAATTTTCTGTATCATACACGAACACAAATTCCTATAAACAAGCCAAATTAGACACTGTTCTCCCGTCAGAATTAATTTTTTGGTTATATTCAGTTAGTTACAACCTTAGCGAGTTTAGTTTTATTTTTAGATTCCGTAGCGGTTAACCATGACAGATTTCGACGAATAAATATAAGATTTTCAGGTGAAAAGGTGAGTGGCCATGTACTGAGTGAGAAGCTACACCCTAGCACTCCCTAGGGCCTAGTCCTCGATTCTATGTGATTATTATCAACCATATATTTTGCTTGGTACTTAGATGGGCCAGCGGTAGTGAGTGTGAACATATTTGTCCGAAGTATATCAAAAATCGATGACGTCACTATGGTAAGTTCAATGACCGACTGGACCGTGCATCTAGCCTAAGTTAAAAGTATGAGTTTTTGTTTTTCCTACATTAAAACGGTTACACGACTCTTTCCAACAAGTCAAATGAATGGGCAATTCCCTCCGCTTGCAGGAGCGATTTACCCAACACGTGTAATGTTTAATTACGATTTATTTTTCAAATTTTTCCCTTTGGTGTTGACGACCAAAATCGTTTTTAGCCGCGCTCGACTCTTTTCAAAATCAAAGAGCGAATTTTATTTCAAATTAAGCTGAATCGGAAACATGAGACAAATTACGTCTTCTTCAAAATTTATAGGTGTTTTTATTGTTTCTTCTTTCCTAGAACTCGACTAATTATTTTTTTACTGGCCAAGCGTTCTCATGTTCAGGCATCAGCTTCCGTAGTGAACTGGAGTGTTCGGTGACGTTCCATTTCATTATACTCAAACTTTAACATTTGCATTAATCCATTATTTTGCGCCTATGAGATCTGACTGATTTCTAAGAGACGTGTAATCACGTATCAGGTCGGTCACAGAGCTGTTGGTGGTTTTGGAAACAAATTAACATTAAAAATGTTTTTTCCTCATTAAGGCGATGCGCCAACGTTAGTCCGCGTCAACATGTACCTCCGATCCATCAGCAAAATAGATGATTACAAGATGGTGAGTCTCACACATGACCAATTAATAAAACGATGTAACTCGATTAATCCATGACACTTTTATTATAAACTAAAGTTTTTGAAGATCCTGATAAAAATTTATGAACTGATCAAAAAACTTTGTTTATAATAAAATTGGCCATAACTAAATAAATATCTGGCAATATTCGCACTCTGCTAAACGTTTTCAAGCTATCGTATATTTGGACATGTGTATGTGGTTTTTATTTTGGTTCTTCTTTTGTTTGTTTGTTTGTTTTATTTTTCTTGTTTGCACTGATCCTTCCTTAACGTTCATTAACACAATTTTGAATGTTTAACCTGGTGATTCAAATATAATATACATAATAATAAATATATTATCTATTTGCGGTGCGGAACTGTGAGATTATTAAAATATTGTCAAAATGAATATCTACCTATTTATAATGGAAAAGACTAAACACTTAATATAAACTTTTGGACATTTTAAATTAATCCATGAATTGTATATTGAAATAGGCAGTCTCACCCACTTCACACTTAGTTTATTTTTAATTTAAAGACGACTTATTTATTTATTTTGATTTAAAAAAATAGAAGTATAGAGGGCACGCTCCGGTCGTATAATGTAAAAACACGATGGATATCGGCAATTGATAGTAGACAGCACAAAATTGAAGAGCTTCAAGAAACGCACTCGATTCGAAGGAACGAATTGCTCGATCGGTTATTAGACAATATCGAATCGTGTCCCGCCACGCTTTCGTGCCACAGGCTCGCGGTCCGCACCAACACATCACGTATCCATACTTAACTTTTTTGTTTTGTACATTACTTTTGTCGATCATGCTTCCTTTATTGTCATGCTGTATTATTTTATGAAAATATAAACATAAAAACTATTTTGGTCGTGAACGTTGACTGTAATTAACATTGTCGATATTGTCTTGTTCATGTGAATTTGTGTTGTGTACAATATATTGTATCGGGACATCGTCGCGCCCGCACTCGCCTTCGTGCTTCCGATCGGTGGCTGACCATCCGACCGCAATATGTGATCCCCGCTCCGAAGCTAGACGTTCTATTCCGTAGCTATAGTTATACAGGTTTTTAGCCTGCATGAAGGTACACTCAAGCATTCCTTTAACGATTGCTCTGGACGGTGAGTTGGTTTTAAGCTGCGCTTCACAGCAGGTAGTTAGGATGTGCACGGTGTGACTGATCTGCTTCCACTACAATTTTATATCGATATAAAAGGTCTAAATACATTAATCAGAATCGCAATGATTGACCGGCAACATCATTTTATTTCCTCCGTATTAAATCAAATTATTTATAAAATAAATAAACAAAACAATTAGTAAATAACTAAGTACCATTTGTATTAAACAGCTAATATTATTGAAATGTTATTAACAATTTATATCGATATACCAAGTTAGCTTTTGGACAGAAATTAAATTTTGCAAAGGGATATCAAACTGGCAATACGATTTCTATTAACCGTTCCATAACTATTTACTTCTATCTTGATCTTTCAGTCTATCAAAATCATTGTATATATAAAACTCATAGCACCAATTCTGCCGTGTAACACTTAAGATCATTCAAATCATTATTATTGACTTTATTACCTACAACTCAGCACTTGCTATATTCAATTCAATCACAAAATTTCACAATAGTGTTTTGTTGGTCAAACAGTTTACTTTGATCGATTCTATTTACTTAGAAGTGATCTTTAATTTTCAATAGCATAGTTTTCATAGTATCTTCATAGAGGAATGCTTCAAGGCGTGTTTGGGTTTACGCCAATATCGTAAGTGAGCATTTCCTTCGTAATGACCTTTCCCACATCCATCACTGTCTAACCTTCGGCCAACTTATCAACACGATCATTATCATCAATAGCATCAAAATCACTTCATAGTTATTATTATCTATATAAAACCGTCAGATTTACATAGATTAGTTAAAAACACCACCATTTTATTGCATATTTTACTTTTTTCTAAGAAATTTCACCAAGTAACATTTGGTGTTGTTGTATACCTATGTACTCGTAAGTATTTTATGTAATTTTTTATATCTCAGAACTTTTTTAAGGTTTAAAATAGTTAGTATCGTAGTATCGAATAATATTTATGTTTTTTTTTTACTTTAATATTCGAAAACATCTACTCTCTCTGCAGCTGTTTGAAGATGCGTTTTATAGTGTGATCTATTAAGGTAATTATTACTTCATATAGTTGACCTAACTATCGTAAACTGTCATATTTCATATCTCCGTTCCAAAAGCTAACTGTGCCAAGCATGCCTAAATCTTTCTTGCATCTGTAAGCTTTATCTGGTTTACGATAATTCATTTGACTTGCTCCTTGATGTCGAGGGATCGGTTGTGTATAAAAATATATTGATATTTTAAAGTAAATTAACTAAGAACCTTCGACACAACTTTCTCCAGTGTAATCGGGTGTGGAGTTTCAGTAGTTAAATAGATTAGAACTATTGGCTATTCCCATATGGAAAAATTGGACTTTGCATTTTTAGTACAACATATAGATGTTATTAATATTTGATCGTTAATACGAGATATTTTATGATACCTATTTATATTAAATGCAACTTTATGGTTCTCTCGCGATGTTTTACGAAATTCCTTTATCCTTTACTTAGTTCAGCTTCACATTCACAGTCGTTTTATTTATCAAATTGTTTTTTCAAACAGTATTTCATTTTATGTAGATACGAGTACAAATACATGTTATCTGCGTCATCCGAAACTAGAAATTATAGTCACCTGTAAATGATATTTATATTAATCATTATTTTATTTTATGTCATTATTTTTTATTTCATCGTATTATTTAAATCAATTTTTCAGTCGCAACTCGTTTCCATATTCTAATTTATTAGAGTTCAAATATTAGTAGTAAATTTTAGTTACATTACTATGGTAGATGCACACGGAAAGCGTAAAACATCAAGAGAGCTATAGTAAGGACTAAAAGAAAATATATTTTATCGATTAAACTTACAAACAGCTTATGTTAGTCCTGAGCAAAGAGCTTCTAGAGAATCAATGCCATCATAAATATCACGAAGATAAATTTACATTGATAGCATAAACAACATTGGAGTCTTGTCAGTGTAGTAGTGATTTTTAAGTCATGGTTCGTGACCTTGATGATAATTTTGTAAAGATAAACTATAATCAGATGGTTATTAAAGATAATAATAACTTTTCAGGAATATTCAGTACAGTTGACGTTCAGAGAGCAATGGTTAGATGAAAGACTCAAATTCAATAACCAAGGAGGTGAGTATTATTTTTAACTTCCCATTTAAAATACATAATTATTACAAAATCTGTGCTGTATAGGGTGAGTGCGACTAAGATCAACTGCGAATTCTGTTTAGTTTGAAAACATACAATAACTATTATGTTTCTTGTCAATTAGTATTTGTGTTATAATTGTGATCAATCAAAAGATCATAAAATAAAAGAGTTAATCCTATAGAGATTGACGTAATATTGACAACCGCATATAGCACACATGCACATTACACGTGTACTCGTGTAATTAAGTTTTGGTCTCGCTTTGATGTTTCTATTGCCAATCTTTCTCTAGTATAGATTTAACCATAACTAAAAGTGTGATCCAACTTAACCTGACCCAGGCCGTCTCAAGTACCTCACGCTCACGGAGGCCAACCGCGTATGGATGCCTGATCTGTTCTTCTCCAACGAGAAGGAGGGCCACTTCCACAACATCATCATGCCCAACGTGTACATCCGTATCTTCCCCAACGGGAACGTGCTGTACAGCATCCGGATCTCGCTGACGCTGTCCTGCCCCATGAATCTGAAGCTGTACCCATTAGACAAGCAGACCTGCTCGCTGAGGATGGCTAGCTGTGAGTATTCATTTATTTAATTAATAAGAACACACCACAACCTTTTCTTTGTCCCACTGTTGGGCACGGGTCTCCTCTCAGAATGGGAGGGATTACAGATGTGTTGCTACCCTTTAGGACTAAGATGGTCGCCTCTAAGTGTAAGCTGAAACCACACCTTTCCAACTGGACCAAAATTGTCTTAAAAACAGTTATGACACGTTAGAAATGGTACTTGGTACCGTGGTGGGCGGTGGTACCGCCCCGGGCGAACTCCATATGGAACAAAATAGGTTTCATGTAAAACCTAGGCTCTACCACGTAAAAACTGGACAACTGGCTCTACCATGTAAAAACTGGCGGGCGGTGGTACTGACCCGGGCGAACTCTAAAGGAAACCAAATAGGGTTCATATAAAACCTATCCGGCTCCACGAGTTATTCAACAAAAGCGTAGGTAGTGTACGTAAAAAACATCGTAAGAATAAAACTCAAGGCGAGATTTGTTTACGAGAGCATACCGTTACACGTTCTCGTTCTTGTAACAGTGAAAACAAATATGCGATTTAAAATTAGTCAAAATGTTTTCTAATAATGAAGTTTTAGCAGGGTTTAATTTTAGAATCAATTACGATTACGACGTTAGTAGTACATGCTAAGTTTTATTTTAAACGCAATGTCTATCTGCCTGTACCCACTACACACTGCACGATCGTATCTGTACACACACATGAAAATGCTCAGGAGCTTACTCCTCCAGCTGCTCGGTTGCTTCAGACAACTGCTGGACAAATTGGAACGCCTAATTCAAACGTATCATCATCACAAACAATCGTTGGCACACTGCTGTTCTCAGTAACCTAGAAATGTTTGTTTAAATCTGTTTGTCCGTCCTATACTATAAAAAAAAAAAAAATGTCGCTGGGAGTTCAACACGGACCTCGCCATAGAAAGGTTGAATTCTTATGAGAGTTCTATGTAATACGAGTATATCCAGCAGTGGAATGTAAGCGGCTGTTGGACAGGCTAACACCGCTTTCGAATGAGCGAAATGCTAAATTAGTATGTTAACTGCAGATGGCTGGACGACGGACGACTTAGTGTTCCTGTGGAAGGAGGGAGACCCCGTTCAGGTTGTGAAGAACCTCCACCTGCCTCGCTTTACCCTCGAGAAGTTCCTCACTGACTACTGCAACAGCAAGACTAATACTGGTAAGTTTGTTTGACTTACGCTAATGTACCTTTTATTTTTTTCGCCGGGGAAACCTTTTTAACGTATTGTGGGAGTGACGCCGGGGTATGAATACGCGATGCCGCGGCCGGGTGTACTGTACTGTATAATTGCTCTGTGGATTACCACAGAGCACTGATACAGTACAGATAGTATTGATGGCTCAATCCATGAAGAGACGCGGACAATTCTACACCTACGTGTTTAATAAAGTTATAAATATTAAGTTGTTTTCCTGCAATAGATTATCACTGTTTACTTAAAAAATTAACAATAAACACACAAAAAGAAGACAACATCCAAATTTTATTGTATCATTTAAAAACCAGGTTCGTTTCTATTGTACTCCAGGTGAATACAGTTGCTTGAAGGTGGACTTGTTATTCAAGCGCGAGTTCAGTTACTACCTGATCCAGATCTACATTCCCTGCTGCATGTTGGTAATCGTGTCCTGGGTATCGTTCTGGCTTGATCAGGGCGCTGTGCCCGCTAGAGTGTCGCTGGGTATGTATATGAAACCAATTTAAGCTTATTTAACAAGTAGTTATAAATAAAACTGGTCTCAAAAATATCCCCTGGCGAACACCACCTTTTCAATATAATATATATGTACGTAATATTTAAATAATTTAAATAAAAGACATAACGAACACAATTATTTGTAGCTCTGAATAATTTTTAGTAAGTTTTACGTAAATACAGTTATTTCTACGTCTTACTGAATCACTGAATGATTGAAAACAGATCCTTTAGTTTCTTAATGATCGCTCTCCTTCAGGGCCAACGACACATTGGCGACCCCTCTGGAGTTTCTCATATTAACAGGCGACTTTGACCACTTACCATCAGGCTGTCCGTCTATTACTTAGGGTAAAATTAAATCTAATAAAATATAAATTATGTATTTATCAGGTGTAACGACGCTGCTCACGATGGCCACCCAGTCGTCCGGCATCAACGCGTCCCTACCGCCCGTGTCCTACACGAAGGCCATCGATGTGTGGACGGGCGTGTGCCTCACGTTCGTGTTCGGCGCGTTGCTTGAGTTCGCGCTCGTCAACTACGCGTCCCGCTCGGATGTGCATCGCGAGAACATGAAGAAGGTACTTTTTTAACATGTGATAGCAAACGAGCATGCAACGCCATCTGTTGCCCTTGAAGGCTCGTTACAGTCCTGTTCAAAGTCGGTCACAAATGCTTTGCTAACATAGCAAGTTAGCTACTGCTGCGACCCATAGACTGCTACGGGTCGGCCAACCCAGTGTCGAATGTTCTCAAGCCATCCGAAGGTCTTCGGCAAGGCTTAACGACTGTTTCCACCATTGAAAACAACCGGGACCGACGGCTTTTCGTGCCCTCCGAAGCACGTTGCAAGTTAGCAAGCCTTGATTACTAAAATTTTCAATCCGAACAGAAAACAATTTAAAACTCGGCAGAAATTGTACTTGGTACCTTGGTTGGTGGTGGTACTGCTCCGGGCGAACTCTAAAAATAACCTATAATTGCTCATATTTTCAACCTGTAGTTTCTCGCTTGGCTCTACATTCTACAAAACTATAAAATTTGCTGTAGTATTATACTCGTCGCTCGTAAAGTTAACTGTAGTAAATCATTTATAGACCATTCAATAGATATCACTGTCTCTCCAACACAAGATGGCAGCACATGTTAGTATGTCTGATTCCGAAAATGGCGCCACGTGTTATTTGAATAGTGTGATGAGCTAGTTTAGTCTAGTCTTGCGTCTTGCTATGGTTGTTGCTATGGTGGTTTATTAATGTTGTATTACTATAAATAGCTATTGATCCGAAATGGTTTTGTGATAAAATGTTTGTGTGTGTGATCACATGAAACCCGAATACTGAAACGTCACACAATTTTGACGAAGGACTAAAATAAATTTGAATTTAATTAAATTAACGCACACACCCCTGCGGTAGATGTTAACCACCTATGCAGGTTGATACACACAGCAAATTACACAATTTAACTTCCATGAACCGAGTACCTACCTACAATTATAAATCTGCGAAATAAATAATGCCCAGTCAGTATTTGAAATTTACAGCTTGATGGATTCGTCAGGAAATTAAGAACAAAATGTCGCGGAGTGGAATTTGTGGGGCTTTCAAATCAGAGTGACGTTTCAGTATTTGGTCACATGGACTTTAGGAGCGTGCCTTTAGTAAAATTAATTTAAAAAAAACAACTTTGTCTCTGACCTAAAGACGCGGCGGGAGATGGAGGCGGCCGCGAGCATGGACGCCGCGTCAGACTTGCTTGATACGGACAGCAACGCCACCTTCGCAATGGTGAGCTCGGAATGTATTGCACCTCTAGAGCCATTAGGGCGACCCCTATGAAAACTGCCATAGATATAGAGCGCTTACACAGCGAGCGTCGTCGAGAGAATATTCGGTGACGCCGTATAGGTCTGTATGACCATTCCGCAAAACTCCATTCGAAAAAAAGAAATCTCGCGACTCGCCCGCGAAGCAATCGTCTAACTTCATCATTTACGATTTTTTAGTACGTATACCAAATGAAATTTGAGTTGTTGAGCTATTGAAGTTACACAATTGTTTCACGTTTACTGGGCGTATGCGTATACGCTTACTGTGATCGGTAAATTTTTAATACTCGTAGGCACATAAAAGGTGCCAGGCCTTCAGACATAACCAGCACATTCTCTGCGAGGCAAACGCGGCTAATGTTGTCGCAACTGCCCAAAACTGCCGGTTTGAACTGGGACAAACGTTTATTTGCCAGATAAAAATATGTTTGTACTATGGTCCTGGTTGTTAAATTGTTAATTTTTCCTGTGTATGGCTGTGTGTACCTGTATTACCCTTGCTACAGACATTTTCCGTGGGAGCTATAACCGTAATCATAGAATTCTTCTGTTGCATTGTACTATACTTGTTAAAGAGGTTGATGCACTCGTCAATATAGCTTAATTAGACTTTTGCCATACACGGACAGGGTCCGTTGGTAAACTCTGTCCATCTCAGAATCGCGAACCATTGGGCTATGGACGCTACTATGTATGTATAAGTTGTGCGTCACCACGGGAGCGGGTCGCCCAACGGTTGTCCGGTTGCGCGGCCCGCTCCCGTGAACGTTCCTGTCGCGCCTGACTTTTCTGCAACCAGCAGAAACCGCTGATGCGGGGCGGCGGCGACAAGATGCGCCAGTGCGAGATCCACCTGAACCCGCCGCGCAAGAACTGCTGCCGCCTCTGGATGTCCAAGTTCCCGACTCGCTCCAAGCGGATCGACGTCATCTCGCGGATCATCTTCCCGCTGGTCTTCGCGCTCTTCAACTTGGCCTATTGGTGAGTTTATCCTATTTTTTACTTACCTTCTTACTTTCTTACTTACTGAGTATTTATTTATTTCGAAGCTTAATGTAACATTACAGGCTACCCCAATTGGTTAGTGCAGCTAAACATCTATATATATAAAAGGAGAAGCTGCCTGACTGACTGACTGACTGACATATCAACGCAGGGCCTAAACGATAAGAGTTAGAAACGTAGGGGTGCTCCCCTTCTAAGTGCTCTAAGAAAGCATTTTTGAAAATTCATCCCCTAAGGGGGTAAAACGGGGGTGCAAAGTTAGTATGAAACTTTGATGTTTTTGAAGTTAGTGAATGTCTAATTCCACGCGAACGAAGCTGCGGGCGTCCACTAGTTAACCATAAATTATAATGTTAAATTCGGTTGTATTTTCTGTGCGTGTCCGCCGACCCAACAGGCCTACCGCGGAGGTGTCAGTGTGTAGCGTTAATTTATTAATTTGCATTTCCAGGTCGACCTACTTATTCCGCGACGAGGACGAGGAGAAGTGATTCGAGACAGAGACGGGCGTCGCGGCGGACATAGTGCGGCTGTACGTAGCGATCCTGGTGCCCTACCTCGCGTTCGTGGTCGTCTACTGCCTCTGCCTGGCGCGCCGCCCCTACGCGCCCCGCGACCCCCTCGCCCCCTCCCCCCGCTCCCCCCGCTCCCCCCGCTCCCCCCGCTCCCCCCACCACGCGCGCCCCCTTCGCCTGCACATCCGCTAGCAATCGCACGCATGCGTCCCGCAACCTGAAACCGAACCCACCAATGTTTATGGTCAGACCCTAAAATCAAAATCCAGACGTCACCCAGATTCTGACTTCACTAGCAACCAATGGTTTATCGCCGAAACCGACACTTCTTCGTCTTCACTCAGAAAACGCCATCGCAGTAAAGCTGAAAAAAGCCCTAAGCACTATTGCGTTATAAATTCTGACGGTTTCAACGAACATGTTCACCGCAATATTAATGAGAGTATCAACAATTTAAGCGAGAACAGATCAGACAGCATCCGATATTCTCCTGAGCTTAACGAAAGCATAAACGAGCTTAAACGAGCGCATTCTCTTCGTTGCGTCATCGAAGCTTCAGAGGCGCCAACATACTCTAGGAGAAGGAGACGCGGTTTTATCATCAAACATGTAACGACTGTCCCTAATACTGCACAAAGTGCCAAACTGCGTTCTTCGATTCGCAATAGAACGAACAAAGTTCTTGGTAAGACGCTTGATCGCGATAAATGCCAACTCAAGCGACAAGATCTTACCATACACGAAGATGTGGATAGATCTGTACCAACTGGTGATATCCCGCACGATGCTAGTAATGTTTGCAGAAGAATTAGTTCTTTTAAAATTCGCAACAGGCTGAATTATCCTACAATGGTTTCAAATGGGACGCATGCGAGAGAGACAGTTAGAAGAAATTTCCATATCAATAGCAGCCATTTAAAACTGAAGACTTCCAAACGTATTTGTCGCAGTTCTATTCCCTTTGAAAAGATAGCTCCGGCGATCAGACAGTTGAAGACCAACGCTAAGATTGATTCAAACGAAGCTCGTGCTTTGGTTCCAGTAATAAGACAGGTGTATGCTAGAAATAACATCAGAAGAGCTCGTTTGTCTAGTATAAAACATGTGAGATTCGTAAGTGTGTACAGTCAGACGCATAAGTCGACCCGCGCCATACGTCGCGGCGCAAAAAGAAATTATTCGACCGATACGTGGAATGTCGCGCTCGACGCATTCCATATGGCGCATATGCGGAGCGATATTAGTACTCTTGCGAAATGGTACACGGAATCTCCTTAGGGAATCACTTTAGGAACAATTTGTTTTCCTGGATAGTTATTCAAAATCCCTTAAAATATTAATTTTTTGCCAATACTTCAGTTTGTAAGGATAGTTAGGTATCCTTCGATCTGAGTATCGTACAGCCATTTGCAGTCAAGTTAAAGTGCATTTACAGATATAAAGCGTGGGCGGCCGTAAGATTAAAATATAAATCGGAATAAATTAGCAAAGTACATATTTTATTTCACAAAAGTTTTTGATCGTTTTACCTAACGATGACATCCTATTGTAAGCTAGGTTGAGTTACAAGATTATTATAAAAAATCTTTTTATTTTTAATTTTAAAATAAATTATAAAATTCTTTTAAAAACCCAACTGCGACTCAACATATTAGATGTAAGCCCAAAATATATGGATCGAGCATCCGATACCATGTTTCAACAGTATTAAATACGACTTTACATAGTCTCTGAAGGACCCTTTTATGGTCTATTGAATTAGAATGAATGTATTATCTATAATCAATTAGTTGTAAAACTATTGGACAGTAATGAACTCTATCGAGCAGTTAATTATTAGAATCAGCATCATCAATCCTTGGGCTGAAATGATTACCGTGAAGTAGAGTTCATTTTTAAAATTGTTTAGTATATAATCATCTAGTCTAGTCACAATTATCTTATTATGATATTTGCCAAGGACAAAACGATCTAATAATTACGATGAATTTGTCGAGTCTATTTGATTCGAGTTAAATTCAATATTATCAAGTACATTGTGCGGCAAATTTCTGGTAAACTACAACATGTCAGTGAATTGTAATTCGTTCTGTCTTTTGCAAATCTTATATCCTAATGTAGAACATATTTTATTTACTACTTTAGGATATACTCGTCTTTGAGACAAAAAAAGGAATTTATCGTCAACTAAATGTGTAGATTAGTGTAATTTATGAAATGTTTCACATTATAAACGATATTTTCTGATATAAGAAATCCATTTAATTGGTTGAAAAGAAGAGCATGTTATGATTTTATACAATTATTGGATAATAAATCATCCCTTATATAATTGGTAACAATAAATTTAAATTAAAGAAATTTTACAAATTTATAGTATAGTTTTATTGTTTGTAACGTGGAACATGAGTTAGTATGTCTTGAAATTGTAAATATTCGGGCCTACTCTACACCTGTGTCGCTCACTGTACCTATATATTAAATGGATTTTAAGATTTTATCGACGTACATTTATCATTATCCAATATTAAACATAAACTGTAATACTATCGATGTCATTAGATCTGGCAACATTGGGGCATCTCTTGGAAGCTTTACACACAACAAGATCGACGAATTATTACAATCACCGTATCCAGTAACGATTTCATTGCGTTTATTTGAGGTCATAACCTAGTAGACTGAAGTTCTAGTTTACTGTTTATGACAATATTAACAGTCTAAAAACCCATAGGCTGTATTTAATATCTCCAAATACTGACCAAGATTTGGTCTACAGAGGGAAAAATTAAAAAATCATAGACTTATTATGATGAATGACGCTGATTGGAAGGAAGCATGGGTGATTCTCATATTGTTATGCATGGAATTAAGCACCATTAACCATGGAGACATGACATTTCGTATGGAAAAGCTTTTGTTTAAAGGAGATTGCCACAATGTTTATTGGCAGAATTCAATGCATCGGTGGTAATAATCTAGAAACATGTATTCTAAAACATTCTCTGCCACAACTACTAAGCACAAGGCTTTTAAAAGACCTCTTTTCTTGCTCATTTTATAATTCCGTCCTTTATTTTTATTGAAATGATTTCTTTAGCGTTCGGTTGTGCTGCACCATAGCAATGGAGCCGTGGATAAAGACGATGTTTGGTATAATACCTGCATCAACTGCTACTCATCGCCTCTACAGTTATGTATTAATATTATTTATGCCGTGTTAGAATAATTCAGTGTCAAAGATCTCGATGTTATGCATGATGGATGTTATTGAACTTAATATTAAGAGATCTCCATATTTATTTGTGTGCCAACGTAATGATCAATCGCTAAATTATATTATTTCTCGTATGAAATAACCATTCTCTCGCATACCTACTGCGAGCAGATAAATATGGAGACTTATATATCCGAATAATCAATTAAACTCTTGGTGTTTTGATCGGTGTTACAACAATGTTTATGGTTAGGTGATAACTGATTCCCATAATTAACAGAGTGGAATAAAGGAAATCAAGAAAAAAGATCTAAAAATTATGTAATTGAACTGTTAAATTCAGTTTAAGTCAGCGTACAGGAATATTTCCTTATCTGACGCTGTTAATAATGGAATCCTTATTACATAATTTACTGTCTATGAATAATCGATATAAAATAAATGTGCAATAGGTATTGGGATACGTGTAAGAGGCAGTTAAGACCAGTTAGGACCAGTTGCGACCGGTTACGACCAGTGAAGTAATCTTCCTATTTTTGGGCAAAATTTTGTTTCTTCAAGAACTTATTTTTCAATTTTATTAGGAAGTTTTCAGTAATACGAGTTCATTATACATTTGTCCTTATTAGATATTCTTGGGCTGTGAAGCATATAGGTAAAACTATGAAAACATTTGGGTAAAATCATTCTTTTAAAAATAATTATAATGATATTTCACTACACACAATACATATTTGATACTGGCAACACAAATAACTGAAACTCTTCGTGCGAATGTTGTTGAGAAGCGATCATCTGAAAAAAAAATTTGGTCAATTAAGTCATTTGATCGACGAGGTCATCAATATATCGGTAATTTTCAAAGGAAATTTAGATGACATCGATTGAACAGTTTTTACTCTAAAAGCATTAACACATAATAACATACCTGAAACATTAAAATAGATAAAAATGTGGTGCGTGTTACAGACATTTGTTTTTAATACGGATAAAAAAAACATTTGGTAATACTTGAAAGTCCATTACCATCAAAATTCTTAAAGTTATCTTGTGATTAACACCATTTTATAATTATATTTTCCATTATTGTTTCCGCACATAAACTGTACGAAAACATGAAATTGTATGACTGTTGTATACTTATTGGGTGTGTATGATTTTTTTTCCAAAAATATGTGAAATGGAAAAGTGTGTTGAAGTCACTGTAGATTATCATTTCCATTAATTTAACAATATCTAAATGACTGTCGTATTATAATATGTCACTGGACGGGATTTTAATAAACGTATACCCATATTAAATTTGTTTTTATTGCTAACCTATCAATCCCTTTAATCATCTATCTATAATCAGTATCTATCGATAATGGCGGGACTTTTATATACCTCCCATCGTAAAAATTAAAGTAAAAGGGGATTTTTAATAGATTTACAGATAAAGCTTTCATATCATCATAAAACTACCAAAAACTGCACCGAATCAAGTTGCAACTACAGATATTTTCTCATAAAAATACTACTCTCCGCACGACATACCTAGTTAGATCTGTAGTTACAAAGATAAAAAATAACATCGTAGTAATATTTAAATGTACTACGAGCGGTGACAGTGTGTGACAGTGCTTATCGAACTCGCCTCTCACTCGAGCGGTCCGGGTTCAAACCCCAGCGGCGCGCACCAAAGACTTGTGCGATTTACGAAATTAAATTTCACTTGCTGTAACGGAGAAGGACACATCGTGAGAAAATCCTGCATGCCTGAGAGTTCTTCGTATATGCATATATAGGCATATGAAGTCTGCCAATCTGCACCAGCCAGCGTGGTGGACTAAGGCCTAATCCCTACCATTCTGAGAGGAGACACATGTGGTGGTAGATGTATTTATACTATGTATGAACGCCTTTGCATCGCAGATCTGCCTGTATGGAAACACACCCTCAATAATGCACATAGAGGAAATGTACATGTGCATCCAACCCACAGAACAGATACTCCTTTATCTGTTCTGTGATCCAACCCCACCAAAGGTGCAGAATGTAAAGCAGTTCCACGCTTGTATTTAGCGCAAACCGTTCCTGGAATCGTATGCCTACTCGTATACTCTTTATGTATTAAGATTTCACACTCATTTTAAGAATATAATAGAATGGGATATAAAAATTTTTAGACTGTACATTTGACTAATGATAATTAACAAACAATTGAAAAAAAACGTTTATAGCCCAAAGGCTCGCGTCGATTCAATGTGATAGAATGCTACCGTGCTTCGGAGGGCACGTAAAGCCGTCGGTCCCGGTTGTTTTCAATGGTGGAAACAGTCTTTAAGCCTTGTCGAAGACCTTCGGGTGGCTTGAGAACATTTGACACTGGGTTGGCCACTAACCCCTCTACCAATCCGAACTGGAGCAGCGTGGTGGAGTATGCTCTAGACCTCCCGCAGCTATGTCTGCGGGGGAGACCCGTGCCCAGCAGTGGGTCGCAGCGAGCGAGAAACAAAAAACCGGCCAAGTACGAGTCGGAATCGCGCACGAAGGGTTCCGTACCATCACGGTTCATGGGATACAGCCTGTTGATAGACGGACAGACGGACACACGGACAGCGGAGCCTTAGTGATAAGGTCCCGTTTTACCCTTAGGGTTCGTATCCCTAAAAAAACATATATAAACAAACACAATAAACAATTAAAGGAAATAAATCTATTTCCGATAGAGAAGAATGGATTATCACTTACTTAAGCAAGAAACATATAGCAGTTCGGCGATTGAGATCATGGATCAGGCATCAGTTTTCGTCGAGGTTGTCCAGGTTGATGGATATCTCCTCGTCCTCGCTCCTCTTGCCCCAGCCGGAGGAGAAGGTCAGCTGGCCGTTGGTCACGGCGAAGAGATTCACCGCGGCCAGACAGAGGAACACAGCGGCTCTTCTGATCAGACGAGTCATTTCTGTCATTTTCAAAATGGAATAATTCCAATTTTCAAAATTGCTACGATGGAATAATTCCAGCTTCAACTGAAGAGTCGGGTGACTGGTACGCGGAATGAATTGGAATGCTGTTTGAATGCTGAAAATTCCCTTATATAGCTTAGTGTGCCTGTAAGGCGTCGTTCACAAAGATCAGCAGCGTACATAAAATTATATGTATTTTTAAATGATTTTTTTTATCAGTATGCCACACCACCCATCCGCTGCTGTCCAATTAATTTGTAACTACAAATATTTATTTATTCAACTTTATTGACACCTCTAAAAAGATATATAATGGGCGGACAGTCAAACCCTGGATGAGTGAGGAAAAGTTGCGGTAGGTGGAAAAAGAAAAAAAAATCTTAATTAAGATGAAAACAGATTACAAATATGACTTAGAACAAGACTCAAATTCGGACTGGGATTGATAGTCCAGTTAGCAGAGCAGAGGGTTTTAAGACTGCAGGACACCGCTGTCTTTAGCAGGCTCCGAATGGACCTATCTAGCCGAATAGAGAAGGCCTGCGTTCAACAGTGAACTTAAAAAAGGTTAATGGAGGAGCACGCCTTATTGTTGATATGTATAAATATTATATCAGTCAGGGGCTTTCAATAGAATGAAATATACAGCTAAGCATTAATGAAATAAAAACTAAAATGGCACAAAACCCGAAGTAAGGAACTTTTTTTGCTGTTCGTGTAAATCTTGTAGGGATGCTGCAATCAAGTGAAGCCAAAAGAAAAACAATCAAATGATAATGAATTTTCACAAACAAGCTTCCACACTTTAGCTGAAAGACAATTAGAGTTGGGAATTTTTTAGATCAAATATTTTGACAATAGGGATACCACAACATACATATTCCGAATATTCCAGTAGGGTCATGAAAACTTAGGTGGTCTTAGTAAAACTTGTCGGTTATTTATTTTTGAAATTAATTGTTTAATTTTAAAACAAAAAATTTTTTAAGCCTTTATTCAAAACTATACCTAACTTTAAAAAAAAATCTATCAGAGGATGATGTTATGTAATCGATACAGATTCCGAAAATATTTTTATAAAATTTATTGTCTGGTTGTCTATCTGTCGGTCTATTTCTCCCTATGCGCGAACGAACAGGCACTAAATCCTTAAGACAGATTTTGTTAATATTCATCCCGAAATCTAAAGAATAAGGGATGTTCTTCATGAACAAGGGATGAAAGTTTATATGGATTTTTTCTCAATCATTATCGGGTAAATTTTAAATAGTTTGTTATTTAAATGAATAGAACACGTGCATCTCCGTTTTTAAATTAATTAAGTACCTAATTATTATTGTTTAGATATTAAACCTTTACATTTTTAAGGTAAATTATGAAATGAATTTAATCTTTGTGATAGACTGGAGCATGGAGTCTGTGCTAGAGTAGCCTGTACGATAGATCTCCAGCCCTCACTTAGTTTAACAGTTCAGGCAGTTTAACGTAATTTTCTTTATTATAAAACCGTAGTGGCAAATGAGCCTTGATTTGTTTTAAAATATTTCCATCGCATCATTATTTTTAACTCTCAAACTAAAAACTCAGCGCCACAATTTTCTCAAACTTATAATTGCTTGGAGACAATCAATAGGGCTTCTCGAACACGTCAGGATGGCCTCTATAAATGCTCTGGCATCTTTCATCAGACCACACATTCAGCTGAGCTCCCAAAACACTCACACCTCGCACAGAAATTCAAAGAAAATGTTCAAAGCCTATTTCTTCTTCTTCTTTGTGGCTTGCGTGTGCTTCGTGACTGAGGCACAGCTGACCTTCACTTCGAGTTGGGGAGGCAAGCGGTCCATGCAAGCCATGCCGTGCAGAAACGACGAGGCTATCTCGAAAATCTACAGAATGATTCAGGTATGCATCTTTCTTAAGCTAAAAAGATATGGGTTCACGTATCGCGAGTCATAGAGCTGTGAGCACTTCACTTAGCACTGGAATACATTCACCTTTTTCAAAGAGTGCAATGGTTTCAGTTGTCTTGACGTTCTTTTAGACGTGGCCTCTGTCTTAGAGGTAATAGCTGGCCGAAGATGATTTAAATTGTTGTTTTCTTTTTTCAGCATGAAGCCGAACGACTGCTACTCTGTCAAAAGCCTTAATGAAAAATAAAACCTTTCCATTTATAATTTTATGACGCTGGCAGAATTTGTAAATTGAATGATTATTTTTATATGTCCATCATGATAAGAAGTTAGGTGTAAGAAGAAATGTATCCAAAAAGTGTTTAATATTAAAATAAATAAAGAATTTGTAAGTATATAAGTAATAGTTTTTTTTTATATTTCCTACTAAAGAACTATATAACATAAGCAAACTGCGATGAGAAAACTATAGACGAAATCATATTAAAATTACATAAAGGTACACTTTCCAACACTTAATTCAGAAAGACGTAAGGATCAGTCTCTACACAGTGTACAAGAACGGTTTCTGCTAAATCACAGTACAGTCCTCACCTCAATCCGCAAACATCTCATCATTATCATCATCATCATCATCATCACAACCCTTTCTGTGTCCCACTGTTGGGCACGGGTCTCCTCTCAGAATGGGAGGGATTAGGCCTTAGTCCATCACGCTGGCCAAGTGCAGATTGGCAGACTTCACATGCCTTCGAGAACATTATGAAGAACTCTCAGGGCATGCAGGTTTCCCCACGACGTGTCCTTCACCGTTATAGCAAGTGACATTTAACATAACTTAGAAAAGTTATTGGTGCGTACCATTGGGGTTTGAACCCGGAACGCTCGAGTGAGAGGCGAGTTCGATAGCCACTGGGCTGTCACCGCTGTGCAAACATCTACAATAAACTAAATAAATGAATATAAACTAACTTTAAAGGAGTGTTTACTAGCGATGTATGATCAGACAGTCTCATAAACGATTTGACAACATAACACAATCATCCATTCAAAGATTAACACTCAAAACATTTCAATACACTTTAGGCATTCTACACATAATATCGTAAAAAACACAGGCATATATTTGCGTATAACACACGTCCTAACAAATACTAAAATATAACACATCAATATTATATAATAGGTATAATCAAATTCAAGAATAAAATAAGTTATAGATATGAATTAGAAAATAAGTTTAATATTTAATACTGAATTCTATTGTGTTATTTAAATTGTTATACTCCATTTCTTAAAGATAATATTAGCTTTCTTTTAGGTAAATGAAATTTTATATAGTTACATACTTACACCTTACACACTACAAACGGGTCAAACGGGCAATACAGAAAAAAAGTGACCTAAATACGAAACCACACGAGAAATAAGCTATAAATTATATTTCAGAATAGTTAAACTTATCAAAAAATAGAAATCATCATGTCTACGACGTAGGCGCTACGGCGTAGATAGCAGCCAAGATGTAGCAGGCGCTACGACTGCTACGAGGACACAATATAATATTAATTATTTTACAATACATACTGCAGTTACGTTGGGACACACTGGGACCACGAACGCCAACTACTGATAATTTGTGATCACTTTAGGCAAACTTTCCAACCATTTTGTAAACCTTTGTAAATTGAAAATACATTATTTTTTCATTTGCCAGAAATTGAATACTAACATTCATCCCGTTCTCCAGGGAATCTCTTTACATTTCAGATTTATTCTTATAGATCATTGTACCAAGTTATTAAAAACGGTTCGGCAGGTTTTGGTTCCATCGCGCACATATGGACACACAGACAATAATCAGTAGGTACATAATTTTTTTAACCGACAATAATTTTTTTAATTGTCATTTTTTTTTACATCGAAATCTATATCGATTACTTATCAACCATAGATTTTATTCAAGATACAGTCACAATGTGCAGCTGCGGACTCGTTAGATTTTTATTATAATAGTGGATGCCCGCAGCTTCGCTCGCGTGTAATTAGACTTTTTTCCGCCTTAGAGGAAATGAACAGATTTTGGTTTTTTTTTTGTATCGAAACCTTGTTCCATTTTTGTGTAAGACCGTGGACCTTAAGGAACATACAAAAAAAATTAGCCGAATTGGTCCAGCCATTCTTGACTTATGCGCTTACCAACATTAATTTTAATTTATATATAGTTTTAGTTCGTATTTTAAGCGTGGCCATAGGTACCGTTTAGTCAACAGTGAGGAAACTTGGCACCTCAAACTGAGATTGGTACAATCATTAATTGGGTCCCTGGGATGGTTATAGACACATATAGACAGGACAAATTATATTCAGTAGGTACAGTAGGGAGGTTCCTTGGAATGCCAGATAATTGGTTCACTGTCCATAACTAGCCAACATACATACCTACTATATCTACACTTTACGCGTGTTCGACAACATAATGGAAATCTTCAATATTTAAATTATCCAATTCAATCATGGCGCTGATGGCCAAAGAGAACCAAATCGATGATCGTTGATGATTCATATGATTGTCTTGAATATTCAGACGCGTGAAAACTAGACGCCTTCAGTTCTCCTTCTCAGTTCTTCTGCTGCTTGATATTTGTCATGGTAAAATGACTGAATACCTCTTATTATTCTCTACTCTACCTCTTATTCCTTTCGCTCTTGACTACAACAATATTCATTATTTTGCTGTAGTCAAGAGCGAAATAAATATCATTGTCATTTAATTTTTCGAACAACATTACATGCGTAAATTAAAACCATAATTTGTTGCACGAAAATGTCGCACTAGTGCTGGAAAACGTTCACCTATTTAATGCTTTGCTATTAAAACTTCATTGATACTCGTCCCATTCTTTAAAAAAATAATTGACTAGGTACAGAACATCCTCTAGTAATCACTTAAATTAATGTTTTCGTAATCTATGGAAATTGTAACTTCATCTTCGTCATATCTTCTCATACAAATGAGTAACAAATGTTTCGTAAATTATGTCTCTCCATTTTCAATTTCATCCTACTATGTAGTTACCGTTTTATATTTTTTCAAGGTAATTTTTCAGGTTTTATATATTTTTTTATAATATAGATAGACGGACAAACAGACATACGAGCCACCTGATGGTAAGTGGTCACATTATATAACTCTTATTATTTGCTGTTACCTAGACTTTCGTTAAGCGATCCAATTACCTCATAGCGAAATACTTTATTTCACTTTGACTTTGACCAAATTTGTGTTAATTAATGTAACTTGCAACATCACCATGAGGTGACTTTCGCTCTCTCAAAAAGTTTTTCTCGCCGTATTGGGCAACCTACGAGTATCTCAGAGGAAAGTCAGACATTGTCTACATTATACAGCATAATAAACTAATGTGGTCAACTCATATAAGTACACATATTAATCAAAATGCGACTACAAATTCAATGATACGCGCGTGCCGACCAGGCAATTTTATGCCTCATGCAAATTGTACCAGTTTTAGCGGGCGTTCGAGTGAATTAAATTCAATCTAAGGCTTCTCAGGCGTGAATGGCCAATATAAAAGCCCTGACCAGTACACGAGTATCATTCGAGCTTCTTACTCGTCCAGCGAACACGGAATACAGGATGTATAAGCTGTGCTTAGTCCTCCTTGTGGCCTGTGCTTGCCTGGTCGCTGAGGCCCAGCTGACCTTCACGTCGAGTTGGGGCGGCAAGCGAGCGATGTCTGCCATGGGGTCAATGGGACCCATACCGCCGTGCAAGAACGACGATGCCATGGCGGCGATTTACAAAATGATTCAGGTATTTATTTGCTAGTGAGACGCGGGTTATGACATATTTTTTTTATGGATAAAAGATAGCAAACGAGCTTGCAGCACCACCCATCCGCTGCCGCCCATGTCAACTGTGACCGACTTTGAACAAGACTCAATTAGGGACTGGGATGGTCAGTCCAATTAGTTGAGAGAGTTAATTAGAACATTAGTTGGTCAGCTCGTTAGTAGGTAAGAGGACTGGGGACTGTTAGTGATAGTTAGTCCTGTTAGTTGGTGTTAGTAATAGTCCAGTTAGTACTTGTTAGTAGGAGTCTTCTAAGTCAGTCACAGATGTGTTGCTACCTCTGAGGACTAAGATGGTCTCCTCTAAAGAAGTGTACCCGGAAATCACACCTTTCTAACCGGACCATAATTGCTTTAAAAAAAATTATTACATGGCAAAAATGGTACTAGGTTAGGTACCGTAGCGGGCGGTGGTACTGCCCCGGGCTATCTCTATATGGAATCAATTAGGTTTCATATAAAACCTATTTGATTCCCTATAGGCTCTACCACGTAAAACTGGACAACAATTGCGCTGCGCTATTCCATGACGCTGAATTTTATTATAAGTTTTTACATTTTTGTATCTATATAAGAGATTCTATCAAAGAACTGATCCTGTTAAAGTGTATTAAATTTATTTTCATTTAAATATTATTTTACCTACGAGGATACCATAGGGACAAACATAAATTATGTCATATTGCTATTATATTGTAAAAAAAAACGCTTCTGCATATCGTTATGAATATAAGTATCTTCTACCTACTCACTTAATCAATTTAATTCACTATTAAAACGATTGTTATTTTACAGAACGAAGCGCAAAGACTGATACTCTGCCAGAAGTCTTGAAAACAAATGGATTTTAGCGATTTGAACATCTCCGGCCTGTTGAATGCTTACCTACCTGCACCTAATTTTAACGAATGAGTTAGATGTAATGAGTATGAAAAAACTATTTACTTAGGTATATAATTTTCAATAAATATTTGTTCATCATACCTTCTCGTATTTTTGACTTAACTTGACTTTTACCTATAATTAATTTAAAAGGATTTTGTCACAAAAATGTATGTATAAAAAGTAAAAACATATAAAAACTTGCATATAAACCCGCCATCTGTAGTAACCTTAAATTGAGTTAAGTAGGTATCTCTTCAAGATCTTTACTATCAACTATCATCCTATCAGTGATAAGTGGCTGAGAGAGAATTCAGCCTTCCTCTTACTGAAACCAGACTCCGGTTTCAAAAAACCACTTTGTAATTTATGTCACTCAATGTTACTGTAAGGGTCGACTCAAACTGGCGCAGAGTCGAAGCGACGCGACGCGTCATGTTTTTCCGCCTGCAGCATATTCAGCTCTATTATTTAAGTACAAATTTTTGCTATGTAAATATGGTGGCGCGCGTCGGCTGGTGTCGAGCGGGCTGGAGTCGAGCTGTGCTTTAATAATAGAGTAATAGAGCTGAATATGCTGTAGGCGGAAAAACATGACGCGTCGCGTCGCTTCGACTCTGCGCCAGTGTGAGTCGACCCTAAAGGAAAACAGAATGTGAAAATCTGCAAGCCTATTATTTATTTAATATGCACTAGCTTTTTTCTAATGACTGGTCAGATACATTGGTAAATGATGATATGTTCAGTTGGAAATTCTCCATAGTGTTGTCAGTACCAGCGTGGATGACCATGATGTTTACTTTTGAAAGCATGTGGACGATAGACACTCATTTAAATTGTTTGTTGCCTCTTTCATTTGCAAGTAAAAAAATTATTAAATAACAATTTTTATATGAGGAACAAGCTACAAGTGTATCTGTAGCGTCCATCGACCAATGGCTCGCGTCAATCGCATGTGATCGACCCAGTTAAGAAACGACAGGCTGGCTTGGTTTGATGGGTTGGCCGCTATTGGCAAAATTTCTTGGATTGCTTCAGAGCCATTGGTCTCGGTTGTTTTTCAATGGCAAAATCAATAGTCAAGCCTCATCAAAGCCTTTTTGGTGGCTTGAGAACATTCAACACTGGTTGGTTGAACTTGGTTGGTGGATGGAGTAGTCTCTAGTTTCCTAGTAATCTCTATCTTCCACAGCTGTCTGTGGGGCAGACCTGTGCCCAAGTCTGTGCTGTGTCTATGCGTCGTAGCTAACAGTCACTGATAGAAGTTGTAAAAAATAAGCTGATTGTCTATGAAATTGCTACTTATGATGATGAAAGAACACCAACAAATCAAAAACAGTATTAAAATAGTCAAATCATCTTTATTTCATTCATTATAAAAATATACTTATTTATTTAATCAACTTGTAATGTCCAAATTATGAAGCAGATGGAGACAGCACCTGGCTGACCCCACTCGTGTCCAGAGACATTCGGCTGGGTCCAGTGTTCGGAATATCATCCTCGTCAAGTAACTCTCTCATCCGTCTCTTATAAATCTCACTGTCCGGATTGTTCTCTTGGTTTCTACATCTGTCAAGCTTCTTCTCAATTGTCCTCACCCGTTCTCTGGTCGGACTCTCAACCATTTTCACAAGGGAACGTATTTTTCTCACCGCCTCTATCAGTACAGCCAGTTTGTCCGATCCAGCATCTCTGAAAAGCATGTCAGTAACATAACTGTCCAAGTTCTCTTGTTCTTTACTAGCAGCGTGAAGGACGGCGGCTAACGCTATCTGCGATGGTGCATAAAGTAAGCAAGCATCGGTGAGAAAAACCTTTTCAAGAAACTCGTCAATACCCGTCCTCAGACGTTCGGGATTAGCTAGAGAACACCGTGTTTTTATATCAATTAGAAAACCCTCTACTGGTCTGAACGGGTTGTGGATTGTCAAGTGATAGTTGAGCTGCTGCATCAACAAGAGTTCATTGTTTAAAATTATGTCAGAAGCTTTATCCCTGTCCCCTTTAATGTTAGCAACGAACTGACCGATCGACACATTGAACTCTTCTACTTTGCACGCCAAGTACACGCAGGTGGCTAGAATCTCTTTAGGATGGTAGTCCATTGTAGAATTATACAGATAAAAGCGCTTGAAATAGTGGAACGCAGTCCCAATTACTCCTTTCGGCATCGGGGGCAGAAATCGTTTACAAAATTCCTTCAAGTGTAGCTCATATTGTTTCAGCAGCAGCCTTTCTTCGTCCGGGGATAGAAAGAAATTGTATCTCTGATACTCGTCGATTGTGTGTCCATGTTTTGCGATATATTCCAAATTATGCTTTTCTCTAAGACGTGCTAGCTCATTTTCATCGCTGAACGTCCAGAATTTCTTCTGGCTGCTGGTCGAAAACATTCCACCTGTGTTCGCGCTTTAATCCGTTATTTTATAAAATTTTCGTTTATAAAATTAAAATGACAACATTGACAACTACAATACAACCGCACGCAATGAATCTTTGCATTTTTCCATTTCTAAATTGACACTGACATTGACAAAATAGAATGGTAATGACTAAATAAGATACGAATTCCAATTTCTTTGGTCAATGAGATGTGGACGTGGTCATAATAAATAAACATATTTAAAAATAGAACTATGTAACTAAAACTTACTAAACAAACTTAGTACCTAGTTGCAAACTTGGCTAGCGTGGTTGCTGGACTATGAATGAGGACTATGGCCTAACTCCTAACATTTCAAGAGGAGACACAAGCCCAATACCTATTCGGTGACGTCGTAAAGGTCTGCATGGCCATACAGAAAAAGTGGGATACATCAAGGGCGGATGGTGGTGGCGTGTTTCCTTACTTGATTAACTACCTGAACTTAAACACTACAATATAATAAAAATTACGGCTTATATTTATTAAATAGTTTTAGGCATAGATTATACGGGAAGTTTTAATCCTAAAAATTACAAAGTGGGTTCTTTTGCCTGACCTATAATAATAATTTATTAACAATATTCAGAATATTTTAATATCTTTATTCATTGACTTATTTATTGCATTTTAATTCCGAAATGTGGGCCAATGTTACCCAGATTGACTGTACATCGATGGTCATCATGGTTAGCTTAAAGGACGGAGGTTGGTTGTCGATAGTACGCGGCTCCAATTTCTTTGCTTTGGCATTAATCATTTCACAACATAATGTAAATGTAAAACTGTCAAATATAGCAAAGCAAGCTATTACATCATCACACTGAAAACTTGAAAAGTGAAAACCAATAATCAATGGTCCGTCTGATACGATTGTTTATCTATTAATAGAGTTTGTTTTATCGTCATTTGATCAGATATTTTATGGCGCTTGGACGGTTCCTTCGTCGGAACTTAGTGAGTATCATCTTCCCAACCTTGACGACAACATTGATCTTCCTTGACTGGAATCACACCAGGAAGTGGAAAACTCAAGAAAAACAGCAACAATGATCTTCGGTATTACTTCCCGTTATGTGTGGTTGGGAGTGCCAATGACTGGGTATTTTATTGGCAAGTTTCTCGATGACCAGGAGACCTTAAGGATGACAAACTTCAGGGACAAATCCATGTTATATGGTGGTAGGGTCAAGGAAGGAGATCCACCATCTTGGCCTTAAAAATAATTGAATAAAATGAAGCAAGCAGAGTATGTATGTATGAATACGTATAGAATAAATCTAGTGAATTTAAAAAGTCTTGGTGTCCACCACAGAAAAACACCATGAAGCTGTCTATAACTGAAGAGCCGTCTCCAATCATCATTAATTAGCTACCAAATAAAAAATATGCAGAAAATCAATCTCTTTTTTATTAAACGTTCCTTTGTGTCATGGTTGGTGTCCAGTCCATGTATGAAAACTAGCGATGTACCTACAGTTCGCGGCGCGAAAGTCTAGCGCTGAACCGAATCCGGAAGGAATAGCTGTGTATGGGGTATCAGTACAGGGGACACAATAAGGATGGCGACTAACTATACCTACATAATCTTTCGAAAGCTGTCGGTCGTTAGTAATGACCATGAAGGAAGAAAGGAGAGGTAATGACCAAAGTCAATAAACTTAAATTACTAATAAAATAAACTTACTGCGTAACTACTCACGACTCTCGCCCTACGACGGGCGTAGGTCGAGAGTCGATGTCGTAGATACTTTAATTTCGTCTTCTGCGCATTCAAGGTCAGCGCTAGACTTTGATGCCGGTCATTTATTTATATTTTAAAATATCATGTAATTTTCTAGTTTAAAATAATAAATCTATGTGTAATTTAGTCTAGCAACACTAGTTTTCACTCAGTTGACCAAACCGTTCCAATACACATAAATATCTTCTGTCAAAACCAATGTATTTAAATTTATTTTGATTCATATTATTGTTGTTTAAAAACGGTTTGAAAATCAGTGTATTTTTTATGTGTCTCAAAAATACTTACATTAAAGTATTTTTGTAAGTAAACTGCTTAGTTAAACGTAACTTGTCGAGCCGAGTGAGCCGACAGCTGTATCAGTAATATTAGTATGAATGCGTCAAACGAAACGCACCCATTGAATCATCCGTGACCGTCATAGAATTAGTTCTACTATTAATTTTGTGATTTTTTCAAGTTTTAAGGGAAATTTAGTAATATTTTGTATCCTTAAAATGTCGCGGGCCGGTGATAGACCAAACCAAGCTCAAACTTACAAACTTGTTGTCGTCGGAGGCGGTGGAGTTGGGAAAAGCGCCATAACTATTCAATTTATACAAGTGAGTATCAACTTCCCTATTTGGATTATTGTATGCCTACACGGCAGATGTTGTTTGTTAGCATAGTTTTTAAGTTCTAATTAAGTACCAAGTTCAGTCTAGAATAATTGGCCATCTCTAGGTCAATTGTTTTGATAATTACCTAGGATGTTAATATTATCATATTTATAAATAGTATTCATATGAGTATATTGTCTGTCAAGGCCTGCCTTAGCGCCGCCCACTAGTCACCGCCCGCTGAATTCTTGGTACCATAAGTGGTGACATTTATCTGCTTTTCCTGTTAGGTTTTTCTCGTTTCCCAGATTATGGTAGCAGGTAGAGCATACAATCATAAACACCACAGATTTGTATTTTGTCATATTTTTTATGAAGATTAAAGACATAAATAATAAATTATATGAACAGCTGTTCTTGTTTATATGTTTATTCTATTAGGTTTAGCAGTTATAAGTAAATACAATTAAATATAAGCTATAATCAGGACTTTTAAAACATGATTTTTAAAATGGTCCCAACGGAGTAAGATTATGTTGGAAAATGTGTTTTCTTTTTGATTTTTCCAGAGTTACTTTGTTACCGACTATGACCCTACCATTGAAGACAGCTACACCAAGCAGTGTGTAATTGATGATATACCTGCCAAGCTCGATAGTAAGTGTATAACATAAATAACATCAAGTCTGTATTTCCCCCAAGGGTTAGGTGTGTACCCACCTTTCAACAGTAGTTTAGGTTCATATAAAGATGGTGTGTGGTTACACTGGGTTACACTGGGGACAAACCTAGACTCCAGATACGCTTTCAACCACTAGACCAAGAATAAGTATACATACAATCAAGAATATCTTTAGATACCTGCACAAACAGACACAATCACAGGTGGGAAACGAAATGGTGTTATTAGGGTGGGGCAGAACTTAATTACTACCTCTGTCACTAAGGAAAGGTTTAAAATATAAATAGTATAGTCTTTTTTGATGGCTACACAAAATATCAGATACGATTTAGAATTAAATTAATTATTATTATTCATAGTTCTAGACACTGCTGGACAAGAGGAGTTCAGCGCAATGCGCGAGCAGTACATGCGATCAGGCGAGGGCTTCCTGCTCGTATTCTCCGTGGCGGACCGGGCCAGCTTTGATGAGCTGTACAAGTTTCACAAGCAGATCCTGCGTGTGAAGGACCGCGATGAATTCCCCATGCTCATGGTGGGGAATAAGGCAGACTTGGAGCATCAGCGGGCGGTAAGATAACATGAGATTATCTACAGGTCTTAGCCTGACAGTAAAATTATTTTGATTATTATTATTAACTAGTGGACGCCCGCAGCTTCGCTCGCGTGGATTTTGACATAATAATACATGTTTATTTTACACCCTTACAAAATTTTTACAAACTTTGAATGACATATTTATTTATATCTAATCAACAGCCTATAAGTAATATAAATTTTATGCTTCTAGTTCTGAAAATGACAAAACTTTCATACAACCTTTCAACCCCCTTTTCAACCCCTTACAATACATTTTTCCAAATAAAAAGTAGCCTATGTCCTTTCTCAGGCTCTAGACTATCTGTGTACCAAATTTCATTTAAATCGGTTCGGTAGTTTTGGCGTGAAAGCGACACAGACAGACAGACAGAGTTACTTTCGCATTTATAATATTAAGTATGGATTTTATTTATTATGTATTAAATATTAAATAAATAATAAATAAAAATGTATTGATTTGATTTTACTATGGTAGACTCAACTAGCTATGACTAATTAAAAAACAAAAGACAAATAAAAATAAAATTACCAACACACTTGTGAAGCTAGAACTCATGGGGAATAAGTGGTCACCTCGGGAAAAGTGTAACAGATCTCTTCAGCAATCTTCTAGCACAGTGACCCGAATGAGTCTTGACCTCTGACACGAGAGGTCCCCATTTGCCTGATCCTCGCCAGACCTTGGCTGTGAACAAACATCGACCCGGTCTTCCCAGCAATGCTTCGGGTGGTCGACACGACGCCGACCATTTGGGCCTCCCACGCAAATGCTCGCTTAACGCCGCGATCAGTAACAGATACCACCTTTCCTATTTAAATACTATTGCATAAAACACCTACTTGGCATTGACTAAATTTAAATTTATTTCTGTTTTTAGATATCCTTAGATGCAGCGCAAGCCCTGTCCAGACAGCTCAAAGTGCCATACATCGAATGCAGCGCCAAGGCTCGCATGAACGTGGACCAGGCCTTCCACGAGCTGGTGAGGCTGGTCCGGCGGTTCCAGGAAGTCGAACGAATCAACATCAAGATGGACAGCCGGAGCGGCAAGAACAAGAAGAAATGCACCATCTTGTAGAATGGTGAGATATTTTTATACTGACAATGGAATGTATTAGAAATAACCCTAATGGACACTGTATTTTATTATTGGTTGATATGAGCCTGCTATGCTCTGATGTAAGACTAGTCTCAAAGGCATGTACCATCTTATAGGATTGTGAGATTAATTCGATATGGGCAATGAATTCTGTTATATAGATAGAAAATATCTCAAATGGACACTGGATAATTGATAGTTGGTTAATACGAGCCTTCTTTGTACTAAAGACTAGTCTTTTACAAGACCGACAACATGTTGATCACAACTTGAACTTGTTTCTTTTCATTTGTAAGTTATTCAATTTATTTTTGGAGAGAGTCACAGCTTTGCAAGCTAGATAATTTTATACTTAGTTATTTATGTAAATGAAATAAGATAACAAACTCATGAAAAATACATTTTATCTGACGGCTATCATAATAATGAAATGTCCTCGAGAGACCACGACTCGAAAAACAGAACGCCACCCCAGTTAATTTTGCTTAATCCTGTAGATTAAAAAATATGTATGACCAGTATGGAGAATGTCACTCGTTATTTTTGTAGGTGTTTTACACTTTATAATGGATCTATGACAGGTTTTTTTTTTTTATTTTGTTTTTTTAAACTTGAAGCATCTCCAAATAATATGTGCTATTTATTTTTCTGACAGTTTTTTTTTAAACTAGTACTAACGAGTTCAATGACGAGTGATTTTCAAAGACATGAACTTCTATAGAGATGTAAAATATTATGGGAAGGAATGAACCACAAAGTTCATAGTTAAAATATGTTATGGTGATCTTACAGATAAATACATGAGAACTTTATGGCTGTTCCCAGTTTATAACTTTATAATATCATTTATTATCAATGTAAGGCCATGATGCGTAGTTCGGTGGACTCTGGTCAAACAACATATCTCGAGAATGGGTAAACAGATTCCTATGTTAATTTGTTAATTTTCAATATCATAGCTTACTAATTTTTTGAGATTTTACAATGAGTTTTCGAAAACTATTTATATATATATTACTAATTAATGGGTTTATAGGTAATGTACCTAATACATTGGCCGTGTGACGTAAACGTTTTATCGTAGTCTGCATTGGGTAGGTAGTTTGTCTGTCTCGAAACAAACCTAATTATTTCACTAATTTATTTATAGTCCCATCCAGATAATTCTGCGTATCTACGAATTTATACATCTATTTAATAATACTATATAAATTGTGTACATAATAATATAACACTCAAGTCTGGCGTCAGTCAAGGATTCGAAATCAGTTTAAGAACGGAAAGTATTCCGCCGTTCTGGGAGATAAAAAATGTTTGAGGACGAAATTTTGTATTTTGGCGCGTAAAAATCACTTTCATTTACCATAGGGCCTCTTGGCCACGACACGGTTGTTCAACCGTACGGCGTGTTAGCCGTACGGTTGAACAACCGTGCGAGCTTGTACGTGACCCGTGTACGTCAACAAGCTTTCATAGTGATCCATACAACACTGACGACCGTTGGTTCGTTGGTCTTCGCACACGCAACCCGTGGGTGCGTGGGGAATCGGCTATTGGGGCTTTGTACCCCCTGGCCGAGGTATCAGCCGCACCCTGTGACGACAGGGCGGTCCTTTGGGGGGGGTTTTAGTAACCCCCGCGCTTTGTGAGCGCTGTGGCTTCCTTTTCTGCTACTCCTCTCTTCATTTTTCACGCCACCCGACTGGGTGGCGGCTTGGGTGGTGGCAGGTGCGCATGTGCAGCGTTCAGTGGTAGGGTCCTGGGCGGCTATTCATGCAGATTGCATGGCTTTAGCCACCTCCAAGACCACTACCTCCGGGTCCTCGTTGCGATCCAGGGCCGCAAGCATCGCCTGCAGCAAGCATATGGCAGTGCGGATAGTCTCACGCTTAACGCCACTTGCTGCAGGTTGCCCCAGCGTCGCTGGCTCGGGATCGGTGGGCTCCTCCTGTGTCTCGGGGGCCGGCTGAGTCACTTTATTCCTTCCCCTCTTGGGTTTACGCCGTTGGAGCGGTTGTCCACGGGGAGTGGGGTCATTAGCTTCAGCCATCAGATTGGTGGCTGAGCCCGGGGCTTCCACTCTCTGCTCCTTTGGAGGGGCGGGAGATCTCCTCGTGCTTGGAGGTCTACGTGTAGGGCCTCTGGTGGGGCCTGTCCTCGGCGTGACACCTGCTTTTTTGTTCCGGAACTCCTTCCGGAAAGCAGGGCACTGGATGTTGTTGGCCGGGTGTGCTCCGCCGCAATTTGCACACGTGGCCGGCTCGATCCGTGGTCGAGGGCAATCCTTTGCGGGGTGCTCCTCCCCGCACCTCACGCAGGCAATCTTTCTGTGGCAGTTGTGACTGCTGTGCCGCCACTGCTGGCAGCGGTGGCATTGAGAGGGGCCCTTTCTGCCTCTCCAGGCTTCTATTCTAATCCCGGGCATATATAGAAGTTCATCGACTTCGTATATGCCCGGTAACATGCCTTCTGTCGGCTTTAGGGTTGCATAATATATGCAACCCGGCTGTCCCTTTCTGGCCTTAATGGGCCGGCAATATTGGGCGATGTAGCCTTTACCGGCTAGGGCTTCGATGATGTCCACTGACGACCGTGCCTACACGCGGCGAATTTAACCGAAGATTTTCACGGCGATATAGCTACATTATTTTATCGACACTAGTGTGCGACGCTTATGATTTCGTTGTGAGTTGTGCCATCTTCTATTGTATTTTTTTAATTTAATTATGTGAATTAAAAAGAAAATATGTTCTTGTTTATTTATTAAAATAGTTGCAATGTATATAATGTACCTTCATAGTGTTCAATCAATGTAATTGTAATATATAACAATGTTAAATGTTAATATACATTCAATTATGTAACTGTAGGTATTGTGTAGGTATATTATGTGTCGCAGAGCATAAATATAGAATCTGACTTTCTATGAAGGGCCAATGATATATACCTTGATATGTAATTAATGTTTCTTATCACCGAAACCCAAAAAATCTTATATAGGGACAAAGGGTTGCGTGATATCTGGATACATTTAACTGATTAAAAGTAGATGAGCTTAAATTTCACGTTAGTCTAAATTTGAAAGAGTACTAAGCGTAGTGACTTGTTACAAAAATGTAGTTAAGAAAACTAACCATAGATAAATAGATGATGCATCGATCACGGTAAAAAGACGGCTACGCGCGTATTTGCGAACCGGAATGGATTTCACACATTTAATTTGATTCTTCGATTTCAAACGTTACATAGATTACCTTCTGATCGAGGGTCCGTGATAAGATACAATCGTTCGCAACGATTTCGATTTCGAAATTTGTCTGCCAAACAGAGCATTTTCTTGCTATTGCAGTATGGCCCTTCATTAGATTTTATAAAAATGTAGTCACTTGTCTATGAACACTGCTCTTGCGTGCAGATGTAATGTTCACCAATCGTGTCATACGCAAGCTTGAACGCAACGTGTGTACGCCCTAAATACATCACTTTATTCTGTATATAGAATTACCTTGGAATTACATGTATCTACTTGGTAGTGGTCAATTGAACGAATTTGTAGCGAGAAAGCGTATGGTGCTGTCTTTAGGTAAGTTTTGTAATCTTTGTTTTTTACCTTTACATGTAGCAGCCAATGATATTATATATATACATTACAAGAGGTAGATACGCCACCAACGCACCAAACGTGTGCCGTGAATTGGACTCACTTGTGACCATTGCAGTCAGTCGAGCTGTGACCTGTCATTGTGAGCGCGCGCGCTAACTGTACTGATTACAGATAGCTGTCTCTTTCATTCTTACGCTTTGTGTATTTCCTGTCGCACTTATAGCGTGTGTGTAGACTGTAGATATACAATGTTATTAAATATGTGTGTGTCGCGGAACGATTATGTTGTTAGTGCATGAACGTGACGTATCTTTCTTAAAATATCATTGGTAGCAGCAAGGGTAGTTTCAAAATATCATAGTAATCATATATCCAGTATTTTGTAACTATCTACAGTAGATATAAATTTAATCTTACCTTGTACCTACTACACGCGTCAAAAAAAATTTTTGTCTCTTTTTCGATTAGACCCTTTATGGTATCTCAAAACTTATGTAGGTGCCACTGTATGAATTTTACCTTACCTATCTACCTTATTCTGAAATGTAACTTTCTTAAATCCATCTTTCGGATTGTGTACTTTTCTAAATCTAAAGTAAAATAATTAATTTTATAATATTTATGAATGTCCTAACAAACATCTTTCCTCTATGAAATCTTTTTCCTAACCCGCTATTATTTTGGGTTTGATAGTAAAGTTTTATTTTTACAATGTAAACTTGTTACGGTTAGGTCTCGAAACCAAATACTAATTTGTATGATTATTTTGTTAAACTTATATTTTTGGTAATTAATTTAGATTAGCGCTAGTTTCTTTCTTTCAAGTTTTACTTGGTTAATTATGTTGGTAAAATGTAATATATTGATATTGTCACTTTTGTCAGGTTACAATATGTTAAGTTGATGTTTCAAGGATTTTCTGACGTTGAGAATTCACATTTTAATTAAAGGGTGTCAAATGGTTGTAGCTGGTAATAACATGGTAATATTTTGTCTGAGTCACAAAACCTAAGCTTAATCTAGGACATTACCACAGTCAACGATTAATTTCTAGGATAAATATGTGATCACCTATTTATATCGAAAATAAAAACAATAGACAAAATTGAGAAATATGACTACCTAATGTATTGTTTGTAACATGTTTGCTGTCATCAAAAGATGATAAAAACTACATTATAATTAGACTTGCCTTGGGTTGGGTTGACCGGTGACTAATTTGACAACCTCGCACTTTATTTTCCAAACAAGTTTTATTTTGCAATAACACCTCATTATTTGGGGACCATATTCATAGACGTAAGTTTTTTTCTTTTATTGGGTGCCCAATAAATTATTTTTAGAAGGAAGTATATAGACTATATATTTTTATAACGTATTATCATCGGTTTGTACGCATTTGTTGCTAAGCCAAAATATTTATAGTTAAGTGCAGTTTTGATACGATTTTTACAATTTATTACGTTAGCTTGTAATTTATGTCAGCTGTTCATATTCGCAAATTATTTTGATACCGCTTTATTGTGCTCAATGTTGATGCGAACAAAATAAAAATATTTTATTTGAAAATTAACTGAATTAACGGTTATTTTGATCATTCAGAAGGATTGAATGCCCATGAACTAAATTACTTAACAACTTGCGAGTAAAATACATAATATAATAAACCAGTTGTGAATAAAACAATATACATAGTAAATGTATTTTGTCCGTACTGCACCTACAATTAGTTGACAATTATAATCATACCAAATACAGTCGATGTTTTAAATTGAGCTTACTTGAAATTCCCACCAATTTAAATATCAAAAATTCATTTTTCTCTCTCTTTAAATGTTATCGCAGTCTGTAACTTTTTTAACTCAATTTTTAACATGGACTGTAATTCATTAACAGTATTTAATGTTGTGTTGTGATAATCTATAACAATATTAGTACCTAAAGTTAGACAAACTGAAAATACATAAATTAACTGTAGTAATTATTATATTAATACGAATAACAGGCCTGTTGTGCAATAAAATGTAAGTTTGATAAACAAAACATATAAACACTAGGCGCACAAATGTATCTACTATATAAAGTTTAATTTTAATTTTTATATCAATAAATATCTAACCTTACATCTCAGCATACATATCCTGTATTCTGAGCCCTACAACGCACAGATGTAATGTCTTCCATATACATTTAAAATTCAAATTAGGAATTCGGAATTCAGGATGCAGCAAATTCTTTAAAAAAAACGCATAAATTTACGAATTTAGAAACGCATGAATTGTTTAAAAACTTCACTCGCAAATGCATTCATTGTACGTTCATTTCTCCTGAAAGAAGAGGGGGTGATTAAAACTGTAGTTGTCTGTATTGTATTTGCTGGCTTCTAATTAAATTAGGTATTTTGAATGTATATGGCGAGCCTCAACCTTTAGTATTTACCATTATTGTTGGGCTAATTTAAGAACTGGTGCGATTTTTTTTCGTAAAATATAGCCGACATCTAACAAACAGCCAAGTAAACATGTCCAGTCACCTTGTTGTTGTTGTAAATGAACATGTTCTAACTCGGGCGCGGCCCGCTTACTGACTAAACTTACTTTAAACTTTAAATTGTTGTCTACGTTATATCGTATGTGTAATAAATTAAATAACCAAGTCTCGAAATTGACTATGATTTATTTTCCTACTCTTCGACCTCCTTTTTTTTTTCCTTTCCTACCCTCCAACAATCACCTCATGGCGAAATAAGTGATTTGACTTGACTTATTTTGGAAATATAATATCTACAGAAGTAGGTTTGTACAACTAAAACGTTTATATCTATCACGAATTCATGTCAATTTGAGATAATAAAATGAAGTTGAAAAAAAAACTATTATAACTCTTTTTAATCTATCACATTTATTCATATATTTTTGATACATGTAACATTTTATAGACATTAAGAAAAATACTCCATATCTAATATATATATAAGTACAATATGTTTAGCAAATATTCGATTAATACATTTGAAGTTATAGGTACACCCAACAACAATGCTAATTCTTTGATTAGTTCAAGAGAAAAGTACTTTAGAAAATATTATTTTTCCATAGAAGAACTATCTTTTAAGGCTGACAAATCACCTATTATATGCTACTATTAATAAACGATTTATAAATTGGTCTTAATTATTATATTAGATCAATTGTGGTTCATTATGTTAAAGCTGTAATATGATTCTGTGTTGTACAGGTTACAGTCAAAACTTATATTGGTCTTTACTATATTATGTTTATATCTTGGCCAGAAAAACCTTCGACTCATTACACAAAACTAGAGATAAAGATGTCGATGTGGAGTTCACTCCGGAGAATTACTTTGTTCTGCGCAATCTGAAAAGCCTAACCTAAACCTAAAATAATTATATTTTTCAAAAAAGTTGTTTCATTACTTAACTTTTTTGAAAACAAACATAACTTGTTGACCGAGTTTAAGTTCTGATTATAACATTACTAATATGTATAATTGCCGATATGAAGTTATTTATACTATATTACAGCTCAAATATAACGCATATCAATAGCTCTTCAAAGTTAAAATGGCTAGTTTATAAAGAACAATAATAACATTCTTATAAATAAAAATACATTTTAGGTAAGTGTGCATTCAAAAGTTAGGTATATTATTCATGATAAAACTATACAATTACATGACTACATCATTTTTAAAAAATACGCTGTTCATCTAAAAATCTCAAATAATAAATAGATAAAGAATAATCAGACTATAAATATATCGCTGCTGTAAGTTTAATCAACTTCCACAACATTATTATATTAAAGTTACAGTTTAAGATATTAATACAGAAGGTTACATTTAACAATATACTTTAAATATAAGTATTAAACACCAACACTTTCAAGATATATTCCTTATTTTATTACATGAAAGGGTGAAACAGGACAGAAACATTGTTGTAGAAAATAGCTATGAGCACTGAAATCTGTAGATATGGAATATTTAATAAAATAAAACATAATATGGCTACGAAATATTTTTTGCTGACTGCAGATGACTATCACTCCAACAATTTGTATTAAAACAAGTAATTTGATAAAGCATTTAATATCAAGCATGGAAATGTGATTTTTAATAAAACTAGTTACAACAAGAGTTACAATTTAACAACTTTTTTATAATGTGTGTAAATGTCCAGAGTATAAATGATACAAGTATTAAGCATAATAACCAGCAAATTACTCTTTGAAATTGTCTAAGGTTTTGTAGGTACCAAATTAAGGTCATGCATGGAAATTATGGCCAGAAAATTTCAGTCAATACGAATTTAAATTAATTATTTAATAGTTTAAGGCTATTGTGTAGAGTACCTATGTAAATGTTAACTGGTAGTGAATTAAATGAAATTTTAAAACACTGTATTAAAATATTCCAAGACATCATGCTTACATTCTTAAATATTTGCATATAATTAATATTGATATTAATAAATAATAACGATTCAAAAGTACATGTAAAAACATATAAACAATAACACCGCAATAAATAGGAACATTGAAGATAAAAATTAGCTGTGTTTTAAACATTATTATATTATACATTAATAAACATTGATTAAAAAAAATCTTGTAAATTCGTATTATCCTGTCGTAGTTCTTATAACAGGCACAGCGGTGCAAGATCAAAAATTGGAATGAAATTAACTAAATTCTAGGTTTTACATCAATCTTCTCTACATGTAAGTACTTCATAAATAAGGGTTCATTCTAAATTCTAAATATTTCTATAAATTTTAAGACTGATATTTTTAGTTGGAACCATTTAATGTTAATAAGGTAAGTAATGGTCAAAAAGGGCGTGGAAACGTACGAGTATTTTTATGAAATATAAATTAATTTGCTTGTACAGTTAAACAATTAAACAGACATAGCTAGTGATAAAAATTATTTCGAGTTTTTCCTATGTATACTTACATAAACATCATTCGTAAAAGCGATATGGCATGCAACTATTATGACGTTTTATACGTATTTACCATAGAGAAATAATCGCAAAATGACCATCTTGATGAACTCTGGTCATAGTAAATTATTGTTATTTTGCACTATATCATTCGTAAGTATCGCGCGTTTGCATTGATTCCAAATGCTAAATCGATACTGGCACTGAATTCTATGGAGGTCACATATACATATTTAATTCTTCATCGATTATAAGTAATTTGCCATAGGCTCCATATAAAGTGTGTCGTACAATAAAAACCTTGTTTTCATGCAAATAGAGCTCAAAATGAAATCCAACCCTTTTTTCGCCTTATAAGACTATTTGTTGACGGCTAATGACACACTACTGAAAAGGGGTGCTCCAGTCGCGACTAAGCACTCCTTTACAGGTCCAATTTTCAAGCGTTCATGCGCTATCTACGGTTGGTGGTAAATCAATGTTAGTAGCCTATGATCTATCGATGGATTCAGTTATTTTCCTGTAATAAGCAGTGCAACAACCTGTGGTGGCAATAGCTGCGGGTTTCAGTTTTTATATTTATACTTTTCCTCCTTGCTGAGCGGTGGCTGAGGGGCGACTGGCTGACTTGACTCGCCAGCCGCCCTGTCTCAGTTTGATGTCCACTGAAATTAAAAACAAACTTTAAGCATATAATTTTTTTTTACATGATATTAAAAGTTTTTTTTTTTACAAGATTTTTTACAAGATAACAAACGAGCTTGCAGCCACCCATCCGCTGCAGCGTCATTGTAAACTCGTCCAGTTCAATAAATAAGAATTACATGGAAAGAAGTCTTTACTATATAATATACAGTACACTACTCTGTAGTCAGCTACAGTGTTGGTTGAAATAAATGAATCTGAATAATACCCTAAGATTAGCGCCGCCATCTTTAGACAACTCCTGCTCTCGCCTCTCCATCTCGTCGGCCCGTTGCTGCATCCTCTTCACCCGCACGGGGTCCTTGACCCCGCGAGCCGCCTCCTCCGCGCGACGCTTCTCCGCCGCCTCTACCTGCTGACGCCTTCTGGTCTCCTGGTAGTTAAATTTATAAAAATAATTAATGCCGTGCTTCGGAGGGCACGTAAAGCCGTCGGTCCCGGTTGTTTTCAATGTTGGAAACAGTTTGTCGAAGACCTTCGGGTGGCTTGAGAACATTCGACACTGGGTTGGCCACTAACCCCTCCACCAATCCGCATTGGAGCAGCGTGGTGGAGTATGCTCTAGACCTCCTGCAGCTGCGTCTGTGGGGGAGACCCGTGCCCAGCAGTGGGACGTCTATGGATCGCAGCGACTAAACTTTTAACCTAATTTTTTTAAACTATAGTCGGGTTGGCTATAGATCTAAGGGTATTGAATTTGTTATTGGTGTTAATTGACGGGTATTCTTTAGGCTTAGCTTAAACATTTAAAACCAATTTTTCTTGCCGGAGACGCCTATAGAATTAATTACGACACAAACAAGTTTCACAAGAATTTTGTTTAACGGAACGTTTCTGCGGTTGAGTTAGATTAGACTGTTGGTAAAGGTTAGGAGCCCTAGATCTATATTTTTACCCTATAGTCTATTAAAAACCCTCAGAAGGTTCTTTTCTCACAATGGCCAAGAGTGTACTCCACCAGTAGATTGCTCCTCCTTTTATATACCATAGAGTAAGGACTATAGTGTGTAGTCCGTGGTAATACTAAATAATGAAGTGAAAACAATTTACAAGTTTCAAAGACACAATAATGACTATAGTTTTAAATCCTAGAGTGGTCTAATAAGTCTAGGTAGAAGAATTTTAGTTACTACATAAGGCTACAGATTTTAGTCACAATGTCTTGTTCTTACTTTTGTAAATTTATATTGTGGCTTGATCAACAGGTGAATTGATTGACAGACTAATTACATTAATTTGTTGATACAATAAGTATGTAAGGCCTCCCTTGTATCGCAAAAAAAATAACTGCATAAAAAATTAACTACTATGGTAAGAATGCCGTCATATCTTTAAGCAAAACTTAATAGCAAAAATCTTTTTTTTATCAAAAGAAGGTAGGTGTACATACATAGTATTTGTTTAGTAGTTCATCAATTTTAACATATTTTTATAACTTACAGCATCGGGCGTTAGAACGTCGGACGCAGATGGCTTGCAGCACGATGTGAAAATCCCCATTTTTTTATAAGAATTATTTTTTTTGGTTTATAGATTAATAAAGATAGCACCATCTGCACCATATCTATTTAACTATTTAATTCATCCGTACCGTAGCCCAGGCAAAAACGTCCAAAAAACATGTCAAAAATTTGACAGCTATGACAGTTTTATTTGCGTTCAAGAATTCTATAAATTATTTTCAAAGGAAATAACAGTATTTCAAAACTTAAAACTTAATCACAAAAATTTTTTTTTCATTTCGTTTAATCATCACAAAGCATGATGTTGATGTAATGATATAACACTTGTATGCACGTAATTTTGTGCGAATTCATCGTTATTTGTAAACTATTACGTGCTTATTTAAGACACAACACAATATCATTAGACATGAAAAGGAAAAACAAGGAACTAACCATTAATCTCAAAATAGTTAAAGCTATAGGGTTAGCCATTAAATCACAAAGATAATAATTTGGAAGAAACTTTCCGACTGCAACGTCAGCAACTCAATAGCTAGAAGTTACCACGCAAAACAAAGTAACAACTGCCATAAAACTGAAAACAGCCATATAAATATTAACTTGTAACATCGATCAATACAATCCTCCCGGATCGCGGCTCAATACCAACCAATCCCTGAAAAGTAGGTCAAGGTAGGCGCGGATACACAGTTTCTGAAACTCTATTGTACACTAGGTTTAATATTTCCTGGATTTTGAAATAGCAAATTTAATAAAATAAACTGCATTTTTTAGACTCGCATTTCGATACATTGCTATTGCAATTGTTATCGCTCAAGAATCTCCCTCTACAACTGAAACAAATGTAAAAATCGAGTGGTACGATTTCCTTTATCGATTATTTAATGTCACGACGTGAATGAACGAAACGAACAACACTAGCTCAAAGTACTTTGCGAAGGGGATAGTCGAAAATTTTCAAATAAATCAGAAAATTACACCAATAAAATGCTATCTCGCATAGCTTTGCGTTCGGGTAAGTTTAATTTTCAATACTTTTACATGAAATGGTATAATTACTTCACGGTCTATCAAAAATCCCCACGAATATCTAACCTTCATGTTACGGTGGTTTATGTAATCGGCTGACAGATACTGGAACAAGTAGCATTCCATTTTTAATTTGATTACTATTATGTAAAAACTGTGAACATTATATCTGTTTTCTATTTTACTATAAATTACTAACTTAACTATGATATGTTTCCAGCAGTTTAAACTGAAATAAATACATAATATAACCAAACTTTCCCAGCTGATACTGACATACACATTTTATCTATCTTATTTATTATTCAGTACATATGTACATATTTATTATTATAAATAAAATATTATATGATAAAAGTAATTATCCATCTACTAACAGCTGAGTGTCATAATGTGAAAGTTGTGCTTACACTTAATTGTGAGTACACAGCTGTAAGACTTAAATTTTAATGCATTGTAAACATTATAATATTTATTGCATTGTTATATTACTGGTACATATACTTGAAGTCATGTACTATTTAAAAATTTTAGTTATGACCAAATTGCTCCAGTTGCCATAAAATGGATAGGTGAGTGCTAGTACTCTGGAAGGCACGTTAAGCTGTCAGTCCCAGTTGTTATCATATGTTCTTAGGCCAAGTACAAGGCCTTCTCCACTGGAATAGTGCGTTGAGGCCTTGTAAATAAGAGACATGTCCTGCAGTGGAACGCTACTGCTTTGCAGCCTTGCATCTAATTGTCTAATTAGTGTTGCAGTTACATCCCCTATTAATTCTAGACCATTATAACCACTCTGATTATATTGTTACTGATTCCAAAGTAAATTCTTTCAGCTGCGGCTCGACAGTCTACCTCCACAGCACTGGTTGCCCGGGGCTCTGCCAGCGATGCTTGCGGTGTCCGCGATGAGAAGAACTTCCCAAGGCCCGTGCGAGGCGAGCCCGGCAAAGTGAGGCTGGGATTCGTGCCAGAAGAATGGTAAGATTCTCCAAAGTTAAAAACTTCTCAATGACTACTTTATTATTAAGTATTGATAAAAGTATAAGGTGGTTGAGATAAGTGACATTTATAACAATATTTAGTATGTCAGATGTTATTTTTTTTAATGAATATAAGATAGCAAACGAGCTTGCAGCACCACCCATCTGCTGCAGCCCATGACAACTGTGACTGACTTAGAACAAGACTCAGATTTGTTAGTCCTGATGTATTCTGTGGTCCTGATTAAGTAAATAAATAGAATCCTATTGCAATAACTGTTAAACAACTTTGTTCTCATGTACTGTGTTGCAGCTAACACATATTTAACAGATAAATGTTCATTCATTCATTCATAAAATCTTCCAACTTGCTTCACAACTTGCTTGTGACGTATGATGGTACTCTGTGGGAGTGTCCCCCAGTTGGATATCGATGGATTGGAACTTTAAGCATTTTGCCAATCCATACTGACGCAGCATTGTGGAGTAAACAACCAGCCATATAAGTTGTGATTAGAGACCTACAGTGTATATTTGTATTGTGTATTGTGTAATAATATAGTTTTAAAACATAAACATTGCAATAAATAAACATTGCAATAAACATTGCAAAATTTACTTATAAAAATTTACTTTTAATTTAAATTTACAAATCAAATTGTATCTTGTTTTATAACTTGATTAATAAAGATGATTTGATTTGTATTGCAGCAAAGCCTGAGTCTATAAACCTTAGACTGAATTACTATTTCCTGTATTCCAGGTTCCAGTTTTTCCACAAAAAGACCGGTGTAACTGGCCCCTACGCGTTCGGTGTGGGCCTCACCACCTATCTCTGCAGCAAGGAAATTTACGTCATGGAACATGAGTACTACACCGGTCTCTCAATCTTTGTGATGATCTACTTTGCTGCCACTAAGTTCGGCCCGCAACTGGCTAAGTTCTTGGACAAAGAGCTTGATGTAAGTTTGTTTGTTTCGACAAACAACACTAGTATAGTGATGGTATAAGTGTCTCAGAATGCAGCGTCTAACAATCGATTCAAGCTCAAATGGTTTTTTTTTTCAAATGGACTCTTGCTCTTCTTGTCTCTACTGAATTTTACAGTTACAATTTCAAATACAGGTTGAATTCTAAATTTGAACATTTATTTTTAAATTTAGAAGTCATGCAAGCATTGGCCATTTAGTTGTTTTGTGTGGATGGAAAATCTGATCATAGACAAATATTTAATCAAAATTAAAAATCAGACTTTGCGGTAAAATTATACTTAATGGTATGTGCAAAACAGGTAGTTATTCAAAATTCAACCACAACTACAGTATAGAGAGAGAGACAGGTTTCTTTTCGGAATGTGGGGGTTAGGGGAGATCCACTAGGCTATCGCCGCTTAAAACGCAAGCTACAGGATCGAAATACCCTGTTTGCAAATTCTAAGCAACTTACTCAATTATAATAATATAAGCAATCCTAAAAACTTGCAGGAAGTAGAAAAGGGATGGAACGAGAGCCGCGTGGAGGCAGTAAAGGGCCTCGAGGACGCCATTTCGGCGGAAAAGGATGCACAGTGGCGCGCGCAGGGCCAGGAGTTGCTTATGGAGGCCAAGAAGGAGAACGTGCTTCTGCAGCTCGAGGCTGCTTACCGGGAGCGCGTCATGAACGTTTACAATGAGGCAAGTTCATAGCGTAAGCGACTCTGAACTCACGAGTGAGGCCGACGGTAAAGAATGATAGATCTGCCGCAAGAGGCTTAAGGCTAGCAATAAACACTTCTCGACTTAAGAAAAGTCAACCACCACATTCAAATATTTGTCGATTTATCTTCAACTAATGTATTGGAATGGAATGGAATGGTCATGCCTTTCTAGTACAAATAGAAGTAATATTTTTTTTATAATTACTTATAATTAAACCGTTTATTCGTCCATAGCCCAATGGCTCGCATCGAATCAATGTGATCGAGATGTTAAGCAACGACGGGCGCGGTCGTTTTGTGGATGGGTGACCGCTAGTGGCAAAATTTCATGGACGCTACCGTGCTTCGGAGGGCACGTAAAGCCGTCGGTCCCGGTTGTTTTCAATGCTGCAAACAGTCGTTAAGCCTTGTCGAAGACCTTCGGGTGGCTTGAGAACATTCGACACTGGGCTGGCCACTAACCCCTCCATCCGCATTGGAGCAGCGTGGTGGAGTATGCTCTAGACCTCCCGCAGAAGTGTCTGTGGGGGAGACCCGTGCCCAGCAGTGAGACGTCAATGGGTCGTAGCGAAACCGTTTATTCGCCTAGTCCAGCAGGTTGAGGGTTTGTAATCATAATTCTGTTAATTCTAAAGCTTAAAACAAATATTTCTCCTTCCAGGTCAAGAAGCGCCTTGATTACCAGATGGAGAAGTCGAACTTGGAACGCCGTATCGCCCAGAAGCACATGGTTGAATGGATAGTGGCCAACGTCACCAAGGCTATCACCCCCGACCAGGAGAAGCAGACCTTGGACCGCTGCATCGCTGACCTAGCAGGCCTCGCCAGGAACTAATCCAGTAGTTTATGTACAGATATTTAATTAATGAGAATAAAGTGAGATCGTAATCAGTTAAATCGTTATTTTAATCTGTCCTTTCATTTTTATGGATTTAAGATAGTATTATGGTGTATGCATTTAATTATTTTTTCTCATGTAAGTGATATTTTGTATCTTAATGAGAAAATAAAGATCTTTAAACCGATGCAGCACCACCCATTTGCTGCCTTCCATGTAAAATGTACTCTGTTTCTATTCTAATATTATAATAATATTAATCTGTGATACTGACACTGTCAAATGCACCAGACCAGACGCAGGTACAAGACAGTACGCACAGATATAAAAGTATATTACACACACAGTACGAGCACAGAGTACATACGAGTCCATTACTGGAGGGGATCTCCCCACAGAACATATTACTCCTAGCGGGATCTCCCCTCCAAATAGATTATGGAAAAAAAAGTAGAGATGTTTGTTGCCATTGCCACGGTAGTATATACTTTAGTCTATGATTGGGCCATTGCCACTGTCACGTCACTCACACACACGGTCCGGTACACAGAGTACATTTTATTTATGTAATAAAGTATGTACTGAAAATAGGGTATTTATTTGTTTAAGATTTTATATGTACAACGATCTTTAAGCGCATTTATTATGCATATTATTAATATGCATCACAGAGTACATTTTACTTAAATGCATATTTGTGTTTATAGTGACGTTTGAAGAAACGAAATCGGATTCTAGAATTCTAGATTTTCATAATCCTAGATTAGTCAAACACACCAGTGACTGACAGTGTAGTATCTGGCTCGTTGCCTGAAAATTATTTACTGCGTAGTTGAGAGTGCTAACTTAGGAAAATAAAATAACGGTGATCATGTCTTTGCAAATACAACCCTGTTTAAGTAACGAAGTCAACTTCGATCGAGAATGGATTGAACGTATTATTTTAAATCTAAGTAAGTAAAACTATATAACACCAACTCAACATATGTGGTAACAAGTAGTAAAATGATGTCTTCTTGTCATATCCAGATTTTAGTAATATGTAAGTACTACAGAATAATAAAATTTGTTAATTTTTAATGGAACTGGTTTTCATGCATAAACAATATCTTGACCAGCAAATTATGGAACTTTTTGGTCTAACAAGTTTGTTTTTTTGGTCTAAGTAGGGACCTATTCAAATAGTTTGACCAAAAAAAAAATTTTATGCAGAGATTAGTGCTCAGGTGTTCACAGCTTGAACAATCCATCATGCTGACCAAATGCTGCTGATAAACTACTTTTATGGAAATGTGAAGGTATGGTATCCGGGGTCCTCCACTCGACTGGCTTGAAAGCTATCTCAACCATAGACAGCAATATTTAGAAGTTGTTAATGTAAATCTCAGACTCGCGAGGAAGTGAATGTTAAATCTGACTTAAATTAAATTCCTCAACAGCAAACAAACAACAATAACAAAGAAAACTTAATGATATTCTTAATGTAACAAAGCATCAGTGCTTCTTATTTGCTGATGACATTGCTCTCGTTGTACATAGAAACCCAAATATTAATTATAACGATAAAATCAACTTTACTATTGAAAAAGTAGCTCAATGGCTTGGTGATAATAATCTAGAAATTAGTATATATAAATCAAAATTTATACAATTCGGTACAAGAGGCACAAAAAAATTGATCTAGTGCTAAAATGTAAAAACCAAGAATTTCTGAAAGAGATTCAATTAAATTTCTAGGTATCCATATAGATAAAAATGTAACATGGAAATTTATTTATTTATTTATTTATTTGCTTTGAATACATGTCATTTTACAGGGTGTTATATAATAATTTAGGTGACCACACCTGAATACCAATTCAGCTATATCTTAATAATAGCATGCAAATATTTGATATTTCTATTAACATTATCAATTTACATTTATATCCATAAACTTGAATAATGTCAACTAATACAATAACAAATTGAAAATTAAAAAGAATGTCAAGTATATAAAAAATTAATTGGTCATTATTTCTAAATTAAGTCCTATTAGTCTAGTTAACAAGTGCCTTTTAGGTCAAAATTTTTGCGCCTTCTCCGAAAATTATGATTGAGGTGTCATTCGATTCGGAATGGCATGTAGATAGTTTTTGAGAAAATGCGAAGCCCGCTCGCAAAAATTGCAATAGTTATAAACAATTAAGTGAAATAAAAAAAGGGGGTTTGGTATTTCGTTAATGTCTCAAAAACTATTTGAGAAAATTTAAATTTGAAAAAAGATTCAAAAAGAGGAAGAAATTTCCTAAAAAAAGTCTCGACTCCCGAAATTGTCGGACTAATGTTTATAATGTTCCCAGAGGGTTGAAAATACGCTCGAAAACGGGTACTCCGGCTTGCGTACGGCACGGCCCCATCGGACCTTTAATGAATAAATATTATTTAAACTTATTAAATATGAAAATTAAAAACTGAAAAAATTCAGGCGCCTGTAGGATAGATCAATGAACAATAATCCGTAATCAAAAAATTTTTATCGCGATTTTTCAAAAAGTTATCCATTAATTAATTAACAGTTTTTTGTAGCATGAACATTAACATTGTAAGTGCGATAATTGTTAAACTATTAATCTGAGATTTTTTTCCTTTCGTGGAGCTATTTCTCAAAGGTCTTAGAATAGATTCCCGTTGGAAAAATTCAAAAATTGTTAATTTTCGTTTTGTTATTAACAATTTACTGAGGGAAAAAATTATAAAGCTAAATTAAACATTGAAAAAAATTCTTATTTTGTAATATTATTATTGGTCCATTTTCTTATGATCAGAAGCTACTTAAAAATGATTTTTAATAATTTTTATCTTCTATTGTTTAAAAAATTGTTATAAACAAATGCGTTGTTTATGAGATAATTAAAAAGTTTTTTTTATATCATAATCTTTGATGATAATTATGATTTTTTTTAAAAAAATCGTTTCTCTAAAAAAATTGTTTATTGCTTAAAAACGCATTTGTTGAATAACAATTTTTTTTTACCACTTATTATGAAAATTAAGGAACCATTTTTTTTTTAAAAATCATTGTTTATCTTGATCTTTGATAGTAAAAAATAAAAATCGATTATTATTTAAATTTTCATTGTTTATTTAATACACAATTTGTTATTAACAAATTAATTATTTCTTTGTATTTTTTTTCTTTTTCTACTTAAAAAAAAAAAACAACCATGTATTATTTTTTGAAAAAAAAAATTCTTTATATTTTTTATTGAACGAAATTCAAATAATTTTTTTTTTTCCAAAAAAAAATACTGGGTTGTTTTTGTTTTTTTAAGTAGAAAAAGAAAAAAAATACAAAGAAATAATTAATTTGTTAATAACAAATTGTGTATTAAATAAACAATGAAAATTTAAATAATAATCGATTTTTCTTTTTTACTATCAAAGATCAAGATAAACAATGATTTTTTAAAAAAAAATGGTTTCTTAATTTTCATAATAAGTGGTAAAAAAAAATTGTTATTCAACAAATGCGTTTTTAAGCAATAAAAAATTTTTTTAGAGAAACGATTTTTTTTAAAAAAATCATAGTTATCATCAAAGATTATGATATCAAAAAAAATTTTTTAATTATCTCATAAACAACGCATTTGTTTATAACAATTTTTTAAACAATAGGAGATAAAAATTATTAAAAATCATTTTTAAGTAGCTTCTGATCATAAGAAAATGGACCAATAATAATATTACAAAAAAAGAATTTTTTTCAATGTTTAATTAAGCTTTATAATTTTTTCCCTCAGTAAATTGTTAATAACAAAACGAAAATTAACAATTTTTGAATTTTTCCAACGGGAATCTATTCTAAGACCTTTGAAAAATAGCTCCACGAAAGGAAAAAAATCTCAGATTAATAGTTTAACAATTATCGCACTTGCAATGTTAATGTTCATGCTACAAAAAATTGTTAATTAATTAATGGATAACTTTTTGAAAAATCGCGATAAAAATTTTTTGAGTACGGATTATTGTTCATTGATCTATCCTACAGGCGCCTGAATTTTTTCAATTTTTAATTTTCATATTTAATAAGTTTAAATAATATTTATTCATTAAAGGTCCGATGGGGCCGTGCCGTACGCAAGCCGGAGTACCCGTTTTCGAGCGTATTTTCAACCCTCTGGGAACATTATAAACATTAGTCCGACAATTTCGGGAGTCGAGACTTTTTATAGGAAATTTCTTCCTCTTTTTGAATCTTTTTTCAAATTTAAATTTTCTCAAATAGTTTTTGAGATATTAACGAAATACCAAACTCCCTTTTTTTATTTCACTTAATTGTTTATAACTATTGCAATTTTTGCGAGCGGGCTTCGCATTTTCTCAAAAACTATCTACATGCCATTCCGAATCGAATGACACCTCAATCATAATTTTCGGAGAAGGCGCAAAAATTTTGACCTAAAAGGCACTTGTTGACTAGACTATATGTCATAAATGAAATTAAAAAGAGCAGCAAATGTCACAATATTCATTGTATGTACCATGTATTATTGTGTAAAGAACACATAAATATGCTTTGTTCTAAAATAAATCGTTTCATATATCTTCTGTGGTGAGTTCCGTAAATAAGGATTCGAGTAATAGCAATAAAAGCTTATTGCGTGTATATCGCATCAAACCTAATGTACAGTATTGTTTTATGGTGTAACTCTGTTTCACACAGTAAGGCATTTATAGCTCAAAAGCAATACAAGCAAAAGCAGCAACATATATGAAATATGATTAATTGAAAACAACACATACTAATTTAAAAAAAGAACAAAAAATACTGTACTTTCCCACCCAGATAAGTGGCAGGTATAAATACAATGGAGATGATACGAAATGACGTCAAGAAACTCCTATAACATCTGTATTGAAATTTATAACAAACTGCAAAACTAGTTATGGAACTTAACAGTCAATAGGTTAATTATGTCTCCGTGTGCCTTTCGGCAATGGCCTCCGGCAAGTGGTTACCGTCGCCTATGAACATGAGTGTTATTTGTTTCCAGCTGACGCCTTCCACGTCCGCATAAAGTGGAACACGGAAACAGCGATCCTGACGGGGGCGTTCGCGGTGGCGGGGGGGCTCGTGGGGGGGTACGCGGGGGGCCGGCTTGGCGCCGCGCTGGGGGCCGGCGTGGGGGGCGTTACGGGACTCGGAGTCTCCAGTGAGTACACACATCATCATCATCATCATCATCAGCCGTTATTGGTCCACAGCTGGACATAGGCCTCTCCTGAACGACGCCACTTCGACCGGTCCTGTGCCTTCTGAATCCAGCGGTTTCCCGCTGCCTTCTTCAGGTCGTCCGTCCACCTTGTCGAAGGGCGGCCTGTGCTCCTTTTTCAAAGTCGTGGTCTCCATTCCATAACCGTTGGGGAAGAAAAGTCCTCGAATGCAGTACACATATTTTTTAAAAATTATTTGGAGCGAAGGGGTGCGTGCCGTGAAGCCCACAAGCCACTGCGACCTAAAAAGATCTATTGTAGCTATCCCCAGTAAATTCAAACCTGATACCAAAGGCCAATTGGATGAATCCTAGTATGCCTTTGGGGTCAAGTTCCTTGATTGTGCAAGGCTTCCGCCCAGTTTGCGACTTCTGTCAGTAGATCAGCTCTGTAAAATAGACATGTTATGTTGGGGGATTAAAATTTTTAATTTACAGTTATGTTTGTTGTTCTAAGTTGTATGGAAAAATAAAAGTATTTACATATTAATATTTCAGCGGTGGTATCACTGCGAGAGATCTGGGAGTCGGTCAAGGAGCGTCTCAAGGAACTGGCGTACATCGTGTTCAACTACCTCCGACGTTTGGAGCCTTCGGACTACGTGCGGGCGTACGACATCCTGTGCGCTTGCGCTAGAAGCCGGCGAGAGCTGGTCACCACTATTGTGAGCTTCATCGCTCATGAGCTGAACAAGGAAGTGTCCTCCAGCATCAGCTCTAGCCAGATTAGGTCACCAATGCTGTCCTAGGCTCTAGGACAGAATTGGTATTGGTATAAACTAAGGCTCAAAGAGCAGGTCTATTTTTTTTTAATTTTTATGTGCTTGGGTAATTTAAACGGTCGACTGCGAACTATTTTCGCTAAATACAAACATTTCCTTACTTTCGTTCGGACCGGCGAGTGTTTAATACCACTCACATGATTTTTACCCTTTATCCTATCGTGATATGACCAGTAATTTTCAACAAGAAATTTAAAAATAGAACTGCTAGTGACAAACGTTTATGTAGAGGGGTCTGCCAGGCAGAGATAGATAGCAAAGGCTATTGAGAGGCTTGGAGAGGTCTTGAGTAAAACACTTGCTGTCTGATTTTACTTAGAATTCTTGGATAAAATAATGTACCTATGTATGTTAATTAATTAATGAATATCGATCTTGCTTGGAACTCTCAAATGAAATAATTTATGTTAATTAATTAATTATTTAATATAAAAATAGAAATATGTGGTATTGTAAACTTAGCCGTCCGATTCTTAAAATCATTGCTCAATATAAATATTGGATTAGTAATATTTAGTTTCATTATAAAGAAATATCTGGATAAAATGAAGAATAATATCTAGATGCTCTTTCCGGAGTAGTGTGCACTGTGTAGGGTTGCTGCTTTCGACATATCATTTTAGTGTTAAGTAGTATTTACTATAGTTTAATAATTGGCTAAATAAAATTAAATACCTAAATATGGCAGCGATTGTAGTATATAAGACTTATGATTTTACTTGTGTAGAATAGCAGGTTGATTTGTTATTTTAAAAAAGCCATTTAAATAACAAGTATTTAAAGAGAAACAGGTCAAAAGGCAAGAAGCGATGACAGTCCAGTGGCTATCGAACTCGCCTCTCACTAGAGCGGTCCGGGTTCAACCCCTAGCGGCACGCACCAAGTCATGTGCGATTTAAGAAATTAAATGTCACTTGTTATAACGGAGAAGGACACGTCGTGAGGAAACCTACATGCCTGAGAGTTCTTCATAATGTTCTCAAAGGCATGTGAAGTCTGCCAATCCGCACTTGGCCAGCGTGGTGGACTAAGGCCTAATCCCTCCCATTCTGAGAGGAGACCCGTGCCCACAGTGGGACAAAGAAAGGGTTGTGATGATGATGAGGTAAAAAGGATAATAAAAAACAGGTTAGTATATCATGATTTATTACATGGATCCTTAAGGATAATTCAAGGATTTCTTTGAAAGGCTAAAACTACTCGTAGTATGCAACACCAATATTTTAAAATCCATACATATGGACTTTTAGCCGATTTAATACAATTTCGTGTATTCATTGATAACTACTGCATGTATTGCTGTCGAAGTGGAAAGTCGTGTTTCTATTTTAACACTACATTCGGTTTATTTCTATAAACTATATGTACCTACTAATTAATGAAAATAAATAAGCTGTGTCATGAAAAACCTATCAATTTGCTATTTCATTTAGATTGATAGTAACTTTTAATTCATCATTGTGCAACCATACATACCGCTATGAAGTGATATTGTTACTTAAAATGCTAACTAGACACTACCTTGTTACTGAATCATGATATAAATTATACATTTTCTGATACTGATTAGAAATAACTAATACAAGAAATTATCTCAAAAGCTTTTCAAAAATGTCACATGAAAATAAAAATAAAAAAGTTTTATCTATCCCAACTTTATACGTGGTTTAATGGTTGCCGCCAATTCACAAAAAAAAAAGACAAATGAATGCAATATATCACATATGGTAACCCAAAGAGTTCTATAATCGAAATTTAAAAGAAGTTTTTATTGGCAATGTTCTAACTGGCCAGTTCTAAAAAGTTTCAGTAAACTCTTTTGTTATACCTACTACTTAAAGCGGCTATACTAAACACATAGCTATAATAGCTATACTTAATTATTTAATAGGTCAGATACTGTATCCAGCAGACATTTATCACTATTACATACATTTTATATGGATATCTCACTAACCGTCCTACACACTATATTACTATCTACCAGGAATGTCTAAGTCTCCTGCGGTGTGCTAGTCATATACTACTAAGTCACTATGGTGATAAGGATTTTTGAAGTACTTGAATAATATTGCTTTAAGACTGAATATATGAAAGAGGGAATACAAACAATTCGGTATGGAAAATGTTAAGTTCAAATTTTTTTTTGGAATTCATAACATTTCAACTTAGTAGGATAGCTGAAAATATTCGAGTAAATGAATTATTGTACATTAGGTATGCTATTTTGACAGAACAATTAAATTAATTAATATACATCATATTTTACTAAAATAATAAAAAAATTATAGGCTGTGTAGAAATTTATGATACATTTACACAATTCAACACATTTTTCTGAGGCAAAAATAATAATTATGTAATTACACGCACTTCTTACTTGAACATACAATATGTTCATTATAAATATGTTCAAGTAACCTTTTAAATTCTGATTTATCATAAAGGCACCTCTGAAACCTATTTCTATGTCATAACTTACTTATAGGAATTTTATCTGTGAAATAAACATGAAATTAGGAACTCAATAAAATTCCAATTACAAAAAATAACAATAAATACTTAGAGCTAAAGCAGTATTTTGTATTCAAATTACACACAGTGTAAAATATATGTTGTCAGAAATCATTTCTATAATTTTATTTAGGAATAAGTTAATAAATTATTATGTTATTAAGTACAACAATAAATAGTTTAAATTACGTATGCAAGATCTAAATTCAGGAACGTCAAAGGAATTAGCCCAGCAGTAAACCACATGTGGGCATGAGTTACTGGAAGGAATCTCTTATATCAGTAATTTTCCAGTCAGTCATTTTGTTCTTCAACCCAAAGATTTGGTTACAGGTCAATCGAAAACGATTTTTCGACATTTAACTATAGAATTTACTAAACAAACCAAAATAAGTATTTTAGGTAACAACTTACTTTTGTATAGTAAATAGGTTCTTTAATAACTTTAAGCTCAATCAATCTTATCTTAATTTTTAATGTTTAACATTTGTACCAAAAAAGATAACCCTTTATTTTACAAGTACATCATTTATATGAAATATTAAATCAAAACCCCATTTCATAATAATCTTATAGGGAAACTATTAGTTTGTTTCTGGTGTTGTAATCGTAAGCCAATTCCTAATTTTATTAGGGTAGTCTCACTATTTAGATTCAATTTAAAAAAAACTGGACTATCAAATACTATACTAATATAAATACTTAACTAACTAAAACTAATCACTGGGTGTTTTGTAAGTTATGGTCATGTTGTAAAATGTTAATTAAATAAAATATCATTAAATAAATAAATTTGAAATAACTATTAATCATTAAACTAATATTTACTAGGGTGAAACTATAAAACTTGTAAAATTTTCGTTCGCAGCTATTCCACAACAAAAAGTTGTTAAATTTTAGGAAAATATAAACTGAATTCGGTTAATAATACATAAAACTTAAAAATAAATTAAAAAATCATAATGTCAAAAAGACAATTTTTCTTTTGTCTATTGATGGTTGCTGTTTTTATTCTATTGTCTATGCAGCCATTTATTCTGAAAGCTTAGTTAATTTACTGTGTATAAGTATAATTCACTACAGAATAAGCATTGTTTATATACGTTTTATACAAACATACTCAATGAGACTAATTAATAATTTTAATTAATTCAGATCATAATACATTTGTGACTGGGTTACAATGTTTTGATAGCAGTCTATAGAAAGCTTTGACAGATTATAGAATATGACTGGTCAGTGCAAATCTGAAGGTTTGAAACCTTGCGCTGTTTCCATAGTTCTTATGGAAATCTCAAAAAGCATGCTAACATACCTACACTGTTTCTAACACATCTAAAGCATTGTCAATAATTCGGTAAGTATTTGAATTTGTACCTGAGTTCATTATGATCTAACATATTAGTACAACTAAAATTTTTTAATTTTTTTTTCTAAAATCGCTTGCAGAACCCAAATATCAGGATTAACTTGGAAATTTGAATGAAACAGACTAAAAATGCAAAATAGATTAAAATAATATTTCCTTTCTCAGTAATTGGATATCTTAAATGCCTATTTAATTTTTTTTTCCTGTACCATTCCATATATTTTTTAGTGCGAAAATGAGACTTAGGTACTCAATATTTATGGGTGTGATACCCGCAAAAAAATTTAAAAATTAAATTAGGTTTGTGCCTTTTTTGTAGCTTACACAGAAACAAGGAAACGTCGTTATTTTTAATACGTCTAATTTTGATTAAAAGCACTTTTAATTGATGTTTGCAGTGAAACCTGGTTTTGATTGGAATATATATTGATTGATTGATATATGATGATTGTGTGTACCGAACTAAGAGGATCTATTAACATTTACGTTCATAATACAATATAGATATAATAATATTTTTCTTGCATTTGCTTCTACAGCTAGAGATGTAACCTGCATCAACATATTCTATTTCTATCCTCTTCTTACTTACATTCCAGAGTAAGATAGTCGAACCTGCTTCTCTTCATAGGTAGGATAGTCACGCTGCCTGTACAACGGCCTCCAACCGCACTGGCCACTGCCTACTGGTCGTCGGCCATGGCGCTCTTCAGCTCCATGGCGAGCTTGTAGCCCAGCTCGGGCCGCCGGTCCCGGCCCTCCACCATGCCTAGTACCTGAACAACAATATAAATCATCTATACTAATATTATAAAGAGGCAATATATGTTTGTAATGTTTTCACACAAAAACTACTGGACCGATTTCAAAAATTCTTTCACCATTAGAAAGCTGCAACTTCACTGAGTGACATCCCCATACCAATATTACAAATGCGAAAGTAACTCTGTCTGTCTCGCTTTCACGCCTAAACCACTGAACCGATTTAAATGAAATTAGGTACACAGATAGTCTAGCTAGAGCCTCAGAAAGGACATAGGCTACTTTTTAATTGGAAAAAGGTGTTGTAAAGGGTTGAAAAGGGGGATGAAAGGTTGTATGAAAGTATTGTCATTTTCAGACCTAGAAGCATAAAATTTATATTTTAGGCTGTTGATTAGATACTATAAATAAATATGGCATTAACAGTTTAATGTAAAAATGTTACCCATAAGGGTGTAAAATAAACATAGGGGATAACACATTTACGGATTCATTACAAATTTGTGGAGCTAAAGTTAACGCGTTAAGAAGAATCTATTATTATGTCTAATTCCACGCGAGCGAAGCTGCGGGCGTCCACTAGATCAATCAATAAATCTATTGTGATATATTCAAGTGCCCCAAGTGACCCACCTCGTCACCACTACTTCAATCAATAAATCTATTGTGATATATTCAAGTGCCCCAAGTGACCCACCTCGTCACCACTACTTCAATCAATAAATCTATTGTTATATATTCAAGTGCCCCAAGTGACCCACCTCGTCACCACTACTTCAATCAATAAATCTATTGTGATATATTCAAGTGCCCCAAGTGACCCACCTCGTCACCACTACTTCAATCAATAAATCTATTGTGATATATTCAAGTGCCCCAAGTGACCCACCTCGTCACCACTACTTCAATCAATAAATCTATTGTGATCTATTCAAGTGCCCCAAGTGACCCACCTCGTCACCACTACTTCAATCAATAAATCTATTGTGATATATTCAAGTGCCCCAAGTGACCCACCTCGTCACCACTACTTCAATCAATAAATCTATTTTATCTATTCAAGTGCCCCAAGTGACCCACCTCATCACCACTACTTCAATCAATAAATCTATTTTATCTATTCAAGTGCCCCAAGTGACCCACCTCGTCACCACTACTTCAATCAATAAATCTATTGTGATATATTCAAGTGCCCCAAGTGACCCACCTCGTCACCACTACTTCAATCAATAAATCTATTTTATCTATTCAAGTGCCCCAAGTGACCCACCTCATCACCACTACTTCAATCAATAAATCTATTTTATCTATTCAAGTGCCCCAAGTGACCCACCTCGTCACCACTACTTCAATCAATAAATCTATTGTGATATATTCAAGTGCCCCAAGTGACCCACCTCGTCACCACTACTTCAATCAATAAATCTATTGTGATATATTCAAGTGCCCCAAGTGACCCACCTCGTCAGAGTTGACGATGACCCCGTTGTTGTTGAGGATGGTGGCCTTGGTGCGCTCGATGTCTGCTAAGTCGACCCCGCGGCTCGCGTCCTCGATCAGCACGGCGCGGTAGCCGATCGCCAACGCGTCTGCTATCGTCGCACCTGAAGATTGTTAATATTTAAAATATAATAAAAATTTATATTGCTTAAAACAGTATGGTACAGTATGTTATTAACTAACAGTAGGGGTAGGGTATATCTGTTTTAATAATCGCTCGCTGCGACTCACTAACGTCCCACTGCTGGGCACGGGTCTCCCCCACAGACGAAGCTGCGGGAGGTCTGGAGCATAGCTAGAGCACGCTGCTCCAATGCGGATTGGTGGAGGGGTTAGTGGCCAACCCAGTGTCGAATGTTCTCAAGCCACCCGAAGATCTTCGGCAAGGCTTAACGATTGTTTCCACCATTGAAAACAACCGGGACCGACTGCTCCGATCCACAAACCGATCGCGCCCATCGTTGCTTAACTCTTTCGATCACATTGAATCGACGCGAGCCATTGGGCTATGGACGCATGGGTGCCAGAGATTGGTATACATACATACATAGAAATGTTTAAATATATAATACTAGTGGACGCCCGCAGCTTCGCTCGCGTAGAATTAGCGTCTGCCCGCGTTGGCGCACTGGCGCACTTGGCGCACTGGTTGCCCACTTGACTTCAAAAACGTCAAAGTTTCATACTAACTTTGCACCCCCGTTTTACCCCCTTAGGGGGTGAATTTTCAAAAATCCTTTCTTAGTGCTCCCCTACGTTATAAAAGGAACCCCTGTGCAAAATTTCAAGTTTCTAGCCCTTATAGTTTAGGCCCTGCGTTGATATGTCAGTCAGTCAGTCAGTCAGTCAGTCACCTTCTCCTTTTATATATATAGATTGACATCCAGACACAGAACAAATACAAGTGTTCGTCACACAAATATTTGTCCTGAGTGGGATTCGAAACCACGACCCCTGGCGCAACAGACAGGGTCACTACCGATTGCGCCAACGGGCCTGTCATTATCATCAAAAATATGTTAACTATGCCATTGAAAGATTTTGAAATAAGCATTTTATAACTCAACGACGCAAACGACCGTACACACGTGCGATAATAACGTTAGTACTTGTAGGACGTTTGGTTTTATCGACAGTTTGAGAGTGGTTAGATACATGACTGTATGAGTGTCCTAAATTCTTTTCTATAATATGGATAGTAACATATCATCAGACGAACAATACTTATTACCGGCGCGGCGCTCTCTCGTAGGAAATATCGGTTTATATCGTCCGATATTTCTTATCAGAGAGCGCCGCGCTGGCACTATACCGTCTCAGGTATGCAAAAAAAAATTGCTCCCACGCTCAACAGCGGGAAGTCACCGACGGGGTTTACCCCTGGAGCAATTGCCCGGATAGAGGGGATCTCCCCTAACTCCGAATTCTCAACGCAGGAGCGCCCACGGCGCCGCGGAAGAGGAGGAAAGGTCTGTCTGTCTGCAAAAAAAAGTTAACGCTGACAAGTACTTATAGCCGGAGAGCTGGCACCAATTTTTCGGTAGGTATTTGAGGCAAGCTGAAAACTTGTCCAACGCCTCTCCTATTATACGCCAACACGGAACTGCAGACCTGGCTGGTGAGTAGCGGGACAAAATCAAAACCTATATAATTTAAAAAAAAAAAAAACAATTTTTTTTATATATTCTGTAAACATTGGACTATAACTTATAAAAATTACATACAGTCAATCTGGGTAACTTTGGCCGTAGTTATAACTTTGGCCCAAAATTATATTTCCAATTATTATTATTTTTTACAGATTGCCTTAATTGATAAAAAAATAATTTTACAAATAAAAGATAGAAGGTATCTTCATAAACGTATTTCACCCGCCGAAATGTGTCATTTGTCAATGACAAAATTCAAAAGTTGCCTTTTTCGTGAGTGCATTAAAGACGGTACTTATCTCAGTGTTAAAAAGTAGCATTCAGCGCTGTTCTTATTAGGTTTTGAATGGTAAGTTGCAATGTATTGTGTTACCAACTTGTCTGCCTATCATTTAATAAATTTTTTGCAATATATAATACAGTATTTTTTCTAGAAACATCTAAAATATTTCAAAACTACTTCGGAGTTACTATATCAGGGTAACATTGGCCCGGGATAAGGTTACACTAATATTTTACTATCATACTAATATGTTGCCAGATTTTGGAAAATGTGTCGAATTTGATATAAATATGTATGTAGTACATTCGATATCGTGAAAAAATCTTTTTTTTCCATACAGAAAAAGATAACATGCCTCAGGACGAATCTCTTTAATGACAAAGGCTACAGATTGTTGGATTTGGCCAACGAATCGACCAGAAATAGTGCTATTATCAATTAACAATAATCATAAGTCTTAAATGAACCGTAAATAACTCGAAAAGGCAGTTATTTTGAGATAAATGATGATTTTTGGCGATGGAATGGGATGATTAGAAAGGATGACTTAACAGCATTTTTTGATAATTAAGTATGTAGTTACTTTTCGGTTAAAATTTTATTTTTTAACAATTATTTAGATATTTTGAAGGGCCGTAACAGCCTGATTTCCTATTTTTCCTATCAATACCAAATAATAAAAGATTTAATAAGAAAATATGTTTCATAGGGCAACATTTTATTTCATACCTAAATTTTCCTTACAAACCTTAACTAAGGCACAAAAAATATTGACTTTGGATGTAGACTATATATTTTTCTGCTAGTATTTAGTGGCCAATGCTACCTAGTTCACTTATTTTGCGAGAAATCATAAAAAACATGCACCAGGCCAGGCCTGGGTCAATTTTACCCCAACTCTAATTGTAACTTTGACCCATCGGTTTTATTACTTTTTCATTTCTTTTTTCTAAGAAACTATCATTATATTGCTAGGTTTATAGAATCAGTGGCTCTCAAAGCCATCAAAAAGTCTTCTTGGATGAGTCTTCCGCACTAATTTAAACATTTATTGCATTTTAATTCCGAAAAGTGGGCCAATGTTACCCAGGTTGACTGTATTGCCTCAAATATATGTTTGGAAATATACCTAGGGGTTGATTTTGCCCCGCTACTCACCAGCCAGGTCTGCAGTTCCGTGTTGGGGTATAATAGGAGAGGCGTTGGACAAGTTTTCAGCTTGCCTCAAATACCTACCGAAAAATTGATGCCAGCTCTTGGACCATATTATACTATCTCAGGTATACAAAAATGACTTGACTTGACAGCGTTAACATTTTGAAAGAAAGAAAACTATAATTTAGCTCACCGACGCAGACGTCATAGGCCAGCCCGCAGATGTATATGTCGGAGGCGCCGCGCGCGCGCAGCTGCGAGCTGAGGCTGGTGTCGGTCAGCTTCTTGTTGTCCCAGAACACCGAGTACGAGTCCACCTCGGGGTTGGTGCCCTTGTACACCTTCGCCGCGCCCTCCACTATCTTAAACTATAATTTAGCTCACCGACGCAGACGTCATAGGCCAGCCCGCAGATGTATATGTCGGAGGCGCCGCGCGCGCGCAGCTGCGAGCTGAGGCTGGTGTCGGTCAGCTTCTTGTTGTCCCAGAACACCGAGTACGAGTCCACCTCGGGGTTGGTGCCCTTGTACACCTTCGCCGCGCCCTCCACTATCTTAAACTATAATTTAGCTCACCGACGCAGACGTCATAGGCCAGCCCGCAGATGTATATGTCGGAGGCGCCGCGCGCGCGCAGCTGCGAGCTGAGGCTGGTGTCGGTCAGCTTCTTGTTGTCCCAGAACACCGAGTACGAGTCCACCTCGGGGTTGGTGCCCTTGTACACCTTCGCCGCGCCCTCCACTATCTTAAACTATAATTTAGCTCACCGACGCAGACGTCATAGGCCAGCCCGCAGATGTATATGTCGGAGGCGCCGCGCGCGCGCAGCTGCGAGCTGAGGCTGGTGTCGGTCAGCTTCTTGTTGTCCCAGAACACCGAGTACGAGTCCACCTCGGGGTTGGTGCCCTTGTACACCTTCGCCGCGCCCTCCACTATCTTAAACTATAATTTAGCTCACCGACGCAGACGTCATAGGCCAGCCCGCAGATGTATATGTCGGAGGCGCCGCGCGCGCGCAGCTGCGAGCTGAGGCTGGTGTCGGTCAGCTTCTTGTTGTCCCAGAACACCGAGTACGAGTCCACCTCGGGGTTGGTGCCCTTGTACACCTTCGCCGCGCCCTCCACTATCTTAAACTATAATTTAGCTCACCGACGCAGACGTCATAGGCCAGCCCGCAGATGTATATGTCGGAGGCGCCGCGCGCGCGCAGCTGCGAGCTGAGGCTGGTGTCGGTCAGCTTCTTGTTGTCCCAGAACACCGAGTACGAGTCCACCTCGGGGTTGGTGCCCTTGTACACCTTCGCCGCGCCCTCCACTATCTTAAACTATAATTTAGCTCACCGACGCAGACGTCATAGGCCAGCCCGCAGATGTATATGTCGGAGGCGCCGCGCGCGCGCAGCTGCGAGCTGAGGCTGGTGTCGGTCAGCTTCTTGTTGTCCCAGAACACCGAGTACGAGTCCACCTCGGGGTTGGTGCCCTTGTACACCTTCGCCGCGCCCTCCACTATCTTAAACTATAATTTAGCTCACCGACGCAGACGTCATAGGCCAGCCCGCAGATGTATATGTCGGAGGCGCCGCGCGCGCGCAGCTGCGAGCTGAGGCTGGTGTCGGTCAGCTTCTTGTTGTCCCAGAACACCGAGTACGAGTCCACCTCGGGGTTGGTGCCCTTGTACACCTTCGCCGCGCCCTCCACTATCTTAAACTATAATTTAGCTCACCGACGCAGACGTCATAGGCCAGCCCGCAGATGTATATGTCGGAGGCGCCGCGCGCGCGCAGCTGCGAGCTGAGGCTGGTGTCGGTCAGCTTCTTGTTGTCCCAGAACACCGAGTACGAGTCCACCTCGGGGTTGGTGCCCTTGTACACCTTCGCCGCGCCCTCCACTATCTTAAACTATAATTTAGCTCACCGACGCAGACGTCATAGGCCAGCCCGCAGATGTATATGTCGGAGGCGCCGCGCGCGCGCAGCTGCGAGCTGAGGCTGGTGTCGGTCAGCTTCTTGTTGTCCCAGAACACCGAGTACGAGTCCACCTCGGGGTTGGTGCCCTTGTACACCTTCGCCGCGCCCTCCACTATCTTAAACTATAATTTAGCTCACCGACGCAGACGTCATAGGCCAGCCCGCAGATGTATATGTCGGAGGCGCCGCGCGCGCGCAGCTGCGAGCTGAGGCTGGTGTCGGTCAGCTTCTTGTTGTCCCAGAACACCGAGTACGAGTCCACCTCGGGGTTGGTGCCCTTGTACACCTTCGCCGCGCCCTCCACTATCTTAAACTATAATTTAGCTCACCGACGCAGACGTCATAGGCCAGCCCGCAGATGTATATGTCGGAGGCGCCGCGCGCGCGCAGCTGCGAGCTGAGGCTGGTGTCGGTCAGCTTCTTGTTGTCCCAGAACACCGAGTACGAGTCCACCTCGGGGTTGGTGCCCTTGTACACCTTCGTCGCGCCCTCCACTATCTGGGGACGGTTGGTAGCGAGTGAAAACATGGGAAGAGGAAATACCAGCGCAGGAACATTTGAAAATCCAATTCAAATTGAAACTATTGTCGGGCTGTCCGTATGTCCTTATAACGTGAGCCGGACAACTGCAGCTAGGACTGATGATACCTACACAAAATTGACGAAATCGGCATTCAGTATTATACCGAAAACTGAATGGATTTTGAAAATTTTCACAGGATAATATAAATAAGGAACTAGGATAACTCGCTCGCGTGGAATTAGACATATCAATAGTTTCGTTTACACCTAGTAATATTATATTGCCTATGTCTATGGTATGTGGTATACCTTGAGGTCCTTATGCAGCTCGGCGCCCCAGGTGTCCTGCACGCAGTGGCGCGGCCACAGGCGCTGCTTCATGGGCGGCGGCCCGGCGAAGATCACCGTGTCGTACGCCTGCGCCTTGTCCGCCGACACCTGCATACAAATTAAAAACAAATGTTTTGTTAAGCGTAGCGTCCATAGCCCGGTCGGTTGACCTAGTGGCAAAATTTCATGGACGCTACCGTCCTTCGTAGGGCACGTAAAATCGTCGGTACTGGTAGTTTTCAATGGTGGAAGTCTTGTCGAAGACCTTCGGGTGGCTTGAGAACATTCGACACTGGGTTGGCCAGCATCATTGTAGCGTCCATGAAATTTTGCCACTAGCGGTCACCCATCCACAAACCGACCGCGCCCGCCGTTGCTTAACTCTTTCGATCACATTGAATTGACGCGAGCCACTGGGCTATGGACGCTATGTGGTTCCATAGCGTTGGATAAGGGTAGTCTTCGACTTTAAGAGTAATAACGGGTAGAGCCTATGTAGGACACAGCGCTGGAACCACCGCGTTCTGAAAGAGATCCCGGAGCCCTCCTGTAGCGCCGAGGTAGGCCACTGAACACTCACTCGCCGAAATTCCCAAAATAAGGTTTCCCAGTCGTACACAATGAAAGGGAAGGGCTTAGATTATTAATATGTCATATGGGGAAGGGTTTACTGGCTGGATGGATACAATCATCACTCACCGGGCTGGATGGATGCAATCATCACTCACCGGGCTGGATGGATGCAGTTCGCGCATGTGCACGTTGTCTATGAAGGACACGTGGTCGGGGGGGTGCCAGTCCAGCGAGTAGAACACAGAGTCGAACGGCACCGACTCCAGCAGACGGTTGATGGGCTCTACCACCTGGGGACAAGGGATACGGACATCAGGTTTTGATCAAGTTGGTATTTATATTCAACTAGAGGACGCCCGCAGCTTCGCTCGCGTGCTGATAACCTAAAGACAGAAACCGCTGGATTCAGAGGGCACAGGATAGCGAGGAGTGGTGTCGATTGAGGGAGGCCTGACGAGCAGTGGATCTTGAAAGGCTGATGGGTGGATGATATCTATCAACATCCATACTTACTTAATATTATAAATTCGAAAGTAACTCTGTCTGTCTGTCTGTCTCACTTTCACGCCAAAACTACTCAACAGATTTAAATGAAATTTGGTACACAGATAGTCTAGGGCCTGAGAAAGGACATAGGCTATATGTATTTTTAATTGGAAAAAAGTGTTGTAAAGGGTTGAAAAGGGGGATGAAAGGTTGTATGAAAGTTTTGTCATTTTCAGAACTAGAAGCATAAAATTTATATTTTAGGCTGTTGATTAGATATAAATAAATAAGGCGTTCAAAGTTTGTAAAAATATTACCCTTAAGGGTGTAAAATAAAAATAGGGGATGACACATTTACGGATTCATTACAAATTTTGGAGCTAAAGTTAACGCATTAAGAAAATCTAATAGTATGTCTAACTCCACGCGAGCGAAGCTGCTGGCGTCCACTTGTAAAGAACATAAATTATGTATTGTATTGATTTGGTCAGTCAGTAATAACTATTGTTATCTAGTCAGCAAAGACCCAACCCAAAGATACCCAGCGATCAGAAGAGCAAATCGATTAGTAAATCATTGTGTACGTCACGGTTCGCTCGATACGGCCTCGTACACCGCCCTAATAAATAGTTGTCATGTAAGCATGGTAAGTAAGTACCGAACGGATTGGTGAATAAACGATGAACCTAGTCTAGTATGATAAATGAGTTCGCTTTCAAGTATGCAAATAAAAATATGTTTTATTGTCTACCTAACGAAACTAGTCATGACAAAGTTTGATATATCTACTCGTGAGCACTTGAAATATTATTCGATTAAAAATACCGGCGTACGAATCGCACTCGCGCACGAAAGGTTGCGTACCATTATTTTTAAAAGTCCCTTAAATTTTAATTTTGTCTGTTTTTTTAGTATTTGCTGTTGGAGACCGCGTCTCGGAAAACGATGTATTGGCCGCCCCCCGACGAGGTGGACTGACGACCTGAAGAAGACAGCGGGAAACCGTTGGATTCAGAGGGCGCAGGATCGGGAGGAATGACGACGATTGAGGGAGGCCTGTGTCCAGCAGTGGACCCAAAAGGGCTGATGGATAAGTATACAACAGAAATACATCATTAGTGAAAATTTCAACTGTCTAACTATCACGGTTCACGAGAAGCCCGGTGACAGACGGACAGCGGAGCCATAGTAATAGGGTCCCGTTTTACCCTTTGAGTGCGGAACCCTAAAAAGAAATCGCAGTCGAGAAGCTCGGAACATTACCATAATAATATACATGAAATATGCGTAAACATGCGGTAGGTAAAATATGCACTGACGTTCAATAGATACTTCAGCAAAAATACAAAATAATGGAAAATAGTTTAATCTGTAACTGACTTGTTATACATATTATTACTTGTTAAACCGAAACATTTATTACAGACATTTAAGTATAACCTTTCAAGGACTTAACTGTTTATTTGTATGATCTAGCGTTCTGTAGGCATGCATTGTTTTGCTACTCAACAGTAATAAATGTGTGACAGCATTTACGGTTGGTCTTCTTCGAAATGTTTACAAAGTAAACTTCAATGTCAATTATGGAACATGTTTAAATTTAAGTTAACTTGTTCAGTTCAGTGAGTTCAAGGATCAAAGGTCGTCCATTGTTGTCGATTTATATGTGTGTCTTGTGTTAAATACACATGTCACATTGACATACACAATTCGTTACTTTCACGTAGAACATTTTCCAGTATAATAAAAACAAGGTCCATTAGGAGAATTAAAATTCGCGCAAAAGATTTGCTACGTCAGTCAATCGTAATAAGTTTTTTGATTAAATTAACAGAGTTCAAAAACCTGGACCGAATACTGGAAAAATTGTATACCGTTTTTTATAGGTTCGAAGACAGAATACTGGAAATAAATTAATACCGTTATTTATAGGTGTTAGGTATACTACTGCCAAACATAAAGGATTTAATAAACGAAAAAGGAATATTTTTTTTTGTGTGAAGGTATGCCGAGGACAAAAGCCTATCGTTCTTTATTATTAATTATTAAACAATAATAAAAAATATTATATCGCGATATAATATTTTTTACATTACAGTAGCGTCCATAGCCTAATGGCTTGCGTCGATTCAATGTGATCGAAAGAGTTAAGCAACGACGGGCGCGGTCGCTTTGTGGATGGGTGAACGCTAGTGGCAAAATTTCATGGACGCTACCGTGCTTCGGAGGGCACGTAAAGCCGTCGGTCCCGGATGTTTTCAATGGTGGAAACAGCCGTTAAGCCTTATCGAAGACCTTCGGGTGGCTTGAGAACATTCGACACTGGGTTCTAACCCCTCCACCAAATCCGCATTGAAGCAGCGTGGTAGAGTATGCTCTAGACCTCCCGCAGCAGTGTCTGTGGGGGAGACCCGTGCCCAGCAGTAGGACGTCTATCACTCGCAGCGATATCGCGATATATCGCACATCTATTTCGAGTACAGAAACTGAAAACTCTGATGGATAGAAAAGTTATTAGGTAGTGATATTGGATATCCCTCGCGAGTACCACCAAAAACAAATTAAAAAAAAGAACATTTTCATTTGAATGAGGCTTTCTTCACCTCTGACCTTCCTCGGGCTGCATAGTGAGAGAATTGCGGCGACGTGGCGGATGCAGTCCAAGGTGAGAGCGGTGCCAGGGCCTGACGGCACAGCACTGAGGCTGGCTCGCAGAGAGAATAAAAAGAAAGAAAACCTTTATTTCGTAATGTCTTTTTCTTAAATCTTATTTATTTTCTGGGAACTTTCAAACTTACAAATACGTAAAAAAGTAAAATAAAATAACAACGAAATATATACATAAATTATACAGTGACTCATTACGGATCCTGCTCAGCATTGTGCTGGAGTCCAAAGACTACCAGAGCTGATTTTCCGTAGGACCCGCTCGGTGAAGCCACGGAGGCCAGGACGCACACACTTATTAAAAATATCTAATTAAATAAAAATTAAATAGTCAAGCTTATAAAACACTTGAGTCATTCTTAAGTGGTTCTTCTGCTTTTTGATCATCGAGTAGATATTACTTTATTTTTCACTTAAAAGTGAGAATGTTGTTGTCATGGGCGGCAGCGGATGGGTGGTGCTGCCAGCTCGTTTGCTATCTTGTATCCATAAAAAAAAGGTTAATTATCGAAGGATCCTTATCCTTGCGTCTGCAAGACGCTTACAAAAAAAGGGTCACGATATCTGGGTATCTTTGACAGAAAGCAGATAACTTACCCTGTATAAAGGGCATGGTGTGGCATGGCCAAAAATCGACGCCATGAGCAGCGCAGATAAAAAACCTTTGTGAAAATCAACCGGCGCGGCGGTCTGTGTATAAGTACTGATGTATAAGTACTACTGTCTACTACTGATGTCAGCAATTGTTAAAACAACTTGACATGAACACCTACTTACAACATTCCGGCAATTAAATCACGCCACCGCACACCGTACCAGGAATACCAGGCAAGCAGTAAGGCATAGCACAGATAACTTACTGTTAAAACGGAAGACGTTTTAAGTGGTCAGGACAGTAAACGTTAAATAAACGTATCATTTATAAACGTTTTGTTAAGAGGATATCAGTCGACCGTCACTTTTGAAGAATAGGTTTTTACCAAAAATATTGCCGTCGCGCTGAGCCCCTTAGCGTGCGATAGAGAGAAGTGCAGTCTCGAACTGATTTTACCTACGTAAAATTAAGAAAATCGTCCTTTCGTAATCCCCTGTTTCCTCCTCGAAATCTAGACCGATTTCAATATTTCTTTCAGTTAAAATGTAGAACAGGGTCTAAGCTATGCCCGTACGTTTTGCTTTTTTGGGATATGTTAGTAATTACGAGTTTGCTTGATGTTTGAAAATGTATGTAAAAAAATCGATTTTTTTGATTTTAAATGATTTTTTTTCTCTTCTATTAATCAAATTATGAAAAAAAAAACAAAACGTACAGTCATGGCAGAGGTACGTATAAATCGTATGGTATTTTTTTCTCTTCTGTAACTTCTTTATCCTAGGAGGAAACAGGGGACTACGTTTGTATGGAAAAAGTGTCGACTTGTTCGCTTGTGATATCCTCTTAAGCGTGTCCAATCACCTCATAGCAAAATAAATTTGACTAAAAAGAAGCTATAGCTAGAAAGAAGCTTAGCTAGAAAGAAGAAGCTATAGCTAGAAGCCGTAGCTAGAAAGAAGCTAAAAAGACTTTGACTAAAAAGAAGTGAAACAGCAGTATTTCTTATGGCATCTTACTGTGGGGTAGTGCTTCTGACATGAACCACCACCATCTTTATTTAACAAAAACGAGCCATAAGGATATACGGCTTACAAAAGCGTAATTAACTGCGAGAGCTACTTAAGTCTATAAATATTTTAACTTTGTACGTAAAAATCATAATTTGTTTGTAAAAAATACTAAATAATGAAAAAATAAATGAATCAAAATCTGAACGTTTACTCACTTTTTTGCATAAATTGGTATTATCATCAAGTGAGTGGCTGAAAATCAATCGTAGTCTTATTTGATATGTTTATTTTTCGTATTGTATGGGCCTGACAAAAGCCGGTGGTCTGCGCGACGCCTGCTTGGCTCGTCGGCGACGGTGTTTAATTTCGTAATTTCTCTGAAATCATTACCTGTTTGACATTTTTGATTTTGCATTTTTTGTTTTGCTTGTACAACACGTCTTTGTGCAAAATAAACAATTTTAGTTAGAAGAACTTATATTGTTAATGAAACAATTTATATTTCTTCTTTTCCAGTGAGATAGACAGGAGGTCTCCGAAATATCGTATGATGATCTAGATCTTTTATAAACGGGTTTCCTCTTACAGCAAGTGACATTTCATAAATCGCACATAACTTAGAAAAGACGTTGGTGCGTGCTAGGGTTTGAACCCAAACCGCTCGAGTGAACGGCGAGTTCGTCCACTGGGCTGCCACCGCATTATAATCGCATCCCGCTATACGACCTCCAAAAGACAGGCAAAGATTGGTTGCGAGCGCCTTCAGACCTCCAAAAGACAGACCAACATTTATTTCCAGCGTCTTAAAGGTAGTTGAAAACCAAGCTGACGTAACCGAAACATAAATTCGCAAAGAGTTAAAAGAACCGAATCTAATCAGGAATGAAAATCGGAAATACCCCATCAATGACTTAGGTAGGGTGAGGCGCGGGCGGCGGCTGGCACGGCCCAAATCAAATTACCGCAGTGGGCGATATGAGTGGGTGTGAACTGTTATTTATAGCGATTCATTCGCGAGTCTAAAGTTGGCGAAAGTTTCAACTGAAATCTGCCTTCAATGTGTCTAATTTTGCGGTTATTTCTCGTAGCACGAATCGCTGCGACCCATAGACGTGCCAATGCTGGGCACGGGTCTCCCCGACAGACAGCTGCGGGAGGTCTAGAACACGCTGCTCCAATGCGGATTGGTGGAGGGGTTAGTGGCCAAACCAGTGTCGAATGTTCTCAAGCCACCCTTGTCTTCGACTTGTCTTCGACAAGGCTTAACGACTGTTTCCACCATTGAAAACAACGAGGGTAGTGAGGTATCAACGGTGACAGCCCAGTGGCTATAGAACTCGCCTCTCACTCGAGCTGTCCTGGTTCAAACCCAGGCGGAACGCACCAATGACTTTTCTAAGTCATGTGCGATTTAAGAAATTAAATGTCACTTGCAGGAACGGTTAAGGACACATCGTGAAACCTGCATGCCAAGAGTTCTTCATAATGTTGTATGTGAAGTCTGCTAATCCGCACTAGGCCAGCGTGGTGGACTAAGGCCGAATCACTCCCATTCCGAGGAGACCGTTGCCCAACAGTGGGACAAAGGAAGGGTTGTGACGGACGTATCAACGGCAGTTATAAATTATCATCAAAGTAATGAAAATACATATGTTAACTAACTCATTGAAAGATTTTGAAATAAGCATTTTATAAGCCAATCAAAGCCGTACATTTAGACTTTGGAGCTACGACTCCACTAAGCAATTTAGCATGAATCGGTTACATAATTTATGAACTGCAATCATTATTGCGGGCAAAAACAGTCTTGATGATTTGATAGTTGCATTAAACATGCAAGGCATTTCAAGGTTTCTGTCCGATACGATGGGTTCATCATAGATTGAAATGTCTATGGTAACTCCCTATGCTGAAAATGTTATTTTCATTGCTACAACACAACCCATAGACGTGCCACTGTTGGCCACGGTCTCCCACAGGGAGAGCTGCGGGAAGTCTACGGCAAACTCCTCCACGCTGCTCCAATGCGGATTGTTGGAGGGGTTAGTGACCAACCCAGTGTCGAATACTCTCTAGCCACCGTAATGTTTTCGACATGGCTTAACGATTTTTTAAAATCAAATCAAATCAAAGCTGTCGGTCCGGTGTGAAATAAAGAAATAAAGAAAACCTTTATTTGTGCAGCATTATTGCAACAAAGATAAACCACAGACTATATACATATAACTAACTAACAAAGATAATTTATGCCTAAACGTTACACCTATTGCAGTGAGTGCAACAAAATGGTCTACACTCAGCATTATGCTGTTGGCTCTGAAAAAGAAACCAGCAGCGCTGATTTTCAGTGCAGCCTACGTTGGGGGAGAATAGTTTGGCCGAACGAAAAGCCTGCAAAAGCAATACATATATACAAGAAATTTTTATGAACTAATGTTTATACGAAGTACCAAAAATTGTTCTTTGCTCTCTGAAACACGGTAGCGCCCATGAAATGTTGCCACTAGCGGTTATCCACCCACAAACCGACCGCGCCCGTCGTTGCAATTCGTACAAGAGGTGGTAGAGCCCATAGGGAACCAAATAGGTTTTATATGAAAGCTAATTGGTTCCATATAGAGTTCACCCGGGGCAGTACCACCGCCCGCCACGGTACTTAGTACCATTTCTGCCGTGTAGTAATTGTTTTTAAAGCAATTATGGTCCGGTTGGAAAGGTGTGGTTTCCGGTTACACTTCTTTAGAGGCGACCATCTTAGTCCTCAAGGTAGCAACACATCTGTGACTGACTTAAAACGAGACTCCTACTAACGTACTAAATACCTAACTACTAACTACTTACTAACACCAACTAACAGGACTAACTATCACAAGAATCTCTCTAAGTTCGATGTTTTGTTGATGATGAACGATTAACACTGCACGACCGTTGGCCTGGCACCTTATGCAGCATTGCATGTTCACAAAAAGCTTGCCTGATTACCGACCTGCGGATATATCAATCCGTTGGAAGCTTGCGAAATTGGCCTTTGGAATTGTTCCAATTATTTTCTACTGTGTATTGATTTATTAGCATTTGCAGGTTCAGAACGAAAAGCAACATATAATTTTCGAGTTCATTTATTTTATTATATATAATTTTTTTTTATTCATTTATTTCACCGGTAATTTTACATAGTGAATCATGACATTTAATTTTATTTCACACTGTATAGAACTTGTAATTTTATGAATATTTTATTATTGACTATTTATTGACGAATTACTTATTGAATTATTATTATTTCTGTTTTGACATTGGATTATATAATTTACTTATTTAACGAATTGGGTCAGGCTGTAATGTTATATTTAAGTTTGTGTCTATTAAATAAATAAATATTTTTTTGTAATGTTTGTTATCGTGGCAGCACACCTTTATACTTGTAGGTAGAGGATGAAGTTTTCGATATTTCTTTCACGCACAATTGTCTTAAAAACTACTATGGTGACCTCAATATGCCATGGATTGTTCGTTTTGACAATGATAACACGCTAACTACAATTGAAATATTTTGCAGAAATACGAGTACTTTGCAAGAACTGACAAACAACGTGACCTGAATCGGCAAAAACACAAAGGTTCAAAATACGTAGAATCACAAATTAATTGTATGTCTGTCGATGTGTTGTAGCAGTACTCACTTATTTAAAAAAATCTTTATCTTATCTATCTATCTTAAGTGCCTAACATTGTACACTTAAGAATGATTTTAAGCTATATTATTAGTATCAAATTAAATTTAAAAAAATTGTGGTTGTCCGTTGACGGACGGATAATTTTACGTGATGACGTCAAAAACAAAAACAAAAAAAAAAACTACGGAGTATACACTATAGGTATCCGAGCTCAGTGTAGCGAGAGAGATGGCTTAACGACTGTATATAATATACCATCATATAGCGCATGGGCGCGACGCGTCGCCACGCCAGAAATCGGTTTTACGTGCGGCTATAGATGTTTCACATCAAAAAAACTTAACTGCAATAGGCACTTGCACTATGTAGTGAATAATTACTACGACGCTATAAAAGCCACACTTAGAATACACTACGTCTTATCACAAGGACATCATTGTCCTCTTACACTGTAATTGACTACGAGGTAATTTACCTATTAAGTATATATGTACTCGTATAACTTATTCCAAGATATTATAACTCTCGCGAATAGCTGTCGGTTCACTTTACATCACACTAACAAAGTTTGTGAGTGTGTGTGTGTATGTTTATTACTTCTTCACGCTCAAACGGCTGGACCAATGTTGATAAAACTTGGTATGGAGGTAGCTGACATCCTGGATTAGCATATAGGATACTTTTTATCCCGATACTGTGGACTGTGTTTTGTTTCCCTTGGGATAAAAAATAAGTTTCAATATATTTTCAGGATATACTATTCACATAGTCCCACATGCTAGTACAGAACGAGTATTGTAGTTTGGTACGACTAGCCCCCCGTGTCTCGCGATCCCCACTCGGTTGACTCTCAAGAAATCTCTTATATTAAACAACCGTATCAATTCGTGGGTTGCCCTTTAAACCGAACTACGTGAACTCGGGCACCACTGAAAATCAGCGCTGCTGGTTTCCTTTGGAGCCAACAGCATATGCTGAGTGCTGACCTTTTTAGTCACAACACTGCTGCACCAGTAAACAATTGTGTTATCATTGTTTAATTGTAAGTTCATTTTGTTGTAGTGAAGTGGTTAAATAAATATATTTTCATTCTTCTTCTTCTTTCAAACCAACATACATCTATATATCTTGGACATATATATATCTTGGACATTCTCACACACGGCCATCTGACCCCAACGTAGGCGCGAGCCTGTGTTATGGGTGTCAGAGACTGATATACATACATAGATATTTTTAAATACATACATAAATAGATAATATTAACATCCAGACTTAGAAAAAATAAAAGTGTTTGTCACACGAATATTTGTCCTGAGTGGGATTCGAACCCACGACCCCTGGCGCAACAGACAGGGTCACTACTACCGATTGCGCTAACGGGCCCGTCAATCTATGATTCTGTAGCTAGTACCTGAGTACAAGGACAAATTCTCGTCAAGGCCTCGCCTTAATAGGTGGGTGTATACAGATTATACCACCGCCCGAGCAGTCACAGATACGCTATCGCTACCATCGATCAAACAAACCTGCCCTTTGATTGGCTACTTACACGACCATTGTTAAGGTCAGCTGGTGTGTGTACCACGCGTAAATTATTGTTACTGTGTATGGTGGGATGATGACTAACTAGGAAGTACCACTTGGTTGTGTGAAGTGTCTTCTTATCTATACTAATATTATAAAGAGGAAATATTTGTTTGTAATGTTTTCACACAAAAACTACTGGAACCATTTAAATGAAGCTACTTTTTAATTGGAAAAAAGTGTTGTAAAGGGTTGAAAAGGGGGATGAAAGGTAGTATGAAAGTATAAAGATTAGATATAAGTACCTAAATAAACATGGCATTCAAAGTTTGTAAAAATGTAACCTTTAAGGTTGTAAAATAAACATAGGGGATAACACATTTACGGATTCATTACAAATTTGTGGAGCTAAAGTTTACCTACGTGTTTAGAAGAATCTATTATTATGTCTAATTCCACGCGAGCGAAGCTGCGGGCGTCCATGTACTCTAAATAAAAATTCCGAACGGCTATTTCGTTCTTATTTAAAAAAAAATATGTATACCTCGGACAAATGAGATTTGTTTGCAGAACAAGAACCGACGATAAACCAACGAAGCATGAAATAGAATAAAAATCAATCAACTAAATTTAGACATAGGTAAGTAAATAATATCTGCATTTACCTATTGGTACCTAGGGCTGCCAACGGTGCTAGTGGGAAACATTACGAGTATATATCAAGTGAGACAACTGGCATGTAATAATTGATTTACAACTGTGTTCTGGTTGGAAAGGTTTGGTTGTAGAAGTGATGCTGACGCTGTCATTGGCCTCAGGGTAGCAACGCATCTGTGACAAACTACAACTGTCACTAACAGCGCCTGCTCCAAGAGTCCTCATACTAACGAACTGACCAACCAATATTCGTTTTAACACTCTGCTAACCATACTACATTTCAATCTTTTATGAGTCTTGTTAGCTCCCACGCTCAACAGCGGGGAAGTCACCGACGGGGTTTACCCCTGGAGCAATTGCCCGGATAGAGGGGATCTCCCCTAACTCCGAATTCCCTCAGCGCAGGAGCGCCGACAGCGCCGCGCAGGAGGAGGTCTGTCTGAGTCTTGTCCAAATTATTTTAAAGCATTTCCTCAATAATAACATCAGAAAATGCTAAATTTAAATACTTAGGTAGGTACTGCTTGATGTCAGTCTTTCGGTGGTAGTGTCAACCGTCAGAATATTTTTTTCCACCTTGTACCTGAGTATTCTAGAACGGTGGCAACCCTAGCCCCTTTGGCGGCACAACGTAGAAAATTTCGTGCGAAAGGGCTATCTCTCGGGGATATCTCGACAATACATAAACTTGGGCACGTCACTGTTTGGGAGGCCGCATTCAATACGCGGGGTGCGTACGTCATTTATACGCTACGTATTGGGGCATACACAATACGCGAACTAAGTACAGGGAAACTCTTCTCACAACTGCGGACTGCCTGCTGCTGGAATGCATTCCTTACTTGTCTAGTGCAATTTGGTCTACAGACCTTTCAGAGTCCACTAATTACACAGTAACCAGTGATTCTAATGGTATGTAGGGTTCTATTAGTCCGTCCCTCTAACTCGGGACCAGAATAGTGCTACGGCCCCTGCCTGTCGTAAAAGGCGAGTAAAAGGGGATCTCACACCCTTAAGGGTAACATTTACGCCATATTTATTTATATCTAATAAACAGCTTAAAATATATTATGCTTCTAGTTCTGAAAATAACAATACTTGTATGAAATTAAAGTATCCTTTAATTTTAATCCCCCTTTTCAACCCTTTACTACACTTTTTTTCCAATTAAAAAGTAGCCTATGTCCTTTCTCAGGCTCTAGACTATCTGTGTACCAAATTTCATTTAAATCGATTCAGTAGTTTTGGTGTGAAAGCGAGACAGACAGACCGACAGACAAAGTTACTCACCTCGCTGCCGTCCTGCTGAGCGTTGCACTTGCTGATGTTGAGCGTGCCGGAGATGAAGTCGTTTTGAACGTCGACTATGAGGAACGCGCTCACCGGTCGTACGATCTGTGCAACAAACGTTTTGTTATCAAAACCCTGTAACTGTAAAAATAAAAATAAAATAAATTTTAGTAATAAATAGTTTTTTTTGTCGTACGAGCCCAAGGTGCTTTTTTTTCCTTCCTTTTTTCCTCTGACACAAGTCAGAGACAATTTTAGGTCGGTACTTTTGACTTTTCTTCAGGTGTTTTTTTTTTTTTGCTTTCTAATGTGAGTGCCCAAGGTGCTGTGAAAGTTTACAGTTTTGGAGCTCGCGAATAGTTAGAAAATATTTTTAATTATCTGTTCATTTTGTTGTGTACACTGCTTAACGTGCCCTCCGAAGCACGGTAGCGCCCATGCAATTTAGCCACACAACCGACCGCGCCCGTCGTCGCTTAACTCCTTCGATCAAATTCGATGCGAGCAATTGGGCTATGGAAAACATGAATATAAATGTAAATGGCTGCGACCCAAGACATCCCACTGTAGGCACGGGTCTCCCCTACAGACACTGCTGCGGGAGGGTCTAGCTAGAGCATACTCCACCACGCTGCTCCAATGCGGATTGGTGGAGGTTGAAATGCAAATAAGTGGACATTAATGCAAATAAATAAAATAAAGTCAGTCAGCTTCTCCTTTTATATAATTATATAGATTTTGACTGTATTTTAGTACTAACCACTTTGATCCAGTGGTTCCAGCAGAAGGTGAACTCCTCCTTGTCTATGAACCCGTCCCCGTTCCTGTCGAACACCTGGAAGACGTGCCGCGCGCGCTCCTCCGCCAGCGGGTAGATGTGGCCCTTGTCGTTCCGGAACAGTGCCTTGCAAATCAGACGGAACTCTTCCAGGTTCAGTTTCCCGTCCCTGTCACATCAAATAAGGCAGGTTAGGCACCTGTGTAGGATTAGCTATTCATTCAAGGATCAATAGCTCATCCTTTGTTTGCTTTATATTAATCAGTTTAGAATAGCATTATTATCTGTAGTTTGTAGTTACCCAGACTTTCGTTAAGCGTGTGTAATCACCTCATAGCGAAATAAATTATATGAATTTGAATTTGAAAACAACTTCACGCGGGATATGCGGTAAAAAAAGAGGTGACAGCCCAGTGGCTATCGAACTCTCCTCTCACTCGAGCGGTCCGGGTTCAAATCCCAGCGGCACGCGCCAATGACTTTTCTAAGTTATGTGCAATTTAAGAAATTAAATGTCACTTGCTATAACGGTGAAGTACACGTCGTGAGGAAACCTGCATGCCTGAGAGTTTATCATAACGTTCTCGAAGGTATGTGAAGTCTGCCAATCCGCACTTGACCAGCGTGATAAACTAAGGCCTAATCCCTCCCATTCTGAAAGGAGACCCGAGCCCAACAGTGGGACAAAAAAAAGTGTGGTGATGATGATATGCAGAGGTGTGTATTACAGTGAGTATACACACTTTTCACTAGTTTTGTTTAGGTCCTATGGAAAAATGGAGTCCAATTGTTTGCGTCAATTGTATGTGATTGGATAATTCAAGCAACAACGGGCACGGTCGGTTTACAAGTGGATGAGCACTAGTGCCAATATTTCATGGCCGCTACTGTGCTTCAGAGGGCACGTTAAGCAGTGGATCCCGATTGGTTTGAATGGTAAAAACAATTGATATGCCTTGTCAATGACCTTTGGGTGGCTTGAGAACATTTGACTCTGTGTTGGTGTATTAATGACTTAAAAAAGACCCACTGTCTTTTTCCTGAATCCTCTGGATTCAGAAGACCCGGGACTAAAAGTAGTAATATCAATTAGGGGAGTCCTATATCCAGCAGAGGACCTTAAAAAAATCACATAAGGCATAGTTGTATTGGAACTACACCATGCTACTGTTTTATTTAAGAAAAATTATAGCAATAACTGTTAATACTGCCCTTTTTTCTTTACATAATGTATTATGAAGTACACTTTACTATAAGTTTATGCTTGTGTGACTTCTCACTGTATTTATATGTATTGTGAATGTATTTTCGTCTAAATTTTTGTGAAATAGGGCACTAAGCAGTTGTTGTTTAATTTCTGAAAAAGTTTATAAATATTCATTAATTAAGTTGTCAATGCAGTTTATTTTTATTATTATTTAGCATCATTTAAAGAATTTTGTAATTCAACTAGGAAGTTTTTGAGGAGGAAGTAACTATAATTAATCTGTAACATTTTTAAGATGTTAGTTTGTGTTTAAAAAACTTGAATTTTGCTGACACTTATAACAAAGTTTTAAAAATCTTTAATCTTCTTGGAATAAATTAGCTTTGATAATGAGGAATATGAGATGAATATCAGATTTATTATTATTTCTTTTAATTTTTTTATGTTAAAGTTTACCAACTTAACTTACCCATCTTTGTCGAAAGTTTCATAGCAAGCGTCCATATCGAACAAACAATCTTCGTCGACTGGGCAGCCGTTAGCAACCTCCGACATCGTTGTTTGGATCGAAATGAGCCTCCCGCCGCTTAAATCCACCCTATTTATATGGCACTGGTAGGCGAGCATTGCTAAGTGAGTTCTTACGTTCTGAATTCAAATTTTACACAATTCGGTTAAGTACAGCTCGTATAGAACGATCCTTAAGTTTATCCCTATTAATTGTATAATACTAAAACAACACATTTAATTCAGTTTTTAAGTTAAAATTATGACGAAATCATTAGATCATTCAATACTTTTACGATGAGTTTACAACAGAATGAACCTACCTAAATGTCATCTGTCAGTATCATGTGTTGTTGACAGTTTTGACACCTCGGGCTTTTTTTTTTTTTTGGATTTTATGACCTGGTACCTTGGGCTTTCAATTTTTACGAAGTGCGAAGTACCGTCCACAAAAATATAAAATCACCTATTGTTGGGTACATATTATTATATACAGAAAAAGCGTGCTATCCACGAGTATACCCACTGCTGATCTGATATACCATCTGAATCCACAGCATTATTATAACGTTAGATTTCACGTCTTGTGTAATAAGAACTTAACAATTGGTGCATTATTTTCTATGATTTCGAGAATGATTTTAATTATTTTTCAAAAATCATTCAGCTAATCATCGAAAATAAGGATACAATCGATAAGTTTAAATGAATGACATACGCATACACGGCAAACGTAAGGCGGATAAATATAATTTTTTTTGCATATTCAGTTCAAAATTAGCTGTTTGACAACAAGTATTTTTGTTTCTCGTGTTAAGTGCCCCACACAAAGCCCTGCTTGCAGGGCCCTGCTTGCAGTGCCCCTGCCAATCGTGTCGTGTGTGTGCAAGCAGGGCCGATTTTTTAATTGCTCATCCTACCAGCTTGACGCACGATCTCCCCACTCCAACCCTGCAAGCAGGGCAATGTGTGGTACGGTCGGGCCGATTTCACATACTTTTCAACAATAAATGTTTGGTTTTCTTCGTACGCCGTCTGAATTTGTTTTCATTTTGTTGAACTATGTATTGTTTGTGCAATAATTTTAAAGGATTTTTATAATAAAGTTACAGTATCTCTCATCATCACCTCATCATTCCTATAAAGTTCATAAAGTCATGTTGTAATTCTTTCAAATAATGGCGTAACAAACGACGCAAGATCTCTACCACAGAATATAATATCTCTACCTAGTCTGTGGACGCAACCTGCAGGGCCGATTTGCAGGGCTTTGTGTGGTAACATCCTCTGCGGCAGGCCCTGCAAGCAGGGCTTTGTGTGGGGCCCTTTACATACAAATAAATGTCAATTGCCTCGTTGTACTGCATCCAACTCTAGTCATAATAAAAATATTTTTATCTGTTAAATGTCAAAAATGATACCGTCAAGTCCAACGATCTATAACACTATGGATTTGCCCTTTATTGCAAAAAAGCGTGCATACCTAAACTGCCAGGGGAAGATAAAATGGCTGGTTTTACTAGTGCTGTGCGTACTATGTGGAGACGTTATCGATAGAAAATACGATATTTGTTGACGTGATAACGTCTTATAAATCGATGAACGCCTACACATATGTGTGACGTCATCCTCCCGTACAATATTGTGTGTACTTTAGAATAATTACCTTCATTTTAAAGTGCATGTATGAGTATGTTGATGGTTTGCATTCATTCATTGTACACTCCTAGGTGAATTAACAGAGTGCGAAATATTTCATCACCGTTTCATTGCCATAAAATTCTTTAGAAAATTTTTCATTTATCATAAAATACGATTAACTTTACCGGAGTTAAATCGATTTCTTTTAATAATATAGACGGACAAACAGACATGCCACCTTACCACTTAATGAACTAAACACTAACACCATGCCGAACTCAATCACTACCTCTGTCATTAAGGGATGGTTAAAAATATAAAAGTATAGTACTTACTTACTTACTTAATCGACAGCAAGCTATACCAAACACTAATCAAAATCTAGCTTTACCCCACAACGCCGATCAGATTACGATAAATATAATAATATTTTATCGAGCAATCGTTAAATCTTGTATGCGTTACATTACTTCCATGTACTTGAAGTATTAAAAATGGCCGATCCAGCCACGGCCAAGCCACGGCTGAACCACGGACAAAGTAGAAACGAAATTAAGATGGATCCGAATCACTTCACATGTCTCTTTTTTCATAGACAGCTGTCAATTAGTGAAAAAGAGACAACATGTATTTTACATATTGTGCGTTAAAAAAAACATATGCTATAATAATATAGTCAACTAGAGCGTCTCCATGTATATTGCTATCTCTATGGTCAAGTCCATCCGGCCGTCAGTTCGCTTTCACTCACTCTGTCAAAGTAAGAGCACCAGCCAGGGCAAACAAAAAAGCAATAATTTCCGCGCGAAGCATTTTTCGTATTTTTGGTATCGTTTTTATTTCGTTGATAATCAACCAAGCTTTACATTACATATTTAACAAACGTGTTAACGTACGTTCAAGTATCAAAAGGGCAGACTTTTGGGCTGAGTAATTTCAATAGTAGCGACCCAGTGTGCGTCTCGAAAATGATACCCGGCGAAATGGTCATTGAAAAAGTGCATGGTCTCCAATGTACCGGCATAACGCTGAGCGAGCGCTTCGCAGTGATGACTGCGCAGCACTTGGCGCGACTGACGAGATTCCGTCGCCGGGGCAGCCTCCTCAACAATCAGAACCAGAACATACGCTTCCGTAGATGGATTCCGCCCAGTATAGGGACGCTGCATATGGCTCATTATTCGCAGGTAAGGGCGAATACTTAGATTTGTTACCTACAGGTTTTTTCGAAGTGTTTACCAAACATAACCTCATCGTTTCTTAATACGATTCCCGTGGTGGTACAATAACCTAGTAAGTACTTATAAATAGCCATTATAAATAGGTTAGGGTGGAAGTTTACAAAATAAGCCACCACTGAAATATTCATAAATAAATAATTAATGGTAAAGTAAACATACATGGTAAAGTAAGGCATCTCACTATTGTGGACACAAACAATCAGTTATGGTCAAAGTGCCGCTGAATAAGTCTTAGCAAACAATCCATATAATAAAGAAGGCTCAATTCTTTAAGCAAGGGCCTGCATGACACCTATGGTGGTTTACGGTAAATTGCTCTCACAAATTTCAAGGCTTTGTTGGAATCTGTAGTGTAGAATTTCCCCAAATTTGCACAGTCATGTATTTTATACATTGTTTATTTCATTTTTGAAATTGTTTTTTATTTTTAAGTACAGTTGTTATGACTGGCAGCGGGTGGGTGGTGCATCACTTCTCTTTTATTAAATTTGTTTATTTTTTATTCTTGTAACTATTTTTGTGGTAGCAAAACAAATGTATTTCATCTTATTATTAACTTGACATGATTTCTAATCATATATTCATCATCAATAATTTTGCTTGTTCAGCAACATAATGTGAAGCAGCGCCTGGGAATGCCGGGGCTGCGCCGGTTTGGTAGTGACAGCAACTTGCCAGCGCTACAGCGGTCAAACAGCTTTGGGAGCTTGAACCAGTTCAGGAACAGGATCCCGTGGAGACAGTCTAATGGTAACATGAGGTTAGTTATTATGACACTCTGATGTATTGGAAATGGAACTACTATGCCTTATTGGTAAATAAGGCGATGTTAGTTAAAAAGTAGGTAGTTAGATATTGTTTGTTTTTTGATTGTTTGTATATTGTAGTTAGATAGACAGACTTCACTTGCGATGGCTACCGAGCTCGTAATAAACACCTTAACCTAATTTCGTGGTTTTAATAAACACATTAGACACAGTGGCTTAGATTCCTAGATTCTGTTGTTATGGTGTGAGTGTGTTCTATTGATTTGAGTGTGTAGCGTTTTTCTTAGTTAATTAGGAGATTTCAATAGGTTTCCCAACTCGTATTCAACAATGACCAATACTAGGCTTATAGCACGGACTACACACTACTACTGGTCCTTACTCTATGCTTATAGTATGCGTTAGTTAGTTAGTTAGTTAGTTAGTAGTGTTTCTTAAGATAAAATTTATGAAAAAATTCTAGCTGTAGTCTAGCTGTTGTAGTGAAGTGATTAAATAAATATATTTTCATCTTCCTTACTTTCAAATGACTTACACAAGTGATACTTATTTAGTTACAAGTTGTTTATAGCTCTCGATATCGTCTATCGACCAAACTAGCTTGCAATAGGGCTGTACCGAAAATCAGGGCCATATTTCCTATCATAAGGATTATGGCATAAGCTGATTACGGTCCTATTTCGCTTTGTATTAAGTAGTTTGTATCTAGTTTTAAAATTGTAATAATTAATTGTATTCGTATCGACAGACCCGTTGGCGCAATCGGTAGTCGGACCCTGCCTGTTGCGCCAGTCGTGGGTTCGAATCCCACTCAGGACAAATATTCGTTTGACGAACACTTGTATTTGTTCTGTGTTTGGATGTCAATATTATCTATTTAGGTATGTATTTAAAAATATCTATGTATGTATATCAGTATCTGACACCCATATCACAGGCTCGCGCCTACTTTGGGGTCAGATGACCGTGTGCGAGAATGTCCAAGGTATTTATTATTATTATTTATTTATTTACAAAGTGAAATAAAAACATATTCTATTCCATTCTATACTAGTGGACGCCCGCAGCTTCGCTCGCGTTACACATTCACTAACTTCAAAAACGGCAAAGCTTCATACTAACTTTGCACCCCCGTTTTACCCCCTTAGGGGATGAATTTTCAAATTTTTCTCGCCGTAAAAACCATCCTTGAACTTAAACGAACATTTAAAAAAAAGAATTGGCCAAATTGGTCCAGGCGTTGTTGAGTTATGCGCTTACCAACACATTTTGCGATTCATTTTTATTATATAGATGTGGTTCCAGCCGAGCGGGGTCGGTGTCCCGCGCGGGCTCCGTGTCGGAGCTGTCGCAGGCGTCGTGGCACGGCGGGGGCTTCGCCCGCCGCGCGCGCTTCGGCCCGCTGCGGGGGAGGGTGAGGTGGGTCAACCAGGCGCGGTCGCAGCCTGAAATTTTGGGGGGGGGGTCACCAAAACTACGTAGTTCGGTTCGGTTCCTTGTTTCTAAACTAGATGTCATTTCCAAGTTATTTTGGCCATCGTACGTAGTTCATAAAAACTCGGCCGGACGGTAGTCGGATAGCTAGAAATTTCCTTTTATAATAAGGCAAATTTTTGAGATTTTTCAATTTGACCTTAGATTTTGGGGGGGGTCATGTCCCCTGTGACCCCCCCCTTCGGACCGCGCCTGGGGTCAACACGCACAGCACGCAACCGTGCTTGGAATCTGTAAAGAAAAGAAAACAAAGGGAAACAGCAAAAAGGGAATAAAGAGATACTACAACCCATAGACGTCCCGCTGAAGGACACGGGTTCCCACAGACCAGACTAGGTCTACCTAGACCTAGCGCAGCTTATAAGCTCCAATGCGGATTGGTGGAGAGGGTTAGTGGCCAACCCAGATTTGAATGTCCTTAAGCCATCTGAAGGTCTTCGACAAGGCTCAGCGTTTGTTATTACAATTGAAAATAACCGGGACTGACATCCTAGCTAGATGAACGGTAGCGTCTATGAAATTTTGTCACTAGCGGTCACCCATCAACAATCCGACCGCGTCCGTCTTTGCTTAACTCTGTCGATCATATTGAATCGTCGCGAACCAACGGGCCATGGACGCTACTACGTTGAACATTAAATCTTATTAAATCAAATGTTATAATGTTATGAGAATAGGCATGATGACAGTATTTAAAAAATAAAGAATAAATGGTTTTAGCGGAACAAGTATGTTGAATAATTCCTAAAAAATGGTCAAGTTTTAATAAAAACATTGAGATTAATAAGATTTGCATTAAAATAAAAGTATAAAATACAGCAATCGGCCATGTTGACTGAAACGCCTGGAAACGTCAGTCAGAGCGGATGACGTCATGGTCGAGTAAAAATGCACCGGCCGCTTGGGCTTCTCATATAAATACCACGGCATTTTCTGTTTTAATATCCAGGCGTGACGTCGAAGCGGACGCCATGACACCTACGAGCGTTTTCGCGCTAAATTTAAAGTAGATAGGAAAAACTGCAATAATTAGCGTTAAAACTCAATTTATTGCTGAAATAATGTTTTTTTTCGAAATATTGGATGTGTACCTGCATTATACAAGGCAATTTCAAAATCTGTCATCATGCCTATTGCCTTGTGTGTTGCAGAGGGCGCGGGCGCCTGCAGCAGCGCCGGGCGCGGGTGGGGGCGCGTGCCCAGCGGGGCAGGGGCGGCGTGACGGGGGTGCCCCAGCGGGGCAGAGGGGGCGCGCGCGCTACGCCCCAGCGGGGCAGGGGAGGGCAGCGGGGCAGGGGCGGCGCGCGTGGCGGACGGGGGATGGGTGAGTTTGTAATTTGTAATCTATATATATAAAAGGAGAAGGTGACTGACTGACTGACTGACTGACTGACTGACTGACTGACTGACTGACATATCAACGCAGGGCTTAAACTATAAGGGTTAGAAACTTGAAATTTTGCACAGGGGTTCCTTTTATAACGTAGGGGAGCACTAAGAAAGGATTTTTGAAAATTCACCCCTAAGGGGGGTAAAACGGGGGTGCAAAGTTAGTATGAAACTTTGCCGTTTTTGAAGTTAGTGAATGTCTAATTCCACGCGAGCGAAGCTGCGGGCGTCCGCTAGTTTATTTATTAATTGTCATTTCGTCGTTTACAGTGTTATTAATAAACAAAGAGTAGAGCAAGAATAACTTTACACCTAGGATCAACGTTGAAGTATAGTTTAGTGAGTATTTATGTCACTTCCACACTTCACTTCCCTCCCATTCCGAGAGGAGACCCATGCCCAACAGTGGGACAAAGGAAGGGTTGTGATGATGATGATTTATGTCACCATAATATGATTATAGTTAATTTAATGTTACATGTAAGGTTTTCGCCACCATGGCTATTATTTACGTGTAAATATTAGTAAATGTGCTTACTGGTTTTCTAACATAAAAATATTATGTCCCACAGGAACGAACCGCAACCAGCAAAACCACGCCCCTCAACTAAAAACGGTGCCCACTAAGGAAGAACTGGACAAACAACTGGACGAATACATGGCCACGTCTCATTTTGTGTTGGACAAGGAATTGGATGAGTACATGTTGAAGGGGTCCCTCATGGACATCGAGTGACATGCAGTAAAGTGTAAGTGACTTGCAAAGTGATAGTGAAAGTGCATCTTTATTTACTTTGAAATACTCACGTGATAGTGAAAGTGCTTCTTTATTTACTTTGAAATACTCACGTGATAGTGAAAGTGCTTCTTTATTTACTTTGAAATACTCACGTGGTAGTGAAAGTGCTTCTTTATTTACTTTGAAATACGCTGAGTTTCGACAAAAATTTTTTTGTTAAATTTAGTGTTAAAAATGTGAGATGATATTCAGATATTATGTGTAAAATGTTTGTTTTTGATGGGAAGATATTTTTTTCGTTACCTGCGTATCTATAATATCTTCATGGATGTAAAATGGCTGTTATATCAGCTGACTCATATTTTTGAAACTGGACAATATATTGATCTGGGCGCCCCACTGGTTATCCCTAAGAAAAACGTTTGGTCCACAAATTGCAGTTCATTATTTGACAACCACAGGAATTTTCACATTAGGCAAAACAAATCTAACACAATTTATTTTCTTAGGATTGAGTAAAAGATTGTTGGCGTCAAACCAGTCATTGATCATATTTAGTATTTTATTTAAATTTTCATTGATATCTAATTTGCGATAAGTGATTTGTCATCGGCAAAAATACCACGACTTTCCCCAGTAAAGAGTTATATAATTTATATACATTAAAAATAAAAACGGGCCTAAAATAGAGCCTTGCAGAACCATTACCTGTTTTTTTTTTTTAATTTATACAGAGTACAGACGCGGTCTCGTTAATTATATTAATGTTTGTTGCCTCATGCGTAATATTGGAGTATAATAAATTGTTTTGAATAGTTGTAGATTTCTAACATTAAGACTCTTCCAGATGTTTTCCTGCACCACAGTTAAACGTAAACAGTAATAAACTGGTATTACTCGCGTATAAAACTGTAAATTTAAATCAAGCATTGAAATCAGTGAGCTAATATGCAATAATATATCTTAAAATTCATAAGTTAGTTTGTTAAGTCATTTCCAAAAAGCTAAGTTAGGTTTAGTTTAAAACTATATATAAATTTTTCAAATGATTCATTGTTAGACAGACAGACAGACAGACAAGTTCCTTTATTGTACACCAAAATGATAAAGATACAACATGCAACAAGTACATACGAAATTAACAAAATGAAAATATAAAAAAATATATAAATATTTTTTATTAGATCAAATGATAGCATACCTTACGTTTTGTTTATTTGATGGCTACGAGCCTCATTGGTCAGAGTTCATCATAATGTTCTCGAAGGCATGTGAAGTCTGCCAATCCGCACTTGGCCAGCGTGATGTAGTCCATCACGCCCTAATCTCACCCATTCTGAGAGAAGACCCGTGCCCAACAGTGGGATAAAGAAAGGGTTGTGATTATGATGAATGGGGAAACATATACGTTTATCTGATAGTAATTAGATTATTCCCATGACATTACAACACTACCACACCCATATATTGGTATCACCAGAAATGGCCGTTGATGATGTATAATATGTAATTTTTTAACATAACTATGTAACTGAAGAGTACACAAGTGCTTAGATTTAAAATTTAAGTTTGTTTGGTTCATGAAACACAAATTTTTATATATAAACAAAACTGTTTTTCATGTATATATTTATACTAGTGGACGTCCGCAGCTTTGCTCGCGTGGAATTAGACATAACAATAGATTCTTCCTAACGCGTTAACTTTAGCTCCACAAATTTGTAATGAAACCGTAAAGGTGTTATCCCCTATGTTTATTTTACACCCTTAAGGGTAACATTTTAAAAAACTTTGAATGCCATATTTATTTATATCTAATCAACAGCCTAAAATATAAATTTTATGCTTCTAGTTCTAGAAATGACAATACTTTCATACAACCTCTCACCCCCCTTTTCAACCCTCTACAACACTTTTTTCCAATTAAAAACTGTATCAAATTTCATTTAAATCAGTTCAGTAGTTTTGGTGTGAAAGCGAGAGAAACAGACAGACAGACAGATAAACAGACAGAGTTACGTTCGCATTTATAATATTAGTATGGATTATTTGAAACCAAAATATTGTTTTAATGGATTGTTCTAGTACCTGTTTCAACAAATCTATGCTTACAGAAATATGTGACCTCGTGTTAATAATAATTATCAAAATAAGTATTTTTTTTTAAATAACGTAGTGTAAATATCTAGTATATTATGTTACGTTGACTTTCTTGTGTGGAAAATGCGTGCTTGTAACTATTCTGCTGTAAAGATAGTAAAATAAATAAATAAAGATTATTTTTTATACATAAACCCATGTACATACTACTTAAGTTTGTTAAACTAAACAAGGTGTTTAGTATAACACTTACTAATGTAACTTGTAAGTGATAAGTTAGTGATGTTAAGTTATCACTGTACACCTACCATATAAGTAAATAAGGTTGTTTATACAGATAATAAATTGGTTAATTGATTAATTGGTTAATTGATAACCACCTATTACATGGGATGTATACCACATTTGATAATTATTGGTGTTCTGCATATCCATGTCTAACCCATCAGGGAATTCTAGGCGTGACCTTATCATAGTTTGACGACACCATCGAATCGTGGTGTCTCAGGCGAACCTTGTGCCCCAGGATCGAACGACAGCGGTAGGCAGATATTTATTGCGTGTATAAATTGTATCTGGCTAATTGATTTCATAGTGTGATAGCGTCCATAGATAGCCCAATGGCTCGTGTCGATTCAATGTGATCGATTGAGTTAAGCAACGACGGGCGCGGTCGGTTTGTGGATGGGTGACCTATGACGATGGCTAGTGGCAAAATTTCATGGACGCGTAAAGCTGTCGGTCCCGGTTGTTTTCAATGCTGGAAACAGTTTTAACAACTTGCCTTGTCGAAGACTTTCGGGTGGCTTGAGGACATTCGACACTGGGTTGGCCACTAACCCCTCCATCAATCCGCATTGGAGCAGCGTGGTGGAGTATGCTCTAGACCTCCCGCAGCTGCGTCTGTGGGGGAGACCCGTGCCCAGCTGTGGGACGTGTATGGGTCGCAGCGAATGGATGTCAAATTGTGTTATTACTGTGTGTGTTTTCTGGAGCACAGGCTTACTACTAGTATGGAATACCGTAAAACGGGGAGAATAGGGTAGGAACAGACATTTTTGCTACCTACAACACTTCGTGTGCCTGCTGTATAGTGGAACCATATGATAAAGCCATCAATTATAAAAAAATATTACTTTACAAAATCTATTTTTTGTCAACCCTAGCTTTCATTATATTCTCTCCAGTCTACCCTATTGACCCCATGCCTGGGGTGAATTTGGTTTAGGATGATTTTTGCGATTTTCTCATAATATTGTTAGAGCATATAACATAATATATGTCATTAAAAAGTATAAGCACCCAGACAAAACTTGTCATATCTATCTATCTATATATATAAAAGGAGAAGCTGACTGACTGACTGACTGACATATCAACGCAGGGCCTAAACTATAAGGGTTAGAAACTTGAAATTTTGCACAGGGGTTCCTTTTATAACGTAGGGGAGCATGGGACATATTTAACAATTTTGTGAAACTGAACCTATTCACCCCATTTAATGCGGTAGTAGGTATGAATGAGTATGGAAAAGTTTATTTGGTTTGAGTTAAGTTTTGCTTTATTTGTGTAAGCTTAACATAGTTATTAGCTTCCTGGAATCAATTCTCATGTTTTCCTGTTATACTTAAGGTTTTTTTTATTATGATTTGTGGGTAATAAGTATGCGATAGTAAGTCAAGAGTTAATAATAATCGCATGTAAATAGTTCAACGATGTGATAAACTGTTTGAAATACTTCTGTTAATATAAGTATTCAGTTTTCTATACATGTGTTTTATTCACTCTTCTGCCAGCATATATAACATCTCAAAGCTCTAAATTATTAGGCAAGTTGGGCTGCAATAAAAAACTCATTGTATTGTTCTCATTTAATAGCAAAGACAATTACATTTTACACTTACGTAGGAAACTTAATTATAGGTGCAGACTGACTGATTCTATCAAATACCTTTAATGTGCCTTAAAATAAGAGTTAAAAAATAAATGCATATAACTCAGGGACCGCCAAGAGTCCACGAGTGAATTGCTTTAGCTAAAGTCAGTCTACTATAATATTCTAACTGCTATTTACACTCAAAATTAATCTGTTTAGAGACATACTCGTAGTTACTATGGCTTGGAAGTAAAAAAATAGACCATAGGTTTGACTTTCACTCAAGAATAAATATACCTATAATATTATAATTGTTTGGTTTTCATACTAACACTAATTGAATTTCTGTGTGATTTTCAATAGATCTATAAATATAATGTGTTGCGAGATGTGATTTTACAATTAAAAATATTAAATGCTCGAAGCGAGGCTCTGCTGGGATTCTATCAGATTATTTAAAAAGTTTCTTTAAATTAAAAATATCTTGGTTTTTGAAATTAAAAAAAAGTAAATGTGTAAACAAAATTTTTCTCTGTGGGCGTCTGCTTCTTTTTATCTTTCCTATCTCATATTCATTTCGAATTTAAGTTCCTTCCAGTAAATATTAAAAACAAACAAAAAAGTATGATCAACAGTGGTGGGAACTAAATTAAATGCCATCGAATAATATTGCTACATAATAAACCTAAAATAAATTACTTATTCTATGCTCTAACTAGAAGCAGTAACTTTATTTACATTTTCCCCTAAGTAAAAAATTATGTTGGAAATTAAGAATGTAGTCTGTATGTTCTATACTATGTATAGGCACATAAGTGCATGAAAAATTAGATGGAATTGCCTGCATTAAATGGCCTGATCATAAATATATCAAAAGCTTGACTATTGAGTCTAAATATTACATTATAGTGGTACACATAAATTAAATATTGCCTATGTTGAAAATTCGAAACAATTCTCTGTCAATTCCATTCGAAATTTGAAATTGGATGATTGAAATAAATAAAATGCTTAATTAATGCTGTGTTGCCAGCAATTTATAGATATTTTTGAGGTATTATACGACAACGACTACACTAATTCGAAAACGAATCACTAGAAGTTCCCTGGCCGCACTTTGCTAGGTATACCGACCGGCATGCAAGTCTAGCCCTGACCTCGAATGCGCAAAAGTCGAAATTAAGGTAACATCTGGCGCGGGGTGAGCGTGTTGTGACATGATGACATGACCTGACATCCCATGTGCATCTATCCCCTCCGGATTTCGTTCAGAGCTAAACTTTCGTGCCGACAGCTGTACTCGCTATTCTAGTGCTATAGGTTATTGACGGATATGATCTGATTAATCCAGCCGATGAAGGAGGAAACCTTGACGTAGACCCCTGGCACGTCCTTCCGGCCGCAGCCGAAGCCCCAAGACACGAGCCCCACCAGCTCGTAGAAGCCGTCGTCTTGACACACAAGCGGCCCTCCGCCGTCACCCTGCAAGGAAACCGATTGTTAAGAATTTTTTTTAGAAACTGAAGTGGTGGTGATAGAAAGAGCTCCGTCTCTTATCTCCCTTTGTCTATCTCCTTCAGCTCTCAGTAGCGATGAAAGCTCAGTGGCTATCGAACTCACCTGGGTCCCGAATCCCTGCGGCAAGTTATGCGCGAGGAATATAAAAGTTGAACTTGTCACTGGTTGAAAAAAACACGCATGACTGAGAGTTCTCGAAGTTGAGTTTCTCTCATAATGTTCTCGAAGGCATGTTTAGTCTGCCAATTCGCAATTGCGGTTGACTATTGGCCCAACACCTCCCATTCTAAGAGCCAATAGTGAGACAAAGGTTGAGGTGGCTGTATCTCCTTCTGGATACACTGACAGAAGGACTTCCTCAGCCACCTTCGGCTGAGGGAATTCGGGACCGGGGTTGTGGGGGCCGTTATCGGACATTCGCCGGGTCTGGATACACAAGGGTAGGGTGGAATCTCCCGGATGGAGCGATACCTGGCAGGCGTCGTTGCCCTCCTCCCCGCCGGCGCAGAAGGAGCTCGCGGGCAGGATGAAGATCTTCTCGGTGACCGCGTTGACCTTGCGGATGGAGCGATACCTGGCAGGCGTCGTTGCCCTCCTCCCCGCCGGCGCAGAAGGAGCTCGCGGGCAGGATGAAGATCTTCTCGGTGACCGCGTTGACCTTGCGGATGGAGCGATACCTGGCAGGCGTCGTTGCCCTCCTCCCCGCCGGCGCAGAAGGAGCTCGCGGGCAGGATGAAGATCTTCTCGGTGACCGCGTTGACCTTGCGGATGGAGCGATACCTGGCAGGCGTCGTTGCCCTCCTCCCCGCCGGCGCAGAAGGAGCTCGCGGGCAGGATGAAGATCTTCTCGGTGACCGCGTTGACCTTGCGGATGGAGCGATACCTGGCAGGCGTCGTTGCCCTCCTCCCCGCCGGCGCAGAAGGAGCTCGCGGGCAGGATGAAGATCTTCTCGGTGACCGCGTTGACCTTGCGGATGGAGCGATACCTGGCAGGCGTCGTTGCCCTCCTCCCCGCCGGCGCAGAAGGAGCTGGCGGGCAGGATGAAGATCTTCTCGGTGACCGCGTTGACCTTGCGGATGGAGCGATACCTGGCAGGCGTCGTTGCCCTCCTCCCCGCCGGCGCAGAAGGAGCTGGCGGGCAGGATGAAGATCTTCTCGGTGACCGCGTTGACCTTGCGGATGGAGCGATACCTGGCAGGCGTCGTTGCCCTCCTCCCCGCCGGCGCAGAAGGAGCTCGCGGGCAGGATGAAGATCTTCTCGGTGACCGCGTTGACCTTGCGGATGGAGCGATACCTGGCAGGCGTCGTTGCCCTCCTCCCCGCCGGCGCAGAAGGAGCTGGCGGGCAGGATGAAGATCTTCTCGGTGACCGCGTTGACCTTGCGGATGGAGCGATACCTGGCAGGCGTCGTTGCCGTCCTCCCCGCCGGCGCAGAAGGAGCTGGCGGGCAGGATGAAGATCTTCTCGGTGACCGCGTTGACCTTGCGGATGGAGCGATACCTGGCAGGCGTCGTTGCCCTCCTCCCCGCCGGCGCAGAAGGAGCTGGCGGGCAGGATGAAGATCTTCTCGGTGACCGCGTTCACCTTGCGGATGGAGCGATACCTGGCAGGCGTCGTTGCCCTCCTCCCCGCCGGCGCAGAAGGAGCTGGCGGGCAGGATGAAGATCTTCTCGGTGACCGCGTTGACCTTGCGGATGGAGCGATACCTGGCAGGCGTCGTTGCCCTCCTCCCCGCCGGCGCAGAAGGAGCTGGCGGGCAGGATGAAGATCTTCTCGGTGACCGCGTTCACCTTGCGGATGGAGCGATACCTGGCAGGCGTCGTTGCCCTCCTCCCCGCCGGCGCAGAAGGAGCTGGCGGGCAGGATGAAGATCTTCTCGGTGACCGCGTTGACCTTGCGGATGGAGCGATACCTGGCAGGCGTCGTTGCCCTCCTCCCCGCCGGCGCAGAAGGAGCTGGCGGGCAGGATGAAGATCTTCTCGGTGACCGCGTTCACCTTGCGGATGGAGCGATACCTGGCAGGCGTCGTTGCCCTCCTCCCCGCCGGCGCAGAAGGAGCTGGCGGGCAGGATGAAGATCTTCTCGGTGACCGCGTTCACCTTGCGGATGGAGCGATACCTGGCAGGCGTCGTTGCCCTCCTCCCCGCCGGCGCAGAAGGAGCTGGCGGGCAGGATGAAGATCTTCTCGGTGACCGCGTTGACCTTGCGGATGCACTCCGCGTCGCTCACGATCGGCAGCTCCGCCTCGCGCACGCGCAGCGGGATCGGCCCGGCTGCGGACACGTGGAAAATATTATTTTTGGTGACCCAAATAATTGAAGGTAATTGAAGGGCTTTCTCTAAACGTAAATGTTACTAAATAGATGATAACCTAGATTAGCACTTAAGATACATTTCGTCTCGTGAGACTCCCTGAAATGCCCTGAGATACTTTGCACGTTTAATGGTAAGCTGTCTAACACAACGACATTGGCGTTGACACTAGTAATACTAGTAGTATGTAGTAATACTAAATACACATACGATCCGATAGTCTGATCAGACAATCTGAAGGCACTCGTTCCATACATACTCGGACGTCCGATCCGACTATCGGAGCGTATGTGTATTTAGTATTCAAACAAATGTATGGAATCCGACTATCGGAGAGAAAAATCGGAAATGTATTCCCAGCGTAAAACTCTTCGATTTCATTAACTAAGCCGCACATTTGCGCGCGAAACAGTAGTTCAGCATACTTGCAGCCATATGTATGTGTGTCAGAGTGAGAGGAGAGATGAGGCCTGTTCGGAAAATTGTTAAAATTGCATATGATTTTGAGAGAAACACGGTGTACTCACTCTCGCCCATATATCCGTAGCCAGTGACGGTGCAGCGCTTGCCCGCCGCGTGGCTCACCCCCCGCGCCGGCAGGCACACCAGGCACACTCCTGGAACGACCAAATTAGATGTTATTTGTGGCACAGAGGAATAACCTATACCAGAAAATTAAATAACAAGAGGAATAGCACATTAATTAAATATCACTTGCAGTATCTGTGAAGGAGATCATCTGAAGAAGCTTACGAGATATCTTTGTAGGCATCTACCTATTAATTTATCTCGCTCGCTGCGACCCATAGACGTCCCACTGCTGGGCACGGGTCTCCCCCACAGACACTGCTGCGGGAGGTCTAGAGCATACTCCACCACGCTGCCCCAATGCGGAATGGTGGAGGGGTTAGTGGCCGACCCATTGTCGAATGTTCTCGAGCCACCCGAAGGTCTTCGACAATGCTTGACGACTGTTTTCAGCATTGAAAACAACCGGGACCGACGGCTTTACGTGCCATCTACCCCCCCTTTCTAAAGCAATTAAATCTTGCTCAAATCAAGCTCACTTATTGATCATTCTCGTATAGTGTGCTCTTTGAATAATGATACGATAGTTACGAACCTTCCTTGAGCTCGGCCTTGCCGTGCAGCTTGAGCAGCGCGATGTCGTTGTCCAGGGTCTGGCTGTTGTGGTTGTGGTGGATGTACGTGGTGGCCACGCGCAGCGTCTGGGCCCCCGGCGAGCCGTACTTGCGCGTCAGGTCATGGTCGCCCACGCGGACGTAGATCGCGTCTCCGGAGCGGACGATGCTGGGAAGGAGGTTGACCGATTAGTTCCACTACCTTCATTAGTACAATGTGATGCTGGTGACAATCCGCATTGGAGCAGCGTGGGGAGTATGCTCTAGACCTCCCGAAGCAGTGTCTGTGGGAGAGACCCGTGCCCAGCAGTAGGACAAGTTGCTCGGGTTATTCAGAGCTTATCTGACACGAGGATCATCGCCTTACAAGGGAAAGAGAATTTCATCGCGTGATAAATGCTATTAAGGTTTGGCAGCCAGCAGAAGCAGCAATTCAACTGGTTTCTTTAAAGTAAAGTAAAGCCTAAATCTTCCGCTGCACTAAATGGTCTTGTCTTTGAAATAGCTGTGCTCTTGCTTCTACGTAAGCCATTGTAAAATTCCTGTTTGGAAAACCTCGATATCATTTCACCGTCTCCACTGCCTGGTAGACACTCACTTGGTGACGCAGTGCGCGGCGGTCAGCACCCACTGCGTGCCGACGAGCGCGGCGCCGCACAGGTACTGGTTGAGGGAGTTGATGAGGGCCACCTGCCAGCACCACTCGCCTCGCTCCCCGTCTTCTCCTCCAGCGCCTGGTAGACACTCACTTGGTGACGCAGTGCGCGGCGGTCAGCACCCACTGCGTGCCGACGAGCGCGGCGCCGCACAGGTACTGGTTGAGGGAGTTGATGAGGGCCACCTGCCAGCACCACTCGCCTCGCTCCCCGTCTTCTCCTCCAGCGCCTGGTAGACACTCACTTGGTGACGCAGTGCGCGGCGGTCAGCACCCACTGCGTGCCGACGAGCGCGGCGCCGCACAGGTACTGGTTGAGGGAGTTGATGAGGGCCACCTGCCAGCACCACTCGCCTCGCTCCCCGTCTTCTCCTCCAGCGCCTGGTAGACACTCACTTGGTGACGCAGTGCGCGGCGGTCAGCACCCACTGCGTGCCGACGAGCGCGGCGCCGCACAGGTACTGGTTGAGGGAGTTGATGAGGGCCACCTGCCAGCACCACTCGCCTCGCTCCCCGTCTTCTCCTCCAGCGCCTGGTAGACACTCACTTGGTGACGCAGTGCGCGGCGGTCAGCACCCACTGCGTGCCGACGAGCGCGGCGCCGCACAGGTACTGGTTGAGGGAGTTGATGAGGGCCACCTGCCAGCACCACTCGCCTCGCTCCCCGTCTTCTCCTCCCATCACGCGCCCACCACGCCCTGACGTGCCTGTATCCGATAACCCGACTATATTTTGTATAATGTATTAAGACTTGGGCAGAGCTGGATGCAGGATTTTCTGTTGTTGTGTTTCTGTAGGAGGTTGACCAAGGTCTATTTTTGGTTGAGTTTGAGGGTAGTCAAAAAATCAAAACTATATGAAAAAGTGATTGACAAAAGACTGTAGACTACTTTACTACAGTGCTACGTACTTTGACGACAGTGTTAAAGAAGCTTGCTTTGTGATATCAGGGACTTGATGAACTTTTAATTTACCTTTTACTCCGCACACATATTTGTTGTATTTCTCCGGGGCTCGTAAGGTAGAGCCGTAATTTGGTTCATACGGAGCTGAAATTAAAAAAAAAGATAATAATAATAAATTTGAAGTACCATCAAATCATAATACTTATTATAAGTAAATCAGTTTTGTTAGCAAAGGGACGTCTCATCAGTTTAATCATTCATGTCAGATCTACCTATTTTCATGAAATTTATTGAGAGGCTAAGTTCTGGCGGATGTTTCATGACATTTATTATGGTCATTGGACCATAATGCCACCTACCTATGTTGTATCGATGCGTACATTAAGCGTCTCAGGAGTGGCGGTGAGAAATCTTCCTGTCAGCACTATAGCTAAGCTATGAGGTGCAAGTGCCGTGGACGCGGGCGCAAACCATTAAAGGTGATTGGTGGCTGTATTGGTCCTTCGAGCCGGATGACTTACGTGGGAGCGTTGTGAGCGCGACGGCAGCGTGGGCCACGGTGTGCGGGTGCGGCGTGTAGGCGGTGTACGCGGGCGTCGCGATCGGGAAGCTGTCGTTGCGCTGCACGCCGACCACTTCGAGAACTTTCGACTTGGGCGCGCAGCACTGGGTGCCCGCTTTCTTGCACTTGAACACGTCTGTCATCTCTGCGTTTCCTGGACAAGCAATTTTATATATTAACTAGTGGACGCCCGCAGCTTCGCTCGCGTAGAATTAGACCCATTAACGACATCTACCCGTCTAACGACTTCAAAAACGGCAAATTTTCATACTAACTTTGCACCCCCGTTTTACCCCGTTAGGGGGTGTATTTTCAAAAATCCTTTCTTAGTGCTCCCCTACGTTATAAAAGGAACCCCTGTGCAAAATTTCAAGTTTCTAGCCCTTATAGTTTAGGCCCTGCGTTGATATGTCAGTCAGTCAGTCAGTCAGTCAGTCAGTCAGTCAGTCACCTTCTCCTTTTATATATATAGATTTTAATCTTTCAGTCATAACTCTACCATTATGCAACAAAATAGGTTTCTTATCTTTATGTAATTGGCTCGGCAAACTCTAATTTATTTTTAATTGAAAACAAACAGGAGTTTAGCCCGGACAATCGGGGCGCGGGTCTCGTGGTCAGTGGCTAGACTGCGGGTCGGAGGGACAGGTCAAATCAGTTGCGATAGACGTCCCACTGTTGGGCAAGGTCTCTCCCACAGCTACGGCTGCGGGAGGTCTTGAGCATACTCCACCACGCTGCTCCGATACGGATTGGTAGATACAGTACTAAAGTACTTAGATTATACTTACTGCTGTAGTAGGCCTCTTGGTAGAATGCTTCTTCTCATTAGGCACGACCAGGTCAGATACTTACGGAAGCAAGTGAAGGACAGCAGCGACACGATGCACGAGCCCGGACAGTCGGGGCGCGGGTCGGCCGGCGCGGGCGTCGTGGTCGTGGTCGTGGTCGTGGTCGTCGCGCGCGTCGTCGTCCGCGGCGGGGCCCTGCGGGAATAGTTGAGAGAAGGAAGTTTTACGAGAACTGCAACTTTTTGCTGAAGTTCACAAGAGGACCAACAGACACGTCATTTTGGGCATCTCTATTTCATAAAAAAAATCCAGACTTCTAAGAAAGCACCAAAGCATTTTTATGTTAATGTGTTATTTCAGTATGGACTACCAGATAGGAGGAAAGTTACAACCTTGTATCTGGTGTTTTAGTTTGGGAGCAAGTTCGCTGCGACCCATAGACGTCCCACTGTTGGGCACGGGTCTCCTCTCAGAATGGGAGGGGTTAGGCCTTAGTCCACCACGCTGCCAAGTGCGGATTGGCAGACTTCACATACCTTCGAGAACGTTATGATGAACTCTCAGGCATGCAGGTTTCCTCACGATGTGTCCTTCACCGTTATAGCAAGTGACATTTAACTTCTTAAAACGCACATAACTTAGAAAAGTCATTGGTGCGTGCCACTGGGGTTTGAACCCGGACCGCTCGAGTGAGAGGCGAGTTCGATAGCCGCTGGGCTGTCACCGCTGGGAGCAAGTTACCACCCTGTAACTGATGTTTCAAAGTGGGCGGTACGTTGGGAGCGTTACCTGGTGGTGTCGCAGCAGACGGAGCCGCTGGGCTGTCACCGCTGGGAGCAAGTTACCACCCTGTAACTGATGTTTCAAAGTGGGCGGTATGTTGGGAGCGTTACCTGGTGGTGTCGCAGCAGACGGAGCCGCTGGGCTGTCACCGCTGGGAGCAAGTTACCACCCTGTAACTGATGTTTCAAAGTGGGCGGTATGTTGGGAGCGTTACCTGGTGGTGTCGCAGCAGACGGAGCCGCTGGGCTGTCACCGCTGGGAGCAAGTTACCACCCTGTAACTGATGTTTCAAAGTGGGCGGTATGTTGGGAGCGTTACCTGGTGGTGTCGCAGCAGACGGAGCCGCTGGGCTGTCACCGCTGGGAGCAAGTTACCACCCTGTAACTGATGTTTCAAAGTGGGCGGTATGTTGGGAGCGTTACCTGGTGGTGTCGCAGCAGACGGAGCCGCTGGGCTGTCACCGCTGGGAGCAAGTTACCACCCTGTAACTGATGTTTCAAAGTGGGCGGTATGTTGGGAGCGTTACCTGGTGGTGTCGCAGCAGACGGAGCCGCTGAGCTTGCAGTTGGTGTGCGCGAGCAGCACGGAGGGCCGCTCGCAGAACGCCGCCATGATGTTGAGCAGGCAGTAGCCCGGGCAGCGCGGCAAGGGCGGCTGCGGGGTGGGCGGTATGTTAAGATATATATATATATATAATATTATAAATGTGAAAGTGTGTTTGTTTATTTATTTGTTTGTTTGTCCGGCTTTCACGTCGCAACGAAGCTATTATATGGTATGGTTTTTGTGTGTGGAGATAGTGAGGAGGGTGGAGAGTGACGTAGGCTACTTTTTACCGCGGTAAAACATCCCCATGGGAAGATATCGATGTTTTGTTATTTGCTAGATATTTAGTACCGGATATTGTTAATAGATGGCGTTAGAACAATTTAGAAGTAGTTAGTATAGTGGTTAAGTAGTTAGTATCTTTTAATCGTGGAACTGTCACTATTCATCCACCACAAATATGTCATGTATGATAAACAACTCATTGTTAATTCCCTTTGACCACGCGGGCGGAGCCGCGGGCAAAAGCTAGTTTAACAATAATGATATTAAATACATTACAAGAGGTAGACCAACGCACCAAACGCGTGCCGTGAATTGGTGTCAATTGTGACCAATTCAGTCATTCGAGCTGTCATTGTGAGCGTGCGCGCTAACTGTCTGATTACAAATAGCTGTCTCTTTCACTCTTACGCTTTGTGTATTTCCTGTCGCACTTATAGCGTGTGTGTAGATATACAATGTTTTAATTAAGTATGTATGTATGTGTCGCGGAACGATTATTTTGTGCGTGCAGTAAGAACGTGACGTATCTTTCTTAAAACATTATTGTTTAACAAACGAAAATTGCATAGAAATATTGTATAAAGAAATATCATCATCATCATCATCACAACCCTTTCTTTGTCCCACAAATATAATATGTTTTGATTGATAACGTCATTACCGGCGTTGTAGGTCGCGGGGAGGTGGTCGGCCGTCTCGTAGTGGTCTCTGTCTTGGACTCGGTGAGGCAGCATGTGCCCTCGGAGGGACACACGGCGTCCTCGTCCACGTGGTCGCAGAGCAGAGCGAACAGCCCGTTGATGCAGTCGCCGCGGCACTTGCGCCCCGGCTTGTACTTCGGCGGCGCGGTGGTTGTCAGCTGGGGATGGTGAGCGATGGCGTTATGAATAGGAATTCAGGGGGCCTAGACAAGTGGCAAAATGCTAGTAGAATAGAAATAGAATAGATTAACAAATGTATCTATGTTAATCGATAGCGAATGTCATTCCCATACATTTGTTAATCTATTCTACTAGCGTTTTGCCACTTGTCTAGGCCCCCAGAATTCGAAAAAAGTGACATAACTAGGTACTTTATGTTGTCCCTGTAGCACGGGATCAGAATAATGCTAGGTACTACTGTAAGAGTCGTAAGTGGCGTTTAAAAGGGGAGTTCTGGGATTGCGGGCGGCAGTATACGGATACGTACGGAGTACGGACAGTAATATAGTATTTAGATTATACTTACTGCTGTAGTAGGCCTCTTGGTAGAATGCTTCTTTTCATTAGGCACGACCAGGTCAGACGGAGGCCTGTCCCCATAAACGTCCTTGGACACGCAGCACAGCCGGCCCGGCACGCACAGGTCGTTGGAGGTGAGGTAGGCCTCGCAGTACTGGGTCAGCCTGGCCTCCACACACACGCCGGGACACGCTATATTGCCTGAAAGGGTAATTGGATTGGATTCTTAAAGCGTAGTATTCTAGCATTGTCTCGCGTCGATTCTATGTGATCGATAGACTTAAGCAACGACGGGCGCAGTCGGTTGTGGATAAGCCGTAAAATTTCATTGGCGCTAAAGTGCTTCGGAGGGCACGTTAAGCCGTCGATCCCGGTTGTTTCCAATGGTAAATACAATCGTTGTCGAAGACCTTTGGGTGGCTTGAGAACATTTGACACTGGGTCGACTACTAACCCCTCCACCAATCCGCAATGGAGCGTTGTTCACACACAGTGGTCTTGTCAAGAGTGTAGCTCTAGACTCTAGATGCTCAAGACTCTACAGCATACGCAGCATACTGGAACATGCTATAGACCTCCCCCACAGCTGTGTTTTCTCAGCCTTTAGACTCTAACTCTAACGGCTAAGAAAACATACTTTAGAGCTAAAGGGTCTGTATTACAGTCTTAGGGCAAGGTTCACGTTAAGAATGGCTTTGTACTCTCTAATAGAAGTGGTAATCTAATGTTTGATCTAGTAGGTAGTGATGTACCCTCCTCTAGACAAGAGGGCCGTGACAGTCGTAGACTAAGGTGTGACCGAATAGGTAGTGATGTACCCTCCTCTAGACGAGGGCCGTGACAGTCGTAGACTAAGGTGTGACCTAATAGGTAGTGATGTACCCTACTCTAGACGAGGGCCGTGACAGTCGTAGGCTAAGGTGTGACCTAATAGTTAGTGACGTACCCTACTCTAGACGAGGGCCGTGACAGTCGTAGACTAAGGTGTGACCTAATAGGTAGTGATGTACCCTCCTCTAGACGAGGGCCGTGACAGTCGTAGACTAAGGTGTGACCTAATAGGTAGTGATGTACCTAATAATTACCACTGTCTTTGTATCGGTCGTTGGGCGCGCGCGTGGTGGTCTCCTCTTCCTCCGACTCGGTGGTCGTATAGCGCGTCGTGAACGGCCGCCGGGTGGTCGCCATCGTGTCGTTACCTGGAAACAGGAGACAGCAAGTTAGTCCCAATCAATAAATGTATTTTATTCTATTCTATTCTATAATTATCAGCAGCCGGAAGCAAGACTCCGTTGTCTCAGTATGAAGAACGTCGCAAGGGCAGTAAATTTATGTATTTTGTTACTGAACGATTCATGACGTTTATATTCATAGTTGAAGTTACCGGCTTACTCAGGAGTGAACCCGTACTGCATGTACCTACGCCGTGTCCGCCGCGAGCGCGTTCACACCTGAAGATGGTCATCGTAACCGATCGAGACTAGTCGACCTATTTCCGACTTAAATCACACGTGTGTAAGCCTGTAACTTCAACTGTAAATGTATGTAAGTATGTTTGTTTGTAATGTAAGTTACATAGTATAGTAAGCAATCAAGTTTTTCACCATCACCGGGCTGACTGATGGAAAATGCCGCCTGTCTTTAAGTACCCCCTTTGTACGAGAAGCTTCGCTGCGGCCCATAGACGTCCCACTGCTGGGCACGGGTCTCCCCCACGGACTATGCTGCGCGAGGTCTAGAGCATACTCCACCACGCTGCTCCAATGAGGATTGGTGGATGGTTAGTGGCCAACCCAGTGTCGAATGTTCTCAAGCCACCCGAAGGTCTTCGACAAGGCTTAACGACTGTTTCCACCATTGAAAGCAACCGGGACCGACAGCTTTACGTGCCCTCCGAATCACGGTAGCGTCCATGACGTGTACGAGAAGCTTTTATAAAATTTAATAAATAAGTAAAGGGTTTTCACCGCTGGGCTCGTCGTAGCAGCACTTCATGGAGGGGTTGGGGCACTCGACCTCCTCCAGCACGTTGGAGCAGATGAGCGAGGCCAGCGCGTGCATGCACACGCCGGGGCAGTTCTTGGCGTCCACCTGCGTGTCCAGGGTGTCCAGTAGGCCTGGAAGAGGGGAGGGGGAGGCTTGTTAAGCTTGCTGGAACTGAGGTGACTTGGCAAAAAAAAGAGGGAAAGAAAATATTTTAAGGAGCAGATTCAGATTCATTTATTTTCATTATACGGTATTTTGTATACGCTTAATGAACGTCATAACATTTTTGTGTCTACCACCGGAACAATTAAACTCCCTACGGGGATGCTACAGCTCAAGACCAGAATATCTTCTTGGACATTCTCACACCCGGCCATCTGACCCCAAAGTAGGCACGAGCCTGTGTTATGGGTGCCCGAAACTGATATACATACACAGATATTTTTAAATACATACTTAAATAGATAATATTGACATCCAGACACAGAATATTTGTCCTGAGTGGAATTCGAACCCACGACCCCTGGCGCAACAGACATGGTCACTACCGATTGCGCCAAGGGGCCCATTTATATGAAGTGTAACAAAAGAAAAGTGCTACGGCGGTAGTACGCGGTGAGAGGGGGAGCTCGAATCGTGCATCAAGTGGCCCCGGGAAAGACGACGCTGTTTGTGGCTGCACAGCGTTGTGTTAATACGGAAGAGCCCGTCTTGGGCGCAGCGCCGGAGGGGACCGGCGCGTTCTACAAGAGATCCCGGAGCCCTCCTGTAGCGCCGGAGTAGGCCACCGAGCGTTTTAGTCGGTGAAAGTCCCACATAACCCGGCGTCGCTCCCACGACGTTCGGGTACCTTTTCTTTTCTTCTGGTAATACATGTTTTAATGTGTTTCATAGGATTCAAAGTATGTATTGAAAAGCCAGATACGTCAGAGACGGGCTAGTGGCGAAGTAATCGACAAGTAATTTCTAGGAATCGATTCGCCAGTCGAATTCTCAGCGCGGCGGCGTCGGCCGCTCGAATGCCAATGCGAAATGGCTAATTGAGTAAAAGTGTGCATTCCGAGACGAGCTTGACAATACTTGCGTCGCAGACGAATATTTTAAATAGTCGTTGCACATGGTAGAACATGTATACGGTTCGCACTACGTGTCTATTGGACTTATACTAAAGGGGTTAGTTATCACTTAGTCTCTTACTTATCGAAAGTAGAAAAATCTTTGACTTATTAACGAAATCTGACCAATAACGTACGTGGGTAGGTACATACATATTATAGAATTTAGATATCTTTACTAATCTATATAATAAAAATGAATCGCAAAATGTGTTGGTAAGCGCATAACTCAACAACGCCAGGACCAATTAGGCCAATTCTTTTTTTAAAATGTTCGTTGAAGTTCAAGGATGGTTTTTACGGCGAGAAAAATTTGAAAATTCATCCCCTAAGGGGGTAAAACGGGGGTGCAAAGTTAGTATGAAGCTTTGCCGTTTTTGAAGTTAGTGAATGTGTAACGCGAGCGAAGCTGCGGGCGTCCACTAGTATCTATTAAAAAGAGGAAACGTGTTTTTGTAATGTTAAAACACAAAAACTACTGGACCGATTTCAAAAATTCTTTCACCGTTTGAAAGCTGCATCTTACCGTTCTGACATTAGGATTAGGGTATAAAAAAATATTATACATTTGTGTTTTTCTATGTATGTTTGTATATTTCTATTCTATTTCTATAATGTTTTCACACAAAAACTATTGGACCGATTTCAAAAATTCTTTCACCATTAAAAAGCTACATCTTCACTGAGTAACATAGGCTATACTTATTACATTCTCAAAAAGTAGGGATCCCTAATAAAAATGTAATAATATAACCCAAGGTGTGAAAATTACCTAAAATATTCTTTGCATCGCGTGCGCTGCGAAAACTATTGATGATAGAATAAAATAATGTACTACGACTTTGCAGAATACATCATTATTTACAAAAAGTGTCGCGAAACGATATGTCCGACTACTGTATTTATCCCACTATAACTACCTCCACCAATACGCATTGGAGCAGCGTGGTGGAGTATGCTCTAGACCTTCCGCAGTAGTGTATGTGGGGGAGACCCGTGCCCAGCAATGGGACGTTTATGGGTCGCAGCGACAACTTTTTTACATTATAAAAGTTGTTATAAGTGCCGACAATATGATCTAAACTCTTCCAGCCCAAGAGGAAACCTGTAGCCATAGAGTAAGGACCAAAAGTAGTCCGTGCTGTAACCAACCACCAATTCGTAAGACTTCAAGTATCTTCTCGATCTCGATCACAGATGGCGTTGTTCATTTGTCTGAATCACGCTAACGACTGTAATACGAACTAAAATATAAACTTTCTCTGAATTATTATAGTTTACCACTACCACTACGCGATGACCCATATCGCCACGTAATATACGAAATTACCACTACCATACCACTAAAAAGTAGTATAGTATATATTATTTTTGAAGCCACCCAACTTGTTATATGATAAGTGGGTGGGGCAAACTAAACTACAGTGTAAACTCCATGTAACGTCACTCTATTTAACGACAAACTCCCTTAAGCGTCAAAATCAATTGGCTTTGGTTGGTTTAGCTTGTCTTTCATACAATGTTTCACTCTACATAGCATTACACCCACTCTCAATAACGACAACAATTGAGTAATAAAAATTACCTTTTAAGAGGATATCACAAGCGAACAAGTCGACACTTTTTCCATACAAACGTAGTCCCCTGTTTCCTCCTAGGATAAAGAAGTTACAGAAGAGAAAAAAATACCATACGATTTATACGTACCTCTGCCATGACTGTACGTTTTGTTTTTTTTCATAATTTGATTAATAGAAGAGAAAAAAAATCTTTTAAAATCAAAAAAATCGACTTTTTTTACATACATTTTCAAACATCAAGCAAACTGGTAATTACTAACATATCCCAAAAAAGCAAAACGTACGGGCATAGCTTAGACCCTGTTCTACGTTTTAACTGAAAGAAATATTGAAATCGGTCTAGATTTCGAGGAGGAAACAGGGGATTACGAAAGGACGATTTTCTTAATTTTACGTAGGTAAAATCAGTTCGAGACTGCACTTCTCTCTATCGCACGCTAAGAGGCTCAGCGCGACGGCAATATTTTTGGTAAAAACCTATTCTTCAAAAGTGACGGTCGACTGATATCCCCTTAAGTTGCTAAAATTAGTAAAAACTGCGCATCTGTGTACGATCTATTGTCGCTTTATTATCCTAGCCCGCAATAAACTCGACTGTCGGCATCATACATACCGAACTTTCTAAGAAATTCGTTCTTTTGTTTACAAATTGGGATTGCTTGTACGTGTAGACTGTATTATGACTGCTAAATTATTGGAAAAATACTTCCTTTATAACCAAGATGCCTCAATATTGCTAGATATGAATAAAATAATTAAAAAAATACAACAAAATTACTGGTGCAGCAAAAGACGTCAGACAAAAATAACAGACTACACGCAATAGCGTTCAAATAACATTCTTTTTTATGCACATAACTACTAACAATAGTCGGAAATAAACTTTTTCTTTTTCTAATTCTGATGTTTCTTCTCTCCATTTAACGACAACTCTCTATAACGCCATAAAATGCACAGTCCCTTCAGTGTCGCTATATAGAGTTTACACTGTATTTTAATTATGTTTATTATAAAATTTTATAATATAAATAATAAATAAATACAAGTGGACTTTAGTGGACACCGCAGCTTCGCTCGCGTGGAATTATGTAGTTTATTGATCTTTCCTCTAATATTAGTATTTATTTTAGTATAGATATAGAGAATTAAAGATAGTCTATATATGTTTTGAGTCTCTAACTTAACAGACTGTGGACGTCGATAGGCAGGTCGAGTGGACTGACTGCGAGTTAGTCGTTCATTGCCGACGATGACCCGTGCAAGGCTGGTTATCCTAGAACCCGCTCGACGGCATTCCCCGGTGCCGTTACCGCGGCCTTGCGGTAACCCACCTCCAAATCGTCCTTCGTAACAACCGTAACCTACTTGCCATAGACAAGGGGTCGGCAACCTATTGAGTCGGAACATTTACGCTGGATTTCAATAACCTATCTAAGGATAGATTTGGCTATCGGAGATAGAAATTTGACACATTTTATATGGAACTTATGTCAAATTTCTATCTCCGATAGCCAAATCTATCCGTAGATAGGTTATTGAAATCCAGCGTTAAAGAGCTACAAAAGAATAAAACATTAAGTTTACATGCAGGTACACGAGCTACTAGACTAAAATTACTACGAACGGGTTACATAAACATTGATCGTCAAATCATCAATGATTTATGTTAGTAAGTAGACAAGTATGGGTTTTGTTTGCGGGAAACAACATAGGGAATCCTAGTGCATAGACCAAGACTTAGTAGAGAGTGCTATACTACCGCAGGTCATCTATCCTTCACGCTTAAACACTGACGTCCCATCTCGACCCGCCCGACTACATTCCCAGAAAGTGCCGTTATCCCGCCCAGCAGTGGGCATGCGAGCGTCAGTGCAATGAAAGCAAACGTGGGGCGCACGCGATAAGCGGCAGCGGGAGAGACTAAATCAAGCTTTCATTTATAATTTGACAGTTTTTGTTAACCAACAAAGCATCTATCCCGGCTAGGGCAGATATTTATCAATATATGTATATTATTATAATAGGTACATATATAATATATAATTTATATAAAGGAAATTTCGGCATATAAGCCGATCGCGGTGAAATTTTGAATTTGAATTACTTCTACTAATTACATTCTCAAATAGAATGGAATAGAACAGTGTTTTTAAAGTTTCGAATCAATTCAAGTTCATCCTCCGTCACGAATGTGCTGGAAACTTCACTTTTGAATTTGGAACGCAAAAATCGTTCGAAGATGAACGCGAGGTTAAGAGTCAAGAGGGATTAGTGGCCAATCCAGTGTCGAATATTCTCAAGCCACCTGAAGATATTCGACATGACTTAAAGATTGTTTTACATCCGAGCGACGCGAGTCATTGGGCTATGAACGCTACGCCATTGAGTTATGAATGCTGCAACTGATAGCATACATTTGACAGCCTAGGCCCGTTGGCGCAATCGGTAGTGACCCTGTCTGTAGCGCCAAGGGTCGTGGGTTCGAATCCCACTCAGGACAAATATTCGTGTGACGAACACTTGTATTTGTTCTGTGTCTGGATGTAAATATTATCTATCTAAGAAAGGATTTTTGAAAATTAATCCCATGAGGGGGTAAAACGGGGTCGCAAAGTTAGTATGAAACTTTGGCGTTTTTGAAGTCAAATGGGCAACCCGAACGCGGGCAGACGTCGTTAATGGGTCTAAATCTACGCGAGCGAAGCTGCGGGCGTCCACTAGTTTATAAATAATTTTCGATTATCGATTACATTCCAATACATTATAATCAGCGGCAAATGCTCCGCTTCCGCGCTCGCTGCCGCCCGTGCGTTGCGCCCTGCCGGCACAACCGTCGCCCGATGACCTAACGCGGCCGGAGAAATCGCCGCTGTGGCCGAAAACGAAAGTACACACGACACCCAATAATCACTCGCCGATCTAGTGTACAGAAAGGTCTAGCGTTCAGAAAGGGCGCGGTCGCGGTCACTTCCTACGAGGCTTCGCGGTCTTTCAAATGGACTGGGTAAGTTCTTCTTCTATCTGTGGTCAAAGACAATGACAACCACCATAAAAATTAATATCTAAATATCTTGAACATTCTCACACACGGCCATCTGACCCCAAAGTAGGCGCGCGCCTGTACTATGGGTGTCAGAGACTGATATACGTACCTACATTGATATTTTTAAATACATACTCAAATAGATAATATTAACATGCAGACAAAAGAAATACAAGTGTGTTCGTTACACGAATATTTGTCCTGAGTGGGATTCGAACCCACGACCCCTGGCGCAATAGGCAGGGTGACTACCGATTGCGCCAACGCGCCCGTAATTTGCCGTAAATTGGAACAGTTTAATTCCATGGAGTTAATAAACAAACGTGTCTTTAAATCCATGTATGTTATACGCTCGACGAATGTCAAAACAAACCTATAATCTGTCTAGGTATATCATCACGCCTGATAATCCCCCAAGGGGTAGACAGAAGAGTGTACCCCGCCCACTGAATACTGAACACACACTTTTCACCACCTAGCTTGTAATTACTATACTAAAGATATTTTTGTAATGATACAATCACAGGCAATCGTTTGGAATAGAGATTAATTAAAAGGAAAATACTAAATTGTAAACGTGCGGATAGACCCGTGTCCAACAGTGGGACAATGAAAGGGCTGTGGTGGATATTGAGCGATTATTTAAACTGTAAAGTTTAATACATTTTACTACAGCAATTATGTTTTACACTCATAACGAGGCAATGTGTGAACGCTATCTGCATTGCATGTTTTACGTAATCACTTAAGTAGAGATAAAACTGCATGAATCATTACTTGGTTGGGTATGTATTGCTGAAGTCGTTAAAAACAAGTTTTTATTTTAAAAAATCGCAGCCTGCATGACGCTTATTTTTTTATTAAGTTTTGTTACGGAAGAGACAGCGAAATAAGTTAATATCTCTGTTTGATGGATGATCAATATACACATACACGATACAGATAACACGATTAGAATAGAAATAGTTATTTGCGATATAACAACTGTAGAAATAACAAGTACGATAGCAAACATACAGAATACAAAATACTTACTTAATGTACAAATAAAAAGAAACATTGAACCATAACCTATGTAAAACTAAAAATTAACAAAAAGAAAGACAAAAATGTTTACATAGTACACAGACATTGAACACAGAAGTCTACAGATGTTTGCCTCAAAAAGGCCTCCATTCATTTCCTCATAGCTACAATAGATCTCTTTAGGTCGCAGTAGCTTAAGGGCATAATTGCTAACACCCCAATCCTACAAATAAATAAATAATAACACTAGTTGAACAGTCAGTCGTCATTTTTCACTATACAATATTAATATATTTATTCGGATTTCTTTCTAAAACTCATACTTTAATGCACTAATTCACCAATGTCTATACACTCTCCTTTTTAAGTACTACCATCAAGTACCATCAAGATACACGAATACCATACAACTCCGAACGATCCTGCGGTTTCTGAATCCAACGGTTTCCCGCCGACTTCTGTAATCCACAAAGTCTATGGGCGACTGCTGCTTCTGTATCAAGCGCCAGGCATATAATTATACTGTGGTAATAGGCTCACTCACCACCTATTATATGGATTGGGATCTAAAGTGATCTCGTGAAAAATAGGTGTTTTACATGCCTATCCATTCAGGGAAATATAGCCGTGATGTTATGTGAAGGTAATGAAAATACAACAGGTTAATTGTTATGAGAGGAATAATAGTCGCGGCTGTTATCGGCGCAGTATTGGCGTATTGGCGGCGGGCTTTCTCGCGGGTCAACGACCGCTGCCGGCGCGGCTAGCGCTGCCCATTCATTATTCAAAAAAATTAAACGGGAGTTTGTGTTGCCATTTTGAAAAAGCATGTCAGCTGTTTAAGATATTGCCGCCATCATTGAACTGGTTTTACACTTCTGAGTTCTGATATTGCTAAATGTTACGCTAATGTTTTTTATAACAAGGAAAAACGCCCTAAAAAAATATTCTATGGCACTAAAGAAAAAAATCAAACTTAAAATGTGGAATTTTCAGATGTTTATATTTTCAACAAGCGTACGAGTATACTTTTTTATAATTGCACTTCGTCTTAATATGTATAATAATTGGCAGCTAGGTAAGTACTTACTTATTGCACACACACATCTATCACACAATCTCTAAAGCAATCAAGCTTATTAACTTAATAACTTGAAACTCGTTATGTAGGTTTCTCAGGACATAGGAATATGTCTAGGAATGCATTTAGAAATTAATCATTCAAAGAGTTTCGCAAGTACGTTTCGAAGGGGCTAAAAGTTTTCCAGTAAAAACTAAGATTTCCGAAGGCAGTAGGTAATATTTAGAATAAACATTTCAGTAGGTAGCACAGAATGTGACTACGATGGCGTTTGTATTTGGAATTCTAAAACTTTATTTATAAATTTCATACATGGTGATATGCAATGCACGCTTTATATAATGTAATGTGGTTGCTAGACTTTAATTATGAGTATTACTGAAAAAGAAACGTTCTAGATACATTTCAACGGCATATTCGCACTGCAGTTTTGAGACTTCTTTATGATAGATTTTAGACGTAAGATCATAATATTGCATTTAAAAATTTCTTGTGAATCTCCCTTAATTCAATTAATAGTAGTCTTGGTTCCTATTAGTTCCTCAAAATTATGTCATTCATTCATTTGCAAACTGAAATAAGCAGTTTGCAAAATACCTTTGACAGTTTGCTAAGTTAATTTGGCAGTTTTCAAAAAACCAAATAGCTGATTGTCTGCGGCCGCCACAGATAGATACAATTAATTCACTTTCAGCGCGAGACGGGGCGTCGTGCATTCGAGAAATGGTTTCTCCCGACAAAACGAGTCGATGACTGTCTTACTCATCAACTGCAAAAGCGATAGGTATTATTTAAGCTCCGTATCATATAATTACCTTTATTATATTTCGTTGACATTAGAATTTGTTAGAATACGTAACGTACTGACGCGAAACTAAGCAAAAGGAACACAATTGTATAGTCCGAGATAAAAGTAATCGAGAAGAGTAATTTGAAAATAAGGAGTAAGATATATCTTTAGTTGTTGACAAAATCTGAAGACGAACAAAGGACGCGGTTAAGAAAATAAATCGTTCGATACGAGTTGAACAGACATGGCAATGAGATCACTTTTTTCGTAGAACTATTAATATGTGAAAACATTACAAATATCTTAATTAATTATTTACAATACTCTTTGCAATATTAGTATAGACTATACATGAATGGACTAGGCTAATAATCGTAATCATAAATCGAGTTAGGTGTAACTTTCAATTCACACGCGAGTCGAGTTATAAATACGAATGTACACGATCGCCGCGTCAATGGGTCCGCAGGACTTTCTCCGAGCCCCCTGGACCCCGCGACAGAGAGAGTCGACAAGCTCGTCTGTACTTTAATTTGTAAGTGTACTTTAATGTGTCTTAACTAAACAATTAAAGGATGCAACGCACGTGGCGACTGTGTGTCGAGGTCACTCATCTGCTGGTCGGTTGTCGCGCAAATTATTTGACACTAGTGGATGCCTACAGCTTCGCTCGCGTGGTATTATGTCATGTTTCGTTTACACCTAGTAATATTATATAGTCTATGTCACTCAGTGAAGATGCAGCTTTCTAATGGTTGAATTTTTGAAATCGGTCCAGTGGTTTTTGTGTGAAAACAAACAACCTAGTGTATATATTATACTCTAAGGTTTTCACACAAAAACTACTGGACAGATTTCGAAAATTATTTAACCATTACAAAGCTGCATCTTCACTGAGTGACATAGGCTATATAATATTACTAGGTGTAAACTAAACTATTGTTATGTCTAATACCACGCAAGCAAAGCTGGGGCGTCCATAGTTTTGAATAAAAATGTCCAGCATTTATATATTTTTTCGTTGATGTCTTTTGTACGGGCAGTTTTAAAAGATTACAACGATGCAGTTAATGCAGCTTTCCTTACGATATGAAATGTTTCACCCTCTTACTCTTTAATAGAAACTGATAAATATATTTAAATATAAGTAGTAAATGACAATATACTATATTTATTCTATATGATATTCCATAATTAGGAACATGTTCTCCCCGAGTCAGCAACATTTCCAAATGTTTCGATTGGCGGGAATCGTGCGGCGTCCACTGTTCTAGTTGCACAGATTGCCAAGTGTAATTTCTAGATGCTCCTCCAGTTTTTCTAATTCTGAGTTTTAACATTAGATTTGAATGTAGACGGAATGTTAGTGTAGACTACACATGGACAGAGGGCTGCCACGGCGCGTCGCGCGCACAACATAACGGCGCGCAGCGGTACCCCGCCCCATATAGCACCAGCGACGGCGCTGCGGCACAACTACTACAAATACTATTAGATCCCGCCAAAAAGGTTTCATTTTTCACCATTGAACAACCGGTCCCGACGGCTTAACGTGCCCTCCGAAACACCGAAACGCCCATGTGCCGGTACGCTGCGACCCACGGGCACGGGTCTCCCCCACAGACACTGCTGCGGTGCTGCATACTCCACCACGCTGCTCTAATGCGGATTGGTCGTCATCATCATCATCATCATCACAACCCCTTCTTTGTCCCACTGTTGGGCACGGGTCTCCTCTCAGAACGGATTGGTGGTCACACCTCTGCAATACCGGTCGGCGCGCGTTGTTGCTTAACTCGCTCGATCACATACGGCTTGTTCATAGCCCAATGGCTCGCGTCTACTGAAGTCTTGAAGGCATTCTACTAGAAACAATATACATGTATACAATACGTGTACCCACAGCGGTGTTTAGAAAGTAAAACACAATCGGTCGCGCGCGGTAGAGCACGCCGATCGTGTCGGCCATCGCGGAGCTCCGCACTTCATTCAACAGACGTCTGGCCAGTCTGACCAATCTGGCCAATCTGGCCAATCTGGCCAATCTGATCAATCTGGCCAATCTGGCCAGTCTGGCCACGCGTAACTCGCGGTCACGGACACTGCTAACTTTGTCCTCTGGCTGATTAAATTATAGATAGTTTTTTTTATGGATATAAGATAGTTCGAGCTTGCAGCACCACCCATCCGCTGCCGCCAGTGACAACTGTGACTGGCTTTGAACAAGACTCAAGTAGGGACTGGGATGGTTAGTCCAGTTAGCTTAGAGAGTTAATTAGAACATTAGTTGGTCAGTTCGTTATTGGGTATGAGAACTGGGTGATCTGTTAGTGATAGTTAGTCCTATTCGTTGGTGTTAGTAATAGTTCAGTTAGTAATTGTTAGTAAGAGTTTCGTTCCAAGTCAGTCACAATGTGTTGCTAACCTTGAGAACTAAGATGGTCGCCTCTAAAGCAGTGAAACCGGAAACCACACCTTTCCAACCGGACCACAATTGTTTTAAAAACAATTACTACACGGTAGAAATTGTACTAGGTACCGTGGCGGGTGGTGGTACTGCCCCGGGCGAACTCTATATGGAAATAGGCTTCATATAAAACCTATTTGGTTCCCTATAGGTTAAGGTATGTAATAATGTGGTTATAACCCTGAATTAGTTTCCTGTTCAGGAACCAGCGACTTACTCTCGATGCAAGTTCATTAGTTATAACCTATTATCATAAAATATTTGCAGCGGACGTTCAATATTCATCCCTTTTAACAGTTATAATTCAATGATACTTCTTCGTCTTTTACTGTACCTAACTGCTGATGAAAAGTGATGAAAATAAAATAATCTTTCTTTCTTTCAAAAATAAATTAGCAAGAAGTATTTCTTAAAATAAGGTTTTATTTAGGCTATTATCTTTGTACACGTTTGCACAAAGTTTGTATAAACCTACTTCTAATAGTCCTCATACCAAAGTGGAATGTATTATGTACCTAGTTGATTTTTTGCATGTAGGTTTAAGTAGTTCCGATGAGATACATTTTTACGGCGAGCTTGTCATGATTCTGCAGTTAGTTTTAGATGAACAATTCCTCTGCGAACAGGATAGTTTAACATTGATCGTTGCACTTATAACAAACCTTAAATACCAGCTTGACATGAAATTTACTGGATGGAAATAAAATAAACACTTAAAATACTCGTAGATTTCGCTTAAATCAGGCGTAAGTACTCTTGTGTTTTAAAAACAGTAAGTAAGAAGTTCTTCATTTACCTACACTTTTAGTAGTTAAATTTTTAGACAAGATGTATCTTCTTTATTCCGAAATATCCTGAATCACTTGAATATGAACTTTAAATAGACAAACATACATACAACAACTACATTCTCATATACCGCCTTTTTGTATACTTACCCTAATTATTTCTACTTGTAACATGTTCTTTTTCGGTGTACAAATAAAGAGTATTTGTATTGTATTGTATTGTATTCTCAGTTTCTCAAACACCCGCGTACGGACGCGGCCTGTGATTCCGGCGGTGGAAATTCACAGAAAAAGAAAACACATTTCAACATCCATCAGTATACAAATAAAACAGTCCATAGCTACACATATTTATCTGCGAAATAAAGGTATCTGCCCCGGCCGGGATTCGAACCTAGGACCCGGGTTTTTTTTTCTGTCACTCACCACCGCGCTACGGAGTCGTCATTCTACAATCCAATACGCACATTCCTGCGATTCATCACAGAATTTTTACTTTATTTACATGTAAGGAACATTTACTTTGCCGACTGAAGACCTTAAGAAGCAGCGGGTAACCACTGGAGACATGATTCGGGACCGGGAGCAGTGGTACCGATTGTGGGAGGCCTAGTCCAGCTGTGGCACCGACTGTGGGAGGCCTATGTCCAGCAGTGGCGTCGAAGGAATTACGTGTTTGCTGTTACAAGTTATTCGAACTTATATTTCAATCATGTTGTAATGGATACAATAAACCGTTGGGCTATTATTGTTTAAAGAATTGAATGGATGTTAAAAATGCACTGATAGAGTTTATTGCTTAGTTTATGAAATTAAGACCAATACCGATTCTTTATAAGAATACACTTTGGTTCAGAGTAAGACCAGAGTAAGACCAAAGTAAGACCACTTTGGTTCATTGTAAGACCGACTTGCAGACATTTAGCTTGTTAGCTGCAACCCATGGGTACGGGTCTCGCCCACAGACAAATCTGGGGTCTAGTCATACTCCACCATGCTGTTCCAATGCGGATTGGAGGAGAGGTTAGTGGCCAACCCAGTGTCGAATGTTCTTAAGCCAGCCGAAGGTCTTCGACAAGGCTTAGCGACTGTTTCCAGCATTGAAAACAACCGGGACCGACGGCTTAACGTGCCCTCCGAAGCACGGTAGCGTTCATGAAATTTTGCCACTAGCGGTCACCCATCCACAAACCGACCGCTCCCGTCGTTGCTTAACTCTTGGCTCTAATGGCTCGCTTCGATTCAATGTGATCGACACATTGAATCGAAGCAGCCATTGGGCTATGGACGCTACATAGCTACTTTCAATGGTTCCTTGTGCTTGACAGATACAGAAAACGACACAAACTACCAATACCCGATAAGCATTTGTCTCCGACCGACAATGACAATTATTCATCAGTCGGTCACGGCCAGTCTAGACAGCGTCGACCGGATGTCGAACCCGGAACCGCGCGACACCGCGCTAATTACTTCTATCGCCTAGCGGTTTCGAATTCCGTCCGAATAAGGGTCTCCGCATACGAACGACTCTATGGCCGATTTTCTGACATAGTTTTTGTCTGATTTTATGGGGCGACCATTTGCCTATCATGGGACGATTGATAGGAACATCCTTAAAAGAAAGTAAACTAAGTAAATGTAGTGTGTGTAATGTATGTATTTGTAGCTTTATGTAATGTATTTGTAGCTTTAGTAATGTTTAAAATGTTTTAAAGTGTAAAATTTTATGTTTAAAATGTTCTAAATTGTAAAATATAATGTTTAAATTGTTTTAAAGTGTAAAATTTAATGTTTAAAAAGTTTTAAAGTGTAAAACTTTTGATGGAATGTTTCCTATCGGACCGTTGATTCGAAAATCGGTCAAAAAGTCAGCCGTTTCGACCTTCGCGTCACTGTACTAATTTTCGATCTGTCTCCGATTTGGTGCGTTCAAAAGTCGGTCGTGTGCGGCTGTCCTTCACTGTAACAGTACAAAGTCTGACCTGATAGGAAGGAGCTTGCGAAGGACTCATCCTGAGCACGGGCGGAGGCCAGCAAGGCCAGCAAGGCCAGCAAGGCCAGCGGGAGCAGGCGGGTCGGCATGGCACTAGTAGGCTCGCATAGCGGCGTGCGTTCGCCTGGTCGCGACGGAGCTCACTGCGGGTGAAAGAAGAAAGGTGCTGCGCGTGCGCAGGGCATAGAGTAGGCGGCAGAGGGGACGGGGCTTTGCACTGGGTAAAATGTATTGTAGCGTCCATAGCCCAATGGCTCGCCTCGATGGCGTGATCGAAAGAGTTGAGCAACAGGCGCGGTCGGTTTGTGGATGGGTGACCGCTAGTGGAAAAATTAATGGACGCTACCGTGTATCGGAGGGCACGTAAAGCCGGTTCCGGTTGTTTTCAATGCTGGAAACAGACGTTAAGGCTTGTCGAAGACCTTCGGGTGGCTTGAGAACATTCGACACTGAGTTGGCCACTGACCCGTCCACCAATTCGCATTGGAGCAGCGTGGTGGAGTATGCTCTAGATCTCCCGCAGTGTCTGTGGGGGAGACCCGTGCCCAGCAGTGGGACGTCTATGGGTCAGAGGCATTGGGGCGGACTTCTGATATGACAATAGGGTTGGTCAACTCATCAATTAATTTTTTTAATTTATTAATTTGGCTAATTGTAAAAATTTGTACTGAATTCTTATGAATATCCATTAATTAATTAATTCATTTAATCTTCATTGGAATAGGCGCGTAGAACGCTCAACGCCTTAGCAATACTTAGCATATGTGAGAAAAGACCCATGCTTGAAATGTGCCGTTAATTGAGGTTAGCTTTTCTGAAGATGCTTGATCTATGAGCGCGGCGGTAACGGCAACGCTTCTAAACAACAGTTGGTGCGGTGAATGAAGGTGAGGTGCGAGATGCCCTACTGGCTTACTGTGGGCCCGCCCGCGCTATCACGTCAAATATCAATAGAGTAGAGTGGCCGATAGACCTTGGACTTCGCGAGTGGAATTCGGGTGGGTCTGCACACTAAAGGCATAAAATGATCAGTTTTCTTTCATTCGTCTGTGTCTGGCCTCTGTGGCAGATAAACATTCGTTAGTATGGCAGTTTGCATGTACTCAAGTTACAGGTAGACTACAGATAACCTAACTTGTTTGGTATAACCTGTAGTTTGAGATAGGACTCACGTGTGATCTTGAGGTCCGATCAGTCCAATAGGATTAGCTCGGGACCAGAATATTGCTACGGTAGCCCCTGCCTGTCGTAAGAGGCGACTAAAAGGGGACTTCTGGGGTTGCGGGCGGTGAGAGTGGGAGCTCGAACCGTCCATCATGTGACCCCGGGAAAGACTACGCTGTTTGTGGCTGCACAGCGTTGTGTAAACCGGGAAGAGCCCGTCTTGGGCGCAGCGCTGAAGGGCACCGGCGCGTTCTACGAGATCCCGGAGCCCTCCTGCAGCGCCGGAGTAGGCCAGTGGGTTTTAGTGGGTGAAAGTTCCACATAACCCGGCGTCGCTCCCACGACGTTCGGGTACCTTTTCAAGGTCTCCCACTCGTTAAACAAAAAAAAATCTCGAAAAGATCTCTTTAGGTCGCAGCGGCTTAAGGGCATTATGGCCCACACCCCCTTCCTGGAAATAATGACCCCATAGTTACCAGGTACTCAAGCTTAACAGGTACACTGCATGTTGTTAAGTGTTAAGAAATAATATGATACAAAATGTTTAGTTTACAATTTCTGTACTAATAGGTATTACATATAACGAGAAAAGATTTGACGTTTGTAATGTTTTCACACAAAAACTACTGGACCGTATTCAAAAATTCTTTCGCCATTACAAAGCTGCATCTTCAGTGAGTGACATAGGTTATATAATATTACTATTGTAAACGAAACTATTGTTATGTCTAATTCCACGCGAGCGAAGCTGTGGGTGTCCACTAGTATTTATTATATGGATTGGTTTGGTGTTTTATTAGTTTATTCTATGCGCTTCACTTAGCAAGCGCATAAATAAGTATGCCCTTGCAATTAGCAAGGGCAACTATGCAAGGTTGCATAGTTGCCCTTCTTTTAGTTGACAACATAACGTATTGGCAATATCATTAAGTATACCTAGCATTAAATCGAACGTGAGATCCAAGGTAACGTCCAAAGTTCTGATTAAGGTCATCATCATTCTATTAAGAGCCCTAGTTCAAAATCGTAACAAAATAATAACGATAACATTGGATCGCGTCATACAACCACCGTTAACCAAAGCGCGTAGAGAGAGAGAGAGAAGAGAGACAGTGCGGTGACCGCCGTCAGGCCGTCTCCGGACCGGCCCGACCGGTTGCCGCCAAATCTGATTAATATACTAATCTTGGAATAGATAATCTATTCCAGTTTGTGTGACAAGGTATTCGTAATGTATTAAAATCAAACGAACTTCATGCAGGTGAGACGTGAAGTTCGATTACGATAGCTACGATAGAACGGTGGAATTTTAAACTAATCTTTTCGCTTCGAAGCTCGTCTGAAATATAATTAAAATGGGTGCGTATTTTTGTTTTCGTTTTTTTAGTTGTATTTTAGATGATTTATCACAAATATATATATTTTTAATGACATGTGATTACAATAATAATACTATCTTGTTACATTATTTTTTATGAGATTAGATTATATTCCACTGGTATCTAATAATGACAAAATGTAGACCTTCATTCACCTGCAAAATATATGCAAGCAAAGATCAATATATACTGGATCTTTGGTAAAAATATTTCCGTTCTCAATTTTCTATGTAATGTTCAACAAAAAAAAAAAAGTTAATTTACAATTTTTTCATAGTCCATTGTTCTTATTTTAAGATAGTACGTTTACTGTTTGATGTAAATTATAATTTAAGAAGTCACATATCAGCCGAAATAGCTCAGTTGGGAGAGCGTTAGACTGAAGATCTAAAGGTCCCTGGTTCGATCCCGGGTTTCGGCAAATACTTTTGTTTAATGTTTTTATTTTAATCTACTTTAGTAGAAGAATTATATAAAATTAAAACCATTTTTTTAAAAGCTTTTATTTTATGCTATATACAATTATGATTATAGTCTTATCTTTCATCTTATACATCAATTTTTTTTTCTTTTCTTTTCGTATTCAACGTTACTCATGCCACAGAATATTTAATAGTATGCGGAGGTTGCCTTGCGCCGCCGCCATGGCTTCAAGCTCCCGCTGGTTTAATCGCGAGGTCCTTGTAGATTCAGAGTTGCAGCGAAGGGCGGCCACACGCGAGCAAATATCGCTGACATCCCGCCAGGGGCGCTGCTAACGGTGCTTCCGAAGCAAAGATTATTGGTTTGCGCAGTAGGGTTTACTTCTATCGTATAGTAACAGCAAAAGTTTTTAATGATTTTTATTAAAAGCTTTTAATTAACTTCACTCGTATGTATCTATGTATGTATGTATGGCCTGGAATCTTGCAATCAATATTTTTATTATTAAGATTCTCGTTCACACCTTTCCAATTGCTTAAATAACATTGGTAATATGTATATAATTACCTGAGGATACATAACTTACCCTGAGGATACCTTGTTTGGGGAGTTTCGTCCCCAAACAAGGTATCCTCAGGGTGGGTATCGTGTTGGTGTTGTTATGTATTTTGTAGAAATATTATTGTACAATACTTCTGTAAGAGCTCTAATTTGACGAAATAAATTTATATTCATTCATTCATTCATTCTAATCGCGTGTGCATGTTTCCTGTGTGGGTGCTGCGTGCATGAAGGTATACACCACCATACATGTTTGTTCGCGGTTGCAAAGTAGATTAATCCATGAACAAGTGAACTAATCTACAAAGAGATCTAAATCCAGTATTTAGTCTTTGCCCTCCGTGATAAGCGGCGATGCTCCGACCATAAATAACCCTCGGGCAGATGTCGGCGCCGACGGATATCAACAGCGAACGCGCAATCTTTGTTTACGTTCCCGCCGTATGACCGTCGACGATGACACGACAAAATCGCAAAACGTATAGTTGTTAAGAAGCGAAGAAAGCAAATATGTAATAGTTACTATTAAATATAAGTAATTTTACTTGTACGTCAACTTGCCCGAAGTACCCATTGCAAGCAGGTCGCCCTGAAAATCAGCGGTTGTTGGTTTGCCACGTTTGCTGAGGGCGTCCAAATTATCATCCTTATAATATCTATTACATACTTGTATCTGTGTATTTTAGTGTACCACTGCTGGGCACGGATCTCCCCCATAGACACAGCTGCGGGAGGTCTAGAGCATACTCCACCACGCTGCTCTAATGCATATTGGTGGAAAGATGAAAAAAAATTGACAAGATGGAACGTCGAGCAAAAGGATATTCACCTGATAAACAACATACTGTAGTTTACTCAGTGGTACTATGTAAAGGCTATTAAGTTGAATATGTTGGTGGTGTGATATCGTTATATCGCTTGTCATCGCAAGTAGCGTCTCACCGACAGTGTGTCGGTCAAAAGGCTCCGCTCTGATGTACAGTTATCCTCATGTAAAGAATCGTGCTTATTGACCTCTTTATGACGTACTTATTTTTATGATTTTAGTTTATAGTTGTATGTATTCTTTTTTTTTCTACCAAAAAGGTACATTGTTATTATATAAATTTCTGCCAAACTGTAGGTCAGTTTGTCTGCAGCCGGTATTTTACAGTTCTCGTGGACCTTTATTCTTAACTAGTGGACGCCCCGCAGCTTCGCTCGCGTGGATTTTGGAATAACAATACATAGTTTCGTTTACACCTAGTAATATTAAATAGCCTATGTCATTCAGTGAAGATACAGCTTTCTAATGGTGAAATAATTTTTGAAATCGGTCCAGTAGTTTTTGTGTGTAAAAACATTACAAACAAATGTTTCCTCTTCTCTTCTCGTTCTCTTTATATTATTAGTATAGATTAATATAATATCTATTTTATTATCTACCTATAGGTTCATATTCAGTTAAAATGTTTACAGGAAGCCAAAAGTACATATAATCGCGCTATAATACTCTTTGGTCGATCTCATTCATCAATGCGTGCTTCATAGGATACATATTTAACCCTGATGACGGCGAGAAGCCGCTGGACTCAGAAGGCACAGAGCGGTGTCAGTGAACTATGTGGTCGGAGAGGCATATGTCCAGCAGTGGACCTCAAAAGGCTGATGGAAGGATGCAAACCTGTCTGAGGCGAGCGGCCTAAAAACTTCCAAAAAGTTTATTATTGAAAGAAAGAAAGAAAGAAATCTTTATTCACACACACGTGGACAGACATAAAAAAAAACAAATTAACAATAAACAAGGTAAACAAAATAAACAGTTGAAAAGTTTCTTATAACTAACATAGTAATAATAATATTCTGAGGAAAAGGCCACCTCTCTGCATGTGCTTCGATTCATTTTAATGAGTCGAAGCGCTGGTTTTCAGTGCTATTAATTTACCACAATATATATGAATAGTACCGGTGAATAGACAAGGAAAAAGCTTAAAAAACACTCAGTTTTATCGTCAATTTAATTAACGTTATAAAGTTTATAACAATGTTGTGTAACAGAATGAAAGTCTTTCGTCCGTCACGTCTGAGTCAGCGAGTGAAAACGCTCTTTATAAGTCTGTCTGGTGAATCACGGGAATGACGCGTCTATTTCGTAAAGGAAGCAAGGGGCCTTTCCACACATATATCTACAGCTCGCGGAACGAAAGTTTAGCTTTGAACGAAATCTGGTATCGCTGCGACCCATAGACGTCCCACTGCTGGGCACGGGTCTCCCCCACAGACTATGCTGCGGGAGGTCTAGAGCATACTCCACCACACTGCTCCAATGCGGATTGGTGGAGGGGTTAGTGGCCAACCCAGTGTCGAATGTTCTCAAGCCACCCGAAGGTCTTCGACAAGGCTTAACGACTGTTTCCAGCATTGAAAACAACCGGGACCGACGGCTTTACGTGCCCTCCGAAGCACGGTAGCGCCCATGAAATTTTTGCCACTAGCGGTCACCCATCCACAAACCGACCGCGCCAGTCGTTGCTTAACATCTCGATCACATTGATTCGATGCGAGCCATTGGGCTATGGAGGCTACCCCATGTGCAAATATTCCCTGCTTACTGGCACCTTACTATAGTTAATTGTATTAGTAATGTAACTTCTTTCTCTCTTCTCAGAACTTCTAGAAAATTACTTTTTTTGTGAGACTGTGTTTAGATCTACAGCTCGCGGAACGAAAGTTTAGCTTTGAACGAAATCTGGTACCCCATGTGCAAATATTCCCTACTTACTGGCACCTTACTATAGTTAATTGTATTAGTAATGTAACTTCTTTCTCTCTTCTCAGAACTTCTAGAAAATTACTTTTTTTGTGAGACTGTGTATTGAGGAGTCAAAAATAAAACACCAAAATTGTTTTACATACATAATTTTATTATAACTAATGACAAATTAAAATTTGCATCAAATACTAGTACACAAAGTAGTGTATATAACATTCTAAATACAGATTACACTATGAGAATACACGAGAAACGATTATTGATAAATTATAATATATGGAGCATGCGATGGGTGTCATAGAAAGCAGTCGACAAAATGTTTATAAACATCCCTCTTGTTAGAACATTCAAACATTTTCATGAACTAATCATTGTAATGCTAGGCTAAGATTCTAGCATATCGCCATGAAGTTTGAAAGTTCTTTCGACAAATATATTTGAGACAAAAGATACGCAAAGAGAAAACTCGGCAACCCTATTTTGAAACAATCGCTAAGTACAGGAGGAAATGCGAAATTTGTCACAGTGTTTGTATGGAGTAAGTGCAGAGTTTTAAATTATTATTGTTTAAAAATACATCGATGAAAAAAATTTAACTGTACATGTAGCGCCATCTATAAGACAAGTGTATAAATATAGGAAACAATAATTATATTGTCAAATTGCGACCACTAATTAATATCAAGTTTGTAAACCTATTTTTTAATCAATCAAAAATTACGACTTTATATTCGACACTCTTTTTTGTACTCAAACTATGATAATCTTTGAGGATGCCACTAAATCTTTTTTGAAGGACCTACAACATTTTACCAAGAAAATGATATTTCTGAAAATAATTACTCATTTTCTTTCTTCAACCTCACAATTATATGTTTTTACAACGACGATTTTATCGTTAGACAGTTAATTCCGCTCATTAACACTAGTTAATGGTCAATCACAAGATAAACATTGATAGTATATAATATTGGTATTAAGCCATAATCTAAAAAGTCAATAACTACTTACCTACACGCAGGGTTGCGCCCAAAATTACTATCTAAAATCTATGGTCATTTCTAAGTTACAATAGCTATGCGTTTTTAGAATGGGCGTGATAAGTTTAGTCCGATATTACAAGGAATAGCGAAACGCTGAAAAGTCTATCGAGGCCGACTTAAGAAAAAATGTATCTTTTTTTTTTAAATGTATGGAAAATTATATTAGTAAGTATGTTCCTGAAGTATGGCATAAGACAGCTTTAGAGCGACATTGTCGAGACCGACAAAGCTCTTTAAATAAAGAAAAAAAAAAAGGCAGCCTTTATAGAACCTTTTTCCAATTTTCCCTGAGTTGTCTTATTTGGTATACAATCTAAGCACTACATTCTATTGAAATATTAGTTTTAAAAATTATTGAATTTTTATCATCATCATCATCACAACCCTTTCTTTGTCCCACTGTTGGGCACGGGTCTCCTCTCAGAGTGAGAATTATTAAAATTATAAAATTTAAAAATTAACACTACATCGAAATTAGTTTGATATTGAATCCTTGATATGGAATCCTTTTTATAGTGTGTATGTAAGTGTCAAAATTAACACTACACAGAAATTAGTTTGATATTGAATCCTTCTTATAGTGTGTATATAAGTGTCAAAATTACTATAAAAAGACACAAAAATTGTTTACAAAAGTCTGAAAAAACGGAGCATAGCACGCATTCTAAACACCTACCTACATCTATCGACACGAAAGTTTAACTTTGAACGAAATTGGGAGGGGATATCAGTGCGGGCGATATAATACGACTGGCGGAGCAATCAGCTTACAACCCAACCCGGTCGCCCCGCGCAATACGATACCATAATTTCTAGAGAGCTACTTTCATGCCGGTTACTATACCTCGCTCAGAATCATCCTGTATAAGTAGAGCTATGGTCAGTCGTTCCTGTCGATAAGGGGCTTCTTGGCGGAGGTGGGCGCGGGCAGTTTGGAGGGCTTCTTGGCACACATGGACCTATTCACGTTCTCCTTTTGCTCCTGTTGCCGCTGAGGAAACAAACTCTATACAGTTTATGTTACGCTCAAAAAGGATTTTATGCCTATCCTTACTATGCGACCCATAGACGTCCCACTGCTGGGCACGGGTCTCCCCCGCAAACACTTATGCGGGAGGTCTAGAGCATACTCCACCACGCTGCTCCAATGCGGATTGGTGGAGGGGTTAGTGGCCAACCCAGTGTCGAATGTTTTCAAGCCACCCGAAGGTAACACTTATGACAATTTACTATGCTTACTAATATATGAATGGGAAAGTGTGTTTGTTTGTTTGTTTGTTTGTCCTTCTACTACTACAGAATGAAATGCTGGAACAATGTGAATTTTTGCATAGATTTCGCTGTAGCGCCTCTAAAATGTTCGCAGACGCGCACACAAGCGACTTTTACGCCATAATGCGTAAAAAAGCCCTCCACCAATCCGCATTGGAGCAGCGTGGTGGAGTATGACCGTGCCCAGCAGTGGGACGTATATGGGTCGCAGCGAACAGCGTAAAAAAGCAACATCCCTCCTACAGCGCTTACGTAACAGAACTGACTGCTCCATAGTACACCACTGTATGGATATAGCTATGCCAAATAAATTATGTGCAACTAAAGTGTTTAACTAACAATACTAACATAGTAATTAAGTAACAATTGTTACTAACATACTAATCAACCTATGGATGTACCTAATGTCTGAAAAAAAAATTGAGAGATGACAAGGGACACCCGGATGGAACGAAGTTATTGGATATATAAGTTATTATAAGTTATTGTCCATCCATCCATTCATCCATACATCCATCCATTCATTCATACATCCATCCATCCATCAGCGTTTTTTAAAAAGATTTGTAAGGCGCGGAAAAATACCGAATATAATAAAAAATAATTTTTAGTAAAAAGCGTGCGATAATTATACGCGGACTGAATAGCAAAAGTGTCGTTACAACTTTTGGTCTTAATTTTTTCCATCTAGCCCATTTTTCCATTTTTTCGCAACGCGCGATAAGGAACTTCGTTCCAATAAAGTATTATTATTATATTACTATTATTATTAAAGAACTCACCTGTCTATGGTACAGGTCAGTCTCGGAGGTGCACTTGACTATGGGCATCTTGAACCTGGACCCCTCGGCGGGGGCGGCGGGGGCGGCGGGGGGCGAGGGCGCCGCGGACACCTGTGAGACGTCCGACGAGGAGTCCGCGTCGCTCGCGCGGGACTCCGCCCCGTCCTCTACCACCATGCAGTCCTGCATGGCAACACAAGTCAATTAAATAAACCAAGCTGGTGTGTTTAATCTATATATCTATATATATAAAAGGAGAAGCTGACTGACATATCAACGCAGTGCCTAAACTATAAGGGTTAGAAACTTGAAATTTTGCACAGGGGTTCCTTTTGTAACGTAAGGGAGCACTAAGAAAGGATTTTTGAAAATTCATACCCTAAGGGGGTAAAACGGGAGTGCAAAGTTAGTATGAAATTTTGCCGTTTTTCGCGGGCAGACGTTGATAATGGGTCTAATTCTACGCGAGCGAAGCTGTGGGCGTCCACTAGTAATCCATACTAATATTATAAATGCGAAAGTAACTCTGTCTGTCTGTCTGTCTGTGTCGCTTTCACGCCAAAACTACTGAACCGATTTAAATGAAATTTGATACACAGATAGTGTAGAGCCTGAGAAAGGACATAGGCTACATTTTATTTGGAAAAAAGTGTTGTAAGGGGTTGAAAAGGGAGTTGAAAGGTTCTATGAAAGCTTTTTCATTAGGCGGAAAAACATGACGCGTCGCGTCGCTTCGACTCTGCGCCAGTGTGAGTCGACCCTAAAAGGTTTCCCCCTCGTAAAACAAAAAAAAATGAGAGGTGTCAAGGGACACCCGGATGGAACGAAGTTATTGGATATATAAGTTATTACAAGTTATTGTTACTGTTATTTTTATTATTTATTATGTACTCTCAGGCATGCAGGTTTCCTGTGCATGGTATGTGAGTAATGAACATAGTATATCATTTCTCACACACCCTGTATACAATGTTCATGTCTCACACACCCTGTATATAATGTTCATGTCTCACACACCCTGTATACAATGTTCATGTCTCACATATCCTGTATACAATGTTCATGTCTCACACACCCTGTATACAATGTTCATGTCTCACACATCCTGTATACAATGTTCATGTCTCATACACCCTGTATACAATGTTGTACAATTGTTGTACAATCCGAGTTAACTAACTACACATGACGTCAGGTAACGACACATGACGTCAGGTAACAACATATCACGTGAGGTAACAACACATGACGTCACACTTTTTCGGATGTGTTGGCGTTCATCGATTTAATAAGTATAAATGTACATTTAATATAATTTAAGACAAAATGGTGCTGTCCTCCTATCTACCTTCCACGGGCCGCACTGAAAATCAGCGTCATGGTGTTCATGACAATTATGCTGAGTGCGGACCCATTTTGTTCATGTACGAAAATGTGTGTTACCAATGTTGTGTTGTGTTTTTTTTAATTATGAGCAAATAAATTTCATTTCATTTCATTAATAAACGTTATCACGTCAAAAGGGGGGTGTAGGTGTGGGGGGTCGTGTCATGCATACTCACGTCGTCCTCGCTGCCCTGCCGCATGGCCCGGAAGCGCGCCAGGATGCGCTCGTGGGGGGAGGTGGCCGCCAGCGAGCGCGGGAGCCGGTACTCCGTCCGCACCGGGGTGTTGCCTGGAGGGAGAACATTTTATTATTATAACTAGTGGACGCCCCGCAGCTTCGCTCGCGTAGAATTAGACCCATTAACGACGTCTGCCCGCGTTCGGGCAGCCCACTTGACTTCAAAAACGGCAAAGTTTCATACTAACTTTGCACCCCCGTTTTACCCCCTTAGGGGGTGAATTTTCAAAAATCCTTTCTTAGTGCTCCCCTACGTTATGAAAGGAACCCCTGTGCAAAATTTCAAGTTTCTAACCCTTATACTTTCGGCCCTGCGTTGATATGTCAGTCAGTCAGTCAGTCAGTCAGTCAGTCAGTCAGTCAGTCAGTCAGTCAGTCAGTCAGTCACCTTCTCCTTTTATATATATAGATACATTTTTTTTTCTCTTTATTTGGGTTAACTAACAGAAACACAATACTAAATATAATAATATAATAAACTAGTGGACGCCCGCAGCTTCGCTCGCGTGTAATTAGACATTCACTAACTTCAAAAACGGCATAGTTTCATACTAAATTTGCACACCCGTTTTACCCTCTTAGGGGGCAAATTTTCGAAAATCTTTTCTTAGTGCTCCCCTACGTTATAAAAGGAACCCCTGTGCAAAATTTGAATTGAAGAATTCATTTGAAAGTCTTGTTGTTTTATTACAAACGTTCGCTCTGTCTCACTTTCTCTATATCGCCCATCGTCTTTTTCGTCACGAACGTTGCATGCTGCGTGACGCATTTCCGTTTCATCCGTAAAAAAATTTACCCTCATGCGCCTAAAGAAGTTTCACTTCAAAAAAAATGAGTTAAGCACCAGCTAATAGTATCTTCAAAGCGGTGACAGCTCAGCGGCTATCGAACTCGCCTCTCACTCGAGCGGTCCGGGTTCAAACCCCAGTGGCACGCACCAATGACTTTTCTAAGTTATGTGCGTTTTAAGAAATTAAATGTCACTTGCTATAACGGTGAAGGACACATCGTGAGGAAACCTGCATGCCTGAGAGTTCATCATAACGTTCTCGAAGGTATGTGAAGTCTGCCAATCCGCACTTGGCCAGCGTGGTGGACTAAGGCCTAATCCCTCCCATTCTGAGAGGAGACCCGTGCCCAACAGTGGGACGTCTATGGGTCGCAGCGAAAATAGTATCTCACCTGTGGGGTCGTACACTCGGTACTGTCGCTCCAAGCAGCGGCCCTCGGCGTCCGCCAGCCGAGCGAGCTCCTCTCGCACCCCACCATACAGCGCCTCCAGGTGGCGCTGCACGCCGGCCAGCGCCTCCGCCTGGCGCTGGCGGTGCCCGCCGGCCGCAGTGGCCAGCTCGTTAAGCACCAGCTAATAGTGTCCCACCTGTGGGGTCGTACACTCGGTACTGTCGCTCCAAGCAGCGGCCCTCGGCGTCCGCCAGCCGCGCGAGCTCCTCTCGCACCCCACCATACAGCGCCTCCAGGTGGCGCTGCACGCCGGCCAGCGCCTCCGCCTGGCGCTGGCGGTGCCCGCCGGCCGCAGTGGCCAGCTCGTTAAGCACCAGCTAATAGTGTCCCACCTGTGGGGTCGTACACTCGGTACTGTCGCTCCAAGCAGCGGCCCTCGGCGTCCGCCAGCCGCGCGAGCTCCTCTCGCACCCCACCATACAGCGCCTCCAGGTGGCGCTGCACGCCGGCCAGCGCCTCCGCCTGGCGCTGGCGGTGCCCGCCGGCCGCAGTGGCCAGCTCGTTAAGCACCAGCTAATAGTGTCCCACCTGTGGGGTCGTACACTCGGTACTGTCGCTCCAAGCAGCGGCCCTCGGCGTCCGCCAGCCGCGCGAGCTCCTCTCGCACCCCACCATACAGCGCCTCCAGGTGGCGCTGCACGCCGGCCAGCGCCTCCGCCTGGCGCTGGCGGTGCCCGCCGGCCGCAGTGGCCAGCTCGTTAAGCACCAGCTAACAGTCTCACCTGTGGGGTCGTACACTCGGTACTGTCGCTCCAAGCAGCGGCCCTCGGCGTCCGCCAGCCGCGCGAGCTCCTCTCGCACCCCACCATACAGCGCCTCCAGGTGGCGCTGCACGCCGGCCAGCGCCTCCGCCTGGCGCTGGCGGTGCCCGCCGGCCGCAGTGGCCAGCTCGTTAAGCACCAGCTAACAGTCTCACCTGTGGGGTCGTACACACGGTACTGTCGCTCCAAGCAGCGGCCCTCGGCGTCCGCCAGCCGCGCGAGCTCCTCTCGCACCCCACCATACAGCGCCTCCAGGTGGCGCTGCACGCCGGCCAGCGCCTCCGCCTGGCGCTGGCGGTGCCCGCCGGCCGCAGTGGCCAGCTCGTTAAGCACCAGCTAACAGTCTCACCTGTGGGGTCGTACACACGGTACTGTCGCTCCAAGCAGCGGCCCTCGGCGTCCGCCAGCCGCGCGAGCTCCTCTCGCACCCCACCATGCAGCGCCTCCAGGTGGCGCTGCACGCCGGCCAGCGCCTCCGCCTGGCGCTGGCGGTGCCCGCCGGCCGCAGTGGCCAGCTCGTTAAGCACCAGCTAACAGTCTCACCTGTGGGGTCGTACACACGGTACTGTCGCTCCAAGCAGCGGCCCTCGGCGTCCGCCAGCCGCGCGAGCTCCTCTCGCACCCCACCATACAGCGCCTCCAGGTGGCGCTGCACGCCGGCCAGCGCCTCCGCCTGGCGCTGGCGGTGCCCGCCGGCCGCAGTGGCCAGCTCGTTAAGCACCAGCTAACAGTCTCACCTGTGGGGTCGTACACACGGTACTGTCGCTCCAAGCAGCGGCCCTCGGCGTCCGCCAGCCGCGCGAGCTCCTCTCGCACCCCACCATGCAGCGCCTCCAGGTGGCGCTGCACGCCGGCCAGCGCCTCCGCCTGGCGCTGGCGGTGCCCGCCGGCCGCAGTGGCCAGCTCGTTAAGCACCAGCTAACAGTCTCACCTGTGGGGTCGTACACACGGTACTGTCGCTCCAAGCAGCGGCCCTCGGCGTCCGCCAGCCGCGCGAGCTCCTCTCGCACCCCACCATACAGCGCCTCCAGGTGGCGCTGCACGCCGGCCAGCGCCTCCGCCTGGCGCTGGCGGTGCCCGCCGGCCGCAGTGGCCAGCTCGTTAAGCACCAGCTAACAGTCTCACCTGTGGGGTCGTACACACGGTACTGTCGCTCCAAGCAGCGGCCCTCGGCGTCCGCCAGCCGCGCGAGCTCCTCTCGCACCCCACCATACAGCGCCTCCAGGTGGCGCTGCACGCCGGCCAGCGCCTCCGCCTGGCGCTGGCGGTGGCCGCCGGCCGCAGAGGCCAGCTCGTTAAGCACCAGCTAATAGTGTCCCACCTGTGGGGTCGTACACTCGGTACTGTCGCTCCAAGCAGCGGCCCTCGGCGTCCGCCAGCCGCGCGAGCTCCTCTCGCACCCCACCATACAGCGCCTCCAGGTGGCGCTGCACGCCGGCCAGCGCCTCCGCCTGGCGCTGGCGGTGGCCGCCGGCCGCAGAGGCCAGCTCGTTAAGCACCAGCTAATAGTGTCCCACCTGTGGGGTCGTACACTCGGTACTGTCGCTCCAAGCAGCGGCCCTCGGCGTCCGCCAGCCGCGCGAGCTCCTCTCGCACCCCACCATACAGCGCCTCCAGGTGGCGCTGCACGCCGGCCAGCGCCTCCGCCTGGCGCTGGCGGTGCCCGCCGGCCGCAGTGGCCAGCTCGTTAAGCACCAGCTAATAGTGTCTCACCTGTGGGGTCGTACACTCGGTACTGTCGCTCCAAGCAGCGGCCCTCGGCGTCCGCCAGCCGCGCGAGCTCCTCTCGCACCCCACCATACAGCGCCTCCAGGTGGCGCTGCACGCCGGCCAGCGCCCCCGCCTGGCGCTGGCGGTGGCCGCCGGCCGCAGTGGCCAGCTCGTTAAGCACCAGCTAACAGTCTCACCTGTGGGGTCGTACACCCGGTACTGTCGCTCCAAGCAGTGACCCTCGGCGTCCGCCAGCCGCGCGAGCTCCTCTCGCACCCCACCATACAGCGCCTCCAGGTGGCGCTGCACGCCGGCCAGCGCCTCCGCCTGGCGCTGGCGGTGCCCGCCGGCCGCAGTGGCCAGCTCGTTAAGCACCAGCTAATAGTGTCTCACCTGTGGGGTCGTACACTCGGTACTGTCGCTCCAAGCAGCGGCCCTCGGCGTCCGCCAGCCGCGCGAGCTCCTCTCGCACCCCACCATACAGCGCCTCCAGGTGGCGCTGCACGCCGGCCAGCGCCTCCGCCTGGCGCTGGCGGTGGCCGCCGGCCGCAGTGGCCAGCTCGTTAAGCACCAGCTAACAGTCTCACCTGTGGGGTCGTACACACGGTACTGTCGCTCCAAGCAGCGGCCCTCGGCGTCCGCCAGCCGCGCGAGCTCCTCTCGCACCCCACCATACAGCGCCTCCAGGTGGCGCTGCACGCCGGCCAGCGCCTCCGCCTGGCGCTGGCGGTGGCCGCCGGCCGCAGTGGCCAGCTCGTTAAGCACCAGCTAACAGTCTCACCTGTGGGGTCGTACACACGGTACTGTCGCTCCAAGCAGCGGCCCTCGGCGTCCGCCAGCCGCGCGAGCTCCTCTCGCACCCCACCATACAGCGCCTCCAGGTGGCGCTGCACGCCGGCCAGCGCCTCCGCCTGGCGCTGGCGGTGGCCGCCGGCCGCAGTGGCCAGCTCGGACGTGGCCGCCGCGATGGTGGATAGCTGGTGGACTGATGACTGGTTCGCTCCCTGCTCGTGAAATAATGTCAATAAATATTAGTATAATATTACATCTTAATACATATATTTCTTGTGTACGTGTGTATGACAGTGAACTCCTCCTAAACGGCTGGACCGATGTTGATGAAATTTTTTGTGTGTATTCAAGGGGGTTCGAGAATGGTTTACATTCACAATTTGGTCCACTGTAAAAATGTTATTTAAACACTAAAACTTGAAAACAACCAGGACCGACGGCTTAAAGTGCCCTCCGAAGCACGGTATCCACAAACCGACCGCACCCGTCATAGCTTACTCTGTCGATCACATTGAATCGACACTGGTATGGACAAAATTTATAAAAAAACTTTCAATCCATACTATACTATACTATATACTATAATGTTATTTGCTAGATATTTAGTTCCGCATGTTGTTAATAGATGGCGTTAGTAAAATTCATTTGCATGTTCTGAATTTCGCTAGCAAATTATACACTATACAAATGTGTCATGTATGATAAACAACTCATTGTTAATTCCCTTTGACCACGCGGGTAAAAGCTAGTATTCAATTAATAAGAACAATACGAATAACGCACGTTAACGTGTTCGATGACGTCATCCACGACGTGCCGGCAGCGCTGCGCTAAAGCCGCTAGCGCACTGTCCGCGTCTGCCGCCGCCTGTTCCGCTATTTGCGCCTCAGCCTGCATTAGCTGTGTGCTCTCCTCCTGCGGAAAACAGTCAGAATTAATTAAATAATCTACAAAAACGCGAACATTTATAGTCGGGGAATTATATTCGTATGGCAAAAATACTAGAATGTTATAGTATGGTTAGATTGGAGCTGGGTTTTAGTGGGTACTCCGGCCATAAACCGGGCAAAATGCGTAAATGCATTTCCCAGCGATAAAAATAAAAGGCATCTGCCATGTCAAGAATAAAGAGTGCACTGCCAACTAGCTTGTGTTTCACTCGTCACTTCCCCCGTCCGAATAAATAAAATAAAAAGACTTTATTCTACTACATTTTACTTCTTTTTTTTTTAATCTTATTCTAGGTAGAAGTCGGCTCTTTGGCGTGAGTCTCCCTATATAAATAAATAAATAAATAAATAAATAAATAAATAAATAAATAAATAATATAAACAATATCTTGGACATTCTCACACACGGCCATCTGACCCCAAAGTAGGCGCGAGCCTGTGTTATGGGTGTCAGAGACTGATATACATACATAGATATTTTTAAATACATACTTAAATAGATAATATTAACATCCAGACACAGAACAAATACAAGTGTTCGTCACACGAATATTTGTCCTGGGTGGGATTCGAACCCACGACCCCTGGCGCAACAGGCAGGGTCACTACCGATTGCGCCAACGGGCCTGTAAATCTAACAGGTTAATCACCAGCGCGCAACAGAGTCGTAAATCCCTAATTGAGTCTTATTCAAAGTCAGTCACAGTTGTCATGGGTGGCAGCGTTTGCTATCCTGTATCCATAAAAAAAAAAAAATATTCACTCACCACAACACGATCCTTAACCTGTTCCAGCTCATCTACGAGTCGTATCTTCACCTCCTCAACTACTCTGAGCGCATTCTCACTCATCGTATCCACATCGCTGGAAACTGCGTCGCTTCCTGAAACATTATATTTTACCGTCAAAGCTATCGTGATAATCCTGGATTCATACCATGCGTCTTCAGTCGCGAAATATGTTTGGGTACAACCATAGAGAAAGGCTTTAGTAATGTAGTCTGTGGTACAACCGGTTAACAGTATTATGTGCATTTCTGTATTAGAATTAAAGTGTAAAGTATCAAATGCGGTTTGGCATCTTCACATTATTGGTATTCGTGATGTATTCGAGTGATATGAGCCACATAGATTTGCCCCTGATCTCTATTGAGTGAAGTCAAATTGCAGTCATTTTTGGTATAACAGAAGAGTAGTTTTTTTTAAAATAACCTGGACATTATCACACACGGCCATCTGGCCCCAAATTAGGCGCAAACCTGTACTATGGGTGCCAGAGACCGCTAGTGGCAAAATTTCATGGATGCTACTGTGCTTCGGAGGGCATGTAAAGCCGTCGGGTTTTCAATGCTGGAAGCAGTCCTGTTAAGCCTTGTCGAAGACCTTCGGGTGGCTTGAGAACATTTTTGGAGCAGCGTGGTGGAGTATGCTCTAGACCTCCCGCACAAGTGTCGGTGAGGGAGACCCGTGCCCAGCAGTGGGAAGTCAAGATTTTTATATGCTAAAAGTATGACTGACCTGTCTCACACTCGGCCACGAGCGCCTCGGCCTCCGCCCTGCAGCGCTCCGCCTCCCCCAAGCCCCGCGCCAGGTCCCCCCCCGCCGCGCGCGCACCCCCCTCGCTCTCCTCGAGCAGCCCGCGCAGCCACGCCAGCTGTGCGCCAGTTCTCTCCTATAAAGTATGACTGACCTGTCTCACACTCGGCCACGAGCGCCTCGGCCTCCGCCCTGCAGCGCTCCGCCTCCCCCCAGCCCCGCGCCAGGTCCCCCCCCGCCGCGCGCGCACCCCCCTCGCCCTCCTCGAGCAGCCCGCGCAGCCACGCCAGCTGTGCGCCAGTTCTCTCCTATAAAGTATGACTGACCCGTCTCACACTCGGCCACGAGCGCCTCGGCCTCCGCCCTGCAGCGCTCCGCCTCCCCCAAGCCCCGCGCCAGGTCCCCCCCCACCGCGCGCGCACCCCCCTCGCCCTCCTCGAGCAGCCCGCGCAGCCACGCCAGCTGTGCGCCAGTTCTCTCCTATAAAGTATGACTGACCTGTCTCACACTCGGCCACGAGCGCCTCGGCCTCCGCCCTGCAGCGCTCCGCCTCCCCCCAGCCCCGCGCCAGGTCCCCCCCCGCCGCGCGCGCACCCCCCTCGCCCTCCTCGAGCAGCCCGCGCAGCCACGCCAGCTGTGCGCCAGTTCTCTCCTATAAAGTATGACTGACCTGTCTCACACTCGGCCACGAGCGCCTCGGCCTCCGCCCTGCAGCGCTCCGCCTCCCCCAGGCCCCGCGCCAGGTCCCCCCCCGCCGCGCGCGCACCCCCCTCGCCCTCCTCGAGCAGCCCGCGCAGCCACGCCAGCTGTGCGCCAGTCCTCTCCTCCAGCAGCGCCCTCTGCTGCTCTATCCTCTCCATGCTTCTCTTCAACCTTTTATACAGAACAAGTTAATTTATAAGAAGAAAATATCTATACTAATTATTATAAGGAGGAAAGATGTGTTTGTAATCTTTTCACACAAAATCTACTGGACCGATTTCAAAAATTCTTTCACCATTAGCTGCGGGCGTTCACTAGTACAGGAATAAAATAAATTTTCTTTCCCCATTTTATTAAGCCATAAACATCATTTTTATTTCGCCATTATCAGCATCGTTAATATATTAGACACACCCAATAAATCATTGTTACCTTTCTTCTAGAGCTTGTCGCTCTAATGTCAAGTGTCTTTGGATCCGCTCTTCTAGAAGTTTCCTCTCCTCTGCAACCCACTCTTCCAGTCTCCTCTCCGCTGTAATTCTCTCAATCTCAATCTCTTCCATTTGGTCCGCTAGACGCTGGTCCATGTCTTGTTTGTCAGCCATTATTGACTGAAAAGAACATTAAAATGATTATAGTTGTTACAACACATACATAGCACCATCACCCTTTCTTTGATCCACTGTTGGACACGAATCTCTTCCACTCCACCACGCTGGCCAAGTGTGGGTTGGCAGACTTCACATGCCTTCGCGATGGTTAACTTTAACTTTGGTTTAACATGTACCGAAAGAAAAATTTTAAAGTCAGCAGGTCTACATATCGAGGCTATGACAGCAGGCAGCAGTGTTGCATTTTAAATACATAATTATGTTATTGTGATACTAGAAATTAAGATTAATATTTTATATAAATTCTATTTCGGATTAGTGTTTGGTGTAAACTGTGAACAAAGTGCTGATATAAATAATAAATAAATAAACTTTCAGGCACGCGGTTTCCTCACGATGTTATATCTAATATATATGTATTAGTCTAAATTTTACATATATATTTATAAATATATATATTATTTATACTTACCTATATATAAATGTATATATATTCACACCTACCACACCTTTCCACACCGCCCAGGGTTAGCTGGTGGAGAATGCCATCAGGCATTAAGCTCGCCCTTTGTGTATTTTTTAATTTTGTAAGGTATTCAATAAAGTCTATAAATAAATTAAAAAAAATATTGGTTGCCTGTAAAGTCGGTATACGGGCGAAAGTTTTACGTGACAACGACTTTGAGTGGTAAAATAATTTTAATGTGAATATTCATTCGTATAGTAGTATCGTCTCGTATCGTATCGTCTCTCTCGCTCTTAGGCGGGCTAACCATGCCCGAGTGGAAGGGACGCGTGCCTCTCACTCGCTCTCATTGTGAGCGCATAACGTGGGCGGAGCGTAACGCAGTTTCTTGAAGTGTCACCCGGCAAACCAATTTATAAGACGTTGTCACGTCAATAAATAAAATGTTTCTACTACTGTCACTGCGGTGTCACTGCAGATGAGTCACCTCAATCTTCCGCCGCACGTCCCCGCAATGCCGCTCGCAGCGCTCCCGCGCCGCGTCGTGCTGCTGCGCGGCGGCCCGCGCGCGCTGCGCCTGCGCCGCCGCCAGCTGCGCGCGCAGCGCCGCGAGCGACTCGCGCACCGCCGACAGCTTCGACGCTACGCTGGCGCGCTGGGGGAAATTATTATCTATATATATAAAAGGAGAAGGTGACTGACTGACTGACTGACTGACTGACTGACATATCAACGCAGGGCCTAAACCATAAGGGCTAGAAACTTGAAATTTTGCACAGGGGTTCCTTTTATAACGTAGGGGAGCACTAAGAAAGGATTTTTGAAAATTCACCCCCTAAGGGGGTAAAACGGGGGTGCAAAGTTAGTATGAAAATTTGCCGTTTATGAAGTCGTTAGACGGGTAGACGTCGTTAATGGGTCTAATTCTACGCGAGCGAAGCTGCGAGCGTCCACTAGTTATTATATACTTTACTAGCTGACCCGGCAAACGTTATTTTGCCATATAAATAAAAAAAAAAATTTTGGGGTGGACTACCCCTAACATTTGGGGGGATGAAAAATAGATGTTGGCCGATTCTCATAGATACCGGATAAGCACAAAAAATTTCATCGAAATCGGTCAAGCCGTTTCGGAGGAGTATGGCAACGAAAACTGTGACACGAGAATTTTATATATTAGATAACTAATTGTATCAGGCGTTACTTCGCGGAACTCCATTATTACAAAACAATGATTAATCTACTTTGCAACAATCCGCGTTTAATATCGATTGCAAAAGATTAAGACTCAATCGATAGTTGGTTATCGATTAAAAATTGAACCATTAGGTATTTCATTGTTTTATCCATTTAATAAAAATCCATTTAATTTTTCCAATAATTCAAGGGCGGTGGGTGGAGGTCCACTATTATTTTTTTTTTACTGCATCGAATTATTACTGGTCACAGAATTATCTTTTTTTTTTTAATTAGGTATAATTATAATTATTAATTATTATTAATTATTTAATAATAATTTATTAGTTTTATTCCTAAGAGTAATCTCACCCCGCGCCGCAGGCAGCCCGCCACGTCCGCGCGCACGTCGCCCTCCCCCGCGCGCCGCAGCGCCGCGAGCACGCACTGCGCGAGCGCCGCCAGCGCCGCCCGCACGCCGTCCCCGCGCAGCCGCAGCGCCGCGCGCGTCGCCGCCTGCTGCGCGCTCGCTTGGCAGTGCACGTATAGATCAGTTTAAGAGTAATCTCACCCCGCGCCGCAGGCAGCCCGCCACGTCCGCGCGCACGTCGCCCTCCCCCGCGCGCCGCAGCGCCGCGAGCACGCACTGCGCGAGCGCCGCCAGCGCCGCCCGCACGCCGTCCCCGCGCAGCCGCAGCGCCGCGCGCGTCGCCGCCTGCTGCGCGCTCGCTTGGCAGTGCACGTATAGATCAGTTTAAGAGTAATCTCACCCCGCGCCGCAGGCAGCCCGCCACGTCCGCGCGCACGTCGCCCTCCCCCGCGCGCCGCAGCGCCGCGAGCACGCACTGCGCGAGCGCCGCCAGCGCCGCCCGCACGCCGTCCCCGCGCAGCCGCAGCGCCGCGCGCGTCGCCGCCTGCTGCGCGCTCGTTTGGGAGTGCAAGTATAGATCAGTCTAAGAGTAATCTCACCCCGCGCCGCAGGCAGCCCGCCACGTCCGCGCGCATGTCGCCCTCCCCCGCGCGCCGCAGCGCCGCGAGCACGCACTGCGCGAGCGCCGCCAGCGCCGCCCGCACGCCGTCCCCGCGCAGCCGCAGCGCCGCGCGCGTCGCCGCCTGCTGCGCGCTCGTTTGGGAGTGCAAGTATAGATCAGTCTAAGAGTAATCTCACCCCGCGCCGCAGGCAGCCCGCCACGTCCGCGCGCATGTCGCCCTCCCCCGCGCGCCGCAGCGCCGCGAGCACGCACTGCGCGAGCGCCGCCAGCGCCGCCCGCACGCCGTCCCCGCGCAGCCGCAGCGCCGCGCGCGTCGCCGCCTGCTGCGCGCTCGTTTGGGAGTGCAAGTATAGATCAGTCTAAGAGTAATCTCACCCCGCGCCGCAGGCAGCCCGCCACGTCCGCGCGCATGTCGCCCTCCCCCGCGCGCCGCAGCGCCGCGAGCACGCACTGCGCGAGCGCCGCCAGCGCCGCCCGCACGCCGTCCCCGCGCAGCCGCAGCGCCGCGCGCGTCGCCGCCTGCTGCGCGCTCGTTTGGGAGTGCAAGTATAGATCAGTCTAAGAGTAATCTCACCCCGCGCCGCAGGCAGCCCGCCACGTCCGCGCGCATGTCGCCCTCCCCCGCGCGCCGCAGCGCCGCGAGCACGCACTGCGCGAGCGCCGCCAGCGCCGCCCGCACGCCGTCCCCGCGCAGCCGCAGCGCCGCGCGCGTCGCCGCCTGCTGCGCGCTCGTTTGGGAGTGCAAGTATAGATCAGTCTAAGAGTAATCTCACCCCGCGCCGCAGGCAGCCCGCCACGTCCGCGCGCATGTCGCCCTCCCCCGCGCGCCGCAGCGCCGCGAGCACGCACTGCGCGAGCGCCGCCAGCGCCGCCCGCACGCCGTCCCCGCGCAGCCGCAGCGCCGCGCGCGTCGCCGCCTGCTGCGCGCTCGTTTGGGAGTGCAAGTATAGATCAGTCTAAGAGTAATCTCACCCCGCGCCGCAGGCAGCCCGCCACGTCCGCGCGCACGTCGCCCTCCCCCGCGCGCCGCAGCGCCGCGAGCACGCACTGCGCGAGCGCCGCCAGCGCCGCCCGCACGCCGTCCCCGCGCAGCCGCAGCGCCGCGCGCGTCGCCGCCTGCTGCGCGCTCGTTTGGGAGTGCAAGTATAGATCAGTCTAAGAGTAATCTCACCCCGCGCCGCAGGCAGCCCGCCACGTCCGCGCGCATGTCGCCCTCCCCCGCGCGCCGCAGCGCCGCGAGCACGCACTGCGCGAGCGCCGCCAGCGCCGCCCGCACGCCGTCCCCGCGCAGCCGCAGCGCCGCGCGCGTCGCCGCCTGCTGCGCGCTCGTTTGGGAGTGCAAGTATAGATCAGTCTAAGAGTAATCTCACCCCGCGCCGCAGGCAGCCCGCCACGTCCGCGCGCATGTCGCCCTCCCCCGCGCGCCGCAGCGCCGCGAGCACGCACTGCGCGAGCGCCGCCAGCGCCGCCCGCACGCCGTCCCCGCGCAGCCGCAGCGCCGCGCGCGTCGCCGCCTGCTGCGCGCTCGTTTGGGAGTGCAAGTATAGATCAGTCTAAGAGTAATCTCACCCCGCGCCGCAGGCAGCCCGCCACGTCCGCGCGCATGTCGCCCTCCCCCGCGCGCCGCAGCGCCGCGAGCACGCACTGCGCGAGCGCCGCCAGCGCCGCCCGCACGCCGTCCCCGCGCAGCCGCAGCGCCGCGCGCGTCGCCGCCTGCTGCGCGCTCGTTTGGGAGTGCAAGTATAGATCAGTCTAAGAGTAATCTCACCCCGCGCCGCAGGCAGCCCGCCACGTCCGCGCGCATGTCGCCCTCCCCCGCGCGCCGCAGCGCCGCGAGCACGCACTGCGCGAGCGCCGCCAGCGCCGCCCGCACGCCGTCCCCGCGCAGCCGCAGCGCCGCGCGCGTCGCCGCCTGCTGCGCGCTCGTTTGGGAGTGCAAGTATAGATCAGTCTAAGAGTAATCTCACCCCGCGCCGCAGGCAGCCCGCCACGTCCGCGCGCATGTCGCCCTCCCCCGCGCGCCGCAGCGCCGCGAGCACGCACTGCGCGAGCGCCGCCAGCGCCGCCCGCACGCCGTCCCCGCGCAGCCGCAGCGCCGCGCGCGTCGCCGCCTGCTGCGCGCTCGTTTGGGAGTGCAAGTATAGATCAGTCTAAGAGTAATCTCACCCCGCGCCGCAGGCAGCCCGCCACGTCCGCGCGCATGTCGCCCTCCCCCGCGCGCCGCAGCGCCGCGAGCACGCACTGCGCGAGCGCCGCCAGCGCCGCCCGCACGCCGTCCCCGCGCAGCCGCAGCGCCGCGCGCGTCGCCGCCTGCTGCGCGCTCGTTTGGGAGTGCACGTCGGCGTACGCCTCGTCCTTTAGAGCTGACATCTGGAATGAGAATCAAGTTTTATTGAGTAGTGTTTTATTTTAAGACTGCAGAAAATCTATAAATTTTCAAATTTGTTAGATAATGTTTGAGAAAAATTCCATACAAACTTTCATCCTTCCAGAAGAACCTCTACTATTCGGGATGAATCCATCCATACTAATATTATAAATGTGAAAGTGTGTTTGTTTGTTTGTTTATCCGGCTTTCACGTCGCAACGAAGCTATTATATGGTATGGTTTTTGTGTGTGGAGATAGTGAGGATGGTGGAGAGTGACGTAGGCTACTTTTTACCGCGATAAAACATCCCCATGGGAAGATATCGATGTTTTGTTATTTGCTAGATATTTAGTTCCGGATGTTGTTAATAGATGGCGTTAGTAAAATTCATTTTCAAGTTCTTATCTATGTATGACTAGTGGACGCCCGCAGCTTCGCTCGCGTTACACATTCACTAACTTCAAAAACGGCAAAGCTTCATACTAACTTTGCACCCCCGTTTTACCCCCTTAGGGGATGAATTTTCAAATTTTTCTCGCCGTAAAAACCATCCTTGAACTTCAACGAACATTTAAAAAAAAGAATTGGCCAAATTGGTCCAGGCGTTGTTGAGTTATGCGCTTACCAACACATTTTGCGATTCATTTTTATATATTAGATCTATAGTTTAATAATAAACGTTTTTTATTTTAAGACTGCATAAAAACTGTAAATTTCAAATTTGTCAGATAATGTTTGAGAAAAATGCCATACAATATTTCTTCCTTCCAAGAGAACCTCTACTATTCGATTTAAAGATAACTTTATTTCTCATAAGACATACATACAGTAATAGTCACTTAAAATGAGAAACTTAAATAGGCAGTACAGATATTTTAGTTCGGCTAAAATGTACAGGGCAAATATATATTCGGGATGAATAGTAAAAAAAGTCTCCACAAGAGTGCACGTTGTACCAATTTTTATTAAAATCGGTTCGGTTTTTGATACCATTGCGACATAAGGACAGACCGACAGACATACAATGAATTTTACAAACATAATTTCGGAACATGCATCGATTACCTGTTAGTTTTTTTATTCAATGCACACTTATGCCCTGTTTTTTTTATTTAACGCAAACTCTAGAATTTTATTGTAACTATAGATACAAAAGTACATCTCTACCTGATTGATTAGGCATAGATATTTAGTGGAACAATGCCCACGACGATACCTATACGAATCCTATACGAATTGTAAACCGATCGATAACGATGGGTTGCTATAATAAAATACAAGTATGTAGTATCTGACTGCTCTAGAGAGATTTTTTAAAGCAATGCTCACTTGATGACTTGAAAGACTACAATTAGTCTTGCAAGTCGTCATGTGGGCATTGCGAGTGTTGGAAACTTTTATTACCTACATTGACGTTTTTTGTTATCTGTTCTTTTACTATTATTCTGTATCTGTACAACTTGTCATCTCTCACTCAATAAACTCATCCGTCACGGGCACACGCGTTTTTTACTCGGCTCGCAAATTTAATTATTTTTGGACCCAATCTTGCCTTTTCTCAGCGAGTCAATAGTAACATCGTGATTTACTTTTTGATTTTATTACAATTTCAAGTTTATTACCTTCTCCATCATCAGCATGGCCGCCTCTGCGAGCTGCTTGAGCTTCTCGTTGCTGTCGGTGCAGGTTTCCAAGCTGCTCGACGTATAGCTTTCTGTTGAATTTAAAGTTACTTCAATTATGTACCTACTCATACTACTTAATTAACTTTCCTTACAAATTACAAATCTATGTGTGAGGTACATTACGCGCAATAATGTTCGCACGGACTTACGAGTACGTCTGAAAATACTGTACGGATTTTTATACTATTCACCAATAGAGTGAGTGTGTGTGTGTATGAGAGAGAGAGAGAGAGAGAGGGAGAGAGAGAGGGAGAGAGAGAGAGGGAGAGAGAGAGAGGGAGAGAGAGAAAGAGAGAGATAGTGAAAGAGAGAGTGCGCTGTTTTTTAAGATTATTAATTTTACAAACGCATTAGGCTTTTTCTATACGACGGGGAAATAATTTGAAAATGCCAAATCAAGGGGAGAGGCCGGAGTAAGATTATATTATTGCCGTCCCACGCTGGGGGAGTGCACGATCTTCCCGATAGATTATATGCATGGTGCTGAGTTGCCTTGTATAAACATTACGAGCGGAGATATGTCATTAGTACCACCTTGCGTTTCTCGCGGTCTTTTTTACGGCGAACTGGTCTCCTGTGGAATGAGCTTCCGACTGAGGTTTTCCCTTCGAGCTACGACATGGAGCGCTTCAAAAAGAGTGTGAAACGCTTCCTTCAAGGCAGGCAACGCACCTGTGATACCCCTGGTGTCGCACGTGTCCATAGACTACTGTGATCACTTACCATCAGGTGGACCGTATGTCTGTTTGTCATATTATTAAAAAAATAACTATACTGTAAAAAAAAATTATTTTTAAAAAGCTTTTATAACTTGACCTTGAAACCTAATCGTGGTCAAAGTTCATTACAAGACTTTACCACAAGTGCAAACACGACTATGATACGATATTCCATCATGAAGTTCCAGTTAATATCTTCCGGCTCCATCATCAGATCAGTTCGACAGTACCATATTATTGCATTGTCATCGGAACCTAATATGTGTGCCAAATGTCAGCTCGATAGCTTCAGTGGAAGTGGGTGAAATATTGATTGCAAGATTCCAGGACATACATGAATACATACGAGTGAAGTTAAGTAAAAGCTTTTAAAATATACGAGTGTGTCCTCTCCAGGGCACAGACAGCGTGCACTCACCAAGCGCGGCTTGCATGTCGGCCGCGACGCCGGTGAGCGCACTCACGTAGTTCTCGAGGCCGGCGGTGATGTTCGCGCGGTGCTGGGCGGACAGGTCGCGGTAGGAACGCGTCGCTTCCAGATTCGTGGACTCTACATTTCTTGAGAAAAAAAATTTCTTTAGGTTAACTATAAAATTCACATATGTATGTATGACACAAGTAAATGGTGACGTTTCATTGGATGGTAAAATGGTAGATATTTTGGGCCAACAGGCCCGTTGGCGCAATCGGTAGTGACCCTGTCTGTTGCGCCAAGGGTCGTGGGTTCGAATCTCACTCAGGACAAACGCCGCGCCTGCTCCGTCTCCTGCTGCTTCTGCACCAGGTGCCGTGTCTCCCGCTACTGCCGCCCGGTCCGCGTCCACACTCACCTGCGCTTGTCCACCGTGTCGTGCAGCGTGCGCGCCGCGGCGGCGGCGGCGGCGGCCGCGGCCAGCAGCTGCCGCGCCTGCGCCGACAGCGCCTGCTCCGTCTCCTGCTGCTGCTGCACCAGGTGCCGTGTCTCCTGCTACCGCTGGGTCCGCGTCCACACTCACCTGCGCTTGTCCACCGTGTCGTGCAGCGTGCGCGCCGCGGCGGCGGCGGCGGCGGCCGCGGCCAGCAGCTGCCGCGCCTGCGCCGACAGCGCCTGCTCCGTCTCCTGCTGCTGCTGCACCAGGTGCCGTGTCTCCTGCTACCGCTGGGTCCGCGTCCACACTCACCTGCGCTTGTCCACCGTGTCGTGCAGCGTGCGCGCCGCGGCGGCGGCGGCGGCGGCCGCGGCCAGCAGCTGCCGCGCCTGCGCCGACAGCGCCTGCTCCGTCTCCTGCTGCTGCTGCACCAGGTGCCGTGTCTCCTGCTACCGCTGGGTCCGCGTCCACACTCACCTGCGCTTGTCCACCGTGTCGTGCAGCGTGCGCGCCGCGGCGGCGGCGGCGGCGGCCGCGGCCAGCAGCTGCCGCGCCTGCGCCGACAGCGCCTGCTCCGTCTCCTGCTGCTGCTGCACCAGGTGCCGTGTCTCCTGCTACCGCTGGGTCCGCGTCCACACTCACCTGCGCTTGTCCACCGTGTCGTGCAGCGTGCGCGCCGCGGCGGCGGCGGCGGCGGCCGCGGCCAGCAGCTGCCGCGCCTGCGCCGACAGCGCCTGCTCCGTCTCCTGCTGCTGCTGCACCAGGTGCCGTGTCTCCTGCTACTGCTGGGTCCGCGTCCGCACTCACCTGCGCTTGTCCACCGTGTCGTGCAGCGTGCGCGCCGCGGCGGCGGCGGCGGCGGCCGCGGCCAGCAGCTGCCGCGCCTGCGCCGACAGCGCCTGCTCCGTCTCCTGCTGCTTCTCTACCAGGTGACGTGTCTCCTCGTACTGCTGCTTGGTCTGCTTTAATACCTGGAAAATTAAGGGAACTACTAAAATGTGTGGGTTCGTTGCGAAAAGTACGTGATAATGACGGGTGAGCGAGCGGGCGTAGGTGCGAGCGGGCGAGGGAATCGTTCCGCATTTATCTCACTCGCGCGCAGCGGTATATACTTTGGCTAACACCGCAAACTACAAAGGTTAGCTACGCTAACGAATGAGGAGGACGAATTAGCTTCATAGGAATCTATACTAATACTAGCTGATCCCGCAAACGTTGTTCTGCCATATGAAATGTCAAAGTGACGCGACGCTTCACGTCAAGGAACAACGGTTAAAAATAAAAATACTAAAATCTTGTTTAAAAACATTTTCCAGTGGAGCAAATTATGAATCTAAACCATTCTCGAATTTTTTCATCAACATCCATTCAGCCGTTTAGGAGTTCACTGTTATACACACGTACATAAGAAATATATGTATATTAAGATTAAAATTATAATCCTTAAAGAGGAAGATTTGTGTATCAAATCAAATATTTCCTCTTTAAGGCGCCTAGTGGTGCAAAATGACCTTGAGAATCGGTGCACACATTCTCACAAACGACAACAGCGCCTCTAACGGAAAACCTCAGAACTACCTTACAGAGCATACAATGACATGTCATGAGGTACTGTATTAATCGCCTGTATAACCCGCGCAGATAGAGAATAGATCTGAAAATGGCACTTAAAATACAAGCACAACACACAACACAAGCAAGGGTACTTAAAACACTGGATTGTAAAATTTGCCTTTATTAATTGTGACATTTCAGAATCAGATTATAAAAATAAAGAACAATAGGATGGGAATGGTATCAAAGGTTTTATAAACCGCTTGGTCCAGCAGTGTCCTGGTCATCTGTACCCATTACTGGTTCAATTCCCTCCATGAATTGGTTAAAATCTTCCATGGACTGGTCACTTTCACAGTCCTGGTCTTCAGAGTCGTCACTTTCATCTTCGGTGTTGCTGTTCAATTACATCACAAAATGTCAACGTTCGTAACAAAAACTTAACGAAAATAAATAACAATCAAATGTAACGCAAACAAAAACAACAATATCAACGAAAACAACAATTACTCGGAGTGCGTCAAGTAGCTTAGAAAGCGAATCCCGACTGATTATTTGTTTGCAGCTCGTACTTCACTGTGTGAGTATAGACAGCGATAGAGAGTGAGCGAGAACGCATGCGAGAGGACGCCATTTTCAAATCTATTCTCTATCTGCGCGGCTTATACGGGGAAGTGTTTCAGTAGATGGCGTTTATTTTAAGTAATAATTGACCTAACAAAAAATTTATAGGAAGGTACGACAACGTAATGAAATTAGATTTATGCAATTTTCTTAGTTACTTAAAATAATAACAAAAAAAAAGTCATAAAAAAATAAAGAAAAAATTGAAAAAGAAAGGAAGTGTAACTGGAATTTGAACCCGAGTCTCTAGAGCGAGATTCTTACTCACTGCTAATGTCTATAATTTCCCCGTTATTGATATTATCTTTGGATTCTCTTTTCCTGTAATAAATACATATTATGACATATATAAATATTATTCGCTTTTTATTTCATTTGCATAAAATAATAACAAAAAAAAAGTCATAAAAAATAAAGAAAAAATTGAAAAAGATAGGAAGTGTAACTGGGATTTGAACCCGAGTCTCTAGAGCGAGATTCTTACTCACCGCCAACTCCCAACTACGCCATTTACAGTTATATGATTAGGGTTGAAAAACTGTGTACGTATCTATCTTTTTGTACTCTGCAAAACTGCAGAGAAAACAATGAAAATTAATAAGTGTTTGACAAAATTAAAATGCTTTTACCTCTTTACGTCATTCATATGTGTGGCGTTTGCTTTATATGAATACTTTTGATTTATTTCCCATGTTTATTTACAAAATAGGAGTCCGTTTACGAATTTAAAAAATACATATACCGTTAAATTATTTAAATAAATCAAAAAATGTATTATCCAATCAATAAAAGTAATGAAATAACGTTGGAATCTTGCAGAAATTTTGCGGCAGAAAGCGCGACACGCCCGTCTAGCAAGAGGCCTGAGCCGCGACTGTCGGTACACGGCGTTTACTCACACATGCTCGCCATTTCTCGCGAAATATGTCCGAAAATGAGAACAAGGGTTTTTTGGAAATTCTACAAAGTGGATTTAAAAAGTGGTACAACCGAAATATTGTATTTATTGTGATGAAAAATATATGTTAAATTGAAAAAAAAAATACGTATTTTAGAAGGGATTTGATTGTTTAGAAGATTATTTTAGAGGTATCTTCGTGATTTTTTTCTATCGAGTCAAAATTAATGTTTTATGTTTTGAAGACCATAGCAATATAACATATATCCCCAAGAATACCATATATTTTTTTTATTTGATTCTCTGCAATGGTTCGTGTGATATCTTGTTTATAAAACTCGCGTTTAGCCTCTGTAGTCCTCTTAAGGTCCACTCACATTGGCAGTGTTAGCGAGCTGCGTCTGGGTGGAGCACAGCTTGGTCACGGTGTTGTCCAGCTCGAGCTCCCGCTGCTGCAGCCTGCTGCTCAGCTCCGAGAACACCAGCTCGGCCCGGTCCCGCTCCTCCTCCGTGGCCCGCTTCTTCAGCAGCAACTCCTGGATCTCCTTGCGCTGCTCCTCTTGCTTCAGCGTCATCTCCGCGAAGGTCTCGTTCGCTAGGTATACGCCTGGAATGTTTTGGGGAATGGTTAGACCAGGACGGTGAAGATTTTAAAATTAATTACTAAAAAAATTAAAAAAAAAGCTTTTTATAACTTTTATTTTTATTTTCGTGTATTGTCATCGAAACCAAATATGTGTGCCAAATTTCAGCTCGATAGCTTCAGTGGAAGTGGGTGAAATATTGATTGCAAGATTCCAGGACATACTTACATGAATACATACGAGTGAAGTTAAATAAAAGCTTTTAAAAAGTTTAGAAATATTTTTATTTTGAATCTAGCAATCTTATTTATGTAGTAACTTTGTATTATGTTATTCTAATGATATTCTTTTTCTACTTAATTTTGATTCATGTACGCTGTCCATTTATGAATGTTTTATGTACCTATAAATAAGGTATCACTGAACTTGTATGTTAAACTATGTGATTTATGTTGTATATATGTATTAGTGTACACCTTCCTGTAGTCGGTCCTGGCCATCTGACCCCAAACAAGGCGCGATCTTGTACTATGGGCGTCAGACTGATATATATTTTTAAATACGTACTTAAATATATAATATTAACATCCAAACACAGAACAAACACAAGTGTTTGTTACACGAATGTTTGTCCTGAGTGGTAGCGTCCTTAAATCATTTTGCCAGTAGCGGTCACCCATCCACAAGCCGATCACGCCCGTCGTTGCTTAACTTTTTCGATCTATGGACTACATATATATGGCTATGGACGGTACTAATTACAATCATCTCACCATTTTTATCCCTCGCAGCTTGCAAGTCCCTCTTGAGCTTATCTATCTCCTCGGCATACACCTTCAATATAGCCTTCTTGGTCATCTTCTGGTTGACCTCCGGCTTGTTCTGGATGTTCTTGGCCCTGTTGGCGTACTCCAGCGTGCTGAGGGTCTCCTCCAGATCCTTGTGGCCCGGGGATATGGTGGCTATGATCGAAGTCTTGGTGCGTCCACCGAGGGACTCCTGCAAGATTCGCGTCAGTTTTGACTCCCTGTAAATGCAAAATTATTATTTTTATGGCTTATTTATATTTAAGACATTGTTGACATTAAAATTTTTATTGACAATCTCATCTCTCATCACAACCCTTTTGGGCACGGGTCAACGCTGGGAGTGGTGGTACAAGTGACTTCTTAGGTTACATAGGTGGTTACATTTGATGAAGTTGCTCACATTTACCTAGTATAGGCATGCAAAATGTTTTACGTTCACAAATATATTAATCATAATGTAGGTATTATAGTTAAAGCAGTGTTCCTAAAAATGAAACACTGCTTTAGAGGCTCTAGGTACTAACTAACCTGTACGGGATGTGCGGGTGTCTCTCGACCAGCGCGGTGATGACCCTGCCGAGAGTCAGGAGGGACTGGTTGATGTTGACGCACTCTCTCGCCCTCTCCTTCTTGGCAGGGTTGTCGCTGCCCGCCTTGCTGATGTTACTAACCTGTACGGGATGTGCGGGTGTCTCTCGACCAGCGCGGTGATGACCCTGCCGAGAGTCAGGAGGGACTGGTTGATGTTGACGCACTCTCTCGCCCTCTCCTTCTTGGCAGGGTTGTCGCTGCCCGCCTTGCTGATGTTACTAACCTGTACGGGATGTGCGGGTGTCTCTCGACCAGCGCGGTGATGACCCTGCCGAGAGTCAGGAGGGACTGGTTGATGTTGACGCACTCTCTCGCCCTCTCCTTCTTGGCAGGGTTGTCGCTGCCCGCCTTGCTGATGTTCTCGGAGCCGGCCAAGTCGACCAGGTTGAGCTTGCCGATCTTGACGAGCTCCTCGCCCTCGGGACTGTTCTCCTTCATGTGGACAACTATCGTGAACACTGTGTGGGATCGGCTGGAGGAGAAAATGTTTGGCGTTATTTATTAAAAGCTTTTATTTAACTTTACTCGTATGTATGTATTCATTCATGTATGTCCTGGGATCTTGCAATCAATATTTCTCCCACTTCCACGTAAGCTATCGAGCTGAAATTTGGCACACATATTAGGTTCCGATGACAATGCATGAATATAAAAAGAAAAGTTATAAAAGCTTTTTAAAAAAATATATTTATTTATTTATTTATTAATTTTACGCTTTATTGTAAACTACAATGGGCGGACTTAATGCCTGAAGGCATTGTCTACCAGTCAACCCTTGAGATGGTGAGAGGTAGCGGTAGGCGAAAGTGTAACCAACGAAGCAATAGTACTACCACTATTTTATTACTGAACGATTCATGAGTGTCTAAATTCATAGTTGAAGTTACCGGCTTACTCACGTGTGATAAATCACACGGAATAAGTCCGACTAGTTTCGATCTATTACGATGATCATCTTCAGGAGTGAAAGCGCTCGCGGCGAGCACGCCGTAACTTTAACTATGAATACTGCCACTACTTACTATAGTAGACTATGTACTAATTAATTGGGCTATTGACTACCACAGCTGAACATGTGTTCAATTACTAACAAGACGCGTTAAATCGTCAGTCCCGGTTTCCACCGTAAAATAACATTTGTTAAACCATACCTGAAACCTTCTTGAAACCTTGTGAAAACCTTGGAAATTTTTTTTTCAAATTTATTGTCAGTCTGTCTGTCCCTTTGCGCGCGATGGAATCAAAAAGTACCAATGAAAAATAAATGAGTCTGAATCTGACCAATTTGATACTATATTTTGAGTTAACTTACAATGTTAACGTTCCTGGAAAATAAATACTACAAATTACCTACTGCCTACCTACCTTTTCAAGCTACCGCTATCACTGGCTATATACAAACTTTACTGAAACATAATTTGCATATGTTTCCTCAATAATACTGCAAAAACCAAGCAAATGCGCAAAGTACTTGATAACCTGTGTAATAATACTACCTGTGTAATAATAGTATAATGTAATATTTCTAGTAGTTGTTTTTTCCAATTTACAGATAAAATATTTAATGCTGAAACGACATATATTTTTCTTAAAAAAACAATCAGCAGAAAAGGTTTAGTTAGACAATCAAGAGGATCATTTTAGTTTCATGTTTTGTTACAGTAACACTTTTTTATAGTGCCAGAGGAAACATAAACAAACATGTTGCCACAAAAAAAACAAAAAAACCAGGACTTACAAAGGATACTTTGCCTTTTCATTTGCTTGGCTGCTGCAAGTACAATCGTAAGTGTTAACTAAATTATTCTAATAACCGTCAAACTTTAAACAATCTTTTCTGATCAAAATCAAAATAGTACATAGGTTTAATGTCAAATAGTACATAGGTTTTATATTTTTTGTGACTTAGTGAATGCTTATTATTAATACTTATTATTATTGAATATTTAAAGACCAACATCGTAGATAAAACATCTAGCCATTTACGCCCACTATTTAATATCTTAGATCTAAATCACATATAAGAGACACGCTCAAATAAGGGACCTTACTCAATGAAATACAATATTTTACCTATTATATATAGTCTGAAATAATTCTTTTTTTTAAATTCTATTTCGTCTTACTTTAGGTATAGCTTCTCCCACCTGCTTTATCCATCTTATCTATACTATGTAATATTTTATACACGAAAGATATGTTTGTAATGTTTTCACACAAAAACTACTGGACCGATTTCAAAAATTCTTTCACCATTACAAAGCTGCATCTTCACTGAGTGACATAGGCTATATAACATTACTAGGTGTATACAAAACTATTGTTATGTCTAATTCCACGCGATCGAAGCTGCGGGCGTCAACTAGTCCTCTATATAACATTAATATATTACTTTCCAATGTTCTTATGGTAGCAATGTTACCTGGACTGTGCGTTCATGAGAGTAGAGGCCACCCGCTTCCTCTCCTGTCCCTGCGCCATTATCTTGTACACTTCAGTTTTGTTGTACACCTGGAGACACCAGTACAAGGAAACACATCATTTGTATGTTGTTTTAAGTTTAAATTAAAAAAATAGAAAGCATCAAATCCTAAGGAACAAGTTGTAGGCTTTTAGCTAATCTTTTTATCTTTTATGGACGTAAGATAGTAAACGAGCTTGCACAACCTGTCCTCTGCCGACTCTGAATGACTTTGAAGACTGACTGACAAGTGGATTATGAGTAGTAATGCTGAATGATTTGTTCAGACCATTCCGATGTATTATACTAACTATATTATATATACGTAGCGTAGCGTCCATAGCCCAATGGCTCGCGTCGATTCAATGTGATCGAAAGGCAACGACGGGCGCGGTCGGTTTGTGGATGTGTGACCACTAGTGGCAAAATTTCATGGACGCTACCGTGCTTCGGAGGGCACGTAAAGCCGTCGGCCCGGTTGTTTTCAATGCTGGAAACAGTCGTTAATCCTTGTCGAAGACCTTCGGGTGGCTTAAGTATGTTCCACATTGGGTTGGCCACTAACCCCTCCACCAATCCACATTGGAGCAACGAGTATGCTCTAGAACTCCCGCAGCTATGTCTGTGGGGGAGACCTGTGCCCAGCAGTGGAATGTCTATGGGTCGCAGCGATTATATATACTAACCGTAATCTCCTCAAGCCCGTTGACAATATTAGACCCCTTCCTAGTGACATCCTCATAGATCCTCAGCTTGGAGTTGTCCTCGGAGCTGGACAGCAGGTCAAACAGTTCTTCATTGTACAGCTCGAGGTAGGACACCCGGACTGTGTACTCTGTGTTGGTGATACGCAGCTCGTCAAACAGCTGGCTCAGTGCTCGGGGGATGATGCCCGCCAAGGGGTCCTGGGAACAATGCAACAGTCAAATAATGATAATAATTACCCTGAGGATGCCTTGTTTTAGAGCGAAACACGTGTTGGTGTGTGTATTCATAGATTGCATGTGCATTTTTTCCTGTGTGGGAGGGAGGTGCTGCGTGCATGAAGGTATACATACATCACCATACATTTTAGTTCGCAGATTAGTTGCAAGGTAGATTAATTTTTGGTTTGTAATAATGGAGTTCCGCAAAGTAACGCCTGATACAATTAATTAGGTCAAATAAGCATTGTAATTTTGAATAGAATGTATTAAGTCTCACTTGGTTAGTACTTAATTTGTGCATTGAAGATTTAAGATTTAAACTACAAATTACAGACAGGAGAGGAGTGCGACTGGGAAGACTGACGAAAGTCCCTCAGCCTCAGTTCAGTCTTCTCAAGACCTTCAAGTAGCTTCATAACATTCAACACTTTGTTAGGCACTAACCCCTCCATCAATCCGTATTGAAGCAGCATCATTCAGGTCTATACCTTCTTTACCAGGGCTCAACAGTAAATACAGTAAGTAGATAAGTATAATAAGTAAAGATCTTTTTCGTTGTAACTATAATCAGATAATGTTATCTTACACTCTGCCATGTGGTCTCATTCCCCGAGTTTTCTCCCACCATTGTGTGTGTCTTGCCCGTGCCGGTCTGGCCGTACGCAAACACTGTGCAGTTGTAGCCATTGAGAACCTCCTCGATCAGAGGACTCACTACCTCTTGGTATACTTCTACCTGGAAAACAAGGTTGTGTCATTAAGTATTTAGATTTAAGTTATAATACTGACTCTGTGCTGTACAGAGTCAGTTATATCAAATCAAATTAGTTTGATAATTATAACCCAGTGGTAAAGAATTTAGGCTCTCAATCAAGACAAGCAAAATATGGGAGAAGGCAAATCTATGGATTTGTCCCTTCAGACAAAACAAGGAGACAATTCAACAGATCTAACTGTACTAAAACCAGTAGCTGATAGACAGAATAAAAATACGTTTCATACTGCTGGTCACAGGGTAATTTAATGAAAGAACAAAGTCATAGTTGAAATTACCGGCTTACTCACATGTGATTTTAGTAAGAAATAGGCAGACTAGATTCGAACGATTACGATGATCATCTTCAGGAGTAAACACGCTCTCAGCAGGCATGGCGACCACTGAATTTTCACTAATTAAATATTAAGGCGGTAATTTCAACTATGAATAATTCATATTCAGTAATAAAAAAGAACATAGTCCTCCCTCAATCGACACCACACCTCCATGTGATGCTAAGAAACCATAAATTATTAGCATACCTGCTTAGCAGAGGGCGGAAAGGCCCTGTCAAATGTGAATTTTTTAGTAAATGATTGCCGCACAACCACTTCACGGTTATTCACCACTTCCACCACTCCTAAAGATTTTATGTCCCTCTCCCTTTGGTTGATTGGCCTGCAATATCAACAATAAAATGGTGAGTCAGGTATATTCCAAAATTATAACAATATTAAGTAGTTAATGATGTATTTGTGGCTAAAAGATGAGTAACTTCCAAGAGAATTAATAATTTTTTACTTCAGGATTGACCAACAAAGTTAAAAATATTAATGGATAAGTAACAAGTATTCCGGAACACTCACAACCCACAGTAGTATTCTTGGTTCAACAGATCGCAGACAGAGAACAACACAATTCAACATAATCAACAACACAATCAAATCAATCAATCAGAGCATAAATATTTATTTGTCAAATAAACTGGGGCAGTGGAGATTTAAACCTGTGACGTAAGGCAGTCAGGTTTATTCATCAACTTTTCACAAGAGTTGCCAATGTGTGTTTACGATGTCACATAAATGTAATATCTATTGTGCCTGTATTATTATCATGCTAATGCTAAACTATAATGGCATTCACATATTAAGGTACATATAGTATCTTAATTATAATATTTGTAGAAGCATGTAACCTAGTTAAAAGTTAATGGTTCCACCCATTACTATGATTCATGAAGAAATGCACATCAACCATGATAATAGTCAAGAATCAACAATATCAATGATTTTTATGCACTGGTACCATTTCACAATATTTTAGGTAATTATCTGAGCCATTCTGAGCAGAGAAACATTCAGAAACCCAATTTGCTCAAGTGATGCTTACGGTTGGTTTGTAACAAATCAATCTCAATAAAATCTACGAAGCTATGACTAAGCCAATCCGAACATTTTCAGGCCCTAAATAAATTGATAAAATGCGAACAAATCTTTAGAGAATTATACATGATATTAAATTTCATTGAGAATGAATCATGATTTCTTCATTAATAATCAATATTACCTCAACCGTACAAAAACTTGGATGTTTTGATTTTTATCCTTCCTGCTTCCTTTTTCGGACGTCATATCGGTACAAAACACATAAAACCGTTTGTATCACAAATATATACAATAATTGTAATGTTTTTATCACAAACTTAATGTAAGAACTCGCCAATACTTTGAAAATAAGCAAGTTATCTCCTTGAGCCAGTCAACGAGGGTCGTTACAAAAATCGTTCAAACAAAATTCAAATTAACTGTCGGGTCGAGCTGTCATTGAGTAATGGCGTCTCTTGGATACTTGTACTCACTTTTTGGCCGCTTTGATACTAGTTATTAGCACCGGCACGGTACGTTAATTCTTGCTAAAATTTTTTGGAGACCGAAAAGAATCGTTACTTTTTTTAAATTTTAAATCTAGATATTTACCAAAAGGTTATACGACAATTTTCACCATTCCGTAGGTCATGTTATGACATAAATATAAGACCAGCAGCTCCAAATAAATATGGATTTTATGACATGTCATTGTGTATGTAAGTCGTATCGAATCTTTATGGGATATTATGCAAACAAAACTGCTAGTGCTTTATAATATAATATTGGTTTGTAAGTAAGTTTAAGTAATGCTACTTTATAGTGGTGGTGGAGAAATAGAAATAAAAATGTCAAAAACAATAACAAACAAACAACAGCAAACCATAACGTTATCGTAAACGTGCCGTGACGTTCCCGTTGAAATAACCTTTCAGTTTAAATTTTTTCTTAAAAATAAATCAGATTATACAAGAAAAACCATTTAATTTTCTTTCTACCCTTATCAAAACACTGATTTTGGTAAGTCCAAACATTGTCCATCTAGCGATATTTCAAACTTCGTGATTTCAAACACTAATAATTTTTTAACAATGTACACAAAGATGGCGCTGTGCCTAGCGTAGTTACCATAGACCACATACATAGACAGAGTTAGTTCATTCGTAGTTCGTAGAGCAAGCTTGTCGAGGAGAACTTTTGCTGTAACCATAGAGTAAAGACCAAGTAATCCGTGTTATGTACTTTGTTAACTTTAGTAATAACCCGCCCAAGAATCTTACTACAATGTGCTCACCACAAGCTATCTCTTTGACAAGCTAGTTAAAGATAGTACGTGTGCTCACTACAGTATGTATTAAGGCTATACCTACCAGATGTGGCCACAGTAAAAGTCTTAGGGTCGTTAAAGTCGTCACCACAAAATTCATGATGGGCGGAATGCAAGGAAAATGGAGTTGTTACTGAATTGAAAATGTGAATAAAATATATTAATCGTGCTTCCATTAAAGCGAACTCCAATTTCTTTGCTGTGTTCGCGTGCCAAAATGTGTTTTCGCATGAATCTAAATGAAAAATTCGTGACAAACAAAAACAAACTCTATTTCAAAAGTCATAATACTGATTTTTATATAAATCATAATGAAAAGTTAAAACGGGCAAATTACGAATAGAGCATTTATTTTATTTCGGGATCCAAGATGGCGGACTTGACTTTTTATAAAATATCAATGTCAATATGGGTATCGTGTTAGTGGTTATCCCTCTATACTTTAAAGCGTGTCACACACTACGCAGATGCGGTAAGATATCTGTATCTGAGCGCATATTATCTGTCCATATCGGTCTCTATACTAAACTCAAGGAGCAACACACACTACGCAGATCACTTATATTTTACCGTCAAGCATCTGTCGGCACCGACATATATCAACAGATGGGCAGATAACATCTGCCGATGCAACAGATTTTATACAGGTTGTTTTGCACTGAGGCGGCGCGGTATGCCGTCAGGCGGACGGGGGGAAACTGATATGTGTCGACATGTCGGTTCAAGTACCTACCTACTGTTCTTTGATAAATAAATAAAATAAAAAAATAAAAAAGCCTTTTATTTCTTGCATTAATTCAAATTTACATTGTTAATTTTTTAATTTAATAATTACGTCATGACCTAATTTTTATTTAATAACATTAGTTGTGTCATGTTATATTTGTCCATAAATAATATTAAATGTCATTAGCAAATTAAAATCTATTAAATAAATGTCATTGTGTGTTTTTTTTCAATTGTTATAAATGTCAAATTTGTTGTTCAATCAGTTTTCAATTTCTGCAAGAACCCCTTCACAGGTAAAGGCCTCCTCCAATGATAGCCACTTTTCTCTGTCCTGTGCTACTTTTTGCCATAGTGGGCCTGCCGTCTTTTTAATTTCGTCGTCCCAACGTGTGTAGGGTCTCCCTACGCAGCGCTTCCCTTGGGGGCCTTTCCAACATGTCACCCTTTTTGTCCAGCGCCCATCAAGAAGTCGCGCTACATGTCCTGCCCACTTCCATTTTAATTTTTTGGCGAATCCTAGAGCACTGATAGCTTTTGTCTTGTCTCGTATTGTTGTATGTCGTATTTTGTGTCTTTTATTTATATTTAACATACTGCGCTCCATTCCACGTTGGCAAGTGACAATCTTGTTTTTTACTTTAGTGGTGAACTTCCACGTCTGGCAGCCGTACGTCAGACACGGTAAAAGGCATGTGTTCATTACTTTAGTTTTTAGAGCTATTGGCATGTTACTTTTGAAAATTTCTTTTAAACTCCAGTATTTATTCCAGGTCGATTGGGCCCTTCTTTCAATTTCAAGTTCATTGCTTTTCCTGTCAAAACCAATTTGTTTTCCTAGATATATGTAATAGTCAGTATATTGAAGCGGGTTTCCTTCAACTGTTATGATAGTTTTGGTACTGTTAGTCATAGTCATTGTTTTAGTAAGATTTATTTGAAGGCCAACTTCCTTACTCGCACTGTGCAGTGCTTGAACCATTGTCTGAAGCTGAGAGGGACTTTCTGATAGCAGCACTAGGTCGTCTGCAAATCTAAGGTGGCTTAAGTATTTCCCTTGAATGTATAATCCACATCTCCTCCAGTCTAATTTACTAATGATTGACTCCAGTACAGCGATAAATATTTTTGGGGATAGTGGGTCCCCCTGTCTCGCGCCTCTTCTTATAGGAAAGCTTGGACCGGTAGAGTCTAATTTTATTCTACTTGTACTGTTTTGGTAGATGTTTTTGATGACTTTTATATATCCATTCTCTACTCCTTGAGCTTCTAAAGCTTCCCATATACTTGCATGCGAGATTGTGTCAAAAGCTTTTTGGTAATCAATAAAGGTGACATATAGTGGCTTCTGTTGTTCATGGTACTTTTCGAAGAGTAGCTCTAGTGTATGTATATGGTCTATTGTAGAGAACCCTTTCCTAAAACCTGCTTGCTCTAGTGGTTGATGCTTTTCTAGAGTGGAGCTTATCCTCTGATTTATAATGGAAGAAAATAATTTGTAGAGACTCGGAAGTAAGCTTATTGGCCTATAATTTCTGATATCTTTCGGGTCTCCTTTTTTGTATAATAGAATAATATTTGCTTCTGACCATTCTGAGGGGGTTACTGACTTTTCTATTATTAAGTTGAATAGGATTGACAGTGGTTGAGCAAGAACGTGGCGGGCAGTTTTTATGGCTTCATTGGTAATATTGTCAGGTCCTGGGCTTTTATCTGGTTTCAAACGACTAATGGCTTCTAAAATTTCTTTTTCTGTGATAGCATGGATTTGCTCTACAGGGCTTTCGATGTTTAAGTCCATACAGTTGGAGCTTGGCATATAGTAGCTAGTGTTTGCGAGTGCATTTTCACTATATAATTGTTTATAAAAATTTGTTGCAATTGTCAGTATATCTTTGCGGTTTTGAGTAACATTACTCGTGCCTATTGGTTTATTAAATCCTTCTATCCATGTTTTACTTGTTCTTAATTCCTTGTATGCTTTTTTCGTACTTCCCAATTTCTTTATATGTTTCTCTATAGTTCTGGATCTATATAATGTGTAGTCAATCCTAATGTATTTGCTGATTAGCTTGTAAAGGGCGGAGAGTTCGTTTTTCATGGCCCGACTTTTGTGTTTTTTATGCTGCAGCTCTTGTCTTTTTTTTATTAGAGTTTTTGTCCGTGTAGATAGTATATTACAAAAATTCGAAGAGTCAAGTGTTGAATGAGTTTGTTGTAGACTGTGTTTAATAGCATGTACTATTCTGTTATGGTAGAGTTGAACTGTCAATTTTTTTTTCGAATCTTGTAGATCAGGCAGATGGGTATTTAAGCATTCTAAAAATGCCTTACATGCTTCTTCCGATTTTAATGAGCTTTTAGGTTTATTTCTATATGTGGCTCTACTCTTTTTGACTCTACCAAGACTTATTGTCGCTCTTACGGGCCTGTGATCCGATGGATAATTTAAGTTTAATGTTTCCACGTTTTCAAACATTCCTGGTTGGTTAGATAATATGAAGTCTATTTCATTTCTGTACTGCCCATTTGGCGATCTCCAGGTCCATTTACGGTTTGGCTTTTTCTTAAAATAGGTGTTCAAAATTGCAAGTTTGTGTTCTGTAGCGAATTCTATTAACTTTTGTCCTCTTTCGTTTCTTATTCCGTAACCATTTTGTTTCATTATTAAAAACTCATTTTGCCTGGGTTGTCCAATTTTAGCATTAAAATCTCCCATTATGATAAAAGTTTTGTGTGCCATTTCGATTGTTTTTCTGACAGTTGTGTAGAAATGTTCGATTTCTTCTTCACTTGATGCTTCTGTTGGTGCGTAGACTTGGATAATCGATATTCTAAATGATTGTAAATTAAGGTGCAGTATAGCGACTCTATCTGTTATTCCTGTAAAGCTTTCGATGTTTTGCTTCAGGGATTTGTTTACTAAGAAACCGACACCGTATTTGCCGGTTGTTAATCCTATATAGCAAAGGATGAAGTCTCTATATTCTTCTATTCCTATCCCATAGCGTCTTGTCTCACAAAGGCCAATGATATCGTATTTAATATCTTTGATTGATTCATATAATTCTATCAAACGTTCAAACGATGAGAGTGTTCTAACGTTATATGTTACTATATAGAGCTGATTCTTTTCTTTTTTGTTAATTTTTGTGTGTATTATGGTTTGTTTCATTGGAGGGTTTTGGTCATAATCTTCCTCGGTGACCAACCGGGTTGGAAGATATGTTATATTTTTGCATTCTTGTCGTACGTTGCTATATTTTTTTGTAGAGATGGGTGTTAATTGCTATTTATTTTTACTCGTATTTTCTTGCTGACTACTTGAAGTTTTATTTATTAAAAAGTTTAGCATGCCTGGTCTTACAATTTCTGAGCTGGCTGATGGCTTTAGGGACTTTTCTTGACTGTAAGGAGCTTTGTTTTTCTTGGATGCATGTGTTTTATGATCGTTTTGAACTCTTTCAGGAGATAGTGATAAATTTCTTTTCTTGCTGTTATATGATAATGATGTAGAGCTGCTTTTGAGAACCACTAATTTGTCATATTTAATAATTGCATGGTTGCCTTTTTCGCGCTCGAGCTTTAATTGTTCTTGAAGCTCTCTTCTTTTCTGTAGAATGTTTCGCGGATAATCTTCTTTAATGTAATATGAAGTGTTATTCAACTTATATTTATTTTTAAATATTTCAATTTTTTTGCCAAGTGTGGACATCGTTATAGCTACTGGGCGAGGTCGTTCTCCTTTTTTTCCTATTCTTCGTATGGCTTGTATATCTCTTTGATCTATTTTTATGGATAGATGATTACTCACGAAGTCAATCATTATGTTTTCTAAGTTTGAATATGATTTTTCGCTTTCTTCTAATCCAAAAAATACAATATTTCTTTCTTTTGCTTGTCTTTCCAAAAAATAAAGTCGTTTTTCTTGGTTCTCTACTTTTTCGTTTAGCGTATTATACTTCTCTTCCAATATTTTAAACTTTTCGTCTAGTGTTTTGTTGATGCTTAATGTTACATTTTCTGTACTTTTTAATATAGTTGACCTCTGTTCATCCAGTTCACTTTGTATTTTGTGAAGGGCGCACATAATCTCGTCCATGATGTATAATTAATTTTTGCTATATTTTGAATGAGTTTTGTTTTAATTTATAATTTTATACTGATAGTGCCCTCTGGTGCTGATGACCGCAATCCTTAATTATTTCAGCAATGCTATTTGCCGACAGATGGCGCTGACATACAGTTGGGTGTTATATAGAGATTTGCTTGAAATGTTCTATTTGTTCTATATGATTGCCGCTATTCGTCACTAGATGGCGTTGATAATCGTGATGAGTTTTACTTTTATTTTTTTTTGGTTTTTAGTAACTTTTTGTTCACTTTATCCTTTCAAGTAATAATCATTCCATTTTTACACCGTTTTTTCTGTTCTTTCTTCACTTTTTGGTTGGGTTTTCCACTTTTTAACCAAACTGTTGAATGAAAAACTGTCACTGTTCCGTTATATCTTTAAACTTGTTTTGTTCACTTTTTTAAGCATTTCCACAGTAACCTTTTATTGTATTGTCACTTTTAACTCTTATTAACTTAGAGAGGGCGCTGCAGTCCAACTGTCAACAGCGCAATCGTGTATTTCTTGCAATAAAAAAAAAAAAATAAAAGCATCGAGAGTTTCTGTGCAAAATGTGGTTACGAAGTTACTGTTCTTTGATATATACCTACAATAATAAACTAGAGTGACAGCTAATCAAAAACTTCTGTGTTGAAATTTTTTCTAAATCATAATAATCCTCCCGAATTTTGTTGTTAGTTTTCCCTTAAACCCTGTAAAAATATTAATTGCTTACCTGCCATAAACAAGCAGCCAGTCGTTCTTCGGTAGAAATGCATTCTCGCATTTTAGTATATTTTTTTTTATATCCCCTTTGATCTAGTCATGAATCGCCATAAATGACAGATCTGATAGATCCTTGAAGGGATTAAATTCACCTCGCTCATTTTTAAGTTTTATATGCGTTTCCACCCAAATTTTTCGCCTTTTAGTACATTGTAACGCAACACGGGCATCAAATTCAAAATCATAATCCTCTTCTAAGCTAAGCGTTTATTGCTTTTTGATTTATTAGACAGTAAATCAAAAAGCAATAAACGCGAACTCATTGGCATATTAATGGCATTTGTATCAGAATTCATCATACTGTATAATATGATCCGCAGCAAAAAAAAAGTGTATTTCGTATATTATCGTATCTGCGAAGTGTGTGATACTTTCAGATAATATAAGTTTTTATACGCAGATAAAATATTATCGTATCTGCGTAATGTGTGACACGCTTTAGATAGAAGAGAGAAAGACCTGTCTCTGCACGACGATAATATCGCGCCATTACGGCGAATGACTTAAAAAAAAAACTTAGAAAAATCATAAAATGGCCTATTCGTACGTAACGTATACTACAATGACATCTTCAAGTCTCGCAGAGAACTGACACAGCAACTTTCAGTTTAAATTATAATTATTATGTACTCTGTGACCACAACACCCACAACAACGTCCTTCTTTAGCATGCCCAAAGCATGCAACATAATATGTTGTATACCTCTTTTATCTGTTCTGTGTGGTATACTGTGGCAACGCTGTGGGTCGCTACGCAGCGTACTAGCCGCGAGTGGAAGCCGAACGAATGAACGTACTCTCAATTCAAAACAGTTGAAAGGCACAGGCACGCGGTACAGCGGTACACTACAGCTTTAAGCAGTTTTCTCTCGTCCGTGGAGATGGCGCCATATACAATCTTAGAAAAAATATACTATGCTAAATAAAACCGTTTAAAAACGTCTTTTACGTTATTATCGAGATCCTACAAATCACGTAATAATAAGACAATGCGAAGTTCGCATTGCGAACGTTATCCGTTACATACGAAACCGAAACTGTGGCCTCTCTTTTCACTCCACTATACTAGTCCACTGCTGAACAAAGGGCTCTTCCGAGGCACGTTAGTAATATTTGCATATGAATAAATTAGTAGGTAAACAAGTGAAAGTAAGTAGGTTTATGTCTATAACAATTGAATTAATAGGAATACCCACTAGTTCTAGACACGTTTATAAAAAAACGTGAGTCCCTAACAAGTAGAAGTGCAGAAAGCGTAGTGGTGCAGAACTTGTACCCAAAAATATATAGGTGTTGATTTCGAGCATGATAAATTCCATTTCCTTTCCTATAGCCATACTTCAGTATGTTTAAATTGTACCTACTTAATGTAAATCTCAGATTGTAAACGTTGTCATTAAGTAAAACAAGTAACCGCTAATTGCGTGTGGTAGGTATTCACTTTTAAAATTCCGTGTTTTTGCCGCATCGTACAAGAACAGAGATATAAAACTGGATAAATGAGCAACGTCATTATACAGATAGTTTTTGCGTCTGGCAACACTCATTACACCATTTCCTCCCGCGCTTTCTTGAAGAAAATTAAAGAGTCTTAGCATGCCCAAAGCATGCAACATAATATGTTGTATACCTCTTTTATCTGTTCTGTGTGGTATACTGTGGCAACGCTGTGGGTCGCTACGCAGCGTACTAGCCGCGAGTGGAAGCCGAACGAATGAACGTACTCTCAATTCAAAACAGTTGAAAGGCACAGGCACGCGGTACAGCGGTACACTACAGCTTTAAGCAGTTTTCTCTCGTCCGTGGAGATGGCGCCATATACAATCTTAGAAAAAATATACTATGCTAAATAAAACCGTTTAAAAACGTCTTTTACGTTATTATCGAGATCCTACAAATCACGTAATAATAAGACAATGCGAAGTTCGCATTGCGAACGTTATCCGTTACATACGAAACCGAAACTGTGGCCTCTCTTTTCACTCCACTATACTAGTCCACTGCTGAACAAAGGGCTCTTCCGAGGCACGTTAGTAATATTTGCATATGAATAAATTAGTAGGTAAACAAGTGAAAGTAAGTAGGTTTATGTCTATAACAATTGAATTAATAGGAATACCCACTAGTTCTAGACACGTTTATAAAAAAACGTGAGTCCCTAACAAGTAGAAGTGCAGAAAGCGTAGTGGTGCAGAACTTGTACCCAAAAATATATAGGTGTTGATTTCGAGCATGATAAATTCCATTTCCTTTCCTATAGCCATACTTCAGTATGTTTAAATTGTACCTACTTAATGTAAATCTCAGATTGTAAACGTTGTCATTAAGTAAAACAAGTAACCGCTAATTGCGTGTGGTAGGTATTCACTTTTAAAATTCCGTGTTTTTGCCGCATCGTACAAGAACAGAGATATAAAACTGGATAAATGAGCAACGTCATTATACAGATAGTTTTTGCGTCTGGCAACACTCATTACACCATTTCCTCCCGCGCTTTCTTGAAGAAAATTAAAGAGTCGCCGCATTAATTCTATCCGTATGTCGCAACGTTTTTGCGTCGGTTAGCCCGCGTTATGGCGGGCCCGTTCGCTTTTTGCGAGCGACGAGAGTTGCGGAGATGCGCTTCTCAGACTCCGGCGGCTAGCAAAAAGCAGCCGAGCCGCGAACTCGGGAATCTGCGCAAAAACCCCAACTCCGCTCAATAACTGGCGACGTCGATGAAATACTATGAGTTCCTTTGGAGTTTTTACGGCATTGGTGCTTTTTCCGCGCGCAATTTGCATTGGCCGCTCGGCTGCCATCTTGGAGTTTTTCCCGCGCGAGCGACTTGAACTCGAAATGATGATCGCGCGTTCCGAAAATTGCCAACCGGTAAAAAGGAGGTTGATAAAATTCTTCATGCCGAATGAGTGTAAATACATTATAATGAAATCTGTTAACAATCCCTTGACATAATTTGATGGCTTACGATTTAAGTTAGATATTCTAAGCTCTACATTTGTTGTATTTCCAGGCAGACGTCATGGTGGTTATTAGATAAAATCAGCAGTAAAAATGTAAGTACCAAACTGTGTATTATATTCATAACATATCGCTGACAGAGTTCATAGTAGGTATAGGGATCGTGTCTCGATAAATCTTAATAAAGATCGGCTTACATATCTAATTCTTCTACCTACTGTACTGTGGAAAGCTTTAGTTTAGTAGGGTAAATACGGTAGATAGGTAGTCAAGCGGTACAGCTAGAGACGTTTTAGCATCTGTAGGTAAAAAGTTAGGTAAACAAACACGCGTATAAGAAACGGTCAGCGCAATCCTATAATAAGAAAGTCTTTTTTATAGTAAGAAAGTGTAGCTAATTAGACAGACCTCACGTGGCGTCTAACAGCTTTCAGTATGCGTGCGTATACGGAGCGCTGATAGCCCAGCCTTCTACTCAAAAGGTCCGGGGAGGTACGGGGTTCAAATGTCAGGCCACTTTTTTCAGAGTTCATGCATACCGCTAATGCAAAATCCTTATTTTGTATTAGCGGTAAAGAAAACATTTTGACATCACCATCTGCTTCTAAGATGTCAATATACCTAATTCACACGCTTTTAAAAAGTTGCATATATCCCACCCCCAGCAATGCAATTAGTGTAACAACAACTGCCTAAAAGTACAACGATGAGACTCATAAATTTCAGTTATTGTAGTCAGAAGTCAGTAGTGAGTTTAAGTACTGATTAGAATTTGGTTTGGTAATCATAATCATAATTTTGTTTGCATGAACAATGCAAGAACATAGCAAATTACAACAGATAATGTCTTACCATACCATAAGTACCATAGAGTAATAACCAAAAGTAGTCCGTGCCAGTACTATTATGTATTCTGTGGTCTTACATAATGTTCAGCCTCTATATTATAGTATAGGCATGCTAATTATGTCAAATAGGTATAAAAAAATCTAAATTTAGATACATATTTGAAATAACCCAGTGCTCACAACAAAAAAAAACGTCAATATTTCAAATACAATCTTAAAATTGAATTCAAGAATCAAATCACTAAAAAAACATACTCAACATCAACTTAGTTAGAATAACTACACGAGACATTATTTATACCTACCTAGTATTGCCTGCTTACTGTCAACGTTATAATATAAAGCCAACTAGGTATCATAAATAAACTGATTTTCAATGAAGATACATATTTTAGAAATCAATCAATATTATTGGTACATTTATAGGTCATAGCATTTAATTCTACACGTTTCTACTTTAAACATATCTCAACGGTCGTTATTTGCAATTAGATAATTTAATACTTTATCGATGAAGGTATTTACACGCCCCGAACGAGTCGAGAGGTGAGATTAGCAATGAAAATGTCGCGATCGCGATGTGTTCAGAAGTCAAGGCATAGGCGAGGCGGTGAGCGTGAGAAAATACCCATTCGAGAGTGTCTTGGCGCTGTGTGGCAACGAGAGCGGAGGGCAGAACGTATTAGTCGCTGAAGTCTCTGAAATAATAAAGTAATAGCACAGAATGATTAATAGTACAAAGTAATGGGCGGAGTTAAGGGCGATCGGTGGAGCTCCCCCTCCGCGCCCCTCAGTAGTGTAGTAATAATTAAATAAAACAGACCTAACGTAATTTGACTAAAAAACTAAACTAATAACAAAACAAAACTATTTCTCAGTAAAAATATACTATAACTAAAAATAGGTAAGTATGTAATAGAAATTTCGAGTGTGAATGATTTCGCGGCACGGAGCGATCCTATAATCGTCCATAAAATTATTAGCCCGGTCAAAAGTTGAAAAAGTTGCAAGTTCAAAGTAGATCAGCATGGTAAGGAAAGAGCTATATATTTTCTTCGTGATCGGGTTCGTTACAATGAAATTTGAGTATATGAAAGTTGATCTTAAGTTGAAAATAATGCAGCTCTAATTGAGATTGGATTGGTAGTTTTTTAAGGTTTATTTATTTTATATTTATGTAAGTACATCCAGAAATATAGCACAAAGAAACATTTTTACGAAAGAATGTATGAAAGAACTGCTTATTTCCAAAATAAATATCTTTCGGCAGGTGTATTAATTTAAATATTGATCTTTATGTGATGTGAAAAGTGTAAGTTTTACAATCTTCGATAATGTCTTGTTAGAAAACGTTTATACCGTTTCGTTTCCAAGTCCTATTGGTAAATTCATTCATAATTGTGTATTCCAATACGATTGCGTTTCTCATTAAAGAATAATAAAATTACTTTCCAATTTTCCCCAACCGCGCTCCGCTGTTTTCGTGGCCTGAGTTTTTCTGTTAATAATATCCAACGGACTGTTAAGGCAGTGTAGGTTTTTCCTGTACCCGGTGAAAGGTTGTCGCAACGTCGGCTAGCTAGAAATATGATAGTATAACGGCACCGGTACTGTGGGAACGATGCGGTGTCAGCTTTTTGTGAAATTAAATGGAAAAACGCGAGCGAACCCAGTTTTACGACGACAAATCAAAATCAGGAAGGCCCGTGTGATGGGTAGCGCCGCGCGTCACAACTTTCTACTTGTTCATGGTTTCAAGTGGTAGAACCTGTGTTCACACCCTCTGAGTCACACCTGTTGGGTGACGATTAAAATTGTATCAATGAGACAATCGCCTTTGCACTTTAAGCTATCCCTATAACCTCTATTAACACAAACTGCTAACTGAGCTTTGCTGCGCTGAGCTTAGTCCTCAGGCCTTAGTCCTTAATCTAACCGGACTGTCTGTACCGATGGCTTTAAGGTTAAAACAGGCTAATCTGAAAGAATACTCACTAACTTTTGAAGTAATTTATAGGTACTACGTATTTACTTACTACTAACAAACTATTAACTATAGCTTAGCATAGCTATAACCCATAGACGTCCCACTGTTGGGCACGGGTCTCACTCACAGACAAACCATGCTGCTCCACCACGCTGCTTCAATGCTCCCTCTACATAGTTAAAAACTCTCCTCCCTCTACATATTTAAAAACTCTCCTCCTTCTACATAGTTAAAACTACTTACTTACTGTCAATGCGATGTCTCATTCGGACGCTGATGGTGCCGTTGGATTTTAGTGGGTATTCCGCCCACTGAGCCCCACATACCTGTCTATCTCTGTCTTGAACTAATACAGGCAGGATGCGTAAATACATATCAAAGAGAATTAAATAGGTGTCAATGCGTATACACTTTATAGTAACGACTTTTTCGAACTTAACACTGTCTGTTATTGAATACAATGGCCCACTTACCGCCAGGTGGATGGATACCACGACAATTTTATATCCATGTAATAGTCAGTCGGCTTGTAGCACAGAACGTAACATATAGATACTCGTACATGTAAAATAAATGTTTGTTTGTTCGTATTTCTGCATGTCGCGCCGGAACATTTCAACATTGATAATATATAGGACATTAATTGATAACTGGCATCTCTCTTATAACTCTCTAAACATCTCTATTATTAACATTTAATTCTATTAGTATGACATTAGTTCAATAAGAAATCTACTCGTAGACTATAATACTTAAATTATGATTAAATAATATTTGGAAGTGTAAAAAAAAACAAACATTCACATTTTACTATATTATTAGGATTAACATGGATGGATGTAAACGGAATCAGACAAGCAACTCTAGGGCAACAAGCAACGCATCTGCAACCGATTTTGAGTCTAGTCCAAGCACAGGTCACGAGGTTCTGCATGTTAGGAATAATAGAAAATAGGATATAAAAAAAATTGTGAGCCGACACGGGACGCCTGGCAGATGTGAAACATCGAAATTATTTTGTACAAGTAATAGGCACAAAAGTACAGATTACAGATTATGACAGGAACTAAAACATAAAATAATTTAACCGTCATTTGTCGGAACTGTATAGTATATAATTATAATATTTCATATTCGCCACGCTCGCCACGCCAAAAATCTGGTTTGCCCTCCGCCTAAAGATGTTTCACATCAAAAACATACCGACCCAAGCACAATATGGCCTGACACTTGCCTTAGCAATAGCGAAATGAATCACATGTAATTTACGCTTATTTTTGTACTTAAAGTATGTAGCAAATGGGTCGCCACATACACAGCTGCGGGAGGTCTATAGCATACTCCACCACGCTGCTCCAATGCGGATAGGTGGAGGGATTAGTGGCCAACCCAGTGTCGAATGTTCTCAAGCCACCCGAAGGTCTTCGACAAGGCTTAACGATTGTTTCCACCATTGAAAACAACCGGGACCGGCGTCTTAATGTGCCCTCCGAACTACTCCGAAGCACGGTAGCGTACATGAAATTTTGCTACTAGCGGTCACCCATCCACAAACCGTCCGCGCCCGTCGTTGCTTAACTCTTTCGACCACATTGAATCGACGCGAGCCATTGATCTATGGACGCTACAACAAATGGGTAATTTGTATAAATTTACGCCATTTTATATCCAGAGAGAGTCGTCAAGGACGAGGCAGACAGGTGGATTCGATTGAAAAACTGCTTGAAAAACCGTGGCGTATCCATTTCCATCTAGTTTAGGTGACGAGCTATATACAGAACATTGTCGTTAGCATGAATGATATGCAAACCCGTAGTTTTTGCTATTTGCAGTTTTGTTAACGAGACTCGGTCGGATACACTTCGAAATTAATTTGATATGATAGCCCTCGACCGATCAATTTATGGGTGTGGGCAGGTGGACTGAGTTTGTAGGAATTTCGTAGGGTTTTGTTTTCAATCACGGATTTTATGTTTTTTAAACAAGAATTGTGCTGATACGAGTGTTTCTAAATGAGACACATTCTTTTTACTAGCTTACTTTGTTTTAAAACAAATTTAATCTAATCCAAAGACAAAAGAGTATTCACATTAACAAAACACTTGCATAATAAGATACCTATTTGTTAAACAAAATATTTAAAATATAAGTTAAAAACCTAATTTAAACCCATTGGCAGTGCCCTGCAGGGTGCGGGACTTTTTCTCGACGAGAAGGCCTGGAGCCACTCCAACCGCGCACTTGCATTGCGTGTTGCCAGGAGGGGCTGGCCAACCCGAAATGTCATACTAATCTATACTAATATTATAAAGATAAAACATTTGCTTGTAATGTTTTCACACAACAACTACTGGACCGATTTCAAAAATTCTTTCACCATTAGAAAGCTGCATCTTCACTGGGTGACATAGGCTGTATAATATTATTAGGTGTAAACGAAACTATTGTTGTCTAATTCCACGCGAGCGAAGCTGCAGGGCGTCCACTAGTTTAGTTATACATATAGGATATCTTGGATTTGAACCCGGACGATCTAGCTTAACGTGCCCTCCGAAGAACGCAACCACTAATTTTGTAACTGGTAGTGACCGCTCCAACTACCTGCCCGTGCCGCAGGATCCAGCATGTCCAATTACTGTCAGGAAACCGTACCTGCAAATGCATGTTGATCAGATGCACATAAGATTCAAATCCTTTTTAAGCCCCTAACCGGCTTGTTCTTTTAGGGTTCCGTACCCAAAGGGTAAAAGGGGACCTATTACTAAGATTTCGCTGTCCGTCCGTCCAACTGTCCGTCTGTCACCAGGCTGTATCTCGTGAACCGTGATAGTTAGACAGTTGAAATTTTCACAGATGATGTATGTCTATTGCCTCTATAACAACATATAAGTAAATCATAAATCTATATATAATCAATAAATCTATTTCTATTACAAATGAAAGAAATTACCAGTGAAGGACTTTGATTTTCTACCTGTGTCTATTACCACAGACCTTAGTAAAACTTTGTTCTAAGACTACACAAAATAAATACCAAAAACCTAAAAAACACCCTCGCAACAAAATAGCCTCCGATCAGGCGGTTCGTGCCGGAATCAAATTAAAAATGATAATCAGTTGCAAAAGCTTAATTCGCGCTGCGTCGAAAGCGGTCCGCTTCTTGGAAACGCTAAAAAAAATGGCCGCCGCACCAACGGTACCGGATGATTTGCAAAAAACTACCCACGTTTAAACTGAATATAGGTTATGCTGTATGCAGCGCTCTGGGCTGGCTTTCTTTCAGACGGTAATTGCGGCACGAATACCTGCACGTAAAAACGCATATTTTATTATGCTGCTTTATTACTAATTATCCTGTTTTGGTATACGCTGATCTTTCCCTTTGGTAAGTAGGTGCCTATAACAATATTTTTTTAAATTTCATTTATTTGCCAACGATTACTACATTCTACAAAACATAATATAACATACGATCTTGCGCCCTCTGAATCCAACGGATATTATTTATATTTTATATTATGCTGTTGATTAGATATAAATAAATATGGCATTTAAAGTTTGTACAAATGTTACCTTATTAGGTGAAAAATAAACATAGGGGATAACACATTTACGTACCTGCGGGGCTCCACTAGTTATATATAAAGACAGGATACCCTTTTACCTTCTTTGATTAATATAATTTTATCTGGTTGACATCTTTTGCCTTAAGCATCTAGGTGTCCCTCTTAGATAAATTCGTACCTACTTACCTGTCTGTCAGTCTCTTGTTGTTCTGATTTTCTTAAAGATGGAAACGATAAACATTGTTTTAACCTAATGAATCTTTTTTTTTCGAGGGGGAAATCTTCGAGAGCTCCCCGAGCACTGGGGGAAGAGGTCGGGGTATGTGAGATTTCTCACTAAAACCCCTTCGGCAGCCTTCTAACACATCTAGGCTGGCTAGGAGGCTTCGGGATCTTTTTTTTATGGTTACAAGATAGCAAACGAGCTTGCAGCACCACCCATCCGCTGCCGCCCATGACAACTGTGACTGACTGACTTTGAACAAGACTCAATTAAGGACGGTTAGTCCAATTAGTTGAGAGAGTTAATTAGAAAATTAGTTGGTCAGTTCGTTAGTAGGTATGAGGACTGGGGACTGTTAGAGATAGTTAGTCCTGTTAGTTGGTGTTAGTAATAGTCCAGTTAGTACTTATTAGTAGGCGTCTCGTTCTAAGTCAGTCACAGATGTGTTGCTAACCTTGAGGACTAAGATGGTCGTCTCTAAAGAAGTGTAACCGGAAACCACACCTTTCCAACCGGACCAAAAATTATTACACGGAAATGGTACAAGGTCGTGGCGGGCGGTGGTACTGCCCCGGGCGAACTCTGAACGCACCGGTGTCTCCCTTGGCTCATCCCAGGGCTAAGAATCTACTGGAAGCACCCCACGAATATAACAGAACTGTCTTTACAAAAGTAATATAATTGTAATTGTGGTGTTAGTAAAATGACGTGTAGGTACCAATGCATGTATATCTTACATGCAGATCATTATAAAGTCATTAATACTGTACCTACTCATGGGAATTGTTGACGAGACATTCTACCAGTGGGGTATTTCCATGAAAACATATTTGTTTCATTGAATTAAAAAAAAAAGTATATTACTAGCAAAGTATGTTTACCTATAACTGTGTGATATAGACTTTTATATAACTACCTAATGTTTTCTGGTGGTCGTTGCCGCGACTGCTGAGTCAGAGGTCCTGTGTGGCCCGGGTCGGGCAAGAACTATTTTTTTAATTTTTCTAACTTGAAATGTCCGGTAGCAGGGTTGAGTCTGGATTTGTATCCGGTGTACTGGAAATGGGCTCACACTATTACATGGGGCCTAAACAAAAGGGTGAAAAATGGGTGTACATATATATGCCTACCCTTTGAAGAAATACAGGCGTGGTCATTGGTCACCAAGTCAGTAATCAGTAATCACACGCCATAGCAAGACTACCAATATTGCAGAAATACGAAATATTCTATTATATTCCTAACTTAAGTATGTTACTACATAAGGTACCCCTGGAAATTTCATGGACGCTACCGTGCTTCGGAGGGCACGTTAAGCCGTCGGTCCCGGTTGTTTTCAATGGTGGATACACTCGCTAAGCCTTGTCGAAGACCTTCGGGTGGCTTGAGAACATTCGACACTGGGTTGGCCACAAACCCTTCCACCAATCCGCATTGGAACAGCGTGGTGGAGTATGCTCTAGACCTCCCGAAGCAGTGTCTGTGGGGGAGACCCATGCCCAACAGTCTATGGGTCGCAGCGATGGCACCGCTAGGCCTAGTAGCTGGACCACCTACATGCCACCAACTCCCTGTTGGACTATGAGATTCATAGGCGAAACCTGTGTTAATTGTGATTGACTGGTGCTTGAGTGATGAAACAGTATTGTGCATTCTAGAAATCTTATTATACAACGGCCGGCTATATTTTAAAACTCCGCCGAATCGATGACGAAAACGTTTTTAAAATTTGAATGCGCGTCGACCCTCAAGAACTCTTTCCCCTAAACACAACGGTTACCCACACACCGACAGATGATCGCGTCGTGTTTATATTCTTTTTTATGTAGGCGAGAAAACCGTGGGTCCGCTAAGAGGGGTAGCCGTGCCGTGGGGTGCTGGGCGGGGCGTGCATCTGCAGTTAGGGCTTCGCACGCGGCCCGCGCGCTCAGTCGCGACCCGCGCGCCTTCGACAGCGTCAGTGCGACTATCCGAACGCTTGACATTTACAAGCGCGCGAAATTCGAACGATCGTTTGAATTTGACGTGACATATTTGACATTACATTAATTTGTAATAATTGTGACTGTAAATTACATGTAGTTAACAATGCTTTGAATGTGTTGAAGAGTTGTGAAGTTTTTGGAACTGGCGCGTTGATGTGTGCGAGCGAGAGGGGTGACATGGAGAGTCCTGGGGAGGAAGCGGGACGGAGCGCCCCGCCGCACCCCCCCGCGGCGCCGAACGGTTCCAATAAGATCATCGGGAGAAATGTGAATGGGACCAGTAAGTCACACATTTGGTCACACACATTAAATTGCGTTTTTTAAGTGCTCAAGTGTTTAAACGACTTTGAAACTACAAAGCATTACAATGTACCTATCGCTTAAAAAAATGCAAGTTAACTAAATCTAGAAATCTAGCATCTTTTATTGCTTTAATTACCATAAGGTAATACCATTCATTTATTTGCGTTGAATACATTAATACAAGGTGTTCCATAGCATACAAATATATATTATAAATTTAATTTAACAATTAATCGACATGCACTTAAGCTTAGCTTAATATGATTCTTGCAAAAATCTTTAACAAACGTATCGAATGCACATTTACCTACCTACCCACGAGCAAACCCGCGCGCTCCCCTCGTTAAGTCCCACGGCTTGATTGCAACAATCGCTGCAGCCCGTTTTTACAACATTTCCAACAACAATCGACTTTTTGTCCATCATAATTCCGAATGATAAACACGACGCAAAAAGATATCGTTTCAAAGAAAATTCACATCGCATGGATTCGAACCCGGCGAGGCAATTTGTGTTTTTGTGCGCTACCGCTGCCTTCTGCGGGAGAATGTGGCTGAGGTTTTCCTCGACGTGAGTTTTTTTTTCTGATGCCGTGACCTAAACAAATTCCATTTCAATCCATACTATCCATACTTCCCACCCATAGACGTCCCACTGCTGGGCACGGGTCTCCCCCACAGACACTGCTGCGGGAGGTCTAGAGCATACTCCACCACGCTGCTCCAATGCGGATTGGTGGAGCGGTTAGTTGCCAACCCAGTGTCGAATGTTCTCGAGCCACCCGAATCACTTTCTGTAACGGTGTCACATTGTGAGGAAACCGACATTCCTGGAGTGTTTTCCATAGTTATGGAACATGAGGAGAACTCTCCTGATCGTTCTCGAAGACTTGTGAAGTCCGCCAATCTGCACGGCCAGCGTGGTGGACTAAGGCCGAACCCCTCCCATTTCGAGAGACTCGTGCCCAACAGTGGGACAATGAAAGGGTTGTGGTGATGGCTTTTCAAACCAAATGGGTCGTGGTGATTGATATCAGCTCTGCATCAGTTCTCTACCGCTCACATGGCGTGGGTTGGAAGCCGCTGGTAATTTGTGTTTTTCTGCGCCCTGCGCTTTGTCTCGGGAGATGCTTTTTGCGCACTTCGCTGCAGCCGGAGCGATGAGTCTTGAGCGTGGCGGTGCGACAGGAATACTCGTATGGGTTTTTTGGGTTTGATGACGTTAAAAGGCGTCAAAACGTATCAAATCTATTAATTTATCTCTTATTTTTCTATTATTATTAAAAAAAAATTTTTATAATTAAGTAGATCATTATTATCATGAAATATAGAAATGGAGTTTTAGAGACTTTGATAGGTAAATGGGAGCGGTTTTTGGCATGTTCCGTAGCAAGGATAAGTACATACCTAATAGGCCATCTCTGATCGACTTACATCTCTAAATTTAAGTCGTAAAAAGCTATCAAAGTCGATTGTTTTTTGGCTTCCGATATGTCAACAAAACAATTTTGAGAATCACGTATTAACAAAACTCGAAAGCATCGAGAATGATGTAGTTGATTTAATTACAGACTATGTTATACTTCTTAATTATTCGAAATACTTATAAAAGCTACGCAGAATGAAATAATCTAGAAATATTGAAGAATGAATTAATTTTTATTAATCGAGTAAATATCTAAGTAAAAAATAAAGTAAATACTTCGGAAGGTAACGTATATGAACCTGCAGAGAAACATTAAGGTTCTTTTTTCTTAATTTAATATATTATTATTATAGTCTTTGAATGTAAATTGTAAACGTGGTATGCATGACAAAATTAAACAATTTAGCCCGCTCTTGCGGGTGAAGACTTACCGTGTGTTACTATGCCACAAGCTTTTTGTTCCTACGCGATTACTTTCTGGGTCTGCTCATAAACACCATTCAATTTTATGCGCACACTGAAATAAACAAAACTTTTTGTTTGCACGCGTGTAGACAGTAAGACGTTTATAATTTTTTGCGACACATTCCCTGACATAAAATTAATATTTATGCCATAAAGACTGTATTCCTTTAAATAATTTGTCTATAATATTTGTAAATGAGGCGATGGATAAGTAAGACTGAATAAGGCACTTTTTCTACAGCCTTCGTAATAATTATGTTTCGCTTTATAACTCGTTGATGGCTCTAAACTTGAATGCCAATATATAGAACATGCTGAACTATCACTTATCTATATATATAAAAGGAGAAGGTGACTGACTGACTGACTGACTGACTGACTGACTGACTGACTGACTGACTGACTGACTGACATATCAACGCAGGGCCTAAACTATAAGGGCTAGAAACTTGAAATTTTGCACAGGGGTTCCTTTTATAACGTAGGGGAGCACTAAGAAAGGATTTTTGAAAATTCACCCCCTGAGGGGGTAAAACGGGGGTGCAAAGTTAGTATGAAACTATGCCGTTTTTGAAGTCGTTAGACGGGTAGACGTCGTTAATGGGTCTAATTCTACGCGAGCGAAGCTGCGGGCGTCCACTAGTAGGTCTATAATTTATGTCGTATGAAGACTTTGGTATTATCATTGAAATTAATGAACTTCGTAACAACTATTTAAAAGTCTGGTATTTAAGAATAATAAGAATAAGACCCATAGACGTCCCACTGCGCAGCAGTGTTGGGCACGGGTCTCCCCCACAGACAAATCTGCGGGAGGTCTAGAGCATATTCCACCACGCTGCTCCAATAAGAATAAGAAAACTTTATTTGGAACTAGAAAATACTGCAGCTCAACAAATATTAACGTATATTACAGATAAAAATAAAATAAAAACGCAATGTATTACTTAAGCAAGCACATTTAAAATGTGTACCAAGGTACCTATATGTTTTACTAAGGGTACGTGTTTATAAGGATTGTTTTCCGTGAGTTAGCAACCGTCCCAGAGAAAAAATCCTGATACGACGGAGTCTAGCGATATAAAAGGCAAGGAATTAAGATCAATCTGAACGTTTACTTAGCTACCAGATACGTATTTGACATTATTCTATATGGACGACCTGAAGAAGGCAGCGGGAAATCGCTGGATTCAGAAGGCACAGGACCGGTCGGAGTGGCGTCGTTCAGGAGAGGCCTATGTCCAGCAGTGGACCAATAAAGGCTGATGATGATGATGATATGGAGATTATGTCAAATAACATTTAGAACTAAACCCGTGTATATATATTATTAACTTTTGCCGTTAGACGCGCCAAGTATCAAAGGCGAGCGGTCGCGGTACAGAAACAGTTGACGCTGCAAAAACTCCAGTCTACATCTAGAGGTGGAAAAACCGTGGAAATGTTGGAAAAACCGCGCTCACATACGGCGGAGCAAAAACGTCGCAGCGAGCAACGCCGAAGGATTTATAATAGCTATATAATCGTCGTTACAACGTAGAGGCATAGTGACTAAGAATTCGGCCCCGAGATGGTCCGGGTTCAATGTTTGGTTTCAAATAATCATCATGCGGAAACCTGCACGTCCGTCATAAGATTAATAATAAATAACTATCGAATAAAAGACTAGCTGCTCTATATACATATTAGACATAAATAAAAATAAAAATGTAATAAAATTAATTAATAAAGAATAAAAGGCTAGCTGCTCTATATGCATATTAGACAAAAATAAAATTAAAAATGTAATAAAATTAATAACTAAAGAATAAAAGACTAGCTGCTCTATATGTATGGGTACATATTAGACAAAAATAAAAATAGAAATGTAATAAAATTAATAACTAAAGAATATAAGAGTAGCTGCTCAATAATAAGAAATAATTTCGCACAGATTGTTCCATGCCTCGAATTCAAACTTGGGACATTAGGTAATTACAACTTTTTCAGTACGAGCTTTAAACGTATTGGAAAATCACAAAAAACAGTGTGGGTGCTCGGAAATGGGATCTTATTGCCAACGACGACGCTATGAAGCAATTTAGTTTTTTTTTGCACGTTTTGTGTTTTTATGCATATTTACATCCTATTATACTCCACATACATTTCTTGCAATGCCTCTAGCGCGTCGCCAAAGTGCAACCGAAAACCTCTCCTTTCCGGAAAACAGACGAGAATCTCCCGAGTCTTATTCAATTACTAAAACACCAACATACCCATAGACAACTGGAAGTGAAGAGGGATGCTCACAATTGTCTATGGACACGTGCGCCACTGGTGTCACAGGTGCGTTGTAGACCTTGAAGAACTCGTTACCCTCTTCTCGAAGAAACCCAGTAGCTTTTCTGGAAAAAGGTGTTCCAATAGTACATTATGATACAAGTGCGGTAAGTTGAAAATTACAGCCGAGGCGATATTGCTAGCCCGAGCCGTAGGCGAGGGCTACAAGAAAGCAGAGGCTGTAATTATCAAAGCGCACGTGTGTCATACGACGTTTTATAACATATTTGCGAGTAAATAAATTAATAAATTCATCATTACTTGATGACATTTTCAAATAAAAACAATGCAACGAAAAGAAAAAGCGCGCGGAATAATTTTTACTTGTTCACAAAACGATGCGCGCGCATCAGACACAAAAACAACCAGTATTACTAATAAAGTAAATTAATATTTTTTTGTTTTTGATAAATTATATAACAGATAAATTATTGTAATTTATTGTCTAAATTAATTAAATTAAAGAATTAATTGTTTATTTTTTATATTTTATCTCCCAAAGTTAATTTTATTCATAAGATGTTGACCACTTTTCTGACATAAAAACTCTTTGCTAAGATTGAAAAAAGTATCGTTCGTTTTAGACGGACCATCTAGATAAACCGTGACCTTTTTAAAAAGAAATCATTACATTACAGCACAAGTGCTTTTTACATTACATTACCGCACAAGTGCTGTAATGAGATACATTACGGTATTGAAATTGGTGAAATAAGAGACCCTTTACGAGCAAATGTGTTATAAATACATATAATAGGTATACACTACAACACTTCTCTTTCTCAACTAGCTTCGCTCGCGTGGAATTTGACATAACAATAGTTTCGTTTACACCTAGTAATATTATAGCATAGCATATGTCACTCAGTGAACATGCAGCTTTCTAATGGTGAAATAATTTTTGAAATCGGTCCAGTAGTTTTTGTGTGAAAACATTACAAACCAAGTCTTACCTCTTTATAATATTAGTATAGAAGTATAGATGGAACACAGTTAAGCGATTCTGCCACCTATAAAACTTTTAACTGCAGGCTAAATAATCAACAAATGCAATAGGAAAAACTAAAGCAAAGTATTATCCAACCGTGCAGCCTTTATCCTTTCGTAAAAAGTTTAAAAACATTTAGGTATGTTCATAAATAATTTAGTATACAAATTCAGTGAAGTAACGCCACTTCTTTCATGAATTTCAAAGAGTGCTTACAGCTTTTATATATTTCGTTACCGCATACAGTTCTTGCAATTCATTAGGGTTGCCTGTTAATTTATTTATAATTCAATAGGGTTAAATGATATTCAGTTTATAAAATAGAAATATATGTATCTATATAGAAATGTAGTTTAATATATCTAATGTTCATGAATTATTATTCATTACGATGATATGTTCGCTTCCTTACCGACAATAAAATAGAATGTTTCATCAAAGAAATAATATCAATTCAGCAAGTTATTGTAAGACTGTCAGATAATTTACTTTTTCTGTTCATTCCACCGTTCGCTCAACCAACCATTAATAAAATGCTTAGTAACTAATTATAATATCTGTGAGTCATTGCATCTTTTGACATTGGTGTCCACATCCTTAGTGTAACTAATTTATTTATATTTTAGCAAATAAATTCTTTCTATTCTATTCTATTCTAATTTAAAAGTTGATCTTATTACGTACATATTAATAAGTAAAATAAAATAGAATAAAGTATAGTATTATATATAAATATTAAAATAAATTATCACGCTTGACGAAATAATACTTCCCTTTCCTTTCTTTATTAATTGAAAGCTGGAAAAGGCGAGTAGAATAAGACAGATTAAAGGCTTAAACTACATATCTTGTTTTTATAGTGCCTATTTTAATCCAATACTACTTAATTCTAGGAAGATAGAAGGTAATATACATTTTAAATGTTTTACAAATATAAATACATACATACATAGTAGATCATTTCGCGCCGCGCCAACCCTGGCAGCAACTGACCCGGCTAACGAAAAGGGCCATTATGTAAATAGAGGCATAAAAATGCACGGCGCAAAAGAAATCTTTGGAGCTTTGTACGATAATAAAGTATAACTAGGTATGTTTAAACTATAGTGGAGACAGAAAAACGCCTGTCAAATGTTAGAAAAGACAAGTTTGGTATGTTTTCTGTTGTAAGTATACAGCTATTTATAATGCTGGTTTCTTCTCAAAACTGAGAAGGTAGAGTGGAGTACTCTGCTCCATGGTGCTGTGAAAATCAGCGGCTGCGGGCTTGCCACGGCCATTTGGTGACAGCGTCCTATTTTCCATCCTTAATTTCAATATTTGATTTGTTTTACGTGTGTGGGTGACGAAATAAAGTTATGTCTATCTATGTCTATGTCCAATATTCTCAAATTACCTTCATTTTCAAACAGTGACTTCGTTCTGTTTTACCCACTTATTTATAATACTAAAAAGTTAAGCAGTGACAGCCCAGTGGCTATCGAACTCGCCTCCCACTCGAGCAGTCCGGGTTCAAACCCCAGCGGCACGCACCAATGACTTTTCTTAGTGATGTGCGATTTAAGAAATTAAATGTCACTTGCTATAACGGTGAAGGACACATCGTTGCATGCCTCAGAATACATCATAATGTTCTCCAAGGCATGTGAAGTCTACCAATCCGCACTTGGCCAACCTAGTGGACTAAGGCCTAATCCCTCCTAATAGGACCCGTGCCCAACAGTGGGAAAAAAATGGGTGTAGTGGAAGGTAGCGTCAGTGTATCATCCGCGTCTTTTTATCAGTCATCTTTCTTGCATAACTGCAACACTGACATATTTCAACAACAAAAAATAGACATCCCCTTAACATTGTCGGAGCGTAAAAATCTGCATAATATGGAGATTTTTACCAATTTTCATGCAATGCGGCTGCATGGCGTCATAAGTTTCTCGTTAACAGATATATCAAGAGGCTTGACTGGAAGTATCTATAGTTTAATATAGAAAGTATTTATATAGTATATCCGGCCTGGACCAATTTTTATCATTTCATTTAGTTTTTGAGACAATTGTAAGACTGCTAGTCTATTTTTGCATTCATGTATGTGTTTATTTGCATTCATACACACGTGAAGGTTTTAAACTGGATGATAATTGTGTCTGAGCGAATATTTTATATTATTAAAGATATTTTATTGTAAGTCTGCGGAATTGTCATGTGGAGCTGGATGCATATGCTACTTGCTTTGTGAGTGTATAGGGTGTGTTTTATTTAAAAGCCGCAGATTTTTAGAGCAAAGCGTTGTTTCCATACATTCGACATGCCGCTTTCAATAAAAAATTAAAATAAAATTAACCATCAATAACATATTTATTAAAACATCTTAATACTATACATATACGAACATGATATATTCGGAATGATTTCCTAACGGGTATGACTGTGTGTTTTTTTAATCGTAGACAAAAGCTCATTTTTATAGACCGGACAATACCGTTTATTTCAATTCAAATAACGAACTCGTCGTTGCGCAAAGATGCGCGTACAAACACAGCGAAATGTTTGATTTTTTACAAATTTTTTGTGGCTCCTTTCATTCGTACGCCTTTCTTGGCTTACTTCACAATGGTCCTACATGAATATGCAAATCTTATTTAATTGTAGTGTGTTTCTTGCTTTGTTTGTTGCTTGTCCGAACGTTTTGAGGCGGTGATGCATCTGTCATTTATGATATTATACCGCTCCGTTTGCCACATTCGAATTTAGAACGGAATACAAGATAATGATTGTTTTTTATACCGAAGTTTCGCTTTTTTGAATAAGTGTTTATTACGGTATGATAAGTTACTAAATTGAATTTTCATCTGCTGTTTCAATTTTGTGAATTATGTATAATATAAGTAAGTCATATATTAATAATAATTAAGTAAGTAATATAAGTAAGTATTCTTGAAGATGAATAAAGTTCACCAACCAGCTCAGCGTGGTCGATTATGAATATAATATGATCCTAATAGTTGTACGCTATTTTTACGCGGGCAATATTTAAAAAATCATGGTAGGTATGTAAAGTGACTGCTAATAGCTGTGGCTAATAGACAGGAACGAGTGACTGAGTGTTGTGTAGTTGTTCAAGTTCGCAGCCCTGATTGGCGGGGCCAACAGCCACTGTCCATTCGAAAACAAAAAAAAAACATTTACTCTGTTTTCACAAACATAATGCCATCGACTGCAGCTAACTATTCTGCAAGCGACCGCTCGAACAAAACAAAAACCCTCCGGAATTCTACGCGTAATGATTGTTTTTACACCACGCGGTTGGATATGAGTTTTTTGATCGTCTTGTGTGCTGAGTGTAATGAAATGTCGCGGAGGCTGCGTTTTTCAGCTAGATTGCCTCTGAATTTTCATGACCGTAATATTCATAGAGTTGCAGCAATAAAAAAAAAGAAAGAAAGAAAAACTTTATTTGTGCAGTATGATTGTAACAAAGATAACACACAGACCCTACACAATTCTGTTCATCTGGTATTTAAAAAAAAAATCCTAATTACCTACTCTTTTTTTCGAATAGACTTTTTCTTTATGGTCATAAAGAACTTTACGGCGTCACCGACTAAATTATCTACTCTCGGTGGCTGTTGAGTTGAAAGAGTAGGCATTCCATAAACTCCCAATATAATCCCTCCATAATCTGGTGAAACGGTTGTCTATGTCGTAAAAATGTGTTTATAAGACCACTGGCCGCCATCTATGTGTCTATTGAAAACGTTATTTTTGGCGCGTAAACTACCGCCATAGTATAAAGACTACCGAGTGAAGACTCTTTATTACCACTGAGGTTTTATTCATTAGTTACTTCAAGTACATATTTTAAGCAATTATGAGACTAACTTATTTTAATTGTATATTATTAGTATACATATTTAAAAAAATGCAATGTAACTATAAAGTTCTATGTGTAACTGTGGATCCTAAAATCTAATAAAATATATTATACGTACATATGCAACTTACGTAATTTTAATTTATTATGTGTGGTTATAGCAGTTTTTAAGAATTCAGAATCTAGTGGTCCGGTTTCAAATCAAATCGGCTTGCACCCAATGACGTGTTTTTAAAAAAATCAAAATGTAAAATTAAAATGACCTAAAATGTAAAATTAAAAATTTGCATTGGTTAGCAATTGAATAATAAATAAGCAATTGAATAATAATAATAAATTGAATGACGCATAATGTAACGGTAAAGAATATTTAATAGAAAACTTGCATGCTTATTCAGAGGTCGGGGTGGACTATAGCCGTTAATACCACATTTAATCCAAATGGAGTTGAACAGTGGGTCAGTGAATTTGTGGAGACTGGTGGCTACTGGTATAGTGGTATGCTGACAGAGGAATTTCGTATAATGTTTTGGTGAAACGGTCATGATGTCGCCTCTAGAATTCCGCGCTTGACCTCACCGCCCAATGGCGCTGCCGCCGTCGCGCCCTTACCGCGCTCCATATTCATATCACAAAAACTGTCTCCGACACCGCGAACGTACGAATATACGTTTGGCGAACGGCTGTTTTTTACCGTTGTTAATTCCGCAGATAATGGCCGGAGTCAAATGACCGGGCGGTAAGAAGTCGCGGGAATTTCAGCGATGCCCGCGCAGTCTTTTAAGCGCGTTTTTTGCGGGCGGGCTCGGCCGACGCGCGACCGACGTCGGTTTTCGATATTTTTTGCAAATCCCCGATGAAAACCGTAATGGCATTTTATCGTGCATAAGAGCGGACGGTATCATTAATTATTTATAATAGGCAAGCGCCGAATTGCGTCCGCCATGTTCGACGCATCTGCAGGCCATGTCTACAGGTTGCGGCGTTTTCGCGCGCTGTCAGATGTTTAGTTTTTATTGATTATTTTGTATATCTACATAATGTTTAAACAATATTTTCCTGATATTTTTATAATAAACTCTTATTATACTTATACATTGCAGGTCACAAAATTATGGACCACTAGACCACACGAGGATGCTACTTAGTAATCATAATGTCTTTCTGAAATGCCACGAGGATACTAGTCATTATAATGAACTTCTGAAATTCTTACTCTATGTTTATACTTATATATTATCTATATATCAGATTATAGGTACGACTTTTGTTGATCAAAGTCTAGCATAAGACAATGTACACAAACAGATCCAATTTGTCTCCACCAATCCGCATTGGAGCAGCGTGGTGGAGTATGCTCTAGATCTCCCGCAGCTGCGTCTGTGGGGGAGACCCGTGCCCAGCAGTGGGACGTCTATGGGTCGCAGCGAGATCCAATTTGATACTGTGTTGCATACTGTACTCAGAGCTCAGACTGTGCCATCGCAACTAAAATCAAGCGTTATTAAGGGTAGGGAGTTCTGTTGGTTATTTAACTAATTATTGAAAGATAACATATTTCTAGTGATTTTATTTTATGGAACTTGTATATTGCCAAGCTTGGGAATTTAACTTCTAACGTAGAAGACAGTAACACTTCACAGAACAGAACCCCATGTAAACTTCTCAATATTCTCTGAATTCGGAAGGAATGCTTTCTTTTTAATAACTCTGTGGATGTGGTGTTATATCGGCAACGTGAGCTGCAAAGGCGAGCTTTTTGCATCTCAAGCCTTATGTAGGAAGCAGCCAAACCTCATAAAACTGTTTTAAGACGACTTTAAGCTTTTTTCTCCAATCGATTATCGCTTCAGAACGCTGGCTATCGGTTTTTAAAAGCAGTTATTGGTTTCATTTATCGTCGTCCATTGTCGCTAATGTTGCCAAATTCTGCTTAAATGGTTTTCGTGTAAGTTCATTCCACTGTTCATTCCATGAATATTTTCCTTTTTAAAAGCTTTTATTTAACTTCACTCGTATGTCCTGGAATCTTGCAATCAATATTTCACCCACTTCCACTGAAGCTATCGAGCTGAAATTCGGCACACATATTTGGTTCCGATGACAATGCACGGAAATAAAAAAAAAAGTAATAAAACCTTTTTTTTTTTAAATTTAACGGTATAATTGGATAGTAAGATTTATTTACCTATATGAATGCATATTTTGTTGAAACGTAAATGAAATAAAATAAAAATTAATGAACGTGTTATTATGTCATTACTAATTGTCATTTTTACTTTTAAATCAGTAGGTCCTTATGTTTGCTCGTTTTCTTGCAATTCATGTATGTATTGGTTTTATCATTGCTAGAAAACAGTTATTTAGTTTTTTATGACCTTAGTACACTAAGATACTTTAAATTTACTATCCACTGTCTGTATAAAAAATAAAGAACGTACCTTCTGGTCTAAATCAAAGGGCCAGCCTTGAGAGATAGAAAAACTATTAACCCTTCAACTGATTTGAATTTAGAATGGACAAGTCCGATCTAATCTCACCGGAGCAGCTGCCGGGCAGATGTACGGTTTTCTGAACAGAACACGTACCTAAGTCCTACTCAATGAACGTACAAAAATTGACTCTACATTCTACACCTTACAATATCTTATTGACTAAAATATCTCTCTATACATGCTTTAACCTATTTAAAAAATCATACAAAATAGTATTTTACTGGTCGTCAGATACATTTCAAAATCGGTTGACGTGTTTCGTTAGGTGAAAGGTCAAGGACCTTGATTTAATCGGATTGATTTTATTGATTGTTTACTTTTTGACAGGTGGTGTCCGCGATCGTTGTTGACAGGTTACATTTAAGAAGGAAAATAGTATGTTTCAATCTATAGTTCATATTAACCTTGTAGAGCATGGAATCGGTACGTCCTTCCTCTATGTACGAGTATGTGGAGTAGTGAGAGTAATAGAGCTATTGATCTAATATATAAAATTCTCGTGTCGCGTCCTCCTCCGAAACGGCTTGACCGATTTTTATGAATTTTTGTGTGTATACTCAGTAGATCTGAGAATAGGTCGTAAAGTATTTTTCACCCTCCTACCCATATCCATTATTTTTTAAACGCAATTTTTGTATTTTTGTATGAACAATATCCTAATATTTTAACGTGAAGTTATTTAAATGAAGTGTCGCTTCACTTTGACATTTCATATGGCAGAACAACGTTTGCCGGGTCAGCTAGTGATACTATAAATTCGTTTCATATGATACGATTCCTATTAAGGTGATCATAATATCTACTAAATTGTAATAATATTCTAGGTTATTCATCCTAATGAATTATGTCGCATCAAAGTCTAGCTTCACCCGCAGTTCGGGCAATCGTAATCCGAGAGAGCCACCAATCGATTAAAAATTGATCAATAGTTAAATATCGATTAACAATCGAACGATTATTTCAGTGTTTTGTATGTCATGGAAACCGTGCATTTTCCGGGATAAAAAGTAGCCTATGTCACTCTGCACTACACCTACAGTGATGCAAAAAATCACGACGATCCATCATTCTATTGAAGCGGAGAAGAAGGACAAACCAACAAACACACTTTGCACTTATATATTACATAGTAAGGATTGCATTAATGCATGATTTCAAAAGTTTCTACCATTCCAAAAGCATTATTTTCAATTTTCAATATAGAATCTATGAATGTTATTTTAAAATAGTTGCTTTCAAACAGGAATGTTATAAATCGCCTCTGCAATCGGAATCGGACCTATTCGATTAAGACTATTTACGATCATATGCGCCAGCGCAAACTACTTTTTCATTGAAGCTCAAAATGTCTAACTACACAGGTTACATATCAAACAGCTCAGTACTTTTGCAATAATAAGCGTATAATTATGTAAAGTTATATCTGTGGTAACGTGAGGTTGTGGAAAAAGTTGGGCTATAAAATTAAGAAAAGCAACAGGTGCCGTTCGACCCTGATTAAAATTACGGCAAATTTTTTGTCTGTGGTAAATTTAAAAGTTCCTTCCGGTTCTTGCGATTTTCAAATTTTCGTTTCGTTTCATGTACAGTGTACACAACTCCAATAATTCCACGATAGGTCACACACAGACTGTCTATCTGTCTGACACCTGGTAGGTACCTAACAGAAATTAGGTAGGTAATTATTGTAAATACAGTACAATCAGATAAGAAGATCTTTAAGATTCAACCTTGGTTAACCTACCTCAATATTTGGCATACTTATTTAAAAGTTCAAATTACCGGGAACTTGAGTAAGTACCTTATTTTATTACCTATAGATAGTTGGTTGAAATAACATAACGGTTGAAATAATAAAAATCTAGTTTCAAGTTTCAGAATATAAGTTTATATGGTTTTCTTTAAATCTATGCTTTAATTCAATAAGAAACAGGAATAAAAGGAAATAGTTGAAGCGATTGATTTTTTGTCTTTCCACACACCTATCTAACAAATTGTGGTTCGTTAAGTGAAAACACGATTAAAAAACATTCTTTCTTGAAAGAATTATTGTCGGCAGCGAAAGGGTAACTTTCAATTTCTCAGCTAATTAATTAACGACCCCGACACATGTTTAGACCAGCCTTTTGACACGCTTTCTCTAAGCCAGGAATAGGTGATGAGGAGGTGTTACCACTGGCGAGAAGCGAGAAGAGAGAGGGAAGGAGTCTTATGGGAAAAAGATAAGCAGAGAATGCTTTTAGCTTTACTAATCATTTAGTGGCTAACTCCGCCATTAACACGATTTATTAACTTGATACCTATGTATGTTATGTATGTATGATGTGTATGTATGTAACGGAATCTTTGAACGTGATTTTTACCCACTTCAAAACGTAAGATTAATTTGAAACTTTGCACACTTATCAAGAACCGATGGCAATGCAATAATTTTAATAGTTTATAATCTACAATAGCGTGTTCTTTTAGTATTTTTTAAATTATTGCCTATACAAGCTAGTTGTATAGTGAGGATTTCAAAAATATTAAGTACTAATAAATAAATATTAGAATGGTTCTCATTACAATTTCATTTGAACTATGTCTTTGAACCATCTATATCCAACACATATCACTGAATGACCGAAATAATAAGTAGGTACCTATGTAACTAATATATAAGACTCGAAAAATGAAACGGTTTCTGGGAAACTCTTCTATATAGACAGAACCTTAGAGGTATACAAGAGGTCATAAATCTACGGTTCAGTAACCGTCGATTTATGAAGAAATAAATACCATGAAACGATATTATCAACCTAAGAAAATTTCTAGAAATCTCATTTAACAATTCCAGTCATTATAAATCTTTCCTGTTACTTAAAATTAAATACAAAAAATTCGATCGCCTATCGCTAGTTTGTAGTAAGTGATACAACAAGAATTAAATTCATGAGTCAATACAATAACCCTTTACCACCTGTCGGTTACCTATTAAAAATATAGCGTCAGTTGTCTTTCTTCCCGCCCTTGCTGACATGACAGTTCCGAGATTTCAGTTGTTTTATTTGATTTTAATTTGTTGCGGAGCCAGTGTTTTCTTATAAGATTAGGATATCCGGTATCTTATAAATTACAATTTAATTATAACAATTGTGTAAAAGTGAGGTGTCTTAGTTCATTATAGTTAGTAAGGTACCCTGCCTGTTCCGTTAAGTCTAATTAAGTGAAAGTCACAGTATTTTAAAAACTTTTTTTTGGAACAGGATGTTTTTCCCTTAATCATAGCAAACGATCATTTCATCATAGTAAAGTATAAAATATAATAATACTAGACCGTAAACCAGTCCAGACCACCAAGTCAGACTTTAGGTCAACCCTTATGCAGGTTTTCGAGTTTGTTTAATTTTCGTAAAGCATTCTATACCGGTCATATGCCTTGGATAGCCTTCCCAAAGTTCCAGTACTCCCTAGAGCTAATATAGAGTTGTTTAATAATAAAAAAAAGGATTTTTTTACGTAAAAGTCGAGTAAAGCAACTGTTCCACGTTTTATTTCTTTTTAATTGTCAGCGCTCCGGGCGAAGGATGCATTTTTTGTCAAGCAAGATTCAAGGGTTAACTGATTTTGACAGCCGACGTATCGGAAGTAACATGTGTCATCTCGGATCCAATCGTCATTAAATTTAATTTTATTGAGCGCCTTCCGAGGTTTCATTTTAGGTTCACATAATAGGTATCTACAAAAACAATCTGGATTAAGGGATAAAAGTAAGTAGTTTTTGTGATTGGTTTTTTCAGATCGGTCTGCTCTTAGTGTTGCGAGATTGATGTTATTAATATAATGTATATGAATATTATTACGCTCCATTGGCAAGGATCTTGAGGACTCCTGTGGCATTTTATAATAATAATAATCATAATCTTTATTGCCACAGAGTAATACGAGTATTATATGTTCTCAGTCCTAACATTACATCATGAAACCCTGAGGCGTTGCAATTGATTCTATACAATTAAAATAATTTTATAATGACTAAGTAAATTTCAAATTGTTTTAGTTTTATTTATGTCAACATAGTTAAAATTTATGTTCCTTTAAATAATAAAAGTTGATAAAGGAACGTTGAAGTCTTTAAATTTTGATAACCCACAAGAATTTCGTATTGAATTTATAGTGTTTTGTTTACAAAAAAAGTTACCTACAAAAAGCGCGGGAACTGGGTGCGAGTGCTGACGCAGACTTCTTTTTTCAAACCTCACCTGTAAGCGAGGGTGAGGTCTCTGAGGATGTAAAAAATACAAAAACTCCTAATGATTCTCGTGAGAATTGCTTTGATTTTGGATTTGAAGTTTATTGAGAGGAGGGCTGAATTCAATATAATGGGTAAAAGGCATAATGATTTATTTATCATTAACAAAAAATTGCCTGAGTCTGTTTAAATTGCCTTAAACATTTCACCATGAAGGTTAAATGCAAGCAAATGGAATTATTATAATTATCGGTACCTATTAACTGTCTGGCATGTAATAACCTAATCATTTTCAGGTTTGAATCTGTACGTTTTCAAAAGTGGACATTTTTAATCACTTGGCCATCGCCGCGACTAATTTTTCTAACTTTAAAATATTTTCGTTCCTTTTAAAATCCTTTAAATTAGCATAAGATACCTAACGGTAAACAAATAAAATGGTGTTGTGAGAATAGCTCGTAAAATGACTTAAAAGCTATTAAAACTAAGGAAGGTAGGTAAATCTTTAGGTTACGATCTTAATCCCAATTATCCTTATAAAGTTCATTCTGACGTAATAAGGACTTCATAAACACAACTGTCCACTCTCGCCCTCATTCTTTATTTAAAAATCTCCATACAGTTTTTGTATTATCTGTTTGGTGTTCTCACGGAAGAGGCTGAATGGACTATAACTACTTTTTAAAAAAACACGGAAGGGTTGCCAGTATTAAAATTATTAGTTTGTTTTCGCTGGCCGTAAGGTGCGGTGTGGGAATAAATGACCCCTTCGAATGATTTTTTAACTTCCGGGAAGATGTTAAATGGGGAGAGGATGTGATAAAAAGACTGGACCATGCGTGTTGGTTTTGTGGGGTCATACGTTGGTACTTTGTGTTTAGTGTAATGGGATATTGGGAGCATAAGTTTTATTAATGAAACGTTTATGTAGAATGGTTTACGATAGGATTAAGTAATCTCTATCTGTAAGAGACGTGGTCATTATTGTGATATTAATCTGGTAAGTATGTAGTTAAATAGTATTTATCTGGGTTAGGTACCTATAGCACCATTGCTATTAAAATTGACTGATTCTTGGCTTGAATTTAAATGAAATATTCTACTGCCTCGTACCATAAATCTATTGAAGGTACATACATTGTGTTTAAACCATGAGTTTTGCTACTAATCGCTTAATATTTTAATCGTTTAGTTAACTTCGTACTGTACATTTAAGTAGTTCTAGTTAGGGTATCCTAGAATATCTATACAATATTATGAAGAGGAAACATTTGTTTGTAATGTTTTCACACAAACACTACTGGACCGATTTCAAAAATTCTTTCACCATTAGTAAGCTGCATCTTCACTGAGTGACATAGGCTATATAATATCATAAATTTGTGTTTTTGTATGTTTGTTTGAAATATTGAATAAACATGAGTTGAATAGTGGAATAGGGCTACCTCTAGTAATAGAAAATTTAAAATATAGAATAGCGTTATAACTGCAGGAATAAAAAATGCAATCCGAATGAAGTCGCGGGCAACTGATATTTTTTTCGGTACATAAAGATACTTAGTGAGGTATAAATAATTGCTTTAATTTTCTAGCCTGCCAGTAAAAGCTGTTAACTAAAAAAGCCACAAAGCTTTTAGCCAGGGGCGCCACTTAGAGCGTTTACACATGTTTTCATTACAGACTAATTACCACCTCAGGGAGGGTTCGTTAGCACCTCACCTCCGTTTTTGTGGAATATTGACAAAAAAGTTAAATTATTACCCCGGCGTGACCACCCTCGATCGCGGTTGAGGGTTGGCGAGTTAGGGTTGTCAACGTTCACATTTTTTAATTTTTCAATACAAACTTATGTGGATGTGAAGTAAGTACAAAATACTACTAGGTAGTTGCGATCTTGAACAAGACTTCTATTAATCTTGTTCAAGATCTGTCATAGCTTATAAATAATATCTAAAATAAATATGTATATATATTTTTTCATTTTCTTTTCAAGAGTACCCTTCGTTTTTTTCCCATGTCCAGATTGACTGGCAGAGAATGCTTTAAGCATTAAGCCCGCCTTTTGTCTCTAGTATCTAAATGTAATAGGTACAATAAAGTTATCGTTACTAACATATAAATAGGAAAGTGTGTTTGTTGGTTTGTTCGGTTGTCTTTCTTCTCCGCCTCAACGGAATGATAGATCGAAGTAATTTTTGCCTACATATGGATTACGCCGTGTAGAGTAACATAGCCTTAGTAACTTTTTATCCCGGAAAATTTCGTGGTTCCCATAAAATGGACAAAATACTGAAAGAATCATTCGATTTTTTATCCATGGTTAATCGATTGATACCGCTACCTCGGATGATCGGCCGAACTGCGGGTGAAGCTAGATTTTGTTAAGAGGTAAACCTTGTTGTTACTTGCCGTTTTTAACTATTATAAGTACTTACTTATTTTATTTTAAAACATCCCTTGATGATAGATTAATAATAAATAAATAAATTATATTCAGCAAATTATTCATCAAGAAAAGATCAATAGTCAATGTACAAGATAACAAATTCGGTATACAGAATCCCCTAACAATAAAAAAATGTGCTCACGTCACAATAACAACCTAGTATCATCAAGTTTAATTTTTAATTTCATTTAATTTTTACTTTTTAAGATAAATAAGTAACACAAAATGTAAGCATAAAAAATATGAAGTATTAATTTTAAAAAAAAGCAGTAGGAGTGTCAACCCTACCGGCCGAGCCATCTGTCAGCGCGGAAGGCAGCGGAAGGGGTGCCAACGTACTGACGGACTGTTTACTTTGTGTGACACACTGACACACTGACACAGTGCTGTTTCTATGTACAATCACTTACGATAAAGCAAAGAAATTGCTCTTTCTTTGCAATCATCCCTTTCGTCTTTAATAGCCCTTTTTAGAGCCTATAGGACACCAAATAGGTTTTATATGAATGCTATTTCGTTCTATATAGAGTCCGCTCGGGGCAGTACCACCGCCCGCCACGGTACTTAGTACCATTTCTACCGTGTAGTAATTGTTTTTATAACAATTGTGGTCCGGTTGGAAAATAGTGGTTTCCGGTTACACTTCTTTAGATGCGACCATCTTAGTCCTCGAGGGTAGCAACACATCTGTTTTGGAACGAGACTCTTATTAACAATTACTAACTGGACTATTGCTAACACCATCACAGGACTAACTATCACTAACAGTCCCCTCAGCTAACTTGACTAACCATCGCAGACCCTATTTGAGTCTTGTTCAAAGTCGGTCCCAGTTGTAATGGGTGTCAGCGGATGGGTGGTGCTGCAAGCTCGTTGCTATCTTATATCCATAAAAAAAAACTTTTCAAAGAGTAACTATGTCATTATCTATACTTCTAAGAGTGCTTCTAAGTATATACTTATAATATAAAGAGGAAAGATATGTTTGTAATGTTTTCACACAAAAACTGCTGGATCGATTTAAAAAATTCTTTCACCATTAGAAAGCTGCATCTTCACCGAGTGTCATAGGCTATATAATATTACTAGGTTGAAACGAAACTATTGTTATGTCTAATTCCACGTGAGTAAAGCTGCGGGCGTCCATTATTGTATTATAATTTTGTTATCTTCATTAGTAAGTAGGTCGGTCGTATTACGTATTGCAAGGTGAGTCAGAATAATCACACAAAAAATATAACCGTAAAAATGATTTAATTTTATACCTTTAATTGCAACCTGATGACTGTCTCAAATTCAAAATCTAACATTCAAAAACACATGTCCGTCAAATCTCATCGTAATTACTTTATTATATTTGATTAACCCTTCAAACCGGCCAGTAATTACGAAACAGATGCAACGCTGATTAATTACTAGAAAAAGTGTTTGAGCCACCTGCCTTGAATCTCGCTTTCAATTTGACGAAAAAACCTTTAAAAAGCATACCGAAGTTTTTTAGACCATAATCTCGTATGTAAATCGACCAGTCATTGTCTTTGCCGTAAAAAGTCGACGGAAGTGTTGGATTGAGATTTTTTTAATCTACATTTTGGTTATTAATCTGTCCGACTGCAATGTGAGAATGTGAGGTTAAGAGACGTTTTAATGCCTTAATGATGAATTTATTTTAATGTTAGAGTGTAGTTATTGAAACATGTCCTAATAAGGCTTTTATAAAATCTGCACGGTCTCAATAGATTTTTCTGTATTGTCGAAGGCGTGTGTAGTTACCTATCGGCAGATTAGTTAGCCTGTGGGGTATCTCTACGTTTATCGTTTCGTGACGTAAGTAGCGTCCATAGCACAAAAGCGTCGATTCAATGTGATCGAAAGAGTTAAGCACCGACGGGCGCGGTCGGTTTGTGGATGTGTGACCGCTAGTGGCAAAATTTCATGGACGCTACCTTGCTTCGGAGGGCACGGTTGTTTTCAATGCTGGAAACAGTCGTTAACAGTGTCGAAGACCTTCGGGTGGCTTAAGAACGTTCGACACTGGGTTGGCCACTAACCCCTCTAAGACCTAAGACTCTCTAAGACCCTCGCAGCTGTGTCTGTGGGGGAAACCTGTACCCAGCAGTGGGACGTCTATGGGTCGCAGCGACGTAAGTCATGGTCAGAGTCATGGCTAGAACCTAGTAAGTCCATGACAAGGTGATCTTTCTAACGACATTTTGTCACTCCATCTCCTAACCTTGTACGGATTCAACCCTTGATTAAGCAATTTTTTTTAATCAGCTCCCAAGACGCACAGTCACGAACGTCGCACGGATGTTGCGCCTCAAAAAACAACCATCGAATCTTCAAACCTGTACAAAGGAAAGGACCCATTAATATTCATAAACCAACACTGTATTACGCATATCAATCACCGTGAAAGAGCTAATCGGTTGCGTTGCGCGCGAACCCCGCCAAAATCCCGCTATATTGTCTTGCATCCGAGTCGTGTATAGTCTGTGTCTGTGTCATTAGCGCCTTTTCTCGGGGAATCTTTTTTTTTTAAATCTCATTTGAATGCCACCAAGATAAAGGCGTGTTTTTGTTTATCCGTTGACATTATTATAGTATACGGATTATGTATTCAAATCGCGTGTAAGGGAGAATTTAAAAAGTTTGGAATTCGAAGCGTACGGCTAATTACAGTCGAATTGCATTGGAATTCAAATTCGGAGTCGCATAATGCACGTGTTGCACTTCTGCGGTAGATAATAAGATAGGTAATTACTGGGTTTCATTTGTGTCATGGGAATTATGTTTGGTTTAAAGGAGTGAGTAGTGGGATGAGACAAAAAATTTAAATGGTCTCGATTTTTGTTTTTCTTCTAGTGCAATTTTCATGAAAATTGGACTGATAATTTCAGGCAGTAATATAACTATATTATCATCTAAGTTAAGTTTAATTGGTCTAGTCACAGTCTTTGGTCTAGCCTAGTTTTTAGGTGGTAGAGCCTACAGGGAACCAAATAGGTTTTATATGAAACCGATTTTGTTCCATATAGAGTTCGCCCGGGGAGTACCACCGCCCGCCACGGTACCTAGTACCATTTTAGCCGTGTAATAATTGTTTTTAAAGCAATTGTGGTCCGATTGGAAAGGTGTGGTTTCCGGTAACACTTCCTTAGAGGCGACCATCATAGTCCTCGAGGTAGCAACACACGAGACTCATACTAACAATTACTAACATAAGCTAACAGGACTAACTATCACTAACAGTCCCTAGCCCTCATACCCACTAACGAACATGTACTTGAAAAGGTACATGAACGTCGTGGGAGCGACGCGGGGTTATGTGGGACTTTCACCCACTAAAACCCACTCGGTGGCCTACTCCGGCGCTGCAGGAGGGCTCCGGGATCTAGAACGCGCCGGTCCCCTTCGGCGCTGCGCCCAAGACAGGCTCTTCCCGGTTTACACAACGCTGTACAGCCACAAACAACGTCGTCTTTCCCGGGGTCACATGATGGACGGAGCTCTCACTCTCACCGCCCGCAACCCCAGAAGTCCTCCTTAGAAGAAGAAGTCGCCTCTTACGACAGGCTGGGGCTACCGTAGCATAATTCTGGTCCCGAACTACAGAGCCGAAGCAAAGCATGTATCTAATAATTCAATTTTTAACGAAAAAACTAATCTGCATTCACCATTAAAAAAAGATATGAAAACGTTCTCAGGCAAAAAAAACTATAAAATAAGAAATTCGTCTCAAGGTATCGTGAGAGTTGCATAAAATTAAAAGCGTTAATTCATCTAGTCTGGTTCTGAGGAGGGCTGTGTGACCATTTTAAAAACTATTTAAAAAAAAATACACTTCATTGTTTTTTTTTGAGGCCATCTGGTCCAACCCTTGTAACTAGACTTTATGATTTGCATACTCTGCGGCGATTTTTTTCGTCCAACAGATTATGCAAATGAATTTTTTGGTCATCGCACTGAGCAAGAACTTTTTTTTAACTCTTTTTTCGACGCTTCAGCTTCTGAGAAAGTGTTGCGAATGACTTTCATTAAAGAAAAAAACCTACCGACTTGAGCTTGATGATAAGTTTCTGTGGGATCTAAATTATGCAAAGTGGTTATTATCCTTTTCAACTTTTAATAAAGGTATTATCTAAAAACTAAACCACAAGCGAATAGCTTAAATATAATATCATACAAAGAAAACTCACTGCAAGTACTTTTTATTATGGACGTTTACCTAGGACATGAAAATAATAAATTCGTTCATCATTGAGGTATCGAAATATACATAATAGTTTATTATTTTTTGTTTATTGACTATCTAACGTCATTAAGTAGGTATGTAGGATATCTGTCTATACTTCTTTAGATCTAACTAGTGGATGCCCGCAGTTTCGCTCGCAGACATAACAATAGTTTCGTTTACACCTACTAATATTATATAGCCTATGCCACTCAGTGAAGATGCAGCTTTCTAAAAGTGAAAGAATTTTTGAAATCGGTCCAGTAGTTTTTGTGTGAAAACATTACAAACAAATCTTTCCACTTTATAATATTCGTATACATTATTAATTTGTGTTCATTGTCTACCTAACTTCATTAGTAGGTACGTAATATACCTATCTACTTCTTTAGATCTAGAAAGAATATTTTTTAATTATAATAACATACATAACATCTAATATCATAAAAAGTAAATTATATACCTCGAAGATCCTCGTAAATTATATAGCAACAGTCCGGACCCCAAACCATTCTATGTATTAACAATGAAATAAAGTTAGACCATAAAAACTTTGTCAAATTTTTTCTAACATGTACTTTTTTACCTGTCTCAGGGGTGGAGCTTACCCACCCTAAATTTTTTTTAATTACAAAAACCAATGAATGGCCAGGGTCGTTATTACGAGGGTGGCAACATTTTTTTACAAGAGACACAGATCAATATTTTCCCGCTCACAGATCGCATTGGCGCGCCGTTGCCGAACAAAAGACGGGACCCCTTTTATGTAAAATTTTAATTCATCCATTTTTTTTCTCGAGTAACGGTTGGAACGATTCTTTTCGGTAATAACTAGGGTTGCTATTAAAAGGGGTGGTTTTTTGTTAGCGTCTTTCCACACGCGATTCTGAACGAAATTGTGAGCGGCACGCAAGTCTGGGCCAACTTTTCAGCTTGTTAGACATTTAAAAGATTAAATATCGATTAGTTAGGTGAAAGCTCGTAAAAAGTTTATCCAAAAGCAAATAGCAAAATATGCGCTGCCGCCCATAACAACTGTGACAGGCATTGAACAAAACTTATAAGAGTTCAAAGTCAGCAAATGCGTTGCTACCACCAATCCTTGAGGACAAAGATAGTATCCTCTAGAAAAGTGTAAGTGATTAGAGACCACACATTTCACATTTATAATATTAGTAGGAAGCAGTTGTGATCCGGTTATCACAACTGCTTCCTACTAATATTGTAAATGTGAAAGGTTGTAAGTTTGGCTTGGTTGACATTTATTATACGTTCCATCCATCCATCCATATTATACGTTACTTGCTCCTTACTTACTCATATTGAAAATACATTGGAATTACCGGACATACTAATTTCTACCAGATTAATCGCTATTTGTTTTTTTTGCGGTTCTCTACAAATCGTTCTGCGCAATTTTTGCCGCGTAAACTGTGGAATGAGCTTCCTTGTGAAGTTTTCACAACGGTTCTGTGGTTTTCATAATGGGATAAGACATGAAGTCCTTCAAAAAATGCGTAAAATTAGAACTCCGCATTTGCGACTCTTGTGCCTTTGTTCACAGCCGACTGTGACCATTGCGATGACCGCTTTGTGCGCGCGATGTTAAATCATATCTCCAGAGAATGACAAGTGTGACATCGTGTTCCAGTGGTGGTGACATCGGCGCCGGCCAACGAGGCGGAGCTGCAGCTGTACCGCGTGATGCAGCGCGCCAGCCTGCTCGCGTACTACGACACGCTGCTGGAGATGGGTCTGTTTGCTCACATTTTAGTAAACGCTCACACCCCCGCGGCACGGAAGAGCGGTAGGGTGCTCTAGACCAGTGTTTCCTAACCTTTTTCAGGCCATGCCCCACCTTAACCTTTCTAAAATTTGTATGCCCCACATACATAATTATTAACCTCGTGAATCCCCGGCGAAGTTTACTCGACGACTCTAATTACCCAGTTGATATTTTGGTAACGTCTAACGAAATTATCTATATAATAAAAATGAATCGCAAAATGTGTTGGTAAGCGCATAACTCAAAAACGCCTGGACCAATTTGGCCAATTCTTTTTTTTAAATGTTCGTTGAAGTTCAAGGATGGTTTTTACGGCGAGAAAAATTTGAAAATTCATCCCCTAAGGGGGTAAAACGGGGGTGCAAAGTTAGTATGAAGCTTTGCCGTTTTTGAAGTTAGTGAATGTGTAACGCGAGCGAAGCTGCGGGCGTCCACTAGTACCTAATAATTATTTACAGCATTTTTTTAAGAATTTACCTTTTTTGTTAAATTTGTCACCGATATCTAGCATTGCATTTAAATAACCCAAATCGAAAGGTTTAAAGTCGTGTCGAGTCCATTTTTAAATTGCCCCCCTTAACTATCAAATTGCCCCTCTGTGGGGCGTGGGCCCCACGTTGGGAAATACTGCTCTAGACCTTCCGCAGCTGCATCAGTGGGGGTGACCCGTGCCCAATATTGGGACGTCTATGGGTTGAAGCTTACTCCTGCGGCAGGCCTAGCCTACGCCTGTGTTGCATCCATAAATATGTGGTATGTTTAAAATGGAGTAGATACCTCCGTCTTATACGAATTACTTCCTTACGCTCATCTCACCAAGCCAAGATATCATTATTATCACAGCGTTATCACAAAAACGTGTGATTGTATAAAAAACCAGCAGCTCACACTCACACTTAATTTACACGAATATGCAAATGCCTTACGTGACCATTTTGCGAAGGGGCTTCGAAAAAAAAACAAAGGAATAACCGGCCAAACCCTTCGAGTAATTGCCAGAATTAAAAAGTAAAAATGGAAAAAAAACAAATTTGCATGGGACGACGGCGAGTTTTTTCGCGTATGGAAATATATTTTTTGGTCTTGCTCCCGAGATGATGAGAAAGAGTTTTTTTCAGCGTTCCTATGAGCTCTTTGTTTAGCGGGATAATCGCTGCTGTCTTGGAGTTTGGTGTAATAATAGCGACGGCCTGGTTTTCATTATAAGCGCATTGATTTTTGTTACCTAAATAATGTAGAATTCAGCTAAGTACGTGAGTTAATGGTCTTTGATGTATCGTAAATAGATCAAGTTACTTATAGGTAGGTGAATAATCAAGAAAAGCGCATGCTAACCTAACCTACTTACACTTTATTGTACAATACAAAAATACAGAAAAAAAAGTCTATTATAGAAAAATACTTTACAAAGTAAAGTGATAAATAGTTATGTACTTTTAACCTTAAGTTAAACAAACTTTTATTTTCTCTTATTTATTCATGTTTATTGGCTTCAGGTGGCGACGACGTCCAGCAACTGTGCGACGCTGGCGAAGAGGAGTTCCTAGAAATCATGGCCCTAGTCGGCATGGCGTCAAAGCCCCTTCACGTGCGGCGGCTGCAGAAGGCCCTCCAGGAATGGGTGAACAACCCCGCCCTCTTCCAAATCCCCATCGTCCCTAGCATCTGTCCCACCGAGAACCCCTTCATCCAGTGCAACCAAAGACTGCTCACCATGCCCCCGTCAATACCCACCGTTTTACCTCGAACGGTCGCATCGCCAGATAGCAACAGACCGATGTATAGCCCGTCCCCTGGAGCGCCGGAAAACAGCTGCGGCTCAAACGCTTCAGCCCCCAGCGCGAGCCCTGTACATAGTCAAGCAACGTTCACCAAAATCATGTTACCGTCTTCACCCGCGCCGGCGACGCCCGTGACGTCAACGGCGAGGTCGTTTTCCCCCCAAAGCACGTGTCCCCCCGCCTCGTCCGGATCCAGCCCGAGCTCAGTGACGTCACCAGTCCAGTTAACACCGGTTCTCTTGGACATCCACGTTCAGAAGCTAGCTGCGGCGGCGGAGAAGTTGAGCAAGCACCTGCCGCAGCTGGAGCCGAGGCCTCAGAACGCGAAGAAGAAGATGTGCAAGGACCTGGAGCTGGTGATGATGATGGCGGAGGCGGACCCGCGGCGGATGGAGGAGATCAGGAAGTACGCGGCCATCTACGGCCGGTTCGACTGCAAGAGGAAGCCTGAGAAACCGCTGACGTTACATGAGGTATGTTTTGGAATGAATAGAAAAGCTTTATTTCGCTTTTTTTTATTATTAATAGGTTATCCTGTTCAGAATCTCTACCCGGAAATTTGTTATGATATAATTTCCTTATTACAAAATCGTTTTGTCTGACAATTCTTTTCAATATAATAGCGAACTGAAGACTCAGAATGTTATGCAAAATAATGAAAATTTTACAAATTTTCTTTAGTTTTGCACAAATAGCAACAAAAACAATAGCAACATGATCTCCCGAGCTTGGAAGATTTTCTTGTAGAATTTTGGAGGTCGTTCAGGGTCGACTGTTTTAGAATACATGCGTACCTACTGCAATTTTCATTAGACATTCTTATAGTTTTCTGTATTCTGAGGATTACACGCAACATTATTTGTTGGACATTATTTGTTGTTTTGAATAGCTAGGTGGTAGAACCTATTTACGGTGCGCTTGCTGTTTTATTTTGAATATCTAGGTGGTTGTACATAATAAATAATAAAAATAACAATAACAATAACTTATAATAAGTTTTACTTCAATCGCGCGTAAAGGTTACACGCACACACTTTTTTTTTATAGAATATAATTTATTGTTTTATTGTGGTGTACAATAAAGAGTATTTGTATTTGTACTAGTGGACGCCCGCAGCTTCGCTCGCGCAGAATTAGACCTATTAACGACGTCTGCCCGCGTTCGGGTTCCCCACTTGACTTAAAAAACGGCAAAGTTTCATACTAACTTTGCACCCCCGTTTTACCCCCTTAGGGGGTGAATTTGCAAAAATCCTTTCTTAGCGCTCCCCTACGTTATAAAAGAAACCCCTGTGCAAAATTTCAAGTTTCTAGCCCTTATGGTTTAGGCCCTGCGTTGATATGTCAGTCAGTCAGTCAGTCAGTCAGTCACCTTCTCCTTTTATATATATAGATTTATTTACACTTAAAAAAACTGGCTATTACTCTCACTTATAGAGTTTTCTCACTTATCCAGTTCTCACTTACCCAGGTTTGACTGTATTTGTATTTGTATAACTCGGTTATGTACCTATCGTTGACTGACCTGGTGTCCAGGTGATGGTGAACGAGGCGGCGGCGCAGATATGCCGCTGCGTGCCCGCGCTGCTGACGCGGCGCGACGAGCTGTTCCCGCTGGCGCGCCAGCTGGTGCGCCGGGCCGGCCTGCACTACTCCAAGCACGGGTAGCTACCCATAGACCCACTGCTGGGCACGAATCTCTCCCACAGACACAGCTGCGGGAGGCCGAGAGCACACTCTCCACGCTGGAATTCAATACGGACCGGAGGGGTTAATATACCAACCCAGTGTCTAATGTTCTCTGCCAACCCAAAGGAGGGCAGAGAACATTAGACGACAGAACATTAGACTACGACAAGGCTGTACGACTGTTTTACCAATAGATATATCTCTAGTATAGAGTAATGATAAATCTATGGTTTTACCATAAAAAACATGCCATGAAATTGTTCGACTAGCTGTCCCCATCCACCACATCACAACCACCCATCCACAAACCGACCGCGCCCGTCGTTTCTTTAACGGTTTTATTTAGCTTGCCCTGTTTGTATAGTAACTCTGTCGATCACTTTGACTCGACGCAAGCCAGCCTAGCTTATTAATGGCAGGGAAAATCAATATTCCGAAGTCCACATTCCTGGCAGGTGCGTTCATCATCGTCATATTAATCACTTGAGTATTGTTAGACAGGATATGGATGATGTGATTATACTGCGCCAACAGATGCTTCCTTATCTTCTATGAAATTTGCTGCTGCAGAAAAAATATTTTTATTTTTATTTTTAATTTTATATACTCCAAGATAAGCGATGAAGGATCATTTACTGTGAATATAGCTGTGGAAGGTTCAATATAGTTTAAAATATCTAAGAAAATAATGAAATATGGCTTTTTTTTAAATACTAGACGAACAGAATTGTGTATAAAGTTTAGGTGTACGATTATAAATCTAGCTTGTTTCGATCAGTTTTTTAACCGGGTGTATGACAATGGCCTCACCAACTAACTGGCGAAAAGTGGGGGTAGAACACACCGCTACTTACACGTAATACCTATAAAGATCTATCAGAAGCAAGCTAACTAAATTGATATTGTACATGAATTTAGGGTAGATTTCAAGGAATTCATTTAAATTTCCAGCCTACCGCCAACAACGTCAGCGGATGGCGAGCGGGACGACGACGAGACGCCGAGCAAGCGGTCGCGGCAGGTCACCACCCTTGTAGACCTCACTGACTAGCACGCACTGGGCCGCACTGGGAGACGGGCTAACATGTACAGGGGACGGTCTAACATGTACTGGGGGACTGTCTAACATGTATTTGGGGATATTCTAACATGTACTGGGGGACTGTCTAACATGTATTTGGAGATATTCTAACATGTACTGGGGGACTGTCTAACATGTATTTGGGGATATTCTAACATGTACTGGGGGACTGTCTAACATGTATTTGGGGATATTCTAACACGTACTGGGGAACTGTCTAACATGTATTTGGGGATATTCTAACATGTACTGGCGAGCTGTCTAACATGTATTTGGAGATATTCTAACATGTACTGGGGGACTGTCTAACATGTATTTGGGGATATTCTAACATGTACTGGGGGACTGTCTAACATGTATTTGGAGATATTCTAACATGTACTGGGGGACTGTCTAACATGTATTTGGGGATATTCTAACATGTACTGGGGGACTGTCTAACATGTATTTGGGGATATTCTAACACGTACTGGGGAACTGTCTAACATGTATTTGGGGATATTCTAACATGTACTGGCGAGCTGTCTAACATGTATTTGGGGATATTCTAACATGTACTGGGGGACTGTCTAAAATAAACTCGTAGAACGCTAGATTCTGACGCTTAAATAAAAAAACGAGAAGCAGACTGGCAAGTCTCAATTTGAGAAAAAAGGAATAAATTTACACAAAAAAAATTAGAAGAACACTAATTTGACGCATCGTTATCAGTCCTACTGATACTTATTTTGGTCAGGTGCTTGATGGTCAAAATACTAATATTATTCTTATTTATACATAAAGTATTTACTTTATGTAAATACTTGTGACCGTGTGTGAGATGACATCTCACACACGGTCTTCTTACCGCAAATTAGGCGGGGCCTGTTCTATGGGTGTCAGAGACTGATATATACACAAAGATATTTCATAAATACATACTTAAACAAATATATTAACATACAGGCACAGAACAAACCCAAGTGTTCGTCACACGAATGTTTGTCCTGAGTACGAATCGAACCTACGACCTTCGGCGCAGAAGATAGGGTCACTACCCATTGCACCAAAAGACCAGTCAAGTGTAGGTTGAATTAGAATCTATTTTCTGGTTCATTATGGGATTCTTATCATTACATGTGGGACGGCCTACCACATGATACGAGTAGTTAGCAAAGCAGAATCTTGTATACTAGCAAATTCTCACAGAAATCAAGCTTATCTATATATAGGATTTTTGTTAAGGGAAGAGAGATTAACGTTAAATGATAGAAGGGATTTTTAGGTTAGACTTATTAGAGTCTTATTAACATAAAGTCAATAAAGTCCAATCTAAAGTTAAACCTTAGTTCTGCCAAGAACGTATCGACTTAGAAGAAGAAGAAAGTTAAACCCAAAAATATATTTATATTTTAAATTTATTCTTAGTGATAGTTAAATGTAAATAATATAAATAAGTAGAAAAATATAAAAGACTTCGATTATTTAAAAGTTTCAATCAGAATATACGATATACACATAAAAATAGATAAATAACAATGGACCAAAAAACATTCCTTGTAGTATCCCATGCACACAAGTTTTCGGTGATTTGGAATCGAAAAACTATGTCTTAATTAATTCTATTTCATTAATTTTAGATGTTTAATTTACTTTGCTGCAGTAAAGGTAAGCATGTCTAAATCAAATGCTTTGTAAAGATCATTAATTTGCATCCTCTCACACTGTAGTCTATTAATCCACTAGATAACGGTAATGGCTTCCTATGATGGTAAGTAGTAAGTAAATTAATAATTTTATGTAACCAAGTACCTTGCATGATTTCATTTGGCTTTTGGCTTTTAAGCTTAATCAGGATCTTATTTCTTAACAATAGTAAAGTAAGAGACACAAAATATTAACAAAACATAATTTAAAGAAAATCCTACATTAATAGCTGATATAATACAATTTCAAATAGATATACCATTTAACTTAGACAAAATGTATTCACAGGACGTTGAGGATAATGGAGTTAGAGCTAGTCCCGACACTGCGAGAGGCACATCAAATCACAGGTATTTAATACATTATCTTTATTATATTTCTTGTGTACGTGTATGACAGTGAACTCCTCCTAAACGGCTGGATAGATGTTGATGAAACGTTTTGTGTGTTTTCAAGGGGATTCGAGAATGGTTTAGATTCACAATTTGGTTCACTGGAAATTGTGTTTTAAAGACGATTTTAGTAATTTTGGATGAACAATATCCAAATATTTTAACCGTCTCGGCGTCGTTCATTGACGAGAAAGTCATTTACCTGAAATGTCACGCGTCACTTTGACATTTCATATGGCAGAACAACGTTTGCGGGGTCAGCTAGTACTATATACCTACAATTACACTAGTAGCGTCCATAGCCTAATGGCTCACGTCGATTCAATGTGATCGACAGAGTTAAGCGACGGGCGCGGTCGGTTTGTGCATGGGTGACCGCTAGTGGCAAAAATGTCATGCTGATACACGTCAGCAAATTAAGCCGTCGGTTTCGATTGTTTTCAATAGTAAAAACAATGTTTGAGTGGTAAGAATGTGGGGTTCGAACCCACGACCCCTGGCTTAACAGGCAGGGTCACTACCGATTGCTACGGGCCCATCGGCTTTTCATTACCTTTAAAAAGAAAAAAGAAAGATAGGCTAAGAAAGTCAGGCTAGTTTATCCAACACAAACGTTTTCCTTCATACTTCATTCAATGTATTTTTTTTATTATTCCAGTTGGTGGGGAGTGAAGACTGAGAGCGACGACGCTGACTCCAGATGTTCGTACTCCAGCACAAGCACTCCTCCACCTGTAAGTTCTAATTTAAATCAAATCATCACATTATTTATGACGTCACCTCGCAAGGCAAAAAACATTGCACAGTCTAATTCGATTGTAGGTTTAATGGGAAAACCAACTTGAAAATGCAAGATAGTAACAGATCTGTTGGAAACGATAGGACCAATTCACAGATGTTATTGCCCAATAATAGATAGATTAACTTTATTATATTATGTAGATTTAAAATGATTGCTTTGGATACTGTATGCATATTTTTTTTGTATTACTAGATCACTTCCCATCATCCGAATCTCGTCCAACAGGGTTCACTGAAAACCAGCGTTACGGCTCAATATCATAGCTTAAGCTGAGAGAATACCTTTTCGGAATAGAAAGTCGCTAAGCCAATGTTAATTTATGCTGTAATTGTTGTTTTGAAATAAATGAATTATCTAGTCTATTCTATTCTATGTCTTCAAAAAACCAGTTGCGTTATGAGTAGAGATGATTTTGTATTTTCAAGTAGTAATGTTGGTATCCAGGACGCAGAGGAATCCAGGCCGCAAGTGGTGGCCGCGAGGGGAGACAGCATCATCGCTGTCGCCAACCCCGCCCTGCAGCCGCCGCCGCACCCCGCCAGGAACCACTCCAATTGACAATCAGCGCCATCTAGTGCTCTGTTACTGAACTGCACTTTACACAAACTATCAAAGAGGTGATCAGCGCCATCTACCGGTGTGTTGCTGTACTGTATTACTAGCAAACACTTTTATAGGTGATCAGCTCCATCTATACGTCTGTTTTGTACAATATTTTTTTTTTCAAATGGACTTTTGCTGTATGGTCGTAAAGACCTTTACAGCGTTACCGAATAAGGTAGTCTTGTGTATAAATACTTTGGTTACTTATTTAAGTAGAATTACGGATTGAAATAACATCGAAGTAAGCAACACACTCCACCAAATAATAAAACGAAATGTAAATATTTATACCTTAGACGTAAGCTTAGTGTTAGATGAGAAAAGCCATAATTTGCCTTAGTCATGATAAAGTAGGTTTGTTCGACATTTCCACCTGGTGGGCAATTGTGTTTCTTGATTGGATCTGTTTGACAGCTCCATTTTATCGAAAAAATGTTAAATCTCTAAAGCCCCATCCACACGCTTGGCAAACAATGGCAAACAGCCAACAGCAAACAGCAAACACGGACGTGTGGATGGGTGTTTGTCGTTGTTTGCCTGTTTGTGTTTGTGTTGGGCAGTGTTCGGCATCGGTGTCGGTTTTTCTTGCCAGATCAAAGGATGTTCGGCAAACAGTTTGCGACGTATCCACACGTTTGGCAGCGATCAGTAATGCGCGCGAGCTTGCGGGAGGCGGACGTATTTACTTGCCATATTCATGGGCATAATAATATAAAGAGAACATTCCACCCTATTATTGATCGAAGATTCCACCCCATTTAAAAACTGTACCTCAAGTATTCGAATTCGATGGTAGCAAAATTATTTATAACAAGTGATTTTAAAAACTTTTAATTAAATTCACTCGTATGTATGTCCTGGAATCTTGCAATCAATATTTCACCCACCTCCACTGAAGATATCGAGCTGAAATTTGGCACACATATTAGGTTCCGATGACAATGCATGAAAATAAAAATAAAAGATATAAGTAAAAGCTCTTTAAAAAAAAAAATTTTTTACATTATAATTTATGAATAAAATCTAACTATATTGATACATTTTATTATTGCAAAATTTTCATCGGAATCACCATCGTCTTCGCTTTCTTCTTTTTTTCTTTTTTCTTTCTCTTGCTTTAATTTATAATAAAAATATGTCAACCCGAAAGTAATAGCTGCCACAAGCTTGTCGTCCGCCATGTTTGCCGATTCGGAATGTTATGAACGTTCGCCAAGCATGTGGATGGCTGTTTGTGTTGGGTGATTGTGGTTGGTGTTTGGGACTTTGCTTGCTGTTTGCGGTGTTTGTGACAAACAGCCAGCGTGTGGATGGGGCATAACATAACTTTAAGAAATCAGTTTGACATTTTACGGAAAAAATGTTAGATCTTTATCATATTCTTAAAAAAAAATGTCAGTTTGACAAATTCAATAGTAGCTGTAGTTACGCATTTGCCCACATGAAGCCTGTGTTCACGATTCAATAATATAGATTCGATGTTTTGTATAATATCGATTTATAAGCAGATGGCACTGGTCGATTCTATCGATTAACAAATCAAAAAAATCGATTAAAAAAGATTTTAAGTTACAGCGAATTAACATTTAAGTTTAACATAATAAATGTAAGCTGGTTTAATGCGTTGGAATACCATAAATGAAATTCACATGGGTACTATTTTATTGAAAACCATTGATGATGTATATGTGTATGTATAATTTATGATGAAGTATACATCCTCCACCAATCCGCATTGGAGCAGCGTGGTGGAGTATGCTGTAGAACTCCCGCAGCTGTGCCTGTGGGGGAGACCTGTGCCCAACAGTGGGACGTCTATGGGTTGCATCTTACTTTTGAAACATTGGCCAGTTTATACCATGTCCGTTCTAGCGACTGTGTTGCGAATACTTCATAACAATTAGTTTAATTACATGTGGATTAGAGAATAAGTTGGGCCCTAGTACACATTTTTATAAATATTTTATCCGTCATTGATGTGTACTAAAATGAAATAAATATATTGGTGTAAGACTGGACACGGGGCTGACGAAAAAAGTGACACGCATCGTTAGTATCAAAATAATACGTGATCGCCGTTCTGTCTTGATTAACTTCTGTGGTCCTAGCACTCCTAGGCTCTTGGATGTTAAAATGGGATCTACCAAACATCCATCCATCCATCCATCAGCCTTTTGAGGTCCACTGCTGGACAGGCCTCTCCTAAACGACACCACTCCGACCGGTCCTGTGTCTTCTGAATCCAGCGGTTTCCCGCAGTCTTCTTCAGGTCGTCTGTCCACCTTGTCGAAGGGTGACCTGTGCTCCTTTTTCCGAGTCGTGGTGACCAAACATAAACCCACCAAACACATCACACAAATCATAGGCCCTTACAAAATCCGGTTTGCCAAGTTGTAAGGTGACATAATAATGCATCTAAAAAATTGGTAATTGACTCAATTATGTGCGGACGGTATTTTCCGTGTGCAAACATTGAACCATGTGAATTGCTACCATAACACCTTGTGAATTCAATGTGTGTCCTCATCAACAACTGTTTGAAATAAATATGGTGTCATTATTTGCCGTTTATTAAGTTGCACTCGACACGAGACGCTGGAACGCAGTTTGCCCACAACGTACGTGTAAATATTACTTCACTTGTATATTCTAGAGATACGTCATTTTTGTACTTACATAGAGTTGGCGAAATAAACTATGTTTATTAAAACTTCTGATATTCAGGCCTTACGCCTTTGCCAATCCGTACTGGAGCTACGTGGCGCAATGCCCACGCTCCTTCTCAGTAGTAAAAAGTACTAGAATGAAATAAAAACACTTTTTTGCGGACAATAATTATACATGGATGTTAGTATACAGAAGACTTATAAACTATGTTAGTAAATTTACAAATTAATTGTTTAAAATTTGGTTAAGAAGACATTTCTTAGTAGATAAATTCAGTGGAAATCTTATTATTACTTATGTAAGTATGTATTGATAACATACAGTTACAGTTTCCCAGCCGGTCTGTCTGTCTGTACGCAATCAACTCAAAAACTACCGAAAGGATATTATTTAATTTCTTGTATGTAGGTATGTATTTTTTGTATGTAGGTATGTACCTATGTATGTATGTCCTGGAATCTTGCAATCAATATTTCACCCACTTCCACTGAAGCTATCGAGCTGAAATTCGGCACACATATTTGGTTCCGATGACAATGTACGAAAATAAAAAATAGTAAACGCTTATATAAAAATAAAAATAAATTACAGTATAATTTATGATTACCATGAACGGATAAGGTCTTTGATAACAAGTTTTTTAATAACCGAGGGCCTTAAGATTAGCACGATGTAGCTAGTAGAAAAATTTATTCTCAAAAATCTTATTGTAGTTTTAAAGACGTAGATCTTATCATTTAGTTGTCCTCTTTCTACAGTCAGTTATCGTCCCAATGCTGGTCACGAGTCTCTTCTCACTATTAAGAAGGCCTGGAACGCTCCACCACGCTGCCCCAGTTCAGATTGGCAGCTCAGAATTTCCAATTGGGTCCTTGAAAATGTTTGATACCAACGGTAACATATTATTTAATTATATCTAATATTTAAATCGATTTCAATATATATCAATTTAACATTGAAATGTTTTTCGCCAACGCAAGTGTATTTCAAGTTTGTGAGCCATACTGTATAAAATTTTCTATGTAAATAAAACTCGCCTTAATTTACAAATGTGTGTTTTATTATTTATTGAAATATGTATTATATGTATTATTACAATGATGATAAATAAACTGCCGAGATTACTAATTACATGTCGACGTGCAATGAATTATTGTTATACGGTAGATGAATTATTGGTTTTCTAGGAAAGAAACCTGATACTTAATGATAGCCAGTCAATAATTTTGAGATTGAAAACGTCTATTTTACTTATATAGTGCACGTACTAAATAACTGTTTAGAAATCTGAGCTACTGCTTGGAAGTGGTGACAGCCCAGTGGCTATCGAACTCGCCTCTCACTCGAGCGGTCCGGGTTCAAACCCAGGCGGCACGCACCAATAACTTTTCTAAGTTATGTGCGATTTAAGAGTGAAACTTCCTTCTGCAACGGTGAATGAAACATCTGAGGAAACCTGCATGCCTGATGAAATGAAATTCTATCGTAATATCGAGTTACGCTACAAGAAATAAGAAGAAATTCCATTCTATGTGTCATTAATAACATGCAGGAAAAAAGGTTGTTAGTGTTAATAGTGAGTATGATAGCAAAGGCGCTTAAAGGAAATGCAGGGCAAGTGAGAGGGCTCAAGGCCTCCGGATGCGCGGCGAGGGCACGAGCCTGGGATAGGTACCAGATACGCTCGCTGATGAATAACTGGAATACTAGTAATTTATTATGACTGTATTTCCAATCAATGACGCATGTGTCACTTGGAATTTCGAATCCGAAAGAACAAGCATGGTTGTCGGTTAACTGCATTGCGCTTCGACGGAACTACATGTAAAAGCGAAGGAGAATTTATAGTAGGTAGGTATAGTATGTAGGTATGTTTAGTAGGTATAGGAATAATACTGTATATGTATACGCCGTATACAGTTTAATAGTGGAATTTTTTTTTAATTTTGTTTGCAGATAAAAATATTTATCATATATTACTGTAGCTAACTAGTTACGCATAATAAATACGATTTTTACCGCATACGTGCGGCGAAAAGGCGAATACAAATACATCTTATTTTCTTTAGTCTGAATTACTGAAAACTTTGTTCAGTTAGCAGTGGCAGGTATATTAACTGGTCTACTTACGCCCCGCAGCTTCGCTTGCGTGGAATTAGACATAACAATAGTTTCGTTTATGTGGTAACATATATGTATATCAATGCCTAGTAATATTATATAGCCTATGATACTCAGTGAAGATGCAGCTTTCTAATGGTGAAAGTATTTTTCGAAATCGGTCGGTTTTTGTGTGAAAACATTACAAACAAATCTTTCCCCTTTTTAATATTAGTATAGTAGTGTAGATTATTCTTTTTTTAATTGTTTGTGCCCACAGCCAATTATACTTCACTATCTAGTCCTACTGCATTGAGGCTACTAGAAGTACTAGATTTAGTACTTTAGCGATGATGAAGTAGCGTTCACAGCCCAATGGCTCGCATCGATTCAATGTGAACGAAAGAGTTAAGCAACGACGGGCGCGGTCGGTTTGTGGATGGGTGACAGCTAGTGGCAAAATTTAATGGACGCTACCGTGTTTCGGGGGGCACGTAAAGGCGTCGGTCCCGGTTGTTTTCAATGGTGGAAACAGTCGTTAAGCCTTGTCGAAGACCTTCGAGTGTCTTAAGAACACATTCGACACTTGGTATGTAGTTGAGTATGCTCTAGACCTCACGCAGCAGTGTCTGTGGGGGACACCCGTGCCCAGTGAGACGTCTATGGGTCGCAGCGAGCGATGGATTTGTCAAATACGATAATTCAAATGAAAATTATCCTTTAGGAGTAGGCAGGGTGTAACAGGTACATTACATTTTAACCAGTTATGTTTAAGTCGAATCAGGTGAGCCTATTGTTATACACCGGACGCAAAATACCACAGAACAGATAAAACCTCTTTTATCTGTTCTGTGCAAAATACAGACAGACTTCGCGCCATTAATGAGATTTACAAATATTTAATTTTAATCATGACAAATGACAAGTAGTAGATGTTTTTAACATTACATATGTATGTTAATATTTATTAACATCCTACATGAGTGTTGTGGAGAATACCAATACAGAGTTAATCATAAAAACAAGGTTGTCTAATGCGATCCATGTGACTTCCTGGAAACTAGCAAGGGCGAAAATCTGTGTCATATAACTCTTATTTACGTTCTAATTGCAAATGTAATCAGGGTGACAAGTACTTATTAAGCAGCTCATCAAATTGGCGACACTTTGGCGTTTATATATCGCTGCGACCCATAGACGTCCCACTGTTGGGCACCGGTCTCCTCTCAGAATGGGAGGGATTAGGCCTTAGTCCACCACACTGGCCAAGACCGGATTGGCAGACTTCACATGCCTTGGAGAAGATTATGATGTATTTCTCAGGCATGCAGGTTTCCTCACGATGTGTCCTTCACCGTTATAGCAAGTGACATTTAATTTCTTAAATCGCACACAACTTAGAAAAGTCATTGGTGCGTGCCGCTGGGGTTTGGACCCGGACCGCTCGAGTGAGAGGCGAGTTCGATAGCCACTGGGCTGTCACTGCTTTTACGTTTATATATACGGCGTTTATATATCATTAGGTTATATTCATATCCCAGTTGAAATCACAATTAAACATGCGTATGGTGACATACACACTTACCTACCTATTTAATATCATGGTGGGATCCTTAATCAACCAGTTTCTTGATCGTTCTAGTAAGCCTGAATCTGCGATCATAAAAATGGTGAGCTACCAGCCTACCATCCCCCCACGTAGCCTAACTTGACGGCGCTAACTAGTTACGCAGTTCACATCTCACGTAGCCACGGTAGCTTGTTCATACACGAACTGGACATACATTTCGACATTAAACCTTGACGAGTCATCGACCTTTTTATAATGAATCAGTGCTATGTGAGCGTACAGTACTGCAAATATATATATAACTAGTGGACGCCCGCAGCTTCGCTCGCGTAGAATTAGACCCATTAACGACGTCTACCCGTCTAACGACTTCAAAAACGGCAAAGTTTCATACTAACTTTGCACCCCCGTTTTACCCCCTCAGGGGGTGAATTTTCAAAAATCCTTTCTTAGTGCTCCCCTACGTTATAAAAGGAACCCCTGTGCAAAATTTCAAGTTTCTAGCCCTTATAGTTAGGGCCCTGCGTTGATATGTCAGTCAGTCAGTCAGTCAGTCAGTCAGTCAGTCAGTCAGTCAGTCACCTTCTCCTTTTATATATATAGATTGTGGAAATTAATCTAATGGAAAGTTCTCAGAAAGAATATTATTATGTTGTATCTAACTCAAGACACGACCTTGTAGGATGTGTACGAGTGGTAAAAAAAATATTGATTCCGTATTTTTCTGGGCAAAATATGGTGAAATAATTAATGTAATATTATTAAAGATCTTTATTATTATTTCGTCGACTTTAGTTATAAACATGATAATTCATCATGCACATGACACTTTTCATTGCTATACCAGGCATAATTCCAGACATCGAGTTAGTGGGAACCGGGAATTGAAAAATCCAATAATACCTTGCTCAACCGGGGATTAACAGGGGGCAATACGGGGATCGAAGACAGGACCTTTAGCTTAGCAGCAGTGCTTGTGACCACTGGACCAACAAGCATTCGTTAATGAAAAAGTTAGGCCATAGACTATTAATATCATAGAGATTATTTTAAGATTATATTATTTTATTTTATAGTGTCTAGAGTTCTAGACCATTAGACTTTATATAGTCTGGACTATATACATATAAAGATATAATTCTGTCCTAGAGGCCAGGCTCGATGAGGTCAATATTTAAGGAAATCCGACCAGTATCAGCCGGAACCGACGTGACGAACAATCAGAATGTCCGAAGCCGATTTACTCAACACTTCAACACATTACCGGTTTTTCCTAAATTCAATCTCATGGTCAATGTTAATATTGCTTCAAGAACGGTCTTTAGTATCTGACGTGTAGCTATGACGTTATGTTAAGTAAAAAACAACGTATGGATGCAAATTTTTTTGTCTGTTGACAAGAGGACCGCCTCAATTATGTTCATTACAACCCCAACATTGGGGTATCCTGTCATAAAAACGTCTAACGTTGGTAAACAAATTTTTCCTCATCGTTACACTACAACCAAGTTAAATGTTTGTGAATCTTTGTCGCTCTAAAACACTCGGATACCTACTCTGTCTCTCTACTCAGTAGGTACTGTAAAAAACACATGATTCTGCAATGACGGAAATAAATGTTGCGCCAAATTTACTCCCATCCATACATCAATCACTCAGTCTTCAGAGGTCTACTGCTGAACTAAATCTGATTAATAAAGAAGCCGTTAGCCTTACATGCTTGGCTATAATGAGATCTAAGGAAGTTCTTCTTTTGGTGTCCGTTCACTACAGGATAATACCTAATCCTTGTTACAGAAGGTGAATAGATATTTATAAACACTGAGTTAGTGGTAACATATATCTCGCTGCGAGCCATAGACGTCCCACTCCCAGCAGTGGCACGTCTAGGGCACGGGTCTCTCCCACAGACACTACTGCGGGAGGTCTAGAGCATACTCCACCACGCTGCTCCAATGCGGATTGGTGGAGGGGTTAGTGGCCAACCCAGTGTCGAATGTTCTCAAGCCACCCGAAGGTCTTCGACAAGGCTTAACGACTGTTTCCAGCATTGAAAACAACCGGGACCGACGGCTTTACGTGCCCTCCGAAGCACGGTAGCGTCCATGAAATTTTTGCCACTAGCGGTCACCCATCCACAAACCGACCGCGCCCGTCGTTGCTTAACACTTTCGATCACATTGAATCGAAGCGAGCCACTGGGCTATGGACGCTACAACATATATATCAATGTTTATAAGTATTAAATCAGTACAACAGTACATTAAAGTCTGATTTACACTATTTTGAAACATTATTATTTTCCGCAATCGCTACGATCAATGTATTCAAAGCATTCATATTAAATGATAGGATCTATTAGCTATTTGTAATCCTGACAGAGATATTTTCGATAACCCAATTTTTTAAATTTCCTATTCCACAATATTTCAGATAGAGTTGTGAAATGGTAAATCATAGTCATCATAATTTCGGCCAGTATTTTTTGAACTGACGCTTTCGAGAGTCGTTTTCAAAAACATGTGTTTTTGTATCTGTGGTGTTCAATAATAAACAAAAAAGTTTCATTTTTTAAATAAAATCTAAGAAGAATAGGTTCTTAAAGTAAACATTACATTTTAATGATAACTTTTGTAACAACAAAGAAACAACTAATGAAACGATAGAATAATATGAATATTTGTGTGACATTTTTTTTTTATAAAATCCATTATTAATCTGTCGATCTAATTTGATTCAACCGGTATTCAAATTCTTCCTACGAGTACCACTGTATCTGTCCTAATTCAACGTTTTATTTTATATTATATTCATAAAATAAGAAAATTAGGTAGGTTTGCCGTTAGGTATATTTTTAAAAAGATACACATTCCTTTAACAGGCTCAGGTCTTGCTATAGAATAAATAACAAATAATAAATAGAAATATAACTAAAGGGCTCCAGAAAAAAATGGCCACAGACAACAAATAAATTGAAAAATATAATAAAATAGTTACACTAATATAAAAAAATATGTCCCGCGAGATTCTTGATATCAAATATCACCGTAAACGCCTGAGTCATTTGATAATAAAATATTTTTTATTATTTTCCAATGCAAAACAAACGAGTATTAATTCCAACTGGCAATCAATATAATGATGTTCAGCTTGATTGTGGGCAATTAAAGTAGTTCTCCAAAGCATTAACCAGTCACGTTAACAACGTTTTATGACATGTGTCTTGGAACGTGCGTATGTATTCCTAGTCTAGAAGGTACGAAAAGTTAAATTTCGATATGACTTTTAAATAAGATAAACGAACATGCAGCACGTGGGCATGAGCATTCGTAAATCTATACATATAAAAGGAGAAGGTGACTGACTGACTGACTGACTGACTGACTGGCTGATTGACTGACTGACTGACTGACTGACTGACTGACTGACTGACTGACTGACTGACATATCAACGCAGGGCCTAAACTATAAGGGCTAGAAACTTGAAATTTTGCACAGGGGTTCCTTTTATAACGTAGGGGAGCACTAAGAAAGGATTTTTGAAAATTCACATCCTAAGGGGGTAAAACGGGGGTGCAAAGTGAGTATGAAACTTTGCCGTTTTTAATGTTATTCGAATGAAATTCAGTACCTATGAAGGTTTCTTATTGAGTTTCGAAAATCATCTCTTAAGGGGGGGTCAAAGGGGGGTGCAAAGTTAGTAGGTATAAAAGTTTTTTCGTATATACCTACATTATTTCAATGAAATTTTGTATTTAGGTTATGTTACGTCTAATTCCACGCGAGCGAAGCTGCGGGCGTCCTCTAGTAACCAATAAAAGTTCTATAAGTTCTCGACCACCCTTAGAACGTTAATATAATCACGGATAGAAATTAACTGAATTTATGGATGCAAACTTTATTATTACCACTAAATCTTTTTTTTTTTCTTTATGTAATTTTCTTTACATGACGTATATAAACATAATTTTGCTAACACAGTATAATGTGACTAGCCTATAAGCTTAACTGATGTCAGAATATTTTTTAGCAGTACCTACCTTGTTGTGTGGTTTTTATTTTGTAATGTCAAACATGTTATTAAAGAAGAAAAAAAATTATTTTATTTTTTTATTTCTATTTAATTTAGCAAAGTGAATTCAAATAGAAAAAAATAGCACAACAATATTTGTTTATAAACACTATATTAACCCAAAATTTAAGCTACATCAGCGACAAAAAACCAAAAAAGCTCCAAATACTAAAACAGTGCTAAAATCTCCTAATACTAAAACAGTGCTAAAATGACACTTACCGGGAGCACCCTGTGCAATCTCATCCAGAGCTTTCCCGTGCTCCTGATACTGGCTCAGAACAACAACAAGTGCCTGAAAACGCCGTTCGTATACACTCCGCCGAGCCCCACACACTCGCCGGAATACTACGAGGCCTATGATGCGCTGCTGCAAACACTGTTCGCTCACGACTGCGACCGCACTTATCCCCAATACGGACATACCTACGGCTACGGACAGAAGTGGGCACAGGACTACACTTACTTCAAACCCTGCGGTGGACACAGCCCAACAGAGCATTCCCACCCGCACGGATACGGATATCCTCACGTGTCGACTCATACGGTACACCCCCACGTCCCCAGTCTTCCCTCCGGCCAAACGAATCCAACTCACGGATACGATTATTCCAAGCTATACGGGTCAAAGAGAGCTAATCTTCAGAATACGACATACGGGTACAAATACGCTCCGAACCAAGTGACCAACACGAAGCATAAATACAAGGTTGTGGTGTTGAAGAACGGAAGGGGACGGAAGAGGTCCGAAAAGCTGCAAAGTAAGTTTTTTCAATTTTATCTATGTAACCTTAATCTCAGTAAAATCTCTCGGATTCGTCGTACTCCAGCAACGATTGTTTTGTATGGTTTCATGCGCTCCATAACACTATATCAGGTCCTGAATAAACCTAAGAAGAGTGTAAGTAGTTTAAAGTCAGTCACAGATGAGTTGCTACTTTTAAGGACCGGAACAACCGGAACAATATTGCCTATAAAACAATTAGGTACCTATTACACGGTAGAACTTGGTACTTTGGGGGGTAGTGGTACTAGTAGGGCAATCTCTAAATAGAACCTAAAAGGTTCCATTGACTCTACGACCTGAAAAATTCAAAAGAATCGTGAATGGCTGATGGAAGGATCAATTGATCAAGGATAATATATAATTAATTATAAACTACTTATGTACGCATAATATTAAGGAAATTCAATGAATTTCTCCGTTTCTGCTTCCGCTTTTTTATGTTAGAGTAAGGAGTAATATCTACTATCATAATCACTATAAACCAAAGCAAACAACACCAACAAACTCCCTCAGAGGCTAGAGTTAGAGTATCCAGCATGTACTAAAAAGCCTAATTCAGGAAATTAAATAAAAAATAATAATTGAAAAAAGCGTACGTCATACTTAAAAAAATACATTTTCCGGTTTTCAAAAAGTCGGTAATCAGAATATTAATTATTGACAGGTAAAACCATAATGAGAATTCATAAAATATTTGGCATTTAGTTAATTACCGGTTTATACAATATTTAATTAAATAATATTTTATTAACCTTCGGATATTTTTTTCGCACAAGTTTTATGTCGTAATCTATATATATAAAAGGAGAAGCTGACTGACTGACTGACTGACTGACTGACTGACTGACTGACATATCAACGCAGGGCCTAAACCATAAGGGTTAGAAACTTAAAATTTTGCACAGAGGTTCTTTTTATAACGTAGGGGAGCACTAAGAAAGGATTTTTGAAAATTCACCCCCTGAGGGGGTAAATCGGGGGTGCAAATTTAGTATGAAACTGCCGTTTTTGAAATCAAGTGGGCAACCCGAACGCGGGCAGACGTCGTTATTGGGTCTAATTCTACGCGAGCGAAGCTGCGGGCGTCCACTAGTAATAAATAATACCAGTGGTTTCTACCAGAAGTCACAGGACCTATCGGAGTGGTGTCGTTTAGGCCCCTCCTTTGTCCAGCAGTGGACCTCAAGAGGCTGATGTATGGATGGATAGAAGGATGGAATAAATAAGTCCTCTAATAAAATAATCGAAGCAGTACTTGCAAATAATTAATTTTTTGCAGGGTTTTACCTCGGATCTACGAGTGTAATCAATTACTTATTAATTACGTTATTAATATTAATCACACCCACTGGAAGTTAGTTCCGGCGTTGACATATTACTGGTACTATGACTACACGTTACAATAATACGGATATCAATTTACTAGAACAAACTTGACTAGTTAGATTCCCTGATTTGTCTTGCCTACTAACTAAAATACTTTCTAGTTTTTTAGTTACTCGTACCTATTCACTTTCTAGTACCAAGTCAGCAGAGAAAGGGTGGATAATCAAATAGGATGTTAGATCATGAAAAAAATATGTAGGTAGGTGCCTAATCCTGCAAATATATTTTTAATACAGTTGCTCAAAAAGTGGCATATTACAGGGACGTATAGCGTTCGGGAAGTGAGCTATTACACACTCGTGCTTTTTCTTTACCTTTTCCGAACTCGTGCGTTCTCTTTCCCAACTGTCAAAATAATGTCTATTAAAAAGAAAAAACCAACCACGAAGTTTTTACTAAAAAAAAATTCATAGAAGTTTTTATGATTCATGCAAATATTTCTAAAAAGAAGCTACTAATTTGTTTCAAAATCAGATTTAATGATTTGAATCAATGAGTTAGGTTAGGTTTCATTTCATTTCATCTCATTAAATTTCATGTCAATAAAAAAATTCTACTGAAGACTTGGCTGTATGGGCATAGTTCCCTTTGCCTACCCAGAATGGGTGAAGAAAACAAAAAAAATCTCTGCAATACTCTGTATTCTTTTACGGTTGGCGCCATTTTCCAAAAATGTTCTTTGCGAGTTTAGTTTGTGTTTTTATTATTTTATTAAATTGCTTCATTTTTTCGCAACTGTATTAAAAATAGTTGTTCAGTACACGTGCGGAACCGTCATTGCAACTTGTTCCGACTGTCAACCCTCGCCTTCGGCTCGGGTAGACATTTGTCGGAACTCTTTGCAATGACAGGCTTTCCACACTTGTAATGAAATATACTATTTTATCTTTTCTGACTGAGCAGTGATTTTTTTTAATGAATTTAATCGACCGCCGAAATAACGCACTTTGAAGGTTCCGTACCCAAATGGTGATGAAACGGAACCCTGTTAATATGCCTCCGCTGTCTGTCCGTCACAGGGCTCTATCTCGTGAACGGAAATAGGTAGAAACCTGAAATTTAAAATAATACGTATTACTGTTGCCGCTATCATAACAAATAATAACAAAAAGTAAAACAAATTAGATTTTTTTTTAAAGCTTTTTTTTATTTTATTTTATTTTCGTGCATTGTCATCGGAACCAAATATGTGTGCCAAATTTGAGCTCGATAGCTTCAGTGGAAGTGGGTGAAATATTGATTGCAAGATTCCAGGACATACATACATGGATACATACGAGTGAAGTTAAATAAAAGCTTTTAAAAATTTGATCCCATTGAAGTTACCCTGATAATAGTTCGGTGGTACGGAACCGTAAGTACCTAGTATTCGCATTTGACCATTTTTTTAGTTTTGTCCATACAGTTATATCAATACCTACTAGTACAACACAGAGACAGAATATTTTGTACTCGTATCTACTAGGTTTATCACTATAGTTTCCATATATGCATTGTTCGTGGTATGGAATTGATACGAGAAAAGAAAAGGGGGTTTCACAAGGGCGTTCCCGACAATTGTATTCTCCGTCATGATGAATGGATAGATAGAAATGCCTTAGAAGCCTCAATATTTACTTAACTCTACGACAAACAGCGTGCATGCTAAATAAATTGTGTAATCATCTAATGTCGAAGTGCTAGTTGGATGGAATTACAAAAAAGTTGGTGATGACGCTAAATTTATGGGTTTCTGGTCATTAGTTTACTCTATTCCAATTTCGTCTAGCGAATAATACTTAAAAGACATTTAGTCGCTATGTAAGGTTAGCAACACAGTAAAAATACTGTGATATTAGCGTTGTTAAATCTCTTCTTTAGCATTCTAAAAATAACTATTGACAGTTCAGATTTTTCTGTAATTTAGCCAATTATATTTAGGAGTTCAACTGGAACGCAAAAAAGTACTAAGGTAGCAGAGAAAAAACGAGAAAAATAACAACAACTATGGTATAGGACGTTAATTACAAATCTTACAATTTGTGACGTAAGTGTCTTCACAAAAAACAGAGATATTATCTTACTTACTAATGATACAAAACGGCAAACGTAATATACACAATTGCTGGCTATATTGTAATACTGGCTAGTGTAGGATAGGAGTCTATTTTTTATGGATTTATGATAGCAAACGAGCTTGCAGCACCACCCATCCGCTGCTGCCCATGACAACTGTGACTAACTTTGAACAATACTCTAATCCCAGTCCCTAGGATGGTTAGACCAGATAACTGATTAAGTTGATTAGAACGTTAGTTTGTCAGTTCGTTAGTGGGTAGGCTTTGATTATAGAGTAAATAATCAAAGTGGGTAGGACTGGTGACTGTTAGTGACAGTACTGTTAGCTGGTGTTAGTAATAGTCCAGTTAGTAATTGTTAGTAAGTCTCGGTTCAAGTCAGTCATAGATGTGTTATCCGTTAAGACTAAGATGGTCGCCTTTAAAGAAGTGTAACCGGAAACCACACCTTTCCAACCTGACCACAATTGCTATAAAAACAATTAACTCACAGTAAAAATGGTACTAGGTACCGTGGCGGGCGGTGGTACTGCCCCGGGCGGTTACCTGTAATCTGTGTAATTCAGGTATTCTATACAATACCTGTAGCATCTATAGGCCAATGGTTCGCGTCGATTCAATGGTTCTACAGAGTTAAGCAACGACGGGTGCGGTCGGTTTGTGTATCTGTAACCGCCAGTAGCAAAAATTACCGTGCTTCGGAGGGCACGTTAAGATTATATTGTCTGTAGTGTCTGGATACTTTAAAGTAATGGAAAGAACCGCAAACTCATTAAATATGGCTATTACAGGGGTTCTTCTAAAGCTGCAAAAAGATTTATCTTTCTGCCACCGACGCATTGGTGACCCCTTTGGCTTTGCTCGTGTCCATAGACACGGTCACTTACAAGCAGGTCTGTTTGTTCGTTCCTTACAAGCGTCCATGTGATAGCATGGCTCGCGTCGATCGTATGTGATCGACCGAGTTAAGCAATGACGGGCGCAGGTTTGTGGGGTGACTTCTAGTGGCAACATTTCATGGGCATTTCCGTTCATTAGACTATAAGCCGTCGGTCCCGGTTGTTTTCAATTTATATATATACTAGTGGACGCCCGCAGCTTCGCTCGCGTGGAATTAGACATTCACTAACTTCAAAAACGGCTAAGTTTCATACTAACTTTGCACCCTCATTTTACCCCCTTAGGGGATGAATTTTCAAAAATCCTTTCTTAGTGCTCCCCTACGTTATAAAAGGAACCCCTGTGCAAAATTTCAAGTTTCTAACCCTTATAGTTTAGGCCCTGCGTTGATATGTCAGTCAGTCAGTCAGTCAGTCAGTCAGTCAGTCAGTCACCTTCTCCTTTTATATATATAGATAGATAAAAGGAGAAGCTGACTGACTGACAGACTGAGTGACTTGATATATCAACGCAGTTAGAAAATTGAAATTTTGCCCAGGGGTTCCTTCTATAACGTAGGGAAGCACTAAGAAAGGATTTATGAAAATTCACCCCGTGAGGGGGTAAAACGGGGGTGCAAAGTTAGTATGAAACTTTGCCGTTTTTGAAGTTATTCGAATGAAATTCAGTATGAAGGTTTTTCATTGAAAGTTTCGAAAATAAAATCTTTATCTTAACTTATGGTTAGATAATAATTAGGGAGGCCTATATCCCTATCATCCACCGTCATTGAAGGCTGACGACAGAAAACCACAAAATCGCGGGCATATGAATGATATAAATTTTATAAATGATGTCTTCAATGCACAGACATTATCACAGTCAGGATTTCATAATATTGACGCGTGACGTCGCCGCTCACCTCGGACGCGATCTTATACGATTCATAAACCCGCTCGTGGTCACCGGCCACCACCAGTAGGTACTCACTTGACCGCTACCGCGGACCTTAGTTCGCACATTACACCATCCGTGTTCAACTCCTATAACGTGCTGCGCTCCTGGTGAACACCGTGTGATTTGAATTAAAAAAAAAAGAAACAGAAAAAAAACAACTTCCAAATTTAAATAAAGAATAAAATAAAAAATACCTACACATTTAATGAGCATGAAACGCAATAATCGCGAAAAAAATAAGTTACTTTTAACGTGAAACTAATCGTGTTAATTAACAGTAATTACAAATTTAAAAAAACTAACGTCTGACTTGTGAAGTTGCGTGTTGAGTTTAGTTTATAGCTTGGTTAAAAATATTTAATTCTTAGTTTATTACAAAGACCAACGTACAGTGTCAGTAGTTCGCGATGTCGCGCGCCGGCCTGCCCCTTGTGTGTGTTTGTCTGTGTTTGCAAATTGTGACGGTTCTGTGCCAATTCGGTAAGTTTGATAAAGTTTAATTCAGACTATTAAAAGATACTCCACTTCCGTTTGTTCCATGTTGATCAATTATGGCGCAATTAGGTCTGAAGAGATACAGTTTTTATGATGTGAATTGCGTCTATGTTACAACATAGTTTTACCATAGAGTTTTAGCATAGAGTAGACAAAGTGGCATAAGACAAAATATGTAAAAAAAGGTTCTTATTATTGTAAGATTTACATTTAGTAATGTAAATTAATCACTATGATTTTTCTTGTCATTGTGTTTTCGTTATTGTAATAAGTTTAAAAATATCACTTATGGTGAAAATAATAGGTGTCCAACTATTGTATCTATAGAAAATAGTAGCAGTTCGTAATTATGTGTGCTTATAACTTAAATTAAGTATGTATTGACATAAATAAATAAATAATCGTTTTAAATCTGTAACTTTAAGTAACATCAACATACGAGTCACAATAACAGTTCAACGAGTAATTTGTAAAAAACTTAATTACCTGTTTACTGTGAATTGCGCGTCGGCGCATTCTATAGTGACCCTGCCTTCTGAGTTAGGGGTCGTGGTTTCTGAATCCCACTCATTACAAATATTCGTGTGACGAACACTTGTTTTGGTTCTGTGTCTGGATGTAATATATATTGAAGTAATAGTAATAATATTATAAATCTTAAGCGAACCATAAACCATAAATATGTATTTAAAAATATCTTTGTATGTCTATCAGTCTCTGACACCCATAGTACCTACAGGCTCTACCTAGTTAGGGGTCAGATGGCCGTGTGTGAGATGTCCATGAAATTTATTTTATTTATTTTAACATTACGTTACTATAGGAAGCACTCTTGAAATACCTATTATGCAAATAAGATTTTTTTGTTTTATCTGGAAAAATGGAAAAATAGCCAGGAAATTAAATTACAATTTCCTTTCTTTCAAATAGAAAGAAAGAAAATCTTTATTTTGTCCCAAAGGTAAATTACGTATCACGTAGCGGAACCCTAACGAAGAGCGCTGACACCGTCGATATAGTTTGTAGAACACTAATATGCAATTCAGCAACGTATTTGGTCTACTTTTGCAGTTCAACATTGACGCAGATCACGAAGAATGCTGATGCCGCCACACCAGTTTTTGATCTAAACATATTTGTCCTAATTATGTAATTCATCAATCGCGATGTCTCTTGATACTATAAATACACTACTATTCGAGTAGGGAAGCATTCTTTATCCAACATCGATAGGAATCGCTTAAGCTAATTATTAAGTTCAAATTGTAATTTATTTTAATTAAAGTAGTTTTTAAAGTAATTTTGGTTTTCCTGGAACCTCCGGCCGCAGCAAACGTAATTGGCGCAGTCGGTAGGATAATTCGCGGGCCGGTTCACGATAGCTAGGGACCCACAATTCGGAAACCACGTCGTGAGTCGCCTGGGAGGCTGTCCAGCCCCGTCGTCGAGTTATCCAGAACCTACGGACCTGCTGCAGACAACCGGAAGAGCATCCAGACATTGAAGCATCCAGAAGGCCAGAAATGAAAACCCTGTAAGTGCACTTGAATTGTTCTCGTGTTGCTTCCCGTTACTCCTGTAATTTTCCAACATTTTCCACCCTAGATCGGATAGGGCCCAGGAGTCTGAATTCCGTCAGACTCACTGGGATATCGATAGTAATAGGAATATAGATTTAGAGTTATTTAATCAATCAGATATTAGTTTAGAGTGTTTAGAGTCACATACGATGGCACACGACCCGGACACTATTTTTAAGGCACTCCGCCTTGTCCCGGATTTTGATGGAAATCCAAATGTGCTAACTAGGTTTATAAGTATATGCGATCAATTAGCTGCTAAGTATCTAAGTACGGAAAAAGGTTCCGAATTTTCTAATTGTTGCGTATTGAACGGAATACTTAATAAAATAACAGGGACTGCCGCTTGTACTTTAAATTCAAATGGAATTCCTGACAGTTGGGCAGGTATTCGTAAAACTTTAATTAATAATTTTTCTGACCAACGTGATGAAATAACTTTATACAATGACCTCTCCTTAGCCACTCAAGGTAATAAATCTCCCCAAGACTTCTATGAACACTGCCAGACCCTATTTAGTACACTTATGACTTATGTGACTTTACACGAGACCGTACCTACTACTGTTACTGCAAAACGCGACTTGTATAAAAGGGTTACCATGCAGGCATTTGTTCGTGGCCTTAAAGAACCCCTTGGGTCACGTATACGTTGCATGCGCCCCGATACTATCGAGAAGGCTCTCGAGTACGTTCAGGAGGAGCTGAACGTACTGTACTTACAGCAACGTAACGAACCACAAAAGAATATAGCGACCCCCAAGGTACCCCATCATCCACCATCCATAGTCCCACAGCGACCCCATGTTCCTACATCCAACTGGCCGGTACCAATAGGACACCAACCCATGAGACCTCCGCCTCAGCCATTTAAATTTAACGAGGCTATACAGCATAACCGCATGCCCACGCACACCCAAAGAGTATTCGGTGCACCGCCCCCGAACTATAATCCCCGCAGTAATGTATTTAGATTACCACCTCGCCACAATCCACCTCAAGGCCAGAACCCCCAGCCTATGAGCGGTGTACAGAGATTTACTCCTAAACCGCTTCCTCCTATGACGTCAGGTCATGATTGGAGAAGGTCAGGAAACCCTCCTCCAAGTAATTATTTTAAAACTCGCGAAATGAATGTTAACGAATGTGCTGCGTACGACGAATCATATTACCGCCCATATGACTATTACCAAGAACCGACCTACTTTTACAATGACAATACCTACTACACTACTAACTATGCCCCTGACTATGCTTATGACACCGCGTATTATATATCTGACGATTATCCTTTACGTAACGAAGACACGCCTCAGGTAGGAGACAATAGCGAAAATCAGGATTTCCAGGTGGATTACACAAAAACCAGGATAGAATTAAACCTGCAAACACAAAGGCAACTACCGTACATACAGATAAATAACCCTCCATTAAAATTTTTAATAGATACCGGTGCCAATCAATCCTTTATTAACCCCGAAGCTGTTGCGAAGTATTTCGGTCATTTTCCCCTTAATTACGACCCGTTTGAGGTAACAAACGTACATGCAACCAGTAGAAATAATTATTCTATAACATTACCATGCTTTGCTGAATTTAATGACCCAGATAATATAAAATTATTCTTGTACCGTTTCCATGACTATTTCGACGGGCTTATAGGTTTAGATTTGTTAAGTAAATGGGAAGCCCGTATAGATCTGAAGGAGAGACAGCTATTCACACACTCAGCGTCGAATCCTATTAAAATGTACAACTCGCGTAACGTTAATTTATATGAAGATATTATACCTGCCGGAACTTCGAAAGCTATCCGCGTACCTATTGATACAACCGACGGTGATGTATTCATTGGAGAACAAATAATATGTAATTGCATTATACATGAATGTATTACCACCGTTATTAATCAGCGCGGTTACATTGAAGTCGAGAACCCAACACCTAACGACATAATATTCTCTCTCGATCGGCCGGCACACGCGGAATTATTTAATACTGAGTGCATACGCACTGATCAGCTAAATTCGCGCGCGCAAAACGTAGTGTCGCGGTTGCGATTAGAACATATAAACGAAGAGGAAAAGGTTAACCTTACCACCCTTTGCTCTCGTTACGCCGACGTATTTTATATTGAAGGCGAACCTTTAACGTTCACTAACAAAATAAAACACCGCATTAGGACCAAGGATGAAGTTCCTGTGTATAGTAAAAACTATAGGTATCCATTTGTTCACCGACAAGAGGTGAGGGATCAGATTACGAAAATGCTAGAACAGGGTATAATAAGACCATCTGACTCTGCATGGAGTTCACCAATTTGGGTCGTACCCAAAAAATTAGTCTCATCCGGCAAACAAAAATGGCGTCTTGTGGTTGATTTTCGTAAACTCAACGAGAAGACGATAGATGACAGATACCCTATCCCCAACATAAGTGACGTCCTCGACAAGCTAGGGAGGTGTCAGTACTTTACTACTCTAGATCTGACGAACGGCTTTTACCAAGTAGAAATGGATCCCCAGGACATTTCTAAGACCGCTTTTAACGTAGAGCACGGCCATTTTGAGTTCCTTAGAATGCCAGTAGGGTTGAAGAATTCGCCCAGCACCTTCCAGCGTGTAATGGACAACGTCCTCAGAGGTCTACAGAACGATATATGTTTAGTATATCTAGATGATATAATCGTTTTCAGCACTTCACTCCAAGAGCATATGATCAACCTAGAGAAAGTATTTCAGAGACTTCGAGAGTCCAACTTTAAGATCCAGATGGACAAGTCTGAGTTTCTTAAGCGTGAAACAGCTTACCTCGGTCATCTCATTAGCAAAGATGGTGTAAAGCCAAATCCAGATAAAATATCGGCAATAGAAAAATATCCTATTCCTAAAACACCAAAGGAAATTAAACAGTTTCTAGGACTTCTCGGTTACTACCGAAAATTCATTCCAGACTTCGCTCGTATTACTAAGCCCTTGACCCAATGTCTCAAGAAAGGAAGAAAAATTACTCTTGATACTGAATACGTTAACTGTTTCGAAAAATGTAAAACACTTTTAACTAACGATCCTATCTTACAGTACCCAGATTTTTCTAAAGAGTTCAATCTAACAACAGATGCTTCTAACGTAGCCATAGGAGCCATACTATCGCAAGGTCCAATAGGCTCGGACAAACCCGTCTGTTACGCCTCTCGCACACTCAATGAGAGTGAGATAAATTACAGCACGATCGAGAAGGAACTCCTCGCCATAGTATGGGCAACTAAGTATTTTAGACCGTATCTTTTTGGTAGAAAATTTAAGGTTATAAGTGATCATAAACCGTTACAGTGGATAATGAACTTAAAGGAGTCTAATTCCCGTCTTACACGTTGGAGGCTGAAACTAAGTGAATACGATTTTACAGTTGTGTATAAGAAAGGCAAAAGTAATGCGAATGCAGACGCACTCTCGCGAATAGAATTATATAATGAGGATACTAATACTTTAATTAAAAAGACTGACGAAATAAGTTCCTTATTAGGAAACCCGACTGAATGTTTGCGTACCCGATTTGACTCTTCGACCGAGACCGTACATACCAGCAATGAAAATCAAATATTAGAAATCCCTATCACAGACGAGCCCCTCAACAAATTTCACCGACAGAAAACAGCACCCCGTTACACTCAAGACACTGTTCTCGCCAACTTGCCTATACATATCTATACTTCTAAGAAACGCAGACCCGTTGCCAAATCACGACTGAAACCGAGCCATAAAACTGCTAATTTGTTACAGGTTCCCACTAACCCTATAGTCAATCCAGGCTAAAAAAGGTCTTGTACATAGTTTAGTATCAGTCATAAAAAGTATAACCGGCAATCTCGATTAGAACGATGCTGTAAAATACAATGATAGATATAGAAATATTAAAATGAACTTAAGATTATGTACCCAATTTAGAATGTAGTGTATATTATGGTAGTTTAAAACCTGGTTCATATTATTATATTAAGAACTCCAAATTTCCAATAACCTCTACAAATAATTTCGAACTGTAAAAAAATATGTGTAGCACCAAAGAAAGATAACCAAGCCCTCATCCCTCCCTCTCCTTTCATAGCAACTTACGAGAAATTATTCGTGTACATAGAGACAGAATGTCCGAAGTTGAATAACTGGTATTTCTGCGATGAAGAATAACCCTTCAAGTCCGTATCAAAAGTGACTACATCCAAGAAGTAATCACAAATCAAGCACTGAAGGAGTCCTGTCAACTTACTACAGTTACATTGAAAAGAGAAGCGATGGAGAAACTCGTTGACCAACACTACGTACTCTCCTTTCCACATCAAACGAGAGTACAACTCACTACTTCTACCAATTGGAGGTATGGTGATCGTCGTCTTCGCGTTACGAAGATACAATCCCTGGACCCGCTGCATGAAGGAAAAGGATTACAGCCAGCGACCGAAGGAGTCAACCCCAAGGGAAGGAAAAAAAGAGAAAGCTGAACAGATGCCGGCAACATTTTCTCTTGACATTCTAAAATAGTTGCCGTTCTCGGGGTGGAGGAATTACGTATCACGTAGCGGAACCCTAACGAAGAGCGCTGACACCGTCGATATAGTTTGTAGAACACTAATATGCAATTCAGCAACGTATTTGGTCTACTTTTGCAGTTCAACATTGACGCAGATCACGAAGAATGCTGATGCCGCCACACCAGTTTTTGATCTAAACATATTTGTCCTAATTATGTAATTCATCAATCGCGATGTCTCTTGATACTATAAATACACTACTATTCGAGTAGGGAAGCATTCTTTATCCAACATCGATAGGAATCGCTTAAGCTAATTATTAAGTTCAAATTGTAATTTATTTTAATTAAAGTAGTTTTTAAAGTAATTTTGGTTTTCCTGGAACCTCCGGCCGCAGCAAACGTAATTGGTACAATAATAAAAGAAATAAATAAACAAAAGAAAAATATAAGACTAAGTTACAAAGAGACAAAATAGGAGCCTCAGCCTGTGCCGGGGTAGGTACTGAGATAATCGCGGCTGCTGGTTTTCAGCGTAGCTTTTTTGACGTGATAACGTCTTGTAAATACTGTTTTGACATTGAATTATAAAATTATGTACTTATCTAACGAATTGGTTCAGGCTGTAATGTTAGATTTAAGTTTGTGTCTATTAAATAAATAAATTAAATAAATAAAAAAAATTGATGAACAGCGCATAACTATGAAAAAGTATCCCGTTCCGCTTCCGTTTCCGTTGAGTGTTTTTATTAAATTAATTTTTAATTTTATTAAATTAATTTTACACACGACAACATTGGCGGTTCCATGGCTCCGAAATAGGGAACTGTCAAAATAAATATATAGACTTGTCTGTTGTCTGTTATCTTTGTATTTTCAATTCTCCTTTTTTGTATTGTATAAAATAATGATTATGACGTTATCACGTAAATCCATAGTCCATAAACCGACTTTACAGACAACAATTTTTTTTTTGAGTATACGACTGGTATTTGAGGTTTATAAAAATAAAAATATATATAAAAATAAATAAATAATTTTAGTCTTTGGCGAATTGAATAATAGCTTGTTGCTTGTACTCAAGGTTTATTCCCAGCGCCGCCGCTCGAGGAATACAATAACATCGGTTATTTTATGGTGCAGTTAGATAGACTGAGCTCTTCCGCGTTCGTAGGTTATTTCTTTTAAATGCATGCATGGCTATCAAATTATTCCAAGCTTTAACTTGTAGTATTAAATAAGTAGTAGAACAGAATACTACAAAAAGAAACTAGTAAATAATCAGAAACGCTTGGAAACCACAGACTACTTACTCTCAAATCTAGATTTGTTCAACCCGAAACCTGTTAAGTTTGCCAGAACTGCCAGCAGGTATGTTTCTTGTTTAGATTTAAATTAAAAATGAAAACGCATTAGAATTATTTTCTGTAATGTTTACTGTTATTTGTTTAAATAAATAAATAAATATTACTTTAAGGAACGTCAAGAAAGGACATTAGTATAATATTCGTTATATTGAAATGTCTAAGGCATTTAAACAAGTAGCTGATCATAAGGGACGCGATTTTGATTTTTGAGATTTCATTGATTTTTTAAGGAATTCCAAAATTTTGAATTAGGTATTTAAAGATTTTCAATTAATCCCCACAGTATTTTGTTACTTCTATATATAAACAGACACAAATACGCCAAATACGTACAGAAATTGTTCTGAAGCGATATACCTACATAGAACAATGTCGCTAATACTCAGGTGTAATAAAACCTAATACTCAGGTATAAAAATAATAATAGGTACTCAGGTGTAATTTTTACTCGACTTCAATAAACTTTAAAAAACGGTTAACATGCGTCAAGTGATTTGGCGAATGGAAATGTTCACTTGGAAACTGGTTTAGAGACGAACCCGGAACTGTGGAAAGCATTTGCACCTAAATATATTTACCTGCGGAGACTCTATTATTTACCAGACTGCACCAGAAGGTTATTAAGATTAGATTTCAGCAATTTTTGGGCAGAAATGTAATAGTTACAAGTGCTACAACAGTGACGTCTGCGGTCCAACTGTTGGACACATTCTCGCCCACAGACAAAGCTATGGGACGTAGAGCATACTCCACCAAGCTCAACTCTAGCCTATGGACTTCACCCATTGGGCTATGGACTTATACTAGAAGCAACATACTATATGTTTAATAATAAAATATTACTTAACCTCGACATATAACATAATCTTGACTTAGCAAATTGAGAACACGCGAAAGCGTATTGATATGATATTACGCATGTTTATATTTAGTGACCTAATTATTTGCGTGATAAAAGGTTCGATACCGTTCCCTGAACAGCATTGACCTTTCAATATTTAAAGTAAGTATAGTATTAAGGAAAATTAAAGTTAAGTAGTAAGTTTTCAAAAAGGTTGATAAATTTTATTCTTTAAATATCAACATCTGTTCAATAATAAAATGGCCAGAGCTACATAATGGTCAAATAAAAATAAAATTGCAAGAAAACGTACAATGGATTAAACGCGCTGTTATTATACTGTTGACAAAAAAGAAACAATTTATACCACATTTTAAAAATAGAATGAAAATGTTAAATCACTATGACTTTACAATCGTTCTAATTTTAAAACCGTCATTCTATCAAATTAGCTCAAAACGTGTGACCGAATTTGAAAAGGCTGAACTGGATGTAATCTAGTTGGATAAACACAAAATTATTATAAATAAGCTGAATAATTGTACTACTTTAATGACTGAATTATCACAGGAAAATGAACAATTTGCAGGCTGTAGTTACCGATATGCTAATTCATTAGTTATAACTAATTTGTAGGTGCATGCATGTACAATATAGTACATCCAAGGCAAAATAATTATAATTTTAACAATTGTAAAAACGTAAAACATTATAAGGGAAACCTCTGTGCCAATACGCCAATATTAAGCTTCAGAAGAGCTCTATCTATCTACTTACTTTGAGTATTTGATTAAACAAAAAAACACAATTTTTGCTCTAAACAACTGGACGTCGGCGTCGCGTTTTTACAAGGTAACGTAGGTGAACCTTTTTATAAGAATGCTACTATTAAATAAATAAGTATCATGGACATCCTCACGCTTTTTTTATCGCTGGCAAATGCAATTACGCATCCCTCCATAACCTTGTCGGGTCAGGTGGGAATGTGGGACTCACTATTACCCAATAAAAAGGGTCAGGGCCTAAAATTGGCTGTTACCCAAAATATCAAAAGAGTGATCAGCCCAAAATTTAAATTGAATGCGAAGAAAATACGAAGTTGTGAAGAAATGTTTAACCATTAATGAATTGACGACATTGTGATTGTTTAAAACATGTAATTATATCAAAATAATACAAAAATAAATAAATAAATAGAAACAAAATGTTTGGTGCTACATTTTATTCCAAAAATGTACTCGTCTCATTTTGTTTTTTAAATTAATATAAGACAATAACTAACTAACTATAGAATTATTATGGGGACAGGGAATTTACTGATGATTTCTTTATTTGATTTGAGTTTCAGTGGAACTCAATTAATGAAACCTAACTTCGTCGCTATAACTGCATTCAATTCACAGATGTTTGAAGTCTATTTAAATTGATAAAAAAAATTTAATCAGGTCATCTCAACATGACTCTAAGACTGACAGATGTGATCTATTAAATTGACCTCACCAAAGGCCAATTTGGTACCACCACAGATCACCACCTAGACGTACAGTCTAGATCTTAGACAGTCTGTGGTTGAATGAGTGAGTCATTTTGCGCCGTAAAAAAATCTAACAGCCAATTTCTATTTTTTCTTTGTATTTTCCTACGGAAACATGATCAAAGCAAGCTTGTGCCGATGACGTCCTCAGAAAATTATATGTAAACAAACTGCTGACCGGGGCTTCACCGCGTCGATCAAATAAATCGTCAGCGATGGTGCCCATGACTAGAACCATCTAGAGCTAAACATCTCTTTTTATCTCGTCATTTGGAAATACAAATAAATAATAAATAAATATCTTGGACATTCTCACACACGGCCATCTGACCCCAATAGTAGGCGCAAGCCTGTGATATGGGTGTCAGAGACTGATATACATACATAGATATTTTAAATACATACTTAAATAGATAATATTAACATTCAGACACAGAACAAATACAAGTGTTCGTCACACGAATATTTGTCCTGGGTGGGATTCGAACCCACGACCCCTGGCGCAACAGACAGGGTCACTAACGATTGCGCCAAGGGGTCTGTCATATAGAAATCGGTTATTGTGTCAAGCATTACAAACGACATATAAATACAATACAAAGAATAATCTAAGTTTAACACTAAAATGAAATAGAAGCCAAATTACACAAAGTAATTATATAAAGTTTGAAGTAATGCTTGACGAAAATGGATCGCACTCAGCACTGGCCACGGAGTAGGATAACAACAGCCGCTGGTTTTCAGTGCGACCCGTTTTGTCATGCTGTTCGGACTAATAGAGTACAAAACATATTGGAATAATTTACATCACTTTAAATTGTAAAACTTAAGAGTTCAGGATCAAAAGAATTATCAAAATAGAAATTGATTTGAATCAAAGGAGAACACGTGCTGGTGGTTAGTTTTCATGTTTAAGTTATGTAAGCCAAAGGTACCTATACATTATTATTGAGGTATACATGATTATTATTAAGTATTGGCAGCGGACGAATGTATACAGAAGTAAATTAGATTGGAGCCATTGATTATAATGATATGAAGTAAAAAGAGATAAATTTCCGTCTTTGCAAATGGCGTAAAAAAATAATTTCTACCTACGTGTCCATCACAATTATTGACAATTGATATAATCAGTCATATTTATTTATATCATATTCATTTATTTATATCAGTCTTAGTTACTTATACATAATATTTTTGTATAACATATTACTATATTTGTATAAGAAGTAATAAAAAACAGTCTGATTGTATAGATAAATACATTCTCTTTCTTGAATGTATTTATCTATTTTCAAACTTTATACATGGATAGAGCACAATGAACTCGATAATAAATGTCCTATTCCAAAATAATACTTAGTACTTAGTTAATTACTGAATTTATTTTATTTTTATGCACTTCTACTATTTAAGTATCTACAAGTATCTTAATTGTGAAACAGGTAACGTTTGAATGTTCCGGTGCTTTTGATAGTATTCGTCGATACTTTTTAACTTCTATGAAACTGGATGATATGTATTAATGAAAGCAACTTCTACATTGCTTTCATTATTACATTGGCCATTGATTTTTATAGATATTCTTAAATTAATAGCAGAAGAAAAAATTAGTTAGTCATAATAGTTACTGGAATGTTTGGCTATCGTACCGCAGCAGTTACTAAACTTGTTATACATGCCATCTGAGTTTATGAAGATACTTTTGAACTGGTTTTGTAACCTTATGTTATAACATGTACCTACTATCACATATTTTTTAATATATGAGAATTGTATTTTCATAAGTCCTCCGTCAGTTCAAAGATTACTTTGACTACCGTTGTTAATAACAGTTATTTCTTCTTTGTAAATTTTCTAAAATTATTCGCCTTTAATGATAATCTATTATGCATAAGCAAAATACGTAAAGTATATTAACTTGAAGAATAAATCTGTTTTATTTTACTTAGGCTTCTACCCGCAACGAGAAGACAGAAGACAGAATTATGGCTTCATGCGTAACAACTTTCCGAACTCGAGAAGATTAACTAATACTCTCTCAGAGTTATTTAATTTCCGCCCAGGGAACCAGGACAGATACCAGCAATATTACTTGTCCAATAATATACCAGGGATCACTGACAATCGACCGAACTACAACCAATATAACCCTAACTATCCAAATGGATTTAATCAAGGTTCTAACAATGTCAGATTTCCAGTAAGGGGTGAAGACATTCCTAATGACAGTGTTAATTTTGAGCAACCTAATAATCCTAGTGAACAAGAACCTGCTAGACCGAATCAGAATTATCCAGGATCAGGCGACACTGATTTCAATAACGGAAATAGTGGACTTGTTTCTGGAGTAAATAATGAACCAGCTTTTGGAAATAACGCTGGACTCATTTCTGGTAATAACGAAAATAATGGACTAATTTCTGGACAGAACAATGATGGAGGATTGGTATCTGGAAACAATGAAAATACGGGGCTTATTTCTGGTCAAGTTGATAATGGAGGTCTTGATTCTGGTAATAATGATAAAAGACCTGTTTTCGGCGAGATTGAGGACGGTGGAGCGCTTTCTGTCCTTGATGATGACAAGCCAATAGAAACAGGCTCAGTGGTGGTCGTTGATCAGCCGGAGGAACCAAACATTCCAGTTTTCGTTGATAGGAATGCAGAAATATCGGATCAAGCAGTCGCCTCTACAAGTACTTCTTCGACCTTGATGGCGGGGAAGGATGACAATTTCTTTGGCACCGAAGGATTCAGTAATGATATTTTTATTTTGGGATTATTAAAAAAAAATATGTAACTAACTATAGTAACAGTCGTAACTTTGTGGGACTGTCCTAACAATTAGCGAATTAAGTAAGTGTTGCACGGTAGCTAACTTAATTAACAAACACCGCTCACTGTTTTAGTAATAAAATTAATCCTATAATTTTATTAATAACTGACTACTTACAATCTGTGACTAATATTAATAATGGCATAGCAAGTGTATTTAATCTGCATAATAACAGTGATTTACAATGTGGGTGTACCCTACAGCAATTATCGATCGTATTATAATGAAACTTGATCTGGTCATGATAACCAATATTAAAAGAGATTAATTTTAATTTTATAACACTGTTAAGCTTAAACTGCGCTTGACTTTTAACTCGTTGTGTTGCCAGTAAGAAAATATTACATTTCATCATGCCTATACAAAACATTACATTACATTACAGTTCATCATAACAGCAGTTAATAGCAAAAATTGAAACACTACAAATGAGATATGTTAAAGAAAAATTAGGAATATAAACTTTGGATTGAGAATAATTAAAACGCGAGAGGAAGAGCAATTACATAGTTTATTAGTAAACTTCGTATAATAAGTTTTACATGATATATTAGGAACTATACCTAATCTTGTTGGTCTAGAGATCGTTAGCACGACTGCCAGCAATAACTATTGAGGTTAGAAAACCTCAATACTTATTGCTTGAAATGCCCAGTAGCAACTTGAGTCTAGATTTGTGCCCGGTGTATATAGGCTCACCAACTATGGGAGGTAAACATGACTGATGAAAAGTGGGCGAACTACAACACACTTCCCCTGCCCCTTCGGAGAATTACAGGCGTGATGTTATATAATAATTACGCTCCAGGTTTAATTAGGTGTATTCGTGCTACCAAATTTAAATCCTTTTACGTCCGTCAGGGGCGCTGTTAAATTCTCATACAAATTGTTTACGTTAACTATACGAATACGTTTGCAAATTGTTCGTGCTTGCTCTACGGGTTAAATTAGTCTTTTTAATGGATATAACGCAAACGAACATGCTGCACCACCACTGCTGCCCATGAGAACTGGTGCAGACAGTAAGTGATAGTTATTGTAGTATAGAAATGGTACTAGGTACCGTTGCAGGCAGTGGTACTGCTACAAGTGTCTTCCATAAGACAAGTAAAGAGATGATAATAATAGAATAGAAATACTACTAAAATACTAAATACGAAGACAAGATTCCGCCCTCTCAGGTCGTTTATTATACAAGGTAAAAGGAATCTTGTCTTCTATATAGTATTTCTATTCTATTCCTTTCTTTGTCCCACCGTTGGGCACGGGTCTCCTCTCAGAATGGGAGAGATTAGGCCTTAGTCCACCACGCCGGCCAAGTGCGGATTGGCAGAATTCACGTGCCTTCGAGAACATTATGAAGAACTCTCAGGCATGCAGGTTTCCTCAGAAGTGTCCTTCACCGTTACAGCAGGTGACATTTAATTTCTTAAATCGCACGTAACTTAGAAAAGTTTGGTGCGTGCCGCTGGGGTTTGAACCCGGAGCGCTCGAGTGAGAGGCGAGTTCGATAGCCACTGGGCTGGGCTGTCACCGCTTATGCCTGGATACTATCGAAATCAAACCAGTTTTAAATATTTAGTGTGGGTTGGTGGTTTCCTTATTCAAAATCCGGATGTGACTTGGGTTGACCCATTTGTATGCAACGAGTGAGACGATGAGAGCACTGCTGAGTTATTTTATGCTGGTAGACTTGAAGATGTTCCACAAAGTCAAATCAATGTCGAATCTTTCACAAAGTCAAATCAATGTCGATGTTGCTTTGAAATAATTTAAGTAAGAAACATTTTTTTTTATTCGTGACAAAACAGGATAAAGGTCACAAGTGAAGCCACCTTATTAACATTGTCTGTGCAATCGCAGATTATCTTTGAGACAATTCATACGGATGCTGCATTACTAAGTTTTTTACGACTTCGAAGTAAGTAGTTTGAAGTAATATGAATAATGAAGAATAAAATTAATGTTTATTCCATGTATTGTCTTTAATGTATTTTCCACTGCAGTTTATAAATGTGTACGTAGATACGAGATGTATACTTATAACTGTTCAGTTTGTTCATAAATTATGAATAAGAAGAATGAATGATTTTTTGGGGCCTTAGATTTTACATTCTTAATTTACTTAAATATTAAGGTTTTATTGTAAAGGAAATGTTACATAAAAAATGAGCCCTGACTTCTAGTGAAGCGTGGCCAGTCTCTTCCCTATATAATTTTACATGAATGAAGTAAAACTGTTGCCACATATTTATGTGCATGAAATGCAGTGTATGCCGTGCCCGCCGCGAGCGCGTTCACTCCTGAAGATGATCATCGTAATAGATCGAAACTAGTCGGCTTATTTCCGACTTAAATCACACGTGAGTAAGCCGGTAACTTCAACTATGAATATAGCATATTATACACCTACGTGTCATAATTGTTTTGTATGCAATTGTGTACCGATGGTTTACGGTACTGTCTTATAGAGGCTGCTGGGCACCGGTCTGCCCCACAGACCTGCGGGAGGTCTAGAGCATACTCCACCACGCTGCTCCAATGCGGATTGGTGGTTTCCTTTGTACCTTATATTATCTAGCACAAACTTAGCTTCTTTTATATAGCACAAAATACTTTGTACCTAGGTGTCCACTCTAAGCGATTCGAACCATGTACTCGATGTCAAATTAAAAATGTAGAGAACCAAATCATAAAATTATCTAAAAAAAATGTATCAATACTTTTTTTCCTACGAGCCACCGTTTTTGAGATATAACGAATTATTATTATTCAAATATAAACCGTAAGGCATTTGCTCCGCCCATTGTATATCTCTTTAGAGGTGTCAACAAAGTTGAATAAAATAAAATGAATATTTGTCATGGGAGGATAAATTAATTTTTTAAACAACGATTAGTTGAAAATGTACAAAAGTAGGTACATTCTTGATCGACCAAGAAGCATATTGAATATATATAAAAGGAGAAGGTGACTGACTGACTGACTGACTGACTGACTGACTGACTGACTGACTGACTGACTGACTGACTGACTGACTGACTGACTGACTGACTGACATATCAACGCAGGGCCTAAACTATAAGGGCTAGAAACTTGAAATTTTGCACAGGGGTTCCTTTTATAACGTAGGGGAGCACTAAGAAAGGATTTTTGAAAATTCACCCCCTAAGGGGTTAAAACGGGGGTGCAAAGTTAGTATGAAACTTTGCCGTTTTTTAAGTCAAGTGGGCAACCCGAACGCAGGAAGACGTCGTTAATGGGTCTAATTCTACGCGAGCGAAGCTGCGGGCGTCCACTAGTTGAATAATATATGTTTAAAACGAAAACTAGTTTTAAATGTTTTTATTGATTTGTCTATAATGGATATGTTTGAATTTTAAAATCTTCCGCTTGAATGCTCTAGGTATATGAAAAAAACACGTTTTTATTCTGGAAAATTTCAGTAACTCGACGCTTGAAATAGGTATGTTCAATACAAATGCACAGCCCCGCGATATGACTAACGTGGGCGCACAAACATACAACACAACGTAATGGTAGGAAGAAGTGGAAAAAACAACAGTGCTCTGAACTAAGATAATCTTAAAATTAATTTTTCTTCATTTAAATACAATACTTGTGGATAAAGTGTTACTAATACACTGTTTTGTGTAATTTTCTATTCTTTAATGCATACTGCAGCCAATTAGGGTTGCCATTTAAAAATATATTTAAAGCGCATTTTGCATTTAAAAAATTGCCAGGTGTGTCATAGGCCTCGAAAACGTGTCAATTTTTTTTGTTTACTTTTTTTTACTTTCTTTTTTTTACTTTTTTTGTTTACTCGGGAAGGCAGCGAGCACGGCGAGCACAACGCTCTGTTCATTTGTTCATGAGCATATTTTTAACACTGAAATGCATAGAGGTGACATATCTATACGTATAAAAAATCATTGGATCCACTTTGGACTCACTTTTTACCTACGTTACATTTCATTTATGTTACGATCCATTTCGTTCTACAACTACGGCAGGACCTCTGCATCATCACATGCTTTCGCTGACAACTACAGGATCAACATAATCCATCCTGCAATCGGCCTAGACCAAAATATTATATATGGGTTATGGTAATCGTATTATCTCATCCTATAGTCATCAAAATCAGTGAGGATACACTTTAATTCGAAGACTTTGTCCGCGTGGTATTTGAATCGAGTAATAACTCTCCTCGTCCATAGCCCAATGCCTCGCATCGATTCAATGTGATCGAAATAGTTAAGCAACAACGGGCGCAGTCGGTTTGTGGATGGGTGACCGCTAGTGGCAAAATTTCATGGACGCTACCGTGCTTCGGAGGGCACGTAAAGCCGTCGGTCCCGGTTGTTTTCAATTGTGGAAACAGTCGTTAAGCCTTGTCGAAGACCTTCGGGTGGCTTGAGAACATTCGACACTGGGTTGACCACTAACCTCTCCACCAATCCGCATTGGAGCGTGGTGGAGTATGCTCTAGACCCCCCGCAGCAGCGAATAACTCTACTCTCTAATTCCAGGCCCAACTTGCACGACGGTAGAGGGCGGCACAGGGTCCTGTATCTCCATCCTGTCCTGCAAGCCGTACGTGAACCTGCTGCAGCAGGCGCAGACGAGCCCGCAGGCGGTACGCGTGCTGCGCGGGGCGCACTGCGGCTTTGATGGGAACAACCCTAAGGTGAGTATCATCTTCATCCATTATCCGTCCATCAGCCTTTTCGGGTCCACAGCTGGACATAGGCCTCAATCGTCGCCACTCTTCCCGATCCTGCGCCCTCTGAATCCAACGGTTTCCCGCTGTCTTCTTCAGGTCGTCAGTTCACCTCGTCCTCTCTCTCTTTTAGTATCACCTTAATCGACCAAAAATGTCTTCAATGCAGGCCTAGGGATATGTGTAGCTTAAATCTTTGGTGTAGATTGCCGTCTAAATTGACTATATTTTCCACATTACAAACTGCCCCATAATACATAGTAGAGTTATAGGTAGAAAACGACCTAAAGAACTGAGGGTAAATAATCATCCGTCCATTCATCCATCAGCCTTTTGAGGTCCACTGCTGGACATAGGCCTCTCCTAAACGACGCCACTCCAACCGGTCCTGTCCTCTTAATATCCTCAACATAACATAATATTTAAAATAGATATGATTTAATCTATATATATAAAAGGAGAAGGTGACTGACTGACTGACTGACTGACTGACTGACTGACTGACTGACTGACTGACTGACTGACTGACTGACATATCAACGCAGGGCCTAAACTATAAGGGCTAGAAACTTGAAATTTTGCACAGGGGTACCTTTTATAACGTAGGGGAGCACTAAGAAAGGATTTTTGAAAATTCACCCCCTAAGGGGGTAAAACGGGGGTGCAAAGTTAGTATGAAACTTTGCCGTTTTTGATGTCGTTAGACGGGTAGACGTCGTTAATGGGTCTAATTCTACGCGAGCGAAGCTGCGGGCGTCCACTAGTTACAATATAATTTAATAACTAAAGTTAACCTGTTTTTGTGTACTGCTACCAGGTATGCTGTCCTCTCCCTGGCTTCCCAGACCCGCAGCCGCAGCCGCAGCCCACGGCGGCTCCCAAGACCGTGCCCGACAGTCCCGGAGGTATCCTGGAGCCTCCAGTCTGCGGAGTCAGCAATGCCAGTTTGAGTCGAGTCGTGGGCGGCATCGACGCTAAGCTTGGTGAGGTTTTGAATGGAACGGCATGTTATTTATTTAGCTACAACCGCTACTGGGCACGGGCCTACTACGGCAGAGAGCGTACTCCACAACGCTGCTCCACCATGCTGCGGTTTGGTGGAGGGGTTACCAGTGTCTATCCTTCTTAAACCACGCGAAGATTTCAGTAAGGCTTAACGATTGTTTTTACCATGAGGCACGGAAGAGAAGTTTTTACCATTGAAAACAATCGGGACCGACGCCCATGAAATGTTGTCACCAACGGTCACCAATCTACAAACTGACCGCACCAGTCGTTGCTTAACTCTGTCGACAACATAGAATCGACGCAAGCAATTAGGCTGTGGAGTATATGGAGTCAAGCAATTACAAATTGTAGGCGAATAGATCATAGGGAATATCATAGAAGGATCTTCTCGTCAGGCGACTTCCCGTGGATGGCCCTCCTGGGGTACAAGAGCAAGCGGGACGGCACCACGCGCTGGCTGTGCGGGGGGTCCCTCATCAGCGCGCGGCACGTGCTCACCGCGGCACACTGCATCCACAACCACGAGGAGGATCTGTAAGTTCCTAACCATCTTTATTTTACAAAAACGAGCCATAAGGAGTATCTACGGCCTACAAAAGCGTGAATCCCTGCGAGAACTGTTTAAGTCTATAAATATTTTAACTGTCCCATGCCAATATATTTATGAAAATATTATGTATGTACGAAATTTTTTTAATTTTTTTGCCAAAAAAAGCAGTGTAGGTACATAACTTTAGTACAAGAAATAAAGACAAATTGATTTTACCTAGCTCTAGACTAAGTAAAGTATCAAAATCTTTTATGGGGAAATGTGTTCGCTTCTACAATAAAATACCCGGAAATATTACTTGTCTCATAGAATAAATTTAAAACAAAACCTCCTTAGTAAAGCTTTCTATAAAATTAATGACTACTTGAACGATAGAAATGCTTTAGAATTTATATAAGAACATTTTTTTATGAAATGTGTATCTAATAAAATTGAAACACGTTATTCTTAAATTAAAGTTTTAATGTCCGGTATTACGAGTATGTCCGACAATTGTATGCATAGTTTGGGAATCCCTGTATGTCTGAGGTAGCATCCAATCTTGACTATTCTACGGAACCCCTAGGTTCCGCGGAACCCAGTTCGGGAATCCCTGCTCTATAGACTGCTCTATAGTCTAGTGTAGCGAAATGTATCTAGAGCCTAGACTCTAGTAGTACTCGTATGTCGCAACAGCAGCCACAATTACGAACAAATTTACAAAGTCATAATATTGCTCGTAAAAATATTTAATACGATGTAAACGTGAGTCAACTTCAATGACGAGGGCAGGCAATCATTGTGTGCATTAAATATAATTACGAGATTGATATATGGAGGATAATGATGCGACTCTATATACTAATATACTATACGTGCTCAGGCCTCTCATCGTACCCACTTGTATGGATGTTACAAAGCATAATGATATGACGGGCCCGTTGGCGCAACCGGTAGTGACCCTGCCTGTTCCATGAAATTTTGCCACTAGCGACCACCCATCCATGCTTCACCATCAATCAATGATTGATCCCAGCGATTGACGTGAGCGATAGGGCTAAGTGCGCTTTTTTGTCATTAAATAGATTTCTGCAATACTCGATTTAATTAGTAAGTAAGTAGGTAAGTAACTTTATTGAAGCGTAAATCAATCAATCATTTATTGATCCAAGTGATTGACGTGAGCAATAGGGCTAAGTGCGCTGCATTTATAGATTTCTGCAATACTCGATTTAATTAGTAAGTAACTTTATTGAAGCGTCGGTAACACTGCCACCACCACAAACCCTATCTTTGTCCCACTGTTGGGCACGGGTCTCCTCTCAGAATGGGAGGCCACGCTGGCCAAGTGCGGATTGGCAGACTTCACATGCCTTCGAGAACATTATGAAGAGCTCTCAGGGTTGCAGGTTTTCTCTTGTACATCGATGTTATCATGCTGCTGCAAGGCTGCAACCCATCGACGTCCCACTGCTGGGCACGGGTCTCCCCCACAGCAAATCTGCGGGAGGTCTAGAGCATACTCCACCACGCTGCTCCAACGCGAATTGCTGAAGTATGTTATCATATCGATGTTAATTAACATTGTTCGTGTTTTCAAGGTATTTGGTCCGGCTGGGAGAGCTGGACATAGCTCGAGAGGACGACGGCGCGACTCCGATCGACGTGATCATCAGCAGCAAGGCCAAGCACGAGCAGTACAGCCCGAAGACCTTCACCAACGACATCGGCATACTGACGCTGGAGCGAAGCGTGCAGTTCACAGGTATGTTTTACCGACTTCGAGAAACTGAGGTGATTCAATTGCATGTATTTTTACTTTTATTAGCTTGCTTGCTAAGCGCAGCGCGTGTACGGGGCCTTTTGGACCTATAACTGCACTAAAGTAAATTTTTTTTCTGGTGCAAATAGCCCCCAACACAGCTAATTACGGATTAAACCTTTTAACGAAGGAAAAATATCTGTGTTTTTATGTATTTCCTGCTTCAATAAACGGCGAAGGTTTCTTTCGCCGAACTAAATCAAAGAATAGCATTTTGGCATCCGCACGGAGTGAGTCTCGTTCGGGGGTTAACCCCTTAAAGTTTATCTTCAAGATTTTAAAGTTTTATGTAAATAAGAATAATAAGTATAATAATAATAAGCGTCACTTGGATTAATTTATTATGAATCTTCTTTCTAGCTTTGATCCGGCCAATATGTATCCCTAAGGACGCTGAACTCAGAGCCAGGAGCTTCGTGGACCACAACCCGATCATAGCTGGATGGGGAGACACGGAATTCCGTAAGAAATAAATGATTAATTCTTCTCACTGAATAAACTAACTCGGCTAATGGTTTTGAAAGCCACTTAGCCAGTGGAGAAGTTAAATCCCTGAACGGAAACCAAGTTGGAAAATGAGCATAGATCGCCATTCGTCATTATTTTTTATCCAGGAAAATTGCACAGTTCCCGTGAAATGCAGCAAAACCTACAAAATTTATTTTATCATTCTCTTATTTTAGAAGTTACAGGGGCACATTTTATCACTTATGAAGTGTCTCTCGCGCCAACTATTCAGTTTAGAAAAAAATTATATTAGAAACCTCAATATCAATTTTGAAGACGATAGATACGCATCTCGTATGGGTTTGATGAAAAAACATTTTTTGAGTTTCAATTCTAAGTATGGGGAACCCCCAAAATTGATTGTTTTTTTTCTATTTTAGTGTGAAAATCTTTAAGCGGTTCACAGAATACATCTACTTACCAAGTTTCAACAGTATAGTTCATATAGTTTCGGAAAAAAAACAATCTGTATATGTTATCTTATTCCTTGCAGGTGGTCCCACGGCAACCCACCTGCAAGTCCTGCAGCTGCCGGTCGTTAGCAACGAGTTCTGCACGCAAGCGTACTCGCAGTACAAGGCGCAGGTGATCGACTCGCGCGTGCTGTGCGCCGGGTACAAGCACGGCGGCAAGGACGCCTGCCAGGGCGACAGCGGCGGCCCGCTCATGCAGCCCATCGTGCGTATACCACACGTCCACACGTCCTTACCACACCCTGACCACACGTCCTTAGCTACCAGCCGCAGCCGTCCCAAAGTGTCTCTCCCGTAGCGACATGGGAACCTTGGAAATCGTCGGAGCGACGCAGGGTTATGTGGGATTTTGACTCACTAAATCCCCTTCGATGGCCTTCTTCAGCGCTTGTGGAGGGCTCCGGGATCTCTGAAACAGCACCGGTGGCCCCCAGCGCCAGGCAAATGATAGAATCGTCTGAAAGGAAAAGTCCAAAGACGTCAACACCCATCTACAAAGTTGTGCAGCTACACACAACGTCGTCTTTCTCAGGATCACTGGATTGAAGGTTCGAGCTCCCACTCTTCCCGTCCGCAAACCAGGACCCAACCTTTCAGTCGCCTCTTATGACGGGCAGAGGATACCGTAACACTATTCTGGTCCCGAGCTACATACAGACGTGCAGGCTGGGAACTTCATCCACCGGTGGTAAGACCGGTGGGTTTACTTATCTGACCAAATTACAAGCTAAGCTTCAAACAATAAGTGTCTCAATGCGCCCATAAATTTTCCCAAAAGCAGTCACATACCGACCGCGTCTGACGTTGCTAAACTCAGTTGATCACAACAATCAATGTGAACCATTATATGAGCGCTTCTACTTTTCCATAATCTGATGATATTATTCTTTTTCCAGTGGAACTCAGTGACGTACAAGACGTTCTTCTACCAGATCGGTGTGGTCTCCTTCGGGAAGCGCTGCGCGGAAGCAGGTTTCCCCGGCGTGTACACCCGGGTCACGGAGTTCGTGCCCTGGATACAGAAGAAGGTCGAATCAGGCTAAACGTACCCTGGATATAAAAAACCTCATACGAAGTATCCACAAATCTAATCATATGAAAGAATTAATTAAGTAGGTAGTTTATCGCTTGACCTGTGCAAGAATCATAGTACTCAATAATTTAAAGACTTCATTTTTTAAACTTGTTGCAAATGGGATTAAAAGCTGAAATAGCAACTGAAATAATTTATCAAAAGCTATTTTTTTAACAGAATTGTCATAAACAATGAAAGTCTTCGATCACACGAAAAAATTTGAATACTGCATGTCAGCAAATCGTATTACCGCCAAAAGGACTCTCAAATCATTATGAGCTAAAAATTTTCTCTGGTCTGAGTTGTTCATAAAATAACCAGTCGAATTTCGACTTCTGGGTACTTAATCTTTAGTTTTTCGAATGGACTTAAGCTGTATGGTCATAACGACCTTTACGGCAGTCGGCGATCACTAGTTCAAGTTAAAAGCTGCTTCTATATTATCTATGCCTAACATGGCTGACATAATGTGAATGTCACGTCAACAGTGACAGAGCGAAATCGCAATAAGAACAATAATGAACTAGGATACCTACTGTATCTAGATTTTCGCGGTGATCAATGCAAATTAAACTCCTGCGCATTTTATCGTTATAAAAACTTAAGGCAACTATGTGACACTCGTACACAAAGTATATTTATATTGTATTCAGCGATAGGATAGCTTATTTAATATTTATTTTACAAATATTTCCGAAAGATTTTGTAACAACGTCCCCAACATGAACATTAATTAGGTACTACTTATTTAGTTTTAAGTTACCATTAGTTTGTATTGACTAAGCTTTAACTGTTAAATTAATTTAGCAAGTAAGGCATAAGCACCGTGTCGCAAATACGAGTTTTTTAAACTCTTTGGTTTTATAAAAATATATTTATGTAATGCGTATTAAAAAAAAACTTGTTTTTTTTTTTATTACAATAATTGCTGGCTCGCTGGTCAGTGAACTCTTAGTGTGGTTTTACCGGCGTGGCCGTGAGAGGGAGCTATAATGCAGGTAGGTACACCCAGCACAAAATCTTAACAATAACAAAACCCAAAAATTTATTGATCGGGGGATTTAAGCCAGAACCTTGATTTAGTCTAGAGCATACTCCACCACGCTGCTCCAATGTGGATGGAGGGAATTCACCAACCAGTAGAATAGTGACCCAGTGTCAAATGTTCTCAAGCTAATCGAAGGTCGATAAGGCTTATCAACTGGTTTTACATTTTAAAACAACTAGGGCCGAAGGCTTCCATAACCAACCGCGCCCGTAGTTGCTTAATTCAGTCGATCACATACGATCGACCCAAGCCATTGCGCTATAACTACCTTATTAATCTACAATAATATTATAAAGAGGAAAAATTTGTTTGTAATGTTTTCACACAAAAACTACTGGACCGATTTCAAAAATTATTTCACCATTAGAAAGCTGCATCTTCAGTGAGTGACATAGGCTATATAATATCACTAGGTGTAAACGAAACTATTGTTATGTCTAATTCAACGCCAGCGAAGCTGCGGGTTGTCCACTTGTTAATATATAAATGCAATGAGTTTGTTAGTTTGAACTGGATTTTTTTACTTTTAGATTAAATTAAAACTATAGTCATCGTAACAACAGATCAAGTGAGTGCAAAAAACCCGCATCAAAATCCGTTGCGTAGTTTTATAGATCTAAGCATACATAGGGAAAGACAGACAGACAACGGGAAGCGACTTTGTTTTATAATATCTAGACATATCCAAATTAAACTAGACTTAGTTCGTTGCACCCAAGCAGAAGTAATTGAATTAAATGGGCAGCTGATACTATACTTGTTTAACGTTTATCACTGGCGCCAGCGACAGCCAGTGACACCCGTGCAATGGCTCTGAAACTACGTACAATTAACGCCATTTGGTGCATAGCAACGGTGTTACAAATTACCTGTGATAATGTACGCGGTAAGTTGGTAAGAAAAATAATTACGTATTTTCTTTCTTTGACGCCTTATGTCCTTACTAGTGGACGCCCGCAGCTTCGCTCGCGTGGAATTAGACATTCACTAACTTCAAAAACAGCAAAGTTTCATACTAATTTTGAATCCCCGTTTTACCCCCTTAGGGCACCTTAGGGGGTGGATTTTCAAATATGCTTTCTTAGTGCTCCCCTACGTTATAAAAGGAACCACTGTGCAAAAATTTAGGCCCTGCGTTGATATGTCAGTCAGTCAGTCAGTCAGTCAGCTTCTCCTTTTTTATATACATATATAGATTAACACAACTTGACAAAAAAAGAAAAAATTAAATTAAATAAATATTACATACTTTCTTTTTAGAGGTATGTGGAAAACTTATAAGATCACTCAGAAATAGTAGAGAGAGAGTAGAAAGGTAGAGTGAGCCAAGTTAGTAAAGAATTTTAATGGGAATATTAGTCAATCAACTCGTAAGAAGGTATGAGGACTATTAGAGCAGGAACAGGAACGGGAATTATGTTGGGATCAAACCTGGACGAGTTAGTTTATCTCCTATAATATCGCACCAATCAATCGATATGGTGTGGTTTCCGGTTACAATTCTATAGAGGCGACCATCATAGTCCTCACGGGCAGGAACAACTACTAACTAACACCAACTAACAGGACTAACTATCACTAACAACCCCCCTTCATACCCACTAACGAACTGACAAACTAATGTTCTAATTCCCTCAGCTAATTGGACTTATCATAGCTAATTGGACTTATCATCCCAGTCCCTTTTTGAGTCTAGTTCAGTCAGACAGTCACGGTTGTCATGGATGGCATTGGTGCTGCAAGCTCATTATCTCTATATCCATTAAAAAAAATAGTAGTAGTATATTAACTTGGATTTATTTTTAAAAAAAGAAAGAAAGAAATAACTTTATTCGCTAGTACATAAGTTATAATTTTATATACATACCTACATTTTCAACACACTTAAAACGAATAGCATAATAGGTAGGTAATAGGTACTCGTACATAATACTCAGTACTAAAACGAAAAGGATCCTGCTCAGCATATGCTGGAGATTCAAGAACAACCAGCGCTGATCTTCCGCAGGATCCGTTGGAGTGACGTCACGGAGGCCACGCTCAGACAAATAAATGTACTTTTTTACATTAGACCAATAAACTACACCGAACCTTTATAACAATTTTCTAGCTAAAGTGCTAAGATTAGTTGTGAACCAATTTGTTTGCAAGTTATATGTATTACCATCTATTTCATTTTATGTATATTTCTATAGGTGACCTCATCAGGACTATAATTCACATCCTTTGTAACATTTACATCCTAATCAACTAAAGTAAGGACAGCCAGTGCTCGTAAGTCATCAACAAACATGTCACACAAAATTAAATTTCACCAGCAATCGAAAGTGCAGCTGTTGAAGATTCGACGGAGGCAACACCAACTACAGGATCAAATGCTGAAAAGAACAATGCGCCCACATCTGTTTCTTCGCCTGATAGGAACAATAAAACATCTAGTTCAACTCCCGAGCCCGATGACAAGAGTGTAACATCTAGTACTGTTCCGAAGCCTGATGACAAGAGTGTAACATCTAGTACTGTTCCGAAGCCTGATGACAGTGACTTCGTGAAGGCTCTTCCGGAGCCTCCAGTGTGCGGAGTCAGTATGGGAAAGTTCAGTCGAGTTGTTGGCGGGTCTGATGCAAATTTAGGTGAGCAGAGCGTTTTTGATTGTTAAACGAGTGAAGTTAAATAATTTTTTTTAAAATCACTTGCACGAAAATACAAACTGTATTATCTTGAATATGTTCTGTAATTTGTTTCCTTATTGTCCATGCCTGCATAAGATCCACAATTTCAATGTCCTCCTGTGTTTCAAATCCAATAAGCAAAGTAAATATTATAGTTTGGGTCAGTCTAAATTATTCATAATTGACAAATTTTTTATTTCATTAAATTATTCGTAAAATGAAGAACATTTGCCTATCTCCTTTGTTGTTTCTTTATAAGGACTCCCAAATGTCATGCATACTCCTATATCTATTATTATGTCCTTACTTTGGTGTATTGTAATATGTTGCAATATAACTAACGTTTTCAGGAGACTACCCCTGGATAGGCCTCGCGTACCGGGACGAGGCCGTGTTCAGGTTCAAGTGCGGCGCCAGCCTCATCACCTCCCACCACGCGCTGACCGCCGCGCATTGCATATATGGCTTTGAGAAGTCCTTGTGAGTTTTTTGCTTATTATTTTGTGAAACTTATTATTTTGTGAAACACGCTTTTCTCGCAAATGGAGGTTTATTTATTTATTCTTAACTATACCAAAAAGCTAACGTACTGCTAAAATCACTACAAGTCGACTTTTTCCAAGCAGATGAGCGCAAAAGCGGCAGAAAAATAAATTAAGACAAACAACATACAATAAAAATATGTTAAAATTAAATAGAATAAACTAATAAATAAATGAAATTATATATGAGAATGTAACAGCAGAATTGTAGCAGCGGAGGTAACCCTTGATACAGAATAAATGAAAGAAGAAATACTTTACCTATAGTGACTCCTGCAGTAATAGCTTAGATGGCATATCCAATATATTAACGGTAAGCTCACATACCACCCATATGCATCCTGTTGCTTACTTGTTTCTCCTACAGCCACAGCCGGAGGCCTAGGTATAGCATACTCCACCACACTGCTCCATTGCAGATTCGTGGAAGTTGGCCGACTCAATGTCGATTTACAAGACACCCAAAGACCTTCGACAAAGCTTAAGATTTTTTTTACATTGAAAACAACCCCGGCAAAACTAATAAAGATAATTATTAAGATAAATTAATGTTCGTTTTATAAGATAATCCTGCTTTTGCAGAAACTTCGTCCGCTTAGGCGAGTTGGATCTGACTGATCACAATAAGACACGACCAGTGGACGCTTTAGTGAAGACTATGATCATACACGAGAACTATTCCAGCATTCACCTCACCGATGATATCGGCATTCTGGTGTTCCAGAGACACGTGCTATTTACGGGTGAGTCCCACTATTGTACAAACTAAGCACAGTACTAATTTATAAATATAAACACGGAAGTATGAGCTGAACAAGAACTCAACAAGGCTCTTAAGATATTTTTTTGAGATTTTCTTGGATTTAAACTATTTAGTTAGGTACGTAAAGTTGTTAAGCTAATCTTATTAAACATGTCCTCATTATTACTTACAAAGAAAACAATAAAATACAATACAATACTTATTATAACACACTTGATTGCACCAGAGAAAAAACAGAGAAGACAAAAAATAAAGAAAAAATGTTTTGCAAAAGGCTGTGTTCACTCTATTTAGAAATGACTCAAGGACATAAAGTTTTTTGTACAAATAATCCCTGAAATTTCCATGAAAAAATGCATGTTTCTATCGTGATCCAGACCTGATCCGGCCGATCTGCTTGCCGCTGACTGAGGAGTTGCGGACGAAAGACTTCGTGGACCACCGCCCTTTCATCGCCGGCTGGGGCCGCACCAAATACAGTAAGCCAATCAAAGCCACGCATTTCGCTGCGACCCATACACGTCCCAATGCTGGGCACGGGTCTCTCCCCCACAGATACTGCTGCGGGAGGTCTAAAGCATACTCCACGATTGGTGGAGAACCACGCCACGCATTATTTTTATTGCGCTGCGACCCATAGACGTCCCACTGCTGGGCACGGGTCTCCCCCACAGACACTGCTGCGGGAGGTCTAGAGCATAGGTACTCCACCACGCTGCTCCAATGCGGATTGGTGGAGGGGTTAGTCGAACCCAGTGTCGAATGTTCTCAAGCCACCCGAAGGTCTTCGACAAGGCTTAACGACTGTTTCCAGCATTGAAAACAACCGGGTGGGTGACCGCTAGTGGCAAAAATTTCATGGACGCTGCCGTGCTTCGGAGGGCACGTAAAGCCGTCGGTCCCGCCACGCATTATCACAGCCTAATTAGTATAAGTGGATCCGCTATAGCATGACCATGATGATGATGAAGAAAACGTGAATAATGATAAATGACTGGCCCGTTGGCGCTCTTCAGAAACACTCCATCACCACCACAACTATTTTACTGTCCCAATGCTGCACTGTTGTCTCGGAATAGGAGGGGTTAGGCCTTAGCCAACGCTGGCCATGTGCGGATTGGCAGACTGCACATGCCTCTGAGACTTTTATGGGGAACTCTCAGGCGGGTTCAGATTCATTGAGATTCATTTATTTTTCATCGTATTATGGTATTTTGTATACGCTTAATGAACGTCATAACATTTTTTTTATCTACCGCCGGTTCACAAAGTTGATGCTACCGAGAAGAACATGGCGAGAAAATCGTATAAATCAAATTATATAAATACAATTTTTATAATTTGATCACAATTTTTATAATTTGATTTGTTTCCTCACGATGCTTCCTTCACCGTTACAGCAGATGACATTTGATTTCAAAATTCGCATTTTACTTTTAAAAGATAATGCTGCGCCAAATCTAAGAGTGCGATAACCTGGGCTATCACTGTCACTGTCACTGTCACTGTCTGTCAAAACACATACATTCGTAACTTAAAATTATCAATGTTATGTTATAGGGGGCCAAATGGCAACTCATCTACAATCCATCCAGCTTCCCATAGTGAGCCTGGAGAGCTGCAGAGCGGCGTACGCTGGCAGCGTCCTGGACGACTTCCCGTTCGATGAGCGGATCATCTGTGCGGGGGGGCAGGGGGGCAGGGACGGGTGCAACGGGGACAGCGGGGGGCCCATGATGCAGCCCATTGTAAGTCAGCCTGCGCCACTAAATTGCTGACTTACATAATTGTTAGGCAACCATTGCTCAAGGTTGATGAAGATGACAAATCTATACTAATACTAGCTGACCCCGCAAACTTTGTTCTGCCATATCAAATGTCAAAGTTACGCGACGCTTCACGTCAATGAACGACGGTTAAAAATAAAAATATAAAATACACGGCCATACAAATAAACGAATACAAGCTGTCGAACATAGAACCTCCTCCTTTTTTCAAAGTCTGTAAAAAATTGTAAGTACACTTCCTTAGTAGTAAACTTATACTAAAATATACTCTAACGTTAAATGTTACATACCTGTCTCATCCTGGTCTCCTTCCAGTGGAACTCAACAGACTACACGACGTGGTTCTACCAGCTCGGCGTGGTGTCCCTGGGCATGAGGTGCGGCACCGCGGGCTTCCCCGGCGTGTACACGCGCGTCGCTCACTTCGTGCCCTGGATACGGGGTCACGTGACCGGGGAACGGGAATAAACAAAAGGAAATTATGTAAATAAATGGTGGCTTTTAAATGGCTTTTACTCCAGGCACTTAATACTGTTACAATTTTTTTTAACCGTCTTGTCCGCATAATGATATATATTTAATTTTGACTTCTTATATTAATATTATTATTTTTTGACTGAGTTATTAATTACAATAGCTGGGTGAAAGGTCTATAATGTTAGATCATAGAGTACCTAATAGAGTGTAGTCCGTGGTTAAATGTAAGATATTGTAAATGAATAAATAAATAAATTTGAAGTTTGGTTGAAGAATTGGTTTTATTAGTTATTAAGCATTTATTTGATCGCTCATAGCCCCGTCGCTCGCAGCTAGAGTCGCTCGTACGTGATATAATGATATTTTCTTGTATTGTAATGTATATAATATTATTGGAGTTAAGTAACACCGGACGCGGTCGGTATGTGGATTTTTGCATGGGTGATGGTGACTAGAGGCAAAATTTCGTGCTTCGGAGTGCGCGTCATAAGCAGTCGGTTGTTTTCAATTGTAAAACAATAACTAAACCTTGCGAAGACCTTTGGGTGGCTTGAGATCATTCGACAATGGGTTGGCCACTAACACCACAAATCACGACACGACAGCGTCGCATAATCCGGGGCACGCGACACGAGAACATGTTGATAGACGGGTTGAGAAATGGAAATAGACTTTGAAACTGTTGTTTTCATAATTTATTTTTGCCTTCTGCTGTGAACGCCAAAAAAGTTAGCAAACTATACGTTTATGTAAAATATAACATGAATTTGAAAAAATACATAAACACAATATGAAAATGATGAATACAAATTGCTATCTTAAATCCATAAAAAAATTACATTGATACTTTATCTAAAGCATTCTATTATAACAACAACTGATTTGATGAATTTAGGTCATTTAGTACAACGACTAAGACTACAACTGATAATAATTGGTAGAGATATAAAAACTACAGTTTTCATCGTTTATCAAAATTGAACAATACCATAGACTTTTGTCATGTAGTCCATGGATGGCAGTACTAAATGTGCTACTGAAGCCCTATTCGGTGACGCTGTAAAGGTCTTAATGACCATACAAAAAGTCCATTCACAAAAAAAAACTACGGAAGCGCTCATAGCCTTACGGCTTGCATCGATCGTATGTGATCGTGAATTAAGCAAAGTCGAACGCGATCGGTACCTACTTACCGATATGAAATGGAGGCAAAATTTCATCGGAGCCTCCGTGCTTCGGAGGGTGCGTTAAGACGTTGGTCATGGTTATTTTCAATTGTAAAAAAATATGTTAAGCCTTGTCGAAGACCTTGAGAACATTCGACACTGGGTTAGACATCTCTGACACCCATAGTACAGGCTCTGCCTAGTCCGGGGTCACATGGCCGCGTGTGAGAATGTCCATGATATTATTATTATTTATTTGCTATTGTCTTTCTATGACATATATATACTTAAAATTTCTTTAACTTTAGCTACTAATAAAATCTGATAACATCCCAATTTAGAGTCACTACTAGTGGACGCCCGCAGCTTCGCTCGCGTAGTATTCGACGTCTGCCCGCGTTCGGGTTGCCCACTTGACTTCAAAAACGGCAAACTTTCATACTAAATTTGCACCGGGGGTGCAACCCGGGGGGTTCTACCCCCTTAGGGGATGAATTATCAAAAATCCTTTCTTAGTTCTCCCCTACGTTATAAAAGGAACCCCTGTGTAAAATTTCAAGTTTCTAACCCTTATAGTTCAGGTCCTGCGTTGATATGTCAGTCAGTCAGTCAGTCAGTCAGTTAGCTTCTCTTTTTATATACATAGATTCATCCAAGGCTGCTGGAAGTATAAATGGAATGCTAAAATAATGACATCTATCTCATTATTTGTATGACGTAAAAAAATTCACACGCAATTTAAAACAGTAATTTTTCATTTGTTTCTATTAAATTAAGCAGTGTCAATCGAGAACCTCGAGTTATGAATTCTGTTGCTAAGCTGTATTTGTTGTTTTGATAATAAGTTATTTTTACACTACACCTTATTTTTGTGTGATAAGTTGATAACTATATGGTAGGTAAATGTGATCTTGTGTTGGTGTTTGTTGTTCTTAGTTACAATACAGGTAACAAGCTAGGTAAGTTACCTTAATTGTAAGCAGTACTAGGTGGAGCTGCTGCAACCCATAGACGTACCACTGCTGGGCTCGGGTCTCCCTCATAGACAAATCCGGGGTCATACTCCAATGTTGGCTGCTGCTCCAATGCGGATTGGTGGAGGGTTTAGTGGCCAACCAAGGTCTTCGAAAAGGCTTAACGATTGTTTTCACCATTGAAAACAACCGAGACCGACGGCTCAACGTGCCCTCCGAAGCACGGTAGCGCCCATGAAATCTTGCCACTAGCGGTTACGCTTGATGGAGCAAAATAGTCAAGCAAATAGAGCACAGGCCGCCCTTCCACAAGGTACCCATGCAGACTTGAAGAAGGGATAGCAGTTGGGGTCAGGATAGGTCGAAGTAGAGAGGCCTATATTCAGTGGATGTCTGTTTTACAGCTGCATGGTACTGAAAACGAAAAGTGTGAAAACCACTACACTCTTGGCACTGTTAAATAAGGCCTTAAATGCTTTATGAATTGTTGTAATAAAATTAGTAAACAGTATTTTTTTAGAGTCACAATACAATCAACGCGTCTTAAAATTTAGATAGGTTACATTGTAATGTTGATGTTAACACTTAAGCTTACCTTTTATAATCCAATAAAAACTCAAAGTTATACTACACAAAATATTTACGGACATTTCTTAAAATAAAAAGAATTTGATAAGATAATAAACATGATAAAATTACTAACCGTTGATAAAAATATGGCTTCGAAGTATTCATTCAGTTGATTACTAACCACTATCAAACTAAGGTGGTCAGTTGATTTATGTACAAATATTTTTTGGTTATGATTATGACAAAGTGTATCCAAAAGTTTGTGATCTAGTGACATGTCATTTAAATGAATTAATTACTTGTTCCGGTAGGTTCGTGTTTTGGTGAAGTGTTTGACCTGAAGCAATCTTAGATCGATGAACATGATTAATCTTTTATGATTTTAGAAATTACTAATCTATGAAATGATAATGAAGATATGAATAATGAAGAGGTAAAAAGGAAAAGAAGTAACACTTTATTGAATATCATATTCAAAAAGACATCATGAACTATTTGGAGCAAACACAACTTTACAACAGAGGTAAGAAAGAAAGAAAGAGAAGAACAAATCTTACAGCTTGAATTAAGCCTAAGCTTGTGGTGTAGACAGTGGACACAGAAAACATCACCCGAGTACAAATATTTATCTGCAAAATAAATATTAGCCCCGGCCGGGATTCAAACCCGGGACCCGCGGTTTGGCAGTCGGGGTCACTCACCCCCGCCACGCATCCAGCTCGCCATGGGCCCGACGCACTAATACATTAAGGAATTTAGCAATTCCCATTCCAATTCCAATTTTTTTTTTGGTCATTCAATTATTTTAAAAATGTCACTGTCTACACCACTTAACCCAAAATGTATCACTATAACCCGAAATATGCGACAAAAAAAAAACGGACGCACTGAAAACCAGCGTTGCGGCATTAATGCCGTAGCAAAGCTGAGTGCGTTACGTTTTTCATATTGCTACTGCAGTAACCTTATACTTATATAATTTTAAACCTTATTGTTGTGTGTTTGTACTCTGCTGCGGTGTAAATGTGAAATAAAGTTTTTTCTATTTCTATTTAAATTCCAGTGGTCCCGCGCCTGAAGTCATGGCTGGTGCCCCAGACCGTCCACCCCGGCAAGATGCGCGCCCTCATCCTGGGCACGCTCATCAGCGTCACCATCGGCGAGCTGTGCGCCTACAAGCTGCTGCAGATCGACGTCAGGGCTGGGGACCTCAGCCCTCTTACCACCGGTTAGTTTACTTAATTCAACTAGCCTAGCAAAGCTGCAACCAATAGGTGTACTCAAAATACAAAAATTACCAGGAGAGTTTAGTAGATATTCCACTATGCAATGTGTAACTAAAACTTAGTCCTTACTCTATGCTAAAACTAAAACAGTCGACAGGGGGGTCGACTAATTTAGTTTTAGTTTTAGTTACACCTCCGTCTCCCCCCATCATCAAAACTCTACCGCGAAATGTTATCAGCTCAGGGAGAACTTGTTGCTAGAAGATTATGAATATTCATAACTACTCTATTTAAGTGTAGTATTTATGGCTTCATGTTCGGTGGTTTTAGTGAGTAGAAATCTCACATACCCCGGCCTCTTCCCCCAGAGTGGTCGGGGATCTTTCGAAGATTTCCCCCTAGAAAATTGTCATTGTCATTTTCATTGGTCAGCCATTATGTTCCAGACTACTTCATAATGAGCATAGCGCTGGTGGAGGCCGTGGCGGGCCCGCTCGTGGGGTGGTACGGCCACGCGCGCCGGCGCGCCGTCATGGCGGCGTGGAACGTGGCCCTCATCGCCGCCAGCCTGCTGTGGCTGGCCATGCCCGCTTTTGATGACAGGGAACAGTCGGGTGAGGGCGCTTTACTTCCAGACAGACATAAATACACGTACCTATAGGTATATGAAAAGACAGATAAAACCACCTTCTTATATAGAGAAAAGAACACATCTTTCCTCTTTCACCATTAGAAAGCTGCATCTTCACTGAGTGACATAGTCTATATAATATTACTAGGTGTTAACGAAACTATTGTTATGTCTAATACCACACGAGCGAAACTGCTTCCACTAGTATTGAATAAAATTATGACTTACTTGGTGTGTATCAAAAGTCAACTTTTCGCGCGAGGCGAAAATAATCACTAGCAATAAATCGGCATTATACAAAAATCAAGTACGGAGCTTTTCATAAAATCCACCTAGGTAGTAGAAATAAATGTGTTTCCGCAGAAGCGACATAAAAAAATCTACTTAATAGGCTGTGGTACTTATACAAGTGGTAGTAGTGAAAAACGAAGTCGAAACTTAACTCATAGTACTCGTATGCCTTTTAATAGGTGACTTGGTCTTGTTGTTTTGCTCCAGAATACTGCCACGCCGACAACTCTGTCCTCCGTAGCGTGGCCAGCCCCCAGGCCGCGCTCCGGCTGGTCCTGCTGCTGGCCTCCTGCGCCGTGTTCTGCCTGACCAGGGTGGCTGCTTGGAGCCATGGCCTCGCGTATATCGACGAGCACGCGCCCGAAAGAATCACTCTGCATTTTGGTATGCACGTCCTTTCATACGAATCATCATTTGCCACTAACCGTCGAAGAGTGAGAATGAGTAACCTATGCTGATGATGCTCCTCTTGACAAGACACAATTGGGATTAGGATGGTTTTAAGAGTGTGTCAGTCAGTTCTGTTAGTGATAGCCCTGTTATATGTTGTTAATAATTTGTTGTGCAGTCAGTAATAATTAGTGAAAGCCTCGTCGGTCCAAAATGGACCCTTAAGGACAAAAAGAAAAAAAGATCAAAAAAAAGATCTTTTTAGATCAAAAAGAAAAAAAAAGTTAAAAACTGACACAAACACCTTCAGGACAAAGATCTAAATAGAAAAAATTTTTTGTTAAAAACTGACACAAAAGTGTCCAAGCACACTTTCTTAATAGATTGCCCTTCCATAAACTGTACATTTTTCATTTATCGATGTTTCTATTTATTTATGTTCCCATTTCTACCTTACGACACCCTTTTGTACCCTAAGTTCTGTGATTTACGAAGTTGAAATTGGTCGTTTCTTATTTTGCGTATAACATTATAAAAGTTAGATCCCCAAATGCAACAATATTTTCTATTTAATTTATACTGATAAATACCTAATTCTGATGTTAATGTCGATGATGACTTCGCAGGTGTTTTAGTGATAGTTCGCGTGGTACCGCTGATAGTGTTCGAGAAGTACATGTCTGTCTCCGACAAGAGCGTGACCATGCAGGTGTTCGCCGTGGCCGGCAGCACCGTGGGCAACGTCGTCCAGGTGTTCCTGTTCATGCCCAGGAGGCCTCCGGCGCCGGACCGGGACTTTCTGGCCCCGTGGACGAATAGAGGTGGGTTCCTTAGTTATTGATGCCGACTTTTTTGCAACATCTTATTGGGTTCCAAAGTACCAAGTCTTTGATTATTTACCAAGTATAAAGGCATCGGCAAGAATGTGTAGCACTTTGAATGCAGAAGTCAAAATCTTACATGAGGAGAGCGGGTTCTCAGTCATTAGCGGTTATTGGTTATGTCGCTCGCATTGATACCCCATGCGAAGCTATCACCTCGATAAGAGCTACACTTTCGTGCCGACACCTATACCAAAGATTACAACTTACTAGATTCCCGTTCTAGGCTAGGCTAACCGTAATAATAGTAACTCAGTAGCGCAGTTATAGTATAGTAAACAATGTGCTGCAGGTTTCCTGGCCAGCGCCAGCCGAGTGGTGAAGAAGCGGTGACAGCCCAGTGGCTATCGAACTCGCCTCTCACTCGAGCGGTCCGGGTTCAAACCCCAGCGGCACGCACCAATGACTTTTCTATCTTAAGTGCGATTTAAGAAATTAAATGTCACTTGCTATAACGGTGTAGGACACATCGTGAGGGAAACCTGCATGCCTGAGAGTTCTTCATAATGTTCTCGAAGGTGTGAGGTCTGCCAATCCGCACTTGGCCAGCGTGGTGGACTAAGGCCTAATCCTTCCCATTCTGAGAGGAGACCCGGGCCCAACAGTGGGACAAAGAAAGGGTTGTGATGATGATGATGGTGAAGCAATGTGCTGCAGGTTTCCTGGCCAGCGCCAGCCGAGTGGTGAAGAAGTCAGTGGCCATGTCGCAGATGGCGGCCATCGGGCTGCTCGCTGCGGCACTGTGGGGGTTCGCTTATTATGAAATCGAAATCGTGAAGGTAAAACTGTACCTAGACCTTAAGTACCTTCATTTAAAGCTTGTTTTTGAATACAATTTTGATTATACTATTTGTACGACTTCAGAAATTCATTTGCGAAAAAAAATCACATGCATGTCGTAATTAATTGCTGGCCATTATTTAATAATTTTATAGGTTATGAAATCAAACCACCCGTGAAATGACATTTTGTCGAACAGGACTTTACATTTTTCATACATACCACAGATAAACAATCTTACTTTAGCGATAGTTTGAATAGATAACTAATTTATTGTAGGTAGCTCTTCCTATAGAATTATAGATACTTATTTAGACCTTGTGTAATTTTTTTTTATTAATTAGACAGCCAATGGCACAGAGTACATTTTATATAACTGAAAGCCATTGGCTTACAATATGGCGACTCCTCTGGTCTCATGCTCATAGGCAACGGTGACTTCTTACCACCAGGATTGCCCTTCTGCAAAAAAAAATAACCTTAAAAATTTAATTTGAAAAGCCCTTCGTTTCAGGTGAAATACCTCATAGATTTGGAAACTATCGCCAGTCCACCCGGAAACATGCTTCAAGCACTCCGTTACCTCGTGGCCATCATGGCTGTGGTGGTGAGTCTGTTTGCACCATTGTCTACCATTTTGAATACAGGTTGTACACGTTTTCACCGTATTGGCGAAGGTACTTAATACAAAATAAAATTCATTTGTTCTGCAGTGTTCCAACTCCAAAAGTTTCCAAAACTATAATAACTGTATAACATGGAAAATTGTTTTTTGGTTTCCGAAATCCGCATAGTACCTAATCCCAAAGACCCATATGTGTATAGTACAGTGGATAATGTAAACTTTAAAAGCTCTACTTGGATAATGATGATGATGGACTGGACTATATACATGTTTACCTGTAGGGTTTGTAGTGACCGTTGGGTCAATAAAACACGCTTTTGATCAATCAATAGATGGAGTAGGTAATGCGTCCGGCGCACGTCCGAACTCGCTCGCAGCTAGCGCGGCCGGCGGCTCGGGCGCATACACTACATTACCTACCTATTTACCTGATACGATTCTGAAACATATTTCTTCCCCCAGTACGTCGGAGTAAAGTTCTCAGCGCCTGTAGTACCTCAGTTCTGCCGCCTCCGCGGGCTGCGGCAAGCCACGCTCATGAGCGTGCTGGCTCTCGTGTTCTACATCCTCCTGATGACCTTAGCGACGTGTGAGCACGGCCAGGTCGCCGGGCTCGACAGGAACCACTATACCTTCCCTCAGTGCAGTCTGGATTGCGGGTGAGATTAAGATATAAGCAATCGAGACCAAACGGCTGTGGATCAAAGCCAAGGCGATGACGACCGCAGCGTATTACAGGAACAATTTCGAGCCATTTTTTTGACCTAAGACCTATTGACGTACAGAAAAAAATCGCATTTCTACTAGGTAAGCATTAATGACAAAATTTGTTTAAGTTTTTGAGTACATATTAAAATGATTGAAAACCTATTCAATTTGCACGAAGCAATGGGGTCACCAGAAGGCATTGATTTTACCATTGAAAACAACCGGGACTGGCGGCTTAACGTGCCCTCTACGTGATTTTGCCACTAGCGGTCGACAAACCGACCGCGCCCTTCGTTGCTTAACTCTGTCGATCAAATAAAACCGACGCGAGTCATAGATCTATGGACGCTACTTATTTGTCATGTCCTATTTATCTTTAATCGTTTTTCAGGTGCATACCAAGATGGAACCAGTTCTCTCCGGTGTGCGTGGTGGACCAGGTGACCACTTACCTGTCGCCGTGCCACGCGGGCTGCACTGGCTCCGAGGTCGTGGACAACATCCGGTAAGCAAAAGAACTGGAGGCAAATGGTCTGCTCAAACGATAATCTATTTAATGGGTGTAAGATAGCAAACGAGCTTGCAGCACCATCCATCCGCTGCTGCCCATGACAACTGTGACTTTGATAAGAACATTAAATAATTGATCAGTTAATTAGTGGTATATTTCTAGATTTAAGTTAGATTTTTTTGAGTGATGCTGTTTCTTGCTGGTGGAATAAATAATTTAATGTCCCGCAGGGTATTTATCAACTGCTCCTGCGCGCCTGGGGGCAGGGCAGTGCCGGGCAGCTGCGGCCAGCCCGGGTGCCAGCAGGCGCTCGAGCTGCACAACGTCTTGTTCATCACCCTCGTTACTGTCACCGGTAAGTTTCAATATCTTCATTCATCACCGCCAATAACACGACGGTGATTGTCAGTTATCAAAATCCTTATCCTATGTATCCCCGCAGTGCTGGCGTTCCAAGCGCAAGGCATGGTGGTGCTCCGGGAAGTGGACCCTCGCGACCGGTCCACCGCGCTCGGCGTCGCCGGCTCCGTCGTGGCTGTTATAGCTTTTGTGTGTGGACACCTCGTCTACCTGGGCATCAGTGGTAAGTTGTTCTCAAGCCACCCGAATGTCTTCGACAATGCTTAACGATTGTTTCCACCATTGAAAACAACCGGACCCACGGCTAATCGTGCCCTCTGAAGCACGGTAGCGTCCAAGAAAATTCGCCACTAGTTACCCATTCACAAACCGACCGCGCCAGTTTTTGCTTAACTCTGTCGATCACATTAAATCGAATCGAGCCATTGGGTTACTGACGCTATATCTGACGTCAGAAAACTGATAGAATATATTTCATTTTGTCAAATCCTTGCAGCAGCCAGCTGCAGATGGTTCCAGGCAGGCCGATGCCACCTTCAGAGCCATCGCCTCCCTGTCTCCGTGGGCTCCGCCAGCGCGACCCTGGTGCTTCTCTCCATACTCATAACCGTCACCGCTTGGATAGCCATCGCGATCGGCGAGAGAAGGGCGAAGAAAGACGACCTGGCCACCGCGGAGGAGAGGAGTTTGACGGAGAGATGACGAAGATAGTTTTAGACGTTCTTTATAGGCTAGGTAACACGAGACTGTGGTTAACTCATTATGGGTAGAATTAGGATGGATGGATTTAATAGGGGAGAAGACAATCATCTTCTGTATACGGATTGTAGAAGTTTGACGGCGACGACGGGAAACTTCCGGAAGAAGTCGAGACGTTTTTAAGAGAAGCCAGCAGTGGACCTCAAGGACCGATGGATGGATATGTAATATTGATGGAGAGATGACAATTAGATGTATTGATTTTAGATCATTTTCTATTTATTCACGGAAGTTGAAAAAACAAATTATGGTTAGCCTAGGTGTGGGTGTGCTTTGAATTTATATTTTTCATTGCCAGTTTAAAGGACCCTAAAAGTATTGTAAATATTTTTCATCTTTAGTTAAGTTTAAGAGCTTATGATTTTTTTTTGTCAAAACAAGTTATTTTTTTTGTCAAACTTAACTTCGTCAATATAATTTAGTGATAACTTTACTTACTTACTTGCTTTTGTATGGAAGAGCTACTAAATATACAATTGTTAATTTTTAATTATGTGGTTTCATTTACTTTAAGACACCTACCTACTCTTAATCTATTGTTAGCGACTACCCACACAAAAACGGTCAACTACTCGGCCGTGCCTATGGGGAGCCAGGCGCGGCCTACAACAGGGCTCTCTTTCTGCTCAGCCGTCGAAGGGTAAGGTTGTCGGTACCTGTGATATGTGTCGGTAACTACGCTACTTTGATGTAAGTACGTTCCATACTTTAATTTATTTGGTGTATTTGATGCCGAAGTGGGTACTTGTTTATCATGTTTTCATTTTATTTGAGCTTCCCTTCGGGTTGCTAAAACTATATTAATTAAGTTATTACGTAGTAGGTATCTACCGGTTTATGTTACTTGAGTGAGGAGATAAATACTCTATTATGTTTTGAGTACCTAAACTCAAAACATTACAGAATATACACAATTTGTAAGTAATACATTACAAATACCTAAATAACTTTGAGTTTGAAAAAAAATACTATCGTACCTATAGGTAGAATGTGACTGATTTATCAATTTATCGCAAATGAATGTATCGTAATTTGTTGAATGACAACTTGATAGACAATATAATATTCAGCGACATACCGCGTTCATTACCACTAATGGGTTACTGATGCCTTTCTATCCACTATCGTCGGTGACATAAAGATTATCGCGTCAGTACATCCAAAACTCCCACTGGATCAACGAATCATTGAACAGGTCATGGAGAGCAGAATAAGAGTGGAAAGGCATTAAGTAGAGGACACATGTCAAACACATAGACAACACCTATACAAATCGACAAATTTGTTGTACATTTACATCATTATTTTTATAATTTATTTGTAGTAAATTACATAGGTACCTATTATTATCCAACCCATTGATCCCTTCCCCTCTAGTTGCAAAATTTTGTCAATACCACGGACTACATTCAATGTACTGTTTAAAAACATTTAAAATTTAATTTACTTAATCTTTCCTTGAGAAATGCGCTGAGTTTTCTTGAGGCAACGCTCAAATTTCCCGCACCCACCTAACGACTTCACAAACACTTGCGTAAATTTATGATTCATGAACACACTACCACACACTACCATTCTATCCTTATTTTTCTTTTCCGTGGTACCTGCTGATAGCCGTGATAAGACCTATCGCGAATTAGTCCACTCTGTTCTGTATCATGATACGGATGTAATGTTAGTTTTGTCAAATGTGGACGTTAATATGATTTCGCGATATTTTACATACATTTATGTAATGCTGTAGTAAATATGACTGAATAAAAATTAAAAAAATAAGTTGGGTATAATGTCTTTCATACATAAAACTGGTGAGTAATTTATCAAATTAATTAATTTATAAACAAAACAATCTGCTTTGGAGCAGCGTGGTGGAGTATGCTCTAGACCTCCCTCAGCGTTGTCTGGGAGAGTATGCCAGTATTGGGACGTGTAGGGGCACAGCTAAAGAAAACAAAATAGACAGAGATAGCGATTTGAATAAATGGGACCTAAACATAACTCCTGGTCTTAGCGGTTCCATTATCCGGTGCACTATACATGCTGTTAAATTAAGATAGTAATGAAACGATAGCTAAATTTCTCTCCTTGTTTAATTGAGCCAATCAGTCCACATTCCATTCTAATTCTACACAATTTGTACTTGCATAGATCTAATATAGAGATTGGGTAATCTAATTAGTATAATATCTCTATCATTTATGTGATAATTTCTGTAATATGTGTACCTGAATTGTGTTGACTGATAACCTGCCTGTCGAATCAAGCAGCCCGATTTTTAAATAAGCATACTCCACCACACTACTCCAATGCGGATTGGTGGAGGGGTCGGTGACCACACCAGTGTCGAATGTTCTCAGGCCACCCGAAGGTCTTCGACAAGGCTTAACGACTGTTTCCACCATTGAAACAACCGGGACCGACGGCATTACGTGCCCTCCGAAGCACGGCAGCGTCCATGAAATGTTGCCACTAGCAAAACGACCGCGCCCGTCGTCGCCTAACTCTTTCGATCACATTGAATCGACGCGAGCCAGTGGGCTATGGACGCTAAAAATGAGTGCGTTTTTAATATTTAGAGACGGTAATAAGCGCTTCTGTCCTTGTACCGTCAACAGTACTGGCGAGGCCCTGGTACCTGATGCGGCGGCACGTGCTGACGGTACCGCGCTTCGACCTGTTCCTGCAGGGGGCGCTGCTGGTGCTGACGCTACTCGAGAGCAACGTGTTCCTGCTGCTGCGGAGGGACGCCGGCGGCGGGTACATCCGCTCACTCACTGAAGGTATGAATGAACTGTGTGTATGATATTTTAATTGCAAAATGTAGTTAGATATTTAGGATGGCCAGTTACATAGTTTCACAGGTAGAGCCTATAGGGAACCAAATAGGTTTTATTTGAAGCATATTTTGTTCCATATTATGGAGTTCGCCCGGGGCAGTACCACCGCCCGCCACGGTACCTAGTACCATTTCTATATTGTAGTGACTATTTTTATAATAATTGTGGTCCGGTAACACTTCTTTAGAGGCGACCATCTTAGTCTTAAGGGACAACACATCTATGACTGACTTGGACCGAGACTTACTAACAATTACTAACTCGATTATTACTAACACCAGCTAACAGTACTGTCACTAACAGTTACCAGTCCTCATATCCACTAACGAACTGACCAACTAATCTTCTAATTAACTCTCTCAGCTAACTGCACTGCTGAAATATGAGCGCGAACGAGTTGAAACTTAGATTACCTATGGAAGGTACAACTCTTTATTTATCTTTATCTTTATCTAACAATTATTAATTGAAATTATTTATCGAAATTATTATATTTGTAATTGAAATTATTATATTGCAGTTGCGTCGCTCATATGTACATAAGACAAATAAATAATTTGAATAATTTTGAATTTGTAAAGACAGTTCCTTTCCAGTATTTTCCTTCCAAAGAAGGAAATAGAATAGAATTTTCCTTCCTTTCCTTCCAGATTGGGTGACGCTCGGAACCGGCGGAGCGCAGTTCCTGCTGGGCGCCGCCCTAGCCTGGGCGGGCGGGGGGCGGCGCCCGCTCGCGCTGGCCGCGTGCCTCACTCTCACGGCCTTCTCCAGCCTGCTGGTCCTGGCCTTCCCTTATGTGGATTCGAACCAGCCTTCTGTTGGTAAGTTTTTCTGTACTAATATTAAAAAGAGTAAACATTTGTTGGAGGAGCGTGGTGGAGTATGCTCTAGACCTCCCGCAGCAGTGTATGTGGGGGAGACCCGTGCCCAGCATTAGGACGTCTATGGGTCGCAGCGAAACATTTGTAATGTTTTCACACAAAAACTACGATTCAAAAATTCTGTCACTGAGTGAAGCTATAATATTACTACGTGTAAACGAAACTATTGTTATGTCTAATTCCACGCGAGCGAAGCTGCGGGCTTCCACTTACCTATACAGTTATATGCCCATTACGGAGCACATGCCGTCCTACAATTAGATGGACTGATCTGTCAGTCATTAGGTAACCGCTGGATTCAGAAGGCACAGGATCGGGAAGAGTGACCCTATGGAAGGTCTATTTAGATAAGTAGTTTGATCTTTTTTTTTTTATGGATACAGGATAGCAAACGAGCTTGCAGCACCACCCATCCGCTGCCACCCATGACAACTGTGACTGACTTTGAACAAGACTCAATTAGGGACTGGGATGGTTAGTCCAATTAGTTGAGAACATTAGTTGGTCAGTTCGTTAGTAGGTATGAGGACTAGGGACTGTTAGCGATAGTTAGTCCTGTTAGTTGGTGTTAGTAATAGTCCAGTTAGTACTTGTTAGTAGGAGTCTCGTTCTAAGTCAGTCACAGATGTGTTGCTACCCTTGAGGACTAAGATGGTCGCCTCTAAAGAAGTGTAACCGGAATCCACCGGAACCGAATCTTCTAGCAATATAACCTAATGATTTGCTCGTCAGAGCTATGCGGAGGGCACGCCATAGAGGCCTACAGGCAGCAGGCCGCGCCCGCGGACAGCGCCGCTCGCACCGCGTGTCTCGTGGCTACGGCGATTCTCTGCTCGCTGGCCAAGCTAAGCGTATGGGCACACGGCCTCACCTACCTCGATGACCATGAGCCGCAGAACGGACCCTACTTTTATGGTGAGTCACTTACAACCGTGCTTCGGAGGGCACGTTAAGCCGTCGGTTTTTTTTTCAATGTTGAAATACAATCGTTAAGCCTTTGTCGTAGACCATCGGGTGGCTTGATGACATTCGACACTGGGTTTGCCACACAGAACAGATAAAAGAGGTATCTTTTATCTGTTCTGTGGTTTGCCACTAACCTCACCCCCAATCCGCATTGGAGCAGCGTGGTTGAGTATGCTCTAGCTAGACCTTCTGCAGATTTGTCTGTAGGAGAGCCCACCAGTGGGACGTCTATGGGTTGCAACAACTTACATGTAGGTATTATTCACAAAGCAAAATTTTACATAAAAAAAGGAGAGGCAGTTTAATTAGGCGGATAGTTTTCATCTACCGCCTGTTCACAAAGTTGATGCTGCTGAAAAGTACACGGCAAGAAATAATTTTCATCCTGTTTAACTTCCAGGCATCCTGATCTCCATCCAGCTGTCCCTGGGCCTGAACGGCTGGTCCTGGCTGCAGCCGGGCTCCATGCGCGAGGACTGGTGGCAGGCGCACGTCTCCCTGTCGGCCCTCACCCTGATGTTCGCGATACTCTTCACGCTCTTCCCCAAGAGGATGCCAGAGTATATGCCGCTGGAGGAAGGAGTCGATACAGGTTTGTAAAAAGAATTTAAAAAAAAAAACAGATTTTGATGGGTACTTCGTGAGGTTTCCATGTGATACAGAGCATAGGCATATTTAGTAATCTGTGGTACCTACAGGTGCAGTAAAAAATTTGTGAAACATTCTAAAAGGGTTTACTTAGGCTCCCATCTAGGACATTGTCTACGCACCTAGCGGCCGCGGTCCCCTTGGATTGGAGCGCCGCGGACCCCCGGTCCGGCTGTTCGATTAAAACGCGCTGCGCGTGCGCAAGAAAAAAAAATATGACTTTTACATTCGTCATCGACTCACGCGGCCTTTGTTAATTTTTTGATTCTAACTTTTTAATAAATTTAGTATAACGACGAGTTGGGCGTTTAATTAAAGTTAAATCCAATACCCAACAGACATCAGGGTAGAACTTTTTGCTACGCAGGCTTTTTTGTTCAGATAGGTAGACACTTGACATTTAATTGTATAAAATAATCATTGTAGCTTCGAACCAAATTCATAGCTGCCTCCGCTTCCGTTTCATCTCTTCTTCCAGGGTTCCTGTCGACACTGGTGCGCCTGTTCTGCAACAAGGTGTTCCTTGTGCAGACGTTCGCTCTCTCGCTACTATATGCCGCGCTATTTGGCTTCATCAACTTCGATGACGAGTATGTTCAGGTAACCAATGAATTCACAGACAAAAAATGGTATTCAATATCCAATATCAAATTCAAATTCATGTGCCTAATTATCGAACTTCACTTCAAGAAGTTCGATTGATTTTACAGGATTCGCTTTGAAATGATTGTGAACGTATAAGTACCTTTACTCTAATTCGATAGGGTCTGAGCTGTCTACATCTAAATCCCACTGGCACGCACTAATCTGCTTTATATAATGTGTGTAAAAAGAAATCAAATGTTACCAGCTGTTACCTGAAGGAAAACCGCAGGAAAAATTGCATGCCTGAGTTCAATGTGATGATGATGATGTCTGACAACCATCAGTTGGCCAATAGTGGACTATCTCCTCCGAGAGTAGAGCAGATTTACGCCTAACGGTTTCGTCGTGAATTGAATACTATCGTATTCAGCCTGGGTTGGCCACTAACCCCTCCACCAATCCGCTTTGGAGCAGCGTGGTGGAGTATGCTCTAGACCTCCGGCAGCTGCGTCTGTGGGGGAGACCCGTGCCCAGCAGTGGAAGTCGCAGCGTATTCAGCCAATTTATTCAATGCTGTGGTACATGTTCAATCTCATCCCAACCCTCAATAACGGGAGAGATTCCAGCCTTTCCTGTTGTTCGAGTTTGATACTATTTACTATTTACCAGGCGCGGTTCCAAGTGGAAGCGATACGGCAGGACCCGCGCACGTCCCGTGCCATCAACGACATCTTCCGCTCTCTAGTCATCATATTCTTTGTAACAGTAAGTTTAGTGAAAGCACTGTACTGGGAGACAGAACTATCACTTCAACGAACTGACCAACTAATACTCGTTATGAGTTAATAAGAAATAAACTCTGTCTGCTATCAGAACTAACCATCCAAGTTCTTGAGTCTTGTTCAAAGTCAGACAGCTACCATGTGCGACAGCGGATGGGTGGTGATAGCTCGTTTGCTATGCTGCGTCTGACCGCTGAATGATCGTAGGTACTTGAGTACATAAAATATCCAGACCACATCTCGGCAGCAAAAAGTTGGCGACCGTTTGGTTACGGAAAAAAAAACCGGATTCCCAAGAGGAACATTTTCTATTGGGGCTTTTATTTCAATTTCCTGATAAACTTTGAAATTGTTGAGTTCAAAGACGAAGCATAAGAACAACCTCTGTTATTTTGCTTGTACGATATTCGCGACGATTATTGTACGATATTGGTTTGGTATCCAGCCATAAGCCATCTATGAGGACAGATGTTGTAGCGTTGTAGTCGTAGTGTACAATGTTACGTGGGTAGAATTAAATTTAAAAACTATTTCAGGTATTCCGGGTTCGATTCTCGGTGCGCCGCAGCGACGGCGTGAAGGCGAGCACTGCGTCGCGTGTGGGAGGAATCGTCACTATATTCGTAGCGGTGTTCTTCGCTGTGTTGGCGGCGCTGGGCTGCGAGCTGGACGCCGTCGCCGGAGCTGACGGGGGCTACGTACAGCCGGAATGCAGCGCGCATTGCGGGTACTCTTTGATAACAAATTATAATCAGTTCCTCTCGAAAGAGGACGAGCTACACATCATCGGGAAACCACTGGATGCAAAAGGTCTAAGGACCGGCAAAAGTTACACCGATTAAGGATGGCCTAAGTCTAGCAGTCTTACTATGACTTTGAAAGGCCAAATAGATAGATTGGTCAAAAAAAGAAGCTTTCAGCAAATGGCCGTCTCAAACCAAGAGCTGCTGATTTTCAAAACGACCCGCATTTAGGGAAGCTCTCTGTTGAGAGATTGGACTAACACCACGCCACCATTTCTGTCGTGTAATATTTTTTTAATACACTCTACTTTGTCTTTACTTTACTTTACTTTGTTTTTAATAACCTCACGATTTTAGTTTTAAAGATTGTGACATGCTTGGAACAAGAGTCTGTAATACTTTTAAAGTATTAGTATCGTTCTGGATCTGTCACAGGTATGGCAGGTCAAACGGTGCTGCAAACTTTTCTGTTTTTATCAACTAAAAAAACTTTAAAAAGCCTCTAGATCTTGGGACTAGCGGGACTTTTTGACCTTTGAGACAGGAATCTATAATCGAGTCAATTTATTCTTCCAGTTGCAAGTCAGAGTCCTATGGCTTCAGCCCGGTGTGCCTGCTGGACGCCTCCAAGACATTCTTCTCGCCGTGCCACGCTGGATGCCAGCAGTACGAGTATCTTAACGGCTTCCTGTGAGTAGCTCTCCTTAAGGCCGACGCATGGTCGACCACTACGACTGACTCGTGAAAGGACCACTAAATATTCGGTTTAGGGTATCTTCGGAGAGATATCTAGTCATCTGCTCTTGTCATCTATTTGACGATTGTGTGACACGGTGGTAAGTAACCCTGGCCGGACCGCGCGTCCATGGCTTGAATCCCGCCATGGGTAATTATTATTTTCCAGATTATACTCGGATCGTGGATGTTAAATTGTGTTGTTTTATGTGTCCGCTACTCGCAACACAGGCCTTGACCTACAGCGTGGGTGTGAGTGTGTATTTATTTACTATTGCAGTCGGTGACTTCCCCGCTGTTGAGCGTGGGAGCCAGTCGACCGTCGCGCGCGCAGTTCGTGCGCGCAGTACTGCTAGCTGTTAAGCGCTAATTTCCCTCAGATCAAACAGAGAGAGGTTGGAGGGAAGAAGGTCCAACAGCTCTCTAGGGAGCGGCCTTCGTGTAACCTAACAACAACTCACAACGAACCAACCAACCAAATAGCCAACAACTTCGGTTGCAGGTTGCTAAGCAACTGCACGTGCGGCGTGGAGAGCTTGCGTGGCATCAGAGGAGGCTGCGGGCTGTCCGGCTGCCAGAGTGCATACTCCTTCTACCTGCTGTTCTTCACGCTCGTTCTGGCTGCTTCTGGTGAGTCTTGCTATTTCTGGTAAGATTGGTATGGTACCTAGGTCTTCGACAAACTTAACAATCGTTTTCACCGTTGAAAACAACCGGGACCGACGGCTTAACGTGCCCTCAGAAGCACGGTAGCGCCCATTACATTTTTGCCACTAGGAAACACGAGCCATTAGGCTATACTGCTTCTTTATTAGCTATTTAAGATCATTGAGTAGCTAGCATGATGTTAAACGTGGCCATTCCTCTCCCAGGAGCGTCGTTCGTTATGCAAGGCATGGTGGTGCTGCGGTCGGTGCGGCGCTGCGACAAGCCGGCGGCGATAGGCGCGTCCTTCGCCGCGGTGGCCATGCTGGCCCACGTGCTGGGCCATCTGATGTTCATGGCAATCAGTCGTAAGAGCCCTTCAGTTTTCTTATAAATTTATTATCATATACATAATTTTCTCTCGAATTTTAGGTGTCGATTGTGCGTTCTTACTGCTTCTATGAGTTTAATAGGCCTTGACTACTTAATACGTAACCAAAAGCCCAGTAATGTGATAAGATAATGTGTATGCCTCGTTGGTCTAGTGGTCGCAAGCTCGGCTGCTAAGCAAAAGGTCCTGGGTTCGATTCCCGGATCGTGCAACAACTATTGGGTTTTTAACTTGAAATTCTTGTTAGCAACTGAATTTGTGCCCGGTGTATGGTAATAGGCCCACCGCCTATTACATGGGACCCGAACTTAACTGGTGACAGTGGTACACCCCTGCCTACCCTTTCGGGAAAATAAAGGCGTGTTATGTTTAAAATATATATCTATTTTATTACTGAACGATTCGTGAGTGTCTATATTCATAGTTGAAGTTACCGGCTTACTCACGTGTGATTTAAGTCGAAAATAGTCCGACTAGTTTCGATTCACTCCTGAAGATGATCATCGTAATAGATCGAAACTAGTCGGACTATTTTCGACTTAAATCACACGTGAGTAAGCCGGTAACTTCAACTATGAATATATATCTATTTAGTATGTATTTGAAAATATATATGTACCTATGTATATCAGCCTCTGACACCCATATCACAGGCTCACGCCTACTTTGGGGTCAGATGGCCGTGTGTGAATGTATATAAAAAAATATGCTAATGTTTACAGGGGCGACGTGTGCATACGAGAGTGGCGGCGTGTGCCTGCTTCACCACGACACTCTGTGGACAGCCGCGCTAGCCAGCGCCCTGCTAGCGCTGCTGTCGGCGGCGCTCAGTATCGGAGTGAGCAGGCTGGAGGCCCACAGATAACTAAGCCGTAGAGGGAGTGGGTAGCGTCCATAGCCCGCCAGATAACTAAGCCGTAGAGGGAGTGGGTAGCGTCCATAGCCCGCCAGATAACTAAGCCGTAGAGGGAGTGGGTAGCGTCCATAGCCCGCCAGATAACTAAGCCGTAGAGGGAGTGGGTAGCGTCCATAGCCCGCCAGATAACTAAGCCGTAGAGGGAGTGGGTAGCGTCCATAGCCCGCCAGATAACTAAGCCGTAGAGGGAGTGGGTAGCGTCCATAGCCCGCCAGATAACTAAGCCGTAGAGGGAGTGGGTAGCGTCCATAGCCCGCCAGATAACTAAGCCGTAGAGGGAGTGGGTAGCGTCCATAGCCCGCCAGATAACTAAGCCGTAGAGGGAGTGGGTAGCGTCCATAGCCCGCCAGATAACTAAGCCGTAGAGGGACTGGGTAGCGTCCATAGCCCGCCAGATAACTAAGCCGTAGAGAGAGTGTAAAGGATGTTGTTGCTAAAGAATTTTATTGGTCAGTTCGTTTTTATGTGAGGACTAATGTAGCATCCATAGGCCAATGGCTCGCATCGATTCAATGTGATCGAAAGGACTAATGTAGCATCCATAGCCCGCCTAGCGCCGATTCAATGTGATCGAAAGAGTTATGCAACGACGGGCGCAGTCGGCTTGTGGATGGGTGACCGCTAGTGGCAAAATTTCATGGACGCTTCGGAGGGCACGTAAAGCCGTCGGTCCCGGTTGTTTTCAATGCTGGAAACAGTCGTTAAGCCTTGTCGAAGACCTTCCGGTGGCTTGAGAACGTCGACACTGGGTTGGCCACTAACCCCCTCCCCCAATCCGCATTGGAGCAGCGTGGTGGTATGCTCTAAACCTCCCGCAGCTGCGTCTGTGGGGGAGACCCGTGCCCAGCAGTAGGACGTCTATTACGGTGTTTATATTACCTTAAATTAAGTAAGAAATCTATACTAATTATTATAAAGAGGAAACATTTGTTTGTAATGTTTTCACACAAAAACTACTGGACCGATTTCAAAAATTCTTTCACCATTAGAAAGCTGCAACTTCACTGAGAATATTACTAGATGTAAACGAAACTATTGTTATGTCTAATTCCACCCGAAGCTGCGGGGCGTCCACTAGTAAATAATAAAGTAATAATAATAGGTTTTTATGTAAATAAAAGATAACAAATTTTATAGCATTTTTTATTTATCTGGTTTCAACCAATGGCACAACAAGAAAATAGCTTTCCATCCAGCAAATTGCACATAAGGGCTTAAACAATAAGCTTTCACGTATGTATATCAGTTTTACGGTATAGCCACACTATACTGTATAATTAATTAATTTTGTAAATTTATGTAACACGTTTAAATAAACTCGTCGTCATTCACCTGGTCATGCTATAAATAAAATAATATTTTAGTTTATAAAAGTAGAATTAGTTACTTACTTATTTGTGCCGTAATCAATTAGTTTACGAGACAAATTATGGTTCCAGAACGAAATCTGCACAATTCATACTCGATAAATTTATTATTACATTTGTACGATAAATAGCACCTGTTCATTTCATAATAACGAACTGTTTTATGTATTACAAAAACACACAAAAATCAGTAAAATGTGGCTACACCTTTAACATTTCATATAAAAATGATTCAAGAAAGTATAAATAATAAATAGAGTATATTCATATAAAATTATTTACAACATCTTAATTAGGTACTGTAAATGTGATTTCAGTATAAAATAAAAAGCCTTTTAATTACTGAGACCGCTTACATTCTAAATTATATAGCTTATGTACTTTCTTTAACTTTAATTAAGGTTGAAAAAATAATTCGTTTTTTAAATAATTTCAAAAAAACTTAAGTGCTTTTTGAAACACGAGTGATAGAAAATCAAATTTTCACAATATTTTTTGGTATAGTTTTATAAATATATATTAATTTAACTTGTGACCCACCCATCGATATCCAATATCGTTGTTAACAACAAAAAAAATTATAACAACAAATCCTCAAAATATATTAAAACACCCACATACCCAAATTGATAAAAGTTACTACATACTTTAAAGAATGACATAAGGCTCATTCTTACTACAAACTACTTTAACTTTTAACTAAATAACATCATAAATACTCATTTACATAGAATTTTATGAGAAAATGTCTGGCAACATATTTTCGTATCGATTTTAAAATTGCATACAAGCTCAATAAAAATTGCATTAATTTCGTTATATTAGGCTAACTATCGTTAGTTAGTTGTATAGTTAGGTAGTTGATTTAGTTAGTTGTCTAGTTAACTAACAATAGTTGAGTAGAGAGTTGGTAGTGAGACTAAGTTTACCTTTTAGCCTGATTCAAACGTAAAATACTAAAGTTATCAGTCAGAAGTAAGCCCAATGGTATACTGTGGATAATTGCATACAAGCTCAATAAAAATTGCATTAATTTTGTTATATTAGGCTAACTATCGTTAGTTAGTTGTATAGTTAGGTAGTTGATTTAGTTAGAGTTGGTAGTGAGACTAAGTTTACCTTTTAGCCTGATTCAAACGTAAAATACTAAAGTTATCAGTCAGAAGTAAGCCCAATGGTATACTGTGGATACACCTCTTACTCGCTGCAGTACAGTATTCGGCATGACATTAGTAATTAACGTACAGTTCTAGTAAATGAATATTTATGTTAGAAGACCAGTGGAAATTAATTATACTACTACACACTAGGCACGTGTGAGCACTAGTCGAGAGTTACTAATGGCTACTAGTAGTCACTGGTGATCACTGAAATACTAGGGAACGTAGTAGGCTGCTGGTATAGGTAGGTTGTGTAGTAATTTCAGCACTAGAGGGATCTAGGCACTAGGGAACGTAGTAGGCTGCTAGTATAGGTAGGTTGTGTAGTAATTTCAGCACTAGAGGGACCTAGGCACTAGGGAACGTAGTAGGCTGCTAGTATAGGTAGGTTGTGTAGTAATTTCAGCACTAGAGGGACCTAGGCACTAGGGAACGTAGTAGGCTGCTAGTATAGGTAGGTGGTAGTAGTAATTTCAGCACTAGAGGGACCTAGGCACTAGGGAACGTAGTAGGCTGCTAGTATAGGTAGGTTGTGTAGTAATTTCAGCACTAGAGGGACCTAGGCACTAGGGAACGTAGTAGGCTGCTAGTATAGGTAGGTTGTGTAGTAATTTCAGCACTAGAGGGACCTAGGCACTAGGGAACGTAGTAGGCTGCTAGAATAGGTAGGTGGTATTAGTAATTTCAGCACAAGAGGGCGCTGGTACCGGGACCTAGTGGTCCAGGATGCGTAGGTTTCCGGACACGATCTTGTTCTCGAGTAGCGCGCCGGACGGTATATCGATCCGATCGCCGTGGTTAGCTATTATTATCACCGTGCCCTAGAATAAAAATAAATATTCACTTAATTGTTGAAATCCATACTAATATTATAAATGCGCAAGTAACTCTGTCTGTCTCGCTTTCACGCCAAAACTACTGAACCGATTTAAATGAAATTTGGTACACAGATAGTCTAGAGCCTGAGAAAGGACATATTTATATTTTAAGCGTTTTAGGTTGATTAGATATAAATAAATACTAGTGGACGCCCGCAGCTTCGCTCGCGTGGAATTAGACATAATAATATATGTTTATTTTACACCCTTACAAAATTTTTACAAACTTTGAATGCCATATTTATTTATATCTAATCAAAAGCCTATAATATAAATTTCATGCTTCTAGTTCTGAAAATGACAGAACTTTCATAGAACCTTTCAACCCCCATTTCAACCCCTTACAACACTTTTTTCCAGATAAAAAGTAGCCTATGTCCTATCTCTAGACTATCTGTGTACCAAAATTCATTTAAATCGGTTCAGTAGTTTTGGCGTGAAAGCGACACAGACAGACAGATAGACAGACAGAGTTACTTTCGCATTTATAATATTAGTATGGATGGCATTCAAAGTTTGTAAAAATATTAATTACCCTTATGGGTGTAAAATAAACATAGGGGATAACACATTTACGGATTCATTACTAAAATTTTAAAAATTTGACATTCCTCCGGCAATGACAGCATGACTCCAAAGGCCATTGTAAGGGGCCCCATACACGGTACAACTTATACGGTATACTTAACGGTATTGAAACTTAAATAGAATTCGCTGCGACCCATAGACGTCCCACTGCTGGGCACGGGTCTCCCCCACAGACGCAGCAGCAAGAGGTCTAGTGCATACTCCACCACGCTGCTCCAATGCGGATTGGTGGAGGGGTTAGTGGCCAACCCAGTGTCGAATGTTCTCAAGCCACCCGAAGGTCTTCGACAAGGCTTAACGACTGTTTCCAACATTGAAAACAACCGGGACCGACGGCTTTACGTGCCCTCCGAAGCACGGTAGCTTGCCACGGTATTTTGCCACTAGCGGTCACCCATCCACAAACCGACCGCGCCCGTCGTTGCTTAACTCTTTCGATCACGTTGAATCGACCCGAGCCATTGGGCTATGGACGCTACTAGTTAGTTACTACGCTAATAGAATTCACCCACCTTCAAAGACACGCCCCTTCCGAACGTGACGTCACCGGAGACTGTCAAATGATCCAGCTCGATCAGGTCCGGGATGGTCGCGAATCGATTCAAGAACTCCTTCACTTTGGCGAAGTGGTTGTCGCCGAGCTTCACTAGCGGGGTCGACGGGAACATGCGCTGCGGGGACATCACTAGCGAGCCGTGCGACAGGGAGTACAGGTTGGACATCACTAGCAGGAGGTCTGAGGTTTTCTTCACTGGAAGGAATCGGCTTCGCGGTACGTTCACGCCGATGCCACCTACGAATGTTTAAAAAAAAATTTGATCAGTCAAAAGAGACCCGTGCAAACAGTAAAGACAGGGTTGTGAAATTCAGATTCAGATTCATTTATTTTTCATTAGGTATATGGTATTTTTTATATGCTTAATGAACGTCATAACATTTTTTTATCTACCGCCGGTTCACAAAGTTGATGTAGTAGTTTAAGTAGTTTGTAGTTACCTAGACTTTCGTTAAGCGTGTGTAATCACCTCATAGCGAAATAAATTATTTGAATTTGATGCTACCGAGAAAAACACGACAAGAAACTCGGTAGTTACTCGGTCTTTTCAAAATTTACAATTTTTATAATTTGATCACATTACATTATTATTGAACTAGTGGAGCTGGAGATACATCGCACCAAGAATTTGCATCGCACAAGCAACGAAAGTCTAGGTTACTAAAACAACTAAAATTTAATCAAAAAATAAATTAAAAAAAGAATAATTAATTATTTAAAAAAAAGGTTTTTATAACTTTTATTTTTATTTTCGTGCATTGTCATCGGAACCTAATGTGTGCCAAATTTCAGCTCGATAGCTTCAGTGGAAGTGGGTGAAATATTGATTGCAAGATTCCAGGACATACTTTGTTGGATACATACGAGTGAAGTTAAATAAAAGCTTTTAAAAAAGAAGAATAAAAAAGAATTTAAAATATTACCTTCAAAGCACTTCATCGCCGCTCCAACAGCCGTCTCCAACTGAATAACATTCAATCCGTCCGCCAAGTGCTTATTGTTCACAATGATCTCCATATTCAACGAGCCCTGATCGACGACTCGTTGTATCGCGTCGAGTTTCGCCCACAGATTGTTCGTGTTGAAGAACTTGAACTGACTGACCGACTTGAAGTCATCTACATGCTCCTTAGGCACCTGGGCTATTTCCAACAGCCTCAATTTATTCTCGTAGTGAATCAATGTTCCTCCCTTCACGTCGGCTCGTGTTTTATCCGTGACTTCCATGACGAATTCTGACTGTTTACTCTCGATTGGGTTGAGGAGAAGGTTTAATATGTTTAAGTCGACCGTTGCGCCCAGGTTGTCTATGTTGCTGATGAAGCAGTAGGTCCGACCTTCCTTGATGAACTTCTGCAGGAGGCCCGAGTTGTGGAAGGACTCGTAGAAGTCGCCGTGACCTGGAGGGTACCACCTGGAAGGTTGAGAATATGGAGAATAGGAAATGAATATTTTTGTAGCTACAAGTACAGAGTCCAGCGCTGATCGAAACACGAAGGGGATAGGTACGCATGGGGTATCAGTACGGGGGACATAATCATCACAACCCATTCTTTGTCCCACTGTTGGGCACGGGTCTCTCAGAATGGTAGGGATTAGGCCTTAGTCCACCACGCTGGCCAAGTGCGGATTGGCATCACGTGCATTCGAGAATATATGAAGAATTCTCAGACATGCAGGTTTCCTCGCGATGTGTCCTTCACCGTTACAGCAAGTGACATTTAATTTCTTAAATTGCACATAACTTAGAAAAGTCATTGGTGCGTGCCGCTGGGGTTTGAACACGAACCGCTCGAGTTAGAGGCGAGTTCGATAGCCACTGAGCTGTCACCGCATCAGGGGGACATAATGCGACTGGCGAACAAATCAGACAGATCGCACGACTGACAATTTGTTGAACGTGTGAATATCCAGAGAGCATAGAGCAGGGCACAGAGTATAGACACTCACGCCTCGATGTCCGCGTGGACGTCCGCGTCCCTGGCGACGGGCAGCAGCGACTCGCGGTTGATCCGCGGGTGGCACGACTGGTTGAACGTGTGGATGTCCAGAGAGCATAGAGCAGGGCACAGAGTATAGACACTCACGCCTCGATGTCCGCGTGGACGTCCGCGTCCCTGGCGACGGGCAGCAGCGACTCGCGGTTGATCCGCGGGTGGCACGACTGGTTGAACGTGTGGATGTCCAGAGAGCATAGAGCAGGGCACAGAGTATAGACACTCACGCCTCGATGTCCGCGTGGACGTCCGCGTCCCTGGCGACGGGCAGCAGCGACTCGCGGTTGATCCGCGGGTGGCACGACTGGTTGAACGTGTGGATGTCCAGAGAGCATAGAGCAGGGCACAGAGTATAGACACTCACGCCTCGATGTCCGCGTGGACGTCCGCGTCCCTGGCGACGGGCAGCAGCGACTCGCGGTTGATCCGCGGGTGGCACGACTGGTTGAACGTGTGGATGTCCAGCTTGAGGCCCTTGTACTTGCGGATGACCTTCTGCGTGTCCTCGTCGGTGTTGAACGAGTTCATCAGGACTAAGGGGACGTTGCATTTGTATGTCTTGTTCAGGTGCTGGAAATAAAGGACTTTTGTTAATTATATTTGTAGCCCAACGATAAAGCAGACCTGGTAAGTGGTCACGTCACAACACCAGAGGTCGCCAATGTGGCTGGCCCCGAAGAGACCTCTTTTTGCAGCATTTTTGAAGAACCCCATATGAAGGTGCAAATGCCCAAGGTGAAAATCTGAGAAGAAAGTTCATTTTACAATTTGCAAATGCGAGGCAGATAAGAAAGACCGAGACCGTGTTCCGTGTGTGTGGTAGTCTGCCAGAAATCCAGTCGGTGTGGATCATTTCATTCTTCGGCGAGTAGACATACGAGAGATGTAGAAAGGCGAAGTCGGCATGACATCTAAGAGTTACTGCGAGCATTCGCCATAGTAAAATCGGTAGAACACACTGGTTGGTAGAACACACTCTATCGCTTGTTCCGCGCTCTCGCTTCCACGGAAAGCTAGGCGGAACGTCAGCATGAGTCATGGGTTTTCGGCGGCCGGCGTTTATCGATTTATAAGACGTTATCACGTTAAACAGTAAAGAAGGATGTTGATTAGAAAAATGGATCTTTATAATGCCAACAATTTTCCATCATAGATAGATAACATTCGTGAAAGATCGATAGCTTTAGATCGTACTAGTTCGTGATTAACTAGATAATATTGTTTAAAATGTAATTTGTAATTAAAATATCAAAATAGATAATTGATTTTGTGCACGCCTATGGAGGCAGGGCAGATAAGGAACTTTTAAGATAGACCTTTTAAGATAGATCGGTATGTTTCACCAAATTTTGAGCAACCCTAACTCTGACGGAATGACGATGATGTCTCTGGTGACCAGCTTCCATCCCAGTTGTTATTTTACTTTTATTTTTTTTCTTCCGTATATCTGATTTTGTCATTGCAAGATTGTTACCTAGTTTTAGAAAATACGATAGGACTGACATAATGTTATAACAAAAGTCCTTCAAATAAATTAGATTTAAAAAGATAGACCACCTGTACGACACTATGTTCTTGCGAACTAAATGATTAGGTAGGAGTATGAAAACAATAATGTAGCGTCCATAGCCCATCGCGTCGATTCAATGTGATCGAAAGAGTTAAGCAACGACGGGCGCGGTCGGTTTGTGGATGGGTGACTGCTATTGGCAAAATTTCATGACCGCTACCGTGCTTCGGAGGGCACGTAAAGCCGTCGGTCCCGGTTGTTTTCAATGCTGGAAACAGTCGCTAAGCCTTGTCGAAGATCTTCGGGTGGCTCGAGAACATTCGACACTGGGTTGGCCACTAACCCCTCCACCAATCCGCATTGCAGCAGCGTGGTGGAGTATGCTCTAGACTGTGGGGGAATGTCTGTGGGAGACCCGTGCCCAGCAGTGGGGCGTCTATGGGTCGCAGCGATGAAAACAAATTCTAAGTACCTCAATCTGCTGCACGGTCAAGTCGAGGAAGGTGAGCTCGTTCCGCACTTGGATGACGGACTTGGGCCCCTTGCAGCCCATGGAGGTGCCCAGCCCGCCGTTCAGCTTCACCACCACCAGCTTGTCGAGCATGTGGTGCACGTTGTCCGTGGTGGGGGTGGGCAGGGTCGAGTAGTCGATCACGGCGCCCTCTGGCAGCTTGTCGATCTTCTCCCATGTCACAGATGGGCCCTCTGTTCAAGAAATATGTTTGTAGTCATCGTAACTATTAACTAGTCAACTGTGAAGAAGTTTGAAACTGTGACATGTCATCAACTGTGAAGAAGTTTGTAACTGTGACATGTCATCAACTGTGAAGAAGTTTGTAACTGTGACATGTCTTCAACTGTGAAGAAGTCTGTAACATTGACATGTCATCAACTGTGAAGAAGTTTGTAACTGTGACATGTCATCAACTGTGAAGAAGTGTGACTGAATGAGTAAAGTTCGGAAAGTGGATCGAGATTTATGACCCAGCGCCCAGTCTTGTGAAAGGACCATTCCTGGTTATATTGAACATGGTGTTTTTCAATAACCAATTATGTATATTTTGTTAAATATAATGTAATATTTTGTTTATTTTTAATTGTAGTCTATGTTTAAGAAAAGTCTGTTTTGTGAGCGGCATATAAATATTTTTGTCGTTCCATTGCCAGACCAGAACAGCGTTATATTCCTTAACCTGTCTATCTTTATAGGCAACAGCACAGGGCGGGTCGCGAACGGCAGCTGTTGAAGATGTCGATCTTATTTCTTTAAAAATATAAGCGGTACCACAAAAAAGGTGGTGTTCGTGATTTCACCAAGTTATAACTTACATGCATATTATTATTATTATTAATAGAAGATAAACACTTAGTGAAATTATTTGCGCGTATTTACCGTTACGGCAAACTCATTCTACAAGACTTATCAGCGTTACGTCAGTCAGTTTAATCGTACTTGCCGCGTTGTAATGACTAGTTATATTCCTAATGTCAACTTAGTGAAATTATTTGCGCGTATTTACCGTTACGGCCAACTCATTCTACAAGACTTATCAGCGTTACGTCAGTCAGTTTTATCGTACTTGCCGCGTTGTAATGACTAGTTATATTCCTAATGTCAACTTAGTGAAATTATTTGCGCGTATTTACCGTTACGGCCAACTCATTCTATAAGACTTATCAGCGTTACGTCAGTCAGTTTTATCGTACTTGCCGCGTTGTAATGACTAGTTATATTCCTAATGTCAACTTAGTGAAATTACTTGCGCGTATTTACCGTTACGGCCAACTCATTCTACAAGACATATCAGCGTTACGTCAGTCAGCTTTATCTTGCTTGCCGCGTTGTAATGACTAGTTATATTCCTAATGTCAATAACACAGCGTATATCTTATCAGCAACTTTTACTATGACTGATTACTGTTCAGATAAGATTCTAACACTTATATCACCATTATGCAAAAATCTAAGTCAATAGGTAACATACACGTGGGTAAAAATATGTCAAAGATAGATAGTAGATAGCATAGATAGTTCGACAAACGCTATGAATTTTATAGATATTTGAATTTATTTTAAGTATGACGGAGATAAAGGAAAATTCAAAAAATCATCAAATCATGGGGCGTGCATGCTAATCATGCCTGACGAGGTAACTAACGATCTCTCAGTTAAGAGGTAACTAACGATAACTACCTTGGATGCATAAAGTAGGCTAATTAGGGCCCCTGCACAGCCAGACTACCGTCGCCAAAATGTACTAAAAACCGAAAATCAACATGAGAGCAATGAGCGCAACTGACCGTCAAAGCAGTGCCAGATACCATAGGATTCTAAACTTGTTTTATAAATAATGAATTATTAATTTAAAAAAAAAAGCTTTTTGTAACTTTTTATTTTTTATTTTCGTGCATTGTCATCGAAACCAAATATGTGTGCCAAATTTCAGCTCGATAGCTTCAGTGGAAGTGGGTGAAATATTGATTGCAAGATTCCAGGACATACATACATACATACGAGTGAAGTTAAATAAAAGCTTTTAAAATATATTTGCCAGTTGTCATCCCCCTTTATAAGAATAAACCTAGGTAGGTTTATGCAATTGGTATTCATTCGCTCTATAATGAGGTTACTTCACAAACTTTCAAACTAGGCCAATTGCCAATTGCTTGGCGGAATGAACTGGGCGATTGGCTGACTAAAGGCACAAAAATGTAAAATGTCACTACAGCTCATTGACAACTCGAGCTATCAGGCTGGTCCTCGGCCTGCCCAGGACACTGAACACATCTTTAAAGTCTGAAATCTTTAATAACCACATAAAGTTTCTACGTAGTCTTGCTTGGGTATTATTGAATTCTACTTTACTTGCAAACTGTGTTGTAGAAAATCTACTCTTCCCTTAAAATCGCACATAACTTAGAAAACTCATCAGTGCGTGCCGCTGGGGTTTGAACCAGGACCGCTCGAGTGAGAGGCGAGTTCGATAGCCACTGGGCTGTCACCGCTGATAGATAATAATACTATCGCTGCGACCCATAGACGTCCCACTGCTGGGCACGGGTCTCCCCCCCCCCCCACAGGCACTATGATACTATACTATTACCAAATTATAAAAATACTAGCTTTTACCCGCGGCTCCGCCCGCGTGGGAAAAGGGAATTAACAATGCCATCTATTAACAACATCCGAAACTAAATATCTAGCAAATAACAAAACATCCATATCTTCCCATGGGGATGTTTTACCTACGTCACTCTCCACCCTCCTCACTATCTCCACACAAAAAACCATACCATATAATTGCTTCGTTGCGACGTGAAAGCCGGACAAACAAACAAACACACTTTCACATTTATAATATTAGTATGGATGACAGCACCTATGACACGCCCATAGGATACTCACGCTCAGCGAGAAACCGGCTGAAGAGGTTCTTAAACCCCCGGAACTCCTTCTCCACAATCGCCTGCCTGGGCTCGGGCAGCGACGACGCCAGCCGCTCCAGCTCCACCACGAGCCTGGCCAGCGCGTCCCGCTTCGTGGCCTCCTTGAAGTCCCGCGAGCCTGACGGGGTCCGCTGGTGGCTCCTGATCTGGAGTCAGAGTTTTGTACGTTCGGTGATGTTTCTTGATAAATGTCCATCCATAAGTCATCAAAGGCTGTCCATTGTGGATAATTTTATGTGTGTTAAATTACTTATTTACTCCACCAATCCGCATTGGAGCGTGGTGGAGTATGCTCTACTAGACCTCCCGCAGCTATGTCTGTGGGGGAGACCCGTGCCCAGCAGTGGGACGTCTGGGTCGCAGCGAAATTACTTGTGTGTGTGCGTGTGAGCGTGTTTATGTGTGACATAACGTTGATAAAATAAATCGTTTAACGCTGGGAATACATTTCCGGTTTTTCACTCCGATAGTCTGATCAGACAATCTGAAGACACTCGTGCCATAGGTACATTTGTTTGAATACTTAATACACACACGATCCGATGATCGAATCGGACGTCCGAGTATGTATGGCACGAGTGCCTTTTGATCAGACTATCGGAGAGAAAAATCGGAAATGTATTCCCAGCGTTAGTGTTTCTTATAAACAATCGTTTCTAATACGGCCTCAGCCTTTGTAAAGCTCATATTCTGTAGCCAATCAGTTCGAACCTGCTTCCAGATTATAAGGATGTTGTTTCCTCACGATAGTGATGCATACAATCAACGATTGCAGTGTATTTTATGGCATTATGGCCAGCAGTGAACAACCTTTGGAGACCTGCAATGGATGGGATGGATGCTCTATATACACAGATATTACTTTGATTATTGACAATAAACTTCTTTTTACAGTCATGCAATAATTATACCTTACCTTAGTAATATTAGGTACATTCTTAATTAAAGTTGCCTACAAGATGCTTGTATGTTTGCTATTAAAATATGAAGATTGTAACAAGTAGGTTCCCTAACTGTGCACTACAATGGTAGCTAAATTTCTCATCCGAATGACTCGTTTAGTTTAAAGTTTAGTTTACAATAACTGCTCATAGAACCTACTACCACACCACCTTTACTGATCATGCTGTTCATGCTACATACCAATATCTTCATGCAGGTAATGTTTGGATTGATAGAAATTCGATTTTTAAATATTTAAAACAATTCACAACTTATATTTCACAACACTTATGAAACTAAGCGTTTCATTATGATAGAAGTAGTAGAGTACCTAATGTGAAACTTATTCGATCTACCCTCATTGTGAGCATATAAATGCTATTGGACAAGTGCATGAACTTGATGATGACAGAAGTAGTAGAGTACCTAATGTGAATCTTGTTCGATCTACCCTCATTGTGAGCATATAAATGCTAGTGGACAAGTGAATGAACTTGATGATGACACAAGTAGTAGAGTACCTAATGTGAAATTTGTTCGATCTACCCTCATCTACTTAACTAAAAAGTTCAATAAACGAAATTTAAAACATGAATACCTCTCGACGATTTTAATACCCTAACTAAAATCTGCGTGAGCGACTCATTACTTACGTGCAGAAGTTACGCAGCACTTATTTATTTCAACTACAATAGAGCACGGTTGGCTAACAAGCATCGCCTTTGACCGTGTGCCTAACAAACTGATTTGACCCTCAGCGTTGCGCCCGCGCAATCACTTTGTCTCGGACAAACATCCCATGAGAAGATTATAATGGCGCGCGTGACATAAGCTTCCGGACATTACACGATTATTATTTAGGCGGAATTGTTTCTAGTTTAAGTCATTATTTTATCAATTTTATTTACTTAGAAGTATCTCACAACGAAAACTAATAGATCATACGCCCACAGCACTTAGGTAATTGGACCTTTACACGAAATGTTTGTCACGAAATGTCACGAACGATGTGTCTGGATGTTAATTTATCTATTTAAGTATGTATTTAAATATATCTATGTATGCATATCAGTCTCTGACACCCATATCACAGGCTCGCGCCTACTTTGGGGTCAGATGGCCGTGTGTAAGAATGTCCAAGATATTTACTTATTTATTTATTTTATTCACATGAAATGCCCAGTTCCCGCGCTTCACCCAATATTCCCAATCTCAGTCTCGGCGCTCAACATCCGTGCCGGCTACTATACATGTGAGAAACAAATTGGTCAAGGTATTATGAAGGTCAGCTAACCCATTTTCTACTGTTATCGCTGTAACAAGCATAACGTACCTACCCCACTGTCGGATAAGCGACTGCTGAGTTGAGCGACCTCATCGAGTTTTTCTTTAGATAACAGTCGTGAAGTTGTTTTCGACGCCATCTGGCGGCCTCCACCATAGAACGTCGTTTAACATCCATCGAGACGACACGGCGCACGGTAGTAATGCGTTAGGGATCCCGTGGCGTGGGGATGCCACGGACGGGACGGGAGGATTGTGGTGTAGTAGTAGTGTAGTAGGTGACTCAGGCCACTTAGCCACCAGGCCAGGATTAAGTGACCTGGCGACTCCGGGGCAAGTAAACACAAGTAGTAGTCTTGATGAATCTCATTTACACGTGTTTGAAACGACGCAAAATCACGCTTAGTATGCGATATACGATCTTATCAAACCGAGCTATAAATAATGTTGTTGTATAATTATCTCCTGGAAGACGCTTAGCAATCGCCGTACATCCAATCTGCATGAGGATTACGTATGAATGACAGCGGCGTTTGAGAGGCGTGGTGTTAACCCTGCCTAATCGCCGGATCCGGGTTCGAAATCCGGCATGGACAGACATTTATTTCGCATATAAAAATTTGCAATCATGGATGTCAGATTTGTTTTTTATTTCCGCCTACCCGCAACTAGTCTACCTAACCGCGGGTCCCGGGTTCAAAAACCGGCATGGACAGATATTTATTTCGCAGATAAATATTTGCAATCATGGATGTTGCAAAAGGATGGTAGAATTAAATATTATTTATATATGTATATTATATTGAAGTCCGAAAAAAATATTATTATCATCGTATAACGTATAAATTGACCATTTAAAGGGAATACGTACCCAAGACCGAAAAAAGTCAGTTTCTCCCGGCATTTTCACACTCCAATTATTCAATTAAAAATAATAAATTTCTCTATGGTCTGTCAACGGTTCGGTATCGTTCGCGAAACAATAGCACGCAGGTTGTTAAAATTTATAATAGCTGTGTAAATTGATAACCTTTTCGTTGTCGCAAGGACTATCCACAAGTTTCAACGCAACACGGCTAGGACCGCTTTGCCGAAGGCGTGATAGACAACTGAATTTAATAATACTACGTAGCGCAAGCCTATTGATAGAATTAGCAAATGGCGTTATCAATTCGCGTGAAAAATTTGAAACACGACGATAGATTAAAAATACAAGTTGGTATATAATTACTTTAGTGTTTTATGTTTAGTGCATTGCGCGTGAGGCTCTATAAAAAATGTGTCATATTTGTACTCGATCCCCTATTAGATAAAACGAACACATTTATCAGATCAATTGGATTTGAAGCGGCATTTTACATTTGCCGCTGATGAACCCTCAGCTACGATCGCACTTATTTTTCACCGTTTTCAGCAGACAATCACATCACACTGTCTAATATTATTGTAACGGTGGAAGATCGTGTGTGTGTTTGTATGTTTGTTACTAATTCGCGCTCAAACGGCTGGACCAATATTGATAAAATTTGGTATGGTGATAGCTGACACCCTGGATAAACAAAGGCAATCTTTCTCTCTTATATCTTTAGTTAATCTTTTTATCCCGATAATTTCTTTTTATCCGGGTAAAAAAATTACCTTTTACACAAATTAATTTCAATAATTTTTCAGCATATTTCGGGCGAAGCCGCAGGCAGCAGCTGGTTTATAAACCCTTGCGTCTTGCCCTTTAAACCTAAATACTACCTAATAAATATATTATAGTGTAATTTTATTGTGTTTGAAAAATAATAAAGAATTATGTGTGTAAAATTGTTTGAAAAACAAGCAAGCGTTCAAGTGGTGTGAAAAATTTTGAGCAAATAGCAGCAGCGAAAAAAAACTTTAATGACAAGACATTTTTTAGACGCCATCTTTATTTTTAACATTAGCTTCAATGTCAAGTTGTCTTACTAACCACATTTACGTCTTTGACTCAAATAACAATGAATTGGCCTATGTTCCCCTTTTCTACTCTAATTTCCTATACTACCCTATTTTACATTTTTTAAATAAAAGATTATAATGAAGATATTCAACAAAGAATATTTTAAAATCGTACAAGACGTATGTAGGTACAGATAATAAATGTATCCTTGCAATAGGCGCAGATTGGTACAGAGCTACAGTGACGTTTGGTTTGGACTTTGCATACTTACTATGACTTTGCATTATTAAAACGTAATAGCATATCATCCACAATTCCACACGATAGGTGTAGGTATTCATATTAATAAATATGAATTCTCTCTGTTCAGTTTTAAGGTTTATTATACATGAGCAATAATGCATCATGAAAATTCGTGAATCAACATGCTAATATTTAGTTTTTTTGTGTGTATAATATTGAATATTATCTACTTCATTGAAAGTGTTTAGTATGGAGTATTATGAAACTATTATTATTAAACTACTATCTATAATTTGCTAGTAATAACACTGTGGTAATAACAAGCAATTAAGTCAATGTCATAGGAACTAACTATATTACCTGATATTTATCGCAACAAACACACAAACACTTGTATAAAATAGATAAAAGTGGCCCTTAATCTGGTTGTTTATGCAACTAGATAACAGTGACATTGACCCGACTGAAAACTTATCTAAGTAATAAATGTAGGAATTTTTAGCAAAGATCAGTTTTAAATTAACTAAGACTGATTTAATAAATTTATCAGAACTGACTTCTTTAATAATTAATGTATTACAGCCAAGTTCACCACTGAATTTATTTCTATGTAGTATGCAGCCATGCCACCTGTTGCAATTTTTCTAACCTAATAAAGGGGGTATTAAAAATCACAATTACCTATCTATTCATACCTATTGTAGGTAGTTGCTCCCTAGGCAACATGCCATTTTATTTTTAAAAACATACTTAAATTAAGTTAATTAGAGTAATTTGTTTACCTGGATAGTAACTGATAAGAAGGACCAATTTATTTTTATAAGTTACCAACCTTATTTAATAAATCCATGACGTATTAAAATTTTTGTAAACAGACACTTTTGATTCAATTTAGAAAAAAGAGCACCATAGATAAAAAACCGACTGCTGTCAACGTGAGCGCGGGAGCGAAGCGCGGGTATGACTGCCAGCAGTGCCAGCCATAGAAAAATATCATATCGTAGGTACTAAATAATCACTCAATGGATTCAATAATTACTTTTAGATATATCATTGTGCTTAATTGTGTGGAGCACAAAGATAAGGTGCAATAGAAATAGTCTAAACAATTATATATATTAATTAAATAATAACGTACCTATCGGGAAAAATAGCAAAATATGTGTTACTACCTACTTGTCCTATTATTCTGTGTTACTACTAACAACGTAGCTATCGTATGAATACTTACACATCACGATGACTTTAACCATGGACTTGGTAATTATAGACTGCGTATTACAGTGTACCTGGTGTTTAAAATTAAGTGCTAGACTGCTAATAAATATTCGAAACAATTAGTGGCGGCTGCCCAGAAGTTGACAATTCGTCCTCCTATTCGAGAGATCCAAGTACTAATCCCAGAAATAAGTAATGCTATTTGTCTCAAGCGTGCGGTAGGTACCTAAGAACACACACACACAAATCCGTGTAAAAATTGAACGAAGTAATGCTTCAGCCTGGATTCGAACCAGGGTGGAACCCGTGGTTTGATGTCGTGATCACTCACCAAAGCCAAAGAAAAAAACACTCACAGCGCCAGAGTCGTCATATGTACCTATTGTATTGTACAAAGAATTTCATCTTTGTATGTCTATACATACTTAATATTATAAAGAGGAAAGATTTGTTTGTAATGTTTTCACACAAAAACTACTGGACGGATTTCAAAAATTCTTTCACCATTAGAAAGCTACATCTTCACTGAGTGACATATATTATAGCCTATACTAGGTGTAAACGAAATTATTGTGGTACTATGTCTAATTCCACGCGAACGAAGCTGCGGGCGTCCACTAGTATTTTAATATCCCAGGTGGGACCTGCTGGACTTAGTTTTCAAATCTACAAAGACATGAGGTAGACTAAGATAACTAAAAACAATTATGTTTCATCATCAATTGTGACATAATTTATCCAAATGAAATAACGACACCAGAGCTAAACATGTGAAGCGCATAATTTAAAGATTCGGCAATAGTGGCAAAAAACTACTTTTTTTAAATGAGATGACATCTAAGTAGGCTTGGCTGGATAACAAAAGTCCATAGATGCTGCATTGCATGCTTGCACGTTTTGTAAACTTTAAATGATCTTACTTTAAGTCCTTTTTTACCCTAATGGATGATTTAAGAATATGTACATACATATTTCTATATTTACATAGTATTAATCATAAAGCTTATGATCGATAATGATTTGATTTTCTAAATGAAAGTTACATATTCAAAATATATGATGTGAATAGAAAATTATGTGATTTAAAATAAGTGGATTAATGATTTGTACTATTGTGCTATTAAAAAGGGTTGTTAAATTCCACATGCAGCCAATTTTCTAGTAGTTTTTAATCAACAAACATGCATATTAGTAAAAAAACAATAAGTTTAACAGGTAATTGAAATCTATTAAAAACTCTTATTTAAGTGTACATAATTAATTAAACATAAAATTTGATCATGCCAAAACATTTAATTAGGTAATAGGATTAGGATTCAGACCCATTATTAATTTATTTATTTAGATTTATTGCTTTACACATGTTCTAGTAACATCCAATTAGATACAACCAACACATGCACTTTATTGCATTTATGGCATTGCAATTTCAGGAGAGAAGCAGTCGTTTTAATTAATAGTATGTATTTACTACATATTATTATTGTAATTATATACCTACCTTTTTTTAAATAAATATGTAATACACTGATTTATATATTGATTTTTTATTTTTTGTCATGACTAAGATATTCATCTATGTTGTAGTACACATTGTCAATTAAGATTTTTTTAGTGTATGTATATTTAAAAACTTTATTTTTGCTTTTTATTAAGTCCGGTAGTCATTATAAATTGTTATAGACATAGGTTAGGGGCCAAAACTATGAAGTTTTAGTTGTATTGAAGTTTGGATGTTGCTATCTGTTATTTATTATATTCGTAACGATGTTTATATAGCTGCAAGGCATATCTTTACTTTTTAGCATAAGCTCAGATTTTTCTTTACAAATTTGCAAAGCACAAATATGTGGATACAAGGTTAAGGTAAGGTTAAGTTAAGGGGTTAAGAGTTTTAAGTTACTGAAATGTAATTTGCAACTTTTTTTTAACCATGGTATTTTTACTACCCTAGTTCCTGATAAGTTGAAGCACTCAACTTTTTTTTTGTAAATTCATCAATCAACTTTTTTTAATGGAGCTTTTTAATGGAGCATTTTTATTAGTATTTTTTTATGAATACCTTATGTTTATTATCAAATTATTTTTTATTTATAATGGATAAAATATAAAATAAATATCACTATTAAACCATAACTTTTTTTAAAATAAAACACCTCTAGGCACTGCCAGTCTAGGTTAAAAAGGGATTGACAGCCCTGAAGTGTGCAACTATGTTAGCCAATAAAAAACATATAATTTAGAAAAAAAACAATTGTCCTTGTAATTTCATTCTAGCTTACCGCAGGCTTCAATCGGTTGTCATCTGCCTGTAAGTTACAATTTTGTCCTTATATCATAAATTTAGTCGGAAAGCATGCAAGTATAATATATTTAGATAGCCTTTGGGAAATTAACTTATTGGTTACAGAGTAAGTATTTATTGAGTGAAAAATCACTACATCAACAATTGTAAAATTTAAAGCTTTGAAGAGAATAAGAGGTATGCAAGCTCATGGAATTTATAATCACTGGAGGACTGCTAATGGACTCTTGGATTTCATGTTCAAATTTAACCAAATTTCAATTATACCCAACATTAACTTACCAACAATATGTACATGTCTACAAGTTAATGATCAGAGCAATTTGAATCAAACAAAAACTTACATCAAGTCAATTTAAATATTAAGATCTTCGCCAGAAAAAAAGAAGGTAGTCGCTATTTATCATCTCAAATCATTTTAGGCGATATATAAATTCTTTTTTCGCAGGAATAGACTACATTTAATTTAATATTTGATTTTTGTATTTAATATAAAATAAATATCTACTTATCTAGCTAGATTTTAAAACATTCAAAGGTATCAAAATTATATATAACAGACCTCCACGACCTTTGTGGTTAAAGGTCAGAGCGATAAATAATCTCCAGAGTGTTAATTGTCAATAAGAACGTAATAGAGTACGCGCGTATGATAACAGTAAAGATAAAATACCTTGGCGGCTTCCCTGCTATCAGCCATTGCGCTTTTAACTTATAAATATCTAATAAAACACGGATTCTTCACAAATATTTCGTAAAAGAGATACTGATACAATACAACAAGTACTCTGCGCAATACCTAAAATTATTTGACAAGACGCCGGAGATTGACTTTTGACATTGACATTTGTTGACGCATTTGGATCGCGTTTTGTTATTTGCTCTCGTTGGGAGTCGGAATACAATTGAAAAAAATTGATTTTGTTGCTATTCATTAATAAAGAAAAAATAAAACACATTGTTTATGAAATGTATGTAGATATTTTTATTTAATGGTAAGGTATTAATAATAATAGGTTACAAACACAATTTCAGTCGTATCAGTTCTTTAGGTATTGCGGCTTAATAAAGGGTTGGTGTAATACTGATAATTTTAACAATGAAACAAGTAGGTACAATAATAAGTCATTTTATTACAAATTTTACAATGACAATTTTGCCGACGAACGCAGCCCGCTTGCGTATAAAACTATAATTCACTTTTCTTGATACATTATTTAATTACTAGTCTACCAATTAAATCATAATCTAGTTAATTAACTGATACTTTGATTATGTAGATATTAAGTTATCATTATCACGTCATCATCACACAAAGTCTATACATTAAGTCTTTTCTACAATACAATATTAGATTTATATTCCTTACATAACAAATGGACACACATTATTAAACATCTAGTAATATTTAGTATAATAAACAGTTAAATTTAGCAACATACTCAAACAATCAATAAATCTAGTCAAATCATTAAAACATTTCATTCCATATAAATTACATCAATGTTTATACCCGGTAATCTGAAGATCTAAGCGGGGCTGAGGCTAGAAAGGACTTTCTTCCCGAGAACATCGGAGGTGACCTGCATGATGACCATGGCGAGCTCCTTGCTGTCGGCGCTGTGCTGCGTCAGAAACTTGGCAGCATTCTTGTAGTCATCGAGGCCGAGCCCCGCCAGATAGTCGTATACAATCTCCATCAGTTCCCACAACTTTGCCTTGATGTCCTGCCAGATGTCCCGCATCGAAATCGCTGGAACAAAATTTATGTGCTATTTTTTGGCAATAAGGTCATGCAACCTGGGACCTATCAATTTTTATCTCTAAATACTCTTTGCGCTCCTAAAAAGATTCCCCAGTTCTTATTTTGTCGTAGTTATAATTGTATTGATCAAGGTGCTCTCAAAGATTTTTCTGCCGTTGACTAGTCTCCTATCCAGTGATCCATCTGACGCACATAACCATTACTTAGTAGTTTTTGTGGGAAAACATTACAAACAAATGTTTCCTCTATAATAATAGTATAGAAATATAGAAGTGTAGATGTTTACAGAGTAGATTGAACATTTTGTTGTTTAGATGTAAATAGGTAGGTATGTAGGATTTTATAATTTAGAGGTTATTTCGAAATCATCTTTTTTTTCGTTTTAAATGAACTTAATTTAGATTAAATGCACTTTTAAATAAATACAAGACAGACAACTGTAAACTATTGTTTTCGAAGCTTACCACGAAATTAAGGCAGACTTTACTTTGTAGGTAGGACTAATGTTTCGTGTGCCATGTGGCAAAATCAAAATGAAGTCTTCGACATATTGCAAAAACTACTACCTATCATAAAATCATGTAGGTAATAGATATCACTTCAAATTCAATCCTTTCATTGTATATTAAATAGTTAAGGCAATCGCATAAAGCCTTGTCATAAAAGCTTAGGTAGCGTTTGGTAAATAATCTGAAAACTCACCAACTATGCCAAGTCCGCACACGCCGCCAACCGCTCCTCCAACGGCCGCGCCAATCTTCCCTCCATAGTGCTTCCCAATTATGGACCCTGCCAATGATAGCCCCGTGGTCACCAGGAGGGCATTCTTCGCTTTTCCTTCGCTCATTATGACGCGGAAGTCGAACTGATCGCTGATGGAAAGTATCACGTTTTCTAACGCTGTCAGGTCGAAGGGCAGGGAAACTGAATCAGATCGTCGCAGGCACGTGTCGTAGTCGCATTCATATTCGGAGTTAACGGAATCGAAGCTCATTTTGTATTCTTGTAGTTTGACTGGAAACAAAAATGTACAGGTTAGTAGATTGGCGTGGTTGGGGTTTGCTCGTGCGGACAACACTATGTTGCTTGTTCTAGATGACTGGACAGTAAGTTGTGAATTATCAAACTACCCTCAATTTGTAGACAGCTCTACATTTTGATTTTATTATTTTGTTTAAAAGTGTCTTGTTTTCTACCTTTGCATTTTTTCACTCTCGAAATACTCTGATTTAATATTTATGGAACTTTGGAAAATGAGTAATTAAATTTTGCGTTCCTAGCTGTGACTACAAAAGAAAAAAAAGCGTACATAATAAATACATTACAGTAAAATCTGATACATATACGAATATAAATTTAAGTAGAATAAATACAATTTATAAGTACATACAGTCAATCTGGGTAACTTTGGCCGTAGTTATAACTTTGGCCCAAATTTATATTTCCGATTATTATTATTTTTTACAGATTGCCTTAATTGATAAAAAGATAATTTTACAAATAAAAGATAGAAGGTATCTTCGTAAACGTATTTCACCCGCCGAAATGTGTCATTTGTCAATGACAAAATTCAAAAGTTGCCTTTTTCGTGAGTGCATTAGAGACGGTACTTTTCTCAGTGTTAAAAAGTAGCATTCAGCGCTGTTCTTATTAGGTTTTGAATGGTAAGTTGCAATGTATTGTGTTACCAACTTGTCTGCCTATCATTTAATAAATTTTTTGCAATATATAATACATTATTTTTTCTAGAAACATCTAAAATATTTGAAAACTACTTTGGAGTTACTATATCAGGGTAACATTGGCCCGGGATAAGGTTACACTAATATTTTACTATCATACTAATATGTTGCCAGATTTTGGAAAATGTGTCGAATTTGATATAAATATGTATGTAGTACATTCGATATCGTGAAAAAATCTTTTTTTCCATATAGAAAAAGATATTATGCCTCAGGACGAATCTCTTTAATGACAAAGGCTACAGATTGTTGGATTTGGCCAACGAATCGACCAGAAATAGTGCTATTATCAATTAACAATAATCATAAGTCTTAGATGAATCGTAAATAACTCGAAAAGGCAGTTATATTGAGATAAATGATGATTTTTGGCGATGGAATGGGATGATTAGAAAGGATGACTTTACAGCATTTTTTGATAATTAAGTAGTTACTTTTCGGTAAAAATTTTATTTTTTAACAATTATTTAGATATTTTGAAGGGCCATAACAGCCTGATTTCCTATTTTTCCTATCAATACCAAATAATAAAAGATTTAATAAAAAGCTATGCTTCATAGGGCAACATTTTATTTCATACCTAAATTTTCCTTACAAACCTTAACTAAGGTACAAAAAATATTGACTTTGGATGTAGACTATATATTTTTCTGCTAGTATTTAGTGGTCAATGCTACCTAGTTCACTTATTTTGCGAGAAATCATAAAAAACATGCACCAAGCCAGGCGTGGGTCAATTTTACCCCAACTCTAATTGTAACTTTGACCCATCGGTTTTATTACTTTTTCATTTCTTTTTTCTAAGAAACTATCATTATATTGCTAGGTTTATAGAATCAGTGGCTCTCAAAGCCATCAAAAAGTCTTCTTGGATGAGTCTTCCGCACTAATTTAAACATTTATTGCATTTTAATTCCGAAAAGTGGGCCAATGTTACCCAGGTTGACTGTACTTAGATTGAATTTTATATTTAAATTTTCGAGGAATCAGGAAAGTGATTCCTTGATGATGAAAATTAAATAAAAAGAATTTAGTGAGTGACACTGACAAAATATGTAGTACTTTATTTGATGACACTGACATTGAGGACGATCGAGAAAAGCAACTAGGGATGTCCATTTAAAATATACATCGATGTTTTTTTCGATGTATCAATCGGAAAGTTTGCATCGATGTTTTTCGATATATCGAATTGATACATCGATGTATCGATACATCGCTAAAAATATATATTTTTATAAAAATGAGTATAGATTCTGATATAACTCGTTTTTTTAAGTGTCCCTTAAAAATAGCGTTATAGCTCAAAATATAGGACAGAAAAATGAAATAGAATCTGAAATTTTAATTTTAAAAATTTTTTTTGTGTCATGTCATTTTGTGTATTCAAATGTTTAATTTGTAAATAGGAATGTTTGCCATAGTGGTAGGAATTACAAAAAAAAAAAAACAAAAAAAAATTAAAACAAAATGACAACAGGAGCTGTCTCAGCTGTTGCTACTGCGGGGCTAGGAGACCCGTGTAGCGCTGGTTTTCAGACAGCCCCTATACCCTGAGGTGGAAGGCGGGTATGTGTCCGTTGTTCCCCCATACCAGCTGATAAACAGTAGAACTAAAATTATTAACCTACTAAAATGTAGCCTAATTTATTTTATTTTATTTTATACAGAACAAACAAAAAAAAATCTTTGCCAAGAACGTCACTCTTGCATTGCGTGCGTGTGTGTGTGTGTGTGTGTGTGGTATGTATATGTGTATGTGCAAGTCCGAACTAATTATTAAAGGAAGGGTTAGTTTTTAGGTGCTAGTGGAAGAAAATATTTTTTTTAGTTGTAGGCAGTTCCAGTGCGCGTGTTTCAAATTTTCTACAGCAAGCTGTTTTCTTAATCGCTGCGACTCAAAGACGTCCCAGTGCTGGGCATGGGTCTCCCCCACAGACTATGCTGCGGGAGGTCTAGACTTCTAGAGCATACTCCAGCATGCTGCTCCAATGCGGATTGGTGGAGGGGTTTTCTTAATAGTGCCGATTTATATTTGGCTTTTAATGTTTCTGTGCTTTTTTGAGTAACGTTTGTATGTTCGGTGTTCGGGCGACGAGTTCTAAAAGAATGATCTTTAACCCAGTGGAGTTTTTCAATAAGGTACTCCGGATTCTTATTCCAAATTATTCTATGCACCGTGCAGGCATAGTGCAAGTTCTCTTTTCGCGCTCATATTAATTAAACCTTTTTTATTTAGGTATAGGGTGATGTATTCAGCCAACGTAAAACCTTATCCTGTATAACGTTTTCAGTTTTAAAAATGCTGTGTGGATCTTATTAGTGACATGCTCTTTATTATCCGTGCAAGTTTATTGAAATTGTAAATTACTATTAGAGAAAACTTATAAATATTATGAGGTTGTTATTCGATGCATCGAATAAAATACATCGATATATCGTTAAACATCGACTAGTAGCGATGTATCGAATCGATTCGATGTATCGAATGATAAACATCGATGTTTTCGATACATCGATGTATATCGAACATCCCTAAAAGCAACGCAGTCTGTACTGTCTGTGGAGTAGAGACACTGAGCAAGTTCAAGTATTAAGTAGGGATGTCCATTTAAAATATACATCGATGTTTTTTTCGATGCATCAATCGGAAAGTTTGCATCGATGTTTTTCGATATATCGAATTGAAACATCGATGTATCGATACATCGCTAAAAATATATATTTCTATAAAAATGAGTATAGATTCTGATATAACTCGTTTTTTTTAAGTGTCCCTTAAAAATAGCGTTATAGCTCAAAATATAGGACAGAAAAATGAAATACAATCTGAAATTTTAATACTTTATTTCTTTTTATGAATAAAATTTTTTTTTTGAAGAAACATGCAAAAATTACAATTTTAATCAAGTACAATAATTATAAGTAATCATACAATTATTATTAATTTAAAAATCCCAATACTTTCTTTCCAATAAAATTTTGCTTACCCGCCGAATTTCAGTTCGATAGCCACTGACTGTCACCGCTATAAAGCATTATATATATAGGTATACGCACAAGCGACCTTCGTTATTTGGACGGGTCTATGGATTATTCAAATTAAAATGTTCAAATTCAAATGTTTAATTTGTAATTAGATAATAAAATATTTTTTTTAGTTGTAGACAGTTCCAGTGCGCGTGTTTCAAATTCTACAGCAAGCTGTTTTCTTAATCGCTGCGACTCAAATACGTCCCACTGCTGGGCATGGGTCTCCCCCACAGACTATGCTGCGGGAGGTCTAGACTTCTCCAGCATGCTGCTCCAATGCGGATTGGTGGAGGGGTTTTCTTAATAGTGCCGATTTATATTTGGCTTTTAATGTTTCTGTGCTTTGTTTAGTTCTTGACGGAGGAGGCAAGTCGTTCCATATTCTTGTTGCAGCAAATTTGAAACAGCCCCTGAATCTGGCAGTTCTATGTCTTGGCGTTTTGAGTAACGTTTGTATGTTCGGGCGACGAGTTCTAAAAGAATGATCTTTAACCCAGTGGAGTTTTTCAAAAAGGTACTCCGGATTCTTATTCCAAATTATCCTATGTACCGTGGAGGCATACTGGAAGTTCTCTTTTCGCGCTCATATTAATTAAACCTTTTTTATTTAGGTATGGGGTGATGTATTCAGCCAACGTAAAACCTTATCCTGTATAACGTTTTCAGTTTTAAGAACGCTGTGTGCATCTTATTAATGACATGCTCTTTATTATCCGTGTAAGTTTATTGAAATTGTAAATTACTATTAGAGAAAACTTATAAATATTATGAGGTGGTTATTCGATGCATCGAATAAAATACATCGATATATCGTTAAACATCGACTAGTAGCGATGTATCGAATCGATTCGATGTATCGAATGGTAAACATCGATGTTTTCGATACATCGATGTATATCGAACATCCCTAGTATTAAGATTGAGAATATTTGAGAAAAGTGATTAGGTGATTACTGATTTGTTTTGTTTACAATGTTTACATCTTCATCTCTGCCTCTGTTTGTTGTTTGTGCGTACGTGCAATAATTGAGTTTGTTGTTCATAATATTCATAATAATTCAATGCTCTGTGTCAAATTTTCTATTCTATTCTAATTCACGCTCCATAAAAATGAGCCAAAGAATAAGCTTTGCGAAATCTTGCATGCGCATCGCCGAAGAAGTGCAGCTTGAGGCAGAGGAGGAGTGGATTGAGGACGCCTTGAAGAAACTGAAGAAGCAACGGAATTGTTTGCAGGTGCTTATTGTGTCTTTTAGTGCCGCTTTGTATAAATGTGCCGAATTAATACACAAATACAATAACACGGGCCGGCGACTCCTCTGTTGCTCCTGTTCATAGGAATCAGGCGACCGTGACCGCTTATCATCAGTTGGCCCGTCAGCTTATTCTTTAGACTATTTATAAAAAAAATGTGATTAATTTCCGCTCATCATTTAAAGACAAGGTTTTTACGACTAATTAACACTGGACAAATTGGAGGTGTATGAGATATTCACGATGGCATCCCCTTGCATTGCAACACCTTTCTGCAGTTGGATGGGGTTTGTCCTATGTCGTGTACCCTGACTGACATGGTGGCGGCTTCGTTCGTATATACACTTTAATGCAATATAACAAAATTCGTTTCCGGAATATCAGTCCGGTCTATCAGAATCATGCCTGTTCCCGCTTTCTTAGGTCTTCCCTATTCCAAAACTCGTTTTTCCGAACTTTCATATACCATGCTACCACATTGAAAAAATATTTCAGATTGAAAGGCTACATCTGGAGAGTCTAAAAGCACAGTTGCAGGCTCCTGCAGTGGACGAGGAGAAGGAGCAGCCAGAGCAGCGGTGGACCGAGGAGCCCTCCACCTTGTCCGCTGTGGACCTGATGAACAGGAAGAGCATGCAGAACAAGGATGAACAGCCCGCAATGGATGACGCTTCCTGTAACCAGGAGGAGCTCAACTTGAACCTTATGGCTTCCAATTCAATGTTCGGTAAGATTCAGACTTAATAGAGGATTGAATTGAACTTGGCTGCAATGCAGCAAATGGCTTGGCAAATGCAGGCCCACCTGAATACTCAGAAGGCCTGGAGAGTACTCCATCATTTTACCATGTGAAGAGCTCAAGAAATTTTGCCAACAGAGATCACCCATCCAACTGAGGTCAGGCTAGCAATACTAACAGTTGGTTCACTATTAAATACATTACGGGTGGGCTAAGCTCAGCTTCTGTTGAAGGTCTATAAGCTATGCTCCTGGATATTCCAAAATCGTAAATTGCATTCAAAATTGTGTATAGATCAAAGCTGCCATAAAGCTGCGCACTGCAACCCATAGATATCCCACTGCTGGGCAACGGTCTCCCCCACAGACAGAGCTGCGGGAGGTCTAGAGTATACTCCACTACGCTGATCCAATGTGGATTGGTGGAGGGGTTAGTGGTCAACCCAGTGTCGAATGTTCTCAACCCACCTGAAGGTCTTCGACAAGGGTTACCGATATGTCAATGTGCCTTTATTTGGTCTGTATTTTTTGTAGATGGCAGCGAAACACCAAATCACTATGAATATGACGACATGGAGGGTTCATCGTCAGAAGAAGACATGATGATCGACATCAACATGCTCATGAGCGGGAACATGCCCTCTCACTGCATTTGAGCTAACTGATGTATATGAGTTAAAATTATCTGCAATCGATTGTGGGGTAAATCGATTGTGGGGTAAATTATCTGCAATCGATTGTGGGGTAAGTGGGGTTTCGCCGTCCAAGACACATTTTTTTTTGGGTGCAATATTACGATGGGTCCTATGTATATGGGCCAAACTAACAATTTGGCCATTTTGACTTTTTGATGGTAAACGCATCTTATCGATAGGATTAATCATGTGAGCTATTAAAAAAAAAAGATTTCTGCATAGAAACACGATTTTTTATTACAGTATAACGGCTTATGTAACATGAATTTAAACGTACAAGGTCCAAAGAGTTAATTAGAGACTTATACGCGGGAAGTTCCCGCGCGTTTGTTTAAAGTTTATTTATTTATTTATTTATTATATGAACCACCAACAAAATTATATGTGTATATTATGATATAACTATGATTTAGCCTTAAGTTTATAAATACATATAATTTCACTTACAGGTAGTTACAGCTTGCATAAGAATATTGCACGATAACAATGTGGTTTAAGACCAGAATTTAAAACTAATAATTAATGCTATATTAATATAAAAAAAACTATAAAAATAACTTTGACTTTAAGAATTGACAGAATTGAAACGTTTAAATTTGGTGAACTTAATCCATAAATGGTGTGAAATACTAATATAATGAGATACAGGCTACCTTCTTGTCAAACAGTTATGCTATTTTTAATTTTTAATTTAAATGTAGCTAAGTTGTTACTAAATAAGTCGATGGACTTATCTTTGATGCATAGTTCCCTATATTGCCTACATATCCTAGGTATTAGGGAGTGATGCCCAAGGTTTGTTCTGTAGGGTTTATGTTTAAGTAGTGAAATGGGGTACCGCGGTAAGCGCGAGGGTACTTTGAAATATATTTGGCTCAGCAGTTCCGTGTTATCAATGGTTCCGTTTAGTAATTTGTGAAGAAAGGTCAAATCATGAAACATGCGTCTATCCGTCAATGTATTAAAGTTGAATTTTTTTAATCGCTCCTCGTAAGTCAGTTTTTTGTGTGAGTAAAATTTTGTAAACCTCCTCTGTATGCTTTCTAGGCGATCTTTATGTATTTGGTAACTGGGGTTCCAGATAACTGTGCCATACTCTAGTTTACTTCTAACAAGGCTGGCGTAAAGAAGTTTTTTGGTCTCAAGTTTTTTAAATTGCTTGGCGCTTCTAAATATTAAACCGAGCATTTGGCGTGCGGATCTACAAATATGCTCAATGTGGAGGTTAAACCTTAGTTTGGCATCAATTATGACGCCTAGGTCACGGATGAATTCTTGTTTTGGAATTGGGTTGTTATTTACGGTGTATTTGGTTTCAAGAACTGTGCGCTTACGAGTGAAACTTATATAAGAGCATTTGCCAGGGTTAAGGTCCATGCCGTTTAGATGACACCAGTTGGCAACTCTGTCGATGTCAGCCTGCAAGGATTGAGCGTCATTGTTATTTGTTATTTCCAAGCCAAATTTAAGGTCATCTGCAAAGATAAAATATTTTGAATTTTGAATGCACTCGGTAATATCGTTTATAAAGATGTTGAATAAAAGAGGTCCTAGGATGGATCCCTGGGGCACACCAGATGTCGCGCTGAATACTTGAGATGAATGTCCTTTGATTGCGACATACGAATATCGGTCAGATAAATACGATGTGAGCCATGACAAGAGAGTGCCCCCTATTCCAAAAGCGGAAAGCTTTGTCACTAACAATTTATGATTTACCCTGTCAAAGGCCTTCGAGAAATCAGTGTAGATAATGTCGACTTGTCTTCGTGAATCCACCAAGGGAATAATAAAATTCATGAAAACGCTTAGATTTGTGACTGTTGATCTAGCCCCTACAAAACCATGCTGGGCTTCTGAGAGCCCGTGAAGTACGTGGCGCGTTATTATAGGATGTATTAGAGACTCGAAGACCTTTGGCAGGGCTGACAGTATTGAAATTGGCCTGTAATTAGATATATTATCACGGCCACCTTTTTTGTAGAGAGGCACAATTCTTGCCAATTTCCACATATCTGGGAAAACACCGGTTTGGAGAGATTTGTTAAAGATCATGCATACAGGTGATGACAATGATATAGCGCACTTATTTATTAGTAACGGTGGCAAGTTATCTGGACCAGCTCCCTTCTTCGTATCGAGTCTTTTTAGCTTCCGAATGACTTCATTAATGGTAATGTTGACGGAGCAAATATGGTTGACAGAAGAGGGCTTTTCGTTCGTGTAGAGCGAATCGCTATTAACATATACAGAGGAAAAGAAATCAGCGAACAGGTTGCAAATACTTGGGCCGTCGGTGGCTACCCTAGCATTATGCATCATTCTAGCTGGATACGTGTTCGGTGATTTTCTTATATTTTTCAAGTGTGTCCAGAAGTATTTGGGATTTTCGGATAAGTTATTTTCTATTTCTGCGATGTATGTATTATAGCATTGATGAATTAGACTATTACAGTCAGACCTTAATGATTCGTACTTTTGTGTGTCTAATGGGTTGTTGTAAATTTTGGCTTTTATTCTGAATTTTTGTTTTTGTTTTAATGCATGAATTAGTTTATTGTTATACCATATTGGATATTTTTTGTTTTTAGGTTTGACTTTAGGGACATGTTTTTCTATAATTTTATTTAGTGTATTGTAAAAGATTGTTATCATTGAGTTGACGTTGTTACAGTCTTTGAATAGATCTAACCATGGCATGTTATCTAAATCTTGATTGATTGCCTCGTAATTGGCTTTGTAGAAATTGTATTTTTCAACTACGCGTTCATCTAAGTTTTTGACCTTATTTAGAATGAGTTTCACGTTAAGTGGTGGATGGTGATTGTCTATAGTGCTGATGGGGTTTTTATTTTCTGAGACCATTATTTGGCAAGAGTTGGATAGTATCAGATCAAGAATTCTTTCATTATGATTTTTAATATTATTAAATTGTTTTAAGTTATGTTCTTCACAGAAATCTACAAGTATGGAATCCAAGTAGCAAATACTGGAAGGCTGTAAGTAATTTAAACCTTGTAGCCTAGACCAACATATTTTACTCATGTTAAAGTCCCCCGTCAACAATATATGTTCATTGTTAGCTATTATTTTTGATGTATTTATTAAGAAACCATTTAGTGTTTCATGTTTGATTGGCGGTGGAAGATAGACAGCACAGATAGCGATAACGCTTGGTTTACCATGTGTAACTATGTCAACTGTGACCCATAGATCTTCATAACTGCTTTCCCACTCTGATTTTCTACAAGACTTTAGGTTATTTTTGATAGCTATCAAGACCCCCCCACCGTTTTTAAATTTGTTTATGTCTGTTTGATCTCTATCTCTTCGATATACTGTATAGCGATTATCGATAAACTCGCCATCGAAAACACCTTCGCAGAGCCAAGTTTCTGTAAAAATTAGAATATCGTAGTCATTACATAGGATATTGAGTTTTACCTCACGTGTTTTACTACGGATACCCCTAACATTTTGATAATATATATTCATATGACCCAGTGTTGACTTAACCTGACCAAAATACTATAAAGATAAAGGTAGTAGAAAAGAGATAACTATGATGTCAGTAATTCTAACTGTTCGATATTTCGCACTGCAATCACTTCAGAATCTTCAGTTTTCCTTAAATAGACACGATTATTCTTCAACCAAACGAAGTTTGGACCAATCAGCTGGTTTGACACTTTTATTGTTGTGTTTTTGCGTTACAATTTAGTTAACTAAGTAAAAGATGACATCCAATTATCGTGCTAAGTTGAGTAGAAGTCGGTATTTAATGAATTTGGCATTGGAAAATGAAAACAACAGTGCACAGAGAAACGATTTAGGGTATGAAAACGACGATTTTATAGAAAATATGGAACCTTTGTAAGTATTTAAAATATGTTTTTACAGACTAGTCACTAGGTAGTAAATCTTTAAACTTTAATTATTTATTTTTTAATACATAAATAACAGATACATCACAAGTTAGGATGTACGTGATTTATTCAAAAAATAGGCTTACGCCCTATGTTCATTTCCTTTATTTTTGACCTGTTAATGTGGGTAGCAAGGGTTGAAATATTATTGGAAATAATATTTGTACAGAATTTGCGTAATATCTATCATTAGTTACAGCGGTGACAGCCCAGTGGCTATCAAACTCGCCTCTCACTCGAGTGGTCCGGGCTCAAACCCAAGCGGCACGCACCAATGACTTTTCTAAGTTATGTGCTATATAAGAAAATAAATGGCACTTGCTATAACGGTGAAGGACGATTTGTCCTGTCCCTGAAAAAACCTGCATTCTTGAAAGTTCTTCATAATGTTCTCGAAGGCATGTGAAGTCTGCCAATCTGCACTTGGCCAATGCCATCGTCCATTATAGTTCTTTCGGTGAAGAAGAACCTATTCCTATTCCTTCAGTGCCATCATTGTTATCAGATGCAACTGCATCGTCCCCTGTTTCACATCAAGTGATGTTTCAACTTCTATGCGGCCCAGTAAAAGAAAATTTACTAAAAAAAGAGATAATTGAAGATTGCGAGAAAAATTTCGTAATTAATGGATAGATCCGAAAAGAAAAAGACTTAAAAATACTGGGAAAGCGTATACAGTAGAAATGGTAAATTAAGAGATGAGAAACAAATTGGTGAATCATATCAGAGCACATGTTAACTGAAGTTATTCGAAAAACTTGATGAAGATGCAAGGAGTGCTTTAATTAATCAATTTTGGATGATTGGAGACCATTCTAAGCAATATGACTTTATTGTTAACTACATTATGTAGTAAGAATAAACAAAAAAAGAACGGTTACCCAGGGTGTATCCCGATCATCACATATTTTTTATTATATGATTTAATCAGAATCAGTGAATCAAACTAAGATCTTCAGTAACAGTTTTCTTCTTACTTAATTTTTTTTCTTAGTTTTCTCATGGAAATACCAAAAAGACGAAAGAGATATTGTTGTTTTAAGGCTAATTCAATTTTTATTTCAATAGATGAACGAAACTATTGTGTTTTTTAAATTCTTTAAAGGATCTAACTGAAAACTCAGTTAGGGCGGATTCGACCAAACGAGAATAAATTTTATCCTTAGAATAAATCGCTAGTTATCCGAGCGTAACTCCGTTTTGCGTTTTACCATCTACTATTCTAAGAATAGCGCGCTTATTCGGAAGTAATATTTATACCCACCCTGATGCGTGGAATAACAGCTAATCCAAGAATATTTTAATGGCGCCCGCTCACCATATGATCGCCTACGCGATTTTTAGGTTCTGTCATACGTCAGTAGAAGCTGTCATGTCAAAGCAAAATTATTACATTGATTGACAGCTTTCAGCTCGCTACTTTCACTATTCTACGCTAGAATACGACAATGTTGAGTTGACAGGATTTAAGCCTTCACATCATACCGTTTTAGTGCAACATTGATTTGCCGGATAATATATCATTAATAATTAATTCTGCTATTCCCGTTTAGTTATTCCAAGTATAATTAAACTTCAAATTGCGTCGAAAAACGACTTTCAGTTACTCGGAGTATAAAATCATTGAATAAAATTATCCCTGGTATAGTTACGCGCGTGTAAGTCTATGTTTGGTCGAATCCGCTCTTAGTAGGTTAGCAGATTGTAAAAAGTATAAGTCCCAATGTGACATAATTATCTAAATATCTAAATAGCTTTTATTTTAATTAATGAATTATCAACTACTTCAATAGTTTATTGATTTTATGAGTAAAAAATAAAAATAAAAACTTACTTTATGCTACTTAGCGAAATACGCGTATAATGACCAATATGGCACATTGGCCTTTTTAAGGTGTTTTTCAAGAAAAATAATTTAAATAAAAACTAACGTAGAAAGGCCAATGTGACTTAAAATATATATTAGGGTGGGTCGCTCATGTATGAGAAATTTTTTTTTTACTCGGATTTAATTTTAATAGTGATAAAATGGTGACGCACCCTTAAAGACTAGAAACCTTCAAAAAAAGAAGTTGATTATGTCGTTCCTTCTACCCGCGCAACTAATTTGAAAATATGAAAATTTCACAATTTTTCTCCATAGTTAGGATATATTTTTTTTATAACTCTCACGCAGTAGAAAGTTATATTAATATGTAAAAAACAACATACAGATCAAAAAGTATTTTTTAATAAGCAGATAGAACAAAAATAACTTAAAATAATGAATAAAAATCATTTAAAGAGCCTTAAAATCCTTCTCACTTTCAAATTTAGACATTAGTTTCCCACTCTGAATTTTGTCTCTTGAACTTTTGATACAAAGCTGTAAGGACGCTTCTGTAACAATCTTTACTGCCCGCTCCACAGCCTGCGTCCAGGAAGTCGCAGGAAAAGAAGATCTTCATTTCCTCCAGACTCTAAGAGAATCAAGAGTTTCATTTGAATCACGGAGTCATAGAGTATTGAGGGTTGAAAATACTCTTGTTGCCAGTTTATTAGATCTATATAAGTTATAGCATCTAGGTTAATATCAGGTACCTGAAATCTCGAGGCACATTTTCAGCACTAGGCGTTTCCCTCGCCTTCAAAATGCGCTTAGCAGCGAGTTCTCGCACATGTTTTTGTGGATCAGCTATCATGGCTAGCAGCAGATTTTCCGGATGCGCAAAGTAAGCATTGCGTTTAATAATGAGGTCTACCACCTTTTTCAGATCGACTGAAAGATATCTGGAACTAAACCATATCATATCTCAAACCAGACAGGAGCGTAAACTTTGTTGTTATTTTGATTTCTTCCGGGTTGCCGTGAAATCCATTCTTTCCATAATAATTTTCCTATCAGTCCTCTGATCAATTAAGAAAGGTTGTTGCTCTTTTGGGACCTTCTTTTCTGTAGAGCAACAACATAGTTGAAAGTTTTGACACATACATGAACTCTAATGAAACAGTTTTTCAGCACTCATGAAGAATTCTTGCTTTTTATCTTCTGAAAGTCGCTTCCAAGATTTTATTAAATTTTTACACTTGGCGTGATACACTTTTAGTAAGTGGGTAGTTGATTGTCATGAAGCTCCTCAAACGCACCAAAAATACAGCACTTTTTAGCATTTCTAAGGCTGATATCCATGACGAATCACTTGCAAAATTAAAACAGTGATAGTAACAAATCAAACTAACCTATCTAACTACTACTAACTAACTATGTTTGTGCAACTGAGTGCACTTACCCGATTTCGTTATAAAATCAATAATAAAAGATAAATATGTGGTTAAAAGTTTTTTTAGTCGACTTGAACATGTACTGAACTGGAAAAATTTAAAGGAATATTTCCAAAAATTCAAAATCAATGCGCGGGTAGATAGAGTCATATAAAAAAAACAAAAAATATACTGTGTTACTCGTCCATACCTGGGTCACGTTTTCCGCACTATTAGATATCGTTAGCAAAAAATTCGATTTTTCGACCCACCCTAATATATATATATATAAATGTATATTTAAAATATAGTAGTATAAATGTAGAGGATAGTTGTCTTAGCAAACAAGCAAAGTTTCGTAAATTTCGGTTTTATCAATCTAAAATTATAGCAAATTTAAACTTTGGAAGCCTCTCCTGTAAAGTTGTAATTTTGCATTTTGGCCCATATACATAGGAGCCATCGATTAGTTAAATTTGATTATTTTATTTCCAAAAAACTTTCGAGTTTGAAACGTTAAAACATTACTTCTTACACTAGGTTTCTCGCCAAAAACCCACCGTAAGCCAACTCGACGGTCCAGTCTTAAAGCCGATAAGAGGCTTCAGTTAAATATAACGGAAATAAAACCAACCAATTATATTAACAAAGAATTTAATAAAGTTTTCTTATTTAGATTTACACATTAATAGTCAATTTAAGTATACTACGAGTATGTACAAGTATATCATACACGAAGGAAAACAAACCACTCGAACCGAACTGCGGCCAGGCGGAGGACACTCGTGGGCCGCGGTTCGACTCCCGGCAGAGGCAACTGCTGCATCGTTACATTATTAAGACCGGGCCATGCCACCTTCATTAGCTATAGAACACATCACAGCAGAATTACGATACGGTAAATATGTATGGAAATAGTGAGAAACTATACAATAGTTCATTTTGATTATTATAATCCAGATGAGTTAAAAAATAATAATAATATTTTGCAACAAAAACACTTTACAACTAGTGTAATCGCTCACTGTCGTAAACACATACAAACTTACAGCTAAATTAGACAAGGTATTAAAAACAATATGTACGTTTCTCAAATCCTACAACTAATAATAACATACAAAACAATTCAAATATATCTTTTCATTGGAAAATATCAAAATACTATTTGATTTCCCAAATTAAATTTCAATTTATTCAAAAATGAATTAAACATTGAAATTATAACCAGACTTAAAATAAAAACAATTTTACCGCTAACTGTCCATACACGAAGTTAATTGTTACACATTTCATTTTGCAACTAAACACATTGAAACGAGGCAATGCAATGATGCAAGTATATCCATTTCTCTTCAGTCTTGACCTGACGAAACCATATTCACAATCACAAACACTTAAATTAAAACAGAAAATAAATTATTATACTACTTTACGACCCTTACTTTACTCAACCCGGCTTTGTACTCTCACGACGAGATACCACATGGATATATCACTATTTTCTATTTATAAATTGGCTAAAGTTCTACGTAGATAGTGTCCGACTGATTGAGTATAGCAGCGCGTACGATTGATTTATCGATATTATATCGATAGGACATGTCGGTTGATGCCATACGATCGCGTCGACAATCACCTTTAAGCAAAACAAAAACTAATTGTTTACCGAAACCAATTACATTAATTTATTAAATTTGATGATTGACGAGTTGAATTTTGACTCCTGCAAACACAGCATTCTTATTATTTTTTCTTGATGAAACCTAATGAAATATCTGTTCTGTTATTAGGAATATAAACAATGTTTCGAAACCTATAAAGCGTTTTATTTACATCACTGTAGATATGCATATCAACTTTATAAAAAATAAGGTTGTCCTGACACAGAGTGAGATAATTAGTGTCACTAAATAAATGGAAGACTTCAACTAGTTATAAAATAGGAGCTTGTGACATTTAAGTAACGGTTATCATAACAAATTTCTATTGGGTAATTCATTAATGTGTTAGTCACTCATTAATTTTCTTAGCTATTTGCTTATCAAATCGTATGGGCCAAAGCACAAACCGATTTGGTCTGGAACAAGTTTGAACAAGGTTGTCAATCGACAGACCAAAAGATTACAATCAAAAAGCATTCAGTAATGAAATGTTGTAAGTACTTTCCGACATGTTTGAGTTCAAAACCGTTGAAAATGAAGACATTAAAAACAATTTTCTTATTTTGAAGTGACCATAAATGTTAAATAAGCTGAGTAAGTAAAGTATTACATTGATACATGATTTCTCCGGTTTCAAACTCAAATATCTCAAAAAGTAAGTATATAACTTTCGACATTTAATCACTACATCATTTTTAATTGTGATCACTTCATCACTGACCACCGACATGAGTTATTTTTTTAATCGCGGTCTTGAAAATGTACAAACCCTTTTGTAAACCAAACCAAGACATAGCAAGCAAGCAGAGCTAGTTCATTGGACTATATTAGCAAAACTCAACTGCAGTTGCCTTAGCAATATAGTGATTCAGCCCACGTGAAGCCACAAACCTGAGACACTGGTAAGATAATTAAACTAAATCGTACAGAAATTTGAAATAACATTTTGCCCGTTACATCTGTTACAAAACCACACCAGAAACTATACAACTCTCATCTGTTGGCAACCAATGTAATTTACTAGACTCATGAAGCCACATAATAATATATATTTTACTTCCAACTAACTGTCAAATATCTATCGAACGTTCTCTTCAAATATATTTCAGGGTTGCTCTCAAAATCAGGTGACAAATCCTAAACTCTTCAAATATTACGAGCAACATAACGGCATCGCAAATTTATTTAACGAAAGTAATGCAAAAATAGAGTGAATAGTAATGCAAAAAAAGACTTTCTTGCCGTGTTCTTCTCGGTAGCATCAACTTTGTGAACCGGCGGTGGATAAAAAATGTTATGACGTTCATTAAGCGTATACAAAATACCATATAATGAAAAATAAATGAATCTGAATCTGATACATTGATGAATTAATAGTTAGAAGAAGTTACCTACCTACCAAAATCATCACATATATTGTTCTGTACTGTCAAGTAGCCTGAACCAAAAACGGGTCACAGAGCTCGGTTCACTTGGAGCACCAAAACCAGGTGGGATCGTTGGCGCACCACACCACCGTCAGCGCTATGGTGGCCATCCCCACGTATATCACGTACGCCATGCACTTCCCCACGCCGCCGTCACCCCGCTCCGTCTTCCTGGGCCTGCAGTACGGCTTCAGGGTATTCGGGACCGCCTTGCGCTTACTCCTCGGGTCCTTATGCCGGTGACACTTGCTGATTTTACTATGGTGTCTCGAACCATGATGGTTACATTTTCTCCGTTCCTTATCACCATGAGATGCTGTCAAGTCGTTGCTCTGAGAACATCTCGAGACAGTCTCAACAACGGATTCAGTGTCTGTATTTGCGATCGGCACATAATTGTGATTGCATTGAAAATCAGTGTCGATTTGAGTTGAATTTGTGTCGAAACGGTGAACTGAGTCTTTAACGTGAACTGAATTCTTCAGAATGGTTCTAGAATCTTCGCTGCAGACATTGTGGTGGCATCTCGAATGGCATTCCGAGTGCCCGGCTCCGCGCTGGGCCAGCATGGGCCACGCTGGCGGCTAGTCGCATCACGAGCGCGCGGTGGACGTGTAGAACAGAATGTAGGCCGCGCTGGACTTCACCTCGCTCGCTGATATCTCTGTCACCACGTGGTCGTCGTATTTGTACCATCTGTAAGATAAGGAACGAATCCAAAATTAACGAAAAATACTTAAATTAACCTCGCATACAAATTTAATCTATCTTTCGCTTTTCTACAATACATCATTTTCCTTTTCCCTAAACTTAGATGTACATAACTAAGCTCGTTAGCTTCACTGGAAGTGGGTGAAATATTGATTGCAAGATTCCAGGACATACATACACATACATAGATACATACGAGGTGAAGTTAAATAAAAGCTTTTAATATTATACAGGAAACATTTGTTTGTAATGTTTTCACACAAAAACTACTGGACCGATTTCAAAAATTCTTTCACCATTAGAAAGCTGAATCTTCACCGAGTGACATAGGCTATATAATATTACTAGTTATAAACGAAACTATTGTTATGTCTAATTCCACGCGAGCGAAGCTGCGGGCGTCCACTAGTATCGCGGTACTCACTTGCCGTAGACGCTGCTCTTGCAGTAGGCGGTGTAGTGGCCGCCCTCCATGGAGCCGTAGTGGTTGGACACCGCGTACAGGTCGTACAGCGCGCGCGCCGGCCCGTGCAGCGCGAACTGCCGCATGTCCAGCCCCGCGGTACTCACTTGCCGTAGACGCTGCTCTTGCAGTAGGCGGTGTAGTGGCCGCCCTCCATGGAGCCGTAGTGGTTGGACACCGCGTACAGGTCGTACAGCGCGCGCGCCGGCCCGTGCAGCGCGAACTGCCGCATGTCCAGCCCCGCGGTACTCACTTGCCGTAGACGCTGCTCTTGCAGTAGGCGGTGTAGTGGCCGCCCTCCATGGAGCCGTAGTGGTTGGACACGGCGTACAGGTCGTACAGCGCGCGCGCCGGCCCGTGCAGCGCGAACTGCCGCATGTCCAGCCCCGCGGTACTCACTTGCCGTAGACGCTGCTCTTGCAGTAGGCGGTGTAGTGGCCGCCCTCCATGGAGCCGTAGTGGTTGGACACGGCGTACAGGTCGTACAGCGCGCGCGCCGGCCCGTGCAGCGCGAACTGCCGCATGTCCAGCCCCGCGGTACTCACTTGCCGTAGACGCTGCTCTTGCAGTAGGCGGTGTAGTGGCCGCCCTCCATGGAGCCGTAGTGGTTGGACACGGCGTACAGGTCGTACAGCGCGCGCGCCGGCCCGTGCAGCGCGAACTGCCGCATGTCCAGCCCCGCGGTACTCACTTGCCGTAGACGCTGCTCTTGCAGTAGGCGGTGTAGTGGCCGCCCTCCATGGAGCCGTAGTGGTTGGACACGGCGTACAGGTCGTACAGCGCGCGCGCCGGCCCGTGCAGCGCGAACTGCCGCATGTCCAGCCCCGCGGTACTCACTTGCCGTAGACGCTGCTCTTGCAGTAGGCGGTGTAGTGGCCGCCCTCCATGGAGCCGTAGTGGTTGGACACGGCGTACAGGTCGTACAGCGCGCGCGCCGGCCCGTGCAGCGCGAACTGCCGCATGTCCAGCCCCGCGGTACTCACTTGCCGTAGACGCTGCTCTTGCAGTAGGCGGTGTAGTGGCCGCCCTCCATGGAGCCGTAGTGGTTGGACACGGCGTACAGGTCGTACAGCGCGCGCGCCGGCCCGTGCAGCGCGAACTGCCGCATGTCCAGCCCCGCGGTACTCACTTGCCGTAGACGCTGCTCTTGCAGTAGGCGGTGTAGTGGCCGCCCTCCATGGAGCCGTAGTGGTTGGACACGGCGTACAGGTCGTACAGCGCGCGCGCCGGCCCGTGCAGCGCGAACTGCCGCATGTCCAGCCCCGCGGTACTCACTTGCCGTAGACGCTGCTCTTGCAGTAGGCGGTGTAGTGGCCGCCCTCCATGGAGCCGTAGTGGTTGGACACGGCGTACAGGTCGTACAGCGCGCGCGCCGGCCCGTGCAGCGCGAACTGCCGCATGTCCAGCCCCGCGGTACTCACTTGCCGTAGACGCTGCTCTTGCAGTAGGCGGTGTAGTGGCCGCCCTCCATGGAGCCGTAGTGGTTGGACACGGCGTACAGGTCGTACAGCGCGCGCGCCGGCCCGTGCAGCGCGAACTGCCGCATGTCCAGCCCCGCGGTACTCACTTGCCGTAGACGCTGCTCTTGCAGTAGGCGGTGTAGTGGCCGCCCTCCATGGAGCCGTAGTGGTTGGACACGGCGTACAGGTCGTACAGCGCGCGCGCCGGCCCGTGCAGCGCGAACTGCCGCATGTCCAGCCCCGCGGTACTCACTTGCCGTAGACGCTGCTCTTGCAGTAGGCGGTGTAGTGGCCGCCCTCCATGGAGCCGTAGTGGTTGGACACGGCGTACAGGTCGTACAGCGCGCGCGCCGGCCCGTGCAGCGCGAACTGCCGCATGTCCAGCCCCGCGGTACTCACTTGCCGTAGACGCTGCTCTTGCAGTAGGCGGTGTAGTGGCCGCCCTCCATGGAGCCGTAGTGGTTGGACACGGCGTACAGGTCGTACAGCGCGCGCGCCGGCCCGTGCAGCGCGAACTGCCGCATGTCCAGCCCCGCGGTACTCACTTGCCGTAGACGCTGCTCTTGCAGTAGGCGGTGTAGTGGCCGCCCTCCATGGAGCCGTAGTGGTTGGACACGGCGTACAGGTCGTACAGCGCGCGCGCCGGCCCGTGCAGCGCGAACTGCCGCATGTCCAGCCCCGCGGTACTCACTTGCCGTAGACGCTGCTCTTGCAGTAGGCGGTGTAGTGGCCGCCCTCCATGGAGCCGTAGTGGTTGGACACCGCGTACAGGTCGTACAGCGCGCGCGCCGGCCCGTGCAGCGCGAACTGCCGCATGTCCAGCCCCGCGGTACTCACTTGCCGTAGACGCTGCTCTTGCAGTAGGCGGTGTAGTGGCCGCCCTCCATGGAGCCGTAGTGGTTGGACACCGCGTACAGGTCGTACAGCGCGCGCGCCGGCCCGTGCAGCGCGAACTGCCGCATGTCCAGCCCCGCGGTACTCACTTGCCGTAGACGCTGCTCTTGCAGTAGGCGGTGTAGTGGCCGCCCTCCATGGAGCCGTAGTGGTTGGACACGGCGTACAGGTCGTACAGCGCGCGCGCCGGCCCGTGCAGCGCGAACTGCCGCATGTCCAGCCCCGCGGTACTCACTTGCCGTAGACGCTGCTCTTGCAGTAGGCGGTGTAGTGGCCGCCCTCCATGGAGCCGTAGTGGTTGGACACGGCGTACAGGTCGTACAGCGCGCGCGCCGGCCCGTGCAGCGCGAACTGCCGCATGTCCAGCCCCGCGGTACTCACTTGCCGTAGACGCTGCTCTTGCAGTAGGCGGTGTAGTGGCCGCCCTCCATGGAGCCGTAGTGGTTGGACACGGCGTACAGGTCGTACAGCGCGCGCGCCGGCCCGTGCAGCGCGAACTGCCGCATGTCCAGCCCCGCGGTACTCACTTGCCGTAGACGCTGCTCTTGCAGTAGGCGGTGTAGTGGCCGCCCTCCATGGAGCCGTAGTGGTTGGACACGGCGTACAGGTCGTACAGCGCGCGCGCCGGCCCGTGCAGCGCGAACTGCCGCATGTCCAGCCCCGCGGTACTCACTTGCCGTAGACGCTGCTCTTGCAGTAGGCGGTGTAGTGGCCGCCCTCCATGGAGCCGTAGTGGTTGGACACGGCGTACAGGTCGTACAGCGCGCGCGCCGGCCCGTGCAGCGCGAACTGCCGCATGTCCAGCCCCGCGGTACTCACTTGCCGTAGACGCTGCTCTTGCAGTAGGCGGTGTAGTGGCCGCCCTCCATGGAGCCGTAGTGGTTGGACACGGCGTACAGGTCGTACAGCGCGCGCGCCGGCCCGTGCAGCGCGAACTGCCGCATGTCCAGCCCCGCGGTACTCACTTGCCGTAGACGCTGCTCTTGCAGTAGGCGGTGTAGTGGCCGCCCTCCATGGAGCCGTAGTGGTTGGACACGGCGTACAGGTCGTACAGCGCGCGCGCCGGCCCGTGCAGCGCGAACTGCCGCATGTCCAGCCCCGCGGTACTCACTTGCCGTAGACGCTGCTCTTGCAGTAGGCGGTGTAGTGGCCGCCCTCCATGGAGCCGTAGTGGTTGGACACGGCGTACAGGTCGTACAGCGCGCGCGCCGGCCCGTGCAGCGCGAACTGCCGCATGTCCAGCCCCGCGGTACTCACTTGCCGTAGACGCTGCTCTTGCAGTAGGCGGTGTAGTGGCCGCCCTCCATGGAGCCGTAGTGGTTGGACACGGCGTACAGGTCGTACAGCGCGCGCGCCGGCCCGTGCAGCGCGAACTGCCGCATGTCCAGCCCCGCGGTACTCACTTGCCGTAGACGCTGCTCTTGCAGTAGGCGGTGTAGTGGCCGCCCTCCATGGAGCCGTAGTGGTTGGACACGGCGTACAGGTCGTACAGCGCGCGCGCCGGCCCGTGCAGCGCGAACTGCCGCATGTCCAGCCCCGCGGTACTCACTTGCCGTAGACGCTGCTCTTGCAGTAGGCGGTGTAGTGGCCGCCCTCCATGGAGCCGTAGTGGTTGGACACGGCGTACAGGTCGTACAGCGCGCGCGCCGGCCCGTGCAGCGCGAACTGCCGCATGTCCAGCCCCGCGGTACTCACTTGCCGTAGACGCTGCTCTTGCAGTAGGCGGTGTAGTGGCCGCCCTCCATGGAGCCGTAGTGGTTGGACACGGCGTACAGGTCGTACAGCGCGCGCGCCGGCCCGTGCAGCGCGAACTGCCGCATGTCCAGCCCCGCGGTACTCACTTGCCGTAGACGCTGCTCTTGCAGTAGGCGGTGTAGTGGCCGCCCTCCATGGAGCCGTAGTGGTTGGACACGGCGTACAGGTCGTACAGCGCGCGCGCCGGCCCGTGCAGCGCGAACTGCCGCATGTCCAGCCCCGCGGTACTCACTTGCCGTAGACGCTGCTCTTGCAGTAGGCGGTGTAGTGGCCGCCCTCCATGGAGCCGTAGTGGTTGGACACGGCGTACAGGTCGTACAGCGCGCGCGCCGGCCCGTGCAGCGCGAACTGCCGCATGTCCAGCCCCGCGGTACTCACTTGCCGTAGACGCTGCTCTTGCAGTAGGCGGTGTAGTGGCCGCCCTCCATGGAGCCGTAGTGGTTGGACACGGCGTACAGGTCGTACAGCGCGCGCGCCGGCCCGTGCAGCGCGAACTGCCGCATGTCCAGCCCCGCGGTACTCACTTGCCGTAGACGCTGCTCTTGCAGTAGGCGGTGTAGTGGCCGCCCTCCATGGAGCCGTAGTGGTTGGACACGGCGTACAGGTCGTACAGCGCGCGCGCCGGCCCGTGCAGCGCGAACTGCCGCATGTCCAGCCCCGCGGTACTCACTTGCCGTAGACGCTGCTCTTGCAGTAGGCGGTGTAGTGGCCGCCCTCCATGGAGCCGTAGTGGTTGGACACGGCGTACAGGTCGTACAGCGCGCGCGCCGGCCCGTGCAGCGCGAACTGCCGCATGTCCAGCCCCGCGGTACTCACTTGCCGTAGACGCTGCTCTTGCAGTAGGCGGTGTAGTGGCCGCCCTCCATGGAGCCGTAGTGGTTGGACACCGCGTACAGGTCGTACAGCGCGCGCGCCGGCCCGTGCAGCGCGAACTGCCGCATGTCCAGCCCCTCCAGCGGGAAGTCGATGTACGTCTGCTTCTTCCTGTACGCGTTGCACATGTACTCCTTCGGGTCTACGTAGAACCTGCAAGGGGAGCACACGTTTAAATTTATATTCATTCAATTCATTCATTAATTCATTATATTCATTCACGTGTTTTTATCCTCAGTACAGAGCGGTGACGCTGCGTGTACTTGTGTTACTAACTCTGCCTATGATACCGCGCGACATATACGATCGTCTCAGTTACAGTGTGTTTTTTTTTAAATGGGGCAGAATGGGGGAATCTGAAATCATTGAAGATCCAGACAATATGCTAGTGTACCGTTGTGCCGCAACAAATATGCACTCTGTGTTGCATAGAATGTTATCATCTTATCATGCCATAAGCGCACAATTTGATATTTTCGTACGTAAAATTCTATTAAGCTTAGCTTACTTAACATGTTTTTCCAATTTTGCATGCTGTGTTCACTGAACTTAGAATGGACACACCTGTATGTCTTTGTATTTTTGTTCACATTCAATTTGTGAACCAATAAAAAAAAAACAATTTTTGTATAAAATTAAATTTCGCATAACAAAATAAAAGTATTTGAAGCATCCAGCGTTAATTTTGTGGTTTGTCCAAGTATTAGACAGGGCGTACCTCTTGAAGTGTATGACCAGCACGGGCGGCAGGCGCGAGATGTCCAGCTTCTTGACCGCGTCGCGCTTCTCCTTGCACGTGGGGCAGTTCCAGCCGGGGACCGTCTCGCCGTTCAGGTACAGCTTGAGGCAGTCCTGCCGCAACAGAGTCAGAGCGTACCTCTTGAAGTGTATGACCAGCACGGGCGGCAGGCGCGAGATGTCCAGCTTCTTGACCGCGTCGCGCTTCTCCTTGCACGTGGGGCAGTTCCAGCCGGGGACCGTCTCGCCGTTCAGGTACAGCTTGAGGCAGTCCTGCCGCAACAGAGTCAGAGCGTACCTCTTGAAGTGTATGACCAGCACGGGCGGCAGGCGCGAGATGTCCAGCTTCTTGACCGCGTCGCGCTTCTCCTTGCACGTGGGGCAGTTCCAGCCGGGGACCGTCTCGCCGTTCAGGTACAGCTTGAGGCAGTCCTGCCGCAACAGAGTCAGAGCGTACCTCTTGAAGTGTATGACCAGCACGGGCGGCAGGCGCGAGATGTCCAGCTTCTTGACCGCGTCGCGCTTCTCCTTGCACGTGGGGCAGTTCCAGCCGGGGACCGTCTCGCCGTTCAGGTACAGCTTGAGGCAGTCCTGCCGCAACAGAGTCAGAGCGTACCTCTTGAAGTGTATGACCAGCACGGGCGGCAGGCGCGAGATGTCCAGCTTCTTGACCGCGTCGCGCTTCTCCTTGCACGTGGGGCAGTTCCAGCCGGGGACCGTCTCGCCGTTCAGGTACAGCTTGAGGCAGTCCTGCCGCAACAGAGTCAGAGCGTACCTCTTGAAGTGTATGACCAGTACGGGCGGCAGGCGCGAGATGTCCAGCTTCTTGACCGCGTCGCGCTTCTCCTTGCACGTGGGGCAGTTCCAGCCGGGGACCGTCTCGCCGTTCAGGTACAGCTTGAGGCAGTCCTGCCGCAACAGAGTCAGAGCGTACCTCTTGAAGTGTATGACCAGCACGGGCGGCAGGCGCGAGATGTCCAGCTTCTTGACCGCGTCGCGCTTCTCCTTGCACGTGGGGCAGTTCCAGCCGGGGACCGTCTCGCCGTTCAGGTACAGCTTGAGGCAGTCCTGCCGCAACAGAGTCAGAGCGTACCTCTTGAAGTGTATGACCAGCACGGGCGGCAGGCGCGAGATGTCCAGCTTCTTGACCGCGTCGCGCTTCTCCTTGCACGTGGGGCAGTTCCAGCCGGGGACCGTCTCGCCGTTCAGGTACAGCTTGAGGCAGTCCTGCCGCAACAGAGTCAGAGCGTACCTCTTGAAGTGTATGACCAGCACGGGCGGCAGGCGCGAGATGTCCAGCTTCTTGACCGCGTCGCGCTTCTCCTTGCACGTGGGGCAGTTCCAGCCGGGGACCGTCTCGCCGTTCAGGTACAGCTTGAGGCAGTCCTGCCGCAACAGAGTCAGAGCGTACCTCTTGAAGTGTATGACCAGCACGGGCGGCAGGCGCGAGATGTCCAGCTTCTTGACCGCGTCGCGCTTCTCCTTGCACGTGGGGCAGTTCCAGCCGGGGACCGTCTCGCCGTTCAGGTACAGCTTGAGGCAGTCCTGCCGCAACAGAGTCAGAGCGTACCTCTTGAAGTGTATGACCAGCACGGGCGGCAGGCGCGAGATGTCCAGCTTCTTGACCGCGTCGCGCTTCTCCTTGCACGTGGGGCAGTTCCAGCCGGGGACCGTCTCGCCGTTCAGGTACAGCTTGAGGCAGTCCTGCCGCAACAGAGTCAGAGCGTACCTCTTGAAGTGTATGACCAGCACGGGCGGCAGGCGCGAGATGTCCAGCTTCTTGACCGCGTCGCGCTTCTCCTTGCACGTGGGGCAGTTCCAGCCGGGGACCGTCTCGCCGTTCAGGTACAGCTTGAGGCAGTCCTGCCGCAACAGAGTCAGAGCGTACCTCTTGAAGTGTATGACCAGCACGGGCGGCAGGCGCGAGATGTCCAGCTTCTTGACCGCGTCGCGCTTCTCCTTGCACGTGGGGCAGTTCCAGCCGGGGACCGTCTCGCCGTTCAGGTACAGCTTGAGGCAGTCCTGCCGCAACAGAGTCAGAGCGTACCTCTTGAAGTGTATGACCAGCACGGGCGGCAGGCGCGAGATGTCCAGCTTCTTGACCGCGTCGCGCTTCTCCTTGCACGTGGGGCAGTTCCAGCCGGGGACCGTCTCGCCGTTCAGGTACAGCTTGAGGCAGTCCTGCCGCAACAGAGTCAAAGTCAAAGGCAAAGTGAAAGTCAAATAATTTATTTCGCTATGAGGTGATTGGACACGCTTAGCTAAAGTCTAGGTAACTACAAACTACTTAAAGAAAACAGATATAATGCTATTCTAAACTGATCAATATAAGAAGGCAAAGGATTAGCTATTGACCATTGAATGAATAGCTAATCCTACACGGGTGCCTAACCTGTCTTAAGAGGACTAGATGGGCTAAGTGACCTTGAGAATCGAGTGCACACATTCACACAAACGACAACAATGCTTTATATGAACACTTTTTAGTCCTTCTGGGCACTTTTGATATATTTCCCATGTTTATTTACAAAATAGGAGTACGTTTACGACGTTCTAACTTTAAAAAATACTTATACCGTTAAATTATTTATATAAATCAAACTAATGTAATATAACCAATCAATAAAAGTAATGAAATAACGTTGGAATCTTGCAAATTTTGCGGCAGAAAGCGCGACACACCCGTCTAGCAAGAGGCCTGAGCCGCGACTGTCGGTACACGGCGTTTACTCACACATGCTCCCGAAATGTTCGAAAATGAGAAAAAGGGCTTTTTGGAAATTCTATAAAATGGATTTAATAAGTGCTACACTATTTAAATTGTATTTGTTGCGATGAAAAATATATGTTAAATTGAAAAAAAAAACACGTATTTTAGAAGGGATTTGGTTGTTTAGAAGATTATTTTAGAGGCATCTTCGTGATTTTTTTTCTATCGAGTCAAAATTAATGTATTATGTTTTGAAGACTGTATCAATATAACATAATAATATATCCCCAAGAATACCATATACTTATTTTTTTTATTTGATTCTTTGCAATGGTTCGTGTGATTTCTTGTTTATAAAACTCGCGTTTAGCCTCTGTACTTCTGTAGTCCTCTTAAGGCTAATTTACAATAATTACCTACCACTAAGCTAACCTCTAATATCACGATAGACTATCTATCTCCTTGCAGCGCGTGTACTCCGCCCGTACTCTAGTGGGGCGGTACTCACGGCGAGCGTGCAGCGCTGCGCGTGCGGCGGCAGCTCGAGCGACAGGTTGGAGAAGGAGTCGTAGGTGGCGGAGCTGGCGGCGCACGTGGTGCAGCGCACGGTGGACCGGATCTGGCCGTAGAACAGCCGCAGCACGAGGCTCTCCTTGCAGCGCGTGTACTCCGCCCACGCGCGCTCGCTCGCGCCCATACTCTCCTGTACACACAGATGCACAAAAATAAATAAATATCTTGGACATTCTCACACACGACAAAATTAAAATTCAATACAAAAAATTAAGGTGTTTCCCAGGGTATAATCATGGGCCCTCCTTTATTTTTTTTTTACCATAAAAACTTCAAAATGCGCTTGCTCCCACACATCCTAAAATTATCTTAGTTTATATACGCAACGTCATCACAAGAAGAAGAACATGCAGGTGATAAAGTCTCGGAGAAAATGAACACGTTACGATTCTGTCGGCGCTTACCTTGTGCGGTGGTTTGATGGCGAACTGCAGGTCGAGGTGCAGCCAGTCCATGAGGATGGTGAGGAACTCGTGCGAGTCCTGCTGCTCGGAGCCGCGGAACGCGCGCTGGTGCTTGCCCACCTCATTCTGGACATACATTAAACAAAACCACTGAGCCAACCAAACACATGTAATAATATTATTATTCTTCAATGTAATAATAATTGTTTTTAAAGCAATTATGGTCCGGTTGAAAACGTGTGGTTGGCCAATGGTCACCCGGTACATTATGTTGATACTGTTGCAAATCTACGCCATCGGCTGCCGCCACTCACCCTCAGGTCCTTGGTGGCTATGAACCGGTACTGACCGGACCACAGCGCGCGCACCACCGCCGCCAGCTCCTCGGCGATCGCACCGCGTGTGCTGTGCGACCTGCTCAACAATAGAATAGAATAGATTTTTATTTCACTTTGTAAAACAATTTGGCCCGTCGGCGCAATCGGTAGTGACCCTGTCTGTTGCGCCAGGGGTCGAGGACAAAATAAATATTCGTGTGCCAAAACTTGTGTTTGTTCTGTCTGGATGTTAATATATCTATTTAAGTATATATTTAAAAATATCTATGTATGTGTATCAGTCTCTGACAGTCTATCACAGGCTCGCGCCTTCTTTGGGGTCAGATGGCCGTGTGTGAGAATGTCCAAGATATTTATTTATTTACTGACCTGTTGACGTGCTCTAGGTACTGTCCGTTGCAGAAGTACGTGACGAGTATGGCGGTGTTGTTGAGGCACTGGATGATGGAGTTCATGTAGCAGGTGTTGCCGAGGTTCTTGAGGCCCGTCAGCCCGCGCCCCTGGAACACCGAGGCCAGCTGCGTGACACACTGCCGCGTTAACTACACTCTCGCGGGGAGAGTCCACTCTATGGCTGGTAGGGTATACCACCTTTCGACTATTTAAAGTTTAAACCTAACAAGTAGATGATGAGTGGTAACCATCGCCTACGAACGGGGCCACTAGTAGGGTCGATTCACTGCTGGCTCTGTTGAGATTTTACCATCCACAATGTCTACTGCTCATTTTAAATGGCGCCCAACGTGGGACCCGACTTCACCGATGACAGTGAGTAGTAACAAAAGAAAAAACACTTTTGTTCTTTAAAGTATACATTAGAACATTTACAGGAAAATGAAAAAGAATACGCTTAATATTGAAGCTTCAGTCAAATTATGAGACGATTGTTCAAATTCCATTTTTGAATTTCAAATTTAAATTTTCGCCTGTTTACATCAAAAGTAATTGACAGAAATGGCGTAAATGTTTGTGATCGAATAAAACGATACTCACTCGGCGGAAGAGCCAGACGATTTGGTTGTGCGAGTACTTGAGTCTGACCTTGACCTTCAGAACCATGTTAGCTGCGTCCGCTGTGCATCGCCACTCATTCCATTATGCGATTAATAATTTATTATATTTTTGAAAAATATATATTTCTTTCAATAAATATCACTTGTAATATTTTACACTTTTTTACTTTTAGGACTTTTTACTGTAATGAGTCTCGGTTCAGAACACTACCTTCGCTGCGCAATTAGTCTTTATGGAATCCACAACTCACTCTTACTTACTCGTAATTGCAAGGTAGTATTATTGTCGCGAACATTTAACACGAGTTACGTTGCAAATATATCACTCTGAACATCTACTTCGTTTTAATTATGTCATTGACAAGTTCATCACAGTTTTCGAAAACGCACTGGTTTCCTTTTCAAAACCAAAACATGCTTGACTTGGTGTATTTGGACAGCGGGAACACCAAAACCAACAACACTATAAGGTACAGCATGAACAGAGCGGAGACTACAGTCGGAAACATTTATCTTTGCGAATTCGACTAAAAATTATTTGTAATATGCTATTACTTTAAATCGCCAATTTATCACCTTTTACGAACTAAACTACTCTTTTGCTACAAGGAAACGCGTTTTAGATTTTTGCAGTGTTCAGATGTGGAATTTTAACTTAATATTTTTTATTATATACGCGGTAATTTAATTTTACGGTTTTGAAATTCAGAATTTGCAGACTGTCTAATATAGTATTGTTGCGTCGATAAATACAAATTTCTTTTGTTAGGGAGCACGTGTACACGTCCTGCCTTCGGCGTGTTTGTGACGAGACTAAACTAACACACGTGGTTTGTGGGCGTCTAAACATCTCCCCCTGTGGGGGTGGGGGTGGTTGGGTGTAATGTGAGTATCATTTTTATGTTTCTTCGTAAAGGTTATTTCTTCACTTTCTTTTGTTTTACGGCTTGGGCGATTGCCGAGTGTTAACAATAATAGTTACCGCAGAAATATAAATCACATCCAAGGCTCCGGAGGAACAGTAAACATTTTGCGTCGTTACTTTATAGGATTTAATAAGTCCGACCTACGTCGTTGGCCTCTACTCTCTAGATAACATAGAAAATGCTAACTTAACGAATGACCAAGCGATGAATACAAAGGGAAATGATTTGAAAAATTGTTTGGCTAAAATATATCATACACATGAACGAATTAAAATATCAGGCTATTTGATTTATGTATTTTAACAATCACTCACTGACGTTACCGTGCAATGAACACGAAGAATACATTGCTACACTCATAATGCATAATTATACGCTTGTGGGTAGAATCTGTTGTTGAAATTTTTAGTGGACCTAATTTGTAATCAGCCATCTATACTCTATACTAATACATATTATAAAGAGGAAACATTTGTTTGTAATGTTTTCACACAAAAACTACTGTACCGATTTCAAAAATCTTTTCACATTAGAAAGCTGCATCTTTACTTCATAGGCTATATAATATTACAACTAGGTGTAAAATAACTATTGTTTTTTATGGGCCAACCTTCGATGTATGTTTAACAAACACAACAAAAAGTGATTTTTTTTTAACTTTTCAAAACCGGCTTACAAACGACGATGTTCGCTGTAGGCATACATAGAAAATACAACATAGAACCCCTTTCTTTTTCGAAGTCGGTTAACCGCAAATTTTAAGGAGTAAAAATGAAATACATAAAAACATATAATCCAGAAGTCGCTAAAGCTTTGATTGATCGTGTTCTCTTACGATGGATTTCAATAACCTATCTACAGATATATTTGGCTATCGGAGATAGTAATTTGACATAAGTTCCATATAAAATGTGTCGAATTTCTATCTATACCGATATAAGATTTTTGCAATATAAGATTTGATTTGACGTGTAAAACATATATTACCAATAAATAACTATGAACTACTCGTATGATAGTTCATAGTAAAGTGTGTACATAAATTATTAAATAAATATACATAAAACTTCGATAGCGTGATTCAGGATTGAGCGGCGGGAAGTCGTCAAGAAGCTATCACCGCATCATCTGACTACCCTCTAGCCATAAAGCTCCACAATTCCATAATATTTCGCATTATGGCCGCCAGCGATCACCCCGACCAACCCTTACGCAACGCCTTGACCCCTAACCCTCGCTTGCGGGGCCCGCCGCCCCTGACCTTTCCAACTGCTTTACTGAAAGGGTCCGTTTACACTGACCACCAAGAATACTAAAGCGGTTTTAAAACCAATCATAGGTACAGATTAATTACGCGTGCAAGTATTTTCCCGCCAACTTAACACACTGCATGAGTTATATTGTGGAATGATAGCAGATAGAAGGAACCAACGCCTATTTACCTATTACCTTTACATTAGATTTATGAATACTTCTTGGATAAAACAAATTATAGCTTTAAGATTGTATCTAACTGGCTACATAGATCCTTCGTTAATGAGCGGACCCTACCTACACGACCCCTTGGTCGTGTAGTGCGTGAGTTTACTGTTTACTTACCAAAGTACGGATGGATGGTTGGATGGGAAAGAAAAGTCGCCGAGTTACGGATTTAGAAAAAAATTTGAAGGTAAAAGTAAGTAGCTATCGAATGGTGTCACGAATCCATCTATTCATTCCGGCTAAAATCGGGCGAAAACAAAACCTTTCTTCCTCTTTCGCTGCGCTGAGGGCGCTCCTGCGTGACGGAATTCGGATGTAAGTATGGACTTTCTATCCGGGAAATTGCTCCAGGGGGGAACCCCGTCGGTGATAAAATCGGACATGACAGTGTGAAGGGGCCCTAACATCCGCTAACCGGACCTAACCGGACGTGGCCCGTGTAATTATTGTCAGGAAGCCCGCAGTAACGCGAATTGTTAGGCCGCGCGACACCCCGCCTGTTAGGGCGGTAACCATGTCACGTTGTAAGCAAAGATAAAGGTTTGAATATTTACTTCTTTTCTTTGTAATATGTTATTAATAATAGGAGCTCCTTTCATTTTTATTTTTAATTTTTTTTTTACATAGCGATTATCATGCTTCAAACAATGCTAAAGAAATATTATGTATTAGTTATTAGTGCAAACTTTAATGATATATGTCATTTATATTTTCACTTCTTATTTTCGTACTACTTTATTTAAAACTAGTGGATGCCCGCAGCTTTGCTCGCGTGGAATTAGACATTCACTAACTTCAAAAACGGCAAAGTTTCATACTAACTTTGCACCCCCGTTTTACCCCCTTAGGGGGTGAATTTTGATGTGTGCCAAATTTCAGCTCGATAGCTTCAGTGGAAATGGGTGAAATATTGATTGCAAGATTCCAGGACATACATACATACAATACATACAATTTAAAGTCTGTTGGGCAATGCAATATAATTCTTGCAGATCCTATTTCAGATCTGGCAAAAAAGTTGTCCAAATTAATATGTAGGTCTAGATGTAATTAGTTTTAGTTTTTTTTTTTTAATAGTTTCCTAATAGTTCCTTATAATAATTTTAGCACTTAAGTATGTGATTTTTCCAACCAGGGCGGCATGTTCGCGTATGCGACAAAGCCCTTTTCTGTAATTTTTAATAGAATAAAAAAAAAAAAAATGTATCCGTAAATTCTCATATTTGTATGGTTGCCCGAATATAAGCGCCTTAACGTCGACTTATTTTAAATAGCGTCGCGTATAATGACTAATGTTCCTATAGAAATAAATTATATTCGCGATACGCCGAAGCATTTGCGGCACCTTCGACCTTTGCGTTTTGTACAAAATAAATGAACACCTGTAAGCCGGGATTAGATTTAAGATAAGGGCGTACGTAGGGGTAGGGGAGCGTGGTCTGCGACCGTTTCTTTTAGTATTTTTAATAAAACATCATCATCATCACAACCCTTTTTTAGTCCCACTGTTGGGCACGGGTCTCCTCTCAGAATAATACATACATAAAACATACGCAATCATATTTCGAAAAAAAAAGCGGTTATTAAAAGCGTAGACAGCCATCGAGCTCGCCTCTCACTGAAACGGTCCGGGTTCAAACCCTATATCAAACCTTATATTGATCAGTTTAGAATAGCATTATGTATATCTCTTTTCTTTAAGTAGTTTGTAGTTACCTAGACTTTCGTTAAGCGTATCTAATCTCCGTATAGCGAAATAAATTATTTGATTTTGAATAATCTAAGTACGTCAATTATCAGTTAGTTAGTTAGTACGGATGTTCCGAAATTGTAGTTATGATGTAACCTAAGCTAACTGGTCCAACTATCCCAGTTCCTAAGCACAAAGGCTAACGGGTCACATGTCGGCGCGAGCGCGAAGCCGCACCTGTGCGCCGGTCAGGGGCGCCGCCCAAGCGAGTGCCTATTCCGCCGCCCTAATCGCAACACTCGCTGAGTGACAACCCTACTGTGTCCCGGGTAAAATGGGGTGAACAGGGCAGACTGGGGAGGACAGAGTTAAAGCTAGGGTTGACAGTAAATAGATTTTGTAAAGTAATATTTTTTGCAACAGATGCAATTGGTGGCTTTGAAGTGGCGAGATGGTTCCACTATACAGCAGGCACGCGAAGTATTTTTGTTGCAGCTGAGCTTAGCTCTATGCCTAATGTTAGTTGAGATTCATTAATACGTAACTTAAGTCGTTTTATGATTTTCCTTTCACTCAAAAAATGGGTTATTAACAACTAGTGGACGTCCGCGGCTACGCTCGCGTGGAATTAGACATAACAATAGCTTGGTTGCACCTAGTAATATTATATAGCCTATGTCACTCAGTGAAGATGCAGCTTTGTAATGGTAAAATAATTATTGAAATCGGTTCAGTAGTTTTCGTGTGACAACATTACAAACAAATCTTTCCTATTTATAATATTAGTATAGATTTTTTAGTAGAGATTTTGAAGATGATGACGCATAAAGTACTAAATATATAGTTTATGACAGAACAGAGATATAAAGCCAGTTTTTATATACGAAAATGCTATGTTTCTCTATAAAGGTATAACCTCGGTTGCAAAAGCCTCATAACATTTTTGAATATATTGAAAATCTTTTTCCAACGTCCACCCCTTCAGTACAATGTCCATTACAAGCGTCGTCATAAAAGTGCTGCCCTACGTCATTAGAGTGCTGTTCTGAACGCGGGCCATTGTGTGTCGAGTGGCAAAAGAGCTGACTGAACGGCCAGAGGGGGATGAAGAGGGGGCTAAAGAGGGGGCTGAAGAGGGGGCCCCCTGGTTGGACAAGGGCATCAGCCTTGAATAACACTTGTGCCGGCGATATTACTTGTTAATTTTGTTAATGCGTCGGCGCTTTATTGATTTTGGTTTCTTAACTCATTATTTAATAGCAAACTAGTGGACGCCCGCAGCTTCGGTCGCGTAGAATTAGACCCATTAACGACGTCTGCCCGCGTTCGGGTTGCCCACTTGACTTCAAAAACTGAAAAGTTTCATGCTAACTTTGCACCCCCGTTTTACCCCCTTAGGGGATGAATTTTCAAAAATCCTTTCTTAGTGCTCCCCTACATTATAAAAGGAAACCCTGTGCACATTTTCAAGTTTCTAACCCTCATAGTTTAGGCCCTGCGTCGATATGTCAGTCAGTCAGTCAGCTTCTCCTCAATTACAAAATTAAAAATGTAATACCAGGTTCTGAAATCCCATCACCTATCTTTCATAGTCAGTTTTCAGTTTCACGAAGCCTATAGTAGCAATTTAAGCCATGAAGGCTAGGCCGGTGACCTCCTTACGACGGATTCGTTCGTACAAACTAATGCCTATGTACAATAAGGGAATCGTATTAGTGTCTACACGAGTATAAGCGCGTGCGGGCGTGCGTCTGACAGCGACTGATTAAATATTTCACCTTTTTGACATGGCTCGACGGTGATATGCTTTAATTATGTTTATGTAGGTTCTGTATATAATACTAGAAGTGACATAGGCTACTTTTTAACTGGAAAAAAGTGTTATAATGTAATATAAATTATGTGCGCACAGGAACCTACCGTGCGTCGTCCTGTTAAACATGTACAATAAGTATGAACTATAGTTTTATTTGTATTTATTAATACATCAAAAAAGTATTGTTTAAGAAATAAATAAAATGGTAAATAAAATTCAATGTTTTATTTAACCACATCACCACAAACATTTCTTTGTCCCACTGTTGAGCACGGGTCTCCTTTCAGAATGCGAGGGATTAGGCCTTAGTCCACCACGCTGGCCAAGTGCAAATTGGAAATAGGATATTTTCAAGCTTAAGCTTGATTGTGATTACTTTTGCGCTTGATTTTAAAATCAAGAGCAAAAGTAATCACAATCGGTTAAAGTAAACTGGAGATATAAATCTTTATCTATTTGGAGCTAAAAACCCAGTATCTTCTGAAGCGTATATTTCAAAACGGACAGCTATTTCGGACATGCCGTCATAGTATTTTTTTATACACTTGAGAAGAGCTATCCAATGGTGCGTGATTCATCTTGATTGGACATGGGTACCAAAATGGCCATCCTCCTTGTGGAGCTAAAATTAACACGTTAACAATAATCTATTGTTATGTCTAATTCCACGCGAGCGAAGCTGCGGGCGTCCACTAGTTACTGTATACTAATCTCAACTTAGTGACAGCTGTCCGCCGCACGCGTTATTGCTCGCGCTTGTAATTAACGCCGGGCCGCGATTGTCATCCAATTAGCGGGCGCGTGCGCTCGCCGCGTGCGCGCCGCACGTGCTAATCATTGTACGTCAGTAAAATATGAGGCGCGATCATATTGCGGAATTTAATCCAGATAGAATAGTTATAGGTAAAAGACCCAGAACACAATTATACCTAAAAACTGTGTAGTTATGTGCGGGCAAGTATATAATGAAATTCCTCGAGAAATGAAAGATGTCCCGACTAGACATTTTAGGAAAAAACTAAAGCGAATTTTAATACAAAAATGTTATTATTCAATAAATGAATTTTTAAATGACTCGAATGTAATTTGTAAGTGATAGTTAAAATATGTTAGAATAATAGAACTAATAATATAATTTATAGCTCATATAATAATAATACTACTTAGAATGTAACTGATAAATTAATAATATAAATAATGTCATAAATCCATAATTATAAGTTACCCATACTTCATATATTTTTACGCCTTTAAACGGCTAGGTATAATGGATCCTCTTATTTCCTACCACTATGATAAACCTAAAAAAAATAAGGACCAATAAAACATTTGAATTTGAATAATAGGAACTATACTATGACCTAAGCGGTGACGGTCCAGTGGCTATCGAACTCGCCTCTCACTCGAGCGGTTCAGATTCAAAACCATGCAACCGATAACTTTTACTTTGAGAGTTTTTCCATAATGTTCTTGAAAGCATGTGCAGTCTGTCAATTCGCAATTGACCAGCGTGGTGGACTGAGAATTAATTCTTATTCCGAGAGAAGACACGTGCCCAACAGTGATATCACCACAATAAAAAGTACCTACATATCCTATATTTTTATTCATTCAACTGTAAACGTTTATTGCAAATAAGAAAAAATTCTATTGAATTTTAGAAATATTCAAACTTCCATCCCGTATCCGAGTTATTCCCCATCCCTCATTATTTTCCAGGAATACCTACAGTGTTGTACCGCACGTAATGTAAGGTATCAAGTTGGTCAAATCAAATCAAATCATTTATTTGTCATAAATATGGGTACATATAGCTGGTGGTAAAGAACAGGGAAACATTTGTCCGCCATATTTTGCCTGATGCGGCATACAAATCTTATAAATCTTTCTTAAAACTACAATTAGGTCAATCTTTATAAATTCAATTAGCGGCGTACCTATCAATCTTTCAAATTCAAATTATGTCACATACTTAACTACACTCGTCAAATTATTCAAAATATTAATTTAAAAGTAGTCACAAAAATTATAATTCAATTAGTCACATACCTACACAAATTCTTACACTAATTCCTACCATATAAAATCATGTCCTAAATAATGTCTGTAAAACAAGTACCTTATTCTTAAGAACCTAAGAATTCCTTTACTGAATAAAAACATTTATCTAGTAGCCAACATTTTAACTTAACTTTAAATAGGTTGTGGTCTAAGTCTTTTATTTCAGTAGGGATAGTATTATATATTAAAACACACATGGCTACACAGTTTCAGTCAAAATTCATCAAAAGGTTTTCATGTGAAGTAAATAAATAAATACTTCACTTTAGTTAGAACATTTCTCTAATTTTTTTAAACCTTCATAGTTGAAGTTACGCTTAAAACCTTTGTGTATTGAATACGTATTTATGAACTTAAATCCAGGACAAAAACACCCGTGGTTGATAATAGTTGATAACAGACGCGGACATTGAATTATGAAGATTTTTAAGACATTAAGTATGCTTTAACTTTTCTATACTAATTATAAAGAGCAAAGATTTGTTTGTAATGTTTTCAAACAAAATCTACCGGACCGATTTCAAAAATCCATTCACCATTAGAAAGCTGCATCTTCACTGAGTTACATAGGCTATATAATAGGTTTAAACTAGCGAAGCTGCGGGCATCCACTAGTACTTAATATATTTGAAAATATCCCTTGATGGTAGAGGTAATTTTGCACATCTGACTCGGGCGGAGCCGCGGGGAAAGCTAGTAAAAGAATCGTTGTGTACGCGCGTGACGCACGCCTGAGTGAGATGTACGTTTTACATGCGTCAGTGCATAATCCGTTTGTCAGTATTATGATAAGTGTTGTTCTAGAAGAATCTATTAGCAATATGCATGCAGATTACTTCATTGAAAGTAATTGCTTATGTATACCATTGTACCGGGAACTTATTTTGTAACTAGTGGACGCCCGCAGCTTCGCTCGCGTGGATTTAGACATAATAAAAGATTCTTGTTAACGCGTTAACTTTAGCTCCATAAATTTGTAATGAATCCGTAAAATGTGTTATCCCCTATTTTTTTTACACCATTTTTTACAAACTTTGAATGCGATATTTATTTATATGTAATCAAATATAAAATTAAAATGACAATGCTTTCATACAACCTTTCATCCCCCTTTTCAACTCTTTACAACACTTTTTTCCAATTAAAAATTTCTCAGGCTGAATCGGTTGAATAGTTTTGGCGTGAAAACGAGACAGACAGAGTTACTTTCGCATTTATAATATTTAAGTATGGAAGTATGGATGAAGTACTAGATCGAGTATTTCTTTCGTGATCGAAGACGCCACCTGGAATTAATAGACAGACAGACAGACCTTTCCGCCTCTTCCGCGGCGCTGTGGGCGCTCTTGCGTTGAGGGAATACGGAGTTAGGGGAGATCCCCTCTATCCGGGCAATTGCTCCAGGGGTATACCCCGTCGGTGACTTCTCCGCTGTTGAGCGAGGGACATAGTCGTTCGTCGCGCACGCGGTACCACTAGCCCCCGACCATCAGGGGGGAATTAGTTAGTGGCTAATTCCCCCCTAATGGTCGGGGGGTAAACGACTGCTCGAGTGGAGACCGCGAATAGGCATACGTAGTGTGGGACCTCCTGCTAGGTGGCGGGGAGCAAGTGGATGAGAAGAGCCGAAGATAGGGCTCAGTGGCGTGCCTTGGGAGAGGCCTATGTCCAGCAGTGGACTAATGTGGGCTGAAGAGAGAGAGAGAGAGGTCGGGGGGTAGAAGGTCCAACAGCTCTCTAGGGATTAATCTATATATATAAAAGGAGAAGGTGACTGACTGACTGACTGACTGACTGACATATCAACGCAGGGCCTAAACTATAAGGGCTAGAAACTTGAAATTTTGCACAGGGGTTCCTTTTATAACGTAGGGGAGCACTAAGAAAGGATTTTTGAAAATTCACCCCCTAAGGGGGTAAAACAGGGGTGCAAAGTTAGTATGAAACTGCCGTTTTTGAAGTCGTTAGACGGGTAGACGTCGTTAATGGGTCTAATTCTACGCGAGCGAAGCTGCGGGCGTCCACTAGTGTAATATACTCGGGTAACTTACGACATCGCCCCAAACGGGCTGGAAGTCTCGCTGGTGCAGCTCGCTAGAGGGCGCCACCTTGCTGGGCTTGGTGCTGCGGTCGAACGACGGCGGCGGCGGCTCGTCCTCGTCCGAAGACAGCTGCTGTGGATGGATGTTACGATTAATATTGCGGTACGTGGAAGCAAAAATAAACTACATAATAATATACGCTTGCAAAATATGATATCACATAAGGTGATATAAAATTAAAAGCAATAATTATACTCTAAAAAAATTTTTTTTTTAAAAAGCTTTTATAACATTTTTTTTTCAAGCATTGTCATCGGAACCTAATATGTGTGCCAAATTTCAGCTCGATAGCTTCAGTGGAAGTGGATGAAATTTTAATATTGATTGCAAGATTCCAGGACATACAAACATACATACATACATACATACGAGTGAAGATAAAAGCTTTTAAAATAGATAGACAAATATTATTCTTTTAGGGCATATATGTCTACACAAGATAAGAGAATGTTAGGACAATAACATTTTTAACCGTAAATACCAGGATTCGAACCCGGGGCCGACGGTTCGGCAGTCACACTTACAATAAAGAGCGAATAATCTTCGCTCACACTTCACGCTCAACAAAAGGTCTGAAGAATGCTTTTTAAGGACTTAATAGTTAACTATTATTAGACTAAATACTTATCAGCTGGCATGGAAATTAAAGGATAAAAGTGTATGTGGGTTTTTTCTGGGCGTACAGAACAAAGTTCTAAGAGAATAAGAAAATTAAGCTTCTATACTATAGAAGCTAACTTTTCTTTTAAGGAATCTATCATCATTCTTTTCTCTAAATTTGTCGAAATCGACAATGTCTGTAGCTCGAGAATTTTGTCTGTGGGAGCAAGAGGGCGTCACCTGTGACATCTGTGACATCTCACCTTGGCGATGTTGGGCGAGGAGTGGGAGCGGTTGAGGCCCGCCGCGCCGGGGCTGTCCGCCGGCGAAGCCATGTACACGTCGCCCTCCTCCTCCTGCCACACGACACGACGGTTCAATATCGTCAAAATGTAAAGTCAATAAAAAATTTAATGACAACAAAAAGAGACGAGATTTAAGTTATTTTTTTTTAATTTGTTGAGCCCAAAATACTACACAATGTGTAGGCGGCATTCTCTAACAGTCAAGCCTCTGTATAATCGGACTTTTCTGCTCTGTAGCTCGGGACCAGAATAGTGCTACGGTAGCCCCTGCCTGTCGTAAAAGGCGAATAAAAGGGGACTTCTGGGGTTGCGGGCGGTGAGAGTGGGAGCTCGAATCGTCTATCATGTGACCCCGGGAAAGACCAAAAACTGCTGTTTGTGGATGTACAGCGTTGTGTAAACCGGGAAGAGCCCGTCTTGGGCGTAGCGCCGGAGGGCACTGGCGCGTTCTAAGAGATCCCGGAGCCCTCTTGTAGCGCCGGAGTAGGCCACCGAGAGGGTTTTAGTGAAAGTCCCACATAACCTGACGTCGCACCCACCACGTTCGGGTACCTATTCAAGGTTTCCCACTCGTAAAAAAAAAGATGTATAAATACTATAATGCTTCAGACCACACGACTGAAGTAAAACTTCTTTAGCTTCATCACTCACTCACTTATATCTCCTTCTAAACTTCCATTCGCCTCGCCCAATCACACTTTTCGTAACGCCCTCGTCACGCATTTACCAGCTTACTCCCAAGTAAAGCGCGAGTAAAGAAGTTTTAGTTCAAAAATCTGCGTGCGTTCGTTGTTACGTAAACGTATCCCAACGTCACTCGACATAAATGAACGGCCAATGGAATCTAAACACTTTTATCTCAATATCTTCATTCAGCTTCCGCCTACAGCTTACTTCTGGGCCACCACTGCTTCGTAGAGACCACGAGCACCCTCACCTTGTCCCTCAGCAGCTTGCGCTTGTCCCTGGCCTCGGCCAGCTTGCGCTTGCGCTCCAGCTCCATCAGCTCGCGCTGCTTGTCCAGCTGCCGCTTCTGCGCCACCACTGCTTCGATGTGACCACGAGCCCCCTCACCTTGTCCCTCAGCGGCTTGCGCTTGTCCCTGGCCTCGGCCAGCTTGCGCTTGCGCTCCAGCTCCATCAGCTCGCGCTGCTTGTCCAGCTGCCGCTTCTGCGCCACCACTGCTTCGATGCGACCACGAGCCCCCTCACCTTGTCCCTCAGCGGCTTGCGCTTGTCCCTGGCCTCGGCCAGCTTGCGCTTGCGCTCCAGCTCCATCAGCTCACGCTGCTTGTCCAGCTGCCGCTTCTGCGCCACCACTGCTTCGATGCGACCACGAGCCCCCTCACCTTGTCCCTCAGCGGCTTGCGCTTGTCCCTGGCCTCGGCCAGCTTGCGCTTGCGCTCCAGCTCCATCAGCTCGCGCTGCTTGTCCAGCTGCCGCTTCTGCGCCACCACTGCTTCGATGCGACCACGAGCCCCCTCACCTTGTCCCTCAGCGGCTTGCGCTTGTCCCTGGCCTCGGCCAGCTTGCGCTTGCGCTCCAGCTCCATCAGCTCGCGCTGCTTGTCCAGCTGCCGCTTCTGCGCCACCACTGCTTCGATGCGACCACGAGCCCCCTCACCTTGTCCCTCAGCGGCTTGCGCTTGTCCCTGGCCTCGGCCAGCTTGCGCTTGCGCTCCAGCTCCATCAGCTCGCGCTGCTTGACCAGCTGCCGCTTCTGCGCCACCACTGCTTCGATGCGACCACGAGCCCCCTCACCTTGTCCCTCAGCGGCTTGCGCTTGTCCCTGGCCTCGGCCAGCTTGCGCTTGCGCTCCAGCTCCATCAGCTCGCGCTGCTTGTCCAGCTGCCGCTTCTGCGCCACCACCGCTTCGATGTGACCACGAGCCCCCTCACCTTGTCCCTCAGCGGCTTGCGCTTGTCCCTGGCCTCACCTTGTCCCTCAGCGGCTTGCGCTTGTCCCTGGCCTCGGCCAGCTTGCGCTTGCGCTCCAGCTCCATCAGCTCGCGCTGCTTGTCCAGCTGCCGCTTCTGCGCCACCACCGCTTCGATGCGACCACGAGCCCCCTCACCTTGTCCCTCAGCGGCTTGCGCTTGTCCCTGGCCTCGGCCAGCTTGCGCTTGCGCTCCAGCTCCATCAGCTCGCGCTGCTTGTCCAGCTGCCGCTTCTGCGCCACCACCGCTTCGATGCGACCACGAGCCCCCTCACCTTGTCCCTCAGCGGCTTGCGCTTGTCCCTGGCCTCGGCCAGCTTGCGCTTGCGCTCCAGCTCCATCAGCTCGCGCTGCTTGTCCAGCTGCCGCTTCTGCGCCACCACTGCTTCGATGTGACCACGAGCCCCCTCACCTTGTCCCTCAGCGGCTTGCGCTTGTCCCTGGCCTCGGCCAGCTTGCGCTTGCGCTCCAGCTCCATCAGCTCGCGCTGCTTGTCCAGCTGCCGCTTCTGCGCCACCACCGCTTCGATGCGACCACGAGCCCCCTCACCTTGTCCCTCAGCGGCTTGCGCTTGTCCCTGGCCTCGGCCAGCTTGCGCTTGCGCTCCAGCTCCATCAGCTCGCGCTGCTTGTCCAGCTGCCGCTTCTGCGCCACCACCGCTTCGATGCGACCACGAGCCCCCTCACCTTGTCCCTCAGCGGCTTGCGCTTGTCCCTGGCCTCGGCCAGCTTGCGCTTGCGCTCCAGCTCCATCAGCTCGCGCTGCTTGTCCAGCTGCCGCTTCTGCGCCACCACCGCTTCGATGCGACCACGAGCCCCCTCACCTTGTCCCTCAGCGGCTTGCGCTTGTCCCTGGCCTCGGCCAGCTTGCGCTTGCGCTCCAGCTCCATCAGCTCGCGCTGCTTGTCCAGCTGCCGCTTCTGCGCCACCACCGCTTCGATGCGACCACGAGCCCCCTCACCTTGTCCCTCAGCGGCTTGCGCTTGTCCCTGGCCTCGGCCAGCTTGCGCTTGCGCTCCAGCTCCATCAGCTCGCGCTGCTTGTCCAGCTGCCGCTTCTGCGCCACCACCGCTTCGATGCGACCACGAGCCCCCTCACCTTGTCCCTCAGCGGCTTGCGCTTGTCCCTGGCCTCGGCCAGCTTGCGCTTGCGCTCCAGCTCCATCAGCTCGCGCTGTTTGTCCAGCTGCCGCTTCTGCGCCACCACTGCTTCGATGTGACCACGAGCCCCCTCACCTTGTCCCTCAGCGGCTTGCGCTTGTCCCTGGCCTCGGCCAGCTTGCGCTTGCGCTCCAGCTCCATCAGCTCGCGCTGCTTGTCCAGCTGCCGCTTCTGCGCCACCACCGCTTCGATGCGACCACGAGCCCCCTCACCTTGTCCCTCAGCGGCTTGCGCTTGTCCCTGGCCTCGGCCAGCTTGCGCTTGCGCTCCAGCTCCATCAGCTCGCGCTGCTTGTCCAGCTGCCGCTTCTGCGCCACCACTGCTTCGATGTGACCACGAGCCCCCTCACCTTGTCCCTCAGCGGCTTGCGCTTGTCCCTGGCCTCGGCCAGCTTGCGCTTGCGCTCCAGCTCCATCAGCTCGCGCTGCTTGTCCAGCTGCCGCTTCTGCGCCACCACCGCTTCGATGCGACCACGAGCCCCCTCACCTTGTCCCTCAGCGGCTTGCGCTTGTCCCTGGCCTCGGCCAGCTTGCGCTTGCGCTCCAGCTCCATCAGCTCGCGCTGCTTGTCCAGCTGCCGCTTCTGCGCCACCACTGCTTCGATGTGACCACGAGCCCCCTCACCTTGTCCCTCAGCGGCTTGCGCTTGTCCCTGGCCTCGGCCATCTTGCGCTTGCGCTCCAGCTCCATAAGCTCGCGCTGCTTGTCCAGCTGCCGCTTCTGCGCCACCACTGCTTCGATGTGACCACGAGCCCCCTCACCTTGTCCCTCAGCGGCTTGCGCTTGTCCCTGGCCTCGGCCAGCTTGCGCTTGCGCTCCAGCTCCATCAGCTCGCGCTGCTTGTCCAGCTGCCGCTTCTGCGCCACCACTGCTTCGATGTGACCACGAGCCCCCTCACCTTGTCCCTCAGCGGCTTGCGCTTGTCCCTGGCCTCGGCCAGCTTGCGCTTGCGCTCCAGCTCCATCAGCTCGCGCTGCTTGTCCAGCTGCCGCTTCTGCGCCACCACTGCCTCGATGCGACCACGAGCCCCCTCACCTTGTCCCTCAGCGGCTTGCGCTTGTCCCTGGCCTCGGCCAGCTTGCGCTTGCGCTCCAGCTCCATCAGCTCGCGCTGCTTGTCCAGCTGCCGCTTCTGCGCCACCACTGCTTCGATGTGACCACGAGCCCCCTCACCTTGTCCCTCAGCGGCTTGCGCTTGTCCCTGGCCTCGGCCAGCTTGCGCTTGCGCTCCAGCTCCATCAGCTCGCGCTGCTTGTCCAGCTGCCGCTTCTGCGCCACCACTGCCTCGATGCGACCACGAGCCCCCTCACCTTGTCCCTCAGCGGCTTGCGCTTGTCCCTGGCCTCGGCCAGCTTGCGCTTGCGCTCCAGCTCCATCAGCTCGCGCTGCTTGTCCAGCTGCCGCTTCTGCGCCACCACTGCTTCGATGTGACCACGAGCCCCCTCACCTTGTCCCTCAGCGGCTTGCGCTTGTCCCTGGCCTCGGCCAGCTTGCGCTTGCGCTCCAGCTCCATCAGCTCGCGCTGCTTGTCCAGCTGCCGCTTCTGCGCCACCACTGCTTCGATGCGCGCGCGCTTCACCGCCACTTCGCGTGCACACGCCGCGCGTTGCGCCACCGACGCTGAAAACACGACTACGCTCAGTATTAGGAAGCTAATGCAGGGATCGTTGCGACCCATAGACGTCCCACTGCTGGGCACGGGTCTTCCCCACAGACACAGCTGCGGGAGGTTTAGAGTATACTCCAGGGATCTCCTCAGTTCAATCCGCACTTATCTAAATCACTTCTTCTTCACTTAGTCGGAAGTGTATTCTTTAGTGCGATGATTTGTATTTAATTCACCTTTCTAACTATGTATAAATATTGTATATACTATGAGTACCGATTGCCGACTGCGCTCGGACCGTCACAGTGACGTCACACGCACCGCGTACACTGACTTTTAGCGGCACGAACGACATAATGTTTATAACTTAATATCTTCGTAAGTTCGCTGCGACCCATAGACGTCCCACTGCTGGGCACGGGTCTCCCCCTCAGACACTGCTGCGGGAGGTCTAGAGCATACTCCACCAGGCTGCTCCAATGCGGATTGGTGGAGGGGTTAGTGGCCAACCCAGCGTCGAATGTTCTCAAGCCACCCGAAGGTCTTCGACAAGGCTTAACGACTGTTTCCAGCATTGAAAACAACCGGGACCGACGGCTTTACGTGCCCTCCGAAGCACGGTAGCGTCCATGAAATTTTGCCACTAGCGGTCACCCATCCACAAACCGACCGCGCCCGTCGTTGCTTAACTCTTTCGATAACATTGAATGGACGCGAGCCATTGGGCTATGGACGCTACAGTGCGCGCGAAGTAATGGTCCGATTTGGATTATTCAAAAAGAAATATAATTCTTATGTCATAGAGAATAACGTGGATAATGGTTCTATTGAATTTGCTATAACTGTAGTGATCCTCATTGGGAAAGGGCGGCCCGAGCCCACCAGTGGGAGTGGGGTACCTGCGTCCACGCCGGGCGGCTGCTCCTTGCCGCCGTCGGCCAGCCGCTCCGACTCCTCCCGCTCGCGCCGCTGGTACTCTTCTAGCTGCTCGCGGAGGCTCTGGTTCTCTTGCTCCTGTTTACGACAACATTTTTTTTAGTATTATTATCATTTCAATCATATTTAACTCACGTTTTAGTCTGACCAAGAATATATGAGATTACGAAATTTGATTACAGATTACAGATTCTTTATTGATAGTAGACAGTCGGCCCTGCTTGGACGTACAATCTAAATATGTAGGTCTATTCATAATATTATAACTAATTGTATATTGTATGCATTATTACCGCCATTTGGACTGTCAGCCAGATATTGATCTATGGTATAATAAGCGGTGACAGCTATCGCACTCGCCTCTCACTCGAGCGGTAAGGGTTCAAACCAAGTCAAGTCACTTCCAAGTCACTTGTCACTTGCTTTAACGGTGAAGGACACATCGTGATTAAACCTGCATGCCTGAGGGTTCTTCATAATGTTCTCCAAGGCATGTGAAGTCTGCCAATTCGCACTTGGCCAGCGTGGTGGACTAATCTAACTAATCTAAGGCCTAATCCCTCCCACTCTGAGAGGAGACCCGTGCCCAACAGTGGGACGTCTATGGGTCGTCGCTAGCTAGCCTAGCGAGCTCGGCACAGCCCTGGCCAACCAGCTTACCATGTCGAACTGCTTGTTCTCGAGCTGCATGAGCTGCGAGATGATCTCCTGCTCGCGCAGCTGGTACATGGAGCGCAGCTCGTCGCGCTGCTCCGTCTTCTGCTGGCTCTGCAGCTTGTCCCAGTCCTGGGAGAGAGAATAGAGGGTTGAGGTGTAGAAGACAAATTAAAATATATTTACTGGGAACAGAGGCGGCTTACATTAACATAGGTACATAAATATTGTATACTAGTGGACGCCCGCAGCTTCGCTCGCGTTACGCTTCATACTAACTTTGCACCCCCGTTTTACCCCCTTAGGGGATGAATTTTCAAATTTTTCTCGCCGTAAAAACCATCCTTGAACTTCAACGAACATTTTAAAAAAAGAATTGTCCAAATCGGTCCAGGCGTTGTTGAGTTATGCGCTTACCAACACATTTTGCGATTCATTTTTATTATATAGATTTCAATAAGAATCAGATAAAAGCGGTGACAGCCCAGTGGCTATCGAACTCTCACTCGAGCGGTCCGGGTTCAAATTCCAGCGGCACGGACCAATCTAAGTTATGTGCGATTTAAGAAATTAAATGTCACTTGCTATAACGGTGAAGGACACATCTGAGGAAACCTGCATGGCTGAGAGTACTTGCCATAATGATCTCAAAGGCATGTGAAGTCTTCCAATCCGCACTTGGCCAGCGCGGAGGACTTAGGCCTAATCCCTCCCATTCTGAGTACGGGGCCCGTGCCCAATAGTGGGACAAAGAAAGGGTTGTGATGATGATATAGAATTATAGATACCTACTTAATCTTACTAATAATTCTGTCTGTCTGTCTGTTAATTCATAATATCTACACATGTTATTATAACCATAAAAGAGTAATTGTTCATCGTACCTGCTCAGCCTCGATCCTCTGCATCTCCAGCGTGAGCGACGTGTCCGCGATCCTCTCCTGCTCCTCCAGGATGAGCTGCATGCTGCGCGCGCGCTCCTCGTACAGCTGCACCGCTGCCAGCTGAACACACACACGCGCATGCACGCTTTACTGCACTGTCGTATACAGGGTGTTGCACACACACGCACGCTTTACTGCACTGTCGTATACAGGGTGTTGCACACACACGCACCCTTTACTGCACTTATGTATACAGGGTGTTGCACACACACGCACGCTTTACTGCACTGTCGTATACAGGGTGTTGCACACACACGCACGCTTTACTGCACTGTCGTATACAGGGTGTGTGTTGTGGTGTGGAGGGAACACGACCGAGTGGCAGGTCACCCATGCGCTGGACCGACCAAATAGACTCTATTCTCTCTATTTAGATCTCTATTTAATAGAGGCTACTGTGGAGGCTCCCGTCCACGCATGCGCGAGGAAAGCAGCCACCAGGGAGGAGTGGGGGAGTGTTATGAAGCGTGCCACTACACATGATGACCGCGACCGTTCTGCGGAGAACTTATCGACTTAGAAGAAGATACAGGGTGTGGTTCGTAATGATTCGATCATATAACGAACCAAAGAATCCAACTCGGTTGGGCAGCGTTCGGGAAATTAAGACATATCTTTACATCCAAGCAAAAACATTTATTAAAGACATTATTAAGCTATTGCATAGCTTCTATCGCGGGCCTTGAGCGTGGAGACCGAATCCAGAAATTCCGTAACGAAAATAAAACCTAACACCTTGAAAAGTGTTCGATGACAATTTACGAATGTCATCATTAAGCCGCGCGCACACTCACGTTCGGTAATGCCAGGCTCACACTCTGGACCGTAACACTAGGGGATTTTGATTTTGATAAAATACTGCATAAATAAAATCAATAAATAATTATAATTGCATAAGTTGATAAAAAATGCTATGCAATAGCTTTACCGCGGCAGTCTCCGAGTGCCACACGTCTTTTTTTATATATTTAATTTTAACCGAGAATATTCTAATCACTGAACATATTACATGTCTACCTACATTACAAAAGGTAATTTCAAAATCTGTCATCCATACTAGTCCATACTAATATTATAAATGTGAAAGTGTGTTTGTTTGTTTGTCCGGCTTTCACGTCGCAACGAAGCTATTATATGGTATGGTTTTTGTGTGTGGAGATAGGGTGGGTGGAGAGTGACGTAGGCTACTTTTTACCGCGGTAAAACATCCCCATCGGAAGATATCGATGTTTTGTTATTTGCTAGATATTTAGTTCCGGATGTTGTTAATAGATGGCGATAAAATTCATTTGCAAGTTCTGAATTTCGCTAACAAATTATACACTATACAAATGTGTCATGTATGATAAACAACTCATTGTTAATTCCCTTTGACCACGAGGGCGGAGCCGCGGGTAAAAGCTAGTCATGCCTATAATCGGGGCAATTATTCCCCGCGGCACCAGGATTCGAACCCGTATCACCACAACTGGGCCACTTGGTCACCTTGCTGGAGCGGTCGACGACGGGCTCGGCGGGCTTGGCGCGCGGCGCGGGCGGCGCGGGGCTCAGCTCCGACCAGTTGGGGTAGTCGATCTCGCCTGCCGGACAACGTATCACAACCTTGCTACGGAGTAGTCGCTTGGTCGCTTAGTCGCATAGTCACCTTGCTGGAGCGGTCGACGACGGGCTCGGCGGGCTTGGCGCGCGGCGCGGGCGGCGCGGGGCTCAGCTCCGACCAGTTGGGGTAGTCGATCTCGCCTGCCGGACAACGTATCACAACCTTGCTACGGAGTAGTCGCTTAGTCGCTTAGTCGCATAGTCACCTTGCTGGAGCGGTCGACGACGGGCTCGGCGGGCTTGGCGCGCGGCGCGGGCGGCGCGGGGCTCAGCTCCGACCAGTTGGGGTAGTCGATCTCGCCTGCCGGACAACGTATCACAACCTTGCTACGGAGTAGTCGCTTAGTCGCTTAGTCGCATAGTCACCTTGCTGGAGCGGTCGACGACGGGCTCGGCGGGCTTGGCGCGCGGCGCGGGCGGCGCGGGGCTCAGCTCCGACCAGTTGGGGTAGTCGATCTCGCCTGCCGGACAACGTATCACAACCTTGCTGCGGAGTAGTCGCTTAGTCGCTTAGTCGCATAGTCACCTTGCTGGAGCGGTCGACGACGGGCTCGGCGGGCTTGGCGCGCGGCGCGGGCGGCGCGGGGCTCAGCTCCGACCAGTTGGGGTAGTCGATCTCGCCTGCCGGACAACATAACACACTTGCTCACTTCGCTGCGACCCATAGACGTCCCACTGCTGGGCACGGGTCTCCCCCACAGACACTTCTGCGGGAGGTCTAGAGCATACTCCACCACGCTGCTCCAATGCGGATTGGTGGAGGGGTTAGTGGTCAACCCAATGTCGAATGTTCTCAAGCCACCCGAAGGTCTTCGACAAGGCTTGACGACTGTTTGCAGCATTGAATACAACCGGGACCGACGGCTTTACGTGCCCTCCGAAGCACGGTGCGTCCATGAAATTTTGCCACTAGCGGTCACCCATCCACAAACCGACCGCGCCCGTCGTTGCTTAACATCTCGATCACATTGATTCGATGCGAGCCATTGGGCTATGGACGCTACATAATAAAATATAAAGTCAAATAATTATCTTTATATATATATTTCTTGTGTACGTGTATGTCACTGAACTCCTCCTATACGGCTGGACAGATGTTGATGAAATCTTTTATGTGCATTCAAGCGGCACGCAAGGAAGCATTGTAAGGATACCTACAAGCAAGAGAGTTCTCCAAAATATTCTCAAAGGCTTCTCAGTCGGCCAAACTGTACTTGACCAGCGTGGTGGACCAAGGCTAACGCCACATTGCAGAGAGACTCATCAAGCTAAGTACTTGCAGTGTGGCTGTACGTCTAGTCTATTCAATATGTACGTCTATTCGCTAGAATGAGTTAGAAAGAGAGAAAGAAAGATTTTTTTTCTTTCTTTTTCTCTCTCTTACTTTCTTTCTTTCTAGACTGAGTTGCAAAGTGAGTCGCTTGACCCTCAGCAATAAGCAAGAGTCTTTGCAGTGTGGCCTTTGCCTAAGGCATAACCCTCTTATTTCGAGGAGACCGGTCCTAAAAGTGGGACATTGAAAGTCGCGGTCGGCGGTGGTGTGGTGGTGTGGCGGTGGTACCGAGCATGTCGTCCAGCTCCACCTCGGCCCGGGGCGGCGTGGCCTGCGGGTTGGTGGTGAACGAGGGGTACTTCAGCAGCCAGTCCTCGTAGCCGCCGCGCAGGGCGAGCTCTGGTGGTGTGGTAGTGTGGTAGTGTGGTGGTGTGGTGGTGGTGTGGCGGTGGTACCGAGCATGTCGTCCAGCTCCACCTCGGCCCGGGGCGGCGTGGCCTGCGGGTTGGTGGTGAACGAGGGGTACTTCAGCAGCCAGTCCTCGTAGCCGCCGCGCAGGGCGAGCGGTGGTGGTGTGGTAGTGTGGTAGTGTGGTGGTGTGGTGGTGTGGCGGTGGTACCGAGCATGTCGTCCAGCTCCACCTCGGCCCGGGGCGGCGTGGCCTGCGGGTTGGTGGTGAACGAGGGGTACTTCAGCAGCCAGTCCTCGTAGCCGCCGCGCAGGGCGAGCGGTGGTGGTGTGGTAGTGTGGTGGTGTGGTGGTGTGGTGGTGTGGCGGTGGTACCGAGCATGTCGTCCAGCTCCACCTCGGCCCGGGGCGGCGTGGCCTGCGGGTTGGTGGTGAACGAGGGGTACTTCAGCAGCCAGTCCTCGTAGCCGCCGCGCAGGGCGAGCGGTGGTGGTGTGGTAGTGTGGTGGTGTGGTGGTGTGGTGGTGTGGCGGTGGTACCGAGCATGTCGTCCAGCTCCACCTCGGCCCGGGGCGGCGTGGCCTGCGGGTTGGTGGTGAACGAGGGGTACTTCAGCAGCCAGTCCTCGTAGCCGCCGCGCAGGGCGAGCGGTGGTGGTGTGGTAGTGTGGTGGTGTGGTGGTGTGGTGGTGTGGCGGTGGTACCGAGCATGTCGTCCAGCTCCACCTCGGCCCGGGGCGGCGTGGCCTGCGGGTTGGTGGTGAACGAGGGGTACTTCAGCAGCCAGTCCTCGTAGCCGCCGCGCAGGGCGAGCGGTGGTGGTGTGGTAGTGTGGTGGTGTGGTGGTGTGGTAGTGTGGTGGTGTGGTGGTGTGGCGGTGGTACCGAGCATGTCGTCCAGCTCCACCTCGGCCCGGGGCGGCGTGGCCTGCGGGTTGGTGGTGAACGAGGGGTACTTCAGCAGCCAGTCCTCGTAGCCGCCGCGCAGGGCGAGCGGTGGTGGTGTGGTAGTGTGGTGGTGTGGTGGTGTGGTGGTGTGGCGGTGGTACCGAGCATGTCGTCCAGCTCCACCTCGGCCCGGGGCGGCGTGGCCTGCGGGTTGGTGGTGAACGAGGGGTACTTCAGCAGCCAGTCCTCGTAGCCGCCGCGCAGGGCGAGCGGTGGTGGTGTGGTAGTGTGGTGGTGTGGTGGTGTGGTGGTGTGGCGGTGGTACCGAGCATGTCGTCCAGCTCCACCTCGGCCCGGGGCGGCGTGGCCTGCGGGTTGGTGGTGAACGAGGGGTACTTCAGCAGCCAGTCCTCGTAGCCGCCGCGCAGGGCGAGCGGTGGTGGTGTGGTAGTGTGGTGGTGTGGTGGTGTGGTGGTGTGGCGGTGGTACCGAGCATGTCGTCCAGCTCCACCTCGGCCCGGGGCGGCGTGGCCTGCGGGTTGGTGGTGAACGAGGGGTACTTCAGCAGCCAGTCCTCGTAGCCGCCGCGCAGGGCGAGCGGCGCGCGCGCGTAGTGCACCTTCACGTCCCACTGCGAACATACGTATCACGATCGTTAGTTAGATGTTAGTATGAATATTACTAATTCATTAATTATAATTATCTATATTTATAAAAGGAGAAGCTGACTGACTGACTGAAATATCAACGCAGGGCCTAAACTATAAGGGCTAGAAACTTGAAATTTTGCATTCCTTTTATAACGTAGGGAAGCACTAAGAAAGGATTTTTGAAAATTCACCCCCTAAGGGGGTAAAACGGGGGTGCAAAGTTAGTATGAAACTTTGCCGTTTTTGATGTTATTCGAATCAAATTCAGTACATATGAAGGTTTTTTATTGAGTTTCTAAAATCATCTCTTAAGGGGGTAAAAGGGGGATGCAAATTTAGTAGGTTACATTATTTCAATGAAATTTTGTATTTAGGTTACGTTACGTCTAATTCCACGCGAGCTAAGCTGCGGGCGTCCACTAGTTAATATATAAATAGCGTCCATGGCCCTATGGCTCGTGTCGATTCAATGTGATCGAAAGAGTTAAGCAACGACGGGCGCGGTCGGTTTGTGGATGGGTGACCGCTAGTGGCAAAATTTCATGGACGCTACCGTGCTTCGGAGGGCACGTAAAGCCGTCGCTCCCGGTTATTTTCTATGGTGGAAACAATCGTTAAGCCTTGTCGAAGACCTTCGGGTGGCTTGAGAACATTCGACACTGGGTCACAAAGTAGATATTAGGTACAGAGGCTAAGCTTCTTAGGAACATGCAAAATTGTTACCTATTTTGGTAGGGTTGTCACAACAGGTTAAGAGAAATTAAAGAAATCATTTGTTAAATAGTTTTATTATTCAGAATATAAAAAGAATACTACAATAAGAACCAATACAGAATAGAAAATAGAAAATAACATACTTTACAAATTTCTTAGTCTAATAATTTTATTTTTATAATTTTTATTTTTTAATACTTATTTTATTATTTATTTTTATGGTATGGAAAATTCTAAATCTAATATATAGTTTTTTCAAGTAATGTATCAGGAAACACTCACATGGCATATCAAATCCTAGCTGCAGGGTCAGGTTATAATCTATCATATTATTGTACTGTCACCGAAGTTACGCAGGAAAAATTTCAAGTTCAATAAGACATCTGGATGTGGTTCAAATCTCACTTGCAATACTTAAATTTAAAACACATAGTACGTACCAACCCACCCACATACCTACAAATGTTTAGTAAAAGCTTGTAATAATAATAAAAAGGTAAAAACACACTGTGTAGTACACATTTCTTATTAAAAAAAGGATAATTCCGTAAAATAAAGGTACTTACTTGAAAAAGTAATAATCAAATATTTACTTACCTATTGCACTCCTTGGGATAGTTAAAGTATGATATATTTTTATTTTTTCTAGCATTATTCATACACACAGTACAATATACAACCATTATTATTAATACCACGTTTTTATATTAGATATTCAAACTTGCAACTAACAAAACCAACAATGTGCGTAGCGATTACCCTGCGATTTTCAACTTGATGTGACAGCATCAACCGGTTTTTTCCACTCTCGCCGCGTACGCGACAAGCGGCCAGTGGCCACACATAGATGGCCCGCGTGCTTGTAGGAGTGCAACCGATTTGCACGTTCTTAAGAAGCTTAATCTCTGTTCCTAATATCTACTTTGTGACTGGGTTGGCCACTAACCCCTCCACCAATCCGCATTGGAGCAGCGTGGTGGAGTATGCTCTAGACCTCCCGCAGCTGCGTCTGAGGGGGAGACCCGTGCCCAGCAGTGGGACGTCTATGGGTCGCGGCGAATATATAAATGGGCATACAATACAATACAATATCATTTATTGCACCAGAAAGAACAAAAAAGAAAACAATAATGAAAAAGAAGTTTTGCAAAAGGCTGTCTTATTGCTTTGAGCAATTTCTTCCAGACAGCCTGACCAACAAGAGAGACTATATACATTTACCGCTACACATGTGTCAGAAAAAAAACCGAAATAAAAGCTTTTTCTTTCTTTCTTTCTATTGTTTGTTGGTTTGTCCTTCTTCTCAACGGAATAATGAATTGGTGTGATTTGGATAGATGTGATGGATGTAGCATACGGCCTGGAGGGTGACATAGGCTACTTTTTATCCTGAAAAATTGCACGATTCTGGCGAAATTGACAAAACACTGAAATAAACGTTCGATTTTTAATAGATTATTAACTACCAATTGGCCTCTGTCACTCTCCAGGTCCTACACTACCATGTATGCAAAAAAATCATGTCAATCTATCATTTCGTTGCAGCGGGGAAGGAAAAACAAACATCACAGAAAGGTGTAGTCCGTTCTAGAAATGACAATCTTATTAAAAAAATTGAAGGGCCCATTGGAATCGGTAGTGACCCTTCCTGTTGCGCCAGGGGTCGTGGGTTCGAATCCCACTCAGGACAAATATTCGTGACGAACACTTGTGTTTGTTCTGTGTCTGGATGTCAATATCTATTTAAGTATGTATTTAAAAATATCTATGTAGGTATATCAGTGGTGGAGTATGCTCTAGACCTCCCGCAGCATAGTCTGTGGGGGAGACCCGTGCCCAGCAGTGGGATGACTATGGGTAGCAGCGATGTATATCAGTCTCTGACACCCATATCACAGGCTCGCGCCTACTTTGGGGTCAGATGGCCGTGTGTGAATGTCCATGTGGTATTTATTTATTTCCAGCCAGAACACAATTGCTACAGGATTGCGATATATCATGATTGTAGGACCCGCACCTTGAGCAGGATCGTCTTGAGCAGGTGCAGCGTCTTCCCGGGGATGACGGCCACGCTGGCCCAGTCCAGCATCACGATCAGCTCCATGCTGGCGCGCTCGGCCCACACGCGCCGCGACGCCGCCGGCAGGTTCTGTTCTAGAACGTTCGCCGATTGCCTGCGGGGGAGGAGGAAAACATTTACATAGTAAAACTAATGTTGATGTGCATTTGCTTTTTAATTTTTTAAGGAGTTGTATGAAATTTGGCACATTTAAAGTAGTTTATGTAGAAAATTAGTGCGCAAAGCTTACATTTTTATAATAATCACCACAATCCTTTGAATGGGAGGGATTAGGCCTTAACCACGCTTGCCAAGTGCGGATTGGCAGACTTCATATGACTTCGAAAACATTATGATGAACTCTCAGGCATGCAGATTTCCTCACGACGTTTCTTTCACGCGCGAGTCCGACTCGCACCTGGCCGTTTTTTTTTAAAACTACTCCCGCCCCCGCAGTACGCTGAGGCATACATATTTTAACTTTTGTTTGTAATGTTTCCACACAAAACCTACTGGACCGATTACAAAAAATCTTTCATTAGAAAGCTGCATCTTCACCGATTGACATAGGCTATATAATATTACTAGGAGGTAACGAAACTATTGTTATAACTGGAGCAGCCTGTCCCTGGTGTGTCCGTGGACGTAGACCGCGAAATGAAAGACTGTATTTTTGCACTGGTTTAATCAATAGCAGGATAGCGAAAGAATATTAAGGCCCTATATTCCGGCGTTCGAGCCGATTTGAGGGGGTGAGGTGCGGGGCAATCCGCGGGGAGCTGTCAATGTGTTACACGCCAAAAGTTCGGCAGGCGGCCGTAGCACTGATGTCACAGTACAGTGATATCAATATGACTACAGTATTCTAACAGAAGGAAAGATAATACAAATGCAAAAATATTTATTTGTAAAAAAGTGTATTTACTTCAAATGGTACAATTTTATAATATCTAATATTCTTAATCTTAATATTCTATACCTTTATTACCGACACCCAAGGAAGGGTTCCCGGGTTCGAATCCCGCCTTGGACAAGACATTTGTTTCTGTAATATAAAATTTCTTACATTTATTTCCGTTATCTGATACCCGTATTACAAGTTCTTACGAGCTTACCACGGGACTAGGTTAACGTGGTGGGATTGTTCATAAATATTTATTTATTTATGTACGTGGAACACAAAGAAAGTTTAGAGAAACTAAAAAACTAACTTCTATGGATAAAATATTTTAATTAAATCTTTTCAAAGAACCCTCCACCATCCTCTTTACAAAGTTTCATGGGTCTGAACCAATTTTCGAAACATTTTTTCCAGTCGCCGCAGACACCCCTTCCACTGCCTTCTCGAACGCTGTTAGCGCGTCTTCCAGCGATAAAAACGGTATCCCTTTCAGCAGATTTTTATTTTAGAGAAATATAATATAGGATAGGATTAAATAGGAAATTTATTATACGAAACAAAATAAGTCATACGGTGCCAGATCAGGACTCTTTCTCTTGAAAACAACATCAATTATTGTCCAACATCAATGTGATTCCAATCACATCTTGAGTGTTATTTGGTTTCATACTCTTGAATACAATTGCGTTTGAAATTAGAATTGACGTTACATTGTCCAATAATTGCGTCGTAACAAGGTATCTTGCTAAGCAGAATGTCATTTCTCACCTTCTTTTAATAGAGTTTACTTCTTGGGCACATTGTGGAAACTTAATCCACTGTGATTGAGAACTTGTTGAGCCATACTACAACAAGCGCTCTTCAAGAACAATTTGTTGTTCTTCTTCAGTCCTTTGATTCGCAATGTTTCGAATCCTATTTGCATTGCGTCTTTGTCAGTAAAGATTTGACCGTCTTGGTCGCAGTATGGTATTGTTAATGATAATATCGGCTCAATTATTAGCCTATAGAAACTCGAAACAAACACACCTGTCGACTTCAAAAATTCAAATTGTCAAATTTTCAACTGACATAAAAAAAAATCAAACGGAACGTGATAAAAAGTATCCTGGTTCTAAGCTACCTCCCCACAAATTTTCAGCCAAATCGGTTCAGCCGTTTTCAGTTATAAATAGTGTAACTAACACGACTTTCTTTTATAAGTATATGTATAGATTTAAATATGTTTAGTTTGATTTGGATTTTTAGTATAATACAATTAATTTATTCTAGAATTCCTGGAGATGTTGTTAGGTTTCATAAACATTAATATTTTTAAAGAAATCCATCAACATTCTCTAGAGTAACCAGCCATATTTAACCACAGAGTAAGTTATCTGAAAGCTGTGATTGAAAAATATGAATACGTGAGAATGCACTATATTGGAAAGAAGAAAGATAAAAAAAAGAAATCAAAACGTCAACTATATAATAAATTAAGAATTGATAAAGTGTAAAAAATTTAGCTATAGTCAACATTGTCAAAAAATGGTTTGACAGTGTACACTTTCAATTGTCAAAGTCTGCGGGTTCCGGTGATTTTTTGTGATATTTAAATAAACTTTATTTAACTAGATAATTAATGCGTTATAATAAAACTTTCAATGTATTAAATACCTTTTAGGTATAGCCTAGTTTCCACCTCGAAAATTATTTATTTTCAGTTGTTCTTCTTGTGACAACGTCAATGTCATGGTGATTGAAATAAGACATCGACAGTGCAGGTTGTTCTTGCAAAGGTTATACAAAGAAGTATAAATTCTAACGCGTGTACATAAGTACACACAAATTTTTTTTAATGGATACAGGATAGCAAACGAGCTTGCAGCACCACCCTTCCACTGCCGCCCATGACAACTGTGACTGTACCCTTGAGGACTAAGATGGTCGCCTCTAAAGAAGTGTAACCGGAAACCACACCTTTCCAACCGGGCCATAATTGCTTTAAGAACAATTATTACACGGCAGAAATGGTACTAGGTACCGTGGCGGGCGGTGGTACTGCCCCGGGCGAACTCTATATGGAACCAATTAGTTTTCATATAAAACCTATTTGGTTCCCTATAGGCTCTACCACCTACTGTTTTACTTTTACTGTGGCATTTTATTGACATGAGCTATGAGCTGCATTTGACGGATTAAATATATGATTGCGCGGAAAAAACTGACACAGGTCCACCGTCTAAGAGCGCCGACGCGCGACTGAAGTATGACTCGCGATTGGGCTGCTTGGATTTCTCGCGCATTTGATAGATATTTCAACATAGTAATTATTTTAATCATTTTATCTAGATAAAATCTACGACTGGATCTAGACAATCTTACTATCTTTTCATTCATATAAAAATAAAAATTAAACGTTTGTTTTGTAGCTGATAAGATAGATTAGACATTAGAAAAAGGGGTAACTTTGGGATTTTTTTATATCGAGTAAAGTTAATCTAATTGTGTTACTGAACCCGACTGGATGTTCGACAGATTCTTAAATAAGACATATATTATTTTTGAATTTTAAATCACTGTTTTATATGTTTCCCATGGATTCAAAAAACTAGCAAGCGCGGTCTCGGCGGGTCTAACTGCACCGTGCGCGTGCGCTGACGGTGGTTTGGTTTGCGACTGGCGGCGGCCGGCCCGGCAAGTCTGTTGAACCCTCCGGTGAGGTGTGGGGGGGGGCGGCGCCGGTGGCCGCGCCGCTAGATGAAGCGCTCTGAGCCCGGAGGCCCGTACGCGCGGGAGTAAGCCCGTCTAATAACTGTTTGTCGTCTGACCGAAGGCATGACATACCCTGGGGAGATGCACTCCTCGGGCACGCTGATGCAGGCGGGGTGCACGATGTGGGACTCCACGTAGTCGCTGCGCGGCCGCGCGTCCAGGATCATCACCTGGATGACATTGAACACATCTATATATATAAAAGGAGAAGGTGACTGATTGACTGACTGACTGACTGACTGACTGACTGACTGACTGACTGACTGACTGACATATCAACGCATGGCCTAAACTATAAGGGCTAGAAACTTGAAATTTTGCACAGGGGTTCCTTTTATAACGTAGGGGAGCACTAAGAAAGGATTTTTGAAAATTCACCCTCTAAGGGGGTAAAACGGGGGTGCAAAGTTAGTATGAAACTTTGCCGTTTTTGAAGTCGTTAGACGGGTAGACGTCGTTAATGGGTCTAATTCTACGCGAGCGAAGCTGCGGGCGTCCACTAGTAAATAAATAAAATAAATAATAATGTATCTTTAACATTCTCACACGGCCATCTGACCCCAAAGTAGGCGCGAACCTGTAATACAGGTGTCAGAGACTGATATACATACATAGATATTTTTAAATACATACTTAAATAGATAATATTGACATTCAGACACAGAACAAACACAAGTGTTCGTCACACGAATATTTGTCCTGAGTGGGATTCGAACCCACGACCCCTGGCGCAACAGACACGGTCACTACCGATTGCGCCAACGGGTCATTCAGATACATACAGATCATTTATTCAGTTCGTCACAGTAACACCGTTGAACATAAAAAATAAGTTTAAAAAAAATATTGGTTGTCTGTAAAGTCATAGAATAATATAATTAATTTCAACGACACAATTTTTGAAGAATAATAAAATAACTATTTGTTAAATGTTTAATTTCAAAGGTAATTAAAAAAATCTGAGCCATATTCTTTCACATAGCAATATCTAGAGTTCAACAATATTTCTTTCAATTCACAAGTTACAACTAAATGTTGTTACTGATAAAATTAATGCAAACAAAATTACAACAATATAAGCATAGTTTTATGATAGACCTCACCTTCAGTTTACCGCTCTTGAGAATGGCATATAGCTGTTCACTTTTGATCATCACCTCATCCGGACCTGAAGCATATAAATCAAAAATTAATTAAATTATAGCGATGAGACTGTAACCCTGGAACAGTTTTCCATTGTGTTTGTTATGTGTCTGGATGTTAATATTATCTATTTAAGTATGTATTTAAAATATCTATCTATGTATATCAGTCTCTGTCACCAATATTACAGGCTTGCGCCTACTTTGGGGTCAGATAATCAAATTATAAAAATTGTTAATTCTGAAAGGAGTAACTACCGAGTTTCTTGCTGTGTTCTTCTCGGTATCATTAACTTTGTGAACCGGCGGTAGATACAAAAATGTTATGACGTTCATTAAGCGTATACAAAATACCATATGATGAAAAATAAATGAATCTGAATCTGATGGCCATGTGTGAGAATGTCCAAGATATTTATTTATTTATTTGTGTTTTCTGTGTATGTCCATCACCAGCAAACCGGGTCTAGGTTATGGCTGGGGTGTGAGACTGTACTGTTTTCTGTTTGTCTTTTTACCAGGCAGTCCCGGCGGTTGCTGGGGCTCGTGCACAGCGACAGCCTCGATAGCTTTCTTCCGGTTCTCCTCTATCTTCTGTTTGATCAGCTCATTCTCCTTGATCTCGCTCAGCCGCTGTGCTTGCTGCTGTTTAGCATATCTGGAATATCATCATTACTATTATTGAGGAGTGAAATATTAGCTCGGAACAAATTTCGGATGACAGCCGGGCATGTTCAATAAAAGTTCTTGTACAGTTTGTTTGTTAATTTTTCAATCATAGGCTAAGTTTTATTTATAATTGTAGTTCTTTTTATTTAGCTTCTTATTCAACAAAGACAACTATTTGATTTAACCTTGGATATCGTAAATAGTCTTAATTATATAATTAACATTATATGTATAGCAATGCAGAACAAATTTTAGTACAGATATTTTATTAGCAACTATTGCTAAATATATATTGAATGATTGAGCCTCTCAATGGGCTCATTGAACCATCTGTTGTCTTATCAGTTAACAAAGATTTATACCTTTCTAATCATCATTATGTTACACCACAATTTGTAGCATTTGTTATGATAGTTTATATACATACAGTGTAAACTCTTTATAACGTCGTTCGTTATAACGATAAACTCTCTATAACGTAGAAATTAGTTCAATTTGGTTGGTTTACCATAAAACTCATACATTAATTCACTCTCTATAACGCATCAGCCATTCTCTATTACGAATAAATATCTTCATATTTAGACATCAACTACATATTAAAACAAAACAAAACTAATCTTTTGAGGTGCCGCAATTTCTAAGAAAGATACCTGAGGTCAAAAACAGCTATCTAGCTTTTGTTATTGTTAATTGCCTTAACACGTGTGCTATTCATAGATTACATTGGCTGTAGGAAATTTGGTCTCAATTATTAAACGCACCATCGTCACCTATCGTGTATTAGCAGTCGTAAACCAACACGTCAGGCAAAGTTAACAGAATGTAAGTGTTTAGAATAATTTATCTATTGTATTGATAGTAATAAAATTAGAAATAATTGTAATTAGTTACATTTGGTATACTTTTTCTCTTCTCTCCCTATAACGAAAACTCTTTATAACGAAAGAAAATGCTCGGTCCCTTGAAATTCGTTATAAAGAGTTTACACTGTAATTTCAAAGACAATGTCAGGTAATACAAAAACAGGTTTATACAACTTGTTACATTGCTTTTAACCTTCTCATGGGAACCTCATTTGGATCATATTTTATTAAAGTAAACATTATTTAAGAATTAAAACAATAAATGGGCCAAAATTTGACAGACCTGTTGGCGCAATGAGTAGTGACCCTGTCTGTTACGCCAGAGGTCGTGTGTTCGAATCCCACTCAGGACAAACATTCATGTGACAAACACTTGTGTTTGTTCTGTGTCTGGATGTAAATACTATCTATTAAAGTGTATATGTATTTAAAATATACATCACTTAAAACACATCATTTAAAATATACACTCATATGTATTTAAAATATACATGTATGTATATCAGTCACTGACACCGGTAGTACAGGCTTGCGACTAATTTGGGGTCAGATAGCCATGTGTAAGAATGTCCATGATATTTATTATTATTATTTTTAATAAAGTGGAACAAATGGCGAGCTTAATGTTTAATACATTTATTTACTATCTCCCACAGCTTATATTTAACAATAAATAAACAGAGAGAAGAATATATTCAAAATATGCTTAAAACTTACCTATCAATCAGGCTGTGTTTTAGTTTCTCAGCAACATCTATGGCTTTGTTAGGGTTTTTAGGGCCAAGCATATCGTTGAAATAGGTTTTGTGCTGAAGATATTCCTTGTCCTTGCTGATGTACGCAATTACCCGCAAGTATTTCATGTAGTACACATAGGAGTATTCCTCATCGCCCTTTTCCCTTGCCTCTTCAGCGCTCTCGAAAAGCTTTAGGGCTGTTTTGCATAACCTACAAACAATAACCATTATTAACCAGGTATCCTCGATTGTGTTACTCTTAAGCCATATAATATTTTAAAGAATTACTCACATCGTAGGCCTCTTCGATTTCAAGTCGGGTACATTGTACAATTTGTCCAAATCTTCGATACATTGCCCCAAATGGAGTTGTATTCGACGCGTATCCGTCATGATGGCTTTTACAACTCTTCCGTCGCGTAAAGATTGATTTATGTAGTTTTAAAATCGTACAACCTGCTAACTGTTACATTTGTCATGAATATTACCTAAATTGCTGCAAAATTTCATGAGTAGAAACAATAAAACCCACGGATATAATATAAATATCAGAATCAGAAAAGTTCAGAAAACGTCACATCACAAATGTCATTTGTTCATTGCATCATTCATTTTTCAATATTTTTCGTTTCATTCAATTTCATTCTCATTTTCGCGTTCATGGAATTTATGGTGTAATTTTGGTTTCATTAATTTAAAAATAAAATTATTTTGCTGGCTAAAGACATTAACTGTAAAATTATATATAATAAAATTGGTATTTTATTATATATAATTTTCTTTAATGGGGAATATAAATTAGATTCTTAAAGGTTAATACTAAAATATCCCAGGAAAATTGGATGCCATATTCACCATCTATTATTAATTATGATTATGGGTCATAAATAGTTAAACAGTATATTTAAATTTCATTATGATTTCATAACATAATGTTATTTAGTTATCCTGCGTGGAATGAAACGTTTATTGACTACCCCCGTCCCCCGCCCCAAATTTAATACCCCACCCCCCAAATTTATGACGTTCGTTCGCAAATAGCGCAGAGCAAGGTGCGCAAGTTTTTCTGCGCAATGAAATCTTTCTCCTTCCCTCTGGTCGATTGCGGTGTTCCATTTAGTTTTTCAGCTGATCACGCTTTCTTCGGGCGTTTCGCAGACGGCGCGTGTGTCATGTGCGAGACTGTTGCAGCGTAGCGAGACGAGTGTTCGTGTTCTGTGTAGTAGTAGATAGTGCCAGTGAAAATGTTTTCAGGACTCACCAACCAGGTCAGTAAGGTCAGCTCGTGGATGGGGGCTGCGAAGGGCGAGCCCCAGGAAGAGGAGGTGCCCACCCCGACTAAAGATGTTACGGGGGAGGCTTCGGCCGAGGGCGAAAAACAAAGGTAAGCACGACGCACTTCATTGTTTACGTTTTTCCTGCATCATTTCTTCGCTTAATATTTTGTCGTAGGATTTAAAACAGAGAAATGGCTGTGTTAGCCAGAAATTGGGTTACGCCATTCTTATTGGAAACCCATTGTTCGTATTCATACCTTGAAGGTCCATCCATCTGAATCTGTTTCAAATAAGTAGTTCAAGCTACATGAATATGATTTGCACTGCAGTAATTCGCTTCTGCCAAAAGGGGTGTTTTTCAGTCTGGTTGCATAACATGCACATTGCTTATGATTTAATAAAATGGTAATTCTCTTTGGGTACACTGGTTTTTATTTGGTCTTAACTTTTAAAAACTCACTCTCTCATTATTTTCTACATTGTGTTCTCATAAACTCAAATGTCCTTAATAAATAAATGATCATTAGTTATCATTATTTATTATTGATTAAGTGGGGTCTCTCACATAGGCAGATATTTACACACTGTGGAAACATCTAGTCGCACCTCAAACATTTAGCACCAAACTTATGTGACAATGTAATGTTCGTTAAGTATGTCTGTGCTATAACTTGCTGACCTGGGTGTGGTTTTTAGATAGGATAGAATTTTTATTTTATAAAACTCTAATTTGATTCAAAAGCTTGAATAATCTACAATCACCTGAATTCATGAAAGTAATAGGTGTTCTTTTGTGTAAGGAAATAAAAGATCAAGAGAGAAACGAAGAGTTTTAAACTATACATAACCATAACCTGCTGTTATGTAATTATTCATTTAAGCTACTACTTAAACATACTAATACCACAGAATAATAGTACAAGTACTAATACTAAGTAAGTATGTATTACCAAATAATATTTAATTGGAATTGAATTGTATGTAGTCATAGTGCAGTAAAATTTATTTTAAAAGTAACATTTGCCTTTCAGTGCAAATGTTACTTAACAATGACAGTATCAGCATTAGATTAAAATGTATCAGACTCCACCCATTTCAAAATGTTTTATCTGCAGAATTACCTCTACCATCAAAGGATGTTTTAAGGCCTTTCTCAATGGCAAGCTACACCAAAGATTACCACCATCAAAATCTAGTTTCACCCATAGTTTGCCCAATCATAATCTGAGATAGCCATCAGTAGATTAAAAATGGATGAATAGTGAATTATCGATTGAAAAGTCAGCAATTTAATTTCAGTGTTTTGTCCATTTCACAAGAACCATGCAATTTTATGCATGGTATTTTATTTTACCATGCATGCCTATGTCCAGCAGTGGACCAATTAAGGCTGATGATGATGATGATGATGCAATTTTCCGGGATAAAGAGTAATCTATGTTACTCTCCAGGTCCTGTTCTGCATCTGTCCAATAAATTGTATTGATTTTGTTGAGTTGTTGAGGAGAAGAAGGACAAAATAATATATTTCTACTAATATCTACCATTTTTCCACAGTCCTACAAAAGGGGGCAGCAAGCTGGATCTGATTACAAACGTCAAGTCCCAGATGACTGGCTGGCTGGGCTCCGGCATCCAGATCCCAGGCCTTCGTAAGAACGAGGCTGCACCCGCGGAGGCCGAGGCGCCGCCGGCGGAGCCCGAGCCGGAGCCCAAGCCCGAGGGGAAGGACGATGACGATAACTCTAGGTATAATAGGTACGAGGGGGCGGATAAACGAGTTTGCGTATAATCACTTCTCTCGCTTCGACGTGCGTTTCTGGGAGGTGCTGGGTGTTTATGAAGTTGATGTTAAAGCAACAAATTGCTGGAAAACCTGGTGCAGGCAGAGACTTTATTTCGACCATTGCATGAATAAATTAATAAAATCGGTGGGCAAACTTGCTTTAATCCTAGATGCGCGTGCTGCATTAAGGGTCATTTATCATGTTCATAAGTCAGTATAAATTGTTATATAAAAAACTGGTTGTCTGTAAAGTCGGTTTACGGACGATAGATTTACGTGATAACGTCGTATTCATTATTTTATATAATACAAAAATTTAATTTAAAAATAATTTCTCTGCAGAGAACCGCTCATTTAATGTTTTTTTTAATATTTTTCTGTGAATCAGTATATTTTTCTCTTTTTATGCTGGAATGTACAAAAGTCCCGCCCAAAAAAAGGCTCAGGCGGAATGGGACACTTTTTCATATGCGCAGTCGATGTTCATCAATTTATAAGACGTTATCACGTCAAAAAAAAATTGGTAGTTTCGAAACAACATTTGTTTAAAGCAAGACAAGTAAAAGAAGCAAAGAAGAAAACTATATACCTACTATTACTCTTATTTAGAAACTTTATAAACAAATCTCTTGCCTGATTTTCCATGAATGTGTTGTGATAACAATTAACTTGCTCATCACCTCATCAGAAATGTTACGTCATACTTTGCAACACCTATTGACCTATTGATGCTAAATTATATATCTTCTAACTAAAATAAGAATTCATAAACTTTTCACATGCTTTGCAAGCTCTCAATCCAAATTACTATTAAATATTAAATTATTTAGTTCTAATTGGAATGCTTTATGATTAATTATTTTTCTGCTTACTGCACTGAACATAATATCATCTTCACAACATAGTTGCCAAATAAGCAGAAATTTAACTGAAATTTTTGCTATTTGGTCTTACATATTTCTTTATACATCTAAATATTTCATAGTTTGGAAAATCCTTTGTGAAAATAGCTTGCTTCATTAAAAAAAAATCACAATTTTTTGAAGATTTTATAAGTTTTAACTAGATATCAAGTCTGTAAACTCATTTATTCTGCTCCAACCCCATTCTGTCAAGTTTAGTATGACAACCGAATTTAGTTATCTAGTTGTCTATATAAATGTTTACTTTCTCAGAATAATAAATATATATTTTACTCGCAGAATTTCTAGTTTTGTTATAGTGTGTGCGTCAATGTTTTTACTTTCTGCCTGTTGCCATATTATTAATTTTTTTGACATTAAATTAATATATATATTACAATTATTATTAATTTACTCGTACTTATATATTTATAGACGTTTTATTGCAATTGTAAGGCAAGTTTTCAATTTTGTGTAAACTACGTATTTGTTTGGCAATACGATGACACTGCAAAAGTAACAAGGTTGGGTTGGTAACATGGTCCAAGGTTAGGTTTAAGTGTACTCGTCACAGTGGTTCTCTGATAGATAGCCTGATAGTCTGTGTGTACTTCAAGACGGAGATGAGGGCTTAAGGTTCCTATTATAGTAGTAGATTGATTATGTACCTTTGTTTGTCCATTCTGTATTTCCGATTTGAGCAGACTGCAGTGTACTTAACTAAACAGAGATGCCTTACACTGCGTCAGAATAAAATTGAGCCCGTGCATTCATGCATTCATATCAAAGAGCGGTGACAGTCCAGTGGCTATCAAACTCGCCTCTCACTCGAGTGGTCCGGGTTCAAACCCAAGCGGCACGCACCAATTACTTTTCTAAGTTATGCGCGATTTAAGAAATTAAATGTCACTTACTGTAACGGTAAAGGACACATCGCGAGGAAACCTGCATATCTGAGAGCTCTTCAAAATGTTCTCGAAGGCATGTGGTGTCTGCCACTCCGCATTTGGCCATCGTGGTGGACCTAATCCCTAATCCCTCCCGTGAGAGGAGACCCGTGCCAAACAGTTCGACAAAGGGTTGTGGTGGAATTCTAATATTAATCTTATTGTTGCATCTATTCTAATATAGATATCGCTATAGCCTAATATAAGATATATATATATAATAGACCTTATAAGATATATAATAGACCTTAAGAGAATATAATTTACAAAAAATATTATTGTCGTGGCTATAATTTGAATCTAGCTTTTCTCACTCACCCGATGTCTTAACCACGGGTATCACCGTCGAATATGAATAGAATGTGCCACCGGATTTTAATCGAATATTGCAATACAATGCATAGTCAGAACAACGGTGTATAAATGGAGAAACAAAGTACATTTCAAAAAGAGGAAATTGCATTTACTTTACAAGCGAATTCCACCGGGAGAGCTATCCGCGCTCCACAGCAAGAGCCTCGTTATTTATTCAATATGTTGTATTGACTTAAATATTACGTCGCAGTATTCTCTTTGAAATAAAATATGGTTGGCATAGGGAGAACAGAGAATTGTGGGTCCCCAGCCAACACGGTTATATGGTTGTCGGTAGTTCTACTTATGTATTTGCATTCTGCGGACTTGGATTATAGCGTAGAATATTTCTCTGACTTTTTTTTCTTCAGGATTTTCGTGTAGATCTTGATTCGTTGTGAATCATCCATACTTCCATACTAATATTATAAATGCGAAAGTAATTCTTGTGTCTGTCTCGCTTTCACGTCAAAACTACTGAACCGATTTAAATGAAATTTGGTACACAAATAGTTTAGAGCCTGAGAAAGGACATATTGACAGTATTGTCATATTCAGTACTAGAAGCATAAAATTTATATTTTATTCCGTTGGTTAAATATTAATAAATATGGCATTCAAAGTTTGTAAAAATTTTACCCTTAAGGGTGTAAAATAAAAACAGGGGATGACACATTTACGGATTCATTACAAATTTGTGGAGCTAAATTTAACGTAAAACAAAAACGGGCTGCGCAGACGACCAATAGGGGCACCGGTTCTTGCTGCGATGTCAGAATTGCTTCCTCTCAACGAGGAAATTGTCCGTTCACTCGCTATATTCTGTCGTCCTCTCCTCGCGTACAGTGACTCATCATATTGCCAGATTCCAGTAGAGACAATAGGAATACAGAAATTGGAAAGATACATAACAGTGTCACTTTAAATGTGACTAAGTACGATAATATTACTTGCAGTATTCGTCTATGCCGTTTCAGAGTAGTAATTGAGACTCTCAAATACATTAAAATTTATTCTCAAATAGAGATGTAATTTTTGAAATTGAATGTATTTTTTAGCCTGTGCGCTCCATTTTTAACGTCGATTGCGTTTTCAAGCGCTGAATACTAGAGTAAATACGTATTACTGCGGTAAAAAATTACGTTGCTTTTACGCGGCGTTGCTTATCGTCTGTGGGAATGCACGTAAATGTATAACTAGTGTTTTTATTGTACGTAATACAGAATACATTCCCTATGTGTTAAACATGTGTGAACTACAGCGCTACGGGCGGCGCGGACAGCCGCCCTGCGTCCACTGGCGGCACTCCCACCGAGGACCAGCCCGCCGGCGTCGGCAACGGTGAGCACACACCATTACCACCACTCACAAATACCACCACCACTCACCAATACCACTACTACCACCTTTAGATGCTGCTAGCAGTAGTGGATTCAGTTGTTAAGTACCACAAGCACATGGGCCCGATTCTTGCGCTGATGTCACTAGTAGACATAATGTACCGTGCTTCGGAGGGCACGTAAAGCCGTCGGTCCCGGTTGTTTTCAATGGTAGAAACAGTTAAGCCTTGTCGAAGACCTTCGGGTGGCTTAAGAACATTCGACACTGGGTTGGCCACTAACCCCTCCATCAATCCGCATTCGAGCTGCGTGGAGTATGCTCTAGGCCTTCCGCAACTGTGTCTGTGGGGGAGACCCGTGCCCAGCTGTGGGACGTCTTTGGGTCGCAGCAGCAGACATAATGTCGATTTCTTTCCGTTCTCGAGCATAACAGACATTTACTATTCTATTAGATTTATTACAAATGTCTACGATAGACATTATGTCGAAGTTCGACTTTATGTCTACAACGCGAGACTTGGGCTCCAGGTAATATTTGGTATATTACCTTCGTGTGTAATGTACCTAATATTACAATCATAGATTAGATGTTTTTTGTCATGCGACTTATATAATTAGAAGCTTTAGATTTTTTACAATCTTTTAGCGTGTTCAATCACCTTGTAGCGAAATAAACAAATATACATTTTTATTTAATTGAATTTCAAGCCTCAGCATTGTCAAATCTCATATCATGCATTACTATTGGAAATCTTTAATCTCAGTTGGGTCTTCCACTTAAAATTTGGACCCATCACTGATCGCTTAATCATAAGTTGAACGTTTGATCAGATATAATTGTACATAGTATGTAGTAGGATATCTGCAGAGGACAGGAATTAACGTTGGAAGTGCAGACGATTTTAAGGCAAATGGCTTCGAATTGTCCCAGAGAAGACAATGATTCCTCCTTTACTGTCTCGCGTTATTGCGAACAATATCTTCGAGCTGAAACAAAAGCACGCCAGTGTTAAATACAGGACGTTGCAAGTGCGGGAAGAAGTACAATTTAACTTGCTGCACTTTTCTGCTCTGTCCTGGTGTATTTGCTCTATTGTAAATACCCCGTGTTCATTTATTTGAATGTATAGCGCAGACGGTAGGTTCTACGAAAATGTGTAGTAAAAAAAAACATTATTAGTGTTGATTAAAGTTTGCATGGAAAAACACGTCATTTATTTTGGCGATGCAGAGAAGCCAAGCTTTAATTAAATGGCGTACCAGATATTTTAATCAGGTATTTCTGATCGGATTTTCTTCGTTCGGGTAAGTAGCGCCAAACGAGGAATTCAATCCCTCTTCATTTTAGATCACCAGCATTTTAAGTAATTTTTACACATTTATTTAAGTTTTAATAACTTTTATTTTTTATGATTTATTTTATTTGTAGATGCTAGTTTTGTTATAACTTCCTATTCGCACATTTCCAGATACCCAGAGTAGAAAATTTTTCTCAGTTGATGCTATTGAAGTTCCCGATATGCAAGAGCGTTAGTATTTTATTTTTTTGTTTCCTATTCTAAATGGGTATGCCAAAGTGTTATCATAAAATTTAATAATTGAAAATGTTATCAACAATTAGCCGTTCAAAACATTTTGGCATACCTCATATGTTTTTTTTTGTTGCTTTACATTTGCTTTTGCGTGTATTTTATGGTAACGTTGTAGTCTGCAACGTGCAAGCCAGATCAGCAATATATACAATTTTAATAAGCAATTAAAATGTCATCCATCCATTAGCTATTAACCAACCGTTAATATTGCTGGAGGGCCCTAAGCCACCGGGTTTTATCGCTACTAAACTAAATCTATAAAAAATACTAAAAAGTTTTCAGTAATAAAAATTGAAGCCGAACTAATTTCGCGTAAAATCTTCCCGTGTGAAGCCGTTGGTTATTTTTTTTTTAGCTTGCCCTATTTGTTTATTTATTTATTTGGTTCAAATCTAGTAATTGAAATTTGACCCACTTCCTGTTGACGGATTTATCTGAAATTTGGTATGCACTTTTAGTTCTGATGACAATATAATTAAATACATTTGATATAATTTTCCGTGTTAGTTATTCTGACCGGTGAGCATAACGTGACAGTTGTATGTTACAATGATCTAATACTGCTTTTTCCTTAGTGCATTCTGGTTTCTGTCGTCAATCTTATTTCAATTTATTCATTGATTGCCTGGTAAATTATTGATTAGAATTAAAACATTACCTCTTTCACCAAGCTTACATAATATATGCGACGTAACCATTTCCCATCTATTTGTACTACCATTTTTCTTCCTCTAAGGTACTACGTTGCCTTTATTTCCGTATAAATGTGTTATAATAGATATAGGGTGACGCCGTAAAGGTCTTTATGACCATACAGCAAAAGTCCATGCGAAAAAAAAAAGTAGGATATAAATTATGGTTACACGTTTCATATAAATGTTCTAGCGACGCGAATCAGGTCGTTTTTATATAATTGGATTGGTTCGCCTCCTTAAGTGCTGTTATATTAAGGATCGTCCACTTGGCACACTTAAAGATTATTTCAACAACATCCTCACCTTAATTTTATTGTTGACTCTAAAAGAAGACAAACAATAGAATAAAGTAGGTTAGTCCATCCATCTGGATGGATGGATGGAACTGAAGAACTCCAAGAACAGCTCAAGGGTAGTCAATGCTGGCCATAGTAAACTTAGGCCGCTGGTTGTAACTAAGGGCGACCCTATACAAGCCATGATTCGTCTTGTATTGTTTATTTTCAATGATGTTTGTGAATCATGCAACCTCATGTCAGTGTTCCCTGTGTGGAATGTCATCAGAAGAAACCTCGTCAATATGTAGATTGGCTTGGTTTGAAATGGAAACGGATCGCAGTCAGATACAATATTTATTGCACTGTCCGAGCACCGCTCGCCGTACATATAGCTTGTTTGACATGTTTGCTAGCATTCCCTTATTGAATAAATCCATGAGGTGTTTCGTCAGGATTAGGAATTTGCAAAATTTATTTTTGTTTTACCTTTATCATGATGAACAACTGTGTCTAGGCACTAATAGTTAAAGTTCTCTCCTGAAGATGATCATCGTGATAAATCGAAACTAGTCGGCCTATTTCCGACTTAAATCACACGTGAGTAAGCCGGTAACTTTAACTATGAATATAGACACTAACGAATCGTTCAGTAATAAAATGTGTCTAGGTAATTGGCACATTTTTAAAGTTACGAATCGAGCATACGAATAGGTGTTGTGATTGGCGGGAAGAAAAATAGAAACGATTTGGAACGATTTTGGTTTCAAACTTGTCTCTGCTTTTGTCGCGACTTTGTGGGGCAAAATAAGTAAAAAATATTTCTAAATTAAAATAATGCGAAAGTCAACCGTCGCATAAGATAAGTCTTTCTCCTACAGCGGACATGTAAAAGCTAATGGATGGAAACTATAAATAACTTGTGTATTAAATTATGTATGGCTAACCATATAATACAGGTATACAACAAATGTAAGCTTATCGGAGTATGGTTCTACTAACAATTATGGAAATAGAAATACAAGAAAATTGTTTATGTTACGGTGCCGAGTACTCGCGATATTATATTATTTGCCGATATTTCGAACCAAATTTATCTTAGTAATAAGAAAAATAAGGAACGCTAGGTCCATTCCTCTCTAGCCTACCCAGCCTCGCGAACACGAGCGTATGGTTCGATATACCGGAAAAAATAAATTCATATTTCATACATTATAACAATCTTTACTCTCCCCATCGCTCTGGGTTGACTGAAAATTCTAATAGCCAATAATGTCAATGACCCATTGTCACATTGTTTTTTTGATGTAACAATAAATAATTGAAATGAAAATAAAAAATATTGTGAGTACATAACGGTTACCCATGAAATACTCGGTTAGTGCACGCTAAATTGTTTAAAATCCCATGAATCCCATCATTTCACGAAAATCAAATCACACACAGCTCAACCAAATTGATTGTGAAACCATTGGTGTACAGTGACAACGAAGGCGGTGGCGGGAGCGAAGTCCCTCGGCAACTTCCTGTACTCGGCCGTGAACAAGGCGGGCGCCAAGGTCAGCGAGGCGGGCGCCAAGATCAAGAAGACCGTCGAGGAGAACGTGAGTACCAGCTTGGCTTGAGCGAATGGAAGATCGGATGAGTGAGTGATGAAAAACAAGTCGGCAAGTGTAGCTCTGAACGAAATTAGAAGGGGATAGATGCGCATGGGCCGGACATACGGGGACTGACAACCCGCTCGGCTTTAAATTTCGAACGCATTCTATAGCTACTAAGTAGCGTGCATAGCCCAATGGCTCGCTTCGATTCAATGTGATCGAAAGAGTTAAGCAACGAAGAGCGCGGTGTGGATAGGTGACCGTTGTGGCAAAAATTTCATGGACGCTACCGTGCTTCGGAGGGCATGTAAAGCCGTCGAGTTGATTTCAATATTGGAAACAGTCGTTAAGCCTTGTCGAAGACCTTCGGGTGGCTTGAGAACATTCGACACTGGGTTGACCACTAACCCCTCCACCAATCCACATTGGAGCATCGTGGTGGAGTATCCTCTAGACCTCCCGCAGCAGTGTCTATGCGGGAGACCCGTGCCCAGCAGTGGGACGTCTATGAGTCGCAGCGACAGGACATAAAATGTTATTATCCTAAATAACTGCGCAAAATAACATGTAAGTTTACTGTTCTCTATAACCACATTTTAAGGGATTTAATGATATGGCTCATGTTGCAACGCAACCAAGAAAATATACCAGGAAAGCTAAGACTGTGGGGAAAGTTTAAATAAAGCTTTTAAGTTTTCTCAACCTTGTTGAAAAATATATTTTCGTTAAAGGAAACTTTTGTACTCCGGTGGAAGTTTCCCATTTTATGCACGAAGACTGCGAAGTGGCTTCCTCTAGCTAGAACTATTTTGTGATTAAAATTTTTGTTAATTCAGTTCTGTTGTAATGCAATACTGAGTTTGTTTTTCGGATCGGAATCAGCTTTTGACTAAGAAAATAAATACTTGACTCATAAACGGAAGGTTCCAATAATCGTAGATAGACTTGGGCTACAAGATTCAGATTCAGATTCAGATTCATTTATTTTTCATTATATGGTATTTTTTTATACGCTTAATGAACGTCATAACATTTTTTATCTACCGCCGGTTCACAAAGTTGATGCTACCGAGAAGAACACGGCAAGACACTCGGTAGTTACTCTTTTCAAAATTTACAATTTTTATAATTTAATCACATTACATTATTATTGAACAAGTGGAGCTGGAGATACTTCGCACCAAGCATTTCTATCGTTTAAGTAATCATTAACAAGAGAGAGCGAGATACTCGTATACTCGTAAGACACATTAAAGAGGATGTCGCGCGCACGCTATACGTTCAATTTGCGTATACGAGTAACCGCTTGAAACAGTCCTCATTTTTGATAGTATTGTTGTGGTTACTCATTCTTCATTACAAAAAATAAAACGTGTGTAAATGGTATATTTATGATACTAAAACTACTCGTAGATATGAACACAAACTGACATGATCTGTTACGCAATTTTTTCGTAAAGCTTATCCTAACATTTGCTGGCTAAAAAATTTAAAACATCCCTATCATCTTATAATTACCCTTTATGGGTGTACGAATATAACTTTAATATAAATTTGGTGGTACAATAGAAAATTCTACCACATATTCACACCACCTACTATTTTTGCAACAATTTGATATGTATCTTAATTCCCCCATACTTTTTCACCAGCAATCATTTTGACAGATTTCGACTTAGCGTGCAGACTGAGATCCAATGTAGAAAGCAATTTGGTTTCTGCGTAGTTGGTTCAGAACTTCGACCGTCGTATTTTCCCAACGCTGAGCAAACTCGTATCTCCAGAATGTCAGTAGTTACTTCGCTGATGCAATTTCGTTTGCTCGAGAACACTGCGATCTAGAATTTTCTCGACAAGTATCTTGAGTTATGCTCACTGTTTTCCTGAACCCTCTCACTGTTTGTTTTCCTTTTATTAATAGTTATTTTGACTAACGTATAACATCATTTTGAAACTTACGTATTTATTTGGTCGAGTAATATCAATCCAAATAATTTTTACTGATAAATCATTTGAATTCAACATGATTATACTATAAAGTTATTAAATATTTGTAGCGTCCATAGCCCAATGGCTCGCGTGGATTCAATGTGATCGAAAGAGTTAGGCAACGGCGGGCGCGGTCGGTTTGTGGATGGGTGACTGCTAGTGGCAAAATTTCATGGACGCTACCGTGCTTCGGAGGGCACGTAAAGCCGTCGGTCCCGGTTGTTTTCAATGGTGGAAACAATCATTAAGCCTTGTCGAAGACCTTCGGGTGGCTTGAGAACTATCGACACTGGGTTGGCCACTAACCCCTGTTATGTAAAACAGACTTTGTAAACACAACCAAATTTAGGTGTCTTTGTAAACGCACCGTGTCGTCTGTCATCAGTCAGACAAGAGTATATAAACCGCAGATATTTTGTCTCTGCTCTTCTATTCTAAATTTGCACTGTTATGACCTCTGACTGTTTTGTGATACTTAAATTAAATCCAAGTTAATCCTGAGCCGTTGTCTCTCATTTTTACCTTAACCCTTCAACCCCTCCACCAACCCGCATTGGAGCATCGTGGTGGAGTATACTCTAGACCTCTATGGATTCTGATAAGCGCAATAGTAAGCTTACTTACCATATAAATATTCCATCAAACAATAGCGTATTAAGACTCTTTGCATTTTGTATAGTAAATGCAGAGAGGTTTCTCATAATGCCGCCGGTACAGCTCTCGGCATGACAATAACTTCGTTAGAGGAGGCACTCGGGGCGCTATTGATCGCGACATTTTGTTATTGGCCTCGCAGCGGACCCGGAGCGGGGCGGCGGGACCTGCTGGAACTAATGACATTATTAATGGAAAATAAAAAGCGTTCGATCGAGTATACACTTTGCAGGAATTATTATGGTATTTTGATGTGAAACATCTATAGGCAGAGGGAAAACTCGATTGTTGGCGTGGCGATATAGGCCGTGGCGACGCTTCGCCACGCTATATTATGATTGCAGGAATGCTGCATGCTTGCTAGTTCTCCGTAATGTTGTCGAAGGCACGTGAATTCTACCTATCCGCAATTGGTCAGGTGCGCCAGGCATGGTGGACTAACTCATGATTGTTCCCCTGGTGTCGCACGTGTCCATAGACGACGGTGACCACTTACCATCAGGTGGCCCGTATGTCTGTTTGTCCGTCTATATTATAAAAAATAAAACAAAACAATTGACTAATGTAGCTCAACCTACGTTAGCGTAGCAACCTCGTAGCACACACATAACCGCGTAGCACTTACGTAGCACTTGAGTAGCAAACGCGTAGCACATACGTAGCAAACGCGTAGCACGTAGCACGCACGTAACACATTTGTGCTAAAATAATATTATGTACCAGGCTGAACTATGGTACAAAGTTTTATAAGCCGTTAAGTGTCGGGCGTTGATATTATCTATAAAAAGATTAGTAAGACCTTTATTTTCATATTATATTATACTAGTGGACGCCCGCAGCTTCGCTCGCGTGGAATTAGACATAACTGTAGTGTATGTAAGTTAGTTATAAGGAATGTTGTCTGTGTGTGAATGCGATTTAGCCTATAACGTAGCAGTAAGCAATCTGAGCAGTAATAAAGATCATCTTAACAAGATCAGATGCCTCTCAATTAAACCCGTCACCTCATGGCGACCCTGCCTTATATGGGCATCCCGCGCATTCCTAACTCTAAGTCGCGTCGCGAGTGCAATGGAACTTTAATTTAATAATTGTTTCACCAAAAAAAAAAAAAAAACTACGATGGGTTCGAGTCAGACCAAAGAAGAGGTGATTATCGCGCAAACTGCCGCCGGTAATGGCAAAAACAGTGCGTCATCAGAGATGGGCTACTCCAGTATGAACACAACAAATATTTTGCTCACGGTGATCGTCGTCGTCGTATTGGCGGCCACACTTTACTTTGCTTGCCGTTTTTATAAACAAATACACGAAAACTGGATGGAGAGCCAGATGAACCGCCGGTCCCTGCGTCGAAGCCAGGCCATGGGATACCTCGACAAGCGCCAAGGTCCTCGGGTCGAGCAGGTGTAATAAAACGTCGGAGAACAATATCAAGACTACGGTGCAATACGTGCGAAATAACGTAATGGTGTTTTAAAAGTGACTCTTTTAATTACAATAAATTTTTGAACTTTGAGGTAATAGTGTATACATGATTACCAACTATGATAGGAAATAGGAAGAAAAAGTAAAGCAGTAAGTAGAAAGTATTCGATAAGTGTGTTAAATGTAAGTATAATCATTGGACTATGTTTTATTCAAGGCGTAATTATCTTATCTTAAATCGTGCACAGTAACTCAGCGAACATGATACCCCGAAACGTATATGGAATGTTTTGGCATTACTCGCCGCGTTAGGATCTGATTCTTTGTGTTAATTGAGATGTGCATTCTTATTATGTAGATATAATAAACAGCGATATTCTTTGTGTTAATTGAGATGTGCATTCTTATTATGTAGATATAATAAACAGCAAGATGCTTTGTTGTGATTATAGATTATGGCTGATGATTTGATTAAAATATATGATGAATTGATCCTAATACGTAAATATTTAATTAAGAAGGGACAAAGCAGATATACGTGTTCCGTAACTTTAAATAAATTAGAGGAAGCTAAAATTTTATACGAAAGGGCACGATCATTATTATCAAAGGTGAAGCCTGATGTAGAACCCAAGTTAGTGACGTCATTTACTTCCACTTATAATAAGATTTACAGTTTATTTGTAGAAATATCTCAATTGTGTACTTTAGTTCCTAGCGAAGATAAACCTAAAATAATGGAGTTTGATATTAAGACCGCCTGTAATTTGATTCCTTTATTGGATGATAAAGAGAGCACCACGAAACGATTGATTGATGCTGTAGAAATGTATGCAGAAATGCTAAACAGTGAGGGAAAAACTTTATTAATAAAATTTGTTTTGAAAGGTCGACTTTCTGAGAACGCAAAATTACGTTTGTCGGATAGTTATTCTACAGTTAGCGATTTAATTCAAGACTTAAGAAAACATTTACTTACTAAAAAATCTTTTACGGCTATTCAGACCCGCCTTCAAAATACGAATCAAGGTTGGAGGTCCGTTGACGAATATGGTACTGAGATCGAGAAGCTTTTTACCGACTTAACTATTTCACAGGCGGACGGTGACTCAAAAAAATACGCCGTTCTTAAACCATTAAACGAAAAAATGGCTGTGAAAATATTTTCAGACGGTTTGAAAAGTTCCAGGACGAGCACGATCGTGGCTGCCCGGAACTATGACAGTCTCAAGGACGCGATACAGGCGGCGAAGGATGAGGAGGTGGCGACGCCTTCCACATCCGCCCAGGCAGACGTTTTGCAGTACTCGCGAGGAGGAAGAGGTAAGGTAGGTAAGTATCAGACACCAGGACCGAGAGGGCAAGGTCATCGCGGTCACACTTATCATAACAACTTTCGGCCTCGCAGTTCATACAGGCCTACAGGCAGGCCTGCTACTTCGGATCGCGGCAGATTTTTTAATTTCAGAAATAGGAATGGTAGAAAATACAGCCCCCGCCAACCATCATGGCGTGGCAACAGGCGAAATATTTTTTCAGCGCAGCAAACTTTAGACAGTCATGCTGAAGATACAACAGCTGATAATAATAATGATTCACAAAACGACCAAATGCAGTTTTTTCGAGTTTAAAAAATATGTTTTTACTTTCAATGGACAGTGTAAATACGTTTCATTTTATATTAACAATACAAAATTCTCCTTTTTATTAGATACAGGTGCAGCTCTGTCAGTAATCAAAATTAATGAATTACCTAAATATATCCCTATATTTAGCGACAATACTATAGTTAATGGAATAGGAGGTCAAATTCGTTCGTCGGGACACGTTACACTTACACTTAAATCGGAAAACTATGAAACATTTTTACAGAAATTTCACGTTTTTGCAAAACTGCCATTGAAAGCGTGCGGAATTTTAGGACTAGATTTCCTATCTGCTTATAATTGTAATATCGATTTGGCTTCTAACATTTTAACCATTAATCACAATGGAAATAAATCTTATTTACCGATTTCTGACACGCCTGATTTTAGAAATAATATTGTTTTACCTGCTAGAAGTGAATCAGTTCATTACGTATATCTGCATGATAATGATGTGAGTGGCGATTGTATTGTTTGTGCTAAAGAAATAGAGAAGGATGTCTTTGTTGCAGGAACTATAGTAAGACCAAAGAATGGCAGAATACCGATTAGATTACTTAATGTGAAAGAAGAGGAAGTGAGATTAAATAACTTTATCCCTGAAGTTAATTTTTTAAATGAATATGACACATTTTCTTTCCCAAAGTCTAATTCAAGTATAACTAGAGCTCAAAATTTACTTTCACTACTAAAATTAAACCATCTAAACACTGAAGAAGAAAGTTCCATCAAAACTATTTGTTCAAAATATTCAGATGTTTTCTTTTTACCAGGAGATAAATTGTCAACCACAAATGTCTATGAGCAATCTATAACACTGAAACCAAATACAAGTCCTATTTATGTTAAGCCTTATAGATTGCCACAAACAATGAAACCAGAGATAGATAGACAAGTAAAACAAATGTTAAAAGATGACATAATTGAAGAATCAGTGAGTGAGTGGTCAAGTCCAGTACTGTTGGTTCCTAAAAAATCTGTAAATAGTAAAAAATGGCGTTTGGTAGTTGACTATAGAAAACTTAATGATGTTATAGTCGATGATAAGTTTCCACTACCAAACATTACCGACATCTTAGACTCGCTGTCCGGATCTATCTATTATAGTCATTTAGACCTGAATCAGGGTTATTATCAAGTTAGTTTGTCCCCTGATAGCCGCAAATATACCGCTTTCACTACTAGCACAGGTCAGTATCAACTAAAACGCCTCCCAATGGGTTTAAAAAGCTCATGTAGTAACTTTAGTAGAGTTATGTCAATAGCTATGTCTGGTCTGACTTATGAAAAATGTTTTGTTTATTTAGATGACTTAATTATCTTCGGAAGAAATTTGGAAATCCACAACAAAAATTTGGTTGATGTCTTTGAAAGATTGAGAAAAGTAAATCTAAAGTTAAATCCACAGAAATGCCAATTTTTAAAAAAGGAAATATTATATCTGGGTCATCTCGTTTCTGCTGATGGTGTTTTGCCTGACCCAGAAAAAACTAAAATTTTACAAGATTATCCGGTACCCAAAAGCGTTGACGAAGTCAAAAGGTTTGTAGCGTTCTGTAACTACTATCGTAAATTTGTACCATGCTTTGCCGAAATCACATTACCTTTAAACAAATTATGCCGAAAAAACGTTACTTTTAATTGGACCGATGAGTGTCAAAAATCTTTTGAATTCCTTAAAACATCTTTAATAACGCCACCTATACTGCAATACCCAAATTTTTCTGAAAAAAATGAATTTGTAATACAGACTGACGCATCAGGTATAGCTGTTGGTGCAGTTCTATGCAATAAGGACTTAAGACCTGTAGCCTATGCTAGTAGACCCTTAAATAAAAGCGAATTAAACTACCCTACAATCCAAAAAGAACTTACAGCTATAGTTTGGGCAGTGAAGTACTTCAGACCGTACCTATATGGCAGACACTTTACAATAATGACAGACCACAAACCGCTGGTGTATTTATTCGGAATGAAGGATCCCTCAAGCAGGTTGTTAAAATTTCGCCTGACTCTTGAGGAGTACGATTTTAAAATAGTATATGTGCAAGGAAAAGATAATGCTGTAGCAGATGCATTATCCAGGGTGTGTTTGACGTCGAATGAATTGAGAAGTATGAACGAGAGAATTTCGGAAGTTAATTTTATGACTAGGGCTCAAAGGCGAAGAATGGAAGAAAGTGTGGATGATTCGCGAACTCTTAATAAACCTACCGATGATAGGCTTGGCCAGCCAAGAGTCGTAGAGTTATTAAGAAAACCACGCGATTTGATTGAAATGATTCTAGTGCAAAAAGATAGAGTGGATGAGTATAGAAAGAAGAAATTAATTAGTGACGAAGAAGAATGTTTCGCATATATTCCTAGAAAATTGATGTTATGTATAAATCTCGACTTTAGGGCACATTTCTCGCGAGCCGAATTTGTGACTAAGTTGGAAAGATTTAGTAAGAGATTAAAGATAGAGGAAATATGTATGATTAAAAATAAACAAAATGAAGAATTTATAAAAGGCTTATGTCAAGAAATACAGTCACTGACTACATGGACGGGTCCAAGAGTATGCATACTAAGAGGAGTAGAAAGGATTGACGATAAAAACGTTAGAAATTTTATTTTGCATGATTTTCATCTTCTGCCCACTAGCGGTCATGCTGGTGTGCGCAGAATGACAAATAATATTAAGAGACGATTTTACTGGCCGAAGCTTGAACAAGATGTACTTGATTTTATTAGCAAATGTCCTAAGTGCCAAAAAAACAAAGTATAGTAGGTACACAAAACAGCCAATGACAATTACTACGACAGCTAAAGCTGCTTTCGAAAAAATATTTTTAGATCTCGTTGGTCCAATGGACAGAGATGAAAATGGATATTGTTATATACTCACCATTCAATGCGAGCTGACAAAATTCATTGAAGCTTATCCGATTAGGAATAAGGAAGCATTAACCGTCGCACGAGCTTTTGTGCAAAATTTTGTCTTACGTTTCGGAATACCTAACGTCATAGCCACCGATAGAGGTTCGGAATTTATTTCTAAAACTATGGTAGAAGTATGCAAATTGCTTGAAATAGAAAAATTAACATCTACAGCATACCATCATCAATCAATCGGTTCTCTTGAAAATGCTCATAAGCATTTAGGCGCATTTTTAAGAACTTACTGTAGTAGTAACGGCTATTTGTGGACTCACTGGATACCGTTTTGGTGTTTCAGTTACAACAACACAGTCCACACCGAAACAAAATACACGCCATTTGAACTTGTTTTTGGAAGGTCGTGTAATATTCCTAATAACCTAGATTGTAACAATGTAGATCCATTATATAACTCGGATAATTATGCTTTAGATTTAAAATATAAGTTACAGGTAGCGCTTAAAGATGCTAGATATAATTTAGTTCATAGTAAAGAGAAAAGGAAAGTAGAATATGATAAGAAATGTAATCCTGTTGAGTATAAGAAAAATGACTTAGTTTTAGTTAAAAATGAATATAATAATAAGAAATTGGACAATATTTTTGAAGGTCCATATATTGTTGTAGAAGATATGGGTTCTAATGTAAAAATTATTAAAGGAAATAAACATGACGTTATACATAAAGATAGGACGAAATTGTATAAGCATTAATAATATATAGATAATTAAGGAAGTAAAGTTAAAATTTATAGAATTATTGTCATTGAAAAAAAATCATTTGTACATGTTTTTTTTTTCTTTTTCACCCCCGGAGGTGTAGTGTATGTAAGTTAGTTATAAGGAATGTTGTCTGTGTGTGAATGCGATTTAGCCTATAACGTAGCAGTAAGCAATCTGAGCAGTAATAAAGATCATCTTAACAAGATCAGATGCCTCTCAATTAAACCCGTCACCTCAATAACAATAATTTCGTTTACACCTAGTAATATTATGTCACTCAGTGAAGATGCAGCTTTCTTATGGTGCAAGAATTTTTGCAATGGGTCCAGTAGTTTTTGTGTGAAAACATTACAAACAAAATTAAATGTTTTCCTCTTTATAATACTAGTGGACGCCCGCAGCTTCGCTCGCGTTACACATCCACTAACTTCAAAAACGGCAAAGCTTCATACTAACTTTGCACCCCCGTTTTACCCCCTTAGGGGATGAATTTTCAAATTTTTCTCCCCGTAAAAACCATCCTTGAACTTCAACGAACATTTTAAAAAAGAATTGGCCAAATTGGTCCAGGCGTTGTTGAGTTATGCGCTTACCAACACATTTTGCGATTCATTTTTATAACATAGAGAAGATTAGTATAGACTACGTTGCACTTGATAAAAAATTCTGTTATTTTATTTTTATTTTACAACGCGTTTTAGTTTCGCCACAAGTTGTTTCTAGCGCACACACAAATCCAAGTTAAATCCACTTAAAAACTTGGCCGTTTAGTTACTGGAATAATAAAAGCTTTTAATACAATAGTCCGCGTAATTCAATTCGTCGCTGCCTCGTTACGTGTTTGTCAACGTCTCGGGCGGGCAGCGAGCGTTAACTCAGTTAGGGGCACTCGGGGGCACGGCGCCGGGGGGCGTCCGGTAGGACGTAGGGGGCGAACGACAGGGGGCGTCCGGCAGGGGGCGAACACGTCCGCTAAGTGCCTAATGATGGCATGGAGCTAGAAAATGACTTAGGCCTCATAAGGGGAAATAATTTATTGTAAAAGATATTTGTGTGGAAAAACAATATTCTTCCAGAGAATTATAGTGGTGACCGTAGTTTATGGACATGAAAGGTCTATATAACATATGCATTTACTGTCGTCATTACAGCAGTGCAACAGACACATAAAACAATCGGTCTCGATGAATCGATCTGTGTTTTATATGTTGAGCAGTCCAGCGGTCCGGGTTCAATCCAAGCGGCACGTTCAAATGATTTTTTAATTGATGTACGATTTAAGAACCGACCATACGATGAAAGAAACATCGCGATGAAACCTGAATGCCTGAAAGTTCTTCACAATGTTCGCGAAGGCATGTGAAGTCTGTCTATCAGCACTTGGCCAGCGTATTGGATTATGAAAGGCTTGTGGTTGCATAGTGTGATGTATACTATATGATACAATGTATAGTATACAGTCACTTCACATGTATAAAAAAAAGTATAAGGTGAACTTCCCACTCAGATGTGAGCGGAAAAATGGTAAATCTTGTAGAATAGAATACCTTCAGAGTGTATTATATGAAATTCCTTTTTACAATTGCAGTGAATTTGCATAGTGGATGTATACTATACGATACATTGTATAGTATACAGTCACTTCGCATGTATAAAAAAAAGTATACAGGTGAACTTCCCACTCAGATCGGAGCGGTTTTGAATAGAATACCTATATACTCGTAATATGCAGTGAATTTCTGTAATGCAAATGCTACTTATGCGAAGTCCTCCAGTTAAAAATACTCATCTGGTTCCTCTTTGCGAATGTAGATGACTAGAGAACGAGAAAGCTTTCAGTAAACCTCCCAGGTTGTTATAAGTAATGCGGAGAGACGGGAGCTTTGGAAGCTTGTTATTTGTTTTGCAAAGTTAATTGATAAGCGTGTGTGCGTTTGGCCTTATTCAACTCGCCTTTGATAGGTTGGATTTAGAAATGTCGCCCCTGTAGAGAAATAGTTGGAAAATATTATAATTTTTATAGGGTCAGACGAGTATGAGTTATTGCTGCTATGAGTTATTATATGATATGCTTTTGTATCTGCCTAAGTTCGTTGAATAAAACAGAAAGAAGTGTAACCGGAAACCACACCTTTCCAACCGGACCACAATTATTTTAAAGACAATTATTACACGGTAGAAATGGTACTAGGTACCGTGGCGGGCGGTGGTACTGCCCCGGGCGAACTCTATACGGAACACAATAGGTTTCATGTAAAAAGTTCGATTGTATAAAAAGAAAACATGACAGGTAAGGCAAGTATAGTTAAACCTTCTCAAAGGTTTGGTTTAAAAACTAATTGTTGAATGAATTAATGAAATTAATTGAGTAAGTAGCCAATTCAATTTTAGTTTTATCGTTTATTAATTGTGTTGTGTTATTTTGTATTGTCTACTTTTGAAATAAATGTGTTCTTCTTCTTGTAGTGTTTGGGTGTCCATTATAGTAAATAAAACACGCCTTTGGTCACTCAATAGGTGAAGTAGGTAATGCGTCCGGCCCACGTCCGTACTGGCTCACCGCTAGCGCGTGACTGACGCCGGCGCATACACTACACTTCTTCTTCTTCTTCAATACTGCCCAGCAATGGGCTTAGGAAGCCAAGCCTAATTCGTTATTTTGTACCGGTCTTAAGCTGAAGCGCGAACTTAATCACAAGGGGAGCTAAAGTTACGGTATCGGTATCGAGTCATCTCATCTATTCCGCGAAGTTTCCAGACTCGTTATCGCAAAGTTGTATCAGTTCTTACACTTGTCGTTTGGGTTCGTTTTGATGATATAATCTATATATGTATAAAAGGAGAAGCTGACTGACTGACTGACTGACTGATCAACGCAGGGCATAAACTATAAGGGTTAGAAACGACTGACTGACTGACTGACTGACATATCAACGCAGGACCAAAACTGTAAGGGTTAGAAACTTGAAATTTTGCACAGGGGTTCCTTTTATAACGTAGGGGAGCACTAAGAAAGGATTTTTGAAAATTCTCCCCCTAAGGGGGTAAAACAGGGGTGTAAAGTTAGTATGAAACTTTGCCGTTTTTGAAGTCAAATGGGCAACCCAAACGCGGGCAGACGTCGTTAATGGGTCTAATTCTACGCGAGCGAAGCTGCGGGCGTCCACTAGTTTCTGATAAGTAAAGTTGTTCGCTCCTTAACATTAAAAGGTCAGTGTTTGATGGATTCTTTGCGAATGTTTCACGAAGTTGGTGAGAGAAAGTTGATCTGTCAGTTTTTTCAGTCTTGTTAAGACCGAGGTGTCAGAGGTACTAACGTATTTACTCATACGAATACATTCGATGATGAACTGCAAACAGTGACTAGTTTAGTCCGGTGTGCAGCCAGCCGCAAAATGTGTGGACTGGACAGTAACTATTTAGGAGGGCAGTGAGGGTGACGTCATCATGACGGAGTGAGCGCGAATACGAAACTGAGCGCAACAATGTAAATGTTGTGCTCATCTGTAATTGTATGTACACGACTGCAAGATTTATTTATACTGTTTCGTGTATCACATGTTGGTGTGCCTAATTTAAATAAATAAATAAATACTCTTGAGGACGGTCGTCGTATTAGATCGAAACTAGTCTGTCATTTTTCGACTTTTAATCAAATCTGTAAGTTATCTTCTATGATGTATCACACGATTAATTCAGTAATTAAAAAAAATATATTAATATCAAGCCTCTTTTTCAGACTGCACAATTGGCAGAACTTTTTTGATTCAGATTTGTGTGCTGGCAAAATTAGGCGCCAATCGATATCAGTTCTCGGAATCGCTTTTCCTTTGTATCGTATTGTTGCGGTTTGTGAGTGTTCGTTTTTTAGAGCAGTTATTTTACGGTTTAGGCCAGGAGTCGGCAACCTGCGGCATACGCAAGTAATATGAATAAATAGATAGTTTTTTTTTATCAAAAATCTTTATTTATCGCACTTCACACACAAGTGAACTATTTGTTGTTGGCACCAACATTTGTGGCTCTTTAAAAACTGAAATTTTGTAAATTGTAATTTTTGCTACCGCTACCGTGCTTCGGAGGGCACGTAAAGCCGTCGGTCCCGGATGTTTTCAAAGGTGGAAACAATCGTTAAGCCTTGTCGAAGACCTTCGGGTGGCTTGAGAACATTCGACACTGGGTTGGCCACTAACCCCTCCACCACCATTGGAGCAGCGTGGTGGAGTATTCTAAGACCTCCCGCAGCTCCGTCTGTGGGGGAGACCCGTGCCCAGCAGTGGGACGTCTATGGGTCGCAGCGAATTTTCGACTCTTCCGACTCAAAAGGTTGCCGACCCGTTTAGGCGAGTCACTTGGCAGGCTGCCAAGGCAGGAATGTCGGGCGGTTCAGGACTAAGCGACCGCGGCGGTAATCGTGTTGCGGCGCCACGCAAATTGTTCAACACGTCGCTCCACAGATTTAAGGTGGCGAGGTTAATGTTGCTCGTGGAATGATCGGAATCTTTCCAACTTATTTAGCTTGTAGAATTGTATACGGTGTAAGGGCTAATGACGGCAGGTGATCACCGTCGCCTCCGAAATCGTGCGACAGAGTGTATCACAGGTGCTCGTGCTTTATCGAAGACCTACGGGTGGTTTGAGAACATTCGAAACTGGGTTGGTCAAAACCGTCAATCAGTTTGCATTGAAGCAGCGTGGCAGGGTTTGCTCTAGTCCTCCCTTTGTCTGTGGGGGAGACCCGTGCCCAGCAGTGGGACGTCTATGGGTTGCAGCTACCCTATATATATTGAATTATCTTTAACTAATTTCGATTTGACTAGGTCTTCACGTCTTTTTTTAAAAGCTTTTATTTAACTTCACTCGTATGTATCTTGTATGTATGTCCTGAATCTTGCAATCAATATTTCACCCACTTCCACTGAAGCTATCGAGCTGAAATTTGGCACACATATTTGGTTCCGATGACAATACACGAAATTAAAAAAAAGGTGTAAAAAGCTTTTTTTTTTAAATTTTGTTTTTAATAATTCATTAATTTGTATAATACATATTGTACACATCATTGACAGGATAACCCAAAACATTACGTGTCATAAAAATAATTACACTAAAAAAAAACCTCACGGCGTATACATACAGTGTACGTAATTTCAACTATGAATGACGTGTTTTATAAATTTATGAATAAGGGGGTATTTTGACATTGTATACATTGTATACCTTATAGCGAAAATTTCCATTTCGTTTCGGAAAATCAGCAAGTTACAAGAGGAGTTAGAATGGCGTAAGGCCTCGAGGCTGCTAGTCAGAAGTTATTCGAACTGACGTGGGTGTTCCGTCATCTGACGGCAGGATATGCTAAAGCGGATATCGAATTTCCGATGAACTTCATTTCCAAGTTAATCGGAATATGTTCTTCGTCATAGTTGCGTCCGTGGGCGTCTATACCCAGCCAATGTAATGTCAGAGATCACGCTGCAACGCTCTTTCAATGTGAAAAAAAAACACATCCGAATTAGAACCTCCTCCTTTTTAGGGTTCCGTACCCAAAGGGTCAAACGGCACCCTATTACTAAGGCTCCGCTGTCCGTCTGTCCGTCTGTCACCAGGCTGTATCTCATGAACTGTGATAGTTAGACAGTTGAAATTTTCACAGATGATGTATTTCTGTTGCCGCTATAACAACAAATACTTAAAAACAGAAAAATTAATATTCAAGTGGGACTGTCATTCTACAGACTCATGTCTGTTCAATGTGATCTAAAACGTTAAGCAACGACGGCCGCAGTCGGTTTGTAGATGGGTGACGCTAGTGGCACGAAGATCTGAAGAGATTTTGTCTCTAGCAGTCAGTCTACCGGTGTAGCTTAAGCCATGCGACGAACGCTTTTGCTCCTCTAATAAATTAGTATTCGTTACACAATTCCTGTTTCATTTGGCATCGCGGGCGGCGCTGGGGAGGATCCATCAACGTCAGCTCTTGGCTCATTACATCGGGAGTTGGGGACTTGCCAAGACGCTGGCGTTCCAGATCGAAGACGAGGTGGCTGAATATAGGATTACTAGTGGACGCCCGCAGCTTCGGTCGCGTGGAATTAAGACCCATTAACTACGTCTGCCCGCGTTCGGGTTGCCCACTTGACTTCTAAAACGGCAAATACTAACTTTGCACCCCCGTTTTACCCTCTTAGGGGGTGAATTTTCAAAAATCCTTTCTTAGTGCTCCCCTACGTTATAAAAAGAACCCTTGTGCAAAATTTCAAGTTTCTGACCCTTATAGTTTAGGCCCTGCGTTGATATGTCAGTCAGTCAGTCAGTCACCTTCGCCTTTTATATATATAGATAGATAGGGTTGTATAGAATTCGGTTATTCGTATTGATTGGCCCCCTCCACAATTTTTTCTTCCGTGTGAACATGCCTGTACTCTTTTAATCATTTTGAACTTTCTGCATTTGTTCTGAATAAATTCAAATTCATAATTTTTTTGCATTACACATTTTTATATGATTCAAGAGCTTATGGCAATATTATCATGAGTAATTTAAATTCATTTGTTAAAAATTTAATTAAATTCATTTGTTGTTTGTATGATGATGTTATGTTGTTTCATCACCGCAACCCTTCCTTTGTCCCACTGTTGGGCACGGGTTTCCTCTCAGAATGGGAAGGATTAGGCCTTAGTCCACCACGCTGGCCAAGTGCGGATTGGCAGACTTCGACTTTATTTTAATCGGTTTAGAATGACATTATATCTCTTTTCCTTTAGTAGTTTGTAGTTACCTAGAATTTCGCTAAGCGGATCCAATAACTTCAAAGTGAAATAAATTATTTGACTTTGGCTTTGGCAACAGACTATCCACGAATAAGGACAAAACAGGAAAGGACGACTAAATGTTCTACTTTTACTCATAACAGTTTACTTACAAAAACTTTTCTATCCACCGACGTAGCTTGGATAAAATCTATAGAAAATGTGTGGAAAACAAGCTTTTACCCAACCTAACACCTAGCTTAATACGATATAGTCTAGTTAAATTCATTACCCTTTATACCACGGCGCCCTGTTTGCAAGCGGTACAAAGAGAACTGAGTTCAATAAGCGCTATACCGCTCCTCCCAACGTGAGCTTGTCGAACAAATATAACCCTTATGTCTACAGGGCCACGTGCCACTTCAGCTCGCTCGTCCTTGACCCGTGGTTGGTGATTAGCTCAGAGTTCGCTTAATGGAGACCTCTATTGAGTTTTAGTGCGTGCCGGGCAGCCATTTGGACAAAGTTATGTGGTTGCAGCTTAATGGCTTTTAGCAAAGGTGCAGTTGGCCTTTAGAGAGGTTATGATACATGTAATCTATACTAATATTATAAAGAGGAAAGATTTGTTTGTAATGTTTTCACACAAAAACTACTGGAGCGATTTCAAAAATTATTTCACCATTAGAAAGCTGCATCTTCACTGGTGACATAGGTTATATAATATTACTAGGTGTAAACGAAACTATTGTTATGTCTAATTCCATGCGAGCGAAGCAGCGGAGGTCCACTAGTCAGTTATATAGTCTTCACTTTTCTGTTAGGTTCTGAAGTTGATTTGGATCATATGATGGCCTTCGACACAGACAGACAGACAACAGTAAAATTCTTTTCACACAAGTTCGACCTTATAAACAGGCAAATTCTAGAGTACCTGGTACGTCCTGATCTCCATTGTCTTCCACTTATTCGCTATTTGGATTTGCCTCGGAAAATTTGTTCACAACGGTTCTTGGCTTTCCCATGTCGCCTGAACGATTTTTCGAAGTTTCACTACACATCACAGACTACTTAAGTAGTTTGCGCCGATAGGACAGATCAATAAATCTGTCATCCGTCATTGTTTTGGCGCCAAAGTATACGAACAGCAGCTGAATCAGTAGATATAATTATTGATTAAAATTTAAAATTTAAAAAAAAACCCCGCCACAATATTCTACTATTCAAGACCTTTCATTTGATATCCATATTGAGGGCGGCCATCTTGGACCGATTTTCATTTAACATAAGAATACTCCTGACTAATTCACCTTTCAAACAAAAACAAAATCAAAATCGGTTCATCCGTTCTGGAGCTACGATGCGACAGACACACTCACAGACACGTCAAACTTATAACACCCCGTTTGCGTCGGGGGTTAAAAAGTACCATATACGGCTCCAACTCACTTGCAAAAAGAGATGTCCGACTAAAAGCGGCTGTCTGCGCTCGCCCTCCCCGTAGATACCGGCGACGGCGGCCGCAGCCCTGACCCGTCGCATTGACCCAGTTCCGACGTCAAGCCGCGGTCTGCGCCCGACCTTTTTGCGTCGTAATAAATTTGAAGGCTCCGTGTCGCTGTGGTAATTACTTTTTTCGGAGTTACACGTCAAAGAGATGGGCGGGCGTCGAGGGCTAGAGCAAGGGTTAAAAGAGGTATTTGTTGGTTGTGAGCTGCGTAGTGCGGGAAGGTTGATTTGTTGCATACTTATTTTATACTAGTGGACGCCCGCAGCTCTTAGACATAACAATAGTTTCGTTTACACCTAGTAATATTATATAGTCTATGTCACTCAGTGAAGATGCAGCTTGCTAATGGTAAAAGAATTTTTGAAATCATCCAGTAGTTTTTGTGTGAAAACATTACAAACACATATTTCCTTTTTATAAAATTTGTGCAAGAGGCCGACGGTAAAGTCTCGGATCATGGTAAATAGTCCTCTGACGAGACTTAGTAAAATGAAGAAATACCTAAGTGATTTAAAAATAAGAAATGGTGCCCTAAAGTCGCGATGTAAAGGTTTTACATTGACCTATTTCCTGTGCAGCTGACCTAAGGCTGCGCCGCAAACTGAAGTGGAAATAGTGTAGTAAGGACACGGGCGGTTGTGAAGGCACTTGTAGCGTTTCAATGCAATTCCGATTTCTACCGCTTAGCAATTCATTAAGTACAATTGATTTTTTGTATAATAGCCAAAATGTTGTGATTCGATAGATAGGAGGAAGGGTTTAGTGCTCCCCTACGTTATAAAAGGAACCCCTGTGCAAAATTTCAAGTTTCTAACCCTTATAGTTTAGGCCCTGCGTTGATATGTCAGTCAGTCATTCAGTCAGCTTCTCCTTTTATATATGTAGATTGTTTCACCTGATGTTTTTTTTATTCCTTTACCAATCTATGTCTTTATTTTTGGTGTATGTACAATAAAGTATTTTTGTATTGTATTGTATTGATGTACTCTGATCACCCGTTATGTTTGTCGTTCCATGTAAATGGGTACGGCAATAGGTATACCTGTATACCTATATAGGTTCACCTATTTCCGTACACGGGCAGAAATCCGAATTGAAATAAAATCCGTAGCTCTCGTAGCACAGCTACGGATTTTCGTAGCATGATCGTAGCACTACGCTGGTCATTACCAAGCCATCGTCCGTCATTGCAATGTTACCAGTGACCAATGGTCACTGTGACTCATTAATACGAGAGTCTAGTAAATACTAGTTTAAGTAAATGACAGTTCTGAAACCAAATAATATTTCCTTCATGGATTATTACATTTAATAATTAACATTTTATTTTCGTTCACTGAGGGCCAATTAGCTAAAATAAGCAGTCGTGTTCTGCCATGAAAACATGTAATTACCCATTCCCATGGAGCTAAACTTACTACGTAGTGGATGGTTCATTCTCACTAAAAACGCGAGCCGAAAGAATTATGTATTTTATAATAATTCCATGTCAACTTCTTTTAGTAAAACCGTTAAATGAACAATAAATTTGCATAGATTACTGATTGTAAGCTATGTAATAAACGAGCCGAGCTTAATAACCTCATTTCAATAGCACTCCATTGTTGCATCGTATTATTTTATTATAGGTACACTAGTGGACGCCCGCAGCTTCGCTCGCGCAAAATCAGACCCATTAACGACGTCTGCCCGCGGTCGGGTTGCCCACTTGACTTCAAAAACGGCAAAGTTTCATACTAACTTTGTACCCCCGTTTTACCTCCTTAGGGGGTGAATTTTCAAAAATCCTTTCTTAGTGCTCCCCTATAAAAGGAACCCCTGTGCAAAATTTCAAGTTTCTAACCCTTATAGTTTAGGCTCTGCGTTGATATGTCAGTCTGTCAGTCAGTCAGTCAGTCAGCTTCTCCTTTTATAGATATAGATGTATGTCAGAACTTTTATCGGGATAGAGCCTCCACCCGCCGCCATGTTGTGTTGTCTCTGGGAATCCCATTGCGAGCGAACAGACGGCGGTCGATCGTTCATTGTCCATGCAAACGTATTCCGAGGACAATGGAACAGAAGCATTCAAATGTAAATGTACAGAGAGACATACAGAATAGTATAATGATACAATCAGATCAAATTTCATTGATATGCATTTAACTAGCGGTCGCCTAACTTAATTTTAGTCGAAATTTGACCATTTTTTTTATTATTATTTTAACTGAAAATTACTAAGGTTTTATTGTCATGAGTCATAGCCTTAATCTAAACAAATGTTCAAAGTGACATGAGAAAAATAACATTCTATGATATCCAGGTAACCGACTATATAATAAATAGTAATATATTTATAGTCTTATATTAAAATTTATGTACCAATGTTTCAAAAATTCCTTCACCATTAGAAAGCTGCATCTTCACTGTCTATGTCATAGTCTAAAATAACACTTTGGCTGGTTAACTTTAGTACCGACGATATTATCTCTCTTATCTTCTATACTGTGATATATCTTCATATACTGTGATATCGTACCTAACTGCCCCCCGGAGAATCGAGTCGACGTTAATAGTATGTGAATAATATACGTGTGTGAATTTTATAAATGAAACCTTACCCGAAAATGTATCCTCTGGGCGTATTAAGTTACTCAGCTAATGGAGAAACGATCCGGCGAGAGTGTTCTGGCGTAGTTCAGGGAAGGCACTGAAGAATCTGTTTTAAGTATCTCTTCTCACACGGCTATCTGACCTCAAATTACGCAGAGCCTGTATTATGGATGAAGACTGATGTACAATGAATAACTCGCTCGCTCGCTGCGACCCACAGACGTCCCACTGCTGGGCACGGGTCTCCCCCACAGACACAGCTGCGGGAGGTCTAGAGCATACTCCACCACGCTGCTCCAATGCGGATTGGTGGAGGGGTTAGTGGCCAACCCAGTGTCGAATGTTCTTTCGTCAAGGCTTAGCGATTGTTTCCACCATTGAAAACAACCGGGACCGACGGCTTTACGTGCCCTCCGAAGCACGGTAGCGTCCATGAAATTTGCCACTAGCGGTCACCCATCCACAAACCGACCGCGCCCGTCGTTGCTTAACTCTTTTGATTACATTGAATCGCGGGCCATTTGGATATGGACGCTACATGAACAACTACCAATCGTCAAATACATGGAAGTTGTATCTAACGTGTGCATGTGTAATACTGGCAAGGCAAGGAGGGTGTAAAAGTCAATTTCAGTTGGTATTTTCCCACGTTTTCGCCCACGTATAAAAGTAATTCCACCCAAACAAAAAGTCGTCCATCACCGGTGGCTCGCTAAATATTTCATGTACCACGTCATTAGCTGCCTCGTGATTGATGCCTTTATCTGAGACGACGAGGAGGCGTCTTCGCTGTTTCATTCATACACAACATTGCTGGTTATAAATATTACTAGTTGACGCCCGCAGCTTCGCTCACGTGGAATTAGACATAGTTTCGTTTACACCTAGTAATGTTATTTAGCCTATGTCACTCAGTGACAGCAGCTTTCTAATGGTGAAAGAATTTTTGAAATCGGTCCAGTAGTTTTTGTGTGAAAACATTACAAACACATCTTTCCTCTTCATAATATTAGTATAGATAACGTAGTACTACAAAACCTGGTAAAGGGACTCTTTACCAGGTTTTATAGTCCAACGTTACTTGTACCAATGGCTCGCGTCGATTCTTATGTGATCAACAGAGTTAAGCAACGACGATCCGTGGTTCGGAGGGCACGTTAAGCCGTCAGTATCGATTATTTTCAACGGTCAAACAATCGGTAAGCTTTATCGAAGATAGGTAAGCCTGCGGGTGGCTTGAACACTTTCGACACTGGCTTGGTCACTATTACCTTCACCAACCCACTTTGGGGCAGCGTGGTGGAGTATGCTCTAGACCTCCCGCAGCTGTATCTATGAGGGAGACCCGTGCCCAATATTGGGACATCTATGGGTTATAGCTAATATGTAACATTATTACTGTATATACCACTTTTAACCTGCTTGACGGAAAGGTAAATTAACCCTTAAAAAAAAGGCAATTTGACGTTCGCCGCAAACTCCGCTCGTCCGAAAGCACTCCGTCCGCACTCGCGATATTAAACCCCGTCGACGTTAGTTGCAACATTATTCGCGGATGTTTCAGCAGCGACAGGGTTAAGTGGGGTTTGGAGAAGCGAGCGAAGGCATAAAACAGAAAAGGATGTTGTCGACTAAAATTACGTCGACTCTGTGAATTATCTATATTAACAATATATTTAATACTAGTGTACGCCCGCAGCTTCGCTCGCGTGGAATTAGACATAACAATAGTTTCGTTTACGACTAGTAATATTATATAGCCTATGTCGCTCAGTGAAGATGCAGCTTTCTAACGGAGAAAGAATTTTTGAAATCGGTCCAATAGTTTTTGTATGAAAACATTACAAACAAATCTTTCCTCTTTAAAATATTAGTATAGACTAAACATAATATTTTCGACATTCGCGTTGGTTTTATTTGACTTTTTTTTCAGATAAAGATGCACGTCATCTGCGTTGTGTCACGAGCTTCAACATAGAAATAGAATACTTTACCGTGTCGTGCCATGTCGCGCCGTGCCGTGCCGTGTCGTGACGTGCCGTGCCATGTCGTTCAGTCTAGCCAGTGTGCGTCGGCATTATCCGTTGGGGGAGGGGCGGCCTTCGCTTCAGATGTAGAGCTAGGTAAAGATACAGCAATAGGGAGTATAGTGAAATAGTGAGGGTATTCACCGGTAAAAGCTCTCTTGGCCTATTTCCCAACGGTTTCCCGAAATCTTGGAGCGAAGGGGTGCGGGCCGTAAAGCCTACAAGCCACAACTGCGACCTAAAAAATATCTATTTTATCTTTCTGAAAAAAAAAAGCTCCGATAAAAAAAAAGCTTCCGAATTATACTATCTTAACAATGTTTAACCTAATATGGAGAAAAGAAAAGATATTTTGATTGGACTGTTTTCAATTTTACAGTTTTTGTTTTCGCGATTTAATGTTAAAGAATGACATAAATTATGAAACTTTCTTTTAAGTACCTAAATACCAAAGTAAAATAATATGTAACACGTTCTATAGGACGACCTGAAGAAGGCAGGATTCAGAAGGCACAGGACTGGTCGGAGTGGCTTCGTTTAGGAGAGGCCACAGCCTTTAGAGGCCAGCGGTGGACCACTCAAGGCTGATGATGATGATGTGATATAGCAACGACATAATCATTTACCCGATTAAATAATTGAAATCAAAACCAGGTTTTGCATACATAAAAAATCCTGTGGCCTATTTTCCACGGCGACGGAAAACAGCCATTACGCATAACATTTGGCTTCAAACGAGATTTGCAATTCACATGGTGCCTAACAGAGTTCGTCGTCCAAATAAAGCAATTCGTACCGTACACGTTTTCGTATCGCGGCCATTATCAGCGTCACAAATGAATTATTTCAGAGGCAACCCGAATAGGGGGCAATGTGGTTAATATTTTAATTTCCGTCCTACCCTCTCTCGCGCGGTCGCCGTTAATTCTCAAAGTGCGGCGAAACAAATGTACTGTCTGTCCGTTTTGTTTGCGGCATCGACCTGAATATTAATGCTCCTTGTAATTTTGCTGGCTCGAGATGAAGCTATGCTTTGCTGTAATTAATTTTGTCACTAGCTAATTACAGTTTGTCAATGGGGGTCGTTGCTTATTCATTACGTAAACCACCCGAAATATTTACATATTTTAGCGAAGAGCATTGTTGGTTTTGGCAGGGTATTAAGGGTTTTTTTGCATTAAAGGTTTAAAATAAAATTATAATGGACAAAATTACGGCGGAGAGTGGAAGTGAAGTCGCCATCACGACGCAGCGAGCTGCGCGCGCGCTGGCCACAATGTATGCCGTTCCCGCCGCGAGTGCGACTCTCCTTAATATGGTCATCGTAATTGACCGAAACTAGGCGGCCTTTTTCAGATTTTTACTCACATGAATTTTATTCAGATACAGATTCTTTTATTTTTATAAATTTATACGCTTAATGAACGTCATTACATTTTTTATCTATTACATTATTCATCATCATCATCACAACCCTTTCTTTGTCCCACTGTTGGGCACGGGTCTCCTCTCAGAACGGGGGGATTACATTATTACTAAACTTTAAATGGAGCTGGAGATACTTCGCGCCAAGGGCTTTTATCATTTTAATTATTTTTTTCTACTATGCATAAATACACTCAAGAATGATTAAGTAATCAAATCGTACCAATATAAAAAAATTGGAAAGATGATTTAAATGAAAGAGTAATGATGATCACACTGACAATAATAAACATGTTCAGGTAATATTTTTACATAATATTTTAATATTTCAAGCACATTTGTGCTTAAAATATTAAAATTAAATCCGCTGTTCGTGACTATCTGGTTAGCCCAATGGTTGGCTGGTAGAGAATGCTTTATGCATTAAGCTCGCCATTTGTACCTTGTACTTTTGTATGTGGTTCAATAAAGATAAATATGTAACTTATCGTTACCAATAAACTATGAACTATGAACTATGAACTATGAACTATAAATAAATAAAATAAATAAAAATAATAGAGATTAGCATTTTGTCTGTGTATATTGTTTGTGTTAACCCCGAGCCAGCTTACGCACTTTCAACCCGGATTGCCAACTTAGCGGAGGCATTATTCTCAATGGATGTATTATACAATCAATTTAAGCCCGTTCTCCTAAGAGCTCTAGGACTTAGCCTTAATCCTCCCATTGTTCTTGCGCTGACGCTCGGCTCATTAAGAGTAGTTGAGATTTAGTTTAATTTTCACCTGATGGTGATTTGAAAACCCAGGAGTTCGCATTCGCTTTAATGCCTATATTTTTGTAATGACAATTTAATCGCGGTGAATCCTGTTACTATTTCTAAGCCCCAGTCAATTTGGGACTGGGTATTTGAAGTCAGGTTTTAAGTTTGAGGCTCAATAATCCTGACCGGATTATTGAGGCTCACAAAGCGATTTGAAAATGATTTGCTATGGATATCTTTTCTCGCTAAGGAAATTTATGTTGTCTTAGCCGTGCGAATGTCGAATATACTGTCGTGATGGTTAATTTTTCATCAGCTTCATATTAAGCTTCATATTAGATAATTGTTTGGCGTATATTAACCATATTCATATAATGTTTACTAATTATATAATGTGTAACTTCCTTTTTTTGAAATCAGTCCAGTAGTTTTTGTGCGAAAACATTACAAACAAATGTTTCCTCTATATAATATTAGTATAGAAGTATAGATTGTTTCGTCAACTGGGGCAAGTAAACGTCATTCGTCGTATTCATATATTGCTTTGCTGCAATCGACAGTATAGTCGACGTTGGAAATACTCTCGCACTAGGTAGCTATATAAAGTCCTTGGCATCCGACGGATATTCGGGAGGGTTTCGATCCTCGTTGTATTGTACTTTGCAACCTGAAAAACGGATAATGTAGTGTACTTGGCTTACCTTGGATATCATCCTTGGATACTTCTTGCTTCTTAAGGTTTTTGTAACACTGTTCACAGGACGAAATATATGGCTTTGCTGTAGGGCATTTACCAAATTTTGTGACCGTTTCTACTTTTATGAAAGAAGTCTGTGATGTTTTTTGGGCTAGAATCCTAACAAATTCATTAGAAGATCTTTTAATTTTCAAATACTAGTGTTGCCTACGCTTTCGTTAAGCGTGCCCAATCACCTCATAAATGATTTGACTTTGACTTTGAATTTCACATTGACTATAACGAATAACACAAATATAACGAATAAGACGAATATTCTTCTTTATCTGGTAAGTAATTAAATTGACGTCGTTTGCAAATCTTTACTCAAGTTCTCTCTGCTTACTAAATCTGTATCTATATAATTTTCTTTTAAGCTCACGTTATTACTCTGTTCGTATAAAGCATTACAAAGGTCGCCTTAATGGCTCAATGTCGAAGGGCTTGCGCAGTGGATGTGAAAGTTCACGTGCGACAAAGAACTCAATCCTGTGACCCAGTTGGCAGTAAAAGATCCCACATTTTACCGAGGGTTTTGGGATGATAATTTATCACTGTTTGCGTATCGCTTGTATTACTCTTGACCTAATTGACGTTCTATTACGGCATTTTCAACTTACCGTCCGTTTTTAGAGGTTTTTAGGTACCGACACACTTGTAGATTAGATTTATAATCAGACTTGTGCTTCACTCGCGTGGAATTAGACATTCACTTACTTCAAAAACGGCAGTTTCATACTGACTTTGCACGTTTTACCCCATTGTGAATTTTCAAAAATCCTTTCTTAGTGCTCCCCTACGTTATAAAAGGAACCCCTGTGCAAAATTTCAAGTCTCTAACCCTTATAGTTTAGGCCCTGCGTTGATATGTCAGTCAATCAGTCAGTCAGCCTCTTCTTTTATTTAAATAAATTAGATTATTAAGAGCAAAATAAATTTTCTTTCTTTCTTTCTAGATACTAAGTTAGCATGAAGATTCCATACATCCGCCGACGTATGAGCGCTATTTGGGCGACGCCGTTATTAATATTCGCCGTGTCACAAGGGAGAGCTCTGTTAACGCGAAGGTTAATCTCCCGGGACGCGAACTGATTACATTTTCAGGTTTCTAGTTAAATATTACGTTCGGAAAATTGTAATATCGTCTAATATTAATTTACGCTTTACGATGTATAGGTACGCGAGTACTTACATACACATGCAGCCTTCTGAGGTATCTGTTTGTAATCCAGCGCAAAAAATGTAATGACGTTTATTAAGCGTATACAAAATAATGAAAGAAAAATGAATTAGAATCTGATTATGTTGTACAAGGAGAAGATAGTGTGCATCAGAAAATTATCATTTTGTTAATACTATAACATTTACTGTAACATGATATCCAAGTATTCCATATCAAATACCCTTGGGCCTATAGCCACACTGAAAACCAGCGCTTCGACTTATTTAAAATTAATGCCAAAGCGTTTTCGAAATTCATGTTGTCTCTATTTTTTAAATTCACTCGAGCGACTTATCTAATGAGTGGCCTGTAATAAACGAATTCTAATTTTGACTTACATAAATTTGACTTATCTATGGTCCGTACAAAACGAATTTTAATTTTGCCTGGAATGTGTGTGATATATTTAATTCGCAGTTTCATTCTTACCTTTCGTAAGTCTTCAAGTAACACGTTATGAAATTCGCATATTAAAATGTTTCGCATACGAATATCTAGTCGTATCAGTGAAATTAAAAACTCGGGACCCCGCGCGTAATAACTTACGTCCGGCGCGACAGTATCCCTACAGATTGCCTATTGCTCCGTTAGCGGAACATTCTCGAACATTCTCCAGTAGCCGGGATTTATTCTGTTGCAGTACCTAATGTATAACATCTCTAGCATACCTACCTTTCACGCCTTAAGTCTCGTTTGCCTCTCTCATGCCGATTCATCAAATATTAGTTTTATTTTGACAAAAAATGGTGCTAATATAATAGACTAACCAAGATACCAGGTATGGCATGGTTGAGTCGCAATTTGGCGTAAAGTTATACGTAAATTACTATTAAAAAGGTTAAACCTTAAACTAATTAATATCTTCAACTAAATTTCAAATAATTTAAATTAATCTTCTTATTGTATTCTGATACACAGAACCAGATATTTTTTGCGTTATCTATAAGTACTAATGTTATAATATAAAAGCTGCATGTTCACTGAGTGACATATTCTATATAATATTACTAGGTGTGAACGAAACTATTGTTATGTCTAATTCCACGCGAGCGAAGCTGCAGGAGTCCACCAGTAAGATTCTTATAATATTAAGAATCTTAAAGTTCGTAAGTAACTATCATTTTGATATATTACAATGAAAAGCGAATGAATATAAATCTAATGTTATTATTCTCGTCGATTTTGAATTTCCAACGGACCTCCATAAAATATGGACGGAGAAATGTTGTAAAACGAGATTGTTTCATTTTGAATATACGTAAAGTTTAGTTGTACGTCTTAATGTATGTTAGCTGCATACTTCTGTGCGAAGTAATGGAGATAGGAGTTCCGTAGCCTTGATTTATGGCGTTTGTTCCGCGCTTGCTGTGTGCCCGCGTCGCTGCCTTCTCGCGGTTGGAGCGTCACTTGAAATTCCGTTGTTTAGTTACATAATTAACATTAATTGCGGGGTTCGCTGAAAATACCACGCTACGTTCCTAGTTAATGGTAATTTTATTTGGCGATGCATTAAATCATTTAGGTACTATTTATTATACCCAATTTGTGTTCTAAGTTCAATTTTGCTTATCGTATTTTGTTGTTTTGAATCGCCTAGTAGGGGCAAAATAATATTAGGTGACGTTTACTAGTGATACGTGAAGGGTCTTTTCTTTACTTATTGGTAATAGGAATACCACTAATTTTAAAACGAAATAGTTCAGGATAATTTTAAAACAGCCTAATTTTCCTTTAGTGATATATAAATTTTATTATATTTTAAATGTACTATTCATTGAAATTAAACTATCTTTTTGTAATCATGGTACATTAGATGACTTTATGGATGACATACATGACATATACACGACACTCTAATGGTCGAAAATCTGCATAACAAGGTAATTAAAACTATTGATTGACCCGATTTTAAATATGGAAATAGTGTCGGACCGAACGACTTAACTTGGAACGGCCTGAATTTACATATTATGAACTTAATTTCATAATTTTACTTTACGTCTCAGTAGTTTTGGTACCGCAAAGTTTTTAAATTCTATATTCCTCGTTGGTCTAGTGCCCATGAGCGCGATTGCTAGGCTAGTGGTCCCGGGTGCCATGCCCGGGTCGGGCACAGTATTATTGTTTATATTTAACTAGTAGACGCCCGCAGCTTCGCTCGCGTGGAATTAGACATTCACTAACTTCAAAAACGGCAAAGTTTCATACTAACTTTGCACCCCCGTTTTACCCCTCTAGGGGGTGAATTTTCAAAAATCCTTTCTTAGTGCTCCCCTACGTTATAAAAGGAACCCCTGTGCAAAATTTCAAGTTTCTAACCCTTATAGTTTAGGCCTTGCGTTGATATGTCAGTCAGTCAGTCAGTCAGTCAGTCACCTTCTCCTTTTATATATATAGATTTGAGTTCGTTCGTTGAGCTCGAAGTCTGGATTTGTGCCCGGTATATGGCAATAGACTCACCACGTATTACATGGGACCTAAACATAAACCGGGTGTACCTACTCACAAATAACAAACTTGCATGTACAGACGAATCTCACTATTCTCGTGTATTTTATTACTGAATGATTCGTGAGTGTCACTCACTGTGAGTGTGTACTCGCGTATGATTTCATCCGACTAGTTTCGGTCAATTACAACAACAATTTTATACACTAATAAAATAATGTCCTAATTTTTTAGAGGCCCTCAATATTAAACGCCTGAAATATTATTCCAGTGTCTGTCAGTGTTCTGTGCATGACCTGAATTATGAGTAGAAAAAATATGTGTAAAAACGCCTGAATTTTTGTAAAATTGGAACCGCACAGTGTGAAGTATTTCTGTTACAGAGTGAAGTATTTCTGTTACAGAGTGAAGTATTTCTGTTACAGAGTGAAGTATTCCTGTTACAGTGCGAAGTATCTCTGTTACGCAGTGAAGTATTTCTGTAATCAGGGTCGTCCACGTCGCAGTCTGGGGTAGGTGACACGGGTCCGGTACGGTCCGGTCACGGCTGGCATTACCGGCCGCGGTTTAAGGGCTGAAGCCTCCTATGATCAAAGATTTATGTACGTGTATACGATGTACTTGACAAGCACGGTCGCGTTAGTAGAAAATTTTCACTGTGAAAATATGAGACTTATTTTTCTTAAGAAATGAAATGATACCTATTCTAAACATGATCGCGTGTACACCTGCCTAAGTTTTCCATAATTCTCGAGTGTGTTTTAAGCCTGCCAATCCCCAAACATTGGAAATATCCTATGACAACTGTAATACAACAAGGATCTCATCTAGGCCCTATCTTATTTAACATTTTCATCAATGACATCCCTGAGGTTATCCAGCATTCACAGATGACCTCAAAATATTGAGAAGGGTCGATGGTAAAGCTTATTCTTCACAGCTTCAAAAGGACTTGGTTGCTTTGACTGATAAATGTCATTACATAAGATTTTCTAGAAAGGAAAATAATTTTTAGTAACAGCAGAATCGATAAAATTCCCTTAAAAAAGTTGAAACAATCCAGGACGTGGGTATAACGTTGGACAGCAAACTGCGGTTCGATAAGCATGTTGATAGAGTTGTAAGTAGGGCATTTCCATCACTCTGCTTTGTTTTGCGTAACTCCAAGTAATTTAAAAAATCTCGTAACAATTCTTCTACTTTACAATGCTTTAGTAAGAAGTTCCCTGGAGTATTGTAACGTAGCTTGGAACCCAAATTACAAAATTGAAAAGATTTGAAAGAGTACAAAAAATTTTTTTGAGAAATTTAGTTAATAGGTGGAGACAAAAGGCGGACTTACATTAAGGCTGAATTACAAACACGTACGCGCGTGGCGGTCGCACCTATCTACACCTTCGCAAATATTATTTGTAGAAATAATCTTTTTCCACCTCTTTGTTGATACATAACCCAGTCGCCATCGCACATTCATAATAAGCAGCTTCCCAACCTCTCACGGAGATAGCGATCCGGATTTGCCATTCTCCTACCATCCATTTCGTCCCGTAGCGTAGGTACGAATCAATGAAACGTACTGCTCTAAGAGGCGGACTTATCTCGAGCTTTTTGGCGACAGACCAACGTATACAACCTCTTAACAAACTTTGTCGACCGATAAAATGGGCCGCGAGCACAAAGGACTGCTAACAATGGACAGTTGGCGCCAAAGGAGCGATGGCCAATTAAAGTTGGCCAAGAGGGCACGTGCGTCGATACTTGCGCGTAAAATACGCATCTCCGTACGTAATGATTTGACGAATCAGCGGCTCGAGCTCCGAACGGCTATCGAATTAAAATTAAATCGCGCGCTCCGGATGGTCGGGGCGCGGGGGGCGGTGCGGGGTGAAGGGGGGGCGATCAATACGGAGTTACGTAACGGCGCCACCGTCGCCTCCGACGTGTTGCGAGTAAGCGACGCTCGCCGAATTCGGCTGGCCTTCTCTAATTACTCCCCGGATTGAACGGAATGAGATATGCATGTCCACTGAGCGATGCTTATCGTGGATTGCGAATTGGGGTTTGGTTGTGGACCGTTCAGGACTTGAATGGCGATTGAGGTCGTTTGTTAACCTTAATTAAATAGGGGTTTTAAAATGGATTTATTGTTTGAGTTAAAACGGGCTTATTTTACGGCAGAGCCGTATAATTATGATTCACGTAATAATAGTTTATATTATATAGGACGCCCACAGCTTCGCTCGCGTGGAATTGGATATAAGTTTCATTTACACCTAAGACAATAGTTTTACACCGAGTAATATTATATAGCCTATGCCACTCAGCGAACATGCAGCTTTCTAATGGTGAAAGAATTTTTGAAATCGGTCCAGTAGTTTTTGTGTGAAAACATTACAAACAAATGTTTCCTCTTTATAATATTAGTATAGATGTACGAGTATGTATGTATATGTGTATGTGCAATTGTGCATCGACAGTGGTTGTAACAAGTAGCCACAGCGAAATGTGTAGTTGTTTTGACTACCATTGACAACATTGATTAGGCCTGTTTGTTTCCGAACTAAATATCCAAAGTAAATATCCAATAAATACGGGGTAAATAATTAATTAAAACGGATCTTTGTTGTGCGATAGCACGTCAAGGGTCTTCTATAAATGAAACTAGTGGACGCCCGCAGCTTCGCTCGCGTGGAGTTAGTCATAACAATAGTTTCGTTTATAAAGAGGAATGATGTGTTTCTAACGTTTTTCACACAAAAACAACTGGACCGATTTAAAAAATTCTTTCACCATAAGAAAGCTGCATCTTCACTGAGTGACAAAGGCTATTTAATATTACTAGGTGTGTACGAAACTATTGTTAGGTATGTCTAATTCCACGCGAGGGAAGCTGTCCACTATGTTGAAATAAAAACGTCGCGGAATAAATTTTTAACGTATTTGTAATAAAATGACACATGTTTAGAACAGCATGGAGAATGCATGTTTTCCGTGTACAATCTATCATGCTATTGGAGATATTCCGACGCTGTGAGGCCATTTGCAATTTCCATCTGTCGTCCGGCTCATACGCTATGCAAATGTCCCGTGTGTGAAATGATAATCCCATCGCGTATAAAGCGACCGTTTCTGTAACGGAATATTTAGTGTTTCTGTAACGGAATATTTAGTGTTTCTGTAACGGAATATTTAGTATTTCTGTAACGGAATATTTAGTGTTTCTGTAACGAATAGAAATGCATACAGACTATCTAATGTCAGTTAAATAAACCACTTCAAAGAGATCAGTGAAGCAGATAACTGTTAGGGAATATTTAATACTGTAAGTAATGGAATCGCACAGCTTAAATATGCATAAGGTTCAAAAAGCTTGTGCCACAGATGGATTAATTGTTTCGAAATTAAGTGCTGCAAGAAATGCATAGAATTGTAGGTTTTTCATATTATATTCAATGAAAGATTCCGCAGCCTCGCTCGCGTGGACTTAGACAAAAAACAATAGTTTCGTTTACACCTAGTAATGTTATATAGCCTATGTCACTCAGTGAAGATGCAGCTTTCTAATGGTGACATAATGTTTGAAATCGGCCCAGTAGTTTTTGTGTGAAAACATTACAAACAAATGTTTCCTCTTTATAATATTAGTATAGATATGTGATCTAAAACTGTCTAGTAAGTATTCTGTCTATTGATTCGTCTAATAAATATCACTACACTGTAGGCGTTAATCAAATACCGGAGGGGTCGCTTTGACCTACTCACCAAGGCCTTATCTTACCGACACCAGACAAGCCTACACATACTCCGCAAATTCAATATGAATGAGATGTGATCCATACGAAGGAAACTCGAACAAAATTGCCAGGAAATGAACTTCCATTCTTACTTTTATTTGATGCTGTGAAAAGAATAGAGATAAAAGTATAGAAGATATTGTATTAAATAAATTGCTTTGGTACTCGGTCACAGATAGAAAGTAAAATACAAGCCACGAAGCGAGTCACAGAGTAAATAACTGTTATAATGAACAGGGTAGTACGTACACTGGTATTGTAAATTTGACACGTAGTTAATTCTGCTGTGATATTTCGTATGTTTTTTTTGTAACACGCTTTTATTAGCTCGGTATTAAGGTATCCATGTATGTATGTAACGGAATCTTTGAAAGTGATTTTTGTCCACTTCAAAACCTCAGTAATTTGTAACTTTCAAAAATTTAATTAAAAAAAGAATCCGTCTGTCCGTCTGTCATCAGGCATAAGATACGGTTCATGAGTAACAACCGTGATAGTTACACAGTTGAAATTTTCACATGATGTATTTTACATTTTTATGCAACATGCAACTACCTTTATGTGAAATTATAAGTATTTATAAATAATTATACTATAAATTTTTTTTTTTTTAAAAAGCTTTTATAACTTTTTATTTTTATTTTCATGCATTGTCATCGGAACCTAATATGTGTGCCAAATTTCAGCTCGATAGCTTCAGTGGAAGTGGGTGAAATATTGATTGCAAGATTCCAGGACATACATACATGAATACATACGAGTGAAGTTAAATAAAAGCTTTTAACTTAAGGCAAAATAATATTATTATCTATACAGTTATACCATATTCACATATCATTTTGTTGGTGGTTCATATAATTAATTAACTTTAAATGTTACTATCAGTCGATTTATCTCCATTCAGTACACAGCTCATTAGTCGTAAATATGAATTATTTCCGATCCGTTTATTATTTGAAAAGTTTCAAGTATTATCGCATCGCCGGCTTAAATAGGGCGATCGATGCGACTCAGCGTCGTTTTGTGCGAACTGGATGAGTTTGTGCTCTTTCATCTTTTCCGATATCCTGTATTCCGTATTTAGCAAAGAACCTGTTTCGCGTTATTGCAAGCCATTCATTTAGCGGTGACAGCCCAGTGGCTATCGAACTCGCCTCTCACTCGAGCGGTCCGGGTTCAAACCCAAGCGGCACGCACTGACTTTTCGAAGTTATGTGCGATTTAAGAAATTAAATGTCACTTGCAATAACGGTGAGGGACACATCGTGAGGAAACCTGCATGCCTGAGAGTTCATCCTAACGTTCTCGAAGGTATGTGAAGTCTGCTAATCCGCACTTAGCACTTGGCCAGCGTGGTGGACTAAGGCCTAATCCCTCCCATTCTGAGAGGAGACCCGAGCCCAACAGTGGGACAAAGAAAGGGTTGTGATGATGACGATGATGCAAGCCATTTAAACACTGGACTTTGCTCTTTCCGTAGTTGATTATTTTTGCGCGTAATTTTGTGTCTTCATGGTATCGACTATCAATGTTTCACAAATAGAGCCTCCGCGTCGGTAGCTACGGATATTAATCCTATTAATCCCAGAAAAGCCTTCGTTATTGAATTTTGCTCGAGTTCATTTCTCGATGAAATATTTTCCCTATTTTCTGTATTTACGTTAGTTATTTAAAATTTGTTGTAATAATCTTTTAGTGTTATTTATTTATTATTTATATCAGCAATATGTTCACAGTTTACACCAAAAACAAATGCGAAATAGAATTTATATAAAATATTAACCTTAATTTATAGCATCACAATACTGTAATTATTTAAAATGCAACACTAAAATTGTATCAATCAATAACATTGGTTATGAAATTAATAATTGAAATGTTCAGATGTTTATTGTTTTTCGTATTTATTAATGCTTACCGCATGTTTTCTATCGCAGAAAGCTCCTGGAATATAAAGACTCTTATATATTACTCAATGACAAACATAAAAGACCTAATTTAGCCGGTTGCAGCAAAGAATGAATTGCATACATAAAAATGATGCTTGTACGTGCCAAGTTGTTAAATTTGGTGCACATCCAGAACGGAGTCCTGAGCCAGCATTACGCAACACCCAGACGTATTGCTCGGTGGGTTTTTACCAAATATTGGCACGGGCGCGCGACTCTAGAACATATTCATCATTCCAATTTTAAATCCTTTACTTGCACGTGCCTCGCTTACACCAGCTCGCCTTATGGGAAATAAAACCTCCGTTTAAAAATAAACTACATTCGTGGTGGTCTTCCGAATTACGGATAGAGCAATCGAGCCAAGGATTTTTGTACATTAAAATTATATCCTGTATATAATCGCCAACTCTGTTTACCCCTTCAGGGAAATAAAGAGATAATATAAAATATGTTATGAATAAGGCCGGCTACCTGACGGTAAGTGGTCACTGGTCCCCGTCGCGTGTGGACAGACGAACACCAAAGGAATCGCCAATGCTTTGTCGGTCTTATAGAGCTCTTTTTAAGCTTCGAGAAACCTAATTGATATTGGCATGATAATCTAAGACAGCCTTTCCCAAAGTGGGCGATAACGCCCCCTTGTGGGCGCTGCAGGCCTAAAGGGGGGCGGTAAGAGACCCAGAAAAAAAATGAGGGCATCCTACTGCGCTCAGGTTTCAAGTTAACTCTTGCGAGTCATAGTAAAAGTCTCGTTTAGAAGTAATCTCCGCTAATATGGCTCACAATAATTAATTAATTTAAATTGAAGTTATAGTGGTTTTTAAGTAGGTGAAAAAATGGGGGCGCTAAAAAATAATTTATTCTCAAAGTGGGCAGTAGACAAGATAAAGTTTGGGAACCCCTGATCTAAGAAATTAAAGATCTAAACGTATTGACTTATCTACTCAACGTATATGATCCACGTATCTCAATTTGCTTATACCTTATTTTCTATTACATCGTTGTTCCCACCAAATCCTAAGTCAGCAAAAATAATATGAAAACAAGGATAAATGGGGTAAATCTTCGTAGTATTAAAATTGATGGCGGATAATACTTTCCGCTTAGCTCGGCCCGCGGCGCTCGCCTTGTATTATTCTTCCGGACGCGGTGACTCCGATGTTTTTATTAATATACTAGTGGACGCCCGCAGCTTTACTCGCGTGGAATTAGACATACAATAGTTTCGTTTACATCTAGTAATATTATATAGCCTATGTCACACAGTGAAGATGCAGCTTTCTAATTGTGAGAGAATTTTTGAAATCGATCCTGTAGTTTTTGGTATTATTATTTTATTTATTTTCTACCACTGCCATTTCTATGTTTGTCCTATAATCTCGCACAAATGATAAAAACTGTATTATGAAATAAATTTTTTGGCCTTATCGAAATATTATCTGATAAAAGCTGCAGAGAAGTTTTGGGACTAAATAATAACTCCTATTCTTTAACTTGTTGTTTTCTTGACGCGGGAACGTGAGCTGGTTAACTGTTTGTGCTGTAATGGATTATGTCGAACGACGATCGGGATTAAATATTTAGTTGGCTGACTGACTGCCCGAGCATTTCACCTAAACCTTTAACCCTCTAATGGTTTTGGAAGTCAAGTAATCCTATTAAGGCTCCGAGCAGTGCTTTGTTTGAGTAAACTGGGCGTGGGATCATTTGAATATCGTGAATTTTAAATGACTTCATTATAGGACAAGTGAGTGGTACAAGACAAATTATGCTTGTATTGTATTAAAACGTGATAAGGTTAGATGACGCTTCATCATCAACATCATGATGATGATGATGATCATCACTTCGGGGTCCAGGAATTACGAGATCGCTCCCAGGGCACGACTTTTTCTCACTACTGAGAATGCTCAAGCTGCTCCGCTGCAAGCTTGGTGGAGTATGCTCTATCTCACCGCTATCGCTGCGACCCATAGATGTCCCACTGCTGGGCACGGGTCTCCCCCACAGACACTTCTGCGGGAGGTCTAGAGTATACTCCACCACGCTGCTCCAATGCGGATTGGTGGAGGGGTTAGTGGCCAACCCAGTGTCGAATGTTTTCAAGCCACCCGAAGGTCTTCGACAAGACTTAACGACTGTTTCCAGCATTGAAAACAACCGGGACCGACGGCTTTACGTGCCCTCCGAAGCACGGTAGCGTCCATGAAATTTTGCCACTAGCGGTCACACCCATCCACAAACCGACCGCGCCCGTCGTTGCTTAACTCTTTCGATCACATTGAATCGAAGCAAGCCATTGGGCTATGGACGCTACTCTCACCGCTAACGGGTGAACATTTGGTAACGCGTGCAGGTGCACCCGTGCTAACTGGACTAACCATCCCGGTCCCTATTTGAGTCTCGATCAAAGCCTGTCACAGTTATCATGGGCAGCGGATGGGTGGTTCTGCAAGCTCGTTTGCTATCTTATATACATAAAAAAGGTTTATGTTTTCCGAGTTGCAGTTGCATAACGCGTGCGTCATGTCATCAGGTTTTAATGAATCAGTCCCGTCGCGCGCTGTGTAGCTCTTCCATTTCCGCTCGAACAAAGTGATTGCTTTCGACGCAGTTGCTGTTATTTCGTTAGCTGCCAACATTTCATCGCCATTTTAATATACAAATTAAAAATGAAAACATCAAACCATTTCGCCGACGGATACTACCTACTACTAGCATTGCGTTAAATTCTGTTTCAGCATTTCCTGTTGCGAGTTACGAGTAGGTAAATGCAGTGTGTATTTATTTTTATTTTTAATACTTTTACATATCGGTAAACCCTCCACCAATCCGCATTGGAGCAGGGTTGGAGTATGCTCTAGACCTCCCTCAGATTTATCTGTAAACTGTCACTGAACTGTTACTGAACTCCTCCTAAACGGCTGGATAGATGTTGATGAAGTTTTTTGTGTGTGTTCAAGGGGATTCGATAATGGTTTATCTATCTAAACCATTGTGAATCTTCACAATTTGGTCCACTGGAAGATGTTTTTTAAACACGATTTTAGTATAATTTTTACCGTCGTGCATTGACGTGAAGTCATTCATATGAAGTGTCGCGTCACTTTGAGATTTCATATGGCAGAACAACGTTTGCGGGGTCAGCTAGTGAGTATAGATAAGTTGATTCCAGTTTCCAGTATGAATCATACATTGTTATAGCCACCTCCCTCGTCCACATTACATGTTTAAAATTCCGTTTACCCGTTGTCACGGGGCACGACGTTAAACCGCTGACTCGAACGACATAAAACCGAGAAGGCGTAATGGAGTGATAAAGTTGCAACGCGTGCCCTCCGAGCGTTCGTTACGCGGAGCTATGGGTGTTTTGAATGACTTTTTTAATATCACCCCGGGCATTGCGACCGGCTTAGCGCTTGATAAAAGTTGGACGACATCCAGGGACAGATATTGGTGCGCATTATTGGATGTGGCTCCTTGGGGTATACATATTTTGATTGGAAATCTTATGCTTTAGAGTTAATGCAAGAATGTGAGTTTTCTTGAATTAGTCTCGGCTATTAGTAGACTATTATTATTATAGCGGTGACAGCCCAGTGGCTATCGAACTCGCCTCTCACTCGAACGGTCCGGGTTCAAACACAAGCGGCACGCACCAGTGACTTCTCTGAGTTATGTGCGATTTAAGAAATTAAATGTCACTTGCTATAACGGTGAAGGACACATCTGAGGAAACCTGCATGCCTGAGAGTTCTTCAAAATGTTCTCCAAGGCATGTGAAGTCCGCCAATCCTCACTTGGCCAGCGTGGTGGACTGAGTCCTTATCCAATTCTGAGAGGAGACCCGTGCCCAACAGTGAGACCAAGAAAGGGTTGGGATGATGATGATGATGATCGTTAGAGACGTTTACAAATTGCTTACAACATTGATACAAAGAAGCCTTGTGAATATGAACCATTTAAACATTTATATTAACTCTTTGTTTTCCTCCAAGTAAGTTCTGTGGGCAAGATAAGACTATACTGCTGCTTATGCTTGCTGACGTGCGCTTAAGGGCACTAAAACGTTTTAACGGGCCATCAAACGAGATGCAGCGCCGTAAACCACGCCCGGGGAATGCTGATCGTAATGGAATAGTGGCGGCTACCACACAACACCGTTTATAAGTGTGAACAACACAGAAATTATTGTATTATTTTGATACAAATGATGCGTGTCACTTTTTTCGTCAGCCCTGTACAAGTCCCGCCTACTATGTGACGTCACACTATAGTAATTAGTGAGGTGATAATTCTATAGATAACGTAACGTACCGTAATAAATATCGACGCGCACTCACGCACGACGCGCGGCAAGATATTCACGATTAAATAATTTTAGATTCTGCTAATACCTCGCAACAATTTATAATTAAATGCTGATTCGGTGAGACCTGAAGAAATTCGGAGTTATGTAAATAACTCAGAATTTCGCCTCCGTGTGATTGAATTTGCGTTAATTCATATTTGCTTACCGTTTAGCACTCGTCTTCTTTATTATATCCAGGGAAATTGATTACACCATATTCCAGGGCTGTCTGCGGTATATTGCGTAGCTGCCGTAAGTGCTTTAGAGCTAATTTATGTGAAGATTTTTCGAGTCTGCCTCGTTAGTCTAGTGCAAGCGCGACTACGCTCGAGATCTTGGGTTCGACTGATTTCTCAGGTTGATTCTTCTCGATAAGAATACGTTCGAATTTCTATATGAACAACGAAAGGAGATAATTTTCTGATCGAGTCCAATTCGAAAATAACTTATTCGAAGTTTTCATGTATGTTTCTTTTATTATTAACATTGAGTTATTTTCCAAGTTTATTGACGCATGGTTTTAACAACACTGACCTGATCTAATAATACACTATTTAAACCTGTTATTATACGGCGTATTATTACAAATCATAGCATCCTACGCAATGGTTTGTCTTTCGAGTCCCCGTGGCAATAAAGTTAATGAAGTCCGTAAATCTGTCCAGATTATCCGCAATAATTGGGAGCGATATAAACGCAATTCCTCGTAATATTTATGGCGATTGCGCGCCGGCCAGAAATACAGTAATTCAGCAACATTACCGTCTTTGTATGGTGCGAGGCGCAATCTGTCGTTATTGTTATTTCGTGGAGTAACATTAAAATCTACTGTAGATATCCATCCATCCATCAACCTTTTTGGGTCCACTGCTGGACATAACCCTCCCTCAATAATCGCCACTCCTCCCGATCCTGCGCGGGCTGAATCCAACGGTTTCAACATCATGAGAGTGAGTAGAGGTGTGTGTACACCCACTCTTCACCAGTTATGTATAGGCCCTATGTAATAAATAGGTGGCTAGCCTATTGCCATATACAAACCCAGACTCCGAGCTGCTGCCGGGCATTTAAAGCTATAAAAACACAATAGTTTTTGCCCGACCCGAGAATCGAACCCTAGCTTAGCAGTGGCGGTTACGACCATTGGACCATATAAGGAATAATTTGTTGAAACATACATGTTACACAGACAGTAAATGGTGTTTTATTGTTTTTCCGTACACAGTTTTAGTTGTTATAGCACCATTCATGTGCATCGCCATTTTGCTTTTAGTTTCAACTTTGTAGCTTTTAGAGAAGTAGAAATACTGAAGTAAATCAACAACAGAGAACAAACCCATTTAGTTTCCCGTGGAGTAGACAATGCTAGGAAGATTACATTGCTGCATGTATGCACAAGTTTTATAAAACCGTTATTGTCCTCGCAATGTGATAAATTTTCTGATACGCGTCCCTCTACGCTGCTATAACGCGAGCCTAAGCGGATCTGAGCACATAAAAAAGGACAAAAAAGGAAGTGCGAACGAAATAGGGACGGGACGACAGAAATATATCTTCACACAATTGTTCTGGAGAAAATCGTGATATTCGTTGTTTCAAGCACCGTTCAAGGGAAAAAAGCCACGAAAATACTGCGATAATACTCTCTTCGATTGAGTCTTGTTCAAATCAGTCACAGTTGTCATTGGCGGCAGCGGATGGGTGTACTGGTCGTTTGCTATCTTATATCGATTAAAAAAAACAATGTGACACAGACTAAGTAAAAAAAAATGTTTAAATGTAAAATCCCTCCTTAAATGAGAGTATTTCGCGAGACTATAAAGGCGATGGACCGCAGTAGGTGGTGCCGCTGTGGTATTACTGTGACGACTAATTTAAGTGATTAAAACTTGGTGGAAAAATCGTCTCACGACGAAAAAATCGTCCCTAGGTTGGCGGAATAAAGCAAAGGTCGCTCTTAGCTTCAACTCAATTTGCCTCCGAGAGTCGCTCAAACGCGTCGGCTTTTTCAGATATTATTCAAAGTGGATTTCCGATTAGATCTCCCACACTTTACCTACACGTAATTGAATATACGTATGTATCAAATATTCGATTATTGAAGTAATTGAATTTAGTCTAAGCAGAATGTAAAATTGATTTCATAGTTCGAGCTCCAAACACATTCGTGTACATAATTATGTGACATCACAAGGTCTTAACAGTAGTTTCGGCATTTTAGGGTGATAAAAAATATTCATTATTTATTACTAAATGTAACCTAAACAATAATGAACCTACTTTAAGAACGTACTCGTATATGTTGCGTTGAAATTTGCCAATAAAGATTTTTACTTATTTACTTAGTAGATATGGATTGGTGGAGTATGCTCTAGGCCTCCCGCACACCACCAATCTGCATTGGATCAGCGTGATGGAGTATGCTCTAGGCCTCCCCTGCTCAGACCCGCAGCTGTGTCTGTGGGGGAGACCCGTGCCCAGCAGTGGGACGTCTATGGGTATAGGTAATTATGTAGACATGGATCCATTTGACTAAAGTTCCAAATCTAGGTACCTACTAGATTATTTCGTATCGTTAACCCTTCCCTGATTTCGCGAAATCATTTACGAGTACATACACAATCGGTAAAGTATTATCGTGGTCGTTGACGTCCTTTCCTCACATCGCAGGGTTAACCCGTCGCCGTGATTAATGTCACCGCAACCCGCTGTTCCACTAACTAATACGTGGTTGCGTGGTTCGCTGTCAATATCTATTACATTGACAGGTTCCTTTGTTGTCGGTGCTGCGGTGTTAGAGATAGCGCCAGATATTTGTGGCGTATCGAGGTTGTTTTACACAAAGAGTTTTCAGCGTGACAATGAACGCCCCTTTTTAAAGGAAAATTGTTTGTAGACATGTTCACCGTCGTCCGTGAGTCACCTCGAGTTGGGCTCGCTGAAAATCAGCGCCGCAATCGATGCGGTATTACCGTTTCATTTTCTGCAACTCTGAGTCCCTTCCATTAATTTTAAGTAATAATCAAAGTGTGATTTATATTTTTTTAGTTCTTTTATTTTTGCTTTCATCATTTTTTTCCTGCACTGTTTAAGTATTTTTTTTTTGTTTAAACATGTTTTTTTTTAATTTCTAAGTTTATGCTTTATGTATGTGTTAGAAGTAAGAAATAAATGATTATTATTATTATTAATTGAAACTTCCTAGAGCATTACATACAGTTCCCGCTGTTCCTGTAGATTTAATCAGTATAGCATAGTTCGATAGTAGCCTCACAGCGTGTGCAGCGGCACCAATATGTTAGTTTTTTGGACCTACATTACTCGGCTGTCTTATCTCCTCCTATTGTAGTTTCGTTCTTCTGAATGTATTCCTGTATAATAATTATGCCATGAGAGGTTATTATAAAGACGATTATGACTCGAGCCAATTTTTCAGACTGACCCCACATACCTGACCCGACAAGTTATCCCTCGTTATAATTCACGCTTTTTAATTTCCATTTTTTATCTGACGAATGCAGATAAAAACGTTCCTCAAAGCCGAGATGGAACGGTGTTATCTGTGTCTGGAAATCACGCACATTTTTTTTAATTTTCATATCATATAGTAAATGTTTGCGAAAAATAATTTCAGTCGAAGATTTTATAGAAAATATTAGTATGTTTAAAAATAATAATTCAATTTAAAAAAAAAATATTTCTTAAAAAAAGTTGCGCAATCTTTTGACTCGAAGGCCTTTGACGAATCCACCACTAGAATACAAAAGGGTCTTTGTCAAGTGCTGTTACGTCTCTGCGTTTCCTTTTTATATCGCTTTCAGCATAAACCCGTGGCCCAGTCTGCTTTGACGCAGAGTTGCGTGTGGTGTGGCTTCACTATTCATTGAAATTAGAATTCTTCGTGACTTGTTTACATTTTCAATGAATAGCCGCTTGATCATTAAAATTTGTTTCTTTAAATACTGTTGTGTTTCATTTTCTCTGATGTTGTTTATTGACGCACCTGTTAAAAACGGTTATTGCTTTGGTGATTTTTAAGCTGTTTTTATAATGATATTTTTTGTGGGAGCTGTACCTACAGATTTCAATCGATTTATATATTATCTACCACAACGTATGTATTATCTACATACTAATTCATTACAACTGAAGATTATGTAATTCGGTTTACAGCAACCAGTATACCTACAACCATCTATCAGCCTTTTAAAGTATTTAAAGTCTTACTTATTCCCTTCTTTTCATTTGTATAAGTATTTAGGCACTAATGAAAATGGTAGATTTTTTACTATTCGTTTTATTTATCGCCCTAAAAGTTGTGCATTTTTACGAATAGCACAGTTGAATTCTACATGCGGAAATGTAAATTTTCAAGTAGGCGGGCCCTTTGTCTGAGAGCCGTACTTGAACTGTCTGTTTTGACTCTCCTGACTGTATTTTAAATGACTGTGGTTGAGTGCTTTTTTTCATGTTTAATAGTTAAATGTAGTTTCATTTCTGTACATATCACGTACTTTAATTGACTACTGTATCGTGATCACGTGGCTAATTCTTAATTATTACTAGTATGTATTTAGTAACAATCAGCTTAGCAGAGCTAAATGGATTTTAGTGGCTATCGAACTCGTCTCTCACTCGAGCGGTCCGTGCTCAAACCCCAACGACACGCACCAATGACTTTTCTAAGTTATGTGCGATTTAAGAAATTAAATGTCACTTGCTTTTTCTTTTTTTTTTCTTTAACTAATTCCTAGATAAAAAGTAAGCCAATACTTACTCGTATATTGCGGTGCCCGCCACGTGCGAGTATCCGTCGATGGCGGGTATCGATGCGGTGAACCGTCCATTTATTATTCGCTTTGTACTCTTTGAATGAAAAGAGGATTAGTTCAACGGAAATAAAGAGATAATGGAAATGGTTATTGTAATATTGATTTATTTGTATTCAAAGGCTTTTGTGTTTCATTTTCATTCGTTGTTTAGTTATGACAAAATTATTCAAATTTCGTAAAACTTTCAAGCTACTGTCAATTGTCTGCTGTGATAGAATACTAAATATCAATTAGGTACTAGATTTGACCCAAATAAATAAACAGGGCAGCTAAATAAAACCGTTTAAAAAACGAAAAGCGTAATTAAATACTTTATCTTTTATTCTCTATCTCTTTAAATGTTCGTTTATGCTTTTCTGCAGTCTCAATAAACTGTAAACATTTTTTTCTTTAGCAACATCTCTGCCCCTATCCGTCTTAGTTACAGCGTCCGCATTCGGTTTATATAGGAAAGATTCTATCTATTTGGTTGGGACAGTCAAGGAATTTGACGCTACGCCATTTTCTTGTTTTATTGTTATCGTGGTGCCGCTCCTGGCTCGCCTGCAGGCGACTGTATCGACTTTCATTCCCGCTGAACTGGATCGACATTTGAATTGAATTTGTTTACCTCTCTCTTCTGTTAGTTCTATTGTGTAGTGTTTCCGCCGGGTTTTCGGCTTCATCTAGTAAAGTAAAGTTTGAATAGGATCCTCATTCATCGGAATAAATGCGAATCATACAATCACGTACTTTCAATGCTTTGTGTCTAAAGTTTAAGGATGAGCTAGTGTTGTCGTCCTCAAGGAACACAAATATTGTGGTGGCTACTACAAATTACATTAATTATACAGATTAAGAATTCTTGAAGAATTATTTCGAATTAGCTTCCAAATATGGAAAAGTTCCAAACGAATGTTGTTACTTCGAGATAAAAATAAGAGTTGAAAGAAGAAAGAAAGAGAGGCAAAATCTCCATACACTATAATGTCCATCTTTTTTCCCTGATACTTTTACTAATAATTGATCCAAAACCAAATTGGTCTATAGATACGTAGATGATATATTTGCACTGATATTGAGCGATTCACTCGCGTAGTTTGTTAACTGTGAAGTCAGAGAATACATGGAGTGAGGATCTGTATAATTATACAGTTAGGGATTAGTTGACAAGGCTAGCGAAGCGACAGCGGGTAAGGAAGGAAAGGAGACAGATAATTATTAATGTGTTGCGAATTTTTATTTGGCCCACCTCTGCACAGCTACTTGGTTTATATCGTCGATCAGTACATCGTTGTTTATGGATGTCTGTACACGATATAATTTTTTGATCAATTTTCTCACCATGATTTAAAAAAAATATCAAAGGGGAATATAATGTCGACATTCCCCTGTTACCTTTTCAGGATTGGCAAATAATGCGAAAACTCTAAATCAGTAAAAATCGGTCACAAACAAAGACAGTAGGTACGGTGGTGAGTAAGGACTGTAATACAGTGTTGCTTGGTTTCAACGACATTGTATTCATGTTCAATTACTGTATTTTATGAGCTTTTTAATGACCCCCTTTACGTACAGTAAAGTTTGTAACCGCTGCAACTTGCAACTAAGTAGCTAGACGCTCAGTGACCCAGAAAGAGCATAAATTAGTGTCAAGTCCCGGCGAAGTGCTGTCTCCGAAGCTAGTTTGTTGCATATTTCACTGTCCATGGAAATGACAAGACTAATTAAAGCTGTATTGTGAGTTGTGGCGTCCATAGACCAATGGTTCGCGTCGACTCTTGTGATCGACAGAGTTAAGCAGCGTCGGTTTGTGGATGCGCTAGTGGCAAAATTTTATGGACTTATATTTTCCTTTATTTTATAATATGTTTCGGTACTGAATTAGTTATGAAAGCTGACAGTAACGAAATTGGACTTTTTCTTTGATGAAAACGAGTTTGACTTTGAATAAACTTTGAATTTTAATAGACTCAGAATTGAGATTGAAGATTTTATGGGATCAAGATGAAAACGACAGGAATTGAAAGTTCTTTTCGCCTTTTAAATATTTTACGTTTCATAAAAAAGTTACGACTGATGTTGATTGGATTTTATTCACAAATTTTACTATAGCTTCACTTAACATTGACCTAAATTGATTGAGTCTGCCTGAGACTAAGAATTAGAAGAAGTGAAATGTTCTGCAAATGACTAATGTGGCATATAAACTACTCATAGGAGTGTTATAATAGGGGTATACTGCAATATATATTAGTTAACAAAATGTAAATATCACTGACCACATACATACATAGACTGATGGCCTTTTCTCGGTAGTCGTATTGGTTAATCCTGTACGATCGACGGTGCCATCATTCACGGCTTGGTTGATTACGTCGTAGTAGCGAAGATATCTCATAGATAAGTTTCAAGTAGGTACTCGCACCATATGCACATCTATCCCCTTCGAATTACATTTATACTTTTTTCTTTTCGTGCCTGCATAGTAGCCTTTTATGGAAGCGTTATGGTAAGTAGGTTGAGATGCAGGAATGAAAACACGAGTAGACTGTAATCTGGCACATTACAAATTCATCATCATCACCCTTTATTGGTCCACTGCTGGACATAGGCCTTTCCTAAACGACGCCATCACAAATTACTATGTCCTATTTCAAAAGTCGGATGAGCGCACGCGTATGAGACGAGAGTGTTCCAGGACGGGCGCGCGCGCTGTCCGGTGTTTAGCTGTTAGGGATGTGCACGCGTCGTAGTGATGCGCGCGGACATTTATACTGTCTATGGCGTTTAAATCCAAACGATGTACGTGATAAATTGTAATTGCAACAGCTGTTTTTTGTTCGCAGAGCCTGCTGGGCGAACTGAATCGCGAGCAGGACGCCTTCATCAAGGGGCAGGGGGGCGCGGGCGGCGCGGGCGCGGCGCCGTGGGTGGGCGCGCCCAACGAGGCCGCGCTCAAGGAGGAGTGCCTGTCGCTGTCCACGGTGAGCCAGCGCACACCACTGACACCACGCACACACACACACAGACACACACGCCTGTCGAACTGGAGTCCCAGTTTATACCAATTAATGGTCGATGCGAGCGCTTGCGCTGCGGCGGGGCGCCATAACTCGTGCGCGGAACAAAACAGATAACGTTCTTGCTGTTTACTGCTAACAGCTGCTACCCATTGACTGCTGGGCAAGGGTCTCCCCCACAGACACTGCTGCGGGAGGTCTAGAGCATACTCCACCACGCTGCGGATTGGTGGAGGGGTTAGTGGCCAACCCAGTGTCGAATGTTCTCAAGCCACCCGAAGGTCTTCGACGAGGCTTTCCAGCATTGAAAACAACCGGGACCGACGGCCTAATACAGTTGCGAAAAAATGAAGCAATTTAATAAAATCATATTTTTTATTGTGAGAAATCGCATTGTTGCACTAAAACATGCGATAGGCATATCTAATTTTATTTGCCAAATTATCTGTAATAGTAAGTTTCGTAGCGATATATTGTTAAATTTTAGTAATTCTTTGTAAGCATTGTACAAACATTTTGTTTAATATGTGATTAGGTAACTTCATGGTTCTTTACATACCAGAATTATCCTTTTAAATGTACACTGGACATGTAAACTACAACATAATGTTTAAATAAAGATCTTTTGAAATTGAAAATTGAATTGAATCCTAAGCGCGCTCCAATGTATTTTCTAAGTTATGAGCATATTAAACAATTAAATCTCAGATTTTGTAACGGTAAACAAAAACTTCATGAGCAAATCTGGTGCACGCCTGAAAGTTCTCCATAATTTTCTCGAAGACATATGAAGTCTGTCAAATACGCGGTGATCAGTCCACACATTTGTTTGCCAGGCTGTCTGGAAGAAATTGCTCAAAGCAATAAGACAGCCTTTTGCAAAACTTCTTTTCTTTACTGTGTTCTCCTGTGTTCTTTTTCTGGTGCAATAAATGATATTGTATTGTATTGTATTGTATTTGTTGCACTTCCAACAATTTTCGTCGTAATCCCGGTGTTTGACTGTGTTTGGTTGTGTTGCGCGCGCGCAGGACCGGCGGAACTTCGTGCGCGCGCCGCCGGCGGGCGTGGAGTTCGACTTCGACTACGACAAGATGTACCCGGTGGCCGTCGCCATCATGGCCGAGGACCCCAACCTCTCCAACATGCGCTTCGACCTCGTGCCCAAAGTGTGAGTTGCTTTGCTTATAACTTATATATATAATTATTATAAAGGGGAAAGTTTCAAAGTCAAAGTCAAAGTCAAATAATTTATTTCGCTATGAGGTGATTAGACACGCTTAACGAAAGTCTAGGTACCTAACTAAAAACTACTTAAACTACTAACTGATCTATATAAGGCAAAGGATTAGCTATTGATTATTGAATGAATAGCTAATCCTACACAGGTGTCTAACTTGCCTTAAGATAAATTTACAATAATTACCTACCACTAAGCTAAGCTCTAAGTCACGATAGACTATCTATATGGTCATCGGCTTTAGGAAGAATTTACAATATTCTTATCCTATGCCCTAGTGTAGGCCGAGAGAGAAAAAAGCCGGAGGAAAAAACTCTCGGTACTCTTTTAAAATTCAAATTAATTTTTACAGAAAAATGCACAGTATGACCATGACATGATTAAGTCAGACACGAGACAGCCAATCGTGTATGCCAAGAATCACCCCATATGCCACCTGCTTACAATCTAAATATATAAAAGGAGAAGGTGACTGACTGACTGACTGACTGACATATCAACGCAGGGCCTAAACTATAAGGGTTAGAAACTTGAAATTTTGCACAGGGGTTCCTTTTATAACGTAGGGGAGCACTAAGAAAGGATTTTTGAAAATTCACCCCCTAGGGGGGTAAAACGGGGGTGCAAATTTAGTATGAAACTGCCGTTCAAATCAAGTGGGCAACCCGAACGCGGGCAGACGTCGTTATTGGGTCTAATTCTACGCGAGCGAAGCTGCGGGCGTCCACTAGTTTTTAGTATAATTAATACAGAAGCATAGTGATAGCCTGTCAGAGTTTAATTCAGTCCCATGCCTTTATATCATCCAAATACTCCTGAATATTATAATAAGCTTTTCGACATAATGTTTGTTTGATGGTTTTTTTAAACCTTTGTAAAGGCAGAGACTGAACCGCAGCCGGGACTTTATTGAATATTAGAATAGACATTCCTATGAAGGAACGACTTTTCTTACTAAGCCGGCATTTAGGAAACGCTAATTTGTGGCCGTTCCTTAGTGTTACATTGCGTAAGGCATTTAGGTCACTACGACTTACAAACTGATGCCTATTTTTACGAATATACATAATATTCTCATAGATGTACTGCGATGCGATGCGTTTGTAAGTATGTATGGATGGATGGATGTGTGTTACTCTTTCACGTAAAAAGTACTGAATGGATTTTAATGAAACTTTACAATAATATAGCTTATACATCAGAATAACACATAGGCTACAATTTATAAAGATATTGTGTGAATTGTCCAAAATATGACGATAAGTGTCAAGTAAGTAGGAAAATGTCTACTATCTGCGAGCTATTCTGGCGTGCGCTGCCAAAACTACTGTCCCCTAGTCTATATATATAAAAGGAGTAGGTGACTGACTGACTGACTGACTGACTGACTGACTGACTGACTGACTGACTGACATATCAACGCAGGGCCTAAACTATAAGGGCTAGAAACTCGAAATTTTGCACAGGGGTTTCCTTTATAACGTAGGGGAGCACTAAGAAAGGATTTTTGAAAATTCACCCCCTAAGGGGGTAAAACGGGGGTGCAAAGTTAGTATGAAACTTTGCCGTTTTTGAAGTCGTTAGACGGGTAGACGTCGTTAATGGGTCTAATTCTACGCGAGCGAAGCTGCGGGCGTCCACTTGTAATCAATAAAATAGACCGTGAATAACCCGTTTATCATCTATACTATAGAAGTATAGATCATTCTGTAAAAAAAAACATCCCAATGATTCCAGCATCACGGAGGAGAACTTCTGGCGGAACTACTTCTACCGCCTGTCGCTCATCTGCCAGGCCAACGAGGTGGACGCCGCCGCGGGCCGCCACGCCAGCACCGAGGACACCCAGGGTATGCACACCCCCCCACACACCCCCCCACACACCTCCCCACACGCCCCCCCACACACCCCCCCCCACACACCCCCCCACACGCCCCCCCACACACCCCCCCACACACCGCCCACAGTTGTCAGGGGAATTTGATTTTCACGGTATTCAGTCCACTTCACACACACCTCACAGATACCACCGAAACTTGGTTGTAATGGCATTTTTATTTGGGTGTGCGTATTTCAATCATATAGGTGCTACAAAAAGGTGCTTGAAATATATCGGATATTTCAAGCACCTTTTTGTATGAATTTGAACTGGATCTTCGGTGGTAGTGAATTAATACACACCATCTAACACGTAGGGTTGTCAATCATCATAATGATTGAATAAATGATCTTTAAAAGTATTGTAAAGTAACATTACAACTCCCACACATTACACCTTTTCAGCAAGAATAAAAATGTATCTGTACCCCAAGCGTACATCACAACATGCGTAGAAGAATCGTAAGCACAGCTACAAAACCCTACAAGTAATGTGACTCTACTACTACTGTAGTAGCAAAATAGGACATGAACTATTAACATTGCCTATTCAATATTTTACAGTTTCACACACAGCTGAGATACATATTTTACAGTGCCCTAACATGATTTCTGTCAGCACTGGGCTTGTATCACATCAGTACAACCTCAGTAGATGTCAGTCATGTCACAATAGAATGTCAGTCATGTCTGTCCATGATTTTAGCTTTTTAGGATCAGGCTTATTACTGAATCAAATTTAATGTGTATGGAACATCAAATGAGTAAATAGTCTTAATAGTTAATTGAGTATGAATAGGACTTTTCTTATACTGAGTGGTGGAGATTCGGGTACTCGACATTCGAATAATGCGATATAATTTTAGCCTATATCCACCATTAGACCATATCATTGGTTCGACTGTGTCGGTAAAGGTAAGTTTAGAAGATAGACACAAATTGTTTGTTTTTTGTCATTCATTAGTTTCGTTCCTTTTTTTATTTTAGTTTTCACTATTTATGTTTTTTTCCTAAACCCAACCTCTGCAGATGAAAAGTCCGAGTGCCTAAATGCGAACGAAGGTTCATCGCAGCAGTTGATAGAGGACGCTAAGAAACGCATTAACTCGTTGAAAATCGATAGAGAAAACGACGATGGTAAGACTTTGTACGAAGTAACATAACATGCTTTGGGGACTAAATTAACCATCAATGCTTCGGTGGCGGTGAATCTGTAGATAAACTTGGCTTCGGCAAGAATCACAATACAAATGCATCGAAGAATCAGTGGAGTTAATTATCACCTAACATATAAAGTTATTAATGGTCCTAACAAATGGTGTTTTATCTATTGAAATATTTGACAGATCTATATGGAAAACAATTATTTTTAAACAAACACTCTTCCCATTCCTGATTTCCTTTTATTTCGCTTGTAATATAATTTCACTAGTTTGTGCCTTCGTTTTGGTTTCATTTGTCATATCGCTACAATGTGGATTGTTCTTACAACCAACTTTGAGAAATATAACACGATAATAGCATGCGGACACGTTCTCTATAATGATAATGTTTCGATTTTCATCAATCTCTTCTGCACTACATCTTTAAATGCACTATTCTTTAAAATTTCTTTTTTGGACTTTTTCATATATCTATTTCACTACATCAAATCCAACGTAAGTGTTGCATAAAAAATAATACAGCAATTTTTAGGTTAGTCAAACGTTTTCTTAATAAGCGCCATCTCATATTAGGAAATGCAGTTATCATTTTTACAACATCAAACTAAACTGCAATTATTACACTCGACCTTAAAAAAATATCATGAATTAGATTTTTAATAATTTTAGTATTAACTTTATCTAACTTTACATCTTTCTTAATATGTTTTTTTTTCCATTCTTGGAATGCAGCTTAAGCAAGACGCACGGACAAGCAAGGAGCATCTGCAATCACTATTATTGACGTAACATCTTGGGCAAGAATATACGAACCATAATATTATACAAAACACATTTACCTATTTAAAATATCCGTTGCCGGTTTCATTGTTAAATCTGCATTATCAAAGCATTGTGTTGTGAAAAACAAACTGTTTTACATTTCATGTTAATTTGCTGTTTTTGTTTTGTGGATTGTATGTTCGGCGCCCAGCGGTCGCTATACGACGCTTACGTTAAGTCGAATGTATAACTTTAAGAGTTTCTCCTCGTGTGAAAATATTACGACCTTGACAAAATAATGCCACAATAATCCTTAAACTGTTCACGGGACACGAGTAGACGTGTTGCAAATTCGAAAGCTCCTCGAGAATGTGATTGATATTGGTGACCACCAAGAGTCTGTTATCGACTCACAACTCAACGCTTAATACCTCGAAAATGTGATTGATATTGGTGACCACCAAGAGTCTGTCATCGACTCACAACTCAACGCTTAATACCTCGAAAATGTGATTGATATTGGTGACCACCAAGAGTCTGTCATCGACTCACAACTCATTGTTTAATACCTCGAGAATGTGATTGATATTGGTGACCACCAAGAGTCTGTTGTCGACTCACAACTCAACGTTTAATACCTCGAGAATGTGATTGATGTTGGTGACCACCAAGAGTCTGTTATCGACTCACAACTCAACGCTTAATACCTCGAAAATGTGATTGATATTGGTAACCACCAAGAGTCTGTTATCGACTCACAACTCAACTTTTAATACCTCGAGAATGTGATTGATATTGGTGACCACCAAGAGTCTGTTGTCGACTCACAACTCAACGCTTAATACCTCGAGATTTTGATTGATATTGGTGACCACCAAGAGTCTGTTATCGGCTCATAACTCAACGCGTAATACCTCGAGAATGTGATTGATATTGGTGACCACCTAGAGTCTGTTATCGACTCACAACTCAACGCTTAATACCTCGGGATTGTGATTGATATTGGTGACCACCAAAAGTCTGTTATCGACTCACAACTCAACGCTTAATACCTCGAGATTTATATTGGTGAATACCAAAAGAATCGTTTCTGGTGTGTATTCTGGCATTATAGTCTCAAGTTCATTCGCTGTATCACTGTTAATCTCTTCACTGAATTTTGATATTGTTTGTACGTTATATATGTATAGAATTTACGAATGTTCTGGACCCATTGTTTTTGTGAATCACAAAGTTTATAAGTACTCTATATCACTCTATTCTCATATCTTCATCAACGTTATATCGTGTGTCGTTTATAAATGTTAAAATAATGACAATATAGCTTCTAATATTTAAATTAGACGGGATATATAAAACCTAATTTACGTTACCTGCCTCTTCTATCGCTTTTCGATAGCTATTTTGATAGCGATGTCTTTATCAGATTTAGAGAAGAGTAAATCTATAGAATATGTCTTATTAGCTCGACCTTTTGAATGTTTACTTTACTCGTTGCCTAGGTTAATTCATTGTACGGAAATACTAAAATCAAAATATATATTCTCAATGGATTTAAATTCATGTAACTCAACTGAATGTTATATATATGTATAAGTAATTAAGGTCACATATAATATAGTGTCACTCACGTTGTATCTCTGTTCGTAGCGTTGAAGTGTTTGTACCTATTCCCACGATGGTTTGAACATTGCTACCTTTATCCGGTCCTGTGTCTTTGCTTTCGGTTTTATTATGCTTTATTGCTATGTGAGTTTGCTGTTTAAACAAGCTTTTTATATTTCTCAAAGTTGGTTTTTAATATCACGGCGTTCATTTTCTATTTCGTCGGATGGTTCGTCGCGTAGCAATGTTGAAACTTCACTTTGTATATAATAATGTGTTGTCAGTCTCGACGTCCTCTTGATGTTTGATGATCGCAGCAAAATCGTTTGCCCATCATATTTGATGAAGACTTTTTTGAAGACTAAAGAACTCTTGCTTACTATTAATTACCGCGTCATTAACTTAGAAATATGGACATAAAACCACAGGATATAAATCTAGTACGGTTTTTTATGTATATTCCACGATATCGTCAAGCAAGTCTTCGACAAAGGCTTCCGTATTGAAACTTTCGAGATTTATAACAAATGGTTTGATCGTTTTAATTACTCGTGTGTATCTATAGCCGCGACATATCACTTATGGGTGACAGTCAATTAAACATTAACAACGTAACTGCCTTTACCAAAGTCCCCCGTCTCGTCACACATGTCGCTGACAACACCGTTCACTCGCGATTCTTTTTATAATTGTTTACAACCGTTACAAATTCTATGATAATAATAATAATTAATTCGTATAATCTGGTGTTTATAATGTTGCGTAGATTTAGTCGGTCGTTCGTTCGCGGTTGGTAAGCGACCGCTCGGGTGACAACAGCAGGCCTAGATAACCGTTGCCGACCCGTCGCTACCATTCCTTCAGTAGCTTCAATGTATTCGTAGCAATAACGCGTGGTCGGAAGTAACTTCTCGTAATATTATATCGGTCTGTTCTAGCTATGAATGATATGCCCATTTCTTGATCGGTGTTTTTGATCTAACACTTGATTTCTGTCTCTCATTGGTCCACTGGATAAATTAACTGCATCATTGGATTTCTTACTTACATGTATTAAATTGAAATTTGCTCTAGTATATTCATGCGTTGAATATATATTTAATACTAAGTTAAACTGTATCAACTTTTCTTCCGTCTGTCCATTCCACCTTCCGCAAATCAGCAGGCAGATCTATGCCTGACCTGATTTCACGTAATCAACTATTACGAGTTTTTAGTTGTTATTTAGTTCGAAATTAACGCCCCTGTACTTTACTGTAGCGACAGAATAAAAAGGTATTATTACACTTTCTATTGTCAATACTTGAAAATTGTTTAGTAACATACGACATTATAGTTGATAACTGGCATTTATAGTTAGTTATTATGAATTGAAATAATTATATTATTCTAAAATAATATTGGTCTTGTCATTTGATGTAGTTAGTATGCTCTGTAAATAAATTGTATTTGACAGTCATCTGAGAAAGGTACATACGAATATATTTTATTGAATTTATTAAATTTAAAAATATTTTTTTTATCGAAGTGTTTCAACTTACAGAGCAATGGGAGAAAGAGTTAGAAGCAGAACTGAAGGAATACGAAGTGGTAGCGGACAAGAGCACTGATGACAAATGGGAGAAGCAGTGCGAAGACCTGCTCGGCGAAGACCTGGATCTTAAGTAGACCGGCGGGAGTGCAGTAGAACAGAGTAGACCGGAGTAGACGGGAATAGACCAAAGGGGACTGAGGTGGACTAAGTAAGCCTTGATTCAAATTTATTGTGTTATGCAGACCGTTTGCGGGGTATTTGTTAAACATTCCTCTCTTCATTTATTAAGGATAAAATAGCTTTGATGTTTACAGTGTTTTGGCTGTGGATTGTATGCTAGGTTAAGTTTACGTTTAAAAATTTTGGTGTCCAAAATAATCTCGATATAGTATGTATATATTTTTAATGTTTTCCCTTTTAATAGACGTGGCTCGCTTACGGATAGTTTTTCGTTGTTAATCGCTTATTTATTTAGATTTTGATCAAATTATATTAAATATTTTTTGACAGACAAAATTCCTCCTCCCCATTTATCCTCTCAGCTTATATCGCGATTGTATGTGTTTTATTAATATAATCTATATAGATATAATCTAATGTATTCCGGTTTCGTTAATAATATTAATTATATGTATACGAATTTTCTCTTTTCGATACGAAGCTAAACTTAAAATAATATATTGCACTTAAATAACTCATTGTTTTAGAATTGTTTTTTATTTTTAGTAATAATTTATAGTTGTACTGAAATGTTTGTAAAATGAAATGTTATTCTGACGCTATTATTATTAAAATATGGTTAAGGTTTTGTGGAAGTACAGTTAGACTATAGCTTAAATAATAATATTATTAATGTTAGTTTTGGCATTGCGAGGAGTTCATCAGTTTAATTTTATTTAAATAAAAAGCGCACAATTCTCTTTTCCTATTGTGCAAAATATGAAATTAGTTAAGTTTTTTTAATTAATTTAATTTGCTGCGGATTTTTTTTACCTGTCTGTACCATTACAGCATCCATATGCATAAAACTGACTATTAAAAAAAAAAAAATAAGAAAACATTTTCATTCCTGTTCTGTCTCCAAAGAAATATTTATTGTATGTCTATTTTAAACTTTTTTCATCACAAGAGTCAGCATTTATGAGTGAACTTGTGCTGTCCTTTACAATCTTTACAATTGATAGATGAATGAGCGTGCGGAGATATGCACATTCTTTAATGAGATATTAATAAATTGTGTTATTTAATTTCGTCTTTTATTTTATCCCCCAACCCCTATATATATTCTCACTCAATCTATATTTATAAAAGAAGCTGACTGACTGACATATCAACGCAGGGCCTAAACTATAAGGGTTAGACACATGAAATTTTGCACAGGGGTTCCTTTTATAATATAGGGGAGCACTATGAAAGGATTTTTGAAAAATCACCCGCTAAGGGGTTAAAACGGGGGTGCAAAGTTAGTATGAAACTTTGCCGTTTTTGAAGTCAAGTGGGCAACTAACGCGGGCAGACGAATATTTGTCCTGAGTGGGATTCGAACCCACGACCCCTGGCGCAACAGACTGTCACTACCGATTACGCCAACGAGCCTGTGCCGTTGTAGCGCAGCTATGTTTGCAATAAAGAGGAACCAAATACATACTTATATTAATATTTACTAATACTAGTTTGTAAGTGATATGACTAACACCATGTATGGACTATGTCTGAAATAAAAAGTTATTATTATTATTAAATATATAAATTGGTTAAATAACCCATTATTTTTCTGTTCCATACATAACCACCATCAATTATTGTTTTGCGTTAAGGCGGCTTAGCGTCGAGCAAACATTGTGTCGAGTGTTAAACCAACATCCAGACAAACGGAGTGCTTGCCCAAAACGTCCGTTTAATATTTGCCGTGTAAACACGTTGCAACTCGCCTCGCCTTGCTCATAATAGTATCCATAAGTACCTAATTAGTATAGGTACTTATGGATTTCAATTATCGCCAACCTACATAATAAGGCGGATAGGTTTTTCTTAATCTTTATTTATTTTAAAGGGGTTTTGTCATTGCATGACTGTGTCACCCCCACAGGCAAAACTCACCAACCAAACCCCCTCCCGACACCCTGAATTTTAATATAAAAAAAATACAGTTTTTAGAATGCAATTAAAATTAAGTTTTACACGTCAGATAATTATGTACTTCCTGCAACAAATTAGTCTTATAAATATAAATCATTAAGACGTCGCGTCAGCTACTCACCTAATTACTTCCATGAATATTAACAATGCAATGATATTTGGCTTTAAATTACCTGTGGTAAAAACTACTTAAATTCAAGGTTAGTTCACTGAGTTATTTCGCAACAGCATAGAACAGCATTTACCTATAGGAAAATCGCTTAAAATGCCTGTTTTACTGTTTACTTAAGTAATTAAATGTCACTTGCTGTAACGGTGAAGGACACATCTTGAGGAAACCTGCATGCCTGAGAGTTCATAATGTTCTCGATGGCATGTGAAGTCTGCCAATCCGCACTTGGCCAGCGTGGTGGACTAAGGCCTAATCCCTCCTGTTCTGAGAGGAGACCCGTGCCCAATGGGACAAAGAAAGGGTTGTGATGATGATAACTGTTTATTTTATGAAAGCGTTCATAGCACTAATGCTTTATGCTGCTAATATTTTTTTTACATATACATTTTTGCTTATAGGATATTGCTACTAAGAAGAAAGAAAGAAAGACAATTTATTTATTTTGTAAGAGCTGCATTACAAAAATAAATGAAAAAAAAGGAATTAAAATAAAATTAAAAGGAAAAATGCAGTCAAAACTATACGAAAAGGGTAGTAGGTACTGCTACAGTAGGCGCTGTCTGTAAATTCTAATTATAATTGTTATTAACGACTACATTGTAGGCAGCGACACAGACTTGGATCACACATAGATATCGCACGAAGGTTTCCGACGCTGGTCGCCGGCGAAGCGGTTTCCCTTCAGCGTAGAATCATTTCTTTAGCGAAATAATGTGTGACTAAAATAAATGTGTAAACGAAACATTTAATGTGAATCAATTTTTTTTTTTTTTTAACTAAAGGGTGAGACCGAAATGGATACTGACGATTATGGATTGTTCTTTTTTATTGTTATAAATCTCACTGGTATGTATATATTTTTTACTCGCGTTTTAATACCATCTTTAACGGTAGGTTTACTTTTAAACTTTTCAAATTAGCTGTAGGGTTTAGTGGCAGAGTGTCGGAAGATTTTGCTGTAGGTGATAAAGCCTATTTAGAAGCTATCGACAGTTTTACACTGCAGCTTTTCTATAACAAGCGGTGACATCCCAGTGGCTATCAAACTCGCCTCTCATTCGAGCTGTCCGGGTTCAAATTCAAGCGGCATGCACCAATGACTTTTTTAAGTAATTAATTCTTTTGTGTACACAAAAAAAACACAACCTAATTTAAGGAAAAGTAATTACAAAGGCGAGCTCATATCTTTTATAGATCTCTTCTAGCTATAATTATGTGTGATTTGAGAAATTAAATGTCACCTGCTGTAACGGTAAAGGAAACATCGAGAAGAAACCTGCATGCCTGAGATTTCTCTACAATCTTCTCCAAGGCCTGTGTGAAGTCCTGCAATCCGCACTTGGCCAGCGTAGTGGACTAAGGCCTTTTTTTTTTTTTTTTTTGTCGAGGGGGAAACCTTCAAAAGGTACCCGGTGCCGTGGGAGCAACACCGGGTTATGTGGGATTTTTACCGGTGGCCTTCCTCGGCGCTATGTGGAGGACTCCGGGATCTCCAATGGAACGCAACCGGAGTCCTCTTAGCGCGGTGCCCTTCATTTGGGCTCAGCTTGGGAGGTGCTGCCCCATCCCTGATCTGCCCTTGTTACGACGGTATGCGGCCACACATACCGTCGTCCTGCTCGGGGCTACTGGGTGGGCGGTTTGAGCTCCCACTCTAGCCGCCCGTAACCCCGAAACCCCCTTTTAGTCGCCTCTTACGACAGGCAGGGGATACCGTAGCTCGTATTCTGGTCCCGAGCTACAGGGACAGTGGACTAAGGCCTAATCCCTCTCATTCTGAGAGGAGACCCTTGCCCAACAGTGGGACAAAGAAAGGGTTGTGATGATGAAGTTTATACTAAGTCAGCTATGGTGTTGAACAGCTTGTGTGGGGCAGCGGGAGCCCGCGCTGCCGGTGTCCGCTGACAGCTTCAAGCAGATCCTGAGGACCGTCATACCAGGTACCAACGATACCACCATACCATTGGTACGCCAAGATTTTACCAAGTTATAAGCACGGTTGTGGCCAACACGTACAGAAACGTCTATACACGTATATAAACGGTTTTATTTATTTCATGTATAAGAAGTAATGTGTAATATCTATACCTACTAAAAAACTATTTTCTTTATTAACTTTCTGTTGATGAAAGAATTATTGAAATCGGTCCAGTAGTTTTTGTATGAAAACATTACAAACAAATCTTTCCTCTTTATAATTAGTATAGATATTATTCTTATATAGTATATATATATATATGTGGTAGTATACCTACCACAATATTGTAATCCGTAAGAAACTCGTTCTGGTTATAGAATTAATGTTGTTATATAGTTTACGTCACTTCATGATTACCTACTGTTAACTTTATTAACTATAATTAAATATACGTCAGCCTCGCCTTGACCATTTTGCTCGAGGCTCGCTTATGTTGCTCATATTTTATACCAAGCTAATTTATCGCATTAAAAATAATGTTCTGAAAATTATGAAAGGGACAGAGATTCTTTAACAGACGAAGCATTTTTCATTTTTAATGTACGTTTAGCTGAACTCGGCTCTCCCCCACAGACAAATCTGCGAGTAGTTACACCACGCTGCTGCAATGCGGATTGGTGGAGGGGTTAGTGACCAACCCAGTGTCAAATGTTCTCAAGCCACCCGAAGATTTTCGACAAGGCTTGACGATTGTTTTTACCATTAAAAACAACCGAAACGCGACGGCCTAACGTACCCTCCGAAGCACGGTAGCCCATGAAATTTTGCCACTAGCGGTCACGCATCCACAAAAGTAAAAATTTTAATTGGTTTGACATGCAGAATAGTAGTTTAATCAATTAACTCACATTTCCCACAGAGATTTCATCACCAGTTTCCGTGTTAAACTTCAGATAAAATTGTTAGTTACATACATACTTATTTTTCAGTGCCTGAAGGAAGAAAAGCAAAGTTATCTGACATCAACATCATACACTATGGGTACGTAGATCGTAGTTTTCAGTAGTAAAAACATACGTTAAGCCTTTTCGAAGACCTTCGTGCGACTTGAGAACATTTGACCCTGGGTTTGCCACTTACCTCTCCACCAAGGCGCATTGGAGCAGCGTGGTAGAGTATACTCTGGACCTCCCGCAGCTGTGTCCTTGGGGGAGACCCGTGCCCAGCAGTGAGACGTCTGGGTTGTAGCTTTTTTAGCTGGCTGTATACCAACTGTGAGCTGGTGTTTCCACCGTGTTCCAGGAACGGAACAGAGCCGAGTACATACCGCATCGGCGACGTTGCCAGGCTTCTCTCCGACCCGCACTTCGACGCCGAGAGGCCCACCATCCTCTACATTCACGGGTAGGTCATCGGTAACCCTGTCTGTTGCGCTAGGGGTAGTGGTTCGATTCCCGGACAAACATTCGTGTGACGAACACTTGTATTTGTGCTGTGTCTGGATTTTAATATTATTTATTTAAATATGTATATAATAATATGTACATAGTCAGGTCATAAGTATTGTCACACAGTAAAAACTTTTCTTTTAGAATGCTGGCCATATAAAAGTTTATTGAATTCGAATTTCGAATTGTTCTTGAAAATGAAAATGTATGCTTTTTAGAATTTTACTCATTTTTAAATATGGAGTGGACGCTTAAAGAAGACCGTATTGCAGTTATTGCGTTGCATCTTTGCGGTTACGCGCCAATTCAAATTTTTGACATATTGAAAAATTTGAATATAACCAAAAGATTCGTTTATCGTACCATCAAACGATACAATGAAGACTCTAGTGTAGATGATTGGTTAAGAAGTGGTCGCCCTCGGTCTGTTAGGACTCCAGCATTGATAAAAGCTGTGAAGGCGCGAATTCAAAGAAATCCCAAACGTAAGCAGAAACTGTTGGCCATTCAGATGGGGTTAAGCAGAACCACGGTGAAAAGGGTGTTAAATGAAGACTTAGGGCTTCGGGCATATCGAAGAAAAACAGGACATCGTTTAAATGCTCGTCTAATGGACCTGAGACTGAAGAGATGCCGCGCTTTGTTGAAGCGGTACGCGGGAAAAAAATATCGGGAAATTCTTTTTTCGGATGAAAAAATTTTTACCGTAGAAGAGAGCTACAACAAATAAAATGATAAGGTGTACGCACACAGTAGTGAAGAAGCGAGCAACCGTATTCCGCGTGTCCAACGAGGTCATTTTCCATCCTCGCTCATGGTATGGTTGGGAGTTTCTTATTGGGGCTTAACAGAGGTACATTTTTGTGAGAAAGGTGTAAAAACGAATGCAGTTGTGTATCAAAATATAGTCCTGACGAACCTTGTGGAACCTGTTTCTCATACCATGTTCAATAACAGGCACTGGGTATTCCAACAAGATTCGGCGCCAGCTCATAGAGCGAAGAGCACACAAGACTGGCTGGCGGCGCGTGAAATCGACTTCATCCGGCACGAAGACTGGCCCTCGTCCAGTCCAGATTTGAGTCCGTTAGATTACAAGATATGGCAACACTTGGAGGAAAAGGCGTGCTAAAAGCCTCATCCCAATTTGGAGTCACTCAAGACATCCTTGATTAAGGCAGCCGCCGATATTGACATGGACCTCGTTCGTGCTGCGATAGACGACTGGCCGCGCAGATTGAAGGCCTGTATTCAAAATCACGGAGGTCATTTTGAATAAAATTTATTGTCATAAGAATCTATGTTTTGTTAAGGTCATTTTGGTATATTAATGATTACATAATGAATAAACTTGTTTCAATTATTTTATATTAAACATGTGACAGAATTTATGACCTGACTATGTATATATATCAGTCTCTGACACAAAAAGCACAGACTCGCGCTTAGTTTGGGGTCAGATGGCCGTGTGAAAAAAAAAATTACATGGTTATTGCTAATGTGTAATTCCTACATATTCAGATGTAGCAGACACACGTTTAGTTTTAATTAGTGAACGAGGCTTACTAACAATAGCTAACTGGACCATTACTAACATCAATTAACTAGATTTTATTAAAATCTTAAGCCTAGTTAAAAACAACAAACCATGACGCTGATTTTCAGTATAACCTATATATTATATATTGTACTTGTCCACGATTCCAGCTACGTGGAGCTGTGGACGGACCCCAGCGTGCAGCTGGTTGCGCGCGCGTACCGGCGGCGCGGGGGGGGCAACCTGCTGGTCCTGGACTGGGCCAACCTGGGCTTCGGGAACTACCTGGCCGTGGCGCTCAACGCCCAGCCGGTGTGTAGCATGCTTCGCTGCGACCCATACGACCCACTGCTGGGCACGGCTTGCCACACGGGCTGGGCTTAGGATGTTTATTTCCTTATATTTTTCTCTTAGGGAGTCTCTACATCTAATTTTGTATATAGAACGGATAGCCCTTTTCTGCATTTCAAACAAATGTTTCCTGTTTATAATATAGGTATAAAGTATAGATATAGAAATATAGATTAGCTATAGATCATTGAATGAATAGTTAATCCTACAATAATAATAACTTTAAACTTATGCAGTATGTACATTGACATTAATTACTGTGTAAATGTAGATGGACCAAATACGAGTAGGTACTGTTTGCAAAGCACCTCTCTAACCACATAATCTGTCCTGATTTTTAGGTAGGGCGGGAGACAGGCAAGGCTTTGCGGCGGCTGCTGGCTGGAGGCCTGCCGCTGCGTGGCCTCCACATCGTGGGCCACTCCATGGGCGCCATCATCGCTGGCGTCACCGGCCGGTACTTGGCGGGGAAGGGGTTCAAAGTACCCAGGTTAGAGTTTTGCTTCTTTTAATGTAAAGCTATAACCCATAGACATCCCACTGCTGCACGGGTTTAAGTACAAAACAGTCACAGCGGTGACAGCCCAGTGGCTATCGAACTCGCCTCTCCTCGGTCCGGGTTCAAACCCTAGAGGCACGCATCAATGACTTTTCTGAGTTATGTGCGATTTAAGAAATTAAATGTCACATTCTGTAACGGTGAAGGACACATCGTGAGGATACCTGCATGCCTGAGAGTCCATCATAATGTTCTCGAAGGCATGTGAAGTCCGCCGATACGCACTTGGACAGCGTGGTGGACTAAGGCCTAATCCCTCCCATTCTGAGAGGAGACCCGTGCCCAACAGCGGGACAAAGAAAGGGTTGTGATGATATTCGTTTTTGTGTTCAATAATTTTGTGTTCAATAAAACTGAATACAGTCGGTCGGTATCCGCTTCCAGGATAACCGGGCTAGACCCGGCCTACCCGGGCTTCTACCCGCCTCTGTTGTCAACCCCGCTCAACCCGGGGGACGCTGCTTTCGTGGACGTCGTGCACACCGACGGGGGCGGGTTCGGAGCGCCCGCCAGCACCGGCCATGCTGACTTCTGGCCCAACGCAGGCACCGCCAAGCAGCCCGGCTGTCCGCCGCTCACACTGCCGCTGACGGTCGAAGGTAGACACTTAATATCATGGACATTCTCACACACGGCCATCTGACCCCAAAGTAGGCGCAAGCCTGTAATATGGGTGTCAGAGACTGATATACATACATAGATATATTTAAATACATACTTAAATAGATAATAACATCCAGACACAGAACAAATACAAACGTTCGTCACACGAATTTGTCCTGAGTGCGATTCGAACTCACGACCCCTGGCGCAACAGACAGGGTCACTACCGATTGCGCCAACGGGCCTGTCAACAGGCCAGACACTATCAATAAAGTTAGTCTCGCTGCGATCCATAGTCTAGAGCATACTCCACCACGCTGCTCCAATGCGGATTGGTGGAGGGGTTAGTGGCCAACCCAGTGTCGAATGTTCTCCACCGCCACCTCCACTCCAAAGCCACCCGAAGGTCTTCGACAAGGCTTAACGATTGTTTCCACCATTGAAAACAACCGGGACCGACGGCTTTACGTGCCCTCCGAAGCACGGTAGGGTCCATGAAATTTAGCCACTAGCGGTCACCCATAAAGTTAGTCTCACTGACCTAAAAATGCTCTTCTTCAGTAGTGTTTAATTTGTGTTATCCGCAGACTTCTGCAGCCACTGGCGCTCGTGGCAGTACTGGGCGGAGGCGGTGTCGGGCGCGCAGTTCCTGGCGCGGCGCTGCGCGGACTACGACGCGTTCCTGCGCGGGCGCTGCCGGGGCGCGCCGCAGCCCATGGGGCCCGCAGCCGACGCCGCGTGAGTGCACGGTGTGGGGGACAGACAGACAGGAAGTCCTTCCTCAGCCACCTTCGACTCGGATTCGGGACTCTAGGACTGGCCTCTCTACCCGGCCAGTTCTCCCGTGCCCTGGTGTGGCAGACAGAAGGACATCCTCAGCCACCGTCGACTGAGGCGATTCGGACTGGCCTTGCTACCCGGGTAGTTCTCCCGTGCCCTGGTGTGACCGAGAGACAAAGGACTTCCTCAGCCACCTTCGACTCGGATTCGGGACTCTAGGACTGGCCTCTACCCGGGCAGTTCTCCCGTGCCCTGGTGTGGCCGACGCATGTGCTAGGCCACTGACCTCGTGGCAGTACTAGGAGGCGGTGTTTCCATTGTGCTAACTGGTGCTCATTGATGCTCACTGCCATGCCCTTAGAGACTCTTAATGTATTATGACGCTTAATCTCTGTAAATTATTAATTTTGTAGTGTTATTTTAAGTTCTCACAAAGAGTACAACAATGCGCGTATTAATTTTTTGCCTTCTATGTATTAATTTGTCGGTTTAAAATTTTATTATAAATTGCTCTTGGCTGATGTTTAATTTGTCGGTTTAAAATTTAATTTTTTTATTATTTATTGCTCTTCGCTGTCGTTCCATAATTCCATATTCAAAATATTTAAATTTGTATTGCACTTGCAGGTTACGCGGGAATTTCTACTTGAGAACAGCAGCGCAAGAGCCTTTCGCGCTGGGCGAGAGAGGCGCCGAATAACGGACAGTGTAAAGTGGCTTTAGAAATAAAAATCACTAGGTTAGCTACAGCCTACCTGCATTGGTGTAAGACAGTAGGGAACCATTCTACAGACAGTCAGGTTAGGTACATCTACTTAAATAAAATATCACTATCTATTTTTAAAAACTTAGCCACTCTGACGTTCCTGAGTAAGTTTCAACAAATTCGGAGTACCTACTTATTACTTTTTTATTTTATTTATTTATTTGCATTTATGTACACACAATAGCACGAATGTTAAAATGTTACCTTTGTAATGCTTATTTCCATAAGAAATATCTTCCAGCGTACCTGTGACTGGAGACATGTAAATGAGTGGTAGAGTAACTTTTTTTGAGTACTTTTACTTTTACTTTGAGTACCTACTTTTATTTTTATTATTTACTTTGTATTGTGTTTGTTCACGTGTGTTTGTTAGAAAAACTATTTATTTTAAGTACATAGTAATGTAAGTGATGTCATTATATTTATAAGTCTGCTATATACCAAACTAGATGTCGCTGCTTTTGTAATGTTATGTTGTTTCTATACAAAGATGTAATGTATTAGCACAACTAATATACCAATTCATACTGTGTTTATAATTCTTAAATTCTTACTTCACAATTACGCATCTTCATTGCTTTTTCGTAACTAATATTTACAATACAGTATTTAACAAATAGGCAGGTACCTATCTTAAAACTAAAACTTTATCTTTTCATAATATCATTCTTTGAAAGCACCGTGATATTTCCGCATACATACTGGTTTTGGGCCTGTACACATAAACTGTTACTAACACACGCGTCATGAGAATACGTCCATAATACAGATTCTCTGAGACTACACTGTACCCTCCCATACCTAACTAGGTAACCACTGTCTTCGACATCATCCTGTAGACATACAATAATGGATACGAAAATTTGCACCAACACTGCAATTGTCTTGTCATGTCAATTTAACCATACGTCATCCAGCGTTTATGATATCCTCCATGCTATCTGGAAGTGTTGTTCCCCTGGTCTCTGGTAGAAGGAAACATAATCCACCAGCAGCAATGGGCGCCACGCCGAATATCGCCGTGGGCAACCAGGGTACCGTCAGCGACAGGTTGGAGACAAACGGCGCCACCATCGACCCCAATCGCATCGACGTAGACGTCGCTCCCATACTCATATTTCTAATCACAGTCGGAAATAGCTCTGAGGTGTAAATGTAGATGGATGTGGCGACGATGGAAGAGCAGCTGACTCCGAGGGTACCGAGGAGTAGAGAGGTCCAGAAGGAGGGCGGCACGAAGCCCAGGGTGACCACGCAGGCGCCGCCGAGCGCGAAGAATGTGGCGGTGGTCAGCCGCCGTCCGAACTGCTTTATCAGCCAGATCGAGATGAGGATCGACGGGATCTGAAATTCACCAAAAAGGTTACATGTTTAATAACGTACAAATTTTGGGCACGGATCCCACTTAAAATCTAACAACTTCTGCTGAGAGAGGTATAGGTCCACGTTGCTCCTATGCGGATATACCACTCGCTGTTTAATGTGCTGTAAAATTAAATGTTAATAATTTAAATAGGTATCTACATTAAGTAGACAACCAGTAAGGTATACACTATGTGCCACCTACAAGGAAATTGATTACGGCTGCATCACATACAATACAGCAGTCGGTATTGCCCCACAGCTGATTCGTCTGCTTCATGATGCAATACCTGAATCGCTCCAGCAGCGGCGACGCTGACGAACGGGTCGGGGCTAGTCTGGCTGATGTACTGGTTGAAGCCGAAGAACGTCAGCCCGGTGACCATCCACAGCGCGCAGCAGCAGGCGGTCTTGCCCCGCAGCGCTGGCTGCAGCAGCGCACCGTAGTTGGGCTTCGCTTCGTCTGCCTTCGCTTGGATTTCTTCTGACATGTGCTTGAGTGTCTCTTCTATCTTCGTCGTGGGAAGGCCATTCCTAGAAAGGTGGTTGGAGTTGGTTATACAAATATACCATTACCAATTACCAAGGTACCTAGTACCATTTCTACAACATTTAAATTCATTTCCTCTTACATTAGAATAATAATTGAGAGCTAGGGGTTTGTTAGCTAGACTAACAATCTTGGACCATATGGAGACCATTGGAGAATATGAGAAGAATTATCCTTCGATATTGGCATTCATAAAAGTTTGTGATTATACTCAATCATACAAGAAGACTGGCTGGTTCATGGTTAGTCCCTTGAATGGAGTGTGGAGTGTGGAGCCTAAGTGGAGTGTAGCCAAAATCTTGTAAATATTAACAATTTTAAAATGTTCAAGAATGAATTTTATTAACAGAAAATTTAATCACATTTATTTGAAGAAATCGCTACGACCTACGCACCTAGGATTAGGAGGTAAAAATAACTAAGTACTTATGTAGATTTAAGAAAAAGAAGTAAGTATCCAATGACTGTTACTTGTATGTTACGTACATTTGAGCGGCTTTCGTGACAATCTTCGTTGCTTCTTCGACCCTGCCGACACTGACCAGCCATCTGGGCGATTCATTCAGGGTAAAGAAGTACCCCAGATATAACAGGGGAATCACGGCGAGCGCCAGGGAGTACTCGTCCCATCGCCTCAAGTAGTACGCGAACAGTGGCACTGTCATGTGTCCTATGATGAAGGGAATCTGGAAGAGGCAACCCAGAATCTCCCTATACTTGGGGCCAACGGTTTCCATCACGAGAACGAAAGAGACGACCATAGTTCCCGCGGTCGCGATCCCGAGGAAGAATCTTGATGCGGTGAAGACAAGGTAGTTGGGAGAAAAAGGGACGACAAATCCGAATGCTATGAGCGTTGTGACGGATATCAGGAACGTAATCTTTCTTCCGTATCTGTAATAGAATGACAATATTTAAGAGTTTGAATATTTACTTATTTTGAGATGTTTGGATGTTTTTATATTGTTCAGCTTCTAAGTATACCTCGAAGCATCCAGATGGTGTGTCAACGATCGGTTTCTGAGTTTGCTGGCGGCGGCTGTCTTTTAAGCCTCAAAGGACAGACACAAGCATGCGTATAAGGACCGGCATCAAAGTCTAGCTGTGACCTTAAATGCTCAGCTGGCCTCCGGATTGCGTTCAGAGCTAAAATTTCGTGCCGCGGGTAATATTCTAGTTGATTCGTTCTTTGAAATAGTCCTGAAGTATGGCTGCCAATGACATCGCACAAATGGGTTAGCCGGGTTGGCCACTAACTCAAATATTCCACGCTGCAACAGCGCGGTGGAGTATGCCCCAGTGATTCTCAACTGCAAAGGATTGGTTCATCATCATCAGCTGCCTTTAGTGTTCAACTGCTGGACATAGGCCTCTCGTAAACGACGCCACTCCGACCGGTCCAGTGCCATCTGAATCCAGCGGTTTCCCGCCACCTTCTTCAGGTCGTCCGTCCACCAATATTTTACAATGATTGGTTACAGCACGCGTAATATGAATTTACATAAATACCGAATGTATTTCGTGATACGATAAATTTAATAAACCTAGTAAATACAGATAAGTATCAAAACTAGCACAGGTATCAGTTATTGTCATAAACATTATCTTTTACGCGATATTTTAAAGAATAAAAAATGGCAAGAAACATTAAATTGTCCTAATAAAATGTTATGTCAATAACAAACGAAGGTAGTACATGTACACAGTGCAACAAGTCTTTCAAATCTTTGAAAGGCCTCAACATTCACATTACAAAAACACACAGGAAATGTATTAGCCAAAACAGTTCACCTTTAGACATCCATCCCATTATTCAGAGTGCACCTAATTATGTAGCCAACGATCCAACTCCTTTCCATACATATCTTAGCCATTTGAAAAATAGTATACCTATAGTTAAAAGAATCCCTCGAGGAGCTCGAATAACCGTTGCTACCCATTTGACACAATTAATCCAGAAATGTTACATAAACAATTGTACTCAAGACTGGCAGAACCTATTTTTATTTTCATACAGGACACTACATATAATAAAAACTGAGGAACCAAATTTATCACTGACACAAAAGATTAAGAATAACTGTACTGTAAGCTCATTGCCTTCTCCCGCACCTCTAATCAAACATGATGCCCCACGTAATCACAACAAACTCATCGAGAACAAAATCTGTGACGGAGATCTCAAAGGTGCCGCTCGCCTTTTGTTCTCCAACGACGTGCTATCACCAGATACCCCTGACACCCTTCAGGCCTTACGGACAAAACATCCTCCAGCTCCAGTAAACCCATATTTTCTCGACCCACCAACAGCAGGGCAAGCATGCCTACAAATTCAAAACAAAGTTGTTACGGATGCCATTTTATCATTTAAACCAGGTTCGGCTGCAGGTTTGGATGGAATCTCACCCCAACATTTGAAAGACTTAACATCGCATTCTGTGGGTGATGCAGGCGAGCAACTTCTAAATTCGATCACTAAATTAATCAACTTTATGTATTCAGGTAATGTCAATCCAGAAATTGTTCCCATTCTTTTCGGCGCGAACCTCATTGCCCTAACCAAAAAGGACGGAGGGGTGAGACCAATTGCTGTTGGATCAACACTACGACGTCTGGCCTCCAAAATTGCAGTTCGTCATATTTTACCAAAATTAAATTCAGAATTTGAACCAGTACAGTTAGGCTTCGGTGTAAAAGGAGGGTGTGAGGCAGCCGTCCATGCCCTACGCTCTTTCCTATCTTACGGACAGCCTGACGTGTTGCTCAAAATTGATGTCAAAAATGCATTCAATTCGGTAAATAGGGATACTCTGCTGACGGAAATAAAACAACATATACCGGAAATATACAATTATCTTCTTCTCAGTTACGCTGACCCAACAAAATTGTTATATCGTTCTAATGAACTGTCCTCGGAAGTAGGTTGTCAGCAGGGTGATCCCCTTGGGCCTGCAATTTTTAGTTTGGCTATAAATCCGATAATCAAAAATTTAAATTCTAAATTCAACGTTTGGTATTTGGACGACGGAACCCTAGGAGGTGATGTGGATACTGTGTTTTCGGACCTTTTTTTAATCAAAAATAAATTTGAAGCAATTGGTTTGGAGCTTAATTTTAGCAAATGCGAACTTTTTATAAATAACTGCGACTTAAATTTAAATGAAGTAAAAGAAAAATTTAATATTTTGGCTCCAAATATCAAAATAGTTAACAGTAATTCCCTTTACCTTTTAGGTTCTCCAATTTTTGACGAATCTATTTCTGAATATATTAATAATTCAATTACAAAATTTCAAAATTCTGCTAACCGTCTCCTTGAAATTAGTCCACATTATGCACTTTGCATATTAAAATTCTGTCTTTTTGTCCCAAAATTTACGTACGTGCTCCGTTGCTGCTCCTTTTGGAATCGCCCAGATCTTATGACACAAATAGACGACTTAATCAAAATTAGCTTAGAATCGATTCTTAATATGCAGCTGAACGAGCAATCTTGGACCCAAGCATCCCTACCCATCCGTTATGGTGGTTTAGGGATTCGCAAAATTTCAAGTGTCGCTTTACCAGCATTCCTATCTTCCGTCGATAGTTCAGCAAATCTCATAAGTAAAATTTTAAGGGCAACCCCTTCAAACTTTGAGATTGCTGGCTTGGAAGAAGCTAGAAACGCTTTCTTAATTGCATGCCCAGGTCAAAATTTTCCAGTTTCTACTAATTCACAGAGGAGCTGGGATGACATAATCTGTAAGTCTACTTTTGAAAATCTTTTGAGCTGTAGTACAGGTTCGGCGCGTGCTAGGCTTTTGGCCGTGGGTGCGCATGAGTCCGGCTACTGGCTTCACGCGTACCCTTCGCCAAATACAGGCACATTTCTTGAGCCTGACACGCTCCGTATCGCAACCTGTCTACGGCTCGGGGTTCCGGTCTGCGCTCCTCATAGATGTCCCTGTGGCAGTGATGTCGACAAGCTAGGACATCACGGACTGTCATGCCAAAAAAGTGCAGGCCGCTTCTCGAGACATGCTGCACTTAACGATATCATACGCCGGTCCCTTGCCACCGTCAACGTGCCAAGTCTACTTGAGCCGACTGGTATTGCAAGAGACGATGGCAAGAGACCGGATGGTATGAGTTTGATTCCATGGAAGATGGGCCGGGTGCTGGTATGGGATGCAACCTGTTCAGACACACTGGCCCCTTCCCATCTACATGGAACCAACAACAGAGTTGGTGCGGCTTGTGAAGCGGCTGAAAAAGCTAAAGCATGCAAATACAGGGGTCTAGGCACCGAATATGATTTTGTCCCATTCGGTGTCGAGACCCTTGGTCCGTGGGGTCCTAACGCTATGAGGCTTTATAAGGAAATAGCAAAAAGGTTAGTCGACATCACAGGAGACCGAAGAGCTGGCAGCTACCTAGGACAGAGAATTAGTATAGCTATTCAAAGGGGGAACGCTGCCAGTATCTTTGGAACCTTGCCTAAAGGGACTCCTTTTAATGATGTATTTTAGTAATTTTTTTTTTTTAGGTTTATTTTTAAGGTTTTTTTTTTTTTTAGTTTTAAGTTCTTTAGTTATGTCAATTGTTAATATTAGTATGTTTATATAAATAAAAAAACATTCATGAAAATCGAAAAAAAAAAAAAAAAAAACGAAGGTAGTTACATTGATAGTAATTGAATTTTATGTAATTGCAATTTAAAAAGATAAAATTGAACCATTGCCCGCAAAATATCTCGTAGCATTGGATCGCCTTTGAACTTATAATAACTTGACAGGCCATCCAATGAATAGGTAGAATTTAGGGAACGATAGATAACGTTTGGAACTTTATATGTAGTACAATAGGTAGTACACACTTTTTTTAGTACCTAATCGTTTTTCAATTATGAAATGGAATAACATTTATTTCGCAAAGCAAAAAACACTTACATTACATTATATAACGCGATACATAAATTAAAAATTAATTTGATTTACAATCACGATTATTACGACGAAACAAAAACTATTTAGATTATCAGCGAATTTGTGTTTAATTCGAAGATTTTCCCAGCGAGAAACCCATTTTTTGTGCACGCGCCATCTTTGGCTGTGTCTGTCCGGAACCAAACTCGTCTTAATCACCGTCAATGCCATCGCTGATGTTTTGATTTGACTGCGGCGAACTAATTCCTTGAGAGTTTTCCGCACGTGTGTGCGCCTGCGCAGTAGAATACTAAGTTAACTAGCTACATTAACGCTTAATACATTGTCATGGCTGGAGATTGAGGAAGATTGATTCCAAACATTTATTTATTGTATTATGTATTTACCAAGTAAATATATTCTCTTATCTGATCTAACCTGGGCCATACGTTTCGTCAGCCGAGGTTTACTGACCGACCAGCCACGTGCGTGAGACTTACTCGAAGAGTTAGGAAGACAACAGAAATACCTTAAGCTCTCACCTATCAGAGAGAAATCCAAACAGCACACTCCCAATGAGGATGCCGAACTGCAGCGCCATCTGGGTGAAGCTCGCCATCCACGCCCTCTGACACACCAGCCCCCACTCCGACACGATTGTGCTCTCAAACGGAGCCGTATCGAACGCGTACTTCTCACAGCTGCCATAGCAAGTGGAGTTCTTCGCTCCGGGCATGCCCTCGCACCAGAAGACGAAGTTTGGCGTGAGGAAGAGGATGGCCATCTGCACCCAGCCTGATGAGAGCTTGACGAGGGACACGGAAGCGCAGACCAGGAGCTGCCAGCGCCCGAAGTGGCCCACGAGGTTGGCGAGGCCATCTTCGCGGTGTTTTCCTGAGCGCGAGAGTGTCTGGACCATCGTGGTTTAGGTCATATCTTAGATTGGAGCCTGGAAACGAGCATTTTTACATAAACCTTTAGTTAACTGCCGAGATGTACGGTGTTTTTAATTTGCGCCCTGTATGGCTACATGAAAAAGCGGTGACAGCACAGTGGCTATCGAACTCGCCTCTCACTCGAGAGCGGTCCAAACCCCAGCGGCACGCACCAATGACTTTTCAAAGTTAAGTGCGATTTGCGATTTAAGAAATTAAATGTCACTTGGTGAAGGACATGTGTCCTTCACCGTGAGGAAACCTGCATGTCTGATAGTTCAAAATAATGTTCTCGAAGGCATGTGAAGCCTGCCATATGGCATGGAACTAAGGCCTAAGGAGAGGAGCCCGTACCCAACAATAGGACAAAGAAAGGGTTGTAATGATGATGGCTATTTGGGACATAAATTATAAAAGATGGAAAGTCTTACACATCTCCGCGCGTTTGAGGAACTTAAACGTTCGCACACCATTTTGATGGTATAATGTAAGAATAAGTATTTGTTATTCCACCGTCCTGTAATTACATTCTTGCAATAAACATTGTAATTATTATTAGATCGCTAAAGGGACAGATAGCAGATATAAAAGTATACCTATAAACTCACTATTTTGTATAATGGTCTTCCTCGAAATTGAATTAAATGTCTCAAACTCAGAAAGCTCTTGTAACGAGTTGAAGAGCCAACGCCTCGACCGGAGATAAGAAAATGAGCTTTACCCTTGACCTCTCGAAGCCCAATCGACTTGAGCAATGATTTAGCAACAAGTCGTGATATACTGCCTTGCCTTTAAGTAGCTTGCACGCGAGATTGAACATAATTATTAGTAAGTATTTTGTATTAAAAAATAAATTAAAACTTAAAATCACCTAGAACGTTACTTTCAACTTTTCTGAGACATGATAACTAAAAGTGTACCTATTCCTATCTATACTTCTATATGTACTAATATTATAAGGAGGAAAGATTTGTTTGTAATTTTTTCATACAAAAACTACTGGCGCGATTTCAAAAATTCTTTCTCCATTAGAACACTGCATCTTCACTTAGTGACATAGGCTATATGTATAATATTACTAGGTGTAAACGAAACTATTGTTATGTCCAATTCCACGCGAGCGAAGCTGCGGGCGTCCACTAGTCACAAATTAAAACATTCATAAATAACTGCTTAAACTTGTAACTATTGAATATAGGTAGTTCATAGTTCAATCAAAAGTTATAGGCATTTTTCAAGTACCAGAACAGTGCTGCGGTTTCCCCTAGCTGTCATAAGAGCCGACTAAAAGGGGACTTCTGGGCTCGAACAGTCCATTCAGTGACCCCGGGAGAGACGAAATAGTGTGTGGTCCAATGTTGTATAGGTGACGACTCGTCTCACGGTCTGTGAGGAGCCTGTCATGGGCAGTAGGTACTGTTCCCGGAGTCCTCATGATGGGCTAAGGTAGGCCTCAGGAGGGGGTAGTTTATTAGGCGAAAATCCCACTTCACTCCGTATTCCATATCCACGCTGGCATATCCTGACATATCATTTGTGAGCTGCCTATAAAAGAGCAATGCCCTTTTATACTCAAAATAATGTATAGAAGATGAACAAGATGCTTGCAAATACAAGTTCTTACAATATTTTTTGTTACATTTTACATGTCCAATTCAACTAACAACTCCTAACTCGCTCGCTGCGACCCATAGACGTCCCACTGCTGGGCACGGGTCTCCCCCACAGACGGATCTGCGGGAGGTCTAGAGCATACTCCACCACGCTGCTCCAATGCGGATTGGTGAAGGGGTTAGTGGCCAACCCAGTGTCGAATGTTCTCAAGCCACCCGAAGGTTAACTCCTAACTAAGTATACTTATATATTTATCACTTCATATAAATCTGTCATCCTGATGAGCATAAATAAAAAATTTGGAATGTATGTTAGTTTGTATGAAAATAATAATAACTTCTTTAACCAGATATGGAGAACTCCGAATTTCGATACATTATTAATGTGATGATTTTAAATATAAAAACTAAGTTAGTAGATGGTATATAGAAGATAGATTATTTGGTAAGTAAGAATTATTACACTATTCAGAAATCATAATCATATTGTAAATGCTACAATAACGGTCTGCTTACTTCAATTTGAGGCAGCCAGGTTAAGTGTATCGCCCGTTATGTACTTGTGAACGGTATTTTTGTCACTTATATGAAACCGATGATAAGTATCTATCAATGTGCCCATACTGAAGCACAACCTACACTAAAAACATTATTATCCATAAAAACCGGCCAAGTGCGAGTCGGACTCGCGCGCTAAGGGTTCCGTGCCAATATCTATAAAAACGGAAAAAATTCATGTCTGTTGTATGGGAGCCCCCATTAAGTTTTAATTTTTCGGAGCGACAACAGAAATACATCGTGTGAATTTCAGCTGTTTTACTATCATGGTTCATGAGACAGCCTGGTGACAGACGGACAGACGGACAGCGGAGCATTAGTAATAGGGTCCCGTTTTACCCTTTGGTTACGGAATCCTAAAAAACTGTGGTCGTTATCATTTAGGGAGCGAGTCAAAACAATAAATAAATTAAGAAACACGCTCGCATTACTGAATCGCTCGACTAGGACTAGAAATGCGATTATCTCTATAAACATAAACATCTCTATGAAACAATACATACCTATACCTACAGAGACCGCAAGCGACCAAAGTAAACTGAGTAAAAGTGGAATTATTAAAGGGCGACGAGAGGCGACGCTTACTCTGGTTTTGTGACAACACCAGGACACAAGCGTCGCCCTAAAAACCTGTTTCTGACCGGCGAGTTGCAAACCTTAAACATGTTTCTGAAGGTATACCTGCTAAGACCTATCTAGGTGAATACCTAGCACAATATTATATAATACCCGAAGTCAACAAGCTAAGTTCTATAGATAAGTTACAGCATCAACTGCGAGTATGCACGTGTCTCTTGTTATTTTAACGTTATAACTTTTGAAGTTCGAAAGAAAGTATATTATATTAGGTAGATACTAGTAGACGCCCGCAGCTTCGCTCGCGTGGAATTGGAAGACATCACAATAGTTTCGTTTACACCTAGTAATATTATATAGCCTATGATACTCAGTGAAGATGCAGCTTTCTATAGTGAAAGAATTTTTGAAATCGGTCCAGTAGTTTTTGTGTGAAAACATTACAAACAAATGTTTCCTCTTTATAATATTTGTATAGATATAGATAATATTTGTATATACGAGTATGTGTCTTGTAGTATCGGTGAAAGTCCAGTGGCTATCGAACTCGCCTCTCACTCGAGCGGTCCGGGTTCAAACCCAAGCGGCACGCATCAATGACTTTTCTAAGTTATGTGCGATTTAAGAAATTAAATGTCACTTGCTATAACGGCGAAGGACATATCGTGAGGAAACCTGCATGCCTGAGAGTTCTTCAAAATGTTCTCGAAGGCATGTGAAGTCTGCCAATCCGCACTTGGCCAGCGTGGTAGATTAAGGCATAATCCCTCCCATTCTGAGAGGAGACCCGTGCCCGTGCCCAACAGTGAGACGAAGAAAGGGATGTGATGATGATGATATAACGTTAATCGTCTGTCGAAAAACAGAGTCTGATTGTTCTCTGAATCTACGCCGTCTGGTGCAAAGGCGGGAAGCGCCGATCAAAAGCAATAAATCGGTCACAAAAGGACTTACAAATTATTACAATTCAAAACAATATTATTTCATGTATATCCGATCCTATAAACCAATGCAAGTTCCTTAATATTGTAAATAACAATTTTATTGATTTCCAAGAGGGTTCTTACTACATACATTTAATTTTATGATTTCACGTAAAAACGAAACGCTTGTGAACCTACTTATTTAAAATCTCTTCGGTGTAAAAAATGAAGGTAGGAACCATTCGATGCATCAATATCAATAAGACTCAATATTTATGTAGTAATTTAAATGGCATTTTTCTTAGAATTGAATCAAAGCAGTTATTGTTTCACACAAGTTAAAAGTTTTCTATTTATTGAATACAATTATCCTTTGGAGATATTTATCACGCATAGACTTCAATATAACTAATAATTGTAAAATAAATTAAATAACAGTAGACAAACTTGATTTACTATGTAGATAAATGAAGAATTTATTGACATAAGCACATTTAAAATGTTTGAGACGTACACAATAAATCAATGTTAAACTAAAGAGTATTGAGCAAATAAATAAAAATTGGCACTTACTGTATCGAAATATAACACTTGTCACGAAACGACACTAAAGAAGTAGCGTAAAGATAAGTTTTAATGGTAGCGTCGGCAGTGACTGCTGAGTAAATACTGAACTCTGCATGTTTCGAGGAGATCTACGCGTGCGGCGAAATCAGACAAGTCGTGAAGAGGAAAAATAACTAAATATATCATTTTCATTTACATATTGTTCTTTAATACATTGTCTAAGGCATCACGGTCACAACCCATCAGGAACATCTGATCACGGGTCTCAAAATGAGCAGGTTGAGCCATAATGCCGTAGATTAGGTCGATTAATAATGTTAAACACGAGTTTAACTATTTCGATCACTCGGCGACTACCAAGTCGCCGAGTGATCGAAATTCGAACATACTTAATTCTTTTTTTAAATTTTAAGTTTGAACGTTATTAAGATTTGACTTTTTTTTTCTTCTAATGTATGCTTTTTATTATAAATGTGGGAAGGTGTGTTTGCCTTCTTCTTCTCAACGGAATGATAGATTGATGTGATTTTTTTGCATAGATGTATTGAAATTGACTAAAAGTTCAAATAAATGTTCGATTTATAATCGCTTAATAACACGTTTTTATAAGCTTGGTCGGTAAGTAAGTATGTATGTATGTATGTAACTAAATCTTTAGACGTGATTTTCACCTCCTTCAGAACGTCGGATTAATTTTAAACTTAGCATACTTATCGATTAGAATGGAATAGGTAATTCAAAGAAAAAATAAAAAATAAATCTAATCTTTAGTTCTGTTATCTACAAAAGCGTGCATTATAAAATTAAAATTATTAAGTTTAAGTTGATTTATTAAGTTTTGATAATTATAGTAGATGTTAAGTTAGGGAACATACCCATACTACGTGACCTATTTTTTAAGTTTTTTCGACCCCTCCCTCCCCTCGGTGACCATTCGTAGTATATGCCAAGACCCCCCCCTCCCCCTTGAGTTTTCACGTAGTAATTCATAATTATGATTTTTAATCATTTCACAGGCAAAAATTGAAAAAAATAATAATAATTTGGCTCATACTCGTCTTTATTGCATAAGACTGCATGCATACTTAAATTACTAGTGAATTATGTATTATGAAAAATAACAACATTTGTGAAAACATATTGCTATACAGCCTGTAACTTACAGTAACTTAATTTACGAACACAACAATTATTTTCTGTTTAATCACATTAATATTCATCTCATACGTCTTCAACAAATACATTTCCAGCATCAATCCACTTGGATACATCGTTGATTAAGGGGGCAGTCATATCAAAAGTTTATTCAGTCTTCGTTATCTCTTGTTCATCGATGGTCTCGACGTCTAACCACTCCACGCTTTCTTCCAAAACACATAAAACTTCTTGTAGCCTCCTGGATAGAGTCGCACGCGAGACAGGTTGTCCACTGCACCACCATGCAAATTTTTTCGATGGCTGTTCATTGATTTTTTTACGAGATGCCTCTCATTAAATACGAGATTCCTCTCATTAAAATCGACTACGTGACAAAGACCTGACCCCCCCCCCCGCTCCTGTGACTGACCGTAGTATTTTAAAGACTCCGCTCCCCCCCCTAAACGGGTCACGTAGTATGGGTACGTTCCCTTAGTCGAGAGTTAATAATTAAATAAATAAATGCGCTCTCAGATTATCCAATAGTTAGGTACGATTATATAGGTATAACAACAATTATTTGTTACATCTGTTATTCGTCCAAACTAATATTTTATATGCCTCATTTACATTGAAAACATGGGTCGTGTCCTTGTTGTAAAACAGCTAACCTGCTATTTTTAAACAACTTAAAAGATTATGGACAAAGGTAGAATGTTCTTAGCATATAGTTTATTAATTTAGCGAATATTTTTGTTTTTGTGAAGTTGCTAGATGCCTTGTCGTAATAAAATAAGTGTTTCGTTTACTTTGTACCCGACGATATCAATTTGATTTCAATTCGCCAAGATTTGTAAAAAAATAATTGAGTTTCTCTTTCTTTTTAGCACACATTAGCCCACCGCTGGACATAGGCCCACTGAGCCCAGTCTGCGGCTCTTCACATCCACTTGCACAAAATTGACTTAAAATTCTTTGCACTAATGCAATATTAGCGTAAAGAATGCGATTAATTTGCCTTTTCCTTCGACTCCCACCACGGAATGGCAACAGCCCGACGTCCCACTGCTGAGCACGGGTCTCCCTCACAGACACAACTGCGGAAGGTCTAGAGTATACTCCTCCACGATCCTCCAATGTGGATTGGAATTACGGTATAATTAGTTAAAAAATAATTTTAAAAGAAAAATGTTTCAACCTTTCCGTTCCTCTAACTCAAACTCTTACCATGAAGATGCACTTTGAATAAAAGACGATTAATATGCAGACAAGTGGGAGAGACCCGTGCCCAGCCGTGGGACGTCTAAGGGTCGCAGTGAATATGCAGACAAAGATATTGCTCTAATAATAATACAATAATAAGGGTATATAAGGGTTGTCTTACAGAATAATATTTTACAATTTATGTCGGTATTTATGGGTTGTCTTACATTTCCTGAAATTTTACAACATGTCGGATATTGTAGCGAGCCAGCGACATACTCGTAGCAATCAACTCACAATATCGAGGATTCAGCGTGGGATCAGACAGATCACAACAAAAGTAGTAGTACGCCGAGAGTGCGAAATCCATCCTGAAAAGGCATTTCAAGGAAAAATCATTTAGATAAGAATACGATGAAGAAATTCACAGAGCAACACGCGATGTCTTAATACGAGTACATTTTTTTTAAATTTTTATTTATTTTCATGCATTGTCATCGGAGCCAAATATGTGTGCCAAATTTCAGCTCGATAGCTTCAGTGGAAGTGGGTGAAATATTGATTGCAAGATTCCAGGACATACATACATACATAAATACATACATACATACATACGAGTGAAGTTAAATAAAAAAAAAAACTTTTAAAAACACGTTAAACTGAAACTGGGTGCATGGTGCATAGCTTGTTGGACAAATAGGCTTATTCTATAGATCCACCTAGTATCAACGTCAGCACAACAGCGTCAACACAACACTTTGTTTGTCCCACTGCTGGGCACGGGTCCTCTCGAAACGGCACTAGGCCTCTATAATGACCAAGAGCGGATTGGCAAACTTCACATGCCTTTTAAAACATTTTGGAGAACTGACACACAAATTGCTCAAGTTATTTTCGTTTATGGTCACACTCACAGCACGTCATAAAACTAATTTAAATAAGTCATTGGTGCGTGCCTCTTGTATTTGAACTCGTTCGATCTATAGTGGGTTCACACCAAACCGCACTACGGAAACTTCATACAGGGGTACCAGTTAACTATAAAAGACCCACTGTACCACCAAGCAACCCAACCCATTGATTGACCCACTGGGCACGGGTTTGCTCTTGGCAAGAAAGGTGTAGGAATAGGTAAGTTCAGTTGCATTCGCAGATATCACGTGTCTGAGATCCATAATATGATGATTTTCATGCTTGCGTGTCTGTATGTGTTAAAGCAGATAACATCTAATTGCTTAAAACAAACTAGGTAGGCGCGTGCGTAGCACCGTAGGGATTTGAACCTGGATCCAGATGCTTGTAGCTTGTGCTTAAGTATTTTAAGTGTAATAACTATATTATCTATATTTATATTTAACACAATTTGGATAAAATGGTGCTGTCCTCCTCCTACCCTCATCGGACCGCACTGAAAATCAGCGTCGTGGTTCCTTTTTGTTCCATGACAATTATACTGAGTGCGGACGCATTTTGTTCATGTATTACAAATTTTTTTTAGATATTCCAAATGTTAAGAATATTGTGTTGTAATATTAAGAGCAAAATAAACTTTCTTTCTTTCTTTTTTCGTGTAGATGTTGCCATGACATGCTTGTCATGATGTTGGCCATTGCTCCTGTAGTAGCGACGTGTTTCTCTTATTCTTAACAAAAGATAAATAAATACTGTTATCGCTACGTTAAGCATCTGATTATCAGTGTAACCCACTTGTCTGCGTGGAGTCAGACAATCATCGCATCATATCATGACATGCGCGAGCGTGGTGTTTGCTCATGCTAGTCATAATAAAGTCATAGCTGGTAACAATGCCATAAGGCATTAAGTCCGCCCATTGTATATCTCTTTATAGGTGTCAATAAAAATGAATAAATAAAAATATAAATCTGCTCCAGCTTAGCAGTCGTACTTACGTCCACGCAGTGTCAGTCGCACTTAATAAAGTAATAATTTATTACTTGCTCAAATTTGTAAGAGCGTCAGAGGTAGTTTTTAGTAGTAGTAGTAGTAGTAGTAGATTTATAAAAAAATGACATGTTTCAGTGGTCTACTAAAATTATCTAATCTACTAAACGTTCAATGACTAGGATTTTCTGTATCTATCCTAGGATTAAAGAAATTTGTTTGTCACCGTTCGAGTACCTACCTAAAATACATGGACTTGTGATCATTGAAGTTTATTAAGAAGTATAATAATGCATTAACGGATATACTTCAATGCAAATGATAACAGTTTTATGCTGCAGTGGAGATGAGAGTTTATGATAAGCAAAGATAATGGTATCTATTAGGGAAATATGTAGATGGTAGAACCAAATAATTAAAATGGTAGCGATGTCTTTTACATGCTTTTACTAACTATCTATTAGGTACTAACTTGACGAATTTTATACTAACTTGCTATCAAAGACGTAGGTCTAATCTACCTCTCTTTTGTTGGATAACTTAGTTGTGCATTGATCATGGCCAAGACAGCTTTGTCCCGCCTTCGACTCCTGGCCGGCTCAGATGAACTTTTTTGTCACTTCTGTTGGGGAAGATTAAATAAATAAATCAGATATTGTTTGGCAGTTATTTTTAACTTGCGACAGGGGTAGGTAATCTTTTCTGTGTCTGCCACCAACACAATGTGAATCCTTGAGAAGGGATTAAGTAACTAGCCAGTCTGTCCTTGAGAAAGGGTTAAGTAACTAGCCAGAATCTGTCCTTGAGAAGGGGTTAAGTTAGTAACTAGCCAGAGTCCGCTCAGAGTAGTACAGCTTACAGCACCACCTATCCGATTACGCCCATAACAACTGTGACAGACCGTGAACAGTATCAAATAGAGACTGAGATGGTTATTCCAGATAACAGAGGTTAATAAGAACATTAATTGGTAAGTTCGTTAGTAGGTATGAGGACTGGGATGTAACTGTCAATGGCAGTCAGTCCTGTTAGTTAACGTTTTATGTTTGCCACAGATGCGTTGCTACCGTTGAGTACTAAGATGGTCGATGAGCAGTGTGAGTGAGCGGGAAGGATGACACTTGTTGACTGACACAGCCACAGCTAAAATGTGACGTTTGGCTTCGATACCATAGACAATATTTTTGATTCTATTTTTGCTTTTTACCGACAAAACAATTCGACACAACGATCGATACATTACATTAATGTTACATTGGATAGGAAATTGTTTTCATTACCTACCTCAGAGACGATGACAAATTTAGATATCGTACGAGGGATGTCTTTGATAGCGGGGAATTGCCGTGGGTACAAGGACCTTACAACAAGAAGATTATTGATATTCAGCGGTACGTTCGACGGTCGCGGGGCGATTTGTTATCTGTGGCTATTATGAATATTAATGAGACAAAGGCGTCTTCAAGCCTTCAACAAATCATATAAATCAGTAACATCAGTTATCGAAGAGTTATTGTCCAGTAAATTACTTCAGCCACTCATAGTTATGTAAAGGTCGTATCACATGAGTTTTAAAGAAGCTACCTACGCTTTATGTTAAGAAAGAATGTTTGGTTACTTTCTCCTATTATTATAAAAGATCCTTTATAAGATTTTTAGAATAGTGTTACTCATTGCTCGAGATTCCACTGCTCTGCGGCTAGCATTGGTTGATTAAAAAAGTTATCGCGCGTGGCGCCAATTTGCGCCAAAACAATGAACTTCAAAGAGAGAGGTGCCCAATAATATTTTTCAACTCGATGGTAGCGCTCGAGCAGAGAAGCGGTAGGGACTTGAACTTTTTATGCCACAAGTTATTGGAGTCTGTAAATAGTTCTTGCAAGTCGCACTAGATGGCGTAAAATGTGATACGATTTTAACATGGGAATAAGTTCTTCTTCCTAGCTTTAAAATAATGTGAATGAAGACGTAAATAAATAGGAATCGGCGATTATTGTTCAAAATATTTACTCAATACTATTTAGTTTAACCACTATGCGTATATTCTGCGTTGGGCGACGGCGACGCAGCGGTTTAGAGTTTAACTTTTTGATATATTAGATGACCGAATTAGTTTTAAGAATCCCACTTCGCTGCGACCCATAGACGTCCCACTGCTGGGCACGGGTCTCCCCCACAGACTGCGGGAGGTCTAGAGCATACTCCACCACGCTGCTCCAATGCGGATTGGTGGAGGGGTTAGTTGCCAACCCAGTGTCGAATGTTCTCAAGCCACCCGAAGGTCTTCGACAAGGCTTAACACGTTCACTGCATTATGAGGTCGAACAAGCCCCATGCGAGACTTCTCGCAGGTGCGGCAGTCAAAATCGCGTCGTTTCACTCTGTGCGGGAGGCGACTACATTAACATTTCTATGAGTACAACAGAGTCAAATATATATAATTGTTTCTCTTATGAAGCTTAGCCTAACGGGCAGTTAATACTATTATGAGGTTGAATAGCTCTCATACGCACTGAACAAAAATTTATTACGTCTAGTGCGGAGTGAGGTCGAATCTGCCTCAAGAATTGCAGGCCTCATAGCCGCACGGAATGAAGCGCGGGTGGCGCGGGCGTCGCGCGTCGTAGCTTAGTGTTGTGACAAGTTTCGATACGGATTGCGTTGCCCGCCGCGCCCGCACGCTTTTACGATTTATAGGTGTACCGAAAATAGTTTTTGTATTATGGATGGATCAAGCCGTAAAAGTTGCAAAAAGAAACTTATATTATTTGATTCAGATTCGTCAAGTGAAGTGGATGAACGATTAATATATAGAAAAGTGTTACAGAGGATTACTCCAATCAGGCATTCTCCTGTCAAAAAGGTAAAAATTTTGGAAAATATTCAAATTTGTGGCCCGTCTACTGCAAAATATACTTTTAAACACTTTTGAAACTAAAAATGTCAATTTTCACATATCATTTTATTTCATATAAGTCCTTACTTAACTTTCGCAAGCTAAGTATTAGTTGCGAAAGCTAGGTACTAAACTTAAATGAAAATGAGATGTGAAGAAACAGTTACAGGTACTTTGTTACCATTATAAATCGTCGCGACCACATAACAAATATCTAACGTAAGTGCTTATTTGCTTGTTGTGCTTCCTGCTGGAAGATGTGCTGATCATACACTTCAAAAAAGTGGTCAACGAAAGCGCTGCATAGGTTGCTACGACCGATTAAGGCTTACTTTAAATAGCACTCAGGCTGCAAAAAAAACAAAAAAAAATTTTACTTTTTGTGTACAGTATGCGAAACACTATATATCTAATGATATACTTTTCTATTTAATTTGATTCATGTACGCTGTCTATTTATGAATGTTATATGTGCCTGTAATTGAGGTAACACTTTACATGTCAACTAAGTGCTGTATATTTTATAATTATTAGTGTATATCTTGTTGGTGCATTCAATAAATAAATAAATAAACACTTTTGCTTGCCCTGTTTTAATCAAAAGCATTTTGATTGATTACCAATAAATGTTTTAATTTCATCGTGACTGCGACTTTCTGTTATTTCCATCCCTAGTCGAGAGCCAAATCAAACTTTATTTCAGTGCAATCTGAGGCAGAACAGATGTCATAAATATTTTTTTCTTTTACTCAATACTGAAATGTCATAACTGCGGGCGAAGCCAGATTCCAGTTTTACAACTATTTAAGTTTATAATGGTAGAGTTTCAAGCAATATGGTCCCATTTTGGCTTATTTATAAGGCGTTTTATGAAACAAAATTTTATGAGGTTTATAAGACCTCAAACGCACTGCAAAGAAGTTCGACTTTGCCTCGAAAAGACCTCAAACGCACAGGCTGAAACTCCATGAAAATTGGCCTCGCAGTGAACGTGTTAACGACTGTTTTCAGCATTGAAAACAACCGGGACTGACGGCTTTACGTGCCCTCCGAAGCACGGTAGCGCCCATGAAATTTTTGCCACTTGCGGTCACCCATCCACAAACCGACCGCGCTCGTCGTTGCTTAACACTTTCGATCACATTGAATCGAGGCAAGCCATTGGGCTATGGACGATACTAAAGAATCCCACTAGATGTCGCTAATTGAACTAAACTCACTTGCAGTAAGCTTTTATAAAATTGAGGATTCGGGATTCGTTCTTGAATCATAGAAATACTTATCATATTATCATGATATTAGTATGCAGATGAACCCTATCATGGTGATATAGAATAATTGTTTCGTTTGGAAGAAAATGATGTTTTGAAGCACAAGTGGGTGGCTCTGTAATTTCGTTGACTCTATCGCGAACTATTTGAGACATCGAAATTTTCGTCGTTCCAAAGATACTCGTATTTTTATTAAGAGACAGACAATGATATTTTAAGATGTATATAATATTATTATTGACAAATGAGACGTTATTATATTTAATAATCGCCGCAATATGCGCAACTATCCCCTCCGGATTTCTTTTCGAGCTAAACTTTGAGCCATACTAAGGAATTCGAGGAATACACTTCTTGGGCCTTCTGCCGTGTACGGTGTATTGCTGAAGTAATTCATACAATCGGCACCAATACTACAACTCGCGGTAAGCCCACGCAGTATCGCTGTATGCAAAGTACCTATCAGCAGGACAGTAAAAGTAGTTTGAAACCGAGAGTGAGGGACGGCCCGTGGGCAATCGATCGTGCAAATCAGCAACTCTATCGCGTCATCTCGATTCACTGTCACACCACTGGCTCGCGATTGTTGGCTAATCCTTTGACGTAGGGTTGGCGATTTGATTTATTTTTTATTAGTGGACGCCACAGATTCACTCGCGAGGAATTAGTCATATTGCGGTAGTCAAATTATAGTGCAAAATATAACTCACTAAACCAAAATTTTCAATAAAGTTGAAAAACATGTTTTAATTAATATAGTTTTTTGGGGAATCTTGTGGGCATCTGGCCTACCAAATTTCCATCTGATCAATGTTTGACATATAAAACATAAAAACATATATTTTTTAAATTTAAGACAGTTCAGTTTCTGTTTCTATGAAGTGTCCGTCCTATTCATAGAAACAGACTGCGAATGTTATTGATAAATAATGTCGTAAGTTGTTTGTGTTTTAATGTACCTACTTAAATAGCAAACTAGCATGCAGCAAGACCCATCCGATGCCGACTGATGACCAACTGTCGCTAGCTTGCTACCATTGACAGGTAAGATGATCGTCCAACGTATCTATCCAACCGCAAGAGATATGCTTATATAACACTATTCCACGTCAATACTTGGCATATACTTGGTACATTTGGCGGCAATGGTACCGAAATAAAACTATATAGACTACTTATCGAATAAAAAGGACGGAAAACAAATGGACTAAATTTGTGTATAGTGTGTCAAAACTTTCATTTTCATAGTTAAACCTGTGAAAACTTCTGTGTACAAATTCCTATCTCGTTTGTAACTCTGTACAAACCTCAATCAGTCACACATAGCCTCTGTCACAACGTCTGAACAAGTTTATAATTTTACTGTAATCAAATATAATTGTATTTATATGTAACCGTTATTGGCTAAAATTTAATTAACGGAGCTGCCAATCACGTGTCAGCCCTAGCTCTGTATCTGTCAATAGTGTTGCGCCACTAATCGGTAACAGATCGAAAAACCGGTATGAAGTCGCTTCAAGGTCAATGTGAAGCGAGCTCGTATGATCTAGCGTTTCAAAGTCACGACTGTCGTCAGATATTTCTCCCGCCTCACACGCGTCAAAAGAACTTGTTGAAAAGACTAGGTGGGTGCCTAAGTCCTATTAATGCTGTATATGTACAAGTTGGTAAAGTGGATATCTATCTATCTATCTTGGCACAGGACTGGTCGGCGTGGCCTCGTTTAGGAGAGGCCTATGTCCAGCAGTGGACCACTAAAGGCTGATTCTATTTGTTGCTCAGTTCTTTAATAGGATTGGGGTAGGGACTGTGGTAGTCCAGTTATAACATTGTTTATTTGCTTGATATCGTCAGCGGCTTGTTTGTTCCGCAAGTTCTGCGATATATTACATTATAATGAAATGCCATTATCTAAGACCAGGATACGCCTTACATGGGTGATGCCGTCACCAGCCCATGTCGGGCGCGCTACCACGCGTGGGATCACACCACTTTCTACGGATCTGGGAGAAATTGGCGCAGTTGTGGGCTCGTGTGTTCTGTGGACACACACATTTTGTGTTATTGTGAACAAGGTAAGTCTTTACGGGTTGTTGAGACGCTATACGATTTTAATAGATTTAAGATGCAATCTGCAGCACCAGCAATATACTGCCGCCCATTGTGACTGACTTTGTACAAGACTTAAATAAGGACAGGGATGGTTAGTCCAGTTAGCAGAGAGTGCTATAAATAATAATATTTTTATTATGAACACTAGCTTTTGATCGCAGCGTCGCTAGCAGAAAATGTAAGTAAGTTATGAATTAGTGTTGTAGCTACACATAATATGTACCTACAGCTACGCGGTAACGTGTTCATAGAATCAAACCTACAACGCCGATCTTCAGATTACACATAGAGACGCCGCGACGTTTCGCCGAGACGATGGCAAACAAATGCGAAATTGGATCGCGCGATTATGATTTAATGTCCCGCGCCGCCAGACATCATCGTGGGAACACCGCGCTTCCTTCTTATTGGTTAAGCAAAATATTATAGACGTTCTGATTGGCTAAGGTAATATTAAGGTTCAATATAAATATAGGCTTAGTTGTTAATAAAATTATTCCATCCAAGCAACTCCAGAAGAACAGTTCTTTTATTTCAAGACCCCTCTAAGTCAGAGGCATTCAATTAGTTAGAGACCTGCCAGGTGAATCTCTGCCTGGCAGACCACCTCTACATTGGTGACCCCAACTCCGAACTACGCCATCGACGACGTCTCGGGAACTCTCGACATTGGACAACAACGACGAATCCCTGCCCGAAGCCTTTGTCAACCGACAAATCAAGATGACTTCGGAGCCTGAAGCACCCACAGCACTGCCGCTACAACCGCCGCAGCCAGAGACGCAAACGGAAGTCGCCGGCATAGCGCTGTCCATGCGCATTCCAGCCTTCTGGAGAGAAAGAGCCCGACTATGGTTCCACCAGTTCGAAGCAGCGACCAGCGACCTACGCAGAAGCTCGACACAGCTTGCACAGATGGTAATCGCCCAACTGGAACGACAAGACATAGAACAAATCGCTGACCTGTTATACAACCCACCAGCCGAAGACAAATATTATTCCGCGTTGAAAAACCGCCTCATCTCCGTCTATGAAGATTCCGATGACCGTCAGCTGCAGAAGCTACTCTCGGAAGTCGAATTAGGAGACCTGAAGCCCACGCAACTGCTACGACGAATGAGAAGCCTAGCACGAGACAAGGTTCCCGAATCCACGCTTCGACTCATGTGGACCAGCCACTTACCACCCTACGTCCGTTCAGTACTGGCAGTCAGCGAGTCATTCAGCACGAAAACCGCACTCGACGAACTCGCACTACTAGCAGACAAGATGCTTGAAAATACTACAAGTTCTCACGTAGCTGCCGTCGAGTCGAATTCGAGAAACCCAGACATACAATTTGTCATGCAAGAAATTAAGAAACTATCACTCGAAGTCGCCTCTCTCAAACAAAACAATTGGAACCCGCAGCACTTCAATAATACCTACAACAGAAGATCGAGATATCCGCATAGAAACCGCTCCGTGTCAACGAGACGAAATACCTACACGCCTGCGTCGCGCTCACAATCGCCGATACCTAACGTCGCTGCGCCGCCGTATTGCTACTATCATCGCCGATTCGGGTCTGAAGCACAGAAATGCACATCGCCCTGCTCCTACAGTACGCAAGCGAAGTCGGAAAACGAAGTTCGACATTAGACGCGGCGGAATCTAATGTCTCAGAAAATTATCGCCTATTCATAACTGATAAGAAGAGTAACCTGACATTTTTAATCGACACCGGAGCGAATATATCCGTTTTGCCGCCAACTAGTAAACGACAAAGCAAGCCACTCGATTTTCAACTCTACGCTGCTAACAATACGGTTATACCTACATACGGCGAGAAAACAATAGAACTCGATTTAAAACTGAGACGACCATTCAAGTGGACATTTATCATCGCCAAAGTCAGTAAGCCCATCATCGGAGCTGACTTTCTTCAACATCACCAACTAATCGTCGATATCAAGAATAGAAGATTGATTGATGGAAAAACGAAACTATCGACTCAGTCCTTCGTGCAAGCATCATGCCAACCTACAATTCGAAGCATCGACATACAGCAACAGTACCACAGTATTCTAGCGGACTATCCCGGTACCACCAGACTTACAGCCATGCAGCTTACTCCCCTAACTAAGGTGGAGCACTACATAGAAACAAGAGGCCCGCCCGTGCACAGCCGCGCCCGCCCCGTCCCACCGCACCGCTACGAAATAGTACGACGTGAATTCGAAAACATGATGCAACAAGGTCTTTGCCGTCCAAGCAAAAGCCCCTGGTCATCACCTCTTCACATCGTTCCGAAGAAGAATGGCGATATTCGTATCTGTGGCGACTACAGAAGATTGAACGCCGTCACAGTACCAGACAGATACCCAGTACCACGAGTAAAGGATTTTACATTCCATCTGTCCGACAAAAACATCTTCTCAACGATCGATCTCAACCGCGCGTACCACCAAGTCAATGTACGTGAAGAAGACATTGAGAAAACCGCCATTATAAGCCCCATCGGACTCTTCGAATTTATGAAAATGGTACCAGGCTTACGAAACAGTGGTCAGACATTCCAACGGTTCATACATGAAGTTCTACGAGGATTAGATTTTGTCTACGCTTTCATCGACGACCTATTAATCGCGAGTCCAGATCAAGAAACTCACGAGAAACACCTACGAACTGTCTTACAACGCTTAGAAGACAACGGTGTCACGATCAACCCATCGAAGTGCATATTTGGACAAACCAAAGTAAAATTCCTCGGATTCACTGTCAGCAAGGCCGGAATAAAACCGCCTGAAGACAAGATCATAGCAATCCAAAAATTTCCGCTACCCGCGACGATCGAAGAATTAAGACGTTTTCTCGGAATGATCAACTTCTATCGAGAACACATTCCGAGAGCCGCCGACCTGCAAGCACCACTTCATGCCTATCTTCACAAATGCAAGAAACGCGACAAAACCAAGATTGAATGGACAGAGGAAGCCACGAAGTCATTTGAAGCTTGTAAAAATGCAATTCAAAACGCAGCTTTACTTGCTCACCCATCGCACGATGCCCCACTCGCTATCTTCACTGACGCCTCAGACACATCAGCTGGTTCCGTCCTACAACAATTCATCAATGGAACATGGGAACCACTCGGCTATTTCTCAAAAAAATTCTCCGACGCGCAAAGGAAATACTCTGCATTCGACCGAGAACTACTCGCTATATACATGAGCGTTAAACATTTTAGAAGAACATTCGAAGGAAGAAATCTCATTATCTTCACCGACCACAAGCCGCTCACGTTCATCCTGCAGAAGCCACCATCCGCATCCGAAACCCCACGCCGTGCTCGACAGTTAATCTTTATCAGCGAGTTCACTAACGACATTCGACACGTCAGTGGGAAAGAAAACGTAGTCGCCGACGCGTTGTCTCGCATACCTATTGACAGTATAGCATGCCCGACATCGCTCGACTATGAAGAAATTGCACAAGCGCAAGAGAAAGATAAGCAGATCATCACGCAACTAGCGAAGCAAAGTAATTTAACACTCAAAAAAATTACTTTACCGATGTCATCGAAATCCATCTACTGCGAGACTTCAACAGAAAACATTCGTCCATACCTACCGGAACAGTATCGACGAGCCGCCTTTGAAAAAGTTCACAACATCAGTCACCCTGGTATTCGAACGACACGGAAGCTTATAAACGAAAAATTCTTCTGGCCAGCAATGAATATCGATGTCGGTAACTGGGCGAAGCAATGTATCGCCTGTCAGCGCTGCAAGGTACAACGACACACAACGAGCGAACTATCTCAATTTCCTGCAGCGGATAGATTTCAACATATTCACATCGACATCGTCGGACCCCTGCCCACCTCACCCGAAGGATACCGATATCTCGTCACGATGATCGACCGGGCCACGAAATGGATAGAATGTATACCTACAGACGATACTACAGCCGAAGCCGTCGCTAAGATAGTCTATGAAAACTGGATAACTCGATTCGGATCACCAGCCTTCATGACGACCGACCAAGGCCGAAACTTCGAAAGCCGCCTTTTCAACAAACTCCTCAGCACCATGGGAATTCAGAGAACTCGAACAACTCCATATCATCCTCAAGCAAACGGAATGATAGAACGATGGCACCGCTCACTCAAAACGGCACTAAAAACCCGCTTATCTAAACAAACAACGTGGATAAGCGAGTTACCTACAGTGTTAATGGGACTCCGCTCGGTAACGCGATCCGACACCGGCGTGTCACCCGCGCAACTTACCTACGGTTGCAATCTACGTTTACCATCCGATTTTTTCAAAACGCCGCCGTCAACGAATGAAGACGATATGGATTATGACTACGTCAGCCGACTACGTGCAACGATAAAATCCATCAAACCAAGTCAAACAGATGTCCATGGAAACAAAAAGCAAATGTTCATTCACAATGACCTACACACATGCGAGTATGTATTCATACGCACCGACGCCGTAAAAAAACCACTTCAACCTACTTACGAAGGTCCGTACAAAGTGTTAGAAAGAAAAAACAAACACTTCAAATTGTTACTCCCGGAAAGGCGATCAGCTGTTATATCAATCGACCGTCTGAAACCTGCCTACACTGTCAACGAAGATACCTACGAAGACTATACGCAACAGGAATCAACATCATCAGCAGCTCCACTAGCGAGAAGTCCAGAAGTACCTAACACAAAGACAACAACATCGTCCGACCAAGACTCGTCATCAATACGCAAGACGACTAAGTATGGACGCCGCATACAGCTTCCGGTACGCTTTCGCTAGGGAGGGACTACTGTAGCTACACATAATATGTACCTACAGCTACGCGGTAACGTGTTCATAGAATCAAACCTACAACGCCGATCTTCAGATTACACATAGAGACGCCGCGACGTTTCGCCGAGACGATGGCAAACAAATGCGAAATTGGATCGCGCGATTATGATTTAATGTCCCGCGCCGCCAGACATCATCGTGGGAACACCGCGCTTCCTTCTTATTGGTTAAGCAAAATATTATAGACGTTCTGATTGGCTAAGGTAATATTAAGGTTCAATATAAATATAGGCTTAGTTGTTAATAAAATTATTCCATCCAAGCAACTCCAGAAGAACAGTTCTTTTATTTCAAGACCCCTCTAAGTCAGAGGCATTCAATTAGTTAGAGACCTGCCAGGTGAATCTCTGCCTGGCAGACCACCTCTACAGTGTCAAAGCCATCTGCTGACGGTGTTCCAGCATCCAACATCCCAATAAACGTCAAAAGCAACCCAAGGGAACATATTTTCAGGATAAAAAGTATCCTATGTGCTAATCTAGGTTATCGTCTACCAAATCCGTTTTGATGAGGTACTCCACTGCAGGGCAAATTAAATCTCCACTCAATTGATTTGACACCAGTGGACACTCAAATTGTAGCCACTTAATTTTGTTCGGTATCTTAATTCCAGATTCGAGAATGATCCAGAAACTAGCCGTGGTTTCCTTGCTTTGCCTCACCTCACGTGCTTCAGAGGATGTTGACATGTCAAACATTGGCTATGACCCTGGACAGTTGCTGTCGTGAGTACCATTTCTATATTGACTTGATTTCATTATCACAAAACATCGCTGGCTCACCTTGTTAAGGATTTAGGGAAGGATAAAAGGATAAGGGATTCTTCAGGTTGTCTGTCGAAGGCCGACCCGTGCTCCTTTTTCCGAGTCGTGGTATCCATTCGAAGACTTTTCTTCCCCTATGGGTTGTAGCTTGTATATCATTCAGTTTGTGCTGTATGTACTTCAGGTAACATTGTGTTTAATTAATTAATTGCTTTCAGTAAAATTCTCCCCGCAAAATTTTCACAACCACGAGTACTGATACAATTTGAAGAACAATTCGACGAACAAGACTCAACGCCTGGTCCAAACCCGATCAAATTCGGAGCAGATCAAGAGACGTACGAAAATGTGAAGTTTGTCAATGAGGACCAGAAAATTGTAGAAAATGGGATCAACAATTCTGTTGGTTCTGGATTTCAATACGGTGATACAATTAATAGTCAGAAGAAGAGGCGCAGAAGACGGAAGCCGAGGCAGCAGTTTCCAGGACAGCCTCCGTATTTGAACCCGGGATATCCAGGGTACCCCGGCCCGGTAGGGCCAAGTTCCGGGATTGTCCCAGGTTTCGGGCCTGAACTACAACCAGGGTTCAGTGGTCAGTTTTACGGTAAGTTTTATTTTATTTTATATGGTTCTCCAACACACAATACACTGAAGTGACAATAAAGTTCATATAAGTGCTCCTTCAGTTATAGGTCGTATATGATGCGGACACCGAACGTGATGACTGTCTCTTATGTTATATCTGGATGTGAGCGGACTGTCTCTTGTTAGGCTAAAAAGAAAAGCTACAACCCAAAAAACAGGCTACAGCAGACCACGTAACTAACAATCGGGCAACTGGGAAGATCTGAGAGGGTCGTACTCCACCACGCTGCACCAGCGCGGATTGACAAACCTGATTTTATTCCTCATACGTCAGTAATATAACTATGACAAAAACAGAAATTAACCATCTATTTGTATGTATTTTTAAGCACGATTGGATTATGTAATCGGTCGCGGGTTCGAATCCCTCGGCCTCAGTCCTCGGCGATTTTAAATTAAAATTAATCTTTCGCATAAGCGTGTGCAGCGACGAAGGTTACCGACATAGTTCGAAGGATCAGCGAACTAAAGTGACAATGGGCAGGCCACGTCGCTAGACGGACTGATAACCGTTGGGTAAAAAAAGAGTGCAGACCACGTCTTGGTAAACGGAGTATTGGCCGCCAACCGAACCTGAATGAAAAAGACCGTTGGATGCAGGGTACGCAGGATCAGGAGGAGTGGCCTGGAGGAGTCGACTAAGTCGAGGGAGGCCTATGTCCAGCAGTGGACCCTAAAAGGCTGATGAGTGATGTGTGTTCCTACAGTCAATTAACAACAATTTCAGGTCCTCCCCCACGCCCCAGGCCTTCCCCAGCGTCGGACGTGCTGTCGGCGGTGACCGGAGCCCTGGCCTCCGTAGCCCAGAACGACGAGCGGCAGTGCGTGGCGCGCCTGCTGTGTGAGGCCGCTTCGGGCGGAGCCCTGGGGGCTGGCTTGCTGGACTCCGTGTCTGGATTGCAGCCGCTGCTAACGTGAGTTTCTCCATCGCTGCGACCCATAGACGTCCCACTGCTGGGCACGAATTTTTGAAATCGGTCCAGTTTTTCGGTCGCTTTTTGTGTGAAAACATTACAAACAAATGTTTCCTCTTTATAATATTAGTATAGATGGAACTCGGGACCCCGCAGCTTGTCAGCCTCTCACGCAACACAGAGAGAAGGACATTCCACCGACGCCAATAGACGTCATCACACGATTTTAAAATGAACTACAAGAGTATCGTGTCGTATTGTATTTGTTTTGCACGACTTTATTGCATATGCTGTGCCCGGGGGCTTGGACAAGAGGACTAACAACAGCATATAACCAGACCATATAATTACCTTAACCCTTTACAACCGAGGAAAATAATTTGCTCAGACTCTTTTGAAATTCGCATGACTTTTTCATTGGTGCCTAAGTGTCATGTGAAAAATGAAAAAAAAAATCCTGAAGTCTCTGGTTTCCTGAAAACTTACCCTCACGATCGTAGGGCTTAGGAGGTAGCTCGAGAAGCGAGTTTTATCTAGTTTAGGGATATTTTTTGGTATTAAATTAATTAAACAGTGTTTATAATCATCACTCTTTATTTATTATCATTTATTAATTAAACTTTAGGTATATATTAAAGAAAAAACAATCAATAGTCATAATAAAAATTTAAAAAAAAATTATTTCATATATTATTAATCTTTTTTGGCATAAAACTAAAAATCAACACAAGTATGACTTTTATTTGTGTAGGCAGATTCTACCCACATCCTCTCCTCACCTGTCCCTCTTCTTCCACTAGCCTGTCCTCTTCCTCTAGCCCGTCCTCTTCCTCTAGCTTGCTTTCTTCCCATAGCCCGCCCTCTACCTCTTGCAGTAGCCAGTCCTCTTGACCCAGTGGAGCCCCTGCTTCGCGATGGGATAGGTTGTGGTGCCTCTTCCACTTCGGATGACTCATTTCCAGTACCAGATCCACTGTCATCTAGGTGATCTAGGGCCCTCGGCACAATTCTTCGTCTTCATCGGCAAATTTCTCGATTTCCGAGTCATCTCCATTCGCCAATAACTGGGCCACTTCGTCATCCCTGAGGGTAATCCTAAAAATTAAGAAAACACCATGTTGAACGATCATACATAGAAGAAAATCATGTTTAGGTACAAAAAATGTATGAATTTCCATTTAGGTCATACCACCTAACCTAAACGATCGTGCGACCTTGATTTTGAGTCACAATATACGCCAAAGTAAGCGTGTTAGGTTCAAATTACATACATATACGTATAAAACAACTCTTTTTTAAGTAAATCACACAAAAAAAACAATAGAAATTGCATTAATTTGACAAAATATTAATTACTTACCCGGGCGAGTGCGCGCGCCAAAAAACGCAGCCATCCTTCCCTGTGGTCACGGGCTACTGGCAGGTTCAAACTTGTTCGCAAGCGGCCCACGCGCGTTTTTTACAAGTAAAGGATAGTCTCACGATCGATCGATGCCGGTTGTGTCTCGAAAAGTTGATTTCCGTACGCGCTAGAATTTTTGAAAATCAACTCTCACCATCGTATCAAGCCGGTTGTAAAGGGTTAAGTTGCAAATAATATAGTCGATTGATTTATTAAATAAATAAAATAAATTACTCTGATCTTTACAAAACCAACTATCGAATTCAAACATTGTCTTTTATTGCAACGTGAAGGACCTGTGACGTAGGTAAGGTGTAAGGTATTGTAGATAAATTAAAGAAGTAGTTAGGTAACTGTAGGTTAATTATCTATTTAGTTAGTCTAGTTAAATTTAACCTAGCAACACGGTCTATTTATATTATTTATTTCATCTAATATTAAAAATAACTGTTTAAATATTGGGCGTTTTTCCACCCGATTTAGACATTTCAATGCTTAATATGCTCATAAAGTGTTTACCTATAGCGCAATAAAAAAACATTTTCACCACACCGTCCTGGACTTACCCATGGTTTATAAGTCACGATATATTGGTATAAAGTCACATGAGCAAACGAAAAACGTATCGTTTTCAATAAAGACTAAATCAATTTCAAATATATTTTCAGCTTACTCTCAGCGTACAACGGGATCAGCTCGCACCCCCTCTTCGTCTTCGGCGGTGCCGCGTTCCTGGGCCTATCCTCCAAGGACAACCCCGGTTCCTGCCGCTACGCCTACCCCCTCTGCCCCACCGACCCCGAGCAGCTGGTCCACTACTTGAACAACCACAACGGAGGGTTCTTCAGATTCTTCAACGCTCCTCAACGTGACCCGCAGAAACTTGAACAGTTCTACAATCAACTGTCCCAGAGCTATGGACTGCTCCAGCCAACTCCAGAACTCAACCAAGAATACTACGGTCTTTTAAATACAGGACAACATCAAAATCCAAGTCAACAAAATCTGTATCCTACAGGTACAGGGAATCAACAATCATATGGTTTCGCTTACCCTCATAATCAAAATTTTAACGGAAATGGAATCAGATTTAAAAATGAAAGAGATATAAATGAAAATAGAATCGAAAACAGAATACAAAATAAGCCATCAAGTTTTTTAAATGACAATTCTGATGTAAATAATTCAAAATGGCTGTTCCCTGGAGATGATGATGAAAGTGATATTGGAATTCAAAATGATAATTATGACAACTTTAAAGACACAGATAATAGAAAGGGGAAAGCGCTAAGATTTCCGGATTCCTCGACATATATTAATGACAGTGATCAAGAATACGCACCAAATTCACACTATGCAGAACACAGTAGAAAACCAAAAGAAATATCTTTCCCCAAAAATGAATATTACAATCACAGTTACAGGTACAACACAAATAACTATAACAACGTTAATTCTGATAAAGGAAATAATAACTACAACAGCGTTTATTCTGATAAAGCAAATAATAATTATAACAACGTTTATTCTGATAAAGTAAATAATAACTATAGTTACGACGAGCCTGGCGTTACAACAGTATACGTGATTCGAGGCAACGGAGATCCAAACAAACCTGAAATAGTTAAACTGCGACCAGGTGAAACTTTATAACAGACCCTACGCAACATGTTAGGAGGAAAGGGACTGACTGAAAAACAGCGCAACGCGCGGCTCTAGACCCTGGTTAGCAAAAGCCATTTTGTATAGCCACAACTATTACTTTTTCTATAATTATTGTGAAAATAATGTTTGGCGTATTTTACAATAAGCCATTTTGTCAATATTGTATATTTGTATTTATATCAATAAATTTGTTAAATTATTATAAGTTAGAAAACCTTATCTTGCCCTGCCCAGAACCCTGGCTTAACACTCGTGCTTGCCACTAGGCCAATGGACAAAATAAAGACCAATTTTTATAGACCAAACCACCTAAATCTAAAATCGTCAATCGGTTTTCTCCTTATATCTGGGCAAACATTAAATACGTAGATATCTTCACATCAGTAACAACTCTCATCCCCGTTTTGAACCTTTTTTTAGATTGAAAATACAAAACCAATTAATTTGTATTGGAAATCGCATATTAGTATAATCCCACATAACCCGGCGTTGCTCCCACAATGTCCGGGAAACTTTAAAAGGTTTCCCATTCGTATTAAAAATAAAGATAAGTATCTACATAGGAAAATATAATTCACATTATTCAACTTATTTATTTTTTCAACACTTTATGGTTGAAGTTAAACTTATTTATTTTTCAACACTAAGGTAGAAATTATTTTTTATTGTTTTTTTTAAGTGGTCTTCGCGGTTATTTTTGTGTCCTTTACGGTTGAAATATTTTTTAGTATGACCGGTTACATTATGTTCACTTGTCTTGTTATTGAAACTACATAGTAAGTAGTGTACTTGGTGATTTATTGTAACGCTTGTTGGAAATATTTGTATTTTAAAACAGGTAACGTGTAAATTGTACCTGACAGCCATGATGGGGTCGATTAAAACAACCTCAAGTTATTATAAATGGTCAACCTTAACTTTATTTTTACACCTATAGGCACGTTCACCCTTAAATGTGAGTGAAACCAGTCCAATTTACCCCTCACGATCACGACACGACACGACAAGATAAGTCGTATGGACATTCATTATTTTACGAACTTTCAGAGACATCGATAAAATGTATGGGTGAAATTAAATAACTGTTCAACGCTGCGCTGGTATATGTACTTGGGCAGAGTAACCCCTTACTCTTCTAGGTTTCACAACGATTCGCTTTCTCGAAACATGCGCTTATATTAGGAAAATCTGAGTCAATATAAAGTGTCATCCAAAAATATAAGTCTACTAGTGGACGCCCGCAGCTTCGCTCGCGTAGAATTAGACCCATTAACGACGTCTGCCCGAGTTCGGGTTGCCCACTTGACTTCAAAAACGGCAAAGTTTCATACTAACTTTGCACCCCCGTTTTACCCCCTTAGGGGATGAATTTTCAAAAATCCTTTCTTAGTGCTCCCCTACGTTATAAAAGGAACCCCTGTGCAAAATTTCAAGTTTCTAACCCTTATAGTTTAGGCCCTGCGTTGATATGTCAGTCAGTTAGGCAGTCAGTCAGTCAGTCAGTCAGTCAGTCACCTTCTCCTTTTATATCCATATACTTCCATACTAATATTATAAATGTGAAAGTGTGTTTGTTTGTTTGTCCGGCTTTCACGTCGCAACGAAGCTATTATATGGTATGGTTTTTGTGTGTGGAGATAGTGAGGAGGGTGGAGAGTGACGTAGGCTACTTTTTACCGCGGTAAAACATCGCCATGGGAAGATATCGATGTTTTGTTATTTGCTAGATATTTAGTTCCGGATGTTGTTAATAGATGGCATTGTTAATTCCCACGCGGGCGGAGCCGCGGGTAAAAGCTAGTATATAGATAAATAAATAAATTATTAATAATAATGTGTTAATTAACAAACAGTCAATCAAATATTAAATTAATAAAATTACTAGTATTAAAGTAGGTAGATAACGTCTTGCTATTTGGCAGTGCGTAACACATAATAAAATTTCATTTTCATTTTCATTGAATAATAACTGCCTCGTTGGTCTATTGTCAACATCATGACTGCTAAGGTAAGGATCCAGGGTTCGATCCTCCAGCCAACCCAATGACTCGTGTCGATCGTGTGTGATCGACCGAGTTAAGCAACGGCATAATTTTAAGCATTCAAGTCTGGGTTGGCCCCGAACCCCTCTACCAATCCGCATTGGAGCAGCATGGTGGAGTAAATGTATCTAATGTATATTAGACCTCCCGTCTGTAGACGAGGCTCGTGCCCAACAGCGAAACGTCTTTGGGTGGTAACTATGTTCATCACAACCCTTTCTTTGTCCCACTGATGGGCACGGGTCTCCTTTCAGAAATAGAGGGATTAGGCCTTAGTCCACCACGCTGGCCAAGTGCGGATTGGCAAACTTCACATACCTTCGAGAACATTAGAACTCTCAGGCATGCAGGTTTCCTCACGATGTGTCCTTCACCGTAACAGCAAGTGACATTTAATTTCTTAAACCGCACATAACGAATAGTCATTAGTGCCTGCCGCTGGGATTTGAACCCGGACCGCTCAAGTGAGAGGCAAGTTCGATAGCCACTGGGCTGTCACCGCTGTTAAACTACGAGTAGCTTGAAAAAGTCGTTACAGCTAAAGGAGCTTTGGGGCTCACCTCGTTCATGACATTTGCCGTTTTGGGGAAAACAAGGAGTTCTGTTGGCCCTGACCCACCGCTCCCTTGAGGCCTGCACGGCGCCGGCCACTGCAGCCACTTCTGGTAGAACCTACGTATGAGTACAACGGGCAGTTGTTAAATTGAGAAATGGGTCAAGCACTGCTACTTATAGTATTTACGTGTAAAGGTTTTATATGTAAACTAATGGAATTAGACATAACAATTGTTTCGTTTACACCTAGTAATATTATATAGCCTATATCACTCAGAATTTTTGAAATCGGTCCAGTATATTTGTGTGAAAACATTACAAACAAATGTTCTTTATAATATTAGTTAGTAGTCAGTTTGTTTCTTTATAATATTAGTATAGATAGATATAGATTAAGGCAGCTTCATACATAGTATTGTCGTTTATAGATACAACAATAGACAGACTCCCCGCATACAAATTCACAGCGCAGTCTTTACATGGAAATTTAACGTTAAATTTTCCACTAGTTTAAGGCAACATAGGTCCAGCATACGGTACGCGTGCTTTAAACGATTAAGATCTTAGGCTTAGACATTGTATGGATACGTAAGTAGCGGTAAACTGGAAGTTAACTTGTTCTTATGTAACCCGCATTGTTCATGGGTGCTTCTAGAATCTTTGGCGCCTGGCTTAGGTCGGCAAAGATATATATCATACAGGATATCTAGCTAACTACGAGTACCTCGATGGGACAGTCATCGCGTCATTGCGAAGCTAGAAGTCCTCGGTTCGTTCCCTGGGCCGGGCAGAGTATTTGTACTGAAAATCAGCGGTCGTAGTTCGCTACGGCCAGTGCTCATTAAATAAATACAGTTTAAAAAATTACGAGTAACGTGAGTTGATTAACAAAATATTTCATTTTCATTTCATATTAAATTAAATACTATTTTTACGAATGTAATTTAAATTCTTATAAGCTTTTAATTTTGATGGAAATTTTCAAAGCTCAAATTACCTCGTCCACCACAAGAACCCTTATATTGTGTTCCCCTTTTGGCACAGGTCTCATATGGTCTGCTTGCTAATAGTTGGGGCCTCTATGGTAGCCATCAGTATCATATTGAACTAAGAGAAATTCTATCAACTTATACGGTACTTGGTAGCTAAGCTACAACCCATAGACGGACGTCTATGGGTTGTACTGCTGGACATAGGTCTTCCTCACAGACTCAGCTGGTCTAGAGCATACTCCACCACGCTGCTCCAATGCGGATCGGTGGTCTTTTAGTCACCGCAAACTCATCAAGACACGCATTGCTGCGACCCATAGACGTCGCACTGCTGGGCACGGGTCTCCCCCGCAGACTATGCTGCGGGAGGTCTAGAGTATACTCCACCACGCTGCTCCAATTCGGATTGGTGGAGGGGTTTGTAGCCAACCCAGTGTCGAATGTTCTCAAGCCACCCGAAGGTCTTCGACAAGGCTTAACGACTGTTTCCAGCATTGAACACAACCGGGACCGACGGCTTTACGTGCCCTCCGAGGCACGGTAACTTCGTGAACGGAAGACACGCATCCTGTTCACGAATTAGGCCACACCTTGGTCCTTAACTAAACTAAACTTAGTCCGCCACTAGTTCTATCTGCTATCCTATTGTAGTGAAAGTCCGAGCGAATCAGCGAAGGACGCAAGTCCATCGCGCGGCGCGCGCGCCCCCTCAGTGAATATCCGACCGCCGACGAAGGTGCACGCGTGTGTCTCCCCGCGATTCGCGCCAAACAGTTTCCTAAACAACACAAAGAAGCTCTGATTTAAGTATGTCACATCACATTGTTTTTAAATAACATCCATGTGAAACACGGAAGTTCGGTTTCAATAACCGTCGCGAATCGAAGTTACGCGCGTGCATGTATTGCCTTGTTTTCGGCTGCCGAAAACATTTATTTTTCAATTACCTTGACGGACAAACCTCAGCTTAACAGTAAGAGTGTTACACAACTGATGCAACTTAATTAGCCAATTAGTTTACAAGTAACTGATGAAAGCCTGAGGTTTTTTTGAAGCTAACCGCCATTAACACGGCTGCTTTGGACTTTTTTCCCTTTTGTTGTGATAGAGTAAGTGATTATTAAATTCAAACACGTAATTATTTGATTTTACAGAAGAAGCTTTTCTAAAATTCAGACATTCCATTAAATATATTTTGTTCTGTTTTTATTCTGTTTTGTTTCTGTTTTTATTTTAAACTATATTGCTCTACTGAGAATATAAATTTATATATTAATTAAATTATTTTATTAGTATGTCAGTAATTAATTTGATACATAGGGATATTTCATTCTTCAAATCTTACCAACATGAACATTTAAAAAAAGAACAGAACATTTTAAAAATGGTTTAAAAAATTATGAATCAGAAAATAATTGGAAAAGCTGGAGAAACTTTTAAATGACATAAAAAGATTATTTAACTAAACAAATTGAAAATTAAAATTTGATTTATTTTTTTATTTATTCAAATAGGTACATTAAAAAAGTATACGCAACATAAACACGGATTTCAAGATTGCAGCGTGAGCTATCGACAGATATTCAGATAATCGATACTTTTACATCCAATATCGTTAGATATATTTATTATCTTTTTACGACACATTCTCACAATTAATATTATCAACATTTTGCGAGTATCGACTTCTCACGTAAGCCAGTCGCTGGCATTGGACGGTTATGGGCAATGCCATATACACATGGAGATAATATGGTGGCCTTTTTATGTGATCTTGCAAGGTAAGCAGTGTGGCCTACTGGCCAGTGCGATCCGTGGACACTAGACACCTGTCGCCAATCTATCTATGTATACATATATATAAAAGGTGACTGACTGACTGACTGACTGACTGTCATATCAAAGCAGGGCCTAAACTATAAGGGTAAGAAACTTGAAATTTTGCACAGGGGTTCCTTTTATAACGTAGGGGAGCACTAAGAAAGGATTTTTGAAAATTCACCCCCTAAGGGGGTAAAACGGGGGTGCAAAGTTAGTATGAAACTTTGCCGTTTTTGAAGTCAAGTGGACAATCCGAACGCGGGCAGACGTCGTTAATAGGTCTAATTCTACGCGAGCGAAGCTGCGGGCGTCTACTAGTATTAAATAATAGCACTAGGTAGGTAGATAACTGAACTAATATAAACAGTTTACTTGTATAAAATATATCTGAATTTAGTAACCAAAGTTACTAAGTAGGTACCTACCTCATGGTACACAGGTGCACTGTTCTTCACTCCACACTAATTGCATGTAAGCCAATATTGTAAAGTTAAATAATCCGACAAGCGTCATTACTTATAATTTATTATTTATTTAACGTTTTATTGTATTATACAAAGGGCGCACTTAATGCCTGAAGGCATTGTCTACCAGTCAACCCTTGAAGGTGAGAAGTAAAGGTAGGATTTCGATGTTTTAAATGAAAAAAAAAATGGAGTAAAATAACAGTAAAAATTATATATTAAGTAAGAAATATAATACATATATGTTTGTAGATACTTTAAGTTTTAACATACATATTGACATATCACATGACTGACCTTGGTATGTGGGAAATGCTTGGTATCTTGCTGTCTATGTAAGGTAAATAGATAGAATCTTTTAAAACACTACTTCCGTTTTGCGTTCGCTACTTACGTGCTCTGTGGGCAGCTTTACTCTATGGCTGCTATGGGCGGAAGTCCAGAAGCATATGTCAGGGTTATCTAAGCATTGGCAAAAAATGTCTTCATATCTATCTTTTATTACAATTTTTGTATTCAATACTGTTTACTGATGACATCGATTCGGGCTTTTTTTAGTTTCACGAGACCTTAATATTATCGTTAAGTTTAGAGTTAAAAGTGTAACCAGCTTAATGACAAGTTTATCCGTAGGTTTGTCTCGTTTTAAAATCTATGGAATTCATTTATTAATTTAGGTTTAAAGATCTTTATTTCTCAAATAAGACTACTACTACTACTATAAGTCACTTCTCTGAGAACATTAATTAACTTAAAAAATAATAATAATAATAATATAATTTACCGATTAATACATGTGTTCACAATTAAGAAGGGTATCTTACCTTCCTAAAGAGTCCTATGTCCAGTAGTGGACTGATGTGGGCTGAAGAGCGAGGGAGAGAGCTTACATCACTGCTCCTTTTCATGGACCATTATTGGTTAGCAAACCAGTCAAGTTATTCTATTCAAGAAGTCTTTTTTTTTTCACTTTATTCTATTCAATTCTTAAGAAGAATAGGGTAACAGACCTTTTAGGACGCACTCTTGACGTTAGTTGATTATTTAAATGCAAATTAATAAGTAACTAATTGTCGATCAGTGTTGATATGTATAATTATAATGTAGATATAGTTTTTTTTATTCGTAAAACGAGTAATTAATTACATTGTCTAGTCAAAGACAATCTCAATAGCATCTATGCGAAGTTTCTCGTGCATATAAATTGAATAATTGCTATGAAATAATCAATAATTCTCTCGCAATAGAATAAGTGCTTAGATCGTCTCTCAGTCCCTACTTCGTGGGCAGATACAGAAGTGTACGGAAGTTGTAGAGCTAGAATTAAATTGTTTCTCTGCCGACGAAAATGGTAGAGAGGGCTGCGGGCGCTCTGCTTATGGCTTGGCTGGTGGATTACTAAGTAGTAAAATACAGCCTCAATGACCAGTTGTGTGGGTAGTTTTAAGTTAAAAAATACTCGACCGGCTAACTTTGAATTGGATTTGAGCTGAAATCGTTGCGTAAACAAAAGATACACCATATGCATACCTCGTGGCGTCGTTTAGGAGAGGCCTATGTCCAGCAGTGGACCAATAAAATCTGATGATGATGATGCATACCTCACTGATGGGCGCGGGTCTTTCCTACCGCAGCTAGAGGGGCGCTAAGCATATATCGCATGGGGTTCGTGGCCGACCCAGTGTAGAATGTTCTCGAACCATCCGAAGGTAGACAAGTCTTAAAGATCGACGACATCGGGAATTTTGAAGGACAGAAGCACCCATGAAATTTTGCCAGTACTAAGCGTTACTAAGTCGTTAAAATACTCGTAGGGTGACCATAAATTACTAAATAGTTAATGGGATGACCGTGTATACTCTCATTATAACTTGTACGTACGTAGTAAATTTTCTCTATGCTATAACTAACTAGTGGACGCCCCCAGCTTCACTCGCGTGGAATTAGACATAACAATAGTTTCGTTTACATCTAGTAATATTATAGCCTATGTCACTCAGTGAAGGTGCAGCTTTATAACGGTGAAAGAATTTATGAAATCGTTCCAGTAGTTTTTGTGTGAAAACATTACAAACAAATCTTTCCTCTTTATAATATTAGTATAGAAGTATAGACAAAGGGTTAATTTCAATACGACTGTGTCACAAGTATTGAATAAGTTGGCTTAGTGCGACGTATTCGTAGTGAGTCAGTGATCCTGACTGCCGAACTGCGGTTCCGGGTTCGCATCTGTTTATACGGAAGAGGTGTGCATATCGCTGCGACCGATAGACGTCCCACTGCTGGGCACGGGTCTCCCCCACAGACACTGTCACATAATATCCAGTCGCGCAGCGATGCACATCTCAATACAGGAATAGCCACAGATAAGCTGTGATTGACTCTATCTTAATTAATGCACTCACTTATTGCCGATAGAGTATCATAACTCTCAAGGTAGAGCTTTTTAAATGTGTATTACCAGATGCGTACGCGATCTTGTGCTTTATACAGGAGCTTTCTTCTATTTTTGAAACGCTAGCGAGACTTAATCGCTCGACTGCGTTAAATAGAAACAATATCTAATTGTAAGCTTTCATTTATTTCACAGTTTACTTTTTATAATAAAGAAAAGTGTATTTAGATTATGATTTTAAAAAATTGTTGACATAATTATAAGCTCAATTACATTATACATTGATATTTATAAATTGACATTATTAGTAGACTAGTGGACGCCCGCAGCTTCGCTTGCTTGGAATTAGACATTCACTAACTTCAAAAACGGCAAAGTTTCATACTAACTTTGCACTCCCGATTTACCCCCTTAGGGGATGAATTTTCAAACATCCTTTCTCAGTGCTCCCCTACGTTATAAAAGGAACCCCTGTGCAAAATTTCAAGTTTCTAACCCTTATAGTTTAGGCCCTGCGTTGATATGTCAGTCAGTCAGTCACTCAGTCAGTCAGTCACCTTCTCCTTTTATATACAACATATATAATAGATTAAAAAAAATTAGTCGCAAGGGTTTTTATATCGAAATACCAGTATTGATTGATCGTATAGATGGTGTGTGTGGTGTTGGAGGCGGATGTTGCGTATCCCGTGGACTGCACGCCGGACCAACGTGTCTATACTAAAGGAGCTCAAGATAACCACAAGACTGTCCGCTATTTGCTCACAGAGGATTCTCAAGTATTTTGGACACATCGCTCGAAGGGACCCTGACAGTTTAGAAAAGCTGATGGTTGTTGGCAAGGTCGACGGGAAAAGACCACGCGGCCGCTCACCTACCCGGTGGTCCGACCTAGTAAAGAACCTCACAGGCCTGCCGATAACCCAAGCACTAAAGACCGCCGAGGACAGAACATCGTGGAGAGGAATAGTGCACCGAGTGACCATGACCAACACTTCAGACTAGACACGACCTTCAGCAATGAAGACACCGATTGAGAAGAAGATAGATCAATCGTACCGTACTATTATTTTATATCTAGTATTAGCTATATCTAAATAGTTAGTATAAAAAAAAACCTGATTGTAAAGTGACTTTTCAAGTTTTGGAGGCACGCTAAACAGTAGATATCGTCCAATGACCTTATAATATAAGATTGGCGTGGTTCAAATTTGTTGGATAGGGGCAACGATACTACAGGCTAAGCAGGCCCGTTGATTACTAATTAAAATAACTCCTTATACCTCATTACTAACTACTAATCAATAATGAAGAAGTTGATAACGTGCGAAGTTACAATGCTACTTATTTAGTTTTCCAAATAATTTGTTTCAACGTTAGAGTATTATAAAAGCTTTGTTTTGAAAGATTCAAATCAAAGAAGACTTATTACAGATTCATAACATTCATAACTAAACATTATAAATGCTAAGAAGTTCCAGTTACTGAATTTTGATTACTTTTGATCTATTTGATCTATGAAAATGTATAAAATAAGGAAATAAGCGTTACCTTTGTACATTAATAATATATTAAGTTTGTATTTCCTGATATTGTTCTCCTATGTGTACATAAATGCAAATAAATAAATAAATAAATAAAAGTTTTTAAAGCTAGTATAATTTTCATTTACTTACTATAATTAGTGCAACTGATTATTCGCTCTATTGCTACGGGTTACAGACTAGAATTGAATGAATACGCTTGGCTCAAAGCGATGGCGTAACACTTGGCGGTATGGTTGGCGGTACGTTTGACGTCAAACTTTTTTTGTATGTTTTCGTTTATCGATTTATAAGACTTTATCACGTCAAAAAATCTACATTTAAGTTCGGTTATCTACAAAAGCGTGTTTATTTAGTTTTTTTTAAAACGATTTCGTTATTATTAATCTATGTAACCTACTCTACAGAAGCTGCAGTCTTGCTAGACAAATGATTATGTAATTCTCGCGTTTAATAAACATGTCGTATAATGCTTGCAATTAACATGTTGATTGTTTGTTAACATGTTTCAGCTTTTTGTATGACTGGTTGTTCGTTTCAAGTATTTGTTCGATTCGTTGTAAAAAACTCAATAAAACAATCATTTATGCAACTGTTACGTGTGCTAACAAGTACTGTGTATGTCTGTTAGAATATTTTATTTATAACAGAACAACAAACGAGCATATTCTGTTAAATGAGTTTTTGTGTGCCCTGTTGCGGTAGTAGTTGTGGTGTAATGTAATGCTAATTGCACATATTTGAGGAATATTAAAAGAATTAATATAAATAATAATAATAATACTTTACTATTGTTCATATAAATTACTACAAATTAAAATCAAAGTTTTCGCCATTGTTGATTTACCCTAGTTTTGGTCGTAACAGTGTAAATTTGACTTGACTTTAGATCGATCATCTCTGATGATTGACCCCGGGGGTCACGGTTTCGAATCCTGCTTGGGGCTAAAATTTATTTCGCAAATAAATATTTGTACTTACAGACAAACCAACCCTAGGCCTACCGAGGGGGTGAAAGACAAGGAGGCGAGCGATAGTATAGACGGACAAACAGACATACGGGCCACCTGATGGTAAGTGGTCACCGTCGTCTATGGACACGTGCGACACCAGGAGTATCACAGGTGCTCTGCCTTGAAGGAAGCGTTTCACACTCTTTTGAAGCGCTCCATGTCGTAGCTCGAAGGGAAAACCTCAGTCGGAAGCTCATTCCACAGGAGACCAGATCGCCGTAAAAAAGACCGCGAGAAACGCTCGGTGGTAGGCCATGAGTCGATTCGGTGCGGATGAAACTTCAGACCTCGGCGTGTAGTGCGTACATTTTTCAAAACCAATTAAAGTCTGCGTTACATTACAAATAATTATACTTACCATGTTTCATAATTGTGGAGTAACACACACTTGAACCCCATCGGGACATACTCGTATGTTGCAAAAGGAGACTAGGTCGGCCTCTGTATTAATTAAGCGATGTCTTAATACTTGTAACTAATACGTGAAACTTTTTAATTAGCTAATTACAAAAGTTGATTGATTAGGAATTACTTACTTATTTATATGTAGAATGGATGGGTTGTTGGCAGAATGGATGAGTAAATCTTGATTTAAAAAGTAGGGGTAAATGAGTCGATGAATGAACGAGGAACGATGTCGGAAGCAAAGGACCTAGAGTGAACGATGGACGGCCGGAAGACGCGACGAAGGACTAAATAGCTATACTAGGGCGAAATATGTTTTGTGAAAAATAAAATGAAAACAAAAAAACCAATGACTCGTTTTCACTAGCCGTATATAGTTATATAAATAAAAGAAGTTCAATTGACTGTAGAGTGCAGTATTTAACTGTCAAATTGCCCGCCCATTTATCTGAATTTGACAGTTATTAATCAGTCGAGGCAGAGGAATGGCGTTGTTTATAGAGTCCTATGTCCAACAGTGGGTCTCCTTTATGGATGGATAGATGGAATTAACTCAGCCCTTTACGACTGTGGTAGTCGTCAAGTGAAGTCTGTTTTTGATTTCCCTTACGCTACAAGTTACTGCATGCGCCTTTGCGACTTCCACTTGGCGGCATTTTCCAGTTTGAATATAAACTAGGTTTACAAATTGATTTTATTGCTATTACCAAGTTAGAGATAATGTATTCAGTCGGCTATCGCGAGATAATCTACCCATTACGTGGCGCCCCTGATTGAGGCCTTATCTCGAGATAACAGCTAATTAAGTTTCCCGAGACACGGCGTACGAGATACGGCGCTGTTTGATGCTGAACACAAGAACAAAGCAGAGGTTATCCATGTAGGTACTTGTATGTGTGTCTAACCATTATTTTAATTCAACTAGCTTTTACCCGCGGCTCCGCCCGCGTGGTCAAAGGGAATTAACAATGAGTTGTATAACATACATGACACATTTGTATAGTGTATAATCTGTATGCGAAATTCAAAACTTGCAAATGAATATTACTAACGCCATCTATTAACAACATCCGGAGCTAAATATATAGCAAATAACAAAACATCGATATCTTCCCATGGGGATGTTTTACCGCGGTAAAAAGTAGCCTACGTCACTCCACCCTCCTCACTATCTCCACACACAAAAACCATACCATATAATAGCTTCATTGCGACGTGAAAGCCGGACAAACAAACAAACACACTTTCACATTTATAATATTAGTATGGATTTCGCCGTATATTGCCGCATGACATGCATTAACTTCAGGCAGATACAGAACAATGTTGGTCCTGAGTGGGATTCACTACCCATCGCGCCAGCGGGCCAGTCAGTCATGCTCTCTATACCGAATATACCGGCAGTACCACATCAACAAACATCTTACTAACTAGACTATTCTAACTAGAGTAGATATTCACTGCTCACATATACTGTTCTTACTCTATTATCTATTCTGTGCATATCTACATAAGTATAAAGAAAAAAATTGTGAGCCGTCACGGGACGCCTGGCAGATGTGAAACATCGAAATTATTTTGTAAAAGTAATATGCACAAAAGTACAGATTATGACAGGAAACTAAAACAGATAAGAAAAAAAGAATTATATTTTATTAATAAAATAATTTCCGACCGTCATTTGTCGGAACTGTATAGTATATATTCCATATTCGCCACGCTCGCCACGCCAAAAATCTGGTTTGCCCTCCGCCTAAAGATGTTTCACATCAAAAATTCTACACATTAAGAGTTTCATAACTATAATAATAATCGAACTTCACTTCAAGAAGTTAGTTTGATCATAAATAAATACGTCAACATTAAGCCGTCAACGTTCCGTAAAAGGATCAGAGGACAACATTTTATTCGTCAGATAAAAGCCCCCGACCCTCAATTAAGTTACAAGCCTTCGCACAGCAGGCGACCGGCATGATCACGAATTTTTCCTTCACCGTTTTGGGAGTGGTAATTAATTTAAATGAGTACATAACATTAAATCAGAGGCGCGGCTGAACCTTGCGGCGGGAATGAGATGTCAAATGATAAACATTGCAAACAATTGAGTAGCTTACCTACCGAACTAAAATGCCCTTTGAATTTTGATTAGACATGCCAATGAGTTGGTTGGTTTCTGCTTCTATATTTGTTTTATAATAAGTACAATAGGTACTTAAATAACATAATAATAATTATAATAGTAGGGGATTTCATACTGAACCGATTTAAATGAAATTTGGTAAGTACACTGATCGAGAGCCTGAGAAAAGACGTAGGCTACTTTTTAATTGGAAAAAAGTGTTGTAAAGGGTTGAAAAGGGGGATGAAAGGTTGTATGAAAGTATTGCCATTTTCAGAACTAGAAGCATAAAATTTATATTTTAGGCTGTTGATTAGATATAAATAAATATGGCATTCAAAGTTTGTAAAAATATTACCCTTAAAGGTGTAAAATAAACATAGGGGATAACACATTTACGGATTCATTACAAATTTGTGGAGCTAAAGTAAACACGTTAAGAAGAATCTATTATTATGTCTAATTCCACGCGAGTAAAGCCTCGGGCGTCCACTAGTGTGCATATAAACACGATTAATGGAATAACCATTATATCCCTACTTAACTATTGTTAAAAGTCTGGGCAGTGGATGGGTTGCATGCTCGTTTACTCTCTTATATCCATAGAACGCCACTGAACCCTGACTGCGTCACCATTGGGCGCACCTAAAAACAATATAAACCAAAGCCAAAATTATAGTTAATAACCAACTTAATACACAGTAATTGAATCCGTCCAGCATTAATGGAGTAATTAAAGGGCTGCAGTTAGGCGTGGGATTGGTACTTCGGTAGCCAATGTCGGTATTACCTGTCGCGCCCACGCTTGGGATCGACGGTTCATTTACAACTCAGTTCTGAACGGTTTTCTGGGGCGCCGTGTGAAAAACTGATGTATCTATCTATACTTCTATATTATATCCATATCCATACTAATATTATAAATTCGAAAGTAACTCTGTCTGTCTGTGTCGTTTTCACGCCAAAACTACTGAACCGATTTAAATGAAATTTGGTACACAGATAGTCTAGCTAGAGCCTGAGGAAGGACATAGGCTACTTTTTAATCTATTATTATGTCTAATTCCACGCGAGCGAAGCTGTGGGCTTCCACTATTAGTTCTATACTAGTTTTAGTAGCGTCCATGGCCCATTGGCTCTGTGCTTGATGTTATGTAATGTACGCATTGACATACTACTAGTACTACATAACATAACATCAAGCCTGTATTTGAACGTAGGGGTAAGCCCAGGTTAAACAACAACTTAACCAGTTTCATTAGTTCTCGTGATGAACCTATTCCCATACAACGACATTCATAAAGATTTCAAGCCCCTTATAATTTGCCCGCCCGGGCGTCGAACCTATAAACTCTAGCTTAGCTTGCGTCTACTAAACCAACGAAGCATTATTAGAACTTACTTTAATCCCAAGGCGGCTCGCTACCGCAGTTTCGGAAGCGGAGAGAAATCTAAGGTCAACCGGTGTCGTTGTATATGGTCGCGCGACTGCATCGGAACACTTACCACGACACACATCGCCTTCGCTACCTGCCCGAACCTATATCCCGACATTGTAGGTGGTAGAGCCTATAGGTAGGGAACCAACTAGGTTTTATATGAAACCTGTCGCTGCGACCCATAAACGTCACACTGCTGGGTACGGGTCTCCCCAGCAGACGTTGCGGGAGGTCTAGAGCATACTCCACCACGCTGCTCCAATGCGGATTGGTGGAGGGGTTAGTGGCCAACCCAGTGTCGAATGTTCTCAAGCCACCCGAAGGTCTTCGATAAGGCTTAACGACTGTTTCTGCTGACTCTAGCCGCGTAAACATAAACAAGTCCGTTTTTCTTGAGTTGTCATAATTGGTAAACATTAGTTTAAGAAAATATGACAGAAACTAGATTTTTATTTTTGCAATCCATTTAATTTTGTGTCTCTTATTTATAAATCACAAATGACGACAAAAAGGTACTGTAAGATTCTTTACTAAATAGGACAATTCTGAAAAAAACGGCGTAGTTATACGCTAATTTAAACATTGGACCTTTTTTTATGGATACAAAATAGCAAACGAGCTTGCAGCACCACCCATCCGCTGCCGCCCATGACAACTGTGACTGACTTTGAACAAGACTCAATTCCACTAGGATGGTTAGTCCAATTAGTTGAGAGAGTTAATTAGAACATTAGTTGGTCAGTTCGTTAGTAGGTAAGAGGACTGGGGACTGTTAGTTCCATAAAACCGACGACTTTAGCCATTGATCTGCCACTAGGGCTGAAAGAGGACCAAATCCTCCAACCGTACGAACTTATTCGTATAAGTTATTTCCAGGCGTCCCACTAATCCAGAGCTTGTTAAAATTCCGCCGGCACAGAAATATGTGTCGAAACTACGGAAATGGACACCTATGCGTTCAGTTTCGCGACGGCGCGGACGATTCAAAAATACCGCGGTCCCGCCGCTTCCTCGTTGGGGTGGCCACGTCCGACCCGGTCGCGGATAGGCCTCCTCAAAAGGCCTATTAAAGCACATACATAGCACATAAAGTTCCCACTAAGGTAAGCAGAGACATGACCACAAAGAAAAGTGCTACAGTAAAAACCAGTAGCCGCGGTTCTCTCTCAGTACTACGGCACAGGCTGAGAGTATTTTCTCTCTTTGTAACTCTTTTTTTTTTAAATTTATTGTAGCTTTGGGACATAATAAAGATTTTATTTATTTCTTTTTTATTTCAACATCATGCATAAGGATCGTCCACTTCTTTCGCTCTATGTAGAATAGAATAGAATAGAGAAGAATTCACTAGTTCCTAAAACAAATTATTAATTTTCTTTTGTGAATAAGCTGATTTGTTTGTGGGGGAGACTCGTGTGACTGTCTATGGGTTGCAGCTACTAGGTAGATAAACCAACTACCATTTCTTCTAAAGCCTTCCAATAGTTCTTAAATTACTCGTTAATTACTCAAAAAATACTTGAAACAAAATGCGAACGCATCAAGTTGTATAGAACGATAACCCTACCAATGTTGATGGTCACTCTATTGCGTGTAAAAAATAGATCACATAACCCACAAACACTTACGATCTCCATAACGTTTGATAAGTGCAGAGCAAACATGTCCATAGCAGGTCTATATCGACATTATAACCTGAAACTGCAGACGACAGATGCGATAGTCAAAATAGTGTTAGTGATAGAACATGGCTTAAACTTAGGCACTATCGTAGCCGATATTTTGGTTTAATACTTCATGTCTCTCTCTCTGTTATTCTATCTCTATCCTATATCAAGATTGATTCGATTTTTTTTTTATTTATTACAAAGAAAGAGTTACTAAATTATTTAACTAAAATTTGCCAAACTGTAGGCCAGTTTGTCGGCAACAAAAACAGTACCTCAAGTCTCACTCGTTTTAATTTAAATGGTAGGTACTTAAATAATTAGAACAATAATAACAATAGAAATATTCGTAACAACTATGGACACAGTGACAGATAATGTTTCCGTTTTTAGCTGGGATTTAGTTACGTTTTAATTATATACGTCGGCCACCTCATTACACAAGATCGGAGTTATCCATTGATTGATTTCCATTGCCACCCCTCATTGAGTCGTATCGGTGCATATTATCTTAAGGTCAACGTCTGTTTCTATCAGATGGGATCAAGGGACGTATGGGCAAACTGGTTTATACCAGTTTACAAAGTTTACTCATGTAAACTTTTGTAATTTCTTCAAATTCACTTTTCAGAATTTTTTCTGGGGCTCAAACAAAACCAAAATACATGTGCACTCCCGAAGCATCTATCGGCACATGACTCACTCCAATAAAAAACTAATTAAAACCCGCAACACGTTAACTAAGTCGTATCCGTTCCGATTACAACCCTAAGTCACCGTTAGCGTACACTGCGCGCGCCAAACCGAACCTTATTCAATTACAATAGGTATCACAACCAATATCATTGCAGAAGTCACATGAATTTATAATAATGGTAGGTCGTCAAAGCTGCTTATCACTGCCGGTGGGTTTTATATCGTTGTGGTCAAGAAATAAAGTTTACTTTAGCCTGTGGCTTGCAAGACGGCGGAGTGGCACTTCCATATCCAGTCGGAGGTTTGTATGTGACGGAAAGAGGATCGTATTCATTATAATCCACTATTGGCGCTGGTGTCATACATTACTTAAAGAAAAAGGTGACTGATTCCGAAATACCTGCATGAAGACATTTGAGAAAGACAAAAGAAGGCTATTACAAAATCGAAGCGCTCATTATTAAGTTTGTCTGTTAGAAAATGCCATAAGGCATTAAGTCCGCCCTCTGTATATCTCTATATAGGTGTCAATAAAGTTGAATAAATAAATAAATAAATAAATTACTGTACTTACATTATTTATAAGCAAGCAGTCACCAATCTGCTAAAGAAAGAAAGAAAGAAGAAATAAAATCTTTATTTCGTAATATCGACAAACAAGGAAGGTACCTACAGTAATTAACAGTAAATATTTAAAAAAGACATTACTAAACGGACCCTCCTCAGCATAGTCTAAAGACTTCCAGCGCTGATCAAAATAATTAAAATATCTTATTGTTGGATAAAGAAAGATAGGGTGGAAAGGTACCTGGTTCGACTGTACCCCGCGTCGAGATGGTGATGACGCGTCGGAGCTCCGACCTTTCTTAATCGTCCATATGATGATTTTGCTGAACACCAATTTCACGTAATATCACTGTAGATGCACTAATACGTGACACTCAAATAATGTTTTTGCTACTTTGTAACTTATTCTGCGGCGAAATCGACGGGAACACGGGAGCTCGACCGGACTTGACGCGCGTAGTCGGCAGAAGAGAACTGTCACTTCCTACCCCCCAAGTATTTGATTTTATTTGATGGAAAGGAAGTTGAGATGAGGGTAGGGAATCGGATCGGTTGCGTTCGGAAATAACCATCACTTATATTTAACAACTAGTGGACGCCCGCAGCTTCGCTCGCGTTACACATTCACTAACTTCAAAAACGGCAAAGCTTCATACTAACTTTGCACCCCCGTTTTACCCCCTTAGGGGATGAATTTTCAAATTTTTCTCGCCGTAAAAACCATCCTTGAACTTCAACGAACATTTAAAAAAAAGAATTGACCAAATTGGTCCAGGCGTTGTTGAGTTATGCGCTTACCAACACATTTTGCGATTCATTTTTATTATATAGAAGATAAGTATGTAACTAATATAAAACAGACATTTTAAAAGTAATAATAATCAAAAGAAATAAATAAAAAAATTTAAATTAACACAATATGGAAACGAGAATGTCAGAAATAAATGATTTATTATATACAATATGGAAAAGTGGGTGTACACAAATCTCTGCCGACCTCATTGGGGAAATACGAACTTGATGTTATTTTACGTATTTGCGTGCACACAGCAATAAGTGCAAGCTATGTACGAGTGCACGATGGTTACCGAACCGCGCAACCTCGCGGATTAGTCATGGCTCGCCTCAATGTCGCCTGCTGTATTAAAAGTCTATAACACACTCAATTACTTAGGCAGTTGTAGTTAATTTATTTATTTTATTTACAGCTTTACTGTAAAATCAGTGTCATGGTTTCATTTCTAGTCATGACATGACATGCTGAGTGCGGACCTATTTTATCTATATTTTAATCTGAAAATTTTTGATGCTTTTAACCTCAAACAATTCGTCCTAACCATACAAGTGTCACTAAAGACATGACAGTAAGCAAGTTTCACCACAGAAACCCCATATTGTCAACAAATCAATCTACTAATTATAAATGAGGTATTCTTGAATAGTTAATTAAAAATCATTTTAAGGTTTCTTTTATTATTTTTCCTTTTAAACAACAGTCTAGCTAGGATATAAAACGATTCAAAGATGGTTAACAGCCATTCTCACCAATTTTCCTACTTAGATTTTTTTTGCCGTCGGTTTTTTTTACTATGCAACTTGTTTCGGCATACCATTACCAATTGTTGGTATTTTAATTTTAATGGATTTATTAATTCTTATTATACCAGAAAATGTAGTACTTAATAATTCATTCTGTATTCTGTACCAGTCGACCTTTCCGCCAGTCACCTAGGTATCGGCAAAGGCAGCAGAAAAGTAAATATTATCAGACTACTAACGAAAATTACTGTTCGGGGTTTTGGACTTATGAGAATAGGCTTAATGACAAATTTTGAAATTGCCTTCTGTAATGGCACACGTCCAGTATTTCGAAAAAAAAATCATTATTTCAGCAATAAATTGAGTTTTAACGTAAATTATTGCAGGTTTTCCTATCTACTTTGAATTTAGCGCGAAAACGCTCGTAGGTGTCATGGCGTCCGCTTGTGACGTCACGCCTTGGTAAATATGCCGCTGTATTATAACAGAAGCCTGAGCGACCGGTGAATTTTTACTTAGCCGTGGCGTCATCCGCTCTGATTGGCGTTTCAGTTAACATGACCGATTGCTGTATTTTATACCTTATTTTAATGAAAATCTTATTAATCTCAATGTGTTTATTAAAACTTGACAATTTTTTAGGAATTATTCAACATACTAATATGTACTTAATAATTACACAACATATGGTGTCGCACGTGTGTCCATAGGCGACGTGACCACTTACCATCAGGTGGCCCGTATGTCTGTATGTCCGTCTATATTATTAAAAAAAAAACTTTTTCCGCTAAAACCATTTATTATTTATTTTTTTAATACTGTCATCACGCCTATTTAACAACCCAAGTCCGATCAGACAGCCAGTCTGCCGCAGCAGCTCAAGTGTTTATCTAAAGAATCGTAAGTGGCCATACGTCACAGCCTCGGGCGCCCCCAGTGAAACTTGTACGATAATTGGTGTTTATTTTTGTGTTTCGCACACTTTCGATATCTCGCCTTCCTGTGTTAAGCGCGGCAGCCACGGTAGAGGTGTCCGGTTAGAGCTACGCAATGTCATGATGAGTTTAGTGATATTACCAAACAATTATAAATGTTAAATAAAAATAAAAAATAAAATTATTAGAGCCAATTAGAGCTTATTCTATCTAAATTGACTAAACGTAGCATATGTAAGTCTGTAAAACCTTTTTGTATCCATTTGAACTTATATTAATAGTGTAATAACATGTGCATACAATAAATGATAATATTAATTAGATATGGCTCTTAAAAATTTTATGTTTATATCTAATACTTTCTTGTTCTCAAATTCTCGGTGAGTAGATGATTCGGTAGGTATTTTATGAACTATCATTTAGAGAAATGTGATTTCTCTTATGAATGAGTTGTTAATTATTATTTTTTAATTGAGTGGATTAGTCTAAAATCACAGTATCACTACTGTACTCAAAATAATACAGTGCACAGCGTGCTCTGTAGGGCCCAGAGATGTCCACATAGAGGCTTAAAACGGTTTCGCAGTTTGACTAACCGAACTAACCCTGTAGTTACATAATGGAACTAGTTAATAGAACTACTTGAACCAGGCAGAGATGGTCTCTCGTGGACGTTGCGCTTAAGTCCCTTTCCGGGCATTACCTTAACCCTAAACTAGAGAGAACTGGTCGAACAACCAAATATCAGTTTCCCTTTCATTTGAGTCGTGTGGGAAGAAAAGAAAAGTATCCAAACTCACTTTGTATGCTAATTAGCCAAGTAAATTAGCTAAGCAAATATTGAACGGCATTTTCCGAACATAGCAAGAAGGCAGCCGGTAACGGAAAAGAAACGTTTTTCGAAAAGGGCACAGCACGCAGCTAATCTAATAATTTTTCCGTCCATTCATTTCGAATTTTAGCCCTTAAGTTCGGAAATCCGATAAAGAGATATAATGCTACATATTATATCTAAATTTACTAATCTTAAGTAACTAATAATGTATTTAAAATATAATCGCTCTAACTTTGTTATACAGGATTAGCTATTGATCATTGGATTAATAACTAATCCTACATTAATAATAGATAACTTTTACCTTACAGTATGTACATTAGACTTTACTAATAATTATAATCAACCCTGTATTTTGATCAAATATGACAATCAAAATTATTAATTATCATAGATACATATACATATGTAAATTGATAATGTTAATTGAATTAACTAATATTTGCATGCTATTATTAAGATATAGCTGAATACCACACCATGGAATAACATATATAACATCTTGTAAAACATGTATTCAAAGCAAATAAATAAATAAATAAATAAATAAATAAATAAATAAATAAATAAATAAATATGACAGGAGACAAAAAGGAAATTAAAATGATTATGTACCACGTAAAAAAATCAACTATAATTTGACAACCTACACGGGTGCCTAACCTACTTTAAGATTAGTTTAGAATAATTACCTTAATTAAACCAAGCCCTAATGTCACGATAGACAGTACCTATCTATCAGGTCATCGGCTTTAAGAAGAATAATTTACAATAGTCTTAGCCTAAGTCCTAGTGTAGGCCGAGAGAGAAAGACGGAGGAAAAACTCTCGGTACTCTTTTAAAATTGAAATTGTTGTTCATAAAAATGTACAGCAAAACCATGACAAGATTAGGACAGACACGAGAAAGCCAATCATGTATACCAATCACCACATTAGATTTGAATCCAGACCACCCCATTAAAGTTTTGATAGCCTGGCCTATTAAAGATGTTGATAAACCATAAGTTTCACCTATTACACTTTTAAATCATCAAGTAACAAAGATCGAAGTCTCGAATCAATAGAACACCATAATATTAATGGGCATCGAACTCGCCTCCCACTCGAGCGGTCCGGGTTCAAACCCCAGTGGCACTAACCAATGACTTTTCTAAGTTATGTGGGATTTAAGCAATTAAATGTCACTTACTATAACGGTGAAAGACACATCGTGAGGAAACCTGCATGCCTGAGAGTTCATCATAACGTTCTCGAAGGTATGCGAAGTCTGCCAATCCGCACTTGGCCAGCGTGGTGGACTAAGACCTAATCCCTCCCATTCTGAGAGGAGACCCGAGCCCAACAGTGGGACAAAGAAAAGGTTGTGATGAGATGAGATGATGAATATTAATGGGCATCATGCCTCTGAGAAAGTTAACTCGGACTCAGACACAGTTACTGTTAATTCGTATGCTAATGAGAGCGATAAACATGTTTTTATTTAAAGTTAACTAGATGCGGAACTTTGGACCTTTTTTTAACCATTAGTTAAGTAGAAAAAGTAGAGTGCAAGATAAAAAATAATCAAAGAGTATAATAAATTCCATTAGTGAAAGTTAATTTAATTGTTGGATTTATATGGTTAGAGAGATGGTGCAAACGGAGCTGTCCGTCTATCCATTGATGTACAGTTTCCTAGTTAACTACTACGCTACTACTATCTCTAACTACACAATCAATGGATTGAAGCATCTAAATAGTTACATATTATCAAATTGCGCGTTAACTATCCATAGCTCAGTGGCTTTGACTTGATAACTGGTAACCTCTATGATATTGTCATGGGGTTCTTATAAGGAATACACGAATATTTGTCCTGAGTGGGATTCGAACCCACGACCTTTGGCGCAACAGACAGGGTCACTACCGATTGCGCCAACGGGCCTGTCAATGAAATTTGGTACACAGATAGTCTAGAGCCTGAGAAAGGACATAGGCTACTTTTTAATTGGAAAAGTGTTGTAAAGGGTTGAAAAGGGGAATGAAAGGTTGTATGAAAGTATTGTCATTTTTACAACTAGAAGCATAATATTTATATTTTAGACTGTTGATATTTGGAAAAGTGTTGTAAAGGGTTGAAAAGGGGAATGAAAGGTTGTATGAAAGTATTGTCATTTTTACAACTAGAAGCATAAAATTTAGTATTTTAGACTGTTGATATAAATATAAATAAATATGGCATTCAAAGTTTGTAAAAATGTTACCCATAAGGGTGTAAAATAAACATATGGGATGACACATTTCAGGGGATAATTCATTACAAAGTTAACGCGTTAATAAGAATCTATTACTTATTATGTCTAAATTCCACGCGAGCGAAGGTGCGGGCGTCCACTAGTATTATCTATTTAAGTATGTATTTAAAAATATCTATTTAAAATACTAATTACAGCCTCGCGCCTTATTTGGGGTCAGACGGCCGTGTGTGAGAATGTCCAAGATATTTATTTATTTATTTTTATTTATAAGTTGTAATTTTAGTGCCTCTCCTCACCACCTCGCCTACCCCATAGGGGTAGTAAACGCGTGATGTAATGTCAGGTTGATACAAATATAATTCCTCTCAAAGCGAATGTTTGGCATATTCTTGTGTAGAATAAACGCGACAGGTCTGATGGCGTGGGCCGCAGGCGGAACCAGATTGACTGGTTGTTTACGCTATTAGCGGCCGCTGTTTCACCAAATGCCATCAAATTTAGGCTCAACTTTATTGCTTTTCGTGGCTTAAGTAATAGCTTTTGGCTTTGATATCCATCCAGCTTTTTAGGATCTCTTAGGACCATTACTGGACGTAGGCCGCCGTTGATCAACGCCATTCCTCCCGATCCTGTGCCCTTTTAAATGCGTTTCCCACCTGCCCTCTTAAGCAGTCCTCTTTCTTGGCATTTTCCAATGTTATCCCTATTACTGAAGCTTTGATTATAAAATTATACACCACGATAGCACCAAATGATGTCATTATCAGCCTTATTGTAATTTGTTCGATATTACAATTGTTGTGACGTTTTAGGGTTGTCATAATTACTTTACTTTACTCAGAATAACAAGCGGTGACAGACCAGTGGCTATCGAACTCGCCTCTCTCTCTAGCGGTCCGGTCCGGGTTCAAACCCGCGGCACGCACCGATGATTTTTCTAAGTTATGTGCGATTTTTTCTTGAGGAAACCTGCATGCCTGAGAGTTCTTCATAATGTTCTCGAAGGCATGTGAAGTCTGCCAATACGCACTTGGCCAGCGTGGGCAGCGTGGTGGACTAAGGCCTAATCCCTCCCATTCTGAGAGGAGACCCGTGCCTAACAGTGGGACAAAGAAAAGATTGTGGTGGTGGAATACCATTTCATTCATCCTGTATTTCTTTAAAAGTACGGGAAGCCCAAATTAGGGAATAACCTTACGACGATAAATGGCTTTAAAAATACTCTTCTGCTAGCATACAATAAACATAGGTTGATTAATGACCGTTCGCAGACCCTTTTCATAAAAATCGATTATTTATAAAAATCGATTATCAGTTGAAAGATTGTTAATTTTAAATATAGAAAAAAACTTATTTTCGCATCGCAAAATCATATTATAATACATAGCGGACGCTTGCAGCTTCGCTCGCGTGGAATTATACGTACTCGTATCAATAGTTTCGTTTACACCTAGTAATATTACCTAGCCTATGTCACTTAGTGAAGATGCAGCTTTCTAATGGTGAAAGAATTGTTGAAATCGGTCCAGTAGTTTTTGTGTGAAAAAATTATAAACAAATCTTTCCTATTATAATATTAGTATAGAAAAGTACGTCAACACTTTATTCAGATTTACCGCGGTGTCACTCTTACAGACGTAGATACATAGGATAATTGTCTGCGATCCGTTTGTCTGTTTGTATCGCAATCCGGGCAAGGACGATATAAATAGTAAGATGTGTTGATAAAGTTGGCAACCCTAATTAAGTTAACCATGTATTATATTCTGTATAAATAGTCAGATATGTCCATGGCTCTGTTGATAAAGTTGGCAACCCTAATTAAGTTAACCAAGTATTATAATATTCTGTATAAATAGTCAGATATGTCCATGGCTCTGTTGATAAAGTTGGCAACCCTAATTAAGTTTACCATGTTAACCCAACTAGCGACAAAGAGCGCGGCTGTATTCTCGTGATATCTCTTCATCTGGTGCAGCCTAGGTGTGTTTTAACCACTTACTGAAGCTTTGTGGATGCCGCTCACTTACAATGTAGTTTTTATCAACAATCTGTACGGAATATCTCTATAGTTGTATCTTGGCATTTATTTTCTGTAGCAGTAATTGGATGGATGGGCAGATTCGTAAAGAAAACAATGTTTTAGACAGCAAAAATATATTCAACTGATTATAGGAACGCATGTAGATTTTAGATAAGTCAATACTGTGATATGGATGGGTAGATTCATAAAGAAAACAATGTTTTAGGCAGCAGAAATAGATTTAACTGAGAATAGGAAGGCATGTAGATTTTAGATAAGTCAATACTGTGATATTGAGACTGCAATTACCGAAATGAATCGTTGCTAATAACAATAAATTCTTTATAAATATTGTTGCTTAAAATAAATTACGTTATTTCCCCAATTCTTGAGTGGAGTGGTCAGTGACCTTGATGACGCGCTGTGGGTCTTAGGTTCGAATCCTAAACGGGTATTAATATTACCTACTCTGTTTTTAATCAGTCAGCTATTAAAAGGTACTCAGAGTTAGTCAGAATACAGAAAAAAAGATGGAGCATCTAGAAGAAATTGCTCTTAAAGGTAAAATGAAGGAATATTCATAATGTTTGATTATCATGTGTTATCATGGGTGTCTTTCCACGTACGACTGAAATATCTAACTACTCTGTTCAAGTGTAGTATTTGCGGCTACACATTTCGGACATGCTTACCTGTGGTTTCCGTTTCTGTAGTCTTAGCTCTTCCATATAGGATTCCCTTCCCTGTGACGTGTTTGTAAGATATATTCATGATATATTTTTTTGTTTCAGGTTTCCCGAAAAATAAATAACTTAAATACAGTGAACAGTGACAAATCTAACGTAGTGTGATGTGAAGTTGGCAGCACTTTGGTAGCCAGTGAGTGAGTGCGATGGTGCGCGGGTGACTGCCTGAGTCGCGGATGCGTCTTCGTTTGGTGAGTTTTATTTATTTATTACTTACTTACATCTAACATTACAGGGATGCCCCTAATGCGCTAGAAAAGTTACAGGTGATCTAATCAAATCAAAATTTAAATTTAATTAAAACATGAACCCTGACCGCTCGAGTGAGAGGCGAGTTCCATAGCCATTGGGCTGTCATCCGACGGCATGGGCACCGACGCGTTATTGCCGATGTAACAACAATAAAATGGAAACCGAAGCGATAAAGGGCGACCCACACTGGCCCACAGACTTAACGCCACTAACCTACTTTTATCATATTTATGAATATTATATCGGTTATGGTTTAAAAATACACTTAAGTTGGTGTAATTTTTCATTGGGGAAATTTCAAAATGGCGGCGGTGCCGTCCCAGATACATTGTAAGCAACGATGAAGATTTCGTACACTTTTGAAAGAAAGAAAGAAAAGCTTTTATTTAGTTTTCTCTGACGCATGTGTAGCGGTTAATGTTTGGACACCTTATACCTAATATTAAACAAAAAAAAACAACAATGGAGCTTCCGGGTTCGTTCCCCGGCCAACAACTATTGGAGTTTTCTGTCTTGAAATGCCCGGTAGCTCGGAGTCTGGATTTGTGTCCGGTGTATGTAGCGTCCATAGCCCAATGGCTCGCGTCGATTCAATGTGATCGAAAAAGTTAAACAACGACGGGCGCGGTCGGTTTGTGGACGGGTGACCGCTAGTGGTAAAATTTCATGAACGCTACCGTGCTTTGGAGGGCACGTAAAGCCGTCGGTCCCGGTTGTTTTTAATGGTGGAAACAATTGTTAAGCCTTGTCTATGACCTTAGGGTGGATTGAGAACATTCGACACTGGGTTGGCCACTAACCCCTTCACCAATCCGCATTGGAGAAGCGTGGTGGAGTATGCTCTAGACCTCCCGCAGCTGCGTCTGTGGGGGAGACCCGTGCCCAGCAGTGGGACGTCTATGGGTCACAGCGTATGGCAATACGTGGGGTACACTGAAAGTTTTGTGTAATTCATTAATAAAATAATTTACATGTATAGTACATAATATGTTTAACGGTTTTATTTAGCTTGCCCTGTTTTTACCTACTTCTTTTCGAAGTGGAATGGAGAATTCCATTAGCGCTACGTTAAAAGATAAAATAACAATTTGTATTGGATTACATTTCCTTGAAATAAAATAATAATGAATTACTCATTTTACGACGCCAACACAAGAACCCTTTTTATTTCGCTGGGATATGCGTTTGCGCATCCTTTCTGGTTTTATGAGAACGCATAAAGGTGGGACTCGGTGAAAACCAGCGGCAGATGAAACTGTGTTCGCTTCCCCTCCACTCTGGCGAACTGTAGTGCACAGGTCTACCACTCATACTCATAAACTTCTCGAATTCTCCTTGACTATGTCATGTGGGTCGCTGCAACACAGACGTCCCACTGCTGGGCACGGGTCTCCCCCACAGACACTGCTGCGGGAGGTCTAGAGCATACTCCACCACGCTGCTCCAATGCGGATTGGTGGAGGGGTTACTGGCCAACCCAGTGTCGAATGTTCTCAAGCCACCCGAAGGTCTTCGACAAGGCTTAACGACTGTTTCCATCATTGAAAACAACCGGGACCGACGGCATTACGTGCCCTCCGAAGCACGGTAGCGTCCATGAAATTTAGCCACTAGCGGTCACCTATTCACAAACCGACCGCGCCCGTCGTTGCTAAACTCTTTCGATCACATGGAATCGACGCGAGCCATTGGGCTACGCACGCTACATGTCATGTCATGTGGGTCACGGCGCCGAAATTTCATAATAATGCTTAATCGACTTAACCGATTAATAATTCAAATAATAATCCGAGTCGCGACATGTCAACAATAGGTGCTTTCTCGCACTCCGCAGGTGCCGGCATTGACCCCGATAGACAGTTCGGGGCATTATTGACCCCGATAGTGATATTTCGGGTCATTATCGACCCAATGTCTGCGGACCGATCAGGAAGTAATAAGAGTAAATTACCTGGTATTGCGTGAGAATTGCAGTGTGAATGCCATGCGTTCAAAAAAATCGACAGCCGAAAAAAAGGAGGAGGTATCGCTATTCGAATGTTTATAAAAATATATGGACGCTACCTCTGAATGGATGGGGTTAATCCATAGACCACCACACTAGCCAAGTGCAGAAGATTGGCAAATCACAGTTGTAATGGGTGGCAGCAGATGGGTAGCGAACGAGTTTGCTACTAATATCCTTTAAAAACAGATGCACAGGCAGACGGACTATAAGGGTTCCTACCGTACCCTAAAAAGAGAATCAGAATAAGAGGTCCCAGCCAAGTGATAATGGGAACTCAATTGAGTGAATTCGCCGTCGTCGTAGAAATGTGTTAAGTTCGGCACTCGCCAGCTGCTAGGTGGCAGGCCATAGCGCCACTTAGCGCTTGTTAGCGGGCTGCAAGTCATAGGCGGGGCGGACGCCGTAGTGGGTAGCGAGTTAGGTCGCGGTAATGTTTTAAGATGGAAGAATGCTTAAGATATTTAAGATATATAATCTAAATAATTGTTAAGTATTATGTATGTCATACTCTACTAAGACACAAAGTTCAATGAAAATATTAGTTGGAGACTTAGTGTACTTTAATTATTTCCCATTATCATTCCAATTTTCCAAGTATAAAATGAAGATTGATAAAGCGATTTTTATACCCTCAATAGAATATTATTCCAAAAATTTTTAGTTAATGTCTATAATGTGAAAAAAAGTTTCATTTTTATCGTGGTTTCATAAACCCACACAATTTAATTTTTTTAATGTATGTCCAGCGATTACATCGTCGTTTATTAACCTCAGCGGTGATGTGTTAAGATGGAAGAAATGGTCAGGTCTTTGTCGGGTGTATCTTTCATCGGTAACCGACTTCAAAGAAGAAGACGTTCTATGTACTGTATATGTTTTTATCTATGTCCAGCGATTACATCGTCGTTTATTAACCTATTTTGATGATTATTTTTGTGTTTGGTAGAATATACATCGGAGCAGCCTATCCGTGGATGTAGACCGCGAAATTAGAAGTACTGTTTATTTTTGCACTGGTTTATAGAAACATGCAAACAGCTCGCGAAATCCGCTTTCCGCTTTAACTTCGGCCCAAACCCGCGTAAACAATCAACTAATCGATGAAGAAACAGCTGTCCCATACAAATTGAGCTGCAAGGACTCGACGCGACTTGTAAACACTCGCGCACACTCGCGAATACTCGCGAACACTCGCGAACTCTCGCGAACACTCCTACACCCTCGGAAACACTCGCGATATTAGCAATGTGTATTGCACAGCTTTTTATGGAAACCTAGGCAAACAGTTCAGTGACCTAATCAAACTCAATATTATGATGATACTATGCGGTACGGAAGGTAAAGGCTAGGCTAGGAATGTTCCTACTAACAATAATAAATGTTGTATACTAACTTTAATTGTTTTGCAGTCAGTCTTGTTGTCACTGTTTAACTTCGTTTTTGATAATATCCAATTAAACCACAGACCCCGGAACCTAGTCCTGGCGGCAAGTAGGCAGTAACCTTCTAGAACATCTGTTGACGGGAATGTTAAGGTGGGATTTCGCAAGCGCTGTATATGGCGAAACGGGTCATTGCTAGCCGAACGCGACCTTAAGCGCACATGCGCATGCGTTACGTGGCGGCTGGCTAGGGCTGCCACTGCCGTAGATAAAGTAATAAAAGTCTTTTCTCGTAAATTAAAAAAAAAACTAATATTTCACGATGCTTATTATTAAGTTTTATTTATTTTTACATTTTGGATATTTTAATAAAAACATATCAGTCATAATTTATCTATATAAACTAGAGTAGGTACTTAAGATTTGCCTACCTTCGAATATTTACCGACATACGTTTGACCTTGAAATCAAGCGCAAGATTGGCACACAAATTCGTAATATTAATCTGATATTAGAGCGTGTGTGCCCAGCAGTGGGACGTCTATGGGTCGCAGTGAATCTGATATTAATATCAAGCAATGTTTCCATCTGAGGTTTTCTTGGTTCGACAAACTCTCGTTCAGGGCTAGCGATGCACCGACAAAAAATGTGGTGCCCAAGTCCACAAGACCCTTTAACATTTAGTGGCTAGTCTGTTTTTCAGTAGGCTGAAAACTAAAAAGAAGCAACCCTACGGACGGCGCCTGCGCATGCGCCGCCGATCAGTTTACTTATTTTCGATACTTGCTCCTTTTCTGTCTGTGTGTATGTCTGTGCATTCTGTTATTTCTGATGAGCTCATTTCACACAAATACGTACATTCAAATTTACTATAATTGGTAATCAATTTTGCAACTACTAACTTACGCAAGATGATTAAGATGTTATTAAAGTTATTACGTATTTTATTAATCATTAGTACCATATGTTTAAAAGTAATAATAATTTCGCGCAATATCCACCACAACCCTGTGTTTGTCCCACTGTTGGGCACGGGTCTCCTCTCAGAATGGGAGGGATAACGCCTTAGTCCACCACGCTGGCCAAGTGCTCCTCCAAGGTTTCCTCACGATGTGTCCTCAAAAGTTACAGAAAGTGACATTTAATTTCTGGTGCGTGCCGCTTGGGTTTATACCCGGACCGCTCAAGTGAGAGACAAGTTAGCCACTGGGCTGTCACTGCTTCGCAAAATATAAAGGAACTAGTGGTCCGCCCCGGCTTCGCACGGGTATTTTAAATAAAAATCAAAATTATAACACATACATAAACCCTATTTGCGTCAGGTTACTAAAAAAATAAAAATTTAACACGACTTTATTTTACATATATAGATTATAACAATAGTTTCGTTTACGCCTAGTAATATTATATAGCCTATGTCACTCAGTGAAGATGCAGCTTTCTAATGGTGAAACAATTTTTGAAATCGGTCCAGTAGTTTTGGCAGCGCTAGAATAGCTCGCAGATGGTAGGTTTTTTCCTACTTACCTACTTGACACTTATCGTCATATTTTGGACAATTCACACAATATCTTTATAAATTTTAGCCTGTGTGTTATTCTGTTGTATAAGCTATATTATTGTAAAGTTTCATTAAAATCCATTCAGTACTTTTTACGTGAAAAAGTAACACAGATCCATCCATACATACATACATACTTACAAACTTTCCCCTATATAATATTAGTAGGATAGGATTAGTAAGGATTATACCTTATCAACAGCCTAAAATTTAAGTTTTATGCTTCTAGTTCTGAAAATGACAATACTTTCATACAACCTTTCATCTCCCTTTTCAACCCATTACAACACTTTTTTCCAATTAAAAAGTGTCTATGTCCTTTGTCAGGCTCTAGACTGTGTACCTACCAAATTTCATTTAAATCGGTTCTGTAGTTTTGGCGTGAAAGCGAAACAGACAGACAGACAGACAGACAGACACTTCAAAACCAAACGTCCAATTTTAATCATTCAAAGACCAAATATTATCTACATAAACTGTAAATGTAGTCCAAAAAAAATTCAAGATAAAAAAATGGTTGTTGTGCCTCACTCGACATAGATAGGTGTAGTGTGTCGCGGACTTTTTTATAGATATTTATAAGATCTACAATTAATTAGAACATTTTATGGTTCTATCTTTTATAGTTTAGGCAGCGTACGCAAAATAAGTAACTTTTCTGGTTGATTTTTTACATCTTGTGTCCGAAAAACCCAAATATCTTACGGAACCCTATTTTTTCCAAAATAAAATTTAGCCTATGTCACCCGGGGATAGTGTAGCTTTCCAACAGTGAAAGAATTTTTCAAATCGGTTCAGTAGTTTTGAAGCCTATTCGATTCAAACAAACAATCAAATCTTTCCTTTTTATAATATTAGTATAGATAATACTAGCCTTCGTTCACACACATGGATGGAGAGGTAATTACTTAATAATTATTCTGAGTCCAATGCCAAATATGACTGATTTTCTATAAAGTTTTAAAGTTACTTTATTTGACTTCAAACATATTAGGTGACGTGAGCCATTGGGCTATGGCTATGGGCTTCTTAGGTGACTAACGAACTACATAATAGAAGTAAAACTGTTATGATTCCAATAGGTTTATCATTTATGAAAGGCTGCCTTGACCCAGACGATGAGTAATGATCCGAATTACTTTTATTCTGACCTCGAGTTGCATTGTTTGAGGAAAAAACAGCATTACACGAACTCTTCTTATTATAGGCCGTTTCAAGTTAATTCTGGAAACGGTTACATACAATTTTATGGTTAGTTTCAATGCTAGAGGAATTTGAACTCCTTGAAATTGAGAGTCACTTCAGAACGTTACGTATTAGGTCGTAAACAACTCCGGTGTCGGAAGTAGGCAGCCAACAATGTGGTAGATAGGCGATAACTATTAATGTAACTTCCATAGAACTCTACTGTAGTTTTGCCATAAGTTCCCGCCGTTTTTACGGGTCGAAAACGGCAGTTTGGCAGGTTTAAGTTTAAGGGCTCACGACACACGAGCACGACGACGACGTGTCAACACGAGCTAGTGCGGCTTGGACAACTTATCATGCCTTACGAGAACCTGTAGATCTCTCATAACTTCACAGCTCATAGGTTGCTGCGGAAATTTGAATCCGGACCCTCTCCAGTATAACTTTTCGCCACTTTCTATCAATAAAGAAGCTAACATCATTGGCACATTTCTTTTATCAAACATTAGAGTCCTCGTTTGTCTGGTATTTAGAAGCGCGACTGATAAGCTAAGGTCCTGGGTTCAAACCCCGGCTCGGGCAATAACTATTTGGTTTTTCTAACATGAAATTCCTCGGCGATAATGCAGGCGTGACTTAAAGGAGAGTTTACCAAACATGATGTCTGTACGTGTGTTTGCCAAAACTGTCTTCTAAACTAGAGAAGATTCTGGTCGATGACACGTTTCATGACGTCATGGCATGGCGTAACGAGGCTTCGCGAAACAAAACATTCCTTTAGCTTTACGGACCAGGTACGTTCAGGTACCTATCAATGGCACCACTATTGTGGTCAAAATTTAAATTATTTGTAGCATTTAGCTCCGCCTGGGAACATCAAAAGAAATGCTTTCAAAAAGATTTAAATTAAATAATACGAGTACTTAGCGTCCAATGTCTCTTAAAAGGCTGACTTGTTTGCGGTGAGGAAGTGCGAACAGCGCCAAGATTTGAACATAAGTTTGCAAACGAACGTGTAATTGCATGTAGGTATACCTACTCCATCCTTACTAATATTATAAATGCGAAAGTAACTCTGTCTGACTGTATGTCTCGCTTTCACGCCAAAACTACTGAACTGATTTAAATGAAATTTGGTACACAGATAGTCTAGAGCCTGAGAAAGGACATAGCCTACCTAGTAAAGGGTTGAAAAGGTGGATGAAAGGTTGTATGAAAGTATTGTCATTTTCAGAACTAGAAGCATAAAACTTATATTTTAGGCTGTTGATTAGATATAATAATCTATAATATAATATTAATATAATAAAACTGAAGAGGAACTTTTTCTGTACATTGATAATTTTTTTTTTTTAATTTAATTCAAGAAAATTATAATAACGGGTACCTACTCAATAGGTAGAGTTAGTAGATGTCCGTAATTAAAATATTTCCGAACCTACCGCAGTCTAAATCCACGCGGGCCACTGCGGGCCACTGCGGGCGTCCCCTAGTCATAGTTATAATAAATTTCGTATGTTTTATGGTACCTAAAAACAAGACGCTAGCCACTTATCAGTGTTCAGGTCGACGCTGGCCCGATGCAGAGGAACGATGACGTGTCGACAAGTTACTTCCACACAACTTCAAACATCATTGGCATGACAAACGGTTCTCAGAATCCGCGATTCGCTTGACTATTTTTAGTCGCAATTAAGCGTGTCGCCCGCGCGTGGGCCGCCTATTGACTCATGAATTCCATGACCATAGACATACGTAAGGGGTAATGAGATAGGGTTTGGGGAATTCTGTTAATGTTTTTTATGGGTAAGATAGCAAACATGTCGCAAACCCATCAACGCTGTCTTTCACGACTGCCTGCTGCCTAACACATTGAACAAGACTCAAATAGATGGTTTTACCTGTACGTGCACTTTGTGGTGGTTTTTATTTTATTTAACAAAAACTCACGGCTAACTTGAGAGGTTACTATAATGCATTAGCGTTAATCTATACTAATATTATAAAGAGGAAAAATATGTTTGTAATGTTTTCACACAAAAACTACTGGACCTTATTCAAAAAATCTTTCACCATTAGAAAGCTGCATCTTCACCGAGTGACATAGGCTATATAATATTACTAGGTTTAAACGAAACTATTGTTATGTCTAATTCCACGCGAGCGAAGCTGCGGGCGTCCACTAGTCTACTATAATTAACAAATATAAATAATTTTAACTTAATAATTATTGTCTCATAGCATAAATTTTATTCTGCTTCATTGTTGTAATGTCTCTTACCTTATATATTCAGGTCACATATATACATACATAATTCTCGTTCTATTTTAATGCCATATATGTTTTATCGTAACTCTGTGGCTCGAGCAGTAATGAGAATTACCTACAAGTATCATGCGCCGGCGCCGGCCAAATACTCCTCTCTACTCGTAAGTGCATTACCACTCGAGTACCAATTCATTAATCAATCGAATTATATTAATATTTGCGGTGAAGCTAACTATTGTTATTTTCGCGTAGCGTTCGACATTTGCTTGTCGATCACGATTTACTTCGAGTAGAAACATGTAAGGCAAGTTGATGTCTAATTCCACGCGAGCGAAGCTGCGGGCGTCCACTAGTATTCATAGAAAAGGCAAATCGTTTCTTCAATTGATATACGAAATATAAAAATATATAAGCACTCTAAAAGATACTATAAGCAAAAGGTGCACAAACTGAACTGCGGTTGAGTTCCTTTTCGTATAAATTTGACTGGATTTTTTATTCAATTTAGGTCATTTATTTTTGTAATGAACTGCAGTTCATACGAAATAAATATATTTTCTTTCTTTCTTCTTCCTTCTTCTTCTAAATCAAATTTGTGCACCTTTTGCTTAGTTTCATGTCAATAATTCAATGAAATGTCAAACATAACGGATATCAATAGAATGTGCAATTTACGAACAGAAACGGCTCCGCCAATCCACACTGCAGCAGATAGTTCCATTGTCGGAAGTTTTAAGGCAGCCCTTATGTTTCCGACGACGACTTTTATAGTAGGTTAGTGATGAGTTAAGGCAATGAAGTCGTCAGTCAGCCTAATGCCAAGTTTAATGAGGTTTGTATTCTGAGCTGGCTACGCTACGAACGAGTGCGTCATCGACTTTATTGTTAAGCTTGTATGTCAAGTTTAATATCCCTTTGAAACGTTTATAGTTGCGATAAAGTGTGATACATACAAGTAGGTATCTTAGGATAAGTCCTGGGTTTCATAAGGGGGAAAAAAAGTAACAATAAGTCCAATTAAGGTTTTTTACCCACCCCTCCAACAATCCGCATTAGAGCAGCGTGGAGTATGCTCTAGACCTTCCGCAGCAGTGTCTGTGGGGGACCAGTGCTGATTAACTGGACTATTACTAACACCAACTAACAGGACTAACTATCACTAACAGTCCCCAGTCCTCATACCTACTAACGAACTGACCAACTAATGTTCTAATTAACTCTCTCAACTAATTGGACTAACCATCCCAGTCCCTAATTAAGTCTTGTTCAGAGTCAGTCACAGTTGTCATGGGCGGCAGCGGATGGGTGGTGCTGCAAGCTCGTTTGCTATCTTTTTTCCATAAAAAAAAAAAAAAGTGCCCAGCAGTGGGACGTCTATGAGTCGCAGCGAAAAGATTTTATGTAATGGGAATCGTAAACAGGAATTACTTCAATTGATCAGCTATTATTATTAAATTAATAGCGTTGCAAATCGAACTCAAGACCCAAATTATAAAGTGATTTTCTATTTGATAGCCGATATGTACACTGGTAAGCGGTGACAGCCCAGGCTATCGAATTCGCCTCTCACTCGAGCGGTCCGGGTTCAAACCCCAGTGGCACGCACCAATGACTTTTCTGAGTTATGTGCGATTTAAGAAATTAAATGTCACTTGCTATAAGGCTGAAGGACACATCTTGAGGAAACCTGCATGCCTGAGAGTTCAATATAACGTTCTCGAAGGTACGCGAAGTTTGCCAATCCGCACTTGGCCAGCGTGGTGGACTAAGGCCTAATCCCTCCCATTAAGAGTAAGTAAACTGGTAATAAAAAATACTAGATTTTAAGCATAAAATTAGATAGACCAAATATTTTAAAACGCCATTTTATATGGTATGAAGTCACATCTGCGTGTTTAATAATTCCGATTCGCTCGTGATTAATTCACCACCTGATCTATTGGTGCAAAAACGTTAGGACTTACACGTGCTACAAATAGAACAAAAACTTGATGGATATCAACCGCCTCGAGATCTTATCGTAACTGATTATCAAATAAAGGTAAAATACGCGCGTACGCTTCGTCTATACTAATCTCAGATGAATAAAAAAAGGTAGATGCCGCACTTCTAATAAGGAACTGTAACCATTTTTATAACTATGTGTGAGTTAGCGAAGTGTTGCCACTTTTTTTTAAAAGTTCCTGATAATTACTTAAGTGGGGTAAATATTACCTCATCATAACATAAAAATTTAATTTAATTTAATTTTAGGTTTAACCTAGAATAAAGGATTCTGGCTGGCGAAAGGCTGTATAAGTTTTGTAAATTTTTGGCGCTTAGAACTCAGTGTCATCTTTATTGTATTCATTTTAGAAATATGATGCAGTCGTATGTTCAAATATTTTTCAATAACTAATCGTATTAAATTTACTTTATACCCATGGCCAGCATAATCGTGGTCATTTTCTAAGTTATTAAAAGTTCTCTTGTTACCTGTAAAAGAACCTAAAATTTGCGTGACTATATAGGTATGCTGACTTTCCCTCACCAAATTTATATTCTCTATAGATATTTTTCTTAATATTACTTCGCAAGTTGCGCATATATCGAAAACATCTTGGTTCATCTCGGCTCATTTTTATAGCTACCACCCATTCATCTCTTACAATAATATCTTTTGGAAATCCAAAACCATAATATTTGATAGTAAAAAAAATATTTAGGTACATAAGAACGCGCAAATGTATATTTATCTTGACTTCAATTAGATATAACATACAAAAACAATAATTACGTGCAATCTACATAATTTCTCCACGACTTACCCAAATTTAGGCAATTCGAATTAAGGGAACTTGGCAACACTCTCCCGTTACGTCACCTCCCGACATTGAGCCCGAACAACCTCAAATGAAGTAGTGATAACATTAAAAAATATAGTTTTGCTTGTACTTACGTGTCAAACGATATTCCTTGACACTTATTGTTGCGTTTAGTGTTGTTTTTGCACCATTTAACTACACAGGATGGCATTTTGTAGGCAAAGTTATTGTACGGCGCTCCGGGAGGTACTGACGAAAATGAGCGTAGTTTTAATGCATCTGTGTGCGTGATCGCGTGTGTTTACTTTAAGGAGCCGAGTTTTTTGGCTTCACCTGTAACTAAGGCCGCGCTTTATCTACCTTTTTTTATTCATCTGAGATACTAATAGGTACATGAAGAGGAAACATGTGTTTGTAATGTTTTCACACAAAAACTACTGGACCGATTTCAAAAATTCTTTCACCATTAGAAAGCTGCATCTTCACTGGCATATACATAGGCTTTAAAATATTACTAGACGTACACGAAATTATTGTTATTAGTAGGTATATCTAATTCCACACAAGCGAATCGAGCGTCCACTAGTGTGCTACATAGTATCGCTGCGACCCATAGACGTCCCACTGCTGGGCACAGGACTCTGCGGGAGGTCTAGACTGTCTAGAGCATACTCCAACACGCTACTCCAATGCGGATTGGTGGAGCACTACGATAGCTTTATTTTAGAGGTATCATTGCTCTGAGATGACGATACGTACGTACCGTCGCAAATTTAAGGAAAAATCAATACCTACCTAACCTTAAACCTTCATAACCTAACCTAACCTTCATATACCGATCACCGCCTGGCTGAGGCCGAATACCCTCTTTCTCTTTCTTTCTTCACAAATTTCTTTCGTCTTTTTTCTTTCTATCACAAATACTAAAGATAAAGCTTCAGAAACAGGAAAGCTGTATTTATAATGTATTTTCTTCCCCACCTGTGACTTGTCATTTCCGTGGCTGCATTCAGTCTAATAATACAATTTCCAATCCGGACCTACCCCAACCTCCTGTTACCAATAAGGGGGATTAAACGGATCCAAGCTTAACACAATGACAGGTTAGGCTTAAGATGTGCTTAAGATAGATTGACTTATTTATGAGGTAAGCGGGGCGTGGTTCATACTAGACGAATTCCAATTAACTGTATTTTATATAAGGATTATTTTAATTGGTTCATTGACTTCAGTGTTACATAGAATTAGTATTTCAAATGCGTTTAAATATAATCTAACTTTTTGACCATAGCGTATACGAGTATAGCGTCCATAGCCCAATGGCTCGCGTCGATTCAATGTGATCGAAAGAGTTAAGCAACGACGGGCGCGGTCGGTTTTTGGACGGGTGACCGCTAGTGGCAAAATTTCATGGACGCTTGAAATTGATTTCATATAATCAAGTTATATGGAAAGACAATCAGGAATCGAAACACTATGCTACCGGTACCATAGTAGGAAGGGAGGCCGTGGTATTACCAACTGGTTATTCGTTTGACGTCCACAGCGCGTTGACAGAATACAAATTCGCAAACGGCAAAATAATTATTCGAAACATTCCTTCTAAGTATTGAAGCGATAAAAATATATTTTTTTATCGATTTCTGCGCGTGATTTTCGAGCCACATCTTTGCAAATCCTGCGGCATTTTTTGTACCTTCAACATAATATTATTCAATGAACGCTGTTTTGGGTTGAAATGCTTGGAATACAATGACCAAATTGTTTCTCACGATCTGTCAATTATACTGTGCGATTTTATCGACTCTTAAAATTATTGCAAGTTCAACATGAATACCTAATGTCAATAAAAATGCTTTTTCAGTGTCAAAAAGTTCGCTGCGACCCATAGACGTCCCACTGCTGGGCACGGGTCTCCCCCACAGACACTGCTGCGGGTCTAGAGCATACTCCACCACGATGCTCAATGCGGATTGGCGGAGGGGTTAGTGGCCAACCCAGAGTCGAATATTCGCAAGCCACCCGAAGGTCTTCGACAACGCTTAACGACTGTTTCCACCGGCGGTCACCCATCCACAAACCGACCGCGCCTGTCGTTGCTTAACTCTTTCGATCATATTGAATCGACGCGAGCCATTAGGCTACAGTTTAGCGTAGTATATTGATTTAAAATAAAAAAAAATACTACTTAATTAATATTTAAACTAGTCCTTGGTGCATAGTATCGCCAGCTCCACTTTAAGATCAATTTATAAAGTAGGTACCTGTATCAAATTAAATTATAAATTTAGGAAAGAGTAACTACCAGTTTCTTGCAATTGAATCTGAATCTGAATCTTGTATGAGTATTTTAATGTAATTCCCTTGTGACATGTCTTGTAATATTATTTGATTCTGATTTTTGATGGTTGTATGTATTTTTTTTTAATTCAATTTAAATTTTTTATTTGATTATATCATCTGTAACTTTTCTAGCGCATTAGAGGCATCCCTGTAATGTAAAATGTAAGCAAGAATTAAAACTAGCAACTTTTTAACATACCTACAACTAATAATAGAACCTAAAATAGGAGTAGGTACAATGTTATTATTATCCAACAGACACGGCCTGAGAACAATCAGACAAGTGTTCAGTAAGTCCGTGTACATTATGAATACGTTATTGCAATAATAATAATACATCTCCGGTACTGGCAGTCGTGATTCGCACAGAACTAGGGCTGCAACTGCGCTTGAGAAAAGAGAAGATCAAAAACATTATTTTTGTTTATTTTGTAACATAATGTTCATTTTAATACATCTATCACCGAAGCTAAATATCTATCTATCTATATTTCTATATAGATAGACTATTGGACGCCCGCAGCTTCGCTTGCGCTTCGCTTTGTGTGAAAACATTCATCATCATTATCATCACAACCCTTTTTTTTGTCGCACTGTTGGGCACGGGTCTCCTCTCAGAACAGGAGGGGTTAGGCCTTAGTCCACCACGCTGGCCAAGTGCGGATTGGCAGACTTCAAATGCCTTCGAGAACATTATGATGAACTCTCAGGCATGCAGGTTTCCTCACGATGTGTCCTTCACCGTTACAGCAAGTGACATTTAATTTCTTAAATCGAAAAGTCATTGGTGCGTGCCGCTGGGGTTTGAACCCGGACCGCTCGAGTGAGAGGCGAGTTCGATAGCCACTGGGCTGTCACTGCTTCAAAAATGCTGTGAAAACATTACAAGCAAATAAATGTATTCTTTATAATATTAGTATAGATTTATGCGTCAGTTGTGTCAGTCGGTATCGCTCCCTGTGTCGCGCGGCCGTCCTTGGTTCGATTCCTAGAACGGACAATAGATTAATAATACGCATTGTGCTGATATCTCGATGCTGTTAGTTAGACATGGAACACGCCAGACGGTGTCTTGTATGTTTTATTTCGAACATTACAAGTTCGTTATGAAGATTGAGCGTCGAAGGCATCGACATTAAAAAACTTGATTTAAATAAATGTTATTTAATTCATAAATTACATTAACTTGTAATAATCTATATATATAAAAGGAGACGCTGACTGACTGACATATCAACGCAGGGCATAAACTATAAGTATGTACTACTATATATATTAACTTAACAGCGCTGTCAAATCAATTTCGCGTTGATCAGAGAAAAATTTACTAATCTATGATTAATTTGATTTGACATTCGGTTGTCTTTTATCGCGTAACAAGCGTTTCAGAAACTCAAAATTGCGGTTGACATAGGATTCTGGCGCATGATTTGACTGTCTTGTCAACTGACAATCCGATCAAATAAAAATGAATAAGCTTCTAGCAACCCAAATGTTACTTAGCAAGAGATTTGACAGCCGATTAGTTAATTTTTCTGTTGATCAGCCTTTCAGAAACCGGGCGTAAGTCACGCGAGCGATTACAGAATAGAGGTCCTCTTCAGTAAAAATCAACTGATTGAATCAAGGTGAAAACTACGAATCGTAATACAATCTGTCCTCGTTTCAAAACACACTAGAAAAAAGGGGGAAAAAAGAGTACTAATGTAATTAAATCGTTGCTTTATATCAGGACGGACTCTTCAGATAAATTCAATAACATCATATCAAACGCTAATGTGAAGTCTATGACGCAATTTGTTAGCTTGCATGAAATTTGTGTAAGATTAATGATTGCCTTTTGACGTATATGACCTGAATATGTATGTGGAGTGGATGTGGTGACCACAGGCACTTAATACAACCAAATTTTAATAACATTTTGTTTATTAGCTGCCAGTCGTTTCACTAATAGGAAGTTCCATATGGTGCATTAACTCTATTAAACCATGTAAGTTGCGTCAGTTCTTCGGATCTGTGTGCGTGCAGTGGTTCTTTATATTTAGTTTTTCATTCACTGAAATTTTTGGTTCATTTGTTTTAAATAGGATCAATAATTTTTTTTCTTTTTTGAGACGTAGATAGTTCCTTTTTTACTCTACAGGCTTTTTGGCTTAGGATGAATTTGTTTAAATTAAAAAAATGGACTTGATTTGAAAAAGTTCTCAAATTTTTATTTATATACATATTTTTTATTTATTGGCTACAACTAGTGGAATTACACTTAGGATCGCAAGGACAAACGTACAAGCTTTGATTTTTATTTAAATACTATTTTACCCAGTTGTAGCTAGCAATGGGAGAGAAGCTTTTTCTTTTCTTTTAATTTTTTTTCACCTTTTCTCAAACTCTTTCACGATAAATACCGTAACATAAAACGAAATAGTTTTCGTTCAAACTAAGACGAAGTGTTCATTCAGGCACGATCCACAGGTGAAGGTGAACTGCCTGGGCGGCGCTCATACGTGCTGTGCAATTATCTAACACGGTGACGACTTTGTTTATCACACGTAAGCAGGCTTGTTGTCTTTGTAATCGGAATTATTCGGAATATATTATTTTGTGACCAGATCGCTGCGACCCATAGTCCCACTGCTGGGCACGGGTCTCCCCCACAGACACTGCTGCGGGAGGTCTAGAGCATACCAACCCAGTGTCGAATGTTCTCAAGCCACCCGAATGTCTTCGACAAGGCTTCACGACTGTTTCCAGCATTGAAAACAACCGGGACCGACGGCTTTACGTGCCCTACGAAGTACGGTAGCGTCCATGAAATTTTGTCACTAGCGGTCACCCATCCACAAACCGACCGCGCCCTTCGTTGCTTAACTCTTTCGATGTGACCAGATGCTGCTCGTTATTCCAGCAATAGGGTATATTTTTACCTTTCTCCTACCGGCCTTAGGTATGCCCTTTGAATAGAATTTGAACAAATCTAACGAAGGATGTTCAATGTCAGTCACAGTTGTCATGTGGATTGGTGTTACTGGTACCTACTGCAAGCTCGTTTGCTATCATAAAAAAAGAAGTTCAAATGTCTCTTTTGTAGATGGGTACATAAATGGTGATCCTAAGTGGATTCTAACGAACAGGTTCTAAAATTCTAAGATATTATTCAAAGGTTTTTTCGAGAATTTTACGCAAATACAATATGGCATAACTTATAAGCTATGGGTATAATATTGTATTTAATTATGTATATCCTATGTTTGCTAACACTTCACTAACTTCATAAGCTACTTTTTAGTAAATAATTAATATTGCGCGTTTTGAAAACTTGACACATTCAATTAATCTGCAGAATACATCAGGTACCTATGGTTCAAGATCAAAACTTCCTAACCATAAACTATAATGATGTTGTATGTAAGATGTCCCTGAATAGGCAGTTCTAGGCTAAAACACTTGATAGAAACGGGCCATGTAACTAGATAAATCGTTTTATTTCCTTGCTATTAAGTAATAAAATAAATAGGGATATCAAACGAACTGGTTCGTAAAGCATTATGTGTGATTCAAGAAGTTTTACGAGGGGCCGTTGACTCTAACGGAGTCGTTGGAGCAATGCGACAATTTGTGATAATATTCGCATGTCGAGAACAAGTTTTTAACAACAGCCAAAGAAGCAAAGTAAAGGAAAAACACTCAATTACAGATTCGTAATATTTATCTTACAAGGAGAAGGAAGAGAAATTTGTAAATGATATCAGAAAATCATTGTTTTAACATGGTTTTTTATGCTAGTGACAAAAATAATTAATTTTCAATCTTATTTTTGTAGTTTTGTTGATAAAATTGTGGACAGAAACAGAGAATATTTTGTTTCTTAAACATAAAATAACATAGGTAAACATGTATCGTTTGTTCACAATGACGTTCACGGAAGTATATTCTTAGTAGCATGTTAATACAGATCTGATGATCTACGCAAGATCGGAGTTCCTAATTAAACAAACTAATCACATAAACGTTTGCCCCGACGGCATCGCGACATTCCAATGACAAAGCGTCAAGCGTGATCGGGGGCAAGTGTCACTGGCTGAATGGGTGGCGGTTATATTCGTCTGAAAAAAGAACAAGTTCGGAAATAGTTGTGCGCTGCGTGCCGCGCGTGGCGATGTTTTTGAACGCGCACCTGTCAGACGCCATTTTTGTTGCTTTTGGCGGTAATTTTTTTTAACGAACCTGAAATTAATATTTATGCACAAGACGTGCGCGTCGATTTCCCCTGGAGAGAGAAGAAAAAAGAATATTCCCGCCTATCAATGTAATGTAGGTACATATTTAGTTTAATTGTGATTTGAATGTGAGATTAAAATAAACTGGTGATTAAATCAATGAAAAATCCTAACAAGAATTAAATCAAATCAAAGAAAAGGATATTGTTTTAAGCACTAATAATTTTAAGTCATCCCATCCATCCGCATAATAGAGTCCTTTGAGTGCCTTTGAATCCAACTGTTTCCCGCTGTCTTCTGCAGGTCATCTGGTCTTAAGACTAGCATTCTGGTTTTTGAGACATGTCCTCCACTTGAGAACCTTCCACACCCAACGGTCATATAAAGTACATACTCGTTATATTATTTTTTATCTCCAAATCAATATTTTCATAATGCCTGACATTAAAACATAGACCTTGTCATGTGTTGCCATCATAATAACAAATTGCTTCTATGATTTATGATATGAGACACGTTTTTTTTTCGCGTGGGTGTGTGTGTAACAGGCTTGTGTAGGCAAAAATAAAATCCTATCGATAAACTAAACTAGTTTATTGATAACTGTAACTGCATATCAACAATCAGCGCAAATCAGCTATTTTATCCCTATTACTGATATTTTTGTGATTACTTGATTATGGTCTTAAACGGAGGAGTTAACTAGAACGGGTTTATGATTTGGTGATTTCTGATTTGTGTTACATTGGTTAAACATGTTAAAAAAAACAATTAAATGTTCGTCTACTCGCAAGGTAACAAATATTGACTCCAATGTTGTGTCACGTAAATATTAACCCCAACTAGGATTCGAACCAAGGACCCCTGAATACCCCAAGGTTCGAATAGAATATCGCTGGGCTATCGTAGGTCAAAAAACATAACCTGACGATTATGACGATCAAATGATAAGCAACTTGACTACAACCAACCATAAAGTAATCGTTATAATATTACTTCAAAGACACGTCACGTCAAGACCTGTGGCCCCAGAACTGCCCAGCCCACACGCACACACATCTATAGCCTGCCTTGGGTCTGGGGTGTTGTGCGAAACAAAACGATAGGTCTTCGATAACGTTTAACACACACAAACCGAATGCAATCAAAGGCGTTACCAAAAACACTAAAGTCAATATAAGAATATGTCAAAAAATACGATTTAATAAAAATATAAACGCATATAAAACGTCGTCGATCTAACCCGATAAATGGTCGTACATTTCATAATACAATACAATAGGCAGGCAAACAATATAACCACCAGTAACGGGCAGCAGAGATAAGTACCCCTAAGTAGCATTTATACAATTTCAGGGCCACCGACTATGGGAAAGGGCATTACCCTATTAGGCTGATATTGATTGAGATTTATATGACGTGCCCGTCTCTACTGCAAGTGGATAATGCGGCGGGCGGACACGATAGATTATTATACGGTTTTGCAATCGATACGAGTATGCCGCCGCCCTAATGGCAAAGTCTTGTAACTGGAAATGTTTTGTTTTTCAGATGGTTTTAATTTTTATCATTATTCATTTCATTAATTCATTATAACCTAAAACTAGAACGTCCTGCGGTAGAAAAACATTAACATATGCAGGAGCACGACTTTATAATAAGAGCAGGTATCCATACTAATATTATAAATGTGAAAGTGTGTTTGTTTGTTTGTCCGGCTTTCACGTCGCAACGAAGCTATTATATGGTATGGTTTTTGCGTGTGGAGATAGTGAGGAGGGTGGAGAGTGACGTAGGCTACTTTTTACCGCGGTAAAACATCCCCATGGGAAGATATCGATGTTTTGTTATTTGCTAGATATTTAGTTCCGGATGTTGTTAATAGATGGCATTTTCAAAATCTTATAGATATATGTATGATATACAACTCATTGTTAATTCCCTTTGACCACGCGGGCGGAGCCGCGGGTAAAAGCTAGTCTTATTATAAAGTGTGTTAAATGAGTGTACATTATACATATAAAAATGTACACTCATTTAACACATTAAAAAAAAAATAGCAGAATATGTTTTAAAAAATTACACAAAACATCAAATCATCGGTCTCTCACCAAGGTGTCACGGAATCATCATTAAAAAGAAAATCAGTATCAAAAAAAAAACTTATCGGCAAAAACTTGTTTTGCAAGTGAATAACCTTATATTTGGCTGAATCGCGACAATCATTTGAGATAATGGTGTGATATTTATTCGCATTGAAAAGTGTTTCTGCATAGAATATCATTATTATAATTTAACTTATTACTAAATTCATTAGGTCTGCGAACATTTTAAAAGAAATATTTATTAGATTACTGTCCCTAGACTTACTGAACCAAGACTAACTGGATCTCAGTTCCGCTCGAGTCCGGTCACGAACGGCCGTCGCCTAAAAATAAATATGTTACTTACAATCGTTTACTTCCGGACTGCACGGTGTCTAGAGTATCACAAAATTAATTTACTAGTCGAGACTATGAACGAGGTTTGTTAGAATAACAAGGTTTCTGTCAACCTGTACCTGTTAACCGACTAGCATTCCAAGCAGTCACGAAACGGCAAGTATAACAGACGTGAATTGTCGATAAATTAATGTTTGCTGGAATTTAGAATCCCATTGTTTGACACGACAATTTGATCTAAAGATAAGTTATTAATTTCGGCCGTTAGACACTCAATTCCTATGAATTGAGTGTCTAACGGCCGAAATTAATAACTTATCTTTGGATAGATTTGCCTATCTGAGATAGTTATTTGACATATTATTATGCTCCATATAAAATGTGTCAAATAACTATCTCAGATAGGCAAATCTATCCACAGTAAGTATTCCCACTTGAACCATTTTATTGTCCCACTGTTGGGCTCGGGTCTCCGCTCTGAAGAGGGGATAGGATTCACGTTGGCTACACAAGTGCGCCAAGTCGGTGATATTAAATTCCAAAACGTTCGTAAATTATACATGCGTCCGGTTGGTTCATCATCAGTACCGGTGAAGGATATATCGTGACGAAACCTGCATGCCTGAAAGTTCTCCATAATCCTCTCAAACACGTGAAATTCACCAATTCGCATCCAGCGTGGTGAACATTGGGTTGACTCATGGGCGGCAGCGGATGGGTGGTGCTGCAAGCTCGTTTGCTATCTTAAATCCATAAAAAATAGTTAGCCAGCAATAGCAGTTCCCTCGTGTCATTGCTATATTCTGTCCACCTGACCTACAAGCGACTGACGTCTTCAATCGAATAAACCTGATCTGGCTGGCAGTTAACCCACTAAAGTAATCAGGATGTTGTGTGCAAATCCCGGGCATTCGCTTGAGTATAAAGTGGGTCACTTCTTGTGATCAGTCGTTTTTAACCGACTGTAAAAAGGAGGAGGTTTCATGTTTGATGTCTATTCACCGATTTATACATCGATTGTGGATTGATTTTCAATTTTTTTCTTATTGGAATTTAGGTGGTTCAACAATTAAGTCCGCATTTGCCCAACGTGGTGAACATTGGAACACTGATTGTATTAGTAGTTATTAGAACAACAGTTATTTCCGTTTCATTCTATAGTTGTAGTGTAGTTGTAGTTGATTCGGTACCCAAAGGGTAAATCGGGACCCTATTACTAAGGCTCCTCTGTCCGTCTGTCTGTCTGTCACCAGGCTGTATCTCATGAACCGTGATAGACAGTTGAAATTTTCACAGATAATGTATTTCTGTTGCCTCTATAACAACACGTTACTAAAAAACAAAAAAAATATGATTTTCTTGCCGTTTTCGTGAAGACGTCGTGGGACGTCTGTGGGTTGCGATTCACCTCAGACGAATACGCCGACCTAATCCTATAGACGCCCGACTTTGCGCTCTGGTGTCAAGGAACAGGGAGAAGGGTATCACCCACAGCCAGAGAAGGAGAGACCAGAATTGTCCACCAATTCTGCTGGAAGGCTCGTGGGCTTATATGCCCTTAATTGCCTATTATATTTAATATATTTCTATTATTCTTAACTATTCCATCTGATGTTAGTAGTAGTTAGGTGAGTAGTAAAGTGGCATTCCTTACACATTCCGTGCAGTACAATCGAATTGCGCTGCACAAGACGAATGGGGCCAGTCGGCGGCGAGCGGGCCAATTAATCCTGCTTCATCTTAATTGAAGAAACTGCTTGTATTGGCTGCAAGTGTTTCAGTTGGTGACAATAGGATGAACATGAGAAATTCTCTTCACCCCACACACATACAGAAAGATATATCGACGGGCCCGTTGGCGCAATCGGTAGTAACCCTGCCTGTTGCGCCAGGTCGTGAGTTCGAATCCCACTCAGGACAAGTATTCGTGTTTGCTCTGTGTCTGGATGTCAATATTATCTACTTAAGTAGTACCTAGTAATTTATTTATTTACTTATTTATTTCATTAGGCAATCCAACAGCGATAAAAGAACAACAGTTAATCTATATATATAAAAGGAGAAGCTGACTGACTGACTGACTGACTGACTGACTGACTGACTGACTAACTGACTGACTGACATATCAACGCAGGGCCTAAACTATAAGGGTTAGAAACTTGAAATTTTGTACAGGCTTTTATAACGTAGGGGAGCACTAAGAAAGGATTTTTGAAAATTCACCCCCTAAGGGGGTAAAACGGGGGTGCAAAGTTAGTATGAAACTTTGCCGTTTTTGAAGTCAAGTGGGCAACCCGAACGCGGGCAGACGTCGTTAATGGGTCTAATTCTGCGCGAGCGAAGCTGCGGGCGTCCACTAGTCTATATATATAAAAGGAGAAGCTGACTGACTGACTGACATATCAACGCAGGGCCTAAACTATAAGGGTTAGAAACTTGAAATTTTGCACAGGGGTTCCTTTTATAACGTAGGGGAGCACTAAGAAAGGATTTTTGAAAATTCATCCCCTAAAGAGGTAAAACGGGGGTGCAAAGTTAGTATGAAACTTTGCCGTTTTTGAACTCAAGTGGGCAACCCGAACGCGGGCGAAGCTGCGGGCGTCCACTAGTACACAATATATATGATATACTTAAGCCAAAAATGGATTACACAGTTACTAAAAATAATTTTAATGGTGATGGATTCCTTTTCCACACTTATTATAATTATACAACCTGAATTGAACCCTTATACCAATTTTATATCAATTTTGGTATAAACAAACCTCTAAATTAACTTTTACCTGAGTATTTGCCATTGAAGTTTTTCTCTCTTCATTGTCCTGGTGACGGAGTGAAATTGGGGGAGACCCAAAAACGGGGCATCCGTTTGGTCGATAGACCCGCAATGTACCCATACCCACTGCAGTTGCAAGTGCAATGAACCCAGGGCTCGCGAGCACTATTAGTTGCTTGTTTATACGATTTTTATAAAATGTATTGAAAAAAAATCATTTCGATACCATTTAAATATAGTTTGATTTGATTATACAAAACAACATTGTAAAAATTATGAAATCTCTATGCTTAGAAATAGGTACAAGTATTTGGCTACTAGAAAACAAGGTAGTTTTTGACGGAAGCAGCTTAGGCTAAAAGCTCTTTTGTATATTTATTTATTTGTAATAATAATTGTAAAGCTTACAAATTAGGTTCACAAAGGGCGGATTTAATGCCAAGCTAGTAAGTTGAAGTGGCAATGGGCAGGCCACGTCGTTCGAAGGACTGACAACCGGTGGGGGAGAAAAGTCCTCGAATGGAGACCACGACTCGGAAAAAGGAGCACAGGTCGCCCTTCGACAAGGTGGACAGACGACCTGAAGAAGACGGCGGGAAACCGCTGGATTCAGAAGGCACAGGGCCGGTCGGAGTGGTGTCGTTTAGAGAGGCCTATGTCCAGCAGTGGTCCTCAAAAGGCTGATGGATATGGATTTAAGAATGCCATCAAAAAGCCTAGTGGTACAGTGACCGGTTCATGCATCATCGCATTGAACTTGTGCCAACGACAAGGAAGTAATTATGGATTCGCGTCAAATCAGCGCTCGCCACGCCAAATTGCTCCGAGCGGCTGTCGCAATTAAGGTCGAATTGGCCTTAATCAATTCGACCGAAACATGTGGTGCATGTTCGGGTAAATGCGCTTAATATGTATAACATCCATCAGAAGCCACAGGTTAGTTGAGATGCAGAGGCTACGTCTGACTTAAGATATATCTATCAATAAGCAAATCTATTAGAAAATTTGATTGAAAGAATGTTTATTGAAATTACTATTGGACAAGTCGGTACCTTTAAATTTGAAACTGGCACAAGATTTATTTAATAATTTCTTTTCTTGTGCTCAGATAATAAACCCTATTTAAGTGATTACCATTGAGTATTATGACAAAAAAACATGTGTATTTTTTTATTATTCTTGCAAATAAATACTTGCTTAAATAATTGACTTGTAAACTAAGTGAAGTGACTAATAAAATAAATTAATGTCTACACATGTTTTACAAAATAGGCAATGTACATTCATCTAAAGTTCTAAACAAGTAAATAAAATGTTATACAGACAGAACAAAAACAATTATTGATTAACAGACTAGTTAGAATGCTCAGGAACCCTCTGTACTTCCCTAGATAGTCTGTGTCTAAATATAGACGAATTAATATGTATGAGTAATGTGGATCATAATAGTATGACGAATTGAGTTGGAGCCGGTAATCCTATAGAGCTGTAAGTGGGCACGGCTGTAGAAGGTGGCTTCGGAGGTTAGAAGGGGACTGAGTATTGTTTGGAAGACGAAGATACAAAGGTTTGAGAGGCATTTCAAGGGATTATTCGTTTGTACCTTGCCTGTCAGTTTGCTCTAGTGCTCGTAAGCGACTTTTAAGCGCGAGGTCCTGCGCCCAATCCCCGGGGATTTTGTTTTGATTTTCCAATTTTTTTGTTGTTTCCAATTGGGTTTCTCTAATTTGATATTTCTAATATTATCTTGAAGTCTGGATTTGTGCCCGGTCTATAGTAATAGATAGTATAGAAATAGACTCGCTTAAATCTTTTTATTTCATGGTACGCCTATCTATATTACCTAATCTGTGATGGGTCGTAAAAACAGTAGGTAAAAAGTGAGTGTGAACGCCTCTACCTATCGCTTCGGGAAAGCAAGCGTGATGTTATGATAGTTTGTAAATTGCAAAATTACGAAAACCTAATGTTGAAGTAACGTAATTTTAAGTTTTAAGTTTACTTAAAACTTAAAATTACGTTACTTCAACATTAGGTTTTAGTTAGTTCTAAGATTTATTTTCTTTTTAAGTAATACAGATCAGCTATACTTAGATATGAGTTTGTAACTTAGCGCTTTGCTATTATGCAATTAGTATATCCATTCATCCCAGACTTTTAGAATCCACTTGTGGTATATGCACATTAGTTAACATTTATTTTTTAATATTTAAGAATAAGAATAAGAATAAGAATAAGAATTTATTTATTTTGCCACACAACAAGTAAAAAATTAAGAATTAATAAAATAAAAGTACACGTAATAAAAAAGAAAGAAAATTCGATAACTCGCTGCATGGCAAAAAAGGTCAGTGCTCAGCCAAATTGCTGATTTTCAGCACAGCCCTAAGTTGTCGAGCAGTTTGAGCAAGCGGAGAGTACTAAATCAACTAAACAATACTAATACTATATTATTGGACTAAAATACACGAAAACTTCAATTTGAGCAAGGTAAAGATAAAAATATAAAAATTACAGATACAGAATTCCACTAACCGTATATGGTGTGTGTGTGTGTGTGCGCGAGTGTGTTTGCGTGTGTGTGTGTGTGTGTGTGTGAGTGCATTTGTGCTTATCATGACTCTCTCTTTTTTTGAGTGTTTAAAAGATGTAATTTAAGTTTGGTTTTAAAATTTAAGGATGACATTAAGTTTCGTATGGGCGGCGGTAGATTGTTCCAACACTTCGTTGCGCTATACTTAAAACTTCCACGAAACGCAGCAGTGCAATATGAGGGGTACATGAGATACGAATGACAGGCTGCCCGGGTATGGCGCGTAGATGCAGCATTAATCGACCAGATCAGCTTGTCATAAAGATATGGAGGACACTGATTTTTAATAACACCGAACAAGAGTGATGCGAAGTGAAGTTCTCTTCGATTACTTCATCTTCAGCATATTGGCGTTATTAAGAAATGGAGTAACATGAGCACGTGGTGGAATGTCGAAGCAATACCTTGCGCACGCGTTTTGAACTCGTTGAATTAGGTTCTGTGATCGAACAAGAAGTCGAGGCCCTATAACAGCGTCTGCGTAGTTTAATTTCGATAGAACTATGGTCTCGCAGAGTTTTATTCGGAGATCCCTGCCTATGAACTCCCTTATACGGTATAGAATCTTGAGACGATAAAAACAGTTACGAACGACATTTGCAACATGCTTCTCGAATCTAAGCGACTCGTCCATCAGTACACCAAGGTTTCGTGCTTCTGAGACTCTTTCGATCTTTTTCCCACTGACTAATATTTTTGGATCCAAAGCAACAATTTTTCTAATTTGTTTCTCTGTGCCCGAGATGAGATATTTTGTTTTTTCCGGATTAAGCACAAGATTGTTATTAGTGGCCCATTGAGATATCGCTTGTAGATCCGAATTCAGTTTATCAAGGGCTACCTTTGACTCAGTGGATTTGAAGGAGATATAAATTTGTAAGTCATCAGCGTAGACGTGGTATTTGCAGTGCTTAATGTATTGGATGATGTCTGCGCTGTATAAAATGAATAATAGTGGCCCTAGAATAGAGCCTTGCGCTACACCTCTTTGTAATTTCTTACATGACGAAACTTGCTTATTTCGGTCGCCATGTTGCTCTAGCTTAACAAACTGTGCACGACTTCGAAAATAGCTGTCGAACCATTTGACTGTCTCTATACTTAGACCATAATAAGACAGTTTTGACAATAGAAGAGGTATATTAAGGCAGTCAAAGGCACGCGATAAATCAAGTAAAACCAGAATACTTCCCTCTCCCATTGCTTGAGCAGTAACGAGATCGTCGACTACGTTGATAAGAGCAGTGGTCGTACTTCTGTTTCGCCTAAAACCAGATTGTGCTGAAGGTAAAATCTCGTTCTGATCCAAGTAGTGAGCGAGCTGGCGACAGGCTATTTTTTCCAGAATTTTTGACACATTTGGGAGTATGCTTATAGGCCGGAGATCTTTTAGCTCGGCTGGATTGTCTACTTTAGGTATAGGCTTTACTAATGCAGTCTGCCATAAGTCTGGGAAAGTATTAGTATTAAAGGAAGTGTTAACTAAATGAGTCAAAAGTTCGAGTGAGTGAGGAAGTGTAAGCCTTAACATGTTTAACGATATTCCATCTACGCCAATTGCATTTGAGCGAAGTGACTTAATAACTTTACATACCTCAGTTTCACTGACTTCCTGAAACCTAAAAGTTGCTGCACAAAACCGAGAAAATTCATAGTAAGTAATGTTTGAAAGGGGAACAAAATTTACACCAGGAACCATAAGAAAATGATCGTTTAATTGGTCTGCACTGGAGATTCCTGACGGTAATGACCAATCATTCATTCTCTTAAAAGTTACGTGCTGCTTCAGGTGTTTCCACATACGCTTCGGTTCTGAAAGATTTGCGGTCACATAGTACCTAAAGTAAGCCTTTTTTTCAGCATATATTGCATTGATTACAGTATTCTTTAATTCTTTATAGTAATTGATGTGAGAATCTTTGCCGGTTTTTCTCGCTCTGCTCTGAGCTTGGTTACGTGTGCACATCATAAGGCGGATGTTATAAGTCACCCAAGGATGTTGCGTCTCTTTAATACGAACGGACTCATTGAACGATTTCATTTGTAAATCTTTTCACGCGTAATATTGCATAGCATATTATTTGAGAGACAAAGCTCTGAAGAAAATTCTCTTGGCACACCTTAAAACAGACGTAATTTCTTACATCTTCATTATATTCACCGGTATAAACAGTTTCTTCACGGGCCATAACCCCACGATGCAGTGGGGCGATGAACTGGCTCCGATGACTTATTCGTCCACAGTTGGGCGTGCCCCATTGATCCACAAGTGCTCCATTTTACGCTTGAGTACTCTTTTGGGATAATATCATATCACAGCTTCAGTTTTAACTAGTATCTTACGGGTAACTGAAGCCATGTTAGTTAGGAAAAGCTGTGTTGGTAATATTCTAGTTATGAATCAGTAATTATTAAGTACATAAAATCTCGCAAATAGTGCCTTATGGATTAAATGGATTAAGATGTGGTCGCCTTTACAAAACTGTAACCGGAAATCACACCTGTATACAATTGTCACAAGACAATAGCTTTAATAATAATTGATGCTTTATACGTATATTATGTAAATTCCAGCGGCGACAGCCCAGTTGCTATCATACTCGCCTCTCACGCGAGGGTCCTTAAATCCAATTGTCACCAATGAAAAAAAGTTACCTATGTGCGATTTAAGAAATTAAATGTCACCTACTGTAACGGTGAAGGGAACACGTGAGGAAACCTGCATTCCTGAGAGTTCTATATAATGGTCTCGAAGGCATGAAGGACCCTTCCATTCCGTGAGAAAACCCGGCCCAGCAGTGCGACATAAAAGGGTTGTGGATAATGCGTATTACACGTATTGAGAAAGTAAAAGGCGAATATATGATAATGGACTTTGAATGCGTCGATAATGAACTATTAATACATCACTCGCATATCAACGAGGAATGTTCAGAAGGTCGTTTACTATCAAAATTATCTGTAGCTTATCGCTACGCTAGAAAACATTTGCGTACGTGCAAACTAGACGTCACGTGGTCGGTAATTTTTTGGCAAAAAAGAAAACATCATTATGTAAACTAATTTGCAAAATCACAAAAAAAAATTACTGTAATATTTAAAAAAGAATAATTTTATTTTATCTGCTTAATAAAATAATAAGTCGCAGTGATATTATATCTGATTTTTTATTGATTTTTAGCATGACCTACCTAATTAGGATATAAATTTAATTTTGTTCTGCTATTGTAAAGCAAAACATCAGCGTTTTTTACATGTCCTTTGCCATCTAGTAGCTGCCCAGACGACTTTATTAGGTAGATACTTACATTGTTCAAGGATCCGTGTTGGTAGTATTCAAAACAAACTCGAAAGACTATTAGTTTACATAAACAAACGGCGGACCAGCATTCAATAATGGGTTACACAGCTGTGTTGTATGAGTTGTGTGAGTAATCGCTACAATAACAAGTGATTCAAACTTTATCGGCGCAATATCGATTTACAACGTGATTCTCGCTAATGAGTAAGTAGTACAAGATTTTTAACAAATTTGATAACATAAAAAATTAGAATACCAGGAAGAGAAAACCTTTCTCTGTTGAGGAGAAAGTCTCATGTCCTGTAGTACTAATAGCTTGCAGTTATTCGTTGACGAAGTTTTTTAGTACGCAGACACGCTACAGGAGATCCTTGTGGCACACCATAAGCTAAGACAGATAGATCCATGAACTCAGTTAAATATTGAAGTAAAATAGTATCAATCTTACTATGTAATTAAATAAGCATCTTATCGCAATAGTCTAAATATATCTTACTTATCAAACAATTTTGGACTAATTGAATAACTTCGTATAAAACGCTCGCGATAAATCTGTGACGCAATTTCGCTTAACTCCTTTGTTGAGGAGCTCATAATTGAAATATAATTTAACATATGTATTTAAATTCATGTTCATTATTTGTTTTTTTAATGAGATACAAAAGTATAAGATACATTAATGAAAATATTATGTATGTACGTGAATATCATAATTTGTTTGTAAAAAAAAGCAGTGTGTCTACATAACTTTAACAAAGTGAACAAAGTAAAGATTTAAAAAAAATTATGGTGAGCTATGTTCGCTTCTACAATAAAATACCTGAAAATATTACTTCTATTCCAGAAAATAAATTTAAATGTAACATTATACAAAAACTCCTTAATAAAACATTCTACAAAAAACCTAAAGAGACCAGTGGTGTATTCGTGAATTAATTCTTCAAATTCCAAAACAACTATAGGTATATGATATAGAAACATTTTCTTTTATAAATTTTGTACTTACATTCATTTTCCTACGAATTTTTTTTTATACTATGTACCATTTGCTATGGTTATATCCATCTATCCATCATTATTTCGTCGTCCACTGCTGAACAATTGACTTATGAAGATGAAACATTCATTCGCGATATCAACTGTATGAATCATACATAAATAAAAGATATTTCTATACCCTTGAAAAGTTGACTGGCCTGATCGTCCTCATTCTGTGAACTACCCGCGCTTAGTAAGTAGTGTACTGGACCAGCGATGGCTCGTGATGACGACAAAACGTTTCTCAACAGTAACGACATGCATAGTTATGTTAACTTGAAGCATTTTCTAAACAACAAGTCAATCCCGGAACACGGCGGCGTCGTGACACACGTGTCTTAACAAAATTCCATGAAATTATACTCCTTGCATAATATCCTCTCATCCAACGTAAAAAGACATTTACATAGCAAAGGAATTGTTTCGCCGACCAGTTCAGCGAAAGCTCCGATCGTATTGGTCACTTGCCTAACGTGGGTCAATGGGTGGTATTTTATCTTAGATTTGGTTTAAGTTGGAGCCGTTTTACGGATCAACTTAATGTGGTGTCTACGGCCAGTGTAATCCGACCCTGGAACTCTAAAAGCTCCGTTTGAGCGTGAAGAGTTATTAGGGATCAAATTGTATTGGGTATCGGTTACAAATAGATCGTCGTGGAAGAATGATTTCCTAAGCTTTATTAATACACGTGTCTTTACACGTACATTGTGATTAATTAATAATAATAGAAACACATGTAATTTAATAAACAATGCAATGATAATAGTATCTTTTAGTAGTTCATTAGGTATCGGACGTATATCGATAAGTACGTATTATTAAAAGTTTTTCGGGGGTTTTGAAGGGGTAAAATTTTTAAGGATCTCCTTAAAAGTAATGAAATGCGGCGCGGTTTCTGTTTTCATTGTTCTTCGCGTTCAAACTGATAATAGCATAGCCTGCATGAAAAGAAACATACATCAGAGATCACATACATAAACGACCAAGACTTAAAAATAAAAAAAAATCTACAAATTAAAATTTCACACTATCCAAAAATTAAAACCTTGAAACTAAGCTTACCACTTACACAATGATAAATAACTTGCATAGATAAAGAATGAATTTTTGACGTGCTAAGTGAGAGTGTTCAAAAAATAGTACAATGTAATGATTATTATAAAATCAAGTAATAGTTTGCCTTGGAGCGTACTGGATAATTGTATCTTTGCGGTCTCGTAATGTTAACCTTGGGCTTACCAAGTTTCGTACCGTCTTCCTTATGAGGACAAAATCACTCACGCTCGATAGAAACTCACCGGATGCAAAGCGGTCGGTGAACGATCTTCGAACCATTTCGGGCTTGCCATAATGAAGGTGCCTTTTTATTTGTATTCTTTTATGATTGACTGCCTCGTCGGTCTAGTTGTCGCGAACGCGACTCCTAAGCTGGAGGTCGTGAGTTCGATTCCCGGGTCGAGCAAAGTATTACTGTTTTTTTCTTACTTGCTACGTAGCTCATAGGGTGACCTTTTTTCTGTTGTATGGGAATTGGGAAAACTGGTGAAGAGAAGGTAGATAAGTTATACTAAATACCTATAGCGAAATCCGAATAGCGAATAGTGTTTTGTTTTTAACTGCAATTGTAATCTGTAACTCTTTATGTACTTGCCTAAGTACATATTAAATAAGGGTCATTTTTTATTTGTTTACATGTACATAAATTATAAATTTCTCTATAAAAAGCTTTTGGCTTAGTCTGTCTGTATGGTATATTCATTCTGTTGCCCAAAAACGTACTTCAGTGGTATTATCGTGTATTTCAATGATTCACTTTTTTGGGTTCTTTCTTCTCAAACATTAGTTGAATAGGGATATAACACCATTTTTTATGTTATAACGCCAGTTTTAATTTACTTTGCAACCACCCGCGATCAAGGCTTATGATGGTGCACACTCTCATGCATGCAGCACCTCCCTCTCACATAAGAAAGCATGCAATCATGCATATCTAACAATGAAAATATACCCCATCCAACGCACCACCAGAAACACGTGTTTCGCCCCCAAACGGAGCGTCTTCAGGGTAAATTAACTCTACGACAGCTAGTAACTTTGCTACTAACTGTTGTTTATACCGACCGCGCCAGACGTTGCTTACGCCGACGATCACGTACGATCGACGGGAGCCATAGAGCTATGATAGTAAAAGTAACCTGTGTTACCTTAACCTTTCTTTAATCTTTAAATGAGGCACCGATGTGCCAATTCCCACGTGCTCAGCACACTTGGAGTGTTCTCGAGTGTATTTGCCTTTGTTATTCGTAAAGCACTTCTCGTACTCGGTAGGAAATCTCACTTTGCGAGACTCACGCGACACTTGACGTCAATACAAGTGTGCAGACACTTGAACCTGCCTGAAGGCTGAATATGATTTAAGTTTCCTTTAAACGCAATCACTTTTTGTAATTATAATGAAAGTTAAAAGACTGGGCCATCGATATACGAATTATTATTTATTATTGTATCCCTTTAAATTTCCGGTCCTGTGTCTTCTGAATCCAGCGGTTTCCCGCTCCCTTCTTCAGGTCTTCCGTCCACCTTGTGGAAGGGCGGCTTGTGCTCCTTTTTCCAAGTCGTGGTCTCCATTCGAGGACTTTTCTCCCCCACCAGTTATCAGCCCTGCGAACGACGTGGCTTGCCCATTGCCACTTCAACGTACTAGACTGCGAACTATATCGGTGAGCTTTGTTGGTCTACGCTTATAGGTAGTCGTTTGTATAAACTCAATTAGGTACCGAAGAAAAGTACCAAATAAAGATTTATACGTAAGTAGCTCTCTAGAACACACAAGATCTGTTCACAAGTGAGCCTGGTACCGAGAAAGCATGTCTGTTTGTTTACGCAACAGATGACCCGCGCCCGGGGCTAGACGTTGTTTATCGAATACGGTGAAACCGCTGACGGTGAAGAATTTGACACTTGCGGGCACCGGTAGCCAGAAGTATGAGTCAGGTCGCCCTTCGGCGTGGACCGTTGAAAGATTAAGATTTCCATATCTGCTGACGCGACTGCTAAGCTAGAAGGTTCGATCCTCGGGTCGGGCAACGTATTATTATAGTAGACGTACGGGCCACCTGATGGTACACGTAAGTGGTCACCGGCCTATAAACAGGCGTGATTTTATATTGTTATAATTTCACCAAATAAACTAATAATTTCAAAATGGAAACATTTGGTAGGTGGTAGAGCCTATAGGGAACCAAATAGGTTTTATATGAAAGCTAATTGGTTCCATATAGAGTTCGCCCGGGGCAGTACCACCGCCCGCCACGGTACCTAGTACCATTTCTGCCGTGTAATAATTGTTTTTAAAGCAATTGTGGTCCGGTTGGAAAGGTGTGGATTCCGGTTACACTTCTTTAGAGGCGACTATCTTAGTCCTCAAGGGTAGCAACACATCTGTGACTGACTTAGAACGAGACTCCTACTAACAAGTACTAACTGGACTATTACTAACACCAACTAACAGGACTAACTATCACTAACAGTCCCCAGTCCTCATACCTACTAACGAACTGACCAACTAATGTTCTAATTAACTCTCTCAACTAATTGGACTAACCATCCCAGTCCCTAATTGAGTCTTGTTCAAAGTCAGTCACAGTTGTCATGGGCGGCAGCGGATGGGTGTTGCTGCAAGCTCGTTTGCTATCTTTTTTCCATAAAAAAAAAAAAAAAATACAACACGGGTTTAGTCAAGACCCGAGTGCAAATATTTCAATAAAAAATGGCGGCGGTCACCGAGAAACGCCCTTTTCTGTTTTTCGCTTCGACCCATAGACGTCCCACTGCTTGGCACGGGTCTCCCCCATAGACACTGCTGCGGGAAGTCTAGAGCATAATCTGTTTTTAACTAAGAAAAAGTCGTGCAAAATAAAATTACTAGATTATGTATATATGATATTAAATAAATGATGACCACTGTGACTTATTTTGAACTAGACTGAGCAAGACTGGGAGTTAGGAGTTTAGGAGTAGTTCAATTACTAACCTATACATGCTATCACCAAGAGTAAAACTACGTTAGATAATCCAAAGTGGGCAAGTCTACTGGTTGTCGCAAACAAACAAACGGAAGCAAGTACACACAATCATATTGACGACGTACAGGTGTATTGTCTTATATATTAGTATTCACACAGCCCATATCGCATGGACGCCTTGCCCACATGGCGATGTGACGATATCAGACAACAAGGGTGTGTCGCTGCAGTGCGACGTGCATCATTGATTGTGATGCGTTTTTAAGTGGCAGTGTGCGTTCGGCCTTACGTTGCGTAGGGCTGACTCCGATGGATTTTGGTGTACATGGCTTCAAGTGAGCGGTTAACGTTGCGTCGTTATTATATGTTAAGCGTAGTAAACAAACATGTAATCCAACAACCAAAACACTGCGATGCGACTTATTGTGTTTGTGATAAATCGCGGATGGATCGGACTATACCAAATGACGTATAATCGCTTGATTTAGTATTTTAGTAAAATTTCAGTTGCTTAAGTTAAGCTGCAAAACATAGGCCTGCTATCATCATAAGCTCAGACATAAGCTGCTAAGCTGCAACCCTGTTCCACTGCTAGGCACAGATCCCCCCCACAGACAAATCTGCGGGAGGTCTAGAGCATACTTCACCACGCTGCTCTAAGCTGCTGCAATTCGTTCCCATGCAAATTGCTTATTCGATTTGAATTCGAAGTCGAACTTTTTCTTTCGCTAGAAGATGTGGTGGAAGCAAGATTAATGTAAATTTTACTTATAAGCTGCATAACTCTATCTGTCTCGGCTCTGCTCATGCATTTCCTTCCGCCTTACGCATATCGATGCTCCATCTAGCAGCTTGTTGTAACCTACCCAATATGAAAAATGTCTGTGAATCTTCAGATCTACTCTATTTGGAAGAAAATATTAAATAAAAGACAACCATTTCCTGTCGGCAACCCTACGGTTTTACTAATAACACGATCAAATGGCGGTAGCTGACCCTATCGGCCAATCATTTTGAATGACATGAGGTTATAGTCACGTGCCAACCCTAATATTGCTTTCATTTAGGCGTGACGGTCAACTGTCTTGTTTCCTGTACAAGAGCCGCGCTGATACATTTGTTATGACACGGATTTGATTCAGTATGTCGTCATGCAGGCTCTCATCTACATACATCATTTAATACCCAAGAGTTGAGTGGCTCTTCTATGTAAAATTTTTGTGTCTTCGGAGAGCACGAAAAGCCGTCGGTCCCGGTTATTTTCAATGCTAGAAACAGTCGTTAAGTTATAATTCGACACTGGGTTGGCAACTAACCGCTCCACCAATCCGCACTGGAGCAGCGTGGTGGAGTATGCTCTAGACCTCCCGCAGCAGTGTCTGTGGGCGAGACCCGTGCCCAGCAGTGGGACGTCTATGGGTCGCAGCGAAGTATTGTATCACTCTCAAAAAAAGATAGCATTCAAACTACGCTCTGCAACGGCCCATTCTTCGAGTCCATTATACTAGTGACTAACAACTTATTTCATTCTGACGTGCCAAAAGCGCGCTGAAAACCGCGCGACAGAATTAACATCCTAATCGTTAACACAATGGCCGCCGCTGTCTGTATTCGGCGGCAATATGATTGTGTGCTAATTCGGTTCGCGACTCTTTTTGTAGGCGGCCAAGGCTGTTAAGCCCACTGGCGGGACTCTAGCTCTTACAGGTATTACCGTAACCAACTAGAATAGTAGATGGTAAAACGCAAAATGGATTCTCTCTCTCGATAACAAGCGATTTATTCTAAGGATTAAATTTATTCTCGTTTGGTCGAATCCGCCCTAAGTAGAGTATGTATGTATCTACTTCTAAACCTATTTCAACAACTCATAGTATGAATACAATGACATGTTCTTTCTTTCATTCATTCATTCTTTCTTTCATTCATTCATTCATTCATTTATTTATTTATTAATTTACTAGTGGACGCCCGCAGCTTCGCCATGATCTTCATCATCAAACAACGGCTTTACGTGCCCTCCGAAGCACGGTAGCGTCCATGAAATTTTGCCACTAGAGGTCACCCATCGCGCCCCCGTTGCTTAACGACTGCGTTAAGCCTTCTTGAATACCTTCGGGTGGCTTGAGAACATTGGACACTGGGTTGGCCACTAACCCCACCACCAATCCGCGTTGGAGCAGCGTGGTGAAGTATACTCTAGACCGCGAAGCTGTGTCTGTGAGGGAGACCCGTGCCCAGCAGTGGAACGTATGGGTCGCAGTTAAGAATAGATTTATTTACATAATAAATATTAAGAACAGCTTAAAACTATATAGACATACATTCCGTTATTTCACCATCATTCTACACCTATACGTTTGTATTATGTATTGTCAAGGTCAGATATGGATCTCACGACGGCCACCACTATTATTAATTTAGGGAGTCTTTGGCAGGTTGGCAGGGGTCGGATCGATCCCCTGGATAATAAGTTTCACCTGCTTTATTGCCCGGATAAATTACGCTACAGTGCCCACACGCACGCATCGCTTCAAGGACGTGTCAAATAACAGGTTTTAAATGAAACGTAATATTTTTTTTACTTTACTATAAGGTGATTTTACACGCTCAACGAATTACACAAGATAATATACTTTTCTATTTGATTATCAATTAAACTTAAACGTCTAATTTATATAACTAGCTAACTAGTAATAAATACTAATACATTGATTCTGGTATTGTATTTAGAGTGTATTAAAAAGATTGCTAAACCATTATACGCCTTGATCGCGGGTTGTTGCAAAGTAACTTAAAACTAACTTTATAAATAATAGTGGACGCCCGCAGCTTCCCTCACGTGAAATGAGACAGAACAATAGTTTCGTTTACACCTAGTAATATTATATAGCCTATGTCACTCAGTGAAGATGCAGCTTTCTAATGGTGAAAGAATATTTGAAATCGGTCCAGTAGTTTTTGTGTGAAAACATTACAAACAAATATTTCCTGTTTATAATATTAGTATAGATAGATACTGTCTTTGAACAAGACTTGAATAGGGAACTTACTGAATAAACTGACTAACTAGTCAGTTTATTAAAATGTGTATTAGGACTGGGGCAGGGACTGTTACTGATAATTATCATTGTTAGTTTGTGTTAGTAATAGTCCAGTTAGTGTTTGTTAGTAGAGCCTCGATGTCACAGATGTTTTGCTATCTTATTATCTTTGAGAATTGAACCCTGGTAAATTATTAACTATTTAATTTATTATAAGTACGGAGAAACAGGAATGCTGAAATCCGTAGACGAACAAAGTTCACCAATATAGTTCGCAGGGTTAGTAAGTTGAAGTGGCAATGTGCAGGCCACGTCGTTCGTAGGACTGATAAGGTGGGGTAGAAAAGTCTTCAAATGGAGACCACGACTCGGAAAAAGGAGCACAGGTCGCCCTTCGATAAGGTGGACAGACGACCTGAAGAAGACAGCGGGAAGGCACAGGACCGGTCGTAGTGGCGTCGTTTAGAAGAGGCCTATGTCCAGCAAAAGGCTTATGGATGGATGGAAATTGTTCTCACACTGTCTGTAATTCTCAGTAAAGGTGTGGCTCTCAGATTGGTATGCAAAATAATCCTAGTACCGAGATTGGTAAATAAGTGGCTTCTAGGACATTCTCGGTAAACACGTTAGGACAATGCGCCCACGTTAGAAACCTCTTGTTTGTCCAGCCTGACCCACTGCCGTTATCTGGCCGTCAGCGAGAGGAGACAACACGTGCTAATAAACGTTGTTTTGAAGTGAAACTTTAGAATCGGTGTGATTTCAAACTCGATGAAACGAAAAAATAAGTCCATAGAGACACAAACACGTAAATGTATAGGATTCAGCCGGCGAGAGAATGAGATAGAACACAATATACGTACAGTACTGGACAGCAGAGATTGTTTTTTTTTAATCAGGGACTTTTCAGAAGTTTCCCTTCTACCAGGAGTGACTTGCACACACACACACACTTTTTTTTTAGGATGTCGCGTGTTTTGTGTTTGGGAGATTTCACAGTAATTTTTTCACGTTGTAATGAACCGTTTTATTCGAGAATAATTTAGATTATTTAGTACTAGTGGAAGCCTGCAGCTTCACTCGCGTGGAATTAGACTTAATAATAGATTCTTCTTAACGCGTTAACTTTAGCTCCACAAACTTGTAATGAATACGTAAATGTGTTATCCCCTATTTTATTTTTTTATTTATTTATAAATTCATGTACACGACAAACAGCAAAAAAAACAGTGTTAATAGTAATTTTGTACATAGGTCCTACTTATTCCAAAATGAAATCTCTTCCAGCAGGCCTGGGAATGGAGCAATGATTGAGAGTGAAATTAGCGTGCACCAAAAAAGAAATAATGACAATAATAAAGATAATCAAAATCTATTACATACTAATACTATAAACCTACATATAATAATACTATAATAAATAAAAGGTAAATAAATAATATTTTTCTACTACATATACTTTAAATAAACTAAACATAAATATATGAAATACATACATACGGATACGACTAAACATATAAGAATATATATAATATAATAACTTATAATTAATGGAAGAACAATTATATCAGTGATGAAATAATAGAATACTAGTGTGAACTCATAAAAGGACAAAGAGGATATCAGGATACTGCCAAGTAGTGTTCCTTTACCATCTTTTTAAATGAGTAAAGCGTTTTGGCTTCACGGATGCTAACTGGTAAAGAATTCCATAATCTAACTGCATGAGCAGAGAATGAACGGGAGTAGGATGCGGATTTGTGTGTAGGATAGCTGAGAAGGGATTTAAGATGTGATCTACAAGGGACATTTGAAGGACGACTGTAGGAAAAACGATTCTTGAGGTAAGAAGGAGCTGTAGGAATATTAAGTGTTTTAAAAAGCAGACAGAGAACCCGTGTATTCCTGCGAAAGCGGATTGGGAGCCACTTGAGATCCTTGCGAAGATGAGAGACACGATCATATTTTCGTAAACCAAAGATGAATCTAATTCCAAGATTTTGCAAGCGCTCAAGCTTATTTAATAGCTCCTCCGTGGCATCTAAATAGTTAACAAGCATCCGCATAATCCAGTATCGGTTGAATAAGAGTTTGCGCTAGTGTTATTTTAGTTTTAAAGGGCAGGAAACTTTGGAGACATTTAAGTGAGTGAAAAGTATAATGTACTTTACGGCTAACTTCCTTAACATGAGCACCCCAAGATAAGTTGGAATCCATAATAACACCGAGGTTCTTAGCCGTTTCGGAGTATGGTACTGGTGTCTGATTAATGACTATTGACGGCAGGTTTAGGTAGCTTAGTGCATTACGAGCATATCTATTTCCTATTATCATAGCCTGTGTTTTCCTAGGGTTAATCAAGATACCATGTGAGTTCGCCCAACTACTAATACGGTTTAGATCTTCATTAATAGCTAAGATTGCAGTTTCAGCATTTGATACTGAGAAGTGTCTGTAAAGCTGCAGATCATCAGCGTAGAGATGGAAATTGGAAGAAAGAAGTTTAGTTACAGAGTTTATGTATAAAGAAAAAAGCAAGGGAGAGAGAATGCCACCCTGAGGAACGCCACTATGCAGATCACACCAGTCTGAGAAATTATCAGACTGACAGATACGCTGTGAGCGTCCTCGAAGATAGGAGTCAAACCATGAAACGGTAGAAGGCGAGACGTTAATAGATTGAAGAATCCCAGTGAGGATGTCGAAATCAACAGAAGTGAAAGCACTGCTAAAGTCTAACAAGACCAAAACTGTAAGACATTTATCATCTATTGCCTTACGAATGTCCCCTATGTTTATTTTACTTTTACAAACTTTGAATGCCATATTTATTTATATCTAATCAACAGCCTAAAATATAAATTTTATGCTTCTAGTTCTGAAAATGACAATACTTTCATACAACCTTACATCTCCCTTTTCAACCCATTACAACACCGGCATGCAGGGATGGCGATAGTTGCAAAATTTGGTAGATCTTTGACTGTACCTGAAGTTAAGGATATAGGTATTTTGCTATGGATTGGACGCTACCCTCCCGTCCATGACTGACGCCTTCATCACTTCAATCCTTGGTCATGTCTTCATCCTCACGGGGCCTCTAACACCGCTAAACCGAGTTCAGTGCCCTGGCCTTATCAGCATCTGATAACAGCACAGATTAGACCACGGCACCGCTCATCGACTATCTTGAGAACGATCTCGTCTCCCCTTGTTTCTTTAATTTGTAGGCGGAGCTTTCGTGACTGATGTGATGTTTGACTGTAAACAAACAATTGTTCCGAGTTTTACGGATATGAGGTAAAACTGTGACAAGTTTTGAACAAGAACAACAAATATAGTTTCAGACATAGGTACATTGTTTTTAAAGCAATTATGGTCCGGTTGGAAAGGTGTGGTTTCCGGTTACACTTCTTTAGAGGCGACCATCTTAGTCCTCAAGGGTAGCAACACACCTGTGACTGACTTAAAACGAGACTCCTACTTACAAGTACTAAACTGGACTATTACTAACACCAACTAACAGGACTAATTATCACTAACAGTCCCCAGTCCTCATACCTACTAACGAACTGATCAACTAATGTTCTAATTAACTCTCTCAACTAATTGGACTAACCATCCCAGTCCCTAATTGAGTCTTGTCCAATGTCAGTCACAGTTGTCATGGGCGGCAGCAGATGGGTGGTGCTGCAAACTCGTTTGCTATCTTTTATCCATAAAAAAAAAAACATTTCTTTGTCCCGATGTTGGGCACAGGTCTCCTTACAAAATAGGAGAGATTAGGCCTTAGTCGACCACACTGGCCAAGTGCGGATTGGCATACTTCACATGCCTTCGAGAACATTATGAAGAACTCTCAGGCATGCAGGATTCCTCACGATGTGTCCTTAAATGTCAATTTCTGTAACGGTTTACAGCAATTGACATTTAATTTCTTAAATCGCACATAACTTAGAAAGTCATTGCGTGCATCATAGTGCGCGCCTCTGGGGTTTGAACCTGGACCGCGTGAGAGGTGAGTTCGATAGCCACTGGGCTAGCTGTCACTCACATGCTACGCTACGCTATACCTTATTTTAAAACAAGTACCTTCAAATTAAATTTAAGCATACCGAAGTACCAAAGTACCTACTGTTCCAGTCACAATTATTTCAGTTTTAGTTAAAGCAATTAAGATAACAAGGCAAGGTTTTCTTGACCTTGCAGGGAAGGAAGTCTTAATCGATAAGAATGTAATACATTGGTTGTGGAAACCAAGTAGAAATAACTCATTCTATCACTAAGGACATACTGGCGCAGTACTACGAGTAAATAGGAGGTTTAAACATTTGGTTTTATCGTCGGCAGTTACTATTGCGGATCATGTGAGCCAATGGAGAAGTAACTAAATATATTTATTATTTTACCTTAAAAATAAGCTTTAATATTCGGCCTAAGATCGGTCTATTGGAAAAAAGCAGGACTTGAACATTATTGATTTAAAATATAAACTTAATATAATGCCTAACAACAATATCGATTAAAAATCTAAATAACACGCTTTTGTAGATTTTTTTAAAATTTCGGTCTTAATTTATTGCATAGTCATTGGTTCTTGATAAGTGTGCAAAGTTACAAATTAATCCGACGTTTCGAAGTAGGCGAATATCACGTTCAAAGATTCTATATATTCTTCTATAGATTCTATATTCTATACAATCTGTATATTCATAAGAACAACGTTTATATTTTTCTTAGGCTTAAAATACTTGCCAAACGCTTTTAGTAGTTGTTCGACCGTCGTAAACTTCTCGTCAAATTGGTCATATACCTCTCGACATTTCTCACCGATGATATGCAAAAGTATGTTAATTTGTACTCCTTGACTCTTTTTTGATAGTTCGCAGGCTTCAAAGTAGATCATAAATGCTTTTTGCCAACAACATTTTATTATTCTTGTACCCACATAAATATTTATGTTGCGTATGGAACTAAAGAACCGCAGCTTCACATCCAAAGAGCCGTATGTGGCTCCCGAGCCGCAGGTTGCCGACCCCCGGAGTAGAGCATCGCAACCTCACTGTTCAACTCAACGTTCCTCCCTCTATCTTGCAGAAACACCAAGCTCAGTTCTCGAAAACAATAGCGGGAATTGTGGTACAAGTATAGGTGTACCAGCTTCCGAATCCCAAGTTCCTGCTCTCGCAAGACCGCGTGCGACAACAGTATCGTAAGAGTCGCGACCCTGAGCGAGTGTTTTTGACCCACTTGGCCGCACATGTCTCTAAAGTACACGGACCACTACAAGCTATAAGCTCGCGCTAATAGTTACTCGTAGTACATGTGTCGGCACGATAGTAGCTCTGACCTTGAGTCAAATCAAAATCATAATTTATTTGCGAGAACAAAGTAACAGTTGATGCTTTACATAATGTTCTGCCTCTGTAGATGCCTACATTTTGTCATATACCTATGTATTGCAAATGTCAAATTTAATGTATTTATACTTATAACAAAATCAGTCAGTAGTAAGCGCTGATAGCTTCGCCAGCCGTGTTATGTTCCCTTTATTGATACCCATTGCACAGCTATCCCCCCCGAATTTCATTCAGAGCTACATTTTACTTACAAGTGTAGGACTTGTGAGTGTGGGGATTTCATGATGTTCACTCTGCTGACAACGTTCTGCATTTTTGATAGGATAAGTCGCTTTCCACCTCTTAAACCTTTTATTGGACCAAATTTTTCTAAATTTTTATTCAATAATTTTGCTTCTGTGTTACTTTGCGTGACAGATGTACTTATAAACTTATATACTTACTTATACACCTTATCCCGCAAATAAATAACTTTGATTTTGACTTAAAAAATAATTTTAGCCAATTAGTTTTTATGTGAATGTGAAAGTGCTGCGAATGATAGCATTACCTCGGATATTCCTTACTCGATATAATCCACATAAACACAACACCCGTAATTTTCCGATCAACACTTCACAATAATAATTTCAATAAATTAGACTTGTGGTAAACTTGAGCTATATTATAGCTTCGCTTCTGCGTTTACTGAAACGCTGCCTTTAAAAACATATTGAAAAATAACTAAAGCCTAACTATTTGTCCGTTTGCCTTTGTATTTAGATAGTAACCGTGTATCAGTGATCACGACATTTTTGAGTACGCACTTGTGTCTTTCTCAATGGCATTGTTGGTAGAGTCGACGAAATATTGCGGTAATGCTCTTGTTAACATTCATTTTGGTTTATAAGTGTTTAATTAAGATAAAATTAAGAAATTAAATGTCACTTGCTGTAGCCGAAGGCCACATCGTGAGGAAACCTGCATGCCTTAGAGTTCTTGTAAACATTGAACCCCCAATTTGAACAACTTAGGAGTGGAATTAAAGTGTTATACCTACGTTTAGTTTAATTTTAATCATTAGCTTATATTTTTAATTTCATGGATGTAGCTTGAAAGATGACGTAGTTTCGTAGAAACTTTCAACCGCTATTTGAACCCCTTAGAGGTTGAATTTCGAAAAATCCGTTCTAGTTCCTCATCTACGTCTCAAAAGCACCTTTGAAAAAATTCTGCTTTTTAGTCTAAGGATTTAGGAAGAGCGTTGATGAGTTAGGCCTTTGAACTTTACGAGTATATATTAAGAAAAAAAAAAGAATCGCAAGTTTAGCAGCAGTTATCAAGAATGTTTGAGCGGTGACACAATGTTGATGTTAGTGGACCTTCACTTTTAATACTGACTTGTTTGATTGTGACTACTTGCACGTTTTGTTTCGCAACTGTAACTCTCCAATCAGCCTAAGCTTATTGACCGTGTGCAGTGCTCCTTACATGACTGGCGAACCGATATACCTGTACCACCACCCTCCACGGTACCTAGTACCATTTCTGCCGTGTAATAATTGTTTATAAAGCAATAGTGATCCGGTTGGAAAGGTGTGGTTTCCGGTTACACTTCTTTAGAGGCGATCATTCTAGTCCTCAAGGGTAGCAACACATCCGTGATTGACTTAGAACGAGACTCCTATTAACAAGCACTAACTGGACTATTACTAACACCTACTAACAGGACTAACTATCACTAACAGTACCCAGTCCTTATACCTACTAACGAACTGACCAATTAATGTTCTAATAAACTCTCTCAACTAATTGGACTAACCATCCCAGTCTCTAATTGAGTCTTGTTCAAAGTCAGTCACAGTTGTCATGGGCGGCAGCGGATGGGTGGTGCTGCAAGCTCGTTTGCTATCTTGTATCCATAAAAAAAAACAGCGCTTACGACTAAAAACCTGCTCGCTCCGCGCAAGACAATGCCTTAAATTTCAACTCCTGCGCATTCAAGGTCAAAGCTAGGCCCTGCGTTGATATGTCAGTCGACTGACTGACATATCATATCAACGCAGGGCCTAAACTATAAGGGTTAGAAACTTGAAATTTTGCACAGGGGTTTCTTTTATAACGTAGGGGAGCACCAAGAAAGGATTTTTGAAAATTCACCCTCTAAGGGGGTAAAACGGGGGTGCAAAGTTAGTATGAAACTTTGCCGTTTTTGAAGTCAAGTGGGCAACCCGAACGCGGGCAGACGTCGTTAATGGGTCTAATTATACGCGAGTGAAGCTGAGGGCGTCCACTAGCGTCTGTCTGTATGGTATATTCATTCTGTTGCCCAAAAACGTACTTCAGTGGTATTATCGTGTATTATAATATATAAAGTGAATCATTGACTTTTTTGATTCTTTCTTCTGAAACATTAGTTGAATAGGGATATAACACCATTTTTTATGTTATAACACTAGTTTTAATTTACTTTGCAACCACCCGCGATCAAGGCTTATGATGGTGCACACTCTCATGCATGCAGCACCTCCCACATAAGGCAAGTGTCGTTAATGGGTCTAATTGTACGCGAGCGAAGCTGCGGGCGTCCACTAGTATAGGATAGTTTTTGATTTGGATGTGTCGGCTCCTTCGCCCACTGCCTCACGGAAGTGGCTCGGGCTGACCTCCCCACAAGGCCAAGTGTGAGCGTCATGATTTGTCTTAATTACAGTGACACAATGATTAGTTTTGTTACGTTACTAGCTGTTCCCACTACTTCACTCGCGTTGACTTCGATTTTTGTAAAAACCTTTTAAAAATGTGTAACCTATCTATACTATCTATAAAGAAGAAAGATTTGTTTGCAATGTTTTTACACAAAAACTACTGGACCGATTTCAAAAATTCTTTCACCTTTAGAAAGTTGCATCTTTACTGAGTGACATAGGCTATTTAATATTACTAGGTGTAAACGAAACAATTGTTATGTCTAATTCTACGCGAGCGAAGTTGCGGACGTCCACTAGTGTTTTATAATTTTGTTTTTCGGATTAACATTAAAGCATAACCGAAATAAACTGGTTTCACTGGGTAGAGTTTATCCAGTTATATCTTCGACGAGGATAGAAACTACAAATGAAACTCCCGTAATGTGTTTTTCACGAGAGTGAAGCTGCGGGCTTCCGCTAGTACTAGGTACCTAAATAATGTAAATATAAAATCAAGATTTGAAAAACAATTTAAATAGTTTAATCAAAACTAATCCGTAAAATTTTACGGAGATAGCTGGTGGCATGGCTCGTTTGCTATCTTATTATAAGTAGGTATCCATAAAAAATGGTGGGTAGATAAATAGAATTAAGTAAAAAGTAAATAAGTAAAATAATGTTTTATTGCCACACAAGTTACACAATCACAATAGAGGAACAGTAAATAAAACCTAAAGTGGGCAAAAGGAGTGACTCAGCCACTGCTGCCCGCACCACGACTCCGTGCAGCGCTGTTTTTCAGGCACTCCCTCTCCCTAAGGTGTAGAGCGGGAGTGGTAATTAGCTAGTATTGTGTCGTTGTGATTTTATGTTTGTGTCGTTCTGAGGTTTGTATTCTTGTTCTTGTCACACAACTGTACCTACCCCTTAGGTGAAATACGGGCATTAAGTTTTGTTATATTATACTAGCTGACCCCGCAAACGTTGTTCTGCCAAATGAAATGTCAAAGTGACGCGACGCTTCACGTCAATGAACGACGGTTAAAAATAAAAATACTTAAATAGTGTTTAAAAAACATTTTCCAGTGAACCAATTGACCATTCTCGAATCCCCTTGAACACACACAAAAAATTTCATCAACATCTATCCAGCCGTTTAGGAGGAGTTCACTGTCATACACACGTACCTACACAAGAATAATAATCGATAGTGTTTTGGGGAATACCAGGACTAAGTATGTAATGTTTTTTTAACCATATCACTTCGACCTTTTCCTAAGAAAGCTGACTGAGTCATTCGCTGTAGATGGTTCCACGAATTACTTAGTTAATGATAACGAATTGGGTTAAAAGTATTGCACTGCACCGACTTACGAAACCGCCGGGTCCAAATGACCCCTCGGAGCACTGACGTGATAACCAACTGTCTTATCGCGTGAAATGGTTAAATGAATATCTAGCAAGACCTCGGCTATTACCAAATATTTGCGAGCGAAGCGGTTGTTAAATTCATGAGAAGTATGTAAGACATGTAAGTACGTAAGACATGTAAGTACGTATGACATGTAAGAACGTAAGACATGTAAGTACGACGTATTTAGTCTCCGTAAATGCTAATTTGATTTTATTAGTACAACCGTGAGCTGACTTACTTATAAACTAAATTAAAAATTAAAACTAATAATGAAAACTAATAATTTTATGAGTTTTCATTATAGTTAAGTTGTAAAATAATATATTTTGTGTCTTCCAAGCCCTCTTGTCTTGTAAAAATATACAAAAACGTTAAAAAATAATGATGATTCGAAAACAGAAAAACGTGGTTAGCTTTAGGAATACTTCCGGGAGCGTTAAAACTTCCGGGAGTAGTAGACACCGGAGGAGGAATAGAAGATACCGGAGGCCGGAGCCTCCCGCAGGAAGACTGCCGAGGGGGGCTTTAGTGTGTAAGAATCTCACTTATCCCGCCTTCCCCTATTCATCTCGATAAAAACATTTTAAATAGTTAGTTAGTTGTTTAGTGTTAGTCTAATTATGTGCTTAATGATTAATTTATTATTCTGTACGTAAATACTAACTATACATCTTTACAAATCAGTTACTTATTTTAAATCTCTCAATTATACCTACAATTCTTCTTCGACATTGGCTGGTCACTTACCCCTCCACCAATCCGCATTGGAGCAGCGTGATGGAGTATGCTCTAGACCTCCCGCAGCATAGTCTGTGGGGCAGACCCGTGCCCAGAAGTGGGACGTCATAATAACTTACCTAGTTATTGTAAGACATTTTTCTATTTGCACTTATTAATATTTTAATGCGTTTCTGTGTTGCAGTTGTATCAACAAATTATTGCTTTCTTTATTCAGACCGTTTTCGCGTTATCGCGATATTATTATTTATTTATTGGGTTAAAATAACATTAAATTAAATTACTAACCAACTGATAGACAAAGTTTTATATAAACTAGACACTATTTATAGATTCAGATTCATTTCTTTTTCATTAATATGGTATTTGTATACGCTTAATGAACGTCATAATTTTTTTTTATCTACTGCCGGTTCACAAAATTGACGCTACTGATAAGAACACGGCAAGAAACTCCTAGTTACTCTTTACAAAATTTAAATTGTATATACTATAGGTACTACAGAAACTCATACAGTAACCCATCTTATGTTAAATTAAAACTAATAGAGATTGTATCTTTGTCCACAGATGTCCAGATGTCATTTCGGCCAGGGTAACTGTAAGTGTCTGCTATAATCAACTTCAAAAAGAAAACCCCATCATAATATTACAGCGTGAAGCAAAATCTTGGAGCTATCCCATTGTTGGATAAAGAAAGATAGGTTGGAAAGGTACCTGGTTCGACTGTACCCCGCGTCGAGATGGCGATGACGCGTCGGAGCTCCGACCTTTCTTAATCGTCCATATGATGATTTTGCTGAACACCAATTTCACGTATCACACTGTAGATGCACTAATACGTGACACTCAAATAATGTTTTTGCTACTTTGTAACTTATTCTGCGGCGAAATCGACGGGAACACGGGAGCTCGACCGGACTTGACGCGCGTAGTCGGCAGAAGAGACTGTCACATTCTACCCCCCAAGTATTTGGTTTTATTTGACGGGAAGGAAGTTGAGATGAGGGTAGGGTATCGGATCGGTTGCGTTCGGAAATAACCATCACCCATTTTTACCTAAATTACATGGACGTGTATGAATGATCGTGCTTCAGAGGGCACGTAAAGCTGTCGGTCCCGGTTGTTTTCAATGCTGGAAACAGTCGTTAAGCCTTGTCGAAGACCTTCCGGTGGCTTGGGAACATTCGACACTGGGTTCGCTTAACCCCTCCACCAATCCGCATTGGCGCAGCGTGGTGGAGTATGCTCTAGACCTCCCGCAGCAGTGGGACGTCTATGGGTCGCAGCGTATGAAATTATAACGACTGCTCTAGTGGAGACCGCGACTAGGCAAACGTGGTGTGAGACCTCCTGCTAGGTGGCGCGACGATCTGTGCAAGGCGGCGGGGAGCGAGTGGATGAGGAGAGCCGAAGATAGGGCTCAATGGCGTGCCTTGGGAGAGGCCTATGTCCAACAGTGGGCTAATGTGGGCTGAAGAAAGAGAGTATGAAAATATAATGGGGGTGCTCTTCACTCGTTGCCTCACAGAAAGGATCCACCACGCTGCTCAAGTACACATGTTGGTACACAAGCTTTAGAAAATGTTATGATACGGATAGTGTTGGACGCCCGCAGCTTCGCTAGCGTGGAATTAGACATAACAATAGTTTCGTTTACACCTATAATATTATATAGCCCATGTCACTCAGACAAGATGCAGATTTCTAATGGTGAAAGAATTTTTGAAATCGGTCCAGTAGTTTTTGTGTGAAAACATTACAAACAAATCTTTCCTCTTTATAATATTAGTATAGACATAAGCTGCACCAGAGACGTCCCAATGCTGGGCACGGGTCCCCCACAGACAGCTGCGGGAGTTCTAGAGAATCCTCTAACTCTCTCGATCACGTTGAATCGCCGTGAGCCAGGGCTATGGACGCTACTACAATAGGCGTATTTACAAACATTATTATACGATAAGTATGTTTTGAGATTTGCAGTGTTTTTTTTTTAGCTACGGCAGTTTTGGAAAATACGAAACAATAGAAGATCCAGTGAATCTGTCGAAACTCTCTTTTTATGAAAACAATATAAACAATATAAACAATTCAGTCTCTTTTTATGAAAACAATATAAACAATACAACATCATCAATTTATCGGTCAAGCAGTGGTATTAAAAATAAATACAATTGAAAAACAAAATTATATTATGTTTTATCGAGTCAGTTCCATGTTAGCATCGTTTAACTTAGTCGGGGGAAAAAATTCGGGAACAAATGTATTTGGCACCATCAATTTTTTTTAGGTGTGAGTTGACAGTAAAATTATTTCCTATTACTTAATGTCCCAATAATAAAAAAATCTGCTTGTTTATAGACTGATGGATAAGTGGATGATATTTAAAACTTTTATCGCTGAATCTCATAAAAAAGTGATACATAAAACAATGTAGCACGTATCTGTGCAATGGTCGCTCAAATTAAGAGGATATCACAAGCGAACAAGTCGACACTTTTTCCATACAAACGTAGTCCCCTGTTTCCTCCTAGGATAAAGAAGTTACAGAAGAGAAAAAAATACCATACGATTTATACGTACCTCTGCCATGACTGTACGTTTTGTTTTTTTTTCATAATTTGATTAATAGAAGAGAAAAAAAATCATTTAAAATCAAAAAAATCGACTTTTTTTACATACATTTTCAAACATCAAGCAAACTGGTAATTACTAACATATCCCAAAAAAGCAAAACGTACGGGCATAGCTTAGACCCTGTTCTACATTTTAACTGAAAGAAATATTGAAATCGGTCTAGATTTCGAGGAGGAAACAGGGGATTACGAAAGGACGATTTTCTTAATTTTACGTAGGTAAAATCAGTTCGAGACTGCACTTCTCTCTATCGCACGCTAAGGGGCTCAGCGCGACGGCAATATTTTTGGTAAAAACCTATTCTTCAAAAGTGACGGTCGACTGATATCCTCTTAAATTACTTCCCATTAAGGTGTTTCCACATAAGCTCCGCCAAGGTGCCCCGGCCGGTAATGGCAACCCCATATACGGTCGCTATGATACTTCCTACATAGGTCTAGACCGAACAAAGCCTGGCCTTTACCATCTGGACACCATCGAAATTATAGTCGGATGTTACGAGTATAGCGCGCTGGTAAGGGTCTGTCGGGATGAATCGAATGATGAAAATATATTATTTTCAGTAAATTTTTACGTGATTTGTACTAAGGGTCTTGTTAATTCATCTTGTTTCACGCATATCAATGAACACCTGAATGTACACGTGTAAATGTAAAGGATCGCTTGCGGCATAATAAATTGGTAGGTCCTAGGTAGCTGCCAGCTCTTCGGTCTCCTTCAAAATGTTTCATAAGTGCCTGCCTTTTAATATTATTTTTTATTAATTAATTAATGAATAATTTTTAATATTAGGTAATTTTATATTAGGTAATTTTTATTGTAAATTGAAAACTTAATTTTATCTTTAAATATTTTTAATTTATTTTATTGTTTTATTGTTTTAATTACGAGTAGTGCTTAATTATTAATATGTTGCTTGACGTGTTCACCTATAATTACAGGAACACGATTTTATGATGTTTATATTTAATTTTAGAAATGATAAGTGTATCCTGTGTTGGTGAACCTTAATAAATAAATAAATAAATAAATAAATAAATAAATAAATAAATACCATGGACATTCAAGCACGGCTATCTGACACCAAATTAAGCGCGAAACTGAATTATGGGTGCCAGAGACTGATATACATACATATTATAAATACATACTTAAATAGTTAATATTGACATCCAGACACAGAACAAACACAAGTGTTCGTCACACGAATTTTTGTCTTGAGTGGGATCCTAACCCACGACCCCTGGCGCAATAGGTAGGGTCACGACCGATAGCGCCAACGGGCCCGTCAAAATCCGGAATCTGAAACCAGAGCGGACTGGAAGTTGCCCACTATCGGGCCACCGATCACGCGATTACCGCAGGAAGCATCTCGTTGTCCTGTAAACGACTAACGGAAGGGCCTGCCTCAGTAGGAAGTTCGTTGCACGAGTGCAAGACTGCAAGCTGCGATTCCTTTAGATATAACCGCACACGACCGTGCCACACCACCCGCCGAAATAGAAATAGATAAATTATACTCTAAAAAATATTTTTTTTATAAACGTTTTATACCATTTTTTTTATTTTCATGCATTGTCATCGGAACCTAATATGTGTGCCAAATTTCAGCTCGATAGCTTCAGTGGAAGTGGGTGAAATTTTGATCGCAAGATTCCAGGACATACATGAATGAATACATACATACGAGTGAAGTTAAATAAAAAAAAAACTTTTAAAAATGTTTAATTTGCCAAATTACGTACAAATACATAAATCCATAATAGCGTCCATAGCCCAATGGCTCGCGTCGATTCAATGTGATCGAAAGAGTTAAACAACGACGGGCGCGGTCGGTTTGTGGATGAGTGACCGCTAGGGGCAAATTTCATGGACGCTACCGTGCTTCGGAGGGCACGTAAAGCCGGTCCCGGTTGTTTACAATGCTGGAAATAGTAGTTAAGCTGTTTCCTTACTTCGGGTGGCTTGGCGACACTAGGTTGGCTACTAACCTCTCCACCAATCCGCATTGGAGCAGCGTGGTGGAACTAAGGTTCAAACTCCCACGGATATGCACGGGTCTCGGAAAGGAGTAGCTAGTAGTCCATCACGCTTGCCAAAGTCTATTGGCAGACTTCAATGCCTTTGAGATAATCAACTCGCGTTTGCAGGTTTCCTCCCGATGCTTTTCATCGCCTTAAAAAAATTCATTAAAAACACTTAATCAAATCACTTTTAACTTAATAATAATAAACTTTTAACACAGAATAATAGTCTTTAGATAAAAATTATACCGTTAAAAATTAAAAAAAAAAAGATTTTAAAACTTTTTTTTTATTTTCATGCATTGTCATCGGAACCAAATATGTGTGCCAAATTTCAGCTTGGTAGCTTCAGTGGAATAGGGTGAAATATTGATTGCAAGATTCCAGGACATGGATACAACGAGTGAAGTTAAATAAAAGCTTTCAATAAAATGCGTTTAATTGTGTTTGCTGCTTGATTTGAACTCTTACCTTCTGAAAACGGTGACCAAATTTCAGCAATTCGGTATCGAAAACTAAAGTCTATTATGCTTAGTTCAATCGTTTTTATAACTTAACTAGATTTTGCCACAAAATTATTACCGCTCTTTGTCTTATGCGGTTGGACTCTACCATTTCCGTGAGAACTGGGCTCTGCAGAAACTATATCCAGGATAACAGGAGGCCAACAATAGGATTTACGTCGGTTATCAGATCTCATAACTGATTGTGTAAGTCTACGCTCGATATGGTCAAACTAGGTCCACCATTGTGGGAAAGTGTGAGTTTTTGCAACACGAAAACTGTTTTAGTACTGCATATGGTAGGTGAAACTGTTTGGTGTGGTAATGTGGGTTTTTGGTATTGTAGGAAAGCAGTTAATGAGCAGGCGTGGTTTGGTAATTGACGTCGCCATTTGTACGTATGTATTTGTAAGGCATTTTTGAAATCATGACCTAGTAGCTTTGTTTAAATCCATTTTTATCGATATTGGTTCAGCCGTTTGTGCGTGCAGAAGTAACAAGCATACACACTCACAAACTGTCGCTCTTATAATATTACATACAAATAAGTGTGATTAATATTATTTACATCATTGTTTCCTTGTAGCAATAGTTGACAGACCCAATAAATAAATTGAATCCATTCATAGTATTCATTATGTATGAATAGTATTAATTATGTATGAATACTATACAATGAATACATAATCTAATTCATCCATTCTTTAATTCAAAAGGAAAAAAATATGGTAAATGCGATGCAGGTTTGCTGTTCGCATTCAGAGTAGGTATCATATTATATAACTACTATGGATGGATGATGATGATGAAAGGATGTTGAGCGTTACCGTGCTTCGGAGGGCACGTTAAGCAGTTGGTCCCGATTGTTATCATAAAAATTGTTATTGTTATCTTTGCCGATTGTTATCTTTTACTATTACCTACTCACGAATGAAACTGACAATTAACATAACCGTATTAATCATGAAACGTTACATCGGTAGACCACATACATTGAAAAAATAGCATACCAAGTCCTAAACGATCTAGGTACGTCGACCCTAGTTTTCAGAAGAGTGACCTCCGGGACCCCACAGGTCAGCGACCTCGCCGATACTAGACATCATTGTCATTTTTTGTCCAACTGACCGAGCGTTCAACTCCGATCTCAAGATCAGTTACATTGGGAATACAGACGGACAGATGTATCGAATAACGTTTAATGTCCTGTTTGAAGTGTATTGATATCCGGTAGGCGGCGCCACTTAACATATGTTTAGGAAGAGCACAACTCACAATTTAGTAACACGTCTTGACTCAACATAACCTTTTATTCGCTCTCAGATACTATTTATACATTATTTATTGTCTTGCTTTATTATTTGTCTGCTTCCGCCGCGCGAAGAGTCGTCTTGTGATTTTTCGTACGTTGAGAAAGGCCAACTATAATCTTGTACCAGTAAATTCTACAAATTAGCAGCCTTGTCAACCGTAGTGGAGCAGTGTGGCGAGCTATGTGGCAACGCGGGCAACAGATGGTGTTGCTTAGTTAAATATTACAGCAGTTCCGAGCAAACTTGATCAAGGAGTTAATGTAGTCTGCATTACAAGTGTGTTGCGGGCAGACTGCGTTCTCGGACAAAACTGATTTGGTCTGGAAATATGAGCATTGCACATTGCATTACATTGCTATGTCTATTACTGAGTAATGCGGGGTACAGTTTTTACTACCTTTTTAAAAGCTTTTATTTAACTTCACTCGTATGTATCTATGTATGTATGTCCTGGAATCTTGCAATCAATATTTCACCCACTTCCACTGAAATTTGGCACACATATTTGGTTCCGATGACAATGCACGAAATTTAAAAAAAAGTTATAATTTTTTTTTTAATAATTTATTTTGTAACTAATTAAATAGTAATAAAATAGCATATTCGAACTGGCTTAAGCTTAAGTAGTATTAATTCATCATCATCTAGTTATACCCACCATTACTTTCTTATAGTTATACCCGCCAAGAATCGTTAATTAATTTGTACAATTAAAGTAGTCCAGTGATTATTTAAATATCTTGGTACAGAGCTTTACAGAGTTAGATTTCTAACATACGCATGTCTTCAGGTTTTACAATGCGTTAGCGTTAATCTCAGACAAAAACAACTTAGTCTGTAACAGATGTCTGACTGCAACGCATACCTGCAAGGTATTACAATACAGAATTCTAGGAATTACAAATAATTCACTTCGCGCCGTGAATTAGCAAACTCGCAATCTATCAATGGCCAGTACCAGTACTGCCAACCGTCTTATAATTATCCTATCTTAAGGTCTAAAATAGAATTTATTGTAACCTATTAATTTCTACAAGCACTTATTAATGCATTACCGCGCCTGCCCATAGATGGCACTTATTGCCCATAATGCGTCATTTAGCGTCAAACAGCACATTTGCGTATGCATAAGTGCATAATTAAGTGCAAGAGCCTCATAAGGGAATCAGGATTAAAAAGGGCAGTAGGAGGAACGCGGATAAAATTAAAATTTGTTTATAACGTCGTGGAAATGTACAGCGGTGATATCCCAGTGGCTAGAACATTTCATTCGAGAGGGTCGGGATTCAAACTCTAATGGCACGCACCAATGTTACTAACATAAGTCTTTTAAGAAATAAAATATCACCTGCTAGAATAGCATATAATTCTTCAGAATATTCTAGGTAGCATTAGAACCGCATTTGGCCAACGGATCTTGACATCATCCCTACCATTCTGAGAGGAATCTCGTGTCTTAGAGAGCAACTATGAAAGGGTTGTAACGGGTTCGTGGTCGCGTAAGCTTAAGGTTCTGGCTTCGATTCCAGTGCCGAGCAAAGTATTACCTACTGGGTTTTCCTTATTTAAAATTCCCACTAGTACATAAGAGTTTGGAATTGTGAACGGTGTATATGGCAATAATCCATGGTGTACATGGTACACATGGGACCCAAAAACAATACGTGATAAGTTGGCAGTGTGGGTACGCTTCTGCTTACCCCTTTAGGGTAATACATGCGTTATGTTATGTTGAGTAAGTAATAAACACGTTACACGGAGCGCATAACGACGTTATTAAGGCTCCCATGGTTTCGGCGCCATGCAGAGGCGGGGTAATGCCAAGGTGAGTGTAAAGGTGTTCGAACAATTTATTATACTAGTGGACGCCCGCAGCTTCGCTCGCGTGGAATTAGACATAACAATAGATTCATTTACACCTAGTAATATTATACATATAGCGTATGTCACTCAGTGAAGACCTCCCGCAGAAGTGTCTGTGGGGGAGACCCGTGCCCATGGTCTAGGGACGTCTATGGGTCGCAGCGAAGCGACTCAGTGAAGATGCATGTATCATTAGTTCCATTTTCATCATGATTCGTATTCAATATTTCTCAATCAAAATCAATTAAACCAACAAAGACTAACAGTACTGATTTTTTGTGACAGATAAAAAATAATATCTTTTCACCCATGTTTAGGTCCCATGTAATAGTCGCAGTCATTCATATACCGGGTACTAAACCAAACTCCGAGCTGCTACTAGGAATTTAAAGTTGGAAAAAGCCAATTACAAAAGTTATCGACTGAAACTAGTCGGCCTATTTCCGACTTAAAGCCGGTAATTTCAAATATGGATAAGTTCTTTAAAATTTGATTGCAAACAATTTTATAACAAGCAGGTTATAAGCGAGTTAGTCAAAAACAATTTTGAAGACATAATGACAAATTAAACCATTATTTTATATACGTAATCTTCGATTACCACCTGTTAACGTGGGCGGCGACTCAGTGGTACGATTGATTCTGAGAACTGATTAGTTGGCCGGCATTGAACACGGCTACTGATGCAGCGAGCGATACTGGTGGGAGTGCCAGTGTCGAAGTGATTTTGATTCACTTTTGAGGCGTTTAGTCTAGGTTAGTTCCTTTAGTCCATACTAATATTATAAATGCGAAAGTAACTCTGTCTGTTTGTCTCACTCTCACGCTAAAACTACTGAACCGATTTAAATGAAATTTGGTACACAGATAGTCTAGAGCCTGAGAAAGGACATGGCTACTTTTTAATTGAAAAAAAGTGTTGAAAAGGGGGATGAAAGTATTTGTCATTTTCAGAACTAGAAGCATATGCTGTTGATTAGATATAAATAAATATGGCATTCAAAGTTCGTAGAGTTCTTAAGGGTGTAAAATAAACATAAGGGTACAACACATTTACGGATTCATTATAAATTTGTGGAGCTAAAGTTAACGCGTTAAGAAGAATCTATTATTATGTCTAATTCCATGCGAGCGAAGCTGCGGGCGTCCATAAATTTAGAAAACAAGCATGCAGTTTGCAAAGTCGTGGATCAAAGCCGCTAGTCGCTGCAGTCACATGTGTGACTATCTTCAAATTTGTACAAAACAACTGAAGCCAACCCTAAAAGAACATTACCAATTTGCGTATGACGGTATGACGCAAAAGATTTTACCGATGTGTGAACGCCCCGATGAGTCTGAGTTTCAAAGATAAATTCAAACAGATACTAACTTATTCACAGCGTTAGATGGTTATCCCAATTTCTGGAAACGCTTACGAGTTAGCATTCAACTTCGCGTGGGCATCCGTTCCAAGCAAGCTGGCTCAAGTGATAGGTGCGAGCGATGGTTGACACAACCTTTCATAAGCTTACTGTACGGTTGGTATTTGAGTGAGAGAGATTTATCAAGTGAAAGGTGCGAGCGATTGTCAAACAGAACCTTTTATAAGCTTACTGTACGGTTGGTATTTGAGTGAGAGAGATTTATCAAGTGATAGGTGCCAGCGATTGTCAGACAGAACCTTTTATAAGCTTACTGTACGGTTGGTATTTGAGTGAGAGAGATTTATCAAGTGATAGGTGCGAGCGATCGTCTGACACAACCTTTCATAAGTTTACTGTACGGTTGGTATTTGAGTGAGAGATATTTATCAAGTGATAGGTGCGAGCGATTGTTAGACAGAACCTTTTATAAGCTTACTGTACGGTTGGTATTTGAGTGAGAGAGATTTATCAAGTGATAGGTGCGAGCGATCGTCTGACACAACCTTTCATAAGTTTACTGCACGGTTGGTATTTGAGTGAGAGATATTTATCAAGTGATAGGTGCGAGCGATTGTCAGACAGAACCTTTTATAAGCTTACTGTACGGTTGGTAGGTATTTGAGTGAGAGAGATTTATCAAGTGATAGGTGCGAGCGATCGTCTGACACAACCTTTCATAAGTTTACTGCACGGTTGGTATTTGAGTGAGAGATATTTATCAAGTGATAGGTGCGAGCGATTGTCAGACAGAACCTTTCATAAGCTTACTGTACGGTTGGTATTTGAGTGAGAGATTAAATCCATTATTGGTGTTGCACCACAACGCCTGCCAAGCTATGTGGCATCGACGCATTGTTCGCAGCGGAACTACTATAGAACTCTCCTTTGCTTCGAGCGGTCCGGGTTCTAACGGCACGGTTACTCTGGTTTGGTTGCTGGTCATCCGTATTATCACTGAACTTCGTAGTGTACATACCTACACAACACACACTTAGGAGTTCGATACAATACAGACTTATTAATATGCATTTATCTATATGAATAATTATGACGTGCATTCTGTGTGTCCATCTGTGTACAGCCGACCGTAAATGAATGGTTCATTACAATACGCCTTTTTAGAATACGTTAAGACAAGTTCAAAGACGCCGTCACTGCCACCGTAAGAAGCTAAAATATCTTTATATTTTTTTTACTGCATAAAGTACAATATTATGAAGATTTGTTTAACGTAAAACCACTTTATAAGTAGGTATGTACATAAGAAAGGCCGCAGGTACCTAATAAGAGTAATCTATAAGAGCCATGAAATTTCGCCACTAACGGCTCACAAACCGATCCACCGCGCCGGTCTCTGCTTAACTCTGTTGATCGGAGTATATAGTCTATTTATTTATATTCAATCTTTTGGAGTAAAGTAAAAGGGTGAAACAAAAGCAATATCTGTCTTGGCGCAGACACTGTCGTGCGTCCAGTGATACGTGTGAAAGACGCGACGTGATACGGCCTCGTATCCGGGGATTACTGAGTTTTATTGGCTGGTAATGATTTATTGTTGGGCCTGAAGTATACCTGGCAAAGGTCTTATAAACTTTGATGGCAATCCTTACTACACTACTGTGTAAGTATTTTTAAGGCTTTGTGAGGACAGTGTTATCCAGGAATGTTGTATTTTTTTGTAAATTTTGTGTTCAACCAAGATGTTATATCTCGTCCCTTTTTGACTCAGTTTCAACAGCGACTACCGTTGGTTGATAACAGACCAATCAGACACTGATGTCCACCTGGATAGTCATTTACGGAAGTATGTAATTTGTTTTTAGATTATCAGTCGCCCCATCCAGGATATGTTTGAGATGATTCAAAAATAGTGTTTCCAGTTCGACGTTTGTCACAGATGAGACAAGCTGCATGCTCGTTTGCTAGCCTATAGCCTTAAAAATTATCTCTGTAAAACTATTTTGTAATCCATCTACACAAACATACTTATCGCACGGAGGTCGCATTTCAAAACTTGTTAAAAAATGTGTGAAAACTCTCGAAGATTTGACTTTGGAATGTACTTAAATCGACATTAATAATGTTAATTGGAATGTTAAATATTGTTATTTGCATAAAATCTATCGTGTTAATGACGGGTGATTAGCGCCGGTGTCGAAATGCTTAACTTTCGCAAAATTTTACTTGTGACCTTTTGCTAATGAGGTGCTTGCCGGGCTTACGATTAACGAACGATTTTGATGTCCATCTATCAGCAAAGAAACATCCAAAGTTCCGATGGAATATTATAATTTTAATTCATATTATGGTTATAAAACTCTCTCCCGTCTAGTCTTCACTATTAAAAAACCTATTCGGTGACGCCGTAAGGGTCTGTATGACCATACAGCAAAAGTCCATTGACGGGCCCGTTGGCGCAATCGGTAGTGTGTTACGCCAGGTCGTGGGTTCGAATCCCACTCAGGACAAATGTTCGTGTGACGAACACTTGTGTTTGTTCTGTGTCTGAATGTTAATATTATGTATTTAAGGATATCTGTGTATGTATATCAGTATCTTACACCCATAGTACAGGCTCGCGCCTAGTTTGTGGTCGGATGGCCGGTTGTGAGAATAAATATCTTAGAAATTCTCACACACGGCCATCACGGAATGTCCTTATAACAAACAAGATGTACTCTTTGTTATGGTTCTGCTGGAGCTAACAGTGTACAGGTTCTACCACGTAGACAAAGACTCTTTTTATTTTATTTATTTATTTAACCTTTTATTGTGTATTACAATATGGCGGACTTAATGCCTAATGGCATTATCTACCAGTCAACCATGGGCGTTGGTGAAAAAGATGTAAATAGGTAGGCAGTTTACTATACCGTTGATTTTTACAGTGAAAGTTATTATAAGTATAAAAGATTTACACAAATTATACATACTATATACAAATAGAATACAATATATACAAATAAAATACAATATATATACAATATAAATACAATATATATACAATATATATACATATATATATATATATATAAAATAATATAGAGATATTTGAATACTATACATAGATTAACCACAGGTAAATAAATCAGACAAGAGACTCAAGATAATGGTTGTGTACAAGTTTTTTGAAACTTTGTTTACTTCTGGCATTCCTGATCTCTTCAGGCAAGGCGTTCCAGAGAAGTGTAGCCTGAATAGTGAAAGAATAATGGAAAAAGTCGCTTTTATGCGGAAAAGTAGTGATTCTATTGTTGGAAGAGGAGCGAAGTATTCTATTATGTTTTTCATTAATATACCGAAAATTCTCCTTAAGATAAGAAGGAAAGATAGGATCATATAACACCGAATACAGTAGATTGAGTACCCTGGAGCATCGCCTTTGACGGATAGTGAGCCATTTAAGTTCAGAGCGAAATTTAGATATATGGTCATATTTTCGCAGGTTGAAAACATACCGAATGCAATTATTAAGTAGGCGCTCCAATTTGTTCAGTAGCTCCTCATTCAGGTCTGGGTAGCAAACATCCGCGTAATCAATAATGGGCACAATAAGGGCATTGACGAGCTTTAGTTTGGTCTGTACTGGAAGGAAATTCTTCGTACGGTAAAGGGACCGAAGAGTGCCAGTGACCTTACGGCTAATTTGTGTAATCTGCACACGCCAATTAAAGTAGCAATCAATATGCAACCCAAGACTCTTGACCACGTCGGACAGCGGTATAGGTGTACCATTATAAAGTATGGATGGTAGCTTGTTTTTATCCAGCCTGGCCAAGAGCCTTGAGCTACCGATAAGAATAGCTTGGCATTTAGCTGGATTGACAGATACACCAAAGTGAGATGACCAGGTTTGAATTACTTTTAAATTTTTGTTGATCTTATCAATCGCAGTATGAATCTCATCTGGACCGGCTTGCGCATAGAGCTGGAGGTCATCAGCATACAGGTGATACGAACAATCGAAGTTAGGGACTAATGTGTTAATAAACAAAGAAAACATAATTGGTGAGAGTATTCCGCCTTGTGGAACGCCAGCTAAGACATCCATCCATTTTGATGCCGAGTCACCTAAACGTACGGATTGCTGGCGTCCACGAAGATAAGATGAAAACCATTCTAAAACAGATGAGTGAAACTTCAGATGGGAAAGGACGGCAAGGAAGATTTCGTGGTCCACTGCATTGAATGCGTTAGAAAAATCTACGAGTGCTAACACAGTAAGTTTTTTGCTATCCATGCCTAGTCTTATATCATCTGTGACTTTGATGAGAGCAGTGGTGGTACTGTGACGCGGTCGAAAACCAGACTGAAAACTACTCAATAAGTTGTGTTTCAAAACATGAAAGGAAAGTTGTTTGAGAACACATGATTCAACAATTTTTGAAAGGAAAGGGAGTATGGATATAGGTCTATAATGATTAGGAAGAGTTGGTTGTGGGATTTTAGGTAAGGGACGAACTATAGCTTTTTTCCATATCATCGGATACTGGCCGGAAGTCAGAGCGAAATTAATGATGTGGGTTATAGTTGGTAACAGGGAATCCAAAATACTAAATATCATTACTCTACTTATATCATCACAGCCCATTGCTTTCGATTTAATTGAGGAAATAGCCTTCAACACATCACCCTGTTCAACAGAAGAAAATTTAAAAACAGGTACGTCGGGAGATACCATTGAGGCAATCGAAGCAATGGTTTGGGAACGAATGGAAGGATCTATTGGAGAAGTGGAGACAAAATGATTGTTTATGTCATCTAAGGATAAATTGGGAACAGGATCCAATGCTGATGTTCTAAGAACCCCTACAGACTTGAGAAATTTCCATATTTCAGTGGGAGAAGTGTTACTTATACCATTGTGAATATGACGGCGTTTTGCATTTCGTATCACCTGATTACACTTATTCCTCGCAGCTTTGAATGCAATCCAATTTTGTTCCGAGCGTTGTTTTTTAAATTTTTGAAAGGCACGATCGCGTCTACACATTGCCGCTCTTACAGTCTCGTTCATCCAGGGTGCTGATGGACGCTTTAGCTTGACCGAGTGTATTGGTGCGTGCGAGTCGTAAAGCGAAAGAATGGCAGAATTAAGAGAAGATATTTTTTCATCCATAGAAGACGCCACCATTACCTTCTCTAGGTCCAAGCGACAAGCATCCATTTTTAACAAGGTCATATCTATTTTAGAAAAGCTTCGTAGATTTAAGATAGCAGGGCTCAATTTACGGATTTTCACCTTGTATGATAAATATACAAGGTCATGTCGTGAGAATCCAGGGGCAGAAATTTGTCCATGTGTAACAATAGAAGTTGGAGACCCCGTAATTAAAAGGTCTATCCACGAGTCATCATAGTCTATGTTGTGATGGGTACCTTTTAATGGTAAAATGGAAAAATTGACTGACTCAACGACAGAACGAAGCCTAAGGGAACGTGAACACGGCCTAAGAAGATCCGTGTTGAAGTCGCCCATTATTATAGAATGTATATACCCAGACCCGATCCAATCAAATGCTGCTTCAAGAGCAGGGAAGTAATTTACGGAGGGAGGACAATACACTACACCCAGAACTACCTTAGTGCCTTTGATATCTATCTCAATGAAGAGGTACTCAGCGGACGCTGAGTAACGAGAAGGAGAGGCTAATACAATTTTATACCTAATAGACGCCCGCAAGTATATGGCTACTCCACCTCCTCGTTTCTCTGTTCTATCATTCCTTATAAGTACATAACCGTTGAGAGAAAAGAGAGTGGAGTCCAAAGTAGGCACTAACCAGGTTTCTGATACTAGAATAGCATCAATATTCAATTTATTTGAAAAAACTGAATCTAGTTCTGAGTAATGGCTTGGAATGCTTTGAGCATTTAAATGACATATATTTAAGTAGTTTTCGCATGTCGAGAAAATTCTAGTCAGTTTATTTGCCAAAGTAAACGTGTCACTCCCAGAAGTATCACAAGTATCATATGAACCACTATCAGAGTCTATTATAGAATGAAAAGAGTCATTATCTGACATAATGTATAGTCTATAAAAAATATATATATATAAAATAAAAAATAAATATTACAATAATATAAAGTATACTAAATTAATATGATCTTAACACAAATCTCATCTTTATCCACCAAGCCAACAGCCAACTGCTTACAAAACAAGTACAATAGGTAACTAAAGAATACAGTGCAATGTCTGCTAGTTAAGGGTACACAAAAAACTTTAAATTTACAGTAGTAAAAAAATAAAAATAAAAAATAAAAAATATATAAAAATGTACACAAAAAGTATATAAACTGTCTTAATACATCTATGGCAGATATATATAAACTAAAGTTACAGTTTACATAACAATTATGGAACAACAATATAGGTACATAAGAAATAATAATAAAAACTATCTTTAAAATACAGGTCGGACATGATTATAACATATTATTATATACTTTAAGAGTTAACAATCAACATGTAGATAGGTACTGATATAATATATCCATTTAATAAAGCAAAGAAAATCCTAGCTAGTGTAAATAACAGCCGTTTGTTTACATTCTATTCTGTTATAAAATTCTATCGTTAATTAACACATACAGACAAACAACTGTGTTCCTGAACGGCTGACTCGTTCTCTAGTTGGTGGCACTTAATAATCTGTGCGATGTCCCTTTCATACGTCAAAGTCAAAATCAGACCTTAACTATCTACTGCTATGACATATAAACATGACCTATTGACAGACAAATACAAATAATGTTTTAAGTTTTAACAATAGCTCTAGGCATGAATGAATGTACATGAAATGGTTTTATATTCTAAACATATAAATACATCGTATCAATTAATTAACTTACGAGTCACCCTTAGTTCGGTTGATAGTGTTTCTATTCTTTTGAGTTTAATAGATTTTATCAAATACGCTCAGCAAATAGTTATTCTAGCAGAGAATAAGTTTGTGTAGGAACAAATTTTATTGATTTGTTAAAAAGCACAGACTACCTATGCCAACTTCAAAAAATAAAAAACAAATAAGTTCATAACATAATATAGGCATGATTACAAACAACTATCAAACGCATCGAACAATTACTGTATGTTAAAGTAACAGGCATTAAAAGAAAAAGGGGCTTTTAAAAACAGTTCGTGGAACAACTTACTAGAATATGCATTGTTAGTCATAATCACCACAACACACTTAACCAATACTTAATATTTTTTAAAGCGTCTTGTTTTCTTGACTTCTTCCCCTTGACCTGCAGCGCATCCAGTTTTTTGCCCAGTAGTTTGTCGCCCAGAGGATTGCTGGATGAGCTCTTCAGTACCCGAGGCCAGGGCAGGCTCAACGTGTGTGGTAGCTACCGGGAACTTTGTTATCAAACTCTCCAACTCTTCTTCAGATATGACCTTCGCACGGTTCCCACCAGGAAGTTTAATGTTAATAACACCATCCATGGTCCAGACATTGTTTAACCCAAAATGCTTTTTGGCTTTTTTATGCACTAAGACCCGTGCTTTTGTCAGAAATTCAGATATTGATATTCCAGAGCCTTTCAATTTAGGTTTTGCTTTCCAAACCTCTGACTTGATGTTATGATCACAAAAATGTACCAATACCGGTCTAACTTGGTCTTTTACTAATGAACCAATGCGATGACACCTCTTTAAGGATTGATTGGTGACATGTTGAATATCCATTTTATTATGCAAGATGTTTAACACTGTAGATTCAACATTACTAGCCGTGTCCTCAGCAATGCCGTAGAATAACAAGATTTTCTGGCGATGCCGCATGTCCATGGAGTCCACCACTCTAACACAGTCCTGTATCTGTTGCTTAAGAAGTCCAAACATGACTTTAATAACTTGCTTGAAGTTTTTAAAATCTTCAGCCAGTTGCACCAAGTTAGTGGCAGTAGCCTCCTCTAAACGTTTGTCAAATTCAGCAAGTCTCTGATTCCAGTTAAGTTCCAACTCAGTAATGTTTGCCATAGTGGATTATCCAGTGGAATTTATATAATTTTAATTCTATTATCAGTTGTTTAAATTGCACTGTATAGGTTAGGCTGTCAGGCTGGTATGGATAAGATTGTTTATGCTATTACATTAAAAACTTTTATCATTATTATGAACACATATAATTAGTAAACAACAATAGCACTTAGTAATAAATTTAGATCACTTGAATATTATTTTTAATGAATTAAATTACACAAGCACTTTAAACAGGTGTTGTATTTTACACCTACCCTCTCTTCGTGAGCATGATTTCATCGACAGCGCTTAACAAACGCCTACCAGCAATTAATACTTCCAGATTAATAAATCTTGATCATTGTGCGTGTGACAGGGTCCTATTCAATTGACTTCAAATATGGAATGATAGCAGCGATCTGATGATAAAGGTCTTTGGTTTTTTACTGGAATATAATGGCGAACTTCTTTGATCCGCTACCACCCATGACATGTGTGACAAATCTTGTGGAAGACTCCAAAAGAGGGGTTTATAATCAATTACTACCCAGTAGTACTAATTTACGCTACAAAATTGAATACATACTTTCTCTGAATGAACTATTCAATCAGAGGAAGCACTGAAACATTTACGGCTTCGCTCAACCATTCAATAAGGTCAAGCAACTCAAGTACCTGTCTGTGCCTTACCTGTGGTACGGCCCCACCAAGTCAATGCCAGGATTTTGAGCCAGAAAAAGTTTGATAAATACGATATGACCAAATCATTCAGTCATTCCTTGGCATCATATTTGTCACTGTAGTGTTGCACTGTGTTTGGCCAGTTGATGTAACGCCAAGGTTGTTGTTGTGTTGCAGAGGGCGCCATGGAGAGCCGCGTGGGGCTGGACTACATCGTGGAGCACGCGGAGTACGCCGGGAAGCTGGCCGCCGCGCTCGCCTCGCCCACGCCCGCCGTCAAGAAGCAGGTCTGCATCATCCGTCCATCCATCCATCTTATATAATAACAATTAAAAGATCACAAGCAACCGCTATGGAGAGAGCTATGCTCGGTATTTCGCTGCGCGACCGTATCAGATATGATAAAATCCGTAGACGAACAACGCTCACCGACATAGTTCGCAGAGTTAGTACGTTGAAGTGGCAATGGGCAGGCCACGTCGTTCACAGGGCTGATAACCGATGGGGAAGAAAAGTCCTCGAATGGAAACCACGAGTTGGAAAAAGGAGCACATGTCGCCCTTCGACAAGGTGGACGGATGACCTGAAGAAGACGGCGGGAAACCGCTAGTTTCAGAAGGCACAGGACCGGTCGGAGTGGTGTCGTTTAGGTGAGGCCTAATGTCCAGCAGTGGAACAATAAAGGCTGATGATGATGACGAAGCATCATTAAAAATAGCTTGCTAATTAGCATATTTTGTCCAGGTGTTCGAGCTACTATCGGCCCTCTGCGTGTACAACTCTGACGGGTATGCCCGCGCGGTGGACACTCTCGACCGCTACAAGGTGAGCTGTACTACCGTGTACACCCTGACTATAACAATAAGATAGCTATGATGATACCGTCATATGTGTAAGTAGTAAATATAATACTACTGAACCGAGAAACGGCCATAAAAGGTATATTACAGGCACCTAGTACCATTTCTACCGTGTAGTAAAGGTGTGGTTTCCGATTACACTTCTTTAGAGGCGACCATCTTAGTCCTCAAGGGTAGCATCTGTGACTGACTTGCAACGAGACTCTTACTAACAATAACTAACTGGACTATTACTATCACCAACTAACAGGACTAACTATCACTTACAGTCTCTAGTCAACTAATGTTCTAATTAACTCTCTCAGCTAACCGGACTAACCATCCCAGTCCCTGTTTGAGTCTTGTTTAAAGTCAGTCAAGTTGTAATGGGCGGCAGCGGATGGGTGGTGTTGCAAGCTCGTTTGCTATCTTATATCCATAAAAAAAGCTCATTAGAACACACAGAACAGTTGGTTCTTTAATCTGAGACAGTAAGTAGAATAAAATTTCCTTGTTACTCTGTTACTCTAATCCGTGACAGATTCGTCATTAGCGGTATTTCAGTGATCAGTAGGAGTAGGTACTAGGCTATCATAGCTTGAAAGGATTTATACACACCAACTTCCTCAGGCGCTCAAAGGCGACCGCTACCGCCTGCGCGTGGTAGTGGAGGAGCTCCGGAGCGCGGCCAGCATCGACTACAAGACGGCGCTGGTGGCCTTCGTCAACTGCCTCATCATCTCCGCGCCGCGCCTGCCCGACCGCATCCATGTGCGCAACGAGTTCATTGGTACGAGCCTATCCATCCATCCATCAGCCTTTTGAGGTCCACTGCTGGACATAGGCCTCTCCTAAACGACACCACTCCGACGCGTAGCGGCCATGAAATTTAGCCACTAGCGGTCACCCATCCACAAACCTACCGCGCCCTACGTTGCTGAACTCTTTCGATCACATTGAATCGACGCGAGCCATTGGGCTATGGATGCTACAACTTAATCGTATTTATTGGTAAGACGTTATGCGCTCTTGGTAACAAACAGCGGTGGTCTGGACAACAAGAAAGTGCTGGGGCCTTAATCAACAGCCTCATCATTTCCACGCCGCACATACCCGACCGCATCCACGTGCGTAACGAGTGAACCAAGCCAACTAAATTGGTTAAGCCTAATCCAACTTCAGACAGATTTTCGTGATGACTCTACTATCCTGGTAGCAGCTATACATATTGAGGGCCATTTTTCCAATATCTCTGATTTGCTCAGGCAATCTATATCAACTCATCTTTCATTGGTAATCTAATGTTATCCTAGTAGCAAGCTGAGGTAGTCACTTCTATCTAGTCACACACAGCGCTGGTTTAAATGTCGGAAGCTAGATGCGTTTGTGCATTGAAAGCATGGACTAATTTTGATTTCGAAATAAAACGGTTACAGTATCACAAGTTTGTACATTCAGCCCTTTACAATTTCTCATTTTTTTTAAAGAAGTGATGTACTATCTCTACAAAACTTGTTTTTTTTTTTAACCAACAGTTTATTTCATTGATTTCAGGATTAGGACTCCTACCCACCCTCAGCAATCTCAGGTAAGCAAAAATGTTGGGACTCGATTCACAATGGTGCAATCAAACCAGAATCAACATTGGTATAATATCACGAGTTAATTTACTACCCAATGAAATTATTTATAGTCAATCTATACAATTTATGCTATGACAAATCACAAAAGTTAACGGCCAATATCTGTCCGGTCATATCTCACCGTCTGCCAACACAACACGAGCAAGCAGGCCCACTGACTGTCAGATTAGACGCCAACTCTATTGAGACAAAATCTACCTGCGAACGCATGCAAAACAAGATCCATTTGTCATTTATATTACCGTAGCATTGTGCGCCCAGATCGAGTTATCAAGGCCTCATCGTAAGCGAATCGCGAGAAGCTAGAAGTAAGCGAATAAGTATAATCCAAATATTTTTATTCGAAAACCAAACATTGTTTGTTTGTGTGGTGGTTAAAGGAATGTTTAATATAAAAGAAGAAAAAATATTCTTAAAGGGACTCGTTTTAATCATATATTTTAGTTATTATTTTATATTTTTTTAAGGTTTTTTAGTTTTAGGTTAATTGTTCTTTTTTATAGTATAGATAGATTCATATAATATAATCTACTTAGCAAAATCATTAGCTACTTAATACTCTGTTTTCGCAGTTTTTTCCAAAGTACATTTTAACCATTTCCATATTGACAATCAATAATGATTCCTAGCAATCGGACTAAGAACAATCGTTAAAAATGAAGTTTACTTGCTAATAGCAATAGCATGGACCAACCAAAAGTCTTCCGCCAACGAGAAGTGAAAAAGAAATAGTCTTTGCACTCAAACACGTTTTTTATATTTTACATAACGTTTCCTTTGAGAATTAGACAGAACCCGTCACTCTGTGCCTAGATGGACCGATAGTATGAAGACAGAGAGAAGTGTCGCTGATAAGGGGAGTTCTATGTCCAGAAATGGAAAAGAAAAGAAAAAGAATTCAAACACAAGCATAAAAATTAATAAAATCTTGTTAAGCTAATCAAGCTCTAATAACTATTTAAATCATCAACCATCTCTATGGGTGTGACGCGTACCTTATGCATAACAATGTTGTCATTAAGAGAATTGACTTTTGTGTAACTTGGATCTCATTAAATTGATTAGATGATCTGTCGGGATTCGTATTGTTAGGAATGTGCTTCCAAGAATAAAATGGTGGCTGACCGAGCTTATATCATCGATAAATAAACGAGTACATTGTGTCAGAAGTCGTATTGGTCGTGCAAAGACAACATAGCATGCTACAATAATGCTCATAGAAGGAAAATTATGAGATCAAAGTATTAACTTGCTTCATTTGTTCACTTGTTGTCAGGTGGCCCGGTGGTACGCCTGTAAGTCTGTTGTAAAAAACCGGTATATAAGGGTATCATAGGGCTTTGTTTGGGAGGTTGTCTAATTTATAGGCCTAAATATCTGAAGATAAAATGTTCAGGCACTATGAGTGACATATTTGAAACCATCGCATTTGCTGAATTTAGATAAATTACAAATTTCAGCCTGGGGTGCTAGAAGCTATAATACTTAGAATTTGAACCGGATTGTTGCTTGACAAGAAGATCATGAGGTTTACCACAATCTTGCATGGCAAGGCCTAAAAGTCAATTCCGTTAAAAACATAACATAAAATCACAGAGACTCCGAGCTAATAGGCTAATAGGTACGAATAGGTAAGTAGTTTCATTAGACAAGGTTTCCTACATTAAAGGAAACCATTTTTTTCACGTACTTTTTTGTGGATAAGATATCAAACGAGTACGCAACACACCCATATTCGCTGTCACCAATGATAGCTGTTACACACTTTATACAAGACTACTAAGAATCTCGTTACACCTTACTTTATTAATGTTCAGGTAGGTACGCATGAATAAATAAATAGATGTTTATTTTATTACGACCTTAGCAGGCCTAGAGTTTAAATTTGTAACCATACTGCTTTCTCGGCTCCGACAAAGAAACTACACGTTTTAAATATTAACACAACTTTTCGTTTATTATGCGTGGAAAAAGGCAAAAACACGAGTCACGTGGGCGGACCGCTTTATCCAAATATGGCACGCGCGCGATTATGAATAATCCAACTAAACACAGCAGGGTTGTCGCTTTTCAAGTAAAGTCTTAAATACTTTAGTAATAACAGAAAAAAGTTGTAATAAAATTAATACCTTTTTAATGTAGTAGTAGTCACTGATTTTTTTTACCAAACTAGAAAAACAGTAAATCGTAGCTAAGTAAGTCGTAAGTTGCTGAGCTGCGTGTCATCCATCCATCCATCCATCCATCAGCCTTTCTGGGTCCACTGCTGGACATAGGCCTCCCTCAATCGTCGCCACTCCTCCCGATCCTGCGCCCTCTGAATCCAACGGTTTCCCGCTGTCCTCTTCAGGTCGTCAGTCCACCTCGTCGGGGGGCGGCCAATACTTCGTTTCCCGAGACGCGGTCTCCACTCGAGGACTTTTACTACCCAACGGTTATCAGTCCGTCGAGCGACGTGGCCTGCCCATTGCCACTTCAGTTCGCTGATCCTGCGAGCTATGTCGGTAACCTTCGTTCGTCTACGGATTTCATCGTTACGAATCCGGTCCCGTAGAGAAATACCGAGCATAGCTCTCTCCATAGCTCGCTGAGCGACTATGAGCTTGCGGATCAGACCAACGGTAAAGGACCACGTCTCGGATCCGTATGTCATCACTGGCAACACACATTGCTCGAATACTTTCGTCTTCAGGCACTGAGGTAATTTGGATGAGAAGATATGTCGTAGTTTCCCGAACGCTGCCCAGCCGAGCTGGATTCTGCGAGTGACCTCTTTCTCGAAGTTGGACTTACCCAACTGGACCACTTGTCCCAGGTAAACATACTCGTCAACAACTTCAAGAGCAGCGCCATCAACAACAACCGGTATAGGTTTGACATGCACATTGGACATGACCTTAGTCTTGTCCATGTTCATTTTCAAACCCACCCGTTGCGAGGCGCTGTTCAGGTCTCCTAGCATGGTGTTGAGGTCGTCCAGCGATTCCGCCAAGATCACTATATCATCGGCAAATCGAAGGTGTGTGAGGCGTTCTCCGTTGATGTTGATGCCGCGACCTTTCCACTCCATCAGCTTGAACACATCTTCCAATGCAGCGGTGAAAAGCTTTGGGGAGATAACATCCCCTTGCCTGACACCTCTCTGCAATTGGATGGGGTTCGTGCTTCTGTCGTGTACTCGGACTGACATAGTGGCGGCATCATATATCCACTTCAACACCTCGATATACCTATAGTCGATCTGGCACCGCTGCAGAGACGCCAACACCGCCCAGGTTTCGACAGAATCGAAGGCTTTCTCATAGTCCACAAACGCGACACATAACGGCTGGTTATACTCCTCGGTCTTCTGTATAACCTGTCGCAGTGTCTGTATGTGGTCCATGGTACTATAGCCTTTTCGGAAACCGGCTTGTTCGGGAGGCTGGAAGTCGTCAAGCCTGCGCGCTATGCGATTTGTGAGGACCCTCGAAAACAACTTGTAGACGTGGCTCAAGAGTGCGATAGGCCTGTAATTCTTCAAGAGGGTTTTATCGCCCTTCTTGAAGAACAATACCACTTCGCTCTTGCGCCACGCCTCCGGGGTGATTCCACTACTGATGACGGAATCGAACAATTTCTGGAGAGCCACTAGGACGGGTTTCCCGCCCGCTCTTAGCAGCTCTGTTGTGATTCCGTCATCTCCCGGTGCCCTGTTGTTTTTTAGTTGTTTGAGAGCCCCCCTAATCTCGTACAGGCTGACGTCCGGGATATCTTCGGTATAGTGCCGGGTTAGCTTGGCTCGCTTATCGTGAGCACCAGCTATAGCTGGGGCTTGCGAGGAGGTGTATAGTTGTCGGTAGTAATCCTCAATTTCTCTCAAAACTTCGGGTTTGGACGATACTATGGTACCGGTATTGGTCTTCAACCTCGTCATCAGGCTTTGCCCAATGCTTTGATCTCGAGCGAACACTTTGGAGCCTTTGTTCCGCTCGATTGTGTTGGCGACGCGTTTGGTGTTGTATGAACGCCAATCACGTCGCATGCTGCTCGAGATCTCTGCGTTGAGCTGCCTACACACTGCCATGGAGGTTGGCGACTGGACACATAGATCTCGTCTTTTCCCAATGAGACCGAGAGTATGTTTTGAGAGAATTTGAGGTTTACGATTAGAGGGGGTCTTTAAAAATCTAGACCCAACCTCTCGGACAACTGATACGAACCTCTTGTTCATTTCGTCCACAGAAACGCAGCTCTCCAGGTCCGCGAAACGGTTTTTGAGCTCAAGATGAAAGTCATCGGAGCCCTGAATCTGGACAGGTGTTGGGCGGAGGATAGACTTCATCAGGCGTGACCGTTCCAGCTTAACGTTGATATTTAAGGTGCCTCTGACCATTCTGTGATCACTACCGGTTTTGAACCTGTTGATCACAGAGACATCCTTAAATATGTGCCGTTTGTCTGCCAGAATGAAGTCTATCTCGCTTTTAGTGGAACCATCAGGGCTGATCCAAGTCCACTTGCGGTGCTCTTTCTTCTTGAAGAAAGAGTTCATCATAGAGAGGTTCTCCTTCTCCAAGAAGTCGGCAAGCATGTGGCCTCGGTGGTTCCGGCGTCCAGATCCAAAAGGCCCTACCTTCTGCTCCTCACCATTTCGCGCACCTAGCCTTGCATTGAAATCCCCCATCACAACTGTGAAATGAGTCTTTGAGGTATGTATGGCCCTACTGACGTCCTCATACAATACCTCAACCTCTTCATCGGGGTGTGTGGATGTCGGCGCGTAAACCTGTACGACCTTCAGCGAATACCGTTTCGATATTCTGAGTGTAAGGTACGCTACCCTTTCCGACACACTGCCGATGTCCACTACGTTGTTAACGAGGGACTTGTGGACGAGAAACCCGACACCACCTTGGGACTGTTGTTCGCCCTCCCGGTGGAAGAACAAGTTACCAGATCCAAGGATTACCGTGTCCTCCCCCTGTCTTCGGACTTCGGATAACCCCAAGATACTCCAGTGTAACTTGTTCAATTCCTCTTCCAGCTCATATATCTTCTCATCGGCCCTCAGTGTCCTGGCGTTATATGTTGCCAGGGCCAAAGGTCGTTTAGCTATAATATTGGTGGCCGGGCGTCTGCCGGGGATTTTAGCACCCCTTGCCCTGCCGTTACCATGGCCGCCACCGTAGCCAGGAATAGCAGGGCCGCCGGGGACTGGGGGCCGGGGCCTTGGTTGTGCTAACATGAGGGGTTGTAGCCATAGTCACCGCGCTTGGCTAGTGCGAGTTGGTGACCGCAGTTTAATTAAAAGTACGCTGCTGAGAGACGCTGCTGCCCATCTCTTGTACTGTTGTTGTCGCTCTTAGCTGCGTGTCATTGTGTAAAAAATGTCATAATATGTATTCATTCATATCGTACGATTTCACTTGTCAAACAGTTTATTCGAATTGTGTATGACTTTTTTGATTGATTGAGAGAATATTCTAATTTTTTTGGAATAAACAGCAAATTCGAATTGTTTAATGTTTTGATTGATGACAAAATGCGCCAGTAAGTATTCATCCGCGTTTTGTATTTGGTTCTATGGTGTGGTTATTACTGGAATTATTCTATTCACTGGTCACTTTTAGGTCTTCATTGATATGACAGTCTTAAGCAAAACATACTTGCCCTAACGATCTATGAATCATCGTATCGTGATTCCATCTATGAAAACTTTTACGCAATTCTCACGAGATTGGGCAGGTAGAGCTTACTTAACTAGTAAGCTCCTACTATTACTGGGTTATAGTAATAACTAGCTTTTACCCGCGGCTCCGCCCGCGTGGTCAAAGGGAATTAACAATGCGTTGTTTATCATACATGACACATCTGTATAGTGTATAATTTGTTCGCGAAATTCAGAACTTGCAAATGAATTTTACTAACGCCATCTATTAACAACATCCGGAACTAAATATCTAGCAAATAACAAAACATCGATATCTTTCCATGGGGATGTTTTACCGCAGTAAAAAGTAGCCTACGGCAGTAAAAAGTCTCCACCCTCCTCACTATGTCCACACACAAAATCCATACCATAAAATAGCTTCGTTGCGATGTGAAAGCCGGACAAACAAACAAACACACTTTCACATTTATAATATTAGTATGGATATGATAACTTATTCATTAGTAATTCAACAATAAGTTGGAATGATAGATAAATATAAATACTCACAAATACAACCGATATGATGAAACAAAGAACCACGTTCAAGTTATTTATCGTGGTAATTACTCAGTATGTAAAGATGGTATATGACTGTTGAATCTTAACTGCATTAGATTAATTAAAACATGCAATAAATTATATAAATAGCAGAAATATTGCAGTTATTAAAATGAGATTATTTAAAGCTTAGTGATATTCAAATGTAAATTATCTAACGAGAATATTTAATTAAATTTATTCACTTTAACTGCATTTACACCTCTGTACCAGCATTTTCCGTATCTTACAGCTCTGTATCCTACTTTCTAGAATTAACACTTGACTATAGATATACTAATAACGATCAAAATCAGAAAAAAACATTTTTTCCGGTTTGGAATGGAGTTCTAAGACATTTTTGTCATTCAATTTTATCCGTGCCTTTTAGTATGACAATAAAAAATGTAATTTTTACGAAATCGGCTAGGCTAGTCAGAATAAACTGCCTATTCCTTAAATCTGCCTATTACACGTAAGAATAATTAACTTCGTAGTATTTGTTGTGTAATTTTTCGATTTACACAAGTACCAAATTAAAAGTCATTTTGGACAACCCTACTGTCCGCCGGTGTCCGTTGCGCGTTCCTTTAATAAAGTGTCCAGCCATTTAATTTCCTCAACGATTTTCGAACTGGCGCGGCGGCAAGCTACCTCCCGTGGGTGTATGTTTCTATTATGAAATTAATTCGTCACTAATTTATTATAAACAACCAGCGTTTCTCCATATCCGTTGTAAATTATACACAACACGGTCGTTGTTGGAATTAGTAATCAAATATTTAAAATATAAGTTTTAAATAAGCTATTAATAGTCCACTGGATTGGTGTCGGCAAAGTTTACCTATCTACTTGATTTTGATCACTGCAGTAGCGTCCATAGCCCAATGGCTCGCGTCGATTCAATGTGATCGACAGAGTTAAGCTACGACGGGCGCGGTCGGTTTTTGGATGGGTGACCGCTAGTTGTAAAATTTCATGGGTGTTACCGTGCTTTGGAGGGCACGTTAAGCCGTCAGTCCTGGTAGTTTTCAATGGTGAAAACAGTCGTTAAGGCTTAGTACATTCGATACTGGGTTGGCCACTAAGTCCTCGACTTACTCAATGAAAAGACATATAATGCTATTCTAAACTGATCAATATAAGGCACAGGATTACCTATTGATCATTGAATGATTCCTACACGGGTGCCTAACCTGCTAATTTAATAAAAACAAATGAATCTTAATCTGAACTGTATTGCTCCAGACATGAAGCAGCCAGCCACCCAGACCTGGGCGTGCAGCTGGACGTGTTCGAGGAGCAGCGCGAGAGCGACGAGGCCCAGGGCCCCGGCGGGATCAACCTCAACTCGCACCTCGACGTCTTCTACGCTATCCTCAAGCAGGTACAACAGTACTCTTTCAGGTCTGCAGCAATCCAGATTCCTCGTAGAAGACCTCGACGTCTTCTACGCTATCCTCAAGCAGGTACAACAGTACTCTTTCAGGTCTGCAGCAATCCACATTCCTCGTAGAAGACCTCGACGTCTTCTACGCTATCCTCAAGCAGGTACAACAGTACTCTTTCAGGTCTGCAGCAATCCAGATTCCTCGTAGAAGACCTCGACGTCTTCTACGCTATCCTCAAGCAGGTACAACAGTATTCTTTCCAGTCTGCAGCAATCCAGATTCCTCGTAGAATACCTCGACGTCTTCTACGCTATCCTCAAGCAGGCACAACAGTACTCTTTCAGGTCTGCAGCAATCCAGATTCCTCGTAGAAGACCTCGGCGTCTTCTACGCTATCCTCAAGCAGGTACAACAGTACTCTTTCCGGTCTGCAGCAATCCAGATTCCTCGTAGAAGACCTCGACGTCTTCTACGCTATCCTCAAGCAGGTACAACACTATTCTTTCAGGCCGTCCTTAATCAGGCAAGCTCTGCAGCAATCCAGATTGGGGTGTAAGGAGCATCGTGATAAAACTCTGTGAAACTTCTCTCTCTTTATCGTAAAAGAGAGGAGTTTGACTGATGGCATAACGTCTTCTACCCCTAAGCACAGCAGCAGTCTTATATCAGTCCTCATTCAGACAAGGTCTGCCCCGTTCCGAGCTTGAGGATCTGAAACAGTATGAGATGTCGACGGAATCAACCTCAACTCGCCTCTAGATGTCTTGTAGGCTGTCCCCAAAGAGGTTCAGCAGTTACCATATAGGTTGTCCTCAAATGGGCAAGGTTTGCCTTTACAAGAGATACCCGAGCTACAAGATCATCAGATCTATCCATATCCGATACGATCGGACAGTAACAGGAGTAGAAGTCTAATTCGTAAAATGTGACAGGAAACTGAACAGCAACGCTTTCTTTGTATACAAGTTACGGTCACGAAGTAATCTTAACCTTAAATTTATTGGGAAATGTTTGAAGAGCGATAGATGTAAAGACCATACCAGGTGGTCTTAAACCATGACTCTGAGCAACCTTGACTTTTCTCCTACGTTGCTGTTCTGATCCGTTGCTGCGCAAACTGAACTTTGAATCAAAAAAATCAATCTTTAGAAATGTACGAGTATTGCTTAATCGATCCATGATATAAACATTTCAAAGGATCATAAATAATATTCGATTAGTTGTCAAAGACCAAATCGACATAACAAATCAGCAGCGGCACAAATTAGTCGCCAATCAAATAGTTTAATATTATACGCATTTTAATACGTTTATTTAAAAATATAATTGACCAATATATAAGCACTTCCTCAATCACTCAACATGTGGTTTAAAAGCTTTCGATCGCTTACTCACTGGTTATTACGATCATTAATATAATCTTGCATATCAGGACATCAAACCTGTGTTAATTAATTAATTATTAATCCTCCCATTCTGAGAGGAGAACCGTGCCCAACAGTGGGACAAAGAAAGGGTTGTGATGATGATGATGAAGCCTGTATTGCTACACCCACTTTGCACCAGTTATGTTTAGGTCCCATGTAATGAGGCTATTGCCATACACCGAACCGGAATTTTTTAATTTTTATTTTATTTTATTGGATTTTTTTAAAATTTTAAAATAGTTTTTTTTCTCTAAAACATCAGGACCTCTAGCATCACAGTCATGCTTGCGACTATTGACCAACGAGAATAATATTCTTGCTTCTATGTTTAATTTTAGGTGGCCGACACACCCCAGGAGATCCCGTTCCTCAGCATCCTGCAGCACTTACTAAGGATAGACCCGAAGGAGGCGGTCAGCGACATCGTTTGGGACACCGCCGAGACGCTGGTGCACCGCGCCACGCTGCTGGAGACCAGGGAAGACGCCGCCAAGCTGCTGAGAGCGCCAAGTGTTCAGGTACTTCGTTCTATCCTTTATACATAAGGAAATCAAGGAGACAATAAAAAAATAGGATTTTTCTGATTGATTTTCGGTACCTAATAGATTTCATGCATAAGTATAGAGGAGGGCCTTGAAAGTGACATGTAATACTTTTTATCACGGAAAACCATTTATATCAGGTGGATTCGTGGGTAAAGCTAGTATGTTAAATCGAAGAGTTCACACATTACTGATTACATTTTTAATTTTGTATATTACTGACGCATCGAATAAAGATTTAGTTTCTTCTATTGTCAGAATATCATATCAACCTTATACTAACTTACCCTCCACCAATCCGCATTGGAGCAGCGTGGTGGAGTATGCTCTAGACCTCCCGCAGCTATGTCTGTGGGGGAGACCCGTGCCCAGCAGTGGGACGTCTATGGGTCGCAGCGACTAACTTACCGACAGCTTATTTCGTTTCATGAAAAGCTTTTGACAAGGCTGTTGTTCTATTTACAGGCAAAAATGGGTTGCACATGTCAACACAGAGATGTGTCGGGCGCGGCCAGGAAACAGAGCCTGCAGAGAGCCCTGTCGCCCCCTCCGCCCCCACCGGCGCCCGCACCTCCTCCTGGTAATAACAACATCTCTAGGCATACCTAAATTAAAAAAATACAAGTTTAAATAAGCTAATAATAGTCCACTGGGTTGGTCTCGGCAAAGTTTACCTATCTACTTGATTTTGATCACTGTTGCAGCAGCGTCCATAGCTCAATGGCTCGCGTTGATTCAATGTGATCGAAAAAGTTAAGCAACGACGGGCGCGGTCGGTTTATGGATGGGTGACTGCTAGTGGCGAAAAATTCATGGACGCTACCGTGCTTCGGAGGGCACGTAAAGCCGTCGGTCCCGGTTGTTTTCAATGCTGGAAACAGTCGTTAAGCTTTGTCGAGGACCTTCGGGTGGCTTGAGAACATTCGACACTGGGTTGGCCACTAACCCCTCCACCAATCCGCATTGGAGCAGCGTGGTGGAGTATGCTCTAGACCTCCCGCAGCTGTGTCTGTTGGGGAGACCCGTTCCCAGCAGTGGGACGTCTATGGGTCGCAGCGAGTGAGAAGTAACCTTTAACATAACATAACATAAGGGACTGCCTTTCGCCTTTCGGCTAAAGGGACATCGGGACTCTAGGACGAACCTCTCTACCCGGGCTGTTCTCCCGTGCCAATGGACACGGTGTGATTGTGTTAATAGACACACAAGGTTTATGCCGTTGGGCGATCCGCAAGGAATAAACCGTGTTGTTGCTTGCCAGCAACAACACTGCATGCTTCTTGTCGTCTACGCGACTATCAGTCTGTGGGTTCACTCTCGACCCCTAGATGGTCAGGGGTACGGGTCTGAGCTCTCGAGGGAGCGGCGAAGTAACCTTTACAATGACGGTAATGGTTGCTGTTTAGCAATGCCGCCGCCCCCCGCACCACCCCCGCCCGCGCCCCCCGGCATGCGGGGCCCCCCGCCCCCGCCGCCGCCCGCGGCGCCCTCCCCGCCGCCCGCGCCGCTCGGCGACGTCAAGCTGCCGCAGCAGGAGACCCCGCTGCCCAAGACTAAGATGAAGACCATTAACTGGAATAAGATACCTAATAATAAAGTGAGCTACAACATTTATTATTATTATTATTTTTTCTTCTCTTTCGTTAAATGTTTATTACGCCTGCCTAAACTTTTCTTTATCACCAAGAGTTGACTGGTAGAGAATGCCTTTGGCATTAAGTCCGCTCATTGTAGAAATACAATAAAGGTTTAATAAATAAATAAATAAATAAATTACAAGATTTTGAATTCAGGAGGCACAAGATCGGGAGTCTCTGTGGCTGTAGACTCTAAAAGGATGGATGGATAAAAGACCACGGCTCGGGAAACGGAGCACAGGTCGCCCTCCAACCAGATGGACTGATGACCTGAAAAAGTCAGCAGGATATCGCTGGACTCAGAAGACACAGGATCAGGAGGTGTGGCACCGATCAAGGGAGGCCTATGTCCAGCAGTGGACTTTGAAAGGCTGATGGATGGATGGATGGATAAAGTTAACAAAATCAGTTAAGTACTATCTGAAGGAATTAAGAAATTGTATTTGATCTTGAGAATGACTTCATTAGAATTGAATTAAATTGAGAATTGTCAACAATTAAACTATAATTCCAACGCCATCAAGAGTGAAAGATGCTAATAAAGAGTTAATCGAAGGAATTACCTTAATTTTTTTAAGTTTATTCAAATTATCTTGGTTCTATTCTAGCTTCTGTTATATCATGCTTAGTTAGATTTGTCGCTTACAAGAAAACGAACAAAATCACATCGATTCAAATCAGTTTGTCTTCGAGTATATTCAAACGCTTATAGAAGACATAAGCCCTTGATAACTATCCTTTATACTTCTTATCTAAAGTCTAATCAATAGAAAGAAGAGAACTAAAATTTGCATTATCTATCTAGGCACATAGTATACTTATCAGAAATCATATTCCAGGTAATTGGACAGAACAACATCTGGTCGATCGTAGCCTCGAGTCACAAGCATTCTCCAAAAACGGAACTCGATTGGAGCGAGATCGAAGGATTATTTTGTCAGCAGGTAACTAACTAATTATTAGAGTAAGTAAGTAAGTAAGTTAAGAGAGTATAAGTAAGAAATAACTTTTCAAACGTCTGTTCACACAGAGTTTAGCACAACACAATACATGACTAACCTCCACCAATCCACATTGGAGCAGTGTTGTGGAGTATGTTCTAGACCTCCTGCAGGTGTCTGTGGGGGAAGCTCGTGCCCAGCAGTGGTTTTTTTTTATAGGTGTAACATATCAAACGAGGACTGGGACTGCGACTGTTAGGGATAGTTAGTCCTGTTAGCTGGTTAAAATAATGGTCCACTTAGTAATTGTTAGTAAGAGTCTCGTTCGAACTCAAACACAGCTGCGTTGCTACCTTTCAGAACTAAGATGGTACCCTAATTGTGTTATATATATTCAGTTTATTCAGTTTATTTACAAGTATACAGGGTTACAGGTTAAGTCGACCTATTCCCGTTAAGGGCGTGTAGGTCACATCGTTTCTGACAGATCTGACTATAAAATACCCTATCCTAAATCTAACCGTTTTCGAGATATTTGAGTTTAATTGTTTTTTATAAAAAATACCCGATTTTCGGCTATCAGCTTAAATATTTTGAAATGTGTAAGTCTTATTATTACTATTATTTGATTTTTACATGTAAAATAAGATGCTTGATGACCTCAATAACCAATATTGTACGTAAAATGATTAAATAAGTCATTGTAGGCGATTAAAACTTATAAAAACAAATAAAAATTTAGTAAGTTCATTTTTCTATCAATAAAATCTAAATAAAATATTATGGCTCCCGTTCTGCAGATGTACTTAAAAACATCTACGTTTCATCAGCTATCCAACCAGGTATAACAATCTAGGGTTATAATAAACATTCATAGAAAAAACTTAGTTTCATTAGCTACAGGGAATGCAAACAAAAGTTAAATAAAACGATAGTAAGTACAAGATACTACATTAAATAAACTTTAAAGTTCCAAAAAAAGTCTAAATTTCCTGCTCGACATGTCCGCCTCTGTTTTGCACACATCTTCGCATTCTTTCACGTAGTCCACTTTTTACTACACCATTAGTTAATTTTCTTCTCATTTCATTCGCCGCATTAATTATCCTGTCTCTCAATACTTCAACTGACAAAATTGGGTTGGGCTCACTGTACACGAGACTCTTCATGTGCCCCCACACATAAAAATCCATGGGGGTTAGGTCCGGACTTCTGGCTGGCCAGGGTAAAGGCCCACCTCGTCCAATCCATTTGTTTGGATAATTTGTGTCCAGCCATTCTCTGACACTTCTCCTAAAATGTGCAGGGCAGCCATCATGCTGGAACCACATGTCTCGAATCAGACTAAGTGGCAAATCATCTAGTAGGTCACTTAGGTCCTGTCGCAGGAAATTTTCGTAGTATTCTCCATTTAAATTGTCGGGGAGAAAGTAAGGCCCAATCAAATGATTACAAATAATGCCCATCCACACATTCAGGCTAAATCTTCGTTGTGACCCCTTTACTCTCTTCTTGTTAGGATTTTTAAGTTCTTTCGGGGCTCAATAATGAGCGTTGTGATAGTTGGTAATCCCATCTTTATCAAATTTCGACTCATCTGTCCATAAGATTTTTTTAAGGAAAGTCGGGTCTTCGACATCAGCATTTAACATAAATCTGCAGAAATCCGATCTTCTCACGGGATCTCCCTCTTCGATAGCATGTACCGGCGTATAGTGATATGGGTATTGGCCCGCTGTATGAACGGTAAACCATACTTTCCATTGCGAGAGTCCCAGATCATAGGCAACAATATTAGTGGAAGTGGTTGGATCCAATCGAAATCGTTCCACTATCTCATTGTTTTGTTCTTCGTCGTCGTCAATCATACGTGGTCTTCCCAAGTCTGTACGTAGTCTTGAAACGGAGCCAGTTTCTCGAAGTCTTCGATAAACTCCATCGAACACGCTCACATCCGGCACTCGACGGCCGGGATAGCGTGTTATGTACTCATAGCGAGCATGTACGGACACACAGTTGCAGTATCCGTAGCAAATTAACATGTCAGCATATTCCTCATTCGTGTAGGTCGTCATCTTCACACGCACAAATCAGAGATTAATTATTCTTCAGACACTTTTTAATACAAACATGTATGTCATTTGTGACATTTTCGATGTGATGTTACACATTTATTAATTTTTTATTTAACTTTTTTTTTCCTTCAGTCAATGAAACTAAGTTTTTTCTATGAATGTTTATTATAACCCTAGATTGTTATACCTGGTTGGATAGCTGATGAAACGTAGATGTTTTTAAGTACATCTGCAGAACGGGAGCCATAATATTTTATTTAGATTTTATTGATAGAAAAATGAACTTACTAAATTTTTATTTGTTTTTATAAGTTTTAATCGCCTACAATGACTTATTTAATCATTTTACGTACAATATTGGTTATTGAGGTCATAAAGCATCTTATTTTACATGTAAAAATCAAATAATAGTAATAATAAGACTTACACATTTCAAAATATTTAAGCTGATAGCCGAAAATCGGGTATTTTTTATAAAAAACAATTAAACTCAAATATCTCGAAAACGGTTAGATTTAGGATTGGGTATTTTATAGTCAGATCTGTCAGAAACGATGTGACCTACACGCCCTTAACGGGAATAGGTCGACTTAACCTGTAACCCTGTATATAAATATTACAGGGAGATATCCCTAATGCATTTATATGATATTCATAATTTGTACGTATTTACCAGCCGTTCTGCGAAATACAGCAGACGAACAACAAAACAAATCTAGACTCAGATCCCATGGAGGAGCCCCAGGAGGCCATTAAGCAGGGTCAAGGCACGAACCAACGGAGACGCTCGGGTCATCACTAGCCTGTATCCAGATAGCGAAAACAATTTTTGCTTGCTTGGCCTGACATTGCATCGGCTAGGAACGAAAAATGATATTAATTCTAACACTGATGGGTTCATAATTTCGCCTCTAATATTCCTTACAGATGCAACCCCCCGGCTCAGCCGGCTCGTCCCCGCGCCTGGGGCGGAGCCCCATCTGCGACAGCTCGGGCGAGAGGAAGCCGCGCAAGGAGTCCTCGGAGATCACCCTGCTGGACGGCAAGCGGAGCTTGAACGTCAACATCTTCCTGAAGCAATTCCGAAGGTACGCAAAACTGCTGGACACCATCTATCATCATCATCAGCTTTTGAGGTCCACTGCTGGACATAGTCCTCACCTAAACGACACCACACCGACCGATCCTTTTCAATCCAGCGATTTTCGGAAATTATTCACTTACATAGCAACGGAGTAAGTTTTTGTAAATTTTTCCATATATTTCACGAGTAGAAATGCTGAGCTGAAAAGTGTCATAGCACGATGTTGTGGTAGTAAAAGAGTTTCTACGGGATAACTTTTGAATTGATGTCGCGGAATTTTATTCTATTCTTTATTCAACTAATTAACTTCCAAACTACAAGACTGATGAAATTACCATTAAAAGGCCTCACGCGGATCCAATACAGAGTTCTGGATGTCTGGTAGGTTGTACTTCAAAGCACGGCAGCGTTCAAGAAACTAAGTTATCAGCGGTCACCTGTCTGCTGCCGAAAACGTAGCTAGAATATCATAGATTTATTAAATCTATGTACTATCTATCTCTATCTATGTATCTATCTACATAGATTTATTAAATCTATGTGGAATATAATCTAGTATCAAGTTATATCGAGGTAGACCTAGACTTAGGTAGTACCTAGATTAGCCCGAACGAACGAAAATTTGGAGTCTTTGATTTTTAATGTGTCTACAGATTTTTCAATTTATTTGTGCAGCTCCAACGAAGATATAATCCAGCTGATCCGCGAGGGCAGCCACGACGACATAGGCGCTGAGAAACTGCGCGGTCTACTCAAGATCCTGCCTGAAATGGACGAGGGCGAGATGCTGCGGACCTTCTCCGGCGACGTCACCAAGCTGGGCAACGCCGAGAAGTTCCTCCTGCAGCTCATACAGCTCCCGAAGTAAGTTTCAAAGACTACCTGTTCCAGCGAAAGTGTATTAGACTACTGAGTAATAGGTTCTGGGATCGAACGAAACTATGATGAACTCTTCGACGACGACACTAGCTAGAAACTGGGCAACGTTCCTGCTGTAGCTGATATTAATGTTTCCCATGAAAGTCCCTCTCTGATCATATTGATGACTTCCTGATCTTGAGGAATTGATTGATTGATTGAATTTTAAACCTGGAAGGAAAGAAGAAGAAACTCTTGTATTCTTAATAGGATTGGATAATAATTTTCTTTTAATTCTTAATAGGGTTTTTTCTCTGACTGATATTAAAAAATCCCAAATCCAGCAGCTGTGATTGTGATTTTTACTGTTGCTTCTAGGACCTAACCCCTTGCCGAACCCTTCAACAATTACATCACCAAGGAATACAGAGAATTTCTTGTTGCATCCTACATCCTTGAAACGTCCCAAACGGCTGGGGCCGCAGCCGACCAGGCTCAGTTCCTCAAGCGTCGCAAATATAGTTCCCCTTTCAGAAAATTAAGAATTTGCGGCGCTTGCAGTAGAGACTTTAGGTCCTTAGGACCAAGGACCTAATCCTTGGTCGGCTGATATGAAGACTTTCATTAAAGAAACGACCAGGCTCATTTCCGTCTCAGGTGACCGGAGGGCTGGCAGCTTTTTTGCTCAAAAATTCAGCCTGTCTATACAGCAGGGCATAAGTGCGAGCGTTTTGGTTACAATGCCGCAAGGTCTGCTTTTGGATGACATATTTGTTATAGCTGCCTTTTTTTATTTTGTGAATAATACAGATGATATTTTTTATAGCTATAAACTCCGCATCGAGTGCATGCTGCTAAAGGAGGAGTGGGCGTCGACGGCGGGCTACCTGGAGAGCGCTATCAACGCCATCTTGGTGGCGGGAGACGACCTCATGTCTTCCAGGGCCATACAGGTACGTTTCTGAGACGTTTCTTCACGCATCCCGTCATAATTTCTAAATACGAAATACTTATAACCCCTATCCGCTCTTTATCAAAGCGCTCAGACGATCAAAGACTAAAATCAGCAATACCGTGGATAACTAGCAGTCATAATTATCATTGTATTCCAATAAAATATTATTCTAGATACTCAATTCCATTTTATTTTGAAAATAGAGGATAACCGACTTACGTGAATTGAATTCGGAAAAAGGCTGACTAGTTTCGGTCAATTACGAAGACAAAGAGTGTTTGCGCTCGCGGCAGGCACAGCGTACACTGCGGATAACACAATTAATTAATTCCATTAAACAATTAAATGCCAAAGTTATTCTCAAACTGGAGAAACTCAAATAAATTGGTATAAATTTTTCAGGAAGTGCTTTACATAGCGCTAATAGCGGGCAACTTTTTGAACGCGGGCGGATACGCGGGCGGCGCCGCGGGCGTCAAGCTGTCTTCGCTGCAGAAGCTGTCTGACATCCGCGCCAACAAGCCCGGGATGAACCTTATGCACTATGTTGCTATGGTGAGTGGACACCCATTGAATTGACTGCTCAAAATCTCAATTTCTCTGGCATTTGAATGCATCTGAATTGTAACACCACCACGAGCTCACCATAACCCTTTCTTTGTCCCACTTTTGAGCACGGATCTCCTCTCAAATTAAAGTGTATTTTGAATTCTATCTCCAGCAAGCAGAACGCAAGAACAAGGAGCTGGTCCACTTCGCAGACGACACCAGGGTGCTGGAGGAGGCGGCCCGGGCCAGCGTGGAGCAGCTGCACAACGAGATCAACACGCTGGGCTCGAGGATAGGCGCGCTGAAGAAGGAGATCCAGTCTACTACGCAGCAGGACATCAAGGACCAGATGGGAGACTTCCTTCAGGTGAGAACAAGGAGCTGGTCCACTTCGCAGACGACACCAGGGTGCTGGAGGAGGCGGCCCGGGCCAGCGTGGAGCAGCTGCACAACGAGATCAACACGCTGGGCTCGAGGATAGGCGCGCTGAAGAAGGAGATCCAGTCTACTACGCAGCAGGACATCAAGGACCAGATGGGAGACTTCCTTCAGGTGAGAACAAGGAGCTGGTCCACTTCGCAGACGACACCAGGGTGCTGGAGGAGGCGGCCCGGGCCAGCGTGGAGCAGCTGCACAACGAGATCAACACGCTGGGCTCGAGGATAGGCGCGCTGAAGAAGGAGATCCAGTCTACTACGCAGCAGGACATCAAGGACCAGATGGGAGACTTCCTTCAGGTGAGAACAAGGAGCTGGTCCACTTCGCAGACGACACCAGGGTGCTGGAGGAGGCGGCCCGGGCCAGCGTGGAGCAGCTGCACAACGAGATCAACACGCTGGGCTCGAGGATAGGCGCGCTGAAGAAGGAGATCCAGTCTACTACGCAGCAGGACATCAAGGACCAGATGGGAGACTTCCTTCAGGTGAGAACAAGGAGCTGGTCCACTTCGCAGACGACACCAGGGTGCTGGAGGAGGCGGCCCGGGCCAGCGTGGAGCAGCTGCACAACGAGATCAACACGCTGGGCTCGAGGATAGGCGCGCTGAAGAAGGAGATCCAGTCTACTACGCAGCAGGACATCAAGGACCAGATGGGAGACTTCCTTCAGGTGAGAACAAGGAGCTGGTCCACTTCGCAGACGACACCAGGGTGCTGGAGGAGGCGGCCCGGGCCAGCGTGGAGCAGCTGCACAACGAGATCAACACGCTGGGCTCGAGGATAGGCGCGCTGAAGAAGGAGATCCAGTCTACTATGCAGCAGGACATTAAAGATCAGATGGGAGACTTCCTTCAGGTAAAACAAGGAACTGAGCCTGTTCTAACACACACAGAAATATAGTTTAAGTTTTTCTGTCGTTGTCTTCTACAATAATCATCACAACCCTTTCTTTGTCCCACTTTTGGGCACGGGTCTCCTCTTAGAATGGGAGGGATTAGGCCTTAGCCACCACGCTGGCCAAGTGCGGATTGGCAGACTTCACATGCCTTCGAGAACATTATGATGAACTCTCAATCATGCAGGTTTCCTCACGATGTGTCCTTCGCCGTTATAGCAAGTGACATTTGATTTCTTAAACCGCACATATCTTAGAAAAGTCATTGGTGCGTGCCGCTGAACCCGGACCGCTCCAGTGAGAGGCGAGTTCGATAGCCACTGGGCTGTCACCGTTTTCTATAATACTCCTTACAAAAGAGGTGATTGTGCCATTCTACTAGGCATACGAATTCAAATGCTTCATATCAGTACCACTCTTTTCTTTCAGTGCTTCAGTACCACTCTTTTCTTCCAGGTAGCAGAAAGAGAGATATCTGCGCTGAACAAAGACATGGAGGAAGTAGAGAGCATGAGGAAGCAGTTAGCTGAATTCTTCTGCGAAGACCCCGTCTCGTTCAAGCTTGAAGAGTGCTTTAAGGTAATACACTCGTTCTAATATAACAGTAATAAATAAATATCTTGGACATTCTCACACACGGCCATCTGACCCCAAAGTAGGCGCGAGCCTGTACTATGGGTGTCAGAGACTGATATACCATAATTAAATTGATAATATTAACATCCAGACACAGAACAAACACAAGTGTTCGTCACACGAATGTTTGTCCTGAGTGGGATTCGAACCCACGACCTCTGGCGTAACAGGCATGGTTACTACCGATTGCGCCAACGGTAATTCTGAACGTAAAACAATTTGACGCGGATGGGGAAAGCTAGTAACATGATATAAACGCTTCTGATGATGCTTTCAGTAAATAGATGTATCTGTTGAGTCAGAAGACAACCATTATCTTTATTCATTACTAGCTTTTACCCGCGGCTTCGCCCGCGCGGTCTAAGGGAATTAACAATGAGTTATATATCATACATGACGCATTTGTGGTGATTATCTAGCAAATAACAAAATATCGATATCTTCCCATGGGGATGTTTTACCACGGTAAAAAGTAGCCTACGTCACTCTCCACCCTCCTCACTATATCCACACACAAAAACCATGCCATATAATAGCTTCGTTGCGACGTGAAAGCCGGACAAACAAACAAACACACTTTCACATCTATATCTATATATATAAAAGGAGAAGGTGACTGACTGACTGACTGACTGACTGACATATCAACGCAGGGCCTAAACTATAAGGGCTAGAAACTTGAAATTTTGCACAAGGGTTCCTATTATAATGTAGGGGAGCACTAACAAAAGATTTTTGAAAATACACCTCCTAAGGGGGTAAAACGGGGGTGCAAAGTTAGTATGAAACTTTGCCGTTTTTGAAGTCGTTAGACGGGTAGACGTCGTTAATGGGTCTAATTCTACGCGAGCGAAGCTGCGGGCGTCCACTAGTTTATAATATTAGTATGGATTCCAGATGTTCGTGTCGTTCTGCACCAAGTTCAAGTCGGCGGTGAGCGACAACGAGCGGCGGCGCGCCAACGAGGAGCAGGCGGCGGCGCGGCGGCGCGCGCGGGACGCGGCCGCGGCGAGGACTAGGCCTGGTGCGTATTGCGACCCGTACGTCCCACTGCTGGGCACGGGTCTCCCCCACAGACGCAGCGAGGTCTAGAGCATACTCCACCACGCTGCTCCAATGCGGATCGGTGGTGGGGTTAGTGGCCAACCCAGTGTCGAATGTTCTCAAGCCACCCGAAGGTCTTCGACTGTTTCCAGCATTGAGAACAACCGGGACCGACGGCTTTACGTGCCCTCCGAAGCACGGTAGCGTCCATGAAATTTTGCTACTAGCGGTCACCGATCCACAAACCGACCGCGCCCATCATCGCTTAACTCTTTCGATCACATTTTATCGACGCGAGCCATTGGGCTATGGACGCTACCGTGCGTGTTGCTGTGATATTAGTTGGTTGATCCTCCACGACGTGTCCGTCAACAGCGGCCTGGCTCACCACAACCCTTTGTCCCACTGTTGGGCACGGGTCTCTCAGAATGGGAGGGATTAGGACTTAGTCCACACACTAGACATTCATGAATCATTCAGTAATTAAATAGTGAATCATTAGCAACTACTTAAAGCTGGTCCGAATGGTACCATTCAATCTTTTGTAAGACTTTCTAAAGTCCCAAATGTTGCAGGCGGCAGCGTGTGCAGCACCCCGGTGTCGGAGTGCGAGTCTCTGATGGAGTCGCTGCTGCTGGACATCCGCAACGGGCTGGGCCGGCGCTCGCTGAGGAAACCCCACGACCACTCCCCGTCGCCTGGTGAGTGTTGGTGGCGGCGTGTGCGGCACCCCGGTGTCGGAGTGCGAGTCTCTGATGGAGTCGCTGCTGCTGGACATCCGCAACGGGCTGGGCCGGCGCTCGCTGAGGAAACCCCACGACCACTCCCCGTCGCCTGGTGAGTGTTGGTGGCGGCGTGTGCGGCACCCCGGTGTCGGAGTGCGAGTCTCTGATGGAGTCGCTGCTGCTGGACATCCGCAACGGGCTGGGCCGGCGCTCGCTGAGGAAACCCCACGACCACTCCCCGTCGCCTGGTGAGTGTTGGTGGCGGCGTGTGCGGCACCCCGGTGTCGGAGTGCGAGTCTCTGATGGAGTCGCTGCTGCTGGACATCCGCAACGGGCTGGGCCGGCGCTCGCTGAGGAAACCCCACGACCACTCCCCGTCGCCTGGTGAGTGTTGGTGGCGGCGTGTGCGGCACCCCGGTGTCGGAGTGCGAGTCTCTGATGGAGTCGCTGCTGCTGGACATCCGCAACGGGCTGGGCCGGCGCTCGCTGAGGAAACCCCACGACCACTCCCCGTCGCCTGGTGAGTGTTGGTGGCGGCGTGTGCGGCACCCCGGTGTCGGAGTGCGAGTCTCTGATGGAGTCGCTGCTGCTGGACATCCGCAACGGGCTGGGCCGGCGCTCGCTGAGGAAACCCCACGACCACTCCCCGTCGCCTGGTGAGTGTTGGTGGCGGCGTGTGCGGCACCCCGGTGTCGGAGTGCGAGTCTCTGATGGAGTCGCTGCTGCTGGACATCCGCAACGGGCTGGGCCGGCGCTCGCTGAGGAAACCCCACGACCACTCCCCGTCGCCTGGTGAGTGTTGGTGGCGGCGTGTGCGGCACCCCGGTGTCGGAGTGCGAGTCTCCGATGGAGTCGCTGCTGCTGGACATCCGCAACGGGCTGGGCCGGCGCTCGCTGAGGAAACCCCACGACCACTCCCCGTCGCCTGGTGAGTGTTGGTGGCGGCGTGTGCGGCACCCCGGTGTCGGAGTGCGAGTCTCTGATGGAGTCGCTGCTGCTGGACATCCGCAACGGGCTGGGCCGGCGCTCGCTGAGGAAACCCCACGACCACTCCCCGTCGCCTGGTGAGTGTTGGTGGCGGCGTGTGCGGCACCCCGGTGTCGGAGTGCGAGTCTCCGATGGAGTCGCTGCTGCTGGACATCCGCAACGGGCTGGGCCGGCGCTCGCTGAGGAAACCCCACGACCACTCCCCGTCGCCTGGTGAGTGTTGGTGGCGGCGTGTGCGGCACCCCGGTGTCGGAGTGCGAGTCTCCGATGGAGTCGCTGCTGCTGGACATCCGCAACGGGCTGGGCCGGCGCTCGCTGAGGAAACCCCACGACCACTCCCCGTCGCCTGGTGAGTGTTGGTGGCGGCGTGTGCGGCACCCCGGTGTCGGAGTGCGAGTCTCCGATGGAGTCGCTGCTGCTGGACATCCGCAACGGGCTGGGCCGGCGCTCGCTGAGGAAACCCCACGACCACTCCCCGTCGCCTGGTGAGTGTTGGTGGCGGCGTGTGCAGCACCCCGGTGTCGGAGTGCGAGTCTCTGATGGAGTCGCTGCTGCTGGATATCCGCAACGGGCTGGGCCGGCGCTCGCTGAGGAAACCCCACGACCACTCCCCGTCGCCTGGTGAGTGTTGGTGGCGGCGTGTGCGGCACCCCGGTGTCGGAGTGCGAGTCTCCGATGGAGTCGCTGCTGCTGGACATCCGCAACGGGCTGGGCCGGCGCTCGCTGAGGAAACCCCACGACCACTCCCCGTCGCCTGGTGAGTGTTGGTGGCGGCGTGTGCGGCACCCCGGTGTCGGAGTGCGAGTCTCCGATGGAGTCGCTGCTGCTGGACATCCGCAACGGGCTGGGCCGGCGCTCGCTGAGGAAACCCCACGACCACTCCCCGTCGCCTGGTGAGTGTTGGTGGCGGCGTGTGCGGCACCCCGGTGTCGGAGTGCGAGTCTCCGATGGAGTCGCTGCTGCTGGACATCCGCAACGGGCTGGGCCGGCGCTCGCTGAGGAAACCCCACGACCACTCCCCGTCGCCTGGTGAGTGTTGGTGGCGGCGTGTGCGGCACCCCGGTGTCGGAGTGCGAGTCTCTGATGGAGTCGCTGCTGCTGGACATCCGCAACGGGCTGGGCCGGCGCTCGCTGAGGAAACCCCACGACCACTCCCCGTCGCCTGGTGAGTGTTGGTGGCGGCGTGTGCGGCACCCCGGTGTCGGAGTGCGAGTCTCCGATGGAGTCGCTGCTGCTGGACATCCGCAACGGGCTGGGCCGGCGCTCGCTGAGGAAACCCCACGACCACTCCCCGTCGCCTGGTGAGTGTTGGTGGCGGCGTGTGCGGCACCCCGGTGTCGGAGTGCGAGTCTCCGATGGAGTCGCTGCTGCTGGACATCCGCAACGGGCTGGGCCGGCGCTCGCTGAGGAAACCCCACGACCACTCCCCGTCGCCTGGTGAGTGTTGGCTGGTGGAGGCGTATTTAGCACTCCAGAGCGTGAGCCTCTATTGGAGAGAGAACGGGTCTCTGTTGGCATATATTATAATTCTTGTGTAATTCCTAGCTGAACTGACAGAGGTTGTTCAGCCAAAAGCTGTTGGCTGGCTGGCTATAGCGCCGAAATATCACGATATCGTGATTAATATCCCGTAAGGGCAGGGGCTAAAAATCAAGCTCCTATTCACTTGATCCAAGTTCAAAGCGGCTTAGTGGCTAAAGATTGATGTAATGACGATGTTTCCTATTTTTCGTTGCAGACGTGACTCCTACGGGCAGCCTGCGCCGGCGCAGCCGCGCCAGCCCGGGCGACGACGAGGAGGGCCTGCTGGAGTTCCTGCGGCACTCCTCGCCCGCCGCCAACGACCTGCGCGAGCGCAGCGCCTGGGGCAGCTTGGGTGAGACATCCGCATGGATGAAAAGAATTAAAATATTAAATATTTAATTTTGTTGCTAAGATTTGTCGTTTATTTCTCGACTATCTTTTACCCGCGGCTCCGCCCGCGTGGTCAAAGGGAATTAACAATGAGTTGTTTATCATACATAACAACGCCATCTATTAACAACATCCGGAACTAAACATCTAGCAAATAACAAAACATCGATATTTTCCCATGGGGATGTTCTACCGCGGTAAAAAGTAGCCTACGTCACTCTCCACCCTCCTCACTATCTCCACACACAAAAACCATACCATATAATAGCTTCGTTGCGACGTGAAAGCCGGACAAACAAACAAATAAATAAACAAACAAACACACTTTCACATTGGATTTAATTTTGTTGCTAAGATTTGACGTTTGATTAATATTGTTGAGCAATATTGTAGAACCATTTAAGTAATTAACTTTAAAGTGTTAATTTTTTTTCTTATATCCTTAGTTAGAATAAACTTAAAAGTACATTTACTGTCCGAACTTCTCAATACGCTGGGTCGCCCTGAAAACCAGCAGTTGAGGTTCGCTGCGACCACAGCTGAGTGCGGCCCCATTTCGGCAGATCCTATAGTTATTTACTTATTCTATTTTATAGGCATATTGTTACGATACTTTTGTTAATTTGTCGAAATAAATTTATATTCATTCATAATAGATATGAAGTCTTCTTAACTTATTAGCTTGATAGCATCACAGTCAGCCCCATTAGAAAGAAAGAAAGAAAGAAAGAAAGAAAGAAAGAAAGAAAGAAAGAAAGTATCATTTATTTACCAAAATCGTTCATGCAACACAGAAAAATATCATGTACATGGTATGATTAACAAAGGTTACCTTAAATAAAAAGAAGAAACAAAGATCTATGTTGCAGTGACCACTCAGCAAATAGGTCTACACTCAGCATAGCTGCAGTTGCTCAAACTGCAGCACTGATTTTCAGTGCAGCCTGTAGTGTGTAATGTAGTTTGAACATAAATGACATACATCTCATATATGACTCTCTCTGACGACATCTCTCTGATGACATCTCATATATCGCACGCTTAATAATAAACCGGAATAAGTCAAAAATTAAGGATTCCCACTTTTGTTAATAAAATCGAACTAACTCCAATTGATGAATCTATAGGTACAATCCCACCATGCGAAACAAACCAAAATGTCCGATTGTTAGATCAACCCTCTCTTTTCTACAAAATATAGATAAGACTATTCTACTTAACTTTTTTTCAAAACTAGCATGTTTCATTTTACTTCACTTTAGTTGAAAACGGTGTTTTAATACAGCATGTACTATTTAGACTTGTTGCAGTTTATCACGAAATTATAATTGTATAGATAGGAAATATTTCGTATTAGTGCTTTTTAGTATAAAATTATTACTTTTATTCGAGAAGCAATTCATTTTATATCACTTTATTATCAAACTATTTTGTACTAAACTGACGTAAGTCGAAACATTAGAAAATAAACTTCATTTATTCATTTGATATAAATAATATAATTAAACTATTATGTCAGTTATATTCGCTATACATCTCTCTAAAATTTAAGACCAAGAAAATAAAAATAGCACAATAAACACGTGAAAACCATCAAAATGTTTTTAACAAGGTAGAGACTCAAAACTTTGACCGCGATTTCCCAAAAAAGTGAATTTTTGTCTTATTCCGGTTTATTATTAAGCGTGCGATATGATGACACTAAAACCTCTCGTATTGATAAAGAGATTAATGGTGTGTTCCCCCCAGATCGGTCGTGGTCCCGACGGGGCGCAGTCCGCGCGCGCCTGGAGGTCCCCGAGCGGGAGCGCGGGGCGGAGCCCCGGCCGGAGCCCGAGCAGCCCGATACCAATACTAAACCTAAGTATGTACTCACCTGATTTTACTTTGACAATGCGTACAATACTGCCGGAGCTTGTGACGTTTACTTGAACTAAGACTTTAATTTCTTCCACTTCCCTCCACCAATCCGCGTTGGAGCAGCGAGGCTAGATCTCTCGCAGCAGTTTCTGTGGGGGAATCCCGTGCCCAGCGGTGGGAGGTCTATGGGTCGCAGCGACTCATGTCTTAGCTCAGTGTTGCTCTTGTTGTCGTTAGCTTGGTTTCAACTAAACGTCAAAACGTGCGCGAGATTGTAATCATAAACAGCGCCATCTTGTGCTGAATAACTTAATTAGATCGAAAGAACGGTTTGACCATATAATCATAATATGGTTATATCGTCAAATATAAAGAACCAAAGATTTTTTCGCAGTGTTACTGTTGTGGAAGCGGCATGTCAAATGTATGAAAACAACGCTGAACTGCATCTGAGGAAAGTGTGGAAACACACTTAAACAAAACAATGTGCACGTACGTCCAACCCCAACATTCATGTCAATTCAAAACATGAATAATGGAGGATATATTAAAAGATAGGGTGATATTGAATGAGTGTTTGGTTGCAGGGAATGGAGGCAGAAGATAGAGTGCTGGCTTCGCGCCAACAGCCAAGAGGAGAAGCGCGACGCGGAGCTGCGGGAGCGCGCGCGCCGGCTGCAGGCCAACCGGCGCTCCTTGGAAAACGACTCCGGTAACGAAACTATGACGAAAGCGGTGAAGCTAGGCTGACGAACTAGTCGTATAAGAGTTCACGCGAGAAAATAGCGACATTGAATTTGTCGCATTAGAATAATTTAGTTAGGTTGGGTCATTTGAATTGAACATTCGATCATTCAAATGTTCATTCACTGGTTCGATAAACAGCACAGAACATACTTAGACTTAATCAGTTCAGTAGAAAATTAAGAGAGTAAGTAAGGGCCCGAAATATATAGGTACCAGCTACCACATTATATTTATGGTATCCTAAATTTTAATCAAAAATTATGTTTGATGTTTATAAGATGCGATTGTCTTGGTGCAGAGAGCGAACGAAGCACGACCCTGGAGCCGCTGGCGGAGGCGCGCGGCGAGTGGCGGCCCGCCGTGCTGCCCGACAGCGACGTCGTCAAGGCCATCGAGACCGTCGAAGGTACGCATCCATCCATCCAGCCATACATACATCCATCCATCCATCCATCCGGTGCAGAGAGCGAACGAAGCACGACCCTGGAGCCGCTGGCGGAGGCGCGCGGCGAGTGGCGGCCCGCCGTGCTGCCCGACAGCGACGTCGTCAAGGCCATCGAGACCGTCGAAGGTACGCATCCATCCATCCAGCCATACATACATCCATCCATCCATCCATCCGGTGCAGAGAGCGAACGAAGCACGACCCTGGAGCCGCTGGCGGAGGCGCGCGGCGAGTGGCGGCCCGCCGTGCTGCCCGACAGCGACGTCGTCAAGGCCATCGAGACCGTCGAAGGTACGCATCCATCCATCCAGCCATACATACATCCATCCATCCATCCATCCGGTGCAGAGAGCGAACGAAGCACGACCCTGGAGCCGCTGGCGGAGGCGCGCGGCGAGTGGCGGCCCGCCGTGCTGCCCGACAGCGACGTCGTCAAGGCCATCGAGACCGTCGAAGGTACGCATCCATCCATCCAGCCATCCATCCATACATCCATCCATCCATCCGGTGCAGAGAGCGAACGAAGCACGACCCTGGAGCCGCTGGCGGAGGCGCGCGGCGAGTGGCGGCCCGCCGTGCTGCCCGACAGCGACGTCGTCAAGGCCATCGAGACCGTCGAAGGTACGCATCCATCCATCCAGCCATACATACATCCATCCATCCATCCATCCGGTGCAGAGAGCGAACGAAGCACGACCCTGGAGCCGCTGGCGGAGGCGCGCGGCGAGTGGCGGCCCGCCGTGCTGCCCGACAGCGACGTCGTCAAGGCCATCGAGACCGTCGAAGGTACGCATCCATCCATCCAGCCATCCATCCATACATCCATCCATCCATCCGGTGCAGAGAGCGAACGAAGCACGACCCTGGAGCCGCTGGCGGAGGCGCGCGGCGAGTGGCGGCCCGCCGTGCTGCCCGACAGCGACGTCGTCAAGGCCATCGAGACCGTCGAAGGTACGCATCCATCCATCCAGCCATCCATCCATACATCCATCCATCCATCCGGTGCAGAGAGCGAACGAAGCACGACCCTGGAGCCGCTGGCGGAGGCGCGCGGCGAGTGGCGGCCCGCCGTGCTGCCCGACAGCGACGTCGTCAAGGCCATCGAGACCGTCGAAGGTACGCATCCATCCATCCAGCCATACATACATCCATCCATCCATCCATCCGGTGCAGAGAGCGAACGAAGCACGACCCTGGAGCCGCTGGCGGAGGCGCGCGGCGAGTGGCGGCCCGCCGTGCTGCCCGACAGCGACGTCGTCAAGGCCATCGAGACCGTCGAAGGTACGCATCCATCCATCCAGCCATCCATCCATACATCCATCCATCCATCCGGTGCAGAGAGCGAACGAAGCACGACCCTGGAGCCGCTGGCGGAGGCGCGCGGCGAGTGGCGGCCCGCCGTGCTGCCCGACAGCGACGTCGTCAAGGCCATCGAGACCGTCGAAGGTACGCATCCATCCATCCAGCCATACATACATCCATCCATCCATCCATCCGGTGCAGAGAGCGAACGAAGCACGACCCTGGAGCCGCTGGCGGAGGCGCGCGGCGAGTGGCGGCCCGCCGTGCTGCCCGACAGCGACGTCGTCAAGGCCATCGAGACCGTCGAAGGTACGCATCCATCCATCCAGCCATCCATCCATACATCCATCCATCCATCCGGTGCAGAGAGCGAACGAAGCACGACCCTGGAGCCGCTGGCGGAGGCGCGCGGCGAGTGGCGGCCCGCCGTGCTGCCCGACAGCGACGTCGTCAAGGCCATCGAGACCGTCGAAGGTACGCATCCATCCATCCAGCCATCCATCCATACATCCATCCATCCATCCGGTGCAGAGAGCGAACGAAGCACGACCCTGGAGCCGCTGGCGGAGGCGCGCGGCGAGTGGCGGCCCGCCGTGCTGCCCGACAGCGACGTCGTCAAGGCCATCGAGACCGTCGAAGGTACGCATCCATCCATCCAGCCATCCATCCATACATCCATCCATCCATCCGGTGCAGAGAGCGAACGAAGCACGACCCTGGAGCCGCTGGCGGAGGCGCGCGGCGAGTGGCGGCCCGCCGTGCTGCCCGACAGCGACGTCGTCAAGGCCATCGAGACCGTCGAAGGTACGCATCCATCCATCCAGCCATCCATCCATACATCCATCCATCCATCCGGTGCAGAGAGCGAACGAAGCACGACCCTGGAGCCGCTGGCGGAGGCGCGCGGCGAGTGGCGGCCCGCCGTGCTGCCCGACAGCGACGTCGTCAAGGCCATCGAGACCGTCGAAGGTACGCATCCATCCATCCAGCCATCCATCCATACATCCATCCATCCATCCGGTGCAGAGAGCGAACGAAGCACGACCCTGGAGCCGCTGGCGGAGGCGCGCGGCGAGTGGCGGCCCGCCGTGCTGCCCGACAGCGACGTCGTCAAGGCCATCGAGACCGTCGAAGGTACGCATCCATCCATCCAGCCATCCATCCATACATCCATCCATCCATCCGGTGCAGAGAGCGAACGAAGCACGACCCTGGAGCCGCTGGCGGAGGCGCGCGGCGAGTGGCGGCCCGCCGTGCTGCCCGACAGCGACGTCGTCAAGGCCATCGAGACCGTCGAAGGTACGCATCCATCCAGCCATCCATCCATCCATCCATCCATCCATCCAGCCATCCATCCGGTGCAGAGAGCGAACGAAGCACGACCCTGGAGCCGCTGGCGGAGGCGCGCGGCGAGTGGCGGCCCGCCGTGCTGCCCGACAGCGACGTCGTCAAGGCCATCGAGACCGTCGAAGGTACGCATCCATCCATCCATACATACATCCATCCATCCGGCGGCCTTAACAAACTTACCATGGATACCATTAGTCACTGCATGGTATCAGTTTCCTCAGGACTGAGAAGGCCATAAGCATACTCCACGCTGCTCCTGTGTGGCGGACAGCGTAGTGAGCGAGTTATTACTCGTAGTGAATAACTCGATTGTTAAAAGTTTTGAAGCCGCCCGAATATCTACCTCCGATATGAATATTTGACTGTTACGCCGAGAACCGATACAACGAGCACTTCTGGATATTGGTCCGCTGGCACCGAGTCACTGTAAACTCTATTGAGTTTACAGTAAACTCTATTGAGTTTACAGTGACAGCTCGTTGACAGTACAGCTCATTTACACTCTCGTCTCGTACCTCGCCTCGTGCTTCGCCTCGTGTCTCGTCTGCACCTCGCGTGATTGATGGTAAATACAATTTATGGTTGCGAGGCGCGAGGCGTCTATTCACACTCCTGTCTCGTAGCGAGCCACGAGGCAGGAGTGTGAATAGACAGACAGACAGAGTAAAAACAATTTATGGTTGCGAGGCGTCTATTCACACTCCTGTCTCGTGGCTCGCCACGCGCCTCGTCTCGTCACTCGTACGCTAGTGTAAATTACGCATTATAGACATTTAACCAGGGATTTGTTTCTTATAAATACATTTAATGCCATTCAGTATTTATTTAATTCCAGATGTACAGCCTCAAAAGAAAGACAGCAGGTTACCATGGCGAAAGACGGAAGAGAACGAGGAGATGAGAAGGCTGAGGAGACAGCGCTCCCGCCAACAGATAGAGTCCCCCCAACCCCTCGTGGCCATCAGCGAAGAGGAGAAGAGAAAGTTACCAGACATAAAAGTCACCGGAGCCAGAGAAACTAGACCAGAGAAAACGGACCGGGTCGAAATAGACTCTGATAACATAGAAACTCCCCCGGTGCAAAGGAAGATGTTCAGCCCTCCAGCGGAGAGGGAACCGTGCAGGAAATTCCAACCCAGCATGCCTAGCAAACCAATAAGTGAAAAGGCATCGGCGGAAATGAAGGACCTCTGTCAAGAGATATTAGGGGATGGACAGTTCGACAGGTTTTCGGCTGCTAGACGAACGAGAAGGTATAAGAGAAGTACTGATGTCAGTTCACCTGAAGAGGAGAAGAAGCCAGATAGCCCTTCAGAGCTGGTAGCTGAAACACAAGTCATTAGACCCTCGAAGCTAGAAGTGCAAGCTTCATACCCAGTAGATACGCCGAAGGAATCGGCCGTAGCGAAGCCGGCAGAAGAAGTCGTGAAGGACGAAAAGGAGAATCGTTTGAAGCGATGGCAGGACAGGCTAAAGAACCAAAGCACAGACAAAACGCCTACCAAAGAAAACAGATCCGTTCCGTACTCCCGGATGAGAAGACAGACATCGATCAACCAGGAAGACGTGCAGAAAGCGATTAGAGAACTGAAATCTCCCACGGAAACTCCTACAGGAGTGTGGTCGCGGAACGCCTATAGAAAATCTATGATTGCTAAGATAGAGAAGACTCCGTCAACTCCAACCGTGGAGAGGACAACGTCTCCGCGCATACCGAAAGTGAAGAGCGAACACGAGTTGAACGACGAAGGTTTTGAGGAGACGCAAAGCCTGAACTCCGAAAGCGCGTCGCAGGGGGCCTCCTCGGGCTGCCACGTCGACTGCGAGTCACCCGTGCCCAAGAAGTCTCCGGATATCCCAAAGAAAGCGACCAAAGAGACAAAGCCGCCGCTCCGGACGCCGGTAGACCCGAAACGGACCTGGAACCGCGCCAGCTCGCTGAGGGTCGAGCGATCTGCGTCCAGAGCGTCCCTTCGCAGCTCCAGGAGTTCCCTCAACAGTTCTGCGTCCATCGCTACGGTCAAACGAGCCCCCGTGAAGCCAGCCCCAAAACCGGTCCCCAAGCCTGTACGGATGCCCGCTTCCCGGTCTTCTTCCAGCGGAAGTTCCATAGGAACCTCCAGGCCGCCCGTGAATCTGAAGACGAAGACCTCAGGGTTTATGAGGCCCACCCAGGCCTCCAAGGGCCGCGGCAGCATCACCCCCACGCCGCTGCGAGCCAGTGTGAAATGAACCAAAAATGGCGCCTACGCGCACACCGCCATATTACACAGATATAAAATATTTTATTTAATCTATGGCAACTTATAGAACATGCCATTATTAGTGCATATTAATTACAAAAAAAATGTATTAACCAGTGAAAAAATATTATTGGAACCTTCAGATGTTTATAGGTGCTAGAATCTCATCGGAAAATCTGAAGTTTTCAATGACTGATTATTTTATAATCTAAGTTATTAAAATTTTAGATCTGTCTTCGTTACGTTACCTTTAATTTTTTTACGTGTAAGAACATTTTTTATGTGTTGAACATAATTCGGCCCGTACGTAATTTTTACGAGAGTTGATTTTGTAATGTAAATTTGTTTTTTTTTCTGTGCCACGAATAAGTACGGGTATTTAAATATACAAATATAAACCAATGTGTTTAACAATTTGGTGCATAACCTGGTGTCTAGACGGTCATCTTATTGCTGTAACAACAACTAGTCCTAATTCTTTGTCATTTTAATGTTAAAAATCTAATGCGATGTTCAAAGATATTTTGTCATTCATATTCAAAATTTCCGTCCAACAAGAATATTCGATTTTTATATTTTTCACGTTTTTAAAAATTTTGCAAAACTTTTACGAAATATATTTGGATTTGCACATTTTAAATCCCTATCAACTAATTACTATTTCATAGTGTATTCTTAGTCCTAAGTAAGTATATTATTATATTTTTTTTACAAAGACATAGATAAAATGATCTGATTTTGATACGTAATAGTACATACGATTCACGTTATTTTTATAGTTCTTGAAGAATGAATGGTCACAAAGGTATAATGCCCACAGAGTATAAAATATAACTAAGTCTTAACACCGATGTTTTATTGTACGTGTTTATGTTACTAAACGGAATACAATAAAGTATATGCGACAAAATAAAAATAAAAATGAAATAATCTTTTTTTTAATTTTTTTTCCTATTTACTTTTAGCTGTACATAAAAAAAAACAGTAAGCCAAAGATGTAAGTTAAGTAAGATGTAAGGTAATAAACATAAATGTTCTAAAGTAGCTGACCTAAACTAGTGGTCCATAATTTTGAATCACACTTGTATACTAAAACGAATAACGAATTTCATTCTCTATTCTTGAAATTCACTCTGGCGTCATAAGCCGAGTCCAGACATATCGCCTTACCGTTACAAGCTCCGTATCTAGTGGAAGCATTTCGTTTACTGTGTTTAATGCACCGTATATTATATTCACGATCGCGTATCAGTTTTGTGTCAGCTATCGATGAGATGTCGTTGGCTGAAATGTACGTGAATTTAGCAATGTTGTGTTCCTGTTTTATTTCCGTTCACAATGTAATAAAACAAAAAGATCGTAACCGTCAAGACCGCGTCTCTTACCGTCCGTAAATAAACCTCATAAATAAGTAAGTATTATTAGAAATGAAATATCCAGGTTAAAATTAATCCAACAGTTTACTCATCATATCACAGTACAGTACAGCCAGTATCACAGCAGCCCCCCGTCCACCAATTCTATGACGAGGTCGGCCATTTTCTTCCGGCAGGCCGTGTTGGTGGTCACCACCGGCTTGATGTTGGTCCCGTCGTGAGACTCCGGGGCTTCGCTCTCCTGGAATCAGATATTTATGTATAAAAAATAAAACATATGCCCCGGTTAAGATTTAATGGCTCGCGTCGATTCAATGTATGAGGTTTCAACCATCAGCACCCTTCCACAACCTACGCAACTCGGCGGTAGATAAGTCGCTGTCAAGTTCGGAGTGGACTTTAAAGCTACAACCCACAGACGTTCCACTTCTGGATACAGCTGCGTTAGGTTTAGAGCATACCTACTCCACCACACTGCTCCAATGCGGATTGGTGGAGGGGTTAGTCAACCCAGTGTCGTATGTTCTCAAGGCACCCGAAGGTCTTCGACAAAGCTTAGCGTTTGTTTTTGTTGGCCCAGCACGAAACGTTGCGATGCACTACAACTAACCTCGGGCTGGTAAAGGTTGGGTGCCTCGTCGCTGTCGCAGGTCATGATGTGGTACATGTCCAGCGCGATGCCCAGCCCGAACTGGCTGCTCCGCCTGAACTCCTCCTGCAACCTGTCGCGCACTTGCTAGAGATACCTACTTCAATACCTTACAAATATACCGAAGCAGGTATTAAAGTATACATTAAAGTAGGATCATTATAAGCTTTTCTTGAGGGTTAGTCATGATGATGTAAATCCTCTGATTATAAGGCAAAAGGCATATGAACCATACGCGCGAGTGGATTTACACAGTCAATCTATCACAAAGATCATAGCCATAGCCCATCATCAGCCGGTTGAGTCGAGCTGTCCAGAATAAGATGGTTGATACCGAAAACCACCTCGCCGGCCTAAGTAATCCTAATGAAAAAGACTTCTACTATCTTGGAGATTACCTTAAGAGATCCTAATGTGCTCGAGCTTGAGTGAGTAGACTAGACTGTCACAGAAACACTCCCGCAGACGGTCGTGCAGCTTGCGTAGTGCTGCAGCAGCGCGAGCATGTTCCAACCCCAGGCAGGTGTACGTCACGAAGACCAGGGCTAGAGCAGGGGACGCGGGGGCCACTCGTCCGTCCATCACTCACATGGCATCCAGAGCGACCTTGTCCAGGCGGCGCGCGCCGGGCATCTCCTGCAGCCGGCGGTGCAGCTCGTCCGCGTAGTGCTGCAGCAGCGCGGGCATTGTTCCAGCCCCAGGCAGGTGTACGTTACCAAGATGCGGGCTAGAGTGGGACGCGCGGGCCAATCGTCCGTCCATCACTCACATGGCATCCAGAGCGACCTTGTCCAGGCAGCGCGCGCCGGGCATCTCCTGCAGCCGGCGGTGCAGCTCGTCCGCGTAGTGCTGCAGCAGCGCGGGCATGTTCCAGCCCCAGGCAGGTGTACGTCACGAAGACCAGGGCTAGAGCAGGGGACGCGGGGGCCACTCGTCCGTCCATCACTCACATGGCATCCAGAGCGACCTTGTCCAGGCGGCGCGCGCCGGGCATCTCCTGCAGCCGGCGGTGCAGCTCGTCCGCGTGGTGCTGCAGCAGCGCGGGCAATGTTCCAGTCCCAGGCAGTTGTACGTCACGGAGATCAGGGCTAGAGGGGGACGTACGGGCCACTCGTCCGTCCATCACTCACATGGTATCCAGAGCGACCTTGTCCAGGCAGCGCGCGCCGGGCATCTCCTGCAGCCGGCGGTGCAGCTCGTCCGCGTGGTGCTGCAGCAGCGCGGGCAATGTTCCAGTCCCAGGCAGTTGTACGTCACGGAGATCAGGGCTAGAGGGGGACGTACGGGCCACTCGTCCGCCCATCACTCACATGGCATCCAGAGCGACCTTGTCCAGGCGGCGCGCGCCGGGCATCTCCTGCAGCCGGCGGTGCAGCTCGTCCGCGTAGTGCTGCAGCAGCGCGGGCATGTTCCAGCCCCAGGCCGATGTACGTCACGGAGATCAGGGCTAGATGGTGACGTGCGGGCCACTCGTCCGTCCTTCACTCACATGGCATCCAGAGCGACCTTGTCCAGGCAGCGCGCGCCGGGCATCTCCTGCAGCCGGCGGTGCAGCTCGTCCGCGTAGTGCTGCAGCAGCGCGGGCAGGTGCGCGGCGCGCTGCTCCCGGCCCAGGCAGATGTACGTCACGTAGGCCAGGTCCAGCGCGGGGGAGGCGTAGCGCGCCACTTGGAAGTCTACCATGTACATCTGGAAACAAATTTCCTTGATAGGCATTGATTTGTCGTCCCTGTAGCTCGGGACCAGAATAGTGCTACGGTAGCTCCTTTTTTTTTTTTTTTTGTTTAACGAGTGGGAAACCTTGAAAAGGTACCCAGACGTCGTGGGAGCGACGCCGGGTTATGTGGGACTTTCACCCACTAAAACCCACTCGGTGGCCTACTCCGGCGCTACAGGAGGGCTCCGGGATCTCTTGTAGAACGCGCCGGTGCCCTCCAGCGCTGCGCCCAAGACGGGCTCTTCCCGTATTACAACGCTGTGCAGCCACAAACAGCGTCGTCTTTCCCGGGGTCACATGTTGGACGATTCGAGCTCCCACTCTCACCGCCCGCAACTCCAGAAGTCCCCTTTTAGTCGCCTTTTACGACAGGCAAGCTCGGGACCAGAATAGTGCTACGGTAGCCCCTGCCTGTGCCTGGAAGAGCCCGTCTTAGGCGGAGGGGACCGGCGCATTTTACAAGAGATCCCGGAGCCCTCCCGTAGCGCCGGAGTAGGCCAGTTTTAGTGGGTGAAAGTCCCACATAACCCGGCGTCGCTCCCACGACGCTCGGGTACCTTTTCAAGGTTTCCCACTCGTTAAACAAAAAAAAAAGAAGGCATTGATTTGTAACCTATGGGTACTTTTATCTACTTTAAGCCTTTTTCAAAAAAGTTGTTTATAAATAGGTCAAATATTTTAGTGCACAATGACACTGAAACGTAGGCAGGTAACGATTTACTGCCACAGGATGCTGTGTATAGATGTACCTACACTTTACGCGCAGAGTTAAAAGTTCTTTGTAACGTTCTCGACTCGAAGTCGTAACCAATCCGCATCTGACTAGCTTAACCCTACCAAAATCTATGGTTTTACATTTATAAAAACGTCTATAACCAGCCATATGGATTATGATGATGACGGCGACTTGCCAAAAATCAAATAAATAAGTACCTCAGCGATTTCTCCGCTGTCGTATCGAAACAAAAAGTTGTTCGTCCAACAGTCCCCATGACAGACCACCGCCAAGGGTTCCCGGGGAGCCACCATCTCCATCATGGTCTGGAAAAACGTGTCCAGGTTGCAGAAGTTCCTTAACTTGTCCAGGTAAAGGTCTTTGTCTTCGGCATCCTTTAGTTCCTCTTCCACAAGAGAGATGGCATTGCGCGTCGCCTCGCCGTAATACGTTTTGTAGTAGTCTACGTTTTCTGGTAAGAAGAATACTGAAAATAAGACATGATATATGTACAGCTGTAGTGTTTAGTTTAATAATGTTATGACGTCGCTCAAGTGAAAGTTTTATGCGTTTTAACTGCGGAAATAACACTGTGCTTAAACTACTCTGTAGTCTTCCGTTCCAAATTCAAATGTGACATCTTCCAGTCATGGAAGTAATTGATTGCTTCCAGTATGTTCGTGAAAGGGATAGATGATAAGTCGAGTACCTACGTTTGTAATTTTAAAAACACTGTTATATTATTTTCGAGAATGTTCTACGTAGGGTACTTAAGCCGATCGGGCGAGGCGGCGAAACAGTTCAGTGAACAAAACGATAACTGAATAACCCAAGAAATGTAGTGATAATAAAGTAAAAAGTAAAATGGTGAATAGTGCAGTGAGACTGAGAAGTGTCATGTGCAATTAAAACTGGTACCTACTGGTAAAGAAGACAATAAACCATAGGTAAAATTACAGGCATTTTATTACGAACCGTAGTGCTTATGTAGTAATTATGTAGATGCGTAGTGCTTATGTAGCAATAGCAATAATTTCCATTTAATGTTTAGCCACATTCATGGACGCTACTAACATATTTCGCGCGTGGAAATAAGCATTAGAACTTCACAGTGTAAGATTAACTTGGAAACAAGTAATATTGAAACATACTAGAATTTTTTTTCTAGTACCTACCTACAAAAGTTTTTGTTACGAGGAATAAAAGTGGTCAAACTAGTTTGGAAAAACGTATACCCACTTTCAGGAACAGATCACTAAGATCTGTTCCTCGTAAGTAGTTCCAAAGAAACTAAATTTTTAAAAACAATAAGATCGTAGGTTATTTCGAAACCACTAAAGGATCTACAACTTTCTATCGTGACAGTCTGATTAGGAGCTGTTTGGAAAAATAAGCACATTCGTCGTTTGATAGCGCTTCTTTCACAAGATAACTGCACATTTTTCAATGCTGATTTATCGTTGCCATTTTTTAATTTAATCGTAAGTAACTGTAGGCATACGTGCTGAGATCTTATGCAACTCACTCTCCGTGAAAAATCTTACCTCATTACAACTGAATATACAATGACAAACATCTTACCTTCTGAAACTCCATCTTCTATAAGTTCAAAAAACGCCTCAGGGTCATAACTCTTCATCGCCAGAGACAGCGCGTGGAAGTGAGATAACTTCTTCATGGCATAATAGCATTGCTCAATACTCAGCCCCTGCCTCCGGTCCGGCATCGAAAACCCTAATTCCTTCAAATCCTTCAGAATAACCGCATAGTTCTGCGCTAAGTAACACTTTGGGATGCATTTGAATGGCTCAGAAACGTCCCACTGCGCTTGAAATCTATCCAACGCTGGCCAGATTTTCGTGTAGAATGCCACCTCGTTGCAGAAGAGTTCGTCGCTTTTAAAAGCTTCACGCCGCACGATGCTTTCCGGAAGGCACTTGTAGATGATGGAGCCTTCCCAGGGTTCCTCTGTTTCGCTTGAACCGTCAGGCTCTGTGAGTTTTCTAACCCCTTTTAGAGTTATTCGGTATACCATTGAAGTGTAGTTGTCCCCTCTTTTTGAGCCAGGTGCCCCCTGAAATTAAAATGAGATAGTTTTTACCGGATATACGAAAGATCATTGTCTTCAAACACGGGTTTCCTCTCAGAGTAAAAAGGACGTAAGTTCACCACGCCTGCCATCCGCACTTGGCCAGCGTGGTGGACTATACCTCCTTATCAGAGGAGATCCGTGCCCAACAGTGGGACCAAGAAAGGCTTATGGTGGTGGTGGAGGCTAGTGGCATAATAATCTTTCTGAAATTGGAAGAAAAAAATAAAATTTTGAAGCTTTAGTCCATGATTACCCTTAATGACATAAGTGGGATGTAGGTATTACAGGTTCATATCTCCGCCTATTAAAATGTTCGTAAAGGGGGCAGCATGACAGTCCCCTTGCAAAATTGACGCATCCTAGTTATCGACGAGGAATAATAGCAGGACCAATCGGAGTGCAATGCCAGATGTCCCCTATGCTAGGAACATACGGTAGATACATATTGCTTTCCAGGTCAATTCAGGGGGAGGGCCCTTCCCTTTCGCTGAAAAAGAAAAAAAAGGCAAATTGCGCAAACGCCTGTCGTTTACTGAACGTGAGAGTCGACTAGACGGTTACATCGAGTTGCTATGCGCGTTTGTGCTTGATTTTAATTGTTGATTTCAAACAACAGAAATAACCCGTAGATTAAAAGAGAGATTCAAATATTGGAACAGAGACATCTGTTTTATTCTTTCGAAATAATTTAATTTAATAATGTATGAATAGCGCCTTTGTACTATAAGGAAAGGCAGGTGGTTCTCTAACGGTGCGTACACACCGGCCAAACCAAGCCTAAACATTCAGCACAAACATGTCTCTCTAACAACCTAGTTTCTTGTCGATGTTTTGGAAACATGTTGCAAAACATATGATTTGATTTTTTTAAACTTGATTTTCTTTTATATCATAGCCAATCAGTCACACGGGCCACCTGGTAAATGGTCACCCTCTATGGACACCCTAGACACGTGTGACATCAGGGTAAAACACACATACCACTTTATTTAACGAGCTTTCTACGAAACAAAACATCTGAATATAAAGTTCTTTACAAATCTATCAACATGTTTGTCAGGTTCTATTACGGATTATATATAGGTACCTACGCTAAACATTCTGTCACAACACATTCAACAAATTGATTGAAGGTTTTTTGACTTTATCATTATGTATAATATTTTGAGGTCCTATAAGGCGAGATCAACAAAACATGTTGTGCGTTTGTACAATGTGCTGAGTTTCGATTTTTTATTATTTTCGCAGTAATTATAGAAAATTGTATAATTTGAAAACTTCTCGGGTAATTTTATTGGTTGGGAACTTGGGACTTGGGATACGGAATACGGAGCGACCCCGCGACGGGAGAACTCTGTGTTGCCAAAATGAGTAATGATAAATCTATGGTTGCCAACGCTATTTATTAAAATAAATTCTGAAGAGGGCCGAGGTTTCCGCGTTTACAATTTAATGGCAATTTATTATGAATTATTACAATAAGATCACTCATAATACCTATATGCAGAATCATATTAAAAATAATTTAAATGAGGGACAACATCACAAATTATTTATAAAAAATTATATAAAAATAGAAAAATAATAATTTTTTAAAAGTTACAGTTCCGACATGCTATGATCCACGTAATTTGATAATAAACTTCAAGAACAGTACGAAAGTCATAAACATTTGTACCGGCAAGTAAAAATGCTCTGTGTACAAGAAAATGCTCATAAAATAAACGAACCTGAAACTGCTGTATAGTAACATCCGGATAATCTTCTCTCAGCAGGTCCTGAAGAAATTCCAATGTAAGGGATGTCATAGCACCAGTCGTGCAAACAGCGGCGCTGGGAATGCACTGGCTACCCCAGGGAACAAACGGGATCATTGCAAAGTACCTGATGAGTGAGCATGATGCTTGGAATAGCAGGACGGAATTGAAGTGCAGTCTGTCAAAAAAAAAAACTTGATGTTATCTAAGAGTTTGCCGACGCAAAAAATACGATTTAGGTAATGAACAAATCAAATGTAAACAATAATACACAAAGGAAGATAACTTTTTGCGAGTCACTTGTCATATTTTGTTGAAACTAAGTAGGTAACTAACTAAATGTAGTATGTAGTTACTTTATTTGGTTTTTATTGGCTTTGATCTGATGAGTACTCGTACCTTCTTGACTATATAATTATTATATACTAGAGCTTTTTGTCAAGGACTCGCGATTTTCATAGACGATCAAACCTATCAGGTTACAGATGGTTCAATGCGCTTTTAATAATTTTTTAGAATTTTACCAAACGTTAAATTAAATTATCGGTATTGCTTGTGGTCATAGAACAACACACAACGGATACCACTTATCACGGCTACCCGTCTGTTTAATCTAACATTTATTTCTTATACATCACTATTTGAACCATGGAACACAGAGAGATTTCAACAAATATCTTGGTCACCCTACTCACGGGAGCGTGATTGAATTGTTTCAGGGGTCCATTGATTGGATAATGCGTAGGAACTCTGATATCTATGATTGTTTTCGCCTTCCGCCTTGCGCAAGATTTTTCCTGTAACAATTTCAAGTTGCATGCGTCATGATAATTATATTGCATTGATCGTTAACATCATAATGAACGTGGGAGTCAAATTCTCACGAAAAACTACTTTTTTTTAAAACGGGTTATCATCAATAAATACAACACAAGCCATTAATGGTTCACTTTTTAACCAGTCGGGACCTACCTACTAGTAGGTATACACGTGTAATACGGGTTAGTCTGTTTATATTTTTAATGTCTCATCTTATACTAAAAATAAACCTAATTGTAGGTACATAAACATAATATATGCGTACAATTAGGACGTGAAAATTTACAGGCCGTGAAGATTTACTGAAGTAATTTTAGATATTACAAGTCCAAGGACTCTCTACAGAATCCGCCATTCTTTTACTAAAACACGCTGTCAATTACTATGTAATAACACAATAGGTACTAGTACTACAAGAGAAACATCAATATGCATGTTTCATCTTGAGGCGTGCTTTCTTTTTGATCATAAAATATACTATTAACCAAAATGCGTGCTAATATTGAACACAGAATTGTGGGTCTGGTAAGGTACGATAACCAAACGAATTTTGTGAAATAGGGCGACGTGACTTATAATGAATTTAAATTAGAATGTGGCATCAAGGAGGGTTGACCTCTCCGGATCTCTTGGAGCTGAGAGGGACCAACATCGGCTGCTTTAAAGGAGCTTTAGCAAATTATGTCATGCAAATTACGTATTGTTGTATTGGATCTTCTTAGTCCCATAATCAGTGGATTAAAAAAACTTAAAGTAATCAGTGAATTTGCGATAAGTCATGGTCTCAAACGTTAGTATCCCATAATAGTTTGTGGTCCCAATTGTTCGCGGAGATAGATTGAAGTCTAAATTAGACTACATCGTGATTGTATTGCGACTGTAATGTACCTAGGTTTAGCTTAGTACATGTATACTGAATACTGTGTGAATCGGAACGTTATATACCATAATCGACTTCAAAACGTAAGATTAATTTGAAACTTTGCACTCCTCTTTATAATTTTTTTTTTTATATATGTATATAAAATCTACATTTTAGATCGGTTATCGGTTGTTTTTTTTTGTTTTTAACGATTTTTATAATTCGGAATTAAGATAATATACTTTAATTTTATTAGTTTACTTACATAGACAGTTAACAGTTTTATTTTTTTTATAATTTTATGCTTCAATAATCATTAGATTCAAGAAGAAAAATCGTGTTAGTAAGGTTTTGTTTTTCGATTCCGAACGTTTCATATAATGTCACATTTGGATGTGTTTGTCTTGCCAGTTGTCACTTGTCACTTGTCAGTCGGTCGAAACAGCAAGCAATTCATTTTCCACATATTTCAGACGACGTTAAAAACGAATTCGTGATCAGATAAAAAAGCGTTGGTGTTCTGGAATACCAGAGTTGAAGTGTATATTTTGGAAATAAAGCTTTGAAGTGTATATTTGAAGTGTATATTTTGGGAATAAGACATGCCTGTTGACCAAATTCAGTATTCGGAAAGATACTGTGATGACGTTTATGAATACAGGTACGTTACTTATTTCGAAAACCAATATATGTATTTATTAAATTGGCCCTTAAGTGGTGCAATCAGTATTTCATCACGAGACTCATATATAATATTTGTTAGTGTTCTATTCGGAATCATTCAAGGTTTGTGTAATTATGTGTAACAGTTACCATTCTCTGTTAAGTCCATCTTCTGTTAAGTTCTTGAGATGTGGTAACACAATAAATATTGTTTTGATATATTACACATTTTGATATGTTCATTCTAGCTTTGTGAGAGCAATTGATCAATAGACTGGTAGAGGTCTTTTGAGCTTTGGTTTTTAATATTGTCTTTTAACATAGAGTAAGGACAGCTTTTATTATCCACCAGTTGGTCTCTGTCAGTAAATTTAGATGTAGATTCTACTTTCGTCAGATTCAAAATATGTAATTTAAAAATGGGGTGTTTTGGTTAACAAAATGATATGAATTGTGCAGAACTGACCAACACTATACATATAATATTTAGAATTAATTATGATGTTACGAATTTAATATCTTGCTTTACTTAAATAATTTTGCTAACAAGTCAAAGATTATAAAGTATTCGAATAGAACACAAATGATGCTTGGTTTCCCAAAATTCCAGGCATGTAATCCTGCCCCCGGAGATAGCTCGTCTTGTACCCAAATCTCACCTTATGACGGAGACGGAATGGAGGAACCTTGGTGTACAGCAGAGTCCTGGATGGCTGCACTTCATGGTTCACAACCCGGAGCCTCATGTCCTCTTGTTCCGGAGGCCTCGGACTCAAACGCCTACAAACAGCCTCCCTCAAAACACTACATCCACAGTGAGGGTATGACGAGGTTAAAGAGCATTACATGGTTATTGCTAATTGTTGCCTTATAAGCTTGGTGCTTAGAGAATATAATCTGTTATGTTTCGGAAGATTTAATTAATTTTTATGGAGTGCCTTGGTTGTTGTACATTATGTACTCGACTTGTAATTTCACTTCCTACTATTGACTAGCTAGACTAACAGCTTTCTATATTTTACTAATTCAAAACAGACTTTCAAATCAACGAAAAACGACACAATATAATTTTTACAAAAAAAGGGACCCCTCCCGGCGACATCTGTGACAGGCTTCTGATAATAATGTTTGTATGTTTTTTATCCACTATCGATTACAAACTACAGAGTAACGACTAAGTATAGAAATAATTTCCGATCAAAACGAAAAAAAAAATTGGAAATACTATAAATAATTTAATTAATCGAAATTAAAATATGAAATCTGAAGTTATTCGTAGTATCCCTACGTCTGTTTGAGCTTTTGAAGCTCATCCTGTTCGAAGTGTTCAGTGACGCTGTAAAGGTCAGCGTGACCACATAGTAAAGGCCACTCGAAAAAAGAAAACAACAACTGTGGATGTTTGTTAGTGCTCCTTGGTGTATATCTATTCTGTGAGTTAGTGTCATGGCATTTATTAATCGTGATTGTTTACGAATTTGTATGGAAACTTTAATAATTATTTTCTCATGAACCGCGCGTCTCCGTGCTGCGAAATTTTGTGAGTGGACGTCTTTTAACGAGTTCTAGCTGTGAAAGAAGTACATAGCCGATCTGTGGTGTTGCATATTCTAAAGTGCTTCCCCCATTTGAGTATACTTTTGGATAAAATATTTGTAATATATTTCGATACGATAATGAACATGACATAAAAATAATGCTAGTTAAAAATAAGAAAATACAATACAGTGATTCAGCAAGCCGTAAAGTTGAGGTTAGGAGTGACGTATATTTTGCTGGGCTGTCATAATTAGCTACATAATGGTCTACCACTGTTGGGCACATCCACTCGCTCCATGTGGCATGGTGGAGCCTTCGGTTTAACCTTGGTTAGTCTCTGACTTATTAGTAGCATCCATAGCCCAATGGCTCGCGTCGATTCAATGTGATCGAAAGAGTTAAGCAACGACGGGCGCGGTCGGTTTGTGGATGGGTGACAGCTAGTGGCAAAATGTCATGGAACCTACCGTGCTTCGGAGGGCACGTAAAGCCGTCAGTCCCGGTTGTTTTCAATTGTGGAAACAGTCGTTAAGCCTTGTCGAAGACCTTCGGGTGGCTTGAGAACATTCGACACCGGGTTGGCCACTAACCCCTCCACCAATCTGCATTGGAGCAGCGTGGTGGAGTATGCTCTAGACCTCCCGCAGCTGTGTCTGTGGGGGAGACCCGTGCCCAGCAGTGGAACGTCTATGGGTCGCATGGAGGCTCTGGCACTGCTGTCATTGGAGCCGATGGTTGGTTTTAAGCTCCGATGGTTGGTTTTAAGCTCAGTATATATAATATAAGCTATATCTTCATAAAAAAAAGATAGAATCAGTTACTAATGGAGGTGCTGAAGGCAATATTTAACAATAACCATTTGAATTTAATATCTTTATGTTGAGTTTATAGTTCAAATGATATTCCAAATTATATGTAATTTTAGAACTATTTTAAGTATGAAAAGTTGGTATTACCTTTGTATGTACTTTGAAAGCCAATGATATTCTTTAGTTCCTAAACCGGTCTGATGGCATTTATAAAACATCACCAAATCAAAAATGCATTTATTGTATACTATCTTAAAATGAGATCAAACCATCTTCTTTGAAGTGAAAGGACGATGGACAAAAATGTATGGAACCTGGTACCGGCACCAATCGAAATGTATGATACACCGTTGGAAAGGTCTTTTAGTGTAGAATAATAATAACCAAGGCGCCAGTCCCAATTTGCTGTCCGATCGGAGTAATCACTCCTTGAAAATTACTAATGTTTCCTAATAAAGTATTTCAATCAGATCAACTTCTTCTCCATTTCGCCATAGTTTATTTTTTATTATGAGGTTAAATAATAAACGGTGACAGCCCACTGGCTATCTAACTCTAACTAAGGACATCGTGAGGAAACCTGCATGCCTGAGGAGCCTTCATATCGTTCTCTAAGGCATGTGAAGTCTGCCAATTCGCACTTGGCCAGCATGGTGGACTAAGGCCCAATCCCTCGTATTCTGAAAGGAGACCCATGCTCAACACTGGGACAAAGAAAGGGTTGTGGTGATGTGCTTAAATAAAACATTGAATTTTAATTATCATTTTATTTATTTCTTATATAATACTTTTTATGTATTATTAAATACAAATGAAACTATAGTTCATACATATTGTACATGTTTGGGACTGGATCACTTAAATAGAGAAAACATACTGGAGAGAAACCTGAGGATTCCAAAAGCACTGTGTGGAAATGAAGAAAACACTACAGCCATAATTATTTGCGATGGCACGTATATTTATATTCACAAGAGCTCTAACTTTTTATTTCAAAGGCAATCCTACAGGTTGCACAAGTTCCAAAACCTTTTAAAGCCATTCCTGCTTGTAACCATTGATGGATACATAATAGACGTAAAAGCACCTTACGCTGCCACTAAAACTGATGCCCAGATTATGAGCGATTTAATGAAAGACGAGGAAGACCCTCTCCATATATTAATGCAGACCAATGACGTATTTATTTTAGACCGCGGGTTCAGAGACAGTTGGGCCATATTGAAGCATGTGGCTACAAATACCACGTTCCGACGAAGGACTGGGTAAGTCTCAGCTTACTACTTCTCAAGCAAATGATTCCCGTCTGGTAACAATATGCAGATGGGTAATTGAAGTGGTTAACGGGCGATTCAAAAGAGACTTCAAGCTATTGCGCCAAAAATATTTTAACAATACGATGTCTAATATGATTGTAGATTTTAAGATTGCAGCAGCAATAACTAATAACTTCCACAGGCCCATCGCAGATAGCAGATACGCAGAAGCATTTTTACAAAAAATATCAAAAAAAATACATAGTCCTATAATATTATGTTGTACGATTATGTAGAAGCAAAACGATTAAATAATGGTAGAGTTGATTTCCAGAGAATGGAAGCAAATAACGTGCAAGATTTTCCACGATTGAGTGAAGAAGACGTGATGATATCATTATGGACATATACCTAAGTTAAAACTCTCGAGATCTTACTGCAGGCAGTGAGCATCTTAATAACGGGTTATATAGAGGAGGGGATATAACTGGTACCTGCGCTGCTACTTACACTTAGGGTTAATAATAATAATAAAACTGTAGCGTTGTTTGTATATTATGTATCAATATTCAATATCATATTGATACTTATTTGCATATTTTTTTAATACTTTGTATCAGACCTAACTGTAAAACTACTGATCAAATATAGCTTTGATTAGTTTGATTTACATTTTGAAATAGGATTTTTAAAAAAAAAGTAATTAAAATCGATAAAAGTAAACTTTTATAGGTGAGTAGTATCTATTTCGAGCTAAAAATCCAGTATCTTCTGAAGCGTATATTTCAAAACGGACAGCTATTTCGGACATGTCGTCATAGTATTTTTTTATACACTTGAGAAGAGCTATCCATTGGTGTGTGATTCATCTTGATTGGACATGGGTACCAAAATGGCCATCGTCCTTTGATATATCCTAACCAATTTATTTTTCCATGTTGTAAGTTTAACATGTACTTTAAGCAATGAAAGTTTACTGAGACTTAACTTTACTAATTAAATCACTTGATTTAAACACATATTCACAACAATGACCAATGCGTGTTGTGAATTAAAATTAAATAATATGGGGTACCTAACGTACTGTATTGGAAATGAAACCTTTGGAAAAATATTTTAAGAGCGAGAAATTTTTTATTAGTCTGGCATCCCTAAATAGACAGTCTAGAATGTGTCAACAAAATTTCGTCTTTGTCTGCAAAGTATTAGTATCTACTATATATATGTAAGTATATATAACAAACGGAGGCAAGTCAGGTAGACTGTGCTTTTAGTTTTTATTTCAATATATAAAACTGTTAATTTGTTAAGTGTGAACTTATTAGATCAAAATAAATAAAAAACCTATACTAAAGATGTAGCTGTAGCTATTGTAAACAATATACTATAGGGATAAATATATTTGCATTATTCATAAATAACATTATTTTTATTTCACTCCATACTTATGGGTAATTTAAAAGAGAGTTACAATTTATAGAAGGTAACTAAACTGCACATTATTTGACTGGTGTGTCAAGAGGCCTAATCTTGAGTTAGCAGTTGAGGATAACCTCAACTTGTATGTATAATATTTATTATTTATGATATTATAAAATATGCACTGTGATCTACCTGATGAATCTTATCTCTGCCTTAATATTGCTGTAGGGATATAGATCAATCTTTTGTGTTTTTTAATGCATTGTGTCTATATTCGTTATACTTGTCGTATGGTAAGTAATTTCAAGTAATTTGTAGGAATTATAAAGTTTAAAAAATTATAGGTTATGAGAAGATCGTGTTACCATCTTGTACTAAGTACAAACTATAATTAGGACCTTGTTTGAATAAAAAACATAGTACTATGCTGAATGTTTATTTGGATTTAACTTCTAAAACATAAACACAGTAAAATAATAGTTACAAATAAATGCGAAGGTAGTATATTTTAATATATAAACTTGCCAATATGCATTAAAAATAATATAGAAACAAACTATCCATACTACGAGTTAAACAAAGTCAATAAAATTATTAACAATATATTAGTGTCGATTTAATAATATTTTTTTCATTCGTTAATCAATAAATTGTGCTTTTTCTTTTCTTAAAATCTATATTAGACAAATTAAAAATAGTAATAGTAACGAACCGTCGTAGAACGGAACGGGAATAACCACGAGTTGCCAATGTTGCCATACTAAAATTAATATACCGCAATGGAAAATGTGTATGTAAATTCTACCATGAAATAAAATCTACAACATTTTGATAGCGGCCAATCACAAAGCGTAACATCAAGCCTTTGCCAAGACTAACATGATTATTTTACTAAAATACATTTAACAGATTGTAGATTTTATTTCGATGGAAGGGAATCGGCAAACGTCGAAGTAAAACCTTGATATGGTTAAATCGGAAGTCCTTAAGTTAGCGTCAACAGTTTACTTAACATTCGTATAAAAGTCATCTCTCCAATATAATCTTATCTAAAAAGGTAGGCGTCATCTTACAAGTAGACACACGATACAAAATGTCCGAACAAACGAACGGGACATAAAAACTGTCACATTCAATATATAAACACTAGAAGGAAGGTGTCATGCCGTTGTAATAGTGAAAAAGTTTTGGATACATGTTTTACAGTCGCTAAGAAGTCGCTACTACTGCAGACCGCGGCGCCTACATCGCGTTCAAGCTGGATTATTCATATATTCTCATCTAACGATACAATTTTTGATAACTCGATATAAATATATGCAACATACACAAATATGCACATGAAGAACATGCTGGATATTCATTTTCTACGTCTAATAACTACTCGCAAAACCTTTTAACGAATATTTAACTACAGCCTGTCGGCATAATACTGTACGATGATAAATCGGGTTATCCGTCATATAATTTAACAATACACTTTTCACTAAAACGTAGGCCCTGATATAGGATCATTCGTTGAGAAGCGTCAGGTCGCATTCCGTAATAAGCTGAAATTAAAGTACTTAATTGTTGAGGCGAATACAGAAAATGATAACTAGGCAATAGGCATAGGATATGCAACCATAATACAAGCCAGATAGCAGATTTAAATGTAGGATAAGTTATTATGTAATTCGTTTCAATAGCGAGAGCACAAAACGCAATCACTGTTATTAAAATACGACCTCTCCATCTCAAAAACTTGTTTCAAAACAGGATATTTAAAGCTAACATTGTGATATTAAAGCTCATAGCTTTTATTCCAAGCTGTCTCATTAGTTTACCAAAAGATGACAATGCTCTTCGTTTTACGTGACATTTTATACACGTGTCTGGTTTTATACAGCATAAAATGATATGACAATTTACAAGAAGTGATATGATAGTATAATGGAGATTGTACTAATAGATATGTACTTAAACGTTTAATAAAGATAATTCAAATATAGATTTTGGTACATTTTTAAAGTTTAAATGCTCATTATAAATGTCTTTTTCGTTGATCGCTTCGCTCTGGCAACACCGTCGGGGTTACCGCAACGGAAAATAGTAGAAAAACAATTGGGGAATAGTAGATAATCAAAGGTAGGAATGACTCAATCACGATACGTACTGCAACAATGGCACGCCCTTATCAATACAATAAGCGTTGCATACGATAATCGTCTGTCGAACCTTTAGCTATTACAACTGAACAGGACTGTAAAATATCAATAAACCACTTTTGTTGCTTTTTTTTACTGATTCATTAAAATATCAGGAGTTAATAAGAGTGATAAATAAAACAGTAATTGTGTATAAAAAGTTAAAATAAATACATCCAGTATTCATTTAAAATGAATGCTTATCCATTTAAATAGACAAAACATAAAAAATTATAACTCATTGTACCAATTACAGTAAGTGCTTGTTCAGTTGATCGTAGCTAAATTGGCTTCAATCCTTATATACCTTGAACAATATGCAAGGATTAAACTCCTTTTCGTCGAGTTGTCGCCAAGGTCAAGCGAAGCCAGGTTCGTTAGTAATGTCATGAAATCTTACAGCATTTTAGAGATTTAATACATCCACAGCCAGCATTCATACTAATCAACCTAAAGAAATAACCAATTTCAGGTCGACTGCAATGCGTTGCTACCATTGCGGGGTAGTTTGAACCAGCTGGGTGGTAAATGAAAGTAATACTCTAAATGCTCTGTAAGGAAAGTGATTAGTGCTCTTGTACTTTAAGGTAGAATTCAGCTTGTGCAGGTTTTGTTAGTGATGAGTCGAAAGTTAGTAAAAGGATTGGGCAGCGTAACTAGAATCCTGTTGGTTTTAAAAGTTATATTTAGAATTCAAAATTATTTACCAATTGTTTGTCACGTCGGCAGTTACTTACAAGTCTTAATTAAAAATGTTAATTTCTTACTAATTTTCATTTAACTGAGTTACGCTATGCCAACGAAAGAAGGCCTTTTCACACTACATTGTAACAGCGTCATTTTATTACGCACTTGTTGTGTGAACGGACTTTAGAAAAAGAAAACTGGCAATATCAAGCAATACCATCATCGGTAAGATCGTTCCAGTGTTGTCAGAGCGCGCTGTGGCGGGAACTGAGCTACCACAGGTTAACAAGAATTTTAAGTACTGGTAACACAGTTGCTTCCCGCGTGTTGACAGACTTTTGAGCGAGGCGGCTTGGGTCTTGCTTACGTCGAATTTGATATCGAAATAATCTATCAGATTTTTACCATATTTAATGGTAAAGACGACGTAACTGGAACTTAATGTGCCAATTCGTTAGTGGACAGCCGCAAGCCGTGTCGCTCACAAGCCCTTAAACCAGCACCATAGCCGTTAGGCTGTTACATAAACCTTCCTACAATCCCACTAGGATTCTATATGTTCCCGATAGACACATAAGAAATCAAGAGTAACTAAGAGCCGAGACCAAACTTAAATAGCTTCGTCCGGGAATTGAATCCGGGAGCGTGTCGGCTACGGCGTCTGCGCCGGCTCCTTGTCCTCGGCTGTCCTGGTCGAGTACTGCGGAGGGTCTTCTGGCGGGCGCTGCTCTTCAGTCATGACCGACACCAATTCTTCGACTGCTCGGCCCAGGTCATCTATAAGCAAAAGCTGGTTTTATTATCTATGCTTAGATTTATTACAAACACTCTCCTATGGCGTCGATTTTATATAACCGACGGAGTTAAGAGGCGTCAGGCGCGGTCGGTATGTGGATGGGTGACCGGTAGTGGCAAAATAAGTTAGGGCGCGTCAAGTTGTTTGTCGTTGTTGTTTGTCCCTCCACCAATCCGCATTGGAGCAGCGTGGTGGAGTAGGTATGCTCTAGACCTCTCACAAGTGTCTGTGGGGGAGACCCGTGCCCAGCAGTGGGACGTCTATGGGTCGCAGCGAAGTTGTTTGTGCCGGTTGTTATCAATAAATATTTAAAACAATCGTTAAGCCTTGTCGGAAACCTACGGGTGGCTTGAGAACATTTGATACTGTTTGTTGGACACTAACTACTCCACCAATCCACATCTCTAAACATTCCTGCTGCTGCTTCCTTCGCTGCGACTCTAAAGTAACCCATCCGTGCCAAAGAGAGAGACGCTTCTGAGTTGTAGCTTAGCTCTATGTTTAGATTTGGTACTCGGTACGTCCATAGGTTCCTGGGCTTATCATTATACGCTGACAAGACCGCTGGGAGATGGTCTTTAGAAGATTACACCTTATAAAAATGTATTTTTGAGTAGATGTTAGCTCTGTCGCACGATAAAACGAATTCCTTACATTTTCTCGGTGCGGTAGCTAATGCAGTTTACATTTTAGGTATATTTTGCAACATACAGCACACAGTAACCATTAATCTATTCATTAATATTCGAAGATTTTTTACCTCAAGGTATGCGTCCTGTTATGTAGGCATTAACAGATAAAAATATATTAGAATCATACCTATTATCAAAAAACGGTAAGTATCTAGGTATTCATTACATGCAATATCTACAAAATATCATAAAATGTCATGCAACGAACGTAAAACATCTACGAATCCAAATAAAAAGCTTAAGAACTGGCAAATGAAAGGTAAAAAAAAAAATTGCTAACATTCACATAATAATATGTATTAGATTATAAAAATAGGAGCGAACACTATCCGCCTACAAACTTCTCTGGAGTTTGGCGGGATATTTTTTTATGTAATAGTTTTAAGCATTTACTGAATAAAGGTTTAAAAAAAAATTGAAAAATATAAATAGCTGGCGATACTAAAACTAAAAACGGCGTCCGAATTAAACTGAACACGAATTACAAACGTTTTAGCTGCGAAAAATTGCAAATAAACTTTGGTCCAGATGTAAATCGACGCAGACAGAACACTAATGTTAATGCATAATAATGATGTGGCAGAAAATAATGAAACAATACAAAACACACGACAAACACGTCAGCACGCGGTACCTGCGCAGTGCATGAGCGAGTGCACGGCGGGCGGCGGCGGCGGCGGCCGCGCCCCGTCGCGCTCCGCCCGCCCGCCATCTTGGGTAACACAGGCGCGTCAAAATGGCCGACTTATTGCGGTAACAAATCTAACATTTTATAACTATATCTAATATCGGTTCCTTTATTTCTGATGATACAATGAACAAACAGGTGATTCGATTTTGTAAGATATATGGATAGGTCCAAGAACTAGAAGGTTGTCATTAGGAGAGTACATGTACCTCTATAATCCTCAAAGTGAGTTGGCGCGAAAAGATACGTAGGCGGGTGATCGGTACGTAACGCTTGTTAATTCTTTCTGTACTTATCTCATTTTACTATATTTTCAGTCAGTCATATAATTGCATATTAAACCAAAACTTGCATTGGTCCTATCTAGACCAAATTATATAGACATTGTTTATTTTGGTTTTATGAACCTAACCTCTGGTCCATAATGATAATGTCTGTTGTATTCCTAACTAGTGGTCTACATAATAATAATAATAAATAATAATAAATATCTTGGACATTCTTACACACGGCCATCTGACCCCAAAGTGGGCGCGAGCCTGTGATATGGGTGTCAGAGACTGATATACATACATAGATATTTTTAAATACATACTTAAATAGATAATATTAACATCCAGACACAGAACAAACACAAGTGTTCGTCACACGAATATTTGTCCTGAGTGGGATTCGAACCCACGACCCTTGGCGCAACAGACAGGGTCACTACCGATTGCGCCAACGAGCCTGTCATGGATTGGTTTACGAGTTTAATATAGAGGTATAGAATGATACTGACTGGTATGCGCGTCGTGGTAGAGGCCGTTGTGCATCTTGGCGGGGGAGTCGGTGGCCAGCTGCGAGGCGGTCACCGAGCGGGTCTGCAGCGTGCCCGCGGCGGCGCGCGCCGGCGGCGACCCCTGCGCGGGCTGCGGGACAACGACAGACAGTCCGACAGGGTTCACATTCAAATAATTTATTAGAAAGAAAGAAAGAAAGAAAACCTTTATTTGTCTCAATATAGGTACACACAATAAAAGAAAAATAATTAAATAAACAACAACAACCAAAAATAAGCCACACATATAAATTAAATTAAAAAGAAGAGAGACAAAATAGGACTACTCTCAGCCTGTGCCGTGGTACTGAGGGAGAACCACGGCTGCTGGTTTTCAGCGTAGCCCTTTTTTTTCTCGAGCAGTCGTATTTGCGGTATAACAATAACAAACTTAAATAACTAACATAACATATTATAACATAACATAACATATTACAATAAAGCAATGACAATAGAAATAAAAAAAAAAAAAAAAACAAATTAAATAAAAACAAAAATAAAAATAAAGCAGTCGAAATAGAACACCAATTAAATAACAATATTAAAAGCAACCTACTCGATGTGAGTGCCGTTTAGTGCATCGGTAATAATTCGCTATGAGGTGATTACACACGCTTAACGAAAGTCTAGGTTACTACAAACTACTTAAAGAGAAGAGATATAATGCTATTCTAAACTGATTAATATAAAGCAAAGGATGAGCTATTGATCCTTGAATGAATAGCTAATCCTACACAGGTGCCTAACCTGCCTTATGGCTAATTTACAATAATTACCTACCACTAAGCTAAGCTCTAAGTCACGATAGACTATCTATCTGGTCATCGGCTTTAGGAAGAATTTACAATATTCTTATCCTATGTAGTGTAGGCCGAGAGAGAAAAAAGCCGGAGGAAAAAACTCTCGGTACTCTTTTAAAATTCAAATTAATTTGTACAGAAAAATGACAATAGTCCCACGCTCAACAGCGGGGAGGTCACCGACTGGGTTTACCCCTGGAGCGATAGGCATGATGACAGATTTTGAAATTCCCTTCTGTACATATCCAATATTTCGAAAAAAAAAAACATAATTTCTGGCAATAAATTGAGTTTTAACGCAAATTATTGCAGTTTTTCATATCTACTTTAAAATTAGCGCGAATACGCTCGTAGGTGTGATGGCGTCCGCTTTGACGTCACACCTAGATATTATAACAGAAAATGCCGTGGTATTTATAACAGTAGCCCAAACGACAGGGTGAATATTATTGAGGCGTGACGTCATCCGCTCTGATTGGCGTTTCAGTTAACATGGCTGATTTCTGTATTTTATAGGTACTTTTATTTTAATGAAAATCTGTTTAATCTTTATGTTTTTATTAAAACTTGGCCATTTTTTAAGAATTATTCAGCATACTTATTCCTCTAAAACCATTTATTCTTTATTTTTTTAATAATGTCATCATGCCTATTGCCCGGATAGAGGGGGTCTCCCCTAATTACGAATTCCCGCAGCGCAAGCGACCACGGCGCTGCGGAAGAGTTGTCTGTCTATCTGAAAATACCCGCAACGGCACATTCACGACTCCGTGGTGCGAAGGTGACCCTGACTGCCAAACCGTGTTCTGAGTTCGAATCCCGGCTGCGGCAGATATTCATTTTGCAGCTAAATATTTGTATTTGGGTCAGCGTATGTAGTGTTTATATATTAGTAGCGCCGTATACAGGGTTCACTGAAATACGGCGCTACGGCTCGGTACCGTAACACAATGGGACATGACTTTTTTTTTAATGCCCACTGCTGGATATAGGGCTCCCTTAATCGGTGCCACTCTTCCAGTCCTGTGCCCTTTGTATCCAGCGGTCACCCACTGACTTCTTCAGGTTATCAAACTATTTGTACCTACTAATATGTATGTTACTCGTAAATTGGTGTCCACTGCTGGATATAGGGAGATAGACACATCAGACTATTTGTACCTACTCGTGTAATGTGTGTTAAATTGTGTTGTTTTCTGTGTGTCCTTGCCCCGCAACAGAGGCCTAGGCCTACCAGGGCTTAGGGAGCTCACCTCGTCGAGCAGCCGGCGCAGGCGCTGCAGCTGCGCCTCCAGCTGCCGGTTGTGCTCCTCCAGGATCTGCATGCGCGCCTCCAGCCGCCCCTTGTGCTGGCGCAGCAGCCGCGCCTCCGCCATCATGTCCTGTACGGTACAACACTGTTAGAGAACCATCGTTCCCAGCCGTCGTTACTACTGGTACTGTACTGTATTACGGCTGTACTAGCTTTTACCCGCGGCTCCGCCCGCGTGGTCAAAGGGAATTAACAATGAGTTGTTTATCATACATGACAACGCCATCTATTAACAACATCCGGAACTAAATAGCAAATAACAAAACATTGATATCTTCGCATGAGGATGTTTTACCGCGGTAAAAAGTAGCCTACGTCACTCTCCATCCTCCTCACTATCTCCACACATAAAAACCATACCATATAACATCTTCGTTGCGACGTGAAAGCCGGACAAATAAACAAACACACTTTCACATTTATAATATTAGTATGGATTTGTGCCCAGTGTTCCCGTGTAGTAGCGTCCATAGCCCAATGGCTCGGGTAGATTCAATGTGACCCAAAGAGTTAAGCAACGACGGGCGCGGTCGGTTTGTGGATGGGTGACCGCTAGTGGCAAAATTTCATGGACGCTACCGTGCTTCGGAGGGCACGTAAAGCCGTCGGTTCCGGTTGTTTTCAATGTTGGAAACAGTCGTTACGCCTTGTCGAAGACCTTCGGGTGGCTTGAGAACATTCGACACTGGGTTGGCCACTAACCCCTCCACCAATCCGCATTGGAGCAGCGTGGTGGAGTATGCTCTAGATCTCCTGCAGCTGCGTCTGTGGGGGAGACCCGTGCCCAGCAGTGGGACGTCTATGGCGAGCGTTCCCGTGTATGGCAATAGGATGATGGAACCTAAACTGGTGTCTAAACACCTCTGCCTACCCTCTGGGAAGATACAGGCGTGACGTGGTCGTACCTGGTCAACGGGCGCGTTCCGCGAGTCCCCCAGCTGGTCCTCGGGCGTGGACCCCGGCGTCTGCTTCGCCTTCAGCCGCTCGTACTCCGCCTGGAGACTTGCGTTCTCCTCCTCCAGCTCCCTGCAATTACAACCACATTTATGTTACAACTAGTGCTTCGCTCGCGAGGAATTAGACCCATTAACGACGTCTGCCCGCGTTCGGGTTGCCCACTTGACTTCAAAAACGGCAAAGTTTCATACTAACTTTGCACCCCCGTTTTACCCCCTTAGGGGGTGAATTGTTAAAAATCCTTTCTTAATGCTCCCCTACGTTATAAAAGGAACCCCTGTGCAAAATTTCAAGCTTCTAACCCTTATAGTGGCCCTGCGTTGATATGTCAGTCAGTCAGTCAGTCAGTCAGTCAGTCAGTCAGTCAGTCAGTCAGTCAGTCAGTCAGTCAGTCAGTCAGTCAGCCAGTCAGTCAGTCAGCTTCTCCTTTTATATATATAGATAGGCTCTAGTTTATCTTGGCAGCCCGCTGGTTGGTTGTTACGATTTTGCATCGGATTTTTTCCGAGTTAAAGTATTACTCAAAAACGAGAGAGAGACAATCGGAGCTCGGCGCGACAGACCAGATTTCCAATTGTCCCTATCATCATCATCATCATCATCATCATGCAACACTTTCTCTGTCCAACTGATGGGCACGGGTCTCCTCTCAGAATGGGAAAGATTAGGCCTGAATCCATCACGCTGGCCAAGTGCGGATTGGCAGACTTCACATGCCTTCGAGGACATTATGATGTATCTCAGGCGTGCAGGTTTTTTCACGATATGTCCTTCACCGTTAGATACAACCAGTTAACTTCTTAAATCGCAAATAACTTCGAAAAGTCACTGGTGCGTGCCGCTTGGGTTTGAATTCAAACCGCTCGATTGAGAGGCTAGTTCGATAGCCACTGGGCTGTCACTGCAAGCGACGCAACCAGCAGCGACGCTGTTGTGCAACAACAAAACAACAAAAATAGGGGCCACTCTGAAAACCAGCAGCCGCGGTTCACTCAGTACCACTCCAAAGGCTGAGAGAAGTCCCATTTTGTATATTTTTCTCTTGTTGTTGCTTTTATTGTAACCTTGGGACCAAATAAAGATTTAGCTTTCTTTCTTTCTATATTTCAACAGCGTGTCCAGTCAGGTCCGGTCCGGTCCGGTCCAGTCCGGCCCGGGTCCAGTCCAGTCCGGTCCGGTTCGGGCCAGTCCGGCCCGGGTCCAGTCCAGTCCGGTCCAGTCCGGTCCGGTCCGGTCCGGTCCCGGCCTCACCTGATCATGGCCTCCAGCTCGTGGCGCTGCTCGCGGTGGATGCCGGACACCACGTGCACGGGCGAGCGCGGCGCGTCCTCCGCGTCGACGCCGCCGCCGTTCAGGGACGCGCAGTACTGCGCTATCAGCGCGTGCTCCTCGTCACTGGAATCACGAACAAAATCTATTAAGTCTCCAGTCACAGGTACGCTGGAAGATATTTCTTAGGGAAATAAGCGTTACCTTTGTACATTAATAATATATTAAGACTAGTGGACGCCCGCAGCTTCGCTCGCGTCTACCCGTATAACGACTTCAAAAACGGCAATGTTTCATACTAACTTTGCACCCCCGTTTTACCCCCTTAGGGGGTGAATTTTCAAAAATCCTTTCTTAGTGCTCCCCTGCGTTATAAAAGGAACCTCTGTGCAAAATTTCAAGTTTCTAGCCCTTATAGTTTAGGCCCTGCGTTGATATGTCAGTCAGTCAGTCAGTCAGTCAGTCAGTCACCTTCTCCTTTTATATATATAGATTGTATTTCTTGATATTGTTCTCCTATGTGTACATAAATGCAAATAAATAAAAAATAAGTACGCTTGGTCGAACGGTCGAACGGTCGAACGGTCGGTAAAAACTCAACCTTCTACGCCGAGAGTGCTGGTTCGCTACCCAGTGTCTCAACAAAATAAAATTTACACATTATATTTATGGATATTGCCAGTGATACTTTATGGATCCGAAACGTGGTCTTTTAGCGTCGGCCTTATCGGCAAGCTCAAAGTAGCTCAGCGTGCTATGTCAAATGGCACCAATGTGTGATTATGAACGTTTCTTACACTTGTGAGACAGTGTAAAGTAACACTGGACTGTATTAATTAGTATGTGTAATTAATCAAGTAAGCAATACTCCCCAGGTTTACGGTGATGAAAATCCAATTATTTGACCCAAGGAACTTAAAGCTGACAGTTACAACGAATAGCCGTCGTAGTCGATTATACAATTCAAGTATTTCACCACATATAACTTTGTTTCTTGGCACTTTATTGGAAGTAATAAGTATGGAAGTAACAAATTTAAAGCGAAATTATAGTAACTTAAACGTAAATATCAAAAGTCGTTCGTAAGATGGACCACCGGTAGGTTAGAAAGCTCCTCGAGTGGAGGCCACAGCTCGGGAAACGAATGACACGAATGACATTTCTATGTTGGTGCAATTTAACTAAAACATCACAATATGGTTACATTATTTTACAGTGACACAAGGCCTTGTCAGTTTACTCTACTGAATAACTAATACGTGCTATAGATAGGTAGTGCAATCCACGAAGACGCGCCCCACCAATTTTTGGGTTGAGGGGATCGCGGGGTGCGGGGAGTTTGCTCCGAGCGTCGGTCGCGAACCGTCAGCGGTTCATTGCAGTGTGCGTCATAGGTAATTAGTGTGTACCGATAACACTCAAACATTGACGGAAGCTTGCACACATCTATATATATAAAAGGAGAAGGTGACTGACTGACTGACTGACTGACTGACTGACTGACATATCAACGCAGGGCATAAACTATAAGGGCTAGAAACTTGAAATTTTGCACAGGGGTTCCTTTTATAACGTAGGGGAGCACTAAGAAAGGATTTTTGAAAATTCACCCCCTAAGGGGGTAAAACAGGGGTGCAAAGTTAGTATGAAACTTTGCCGTTTTTGTAGTCGTTAAACGGGTAGACGTCGTTAATGGGTCTAATTCTGCGCGAGCGAAGCTGCGGGCGTCCACTAGTATACTATAAACGGTTAGGAGAAATAGTAGGGCGCGTCTTCGTGAATTGCACTATCTATCTATACCATGCTGTGAATATCAAACGCACCTGTCGGGCGTGTCGAGCGCGCGCGCCCCCAGCTCGACCTGCGCGAGCCGCGACGCGTACAGCTCGAGCCGCGAGTGCATGTCGTCGCCCGCGCCGCCCCCCGCGCCCGCGCCCCCCGCGTGCTGCGGCGACGGCGCGGGGGACTCCAGCGCGTCGCCTGGAACACGCGGGAGAAACGTTATAAACAAACTGTAAAACAGCGCCATCTAGAATACAGCTGTGGGCAACCCACATAATATATCAAAGTCAAACCTAAAAGGTCTAATCTTTTTGCTATTTCCCTAAAAAGTTTTATAGCCATATTGCCTAATTGCGAAGCCTAATTGTGTTTTAAGAGGCTCCAAAAATGATGTTACAAAAGGTAAAAAGACACGTTGGAATATCGTATATGGAATACGTTTCGTGACGCAGTTCGTAGGAATAAAACTTACAACTATTACAGAGATGGCGCAATAAGAAATATTTGTGAATAATATTCAGACTGGTCCATCTTCTCTTTCAAAATCATTGAACAGACCGCATAATATTAGTAGGAGAGCTGGCACCAATTTTTCGGTAGGTATTTGAGGCAAGCTGAGAACTTGTCCAACGCCTCTCCTATTATACCCCAACACGGAACTGCAGACCTGGCTGGTGAGTAGCGGGGCAAAATCAACCCCTATATAAATTAAAAAAAAAAAATTATTTCCAAATATATATTTGAGTCAATATGTAATTTTTATAAGTTGTAGTCCAATGTTTACAGAATATAAAAAAAAAATTAGAAATAATTTTTTTTTTTAAATTTATATAGGGGTTGATTTTGTCCCGCTACTCACCAGCCAGGTCTGCAGTTCCGTGTTGAGGTATAATAGGAGAGGAGAGGCGTTGGACAAGTTTTCAGCTTGCCTCAAATACCTACCGAAAAATTGATGGCAGCTCTTGGACCATATACAGGTTTATCAGATGTGTTAGCTACCTTCGAGCACGGTCTGCACCGGCAGGTAGCCGACGCGCGGGTGCTTCTTGAAGTATCGCGCCGACTTGAACTTGTTGCGCAGCGCGCGGGTGAAGTCTCGCACGTCCTCGCCTGACGTCGTCTACAACACAAGTCGTAACAGGTCAGTCAGTTTAACAAGTATTTATGGTATGGCCCGTATGTCTGTTTGTCCGTCTATATTATAAAAAAAAAACGTGATGAGGAATTAAAAAGAAAAGTGTTAATCTATGTTAACATCGCTGCGACCCATAGACGTCCCACTGTTGGGCACGGGTCTCCCCCACAGACACAGTTGCGGGAGGACTGGAGCATACGCCACCACGCTGCTCCAATGCGGATTGGTGGAGGGGTTAGTGGCCAACCCAGTGTCGAATGTTCTCAAGCCACCCGAAGGTTCTCGACAAGGCTTAACGACTGTTTTCACCATTGAAACCGGGACCGACGGCTTCACGTACCCTCCGAAGCACGGTAGCGTCCATGAAATTTTGCCACTAGCGGACATTATTACACACTGAATCGACGCGAGCCATTGGGCTACAAGTACAATATAAGTTAACAGCATAACATAATATTTCCTGGCACGTTCTTGAGGCTTGTGATTTGACTGAGAGATAACTTACAGCAGTGCAGTACTCCTGCATGGGATGCGTCAGCTTGTGGTTCTTGGCCTTGCGGCCGCTGAAGAAGCACTTCTGGCACATGTCGAAGTTGAAGCACTTCAGACATCGGTACCTGCGGAGTGCGAGATGGTTTTGCTAATACAACACAGTCATAATAATACACACAAACGACGCGAAGTATCCGATGAACTCTATCTAGATCCGACTAATCCAAAACCCTCAAGCTTATTGGTGACAAGAGGAGGCTATACCGCCTTACAGATGGCCACTCTAACTAAAATATCTGTAATTTTTTGGATCTGAAAAGTATTTCCCGACTAATCCTTGTGACTAACTCTCCTTCTGTATTTTTTCGTAACGAGACCCACCGTGGATGCCATACATTTTTACCTGCTATGCCTAAGGTAATTCAGCCGTGTTGGCACTTTCGCAGCCAGTTTGTTTGAGTGGGATGTAGTTGATAGAGCTGTTAATGGTTTTAAGCCAGTTTCTTCCAGGCGGAGGCTGGCAGTGGCAACCCTAGCCCCCAAGCTGCAGCACTGCAGTGGAACGCCTCATGTGCTGCACCACTGCAGTGGAACGCCTCATGTGCTGCACCACTGCAGTGGAACGCCTCATGTGCTGCACCACTGCAGTGGAACGCCTCATGTGCTGCACCACTGCTGTGGAACGCCTCATGTGCTGCACCACTGCAGTGGAACGCCTCATGTGCTGCAGCACTGCAGTGGAACAGCTCACCTGAAGCCCACGATGGGGTACTCCTTGCAGATGTTGCACTTGGCCTGGTGGCGCGCGCTCTCGGCGGCCGCCAGCCGGTGCAGCACGGGCAGCCACACCATGGACTGCGGCTCGCGCTGCAGCCACTGCAGGAAGTGGAACGCTTCATGTGCTGCAGCACTGCAGTGGGACCGCTCACCTGAAGCCCACGATGGGGTACTCCTTGCAGATGTTGCACTTGGCCTGGTGGCGCGCGCTCTCGGCGGCCGCCAGCCGGTGCAGCACGGGCAGCCACACCATGGACTGCGGCTCGCGCTGCAGCCACTGCAGGAAGTGGAACGCTTCATGTGCTGCAGCACTGCAGTGGGACCGCTCACCTGAAGCCCACGATGGGGTACTCCTTGCAGATGTTGCACTTGGCCTGGTGGCGCGCGCTCTCGGCGGCCGCCAGCCGGTGCAGCACGGGCAGCCACACCATGGACTGCGGCTCGCGCTGCAGCCACTGCAGGAAGTGGAACGCTTCATGTGCTGCAGCACTGCAGTGGGACCGCTCACCTGAAGCCCACGATGGGGTACTCCTTGCAGATGTTGCACTTGGCCTGGTGGCGCGCGCTCTCGGCGGCCGCCAGCCGGTGCAGCACGGGCAGCCACACCATGGACTGCGGCTCGCGCTGCAGCCACTGCAGGAAGTGGAACGCTTCATGTGCTGCAGCACTGCAGTGGGACCGCTCACCTGAAGCCCACGATGGGGTACTCCTTGCAGATGTTGCACTTGGCCTGGTGGCGCGCGCTCTCGGCGGCCGCCAGCCGGTGCAGCACGGGCAGCCACACCATGGACTGCGGCTCGCGCTGCAGCCACTGCAGGAAGTGGAACGCTTCATGTGCTGCAGCACTGCAGTGGGACCGCTCACCTGAAGCCCACGATGGGGTACTCCTTGCAGATGTTGCACTTGGCCTGGTGGCGCGCGCTCTCGGCGGCCGCCAGCCGGTGCAGCACGGGCAGCCACACCATGGACTGCGGCTCGCGCTGCAGCCACTGCAGGAAGTGGAACGCTTCATGTGCTGCAGCACTGCAGTGGGACCGCTCACCTGAAGCCCACGATGGGGTACTCCTTGCAGATGTTGCACTTGGCCTGGTGGCGCGCGCTCTCGGCGGCCGCCAGCCGGTGCAGCACGGGCAGCCACACCATGGACTGCGGCTCGCGCTGCAGCCACTGCAGGAAGTGGAACGCTTCATGTGCTGCAGCACTGCAGTGGGACCGCTCACCTGAAGCCCACGATGGGGTACTCCTTGCAGATGTTGCACTTGGCCTGGTGGCGCGCGCTCTCGGCGGCCGCCAGCCGGTGCAGCACGGGCAGCCACACCATGGACTGCGGCTCGCGCTGCAGCCACTGCAGGAAGTGGAACGCTTCATGTGCTGCAGCACTGCAGTGGGACCGCTCACCTGAAGCCCACGATGGGGTACTCCTTGCAGATGTTGCACTTGGCCTGGTGGCGCGCGCTCTCGGCGGCCGCCAGCCGGTGCAGCACGGGCAGCCACACCATGGACTGCGGCTCGCGCTGCAGCCACTGCAGGAAGTGGAACGCTTCATGTGCTGCAGCACTGCAGTGGGACCGCTCACCTGAAGCCCACGATGGGGTACTCCTTGCAGATGTTGCACTTGGCCTGGTGGCGCGCGCTCTCGGCGGCCGCCAGCCGGTGCAGCACGGGCAGCCACACCATGGACTGCGGCTCGCGCTGCAGCCACTGCAGGAAGTGGAACGCTTCATGTGCTGCAGCACTGCAGTGGGACCGCTCACCTGAAGCCCACGATGGGGTACTCCTTGCAGATGTTGCACTTGGCCTGGTGGCGCGCGCTCTCGGCGGCCGCCAGCCGGTGCAGCACGGGCAGCCACACCATGGACTGCGGCTCGCGCTGCAGCCACTGCAGGAAGTGGAACGCTTCATGTGCTGCAGCACTGCAGTGGGACCGCTCACCTGAAGCCCACGATGGGGTACTCCTTGCAGATGTTGCACTTGGCCTGGTGGCGCGCGCTCTCGGCGGCCGCCAGCCGGTGCAGCACGGGCAGCCACACCATGGACTGCGGCTCGCGCTGCAGCCACTGCAGGAAGTGGAACGCTTCATGTGCTGCAGCACTGCAGTGGGACCGCTCACCTGAAGCCCACGATGGGGTACTCCTTGCAGATGTTGCACTTGGCCTGGTGGCGCGCGCTCTCGGCGGCCGCCAGCCGGTGCAGCACGGGCAGCCACACCATGGACTGCGGCTCGCGCTGCAGCCACTGCAGGAAGTGGAACGCTTCATGTGCTGCAGCACTGCAGTGGGACCGCTCACCTGAAGCCCACGATGGGGTACTCCTTGCAGATGTTGCACTTGGCCTGGTGGCGCGCGCTCTCGGCGGCCGCCAGCCGGTGCAGCACGGGCAGCCACACCATGGACTGCGGCTCGCGCTGCAGCCACTGCAGGAAGTGGAACGCTTCATGTGCTGCAGCACTGCAGTGGGACCGCTCACCTGAAGCCCACGATGGGGTACTCCTTGCAGATGTTGCACTTGGCCTGGTGGCGCGCGCTCTCGGCGGCCGCCAGCCGGTGCAGCACGGGCAGCCACACCATGGACTGCGGCTCGCGCTGCAGCCACTGCAGGAAGTGGAACGCTTCATGTGCTGCAGCACTGCAGTGGGACCGCTCACCTGAAGCCCACGATGGGGTACTCCTTGCAGATGTTGCACTTGGCCTGGTGGCGCGCGCTCTCGGCGGCCGCCAGCCGGTGCAGCACGGGCAGCCACACCATGGACTGCGGCTCGCGCTGCAGCCACTGCAGGAAGTGGAACGCTTCATGTGCTGCAGCACTGCAGTGGGACCGCTCACCTGAAGCCCACGATGGGGTACTCCTTGCAGATGTTGCACTTGGCCTGGTGGCGCGCGCTCTCGGCGGCCGCCAGCCGGTGCAGCACGGGCAGCCACACCATGGACTGCGGCTCGCGCTGCAGCCACTGCAGGAAGTGGAACGCTTCATGTGCTGCAGCACTGCAGTGGGACCGCTCACCTGAAGCCCACGATGGGGTACTCCTTGCAGATGTTGCACTTGGCCTGGTGGCGCGCGCTCTCGGCGGCCGCCAGCCGGTGCAGCACGGGCAGCCACACCATAGACTGCGGCTCGCGCTGCAGCCACTGCAGGAAGTGGAACGCTTCATGTGCTGCAGCACTGCAGTGGGACCGCTCACCTGAAGCCCACGATGGGGTACTCCTTGCAGATGTTGCACTTGGCCTGGTGGCGCGCGCTCTCGGCGGCCGCCAGCCGGTGCAGCACGGGCAGCCACACCATGGACTGCGGCTCGCGCTGCAGCCACTGCAGGAAGTGGAACGCTTCATGTGCTGCAGCACTGCAGTGGGACCGCTCACCTGAAGCCCACGATGGGGTACTCCTTGCAGATGTTGCACTTGGCCTGGTGGCGCGCGCTCTCGGCGGCCGCCAGCCGGTGCAGCACGGGCAGCCACACCATGGACTGCGGCTCGCGCTGCAGCCACTGCAGGAAGTGGAACGCTTCATGTGCTGCAGCACTGCAGTGGGACCGCTCACCTGAAGCCCACGATGGGGTACTCCTTGCAGATGTTGCACTTGGCCTGGTGGCGCGCGCTCTCGGCGGCCGCCAGCCGGTGCAGCACGGGCAGCCACACCATGGACTGCGGCTCGCGCTGCAGCCACTGCAGGAAGTGGAACGCTTCATGTGCTGCAGCACTGCAGTGGGACCGCTCACCTGAAGCCCACGATGGGGTACTCCTTGCAGATGTTGCACTTGGCCTGGTGGCGCGCGCTCTCGGCGGCCGCCAGCCGGTGCAGCACGGGCAGCCACACCATGGACTGCGGCTCGCGCTGCAGCCACTGCAGGAAGTGGAACGCTTCATGTGCTGCAGCACTGCAGTGGGACCGCTCACCTGAAGCCCACGATGGGGTACTCCTTGCAGATGTTGCACTTGGCCTGGTGGCGCGCGCTCTCGGCGGCCGCCAGCCGGTGCAGCACGGGCAGCCACACCATGGACTGCGGCTCGCGCTGCAGCCACTGCAGGAAGTGGAACGCTTCATGTGCTGCAGCACTGCAGTGGGACCGCTCACCTGAAGCCCACGATGGGGTACTCCTTGCAGATGTTGCACTTGGCCTGGTGGCGCGCGCTCTCGGCGGCCGCCAGCCGGTGCAGCACGGGCAGCCACACCATGGACTGCGGCTCGCGCTGCAGCCACTGCAGGAAGTGGAACGCTTCATGTGCTGCAGCACTGCAGTGGGACCGCTCACCTGAAGCCCACGATGGGGTACTCCTTGCAGATGTTGCACTTGGCCTGGTGGCGCGCGCTCTCGGCGGCCGCCAGCCGGTGCAGCACGGGCAGCCACACCATGGACTGCGGCTCGCGCTGCAGCCACTGCAGGAAGTGGAACGCTTCATGTGCTGCAGCACTGCAGTGGGACCGCTCACCTGAAGCCCACGATGGGGTACTCCTTGCAGATGTTGCACTTGGCCTGGTGGCGCGCGCTCTCGGCGGCCGCCAGCCGGTGCAGCACGGGCAGCCACACCATGGACTGCGGCTCGCGCTGCAGCCACTGCAGGAAGTGGAACGCTTCATGTGCTGCAGCACTGCAGTGGGACCGCTCACCTGAAGCCCACGATGGGGTACTCCTTGCAGATGTTGCACTTGGCCTGGTGGCGCGCGCTCTCGGCGGCCGCCAGCCGGTGCAGCACGGGCAGCCACACCATGGACTGCGGCTCGCGCTGCAGCCACTGCAGGAAGTGGAACGCTTCATGTGCTGCAGCACTGCAGTGGGACCGCTCACCTGAAGCCCACGATGGGGTACTCCTTGCAGATGTTGCACTTGGCCTGGTGGCGCGCGCTCTCGGCGGCCGCCAGCCGGTGCAGCACGGGCAGCCACACCATGGACTGCGGCTCGCGCTGCAGCCACTGCAGGAAGTGGAACGCTTCATGTGCTGCAGCACTGCAGTGGGACCGCTCACCTGAAGCCCACGATGGGGTACTCCTTGCAGATGTTGCACTTGGCCTGGTGGCGCGCGCTCTCGGCGGCCGCCAGCCGGTGCAGCACGGGCAGCCACACCATGGACTGCGGCTCGCGCTGCAGCCACTGCAGGAAGTGGAACGCTTCGATGTACTGCAGCTGGCCGTCGGCGTCGCGTTCTAGAGTGTTCTCTTTGCTGTCTTCTTTGCTCTCCTTATCTTTCTCTGAGGATTTTGAAAGAAGACAAATGGATCAGAATTATGTAATGTAGGTATACCTACTAATTTCGATCGGGTCCAACTTTCAGGTACGTCAAATATAATGATGATTAGAAGATTACCCAAACATACCTGGCTTCCTATCAAGGGTGCCGCCTTTGTTGCCCTCCTTCGACGCAGCGGACGCCTGCTCGAAACAACTCCTCACCGACGGTTCAATGTTAGATCCTCCGAAAGCAGCCACTTCGCCGAGTTGTCGGGGCACCTGGAAAGATAATAATTAAGGTTATAGTTATAGTGCCACCACCATCGTCCACCAATCCGCATTGGAGCAGCGTGGTGGAGTTTGCTCTAGACCTACCGCAGCAGTTTCTATGGGGAGGCCCGTGCCCAGCAGTGGGACATTTATAGGTCGCAGCGATTATAGTGCCGCTAGTGAAATCCATTGACGAACTCATGAACAAAATGAGAACAAAATATGATGGAAAGGACACAAACTGGTCAACGAAACAAAGGAAGGCAAGAGGAGGAATCAAGAAAACGAGAAAGGATAAACCTCTAAGAGAATGAAACGAATGTGGAGAGAATAGAAGGAGTCTTTCGATCGATCGTGGAACTAAAAAGCAAGGACAATTTCAAGGAAAGGAAAGATTAAAAATATCCTTACCTGTATACAATCGTGCAAGAGTAGCCCCAGTTTTCTTTGGTCCGCGCGACACGATGGGTCTGCGATCAGTCTGAATAGGTACCTGGAATCAAAAAAAGTAAATAAATTCAATGAAAATTATCCATAGATTTTCAAATATCTTTGAATGACGAAATAGCTTAGCACCCTGTAATTGTAGATTGTCAGTCCATTTAATTTTGTATGATTCTCCAGTGATCCATAAAGGAAATTCTCTATATCCAGCTGTCAAATCTTTACATCCTCATCAATAATCATATTCTCCAAGTAGTTACAAGAAATAGTAGAAACTCAGCTGTTTACTGGTTAATACATCGAAGTAAATCCTGTAAAACTTATCATCATTATTAAAATAATATAAAATATAATTGTATTATCTTTAGCATGCCCGATAGTCTAGGATAAGAGGTAAATTAATAAACTTTTTGACTGCACCTTGCCGTAAAAGTTAATAAAGTTTTGATTCTCCTTCAGACTAGCAGATACTTCTCCTCAATACATCTCTTGCACTTCTCCAGACTGCCGTACTTCGTATTCCTCTTCTCCCAACTAAACTCTCCACCTAAACTCCTCCTCCAGACCGGCTGATACTCCTCCTCTAGACTTATCCTCCTGTCGTATACTTTCCCAGCTCACCTATACTTCTCCTCCAGATGCCCCTTGCAGAGCAGCACGAGGCCGACCTTGAAGCTCAGCACGCGGATCTGTCCGGTGCGCTGGCTGTCGTACACGTTGAGCAACCAGTTGATCGACAGGTCCAGGCAGAGCGGCACGTTCACTAAGCTTGGGTTCTCCGCTGCAATCACCTGTTGGAAAACGATTTTTGGCGACTTTTTAACACAAACATGTAACTAATTGTGTCAGGCGTTACTTTGCGGAACTCCACTATTACAAACCAAGGATTAATCTACTTTGCAACAATCCGCGAACAAAGATGTATGGTGGTGTATACCTTCATGCACGTAGTATCTCCCTCCCTCCCACACAGGAAACATGCACACGCGATTAGTGGAAATACACCAACTTAAGGTTTGTGTGTTGGTGTATGATTCCACTAATCGCGTTTGTGTTTTGGTGTATGGATTTTTACTATGTAAATTAATCCTTGGTTTGATACTAAACCCAATCATCCCAACCCTTTTACAGTCACACTGTTGGCAATGGGTCTTCTCTCGAAACTAAAGGGGTAAGTCTATAGTTAACCAAGCTAGTTAAATGCGGATTGGCAGACCTCGCATCACATCGAGAACAGTTTGGAGAGCTCTCAAGCTTGCAGCAGGTTTCCTCACAATGTTTTCCTTCACCAGTGCTTGCCGTGGATTTGAACCCCCTCGAGTGAGAGGCGAGTTAGAATAGCCACTGTGCTGTCACTGTTGTAATCAAATATCAATTAAGATGTTATTAATCATTTATAAGATGATGTTGATGATAAAATCGAAGCGTCGTATGTTTTTGTGCTCATTAATGAAATGTTACGTGGACATGTGACTTCGACTATCGATTATTTCTTTACCACTGCGTTCATACCTTGTATGTTGTATGTATTTCTTACCTCGTAAAGTGAAGTGAGAACTGTGATCATATCAGGAATGTCGATAAGGCGGTCGTTCTGCGCGCGAAGCCCGTGCGAGTCGAACGCTTCAAGCGCCGCGGGTAGCTGCAGCATGTGCACTGTGGGGCACAAACATAGTCACATTAGAAAAATTATAACAATCTTTTCCTTTTCGCGGTATATCCGGGTGCTTTGTGGCTTTCTTCAGTGGTAATCAGATAAAACGTCTTCGGTTTATTACAGAACATGTACAAAGAGTCCATGATTTTGGTTCATTGGCTTACCCTACTATTTAGCTCAAGAGTACTCAATCTTTATTTCATATTTTGTATTTTTATTTTTTTATGTTCATAGTCTGCACGTAGCACATATTTAGAGTTTCTTGCATTGTTGTTCTTTATTATTAGCAACTGGAAGAGCGTTGTTACACAGGGTGTCCTAGTGTGGGGACACGATGGATCCTGTACAAGCTGTTGTTATGCCAATACAAATATTTATATTATTTGTATTTGTACTCTAGTCCGTAAGATACTCACTGCAGAGAGCCTTCTGCACCGTCCGCAGCTTGAGCGCGGTGCGGTACGCGGAGAAGCGCACCTCGTTCAGGTCCGCCAGCGAGTTCATCAGCTCGATCATCTTGGGGTGGTCCCAGTGCGTCGTCTCCAGCTCGTGGCTGCAAACATCCATCAAGTTGTGTTTTCCATCCATCAATTAAAAGCTTTATTTTTGCGGACAACAATGAGCCATGGATGTTAGTATACACTTATAAACTATGTTAGTTAAATAATCGACGATCCAATCAGATTGCAGATATACCTAACTGTATGAAAATCGCTGCGACCCATAGACGTCTCACTGGATACGGGTCTCCCCCACAGACATTGCTGCGGGAGGTCTAGAGCATACTCCACCACGCTGCTCCAATGCGGATCGGTGGAGGGGTTCGTGGCCAACCCAGTGTCGAATTTTCTCAAGCCACCCGAAGGTCTTCGACAAGGCTTAACGACCATTTTCACCATTGAAAACAACCGGGACCGACGGCTTTACGTGCTCTCCGAAGCAACGTAGCGTCCATGAAATTTTGCCACTAGCGGTCACCCATCCACAAACCAACCGCGCCCGTTGTCGCTAAATCGAGTTGTTGGCGATCCCAATCTTACCAGTAAATTGGAGGACCTCAGTCTCCGGAGAGACAGGCTCTCTCTGTGTCCTCTATCGTATCGAACTTAATTCCACCATCTTCATTCAACTATCGCACTACACGCCGAGGTCTGAAGTTTCATCCACATCGAATCGACTCATGACCTGCTACCACAGTGCGTTTCTCGCGGTCTTTTTTACGGCGAACTGGTCTTCTGTGGAATGAGCTTCCGACTGAGGTTTTCCGTTCGAGCTACGACATGGAGCGCTTCAATAAGAGTGTGAAACGCTTCCTTCAAGGCAGGCAACGCACCTGTGATACCCCTGGTTGGCAAGTGTCCATTGACGACGGTGACCACTTACCATCAGGTGGCCCGTACGTCTGTTTGTCCGTCTATGGGCGCTACTGTGTGTACTGACTTGATGTAGTAGGGCACGTTGGCGGGCGTGACGGCGCGCTCCCAGGGCGGGCGCACGGAGCCGGCGAGGAAGCCCTGCGCCGCGCCCGCGCCGCCGTCGCGCGCCACGCCGGCCAGCTGCCGCGCGCGCTCCTCGCCGCCCGCGCTCAGCCCGCTCACCCTGGAATAAGATGGAAGAAAAGTCCTCGTCTGGAGATCTCGACTTGGAAAAAGGAGCACAGGCCGCCCTTCGACAAGGTGGACGGACGACCTGAAGAAGGCAGCGGGAAACCGCTGGATCCAGAAGGCACAGGACCGGTCGGGGTGGCGTCGTTTAGGAGAGACCTATGTCTAGCAGTGGACCAATAAAGGCTGATGATGATGATGAATGGAAGAACGGAACGTATGACATTAGGAATTGGAACATTGGAAGGAGGAAGGGGAAGAGGGACGAACGGAGGTGCGGGTGGTGTCGATAGTGTGAAAGAACGAAAAATTGCTTTATTTAAGGTGTTTTGAGGAATAAAGCTGGAAAAATACTGCAGTGTCTCCATCTCGAAATCAACCATAGTTACTACATAAATGTCTTGGACATTCTCACTCATGGCCATCTGACCCCAAACAAGGCCAGGCCACTTTCGATTCGAACCCACGACCCCTGGCGCAACATGCAGGGCCACTACCGATTGCGCCAGTAACTGTGATGTAAAATATGTTATAACAAAGTCGATTTTAGATTTGGGAATTGTCATCAAAGAAGTCTCTACACGGTAAAATCACGAACCTGGTATTGAGGTCGTCCAGCCTCGCCACCAGATGGTCCGGCAGCTGCACGTTGTCGCGCGCCATGGCCTGCGCCTGCGCGCGCAGCTCGTCCGCCAGCCGCCGCAGCGGGGGCAGCTGCGCGCGCGCGCGCGACACCGCGTCGAGCTGCGCGCGCGCATCCCGCGCGTCGCCCGGGGCGCGCCACGACGCGCGCGCCGCCTCGGCCGTTTGCACGCGCGACGCGAGCTCGTCCAGTGATGTCGTGAAGGTGCGCACGCGCTGAAATTGAAACAAAAAAATGTTTTAATGAATTTGCCTCGTATATTTTTCTCATACATTAATAAAGAACAACTGGAATGAATCCAGGGAGGGTCGACATCGTAGTTATTTTAAATATCTTGGACATTCTCACACACAAGTCAAAGTCAAAGTCAAATAATTTATTTCGCTATGAGGTGATTAGACACGCTTACCGAAGGTAACTACAAACTGATTGGCACACTGTTTGTTTACACGGCCATCTGACCCCAAAGTAGGCGCGATATATAAATAGATATTTTTAAATACATACGAGTATGTACTTAAACAGATAATATTATTAACATCCACACACAGAACAAATACAAGTGTTCGTCACACAAATATTTGTCCTGAGTGGAATTCGAACCTACGACCTCTGGCATAACAGGCAGGGCTACTACCGATTGCGCCAACGGGCCTGTAATCCGTCATATTTTAATTTCTTTCTTTTGATTTGTCTTCGCTTAAAAAAATTTTAATGGCGTTTAATGGCGATGTTTCTATGATCTGTCTTCTATACAACGACGGCAACCACCAGTGCTTATTAGACTAACAAATTATGATACATATAGCCACTGCATTTGTCTGAAAACCTTTTCAAAGAAAAGAGATCATAGCTACAATGAATCAATGTATTCCATTTTCCAAAAGTTACTCAGGTTTAGCAACAACCAAGTACCCTAAGGTTAGGTTATTCTACCATTACCTAACCTAATTACTGTAGCTGGTCATGTCACCAGGAGTCATAGGACACCCGATCGCCCGCCAACCTTGCACCGACAATAGGCCACCGACAGTGACCTTGCAAGGGCGGCGCCTTGAGGCCTGGCTCGGGTTGCGCGGCACGTGAGACAAGTCTTAAGGATAGCAAGATGTGCTGAGACCGGTATCCGTGTAACGGGTGGCTTACTGATCCGGGGTTATAGACGGAGGCTCCGACTTTAAACCGTCACGGAGGCATCCTGACGTTGAGAGTTAAACGATCTTACATTCATAGTTGAAGTTACCGGCTTACTCACGTGTGATTGAGGTCGGAAATAGGCCGACTAGTTTCGATCTATTATTATCTAGTGTACACGTAACAGTACGGCGCGAGCGCGTTCATTCCTGATGATGATCATCGTAATAGATCGAAACTAGTCGGCCTATTTCCGACTTAAATCACACGTCCGGTAACTTCAACTATGAATATAGAAACTCATGAATCGTTCAGATCTTACATTCATTTAACGTTGAGTTTAGAAATTAACGCATGATTCATTTAAAATTTAATGATAGTGCTTGGTTGAAAAAAGTAACTTTCTAGGTAAAACTACAGTTTTACAAATTGTTTGTTGTGGAAATAAATATTTTCTTCTTTTGCACTGAGGCTTGATAATTTATAATGGAAAATGTCACCATCATCAATTTTCATTTCTTTGTGCCAAGCAATCAACCGGATGGAATATGACGTGATACGCCTGTATTTATTCGAAGGGGTAGGCAGATATGTCCAGGACATCCAATTTTCACCAATTATGTTTCATCATCATCATCAGCCCTTTCTTTGTCACACTGTTTATGTTTCGCTGCGACCCATAGACGTCCCACTGCTGGGCACGGGTCTCCCCCTCAGACACTACTGCGGGATGTCTAGAGCATACTCCACCACGCTGCTCCAATGCGGATTGGTGGATTTAACATTATGTTTAGGTACCATGTAATTGGTGGTGAGCCTATTGCCATAAACTAGGCACAATTCCTGACTTCGAACTTAAATTTAATGGGATTTCAAAGTTCGAGAATCCCAATAATATTTTGCCCGATCCGGGGATCGAACACAGGACCTGTAGCTTCGCAGTGTCGTTAGCAACTGCTACACCAACCGAATCAGTAGAGTAGAGCAGGAGGGTGGATTATGAGAGTGAAAAATTCAAAAGAACCTTTTATAATAATATATTAATGCCCCTCCCTCGACAATTGACATTCTGAGCGCGTTTGCCCATAGGATTGCATATCACGTAAGTATTTAAGCGGTAATCGACACATGCTATCTCCCTCCCCCTCTGGGTACCCCACCTACTATGCAAAAACATTGATTCAATGTTAACTGGATAGGCTCAATTTGATAGGATCAATTTTGTTCGATTCAATTTATTTGTTTAAAGTAGATACATGATGCACTTAACCAGTTCAGTACCTAGTATAATTATATCAAGAAGTATTTTGATAGCAATGTGTATTGAGTAGTTTTATGTGATACTAGTGGACGCCCGCAGCTTCATTCGCGTGGAATAAGACAATAGTTTCGTTTACACCTAGTAATATTATATAGCCTATTTCACTCGGTGAAGATGCAGGTTTCTAATGGTGAAAGAATTTTTGAAATCGGCCCAGTAGTTTTTGTGTTAAAACATTACAAACAAAATTAAATGTTTCCTCTTTATAATATTAGTATAAATTTAAATACGTAATGTTTACTCAAACGTTCATGAACTTATGCGTAGGTCCAGCCTTGCATTCCCAGCTCGAGGCTAGCCCGCCCAGATTCCAGCCTACCTGCATGGCTACGATGATTAAATAAATTGCCTGTTGGCCTATCTAATGTATCTGCAGCAATCTGTATACATACACCGTTATTACTGATTGCAATCTACATCATTGATCTGATCATGCTTCAAGTTTATCTATAATTACAGAATCTACTTAAAGTGCAAAGTACAATGTTAAAATCAGAATTGACTTCTCGATGTTTTGATTATGTAGCAGGTGTCGTGCGACTGGCGTTGATCAATAACAGTTAATAAAGAGGTCATAAAATATCACATTATATGTCACAGTTATCGTTGGCGGCAGAAGATGGCGCTGTATACGATTGCTATCTTATATCCGTAATAACAACAGCGTTTAAAAAAACTAAAAAACACGCTTTTTTAGAATAACAAACTAAAATTTAGATTTAAAAAATATATATCATTGCTCTCTGAACTAATTGGACTAACCATCCCAGTCCCTAATTGAGTCTTGTTCAAAGTCAGTCACAGTTGTCATGGGCGGCAGCGGATGGGTGGTGCTGCAAGCTCGTTTGCTATCTTTATTCCATAAAAATAAAAAAATAAAAAAAAAAATTGTCATTGGTCCTCGACATGTGTGCAAAGTTTCAAATTAATCCGACGTTTTGAAGGGGGTGAAAATTACATTTTCCGTTACAAGCATACCAAGTGAATAAATGTGTGTTAAAAAAGAGAAAAAGTTATATCGTCTATTTTCAAGTAAGTGTTCGGGAGCTAATAAGGTAAAAAGTGTAAGAAAAATATATACGGCGAGTTTCGACGTTCTGTGAGCGTCATCAACCGGTTCAAATTCGGCATCAAATGCTATAGGTCTTAGAACGCTTTTATTAAAATTATAAGATAAATTAATTAATACACTACTACTACTACAATAAATGCTACTTTACAAAAAATTTAAACCCTGGCGCACAGCCTACGCTCCAGCGATTGCTATCGCTTCTAGTACCTACACATAGAGCGACGGCAGCTCCTTAAAATTCAGAATAGTAGCTGATCCCGCGTGACGGATCGCAGCCACTCCGCGGTTTGTTTACAACTCTTAATGCCAGCCAGTAAAGGCCATTTTCCAACAGCAAGCCATACGTTTCGCTCTGCGTACAATTAAATTCCCTTCGCTCCAGGAGACAGCATATTATTGTTTTGGAAATCAGATGGGATTCCAGGCAAAATTGAATTGCGTCGCGAGTTTTGTGTTGGTCATAAACCTTAAATATTTCTTTATGTGTTGTTGGACTTTTTGGTAGATATAAGATAGCTAGCGGTTAATTGCGTCGAGAGTTTTGTGTTGGTCATAAACCTTAAATATTTCTTTATGTGTTGTTGGACTTTTTGGTAGATATAAGATAGCTAGCGGTTGTTTTCAATGGTGGAAACAATCGTTAAACCTTGTCGATGACCGGGTGGCTTGAGAACATTCGACATTGGGTTGGCCACTAACCCCTCCACCAATCCGCATTGGAGCAGCGTGGTGGAGTATGCTCTAGACCTCCCGCAGCAGCGTCTGTGTGGGAGATCCGCGCCCAGCAGTGGGACGTCTATGGGTACGCAGCGATAAGATAGCAAACGTTTATGTAGCACGACCCATCCGTTGTGGCCACAGAACAGATAAAACCTCTTTTATCTGTTCTGTGGTTGTGGCCATAACAACTGGGATAGGATTTGAACAGGACTCCTGTAGGGAGTAGGAAGATGGACAAAGGTTTCTGACATAGTTCGGAGAGTTAGCAAGCTGAACCAATGTGCTGCTTGTTTGAATGACTGATTTAATATGTCCTCTCTTAACGAGACTAATCATCCAAGTCCCTTTTGTGTATTGTTCGAAGTGAGTCTCAGTTGTCAGATTGGTGGTGCTGCAAGCTCGTACGCTTATTTTCATAAAAAAATTGACTGAGAAGCCGCTGGTTTCAGAGTGCTTAGTAAGGCGAGTTTAGGAGAGGCCTATGTTCAGTAATGGACCTTCAAATGGAAGATGGATGACTTGTTTGACACACATTGCGTAGCAAGAACTGTATGGCAGCTCTTGCTACGCAATGTGTGGCAAAATTTACAATGCTCTGCCAGAAGATATAAAGCACTTACCGACACCTCAATTTAAAAACAAACTAAAATCCTGGTTGATAAAAAAAGGTTATTATGCAGTAAATGACTTCATACTAGATACAGACAAATAAGTATTATTCAATGTAAAATTAATGACGATAGCTAATGAAATTGTAATTATTGTATTATATCATTGTGTGCCTAGAATTTATTTTATTGTATAACAAAATTAATTAATTTAAATATTATAATACTATAAACTTAATAATATAACCATGTATTGTACACCCGCACAGGGTTTCTGTTAAGGAGCTTATTTGACACTGTACCATCTACCAACTACTAACAGACTGCAATAAAGAATTTGAATTTGAATTTGAAAATTTGAATTTGTTTTGACTCGATTTTCAATGATATAATAATAAAGAATCCTGATTGATAGTGCTAAGCTATGTCATTGCGATGATACGAATTTAAATGTCTCAAGTGAAGTGGAGAAATAGTTCTATTAAACACATAATTTATAGAACGCTTTATAGGAATGACGGGTAGCGTGAAATAAATGGCAAAATGCAGCTTAATTGAATGATTGCCCCAATAAAGGAATCCGTGGCTACAGGGGTTCGTTGTCCCTCATAATAAACTCATTGATGAAAACAGACAACTTGATGTGTTTGATAGTGGCGACAATCCGGTATTCTGCTGCTTGTGTCGTGATATGCGTAATAAAAAATAAATAATATTTGTGTAGTTCAACATAAATAATAAATATTATTTATCTCATCATCATCATCATCACAACGCTAACTTTGTCCCACTGTTGGGCACGGGTCTTCTCTCAGAATGTGAGGGATTAGGCATTATTCTATAGGCAATATCTATTAGATCTTGATTATAAAATGCTTGTCTAATTAAATTGCTTGTATTTTATCTTTTTTTTTTTTATGGATACAGGATAGCAAACGAGCTTGCAGCACCACCCATCCGCTGCCGCCCATGACAACTGTGACTGACTTTGAACAAGACTCAATTAGGGACTGGGATGGTTAGTCCAATTAGTTGAGAAAGTTAATTAGAACATTAGTTGGTCAGTTCGTTAGTAGGTATGAGGACTGGGGACTGTTAGTAATAGTTAGCCCTGTTAGTCGGTGTTAGTAATAGTCCAGTTAGTACTTGTTAGTAGGAGTCTCGTTCTAAGTCAGTCATAGATGTGTTGCTACCCTTGAGGACTAAGATGGTCGCCTCTAAAGAAGTGTAACCGGAATCCACACCTTTCCAACCGGACCACAATTGCTTTAAAAACAATTATTACACGGCAGAAATGGTACTAGGTACCGTGGCGGGCGGTGGTATTGCCCCGGGAGAACTCTATATGGAACCATCTGTTTAAGTATGACATTAATCGCTGCGACCCATATACGTCCCACTGCTGGGCAGGGGTCTCCCCCACAGACACTGCTGTGGGAGGTCTAGAGCAAACTCCACCACGCTGCTCCAATGCGGATTGGTGGAGGGACATTATGGATTGACATTAATCAGTTATCCTCAATTTGTATTTATCCACCCAGGATTGACTGGGATAGAAAGCCATCAGGCATTTTATGGTCTAAACTAAAGACAGAGATTTGTCACAGACACAAGCATGTTCGTTAGCTATTCTCATAAAACTGACTACCATACACACTTTGTCTAGACTTTTATTGCTTCTGAAACAGTAGCAAGAACCTTCCGGTCCAAGCCGAGCCGTACAGGCACAAAGAAAATGTTTTATAGCCCTTTTTAGAGGCTATAAATCAGTTATAGTAACGATCTAACTTACGCTTTTTAAACAGTTCCCTTAACCGTAAACTGTGTCGATAAATCATTTGGAAAGCATTTCACCAAACCGGGAATACATTACGGACGGGTTTCAATGTATTTCCGGAAAGAAATGCATTTTGTATTGCTGTGGTAGAAGTTAAATAAAAGTTTAATTACAACATTTATACACTCGATATAGCTTTGATAGATTTTATAGTTCATTCTTACTCCAGAATTGTAATTGTAACTGCACAATTCCGGTTTGTTTTTATTTAAAACATATACCATATACCTAATATAAATAACCATAATCCACAAAATAGGTTCATTTATACAGCTATATCGTTGGGAAATAATGGATTCAGAAGGCACAGGTCCGGTGGGAGTGGGCTTGTTTAGGAGAAGCCTATGTGCAGGAGTGGACTTCTAAATGCTGATGGATAGATGGATCAGAAGGAACATGATTGATAGGAGGAAACCTAACCTGAAATATGTATAGCCCTGACCAAGCCCTGACCTTACTAGTGAAACTCTGCACCTATAATGTGATGGCGATAAAAAATCATAAACTTAAAATCTGAAACTGTTTCTAGAAAGATCTAAGAATATATGTTTTAATTATACTTAGTTTTACGTCGTACATATAAATGAATAAAATAAATGTTTTTCACGCCTGTAATTGGCATACGTACCTGCATTTTGTCCATATGTATGAAACTGCCTGTCAATCAAATGTATGTAATGCTGTTGGTGTGTAAATAAATAAAATAAATAAATGGCGATTTAAGTTTACCAATCCATTCTTGAACAGCGTGGTTGAATATAGACTGACCCCTCTCTTCACATTGGACACCAATGTTCCTATGACGATGTGCTTCTATACATATCCAGCATAAGCATACAGCTTGAGCTCGCAGTTACACCCATTCCTATATTAACGAAGTGTCTGTCTGTACATGTCTAGTCCTTTTATTCAGAGTGATCCACGAGCTCGATAAGGACCACACAGCTCGCGGCTCGCGAGTCACGAAACGGGTCACAGAAACGTTCCGGAATGAATAATTTGTGGATAAACACTCCTTTTATAGCGTTTACCACTACTGTGCATACCAGACTTTTCGGTTTCCAAAATTGGAATATTTTAGGTGAAGTATAAACGGTAATTCCCCTTCAATTGCCTGATCTTTATCAAATGACAATCTGATCTTCATCACCGCATATGATAGTTTTGCGGAATAAATGCAGCTCGCTTGCTATTCTACAATCTCGTTAGTCTAGTAGTCGTTAGCGCCGCTGCTAAGCTAAAGGTTTGACGGGGTCGGGTGTACACACCTCTGCCTACCCCATAGGGGAAATACAGGCGTGTACACATTCAATAATAATTATACCGTAAAAATTTTTTTTTAAAAAGCTTTTATAACTTTTATTTTTATTTTCATGCATTGTCATCGGAACCTAATATGTGTGCCAAATTTCAGCTCGATAGCTTCAGTGGAAGTGGGTGAAATATTGATTGCAAGATTCCAGGACATACTTACATACTTACATACGAGTGAAGTTAAATAAAAGCTTTAAAAAAAATGTAGAGTCCCAATTTTCCTTATTAAAAACAATCCTACCTTACATCGAAATCTTTAGTTACCTAGTAGTAGTATTTAGTTCTCCGATGAGGAATAATGCGTTGGCAATGATTAAAAAGTTCCCAAGTTCTCCACCAGCTCTACAGTTTCTCTCCTGCGGAACTTGTTGCAATCGCGATTCAAGTTTTTACACTTTGTATTTTTTAGTTAGCGCTTGAACTCCGAACGGCTCATAGTTTGTAGTTGTGTTACTTGTTTAACTTCAGCTGATTTAAATCAGAGAAGTTTCAATCCGAGAATATTCATCGTAAACTTCAGGCTGCACTATTAATTGGTAACCTCTGGTGTTGCTGATAAATATAAATGACAGTCAGCCCTTATATTAGTCATAGTATTTTCATTCGTTTTGTTTACATAGCGATAATCATGTTTCAAACAATAAGTTATCGATACGTCATTATACTAAACTAAAATGAGTGTGTCACCTCACTAATTACTATAGTGTGACGTCACATAGTGGGCGGGACTTGGCAGGGCTGACGAAAAAGTGACACGCATCGTTTGTATCAAAATAATACGTGATCGCCGTTTAATCTTGATTAATTTCTGTGGTTCGCCCCTTGCCTAGATCCACCACAGCCCTGAAGTAACCTTGCGCATGTAGAAATGTATATATCTATATAAAAAGGAGAAGCTGACTGACTGACTGACATATCAACGCAGGGCCTAAACCCTTATAGGGTTAGAAAGTTGAAATTTTGCACAGGGGTTCCTTTTATAACGTAGGGCAGCACTAAGAAAGGATTTTTGAAAATTCATCCCCTAAAGGGGTAACCGGGGGTGCAAAGTTAGTATGAAACTGCCGTTTTTGAAGTCAAGTGGGCAACCCGAACGCGGGCAGACGTCGTTAATGGGTCTAATTCTACGCGAGCGAAGCTGCGGGCGTCCACTTGTTCTGAAATAAATCATGTTTGCAGCTGTGACTCTAACTAATCGGAAGAACTGAATGCCTAACTAACAGCTCATAACAGTGTTTGACATACATTCGTGCTCACTTCGCTAAGTGGAGTTGTAGTGCAAGTTATAAACACCATTCTGATTCACGTTTAGTTAGGGTGGAGGCACATTTTACCGGTGTAAACCGGTACGATCAGCTTTGAAGGATTTTCGTTAGCTTACTGTATAACAACGTGTTTTTTCTAGTTCTAACGTAAAAAAAGAAGTAAATAAATAGATAAGCGTCCGTAGCCCAGTGGCTCGCGTCGATTCAATATGATTGACAGAGTTAAGCGACAACAGGCGCGGTCGATTTGTATCCACAAATCGACCGCGAATCACAAATTGACCAAAAAACCACCATGGTGAGTAGCAGAATACATGGGCGCTACCGTGCTTCGGAGGGCACGTAAAGCCGTCGGTCCCGGTTGTTTTCAATGGTGAAAACAATCGTTGTCGAGGACCTTCGGGTGGCTTGAGAACATTCGATACTGGGTTGGCCACTAGCCCCCCACCAATACGCATTGGAGCAGTGTGATGGAGTATGCTCTAGACCTCCCGCACTTTTGTCTGTGGGGGAGACCCGACCCCAGCAGTGGGACGACGGGTTGCAGGAGCAAATAGATAAGCAAAAAATCACAGAGCAATCACAGATGTCTGATTGACGTTTTGAACGTATCTTTTTGTTTTAGTCATTAGATTACTTGAAAGAACAATTATTAAATATCCCCTCCATGATCAAACTCAGAGCTTGTAGACTCAATTAGCGTAGCAATGTAGTGTATGAACGCCTTTAGGGATTGTGATTAATTTATATTGCACAGCCGCCATGTAGCTGTAATGATGGAGGCTTAGCCAGCGCGTGCCTCTTAACTAAAGCAGGTGTCAGACGGTACGCGTTTCACGCCGTGTTAACGTCCGTTGAGATTTTGGAAATACTAACTGAAAATATACAGTCGCTAAGTAATAAGTACATACATCATTGATTCATGTATTTTAAAATTAAAAACACAATCAATCCTACTAAGGTTCTGTAGATGACCACGTACCATATATATACATATAAACATTTACTTATTTATTTTAAGCCTTATTAAAGAATACAATTCATGTTGAAGTGAATAGTTTCATATATTTAATTCCCGTATTCTGTTTGCCTTTTGCAAAAGTCTCCAACTCTTTCCACTCCTGTCTAATCTAATCAACCATCGTTTGTACTACCTTTCTCTCTTAACTATTTCGAGATAAATGAATTTCTCAACTACGAATAGTTTTCTTCGATATCGATTAACATTTAAAAAAAGTTACTGCCTCGTTGGTCTATGTTGCAAGCGCAACTTAAGCTGGAAGTCCTGGTCGAGCAATAACTACCTATAGGCTTTTTGAATTTGAAATGTGCGTGTACTGCACACTTCTGTCTACCCATTTGGAGAAATAACGGCGTGATGCTGTGTACCTTTACTCGATCCGTACTTTCTTGTAATAAAAAATATTGTATTTTACATAGTTCAGAGTAGTAGCTTGTATGGTGGAGATGAATAAAATAAGATGACAGAATTATATATTTATATAATTTACGGTGTTGCAGTATTGTTACAATTCAGCAATGCTAGGGCGCCCCGCGGAGTCGACGTGGCGTCGATAAATCATGTCGGCCGGTTGCGACATCGCCGCCGACAATCGACACGTTGCAACACAATGGGACTTGACAAATAAATGTTGTTAATGAAGTGACAAATCGTATCGCAATCGATATAAGTATCGTACTTTAATCGATAGTTATACTTATACTTATACTTACTTATTTTACAACTAGTGGACGCCCGCAGCTTCGCTCGCGTGGAATTAGACATTCACTAACTTCAAAAACGGCGAAGTTTTATACTGTAGGTACTGGACAGTTTGCTTGATGGATGTATGGACAAGTGCATTAAGATAAGCGATGCACAATTTGGCTTTAGGTCAAACTTGTCTACTGAAAGTGCTATCTTTTCTCTCAAGCAAACTGTTCGGTACTATACTGATAGAAACACGCCTGTCTATGCCTGTTACCTAGATTTATCGAAAGCTTTTGATCTAGTTTCCTACAAATTACTGTGGGAAAAGCTGGAAAATGAGACGGACCTACCGCCCGAGGTGATAGCATTACTACGCTCATGGTACGGTCATCAAACCAACACGGTGAGATGGGCGGGCTCGTACTCTACTGTCTATGGGTTGGAGTGCGGGGTGAGGCAGGGGGGGGTTACATCTCCAAAGCTCTTTAACTTGTATGTGAATCGTCTAATTGCCGAACTCAGCAGCTCTAATGTCGGATGTCATGTAGACGGTGTTTGTATTAATAATATAAGCTATGCAGACGACATGGTGCTGCTGAGTCCGTCAATTGGAGCTTTGCGCAAATTATTGTGCATTTGTGAAAGATATGCAGAGACTCATGGGCTCAGATACAATGAGAAGAAGAGCGAAATTATGGTATTCAGGGCAGGTGCCAAGCGCTGTGTAAATGCACCCCCGGTTTTATTAAATGGAATTCCTCTAAGGCGTGTCTCTCTTTTCAAGTATCTGGGCCACTGGGTCTCTGATGATCTAAAAGATGGCATGGACATTGAAAGAGAGCGGAGGGCGTTGGCCGTCCGATGCAATATGCTGGCTCGTAGGTTTGCTCGTTGTACAAGTAAGGTAAAGGCGACGCTTTTTAAAGCTTACTGCCAGTCCTTTTACACGAGCAGTCTGTGGGTCAGCTATACGCAGAGGGCGTACAGTGCTCTTCGCGTACAATATAATAATGGGTTTAGAATGATGTTGGGGCTCCCGCGCCGCTGTAGCGCTTCAGGGATGTTCGCGGAGGCTCACATCGATGGCTTTCACGCCATCATTAGAAAGCGGTGCGCATCTCTGCTGAGCCGGCTGCGCGGCAGCACCAACAACATCCTAAGCACACTGGCAGATAGATGGGACTCTCCGTTTCTGAGGCACTGGATTAACCTCCACAAGCCCCAAGTGAAAGAGCGCTAGTGGGCAAGCCACGGGGGAGGGGACTATCATCTCTATCTCCAGTTAGGTTTATGTAAGAAGTTTTAATAAATAAGTCTTTAGCTGTATTTTTGAATGTAGATTTATTATACTTTTAAGTGTTAGTTTTAGTTGCTACTAACATTTTCTAACAATATTTATAAGCTGTTCTACTAACCCACTAACAATAGCATTATATGGGCTGAAATGTAATTGCCAGAAATAAAAGTTTATTATTATTATTATTATTATTTATACTAACATTGCACCCCCGTTTTACCCTCTTAGGGTGTGAATTTTCAAAAATCCTTTCTTAGTGCTCCCCGACCTTATAAAAAGAACCCCTGTGCAAAATTTCAAGTTTCTAACCCTTATAGTTTAGGCCCTACGTTGATATGTCAGTCAGTCAGTCAGTTAGCTTCTCCATTTAAATAGATATGAGATTGGCAAATTTATTTTATTAGACTAAATAACTAATTAATTAAACTTACTAAATTTTTTTATCAATCAGTTGATAGGTTTTTATTTTCACGTGAGGACTGTATAGAATCCGTGCAAACCTTATTGAAGTCATAACTCCTTTTTTTTACCATTTCTAGGGCGAAAATTAGTAAATGCTGAATTTGTTTTGGAGGAAATAATATCTTCTTCTAATAATAATAATAATAATAATAATATAAGCCTTTATTCAGACCAAACTATACCTAAAATTACAAAGGATATTAAATTAATCTTTATTTTTTCTTTACTTTTTTTATATTTCGTGTTTTTTTTCTTTTATTTACATTATACAAAAAATCTGGTAAACACGTATTCTTTTAATTTTTGTAAGGAATGTTTGTTGCAAATTTGAAATGAAATGGTTGAGATTTAAAAAAAAATACATACAACTTTCGATCTATATCCCATGGGAACCTCTTTATTTTTTGAGGATAAAAATAGCCTATATGTTAACCAAGACTATGAGTAATAACTTTACAAAGTTACATCCTAATCCATCCACGGGTTTTCTTGTGATGCCCGGACAGACAGACAGACAGACAGACAGACAATATTTTCAAAAATTACATTTCTGAGTTCTAAAGCGTTATTATAATGCCCCTGAATTGAAATTTTGAAAAAAAAATCAATGTACAGAAAAAGTTGCTCTTCAGATTTATTATAGTATAGATAAGCTTTGCAACGTCAGGCCAATATTTGATGACCTAATAGTGGTCAGTTTTTGTGTCGACTATGGCAGATATTTGTTAAGTAGAGATCGTTCAAGGTTTTTTAATGTACTTTTAGTCGGAGTTTTTCAGTCATCACTCAACAGTTTTATACGCAAAACTAGACTCATAAGCGTTAGTACTTCATTCTTTTTAATACGCCTCACAGGTAACGCCCACGCTAACTTATCTGTTAAACCTGCACTTTTCAAAAAACATGGAAAAGCACACATTAAATTTTAAAACTACATCATAATAGAGGCTGATATTTAACTTAGTCACATTTTCTGCGCCTATCACTTCGCCTACCTAACATATCCTGGTCTTGATAGCCTTAAGCTATAGAATTTCACACAGATAGCCTTTTTAGGAGGCAATTACCACCCACATAGGTCGCTGGAGATCGGACGATTACTTAGCGAAAACTAGTTACCACTGCGGACAAGATTCCCTAATGTCTCTGTAGATAGTGTAAATGAGTTTGGCCTACCGTTGATGTTTGAATAAACAATTTTCTCTAATACACTTACACCCCCGCATTAGGCAAAGGTTTACCTGTTTGCCGGCTATGTATGAACAGTTGTGTGTCTTAGGAAATTTAACTAACTGCCCTAATGTGATTTAATGGGTATATTTTACTAATGGACGCCTGCAGCTTCGCTCACGTAGAATTAGACCCATTAACGACGTCTGCCCGTGTTCGGGTTGCCCACTTGACTTCACTAACGGCAAAGTTTCGTACTAACTTTGCACCCCCGTTTTACCCCCTTAGGGGATGAATTTTCAAAAATCCTTTCTTAGTGCTCCCCTACGTTATAAAAGGAACCCCTGTGCACAATTTCAAGTTTCTAACCCTTATAGTTTAGGCCCTGCGTTGATATGTCAGTCAGTCAGTCAGTCAGCTTCTCCTTTATATAGACTTGGATTCGGTTCTGATTTCACAGATTAAGTGGCTAAGAAATCTATTCTATGTATTTCAAGCAATTAAATGTCACCTCCAAAATCGGTCAAGGCAAACGTTCTTGAGCTATCCAGTATTTCTGAGAGTTCTCCGTAATGCTGGTAAACCTTTCCATAGCAATGTATAATGATAACATATCCCAAGCAAAAATAAGAAAATGCATCACACGAAGTCACGGGCGACCGTTAGTTTTCAATAGTTCACTCAGTACCTAGTAACAATAGCGAGTGTGATTGTTATAATTCGGAATTGTAAATCGTGGCGCTGCATGCGGTTGGGCAACAGCCACGTGGGGTGCTCGAGTTTCGCAATAATGGCAGTTCACACTGGAAGCGTTCCGCGCGCTTTTTTAACACGAAATACAGAATAGTTAATTGAATCATCAAAGGGCAACATGTCGCAAGGTATTGGGTGGTATCTCGTGTTACTGGCCTCTTTTTTAATGTGGATAACACTACGAGAGGTAACTATACTATTGTATATCCTGTGTTTTACATACAAATTATACGATAATTTAAAGTATTTTTCACTCAATGAATTCCTATATAAGGGTATATAGGAATTCATTGAGTGAAAAATACTAGCTTTCTTATCTTAATACAACATAACACATAACATCGCGACTGTATTTCCTTGAAGGAGAAGGCAGTGCTGTTGTATACTCACTTTTCAGCAGTAATACATGCAATAAGCTGAAACGCATAGATGTTTTTCAATGATACACAACGTAGCGTACTTAAAGTTTGTTTATTGACTAAAAAAGACAGCGACCCAACTAGAAAATACAGAAAACGCTAAGCATTTTGCATCCTAAACGCCCCAGTAAAAATTCACAACTACAATGCACCGCGAAGGCCAACGTCTCTATGGTCAGCTGACTAGCCGCCCGCGGTGTGGACGTGCCTTATCAGATCGGGTCAACGACCTACCCGCGGCACCAACTGATTACAGATAATGTAAGGATAGCCCGCGTAAACCTTTTAGCAATAGATAAGCAGCTCGATATAAGGCCTCTGTATTTTAATTTTGTTATTTTGTGTATGAGTTTAATTCAATTTAATTTAATGACAATGATATGAAAAGTTGACATTATTATCAAAGTTTACAATTATTAAAATCAATATTGCTTTATCTGATACTTGAAAGAATTTAATGTAAATTATTTTATAATAAAATGTTGTAATTGTAATTCTAAATGGTGGAGCATGGCGACCTTGCAATAACATCGTTGCTTATGGCGTATGTAAGCCCATGCTTGCGAATAAATTAATTAAGATTTGATTTGATTTGAAAGCATGCTGGTTATGATTTATGAGCTTGCTTTGTCAAGGAATAGCTATTCATTTATATGAATTAGATCATAATGTATTTATTGTCTAAGCATTACAAAATGGTCAAAATATAGTATAAAATTTTACAACTACATACTAATATTACAAATGTGAAAGTTTGTAAGTTTGTATGTTTGTTACTCCTCGATCGACGGCTCGATCACGCAAAAACTACAAAACGGATTTGGATGAAAATTGACGCACATGTAGACGATAACCTAGATTAGCACATAGGATACTTTTCATCCCGAAAATATGTTCCCTTGGGATGCTTTCCATCTTTATTTGAAAGTTCCTTTTGCAAAACTTCTTTTTCTTTATTGTTTTCTTTTCTGTTCCTTTTCTGGTGCAATAAATTATATTGTATTGTATTGTTGTCTGTCAAACCGTCATCAGATGGCGTTGACGCTAATTCTTAACTTACACTTTTTCCGCGTGTGAAGCTGGGAGCAAAAGCTAGTGTTCAACAAAATAATGAATATCAACCCGATATACCTCAAAAAAATCTTTTCCATAGTTCTAAAAAATCATTCCTAGTTAAAAATATGTAAAATCTTATTTGTGGCTAGCTAGACTAGCTTCGCTGCGACCCATAGACGTCCCACTGCTGGGCACGGGTCTCTCCCACAGACACTGCTGCGGGAGGTATAGAGCATACTCCACCACGCTGCTCCAATGCGGATTGGTGGAGGGGTTAGTGGCCAACCCAGTGTCGAATGTTCTCAAGCCACCCGAAGGTCTTCGACAACGCTTAACGACTGTTACCAGCATTGAAAACAACCGGGACCGACGGCTTTACGTGCCCTCCGAAGCACGGTAGCGTCCATGAAATTTTTGCCACTAGCGGTCACCCATCCACAAACCGTTCTCCGCTAAAAAAACTCCATTTGTCGTAGCTCCGCGATTTGAGGGCACAGCACTCACCATCAGGAAATCGATTGGGATTTTGGGCGTCGACATCTCCAGCGATGTGCAGTATCGGGGTCATTTGGAAAAGAAAGCCAAACTTGCTGCAAAGAAGCTCGGTGTGTTAAATAGGGCGCGATATTATTTCACGCCCAAACACCGGCTTCTATTGTACAAGTCTCAAGTTCGGCCGCACATGGAGTACTGCTTCCATCTCTGGGCGGGTGCTCCGGCTTACCAGCTGAATCCACTTGACTCCATACAGCGACGAGCAGTTCGAGTTGTTGGCGATCCCAATCTTACAGGTAAATTGGAGGACCTCAGGCTCCGGAGAGACATAGGCTCTCTCTGTGTCCTCTACCGAATTTACAATGGTGAGTGCTCGGAGGAACTTCATAACATTATTCCACCAACCTCATTCAACCATCGCACTACACGCCGAGGTTTGAAGTTTCATCCACACCGAATCGACTCATGGCCTTCTACCACCGTACGATTCTCGCGGTCTTTTTTACGGCGAACTGGTCTTGTGTGGAATGAGCTTCCGACTGAGGTTTTCCCTTCGAGCTACGACATGGAGCGCTTCAAAAAGAGTGTGAAACGCTTCCTCCTTCAAGGCAGGCAACGCACCTGTGATACCCCTGGTGTCGCACGTGTCCATAGACGACGGTGACCACTTACCATCAGGTGGCCCGTATGTCTGTTTGTCCGTCCTATACTATAAAAAAAAAAAAACCGACCGCGCCCGTCGTTGCTTAACTCTTTCGATCACATTGATTCGACGCGAGCCATTGGGCTATGGACGCTACAGACTCGGACTCTCAGACTAGCTTATAAACCTAGAATGGTTTGTAAGCAACGTGTGCCCCCGGGCCAACAATGAAACTAGCACATCGGCTATCGCCCAGCTATCGGCCAGCTATCGGAAAGCGATTAGTCTAACATATCGGACAACCAATAAATCTTGAGTTGAACATTACTGTACTTATTAAAGATCGAAATTAGGCCGAAAATGGAACATTTCGAAATGGGACAGAGATATCAGCAAAAGAAAGTTTTTTTTTCAGATTCATTTATTTTTAATTACATATATTATAGTAGTATTTGTATACGCTTAATGAACGCCTGGTCATTACATTTTTTGTCTACCACCGGTTCACAAAGTTGATGCTGCCGAGAAGAACACGGAAAGTTCCTCTTTTTTCAATATTTAATTTGATACAGATACATTATTATTAGACTTAAAGTGGTGCTGGAGATACTTCGTCTCAATTTATTACGCATTGATTTCCCATGCGTAGCTATCCTCTCCAAATATCGTTTAGACTTTCGTGCCGACAGCTTTACACGGTAGCAACGATACTTGGTGACTTGGGTGGTCTTTGCTAAAGCTCAATAACAGCTTTTTCCGTATGACTATGAGTTATTTAGTTATTGAATTAATATATTAAGTGTAATAAACACATTACCCTTTGCGTCGCGCAGTCGGGTCAAAAAGGTCCACGGGTTAATGCGCTTTGGATTGGAACTGGTTGACTATTAAGTTCAGCGATATATGATGACATGTAGCACACAAAAAACTATATTTTTTGTGCCCCTTTTGCTAAGTTTAGCGTCGATATTTGAATTAAATTCTAATGTAAAATTTGCCGTTTGCGAGCACTGAATACTGAAGCAAAATATTGCATTTACGTCTTTCTTACATCATTTAAATACAAATACAAATACAAATACAAATACAAATAGAAATTCATTTATTGCCACAAAATACAAGACACAAAGGACATATGGACAAAAACACATAGAAATCTCAATTTAGGTACACAAAAATAAAAAATAAAAGTCCTAATAAAACTTGTACTTGTTTTTGGGCAAAAGGAGGTGTCTCAGCATTATCTGAATAGGGCTTATGACCCATACAGTGCTGTTTTTCAGACACCCCCTTCTCCCTTAGATGGTAGGCGGGAGTTCTCCCCGATACTGTGCGTGCCCACGTGTGCGGTGTGTGTGTGTGTGTGTGTGTGTGTGTGTGTGTGTGTGTGTGTGTGTGTGTGTGTGTGTGAGTGGGTGCGTGTGTATTTGTGTGTTTGAGTGTGTGTATGTGTGTATGTGAAAGTGTGCGTACATGCGTGCGTGTTTATGTGTATTATGAGAATAAATAAATAAATGTGTGAATATGAGAATAAATAAATAAGTAAATAATTAATTAAATAATAAGTTTAATTTATCTTTATCAATATTACTGTTCATTAGATTTAGCAAACAAGTGCAGTTCTGTTGTTGCTAGACCACTAGTCTGCACTGCCTGTAAACAGACTATCACCAGTTTTTACGTCTCTGCATAACTGTATCCTATTTATGGTTGTAGTTGTAGGCCGATCTAACTTTATAGGCAGATGAGAATGGTATGGCAGTGGATATGGTATGGCATCTTAGTAATCGCATTCTTGGCCAGTACATCTACCCACATTTGCGTTGCAGATAAGCTTCAATTAAGGATTGCGATACACTGCCGTTAGTTAATACGACCATTATACCTCGCATTTAAAACAATGAAGGAAATTCAGGGTCTAGAAATAAACATTGTTTTGGAAAAGGTCTGTGTTCCAAACACTGAGTTAAATATATATATCAATGGTTCCAAAACGTTTTCGAAGTAGGAGTTTACCTATCATCACAGCCCTTTCTTTGTACCACTTAGGATAGGCCTTAGTCCACCACGCTGGCCATGTGCGGGTTGGCAGACTTCACATGCCTTCAAGAAATTATCTTTATTGCTGCATACAAGAAAAAAATACTTCCAGCTTTGATCCCGATTGGAATCGCCAGAGAGGTATTTATTTAGGTTATTTCATTAATTACTATACCAATAAAAAAATGTGGAACTTCTTTAGTACTTTATACTCCTTTATCGAGCTGCAGCCAACCCTATTAATCCACGTCTTCTTCCCCATGTTCCGTCCCACGCACAGTCCTACGCCTGTGGCCTGGGTTTGCAATTAGTGAGTCATGTCGTCCCGTGTTCGATTCCCGATTACACTTTACCGTTTATGTTTTAAGCATTCCTCTTGGTGTATTTTCTTAGATTTAATGGTATTTGATGTTCCAATAACTTTAGAAGACTTACACCACATTTAGAACATAACAGGTCCAGGCATATTGCCATTTTGGTATGCTTAACGGGCCGTGTAAGGGGATTGGTCACATCTTGAGGAACCTTCATGCCTGAGAGTTCTTCATAATGTTCTCGAAGGCATTTGAAGTCTGCCAATCTGCACTTGGCCAGCGTGGTGGACTAAGGCCTAATCCCTCCCATTCTAAGAGGAGACCCGTGCCCAACAGTGAGACAAAGAAAGGGTTGTGGTGGATTGGTCAGTATGACTCTGATTGACCAACTGTAAGCTTGCATTTTTCTTTTTTAAATAACTAATTTAGTAAACCAACATGGCTGGCCTAATATATCTTCGATTCAAGTAAACAAATCCAGGCAGAAATCTCGCGTTTCGCACGAAAAACCGAATCCGGCCGGTAATATCCGGTTTTATTCGGGCGGCCATGTTTGTTTTTTATGGGGTTCGGGATTAGGGTTGCCACTGTTATTTCATTCATTACGCTTGCCTCGTGCATGTTTAATATGTTTATGCAAGAAATAATGTTGCATTTTGTTTAAGTATTTTATACTACTTTACAGTTTTTCATACCACGCCACCTTACACGTAGTAAATAGCAAATACATATATTTTAAAGTTTGGTTCTGATTTCTAAACGAATTCTGTAATATTTCAAAACCATTCGTGAGAGTAAATTGGAGAAATATGAGTGATTTGTAACACTTTAAGTTTAGTTTAAGTGGGGAAGTGGCACTGAGATTTACCTGGAAATGGTAACCACACAGAAATAATAGTGACATTGGTAGTGGATTGGTAGGTAGGCAGTAGGTAGAGATGATAGATTATAATGTAAAATTAAGCTAGATTTTTATTAATATGTCATACGAGCATTGCCACCGAAAGCACCCACACCGCTGCCGCAAGACAACATTGTACAAGACCCATAAGAGTCGTCTAAAGTCAGTCACTGATGGCTATGAGGACTAGAACAGTCGCCTCTAAAAAGCTGTAATCGAGTAGGCACACCTTTTCAATTTGAGCTTATTTCTCATTGCTTTTCAGAAAGTATTGCTCAAAACCAATTATTACACTACAGAAAAAGTTGAGAAAAAGTGATAGAGATGTCATATAAGTAGATGAACGCTGTTACGGTGAGCGTGCCCACCTTAAAACATTTAATTATTTTGACAGTCCCGTATGAAAAATAATTAAAAAGGCAGGGGCTGGGGTAGTTTTTTCCCCTCTCCGAGAGCGGAGGCAGCCCTACGCAGAAGGCGTATTAGAGAACAAAATAACAACGGAGACAAATGTTACGACGCAACAATTCGTTTCACACATGAAAAACCAGAATTATTGTAGCGATGCCGAAATAAATTGGGTTGTGCTGTAGCTTTCTTGGACTCAACGAGACTTCTGCCTACGTAAATATTATTTTTGACAACGTTATAACAACGACATGGTGCGTTCCCTTGCGGATTTTCTATTGTAGTATTATATTCCATCGTGGTATATTCTAAAAGCGGTGACAGCACAGTAGATATCGAACTCGAGAGGCGAGTCGAGCGGTCCGGATTCAACCCCAAGCGGCACGCACCAATTACTTTTCAAAGTTATGTGCGATTAAATAAATTGAAAAGATGTAAATAGGTAGACATTCCTTGACATCTCCTACTAATTATGTTTGTAGTCTACATACCTCATTTTTAATTACTTCTGAGTAGTTGAGTTGTTTATAATTATCTTAAAATAATATAAAAGAGTGGTGGAGTATGCTCTAGACCTCCCGCAGAAGTGTCTGTGGGGAGACCCGTGCCCAGCAGTGGGACGTCTATGGGTTGCAGCGAATATAAAAGTATTATTTGATAGCCAAATAAAAACAAAAAACAAAAAAATCTACTTAAATTTTGTCCAACTCGTATAAGTTCGGGTCGAAAAGCTTCGGCAGGAACCCGAAAACATAACCGCTCTGCTATCTCAAAGCTCAGCTTAGGAGTCGTTTAACCCTTGTCGAAAGCTTTCGGGCGGACTAACAACTTCCGACACTAATACTGTTGGTAACTTCTCAGCAGTAGAGTCTCTCTCCGAAGTACTTTGCAGATGAAGCAGTGTGGATTCATAGATGACATTCATAGATGCTAATACTCATCATGATTCATAGATGACATTCATAGATGCTAATACTTATCATGATTCATAGATGCTAATACTCACCATGATGGCTATGAAGTGGTATTGGGTGGTATAGCCTATATAGAGCCAGTTTTATATGAAACCTATTTGGTTTAGAGTTTGCCTGGGACAGTACCATCGCCTGCCACGGTAGCTTGTACCATTTCTATCGTTTAGTAATTGTTTTTAAAGCAATTGTCATCTGGTTGGAAAGGCGTGGTTTCCTAGATACTTCTCTTGAGGCAACCGTCATTGTCCTCAAGGGGTCATAATCTACCATACTACCAGCCAGCAGTTTAAATAGAATAATATGGAAGGCGCATAGACATAGACATATAGCTTTGATCGAGATATTTTCCTATAACGAAGTAGAGAATTCATTTGCCGCGAATGATATTTGAACTCGGGCCTAGCAAGAAACAGGACTGTCTGCAAGTTATAAATTTCTATTGCTTGGATTCCGTTGGAGCAGTGGACGCGAAAGCGACCGATAAGCTTCCTGGGTTCGATTCGGTTCGGGCAACAACTACTGGGTATTTCTAACATAAAATTCCTAGTAGCAGCTTAGTGGATTTGTACCCGGTATACAGCAATAGGCTCACCTCCTATTATATGGGATCTAAACATAACTGGTGAAAAGTGGGAGTATACACACCTCTGCCTACCCTTTCGGGAAAATACAGGCGTGATGTTAAGGTATGTTATTCTAAGATTAATATTTTCTTTTTGATATAAAATTATCGCGTCTATTAACAAGCACATGCTTTATTAATTGAATACAACAATACGTTTAAACAAAAGAAATGCACGTTGAAATCTCTTGTGCAATTTGGCATAAACAGCAAAACGTAACGAGCGAGCAGATGTAAATAATTTTGGACTTTGCATAAACACAGTACGGGCTATTTTACGTTACAAATAATTTGTCACAGGACCTTTATTAGCGCTAAGTCCTTTTAAGGTTTCTGGTCGTTATATACTCGTAGCTATCAGTTAGTGAGCTTTATTCCCTTGCAATACGGATTGGTTCCGCTCGTTCAGCTCGTTCCCATGTTATAATATATCTCTCTCGGTAACAAGTCCTCCAAGTCCGCCATATGGTTGGATATGAGTCAGGTATTTACGATACGCGGTTTGTTTATAAACGGTAATGAGATGGACTTTGTACGGATTTATAAGGATCAGATCACTGATATCCACGTAGTGTGTGTATGATTAAGATATTTTTTGTGAAGGGAAGCCCGGTAGAAGCGGCGGTGAATTTAGTAAACGACCTGTTTTTTGTTAATAACTATGTAATATGACTAGCAAAAGAGCATGCAACCCCAAACAACTGCTGTTGCAACAGAAATCCATTAGCGTCTTACTATAGACTAGTGGACGCCCGCAGCTTAGTTCCCGTGGAATTAGACATAATAATAGTTTCGTTTACACCTAGAAATATTATATAGCCCATAGCTGCATCTTCACTCAGTGAAGATGCAGCTTTCTAATGGTGAAAGAATTTTTGAAATCGGTCCAGTAGTTTTATGTGAAAACATTACAAACAAATATTTCCTCTTTATAATACCTACATATTAGTATAGAAGTATAGATTAGGTCACTGTGGTCAGTGCGGATTGTTGGAGGGGAGAGGCCAACCCGATTGTCGGAAGCTTTTAGACCGACGACCATTTGCCTTCCAAGATCCGAAAGCGCTCAAGAAATGTTGCCGCTCAACTACGAGCGCTTCAGGTAGGCTAAGTATGTCACATTTCATAACGATCATTATAGTTTAGGAACGTGTCGATAACTGACACCGGGGCGTTTGAACGATAAATGCAAAGGCCGAATAGATTCCATTTAAAATTCGTTAAAAGTCACGTCATTGCACTGTAGGTACTTATGAATAAATATTTGTGTATAAATACTTCGATAAGGTCAAGGTTTAATATAACAATAATTGGGAATAGAACGTTTGATAACTGAGAAAGACTGTCTCTGTTCCAGTGGTCAGGAGCGACTGCTGAGCTGGACACTGGGAGCTCGAATCGTCCATCATGTGACCCCGGGAAAGACGACGCTGTTTGTGGCTGTACAGCGTTGTGTGACCGCGAAGAGCCCGTCTTGGGCGCAGCGCCGGGTACCGGCGCGTTCTACAAGAGAACCCGGAGCCCTCCTGTAGCGCCGGAGTAGGCCATCGAGCGGGTGAAGTCCCACATAACCCGGCGTCGCTCCCACGACGTTCGGGTAACTTTTCAAGGTTTCCCACTCGTTAAAAAAAAGGTAGGTTCTGTAGTGATTCATATCCTCTGCGACTGCCCTGCGGTTACTCAACAGAAGTCGCAAACTGGGCGGAAGCCTAGCTTCACCTTGTACTTGCAATGAACTTGACTCCACTTGAATCCACACGCCAGCGTGATGACTAAGGCCTAATTCCACCCAAAATACCATATAAAGAAAAATAAATGAATCTGTATTCCGCATTCAAATTATAATAAATCGATATCGATGTTATGCGAATAAGTTCCCGCTCGTAACTTGCAGATGATCGGAATGGCGGGAAATGCCGTAGCGGAGGTTTGCGCCCGATGCGATGGACTGTAATGTGCCACTTATCCTCTATCTAGCAGATAACTAGCTCGACGTGTGCGGTTCCTAGCGAAACTTCGATCACTTTAGCTGCACCTCTTATCTTAAATCATTGCGTGGCAAGAAACCCTTGTAAACGTGACCAGCGTATCGTGTAAGCCAAACCAAGTCGACAACCCCCTCGCCATTTGTTTGAGTCCAAAGGAGATCTATTTTGAGTCAGTCGTCAGAATTGAGCTATCGACTATCGGTAGACCTCTTAAATAATAGTTTCTTTACACCTGGTAATATTATATAGCCTATGACACTCAGTGAAGATGCAGCTTTCTAATGGTGAAAGAATTTTTGAAACCGGTCCAGTAGTAGTTGTGTGAAAACATTACCAACAAAATGTTTCCTCTTTATAATATTAGTATAGATAAATAAAGTTTTTATAAAAGTAATAGTCACGGTCAAGATTTGCATATCATTGATCGATGAATCGGACAAAACGATCATAGATCATTTCACACATCATTTGACACTTTTAACTGTAGTTTGTTCAATCATTTACCTGGAAACTGGATCGGAACACGGGACCGCTGCGCCCGCGCCGGCCGCCCCGTTAGCCAACTAGTTTTAAAAGCCTGTTTTGGCACACATATGCAAATGCTTTTACACGGATTGCACTATCAGAAGCGAGATGCGATAAGCGAGTTTATTTTTAAGCCCATTATTGGGCCACGCACCTGCTGCCATCTTTAACTGCGGCCAAAACTACTGGACCGATTTCAAAAATTCTTTCACCATTAGAAAGCTGCGTCTTCACTGAATGATATAGGCTATATAATATAACTAGGTGTAAACAAAACTATTGTTATGTCTAATTTCACGCGAGCGAAGTTTGGAAATAATAATGATACTCTAAAAATTTTTTTTTTTAAAAGCTTTTATAACTTTTTTTTATTTTCATGCATTATCATCGGAACCTAATATGTGTGCCAAATTTCAGCTCGATAGCTTCAGTGGAAGTGGGTGAAATATTGATTGCAAGATTCCAGGACATACATACTTATGTAAGTACATACTCTTATGTATGTACATAAGTGAAGTTAAATAAACGCTTTTGAAAATAATGACTGACGGACGAGTTTTCTAGCTGACGCGTGTGACGGTGCGACAAGTCCTTGGATAAGAAAGTCGGTACACAGGATATATTTATCCACCCAAGTTGTTTTTTGTTTCCCTTGACTGTGTCAAGCATAGCTGCAGTCCTCCGGTAAGCATAGCTGAGTGACTTAAACGGGCTACAGAGTTGTTTTCAACGTTTCATTGTGAATACACTCCGCTGGGAAGTAATTAATTGTACTTACAGACTAGAATTAATATCCAATTTACTCTTTTCAAGTGCGTTACCTGTAACCAAAAACGAAATAGTTAATAACTTATACTTTATCATAAATTTTTCAATAGTATAGTATCTACCAAAACCTTTGTTTAGTTTTCATGCCATAAAATAAGATACGAAGTAAGTTTTAGTTTTAAAATAGAACGACTTGGTAAACGGAGAACAGGCTGCCCAAACAGGTGGTCTGATGACCTGAGGAAGTCAAGGGGAAACCGCTGGATTCAAAGGGTACACGATCAGGAGGAGTGCTTCCGAGTAAGGAAGGCTACCTCCATCAGTCAAGCAAAGCTGGTGATGGGTCGACATTAATTTCAATTCATTTAGAATAATTACATAATAGAATGATTATATTTTTGAGCGGCACCAGCAACAGGGAAGTCCTATTGTAAGTTCATAATTCATCAATTGGATGAGTAATTAGTAATTTGTCACTGTATACAAAATATGGATACTCACCACAAGCCGACTAGTAATTAAATTAAAGCGTAATTAAGACGTGCACGCCGCAAGCACGTTCACTCCTGGAGATGGTCATCGTAAACGACCAAAACTAGTCGGCCTATTTACGACTTAAATCACACGTGAGTAAGCCGGTATATTCAACTATGAATATAGACACTCACGAATCATTCACATAATTTCTTCTTATCCTTATTCTTTAGTTATACTTTAAACTTGAAGTTTAAAAAAAGTTGCTCGAAAGAGTCAACATTATATTGAGCCATTAGTCAACTTTTCACTTAAGCTTATTAACCTCGGTCCGACGCGACGCTTTTAAGCTCAACAGTTGTCTTTCAAGGCTTTTTGTTCAGCTTGTAAGCTTTGTTTGATGGCTCTAAATAACTCACAAAAAGTGCTCATTGTTATATAGCTTGTAATTGTAAAAACTTCAAATTTAAATTCACTGCAGCGCACGCGGTGCTACGAAAGGCGGTATGCTTATTAAAATGTCTGGACTCAAAAGGATGGAATTTTTAGATTTAAGTTTTGAATTACAACTAAGTAAATCTTAAATTTTTTACGTTTAATGCGTATGAATTTTGCAATATGCATGTATGAGGTAGGTTTAACATAGAGTAAAATGAAATTATTTTTATGTTTATCATCTACTCTTCATTATTTCGTCATCGCTTTTTTTCTTGCTAAGTTGAACTCATTATGCATTACCTAATCTTGCCTAGTGGTGTAATCTTTTTTTTAATTCTTTTTTTTAAGGATATAAGATATCAAACGAGCTTGCAGCACCACCCATCCGCTGCCGCCCATGACAATCATGCCTAGTAGGGGTATAAAAAATTTTGATGACGTATTTCATGTGCATATAAATAATATTACATACATTGTACATATTTCAGCTTGACAAGATACTACCGCAATTTTTGTTATTGCTTTTAGTATGAGGATGTTTATCGAGCATAAAATGAGTAAATGTATTCAAATACAGTTAGTGGACTTTCGTGACACTGTATTAATAGGTTTTTGCTACAAGTAGCCGCGTCAAGTATTAAGGCTTCGCACATGAGTACTTAACGGTACTTACGTATTAATATTATACGGCGTGATTATTAACTATTAACACTTCAGCTTGCTGATTCAGTACGGGTTCAATGACTTTTCCTAGTTATAAGAATAAGAATAAGAATAAGAATAAGAAAAACTTTATTCACATATATACAATAGACACAAGCTTTACATCTACATCCATACAAAATAAAAATAAAAAACAAACAAAAAATTTTAAATTAAATTAAAACATTGGACACTTAAAGTAAACAAATACATAGTAAAAAATAAAATAAAATATATATATATATTGTATGTATATGATGTGTAGGTATATTATTTTAAAATTATGCCTGTGCCAGAATATGTGAAATGGTTTCCACTCAGCGTTTGCCGCAGCCTGAAACAGCGGCGCTGGTTTTCAGTGGAAACCGTGTGGTTAGGGGTAGAATGGTGAGTGTGAAAAACATCAACAAATAGGTTAATATGCTCAGAGAAGAAAGAAAACGATTGTTTCACAAATTTAATATTTTCATTATTAAAAGTGGTCATGAATGTAAACTCTGTACTGAAGGGGTATTTGCCAAATGACTATGAGGCTACAAAAAATAAAAATAAATAAATTTATAATATAATATAATAAAAGATTTAAAATTATATTTAAAAAAAAAAAAAGATTAAATATTAAATTTTTATTTAAATTATTAATTTATTTATTTTTTTGCCTAATACGACGCCACGTTAGATTTATTTTAAGTAAAATTAAAAATAAAACTATATAAAAAAAAAAATTTATAAAATAAAAAAAATAATAATAATAATAGTATAGAATAAAACTTATAGATTAATACGCTTTTGAAATTCTAAAAGATGACATTTATATTTAGACTTAAAATTGATTACTGATCGAAGTTCTCTTAATGGTGGTGGCAAATAATTCCAACACTTCGTGGCGGCGTATTTAAAGCTACCTCTGAAAGAAGCGGATCGACGGACGGAGCGGAAGAAGGGGAGCCTTAGTCTGAACGGCAGTGAGCGATAATTGTACCTAGTGTTTATATCTTTAGCCCAAGTAAGCTTTTTATATAGGTACACTGGTACTTGGTGTTTTACAATGGAAAATAGAAGCGTAGCCAGATGTAACTGTCTGCGCTGCTCCATTTTTAATATATTTCCTTTATTTATGTATGGAGTTACATGGGCACGAGAGGGTATTCTAAAACAAAATCGTGCACAAGCATTTTGTACTCTTTGTATCTTTGTTTTAGTTCGTGCTAACAAACAAGGTCCTATTAATGTGTCAGCATAATTGAATTTTGATAACACTAAGGAATCGCACAGTGTAATACGCAATTCTGTGCTGAGATAATTTCGGATACGATAAAGTACTTTCAGCCTGTAGAAGCAGTTGCGCGCCGTTTCAGCAATATGCTTCTCAAAACGGAGATTTTCATCTATCATAACCCCAAGATTTCGTACCTCAGTGACACGTTCTATGGAGACACCGTCTAAACTTATAACTGGGTCACAATTTTTTACTATTTGTCTCTGATTGGGTGTACCTAAAATCAAATACTTAGTTTTTTTAGGGTTAAGAACCAATGTATTGTATTTAGACCACTGGCATATTCGGGCAAGGTCGGCATTTAACTTATGTACTGCATCTTTTTCTTCACTAGGCTTAAATGATATGTAAACCTGAAGGTCATCTGCATATAAATGATATTTGCAGTAGTTAATATTTTCCACTAAATCTGCGCTGTAAAGAATAAACAAAAGTGGGCCTAAAATCGAACCTTGTGGTACCCCGCGTTTTATGGATTTGCTAGTAGAAGACAGATTTCCCCCGGCACCATCTTGCTGCAGAACAACTGTTTGTGTTCTGCTCTTAAAGTAACTGTCGAACCATGTGATGACTTGCGAACTGAACCCATAATAAGACATCTTAGAAAGTAGTAATGATACATTAAGAGTATCAAATGCACGCGAAAAGTCAAGAAGTACCAATATTGAGGCTTCCCCGCCAGATTGAGCCGTAATCAAATCATCCACTACATCTACCAAGGCAGTGGTGGTACTGTGTTTCTTTCTAAAACCTGACTGTCGTAGTGGCAATATTTTATTTTTTTCTAGGTAGATTGTCAGCTGCTTACATACGACTTTTTCCAGAATTTTTGACATACAGGGAAGAATGCTTATAGGTCTTAGGTCCGATAGATCGCCTGGATTATTCTTTTTTGGCAATGGCTTTACAATTGCCTTTTGCCAAATGCTTGGGTACGTACACGTAATCAATGACTTATTAACTATAGCAGTTATTATACTTAAGCATTCAGGTAGCACCGACTTCAACATTTCCAATGAAATGCCGTCACATCCGATTGCATTGGAATGTAATGATGAAATAATAGTGGCTACTTCTGACTGTGACACTACTTGAAACTCAAAGTTATTATTACAGTATCTACCAAACTCATAGTATGTTAGTTGGGATAGGGATACCTCCTCTTTCCCAGGGGCATCTAAGAAGAAATCGTTAATGACATTAGGATCATTGAAATGTTCAGGGAGTGCTGTATTGTCTTTGTTTTTAATAGCTACGTTTTTTTTAATATGTTTCCAAATGACGTTTGGTTTATTAAGCTTTGAGTTAATATAAAAATTAAAGTATGCTACTTTTTCCGATTCAATCGCAGCGACGACCGTTTTTTTTAGGTCCCTATAATATTCCTTGTGACTATCTAGCTTGTTATCACTTGTTAAGGTTAAGGACGTCGCAAGGGGAACTGCATGGTTGAGAGTAATGTTAGCGTGGTGGAGTATGCTTTAGACCTCCCGCAGCTGTGCCTGTGGAGTAGACCCGTGCCCAGCAGTGGGACGTGTATGGGTCGTAGCGAACTATTAAGTGTCCTGTGCAGCGAGTGACATCATGTCATAAGACATAATGTTTTAAAAGCATATACTTAGATGAATGTCACACTTGCCTGGATTTGAACCCGGGTCACTGGAACAATGACCGATGCCTCGATGGGGTAACATTTCAATGGTAAAAACAAAACAGTCCTACTTTGAATTCGATCGGTAACAAGTGTAATCAATTGCTGTCAAATCAGAAGGTAATTAATTATTATTCTATGGATTCATTTTATTACTTTTTTTACTGCTTTTTATATTACAATACAATTGCTTATTCAGAAACGGTACCACAAACAGTTTTCAAATGTGTTTACGGTTATCAACGTATTATCCTCACAGTAAACCAATAGTAAACACTACACAGCTAGATCTGTCATTGTCAAACAGAACTGTCAAATAAGAATTTTAATTCTGTTTTCGCGCGAGGACATCGCCCCAATCTGACTAACTGTAAAGATATTTCGGGTAGGTTATTTGAATACCTACGTCGTATACAGCCACTGAGCGATGAGTGATTGAGCTCAAAGAATGAGGCTGATTCTTACTTAGATGTTCAGAGATTTGAATTTCGATTACCTTTAACAATTCAGAGTTAAAAATTATATTAATTTTTATTTTTTATTTTACTCAGGTTATTTACACCCACATAAAATAATTACACAAATAATATTTAATATTTACGCTTCTTATTAGCACATTAGCTACATATTATATTTGTTGAGTTGAGAGTTGAGTTATGTTTGTAAGTCGAGATTCTAAAATGTTTTCATCCAGTATGGTCGATTAATTTATGAGTCCTCATGATCATCCATCCATGTATCATTGACTAGTGGACGCCCGCAGCTTTGCTCGCGTGGAATTAGACCCATTAACGACGTCTGCCCGCGTTCAGGTTGCCCACTTGACTTCAAAAACGGCAAAGTTTCATACTAACATTGCACCCCCGTTTTACCCCCCCTTATGAGGACCCCCCTTATGAATTTATGAGTCCTCATGACCATCCATCTATCATCTATCATGGATGGGCGGATGATCGAACAAACAGACAAGATTTGAAGAGGCAAGTCCCAAACAAAAAAGTGTTTCATCATCATCATCATCAGCCTTTAAAGGTCCACTGCTGGACATAGGCCTCTCCTAAACGACACCACTCCGACCGGTCCTGTGCCTGCTGAATCCGAATCCCGTGTTTAAAAGTGTTTAACAAGTGGATATTCGTTCGTCGTTGAGACATGGCATATACGAGTATAAAGTAAAAATTTGTTTTACGGATACTTGACATGGTGATTTCACGGCCCGGTTCTGACATTCAATTAAACTGCACGCACACACGCACACGTTTCAATCTGTTTATATAAAGATGCGATACGTCGTAAACTGGGCAATAATTCGTTGACTTTACTGAGGTACCTGACAACTTGTTTAGCCGATACCCTAAACGAGTTGTCAGTACCTCGGCAAAACAGTCTGGCTACGGGTAAGGCTATACTAGCTAGCTGCGACCCATAGACGTCCCACAGCTGGGCACGGACGTCCCACAGCTGCGGTTGGAATCGACGTGGTCGTCCGGATCATTCTCATTCGATTTAAAGTAATTTCAAAACCTATATACTAATCGATAAACTTAGCTGTGATTTCTTGAGCCTATAGTTTGACACTTCTTGATACTTAAATAATAATAGGCCTTGGTGATTGACCCCAATGTTAATAAACCAACCAAACTTTTAAACTAAGATGTAATATATGTATGTATTGTATCTCGCGTCCGTCTGTCACGTACTGCGTGAATTTGTATGTCTAGCGAGGAGTCGTACCGACCACGCGCGGGGACATGACTCACGCTGCCGCCGCGACCAGAATGCCTTAGAACGAAAGCCTTTGGCGCCACGGTGCTCCACTTTAGCTACTGACGACTGACGGAGCTACTGGCTGACCTTGAATTGACCCTTGCTATCTGGACTAACCATCATAGTCCCTATTTGAGTTTTGCTCTGTTGTCATGGGAGGTGGATGGCTGGTGTTGCATGCCCGTTTGCTATCTAATATGGGTATGACTAAACATCTTGACTGCTATTATGCTGCTATGGTATTCGGAAAGGCCGTATTTTATTTTATTTTATATAACGGGTTGACACGGTGGTAGCAACTACATTCTGTATGCAACGAAGCTTATACAGTGAGATGTATCTCCAGCTCCACTTTAGGTTCGATAATATTATACCTTGAACAAATTATAAAATTATAAATTTTGAAAAGAGTAACTAACCAGTTTCTTGCCGTGTTCATCTCGGTAGCATCAACTTTGTGATGCGGCGATAGATAATATTTTTATGACATTCATTAACCATGACATTCATTAACCGTATACAAATACCATATTATTTTTACACAAATATCATATTACATTTAGACTTTAGACGTATGGATAATTGATGCTGTTCAATTCAAGACCATTTCAATATGTCGGCTATCACATAGACTCGAACAGCCTTATAATCAGCCAGAAGTGGACAACCTTTGCGGTCTTAGCGATAGATGAAGGTTTCATTTGTCCATGCAATACCAGGGCACGGGAAATGGTAGTTCAATAACGTCATTCCATAAATTGAGCTTTTAAATGTAAGCTGATGATTTTTCAGAGGTACATAACATGAAAAGCGCCGTTCGGGAATATTTATAAATTTTTGCAGCGCGAATGGATCGTTCCAGTCGTCTGTGATGGTGTTCAGTTCGCTCTGCCGCGGATTTTAAAAATATTTTAAGTACTTATATCCTGATGTTTTTGCATCGATTAAGAGTTATGAAATACATCTCTAACTGTGTAAGTTATATAGATACCTTAGTAAAAATATGAAATAGTTATATAGACATCTTAGTAATAGTAATAAATATATGCGTCATGCGTGATCCAACCATCCCGTTTCAGGGCTAAAAATCACTTAAAACAAGCTTAACTGACCATACTTTTACTTCGTATCATGTTTGACCATGCATTTATATTATCTATGATCGCTAAATCTTAGTAAGGCTAAGCATAATAATTAGAACGGAGTTTTTGCTATATTAACGCCCATATCGCGGCCCCCATAAACAAGTTCGTGGGAACACCATGGGAAATCGGATACGTCGCGTTCAGACAATGGGGTGATGTGTAAAGCCCTTGGGATAGGTTGGCATATTGTTTTTTCCCGTCAACTTCTTTAGCTATTTTTAAACACATAAAAATAGTCCTGTTAGTATCACCAAACGATTCCGTCTATCATATTATGTCTATCTCTTGTCTCTCTTGAGAATAAATTTAAATCTTACATTAAACAAAACCTCCTTATTAAAGCTATCTATAAAATTAATGATTACTTGAACGATAAAAATGCTTGGTGCGATGTATCTCTAGCTCCACTTTTTCAATAAGACATCCCACTGCTGGGCACGGGTCTCCCCCACAGACACTGCTGCGGGAGGTCTAGAGCATACTCCACCACGCTGCTCCAATGCGGATTGGTGGAGTTGTGGAATGACTAAGTTACATGTGGGTAACCTTGAACTTGACCTTGACCTTGAAGCTGATGGATGGATGGATGGATGGACCTTGACTACAGAGCTATGGGTTTTGTCTCGCTGCGGCTACTCGCTTTGCGGTTTTGTCTTCCACAGTAGGTTATACCATGTATAACATTTGTTCATTTGGAAAATACAACTGTGTGTTTACCCTTTGATACAATATTAACATAAGATAAAAAACATTTATTTCTTAACTCTAATGCAAAAACATAAGCATTTAAATTAAAAAAACACAGGATTATACAAAATAAACTTATTAAATATGAAACAGTGAAAAAGAAAAAAAATGATGAAATCAAAAATAAAGGAGCAATAAAAAATATATATTAAAAAATTGAATTACTGCTAAAAATTAATGAATGGAAATAATATTATGTTCACATGTCTCAGAGTTGCAGGAATATTTTTACATCTATAATCGGTAAGACTCTTTATCTAGCTGGAACCCATAGGTGTTTCATTGTTGGGCTACGCTTGATCGATTTCTGAGGGGCTGTAGTAGAACTCTCGGCTTGACCACGTGTTTCTTAACTTATCCATACTTCATTAGTTTAGTTTTCAAGAGTCTTCTAAGAGGATGCTAATGGGTGTTAATGGGCCTCTTACCAGATACAAAGGATGAAGGGGAAAGGAGATTGATGAGAAGGATGATCAGAGGTATTTCCCTCATCCGCTTATTAAAAGAGCCTTTCTTATCTTTGGACCTTGATAGTCTATTGATGATTGAACTCACCATTTCCTCCTCCTCCAAAGCTCGGATCAGCTCATAGTACAGCATCTCGGCTTCCTCCGAGATCTGCACCTTCTCCTCGCAGCCATTGTACGGGATGTCACACGCTAAATCCGTTTGGAGATGCATCTTGATTGATCACACTAACTCCTGGCTCCTTCACTGTTCGATACACGAACTCTTGTTGATCAATACGCGAACTCATCAACTCGCAATAAACACGAACACTTCATCAGCGATATTATGTCGTCTATCATTTTCATTTTAGTAACACTTACAAAACTTATCAGATCTACTCTACGTTAATTGGTATCTATGTCGTTTTTAACTTTCTAGCTTAAGTCATTTAAATCCTTTTCGCAAACAACACTCACTTTTGAACAACACACTTTATCCTTTCTCGAGTTTCTTTGGCACGATTTCTGCTTGTTTCGCAACAGTTTGACGTTAATTATTTCCATTACGCTTTGACTGGCAACAGGGCCCGCTGTAAGATATCTCTTATAAAACATTCTGAGACGATTTCTTAAGCAGCTGATTGTAATCTGCTTGTTAAAGTCGCGATTATGGATTGTACGTAATAAGTGAAACCTGTGATCGCACGCAGAAAGCTGTAGATTAATATTGTACAATTGTTTGTGTTCTAGACAGAAATATGTGTTGGAAGTTGCTTTTTCTTTAGAAAGTCTAGACTATAGATATACGTGCTAATAATGCGAACTAATAAAGACATGTACTTAACTTTACATAGATATTATTTAGAGATGCTGAAGTTGGTTACCCTTCAAGGCGCTGGTTTCTTGACACGTCGGAGTAGTATAGTCACCACTCAACTACTTCTCAGTTGTGAAAAGAGACCGCAATGCATACCTACTACAGAATTCCAAACAGCAGACTGCTACAACCACACTGGTATATTTTTCTACCGCAATGGTAAGTCAGCGCAATACTGCTACGGAATCAAACTTTAAATTTCATTCGATCTCCGTCAAATAATTTCCTTCAAAAACTTCTAAACAAATACAAAGGGACATTAATTGACATTCCCACTAAATTTTCCTAAAGAAATAACCAAGTTGGTGCTAAGCAAATTCCTAATCTTCATTACTCTTTAAGTCCTTTCCGAATCTTCATTTGCTCCTTTTGTATACTTATTCAAACTCTCAGTGGTTAGCGACGAAATAAGAACCTTCGTCTCTTCAGGAGAAGAGTCGAAAATGTATATTGTGCGAAATGATTTATTTTTAACACCGAACTGGTTATTTGCGAACTGTCTGAGACCGGATTGGGACGAATGCATGAAGACGATGATTTAGAATTATTCGTCACTGAAATACCGAGTTAGTATTTCAGTCATGACGAGTGTGTTTGAAATGGTTAAGCATCGGAATGTGTATCCGGTTATTATTTCTACAGCTAAAAATAAGAAGTATAGATGTTAAAAAATGTCAAATGTTAAAAATCACATTTTTAGGTATAATTGTTTCAGCAATAGGCAAATTGTGTTTCATGTAGGGATTAGGCAAATTTTCAATAGCAATTTAAATTTTTTAAAAATAATAAGCAAATAAGTACCTACTACTCGGATTTAACCGTCGAGAAAGTCCAGATATAATGCAAAATTTAGTAGTTTAGAGAGACCTACGTCCAGAAATGGACTGATGTTGGCTAGAGAGAGAGAGACAGAGAGACTACTCATCATCAGATTTTTCAGAGTCACATCTGATCTACTTTAAACCAGGTGCCTAATGTCTGACTCTAAATACTTCATGTATTTTCTCATATACTCATAAAATCAAATTCTTTGCCATAAAGAAACAGAGGCGCCTAACAAATAACATCATAAAATACTCGTTAGTCTACTCTGATTTACTATCCACTTAATCTAAGCAGCGAACGTGCCAAGTCATTTGCCGTAAGTTTATTATTACATTGGTCTAAGTTTAGCATTGATCCTTGCAAGATAGATTCTTCTTAACATAACCATCATAGCCGTTTTATGGGATCGCTGCAACAAGTCTCCAAGTATAAGATTAGGCAAAGAGACTTCTTTGTTTTCAACGAGAAACAAGGAGACTTCTTTCGTAAGATAGTCATCTTTAATAACATAATTGAGAAACTCCGGCTCAAATGATCACTGCACCACCAATAGTTACTATCAAGAAGAAACCGATAAGAAACACATAGACACGCATAGACGTCACAAGGCATTTTTTCCAGGAAACCAAGCTAAGGACTAATCGTCGCGACAACTAATTCCAAAAGCACAAATACCTGCCTTTGAATCGGACAGAGCCGAAACAGCTAATGAGGTAGTTAATTCCGGCAGCGTAACGACTGCTTGAGGGTACCGCATGCTAAATAAACCGCTAGGATGGCTTCATTCCTTATGTTCTTGCTGCGGCACCGAAATAGCAGTGGTGTGTGGAGTGCGGAAGCGAGAGGGTTATAAGACGCACGAAAGATGTTCTCGATACGTAGAGTCCAATCTGCACTTATACATCGTGGGAATGATTAGTGATGGAAGATTTTTGGATATAATAAGATAGCTAACGGGATCGTTCTCAGGGGTATGTGAATCCGCCAATCCGTATTTGGCCAGCGTGTCCACTAAGGCCTAATCTCTCCCGTTCTGAGAGGAGACCCGTGCCCAACAGTGGGACAAAGAAAGGGTTGTGATGAGATAACAAACGAGCTTGCAGCACCACCCATCCGCTGCCGCCCATGACAACTGTGACTGACTTTGAACAAGACTCAAACAGGGACTGGGATGGTTAGTCCAGTTAGCTGAGAGAGTTAATTAGAACATTCATTGGTCAGTTCGTTAGTAGGTATGAGACTGTTAGCGTTAGTTAGTTCTGTTAGTTGGTGTTAGTAATAGTCCAGTTAGTTATTGTTAGTATGAGAAGAAAAGATGATGACCTCATAGCGATGATGCAGTTCAGTCTTCATGGTTCTAAGGTTTTTGGATTCAAATCCCAGGCAGTGACTAAGTTTGTTCGTTTTATAAAGGACATTGTCGTTTTTCGCCTAAGAATTTGCAGACATCTAATATATACAGTAATTCTTAGCTTATTTAATGCCCGTTATTCCATATGCTAGAATTCAACGGACACTTCAGATTATTAAAAAATAAATAAATGGACACTTAATTCGCTTCACGCCGATTTCCCGTTCTCCGAAAAATATTCAAAGTCATCGCTGCAGCGCTTGATCCGTAGGTAATAAAAACTTGCCGAAGCAAATTAAAGCGCTGCCGCGCTGTGCGCAGCTCTAAAAGCAGAGACAGCTAACTTGACAGGTCAGCATCGGGCATTTTGTAACAAAGTATTGATTGACAGACGGAATCGCTCATTGTCAATGTCATCATTCACATTCACACAATATTCTCTAAGGCCCGATTCCCACTATGTCGGACCAGTAAAACTGCCGGAAGAGATAGTGGCTGTACAATTCTTAGGAAGCTGTTCACATTAAGCTCGGTATTTTTACCGAGCGTTTTGTCACTGTGAAGTGCCGGTAAAACCACCGGACCGGAGTAAAGTGAGAGAAAACGAGCTTGCGCCGGTATCTGTCCGCCGCTCGCCCCTCCCGTACTCACCTCGCGTCATCCATTGTGCGCACAGGTCTAAATTCAACTGAACTTGATTGTTCGTTTTTTTGTGGGATCCGGTGTAATGTGAACTTCTCTGTCCGGTGTCCGGCTTCCGGCAAATCTGACAGTCCGGCGTAGTGGGAACCCGGCCTAACTATTCACTACCGACTGATCGAACAGCGAGCGATGCCATTCAAAATATAACCTCAAAATCAAAAATATTTTTGGTAATAAATAAATTCTCAGAAGTGTCCGTTGTATAAATCTACTTTCAATAGTATGTAAGATCTATTTTGAATCCGTTATAGTATGTTTTATGACTGTTGGTTCGTAGGCGAACTTTGTATGGGCGCTGGTCAATGTCCTTTAATATTATCTATGCCATGAGTAACGAAAATGATTTGATTTAGTATTTAAAATGTTGCGTTGTTGGAGATTTAGTTGCTTTTTGTACCTATTTTATTAGTATAGAATTACTTTACAAATATTGCAATATATTATTTTACTACGAGAATTTGTCTTTATTATTTAAATTTAAATTATAATAATGCCATTGCAATAAAATTTGAATTCGTTACTTGATCACGCTTGCTATCAAAGATGGCGTTAGCAATTTTTTTTAAATAAAATAAGAGTATTAAATTAGTCCGCTATAACAACTCAAGAACCGAATGAACTGAAACGCTTATCAACCACGTCCCTTTGCCATTGAAACTAACTGACTGCGATCTAAAACCGACTTTCCCCGTTCCACTCGGAGTACAATATCGAGTAGGTAATCAGCGGCATCTGGTGCCGTGAAATGAAACGTGTCCAAATTGCAAGTGCGTTTCTAGATTGTTTATTGCATTGCATTTCCGGGGCACAGCGAGCCACGATGCTTTCAGCGCTAAATAAGGTGCATTTGCAAGCCGTGCGACTTGAGACAGTCGCGACACTTGCTTGATGGTCGAGCAAACTGGGCTCTGATTTTTAATTTCTGAACTTTAAGACGTTTTAGAAAAAAAAACGTTGTTTCAGCAATAATTTGAGTTTTAACGCAAATTAGTTTTTCCTATCTACTTTGAATTTAGCGCGAAAACGCTCGTAGGTGTCATGGCGTCCGCTTCGACGTCACGCCTAGGTAAATACGCCGCTGTATTTTATGTAACAGAAGCCCGAGCGACAGGTGAATTTTTATTTAGCCGTGACGTCATCCGCTCTGAGTGGCGTTTCAGCTAACATGGCCGATTGCTGTATTTTATACATTTTATTTTAATGAAAATCTTATTAATCTCAATGTTTTTATTATCATGCCTAACATTAGTATTTAACTGATCAATAAAATGATTTTAGATATAAAAAGCTATTTAAGGATCCGCAACACACTGGCAACCAATGAGTACTATCCTCTATTAGACACTCCATCACTTGCCGCAGGCCGCAGTCGCAAGCCGCAGACGCAAGTCGCAACGGAGAAAGCGCTAAATAAGGCCGCATTGGACACGGTTCATTAATAAATGCAGTGTTTGAAGTTTCAACTTCCTCCCGCCATACATCTTGTGTATTTATTTTCTCTAAAGGGAGTGTTTTATTGTATTTTAAGAATTGATTACGGTTCGAATTTCAATGTAAATACTACTTGGTTGCAAATAGTGGACGATGCTTAAGGTCTTCTATGTGAGCTGCTTTAGCTACTCCTGCACTGGGTATTTTATAGATAAGAGTGTCAAATGATTCGCTATCAGGGGGCCTAGACAAGTGGCAAAAACGCTAGTAGAATAGATTATCAAATGTATGGGATTGACATTCGCTATCGACTAATTAGTCGTAAGCGAATGTCAATCCCATACATTTGATAATCCAGTTGTTTGTCAAAGTAGGCACATAACAAGTATATTTTAAGTAAATGCAATTAGGACCCACAGATAATAAATGAGACGATGACGTAATAAGCGTGCAAGCTGTAATAAGGAGAGCGCAATCTTGTATGCCGCTGAGATAATTCCCGGTGGTAGCGTGAGTTATGTCGTTACGGCGAGAACCTGAACGCAAACAAACTGGAATTCCAATTAAATCGATTCTTAATTAATTTTAATTGACAACATTATTTTTAAACGAAAAGCAGGCCAAATTTAATGATACCGCGTTTTTACTTAATAATTAGATTAAAATTGAAAATCTTTATGCAAATATATTATCAGAAACTTTTGTTCTATGACTTAACTCATAGAATACTAGCTGACCCCGCAAACGTTGTTCTGCCATATGAAATGTCAAAGTGACGCGACTCATCACGTCAATGAACGACGGTCAAAAATGAAAATACTAAAATAGTGTTAAAAAAATATTTTCCAGTGGACCAAATTGTGAATCTAAACCTTTCTCCAATCCCCTTGAACACACACAAAAAATTTCATCAGCATCTATCCAGCTGTTTAGTAGGAGTTCACTGTCATACACACGTACACAAGAAATAAATATATTAAGATTGTCAAATGTGTTGCCAGTTGAAATATTCCCAAATGCAACATTTCGTTCGACCTTACATTACTTACAGTGCTAAATAGTAAAGTTTCATTCAGTTCAACGTTCTAAAAATAATACCATGAATGCAATTACGTCGACAGCGGGTAGCGCTTTTATTTTCAAGAGTGGCAACATTTCTCGCTGCCTTAAGTATGATTGATAAGGTTTTAAAAGTTTAATTGATGGTTTAGAAGTAGTTTGTTGGAAAAAAGGGATACACTTAAATTGTCTGCGGTGCTTACTGCTTAGCACGCAAGATGAACAGCGCTATTATTCCTGTTATTTGTGTAAAACTGTGTTTAAGTCTTATTTAAGTTGTTCAGTGAAGAGTTGATTGCTAGCTAACACGTAACATGAAAGCAGCAACGTATAACCTCTACTTTTTGTCTCCTCTCTGGAGCTCATCATCAGATTTAGTGCGGATAAGTGGTGTGTGTGGTAAACAACATTTAGGCTAAACGCTCGAGTAGTCAATTTCCTGACGTTAACTCAATTATTTCTCACAGTCGCATTATCATCAGAGCATTATAGGCTGCAAAGTCAAGTGTTGCTTGTTGTACAAAGATAACAAGAGTCATTGAAATATTGTTGAATGACTTATCAAAACAGTTGCAGTTAATCTCCGTTTTACTCGTAAAGCAGGGAGGAATAGGTTAGTTATTAGTAAATTAGTTTACTATTAATTAAGCATTTATTATTTTTAATTACATAAACTAAATAAAATAATAAGTAAAAATAAGTAAGTACGTTCCAGATGATTGTAAAATTCAAATTAGTTCATTCGTTGAATTAAATGGATCAAATATTCATTACCCAATTAATTTCAATGGACATAATATTATATTAGTAATCCATTTCGATCGATTTCGCAAGTAGGTACCTACCATTTTCCAGAAGGAAATACAAAATACAAGACGGATACAATGCCCAGTCTACATCTTTTGATACAGCATCGAATGGGCATAATGTAAAATAACAACTCTCGTGGAAGTGATCCCAAGGGAGACTGGGCGGCAGAATATAACATGCTCATAGATTTTTTCCGAAGAGATTTGATTCATTACGCAGAACGTTTTCGATTTCTTTCGACGGCTTAGAGTTTCGTAAGCCGAGCGAAAAGTGAAATTCACTTGAAATACGAGTGAAAATAAATCGGAGGACATTTAAGAGGCGCCTGGTCTGAATAAAGATGGCCGACATTTGGTATGCGGGCTGGCAACACGGCGGCAGCGCGGGAAAACTGACAATCGATTTGTGCTTATTAATCTGTACATTTGACAGTTTTGTGCGATTTTGCGATGCTCAGTGCGCACTCCAGGGATTTCTAGTTGGGATTTTCGATGGAAAAATGGACGTGCTTGTAATTTGGGGAGCGGTTAATTGACAGTAGCCTTTGGCCGCAGTTAAAACAGTTTGTCATACAAACTACAACACCTTTTATTGCTTTGCGGATGTCCTAGGTATAATTACACTAGCCACTTCATTAGGCTATTAACTAACTACAGTAACTTTAAGTAACAGCTATGCCTATTAATTAAAGGGCGAATGTGTTAGATGGTTCGGCATTCTAACACGTATCAGCGGAAGAACAGATTAGTGTAGGAAAAGGAAAGTAAACCTTGTATCTCATAAAGTAACGAAGACCTAGATTACCTTGTGAAGATCGTAAGTGAATACACAAGAAAAAAAAAAACGGCTTCAAGTGAAATTTCAACCCATTACTGACACTAATGGACTCATGTCACGGGTCTGCATATCACTGAGAGAGCTGGAGGATCCTCCATGCTATAATGCAGCAGATTGTCAGAAGTTTTTAGGCAGACCTAAGGTATGTGACGTGCCTTATCGACTATATGACTATATAATACAATAATACCGATAAATAATACTAATAAATAATATTGGCCACGTCGTTCGCAGGGCTGATAACCGGTGGGGAAGAAAAGTCCTCGAATGGAGACCACGACTTGGAAAAAGGAGCACAGGCCGCCCTTCGACAAGGTGGACGGACGACCTGAAGAAGGCGGCGGGAAACCGCTGGATTCAGAAGGCACAGGACCGGTCGAAGTGGCGTCGTTTAGGAGAAGCCTATGTCCAGCAGTGGACCAATAAAGGCTGATGATGATGATGGTATAATACAATAATTACGGTTCTAACTAGCTCGTTCACCAGTCTTTCAAAAACTTCTTTTCTTTACTGTGTTCTCCTGTGTTCTTTTTCTGGTGCAATAAATGATATTGTATTGTATTGTATTTTTATTATCTTTATGTGATTCCAGCGCTTCCTTAAACACAATGGGCCGCGCGCCGCTGAGTCACGTGCACTTCCGTTACTAATAGAGTTCCGTGCACGTGGCGACGTGTGATAAACAGTGGCTCTTTGTAGAGCAAACACTTTTTTAGGTTGGCCCCTGTTGACCCACACTGACTCTCATCAATGTTTTTGCTTGTTGTTAGATTTATATAGTCTTTTAACACTGTTGAAAGGAGATGAAGCGAATATCAGGATGGTGGTATGTAGGAATCTCTTGTCTCTGGTCTATTTGCCACTGGGAGAAACAGACCAGAGCTATGTATGTATGTTTTAAACGCAGTTGACAATACTTACTTTTAGATAGTCAGACTAGATATAAAGACTTTTATTAAAGAATTATTATATATCAGGTGATAATTACTTTAAATTATCTTAGCTTAGAGATACTTAAAGCTCGCTCTTATTCATTTCAGCAGTTTGATTTTTACTTTTATAATAATATTGACCGAATATAGCCGGGCATACATAGCAAAAAAATGAACATCCATAGTTTTCGTATGGAAAGGCCGGTTTCACCTTGTATTTCTGGTTCCACTCGGCTGTTACGTACTACGTACACGGATGCGTAACCCTATCCGCGGACGTCACTTGATAAGCGAGTTGGAAATCTGATCGTACAGACGGACGACCTGACATCTGCCCCGCGTCCGGCACCTTCCAGCCGCCCGGCAATGTCTGGCAATGTCCGGCAATGTCCGGCAATGTCCGGCGCTGCCCCGATCGTATCGAATACGCGTAATGATAGCGAAATCGTAGATGAGAGTGACAGAAGAGACGACACCGAAGTAAATCACGATATAGGTGGAACCTTAAACGGCTGTCGGTATTATTATATAACAAAATGATTACTGCGGTAAGCTTATATTATGTTTCTCTAAAAGGAAAAGCAAGCGAATGCAGATTGAAGCATGCTACGTACTAGCTAAATGTGAGGAACTATTCACCTACACTGCCAGATAACCAAATTGTACCACATTTACGGCAAATATTATGATTATGATTTATGAGAAAGCAGTGAAAATGCATGATATCTGTGACTTGGACAGTCCATTCGGTTAAATAAGTTTTACGCTTACATAACGCTTGGATAAGAACCCGGACCGCTCGAGTGAGAGGCGTGTTCGGTAGGCACTAAGTCGTCACCGCTATTTGTAAACAAAAGTAATTAAACTCAAATCCAATCAGTGAGCTACTCAACATGCGGCAAGTTCTACATGAACTCAAACTTATCTCCCAACTAAACCATTATGGGTGTATCACCGCGCTCGGTTCATAATTAAACATTATGAGCACACACACTGTTGTAAACAAACACTTGTTCGGAACAAATATTGACTGGATCAGGAATCGAACTTGGGGCGCGAGAACAATAAAACTCTGCCAGCCTTGTAAAACATTGTTTATAACGCAGACTTGCCAGTGAATACAAATACATATTTGAAGGCACGGGAAACAGAATCTAGATTCTTCCGAAAGAAAAAAAAAACAAAGTACTTAAACAAAAGTGTGAAATAATAGTACCTACATTAACTATCTATTAACTGTCGTTTTTCTAAAGTTCATATTGCTAACATATATTTTTAAATGAAAATAAATGTGCATACGTGCGTTTATAGTTTTTCGAAGTGAATTTTAAAACGGTCCGTTTTTTCTCACATAATATGCATATTTTAGCAGTAAACGAAACCATTAAAAATATGTTTCCATAGTTCCTATTTTTTAAAGTTTCCTATCCATAAAATATTTTCCAGGAAAAATTAAATACGATGCGAATAGTCCGTGATATCTACCACTTTACCATGCGATTACAGGTTTTATCTATGGACAGGTTCATAATCATTCAGCCATAATTGAGAGGAACAAAAAACCGCAAACCGAATCGGAATGCAAATAAACCACCACAGACCAACACGAGAATATTTTAAAAAATCGATAAATTTCACTTCATTACAACACTATTCACAAAACGTTCCATATTCGTAGGTTAGTAAACGCACTGTTTAATATTTGCAGTGTCAATGGTCACAGATTAAAATTATGTATCTGTCAATTTTTTCAAAATGGCCGCGTGCGCGCGGGCGCCTGTCTGCCGGCCGCCATCGCACTGCCGCCGCCGCGCCGCCGCGTCAAAATGCAAAAGCTACGCGCCCTGCGCCGGCGCATGTATTTACATAATCATTATTATACTCCGTCCTGCGATGCGTGATCTCACGGGCAGGAGGCAAGGGCGGGACCGGTGGGGGTTTCGTATCGATAGTTTTGTTCTCCGGATATTTGCAAAAGAACATTATCTAGATATAATTAATACTATACTGAAAGAAACATGCCTGTTTATGCCTGTTACTTATGTTTATCTAAAGCTTTGACCTGGTGTCTTAAAAATTATTGTGGGATACGCTGGAAATCGAGACGGACGCGAGGTGATAGCATTACTAGGCTCATGATGCGGTCATCAAACCAACACCGTGAGATGGGCGGGCTCGTATTCTGGAGTCTATGGGTTAGAGTGCGGGGTGAGACAGGTCCTAAAATTTAAATAAATGAAAGAGTTCATTCATTCAAATTTTAGGAAATAATTCTTGATTAAATTTTGAAACATTGAAACGGTTGATGTTTAAAGATTTAATTAAACGAGCGTGAAACTTTTTTTTTATTTCACAAATCACAAAAAAAGATGCGATAATTTTACGAACGTTTCTTACCATTTAATAAAAATTATTCCAATTATTAATTTGTCTAAAAGTTTAGTTTAGAAAAGATAGAAAGAAACCATATCGATATCGACATTCCAATGCACATCACCAAGTAATATCGCGCGCAGGAGCGCCGCATTTCTCGGCACACAATAGGTACAGCACAACACAGTGACCTGCGTTTGTTAACCGCTACCCTGAATCACTGATTGATTAGTTCACTCGTTCAATTAACTAGTTTGACCGCTAAACCACTTGCCCGGTGTAACTGGGCCACTTATTGAAGATCTTATCGTGTTTTTTGATAAATAGTTTCATGGTTCATGTGTAAACTACAATTTCTTGGGTGGGTGTTACACACCATTAAATAAATAGTCACAATAGATTAAATAGATCGTTTATGAGATCTTCAGGCAAAGGTCCTGAAAACATTCTGTAAAGGACATACGCTGCTACCCATAGAGGTCCCACTGCTGGGCACGGGTCTCCCCCACAGATACTGCTGCGGGAGGTGTAGAGCATACTCCACCACGCTGCTCCAATGCGGATTGGTGAAGGGGTTAGTGGCCAACCCTGTGTCGAATGTTCTCAAGCCACCCGAAGGTCTTCGACAAGGTTTAACGACTGTTTTCAGCATTGAAAACAACCGAGACCGACGGCTTTACGTGCCCTCCGAAGCACGGTAGCGTCCATGAAATGTTGCCACTAGCGGTCACTCATTCACAAACCGACCGCGCCCTCGTTGCTTAACTCTTTCGATCACATTGAATCGATGCGAGCCATTGGGCTATTGGCGCTACCGGGCGCTAAAGGACATACACGAAATAATAATTGGGGGGCCGGGCGCGTTTGCGCAATCGGTAGTGACCCTGCCTGTTGCGGCAGGGGTCGTGGGTTCGAATCCCACTCAGGACAAATATTTGCGCGACGAACACTTGTGTTTGTTCTGTGTCTGGATGTCAATATTATCTATTTAAGTATGTAATTAAAAATATCTACGTATGTATATCAGTCTCTGGCACCAATAGTACAGGTTCGCGCCTAATTTGGGGTCAGATGGCCGTGTGTGAATGTCCGTGGTATTATTATTTATTATTAATAATAAATATTTAACGTTTTTGTATATAAGGGCTTCTTGTTATCGAGACTAGTGGCAACATTTCATGGGCGCTTTCGTTCCTCCCGTGAAATTTTCCGTCTCTCTCGTTCATATTTCATTTTTATACCATCGTCTAAGCCTTGTCAGATGACTTGAGAACATTCGACACTGGGTTGGCCACTTTTATCCACCAAACCGACTATGAAAGAGGCTCTTATAAGTTTTATTCGTTGTCTGTCAGGCGGACGCGGGCGGGTATTACTGCATGCTCGTTTTCTATATATATAAAAGGAGAAGGTGACTGACTGACATATCAACGCAGGGCCTAAACTATAAGGGTTAGAAACTTGAAATTTTGCACAGGGGTTCCTTTTATAACGTAGGGGAGCACTAAGAAAGGATTTTTGAAAATTCACCCCCTAGGGGTTAAAACGGGGGTGCAAATTTAGTATGAAACTTTGCCGTTTTTGAAGTTAGTGAATGTCTAATTCCACGCGAGCGAAGCTGCGGGCGTCCACTAGTCTCTCTATAAATAATGTCCATGGGTAGTGTTTACGATACTGTCCCACCACACCACTACTACTCTGTACCACAATGTTTTACCCACAACTTCCTCGAAGCGCATGAATCAATGCATCCACATTCACATAGCGTTGTTTACGTCAACAGAAGCCGAGAAAGTACACAGGATGTCGCTAAACGGCGCTCCCGGGGTCGCAGGTTCGGTTCCCGGTTCCACGACCGGGTATTAATAGTGGTAATTGCGCACCTGCGTAGCGGTGCCTATTAGTGGCATTATGTGGACGGGTCACGGATACGAATTAGGATTATGTAAATTCGCTAGCGAAGCGAAGCTTTGCTAAGAGTGGATAAGAGTGTAAAATAAAAACTTAACTTGAGCTTATGAAAGTTGCTAAGATTTTTTAGTAGCTAATGAAAGACTAATAAGCAAAAATAAGGCTATGCTGAAAACCAGCAACCACGGTTCCTTGCGTAGTCCTATTTATTTTTTCATTGACGTATATTAGTGTCTCTTAGATAAATTTTATCGTTCGTATGTGACCCAATGGGGTATGTGACCAATTTTATGGGGAAAATAGGTAATTGTTACCTACTAGGAACATGTTTTGTGATCTGATTATTGTTATTAAAAGTAATTCTAGCGCACAGGTTTTATTGACCACAGCGTAAAAAAACAACAGGTTCTAACCGACACTGTCTCTCAAACGTCCTGTCACATCATATTAATGTAGATTTTTTTTTAACATTTGCACCGTCAACTTGCGGTGTTGAGTTATTTTTAGCCTGTGGTCACTCACTCCAAATGGTTCTGTCTTTGGGGTTTGTAAACATGGCTTTTGAGTTTTGTTTAAATTAAAATATTCATGGAATAACAAGGCTGTTGACATCGACTTTGGACGATGAGTTATTTTTATAGGTTTTGCTTATTCTTTTTGGGTGTTACTTGATTGGCGTATATTTTTCTCCCATACACAGAAGGCAAAGAATTTTAATCTATTTTTAAAAGTTGCTAAAAAACAATAATATTACTTTTTAACCAACTTCAAGCTCGGTCACAGTTGTCATGGGCGGCAGAGAATGGCATGATCGCTAGTTGCTTAGGTAGGAGTATATAAATAACTATTGGACGCCCGCAGCCTCGCTCGCGTGGAATAAGACATAACAATAGTTTCGTTTATACCTACTAATATTATATTGCCTATGTCACCCAGTGAAGATGCTGCTTTCTAATGGTGAAAGAATTTTTGAAATCGGTCCAGTAGTTTTTGTGTGAAAACATTACAAACAAATCTTTCCTCTTTAAAATATTAGTATAGTATAGATCAAACAAAATATTTTAAGTAACTCCCATATTTGTGAGAGCTTTCCTTCATGTTCTCAAAACCGTGTGACTACCAATCCCCACTGGGCCATCGTGGCGAGCTATGCTTCTCGCACTCATTCTTAATCTTTGGTAAGGGTTGTCGTTATGAAGATATTATGGATCTTTATAAAACGGTTTATCAGTTCAGCTACAGAAGATAAGACAGATTAAATTATAGTCTCCGAGATGGAATTATATCGAGAGCAGTCGTTTACCGGAGTACCGGAAAGATCCGCCTTTGTAACAATATCCGTATTAATTAATATACTTTGCAACTGCGCAGCTCTCAGACATTCAGGCTGCAAGACAGCGTCTTGTTTGAGTTGAAAGCGGAGGCGCCTTTCCCGCTTCTCAACACTTAATCATTTTGTTGAGACAATTTATATCTATACTAATATTATAAAGAGGAAAGATTTGTTTGTAATGTTTTCACGCAAAAACTACTGGACCGATTTCAAAAATTCTTTCACCATTAGAAAGCTGCATCTTCACTGAGTGACATAGGCTATATAATATTACTAGGTGTAAACGAAACTATTGTTATGTCTAATTCCACGCGAGCGAAGCTGCGGGCGTCTACAAGTTTTAATATATTGGTATAAGTAATTAAACTTTACTTTAAGATTTGGCATATTTTTCATATTAAAAAAATAGATAGCTTATGTAAGTATGTACCTGTAGTGAGGTTGAGATGACAATTCAGAAAATACGTAGAAAATAAGACAATTTTTACACGAAATACCCGAGTACGTACAAACACATATGTATGTGCCAAATAATATCTACCTGTCCCACCGTAATTGAACCTGGGATTTAGGCACTTTAGTCAGGTATATCTACTGTCAAAACTATCACGAAGTCAATATAATTTTTTAAAATTTTTTTGCTCCAAAATTGGATGACATTTTTAATCGATCGAATAAAACGTTTCCTTTAAAAAAAAACTCCCCTTTCTTAGTCCTTCATAAGCTTTCCGTTTAACAATAACAGAAGACTTATTATTAGGCTATCGGGCTGTTAGGATATCTATATATAATAAAAGGAGAAGGTGACTGACTGAGTGACTGACATATCAACGCAGGGCCTAAACTATAAGGGTTAGAAACTTGAAATTTTACACAGGGGTTCCTTTTATAATGTAAGGGAGCACTAAGAAAGGGTTTTTTAAAATTCACCCCCTAGGGGGGTAAAACGGGGGTGCAAAGTTAGTATGAAACTTTGCCGTTTTTGAAGTCAAGTGGGCAACCAGAACGCGGGCAGACGTCGTTAAGAGGACTCCAGTCGACCGTCACTTTTGAAGAATAGGTTTTTACCAAAAATATTGCCGTCGCGCTGAGCCCGCCGATCGGCCTTTCCATGTGTTAGTGAAAAGATTACGCATGTGTGCGTGCGCCTGGAGAAGCTATCCCGCGGGCCCCGCGGCGCGGCGGCTAGCTCGCATCGCATCGCATGGCCCCTCGCAGTCGGCGAGTTCATAGATTAAAGTATACATATACTAACGTAGGCGAGTAGAAGTATCGGTGTTAGCAGTGTTGTTGTTATTTCGTTTATTCCATGCGGAACTTTATTTGCGAGTAAGGGAAAGACTATGATTGGTTGGCTTGATATTGTGCAATACATCTATATATATAAAAGGAGAAGGTGACTGACTGACTGACTGACTGACATATCAACGCAAGGCCTAAACTATAAGGGTTAGAAGCTTGAAATTTTGCACAGGGGTTCCTTTTATAACGTAGGGGAGCACTAAGAAAGGATTTTTGAAAATTCACCCCCTAAGGGGGTAAAACGGGGGTGCAAAGTTAGTATGAAACTTTGCTGTTTTTGAAGTTAGTGAATGTCTAAATCCACGCGATATTTATCTCATTTTTCCTTTACTTATGAATATTTATCTCATTTTTCCTTTACTTATGAATATATTCCTACTTTATACATATTTGTTTAGCGGCTACTTACCATTTTCTAACGGTCCTCCTAAGATAGTATTTTTTAAACTTATGGGTGTCCATATGTCCATCTGCACGATGGATTAAATAAAATTCGGTCAAATGCGTACGAGTCGAACTCGTATACTCAGAGTTCCGAACCACCGAACGATACTAAAGCGAGCAGCTCTCTAGCTATGTTTGGTATTTCTCTACGGGACAGGATTCGCAATGATGAAATCCGTAGACGAACAAAGTTTACTGACAAAGCTCGAAGGATCAGCGAACTGAAGTGGCAATGGTCAGGCCACGACGCTCGACGGACTGATAACCGCTGGGTAACAAAAGTCCTCGAGTCCATATTGGAAAACGAAGTATTGGCCGCCCTCCGACGAGGTGAACTGACGACCTGAAGAACACAGCGGGAAACCGTTGGATTCAGAGGGCGCAGGATCGGGAGGAGTGGCGTTGATTGAGGGAGGCCTATGCCCAGCAGTGGACCCCAAAGGGCTGATGGATGGATGGATGGAAACAAGATGACAGAACAACACGTGATTAATAAGTAAATTTTTTTATGGATACAAGATAGCAAACGAGCTTGCAGCACCACCCATCCGCTGCCACCCATGACAACTGTGACTGACTTTGAACAAGACTCAATTAGGGACTGGGACGGTTAGTCCAATTAGTTGGGAGAGTTAATTAGAACATTAGTTGTTCAGTTCGTTAGTAGGTATGAGGACTAGGGACTGTTAGTGATGATTAGTCCTGTTAGTTGGTGTTAGTAATAGTCCAGTTAGTACTTGTTAGTAGGAGTCTCGTTCTAAGTCAGTCACAGATGTGTTGCTACGCTTGAGGACTAAGATGGTCGCCTCTAAAGAACTGTAACCGGAAACCACACCTTTCCAACCGGACCATAATTGCTTTAAAAACAATTATTACACGGCAGAAATGGTACTAGGTACCGTGGCGGGCGGTGGTATTCCCCCGGGCGAACTCTATATGGAACCAATTAGGTTTCATATAAATTTAATTTTGATGATTTTTTTATCAACAGACTTTTTAACTAGTTGTGTTAGAGAACCAAATAGTGGTTCCACCAGAAGAATGTAGATAAATAATAGAACCACTATTTGGTTCTCTAACACAACTAGTTAAAAAGTCTGTTGATAAAAACATCATCAAAATTAAATTTGTAAGAGTTGTAGAGAAAGTTCTTTTAAAAAATATAATCATCAACGAACTTGAACATAACATTTTTTTTTATGGGTACAGGATAGCAAACGAGCTTGCAGCACCACCCATCCGCTGCCGCCCATGACAACTGTGACTGACTTTGAACAAGACTCAATTAGGGACTGGGATGGTTAGTCCAATTAGTTGAGAAAGTTAATTAGAACATTAGTTGGTCAGTTCGTTAGTAGGTATGAGGACTGGGGACTGTTAGTGATAGTTAGTCCTGTTAGTTGGTGTTAGTAATAGTCCAGTTAGTACTTGTTAGTAGGAGTCTCGTTCTAAGTCAGTCACAGATGTGTTGCTACGCTTGAGGACTAAGATGGTCGCCTCTAAAGAACTGTAACCGGAAACCACACCTTTCCAACCGGACCATAATTGCTTTAAAAACAATTATTACACGGCAGAAATGGTACTAGGTACCGTGGCGGGCGGTGGTATTCCCCCGGGCGAACTCTATATGGAACCAATTAGGTTTCATATAAATTTAATTTTGATGATTTTTTTATCAACAGACTTTTTAACTAGTTGTGTTAGAGAACCAAATAGTGGTTCCACCAGAAGAATGTAGATAAATAATAGAATCCACACACTGTCCGGTAAATGTGCCAGATTCACAGAATCAAAAATTTGACATTTTTAAAGTCCCTTTGAAAACATGGCGTCGGCGTTGGACACTAGGCACACACACACACACACACACGCTTAGAGCTCTGGGTGTCTGACGAGTTGACAGCGCGAAGTTCGAGAAAATGTGTTAGGTTTCTTGCATGAATATACAAGGTGTCCCAAAATTCAACGATAATCCTAAACCAGAGGATGGACCTGCTAATGACTACTCCAGGAAAAAAAAGAAAAAAAAATTATCTCGATTTTTTTTCAAGTTACATAATAAATATGGAAATTCTTAGAAAATTGACACCCCTCATGATATTTTTAACTACCATGACCGCAATTTTTGAGATATTTCTGATATTATTTTTGTATCCGTGACCTAAGTAGTACTGCTATCTACCACAAATCTTAAAATTCCTATAATGTCTGTAGTTTTCACACAATAAACAATTAAAATCATTGTTTTCCCTAAAAATTTTGATCAAATTTACTTTCTGTCCACTTTCACTCACTGTCGTGTAAAAAAAAAGTATGGACACTACTATGGCAAGTTTTTTAAAAAGTTGACGCAACTAATCAAGATTCCAAAATGGTATAATACTCTTGGAAAACTAGTCACAAAAAAAAAGTATAATATTTCTAAACAAGAACCATATTTCAAAAATTGTTCTTGTCGATTAGTAATAACTTTTACTATGTGCCCAAAATAGGTTTTTTGGTGGTGAAAAATGTTTGAGTAGATCCTGTCTTTGAGACAACCCCAATAGAAGAAGTCTTGGGGGTTTAGATCTGGTGAAAGGGGTGGTCATAAGATAGGACCAAGTCGCCCGATCCAACGCCCTGGATACCTACTCTTGGTTTATGTAGTCTCGCACAGGACGGGCATAGTGAGCTGGTTGACCATCATTTTAAAACCACATGTTTTGTAAATCACTTAAAGGTACGTCTTCTAATAAGTCTGGCTTACCAGACTTATTAGACTTATTATTTTGTAAAAAGTTCAAATAATTATTTCCATCTAAGTTTCCTTGTAACTCAAAGGGCCCAGTTAAAGTTAAACAGTCAAAAATAATGCAAAGTCAGTTCAATTTGCAGATAACTTGATTCACACGTCAATTGAATACATAACGGTGTACAGTAAAGAAAGAAGCAGAGCGTACTGACTGCTGAGAACAGCAACTTCTCTACCTGCCCTATTGTTATTTAATAACGACATCTACATCTACCTCTGACTAACATGTAATCTCTCTCTATCTATCTCTCTCTTCTAAATTTGTTTGTCTATGCACATGTCCCATTTAAATCCAAGAAATTTACAACAAAAATCATATTTTGGGCACATGATAACCATCAACATGTACAATTTTTGAAATATGGTTCTTGTATAAAAATATTGTACTTTTTTTTTGTGACCAGTTTTCCAAGAGTATTATACCATTTTGGAATCTTGATTAGTTGCGTCAACTTTTAAAAAAACTTGCCATAGTAGTGTCCATACTTTTTTTTTACACCACAATGAGTGAAAGTGGACTGAAAGTAAATTTGATCAAACATTTTAGGGAAAACAATGATTTCAATTGTTTATTGTGTGAAAACTACAGACATTATAGGAATTTTAAGATTTGTGATAGATAGCAGTACTACTTAGGTCACGGATACAAAAAAAATATCAGAAATATCTCAAAAATTGCGGTCATGGTAGTTAAAAATATCATGAGGGGTGTCAATTTTCTAAGAATTTCCATTTTTATTAAGTAACTTGAAAAAAAATCCAGATATTTTTTTTTTCTTTTTTTTCCTGGAGTAGTCATTAGCAGGTCCATCCTCTGGTTCAGGATTATCGTTGAATTTTGGGACACCTTGTATATCCCCTTGGGAATACAATTTCTATTTGTTGTTTGACACGTACTTTGTGAAAATTTCAAGTGTCTACCTATAACGGTTCATCAGACCAAGGTATCGATCATTTACCATCATGACAGGCCCGTTGGCGCAATCGGTAGTGACCCTGTCTGTTGCGCCAAAGGTCGTGGGTTCGAATCCCACTCAGGACAAATATTCGTGTGACGAACACTTGTATTTGTTCTGTGTCTGGATGTCAATATTATATATTTAAGTATGTATTTAAAAATATCTATGTATATCAGTCTCTGACAGCCATAACACAGGCTCGCGCCTACTCAGATGGCCGTGTGTGAGAATGTCCAAGATATTTATTTATTTATTTATTTATGTGTCCCGAGCCGACAGTATGTGTTAGTCTACTGAAATTTCTTTACTAGGTACCTACACATTTGAATACTAAATAGATATTGATATTAGTCTTAGCGGAGCTTAGTCATAGCGGTGACAGCCCAGTGGCAATCGAACTCGCCTCTCACTCGAGCGGTCCGGGTTCAAATCCCAGCGGCACGCACCAATGACTTTCTAAGTTATGTGCGATTTAAGAATTTAAATGTCACTTGCTATAACGGTGAAGGACACATCGTGAGGAAACCTGCATGCCTGAGAGTACTTCATAATGTTCTCGAAGGCATGTGAAGTCTGCCAATCCGCACTTGGCCAGCGTGGTGGACTAAGGCCTAATCCCTCCCATTCTGAGAGGAGACCCGTGCCCAACAGTGGGACGTCTATGGGTCGCAGCGATTAGTCTTAGAGTTCTAGTGTAAAATATAGAACCGATATTGTCTCATCTGTAAGAAGATGGTTTAATTCGAATATCGATATCGACCAACAACAGCACTAGAGTATCGATATAAGTGAAATGCATCACTTACATGTATACGTATTTACCAGACTGCCTCTCTCCCCCAACCTTACCCCTTAGCGTGCGATAGAGAGAAGTGCAGTCTCGAACTGATTTTACCTACGTAAAATTAAGAAAATCGTCCTTTCGTAATCCCATGTTTCCTCCTCGAAATCTAGACCGATTTCAATATTTCTTTCAGTTAAAATGTAGAACAGGGTCTATGCTATGCCCGTACGATTTGCTTTTTTGGGATATGTTAGTAATTACCAGTTTGCTTGATGTTTGAAAATGTATGTAAAAAACGATTTTTTTGATTTTAAAAGATTTTTTTTATCTTCTATTAAGCAAATTATGAAAAAAAACAAAACGTACAGTCATGGCAGAGGTACGTATAAATCGTATGGTATTTTTTTTAATTCTGTAACTTCTATATCCGAGGAGGGAACAGGGGACTACGTTTGTATGGAAAAAGTGTCGACTCATATCCTCTTAATGGGTCTAATTCTACGCGAGCGAAGCTGCGGGCGTCCACTAGTAACAATATAAAGACTTATTATTAGGCTATCGGGCTGTTAGGATATCGAACATAATCCTCTTCTAACAATGCATTATCACCTAATAACTGTTTTAATTAAATTTCCAAACAGTTTTCCCATTACGAAATTACGCATAACCTAACCGTCCGAAGCCCAAATTGAAATTATATCTGTATAAGGCGATTGTTTCACAAGCGACGATGCACGAATAAAAATATCAGCGTTTAATTACTTGCGTTTTTTTTTTCAGCATACTCAACGGAATGACTTTTACCATTTGCCATTGAGTACGCAGAAAAAAAATTAAAACTATTAAATTATTGGTTGTCTGTAAAGTCGGTTTACGGACGATACTTTTACGTGATAACGTCATAAGAAATCATCTTTTCATTTCACTTTATATACAGTTGACAAAACAGTTCACGTGTCACAAGTCACACTTTTTCGTGCAGCCGGCGTTCATCGATTCATAAGACGTTATCACGACAAAAATAACCTTATAGCACTTCTCAAAATTCAAATTCAAATTCAAATTCAAATAATTTATTTCGCTATGAGGTGATTACACACGCTTAACGAAAGTCTAGGTAACTACAAACTACTTAATGCTATTCTAAACTGATTAATATAAAGCAAAGGATGAGCTATTTATCCTTGAATGAATAGCTAATCCTACACAGGTGCCTAACCTGCCTTATGGCTAATTTACAATAATTACCTACCACTAAGCTAAGCTCTAAGTCACGATAGACTATCTACCTGGTCATCGGCTTAAGGAAGAACTTACAATATTCTTATCCTATGCCCTAGTGTAGGCCGAGAGAGAAAAAAGCCGGAGGAAAAAACTCTCGGTACTCTTTTAAAATTCAAATTAATTTTTACAGAAAAATGTACAGTATGACCATGATATGATTAGGACAGACACGAGACAGCCAATCGTGTATGCCAAGAATCACCCCATATGCCACCTGCTTACAATATTTAGTATAATTAATACAAAAGCATAGTGATAGCCTGTCAGAGTTTAATTCAGTCCCATGCCTTCTTATCATCCAAATACTCTTGAATATTATAATAAGCTTTTTGACATAATGTTTGTTTGATGGTTTTTTTAAACCTGTGTAAAGGCAGAGACTGAACCGCAGCCGGGACTTTATTGAATATTAGAATAGACATTCCTATGAAGGAACGACTTTTCTTACTAAGCCGGCATTTAGGAAACGCTAGTTTGTGGCCGTTCCTTAGTGTTACATTGCGTAAGGCATTTAGGTCACTACGACTTACAAACTGATGCCTATTTTTACGAATATACATAAGATTCTCATAGATGTACTGCGATGCAAGGGTTAGGATGTTTATTTCCTTAAATTTTTCTCTAAGGGAGTCTCTACTTTTCATTTTGTATATATAACGGATAGCCCTTTTCTGCAAAATAAAAATAATATTAGCATCCGCTGCATTACCCCAGAGTAAAATGCCATAGGACATTATACTGTGAAAGTAACTGAAATAGACCAATCTAGCGGTATCGACATCCGCTAAACAGCGTATCCTTTTAACCGCGTAAGCTGCAGAACTTAGTCTATCCGCCAGTCGACAGATATGGGGTCCCCACTGCAACTTCGAATCAATGGTGATTCCAAGGAAAACAGTCGAGCTAACTAAGTTCAGTTTATCACCATTTAGTTCTCCGAGTTGATATCGCCATTGTGTGGTGCTCAATTATGACACTGAGCTCAAGTTTGAGGGTTAGCGTGCACCCAGGACTGAAAATTTATTTCCTTAACTTGAAACCAAAACCTAACCTTACTACCGATACCTTGTAACAAATGATTATTGAAGTGTATTGCTTATTGCGATAGTGTCATAATTAAGCTACAAATGTTTTATTATTCCGTATAATTTATTGAAAAATAACGGAAAAATTCTACAAACATCATCATAACTAATAGACCAAAGCTTTAACTATTCAATGTAAGATGAACTAAGTAGGTACAATTTGAAGTTCGTAGAATTTAATATTTTTTTATTTACTCGCTTGCGATCAGACAATTCTGCAATAAATTCAATGATAATTTTGAATCGAGCAAAACCCCGGAATTGGGCAATCGAATAAATCATTTGCAAATTTATTATAATATTTGTGGTTTGGGTCAAATAAATTAAGGATTCGTTAATCGTAACTACTAATTGCACAGTGAAACAAATTGATACCTAATTTTACCTACTATAATTGTATTTAAAAATAATTTTGGCATTTTTATTAATACCCAACCTAATACTATCAATAAAATCGATCAAATGATAGTAATTAAATAGGTTTCTTTCTGTAGATATGTCACAGTTATCATAGCGGATTGTTGGTTCTGTATTTCAACTTAATATCCACAGGTATCATTTAACAGCTTATGAGGTATGCAATGGAGGGTTAGGTATATGGTTCGAAACTGTAATACCAGGGGCGCACTGAGGAGCAAGAATTAAATAAAATCCCCGGCCGGTAACGAGCCCAGGCCGTAGTTCGCTATTTAATTATGAATTTATGAGCAGCGGGCGGTCGGCAAACCTAGGCTAAGGGTGCAGTGTGTAGTGAGAGGCGCGGGGGCGAGAGAGGCAGCGTTTTTTCAGCTTCACCATAACTACGTGAAAGACAGTTTTTACACTGAAAATCAACGTTATAGTTTGCAAGTAGTTTATGGTAGCAACAATGCAAAAATGTGTTTAATTTTTCTTCTATCACTGTACTTTACAAAGGTAGTTCAAAAATGATGTACTGTGACTGTGTGAGTTAATCCCGATATCAGCTTATATAACTGATATTTTATTCTATTCAACCGCTTCGTATGGATAGTATCACTTGCTCCGTTATACTATGGTTAAGATATTGGTTGCAGGTTACACTCTACTTTATTCCTCGAGGATGAAAAGCGTAGTGATCACTGAGCACCATCAAATAAAAAAAAACATGCCAACCTACATAATCACCCTAATAATACTAGACCAAAATAAAGTCAAATTGTTTTTGTGTTTGTACACTTTCAATTAAATTCCGACTACATTTGTTTCATCGGACTTTCAAAGTTTTTAAACAGTTTTATATCAATTTTATTTGTATTTTTTTTAAATGTATTTTTCAGTGATATTATGCAGTGCAATTCGAAATGATAATAACTCTATCTCCGCAGTATATCGCACCCGCCACCTCCACCGCTTGCGCTTATCAACGCGTCCTCACCGCCTCACTGCAGCTCTCAGTTTCTGGTTAATTAAGACACTGTTTTGAGTGGCACTTACTGCGGACTAAATAAATAATAGCATCAGCTTTGACCCGAGAATGACGGAGCCTTCAATATCTGATGAAGCGCCGAAATATCCTGACCCCTAATTCAGGAACAACGCACGACGTCATGAGATACAAGTTCAATCGTACCTACTTAATGATATAAAACGTTTGTCTGTTCAACATACGTATCATCTGTAGTAAAGTACTACACAGAGCGGAGCGACTTCTTTATACTATGGTACTACAGGAATTCGGCATGTCACTCGTGGGTCTGGGTTCATATCCCAGTAGTAGCGCCTAGTTAGCGTTTTAAAATCACATAACTTGAAAAGTCATTGGTTTAAAAATGAATTATTAAAATTTTTTTTATAATTTTTTTTTATTTTCATGCATTGTCATCGGAACCAAATATATGTGTGCCAAATTTCAGCTAGATAGCTTCAGTGGAAGTGGGTGAAATATTGATTGCAAGATTCCAGGACATACATACATACATACATACATACATACGAGTGAAGTTAAATAAAAGCTTTTAAAAAATAACTAAGCCTGATAGTGCACTCCAAGGCATGTGAAGTCTACCCTTCCGCAACTGGCCAACGTGGTTGACATTGTCCCTACGAGAAGACTCGTTCCCAACAGTGGACTCGTGGACGTGGGACGGTAAAAGGGTTGTGTGAGTGCATTATTTGATATGGCAACTTGTTAATTAATTAATATTGTAGGTATACTCCCCTTACAATCAGCAATAACTCATAAACCTTAATACGCTCCGGCTACCAAAATTGCGCCAATATAAACAGCCCGTTAATTAAATTAATTCAATTAATTAGGTGCTATTGACGATCTACGGTAAGCTAAGGGGAATACCTTTCATCTATCCCCACGATATTCAAAAACCGACCTTAAGCCCTCCAGATATAGTTCAATGCAGAGGTGTGGAAATACGTGAGAACCGTGTGGTCAGGTGTACGTATTAATTTGAGGTTAATCCGACACCCTGTTCGCGGATTCGATGGCTGTACGATAAATGATGCGGTTTGTTGCCAAGCGAGTATCGGTTCTGGGATCTTAATGTCACGTTACTGCAGATATTACTGCTGGTATAAATTGTATGAATGGTTATTGCATCGACGACAGAGTCTACGTACTGGACAGGTATACAATTATACTGTGGTATAACATTGTGTGGCGTCCATAGCCCAATGACTCGCGTCGATTCAATGTGATCGAAAGAGTTAAGCAACGACGGGCGCGGTCGGTTTGTGGATGGGTGACCGCTAGTGGCAAAATTTCATGGACGCTACCGTGCTTCGTATGGCACTTAAAGCCGTCGGTCCCGGTTGTTTTCAATGCTGGAAACAGTCGTTAAGCCTTGTCGAAGACCTTCGGGTGGCTTGAGAACATTCGACACTGGGTTGGCCACTAACCCCTCTACCAATCCGCATTGGAGCAGCTTGATAGAGTATGCTCTAGACCTCCCGCAGCTGTGTCTGTGAGGGAGACTCATGCCCAGCAGTGGGACGTCTATGGGTCGCAGCGAGTGGAAAGCAAGCAATATTATCGTCGAACTTAGCCCAGCCGAAACACCTGAACATCTGTTATATATCTATATCTATCTAGATATCAGATTGTTAGTACATTAGTCCTTATTTGCTATACGGTTACAAAAACCATAAAATACAAGTCGCCAACACTGTCTTTTGTCGTACTACCGTCAGCTGATATAGGTCTAATTTATGGCTTAATAAATCCACATTAACCGGTCGGCTGTGCGATTTAAAACAACAATGGCGCAATAAAAGGGAAAGGGTCTAATGGACCGAATAAAATTACATTGTATGAAATTACACGTTTCCATTGTAACGCGATGACGTGACGAACTCCAGCAATACCGTACGGCGTGCGGCGGCGGAAGGGTGGGGACAGAATTGTTATATAATTATTTAAAATATTATGTAGAACAAAAACTATAGCAAATCAAAGTATCTAAATACTAATTGTTAAACCTCCAATAAAATTTCACAATTTGGATTGATTAGATAGGAACAGTCAAGAATTAATAATCAAGTCATAGTAATAAAAAAAATAAAGAGAATACATAATAAAAAAAAAACATTTCGCAGTTCAATTCACTCATGCTATTAAAAAAAAGGTCCAAGGATATGTATTCAGTTTTATTTTGTAGAACCTCCTTAGTATAATTTGTTATAAATGAAATCAATAAACACGACATTGCACGACACTATCAACTTACGAGTAATTTCAAGCTGTTCCGTGTCGTATAATGGAAACGTGCACCCCCATGGGCTGCATGCACCAATAATGACACCGGAACTCGCTAATTACTGAGCTCGATGGCCCTTGTAGTGTTGTACTCTCTACAAACTGCACCCTGGCCCGATTGAAGTCCCAGGGTCTATTACCGACGGCACAATTTTTATTATGATATTTATATACGACTGCAAATCTTAAGTGTTAAATTCCACTGCTATTCAATATGCACCCGGAATTTGTAACAAAAAGAATAATTTCAGTGATTAAGCTTTCTCGCAGAATGACCAATGCTCGGTTTCTGAGGTCCTTTTGTCGGCAGTTTATCTATTCATTAGCGCAATCGGATCCATAACTTTTCAAAGTGTGTTTCTGAACAACCCAATGTAAGATAAACTCCGTTTAAACTTACTCGTAGATCTATGATATATATAGATTAATGAATATGAGGATCATCAAAAATGATACAGTTTATATTATATGTACATTGTAGATAACAATGCCATTCTTCGTACATCATCCTTTCAGCCTCCAAAAGCGACGAGATTGTCGTCGTCAAAATCGATCGCATAAATCACGTCAACACATATGTTTAACGCTTCCAACGCGCCAGTCTCGATATAAATCAGTTCAGCGGCGGCCTGTTTACACATAAATAAATCGTTAATTGTATGCACTTGTCGCCACGACTGGCAGTGGAAAAACTGCGTGCGTTTTGGCTTCGATCCAGAAACTGAACGTGTTTGTAAATTATCAGGCATGGGTGGCGGCAACGCATCACAGCATTTAGCGGTGTTGTTGAAGCGGTTATAGAAGGTGGCTGGATCCATTCAATTTCTACTGATACTAATCTATGTTCGTTGCCATGGCCCGGCCCGTCCGTTGTCGTCCAATTTAAATAGGGACTGGGATTGTTAGTCCAGTTAGCATGGTGATAAAAAGGACATTAGTCAATCAGTTCGTTTGTGGGTATGTATAAGGATTGGTACAGACTTTCAGTGATAGTTTTAGACATTGATCAGTGATAGTTTAGTCCTGTTAGTTCTTGTTAGTAATAGTCATCATATTACCGGGTTCCGTTGCAGCTCGCAACTACTCCGGGTAGTTGCTGCAACGGATCACAGCCTAGTTAGAGCTCTGTTCGCACAAGCAAGTTAAAGGGCTGTACAATTCATGGGTCGCAATGGTTGTGTTTTTTACCGCTTGGCGTGCGCTATATATCGACTCTCGGCATACTCAGTCTTTTTTTTAATTTAGATGGACAAACAGACATACAGACCACCTGATGGTAAGTGGTCACCGTCGTCTCCTCAGTCGGAAGCTCATTCCACAGATGACCATGATTCCAGTCAGGTTGTCGGGTTGAATAATTCTTGTATCTAATGTCTGATTGCGACGTCCATCTCTTGAAATCACACGTCATCCGCCCAGCATCCGTTCGGTCGGTGTGACCCAAATGCTCCGGTTGTGCGTAATGGTAAGTCTATCTACACCGACATGTCACTAGTTAGGTATATCGTCCAATAGTCCAATCGTCCATATGCGAAGAACATAACATGTTTGGAATGTTAGGTAAAGACGCGTTCAAACGAGCGCGGGATCGTCGCGGTTTGAATGAAGCGTAAGCGGAACTAGTGGTGAGAGCCGTAATCATTGATATGAACTCATTCATTTGTTCCTGTTAAAATTATCGAAATTAAAATGTGGTGTAATTTATTTGTGTAGCCGATTTATTTTAATATTTAATTAAAATTAAATGTCGCTTTTTGTCAATAAAATGTAAATAGGTACAGAAAGAATTTTTGAAACTGCTCCAGCAGTTTTTGTGTGAAAATATTACAAACAAATGTTTACTCTTTATAATATTAGTATAGATGAGGTTATCATTACACATACGATGTTATATTATTTAATCTACATATAAGCTTTTCTGATCTTCTTGTGTATAATATAGACAAGTACGACACGTAAAACGCTTTCCGCTGTCAGATCGCCGATTTGGACGTAGGAAGCGCTCTATACAGGACGTGTGTTAATTATGTACAGCCATCGTTGATTAGCGCGCGATATGCGTTGACACGCCCCGCCATTCGACTACAGATTATAATAATTTGTATAATATCAAATGAAACTTTTGGTTTTGTATCACGTACTTAGTATGAATCAAGGTGTGAATATAAATAAATAAATAAATAAATAAATATCTTGGACATTTTCACACACGGCCATCTGACCCCAAAGTAGGCGCGAGCCTGTGTTATGGGTGTCAGAGACTGATATACATACATAGATATTTTTAAATACATACTTAAATAGATAATATTGACATCCAGACACAGAACAAATACAAGTGTTCGTCACACGAATATTTGTCCTGAGTGGGATTCGAACCCACGACCTTTGGCGCAACAGACAGGGTCACTACCGATTGCGCCAACGGGCCTGTCGAATGTATATGTAATATTATTATTATGATTATTGATTATTGTAGCGTCCATAGCCCAATGGCTCGCGTCGATTCAATGTGATCGAAAGAGTTAAGCAACGACGGGCGCAGTCGGTTTGTGGATGGGTGACCTCTAGTGGCAAATTTCATGGACGCTACCGTGCTTCGGAGGGCACGTAAAGCCGTCGGTCCTGGTTTTTTTCAATGGTGGAAACAGTCGTTAAGCCTTGTCGAAGACCTTCGGGTGGCTTGAGAACATTCGACACTGGGTTGGCCACTAACCCCTCCACCAATCCGCATTGGAGCAGCGTGGTGGAGTATGCTCTACACCTCCCGCAGCAGTGTCTGTGGGGGAGACCCCTGCCCAGCAGTGGGACGTCAATGGGTCGCAGCGATGATTATGTTTTTTTTCACCTACTAAGATTTGAAGTTGCCGCATCATGTATTAACCTTTCAACGTAGATGTTTATAATAAAACAAATACTTACCTAATGCATACTGGGATACTTCTTGTACAAAAATGTCTTACCTGAAAATAAACATAATAGTAGTATTAGAGAGGCAGGTAAGTCAAAAAATACTAAAACTATGTACGAATTATAAAAACAACATTTCAAAGGCATATTATTCAAGACATCCCTGTTACGACTCCTGAAAAACTCATTTATAAAAGTAGGCATCCACTTTATCCGATTCACTGGTCATCTCATCAAACATAATATTAAGTGATGGTATTCATAATTATAAACTATATAAATAGGATGTTATGATATACAGTTTAATTCGAAATCTGATACGAGCTGATCTTCAAACAGTTCATGATTGATGCTTACATTACAAGATACGAACTCGAATGTCAAAACTAGTCGAGGATAGGTAAGGTACAACAGGGTACAAAAGGGTACAACAGGGTACAACAGGGTACAACAAAAAACTATTATTTCTCCAGAAAAATCGTCACATCATCGTCGTCCATTGTGATTTGAAAAAAGTTTAACATCATAACGAATGTTTTTACGAGAAAAATTTTTGGTTTGTAATTTTCTGTTTGTGTCCGTCACATGCCACACAGTTCAATCAAAACGTATTTTCAAGTGGTAGGCCCGGTCCTTCTGGATGTATCCTTATTCTACACAACCAACCAAAGCAGGCGAGTATGGCGCCAAAGTGTGAAGCGCTTAATTTAGAGCGCGCAGGATCGAGATGCTGGAATTGACAGATATATGAGTTCAACGATGCGCCGCCGGCGCACATTCCGCGACAGCATTCTTGTGTTTACAAGTGATATTAGCTATAACCTACAGACGTCCCACTGCTGGGCTAGGGTCACCACCACCACCCACAACCACAGCTGCGGCAGCTCTAGGGCATAGGCCATGTTTAATGCGGATTGGTGAAAGTGTTAGTGGCTAACTCATTCAGTTCTCAAGCCAACCGAAGGTATTTTTTTAAATTTATTTATTCATAAGGTTGAACATTGGTTGATTGGTCTTACTATAATTTTGAACATTTGGTAGGTATCAGGAATCACAGTTCCTGAATCCTAAATTCAAAATAGGCCAGTTTTTTTTATAAATAATTTACGTCACCCAAGACATGAGAAGTGATACCCGTGCCCAGCAGTGGGACGTCTATGGGTAGCATCGAAGACATGAGAACTGAAGACTGCTTTGAAGTCCGTTGGATTTGGAATTTAAATAAATAGAATGAGTAACAGATACGTAGAAATGCCACTAAAAGTTCTAATGTTCATCCCCTTGCAACCACGGAAATGAGAATCTTCTATAATGATTACAACAAACGCAGAGCATTTGCCGGATTGTGTATAGGAGGCTTAACTTAAGCCGCTGGAAGCTAGTCGGCTTTGCGTTGGAATAAATACACAGTATAAATATTATTTGTGCTCCCGTTAATGCAGGAAATGTACAATTTTGTCGGGATATTGTAAGGGGAATATGTATGTACTGCCTAGGTTTTTAAATTGCTTGGCAGCATCGATCGCGTGGAATTAGACATAACAATAGTTTCGTTTACACCTAGTAATATTACATAGCCTATGTCACTCAGTGAAGATGCAGCTTTCTAATGGTGAAAGAATTTTGAAATCGGTCCAGTAGGTTTTATGTGAAAACATTACAAACAAGTCCCTCTTTATTATATTGGTATAGATTTACTAGAGCTGTTTTAATTAATTATTCTAAAGTGTGAGCAGACATTTTAAGTAACGACCAGTAACGACAATAGAAAACGAGCATGCATTTCCATTCCACTAATAACTTAGTACCAATATTGTAAGACAGTATTAATTAGTATGCTCAATCATTTATTATTATTTATTATGTACTGTATTATTATGTATATACTGTATTAGGTGGAACCGCGTGCCCTTTTGCTACGCCACATGTCAGCCGTCAAGACGCCGGCGTCGCGACCCCAATGTATGCAAGGACATGTCGCGACCCTCGCCGGAATATTCATCCTGTATATCCTTAAGAGGGTTTCACGTGGATTTTTTTAGGAATACCTACATATTCACTTTACCACAACCCTGTCTTTGTCCCACTGTTGGGCACGTCACACAATTAATCTTAAATCGAAATCTATCATTCAATTCATGAGAAGAAGGATAAACCAACAAACACACTTCCATCCATACTAATATTATAAATACGAAAGTACTCTGTCTGTCTGTCTCGCTTTCACGCCAAAACTACTGAACCGATTTAAATGAAATATGGTACACAGATAGTCTAGAGCCTGAGAAAGGACATAGGCTACTTTTTAATTGGAAAAAAGTGTTGTAAGGGTTTGAAAAGGGGGATGAAAGGTTGTATGAAAGTATTGTCATTTTCAGAACTAGAAGCATATAATTTATATTTTAGGTCGTTGATTAGATATGTTACCCTTAAGGGTGTAAAATAAACATATGGGATAATACGTTTACGGATTCATTACAAACTTGTGGAGCTAAAGTGAACGCGTTAGGACGAATCTATTATTATGTCTTATTCCACGCGAGCAAAGCTGCGGGCGTCCACTAGTTTAGATATAAGTGAGGATGGGTAATGAGGCCTAAGTATTCGAGGTCGTCGCAGCTAAAGGGTACAGAGGTGTATGCTCTTTTGCTATTCAAGTTACGTAAAAATTACACAACCTGCTCTGGTTACAGAATTAACCCGTGAGATGCTGCCAAACCAATTTTAATCCCGCGGGACGGGCGCTTTGCGGAATCGCGGGTACTTATAGGATTAACTTTAATACGGTCCGCGGTTTGAACTTGTATGCTTCAGTCAATTTATATGCAAAGATTAGCAAATAAGCATAAGATGACCATCTGTCTGTATGTCTATACTGTCTACCTGTTAACATCATCTAACAAGACTCCCAGTCCCTTTTTTTATGGATACAAGATAGCAAACGAGCTTGCAGCACCACCCATCCGCTGGAGGGTGAGGACTGTTAGTGATAGTTAGTCCTGTTAGTTGGTGTTACTAATAGTCCAGTTAGTACTTGTTAGTAAGAGTCTCGTTCTAAGTCAGTCACAGATGTGTTGCTACCCTTAAGGACTAAGATGGTCGCCTCTAAAGAAGTGTAACCGGAAACCACACCTTCCCAACCGGACCACAATTGCTTTATAAACAATTATTACACGGCAGAAATGGTAATTTACTAGGTACCTACCGTGGCGGGCGGTGGTACTGCCCCGGGCGAACTCTATATGGAACCAATTAGGTTTCATATAAAACCTATTTGTTTCCCTATACCACCTACCAAATTTGAGTCTTGTTCAAAGTCAGTCACAGTCATGGGCAGCATCGGAGGGGCGTTGCCGCAAGCTCGTTTGCTATCTTATATCCATAAAAAGGTACCTACGATCCTTACTTCCACTGACGTACTAACTATTCAGTATTCTGGACCAATGGGTGCGGTCAGTGCTACATTACCCTCCCAAATTAGTTGGGAATCGCGTTTTCTAATTAAAATACTTTATTGATCCATCTAGTCAAATCTAGTGGAATTCGTTTCAGATCTACAGTAACGAAAAGGAACAATTTTACTGTTAGAGGATATTATACATTAGTGCAGCCATTGTATATTATTAATCTATACTAATATTATAAAGAGGAAATATTTGTTTGTAATGTTTTAACACAAAAACTACTGGACCGATTTCAAAAATTCTTTCACCATTCGAAAGCTGCATTTTTCACTGAGTGACATGGGCTATATAATATTACTAGGTGTATGGGTTGGCCACTAACCTCTCCACCAACTAATGGAGCAGTGTTGGATAGGAGTACGCTCTAGACCTCCCGCAGCTGTGTCTGTGGGGGAGACGTGCCCAGCAGTGGGACGTGTATGGGCAGTAGCTGGTACTAGCAGTGCAGCACATAATGTACAAATCATAATATTATGAAACCGGCAGCATTACAATAAAAAAATTATTAAGTAACTCGGAAGTTCTGCGTTGCCCTCTGTATCTTGATGTACGAGCGGCCCGTACAATGGTGTACAGTGCACGGCGGATGTTGGACCGTCACTAAACTTGATACAATCACGCTAATTTGTAACTTATTCAATTGTGTTAAGGTGCGTTACGGCTTGTCTAGGGCGTATTAAATGGAGTACATGGAAAGGCATTTACCATGCAGATCTGGGGGCCTTTGTGAATGCTCAGCGGCTGTGACGCCCTGAGCATAGAGCATAGAGCATAGAGCATAGACGCTTTGTTACGGATCGGGCGAAAGGAAGGATATTATTGTAATCTATATAAATAAAAGGAGAACCTGACTGACTGACTGACTGACATATCAACGCAGGGCCTAAACTATAAAGGTCGATTCACACATATCAGTGAACCCACAGTTCCGGCACAGTACCGTTACAGTTCCGTATCCGTGCTACAGTGGTGCGTCAGTGCTTCAATTCACACATATCAGGCACAGTACAGTTCTCTGCGGGTCTTCGTGCTCGACGTTCCCTTCAGACTAGCGTTGACGTCGATTGTTTTGATGGCACTCTTCAATAACACAGAATAAGCTATGATAGCCATTGCTTTAGACGAAGAAAAAGAAGAGAATCGAGGAAAAAAAAGAAAATGGGTACATGAAGCATCAGTGATCCGTGACAAAATATCGTCGTCGCCGATCACGTCCGTGATAGCCGGTGCCGGCACTGACACTGACGGTACTGAGACGCCACTGAGACTGACAAGTGTGAATACATCCATAGAGAATGTTTGAAAGAATAATTATCACTGATACGGTACTGTGCCGGAACTGTGGGTTCACTGACTGATGTGTGAATCGACCTTTAGGGTTAGAAACTTGAAATTTTGCAAAAAAATTTCTTTTAAAACGTAGGGGAGCACTAAGAAAGGTTTTTGAAAATTCACCCCCTAAGGGGGTAAAACGGGGGTGCAAAGTTAGTATGAAACTTTGCCGTTTTTGAAGTCAAGTGGGCAACCCGAACGCGGACAGACGTCGTTGGGTCTAATTCCACGCGAGCGAAGCTGTGGGCGTCCACTAGTTATTAGTAATTTGATACAACCCTAATAGGTAACTTTGAATTGAGGAAACTTACTTAAAAATACTTTTTAGAGAATAAAGGAGAAAGCTATTTTCAAAGTGTACCGTCTTATGTACAATCCAACTTGAAAGCGACCCCGATAGGCAAACCCATGTGACACCTCTGCGAAATGATCTTTGCTTTGCTTTTGGATAAGTAGCTCGCAGCGCCAAAGATCACGATCTCGCCCAGTAATGCCCATTAATATTGTAATGCCTTCAGACGGGATTGGACACAGGATGTCCGGGAGCAAGAAGGTACTTTATTGAGCGAACAGATGGAAACGATGTCGGAATCAAATCTAGGGCTAATTTCCTTTATAATGGTACTGGGTTGAGACAGACATAATAATATACAGATATAATAATAAACTACGATAGGATATGTATTATTATTTTTAAGGTACCTAATGTATGACGCGTGTATCGACTTCACTCATGAAAGTCATGTATGGAACCTATCAAATATAGACATGAATTTAACCCTGAACTTAGCATTTATTTGAATCGATTTATTTATATCGCTAACAAGGAGTATTGGTCGTCCTACGATTAGGTGGAACTGAAGAAGACAGCGGTGAACAGCAGGATTCAGGTAAGACAGGACCGTGAGGAGTTGCGTCGATTGAGGAACTATATCCAGCAGTGGATTATAAAAGGCTAAAGGATTGATATCTGACTAAAGATTTACTTGCAAATAGATTTAAACATTTATGTCGACGTTCGTTTTTTGACATTGTATTGTAAGATACAGACATGTATTTTTTAAGAATAAGAATAATTTATGGTCATTTAAAATATACATATATCACATATAAGCAGATTTATCAAACAATAACAATTTATGTTAATTATTCAAACAGTGCTGCCAAGTGACGTAAAAGAATTTAAGAGGATATCAGTCGACCGTCACTTTTGAAGAATAGGTTTTTACCAAAAATATTGCCGTCGCGCTGAGCCCCTTAGCGTGCGATAGAGAGAAGTGCAGTCTCGAACTGATTTTACCTACGTAAAATTAAGAAAATCGTCCTTTCGTAATCCCCTGTTTCCTCCTCGAAATCTAGACCGATTTCAATATTTCTTTCAGTTAAAATGTAGAACAGGGTCTAAGCTATGCCCGTACGTTTTGCTTTTTTGGGATATGTTAGTAATTACCAGTTTGTTTGATGTTTGAAAATGTATGTAAAAAAAGTCGATTTTTTTGATTTTAAAAGATTTTTTTTCTCTTCTATTAATCAAATTATGAAAAAAAAACAAAACGTACAGTCATGGCAGAGGTACGTATAAATCGTATGGTATTTTTTTCTCTTCTGTAACTTCTTTATCCTAGGAGGAAACAGGGGACTACGTTTGTATGGAAAAAGTGTCGACTTGTTCGCTTGTGATATCCTCTTAAGTCAATATTCAAATAGTGCTGCCAACCAAAAACATACCACGGCCTCATACCACCGTTACTACCGCCATCTTTGTCTTTAATGAGTTACTACAGCGAAGCCGAGGGCACTACGCATCGAATATCACAAAAGCTTCATATGGATTCCAAGAGATGGCGCTAAGAACTCTACTATGCCCAGATTGCACGTTATCAATACAAAACCTACTATAAATTTTTCAATTAATAAAGCAATTTTATCCATATTGTATGATTGTAATGAATTAATAATAATCATAAAAATGTAATTACACAATTTATGTTTGATGAGTGATGAGAGGTAGCGTTTGTTTACGTCTAAAATGGTCCACCTAAATTCAGAGGTTACTTTGTGCTTAAAGTTGGGAGCTGGTAATTTTTTATTGTTTTATTTTATATAATCGCTGCGCTCGCTGCGACCCATAGATCCCACTGCTTGGCACGGGTCTCCCCCACAGACACTGCTGTGGGAGGTCTAGAGCATACTCCACCACGCTGCTCCAATGAGGATTGGTGGAGGGGTTGGTGGCCAACCCAGTGTCGAATGTTCTCAAGCCACCCGAAGGTCTTCGACAAGGCGTAACGACTGTTTCCAGCATTGAAAACAACCGGGACGGCTTTACGTGCCCTCCGAAGCACGTTGCGTCCATGAAATTTTGCCACTAGCGGTCACCCAAACCGACCGCGCCCGTCGTTGTTTAACTCTTTCGATCACATTGAATCGTCGCGAGCCATTGGGCTATGGACGCTACACGGTGATATTAGCGGACCTCAAAGCTATCCCTACCTCCGCAAGCGACCTACCTGCACGGCGTCGTCGAGGCAGCGCCCCCAGCCGTCGCTGCGGTCCACCAGCGAGTTCCACTTGTCCGCCAGCTTGGCCACCTCCCGCCGGATGGAGCGCGCCAGCTCGCGCGCCTGCTCCTCCGCCGACCGGTACCCGCGGGAGTCGCCCTCGCTCTCCCGGGACGCTGTGGATGACACCAGGTTATTCGATTTTTTTATAGATACCAAATTGAAAGAAAGAAAGAAAGAAAGAAATCTTTATTCACCCACACATGGACACAGACATACAGAATTAAAAAATAAATAAACATAAACAAATAAGCATATTAAAGGCGAAAAAAAAAAATTTACGATAAACAAGGTACTAATCAAAATAAACAATTGAAAAGTTTCTTATAACTAACATACATAGTACCTACTTAATAATAATGTTCTGTGCCGCAGTTGTGTGAAAAGGCCACCACTCAGTATATGCTTCGATTCATTTTAATGAATCGAAGCGCTGGTTTTCAGTGTTCCAACTTTTGCTGCCGCCCATGACAACTGTGACTGACTTTGAAGAAGACTCAATTAGGGACTGGGATGGTTGGTCCAGGTATGTACTATCTCACCTAACTGGATAATTAAACATTATTTGGTCAGTTCGTGGGTATGGAGTGATAGTTAGTCCTGTTAGTTGGTGTTTGTCCCACCCAGTCCATAATTGTTATTAAGAGTCTCGTTCCAAGTTTTTTTGCTTGTAATTATATTAATTTATTTAATCATTTATGAACAGACATTTTAAGTATAAAATACATAAAAAGAGTAACAAAGGAAGATAATGGTACAAGGGTACTACTTATTTCTTATGAAATTTCTTCCAGTAGACCGACAATGGAAATGTCATCTGCAAATAGCAATTTTCGATCATTCGTCACTTAAGAAATATCGTTTATATACCTATGTTAAGAATAAAAGGGGTCCAAATATTCTATCCTGAGGAACACCATATTGATTTTCTCTAGATCCTGAGGAATATTGTATCATTTCATTTTCGTCATTGATTCTGTCAATATGGACTAGCTGTTTCTGACTTTTCAAGTATGACTCGATCGATGATAACGCAGACACTCGAACATTTAATATCAGATTTTCTATCAGACTTCATAATCTTTGAGAGGCAATGAACCATAGAATGTACTTTTTCTATATTATATTTTCTTCACTAAATTACTTAACAGTACTGAGGACTAAATAAATAAATATATACAAGAGACTGAATGTCGTTCCTTGCTAAATGTAATAAGCTTTTGTCTTGAAATTCCAATATTGGAAAATATAATCCGACATTGCCGCTTGTCCATAGGTGAAATGCGCTTCGCAGTTAATATTTTCAAGTAGAACAGTTCACAAAAGAAACAGGAATTTAATAATTATGTCATTACTTCCAGCCCGAGGAAAGCTATGGAATTTTAACAATTCCACTGTACTTTAATAATATTTTAATAAACGGAAAGCTGCGCTTGCTGATATTTTAATAGCCATTATATTTATATCACATGCTGTAAAATCTCTTTAAGTGTCGTGGCAATAAACAAGACTTTTATGCATAGGATAATAACTTTATTTGTACGGTGTACGTATGGTTATACATATGTCTTCATAAGAGGTGCTGTAATTTAAATATTTATGTTATGCTCCCACTTAAATTGATACCTCTTGATTAAAAGCAATATTGTTCGTTATTTTATATGGCTTAAAAACAATAAATTATGTTATAGTCATATTAAATTATGTTCCTAGAATTTATGTTAGAACAAGTCAATTTTTTTGAATGATTTTACTAATCTTTTTGCTGCTTTTTGTATGGAATTTCAGACCACGAGAACATTTAACAATATTAATTAAGAACTGAGCTCTTGCAGCTGTTATGTCTGATGTGAAACTGATTAAAGTACCTGAAATTAATAAATTCCGAATTACGTAGCAGGGCACTTGAATTAAAACTCGTATAAAGCACCAAACGATATTTTTCGACAAAAATGTATTGAATTTTAAACGGATTTTGGGCGAGTCAAAATACAACTTATAATATTTATACATACATATATCCATCAATGCATTAGCTACTACTTGTTAAAATTTGATTATTTATTACCAGATTGAAATAAACAGCAACATTTTACAAAGAATGGGATCTAAATATAAATGGTGAAAAGAGGGTGATTACATATCTCTGTCTACCTCATCGGTGAAATACAGGCCTGATATTAAGTTAGGTACGTTATAAACACATTTTAAGTAGCTAATTAAAACAGAGTTAATTTCCAGTTCACCACACTCCAATACATTACAAGCTTTGCAGTTTTTTTTATCATTGTTAGTAATTCCGCCTGGCAAGTACACGAGTGGGTTATAAAGCCACTCGAGCCAGTAGTCGAATGCGGCGTGAACGAGGCTCCCATTGAGGAATGCAGCAGTCGGTAACTTTTATATTTATTTTCACGTTTTATTCTTTGATTTTAACATCCTGGTTGGAATTCATATAAAAATTTACTGATATTCCTCAATATTTAGTTAAAATATATACCTCCTTAGCTGTCTACATCTAACTACTTACATTATGTGGCATATTATTATCTATCAGAATTTTAGTCTTGTTGGATAGAATGGCTAGCTTACAGCGAATAAGTGATTTTCCCAATTTGCCATTAAAAAATTTAAATTTCCTATTTGCCTTAATATTTTTAGAATATAATAGACATCTTTACGTCATTGTAGCGTCCATAGCCCAGTGGCTCGCGTCGATTCAATGTGATCGAAAGTGTTAAGCAGCGACGGGCGCGGTCGGTTTGTGGATAGGTGACGCTAGTAGCAAAGTTTCATGGACGCTACCGAGCTTCGTAGGGCACGTAAAGCCGTCGGTCCCGGTTGTTTTCAATGCTGGAAACAGTCGTTAAGCCTTGTCGAAGACCTTCGGGTGGCTTGAGAACATTGGAGCAGCGTGGTGGAGTATGCTCTAGAGTGTCTGTGGGGGAGACCCGCGCCCAGCAGTGGGACGTCTATGGGTCGCAGCGACGTCATTGATCAGCGACAGACCCTTAAAACAAGCATGCTGAAACACGAGAGGCCGTTTGCTCAAACGTCGCCGACTCTCCATCAATTTGCGAGAACGCGCGATTCCGATTGGGACCGTCATAAATTTGCAAATGGCCGCCCCCCTCCCCCCTCCCCCCGCCGGGTAACTGGCTACTGAAATTCGAAAAACGATCGCCGACGTTCCATTCGATCGTGAAACGTTCGAATGATAGGAATGGCGGGAATACTGACAAGTATATCGCTGAACTGATGTGTGAGTTCTGACGGCAATTCAATCACATTTTTGAGTGGCTTTATTTTGGCCAGTTCAGAAATCGATCACATCTATACTACTAATATTATAAAGAGGAAAAATTTGTTTGTAATGTTTTCACACAAAAACTACTGGACCGATTTCAAAAATTCTTTCACCATTAGAAAGCTGCATCTTCAGTGAGTGACATAGGCTTATATAATATTATAATAGTAGATAGCTGTTCAAAGTCAGTCACAGTTGTCACGGGCGTCAGCGGAAGGGGGTGCTGCAAGCTCGTTTGCTATCTTATCCATAAAAAAAGTTTGTACACCACCAAGCTCTCTACACCCTACTTGTGAAGATGTTTTTGCACGTAAGTTCCATTTGCCATAGAAACGTGCCACGTCGACTGAAATTTGAATAGTATCTACGTGTTAATGTTCTTTTTACCCTTAGCTCAAAGAGAGATTAATTCAACTCAGCAACTTAATTACATCCACAGACGAAACATATCTTTTGAATCATAGCCGAAAGCCGAAAGTAACAAGAAGAGAACGTACGTACCGAAAGATTGAAATTACAAGTGTAAGCTTTGCAAACATCCAAAAAACGGGCGATGAACAATCTTCATGTAAGCCTTTGATACAGGTAGCTTTAATTAAACAGTTCTCTGTATCGTTCGCATGTCGAGTTGCGCTAGGGTTGTCGCTTAAAATTTTAATTTTAATAGATAATAATAAATAATAATAATAATATTTATTTATTAAACAGCTGTACACGGTATTAATTACATACATTATTGAGAAACTTAGGTATATCATAGCTGTCTGATACCCGAACTAGGGTCAAGCCTGTATTTCAGGTACCAGATACCAGTTAGACCTATATGAAAATTACGAAAAATATCGGTTAAAATAATCGATTTTTACTCGCCGTGATTTTAAGGGTTGTTTAACTATAGCTGGTTTATTAAATCATTGTGCAATTAAATCATTGTCAATATACTTTAGAAAAACAAAAAATCACCTATCCAGTCCTATGTTCTACACTACAAAAAATCACTCCGATTCATCATTCCGTAGAGGCGGAGAAGAAGGACAAACAAACACACAAACACACTTTCCTATTCATATATTAGTAAGGATTTACATCAAGCCAAGTTTTGAACAACAGCACTTTTTCATTTGAAAATTTAATTAGGTACATTTAAAATTTTCGAAAATTGGCAACCCTACAAACGAGAAATCCGTAATTACTTTTAGATAAAACTGTGAACCCATTTTGCTAGTCCGGAATATTCCCGCGAACACATAAAAGATATCCAAACTCGTATGAACGTCCAGTACCTACTGAACTGAACATAAAACAGATATTACAAGAGAACTGTATATCCCAATCGCTGCGACCCATAGACGTCCCACTGCTGGGCACGGGTCTCCCTCACAGACACTGCTTCTGCGGGAGGTCTAGAGCATACTCCACCACGCTGCTCCAATGCGGATTGGAGGGTATATCCCAATACTTAAAGGTAATATTGCTTTTGTTTCTGTTACTATGATAGAAGAATTGGAAGATTACATATAGGCATTTGCATTCATCATCAATTATTATAATCCTTATCATTACTACCAAGCTCCTCCAGTGCGGATTATCCAATGGTCGGAAGTTTTTAGACCGCACGTAGGCCTCCGACATGGATTTGGCGCCAGATGCGTTGCGTTGCTGCACTTGAGGCCTCTTTAAAATTGTTACCAGCAATTTTTTTTGTCTCAAAATACTATAACAGGTAAGTCTGTCTGTCTGTCCCTGAATGTCAGTAAACTATTTCAATTAGTAATAACTTAGTGCAATAGGATTAGAATTAAGGATGTACCTATAGTTTATGTACTAATATTTATTGTGATTTTATCGGTTCCATTCATCCATATTAATAAACCTAGCCACTCGCCAGTCGCCGATGCGTTGCAGATTATAGCCACAGGCGAAGTGGCGTATATTCAATTAGTTATGCGCATTATTCGAGGTTTCAGTTACGAACTGCTAGTATAGATCTAGTGTATAGACAACTGTGCAGTGTGTGGAAGTCATATATCGTCAAACTCGAACGGTTTGGAATCATATATCTCTTATACTATAAGCCAGTTGGTTCAAAAAAATATTTTTGTATTTCCAACACTTAAAGGAAGTCCTTAGCATTATGCCACTTAAGTACCTATGAGGTATTTTCAAACATATTAATCGACTCAAATATCGCGGACATAAGCTAGTTCGATTGATTTTATAACATAATAACTTATCTACATTTTTTTTCAAAGATACACATTACCTTAGGACTGTCTCTATCTATCTCTAATTCTACTATTGCTGAAAAGATCACAGCAGGAAATTCAGTACTAACTGATTGATTGAATTACGTATTTGAATACGAATTGGCAAATACTCTTTTATTATGAACAATAATTTAAGTTGAGCTTACATTAAATTTGTGCTCATAAGAAATCCTTTAATCCCATAATAAATTCCTATCTTCGCAACGTCTATCAATTCGGCAATTAAACCAACCAACTCCAACCGACGCAAAGCGAATGCATTACCGGGCGTCGGGAGCGGCCAATGGGCGAAGATATCACGTCATTTTCCAGTCCGTTGGTTGGCAGTTACGATTCAATTGCAATCTCCTTGTGCAAATGGACGACTCTGATTGGCTAGGAATTCGCAATTAGCACTGGTGGCCTTCTAATTGCAGTATCCCTTTGTTTTAACTTGCACGGTCTTGTGCAAGTTGAATCTTTCGTGTTTTAACTACGAGTAGTATTCTCAGTCACATTTGGAGGCTGTTTATCTGTTTGCTGTTGTACTTACATTTAAATTCAAAGGCGTTGTAAAGCCATCAAAAATTCGAAAAACTTGAACAAACGCACAATAATGAAAATTATTCTGGTATTCAAATATTATAACCAATCATCAGTAATGTATGTTTATACATAAGATCTCGCCTGTATTTCCCCGAATGGCTAGGCAGAGGTTAGAACTTTAGAGAGAAACTTATGTCTAAGCCTGTCATAGACGCAGCGCTGGGGGTACCGGTGCGTTCTAACAGAGATCCCGGAGCCCTCCAAAAGCGCTTAGGAAGGCCACCGAGGGGGTTTTAGTGGGTTATCCCGGCGTCGCTCCCACGATGGTCGGGTACCTTAAAAAGGCTTCCCTCTCGAAAACCAATTAAAAAGTCCCATATAAATGCAGACTTTGAGCTACGGAGAATTTCAAGTTCAAACCTAATATAACTTCGCCTGACCCGGATATTAAACCCGGGACATTTAGCTTAGCAGTGGCGTTTACAACCACTAGACCAACGAAACCATCGAACCCTTAAAAATATGTCTAGCTGTCTGATATTAAGATACATAGTTCATACTAGTGGACGCGCGCAGCTTCGCTCGCGTAGTACAAGACCCATTAACGACGTCTGCCCGCGTTCGGGTTGCCCACTTTACTTCAAAAACGGCAATGTTTCATACTAACTTTGCACCCCCGTTTAACCCCCTTAGGGGATGAATTTTCAAAAATCCTTTCTTAGTGCTCCCCTACCTTATAAAAGGAACCCCTGTCCCCCTGTGCAAAATTTCAACTTTCTAACCCTTATAGCAGTGGTTCTTAACCTTTTTAGGTCTGTTACCCTTATGATCTAAATAGGGTTACTGATTTTACCCCTCCTCCCAACGTTGAAGTCAAACAATACGTGTAGCTACTATATACTGTAAATAGTGTAAATAGTAGCAAAACGGTACCAACATTTTTATAGCTCTGTCTGCAATGATAGTATATTCAGCATCTACTTTTTTCTAAAATGTACCTTGTACATAGGTCAGCTAGGCTCATTGTCACCCCTCCGAAATACAAGTTTTACCCCCGCGGGGGTAATTACCCCCAGGTTAGGAATCCAGGCCTTATAGTTTAGGCCCTGCGTTGATATGCCAGTCAGTCAGTTAGTCAGTCAGCTTCTCCTTTTATAGGTATACCTACTACTGGACGCCCGCAGCATCGCTCGCGTGGAATTAGACATTCACTAACTTCAAAAACGGCAAAGTTTCATACTAACTTTGCACCCCCGTTTTATATATATAAGTATATATAGATTAGACCGTTAATAAGGTGTATCTCAAGGGAGAATGTCCTGCTCTGTATCCATTTGAGTATAATACGAGTAACAAAATGATTATTAGTATGTTGCCTTCAATGTGCTACTCTGAAACTAATCTGCATTTTGACGATGTTTGAATTGTATAGTAGGTCAGCGTCACGCGAGATGATAGCTTGATCATATGGGTTGCTAAAGCAATTTTAGTTTTTACTGTTGCTTTCAAATTAATATTAGGGTTTTATTTTTGATAATTAATTGTATCAGGCGTTACTTTGCGGAACTCCATTATTACAAACCAAAAATTAATCTACACTAATCCGCGAACAAAAATGTATGGTGATGTATGTATTACAAAGTAGATTAATTTTTGGTTTGGTTTTATTTTTATTTAAGTAGGTTTGATTATTGAAAACTTCTATTTAGGAAAAGACTAAAAGCTTTAGTACAATGCGAATTTTATGCGTGCAAAGAAAATACACAAAACACTTTACTATATGTTATTTATGCAGTTTGAAATCTAGAATAAGATTGATAGGCTGGATCTGAAGAGGAATAGTGGAATATCCCGAACGAACGGAGCTCCGGGACATATTTGACACAAACAATTTGTTCCATATAGAGTTCGCCCGGGGCAGTACCGCCCGCCACGGTACCTTGTACCATTTCTACGTCTTTAAAATAATTGTTGTTGTGTTGTTGTCTGGTTGGAAAGGTGTGATTTCCGGTTACACTTCTTTAGAGGCGACCAACCGACCAAGCGACAAGGAACGAGACTCTTAATAACAATTACTAACAGGACAAACTATAACTAACAGTCCCCAGTCCTCAAACCCAACGAACTGACCAACCAATGTTCTCATTAACACTACACACAGCTAACTGGACTAACCATTCCCTATTTGAGTCTTCTTCAAAGTTAAAGTTGTGGTCATGGGCGGCAGCATTCTACGAAATGCAACATTAAATTTTTTTCGAAGCCACGAACACGCACTGTGATAGTATTACAGAATTATACAGTAGTATAACAATAGTATATAACTTTTATCTGTTCTGTGGACGCTACCGTGCTTCGGAGGGCACGTAAAGCCGTCGGTCCCGGTTGTTTTCAATGTTGGAAACATTCGTTAAGCCTTGTCGAAGACCTTCGGGTGGCTTGAGAACATTCGACACTGGGTTGGCCACTAACCCCTCCACGAAGAAGACAGATCAAAAGACTACGGTTGATAAACTTAATGCCGTTCAAAGGACGGCATGCATGATTGCAACAGGAGCTATGGTTTCGTCTCCCGGAGCCGCCTTGAATGCTCTTCTCGGCCTTCCACCGCTGCCTATATTCATACGCAGTCAAGTGAAGGCCAGCATTATTAGGATCGGTTTGGGTAGGAAGAAACCATGGCGCTCCCAATCGTTTAGGACCTTAATTGAACTAACAGAAAGGGAGAAGACGTTCTGTATGATTTCTGACGTTATGATTGCAGAACACAATTTTACCAAACACTATCGCGTAGAATTCCCTACCAGGGAACAATGGCATGAAGGCCATATGTCCTATAGGGATAGTGATCTCGTTTGGTATACTGATGGTTCCAAAATGGGGCCTGACGTTGGATCTGGCGTCTATGGTGAGCGACCGAAAGCGGCAGTGTATGCCCACCTGGGGAGATACGCAACCATATTTCAAGCCGAGGTCTACGCCATAATCCTTTGCGTAGAGACTATTATCAAAAGAAACTACGCAAATCAAAATATTTTTATCCACTCGGATAGTCAAGCGGCTCTTTTGGCCTTGAGTTCGTTTAGCATCGAATCAAGGCTTGTCAAGAACTGTATAGAACGGCTAAATGTACTTGGATCTAGGAACAAAGTCGTTCTAAAGTGGGTTCCGGGGCATTCAGACATTGTCGGCAATGACAAAGCTGACAATCTCGCACGTAGAGGTGCTAAAGGCACCCTCATAGGTCCGGAGCCTTTTTGTGGTATTCCAAAAAGTACGATCCGTCAAAAGCTTCTAAAACAGTGCAGAGAGGAAGCTCTTGAATCATGGGTTAAAGAGCCAGGCCAATCTCACTCCAAAGCTCTGATTAGAGGCTATGACAGGAAATTATCTGATGAGCTACTAAAACTCAGCAGACCCAATATTAGAATTATAACTAGAGCACTCACAGGCCACTGCAAACTGGGAAGGCATATGTCCTTGCTAGGACTTAGTGCCTCTGAAGTTTGCAGGTACTGCCTGGAGGACCTAGAGAGTCCGAAGCACCTCATCACACAATGCGGTGCTCTTGGGCGCCTGAGGAGCATTCATCTAGGAGCGCACGAATTGCATCCAGATGAAATTAAATCCATCACCATCGCCAAAGTCCTAGCTTTCCTCAAAGAAGCAGGACTAGATGGTGAACTTTAACTGGCTATGGGCACAAACGATCAGTTATGGTCGAAGCGCCCGGAGCTGAATAAGCTCGAGCCAATAACTCCAAATAATAATAATAATAACCCCTCCACCAATGGGGCTCCGCATTGGAGCAGCGTGGTGGAGTATGCTCTAGACCTCCCGCGGGGAAGTCACCGACGGGGTTTACCCCTGGAGCAATTGCCCGGATAGAGGGGATCTCCCCTAACTCCGAATTCCCTCAGCGCAGGAGCGCCGACAGCGCCGCGCGAGAAAAGGCCTGTCTGTCTGTAGCTGCGTCTGTGGGGGAGACCCGTGCCCAGCAGTGGGTCGTGTATGGGACGCAGCGAGATACTGTAGTAGTACAGTATAGTAGAGTGTACTCACGCTCCGTGTCGCTGGTGTCCGACAGCGGCGGCTCGCTGGCGATGTACTGCCGGCCGCTGAGCAGGTTGCTCTCCACCACCGGCCGCTTGTCCTCCAGTTGCCGCCGGAAGGCGCGGTGGTCGTCCTGGGGACAGTCACTCAATGTCATCAGCACTCCACACAAGACAAGTTAAATCGTTAACTTATTTGAAGTAGAAACTATTTTAATTTTGTCAACAAATCAACACGAGTAATAAGAAATAGGACTCCGGTCCTGTGCCATGTTTTCAGTAATCTCTTCATTGGTTATAGGAAGGTGATTGGGTACGCTCAAAGAGTATAATATATCACTAGCGCATTCTGACGTAAGGTAGACTTTAATAACAACATGCTACGACATGGAGCGCTTCAAAAAGAGTGTGAAACGCTTCCTTCAAGACAGGCAACGCACCTGTGATACCCCTGGGTTTACACGTGTCCATAGACGACGGTGACCACTTACCATCAGGTGGTCCGTATATATATTTGTCCGTCTATATTATAAAAAAAACTTGAGGATAAAATATTCTATAACCTAAGATATCTGACAAGGGTAAAGCCTTGGACAAGTCCTGATCTAGGTTAATACATTGGTACCTATAATCCTTTGATCAATAATAGGATTAAATATAGGATTATTTATCGAAGGTACAATCGCTATTTTTGGACAAAAATTTTTGTGTTTTGAATATAAACTTCATTGCAGAAATACTTTTTTTTTAAAATAACAATAGGTACATCTAAATTCTAAGGCTAAATTCGTTTTAATCTGAATGCCTAATTTCCCGATGCAATGACAAAATCACTAGTTAGTATATTGGTTTGGCATCTTGCTTATGAAACTACTCGCATAAGTAGCGAGAGGTAAATGATCTCGCTAAGATCAATATTGGCGGTATGCCCCTAAGCTGGGATATATATCACGTCAGATAAATCTGCATTACGAGTGTATCCTCCAGCGCGCGGTTAGTCATGGGCCCAACTCTGGTTCCGCTACGAACGTTAGTTATCATTTCCGTGCGGCTTTGCTATTTATCACGCAAAATTGTATGGAGTAAGCCTCACGATGGGGGAAGTCCAGAGTTCGAAAAATATACGCTTCTGACTTCAGATTTACATGAACACGAAAAAATAAATCACTTGTTTGTTTTGTGAAGAATCCCTCACATCAGTACTGCTCACCGAGATGTTTCCTCAAGTATTCCTTTGTCCGTGTACAAATATCTCTCTGGCACGAGTGTAGGTACTAACCTATACTACATTCGGGTTAAATTTTAACCAGTTTGAAACCAGAAACATTACAAACGTAAATGGCAATATAGTTCAATTTTGTACAAAATACACATACATTTGAGTCAACAACAGACTCATGCTCAAATCCGTTTGCAAATAAACACAAATCATAATTAACCTTAATAGCACCGTTTACCGCGCGAATTGCGGCGGCCATTTTGCGGTGGTGTCAAACCAAAATGGCGATGACCGTTTGATTTGGTAATGGCGGCAGATTTAACTTATGTTGACATGTGGATTACGGTGACGGACAGAATTACGTACGGCATTCCGTATGATGAGCCTGCATACACAATTAAACAAGAATCGGTCATCAATGAAATATATGATGCACGCAGTACCAGATTTCTTGACGGTCATTCAATGGCAAGTGCGACTCCTAAAGGTCTATCCTGGGTTCCATTCCTAAAGGGACGGGTAAAGTGTTTTTAATAGAGTTTTTCTACTCGTACCTTGTATTACCCGTGTCTGGCAATTGCCTCACAACCTGTATCACTTGATTATATACCTCTGCCTGTAGCGTCCATAGCCCAATGGCTCGCGTTGATTCAATGTGATCGAAAGAGTTAAGCAACGACGGGCGCGGTCGGTTTGTGGATGGGTGACAGCTAGTGGCAAAATTTCATAGACGTTACCGTGCTTTGGAGGGCACGTAAAGCCGTCGGTCCCAGTTGTTTTCAATGCTGGAAACAGTCGTTAAGTCTTGTCGAAGACCTTCGGGTGGCTTGAGAACATTCGACACTGGGTTGGCCACTAAGCCCTCCAGCAATCCGCATTGCAGCAGCGTGGTGGAGTATGCTCTACCTCCCGCTGCAGTGTCTATGGGGGAGACCCGTGCCGAGCAGTGGGACGTATATGGGTCGCAGCGATGATATACCTCTGCCTATAACTTTGGAGAAGTACAGCCGTGACGTTGTGTCAGTACCTGCTGCTTGATCAGGGCAGGCAGGTCCCCGCGAGGGGGCGCCAGCGCGTTGAGCTCGGTCTCCTTCCGGATGACCCACTCGGTGAGCTCTCGCAGCGACAGCAGCAGCGCCGACCAGTGCTCGGCGTTGCTCTCTAGCCGATTCCTGGGGACAAATTAAAACGGACAATTAATACGAATCTATACTAATACTAGCTGACCCCGCAAACGTTGTTTTGCCATATAAATAATTTTTACTGAATATTTTGGGAGAACTTCATGTAAGTGTGTGGACTACAACTACCACTACCAATACCGTTTAGGAGGAGTTCACTGTCATACACTCGTACACTAGAAATATATTATATTAAGATTATAAAGAGGAAAGATGTGTTTGCAATGTTTTCACACAAAAACTACTGGACCGATTTCAAAAATTCTTTCACCATTAGAAAGCTGCATCTTCACTGAGTGACATAGGCTATATAATATTACTAGGTGTAAACGAAACTATTGCTATGTCTAATTTCACGCGAGCGAAGCTGCGGGCATCCACTAGTAAAATATATAGACACAAATATCATTTTTGTAGTAATCAAATATCAAGTTAATTATTCTTTGTAAGTAGATAATTAATTAATTTTATTGTTTTTATTAGTCCATAGGAACAATATACTGTTACGTGTTAGGGTTCGAAGGATTTGGAGAGAAAGACCTGCTGACTCAAAGAAGACTTTATTCACTAGCACTAACACAAAGCACTAGGTCACACACTAAACACTAGGTCCAACACAAAGCACTAGGTCCAAACACAAAGCACTAACGATGTCCTAGGTCGTAAGCCAAGTCGTAGGTTTCACTTGTTTCACTCCGGTATCACTAGTTTTCACTTTGAAGTCGCCTCGAAAGCTCGAACTGAACTGAACTCACGGCCCTCCCTGCGACTATTTATACGTGCCGTCGCGAGTACTAGACGATTCTGGAAAGATACCGCGTGTTCCCGAACACGCGAGAATACAGGCCCACTAACGCCATCTAGTATCGAGTCGGGATATCACGTTGTCTATGCGTTCACTGAGTGGTTCCACCAGCGGCGCTAGATGGCGCTAGCTTCCCTGTGCCTTCGTAACACCACTCCCCTCTTAGCGATGCTCGTCCCGAGCATCGTTGTTACTGCCATGGTAACGCGCCAGACGGTCTATGTGTACCACTTTGAATGTCCCTCTTGGTTGCTTTTGAATCCTATAAGTCACATCATTCAGTCGCGTAACCACTTTGTATGGACCGTCCCACTTGGTCTGCAACTTTGGAGATTTTCCTTTCCGGCGAGTTGGGTTATGCAGCCACACCAGTGACCCTTCCTCGAAGCCGCTCGTGTTCGATTTCCGGTCGTATCTGGTTTTCATGCCCTCACTTGACCGTAACCCATTTTCCCGTACCAACGCGTGTATATAGCGCATTTTTTCCCTTAAATTGCAGACATAGTCTTGTACGGTCTCTGGTCCCTCCGGTGACCCTCCTGTCAATAGATCTACTGGTATTCGTAGTTCTCTACCGTAATTGACATACGCCGGGGTAGCTTTTATGCTCTCATGCTCGGCGGTTCGGTACGACAGAAGGAAGAGTGGTATATACTTGTCCCAATCCTTTTGTTTGTCGTCTACCAATTTCGCCAAATGCCTCTCCAGGGTCTGGTTAAACCTCTCAACCATTCCATCAGACTGTGGATGGTACGCGGTGGTCCTCGTCTTATGCATGCCCAAAATTTTGCACACTTCCTGGAATACTTGCGATTCGAAGTTCCTGCCCTGATCAGAATGGATTTCTAGAGGCACACCAAAGCGACATATCACTTCTTCGACTAACTTAGAAGCGACTGTTGTAGCTTCTTGGTTTGGTATGGCGAATACTTCGGGCCATTTGGTGAAGTAGTCCATGACGACCATAAAATACTTGTTTCCCGATTCCGTTACAGGAAATGGCCCAGCTACGTCAACTGCTATTCGTTCCCACGGTGCACCGACGTTATACAACCGCAGGTTCCCACGGCTCCTGGTCTGCGGTCCTTTTACAGCAGCGCAGGAAGTACATTTGCGGCACCAATCCTGTACATCATCTCGACAATGCAACCAGTAGAATCGTTCTCGCACTTTTGTTAACGTCCTCTTGACACCTAGATGACCTCCTGATACGCCATCATGTATTTCACGGAGCACATCTGGTACTCTCGTTCTTGGGACAATGATCTGAAGATGAAACTCTCTGCCGTTAGTCTTCTCCCATTTCCGGTAGAGTATTCCGTTTTGCAGTATCAGACTGTCCCATTGCGCCCAGTACGCTTTAGTGACAGCGCCAGTGGGTGCAACCTCGCTCCAGATTGGTTTTACGTCACCCCGTTTCTTCCATGTGATGATGTGCCGAAGGTCGTCATCTCTTTCTTGAGCCTCCCTCATAGCATCATTCTCCCAGAGACCCAAAGGACTTGTTCTCGTTAGCTTTAATGTTACTTCATGAGATTCCTGCTTAACACAATGTTTGCAGTCTTCCGAACACGGCCTTCGTGAGAGTGCATCGGCATTCCCATGCGTCTTTCCGCTGCGGTGTTCCGTCTCGAAGTCATACTCCTGGAGCTGTTCAATCCATCGAGCTACTTGACCTTCTGGGTTCTTGAATTGCAGTAGCCACTTCAAGGCTGCGTGATCCGTTCGCAGTAAGAACGGTCTGCCGAGGAGATATTTATTGAAGTGTTGTAGCGTCTTTACAACAGCCAAGAGTTCTCTTCTTGTCACACAGTAGTTTCTCTCTGGCCTGGATAAAGATTTGCTGAAATATGCAATAACAACTTCTCTTTCACCCTGTTTCTGAGATAACACCCCTCCAATGGCCGTGTTGCTTGCATCCGTGTCGACTATAAACCGACCTTCCGGTTGTGGATACCCTAGGATTGGTGTTTCACACAGATGTTTCTTCAGTTTCTGAAAAGAATCTTCACAAGTCCCATCCCAACTAAATTGTCGTTTATCTTCTGTCAGCCGGTGTAATGGCTTGGCTATCTCTGAGAATCCCTGAACAAAACGCCTGTAGTATGAGCATAGGCCGAGGAATGCCCGCACTTCGGTTTTGTCCTTAGGGGTAGGCCATTTTTGAACTGCTTCTAGTTTCTCCGGGTCTGTCTGGATTCCATCACTGGAGATAACATGGCCGAGATAATTGACCTTACTCCTGAATAAACGACACTTTTTCAGGTTCAGCTTTAATTTGGCTCCCTCTATTTTTGCGAAAACTCGCTCCAAGTTTCGCAAATGGTCCTCGAAGTCACGGCCTACAATGATGACGTCATCTAAGTAGACTAAGCAAGCCTCTCCAACTAAGCCTGCCAGTACACACTCCATGAGTCGCTCAAAAGTGGCAGGTGCGTTGCACAATCCGAAGGGCATGACGTTAAATTGCCATAAACCTTTTCCGGTCGAGAAAGCTGTCTTCTCCTTGTCTTTTGGATGAATTTCCACCTGCCAGTATCCAGATTTCAGGTCTAGGGTCGAGAACCATTTCATGCCACTCAAGGTATCCAAAGTGTCGTCGATTCGAGGTAACGGGTAACTGTCCTTCTTAGTGACATCATTGAGACGCCTATAATCCACACAAAATCTCGTGCTACCATCTTTCTTCTTCACTAATACAACAGGTGAGCACCACGGACTTGCAGACGGTTCAATGATCTTATTCTTTCTCATGTCCTCCACTTCTTTTTCCTTTGCGATTGGTATTCGTCTTGCTCGTTGACGAATTGGTCTCTCGCTTCCGGTATCTATCCTGTGCTGAACCATCGACGTTCTTCCAAGGTCACCTTCTTGACTGGAGAAGATATTCGCGTAGCGTTGTAAAAACTTCTTTGCTTTCATGCTCTGCGAATAAGTCAGGTTACTCTTGCAGTCATCGAGTAGCTCAGTCACTAATCCATAGTTGTTGCTGCATGTCTTGGTTGGTGTGTCTTCGATCAACACGCATTTGTTTGACTTTTTCTTTCCCTGATCCCGGGCAGGAGACGAAGCCCTTTGCTTCTTCAGCTCCTCTATTTGTTTCTCGATCCTTTTCATCCTTGCCCTCTGGGCCTCCTTCTGCGGGCAGTTGAGCTGAAGATGGCCCCTCTCGCCACACTTGTAGCACATGACTCCATATCTTTTCTTCGTAGGAGCCTTAACCTCCTTGACTTCCTCAGAGACCTCGCGGATCTTATGGGTCTGCCGTATGTCATGGCGAACAGCCTCGACCTCCAAAGCATGCGCCAATGCTTCCTTTAGCGAGGTATGGTGACGAAGCCTCACTGCAGCTCTGACCTCCAGGTCTTTGATTCCATCGACAAATGCTTGAACAATATTCGTGTCCACCACCTTGGTGTCGGCTCCTGGGTGTGCCTTCCTGACGAGTTTTTCTATTTCCAACGCCCATTGCTGTAGTCCTTCTCCTGAGCGTTGGACTCTGTCACGCAGTTGGGCACGGAACACGTGCTCCAGGTGTCGCTCCCCGTATCTGGATTCAAGTGCCTCCATCAGGTCTTGGAACCCATTTCCTGTATGTGGCAGTGCTTCCAGGACCGACAAAGCTTGCCCTCTGAGCGCAACAGTGAGAGCAGTCAGGCATTGTTCTTCCGTCCATCCGTTGGCAGTAGCAACAATCTGGAACTGCCTACGATAAGCGTACCAAGAAGTAGTGCCGTCGTATGGTGGCACTTTTACTCTTGGTCCTTGCACCATTGCGGTAGTTCCACTAGACATCGCAACTCCCATGGTTTCAAGCCGCACTACTTTCTTCTGTAGTTCAGTGAGGCCAGTTTTCAAATTTTCAACATCCAATCCTAACCCGGTAACTCGTTCTTCCACCATGTCGACATCTTTCCGAAGCTTAATCACCGTGTCACTAACATCATTTATAGCCAGAAGCGCTTTTTCTTGTAGGTCTTTTTGTTGCTCTTGAATCGTAGTCAGCTTATTTTCTTGTGACTCGAGCTTGCGTTCTTGTGACTCTTGCAAAGCGCTGAACTTGCGTTCTTGTGACTCTTGCAAATCGCCGAACCTGCGTTCGTGTGATTCCTTCATTTCCCGAATCAATACGAACAAACTTCCTAACTGAAGAGCCACTTGTGGGGCTGTAGAAGCTTCGGTGTCACTGGTGGGCGTGGCCTGTATGGTAGGCGTGGCAAGGTGGGCGGGGCCTGAGGTGGGGCCAGTGGGCGGGGCTTGGCCCACAGTGGCCGGAGCTTGGTCCCCTGTTGTGGCCTCCGCAGCTCGTTGTGCCCTTGTCCTGACGCCCTCCTGTAAGTCCTCTCTCGGAGTCAATGGCATCTCCAAATCTCACTTCCGACACCAGTTGTTACGTGTTAGGGTTCGAAGGATTTGGAGAGAAAGACCTGCTGACTCAAAGAAGACTTTATTCACTAGCACTAACACAAAGCACTAGGTCACACACTAAACACTAGGTCCAACACAAAGCACTAGGTCCAAACACAAAGCACTAACGATGTCCTAGGTCGTAAGCCAAGTCGTAGGTTTCACTTGTTTCACTCCGGTATCACTAGTTTTCACTTTGAAGTCGCCTCGAAAGCTCGAACTGAACTGAACTCACGGCCCTCCCCGCGACTATTTATACGTGCCGTCGCGAGTACTAGACGATTCTGGAAAGATACCGCGTGTTCCCGAACACGCGAGAATACAGGCCCACTAACGCCATCTAGTATCGAGTCGGGATATCACGTTGTCTATGCGTTCACTGAGTGGTTCCACCAGCGGCGCTAGATGGCGCTAGCTTCCCTGTGCCTTCGTAACAATACTATTTCCGGCAAGACTTCATCCCGACTCCACTCGATGAGATTTATTACCTAGATAAAGCTTTCAAATCCACGATTCAAACATCATTACCAATTCTCAAACCGACACGTCCTAACATTTAAAGGCTAATATGGCTCCTATAACTAACTTTAAAACAGAGAGATACATAAAATAATACATATCCAGGATTCCTACGACGATATTTCAGTTGCTAAGCTCAGACGCGAGGCGAGATGACTGCAACTGGTGAAATTTGGCCGCTGTTCCCAGCCCTAATATGTTAAAGTCTAAAGTCGCGATAAACGTCAAGGTGACGCGTAAGCGAAGATATCGATGTCGATAAACAAGTAAGAATTTCCTTTCTTCCATCAATCTAGTAGTCTTTATAAGTCCATTGGTGGACACATGCCTTTTCTAATTGGCGCTAACAGACTTGGTCCTGAGATTCTCCGGTTTCCGGAGATTTCCCAAGAAATAATTGTACACCATAAAAAAATAATATCATATGCATTTAAAATAGTATACACGCCTACCCCTTGTCGTAAATACAGGCGTGGATGTTATATATGTTAAAATAGCTGAATTCTGGTAATCTTAACAAGGTCAGCTAGGTTACCTTCCTATGAGGAAGGAAACCTGTCCCAATTGTTAATTGGCTAATGATGGGGTTAATTGGCTAATGATGGGGCTTAATAAAAAGAACTACAATGGATACGAGAAGAAAAAGTATTTCACATTATTCAAAAGTAAGTATTTCACAATAAATAAATATCTTGGACATTCTCACACACGGCCACCTGACCCCAAAGTAGGCGCGAGCCTATACTATGGGTGGCAGAGACTGATATACATACATACTCGTAGATATTTTTAAATACATACTTAAATAGCTAAATTTATTTAGATAGATACTTAATATAGATTCAACAATATTATTTTATTTTAACCCCCAACGCTAAAAGAACAATCATTATATCGATATCCCACTCTTCTTATCCCTAGAACAAATTGTATAAATCTCAACGTTTCGTAGGAATTTTATACTCGCTCAGTTAAAACTTTGAAAGGGCTGTACTGTACGTGTATATAAGTTCAGTTTTTATTGCAACGGATTAAAGTCGAAATTGGCTGAAAGTACGGATATTAAATTTCAACAAATCTTTTCGTTGGTTAAAATGAATCTTAAGATGGAGTGATAAGGATTATTTTCCCTTCAGCTTCAGCCAAGAGTGTTTCCGCGTGTTTAATTATGAAAGACATTTGACGATTTTGAGTTTTAAAATGTAGATTAATCAAGTCTACTTTGCGCTTTATGACTTCTTATATTAAATGGAATTTTCTCTAAGCATTATTACACAATTAATAAGGCTTTATTCAAGATAATATATCTCGTTATTTTATATACCTATGGAAGAGGGGATTATACATGTTATAAGGTTTAAGGACCCCGACGTGATTAAGAAATTAAATGTCACTTGCTTTAACGGTGAAGGACACATCGTGAGGAAACCTGCATGCCTGAGAATCCATCACAATGTTTTCCAAGGCATGTGAAGTCTGCCAATCCGCACTTGGCCAGCGTGGTGGACTAAGGCCTAATCGCTCTCACTCTGAGAGGAGACCCGTGCCCAACAGTGGGACAAAGAAAGAGTTGTGATGAATGAATGAATGAAGGTTTAAGGGTTTTCGAATATTAAGACTATGGAGTTATTAATTGTTCACCGTTCGGTCTGCCAATCTGCACTTGGCCAGCCCAGCGGAGTTTACTTACCTCTCCCATTCAAAAAATTCCAAAAAGATACCTGTGCCCAGTTGGACAGTGAAATAGTTTTGATGTACAGCTATAAAAATCACGGAAAACTAATGTAAGGAATAAATGTACCACCAGTAGCGCTTGCGACCACAAGACCGAGGCAATTAACGAGGTAGATATAAATAACAATATAAAATTATGAGGGTATCTTTTTTGCCTTCAAACCCCAAAAGCTAATCTTTTGGGTTGGGTATGTATTCTGTGGGGCACTGAGATACATCAAAGCTTAGGGTCTAACCACGGCACCTGAACCCTTACTCGAGCGCTTTGTCAATGTTAAACACTTTCATATGACGTGTATATTAGCTTTTACTTAATCTTCACTTTGTTACAGAACTTCTTGTATCCGTTGCTGCATTTAAGTCTTGGGTGATATTGAATTATCACCGCGCCCGTGTCCAGCAGTGGGACGTTTACGGGTTGCAGCAGCACGATATAAAACGATAGTAAATGCCTGCATGTCGATCTCGTTTATTTCTTTACAGCTATTGTCATTGACAACGGGTGTATCCAAAACACAGGGTGGGGTCGCAGTGTAAGCGAAAGCGGTTAAGGCAGCTAAATTAATGTGGCAAAAAAAAATTGAAAAGATGAAAATAGATCGATTTTAGTTGCATGTAAACTGTCAAAGCATATCAGCTCATCTATGGTGTTTTAAATATCTTTTTACTAGCTTTTGCCCGCGGCTCCGCCCGCGTGGTCAAAGGGAATTAACAATGAGTTGTTTATCATACATGACACATTTGTGGTGGATGAATAGTGACAGTTCCACGATTAAAAGATACTAATTACTTAACCACTATACTAACTACTTAACTAAATTGTACTAACGCCATCTATTAACAATATCCGGAACTAAATATCTAGCAAATAACAAAACATCGATATCTTCCCACGGGGATGTTTTACCGCGGTAAAAAGTAGGCTACGTCACTCTCCACCCTTCTCACTATCTCCACGCACAAAAACCATACCATATAATAGCTTCGTTGCGACGTGAAAGCCGGACAAACAAACAAACAAACACACTTTCACATTTATAATATTAGTATGGATTTCAATTTGGCACAGCTTTTTCCATTAATGTTTATCATCCCATAATATTCGCCGAGTAGCATTTTCTATACAATTGGCTCGCAATAAAGTCCTTTACGTCCCCACAATACATATCTTACCATCCGGAGATATGTCTCAATGGTCTCGGCTCGCGGACTTTATGGCCACACTAAGTGCAAAGCGGGCAGTAAAACACGTTTATGTGACCTATTGTTATTGCCCCTGTGACACGACTGCTACATTGTGCACGCAGCCTTATATTGTATTTACTGATTGTAACTAACCTTAGGTGAACTTAGCCTGAGGAAATATATTATTGGTATAATTTTTGGATAACTACATTCTAGGAAAATAATTGGTTATATTAATGCCAAAAATACATATCATAATCTATTTAGAAAACACAATATGTAATATGGGAACCATTTTCGAAGATGTTTTTTAACTACCCTCGCTCTCAAAATTGCCGTTATTTTGAATTACTCACTTATTGAATCTTTTTGATTACCTATATGTTTCTGTTGGGTTAGACACTAATTGAAACTGAAATCATCACTAAGTCTATATTGTGTGGCTGTATAAAGATGTAAATTCTTTAAATACTTAACACATAAAAAAGCTATTAAATAAACTAGACTGGTCATCTAACAAAAATAAGTTAATCCATATTAAGCCCTTCTCCAGCGCCGCAAATCCTTAAAAATCTGTAGCACGGACAACACTACACTGCACAAAGCAAAATTTAATAACCGGTCCATCTTTGTAGTTCATAAAATGGCGGGCCATTTTTCAACATCACGCCGCATTCGAGAAACGTGACAATATTAATAACAGAGAAGCGCGGCGCCTTATTTGTGAAGCGTCCGCGTCACGCGACAATAGCATGGCGGGCAGACGATATATAACTGCAAGATACTGTTACAATAAGATCGTCAAATAAAAGCACAGGTGCGGAATCCATAAGTGAGCGATGCCAAAAACTAAAGGAATATTCACTTTAAATCCAATACTATCGCGGGGGCTACATATAAATGTAGCATAGAAATGCTACACGTATTGGCGAATACGCTATGAAAAAAATTAGATCTCAATTTCAAAACAGTTATATCTGATCCAGAACTCATTATCACCCTGAACATTCACAAACGTCTCTGGTGATATCATTCCGTCAATTGCATGACATGGTAGTTATATTCCTTTTGTGATAATGTTGTTATGAAAGAAGTTATTAGACTCACGTAAGAAAAAGTTATTATTTACAGATACTCAGGTAATATAAGTAAGAAGTGTCTGTGTCTACTGACTTTTCTAAACTAATTTCCTACTTTCAATGTTATGTGCATGTTAATTATTTAGCTATCACGGTTAAATTTAATTTGAAGTTACATAAGAGTTCTCAAGAAGTCGAGACAATTAATCTTGGAGCACTGAGACTCTGGTGTTAAAAGGGAAAGAAGGACTCTGGTGTTTTAAGCAATGCAATATATTCCCTTCTCCGTATTTTAGCAATTTCCCCAAGAATTCAGTGTCCAAGTATGCACGTACATGCCCGACCAACGTCCGCCCCGCGTCACGGTTTGGTAATCCAACAACACGGCTCAAAGGCTTAGGATGAGAATTTTTGGTGGGATTCCAGTTTTGCAAATTTCTTTGTTGTGGCTTACGGAACCGAAGTTTTCAAGGGTTTTGCCTTCCACTATATTTTTTACATTCCCTGAGCTTGTCAAAGCGAAATTAAAGATGTAAAAACCTTTTGAAAGGTTTTATGCGATTAAATCCGTTAAGCTTTATCGAAAAACTTCTTGCGACAGTCGAAAATGAAAATGAAAATGAATGAAAATGAAAAAATTTTATTTGCTAAAAATATTAAAAAATTATAGCAAATGGGTCTGCACTCAGCCCAGTTGCGACATAACACCGCAACACTGATTTTCAGTGCAAAAATCGTTTCAGATAGATACCGATTTAATACGATAATAGGTATTTTTACTTTTAATTAAATACAATATTCTGTCACGATGTATAGGCGCTTAACTAAACAAGATGCATTCATAACACTGTACCGTTATATACCTAAAATACATCCATCTATCCATCCATCAGCCTTTTGAGGTCTACTGCTGGACATAGGCCTCTCCTAAACGACACCACTCCGACTGGTCCTGTGCCTTCTGAATCAATCTTCTTGCATTTAATTGAAACATCAGATTAAATCAGACAGAAACTTACAGGCTAGCCAATTAATACGAGAGTAACAACCCTCAGTTGCTATAAAATAAGAATTATTGGAGATAATTCGTAACTCGTAACTTTTCGGGTCACAATAAAAGATAATAGATGCGAAATACATTAGGGTCCACGGCCATTACTGCAGACCCGGCTTACGGCTGACTTGAACGTCGTGAAAGGAAAGATTTATAGTTACGTATCATAATTTTTTCGTGGATTGATTTTTTTGTAACTGCCTTATCAGTCACAATGCAGCTGAACTCAGGTTCGATCGAAGTATTGGGCAAAGTATTATCGGATTATTCTAGCTTGGAAGTCCCAGTCGTAGCCAGTATATGGCAAACATCTAAGCATTACTGGTAATAATTGGGTGAACTACACCTCTGTCTACCCCTTTGGTGAAATATTGGCGTGATGTTAGGTGTGTTAATGACTTATTAGCGGCGGGAGTAATAAATATATGGCTCTGTTGTACGAGTAATGGTAAATATGTGGTTATAGTAATTAAGGTTTTCGCTGCAATCCATAGACGTCTTGGGAACGGGTCTCCCCCACAGACATAGGTGCGGGAGGTCTAGAGCATACTCCACCACGCTGCTCCAATGCGGATTGGTGGAGGGGTTAGTGGCCAACCCAGTGTCGAATGTTCTCAAGCCACCCGAAGGTCTTCGACAAGGTTTAACGACTGTTTCCATCATTGAAAACAACCGGAACCGACGGCTTAACGTGCCCTCCGAAGCACGGTAGCGTCCATGAAATTTTGTCACTAGCTAGATCACCCATCCACAAACCGACCCCACCCGTCGTTGCTTAACTCTTTCGATCATAATTATTAAGAATTAAAGTTATACCAATTAAGTATTATACCAAAAGTTCGATTCAGAGTTGGCCAACTCTCTCGACAGTACAACGTACCATTTATGCCATGTTTTCATTCATTTTTTTTCTTTTCTCAATTCTCAAGGGTAGCAACACATCTTTGACCAACTTTCAACGATTGGTTCTAAGTTTGCCGCAGTTGTTATAGGCGACAGGGGATGAGTGGTGCTGGATGTCTAAATGTGCAAATGTGCATGCTCGTTTTTAACTTACATCCATAAATAAGCTGTAGCGTTTTAGCATTTCACGCTGTAGCGTTTCACGGTATTGGTTTTAGTGGCCCCGCACCGGCGCCCAATAGCTCAGAACAGTAAGAATGACCGACGGAGAGGAAATTAAATTTCAGCGGATATTTATTGTGCTGTCATTGGATCCAGCGTGGCCTGATGGATCGGCTAATTTTGTACTGTTAATTAAAAAGTTACAAACGACACTGAACTGGCGATGAGAGATGGCGAGAGGTGTATTGCTCGGAACGGAACGTTTGGGCGTTTGCTGAGGTGGGAATAAATTAGGTTTGCTAAGCTCGTAAGGGTAAGCTGTGACAGCCCAGTGGCTATCGAACTCGCCTCTCATTCGAGCGGTCCGGGTTCAAACCACAGCGGCACGCACCAATGACTTTTCTATGTGCGATTTAAGAAATTAAATGTCACTTGCTATAACGGTGAAGAACACATCGTGTGGAAACCTGCATGCCTGAGAGTTCATCATAATCTTCTCGAAGGCATGTGCATTCTGAGAGGAGACCCGTGCCCAACAGTGGGACAAAGAAAGGGTTGGATGAAGCTCGTAAGGTTATATTTTTGTGTTAATTAATCTTGTTAGAATATAATCGTATTTATTTCGTTTAGGAGAGCCGTACGTCCAGCAGTGGACGTCAAAAGGCCAATGGATGAATTTCGTTATTGATGATTATTTTTATCTGCAAGTTAGAAACTATTGAAAAATGTCATTGAAACTTTTTGGTATAAAAAATTCTGAAACTTTACTTATATTTTGGCCACTGACAAAACTCTTAATACTGATACATTCTGTATAACGAGTTGGAAATTGAATTAACAGGAAAACAAATAAGCTATCGAACTCAATTTTAATCAGACAAATCTAGAACGTTCTAGATAGTTCAATTAGATAGGTAATCGATTTCCATATCGCATGCTAATACAATCGGCCGATTTCCTACCGAAGCGACAATGCTATTGCATTGCATTGGTACTATTGGTGGTACTCTTGTACCTACTGGTCGCAGCTGCGCGTCAATTTGCGCGCGATGCGATAATCTGCAATTGAATATTGCAATACATTTGAATAATGCCTAATCTGATATTAATTTCGTTGTATCCGAGTTCTATTAAATAAATAATTTCATGGTGAACTATTATCTAGGTATACATAACTATACCAATAATATAAAGAGGAAAGATTTTATTTGTAATGTTTTCACACAAAAACTACTGGACCGATATCAAAAATTCTTTCACTATAAGAAAGCTGCATCTTCACTGAGTGACATAGGCTATATAATATTATTAGGTGTAAACGAAACTATTGTTATGTCTTATTCCATGCGAACGAAGCTGCGGCGTCCACTAGTATAAATATAAAATAAATAAAAAATTAACTCTTGGTGGGTCCAGCGTAAAGTGAGCAGACACACAGATTCACACCACCACCAGCATTCCTATGTTCCACTACTGAGCACGGGTGTCCCTCCCCCGAATGGGAGGGGTAAGGCCAGCTTACTAACCAAGTGCGAATTTTGAGCCGTCCCAGCAAATGAAATTTAATTAAATACTTAAAACGCACACTTTGAAAAGTCATTTAAGCACAAATGACTTGGATTTGAACCCGGACCCCTCGAGTGAGAGACGTGTTCGACACGCAAGATTGACACAAAAAAACCTAATTCAAATTCAAATTTAAATGTTTTATTTGTCATTAAAAGAAATACAAAGAAAAAACAAAAAAAATTTGAACAAAATGACAACAGGAGCTGTCTCAGCTGTTGCTACTGCGGGGCTAGGAGGCCTGTGTAGCGCTAGTTTTCATAAAGCCCCTATACTCTGAGGTGGAAGGCGGGTATGTGTCCGATGTTCCAAAAGAAAATTTCTTCAACACCCATAACCAGAGTAAAAAGTACTAACAGTAAAGCTGATGGTGTGTGTACGTGGTACCACAACTAACTGTATGTTAATACAGTATTATGGTCCGAATTGATCACTGACGCATTCCGGGACGTCCCGGCACAATTAGCTGGCATTGTCACAATGTCTAACACGTTTGCGTGAAGACAATTACGTAATTAGTGACGTTAATTAATGAACGGCGCCGTGTTTGGCAGCGGTATTGCAAGTTATGCAACATCTTGTTATCTGGAGATGGTTTTCAGGTGATAGGAGAACAATGCGAAAGTATTGATGCCGCCGATGGGTTGAGGGTTATTATAAGGCAAGCGAGCGTAAAGAGCGTACACGAGAGGTCCTACAGGTGCAAGGCATTGATCATAATATCCAAATATCTAGTTCACCACAAGCCTCTTGACATTCTTGCATTACTCTTGCGTCTACTTTCTAACGACTACTTAAACTTAAACGTTTAAGAGTCGGATAGGAGAGGCCTTTATCCAGACCGCATTTCAAGACTGATAGATGGATGGATACGATCAACCTTTTGTCTTCGCTGCGACCCATAGACATCCCACTGCTGGGCAAGGGTCTCCCCCATAGACACAGCTGCGGGAGGTCTAGAGCATACTCCACCACGCTGCTCCAATGCAGATTGGTGGAGGGGTTAGTGGCCAACCCAGTGTCAAATGTTTTCAAGCCACCCGAAGGTCTTCGACAAGGATTAACGACTGTTTCCACCATTGAAAACAACCGTGACCGACGGCTTTATGTGCCCTCCGTAGCACGGTAGCGTCCATGAAATATTTGCCACTAGCGATCAACCATCCACAAACCGACCGCGCCCGTCGTTGCTTAACTATTTCGATCACATTGAATCGACGCGAGCCATTGGACTATGGACGCTCCAACTTACGATTACTTAAGCGTTTAAGAGTCGGATAGGAGAGGCCTTTATCCAGACCGCACTTCTGATGGATGGATGGATCCGATCAACCTTTTGTCTTAGAAAACCATAATACATACTTAACTTTTCTTTCGGCAAGGAACCTATATAAAGTATACTACGAGTACGTAATTCGACACTATGCTTTCTTCACTCTGTAAGGTCATCAGGGATAAGCCAACAGCAACGGCAGCAACTGACAAAGCAATTTAATTAGATATTAAATTGTCGTCCGTATATTATACTTTGACGATATGCGATGAAAGCAGATTATTACTTTTAAAATACTCTTAAATTTCCGCATATAAAATTAAACATTTCTGAACATTTTAATACAAATACCAGTGATCTTCCCTCAACAAAATGTCCCCTAAAATTCGGAACACGACAAAGGTACTTGACTGTGGTATGTTAAATGAACGCAGGTGCCACTCCGGACGATGGAACTACACAAAAAACAACCCCGACAGGGAAATATTCAAACGAGCCTTCAATATGAATAACACGCATAACTGACCCGTTACACGAAAAACAAAATGGCGAACGTTTGCGCTTTTCCCGCCAACTCGCAATCTGTCATGACAGAGACATTTAAAAATTTCCCCGGAAACACTGGTGTTTGTTTTGCGTACAAACAACACTGTTTCAATTTATTTTGTTTGAACTGGCTGAAACTGGATATAATTCAAATTTTAAATTTCAAATATTCAATATAGTATCTAAAACATTGCATCTAAAATTATTGAATATGCTTAATTTTATTTATTTATAGCATAGCCTTACGAACAAACTGACGGGCCACCTGACGGTTTATTGTCTTCGTCGCCTATGACCAAAAGCAACATCAGAAGAGTCGTCAATGCGTTATCGGCTCTGATTAATACCCAGTCCATGAAAAACCCCAATTTATGCAAATTTGTTGATATATTGAACTATGCAATACTACCTACATGAATGAAATTAACATCTGTTTATTTTATCCTGCGATCTTTTCGAGAGATCTGTGGTACCGTTCAAACCTGGCTTTCAAAGCCTTAAAACATTTAAACAAAAAGATGTTGATTTAATATCGGTTTACTTAATCCATTTATTAAAACATAGATACATTTTGATTCGTTCACTCTCCTACCCTAACCAATATTTACCCACCGCCCGACACCACTAACGACATCTAGTTACCGGGCCCACAGACTAAATCAATTGCTCCCGCCTGTAATTAGACGCAATTAGCCAATAATGGGATGATCACTTCGCGCGCAGGAAAATTCAATGAATATCGTATCGGTTGCTGTGATAATGCGCTAACATACACACACATACCCACACACACACATACCCACACACACACACCACTACAGTCTAGTAGAATCGAGAATCTTCGTTTGAGATACCTACTATTTGCGTGTGGTTTTCCCAAAAATGCACATAATCTACCAATCCGCATTGGAGCAGCGTGGTGGAGTATGCTCTAGACCTCCCGCAACTTTGTCTGTGGGGGTAGACTTTAAAAAATTAAATGTCACTTGCTGTAACGGTGTAGAACACATCGTGAAGAAACCTGCATGCCTGAGAGTTCTTCAGAATGTTCTCGAAGGCATGTGAAGTCTGCCAATCTGCACTCGGCCAGCGTGGTCGACTAAGGCCTCCTTCCAATCTCAGAGGAGACCCGTGCCCAACAGAAGGGTTGTGGTGGTAGTCACGAATTGGATATACCTTGACGTGACGTATCAAAAGCTATAAGCTGCAAGGGTACGCGAGTCTCTTCCGCGTTGCTCGCATAGCCTTACCCTTTCAACATTCACGTTATACTCTACATTGTGTAAATTTAACGGCCCGTGTTAATGACGAGCATCACATAAAATGAATTGCTTTTAAAATTTTCAGAGCAGCGCCATTCCATCAGCGGTTGAAACTTTTTACGCTGATAAGAGTATGCGGGGCCGCGGGCGCTTTAAATTTTCGACGAAAATAGTTGCCCAACCTAATCTACAAGCTTTTAGCGGAATAGAGTTTCCCCGATGGATATCATGCATGTTTTAGAATACTTTAGGCATCATAAAAGGTTTTGGTTGTGTTTAGAATTTAGCTTTTAAGCTACTGTCCTCACCGGCATAAGCTAGGAATGTTTTGAAAGGAATCACTGCAGAACTCTGCAAGAAACTCTACAAGAAACTTCTTGCCGCGTTCTTCTCGGAAGATCAAATTTGTGAACCGGTGACAGAAAAAAAATATAATGACATTCATAAAAATACATTTTAATGATAGATAAATTTAATCTAATTCTGATCAGCTAGCTTATATTATTTTATGGGAGATTATCTATATCCGCATGTGATCACAAACTAGGTTACCATGTCTGGTTCAAACACCCTCACGTTTTCTACTCTACTACGAGAAGTTACCTGCGGTAGGCCTGGGTACCTGTGTTGCACCCGTAGCGGGTGGCCGAGATAATCCCTCACATTCTGAGAGATCCGTGCCCAACAGTGGGACAAAAAACGGTTGCGGTTGTGGTGGATCGAAGACTCAACGTGATTGCTGAAGGGAACTACTGCGTTCTCAAAGATCCCGTACTCCTCAAGTGGCGAAATAAGCCAGCGAGGTTTCCAAAGGTGATCTTACCTGATGGCCATACTCTTGGCCTTGAGGTGGTGCCAGCGCTGGTTCATCTCGTCCAGGCGGCGCTGCAGCATGACCGCGTCCTCCTGCGAGGACAGCGACCCCAGCAGCCGCCGCCCGGTGCCGGTGAGCGACGCGTACACATCGCGGTGCGTCTCGATCTCCGACTGCAAGTCCTGGAACAAGAGAGAAGGGTCATTGAATATATTTTATCACAATCAATGACATACGGTAAGGGAAGGCGGTAGATGCCCAGTGGCAAGCTCAGACACCTTAGAACCGTGAGTGCAATATCTAAACCGAACACAAGACCTATGGTAGTAATATGCCAGCGATACTGTCGCGTCTCATATCAAATTCTTTGAAATACTGATTTAACGACCGCTTTTTGGCACTGTCTGTAGCACCGTCATAGATTTCTTACTCTATACTAGAGAATAAATCTATGAGCACCGTAGTAAGCAACTTCTAGTACCAAGTTAAGTGGAAAATAAATTAAATACGCACCTATAAACAAAGTGTATATCGAGTGAGCGAGACAGAGTGGTAAGTTTTAACCACAGAACAGAACCTCCTTTATCTGTTCTGTGGTTTTAACGTCACAGTGTAGGTATATGTAAATAATAATAGGTAGATATAAATAATAATAGCTATATTATCGACTTTCTAACGTTGCGTTCGTGTTGTTACGACGTTCTATCGTCCTGTCAGCTCAAACAATCTTGTTGGTAAATGTTTAGGAACATGTTAAAAACGAGGCAATCTGTCCAGAGACAGGCTGCTTCGTCTCGCCGTAAGATGGCGTAAGTGGACCATTAGTCAGGTAGCGGGACTGCGACATGTGCCGCGTTGTCAAATGTGTTATGTTAGTATTATGCGCATTGTTGGAGAAGCAGAAGAGTGGTCGTTCGGTTTGATGCTTTAACCGCCGAGTGTTAAATTAATTAATCTATACTAATATTATAAAGAGGAAACATTTTGTTTGACTCTAATGTTTTCACTCAAAAACTACTGGACTGATTTCAAAAATTCTTTCACCATTAGAAAGCTCCATCTTCACTGAGTGACATAGGGTATATAATATTACTAGGTGTAAACGAAATGATTGTTATGCCTAATTCCACGCGAGCAAAGCTGCGGGCGCCCACCATAAATAAAATAAATATCATGGATATTCCGTGCTTCGGAGTTCACGTTAAGCCGTCGGTCCCGGTTATTGGAAGGTAACGTGATAAGTCTAACAATTCGGTTGGCCTAAAGACATACGACACTGGGTTTGCCAACCCTCCAACCATGAATTGAAGCAGCTTGGTAGAGCATGCTCTAGACCTCGCTCAGCTGTGGCTGTGGGAGAGACCCGTGCCCAACAGTGAGACGCCTTTGGTAGCTAAGCACTGCCCATATCCAGTAAATGATCCTGCTGACGAATTTGACGACCTTTATAGTATAGACGGACAAACAGACATACGGGCCACCTGATGGTAAGTGGTCACCGTCGTCTATGGACACGTGCGACACCAGGGGTATCACAGGTGCGTTGCCTGCCTTGAAATTGACCTTCTAATCAGAGCGAGGGTGGCATGCATATTCCACTAAAGGCATGGGAAAATTTCATGTCATATTTAATATAGCAAGCTATACCATCTCCATAAAATGGTTAGAGCGCGGATACAACTGATACGACGCCTCGGATACGTTTTTATACGACAGTAAAATATACGAGCCATTACAACGTCGATATGCGCGGGAATCTCTTTGTTATCTACTACTATCAGTGACGTCACAGTGACGTGGCTGGAGTGTTATTGAATGTTTCATATCGCTGCGACCCAAAGACGTCCCACTGCTGGGCACGGGTCTCCCCAACAGACGACCGCTGCAGGAGGTCTAGAGCATACTCCAATGCGGATTGGTGGAGGGGTTAATGGCCAACCCAGTGTCGAATGTTCTTAAGCCACCCGAAGGTCTTCGACAAGGCTTAACAACTGTTTCCAGCATTGAAAACAACCGTGACCGACGGCTTCACGTGCCCTCCGAAGCACGGTAGCGTCCATGAAATATTGCTACTAGCGGTCACCCATCCACAAACCGAAGGCGCCCGTCGTTACTTAACTCTTTCGATCACATTGAATCGACGCGAGCCATTGGGCTATGGACGCTACATGAATGTTTCATATAACAGGTTCTTATTTAGCTTCCAGCGTACATTTTTCATATCATTCCCGCAGGACTGCATTTCGCATGTCGGGATTAAAATGTCGCTTATTTATTTCTTGGCAGGCGATGCATACAATTATTTTCATGGAAAAATCACATGGATACGTGGATACAATACGACATGATAATAGACACGAGGGTTTGGATTTGAAGCCAGTTCGGTTACTATTTTTCGAAACTAAATAACTAATACTGCTTTAAAACACCTCGGAAACTAAGCTGTGCTGGGTTGTATTCAAAAAGCACGAAATAAATGGAATTACAAAATTTTCCTGCACTTTTCATTTGGCTGAATTGATCATACATAGCATATGCATATAGATGCTGTTAAGTTTTTAAGGATACCTACGTCAAAAGTCGTTGATAAAGTTTTAAAACTTTATCATCTCTTTATAGTGACCTATAGTCTATACTAATATTATAAAGAGGAAAGATTTGTTTGTAATGTTTTGACACAAAAACTACTGGGCCGATTTCAAAAATTCTTTCACCAATAGAAAGCTGCATCTTCACTGAGTAACATAGGCTATATAATATTACTAGGTGTAATCGAAACCATTGTTATGTATTCCACGCGAGCTAAGCTACGGGCGTCCACTAGTAGTTAGATAGAGACTTATCACTTTATATAACTTCAAATTGAATTAGTTACAGACGAAAACATTGCAATCCAACTAGGTCAGAGAGTTCTCGAAACATTTAGACGAAATTAGTTTTCAACAAATTAGCTTCCTAAAGTGGTTTTTCAATCGCTTTCCGTTCCGTTTATATTTGAAAGGAAAAATAGTCTTACTCGTATGTGAACAGATTTTATATCGCTAGAGGTATTTTGTCGCGCGCTCCGCCCTAGTCCGGGATCTATTTTCGAATCGGTCGATAAAATAGTGTTGTCGCATGCACCTTTCGAGTTTGCCGCTGATCCATTAGTAAATATGCATTAATGAATATTTCTTTGGAGTAGCATTTAAAGCTAAAGGATGTCAAAACAACACATTATTATTACTGAAAAAGGAATCAAAATAGCTCTCTTTTCAATTATTCATTCAATCGATTCAATTAAAGTAATGATAAGACCTAATATATCATATCGTAATTATCATCGGATGAAGAACCGTGTCCGCCCATAATGTGATAGTTTAAGTTAAGTCTACATATCCTCAAAAACGGTATGGAGAAATCATACATAACATAACCATACAGAATCAGTGGTTCCTTTACTATAAGATTAAATTGCAATCGAGTGACTTTAGATTAGACGGTGAAGCTTCTAATGTCGAACGATTATTCAAAATCGCTCGAACGCTCGACTCGAAGCGAGCGATTTAAAAATAGAGCTCCGGACTCCCGAATCCCGAGGCTTATGACAAGCGGGTTACAGATGACGTAGCGACCGCCATTCACGGCATACACGAAATTCAGCTTCACTTCAGGTTTATATAAATGCTCGGGATTTCCTTTCAAAAACGCCACGTACTTCAGAAATGTTGTAAACACTCGTGAAATCCTCGGCTTCTGAATTTCAATGTTTTAAATTTGTATTTAACGGGGACTTCGGGTTACGAGTAGACAAAGAACTCCTGTGGCTGTGTATGCTTAGATGTAAAGAGAAGATGTAGAGAGAAGATGTCTTTATGGTTTTTAATACAGTGAATTTTTACTATCATTTGTATCTTCCTTCTTCCATTCTCCTAGGTTTTGATGGTTAGTACGATTTTGGATAAGATACTTAATGGTCGTCTTATTTTTTTCTTTTTATGCATAAAAGATAGCAAACGAGCTTGCAGCACCACCCATCCGCTGCCGCCCATGACAACTGTGACTGACTTTGAACAAGACTCAATTAGGGACTGGGATGGTTAGTCCAATTAGTTGAGAGAGTTAATTAGAACATTAGTTGGTTAGTTCGTTAGTAGGTAAGGACTGGGGACTGTTAGTGATAGTTAGTCCTGTTAGTTGGTGTTAGTAATAGTCCAGTTAGTGCTTGTTAGTAGGAGTCTCGTTCTAAGTCAGTCACAGATGTGTTGCTACCCTTGAGGACTAAGATGGTCGCCTCTAAAGAAGTGTAACCGGAAACCTCACCTTTCCAACCGGACCACAACTGCTTTAAAAACAATTATTACACGGCAGAAATGGTCCTACTAGGTACCGTGGCGGGCGGTGGTACTGCCCCGGGCGAACTCTATATGGAACCAATTAGCTTTCATATTAAACCTATTTGGTTCCCTATAGGCTCTACCACCTACCAACTGATACTTAAAAAATGTACACGAAACTACCAACCAAAGCAGAAAATCTCGAAAGTAGTGCTAAGTAGCCAGGTTTTATAAACTTTGTAAGGAGCTTAGAGTGAAAGTGAGCGACGATCCGTCGTTAGAAAGAGATGAGAGATACGGCGCCTACGGTGTAAATCTTGGGCGGCAACTTTTTAATTAAATCTTATTCAATGTTATTAAATATTCGGCTGCAAGCGGCGCGGCCTTGTTTCGAAGTTTGCCGACAGTAAACAATAATGAGACGATCAGTATTATAATGCCAGTTAGGGAAGGCCACAGCTTGGAAAAATCAGTAGGTCGACGTGCTATTAATAGCTATAGCGAAATTCTTTTTAGCATAAATTAGGATGGGTTGGGATGGACAGTAATCCAACCAAATATCTTCCAAATACCTTTAAAATAAGTGTACGCCGTGCCGCCGCGAGCGCGTTCACTCCTGAAGATGACCATCGTAATAGATCGAAACTAGTCGGCCTATTTCCGACTTAAATCACACGTCCGGTAACTTCAACTATGAATATAGACACACACGAATCGTTCAGTAATAAAACATTAAAATCTCAAGATTTGTTTTGAATAAAACCCCGATAAATTCACTCTCAGAATAAAACCCCTGTTGAAGGTATTGTTGAAACGGCTACTGTTCCAAGTCTCCTTCAAAGATCTTCACAATTGTGATGGAGCAGATGCCATCTTCATGCTCGTTAGCTATTTTTACCCACAAAAACAAGTCAATAACGGTAAAAACCTCTATTGGAAATAATACAAAGGACCGATGGGTATGAAATCAAAATGTCTGGTCGCAAGCAAATACTGAAAGGTCAGGTAACAATGACTCTGCCAGTCAGCGGGACACAACGATCCCGTGACGTCAGCCCACCGATCCTGCGGGTAAAACTCATTCAAGCGATCCCGCTGCTGTAATTTAAATGTTCTAGGTCTTATTTAAAAATCCAAGATATTTTCCCAGCTTCAGCGAGGTAGGAAACGATAGATAGCGTTCCAATTTTAAATTTAGGAAGAGAGAACGCCTGGGATATGAAATAATAGCTCTTTCGATTTGTGGCCGCTCGGAGGCACATGTATACAGCTGGAGAAGTATGAGGTAATTTTTTTCTTACAAGACTTGTGGATACAAAGTAGTTGTTTGACATGATCATGAAAACTGATAATCTTCTAACAAAAATAGACAAAATTTCGTCGTCCTTCTTTTGGAAAATACCGCTATATATAGCTGCTGTATAGACCTATAGTTATTGCAGATAGTGCAAAAATCTGCCAGCATTCTACGTTTACGACTCACAATACAGAAAAGAAGAGCTATTATAATAATACATTTACACATTGTTGGATAAAGAAAGATAGGTTGGAAAGGTACCTGGTTCGACTGTACCCCGCGTCGAGATGATGATGACGCGTCGGAGCTCCGACCTTTCTTAATCGTCCTTAAGATGATTTTGCTGAACACCAATTTCACGTATCACTGTAGATACACTAACACGTGACACTCAAATAATGTTTTTGCTACTTTGTAACTTATTCTGCGGCGAAATCGACGGGAACACGGGAGCTCGACCGGACTTGACGCGCGTAGTCGGCAGAAGAGCTGTCACTTCCTACCCCCCAAGTATTTGTTTTTATTTGATGGGAAGTAAGTTGAGATGAGGGTAGGGTATCGGATCGGTTTCGATCGGAAATAACCATCACACATAGTAAGTAGGTACATTACAGTAGCATTACACTATGCAATGCACTACCCTTTCTTTGTCCCACTGTTGCGCTCGGGTCTTGTCGGAATGGAAACGGGGTTGAGTAAGTCAAGAGATTTGAAGAGTTTCTACAGAGATAGCTTTTACTAAGAACATTAGTTGGTCAGTTCCTTAGTTGTCACGAGGATTGGGGCAATTAGTGTTACTGTTACTGATAGTTAGTCCGTTAGTCCTTAGTCAGTGTTAGTAATGGTCCAGTCAATTATATTAAAAAAGAATAACGTATCCTGTGTTTCCGTAGAAACTATAATAATGATAACAACAGCAATATCAAATAAAATTACCCTTTAAAAACCACTTTGTTTGTTCAAACAAATCTTTAAACCATAAATTTCATAAAGAGAACTGTCCCTAATAATTTGGCCACTGTATTCGTAGCTTTAACAATAGGCTAAAGCTTCAGGCAGTTAAGCTAAAAGTATTTTGCTCTCACGCCTTTATGGCAAGCCATCAGGTAGGTATTCCCGGACAGCGAACACAGAATTGGCTCCAAGTGAATTTCCATGTAGCGTTTCACAGGTACGCTGGTGTTGCCACACTTCTGGTCCGTATTGGGATAAGTGCTTTTAAAAAAAAAGCCACAGTAGCTATCGAACTCGCTTCTCACTCGAATAGTTCCGGTTCAAGTGGTGTCAAGTGTTGTCAAAGTGGCACGCACAAATGCCACCTGCTGCAACGGTGAAGGAAATGTTTAGAGGAAACCAGCATCTCCATAATGTTATCGAAGGCATGGGAATTCCGCCAATCTACCCGTGACCGGCGCGTTGTATTAAAGCATAACCCCCTCCCATTCGGAGAGGAGACCCGGGCCCAACAGAGGGATAAAGTAAGGGTTTTGGTGGTGGCTTTTCTTATAATAGAGTTAATTTTATGTCGAACGGGAATCTGTCAAGCTGTAAACTTCAACTAAAGAACTATAGTAAGAAGTTGTTTCGAAGGAATCTGGTACATTGATCAGGTACCTGTGTAGTAGGAAGCCGCGGACTACGTCACTAAAGGCCTACCTAAGGCCTTTGGATGGCTTGAGAACATTCGACGCTGGGTTGAAGCTAATTCAATTGTGTAGCTAGTATGATACTACGGATGTCCCAATGCAAGTGTGCCGCGCTAGCCCACGCGTGGACACCCCACTGCCCAATCAACGCCGCCGCTGCGGCTTTCGATTGTATTTTTAATTAATACCCGCCGTTGTGTTCATTTTACCTATCGTTTCGTTAATCTATGGATGTTTTTAACTTGTTTTTCCCGGTTTTATTGGTTCCACACCGTTTTCGGTGTCGTGTAATAAAAAACGTAACATAAAACATCAGGCCTGTTTTACCGCGAAGGGTTAGGCAGAAGTGTGAAATACATTAACTTTTCACTAATTATGTTTAGGTCCAATGTTAGATCGTAAGCGTATCAATTCAATTCAATTCAATTCAATTTATTTGTTCATAAGTACAAACGCACTTAACAATAAAAAAAAACAGCAATAAGCAGCCTTCTGCAAAACTTCTTTTTCTTTACTGTGTTCTCTTCTGTTCTTTTTCTGGTGCAATAAATTATATTGTATTGTATTAACCTATAGGGCATACAAATATGTCATGTATAATCGTCTAACGTCTCACTATCTAATGAAATTAATTATGAATGAACATATTAAACATACATTTTTATAAATAACGATTTTCAGTCACAAAATTAAGCATTCACAAGATTTATCTATTTATCTAGGTTTAATAATTTCGCACATATTATCATTCAGTCAATATCACATTTTATCTTTTATGCGTAGGGTAGCAGTCACCAGGTACATTAGCATGCCTTCCGAAACATGATAAAGATATTAGACAAACTTTTTGAAACAACCGTTTAGCTCAGTTAGTTAATGATGTGACCTCAGTGCAGTTACAGTTAGTTATGCAGTTATTTTAAAAGATCAGTTTAACGCGAAAAGATTAGATTAAGTTTTCCCTCTCCAATAGCGCCGCCACAAAAGATAAAGATCGAAAAAAGAAAGTAAAATTGTGTTCTATTTGTGTTTCAAATCTTTATCCGTATCTAAACAACGAAGCCCTAAGGCTTGTGTACACCGAGTCTATCGTACGGACTTTGCGTGTATAATGATGTGCTGATACGGTTCAAATATATCGATATATTTTAACTTTTTTTTGTAAACATCCATTTCATAATAAAAAAAAATTAAGTAAAAAGGTATGAGATAGAATATTTTTATGCCTTTTAAAATACTATTCAGAATAGTATTTTAATAGGCATAAAAATATTCCTTTCTCTGTCTAAAATGTTCCTTTTTCTGAATCACACTATCAACTGTATTGTGTAAAATATATATAATATCTCAGTACGCCCTAATAAACTATTGCTATGGGTTACAGACTAAAATAACGTCTTATCAATCGACGTCAAAAAATATGAAAACTGAAAATACTCTTATCTTTGATTTTATTTTAGGACAAGTTGTATTTAAATTGTGATGCATAGTAGATGTGTAGATGCTACTGCATCTACACATCTACGTCTACTACTGTAGACCAACTCATTGAGTGATTTTATTTAAAAAACATATAGGTTCATACATTACATATGTTTTTATTATTTTATTATTACTGTGTATAGAAGCGAAAAGGTTTGCATTACAATAGTAACAGCACTAAATTTATTTAATCAATGCCTTGTCATATATGTAGATAGTTAGCAATTTTAGCATAGTTTTATTTGAAATGAAGTGTCAATACTTTTGATCATATTTTTGGACTGAAATATGCTTTATAACATGCTACTCTAAAAACATCGATATCGATAAATAATATTGCAATAAGGGTATCCTTTCAATTCGTTTAATGACAGGCGGTAGTATGAGTAATTGATGTTGTTTGCACACGTTATCGAAGTTCTATAACGAATTTATTACGTATATTATCGATAATCTCCTCGCTAAACTTACTTAAGTAAGTATCGATATTTTGGCATCAAGTGAAACGTTATTTCAAAGGTAATTAATACTTACAATAAATGATTTGTGTGATGAATTTTGTGTTTCATAAATCCGAGCATATCTAGACTAACCACGCAGAATATTTGTGTAGGAAATAAATATTTATTCAATAAATTATTGTTTTGTTTACTTATTTAAACGCCACGGAATTGTCAAACAATGTACTATACTTATTGATGATATAATTATGGAATTCTGTAAGATAGGAAAAAGATTATTCTGTAACATAGGAGGAAGATTCCTCTAAATATCCATTGATTGAACCGAATATCAAATTTATATTATAAAAATTAAATATGTATGTATATCAAATTATTAAACTTTCAAAACCATTTCTTATATATAAAAATAAAAACTCCATCGAATTCTATTTCGATGGAGTTTTTATTTTTATTGTAGGTCTGTGAAAGTATTTGTAGGTCTATATCGGCCTGCTATCGATATCGCTCCCGAACGAGCCCCACCCCTAGCGCCGTCGACAGCAGTATATTGATGTTGTTTGCGCGCGCTATCGGGAAAGCAACAGCCTTATAATATTACCGCTCCGCCAGTAAGGGATTCTGCTACGTTACATTTCGTAACGTATCAACCCCGGCCGTCGGGCCGTATTTGCCATCAATTTGAGCTTACACTGAATTTTAGGGCGCTCTTGTTATTGGGTTTATTTTTTTTGTACTAATTTACGTTGGCGTTATGAGGTTACTCAAATATCGTTCCCAGCGGTTCCCAGCCTCCTCGCGGGTAGTCTGCGATTTAAAAAAAAACGTAGTTGTTGTTAAAGCCTAGTTACAATTCAGAATACGGGCAAATTTTGTGTGTTTATCTCTCTATAGCGGAATTAAACAGAGGTTAAGAGGGGTGCGGGGCGAAGCCCCCCACTAATTTAATAAATAAACACTCAAAAAATATCAAATAAAATATAAATAAAAAATATATCAAAAAACTGACTTCTCAAAACTAAAAAGGTAGAAATAATAGCAATTTAAGTTAAGGAGCGTTTTTTTTTTAAGTTTTAGGGAGAACAGCGGTAGCGTAAGTTCAAGGCGTTAAAGGGAGGAGGTCGAGAGCATACTCTAACACACTGCTCCAATACGGATTGGTGGAGGGGTTAGTGGCCAACCCAGTGTCGAATGTTCTCAAGCCACCCGAAGGTCTTCGACAAGGCTTAGCGACTGTTTCCAGCATTGAAAACAACCGGGACCGACGGCTTTACGTGCCCTCCAAACCACGTTAGCGTCCATGATTTTTTGCCACTAGCGGTCACCCATCCACAAACCGACCGCGCCCGTCGTTGTACTCTTTCGATCACATTGGATAGACGAGAGCCATTGGGCTATGGACGCTACAATCTGATTTAAAAATAGTCTAAATAAAAATTGTAATTTCAACAAGTCTTATTAATAAGGGTTACCTCCCGTTCTCATTCCCTCGGCAGTCGGTATATTTCAGCTTAACGGGGCGGCGATAACTTTGTAAATTAATAAGCAACGGCTGCGCAGTCGAAACACGACTGACGATGGTGCAAAGGGTTGGTGCTTCAGCCCGATATTTACAGTTATTTTTCTGGGTTCGGTTCCCGGGTCGGACAAAGTTATTGAGTTTTTTTAAATTGAAATTCCCAAAAGTAGCTCGGAGTTTGGAATCGTTACCGGTGTATGTTGTCACATAAAACCAGCCAATATTATATGGGACCTAAACGTTCATTCATTCATTCATTCATTCATTCATTCAATAAACGTTACTGAAAAGTGGGTGTGAGTAAGCACAAATCTGCTTACCCCTTTGTGAAAATACACAGGTCGTATTGTTATTTTTCATACGGGGACTGGCTTTTAACCTATGACTAAACGTTAAATAAAAGCTTTTAATAATATTTAAACAAATTCCTTTGGAAATTCATAGTTAGGCAGTACCTACCTATTTCAGATTGAGGGACCATAAGTTTTGCTGAAGACACAGTATTCACACGCTATTTTATTGAATTCTTTTGACTTTTTATTCAGAGTTATTATTGTTTTCATATTCACTCGCTATTTTATTAAATTCTTTTTACTTTTTATTCAGAGCTATTTTTGCTTCCTTCCAGAATCTATTTCCGGATTCAGATTTTTAAACTGGTGGTCCATATTGACCCACCAAAACCACATCCACGCAAGTATAACGGTATTACACAATATAATAATATTAAGTTATTGTTACATGTAATACAAGATACTACCGCGTCACCATTGAGCTCTACTTCCCGCACCATTAGCAGACCAGCCCTACGGAACAGTCTCGTAATGGTAAACACGCCGCGCTAAGCCCGCCCTCCCGGGCTTAAGACCGGCATCAGTACCGATACGAAGGCACCTGAGCCAGCATAGACGTTTAGTGCAGACGAGACTGCGTTGAAGTTTATTTTCTACCTATGCCACCTGGGTCTGGTAAACTCCGTTATACTTTGCTCTAGATAATTTGTTGCAAAATATAGGTTAATTTTTGTTTTCAAAACAGTAACTGAACGAATGTTACTTTAATTATTTAAAACTAAGCAAGGGTGTGAATGAGATTAAGGATTTTTAATATTTTTTGAGAGTAATTTTATGTATTTAGAGTCGCAAAAATTCGCTAGGTATATACTTAAAATTGGTAACCAATACGTCATCGACATCTTGTGGCAGAAACAGGCTTCCTTATGAAATTAAATGCAATTGTAATTTTTGCGATTCAAATAACTAAACTCACATCTCAAAATGGGTAGTATTTCAATTCAATTATGGGTAGTATAAATTCACTACCAATTCTCAAAATGGGTAAGTAGTATTAGTATTCAAAAATGGGTATATTTCAGGCTGAATTCAGCCAGTTCAGCTATCATGTTCTGTACCTATGCTTATTCTTTGACAGATATGGAATGTATAGAGTGCGTGGGCCGGTAACTACGCAATAAATCTTCACGTGATCCGCATCAGCCCTTGATGGATCGACTGCTTTCATCAACAATGTAGCCTTTGTCTATGTAATCAGGTATTTTTAGAAGAAACTGGTGATCAGGGCTTGTATCGGAGGTCAAGACACAAACTAGGACTCGCTGAGCTACAGGAATAAGTGAGTGGTAATCATAATCAACTAAATTGGTGCAGTGTGGTGGAGTATGCTCTAGACCTCTCGCAGCTGTGTCTGTGGGGGACACCCGTGCCCAGCAGTGGGACGTCTATGGGTCGCAGCGAACGAATCATAATCAGGCATGTTGATTGCAATGAAAATTACCCAAATTAAACATAAAAATAATATGTACTTCAAAGACCCGGATCATAAAAGCTTCCGTATTTTTTCCGGCTTTCTTAATAGGCGACTTCGAGCTTCGAGGCCGACGGTAAAGAACCACCCCACCAACACAACAACCCTTTCTTTGTTCTACTGTTGGGTTCCGGTCTTTCCTTGGAATGGGAGGGTTAGGACATAGTTCATTAAAACTCTCGGGTTAGACCAATAAGTAAAAATGCTGTGAGCTCTTCGCTTGCGTAAAGAAAAAAGTGTTTAGCGGAAAAGCGCTCTAGACGTTAAACTCTAGCCGAGTAGTTACCTCGCCAGCATTCATTTTCCACGGTTAGTAGAAACTTAGTAATTATTCAGGGGTCGAGCGCGAGAAAAAAAACCATCATCCTTTTGTCCGTCCACTTAAATCGCAGAGCAAACAGCGCTGCAAACTAATAACTGTTTGCAACTCAAACTGTAGCGAGTTGTTTTGTTCTGTTGCAGCAGTAAGCGCTGTATTTGCTGCAAGCTGGAATGCTCGCGAACTAGTCGAGTCGGTTTTGTAGTCGTTTAGGATGTGTTTTGTATCTTGTTAAACGTTGAAGATAATTAACAATGTGTGGTGTGCTACAACCCATTTATCTCCTTCAGCCACAGCATAGGGAGGTCTAGAACATACTCCACCACGCTGGTCCAGTGCGAATTGGTGGAGGTGTTCAAGTCAAGTCAGTGGAGTGGACAACTCAGTGTCGAATGTTCTCAAGCTACCTGAAGGTCTTACAAGGCTCAACGAGTGTTTGTTTGTCCTCAATTGAAAACTAAGTACCCTACGAAACACGGAAGTGCCATGACATTTTGCCACTAGCGGTCACCCGTCACAACCCAACCGCGCCCGACCCCCTAGTCGTTCACATACGATCAACGCGAGCATTGGGTTATTAATGCTTCAAGAAATGAGAAAGCTTAAGGAACTAACTATAAGTTTTGAATTTCGTTATTGAACCTATTAGATTTCCCACTGAGCCTTCATATAGTTAATCATTCAGCTGTAGGTGGATAATAGCAAGTGCTATACAATTATGTTGTATTATTAAGTATAGTGGACGCCCGCAGCTTCGCTCGCGTAGAATTAGACCCATTAACGACGTCTACCCGTCTAAAGACTTCAAAAACGGCAAAGTTTCATACTAACTTTGCACCCCCGTTTTACCCCCTTAGGGGGTGAATTTTCAGAAATCCTTTCTTAGTGCTCCCCTACATTATAAAAGGAACCCCTGTACAAAATTTCAAGTTTCTAGCCCTTATAGTTTAGGCCCTGCGTTGATATGTCAGTCAGTCAGTCAGTCAGTCACCTTCTCCTTTTATATATATAGATTGGGAGTGTTTTAAAGTATGTTGTACCTAGTACTTAATATCCTTAGTAAATTTAAATTTAAGAAATAAACTGTTATGTTGTGCTCTGTTCTATTCTATTCTGTACTTTCCTATTCCGTTCCGTACCGTTCTGTTCCGTTCCGTTTTGTTCCGTTCCGTTCTGTTCCGTTATAGTTCTCTGCTATAAACCACAGTAAGTTATAAACTGCTTTCAACTGAGATAAGGTTCCAAATTGAAATGGCAAAATGGAGAAAAGTTGAGCGGAGCAAAACAAAAGGGTGCACAACGTGTAATGAATTCATTCGCATAATATTTCATAACCGCATAATCATGTTTCCCACTCGTAGTGGATATAAAATTCATACTCTCATCGCACTCCATTTGGGGATCGTTCGAGCAAGTCGAGAGTTGTCGCGATAAAATTATGCAAATCTTGGAGACCAGCGAGATGACAGATGTCCGTGGTTGAATTAGTCGGGCATTTGTCAAACCTGAAGAGGATTCCGCCGTGGGCCGCATATCTAATGAACCGGATAACACCGGCTCATACTGGACAAATTACCAGTTTTATATTTAAACCAATTTAAACCATGGAAGAAATGTTGCATGTAGTTAAACCCAATACATGATTTAAAAAACGTTATGTCATGACTGCCTCCACTACTCTGCATTAGAGCGGCGTGGTGGAGTATGCTCTCTAGACCTCCCGCAGAATGTCTGGCAGTGGGACGTCTATGGGTCGCAGCGATGTCGTGACTGCACCCAAAACTAATGACAGATATCATAAGTTAAATGCCAAAATATTTTATTCAAAGCAAAAGATTCGACATTCAATATTCGATTTATAAAAAAATATACCAGAATGAACTCTAATACAAGTTACTATCGAACATTTGTACAAGAATCTTACAAATTGCAAAAGACCCAAGATAACGAACAGCCAGCTCGTTCGCAAAAAGGGTCCAAAGTGTATAAATCAGTTACAACCGAGCACGGAACCGGATCAACCGTTAATCCTGCGAAGTAACCGCCGTAACCGGATTTAGCCGGCTCCGACCGGCTATAGCCAGTGCACCTGCGATAGCGCTGCGGTTGCGGTACGAGCCTGCCTACTTTGCGTACGGTAGAAGATCCTTTGAAGCCTTCTTGCGGTAATATTGCGATCATTACGCGACTATATCTATTGTACGGAGCTGGATGTTCTGTCTTTAGAATGGCTAAGCGTGTTATAGTGAAAGACTTAGAAAGTTAAGATAAGCTTGTGACCAGTGTTCACAAGAAAAAGATAAATATTGAACTAAGAACTAATAATTCCTATAAATAAAATCCACTTAGTATTAGCACGGACTACATACTATAGACTCTATGTTATTAGTGATCATAGGTTTTCTTTCGGAATGGGAAACGTAAACCCGTGGTTAATGCTGGCCTGTACACATTGGCAGACTTCAAAAAACTTACTACTATTTCTGCCCTAAGTATTACAATAATTTTATTGTTGTGTAAGCAATTGTTTTCTGGTCAATGTTATGACCATTTTAGTCTTCAAGGGTAGCATTACATCCATCGTAGACTTGGAACGAGACTCTTGTAAGTGACCTTCAGGGTCCAGGGTTTGTCACTAGTTTCGTGGGTGACAGTTGATCTTTTATCCATTAAAATAAAATTACGTACTTAAGTACCGTGGCGGGCGCTGTTACTGCCCCTGACGAACTCTAAAAATATACATAGACTCTACCACCTATTCTTAAAGGGTGTACCACCTAATAATAATAATAATTCGAGAATGTTATGTTGAATGCCAGAATCATGCCAGAATAGTGACGTGACTTAAGTTTACACGTGATGTTTCCTTAGCGGTAGGTGTCATTTTATTGATTGACATTTTAACTTATAAGCCTGGGATTTGAATCCACATCTCTAGCTGATGTACTGCAGTTATTCTATAGAATGTAATCTATTTCCCAACAAATAACTTACTGCTAGTGCTAAATAAATCCCTATTTTCACACTACAGCAATTTGTGCTATCAAAATTTAACTATTCGTTAATAGGCATCGTTTTAGTAATTAAACGCAGGACCACAATTGATACGGCGGCCTATAAATCAAATTATGGTTCGAAATTGCTTGTATTCAATCAAGAATAGATGTGTTTATGTTATCCGATTAATTTTGCTAATTCATTTTGTAATATCTGAGTAATAAATATTAAAATGCAAATGTAAAAAGTAAGAAATGCATAATTAAAAAATTATTGTAAATTCGTTTGTGGGTTGAGCCACTGGTAGGCCACTGTTGAGGGAGGTCGTGAGCATATTCCACCACGCTGCTCCAATACGGAATTCACGATCTTCTGGTTCGTTAATTCACGATCTTTCAGTTAGGCTGGCAGTTTATTTCATAAGTCAACAATAAACTAAGCTGTTGTTAAACCTTCATCGCGTCATGTTGAACCTATGAATTATTATAGACACTATCATCATTTATCATGATTTATGTTTTTTTTCTCAAGAATTAATCACGTAAGTATTAGCACGCCCCTGGTATTATATACGATCGGATAGAAGTATCTTAACAAACGAATAAATTGTGTTTTTTGTGGGGCATTCAAAACACAGTATCCCATTATGAGGAAATATTTACTCAGTACGATATTATTATTAAATTATATATTATTTAAACCTTCATAATTCATAAAACATTGAACATTTTCACACACGGCCATCTGACGCCAAAGCAGGCGCGAGCCTGTGTTATGGGTGTCAGAGACTGATATACATATATCGACATTTTTAAATACATACTTAAATAGATAATATTAACATCCACAGTCATAATAATATTAATATTAACATAAAATACAAGGTAAAATAACATAAACCTTCCAATAACAAAAGCGTGACTCGGAAATCATCAGCTTCACAAAATACTGTCATATCCAGAGACGATACTGTGTTAGAATTTAGAACCGATTTGATATAATTTTCCGGTATTTCGTATGCCTGCTTAGTATTCCGCCCTTGCGGAGGGATGCAGCGACAAGGCACGTCGCTCGGCACGTGACGATAGCGTGCCGAAACCGGGTGAAACCGGCGCAAGCCGCATTTCGCCGGGCAAAACTGGTTATTGATGGCAAGTGCTACCTGTTTTTTGTTTCGCATATGTGATTTGGGTTTATTTGCATTACAATGTATGTATTTAGAATATAGTTAAAATTTTAGGGGTTCAGCACCCAAAGTTTGCCCCACTAAACTCGTTGTGACTCCGTCTGTATCTTCTACCCTACAGAAAAGGTGAAAGCTCGAAAGCTTGCGTATTTCGAAGTAGAAAAGAAAGATAGAGATTTTTATTTGTTTGCTCTCACAGAAGTCTTCTTTATATAATATATATGTATTCAAACCATACTTTGTAAGAGCCTGGTGACTGAGGTAGGTTTGCAAAAACCTGTAGTTCAGTTTGTATGCCTGCTTAGTATTCCTTAGTAGACCGGTAGACCTTACCAGTCCTACTCAACTATAACCCCTTGGATTAACGAGGGCAAAAAGATCCACCGTGTCTAACCACAGTCGGAGCGCGGAGCTTAAAGCTCGTATAATTGATCACCGACCGCACCACTAACGCAGTTACTGCAATCGAGTTGTCTGTTACACCACTCACCAAGCCCCCCCTGCCTCCCCAATAGCGACTCAGCCCTCAGGGCTCTCGTTTGATGACTAGGTCCCCTCCAATTAAGGCCTGCGATATGAAATAATTTTATTTGTACCGGCTGCGGATCTTGATTAGGTACGCTAATTATCAAGATGGTGCTGTTGCAATTATTTGATTAGCCTGTTAAAAAGCCAGCAAGCTATGTACTGAAGGAGGTTAGATTTATGACAATGAATACAGCATAGATAAGAGTTTAATGTGATGTTTTGTCTGGGAACGGATGAATTTTAATGGGTTTTATTCGTACAGAGACTGATTAAAATATTAATATCATCAGCTTGTTTGCATAGGTTTAATTGAATACGATGCAATCACTGACACACACACACGCACACACAAATACACATACACATTTTTAGATATAAATTAAATGTTTGTAGTTTATTTCAATTAGTTCTGACTGTATAGTATAAGTAATTCAATAATGACAAGTCGTTTATCTTATTCGTCACGTAAATTGACTAAAAAAGATAAATCTTTAGTTAATCATAGATAATTAATTGGAAAGTAAACAAAATTTTAATTAATTCAAACATAATGAACATAATTAATAAATATTCAAGTAACACATGTCATGATGTGACGATATCACAATTTTAATGACTCTCAAAATTGTCTTATGATCAAAGAAGCTTGTGATCTGGAAACCCTTTGAAGAGGACGCTCCATCTAGTAATCCATCATAAGTGACGGTGTATCATATTCCCGTATTAATATTCATGGAGTACACATGGAACCGAATCAAGACGTTATTAATTTCGTGGAAGACGCCTGTCTGTCTGTACGCATACGTGTTTATTGTCTCTTGCGGTTCTCGGTTGCCAGAATTCTAAATTGGATCGAGCTTCGGTAAATAGAGAGCCCTTGTCTCCTTGATAACGTCTGAAAATCACTATCTAGAGCAGTGATGGGCAAACTACGGCCCGCGGGCCATCTCCGGCCCGCGAAAGTATTTAATCCGGCCCGCCGAGGGTCCGTCGACATGGATAAGTATATGGCCCGTTATAATTACGTTTTGACGGTCGGGAAAAAAAAGTAGATTCTACTTAGTAGAATAATAGATGCATAACCTATAGGTGAAGCTAAACTAGCCGCGTAGTTCATGTGTTGCGTAATACGGGCAGGGCCGGATTTAGAGGCGTGGAGGCCTCGAGCAACAAAGGAGGAGGCCCCCTGGCCCCAATTTATTTTCCAAATGAGCTGAACAACTTTTTTCAGTCGAGTTTTTCAATCAATAATTTATTGTGAAACCGAATAGATTATTTTAGTATTTAACAAACATATAAAAATATAGATAAATGATTTCAGTAGCCACACAGCTGGAAACAGCTTTCGAAAATATTATGGAAAAACAAAAACAATTCTATATGTCTCACACGCCTAACAAGGCAGAGCCTTCGAATAAAAGTTAAATTGATTATTATTTTTTAGGGTAAAAGGTATTTTGTAATATTTGTGTTTAATGCTGTAATGTTTTATAAAATTATATTAAAAGCTTTAACACAAAATGCATTTTTTCTATAATTCTGGCCCTCCTCTAGAATTTCTAAACGTATGTGGCCCGCCATTAAAAAAGTTTGCCCACCACTGATCTAGAGTATGCAGTAGTATAAGCGGTGACAGCCCAGTGGCTATCGAACTCGCCTCTCACTCGAGCGGTCCGGATTCAAACCCAAGAACGCACCAATGAGTTTTCAAAGTTATGACGTCGCTCCATGGATTCAGCGGAACCCTAAATTTGAACCGTACCTTTACGGGAAATGAAACAAGGCACTCGTTTTTGCAATCTGTAACCCATTGTACTGCTGCAGGGTGAATTACACCTATTGTGTGGGCATCATGGCGCGTTCCCTATTTTGAATACATTTTATCCCGTAAGATTTTAGGTACTACCTATAGTATGTAGTCCTATACCTATACCTTTAGTACCTATAGTATGTAGGTTCAGTATAGTAGGTAGGTAGGTATAGTAGGTAGTTAGTAGGTACATGGTACCTACTACATTCTCAGCGAACCTGGTCAGCTGTGATTTGTAGCTAATAGAGTTGTTCTTATATGTAAATCGTATCCTTATATGTATGTTGATAGTGGACAGATTGAAATCATGTAAAAATTTCATAATTCTTTGTTAGTTTTTAATATAACAGAACAATAAATTAATTTGATGACATTTTTAAAAGCTTTTATTTAACTTCACTCGTATGTATCTATGTATGTATGTCCTGGATCAATCAATATTTCACCCCCTTCCCCTGAAGCTATCGAGCTGAAATTTGGCACACATATTTGGTTCCGATGACAATGCACGAAAATAAAAAAAAGTTATAAAAAGCTTTTTTTTTTTAAAAAGGTTTTTTAAATAATTCAATTTATTACCACTTTGTTGACTGCTAAACGCATCAACTTTTATAATTGAAAATGTTGTAGGTACATCAAACGAAGTAAGTTTAAACTGATATACACCTGCTTACACACAGTAGAAAAATAATTACCTACTAACATATAGTTCTTCAACAAAGTTAAGATATTATGTACATGAAATGAAACGGCTTGGCCAGGAGTCATCATTAAAAATGCTTCCAACAGTGTTTTAGTAGCATGTTTTAGTTGCATGCCGGCGAATAAGGATTAACTAATTTTCCGCTGAAAACTCCGCAAACGAAGTTATGCTTGCTCACACACTCGCCGCCAACGCCGAAAATGTGGTGGCAACACAAACCGACGTATTTCAGGCTTAATGAAACAGAGGAACTGCCTGACATACTTGCGGATGGGACGAGCCCGATTTAACCCTCCGAGGTTAATTAATGAGCAAACACCTTCCTCCCTAGCATTCAAGTTATGGTGTCAAGCATCGAACTGAATACCTGTGTAGGTAATTACTGCGGGAAACCATACGAAAAGCAAGCCTATCGTTGGAAAATAAAGTGCATAATACAAACGCTTTACCACTTGGGACACATCAAAATCAGATAAAGTATCGTCGGTTATTTATGAAGTTAGTCAGTAAACGTAATTATGGCAGTAATGCAAATGGCATTGGTATCACTGATACATTACTAGTGGACGCCCGCAGCTTCGCTCGCGTAGAATTAGACCCACTGCCCGCGTTCGGGTTGCCCACTTGACTTCAAAAACGGCAAAGTTTCATACTAACTTTGCACCCCCGTTTTACCCCCTTAGGGGGTGAATTTTCAAAAATCCTTTCTTAGTGCTCCCCTACGTTATAAAAGGAACCCCTGTGCAAAATTTCAAGTTTCTAGCCCTTATAGTTTAGGCCCTGCGTTGATATGTCAGTCAGTCAGTCAGTCAGTCAGTCAGTCAGTCACCTTCTCCTTTTATATATATAGATTGTATTACGAAATTGCGATTAAAAAAAACTGATCCATTAATTTGCATACATTATCATAATATTTCTTATTGATGGCAAGATTCGCTACAACCCATAGAGGTCTCACCATTGGGTACCTACGGTTCTCCTCCAGAGACACAGTTGCTAGAGGTATATAGCATACTCCACCACGCTGCTCCATTGCGAATAGGTGGAGATTGCAAGGTTATAGGATAAAGAGTATGCTGTTATCCAGGATATCTTCTGCTCCTGTGCTAAGCTGTATCATAATCCTATTATTAGTTACAGTATAATCATTTTAAGAATTTGTTTCAGGGCCATCTGTTGACGTTTTACCAGGCAGCTTTCCAATAAACGTGCAAAGCATTCTAAGGGAAAATATTTCCGGGATGAAAAGTATCATAATATGTGCTAATCTAGCCTAGATCTTACTTATGTGCGAAGCTAAATAAAAATTAATTTTGTAGTTTTTTCGTAACAAAGATCCAAACTACCTAACTTACTAACTTTTACATTTATAATGTTGGTAGGATTGTAAGGTTTAAGAACTAACTCAAAAGTCGGGGTTACTCTGACTCCTAAACAAGTCAGGGGTATTTTATTCACGGCCCGTAACGTCAGTGCTTCTCTATATTTTCTCTATAAGCTTCTCTATATTCAAAGAGGTTATATATTAAACTTTTACTAAGTATAAAGACATAAAATTCTAATTGAGTAACACAATAACACGAAGAAAATTTTAATACTTGAGTGTTATCTGAAAAGGAAAAAACAAGATTGTTTATCTTACCTTTTCGAAATGCTTCACTTCAGCCAGCAGCACGAAGTTAATGTGAATGTACCTGGCGTCCTCGCACGAGCGCGCCTTGACCCTGTACCCCGGCCGCGTGTGATAATACTTGTAACCCGTATACTCCGAACTGTCAATGTCCACTTTGAGCGCACCCTTGAACTCGTAGTCCCCCCTGCAGCCGTAACACAAGCCTTTAGTGACAAACTTTTCCCAGGCTTGCGACCAATCAGGGCCCGGCCTCTGGCTCGCCCCCGCAGCGCTGCGAGGGCGGCCCGGCCATGTCCCCGAGTTTCTCTCAGGCCTGTGGCCTCGTGGCCTCCTTTGCAGCTTCCACTCTTCGCAGCTCCGTGTATCAGCTGCCGGTCTCCATCGCCATTTCGAGATCACTGAGTCTTTATCGTGCCTTTCGATTAGTCCATCAGACTCGACATTGTGCACCGTCTATTGCATCGTCTCTCGCTTATGGTGCTCTGGTACTTGCGTGATTGCATTTAGAACTGATTGAAGATTAAAATATATGAAAACTTCACGGTTTTTTGAGTTGAGAGAGATTGTGTCAATGGATTTATTTAAATTTTTGATTTCGAGAATGTAAGGATTCGCGTTATTACAGACGGCTAAAGAATAACATTTTATTGCAAATATTTCACAGTTCATTCTGAGAAAATATTAATAATTCAGAGCGTAGCGGGATCCGGTTTAAAACAATGGAGTTGGAGAACAACTAAGTTGGAGCACATCATAACAAGAGCGTCCATTAAAACCTGGAAATAAGTTGCTCGAAACTTTCTGAATCTTAGAATGAGCTGAAAAACTTGACTCTTTTACACTTATTAATTAGAAGTAGACGTTGAAAACCAAAACTTGCTTTGAGAGAAATCTCTAAATCATCGTGTTTCTCTCCGTTTGCAGACTCCGCGGCATCGGAGACCTATTAATCAAATACACTCTTGTGATTAATTAGAAAATCAGCAATTACGAAGGAAATGCCGAAATTAGGGCGGCCCGAACAACAACAGTAGATTGTAAATATTTTAAGAAGAAGGCATGATTTTAATTTAAAATACAGTTAAATTTCAAAGCCTAACAGACCTCAAACAAAATTCACGAAATTTTCCGTTGGAATTTTTGCCTAGGATAATCAATTTCCAGATGTAAGCAAGTGCATACTTTTTTATCTTCTCTTGATTATTTAAGCTAATACTAAAATTAATTAGATATCCCAATACAACCGCGGCATTTATTTCTTACGTAACTCCGTAGGAATAATTATCTAGATAATAATAATATTTGTTTCGTAAACCTCGGAGGCTACCGATGAGACGAGATTATTCGTGATTACTTCATTTCGTTGACAACTCTTTTTAGACAAGGATTTAGATACATATTTAGAATTTGTAGATAAAAATTTGTAGATAATAGCAACGATTACTAACTGGAATTTAAAAGGTTTATGTATAATCAAGTATAAAGTACTTAAGTAAGATACATTTCCGACACAAAATTTGATGGTTATCAAATTTTAGACAGCAGACAAACTGAAGTAATCGTCTATTGCAAAACTGTAAAAATTCCAATTTAAGCATTTACTTCATAAGCTAAAACATGAATTAATGAAGTACAATCTAATAGTAACTTCTTTTTAATTTCTACAAGCGAAAAAACGTACTAATAATATCACTCTTAAAGGCTTGCACTAGAATACAGTGTATATACCCACAGAGGCATTGCGGCTCGCTAATCAAGTTCCATTTGGCTCAGCGCTATATGACGGTGGAATGCATTATCGCATCAGCATAAATTGCACAGACGCTATAGAAGAGTGGTCCGCGTTAGGCAATAAAAGCGGATTCCTTCGAAACAGACAAATGTAGTAAAGACCGGAACAATTGTTTCATAGCAACGAAGCAGGGTAATTATGCAGATTTTGGAACGCGTCCAGACATTGGTACACTTAAAATTCTAGAAGCAGAACACTGTAATTTAAGATTCAATTTTCCAATTTCTCCTTTTAAGTATTTGGACAATGTTTTTAATTAGCCAGAACTAACCAATTTGCAGTTTGTGCATGGAATCGGAGTCGGCGAGAATGGCTTTACGATCCCGCAATAGCTGGAGTGTAAGCTTCGCTCGATATTTTTCGTTAGGATACCCGTGCACTCACGTGCCGGCTAAAGTTATTTTTTCTAAAACATTTTGCTCAATGAACATTTCTATTCAAGTGGTTTGAAAGCTGTTATTTGTGTATCTAATTGCTTAAGCTTAATTGCTTAAGCTCTAATTGCTTAGCATGTTTGCGGAGGCGAGACTACCGGACTTCTATGCAATCATACGGTCTAGGGTCGCTGCGTTCTGGTCGCGTATCCGGAGTTCAAAAAATAGTGTTCTCTGTACTTTAGCAGAAAATTTTGACAATCCGATTTTGAGACATTGGGTGGCCGTGCACCGCGATAAAAATAAACCACGATGATTATGACGATGTTATTTTATGTGAGTTTTATACAAATTTTATATTTCTTTTAAAATTTTTCTTAAATTTACTTTTTTTTTACTGTGATTTATTGTATGTGTTATAATGTTTGTAACTATGGGTTTTTACCTGAAAATAAAGACTATTATTATTATTATTTTTTGTTTTTTCTTTATTATTCTCGGCTTTCACCTCTTGTTTCTCGGGTGAGCCTCACACCTAGAGAACGCGTCCCCAGGTGGCGGATAGGGGAATGCTCACTGGTGACATGCGGCACCAGGCGGGCTGGAGGGAAATAAAATACCTCCCGTGGACCAACAGGCCGGAGATGGAAACTCCGTTATCAAACCCCTGCCACGGGCTTCTCCGACTTATTTGGAGTAGAGGCTGTGGTCAGTGCTGGGTGCTTAGGCTGGAGCACTCCAGAAGAGATGGCGGCGGAAGAGCTCTTTACGAGTCAACGGCGGCACTCACCCCCTGGAGGAGGGGACAGTCTTGGCGTCAGGTAGCAACCGGCTGTAAAAACTCACCGCCAACCCTACAAATCTCCTAGTATGAAAGCACATGTCAAGAATTGTAAGATAACAGCTAGGGCGTCCCCCTCAAGCGACGGTCAGAGGCAAACAAATGAGAAACATGCTAAGGCGTCCCCTGTAAGCGACGAAATAAGACCCAGCGCTAATATGCGCATAGCTACATGGAACATTGGTTCCCTGACCGGACGCAGTCACGAGTTGGCAAATACATTATATAGACGTAACATAAACATCTGTTGTGTTCAAGAACTGAAATGGAAAGGGTCAAAATCCAGGGACATTGGTAGAAACTATCAACTTTTATACAACGGCACGTCAACTACAAGAAATGGAATTGGCATCATCCTCGACGAATCACTTAAACAAAGAATAATTAAAGTAGAAAGAATTAGCGACCGAATCATGTATGTAAAACTAGCCCTAGATAATCAACCAATATTAAATATAGTCTCAGTATATGCTCCACAAGCTGGATGCGGCAATGAAGAAAAAGAACTCTTCTGGGCAAACCTGGAAGAAGTGTTACAAACCATACCTCTAGACGAAAGAAAATTGATAGCAGGGGACTTAAATGGACACGTGGGTATGAAAGCACCAGCTAACTCATATATACATGGTAATTTTGGATACGGCAATTGCAATAATCAGGGACTAGATATATTAAACATAGCCACACAATTTAATCTCCCAATTGTAAACACCTTCTTCCAAAAAAAGGAGGAACACCTAATAACTTACAAAAGTGGTGGTTCTGCCTCTCAAATCGACTACTTTCTGTGTGACAGATCCATTCTTCGCAACTTCCGGGACTGCAAAGTTATACCAGGAGAACCGCTAACTACACAACATAGACTTCTTGTGGCCTGTTTGAACATACCAAATTGGAATCAAAAATCTAAATATCAAAAATGTGAACCCCGCATTAAATGGTACAGTATGCAAAAGCCCGAAGGCGAATCTTTTGCTGACCAGGTCGCTGCATACTTGAAAGAAACTCTCCAAGAAGTGAAAGACAGCAACACTCTCTGGAATGACTTCCACATGTTCTGCCTCAAAACTGCCAGAACTACCTTAGGCGTAACTAAAGGTAAACTTAGGATTAATAAGGATCCAAGTTGGTGGAATGAGAACGTTAAAGTCCAGCTAAAGGAAAAGAAAGAGTCTTTCAAGAAGTGGCAAGAGACAAAGCTGGACTGTGATCGACAAGCATACAACACCGTTAAAAAGAGCGCTAAGAAATGTGTCGCAATAAATAGAGCATTATGTAAGGAAGATTATTACAAACTACTAGAAAACGCAAAAACAGAATCAGAAATATTTAAACTAGCTAAATTGAGAAACAGTCAAACAAAGGACATAAAGCGAAATAAATACATTAAGAACCCATCCGGAAAATTGTTAACCACTGACAAAGAAATTAATAGAAGATGGCAAGAATACTACCAAAATCTTCTCAACGAGGAGTTCCCACAGGAACCACTAACAACACTACCATGCACTGAAGGACCAGTCGACGCAATTTCAGCCCAAGAAGTCAAAACAGCAATCCAAAAAATGAAAAATAGGAAAGCTACAGGTCCCGACCAGATTCCAGCGGAACTTTGGAAGAAACTGGGCGATATTGGCGTTGCATGGCTGGCAAAGTTGTTCAATGAAATTCTTAAATCCACTAAAGTACCAGACATGTGGAGAACAAGCAACTTAGTTCCTTTCTACAAGAACAAAGGGGACGTGGCGGACTGTGGAAACTATAGAGGAATCAAGCTAACCTCTCACACCCTTAAGATCTGGGAATGTGTCCTTGTAAAAAGGTTAACAATATCTACCAAAATTTCATTAAACCAGTGTGGTTTTACTAGCGGTGTTGGCACCATAGATGCAATTCACGCGGTCAAAATACTCGTGGAAAAGTACAAGTCACACAAAAAGGACCTTCACCTAATTTTTATTGACCTTGAAAAAGCGTTCGACCGAGTTCCGCGTGAACTTATCTGGCAAGCACTAAAAACGCAACTAGTGCAGGAGCACTATATTGAACTTCTTAAGGACCTGTATAAAAATATAACCACAAGAGTTGTCAGCCCAGCAGGAACAAGCGAACCTTTCGAAGTCAAAGTAGGTGTGCATCAAGGTTCTTCTCTTAGCCCCCTTCTTTTTAATCTGGTAATGGACTATATCACAAATGAAATACAAAAACCAGCACCATGGTCCTTGCTATATGCTGACGATATTGTTCTTATAGCGGAATCGTTAGAGGAAGCGCAATCAGACCTGACTACATGGCAGGAGTCCTTGGAGAGAAGAGGCCTGAGAGTTAGTAGACTGAAGACTGAGTACATGTATTGCGGCTTTTCTGGCACAAATTCGAATATAATTAAATCTCCATCCATTGATAACAGACCCCTCAATAGAGTAGAAGAGTTTAAATATCTTGGATCTATAATTTCACCAAATTACTGTGTTGAGAATGATATACGCAATAGAATCCAAGCAGCCTGGATTATATGGAGATCACTAACGGGAATACTATGTGACTCTCACATGCCAATTAAAATCAAAGGCAATGTATATAAAAGAGCAGTCAGGCCCGCCTTATTGTATGGATCCGAGTGCTGGCCAATGAGGAAGTCGGATGAACAGAAAGTCCACACCACCGAAATGAATATGCTGCGATGGTCCGGCGGGGTGTCGCGTTTAGACAAAATTAAAAATGAATATATACGCGGTACATTCAAAGTAACTGACATCAAAGAAAAGATGAGAGAAAACCGCCTGCGCTGGTACGGGCACGTGATGAGACGAGATGATGACCATATGACCAAGAAAGTGCTCACCATCGAAGAGAGCAAAAAAGGCCGAGGACGACCCCCAATGACCTGGTTGAACACCATCAAAAATGACCTAAAAACTATTAACGTGACCAAAGAGACAACCCACAACCGCACGGTGTGGCGCCGAAGTACTAGGAGGGCTGACCCCAAATGAAACTGGGAAAGAGCCAGGGAGAAGAAGAGAAGATTCTCGGCTTTCACCGGTGTTTATTATTAAGGTATTATTGCCATAATCTTATCAAATTATTCAACAGCTGCAACTCAGCCGAATACAAATGAAACCGTATATTTATAATACCAGCTGACCCGGCAAACGTTGTTTTGCCATATAAATAATTTTTGGTTGATCGTAGAGGGTTGAAAATTCAGGGTTGTATGTATTTTCTAATGCTGTATCATAAAAAAATAAAAACTAAAAATTTCGTCAAAAAATTAAAAAAAAAAATTTTTGGGGTGGACTACCCTTAACATTTATAGGGATGAAAAATAGATGTTAGCCGATTCTCAGACCTACTGAATATGCATATAAAATTTGGTAAAAATCGGTAAAGCCGTTTCGGAGGAGTACTGCAACAAACATTGTGACATGGAAATTTTATATATTAGATTTCTTTTATACCTGACTAGTGGACGCCCGCAGCTTCGCTCGCGTAGAATTAGACCCGTCTAACGACTTCAAAAACGGCAAAGTTTCATGCTAACTTTGCACCCCCGTTTTACCCCCTTAGGGGGTGAATTTTCAAAAATCCTTTCTTAGTGCTCCCCTACGTTATAAAAGGAACCCCTGTGCAAAATTTCAAGTTTCTAACCCTTATAGTTTAGGCCCTGCGTTGATATGTCAGTCAGTCAGTCAGTCAGTCAGTCACCTTCTCCTTTTATATATATAGATTTCACAGTATTGTTATTCAAGAATCCAGAATGTTCTAATTGAATTTTCCTATTTTATTTTATCGGAAATACCACTAGTTCAGATGAACTAAAATAGCACAAAAGTAGAGCAGAATAAATAAATGGCTTTGGTCATTTCTATTCCGTGTAGAGAACAGTTAAATCAAATAACGGACCAGTTCCACCTAGTGAGAAATTTCAAGCGAGATACAAACTTTTTGGGTTAAACTAGGTAACTGACAGCGAACCAGATAGCCGGGAATGTGAGGTTTATAAAAAAAACTAGTTTGAGCCAGATTAAATCGGATTTATCCGGATAAATCCGGACAAATCCGGCCTTTGCCAGATTTTCTTCGAGAGCGCTCACCCTTTATCTGCTTTATGAGAAGCAAATTTCCCGGAGTCGCTGTTATTACGACCCCGACGCAAGATGGGCGGTATAAAAAGGATATTTAAGTGGAAGCTCAGATATACTCGTAGGCACTCAGCGTATGTTACGTATGCCATTTTGTTTGATTACAAAAAAGGGCAACCACAATAGTTTTTTATGTTTAAATATATCTGTTCAAGTTGTTTGCTTAACCATTTACTTGGGCGAGAAAGCTGGGTTTTGAATATTTAAGAAGAAGCAGTTCTTATCTGAAAGCAGTTTCGTGTCCGTCTGACAGTAACCAATCTGCCCTGTATAAAAAAGGACTGAGTGTGTTTTTTCAGGATGGCTAGATATCTTTTATTTCAAGACTAAAATATCATAATAAAAGATAATTTTATCGAAGTAACGATAAATATAATATTATTATACATACAAACAGTCCAAGTAATTACAAGAGTACCGGATAGTTTTAGAATCGGGAATTAATTACAAGATGTCTTAAAAAAGTACATAAGTAACTTGTATTGAATATTGGCAAACCCAAAAATACGTAGCAAATTTGAAATGAACAATTTGGAATCATCTTCGAACCTGTCTCTAATGCCCTGCTGAGCTCTATCGAAGAGCCGTAGACTAGTATAGCTGCAACAACACTAGCTCACTACGATTTGGTCCTCCTATTCGAATAAACTTAACCCAACTGCTTTCATTATATTTTAGAGTGTTAGAAGATTTAGGAGGTCTTATGCTCACAAAATAAGTTTGCTAGCATCAACTTGCTGACGGGTTGCAGCCGAGTGAATCAACATTAGGATCGCCTGGAGATTTACTTATTTCCTGTGCCACAGTTTACGACTAGGAATTTTTGAGATGGATCAAATTTACCCGCGGCTCCCCTCGCCACGATCTCTAAATAAACTGACCTAGAAGAGAAGTGTATTAAGCTTCAGCCGTTTAGGGTCTGCGGAAATGAAGAAATCCGGTGCAGGCTCGGTGGAATTAATGGAATCTTGTAAGAAGCGGCGGGCGATGAAAAACGCCTCAGGAGGCTATTTTCGCGGTAAATTTATATCAAATAAGTGCGATATTTCTCGAGATTACATTTCATTATGCACGCCCCGGGATTATTAAGACGATCAGCCAAATCTCCTCCGCACAAGATAATATGAATGTTTTGATGGAGATGATCTGGGTATGTCGGTAGCTACTTAACAAAACACGGGACGGACTTAACAAAATTCGTATATTATCGTGAGTATTTTGTTTGTCCAGGGCTTTATCTACGGTTTCCAATTAGAAAAGTTTTTCTTACAATCTATGAATTACATTCGATAAATAGTTGTATTAAAAGTATAATGTATAAATAACTTTTAAAAAAATCCTTAAACACAGCGAGTTTTTTGGTTCTGTTATAAAAAGACGTAGATATTAAAATCACTCTCCTTAGAAAATCTTACTTTAGACGTTTTAAATTACTACATAGTTGAATTTTCAAAAATCCTTTCTTAGTGCTCCCCTACGTTATAAAAGGAACCCCTGTGCAAAATTTCAAGTTTCTAGCCCTTGTAGTTTAGGCCCTGCGTTGATATGTCAGTCAGTCAGTCAGTCAGTCAGTCAGTCAGTCAGTCACCTTCTCCTTTTATATAATATATATAGATTTACTTTCTCTTTCAAACGGGAATTCAGAATCACTGCATAAATAGACAGAGAATAAGGCTTGGATCACAAACTGAACTTATATTTCCATACTATACAGTCGGTAATTAAAATCTAAATCCAGGCATTGTAATATTAACGTAACAATAACAAATAATTTTACTCAAGTCTCGGAAAATTAACGACCTGGGTCACTCATTTCGAGAGCGAGTTCTTCGCTAAAGTATTTAAACAGGGCATAAATTTCAACTTCACTTTACAATCCGTCTTCAGGAAGTTTCAGATTTACGATTCGAGGCTTAATTCCAAAGCATGATGTAAAGCTTCTGAATGTGGCTTGCTAAAGCGCAGTATTTAGTGTCGGCTGAGCGTGGTTGAAAGCTTTTTGATTAAGAATACGTTATTATGGTTACTTATTCGAATATTTAACACGTCCTTTGATGTTTTGTGTCATTGTGTAATATTAATTTTATTTTATTTAATTTATTTACAACCCAACGAGTTGTAAATAAATAAAAAAGCACAATTTGTTTTTCACAGCACAATTCGAATAAAAAGTTTCTTCGTCCAGGTAATTAGTTAACAACTACCCTAGTTGTTAACTAATTACACTCTTTGTCACTTCAAGAAAGTATATAGCATTGTTTTCGTTTTAATTTGGCAATTAAAGCACAGCCAATTGGCAGTGAATAGCACTCTGTAATCAACTACCGGCGTTCAAACTGGAGTTAACTTAGAGACTAACTTAGAAACTACAGTCACTAGATTTTGTAATTAAATTCGAATACCTTCAGTAAATTCAGTTAAACTTACTCGTGAACTTGCAGTTTGTCTTGCAGTATTGTATTAATTTGAGCTAATCTTACGAATATAATCCCACTGAAAGTGTATATAATATAATCTGAAATTCTATGGTATAGTTATTTGTCTTTTTTCCATAAAATTGCATTTCTAAAAGTACCTTACGTATTATTAATTGTATAAATAAAGGGTTTGAAATTAATTTACAATTTGGTTTATCAAGATAGCACTTCAATTTTTTTTATGCATTGGATGTTGTTTAAGTATGAGCGAAACAAGTGTCTATGATATTTTAAGTATTATCCATGTATGTAAAAATTAAATCATCACAACCCTTTCCTTGTCCTACTGTTGGGAACGGGTCTCCTCTCAGAACAGGAGGGATTAGGCCTTAGTCCACCACGCTGGCCAATTGCGGATTGGCAAAAAAAAATTAAGTAATTAAAGAAAATTAAAAATACCCTCAACCACATTAGGATTCCTCGGGTAGTACGAGAAAACACGGAAAAAGGCGCACGAAAGCTCCTCTTATGACTACATAAAACCAGCTGAGTGTCAGCTGCGTGCATGATTTAAAGGGGAAATGCCTTAGAGAAGGCCCACTACAATATATCTCTAAAAGCTTATGAATACTGAATTATCTGTTTATGTCATATCTATCGATTAAACATCGGTGATAATGGTAGCCAGTGGCTAAAATTCGGCCTCACACTAATATAATCCGGGTTTGAACCCCAGCGGCACGCGCTATTGACTATTACTTAATGATTTTTGTTGTTTTTTTTATTATCCTTGTTGTATTACCTTTAGGCAAAATAATAAATATCACGGACATTCTCACACACGGCATCTGACCCCAAATTAGGCGCGTGCCTGTACTATGGGTGTCAAATACTGATATACATACATGTATATTTTTAAATACATACTTAAATAGATAATATTAAAATCCAGACACAGAACAAAGACAAGTGTTCGTCACACGAATGTTTGTCCTGAGTGGGATTCGAACCCACGACCCCTGGCGTAACAGGCAGGGTCACTACCACAGAACAGATAAAAGAGGTGTCACTACCGATCTACATAATTTAATTGAGTATGAGAGCTTTAAGTAACTAAATGCTGTAGGTAACCATGAAGGAAAACATGGTGAGGTATCTTATTTATAAATATCCGAGATGTTGCCATAACATTCTTGAGACCATGTAAAGTCTGCTTCCATCTAAGTTATTCTAAACAACGATGACAATTCTATTTTCCAGCCATGAAATACCAATAAAAGGGTTGTGAATTATACAGATGCGTAATTAAGGTCCATGTTGATTGTATCGATTCCGTTGTGGCTTTGGAACATTTTCTGCGGCCAATCCCTAAAGTTGGACATAGCCGGTATTTCCCCAACCGCCCGGGGCAAAGTTGGCTAGTTTCGTGTTTGGAAATCATGGGTACTTATTCGGTAATCAAAGAGGTGATGTAATACCGGCTTTTAGTTAAAGGATCCAAGTTCTAACACAAGGTAGGTACGTCGAGGTATTCTTAGGAATTTACTAAGAGAGCTATGACAATTTTTCTTGTATGGGTTTTTCTATCTTTTAAGGCCTGCTATTCAGTGATATTTCCAGTGTCCGGTAGTGAACTTTGAAATGTATTTACATTTCCAAGTATAATAACCTCTTATAATAATAATCTTAACGAATACTAAGAATTAATATAATAAGAGAACTGAATGATTGGTATTTCTATTATGGTTTTAACTCTATTTATGTACATGATTCAAGAATTTCCCCAAAAAAAAAAACGTACGACGTTACGTCAGGTCGAACTCTTTTCCTGTCGATTTTGCCGCAGAATATAAGCGTAAAAGTGTAACCAATTTAATTCGTCGCGTATTAGTGACTTTTTGTAATACGTGAAATGATTTATACGAAAATAATCAGATGGACGATAAAAGAAAGGGACTCAACGGGTCACACATGGCGTGTATCCGTTGAATCGACGCGAAGTAAATCGAAATAAATTCTTTTCTCTCCCTCACATATTATAGATATATGTATCTATATCAGAAACTGAATATTTGAAGTGGGTACTCGTAGATAAAGGTGAAAGTTGTATTTTTCCGTGTGTTGCGCGTTGGTTTGTTTACAATCATGGACTAGGTCCGGCAATCATTCTGTGCCCCTTCGGAAAAACAATACGGAATATGAGTTGTACATATCTGTGTCGAGTGAGGTCGCTCAAACGGATTCGTCTGTTCACGAATGTGTACCTGTAACAAAGAAATTTTTTATTAGTATGTTTGTTCGCACTGATACAATATTGGTTTCATTTCGAGGCATACCTCTTGAATACACACAAAAATAATATAAACTAGATGACCCGGTGAACTTCGGTCAACTACAATCATTGATTTATCAAGAAAAAAAAGAGGTAGATAAAAATTATGCTACCCGCAAACTATTCACTGATACACTAATGGATAAGGATATGGTGAGCAAAGGCACAAATTCACAAAGTTGGTGGTAATCCGTCAACAGGTTTTCATGTTATTTATGGACAATAACAATTAGTAAATGAAATCACTTTTGTTAAAAAATTGGAATACAAAATAAAGCTGAATTAGTATTTGAGAATACACATTGCTGTATAATTCGCATTAAATCCAAAATAATAACACCCAGGCTTAACCAAGAACGCTTCTTGAAAAATTAAAAGTATCTAAATTTATTTAATATTTTTTCTTTATCTTACAAAATATAGAAAAACCAAAGACTTGCTGTACCCCATTACTTTTCGGGATGAATAGTAAAAAGGATACAGATCATGTTTGTATTGTACCAAGTTTCTTTAAAATCAGTTCGGAAGTTTTTGTTTCCATCGCGCACATAGGGACAGACAGACAGATAAGTAGACCAACAATAAAAAAAATCGGAATCTGTATCGAAGTACATACTTAAAATCCCCTAATAGTTTTTTTTTATCTTTTCTTTTTAGAATTTTATTAAATGTATGAAACTATGAAAATATACCTACTAGATCATAAATTTCCATTACTCCAAATACGTATGAAAGGGGTCGTTTTGTAAAGAACTGGCCACCCATTACAACATTACACGGCTCGGTGCCGATTCAAGCGATCTCATCTATTCAAGCTTTTCTCTGCGAAAAATAAAGGTTGGATCGTCTTTCCTTTATGCGTGCGATGACTAATGATAATTTGCCTCACGGAGCGTTTTAAAACGGGAGCGAAATACATTGAGAACTGACTAATTGACAGATGACTGATTAGAGGCGACCGGGACGTTCTCAACGGTAGCAATACATCTGATGGACTTTAATTATACTTTCGAGTGCTGCTGAAGGTCGTAGACATTATGTCCATTTCGAGGAATGTTCAAAAATAAATGGTGGATGCCTATAGGGATGTCACGCTCGAGAAAATCTTTACTACCAGCACTCGACGGATTGGAGAGGAGACCATTCTGAGAGGAGACCCTTGCCCAATTATGGGACAAAGAAAGGGTTGTGATGATAGGCAACCGACATTTTTTTCGATATATTATGTCGACATAATGTATAATCGACATAATCTCATGCGTGGCAACGGTTGAATCCATGTCATTAACTTCACTCGTATGTATTCATTCATGTATGTATGTCCTGGAATCTTGTAATCAATATTTCACCCACTTCCACTGAAGCTATCGAGCTGAAATTTGGCACAGATATTATGGTCTAAGAGCCAGTGAACGGATACCTGTATGTATTTGACCAGACTTGGGTTTTTGTACATTGAGACCCCTATACCTACCGTACATGAGATGGGGACTCACTAAGCCCAAAGTGGTGGACGCGGCCAGTGCGCAGGTAAGACAGGTATCGATTTTTGGCTATGTATAAATGCATTTGACCACGTCTGCCGTTTTGATATTTGAAAATATATTATTATTATTAATGGAAAATAACAATGGCAGACCATTATCACGCGTTTAACATTGTGGCAGACAATTTTGAAAATGTAAAAAAAATTTTTTTTTTATAATTAATTGACCAGATCTGCCATCAATATATTTTATTTATTATAGTCTTAAAAACTTATATTGATAACGGCAGACGTATACATTGCGTATAGACATCAGCAGATAACAAAATCTGAGATACTACCCGGTCAGATGTATGCATATAGCTATCTTCCTTCTTTCTCCCATTTATTACTATTGTACTCATTCTAGCCTATAGTATTTTTACTCATAGCTACTAACATTCGTCGGACGTCGATGATGGAAGATTCCAACTATTTGTCCGCAATTACAAAGCTTCAGACATCAATGAAAATTTCAGCAAAAAAGTGCAAAATTTTGACGCAACCACAATTCCACCGTGTAAGAGTGAACTTTACCAACAATTTCTGAGAGCTCATTATATTTCTATGTTTGGAAAAATGTTTACAAAAAACAACCTACTGCTTTAAACCAATTGGATTATGGTTGGATTGAGCAGGACAACAAATTAGTCTTCAATTTCGAAGGAGATCAACTTCCATCTTTTTCACCGATGTTCCTGGTAAGTTGATAAAAATCAATTCTTTATCGAATATGTTCGAATCAATTTACAAATTATTTATATTTTAAAATTTACGATTAATTTTGCAGAATCCGATTCAATGGATGATGAAGACGAGTTCAATGATGATAACCACGGCTCGGATGATGATGATGATGATGATGATGAATGAAGATCAAAATCAATAAATATATATATACCTATATACATATATATTGATTTAGTAATGCATGCTAGATTGTTTTTTATTTAACTAACGTTTAAATTTTGTATTCAATAAATAAATGTGAAAAATAAAATACTTTGAATTATTTTTTGTTCTTAGCAGTATACTTTAATATTTAAGATTTTTTCGTAACGTATCTCCTTCTTTATCGTTTAACTTTAAAAGTTTAATAAAAGTATAGACTACATGCAAAATATGAATTTCATTAAATACAGTAAAACTGCTATCATAATTATATAGACATCTGACCGGGTAGTATCTCAGATTTTGTTATCTGCTGATGTTTATACGCAATGAATACGTCTGCCGTTATCAATATAAGTTTTTAAGACTATAATAAATAAAATATAACTATTGATGGCAGATCTGGTCAATTAATTTAAAAAAAAAAAATTTTACATTTTCAAAATTGTCTGCCACAATGTTAAACGCGTGATAATGGTCTGCCATTGTTATTTTCCATTAATAATAATAATATATTTTCAAATATCAAAACGGCAGACGTGGTCAAATGCATTTAAACATAGCCAAAAATCGATACCTGTCTTACCTGCTCACTGGCCGCGTCCACCACTTTGGGCTTAGTGAGTCCCCATCTCATGTACGGTAGGTATAGGGGTCTCAATGTACAAAAACCCAAGTCTGGTCAAATACATACAGGTATCCGTTCACTGGCTCTTAGACCATTAGGTTCCGATGACAATGCATGAAAATAAAAAAAATAATTAACAAAGGCTTTTTAAAAAAAAATTTTTTTAGAGCATAATTATTTTCAATCTAGGTATACTCTATACTGATACATATTATAAAGAGGAAACATAATATGTTTGTAATATAATGTAATATTGTGTACACAATATTACATCCTTTTTACCGCGCACTTGTCAACTGTGGAATGAACTTCCTTCTGAGGTCTTTGCGGTAGGCTATGACATGGGGTTCTTCAAAAAAGGCGTAAAAAGAGCTCTCCTTCAGGGCCGGCATTATAAAAAAAAAAAAAACCTACAAGCGTGATGATAATGTGTGTTAAGACAACAAAGGTGGTACTGTCCAATATTGCCAATTACATTATTCTGAAACCTCGCAGTCTGTAGACAGCAGGGAACAGCCGTGGGAATTAAGTCCGTACCATTTACCATGTGTAATGGCGCGGTTGCCGTGGCACACTATCCGGTATCCGGCCGCTGGCCATCCGGAACTATCCGGATCTATCCGGCCGCCTTTACGGTCGTCGCCGTTACGGTGCAGCCGGTAATCCTGGCTGAGGGATGTTCTAAAGCAAGATTGCCACAGTCAAGTACTGGATACGTGACAAAGGTCGGTATATTGATTTCATTATACTAATATCTCCATTAAAGACCTGTCATTTACATGGACTGGTCAATGTTCCTTTAAGCCGTCGAGCATGCATAGGTCAGTTAACGAAAGTTACATAACAGTATCTACTCACACCAAAACAATTGTAATCCTACAGCATGTTTAAAAAACTAATAGGCAATTCAAATAATTATCACTTTTCTATTGACTTGGAGATTTTATTGACAGACGAGTTCTAACTAAAGAGGGTGCTCTAGTTTGCGATTGGAGGAAGAGAGATAATCAAAAATTCTCTGAATATCTCAGACGTGATAGCGACGGTTATCTTACAATAACAACAAGGTAGCTGCAACCCATAGACCCAATGTTGGGCACGGGTATCCCCCATAAAAACGGATGCTGGAGGTCTAGAGCAAACTCCTCCATGCTCCTCCTCCTATGACCATACATCAAAAGTCCATTGGAAAAAAAATACAATGCTGCTCTAATGCAGATTGGTGACGGATACAGAACAACAGGGTTCGATTGCATTACGTGCCCTCTGAACCACGGAAGCGCTGCAGAAATCTTGCGTCTGTCGTCTAACAGCGAACCGTCGCGTGAATGTGTCTCGCTCGAATGCCTGGAGAAATATTGCCAAATCCATATAAATGAGACAGCGGGGTTGCCAGAGTAAGGAACTGTCGCGCCGCGAACGTCGCCCGCGTAAGTGTATCGCTGGATGCTGAGCAAACTGAATAAAACAAATCTGTGTTGCCAGCGTTTAGCTTTTATTCCCATCCACTTCTCGGCTATTTTCCATTTGCCGTGTGGTGCAAGAGCGAAAGAAACGCGACTAGGAATTTTATTTTCCTTAAAGTGAAATATAAAAAGTAAAAAAGTTAATGTAACATGAAAATAAACCCCTATTTTATTTGTAAACTAGCTTTTCCCACTGCTCCGCCCGCGTATATATAATACTTACAAAAGTTCACATTTATTGTAATTTAGTAGAATATCATCATACTAAATCATTTATAAAGTATCCTTATTATTAACACGTAATTTTTTGACAACCGGTGGGGGAGAAATGTTCTCGAATGGAGACCACGACTCGAAAAAAGGAGCAGAGGTCGCCCTTCTACAAGACGGTCAGACGACCTGAAGAAGACGGCGGGAAACCGCTGGATTCAGAAGGCACAGGACCGGTCGGAGTGGTGTCGTTTAGGAGAGCCCTATGTCCAGCAGTGGTCCTCCAAAGGCTGATGGATGGATAGATGGAATTTTTTGTGTATTTTTTTTAGTAGAAAACTGTTTAGTGTGTGATAAACTAGACATAGAAAGTGATATTCTTGCAAAGGGCCACGTTATTTCTGATGGCTGAAGATTCTGTATAGAATTTAAAAAAAATCATAACACCTCCATAGAAATCCACTTATATACTTCAGCTTGCTACAAATAGATGTTTAATGTATAGGTACATTCATAAGGATGGTAATATACAAAGATTGGAATAAGTATTCTGATCATCCCTGTTTATCTATATATATAAAAGGAGAAGGTGACTGACTGACTGACTGACTGACTGACATATCAACGCAGGGCCTAAACTATAAGGGCTAGAAACTTGAAATTTTGCACAGGGGTTCCTTTTATAATGTAGGGGAGCACTAAGAAAGGATTTCTGAAAATTCACCCCCTAAGGGGGTAAAACGGGGGTGCAAAGTTAGTATGAAACTTTGCCGTTTTTGAAGTCTTTAGACGGGTAGACGTCGTTAATGGGTCTAATTCTACGCGAGCGAAGCTGCGGGCGTCCATTGAAAATAATTATTAAAGTAGGTTCCAGGAAGGGAATTGTATTCAGTCAACCAAACAAACCCGAGTCAATAATTGGTTTGTGTTACACAATAGCCCGCAGAATGATTCTAACGGACTTCTATCTGTTCGCCAAACGCTCACCGCTGTCGCTTGTGCTTTGTCCCCGCGCCCGCATTCCCGCGCTAACTGCAACTATTTGCGGGCTTCCTGCGAGGGTTTTGCCGATACAAATTCTTTGACAGTTTACGTCTACGTCTTTACTACAGAAGCGTTTATGACCCTGGGGCTTGAATACAAGAGTGTATAAACGTTGATAGAAGTTCATCAGCGAAGATTTTGTATGGGATGGGTTGTGTAGTAGGCGTGTAGCGTCCATAGCCCTGGCTCGTGTCGATTCAATGTGATCGAAAGACTTTAGCAACGACGAGCGCGGTCGATTTGTGGATCGGTGACCGCTATTGGCAAAATTTCATGGACGCTACCGTGCTTCGGAGGGCACGTAAAGCCATCGGTCCCGGTTATTTTCAACAGTGGAAACAGTCGTGAAGCCTTGTCGAAGACCTTCGGGTGGTTTGAAAACATTCGACACTGGGTTGGCCACTAAGCCCTCCACCAATCCGCATTGAAGCAGCGTGGTGGAGTATGCTCTAGACCTCACGCAGCTGTGTCTGAGGGAGAGACCCGCGCCTAGTAGTGGGACGTCTATCGGTCGCAGCGAGCGGGTGGTTATGTTTTAGAATGTATATGGTGGTAGTATGAGGGTCAAACAATGATTATGACACTGTGCATGTTTTTTATTACTGCTTTGATTTGAAATATAGTCAGTAAAAATCCGCTAAATATTTAGTTGAGTATTAGTAGAGTTTTAGTATTGATTCATTGAGAAACGTTCATAGTTTATTTTACTGAAATTTGAAATTGCTAATCCAAATCTTTAAACGACGAATTATGGAGCCAACTGAGGCGACTGATGGAAAAAAAAATATTTAAAGCAACGCGTATCGTGATGGCCGTGGTTAATAATGAAAATGATGTCTCCTGAAGAGAAGTGACACAGACGGTGACTTACCGGCCGACGATCTGCGCAGATAGTGGAAGCGTGCTGAGTGGTGGAAGTCACTGTCACTCCTTAAACTCAGGGATTCGGGATACCGGCGGTTAATCAATTAATAATAATTAACAAAGGATCAAGGAAGGTTGTCCGTGTCGCGTGACGTCCAACCAACGAAACCGAAAATTCACTACAGACGCGAGCCCGAATGCACTACGTTGCGACTCTTACAACTCACTAATGGAGGGTATGCGGAGATATTACGCACCGAAAATAATGCGCGCATACCCTACATTAAATCTACTCGGCAACTATACCGAACAGACACCTAAAAACAATTTTACAGTCACGTCACATTGAGCTACCTAATTTAAATATGGTAGTTGCTGAACTCGACCTCTCTCGGGAGAGACGACGGTGACCACTTACCATCAGGTGGTATGCCTGTTTGTCCGTCTATATTATTAAAAAAAGAGGGCCTGACCTAATAACAGCAGCACGCAATAAATATACGACAAAATTATTTTTTGTTTATAGATATTTGCAACGGCGTAAATTATTATTCCAGAGGGCGCCAGAGTGTTCTCCACAATATTTTGCGAAGGCATTGGAAGTCAGCCAATCCGCACTTGTCCAGCTTGGTAGGCTATGGCTAAAGCTAAATGCGGTATCACCGCTTATTCAATATGATTAGTGGGCAACAGTCAATGATATTAAAAATAAAAATACGTCATGTTAATACTGCACACACAACATAATTATTCCGCGACACATACATACATTTTTAAACAATACACACGCTGTAAGTGCGAGAGGAAATACACAAAGCGTAAGAGTGAAAGAGAAAAACAATGACAGGTCACAGCTCGACTGACTGCAATGGTTACGAGTGACACCACTTTTCGTGCGTTGGTGGCGTATCTACCTATTCTATTGTATATAATATCATTGGCAACAGTACAAAAGAAATGTAACAAACAAACATCCGTACGTTTATTTGTAGCAGGATTCGCTACACGGTGCCTCGCAAAGGGCCGCCCCCCCACCAGGGTCGACAACTGCAACTATTTGCGGTCTCCCGCGTCCCAGACCGCTGTAGCTGATACATGAGAATTCTTCGACAGTTTGCATAACATTAACAAAGCCGTGGTATTTGGTGTACAGCGAGTCCCTGTCGGGAGCGTTCTATAGTTTAGCAACTTCATATTTCAATCCATACTATCCATACATGACAGGCCCGTTGGCGCAATCGGTAGTGACCCTGTCTGTTGCGCCAAGGTCGTGGGTTCGAATCCCACTCAGGACAAATATTCGTGTGACGAACACTTGTATTTGTTCTGTGTCTGGATGTCAATATTATCTATATATGTATGTATTTAAAAATATCTATGTATGTATATCAGTCTTTGACACCCATATCACAGGCTCGCGTCTACTTTGGGGTCAGAAGGCCGTGTGTGAGAATGTCCAAGATATTTATTATTATTTTTATACTATATCTACGAACCTCGAAAAACTGTGACTTAGATTAAAGATTATGGTTAACAACATCGTTTAACAAAAACTAAAAAACACGGTTTTGTAGATATGTAGATTATTGCATTGTCATCGGTCCTTGATAAGTGTGAAGTTTCCAATTAATCCGATGTTTTGAAGAGGGTGAAAATCACGTTCACTGCATGCTGCGTGACGCATTATTGCGTCAGATCCGTGATACAATAATGCGTCATATCCGCTTCATCCGTAAAAATTTTACCCTGATGCGCCAAAAGAAATTTCACTTCAAAAACTCTTTCTCATAATTCAAGTAGCATGAGTTATCTGATCTTAAAACATGTAGAACAGTAAAATTTCACGAGCACCTCTGTACCCAGAGGCAATCGTGATTCTTTGGTGGGTAGATGTAGTAGTCAGGGTTATCTGCAGCTATTTTATTGAGCTATCACGTTTCAGACGTAAAGACTGAGACATTTCCATCATAATAGCGTTGTCTGCATCTAAACTAGCCCTATCTAGTTATCTATCTAAACCGGCCTGACTACGTTAGTTTGCGTTGGAAATCCAGGACCAAAATTTGTCTGCACTATTTGTTTGGTGAATTAGAAGTACCTACTTATACCTTACCAATGATTAAAATAATTAAGTATAGACTGATTTTAGATATTAATATGATAGTTTTGAAATCGAAGTTCAATGTTATACAATAGAAAAGGAGTAAGTCCAACTCCAGTTCACGTACTGATTATTGTGATCTCAATATCGTCCCCGGGACGTTATTAGGAGCCCAAAAATATATTTTCATAATTTCGGTATTTTTGTTAATGCTATTTTATTTTTAAGAATATAGGAATATTGAACCTAATGTTTGACGCTTCATTAATTACTGTGGTATTTTTATTATGTTTTTTAGATTTGTTTTACAAAAAAAAGGGACGTATTTGGCGACCATACCCTATCGTTTAAATTCAGTTACAGATGCGTTGCTATCCTGGGGACGTAGATTGTCGCTTTCAGAAAAAAATGACCACACCGCCACAAAAAAGTGTAACCGGAAACCACAGGTGTGGTACCTATGCAACCCGACATAATTGCTAAAAAACAACTAGTACACAAAAAAAAAGGTACTTAGTAAACCGTCCATAAATTATTTTCGCGGCTATTTTACATCCACCGCATATTATGCGTGACCTGACGCGAATTTTGCTTAACCGTGTCAAATATTTCAATTAATTCTATCGCTGATGTGAACCACATGCGAACCATTCATTTACATAGTCACGTTCTCGCTCCAAATCAAATTCATTTTGAACTGTGCTTTATAAAATTAAATTATATTTGAAAATCCATAGCTTTTAATATTCATCGCCTTTTATCTATGTGCATAGCATGTAGAGCTTGATAATTGTTATAAAACATATGATTTTGCAAATGAAGTTATTACATCAAAATATTATACAAAAATAGGTACATTATTGTACACCAGAGTATGACCACAAATACAACGAACGAACGAAACCTTTCCTCCTCTTTCGCGGCGCTGTGAGCGCTCCTGCGTGAGGGAATTCGGATTTAAGGATGGTCCTTCTATCCGGGCAATTGCTCCAGGGGTGAACCCCATCGGTGACCTCCCCGCTGTTGAGCGTGGGAGAGACCACAAATACAGAAAAATAGATTGGCGGTCTTATAGTTTAGAACGATTTCCTCCAGACAACCAACCATACCTTACGAAAATATTAATTGAAGAACAAAAGAAAGGTCAATGGCGTACCACCGTTTGAAAACATTTGCACAAGGTCATCATCATCATCACAACCTTTTGTTTGTCCCACTGTTGGGCACAGGTCTCCTCTCAGAACGGGAGGGATTAGGCATTAGTCCACTACGCTGGCCAAATGCGGATTGGCAGACTTCACATGCCTTCGAGAACAATATGATGAACTCTCAGGTATGCAGGTTACCTCACGACGTGTCCTTCACCGTTACAGCAAGTGACATTTAATTTCTTAAATCGCACATAACTTAGAAAAGTCATCGGTGCGTGCCGCTGGGGTTTGAACCCGGACCACTCGAGTGAGAGGCGAGTTCGATAGCCACTGGGCTGTCACCGCTGTCAACGCACAAGGTCAACTATTTAGTAATCTGTGACAAGGTCACGTAAGGTATACCACGTGACCAAAGGATTGCTATAAATAATATTTGTTTAATGTCACCTGCTAATATGGAAAAGTCGATAAATGTGTCCCTAAGCTCATCGTTAGTCTTCCGGGGTGGAAAGAACTGCTTTTTCTCCGCACACACCGCGTACTATTACGTATTCCGTGTTTCGCTTGAAAGAGCAACCCATTACCACAAAGTAGATATTAGGTACAGAGATTAAGCTTCATAGGAACGTGCAAATCGGTTGCACTCCTACAAGCACGCGGGACATCTATGTGTGGCCACTGGCCGCTTGTCGCGTACGCGGCGAGAGTGGAAAAAACCGGTTGACGCTGTCACATCAAGTTGAAAATCGCAGGGTAATCGCTACGCACATTGTTGGTTTTGTTAGTTGCAAGTTTGAATATCTAATATAAAAACGTGGTATTAATAATAATGGTTGTATATTGTACTGTGTGTATGAATAATGCTAGAAAAAATAAAAATATATCATACTTTAACTATCCCAAGGAGTGCAATAGGTAAGTAAATATTTGATTATTACTTTTTCAAGTAAGTAACCTTTATTTTACGGAATTATCCTTTTTTTAATAAGAAATGTGTACTACACGGTGTGTTTTTACCTTTTTATTATTATTACAAGCTTTTACTAAACATTTGTAGGTATGTGGGTGGGTTGGTACGTACTATGTGTTTTAAATTTAACCCGGCGAGCGCAAGGTTAGAATATGTAACACAAAGCGCTAGGTGGGTGTGGCACACCCAGATAGTTGTGTTTGTGTTTTTAACACACTATAATTTTTAATACTTATTTTCTTGAATATAAACTGATATTTACTTCTAATATGAACTAATTTAAGGGTGAAATAAAATGAATATTTTATTATTGTTATTTATTTATGAAATTAACAAAATTAACAATTTTAACTTACATTTATTAGTTATGGCACATGTTTGTCACTTTTTGTTAAAAATATAAAAACTAAAACAACAAAGTATTTTTTCTTGTAATAGACTAAATATAAAAGCAAAATAATACTTACACTGCATCATAAAACTAATAAAAAAATACTTATTCATCTGGTGATCTTGTGCAGTTTTCACAGACGAAAATGGCATGTTCCATACATAGATAACGGCTGCACTGGTAGCAAACGTATTTTGTCTTGCAGTCTTTTTTTGTAGGACTTATTTCCCATCTCTTTATAGATCATCATCATTCAACTCCTGCTCTGTCTCACTTTCAAAGGTTCTTACACTAATATTATCAATATTATCTGGTCACTACCAGATTCGTCATAAGAACTGGCTTCAGCTTCTTCAAAAAGACGTAATAACCTATTTTGGGTGTCTTCGTACGACATTCTAGACTTTTATCCTGAAAATAAACTAAAACAATGCACAAAATAATAAAAATAAAATAAAATGTGTTTGTTCAAAATCGTTACAAGTAGCGTAATGTGGGTTTCACGCACCCGCTGACAGCTTCAAACTCATCCACATCATTCGCCGGGTGGCGGTCGACCATCGCAGTGGCAGTCGACGCTTCCGTACCTCCCCCCGCGCAGCTACTCAGGCGCGCGAAGAGTAATACCAATTCGCTATAAAATATTAAGCGATTTTTCTAGGTCTGGGTGTACCACACCCAACCTTACGCTCGCCGGGTTAAGTATTGCAAGTGAGATTTGAACCACATCCAGATGTCTTATTGAACTGAAATTTTTCCTGCGTAACTTCGGTGACAGTACAATAATATGATAGATTATAACCTGACGCTGCAGCTAGGATTTGATATGCCATGTGAGTGTTTCCTGATACATTACTTGAAAAAACTATATATTAGATTTAGAATTTTCCATACCATAAAAATAAATAATAAAATATTAAAAAATTAAAATTATAAAAATAAAATTATTAGAGTAAGAAATTTGTAAAGTATGTTATTTTCTATTTTCTATTCTGTATTGGTTCTTATTGTAGTATTCTTTTTATATTCTGAATAATAAAACTATTTAACAAATGATTTCTTTAATTTCTCTTAACCTGTTGTGACAACCCTACCAAAATAGGTAACAATTTTGCATGTTCTTAAGAAGCTTAGCCTCTGTACCTAATATCTACTTTGTGCCATTACTTCCGTTCAAACGAACACGAGCGAACAAGTGTCGGTAATGGTCCGTCGTCGGATACGGATACAAGGGAGTGCGGAACTATCCGGATAGCCTCTAATAGGACGTTTTCAGAATATAAACGTTTGTTCTGTCATATGCCCCGGTAACCGGTAAGTATTGTATTTTTTATTTATTTATTTATTTACAAATGCAATGAACGAGCTATGTACTTAGCCACTGAGTGGCATACATATTATTATATTTACAAGAAGTTAGGTAATTATCATTTGATCAATCTACTTTTAATAATGTCAATTTATAATTTGTCAATAATAAAGTCAATGTACATAAATAATAATCTCAACATTTTTAAAATCATATTCTAAGTAAAATATAAATTGAGAAATAAAATTCGAAAGCCTCATAGAAAACAATTTATGTGGTAAACTTTTAATTATTTCCGGCAGCTTATTATAAATTATTATAGGGATAAAGGACAACAATACTGTTTCAGTTGCAGCCAAACGTTAAAAAATGTTTGTTAACTTCCGAGCGTAGACGCAAGTCTCTTCAATTCATATCACCAACATCCAACCATCGAAACTGCCTTATGTCAGAATAATGTGCGTTCAGTTCAAATAACACGCAAAAGGAATTCAGCTTAATATTCTCATTCAGCATGATATTCTCAGCCACTCCATTTGTCCATCGGTTATGGTCCTAAATCACCCTTCACATATTTAAAGATCTCTTATTTATCGACGACATATCTTGCGTTGCTGAAATATTTGCTGGCTTGAGCTGAGGACAAGGGGCATCAGCGAGGTTTGACAGCGCGCTCTGGAAATGGGCGGGTTTCGATAACTTATTGTCATTTTATTGTGATCTTATGCGAGTGACTTATGGAGACGAGTAAGCAATTTTAAAAATAACTTTAAATACGAGTATTTAAAAAAAATTGTGAGCCGTCCCGGGACACCTGGCAGATGTGAAAGTAATATGCACAAAAGTACAGATTATGACAGGAACTAAAACATATAAGAAAAAAAAAAACAAAAAAAAACAAAAATTTAATTATTATATTTTATTAATAAAATAATTTCCGACCGTCATTTGTCGGAACTGTAAAGTATAATATATATTCCATATTCGCTCGCCACGCCAAAAATTTGGTTTGCCCTCCGCCTAAAGATGTTTCACATCAATAATAATACGAGTCATTATTAGATTATTAGATCACAGGTTTAAATCACTGCACTGTGCACGATAATTAACGTGATTAATCTGAAACAGTACCACCCATGACGTCCCACTGTTGGGCACGGAGCCCACAACGAACTTTCGTTTCGTTGTGAGGGAAGTCAAGAGCATACTCAACCACGCTGATCTTATACGGATTTGCCAAGTTCTTCGACAAGGCTGTAATTGATATTCAATTCAATTTCTTTATTTGCAATAAGTAAGAATTATTAGGTGTTATTTATTATTTTACATAACATCTTACTTAACCTATAAGGCATGCAATTTTTGTACATTAGTAACTGATTTTAAATTGGACTGCTCATCTTGACTATTCTACCTTCTTTCTTTCTTCTATATAACATATATAGATAACAACCGGGACCGACGGTTTTTCGAAGCACGGTAGCGCCAATGTTTTGCCACACAATAAAAGGCTTATAAATGAAAGATATTTTTTTAGTCTCATACTTCCATTCACGAAAGAATAAACGGAAACAGTTGGTCTACCCAACCCTAAACAGCAGATGGGCACTATTATGTGCAAATGCGGGGTCTTACCGGCCCGTCATTAGGCCCGCATCGGATCACCGGTTAATCTCTTGTCCGGTATCACTCGTCCGGATCCGGATCTCTGGGATAGCTGTTCTTATTTCTTTACCTATCTTTTTTTACGTCGAGCTATTGCTAATTACCCCGACATATACTGTTAATTCTAGAGTTTAAAGTTTCCTAATTTTAATGAACTTTACTGAAAATTAATTATTAATTTATCCACGCTACTCTAGTATAGGTGGGGAGGCTAGAAGCCAAACCAAGTGTATGTAATTTTTAGGTCACCTGAATCGGCTAACTACGAGTAACCCCGGCTGGGTTACTCGTAGTTAGCGGATGTTTGATCGGTGATGATGATAATCATTGATTACTCTCCGCTGTTTTCAATGCTGGAAACAGTCGTTAAGCCTTGTCGAAGACCTTCGGGTGGCTTGAGAACATTCGACACTGGGTTGGCCACTAACCCCTCCACTAATCCGCATTGGAGCAGCGTGGTGGAGTATGCTCTAGACCTCCCGCAGCTATGTCTGTGGGGGAGACCCGTGCCCAGCAGTGGGACGTCTATTCCCACCATAACCGCTCGACCATAACCGCTTTAAATTCGTTGGATTTCCTCAAGCAGCTCCTCGCCTCAACTGCATCTATCCAGCGTCGGATGACGGATGGCCGCCGCGGTTCCTAGCGTGGATGGATGACGGGGATGGATAGCTCGCATTTGTAGCCCGGTCCAGCTGTAGACGTTTCATTTCCTCGAGAGATCGACTTAACCGCAATGTATTATAAATATATGGCTTAACGTAAGAATGACATACCGACGTTATCGGTATAGCTTTTTAACTCAAAGGCTTCTTAATCGACAGGTTTGAGTTCGAATACCAGACAGAATTAAATACGTCATCAGAAGATTCATATTGAGTATGATTCGTATCGAATTTGTCTCAAAAATAGGCTTTGATTTCGATATTTAGAACTTTTCAGACGCTTTCGGTACTATTGCTCAACTACGAGTAGGTTACCTACCTACGTACGGAGATTTTCTACATCAATCTGTATTATTAGTATTTTAGTATCTGTATTATTACATTAGTGGACGCCCGCAGATTCGCTCGCGGGGAATTAGACATAACAATAGTTTCGTTTACACCTAGTAACATTATATAGCCTATGTCACTTAGTGAAGATGCAGCTTTCTAATGGTGAAAGAATTTTTGAAATCGGTCCAGCAGTTTTTGTGTGAAAACATTACAAACAAATCATTCCTCTTTATAATATTAGTATAGATTATACTCTTAGATCATCATATAGAACCACACTGCTTGCTCGTACTAATTAAAACCAAATTGATTGTCCTGCAGTACTGAAGTACAGAACCGCTACTAGTCGGTACCTAGCCGCTCTATGGATAAATTAACAGTAGCGCTAAACCACATTTAACTAAACAGTCGCCGCTTCCCGGGCTCCGAGTATTGTTTACAGTGCCTGGTTTCGCTATAGCGAGCTAGTAGTATTAGGCACTCTATTTACTTGGTTATTATGGAAAATTGAACCACAGTGGACTAAGGTTTTAACACAGTGGACTAAGATTTTGAAACATTTTTACTTTTACGTGAATTATTTTAATGGTAAAAGTAACGCCTGATACAATTAATTATATTTTAATGGTATTTTTCAAACAATTTATCTCACTAATATCTTTTTAAAATCAATTCAATGAGTAATGTTGTAATATGGTACCACCTACTACTCAAATTCTCTACCCAAATCGACTTCTCTGGCGACAAGGCGGAAACCGCAGTTTGGCAACTTGTCATGTCTTCTTCAATATAAGAGTTGGATAAAGTTTAAAAGGTGAATGAAATGTAAACTGAAATCGCATTTCAATAACAGTCCTATCTGCATTCAGTAAACAAGCGCACCACATTTTAACAATAAATGTCTTTATTCCGCGACAAAAAACCGTCCGACTAAATTTAAGGCCGTCTACATGGGAATTCATTGAGATTATATCGGGATTTACGACCAATACATCCGGACGTGGTCCATCGCGTTTAGTGGGGGCCAAAATTGGCGCATAACTTAGCAGCGAGCAATGGACGACGGCCGGTTGACGGGACTGTATTGGATAGAATGATAACACTTTTATTTCAGTTCATAGTGCAATTTATCGATATCGATAAAAAAATTAGGTGCTTATTTTTTTCAAGAATCAAACTGGTTTAACATATAAAGTTATTTGTTAATCTTCTAATTGATAATAACATTACCAAACAGTTCCGTGATCGGGTTTTATTAGTTCTAAACTAATCTGTTTCTAACCTCGACCCGTTTCTCTGAGGCTTTCTGGGGTTTGAGGAGCGATCAAATCCATGTAATGTAATCCATCGTTTGAAAAGGAAAGTTAGATCAGAAAATAATGTACTACCTACGTACAAGTTTGATTAAGGACCGAGTATAGTGTATACTTCAATGTAATACCTAGGATTGATAGATGTGTAAAATTGTGGATGTACGGAATTAAATATTTAATTCCCTGCTCGAATGTCAAGAGGCATTGGAGTAGCGAGGTGAGATAACAGGCTGTTATGAGCAGGGATACGAGATATCTGGGCTCCCTCAATATAAAGACAGGATAATTCCCTCATCAAGCGACACTGGCATATGACGGTTTCATGTAGATTGCGGCAACCCAGATCTAGGTCTCAGTCTACATCTAGACTGCTCTATTTAGCAGCCGTTGAGGACGCAGGTGCGTTGCGTTGCGGTCGCGGGAATAAATCGTTTTGTTCGTAATTGCACTGTCGCTTGCCTTGCAGTCGGAAACAGAAGCTTCTTGGAATGTTTTTTATTTTATCATTAATTTGTTAACAGAAATTACAATTATAAATTTTCAAGACATTATAGACATGAGAAAATAAATGGAAAAAGGAAATGTAGAAGTAGCGAGCTGGACAATAATATAATGTTTTGAAGTAATTTAAAAACAATTTTTACCACTTAAGTTCAGGTCCCATATAAATTTCTCACAGCTAAGATAAAAATATGAAAACATAATTAATGATTACTGTTGCATAGTATTTTTATTATTATTGATAGATGTATCCTTGAGTAGCAGGTGTTGACTTCGAGCAAATAGGAACACCCCGTGAATACACCGCGGCTCTCACATCTTAATGCCAGAGCTAGTTAGTGATGTTCCGAGTAAGTGCAAATGTTTATTATATCGATATATTTTAACATCCTATCTGCGCTTTTATTTTCAAATCATGATAATTATATGGTGCATAGATTTATAATAATGAAGATATTTTTTTAAAGCCATACTAAACACTTAGTTTAAGAATAATAGAAAGATATAGATACTGCCAAAATTTATTTTGAGTAGTTTCATGTACGATTACGATATCAAGTTAACCCATTTCACCTTTTTGGTTCAAAACCTCATTAGACTGTATACTGTCTGTGAGTATAGTAGCTAAATTATGCTTCTAAAAAATTGTTACCATCCAAAAGCTAGTGTATATTTTTCAAGCTGAATTTAACATAATGTTACGCACTGCCAAATAGCAAGAATCATTATCTACCTACTTTATTTACTAGTTTTATTTAATATTTGATTGGCTGTTTGTTAATGAATACATTATTATTAATCATTTATTTATTTATAGAGTTATATTCATGATTTTAATTGATAAATTATTTCTGATGAGACTTTGTTTTGAATCAGATTTTCCCAATATAAGCGCATGTTTCGAGCAGGCGGATCATTGTAAAACCTAGACGAGTAAGGGGTTACTCTGCCCAAGTACATATACCAGCGTTGAACAGTTATTTAATTGCAGAATTGCAGAATTAATAATGGAATTCTCAAACTGTTTCACATGGGCAGTCGGTATTCAACTACGGTAATGCATCACGAACATTAGCGGTTATCGTAAAAGCCGCGTCGAAGCGTTGGTGCCACGGATTTATCGACAGTGGCGCGCTAACGACTTGACGCGCTCTCACCATTGAGTTTTCACTGACATTAAAATACCGCTGCTATATGTTGGTCTATAGCTCACTAAATATTTATTCTGTGTACCTACAGAAAATGTAAGGGCCGAATTTTTGTTAAAACATTTATTCAATATCGCATGGCATGATAAAGATTAAAATTTTGTTTATGTTCATAATTTCAGGTTAAAATGCAATAACATTTTAAATTAACAATATATCTCCAGCAATCCTGTTTATTTAATTATGTTTAAATTTTTTATGGCTGTCTAAGACGATTTATATCGTGAATATTATCGATACGAAACGAAACCACCCTAGCATTCAGCTGGTCGCGATCAATTAGTTGATAAGCATTGTGTGCTCGCTGTCGGAATTTCAATACTGGTCATGTGTTGAATAGTTTGCTTTGAGCTAGGTGGCAGGATGTAAGCACGCGTCGCATCGAAAACTGTAAGCGAGCTTAGCGAATATTTTGCTAAGCGATTTTTTTTAACTTACAGAAGTATCGAAACACGAAACAAGAAATTGTATCCAAATATAAAAAGAATATGTCTATTGAATAAAATTGTTTTACTTTGGCAACAAATACATATACATATTATATATTATCATATAATATTTTGAACTAGAGACTAATGAAAAAAGCCTGGCTAGTACAATTAAAGTCAAGTGTTGCGTGAAACATAATAATTAATCTTTTTTTTTGTGGTAGACCGTAACACGACTTTAATTTTATAGTGTCACATTGTACACCGTGTAATTCGAATTTCATTTCAGTCACACCCGGTAAACTACACATTTCGGTCGACTACAAAAAATATATTTATGCTAAATAGACGCATCTAAAGATTGGGTTATAACTGGTTTGAACCAATTTATGGGTAGCTATTCTCCTAAATTTAAAATACTAGGTACTATTAAAGAGATTTTTAACACTTGTAAAATAAAAGCACCAAACCAGTTTACATCCACGTTACGTACCATCAATCGTGTAGGTTTTATAGTGACCGTTGGGTCAATAAAACACGCCTTTGATCACTCAATAGGTGGAGTAGGTAATGCGTCCCGCGCACGTCCGAACCTGCTCACAGCTAGCGCGTGACTCCGGCCGCTGCCCGGGACCCATAAACTACAAATCGTCTTATCGCTTACCGCTCGCCGCTGTCGGTGAGCCCACATAAGCACAGCTCTAATCGCCACACTGTGTTAGCAGCCCGTGTTTGCCCAAACCGATTGTTCGGAGCTAGAGGCTTCGATTGTTCCGCTGTAATTTACGTACGGAATTAGTTTGAGACGCCCGAGTTCTATTCTGCGGAGTGGTTACGTCACAGCGCATAACTCAGCTTCTAAAGGATGTGTCAGAGTATAGGTACATGCTTGGCTTTGTCAATAAGAGCGATGAGAGCTCAGTCAGTCTCATCGACCATTAGGGAGGTCCCGGTTTTGGACCCAGAGATAAAGTTTAACTTGCTTGGTGAAGGAAAAGTACCTTTTTTAGAACGCGCCGGTGCCCTCCAGCGCTGCGCTCAAGGCGGGCTCGTCCCGGTTTACACAACGCTGTGCAGCCACAAACAGCGTCGTCTTTCCCGGGGTCAAAAGATGGACGGTTCGAGCTCTCCCTCTCACCGCCCGCAACCCCCGAAGTCCCCTTTAGTTACGACAGGCAGGGGCTACCGTAGCACTATTTTGGTCCCGAGCTACAGGGACGGAAGGAAAAGTACCTATGTGAAGTAAACTGCAATAGTCAGCAAGTCTGGAAAACAGGACGTCACACACTTTTGACAACATTCCAGAAAAAAAGTACACGCGACTTTACAATGTTTGCCTTTATGACGTATTTCCCGTGCAGTTTTTCCGTAAAAAAATTTAATTATTTGGAAAAAAAATGTATGTAGCGTCAATAGCCCAGTGTCTTGCGTCGATTCAATGTGATCGACAGATTTAAGCAACGACGGGCGCGGTCGGTTTGTGATCGGGTGTTTCGGAGGTTCAATGGTGTTTGTTTTCAACGGTGAAAACAGTCGTTAATCCTTGCCGAGTTCTTTATTTCTTCGAGTACATACATACTTAAAAGGTGATTGATGAGGCTACGCTCAAAAGTTACTCTCAATAATATCAAAATTAATTACAGTGTTTAGTGCAGGCGTGACAAACTTCTTATTAACAAATACTAGCAGTTTCTCTAAAACTAAGTCCTAATTTTATTGTGAAGCATCGTCTGAAATACAATCCGATTTCCAAGAAACGAACGGAAGCGGAAATAAAACACGGATATTAGCTACTGGAAGTGTATCCGGCACGTCTAATCCGGTAATCCCGCGCCCCACGCCGCTTAACTTGGAACCGACGTTCTTTGGGAGTTAACAAAATTGGTAGTACATTTATCGGACTTTCTTGGAGATCATACGAATCATATTTTAGTTATTGAGCACCAATAACTAACGCTTGACTCCATTTATTTAAGTCTCACTCGAGAGTGCTGGGTTCGAATCTAAGCGGCAAGCTGAGCTAGCTACAACATATTACGTCCCACTGTTGGGCACGGGTCTCTCTACCGTCAGAGCACACTCCACCACGCTGCTCCAATGCGGATAGGTGGACAGTTTAGTGGACAACCCAGATGATTCAAGATGATGTTTTCAAAAATTCTTTCACCATTAGAAAGCTGCATGTTCACTGAGTGAAATAGGCTATATAATATTATTAGGTGTAAACGAAACTATTGTTATGTCTTATTCCACACGAGCGAAGCTGCGGGCGTCCACTAGTATTTCAATAAAAGGATAAGAGGTGCGCATTCAAATTGTCTTTGAAAGTGCATCTTCACTGAGTAAGATAAGCTATATAATATTACTAGGTGTAAACGAAACTATTGTTATGTCTAATTTCACGCGAGCAAAGCTGCGGGCGTTCACTTAAAGTATTTCAATAAAAGGATAAGAGGTGCGCATTCAAATTGTCTTTAGCTAAACTTCAGACGGTTTGCAGATATACGAGTATGTCCTTCATGTTAGGTGATTCTTAGATATTTGGAGACTGAACATGTGAAGGGCGGATCGCAATTCCAGTGCTTGCGAATTATGGCCACGCGTCTCGAATTTACTTACTGGTCCTATTTCGGTAGAAATCTATATTTAAATTATGTGAAATTTGGCATGAATAAAAGTGTATCACAGCGTAGCTCAGTGGGTATCGAACTCGCCTCTCACTCGAGCGGTCCGGGTTCAAACCCAAGCGGCACGCACCAATCACTTTTCTAAGTTATGTGCGATTTAAGAAATTATATGTCACTTGCTGTAACGGTGAAGGACACGTCGTGAGGAAACCTGCATGCCTGAGAGTTCATCGTAATGTTCTTGAAGGCATGTGAAGTCTGCCAATCCGCAGTTGGCCAGCGTGGTGGACTAAGGCTTAATTCAATCGCTCACGTTCTGAGAGGAGACCCGTGCCCAACAGTGGGACAAAGAAAGGGTTGTGATGATGAAAGTATACTTAGAAAAAGTTAAAAAAACTATAGTAATTTATAAATAAATATTCATGAAAAAAACTTACAATAACCATTTCAAATGTTCAGCGCGTAGTTTTTAAACGGTTTAATTTTTACTTACTAGTAAAGAATGGGTGTAATAATAATAATGCTCGTTTACTATCGTTTATTTATGATCAACTCAGATTAGTTGGTATATAAGTACTATGTAATATAATCATACCCACATACCTATGATACTATGTATGTTTTGGAAGTTCACAAAAAAAATTGTCGTAGTGAATGCATACAAAAACAGTTATTAAGTATTCCGAGCGCTTCTTTATGTTAATTTCATGTTAATCCGTAATCAGTAATGCTTAGTTTGCCCTGCATAAACATAATTTGCTCATTTTCATTATCTATTCCATCTTGAACATAAGGGCCTTACCACATCAAGCGTATTTTATGTCAGTGGACGCCCGCAGCTTCGCTCGCGTGGAATTAGACATAACAATAGTTTCGTTTACACCTAATAATATTATAATATATAGCCTATCTCACTCGAAAGAATTTTTGGAAATCGGTTCAGTAGTTTTTGTGTGAAAATATTACAAACAAATCTTTCCTCTTTATAATATTAGTATAGATTAATTTATTTTTTACAACACCTTCAAAATAATATACGCAGTACCTATCCCACCCTGTGCATTCAAATTAGTTTGCTCAGTACGAATATCGATAAGTTAATAACTACATATTTTATGTACTCTGTGCCTTGGATGTTTAGCGTTGGACAGGAGAGCGTTTTTAGATTTTAAATACGCTCGGTATGTGAACACCCTAACACAGACCGCCCTAAGCGTCGTAGACTGGTTTTCATTGTACATACGTGACGTGATACGATATGCAAACTCGCCTCACACTCGACGTGTCCGGGTTCAAACCCAAGCAGATTTAATGACTTTGCTAAGCTATGTGCGATTTATGGAATAAAATGCCTTAATTACATAATTTATTTAAGTAATTTATTTAAATTTTTGTCAGTCAAATTTTTTAATCATCAATTTTCGTCCTTATCATATCAATTCTCATCCATTCATCAGCCTTCAATTGTTTGATAAGTTTTCGCTAAGTTAGTCCTTCTGGTGACCAGTGCCTCTTTGTCATAGTTGTCACGAGCGCAGCGAATGGACGGTGCCCTTTCATTATTTATGTTCGTCCATCCATCCCATATATGCTGCAAAGACTGTCAAATGTTGGTTAACGCTATTCATTACGCTTAGTCATTGCGAGTTGATGACCGCAGTTGAACCAACAACTATCAATCATGACTTGGTGGGGGCACTTCCGTATTCCCACATCATGGCAAAATAGCTGACCGCGCGGCTCCGCCCTCGTCAAATTGTGTTCCGTAAAGAATGGCAGAGGATGGTGGTGGAAAACTACACCAAAGAATGCCACATATAAATATCTAGGTTCACCCGCAGTCCGATCCGATATAGCCAACCGATTAAAAATTAAGGAATAAAAACATAATTAAGTATTGATTACAAATTTTCCGGGATATAAAATAGCCTTTGTTACTCTCCAGGCCCTGTACTACATCTGTGCAAAAAATTACATCTGTCCATCATTCCGTTGGTTAGGAGCAGAAGGACAAACCAACAAACACACTCCCATTAATATATTAGTAAGGATTTTTTTATAGATTCAAGCCATTTCGGCATTGATAGGAAGTGCAGGCTCCATGGAGCCGTGTAAAAACGCGGCAAGTTCGACAGCGAACAATTTTAATTCGCAGTCATGTCGAGTCTAACAAAATTCTAATATATTTTGTGTTCGCGATCCATTTACACGGCTGCTGACCCGATCAATCACTTTCAAAACGTTATCTATAAAAAACAAAAATTCGTACGAGAGATTTATTCAGGCGAATGCGAGGTGGCCACGATGCTACAGCCCTAACAGCGGTGTGCTGTAGGGCTGTCAATGAAGAGCAGGTGTGCTGTGGATGCAACAGGAAACTTGTCAGGGAGAATAAATGTATTGAACCCTTACAACATCTATCATATCTATCTTATCCTTAATTTTTACTACACAAAAACATTGTCGTAATAGCGATTTTACTCGTTTGTATGTTTGACTGTTACCGATAGCATTTAAAAGGTATCAAAACGCCATACATCATTTTTTACTGCAGAGTTATCCATGAAATATGTACTCAATGAAAAGTGTAAAGTGATATTATTATCTCTGAAATGTCACAGGTACTCAATAAAGTAAAGTGGCAAACAAATAGACACGATAAAGTAAGAGTAAGAGAACAAATTGGCAATGATAGTTCCACTTCGAGCACAACCCTAGCGAAATGGTGCTAAAGTCGACGATCAATCAGGGCTGTCCGACGAACGTGACTGACTGAGCGGCGTTTTATTTTGTAACGAACCCGCGGAGGATTTGTTCTGAGCTTCGGACATGATGAGAACTAAGATACAATTACAGATAAAACAGATCTCGGATGACTTTAGCGCGACCATTAATAGCACTGTAGTCTGATTGCCGGATGCTGAGGGCTAACATTGGTATAAGGGTATTAGAGTAAAGCCGAGTAAAAACTTGAAAGGCTTCAAGAGTACTTTCTTAACACGATTTCCACTACCTTGGTATGTATGTATATTACAGAATTTTTAGCGTCATTAAAGCGTCAGATTAATTTGAAACTTTGCACACTTATCAAGGACCGACAAAAATGCAATAATGTAAAAAATTAAAAATATCTACATTTTAGTTATAAAAGCGTGATTTTTAGTTTTTTTTATTTATTTTATTATTATTTTATTATTTGAACGTGATTTTCACCCCCCTTTGAAACAATCAATAAGAAACTTTGCACACATGTAGATGAGGACCGATGACAATGCAATAATTTTTATTTTTATTTTTTATTCTACATTTTAGTTCATTTACTACTAAAGCGTGCTGTATGTTTTACATCGACATCAATGAGACAAGTTTAATGTCTTTGTATATTAAGATCTGTATAAAAAGCAGATAGATAAGGGATTATCTCGTTAGTCTGGTCGCAAGCGTGACTGCTACTACAAGTCCTGTGTTCGATCCCCGGGTCAGGCAACAACTATTGGGTGTTTTTGATTTGAAATGCCCGGTAGCAGCTCGGAGTCTGTATTTGTGCCTGGTGTATGGCAATAGCTATTACACGGGACCTAAACATAACCGATGCAGTGGGTGTATTGTATACGTGCCTCTGCCTACCCCTTGGAGGAAATACAGGAGGGATGTTATGTTTGAATAAAAACTAATCCATGTCTCGTCTTCATCGCGTTTTGTTTAGTTTAGCTCAATCGTCTACGCCGTAGACGCCGCCGTAGACAGCAGACTCTACGGTAGTAAAATTTCAGTTAGGTACCTAAAAGTAACGTTTTATTTTTATTTTCGGACTTGCACACGAAGGGTTGCGTATCATTATCTATAAAAACGGCAAAAAAATCGTGTCTGTTGTCTGGGCCCCCTTTAAATTTAATTTTTTTCTATTACATATTTGTTGTTATAGCGGCAACAGAAATACATCATCATCACAATACTGGGTTGTCACCACGGAAACTATACCCATATCACAAAATTATTTATTGTTAACAGAGCCTAAACTCTTTGCAGATTACCGGAAAACGTTTCCCGCTATTAATACGGTTCAGGAGTCGGTGTCAGGTCCAAATCGTCTCTCGAGTCGTTCCAAAGCGCTCACTTCGGAACCGACCTACAAAGTAACGTCGCACCCCACTAACGCCCGCTGGGGGTTGTCCACGACCCCCCCACCCCCACCCCCCCGCTCTCGGTACTGAGTGCTTCCACAGTAAAATTATGAATAAAGAGCAGATTTTTAGTTCAACTCGCTCAGACTGGCGACTGAAATGTAGATATGAAGTTACTAAAATTGAGCCTTTAAAATAGGCTTTAGAGTTTTATCAATTCCTAAGAAGTGTAAATTTCAGTCATAGTTTAGTGCTGCTGTAGCCTGGGAATACTAGTTTACTACTAGTCCGAACTGGGTCAAAATGGGTCGCACTGAAAACCAGCGGTCGTGGTCTGCTACAGCAATGGCCAACGCTGAATGCGGCCCCTTTTCATTAAGTAGGCAATTCAATTTTATTTTTATCGTTTATTAATTGTGTTGTGTTAATTTTTATTGTCTACTTTTGAAATCAGTATGTTCTTCATCTTCTTCAATTCTTATGATTGTAGTAAGAAACATTTGGTGGCCAAAATAATTATATGATACTAAGCTACATCCCATAGACGTACAGACGGGTCTCCCCCACAGACACAGCTGCGGCAAGCCACAAGCATACTTAACACCCTAAAAAAACAATGGACCAACATTTAAATTAAGTAATTAATTTTTAAATTACCACCAATTTATCAGCCTTGAAGCATCGACGTCATAATAACATCCGCCGGAGAATTTCCCTAGGCGCCTATCATTACGAGCGCGGTTCAGAATGTTTCATATAACGTATGACGCGCGATTGCCTTCAGCGGAGAAAAATGTCGCTAGCGTTGAAGCTCGCTCATATTTCCAGCTAAAAGCACCTCATAACTGCGCGTGCTTCGGGTGCAGAGTCCTTCTGGAAGGACGGCTATTTATAGCCCTGGATACAATGGTGACGTGCCCTCTATAACTTGTAGTGCAAATTGAAGATCTATCATTCTTGGACATTCTCACACACGGCCAACTGACCCCAAAGTAGGCGAGAGCCTGTGATATGGGTGTCAGAGAATGATATACATACATAGATATTTTTAAATACATACTTAAATAGATAATATTAACATCCAGACACAGAACAAAATACAAGTGTTCATCACACGAATATTTGTCCCGAGTGGGATTCGAACCCACGACCCCTGCCGCAACAGACAGGGTCAATACCGATTGCGCTAACGGACCTGTCTAATCATTATTATTTAAGTTACGGTACTGTTGGAAATAAACTGATTTTAATTGAATTTAAATTTAAATCCTCGATCCATTGTGTGAAGAAACCAAAACAACTAACAGACTAGTTATGTTATCAACGGGTGAGTTAATAATTGGGTGAGTTAACTTTGGGCATATTTAGTGGTCACAGAAAACCTAAACTCCTCTGTGTTCATTTTTTATTACCCTTGCGAATCATACTTACGTACCGTCGATAATCTTATGAGATAATGCTTGGCAAGATTGAACTACTTATTCGAATACGGCTAAATTCGAGGTTTTGTGAAATTATTGATTGGATCACGGATTTTTCATATTAATATGCAGTTGTATTATATTTTCATCTTTACATACCGGTGCACCGACAACAGATCAATTTAGTGATTATAAATAGGTACTTAAGTCCTACCATTATATAGAACTGCGTTTCATGTTATAGTATTTAGTAACATTTATTTTGTTTTCACTTCGAATGTTAAAATTAGATTAGATTGATCGAATTCAGGTACCGGTCTATTGCGGTCAGACCTAACTTTGTTCACCAAAGGTAGCGAGAGTGTACTCGCACGTGTACTGTACGACTGCTCGAGTGTACGCTGTGTACGTACGCGAGTGCTCGAGTGTACGCTATGTACGTACGCGAGTTCTCGCTGACATGTTGTGTACACAGATGTCGACACAATTTTATTGCGTGGGACAGATTTGAAATGCAGTTTCAGGATTTTTATATTTGAATATTATTCGTATTCCAATTTCATTTCGCGTACGTGTAGAGTTCATAAAATACTTATTTTTATTACATTTCTTAAACATTATACGCGTAAAAATTGCACCTAGCAGTTTTTACATTTTATTTTAGTGATTATTGTTCGTGTACTGTCAATGTTGGCGGGACTTATTGTCCTACTTCTATTAGTCTGCTCGAGGTTATTCACAGATGTCATGAGTTATTATTTATCTGTGAAATAAATATCTGCCCGGCAGGTATTGGAACCTGGAACCCGCGCCACGGAGTCGTCAAATGTCTTCGCGATCTTATATCCATAGAAAAAATATATTTCCTTACGGTTACAACATTGGAAACGCACTTAACCAAGAAGTCGTGTTGAAATTAGATTAGAACCTTTAGCGTAATTAAGAGACTGAAACTAACCGATGAACTTGATCCTCAAGATATTTCGGATATTCGGATACTTCATATCCGAGGACCCTTCATCTTAATTCCCCGCGTCTCGTAACCTTTTATTGGAAGCGAGACGCATGAAGTCTGTCGCATACGGCCATCTCGCCGCTGTCATGGATATCATCTTATTATTGTGATTACTGTGATATAGGAACGCATTTTTTGATAAGCGTAGGAGCATCCATCCTTATACGCTGCCGCCTGCACGAAAGAAAGTCAATGTCTGTTTATGAAAACTGAATAAGTAGGTATGTATAAGTATTTTTTTTAGTAAGTAGGTATGAGGACTGGGGACTGTTAATGATAGTCATAAAATCAGGTTATGATGATTTGATGATTGTTAAATTTAAATCATCATAACATGAAATCATGATTTTAATTGTTAAAGTATTGTTAGATGATTTTTGACGTAACTTTGTATTGACTCAGATTTTCCCAATATAAGCGCATGTTTCGAGCAGGCGGATCATTGCGAAACTTAGAAACGAGTACAAATACAATACCCTGTGTAGTGCTCCGTGTCACCCTTGTCATAAAGGGTACGTTAATTGGCTCGTTACCACACCAGTGCGCAGTAAACGTCCGTTCTGCCCGTGGCTAATACGTGACTGTTTACGTCACTCTCGTGTGCTCGAGACAACGTCATGTTTAACAGATTATACAGGGTTATTGGTAATTCGACGTATTCCCGTTAGGAGGTGATAGGGGTGACTATTTGTGATAATTTTAACCCCCATATGCATTATGCAAAAGTGAACCATTTTCGAGTTATCAAGCTTTTCAGATTTTTTCGAAATAGGTCAGAAATGCAACATCAAAAATTTATTTAAAAAAAAGTATCAATTAAAATCAATTTTTTTCTTCTGATTTATAAAAACGATTAAACAATGGTTATTTATCAAAATTAAAACTACAATTATCGGTCCAACTTTAAAAATGCGAGACGATTAACGATATTACTTCAATATTTTTTGAGATTTTTGTCCACTAAAATGCCTTAAAAACAAAAAAAACTTATATCAAACTTGGCTTGCAGATTATTTTAAAAACATAACCGTTTTCTTAGCTTTCCAACAAGGCATAATAACTATGAACTTATTTTAAAAATACTGAGAAAAACCGATCACAAAGCAAGCAGGCGGAAATGTGTATTCGAAATAAACTTATGGTCATTCTTTAAAATTTCAAAAAAAGTAATTAAAAACAATGCCCAATGTCAATAAAACAAAAAATATAAATTTAAAATTAAATTTAGAACCAGTAAAAGTTTAGTAATAAGAACAATTAATAATAAGTAACAATTACGACATTTTGTAATTTAGCCTAATTAAAGTTCTTGCTCGAAGGGACTTCCCCTATTGCGTATGCGTAGTCTCATTATTTTTCTGAGGTGTAAGTTAACTACCGAAGTAGTCAAATTAATCTGCATTATGTGCAATATGTGCAAGAATTTATCGATGAACCAATTTTGCTCGCTTACGAATTTTTTTAACAAATGAAATGCTTGAAGACGTGCCTTTAGCTATAAGGCAAAACATGATATACTAGCAAGACGGATGTCCTGCAAATGTGATTCGGAATAATTTTAACACTTCGGTAAGGGGAGTCCCTTCGAGCAAGAACTTTAATTAGGCTAAATTACAAAATCTCGTAATTGTTACTTATTATTAATTGTTCTTATTACTATACTTTTACTGGTTCTAAATTAAATTTTAAATTTATATTTTTTGTTTTACTGACATTGGGCATTGTTTTTAATTACTTTTTTTGAAATTTTAAAGAAAGACCATAAGTTTATTTCGAATACAAATTTCCGCCTGCTTGCTTTGTGATCGGTTTTTCTCAGTATTTTTAAAATAAGTTCATAGTTATTATGCCTTGTTGGAAAGCTAAGAAAACGGTTATGTTTTTAAAATAATCTGCAAGCCAAGTTTGATATAAGTTTTTTTTGTTTTTAAGGCATTTTAGTGGACAAAAATCTCAAAAAATATTGAAGTAATATCGTTAATCGTCTCGCATTTTTAAAGTTGGACCGATAATTGTAGTTTTAATGTTGATAAATAACCATTGTTTAATCGTTTTTATAAATCAGAAGAAAAAAATTGATTTTAATTGATACTTTTTTTTTAATAAATTTTTGATGTTGCATTTCTGACCTATTTCGAAAAAATCTGAAAAGCTTGATAACTCGAAAATGATTCACTTTTGCATAATGCATATGGGGGTTAAAATTATCACAAATAGTCACCCCTATCACCTCCTAACGGGAATACGTCGAATTACCAATAACCCTGTATATAGATCGCATACACTACATCCCTTCCTTATTATAAATTTATTAATCGAGAACATTAAGATAGCAAACGAGCCCGCAGCACCACCCATTCATTTGTTAATTTAAATATTTTTTTCAAAGTTCTCAAACATTGCAATTGGAGAATTAAATATTTCAATCTTACTTACATATGAAATGCATACTTCTATGTATTTTCTTTCTTATATGAGTTACCTTCTGGTACTGTATACGTAACCATAATTATTTGTCTAATTAACACCCAATGTATGCTTTCAAACGTAAGATTTAGAAAAATAAGCAAAATTTGTTTCGTGTACAACTGACGTTGGGCTTATACAGGCTGATAGCGTGTACGCAAATGGTCTCGCTTATCTTTTTCGCTCTAACATATGACTATCTATGTTATTTTTCTTTCGCATTGCCAATCTATTAAGTATTATACCAGTTGATCAGATCGTCAGTAACAGTCCAGCCAGCAAGCGCCAGCAAGTCGCTTCATGTCAGACATAAACACGACACGCGCCGCGTTTGGTGCGTTGGCGGCGCATCTACCTCTTGTAATATAATGAGTACTGTTTTTTGGATTAGTCATCAACGGATATCATATACTACCTCGTATAGTCGCAACTGCAGTCAATAGGAAGTACTAGGTTTCAAGTTGTGTTTTCACCAAGCCTAAGATTGTATTCGATCTTGTAAACTGGCATGTTACACCATCCGGATGTCGATACTATACATTTAAGTATGTTTCCAAAACGTCCATACATGCATATGAGACTCCGACACCCATTGCACAGGTAAGTACCCAGTTTAGGGTCCATGATTTTTATTTATTTATTATTTAATAAAGTATCGCTCTAAAAATCCATATGTAGATCTCGTAGATTCATGAAACAACTAGAAATAAATGAGCTAGGTACCTATCTGACGACGAGTAAGTACATTCCTTAGTACTACATCCATCCTTCAAAAAGTATTGGATACTCGGCGTGCCGTTTTCTATCACCATTACAATGGCCCTATCCCAATACATAAGTCACAAAAAGGTATTGAGTAAAGAAAAATATCAGTATAAAATAGACATTAATTGATACGGACATAGGCCTTTCCCAAAATGCAGGCCTCCAAAGCAATGCTTACGGAATGTGTATTAGACTTTGTATTGTGACAGCATAATCTAAGTGACCCATTAATTTACCTACTATGACATTTGCATACCACCCAGTGGTAAGAGTGAGGGACTACCTTTAATTGTAGCATCAAATTGTGCTACTTAAAATATGGAACGTACTTACAGCAAAGCAGCGTAGTTACCGACACATAGCATAGGTACCGACAACCTTTCCCTTCGACGGCTGAGCAACCATACCCTTCGTTGGCTGCGTTTGGCTTTTTATAGGCACGGTCGGGTAGTTGACCGCTTAGTGAGGGTAGATCGTGCGCCGTCCTCGGCTGCACCTTGGACTTCTTCAGGAGCATTGGTTACACCACTTTTCTTTAGTAAGTAGGCATTATCCAATCATTTGTAACCACTCGCTGTTGCAGCTGTCACCGTAGCACCGCGACCGCCTAGCGCACCTGTAACACGACGCATCAAATGCGCCCGTCCGACGATGCATCTTGTGCAGACACGGGTATTCCCATTACAAGTGCTATATCCGATCTAGGCTTACGAGTACGTACGCGGTGCCAGCATGGTATGCTCTGGCGGCGCCACGCAGCGCAAGCGTCTCCAGGCCCAGCAAAACCTCGCCCTGCGAGAAATCACAGGAGCGGGGCGCTACGTCCGGAACGCGGTGATAGCGCGCGACAGCAGACTGGACGTGTTATGTATAACCGCGCCGACAATGGGCCCCATCCTCACCTAAGGGGGATAGCGCCGCTGCACGCGCGCAACCCTGAAGGCCGACCGCTACCTAGAGAGCTGTTGGACCTTCTTCCCCCCCGACCATCTAGGGGGAATTCGCGACATACGGCTAGTCGCGTGCGCGACGATCGACTGGCTCCCACGCTCAACAGCGGGGAAGTCACCGACGGGGTTTACCCCTGGAGCAATTTCCCGGATAGAGGGGATCTCCCCTTATTCCAAATTCCCTCAGCGCAGGAGCGCCTACAGCGCAGCGCAAGAGGAGGAAAGGTGACAGACCTGTCTGGTATTCCCACTACGAATCCTGTGCAAAAGGGAAACAACCTGGTGACCATCATCTTTTCCATTGCTTAAATCTTAAAGCAACTGTAGCGTTGTCTCCTTCGAAATCTAGCTTTTCCGGAGCTGGCAATAAGTTTGTAATTTTCGTGGTAGGTAGATATGGGGCGACGTAGAACTGAAGTAAATCTTGGCATTTACTTCCTTATACGCAATCACGTACGATTTTCAATTTAATGTAGGTTCGCACTACCTAAACACACGATCACGTACGATTTTCAACTTAATGTAGGTTCGCACTACCTAAACACACGATCACGTACGATTTTCAATTTAATGTAGGTTCGCACTACCTAAACACACGATCACGTACGATTTTCAATTTAATGTAGGTTCGCACTACCTAAACACAGGATCACGTACGATTTTCAATTTAATGTAGGTTCGCACGACCTAAACACACGATCACGTACGATTTTCAATTTAATATAGGTTCGCACGACCTAAACACACGATCACGTACGATTTTCAATTTAATGTAGGTTCGCACGACCTAAACACACGATCACGTACGATTTTCAATTTAATGTAGGTTCGCACGACCTAAACACACGATCACGTACGATTTTCAATTTAATGTAGGTTCGCACGACCTAAACACACGATCACGTACGATTTTCAATTTAATGTAGGTTCGCACGACCTAAACACACGATCACGTACTATTTTCAATTTAATGTAGGTTCGCACGACCTAAACACACGATCACGTACGATTTTCAATTTAATGTAGGTTCGCACGACCTAAACACACGATCACGTACGATTTTCAATTTAATGTAGGTTCGCACGACCTAAACACACGATCACGCACGATTTACAATTTCATGTAGGTTCGTACTACCAGTTACACACGATCACGCACGATTCACAATTTCATGTAGGTTCGTACTACCAGTTACACACGATCACGCACGATTCACAATTTCATGTAGGTTCGTACTACCAGTTACACACGATCACGCACGATTTATAGGTTCGTACTACCTAACACACGATCACGCACGATTTACAATTTCATGTAGGTTCGTACTACCAGTTACACACGATCACGCACGATTCACAATTTCATGTAGGTTCGTACTACCAGTTACACACGATCACGCACGATTCACAATTTCATGTAGGTTCGTACTACCAGTTACACACGATCACGCACGATTCACAATTTCATGTAGGTTCGTACTACCAGTTACACACGATCACGCACGATTCACAATTTCATGTAGGTTCGTACTACCAGTTACACACGATCACGCACGATTTATAGGTTCGTACTACCTAACACACGATCACGCACGATTTACAATTTCATGTAGGTTCGTACTACCAGTTACACACGATCACGCACGATTTACAATTTCATGTAGGTTCGTACTACCAGTTACACACGATCACGCACGATTCACAATTTCATGTAGGTTCGTACTACCAGTTACACACGATCACGCACGATTTATAGGTTCGTACTACCTAACACACGATCACGCACGATTTACAATTTCATGTAGGTTCGTACTACCAGTTACACACGATCACGCACGATTCACAATTCATGTAGGTTCGTACTACCTAACACACGATCACGCACGATTTATAGGTTCGTACTACCTAACATATTCTTGCTATCTGCGAAAACTATTGATGATAGAATAAAAATTAAATAATGTACTACGACTTTGCAGACACCTCATTATTTACAAAAGTGTCGCGATACCATATATCCAACTACTGTAGTTATGCCACTATAACAACTTTTTTACATTTTAAAAGTTGATATAATTTGCTCAATATAATCAAACCACATTATTCATACCTCTGTATCAGTCCTTATCGCATTAAATGATATTTTATTAAAGACCGTTTCAATACCTGTAAAATACAAATTGTTAAAATCGGAAATTCCATTCAAAACATACCAATAACGAATTTAAAATGTCCGTCTAAGGAAAATAATGCATTTATAAATTATTATTATAATATAATATGCATGTTCTCTGTGTAAGTTGTGCTTCCTTGCAAGTGACATTTTCACTCTGGCACACAACACCATTTAATGTAATTCGTATAATAATCTGTGAAATGTTGTTAGGATGCCTTAACTCTAATAAATAAATAAATACAAGAAATCAACCTATCTAGGTCAATACTTAGTACCGTTATGGCTTATTAAATTACCAACTTTAGTTGTAATTCATTAAAATTATTGATTACTAAAGTCATCGCCTCGAATAAATAATAGCATAACTAGGTTTGCCGCTGTTGTTCCGGTATAATATTACTCAAAACTTCGTCAAGCCAATATAAAACCACCACACAGTTTACGGTAAGTAGTTGTAATGTATTGGAAAACAATGGCGGTTACATACATGTTACGTACGGACAATTCGATTGGTCGCGCAGCGGTCCCACGAACAAGACATTCCGTGCCTAACATTGGACGGGTCTCTCACCACTCTAGATTTAGTTTAGTAATAAGTTAAAATGTAATTTTCTATTGAAGAAAATTAAATAGTTTATAGAACTTAACGTCTCGACCACCTAATTTCACCCTGCCGCCGATATGTAACTTACATACCTACACGATACATAATTCTAAGTGTTCACTGAGTGCGATGCGTTATAGTGATGAGTAGGACGCGAATCATACATAAGTTTGTAAGAGTAGCCTATTTTTTTTTGTAATGAGCGCGCACAATGTCCCACTTCAAATGAGGCGAAGTGTATATTGTTCGTCGCGATATATTTGAAGTACTGACTAGAACAACTAGGAATTCGAACTCAATTTTATGAATAATAAAAACTGTAATAATTTGTTTACAATAATCTGCCGCGATACCTGCCTCCCGCACAGCAATGCCGCGACACGATGATTAGGTAATCGGGATCCTTATGGACAGAGGTATGTATATTTATTTTATGTTGATCCATCAGTAATTTAACAATCAATCATAAAGTAATAAACATCCAATGCATAAAGTTCTTAGACCATCCAATTTTATTTATGTACCTACATACTTATTCAACTTTCCTCTCTCCGTATTTCGAAAAAATATTTTTAATATTTTTAATTTACCACTAACCTTTTATTCTCGTCGCCATATGTAGTGCTCCGTGTCACCCTTGTCATAAAGGGTACGTTAATTGGCTCGTTACCACACCAGTGCGCAGTAAACGTCCGTTCTGCCCGTGGCTAATACGTGACTGTTTACGTCACTCTCGTGTGCTCGAGACAACGTCATGTTTAACAGATTATATATAGATCGCATACACTACACCCTGTTATATAATACCCTGTCCAAATACAATTATACCAGCGTTGACCAGTGATTTTATATCACCCATGCGACCTACCTACTATCGTTTTAATATTATATTATTCTAATAAAGAGGAAACATTTGTTTGCAATGTTTTCACACAAAAACTACTGGACCGATTTCAAAAATTCTTTCACCAATAAATAGCTGCATCTTCACTGAGTGACATAGGCTATATAATATTACTAGGTGCAAACGAAACTATTGTTATGTCTAATTCCACGCGAGGGAAGATGCGGACGTCCATCTTTAATTTTACAACGTACGTTGCCTTATGTAATACAATAACAATAAATTGACGATAATACACAATGCCCTTGTCACACTTGAAATATCATTTTATACATATTATAATGAGCTGGAGGCAGACTCCGTGCCCTATCTCCCGCCCATCTGTGAGCGGTTCTTGGTATAGCATTTACTTAATTTTTCCCCCTAAGTACGCGTTTTATGCCGGGGTACTTATCTTTGCTTCAAAATGATTTTAATCTACCATGGGCCAGGTACTTAAAGGGCTGTCCTCCCCCACTTTATCAAGTTTCCCTAAAACCATGAAAAAGGGACCGGTACCATGTTTTATAGTAGTCTTATGATTATGGAATTTCGTCAAAGCAAGATGGCTGCTTTGACCAATTAAGTTTTCCAATATCGTGACCTCATTGTAGAAGATGATAGCTTGAGAAGGCCGTGTATATTGGATTATTGAGGGTTGAGAGAAGACCTACAATAGTACAATACGGCTTTTTCATATGTATTTGTCAGAAAACCGATGTTTAGAAAAACATGTGAGATTAAATTTAATCATAACCATAATTCGATCATATATCAATCTTAACCATATGAATTATAACCATACATCGCATGTACGATCGCGAATAAAATTGGGGTAAGACTATCCTACAAAAATAATCTGATTGGTTTGTACAAAATGCTCTTAAACGACCACTAAACCGCTTAACTCAAGCCCCTAATCTTGACATAGGTACCAGTTTTATGTCAATATGGAAAGCAATCTTCAAATCAATTCGGGTCATCGTAATTCGAAAGCAAAAGCCCATTGACACCGTATCCGCTGATCGGCTGTTAATCCCGCGTCGCGAGTTAATCGACCGTTGATTGAAATCGCCAGGCCGGCGCTGTTCGCTAAATGACGCGGATGGGCGACAATTTGTTTAAAGCATGCAACTAGCTTGTAAATCATTTCACTTTTACTCATATTGAAAAGAATAAGCCATAGTATACTAGTGGTTGGTAAAATACAAATAAGCCGGTTGATATGCCTTTAAAGGTTCCTCATATCCGTATTACATACTCATTATAACTAGCCCAAATATTGAGTTTTAACCGCGGATTATAATATTGAGCAAATTTATGAATAATTAATTATTTAAATTTATTATCTCAAGAATGAGAGTAGGTACATATAGAAATGTTGGAAACCAATAGATTTGCTAATAAGAGGAGCGGTCAAAGTAAACACCATACCTGGACATTTCGACCAGATGGTTAGACTTAAAAGTAAAATCTAGAATTGCAAAAAACACAAAGGCTAGAAACTAGACTCGGCATGCAATACAACTTTTCAAAACCAATATTTCTGTTCCGAACAATATTTCAGAAGTCCCATTTTGAAGTTGACAGCCAACATTACAATACTAAAAGGACAGGTGGAACACAAATTTCTCCAACAAAGCGCACATTCGAACATCAAATTTCCGTCAGAGTTTGTAACTCGTAAAATTCCCACTTGGAACTAAAAATTCTTCGCTCCAAGAATTACAGAATACTCATCTCTTGTTGCACAGCATGCTAATAAACGACCCTAATACGACCAAAATACTCACATCACAATGTAGAAGATCCTGTTATAAGATTTAAAAAATCATCGTACCTTTTTATACAATTTTGCTGTTATTAAAGTAAAGCTATGAACAGTTTTCCAACAAAGTTAACTAAAAGCTTTCACTAAACTATGTCGATAACATTAGACATAGTAATTTTATTTATTTTATTTTAAAGTTCATCAATAACTGTTACATTTTAAGACAGAATGAAAGAAATTAAAAAATTAATAGATAACACATAACAAAACCACACATGAACATCAATTATAGATGAACCTAACAAGCTCTGGAAAATCAAAAGTTATTCTCAACTGAAGACGTGGTAGAGATTTTTCGCCTCTCATTTCAATATTTTCCTCTCTGATTGCTATTTCTTATTTTACGAACTTCACTTCGCAATATTCCTCCTAGGCAAAAAGCCTAATACTAATATACTTTTGTTTTATTCATTATTGTAGCTATCTGTCAGCCATAAAGCAGCACCACACCTGCTTTTTACCTTCGCTAGGAATGTAAACACCGCGACATTATTTGCGCCAGAAACCTTGAAGATTCCGACGTAATGTATGAAGTATGTCGCTAACGCTATTATGTTCTGTTTATTTCCGCAAACAGAGCAGTCCCATTTAATCTCAATTTAATTCTAATTTCAAGAATACGGGAAACAGTAACTCAGGTCTTTAGGTGATTCCAGACTTAAGACAATAACTGTAAATCTACATTATTTCGAATGCGGTTAGATACCCGTTTATTTCTATTCAAGAATTCTATTATCTTGAAAGAATATTACTTTTATGTGCATGTGTCGTGACTTTCTTACTCTAAAATAAAAGAGACGAATTCTCAGTGGTAAGTATATCAATAACTATGAAATACTATTTAAGAATTATGACGATACCGTTGCGCTGCGGTGAATGGCTAGGAATGCCGAAACCCGAGTCTCCGGTTCAAATCTCGGTCGGGTCACATACGTAATTTACGTCAAGTATGGCTCGATATGATAAAGTTTGACCATTTAGATTATTTTACAAAGAAATAAAACAGAGCGAGAGATAATCAACTTGGTATTGTCAGATGCCACGTAAACGGTAAGTACTGCTGGTGCGTAATTTAACCTGTGTTTTAACTATAAACAGAGCTACAGCAAAAGTGAAGCTACATTTTAAGCCACCACTAACGATACACTTGTCCCGCGTCCGCGGTAGCTAGCCATCCCGGCTGAGGACAGGTTAATCCGGGATCGTGGCGGGCAACCAGCTAACCCCTGTCTATTGCTCTAATTTATTATACTGGTTGCGTAAAAATACATGTGGTTACAACAAGCATTTGTTTTGGACAAGAGTTACATGAATTTCAACAAATAACGGACAATTTCATTTTGAATAACGGTTACCTATCATGTGCCAAGAAACCAAAACGGATCAAAGGCATAGTGGGTGTTCAACAAGATTTATTTTTAAATCTTAGGATTACTTTAACGATCGAAGAAAATCTAACAAACAAAATACAATTTTATTAAATTTTAGTAAAGTACTGTTGGACCACACAGTGTTAACGAATTATCCCGTCGACAATAGTAACACCTTTGCCTTTTGTTGTTCAAAGCGAATAATAATATTGGTGCCTAACCATAACATTAGCGTTGCTACCCACGGCGCTGCCGATGCCTGCACCGCTCGAGTTAAACTACGATTATCAATATTTGATACCGACCCTTCGAATTTTTAAATATTGGTTTATTTCTTTACTGATTTTCATATTTTATTAAATCTTTAGCCAATATGACTTACATTGAGGACTACATTACAATCGAATTGTTGTACCTACTTATGGTGCAGCAATGTGAATGAATTAAATCAAGTAGTCTGATATCTCTATATATATAAAAGGAGAAGGTGACTGACTGACTGACTGACTGACTGACATAGCACCAGATTTTTCGATTTGATCGACTAACCGTTTAAATATCCGCAAAATAAACCCATACTCCGCGGTCCAATTAGGAAATTGATACCCAGAATGGACGCGAAAAGTTTCATCATCATGGAAATGTAAGTAGAATTCCATTTGCTTATCTGTTCGCTCGAGAATTAATTTAAACTGTGGATCGGTGGGGGCCGGCTCGCGCGTCCGATGATTAATCAATTCATTCATTTGTGCCGCGCAGTGTAAATAAAACCGATGAGACCGCCGACGAATTGCGATTTCATTAACGAATCGCGGATCTGGGGAGACTATCTAGCTATTAATAATATAGTTAAGCTATAACTATACCGTTACAAATTTTTTTTTTTTAAAAAGCCTTTTAAAACTTTTATTTTTATTTTCATGCATTGTCATCGGAACCAAATATGTGTGCCAAACAGCTCGATAGCTTACAGTAAAATCCACTGTTATTTACAACAAATGTCAATGTTACAAGAAGCTTCCTATTCTGAAAAGGCATTAAAATTACTTTTTATAATGTGATGATGACGACAATGGTGGTGACCTATGATGAACACGCAGACGCGCGTCAGTCAACGTTATCTATGTAGGACTGGACAATGAACGGCTGAGAATGGGGCGAGATGGGCTGGCGGTGAGGGATGGACCGTCAGCGCTCACAATGACACATTGTCGCGACGCTGTGTATATAATATTTTCTATATCAATTTTACTTCGTATGCTTAGTTACGGAGATCTGGAACAACTAACTCATTTTAATTTTTTTACAATAACCTCATACAAAATAAGTACCACCACTTTCTTTTGTTTACGAATGATAACTTTACGTGATAACGTCATAAGAATACATCTATTCACTTCAATTTATAAACAGTTGTCAAAACAGTTCACGTGTACGTTGTGTGCTGCTGTCTATTAACTATTATTATAGTGATTTGTTCATTTCAAGAGAAAAGTGCAATTTTACTGGATAAAAAGTACCGTTTGTCTATAAAACCCACTGGCCGCTTTAGGGTCGCTTGCGTATTACTACCGTGACGCTTTAACGCGTGCCTTGCGGTTCCTGCATAATACTGTTCGTCTATGGTGGGGGGAGGAGATACGCATAGCTCCGTCTTCTGTCCCCGAGTCTCCTGCGGAGCGGGTTAGCGTATGGACTGTTCCCCCTAACCCGTTCCGCGGCATAACTGTGAATGACGTCACGTGTAGGTAAATGTTTGCTCCCGAGTTAATTGTCACGAGGTCACACCGTCGACGCAGCCCGGGAGCGCGCGGTGTTCAAAATAAATGCCGTATTAGTCAGATTGGGGGCTGGCCCAAGTTATAAGATACGGTTGTCGATTATACTTGGCGTTCTTATGTACAAAGCTTGACAACGGTACCACGGTAATAGCATCATAACAATACCTACACTCGGAAACATGGGATATGAATAAGATTATGAAACTATTTACTGTCATTAACATGGAATAGAGTAAGTAATATAGTCCGTGTGCATTGTAAGTTACATAAGTAGATATAAGAATGACAGCAGGAGTTGTCTCAGTTTTTGCTACTGCGGGGCTAGATGCCCGAGTGCGCTGGTTTTTAGACAGCCCCTTTACACTGAGATAGTGCGCGGCTATGTATCAGTTGGTTAATAAAAGGGATACATCTGTGTTTATGCGGGGATCCTTGAAAGTTGGACCAATTGTTCTCACTTAATCTTAGGTAAGTACGTACATCTAGCTAGATGTTTAGCGAAAACTCTCGAACTAAATTTTATTTCACGCCTTCCTTTTCCAGCAAGTGACTACATATTGTTTTCTTTAAAAAAATAAGCGTTACTTCCGTCAGAAAATAAACGTCACATCCGTCCAAAAATAAACGTCACTTCAGAAAAATCTGAGTTACTCCCTAGTCGCACCTAAAGAAGTTTTACTTAAAAAACATCGAAATATCAAAAGAAAAAAAATTTAAGCTGAGAGACATTTATTATGCAGTTGAATGTAATCTGTTGTGACATCTTACCATAGATCCAACGCACAGGCTTTCAACGCGACCAAAGAGCTACTATTCTCCTACTACTAGACTATCGTATATCGCTTCCCCCACGTTCCGCCCTCCAAGTTCGCGGTGTAAACGGTGGCGTTAATTAATTTAATTAAATCATGGCGTCCCCTAGCGGATTTATCAAAGCCGGTTGTTTATTCCGCAAGCTCGTTCACCCGTTGTTATACAAAAGTGTAAGTATTGTTACATTGTAAACGGAAGTCAATGAGTAAGATTTGATTTCGTGCATACGAATAAGCTACGACCCATAGACGTCCCACTGCTGGGCACGAGTCTTCTTAAAGACAGCTGCGGGAAGTCTAGAGCCAATGTTAAGCTTAGTTGGACCTACGGACTGCTAAATTTAGATCCCATTTAGTTTAAAAAAATTAACTGCCCATTTAGAAACGTTTCAAAGCCCGTCTTAAGATAATGCGAGACCAATATACTAAAAATAAACCTTTTTTCGACGGCACAGGGTGTACAGAAAAACTCATGTGAGTTTATGAGACACCTTCTTATTTGTAAATTTACCTGTATAACTTAAAAAAATATCATAATACGAGTATATCATATATTAAATAAATCATATATTAAATAAATATCATTGTCGATCTTTGGTGATGCTCGAGTTCATACGCGACGTCTACATACCACCAGGTGACCATTCTTCTTGTTATTAGGCTGATATTTATATAAAAAACATCCTTAGTATTAGTTTTTGTGTCCTAGCGTACATACCACTTAATTAACCAAATGTAGTACTGTAGTGTGAACATACCTGAAACAAAAAAAGATGAGTTAATTTTGTACACAGAAAAACAAATAAATATTATGTACTCTTCAAATAACTCTCCCTTGAGAAACTGACTTTTAATCGATAGTTAACTCTCGATCAATTTTTTAAACAAATAGCTCTAACTTTTTGCGTCGAAATACCTCAAAGGTCCGCAAAGTATCCCATGTATCCGCTTAGTATCCACCCTGTATCCAGTTTAATATTCGTGGCCGCGGATTTAATTATGCGGTGTTTGGAACAATGCGGCGGACTTGGCGGATTTTAATTGCGAAATCCTTGGCTTGTACTAATACTTTAACCGAGCGATTAAGCTAACGAGATTCTTAATGTCTCGTTAAGTCTCTAACTGACTGTTAAGTCGATGGTGACGCTGAGATTTTCAATATTATGTCAGCTTTCTTCTTGAGGTCCAATACAAGATAGGAGACGAAAATCGACTGCTTTTGGCAGTCCTCTAAGTTTTCTTTCACGCTTCAGGGCCGCTTGTTTTCAATAAACACCTGACGAAGGCGACGTATGAATTACTTCCGAATTTTTTTTAGCATCTAACAACATACGATCGTATTTTGGGATGGGTCCGTTGGCGCAATCGGTAGCGACTGCTTGTTACGCCAGGGTACGAATCCCACTCAGGACAAACATTCGTTTGACGAACACTTGTGTCTGTTCTGTGTCGGATAATAATATTACTTATTAAAGTATGTATTTAAAAATATCTATGTATGTATATCAGTCTCTGATACCCATATCACAGGCTCGCGTCTACTTTGGGGTCGGATGGCCGTGTGTGAGAATGTCAATGATATTATGTCTGTATTGGTAGTTGTTCTACTACTCTACAAGCTCTACAAAAGCTGCAAGTGATAATCAATAACTTGTAATTCGTGTTTCAGTATTCGAGATGGAAGATTATTTACTTGCCCGTAACCTTAGGCGTGGCGACCCCAATCCGTCGTGAGACAACACGTGAGACCCCTCCACCCGCGAGGTAACCCCGTACGCTGGTAATAGGCAAACTCGAAGGCGCGTCAATCAACCGAGCACACACAATAACCCTCGGGCCAGTAATTCGCATCCGATACCCAAGCCGCTTGTCGCACTAACTAATCACTCAGCGGATGATTAATCGTTAAACGTCGGTTAGTTGATCTTTATTGCAGTGCGTTGTTGTATTTGTTGGTTATAGTTTTGACTGATGGTTAACTTGGTTCGAGAGGGTAAGGATTGAGCCCGTCTTATGTATACCCTTCCACACTAGAGCAATATGCTTTCCAACTTCAACAATATGTCACCTTGAATTAGGAAGATGTATTTTGCTGTCATTTCATTGCTATCCGTCCAATTATTTTACTGGTTTTAAGACTATGGGAATAGTGAGTGGCAATGTGCAGTTGGTAGACAAATTATCTACGCGGCTGTGAGATAGATGAGAAGGACTTTTATCTATCTTACTGACATTCAAGTCCTATAGTAAAAGATTTCCTGTATTATGATTAGAAACGAGTATATCTTTTTTTATGGACACAAGATAGCAAACGATCTTGCAGCACCACCCATCCGCTGCCGCCCATGACAACTGTGACTGACTTTGAACAAGACACAATTAGGGACTGGGGTGGTTAGTTCAATTAGTTGAGAGAGTTAATTAGAACATTAGTTGGTCAGCTCGTTAGTGAGCGAGAGTAGTTATGAGGACTGGGGACCGTTAGTGATTGTTATAAAACTACTAATTCTATCTATCTAAGAAACTATCTAATTTTCAAGGGTTCTAACGTTGACTGTCTGTCACAGTAATGATAGGCAGCAACAAGAGGGTGTCGCTCGTCGTCGTCGCTGCGACCCAGAGACGTCCCACTGCTGGGCACGGGTCTCCCCCACAGACACTGCGGGAGGTCTAGAGCATACTCCACCACGCTGCTCTAACGCAGATTGGTTGAGGACAACAAGAGGGTGCAGCTATCTTATATTCATAAAACCTGAATTGGTTACTTATCGGATCACGCACAAATCAACAGCGGACAGGCGAGGCATCAGGGCCGCCATAAATATTACGATCGGAAATTGGATATGAGATCTGCATACAGCCGGCCTTCAGGAATCGAATTTCAGTGGGCCCCCTGAAAGTACACCGCGCGAGGTTGATAGAATCGGCTAGAAATTGGATTTATTTACCGTCCATTTGGATCGAAATGGTAGGTCAAACTGTGGCAATTTAAAATTTAAAATACGGTTTGGGCAGCTCTGCAAAATTACGAACATGCAAATTGCAAATGATTTGACAAAGCTGCTCAAATTTTGATCTCCTTTCTTCTACTATATTACTTACAGTTCTGTTCTAGGATGCCTACTCAGTGTAGGTACCTACTCAGTCTAGGTATCTACGTACTGTAAGAAAGAAAGAAAGAATATTTGCTACAATCGTTCATGCAACACAGAAAACTATATCAAGTACATGTGTTTATCCTACAAAATTATAAAAAATAAGTAAAAAATTAAAGTTCTATGTTGCAGTGACCACTCAGCAAATAGGTCTACACTCAGCATAGCTGCAGTTGCTCAAACTACAACACTGATTTTCAGTGCAGCCTGTAGTGTGTACTGTAGTAAAACATGACTTCGTAAGTTACTTTAACACGTAGACCTAAAACATTCGTCATTAAAATTATAATTTTACCACAGATGGTCCTTATTTACTGAGAAGTGGAGAGGAATAATTTTTTACCAACGAGTACGGTAGAAATTATTCAGTACCTCCACATTTTTCCAAAGTGGGGTACACGGTGTCGCGTGACAGCGGATGTAGCACACTTCCCCCGAGACCCAGCCTGGATGCACGGATAATCACAGATAATAAAAGATGGCAACCCAAACCCAGATAACCTATCTCCGGGGCAATTACAAAAATTAACACAAACGCCCGCAATCTCGCAAATTATCCCCGGATGCTTATTGGATTCCCGGGGGCGGGGCGGGGCGGGGTTGTTAATCACGCCGGGATTACCGATGTCCCGGGATGGCCGCGGGATTACACGGGATGACGTCTTGTTTATTTAGTTGCGCAATTTTTCCTTCAGCGGTGAGTGGGCGGCCGAATGATGAGAGCGATTGGTTCGCTGAGGGATTCCTTTGCCGCGGTTTCTAGTTTATTACACTGTGGCTTTGCCTGTCGGCTCTGGTTAATGTATTCGCATATACATATGAACTAGGTAAAACATTTTTCATTCATGATGTCAAAATAACTAAGGAGAATTAGCATAGAATTTATGGATTTTCTTCTCTATAATACTACGTAAATGTATTTTATCAAATTCACGTGGCTCAGCGTTGTGTGGATCGTTAGCTATTCTCTGCACAGGAATATACTCACTTTATAAACACACGAGTGAAGGTCCGCAGCATCGCTCGCATGGAATTAGACATAACAATAGTTTCCTTTACACCTAATAATATTATATAGCCTATGTCACTCAGTGAAGACGCAGAAATTTTTGAAATCGGTCCAGTGGTTTTTGTGTGAAAACATTACAAACAAATCTTTCCTCTTCATAATATTAGTATAGATATAGGATATATCGACTACTCAAACCAGATGGCCAAACCACTCCAAGGTTAGGTCAGCTTTTATAAATGTATCGATCGATACTGATGGCTAATTCGGTCTGCTTGAATGCGAGATAAAATCAGCAGTAACAACATCAGTCCTACTATGTTCATACAAGAACTACAGGACCGATTTCAAAAATTCTTTCACCATTAAGAAAGCTGCATCTTCACAGAGTGACATAGGCTATATAATATTACTAGGTGTAAACGAAACTATTGTTATGTCTAATAACACGCGAGCGAAACTGGTCCACTAGTGTTATATGTTTTAATAACTTACCTACTTATTTCTGTAAACCTAATGAGCACAGACACGAGGGTCGAGAATCGAATTACAAGATTGTTTTACTTACATACGCACCTAACCTACTCGGTTAGTAACTTGTATTAGTTTTAGTTAGTTACCGATGATGCTAATATAGGCGTGTTAAAAAGAGACTAAGGTTTGTTACAGGTAAACTTGGCATGGCAGCGGATTTATATTTTAAAAAACAACACATATGAGCATCCATGACCCGAGTACATTGATTTATCCGCAAAATAAATATAAAAAAAAATGAAATAAAAAAATATATACTAAATCAAAAATAAATAAATAATATAAATAAATAATCATAATAAAAAAAACAACTGCCCCGGTGGGATTCAAGCCCGGAGCCGCGGTTCGGCGGCCAGTCAATCACCGCGCCACTGACTCGGATTTACAGTATGAACCCTATTGATTATTTCCGAGGAATCTCACGTCAGTCGATTGCATCACGCTCGCTACAGCCACATAAGCGTATCACATTTCAATCTGAATCGGGCAATCCGCGCTCTCGTTGCGGACAGGCGGGGCTCGTTACAAGCTGCAGCGCTGATTTGAAGCTGTGCTGGAACAGCTGCTCTAATAGACATCGATGTACTGCGAACGAGACCACAGATGGTCGTGAAACACGAGGAGGCTGGAGGGTGGACTACGAACGGGTTTATTAGATCTCGGGCTAGAAATTTAGTAGTATGTAGCATCCATAGCCCTCCACCAATCCGCATTGGAGCAGCGTGGTGGAGTATGCTCTAGACCTCCCGCGGCATATTCTGTGGGGGGCAGTGGGACGTCTATGGGTCGCACCGATTATTAAAACAATGTCGATCTGGTATCTGGAAAATCGCAATTTTGCACACAAAATGTTTGGCTTTCTCGCCCGTCGATATAAGTATCTATACCGGCCACGTCCCAGACACTCGGTTTCTTAATAATAACAGCTGGACGTCCAATACAGCATTTTATTATATATATTTTATTTTTCAGCAGCTCCATATGAAAACCACTATTACGGTCGCGTTGCGCCGCAAAGCACATGCGGGCTGACTCAGCAAATAATTGTGTATTTGAACAATGCAGCACTAGTTGCCGACTGCGGCGTTGTCTGGTCATACAAGCGAGTTCTAAAGTTCGAAAGAAAAAAAGAAAGTTATTTTGTTTTCATCACTTTTCATCAGCAGTGATGTAGTACAGTGAAAGACGAGGATAGAAGTAGAATTGATTTATAAATATTAAAAAGGATGAAAAATTGGACCCCTCAGCAAATGGCCGTGGCAAACCAACAGCAGCTGATTTTCAGTGTGACTGAAAATCAGCAGTTTGCAGTTGGGTCTGATATTTACTTATCAACCTATGTTAAATCCAGCGTTACATCTCTGAGGACACGGTTTGATAACATGAAGACATGAGTCTTGTTTAAAGTTGCTTACAGATGCGTTACTACCATTGCGGACAAAGGTCTACTATCTCTGAAAAAGTGTAAGCGATACCACATCTCGTGCGTCTTTCAAACCGGAACACAGTCCCTAAATAAATATTTACACGACATGAATAATACTTGTTACCGATATAACTGCACTGCCCCGAGCACACTTTGGATAAATACAATACAATACAATACAATACAATACTTAACAATAATATTTTTTAATAGATAGAAGAACGGAAGACTACGTAATTTTATCACGGATCATATAATAAATATCAAGGGGATATATAAAAAAAAGGATTGGATAGAACAATAGCTTCCTTAGACTATAACTTTCGAAGGTTCGACATAGGCGCTACCACTATCCTATCACCACTTACCTAATATTAATGTGGTATCATCATCATCGCAACCCTTTTTTTGTCCCACTGTTGGGCACGGGTCTCCTCTCAGAATGGGAGGGTTTAGGCCTTAGTCCATCACGCTATGTGGTATATGAGCTAATTAATCCGAAGCTATCGAATGACCGCCGGCGCCGTGGCGCTCGGGTTACGGAATCGTACCCGCATACCGCACGAACCGCTCATTGGCGTTTCCTGATCGCACGCCGTGTGAAACTGACTTGCTAAGCGATCACATTTCTATGGAGAGGCAGTTCTTTCCTTTCGATCCCTGCTTGATTTTCGAACTTTACTATTTTAATCCGGCTCGAAGGACCAAATGATCACGACCACGGACCAAATGATGACCTAACCTAACTAAGAGATAGAACTACCGAGCATTGCAAGGTTTTACAATACATATAACGGGCGACAGGCCCGTTGGCGCAATCGGTAGTGACCCTGTCTGTTGCGCCAAGGGTCGTGGATTCGAATCCCACTCAGGACAAATATTCGTGTGACGAACACTTGTATTTGTTCTGTGTGGATGTTAATATTATTATTATCTATTTGAGTAAGGATGTATATAAAAATATCTATGTATGTATATCAGTCTCTGACACCCATATCACAGGCTCGCGCCTACTTCGGTGTGAGAATGTTCAAGATATATTAATTTATTTATAATAATATGACCTTGAAAACAACACACTTTAACGTCCGATCTAAGTACAAATTTTACTTACCATAGGTACCGTACCCTTTACTGTACCCGATGTTCGGCATCAGAGCGCCTAGCAGGTATAGTCGTGTAAAACAAGTAGAGAGTAGAATAAGAGTATCGAATATTACGAAGAGCAAGACGACGACGAAGAAGACGAAAACTATTACCATGAGTAACAATATATGAAAAATAAACATGCATAAAAAATAATACATGCATGAAAAAGTCATGCTGTAACTCTTGATCTGTATTAATCTATGAAGCCAAACAGATTAAACACATATATCCCGCGCTGCCACAGATAACGGATTACGCTATTAGATCTACGTAAAAACAACGATGGATGGATGGATGGAAAAATAAATAGATATAGAGTAATAAATCTATGGAAAAATACTGCATTCAACTCGCAATCACACAACAGCATTGTGACAAAAATAAATAACATACTCGTAGGTATATGATTCTCATTTCAAGGGTTTATTTATGGATATAAGATAGCCCGACTCACTATTGTGACTTACTTTGAACTGTTTCACGAACAAAGATTACCTTCATAGTCAACATTTTCATCATTCTAAGCAATGCATCTTTCACATACCTACTTCAAATTGAACTATATTCCTTTATCAGCTCCATTTAAAACATCCTTTACTTAAATAAATTAAATAGACTATTGTTTAAATATCTTTTTACTATTTAATATTGATATTTTTATTTTATTTTATTCTAAAATTGAATTCATGTTTATCATCGATGTATAGCTACACTAAAAATGTATCTGCTAATCGTTCATTTGAAACGCATACCTAATAAGTAAGCCGGCAGCTGAACAAAGCGACGTTGGCTCATCGCGGAACTAGAACGCACGTGCGTCCGCCATTTCGCGGCGCCATATTTGGGACGCCATCTTGTAATCAAGATTGGCCCTTGACCATTTGTGGCGAGTACCACTGCTCCTGTAGACACGTGTGTCGTGTGAATCGCGTGACACGGTTTAAATGCTGGAAGAATGAGGATTACGGGACTTAGAGCTCTTTCTTTATAGACGACAGACATCAGGTTAAATGGTCAGGTTATAAACATGGGATTTCAGAGCTTGTAACAGCGCAATTGTGTTTGCTGGTTTGTTTATCTTTCAAGTAGTAAAGGTTTTTTGTATTCATAGTGTTAGTTTCACGAGCTAGTTTTAAAGAGGATTATTTGTATGGAATAATTTTTTGAATTATCATTTTACCTACCTACTCGAATCGATCTTACTTAGTAATGTCATGAGTTATGGAATTAAGTATTCACGCTCAAACGGAAAATGTCAATTGATTGAAAAGAAAATTATCGAAAATACGTAGGCCGAGGCACGCTAAGCTTTGTCCTTCAATGTATAGCAAGGTCAGCGAGCAACCCCTGCTCGTGGGCATGGCCCGCAATTCAACTTAATTGATGATCGATGAATCACTCGAAAAAGATTCCCCGAAACAAAGTCAACTTTAACAAGCGAAGGAGACACTTGAAGTTTAATCTCTGCCAAATTCCCGATCCTCTTATATTGAAAAGCTTCCAGAGTCCTCCAAGTCTTAAAACTGTAATAAAATTTACGAGTGCTCCATGACAGGACTGGCTCAGGCTTTTTCACTTGGCGTAAGTCGAACAATGACCCATGTGTAGTCCGACTAGGTAGAGAAACCTGTGTACTAGCTGTGAGTTGTGAATTCAGTTTTATCTAGCTAGTAATATATCAATATTAAGGTGCTTCAAATACCCCGAGTACAAGAATGTCTTACATAAATATTCCAGGTACTCTCCATGTACGCGAGGTCACCGCTACTCTTCTAAACCTAAGCGACGATGAAATATAAAATTTGACAACCTTCTTTTAAGACCAGGTAAAATAGAAAAACCGGTAAAGTCCCAAAGCTGCTCTGACCTTGCCTAAACTTGCGCTGTGATTAAACCGGAAAACCGGTTATACTAATCTATACTCTGATAAATCCCTAATAAACCGGTACTCGCCCAATCTTGTGGCGTCAATAAACTGGAAAACCGGTCCTCTAATAAATTTGCGCCGCGGAAAAACTTTACGACATCATTGTATGCAGCGATCTCTATAGAGTAGAGATAGCGTGCTAGCACACGTGCTCTATAGAGTATGGGAGCTGACACAGATACTATAAGGCTTGATCTAATTTTATTAGCATAATGAGTGATACATTCCGATACAAACTCTTGTAGATCTAGTTTTGAGGATCTTCATGTTTGGCTCAACTTACTAAATTTTAATGTTGTTTTATTGTACTTTGTTGCTATTTTTATCTTTTAGCCCTGCTCCAAATCACTGTAACTTTTTACATATATTAATGTAAGTTTTTATCAGTGGAAACTGCTGATTTGTGCACTATAGTGTAAGCTGTTGTTATATGTTATACAATAATTGTGTTTCCCAAAAATACTTAAATAAATAAAATATATAAGCGTTTGCTTCCCAGAGCAATCCAATTCGAATAAACCAGTGAGTTAAAAACTTGCCTCTCATTTGCAAGGTTCCAGGATCACATTTTAAGACTATAGTATGTAGTATTACATACTGTAAAGTAGTATATTGTCTTGCAAAATGTTTCAACTGCAGTAACTTACGGTTAAAACATTGCAGGATAAATCTAACTGCATTCTGACTTTCCACAAGGATGCAAGATCAGTCTCCATTACGACAGCTGCATGAATGTACTATGTACTTACATCTAGGGAAAGGTACGAAGTCTTAAAGTAGTACTAAGAAGAATCCAGGCTCTAAGTGGGGTGACTCTGTGAGTTACGCGAGCGCCGTCGATTTACTCCAGACCCCTAATGGAAGACAAGCATTAGGTGCAGAGGTCTAATGGTGCAGAAGAAAACATTCAGTATGTACCTATGTACAGCGCGGTAACTGTTTTCATCGGATGATTAGCAGAGACCGTTGTGTCGGTAATTGCAGTGTAATTTGTGTTAATTTTAGTTTCATTTTAAGATTTTTTTTCTTTTTTCTGTATTTTCCCTACGATCAAAAAATTTAACACAACCAACCAGAAATTACACTACGCCATGTGTAACCAGTGAAACTAACACAGTCGACCCCGCACAGTCCCGCCTATTTTCTCATAATATACCGTGAAATGTTACCAGCTTGGGGAGATCATGTTGCTATTTAGGTAAAATTAAGGAATATAAATATTTTATACGTGATGTTCCGCGTATAACGGAGCGCTGAAATATAAAAATTCCCTATTTAAGTGTAGTAATTGTGGCATACTTGGTACCTTAGGTGGTGGTACTTGAGTATTACTAACGTAGATAATTCACAGTCAGTCATTTTCAGAACTAGAAGCATAAAATTTATATTTTAGGCTGTTGATTAGATATAAAATATAAATAAATATGGCATTCAAAGCTTGTAAAAATGTTACCCTTAAGGGTGTAAAATAAACATAGGGGATAACACATTTACGGATTAATTACAAAGTTAACGCGTTAAGAAGAATCTATTATTATGTCTAATTCGCGAGCGAAGCTGCGGGCGTCCACTAGTAAGTAATAAAAAAATTCCTCCTTGATAATGTCCAGTTTTTGACATAGCTTTTATCAGGCGGTCACTTCAACCGTGGTCGGCTGTACCTACATACTAACATACACACGCGCTCCTGTGTTTACGATTTGTTTACGATAGTTTTACGATGATGTTTCCTTGATGAGCGATTTGTAAACACAAGAACTGATATTGTATATAAACATAACTTGCTTGAGGAGATGATTTATGAACTGTTACTCGTAGTAGTAGCGTTCATAGCCCGGTGACTGGGGTCGATCGTATGTGATCGGCTGAGTTACTGAGTTTGTGGATGGTCTATTGGCAAAGCCGACACCGTGCTTTAGATGGCACGTTAAGCCGTCGGTCCCGGTTGTTTTTAATGCAGGTTCAGAAGGTCTTCGACAGCTTGAGAACATTCGACACTGGGTTGGCCACTAACCCCTCCACTAATCCACATTGGAGCAGCGTGGTGGAGTATGCTCTAGACCTCCCGCAGCAGTGTCTGTGGGGGACACCCGTGCCCAGCAGTGGGACGTCTATCGAAAATGACCTCGCCTTAACCAAATGGTCGTTGATGAAGCTTACTAGAATTATTATTTGTTGTAACGAAAAAGAAAGGTTGTTTGACATTATATTTCATCAGAAATGTATGTATGGTGGGTAGGTACCTACCTACATAGATAGGTATAACTTTATTATAAAACTTAATTTATGTTTAAAGTGAAAAAATATTCAGAAAAAGCGTGCAAGTCCATAACAATCACCATTAAAGCGCGTTATGACATTAACCTAATCAAAAAGTATATTTATGGTAAAACACGAAATATGGAGAAAATACATTAACAACTCCAGTTTCAGTTCTATGGGTTCATAAAGTTACACTAATTTACATCATAACGATGCAGCGAATGAGGGCGTGAGCAATGAAATCATGATGAACTAAGTCATAAGGTTTCCAACTTGATATGGTATGGCGTCGTTTATGGGTGAGTAGCAATTTAGTGTCGTAATTATCACACCGAGTTTCTTACGATTTCCCGTCCCGTCCAATTCGTAACTTAATTGTTAAGCAATAAAATCCCAAATCTATTGTTTTAGCATTTTAAAATACTTCCTTCATAGTTTCGGCATTCACTTTTATGTGGTGTCCCATTACCAGGAAGGTATCCAATGCCTCGACTGAGTAGGCAAAGAATGTGTCATTTCAATTTTTATGGGTTTAAACGGCTTACGATACAAATATAAGGTCATCGGTTCGAGAAGAATTTCCGTAATTATTTTTTAGGGTATCGATGAACGTTAAAAATGTTAAATTAGAATATTTAAGAAGCAGTATGATTGCAAAACTAAACATATTATATTATATATACACTTTGTCGAAGGGCGGCCTGCATATTTTCATATACATATTAAAATTTTCTCTACATTTTATTTTATCTATAATATAAAAGGAGAAGCTGACTGACTGACTGACTGACTAACATATCAACGCAGCACCTAAACTATAAGGGTTAGAAACTTGAAATTTTGCACAGGGGTTCCTTTTATAACCTAGGGGAGCACTAAGAAAGGATTTTTGAAAATTCATACCCTAAAAGGGTAAAACGGGGGTGCAAAGTTAGTATGAAACTTTGCCATTTTTGAAGTCAAGTGGGCAGCCCGAACGCGGGCAGACGTCGTTAATGGGTCTAATTCTACTCGAGCGAAGCTGCGGGTGTCCACTAGTAACATATGCATATACACAACACAAAGTACAGAAACTCTAAAGGCCACAAATCCTTCTCGCACTTCATTACTAATACTCGAGACTGAATCAGCAATTGATTGGTGCGGTGAGTAATCCTATACGAGCCGGAGTCTGTCGCTACATACTCGTAGTTCCGAGAACCGCGAACGGTACTGCATGAGAAAAATGTTCCATGAATAAAACACGACTGACAACCGGCTTTTCTATGGCCTACTGGATGCTGTAAAGTATTGTGATCGACGGCCGGAGCAGCTACGGGACCAATGTTTAAACTACCCCATGTAGTGTGTGAAGTGGTTGTATCCCATGTTTTTTTACATATTTAATATATAAAAAATCGCCTAAAAAAAGCCTAGTATGTGATAGCGGTGACAACGCAGTGGCTATCGAACTCGCCTCTCACTCGAGCGATCCGGGTTCAAACCCAAGCGGCACGCACCAATTACTTTTCTTAGTTATGTGCGATTTAAGAAAGTAAGAAAAATTTAAGATATTTACCGTGTACTTGGTGTAACGGTGAAAAACACGTCGCGAGGAAATCGGCATGCCTGAGTAGTTGTCTCAGAATGTAGTAATAACATGCCTCAAAACTTCTTAGTTACCTAACGTCCCTACTTGAAAGTCATCAAAAATGTTAAGGGTCTTACACAAGCCGAGCCTGATGCGGTCACGATAAAACCACTTGTGATTGTAATGGTTGGTCCCTATTCCCACTAAACATAGCCACGATATAAGTGTACTTTTTGTCGTCATCACATAGGCACCTAATTGATTTATCTAAGAATGTATGGATGATGGATGGATGGATGGATGAATGGAATGTACTTAATCAGCGATTAAGGCCCGTATTAATAAGCCAAACTTAGATCAGGATCAAGTATAATAAGCTGATCCATTCCCAAAATCCATACATGAGTCGGCAAACCTATTTTCATGTAGTTTCTCAAATTTGAGATTGGTTTAATACGGATCTAAGACTGAGAACTCAAATCCTGAGATATGGCAGCCCTACTACAGCTAATTGATGTTTCCCGACTTCTACCAATTTCGTGTTCATCATGCGTTACCAAATTGTGTACAATTTTCTAATCAACCGGATCGGATGACTTGTCCGTGAACAGTAATATCAACATCCTGTATCTGCGTTGTTTCGGCCTCGGAACATCCTGTAGCTGAGTGATCCAGTCCAAACTAATAGATTTATTGCTTGTGAATCGTTTGAGAGATCGTCATCCCAATTTAAGGTAGGTACGCAGTTCCGTGTGACAGAGTTGTCGGGATTTGTTAAGTTAAACAGCGTGCACAGCTTCTGGGAGATATTACTATGATAGCTTCCCACTGTAGGGAAAGAGACTGTTCTCATAGAAGGCCTGGACCAACACCAGCCTGCTCCAGTGCCGATTGGTGGAGGGTGTATTCTGGCCAATGTTAACAAATTACTTTTCATAATCGATAATATATTGAAGCTTAAATTTATCGTGATAAATTATCCAAAAAGAGCAATTACAAAAATAAATCCTCGCAAATAAATTCATAACCCCCAACTTTGAGCCCAATCTATGTCAGCTTTTACAAAGTTAGCCTGCAAGGTTTAAAAACAAACTCCAGCCCATTCTAAACTCTATTCTGCTTAACTTTTAGCGCACATTCCAAAAGCCAGCACCGAAAATATTTTGGTAGCTAAACGCATGCCTTTGACAGTTACGGTTCTATAAACTAGAATTTGAATTGACTGCAAACGGTTTGGTGTTCTATTCTAAAAGGCTCAAAGTCGACTTTAGAATGGCGGGTTAAACGCAAATACAGAGTGATTCGAACAGTTGGTGCAAATAAGATAATGGAATGCCGGAAATTGGTTTGATAGACGAAATTCAATTCTATTTGTATGTGATTTACGTTGGGATTGGAATTGTTGCGTCAGGGTTGCGTAACGGTGAAGGTCATAGTTCAACTTCGACTATTTTATGTGCCAAACCTGATATTCGTTTGGTATCTACTTTACCAAGGTTTCAAGTTTAAATCCTAAGTAGAAATATTTGGCAAAAGTTATTTAAAACTCTTATAATTATAGTTAGTTAAGCGTGGTCTTCATAGACCGACGTGTGTCAACCTCTCAAGAGTGTGGAATGTTTTCTTGTACCTACCGTTAAATCATGTCGTATAGAAATTATCACACCTCACACTGCAAGAAGGAATTCAAAGTTTCACCCATAGTTTTCACGAGCGAACGAATCCATAGTTTCGCGAACATTAAATGAATAAAAACTATACATTAATAATAAACTCAATGAACTCAAAATGGAATTTAAATTGACGATTCCAACAACCTAACTAGACTTGAAATAGTATAAAATGAGTTTTAAAAAACCCACAAAAAATATTTTAAAACCTATCCAAAAACCCACCACTTATTCCGCATCCGACTACGATATGTACAGGCGTGTGCAAAAGTATAAAAGTAAAAATTACACACCACTCGGTCAGTCGGGACATGAACGCAATAATTGTCGCGTCAAATATTTCGTTCGCATTTTTCCCTCCGAATGTTTGAATAATACGTTTTATCGCAAAAAGTTTTTTGCGGACCACGACAAACATAATGTAAAATACATGTACAGTCACGTTCGAAACGTGTTAACGGTTCGTTTAAATAACTAACAGTGTTATGTGATTAATGATCCTGATCAATACTTTATGATATCTCTTTTTTTTAAATTGGATAGTTGTTATTTAATTGAAATTTGTCTGCCAAAATTAAAAATGTAAACAACTGGAAATATCACTTGCAGGTATTCAATTCAATTGAAATTTGTACTTGACTTGCTAATTTTGCTACTAAAGGTATCATTGTATCAAACCAGTAAAGAAAGAAAAGGCTTTCTAATCTGATAGTGAACTTTAAATATACTGAAACAAACTGGACCCCAACTAAACAGAACACACAATTCAAAACATTTAATTTATAATCAGGGTTAAAAGCAAAATTAAATTATTAACCTAACATAAAAGCTAAGCTTACCCCTAAAAACTGCAACGTAGATTTAACAGACGATACGAAAGAACATACCTGCAAAGAAAAATATAATATTTAAATGACACAACTTCAACTGAGTTACACGAGTGGAATCTTGATACGACTACTGATTAAAAAATTCATCTGTCAGTTATTCCATCAGTTAACTAAACCTGCACTTAACGAACCGCTACAAAAAGCAATTGAAGATTTCCTGTCCCAAAACTCAGCGGCGCGAGTCCTCATGTTGTTTTCATTACTTTAACGAGAAATTAAGTGAGCAGGTTACCTCAACCTTACAAGAAATCAGTGGTACAAGCGAGTTTTTGATATATCTACAGCTTTGTGTAATCACATTGTGATCTGAAGAATGCAGAAGTGGTGAAAATCATTGTCATTAAAACTAATCTAACTGTTATCTCACTTTTGCCGTCCGAAAATTATTGACTCGATGACGACTCGAAGGATTGATTAAGGAATACTGCCATAATTCAACTCTATTCTCGAAAAAAATATACTTAAGGTAAATCTTATGTGAATTAGAATCACAATAGCCAAGGAGTCGTTCAAGGAAGTAACAGGAAGATGAACTGTATTTTATTACGAATGCATCGGCTACCAAGCAAAAACCGGCGCAAAGGACGTCCATATGTCAGCACGACGCGCATTTGTCACGAGGTCACGACAGTAGCCAGTCAGCAGTTTACTCTTGCCGGGCATTTTTTGCGCCGCTCTCGGCGAATAAAGGCGAATTTGTCATCAACGTCAGCGTTTAGCGGTGCAACGACCTGCGCTGCGACGAGTCCATTGTTTGAGTCGTATCGTTGACGGGGCTTTGGTGATGTTAAGATTGTAAGCGAGTTCGTACTCGAGCGAATGCTGGCCGCACAGAAATGTTAGTTAGATACTGGAGTTACATGGATTTGCACGTTGTAATTCACGAAATGGAACATTGTCTAATTATCAGTGCTCAATAGGCCAATCCACCACAACCTTTATTTTGTCCCACTTTTGGGCACTTTCCTCTCAGAATGGGGTGGATCAGGCAACGCTGGCCAAGTGCAGTTGGCAGACTTCACATGCCTACGAGAACGCTATGAAGAACTAACTGGCATGCAGGGTTTCTTACGATGTGTCTTTCACCGTTACAGCAAGGGACATTTCATTTCTTAAATCTCACATAACTTAGAAGAAAGAAGAAATAAAATGATGATTGTGTTATAACAAACTTAAGGCGTTGCTGTTCCTTGGTTCTTTTATAAAAAAAATATGATTTTGACTGCCAAGTAGTACCTACTGAACCTTATGCTAACTATTAAGCGGAAAACCAATGAATACAATACCCAACACGTACACAGTGTATACAAAGTACGAAACTTGAACAAAATTAAAAAAAAACAAGCTTCATCGAGATAATACAACAAAAAACCGAGTCACAGTCAATCTAATTTTACGGTCTCTACAAATGCTGAGGAGAAACAGATTCTACTTAAGTCGTTATTGACTCAAAGTGATCAACAATTGCCTTTCAAAGACCTTTATAGACCAAACGCCTTTTTAGTGTTCATTTGACGCATCTTATAACTTCCTCTAAATTGAGAGGCGTGTTCTCAGTATGGGTTTAACAGCTTTTAGTCAACAACAAAAAAATGCCGAATACATTGTAGCAACATCAATTAAGTGTTTAATTATCATTCACTTTCCCGACGAGATTGGCTCGTTGTTTCGAATTGTGTTGTAATTATTTTACGACGTAAGTGCGTCGTTTCTGGAGTGATGTAACGGTAACGCGATCTGCGGGAGATGGCTCCGTAATTATGTATGTTGTTTTCTTGTTGATTTACCCTAAAAGTCTATTAACAAAGTAAGTACCGAAGACTGATTATTAACATTGTTTCGCAGATATTTTGTAACAAGCTGTTTTGAACAGCCCTTGAAAAAATATTTTGCTAACAAATTTATATATTCATGGTACATAATAGTATGTTTAATTTGGTCCTATGTAATTCACTAGTTTTAAGGTGTTTATAGTAAAATATTATATTCTAGGTTTGATTTTTTAACCTTATAATATTAGTGTTTAATATGAGTAGTGTATAATGGAATAATAATCATCATCACAACCCTATCTTTGTCCCACTGTTGGGCTCGGGTCGCCTCTCAGAATGGGAGGGATTAGGCCTTAGTCCACCACGCTGGCCTAGTGCGGATTGGCAGACTTCGCATACCTTCGAGAACGTTATGTTGAACTCTCAGGCATGCAGGTTTCGTCACGATGTGTCCTTCACCGTTATAGCAAGTGACTTTTAATTTCTTAAATCGCATCGAATACGCAATCGAATAATACAGTATTCATAAATTAACTCTATGCTTATTCAACAGTTAAGTTACCTTTAAACAGTTCAAATTAACAGTTAAAATTGTAAGGAGGCAACAAAAAACTATCGCTGTGACAACCCTAGCGTGCCTACTAGCCTGCGCCTACAAGCCGCTGTCAACGTTTCATTGCGCACTTGAACTTGCATTAATTGCCACTTGATTTCCGTGCGCGAGTGTACCTTGGCTCTCGACTGGAGCGCTCGCCATGGGAACGATTAAGGCGGTCAATGAGACTGTAGATTTTGTTAATAGCTTTCTTCTATTTGCTCTTTCCACTCGCTTGTACTTAACATAGTGTTTACGCACGTTTGTATTGGCCCAGTAATTGGTACTTGTACTATCTGACGTACAGCCGGGTACAGTCGGTGAAAGGGTTTTGAGTCAAGCTAAATTTTCATACATTTCACTCGATGTATGTAAGGCCCACTTTGCTCTGCCCCGTATAAAACAGCACCCTTAGGGTAATGTCAAAGACTATCGGTAAGAATTTATGAAAACCGTTCTTTCACAGAGACCGCTAACGGCCGAAATTAATAACCTATCTTTGGATAGATTTGCCTATCTGAGATAGTTATTAGACATATTTTATATGGAGCATATGTCAAATATCTATCTCTGGTAGGAAAATCTATCCAAAGATAAAGGCAAGGTTATTAATTTCGATCGTAATCCGTTAATAAAATGCACACTTGGCCAGCGTGGTGGACTAAGGCCTAATCCCTTCCGTTCTGAACGGAAACCCGTGCCCAACAGTGGGACAAATGATGATGAACCGTCTAGTAAAAAGTGGGTACTAGATAACAAGTGTACTGTCTACCTCTTCACGGAAATAGAGGCGTGACATTAAACATAACGTATAACATAAATAATATAAAATGTTATACGCTGAAAATAATCTTACTCGCTGTTGTGCCCTCTCGTGCTTGAGTATTAGGTACTACTCAAGTATGGTAAGGTATGCGAAGTCTGCTATAAATATCTATAAATAAATATCTTGGACATTCTCACAAACGGCCATCTGACCCCAAAGTAGGCGCGAGCCTGTGATATGGGTGTCAGAGACTGATATACATACATAGATATTAAATAGATAATATTATCATCCAGACACAGAACAAATACAAGTGTTCGTCACACGAATATTTGCCCTGAATGGGATTTGAACCCACGACCCCTGGCGCAACAGACAGGGTCACTACCGATTGCGCCAACGGGCCCGTCAAAGCTAGTGTTATTAAACGTAACTCTCAATTAATATTATTATTTTTAATCCTAACAGTTGTTATGAGATCGTTTCTAACGGTGCTGTAACACCGTGCAAAGTCTAGTAATAATAACGCCACGTAACAATCGTTGGGGTCATCTATCCACCTAATTGCAACCTTCGGCGACAACAAAGGGACCATTACACGGACAATGGTCGTCTAGAACCGGCCCTTTTAGTGAACGGCAGATAGCGCAGTTTGTTTGTGAGCTTGTCTAACCTCAGGCATTAATAGATATCTAGTACGTGCAGGGTAGGCGTAGAAAATGAAAAAGTGATTTATCCAAAAAAGTTTTTCGCTGCGACCCATAGACGTCCCACTGCTGGGCACGGGTCTCCCCCACAGAAGCAGCTGCGGTACGTCTAGTACCTTACATACTCCACCACGCTCCAATGCGGATTGGTGGAGCGGTTGGTGGCCAACCGAGCGTCGAATATTCTCAAGCTACCCGAAGGTCTTCGATAAGGCTTAACGATTGTTTCCACCATTGAAAACAACCGGGACCGACGGCTTTACGTGCCCTCCGAAGCACGGTAGCGTCCATGAAATGTTGCCAACCAGTGTCCATTCCTCTCGATATCATTGTGGCGAGTTATAGCATCATTCATATTGCGGTCGCCAGACCAGACTCGCCCCAGTCTCACGCTAGCTGTCAAATCTTTGTAATTACAACGGGGACCCATTTCAACAACCATAACCATTGTTCCTCGCGGGGCCCTTTGTACGGGTGTCACATTAAAATGGTGATGGACAGAGCTTTGTGTAACCTGGAGGCGACGAATAAATGTTACTAAAATAATTACTTTCATTTATGAAATAACTAGTGGTCGCCCGCAGCTTCACTCGCGTGGAATTAGACATTCGCTAACTTCAAAAATGGCAGTTTCATACTAACTTTCATACACCCCCGTTTTACCCCCTTAAGGGGTGAATTTTCAAAAATCCTTTCTTAGAGCTCCCCTACGTTATAAAAGGAACCCCTGTGCAAAATTTCAAGTTTCTAACCCTTATAGTTTAGGCCCTGCGTTGATATGTCAGTTAGTCAGCTTCTTCTTTTATATACATACTAGTGGACGCCCGCAGCTTCGCTCGCGTAGAATTAGACCCATTAACGACGTCTACCCGTCTAGACTTCAAAAACGGCAAAGTTTCATACTAACTTTGCACCCCCGTTTTACCCCCTTAGGGGGTGAATTTTCAGAAATCCTTTCTTAGTGCTCCCCTACATTATAAAAGGAACCCCTGTGCAAAATTTCAAGTTTCTAGCCCTTATAGTTTAGGCCCTGCGTTGATATGTCAGTCAGTCAGTCAGTCAGTCAGTCAGTCAGTCAGTCAGTCACCTTCTCCTTTTATATATATAGATATAGATTATTTGTGTCAAATCAAAACTGATCCTGAGTCCAAAAACAAAATTGCTAGCAAAAGCATTATTTAAATATTTACCTACCCTCGTGACGAGGGTAGCTGACGAATTAGGAAGTTAGTAAGTTAATCAAGAGTAAAAAAGCTAATAGTTGAAAGGACTCCGAAGTCACGTAACTTAATTAAGTAATTTCAATACTTAATTGGAAACAGCTTGCCTTGCATGAGCGCAACGCATAATACGGTTTTATTATTCTAAAAACCGTATTATGCGTTGCGCTCATGCATCAAGCATGAAGGTATATTCAACCTTATTGTAATTACATAAGGTAGATAAGCGACATAAAATATTAAGCACGGTAGTCATTTAGAAGTTAATTTTGAAAAAAAAAAAACTTTTACCCTCCTGCAGCCCAAGGGGACCAAATCGTCGGTAGACACGCAAGCTCTATGACCCGAAGCTTTTATTTGAGATCCTTACTGAGGCTTTTTTAAAAGCATTCGATGCTTTGTATTTTGCGGTGATTGAAGAGAGCTATTATGCAGGGGTTGAGTAGTCAGTAAGGGTACGAAGACTAAATACAATGAGTTGGTCAAAGTTAAATAAAATTTAATTTCTCTATACGGGGAATCCCCCAAATCTTAAAATTTAATTCCTTGATATCTAAGCCCGTATTATTAAGTGATAAACTAAAGAAAACTTTGAGATAGGACGTATACAAGGTGTCCCAAAATTCAACGATAATCCTGAACCAGAGGATGCACCTGCTAATGACTACTCCAGGAAAAAAAAGAAAAAAAAAATATCTCGATTTTTTTTCAAGTTAATAGTAAAAAAGGAAATTCTTAGAAAATTGACACCCCTCATGATATTTTTAAACTACCATGACCGCAATTTTTGAGATATTTCTGATATTTTTTTTGTATCCGTGACCTAAGTAGTACTGCTATCTACAACAAATCTTAAAATTCCTATAATGTCTGTAGTTTTTACACAATAAACAATTAAAATCATTGTTTTCCGTAAAAAATTTGGTCAAATTTACTTTCTGTCCACTTTCATTCACTGTGGTGTAAAAAAAAAGTATGGACACTACTATGGCAAGTTTTTTAAAAAGTTGACGCAACTAATCAAGATTCCAAAATGGTATAATACTCTTGGAAAACTAGTCACAAAAAAAAAGTATAATATTTCTAAACAAGAACCATATTTCAAAAATTGTTCTTGTCGATTAGTAATAACTTTTACTATGTGCCCAAAATAGGTTTTTTGGTGGTGAAAAATGTTTGAGTAGATCCTGTCTTTGAGACAACCCCAATAGAAGAAGTCTTGGGGGTTTAGATCGGGTAAAAGGGGTGGTCATAAGATAGGACCAAGTCGCCCGATCCAACGCCCTGGATACCTACTCTTGGTTTATGTAGTCTCGCACAGGACGGGCATAGTGAGCTGGGCGACCATCATTTAAAACCACATGTTTTGTAAATCACTTAAAGGCACGTCTTCTAATAAGTCTGGTAAGTTATTTTGTAAAAAGTTCAAATAATTATTTCCATCTAAGTTTCCTTGTAACTCAAAGGGCCCTGTTAAAGTTAAACAGTCAAAAATAATGCAAAGTCAGTTCAATTTGCAGATTTCTTGATTCACACGTCAATTGAATACATAACGGCGTACAGTAAAGAAAGAAGCAGAGCGTACTGACTGCTGAGAACAGCAACTTCTCTACCTGCCCTATTGTTATTTAATAACGACATCTACATCTACCTCTGACTAACATGTAATCTCTCTCTATCTCTCTCTTCTAAATTTGTTTGACTACGCACATGTCCCATTTAAATCCAAGAAATTTACAACAAAAATCATATTTTGGGCACATGATAACCATCAACATGTACAATTTATGAAATTTGGTTCTTGTTTAGAAATATTGCACTTTTTTTTGTGACCAGTTTTCCAAGACTATTATACCATTTTGGAATCTTGATTAGTTGCGTCAACTTTTAAAAAAACTTGCCACAGTAGTGTCCATACTTTTTTTTTACACCACAATGAGTGAAAGTGGACTGAAAGTAAATTTGATCAACCATTTTAGGGAAAACAATGATTTCAATTGTTTATTGTGTGAAAACTACAGACATTATATGAATTTTAAGATTTGTGGTAGACAGCAGTACTACTTAGGTCACGGATACAAAAAAAATATCAGAAATATCTCAAAAATTGCGGTCATGGTAGTTAAAAATATCATGAGGGGTGTCAATTTTCTAAGAATTTCCATTTTTATTAAGTAACTTGAAAAAAAATCGAGATATTTTTTTTTCTTTTTTTTCCTGGAGTAGTCATTAGCAGGTCCATCCTCTGGTTCAGTATTATCGTTGAATTTTGGGACACCTTGTATAATTGAAAAAAAATTGTGAGCCGTCACGGGACGTCTGGCAGATGTGAAACATCGAAATTATTTTGTACAAGTAATATGCACAAAACTACAGATTATGACAGGAACTAAAACATATAAGAAAAAAAAACAAAAAAAAAATACCTAATTATTATATTTTATTAATAAAATAATTTCCGACCGTCATTTGTCGGAACTGTATAGTATATATGTATATTCCATATTCGCCACGCTCGCCACGCTCGCCACGCCAAAAATTTGGTTTGCCCTCCGCCTAAAGATGTTTCACATCAAAAATCAATCGATCTGCGAATCGCTTTCCTCCGTTCCAATGCACGCATCAATGAATATTCATTAGAACAACTTAATTTTCTTTTAATGTGCTCACTGCCATACTTTCTCACAAACATGCACTATAAATCATAAATACTGGCAATTACACTGAAAAATGTAAATGTAAAAAGCCAATAATGCCAGCTATCGGTAATTAGACACCATTCGGAATGAATGACTGCATATTATTTAAATTATCGTATTCGTAGTCTGTGGTAATGACTGGTAAGACAGAAATGTAGATGCACCATCTGCTGCGGGAACGGTGAAGGAAAACATCGGGAGGAAGCCTGCATATTTGCGACTAGTTAGTAATGTTTTCGTGGGCATGTAAAGTCTTCCAATCCACACTTGAAGAAATGGGTTCTACAAAAAGACGCAAACAGAGCTTCACTTCTAAGATAATAATAATAATAAATCTTGGACATTCTCACACTTGGCCATCTGACCCCAAAGTAGGCGTGAGCCTTTGTTATGGGTGTCAGATATTTTTAAATACATACTTAAATAGATAATATTAACATCCAGACACAGAACAAATACAAGTGTTCGTCACACGAATATTTGTCCTGGTGGATTCGAACCCACGACCCCTGGCGCAACAGACAGGGTCACTACCGATTGCGCCAACGGGCCTGTCAAGATATCTCTATATGATTTTTTGTTTAAAAGGTTATTTTTAAGATTTGCAGCTATGCTATGATAATGTATAAAAAAATTTTTTGAAACAAACAGACTGAGAATGCACTGGTTTAGCAGCAGAAGCAGTAATTAAAAACCGCGACCGATAATCTACACATTAGTACCTAGGTAAATCTTTTGTACCATTTAATACTGAAAATTTTTAATGCATTTTTGAAACAAACAGACTGAAAAAAGCATTGGTTTAGTAGCAAGAGAAGTAATTCAAAACCGCGACCGATAATATAATCTGCACATTAGTCGTCCTACAGTCGGCGCGAGCCAGATGCAAATTTTATTTAATTGTAATCGGAAACAGGAACGTAATTGTAGGTTAGGCCGCCGCTGTGCATAAATAATTTATTTCGAGCAGAACTGATTGCTGCAACCTATTTACGACCAGATGTTTTGCGGTTCTGCTACTATATTTTAATGGTGGCCTATTAACGAAGTACGTTAAAATTAGCCAGCGTATGAAATATATGGTTTCCAGGGCAGGCTGTTGCCTGTGCCTATGAGGTTATTTTTATGTTTAATTCGATATTATTCGCAAAACGCTCACACTCACTCCCCCACAGTAGGCCGACCTGTGTTGCGGATGGTGGACACACACAGAAAACAACACAATTAACATCCATGACCCGAGTAAAAATGTTTATCTGCGAAATAAATTTTTGCCCCAGCCGGGATTCGAACGCGGGACATTCGATAGTTAGGGTCACATACCATTCTGACAACTGAGAGCGTAATCTACCACTGTAGTCTGAAAGGTATTGATGCCTTGTGGATATGTGGCTAACCCGACAGTCGGAAGTTTTGCGTAGGTTTCCGACATGATCGAGCGACTGTTAGTACGATAACAACGAAGACTAACTCCTCGTTAAAAGACAATAACCTTGAATCTCGTTCAGAACTTTAACTAAGTAGGTATATTGATCAGCACATAGTCGATTCATGACTGTAGAGTTCACGTGATGCGGAACTAACTGGCACTAACTCGCCCTTGAATTAGTCTTTTATGGTTCAAGAGCTCGTTAATTAGCATCAAATTGAGATCTTAAAAATACTTGATCAATTGTCAAAATTCAGTAATTACGAAGTTGTAATGGAAAACTATTTTTGAGAACCATATTTTATTTCATCGTTATTTCTATTCTTTATTGTTATTTTTTATTCCTTACGGGTCGTAGGAGGCATGTCAAACCAAGGCCAGTGTTGCCGCCATAATACGGTTTAGTGGATTCATAAATTTTACCCATATCCCTCATCCATCATCCATCCCTCTCCCACGCACGCTCAAGCCGATGCACTCGCTAGATGAGAGGGACGAGACGTAAGATGTCAAACTTGTCAAAGTCAGTCTACGATAACCGCTCGCGCCGCTCGTATTGCATCGGAACGTTGCAATAAAATTAAACCTTTATAAACTTGTTGAAACCCAAAATATAGTAGTATAAGTGAAGGAACTGAAGCAGGGATCCCTGGGGAAGTGAAGTTCAGTGTGTGCCTGGCGAAAATTACGAGATTGCGCTGGATTACCGCGCGCCCTGCCGGCGAGCCGCCTCAACGTGTGTAAGGTAAGCGTGCGTGGTCTTCCCTTCGTCCACCTGCTCCAACCACCAGCTCATCACCTATCAAAAATACAGTCCACTAACCGCAAGGTCTAGTTTAGACCTCATCCGCCGCTTACCGCGCCTCCATTCTGGTCACTTCGAGCCGAACAACATACTGATCACTTCGATCCATATACCTACGGCCCTACGGCCCTATAATTCGGCTTAGCCGGGGGGATCCTGTCACTTTCTATTATATTTATATATCTGTATCTTTATAATATATACTTAATCCCGCAGTCTATACACCCGCAGTCAGTATTTATATACTTAACCCCGCAGTCTATTTATCCACCGCAGTCAGTATTTATATACTTTATCCCCGCAGTCTTATTTACCCGCAATAGATACAGATTCATACATAATATAACGCACCGCACCTTGTAATATTTACTCATTTTAATCGTTTTCTTATTGTTTACGCATAACAACCCGCAGTTAAATGAGTACTTAATACCTATTACAAGTGTTAAAATCGTAGACTCAATTTCGCCCGTTCAGTGTTTACAGTAAAACCTGAATTGTGATTTATTTCCTACTAGGTTAGTTGTTCATAGGATAATACAATTACCTATAAAGCGAGTTAGCCGGTAGATCTGTAGATAATATACATTACGCGCCGCAATACCTACATTCATTTGCTCGAATTAGTGGGTATTTATTCATATTGGTACCGCCGCACCGCGATTACTTTAAATTAGTTTTCATTCACTATCTCATTTAAAATGCCTAAACAGCCACATAAAACCGACAGTACCGAAAGTAAAGAGGACTGCGGTTTGGCTACTAACGTTGATTTATTAATGTTAGAAGCAAAACGCAAGGAATTGTTTGCGCGTGCGCAATCAATTTATAACAAGGCGCAGCTTGCCTTTAAGGATCAGTCGCAGAAGGATGACTTCTTAATATCAATAGAAACCATTGACGATTTGAAATTAGATTTTCGCCGCGCTCATGATGAATATAATAGGACATTGCTGACTATTGACCCTGCAAAAACACCTAGTTTTCAGTCATACTTCGCATTTGAAGATATGTTTTGTTATATAAAAAAGGTAGCTAAACAATTAAATTCAAATATTGATAGTTCCTGTTCGAATAACGACAGACCTTCTTCGATGCCTAGGAGACCTGTATTGCCGCCTATTGAGCTGATAACCTTTGATGGTGACATAAAAAAATGGCCGCTGTTTTACGCTAGTTTCAAGTCAACCGTTCATGATAATTATTCACTGACGGATGATGAGAAACTTTATTATTTAATAGGTAAATTGTCCACTAAGGTTCAGTCTACATTTGCAGGGATTTCACCCAGTGGTGAAAATTATAACATCATTTTACAGTCCCTTACGGATCGTTACAATGATGTTCGCACAATAGCGTCCTCTTATATTGATCAAATATTAAATGTTAAATTAACAGGTTCCGCATCCGCTTCTAATTATGAAACATTTATAGATAAAATTGTAACCGCAACCAACGCTCTTAAAAATTTAAAAATTGATAACTTAGCTGATTTTATTCTGTTTTATATTTCTATAAAGAAGTTAGACACAGATACGATACGTGCTTTTGAAAATAGTTTAGGTACCAATCCACTTCCCACATTTGAGGAATTATCCGCATTTATTAAGAAGCAATGTAGGGTGTTCTCACATTCCTCGATAAATAATAACTCCCGCGCAACGGCTTCCGTTGTTAATAATTATAATCCGCGTATTAAGATGTCCGCGTCTAAAACTCAATCTTATGTCGCGTCGGTAGCAAATAAGTGTCTGTGTGACAACGTGGTCCACGATCATTACTATAAATGCCCGCTGTTTCATTCATTAACGCAGTCAGCCCGCTTTAAATATGTTAAAGAACATAACGCATGTATTAACTGTTTAAGTAGCAAGCATAAAGTCAGTAATTGTAACTCCCCTAAGAACTGTCGCAAGTGTCTACAAAGACACCATGTGTTGTTATGTACACGCATTGATAACAGTGCAGAGCACGCGCGGCCGCAACCCAGGTGCGCGAGCCCCGCGCCTGCGCCCGCGCCGAAGTCTGACGCATCATCGAATGTAAACAACACCCAGGCCTCCTTGTGCTCGACCTCAGTCCGCGCCCTTAGGCCGGCTGGACCGAACGCTGACACAAGCGTGCGCGCTTCTCACTCCACAGTATTATTACCTACGGCACGTGTCGTTATGTACGATGTCGCTGGGAATAAACACATTGTCAGGTGTCTTTTAGATAGCGCATCGCAAAGCAACTTTATCACTATCGACTGTTGCAATCGCTTAGGTATAAATAATTATAACAATTCGCACCTGGTGATTATAGGTATAGGGGGTTCGAAGCATTCGGTAAAAGGTTCTACAGATGTTACAATTCATTCCCGCCTTAACTCGAATATCAGTTATGATCTTACGGCACTTGTTGTTGACAAGATAACTCACGACTTGCCCGCCGTGTCTGTAGACCTTAATGCATTGCATTTAGATTCATTATCGCTTGCTGACGATGATTTAGGCAGTTTCAAAAGAATAGATGTACTTATCGGTGCATCATTATTCTCGCACCTTTTACAGCCCGACTCGATGTCGAGCAACGCGTTGCTACCGCCGGCCGCTGTCAACACTGTGTTCGGCTATGTAATTATGGGATCGGTTCCCATTTTACATAACCAACATAGTTATACAACTTCGTGTTGCGCGAGTATTCATGACTCGATGGATACTCTAATTAAAAGATTTTTCGAATTAGAGGAGGTTACTGCTCCGCCCGCTCATAGTAAAGATGATCTTCATTGTGAAGACATTTTCCGCGCTACCACTGTACGTGATGGGAGTGGTAGATATACAGTTGCGTTGCCTTTCAAGGGTGACGTACATACGCTAGGAGACTCGTTTGCAATTGCTCGAAAACGTTTCTTATGTTTAGAAAATAAACTACAAGCATCGCCAAGCTTACGCACCGCATACGATAATGTCATTCGTGAATATATCGCTAAAAATTACTTATATCCCGTGACAGGTGAAGACATTCAGTCCAAGCCCACTTATTACATTCCGCATCACGGGGTGATAAGAAATGATAAGGCAACTACTAAGCTCAGAGTTGTCTTAGATGCTAGTTGTAAGTCTACTACTAATGTGTCCTTGAATGACATTATGTACTCGGGCCCTAATTTACAGGGAGACTTATTTTCGATTCTCATTAATTTTAGGCTATTTGCCGTAGCGCTGTCCGCCGACTGTAAGCAAATGTACCTACAGATAGGCGTTAGAGAATCGGACCGCTGTTTTCAACGAATCTTATATAGATTCAACCCGCGTGAAACATTACAAATTTTAGAATTTGCCCGCGTCTGTTTTGGTCAGAAGGCCAGCCCATATCTGGCCCTTCGTGTCGTGAGGCAGCTCGTCGAGGACGAGGGCACCGGCTTCCCTGCTGCAGCAGAGATCCTTTCCAATTCATTATACATGGATGACATAGTTTTTAGTGTAAAAAATAATTCTATGGCCATCGAGACAAGCCAACAGCTGATACAATTGTTTAAGGCTGGTGGGTTTGACCTTGTTAAATGGGTCTGCACCTCCCCAGCGGTCTTACGTTCAATCCCGTCATCGCACAGGTCGACTCCGGACATTGAGTTCGATGAGTCCGTTCAGCACAAGGTTCTGGGTCTACACTGGAACCAGGTCAGCGATAGCCTTTATTTCAAGGTTGGCGCTCCAAGCGAAGGATGCACAAAGCGTGTAATATTATCCACGGTCGCAAGGCTGTGGGATATTTTAGGGTTCGTGGCTCCTGTCACACTTCATGCCAAACTTCTTATCAAGGAACTTTGGTTATTGAAGTGTGACTGGGACGAAAGCCCACCTCGCCATATTGTTGCCATCTGGAAGCAATTTTGTAAGGAGCTGCCTGTGCTGAACGAGCTGCGTATACCACGGCACCTGGGGGTCGCTGATGGTTGCGAAGTAAATATAGTTGGCTTTGCAGACGCAAGCGAACGGGCCTATGGTGGTGTCGTGTACTTGCACATCACGCACCGCAGTGAGACCTCCGTCAGGCTCGTGTGCGCCAAGTCCAAGGTAGCACCTTTGAAGGTACTTACCGTCGCTAGATTGGAACTCTGCGCTGCCCTGCTGTTGTCCAAGTTATTACGCATAGTTTTTGACAATTATAAATCCCGCTATCATATTAATAAAATATTCGCATTTAGTGATTCTAAAGTAGTATTATGTTGGTTAAAATCCTCTCCGCACCGCTGGCAGACATTTGTGGCAAACAGGGTTACAAAGATAGTTGAAAACATACCTGCCGACAGTTTTCATCATATTGCAGGTATTGAGAACCCTGCAGACTGTCTGTCCAGAGGTTTGTCACCGGCTAAATTACTCGATCATCCTCTGTGGTTCAATGGGCCACCGTGGTTGACACGAGACACTTCAGAATGGCCAATTAATAACGCATTTGATACTTACTTGGACAACATACCAGAACAGAAATTATGCACTAATGTTGCAGCCGCTAACTTAAAAATTCCGTTTTTATATGAGCTGGCTAAACACTTCTCATCCTTTTTAAAATTGTTACGCGTCGCTGTTTATGTATACCGCTTCTTAAAATTACTCCCGCGTTCTAACGGTTCAGTCACCAGTTCAGAACTTCAATTTGTAGAAACCAAACTTATTGGTGCTCTTCAAAATGTTTATTTTTACGAAGACATTGTTAATATAAAAAATAATAAACTTTGTTCTTCTTCCGCGTTACTTAAACTTAAACCGTTCTTAGATAAGGATGGGCTTATTCGTGTTGGCGGCCGACTTTCAAACTCTGCCGAGGAATACGCATACAAGCATCCATATGTCTTGCCGCGTAGTGATCATATAGTCAATTTGTTAATTGACATGTATCACGAACAGAACCTGCACGCCGGTCCTGAGCACTTAATGTCTCTGTTGCGGCAGAAGTACTGGATCCTCGCAGCCCGCAATATCGTACGGCAACGCATAAACAAGTGCAACACTTGTTTCCGATCGCGACCGAAGCCGGCGTATCCTATGATGGCTGATCTTCCAGCTCAACGAGTGAACCGTATGGAAAAGGCATTTTCCCATACTGGTGTCGACTACGCTGGGCCGCTGACATATACGCCACACCGCGCGCGTGGAGTCAGGACTCTCAAAGCCTGGCTCTGCGTATTTACTTGTCTCACCACTCGAGCTATTCACATAGAAATAGCGTCGGATTTGAGCACCGCTTCCTTTCTCGCCGCGTTTAAAAGATTTCTTTCGCGTCGTGGTCCAGTGCAATGTATGTACTCGGATCGTGGCACAAATTTTATAGGCTTGCGCTCATACTTGCGAGACCTTTATAAATTTCTGTCTGAGCTTCAACCCAACTTGGAACAGGAGCTCACGCAGAACCGCATTGAGTGGCGCTGCATACCAGCCTCGTCTCCACACTGGGGAGGCTGCTGGGAAAGCATGGTGAAGCAAGTGAAGAAACACCTGTTTAAAGTGATAGGACAGCAGATTCTGTCGTATGAGGAATTGCTGACTGTCCTCACTCAAATTGAGGCGCTGCTCAACTCTCGCCCGCTTACAGTTTTAAGCAGTGATCCCGCTGAACCCACTGCTTTAACACCCGCTCACTTTCTGAACACCGTACCGCTGTTCTCTCTGCCGGTACCTCCGGGAGACGAGAATTTGCTTGGACTTCCGCAAAGACATAAGCTGCTAGATAATATGCTTCAGTCCTTTTGGAAGCGTTGGCGCCTTGAATATCTGCATCAACTGCAATCGAGGTCCAAGTGGACTAAGCCATCAGTCTCGATTGATGTTGGAACTGTAGTGGTAATCATAGTGGACAACATTCCTCCATTGTCATGGCCACTGGGTGTCGTAGAAGAAATACACCCTTCGAAAGATGGGACAGTCCGCGTAGTTACTGTTCGGACTGCTAAGGGTAGACTTGTACGGCCGGTAGTCAAGCTATGTCCTTTGCCTAGTCAGTAAAATTTAACTTCAATTCCGCATATTAGTATTTACATAGTTAGTTTAGTTCAGTTAGTTACCGCATTATTTAGATTTAGTTTTACTTATAAACCGCATCCGCAACCGCGTTATGGGTAAATGTATCCTATTATATATTCCCTTATATTTATATATTTTCTTTTCCGCTGTTTCTTTCTTTTAAAGGTGCCCTTTAAAGCCGGGGGAATATGTTGCCGCCATAATACGGTTTAGTGGATTCATAAATTTTACCCATATCCCTCATCCATCATCCATCCCTCTCCCACGCACGCTCAAGCCGATGCACTCGCTAGATGAGAGGGACGAGACGTAAGATGTCAAACTTGTCAAAGTCAGTCTACGATAACCGCTCGCGCCGCTCGTATTGCATCGGAACGTTGCAATAAAATTAAACCTTTATAAACTTGTTGAAACCCAAAATATAGTAGTATAAGTGAAGGAACTGAAGCAGGGATCCCTGGGGAAGTGAAGTTCAGTGTGTGCCTGGCGAAAATTACGAGATTGCGCTGGATTACCGCGCGCCCTGCCGGCGAGCCGCCTCAACGTGTGTAAGGTAAGCGTGCGTGGTCTTCCCTTCGTCCACCTGCTCCAACCACCAGCTCATCACCTATCAAAAATACAGTCCACTAACCGCAAGGTCTAGTTTAGACCTCATCCGCCGCTTCCGCGTCTTCAGCCAGAATACATCAAAAGGCAATTAAAATATAAGAGAAATGTACGTCTATTGTAGCTGTTTTGATTCCGAAAGAGATCTAAGTATCAATCATCTTAATGTGACATTAACAGACCAAGATATTAAGGCGCGTAAGAATACAAAAGGTGACCTTACAACATCTGAATAGTCGTAAAGCTTTAAAGGGTAGCCTAAGATGGCCGTGATTTCTTTTTAATGGTACAGATCTCGTGCAACCTAATATAGAGTTACAAACTTTTTTCATTTCCATCGGAGCATGAATATTCTATACATATAGAATACTAGTGGACGCCCGCAGCTTCGCTCGCGTAGAATTAGACCCATTAACGACGTCTGCCCGCGTTCGGGTTGCCCACTTGACTTCAAAAACGGCAAAGTTTCATACTAGCTTTGCACCCCCGTTTTAACCCCTTAGGGGGTGAATTTTTAAAAATTATTTCTTAGTGCTCCCCTACGTTATACTCCTATGCAAAATTTCTAGTTTCTTACCCTTATAGTTTAGGCCCTGCGTTGATATGTCAGTCAGTCAGCTTCTCCTTTTATATACATACTAGTGGACGCCCGCAGCTTCGCTCGCGTGGAATTAGACATCCACTAACTTCAAAACCGGCAAAGTTTCATACTAACTTTGCACCCCCGTTTTACTCCTTTAGGGGGTGAATTTTCCTTTCTTAGTGCTCCCCTACATTATAAAAGGAGCCCCTGTGCAAAATTTCAAGTTTCTAACCCTTATAGTATAGGCCCTGCGTTGATATGTCAGTCAGTAAGTCAGTCAGCTTCTCCTTTTATATAATAGATTATATTCAAGGATTCTATTTGGTCGCTAAAACACAGTACGAAATGGCAGAAGGTAATTTGGCTTGAGTACTCCGTCTGATTGATTGATACATACCAGTCTCCCGAGCTGATGGCCAGGTCAAAGACCAGCATTGTATGTTAATAAATGTAAGTAAGCAGTTCTAGTTCATTGCCTTCGCAAACAGCAAAGCACAGTCTATCTGCACCCAGCTTATTATATTTCACACTAGTGGGCGCCCGCAGCTTCGCTCGCGTGGAATTAGACATACTCGTAATAATAGATTCTTGTTAACGCGTTAACTTTAGCTTCACAAATTTGTAATGAATCCGTAAAGTTTTTATCCCCTATATTTATTTAACACCCTTAAGTGTAACATTTTTACAAACTCTGTATGCCATTTTTATTTATATCTAATCAACAGCCTAAAATATAAATGTTATGCTTCTAGTTCTGAAAATGACAATACTTTTATACAACCTTTCATCCCCCTTTTCATCCCTTTAACACTTTCTTCCTAGCCTATGTCCTTTCTCAGGCTCTAGACTATCTGTGTACCAAATTTCATTTGACTCGGTTCAGTAGTTTTGGCGTGAAAGCGAGTCAGACAGAGTTACTTTCGCATTTATAATATAAGTATGGAAGTATGAATTATACCAAAAACTACTAGGAAGAAAAGCACCCATTACGATTTTTAAAAAAAACAACTGGCCGCGTCCTACTTCCCGAACTGAGCTGGCGACATAGAAGCCTAACGGAGAGAAAATTAACTAAACAATCAACACACAACAATATTTACAATAATTGGCACGTGCGCTCGTGAGCTTAGTTGCAAAGTTTCATATGAACACTAGCAACACTGGCAACAATTAATTTAAAAAAAAAACAAATACCACACGAAACATCAACCCCTTAATTTTATAAAAAGAATACGGCTAGCATCAATTTTGGTACTTGAAACATTGCTAAGTATCGATTTAGAGTGCTTTGATCTGCAGTGATGTTTCAAAGACGGATCGTTCCTATCCGTCCCTCTAATCCGTCCCCTCAGGGGTCAGATAGGAATAAAAAGTTCGATCTGTCCCCTCGTCGGTTACAGGGGGAACTAATTCTTTCCGTTATAAACGAACTAACTAAGAATTAAACGAACTAACAAACAGACCAGGGGACAGACTGGAATAATTCAAACTAATTATTCACATTATCAATCCACTAAAACAAAAGTACCTATCTATGTATATTATTACGTTCTCAGTTACCGTTTACGGCCTATAGATAAATAAACGTAGTTTCGGAATGACGCCGAAGCTTACATGTCAAAAAGGGTTACTGATAGCGTCAACGTAAGAAGAGTATTATTTCTTCAGAAGAGTCATTCGTCACCCCACCCAAATGTCTACACTGATTCCAAATTTAAAATCGGACAAAACTGATTCGTAGTTTCTTAATTCTTCTGCTTTTCATATATTTAAAAATAATGTTTCCCATAAAACGATTCGCTATTATGCTGTTACTGGTGTGCCGTGTCCGAATAGCCTGCGACCAATGCGTGGGAGTAGACGAATGTTTCCGGGTTCGATGCTCGACAATAGCACATTATGATTCATTTGTATTTGTAATATATCTACGGTTCAACTTTTTCTATGACTCTCGCTCCCAACAATTACTGATCTGTAGGTAATGTTCTTTTTTATAGTCTGCCTACCAGGATTTGGCTAAGATAATATGTCCTTAACTAAACAATGCGTGACGATGTTTTATAGGTAGGAAACGTAATAAAATAACCTCGGTGAGATCAGATAAATTATTACATCCATGCCATATTTCGCGTAACCTTAAGATATAGCATGCATACATTTAAACAAGCATGACATAAGTCCTTAGACAGATTCAAGGCTGCACGCGTCAGCTGATCGCAGATCTAGTAAATGCCTGCGTACCTACCTAACAGCGCGCTTTTATGAATGAGAGGCGCGAGCGCGTAATTCCATTGACACATCTCTCTATCACTCGCTGCAAGAAAAAAAGGGGCAACGAACACTTTCAACCGAACTGTACCACAGTATTGTCAACACACAAACACTGAATAAAAAAACAAAACATTCGAATTTCAAATTCACTTCTTCATTCGAGCACGCCACTATTCAAAACATTTGCACAGATAATAACGATTTGAAACTTTTGTGTTTTCGCGCCGTTTTTGTTTTTTATTTTTAATCTTTTTGTAACTATTTAATCTGTGTAAAGCAAGCGATCCCGCGCAAGCGGCGACATTGACTGAGTGAGTGTCGGCCGGCCATGCTTCCCGCTCTCGCTTGCGTAACGTTAACGGGGCATAGAGTAATGACAAGATAGTAACGAAGCCTTATTTGGTGGATTAACAGACAAAATATTTATCAATGCTATGTAGTTCATTCACAACGCGGCTCATTATGTAAAGAAAGACGCCGCGTGCGCATAAATAATGAATGAATGTAGAACAGTTACAGACTAGTTGAGGTATTATTTTAATGAGCTCGAAATTCTGTAGAGATAAAAATATGATACCTACGAGTATATAATGATAAATTCTTTCCTATCCAGAGAAAGTGAACCTACAACTGAATCAGTTCTAGTCGACGGATACTTTAAGACATGAGATGACAATAAATAAATAAATATCTTGGACATTCTTCACGGCCATCTGACCCCAAAGTAGGCGCGAGCCTGTGTTATGGGTGTCAGAGACTGATATACATACATAGATATTTTTAAATACATACTTAAATAGATAATATTAACATCCAGACACAGAACAAATACAAGTGTTCGTCACACGAATATTTGTCCTGAGTGGGATTCGAACCCACGGCCCCTGGCGCAACAGACAGGGTCACTACCGATTGCGCCAACGGGCCTGTCGAATAAGATGTAACAGTTTGATAAGCTAGTTAAAGATGTTAGGTATATAATTATTATAAAACAAAATGTTGAATGAATTAAAAAAAAAAGATTCATCATGCAAAGATTTTTTATAATGAAATTGATACGTTACGATGTCAAACGCGGAACCACTTTGAAGAGCCCTCAGCTGGCGATACTTGACGATCAGAATACCAATCGACTTATTCTATTTCTCCAGTCCCTGACTAGCTTAAATTATATTCCCACGTGCAGCGATCATTTCAAGTATCATGCAAAGACAGATTAATTTTAAAGCCAATCGAGAATGCGAGAAAAAAATTCGAGAAGTGGCTAGGCTAGATGTATTTTTTTATTTGAATAATATGTCAAGTATTTTCTTGCTATATACATAATGTACATATCTTGCTCGTTTGGAGCCTTGGAACAAGGCTCTCTGGATATATAGGGTGGTGTTTAGCTTTTCTATTTCTTCCTAAAGCCGATGACCATATAGATAGATAGTCTATCGTGACTTAGAGCTTAGCTTAGTGGTAGGTAATTATTGTAAATTTATCCTAAGGCAAGTTAGGCACCTGTGTAGGATTAGCTATTCATTCAATGATCAATAGCTAATCCTTTGCCTTACATAGATCAGTTAGTAGTTTAAGTAGTTTTTAGTTAGGTACGAGTACCTAGACTTTCGTTAAGCGTGTCTAATCACCTTATAGCGAAATAAATTATTTGACTTTGACTTTGACATTAATTAACACATACTTACTAAAGTAAGCTCTTAGTAGGATTAATAAAACGACATACATAATATAAATACGACATTTGCGTCTCGTATCACAATCATATCAGGGTATTGTATGAGAATTCGTGGGTCGATAGAGTATTTTATCCCTTTATCACCTAGTTTTGTTGTGTTGTATGGTGATGCTGATGAATAAGGGAAGTTGTTAGTAGACGATTGGAAAGACACGGTACCGACTTTGAATTATATTTTAGTTATTAGACACGGTATATCGCTATGATGTGGAGAAGAATAAGTGTAATAACAATATTGTTGTGTGAAAGCACTGGGGGTTCAAAACCGACGAGCAATTAAGTCTAATTTTTCGGTATGCTATCATGCTTATCGATATGTTTCCTACGGCTCCAATGCTAGTGACAAGCGGCCGGCGTGTGACATTCCATCATACGTTTCCCGGTACTCCTGTGGGACAAGTATCGGAGGCTTGTCGATACTGGTCGGACGAGTTCGGGCCGCGGGGACACGTGGACTACACACGCGAGATGGTCCCGCGGCAAGGGAAAAATGCATAGGTACCTACTTATTGTTATTGGTCTGTCTTTTGAAATTATGGTTTCATATGATTTTTCTTTTACTGTTCCAATAAATATGTGAAATTATAATATGATTATGATACTAACTTTTCCCGCGGTTGCTCACGTCTAATAGTTTTAAAATCTATACTAATGTGAAACTGATGACTGATGTGAAATTGTGTGAAAACATTACAAACGAATGTTTCCTCTTTATAACTACTGGACCTATTTCAAAAATTCTTTCACCATTAGAAAGCTGTATCTTCACTGAGTGACATAGGCTATATAATATTACTAGGTGTAAACGAAACTATTGTTATGTCTAATTCCACGCGAGCGCAGCTGCGGGCGACCTAGTGGACGTCTATAATAAAGTAAGATGAGAATTTAATTAGCAACACTGCTTATTAGTGAGCCCGCGCGCTGCGCCCACGCAACGCGCCGTGCGCGCCAACCGTGTCTGAACTGACAGGTAAAGGACAATGCGCACTGATCGTACAGAATAAGACACGGCATAGCTACGAGTACTAGACAGTTAGCCTTGCCCTGTAACTGTTGTTCTGCCACACGTAACTGGTAACCCTGAACAATTAGATCGATTTTCATGTCCTACCCTCATTATAAACCCGTTAGTAGCTATTAAGGAACGAAAGTACCTAACTAAATCTTGAAAAAACTATCAGAGAGTGTGAAGTAGGTAATCGAGACAGATTCCGAAAATATTTTTTTAAATTTATTGTCTGTCTGTCTGTCCCTGTGTGCGCGATGTTATCAAAAACGATCGAATCGATTTTAATAAAACTTAATCGTTGATCACAATTCGATCGGTGGTGTATTTAAGGAGGAGGGCAACTAGGTGCAAACGAAACTATTCTTATGTCTAATTCAACGCAAGCGAAGCTGTATCAGTATGTATACATTTTGATCAGACATCTTAAAATGAATTTATTTTTTAGATATTTGGAGAAAAAATATTTGATTTACAGTAACATCCACAAACGTTGAAAGCAGTGATTTTTGTAGATACCTTACCTAATCCTAAGGTACCTTGTAGATACCTTACCTAATCCTAAGGTACCTAGATGGTTACCATAATTTGAGCCACAGAAACAATATACAGTAGCTTCTACTTTAAACATAACAACAAGCCTGCTACTTTTATCAAAGGCATCACCACTTGACCACTTAACACTACATCGGCACCCGGTTTTCCCTCCCACGTTTATATAGAACGAATTGTGGTCTAGTGTAACGGCAAGGGCCCAGAAGCGAACCGTTTGACCCCACGCGTGGGCAGAGCTAGTTCGCTACGGGCGCCAGCCAAATGACATGTGGGTGTTAGGGAATGTGCATAGATTAAAAATAATTATAGAGTAATGCATGCGTAGCTTAGACCAATAAGGAGAGAATTTGAAAGTGAATCCCATAGTGAATCATTTTTCTGAAAATTTAAAAAAGTGTACCAAGGTAATTTAAGGGTATTTTTTGGTTGGAATTTGAGTTGGAAAGGTGTGATTTCCTATTACAACACAATTCTTAGTGCTCAAGGGAAGAAACGCATCTTTGACTGGTTTTGAAAGAGACTCTTGTTTGTCTATATCTTGGTCTGTACCATAGCAAATCATGGGTTGCAGTGGATGGGTGTTTCCGCAAGCTCGTTTGCTATATTTATAAGGTAAAAGATTTTTTTTAAATTTATTAGTATAAAAACCTATTTATTTAGTATAGGTACACTTTCTAAGTTAATAAAGGTATGGTACTAAGCTAAAATCTCGGTAAACATTTTATTTAAAAAAAATACAAAAATGTATTGTATTCATGTATTACATTCTTGTGGCCACCATTTTCATATCCACTTTACAAAATTGGGGTAACCACTGTGACTGCTCATTCTGTCGGGGCATTAAACCTTAATTGGGAATTTAATTTGTAATTATGGTTAATTTTAAACAGCATTGCGTGCGGTGTTGTTCATTTTTAAACGTTTAATGAAAAACTAATTATATCAGGAAGGTACCGGGCCTTTGTTAATTCGAAAAGCACTGGTTTGGTTTAATTATAGGTCTGACTTATTCAACACCACCATATTATTGGTTTTATGGGACTCATTCTCGAACCATCGCGCTGGCTGAACGAAACCTTTCCTCCTCTTTCGCGGCGCTGTGAGCGCTCCTGCGTGAGGGAATTCGGATGTAAGGATGGTCTTTCTATCCGGGCAATTGCTCCAGGGATGAACCTCGTCGGTGACATCCCCGCTGTTGAGCGGGGGAGACGGTGTGTCATCGGAACTGCAGCCGTTAGTCGCTGTTTCCCCCCTGATGGTCGGGGGGAAGAAGGTCCAACAGCTCTCTAGGGAGCGGTTGGCCTTCAATTGAAATTATTGATATGTTATTACTATACAGTAGTATACCATTCAGTAATGTAGTCCGTGGTTAAACTAATGGCCGCCCGCAGTTTTACTCGCGTGTAATTGGGCAAGGGCCACTTCAAGTTTCCTGCAAATGTTCATACATCACCACAAGTTAACTTCCTTATTTTCCAAAATTAAAACTATCCTTTAGCCGTTTCAAACGGATCCAATTAATGTTTTGTATTAAGTATGATTACAATCGGATGAACAGTATGGCAAATACAGCTTTTCAAATAAAAACACACCCACAAAATATGGTATTATATGTTTAACTAGTGGACGCCCGCAGCTTCGTTTGGGTAGAATTAGACACATTAACGACGTCTGCCCGCGTTCGGGTTGCCCACTTGACTTCAAAAACGGCAAAGTTTCACACTAACTTAGCACCCCCGTTTTACCCCCTTAAGAGATGAATTTTCAAAAATCCTTTCTTAGTGCTCCCCTACGCTATAAAAGGAACCCCCGTGCAAAATTTCAAGTTTCTCGCCCATAGTTTACGCCCTGCGTTGATATGTCAGTCAGTCAGTCAGCTTCTCCTTTTATATATATAGATAGATTTATGTAAATTAATACAAATTACTTTGGCATAGTTTCTATAATTTTCTATGAACGTTAGGAACTTGTAATACCTACTTTTACTCTTCCAGCACTCTTTTTGCGCTGCGGTTAAAATTGATCACAGAAGACTGAACACTTTCAAAATCAGAGTATTCCCAATCCCTCGCAAAGGCTCTCCGCCAGCCAGTAATTACATTGGCTAATTACGAATAGCAATTAGCACCCGCGTCGCTGAGGGCTGTTATCGGGGTGGGAGACTCCTTCTGATAAAAAAAATGCTTAGACGTAAAATGTTGAGCTGAGCTTAAGAGCTCACTTGAGGGTTTGTTATTTATTTTATGTGTTAAATATTAAGAAACATTTCTGGTATAGATTAAAGAGATGTTTTTTTTTGGAACGAAGTTCCTTATCGCGCGTTGCGAAAGGGGGCTAGACGGAAAAAATTAAGACCAAAAGTTGTAACGACACTTTTACTATTCAGTCCGCGTATTATTATCGCACGCTTTTTACTAAAAAGTTTTAATTCCGCGCCTTACAAATCTTTTAAAAAAACGCTGATGGATGTATGTATGGATGGATGTATGTATGTATGTATGGATGTATGGATGGATGGACAATAACATAATATAATAACTTATATGTCGAATAACTTCGTTCCATCCGGGTGTCCTTTGATAGGTACCTCTCAAGTTTTTTTATAGATTTTAGCCAGATGAACAAGCGGGCCACCTGATGGTAAGTAGTCACCGTCGCCTGAACATAAGCAACACCAGTGGAGTTGCCAATGCGCGAGTTGTATAGAATAAATAAATTATAGTCAATGTAAAACCATTTAGGTCTACAATTAGTTAGCTGGACGCCCGCAGCTTCGCTCGCTTGGAATTAGACATAATAATAGATTCTTCTTAACGCGTTAACTTTAGCTCCACAGATCTGTAATGAATCCGTAAACGTGTTATCCCCTATGTTTATTTTACACTTTTAAGGGTAACATTTTTAGAAACTATGAGTGCCATATTTATTTATATCTAATCAACAGTCTAAAATATAAATTTTTTCTTCTCGTTCTGAAAATGACAATACTTTCATACAACTTTTTATCCCCCTTTTCAACCCTTTACAACACTTTTTTCCATGTCTTTTTTCAGACTAGACTATCTGTGTACGAAATTTTATTTAAATCAGTTCAGTAGTTTTGGCGTGAAAGCGAGACGAACATACAGACAGAGTTACCTACGCATTTATAATATTGTTATGGATAAAAGTATTGGGTATTGAGTATTTATGGTGGGCTTTTAATGGTTATAACTAACACGGAGCACCACGCAGCGCAGTCTTGCGGCGAAGCCTCGGGTGAAGCTAGTATTATTATGTATATCTAAAACATCATGTCAAACTATACGCACAGTACCAACGATGCTACCACCATAGCTAAGTAATCCTTCAAGCCATTTACATCCGTATTACATGACCAATAGAGACTACAACACAAGCTGGGGGTCGACAACCTTGGTATCAGGCCTAAAGGTCAATTTTTTGCTAATCACACGCGATTGAATGATTGCGGCTGACCTCGGTTGAACTCGCTTTGATCTTGAATGCGCGCTTAGACTACGATTTGCGGAGAGGGAATTCCTTGGAGTTCATAGTTTTTGGCAGCTAAATCACTTCTTTCAAAACCTATGTTTAATACACTACTATCGGCTTAAACTACAAATATGTATTTTAATTATGTGTGTGTATGTACGCAAAAATCATAATTTGTTTGAAAATAAAAATAGTGTACATAACTTTAATTCAAGAAATAAAGATAAATTGATTGTACCTGGCATGTTATTAGGAGCAAGTCACTTTCAATACATGTGCAATACACACACCTCTGTCTACCCCATGGGGGGTGTACACGTACAGGCGTGGTTCTATTTGAAGTAAAGTTAAGTACTTTATTTTAAAACAAACCAACCTCCAGATAACAAAGTTGAAAAATTAAGTATAATGAATTGTTGAGAGCCGCCTCTAAACAACCACAGTTTGAGCAAGATATCTTGTTAAAAGCTTTAATTTCACTAAAAGCTCTGTCTTTCGTATAAAAATGCGTAATTTTTCCCACCGTCGAGCTTTGAACAAGTGGGTAGGCAGGAATAAACATTAGATTGAGGAAGGTAAGCGAATATTTTTTAAAATACTTTCTTAATGGAATTACACAGCGGAGACTCATTATGGAGTGGATAAAATTAATGTGATTTTATGATGAAATCTTGGTGAAATTTAATTTTAAAGATGTTTTCTTAGAAATTAACTTGGCTCCGTGCCAGGTTCAATCTCCGGCGTGGCAGATATTTGATTGACAAATAAATAATTGTTCATTGATTTTAAGTCTGCAATACACACTTGTATTATCGACTACAAGTTTACAATTGCTTAATATTTATTCCAGTGTGAATCCGAGGTTCAAATCCAAAGCACGTAGGAACCCATGAATTGTAATCATTATTGACATGGAACCTTAAAATAACTGGTGAAATGTGGGCGTACAACAAAACTCAACCTATTTTTGAAAATTTACATACAAGATGTAACATTGGGGTATTTTAATTTACATTTCAAACAAATCCAGCCTGAGAAAATCGAAATGTTCAAGTGTCAAGCCACCCGAAGGTCTTCGACAAGGCTTAACGATTGTTTTCACCATTGAAAACAACCGATGACGGCTTAACGTGCGCCCATGAAATGCCACTAGCGGTCATCCATCATCCATCCATCCAAATCGACCGCGCCCGTCGCTTAACTCTGACGATCACATTGAATCGACGCGAGCCCTTGGGCTATAGACGCAACTAGTGCTAACTAGTGGGTTCATTAAGCCTACTGCTTCACGGAAATACTCGCGAAGTTATGTTACTAAGCCGATACCCACAGAAATATTATATTACCAACTAACATGAATAACTATCACTAACAGTCCCCAATCCTCATACCTCACCGAACTGACCAACTAATGTTCTAATTAACTCTCTCAACTAATTGAACAAACCATCCCAGTCCCTAATTGAGTCTTGTTCAAAGTCAGTCACAGTTGTCATGGGCGGCAGCGGATGGGTGGTGCTGCAAGCTCGTTTGCTATCTTGTATCCATAAAAAAAAAAACTAGTGGGTTCATTAATCCTACTCCTTCACTCACGATATGTTTCTAACCAAGCCTCATACCTCATAGCCTCACAGAAACATGTTGTACCACCAACGAAGGATATGCTTATCAATCCCAACGTAGGTATTTATCAATTCAATCGTATCTACAGAACCGATTATCAAAGCAAATAGCAATTAGAGACAAAATCCTCTCATCCATAATGGAAGGCTTCGCTATCCGGCGATGTAATGGCGGGGCAGCGTCCCGTACTCAGAGACACCATAACCTGTTTCTAGTATTGTTTCAAGTCCGTATAGAGCCCGCAATGCCTATTAATTAAAACTGAAAATAGCAAATCCTTAAACAACCACTTCTGAAGTTGTGCAATTCTATAAACAGATTTGCTGTGCCCGTGACTTTGCTCGCGTTAATAATAGCTTATGACACGCAGTAATTATGTAGCTTGTAGTACGCCTATCCATTGTTAGTAGTAGCCATCCATCCATAAGTCAGACACTGCTGAACATACTTGTATAAGCAAATATATACAGCCAGATTGTACTCATCGAATCCCACGTCTTCCCGTAGTCTTCTTCTAGTCATAGAAAGATTTGTTCAGTGTTTTGTTCATTTCACTGGAACTATCCATATAAATCATAATAATATATAAGACAGTAAAAAAAAATCCGTAAGAGTAGTAAATAAGTACAATACATAAACAAAATTGTTCTGTACTAATAATAGATTCAAAACGCATGCTAAAAACTTCAGCAACAACTAACTAACCTTGAACTAACTCAGTATTACATTGATAAATTCAAAATCATTACCAAATCAAACCGATTCAATATCATTGTTTTCTTTATGGCCAGTGTTTCAATGGTAAACGGAATCAATACATCAAGCAATTACCCTGAATACCACGAGCGCTCCACGGCGTGGGCACTCATGGGTGCGATGGCGAAACCATCAATGGATGGGGTTCCAGATAAGAAAGTTTCCCCTACCTCGAAAATGATTAAGTTTAACATTTTCTATAGATGAGTTATGTTCATAATTTATATTTTATTTTGTAGCGTCGATCCCCAATGTTTCGGATCAGATTGCAAAACACACTAAAATAATAATTCAATATGTTCTTTTATTTATTTTTATTTATTGTTAGGCTAGTAACTTTAATAGAATGCAATACAATTTATTACATTGCTAAAATAACTTTTTAGTCCACCACTTAAAATCAGAAACACCTGAAAACAAACTGACTGAATTATCATATTTCCAATTTCCAATTAAAATTTTCTAAAATGTTTGCTTTGTTTTTGTTAGTAATTTTTTATTTTCTAAAACTCATCTGAACTCGAATAAAACAACATTTTATTCCTATTTAAACCTAAATTTACGATTTTTTTCAATGCAGTGAAATAAACCTTATCGTGTATTGAGTGATTTAACCGCCTGGATCATATACTGTAAAATAACAAAAAAAAACAGAATTTTACTATCTAATGTTTTTGAATAAAACACATTACAGAACATAAGTTATCCCCGAAACCTCGCCTTAACCATACACGTCAATAGAATCTAGAGAATTAAATACTGAAGTCTATGATGAGTTACAATCGAGTAAAATTGTGAACAATTACCATTGGTAGGGTCAACCGAACTTCATTCACAAAGTTATGAAATATGTGTGGGCGAGGGTCCGTTAAACGTATTTTAAAATGCTTGTTTGTTGATTCCCATCCATCGGTACACATGCGTTCACACTGGCTCGAGGCATTCAATATCACTTTGATGCAACAACATGATTATCGACCTTATTACCTCACAGTAAGGGCTACGACACCTTTCCGTTAGCAGAGATGTGAATGAGATGAATTATGATGTTTGGAGACAGGTTTGACTGACAGTGGCGTCAGTGGTGTGAAGAAATTACACGCATAGCTCGTGTTCATTCAATAAGGTTTACTTTTGAAGATAAACTTTACAACCTTCTTATAATACATTTTAAAAGTAGTCTTCAAAGACTGTAGGATAGAATAGTCAAAACGCGAACAACTCCACTAATGAAAAACTATTATTTTAAATAAATAAATAGTAATGACTCATCGTAGCGTCCATAGCCCAATAGCTCGCATCGATTCAATGTGATCGAAAGAGTTAAGCAACGACGGGCGCGGTCGGTTTGTGGATGGGTGATCGCTAGTGGCAAAATTTCATGGACGCTACCGTGCTTCGGAGGGCACGTTAAGCCGTCGGTCCCGGTTGTTTTCAATGCTGGAAACAATCGCTATGTCGAAGACCTTCGGGTGGCTTATGAACATTCGACACTGGGTTGGCCTTTAACTCCTCCACCAATCCGCTTTGGAGCAGCGTGGTGGATGCTCTAGACCTCCCGCAGCTGCGTCTGTGGGGGAGACCCGTGTCCAGCAGTGGGAGGTCTATGGGTCGCAGCGAATGACTCATCTACTTTCAAGATATCTAAACTCTAGAATTCTGGAATAAGCAAGATTTGACGTCAAAAGAGTGATAATAATAATTTAATCCTTGCGAATCTCGAAACATTCGGTCCAAAGAACTGAGCTACAGGATGTAAAAAAAATAAACGTGACACAATAAAAACGGAACTTGGCGAGAAATAACGAGAAATCCCTTAAAACCCTAATGATGGTAATACCGTTTTTGTGGAAATGAGATGGGAAGATATTTCATTAGAGAAAGACAGGGATAGGGATAAGAAAAGTTATACGGAATAATATGATTACTAAGAGATCGCGTGTACAGAGAAGGATTACTTGTATTGTTAGTGACATTTTGGTAGAGTATATTAGATTTTACTCACGGGATTCCCCACATCTGCGTGCGGAATAATATCTTTAACTCACGCAATTAAGATCTGCAGTTGAATAAGAACATATTATCTAATAGAAAGAATAGAAGTTGATAAAGGAATAGTTGTGTTTTTTTTATATATTTTTAATGTCAAAGTATTTCATTAGGCGCAGAGCAGTTATGTGTTCGGTTAGATGGAAACTAAATACCAAGAACAAATTATTACATCATTTTGATTGCAGAACTATATTTTTATATTTGCACAAGCTGTCAAGCACCCGCAAAGCATCTTTATATCAGTATAAAATAAATGGCAGGGTGGTTACGTCTGTATAGAGCTCCCATATAAGTCGTACCAACTGCCGTTTTTTAAACTTTACAATCAACTTCAATAAAAATGGTTTATGAGCGACATCTGTTATGCGCGGTCGCAACTAAAAATCATTACCATCATAAACGAGATGACAAAGGCCTAAACGCTAAGAGGCTGCGAGGTTGGTAATTTAATAATGGACCGTTTGCAGATAGGGACCAAAACGATGAATATTAATACGTATTTAGCGCCCGGCCCTTGCGGTCCCTCGTGATGCTGCGATTTCACACTACTTTTATCGTACTTGGAACTGAAGGAAGTCAGTGATTTTTTAATGTGGCATCATCTGCATTCGGAATAAAAAAAGTGTCTATTGTGTAGGGATGTTCGATCCAGGTGCTTTGAATCGATATTCTGGATCGCAATGGATCGTTATACACTGTATCGATCCAAGTATCGGTCCCATTGATTCCATACGATTTTTTGGATCTACCCAGTATCGTATCAAGCTATCAAGTATTTTTAAAAATTAAATATGTTGTATTTTATTAAAAGCTTTTATTTAACTTTACTCGTATGTATCTATGTATGTATGTATGTCCAGGAATCTTGCAATAAATATTTCACCCACTTCCACTGAAGCTATCGAGCTGAAATTTGGCACACATATTAGGTTACGATGACAATGCACAAAAATAAAAAAAGTTAAAAAGACCTTTTTTTAAAAGACCTTTTTTTTAATAATTCATTTATTAATTTACAGCAATCAAATTATCGATACAAAAATCGGGTGGATCGTATTACTTTGTATCGATCCACACAAGTATCGGATCGCATCAGACATCCCTACTATTGTGGATACAGCCTGCGTACGATACTGCGTATCGTAAACAAACTTGCCCCAACTCCGGCAACGCGTGTTTTCAGCTTCACTAGCACTCGTAGTTTTTAATGTATTGGAAAAATATTGCAACAAGCAAATGGGCCGCGCGGCCGCCCTGATCCCGTGAAATACGATCCACTTACCTGATTGGTTGCTATTGATAACGATCGCGCTCGTCTGGGGCTGGAGGCGTATATGTGTACGGTTGGTGCATTTTTTTCGGGCTCTCATTTCGAAGATTGTGTTTAGTTCACTTGGCGTTATGGAACCGGCTGATGCGCTTTCCTCAATTTTCGGTTAGTTGACTTAATTTGACACCATCTAGGTGGTAGTTCTGATTTATTTATCTCTGTGTAATTTCAGCAATTGCTTACAATCGGAAGAGTTAAGAAAACGACGAGCACGAGTAAAAGCCAGCGTTAAGTGATGGTAGATTCAAAAATGGAGTATGCGTGGTGGAGTATGCTCTAGACCTCCCGCAGAAGTGTCTGTGGGGGAAACCCGTACCCAGCTGTGGGACGTCTATGGGTCGCAGCGATCGATTCAAAAATGTTTTGGCAGTTTGAAAATAAATGTGTTAAACATGGGTGGGTGAAATAAGTTTAAGAGTACCTATATACTCCAGCACATTTGTAAGATATAAAGGGAAACAGTATTTTCTTGACAGTATCACAGTGATATGCATAACTAATTCTATTTCTTCTATTTGTAAGAATAGTAGGTAACCTAACATTAAAATGTCACATTACAAACCTACACCTAAAATTTAATTAAAATACGATTGTTCATAAAATCTAAGTTCTATACCTACATTTATTTTAAGACAATACTAAAGATACATTTTTGATACCGTTGGTGGGTTTGTTACTACGAAATAATGAAATGAATTATTGATAGTAATTATCACACTATCAGCTATTTTACCCGTCTTGTTACTAACCAAACGTATTGAACAAGCGTAAAGGCCACCTAATGATGAGTTAGGTACTCGTAATTTTTACGCACTTACTGCATACCTCAGAGCAATGAGGCCTTTCTATACAAAACATTGCACACTCAATACTCATACAAAGTTAAATTCACATAAGATTTAATACCTCGCCATGAACAATATACGAGTAACTGGCTGAGCTGACGCCGTATTGCTCCGAATGCCGTCCTCATTAAAACTTACTTACTCAAGTCAGGCTTTGCTAATAACTCCCTCACTCACTCTCCTCCTGATAACTTTTAATAAGACATCTTAATTCTTGAACGCATAACTGTTGCTCGCAAATATATTGTAGAAAAATGATATATGTAATATCATGGACATCCTCACACACGGCCACCTGACCCCAAACTAGGCAGAGCCTGTACAATGGCAGAGACCGATATACATACAATACATATTTTAATATACAAACTTAAATCCAGTTACTTATGTGCGAATTAAGAAATTAAATGTCACTTGCTCCTCGTGTAACGGTGAACACATGAGGAAATCTGCATGCCTGAGAGTTCATCATTATGTTCTCGAAGGCATGTGAAGTCTGCCAATCCGCACTTGGCCAGCGTGGTGGACTAAGGCCTAATCTCTCCCATTCTGAGAGGAGACCCGCTCCGAACAGTGGGACAAAGAAAGGGTTGTGGTGGTGATTTAAATTGCGCCACGAATTATTTCACTTTAGAAATTCTATATGCAGTTCTACCACCTTAATCTCCGAACTGAACATTGATAATATAATCTTGTACTTAGCGATTGTATATTAAGTTAAGACCGCGACAGCCTGCAAATGAACCTTATCAGCCAAGGGCGTGCAAAACACACTATTTACGACATCACCAACATTCAGCAGTATGTAGGACAGTTTGTGTCAAAGATTATTATCACCTTAATAGCGTGAGAGACATAAACTTGATATGAGGAACGTGCCATCATAAATCTTTCAGGTAGTATGTGGGCTGGAAAATTGAACTTTATTATAACGGAACAAGGTTCATCTTGACTGTTAGAGAAGCCTTAAAACACAGAAATTATGATGTTTCACTAAATGAATACACGAACACGCACAGTCGAGTCAAATTCAAACGTGTGCCCTTATACTGGAGGTACAAAACAGTGAGTTGCATCTCAAAATCAGAACACGTGCTATCAGCCTTATCTGCTCTACGAGTGAAACTGAATCTTAAGTAAGTATAATTAAGGACTGGTTTTTAAGCTGTTTTAGTTCTGTAGCTTTACATGATGTACAAATGAATTCTTCAGAATTATGGTTTTTATACGGTTGCAGGATTTCAGGAAAAATAAATGTATGTTTACGCGAGACAGATAATTTACCAGTATTGTAATTTATGTCAGTGACAGCTGTAATTACGCGGGGGCTAAATCGGTTTCGCACTCAAAAGGGACTGAGTTCAAATCTCAGCGGTGTATCGACCACTGCTTTTTTAGGTTATGTGCGTTTTCAGAAATTAAATTAAAGAGAGACGATTGGTGAGGAAACATGCTTGCCTTTGAGCTTTCCGTAAGAAGACAAAATCACAAAAAACCACAATAAAATTTTTAAACTAGACATAAATATTTGACACATTTTAGGTATACAAGGAGCTATGTATATTAACACCATTCCGACACCGATTGGTTTCAACCTTAACAAATAGCAAGCGCACTTCAAACTCACTGCTATCTCGTTCCAAATTCTAATCGAGAACGAATGGTAGCGTGCCCTGCATCCTACGCGACCGCAGCCACCCCGATAGCTCGCTACTGTTTTAGTTTCAGGCAATTAGGGATAAACTTTAGTACCTAACCGTGATACAGTGCGCTCTTGCCTGCATTATAATGGAGATAAGGCTGCGGCCGTATCGTTAGAGTTTAATGTAGTCGCCTTGCGTGAGAGAATTCGGGTTTTAGGAAGTCACTAGAAAGTCACTGCCCAGCCGTGTGTGTAGGTTTCCCACAGTTTTTGCTATTAACCGGTTACATTTTTCTAGAGTCAATTATCTTAAGTTAGTTCTCAAGGGCAGCAACGCATCTGTGCCGTAACCGACTTGAATGTACTAATTCCTCATTGTCCTTCCTATACATTAGCAGTTAAACTAACTTCCTTCCTTGGCTGGAATAACTCTTCCAGTCACATTCTGAGTCTTGATATAAGCTAGTCACGGTTGTCATGGGCAGGAACTATATTTACTATTATCTCCATAGGCTCGCGTGTAGCGTCCATAGCCCAATGGCTCGCGTCGATTCAATGTGATCGAAAGAGTTAAGCAACAAAAGGCGCGGTCGGTTTGTGGATGGGGGACCGCTAGTGGCAAAATTGCATGGACGCTACCGTGCTTCGGAGGGTACGTAAAGCCGTCGGTCACGGTTGTTTTTAATGCTGGAATCAGTCGATCGTTTGTTGAAGACCTTGAGGCTTGAGAACATTCGACACTGGGTTGGCCACTAACCCCTCCACCAATCCGCATTGGAGCAGCGTGGTGGAGTATGCTCTAGACCTCCCGCAGCAGTGTCCGCCACAATTAATATTATGAAATTTAAGTACATATCAAAATATACGTCAGATAATTCCAGGGACTTTTCAGTCATGTCCCGCTAACGACGCAGGGGACGCTCCACTCCTTAGAAGTAGAGAAAAGTTCTTCGATCAAATTGTACCAACTTCTGTAAATATGAATGAACTTTGAGCCAAGCGTTGGACAATTCCCAAATCGGCCATGACACGGGATATGGAAAAATAACAAGTTTTCTGATGTTGCCTACGAGTGAATACTCGTGTGCTTTCTATTTTGGAGACTTTTCTATTGATTATTGATGTAAGCGCTATTCTAGTCACAAGAAGAATATTATTCCAGCGTCTTGATGCAATCTACCTACCTACCGCTACGATACCTCTCAAAGCACCGGTTCTATGTTCGAAAAACTCTGTGTTTGAAGCTGGACTGTGCACTCTCGAGAATCTAAAAAAGTCCGTGTTTGAAGATAGACTGTGCACTCTCGAGAATCTAAAAATGTGACTCGACGCTCTGGACAGCAACATATTATACAACTAATAAGATCATCAAGTACCTTATTGGCGAACCAAATAAAGACTCCTACAATGATTCGTTTTGAGACGTACGTAAACGGAATGTGAAAATTATAACTTGGAGACCTCTGTTATTACCAGTATTAACGAGGATAAAACACAACCTTAATAATTCATATTGTACCAACTAAATACGGGAATCTACTGTTAAGATGGTAACGACTGATTAAGTTTCCAAAATATTAAGATTTCTTTATAAGAACTTCTGTGCTAGATTGTGACCAGAAAATGGTACAATCCTGATTCCTGAGTTAGTCACAAGTTCGCGGCGACTCACTAATCTCACATAGTACCACATACAATCGCTTGCGCATATAATTTTTTCAAAATGTTGGTAAACTTTGTCACAAGCCTTCGATAATACGGAGATTACCTTGTTATATTACCTGCAGGCTCTCATTTTCTAGGGCTACGTAAAATAAGTCCGCTCATTTGTGTTACCTGGAACAAAAAAGAATAAATTAAATGGACAAGCTCAACATATTTAATTTTAAAATCTGAACTGTAAATCAAAATTCTCTTGACAAAAAAAATAATTCCGAAATTAAAAAATTGTTCGTGCATCACGCCAGTAGCAATACGTCACCAGTTCGCCGCCATCTTGGATCGGACTGGTTCGATTAATCATTTCCACCGAAATGGAACTGATTCGTTTATGAGTATTTGTTCGGCAATTTTGATTTGTATAAATAAATAATTCATTAAATCATTCATACAAACAAAATACTACTATATGCAAGTTACACAATATCATGAAACATTTGGGTAAATCATATATAATGGTGAGGGTACAATTAGAAAAAAAAATTGAAATAACGCGTTTACATAATTGGGTATTTGAATTTTTTTTTTTTTATGTGATAAATGAAAAGATCATATATAAGTTTTATAACAAAACTATTTTTTTTTCTTTTTTTCTCGCAATCATTCAAAAGTTATTTCAAAAAAAAAATTCAATTCAATAATTTTTGAATCCAGTACCGAAGACACGCCGACAACTCCCGAACAAACCCGAGCGCGTGTGACGTCATAATGTTAGTTTTCATTGTTAAATATTTAAAGGATGATGGACAAAAATGTATGGAACCAGGTACCGGTGCGTGATTCATCTTGATTGGACATGGGGTACCAAAATGGCCATCCTCCTTTATATAACATTTTGACGTCACAAATATGGTGACCAATCATGGCGCGTTTATAGTCGCGTGATTTTTATTCAAATTTCATCATTTTTTAATTGTTTATAATTAATTGGAAAATATTTATTTTAAGTTTTTTGCATTAAATATCAATATTATTATTAACATAGTATTAAAATAAATTTTAAAAAATCAATATTTTTTTTTTTCAAATACCCAATTAATTATATGTATATAGGCACCTACGGTTCTTTCGGAACACAAGTGTAGTCACTATACTCAAAATGTTAAAATGGATGGATGGAAATCCTTTATGAGTATTCTCTGGTCTCAACCAAAATATAGGCTTTTAAAACATGACAAAAATGACGAAGCAAAAACGCGGCCACCACGACTCACCTTTTTATTTCCCGCAAAATCTAAAATAGCGCATAGATGGCGCTGCGAACGTCATTAGCGGATCGCACTTCCGTTCCCGCAGGTACGCCGCTTCCGGTCGGAGCGCGAAGCCTCCATTGTGAAACGTTCACTTGTTTTTACGTTTGTTTTCGCATTTTTTAAAAGTCCGCGGAGTACAAAATACTGGATCACTTACCCTGAACCACTTAATTGTGAGATGTAAAATAAATTTCAATTAAATTACATTATTACATACTACAATTTATTTTTTGTCAAAAAACCTTTTTTTTTATTTATTTTTTTATTTTCATGCATTGTCATCGGAACCAAAAATGTGTGCCAAATTTCAGCTCGATAGCTTCAGTGGAAGTGGGTGAAATATTGTAGTAGGGGAGCCCAAGAAGGGATTTTGCGGGATACTCAAGCGCGTCAGTTTAATATACAGTGGGATACCTTGTACCCGGTTAAGTACCTCCACCAAATATGAGCCCCATATATAAATGGGGCCGTCAAGGATAAAGGATCAGAATAAGAAAAAAATAAAATTTGTCATCAGAAATTATTGAGCGCGTCAGATTAAGGTAGGGTGAGTTAATTACATGCTAAAAAGTGTATATTACAACTTTGTTGTAGCCCTCCCCTTTCTTTACGTTACTCTCAAATTGTAAGATTAGTGGAATATACACTTTTTAGCATGTAATTAACTCACCCTACCTTAATCTGACGCGCTCAATAATTTCTGATGACAAATTTTATTTTTTTCTTATTCTGATCCTTTATCCTTGACGGCCCCATTTATATATGGGGCTCATATTTGGTGGAGGTACTTAACCGGGTACAAGGTATCCCACTGTATATTAAACTGACGCGCTTGAGTATCCCGCAAAATCCCCTCTTGGGCTCCACTACTATTGATTGCAAGATTCCAGAACATACATACATACATACGAGTGAAGTTAAATAAAAGCTTTTAAAATAAAAGCGATTTCATTCAGGTCTTAGATTTTCTTTCAGGGTCGCATTGAGAACTTGCATCTTTTAATTCACCACTAATTTGATGCCTACCTTCTAACATCTCACAACGCGGTGTACAGTGGCGAACAATGTTCCCTGAATGCTTTATTCTCATAATCCATTGCGATTACTGTGCTATGACGTCAAAAATCATTAATATCAAAGTAAGCGCGTTGCCAATTCCTTTCAACGCCTAGTTAGCTTTATTGAAATGTTATGAACATTTTTAATTTAGAGTTTTCAATAAGTGAATTGATTTGCTACGCCTCTCAGCGCGTTTAGCGTTAGCAGTTTAAATAGGCTGGTCTCGTGGAGGTCGGGCATCTTCGGTGAGCCGGTCCGTTGCTCGCTGGGTCCAACGTCCCCTACCAATATGAAGGTCTTCAAAGCCGTACTGGTCTGCTGCCTCTTGGTGGCTAAGATCTCGTCTGAGGGTAAGTGTATTAATTTATTCGTGTTTTAAAAGGGACTCTCAATTGCCTGCCAAATTGCCAAATTAAATCAAATTATAAAATTTCAAATCCCACGTCCCTGGTCCCGGTCCCTATTTGAGACTTGTTCAAAGTCAGTCACAATTGTCATGGGCGGTGGCGGATTAGCGGTGCTGCAAAGTCGTTTGCTGTCTTATATCCTTTAAAAAAAACTAAATGCCGAACACAGTCTCTCTTATATTAAAGTTTTGTTTTTACAGATATTTTAAATATGTTAATTCTTAAATCAAGTTTCTTTACAGAACTGAATAAAGTAATAATACGAGACAGGGTTAAACTAGATAAGCATCGTGCAAGATCGGTTTTAAATATATTATGAACATTATATTAAATCTACAAGAAAAGAGTTAAAAGATCTACGTCTGCATAAAACGTGACAAATTTAATATGCAGGAGTCCTACTTTTAAATCATTCGTCACGCGTTGGGTCTCATTGCGACTAATTTTCGACAGTGCCGTCCTGTTAAGTCATTCACTCGCTCCTTCAGACAAGTGTCATATACAAGGAGATTGCAATATAAGTAGGTATAGAAATCTAGGTCTAATACCACTCGTTGACTCAAAAATGCGGAATTTTCGCTTTTTCGCTGAAATTTTCCATTCGATTCGTAGATTTAACTTTTGAATCGCTCGAGATATGGCGTAAGTCGAGCGATTCCAAAGTAGAGCTCCAGGTGTTATATCTAAACGAATTTAAGGCAAGTCCTTGTTCCGCAGCCACGGAGGAGCGACAAGCGCTAGCGGAGGCGGAAGCGGACGCGCATGCGCGAGTCTTCTTGCCCAACGAACTGGTCCTCAACATACCTGGATACGGTAAGTTATTTTGCTAAGTTATTTTGCTATAGGTAGGTTACTACATTTTAAATAGATTACTAGTCATATTAATTATTCTAGTCAAATAATTTATTTCGCTATGAGGTGATTGGACACGCTTAACCATAGTCATTGTAACTACAAACTATTAATGTAAAAGTGATATAATGCTATTCTAAATTAAATATTTTAAATATGTATTTCTATTGTATAATATAATAATTGATTAATATAAAATAAATAAGCAGTTATGTTATGCAAATTATGTTTTTGATAACATTAAGAACGAATTTATTGTAGATCTCCACCAATCCGCATTGGAGCAGCGTGGCGGAATATGCTCTAGACCTCCCGCACCTGTGGGACGTCTATGGGTCGCAGCGAATTGTAAATATTTATATGCAGAGCGATCGTCAATTTATTTTATATCTAACGCCGGTTCGCAAGGCTACCTACCTTTCCCGATCTGGCGATTGAACTCAGGACCTCATTCCAGCATCGCTTGCCAACCCTACTTTTGAGTAACTATTGACTCCTCGCTCCAGGGCTGCCGCGATGCGGCGCGGCGGGGGAGATGTTCCACATCAGCCGGGTCAGCGGCTGCTTCATCTGTGCCTGCTTCACCTCTTCCTTTGGCTCTGTCTACCCCAAGTGCGCGCCGTGCACTGGATGCTCTCGTATGTTCCAGACTATTTTAAACACTTACAGGCGACCATCTTAGTCTTTAAGGGTAGCAACACATCTGTGACTGACTTAGAACGAAACTCCTACTAATACGCACTAACTGGACTATTGCTAACACCAACTAACAGGACTAACTATTACTAACAGTCCCCAGTCCTCATACCAACTAACGAACTGACCAACTAACGAACTGACCAACTAATTTTCAACTAATTGGACTAACCATCCCAGTCCCTAATTGAGTCTTGTTCAAAGTCAGTCACAGTTGTCATGGGCGGCAGCGGATGGGTGGTGCTGCAAGCTCGTTTGCTATCTTGTATCCACAAAAAAAACTTGGCAGCAGTGACAGTCCTGTGGCTATCGAACTCGCCTCTCACTCGAGGGTACAAGCGACAACTAATGACTTTACAAAGTTACGTGCGAAGAAATTAAATGTCATCTGATGAAGGATAACATCGTGAGGAAACCTGCATGCCTAAGAGTTGCCTATATTGTTCTCCAAAAATTATATAAAACACCGAACCGATAATGACTCGAGTGATTTAATTTTTAAAAATCCCTGTAATCTATACTTATATTATAGAGGAAACATGTGTGTTTGTAATGTTAAAACACAAAAACTACTGTACCGATTTCAAAAATTCTTTCACCGTTAATAAGCTGCATCTTCACTGAGTAACATAAAACCAAACTATTGTTATGCCTAATTCAACGCGAGCGAAGCTGCGGGCGTCCACTAGTTATTAATAATTCAAATGTTGACGAAAATTTATGGATACTTTTGTCCACAGCCTGGATTGGCCCTCGTCCGCTACCGATCCCTGAGCCGATTATACCCGATTGTAAGTATGGATTTGGGCCCAGCGCTGGGGTAATAGGGTTGTGTTCTTGCTCATTAACACAACTGTATTAAATATTCAAGGCCTCCCAGTATACTGGCATAGATAAATAATATTCAGAGCATTCAGAATTAGTGGTAAATCAAGCAGTTTAATTATGTTCACAAATTGGAAACTAAGACCTTATATTTAAGTATTTTTATGAGAAAAAGTGTAACGTATGAAAAGCAAACATTTCGATATACAGGTCAAAGACCCGTAGTAATACCGGGTCCGCCTCAGCCGTACCCAGTACCGGTACCGGTACCAGGGAAACCGGTGGTTGTTCCAATACCAGTCCCGGTACCCTCTCCTCCTGAAAAGATTTTCGTTCGCGGGCCCTCAGTCCCCTATCCCGTGCCCGTACCCAGACCCGTACCCGTCCCGTACCCCGTGCTCAAGCCCTACCCTGTTCCTTCTCCACCGAGAGTGATTAGAATACCGTATGTAGTGCCCAAGTACATTCCCGGGCCGGAAAAGCAAGTCCCAGTTCCCGTTCCGTACCCGGTACCCTCCAAGCCGGTGAACGTGCCCGTACCCGTTCCGGTTCCGGGGCCGACTAAGGAGGTGCCCGTGCCCGTGCCCGTACCCTCTCCTCCCGTTCCGGTCCCATATCCGGTCAACCGGTACATCATCACCCCGGGCCACGATAGGATCGTTCCAGTGCCAGTCCCAATAAGAGGTAAGTTGTTCATCTTTTCCTTATTAATTAAAATGGATTCTTTGTCTTCAAAAAGTTAATTTAAGACTAAGCATTGATTCTTTTTTCACAGAAAAGGAACCATACCCAGTACCAATAATCATCTATGTATGTGAGTATATATTTTAAATTACCTAACATTTACCTTTAGTATTTACTAAATTAATTGTTCACCAGCATTTCAATATTTTTTCTCACAGTTAACGTCTAATTAGCATTGTGATTTATTGGAAATGTATTATTTTCAGCACCATTGTGCCGAGGGCGCGAACCGTTGGTACCGTTCATAATTCCCGAGAACCCTTGCCGCCAAAACGTCTGCAAAGTCAAATACAACTACGTCTACCTGGAATCTCTCGGCGTGCCGGGATGCTGTAAGGATCCTTCAACAATTTGCTTTATCTCCTAGCCCTGATTCACTGCCGAAAGCTTATTCAGATTTAGCTGAATCGAGAAATGTTTTATTCTTATTATCAGGTAAATTAAAAACACTCACATCATCGAAGTTTTCTAAAATCTCGATAGCATTTCTCTTCCTAATTATTTTGTTAATTTGTTTTAATGAATCGCTAACATTCATCCTATTCATTTACCCATTCATCTAAGCCTATTTAGTTATAGTATTACTTTTTATGGTCTTGGTTTCTGTAGGAAAATTATAATACGAAAATTTTAAAAAACTGCTTGATCTACCGCCAATAAAGCCTGTAGATATTTTTTTATAAATATTTAGTAATAGTATTAAGCTTAGTATAGTTTTCCAATCAGATGAAATATCAGCAACTTACGAGTCATACTAGGTAAGTTTAAAATTTGCTTAATAATTATTTATACTGTATTTTTCGCATTGTTACCTAACAATAGTTTTGGTTATTAGTAGCACAGGTTGCCAAGGTGGCACCTTGCCATCGATTGATGTGTATGAATGCTTATGCTACTGCTGCCCGAATTGTAAATGGTGCAATCTATCTATATATATAAAAGGAGAAGGTGACTGACTGACTGACTGACTGACTGACTGACTGACTGACTGACTGACTGACTGACTGACATATCAACGCAGGGCCTAAACTATAAGGGCTAGAAACTTGAAATTTTGCACAGGGGTTCCTTATATAACGTAGGGGAGCACTAAGAAAGGATTTTTGAAAATTCACCCCCTAAGGGGGTAAAACGGGGGTGCAAAGTTAGTATGAAATTTTGCCGTTTTTGAAGTCAAGTGGGCCACCCGAACACGGGCAGACGTAATTCTACGCGAGCGAAGCTGCGGGCGTCCACTAGTTACGAATAAGAGTGATGACTCGATATCAAGAATATGTCCTGATCAATTCGTTATGCTCAGAGCCTGAGATGATGTTTCAAAGAAATTAAATTTCACTCACTTGCTAACAAGAAATATGGTTTACAAGTAGAATAAACGTGTTGTTACGTGTAAAAAATAGTAATATAGCCGGACGCGCTATTGAACAAAATATACCAATTAACTCCACTCCACGATCCGCATTGAAGCATCGTGAGCATGCTTTAGGCTTCCCAGAGACCAGCGCCCGATGTGGCCCGACAGAGGGTGTCTCAGGGACATAACTGTCGTACTATACTTGTAAGCCTCGTAATTTTTTTTTTATTCACTGCTTCAAGGATTTATATTCTTTCTATCTTTGTTTCAGCTTGGGGAACGTCCGGTGCATCCGCAAGTGCTAATGCACACGCCACGAGTGGTTCCGGAGGTTGGGGAGGCTGGAACTCCGCTAACGCCAACGCCAACGCCAACGCGTTAAATGGAGGCTACGGGCCATTCATCCCGGGCGTCATCTACAACGGCGGCTACCAAAATGCTGCAGCCAACGCGGCCGCATCTGCCAATGCCGGCTCCGGCTACGGCGGTCTCGGCGGTCTCGGAGGCCTCGGAGGCCTCGGCGGAAGCTATGCCAACGCCGACGCCAGCGCCAACGCGATGGCCGGCGGTTTGAGCGGGTTATACGGTGGAAGTTACGCCAACGCCGACGCCAACGCCAACGCATTGGCCGGCGGTTTGGGCGGATTATTCGGTGGAAGTTATGCCAACGCTGACGCCAGCGCCAACGCCAACGCGTTGACCGGCGGTTTGGGCGGATTATTCGGTGGAAGTTACGCCAACGCCGACGCCAGCGCCAACGCCTTGGCCGGCGGTTTGGGCGGATTATTCGGTGGAAGTTACGCCAATGCCGACGCCAGCGCCAACGCTATGAGCGGTGGTCTGGGCGGTTTAATCGGTGGACTGTACCCGGGCGGCGGGCTCGCGAGCGCCGACGCCAGCGCTGACGCCAGCGCCGGCTCCGGGTATGGCTTGGGAGGCGGATGGGCCGATGCTCAAGCTAACGCCCTGGCGAACGCCGCCGTTATGAAGACCGGCGATCCTGACGCCAGGGAGAAGAGACACATTTCTGCTTAAAGGTATTGAAATCAGTTTGATCTTGTATTATATTAAAAGGTCATAATTAATATTCGATATAAAAGTTTTCACTTTTTATTATGTGGATTCGGAATTGATACTACTGAAAAATTTTTGAACCTTAATTATATTATTTGTCCACATATTTCGTAACAAAACTATTTCAAAATGTGATATTTTAAGTCAAATTATTGTTAAACATACTGTAATCCAGTCCAATAAAACTTTATTATATTCTATTCAAAACTAACCGTACACGGAAGTATACAAAATATTTATTTATACTTGAATAAAAAATGAATAAAAATGTAATGTTTCGGATGGTACTCATGTTGGCATTGAGTTAAATCATATTGTTACGTGTTAGGGTTCGAAGGATTTGGAGAGAAAGACCTGCTGACTCAATGAAGACTTTATTCACTAGCACTAACACAAAGCACTAGGTCAAACACTAAACACTAGGTCCAACACAATGCACTAGGTCCAAACACAAAGCACTAACGATGTCCTAGGTCGTAAGCCAAGTCGTAGGTTTCACTTGTTTCACTCCGGTATCACTAGTTTTCACTTCGAAGTCGCCTCGAAAGTAGCTCGAACTGAACTGAACTCGCGGCCCTCCCCGCGACTATTTATACGTGCCGTCGCGAGTACTAGACGATTCTGGAAAGATACCGCGTGTTCCCGAACACGCGAGAATACAGGCCCACTAACGCCATCTAGTATCGAGTCGGGATATCACGTTGTCTATGCGTTCACTGAGTGGTTCCACCAGCGGCGCTAGATGGCGCTAGCTTCCCTGTGCCTTCGTAACACCACTCCCCTCTTAGCGATGCTCGTCCCGAGCATCGTTGTTACTGCCATGGTAACGCGCCAGACGGTCTATGTGTACCACTTTGAATGCTCCTCTTGGTTGCTTTTGAATCCTATAAGTCACATCATTCAGTCGGGTAACCACTTTGTATGGACCGTCCCACTTGGTCTGCAACTTTGGAGATTTTCCTTTCCGGCGAGTTGGGTTATGCAGCCACACCAGTGACCCTTCCTCGAAGCCGCTCGTGTTCGATTTCCGGTCGTATCTGGTTTTCATGCCCTCACTTGACTGTAACCCATTTTCCCGTACCAAGGCGTGTATATAGCGCATTTTTTCCCTTAAATTGCAAACATAGTCTTGTACGGTCTCTGGTCCCTCCGGTGACCCTCCTGTCAATAGATCTACTGGTATTCGTAGTTCTCTACCGTAATTGACATACGCCGGGGTAGCTTTTATGCTCTCATGCTCGGCGGTTCGGTACGACAGAAGGAAGAGTGGTATATACTTGTCCCAATCCTTTTGTTTGTCGTCTACCACTTTCGCCAAATGCCTCTCCAGAGTCTGGTTAAACCTCTCAACCATTCCATCAGACTGTGGATGGTACGCGGTGGTCCTCGTCTTATGCATGCCCAAAATTTTGCACACTTCCTGGAATACTTGCGATTCGAAGTTCCTGCCCTGATCAGAATGGATTTCTAGAGGCACACCAAAGCGACATATCACTTCTTCGACTAACTTAGAAGCGACTGTTGTAGCTTCTTGGTTTGGTATGGCGAACACTTCGGGCCATTTGGTGAAGTAGTCCATGACGACCATAAAATACTTGTTACCCGATTCCGTTACAGGAAATGGCCCAGCTACGTCAACTGCTATTCGTTCCCACGGTGCACCGACGTTATACAACCGCAGGTTCCCACGGCTCCTGGTCTGTGGTCCTTTTACAGCAGCGCAGGTAGTACATTTACGGCACCAATCCTGTACATCATCTCGACAATGCAACCAGTAGAATCGTTCTCGCACTTTTGTTAACGTCCTCTTGACACCTAGATGACCTCCTGATACGCCATCATGTATTTCACGGAGCACATCTGGTACTCTCGTTCTTGGGACAATGATCTGAAGATGAAACTCTCTGCCGTTAGTCTTCTCCCATTTCCGGTAGAGTATTCCGTTTTGCAGTATCAGACTGTCCCACTGCGCCCAGTACGCCTTAGTGACAGCGCCAGTGGGTGCAACCTCGCTCCAGATTGGTTTTACGTCACCCCGTTTCTTCCATGTAATGATGTGCCGAAGGTCGTCATCTCTTTCTTGAGCCTCCCTCATAGCATCATTCTCCCAGAGACCCAAAGGACTTGTTCTCGTTAATTTTAATGTTATTTCGTTAGATTCCTGCTTAACACAATGTTTGCAGTCTTCCGAACACGGCCTTCGTGAGAGTGCATCGGCATTCCCATGTGTTTTTCCGCTGCGGTGTTCTGTCTCGAAGTCATACTCCTGGAGCTGTTCAATCCATCGAGCTACTTGACCTTCTGGGTTCTTGAATTGCAGTAGCCACTTCAAGGCTGCATGATCAGTTCGCAGTAGAAACGGTCTGCCGATGAGATATTTGTTGAAATGTTGTAGCGTCTTTACAACAGCCAAGAGTTCTCTTCTTGTCACACAGTAGTTTCTCTCTGGTCTGGATAAAGATTTGCTGAAATATGCAATAACAACTTCTCTTTCACCCTGTTTTTGAGATAACACCCCTCCAATGGCCGTGTTGCTTGCATCCGTGTCGACTATAAACCGACCTTCAGGTTGTGGATACCCCAGGATTGGTGTTTCACACAGATGTTTCTTCAGTTTCTGAAAAGAATCTTCACAAGTCTCATCCCAACTAAATTGTCGTTTATCTTCTGTCAGCCGATGTAATGGCTTGGCTATCTCTGAGAATCCCTGAACAAAACGCCTGTAGTATGAGCATAGGCCGAGGAATGCCCGCACTTCGGTTTTGTCCTTAGGGGTAGGCCATTTTTGAACTGCTTCCAGTTTCTCCGGGTCTGTCTGGATTCCATCACTGGAGATAACATGGCCGAGATAATTGACCTTACTCCTGAATAAACGACACTTTTTCGGGTTCAACTTTAATTTGGCTCCCTCTATTTTTGCGAAAACTCGCTCCAAGTTTCGCAAATGGTCCTCGAAGTCACGGCCGACAATGATGACGTCATCTAAGTAGACTAAGCAAGCCTCTCCAACTAAGCCTGCCAGTACACACTCCATGAGTCGCTCAAATGTGGCAGGTGCGTTGCACAATCCGAAGGGCATGACGTTAAATTGCCATAAACCTTTTCCGGTCGAGAAAGCTGTCTTCTCCTTGTCCTTTGGATGAATTTCCACCTGCCAGTATCCAGATTTCAGGTCTAGGGTCGAGAACCATTTCATGCCACTCAAGGTATCCAAAGTGTCGTCGATTCGAGGTAACGGGTAACTGTCCTTCTCAGTGACATCATTGAGACGCCTATAGTCCACACAGAATCTCGTGCTACCATCTTTCTTCTTCACTAATACAACAGGTGAGCACCACGGACTTGCAGACGGTTCAATAATCTTATTCTTTCTCATGTCCTCCAAAAGGCCTTCAACTTCTTTTTCCTTTGCAATTGGTATCCGTCTTGCTCGTTGACGAATTGGTCTCTCGCTTCCGGTATCTATCCTGTGCTGAACCATCGACGTTCTTCCAAGGTCCCCTTCTTGACTGGAGAAGATATTCGCGTAGCGCTGTAAAAACTTCTTAGCTTTCATTTTCTGCGAATAAGTCAGATTACTCTTGCAGTCATCGAGTAGCTCAGTCACTATTCCGTAGTTGTTGCTGTTTGCTGAGTCCGTGCCTGTCATCGAACTACACTTTTTCATCCAGACAACTTCCTCGCACTTTCCAATGACGTCACCTTTGTTCACGCAGATCTCGCGATCACTAAGATTCAAAACCTTGACCACAGCGTTACTGCTTCCACTAACAAGGGTTCTCGCCGTCATCAGTTTTTGCGCCGATGTCTTGGTAGGTGTGTCTTCGATCAACACGCATCTGTTTGACTTTGTCTTTCCAGCTGGCGGCAGTTTCACCAGCACCCGAGTTTCCGCTCGTCCAGGTATGATGATCTTCTTTGCACATGTGACTTTCCCGCAGGCGCCTCCAAGAATGAAGATTTCTTCTTCACCACACTTGAAAACTCCGTCAGCGACATTAATTCTGCAGTTGTGTTTCTTCATGAAATCCAAACCCAAGATGCAATCATCCATAATCTCAGCCACGATAACGTTATGAGAGTACGAGGACCCCCCTACATACATCGTAACTGACATTTCTCCCAGGACGGGTATTGGCTGACCGGAGGCAGTAAGAAGCCGACAGTTAATTCTCCTCTTGTGTCCCCTTGCGGCTTTTACCAGATTTGGGTTCACTATTGTTCTAGAGGCTCCTGTGTCTAGAGTCATTTTGCAATCCGTCCCGTTAATAGTCCCCTGAATCACAAGACTATTCCCGCTGCATGCCTGGGAGATAACAGTTATCGGGGCTTCCTCCGCGTCAGCCAGCACTCGCCCCTTAGTCCTGGCTTTTATTCGTTTCCCTGATCCCGGGCAGGGGACGAAGCCCCTTGCTTCTTCAGCTCCTCTATTTGTTCCTCCATCCTTTTCTTCCATGCCATCTGGGTCTCCTTCTGCGGGCAGTTGAGTTGAAGATGGCCCCTCTCGCCGCACCTGTAGCACATGGCTCCAAAAGCTTTCTTCGTAGGAGCCTTAACCTCCTTGACTTCCTCAGAGACCTCGCGGATCTTATGGGTCTGCCGTATATCATGGCGAACCGCCTCGACCTCCAAGGCATGCGCTAATGCTTCCTTTAGCGAGGTATGGTGACGAAGCCTCACTGCAGCTCTGACCTCCAGGTCTTTTATACCGTCGACAAATGCTTGAACAATATTCGTGTCCACCATCTTGGTATCGGCTCCTGGATGTGCCTTCCTGACTAGTTTTTCAATTTCCAACGCCCATTGTTGTAGTCCTTCTCCTGAGCGTTGGACTCTGTCACGCAGTTGGGCACGGAACACGTGCTCCAGGTGTCGCTCCCCGTATCTGGATTCAAGAGCCTCCATCAGGTCTTGGAACCTATTTCCTGTATGTGCTTCCAGGACCGACAAAGCTTGCCCTCTGAGCGCAACAGTGAGAGCGGTCAGGCATTGTTCTTCCGTCCATCCGTTGGCAGCAGCAACAGTCTGGAATTGTTGACGATAGGCGTTCCAAGAAGTAGTGCCGTCGTATGGTGGCACTTTCACTCTTGGTCCTTGCGCCACTACGGTAGTTCCACTAGACATCGCAACTCCCGTGGTTTCAAGGCGCACTACTTTCTTCTGTAATTCAGTGAGGCCGGTTTTCATGTTTTCCACATCCAATCCCAACCCGGTAACTCGTTCTTCCACCATGTCGACATCTTTTCGAAGCTTAACCACCGTCTCACTAACATCATTTATAGCCCCAAGCACTTTTTCTTGGAGGTCTTTTTGTTGATCTTGAATCGTAGTCAGCTTGTTTTCTTGTGACTCGAGCTTGCGTTCTTGTGACTCTTGCAAGGCGCTGAGCTTGTGTTCGTGTGATTCCTTCATTTCCCGAATCAATACAAACAAACTTCCTAATTGAAGAGCCACTGTGGAAGCTTCGATGCCACTGGTGGGCGTGGCCTGACTGGTAGGCGTGGCAAGGTGGGCGGGGCTAGTGGGCGTGGCTTGAGCCAAAGTGGGCGGAGTCTGAGGGGCGTGGTCGGTGGGCGGGGCCTGGTGGGCGGGGCCAGTGGGCGTGGCCTGAGGGGCGTGGTCAGTGGGCGGAGCCTGGTAGGCGGGGCCAGTGGGCGGGGCTTGGCCCACAGTGGGCGGGGCTTGGTCCCCAGTTGTGGCCTCCGCAGCTCGTTGTGCCCTTGTCCTGACGCCCTCCTGTAAGTCCTCTCTCGGAGTCAATGGCATCTCCAAATCTCACTTCCGACACCAGTTGTTACGTGTTAGGGTTCGAAGGATTTGGAGAGAAAGACCTGCTGACTCAATGAAGACTTTATTCACTAGCACTAACACAAAGCACTAGGTCAAACACTAAACACTAGGTCCAACACAATGCACTAGGTCCAAACACAAAGCACTAACGATGTCCTAGGTCGTAAGCCAAGTCGTAGGTTTCACTTGTTTCACTCCGGTATCACTAGTTTTCACTTCGAAGTCGCCTCGAAAGTAGCTCGAACTGAACTGAACTCGCGGCCCTCCCCGCGACTATTTATACGTGCCGTCGCGAGTACTAGACGATTCTGGAAAGATACCGCGTGTTCCCGAACACGCGAGAATACAGGCCCACTAACGCCATCTAGTATCGAGTCGGGATATCACGTTGTCTATGCGTTCACTGAGTGGTTCCACCAGCGGCGCTAGATGGCGCTAGCTTCCCTGTGCCTTCGTAACAATATATATCAATGCATGTTGGACTGAAGAGCTGTCAAGTATTACTTCTGCGACGCAAAAGTAACTTACACCATTTAAAATATTTTTGTTACAGATTCAATTCAACCAGATTGATCTCTTGACCATCGCTTCGATCTTGGACCCGATCTGTCGTAGATAATTTGAGCATTGTAAAAGACGCAAGAAGCACGCTTCACACAAAATAAATTAAATCAGTGGGATTACATCGATGCATGACTTTTTTTTATTTCACCAGATATTTTGTAGTTATAGAATTGCATACACAATTAAAATTGGTTTCCATTTTTGATAATCCTATATACCTAAAATTAATTCAGTTAGAACGTTTATAAGTAAATAAATTATTAGTTGCTTTATATTAATTAATTTAGAAAAGCAACATCTCTTTTTCTTATAATAGTTTATAGTTACGAGAACCTAGTCTATCGTTAGGATGTCCAATCACGTAATAAATTATTTGATTTTGACTTTGACTTTGATACATATATTATGTCAAAAATACATAATCATAAATTTTTTTAAGGCAAGTGTACCTACAGTTTCTAGCTTAGCTAGATAATACAAGCTAGTTAGCTAGAAACGAACTTAATATAATGATAAATCCGCCATATGCACGTCTTGTTTTAATAATGATATAATCAAAATAAAAGGTTAAGTTAAAAAAAAAATACCCATCCACTCAAGATTATGTCAAAAATACATAATCATAAATTTTTTTAAGGCAAGTGTACCTACAGTTTCTAGCTTAGCTAGATAATACAAGCTAGTTAGCTAGAAACGAACTTAATATAATGATAAATCCGCCATATGCACGTCTTGTTTTAATAATGATATAATCAAAATAAAAGGTTAAGTTAAAAAAAAAATACCCATCCACTCAAGATAGGACGTGTGAGTTGTACGTAGGTTTAATCTATAAGAATGTCGTCACAGTTGTACAGTTTAAAACAAATAGTAAAATGTTATATATTTTTTTCAACCTAATAAATCAAATTGACATCTATATCGAATGATCTGTTGTAACGAATCAGTACATGTGCGACGAATTAAAGCCCGTACTTCTCGTGATATTGCCTATAAATCAAAAGCTATCTCGACATTCGCGAAATTAGGCAAAGTATATAAAGGTCGAAAGAAAACTGTACTTGACTGTAGTAACATCATTCAGCGGTAAATCACGGGTTTGAAGGTGGACCGCTGACCTTAGTTTATAAATAGAGATGCAGGGATTCGTCCTTGGAAGCTTGTGCTTCCTGGCATTCCTGTTATCTTCTGGTCGGGCCCAGAACCTCCAGGATCTCCAAGGTATAAAATGTCCTTATATTAAAAAGCACTACAACAGCCATTCGACTTCAGGCCAAGCCTGAGAGCCAAGTGATATTGCCTCACTAGGTATTGTTCTGGTTCTAATCCAATCGGCGCGTAACAATGAGTTAGGTATGTGTGTTTTAAGCATTTTAATGGCACTTGCTGCAACATTGCGGAAGTTCCTACATACTCGATATTTCGTCATGAAGTTGTCAATGGTATGACTACCGTGATGGACTATGATTTCACCTTTATTCCGAACAGAAGCCCGTGTTCAATAACAGTGACCAAATGGAAGGGAATTGGTGCTAATGATTTTGAAGCAATATATTTTTGGATATGTCAATATTATTTTAGATTACATGAATACATGTCATTGTCACTGCTTTAATACGTTAAAAATAACCAGATATGGAATAGTACCTCAAATATGGAACTTAAACTGTATTGCGGTAGAACATACGACCAAGTTAGGGGTACTATTCCAAATTTGGTTACTTTCCTATACCAATTAAGCAAATTATATGATTATTTTTACAGGGTTACAAATTCAAGAACGTGAAGATTTAGAAGACAAATCGGACAGCGAAACTCAAGAAGAATCCGATGAAAGATCCGCTTTTGGTCCATATTCTGGCTTCAATACAGGGCTATCTCCGAACAACTATGGATCAAGCCCCTATAGTCCGTTTGGGTCATACAGTCCGAGCTTAAACTCCTATGGATCACCCTTCATCCCTGGTCCAACGTCGTTCGGTCCAAGCTTAGGATCTAGTTTGAGTTCAGCTCAAAGCGATGCTCAAGCACAAGCGATTTCTTCTGGTTTTGGTTCTAGTTTTGCATCAGCAGATGCCAATGCCCAGGCGCAAGCATTATCATCAGGCCTGGGTGGGTATGGCCAGGCACAAAGCGATGCTCAGGCTCAGGCTATTTCAATTGGCTCTGGAACTAGTTTTGCTTCAGCAAATTCAGATGCATCAGGATCAGGACTGGGAGGATATGGTGGTTATGGATCCCTCGGATCAAATTCGCTAGCTTTAGCCCAAGCTGATGCTCAAGCACAAGCAATTTCATCAGGTTTCGGAGGATATGGAGGGTACAGTCCTTTCGGATCCAGTTCACTAGCCCAGGCCCAGGCTGATGCCCAAGCTCAAGCGATTTCATCAGGTTTAGGAGGATATGGAGGGTACAGTCCTTTCGGATCCAGTTCACTAGCCCAGGCCCAGGCTGATGCCCAAGCTCAAGCGATTTCATCAGGTTTAGGAGGATATGGAGGGTACAGTCCTTTCGGATCCAGTTCACTAGCCCAAGCCCAGGCTGATGTCCAAGCTCAAGCGATTTCGTCAGGGTTGGGAGGAACCGGCTCAAGTTTTGCATCAGCAATATCGGATGCACAGGCAATCTCAGGGGGATATGGTTCAGGATATAGCCCATATGGACCTGGGTATTTCGGCTCTAGCTCAGCTGATGCTACCGCTCAAGCTATTGCTTCAAGTTTTGGCTCAGGGTCTAGTTTTGCATCAGCTAATGCTGATGCCCAAGCGTTTGGTGGAGGCTATAGTCCATTTATTTCGGGTGGATACAGTTCAGCTGATGCTTCAGCTAACTCTTTTGCTTCTGGGGGCAGTAAGTAAATTATATTTAATAAAAAAAATCAAATTTGTTAAAAATTTATTTGTTAACGTCCTGAAAATAATTTTTTTTGTTATTTTCAGGTGCGTTTGCATCGGCAAATGCATTTGCTGGTACGTCTGTAATTAATCTAACCTAATTACATAAAACATTTTGTAATAAATACACAGGTATGTACGGTATGCGATATTAAACATTTAATCGGTTACAGGATTTAATTCAAGAATTATTCCGCTTGACCAATACATCATGCCACATGCTCTGCCTGGTAAGTTAGATATCACTTTTTTATTTCCATTCAAATTAATAAAAAGAAAAAATATATTAAAAATAAATTCAATCGATTAAGAAAAATATTTATGATTATATCTTAGAATGAAGCGATTCATAAAACTATGATCGACATTCACACCAAGAAGTTTATTTGATCCTATTACATTTTAATCGTAGGATTTGAATATCCTTAATGTATTTTACTATTTGCAGGCGGTGAAAACCTGGCCATTTGCTCAAGAGAAGGAGAGATCCACAACGTATGGTCAATAGGATACGAATGTCTGATATGCGCTTGCGTCATGCAGTTCGGTTTCCTGCGAGCGGTGTGCGTGAGGTGCGACGTGTGCACGATCGGCCCCTTCCCCCCACTTCCCGCTCCCGTGCCAGACTTCCCGCCACTGCCTCCCATGCCGTTACCTGAAGGTATGTGTTATCACATCGTTTTTTATAATAATTACAGTTTCGTCTATCTCTATTTTTCTAGTCTACATTAGGCCTGTTCAAATTCATGTCACCGAGCCCGATTTTGCTCTTCCTAGGATAATACAACATGCATAATTATATTAAGACAAAAAGTGGTTTCCACTGAGTATTTCCCTTCAAGTTTTAGTTACTAAGTTAAATACCATAGATACAATAAACAGGTAAATGAATTATTTATACAACTTTATAGCGTATCAACCCTTCTATTTGTATTATCCAAAAATATTGTATCGCACAGTGAAATATAAGACGTCATGCACATGATTGCTCCCGGTTGAACGTAGAAATTCAAATATCTATATCAGCTTTATGTCTTTCGCGTTAAATCAAGTAAACGTTGATAAAAGTGAGGCCATCTGGAGATTGGCAGGCGCAGAAAATCCGGAAACACTTTGATCCCTTTTTTCTTGAAGGTATATAGGTTTGAATCGAGTAAAGTCTAAACCTAATAAATGTTTAATTTACAGCTCAAACAGGTATGTTATACAAAATTGTTGTACGAGTATATACTCGCAATTAGTATTTATTTTTAATTAAAGACAATACATTTTGCTGGTCACTTCAAACAGAATTTGAGTTCATCTAATGCTGTCTAATAGAATTTTCGATCGTGTTGGTTTTGCTTAGTAAGCAACCTAAAAGTTGGAAGCAGCATTTTAGCATAACGCCTCTTTACTTAAGCCAACTGCACTTTTGGGCCGGTCGAACCCAGCTCCAACGGCATTTAAAGTGCTTGCACAGCTGGGCGGTGCTATAAATAACTTTTAACGTTAATAATCGCATTATCGTGTTCACAGTGAGTTGTGACCCGCTACCTACGAACACTCCGTTTCAAAATCCATTGAACCCCTGCCAAATATGCACATGCCTGCACACAGTGTCTGACTCTGATGTGAAAATTACTTGCGAAGAAGACCCGTCTTGCGGTAAACTCAATGTTACATACATTTATGGTGCAAGAGATTTAAAAGAAAATTTCAACAAAATCATTTCACGTAATGAGTTTTGAAACTTAGACAATAATAGTACATAACGGAGATGATAAATTGCAGAATCTCGAATAGTGGCTTAAAAGATCAAGAACATACTAAACTTGTACAATAAAAGTGCAAAACTTTATCTTCGAGAGCGACCCTTTGTTTTAGAAAGAAAATATGCAATTTAGTTTATAACCGAGGTACTATATTCAGTTTATGAAAATTTTACATTTACAAAGTACAAAGTTACTCTTATTCAATTTCATATTTTTTTAGTCAAAATAATCATACAGTTAAAGTATCAAGTAAACCAAAATCCTTTACCATTACAGTATTACTTCCAACTGATGTGGTAGACATACGTAAGTCTTCTCCTGCCTTTTTAAACAATTAAAATAACAAATTAAAATTATCAAAAAATATAATAGTTGAGGTAATTGCAGTAATATCATTTGGTTTATATCTACAGCGGTCATCCCGGACCCACCGGAACCTGTTTCAAGTAAGTATTTAAACTATTGGCTCCCAAAATTTTAAAACAAAGCAGGATTTTTTTAATTGCAACGTGCAGTTAAATCTCAAAATAATCAAATTTAAAAAAAAACGGTCAAAAAGCAATCGATAAATCTTTCACATTTTCATAAAAAGTAACATTGAAATTTAGTTATTCCCTCCCTATATCAATGGTTTCTCCATTTTTATATTTCACTGGGTGATATAATTATTGTGCCTATGTCTATTAGTGTTAGTTCGTGGTCCGCTGAAAAGTAGTGAATAAATCGTTTGAAACATCTTAGTCCGCGCTCGTCACGAGTTCGTTCCCAAGTTATAGCGCCCTGGGAATATCTCCGAGGAAAGTTTATTCCACAATTTGCACGTTCGCGGCAGGGTGGAGCGCCAGAAACAGTGAGTTGAGGCTAGCGATCTGTGCAAGCGGTGAGGACCGAACTACCCTCTACGGCGAGTGGTGCCACGAACCTGAGACTCGGCGGAGCTCCAGTAGAGCCGGTAGATTATGAAGAGCCTCTGTCTCTCAATTTTCTGAGATTACTTGACTGTCAGAAGAATGGTCCAGATAACGCGAATGCAGTGGAAGTAGCTGTACGTGAGGACATTATTAACGCACCTGCAAATTATGGAATTAATAAGAGTCCGTACCGGAGCGCTATAACGTAGGGTTCTTACAGAGGTATAGAATAAAGGCTTGTTCAAGTAATTTCATGTCGTACCGATGAAGTTGCAGTAACATTTTTTCAACCGTCATTTTGAAATAAAAATGATACTTTATCGAAATACGTGAATTAGCCCCTAGTCTGGCCCCTGTGGAGCCAGTAGCTTTACATATCAAAAAATTATCTAGATAACTATATTTTTAGGCGTTTGATCATTACAGTCACAATCTACTTGTTCATCAGCTCCTCGAGCTCTAAGCATCTCTATTAGGAGTATTTCCTTGCGCTTGTTAATCAATGTGTTTTGCATCAGTGCCACTATGCGAGCGGTTCCCGTCGAATGTGCCATTCCCTCACCCCTACGACACGTGTCTCCTGTGCGAGTGTGTAGTCTCGTATGCGACAGTAATGGCTGACTATCAAATCGTGTGCTACCCGTCGCCACAGTGTCGTAAGTATTAACTACCGATGTTGGGAGTCGGGATCTTTTATTATTCTGATACTATGATTGCTTTGATGTATTCTAGCTGATACATAATCCAATATAACATGATTATTTTTCTCCAAATTAGAACCCGTGCCACTGCCGACGCCGATACCGACGCCGGTGCCAGGACCATGTAAGTTATTATGATTTAGTAAACACTCATATAAATTTGTTCAAAGAGATACCGCTATTCAACTAAACGTTTTGTCGCTATTAATACTGTAGGCGTAAATTTTTCAACGTTAATATTTTTTCTCTAATCTCTATTGGGAAACCTGTTATCTACTTGTTAATTCCTATTATATTTATTACTATGCCATTATATTTCCAGTACCTTGGCCACCGACACCAATAAGCCCACTGCCTGGACCATCGCCGCGTAAGTATTTACCTATGTACTTATCTTACTGTTAAATGGTATTTCGTTAATTGGCCTGATCGATCTTTAGATCAAGATAATTTTTTAAATGATCAATGTGTTTTTATCCATGCTTGTTGCTGTTTTGAGAATGATAATGATGATAATAATCATTATCATTCTCAAAACGATAATAATAATAGGGGTCGAATCGATATTAAACTTTTGGATGTACGGAATAAAATAACTCAAGATTCCTTGTTCAGTGAATTAGCAATAAAATGCTACCAAAATCTTTGACACCACATCCGAAGCCATTTTAATTGTTGTCTTTATTTTAGTTGTGTAAATAACAATTATATCAATTAAATTTTATTGCGACATTTCTAGATAAATCGTGCGCTCCATACCCGCCCAACCAGCAGTTCCAGCATCCGTGGGACAGTTGCCAGATATGCGTCTGCAGTGAGATATACGCTGTCGGCATCATAAACATCGAAGTTAACTGCTTCAGCAGCCCGTCGTGCTGTGAGTATGTTTTGTTTGGCGACAACAATATTGTTGCCAAATAGAAAAAATCTTGTATCAATTGCGTTATTCAGGTTTCCTACATTATGTGCATACCACTACATTAAAATTGAAATTGTAAGCGTATTAGGTGAATTTATGTAGGAATAAAAAACATCGTGAGGAATGCATGCCACAGAACTCCATAATGTTTTCGACGGCATGTGCAGTCTGTCAATATGCATTTGGTCAGCGTGGTAGACCATGTATGTATGGCCTTACCCCTCCCATCCCGAGATGGTCATTATTAGGGGTATTTCTTATCACCATTACCCGAGCATGACAATGGGACAAAAAAACTGTTTGTGGTTGTATGGAAGAAAAAATGTCCATCAGAAACTTGATCAGCCGTTCGTAGTCCACCGCTGGTCATAGGCCTCCCTCAATCGGTGCCTCTCCTCCAGAAACTTAATCACACCCAACCAATGCAAAAATCATTCAGATTTTCAATCCACTTTTAGTGCGGACATTACATCTATTTTGTTACAGTTCATATATAAGGCGGTTATCTGTGATAATATATATCTTGAGAATATTCTCTCCATAGAATATCCCAACGCTCTTTACTGAGCCGCTTAGCCGCAGCTTAAGCTCGAATCAAACTTGAGTTTTCTTTGCGTCTTTGCCAAAGTAAATTTCTTCGTAAACAATTTTGATAACTTTATTAGCTGCCGGTGTTCGCCTGGTAAACGAGGAATTTTTATTATAAGTTTATAAGTTAACAGTTTAGTTGTGTATTACTTGCGGATGTATGCTATGCCGGATAGTTTTGTATTGCTCAGATACGACAATTTCTATAATAAATAGATATCTAGAAATAGTCGTATCTATTTTAAAATATACAAATTCGTCAAATATTTCTAAAAAATATTATATATCTTCAATACATTATTTAGTTCCCTTCCCTTAATTTTAGCTTGCAATGTGTTATGGAGGGATTAATCTCATGTATTTTTTTCAGCTGCAAGAATTATCCAGATTTTACCATGACTTCCCACTAACTTGATTTATTTTAGAGATTTTAAATGTATATCCAACATAGGTTGGCTGCAAAATCCAAGTCGACAGCGTTCAGCAATGCTGAGCTGCTTCTTCCAGTGAACTGCGAGGGTTTCCCAGAAGGCAGCGGGTTCGATCCCTGCTACGGGCAAATGTTTCATTTTATCACATACTAGGGGACACCCGCAATGGAACGTGGAATTAGACAACAATATTTTTGTTTACACCTAGTAATATTATATAGCCTATGTCACTCAGTGAAGATACAGCTATGATGATCTAATGGTGAAAGAATTTTTGAAATCGGTTCATTAGTTTTTGTGTGAAAATATTACAAACAAATGTTTCTTCTTTATAATTAATGATTAAACGAACTTACCTGTACGTGAAGTTCTATCATAATTAAACGAGGGCTTTGTCCGAAGAGATTAGCAATAGTATAGATAGTATAGAAAAGTTTCTTTATGGAACGTTCATAATGATATTACTATAGATTAAATGAGTGTATTACGAAATAACTCACCGCACGGCTTACAAATAACTCAGTTAGTGGCACTACAGTTTACCAGTGGCTAGATTCAATCGAGACGCCAGCGAGGAACTCGATAAATTATTCAGCGGAACAAACAAACAACGGAGTTGTCGACTCGAGTCGGGGACTCCGCCATGTTTGATACTACAACGATTGAGGGTGTAAATAATTTCGTTTGTGCCTCGAGTTCGTTTAGTCGTTGCCTGAAATGTATGAGCTGTCGAATGAAAATCCTAACTTTCTGGTAAAAATAAAACTCTAGATTGATATGAATTGAAAAATCAGATGATAATGTTGGTTGATGCAAGACTTGGAGACTTGGTAGTTCCGTCGCTTAAAGTATCAGCATCACAAAACTGTAATAAATATATTGTTGAAGCAATTCATTAACTAATTATTTTATTACAGCAGCAACATTTTAATATTTTAAATGCTTTGTTATTTATACTCTCGTTTCATTTACAATATATAATAATTGTTTTTGTTATTTAAAAACTATAAGCCTTATAATAATAGAATCTTTTTTTTTAGGTATTGATGGAAACTATCCAGGTGAGAACTGTGATTTTTAAACACAACCTTGATTTAAATTTAAAAACATTATTTCAATCTGAAAAACTATTTCAGTACCACCTCGGCCTCTACCCTTACCAGAACCGGTACCCGTACCAGTGCCAGTGCCAGTGCCGGTACGAGAAACCGTGCCAGTGCCGGTACCAGTACCCCAAATAGTGGAAGTAACGAGACCGGTGGAAGTCATTAGGCCGTTCCCGGTTCCCGTGGAGGTAGTGAAGCCCGTGCCTGTACCTCAGCCGGTACCAGTACCGGAGCCAGTACCGGTTCCCCAACCAGTACCCGTCCCGGAGCCAGTGCCCATACCCATTGCAGTCGACCGCCCGGTGCCCGTACCCCGCCCGTACCCCGTAGACAGGCCGGTGCCTGTGCCAAGCCCTGTGCCGCAGCCGTATCCAGTTCCAATAGATAGGCCGGTACCAGTGGACCGGCCAGTGCCACAGCCATTCCCTGTGCCCGTGCGTGAGCCAGTGCCGGTGCCAGTGCCGCAGCCTGTGCCGCAGCCCGTGCCAGTGCCACAGCCATTCCCTGTGCCGCAACCCATGCCGATCGACCGGCCCGTGCCAGTGCCGCAGCCATACCCTGTACCGAGACCTGTGCCTATTCCAGAGCCAATGCCGGTTCCAGTGCCTCAACCGGTACCGATTCTCATACGTGAGTAAGCGTTTTTCAACTTACTTAACGACCGCTTTCAGCTGTTTCTCTTTTAACGACTTCACTTTTCAGTTCAAGATTGTGAGTAAAAGTTATTTACAATGTCTTACTTTTCATTTGCGGTTAATTAAAATCATAAGAGCTTACAGCTGGTATTTGATTGTATAAGGATTTTTAAGATCACTTTTTCCGGTTGATTTTCAGTAGTGACTGATGAATATTTTTAAAATAACTTTGTTGTTTAGTAACGACAGTATTTGATATGGATTATTAATTTTATTGCTTTTTATTTCAGCTCAACCACCGAAATATTTAGGTAAATATTTTTAAAAATTACACCAAAATACGTCATTAACATTTATTCGGTGATATCAAGATAAAGAGTAAGTTATCAGCATGACTCAATGGATTAATATTTTTGTCTATATTTTGTCTATATTTTTGCCTATAGGGAACCAAATAGGTTTTATATGAAAGCTAATTGGTTCCATATAGAGTTCGCCCGGGGCAGTACCACCGCCCGCCACGGTACCTAGTACCATTTCTGCCGTGTAATAATTGTTTTTAAAGCAATTGTGGTCCGGTTGGAAAGGTGTGGATTCCGGTTACACTTCTTTAGAGGCGACCATCTTAGTCCTCAAGGGTAGCAACACATCTGTGACTGACTTAGAACGAGACTCCTACTAACAAGTACTAACTGGACTATTACTAACAACAACTAACAGGACTAACTATCACTAACAGTCCCCAGTCCTCATACCTACTAACGAACTGACCAACTAATGTTCTAATCAACTCTCTCAACTAATTGGACTAACCATCCCAGTCCCTTATTGAGTCTTGTTCAAAGTCAGTCACAGTTGTCATGGGCGGCAGCGGATGGGTGGTGCTGCAGGCTCGTTTGGTATCTTTTTCCCATAAAAAAAAAAAAAATTTTTTAAAATACTCGGCCTTCGTTTTCAGATATTGTTTGTCAGATGAAGGAAATTGGCATGGAGTTCACATACGCCACTTGCAGGATATGTACTTGCCAGTCGTTCGGAGGACTGATTGTGCCAGTCTGTAGACGACCCAATACCCCTCAATGTGAGTGATCAATACCATCGTACAGTTCATATTAAATCCATTTTCCTTGTAGATAAAAATAAAAATATTTTTACTCATTAAAAAACTGAGATTAAACAATAAGAATCAAAATGAACATGAATAATATCAAGATCTTGTTTATAACATCTAATTATTAGAAACAAAATGGGGTAACATAAAATATGTATTTCGAAAACGATTTAAATAATTGGGAAAAGGAACCAAAAATTATTTTAAAAAAATAACAAGGAAATTTTATAACCTACAAAATATAACTCTAATCCAAAGCGGTAAAAAAGCAAGTGTTAAAAAACCATAATCTAACAGCAACATAAATTCGAAAGCCGGCGTCCATGCTAATGAAGTAATAACAAAACTTGGTACAGCAAACGACACCGTCGTGCAAAATAAAAGTGTTTATCGGCCAACCGGCAAAAGGTCGGCGCGTAAAAACAAGGAAACGAATAAAGTAAAAATTTACAGCGCCGAGCGACACGAGCCGACACAATTGACGAACGCGTACCCCGGCTGTACACCATTGCCACAGGTGTTGTTAAAAGCGGGGACATGGATCTGAAATTCGGGGAGTGTCGGTAAAATCGGGAGCAGGGGCCGCTCGCGGACGCTCAATATTTGATGGCTGGCAGGACAGCGCCGACATAAACTTTTGTAGATTTAAAAATAAAATCCGTTTTCTGATAAAAATATTGTCACACTAAGTGCACTGTTGTTGCAGTGACTGGATTTATTTATTTTAAAATTATAAAATAGAATAAAAATTATAAATAAATTTAGTTTATTCGATAAATTAAATAAATGATGTATTCGATGATAAAATACTTCTTCAAGATTAAATAAAAATGGCGGAGTCGAAAAGTTTAATTGTGTAGTTAATCTTAATCAATTTCATCAAGTTCCTACAACGATATTATATCAAGATACTTTAAATTAACCTCGTGTAATCACTATCATATCTTAACAAAGTGCCAACGAAGTATTGTAAGCATGCCGATTGAAGCCGACCTGTGAAATGCCAATATCCAATCTCATGACATCAAGTGTGGGTGACAATGATTGAGCGATAAGTGTATTGCTTCCTGAGTTTCTGTCGGCCCCCGACGTTACCGAAATGGTCCATTGTGTGTACTGATAGGGAGTCAGCCCCTTGGTCCCCTCATTTATCCAAATTAATCTGGCAAACTAATAAAATCTTACGCTTAGCGGGCAAGAAACGTTAAAATGGGATGACATAGGTGTCCAGATGTTCAATTACATAAGAAAAACCGGAAATTCTAAAATATTAACGCAATCAAAAATGTCATTAATGTACATGAATATTTCATAATTTTTTTTAGAAATACGAATACAAAAAATATTTAAACACAGTAAACCTGTGCAAAAATATTTTAGCCTAGCGGTGTGTGTGTGTGTGTGTATGAGAGCGCTTTTTTTTCGTATAAGTTCTACTACAAGTTCAATGAAGCCACATTATTATGCTAGAACATCATTTACCTACTATTCACTTAGTTCTATTTCATAAGAAAATATTGTGGGAACTTGACTGTCACATAAAAAATGATTTAGGACCTTATCGTGTATACCAATTCCGATTGGAAAAATGTGGGGACTCCTTTGTGATCAATTTTTTTTTCGTTCCAGGTGGCGTGTTACCCGGTAAGAGGCTTTAGCGCCAACCACGGTAAATTGGAACTTTTTATTGATGCCATTTGACGCCTCGTTTCGTTTTAGCTCCCGTCCCCGTCAACAATATAGTGTACATTGGTGAGTTATCGAATTAATCTATTGAAGAGTTATTTGAGATATTATGATGAAGTGTTCCGGTAAGGAACTGAATACTTTTGTGGTAAAATGTTATTTACTTCGTGAGTATCTTACAGGTCATTTAATAAATTTATTGTGTTCGCTTGTTTTGTCTTACTATTTCTCCTATCTGCTTCCTTCTTGACTGCAGTTTACAAAATATGATCTCTGAACAAATTTTTTTATAAATGTATTTATTCTTTATTGTGCAAAAAAATATTTTTACAAAGGGCGGCATTTCTACCAGCCAATATTATTTTATATAAAAATTCCTGTACACTCCAAAGCAAGTTGTTCTGCACTACCGAGCCGTAGATTAGTTTTTTTACTAGATATGTTTGTAGGGATAGAATAATATATTTCTGCGTGACCATTTTCATTCCTTTTAATTAATCTACGACTTGTAAATCATAGAATCCTTTCTTAGTGTGACTGTTTATTTTTTTGGACTTATTCTGTATTACTTAAATTTTATTGCACTCCAGAGCCCAGATGTCGCTACCGTCCGCCGATGCAAACGTTCATGTCTGCGTGCTACAGCTGTCAGTGCCAAGCCGTCTTCAGCTACGTCGTAGCTAATTGTAACCCAACTCCTTTGTGTGGTAAGTATACTTTAACTGGACCATCTCCACGTCTGTACGTGGAGATGGTCTAGGTCTCGCCTTCCCATCAAATTGGATACAAGCTGTAAAGATATAAGACTTCTTAAGGACTAAATAAAAAAAGTCTGAAGTCAAACACAGACTGAACATAATAATATTATTTACGTTATCACGTGTTATAAATAAATGAAAGCCTACACGAAAAAAAAGTGTGACGCCCTGACGCCATTATCTCGTACCGCCAGGCGCCAAGTGTTACGCGGCCTGTACCGCCAAACGTACCGCCATGTATTATGCCTAGCGTAATCATTCAATTTTAGTCAGTAATCTATTTTATTATAATATAATAATATAATATAATATAAAATACATATTAATTATATTATACATAATATGTATACAATACATATTAATTATATTATACATATTATGTATAATATAATTAATATGTATTTTACACAATACATTTGATAGCGTGATTCAGAAAAAGGCACAGCGCCATCTATTTTATGTTTTGTGAATCAAAACTAAAATTTCTAATAATATTTCTTATGACGTTATTGCGTAAAATTATCGTCCGTAAACCGACTTTACAGACAAACATTAATTTTTTTAATTTATTAGGGGCAATAACAGTAATATTTTAAGAAACAAATATTGAAGAATAACATACGTAAGCTTTTTAACTATAGAAATACGTCTGAGTCTTGAAATAATAGCGTTTTATTGATTCAGGATCACAATACGGAGGGTCAGCGAGTATGGCGAGCGCGTCTGCCAACGCTCAAGCTTCATCCTCATCGCTGGGCTACGGCTTCGGAGGCTCGCAGGCTTCAGCTGACGCCAGCGCCATGGCACTATCCAACTCTAACGGCTACCCTGGATTAGGAGGATCATCTGCATCGGCCTCAGCTAATGCCAATGCCATGTCTAACGCCTATGGAATGTCGCCGTATGGCAACTCCTATCCCTTCTCTGGCAGCTCGGCGATGGCTGACGCCAGCGCCATGGCACTATCCAACTCTAACGGCTACCCTGGATTAGGAGGATCGTCTTCGTCGGCCTCAGCTAATGCCAATGCCATGTCTAACGCCTATGGAACGTCGCCGTATGGCAACTCCTATCCCTTCTCTGGCAGCTCGGCGATGGCTGAGGCGGATGCCGTGGCCGCATCGAGTTTATACCCGAGCCTTTATCCGAGGCCTTATGGACAACTGACTCCGTTGTACCAACCCGGCGGGCAGAGCGTGGCCGAGGCAATGGCCGATGCTAGTAAGTAACCAGAAAACAATAGCCCGTAATAGCTTTGCAATTGTCTCGTGGTTGAACATTTTGCGGTCTATTTGAGAGGACCGAGTTCAAATTCCAAACATGCATAGATTTTTTCAATGGATTTTTATTTATGACCGGTTCATTTACTTATGCATGTATCTGCTCCAACGTGAACGAAATTTCATCTGAATATCTGGTTTCTGGTGATTTTTATCATGTACGTTAAATTTTCCCAATCTGTACTGTTAGTACAGACCCATCTTATTGTAAGCAAGAAATTTTGATTCATCATGACCCATATCATGATGAATCAAAATTAATAAACCAAATTTATGAAACTCATAACCTGGTCTTATTGTAGAGTTTAATGCATATTTACGTATAACGTAATAAATGCAATGTCTAAATACCCACTCCGCATGCAATCTCCGCTCAGCGGGTAGTAACCGAATCCACAAATCCGGCCAAATGTGGGAATTCCATTACTGAAATATAATATCTGCTGCCATTGCGAAATGGGAGGCCGAACCGGATAAGGGTTTGTTTACATATTCTTGATATACTAATAACCCTTATTTTTGAAACATAAAAACACAAGTTTATGTACCACTGTTGGTACACGCCGACATTAAGTAAATACAGATTAATTACGAAGTTGGATGAAGCAAAGATAATTAATCATGTCCGTAGGTGAGACTGATGATGTTATTGATATCAGCCAGCATGTACCAGTAGAAAGATTACTATAGCAAAAAATTTATATCAATTAGTAAGAGCTTCATACGTAATAACACACTGTAAAGGAATAAAAGTTTAAGCTGTAATTTGATGTAGCTTTAAATACAAGACAAATATTTTCGTACATAATACTAACATATACATACAGATAGACAATGTAATTAATAAGTGCCAAATTCGTACTTAATTTCTAAATATTTTTTCCCAGGTGCACTGAGTCAATCTCAAGGTTCTCCATATTTCGGAAGGCCATTAATAAAGGCTGGTAAGTATTCCTTTTAATAAACATAATACTTGATTTATTCCATTGAAATAGTAGTCAAGATTAGGCAAAGCAAAATTATTGCATAGATAAGCACATGAGATACTTTTCATCCCGATAATATATTCCCTTGAGATGCTTTGCTCTTTTATTGGAAAATCGTCTGGCACACTGTCAACAGATGGCGCTGACACAGTAACAATTATTTGTTGTAATGTCATCTTTACTCTATTTCTAACCTAAGATAAAGTAATAAATAAGTTTATAAACTGTTTGTGGGTTTGACAATAACCGCTCATCTTAGAAATCACAGAACCTATTCTGAAAATCTTTTAATTTTATAGTGACAATATTGAAGAGTTAGTTGTTGAATTTAACCTAATCTATATATATAAAAGGAGAAGGTGACTGACTGACTGACTGACTGACTGACTGACTGACATATCAACGCAGGGCCTAAACTATAAGGGTTAGAAACTTGAAATTTTGCACAGGGGTTCCTTTTATAACGTAGGGGAGCACTAAGAAAGGATTTTTGAAAATTCACCCCCTGAGGGGGTAAAACGGGGGTGCAAAGGTAGTATGAAACTTTGCCGTTTTTGAAGTCAAGTGGGCAACCTGAACTCGGGCAGACGTCGTTGATGGGTCTAATTCTACGCGAGCGAAGCTGCGGGCGTCCACTAGTAGTAAAATAAATCTAATTGGTGTCAAACCTGTCACATTCTCGTGGAAGATCGGGCAAATGATTTTGTTTGCGAAGGAAATTATATATCCGAAGTTCCGCAAGCGCATCCGTAATACCCCCGTGGGCCTGACAACTTTCGGGTATAAATTAAAAATATATTACAAGAGCAGATGGCGCTCGGATCTCATGAAAATTCTATTTAATCAAACTTCCCCTCACTCCCCTGGGACGGGGCTTACTACTTATTGGTTTTTTTCGTAAACAAATGTCTGTGGCTACGGTTTATATACAACGCGAGGAATTAGGCAAGTGTAGCTGTGCGTACACCGGTACACATAGCAGCAGATATCGACACTGACTTGAAAAATTTGAAGCCACCAACAGAAAAAAAAATACAAATAAAATTCTTTTGTAGCAAAACTCAAACAAAACAGTTGAGTAATATTATGTTACGTGACTCTCATTAAGATAAAGGTGGTAGAAACGAAAAAGACATTCCTTTAGTCTAAATGTTTTGATACTTGTTTTCTGGCTGCATTGTTCTTACATACACTTTTAAACCTCAAGGTCTGTCTTTGGGATTTAATTACTTCTATTCATTTCATCACAGATTTTATTTACATATAATTCAAGCAAACATATTTTCTTGGTAGCGATCTCCGCTGATTCATATTATTGTTCATTAAGTACACCACTAGAGGGCGTGATACTCCCAAATGAAATTTGGCCGAGGGTCGTACTATTAAGTCTGACTGTTATGAGTTATTGTATAACCGCCCCCATAATAGACGTCGCAATGGAAAATCCTTTTAAATAATAACAACAGCGTTATGAGTTATTAAAATAGTTGCTTCGAGGAAGGACACTTAAGAAATGAGATTAATGGAACAAAAATATTAGCTTTTCAAGAGGCCGTAACAGCAGCCCATTGAAAGGGAATATAGAACCCATTAAGGGTGCGCAAGGATAACAAAATTCAATTCGACAACACACTCATAATTTCTGCACGCATGACAATCCACTATTGATAATACTATATATTAAAAATACTTATTTAAATTATTCTTATTGATTAGTCTTATCTTTTGCTACGAATTATTAAAGAGTAGATATTATGATTCAATTTGCTATAGAATATAAGTACCTACCTAGCTTCCCGTAATGAACCTTGATGGCTGCATGTAGCATATGTGAAACCTTACCCTTATTATTCTGATTTGATGTTCCCAAGAATTTCTTTTAATGAAAATAATTTGGCTGAAAATGATGTTGACTTTAGTAGCTTACTAAAAGTGACGTCATGAAGCTTGAAAAAAAAAGTTAAATGTAATTTACGCCGGCATCAATGATCGAGATACCAAGATACCGCTATCCGCCCTATCCGCCCTAGCCGCCCTACGTATCTTCTACGTGTCTTGCCTCTTTGAATAAAGCGCCACTCACCGCTAATAATAGACTTCAGTCTCTAATGTATATCGACTGCGTTCCTACTCGGAATGGTAAATTAGATTCTCGAATTTGTTCCACTCTAGGAGCTCACTCACTTTATTTGGAATTAAAGGGATACCTTATAAACCAATGTTATTTGATTCTGGCGGCGCGTTCCCTGAGCAATGAAAACGTAAATGAAATTCTATTTTTGGCATTCGTTCATTCAAATAGATAACCTTTTACTCATTCAAAAACCTAATTAAAAAAACTTGCAATAAGAAGCAAAACAACCATCGGCAAGGTGAGATACTCATGATCAGTTCATTTGTTGATCAGAAGAGAGAATCAGCAAACATGTTGTTGGTTTATACTTGAATAAAAATTAAGCTTTAATTTACCGCAACATGTAGTCTGATGTATTGTCTACCGAGATCTTATCGACTGGAAGCTCCACCATCCAATCACCGATAAAAAATATCAAAACTGAAGTCATTTTCTAATTGTAATTAAACATTCATATAAATAAATAAATAATAAATATCATGGCCATCTGACTCCGGCCATCTGACTCCAAAGTGAGAGCTAGCCTGTACTATGGGTGTCAAAGACTGATATACATACATAGATATTTATAAATAGATAATATTAACATCCAGACACAGAACAAACACAATTGCTTATCAAACGAATGTTTATCCTGAGTGGGATTTGAACCCACGACCCTGGCGCAACAGGGTGATCTCTGATTGCGCCAACGGGCCCTTCAATCTTAGCTTATTATATTTTTATTTTACGTGGTAATAATTGGCAATGGTGGGCGACCATTTAAATGACTGACTGACTGACATATCAACGCAGGACATATACTATAAGGGTTAGAAACTTAAAATTTTGCACATGCGTTCCTTTTATAACGTAGGGGAGCACTACGAAAGGATTTTTGAAATTTCACCCCCTAAGGGGGTAAAGGGGGTGCAAAGTTAGTATGAAACTTTGCCGTTTTTGAAGTTAGTGAATGTCTAATTCCACGCGAGCGAAGCTGCGGGCGTCCACTAGTTGCCAATAAAGACAGATCAGGATGAAGATAGGAACATGTGTTTAGGGCCGGGGTTGTGCGAGTACGTTGGCGACAAGTACCACCACGCGTGCCAGGCTTGCTTCTGCTTCGCCGACGACGAGGGCAGCCTCTACAGCAAGTGCCTGGGCACGCCGTGCTCGTAAGGACCGGTTGTTGCTAACTTACTTGTACTCGTATCTTAGTGTAGTCGTGGTGGAGGACGTCAGGCCTTATCGGCTGAGGTAGGACCCGCGCCCTGAAGTGGGCCACTAACGGGTTGCACAAAGTAAAGTAAAAAGTAAAAAAAAAGTGCAAAAAGTAAAGTATACTTAACAATAAGTATACTTTACATTTTACTGTTTAATATTACTAGGTATGATTGGATGAATATTATTTGTTATACATGTGCCAGAGAACAGCGAAATAAAGACTTCTTTCTCTCAATTTGTTCAATTCAACTATATTACCTGCTTCTAAAATTTGAACAGATATAGTAAGTTTCATTAGCTATAGAAAATATTGTACAACTGAGATGTTTGGATGTTAGAATTTGAACAAAAGTATTTAAGTTTGAATGCTGTAAATATGCTAGTAATTTTGTTTAAAATGTTTGGTTAGGTTACAATAGCCGTAACAATAGTTCCTGCATGCGCCTGCGCATCCCAGCACGGCGGAGCGGAGGATTGCCGCACGATATCTACAGGCGCATGTCTGTGTGACGTGTCGCGTTCATTGCTTGCAATTTTATGTCCATTCACAGCTACGCCACACAACACTTCTTATCTCACAAGTTTTACTTCAATGTAACAGTTATTTTTGAGTTCAAGTCTTTGATTTGAATTCCATTGCACTCCCCAAGAGGCTCAAACAGTTCCAACGGTGGAAGAAGCATAATGAAATCATGAACAAATGTGTTAATTACCACATCAAATAGAACAACTCGTAATGTAATGTTATTCTTAACAAACTCTATGCCATGAATTAATATCTAGATGCATTGCAATCAGAAATTAATCGAGATTTCTGTGATTGCAATGCTATTGCTCAACTGAAGCTAAGTCAATAATGTTTGATCAATTAATTTAATTAATTTATTTTTAATTGTTACAGGTGACCCAGATAACAATGGAGAAGAATAAAGAATAAATGATAGGATGTAACCGAATAAGGAACGACGACGACGCGATGAAAACGGATATCAGATAGTTAAGTTATTTGTGTGGCAGCAGACAGAACACGACTTTACACTTAATAAACATACAAACTTTTTAAATACTGTTTCATTTTAGATTTTAAATTTAGAATTTAGAAAACGACACGAGCCTATACGATGCTGTCCGAAATACGTCGGTACAACAGTCAACTAACCAAAGTGTAATTTTGGCAGTAAACTAATCTCACATAGATTAGTTTACTTTTGTAGAATTATTACTTTTTTCAGTTAAGCAGAAAAACGATTTGTAATAACATTTATATTTGAGATGCTACAGATACAATATTTTGCCACAGTATGCGTTGTGTCAAGATATTGATGTCCATATATATGTATTATGTAAAAACTACCAAAATTACACTTTGGCTAGTTGACTGTTATACCGACGAATATCTGCATGATGGCCGGCTACCTAGGTACCTACCTACACTGCTTAAAACGTGTGGTCAATTGAGTTGTTCTTTCATTTCATATTTAATTATTTTAAAAAAAATACAATCCTATAAACATTCGCAAGCAATCGCAGAAACGTGGAAGTTTATGGTGGAATAAAACAGTAATACTATAAAATAGCATTCAGGTTTAAAAATATTGTTCACTGACGTATTAACATTTTAATTGACTCTCGATCCAGCTTGGAGGACGTTTGAAACGTCGACGGTTGGAAAAAATAATTCGTAACGACGCTGTGACAGAATGACATTACATTAATTAGGTTCATTTCTATGATTTATGACTGTCGGAATTTCACTCCATTGTGTCTAAAACTATACTAATATTTTAAAGATAAAAGATTTGTTTGTAATGATTTCACACAAAAACTACTGGACCGATTTGAAAAATTATTTCACCATTAGAAAGCTGCGTCTTCACTAAGTGACATATGCTATATAATATTACTAGGTGTAAACGAAACAATTGTCATGTCTAATTCCACGCGAGCGAAGCTGCTGGGCGTCCACTAGTTCTAAAATAAGAAGCATAATTTTTTTTCTCAATTATTTTTCATTCTTAACGGAGCTAAGGCCTTCTAGAAATATCTGTTATTCATATTAATTTACTGCAGTCATGATTAAAACATTTTAACAACATTTTTAACACGAACCCTGTAGGTCACGGCAATTGTTATTCAAACACCTTCCCTAGTCAGCATAGTTCAACCCAGTTCTGTGTCTAGTGATGCCCATTGTCTCCAAGGGTTTCTCGCAGTTATTTAAAATCACCGATCCAGCTGGTTAAAGGAGTCACGATCTCGAAGAAAAGTTTACAACTTTTCACAGCTTTATTCAACAGTCAGGTCGGTCCACCAGCTCGGTCCACCAGTGCCTTGAGCAGTTCGCACAAATGTTTGAATATACTCGGAATCCCTCCCAGCATCACATAACGACCGGCGACCCTCAGAAGAAAACACGTCACCGCAGCAAAATTGTAAACATAAATTCGTGCAGTCTAGTAATTTCAAAAGCAACATCAATTCCAGTAATAACCCGGGAAACGGAGCTCTGTAACAATTTTCAAGCAATAGCTACTATTGTTAAATAAAATTGTTGTTGAGTTGTGTCCGTACGTTTAATAGATTTTCTGCAAATGTAGTTTAGATCAACTATTGCAATAGAATGAATAATTCCTTTTTTTAAATAGCAAGTATTTGCAAATTATTACTTATCATTACTATTATTAATTTATCAATTATTTAATTAACTAACATATTCATATAAAGGTATACGCATAGTTGAAATTGTACATCAGTCATCAAAATTATTCATCATCAATACAATGATCATATCAGTAGACATTCTTACGCAATATGCAAAATATTAAACAAAAATACCAAATCACTTGCAAATTTAAATAGTAATTTTAAAACACGCCAATCGTGATACTTTCCTGCAGTCAGGCGGAGTCAGAACGCAAGGCTAGTAGGTCGTTAAAACATATCAGACCACGATTTATGCGCCATCATAGCTCGCCGAGAACGATGTGGCTGTAGAGAAGGAAGGAATGAAAGAAACGCTTTCTTCAGTGAAAGAGCGGCGAATGATAATGGCAGCGCGGATTATAACTATACTGTTAATTAGCGGTGAGTTAGCCCCGTTAGCCCGCTCTTGTGTAGCTTTTGGTGGCATTTGCATATTGCCTATAAATATTTTATTTACTAGTGGACGCCCGCAGCTTCGCTCGCGTGGAATTAGACGTAACAATAGTTTCATTCACACCTAGTAATACTGTGTATATGATGTAGCTTTCTAATGGTGAAAGAATTTTTGAAATCGGTCCAGTAGTTTTTGTGTGAAAACATTACAAACAAATCTTTCCTCTTTATAATATTAGTATAGATGTTCTCTGGCAGAGATATTAAGTAAAACCAACCATTAATAAAAGGATTAGATTTAACACATCTGGTACTCTGGCCTCAAACTTAGTTCTTATAATGTGAAATACAGCTTCGGATAAGGAATGGCTTTATAACATTCCCAATAATAACGAAACGTAACTACGCATCGGGCAATAAGTGATTAATTTCGTTTATCGAAGCTAATAGAATTGAGACTTTTCTCTCGCTCCGGACGAATGTAATATAATTATCTATGAGGCTAACAAAAGTACACAAAATTCTGACCATACGCAGTGTCCCGTCCAATTCAACCCCTAGAATTATATATTTTTCCTCAATCTCTAAACATTTTATGCCTGATTTTACTGAATTATTATTTCTAATTATAAAATGTTATTAATAGTTACGTCTGTGGGGGAGACCTGTACCCAACAGTGGGACGTCTATGGGTCGCAGCGATTAATAGTTATGAGACTTATGACAGGCAGCAAAATAAAAACATCGCCTACAGTTGTGTATTTTGATATTCAGTGCCAGTTTTACTAGTAGCACAGTTTGGTTGTTCTACAATGTTTCAAGCCAAGACTTGAAACGCCATTTTAAATTAAAGTAAAAATTAATTCCGAGATTAAGAAGTTCCCATTGTATTTCTAATTGCTCCCAGCACGCTGCCAGCATGCCAGTCCGAGCTGTGCCCTGCAAATAGGATTTTAATAATTTCCAGCGGTGATGTTCTGTAAACTATTCTTGCACTTTTGCTTTAAATCGGATTCATATGCAAATGTATGTGGGAAGTGGCGCCTTCTGCGCGATTTGCTAATGAGCCGCGACCGGCGATTTCAGACGAATCTTGGGGTGCATGGGGAATTTCTTTTTTTGCATTTGGCGTTTCTGCATGCCAGCTGTTACAACGTTTCGTCTGTATATCTTAATTTTTATAATAAACTTCTCCTCCTGACTATGGCCTAAAATATCGTTTGCTAAGAACAATCATTCATTAGCAAGCACATTTACCGCTGGACTAATTCACAGGCAATGATTCCATAATACCAGATTATGATTGAAAACGGACTATCATTACTTAGTATTTGGGAAAATGGCCGCCGTTGCTACAGACACAATTTCTTTGTGAAATAAAAATATGACAGACATATCTATAAATTCAGATTCCTATACATTCTGGGTTAGCTGTTTTAATATACAACAATGTTCAAATTGTTCAATATATGCGACCCGGTCGACGTACGAGCCCGGGCGAAGGAATTCAGATATTAAATTCAATGAAAATGCCCCGAAATTTATTCCAGAACATCTGTACCTACGAGCTCGCTTGGTTCCGCTTACCTTTGAATAACTAAATCTTAGCTGGCCAGAGATTTAGGGCCATCATTATAACTGCTTATGCTTTGTTCATTGAATCATTTTGAGACTTTACTTTATAAAGTCTCAAAATTAAAGTTATATTATATACCTAATACCTGTAAAAATACGAGCATTCATTTAGAGAAATTGCGAGAAATAGCGGCAGGTCTTTGTTAACTTTTACCACCTGCCCCGGTTTTGACGGTAGGTTATTTTTAATTAAAAAAAAATAATGGTCAGTTTAAATGCTCAAAGAAAATCTACTGGTCAAAACTGCGTGAAAATCCATATCTACAATAGTTTCTGAGAAATTTAGTATGACATGTAGGTAATGAAAACTCATTCTGTGATAAAACCCTTCATTTGAACAACCAAAATTTTAATATTTTTTTAAACAGTACCTACTGAGATCCCTTTTTCCTCACGGACTAACTATGTATGCACAAATAGTCCCATAAAGTGTTTCTATATAGTCATTTTAATATTCTACCAGCATGCAGTGCTGGCTCAAAGAACCGACAGCGCTAATTTTCAGTGCAGCCTATGTTCATTAAATTACAAATTGCTATTTCAGAGTTGAGTTGCCAGCAAGAAGTGCTGACCACCCCCTATTTTGCGTCTCTTGAAGAAATTAAGAACGTAGCAGGTTTTGGTGACGCCCAGCACAGGGGCCCGCAGTGGTACGACTTCACCTCCAGGTCTTCGGAGTCCGAGAGCAACGACCGCTCGCTGTTCTCCAGCTCAAGGTAAGCTTACTTCATTCGCCCGTTGAAAATTTGACAGATGAAGAAGCGATGAAATATGTATGAACCGTAACTTTAGGCGACCTTAACTCTACCCCAATCATAGACAGGCGAAAATTTATGTAGATATTTAAGTAGATACGATTGATTAAGTAAGTAAATTACTTGCAATCGTGATCTATACTAATAATAATAAAGAGGAAAAATTTCTTTTAATGTTTTACACAAAAACTACTGGACCGATTTCAAAAATACTTTCACAATTAGAAAACTGCATCTTCACTGAGTGACATAGGCCATATAATATTATAGGTGTAAACGAAACTATTCTTGTCTAACTTTTTTTAATACCTACTATGTCCACTAGTATTAAATAAATATCAGCAGCGACAGTTATCGGCAAGGAATTCGACTGAAATACAAACCTTTCAAGCTCATTCACTTGTATTGCCTGAACGGAAAATATTTTTGCCTAGAAGTCGGCCATAAATATTTTGAAAAATCAAGCACGACCTCAGAAAATACGATGTCATTGCCGGTGACATCTTAAGTAAACTGCCGAGCGAAATAGGCTCACCTAAACCTGGAGATACTTTAATAACCTGGCCTTTAAAATATAGGGGAAAGAATATTGGTCCCTGCGTACATCGACCGCGCCAGGGAAGGACAATATGTCGATGCATTTCTCATCCTTGGAATTCGTTGTGACGGATTATTAGCTTTTATACAACAGATCCAACTTAAATGGCGTCTATTCTCATTAGATAGCTACCTATATTTTAAACTAGTGCACGCCCGCAGCTTCGCTAATTGAAACTAAAACTAAACTAAAACTAATTTTTTTTTTCAAAAAAATAAATTAGCCGTATTGATCCAGCCATTCTGACTGAATCTAACATTACACCTTTTTATTACTAGTTAATCTGGCTAGCTTTTTTAATTACTTAATACTAAGTTTAAAACACAATCGTAGACTAGCCAGTCTACTTTGTGTTTTAAAATTTGTATTAAATTAAATAAAAAAATAAACAAAACATTCCACAACAACCAAATAATTTCCAAGCAAATGTTTCGTAATACTTGTTCTTTTCAGTTCGTTGTCATCAGAATCAAAAATATCTTCGAGCTCCTCGTCGGATGCGTCATCAGTCGAAACCAAGGAGGAAAGGAGAGCGTAAGTCCACCGGCTGACATTTAAAGCTAAGCTGCAACCTGCGCCCGCTATTGGTGGTTACTTTTTTAGATTAGCAAACTAACAAAGGAGACCTTTTGCAAACGGCCATCATCGCCTTTGATGGATTAAGAAAGCCTCTATTACGCCTCTATCTACTATTCTACTATTTCTATATGTTGTCAAATCAGTGACTGCCACATCGCGACTCCTGCAGTTCAATCCTGACGGACCGACAACTATTTCGATAAATATTTATGTACTTTGGCTATCGATTGCGTTGTTTTCTGTGTATGTACAAGCCGCAGACTGCCATGCTTAAATGCAAACGAGGAATGAAGGTCGAAGCGACGAGCGACGGCTTCGCGCAAGGGAGCCAGCGGTGCGTCCCGTAGGAGATCCCGGAGCCTTCCAACATGCGCAGGACGGCAGCCGAGGGGTAGGAATCTCACATACCCCAGCCTCTACCCCCAGAGGCTGAGAATCTACCGAAGATTTGCCCATCTTAAACTAGGCCAACAAGGGTGTGAATATGTAAACGTTTAAAAAAGGCGTTCTGACTTGTAGCTCGGGACCAGAATAGTGTTACGGTAGCCCCTGCCTATCGTAAAAGGCGACTAAAAGGGGACTTCTGGGGTTGCGGGCGGTGATAGGGGGAGCTCGAACCGTCCATCTTGACCAAGGGAAAGACGACGCTGTTTGTGGCTGCACAGCGTTGTGTAAACCGAGAAATGCCCGTCATTGCCCGTATTGGGTGTGGCGCTGGAGGGCACCGGCGCGTTCTACAAGAGATCCCGGAGCCCTCTTGTAGCGCCGGAGTAAGCCACCGAGCGGGTTTTAGTGGGTGAAAGTCCCACATAGTCGTCGCTCCCACGACGTCCGGGTACCTTTTCAAGGCTTCCCACTCAAGGTCAGCCCCTGTAACCTACTGTCCTCCTGTCCACAGCACCCGCAAGTACCGCACATGCATACCGTGCCCGCACGACATGCTGAAGCAGTACAAGAACATCGGCATCAAGTGGGTCTGCGCGGGCTACCAGCGCGCGCGCCGCTCCTTCAAGAGTGACTGCATGATGCGCTACCGGAACTGTCAGGATGGCACCAGTCAGTATCCCGAGTCTCACTGCTGGCCATGGGATTTTTTTTCTTTTTCTTCTTCAAATCGCTCGACTCATAGTCGACGTCCCACTGCTGAGCACGGGTCTCCCCCACAGACACTGCTGCGGGAGGTCTAGAGCATACTCCATCACGCTGCTCCAATGCGGATTGCTGGAGGGCTTAGCGGCCAACTCACTTCTCTCACTCACTCCTCTTCATTATGGAGAATTCTCGGGCATGCAGGTTACCTCACGATGATTCCTTCACCGCTTAAATTCAAGATTATATATTTTAAATCGCACATTACATAGAAAAGTCATTGGTGCGTGGCGCTTAGATTTGAACCCGGACCGCTCAAGTTAGAGGCGAGTTCGATAGCTCCTGAGCTGACACATTCATTGTTTCATATTAGTTCTACGTAATTCCATAGGTAAGGTGAAGTTTTAATGTAGGTACTCGTACATACGAGTACACGAGTGTTGCCGCGAATGCGACCGGAGTAGGCTTTGCAGCTGAACCGGCCCGTCAAATTATGATATCAACGCTTCGCACTGTACATCTGCAGCTATTAAAATACGGTGACGGTGGCTCATGTACCAAACTGAAAATACACCTTCAGACAACACAATCCAGAGAAAATGGATAAAGTAAGCATGAACAACCTATAAATAAATGAATCAGTTCAAACTACCCCATATTGTACCTACATTACTGGAGGCTTATCAAAAGCCTTCTAAATACACATGGTCGCGTGTTTTTAAACTGCCTCCGGCCCGTCGCTCATTACCGGCTGATTTAAGAACAATAATGCGCAATTCGCAATAGAAATTAAAGGCTTCAGATCCCTAAATTAATTATAACATTCAGCTGCAAAGGCAAAGGGTACCGTAATTATACATGGGGGCCGGCTCCGCGTCGCGTTTCAAAGCTATGATACAATTACGGTGTTCGTCTTCCCTTTGTGACGATCGAGGGACACCTTCGGTTATTAAATAGATATCCACTGTTGAAATTGAAATTATATATTTTATTAATTTCACTATAACCCAATTGTTTCACTATATCTGCGTGTATTGGAGTTGCTGAGAATAATTAAAAGTTATGAGTAAGTTATGAGTAAGTTTCTTCTAAGTTATGTTATTCTCTCAATGATTTTATATGAGTAACAAAAATTATACTGTAACATTTTTTTTAAAATGCTTTTATAACTTTTTTTTATTTTCGTGCATTGTCATTGGAACCAAATATGTGTGCCGAATTTCAGCTTCAGTGGAAGTGGGTGAAATATTGATTGCAAGTTTCCAGGACATACATACAAACATTCATACATACATTCATACATGCATACATACATACAACATTACATACATACGAGTGAAGTTAAATAACAGCTTTTAAAAAAAATAGAAGCAGATTATGTTAAAACCGCGCGCAGTGAATACTCGAAAACTAAGATAATTTCTTTATATTACTAACACACCGTATTCGATGGAGGTCACATGTAACTAGGTCCCCAGTATTTATTTCAGCAACTGTTTGTTTCAGTGTTCGTGAAACTGTACGACCAACGGTGCAAGAATGACAGCTACCATGGCAGACATTGGTTTTATTACTATAGCGTATAATCATAGATATATATAGGTATACTGTTATAATATGTAATGTATAATGTTAAACAAAAACTGCTAATTTCTTTTTTCTGGGTTCCTTACCCAAAGGGTGAAAAACGGAACCCTGTATGAACCCTAATATGCCTGTTAGTCTGTCACAAGGCTCTATCTGTTGAACAGGAACTGGTAGACTACTTGAAATATTCACAGAATGCGTGTTACTGTAACCGCAATTTAAAAAAAAATGTAAAAATGTTATTTACCAAATCCCATATAAGTAAGTAAATTAGTAAATAAAAATTAAGTAAGTTAGTACGGAACCCTTCAAGTGCGAGTTCGATTCGCACCTAAATGGTTATAATATTATATATAATATTATATTATGTTAAATGAAATTCGTTAAAATTTGACATGCACAAGGTTAATATTGCGACTTTTGCGAGGGTATTCACATCTCTGGGGAATGCTAAGAAGTTACTCGAAAGCGTGTCAAATTAGGACACAATGGTCAGACAGGCGAAATAACCCTTCTCTCTTTTAACTTACATAAACAAACGCTAAATTTCAAGTTTACAACAAAATTTGTTCATGAGAATGTTAAAAACAAGTTATGAATTAATTAGGATTAATTGGGCTTAATTTAATTAAACCAAGCTCAGATCAAATAACTATCTAATTAATGTTACCGATAATTAATTAGGTACTGACTTACAAATCTTCATGTGATTAATGAATTAAATCAATTATGTAAATAGACAAATAATGATTTTAAGCAGGTTCAAGACCACTGAGTCGTCTTCAAAGATTAAGAATCCTCAAAGAGAGATTAGAAGGGATAATACGGTTAGTATCAGATGTTATTAGGAACATTAGTTGGTCAGTTTGTGAAGTCACCACCAGGAATGCTAGAGATCTCCCTCAACAGTGGCTGTGTGAGAGAGACCAGTGCCCAACAGTGGGACCCCTATAGATAGTAGCTTAACTTAGTTTTTGCTATGAAAATAATAGGCTTCAAGTGAAAATCCTACTAAAATAATAAATATGATAGTTTATATGTTTGGATGTTTGTTACTCAAACATGTAAAAACTACAAAACAGATTTGTATGAATCTTGGCACATAGGTAGACGATATCCTAGCTTAGCACATAGGATACTTTTCATCCCGAAAATATGTTCCCATGGGATGCTTAACACGAAACGAAACAATAGTAATCCTGCAATCTACAAAGATGACATCACAGATAAAAGTTACTAAACCCAAGCTATTCAAAGAACAACCCGCAAACCATATTAATAAATTAATGTTTGCAATTAATATAGCAACACAGTAATACGCCATACATTTAAGAGTCTCCCCCTCCCATCTCGCGAACCCCATTACTATTCCCATTGCGTTTCCTATAAATTATTTTCCTTTCATTACTTTACGGGTTATTGAACACATATGTTTCGCTAATGATACGGTGACCGGTGTTTCATGTTTTTATGTACTTACGGGCCGTTCCCAGGTTCGAGTTCGGTCGTTACAATTACTTATTTAGCAGGTAATTAATTTATCACTAATTCCTGAGACCTGAGATTAATACGCACACTAACAGGCTCTACGCTACGTGCAGTTTGACATTGACGTGTTTTGGTGTAGCGTGAAGACACGTGTACCTATGCTTCTGTGTTTCAAAAATACAGTAATGCTAAAAATGCACTTTCCATTCAAGACAACAATATGTGTAGGTACCTACAACAACTTGTTATGAAAAATAACGTTAACGAAGTTGTGTATTCTAATATTCTGTTTTCAACATTGAAAACAACCGGAACCAACGGCTTAACGTGCCCTCCGAAGCACGGTAGCGTCCATGAAATGTTTGCCACTAGCGGTCACCCATCCACAAACCGACCGCGCCCGTCGTTGTCTAGCTCTATCGATCACATCGAATCGATGCGAGCCACTATGGATGGATGGATGGACGATACTTTATCCACGCGACGATATCCACCGGTCCAACCAACCGCAAGCTGTTTAAGAACTTCGTTCCGAAACCACGGAAACTATGACGTCACGCCGCGTGGCGAGTTTCTCCGGCCCGTAATTAATGGAACGGTGAATTAATAAAAGTAATGCCCACACCCCTGCGGCATGGACCCGCCGCACGATCGATCTCCCCTACCATTACGATAAGCGCTGGCTTCCATCATTTATCACTCTCAGGATTCGGCCACTTCGCTTGCTACATTGTTTTCTTAGGCTGTACTTATATATATCTTAGCATCGATATGAAGAGGATGTAGGTATGGTATATGCACTCTGAAAGCACACTGTTAGTTTCTGGTCAGTATTTCACGTATTCTATCTTACAGATTCTAATGTTAACGAAGTGCCAATTGTGAATACCTATTGAAGATAACATTGGTGATTCCGGTGGTTGCCAACTGGCTTCTTCAATGACATAGAATGCTAATTATCACAAATAAGCACTTCTCAAAAAAAAACTTTCCAAGACTCGTCCGCATGTCCCTGTAGCTCGGGACCAGAATAGTGCTACGGTAGCCCCTGCTTGTCGTAAGGCGACTAAAAGGGGGCTTCTGGGGTCGCGGGCGATGAGAGGGGGAGCTCGAATCGTCCATCGTGTGACCCCAGGAAAGACGACGCTGTTTGTGGCTGCACAGCGTTGTGTAAACCGGGAAGAGCCCGTCTTGGGCGCAGCGCCGGAGGGGACTGGCGCGTTCTACGAGACATCGGCGTCGCTCCCACGACGTCCGGGTACCTTTTCAAGGTTTCAACTCGTTAAACAAAAAAAAAGGACTCGTCCGCATAAGAACAAGTATCCTTGATCCAGCACAAATCTAGGACCGTTTTAGACAGCCAGTGAATGGGAACAGGGACTCTAACCGCCACGATAGCCAAACGAATCTTTCGATGCCATTAGGCACCCAGCGGAGCCAGCCAGTTAAGTCAAATATAAATTCTGTCGGAAATCACCTCGTCTGACTTTAGGTTGTCAGGCGATAAGCGATAAATACTTTTTGAAAATAACATAGCATAACGCTTGAATCTTACCTAAGGGATATGTAGAAGTATGTAGTAGGTACCCCCAAGGAAACTGGAGTAGGGAAGGTCTTAACAAAGGGATATGTAGAATTAGTAGACTTGGTAAACCCAATGAAACTGGAGTAGGTTACTACCGTAAACATAACATTTTATTAGTTATGTTTACGTCTCATGTAATAAGGGCCTATAATCATACATCATTGCAATAAGGGGCTATTAGCATATTGTCAATGTGTATTGGCATCATTAAATTAAATTATTGTATTCACAAAATTGTATGTAGGAATGAGTACAAATTGATTATAATGTGTAATTTTTGTTTACCATCATTACCATAGGCAATTTACCATGAACTCTGAGTATCAGCCTGTATTTCACAGGTGTAGTTGATAATACTAGGCTAGAGATTCTCCCTAGGCTAGAACAATCTGAGGTTTATAAAAGGTTACCGAGAAAGTTCTAGAAGATCGGCAGCACCAGAAGTTTCCAAGCGATTTCAGGGAATCAATCAACTTATCAGAAGTGATTTTTGTCAAAAAAATACCTAGACTGATATGGATATAACGAGTAAACACATTTAAATCGCTACCACCCTGACGTCAGCCAGTGCTGTCACTAACAACAATCAGAAATCACGATCAGAAATAACCGAAGACCGTTCTAGTGAGAAACGTTTCGCAAAATCGTACTTAATATCGAAAGCCAATAAACTTTGGCGCGAACGGCTTTATGATTTTTGAAAGAGATTTAAAGGAAATAAAATTAAATCGATCTCCGCCGTCGTTACCGATAACCGATACTATGGGGCGCGCGGGCCGCCGTCGTCTGGTTCGGGTTATTCTAGTGTTAGCTATTGGTACGTACTTTTATATCCTGCTCCTTGGTACACTTCTCCCCCTCTGTGTTTTTTTAAGGTAAGTAGGTATATGTTATTATAATGCCAATTTATCCAGAAGATGATGATGAATGAAGATGAGTACCCATTTCTTGCTTCTGCTTACAACTCAATTATTCAAATCCTAACAGTACGAGTCAATGGCTATTCTTAGTTATTATTGCTTTAAGAAATTAAATGTCATTTGCTTTATTGCACTGAGACAAAGTAAGGAATGCCTTATACTTTACCATAATATTTTCGAAGGCATGTAAAGTATACCAATATGTTATTACTGAACGATTCATGAGTGTCTGTCTATATTCATAGTTGAAATTACCGACTTACGATGATCATGTTCAAGAGTGAACGCGCTCGCGGCGGGCACGGCGTACACTGTAAATCACACGTGAGTAAGCAGGTAATTTCACTATGAATATGCCAATATGCACTTGGTCAACGTGGTGGCAGCGTAGGCAGCGTTAGGGCAGAGCAAAATCCGTACTCAACTGAGGAACATTGAACATTGAAAAGACTTACAGTCGTCTGAATCTTTTTATAGTTTTGAATCGAATTGACATATATTATTTCAAAAAAATATATAGAGCCCCGTTTGGTGCACACATTCCTCAATGTCATCTCACAATTGAGCTGCATTTATTTACAAAATACGTCCGAATTTACCACATACTTTCTGGTATAAGGATCTAGTCTTGCCCGATACCCAATAGAGAAATAGTGTGATACTTTCCTTTTGTAACTCCACTACAGCTGATACGATAGCCGGTTTGATTGAAAACAAAACTATCCATGACGTGGACAACAAACTGCTGGAGACTCGGAGGAGGAGTAGAAAGAGATCCAGATCTACTTCTTCGGATTCAGCAGATAAAAGAAGTAATGTCTAATTCCTACCATACTAATACTCTTCTGTGCTTTTCTTCCTGTTTTCTCATCACTTTCTTATTATTAATATACCTAAGTATTTATATAGTTCTCTTAATTTTACACCAGATACGTTAAATTACAAATATACAATGAAATAGAAAAATCGAAGGAGGCCTATGGCTGAAGGATGATGCTGATGAAAGATAGGTGCAAGTCGAATGTTTATTAGAATATCGAAGATACTTTCTGTCGTCGTACGAAGCTATTGAGGGTGTGAAGGGATGATTTGGGGGTCAATAACAGTCGGGCAGATATTTAAGAAACAGATAATAATGTTACTACGTCTTTTCTTTTGATTTCCAGTAAGCATAGTAGTAGTAGTATACACTAGCCGTACCAATGATATTGATCACGACTTACAAGATTTACAGGTTCCGATGACTCGGATGGGAGTTTAGGAATATCTACATCTTCCTCATCATCATCAGATGAAGATAATCGCTGGAAGCCCAAATCCACAGAGGAGAGAAAAGGATGGTGACTATATTATGGATTATTCTTTCGAAAGATTACAGAGGTAGATCAGCCAGCCTCTAATACTCACATATTGTCTATATAAAGAAGTAATTTTACAGAATATACTTAACTTGGTTGTTTCCATTAATCAAAAACTACTGGAATTTATACCCGGCAAGAGTCATGTTGATAGATCTTCTTGGATGGATGGATGGATGAATGAAAATTGTATGTAAATAACTCATCAGCCTCATTGGAGCAGTGTGGTTAAGTATGTTTTAGACCTGTGGCTGAATCTGTGAGGGAGACCCTGTGGGTTACAGCTTAGCTTTTTTTTCCTCTGATCAGGAGAAAGTGGCACCGCAAATGCCCAAAATGCCCAGAAGACATGATGAAGAAGTGGAGAGACAAATCAATCAACTGGATCTGCGGAGGGTTCCAGCGAGCGCGCCGCACCTTCAAGAGCGAGTGTATGATGCACTACAGGAACTGTCAGGACGGCACCAGTAAGTCTCATAAAACATATTGGTAGAAAACCTAAATTTGCTAACATTTTGTTTGATAAGCTACGATCCTCAAACACAGACAATCGAACTGTGTCTTCGATATCGATGTCCTCAAAGCAGTTTACGGTATTAATTGAGGCTCGTTCAAAGTCTGTCAAAGTTACCATTATCAGCTGCGGATGGGTAGTGCATGCAGCTTATTAGCGTACTGTTGAAATATCAAATGATGTATCGATACGCAATTTTTTGGAGAGCTCTATGAAAACTGCTAAAAATATGGGGTAAAAGCTAATTCAGCCAATCATAGAAGTTCTTCGTCTAAATATTCTAAAACTCTTCTTCTTAATCGTCGCTGATTCTTTTACCCATTTTTTGTATCGAGCATGTTGTTTCCCAACTGCATGTGAGACAACTGCTTCTACTAATGCTTCTCCTAAATGTAAATGTTAATTTAATATCGTTATTGTATCTGACTTCCAGTGTTCGTGAAGATCCACGACTACCGCTGCGCCAACGGCACTTCCCACGGCGCCCATTTCTTCTACGACTACGGGCGCGACAGCCAGGACTCAAAGGACTCTACATCCTCCTCGTCGGCTATGTCCAGTGAATCTTCGTTAGAGTTCATGAAAGGCGCTTGATTCTTTGAAAGCTGCCAATCAATAAATGAAGAATATTTCAGTTAAAAATGTGTTCAAATTATTTACTTAAAAGTGACATACTGAGTGAGAATAAGTATAATTCATAACACAGAACAAAGTTAGATCGATTAATATAGAATTATACAGGCTAGAAGTAAGTTTACTATGTAACTACTAAATCTACCGATTTGAATACGAATACGAGTATGACACAGTGACATTGAGTTGAAGGTACGTGTGTACCCGTAACATTGAGGCAATTCGTGTCCAACAGTGAGACAACGAAATGGTTGAGATGATAAAAGTTTTTAAAAGAGATAATAGTCGGCTGTTAACATTATAAAGACTAAAAAGATATAGACCCAACCGCCAAGAATGATCTGGTAATCCCGCGTCGTACCTAAGTTGTCGGAATTATGCTGACAGGATCATAAATCCAGTGATGTCACACGTCCATTAATCGCTTGCAAGAAGCAATTTGTCATAGAGACAGACAGACAGACAAGGATACAATGAGACGTTAAGTGTTCAACATTTAGTACTGTGATGTCGTGGGACTCTATTATTTCAAATTTAAAGTCCATTTTTCTTCAGCAGTTCATTTAGGTTTGCACTGTAGAGCTTACATCGTTTTTGTAGGCATTTGAATTCTATTCTGTGAGAATTAGAGCTATTTTTGGTTGGGCACACTTGAGTGTGTGTGGCGCTAAATGCGTTTGTAATGGAGCACAGAAAGAGTTTACATTTGAGTCACTCGCCGTATCGAGAGATAGTTGCTACAAGCGAATTTCTTTATGCAATAAGATAATGTCCTAAATATAACTGACGATTTAGTGTGACGCCTCCTTAGTCTAGTGGTCGTAACCGTCGCAAAGCTTGAGGTCATGCGTTCGATCTAACAAAATAAATAAATTAGAAATAAACTTAAAATGCCGTAGTACCTATAACATAGGACCAAAATAAAACTTTAGCGCTTACTTAACGAAAGGTAACTACAAACTACTTATAGAAAATAGATATAATGATATTCTAAACTGATCAATATAAGGCAAGGGATTAGCTATTGATCATTGAATGAATAGCTAATCCTGCACGGGTGCCTAGCCTGTCTTAAGGCTAATGTGAAAAGTGGATGTAGGTATACACGGGGCGTATGTCTGCTTATCCTATCGGGGAATAATGCAGGCGTGATGGTATTTTATGTCATGTTATATATCGAGTACGATTTGAGCATGACAACATCCTACATGTCATAACTTATGTATTCCTTTATATTTAGTGAAATTGAATGTGTTTGTGGAAAAAATCAAAAGGTTTTAATTGGAGGTGATTTCAACCTGAATTCAGCTAGCAAGGACTGTAATAGAAGCTATGAATACTTCCTAGAGTTCTGCGAATTACAGCAGGTAAATACTGTCTTCAACAGTAACGGTACAATGCTAGACCTGGTCCTAGCCGGTTCGTCACTGGGCGGGGTCGAGGTGCGGCGAGCAGTAGACGCTCTGGTCATCCCCGACGCGTACCATCCTCCGCTTGACATTCTCATTGAGCGCGACAGTGCCCCATTCATTATTGATGGAGGCTTTCCAGCTGTTAATTCTAACACTGAATGGGATTTTAAAAAAGCTGACTTCTTTGCACTTTATGACAGTTTTAAAAATGTAGACTGGCAGTCCCTGTACAGCATATCAGAGCTGGACAAGGCTGTGTCTCAATTTTATTTATTAATTTATAGTTGTTTGGATAACTGCGTTCCCAAAAAACAGCGTGTAACTGTCCCACCTCGGTACTCTTACCCCGTGTGGTACAGTCGTGCAACAAGGCGCTACATAAGGTTCAAAGCGCACTTTCATCGTTTATATAAGAAAACGCTAGCAGGAACGTACCGGATAAAGTTTTCATACTACAGGGCTCTTGTGAAGTTGAACATCAAGTCTGATCTTCGTTTATACAGACGTATAATGATTAAGGATGTTAAGCGGGATCCTTCTACTTTTTGGCATTACATTAATTCTAAGCGCAAAAAATGTAAAAAGCATATCGTAAGTAATGGCAAACCAGTTACTGATGCTGAAGGTGCACACTTATTGGCTCAGTATTTTAAGTCTGTGTACACAAGTCGTGCGCCAAACCTCGATATTAAAAACGCAATGTCCTTCGGAAATTCATGTAGTAGGAATATTCATATAGACTGCATTAGTCTGGAAGAGGTGGAACTAGCCCTTAGATCCCTCAAACCGAAGAAATCAGCCGGACCGGACGGTATTCCACCTTATGTAATTAAAGATTGCCGGGCTGTATTTGCAAAACCGCTGCAACACATATATAATATGTGTATCGACACTTGCAGTTATCCTGAAGTGTGGAAAACGTCACGTGTTGTCCCAGTCCCCAAGAATAATTCCGGGTTAGAGGCAAGTAATTTTAGACCGATAGCAGTACTATCTGTATTTAGCAAATTATTCGAATTTATCTTACACAAATTGATTAGTGTTCAAGTGGAGTGTCAACTCTCCGTCGCACAGCATGGATTTCGAGTCGGACACTCTACCACTAGCAATTTGTTATCTTTCTATACGTATGCCGCTGAAGCAGTGGACCGTGGCTATCAAGTAGACTCTGTCTATCTTGATTTCCAAAAAGCTTTTGACACGGTAGACAATGACATTCTTCTCCGTAAATTTGCAGCTGCTGGATTTTCCCCTACATTACTTCGATTCTTCTCCTGCTACCTCCGAAACCGGAGGCAGTATGTGCAGTATAATGGATACGTTTCGGAACCTTATTATACTTTTTCTGGTATTAGCCAGGGTTCAAATCTCGGACCTTTGGAATTTTTGATTTTTGTTAATGATTTGCCTAATACAGTTAGTTATGCTCGTTGTCTGTTATTTGCAGATGACTTGAAATTGTTATTGAGGATTGAGAAACCATCGGATTGTGATCGCTTGCAAATCGATATTAATAATGTCATGGAATGGAGCGAGAAGAACCGGCTTATGTTCAACAAAACAAAGTGCTCTGTAGTATCGTTTACGACAGCTGTCTATCCATCGCAGTACAAATACAGGTTAGGTAAAGATATCATTGATAGACAATCGTCAGTGAAAGATTTAGGAGTCCTGATGACTTCTAATCTAAGTTTTGCCAACCATATTTGTACAATGTCCACACGGGCCTACAGATCATTAGGATTTGTGTTACGGCAGGCAAAAGACCTTGAGAGTGTTGCGGCGATCAAAATATTATATAACAGCTTCGTAAGAAGCACGTTAGAAAATAATGCAGTTATCTGGAGTCCACATGAAGAAAAATAAATACTCATGGTGGAGAAACTCCAAAAGAAATTTTTAAGATGGCTGTATTACAAGAAGTATGGCTACTTCGTACTTCGTAGGCTTTCCTCATGTCTATCCCAGCTTATTTCTATTAGGAATGCTGGGATATGAATCCCTAGAAGTCAGACGTAAAGTAGCACTGATAGATTATTTCTTCCGTCTGATTAGAGGTGAAATTACGAATCCGTCAGTGTTAGAGTTAATATCACTAAATGTTCCTAACCGATGCAATGTCAGGCCAAATAAGCAAAAATTATTTTCAATATCCGGATGCAGGCTAGCGTTGACCCGAGCGTCTCCGTTGGTTCGTGCCTTGACCCTGCTTAATGGCCTCCTGGCATGGGATCCAGGTCTGGATTTGTTTTGTTGTTCGCCTGCTTTATTTCGCAGAACGGCTAGTAGGTATGTACAGACTGAAAAAAATATATAAATGCAATAGGAGATTTACCTGTAATGTTTATATATACTTGTATTATTATGAATAAACTGAATAAACTTCAACTTCAATATCCTTTCGACTTCCAACTAAGTTCTGACAGAGTTTAATATGGGATCGCTTATCGCACACCGCGCGCGCCACAACAAGCGACTCATCCGGCGGTTGTTTTTCACCGGGTTGTTATTTTACACCGCTTTTAAGTTAAAATGGCGTGAAATTTTAACACTTGCATCCGAAGCAAATTTCAATTACAGTGGGAGGAAGAGATGTGATATCGTAGCGTACGTACAAAAGTCTTTGTAACACGCTACATTTTCAAAGCCGGCACTCATTACTAATGGTTTGAAATGTTTAGATAGTACGCTGCTACCCCTAGACGTCCCACTGTTGGGCACAGGTCTCCTCTCAGAATGGGAGGGATTAGGCCTTAGTCCACCACGCTGGCCAAGTGCGGATTGGCAGACTTCACATGCTTTCGAGAACATTATGAAGTACTCTCACGATATGTCACCGTTATAGCAAGTGACATTTAAATTCTTAAATCGCACATAACTTAGAAAGTCATTGGTGCGTGCCGCTGGGGTTTGAACCCGGACCGCTCGAGTGAGAGGTGAGTTCGATGGCCACTGGGCTGTCACCGCTAAAGATAGCTTTAGATTACATTGGTTCAGAACTTTAGAACATACATGTATGTGCACGCCGTGCCCTCCGCGAGCGCGTTTACTCCTGAAGACGATCATCGTAATCGATCGAAACTAGTCGGCCTATTTCCAAATTAAATCACACGTGAGTAAGTCGGTAATTTCAACTATAAACATACATGTACATTGGTTCCTCGTAACTTGCATTAAACTTAAATTAAATATGAGTGGATAAATAGGAAAAACATTACGTAACATCAAGTCTGTATGTCCTCGAAAGGAAAGGCAGATGTATTTTTTTATGGATACAAGATAGTAAACGACGCTTGCGTGGAATAAGACATAACAAGAAGATGCAGCTTCCTAACGGTGAAAGAATTTTTGAAATCGGTCCAGTAGTTTTTGTGTGAAAACATTACAAACAAATCTTTCCTCTTTATAATATTAGTATAGAAAACAGTATAACAGAATGTTTTTAATTGTTCTATATGAAATCTGAAGACATACACGTACCTACCTATAAATAAGCCTCCAAACATTTTCTATTCAATTAGTTGCTTTAAAATTGAACATTTCAGTTCAATTAACTTCAACAATAATTAAATAACTTTTAACATAACTTTATTAAAAGTTCAAAATTATACTTAGAACTATAACTTAATTTTTAGATTTTTTAGAATAAAGTTTATCATACGACGATCGAAGTACGACGCGTCAACTTATCCGTTTCACGCGAGAACGTGTCATTTGGCCGCAGTGAAATTTGCAAGTGAAAACCACATTTGCATTAAAATGAAACGATGCAAAAAGTTCCCGATAGCACTGCTTATCTTAAAAATTGTTGTATAAAAAAAGCTTTTTATAACTTTTTTTATTTTCGTGCATTGTCATCGGAACCAAATATGTGTGCCAAATTTCAGCTCGATAGCTTTAGTGGAAGTGGGTGAAATATTGATTGCAAGATTCCAGGACATACATAGATACATACGAGTGAAGTTAAATAAAAGCTTTTAAAAAGAATTGTAACCCTCCAATCCTGGTTTTCCCACACACAAAAAGCCATGCCATTCGGCAAATTATGCAAATTTATCTTATTTCCGACAAAATAGGTAAAATTCTTGATGCTTTATATTACCTGTAATATTACCTGATGGAATTTCGACACAAAAAAGAAAGAAATGTTACACATAGACAGGCGAAAATTCAAAAGCAGAAATGTTTCCAACGCTTCTGAATGTCAATTATTATTAAATTGAAATGATAGTGAATGATTTTTGTGTAAAATCTAAGTATTTAGAAACCATTTTTAACTACTTGATTGTAAAAAAACAAATGCATTTCAAATATAATTATTACAAAAAAAAGGTCTAAAGAGCATTGAAAAGACCTTTTCGTCTTTTACATCGCGTAAAAATACAATTAAGAGCACAAAGAAGGGGCGTGTTCAAGGTTGAATGAATAGGATAATAAACGAGGGTCTTGAAGACCCTCTATATCACGTAGCGGGTTGCTTGTAAAATTAGATGATAATTCTCGGTATTACAAGATTTACAAGCTTAACATAACTAAAATGATGGTTTAAGTTTAGAGCGAGACAAATTATAGTTACAAAAAATAGAAATGAACCACAAAAATTAATTATAGTAATGTATCGTAACGGAGCATGTATTCTGTGACGGAACCTAGATAGGTTAACTAAGCTTTCTGCTCTGTATATGTGCGTACGGACGTAGGCATAGCGTCCATTGCCCAGTGGCTCGCGTCGATTTAATGTGATCGAAAGTGTTAAGCAACGACGGGCGCAGTCGGTTTGTGGATGGGCTAGAGGCAAACATTTCATGGACGCTACCGTGCTTCGGAGGGCACGTAAAGCCGTCGGCCCCGGTTGTTTTCAATGCTGGAAACAGTCGTTAAGCCTTGTCGAAGACCTTCGGGTGGCTTGAGAACATTCGACACTGGGTGGCCACTAACCCCTCCACCAATCCGCATTGGAGCAGCGTGGTGGAGTATGCTCTAGACCTCCCGCAGAAGTGTCTGTGGGGGAGACCCGTGCCCAGCAGTGGGACGTCTATGGGTCGCAGCGAGCGAGTGACGTAGGTATACTACGTACTCCTCCGGCTCCGTCACAGAAGCTCTGTTACGATACATTTCTATAATCTTTACGATATCGACCTTCCACTGCGGCAAGTCAAAGTGATACCTCGAACACTTCCAATCTTCGCACGATACCGGCAACATGAGCCACGGGACGTAGTTAGGTTAGCCGGCGGTCTCCCGTAATTGATCCGGCCGCCCGGTGTTCTTGTTGATTGATTATGGCGTTTCAGACGACAGGCGAAAATTGCGCGTTTTATACCATTTTAACTCAAAAAGATGCAGTAGTTGGGGTGTATTATTATCAGTGAATTTAAATTTTCATCATAGTTATTTTAGAACTGATACTGACACGGTCTTTCTTTTAAAATAATTCAAACAGCTGGATTGAGTAGCAGTTACAATTCATATTGAATTTGTCAAATTTAATTGTAGTCAAAGCACAGTAGCCTCGATGGCCTACGAAGAGAAAATAATTAAATAAATAGGGAGGTTGAATGGCTGAAATCTTACGCGGGCCCTCAAATGTAGACGCACAGATGAATCAATGAAAAATAATAGTTTTTTGGCATATAAACCTGACGCAAATTAGCTGAGAATATACATACGTCTTTATAATAATTCGTTGACGCGTCCCTGATCAATAAATGCTGCTTATTATGCCGCGGCTAAGTAAACGGGATTCAGCGAACGTTCGCATTATCGCAATAAATGTGGTCTACTATTTAGTCGTATCGAAATGTTACGGGAAAACACGTATGCTTCGCGCGTTAAAGAGTTTTGTCGCGACTTAAGTGGCTACACTACGAATGTTTAACAATAACGCGGCACGAATATATGCGCGATAATGTGGTCCCAGCATAAGTGCTTATTAACGTAGGAATGCGCGGGCTCGGCGACAGGTACGGGCGCGGTAGACGTTGCGAGCTCGTGTACACATTAGTGCTTGTTCACGTGTGACTCCCGGGCGCGGTGGCATACGCGGTCATGAACTATCAAACATAATGACGTGATATCCAAGTGTTCACGTACGAAACGCGCGGGCAAACTAGCGACAAGCGCGCGCGGCGCGCTCGCGGCACTATCAAACGCGTGACACGTTTGTGTGCGTTCAACTTGAACAAGCACTAGCGTGTCTGCCGGCAGTGTGAAGCGGCACAACAACTCCGCCGGGCGGCAACGAAGCGCGGTGACGTTGCGGCCTAACCGTTGATTGGACACATATTAACGCGCGCCGTAAGTGGCCGATAGGGTAGTTTTATATTCAAGGAAATATTCAGGGTGGATGACGTTTATAAGGTTTATAGTACAGAAGGGTACGTTATACTCGTACGTATCTGGAGCGCCTATATTTGCGTGATGGACGTCTATGTTTATGATTGAAATTTTTTGTTCTTGGCAAAGCTTGGTTACAACCAAGCTTTTTACAACTTGGTTACAACCAAGCTTTTAACGTAATAAATTTATTGGATGCTTTCGTGCGTTGGCAATTTGTCATGTCGGTATCAACATTCCGGGAGTGGGAACTTGCCACTGACGTCGCCTATAATACGCACCATTGCAGAGACACAAACGGTTACAACCATCTCGCGCATCTGATATCAGATGGCTCCAACAGAAATACATAATCACCATGACCAGCACACCATATTTATAAGGCTAATTACTAAACGAGACAGTCTTAGACTCAAAGATGAAAAAGACACTTGGTTGTTTAGTCTACTACCATAGCTATAAACTAAAATCAGTGGCAGACTAAAAAGGAGACAAAACAGCAACTGGTCTGTGACCTTCTATAAACGAAACAATATTACCTTTTTATTTCCTGCCGAGCCCCTGGGAAATAAAGCTTGATTCACAATATCATGGCGACAGTAAAGTAGGTCCAACGACCCCTTAATAAACATGACCTTGTAAGATCGGACATCTTAGGCTTCTAAATGGCAATATCTGTCCTCACAAAGTTTCAGGATAAATGTAGGCTTACAGTGAGCAATGTATTCATACCTTTGTACCGGTGCGAGAACGCTACCTTTCGGAACCCCGATGAAAACCATTACCACTTCACTCTGTTTTTCCCACTGTCGCGCTCGGGTCTACTAGGTCATAAAGCTAAAATGGAATTTGATAAATAAATTAATAATAATAATAATAATAATAATAATAATCTTTTATTTCAGGCACGAGGCCCATAAAACAAATACCTTATAGACTAACATACATAATTAAAACTTAATTCTAAGTCGCGCCAGCAGGCGCGGGTCCGGTGACACTCGGAGGCCGCCGACGTCCGCGATATTTGCGGAACACGACACCCCTCGGCCACAGCTCTGCGTCCAGGAAGGTCGACAGATGTTCAGTTGGAACGCGGACAACAAACGAATTAAAATCGACTGCTTTCCGCGCTTCCAGCTTTTCGACCCTCAGCCTTAATTAATAACTTACCTTTCTTATGAAACGTCTTCAATCTACGAGCAAGAACAGCAAAGTAGTCGCTTACCTGTAAATAATAAAAACAACCATAATGTTATCCATATTTAAATATGACGGCGCTTTGCCTAAGTCAGCGTCAAGAGTGACACATGCTTGTCACTCTAGCGGAGCGTCGTGTCGATGGTAGCGAGGCGGCCATCTTAAGAGGACTTTTGATTCGGGACGGCGCCAGCGCACCACGTCTGCGACGAATCGCTGAATATTTTGTTAACCGCAGTGTATTTTAGTTTCATTGAAGTTGATTTTGATTAAAACTGTTATTATCCTGCTGCTAGTAGTTATATTTTGTGTAATGAAGCCGACCAATGGCCCTTATATTCTTACATCAGAAGTGGTATATGGATGCCTTTTGCCGCTAAAAGCCATATTCATTGCTTTATTTTTCGACCGGGCAGGGTTGGTGCGATGCCATCAGGCGTTATACACATACCAATAATCAAATGGAGATTTTGAAGTGATTACAGGCCCTAGATGATAGACGGTAACGTGGAGAAACTGAGACATTGTCGGCAGCATCAAGCGGGGAGCATGGCCACGCCTTGGCAGTGCCAGGCGCATCGCCAGGCTCGGGAGCGCCTTCTCGCGCCAGCCGCGCGCTACGCCGCTACACCTAGTACCCGAGAATTCGAGCGGGCATGCCGCCGCGCCAGCACCATCGCCGCCGAGCGACGTGAACAAGGTCGCTGAGCGCCTATTGGAAGTGATAAGCTCTATCCCGGTGAGATCTAACCAATATTTTGTCCGATTTTGACTCTTATTAAAACCGCTGGGACGATAGTGAATGCCTTACTCACGTAGGTCATTGCTTAAAGGGCGAGTCTCACACCTGGCTTAGTCAGTGGACAAGTACTACACGTACCTGTTCTAATTTCAAACAAGAAATAAAAACATTGTGCCCACGTAATGTCGACATTCCGAACATTCTGTTTGATGTGGTGCGTACTGAGTCCGATAAATTCTCCACTTAAGCAGAATATGCACGCAGGTCTTTGTTAAAATTGCATATCGTTAAAGGGTTGAATGGTGTTAACTTTTGTCAATAGAATGGCGCTTATGATATTTGGCTTCGAGCTCGTTGATTCCATACTAACCGCAGACCACGTTCCCCGCACCACTCGCGACTCCTCAGGCGCAGCGGGTTACGAAATCTGAGTTTTCGCTGACCGCCTAACCCCCTTTATAGATAGAGTTCGTTAATAAATTAACTAGTGATGTACTCGTTTACTATTGACCGTGCAAATTATCAATGATGAATAATTACGTGTTGAAGAAAATTTTACTTTGCTTTATTGTTTAAAAAAAAAAAAAAATCTAACTGAAGCTGGACTTTCTATGAATTAAAAATCTTCTCTTGTTGGTGACGTCGAATATTTAGGAAGTATTATTAGTCACCGTCAGATGGGACCGGGTCGGCACAGAGTTGAAGCACTGGTAGTTCTCAGTCCGCTGGGAAGCTCGACCCTGGCATGAGGGGTCCATAGTGTTACCAAGCGACCGATATATATGGGTTGAAACTGCTTGGTGGTACACGTCGTATTGTAATACAAGATTGTTTAATAAAAGCCAAATTGTAATAGAGGGTTATCTAATAAAAGAACTTTAGCCAAATTGTAATATAGTTATTTAATAAAAACGAACTTTTATAATGAAGTGTTCGGGTTGGTTACTAGAAGAAATTTTACAGTGTCTGTATATTTAAGACAGAAACGGCAGATAAAACAAATATAATGTTCAACTAGGTTCCAGTATGGAGTTTATCATGTTCGTAATGTTTGTGTCGCAGGGTATAGGGATCGTATGGTGGTTTGGTCTTGGGTGTGTACTTGTACCTGTATTGAATACTAAGCGTATTTTATATTAAATTGCTGCCGGAGTTCACGGTAGGGTGTTCACACACCGGCCCTGGCCAGCACCTCAGTGACTCAGGGGTAGGGTGGCGGACGGTTGAACCGGTGACTTATCAGTGGTGAAAGAGTCGCAAACTCCTTAGGACGCCTTCACCAGCGCGGGGCCCACGGAAGGGCTTCCGGTGCAAATTTTTGGGACGACTCCCACCGGAACAAACTCCACCGGAACACAGTCCCACAGGAACACAGTCCCACCGGAACACCCCTATAAAGAATGTTCGTAGTAACTGAGTGTATCTAGTAATCTATATTGAATATTGTAGGCTATTTTAGTTATTCTTATGAATTGATATAAAATAAAGGAGGAACCCACGGTTGCACGGGCCTCCAGGTTGTTAATTTAAACCGAACCTAAATTGTGGCTAAAATGTGGAAATTTACATAAATTTGGATATAAATTGTAGGTCTACAGCTTGCACTTATTGTGTCTAACGTTTTACAGTGGCCAATGGTATCAATTTATCAATATTTTGGGGCTTCTGCTTGCCGGGGTCAAATAAGTATAGATTCGCAAAAGTCACCGGAATTAAGATTAAATAGGCTATAATTTATATACCGTTCTGTTGCTAACCATGAGTGTCCAGCCTAGCCACCACATAATCATATTTAGTTTGGTCTGACTTAATACCAGAGATAGAGAACTGTGCCTTCACCTGTGCAAACCAGATAGCGGGCCGGTCAGCCCAAACGGGGGAAGTTTTGCACAGACCCCAGATACATTAGAACATTTTAAGTTATCATTTTCTTCTTTGAGAGGTTTTAAAGTATTTAATAATTCAGTCACCTGACTGCAACGCTGCGTTCTGCAGGTTCAAATTCTTCAATGTCTCCTCCATATTTTCCATTGTAATTGAAATGTGGAGAGAGGAGCGCCACACTATGCACTATCCACGCCAGCTACTAAGCCGTCAGCACGTTCAACACGCGTTTGTTAGACACGCAAACACGTATACTTTGCACGCCGAGAAGTAGGTGTTACGCACAAGTTGACACAATTCACAGCACAACACTAGCAAAATCTCATGCCAATCTTCACTGCAGGGTCTTCCAGGCCTTCGCAGATAGGTACCACAGTGGTTTCCAGCAGTAGAAAAGTCCAAACATGGCGCACCGTATTCAGCGATGTTTCTTGATTTTCACGAAAAGTCGGTAGTCACCAATGTGGGGGTGTTGATCCCACTCGTGCCGGAGACTGTGGCGAGAACTATTGACATGGATCTGCAGGCTATCCTCAGGAGTATCAGGGTTTCTCAAAGAAAACAACTCTTTACATTTTAGGAGCGAAGAAGTCCATCATTTATTGACATCTCTACTGACATTGACAATTGACAGACAAGACAGAGTGCGTTCAGTTTATGGGGTTCAGTTTATTTAATAGAGTGCGAGTTAATCGCCACAACGTATTTAATCCCGATGGATATGCCATATAGTACCGTGGAGTAAAACTTACTACTAACTTAGGTCGCCGTCAAACTTGCAAAATAGAGATAATAAAATTTTAAAGCGTTACAGTATAACAACACAGGTCGCAGCTTAATAAAGTGCCTTGGATAGAAAAGTGGTGTCCTGGGAGCTGCACCCCAGTCATTGAAAGTGAGTTTACGCTTCTGCCTATGTTTCAGAAAATGTTTCCATTGCGCACGCAACGCAAAAGTGAGCTCCGCAGTCGTGCCCGGAGGGCGTGTGCTGTCTGCGCCGCGGGTGCTGCCCGTGTGCTGTCTGCGCTGCGGGCATTGATGACTGTGACGGAGACAACAGACCCCCGGCCCAGTCAGATCCTGGTCTGCTGACTGGTCTGCTGCTGGCTGCGGGGTCGCCGCCCCTTTCAGGAGAGGCCGTGTTAGCTGCCAACCGAATATCATCGAAAAGGCGATTGGATAAGTAGCGATTCTTTAAGCAGTTGCCTAGACTTTCGATAGGCGTTTCTAATCGCCTCATGGCGGGGTGGATTGTTTGACTTTGACTTTGGTACTTCTAGAGGTACTCTGAGAACATCTTCCGGTGAGCCAATTTCATTTTTGTTTGATAGTGGATCTTGTTCCCTTTTGAAAGAAAGCTTTAGTAACCAAAGGAACACGAAGGCTTATTCGAAATCACGGAAAATCTTTTGAACTATGATGAGGCCGAGACGGCGCCGGATATACAAAACGAAGTTGAAAGCGTTTATCAAGCTGTCGATCCTGACCAGCGATAGTGACATCCAGCATGTCGATAGGATTCACTAGTCTGGTGCAGATGGTTGGTCTATCCTGGCTGAGAAGTGTCGTCCGGGCCACACCTGAAAAGGTTGGTTGAAGGGACTCACTAGCTCAGTCCAGATGTGTCTATCCTGGTTGAAAAGTGTCGTCCGGGCCACACCTGAAAAGGTTGGTTGAAGGGACTCACTAGTTCAGTCCAGATGTGTCTATCCTGGTTGAAAAGTGTCGTCCGGGCCACACCTGAAAAGGTTGGTTGAAGGGACTCACTAGCTCAGTCCAGATGTGTCTATCCTGGTTGAAAAGTGTCGTCCGGGCCACACCTGAAAAGGTTGGTTGAAGGGACTCACTAGCTCAGTCCAGATGTGTCTATCCTGGTTGAAAAGTGTCGTCCGGGCCACACCTGAAAAGGTTGGTTGCAGGGACTCACTAGCTCAGTCCAGATGTATCATGTTGGTCTATCCTGGTTGAGAAGTGTCGTCCGGGCCACACCTGAAAAGGTTGGTTGAAGGGACTCACTAGCTCAGTCCAGATGTATCATGTTGGTGATTGGTCGAAAGGACAGTGTCGTCCGGGCCATACCCTGACGGGTTGGTTGGAGGGATGCATTCGTCCGGTCCAAGTCACGACGATAATTATCAGAATTCACAAGACGCTGCCTTTGACGAGTAAACGATTAGATTAGTGTAGCCATGTTATTGACAGGATGGACGAGCAATAGCCCTACTGAAATAACATGCCGAAGCCCGGGGCTTCCTAAGTGAGTGGCTACTAGTGATTGAAACCTCTTCTGTTCAGATTCACGCCCGAGGACGGTCGTATGTCAGTCCGGCCGTGACGGCGCTTTGCCTAAGTCAGCGTCAAGAGTGACACATGCTTGTCACTCTAGCGGAGCGTCGTGTCGATGGTAGCGAGGCGGCCATCTTAAGAGGACTTTTGATTCGGGACGGCGCCAGCGCACCACGTCTGCGACGAATCGCTGAATATTTTGTTAACCGCAGTGTATTTTAGTTTCATTGAAGTTGATTTTGATTAAAACTGTTATTATCCTGCTGCTAGTAGTTATATTTTGTGTAATGAAGCTGACCAATGGCCCTTATATTCTTACAAATATATAAATAAGCTAAGTTTTATTTTTCTTTGTCTATCCAAGCAGAGGTGTGTGTGTATAGGATACCCACTTTTCACTATACGTAGGCTGCTGTGATAGGTGTTGAGCCCATTGTCATAAATCGGACACAGTAGTTTATCGATGGAAAAAATATATTCAAAAGTCCTTTTAATTTTATGTGAGTGTAACTCAACATAGTATTTGAGTGTATTAAAAAAAAGTAATAAATTTAATAACATTTGAGGTAGAATATTTTATGAATTATTTCATAATTAAATTATCCCATCTACTCTGCTCGAGTATATTATTTGCTTAAATTTGCGCAGGGCTTACGGGTAATCCTAATAATTACATTTTATTAAAACTCAAGCGAAGCGAAAATCAATTAGCGATCGCAGGGATTAGGCAGAAATCGAATAAATAGGGACAAGAGGGCAGCATTTCATTTAAGAAGATAAAAATCTTAAATCGCTTCTTTTCTTATTCTTTCTCGATAAAATCTTTTTCTTGTATCTCTCTATTTTGTACCACAAAAACCATTCCAGTATTATAATTTTTTATAGCTTTATTTATATGGTAAAATTAAAGGTGAAGGAATCCCTAGTATGGATTCCATACTATCCATACTACTATACTACTAGTACTACTAGTACTACTAATATTATAAATGTGAAAGTGTGTTTGTTTGTTTGTCCGGCTTTCACGTCGCAACGAAGCTATTATATGGTATGGTTTGGTGTGTGGAGATAGTGAGGAGGGTGGAGAGTGACGTAGGCTACTTTTTACCGCGGTAAAACATCCCCATGGGAAGATATTGATGTTTTGTTAATTGCTAGATATTTAGTTTCGGATGTTGTTAATAGATGGCATTGTTAATTCCCTTTTCCCACGCGCGCGGAGCCGCGGGTAAAAGCTAGTACGTACATAAACGAATTATGCAAATTAACATCAGTATTAACAAAACATCATGCCTGAATTTCACCGAATGGGTCGGCAGAGGTGTGTTATAGTTACTTATACATTTAAACCACCTATTAGAAATTGATTGTTACAATATAACATCTATTACTTATTACCTAGTTGTCAATTCTCGTACGTTTTTTTTTTAATTTCTTACCGTGGTATAATGTTAGCTTAATCTAAGCTTTCCTGACACGCTTAAAGCTTCGCTCTTCGGCTACAGGGTGATACGGTACCAACACAATAACGAATTGTGGAACTGGCACAAAAATAAGCAAAATTTTTCATTTCATTATTAGCGGAATTCTCGACAATCTTTCAACTTTTCCGCGTATACAAATAATATAAATGTGTTCACAAGACGCTCATTGAAACATCGTGGCAGATAATTAAATTCTTCTTAGCTTCTCGGTTGCGAAACAAGCTCTCGGTACAAACAATGGGAGAGATTTATTGGTTCAATCCAACAGCTAGTTGATATCTTTAATTTATTTGAGCGGCCATTTTTCATAACTTTTCAAGTGTGTACGTTTTGTTTTGAACGAGTGAATGCTAGCTGGTGCCGGAGACCTTTGGTTTTATGTATTTCCTCATGTATTAGTTTTTTTTTTTTTTTTATTCAATAATTTTGTACACACATTTTAATCAACATCTGCCAAACTGTAAGACAGTTTGTCGGTTCATTATAATACTGAGCATTTAACTATGAACTAGTTAAATGCTCAGTATTATAATGAATCTTAACATGTACCTACCTACATTATATATTGTATTGTACATTATCTATTTTTAAGTGACATTTTTAATTGTAATACTTATTTTATTAATTAATAATTAATTTGATATTAGGTAATTATTTTAATTGTAAATTGAATTGATGAATGATAAATATAAGTTTCGCCTCCAGTGGTCAACCACCCCGATGCCGACCGCGCCCGACGTTGCATCTATCACGTACGATCAACGCCGTAGCGACTATGAGAAACTTTAATTTAAAAAAAACCATGAACTTGAATAAATGTGATATGTATTCACTTATATTATGTATGTGAAAGGAAATCATAATATTCAACATTTCGCCTATTTCATCATAGACTGAAAAACCCTGAAATATAAAATGCGAGCCAACATTTAAATTTAAGCAGAGTCAGGACTGCCTGGGATCGGATAGACCGGAAACAAATAATGTGAAAAACCCTGAGTGAAAAACCCTGAAATATAAAATGCGAGCCAACATTTAAATTTAAGCAGAGTCAGGACTGCCTGGGATCGGATAGACCGGAAACAAATAATGTGACAGTTTTCTGAGCAGTTTTCACTTCGCCTGAAAAATTCACTTGTGTAACGATTACCGAGGAGTTCGACTTTAATCCGAGCCTCTCGTGTCTCCATGCCGTCCAGGAATGAGGTTGAAGCGAAAACAGTTTATCCTGTGACCATTTCGACCCAGTCATATATAAAACACCAGCATTCTGTCAGGGTAATTTTTTTTATTATTATTTTCACGTGAGGTTTTATCAGGAGGTTTTTAACCTTCAAGGCGGTAAAAAAATCAAACAAGTAATCAAAGCAGTAAAAAAAGTAGGCTTGGCTAGTTTTCCAGCGAAAATCAGATCGTTATGGAAACTGGTACCAGCGTCGCCCTTATAAATATTTCATGCAACTCCCGGGCCGACTGAAGTATTTTGATCGGGTAAAAGTTACCCATCGCATTGAATATTTTTATAACCATTGTTGGTTGTATATCATATTTGAGGGCCGCTCCGTACCGCCCCGTATTGTAAAGTTTGTTCATTGTGAATATGGTGACAGGAAATTGCTGAGACGTAAACATTGGAGTTTCAATTTGAATTTTAATAACATGTAATATTTAACGTGAGTGACCAGTACTTGCCAGTACTGCAGGGATGTATTCATTATTCATGTTATTATTGCAGTTTTGGTAGTATAAGTAAGAACGTATTATTGGAGAAACTAGGAAATCAGCTGAGAAAATGCATGACATTGTATCACTGATAAGATGAGTACAAGCACAGTTTATTATTCTCATGAGGATCGTGAGTGGAAGCTACTTCGTGCTGGTAGAAAATTTGAAATTAATCTTCTGTGACCCTGCCTTCTGCGCCCCCTGGCGCATGTTATGAAAACAAATGTTAAATTCTTAGAAAAGAATACTACTATCTAGAAGGCTACTATCACTTAATATTTAGATTGAAATTGAAAATATATTGTACAAATTAAATAAAATTAAGAGAAGATTATTATCATCGACAGAATGAATCCTACTACTCGACTCGACTATGAACATTTTTACGCAGACTTTTACCCAGAATTTAATGTGATGCCTTTAAAACTTCCGACAATATGTTTAATCACTATTCTGCACTGGAGCAGCGTGGTGGACACTCAGCTGTGAGAAACCTTGCTCTGCATGGGACGGTAATGGGTTGTAGGTGGTAGCTTAGCATAGCTTGTTGTTTAACGTAAGATAGAAAGTTCTGGAGGCTATAGGCGGCAGGCGGTGAATATTTCAGGCGGCGTAAGTAGGTTACGGCGGAGTGCGGTCTCGGCGGGAGATCTCTTGCTTTCGTGAACACTTGTAAACCAGAGTTAAAATCTATGTTTTCGTTATACTTAGTAATAAAAATAATTTCAAAAAGAACTGGTCAGGTGCAAATCGGAAATGCACACGTATGGTTTCGTACATGCGAGCGATCTTATCAAGGTTGCTCGTATTTTTTCGGGACCCCTTTTAGTATCTGTCTTTGTTACTTCTATATTATTTGCTGGGACAGCGACCAGAGCAACGCACTGTGGGAAAATTGGTGTCTACCTTTTACCGTTCAAAAGACAGACGGACAGCGGAGGTATATTATTAGGGTTCAATTGATCGCATTTGGGTACGAAATCCTAAGGCCGGCCATACACGGACAGCTCGAGCTGTTAGCCATTGATAAACATACACGGATCGCTCTTGCAGTCACAGTCAACAGCTTGAAGCTGCCATCGACAACTCGAGCAGTTAACAAATTAAATGTTAATTCAAATCAGTAGCTTCATAGATAGTGAGAGCAGTCGCTTGAGCAGTCAGTGTAAGCCTGGCGACAGCAGTTGCAACTGCTCGAGCTGTTTCGTGTATGTACGTACGTATAAGGCAGCAGTTTACTATGCAGTCGCAGCTGGAAGCAGTCGTGTATAAAAGACTACATATAGAACACATCCAAGCTCGCAAATCGACTAACCATCCCCGATAGCTAGCGACATTCCCCCGCCGGCCACACGAGCCACTCCGCAACATTTAGCAATTCGCTAAAACATCCTAAGCCATCGCGCCGCTATTCCCGAAATAGGAGATTGTTTGAACAGCTCGCCGCTCGCGAGCGCACTACCCCGCTTTTAGTTCGTCGCCGAATCGTTGCTCAAGAAAAATGTAAATGCATGCAAGGGTAATTTTTCTTTCCGACCCACAGACGCCAATGAGATTATCAAAATGTTTAAATCATTAGAAATTAAGAACACCACAGATCTTTGGGGTATATCGGTTAAACTTATAAGTACAATTATAGATGTAATAGCACCCCACCTAGCTTTAATATTTAACAACTGTATTAAAAGTGGAGAGTTTCCTGACCTAATGAAGCAAAGCAAAGTAATACCTTTATTCAAGTCCGGAAATAGCACAGATCCAACTAACTATAGGCCGATTTCCATTTTACCGGCTTGTAGTAAGATATTTGAGAAAATAATTCTCCAGCAACTTCTTAGCTACTTTACAAGTAATAAACTCCTACATAACAAACAGTTTGGCTTCACAAAAGGCCGTTCAACAACTGATGCGGGAGTTGAATTATTTACTGATATTATCAATGCTTGGGAGAATTCATTGGATGCTCTGGGCATATTCTGTGATTTGTCCAAGGCATTTGATTGTGTACAGCATGAAACCTTAATCAGGAAACTCAATCACTATGGCATTAAAAATACCGCACTGAATCTTCTGATTTCTTATCTCAGCGAAAGAACTCAGAAAGTCGAAGTAAGCGGTACAAGATCGTCTGGGTCTTTAGTACAGATGGGGGTCCCACAAGGATCGATTCTGGGTCCGTTCCTGTTTTTAATATATATTAACGATCTACCTTATATGGTAGAGAATAATAACGAGATTGTATTGTTTGCAGATGACACCTCATTAATTTTCAAATTAAACAGGCAACAAACTAACTATGACGATGTAAACAATGCTCTCTCTGAAGTAGTGCATTGGTTTAGCGTAAATAACCTACTCTTAAATAGCAATAAAACCAATTGCATAAAATTTTCAGCACCTAATGTGAAACAAGTAGATAAGCAACCGGAACTAAATGGTGAAAAACTGAACTTAGTTAGCTCGACTGTTTTCCTTGGAATCACCATTGATGCGAAGTTGCAGTGGGGACCCCATATCTGTCGACTGGCGGATAGACTAAGTTCTGCAGCTTACGCGGTTAAAAGGATACGCTGTTTGGCGGATGTCGATACCGCTAGATTGGTATATTTTAGTTACTTTCACAGTGTAATGTCCTATGGCATTTTACTCTGGGGTAATGCAGCTGATACTAATATTATTTTTATTTTGCAGAAGAGGGCTATCCGTTATATATACAAAATGAAAAGTAGAGACTCCCTTAGAGAAAAATTTAAGGAAATAAACATCCTAACCCTTGCATCGCAGTACATCTATGAGAATATTATGTATATTCGTAAAAATAGGCATCAGTTTGTAAGTCGTAGTGACCTAAATGCCTTACGCAATGTAACACTAAGGAACGGCCACAAATTAGCGTTTCCTAAATGCCGGCTTAGTAAGAAAAGTCGTTCCTTCATAGGAATGTCTATTCTAATATTCAATAAAGTCCCGGCTGCGGTTCAGTCTCTGCCTTTACAAAGGTTTAAAAAAACCATCAAACAAACATTATGTCGAAAAGCTTATTATAATATTCAGGAGTATTTGGATGATATAAAGGCATGGGACTGAATTAAACTCTGATAGGCTATCACTATGCTTCTGTATTAATTATACTAAAAATTGTAAGCAGGTGGCATATGGGGTGATTCTTGGCATACACGATTGGCTGTCTCGTGTCTGACTTAATCATGTCATGGTCATACTGTGCATTTTTCTGTAAAAATTAATTTGAATTTTAAAAGAGTACCGAGAGTTTTTTCCTCCGGCTTTTTTCTCTCTCGGCCTACACTAGGGCATAGGATAAGAATATTGTAAATTCTTCCTAAAGCCGATGACCATATAGATAGTCTATCGTGACTTAGAGCTTAGCTTAGTGGTAGGTAATTATTGTAAATTTATCTTAAGGCAAGTTAGACACCTGTGTAGGATTGGCTATTCATTCAATAATCAATAGCTAATCCTTTGCCTTATATAGATCAGTTAGTAGTTTAAGTAGTTTTTAGTTAGGTACCTAGACTTTCGTTAAGCGTGTCTAATCACCTCATAGCGAAATAAATTATTTGACTTTGACTTTGACTTGACTAGTTGCATGGAGTTCCGCTTCGCATTGCAGCGGCGAAGCCTGCTAGGATACTTCAAGCTATTAATGAACAGCGAGACGGTTATTTGGAATATTAGTTCAAGCACTTTGAGCGTTGTTTCGTTGAAGTCAAAATCATTATTATATATATATCACATATATTTGGAAAAGGCACACCGATGGCAAATTAACAGAATCAATACAAAAACAACAAAAAAAACCTCTGCTTTATAATATTGATATAGATTAGTTATGAAAAGTTCAAGAAGGAAACAATAGCCGGATAAAGAGCACATTTCACACATTTCATACGTCATAGTAAAATCCTTATCCTTACTTGTATGTTAAAGTGTGCTTGTTGGTTTTTTGCATAGATGTAGAGTAGGGCCTGGGGAGTCACATAAGCTATTTTCTATAGCGGAAAATTTGGAAAGAAATGGACAAATACCTGTGATAATCATTCGATTTTTAATCAACTTTTCTCGTTTCTCCTTCTACTCCTCGATGAAATAACGTATCGAAGTGTTTTATGCATAGAGTTAGTATACGGCTAGAAGAGTGATATAGGAAACTTTATATACCGGAAAATTACATGGTTCCCGTAAAATACGGATGAGGCTAGATTTTGAATAGTGCCAATCTTTGGTCCAGCTTACCTGTGATAAAGGCTATACTTATTATATTGTAAAACATCTCTGGTAAGTCTGCACGTAAAACAATTAAAACTTACCATATAAATTTATTGAAACCTATAAAAAACACTCATTTCTCGAACTGCAGTTATGTGCACACCTACTCGTATCTCCTATCTCCTATTCACTGCTATAAATGCAGTCGTTAATATTTTATGCAAGTAATCGAAGAACAGCCATTCCCCGCCCGAGCGGCAGTTCTTTGGCACTAAAAATGTTCTCTTCATCATTTTAATTGCAAACTAAAGTTTTTTTTTATCCATAGCTCCTCGGAGTTCAGAGACAGTTGTCCATCGACTCAAAGCTCAACAAGGAGCGACAGTGTCTCCGGTATAATCCCTTCGATCTTGTACTTGCGGTCGTACGTCACTGGATCGCCCGTTTATCAAATTATGAAATTACAAACCAAAGATTTATCTACTTTGCAACAATACGCGAACCAAAATGTATGATGGTGTATGGTATACCTTCATGCACGCAGCACCTCCCTCCCTCCCACACAGCAAACATGCACACGCGATTAATGAATACACCAACACACACACCAACACGTAGTTTCGCCCCAAAACAAGGCATCCTCAGGGTAAGTACATTTTTGTTCGCGGATTGTTGCAAAGTAGATTAATTTTTGGTTTGTGTTAGTGGAGTTCCGCAAAGTAACGCCTGATACAATTAATTGTCAAAACAAAATGTTAATCATTTCAGTTCTTCGTTTCATAACATTGTCGATCACCTGGCGAATCGGCTAGGTAAAGTATTCAAATATTGTAAAGTAAACAGCTTACGTGACGCGAAATGAGTTTGAAAATAGCTTCTCACATTCTGAAGACAACAGAATTGGCTGGAAGGCTTCAGATCGTGCTATTTCTATGCCATATCCAATATCCGGCGGAGGTTCTCGCGCCTTCCACAGTAGAAGCGTAATATCAGAGTTGAAATATGTTAAGAAAATACTGCTTCCTTGAACATTCCATCAAAAAACAGCGTATGTAGACATGCGCTCGGATAATATCATGTGATTTACGGATGCAATTTTTTATTGATAGCAAAAGCAACCTTTCTCCCACTCTGGGCAATGGTGTCCTCTCGGAGGATTGACCATAGTTCACAATAACAACAACAACAAATTACACATGTCAATTATAATTATTTTGTTAAATTTTTTGTTTTGTTTTGGTTTTACATCCTAACCTCCAACCATCCATCAGCCATTTGAGGTCCACTGCTGGACATAGGCCTCTCCTAAACGACACCACTCCGAACGGTCCTGTGGCTGCTGAATTCAGCGGTTTCCCGCCGTCTCGTTCAGATCGCCTTTCCACTTTGTCGAAAGAAGACTGAGAATATTACAACTGTAATATTCCCAGTCCCTTTATCAGTCCTGTTGGACGATTGACACAGACATGAGCGATCGCGTGACAATATGCTCTTTTGCTATCATATTACTACTGCATTACTAACTCTCGCTCTCAGTGTAAGGATACCAAATAAAAGGTAAAGGATACTATCTAAAGAGCCAACTGCAAATTTCTAGTAAATAAGATAGATACAGAAGAAAAAGAAATAGAAAAAAAGATAAAGTTTTACCAAAAAAAACATTAGAGTGAGGTAGTTAGTAGGTACATCGTACTCCACTGGAACTGAACTAGACCAAACGACAGCGAACGAATGTTGGCGGAATTTCGAGCGAACTTCCGCACGGATATGAATTTTTCGGAATTTCGCCGGCAAAAGCGTGCCTGGTCATTCGAAAATAAAACTTTCTTTTAATTAAGGAAGCACCCTGGACTTTTGGGAATGAAGTCAGTATGCCTCCGAATACTACGGTTCTGATTCTGATATATTCATTGAAACTAGCAACCTTGTACCGGCATAACCACAGACTATATTACGTACGAATAATTACGTCAGTTATTTTTCAGTTCAAATCGACGTTTTAACCACTCGCACCTATAGGGTAAATGGAAGTATTTTACGATATCTTCCGGATAAAGCTTATGTTGATCTTCTTGCTGTGTGATGTTATGTCATTAAAAAGCTACAAGATAGATTAACGTTTAACACGTTTTGCATTACATACCATTATTACTTTACATTGCATTACATTATTACTTTACATTACATTACATTATTACTTTACATTACATTACATTATTAATTTACATTACATTACATTATTACTTTACACATTTAATTGTGTATTTTTTTGACAATATAGGCATTTTGATTAAGTACTATAGTAGTAAAGTAAAGTAGTTCATTGCGATAGTGTAAGGTAGAATGGTTTGTGTGAAAATAAATATATTCTTCTTCTTCATTAAGACAGTTCGCCGAATCGCTCACAGTCTACCAAAGGGTCTTAGGGCTAGCTAGCCCCATCTCACTCGGGTGTCTATGTTAAAGACATTCGCCACAATAGTTGTTTTTTTAAGAATAAATCCTCCTATTATTTTACCACTTCCTTATCAACGGGACTCATCCCTTCCCATCCAACACCTCATTCCGATCCCCTGATCTCGTAACGGGGAAAAATACCAATTACATTTCGCGGTATATGACACTGTTTATTAGATTTCTGCGCCATCGAGCACCCATCTATCCGCGAGGAAGCAGGCAGTAGTGCGCAAATCAGATTGGAGGCGACAATGCAATAAGCGAGGCGATATCGTCCATTAGACGGCTGCGGCGCGGCGGCGCGGCGGCGCGGCGGCGCGGCGGCGCGGCGGCGCGGGGCGGTGCCGACTCAATTTGGAGTGTACTCGCGTGATGCTAACAAGATGTACTTCATTAGAACCACACCTATCTTAAACGACGTTTCACATTACATAACACAGAAGTGGTAACCAAAGGTATGCAGTACCCACGAAATGATAATAGAAATATTATATTTATTTCGCCATCACAGCAGAATCCTTATAAATAAATAAAATAAAAATAAAAATAAAAATAAAAAAGCCTTTAATTATTCCAGTAATTTCACCAAGACACTAATTATAAATACCTGTAATAACAATATAATTTTATAAATTTACTTTAATCTTTAGGGTTAAACAATTTTTAAATGTGTATATATATATCATTACTGGACCCCTCTACGGGTAAAGGCCTCCTCCAGTAAATTCCAGGAATCTCTATCTTTTGCAATTCCTATCCAGTTTTGACCTGCGATGCTCACAAGCTCATCTTTCCATCGCGCCTTCGGCCTGCCTCTGCTCCTGTGACCACAAGGGCCTTCCCACAGTGTCGCCGTCTTAGTCCATCTGTCATCTGTGTATCGAGCCAAGTGGCCAGCCCACTTCCACTTCAAGCTTTGAGCGAAAGATAGAGCATCAATAACTTTGGACTTTTCTCTAATTTTACAATGGCGCACTCTATCTTTAAGCTTTATTTTAAGTATGCTTCGTTCCATGGCTCTTTGACAGGATGTAATTTTTCTTCTCGCTGTAGAGTCGAATAGCCAGGTTTGACAGGCGTATGTGAGGCAGGGTAGAAGGCAAGAGTCCATTACTTTCTTTTTCCACTTAACGTGCATTTCGGACTTCATCACCTCTTTGTAGGCCCAGAACTTTTTCCAAGTGGTCGCGACTCGTCTGTCTATTTCATCAATGTTATGACTTTTCCTAAAGGACACCTGTTTTCCTAGATATATATAGTCGTCTACGTAGTCAATGGTTGAACTGTTGATCTTTATTTCTTTTTGTATGTGGTTTGTCATTATTTTAGTTTTTTTCAGTATTCATCTCCAGGCCAACTCTTGCGCTTGCGTTGTTAAGCTCTACTATCAAAGAATGCAATTCATTTGGGTCCTCCGAGAAAAGCACGATATCGTCAGCGAAGCGAAGGTGGTTGAGGCGACTACCATTTATTTTCAAACCTTTGTGAGACCAGGGTAAATCTTTCATTATATCTTGGAGAACAGATATGAAGAGTTTTGGAGAGACTGGATCGCCTTGTCTTGCTCCTCGGCCGATTTTTATACTTTGACCAGAACTCTCCAATTTTATTTTACTAGTACAATTATTGTAAATGTTTTGTAATATTTTAATATATTTTTTGTTTACATTCTGATTATTTAGAGCCGTCCAGATACTTTTAAAAGAAATAGAGTCAAAAGCTTTTTTGTAGTCTATGAAAGCCAGATACAGTGGGCGTCTAAACTCGTAATACTTTTCTATTATTTGCTCTATTACTTGTATATGGTCAACTGTACTAAAGGTTTTTCTAAACCCAGCTTGTTCTTTTGGTTGATGTTTTTCGATATCGTTGTTGATTCTCTCTAGAAGGCAGGTAGCAAATAATTTGTATAAACATGACATCAAACTAATCGGGCGGTAATTTCCCACTTCATTTGGGTTACCTTTTTTGTACAGGAGTATTATCTCTGACTCTGTCCACGCTTGAGGGACCATTTCGTCTAAAAGAATTTTGTTAAAAAGTTGCGTTATTGGCCGGATTAGTATCGGACTGGCTAATTTTAGATGGAATATCAAATGAAGCCATAAAACTAGCCAGCAGAATCCTTAAAGACTATCAAATATCTTAAAATATATCTATACTAACTTTCCAAGTAGCTCCGCTCACGTCAAATCGTCTTCCGCGTTCAAATTCGCAGCTTCTCAGATTGTAATCGGCCGAACTGCCCGTCGTCGAATCAAATAAAAATCGATCGAAAGTTGATTATCTAAACAAGATAACAAAACTAAACTAAAACTAGAAAATATAACAAAGTAAGAAATAAATTTGGAACGCACTCAGCTTATGCTGTAACACCGAATGTCAGCTGCTAGTTTTTAGTACGATCCAGCTTTTCAAGACACACGGACACCAAACTAGACTCCGAGCTACTACTGGGAATTTCAAGTCAGAAAAATCCTATAATACTTTGCTCAACTTGGGGATCAAACCCTCAAAAGCCACGGGATCTAGCTTAGGAATCACGCTTGCGACCACTACAGCAACAAGGCAGTTAAGCAAAATTTATGGAATGAAACAGAAAATTCCTCACGTGATGTAAAGTAAAACTTGAAAAGTTGATACTTGTAAGATCACAGATAAAGTTGCAAACTCATGAATCTCTTCGCATCACTTGTCGAGAAGTACTTTGTAAACGCTGAACTGAATCTGTAAACGAGCGAACAAATTTATAAGAGGAAATAAAACTCTTCTCCGAGAGCAAGGACGTATAATGGCTGAATGTCTTCCACATTCCGCCATTACGTCGATGTACAATTAGGAAATGAACTAACTTTATATATCGAAACAAAGCTGCACAAAGGCTAGTTAGGAGAAGATTCGCGTACCATCTCAAAGCACAAAGCTCCTGGCAGTCCAATAAAGAAAATCCTTAGCGAATTCACAGTCTTGTACACGTCAAACATTGTCGCGATTGTCGCTCCCGTCCCCTGCGCCGTAACTCCGAGCTTGCCTGGCGTGCGCCGTCTCTGGCGGCCGCGGGGAAATAAAGATTTTAACTATGGAGCATCAGGTAGATCTGTTTTTGTCTGAAATCTAACAATATAGCAATACATAAAAGAGGTTTCGATTGGAAATACTTACAGATAAATCTAATACGAACTCGAGGCCTTATCCAGTGGGTACAGAACGCGTGCAAGGTTCTGTTATAACGTTCCACCCAAGACTCATGTAACTCCCTATATGAATGAAGCAAATTCGCTTATGAGAAAGTACCGTAGAACACTTCGAGTTCAACTTCAACACTTTGCTACGCTGCTCTTTGAAACTTATCTATACGAAAAACATGTCCGCATATCCTCATAAAAATTGGCTTAAGTTTGGTTCTCGGATTGGATGTGGAGTGGCTTTTCGAGGTAGTTTCAAATACAATGCCACCAAGTGTTGGAACAATCTGCCTCCACCGATCCGTGCCCTAAAAACAGTAAATAATTTTAAAGCTTTGTGGAAAACGCTAAAAATTATTTCAATAAGATCTAAAAGTAAGGTCACACCTTATTGTTTTTATATCGTTTACCGATTGGAAATGTGCGGTCCCGGTTACAATATCGTAGAGGCGCCCATCTTAGGCCTCAACTTGTGTCAAGTGTGATTCTTACAAACAATTTCTATCTGGACTATTACTAACGCTAGCTAACAAGCCTAACTGCAAACAATGCCTAGTCCTGAACGATTCGTGAGTGTCTATATTCATAGTTGAAGTTACCGGCTTACTCACGTGTGATTTAAGTCGGAAATAGGCCGACTAGTTTCGATCTATTACGATGATCATCTTCAGGAGTGAACGCGTTCGCGGCGGTCACGGCGTACACTCCTGAAGATGATCATCGTAATAGATCGAAACTAGTCGGCCTATTTCCGACTTAAATCACACGTGAGTAAGCCGGTAACTTCAACTATGAATGCCTAGTCCTCATACGTACTACCGAAATGACTAATCCAACAATTGATTGATTGATTGGGATTGTAAAGCAACAATCCTAGTCCATTTATGAATCTCGATCGCGAATCAGATGACCTGACTGAACTGTGAGTGGTTAGCGCAGAATGCTCGTTTGCTATCTTATATCCATTAAAATTTTATGATGAGCTTCTTCACATATAATTCAACAACAATGTCAACTTCGGTTCCTCCAGACCTCAAAACTAAGGAGCTACCACCACGCTGCTCCACTGTCACTGTAATGGTTGAACAAACTTTGAAACTATTGCGCAGAGCTCGCCTCTCCCCCTACAGCAGATCGTTTGATTAGAAACTTGTTCGTTTGACAATAGTTGGCAGCTTTATCAACTTTCCCAAGTTCGGTTCCCGCCCCGGTGTCTTCAGCAAGTGGCTATAATCCTTTTACTAGAATCAACTATTCGTAGAATGTTTTAGGTTTGTATTTAGTTAGTTCCGATAATAGTCGAAACGATCACGATCTAAATTGTAGTTATATTTGAGCAATATCTGCTGTTGTTGAGTTTGAATAGCTTATAAATCGATTTGGTCTGAAATGTTCATGATTTTCCTCTGCAAGACTAGGCACTGTGCACGAGGGTTAATGCTGGGGTGAGGCAAGATATTGAGTTGCTCCAACTTCTAACTGCCAGTGGTAGCACGGACTGGATTTGTGACCCAGTTAGGGCAACAGGCTTACCTCCAATTACATGAGAGTCGTTAAGCCTTGTCGAAGACCTACGGGTGGCTTGAGAACATTCGACACTGGACTTAGTCACTAACCCCTCCACCAATCCACATTGGAGTAGCGTGGAGTATGCTCTAGACCTCCCGCAGCTTTGTCTGTGGGGGAGACCCGTGCCCAGCAGTGGGATGTCTATGGGTTAGCAGCTAGCCATAACTTGTGCAATTTGGGTGTGCTGCACACGTCTGCCTATCTCTTCAGTGCCACACAGGCGTGATAAAAGCAACCGTAACATTATGTTACTGTTCACCATCTGCACGAAGCCAGTACATTCGCAATTACACTTGCAATCCTCCAATCAACTTACACAGCGTTCTGAGTATCATGAATTTGCGTGTTAATTCTGAAGCGCGTATGTCCAAAATGCTTAACAATGAATTGATTTCAAATGCCAACATTCAGCTCGACGCGGCGCAGACGGCAGAAAATTCAACAACATTGAAACAGACTTGATGATGCTGACTGCCGCGCCGCAATCAATAGCCATTGTTAACACGACTCCATGTTGTGACGTCTGGCTGGCGTGACGCCAGGCCGGCTCGCGATTTATTGCCAGGGTGCTGGCTGAGCACCCAGGGCGCCGGGGACTGGCCCGGCACCCTTAATCACTTGGACTTAGCGGATATTTTATTATGCACACATACATTTTACCGTAGCTCTCTTTCAGGGCCATAGGCGACGGTAATAACTCGCTGCGACCCGTAGACGTCCCACTGCTGGGCACAGGTCTCCCTACAGACGCAGCTGCGGGAGGTTTAGAGCATACTCCACCACGCTGCTCCAATGCGGATTGGTGGAGAGGTTAATGTGTCGAATGTTCTCAAGTCACTCGAAGGTCTTCGTCAAGGCTTGACCAAATTTAGTTATTTCATAATAAATTGCAGAAGAATACTACATTCGGAAGCGCCTGGAAATTATGGCCGCCAGTCGGGGCTGTACCCACGCAAGCCGGAGTATGTTCTGCAAACTCTACTCGCCTGCCGTTTGTTTGCGTAACAGATTTTGCCCCAACTTTGTCTCAACTTATCGCGTCGACGCGAATGACAAATGGCGCATAAAATTGAAAACATTCTAGTTTTTATGTACTTAGAGAGAGCTTTGAAAATGACTTTTGAATTCAATGCGACACTTATCGTTTGCTATTTTGCATTTTCTATTATAGGAACATTTCTCGAAATTGTCAGATAATTTGTTGTGGGATCGTGATGAAGGACAGAGCATAAATTCGTACAGAGCATACATCGTGTGGATCTATGCCCAGTTTAGTGGGCTGGTCTTAAAGTAACTTTGACTACTGGGTAACATGTGAACCAATATAATTCTTATAAGACTATTAAACTCCCCACTCCGTGCTTCAAGACAGAGTAACCCTAAATATGCTTCATAAGCAAATTCGGTGATGTATGTTTTTACTATTCTCTCCACATAAAAATATAACTTTACTGCTGCAGAAATTGATTCAGCAAACTGTGAGAAGTTAAGAAAAAGTCCCCCAGTACCTAAAGTAGCTAAGCTGAGTGTGTCTATTACTCGGGGGATTATCCGAATATCCGAAAAGGTATACCTACGAATACAGGTGTATTAGGTATAATACCTACTCATGGAGGATTCGGCGATAAATATACGCTGTTATGTGAGCTGGGTTTGTTCTGAAACCTTTCAGAATTTTTCGGTCAGATAGGCATATTTATTTATATAAATATGCAATTATAGGCAAACCCTTTCGGTAGGGAGGGGTTTTTATACCTGCCTAGTAACACTGTAACATAGCCTTAGTAACAAAGGTTAATGGTACTAAATATATAACGCTTTTGTCAGTGTAGCTTTGAACCAGAGACAGCTGTCGAAGGAAGCTACTGGATTGCTGGGTGGCAAGCTGGAAAAGCTGCTAGGTGGCGCGACGATCTGCGCAAGGCGGCGGGGAGCAAGTAAATGAGGAGAGCCGAAGATAGAGCTCAGTGGCGTGCCTTGGGAGAGGCCTATGTCCAACAGTGGACTAATGTGGGCTGAAGAGAGAGAATCTGGAAAAAGTAGTAGTAGGTCCACCAGCATCGGAACCGTGTAGTGGAACGGGGAATTTCAGTACCGGGAACAGCTGGAAAGTTTTACAGCTGGAACTGCGTATTCCGGATACGCCGTTCCAGCTGTAAAACTTTGAAATTTACAAATAGTCTTGCTCATAAACGGGAACATTGAATAAATTCATTAAGGAAGTGAATAGAAATACATAAATCAAGTAGTTCCATTAGCAAAATTTTTTTAAACGATGTTGTTAATAATATGTTTAATAAACTTAAAAACAAAGATATTTTCTCGCAGATGATGACCCTTTCTTATAAAGTGATATCAAATATAAGTAACATCCTGCGGCGTATCTTCGGATTATTAATTTGGTTAGGTATTCACAGACGTCAAAAAGTGCATAAATAACATAACATAACAGTGCCCGGGACAAGGACACAGGTGGGCTGAAAAAACGACATGCCTACTCGTATTCAGCTACAGCGGTAAAACCAATTTGAAACACGGCCGTGACAAGGGCGGCATTAGGCGCCCGCCGCTCCGCTCGCCGCGCCGCCCGCCGCCCCGCCCGCCGCGCCGCCCGGATTAGCGGAGCCTCTGCCGGCTGGTTTTGGGCTAGCCACGCGGGAAGTTGTTGTTGTGCCTAGACTTTCAAACGCCTAAAACATTACTTTGACGCCAATGTCATCTTCGACAAATCTCTAATTTTCAAGGATGGAAAGCTAATCAATAGGAAAGCACCTACCACATTAGGGGAGTCCAATACGTGATATATCCAAATACATATTAAAATAGAATAATGACCGCAGGTAAATTAATTTTTATGAAACCCAAATAGATATATGTACTCGTATGTAGAAAATGCATATTATTATATTTAATAATATTTAATTTGCGTATTGTATATCGTATAAAATGGTAGGAAATATGTAATATATAATTATTTTGATGCAATTTAACAAAATCAGTAAGTATATCCTATTTACATAATTATCTAGGAATAGGCTCATCAGTCATCACATATTTATTAAATGGGACCTGTCATCACATATTTATTAAATTACTGGTGAAAAGTGAATGCAGTACACACCTCTGCCTAACCCTTCGGAGAAATACAGGCGCGATTTGATGTAATGTGTCTGCTAGTGCGCTAGTTGCTCAAGGATTCATAGCGCAGTGTAGCGTTGACACGAGTTGCTATTCACATTCATCAGGCGCAACGTAACCTACGTTTTTAATTTTCCGCTAAATGTGATAAAACGATGCAATGAAAATGATTAATACATTAATAATTCGCTACAATGTTGCTTATTTATTTGTGAATAAAATTTTGTCTAGGGCAGGGGTCAGCAACCTGCGGCTCTTTAGTTCCATACGCATGTTTATGTAGATATTTTTCATATTATTATGAATAAACAGATTGGTTATTTTTTATCAAAAATCTTTATTTATGCAAGTAAGTACAATTATTAATTGTTGGCACGAAATTTTTTTGTGGCTCTTTAAAAAATTAAAAAAAATTTAAATTGTAATTTTAGACTCCTGACTCAAAAGGTGATACCAGAATAAGCCCACCCTGTGAAACATCATTAAATCAAACCACAGACTACATTACTTTTGGTATTTACTCTATGCTCAAACTATACGCGCTCACGCCACTACGTTTAGGTTCCCTTGGTGTAGGTTTGTATGTTATTTTTAATACTTATGTGTTAAGGAATTAAGGGGCAGTTACAGCGGAACAATTTTAATGAAGGTAAGCAAAGGGTGACATAAAGAGAGGAAGGAATTTGCGGTGCCTTTGTGATTTCACCGAGGCCGTACGCTCGGTACATTAACGGCCATGTCGAAGTGTATCCTAGACCGTTACGCTCGTACCGGTTATCCGGGGAAATGTGGCGACATTTTGCGGAATTTTAGTTAATGTCGCCAAGGGAGGAGGGAACAGAATTAGGAATATTTAGTTTATATTCTTCCTCTGCAGAAACTGTTATGATCACGAGAAAATTGTGAGAAACCGACAAATCTATTATAGAAATGGAAAAGCTGACTGATTGACTGACATATCAACGCAGGGCCTAAACTATAAGGGTTAGAAACTTGAAATTTTGCACAGGGGTTCCTTTTATAACGTAGGGGAGCACTAAGAAAGGATTTTTGAAAATTCACCTCCTAAGGGTGTAAAACGGGGGTGCAAAACATTGCCGTTTTTGAAGTCAAGTGGGCAACCCGAACGCGGGCAGACAGGGTCTAATTCTACGCGAGCGAAGCTGCGGACGTCCACTAGTTCGGGGAAAAATTAAAACAAAGTGTAGTCGATTTGAAGAACAGGTACGTGTTTGAATAGGTTGGGTACATAGCTACTTCCTCGTGCCATCTCTTATGTTACCTACTAATATAATCTATACTCTATACTAATATTATAAAGAGGAAAGATTTGTTTGTAATGTTTTCACACAAAAACTACTGCACCGATTTCAAAAGATCTTTCACCATTAAAAAGCTGCATCTTCACTGGGTGACATGGGCTATAGTATGTGTAACTAGGTGTAAACGAAACTATTTTTATGTCTAAATCTACGCGAGGGAAGCTGCGTGCGTCCACTAGTATATCTATAAAGTAACAGGTACCTACTATATAAGAGGTGTATAACATTATTATACTTGAGGGGTTAAGTGGGTGTATGATATAAAATAGTTAAAGGTCTTACTAAAGCTTGTACCAAAATTAACCTGTTAAGAGTCTCGAGGGGACTGAGGAGCGACGTTAAACCAAACAATTATTTGAAACCAACAGGTTCTCCACATCAGGTAACACTTAGCAAATTGTTTAGGATCAACCTCGACTTGCAGACAGCTAATTTTGAGCCTTAGTTCAATGGCGTAGAGTTTAAGTCTACTTACGCCCGTGAAGCACCTACGTCGTAAGACAACGGGGAAGCCGAGCCATTTTGAGGTAAGGAGAGCATTAGTTCGACAACTTGTAGGTGTTTTCAAGTTATCTCCGGATTAGGAGTTGCGCCGCAAATTTGTGTTCTATCTCTCTGTAAGAAGACTCTTTTTGGTTCGCCTGTGTGTAACGCAGACTTAAAGTGCTGACACAGCATCGTTCGTGTTTGCGTAGGGGGCTACGCACATACAAAACTTACTGGGTTACGCAAACGCCGTAAGTGTGAGCAATTTGACGCTTTTGTTTGGCGACGTGTAAAAAAATTATAAGTCCGTGTGACGAGCTGTTGGCGTTTCATCGCTTCGAGGAAATCTCGTGTCAGGCACGTGGTGAGGGGCGAGGGACGAGGGGCGCGGCCGCAGTGGTTTTTGTATTTCTATTTATGCTTGTTCTGTTTTTCCATTCTATTTCGCATTCGTTTTTGACGTGATAACGTCTTATAAAACGACTAGTGGACGCCCGCAGCTTCGCTCGCGTAGAATTAGATACATTAACGACGTCTTCGTTCGGGTTGTGCACTTGACTTCAAAAACGGCAAAGTTTCATACTAACTTTGCACCCCCGTTTTACCCCGTTAGGGGATGAATTTTCAAATATCCTTGCTTAATGCTCTCCTACGTTATAAAAGGAACCCCTGTGCAAAATTTCAAGTTTCTAGCCCTTTTAGTTTAGGCCCTGCGTTGATATGTCAGTCAGTCGGCTATGTCGGTACTTAATTTAAACTTTTTGTAAATTATATTGCAATGAAATCATATTTATTTTGTACTAGTGGACGCCCGCAGCTTCGCTCGCGTAGAATTATACCCATTAACGACGTCTAACGACTTCAAAAACGGCATATTTTCATACTAATTTTGCACCCCCGTTTTACCCCCTTAGGGGGTGAATTTTCAAAAATCCTTTCTTAGTGCTCCCCTACGTTATAAAAGGAACCCCTGTGCAAAATTTCAAGTTTCTAGCCCTTATGGTTTAGGCCCTGCGTTGATATGTCAGTGAGTCAGTCAGTCAGTCAGTCAGTCAGTCACCTTCTCCTTTTATATATATAGATTTTATGTTATTTTGAGTTAATTTTTGTAATTGTGATAGTTATAGGTAATATGAATTTTAAAAACTGTTAATCTAATTGTAAAAATATGTAATCTTTTGAAAGATTTTTAAACAGGACACGTAATCTGAATAAAGATTTATTTATTGTTTATTATTGTATGTATAATATTACTATTGTTATTCCCGGGGAAGAACCTCGCCTGTCTTCCACTAAATCCGCGTCAGTCGCTCTAATAGTCACCGTATCTAATATTCTCCCCATTCCATATAAATCCGTCGTCACCTTCCATTTAATTTACCACACGCCTATCTTCGCCCAAATGTCTTCGTATTTCAGATCTATCAGCCTCCGACAGGTACTCCTCCGCAGATTACTCCGCAAGACGTTTTTATGGCAGCCTTCGTGATATTTAAGCTTCGATCGACGTTGGAATGTTTTGCTTTCTTTTACTTTGGCTTCTAGTTTCACCTTTGGTAGCCATTCTTTGAAAATCATTTGCAATAAACGGGATAATTTTGCTAAATTTTATTGGTTTTAATGGTTATTTCTTTTTTTAGATTTGTGCTCTCTTATTCATAGTACTAGACATAAAAAAAAATTATAAGTGAGCATCTAGCATCATATTATTTACATTTATATTAAATAGGTAATATAGGTTTTGTTTAAATATTATATTGTGAAAAAACATTAATGTTAACTATACTATCAAAATATTTCTTGTGTCTATCATTATTTATCTAGTACATAAAAATAAAACGGATTAGGCTTACCGATCAAATTAACTCAAAACAGGGTTGCACTGAAAATCAGCGTCATGACTCATTAGGATAATGGCAAATTCTGAGTGCAGTCCTATTTTTCTTTGTAATACCTACTTAAATTATAATGTAATTTTTGTATTAATTTTTGTTTGGTTTGTGTGCAAAGCAAAATAAATATTTGCTCTATTAGACATAGACATAAGTTTATTAATTGTATTCTGTTCCATTCTATTTTAATAAACAAGATTTTGATGGATCTACTTGAGTAACTTTGTTCTTGTGTTCAGTAGATCCACCCAAAATGTTGTCCGGAAACATTGTAACATTTTTCTCCTACAATGTTTGACTTTGTAAACTTTGCCAATTTTCTCGCATGTAAATATAACAAGGGGATCTAAAAGCCTCTCAAAGATGAGAATAATGTTCATCTCATGTGAAAAATGTACAAGCGCTGTTCAAACTTTTAAAATGTAAGTAAGTCTCAAGTGCTTGTGAGTAACAGTTTTCAATTCAATATAAGGACGACTTGTCTGAGAAAGGACCGTGGTTATAATTCGAGAACAACTCGTAGGAACACGAGTATGGTCATACTAGTGGACGCCCTCAACTTAGCTCGCGTGGAAATAGACAAAAATACTTTCGTTTACACGTAGCAATATTATATAGCGTATGTCACACAGTGAAGATGCAGCTTTCTAATGGTGAAAGAATTTTTGAAATCGGGCCAGTTGTTTTTGTGTGAAAACATTACAAACAAATCTTTCCTCGTTATAATATTAGTATAGATAAGAAGCGAATATATTTTCAAAAGACGCTTTAAGAAGAAAAAGCGCTTTAAATTGATTCTTCGGCGAATTCGCTCATGGACTAGCGTGATGGATGACACGCGGGAAACGCTGGATTAGTGGCGTCCAGCGGTGTGGGGCAGACGGTGACCAGGCGATTCCTTGTTTACAGTGTTATTAAATGGAATTCTCGCAACCCAAAGCTTAGAATTGGGCACCGGATATTGCCAGAATAAATAATAGCATCTGGTGCCCAATTCTTAGCTCTTGGGCTTTCAAAATAATATTATCATGACATCGATGGTGATAAGGAAGTAACTCACATTGTGTCGTTAGATACTTGGAAATGAGCTCTACAAGTTCAAATATAAAGCAATGACCCCTAATCCACATATTTTAGTTATGGTAAGGGTACCGCACTACACAGGCCCAATATCGTTACTTAGTATTTTTATAAAGTTAGTTTTAGGTATATTACTTAGCAACAACCCGCCAACCATATGAAGGTACATGCATACAGCCTCCCATTCTCCCACAAGAACAAGAAACAATGTTCGTATGTTGGTGTATATTTTCATTGTTATATGTGTTCTCTTACGTGGGATCGCTACATAAGTAAAATAATTAAAATTTACTATAAATAAATAATAATAAGTGGAATAACTATATGTATATAAACCTAATTTGACACAGGTAACCATTTATTTAGCTGAGCAATACATAGTAGTACAAATTTATTATAATCAATGTCTATAATGCACTGCTCGGAATCAAGGGTCGTACTGAAAACCAGCGGTCGTGGTCCGCCACGGCTAATGCTGAGTACGGCCCCTTTTCGACAATTTCTTACCTTATGTTAAGTAGCTTTTAAGGTCAATGTATTTTTATTTTTGTTGTGTATTGTATGAAATTTGTCGAAATAAACTATTCTTATTCTTATAATAATTGTATCTAAGAGAAGAGTGAGAGAGAGCGTAAAAAGAGTTCACAAGAGTAAGAATTCACTGCGTGCACGAGCCATAAAAATCACGCACCAAAATAAATCACACGAATATTCCAGAAGGGTTTTCCGGAACCAATCGAAATATCTATCTAATAACCTTTCTATTAGGGGCTCAGAACAAAGGGGGCCATTAGGAGATCCACAACATAATTCGGGAGGAGTGACGCGGAGGAAACATTCGGGCTACATCGCATTCCTCCATTTACAGGAGGCTGGAGTAATTATTCACCTCCGTCCTCTATTGTCTGATGGTTATTCGTAGGAAAGTGGGTGTTTGTATGCACGGGAACAGTAGGCGGGAATCTCTGTCACGTGTTATTTGTATTTCGATACGACCGCATGTTTAACTAATTATTTCGTATAGGGTTCAGACGCTCCTCAAATTGGTACTTTACTATACATACTATAACATTGCTTGTATTGCCGTGGTGGTGGTTCGGTAAACCCGTTCAGATCAATGACTGAAAGATAAAAATTTACCTATCTTACCCCCAATAATGCCTGCCCATTGCCACTTCAGTTGACTTACCCTTCAAGGTATCTCGGTTACTTCTATTCTTGAGTTCATGGTACAAATGGCAAATTAACTCAGCAGACAATCATGAGAATCTGTTTCAGTACACAGAGCAAAACCAAAAAAACTCTTAACAGATACAACACAGGGTAATTTACAGAGCATCCCAAACTTCAGTAGTGTACAGGATAATCCAGCCGTATCCGGGAATCGCGCAAAAAGTAAAACAAAGCCAGCGGGCCATTATCCCGGCCGGCTAATGTACCGCGCAGCAAATTGTTATCGCCGGCCTAATCTGTTGTGTCCTAACTTGTCTTGCTTGCCGGTGAAGAAACGTAACGGTTCACCAACCGGGCCTTAGTTACAAATATCGGTAATTCACTGTGAATTTTCACATACCTATTCAGTTGCATTTTACATACCATATGTTTTCCCGTAGCGTCCATCTGCTCGTGTCGATTCAATGTGATCGAAAGAGTTAAGCAACGAAGGGCGCGGTCGGTTTGTGGATGGGTGACCGCTAGTGCCAAAATTTCATGGAAGCTACCGTGCTTCGGAGGGCACGTAAAGCCGTCGGTCCCGGTTGTTTTCAATGGTGGAAACAGTCTTTAAGCCTTGTCGAAGACCCTCGGGTGGCTTGAGAACATTCGACACTGGGTTGGTCACTAACCCCTCCACCAATCCGCATTAGAGCAGCGTGGTGGACTATGCTCTAGACCTCCCGCAGTAGTGTCTGTAGGAGAGGACCGTGCCCAGCAGTGGGACGGCTATAAGTCGCAGCGAGCGGTGTTTCTCCAATATTTTTAATACTTAAATATCAATATATGCCATGTATGTAGTTCCGGTCTATGATGCACGCTGTGGCGAATGAATACAGAATTATTATCTCAGATGACTCTCGCGAAAACATGAAAGGGGTCCCGACTGTTGACCCGACAATAAAGCGAACAATACGATACAATACAATACAACACAAACAGGGCACGCCTAATGCCGCGTCGCGGGACAATGTGTAGCAAATTGTGCTCGCGTTCGTTGTGGACGCTTTGTATGAAAAGACAAGTTGTTCGGCACTGGTCGACGGGTTCAGCTCAAGCAGGACAGGCTATAATGGTCAAGTTCTATCATAACCTTCTAAAATGAGGGAGACTAATCAAAACCTAACAGTTCTCTAACTGACGCTGGTTCTTTTAGGCTCTGCGTAAACGGGCCACCGACCACAGCTACCGGTGGCCAGCGACAGCCACTTAACATAAACTTTTGGTGGCCGCCACCGGCTACACGTGTGCGGCGCGTCTATACAAAATATGAAAAAGTTTATGTTAAGTGGCTGTCGCTGGCCACCGGTGGCTGTGGTCGGTGGCCCGTTTGCGCAGAGCCTTACAAGAACTCTGAGCTTGTCGGTAGGTACATGTTTGACGACCACAAAATAAAAGTTAGAAACGCACAGAGTAAGTTACCTAATAGTTATTGCAGTATGATTCAAATTCAAATATGTTTATTAATTGTAGGTAGGTATACATAATATACCCTTAACGATAGTCATACAGATACATACACCTTAGATTTCGTCATCGTTATGAATTTATAATTCATGTTAGATTTTTTTCACCTTTAATGTGTTCGAAGGCGAAATAAATGTACATAATATGTCAATGTCTGCTATGTATGTCTGTTCGAGTTAGATTCGAACTGTGAAAAGAAAAAGATTAAAAAGAACAAGAAGCCGAAGAGAGAATATTTTCTCAAACAGATAGGAGCTGAGGAACGCAAATCGCCGGGAACTTTTTACAAATTCCTTCGTTTACAAAGGACGTTGCAGCTTGTTTAAATTGAATAAATGTTGGCCCATTATTCCAATACGAGCTGGCGATTGAGTGGTTAGGGGGGGACATTTTGTAACTGTATATTTTATGACTGCCTCGTCGGTCGAGCCATCTACTAAATGATTTCTTGATTTGGAATTCGCGCTACTAGCTCCGATTCTAGAATAATACCCAAGATATGTCAACTCATAAACTATTAACGGGGCATAGTGTCGGGGGTAGTGGCTCTGCCTACACCTTGAGGTAAATACAGGCGTCATATAATGTTTAGAATTGACGCAATTTTGCAGCAATATCAAGATAGTAATCTCAAGTACACAATTACTAATGATACTAGAAGAAGACCACAAAATCAATAAAATTTGCGTTTTGCGTTAAAGTAATATTCACTGCCACCACTGAAAATGTGTGCTACGAGTATGGCCCCAAACTCCATAGAATAGTGCTAAGTGCTATTTTATCTCATAGGAAAAGGTTATAGCATTTTAAGTCATGCTTTTTTTTTAAACCGTGCGTGGTCACATGCACGTAATAATCATCCATACATCAATAATGCAATCCCAACGTAATATTGCAGACAGTTTATCTCTCGACCACAACTCGAATAAAATGGACGTATAATTATTATACGCAACAGATTAAATTTCCTGTAAGCAAATTTTCTACGTTCAGTGTTCAATTTTTGACCTTTTCTCCTTGCACTAAGATTACTTTTCAGCTCTTCCGGCACGGCTGTTAGTTTTTACTACCACCGACACCTGTTGGCAGAACTGTTATGGTTCAATAAAGAGGCTTCAATTCTAGATAACGACACCCTTGGCTCGTCGCTCCTATGAATGCAAGGCGGCGCCCTGACTATTTTCACAATATAGAGAGAGCTATTTTGTAGCGACCCAGATTTAAGTGTTATACGTTTGGCCTTCAAGGTAATCGAATATTCAATGAATGCATTCGCTGTTGACTTAGCTACGTATGTGATAGATGGAGTTCTGTTCAGTTCTGCGGGATTCAGATGGCTTTATACATTTATACCAAGCAACCTTCCAATTAGATAAAAGTCACTTTATTTGAGATCCTTCTGCACTGTGCATACATACTAATTATTACAGAAACTACGAGTAATTCATTTCAACTTAGTAAATTGAATCACGCTAAGTAAAGAACGGAAAAGATAACGCTCTTATTTAATTGAAAGGAACCCCTTGATATTTGAATGAAGAAATTGAAAGAAATATTTTTTTTTTCCTTAATCCTACAACAAAAACAATAGTTGAAACTAAACAAAAATTTTCAGTGCGCCCATATGGGCAAGTAATTTATCCAATGGCGAAAAAAAGGATATTAAATAATAAAAAATATACGTTTCAAAAAACTATGGAAGCCGTAAAACTATAAAATACGTCACGGACGACTTGACTCCTCGAATCTGCGATCCCCTGAAAGGGTGTGAGGGATTTATAGGGAGAGAGATTGCGGGGAAAGACAGCGAAAATATAACTTTACTTAATCATGGCGATTATTCAAGACAGATTGCTAATGGAGCTCTCTAATGGACCGCTAATGCTAATAGATTGACGATGGGGCTGGGGGGCTTCCAAGGTGGTCAATTCGATCTACTGCCCGAATACACTGACTCCTTGCTACAGGACAAATTGGTAAGGTTTTAATGGTACGATTGAGCAAAAAAGGGTTGAATAAGAATTCAATATCTATAAGGTACTCAGGACAAATTGGTAAGGTTTTAGTGGTAGGTACCATTAGAGCAAAGGCTTGAATAAGAATTCAATGTCTTTATAGTACTCTACCTAGTACTAATAAAATTGTGTTCTGTTTTCAAAGGTGTGGATGAGGTTCGTTTCAATGGAGACCACCGTACTCCTCAAAGGCAGCAACATGACAAATTGTCCTTACTATTCCTTATACTTCATTCTGAAAGATTCTGGATTCTGGATGATATATTTATTGCTTTTCAAAGTATAAGCCCTCACAATTTAAATCAAAATCAAAAAATCTAATCAAAAAATAATTTATTGGCAAACGAAAATTTAAGTATTTTTGCATTTACTGGAACATTTGTAAATTCAGTTTTCTGTGGGACCTATCTAAATTTCTCATTAAGTATCTAATGTCTGAAGTCACTTTAGCCTTGTTCTAAGTTTGTCACAGTTGCCAAGGATAACCTTTGGTTGATGCTGAGAAATAAAACCGGTTTTTTTTTTCCCTATAAGAAAATCTAAGTTTTTAATTATGCAATACAATGTTACCTCGCTACCTTAAATTTGATGACAATATTTAACTTAAAATACAAAATTCACACAACATAGAACCTCCTTCTTTACTATTATTTCGTTATGACTGACTGGTGGTCATGTTAGTATAGCAGTTGGTATTTAAAATCGGAACGAGACATTTACATTATATGAACGTTAGAAACAATTCCATTTCAATTTCGAGTTTGAAACTGAAAGCCACAGACGAGAGGTGAAATGAATGCAGAGCGTCAATCCAATGTAGGTAACATTGCATTGGCCGTCTGTGTGGGTGACCTACTGAACTGCGGCCGCTGTGGACACACGATGTGTTTATATCGCTGAGGAACTGAGCTGTTTTCAGTGCATTTTTTTAGTTGTCAAGAATCCGCAAACCTGTGATGTGATGTATAATGTAATGTATATCGCAACTGGGCTGAGTGCAGACCCATTTGCTATAATTTTTGTATATTTTAGCAAATAAAATTCTTTCTATTCTATTCTATTCTATTCTATTCTATTCTATATCCAATGATTAAACGAACTTACCTGTACGTGAAGTTCTATCATAATTATACGAGGGCTTTGTCCAAAAATTCGATGTGTTCCATGTTTGTGTGTCTCACATACTCGCCTGTAGATCGTAGGATGCTTAAGTGTTAGTTAAGTGTCCCAGTGTTAATTTAAAACTTTAATAATACTACTATCTGAGATACGAGTATCTCTACAATCATAGAGTTAATTCTGTCAAACGTAAAATGTGACAACTAATATGCCATTGTCTCCAGGTAACAAACTATTAAATATGTTGCGTTTTACCTGTATTCTGAGAGTCAAACTAATGAAAATGTGTGTAATGTTATTTGTTAAAATTAAATGTGTCAATATTATACACTAGTGGACGCCCGCAGCTTCGCTCGCGTAGAATTTGACCCATTAACGACGTCTACCCGTCTAGCAACTTCAAAAACGGCAAAGTTTCATACTAACTTTGTACCCCCGTTTTACCCCCTTAGGGGGTGAATTTTCAAAAATCCTTTCTTAGTGCTCCCCTACGTTATAAAAGGAACCCCTGTGCAAAATTTCAAGTTTCTAGCCCTTATAGTGTAGGCCCTGCGTTGATATGTCAGTCAGTCAGTCAGTCAGTCAGTCAGTCAGTCAGTCAGTCAGTCAGTCAGTCAGTCACCTTCTCCTTTTATATATATAGATATAGAAATGTTAATTGACTGCAGCAAATTTCCGTCCACTTTCTTACCGTCACATCTTAAAAACAGGTGCGGCGTTTGCTTTACGTAATAATATGACATTATCCGACTGACCTGATTGTATTTTATTTTCCACTCGAGCCTAAATTATACAGACTAAGATCGGACCAAAATGTTCGATGTGGGACAAAGTTAACGACGACACAGGCTACAGAATACTTCAGTAGCGCCATTCATCTTCCATCCCGCGGGAACCTTAAACTAAGAGAGATCTAAAAGTAAAATGCCAACTATAGGGTCATACGGCTTAAATAACACTAGTGGACGCCGGCACCTTCGCTCGCGTGTATATAGACATAATAATAGATTCTTCTTAATGCGTTAACTTTAGCTCTACAAATTTGTAATGAATCCGTAAATTTATAATTTCTTGCAACTTAGTAAGGTAGTCAAGCCTTAACAATATAATTGAGATTCAAATACTCATTCGAACACTGGTGCCCTAGGCACATTCCCATTTTAAACTATCTTTTAATTCAAAACCAACGATGTTTTTCAATTAAGATAGGTTCCATTCCATCCGTTCATTTGCATTATGTTCGATATTAACACCTCATAAGTACCTCTCACGCGGTGACACAACACGGTAGCACAAGATGGCCGCTCTCCATTCCTGGGCCCACTCCGAAATAATCTTTTTAAAAATTCAAAACGGTTGCCCTCCCCTGAATACTTCCGAACAAGCTAATTTAATCCCTATATTCAGTTCGTTAAGAACAATTTTCGGGTGCAGCGAGCGAGCTCATGAAGGAAAAACCACAATAAAACCGGTGGAGGTAATTAAAAATGTTGAGGACGCCTGCCCCGTTTTCGGAGTAATGGATCGTAAAGCCGCGGGGCGAGGCGCTGCGGGCGATCCGGGTGGCTCTAGTGGATCGAGTGCTTAACCTTACTCAATGTATGAAAGTAGTGCATGAATGTCTACGATCCCCGCTCCATATAGCTTATCTAAGCTATAACCTTCTTGACAATCGGTTCATCAATCGCAAGCGTTTCATTTGTGTTTTATACAGATAAATAATGCGCTATCATAAAAAGATAAAAGCATGTTTTTTATTTTTTAAATACATAATAATATGTATATTAACATACATATGAGTCATTCGGGCAGCTCAACATTTTCCGACAAAAAGCTTGCAACCGACCATTTCACCAATACGTAGAAGCGTGGTGGAACGATTTGGCTCCAGAACTTCTCAGTTCCAAAATACCTCCTTACCTATTTTAAGCACGTCACTTCATTAGGTTAGAAAGTAAGATAATAAAGCTAAATACTAAAAAAAGCGAAAAAAAAGTGTAAAAAGGAAATGGAACTCACACGGAAAACCAACAGGTAAAAAAGAAATAGGTAGGTACCTAGTTCCAAACTAACGAATTCCGGAATCGCCTTCAAACATTTTCCCTGCCGGATTAAACCACTTGTCCGGTAATTGGGAGCGGCTTGATATCTTTACCCGGTGTTCCGGCTTACCCGGTTTAACCGGAACTGAGTAGTTTTTTGGATCTCGGCAAACCTAATTTCAACCCGAGATTGCGTTCACCTGATTTAACTACATTTAAAGCTTTATATACTTACTCGTATATTATATAACTTACAGCCATATTATTATGTTCGAATTACACTTTCTAATTGGCCGGATACATTCTGTTACTAAACAAGCTTGCTATATGCTTTTGACTATACACATGGAGATTTGCAAGTCAGTACTTAATTACTTATCGGTAACTAATTACATATATACTTAATAATAAAGCTCTCAGCCGATGAAATACTTTTCATTCGAAATATTCAGACGAATCTTTTAACTCATTCAGCCATCATTCAGGTTTTTCAACCAATTATTATTAAAACAATATGGTGCATACTCACATTGGCCGTACCACCAATTTTCTCTACCCTGGCCAACTTACCTGAAAAGTAAAGTAAAGTAAAGTAAAATACACTGCAATAAAGCGGACTAAGAATAATTAAAAACTTAACGTGCAAGCAACCATGGCGGCACTTCAGCCACTAAGTTGCGTGGAACGGAACGTGTGAGCGAATTCTTCATAAATATTTGAAATGAAATGATTTATTATTTCACGAATAAAAGGCCACACATATAACTGAGCCACAGTTGAACTACTACCACTGATGTACCACCAGCAGCGGATTGCGCGTGAACCCTTGCAAAGTAGGCCTATAAAGGGGTGCATAATCGCGACTCGTGCACCCCTTTCAAGCGCCATCAAAACGTGTTCAAAGCAATAAAAGGAAAAAAATGGTATTTTTAAAGTGAGTAAACACATTATACATCTTATTATTATGCATTAATTATAGCGATTTACAATCAAAAACCATCAAAAATAATGATTTTAGTCGTAGACATTGTGTTTTAATCCCAGGAAAATGTACGGTTCCCGCGATTTGGACAAAAATGGTAATGATCGTTCGAATTTTAAAATTAATTCTTAAATAACGATCAATGACGAATGATCGACTGAATCTAAATCTTGAATGTCGGTGTCGGTTCCGCTAGATTTCGATCTTTTGTGCCTTTTAATCCATCCCTTAATGATACAGGTATTATTTACAGTTAATCACGAAGAAGGATATACCGCAGGCCGAGCCGTGGGTAAAGCTAGTCTTGTCTTAACTGAGAAGGCCTAGAACGCACTGCACCACGCTGCTCCACTGTACTCACTATAGGCCACCTACTAGCTACATATAGGTCTACCACGGTTAGGTATTACAGTAAGTAAGTAAGCCTCTTAGCAGTCAGTAAGTAAATACCTACCACATGATTGATGGTTCCGGATTGGGCTAACTAAGCCGGTCATCTTGACGGGACTAGATTTATTGGGTTCAGGATACCTACCGTTGATATTTCTCCGACGCGGCTTTTCCTTGTAATCAACAAGGAAACAACTGTAATAGTGTCCATCATGGATGATAAATAATTGATTGAAGTAGTAGAAGACCTCATGATGTTACTAGAAGGATAAGATAAGATCTTATGATGTTACTAGAAGGTTAGGTGGTAAAAATTGTACTGAAAACTTTACATGTACTCTCCAACGCATGTCCTTAGCACCCTATTAGAAGAAAACATTCACTGGCTCAAAAGTCCACACAATATATTTTCTTTTTAATTCCGTCCGGTTTTAACCCGTATCTCGCCGCGGGCGTTCGGCCGGCCGCAAGTGCCGCAAGTGCCGCAACGAATGGCGGCTAATTGCCGAACCCGCCGGCTTAACCCGCGACCGCCGGCCTATCCATGCCAATAAGACCCCACTGAATAACTTAAGCCCAATATGAGGATTATTTACCAAAATACATGTTGCGATCGTGACAATGAATTATTACTTCGCGACGGGTCTGTTCAAGTTAATAGTTTATTGGACATACCCTGTGGGTATGTCTGTATCAGTATTTCGTTTGAATTATTTACAATCAAACGAGCATAGTAATGTTCGATTGTAATTATGTGAACGATTTAATCGAAGTGATTGACAAGTTGTAGCAACGCCTACTCTAAAGTCTTCCACGTAATTTTTAGATCAGGTATGTTTTATTTTAAATAATTTTTTAAAATTGTAACACTGACGACAGCCCCACTCCAAACCATCCATCTGTCATGGCCGCGTTCAGTGTCTCGTTCCTGATTTCTCTCATTCAGCGTTTACGTGCTCAAGTCTTCACACGCCTTAGGGAGAAAGTTAAAAATAATTTATTACAAGTTTTTTATATAGCCCTCGTGGGTTTTTATATTATTATAACTATATAACTATCCGGTTATGTTGTTCGCGGATGTCGCAGATATTCCATACTTATACAAGTATGATGACGATAAACCCCTGGCGGGTCCATGCTGCCCTTTTGGGTATTTATTTATAAACCTCTTTGGTTTTGCCATGCTGCCCTTTTGGGTATTTATATAAACCTCTTTGGTTGTGTTGTCTGCATATGTCGCAGATGTACCATACTTATACAAGTATGAGTACGATGAATCCATGACGGATTCATCCCGGCCGGGCCCGGGCTCTGTGCTGCCAGCGGTCGCGTCCCCAGGGACGGCTAGCCACACGCGAGCCGGAGGAGGCCCTGGCGGGTGTCGAGGAGGCCGCAGCGGAGCAGCCAGCGCCAGCCCCTGCCGACCCAGCAGAGGCCACGCCCAAAGGCGTTGAAAATTTGCTATACTGAAGGTACTGAAATTTAAAATTAATTTGGTCACTGCGACTCATAAGGATGTCGCCACTCGCTGGCAATCTATACTTTAAAAGGGTAAACCCTTTTAATCGATAAACCAAAGGTTTTTCAAGGATAAAATTTTATCCGAGTACACATTACCCAAAAATTGTTTTTTGCCGCCACCAAACCTTGACCCAGAGGCCAAGGTACATTATATTGTTCCATTTTGATACCGAGATTACATTCCGGTATTTAATATTTGTTTTCATACAAACCTGTCAGTAAGAAAAATACATAATAGAAATAAAATAAAACCAACATAAAGTCGAAAAATCATTAATCTTTCCAATATTTTTTTCAATTACATTAATTTCTACTACATTCTAAAACAAAATAATGTAAAAAGGAATGTCATATTCTAATTATTATTTAATCGTGAATAATATAGTGATATTGAAAAAATCCATTATCTATATATATAAAAGGAGAAGCTGACTGACTGACTGACTGACTGACTGACTGACTGACATATCAACGCAGGGCCTAAACTATACACACCGGCATATTTAGCGGAACATCGACTTTCGAACGCGGACTAATGGAGTAAGGTATTGTTTAGTGATGAGTGCAGAATTATCTTAAATCAATTTGACGGCAGGCAAAGAATATACAGATGCAAAGGAGAACGATACATTCAGACAAATTTTGAAACTACAGTTGTATACGGTGGTGGATCAATAATGGTTTGGGCGGGCATTTGTTTGGGAGCTCGCACAGACTTGGTAGTGATTGACAGAGGTAGTCTGACTGCAGACCGCTATATCAGAGAAGTTTTAGAAGAAAATGTCGTACCGTTTGCCCCATATATCGGTGACGATTTTTTTTAATGCAGGATAATGCTCGGCCGCATACCGCTCGGTTAACTCAAGCTTATCTTAATGATATGAATATCACTGTTATGGAGTTGCCGGCGAGATCACCGGATATGAACCCAATAGAGCACGTTTGGGACTTGCTGAAAAGAAAAGTTAAGTCCAGAATTCCAGCTCCTGCCAACGTGGGTGAACTGCTAATCGCCGTAGTTGAGGAATGGCGGAGACTATCCCAGGAGACCATCGATAACATCATTCTCAGTATGCCTAGACGGGTAGAAACTTTAATAAGAGCATGTGGAGGAAATACGCGATATTAATCACCATTTTTCTAATTTAATTAATTGTTATTTTAATATTAATTTTCACTTTTCCCGGTTACATGAAAAGTTCAAAAATGTACCATTTTTCACAAATAGCCTTTACTCGCAAAATCTGTTCTTAATGTGATCTCATTTTAAGTAAAACAAATGAAACTTTAAATAACAAAAGAAGTGTAGTAAGTAGATTTTAAAATAAAACCATATTTTTTTAATTATGGAGCTTTTTTTTGTGTTCCGCTAAATATGCCGGTGTGTATATAAGGGCTAGAAACTTGAAATTTTGCACAGGGGTTCCTTTTATAACGTAGGGGAGCACTAAGAAAGGATTTTTGAAAATTCACCCCCTAAGGGGGTAAAACGGGGGTGCAAAGTTAGTATGAAACTTTGCCGATTTTGAAGTTGTTAGACGGTTAGACGTCGTTAATAGGTCTAATTCTACGCGAGCGAAGCTGCGGGCGTCCACTAGTCTATATATATAAAGGAAGAAGCTGATTGACTGACTGACTGACTGACATATCAACGCAGGGCGTAAACTATAAGGATTTTAGAAAATTCACCCCCTAAGTGGTGCAAAGTTAGTTAGTAATTATGTCTAATTCCACGCGAGCGAAGCTGCGGGCGTCCACTAGTTGTTCACAATTTGAAGGCCTAACACAATCTTTTAAATATTAAGGCAGACGATTTTTATTCAAAAAAATCAAAGCAGCTTTAAAAACGACACTCAGTTGGCAACAAGAAAAACATTCATAAATAAACCGCCGCTATTCAATAAGTGCGGGCGCGGGGGCGGTGAGCGCCGATACAGCCCAGATCGATACCGGCTCAGATTATGAGCCGGAGATCATTTGCAGGGTTGATTCTGTGTTTAGTGAATTTTTTTTGTGAACTCCTGCATAGCGGTGGAAGCTCAGCGGCTACTGAACAAGCCTCTCAGGTTCACAGGCGAGGTTCAAATCCTAGCACCAGTGACTTTTTTTAGGGTATGTGCGTTTTAAGTTATGGCAAAAGCGACTGCTAAGCTATTGGATTTGTTTTTGTAACTTGAAATGTCCGGCAAGTTTTGCGGCCTTGCTTGCGACCACTGGACCAACGAGGCAGTGGTTTGTTCATTTTAAATGAATCTATAAATATCAAAGGAGAAGCTGACTGACTGACTGACTGACATATCAACGCAGGGCCTAAACTATAAGGGTTAGAAAGTTGAAATTTTGCACAGGGGTTCCTTTTATAACGTAGGGAGCACTAAGAAAGGATTTTTGAAAATTCATCCCCTAAGGGGGTAAAACGGGAGTGCAAAGTTAGTATGAAACTTTTGCCGTTTTTGAAGTCAAGTGGGCAACCCGAACGCGGGCAGACGTCGTTAATGGGTCTATCTACGCGAGTGAAGCTGCGGGCGTCCACTAATCTATATATATAAAAGGAGAAGGTGACTGACTGACTGACTGACTGACTGACTGACTGACTGACTGACATATCAACGCAGGGCCTAAACTATAAGGGTTAGACACTTGAAATTTTGCACAGGGGTTCCTTTTATAACGTAGGGGAGCACTAAGAAAGGATTTTTGAAAATTCACTCCCTAAGGGGGTAAAACGGGGGTGCAAAGTTAGTATGAAACTTTGCCGCTTTTGAAGTCGTTAGACGGGTAGACGTCGTTAATGGGTCTAATTCTACGCGAGCGAAGCTGCGGGCGTCCACTAGTATAAAATAAGGGGGTTAGACTATTATGTCCACATACAGGCATGATCATGAATCTATACGCATTCTTACTAGAGAGACACATCAAATATTTTTGATGTGGCCAGCGTGATGGACTAAGGCCTAATCCCTCCTATTCGGAGAGGAGACCCGTGCCCAACAGTGGGACAAATAAAGGGTTGTGCTGATGATGATGATGACTAAAGCACACTTTTTTTTTTATTCTTGCCCCTTTTTACAGCCGGGTCTGATTAGAGGTCGTACAATTTGCAAACGTAAATCAAGCTTTTCAGATAAAGTTTCTAGTAGCGTACAATGTTAATCAAAAGCCATATAATTGTTAACCTTAAAAGGGTACTGAAAGCGGCGGTTTATTAATTACTCGGGGTACCTTAGACCCACCTTTTTGCAACGGAGGGTTGAATGGCGATGCTTGTGTAGGTCCTGTTGAACTCCCTTTGAGGTGTTATTGAAAAGTTCATTATATCCTTTTCGGGTTGGAAACCCTAACATTAATATTGTATCGTCGTGTTGTAGTATCTCGTCACCGAACAAAAACTTCATCCATTATTCAATATTCTGGATTTGTGAGAAAATGTGTGACAGGACTATAATGTAGTGAATATTTGTGTGATCTAAAAAAATGATCACACAGAATTTGTAGCTTAGTTTTAATCATAAGTAAATAATCCTAACGGGCCCATTGGCGAGATCGGTAGTGACCCTGCCGGTTACGCCAGGGGTCGTGGGGGTTCGAATCCCACTCAGGACAAACATTCGTGTGACGAACACTTGTGTTTCTTCTTTGTCTGGATGTCAATATTATCTATTTAAGTATGTATTTAAAATATCTATGTATGTCTCAGTCTCTGACACCCAAAGTAAAGGCGCGCGCCTAGTTTACGGTCAGATGTCCGTGTGTGAGGAAGTCCATGATATTGTTAAGAGTCAGGATAGGGTCCGAGTAAAATGCCACTAATTTCGCAGAAAATGACTTTATTCCGCGAGGTTATTCGCGTACAGCACGTATACAACACTTAAATACACTCTATACTGCACTATCACTCGCGTATTACTAAGTCACTTCACTGTTTTCTTTACTTCGCACTTTCCACTTTTCTTGATCGCGTTCCCGAACCACAGAGTACATTTTATATATCCCGAACTGAACTGGCTCTCGCCTCGCGCATTACCGCTTTTATACCCACTTAGTTAATCGAGAAACTTCTCGTCTTTTTCAAATTCAAATATTGTGTTCGATGACAATTGACGAATGTCATCATTAAGGCGTTCGCACACTCACGTTCGGTAATGCCAGCCTCACACTCTCGACCGTAACACTGCCCCCTCTCTAATTATGCTCGTCCCGAGCATCATTCGACCCGCAATAGGGAGCCAACCGATCGATGTGAACAATCTTCGGCTTTCTTCTATCTCCTTGCTTGATCCGGTAAGTTACATCATTAATCTTTGTCATAACTGTATATGGACCTTCCCAACGGGCCTGCAGTTTCGGTGACTTCCCTTTCTTTCGTAAAGGGTTGTGTAACTACTACACTAAAGCGCCTTCATCGAAGCCATGTGTATTGGCGTTTCGGTCGTAGCGGGTTTTCATCTTTTCACTGGACTGAAGACTACGTTTCCGAACAAGTTCCTGTGTCTCATCTAGCTGTTTTTGCAAATCTGCGATGTATTCAACTGCCGGCTTCGGAGAATCAGGCGGAGTTCCAGTGAGCAGATCCAGCGGTAGACGCATTTCCCTTCCGAAGTTTACCCCCGCCGGAGTAAACCCTATTGTGTCGTGGACCGCAGAACGATACGCCATCAGAAACAGAGGAATGTACCGGTCCCAATCACGCTGATGTTCCTCAACGACTTTGGCCAAGTGATTTTCCAACGTTTGGTTGAATCTCTCCACCATGCCGTCAGATTGAGGGTGTGCTGGGGTTGTCCGGGTCTTGTGTATTCCTAGTAAGTTACACATCTCTTGGAACAATGATGACTCAAAGTTTCTTCCTTGATCACTGTGTAACTCCAAAGGCACACCAAATCGACACACTACCTCTTCCACGAGCTTCTTAGCTACTGTCTTAGCCTCTTGATTTGGAGTTGCAAATACTTCAGGCCATTTAGTGAAATAATCTTGAACTACTAGTATGTAACGGTTTCCGTCTTCCGTCTGTGGAAATGGTCCAGCTACGTCAATTGCAATCCTTTCCCATGGAGCTCCGACGTTGTACAGTTTCAACTTTCCTCTAGATCTTGTTCGAGGTCCTTTCACTGATGCACATGTTGTACACTTGCGGCACCATTCTTCAACATCCTCTCGGCAGTGTACCCAGTAGAAACGTTCTCTCACTTTAACCAGAGTTTTCTTTACTCCAAGATGTCCTCCAGATGTACCGTCATGCACATGTCTTAATAAGGAAGGCACCTTACTCCTAGGAACAATCATCTGTAATGTTGGTTCCTTGCCCTGAAGACATTCCCATCTTCTGTACAGCACAGCATCTTGTAAAACAAGGCTGTCCCACTGGGCCCAATATGCTTTGGTGATTGTGCTCGTTGCCGAAACATTACTCCAGAGTGGCTTCTGACCGCAGGCTTTCCATTCCATTATGGGTCCCAAATCCCTGTCTTCCTTCTGAGCTTTGCTGACCTCTTCTTGACTCCAAGACTCGTCCAGACCCTGCGTTCTTATCACCTTGACTTCCTCCTTCGTTTCATGTTTCACACAGTGTCGGCAATCGAGGGCACACGGTCTTCGTGATAAGGCATCGGCGTTGGAGTGAGTTCTTCCACTGCGATGTTCTATAACAAAGTTGTACTCCTGGAGTTGTTCAATCCACCTTGCAACTTGGCCTTCCGGGTTCTTGAACTGCAGAAGCCATTTTAAAGCAGCATGGTCGGTGCGTAGAGTAAACTCTCTTCCGAGTAAATACTTGTTGAAGTGCTGTAAGGTTTTCACTACGGCCAGAAGTTCACGTCGAGTTACGCAATAATTCCTTTCGGGCTTCGACAGAGACTTACTGAAGTATGAGATGACTACGAGTTGTCCATTTTGCTCTTGGGATAGCACTCCTCCGATTCCTGTATTACTGGCATCGGTATCCACTATGAATCTCCCAACTCTATTAGGATAACCCAAGATGGGAGCCGAACAAAGTAGCGCCTTCAGATGTCTAAACGACTTCTCACAATCGGGATCCCAAATAAAATTTCGATTCTCTTCTGTAAGACGGTGTAATGGCTTAGCTGTTTCGGAAAAGTTCTTCACAAATCGCCTGTAATACGCACACAATCCCAAGAAAGCCCGAACTTCCGTCTTATTTTTCGGCGTAGGCCATTCCTGTACGGCTTTTATTTTGTCCGGGTCGGTTCGAACACCTTCAGCCGATATGACGTGTCCCAAATATGAAACTTCCTTCTTAAAGAAATCACATTTCTTCGGGTTTAATTTCAGATTAGATTCACGGAATCTTTTGAAAACTCGCTCCAGGTTCCTTTTATGTTCCGTAAACGTTCGTCCCATGACTATTACGTCATCAAGATAAACCAGACAAGCATCTCCCAGCAGTCCTACTAATACCCGTTCCATAAGGCGCTCGAAGGTAGCTGGTGCGTTGCATAACCCGAATGGCATCACTCGGAAGTGCCACAAGCCATTCCCAGTACCAGTGGTAAAAGCGGTCTTCTCTTTATATTCTGGACGTAGTTCCACTTGCCAGTAACCACTCTTCAAGTCCACCGTGGAAAACCAGTTCATGCCCCCAAGCATGTCTAGTGTATCGTCGATACGGGGCAGAGGATAGCTGTCCTTCTTGGTCATGTTATTTAGCATTCTGTAGTCCACGCAAAACCTAGTGCTTCCATCTTTCTTCTTTACGAGTACCACTGGTGAGGACCACGGGCTGGTAGAAGGCTCAATAATCTTATTGCGTGCCATATTTGCGATCATCTCCGTCACTTCCTGTTCTCTTGCCAGTGGTATACGTCTGGGCCTTTGCTTAATAGGCTGAGTAACTCCAGTGTCTATTGGATGTTTCACCAGACCTGTTCTTCCCAAATCATCGTCTCCTTTCGAAAAAATATCCCTGTAGTCCATGAGTAACTTCTCCGCTTCCCTATACTCAGACGGTCGCAAATTCTCCTTTGCTTTCTCCAGTAAAGGATTCATGAGTTCTACCGGTCGATGCTCACCAATACATTCTTGTGTTTTCCTCAGGTAATTCACGGCTTCACAATGACCGATAACGGAGCCTTTCTGTAGTCTTATGTCAGAATTAGTTAGGTTGACGAGTTTTACTTTTGCATCTGGTTTAATCATCACTAAAGTTCTCGCCGTTATCCAACCGGGATGATTTCCATAATCTTCCACTATAACGCATCGATCTGGTCTCATGCTTCCAGGAAATCTGACACTGACTAAGGTTTCGGATCGCGGAGCAAGCGTAACTGTCTTCAGACTATACACTGTCATTGATGAAGATCCTTCCAAAAACACTTCTTGATCCGGAAAACTCAACACTCCTTTTGCAACATCGACGACACTTTGTTGTGTTCGTAAGAAGTCCAACCCTAAGATGCAGTCATCTGTGATATTAGCCACCAGCACAGACTGCTTGTAGATCTTATCTCCCAGCTTCATTGCGACTTCTGTATCTCCTAGGACGGTCACTGGCTGGCCTGTCGCCGTTTGCAGGTAGCATGATGGTCGGCCACCCTCCCAGTTAATAGTTCTCTTCAACAGCTCTGGTCGCACGATGGATTTCGACGCTCCCGTATCAATCGTATAGCGGCATGGTTTTCCGTTTATTTCCCCTTCAGCCACGAGACTATTTCCATCACATGCCTGTGCTATTTGTACAGTGGGGGCTAGACGAAGTCCAGCCAGTGCCCGCCCCGCGGCGCTGGCTCTGATTAGTTTAACGGCTCCTCGGTAGTGTCGACCTGTGTACTAGTCGACACCGATCTATTACGCCTCTGAGCCGGGCAGTTGACACGGATGTGCCCACGTTCACCACAACCGTAGCACATTGGTCCACCTCGAACTCTCACCGCCGCCACGACCTCCCGAACTCTATGCGTCCTGTAGTCACCACGTACAGCCTCTACCTCAAGGGCATGTGCTAGCGCTGCTTCCAGAGTTGAGTGGTGAGCTAGTCTGACGGTCGCCCTCACCTCCGGATCCCTGATGCCGTCCACGAAGGCCTGCACGATTGTTGCATCAATCGGTGTTGCACTTGATGCGAAGGCGCGGCGCACAAGGCGTTCGATTTCTGAAGCCCACTGTTGGAGCCCTTCACTGGACTTCTGATTCCGATCCTTCAGCTGCGCACGGTAGACGTGTTCTAAATGTGTGTCACCGTACCGCGCTTCTAGTGCCTTTAATAGCGCATCCAGGCTACGTCGATCAGCTGGTAAGTTTTCCAGAATGAGGAGGGCATCGCCACGTAGTGCAAGGGTGAGTGCCGCCAGAGAGTGTTCATCCTCCCACCCGTTACCTTTCGACACCATCTCAAACTGGTGCTTAAATGCCGTCCACGAGGTTGTCCCATCAAAAGACGGCACTTTAAATTTTGGGGCACTTTCGGGTAGAGCCGTGGTCACAGAGCCAAGAGCCCTGGCTTTTGCGAGCTTATTCTCCAGATCTTCGATTTTCTGATCGTGAGTTTTCAACGTAGCCTCATGCTCTCCCGTCTGCTGCTTTAGATCTTCTATGTCCTCTTGAAGCTCTCTGATGGCTCCTTTAACCCGGCGAGGCTGTGGTGGCAAAATGTAACAATGAGTATGTGGTGGGGTTTGACATACCCACTTATTAAATTGGCCATAAATATCATAATATCTAGAAATTGAGTTATAATTTTATGTTTTGTGATATTAATATAAACAATAAACAGATTTTAATGAAAAAACTTTAATATTTTAATAATTTTTTTAGTATTATTTAGGAAAATAAAAGAAACTGAGTTTTTTTTAAACAAAAATAGGCATTATCTTCATAAACCTCTAAAATTAACAAAAACAAAATTTTACTTTAAACAACAACTACTAAATTAAGAACAAAACATTAGTCTTTGAATTAGAAATAAGAAACTATCATAATACTTTGGAACAGCTTAGGAACTAGGGTCATCATCTAGGGGTTTTTTGAGCCATTTCTGACCATCTTTGGACTCATAATAAGGAACTTGAACAGAAGAACAACGTCGATTTTTCAAAACTGACAGCGGGATATCATCGTCAGAATCATTAAAATCTAGTGCAAGTTCACTGACCCCTTGTTCTCGATCACTAATCTCCTGTTCTGTCTCAGATCCTAGGTTATGTTCGCTGCAATGATCAGATTCGGGTTCGGAGCTTGACTCGTCCGAACATTCTTGTAAAACCTCCTCTATCATGGACTCAAGACACCTTTGATCTCTTTCGAAACTCATTTTCGTTTAAAAACTAAAATAATAAGCTAATAAACCAAAAAAACAATTTTCATTTTTACCGAAATAACCACACACCAACTATGTGGCGGGGTATTACGTACCCGACAGGAGTATGCTCACGTATATCTCAAGCGCCGGTTAGCGCAACACTGCGATCACGCCACTATCACCTCCCGCAGCTCTTTAGCTTCAGCTATGCGGCGCGACAAACCGTTACAGCAAAAATTTAAAACAAAACGATCGTTGGAGTAATGCGTGGGGTATATCACACCCCACCACAGCCTCGCCGGGTTAACCCCCTCCATCTTGACATCCATGGCTCCTAATATGTCCACCTTCACGGAGTCTATGGCCGCACGCTGCTCCTCCGTTGCCGCACGCTGCTCCTCTGCTGCCGCACGCTGCTCCTCTGCTGCCGCACGCTGCTCCTCCTTCAGCGACTGGATAGCTGCCAGTAAGACTGATAGGTCTAATCCTCCTGGAGTAGACACAGCAGCGGTGGTAGCAACAGGAGCTGTCATGGTTGTCACTCCCGCAGCCGTCGTGGTCGTTTCTCCCGTAGTCGACGGCACAAAGGTGGCCCCTGGTTCGCCATGTACCATCTCTGAGCGAGGATCCTGGTGTCGTGCCGCGTCAACGGCCACCTGCCGTCGCGTACGTACACCTTCCTCGACGTCCCGCGGTGTCAGTGGCATCCTTACTTCTGTCACCAATTGTTACGAGTCAGGAAAGGGTCCGAGTAAAATGCCACTAATTTCGCAGAAAATGACTTTATTCCGCGAGGTTGTTCGCGTACAGCACGTATACAACACTTAAATACACTCTATACTGCACTATCACTCGTGTATTACTAAGTCACTTCACTGTTTTCTTTACTTCGCACTTTCCACTTTTCTTGATCGCGTTCCCGAACTGAACTGGCTCTCGCCTCGCGCATTACCGCTTTTATACCCACTTAGTTAATCGAGAAACTTCTCGTCTTTTTCAAATTCAAATATTGTGTTCGATGACAATTGACGAATGTCATCATTAAGGCGTTCGCACACTCACGTTCGGTAATGCCAGCCTCACACTCTCGACCGTAACAATATTTATTTATTTATTAATTTAACGTGTAATAATCTAGGGGGTACCGCTACCGTGCTTCTGAGGGCACGTAAAGCTGTCGGTCCCGGTTGTTTTCAATGGTGGAAACAGTCGTTAAGCCTTGTCGAAGATTAATTGTATCAGGCGTTACTTTGCGGAACTCCATTATTACAAAACAAGAATTAATCTACTTTGCAACAATCCGCGAACAAAAACGTATGGAGATGTATGTATACTTTCATGCACGTAGCACCTCCCTCCCTCCCACGCAGGAAAACATGCACATGCGATAAATGAATACCCACACCACCATACACACACCAACACGTGTTTCGCCTCAAAACAAGGCATCCTCAGGGTAAGTAGACGCTACGATGGTTAATCGCAAAGTGAGCTCACCGGACTGGCAGCGGTCTTATATACCTTTCCACCCCTCCCTTACCGGACTCTTATCACTAGTTGACGTAATATGTGATAACCTCCGGAACAGTAATTAACTAATTAGTCTGTTTTTGTAGGTTGACAAAAATGCGTAGTAAGGGAGAGTTGGAAACTTCCGTCTGATCATTCAGCAGTGTAACACTCTTATGGTTATCATGCCTTATAATTTCTAACTGTTCAAGCACACTTCGAAGACCTTCGGGTGGCTTGAGAACATTCAACACTGGGTTGGCCACCAACCCCTCCACCAATCCGCATTGGAGCAGCGTGGTGGAGTATGCTCTAGAACTCCCGCAGCAGTGTCTGTGGGGGAGACCCGTGCCAAGCAGTGGGACGTCTATGGGTCGAAGCGAATCTAGGGGGTCACTGATGATAATGAAACGCTTCAAATAAAATAAACAAAGCCATTCCATCGCACCGCAGCGGACCATCGCTCAACATTAAACGTATAAATGTCGCAGACGAAATATTAAAATGGAAGAGCGAACACAATCAACGCTCGCTGCATAATGCAGGCGTTGTACCGCAGCCCAGGCCGGCGCACAGTGCTTGCTATACGAACGAGAGAGAGAGAAATACATTGCTATACGACGCGATATAATAAAGCTCGTGGCATAGAGCAATTTTTGACGTGACAACGACTTTTAAATCGATAAACGCCGGCTGCACGCACAAAAAAGCGTGACTGATGCTCACGTTCCGCCTAAGCCGAGCGAGTGCGCGGATCAAGCGATAGAGAGGCACGATCATCCTAAGCGTTCGGCTTGTGACGCATCCATCTCTCTTCCACTCCATCGGCCGATGCGTCCAAGTAGAATATAGACAGTGGCACACAACCTACACGTGAACTGTTTTGTCAACTGTTTACAAAGTGAAGTGAAAAGATAATGTGTTTTTATGACGTTATAACTTTAACTATCGTTTGCTTACTAACAAAATTTAAAGCAAAATTTGAAAATCAATTATATCGTATCTCTTAAAATAAGTTATCGCTTTATGTGTTCAACAAGCCCTCGTTTCTTCCTTGCTACTATGAATTATAATCAAGTGGAGTAGCCAGTAATTAAAATGTTGAAACGCTTTGAAAATTCTCGCTTTACTTTGTTTTCCGGCATACGAAATTGAGTCTAATTAGGCGTGAGATTTTCCAATGGTGCAATGGTGGTTCGATACTTGAAACTTACGTAGTTCCGTAACTGGTTACGGAGTAATCTATATCTATATATAAAAGGAGAAGTTGACTGACTGACTGACTGACTAACTGACTGACTGACATATCAACGCAGGGCCTAAACTATAAGGGTCAGAAAGTTGGAATTTTGCACAGGGGTTCTTTTTATAATGTAGGGGAGCACTAAGAAAGGATTTTTGAAAATTCATCCCCTAAGGGGGTAAAACGGGGGTGCAAAGTTAGTATGAAATTTAGCCGTTTTTGAAGTCAAGTGGGCAACAAGAACGCGGGCAGACGTCGTTAATGGGTCTATTTCCACGCGAGCGAAGCTGCGGGCGTCCACCAGTCGTTATATATCTGTATAAATATGCCTACAACACGGAAAGCAGGTACACACACATAAACACATTGACACAGTAAACTAACCCCTGCGCGGAGGGTTGAAGAGATTTTATGAATACAAGACGGCTTTCAGTTAAACTCAAAAGTTTGTGAAAGCATCTTCGGGGAACGAGAAAGTTTAAAATAACGACGACAATCGCTAGTCTGCCCCGCTCGCCGGCCCTGTTGGTCTCTCTCCAAAATAGTCGCACGACTGAAGTTCGAACTTCTATTTTAATATCGCAAACTTTGAAAATTTTCGCCAGCATTGTACATTTACGTTCGGAAGTAGTACAATCGGAGTCTAAAAGTGCTTCGGCCAATAAAATGAAAATGTAAGTTTAATAATGGAGTTGCATTTTTGCAGACTGCAGGCAGTCGTCGGCAGTTGCTGGTTGCAGTCGGCTGCAGTTGGACTGTTTTCAAGTTGTTAATGTTGGACAGTAAAAATATTAGGGTGAGGAATACCGAATGGGCAATGGACAGACTGCGGGTGCGGAGGGGGTTCTAGGCTCTCATTCTGAACCGTGCCAAACGTTTGCGTAAAATGTCAATTGCATCAAAACTTTTATTGTTAAGTATATAAAGTGTTTAAAGTTATGGGGTGACACAAAACAGTTTCACAAAAAAAAGTATTTAAATATTGCAAACGATTTCAGCGTGGTGAAAAATGTATGCTTTATACATTTCTCCGCCCGTGGGAGAGACCATCAGTGGGGTGCTTATGCTTATAGCTAACACTTTTCTCCCCTGCCTGTAATCTCAAAATCCAGTCAAGCGTGGTCAACTTATTTTTTCCGATTATTTTCAAACGTCCATCATAGAAACATCTGGAGTCCTCTTCAAATATCAAACGAAACCAAACACCGTAGGTCGTCGAGGAAATCCAAGGCAAACTTAATCCGGTTATATTTACAATCCCGGGCCACAGGGACCGCGCGCCGCAGGGACCCCGGGCCGCAGGGACCCCAGGCCGCAAGGGCCGGCGCGGCGTCTATAAACAGACTGAAAATAAATAATTGCGCGGTTCCGTACCTCATTGATGTGTCGGAAAGACGGATGTGAGAGACCGCCCATCGATTTCCCCTTTGTCGAAATTTATAAGAATAACCCCCTGCCCCTGTTGCGATCAAAATGGTGTGCTTTGATCGAAATATCGGGATGCAGCGTGGGAGGGTTATTATCATGTCCGTGCGGTTTATGGCGAGGGAGATTAATGTTATTTTGTTGTGTTTACTTATATATAAGCTTTACACGCTAGGAGGAAAAAGGAATGCGTTACGGAAGTAATGCGTTACGAATTAACGGTATGTGTGATTAAGGTGTTATCATGAAATAACTATTTAAAAATGTTTTTAATTTAAAATGTATGATCTACTTTTATTTTATGAATACCTAACACCAGATCCAGATAGTCGAAGCAAGCTTGATATTCACGTAAAGTTTTGTAATACTTCTTCGCTTTAGTTGCTTTCAGTTTAAGAGCTACAGAATACGTCTGTTAATGAGTTTGTCAAATAAACAATGAATCGAAACTCGATCGAAAATAAACCGACTAACGGCTGGCATTTGCAACTGCTCACAGTTCTTACTCCGCGGTAGTATAAACTATTTATACTTAACGACCGGCGCTATTCCACTATTTCTCGACTTGATTCGCAATTATAAAAGTTTTTGTTTTTAGTTAAAACAATTAATAAATTAGTTGTCAATTGTCCAAATCAAGAAATGAAAATCACCTGCTGCAACTATGAAGGAAAACGGTCGAGCGACTTGAGACGTGGTCGACCGGTGGATGTTAAGCTACACGGGTTACGGCCGTAGTAAGTTTCCGTTCTTCGGTAGGCACGTTCAGCCTTCAGTGTCAGTTGTTTTTATATGATAAGCCATATCGGAGCCCTTTGGGCGGCCTAAGAACTTCCGACAATCAGGCCACTAACCCCTCCGTCAATCCACTCCGGAGCACCGTGGTAGAAACGCTTTAGTTCTTCTCAGGTACTTCGCTTTAGGTACTCTAAAGAAGAGAAGAAGAACAATAAGAAGCTTAAATTGTTTCTAAAACCCCCGACGCGTCTGTGTGTCTGTCTGTGGCATTGTAGCTTCTTAACGAATGGACCGATTATGATGCGTTTTTTTTGCTTGAAAGCTGACGTAATCGAGATGACTCTTAGCTCCAATTTATGAAAATTTCAAGGTCATCAGCTCTTTAGCTGCAGTACGGATCTTGGACGCATTGTGGGTAATTATTTCAGTAATTTAAGTAGTTATCTATCACAGTTGGGGTCCGCGAGTCATTTAAACTAAATCGTAAATTATTTATTGTTTAATTTAGAACCATAATATTAATCCAATGTAGAGAGACCTAGAAAAAACGTTATTAGTGTGTGAAACATGTAGTTAACTGACTTATCCTACAGTTTAGCAACTCATTATTAGAAACTTGCTTGTACCAATTCGTCCAGGAACAAAGAGAATTCCAAATTAAAATTGTCAAAAAGAAAAGAAAGAAAATTTCCCAACCGAATGGTAACCGATAGCAAGTTGTCACAAAGTGTTCCCCGACTTTTGAACAAAGCTTAACACGTCACACAATCTTCGACGTAAACGAACCATTGTTTGAATTGGCAAAGAAATTTTTGATTCTTCATTACCAATCATATGAAAATGAATCTTAGGGAATTGATATTAAGACTGTGATTACGGTTTGGAAAAAAGGTACAGTTATAGGCATTCTCGGTTATTTCCAATTACTGACACCTCGACTAGGCTCTCGTTTGACACAAATTATCTGTTGATTGTAAAATTGAAAAAATAATCTGCTTCGGCTTAAAGACGTCGACTCGTCATTATCACATTTCATTGCGGGGATATTGCAATACTAAAATCAATATTGGAGTTTTCACTTGTATCATAAACGTACGTATAAGTAGGTAACATTAACCCGTCATTGGTGATGTATAATTCTTTAAGACTGGGTGATCCGAAAGGGTCGAATACCTTTCTCATTGCTGTTGCTGGTTGTCGTTTGTTGCGGTTTTGAGTAGCTGCTTTATCCTAAGTCGTTCTCGTGTCAGTCTACACCACAAATAAACGCGATAGAAAATTAAATGTTAAAAATATAAAACATATTAGTATGGAATTATCTATTAATACCACGCCACAAACCCTACCCTTTCTTTGTCCCACTGCTGGGCACAGACAAATCTGCGGCAGCACTCCACACCGCAGCTCCAATTGGTGGAGGGGCTAGTGGCCAACCCAGTGTCGAATGTTCTCAAGCCACACGAAGGTCTTCGACTTCGGCTTAACGATTGCTTTCACAATCGAAAACAACCGGGACCGACGGCTTAATGTGCCCTCCGAAGTACGATAGCGCCCATATATGCCACTAGCGGTAACCCAAACAAACCGACCGCGCCCGTCGTTCCTTAACTCTGTCGTCACATTGAATCGAGACGAGCCATTGGGCTATGGAAGCTACATTTTATGCAAATTTCAATAATCTTTTGCAATTCTACTGGCCAACCTCACCCTGAGTTCGCAATTTGATAGGTTGTTAGCAAATGAGACAAACAACCCAACACCCCAACAACTCAACTGAACAAATTTTGAGGGCAATTCGAAAAAGATCGAAAAACGTGTATCCATCTGCCTAATGATCCGTTCGCCAATTCTGTTAACTCATCCCAGGGACCAGTGGTCCTGGTCTTCCTCACTCCTCCTCACTCCTCCTTACGGCTGGTTCAGATTATATTTTTATAGCGACCAAATTGTTACTACTTATGCTATTTACCTTCGATGCTGCCTCTTGCTTCTGTATTGGTGTAAGCCGTTTGAAATGTTATCAGCAATAAAAATACCTAAAAATTATCTCTTAACCGTGGATCTTATTCTTCTACAAGTCTTGTCAATATCATATACATATATTTATCAGATAGTTATTGTATTTACAAATTTGAAACGCGTTACGTAAAAGATATATTGTCTTTCTTGTAAAATATACCGTTAATTATTTTTTTTTTTTTAAAGAAGCTTTATATAACTTTTTATTTTATTTTCGTGCATTGTCATCGGAACCAAAATATGTGTGCCAAATTTCAACTCGTTAGCTTCAGTGGAAGTGGGTGAAATATTGAATGCTAGATTCCAGGACATACATACATACATACATACATACATAGAATACGAGTGAAGTTAAAAATAAAAGCTTTTAATTAAAACATCTACGACTGGAAACGACTAGGAAATTGGAGGACAGGCACAGGACTGGTAGGAGGCACGCATAGCTAGGCCATGTCCAAAAGTGGACCTGTGAAAGGTCCAGCCTTGTCCAGGATGTCTTGAAAAAGCCATTGCAAAATGTATGGCAAATTATATTGTGACAAAAAACGGCCGTCTGAACCAAGCTTAACCCGGGAGAGCCCCGCCCGCAAGAGCTCTGCGGTAACTGGCCGCCAGTAACAAATTACATCTCTGTAAACAAGTTTACCGAACACGTCAGAACAAGACTGATGTACTTTTAACTCGCGCATCGAACGACTGAATTACGTGTAATGACGCATAAGGTATTTTTTTACAAATATTATCGCTTGCCATCGATCACAGCGTTTCGAGGGTGTAATTTCCTGTAAACGAGACAGTCATACAGCTGGTAGTCCCGAATTTGATTCTTGGTTCGGTTTACATATTTCGCTGTCGCCGCAACCCATAGACGTCCCACTGCTGGGCACGGATCTCCCCCACAGACACAGATGCTGGAGGTCTAGAGCATCCTCCACCACGCTGCTCAAATGCGTATTGGTGGAGGGGTAGTGGCCAACCCAGTGTCGAATGTTCTCAAGCCACCCGGGTCTTCGAAACGGCTTAACGATTGTTTCCACCATTGAAAACAGCCGGGACCGACGGCTTTACGTGCCCTCCGAAGCACGTCCATGAAATTTTGCCACTAGCGGTCACCCATCCACAACCGACCGCGCCCGTCGTTGCTTAACTCTTTCGATCACATTGAATCGACGCGAGCCATTGGGCTATGAACGCTACATATTTGTCTAATGTTTATTTATTGGCGAACTTTTGTTTAGCGCTACCGTGCATCTTAGGGCACACTAAGCGGCCAACTTCGTTTCCCGATTCGTAGTCTTTACTCTGACACTTCCCATGCCCACCACGCACCCCCGAGGCGGCACTACACACTACACTACGAGTCACGCAATCCTCTGCGTCTCCAGCGAAGCGAAGCGAAGCGGAGGGCGCGCTGCGAATGTTTTCCTACAATTTCACAGCATTTTGAAAACGCGTCACTTTGCGCCGTAATTAGGTCAACTGCGGCGCAAATCGCGTCGCGACCACTTGCGGAACGAGGCTGGGGTTTTTTGCGCCGTAAACTAAAATACGCAAGTGAGTGCCACCGGCGCAGTCGTGGCGCACACCCTCATACAGACTAGTAGTGTAGGTGTTAGTCGGATACTAATTGTTTTTGCCACACACTCTAGTCTTACCAATACTAATATTATAAATGCAAAAGTAACTCTGTCTGTCTCGCTTTCACGCCAAAAGTACTGAACCGATTCAAATGAAATTTGGTACACAGATAGTCTAGAAAAGACATAGGCTACTTTTTAATTGGAAAAATGTGTTGTAAAGAGTTGAAAGGGGGATGAAAGGTTACACAACCTTTCATACGAAAATATTGTCATTTTCAGAACTATGTAGAATCATAACATTAACTATGTAGAATCATAACATTTATATTTTAGGCTATTGATTAGATATAAATAAATATGGCATTCAAAGTTTGTAAAAATGTTACCTTTAAGGGTGTAAAATAAACATAGGGTATAACACATTTACGGATTCATTACAAATTTGTAGAGCTAAAGTTAACGCATCTATTACAGCGAAGCCACTTGTCTATATATATAAAAGGAGAAGCTGACTGACTGACTAACTGACTGACTGACTGACATATCAACGCAGGGCCTACACTATAAGGGTTAGAAACTTAAAATTTTGCACAGGGGTTCCTTTTATAACGTAGGGGAGCACTAAGAAACGATTTTTGAAAATTCACCCCCTAAGGGGGTAAAACGGGGGTGCAAAGTTAGTATGAAACTGCCGTTTTAGAAGTTAGTGAATGTCTAATTCCACGCGAGCGAAGCTGCGGGCGTCCACTAGTTTGTTTGTGTAAAAAAAAGCAGTGTACATAACTTGAATAAAATAAAGATAAATTAATTATACCCAGTTCTAGACTAAGTAAAGTATTGGAACCTGTTCCGGTGAAAACCTGGCTATCAACGCTATCATCTACTCAAAGATTCTAAAACAAGTACCGAATTGATACGAGCATAAAGCGGCGAGTGAAAACGCCAATCTCCTGAAACCCTCCGACAGCCGGCACTCGGCCGGGCCGCCCGTAATGTATGTCAAGTCTACGTGCTGGGTTCAACCGGGGTTACCCCTACCATTGGTTGCTAATTTGTTTACTTCCTTGAACAAAGATTCAAAGCGTTCTTGGAATCTTGTTTATTTGTTACTTACTTCTATATTGAAAGTGAATTTGGATATTAATAAAAATCATAATCATTTCATTAAAATGCAGTGCACTTTCGTTTTCATTAGCCCTATATACATACTAAACATGGCGTTAGAACAATACAGGCGATGAGAATAGAATAAATCTGTTAACAAGTTGTTAATGCTCGTGCATTTACTTGTACGATTATTTGACGGCGGGACTGTAGTTGCATGTCGTTGAGCATGACAACAATTCAATGATTTTTATATTCGAGATAAAGAAACTGGTATTTTAAAAGAAATATTCGATAATTTCATATAAAAATATTGCTTCAAGCTTCGCTTAAAATTAATAACATAATTTCAATACAATTAAGAAGATAAATTAAAACAAATAAATTAAAAAAGTCGATATCAATTAAAGCTTTCAAATATTATGTTTATTTCCTAATAAAACAATCCAGAGAGCACTGGTAATTAAATTGGTTTACTACCAATTTGTAGTGATCCTAACACTTGTAAGAGAAAAGGAAAATCGTGTGTGATTTGAACACATGATCAAAATTACTTCCCCTTAAGAGACAATAAGATAAGTATTCCATTCAATTATTATTTACTAGCTTTTACCCGCGGCTCCGCCCGCGTGGTCAAAGGGAATTAACAATGAGTTGTTTATCATACATGACATGCCATCTATTAACAACATCCGGAACTAAATATCTAGCAAATATCAAAACATCGATATCTTCCCATGAGGATGTTTTACCGCGGTAAAAAGTAGCCTACGTCACTCTCCACCCTCCTCACTATCTCCACACACAAAAACCATACCATATAATAGCTTCGTTGCGACGTGAAAGCCGGACAAACAAACACACTTTCACATTTATAATATTATTAGTATTAGTATGGATTGGACACATTCGAAGAATAATTACGTAAAAGTATAAGTTATGAAAATACTACGTAGCCAATAATGGCTAAATTATAATTAAAACAGTTGGTCGTTGTTCTTGTTCACTCTTGGTTAAAAAAAAACAATTTAACATGGTGTTGTGTTCGTTGCCCTGCGCTACGCTGACTCATCAAATATCGTATCCCTTGGCATGAATTCGAAGCTTCACTTTTACCGCGCCTAAGCCAGATCTGCTTCTTTTTTAATACTTCTTAGATCTTGACACGATCGAGCGACTTCTGCGATCCGTTCGAGTTCCACTAGTAATGCTCACCATTGAATATTCACCTGGGGGTTTCATTAAATTTTGATTTTTTCCGCCACTTTACTCCCGGCGCCTAATGGGGCGGTGTGAATGAACTTGTTTCCTTTACAACTTAAGGCTTTCGCTGCGCCGAGGCTTCGAGGTGACGCGGCGAGCAGAGGCAATACATATTTAGTAGGTTAGGGGTTGCAGTACGCGTCAAATGTACGGTTATATTTGTAAAAGTGTAGTCTCAAAGGATTTCTGCTGTCCTCCTGTGAACATAGTATGACAATTTACACTTTAGGAGAGTGGAGCAAGACACCAAAGTGTTTCCGACTGCCTTACAGATTGACACTCTTACTTCAAATTACTTCAAAATGAAAAATTAAATGATTTTTTTTTCCAAAAAGTAAGTAAAAAATAATTTTACACATATTACTTACCCCCGTTACTTACTTCTTGAATCCGGGGATTCAACCAAGGCAACGGTACGATAACTAAGACAAATCTAAACCCTTTTTTAAAAAAATTCTTAAATATTTCACTCCTAATTTAGTTCCTACAAGATGGTAACAAGCATCTTTTAATGCTAACAAGCATCTTGTAACCAGGCTAGCTTTGAGTATAAAATATACAAAACTTACTTTGATGTTTGTAGATAAGTAGAGGAATCAGTCAATACTGTAATGAGTTCTTGAACTGAATACTCACAAAGTTATCTAATAGAATGTTGGGCGTGGGTAATGTGTGAGCTCTTGCACCGCTCGGCTCAAGCGGCCAGACAATAGGACACAAGAACAAATGTAGGCAATAACGATTTTCACGGAAAATACCCGAAATCTATTTCGCTTTATTACGACCCATTAATTTTGATTAACGTCACGGAACCCTTTTATATTGAGGGTTCTTTTGTTTCAAAGAAGCCTAAGCCCTATCGATGATCTAATAAATTTGGAAAACCACACTATAATAAGTCTGTCGGTCTGTCTACAGCCGAAACTTATCTACAGTCCGATCTAGGAGCCAAGGGATGCACACCAAAATAGTCCTTTTGTTAAGAGCTTATGTATTAAAATCGCCTTATCGTATGTACGGACATAATGCGGGCAGCATGTAAATATACGACTATATCTAATGATCAGATCGTATGGGCTGAAATTGTTTTAGTTCAGACACGTTTTAGTCCCAAAACGATAAGCGACATTTGTTTAATAACGTTTTTGCTCATACCAACCAGCTTTCAAAGAAGAGATTTTTTTTCATATATGCGTAATGAGCCTGTGAGTAGCGGTATTAAGATAAAATATAAATAATACTTATTACCATAATCAGCAATTACCTCACTACACACCATCTGTAGACTTTAGAACGGATAATGTTGTAAGATACTCAAAGTGCACGGTACGTTAGTGGTTTACTTTATACAGAAGTTACTCTTTTGTATTCCAAACACCACCACTAATTGAACTAAACTTTGATGAGTTGCAGTCAAGTCAAAATGTAAACAAACTCAACTACGATAAACCTAGCCAAATTTCAAAATGTATGTGACATAGGAAAATAGCCCCATGTACGCAATAACAAATAAAAATAAATAACATTCAATGTAACACTTTGAAAGTTCGAACCACAATATCGCAATATTTCGCGCCATTCAGGTGAAATTCCGCCGTGTTCCCGTCAAAAGCCGGCGCCGATGCGAAATTGTATCAATTGAGAGAAAAATTAATATCGACTGCGCCGAACCTGCATCGAAGATATTTTTGCTCTGGGAGTTCGGGAATATTTCAAGAAAAATTCCCGAAGTAAGCAAATTGTTTTCGACCTAGGAAAAGTTTTTATTTGTTGTATTGTTCCATCTTGTTTTGGACTTTTTATTGTTTAATTTAACATTGAACACGTATAATTCATGGAAATTGAGTAATAACCTTGACTTATAAACTGAAATCTTATCAAATATACCAATAGTTGAGGCGAGCTATTTTGACGTAAGCTAAGAATTCAGGGGGTGAGGTGGGCGGGCGGCCCGCGCATCTTGCACATCAAACAAAAATCACGTAAAAACTCTAAAAAAAAAAACTAAAACTTAAAACAAACTAAACTAGGACAATATTAAATAGAAAAAGTAACTTAACTATAGACAAGCAGTAACTAAACTACAAACACGACCAATTAAATTGTATTAGCTTTTAATCTACGTGAAAACTTGTATAGGTCCTTCTTCTGATGCGTTCCGCCCGGGGAGTGAAACAAGAGGAGATGCTTGAATTGTTTGCTTAAAATTATTTATTATTTAATTTTCAAAATTTCCTAAAATTTTGTGGCACGTTTGCTTTATTTTTGTGGCACCTTTTTCTATTATATTTTTTATTTTATAAAACGATTCACCCGAATTAAAATATAACGACATTTTATTCCAATTTAGACCTAACTTTGCGATTTGTTTCAATGCAATGAATCACATGCTGTCAAATAAAATATATTTATTTCAGAATTCTATTATACAATAATACATTCAAGAAGACCAGTTATCACCGAAACCTCGCCTTAACATAATATATTAGCAAAATTACAAGTACCGCAATATTAATTACACAATGTAATTGAAAAAAGTTACTTCAAAAAGTAGCAGTAACCCGCACACGATAAACATTAGCAAATTTCGCTTCAAAGATGAAAGTTGAGAACGCCCCGACTCGCCGAGACTTCGTTACAAACCAGTTTAAAAATTACACTTATATTGACGCTGAGTTTTCTTCCTTACATGACTCAACTTATAGAAATAACGCTATATCTCCTTCCATTATAATTGCTAGGATCCCTAAATGAAAAAAAATTATACATAATTTAAGTCCCGACACAAAAAAAACTCTAAAAAGTAATAAAATATAAATTTCTCTCTCGGCCTTTCATCGGCCATAACGAAGTAATCAAGCATAACTTAACATTAAGCCTGCACTTCACCGAAGGGGTAGACAGAGGTGAGTAAAGTCAAAGTCAAATAATTTATTTCGCCATGAGGTGATTATACACGCTTAACGAAAGTCTAGAACAAACAAACTACTTAAAGAGAAGAGATATAATGCTATTCTAGTATTTTGTAGTAGTAGTAGTGTATACGTGTGTGTATTAAGTTCGTATCATCCTGTAATGAGCTTGCTTGCTCTGCTTGTTCTTTTTTTTTTTTGTTGAACGAGTGGGAAACCTTGAAAAGGTACCCGAACGTCGTGGGAGCGACGCCGGGTTATGTGGGACTTTCACCCACTAAAACCCGCTCGGTGGCCTACTCAATGTGCGCAAACGATCATCATCATCATATTCACAGGTACTATTATGTATTCTGTGTTCACAGTAAGATATGATCGTTCGAAACTTTTGACCCAATGAAGTCTGCGAAGTTGGTCGGGCAAAGTGAAGTTTACTGGGAAAATTCCCGGAAAATTTTCCGAGTGGATGCCGTAATAGATTGTCGTGATGAATGGTCAGCGGCGACGCTGTCTGCTCTCGAGCGCTTAGTTTATTTAATAAAACATGACGATAAATAACCTGTCTTGAGCATCTTTTCACGATTTCGTTTTGCTGTTTTGATGTACTTAAAAAAGCCTTTTATGAGTTAAGTTGACAGCAGTGTCGACTAACTCTTTGCATAAAAGCGATGATTAGCATGAGCAGTAATATATTTACCACTGTTCTTTGTTATTTTCTCTAATAATTACACTCGTTAAACAAAAAAAAAGTGGACCCCTCAGGATGAATTTTGTCAATACCTTTGTCGTTTCATTAAAACTAATTTAATCAAAGACTTAATTACGAGAATAACGGCAATCGCAGAGCTATAACGAACAAAAAATGTCTCCCATACTTGTTACCTCGAAATGGGAGCACGGAGTTAGGATATGCGCCTCTTATAGATCAAAAGGCTCACCACCTACATAGAACAACGATATAGTTGGAGAAAAAACCTACTACACACCTCTGCGTAACTTTTCGAGAAAACACTAATATTTAATACGATTTATACAGGCTAATTGGCATCTCCATACTTTCGAAATAAAGTTAGACTCATGTGCCACAGATCGCCTGACCCCCTGATCCCCCGGCGTGACCCCCGTGACTAGGGTTGCCAACTATACTCTAAAATAGCTATACTCTAGAGCCCAGCAGAAGTCTATGGGACGCAGCTAACATAACACCACTGTATTTCCCCGAAGAGATAGAAGAGAGGGGTGTGTATGCCCACTCTTCACCAGTTATGTTTAGGTCCGATGTATGGTTGTGAGGTTATTGTCATACTAGTAGACGCTCGCAGCTTCGCTCGCGTGGACTTATAGTTTCGTTACTACCTAGTAATATTATATAGCCTATGTCACTCAGTGAAGATGCAGCTTTCTAATGTTGAAAGAATTTTTGAAATCGGTCCAGTAGTTTTTATGTGAAAACATTACAAATAAATCTTTCCTCTTTATAATATTAGTAAAGACAACGGGAACAAATCCAGACACCGAACTGCTACTGGGCATATCAAGTTAGAAAAAATCAATAGATGTTACCCGAACCGCGGATCGAACCTATTACCTCTAACTAAGCAGTCGCGTTACGACTAGACTAACAAGTCCTCTCTACTAATACTCTATTTCTTTTAGGCAATTTTGCCAACCCTACCCGTGACCCCCGCGACCCCCTGACCCCCGGCCTCGCCCGCGGCGCCGGCGCCTCTCCAGGCTATTCTCAGCCAATGTCAACCACCTTCCGCGGTTTAATTGCCGCTACGACACAACACACCTCAATCTTCATGTTAACTAAATAACTTTAAAACAGTGGTTGTTAATATGTATACGTTGTGTAAACTTAATCGTTACTTAACAATTTTTGCCGACTTCAATACTATGACTTCAAGGCTAAAGGAGAACGTGTTTGAGAGTGAGCGTGTAATAATTGTTTTTAAAGCAATTATGGTCCGGTTGGAAAGGGGTGGTTTCTATGTGGTTCTCTCTCAACTAATTCAAAGTCAAAGTCAAAGTCAAATAATTTATTTCGCCATGAGGTGATTATACACGCTTAACGAAAGTCTAGAACAAACAAACTACTTAAACAGAAGAGATATAATGCTATTCTAAACTGATTAATATAAAGTAAAGGATGAGCTATTGATCCTTGAATAAATAGCTAATCCTACACAGGTGCTTAAGGATAATTTACAATAATTACCTACCACTAAGCTAAGCTCTAAGTCACGATAGACTATCTATCTGGTCATCGGCTTTAGGAAGAATTTACAATATTCTTATCCTATGCCCTAGTGTAGGCCGAGAGAGAAAAAAGCCGGAGGAAAAAACTCTCGGTACTCTTTTAAAATTCAAGTTAATTTGTACAGAAAATGTACAGTATGACCATGACATGTTCAGGACAGACACGAGACAGCCCATCGTGTATGCCAAGAATCACCCCATGTGCCTCCTGCTTACAATATTTAGTATAATTAATACAAAAGCATAGTGATAGCCTGTCAGAGTTTAATTCAGTCCCATGCCTTCTTATCATCCAAATACTCCTGAATATTATAATAAGCTTTTTGACATAATGTTTGTTTGATGGTTTTTTTAAACCTGTGTAAAGGCAGAGACTGAACCGCAGCCGGAACTTTATTGAATATTAGAATAGACATTCCTATGAAGGAACGACTCTTCTTATTAAGCCGGCATTTAGGATACGCTAATGGACTAACCATCCCAGTCTCTAATTGAGTCTTGTTCAAGGTCAGTCACAGTTGTCATGGGCGGCAGCGGATGGGTGGTGCTGCAAGCTCGTTTGCTATCTTTTATCCATAAAAAAAATAATACTAATAATACTGTTCAACAGTTGTGTATAAGAAATATAAAATATAAAATTACGAACGAACACCTACATAATTATTTCATTCGAAAGTGATTTTTTTAATATTATTTTTGACATTAAAAATATGCAAAGCAACAATTGAAAATAACACATACTAACATGAATTACTAATAATAATATTAATGGAAAATTGTATTTTGTTGGTTATTTAGTTTGTTCTTCTCCTCATCAATGGTATGATGAATCGATGTTATTTTTTACATAGATGGATATAGTTTACGGCCTGGAGAATGTCATGGGCTACTTAGGATAATAATAAATACACGATTTGTCACGGACGGACCTGCAGGGAAAGCTAGTATACAACAAATCTGTTATATGGTGTGCTACTCTATAATGCTAAGGCTTGTTTAGCTTCTTATATGTAAAGTACATTACGTATACAGTAGCACGTTTACAACCTACTTGAGAGTACAGTGTGTACTGTCAACTAAAACTAATGCACAGACACGTATTAAAATTATTAACCAACCGTAGCGCGTAGCACGGCGCTACGGCGCTACGGCGCTACGGCGCTACGGTGCTACGAGCTTGTAGGCTGTATTACCATATCAAAAGCTCGCGAGGCGGCAGGGCGTTGCTCCTGTTTCTTTACTGGGAATAACTTTACACGGAGCGTTTTTGAATTATTGAACTATAATACATATTAATAATTGATTAAATATGTGTTATTTTATTCCACCGACAGTTGTTCTCGCCGCCTATAGGTTGGCTGTAATAAAGTCCACATTTTTCCACCTATGTACTCGTATGTATAAAATCCATACTAATATTATAAATGTGAAAGTGTATTTGTGTGTTTGTTTGTTTGTTTGTCCGGCTTTCACGTCGCAATGAAGCTATTATATGGTATGGTTTTTGTGTGTGGAGATAGTGAGGAGGGTGGAGAGTGACGTAGGCTACTTTTTACCGCGGTTAAACATCCCCATGGAAAGATATCGATGTTTTGTTATTTGATATTTGAAATTTAGATATTTAGTTCCAGATGTTGTTAATAGATGGCGTTAGTAAAATTCACTTGCAAGTTCAGAATTACGCTAACAAATGATACATGTAAATTAATTAAAACAGTGCTCTGTTCTGTGTCCCAAGCCGTGTATGGCTGGAAACACTTCAAAAGAAAAAATCACACCTATTTGGAAAACAAATCACACTTATATGTGCTCTCCACGTTAGTATTGCCTGTAAGCAGTACGTAAGCAGGATCGATGGATCCTGCATCAATCTTCACCAGCACACTTCTATTGAAGTTAGCTTAAGGCTCCAGTAAGTCAGTGTACGTACACTTTATCTGCAGTCAGCATTTCCTCTGGTTCCTCTAAGTATCTTTTAATCGTGGAACTGTCACTATTTATCCACCAGAAACGTCATCATGTGTCATGTATGATAAACAACTCATTGTTAATTCCCTTTGACCACGCGGGCGGAGCCGCGGGTAAATGCTAGTTATTAAATAAATAAATAAAAAGTGTAACTCAATAAGACTCTTACGAGTCTTATTAGACTCTGTTCAAGACTAATAAGACTCGTAACATCATCATCTGTAACGGCTACAATTGACTCTCAGGTACGATTATTTGGCTTCATTATTATTGATTGATTGTGTGTGTGTCCCAGTTACTGCTTCAAGTAATCAAAGTAACTTCGTAAATAAATTCACTTAATATTATTATGAGATGTGTTAGCAAACGTACTAAATCTGTAACATCGTTTGATTTTATATCGTCAAATTCTGCAGTTTGTACGTTACTCTGCACGAATGAATACAACTCTATATCTCGAACGATTACAAAGGTAAAAGCTTAAAAACCCTGAACTAACATCAGTTTACAAATTACGAACGAGACTAAAAACACAAATATCTCGCGTACGTTTCATCCCGTTTAAAATAAACGCAGATCAAAAGTTTAAAATAAACGCAGATCAAAAGTTTAAACGTAACATTTCACCGCCATCCTACACGTCAGATGTCCTGAATCTGACGTGTATTCACCTGGCGGCGGCCCATTCACGTCTGCGGCTCGGTTTCAGAATGATATTTTTAATGGCCGGCTTTGTAGGTCTTCATTATAACAAAACCATATCATCGTACCACAGAGCACGGTATGCGGCACGGTGTTATAAATAACATCACGCCTGCATATCTCCACAGGGGTAGATAGAGATGTGTATACAGCCACTAGATTAAAGCTTATTAGATAAAGCACTTGTAACTGTATAGTTACAAGAATAAAATACACCAAGTCATGACGCAATTTGAAATTAAATGAAGCTGATGTAACGCATTATCGAATGATACCGTTTTAAGTATGGTGAACGTGATACTGAGAAAGTCATTGGTCACAGCTAGAATTAGAAACAAGACCGTATTGAATGCGCGGGCTAAGGGCATGCACACTGCCCGGCCCTTGTCACATGTGACATGCAGACTTTATCCGGTGACATGGTTGTAGGGTTCATAGCCTAAACAAGGGCAACACACAGGCCACACCGGCTCTACAACCTGTCCAATTACCAGCTATCTCGCTGCACTCATAGACGTCCCACTGCTGGGCACGGGTCTCCCCCACAAATGCAGCTGCGAGAGGTCTAGAGAAGTCCACCACGCTGCTCCAATGCGGATTGGAGTGGCAGATGGAGTATTGGATTGGTTAGTGGCCAACCCAGTTTCGAATGTTCTCAAGCCACCTGAAGGTCTTCGACAAGGCTTAGCGACTGTTTCCACCATTGAAAACAAACGGGACCGACGGCTTTACGTGCCCTCCGAAGCACGGTAGCCTTCATTAAATTTTGCCACTAGCGGTCATCCACAAACCGACCGCGCCCGTCGTTGCTTAACTCTTTCGATCACATTGAATCGCGAGCCATTGGGCCCTGGACGCTACCAGCTATCTACCAGATGCAATATTTAAGTAGTAGCTCATATCAGTAGGTAATTCACTGCCATTTCTAGTAGATGCGTGGGGCGCTCGCTCAGTACGCTTTGCATTCTTTTGTGAGCAGCACTTGACATGTCTGCCGACCTCGCCCGTTGTTGCTGCGCCGTGCTGCGTGGGCTAATTCATTTTATTTTATCAACCTGATTTTTTAAAGCGCTCATGATTCCGCGGCTTGAGACAGTATTTAGCCGATTTCGATTGTGTTTAGCCGCTGGTTTTTTAACCGACTTTCAAAACAAGGTCACATGATCTTTTTTTTTCTTCGGCGGTAGTTTTGAAATACGCATTGTGCTTCGCTATTTTAATTAAATTAATTGTTATTTAACAAGTATTTATTAGTGAATGTGTTACTAATGTGATTATCCTATTTAGTTTGATACATTAAGGGTACGTTATTTAGATCAGATACCTATATACATCAAAGAAGCGTTACTCATGCCAATCCGCCTTGAAGTAACATTAGAGTCTAATGATTAGACGAATAGGATTTCTCAAACTTAAACAGTAAGCCACTATGCACCTGTACCCATGAATTCGTCTTCAAATGTACCACTCAAACATACTATCTCGCGACCAGTTCCTAAGACAAACGTTAAAGTTTACACTAACATAAATTCCGCTCTAACTAAGTCGGCAGCGCCACAGATAATGCAAACGTACAGTTGAACTTCAAACGCAAGTCTCCTCGCGCCCGCTGGGTGGGTGTGTGGGTGTATGCATGCCATTATTTAATAGAGAGGTTCTGCCGCCGAAAATTAACCTTCCACAAATCGTGGTAGGGTGCGACTCCCGATATATCGTTTCCGTGCCGAATTTTAGAACGTTTTTAAAAAAAAATTAATTTTACTAATTTTAGTAGTTTTACTCTTATTTTACCACTAAGGGATGGTTTAAATTATTATGAACTTTTTTCTCCCATTTCTGGGGTATTTTTTTATTGCCGCTATAAGCCAAACGACAGCAAATTTTTTAAGTCATCGATTGAAAAATATTATTATTTATATAATGCACTAGCAGCAAAACGTATACACTTTTCGTTGGCAAACTTCACCAATTATTTCCCATTTCTATATCACTGAGAATATGAAGGAATATCGTCATTTAAATATTATATAAATTAATACATTAAAAATTAACTAAAATTATTTTAGCATACGTTGTCAAACGGTTCCGTGCTTTGGAAAATGTAACTTATCTATTATTTTACAATCTATTCATTTGGTATAAACAGCTTATTAATAGTTACATATTTCGTTGGACACCTTGATGTTTAAAGAGTTCCTACTGTCTAGCTCTAGGCTATGTGCATACGACTAAGTAAAATTTATACCTGTAACTAAAATAACTTTTATGTCGGGGATGACCGATTTTGTCGAGTCGAGTTCGCGGCGTAACCTCGTGATGTATTCACAATCTTAATGGTATTGTATTGAATCGATCTTACACAATCTCTGATGATCCTATGGTAATTTTATAAGAATAATGTAACTCACAGTATGCATGCAAAATAATTTATTTTAATTTGATCTAGTATGATTTCTTAAATTATTTTTTTAAATTGGTAATATTTCTTTTCACTGCGGGTTTGTCACGACAAATAACGTCTGAATTTTTTTATTTATTGGATTTGCACGCAAAAAAAATTTACCATAAATTTTCGCACAAATTCCTTCTAAAAGATCGATTCAGATCGGCCATTCCTATTTTATGTTGAATTGGACCCCAGCGTCCAGAGACCAGACCCACACAGTATTGAGCAAATAAATGTTGTAATAACCGATGAAATTCTACTGGCATTACCGGCCAAAACCTTTTCCTCGGCCAAGAAACGTGACGTCACACGTCGCGCCCTCCTAAACCGAGGAAAATAATCTCATATCGAAAAATAATGTTACTTTAGCGAGAGGCTGTTTGGTTACATTGCTGGGAAAAGAAGTATTTACTGTTTACTGCCTCGATGAAAAGAAAAATTAAATATCAAATATCTGGTCATATTCAGTCAAAATAAACCATCATAAACAAACACAGTTCTTTCATATAATTAAACATTAGCTGCGATATTCATCTGTAATCTTATTTATTTGTTAGTCAGTTTAAAATAATTACGTACATAATATAATTCATATGCTGGGTATGTTTCAAAAAGGGTCAATATTCAACCTTATAATTTTTCCGGTAAATACATCAATGACACACTTTATAACATAGTTCTTCTCGGGAAGAAAGAAAGAAAGCAGAGCCTGTTAGTCGAATACATTATTAATGGTGTACTAATAGAAGACGACGCAAAGGTTAAACACTGTTTATATTAAAACCGACTAACTACCGCGATTAAAACATAAACTTTAAAAAAATCTGTAACAAAAGACTAGTGAACATCCTTAAAACAAAGAATACAACTCGGTAATTCAGTAAAACGGAAAATCCGGAAAAATTCGCTCCCACTTCTCTCGCCTTACTTCCAAAACCGGAATCCTAAAGTATATTTCAGTTGCGGAAACAAACATGTAAATTCCACAAAGAGGGAAGCATAAACGCAACGCTTTGGTTTCGAACGATAAACATTTTAAAATCCACACTCAGACAGCACACGGGACACAGGGAATGTGTCTTTAACATCAAATCGAGATACGTGTTCGCCGCTCCAAGTTTGTTGGACAACCCATAACTACACTTGTTAAGGTTTTATAGATATAACGTAGCAAACGAGCAGTAGGATCTCTCCGCGTCACAACTCATGTATTAGCTTTGAACAAGAATTAGAAATTTCATTAATTACGTTATTTGTTCAGTTCTTTATTGGGTATAGGACTATTGGCCCGTCAGTGACTATTAATTAATCCTGATAATTAGTCTTAGCAATGTTCTAGTCCGTAATATCATATAAACAGTGTAGGGCAGTGCTTCGTGCGAGATTTCTATAATAAAGATCGATAACAGACAAGTTTTAACTATATATAAGAAAAATAATATAGGAAAATAATGCAAGATTATGAAATGCCCAAATTGATATTTTACACGCGCCGAAGAATTCATTTAATTTAAATAATCCTCTGTATTATGTCCGCGACCTTTGATAATTGAAAGGAAATCTCATCATTACATAAATAGCAGAATGAAAAAAATATCGCCTCATTATACATTCGGCAATTAATTATGAATGCAAAGAAAATGATGGTTAGTTTGCCAGGTTTAGTACGGCCACCGAATTTTATGTGATCATTATTTACACTATGTAGTTATGAAATAACTAACAGCTAATGAATCACTATCTAAAACTGTCGATTAATCCACCATACCCCTTTTATGTCCCACTGCTGGACCTGGGGCTCCGGAATGGAACATGTAATGCCATAGTGCACCACGCAAGCCGAGTGCGGATTGGCGGTCAAGTGCCTTCGAGAACATTATAAGATCTCTCAGGCAAGTAGGTTTCCTCATAATGTTTTCCGTCACCGTTTCAGCAGGTGAAATTTAATTTCTTACATCGCACATAACTTTAAGTCATTGGTATGTTTTCAATTGTATTTTAACTCACACTTTGAGTGAGAGGCAAGTTCGATAGCCACTGTCTCCTGCCGGCTATCGGCTATTGGCGAGCCCGTTGGCGCAATCGGTAGTGACTCTGCCTGTTACGCCAGGGGTCGTGGGTTCGAATCCCACTCAGGACAAACATTCTTGTGACGAACACTTGTGTTTGTTCTGTGTCTGGATGTTAATATTATCTATTTAAGTATATATTTAAAAATATATATGCATCTATACCAGTCTCTGAGACCCATAGTACAGGCTCGCGCCTAGTTTGGTGTCGGATGGATTATATTTGACATTTAGATGTTAGAGCCAATAGGGAACCAAATAGGTTTTTTAAGAAGCCATCTTATATCTATAAAAAAATTAAGTTATGTTATGAATATGTTACAATTTATTATTGCTACCTGGAGGCGATAAAGCAATAATTGGGATCGAAAATCCGAACTGTGTTCTTATAATACAATGTATTGTTAGCGAGAAACTTTCTTTCAAAATGAAAAGAAAGAAATTATTTATTAGAACTGGATAACGTTTTCAATTGGATTTCTTGTGTTCCTTACATTTTTCTTTGAACTTAGACTGGCTTTGATCAAACGCCCAAAGCGTCTGGTGTTAACGATTGCTACAATACTTATTAATATATCTCTAGCCAAGTTTTTTATTTGATGGTTCACTTATGTTTTACTAGCAGTCATTATAATTTAGAACCATAATTTCCGATGACTTTACAGAATTGTTTGCCCGAACTTGTCCTCGAATGCATTAGTAAGTTTATATTCCACATTAAGTTTTTATTGCCCTACATAGTAAAGTAAAGTATAAGCTTATGCCGATTTCCTCGAAAACAAGAAGAATTTTTATGTCATTAATTCCATTTTTAATGTGAATCTGCCTGCTAAGTTAGATTGATCTGGAGCAATCAAATAATCTTTTCTAATTCTCAAATAAAAATAAAATTATAACAGCTATGACTAAAAATAGTCAACGAAATCCTCAGGCCGCGAGTTGCCGCCCTCCATCGACGACAAATGCGTACAAAAATACCACTTCAAACTCTTTGTGCTCGCTCTAAGTATGGATGCAGAGTTCCGGAACAGTTTAACATTAGGGCGGAACACATCGACACGCCAAACACTTGTAAGGAATAAAGAACTCCAAGTTGTCGAAAATTAGTTCACGGAACTCATCCGGAATTCATTCGAACATTGTTTTTCATCCTTTTGCATTCGCTATCGCTGTAATTTAAACTGCAATGTTCGCGTTGATGCGGCGTGCGGGCGCCGAATTTCATAAATCATAACATTTAGACTGCGGCTCGTATTCACAACGCGAATTATTTGCAAACCGTTTTTAATTGCGAGGATCTGTGTTGTGTTTGTGCACAGGTTTACCGGAGCAATGTATGTCCGGTGTCGGCCGCGATGAGCACTAATTGTCGGTAACGTTATTACGTTTGTTGGAACGCGCATCACCTGTGAAAATCGCTCCTGTGCGTCCAGGATGTCGATGAAGAGGGACAGCTTGTGGTCCATGATGTGGAAGCCGTTCCTCGGCTGCGCCAGCAAGTGGCGCACCGCCTCCCGCACGGCGGCCGGCGTGCTGGGGGTCCCCGGCGTGCCCAGCGCCGGGGGGACCCCCATCAGGCCCGCCAGCCCGTGGAAGGTGGCCGACGGCTTCGGCGGGGTCTGCGCGCCGCCGGGCAGCGACAGGCGGCGCGACGTCGACGGCGGCACCGCACCGTAACCGTTCGTCATGATCGCGGGTCTCTGCAACTGGTAGTCGCTGCGCGAGGACGGCAGGTTGAACGCGGCGCGCGGCAGGGTCGACAGCGAGGGCCGCGGCCGGCGCGGCACCGGCTGCAGCAGCGGCACCGAGGGCCAGTCATCGTCCACGGAGCCGATGGAGTGCGGCCTCCGAGCCACCCGGCTCACCGGTCTGGGCGCGATCACGCTCTGTGGTCTTCGCGGCAACCCCTCCCCCTGGATCGGGTCGGGCGGCGTGTACGGCGAGTACGGCGAGAAGCCGCCGAAGTCGTCGTCCAGCGGCACGGTGGGCTCGCAGGGCTCGGGCGCCGGCGGCGGCGGGTCGTCCCGGCGCGGCCACGCGAGGCTCAGCGAGTCCGGCTTGCGGGGCGGCGCGGGCCGAGGCCTGCCCGCGCCCTCGGTCATGGCGGCCGCGGCCGGCAGGGTCACATGGCGCGGGGCGTGCGTCGCGCGCGGCGTCCGCCGGCCGACTGACGCCGTGACGCGCTGCAGCCTCCCCCTGCATCGGCGCTGCGTCGTGTTTTGGTGGCGGCAACGTGCGTTAGGCCGGTAACGCACTGGAGCTCTTTAACGCGTAGAGTCGCGCTTTAAGCTTAGCTTATTATTATTATTTATTTACACTTCTTACTAAGAAATATTTTAGTTTGTCAAATTTGTTGAATTAAGTTTCTAAACTTTATTAAAGGAGATTGCCCAAGTGACTATGGAACTCAGTATCGCTACCAAATATATTGTGCCATAATGTAATTGAGCTTAAATTTTGGTATGATTTTAGTATTTTTAAATACATATAAAAAAAAAATATAATTCTCGGCATTCAACAGCAATATGGTAATGAAGGACCACTAAAATTAGAATTTTCGAAATTGTTAACAAGCCGTTAAGTGCTAATTTACGTTTTTCTGAAATATTTCGCTATATTAGATAATAGTTGCAAATTGGAGAAAAGCGTTCCAGCCCCTAAAGATTGGATATCATAGAATGAAAGCCAATTTAAGCCACTGAGCCTTACATATATTTTTATCCATTGAAGGTTAGTTAAGAAATGTAATTTTTATTTCATTAGTAATGCAGCAATGTCTATCGAACTAATTAAGTAGCTTTCATTTAGCGATGACCACTGAAATAGTGGAACCCTCTAGGAATTGAAAATACAAAAGGAAGTATTTAGCATTTTTATTCGTTTTCATAACAATATTCTTCAAATATAGAATCTAAAAACTGTGCCGGCGCTTGTCGGGCGGATGTCGTGATGCCTACCCCAGCTCAGGTACCAAGTGATGGTCATCACGTGCGCACAACACCCCACTGTTGTTCATCATTAAGTTCTCTCAACGACTGCCAGCGTAAATATCGCAGTCGGAGGGAACAATTAATGCACCGACGAGATGGATTTTCCATAATTACTCGCTATCACTACTTAATTTGTTTTTATTTGAAATAAACACGATAACTTAAAATGGAGTCTATTATCTCGCGATTTCGTCAAATAGGTATTAACACAATAACTTAACTAATGGAGTATCTGTCTCGCTATCACTTTGGCTTTCATTTAATGGAAATTGAAAGAACAAAACGAATCAAACACGAAATAATACTTATTGAATTCAAAATGAGTTCAAAAGTAACTGTCGGGGACGGGAAACTTCACTTCAGACAATAATTATTAATTGTCATTTGTCAGGCAGGTTACGGATGTCAAACTGAGATTGATTTATCGAAGAATCGATTAAGCATGTTGATCTGAAATCGATCGACAGATCGATCTTGAACGCTACATCGTTTGGATGAATTCTTTTAAATCGGACTGTTTTAAGAACCTAGCGACAAAAAGTTGTTGTTTCATTCCATATACGTGCCGAGAATTCTCGATGGTACTCGGCACCGTCGGCACACATCAGTCCGTTGAAAACTGCTATATTTATACCATATGGAAGCGATCGCAACGCCACTTTTGGAGATCATTTTTTAAACCGTTATCCTTGTACTATGCAATCCTTAAATTATTATTAATTTATTTATTATTAATTAATTAATTATTAAATCCTATTGCTTATTATTATTTATTAAGGCTTTAATATTAATCGGGCAACACAGTTAAAAACGAAAATATTGACTATTGTGAGTAGTAGCTTATCTGCAATAAATCGAAGATCGATATTAGTGAAATCGTATACAATTATAGACTAAACTTCAATAACCAATTTCTTGGTCATTTAAGAATAGATTTAAAAATGTTGTCAGTTGCTTAGCAGTTGTAAACTATTATTTTTATTCCATTGCCTTATATATAGTAATAACAGCACCTTAAGAAGTCTCCATCAAAATGCTCCACTAAAAGTTATTGTAATCGATTTTATCATCGATTGCTTATAATTATTAATTACTTATAATATGATAACATATTACTACATGAATAATCGAATTTCACCTAAACTTATCGATTCCTTGATCCACCACTAATCGTATTTTTGCAGTGGCAATTGGCAAAGATGGCGACAAAGTAAATGGTCAAAAGCAAGACAACGACTTTTAATTTGGTCAGATAATATCCGGAGAATTTGTTATTTTGCAATAGTTACAAAAATTGTTTAAATTAATAATAGGAATTACTGATTTCATGAAGTAGTGACACAACTTAGATTTTAGCGATACTGTCCGTGGGCATTCTCCTTTCTAAACAGTTTATTACGTCGCACCAGAGCTACGAGTACCTACTTACGTCGCACATAAAAACTTTACTTGACGTTTTTTAATAATTTCCCTAATAAATTAGATAATTTTACCATCGACCGCGTGTCGACTTTCAACCCGCACTTGATTGTTGACCAGGCTAAATTTGTCTTGAGGGTAAACCTACACGGACACACTCATATGGATCTCATATTGAAATCATGGGAGTTAAAATAAAATTCTTGTATACGCCTGCTGAAAACAGACATCAATGTGAATTTTATCTGGGCGGTATAAACCTTTGTTACCTAATTATAAAGGGTCTTGCTCACTGTCATTCTTGGAGTTAACACGTTTCTTAATTTGATCAGATAATCCTTAGTGACTAAAATATTTAGCGAAAAAATAATAAAATCGGTATTAATTTGCTACGGAGTGTGTGCAGGCCGAGAACATTCAATTATATCGAAATTAAAAAATGTCCCCGATTGTGTGGTTAATGGTCAGTCTAGTATTAGCATTTGGCCCTTATCAAACGGAGGCTGCGCGCCCAGCCTACGGGCGCGGGGCGGCGGTCCGCTCTCCATGCGAGTCAACTTCCCATGATTTATTACGCACGGAGTTAAAAGATTTCAGCGGCGTTCGGTAAATTACTATTTGTTTCCCGGCGCCGCCGCGCTGTGCTCGAGCCGTGCTTACCTACCGCAGAAAAAAATACGTAAAGATTTAATTGTGTCTCATCTTAATATGTACTAACTCATAAGTTCTTAGTCATCATATATAATTTATCTGATTCCGATATTGTGCCGGGCAGACACCAGAGTGAAAAGAAGGATCTGTGCCAATATCTGGATTACGTTAGAAAGGATTTTCTATATTATTAAATTTAATAACACTGTTATAAATAAATAAATAAATTCATAAATAATAATTATATAGACAAATAATTATTCTCTGCAAGAAAAATATGTTTCGGGTTGAATGAGAGTCGGAGACCCAGGTTTTAGAAATATGGATAAGCGCACCACAGCGATACGGCGTCGTCAAATAAAGAATATACCATGTTGTTAAGTTTTGTGGGGCTAGTAGCATCCATACCCCAATAGCTGGCATCGATACAATGTGACAGACAGAGTTAAGCAACGGCGTGCGGAGTCGGTTGTGGGTGGACCGCTTGTGACGAATTCATGGCCACTAACGTGCTCCGGAGGGAACGTTAAGCCGTCAGTTGTTTTCAAAATTGATCTAAATCCGTATCGATTTAGATCAATTTGAAATTGATCTAAATCCTTATCGATTTAGATCAATTTTGAGACTCAACGTTGAGTTGATGAGACTAACTAACATGTTTAATCCGAACTCCCATTAACGTAGCCGGCATCCGAGTTATACGCAGTTTAATTAAGAAGGCTTCGTGAACCTTAATTTTACGCGTAAGCAAAATTTCAAGTGTCACCACCTCAAATAACAACCGTTAAGGCTGAATACAAAGTACGAGTACGTACTAACAACTTCCGACACGAAGTCACACGGCAGTATACATGCTCATAGCTTTGGTGATAAAATCGTATTAATTAAGGGATAAGAGTATTTTATTTTTTATTTAAGAGAGCATACGAAAATTCAGCAACATCAATCTGCTGCAACCCTGAGACCGAATTGAACAAGACTCACAAGAGTCTCGTCTTAAGTCTGAGATTAGTTGCTACCCTTGAGGACCAGTAATCCTACCCTTTAGGAAAAGTGTAGACGACATCTTTCAATTTGAAACAGAGTAAATTGCTTGGTATAAAATAATTAAAACAACTCCAAAATGGTACAACTCTAAATGGTAAACAACAGTGGCGGTGGTACTGTGTTTAAACTATATATAACAAAACGTGGAGCATAAGAATCTGTAGCTCTACCAGCCCAAAAAACTCTATGACCCTATAACCTACTATGAAAACCAATTCCCGTTCAATGCATCGTAGCGCGTAGCGTAGGCCCTGCTACGCAGCCCCCGTAGCGCCGGTGGTACCGCCCCAGCTACGGAGGCTCGTAGCGCCGGTGGTACCGCCCTGGCTACGGAGGCTCGTAGCGCCAGTGGTACCTACCGCCCCGGCTACGGAGGCTCGTAGCGCCAGTGGTACCGCCCCGGCTACGGAGGCTCGTAGCTCAATTTGTATAGAACTAATTATTGGCATGCCAATTACAAAATGTACTCTATGATTAGCTACGCACGCCTGCTTGAAGAATGCGCTACAATATAACACGTAACATTGTATCCGATATGATTACAATAATGAAGAAGATTAAAATGTTTAACTTAAAAACTTAAAACTTAAATGAACTACTCATTTGCGAGTTTGAATTTTAAAACTCTCGTACTCCATCAGACTTAATTACCATATAAATACAAAATCGAGATGCGATTGCTTTAGATTTTGCCTGTCATAGCTATGATGAGTTTTGTTGCTTTTTTTTAAATTTTGAATTGAGTTTGATTAAAAAGCCACTCTTTCGCGAAAATAGGTTTTTTTTTATGAATGCAATAACATAATTCGGAAGGATACAGTCTGTACTGTAAAGCATAAGCAGCAGAGAGCGGCGGCGCGGCGAGTGGAAGCAACGAACTCTAAAACGGCACTTAATGCGTTTCGAGTGATGCTATTTTAGCAGCGCTGTTGCTGCTACAAATGTTTAATGAAGGCGTAAGGCTCGCCGCACACTGGCGGCCGCTAAACGTTGCATGTGGGCATTTATTTGATATTCGATTTGAGGTCCCGCGGTTCAAATTTTGTCGGTTGAAAGTGAAGATGAAGATTTCAATAATACAAAAATAGTTTGTAAATATCCGTGACGCCGCCGTTTTCTAAAAGGAAACTACACTGATTTGCAGAACTCTAAAATAACTTGTGAATCAGTTTTAGTATATTTCTAATAATGCCTGGTTTTAATTTCAGACAGTTCAGGTATTCCAAGTCTATCACTGTGACACGAGCCGACGCTGCAAGTTATTACTCTATTATAGTACACTTCAATTATAAAAGTCGTATTGGCAAGTCAACAATTGTAATTAATAATTAAATCCATTTGTACCACCACTCTAATATTTTATTATTTTTGTATTTACTAGTTGTATGTTGTATCTTTATACTTTTGGTGTACAATAAAATAACTTGTCTGTCTGTCTGTCTGTCAACAATTAAAAAAAAATTCAATAAAATCGATTGAATAAGCTTAATTTTATTGGAAATCTGTGTTTCGACATGCCATGCGCAATAAACAAGTCGCGCTACTCGTTGTGCGGCGCGGCTTATCGACCAACTGGTCGATTGTAATCTGTACCACTAGCCGCCCGCTCGATCCAATCGATCCACATTTGGAACAGTTAGGAAGGGTTGAAGGATATTTTTGAACTTTTAATTTTATAGGAGTTTCAATATTTTTTTAAATAGTCGATGTGTTATCGCCCGAGATTCTGTTATGTTTTTTGTGAGTTAAAATCATGTTCAACTAGATTTTTTATATTAAGATTGCAAGTGCATGCAGCACCACTCACCCGCATCCACCGTTGACAACTGTGACAAAATTTGAACACAGTTTAAAAGGAAACTGATAACTATATAACTACTACTTTAAAGGATGTCAATTGGAACAAATTATGTTTGGTACATAAACTCGCAATTGGGTTGTATTCTGTGTCCGCAACACAGGTGATAATTCTAAAATGTATGTTTACTCGTTCAGTGTAAGGGATCCTTACTAGATACATATTAATCTACATGTACCATGTATCTACATGTGTTTTAACATTTCTTTTACCCAAATACATTTGGGTAAAAGAAATGATAACACACCATTATCATTACCACAACGCGGTGGTCAAATATTGTTGGCGAAACGGCTGCGGCGCCCGAAACGTGGCGGCCGCGCGAGGTCGAGGAGAAAAAGTAGCCATTAAGAAGTCATTAGCCACCACGGTAATATTAGGCAGTACGTGATGAGTGCGGCTTGCGGCTGTGGCTTGCGGCTTCGGCTTGCGGCCGCGACTTGCGGCCCGTCCAGGCATCCACTAATATCTAATTCTACAATCGTCTTCACCACACATGCTGGAGTAAACTATAATATGACGCCTGTATACCCACGAAGGAGCAGGCAGAGTGCAGCATCCACTTTCACTAGCATCGTTTTTAGGGCTCCGTATAAAAGACTGAAATCCCGAACCCTACTATTATGCATCCGCTCTTTGTCTGTATGTTTGTCTTTCACTGTCTCTATCTCTACAAAGATATCGTTTTTAGGGCTCCGTATCCAAAGGCTGAAAACCGGAACCCTATTATTATGCCTTCGCTCTTTGTGTCTGTTTGTTTGTCACGGGGCTCTATCTCTACAAAGGTATCAGGTAACCACCTGAACATCACAGAATACGTGTTACTGTGGCCGCTATAATAGTGTGTCCTAAAACCCCAAATAGATCCCAACGAATGCATCCTTATAAAATTGTTCGGTCATACGGTACCCTACCCTTGCGACAACAAGTGCTTTTTAGGTCAAAATTTTTGCGCCTTCTCCGAAAATTATGATTGAGGTGTCATTCGATTCGGAATGGCATGTAGATAGTTTTTGAGAAAATTCGAAGCCCGCTCGCAAAAAATGCAATAGTTATAAACAATTAAGTGAAATAAAAAAAGGGGGTTTGGTATTTCGTTAATATCACAAAAACTATTTGAGAAAATTTAAATTTGAAAAAAGATTCAAAAAGAGGAAGAAATTTCCTAAAAAAAGTCTCGACTCCCAAAATTGTCGGACTAATGTTTATAATGTTCCCAGAGGGTTGAAAATACGCTCGAAAACGGGTACTCCGGCTTGCGTAAGCCACGGCCCCATCGGACCTGTAATGAATAAATATTATTTAAACTTATTATATATATATAATTTTCTTATTTAAGAAAATTAAAAATTGAAAAAATTCAGGCGCCTGTAGGATAGATCAATGAACAATAATCCGTAATCAAAAAAATTTTATCGCGATTTTTCAAAAAGTTATCCATTAATTAATTAAAAATTTTTTGTAGCATGAACATTAACATTGCAAGTGCGATAATTGTTAAACTATTAATCTGAGATTTTTTTCCTTTCGTGGAGCTATTTTTCAAAGGTCTTAGAATAGATTCCCAATGGAAAAATTCAAAAATTGTTAATTTTCGTTTTGTTATTAACAATTTACTGAGGGAAAAAATTATAAAGCTTAATTAAACATTGAAAAAAATTCTTTTTTTGTAATATTATTATTGGTCCATTTTCTTATGATCAGAAGCTACTTAAAAATGATTTTTAATAATTTTTATCTCCTATTGTTTAAAAAATTGTTATAAACAAATGCGTTGTTTATGAGATAATTAAAATTTTTTTTTTGATATCTTAATCTTTGATGATAATTATGATTTTTTTTTTAAAAATCGTTTCTCTAAAAAAATTTTTTATTGCTTAAAAACGCATTTGTTGAATAACAATTTTTTTTTACCACTTATTATGAAAATTAAGGAACCAGTTTTTTAAAAAAAATCATTGTTTATCTTGATCTTTGATAGTAAAAAATAACTTTTTGAAAAATCGCGATAAAAATTTTTTGATTACGGATTATTGTTCATTGATCTATCCTACAGGCGCCTGAATTTTTTCAATTTTTAATTTTCATATTTAATAAGTTTAAATAATATTTATTCATTACAGGTCCGATGGGGCCGTGGCTTACGCAAGCCGGAGTACCCGTTTTCGAGCGTATTTTCAACCCTCTGGGAAAATTTTTATAATAATATATAATATATAATTAGTCCGACAATTTTGGGAGTCGAGACTTTTTTTAGGAAATTTCTTCCTCTTTTTGAATCTTTTTTCAAATTTAAATTTTCTCAAATAGTTTTTGAGATATTAACGAAATACCAAACCATCTTTTTTAATTTCACTTAATTGTTTATAACTATTGCATTTTTTGCGAGCGGGCTTCGAATTTTCTCAAAAACTATCTACATGCCATTCCGAATCGAATGACACCTCAATCATAATTTTCGGAGAAGGCGCAAAAATTTTGACCTAAAAGGCACTTGTTGACTAGACTATATACCGTTTTAAGGGAAAAATAACTCATTATAATTAATAATACGATACGTGTCGTTCATTGTACTTGTAAGGCCGCGCACTGCCGTGATACTTTAGTGAAATACTCAATGTTCCTCGATTCTAGGAAAAGTTTGCGAAAGACTTTCAGTATAATAAGGGCATTAAACTGAAAATCATAGGTAGAAGAGTGTAATATAACAGCACAATTTCTTCCTTATTCTGCTTACTAATAGCAACCGCTTTATGCTTACACACAAGGTAGCAAACGAGCTGCACAGCAGTACAGCAGCACCCGCTGCGGCCGATGACGCTAGTCACGGAATATGAAGGTCACAGACTTGTTGCTACCATTGACTACTACTATATGACTAACTAGTGGACGCCCGCAGCTTCGCTCGCGTGGGATTAGACATTCACTAATTTCCAAAACGGCAAAGTTTCATACTAACTTTGCACCCCCGTTTTACCCCCTTAGGGGGTGAATTTTCAAAAATCCTTTCTTAGTGCTCCCCTACGTTATAAAAGGAACCCCTGTGCAAAATTTCAAGTTTCTAGCCCTTATAGTTTAGGCCCTGCGTTGATATGTCAGTCAGTCAGTCAGTCAGTCAGTCAGTCAGTCACCTTCTCCTTTTATATACAAAGTCTCATTTGGAAAGTATAACTGTAAGCCAAACATTTCCAACCGGATCATATTTGAAGTTACCGGCTTACTCACGTGTGATTTAAGTCGGAAATAGGCCGACTAGTTTCGACTTAAATCACACGTGAGTAAGCCGGTAACTTCAACTATGAAAATAGACACTCACGAATCGTTCAGTAATAAAACGGATCACATTTGCTTAAAACCAATTAATTGCACGGCAGAAGCCGGGTGCCTCGGTGAATTAAATTATTAATTGTGAATAACAACTTTACTTTCATGGGACGCGAAGCCTTGTAACCAGGTGGTGAATTGCATTAAACTTAATGAAAACAAACGTGGAATCCTGTGGAATGCCTAAAAAGTCACGTCACTACAAATTATATTCAAACTCAAATGGATGAGTCAATTTGCGAATAATTTTACCTGGTGTTGCAGCAATCTATATATTATATATGTATAAAAGGAGAAGCTGACTGACTGATTGACTGACTGACATATCAACGCAGGGCCTAAACTATAAGGGTTAGAAACTTGAAATTTTGCACAGGGGTTCCTTTTATAGCGTAGGGGAGCACTATGAAAGGATTTTTGAAAATTCATCTCCTAAGGGGGTAAAACGGGGATGCAAAGTTAGTATGAAACTGAAGTTAGTTTGCCGTTTTTGAAGTCAAGTTGGCAACCCGAACGCGGGCAGACGTCGTTAATGGGTCTAATTCTACGCGAGCGATGCTGCGGGCGTCCACCAGTATTGACGTAAATACATCACTTTCAACCAGTGGCGCTGAGTCATGTCGATGGCGAGATCTTGTCCCCGTTCTCAGAACGCCCCCCCCCCCCCCCACATTTCTCGCTCCTTATTAAAGCTCCGCAGCCTCTCGGAGGCCCTTTGATCCTTCCCTGGCCGCGCGCCTCCTTTGTTTATGATTGGGAGTAAAAGAAATTCCCCCGAGCTTCAGAATTGCGCGTCACGGAATTTTTTTAGTCTAATAAAATACAGTGTTAATCGTAAGCTACGAAATTGTGAGCTTTTACCTCATTTGCACACATTAAGAGCGAAACCACCGTCTGATTTCTTTGTTGTATTTTTAAACAGAGTAGCCTCATCTATGATGTGAGAACATATGGCAGCAGAGGGTTAAGTTCAACATCGTAAACATATCACGTCTTTTGAATTGAAAGATTAACTTGGATGTTAATAAATAAAAATGAATTACTGAGTCCTGTTAAAGTCAAGCTTAGTATACCCAGTTCCGCCGCGCGCTCCGGACTAAGGAATGTAGGTACACAAGCAAGGAGCATAACGTAACATAACGACAGTTAAGTATAGAAATCACCACGAATCCAGTTGGTGTGGACCCTTGCCGGATGGAGCGGTAACTATATTGAGAGGTGAACGGTGGTGGGTTGACTGGTAAAGTGACTAGTCGGACTACTATACTACCTAAGGTCGTAACTCGTTCGTTAGATAATGTGATGAGACGACTTGATATTCATCAATGCATTTGGAATTTTCATATACCAGTGGAATCCTACACAGGAACAGGGGCTCGTAAATTTTTACAAACGATTCGTATTCTAAGCGATAATTTTACCATATCTTACAACGAGCTTTTTTAATTTTACTTTCTTAAAAGAAACTAAATCTTCCTAAAACATCGGAGCGTTGAAACAAAGGAGGGCTGGCGGTATCGGCCCGATAGCAGGCCTCTGCCCGGCGGCCGCACCCGTCCGGAAACATCGTAATTTCGCACTAGAAAGAAGAAATTTTTCCACAACAAGAATTCTTCCTTTGAGTCCGTTGACGAACGCAAAATTTTAAATATTTAGATTATTCATGTCATTGTTATTGCTCGAGAATTAAGTGAAAAAATAGCAGACGAAGGAAGTTTTTAGACGTCTTGGGAGGACAGCGATAGAATATAACGTGACAAACAGATTCTGCTATACGATTTCTGGGGTGAAACGCCAATAAAGGAAGTTTTATTTACTTATGTAAAAAAATCACTCGCTGCTATTCCAACTAAAGAACCCATTGCTAAACAATCAATATACTCGTATAGATACGTCTCAATAAAAATGTAATGTATTTTTTATATTTTGAAAATGGTATTCTCATTACTACGAGTATAAAAATATTGGGAAAGGCTTTAAATCAAAACCCTGAGTCGAAATAGATTTCGGTCTACGATTAAATATGAAACTTTACAAGAATTCTAATTCTGTACTTTCCTGATATTTTGAGTAAAAGTATGTATGATTTTTGGTACATATTTCCCTTATTTGTTACACAGCATAAATTCACGCCTGTATTTTCCCGAAGAAGTAGGCAGAAGTGTGTGTACACCCACTTTTCACTAGTTATGTCCCATGTAATAATAGTGATGTCTCATGTAAGGTGGTGAGCCTATACACCAGGTACACTTAGTACCTACTAGAAATTTTAAATTAGAAAAACCCAATAATACTTTGCCTGACCCAGGAATCGAACCCCGCAACCTCTGGCATAGCAGCGCTTGCGACCACTAAACCGACGAGGCATTTTACATGTTATACCTACGTATTTCATAATCATGGACATTTTCACACACGGCCATCTGACCCCAAAGTAGGCGCGAGCCTGTGATATGGGTGTCAGACTGATATACATACATACATTTTTAAATACATACTTAAATAGATAATATTAACATCCAGACACAGAACAAATACAAGTGTTCGTCACATGAATATTTGTCCTGAGTGGGATTAGAACCCACGACCCCTGGCGCAACAGACAGGGTCACTACCGATTGCGCCAACGGGCCTGTATTTATACCTATCTACAGATTCAAATTGGATAGCAAGTAGCAATCCACTGTGCCGCGTCGATAGATCACGGTATCACGGGGCGGCAGGTGTCGGCAACCTTGTCGATATTAATACTTGACAAAACGCGTTCGGTCGGTATGCGCATTATGCATGAGGGGCGGAATGCGTCGCGGCGGTGTTTTATGATCAATATCTACCTTCCTCCACACCTGATATTACTCACGGCCTTCCGGACCTCTACAGGACCTCTTTTCTTGAGAGGAATTGTACCTATCATTCGTGAGAACCGAGCTCTAAGATAAGTTGACAACAAGCTGAAGTAACTTGTAACTTGGCAAAAAAAACAGTTTAAGTTACCTTTTGGCCAGTTCTGATAACTCACTACTAAAGATTATAGTAAAAATCATGTTTAATAGAGTAAACAAATCCAGCATAACAGATTAACCGTTTTTTACGAAATCAGATGTAAGGTTCAGGTGTAAATCAATTAAATTCTAATAAAACTTACCTGTCCCCAGTCGTCGACGAACAAAAATGTTGAGCATACCTGTAACAAACAAGACAGTCATATGAGTATTTGCCTAAATATTGTTTCAATAAAATGTTTTTTTATTTTTTTTATTCAAGTCTTATGCTATTTAATTTTTTCTATTTAACTATTAACGCTAGTATTCAGAACAATTAGACCTTTCATTAATTTGAGCCCCGGTAGATATTTCAGTAATATTAAATAGGTAATAATAATTACATAAAATGCAATTACGATTGAAAGGCTTTAGTTATATCAAAAAGATACCAAATTTAAATAGCCTAAATTTCAAGTCAATTGAATGAATAATGTTGGTTTGAATAAATTAAAATCGTGACAGTCGGGTAGCATGTGTACTTCTTGTCAGTACATCGATCAATCGGCCTTCAGTGATACATCACGGAAATATTCCTCCACTGAATATTTCAAAAAACTACCGCTCAGTGTTGGTCCATGTAACTGCATCATCTATGTATCGTTGAGAGACCTGAGTTCGACTCCCGGTCCAAATGACTACTTCATGTAATCTATACTTCTATACTAAAATTATAAAGAGGAAAGATGTGTTTGTAATGTATTCACACAAACACTACTGGACCGATATAAAAAATTCTTTCACCATTAGAAAGCTGCATCTTCACTGTGAGACTTAGGCTATATAATATTACTATGTGTAAACGAAACTATTGTTATGTCTAATTCCACGCGAGCGTAGCTGCGGGCGTCCACTAGTTTCCCATACAAACCATGACTAAACCACAGAAGCCCATAGGAATATTCGATGTAAATGATCGCCGGTGTGCCGTTATGGTAACTTTGCGAGTTAATTAATTTTATCTGCGCTTAACTGCGCAGCGTTAAGATAATTAGAAAATTATTGGAAACCAGGAGACGATTACAAAATGGCTTTGGGCCGATTTGCGAACATTTTGAATTAATTAATGCAGCTAATCCTACGAGTATATTTAAATCCGTTCCAAGCGGTGATAGCCCGGTGGTTGAAACTAAGCCGCTCGTTTACGAGGATCCGTGTTTAATTCCCAGTGGTATGCACTGACTATGCAAAACTGACTATGCATAATTTACTACGCATATTGACCCTTAGAAAATTGTATTATAAGCAACTCAACTTTACCTGTATTGCTTGTTATTGCTGTAATAGTAAAATAACATAATGTACACACGCTGCGACCCATAGACGTCCCACTGCTGGGCACGGGTCTCCCCCACAGACATTGCTGCGGGAGGTCTAGAGCATACTCCACCACGTTGCTCCAATGCGGATTGGTGGAGGGGTTAGTGGCCAACCCAGTGTCGAATGTACACGAACGCTTAAATTTATCTTCGAGAGAAATGTTTTTATTATTAAATATCATTTTTATAATCACATTTTAGAGCATTCTTAGGTTAGTTAAAATTATTTTAATATATAAGTTCAGACACAGAACAGATAAAAGATAAGATAAGATAAAAGATATAAAAGATCTGAAAGAAGATTTTATCTGTTCTGTGAGTTCAGAGACCGCTTATAACGTAAGTAGAACTACATCTGTATCGAGTGCGGACGTGGGACCGTGTACAGTAATGGGGTTTTAATACATCGCGTAATCAAAAGTTGCGCTCAGTTTTGAATTGGGCGAAGTTTAGCGACCGGATCCCCGCCGAATCCCCGCCGGATCCCCGGCGTTATTCAACTTTATTTATTTTTATTCACACTCGCCTGGGGCACGTGGGACCCCACCACCCCATGTGTTGAGTTTATATGTGCCATAAAGAATTAAAAGTTTGCCTTTTTGACTTTTTACATGTATAAAAGTGTCCTGCATCATTTGTAAGCTCAGAGTCGCTTAGCGCGCTTTGGAATCATCCGATGGATTGATAGCGCCTACCTTAGTGCTAGTTAGCTAGGAACAATTAATAATTGGACTACACTAACTCCAACTAACAGCAGCGACCTAACCAACTATAATGTTCTTTTCTTATTGCCACCCTCTCCTGACTGGACCATCCTTCTCAGTCCCTTGTCATTCTAAAGACTGAAAGACTGATAGATAGTTGGATGCAACTCTATATATCATCAATAACTGCTGTGAATAGTGATGACAGTGGCTGTCGATCGCCTCGCACTCGATAGGGTATGGGTTCAAGTTATGTGAAATTAAATATCCACCACTGTAACGGTGAAGGAAAAACATTTTGCGAAAACTTGCACGCCTAAGTGTTCTCCAAAATGTTTTTGGGCATGTTAAATCCGCACCTGACCAGCGTGGTAGACCGTGGCCGTACTGCTTCCATTCTGAGAGGAGACCCGAACCCAACAGTAAGTGTAAAAGGGATGCGTTGGATTGGTATGACGCTTTCATTCTAAACAGGATATTGTGAGGCTGGGGGACCAGCGAAGGAAAGAGGACATTTATTTACTGCAGCTGGGTCCCCGGGTGCCCGGGCCTCCGGTATCACACCAAGAAAGATCTTGCAGCCATAAAGCTTTAAAGCACAGCCTCCATTAGGAGGCGGGCTTTGTTCGCGGCCGCGAGAGCCTCGAGAGCCGCGCAGCCGCGACCGCCCACTTCCGACGGGGTGTTTGCGGAAACTTGCCAGGATCTAGCATTGCGAGCGAAATAGTTTTTGCGACTCATATAAATCTAATTCGCTTTTAAATAGGCATTTGGAATGGCATATTCTAGACGCTTTTTTTAAGAATCTCAGGTGGTACAGCCTATAGAACATTTATATGTATTTAGGTATTTTGAGCCACTTGGATTTGAATCCGGACCCCTCAAGAGGGGTTAATTTAACCGGTTACAATTTTGTAGAGGAGACTATGAGCGTTTTTGAACGGGACTCTTATAAGTCTTCTTCAATGTATGTCACAGTTGTCACGGGCGTAAGCATATAAGTGAGTGGTGCTGCAGGCTCGTATTATCGATGGAAAAACCTAGAAATATTCTGTTTAGATATCATTTATTCTGTACAAGAGATTTTTTGTACCATTGCTATTATGGTACGTATGAAGGTAGGCAAGAGTAACCTGGCGGCAGGCACGGTAGGTATGCAGCAGTGGAGACGCTGAAGATATGTCATCCATCATAACAGGGCGTCGGGAGTAGTTGGGGGCTCGCAACAACTTTGTGATCGATGCGGTGTACCTTGAATTCTCGTTAGAGACACGAGGCCGTGTTTTGCCATAGGATACTCAATTCTGGAAAATCAACTAACTATCTATATACTTTTATGTACTACTACTAATATTTAAATGGGAAAGAGTGTTGGTTTCTTGGTTTGTTCTTCTTCTCCTTCTCAGCGGAATGATGATTCGATATGATTTTTTGCATAGATGTGAACTTTTATCTTTTTTATTCCGATGTATTGCATTGCATGGTTCCCATGAAATGGACAAAAAACTAAAATACTCGTTCGATATTTAATCGATAAATACCACTCTATCCATTTTTAATCGATTAATGGCAATCTTGGTCGTCCGAACTGCGGATGAAGCTATTACTTATAGATTTTGATTAGTGTTAATCTTTGGTGCAGGTTGATAAATGCTTAATAATATATTTTTTATGCCATCCCTTGATGGACGAGGTAATTCTGCGCGGAAAACGATTTGACGCAAGCGGAGCCGCATGGAAAGCTAGTATAATAATTTCGTCAGTTAAGTGCTCATCTGATTAGAAAAAAAGCTTTGTCACTGAGGGCCAAAAGGTTGGTTAAGTGACAATAATTAATTATTGCTGTAGAGCCGAATTATCACGTCATAAATAAATTTAAATAAGTGTCTGGAGACAAAAGTCTTTTAAAAATTAATAATATTGTTAAAGCCTGATGCCACCAAAATATCGTCTATGCTTCAAGGCATATCCTAGAGTTGGAGACATGTGAAGTAAAACTTTAGAAAATCAAAATATTAACGTCCGTAAATTCGACGGAAAGTTTTCGAGCATCCGCAAAGTTCTACAGTCGATTCCGAACAACTAATCAGCAACCTTTGAAAGCTTGTTTCTACATTAAGTTAGTCCACATAGGACTCTAGGTATTTTTATATGCATTATTAGTATTCTCCGTAACATAGGAACTTAACTTTAATACTTTATTAGGTAAGTACATACATAAAAACCTACACGCCAACGCTGTCTAAAACCTCAGAGTAATGGTAGAGTAGAATAATAACCAATAGCACTGAAACCCAGCATAGCGCTTAGCTAACTAGGCTGACATCTATTGAAGGAAATAAATATTTCGTCGCCTCCCCAACAAGCTCCGATGTTACATGGTTCTAACAAAAGCTACTAGATGGCGCTAAGAAGAATGATTTAAAATACCCTAGCTTATGTACAAGCTGAAACTCTCAATATTATTGTGGTTCCATAAATAACGTAGATGGCGCTAAAGAACTAAAACAAAGAGCAGCCAGTTAAACTTCCGCCATAAGAGATGGCGCTGTAGTCTAAATCAGAGTTGCATTATTATGTTGCCTGTTTTAAAAGTTCTCCGAACATTCACTGGAGGGCACTGTTATTAAACAGCCGATAGATGGCGCTAATCCACCATCAAATAACGATACTAAACACGCCTATATATATATACATGAATTTAATAATAAGTTTGTGTATACGTTTTATTTTCTCTCAATAAATCACACATACCTTTAGCAGATGAGGATCCCGTTCAGCCGCGTCCAGCAATGACTCCGCCTCGCTCAGCCAAGCCACGAACTTTTCCAGCGAACGATCGAAGTTTTGTAGCGATGAAACTGCTGAATGCAACGCTTTGCCGCGAGCGACAATGCTGTAACAAAAATAGAATACATTCTATCACGCTTGTGTTTTCCCGAAGGGGTAGGTAGCCAGAAATGTGTAGCAAACCCACTTTTCACCAATTAAGTTCAGGTCCTATGTATTAGGTGTTGAGACTATTGCCATACACCGGGCACATGTCCGCACTGCGAGCGGGTACCGGGAATTTCAAGAGAAACCCAATGGTTGTTACCCGACTAGGGGATCGAATCCAGGGCCCTTAACAGTCGTGCTTGCGACAGACAACTAGACCAAAGTAGTGTGTTTAATGAAATAAATAAACGTTATCACGTCAAAACTATTTATTCGCCACATACATCATTATATCACACGCGTCGACGTAAATATAGATTACAATACATATTTAATTGTGAAGATATGACAACACAAAATCAATAAAATAAGCAAGACCAAAAAAATCTTTAGTAAATAATTCTAAAGTACCTAATACAAGTTTATGTAGTTTCTAAAAATAGCATTTTCGTTAAGCGAGTCAGGTAGTGTCGCCCTCTTGGTATTGTTTTGATTTAAACGAATATTACGATAGGTGGCGCTTGTATACACTGGTTGGAAGATATAGATGACACCTAGGTCAACGTTATTATAGATGGCGCCACACGTTGGTTGGGACTTATAAACTCCAATATACTCTCTCTCCTCTCGTAATGAAAGGGGTTAGTTAGGCGTTAGTCCACCACGCTGACCAAGTTCGAGAACATTATGGACTCTCAGGTATGCAGGTTTTCTCACAATTTTGCCTTCACCGATAGGTGACCTTCATCAACAGGTGACAATTAATTTCTTAAATCGCACAAAACTTGAATAGTGATCGGTGCGTGCTTGGAATTGAACCGAAGCGATCGAGTGACAGGGTTGTCACCGCTCGTTGCTGCCTATTGACCATTTGTTGTACATGTGCTGGAGCCACGAACCTGTTGTTCAGCTCGCTGTACCGGTGGTTGACGGCCTCGGTGGCGCGCTTGATGCGCGTGGTGTCGTCGTTGCGGTACACGGCGATCAGCCGCTGCGTCAGCTGCCCGAACAGCTCCACCTGGTGCTTGTACTGGTGCACCTCCGCGTGGAACGACTGCAACCGGTTCACGGGTTAGGTGGATGAAGAACAAACATTTGTTTCATACAAAATAAACGGACTTGGGATGACACGTAGATGAAAATAATAGGCTAGGGTACGCTCAACTCAGAAAGGTATGTTATCTTCTAAAGGTATATTATCAATCTTTCATCAAAAAAATCAAACTTATCAATGTATTGGAAGTCCCTTAGTATTCTTATCACGAGCCAAAATAAGGATCGAAAGTTTTTTTTTTTTGAACGGAGATGCGATAGCCAATTGATAGATGGCGACACTGTTTTTTAAGTAGCGACAACTGCCTTTATTACTATTCTATCTTTGAAATATTCTTTGGCAGAAAATGCCAATAGGCATTAGTAGTCCGCCCATTGTTATATCTTTTTTTGGTGTAACCATAAAGTATCTAAATAAGAAAATAAAAAATACATGAAGCGTTTTTTTCAGTAGCGACGATCAAATTTAAACTATAATTAACAAGACTCAGTATTAGCATCTACTGTAATATAATCATTAATATTCTTATCATGACTACGACACGATTCAAAGAATCATCCATCTCCTTTATTTACCCAAATACTCCTTCAAACTCCGTCTCCATCTAAATGCAAACTGGCAATAAAGACAAACGCTGAAATGTAAGCTCATTATTCCTGTCCGATCCGTTGCCAGGAGAATACAGCAATTAAGGAAAATAATTCCAGGAAACCTTGACTGTATTTCACCACGGCAATAAGGCTGTTGTCCCACTCTTTACTTCCAAGCGAGTAACGAACCACCACCACACCTCTTTCACTATCCCAATGTTGAGCACGGGATTCCGAGAGGAGATCTTGGAATGTAATAAGATGATGCCATAGTTCACCATGCTGGAATGTCAGTCTTCCCATGCCTTCAAGTACATTTTGATCTCTCAGACATGTGGCTTTCCTCGCGATACTGTCTTATGCTAAGTAACTAATCTCACTAGCCTCATAGTCAACTCTAGACCTAATACGATGAGAAAGAAAAGAATGATTGACAGGTACTGTTGATGACAGTAGGTGTAAAAAATATTTTTAGAGTCTAAATTCTATTAGCTTGTTTATTTTTATTTTACACCCTTATGTATCGGTATCACCTTAAGTTCTATACTACACTATTGTCTCCTGTATTTAATATCAGGGTACTATAAGTACCATGTTGTACCGACAGCAACAAAACTTGCTTAAACTTCTTATTAAGCAAGTTTTGTTGCTGATGGTACAAGTAGCAGCGGGCAGGCGCTTCCTCAGCAATAATGAATGTTTGAGCGGGCGGCATTAATTTAACTAGCTAAACCTTCTTTGGGATACTCACCGGCTCATCGGATATCGCATAATTTACGGCAGATATATGAATACATCAATTTTTTTCTACATGGCTTCAATTTTATATACGGAGTTGGATAAAGGATTTTTTTCAGGAATTCTATCTACTGTCAATTGCGAAGACTATCCGCCAAGCTAAGAAAACCTTATTAACTCAATCTAATAAAGCGAATTTTGTGTTTAAAAGGAGATGTTACAAAAATGTATGGACCTTGGGCGTGGTCTTATAATGTATCCGATTGAAAGTAATATTCATGGAAAACATTCCTTACTATCCAAATTATAGATTTCAGTAAGGTTTCACGTCGTTTACGAAATAGATATAATACTCTATGGTTTACGATGTAATTTAATTATGATGAATTATGAAATATTGTAACACTAAATCAATATGGCGGATCGGATTTATGTCGGGTGCCTCTGACATTAACATAAACAATAATCGTAATACGCATAGATTTATTACTCTATACTAGAGAGTAATACGTCTAGAAATACGTGAACGTCAAAATAAATATCAATGTTCTGCTGTGTGTTATTACTGATATACTGCTGAGCAATATGGTCTTTGTTGACAAACTGACAGTTTGGCAATTTTTAAATTATGCACGTGAGCGCGTGCCGCCGCTAGAGGGAGCCAGCAGTATCACCTTCTGCTCTCGCAGCTGCATCTCGAGCACGTCGGCGGTGTGCCCCGGCGGCGTCATGGCAGCCAGGCGCGCCTCCATGCGCGTCAGCTGCACGCGAGCACGTGCCGCCGCTAGAGGGAGCCAGCAGTATCACCTTCTGCTCTCGCAGCTGCATCTCGAGCACGTCGGCGGTGTGCCCCGGCGGCGTCATGGCAGCCAGGCGCGCCTCCATGCGCGTCAGCTGCACGCGAGCACGTGCCGCCGCTAGAGGGAGCCAGCAGTATCACCTTCTGCTCTCGCAGCTGCATCTCGAGCACGTCGGCGGTGTGCCCCGGCGGCGTCATGGCAGCCAGGCGCGCCTCCATGCGCGTCAGCTGCACGCGAGCACGTGCCGCCGCTAGAGGGAGCCAGCAGTATCACCTTCTGCTCTCGCAGCTGCATCTCGAGCACGTCGGCGGTGTGCCCCGGCGGCGTCATGGCAGCCAGGCGCGCCTCCATGCGCGTCAGCTGCACGCGAGCACGTGCCGCCGCTAGAGGGAGCCAGCAGTATCACCTTCTGCTCTCGCAGCTGCATCTCGAGCACGTCGGCGGTGTGCCCCGGCGGCGTCATGGCGGCCAGGCGCGCCTCCATGCGCGTCAGCCACGCGTCGGCGTCGCGGCGGCGCGCCTCGTAGCGCTGCGAGTCGCCCAGCATGGCGTCGAGTTGCGCCTTGCGCTGCAGCACGCGCGCGTTCGCCTCATCCCAGTGCTCTCGGAGGGCGGTCACTGAAAAGTTAAAAGGCTGATATTATAATGTTTTCTTCATAGAAATACGGCTTAAAATAGCTGCTAAAGTGCTTCTGATTTGCCTGATTGATAAGCCTTGTCGAAGACCTTCGGGTGGCTTGAGAACATTCGAAACTGGGTTGGCCACTAACCACTCCACCAATCCGCATTGGAGCAGCGTGGTGGAGTATGCTCTAGATCTCCCGCAGCTATGTCTGTGGGGGAAACCCGTCCCCAGCAGTGGGACGTCTATAGGTCGCAACGTTCGACCCATAAAATAACCAAATTTGTTTTGGGAGATATGACGTCCTGACCGAACTCTTAATGCCGTTACAATATCATTTCTACCCAGCGAATACTTATCAATCCAAGTCCTACTTAAAGGCTCACTCTGTATAGTCCTGTACCAGATACCTTTCTCACGTCATCTTTTATCGAAGTACTCCTTCAGTGTAAGGCAATGCATTTTAAGATTTTTGACAACTGCAGAATAAAATGGCAAAGCCTGGATCTGAACGTCCGCCTCTTCATAACCACAAATATTTCATGGAATGGTAATCATTGGAGCGCATTTATTTTTCAGGTTCTTTTTAAAATTTAATATTAAATGAATAATTGTGTATTGAAAACTAGAAATTTTGATAATTTATCTGTTAACTTTGAGCTGTGGTGGACAGACGAGTTCTAAAAATACATCACGCTGTATTTTGTACATATTTTATACAATAATTGAAGTTGGACTTCACCCCATGAGTTTATAGTAGGGGAGCCCAAGAGGGGATTTTGCGGGATACTCAAGCGCGTAAGTTTAATATACAGTGGGATACCTTGTACCCGGTTAAGTACCTCCACCAAATATGAGCCCCATATATAAATGGGGCCGTCAAGGATAAAGGATCAGATTAGTAAAAAAAAAAAATTTGTCATCAGAAATTCTTGAGCGCGTTAGATTAAGGTAGGGTGAGTTAATTACATGCTAAAAAGTGTATATTCCACTAATCTTACAATTTGAGAGTAACGTAAAGAAAGGGGAGGGCTACAAAGTTGTAACGTAAAGACTAATCTGATCCTTTATCCTTGACGGCCCCATTTATATATGGGGCTCATATTTGGTGGAGGTACTTAACCGGGTACAAGGTATCCCACTGTATATTAAACTTACGCGCTTGAGTATCCCGCAAAATCCCCTCTTGGGCTCCCCTACTATTACACAGATACGCCTCACAAAACATTGTGTTTCTATGCAGCAGCATCTCCTGAAATGTATCTAAGTAAATCCGACACGGAAACTTATTAACTTTTCGAGTTACATTTCTTCGCTCGGAAAGAACTAGAAATATGATTTTCACCAACATTACACAATACTATTTCTATGCATTGGATGTCAGAGTGTGAAAAGCTACACGACATCTCGTTATATTTTCCTCTAGCCGTTCGCGTCGCTGCCATGGCGAAAGATGTTTCACAGTAACGGTACAAGGGACTTATTTATGAACTAGAGAACGCCCGCAGTTTCGCTCGCGTGGACTTAGACTATCTTACTCATGGACCATCACCACAACCCTTTATTTGACCCACTGTTGGGCACGGGTCTCCTCTCAGAATGCGAGGGTTTACGATTTAGTATGTAGCGTCCATAGCCCAATGGCTCGCGTCGATTCAATGTGATCGAAGGAGTTAAGCAACGACGGGCGCGGTCGGTTTGTGGATGGGTGACCGCTAGTGGCAAAATTTCATGGACGCTACCGGGCTTCGGAGGGCACGTTAAGCCGTCGGTCCCGGTCGTTTTCAATTGTGGAAACAGTCGTTAAGCCTTATCGAAGACCTTCGGGTGGCTTGAGAAGATTCGACTCTGGGTTGGCCACTAGCCCGTCCACCAATCCGCATTGGAGCAGCGTGGTGGAGTATGCTCTAGACCTCCCGCAGCTATGTCTGTGAGGGAAGAGCCGTGCCCAGCAGTGGAACGTCTATGGGTCGCAGCGACGCTTTAGTCCACCACGCTGGCCAAGTGCGGATTAGCAGACTTCACATGCCTTCGAGAACATTATGAAGAACTCTCAGTTTTAAAATAATGAAGTACCAGTCACTTGTATTCAGCTTACTATTAGGTAACATAATCCAGGTAACTGTGCTACAGTTTACTATTGTGGATCGTGTAGCGTGGCCAATTGTTCACGTTGTTAGTTTCGAGGTAGATAAATCGACCAGCGTACTTTCGCTCGCGTTTCAGTTCTTCTGTTTTTGCTAGCAACGTCCAGAACTGTTAAATCACATCAAACAAGTCCCGAATTCGTTTTATCTGCCCACATAGCGCACGAGCGCCCGGGGCCGGGACTCGGGAACAGTTACCGGGAGCGAAATATAATATGGAAATGAAATAATGTTGTTGTATCTATCCTGCCGGAGGCTCCGTGTTTTTGAAGATTAATATTTCACGGTTTGTAGCAAGCGCTACGTTTTGACGGGCTTCCAAAAAGGAGGACCTTAATTACATCGTGTTTGGTGTCGAGCGAGTTTAGATGTTTTGCTGTTGTTTGAGAAGTTTTTATATGGCAGCGGTGGTTTTAAATGGCCATTGACTCTACCTACCTTCTTCGAATAGCTTAGTGCTTGTTATAATGTTGACCAACTTATGTTCCTGTTAATCATATCTATCAACTAGATTAATATACCACTTGATTAAAAACCTTCTATACCTACTAATATTATAAAGAGGAAACATTTCATACTCATAACTCTTTCACTGCCCAACCCTTCAGGAAAATACTGGTGTTATGTTACGTGAAATTCGAGTTTATGAAATAGGGCCTATTAGGTCCGGTCGCCCTGCCACTCCTGCCAGCTTTCGGTGGACTTACGTTATCCAACCCAGCGCCGTGAATTCCTAGCGCGGCGCAAATTCCCGGGAATTTGTCCGGCTTGCCGGTCCGGGCGGCTGCGGTCCGGTTAGCTAATGGATGGTTGGAGTAGGATCTCAGTGATTGGATGGCAAACCACTTAGATCCAGTGTTACACTACCTACTGTAACAGAACTATTATTTTAGGTTAGTGTATAGATGGTTGCGTGTTTAAAGTCGTATATTACGGTGAAAGCCCAGGTTCAAATCCAAGCGTCATGTTTTGCTATAACGGTGAAGGACACATCGTGAGGAAACCTGCATTTCTCAACGTTCTTCATGATGTTCTCGGAGGCATGTGAAGCCTGCTAATCCGCACTTGGTCAGCGTGGTGGACTAAGGCCTAATCCCTCCCATTCTGAGACTCGTGCCCAGCAGTGGGTACAAGATTTACAACAATAGTTTCGTTTACACCTAGTAATATTATACAGCTTATGTCACTCAGGGAAGATACAGCTTTTTAGTGGTAAAATAATTTCTGAAATAGGTCCAGTAGTTCTTGTGTGAAAACATTACAAACAAATCTTTCCTCTTAATAATATTAGTATAGATATACGATCGTATGATATGAATGCCTTCCGGGAATCAAAGTTCATAAATACGTCAACACAACATATATCCAGCAGGATATGATTTGTACACAGTAATCTTTCTCCCCAAACAACTCGACATCCGAATGCTCATCTCGTTCCGGACGCACATTTGAACGTTTGTGAATAATACAGTGGGCAGCAGCGTCCATAGCCCAGTGGCTCGCGTCGATTCAATGTGATCGAAAGTGTTAAGCGACGACGGGCGCGGTCGGTTTGTGGATGGGTGACCGCCAGTGGCAATATTTCATGGACGCTACCGTGCTTCGGAGGACACGTAAAGCCTTCGGTCCCGGTTGTTTTCAATGCTGGAAACAGTCGATAAGCCTTGTATATTACTAGGTGTAAACGAAACTATTGTTGTATAATTCCACACGAGCGAAGCTGCGGGCATCCACTAGTCTTACATATTAATGAAATGGTATTTATAATTAAGATATCGGACAGCTTAACTTTTGTTGTTCTAGGTATACGAAGCGGCATCAAAGTGTAGCTCAAACCTTGAATGCGCGCAGTCGAAATTACAGTACCTATCGCTTTGCGCGGCGAGCGAGTGGTCAGTTGTAAGCGCTGCAGCGCTGACTGGTTGGCAGACTGTACCCCACGCGCAGATATACCCTCTGAATTTCGTCCAGAGCTTAACTTTCGTGTCGACAGCTGTACATTTCAGGCATTTCCTGAGATGGTTGATTTATGTCTAACATTATCTATGAGAAGTAGTGAGTAGAAGAAGAAGTAGTAGAGAGTAGAATCCTGAAGACGTTCGTTCTCTAATGCGTCAATCAATCTAACTATATAGTTATGCAAATATGTAATTCAAATCTCTCCTCATCAGCTATGAAAATTTTACTGTAACCAGTGTAGCCAGCAGGTACATACGAATTCACTCTCCATAACACATCTCGCACTTTCTTAAAATTCATAACGATGAATAAAAACGTTTATCTAGTCGGAGTTCGGAGTGTGGGTATCTGGAGACCGGCATGGCGCATGGCGGACGAAACAATTAGAGCAGGCGTCGCTTTGAGCGCTCGCGCCACAGACTAGCTCGGTGCAGAGGCTTTTTGAGGGCAGATTTTTTTTAATGTGACAGAAACAATGATCACGAGTTCCCAACCACCACAACCCTTTATAAGCCAAGTGGTAAGCCTGAGTGCAATCTCAAAATGAGAGGTATTGCCAAGTAGACCGCTGGACAATCCAAGTTTTGCGCATCAAATAAGCAGAGCAACTCCTGTCCAGCGCATAGCAGTGTGCTCATGTTGTCTGATAATACTAACCACTTTATCGTATTGGTTTTATAACGTGCAGGAGCAAATTGCAGTCGTATTCGTCCATTGAGATCGACTAAGAGTAAGTACGTTGCTTGCTTGGCCAGAGATAATATGCTGACATAAAGGCAAAGGTGTTGGCTTCAAGCGTAAATAGTTTAATTTTTTTTTAATTTAACTTATTAAATTTGTACTGTATCCTTATTTTTCATTGCATTTTGCTTGATAAAAGCAAATAAACTTAAATTTAAAACATAGCTAATAAACCTATACATATAATCCTAACATTATACTGTCGTAATCACAATTAAATAGAAATAAATGGTACACATTCCAACTTTGATTCTGATCTGACGTTGTGTCTGCCGCTAGCTACTCTGCGCAATGCAAATGGACGTCGGATGATGTCCCGAGCTTGAGCGACGCGGCAAGCGCCGCTAAGCCCGCTCGAGTGGTAGACTCTGTGTAAACATCTCTAAAATCCCATCAGTAAAACCAGCGTGATCAGAAAAATAATTGAAAGGAAATGTGAATTCGTCGCATTTACTATCAACTTTTACTAGTTTTCCGTTTTCGTACTCGACTTTCGCCTTACCATTGCGGTACTTTGGTTGGCTGTAATGATGTACCAGCCAACCAGTGGGCACCCAGTTTTTGTTTTTAAAAACTAATAATATAATCCTCTATTAACTCCTCCTATTTACAAAAGGACAAACGGACATGCAACCGCGCCCATTTCCATCCATGAATTCTACGATAAACTGTGAAAAGTAGTGTAAAATGGTAACATGAAACATAATAAAATGTTGTCAATGTTGTCAAAGCTAAATCTCGCTTGATCCAGAAACGGTAATTCCCTTTAGACGTGTCTTGTTGCGGAAATGGACCTTAAAAATTATGCCGTTTCTACAAAAAACAAAGAGAAACAAGTGAGAAAGACCCAATAATACTTTGCCCGACCCAGTAACCGAACCCAATTCCTCCAGCGCGTTACCGCTATTCCAACGAGGCACTCATCACATGAAAACAAAAGCCATTCACAATAATTACTAAACGGTTATGCTCACACATCGCACTGACACACGGAAAACAATTCATTCGGAGTAATGGAGATCGCTAAATTAATTTATGAATTAATTCCACGATCGCTAATTGTGAGCGCCAGATATCAATTTATGTATTGTTGCTGAATTTGTCTCTCTGTTCGTTACCGGCTGGTCGAGCTTAAATACGGTTTTATTATTATTGCTTACAGATACCCATAAAATAGCAAATCCCCATCAGACAAACAGGACCTTGGGAAGGGATTGTGCCTCAACCAATCACACTAGTTTTATATAACAGAATGAATAGTGACGATGCGTGATCTAGGCTATATAATATTACTAGCAACTGGGTGACATAGGCTATATAATATTACTAGGTGTAAACGAAACTATTGTTATTTCTAATTCCACGCGAGCGAAGATGCGGGCGTCCACTAGTTAATAATAATTCATCTGTTTCCCACTAGACATCTCGGTTCTAATCAGAATCTCAGAAGCTGCGACAGAAGTGGTTTTCCGTTATAAAGTTTGATGAGTTAGTTTTAAAAGCGGAATTAATTTAACTGGAAACTAGATGATGGAGCTCCGTTCGCCGAGGAGGAGCTGGAGGAGCTGATGGGCCGCGTGATTAGCATCTACAACCACTTTACACTGCACTCTAGCTGTCCTGCACACCCTTCCTAGTTAAGGTGCCTCTCTCTGTGTGCTTGGAGCTAATTTGGTTCAAAATGTATTGGTGACTAAGTTTAATGGACGTTTCCTTTTAATGTTGTCTTCTTTTTAGTCATTCGATTTATATTAAAATATTGAATAAATTCACATAGCCCAATGGCTCGCGTCGATTCAATGTGATCGAAAGAGTTAAGCAACGACGGGCGCGGTCGGTTTGTAGATGGGTGACCGCAAGTGGCAAAATTTCATGTACGCTACCGTGCTTCGTAGGGTAATCGTTAAGCCATGTCGAAGACCTTCTGGTGACTTGAGAACATTCGACACTGGGTTGGCCGCTATCCCCTCCAATCCGCATTGGAGCAGCGTGGTTGATTATGCTCTACACCTCCCGCAGCTGCGTCTGTGGGGGAGACCCGTGCCCAGCTGTGGGACGTCTATGGGTCGCAGCGATTGTTTGAAGTCAAAAGTAAAGAGTATCAAAATAAGGAATTTGGACTTGTGGCCGGTGTATCGCATTTGGCTCGGCACCTATTTCTTACATGGGATGGGACATAAACTTAAGTAACTGGTGAAGAGTGGGTATACCTATTGCACACCTGTGCATACCCATTCGAGTAAACACGGGCTTTAAACATATTTTCTGTAGAGGAGACCGAATTTAATCTATTGTAACCTGAGACTGTAACGTATACACGTGGAGACTGCAATATATTTACTGTAGGCGACCCGCCTGCATGAGTATCGAATACGATACAATATTTACACCATTGTATTGGAAAACCAAAAAATATCGGTTGAAACTAATAGGTTTTCCAACGAGTTTAAAACTTTTGAACGAGCATCCGTCACGCGCTGTGCAGGGAGACAGCGGGTACAAGAGTACCTACGTTTACGATTTATTTCAGAACTCAACACTAAAACTAAACTAAATCTGGTGTGTGGATGCCCTTTCACCTGTCCAACGTCGCAAACTTTCTTATTCGCCTACCATAATTCCATACAAAGCTCCCGAAAGCCCGGCCGCACAAAGCAATAAGCCCCGATGGCAGACAAAAGCTCGGCCGGCGAGCAACCGAATGATTTTTCCTTTTCCGCCACACTTCGCGGTATCGCACCTTCACGTCGCGAGAGACAGGCGAGGCTGTGGATATAGGCTTGGGATATAGCATTGTAGACTGTCTTTATCTATAAACAGAATATTGGTTGTCTGTACGGACGATAATTTTACGTGATAACGTCATAAGAAAACATCTTTTCACTTCACTTTATAAACAGTTGGCAAAACAGTTCACGTGTAGGTTGGGTGCTTTGGTTTTGAGTTAAACCTGTGGTTAAACAGTTATATGAGACCTAAAGCACCCATAGATGTCCCAATGTTGGGCACGGGTCTCTCCTGCAACAGAGCATACTCCACCACGCTGCTTCGATGCGGGTTGGGGGAGGGGTTGGTGGCCAACCCAGTGTCTGAAGTTCTCAAGCCATCAGAAGGTTTTTGACAAGGCATAACGATTCTTTTACAATTGAAAACTACCGGGACCAAGGCTTTAACGTGCACTCAAAGCACGAAAGAGCGCATGAAATTATGACACTAGTGGACATCCATTCACACACTGTCGTTGTTTAATTTGATCGATCACATACGATCGACGCGAGCCATTGAGAACATTCGACACTAGGTTGGCCTCCACCAATCCGCGTTGGATATGCGTGTTGGAGTATACTCTAGAGCGCAGGTCTGGCTGTGGGAGAGACCCGTGCCCAGCAGTGGGACGTGTATGGGTAGTAGCTAAGTAAGTTATTGAAGTTACTTATTATAATGCACTCACGAACAAGCTTTGAGGATAAGTTAAAGAATTAATGAAATTATTATTATTAATGAAATTCACACGCGCCAAATAATAATTGAATTAATTTATTACTTTTTTTAATGCTGTTATTGTTTTTCCACAAAATCGAACCTTTCAAGAGGGCGCGCATGTGCATCAGCTGGGCATTCGTGTGGGACGCGGGGAACCCAGTCAGAGACGCTGCAATGCCACAAAACGCTATACTTAAGTATAGATGATAATACCTATATTAACGAAGCGAATGGCTGCGACCCATAGACGTCCCACGGCTGGGCACGGGTCCCACGCAGTCGCTGCTGTGGGAGGTTTAGAGCATACTCCACCACGCTGCTCCAATGCGGATTGCTGGAGGGGTTAGTGGCCAACCCAGTGTCGAATGTTCTCAAGCCACCCAAAGGTCTTCGACAAGGTTTTACGTCTGTTTCCAGCATTGAAAACAACCAGGACCGACGGCGCCCGACGTCGCTTAACTCTTCCGATCACATTGAATCGACGCGAGCCATTGGGCTATGGACGCTACGCAACTATAACCTGAACATATCTGGTGAAAAGTAACTGCACTTCACACCTAGGAAAGTCAGTTTCTAGACAACCCTTATCAGTATTCTCTTCGTGATGAATAATTAAAAAGTTAAAACACGAAGCTGCGTCCACCTATTTAGTAATCTGTGGCGACGTCCCCAGCCTTAGTGCGGACGTGTTGAAAATTTAACCAGAGCGGCTTATACCTGCGGTGCAGCCCAGTGGCTATCTGACTCGCCTCTCATTTGGGGACGTGTGGGTTCAAATCCATTACCTACGCACAATGACTATTCTAAGTTACGTGAGACTTAAGAAAATAAATGCCGTCTGCTCTAACGGTGGAGAAAATATTCCGTGCGGAAACCTGCATGGTATGCCAAACTGCATGGTATGCCAACCTGCATGATATGCCAACCTGCATGGTATGCCAACCAGATACAAGATGTAGTGTTGTGATTGTGTTGTAAAGGGAATTTCAAGCAGAATAATTTCCCTTCGGTACAAAAAGCCGGCAAATGATGAGAAGACAAAGAAATTATTATGATCTAGGTCTGATTATCGAGGGATTGCTGGCGTTAGATGAGCGACTCGGCAGCGGAAGTATTAAGACTTTGTTAATATTTATTTCGTTTAAAGCAGCCAAATATTATATCAGGTGGGTGGCAAAAAGAAAAATTTCAGCCTGATCCTTGGGAGACTTTGTTTTAAAATACCTAAGCTTCATTTTTAATGAATTCATTTTACTAGTCAATGGCTTTGCCTAGCAGGAAATTCAATACTTAAATATCGAATATAAATACATATATCACTACTAATAATATAGCTAATATATATAGGTAATTTATATTGTAATTTTATATTAGGTAATTTTTATTGTAAATTGAAAACTTAATTTTATCTTTAAATATTTTCAGTTTATTTTATTGTTTTATTGTTTTAATTACGAGTAGTGCTTAATTATTAATATGTTGCTTGACGTGTTCACCTATAATTGCAGGAACACGATTTTATGATGTTTATATTTAATTTTAGAAATGATAAGTGTATCCTGTGTTGGTGAACCTTAATAAATAAATAAATAAATAAATAAATAAATAAATAAATAAATAAATAAATAAATAGCTAAAGATATTCTTCTTTATTTTAACGGAATCTCTAGAACTATCCGTCGGATATGAGTTTTATTTGGTGGTCCAAAGCCTGAGAAACGCCTTAGAATCACACTACATAGGTACTATTTCTTAAAAACCTTAAGCCAAGTGAACGCAGTCACGGGCATCAGCTAGTATAAGAATACAAATAAAAACCGTTGCAATATTTTCTTTCGCGTTCCAAATTTTCGTCCCAACTGTCCCAACCCTAAAAGTAACGGCCAACTTGATCCGCGTGCGGTCCGGGACAACTCGGCTCACTCGGGGACAGCTCGGCAAAGTTAATTAACAGGGAATGGGGCGGTTCTTGTACTACAACCTTTCCGAGAGGAATACAACATTATTAAATTTGTTCGCGAGATACTTTTTATGTGACACGCCGAGCCGGAGAGAGTAGAACGGCAAGACTCATAAAGAAATGGTTTTGTTTTTGTCTTAAACTCTCAGGAATTGAGGTACGAGTATGCAGGCTTCAGTTTCAAGTTATCGGCGACTCAGTGGCGCGTTGGAAAGGGACTCGACAGCCGATCTGCTGGCCCCGGGTTCAAATCCCGGGATATGCGGATAAATAAGTGTGCTAGGGTGACAGTTTTATATAAAAATACTTCATCATAACATTAATCTTGCATCAAACCTTAATGTGCATTCTGAAAACACAAGAAACCGAATATTCGTTTGGCTCTAGGGAACCAAAAATCTTTATACATCACATCTAAGATCAGTTGAAGAAACTGATAAAAACGTAGCAATTTACATCGAACGATGGCAGCGCAAAGTAACAGTAAAATGAAAGAATGATGGCGCCGTGTTCCGCGGATATTGCGCCAATATTTCTCACCAACCCCTACACTACACCACGCATAGTCTAGCGGCTGATTCGATTTGCGAGACCTCACAGATGGCGCCTCGAGCACCGCGTCGATATACGTACTTTGTTCTAGTCTCCGATGCAGAAAATTAACTGACAAGACAAGAATGGCTACGAAATCTACACTATGCGTCGGTCATACCTACTCACAACTGAAGGAGGTCTAGAACTTTCTATGCGCTGCTTCAATGCTAACTTTTAATCTATTGATCGATATCTTGTAGGTGGTAGAGCCTATAGGGAACCAAATAGGTTTAATAGAGTTCACCCAGGGCAGTACCACCGCCCGCCACGGTACCTAGTACCATTTCTGCCGTGTATTATTTTTAAAGCAATTATGTATGTATTATGATTGTAAAGGTGTGGTTTCCGGTTACACTTCTTTAGAGGCGACCATCTTAGTCCTCAAGGGTAGCAACACATCTGTTACTGACTTAGAACGAGACTCCTACTAACAAGTACTAACTGGACTATAAGTAACACCAACTAACAGGACTAACTATCACTAACAGTCCCCAGTCCTCATACCTACTAACGAACTGACCAACTAATGTTCTAATTAACTCTCTCGACTAATTGGACTAACCATCCCAGTCCCTAATAGAGTCTTGTTCAAAGTCAGTCACAGTTGTCATGGGCGGCAGCGGATGGGTTGTGCTGCAAGCTCGTTTGCTATCTTGTATCCGTAAAAAAAGCGTATTAATAAACTCCGATCTTTATCGAGTGAAGTGCGGCGGAAGCTAGATTTTGATAAATGATAATCATTGAAGTAACTTACGTCGAAAAAGGGTATACACTTTAAACCTTCCTTTAAACGTAGAGTTAATATTTGAGTTCTGCATGGAGATTTAACGGCGGCGTATCGGCGGACGAAGCTAGTAACCCAAATATACGAGTATTTCGTTCGCTTGAAACAT